>OU611958.1:45000-10045000 GCA_914767545.1 Sesia apiformis
CACACTGGTCTCCTTCTATCTCGAACCAGATCAGCCCATAGGGCCATACCTGGAGCACCTGAAAGAAATCTGTGTGGAAACTGGCCTCAAGAGCCTTGTCCTCGGAGGTGACGCAAACGCGAAAAGCGTATGGTGGGGGAGTGCTAAAACAGACGGCAGGGGGGAAGAAATGTCCGGCTTCCTGGAAGATCTTGGCCTCCATATACTGAACCAAGGGGACACTCCGACCTTCGACACAATAAGAGGCGGCAAACGTTACCATAGCCATGTGGACGTCACGGCATGCTCTAACGACACACTAGACCTGGTGGAAGACTGGAAGGTCGAAGAAGGCCTGACGAGCTCGGACCACAACGGCATAACTTTCAAAATAAAATTAAATAGAGAAAAAGGAATAAAAATAGAAAGAACGACTAGAAAATTTAACACAAACAAAGCAAATTGGAGCCAGTTTCATGAAAAACTGGCCCAACTAAAATCAGTAAACCAAATTAATATAGAAGAAATAGAAAAAATTAGTAACACAGAGGAACTCGAAAGTATAATAAATAAAATCAGCGACACTATTACAAAGGCATGCATACAAACTATGCCAAAGAAGAAAAAACTAGAGAAAATAACTATGCCGTGGTGGACCCCCGAGCTCGAAAAAATGAAGAAGGAAGTCACCACCAGGAGACGCCGCATCAGATGTGCTGCATTAATACGCAGGTCGAAGGTCGTCGAGGAATACCTAAAGGCGAAAGAGGTATATGAGGGGGGAGGCCAGGAAAGCCCAAACAGAGAGTTGGAAGGGTTTCTGCCAGAAACAAACCAGAGAAGGGGTATGGGAAGGCATATACAGGGTGATCATAAAAACAGATAAAAGAAGTGAGGATGTGCCCCTGGCCGTGATGGGGAGAACACTGAGCGAAAAGGAGTCGGTGAGGCTGCTGGCTGAAACCTTCTACCCGGAGGACTCCGAGGAGGGGGAAAACTCAGACCATCGCCAAATCAGAGCTCAGGCAGATCAAGTAAACGGCTGGGTCCATGATGAAAAACATGACCCACCGTTTACTCTGACCGAAATGGAACTGGCGATGGGAGGCCTCAACCCCAAGAAAGCCCCCGGAGTGGATGGGTTTACAGCAGACATATGCCAACAAGTCCAGTCCGCCGACCCTCAGCTGCTCCTAAGGATCTTTAATAGATGCCTAAAACTGAACCACTTCCCCAAGATCTGGAAGGAGGCAACAGTTATAGCCCTGCGGAAACCGGGGAAGGGGGATTACGGCAGCCCAAAATCCTACAGGCCCATAGGCCTTCTGCCGGTCATGGGGAAGGTGCTAGAGAAAATGGTTGTGGGGCGGCTAAAATGGCACCTCACACCAAAAATGTGCACCCGCCAGTATGGTTTTATGCCACAAAAAAGCACCGAGGACTCCCTCTATGACCTGATACAACACATACGCGGAAAGCTTCATGAGAAGAAGCTAGTGGTAGTTGTATCATTGGACATAGAGGGAGCCTTCGACAATGCTTGGTGGCCGGTTATAAAAACCAGACTGGCCGAAGAAGAGTGTCCGGTTAACCTCCGGCGGATAATGACCAGTTACCTTGAAGATCGTAAGGTACGGGTCAGGTATGCCGGAGAGGAATACATAAAGGACACTCACAAAGGGTGCGTACAGGGGTCCATTGCAGGACCCCTCCTTTGGAACCTCCTCATCGACCCACTTTTGAGGGGCCTGGAACAGCGAGGTGACTACGTGCAGGCGTATGCTGACGACGTCGTCCTGGTGTTCGCCGGTGGCACTGCGCGGGAAGTGCAAGGACAAGCCAATGCCGCCCTCGAGTATGTTCGGGGGTGGGGCGTCAAAAATAAGCTGAAGTTCGCACCGCATAAAACAAATGCAATGGTGCTAACTAGAAAGCTAAAGTTTGACGTGCCACTCCTGAGCATGGGCGGGGTTGACATTGGAATGTCCGACGAGATTAAGATCCTGGGGCTCACAGTAGACAAGAAGCTGAACTTCAACGCCCATATTGCGAACACCTGCAAAAAGGCGTTGAATGTTTATAAGCAATTGTCTAGAGCTGCCAGGATCAGTTGGGGGCTCCACCCAGACATAATACGTATTATATATACGGCAACGGTGGAGCCCATAATCTTGTATGCCGCCAGCGCATGGGCACCGGCTGTCACCAGACTGGGCGTCAAACGGCAGCTGAACGTAGTTCAAAGAGGCTTCGCCCAAAAGCTCTGCAAAGCCTACCGCACTGTCTCCCTAAATTCGGCACTATTACTAGCCGGGATATTACCACTCGACCTCAGGATTCAGGAGGCAGCCGCCCTATATGAGGTCAAGAGAGGGATACCCCGGACGATGCCGAAAGACGGGGAGGTAGAGCGCAGGGTGGCATTTGCAGACACTCCGCATCCGGCAAAACATATGGGTCTACAGTTCATTAACCTGGTAGACCCAAAACAATGCGACGAAATTACAATAGCAGTAAAAATTTTCACCGACGGCTCTAAGATTGAGGGCAAAGTGGGAGCTTCATTATCCGTATGGAAGAATGAAGCCGAAACCAGAGCCCTCAAGCTTAGACTGTCGCCGTACTGCACGGTCTACCAGGCGGAACTGCTAGCCATATGCAGAGCCTCGCGGTATATCCTCCAATGCGGAGAGTCGAGCTTTGGCATTTTCAGCGACTCACGCTCGGCGTTGGAAACAATCGTCAACCCTTGCAGTCCCCACCCTCTAGCCATCGAAACGAGGGCTAACATCAGTCAGACCGTACTCCAAAACAAAGATGTTTCTTTGTTTTGGATTAAAGCGCATGCGGGGCTGGAAGGGAATGAGCGCGCTGACCAGCTGGCCAAACTCGCTGCCAGAAACTTAAAAGTAAAGGCAGAGTATGATAGCTACCCGGTTTCATTCATGAAGCGACAGATCCGTAAGGACTCGCTTGATGAATGGAACCGGCGCTATCAAGAAGGTGAAACGGCTGCTGTAACCAAAGCCTTCCTTCCGGACGCCATAAGGGCGCACAGCATAATCAGAAAGATCCGGATGGAATCAGTCATCGCTCAGGTGTTGACGGGACATGGCGGATTCTCCGAGTACTTGAATCGCTTCAAGTGCAAGGAGAGCCCGGCATGTATCTGTGACCCAGACGTGGCTGAGGGTATATTGCACCTGATAGTGGATTGCCCTGTATATGGAAAGAAAAGGTTTGATACAGAAATGAAAATGGATCGAATTATAGAAAAGAATAATCTCGCGGAATTGATGGACAGAGACGACACGAGACACGTTCTCCTGGAGTTCTGTCGGCACGTGGCCAAAGGGGCCATTAACAGAAATAAATAAAATAGCACGACAGAACGGAAGGAGCATAAGATAATAATGGATAAGTTTTAAACAATAGGACTAGGGCTCTGACCTATACATCAGAGCCAAAAAATTAGACTAAGATAAGATATAGATATAAGATGTACATATTAAAATTTTAAGAAATGACAACTGACCATATACATCAGTATTAACTAAGAAATCAAGACACCGCAAAGACTTCCGACCTGTACATCGGAAGTCGAAAGAAAAGACGATATACCGTATATACAAATATACGAGGAAATAAACAATTAATTAGAAGAGCAAGAAGAAAATAATAAAGATAAACACAGACCCTGAATTTATATCAGGGGTTCTTGCAATCGGGGGGGTTTTAGCCGGTACAAATCCGGCATCGCCTTCCGCCGGAATACTGAACATCTCATAGCGGAAGGCATCCAAGAGGATTTCCCCCCGAAGAGAAAAAAAAAAAAAAAAAAAAAAAAAAAAAAACCTAACCTAACCTAACCTAACCTAACCTAACCTAACCTAACCTAACCTAACCTAACCTAACCTAACCTAACCTAACCTAACCTAACCTAACCTAACCTAACCTAACCTAACCTAACCTAACCTAACCTAACCTAACCTAACCTAACCTAACCTAACCTAACCTAACCTAACCTAACCTAACCTAACCTAACCTAACCTAACCTAACCTAACCTAACCTAACCTAACCTAACCTAACCTAACCTAACCTAACCTAACCTAACCTAACCTAACCTAACCTAACCTAACCTAACCTAACCTAACCTAACCTAACCTAACCTAACCTAACCTAACCTAACCTAACCTAACCTAACCTAACCTAACCTAACCTAACCTAACCTAACCTAACCTAACCTAACCTAACCTAACCTAACCTAACCTAACCTAACCTAACCTAACCTAACCTAACCTAACCTAACCTAACCTAACCTAACCTAACCTAACCAGTGTCGCTTCAACCTCCGTCGCGAACGCATCGTTTTTGCGCTGCTCCGCAGTCAAAAAATCATAAAGTGTGTCAAAGTGTGTCAAAGTGACTGGTGCGCTATATACAAAGTTGCGCGCTAGCGAGCCCAATCGTTTGGTGTGAAAAGTGTAACTATCGGACTTCAACTTTGGCCGGAGGAGCCCAAAAACCGCCTTGCGGAACACTTCCTGGAAGACGGCTCCGTTTCTGCGGTGGCTGGATACACCAGAGCAAAGACCTTATCGGGAGGAGTAAAACTCCGAAAACCGCGTCGAGATTGGACCAGCCATTGCGGAGATATAACCAAAGTCTGCAACCGTAAGTAAAGTGCCCAAAACCCAAAACTTTCCACTGTTTACAAGTTCGCTACAGTGGAAAGTTTTTAGTGAAGTCATTCGGCACTCAAGGTGCAAGTCAAGTTGCAAGTCGAGTGTGAGGTCAAGTTTCTGGAATAGTCTCGAAGTATCTCGAACATTCCAGAACTTTCCACAGCGTCACACGGTGACGTCATACGGTGACGCACTTCGCCCACACTCCCTCCGCACCCCTGCCCCCCTCGCCCCCCCCCCCCTTCACCCCCCCCCCCTTTCACCCCCTTCACCCCCCCTTCACCCCTTACCCCCCTCACCCCTTACCCCCCCCTACCCCCTCCCCCACCCCCCCCCACCCCTACCCCCCCCCCCCCCCCCACCCCCCCGCGGAGGTTTCATGTGGAGCACTTTTCCTCCCCCCCTCACCCCTTAAGATTTTTCACCCCCCCCGCAGATTATCTCAGTGAAGGAAAGCCGTAAGCCCCCCGAGTTTGGGCTCATTTAAAAGAGGGTGAATAGAGCTATCTTCTGGCCCCTACAAAACTCCTGAAAAACCTTCTCTCCCCACTTCGACATGTCCAATACCAGTGTGAGGCGTAGCGTGGGGGAGATCGAAGCAAGAAACAGGTCCCCCAAAGTGGCGCAAAGCATAAAATCTCCAAAAATTACACACACTACGATCCCGACAACATCAACGGGCAAGGCTGCTGCCAGGCCGGAACCGGAAAACAAGAACCGGTTAATGGAGGCGAAGGCCAATGTCATAAAAATAAAAAATCACCTAAACAGCAGCCGAAACACAAAAACCGAAATTAAAACGGGGATTTTAGAGGCTGTCGACAGAATGTATGCTATAGTGAAAGAGTTAGTGAGGGAGACGGAAGGGGACAGACCTCACAGGAGTGAGGGAAAAGAAAGAACAAAGGAGAAGGACGAGAGCGTGGGGGGACAGGGGGTGGGAGAATTGATGGGAGCACTGGACGAACACAAAAGGATGATGAAGGAACTCAGTGACAACATGCAACACCTAAAACTAGAAATAAATAAAAAACAACAAGAAGTCCCTGAGAAAAGTACGTATGCGGCTATATTAGCCGGAAACAATATACGACAATCACCACAAAACCACACACCACACAGAACTGGACTGCACTCGCTGGTGATAACCTCCAGAAACGAGATGGATACAGGGGAGGAGGTGTTGAACCAGGTGAGGAAGGCGATTGACGCAAAGGAGGGATGGGTTCAAGTAGAAAAGGTCAGGAAAGCAAAAGACAGGAAAATAATAATGGGCTGCTGCACAAAGGAAGAGAGAAAAAAGGTTAAAGACAGGATAGAGGGAATAGGAGGACACCTAACTGTGGAAGAAATCGAAAACAGAGACCCCCTCCTGATTTTGAAAGACGTCATAACAGCTAACAGCGACGAAGACGTCTTCAAGGCCATAAAAAACCAAAATAGAAACATATTCTCCGGCCTCGGTAAAGGAGAGGACAGATTAAAAATAAAATATAAGAAAAAAGCAAGAAACCCACATACGAACCACATTATCCTTAGCACATCCCCCGCTGTCTGGAAACGAGCAGTGGAGGCGGGAGCTCTGCACATCGACCTACAGCGAGTTAGGGTCGAGGACCAATCTCCATTGGTGCAGTGCTCCCGCTGCCTCGGATACGGGCACACCAAAAGATTCTGCAAAGAGAGTGTAGATATATGTAGCCACTGCGGAGGCCCGCACATGATAAAGGAGTGCAACAAGAGGGAGGCAGGAGAGACACCGTCGTGCCGGAATTGCATGAGGGCGAAAGTTGACCAGAGAGATCACAACGCCTTCAGCAAAGTATGTCCGGTACGAAGAAGGTGGGATGCGTTAGCTCGAACATCGGTAGCTTATTGCTAAGGTTGCACCGGGCGCGAGCCTCCCCCACATAGTGCTACAGGCAAACCTCCAGAGAAAGAGACTAGCAACAAACGAGCTTATAATCGAGGCGACGAACCGAGGTGCCATAGCTGCGCTAGTACAAGAACCGTACGTGGGCGGAGAGCGGATACTAAGAAACTACAATGGCGCTAGGATCTTCCAGAACCTTGACAAAGGAGAAGGGACTGTTAAGGCGGCAATAGCCGTCTTTGACCAAAACATAGATGTCGCACAGTACCCGGAACTCACCACAAACAACATCGTCGTGGTGGGAATCCGAACCAGGGCCTGGGAGATCACACTAGTTTCTTTGTACTTGGAACCGGACAAGCCCATAGGGCCATACTTGGAGCACCTCAAGGAAATCGACAAGAAAATAGGCTCAAACAAAATCATTCTCGGAGGCGACGCCAACGCAAAGAGCGCATGGTGGGGGAGTGCAAAAACAGACAGCAGGGGAGAAGAAATGTCCGGCTTTCTGGGGGAATTGGATCTCCACATATTAAACAAAGGGGACACTCCGACCTTCGACACCGTCAGAGGAGGCCAATGGTACCACAGCCATGTGGATATAACAGCTTGTTCCACAATTATGCTGGGCCTGGTGGAAGACTAGAAGGTCGAACAAAACCTGACGAGCTCGGATCACAATGGCATAGTCTTTAAAATTAACCTGGAGAAATCAAAAGGCATGAAAATAAACAGAACATCTAGAATATACAATACAAAGAAAGCAAATTGGAGCCAGTTTCATGAGAAATTGGCCCAATTAACGCAAGACAACAAAATCGACATAGAGGAAATTGAAAAAATTAATAATGCAGAACAAATTGAACAAATAATAAATAAATACAACGTAATAATAACGCAAACATGTAAAAAATCAATGCCAAAAAAGACAAATTCGGAAACAATCCGTATGCCGTGGTGGTCCGTAGAGCTCACAAAAATGAAGAAAGAGGTCACCACCAGGAGACGCCGAATAAAATGTGCTGCGCCGATCCGAAGATCGAAGGTCGTCGAGAAGTACCTGGAAGCCAAAAATACATATGAAACGGAAGCCAAAAAAGCCCAAACAGAAAGCTGGAAAGGATTCTGTGAAAAACAGACTAAAGAAGGTGTCTGGGAAGGAATATACAGGGTAATGGGAAGAACGGAGAAAAGAAGAGAGGATGTGCCCCTGGCCGTGATGGGGAGAACACTGAGCGATAAGGAGTCGGTGAGGCTGCTGGCTGAAACCTTCTACCCGGAGGACTCCGAGGAAGGGGAGAACTCAGACCATCGCCAAACCAGAGCTACGGCAGATCAGGTAAACGGTTGGGTACATAATGAAAAATATGACCCACCGTTTACTCTGACCGAAATGGAACTGGCGATGGGAGGCCTCAACCCCAAGAAAGCCCCCGGAGTGGATGGGTTTACAGCAGACATATGCCAACAAGTCCAGTCCGCCGACCCTCAGCTGCTCCTAAGGATCTTTAATAGATGCCTAGAACTGAACCACTTCCCCAAGATCTGGAAGGAGGCAACAGTTATAGCCCTGCGGAAACCGGGGAAGGAGGATTACAGCAGCCCAAAATCCTACAGGCCCATAGGCCTTCTGCCGGTCATGGGGAAGGTGCTAGAGAAAATGGTTGTGGGGAGGCTAAAATGGCACCTCACACCAAAAATGTGCACCCGCCAGTATGGTTTTATGCCACAAAAAAGCACCGAGGACTCCCTCTATGACCTGATACAACACATACGCGGAAAGCTTCATGAGAAGAAGCTAGTGGTAGTTGTATCATTGGACATAGAGGGAGCCTTCGACAATGCTTGGTGGCCGGTTATAAAAACCAGACTGGCCGAAGAAGAGTGTCCGGTTAACCTCCGGCGGATAATGACCAGTTACCTCGAAGATCGTAAGGTACGGGTCAGGTATGCCGGAGAGGAATACATAAAGGACACTCACAAAGGGTGCGTACAGGGGTCCATTGCAGGACCCCTCCTTTGGAACCTCCTCATCGACCCACTTTTGAGGGGCCTGGAACAGCGAGGTGACTACGTGCAGGCGTATGCTGACGACGTCGTCCTGGTGTTCGCCGGTGGCACTGCGCGGGAAGTGCAAGGGCAAGCCAATGCCGCCCTCGAGTATGTTCGGGGGTGGGGCGTCAAAAATAAGCTGAAGTTCGCACCGCATAAAACAAATGCAATGGTGCTAACTAGAAAGCTAAAGTTTGACGTGCCACTCCTGAGCATGGGCGGGGTTGACATTGGAATGTCCGACGAGATTAAGATCCTGGGGCTCACAGTAGACAAGAAGCTGAACTTCAACGCCCATATTGCGAACACCTGCAAAAAGGCGTTGAATGTTTATAAGCAATTGTCTAGAGCTGCCAGGATCAGTTGGGGGCTCCACCCAGACATAATACGTATTATATATACGGC
Organism: Sesia apiformis; assembly: GCA_914767545.1. Taxonomy (NCBI): domain Eukaryota; kingdom Metazoa; phylum Arthropoda; class Insecta; order Lepidoptera; family Sesiidae; genus Sesia; species Sesia apiformis. Next base: position 53,996 of record OU611958.1, read on the forward strand.
AACGGTGGAGCCCATAATCTTGTATGCCGCCAGCGCATGGGCACCGGCTGTCACCAGACTGGGCGTCAAACGGCAGCTGAACGTAGTTCAAAGAGGCTTCGCCCAAAAGCTCTGCAAAGCCTACCGCACTGTCTCCCTAAATTCGGCACTATTACTAGCCGGGATATTACCACTCGACCTCAGGATTCAGGAGGCAGCCGCCCTATATGAGGTCAAGAGAGGGATACCCCGGATGATGCCGAAAGACGGGGAGGTAGAGCGCAGGGTGGCATTTGCAGACACTCCGCATCCGGCAAAACATATGGGTCTACAGTTCATTAACCTGGTAGACCCAAAACAATGCGACGAAATTACAACAGCAGTAAAAATTTTCACCGACGGCTCTAAGATTGAGGGCAAAGTGGGAGCTTCATTATCCGTATGGAAGAATGAAGCCGAAACCAGAGCCCTCAAGCTTAGACTGTCGCCGTACTGCACGGTCTACCAGGCGGAACTGCTAGCCATATGCAGAGCCTCGCGGTATATCCTCCAATGCGGAGAGTCGAGCTTTGGCATTTTCAGCGACTCACGCTCGGCGTTGGAAACAATCGTCAACCCTTGCAGTCCCCACCCTCTAGCCATCGAAACGAGGGCCAACATCCGACATGGTGTACTCCAAAACAAAGAAGTTTCTTTGTTTTGGATTAAAGCACATGCGGGGCTGGAAGGGAATGAGCGCGCTGACCAGCTGGCCAAACTCGCTGCCAGAAGCCTGAAAGTGAAGGCAGAGTATGATAGCTATCCGGTATCATTCATGAAGCGACAGATCCGCAAGGACTCGCTTGATGAATGGAACCGGCGCTACCAAGAAGGCGAAACGGCTGCAGTAACCAAAGCCTTCCTACCGGACGCCATAAGGGCACACAGCATAATCAGGAAGATCCGGATGGAGTCAGTCATCGCTCAGGTGTTAACGGGACATGGCGGATTCTCCGAGTACTTGAACCGCTTCAAGTGCAAAGAGAGCCCGGCATGTATCTGTGACCCAGACGTGGCTGAGGGTATATTGCACCTGATAGTGGACTGCCCTGTATATGGAAAGAAAAGGTTTGAGACAGAAATGATAATGGATCGCAAAATAGAAAAGAATAATCTCGCGGAACTAACGGACGGAGACGACACTAGACACGTTTTCCTGGAGTTCTGTCGACACGTGGCTAAAGGGGCCATTAACAGAAATAAATAAACAAAAAAGCATGACAGAACGGAAGGAGTAACTAAATAAAAATGATAAGCTTTAAATAATAGGACTAGGGCTCTGACCTATACATCAGAGCCAAAAATTAGAATTAGATTAAATAGATATAAGATGTATATAGACAAAAAATTTTAAGAAATGACAAAAGATACTGACCCTATACATCAGTATCAACAATAGTAATTAGGACACCGCAAAGACTTCCGACCTGTACATCGGAAGTCGAAAGCGGAGCAAACAGGACATACCGTATAGATAGACAACTATACGAGGAAATGAATAATCTAGAAGAGCAAGAAAAAATTAATAAGACAAACACAGACCCTGAAACTATATCAGGGGTTTCTTGCAATCGGGGGGTTTTAGCCGGTACGAATCCGGCATAGCCTTCCGCCGGAATACAGAACACCTTATAGCGGAAGGCATCCAAGAGGATTTCCCCCCGAAGAGAAAAAAAAAAAAAAAAAAAAAAAAAAAACCTAACCTAACCTAACCTAACCTAACCTAACCTAACCTAACCTAACCTAACCTAACCTAACCTAACCTAACCTAACCTAACCTAACCTAACCTAACCTAACCTAACCTAACCTAACCTAACCTAACCTAACCTAACCTAACCTAACCTAACCTAACCTAACCTAACCTAACCTAACCTAACCTAACCTAACCTAACCTAACCTAACCTAACCTAACCTAACCTAACCTAACCTAACCTAACCTAACCTAACCTAACCTAACCTAACCTAACCTAACCTAACCTAACCTAACCTAACCTAACCTAACCTAACCTAACCTAACCTAACCTAACCTAACCTAACCTAACCTAACCTAACCTAACCTAACCTAACCTAACCTAACCTAACCTAACCTAACCTAACCTAACCTAACCTAACCTAACCTAACCTAACCTAACCTAACCTAACCTAACCTAACCTAACCTAACCTAACCTAACCTAACCTAACCTAACCTAACCAGTGTCGCTCCAATCGCCGTCGCGAGCGCATCGTTTTTGCGCTGCTCCGCGTTGAAAAAATTACAGAGTGTGGAAAAGTGTGCGAAAGTGTTTAGTGCTACATATAGAAAGTTGCGCGCAGTGAAGACGAATCGACTGGTGCCTAAATCAAATCGATCAGACAAAAACTTTGGCCACAGGAGCCCAAAAACCGTCGTGTGGAACACCTTTTTGAAGACGCTGTGCAAACGCGATCTACGACCCCTCCTTTTATAGGGTCAAATCGTCGGGCTTAGCGTCCTTCACCACACTGCAAAGGAAGGGATTTTTTACACCGTTTTTGAGTGAGATATCGGGGAAAAACGAAATTCCTTTGTCTCCGTATCTCCTCAGCGGCTCCGTTTCTGCGGTGGCTGGAAACACCAGATCGAAGACCACATCGGGAGGAGTAAAACTCCGAAAACCACGTCAAAATTGGACCAGCCATTGCGGAGATACGATCAAAAGTCTGTAATCGTAAGTAAAGTGCCCCAAAACTTTCCATTGTTTACAACCTTGCTATAGGTAATGGAAAGTTTTTGGTGAAGCTATTCGGCATTCGAGTCAGTCGTGACGTCAAGTTTCTGGAATAGTCTCGAACTATCTCGAACATTCCAGAACTTTCCACAGCGTCATACTGTGACTACTGTGACGTCACACTGTGACGCATTTCGCCAGCACTCCCTCCGCACCCCTACCCCCCCCCCCCAACCCCCCCCCCCCCCCCCCCCCCCCCCCCCCCCCGCACCTTACCCCGCGGGGGTTTCATGTGGAGCACTTTTCCTCCCCCCCTCACCCCTTGACACTTTTACCCCCCGAGGATTATCTCTGTGACGAAGAGTCGTGAGCCCCTCGTGTTTGGGCTCATTTTAAAGAGGACAAGGAGGGCCGTCTTTTGGCCCCCACAGAACTTGACTTTTGGTGCATGCGGTATCTGTTTTATTGAGCAGATACCGCACAAATTTGTCCTATATTTAGGCCCTGATAAAACCTCCAAAACACCTCTCTCCCCCCTCTAATATGTCAAACAGCAGCGTAAGGCGCAGTGTGGGGGAGATCGAGGCCAGGAACAGGTCTCCCAGGCCGGTGCAAAAATCACAAAAGATTGCACCTACCATGGCCCCAACAACATCTACGGGCAAAGCTGCTGGGAGGCCTGAACCCGAGTACAAAAGCCGAACCACGGAGGCAAAGGCCTGCCTTGCTAAAATTAAATACCAAATAGGCAACAGCAGGAATCTAAAAACGGAGATCAAAAACGAAGTCACAGAGATGGCCGAAAGGCTCTATTATTTAGTGAAAGAGGCTGAAGAATGTAGATTACAAAAACGAGATGGAAAGGAAGGGGAAGGGGAAATGACGACGAGGGGGGAAGAGGAGAAAGGAATAAAACAAGACACGCTACTAAAGAAACTAGAGGAACACAGTAAATTACTAGAAGACGGGCTTGAGAGAATGGATGGATTGAAGGGGATGTTGGAGAGGCAAAACGAGACCCTGGGGAAAAACACATATGCGGATGTGGCGGCCCGACGCACCGGTCCTTTACACCCGGTGGGACCTGTGCTACACTCCGTAGTGGTGACCTCAAGGGATGAAACGGACACTGGGGACGAGGTCCTCAAGAAGATAAGAAAAGCGGTGGACGCGAAAGAGGGGTGGGTCAGCGTAGAAAGGGTTAGAAAGGCGAAAGACAGAAAAATTATTATGGGGTGCAATACCAAAGAAGAAAGATTTAAAATCAAGGAAAGAATAGAAAAATCGGGCTGTAACCTCGTCGTTGAGGAGGTCAAAAATAGGGATCCGCTCCTGGTCCTCAGGGACGTCCTAAAAAAAATAAATACTAATGAGGACGTCCTAAAAGCTATGAGGAACCAAAACAAGAGCATTTTTGACGGCCTCAGCGAAAAGGACAACAGGGCTGTAATAAAGTTCATAAAAAAGGCAAGAAACCCCCACACACAACACATTGTGATGAGTACATCCCCTGCCGTCTGGAGGAGAATTATAGAAGCGGGGACACTGCACATCGACCTGCAGAGAGTAAAGGTCGAAGACCAATCGCCTTTGGTGCAGTGTTCCCGATGCCTGGGATATGGGCACACGAAACGGATGTGCGAGGAAAGTGCGGACCTGTGCAGTCATTGCGGAGGCCCGCACTTGAGAATAAAGTGCACCAAGCAGGCAGAAGGAGAGGCCCCGTCTTGCAGAAACTGCCTGAGGGCGAAAATGGACCGTAAGGACCACAACGCCTTCAGCACAGACTGCCCTATCAGAAGACGGTGGGACGCATTGGCCAGAACATCAGTGGCCTACTGCTAAGGGTGCACAGGGTGCGAGCCTCCCCCACCGAGTAATACAGGCGAACCTCCAGAGGAAAAAACTCGCAACGGATGAGTTGATAATAGAGGCATCAAAACAAGGAGCCACAATAGCGCTGCTCCAGGAGCCGTACGTGGGCCGAGACAGACGCCTGAAGAACTACAGGGGCGTCAGGATCTTCCAGAACTCTGAGCAAGAAGAAGGGACTGTTAAGGCGGCAATAGCCGTCTTTGACCAAAACATAGATATTGTACAGTACCCGGAACTCACCACAAACAACATCGTTGTGGTGGGAATTAGAACCAGAATCTGGAAGATCACACTGGTTTCCTTCTATCTCGAACCAGATCAGCCCATAGGGCCATACCTGGAGCACCTGAAAGAAATCTGTGTGGAAACTGGCCTCAAGAGCCTTGTCCTCGGAGGTGACGCAAACGCGAAAAGCGTATGGTGGGGGAGTGCTAAAACAGACGGCAGGGGGGAAGAAATGTCCGGCTTCCTGGAAGATCTTGGCCTCCATATACTGAACCAAGGGGACACTCCGACCTTCGACACAATAAGAGGCGGCAAACGTTACCATAGCCATGTGGACGTCACAGCATGCTCTAACGACACACTAGACCTGGTGGAAGACTGGAAGGTCGAAGAAGGCCTGACGAGCTCGGACCACAACGGCATAACTTTCAAAATAAAATTAAATAGAGAAAAAGGAATAAAAATAGAAAGAACGACTAGAAAATTTAACACAAACAAAGCAAATTGGAGCCAGTTTCATGAAAAACTGGCCCAACTAAAATCAGTAAACCAAATTAATATAGAAGAAATAGAAAAAATTAGTAACACAGAGGAACTCGAAAGTATAATAAATAAAATCAGCGACACTATTACAAAGGCATGCATACAAACTATGCCAAAGAAGAAAAAACTAGAGAAAATAACTATGCCGTGGTGGACCCCCGAGCTCGAAAAAATGAAGAAGGAAGTCACCACCAGGAGACGCCGCATCAGATGTGCTGCATTAATACGCAGGTCGAAGGTCGTCGAGGAATACCTAAAGGCGAAAGAGGTATATGAGGGGGAGGCCAGGAAAGCCCAAACAGAGAGTTGGAAGGGTTTCTGCCAGAAACAAACCAGAGAAGGGGTATGGGAAGGCATATACAGGGTGATCATAAAAACAGATAAAAGAAGTGAGGATGTGCCCCTGGCCGTGATGGGGAGAACACTGAGCGATAAGGAGTCGGTGAGGCTGCTGGCTGAAACCTTCTACCCGGAGGACTCCGAGGAAGGGGAGAACTCAGACCATCGCCAAACCAGAGCTACGGCAGATCAGGTAAACGGTTGGGTACATAATGAAAAATATGACCCACCGTTTACTCTGACCGAAATGGAACTGGCGATGGGAGGCCTCAACCCCAAGAAAGCCCCCGGAGTGGATGGGTTTACAGCAGACATATGCCAACAAGTCCAGTCCGCCGACCCTCAGCTGCTCCTAAGGATCTTTAATAGATGCCTAGAACTGAACCACTTCCCCAAGATCTGGAAGGAGGCAACAGTTATAGCCCTGCGGAAACCGGGGAAGGAGGATTACAGCAGCCCAAAATCCTACAGGCCCATAGGCCTTCTGCCGGTCATGGGGAAGGTGCTAGAGAAAATGGTTGTGGGGAGGCTAAAATGGCACCTCACACCAAAAATGTGCACCCGCCAGTATGGTTTTATGCCACAAAAAAGCACCGAGGACTCCCTCTATGACCTGATACAACACATACGCGGAAAGCTCCACGAGAAGAAGCTAGTGGTAGTTGTATCATTGGACATAGAGGGAGCCTTCGACAATGCTTGGTGGCCGGTTATAAAAACCAGACTGGCCGAAGAAGAGTGTCCGGTTAACCTCCGGCGGATAATGACCAGTTACCTCGAAGATCGCAAGGTACGGGTCAGGTATGCCGGAGAGGAATACATAAAGGACACTCACAAAGGGTGCGTACAGGGGTCCATTGCAGGACCCCTCCTTTGGAACCTCCTCATCGACCCACTTTTGAGGGGTCTGGAACAGCGAGGTGACTACGTGCAGGCGTATGCTGACGACGTCGTCCTGGTGTTCGCCGGTGGCACTGCGCGGGAAGTGCAAGGGCAAGCCAATGCCGCCCTCGAGTATGTTCGGGGGTGGGGCGTCAAAAATAAGCTGAAGTTCGCACCGCATAAAACAAATGCAATGGTGCTAACTAGAAAGCTAAAGTTTGACGTGCCACTCCTGAGCATGGGCGGGGTTGACATTGGAATGTCCGACGAGATTAAGATCCTGGGGCTCACAGTAGACAAGAAGCTGAACTTCAACGCCCATATTGCGAACACCTGCAAAAAGGCGTTGAATGTTTATAAGCAATTGTCTAGAGCTGCCAGGATCAGTTGGGGGCTCCACCCAGACATAATACGTATTATATATACGGCAACGGTGGAGCCCATAATCTTGTATGCCGCCAGCGCATGGGCACCGGCTGTCACCAGACTGGGCGTCAAACGGCAGCTGAACGTAGTTCAAAGAGGCTTCGCCCAAAAGCTCTGCAAAGCCTACCGCACTGTCTCCCTAAATTCGGCACTATTACTAGCCGGGATATTACCACTCGACCTCAGGATTCAGGAGGCAGCCGCCCTATATGAGGTCAAGAGAGGGATACCCCGGATGATGCCGAAAGACGGGGAGGTAGAGCGCAGGGTGGCATTTGCAGACACTCCGCATCCGGCAAAACATATGGGTCTACAGTTCATTAACCTGGTAGACCCAAAACAATGCGACGAAATTACAATAGCAGTAAAAATTTTCACCGACGGCTCTAAGATTGAGGGCAAAGTGGGAGCTTCATTATCCGTATGGAAGAATGAAGCCGAAACCAGAGCCCTCAAGCTTAGACTGTCGCCGTACTGCACGGTCTACCAGGCGGAACTGCTAGCCATATGCAGAGCCTCGCGGTATATCCTCCAATGCGGAGAGTCGAGCTTTGGCATTTTCAGCGACTCACGCTCGGCGTTGGAAACAATCGTCAACCCTTGCAGTCCCCACCCTCTAGCCATCGAAACGAGGGCCAACATCCGACATGGTGTACTCCAAAACAAAGAAGTTTCTTTGTTTTGGATTAAAGCACATGCGGGGCTGGAAGGGAATGAGCGCGCTGACCAGCTGGACAAACTCGCTGCCAGAGGCCTGAAAGTGAAGGCAGAGTATGATAGCTATCCGGTTTCATTCATGAAGCGACAGATCCGCAAGGACTCGCTTGATGAATGGAACCGGCGCTACCAAGAAGGCGAAACGGCTGCAGTAACCAAAGCCTTCCTACCGGACGCCATAAGGGCACACAGCATAATCAGGAAGATCCGGATGGAGTCAGTCATCGCTCAGGTGTTAACGGGACATGGCGGATTCTCCGAGTACTTGAACCGCTTCAAGTGCAAAGAGAGCCCGGCATGTATCTGCGACCCAGACGTGGCTGAGGGTATATTGCACCTGATAGTGGACTGCCCTGTATATGGAAAGAAAAGGTTTGAGACAGAAATGATAATGGATCGCAAAATAGAAAAGGATAATCTCGCGGAATTAACGGACAGAGACGACACTAGACACGTTTTCCTGGAGTTCTGTCGACACGTGGCTAAAGGGGCCATTAACAGAAATAAATAAACAAAAAAGCATGACAGAACGGAAGGAGTAACTAAATAAAAATGATAAGCTTTAAATAATAGGACTAGGGCTCTGACCTATACATCAGAGCCAAAAATTAGAATTAGATTAAATAGATATAAGATGTATATAGACAAAAAATTTTAAGAAATGACAAAAGATACTGACCCTATACATCAGTATCAACAATAGTAATTAGGACACCGCAAAGACTTCCGACCTGTACATCGGAAGTCGAAAGCGGAACAAACAGGACATACCGTATAGATAGACAACTATACGAGGAAATGAATAATCTAGAAGAGCAAGAAAAAATTAATAAGACAAACACAGACCCTGAAACTATATCAGGGGTTTCTTGCAATCGGGGGGTTTTAGCCGGTACGAATCCGGCATAGCCTTCCGCCGGAATACAGAACACCTTATAGCGGAAGGCATCCAAGAGGATTTCCCCCCGAAGAGAAAAAAAAAAAAAAAAAAAAAAAAAAAAAAAAAAAAAAAAAAAAACCTAACCTAACCTAACCTAACCTAACCTAACCTAACCTAACCTAACCTAACCTAACCTAACCTAACCTAACCTAACCTAACCTAACCTAACCTAACCTAACCTAACCTAACCTAACCTAACCTAACCTAACCTAACCTAACCTAACCTAACCTAACCTAACCTAACCTAACCTAACCTAACCTAACCTAACCTAACCTAACCTAACCTAACCTAACCTAACCTAACCTAACCTAACCTAACCTAACCTAACCTAACCTAACCTAACCTAACCTAACCTAACCTAACCTAACCTAACCTAACCTAACCTAACCTAACCTAACCTAACCTAACCTAACCTAACCTAACCTAACCTAACCTAACCTAACCTAACCTAACCTAACCTAACCTAACCTAACCTAACCTAACCTAACCTAACCTAACCTAACCTAACCTAACCTAACCTAACCTAACCTAACCTAACCTAACCTAACCTAACCTAACCTAACCTAACCTAACCTAACCTAACCTAACCTAACCTAACCTAACCTAACCTAACCTAACCTAACCTAACCTAACCTAACCTAACCTAACCTAACCTAACCTAACCTAACCTAACCTAACCTAACCTAACCTAACCTAACCTAACCTAACCTAACCTAACCTAACCTAACCTAACCTAACCTAACCTAACCTAACCTAACCTAACCTAACCTAACCTAACCTAACCTAACCTAACCTAACCTAACCTAACCTAACCTAACCTAACCTAACCTAACCTAACCTAACCTAACCTAACCTAACCTAACCTAACCTAACCTAACCCAGTGTCGCTCCAATCGCCGTCGCGAGCGCATCGTTTTTGCGCTGCTCCGCGTTGAAAAATTACAGAGTGTGGAAAAGTGTGCGAAAGTGTTTAGTGCTACATATAGAAAGTTGCGCGCAGTGAAGACGAATCGACTGGTGCCTAAATCAAATCGATCAGACAATAACTTTGGCCAGAGGAGCCCAAAAACCGTCGTGTGGAACACCTTTTTGAAGACGCTGTGCAAACGCGATCTACGACCCTTCCTTTTATAGGGTCAAATCGTCGGGCTTAGCGTCCTTCACCACACTGCAAAGGAAGGGATTTTTTACACCGTTTTTGAGTGAGATATCGGGGAAAAACGAAATTCCTTTGTCTCCGTATCTCCTCAGCGGCTCCGTTTCTGCGGTGGCTGGAAACACCAGATCGAAGACCACATCGGGAGGAGTAAAACTCCGAAAACCGCGTCAAAATTGGACCAGCCATTGCGGAGATACGATCAAAAGTCTGTAATCGTAAGTAAAGTGCCCCAAAACTTTCCATTGTTTACAACCTTGCTATAGGTAATGGAAAGTTTTTAGTGAAGCTATTCGGCATTCGAGTCAGTCGTGACGTCAAGTTTCTGGAATAGTCTCGAACTATCTCGAACATTCCAGAACTTTCCACAGCGTCATACTGTGACGCACTTCGCCAGCACTCCCTCCGCACCTCTACCTCCCCCCCAACCCGCATCCCCCCGTACCCCCCCCCCTCCCCCCGTACCCCCCCCCCCTCCCCCCGTACCCCTCCCCCCCTCCCCCCCACCCGCACCTCACCCCCGCGGAGGTTTCATGTGGAGCACTTTTCCTCCCCCCCTCACCCCTTGAGATTTGCACCCCCCCGCATATTATCTCAGTGACTAAAAGCCGTGAGCCCCCCGAGTTTGGGCTCGTTTCAAAGAGGACAAGGAGGGCCGTCTTTTGGCCCCACCAGAATTGGACTACCTACACTTTTCTTCATTTTACATTTTTGGTGCATGCGATATCTGTTTTATTGAGCAGATATCGCACAATCTGTCCTATCTCCTAGCCCGAAAAACCTCCGAAACACCTTCTCTCCCCCCATTAACATGTCGAACAACAGTGTAAGGCGCAGCGTGGGGGAGATTGAAGCTAGAAACCGGTCTCCCATAATGGTGCAGAAGACGAAATCACCAAAAGCTGCACCAATTGCCGGCCCATCCACATCATCAGGCAGGACGACCGGGAAGGTGGAACCAAACTACAAAAGCCGATTAACAGAGGCAAAGGCATATCTCACAAAGGCGAAGACACAAATTAATAACAGCCGAAACTTGAAAAGTGAGATAAAGTTGGAGGTTCTGGATTGTGTCGAAAGGCTTTATAGCTTGGTGAAAGAGGCCGAGGAGGAGAGGAAAGCACACAGGGCTGGGGAAATAGAAAAAGGAAAACAGGAAGCACAGGGAAAAGGAAAAATATCACAGGAAATGGAAATGATTAAAAGGATAGAAGAACACGGAAGACTCTTAAAAGATAATGCGGAAACGATGGAGAGGCTGAAAAAAGTCCTAGAAAAACAAGAAGAGTCCTCGGTGAAGGCCACATATGCGGATGTGGCGGCCCGACGCACCGGACCTTTACACCCGGTGGGATCTGGGCTGCACTCCGTTGTGGTGACCTCAAGGGATGAAACGGACACTGGGGACGAGGTCCTCAAGAAGATAAGAAAAGCGGTGGACGCGAAAGAGGGGTGGGTCAGCGTAGAAAGGGTTAGAAAGGCGAAAGACAGAAAAATTATTATGGGGTGTAATACGAAAGAGGACCAAAGAAAAATTAAAGAAAGGATTCAAAAAGCGGGAGGTAACCTTGTCGTCGAGGAAGTCAGGAACAGGGACCCGCTTCTGGTCCTTAGGGACGTACTGAAGATAAACACGAATGAAGACGTCCTTAAGGCATTTAAAAACCAGAATAAGGGAATTTTCGACGGCCTCGACGAGAAGGAAACTAGGATATCATTTAAATATATGAAAAAAGCACGTAACCCCCACACGCAACATATTGTTATTAGCACATCCCCTGTCGTTTGGAGGAGAACAATGGAGGCGGGGACACTGCACATTGATTTGCAGAGGATAAAGGTGGAAGACCAGTCGCCTCTGGTGCAGTGTTCCCGATGCCTGGGATACGGACATAGTAAAAGTTTTTGCAATGAAACCGCAGACATATGTAGTCACTGCGGAGGCCCACACCTCAGGACGGAGTGTACTAAATCAAAAGCAGGAGAAGCGCCGTCGTGCCGGAACTGCCTGAGGGCGAAAATGGGCCAGAGAGACCACAACGCCTTCAGCAGTGATTGTCCGGTACGAAGAAGATGGGACACTCTGGCCCGAACAACCGTGGCGTACTGCTAAGGGTGTGCAGGGCGATAACTTCCCATACCGGGTGTTCCAATCTAACCTCCAAAGAAAGAAACTAGCGACAGATGAAATTATGCTAGAGGCCGCGACGCGCAGAGCTACCATAGCACTACTCCAGGAGCCATATGTGGGCCGGGAAAAGTGTATGAGGAATTACCGGGGTGCAAGGATCTACCAAAACACCAACCCAGGAGAAGGGACTGTAAAAGCAGCAATAGCTGTCTTTACACCGAAGCTAGATATAATACAGTACCCGGAACTCACCACAAACAACATCGTTGTGGTGGGAATAAGAACAAAAGCCTGGGTGATCACCCTGGTATCCTATTACTTCGAGCCAGACCAGCCCATAGGGCCATACCTGGAGCATTTCAAAAAAATAAACCATGAAATCGGTAGCAGGAGATTAATCTTTGGAGGAGATTCGAATGCTAAGAGCGCCTGGTGGGGAAGTGATAAAACAGACCATAGAGGAGAGGATATGTCCGGTATCCTGGAAGAATTGGAACTCCAAATCTTAAACAGGGGAGATACTCCGACCTTTGATACCATTAGAGGAGGTCGAAGATATCACAGTTGCGTCGACGTAACGGCGTGCACAACTGACTTGCTGAGCCTGGTGGAAGATTGGAACATAGAAGAGAATCTCACGAGCTCGGACCACAACGGCATTACTTTTACAATAAAATTAAAAAAGTCAAGTGGATCCAAAATAAATAGAACCACACGAATCTTCGACACTAAGAAGGCAAATTGGATCCAGTTTCGTAAGAAACTGGACCAATTAAAGCTTGAACAACAAATAAACTTAGAAAAAATCGAAACTAATGATACAAAAGAGAAGATTGAAAGGACAATAAACAACTATAACAATATAATAAGGAAAGCTTGTACAGAGACGTTTCCTAAAAAGAAAAATACGGAAACGCTCTCCTTGCCGTGGTGGTCAAAAGAGCTCTCAAAACTGAAAAAAGAGGTTACCACCAGGAAACGCAGAATCGGGTGCGCCGCGCCGGTGCGGAGAACCAAGGTTGTGGGGGAGTATTTGGAAATGAAAGAGAAATACGAAGCAGAAGCCAAGAAAGCTCAAACTGAGAGCTGGAAGGCGTTCTGCGAAAAGCAAACAAAAGAAGGAATATGGGAAGGAATATACAGGGTAATTGGAAGAACGAAAAGCAGACAGGAGGAAGTGCCCCTGGCCGCGCTGGGGAAAACATTGAGCGAAAAGGAGTCGGTGAGGCTGCTGGCTGAGACCCTCTACCCGGAGGACTCTGAGGAAGGGGAGAACTCAGACCATCGCCAAACCAGAGCTAAGGCAGATCAAGTAAACGGTTGGGTACATGATGAAAAACATGACCCACCGTTTACTTTGACCGAAATGGAAGTGGCGATGGGAAGCCTCAACCCCAAAAAGGCCCCCGGAGTGGACGGATTTACGGCCGACATATGTCAGCATGTCCAGTCCGCCGACCCGCAGCTGCTCCTAAAGATCTTCAATAAGTGCCTGCAACTGAGCCACTTCCCCAAGATCTGGAAGGAGGCGATAGTTGTAGCCCTGCGCAAACCGGGGAAGGAGGATTACGCTTGCCCTAAGTCCTATAGGCCTATAGGTCTACTACCAGTCATGGGGAAGGTTCTCGAGAAAATGGTTGTGGGGAGGCTAAAATGGCACCTCACACCAAAAATGAGCACCCGCCAGTATGGTTTTATGCCACAAAAGAGCACCGAGGACTCCCTCTATGACCTGATACAACATATACGCGGAAAGCTCAATGACAAGAAGCTGGTGGTAGTTGTATCTTTGGACATAGAGGGAGCTTTCGACAACGCATGGTGGCCAGCAATTAAAACCAGACTGGCTGAAGAAGGGTGTCCGGTGAACCTCCGGCGGATGATGACAAGTTATTTACAGGACCGAAAGGTTCGCGTCAGATACGCCGGAGAGGAGCACATAAAGGACACGAATAAAGGGTGCGTACAAGGGTCCATTGCAGGACCCTTTCTTTGGAACCTCCTCATCGATCCACTGCTGAAGGGCCTGGAGCAGCGAGGTGACTACGTTCAAGCATATGCTGACGACGTCGTCCTGGTGTTTGCGGGTGGCACTGCGCTGGAAGTGCAAAGGCAGGCCAATGCCGCCCTCGAGTATGTTCGGGGGTGGGGTGTGAAAAATAAGCTAAAGTTCGCGCCGCATAAAACTAATGCAATGGCGCTAACTCGAAAGCTGAAATTTGACATACCACTCCTGAGCATGGGCGGGGTTGACATTGGAATGTCTGACGAGATTAAGATCCTGGGGCTCATAGTAGACAAGAAGCTGAACTTCAACGCCCATATTGCGAACACCTGCAAAAAGGCGTTGAATGTTTATAAGCAATTGTCTAGAGCTGCCAGGATTAGTTGGGGGCTCCACCCTGACATAATACGTATAATATATACGGCAACGGTGGAGCCCATAATCTTGTATGCCGCCAGCGCATGGGCACCGGCGGCCACGAGACTGGGCGTCAAACGGCAACTGAATGCGGTCCAAAGAGGCTTTGCCCAAAAGCTCTGCAAAGCCTATCGCACCGTCTCCCTAAATTCAGCTCTATTACTTGCCGGGGTATTACCACTCGACCTTAGAATACAGGAGGCAGCCGCCCTATATGAGGCCAAGAGAGGGATACCCCGGATGATGCCGAAGGATGGGGAGGTGGAGCGTAGGGTGGCTTTTGCGGACACTCCGCACCCGGCAAAACATATGGGTCTACAGTTCATAAACCTGGTAGACCGGAGTCAATTCGATAACCACGCAAACCAAGCGGTAAAAATCTTTACAGACGGCTCTAAGATTGAGGGCAAAGTGGGAGCTTCATTATCCATTTGGAAAAATGAAGCCGAAACTAGAGCTCTCAAACTTAAGTTGCCGCCGTACTGCACGGTCTACCAGGCGGAACTGCTAGCTATATGCAGAGCCTCGAGGATAATCCTCCAAAGCGGAGAGTCGAGCTTTGGCATCTTCAGCGACTCACGCTCGGCGATGGAAACCGTCGTCAATCCTTGCAGTCCTCACCCTCTTGCCACCGAAACGAGGGCCAACATCACACAAGGTATACTCCAAAACAAAGAAATTTCTTTGTTTTGGATTAAAGCACACATAGGACTGGAAGGAAATGAGCGCGCTGACCAATTAGCCAAACTCGCTGCTAGGAACTTGAAAGTAAAGGCTGCGTATGATAGCTATCCGGTCTCATTCATCAAGCGACAGATCCGTAAGGAATCGCTTGATGAATGGAACCGACGCTACCAAGAGGGCGAAACGGCAGCGATAACCAAGACCTTCCTACCGGACGCCATCAGGGCATATGGCATAATTAGGAAGATCCAGATGGAGCACGTAATCGCTCAGGTGTTAACGGGACATGGCGGATTCTCCGAGTACTTGAATCGCTTCAAGTGCAAGGAGAGCCCGGCATGTATCTGTGACCCAGACGTGGCTGAGGGTATATTGCACCTGATAGTGGACTGCCCTGTATATGGAAACAGAAGATTTGAAACGGAGATGAAAATGAACCGAAACATAGCAAAGAAAAATCTCGCTGACCTCATAGACGGGGACGACACTCGACACATACTCCTGGAGTTCTGTCGACATGTCGCCAAAGGGGCAATAAACCGAAACAAATAAAATAGCAAGACAGAACGGAAGGAGTACAAGACTGAATAGTTAAGATATTTTAAAAGTATGACCAGGGCTCTGACCTATACATCAGAGTCCAAAAATTAGAATAAGATAAGATAAGATAGTTATAAGATGTACATAGATAAAAAATTTTAAGAAATGACAACAACACTGACCTATACATCAGTATCAAAGAGCCAATCAGGACAACGCATGACCTCCGACCTGTACATCGGAAGTCGAATGCGGTATATAATTACGAAGAAACAAATATTTTAATAGCAAGAACACAATAAATCAGTAAACACAGTCTCTGACTCTCATATCAGAGGTTTCTTGCGATCGGGGGGTTTTAGCCGGTACAAATCCGGCATCGCCTTCCGCCGGAATACTGAACATCTTATAGCGGAAGGCATCCAAGAGGATTTCCCCCCGAAGAGAAAAAAAAAAAAAAAAAAAAAAAAAAAAAAAAACCTAACCTAACCGGAATACATAAAGGACACTCACAAAGGGTGCGTACAGGGGTCCATTGCAGGACCCCTCCTTTGGAACCTCCTCATCGACCCACTTTTGAGGGGCCTGGAACAGCGAGGTGACTACGTGCAGGCGTATGCGGACGACGTCGTCCTGGTGTTCGCCGGTGGCACTGCGCGGGAAATGCAAGGGCAAGCCAATGCCGCCCTCGAGTATGTTCGGGGGTGGGGCGTCAAAAATAAGCTGAAGTTCGCACCGCATAAAACAAATGCAATGGTGCTAACTAGAAAGCTAAAGTTTGACGTGCCACTCCTGAGCATGGGCGGGGTTGACATTGGAATGTCCGACGAGATTAAGATCCTGGGGCTCACAGTAGACAAGAAGCTGAACTTCAACGCCCATATTGCGAACACCTGCAAAAAGGCGTTGAATGTTTATAAGCAATTGTCTAGAGCTGCCAGGATCAGTTGGGGGGCTCCACCCAGACATAATACGTATTATATATACGGCAACGGTGGAGCCCATAATCTTGTATGCCGCCAGCGCATGGGCACCGGCTGTCACCAGACTGGGCGTCAAACGGCAGCTGAACGTAGTTCAAAGAGGCTTCGCCCAAAAGCTCTGCAAAGCCTACCGCACTGTCTCCCTAAATTCGGCACTATTACTAGCCGGGATATTACCACTCGACCTCAGGATTCAGGAGGCAGCCGCCCTATATGAGGTCAAGAGAGGGATACCCCGGATGATGCCGAAAGACGGGGAGGTAGAGCGCAAGGTGGCATTTGCAGACACTCCGCATCCGGCAAAACATATGGGTCTACAGTTCATTAACCTGGTAGACCCAAAACAATGCGACGAAACTACAACAGCAGTAAAAATTTTCACCGACGGCTCTAAGATTGAGGGCAAAGTGGGAGCTTCATTATCCGTATGGAAGAATGAAGCCGAAACCAGAGCCCTCAAGCTTAGACTGTCGCCGTACTGCACGGTCTACCAGGCGGAACTGCTAGCCATATGCAGAGCCTCGCGGTATATCCTCCAATGCGGAGAGTCGAGCTTTGGCATTTTCAGCGACTCACGCTCGGCGTTGGAAACAATCGTCAACCCTTGCAGTCCCCACCCTCTAGCCATCGAAACGAGGGCCAACATCCGACATGGTGTACTCCAAAACAAAGAAGTTTCTTTGTTTTGGATTAAAGCACATGCGGGGCTGGAAGGGAATGAGCGCGCTGACCAGCTGGCCAAACTCGCTGCCAGAAGCCTGAAAGTGAAGGCAGAGTATGATAGCTATCCGGTTTCATTCATGAAGCGACAGATCCGCAAGGACTCGCTTGATGAATGGAACCGGCGCTACCAAGAAGGCGAAACGGCTGCAGTAACCAAAGCCTTCCTACCGGACGCCATAAGGGCACACAGCATAATCAGGAAGATCCGGATGGAGTCAGTCATCGCTCAGGTGTTAACGGGACATGGCGGATTCTCCGAGTACTTGAATCGCTTCAAGTGCAAGGAGAGCCCGGCATGTATCTGTGACCCAGACGTGGCTGAGGGTATATTGCACCTGATAGTGGATTGCCCTGTATATGGAAAGAAAAGATTTGAAGCAGAAATGCTAATGAACAGAAACATAAAACAAGACAATCTCGCTGTGCTTATGGACGGGGACGACACACGACACGTACTCCTGGAGTTCTGTCGGCACGTAGCCAAAGGGGCAATACACAGAAACAAATAATATAGCAAGACAGAACGGAAGGAGTACAAGACTGATTAGATAAGATATTTTAAAAGTATGACCAGGGCTCTGACCTATACATCAGAGTCCAAAAACTAGTATAAGACAACGCCAAGACTTCTGACCTGTACATCAGAAGTCGAAGGCTGAAATGCACACAACAGATTTAGAAGATAAGTTTTAAAAAGTATGACTGACTCTGACCCTATACATCAGAGTCTAACTAGTGACAAAGAAGATTAGGCCTGGACTTCCGAACCTAATGTCGGAAGCCAATAGGCGGGACAGAAAGTCAACGACTCACAGTTGACTTTCACGATTTATAATTATAAATGGAATAGCAAGAAATAACAAGATATATACAGACTCTGACGTCCACATCAGAGGTTCTTGCAATCGGGGGGTTTTAGCCGGTACGAATCCGGCATAGCCTTCCGCCGGAATACAGAACACCTTATAGCGGAAGGCATCCAAGAGGATTTCCCCCCGAAGAGAAAAAAAAAAAAAAAAAAAAAAAAAAAAAAAACCTAACCTAACCTAACCTAACCTAACCAAACCTAACCTAACCCTAACCAAACCTAACCTAACCCAAACCTAACCTAACCTAACCCAAACTTAACCTAACCTAACCCAAACCTAACCTAACCTAACCCATTTTTTTTTTTTTTTTTTTTTACGTGGGGAATTCCTGCATGAGATACCCTTCCGCTGGGGACAGGCGGAGGGTTATGCCGGACTCTTACCGGCTAAAACCCCACGGTGTTCCATCTGGTCACTTCACGCCAGGGTCACGGGTGCGCTTTCGCATTCGTCCGCGACCCCGACTGTGACGGCCCGCTCATGCGGGCCCCGGTCTCTGGTCTATTTACCGGTCCTGGAGGGTGGGCGTCGCTCGGGAACACGCGTGCGGACGCCCATTTCTTCTTTTAATGAGCCTTGTCGGTTTGGTCGACGAACTTCCCCGCGTTCGTCGACCGGCTCATTTTAGGGTGGGGGCAGATGGCGGGCGTAATCCCGCCTTCTGCGCCCGGTTCGCCTGCGGCGCAGCGGGTCAGTAGCTTCGCGCTCTCTGGCCCGCTCCGCCGCTTCCTTCTCGAGCATCACGTGCTCGCAGAAGGCCGTCACTGCTTTCCACGACCTCTCGTCGCCGACCATAGCTTTCACTACGGCCGGCAAGGAGAGGTCGCCGCCTATCACGGCGCCGAGAGAGGCGCGCTGCTCCGCCCAGGCCGTGCACGCTTCCAGCGTGTGCTGGGCAGTCTCCTCCGGGCAGCCGTCGCAGTGTGGACACACCGCGGTCGGCTCCCTCCCGATCCTGTGCAGGTACTTCCCGAAACAGCCATGTCCCGAGAGCACCTGCGTTGACCGGAAGGTCAGGACGCCGTGTCGTCTGTCCAGCCACTGATCTAGGACCGGACGGACCGCCTCCACTGTCCTGGCTCCGGCGCTGGGGCTGCCCAGCCTCTGCCGCCACTCTTCCACCGCGAACCGACGGAGCTCAGCGCGCTCCGCCTCCACCTCTCTCGGCGTCGGAACTAGACCCCGTTCCGACTGCTCCTCGCGCCAGTAGTGTAGTGACGCGAGGAGCTCCGCGTCCAGGTCCCAGGGGGGGGACGCCGCCAGCGCGCATGCCGCCGTGAAGGACACCGTGCGGTATCCTCGGCACGCCCTGATCGCGATCGCCCTCTGCGGAGCGCGCAGGTGGGCGACTGTGCGTCTGTTCAGGGCGCTCGCCCATACGGGCGCCCCGTACAGGGCCATCGACCGGACGACCCCGACGTACAGACGCCGGCACGACACGTCCGGTCCCCCGAGATTTGGCAGCAGGCTTCCGAGGGCCGCCGCCGCCCCCAGCAGCTTTGGCGCCAAGCGCTGGAAGTGCGCCGCGAAGGCCCATCGACCGTCCAGCACGAGACCCAGGTATCGCATCGTCGGTTCGATGGCGATGCGAACACCGCCCACCACGATGCCCGATCCCGCGGGTGGCGCTCTGCGAGGCCCGTGGAAGCACAGGGCCTCGGACTTGTCGAGGGCCACCTCGAGGCCCAGCCTTCGGATTCGGCCCACGACGTGGGCCACGCCGGCGGTGGCTAGCAGGCGACACTCCCTGTATGTCTTGCCGCGGGCCGTCACCAACGTGTCGTCGGCGTAACAGGTCACGTCGACGCCACGAAGGTTGCTGCCCCGCAGCACCCAGTCGTAGCCGATGTTCCACAGGAGCGGCCCGAGGACCGAACCCTGCGGGACACCGCACGACATCTCGCGCCTGCATCGCTCGTCCCGGCCGGGGTACGACACGTACCGGTCCGACAGGTAGGACCGGATCGTGTGGCGGAGGTAGCGGGGCGCTCGGTGATATTTGAGCGCCTCTTCGATGCAACTCCAGGGCAGGCTGTTGAACGCGTTGGCGATGTCGAGTGACACCGCCAACACGATCTCGCCCCGGGAGACCGCCTCCTCCGCCAGGCCCTTCACCCGCAGGATCGCCTGGACGGTCGACCTTCCTCGTCTGAAGCCGAACTGGCTGTCGGCCAGGTCGGGGCCAACTCTCTCGAGGTGCTCGACGAGGCGCGCGGCAATTATGCGCTCGAAGAGCTTGCCGGCCTCGTCGAGCAGCACGATGGGGCGGTACGCGGAGGGCGAGTCCGCCGGACGCCCGTCCTTCCTCAGGAGCACTAAACGACCGGTTCTCCACTGTCGCGGGAACCGTCCCTGCTCGAGGCAGGTGTCGAGTAGCCTCCTGAATCTGGAGCCCAAGGCCCCGAGGGCGTACACCCACACGCGACCGGGTACACCATCGGGTCCGGGGGCCGTGTTCTTGGCGCGGAGCCTCAACACAGCCCCGCCCAGCTCCCCCTCGGACACTGCCGGCACCTCGGCGTCCTCGTCCTCCTCCTCGGCCGCGATCGGCGCCATCGTCGGAGGCGTGTGCTCGGGCCTGTTCGGAAACAGAGCCGCGACCACGTTATCCACCAGCTGGGGCTGGAGAATCTGCGTCAGCGGGGAGGTCCAGGGGCGAAGTTTGCCCCTGACCATGCGGTACGGCCTTCCCCACGGATCGCGATTCAGCGTCCCCAGCAGCTCCTCCCTGGCCGCTGCCTTGGCCCGACTGATGGCCCCTTTCAAAGCCTGCTTTGCGCTCCTGTACGACTCGTACAGGAGCGCCTCGCTGGCTTCGTTTCGCTGCCTCCTCCGGCGCTGCCTCGTGTACTGGCGTCTCGCGGCTACGCACGACGTGCGCAACTCGGCGATTTCGGTACACCACCAGTACACCTGTCTTCTCGGCGGCCGAGGCCCCATCCGCGGCATCGACGCGTCGCAGATGCGCGTCAACGCCGCTCGCAGCGACTCAGCCTCCTCGTCCACATTCGCGACGTTTAGAGGGCCGTCGATGGGCGAGCCCACCCAGGCCTCGACAAGGGAGGCCTCCTTCAGGAGTTCCTTGTCGAGGCGCTTTAGCGCCCATCGCGGTCCGTCTCCGGGTGGACCGGTCTCGGGCGACCGATCCGGCGTCGTTGACAGTGTAGAGACGCTGAATCTGATGTACCGATGATCGGACAGCGTCTCCACATCTTCCAACACCGCCCAGTCGTGTACACGGCGCGCCAGGGCGGGGCCAGCGAAGGTCACGTCCACTATGGACCCGCCCCGTTGTCGCACGCACGTGTCTACCGACCCCCGGTTGAGGAGGCAGAGTCCCGCCGCCACAGCCCACTGCTCTAGCGCCGCGCCCCGCGCGTCGGTGGCGGGAGATCCCCACGCCGTGGATTTGGCGTTGAGATCGCCCGCCACCAGGACGGGGTGGTGGCTTCGACCCATCAGGGCTCCGACCTCGTCCAGAAACCTCTCGAATTCGGAGAGGCTTCTATTGGGGGAGAAGTAGACGCCTATGGTCATGATCTCCCCCAACAGCGCCGCGACGCATCCCCGACCCTTGGCTACGTTTCCGAAGGGCGGGGAGCCAGCGGAGCCCTGACGAAGCAGGGCCACGGAGCCGTCGCTCGCCGCCGCCCAGTTGTCGCTGTCGGGGACGAAGTACGGCTCCGCGACCACGGCCACCTGGGTCAACCACTCCGCCATAGTCTGCAGGAGCAAGTCCTGCGCTCTGGCGCAGTGATTGACATTCGCCTGCACGAGCCTGAGGGCCATTTACGCAGGCGGCCTTGCGTCTTCCTCCATCGCCACTAGGGGCTGCGGGGGACCGCCCGACTGTGCGGGCGGCCCTTTCGCTCCGGCGGCGGCAGTTTTCCTCCCCCCCCCCTTTGTTTTTAGACGGGGGGGGCCGTGCACGCCTTGCTGCCCACCCTGTGGTCCGCGGGCTTACTGGCTGCGGAGCACAGAGCACAGTGCGGCAGGGCCGAGCAGCAGCTCGCCTTGTGGCCCGCTTGGCCGCAGCGGTAGCACTGTTCGCTGCGGTCCACGTCGGCGGTGCACTGCACCCGCACGTGCCCGACCTCGAGGCACCGGTAACAGCGCAAGGGTCTCGGCTCGAGCAGCCTAACCTGGGCCGAGACCCATCCCACGAGGAGGCGTCCGCCGTCGGCGACCTTCTTCGCCGCCGCAACCGGGCAACGGACCACCACACTGGCGAGGCCGGACCTATCGCGGCGGAGTTCGCCGGACCGAACGCTGTCCTCCGAGCACCCGGCGACACGTGCGACGGCCGCCCTCACCTCTTCGGCGGACTCGGAGTCGCCCAGGTCTGAGATACGCAGCTCTGCGCACTTCGTAGGCCTGGAGACCCGGACGTCCTCGGCCTTGAAGAACTCGCGCAGCTTCTGCGCGAGAGCGTCCGCCTTGTCGCCGCTCGCAGAGCCCGGCACCTGGAGCATGCGCGCCCCCGTGGCCGCCTGCCTGAACCGCAGTGACGGTATACCCAGGGCAGCGATGTCGATGCTGCCCTTGGCCGCGGCGAGGGCCTTCCCGTACGTGAGGCCGCGGTCCTCGGCCCCCGGCTGCAGGGTGATCACCACGGCCGTCGACCGAGGTGTGCGAACCTGCCTCGGGTGCCTCCTTTGTGGCGCCTTTTGTGGGGCAGTCCTTACGGGTTCCACCCCGGACGCCTTGCCCTTTCGGCCCCTCTTTACCACCGTAGTCCAGGCCTGATCCATGGACTCCGGTGCGGGCGGCAGCGCGCGGGGCTGTCGCGGGGTCTGTGCCGCCTTTTTAGCGGCAACCGACGCCTTCGTGGCAGGTTTACGCTGCCCCTTCTTCCCCTTCTTTCCCTTTCGGGGTTCGGGGGCAGCCGTAGGCTGCGTGTCGCCGCCGGGGCGAGTGCCGGCCGTCGACGCCGGCCTGGGCCCACCGCTAGCACTGTCGCCAGCTAGCGGTGGACGGAGGCGCTTGGCTGGGAGGAGCCTATCCTCCAGCGCCTCCAACCTGGCATTCATCATGGTCCCCGCTTGGACCATGAAGGTGCGGAGGAGCTCCTCCGCATTAGGCGAAGAAGGAGTCCGCCGCTGCTCCTGCGGTGGAGGGAGGACCTCCACAGCCTCGACCGAGGGGAGAACGGCCCTCTGCCGTTCCGTCACCTCCTTCAATTGCGCGCGCAGATCCGAGATCTCGGCTTCGAGGCGGACAATGTTCGCCTGCTGTCGAGCCGACTCCTCGGATGCTGTGCGCGCACCGAGCTCCTTTAGGGCCTCTGTCAGCGCCCCCGCAGCGTCCTTTAGGGCACGCACGTAAGTGCCCTTAAGATTTTTGGACGTTGTCCTTCATTATGATGGCCAGACTGTCCAGCGCCTTGTCAGTCGAGTCCGGGCTCGAGCTCGGCCCGGCCACGCCCGCCGTCGCCTTCTTGGGCCGGATCTGTCTGGCCATAGCGGCCACGTCCTCCTCGTCCGCGAGCCTCAGCTCGTCTCTCCTCGCGGCCAAGTACTCTTGTTTGGCCTTGGCCAGGCCCACGTACTGCCCCGTAGAGGGAGGCCGGCCCCTTCCTCTTTTGGCCACCATTTTTTTTTGTCCCCCTGCCGAGTTAGGGGCGGACTCCTGGCTGGAGTCTGAGCCCGAACTCAGCGTCGAGCCGGGCCGCTTGCGACGCTGCCAAAACTGGCTGCGTCGTATCGCTGGGGAGTCCCCAGCCTCGCTACCACTGCCGGAGGCATCCTCCGGTCCACTTTGGTTTATTGTTTTTTTAAGGTCCATAAAGTTCCCACGAGTATGGGGGAAATAATAGTCCACCCAGACAGTGCCCCCTGTGCCTGGGTAACCCTAATACCGCTGGGAGGTCGGGCAGTATCCCAGGGTTGGCCACTCACGACTGATATGCCCCTCAGCCGCTCGATATCGAGCATCCTGACGCCGCGCAAGGCCCCAAAAGGGGGCGCCTCAACGCCAGGAATTAGGGGTTTTTTATAGAGGTGGACTCCTCGCGGTCCGGCCGATGAAGGCAAGACCCCCGCCCCCGAAGGGCTACGGTATGATCGCGGGGTTTTATAACACCCGCCCCACAGCCTTTCGACTGTGGCCCCAGCCTCCCATTGTTGCGGATTAGGATACAGTTCCTAATCCGCCCCTATCACTAATTGGGATCAGGATAACAATCCCGATCCCAAAGCCATCCCGTTGTTCTCCACTGTGCCCTCTGCTCATTCAGAGGGACACGCGGAGACACGCCAACGCCTCGGAAGCGACAGACCAGATTGGCCTCCGCCTCCTCACCTTTTGCCAGGATATTAGCCAACAGCCACCGAGATCTCCCAACAAAGGAAATGTCGCTGACTGTTGCCCAGGGTGCACCGTCCCGGATCTGTCGTTGAGCCATCGTTCCCTGCGGACGTATCCAGAGGGACAAACAGACCAGCGACAGCCCGGGCACACGAGGAGGTTCCCCGGCCACGCCACCCCACCTAACCTAACCCAAACCTAACCTAACCTAACCCAAACCTAACCTAACCTAACCCAAACCTAACCCAAACGTATCAAAGAGCTCGGGCCACTCATTTGTTTTCTTTTGATTGTATCTAGTTAAACATACTCCCACTGTCGGCGGATTTACTCGGCAGGCGAAAACAAAAAAAAAAAAAACTTAAAGTAACCTTAAACTCGGTTCCAATCCGAGGGTGCTACCAATAAAGTCACAAGTATATCATATATTCCCGTATGTTGCCAAGCACACAAAAAAAAGAAAATGAAACCAGAATTCTCCATTTATGATTTTTACATATTTGATGTTTACATGATTTACGATACAGCGAATTATGTACACCGCCGTCGGAGGAGCGAAAAAAAAAAACAATTTACTAATATTAAATTTAATTATAAAGACAATATTACAAGTTAACTAAGTCTAACTACAAGCTAACGTGCGACCCTAATCGAGCTTGGATTATGAGTGCCCGGAATTTCCCATGCTTCGGTGCGATGAAGTCTTTCCACAGCTACACGTGGCGCACCGTCAGCAATGTCCCCGTTTCCAAGTCCAGTTGGTAACATGCGGTAGGTATTGAGGCGTCAGCGGTTTTCCTAATGTGAGCGCGCGTAACAAGCGCCATCTGTTCGCATTAGCACTAATCAAAGTATAACTTAGTCTATATATCTTATCTATAATATTTATAACATTATAACATTAACTATTATAACAGTTTAACAATTTTATTACCTATATACTTACCATCACGTGGGACCGCTTGCTCATCCGCCCACTAATCTATAAAAAAAAAAATTTACTTTCTTGCTTACTTTGACGCGAACCGTTGCGCTCATGAATGCTTTGGAACTAAAATTTATAAGGTACATTTTAAGTACCGGACATTAAACAAGCTGCTTTTTTGTAAATATTTCTTTAATCCACTGAATGACATACTGGAACATTACTATTTTTGTAAGACCAGACGTTTAAAACAGCTCTTAAATATGAGGCAATATGCTGGCGCAGATTTGCCCGCTACTGTTAATCTTTTTACGCCTGCAGCGGCCAGCAGCCTGTGGATACACTACTCGTAGAAATCCATCCGCATCATACGGTTTTTTTTTTTATAGAACAAAATGCGGCAGTCGAGCATACAGTCCACCTTATGTGTTATGTCTGTATGTATGTCACGTTATGTGTACCTTGTGTATCGCGGATGTCTATGGACAACAGTATCCATTACTGTCGTTCATAGACACCCGCGATACATGCCAACATCAGTCCAGAATGACAAACTTGGACACGCCCCTGGATGCGCTACCTACATTTGCAGATAAAGGAATGGATTGGGAAAATGAGGCGGGATAGGATGGGATAGGAACTGGCATATCTCAGTCACTACCGAAACACGTACGTTACGTACGTGTTTCGGTAGTAGGGCAACACGATAAAATAGGAAATGCTCTGCATTTCAAGGTAGTATTCTGTGAGAGGCCCGTCGAGTGGCCCCAGCGGCTGTGAGAATGCAGCATGCACTCTTCCCCCTTACTATATAATTCAATATAATAATGTCTGTTGAGGCTGCCTCGTTTCTGTAGGTCCTAGGGATGTTTGCCGAGACGCGAACACATGATTTTATGAATTGATGCGCAAGCATATCTGTTGTACAGAATACAGGGTAGCAATAACAGCATCATGAACGTGATCGCAGAGCGGTATGTCTCCTCCATTGTGAGGCGCTGGGTGAGGACTTAACCTGGGTAAAAAGACGGCTCTACCTAGTGTCGATTTGAAGTTTTTAATTTTTGAATATATAGGTAGATTAAGTAATTTATAACCTAGTTTGTAAATCGTAGTTTGTAACCTATAAAAACCTTGTTTATCTGAGAATAAATGTTATTCTTATTAAATATGAATGGTTCCATGTAAAGGTATAAGTAATAAGTCAGTATTGTTTGATAACATTTATATTCGTAATAACAATAAAATAAGAGTAAAATCAAAAAATAAATTGTGTTGGAGCGTAGCGGGGGCGGCTGCGGGGGTGGAGGCGGAGCGTGTACGTAGTTGTGTCCGATTGGGGCGCAGCGTGGCGGCGAGAAGCCGCGGCGTCTGTCTGGTGGACGCATTCGAGCGCGTTGGCGGCGGCCGCGAACTCGGTCCGCCCGGCACCTCCCACCCGCCGTACTCTGCTGCGTTGTCGCCGTACTCGCCCGCCTGCTGACCGAGCCGAACACACACGCGTATCAGTATCATGTATTCTTAACTACTACAGAGTAATAAATAGCGATCATTATAACAATATACCTTGAAATCGGCGCGATTGGGCTCCCAGTCGAGCGAGGGTCGCGGAGAGTGGTCGGGGTCGGCAACAGTAAATACAAGCGGCACGGCGGACGCGTAGGAGCCGGTGGAGCCGCGCGTCCGCGCCGCCGCACCCGCACGCCGCCTCGATGCCGGCGGCGTGCGCGTCGGCGTCGAGTGATGCCGCGAACTCGGTGTTGCCGGTGACGTTTTCACTAAGTAACGCAAACTAAATTGTTAATTTAATCAGTATCATTTTTAAAAACGAGACTAAAGTAAGTAATTAAGTAACTTCAATTTAGCATGTAATTATTTCAGATATGAAAAGTAACTGCCGGCGTCCAGTTTTAGACACTATTGTTGTATCTCTAATTTAGTTAAATAAAAGAAACATTATAATAATACATTTTTATTATGTACTTCCAATGTGTATGACATAAGATCATAGATAATCTAGACAGTAGCATAGAGTGTATAAAAGTAGTGATGTGACATACATCACATTACAACACCTCCCTCCCTAGAATTGGAACACGGCTAAATATCTAGGACTTGTCTAGGTTTAACAGTTCTACCACTTCTAGTCATATAGGGTACATTAATATTTGTGGGGAAACTCTGTTCAGTTACATGAGTTTTGTTTTTCCTATCCACTGTCTCATTGTAATCATCAACATCAATCATTAGGTTAGCATTATCATTCACTGTAGTAAATGATTTCTTCATTTGTGATGTATTGCGCCTTAAGGGCTTACAATCATTTTGTTTCATTATAATGTAGGAGCGAGGCTCCTTGGACTTACATATGATCTTAGCTTTATTCCACATCTTTCCTTCCCTAAAAACTACATTGTCTCCAGGCACATAATCTGTGACCTTCATTCTTGCTGTCTTATCAAAAGTATTCTTATACAAAGATTGTCTTAAAACTAGTTTATTAAATGCATCATTCTGCACTTTAGGTCTTAGTACATCACTATTACAGGGTAATATTCTTAACCTCCTGCTGTTTAACATCTGTGAGGGTGTTATATCTAGACCAGACAGTGGTGTGTTATTATAGTGCAATATACCTTCTCTATAATCAGAGCCATCCTCTTTACATTTTTTTAAAATCTGTTTGCAGATGTGCACTGCTTTTTCTGCCAAACCGTTACTCTTAGGGTATCTTGGGGTTGAGGTTGACAAAACAATATCTTTAGATTTAAAGTAGCATTTACATTCATATGAAGAAAATGGTACATTATCAGCAATTAGCTCTACCGGATAACCAAAACGAGTAAAGGCTTCTTGCATGGCACTAATTACAGATTTAGTAGACTTGTCTCTCAGTGGCAAAAGCTCTATCCAGTGTGAGAAGTAGTCAATAATCACTAAAAAGCATTTTCCATTAAAGTCTAGTATATCACAGCCTACTTTAGTATAGCGTTCTTTAGGTATTTTATGGGGTAACAATGGTTCATAGTTTTTGGAACTATACTTCTCACACGGTCTACATTTTTGTACATAGTTATGTATATCGGTTCGCATATTTGGCCAATAAAATAAAGGCTTAGCTTTGGAGATACATTTGGAAATACCACAATGACCTTTATGTAGAATATCAAGGACATAGATCTTCAGTGACATAGGTACTATGAGCCTATTTCCTACAAATAATAAACCATCCTGCATGTACATGTCATCTCTAAATTTTTCATAAATTTTGAGCTCAGCTGGTAAAGACTTTGGCCAACCATGATAGTAAAATTCTGCAATTTTGTTCAGGACTGGATCACGATGTGATTCTTTTCTAAAAATTTCTTTACGCTCATCAGACATTGGTAGATATTTTGACACCGAATGAACCATTTGCAGCATCTCACTATCATGTTCTGTTACTTTCAAACTGTTTCTCGATAACATATCAGCAAAATGAACTTCTTTGCCTGGTACATAATATACATTTAAATTATATATTAATAATTTAAGTCTAAGTCTCCTAAGCCGTGGTGATCCCACCTTGCTTATGTGCTTTGGCATTATAGCCATTATGGGCTTATGGTCAGACTGCACATCTACATCAACACCGTATATATATTTATGAATTTTTTTACATCCAAAGTAAATGGCTAAGAGTTCCTTCTCCGTTTGTCCATAATTCTGCTCTGTGCTGTTCATGGTGCGTGATGCACATGCGACAAGTCTTGGTATACCTTTGTCATCTTTTTGAAACAAACAACAACCACGACCATTTTTTGATGCATCACACTGTAATACGATTTTCTTATTAGGGTCAAACGGCGACAGAGCTGGGGCTGAACTAACCTTAATTTTCAGTTTTTTGAAAGCCTCCTCATGGATTGGCAACCATGTAAAGTCAACATCCTTTTTGAGAACTTTGCATAATGGGGACATTAGTTCCCCCATATCTGGTACATAACGCCTTATATAACTGAAAGAACCAATAATACTTTTTAGTTGATCTTTGTTAGTTGGAGGTTCCAGATTAATTAAAGATTCAGCTCTGGATTTATCAATTGACATGCCATTAGCATTAAATGTTTGACCAACATGTTTGACCTCAGTTTGCCGATATTGTAGTTTATCTTTATTGAAGACAATACCTAGTTCTTTTGCTTTCTTCATTACATTATTAAGAGAAGCATCATGCTCTTCTATTGTGCTTCCCATAACCAAGATGTCATCAGCCCAGACCATGACATTAGGAAAGCTTCCAAAATGAGTCTCCAGTACTTCTTGGAAGAGTTCAGGTGCATTCATTAGACCATATGGTAACACTAGATACCTGTATACTCCAAACGGTGTGGCAAAACAGCATTTCCAAGAAGACTCTTCACTCAGCATTAAATGATGAAAGCCTTCAGATAAATCAAGCACTGAAAAAAACTTTTTATTTTTTAGTTTAATGGCCATGTCATCTAAGGTTGGTAACATCTTGGGTTTTTTTACAATGATTTTGTTCAAGTCAGATGGGTCCAAACATAATCTAATTTTCTTATTTGGCCGCTCAACTAATACAATTCTGTTTACACATGCTTTGTTACTTATATTCTCTACTTTTACAATAGCTTCTCTCTTTTCCAGTCTATCTAATTCAGTTCTTAACGGCTCCAACATGGAGTGTGGGATTCTAGGCGAAGGATAACAAATTAGATCTAAAGAACATCTGGTGGGAATTTCAAAAACACCAGGCACCTTGCCAATCCCCTTAAATACTTCAACATTTTCTTGAATAAAATTTTCTTTATTGACATCAGGTACAGTTGCCTGTACATTATGCACCCTTTTTATCAACTTTAGGCTGACACAACCAGGCAAACCCAGCAGCATGGATTTACAGTCAACAATTATAAAATTCTCTAGACATTTATTGTCTCTGTATTTACACTGCAAACTGATCATGCCTAACGGTCTAACCTGGCTGCCCTCAAACGACTCAAGTTTTATATTTGTTGGCAGTAGCTTTAATTTTAAATTTTTATTAATTTTGTTAAATAAATTAACAGGCATTATACTGACATCGGCACCCGTGTCAAGCTTACATTTTATTGTGGTGTCCTCAATAATGATAACTTCAAACCACTCAGATTTTAAGCTATTTATACTTTTAGCTTCCTTGCAGTGAACAGTTTCACAATCACTATCAGAATTTGACTCTTTATTTACTTCACGCACTTTTTTATGACTGCTGACCCTGCAACTCACTGCAAAATGATTTAACAAGCCACATTTCACACACTTTTTACCAAATGCGGGACATGAACGTGGACCATGCTCCGTTTGGCACCTCTTGCACTTGAATATATTAGGTTTCTTATTGATTCTTGCGGCTTCAATGGACACAGGATTCATCGCTGATACTTGTCTTGACGCCTGCTCTTTGGTCTGGCAAAATTTTATTGCCTTATCTAGTGTAAGCTCATCAACTCTGAGTAAGGCTTCCTGTGTTCCTTTGTCATAGACAGTATGAACTATGTGATCCCTCATCAGTTCGGTTTCCATAGTTTTATATTCACACGATTTTATCAAATGTCTGCAGTCCGTCATATATGCATCAAACGGTTCGCCCTCTTGTTGTTTGCGTTCATTAAATTTGAAGCGCTCGAAAACAATATTTGTTCGAGGATTTATATGCGCAGTGATTGCACTGACAACATTTTCATAGGTCAACTCGGTTTCAGCGATAGGGATTGTTGACACGACTCTAGCGGCTTCCGGCCCCATCATGTTTCGCAACAAGGATAATTTTACCGCATCTGGGCTTTTATTTTTACCCGTAACGACCAAGTAATCTTCAAAACTGCACAACCAGAACTTCCATTCTGAAGCTGCATTTTCTCTTGAAATATCTAAGTTTGGTGGCAGTTTAACCGAGACATTTTCTAATTGGGATGCACATTTGCCGGCGTCCATCTTGATATTTTGATCTTGATTTTCGTAAAAATTTTTTGTTGCAAACTTGTAAACTTAAGTTTGTGTCGAAACTTTATAAAATTCACGGTTCAATGTTTAGTTTTATCGGCTGCGCCATGTTGTATCTCTAATTTAGTTAAATAAAAGAAACATTATAATAATACATTTTTATTATGTACTTCCAATGTGTATGACATAAGATCATAGATAATCTAGACAGTAGCATAGAGTGTATAAAAGTAGTGATGTGACATACATCACATTACAACAACTATACCTAGAGGACAGTCTAAGTGTATTTTCATTAAGGATATCCATTCATAAAGCTTCATTCTAACCCATCGAATGCAGAGTATAAAGTTATACCATATTTCTCATCCTTCCCAATTCTTATTCAAAATCCTAACTCCTATTTTATGAGACAGACGGAATATCCGGAGACGTGACGACCATCTGATGACTATTTCACTGATGTCAACCATTTGCGGCTGTTTATTTACTACCGGTTCAAGTATCTGCTTGTCTAACACCTTCTTGGAAAGAAAGGGTCAATATATTAGGTAGCGGCAGTCGGATAAGTTCACGGCATTTTTATAGTGAAAATAATGAAGACTTTTTGTTTTACATAAATATTTGTTGAATTGTCCATTTAATCCGACTATGTTTCGTCACACTATGTTTGTGACAGAATCATTATCCCATTGCTATAAAATTTTCGGGGTTTCTGAGCGAAAAACTGGTTTAAATGGTTTATATAGATTTCTCTTGAATGCAATTTTACTCAATTTAGAGAATTTGGTAAAGAGCGCAATAAATGATAATCCGAAGGTGCTATGTCTGGACAGTATGAAAGATGCATTAAAACTTCCCAGCCAAGGTCCATCAATTTTTGTTTAGTCATGAAAGTGTGTGCGGTCGAGTATTGTCGTGATGGAAAACTACAAGTTTTTTTTTCATTAATTGTGGGAGTTTTTCTTCATGTACTTATTTCAATTTTACTAATTGGTGACAGTAGACATCAGAAATAATCATTTGGACATGTGGCAAAGGCTCGTAATACACAATGTCTTTCCAGTTCGACCATACACATAACATGCCATTGTTCGGAGTGAGGGCTGGCTTTGGAACTACTTGTGATGGCTCACCTCGCTTAGACCAAGATTGTTTTCGTACATTGTTATCATAGGTGATTCCACTTTTCATCGCCTGTTACAAATCTCATCACAAATGAATCGATTTCATTTCGTTTTAGCAACATGTCGCATATGGAAAATCTATTAACCCAGTTTCTGTCATTTTTAAATCATGCCATACATTAGCTTTTTTTACAAAATTCAGTTTATGCAGGTGATCCAAAACTGTCGAGTGGTGAATGCTCTTCCGCAATTCGAGGACTGCTCGTGTGTCGATCTGCTTTAAGTTTTTAAATGATAACATCAGCATTTACCTTAATAGGACGACCACAGCGAGGAACATTATTCTCATCAAAATTACCAGACCTGAATCGACTGAACAATTTTTTTGTAGTAGGTTTAGGTAAAGCATCTTTTTCGTCAAACACCACAAATCTCTTTTCGAGCATAAAAGCATTCATTCCCTTGTCGAAAAAATATTATAAAACGTATCTAATTTTCTCCTTATTAACTTCCATTTTAAAATTGTTAAAAAATATGAATAGATAAAACTTTTAAGTTGTAATTTCAATTTACCGCCATTATAAAAAAGTCAGGTGTCGAACGGTACATCACTTTCCCGCCAGTGATCAGTGTTGCCGGAAATACAGCACGATAAAGTCATACATAAAAAAGGCCGCGAACTTTTGAGACTACCTATTATATGGATAGGGAGTCTGAGTCTTGACGTTGACAATATGTGTATCAACTGTAATGCTTTACATAAGTAATAATTAAATGTAAAAATGTATACATAGTAATTA
The DNA here is from genome assembly GCA_914767545.1 of Sesia apiformis. Lineage (NCBI taxonomy): Eukaryota > Metazoa > Arthropoda > Insecta > Lepidoptera > Sesiidae > Sesia > Sesia apiformis. The sequence goes on from OU611958.1 coordinate 87,305, forward strand.
ATGTGAGATATAATGTCCGCCTTACAATACCTACTAAGCGGATAAAATGGAAAATATTTGTTTCATCTGCTGAATCCTCTTCACTGCTACAAAATAAAGTAGCTCGCGCTGTGTTATTTTATGTTTGTACTAATTATGTTAACCAAGTGACTAACATTGGTAGTCGGTGATCCTTGAGATATGCTCGTAGAGAGGAATAGCTTCGGACGTTTCAGTGGTAGTTGTGGTGGACGTCGCAGTGGTGGTGATGGCGACGGTGGTGATCGCGGTGGTGGTACTGTCGGGGTCGGTGTCGGCTTCATCGGACGCAGTGGCGGGTGTCGGGAGGGCGGGTGTCGGCCCGTCGGTGCGTTGCGGCACGCTCTTCATCTCCGATGCGTTTTCGGTTTCCCACAAGCGACGCTCTGTGCACAACTCGGCACATTCTCCGCTGTAATCATTTATATATTTTTTATTTATATATTAGGTTTGCCAGTATTCGTATACATGAAATATAAGCGATTAAACTAGACATAAGAAATCTGACACACAAACACAGCTTGCACATAAGTATAACAATAAATTTGTAACAGGCGCAGTGCTTAGGTACTTCATTTAACAAATAAGTAAATAAGTATTGCGCTTGATAGAAAAGTTAGAAAACAGGGAATTTTGAAATTTCGAATATAGGTGTACCTACTTACAGACAGTAGGTATACAAACAATACTTACAAACAGCAGGTATACAAACAATACTTACAAACAGTAGGAATAGGTGTACTAACTTAAATTTTAGTCAATAAGGCACATGAAAGATTTTTATTCCCAACGGAGAAAAGCTTACGAAAGATCTTTTTATCGAAAGATGTCACGCATCTTTTTATCACGTGTTCGTACGGACGCGCTCTGCGTACGGTCGTGTTTGCTGCGCTCTAAAGTGTTTATACTTACTTGGTTACTTACTTTACTCTAAAATAAGTGTTTCAGTTCATAGTAAATATCCTAAAAATGGTGCAGTGTAAAAAGTGTAAACTTTTTGTATCGACCAAAAAAGACGATATATTACGGTGTAAAGGACGGTGTGAAGGTGTATACCACAGAAAATGTGTACAAAACATGAGTCAGTTTCTAAAAAGTGAAGTATGTGATAGTTGCGCTAGAGGTGAAGATAGCCCAGGAATTCATCCTCCTAAAATAGCCATCGACATGAACAAGGCGACCGTGGAGACTGTCCTAAGCGAATTGAATAACAAACTTGAAATAATATTCAACTTGAGAAATCAGCTGGAGGAATTGAAGGAGACAGTTGACTTCTATTCGGAGAAATATCAAGAGATGACTGAATTTAAGGACAGTGCTCAGAAAAAGATGTCTGCATTGGAAAATAAAAACACCTACCTGCAAAAAGTGAACGAAACACTAGAAGAGAGAATTGCTCAATTGGAGGTGAAAGAAATTGAGAAAGAAATAGAGATAGTAGGCCTATACCAGCTAGAAAAGGAAGATACTAAAAAAACAGTCATTGAAATTGCAAAAAAACTTAAATTAAATCCCAGGGAAATAGAAAATGCAAAGAGGGTAGGCCGAGAAAAAATGGACGACGGTAGGCCACGACTGCGTCCCACTGTAGTAACGCTTACTTCTCAAAATGCCAAAAAGGAATGGCTTACACAGAGGAAAGCAAAGTTGACTAATAAAGATCTACTTTCGATTGATAATGAGCAAAGTGTTTACATAAACGAAAACATCACTAAGCAAACGCGTAAGCTATTTTGGAACACTAAAAGTGCATTAAAACAAACATATAAATATATTTGGGTGCAAAATCACAGGGTTTTGGTAAAAAAGGACGAGAAGGCGAAAATAAAAAACATAAAATCGGATGGAGATCTAAGCAAACTATTATCCGCGCAAAGTGCTGACTAATAGATAAGAACGCCACACAATAGTGGGCGCTAACACACTACGCGATTTCTTTAACGCATAAAATTCAACGATATATTAAGCAACATTAATGAAAGAACAACAAAATATAAAAAATTCTATGATTTAAATAACTGGAGTACATACATTAAGAACACGAAGGACGAACTAAAAATAATTCACCTTAATATTAGATCGATGAGTAAAAACTTCGACGATTTTCAATGCCTGGTTAAGCCTTGTAACAACTTAATAGACATTATTATACTAAGCGAAATCAACATCAAAAAGGAAGAAATATTTATGTACAATATGCAGGGATACACCATGCATTCGCGCACACGGGAGAACAGAAGAGGCGGAGGATTATTAATATACACCAAAAACGAATTAATAACAGAAGAATTAAGTACGAGTGGACATTCATCTGAAATAATACACATAGTAATAAAAAATTTCAAAAACTCTCTCCATATATTAGCTATATACAGACCGCCAAGTAACAGTAAAAACTGTTTTGTACAGGAACTGGAGAATATCTTGAAAAATATTCCAAGTACCGATAATTTAGTAATTACAGGAGACATGAATATCAACCTATTGATAAATAATAATATCACCGAAACTTATAAAAACATACTGTGTGAATGCGCCCTAGAGTGCGTCATCAACGAGTGCACGCGGGAGGAGATACTAGACGGGCAGCTTGTGACGTCATGCCTCGACCATGTGTGGGTGCGCGCTGAGAGAGACTTGCGAGCCACAGCGGCGCACATGCTAGCGTGTAAGGTGTCTGACCACTACTTAGTCGGTGTCAGCTTATCTACGACGGCACATGTTGGCTGTAGGCAACATTTTAGCGGCAGCGGTCATCAGAAACGGGAAGTCCAGGTATTGAATAGTAGATTAGTCAAAACAGAACTAGAAAATATAGACTGGTCGGAGGTATACAGGATTGATTGTCCAAAAACTATGTACGAAAGAATTTTATACACCTTTAATAAAATATATGATAAGTCAAAAACAAAAAAAATGTACACAAATAAAAGAGAAACACAGCCATGGATAAGTAATAATTTGAATAGCATGATAATACGTAGGGATGAATTATTTCGAAAATGGAAAGCTAGTCCTATGAACTCAACTTACAGATTAGATTATACTAGATTTAGAAATGTAACGAATAAATGTATATATTTGGCGAAGCAAAACTATAAGCAAAACGAAATTAAGAATTGTGAGAGTGATTTAAGAAAACTTTGGGCTACAATTAATAATTGGCTTGGAAACGACAAACCAAATATAGACAATGTTATAAAAAAATATTTATGTAAAAATAGCTGTATAGAGACGGTGTGCACAAATTTTGCCAAAACTTTTACTCTGGAAATTCAAAAAATAAAACACGAATGCAGTGAAAAATTCCTAAATCGAGAGAACTATGTTAAATACTGTGATGTGTCATTCAGGTACCAAAAAGTGTCACATAAGGATATAGAGAAAATTATAGATACTTTAATTTGTAGAAAAGCTCCGGGACTAGATGGCATAAGAAGTACCGATTTAAAGCATATAAAAACAAGCATAAGTCCCATTTTGGCAAAATTTGTGAATAACTGTGCGACATTTGGTGTATATCCGGATTTATTAAAAAAGTCAATAATTCGACCTATATACAAACAGGGGAATCACTTAGACTATACAAACTATAGGCCAATAGCTATACTATCGGTAGTCAATAAAATAGTCGAAAAGGTAATTGTGACACAAATAAGCAAATTCTTGGACCAAAACAATATAATAACGGACGCTCAGCATGGTTTTCGGCGTATGCGCAGCACCTCGACCGCACTGACGCAGTTCACAGATGAGATTAACGAACACCTAAATAATAAAAAGTATGTCGTTACCTTATACATTGATTTTAAAAAAGCATTCGATACGCTGGACCACGGACAGCTGATTCTCGCGATGCAAGAGTGTGGCATCCGTGGTCCGGTGATCGAGTGGTTCAAACAATACCTAAGTAACAGGACTTTAACCACTGTGATCGACGGCAGAAGCGGTGAGGAGGCTAAGGTTATCTATGGCGTTCCGACCGGCTCTGTATACGGACCCATAGGTTATATAATGCACGTTAATAGCATGAGTAACGTTGTCCAACATTGCTCAACATATATGTATGCTGATGACACATGTATTCTGTATGCGGACGAAGATATCAAAACTGTGGAAAGAAATATACAGGCAGATTTTGTAAACATAATTAAATGGTCTCACGATAATGGCATTATACTAAATACTGAAAAAACAAAATGTATGTTAATTAAATCACCGTACCTTCGGGAGCCACGTGAAAGTATTAATATTATAGGACACACATATAACTGCCTACATAACAATCACCAAGATTGTAATTGTTGTGGCATTCAGTTTGTGGATAAATATAAGTATCTAGGGCTAACTATAGATACTAAGTTTAGCTGGAGTATCCACATAGATATAGTATGTAATAAATTACGATTAATAATGTCAAAACTAATTAGTCTAAAAAATATTGTAAACAGAAAAATAATGTATACCTTATACCATTCGCTAGCCGAGTCAATAATTAGCTATGGTTTAGTTGCATATGGACGTACTTTTAGAACTTATCTTGATAAAATATGTAACATCCAGATTCGAATAATAAAAAACGTATTAGTAGATAAAAAAACTAGGATTAGTTGTAACAAAAATTATAAGTTGTTGTATAATAAGTTAAAGATATTACCTGTTCACGAAAAAGTAAAATACTTAATGTATATTGATGATTATGGCCAGGATAGCATTAAAACATGTAGAATACCGATACGCAACCTTAGAGAAAACTCGCAAAGAAGATATGTAGAATATAATATGAACAATTACTTTGGCAAAAGAACTCGTAAATACATGATTCCTAAATTATTTAACCAAATTAGTCCAACTGTGGAACAGTGCAGTGATAAACAGGTATTTAAAAAAAGGCTAAAAGCGATACTGTTAAATAAATTAAATATAGATACCTAGAAGTGTACTTACTGTTTCATGTAGTACTCATGGATTGTACATATATATACTTGTTCACATCGTAGACAAGTTGTTAATTAGTTAAGCTAACCTAAGTGGGTAAGACACGGAAAGTTAAAAGTTGAGAGCGCACTATTCGCCAACAAACTGTCATCAGTTTGGCGGAAATATATGTATACCTACTATTTAAGTTTCTTTTGAATAAATAAATAAAAAAAAAAAAAATCTCCATAAGAGAATGGTCAGAAGCACCTGGAAAGTCGGGTTACCTTCCGCAAGAGCGCAACGTGTGAGCGCAGTGCAGGAAGCGGTGCCAGCGTGCGATACTTTGCGCGGCGTGCGTATGTCCGCAGTGCTCGAGCTCGGCGCTGTGCTCGCGGACCGCCGACCGGCTCAGCACTCCACACAGTTTGCCATCGCACACTACACCGCTACCCCAGTCGCTCTGTAAGTATCATTCTCTGACTCATTCTAGTCATACACAAATATTATAAGATAAATACCATTATGTGACACGTAAATGGTCACTTAAAATAAATAACATTCGATTTATTAGAGCTATGTGATGAAAAATCAGAAGACTATCATAGTAGCAATAAATCAATTTCTACAGATGACGTCACTATTGCCTGTTGTTGGCGATGCGAAGGACCACATCAACCAGTGCGATGTTCATTCGGAAATGTAGATTGCTTTGGGCGTGGTCAGTGTGGCCATATAGCAAGACATTGCAGATTACGCAAAGGTAATGCAATTACCTTTGCGTGACCAAGGAAGCGGCTCTTGCAGTTACAATAGTGATGACATCGATGAGGATGACATCGTTGAGGATCACGTTCCAGTGTATATGGTGAATGCAAAAAATGAAGGTCACTTTCATCCCTACACCCCCCCGTTGGACAGCAACGTGCGGCTTGCAACATTTGGCCTACGGTAAACATCGGTCGGCGTTGGCCACCAACACATAAGTACAGTTCGTTTCGTTGCGCTCCAGGACGATATGGTTTTGATTGAAAAAGTATATGTTCTGTTTAACTAACAATAAAATACAAGTAATTAACAACACATTATTAAATTAAACAATTGTTTAACTATTGAGTAATGCCAAGGTTATATTAAATTAATGGTTACAAACGATTGATTCATTAAAATTATCACCTATATAATTTGCTTTAGATAAAGTGTAGGAGAGATGTAGTTTTTATTGTCATTGTCTCTAATTTGAAGTTGTCTATTAAAGATTTTAAAAAATTAAATCGGTCTCGTTCACAATATTGCGTTTCATTTGTGTGTTATTTTCCATTGCAATATTAAAAAGAAGTAAACATGTAACAGAAGACATCAAATTAATAACTAACCGGACAGAGTTCGGCGCCCTGGAGACAGAAGACGTTGTTGCGCGCGGCTGTCCAGTGTCGCTGCGCGGCGACACACCTCTCCGGCGGTGCAAGCGTAACGTCCACGATGCGTATACGCAGGCGAGTAGCTCGCGCGGGCGGTGGCGCGAGTAGCGAGCGCACCACCGCACAGGCAGAGCTCGCTTTACAATCGCCACTCGCCGTCGCCATGAGAATGGGGCGTGCTTGCGCACCTATGCCGAACGGTGCTTCCAGCTCCATCACTGCGATGTCCAGTGCCGCGCCCATCCACGCAGGGCCGCGGCCCGCCTCCGCTATATTCTACGCACAATAACACACCTGCAATTAATCTACCTATAGTGTCGTATCTACATGACAGCCACAAACAAAGAAGCGATTTTTTTTAAGTTATTATAACCCATTAAGGGGACATGTGGTAATCCATTAACGCCGAGTGGCATGATTAAAAAAAACAATTAGACTGGAAAAACAAATCCAATACCTATGCCAAACTTGTTCCGCGGTAAATGCTACTTAGTCTTTACATAGCCTTCCTAATATAATATAAACGATATAATATAAATAATATAATATATAATATTGATTTTATTCATAATAACGTCCTGTATTTATGATACATTCGTCGGCAGTTCAAATCAGGACATCTTATGTTCGTACCTCATCAATGCCACCGGCAGTGGCGACGCGCGTGATGCGTCGCATACCGTCGGCGAAGCGCTTAGGCGCGACGGCAGTTGCGGCGGCGATCGCCCACAGCTCTGTGGCAGGCACGGCACCGCGGCCGCGAGCGCACGCCGCCGACGTTAGCGCCGTGCGCCGTGATACCAGTGACCCGCCGCAGCGCCACCCGCCTACGTGTTCCACCACTATCTGCACGCGATATACAGCCGCGATACAGCAATCATGCACCACGTGTCACAATTGAACGTATCCACAATTTATAATTTTATTATTTTAGGAGCTTTATTCCACAACAAATTCTTGTGGAGTTAACTCAAACAATACATCAGTCAAATTCCAGAGCGTTCCCCAGAGCTCTCATCTCGGTCCTTTATTATTTGTACTGTTTCTTACCGACATAGTGTGTAATACTAAATATAGTAGGTGTTCTCTGTATGCCCATGATATGAAAATCGAGACGAATCCAACGACACTTCATTTGTGAAAATGTGATGAGTGGTTTAGGAGCTACGAGGGAACAGATGAATATACATACTTAAACATAGACTGCTAAAATCAAAACCCTCATTTGGGTTTGCCGGGGTAGGATAAAAACCACTTGTTTGACCCTTACCGCGAATGGCGCCCCGTCGCTCTCGTCCTCGGTGTCCACCTCCTCGCCACTCGACTGCACATTCTCTTCCGAATTACCGTTCTTTTCTGCGCAAGTTATATTTAGGACTTAAATTAATATGTTTCATTTAGTTGTTGAGCATTTTAGTTTGTCGCTTATATACGACTTTTTTCTAGTGGTCATCGCCGTCTAAAGACAGCTGTCAGCACCGGGTGCGCTGTCGACGGCGCTGGCTACGCTGCCGACCTTTCAGAAATGTTGGGTTTGTAAACATCCAAGAAGTGACATTGTATCCCCAGGATTCAGTATTAATATAGGTACCTGTTACCAGTAATGCCATATTAATACTAGTCAGGGCTGGCAGGTTGTGTTAGGCCCGAGTGAGTAGTTGACAGGGAGGGGAGACAGTCCGTTGTTAGATTTTAATTCTGCACAGTTGTCCATTGGGACTCGATAGATATTCCTAACAATAGGTAGGTATCGTACATTAGCTTATATTAGACAATGGCTCGAAATAACAATGAGGCCGAAATATCATTTTAAGTAAAATAAGATACAAAGAAAAAAAATGCGTCTAGACGTCTAGACTGCGTCTTTCGAGCGAAGAGGAAATCGCCATGTCTAGTAACGTCAATAACTTTTCGTCAAAATCCGAGTGGGTACCCATTCGGAACATTCCGAGTGGGTAGAGCTACCCACTATACCCACATTATCCGCCGGCTCTGATATAGTAGCCGGCAAACTTCTTGAGCATTAGTTAACGTAGTGGTTCGCGCATTGTACACTTACGTGCAAAAAAAGTATTTACTCTTATTTAATTGTACTCTCATATTAATTAGGATATTAAAAAGCTTATACGTATATAATAGTGTTTTAGGGAATTGACCCGATTAAATAAACAATATTGAGTTTCTGTAACAATAGAAACGTTTATTATTTTTTCACATCTAACTATTTACAATAGTACATTACATAAGGTTTAGCACAGTATTCTATTCTATAATAAAAATCCTACCTGTACCTAACAATAGAAACGACATTAAAGTCTATTCTTCAATGTTAATCTCTATCACAAACCACACAAATTCACAATAATAAAAACTGTATTGGCACTCGAGTTCTATATTCAATCACGCCATCCTCAAGTCACCATAAACTAACTACGGTGATATACCAAAGATTACATAGAACATCGATATACAAGATCGATAACCTTGTATATCGACCGCGCCCGGAATGCGCGGCAAACTCAATTAAAGAAATAGATTTTTCTTTACACGTATTTATTTATATATTTATTAGAAAATCAACATTAATGTAAAAATTTAATCTTGAGGTAAAATAGATATTCCTTCCATTAGGTCAAAACTAGAGCTCGTGCCAGGTCTTGGTTCAGTTGAAGCGAAGCCGGTACTAGTCATTGCTTCTTCGTTATCATGTTCTGGATCATCATCATCACTGTTATTATCATCCGAGTCGCTATCATCATCAGCAAAAATGACAAACTCGTCAGTGACTAAATCTACCACGTGATCACTTTTTATATACTCTGCCTCAATTTCTTTGACCTTTTGACATAATTTTACCCATTCGTTAGCGCCCATCATCGCAACCTTTTCCTTTACGAGCTCTATTACTTTGCCAGTATTCCAGGTGACATTTTTGCTACCAACATACCCTTTAATAGCTGCCCAAGCCATCTCAATGGGGTTGAGATCTGGATGGTATGGAGGTAAGCGAAGCACTGAATGGTTGTGGTCTGATAAAGTTGTATCAATGCTGTATGTTTTGTATTGTTCCTTATGTACTTTCAACATATTATCATTGTATTGAATGCCCTTTTCTTGTAACCATTTCTCCATAACTGCTTTTTTAGAATTAGTAGTTGGCGCGGGATCAGACTGTTTGTTATGATATGATGCATTATCATTTATCAACTACTGCAACAGAATTCGGTGGCAGATTTGGTAGCAATTGACAACGCAGCCATTTTTCGTAGTTTACAAAGTTCGTGTTGTCGTGGTAGTCACCAGATTTTATGCCAGCTTTACATAAAAGAAGGGCATTGGGAATAAATCCAGCTTCGGAACCAGCGTGAACGATTACTACACGCTGCCCTTTTGAAATTGGTCTTTTTAAACCCCTAGTTGACCCATCTGACCACGAGTTACCACTGGCATGTGATGAGTCGACATAGGACTCATCGGTGTATACTGTCGGTCTTCCTTCTTGCCTATATTTAATTATTTTTTGGAGATATTCAATCCGTAGTAATCGAATGTTGCTTTTTTCAATTAACAGCTTTCGATTATTTTGTTTTTTTCCATCTGAAGCCTAACTCTTTCAAAATTCGCCGTAAACTTCGTTCCGAGCCATTAAAATTTATATCTTCTTTTAATTTTTTACGAAGCCTTTCCACGGTAGGGACTTCATTGTTTGTATTATGGTAATTATGAATACATCATTTTATAACAGATTGGTCGAAACTCTCAATTTCGGTGACTTTCTTTTTCCCAGATCTTTTCTTACCCGGAGTCCGGAACACGGTGAGTAAGTCGGAGCCCTTAGCTTCGTTAATAATTCGCCTAACAGTACTGACAGATGTTTTTGATGCCTCCGAAGTCTGTTTCACCGTTTCAATATCATTCTTGCCCTGTTTCTTCATGAAGAAATATACATCGTAGACCATTTTTCTGGCTGGTCTTTTTAATACTACGCTAGTTTGTCGTGGCATAGTGATTTTTTTATAAAACTCAACAAATCACAATAACAACAAAGTCAACACACAATTATAACAAAAAACGTCAACAAACAATAACGAAGGACTTTTTCACTGCACGCAAGTGTATTCGGGAGCAAGCGGAACGTGAACGCGATGCGGGAGGCAGGGGTCGACTGATGTACCAATAACGCGCTCGATACGATACTCCCCCGCCATCGCGCCCCGCACTCACCACCAAAGAGACATAAATTTGGTTCTGCGCAGTCAAGGTCACTTGCTCAAGAAGTTTGCCGGCTACTGTACTAGTACGTTTTTTTTGTACCTAAAAAGATATATTTAAGAAAATCTTACACTAAAATTTGGCGAAAAATGCGTCCTATTGTACGTTTCGTGTTACTTCCTTAAATTGTCTTTTTGCAACATGTGTTGGTGTGCAATAAAGAGTTTCTCTATCTATGTTAGTACTGTTGCATAATAGATGGGGGGGGAGGGAGAGGGTGTACGCTGTAATACCCTGGTATTATACCAGTGGGCGCACTCGATTAGCCAAGCTAAATTTCCCACCAAATCCTATTCTATAGCCACCTATCACACTAAATGGAGAGTATAATAGAAAAAAGAAACTTTTCAATTATACTCTTGACTGCTGACTAGATTGGTAAATGCAATGGGTTGAAGAAAACTCCTAGTCCCGTTATACATATTTTCTATTTCTCATTTTCCGCACCCATTTTCTAAATCTCTAACTAAAATTTACCTTTACTTAGGTAACGCAGCCGAGGGCGTGTCAATGTTTGTCATTCTGTGCTGATGTTGATGTTGGACGGATGACCACGCACGTGTCCACTTGCCACCAGGTGTACTGTTTGCTCGTCTGCCACCTTCTTTGCCACCGTGTGACCGTGTAGTGAAACTCATGTTCTATGCGCACGACTAACTATTCCAGACTAATATTGTATAGTTGTGTGCATAGATATGGCGTTTAGAAACAAAAACTCGTGCTTTCTCATCTGATCCCATGTCTGATTCATCGTAACATTGCTTATTAACGGTTAAAAAAGACTCACAAATAATTAATCAATTACTCTGATCGTGCACGCTTTATCGGTTCAAACACACTGCAAGGCGAAAGCGAATTGTTATTACCTACACTGTACTGTGAACCAAAGAGGTATTTCAATAGATATCAAAAAGACGCGGTTTATTCCCTGCGATGTATTTGGAGTCTACATCGTGCACGTCTTGTTTGTGAGAGTCCTATTGATGGTACCAGCAGGCGCGGGAATCTCCTCGGCGGCGGCGGCGGCGGCGGCGGCGGCGGCGGCGACGGCGGCGGCGAGCAGTAGCAGCGCAGCGATCAGCGCGCGCCGCATGCCTGCCAGTGCGCTCTCGTCTCGCGACACACACACTTCACTTACCAACCACAAACATACAGTGCACAAAACGTTCACGCACGGTTCTCTCGTGACATCTGCGTTATTATAGTCTTCTGTAACGGTGACGTTGTCACTCGGAAAAGAATTGGTAATGTGCCAGTGTGTCTTATAAGGTTCTATAATAAAATTATTATTTAATAGGTAAAATAATAAGGCATAGTCTCCTTGCACAGAGATGGTTTTTGAACTTTTAGCACAGAAGTCGGTTTTATATTTTAGAAAATGATATTTATACTAGACTTGATAAACAATTTCAGCAATATTCTATCGTTCTAAAGATGTTTCTGGACCAACTTATTTTCTTATTATTTTCGGCTCTGTTCAATTATGGAAATTCGGATTATTCGAAGAATTATAAAACGATATAGACACAGTCTCACGGGATAGGTGATATAGTAACAGTTTTTATTTAAAACAGATGACAGGACAGGGACAGTGTACCCTTGTCGGTGATAGTCTGATAGTGGGTGCAATTCCACTTACAAACGTAAGTGGTACCTCGATAAAGGTTACAAACGTAGCCACGACCAATCATTAAGTCGGCTACACTATTGTTGGTAATGTAAGTGCATATTGCTCACTCACACTATACCTATATCTGCTCATACCTACCAAATAAATCTTATAATATTGACTATTAGGGCGTTCCAATAAAACTTTGCAGCTCATTATAAACATATTGAAAACATATCAACATACGAGTATTGCTATCAACATAGCTCATTATCAACATATCAACATATTGCTATCAACATAGCTCATTATCAACATATGGCTAGGTGGTGCCACCCACAAATACGTTTTCTAATAGAACCTATTAATATACCAATAATGTTATTTTTCATAAAAGCAGTATGGTTTAATTGATAACCCGTCGACTGCCAAAGCCTGGCCAGATCCTTTACGTTCACTACAGCCTTTGTCAAACTCTGTGCTATCAATTTTGAAGGAAAAAATATTCTTTTTTAGACCTCTTCCGTCCTCCACACAAGAGAGTACAGATACAAATTTCGTAAATTGTGTTTAAAATGACCACATCGTACCATTAACCTACTCTTTTTATTCCGATGAGGTAGAGGCCTACATTTAGTAGTGGAGAGACATAAGTTACTAAATTACAAAACATACTTCTGTTATAGTGGTTGAAAAACAAACTCTCGAAACTGTGTAAAATATTTTATTCACTATTTATATTACAATACCTATTACATTACTCACTACACAAAAGGCACCGAGCGACAGCTGGTGATCATTCCGAAATATTTGGACACGGTTCATTTATTTATTGTATTTAAGAACAAAACTCCAGCGAAACAGGAATGTCGACTTATTATACGAGTATATGTAAATTAAGCTTATTGCCAAAAACGGATTTTACTATGTATATGTTACTGTAGAAGCCCGGTTAGTAGTAAATGTTAGGTCTTACTTGTAGATCTTAAGATTTACCAGCAAGAGATACTTGTAGATCTTAAGATTTACCAGCAAGAGTTATACTTGTAGATCTTAAGATTTACCAGCAAGAGTTATACTTGTAGATCTTAAGATTTACCAGCAAGAGTTATACTTGTAGATCTTAAGATTTACCAGCAAGAGTTATACTTGTAGATCTTAAGATTTACCAGCAAGAGTTATACTTGTAGATCTTAAGATTTACCAGCAAGAGTTATACTTGTAGATCTTAAGATTTACCAGCAAGAGTTATACTTGTAGATCTTAAGATTTACCAGCAAGAGTTATACTTGTAGATCTTAAGATTTACCAGCAAGAGTTAGTACGTAATGTACGTACGTAAATGTACGGATTGATATAAAACAAGCTGATTTTTGGGGCTTTTACCATTAGTTTGGCACATGCTAGGACAATGCTAGGATTTACTAATGACGATTGGTAAAAGTTGATATTGGGAATAAAACAAGGTATAATATTATAAATAACGGGTCTTTCAAAACGGACGCTCGATTTTTAAAAGCCTATTGCAGCCATCTTTAAAAAGATAATATATCTGTCATATATGACAGTATTAGAATATTACACGATTCAACAAAGCCTGAAAATCATTACATTTTACTATCAAAATGACTGTTCAGTTCGTGAAGCGTTCCGTGCGTTACGTGGAATTTATAGTCAGAATAATCGGCCTGTTGAGTCCTCAATTCGACAGCTAATCAACAAATTATAAGAAACCGTGTCAGTTGCCAATTGAACTCCTCCTGCACATCAACGAAACGTAAGGTCAATCGAAAACATTGTTGCTGTTCGGGACAGTGGTCGTGCGTAAGGACTTGTTTTATTTTTCTGCAACTTCAACTTGGTGAATTATGCATCGCAACTTGAGGCTTCATCCGTATAAAATTCAATTGACTAAAGAATTGAAACCGAATGACCATAGACAGCGCCGTACATTCGCTAACTGGGCTTTGGAGCAATTGAAAGTGGACCCTGTTTTTGGCCGAAAAATAATCTTCAGCGACGAAACTCATTTTTGGATGAATGGCTTCGTTAACGAGTAAAATTGTCGCATTTGGAGCGATGCGAATCCGCGGGAAATTCAAGAGCGACAAATGCATCCCGAAAAAGTCACTGTTTAGTGTGGATTTTGGTCCGGAGGCATTTTATTCCAAAATGAGCAAGGAGGCTGCACTCACTGTCAACGGCGACAGGTATGGGGTGATGATAACCGATTATTTATGGCCCCGGTTAGATGACATGGACATTAGCCATATGTGGTTTCAACAATACGGCGCCACGTGCCACACAGCGATGCAACAGTGGACATTCTGCATGAGTCCTCAGGCTCCATTATCCTGCGAGGCGGCGACATCAACTGGCCACCGAGATTGTGTGATTTAACGTCCTTACACTTCTTCGTGGGATTACGTTACATCTCAGGTATATTCAAATCAACCGCAAACAGTCGATGCCTTAAAGACCAACGTCACCCGGGTCATTAATGAAATCCAACCAGATTTATGCGATAGTCGTCGAGAATTGGGTCTCCAGAATGCGCGCCGCTCAACGTAGCCACGGAGGCCATTTGCCTGATATCACATTCCATAATTAATGCTACTGGTTGAACATCCAATAAAATAATATATATAGCGGTATCGATTATACAACCTGTTTTATTTATATTTAAAACTAGGGCGCACTTATTGAGACCAGTTAGAAAGTCCTTATTATAAAATATAAAAGAATGAAATCAAATCAACAACTGCAGGTTTCTTATTTCTTGTTGTCAGTAGACTCTTCGGTATCGGCTCCGTAGTTACAACAACATTCCATGATCAGTGGTCGCGTCCGTATTGAACACAGATTATTTTGTTAATTGTTTTATTTGGGTACAATAGTCTGCTTCTCAGCAATAATCATTTCGTATTCTTCTTAAAAATAACTTAAATGCCTAATATACATCGTCTATAGTATACTAATATAATAAAGAAGTTTGTTGGGTAGGGGTGGGTAGGGGTGGGTCGGGTCGCTAGTATTGCATAATAATATAACGCGCCGTGCGACATGCGCGACATTAAACATACACCGTGTCTCTGGGGGGTAATACCTAAGATTTGTCAAGTAAATGCTGGTAAAAGTCCGAAATTAAAGATTATCATAGAACAGTTCTGACATTTATCGTAGAACAGTAATAATACTTGGCAAATCTTAGGTTTTACTGGAAAACCTTAGTATTGACCGTAGTTGGAGCTTTTATAGTAACATAATATACAATGCAAAATAGCTAATTTATTGTAGGCGATGGGCTTGCTCATACAACGAACTGTCGCATCAGACTTACATGAATGTGTGGGTATGTATGTGTGTGCATCATGTGTAAGAGTGAAGAAAAAACTAAATATATGAAAAAGTGGTATATTGCTAAGTATTGTGTATGCAGTAAGTCGTGCATCTGTCTGTGGGAGTGTTCAATGTAGTTATTCATTTATACAGCACACCACAGGTGGCGTGTGCGTGTGCGTGTGGTGGCGATCGGTTCTTGAATAGCACCACCCCATCTCTTTCCGTAGGTGTCGTAAACGGCGGCTAAGAGATAACTGAGCCACTACAACAAGCCCTGAGCACCACCTCTAAAAGAGTGGATTAGCCAAACCGCTTGGCGACCATGGCATTTTAAGGCCATACGTTAAAAGGCCATACCCCTGGTGCATAAGACCATGTGCACGAGGAGGTCCATGTCCAGCAGTGGATACTGAAAGGGTTGGACGCGTTGCATTCATACTCATTTTCATTCTTTTTACGATAATGAATTGAGTATGGGAAACAGCACAGGGAAGCTCACGTCCCCTGGCCCTGTGCAGAGATGGCAGCGGACGCGTCCTCTGGACAGTTGAGTTGAGGTGCGGCGGGGTCGTCGTCGGCGGCGGGCAGCGGCGCGAGCTCGTCGCGGAGCGCGTGCAGCCGCAGCTGCCGCTCGAGCAGCAGGTCGGCGAGCGCGGCCGCCTCGCCGCCGCACCACGCGCCGCCGCGCACACACAACCACTGCGCACGCAACGTAACACGTTATCTATCATATTTATCTATTTAAACAGATCTCAACGCGTATGTTTACCTTATTTATTTTACTAGACGTTTCGGTTAGGTTGCACCGACCATGGTCAAGAGCTGACTGAGGAGGAGAGAATTGCGAGCAGTTTCATCAACTACCCGCATTTGGTTTTCATGGTCCGGAAAGTTGCCCCACACAACACACAATATCATAAGCAGTGTCAGACGAAAAATCACGAGAATTTAAAAATCACTGGATACCATGCCAAGGACAATTTGTAACGTCGAGTAAAATAAATAAGGTAAATATCGAGCTGAGACCCGTTTCATTAGATGAATGTGCGCTTACATTATTGAGGGAAATGGCCGTTAACAGGAGCGATAACCTATCAGGTTATTTTTATGTTTTGTTGCGTGCCTTATTTTTGCTAACATAACATAACACAACGTCGTAACGAAAATTTTCCGAAATAAAGGAATTATTAAAAATAAATAAAGTATATAGTTAAGGGCATATATCTCTCACGCACAAGACCCGTGTCCAACAGTGGATACTGCAAAAGTTGATTGCAATTGCAAGTGATAAATTACCCTCGACATATAAACGTAAAATATCATAAGTTTGACGTAAGTTTGTCCTTGTGCGTGGGTCTGTATGTGGCCTCGTATTTAACGGGTGATCGGATTTTTATGCAATATTTTTTATTATTTTTATGAATTGGCTTACAACGATAGAGTGCTGGTTAGTATAAGTTAAAGTATTGGTGTCATGGAATTCTAATTTGTATATTCAGTATGATATAATTGAATATGTATCATTGTAAACTCACAATTTAATCAATTATCAACAATAAATACGATATAAATAAAATGTAAATGTTGCCATATGTACCTTGTCGTGCGGCAACGCGTCTAGCGCGGCGTACAGCGCGTGTTTGAGTCGCGGTCGCGGCGCGCGCGCCTCCGCCTCGAGGCGCGCGCTCCACAGCAGCGGGCCCGCGCCGCCGCGACGCGTCGCGCGCCGCAGAGCGCTCACCACGCCGCACCACTCTGCGACAACACGTGCCACGATCAACATATCGTCGTTGTGTTTGCGAAATCCGACAAAAGTTGTTTGTCGAAATCGTTGAATCGAAGCAGACCGAGGCCTCCATATTAGTCAATGGAGGCGTGGGTATGGGAATGCAGTGCAAGGACCTTTTGTAGTAAATAAGGGTGCCACCTCCACGGCTAGTCAACCTGTCATTTCGTACTAAGTCGTACTGAGCGATTTTGGGATCGCGTTGGCTAGGTTTCAAGGTCTCTTGCACCTTGCGAGAAGGGGAGGGCGGGAGTGACTTACTGTCGTGCATCTTGATGAACGTACTAACGTTCACGTGTATGTGTGCGTATAGCTACGCAAATAACTTGTCGAAGATTTTTCTATAGAGCGAAGGTGTGGTCACGAAATAAAATACGCCCTTAAGCTATGCCTCACACAATTGTTAACAAGTGCAGTGTTGGTGTGTCTTAATAAATAATAAAATAAAGATATAACTGACCGGCTGCGGTGTCGTTGGCCAGCGCACGCAGTACTGGCGGCAGCACCCGCGCGAGCGCCGCCGTGTCGCTGCCGTGGGCCGCGAGCGCGACGAGGCGCGCGTCTTGCGACACGGCCGCGTCCCACGCCCAGAGCGGCGCACCGCCGCACACTGCGCACACACACGATGAGCTCGTCAACTCATAACATATCGACTAATCATGCGTTTACACAAATACAAACTGCTTTGTAGCTCGTTATCAATATATTGGTGGAAACACTGTAAAGCCTACTCGGGTAAATAAATAAATAAATATTCAATAAGCGGTTAGGTAGCATCGTCGTTGCTTACGTTGATGACGTTGCGGAACAAACGTTCATTCGTTGAAACAACGAATATGAACTTTAAAGGTTTCGGAACACAGCGGGCGCGGCGTGGCACGACAGTGACGGGCGCGATGACCGCGCGTTCTTGTCGTGCTATTTATTTATTTTGTGGTTTTATGTATATGTGGTTCCCGTTGGTGGGCGGAGTCAGCCCTGGTTTAACCGGTAAGAAGCGAGCCGCATACAGGGCCTGGGCCGAAGCGCGGGCGTCTGGCGATCCGAATATCTCCCGTTTGACGAAAGAGTTTAACGTTGCCTCGAGGTCCAACAAGAAGACGACTGCTAAGGCTAAATTCCAGCACATCAGCAGACTAATAAAATAGCACCAGGTACAAAGCCCCTTTGGTTACCGGCGTGAACAATTATAAATCTTTGCACCCTTCACTGGTCGTACTAACGCGATTATACACGGGATACTATAGGGTGGTCTAAACAAAACCAACTACGAGTATGTATCTATTCTATGGGTTGTAATAACATTCTGCGAATACAATGATAGCGCGATGTAGGACCCGATCGGCGCCATTTAATTTACTTTGGTGAACTAAATCTATCGTCGTCTTGAACAGGTTGTTTCTAACGTTTAATGCCTATCTGTCTAACTCTTAAAATTTCTTACTGACATTTTATAAATGTATTACACAAAGGGGAGACGCTAGCACCGCGCGAGCGCACGCGCACTCCGCCTCGGGCAGCAGAGCACTACAATAACATAATGCAAATACTCACACAAGGCGAGCAGCGCATTATCCGGGTAGCATGCGGCGAGCGCTCGCGCGTAATACGGCGCGCGTCGTCCCGCCGTCACGGCTAGCTCCTCGGCGCTCTGTTCGTGGTAGCGCGCCTCGCGGGCGTTGCGCGCTATTCGCCCACGTGCACGTGCCACTTCTCGCAAGTAGAGCTGGTGGCGGCGAGCGGGAGATGCTAGTAGCGCGCGAGCGCACGTCCATTCCGCCTCGGACGGTAGCAGAGCGCTGCACGGATCCAACGGATTCTCTTCGTCTATGTCCGCCTCTTCGAATTGTTGCTCGAGCTCCTCACAGCGCTCTTCGCACTGGTATGCAAGTTACAATGCGTTTTAAGTAAGAAACATGAAAATTTTAATAAACCGAACTCACAAATTACGAGGAAACTTTTACAATACTTTGGCCGTGTGGTGTCGCGCGGTTTTATCAATCAATAAAATCAATTTATTTGCATGTGGGTGAAAAGTTTTTGCCAATGTAGTTTGTACAAACACATTTCCCACTTCCGGCGTGCAAAATATTTCGAAACAAAAACAATAATTATTAGAGAAAAACAGCAATAACAATTAATAAAAATAATGTCATAGATAATTAGTATGCGGGGGATGGCCCCCGCTCGATAACATGTTACAACCTGTATTTATCTTAAGATGTGTTTGCGCGTATGTTAACATGTAGGTACATTAACATATATGGTATTTCACTATCTTAAGACGAATTAAGAATCTAATTTAGTATCTTAGTATAAAACTTCATATCGCTCAATATCTTACCCTAAGGGCAGGTAAAATATATATTATCTTTGTCGTGTGTGATGCTTCATTGAAATGTATGGCCGGCGACATTGTGAAATATAGTTTAATATAATGTATATATTACACTATCTTCATCGTGTGTGACGGCCTTTAACGTCAATTGTACAGGGTGAATGGAACGAATGCCTCCCGAGGCAAAGTAACCTAAATATTAAACATAGCAAATTTTACTGAACGGAACCCTTGTGTTTAAAGACAAGAAAAACTGCATTCATGGATTTTTAAAGTCGCTTGTCTGAGCCGGCAATGGAACCGACACAAATGAGAAAAAAATATCCGGTATTTTTAATGATAGGGAACAAAACTCTAATAAATATTATGTATAACCTAAATTAAAACAAAACCATGAAATCGAATATTATTTTGTCAAAATAAACAGTGTTAGATGCAACCGCGCATGCGTGGTTGGTGCGATAATGATAAATGATAGATTTTAAACTAGAACGTGGTGTGTAACTGGCGTTAAGACCTGCAGTTCCAGTGTTTTATTTAATTGATTCGTTTTCAAATTCTTGTGTCGGTACGCTACCCGGCCGACAAGGGATTTTTTTAAAAAAATCCATGAACGCAGTTTTTCTTATCTTTAAAAATAATGTTTCCTTTGAGTAAGTAAATTTTTAATATTTAGAGTTCTTTCTCTCAAGGCCCCATTCAGTTGATTCATTCTGTATAATGTTAAGGAAGCAATAGTAAAAGTGAGTGCGTTACCCGCTGCAGCGCGGCGAGCTCCAGATCCGGCGGCGGCGGCGCGGCGAGGTCCGGCGGGGGCGCGCGCCCGAGCGCCGCGCTCGCCAGCGCCCAACGCGCCGCTGCGCTCTGCGCACCGCACACCTCGCATACCACCCTGACACACACACACTCTCATTGGAAATTATCACTAAATATGTGTCATCATCTAATATGTCAATATCCATATGGTCGCAAATCTATTAACTTAGACACGGCCACGTTATACTCCATGCCATTTAGCATAGCAATAGCGATCATTGCCTAATGTACCCCGAACTAACGTACTCGTGTTTACGCTAGCGACACTTACCAATCTTTCCCGTAATGAGCGAAAATAGCTATCACCAGCGTATCGTGGTAGCAGCCACGTTCTATTATATCGCGGGTTGTGATTGTCTTTTTAATAAAAAAAAATATATATTATAAATCCCCCTTTTATTTTAAATGAAATAAAATAAATAATTAAAAATGGTAAAAGTTAAAAAAAATATATTTTTGGTTCTGTATTTTTATAATTGTTTCCTATCTACTAATTATTATGAAATGAGAAGTGCACCCTGCACGTCTTCCGTTCGAAATTGTACTGAAGTAACGTATGTGGCCGCGCTGTATCCAGCCCCGCGTCGCATACATTTTGAAATAGGATTTGAGATTCAAACAGGAGTGTTGTGTAAGAGACAGACAACATGGCCACTCGGGCACGTCCAGTCGGCTGTACGATACCAAGTGTCGCGGACGACCGACTGACGACGCCCCTGGCGACCTACAGTGCGTGGTGCGGCGGTGCGCACAGTTGGATGCGAGCGAACTTCGCGAACGGCAACAGCACCTTTAATTTAATTAATTCCATTATAGTCCCCAGTGACGAGTGTCGTGGCGTGCTGCGTGTGACTTGCCTGGCAACGTATATGACGTGGTGCGGCGGCGTGACATGGTCGTGAGCGAGCGCGGCGCGCAGCGCGGCGACCGCGGCCCGTTGTGCGCGCTCTGCGCCCGCTGCGCGTAACTCAATGCGAGCGAATTCGGCGAACGGTAGCGGCGATTCATCCGCCTCGCGCTTTAAAAGCGCACGAGCGCTCTCTCGGATGCGACGCGCCTCGCGTGCGCCGCAGTCGTCCTGAGTCGCAGAATAACATATCCTCAAACGTATATTTCGTGCCATTTAGCATGGTAATAGCGAGCATTCGCACCTCCCTACTAATGTACTCATATTTACAATAGTGACACTTGCCAATGTTCCCCTAATGAGCTATCGCCAGCGTATCACGTTCGATGTCAAAGTCAACATCATCGTCGATGTCAACGGGGGACTTTGGCAAGTGTCGCTATCGTAAACACGAGTACAATTTTATTAGTTCGGGGTGAAAATCGAGGCAATGGCCGCTATTGCCATGCTAAATGGCACGGAGTATAGAATAAATTTAATTTTAATTATTTCTTCAAATTTTATTACTCATACAAAATTACTTCATGGTTAATAGGTAACACCTATTATTTATTAGCTATTAAACTATGTATTTATTTATTGTTGGTCATACAAGAAGCTACCATACATTTACATTATACGTATAAATGAACTACACATTGACATATATAGCAGCCCCCTTACAGAAGAACACAGCGTGCAAAAAATTACACCGTTAAAGTTAGGGTAAATAATTAATCTAAACCTAAACAATAGCCAAAAACAACTGACCATAGACAACAAACAACTCGTCAAGTTCATGACATTATTTTTCTTTTTCAATATGGTCTCCGTCTATTTGAACACACTTTTCGGATCGTTTAATTAGCATTTCTATACCAGTAAAAAAATAGTCAGAAGTTTTGTTTTCAAAATGGGCGAAAACCAGAGCGGTCACTTTAGGAGATTTTCCAATGATGATGACATCAGTGGAAAATCTTCTAGTCATTAAGTAGATAATAAAAAGAATTTTAATATTATATATTTTATTGGGGGGTTAGAGTATTTTAATAGAATTTTTTTTTAATTTTATAGTTAATTAGTATTGTGGAAGAATTTTGAAATAGTTGAAAAATAATTAGATTAAAAGTAATTTTGAGTTTTGAGAATAAATAGTAATCACTGGAAGTCAAGTCTAGGGTGGGTGGCGAATTTCCGTGAAAC
The DNA here is from genome assembly GCA_914767545.1 of Sesia apiformis. Classification (NCBI taxonomy): domain Eukaryota; kingdom Metazoa; phylum Arthropoda; class Insecta; order Lepidoptera; family Sesiidae; genus Sesia; species Sesia apiformis. Next base: position 109,913 of record OU611958.1, read on the forward strand.
CACACTGAACCACTTGTTTTCGCAACTGCTGCGGCGTGGACCAGTGCATTGTCACGGAGCAGCCGCACACCTTTGCTTAGTTTTCCATGACGTTTCTGCTTGATTGCTTCTCGCTAAGGTTAATAGCTTCCAGTTATTGCGTTATTTTATGTCTATAAGCAATAATGCTTGACAATAACAGAATATCGAAGTCATCATCTTTTCGGTGGACACAGATACCTTTGCTTTTTTAGGCGGTGCTTCACCAGAACGACGACACTCCATCGATTCCCTTTTGAAAAGGGGGATCATAGTTTCATCCCTAGTAACAATTGACTCCAAAAATCGTTTCCATTTCATTGAAATGCCTCCAAAAGTTATTTAGAGCATGCTACTACTCGTTCATTTCGCTGCTCACTTGAAAGAAGTGTTGGCACCACCTCCACTTTATTCAAATGAAGATGTTCACGAAGAATCCTAAGGACTGTAGTTTTTGAAAGCCCTGTCCTTGGTGCTATTTCTTTCGTCTTTAGCTGTCGATCGCTCAGAACTTCTTCCACTAATTTGATTATCCAACCCCTTACATCTTACACATTTTCAAACCTTTGTTCGATATCGGCCGGGCTAACACCTTCCTTTGTAAGGAACTTAATCACGGTTTTTTATCACTCAATCACAGGTTAAACTGTAAAAGATATACACGAATTAGCAGGATAAATCACAATTACAATGACGTATAATTTTGTTTTTCTAGACATCTAAAAATGTTAGGCCAGAAACTTTTGGACCTCACTGGTATCTCTATACTTATGCACTTGGTGTACAAGGACCTCTGTGTCGAGCAGCAGCAGAAGCGCGTGCAGCCAGCGCAGCCGCCAGCAGAGCAGCGCGACGCGCCGCTCGCCGCGCACCCACGCGCCGCTAGCGTCCCACAACGCGTTCACCCAGCTTAGGAAACCTGCAAAAGACAACACAATTGTTACCACATACTAGTATTATTTATTTATACACTTCATTGCTCATTAAAAAAAAGACGAGCTTAATACCTTAAGGCATTCTCTACCAGTCAACCTTGCCAATGCGGTTCTTACACCACACTCACAGACTTCACAGATACACCGTCCCCGCCGGCGGAGACGTGGACGTCCCCCTCGCTACACCGTCAACACACACCGGCCCTCAGCAAACACTTTTACCAGGTATCGGCACGTGCCTGGGCGCTTCTCACCGACTCGCGATCCCGCGGTATCCCCCCAATGCAACGCCCTAAGCCGAGGCCCGTTCCTTCCACCGGTTTACCGGCGGGGGAGCCCTTAGGCTCGTTGCAACACACATTTTGTTCCTGGCCGAGCGCCTTCTGCGCTCGCCCTAAATTAAATACGACCGGTGACTCTTGAAAGGCCACTAGGGCCACAAGAATTTAGCCATTCCGAAAAAAAAACAAAACCAGTCAACCTTTGGGTTGACCAGATGGGTTCAAACAAATAGGTGCGAGAAAGAGAGGTAAAATAAACATAAAATACCTAGTCCAGCTATAAATATTATTACAAAGAAAACATTGATATTTTTATTTTTACGTTATCATGTTATTACAAGATTTTTGTTATTTTAGAAATAAATAGATAAGCATTTTTAAAATATAAATTTCTAAAATATATTCGAAATGCTCACAATTTGCTTTTATATAATCTTTCAAACGTTGCGGCCAGTTTTCGATTGAAACACGCACCCTTTCCATGCGAAAATTGGCAACTACCACCCTTATGGAATGTTAATGTTAAGGATTCAATATTATCATGGCGTTTAGAGCATGTCATGCTCTCTAAATCAGACCATAAATCATAATCGATCGAATTAAGATAATCGGGGTGCGCCGCGTGCGCTAGCGGTAGGAGCGGCTTCGACCTACTCCGCACCAGCCAACAACGGCAATGTTACACGTAATGCATCAGGCGGCACGTACCCGCGTCATCGGTGAAGTAGTGCGGCGGGTCGAGTAGCATCTGCTCCAGTCTCCTGGCGAGGGCGGCTGCGGGGCGCGCGGGGTGCGAGGGCGGCAGGCGGCGCGCCGCGTACACTAGCGGCAGTAGAGCTTCCGCGCCGCGCGCCGCCTCGCCGCCGCTCGCGGACACGCTCGCTATCACGTAATGCGCGCCGGGTAGCAAAGGCACTTTCGCTAGTCTGCAAATGTTATGTGGTCATTTTAACTTGTATATTTATATTCAATTCAATGCATAATATAATGCATTGAAAGTATATAATGCAAGCATTGCATTGTTAACGAATGCCAACGAGATCTCTCTTTAAATGAAACCATCAGCTGTATACTTTGCTTGAAGAAATACCATTATGTTTGTTGCAATATTCCCGAGAGTACTTTCAAAACATTGGGCACTTAGAAAAATTAAATTAAATGCCCTGAATGCAAAGAAAGTAAGAGAGATAATTCGAATACTGCCATTAAATATGCTGAGGATGTGGAGATCGAATCTAACGAGGAAGATAGCACCCTTATTACACAACTAGAAGGTATTCTCGACAAAAAGTGAACCGCAATGCAAGAAGAACTCTTAACAGACATAAATCAGAAGATAGAAGAAGTTGGAGGATTCACACGACGATTTAAAAACGAGAATGTCAACGACAGACCTCCAACTTGTACAAAATTAGTTGTCTACAACACTGACGGTGCTCAAAGATCTAAAATTGCAGCTTTCCAAACACCCTAAACATCTGCAGAAAGTGAGACTGGACAATTTGGAAATAAGTGGTGTTCCGGAACAGCCTAATGAGAACTCCTATGGATATCCTCACTAAACCAGTCAGTATCACTAAACATGCTGGCGTTGAGATAGGTACACAGGATATAGACTTTGCTCATCGTATGCAACTAATGAAAACAGAAATTGCATTACTACAGAAATAATTACAAATTTGGGAAAAAAATGACATATGACATAATATGTAGGGTCACGTGAATTATTTAAGTTGTCCTTGACATGATCTTTCTTTATAATCTGGCAAACTCAAAAATAGACTGCGCACCACTCATGGAACAACAATCATTTCGTGTACAAATCCGCCCTCCACGAGGACAGTTACACAAATTATTATTTGACATACCTCTCATTAGCATCAATTACGGCTCCAATAACACGATGTATCGCGTCATGCGTGAATATAATAATTAATTAGTGACGTAGATCTATTTCTCAACTCAAAATTGAATTGCGAAAATAAAATTATTAAAAAATTATCACACGCCTAACACATCTACACACACACGCACACACGTGCACATACAGCATACAGCCTGACAATAAATTCACTTTTATATTTTTCTAATTAATAACTATAACAAATAATAATAGATACATGCACACATTAAAACAGTTTAATTTTTATGTTCAATTGTTTGGTGTTAATATAACTTTATTAACTGTACGTTGGTCACCTATCATTAGTACTATTTATAATTGATAATATTATTTTTCCATATTGTAGCTATTGGTAACCCAATAAAGATAAATTTGAGGGCGAAATTGTACGCTGCAATCCAACAGCCGCTGGGCGCGCTCGACTGGCCACGTTACCCCTCTCTCACAAGACTACCTTGAAATGACAAGGGTAACATGTTTTTGATACTGTAGGGACACATAGTTATAAATACTATTGAATTATAAAAACTGTTTTTAGCTACAACGAAATGAAGATGGCATACCTTTGTAACCACTTTCCTCTGAAACGACTAAACCGAATAATTGTCGATAATAAAGAATTTATCTATCAGCGAATTTGAGTTTTGTTTTTCAATCAACGTCACCTTACGTCACCGAGCAAACAATTTATTTTTATTTTATTTATTTATGCAGGAACAAACAGTCACAGTAATTTGAACATAATAAAATAGATTTACATCCAGATCTACTGTTGCGTATCAATAAAACAAAGCGTTGAATAAAAACGTACAATAAAAAGCTGAGCCCGTGAGAACCGTGAGAGTGGGATCGTCGACAATACGAACAGCACGTCGTTGGATGGAGTCAAATGGGTCTAATTGGTATTTCGGTGCGCCGGTCCAGAGATGTGAGCAATACTCCATATGGGGCCTCGATGTTCGGTGCCTCGGTGGCCACATGTGTTCGGTTGCACGGAACACTTCAGTACCTGAGCATCTGCACGATGAGCAGAAAGGTCTGGTCGGGGTTGTGCAGCGGCAGGAGCAAGTCCGCAACGTCGGCGGGCAGCGGCGCGCGCTGCGGGTCGGCGGGCGAGGACGCTGCGGGCCGCCAGTGCGCCGCGGCGCGCGCGCGCTCCACGCGCACCCACACCGCGCTCACCGGCAGACCGCTGGATATCACCTGCGATATTACACGCACACATTAACCGTAACATACCTACACCTACTTGCAAATAATTCAAGTATTTGTATTCATACTCGTATTCGTCATTTTCTAAATAAATACTCAAAGACCGATCGAATAGTAAAAGCCTGATGTGAGTAATAGGTAGTGCCCTAATAGAAAAAGTATTTAAAAAAATAAAAAATACTTTAATATTCGTTTATTTAAAAATTAGTTACGTACTTAAACTGAAATATTACTTACTAACTGAACTAATAATTACTTAAAATACTAATTGATTACTCACTAAATTTACAAGTGGGTGCGTAGTACATTAGATTCGCGAATAGTGAGGTAAATTATCCGTATTCACGAAAAATGTTTTTTTGCTATTCGAAACATGTCTACTACCAACACACATAGACATAGGGCACAGGTATTCATCAACCGTGGCGATACAATTTGGAGTAACCAGTAAATGTAGTCGTTGTCTTGATGAATGAAGTTATTGACGTTTTTAATAATAGTGTATTTAACAATGCCTATTAGTCAAAAAATACAATTACGGCACGTTTCTCTCGCGATTCAGTCCAAATAACAGCAAAATTGTATGAACTCCTCTCGTAACTCTACAAATCATCAGGTTATACGGACCGAATCGCGGAAGGTACACGCCATACGGCGTGGGCTCTTTTCAGCACGAATCTATTCTGTCTCCCTTCAAATTATCCCTCAGTCACATTTCCCTTTCTGGGGCATGGATTTCACGGCAAGATCCCTGGTGTCGAACAGCACAGCTATTCTAATTGGCTTCAATTGGCCTAGTTTTACATAGATCGGCTGTCGAAATTTAAAATACAGTAAACGCACTGATGCAAATTTTGCAGAATGACTAGGAAATATGTCTGTATTTTACCAGTCAATTTTTTTTGAGGAAAGTATAATGAAATTCAAATTGAGAATAAGCTGTTGATTTTAATAATAGAAATTCAGTGTTACGGGAGTGCAGATATTTTTTATTTAACACAGAGTAGCGGATGAATGGAACGTTTCCAGTTATTTGTGTATACCCCGCTAAGTTTGTAAGTTGCACACACCTTATCCTCGTACTCCTGCAGCTGGCGCTCGACGCGCTCGTCTCGCTCGCGGTCTGTGGGCGGCGGGAAGCCGGCAGGCACAAAGCTCATTGCCGCCACCAGCTCCAGCAGCAGCACAAGCTGCTCCCACAGACCGCCCGCCTGTAGGTACGAACCTGTACACGGACACAAATCTAATTAGGAGGGGAAAGGTGCTCGCTGCAATCCCACAGCCGCTGAGTGGGCCCGAATTTTTATCAAATTTTTGGGGTTTCTGAGCGAAGAACTGATTTAAATGGTTTATACAGGCTTCTCTTGAATGTAATTTTACTCCATTTAGAGAATTTTGTAAAGAGCGGACTAAATGATAATCCGAATGTGCTATGTCTGGACTGTGTGGAGGATGCATTAAAACTTAACACCCAAGGTCGAGCACTGTCGTGATGGAAAACTACACCTTTCTATTAATTAATTCTGGGCGTTTTTCTTCAAGTACTTGCTTCAATTTTACTAATTGCTAACAGTAGACATCAGAATTAATCGTTTGGCCATGTGGCAAAAGCTCGTAATAGACAATGGCTATTACACGCAACATGACTTTATTCAGGGTGAGGGCTGGCTTTGGGACTATTTGTGATGGCTCACCTCGCTTAGACCAAGATCGTTTTCGAACATTGTAATCGTGATCTACTTCTAATCGCCTGTTACCAACCACTTCAGAAATGGATCCGATTTCATGTCGTTTTAGCAACATGTCGCATATGGAAATTCTATTTTATCAAGTTTCTGTCATTTAATCATGCAGCACCAAAACATTTAGCTTTTTTTTTTTAATTCAGTTTATGCAGGTGATTCAAAATGTTGAGTGGTGAATGATAAGCTCTTCCGCAATTTGATGACCGCCTATGTGTTGATCTGCTTAATTTTGTTCAATGATAACATCAATAATTAACTTAATAGGACGACCACAGCGAGGAACATCATTCACATCAAAATTACCAGACCTCAATCAACTGATTTTTTTTTACAGTAGTTTTAGATAAAGCATCTTCTACGTAAACATCACAAATGTCTTTTCGAGCACTACAAACATTCATACCTTTGCCAAAAAATAATTGTAAAATACATATATCTAATTTTCTCCTTATCAACTTCCATTTTAAAATTGTTAAAATATGTGAAAAGATTTTTTTTAATTTGTAATTTCAATTTGCTGCTATTGCATAAAAGTCAACTATCACACAGTATATCACTTTTCCGCCAGTGATCGGGGTTGACAAAGATATAGTACGCTAAAATCATACATTCAAAAAGGCCGCGAACTTTTCAGACTACCTATAGTTTAATTATTAAATTATATGCATATTATAACCTGTATATAGAGAATTTTTAGGTCATAATAATATAGCGAAGTATTCTAATCTTAACTGACAAAGTTGTAATGTGTTCTTCCCATCTTAAATGACAATTATTATTGATGATGAGCCTAGAGTCTAGGCCCTAGACAAACCACTCGGTACATTCCTTAGGGCAGTGCAATCACATTTTTACTCATCATGGCATTGATGTATTTTTAGATTATAAAAATTGATGTTGGGAAGATCAGATTTGAATAGCAATGTATATGTGAGGAACACGGAATGTTCTGCGAAAAAGAAAAAATATCTAGGAGATCCAATTTTTTATTACATTTTTTCAAAATAAAAAAATGTACTCTCCACTTGCATCTATACAAAGTTTCTTGCGTCTGAACCAATTTTGAAAACATTTTTTCCACACTTCCTCAGGTACGTCTTTCACAGCCTCTTCGAACGTAGCAACTGCGACGAAAACTGCTTTCCGTTTAGTTGAGATGTAATTTTGGGAAATTAAAAAAGTCACAAGGTGCCATGTAACCGGGGTACTGTCCAAAAAGTTCCTTTAAGCGCTGAGTAAAAAAATTGGGAAATAGTTTTAATTGACATCTTCACACCGTTCCACAAATAAAAACTCTATGTCGCAAAACTTTCTGAGTAGAATGTGCCTGCAAGGGACTCACCGTAAGCGTACAGTATGAGCGGGTATGCGTGCGCGTGGTGCCTGGTGTCGGCGAGCGCGGCGCTCGCGGCGGCGGCGAGCGCGTCGGGCCCGCTCAGTGCGCCCACACTCGCCAGCGCCTCCAGCAGACGCACCCATAACTCCGTGCGCACACAAACCGACCGCTCTGTGCAAGACCGCACGTGTTTATTATTACACATTATACATTATTACGCTTATTTCTCGTTCAATTAATCAACCTTTTGATACAACACCAATATATAATAACTTCCTCTACAGAGCTAATTGTAGAACTTGATATGTTCTCACCAGCCGCGATCTCGTCGCGCAGCGCGGCGAAATACTGTTCCGTGGACAGCGCGGCGCGCATGGCGCGGTGACGGCGCGCGCGCACGCGCGTCGAGCGCGGCAGCCGCGCCGCCGCCGCCTCAGCCGCCGCGCGCGCCGCGCCCCACCCGCACCAACACTCCTGTGCGGCAGTCAAGTAAGTTAATTATTTTAATAGTGGACTTTATCTTTAGGTATGACGCTCCAGCGGCCGTCGACGGAGACGCGCGGCACCCCGCACCTCCATCGACAGCCACTGGCTATACTCCCAACGACCTGCAAGCTTACAATTTCTACAATTATAATTTGTACTTTAAATTTTCCAACCTATCCTGCTGTATAGACTAGGGACACATAATAGGACAGTGTTATGTTTGTAAACTCTTTCATACTCGTAGTAGAGCTTTTTTGTATGTCCTCTGCTCGGTCCAGTTACATGAGCCATGATTGCGGCAATCTCTTCTACCCTCCATCTTGTTTACTTTTAATTTCGCTGCCTGGACTAAACTTGTTTTTGATCATTAAGTTCCCGACTTATCTGTCAATAGCAACATCTTCACCCGCTACCAGTTTCGCCGCGACCACGGTTTATGTAACTGGACCGAAATATCAGCTATGCAAAATAAATAATAAATCGTAAGTAACTCATTTACATAACATTGTATGTTTAAAAATGATAACAAAAGTTTAAAATCTTATTGTAGAATCTTTTTTTAATAGGAAAATGGGGGCAGACGAGCTTACAGTCTATCTGATGGTAAGTGGATACTGTCGTACATAGACATCCGCGATATATGCCAACATCAGTCCAGAATGACTAACGTTGGCACGCCCCTGCGATGCCCTGCCCAGCCATGCAGATTAAGAAATGGATTGGGAAAAAGGGTTGGGAAAATGGGGAGGAATAGGATGGGATGGGAATGGGCTCTGGCACATCTCACTCACTACCGAAACACGTACGAACATTGGGGAAAGACGATAAAATAGTAAATGCAGTACATTTCAATGTAGTTTTCTGTGAGAAAGTGGTAACATGGCCAGTCGAGTGCGCCCAGCAGCTGTGGGAATGCAGCGTGCACTCTCCCTCTTACTTAATTTCAGTTTGTATAGAGCTTAATTTCAAACTAGTCGACCAGTCCTAGAATCATCAATTTATCCAGACTTCCTATTACAATTTCCAAAATGGAGAAAATCATACATATGTAATAATACATAAGTTATACTCCTGAACTTTTGTGGTAATGTGGAAATAAACAAGTTATTTAAAGGTGGTAAAATCTAACCTGCAGGTCAATAAATTGTATCCAGAGCTGTTCATCATCTGGTGTCTCTATAAGCATTTGCTGGTATGCAGCGGTACGGGCGGCCAGCTCGGCTTCTGTGTTTGAGCTCACTTCCATCTTGGCCTCATAATAACGTTTTTGTCTTTTCCTCTTTTTCTTGCAACTTAATGGGTGTTTTTCCAGGCCAAGAATTTTACTTGACTCCACATCATACCTACACAAGTATTAATTGTCCCATTCTTTAATAGTTTTATCCAAATCAAATAAGGAATCCAGTCAAAGTTTGTCAATGTTTATTAATAAACAAAAAAAATTCACAAAAATTTCGAATACTACTAGATACAAGGTAGTCAAGTTTCGGGAGTGGGATAACACTGCTCTAAAAATTTAAACTAATATAGGAGGGCCACACTAAAAGTTACTACTAAAGGTATGAATGAGAAAAAAATACAATGAATGGCCAAAATCAATTTATTGTTTCTCAAAATATTCTCCTATTGTAAAGGGTGACCTGTATATTTATTGAATAGTGGCGATAGACCTGTATATTTGTTGAATAGACGATGATGAATAGACCTGTATATTTATTGATTGAATAGTTATTGAATTGGCGATGAGTAGTGTTACGAATCGACACGGCTAAGCGTGAATACAACACGTTTCAGGACGACCGGCCACTGCCATATTTAGTTCAAGGTAATTCTGGTTTGTTACAATTGTCGCGTGAATGGAAGACTACATATTAAAATTCCAAAATGGAAAATAAATGGTTACCATCTAATCTGGATAATTTCAATGGTGGAAGTTGGACCAGTTATGCTGAACAATTATTATGTTATATAAATTTACATGACATTCCAGAAGAAAAACAGGTACCATTGTTGTTAACAAAATTAAGTGCATGAGTTTATGAAAATTTGTCTGGACTGTGTTCTCCTGTCCTACCAATGAAGTTGAGTTTTAAAAAAAATTGTGAGTTACTAGAAAACTTTTATCATCCCATCCTCATCGCCAAACAATTGTAACGGGTGACCTGTATATTTATTGAATAGGTACACTCACTTGTGGCCCAGGACATGTAAATTAATTAATTACAGTCTGGATTAAATCTGAGGTATTTCTATAATTATTCAACAATGTAGTCAGTCGAGTTGTGTCAGCTGAGAGTGAGAGAGAGAGATAGAGACCGCAGAGGGCGCCCCGAAACTGCATTTGGTTACCACATTAATGGAACTACGTTTCGTTACTACACTCCATGAGCGTCAATACACTTTTTCATATAAATAAACCAATTTCATAACATTTATTCCACTACTCCTTGATGACATCGGAAACATGTTTTTCATACTCTTCGACAGTCTCTTTTGGCGATGAAAATCATTGTTGAGGATAAAGGCCACTTGTAGATTGAAATTGGTGCATGCATGTATAAGGTAAATAGTATTTTAATACATGCCTGTAACTGTTAGCAACCCAAAATCTGTAATAGAAAGATATTCTAGTGCATACCTATTGTTGTGTCTATGTATTTTAAATTAAATAACGATTGTTGGACGGTGTGCAGTGCAGTGTCTTTATATCATACTCGTAGGTATATGTATGTAAAGAAAATATATTTCTTTTAGGTAGACAATTGTAGGTAGACATAAAATAATAGATTTTAAAAAAGGATTGAAGATTAAACATTATATGTCCTTTCTTTGAATATCAAAGCAACACCAAATAAGTTTGTTTCACTCCACAATCCTTTATATGTATACCTACGTGCAACATCTATGCAAGCCCGCTAGTGTGGCGCGACGGCGCCGCCTCAGTCGTCGACCGTAATCACCATATACCACACTATACACTCGACTCTGACCCCCTCTGCCTTCACGTAGCCTAGGTAGCTTTCTACCTAGTCCCCCCCCCCCCATGCCCTTGACCAGGCCAGGTAGTTTGGGAATGTTCCATATGAATCAAATACTCTATTGTAAAGTAATAATTAAAAATTATGAAGTAATGGTGAACAGCACTTTAGTAATATAAACTAATCTTTACCAAGGTCTACCAGGGTAGTAGAGGGTCGACACACGCAAGTTGCCGCAGTCGAACTTGTTATCCTCATAGTAGTCGTCGCAGTTCGTTGCCGGTTGTACCGGCGCTGACGGCGGGCGCTGCTCGCCCTCGGAGTCGCTTTCTAGCAAGTGTGTTTCCATAGTTGGCGACATTGCGGGATACGGCGATCCATCTGAATCTGTACGCGAAGATCTGTTTATTATTTATTTATTTATAAAGCACGCCAACAATGTACACACACTAGTGCAAACAGATATAAGTAACAGTATTCTACGTAGTACATCACTTAAAGTGATTATTAAACATAAGAAATAATAAGTATTATCATAACCTTGTTCCATGACCTGGTCACTTTCCTCCTTTTGAGCGTATGCGGGAAATAGAGACATTTTTTGAGCCTGTTTTAATAAGATTGGACAACAACACCACTATATATATGTATATTTTCAATAGTTATCTTTAAAAACAATACATTTCATTTTGTTTTTGTTCACATGATTGAAACGAAAGGTAGTAGTAAAGGTATTGTATGTTGGGTGTAGTAGTAAAATGTCACTATGACAGTGAGTGTCAACCTGTTCTTGTTAAGATGCACAAAAAGCGCTGGCAAGCGCTAGCACTTTGTTATTTTATTGTTATAAAGATGTAAATTGACTTTTTGGCCGGAACTCGAAAGGCTGGAAAGAGTTGAGTTACCTATTGTTTGATTTTATTATATAAATAATAAATTCGAATCATTTATTTGTCACGGATATGACATAGTTTTTATTATGGCAATGGCGCAATTAGCACATTCTGCCAGTGTCAAGTTTATTTCGTAATAATTAAAATAAACAATTTTAAAGTCTAAAACGTATTCTGTCAATATCCAATTCAGTCAAAATAAATTAGGAGTCGCTCAGTAAAGCGATAGTAGGCTTACTGAGGACAGAAGAGGACTCCTTGGAAGCATACGAAAAACGTAGTCCCTCCCTTTTAATTGATTAACACATACATCACACACGAAAAACACTGAAGTTTAATAAACTATCACTATTATTAAACCACAAAACTCCTAATTGCAATCTTTACCATATTCAAACATAAACTCAACTTCACTTCTCGAGTTCCCGCCAAAAAGTCTTAAATAATTGTAAAAATTGTGTACTGTAAGTTTTATAGTTTTATTTTATTACATTTATAAGTTTTATTACAGTGATAGTTTGTGTGTAATATTTGTGCTATCCAAATAAAAGCATAGGACTATGTTTTTCGTGTCTAAATTCTCGTGGCCCTGGTGGTCTTTCAAGAGTCATCGGTCGTGTTTGGTGTGGGACGAGCGCAGAAGGCGCTCAGCCAGGAAAAAGTGTGTGTTGCAACGAGCCTAAGGGCTCCCCGGCCGGTAAACCGGCGGAAGGAACGGACCTCGGCTTAGGGCGTTGCGTTGGGGGGATACCACGGGATCGCGAGTCGGCGAGAAGCGCCCAGGCACGTGGTGATACCTAGTAAAAGTGTCGGCTGAGGGCCGGTGTGTGTTAACGGTGTAACGAGGGGGACGTCCACGTATCGGCCGGCGGGGACGGTGTCTGCGTGCTGTGTTTGGGTCCAGAGTGAGAACCGCATTGGTAGCGGTGATCGGGTCGTCGGGATCGTCCAGGATGTGCCGCGGGCGACGATAGCGGGGAGAGGCACTCCTGTCCGGCATGTAGGTGAGGGAAGAGACAATCAGGGGGTTAGGATGGTGTGGGATAGCGTCTTAGTAGCGTCGGGCGGTGTCTTTTATGTATTTGACGATGGAGGGAAGTTCCAAGTCCTTGTGGAGGTCAACGTTACGCAAGTACCATGGCGCAGCCACGGCCTTGCGCATGAATCTGTTTTGGAGTTTTTGGAGGATTGTAATGATGGAGGGAGCTGCGTGTGCGACCACAACGCTAGCGTAGGTCATAATGGGACGGACGAGAGTTTTGTATAATATCAACTTATTTCTAAGCGACCGGTAAACTTTACTAAAAGACACCTCCCTATATCAAATAGCTGGTGTTTGAACGTCAACTGATGCCATAACTATCGAAAATTTCATACACAACTTTTCAGCGTTTTTTAAAAAGAGATTGACGTGTATTTCAACTCCGTAGACATCGGGGGGATTTTTCGCCAGATGTCATTGGTCTGCTGTCACTTGGGACGACGCCCGCAAATGAGCGGATATATCAAGGAAATGCGGATGGACTCTGTTTGGGTTCTTGATTAAGACTTTTTAATAGTTTTATTATCACATTTTATTTCGTCACGTCTTACATCGTTTTCGGTCTTGACACGAGAGGAGCCGGAAAGGGAAAGACATAGACTAAAAGTATTTTTAATAGACAAACAAATCATAGACTACATGCCCTTTTTTCTAAAGAAAAAATATTATTTAACACATTGGTTTTACATTGACGTTTGGAATGACATTGACGTTTGGAATGACATTGACGTTTGGAATGACATTGACACCGTGACATAAATTATAACCATATTTTTCAACAAGTTTCGTTATTAAAACAATACAATATTAAATGACAAATTACTGTAAAACAATAAAATTAAATTGAATAAAAGTGAATTAGTGATTATATGCATGTCCAGACTGAATTATTTTACTATATTAATTCCTATTACTAATTGTACACAAATTGTTTATAGTCGTCAATTACATTAATTTTACAAATCAAATTTCTGTGTTTTCTTTAATAATCTACCTCTCGAACTGTATTTTCCATCAGTGCATTGTCTTTCAGCTATACTAGCGTCGTTATTACCCTTCGAGGAAGACATTACACTTTCGTCGACATTGACAAATATTGGAGATTTTAATACTCTACCGATAAGAATGATTCAGAATCTTCACTCTGTGACTTAGAAGTTGGACTTGACTCATGAAAGAAGATAAATACACAACTATCATCCTCTTCATTTACAATTTTTGACTTTTTAAAAGATTCTGACTCCGACTTATGAATCTCTTGACTTGGATTTACAACATTATAAGTTTGTAGACTTGAACTAGGTTCACAAAACTTAACTTTCTTTTGTTTAGACTGAGACATAATTATGACTTGAGTTTTGCTTACATGACTTATAATTGAAGCGAATATGATGACTATTTCTACGATAAGTTACGTTATTAAGATCTTTGACAATGAATGATCTTGGATATTTTGTTTTAGACACAATAATACCTTTTGTCCATATTATATCTCTTGGATTTTTCTTAAAATAAATCTGGTCATTTATGTGAAACTCTGGGTAGGTTTTGCAATTTTTATTATAATATGCTCTAGTCCTTAATAAGTTGCTTTCTTTCTTTTCTGAGTGTTCTGAATGCTTAACAATTTTAGGTCTTAAGTTTTTTATCTGGTTAGGCAGTTTTGATCGTAAATTTCTAGACATACCGAATTGACATTTAGACTTATTAAATTTTAGATTGACTTCAGAAGCACGTTTGAATAGTAATTCAAGTCTTTTATTGTGTTCTTCTATATTGGCTCCATAAACAAGGATGTCGTCCACAAAAATTATTATACCTGACAAATCACCGAACAATTCGTTCATAGTCCTATGGAAAATTTCACCACTAGAGTTAATTCCATAAGGCAATCTCAGAAACTTGTATCTACCGTAAGGTGTATTAAAAGTACAGAGATCACTACTCTCAGGGTCTAAACCTATAGCCCAATAACCTGAACTAGCATCTAATTTTGAAAAAATTGATGCACCGGCAACTTTAGATCTTAAATCATCAAATGTAGGGTAAGGGTAGTGAGGTCTCTTGATTGCTTCATTTAGGTTTCTAGGGTCGAGACAAATCCTTAACCTTCCGTTAGGTTTTTCGACTAAGACAATAGAATTCACCCATTTTGTTGGCTTTTCTACTTTTTCTATGACTTTAAGTTGTTCCATACTCTTCAATTCGTCTTTAAGACGATCTTCTAAAGTATAAGGTATTCTACGAACGGGACAAACTTTAGGTGGTATACAACTATCAATGTCTAGATGAGCTTTATATGGTAGACAACCAAGACCTTCGAATGTTTTTGCATATTTATAAAGAATTTCTTGTACTGACCTTTCTTGAATTCCGAATACTCTTTTGACAATACCCAGTTTCTCACATGAATCCCAACCAATAATTGTATTACAATCACATTCAACCACAACAAAGTAAAGTTTTGTCGATAATCCATTTTCAAATTCACAATTAAGTAAACAAGTACCTAAATTTGGCACTAATTGTCCTGAAAAAGAAAAGATTTTATTATTTGTTCTAAAAATGTTGATTTTCGAGTGCGTGCTGCTCATAATTTTATCTAATACTTTCCTGCTGATGATATTTGTGTCTGCACCTGTATCAATTTGACATTTGAGTTTATAATTATTGCAACAAACATTTATTTGCCAATCTTTAGTCTTAAGGTTACTTTTATCAATTGAGTTTATGACAAAATGATCAGACATATTTTCTGATTCTTCGTGGTAGGATATGTTACTCACTTTACGACTTGGATTTTCCGATTTTCTGTAAAAACAATATTTGGCGAAGTGATTTTTCTTTTTGCAGTTATTGCATGTCTTGCCTTCTGCTGGACACTTATATTTATGAATTTGACCACATTTTTTACAGTTTTTATTTTTGGGCGATTTATTTCTGCAGTATCGATCCGTTGATTGATTTCTGTACGCATGGTAGTTTCTCTGACTTGACCGATTTCTTTGGACAGTTGACGATGACTTTGCTATATGGACAGTTTCTTTAATAGTTTTTGTGTCTTGACTCAATTTGTTTGATCTTTCTTGTGACAATTCCAGACTTTTAGCTATTTTCATGGCAATTTCCGTTGTTAATTTTTCTTCTTGCAAAAGTTTTTCCTTGATATGTGTGTTTTTTATACCAATTACTAGCATGTCTTTGATGAGTGCGTCTTTAAGGTTTTGAAATTCACACGTGGCTGCTAAATTATTTAATGTTTTTAAGTATTCATCTAACGATTCGTCATGTTTTTGGTATCGCGTGAAAAAGTTAAATCTTTCTACTGTTACATTTGCATGCGGGCTGAATTTTTTGTCAAATAATTTCAAAATTTCGTCGACATTCGTTTTTGTTCTGTCTACGTTAAAACTATTAAATATTTCGATGCCATCGTCGCCAATTGCATTTAATAATATTGCAGTTTGTTTGGCTTGTGGAAATTTTGCTGTTTCGTTAGCGTCTGCGAAAATTTCGAATCGCAATTTCCATTTTTTCCATTTCTCGGAAGCGTTGTCGCCATTTTGTATGGACAACGACTTAATTTGCGTGACGAATGCTTTGTCGGACATTTTATTCTTAATTTAAGGACTTACTGATCCGAAGACTTGCTGAGACCAGTTCTGACACCATGTTTGGGGTTCGGTTTGGGTTCTTGATTAAGACTTTTTAATAGTTTTATTATCACATTTTATTTCGTCACGTCTTACATCGTTTTCGGTCTTGACACGAGAGGAGCCGGAAAGGGAAAGACATAGACTAAAAGTATTTTTAATAGACAAACAAATCATAGACTACAACAGACTCCACTTCTGTGACGGGAGGTGCGGTTGTAGAAACCCGAGGTGGGAATTATGTACTAAATCTGTTTAATGCTTTTTTATTTTTATTAATTAGTTCTTCATAAGCAAAAAATCTAAAAAGCCCCTGTCTAAAACTATCAATTTCAGAGCCGGGCGCCTGACAGCGCTTTAGTCATCTGTCCTAATGGGGCTATGTTCCAAAACATGTTACATGTAACAATCACCCCTTGACAATCTAATTATAAATGTTTCATGTTTTTCTGTGGTGCTGTGAAAGACAGGAAAATTTAAACCTTATTTAGATTGTCAAGGACTATGCGTTTTAGAACGCACTCTAAGTTACCTATATCTTTTTTGTATAAACTTTTTTTATCAAGTAAGCGCCGACTCGGCGACGACTGACGACCCAGAAAGATCATACGCGCGAGCTGTCTATACGTCTCAATGTTTAGCCAAATGTTTTAAATTGTTTTTAATTAATTGAACTGGTATTTCAGACTATTGATGTCAGTAGTTGTAATAGGAAAAAGACGTGTTGTAATCTGTCCTACTCAATACAATAAAAGAGTTTCTGTCGTAAGTAACGACAGGTTTATGCTGACGAGTTGTTTACTTCGCAGCGTTTAATGGTAATGAGGCTGATTACTAAAATTGTTAATATTATTACTGTCGCTCGCTGCTGGGGTCGACTCGGTAGTTTGAACTTGACGCAATGTTACAGAGGAGAACGTCAACACTGCTAACATTCGGTCGGAGACTTTATAGTGATGTGAGTACAAAACCACGTAGGTAGTCCATTTTTACGCATATGTTAGTAAATGAATATACTGTTGATAATATGTTTTATGAGATGCGCAGGCACAGAGGCCAAATGCATCGGCGGCGGAGGGTGCGCGGGCGCCGCTACAGGACTTACATGGCCGTCGTCACAACTACCTGCGGATCTCCCTGACGGAGCGCTGCAACTTGCGTTGTAAGTTTTAGCTTTGTTAGAGCTATGCAGTTGCTTTGTTCTATTTCATAAATATTAAAAAAAATCTATAAAACCTTATTTTAATTATAATTATATTTCTTTATTTATATTAAGGTATTTAAAAAAAAAAACGTGTCCTAATATAATCTAATTTTTAATGCTTAATGTTGTTTTATGTTTTTTATGAGTTTGTCTATTTATTTGCATGGTGCCCGTGCAGCTGCATCTTTGTTATACATCATTTATTACTGCTAAGTGACACTAACAAACCAGATAAATAAATTAAAGAGAAATAATTAAATGAGCAGCAGAAAATACTGAAACCTCTCATAGTGGGATTCCATCCACTTGGTTAGTAAATTTATTAAAAAAAATAGTTTGAAAAATATGAATTGGGCAGAAAATCAGGATGAACAAACATTTTGATTTTCTGCCCATTTCATATTTTTCTGCTGCCTGTTTAAATTCAGTTTAATTTAGTAATTTAATTTAAGTGCAATTTAGTCAAATAATATATTTATTATCTTATCAAGTTATCTCATTCACAATTCTTTTCTAAATAGCACCACACTTAAATATCAAATGTAATAAGTTACTTAAACAATTTCAGAAACAGAAATTTGTTTGACCTTTATAGTTCCTATTATTAGTACATCCATATTATTACACATGAATCAAATTGCTGTTTTGTATAATAATACTTCCTATTGCAACAACATTGAATTTCATGTTCTGTGGCCTTCTATTGTACAATATTCTACACCTGTGTTTGTTTTATGGTCTTTTGTAAATGTAAATAAAGCAGAAATTTCCATACAACAGATAATAAATATCTTTAGTAACTAGATATGATATTTTGTTTCTATTGGGTAGGTGGGATAATTTATTTAGGTTTTCATATAATATAAGTACAAAGAGTTTGAACAAAACCCTATTATACTGTTTACTTTTAAGTTATTTTTCCATTTGTTAAAGGAGGGGATGGCCACTTGAAATTTTCGGGTTAGATATATATTAACTGCAAACATTTAGAGATATTGAAATTTCAAGTTACAAAGAGGGTTCCCAAACAATTTTTAATTTCGACAATTCTGCGGCCTTAGCACCATATCGCTAGATGGCGTTACCAATATGCTATGGCATATTCTATGGCAGATTAATTTCTTTACTTACGTAAATTCAGTGCAAATTTCATCTTTCTAACATCAGCGGTTTCGGCTTGTCGCTGATCAGGGCAGTCTTTAGTCTATTGGAGCCCCTGGGCTCTTTAGGATAATGGGGCCCCTATGACTATGACAGAGGACTATTTTATTAAAACAGGCAAAGATTTATAAGCGAAATTCTAGACTTATTCAACTGTTATTTTTATTTCTTTACAACCACATTAAATGAATAGGTAATTATAATATAATCTGGAAAAGTAACTCTTTTAGCATTCACTATATACAGGTTAGTGCTTTGATTGTTTTTCAATTAACGATTAAATAATGCTTTATTTAAATACCGAGTTACTGATTTACCATCTGCTTCTTTGTATGTTCTGGATGCCTCGGAAAAGTCACAATCTTTATTTTGAATCTTGAAAATATTCGGCTGGGTCGTGTGAAATGTTTTCTGGGTTGGAAAGTTGTTATTCAATTGAAACAGTCGTCGGTGAAGTCATCGAAGTTGTTGCATTTTCGCCATAGGGACGGTCGCTTTCTGCACAATCTGATTCAATCTCCTTTCCTAAATTGATACAAGTTAGCATAGAGCAAAAAGATTCTGAAGTTCCCACAATTTTTTGTCGACACGACTCATCATGTGGAAGGTTTATTATTTGACCTACTTACGAAGCTCCTGGTGTAAATTATGATGTTAATTTTGGTAACTTTTCCAACTACTTCTTTTTGATGTGCAGCTGTTTTCCCTTTTTCAGATCCACTAGGATATAACCGTTTCGACATTTTGTATTTTAAATCAGTATTTATTATTTTCTTACACTGAAAACAGTCGCGAACATAAAACAAAACAGGCGAACGACGATTTAATTTTCAGTCCCGACCGAACAAAAAGAAAGTGCGCGTGAAAGGGGAATCCCGACCGACCGAATGTCATGTTCGCAGGGGAAGTCCGAGACGGGAATCATCGAGTCGGTTTACTTTGGTGGGTCGCGTTCAGTTTTACGTCGCTATAAGCTACATAAAGCTTAAAAATAATTTCGGGGAATCACCTTGTAGGTAGGCAGCCGGACAGAGTTGCCAGTGTTAGGCCTCTTGTATTCTAATAGGCCAAATAGGCCTATTAGAATACCAAAAAAGCTAATATGTAAGTAGGCATTATAGTAAGTAATTATCTGTTATAAATCGTTTGATTTTCGCAAAATAAATATAGTTATCGGTTATCGGTTGGTGATTTGGCAGGAACTAGGGGGTCCCATCGATCGCGGGGCCCTGGGCACTTGCCTAGAGTGGCCAATGGAAAAGAGCGGCCTGTCGCTGATAAATAAGTCAGTCAGGACATTTCTCTTTATTTATTAAAACATGTATAGATTAGAAATTACATGTATAGATTTAGAATATTAACAAAACAGTACAACTGAAATAATTAGTTTAGTGTGGTAATGTGCGGTACTGCATGCCGCAGGCCAGTACTGCATGCCGGCGGAGGGCGTGCCGCTCTCTGTGCGCGCGGAGCTGCTCTCGCGCGAGGAGCTGACGCGGCTCGTCCGCGTGTTCGCCGCGCTCGGCGTCGATAAGCTGCGGCTCACTGGCGGCGAGCCTACGCTGCGGCCCGACCTCGCGGACATCATACGTGAGCTTTCACTTGTTTATATTTCCAGGATAAATAGGTGTTATTTTATAACTAGAGAATACTAAGGATTAGTGATTAATTAGTGAGGATAATTACTAAGGAAGGTTTTTATTGTTCAAAAACAATTACAGGAATTTTGCTTACAAAGAGGTCTCTTTTAGGTCTAACATATGTTTATGTTAGGTCTAACATAAACATTTAATACTTAATTTAAAAAAAATCTTAGCTTGTTGAGGGCAAATAAGCGATCCTCGCTCAAGTCTGTTTTGTTTTGTCTGAGGGGTGTCTGTTTTGTATAAACAATGACTCACACAAAATTTGACTTATAAAGAAGTCCTGAAAAAGATTTTTCTTTGACATTTTTCAGGTATATCATAATGATATTCCGAGTAAAAATGCACTTCTTTGAAGTAGAACTTCTAAATTGAATTTTGAGCCAGATATTGCCTATACAAAACAAAGATTTCCACAGCGAGAATCGCTTTAACTGCGGACACGTTACGCTGCGTATCCACTAGTGATACGCACCAACTAGTGATGGGTAACTCCGGAGTTAATTAATCAAAAGAGTTGAATCCGCGAGCAGAGCAGAATCCCTTAATTGTTCCATCGAATTGTTATTCATTCCGATTCCGATGCCAATCATGATCGTGACTCTAATCTATGCAACAACCATTAGGGAAAGGGAATGAAACGCTCTCGGAAGGTGAATAAGTAGGTGAATCAAAAGACTTAAGGAATAACTAAGAGGAGTCGGATCCGCAAGCGGAGCAGGATTAAGTGAGTTAAAACACTCCGAAGAAGTCTTGATTACCCACCACTAGCACCATCTGTGGTCCGCGCATCTGCTCCAATATTGGCTAAGTTCACGCTCTCGGAGCGTGCAACGGTAAACGCTCCGCGTGGTGGCGGTTTTTGTGTGAACACAAAGGGGGAGATCGCCCAGTACGTTCGTGGATGCGAGCGAAGCAACGCGTTGCTGTGTACGTGTATTGCTATTATTGCTCTTCGTAAATAATACTAATGGAGTGGTCCCGTGAAAAATGTTTAAATCTAATTAAGTTGCACAGAAATTATACGGTACTGTGGGATCCAAAGGATGAGAAGTTTAAAAATAAACATATAAAAGAACACGCCTGGCTAGAAATTGGAAGCAGTATGGAACTACTGGGTGCCTTGGGCAATAATAAAATGAAAGTGCTGTTGTCGGGATTTCGGAGAGAAAAATCGAGACAAAAAAAAGCAATGGAACTGGGAAGGATAATTAATATATTTTATCGTTACTAAGGGATATAAAAAGAAACATATTTATAAATCTTTGTATTAATTTATTGTTAATTAACATTCCAGGCGCATAAGAAATATACCGAAGTCAGTGGTTCGCGTTTGAAACATTTTCATTTTTAATTAACTGCAGAACAAATAATGGAAACTCCTCCGACAAGATGAAAAGTTGATCTAAAACTTACTATTCTAAAGAATGTTTTTGGGATTTTAAAATCAGTTTCAACTAAGACCAATGATGATGAAATCGGCACATTTTGTAAGTTTTTAGAAAGTAAATTGAGAACTAATGATAATCGGACTAAGAATATGTACCATATTCTTGTATAAGAATAAGCAAGGATTATGTGAAATTATCAAGGCTAACTGGGAATTTTACACAGAATCAGGAATATGGTTACTACACAATCCAACAATATAATTACTGTACAAGCCAGCTAGACAATAATTCATCTATAACCACTACTCCATCTCCCTGAGCAGCTACTACCTCCCAATCTGAGATTCCAGCCAGTCAAAGTAGTGTGATTTGAACCAGCACGGATTCTTTTGATATCGATGAATACATTTAATTTATATTCCATTTTTTAAATTCCATTTTTTTGTGTATGACATTCTATGTTATTTTAATTTGTCCCTACATATAAATAAAAAAATCCTTACGTTTATATTGTTTTTCAATCCGTTGATAATAACTTGACAGGCTTCCGGGACAAATCTGCTGATTGCATGCTTTGAGATTTTAAATAAGTATTGAAGGCTTGTAAAATTATCACCGGTAGCTAATAACCTTAATGTTAATGCCAATTTATCTTCGACCAATATAGATTTCCGGAATTTCGTATCTTTTCTTTTTATTGCTGGTTCTACCAAATTATATAAATATTCAAAATTAGATGAAGACATTCGCATGAAATTTTTATAATGACCACTTAATTCTTGAGATTTGAGATCCAATAGTAATGTATTCTTATTTCTTTTCTTGTAAAGATTAGATTCCCAAAATCGAGAAGACTTTTTATAGTCTTCTACAATATAATGAAATAAAATGTATGCCGTACTAGCTACTAATTTTGGCGACGACATGTTCGCTCAACGTTCAAGTGAACACTGGAGCACGCGCATTTCTTGTTGGTACGCGCGTACTGTCTCCATTAGAACAGTTGCAGATGCACGGAGCACTATTGGTGCGCGAACATAGTGGACCGCTTCCCGCCCCGCGTCTTCCGCTTCTCGCCTCGCGTCCTCACCTTCCCGCCCCGCGTCCTCAGCTTCCCGCCCTGCGCCCTCCGCTTCCCGCCCCGCGCTCTCCGCTTCCCGCCCCGCGCTCTCCGCTTCTCGCCCCGCGCTCTCCGCTTCTCGCCCCGCAACTCGCAACTCTTCTCGGCGCAAACTTAGCCCGGCTAATATATCGAGCCCTTACGCTATATTCCCTTCAGCATGTCTCATTCCGCAGAAGAGCTAAGCTCTGTGGAAGGCGTGCGCAGCGTGTCGATGACGACGAACGGGCTTGTGTTGACGCGGCGACTGACAGCACTGCAGCGCGCCGGGCTTGCCGCGCTCAACGTGTCGCTCGACTCGCTGCGAGCCGACCGCTACGAGAGCATGGCGCGCCGCCCGGTGAGTGCCACCAACTTGACCAGTCACCAGTCGCCGTGTGCTCGACGCCTAATGATCGACTTCACGACACTGTAGGCTGCCACGACTTGATGGCTGGTTTGCGTGTCAAACCCATAAACCATTTCATCACCCGTTATGATGCGTTTCATGAATATGAGATACGCATTGGCTCGTTCAAGCATGTCTGTAGCAACCTGTTGACGGGTATCTTTTTGAAGAAAATACTGAATTTCGGAACAAGCCCTGTCGCGACGCGTTTCATACTTAAAACATTGAATCAACCAAAATGGTGCGAACGGATTCGTGACACATGTCAACTTCCTGAGATATTATCTCCCTTAAGCTAGCGCGACGATTTACCATCACCACATTCTTCACTTTGTTGATATTTTTTTCAGTCGTTGAAGGTCGACCAGAACGAGGCAAGTCTTCAACCATTTCTCGGCCTTCTTTGAATGCCTTGTACTACTCATATGCTCTTGTTTTTGATAAAGTCGACTCACCGTAGGCCTTCTCTAACGTCTTCAATGATTCCGCACAAGAAATATTGTTAGCAACATAAAATTTGAGCCAAATTCTTTGTTCGATATTTTTATTCATTGTAAAATTTGCAAAGTATACTCGAGGTCGTCCAGCAAATATTAAAATTTTCAAACAACTATTTGACAGATCTCGACAAAACTTTACATGAAAATTAGCCACAATGGTGCCAACCTAACAGCAATATATTTTTACGCCGGCATTTTACGCTGCGTTCTTTTTTCAGAATTCCCGATACTTATTTGACAGTACAGAAAGATATACAATCTTTTATCTCAGTATATATCCTTTTATCCGCTTCTATGCGACGACATTGGATGAACAGGAATGGGAAACATAAGAAACTTTTCTTATTCTATTATGTAAAATATTGAATGGAATAAAAATTATCTCTAGCCTCTACCACTTACTCATGCTTATGAAACTTGTCGCTATATTTTGCACGGCAGTTCAATATACGAAGTAACCTGTAAACGTTAAATGACGAGATATTCTGTACAAGAAAGTGGCCAATCGCACGCGTCAATCGACTTTCGCATGCAGAATCGCCTCGCCGGTTAAATTTTACCATTAATTATAAGAAAAATAATATTATGTTAAATTGATGTAAGGCCACTTCAATTGATTGTATTTAACTGCGTGTTACAGGGCTTGGCAAAAGTTCTAGCCGGAATCGACCTGGCACTCCAGTTGGGCTACCAGCCAGTTAAAATTAACACGGTGCTTATGAAGGGTCAGTACAATTTTAGCACATATAGATACATCCCCTCTCATGCTTAACTTCATACATATTAGCAATTAAACAACTTTGAACGGTTTAAATCGCGTATATTTGACATTATTGATATTGACACAACATTGACACAGATCACCCCGTGACCACGTCCACTGCAAAGTGTTCGAAACGTCGGGATATAAATAATGTCAAATATACGCGATTTAAACCGTTCAAAGTTGTTTAATTGCTATGTATAGTAATCGCGAAAACCTAAGAAAATTTCATACATATTAACTTTCCAGGTTTTAACGAGGACGAGATCTGTGACTTCGTGGAGTACACGCGCGATCGGCAAGTTGAGGTCCGGTAAGTTTATTGCAAACTATAGTATTTGATTCCATTTTGCTGGTATAAAACTCATATTTAAGCAGCTTTGTTAAAGATCAATTCTTAGGGTGAATAGTAGATACTCTGAGCCGTCATGTCAGTCTGAACGGTGTGCCCACTTCCTTCGTGGCAAGGGCGTCGCCAAGGGGGGGCAGGGGAGGGCAGTTGCCCCCCCTCTAGAGATTCGAAAAAAGTTGTATTTGTTACCTACAATTCATATTTCTCTAACCCTCTCTCTCATCTTGAAAGAATTATAAAAGGTCAATTGAGTGGTGTGGCTTTGCATAACATACCGATACGCGTGTTATCCGCGCCCAGGTTTATCGAGTTCATGCCGTTCTCGGGCAACCGGTGGGATGACTCGCGCCTAGTGCCGTACCGCGACGCGCTGCGCGCCGCCGCCGCGCGCTTCCCCGCGCTCGCGCCCTGCGCGCCGCGCCCCAACGATACCGCCACCGTATGCACACAGCCTCACTTTAATACACACACTATTACATGAGAAACAGGCCACTCACATAACGAGTAGACTTTATTCACCGTAGGTGATTTATCATTACGTGGTCATGGGACACTGATCAGTGGACTGTATTCACTCAGGTGCACAAAGTGGAATAACGTGTTTCTAGAATGAGTGAAATTTGCTATCCCCATCCTACCTTATCCATCGATTAATTAAAAAATATTATTTATGAAATTATCACATCACAGGTAGAGGTACTGTTTGCTCTTCCCCCAGAGAGAAACAGGAAGTGTAAAGCTATGAGGAAAACTCTTTATATGCTTATATAACTCCCATCTTTTTCAATCCATTCCTAAATCTTTAAAAATGTACATTGCAACTGACAAACGTTGGCGTGCCAATGCTTGTTATTTTTGTCTGGTGTTATTATGTATCACGGGTGTCTTTTTGTTTTTCTGTCTGTGCTTTTGTTGTCATTCAAATAACCGACTGTACACATACAAGTACATTAAAAAGGTTTGTGTCTACCTTTAATTCGTAAGTAGGAATTGTAAGCAATAATAATAATTAGTAATACTGATAAGTTATTATTTAAACCATTGTATCACCTTTGTTGGTGAACCAAATACTATAAATGTCTATAGGCGATAGTATCCAACTACCAGTTGAATCGGTAAATCAGTCACCTTTTAAAAAAACATACTTTCAATGTGTGAATCGAGTCACTAATATAATGTGAGGACGATAAAAATGTGAAGACAATCAAGCACATATGAGCGAAGGGAGGGCTCCGGGGGAATCGCTTCTTAACGAATGGCTTTCTAACAAACATTATTCTTTTTAGTGCCCATTGGATTTGTTTTAAGGGGGCTGAAGCTTCCCTACCACCTTCTAAGTAAACGTACTGTGTATTTATTTGTGAACATGAATCTATAGCAAAACAGAGAAATAAGTAACTGACATATATATATCAAACATTGCCAATAACACAGATTCTATTATGTAATATACATCACTACATTGTAGAATCTGTATTTGTAGATTTTACTACATAGTAGAATGTGTAGTACAATGTCGGTTTGTGACAGTTGTGGCAAGTGGAGGGTCACGCGGGCCACGTGGGGTTCATCTCGTCGATGACGCAGCACTTCTGCGGCAGCTGCAACCGCCTGCGGCTCACCGCCGACGGGAATCTCAAGGTACACTTTGTCGTTCTTCAATTGTTTCAAATGCTGTTAAAAAATCACTATCATGCAGTTTTTCAACAATTATTATTTATGCAAGTATAAGCCTCTAACATTGAGAACTCTGTTAAACGACGCGACGTGTCACTCTTCTACGCATTACCAAGGCGTGACGTCATTGCAAGGCCACGTGACTGTTATTGAGGGAATTTTTAAATAAACTTAAAAAAATACGGATGTATTTTTATTTATTTATACCTAACGAACGACCGGCCAGCTTTTTTAAAAATGGCTCGTCCTACTTTACTGCGAAATTGAAATCGCTAGAAGATGTTTCACAAACGATTTGGGTCACAATCACATAACTCGGGAGGAAATAATTAAAAGAAATCTATATGGATAGGTTTGTATGAGGTATGGGCCAATGGTATCTACGCCAATGATAACCCAGATAAAGCCATTGTAATAATGGATGGGACATACGACTATATCCAAAAAAGTGGTAACTTCTTGTTCCAAAGACATTCCTATAGCCTACACAAGTTCAGAAACCTACTGAAACTTGTCTAATTTTTAATCGTCTCCTGTGGCGGTTACATAACAGAATGACCAGTGTAATGTATTACATACATACATTACACTGGTCATTGCAAGAAAAAGGAATGACCACCCGCGACCGAGGCACGAGAATCTCAACAGCAAATCAGTCGCGGCTCGTTACTATCGTCCGATGGATTGTAGTACTCGTAACCGGACAATTTATGATTTTTCGACACGAATACTTTAACAGAGCCATGTTAAATCTTCATCGATTCAAGGCACGTGTACAGGACAATTCCCGGAGTGAACATATTTTGAATATCATTCGGCAAAGATTTAACGTTGCAAACAAGTTGTAGAATACGTAGAACAAGTGAACCTGAACCGTCAAAGGGTAGCGTGTGGTCGAATGACTGCCGACATATTAAACCACTTCTCGATGATCTATGTATACTTACTATCGCTTGGCATTTATCAGATCATACTGGCCAGGTCATACTGCAGAGAGTATATGAGTGAAGATGGGTTGTACACCATTGAAATATACCAGCAGCCCTGCCCTAATAAATTGGTTCGATTCATTATTATTTTTGAAGAGAATAGCTACATTTTAAGAGCCGGAATCCAATCACCGCATGTGGGACAGCGCACCTACTACTCTTGAGCTATCAGCGAAAGCTGCTAGCCTAATAGATAATAATCTAACATACGCCGTCGTTTTTTAAAGAACTGGAGTCGTTCTACGTAATCGTATTAAATACTAATTCCGTTCGATTAAAACGCCAAGTATCTGGTGAAAGATCTATTTATAGATTCAGTATAATTTGAGTGGACACAATACTATGGATTCCTATTGTAATACGCCCGGGATTTCTAAATAATTCGATTTCGTATAGCCGCTATCTCGCATAATGTATGCGAGATAGCATATGAATATCCATCAACATTCATATCATAACATATGATTTTGCTATTCTTAAATGGTAGGTCCCGAGCGCAAATAATATAAATAACCTCTGTTGTTAGACATGGAAAATTTATATAATCTACGTGATTCGCTTCCATTCTTTGATAAGTTGCCCTACGTCTGTTTAAATTATTTTCTTCTACATAATCGCCTAATAGGTTGGGTTTGTTTATATTTACATTTATTAATTCTATACTATTCTATACATTTATTAATTCTTTGTTTATTAAGGATGGGATGTTGTATACTGACTGTCCTCATA
This sequence comes from Sesia apiformis, assembly GCA_914767545.1. Classification (NCBI taxonomy): domain Eukaryota; kingdom Metazoa; phylum Arthropoda; class Insecta; order Lepidoptera; family Sesiidae; genus Sesia; species Sesia apiformis. The sequence goes on from OU611958.1 coordinate 138,312, forward strand.
CGGTTCTTGAAACGTATCTATAAGCGCAATTGCAATCCTTAAATCAGTAAACATGATGGGTAGTGCTCTATTAAAATAATTTGTATTTCTAAATATTTTAAAATCACTCTTTATTCTACCATTAACGGCTTCTACTACCCAACGACACATTGTCACTCGTGCACTCGTGCACTTGCGTCACCCAGCGTCACTTGTGTTCCGCTGCGCTTCTTGTTTCGGGACTGTGGCACCATCACGATCACGGAAACCACGATCTAATATAAAGACATTTTGTTCAAAAAACCAATTAAATGTCCTCTCTTCATCTCGTATTAATTGACACATAATGTCCGTATCGGATGTTGTCACTGCGTATGGCCCAGTAACCTCCAATATATATCCATCACTGCACATAATCAAGAACGGCTTTAATAATGGATTCACGGAAATAAAAGGTAGTCAAGGAATTAAAAAAAAACGTAGATTCCAAAAAAAGCTAATGTCGTCAGCGTATAGCGAGCAATTGCTATGTTCAATGCACGACACTATATCGTTTACAAATGGACCGAGGTGAGAGCCCTCTGAAAGACACCGGAGGTCGCAATTAACGTATTAGAATGATAACCATTAATGACCACTGCTTGTTGCCTTTCAATCAGATAACATACAAACCATGCCAGAAGTGCTCCCTTAATACCAAACCAATTTTCTATTTTATTGATGATAATTCCGTGATCCACTTTATCGAAGGCGCTGGAAAAATATGTACCTATATAATAGGTCGGGGAGAGTCTTCGTATTTTGTATGTATGAAGTCGTGATCCAATATCTTTGATTGAACTGTTTGTACCTGGCTGGTTATGATACCATTAAAAGGGTAACATTTAAAAAAAAGAAATAATAAACTGTTTCCCGCCATTTTTCAATTGTTTTTTGTTCAAGAAAATGAGTGAATCTAACGAAGAAATACGATACATTTTAAAGTTTTATTACAAAAAGGGAAAAATGCGACACCCGCCGCGAAAACAATTTGTGCCGTTTATGGACCTAATGCAGTGTCAGTAAGAGTAGCACAAAATTGGTTTAAGCGTTTTCAGTCAGGAAATTTCAATGTTAAAGATGCAGTTCGTTCCGGTCGCCCTGTTATCGATAAAGTTGATGTCATTTGTGAAAAAGTGCAGCAAGATCGACGTTACTGATGAACTGGGCATTGACTACAAAACAGTTTTGACTCATTTGAAAAAGTCTGGATTCACAAAAAAGCTCGATATTTGGGTACCACACGAGCTCACTGAAAGAAACCTAATGAACCGGCGATTCTCTATTAAAACGCAATGAAACGGAACCATTTTTGAAAAGATTTATCACTGGTGATGAGAAGTGGATCACTTACGACAAGAACGTGCAGAAAAGATCATGGTCTAAGTGCGGCCAAGGTCCACAGACTGTGGCGAAATCCGGAGTAACACGCAATGAGGTGATGTTGTGTGTATGGTGGGATTGGAAGAGCATCGTTCATTATGAGCTTTTACCGCCGGGCAAAACCATCGATTCGGATCTCTACTGCCAACAGCTGATGAGACTAAAGCAAGAAATTGAGAAAAAACGCCCGGAATTGATCAACAGAAAGGGTGGCCTTTCATCATGATAACGCCAGACTACACACATCTTTGGCCACTCAGCAAAAAATAAGAGCTTGGTTGGGAAGTGTTGATACACCCACCATATAGCCTTGACCTTGCGCCCTCAGATTTCCACTTGTTTCGGGCTCTTCAGAATTCTTTAGGTAGTGTAAGGTTAACATCAAGAGAGGACTGTCAAAACTACTTGTCGCAATTTTTTGACCAAAAATCCCAAAATTTCTACAGCAACGGGATCATGTAACTACCTACACGATGGCTACAAGTTATAGAACAAAACGGCATATATATATATTATAATTAAATGTAATTAAATTTTTTAAAAAATGTCTTAAATTTGTATATAAAATACGAAGAAACTTTTTCCACGACCTTATAGTCTATCTGACCGCTTCCATATCAAAATATTTTTTTTTGGTTAATAATAAAAAAAAAGTATTCAGCTACAAAATAAAAATAATTCCATAAATTTGTCAATATCCTTATTGTTTAAGATGAATATAAAAAATTAAATGTTACTATGTTAATGTTTTGAGTTGCATGGAGCAAATGATTTCATCTAAATTTTCCTTGGACGTGGAAGTGGCTAGTGCTTACTTGACAATTACTTTGCCACTTGTCCTACATGCAAGGTTCAATGTACGTTGATCGTACATTACTTACTGCTTTATATGTTACCGAGTTACACTGCACTTGTGCATGTGACGAACACTTCCCCGATGCAGGTGTGCCTGTTCGGCGCAGCCGAGGTGTCACTGCGGGACGCGCTGCGCGCTGGCGCCTCCGACGTCGAGCTAGAGGACCTAATCCGCACTGCGCTCCGGAACAAGAAACCCAAGCACGCTGGTAAATATGTACCATTTATTATTTGCACTTGACATAGTTCATACCCATTGTCATTTTTGCTTTAGGGAAGTGAAACCGAGCAAGTATAATCCCTATTAGTAATTAAGTTAATTTTATTCTATGTATTCTAGGTTAAAGTATATTTAGCATGGGCTTTAGTTGCCCAAAGTAAATAAAAAATAAATTGTTATCCATCATGGAGTTTGCTTCCACAGTCAACACTACGAATGATGCACGTGTCTCTCATCAGCGCTCTCGACTGAGTATGGACAACTCGAGTGAGATGACGCATTATTTGTTAATATTTTATAGGTATGCAGAATCTCGCCCGGATGGAGAACCGTCCGATGATTCTGATAGGTGGCTAGCAGACTTGTGGACCGGTTGGTGTGGGTGCGGCGCCTCGGCTCGATCGTGGCCGTCGCGCGGCGACAATAGAATGCCTGGCACCACCTCTACGGGCCGGTGCAGACCTAGGGAAGCGCAACGTAGTTTTCATTATCAAAACAATATTCAACTCATTTGGTTAAGCATCATATAATAAGCATAATTCGGTCAGTTTTAGTTCGTCAAAAGTAGCGCGACCTGTTTTTCGATTCGCCTAGTGTCGGCGACTAGGAGCCAGCGTGAGCATGCTCTGCGCTTCGTTTGGTCTGCGCTGGCCCTACAGGTGTGGAACGTTCACAGTGCGACGGGTGGGGCTCGGCGACGCGCAGCGGATCGCGGCGCGCGCATACTGCACGTATGCGGGCAACGGCGCGCCGCTAACACATTTCGACGATGAAGGCCGCGCGCGGATGGTAGATGTGGGCAAGAAGGCGATGACGACGCGCGTCGCTGAAGTAGAGTGCTTCTTGCATGTGAGCGCACACGTGTTGCGGTTATTGCGCGACGCGCGCCTGCCCAAGGGCGACGCACTAACAGTGGCGCAGGTAGCGGGCGTGATGGCAGCGAAGCGCACGGCGGAGTTAGTGCCGCTGTGCCACCCACTACCACTGGACTGCGTACGTGTGCACGTGATGTTGCCCGAGGGCGAGTGCGCAGAAGGTGGCGCGGTGCGTGTTCACTGCGAGGCGCGCGCAACGTCGCGCACCGGTACCGAAATGGAGGCGCTAACCGGCGCAGCGGTGGCCGCGCTGGCGCTGTACGACATGTGCAAAGCGGCCGACAAAGAAATGCGCATTACAGACTTGCGTGTGGTGCGCAAGAGCGGCGGCAAGTCCGACTACCCCCCGCCGGTGGACGCGCCGCGTGTACGAGATTATGACAAGTCGCCGCTGCGCCCCGGAGAGACTTACGCACCAACCAACATGATGTACTTCTGACAAAAACTCGTATCTCTTTTGAAGAGATAGAAACTACATTCCTACTAATCCCATTCGTGAATAAGCAGCTGGAATAATTTATTATATAAGGTTAGCCTTTACAATGAAAAGACTTCTTTTTTTAAATATAGAAATAATATATATTTATATAATTAGCTAGAAAGGGAAAACATTTTTTGATATTACGATATTATATGTATATGTAAAAAAATAATGTTATACCTTTCATATACTATATTTGTTAAAATATCACACACTTTAGCTTTAAGATGTTTTTTTTGGAAGTGTACCTATTACATGGGATAGGCACAGAGGGATTTTGAAATATTGCATAGTGCATTGTTTTTGTTACACTTTATATGTTTAATCATTTTCTTAAAATATATCCATAAATATAAAATTGTGTTTTATTATTTACAAATCTAGGTAGATTGTAGCTCTTAACACAGTTGTGTCCTTATGCAAGCACATTAAATAATTTAGTTTAGGTAGACAAAAATGCCCAGACCATTCAATCACTTTGTCACAGCCTCTAAAGAAAGCCCCCAAAATAACTTTCCCAACCAGTGGTTTCCCAACTTTCCCAAATAACTTTCCCAACTCTGGCAAATATTGCATAGATTCATATTTTAGACAAATTTTATGAAAAATGTAGGTATATAAAATGCAAAACTATTAATAAAGAAGCCTTTTATTAAATAAAATCAGTCATAGTTAAAAACTTAACTGAATACAGAGATCGGAGTGCATTTGAAAAACATCAAGAAATTTTTATTTGATTCCTATGCTTTTCCCATGTTAGAAAAACATTGCTTTTTAGCTGTTTTGTAATTCAATAGTGAGCATATGAAATATATAATGAAGAAAATAAAACCATAAATATAATATTCTCACTTAATCACCTCACACATACTTTATTAACAATTTGTTAATAATTAATTAAGACACTGTCCTTTATACAACATATGACCGAAATAGCTCAAAACCTGAAACATGCCACCCATATTTAAAATATATACCACTGTTTTAGTGAAAATTAAAATTATTTTAAGAAATAATTCTAAAGTTACAACATGTAAGGTTATGTAACATGTAAGGTTTTGTTATCCTGTCTAAAACATTTGTAACACTCATTCCTTAGGCCATAAAAGTGCAGTGCATAAAAAATATACAACAATTGTACTATGACTCATGAAAAAAACGGGTAGAATTGATTCTACTCTGGATACTGAACCACCTAATATTTTCTGCTTGTGTTATTTCAGTGCCATGTTGTATATCCCACACATGCCTGCAAATACAGAATAGACTGATGTTTTACAAAAACATTTGTTACACTTGTCCATTGCATATATCATGTTAGTCTTTATTATGTATATCACTGGAACTGTAACAATAAGCCAGGGACCTTGTCAACCACTAGCAACAAGCACGTTGGCTTTAGCAGTGGGCTCGGGCTCTGCGTCGGGCGGCAGACTATCGGCGCGCTGCACGCGGATATCGTGGCATTCTATGTACTCGTTGATCTCCTGCCCTTTGCGCGAGAGCTGCTCGTGCAACGCTTGTAGCGCGGCTGGCAGTCGCTCGCTGTTGCCGCGCAACTCGGGCAACACGTCGGCGACGGTGCGCTCCACTAGCACGCCGCCCAGCATGCGGAAGCACTTGCGTGATCCCTCCACGCCCGCTAGCGTCTCGATCACGATCCTGTACACATAACGATAGTATTGCCTTGCCTGTCATAACCACCTACTTTGCCTTCACACAGAATGTTACTCACTTGTGTTCGTTGAGGTCCATCTCCAGTTCAGATATTTTATTCGCAAGCTGTCTTTGTTCAGCGCGTAGTGTTTGGAACCCGCCGAAAATCTCCTCGTTCGATTTCTTTTTCTCGCTTTTTGTTGATTTTCCGCTCTCCGTTTTCGACATTTTTATAATTTATATTTAGCTTATAACCACTAAAAAAACAAAATGTAGGTTTGAGAGAATAGGTTATTTTCGTTCAATTGAAATGTAATGTCACTTGTCATGATTTGTCAGAAGGGAAGAAAGTTCCAAAACTTGCGAAAATTGCTCTGACAATTTTAAATTATTATCATGTTGTCGCTGTTGTCTGGAAAATGAAAATACCATAAAATATTTTAGTAGGTACACCTGGCGGTCTACTCCCATTTTTCAACCTAAGTAATTTCTAGCCCAAACGAACGAACTGTTATAAGTTCGCAGTCTTACTTATCGGCATTGCTGTCAAGCCTACTGTCACTGTCAAAAAGTAAATGTCAATTTATTTATTTAAATTCTACATTATTTCTATTTATTTTTCTTGTAATTTTTAGTCAGTACCTCAAACCTTGGTATATTATTTTTTCTAATATAAGGGAATGCATAAATTACTACAACGGTAATATTCAGGTGTCTTCAAATCATGTTTTAGTGCAACAGTTGATATTTGATATGATATAAGTAGGCGTATTAGCACTACACGAACGTGTAAATTAAAGTGTTTATAATGAAGCTAGAGGAAGTGGGTTACCCGAAAGAGTTAGAGGTGAAGGAGCAAGTGTGTGCAGATGTTGTGAGTGTAGACGGTGAGCGGTCGCAACGACTGTGCGTGGCGGCACGCGATGAGCCCGCGCTCGTGCTGTGGGAAGGGGGAGCGCGGCTGCGTGCATGGCCGCTGCACGCCGTGCGCCTGCTCGCCGACCAGCCGGTTAGTAGCTTCATCAATTTATACATCCTTAATAACATAACATCAGTGTATTTTTCTCCATTAGCTCAATATAGGCCTCTAGCAAGTCTCGCCACCACAAACAATCTTCGGCTCTTCTCATCTAGATACTGGTAAAGTTAGGTATACAATTTTAATATCTTCTAAGAAATGTATAGAGAAGAAGAAAAAATGGAGCCATTTTACATAAAAATGAATAAACTGAAACACGTCGTTCAAAACATATATTTCCTATATTTGGCTGGCAGTTTTAAAATATGATATAATATATGTTATAAAGTGCACTCTTGCCAGATGAATAAAAGTTGGAAGAATTTTGCTGATAGTGACCTGATGAGAAAAACAAAATTGTGTATTGTGGTGAGCTTTGAATTCTCATCGCCACTGATGAATCAATCTCACATGCTCACATGACAGTATAGAACTGACAACTAACTCACTACTCCACAGTCAATACATAACAGGGCTTATACCAATACATAACAGGCAGTGGAGAGAAGGGCTGGTGGTGTGGTGTGGTATGGTATACTATAAATGTTATTTTGAACTGAAATTGAATTTTGAATTTTAGTTTGAAAATAATATTAAAAAAGTATTTCTGAAAGTGTCCAACAGAATAAAGATTTTTAAAGAAAACTATCCTAGTTTACTGCTGCTGTCACAACCAGTAATTACTAGATGAGGGACTTGGCTGGAGGCAGCATTCTATTATGTGAAACATTTTGATAAAATAAAATCTATACTTTCTTTGTTAAGTAATCGACTATTTAACAAAGAAAGTATGGATTTTAAGCCTTGTCAATAGAAAAGCTAAATATATTATAAATAGTAAAAACATAAAGGACAACTTGATGTAAGTAAGTACACTTATGAAAATTTTGAAATACTGAAAATAACACGTAACTGCAATGCAGAAAACATATTATTATATATTATCGTTATTTATTATTATCATTAAACGAAACATTTGAAATATTCAATGAGGTGACTGTAGTTTTGAGATGGATGTCATGTAACAGTGCACAAATAAAATTAGAAAATGTTATGAACAGAAATCCCGATTTGAATACTATTAAACAAATATCTGAAAAAATAGGCCAGGGTTCAGCAAATGCTATAAAGTGTAAAGGAATGTTATAAAGTTTGCTCCCCTGCTCTTAGCAGATGTCAAAAGGTCTTTTTCTTTATATAAATGGATATTAGATGTTAAAAGAAAAAAAGGAATTCCTTGAAGCCAGAAAATATTAAACAAAAATATGATTATTGATTTCAACTCTAAGAATCATATCATTCAATCTAATATTCCAAGTGTTTCAGGAATTGTAACTGACACTGCAGGTGACATAAATATTTCAGATATAGAAACAGAATAATTGAAAAGAGGATGCTCAAAACAATACAGAAAATGTAACTATTTTGGCTATGTACCTAAGTTTATTTCGCTATGTAACTGAGCTGACGTATGTATCGCTATGTATGTACTGATCTATGTGTAACAAAATTTTTTTAAACCTATTTCAGTTTTCTTGATATCCTCACTACAAACTATAAGCCTCGTAATAACGTGGATAGGTATAACCTATATAAAATGTATCTATTTTCGATAATCGGATACCCACTCAATAGACATAGTTGCATGTACATAGGTACAACATCATTAACAATAAGATTCAGAATCCCGGGTATATCCATATCTATACATTTTGCTCAAGTACCAACATCACACTATTTAATTTTATTTTGGTTAATGTTTTAAGTGTATATAGGGTGGGGTTGTAAGTGTGGAGGTGGGCGGCGAAACGTTCACGTGGATCTGCAGCGATGAGGCGACGCGACGCGAGCTCGCTCGCTCAGCTGCCGCCACCGTCACCGCGCGCCCACTCTCCGAGGCCGCGCTCGGTGCACTTCTGGAGGACGCCTCGCCTGACGACGCGGACGCCGAGCAGTGGGTGCGCCGGCTCCGCGAGCGACTGGCGCGCCTCGACGCGCTCAACGTGGGCGGCATGCTGGCCGCCGCCACAGAAGGCGGGGGAGCACGGCTCGCGGCGCGTTTGGAAGCGGGCGGGGAAGCCGGCGCTGCATTATCAGAACGTCTGCGACGCTGCGAAGGTATAGCGCGCGCCGCACCCGACGCCGGACACGCGCGCTCTGGCGCCGCTCGAGCGGACAGCAATGCGCGTGCACTGCTCTCTGAACTCGACGAAATTTATCGTTGGCTGGATCCACCCGCATTAAAGGATCTCGATTCGTTATCAGAGGTCAGTAGTAGAAGTAAACGAGGAATAGGTACAAAGGGCAAAATATATAAGTTGTATATAAGTTTATGAAATTTTATTAAGTTCAATTTTTTTTTTTTATAGTGGTGTGTAGGCTTTCTCGGCCGGTGTCCATATTAATTGAATCTTCCGGGCTACTTGGCCGAGTTCTTCTGGAATCTCTTCTCTTTCTTCCAAACGTTTCGTCAACAACTGCGGTTGACATCTTCAATGGCGACTGCGTTCACTTTCGGAGAGATGTTATCTCTTCGGCTTCTCGAGCGCAACTGACTCGACGACTGTGGCGCACCGGTATTTATAGTGGGCGAGGGTAGTTTCGTCTTCGTCAAGGTCTTCGTTTTTTAGTTCACTATTATACTGATTATATTATGATTTTGAGAATCTGCGAGGTTTTTGTAAGTTTTTAGTTTAAATATTTATCATTAAACTGAATATCTCGGAAGGTAATTTAAATTTTTTGGTAGATACTTTGTGAATTTTTGTAACTTCTTGACCTTTAAATAAAAGCCGTCATAATTATAAGTTTTTTATTATTATTTACCTCACAAAGTTTCATTTATTGAAGTTGATTTTAGGAAATTATCATAGTTTTTGAATATCCGGTATCCGGCCGGATATTGAGTTACTATCCGGTATCCGGTCGGATAGTTAATTTAGGCCGGATAGTAACGGATATCCGTTTCATCTCTAATTGAAAGTTTTTAGAATCTGAAAAATGTAATCAAATGTAAAGATGGAAGTTGTTTTAATGCTTTTCGAAGTATCTTCGCGGCAATCGATACACTTTTTCATACGATGAAACCATTGTGTGAAGCACCCTTCTTTAGGTACCTCTTCAACACCCATTTGAAAGGACGTTACTGCCTCTTCTGCATTCATAAAACATATTCCTCTGAGTTTATCCTTATTTTTATTGAATAAATAAACATCACAGGGCGCAAGGTCGGGACTGTATGGCAGATGACCCATTAACTCTACATTTTCAGTACTGAAAAATGGCTCGTATGTCTGGCGTAATGAGTTGAGGGTCACTCACTCACAATGTGAGCTTCGCTTAAATTGTGAGGAATCATCTAGCACAAAGCTTCCTTACCTGTAGGTGATCGTGTAAAATGGTTTGAACTTGACTGATACCAATATCTAATGATCCCCATATCTGCTGATATGTCGTTCGTTTGTCTGCTTCAATCATGAGCCGCACAGTTTTGAAGATTTCCTTTGAATTTTGAAGATTGCCGCCGCCGTCGCATAACGCCCTTCTCTAGCATCGTCATTGAGGTGTAATGACCACGTTTAAATTCACTGAACTAGTTATAAACAGTGGCGCTGGATGGGGTTTCATCACTAAATGCTAACTTAAATCTTTCATAACTTTGTTTCTAGATTAGACCGCAACAAAAGTCATAAAAAATCATTGACCGAAAATGTTCTCTTGTTGAATTCATTTTTCCGCAAACTTTTAATTAAATTTTAATTTTCAATTTTCTTTTAATTCTAATTTGCCGCCAGAAATAAAAAAAACAAACTAAGGCGTTTAAGAAGCAAAGAGTTCCATTTTCAAAATTCGAAATGTTTTTTTTCTCTATCGTATTGTACAGTAACCAGTTCTAAGAACTTCTAGTTTGACCCATCGTAGATACGATACTGAATGTGAATCTTATTTACTGAATGTGTAAATTTTACTGACGGCTCTCACATAGACTCTGTAGGACAGTTGGTCGAGCGTCTAGTCAAAATTATCTATTTTGCCGTTTGTAACGTCATTCGATTGCGATTCGTTACTATTCGTAGCAATTCTTCATGTGGGTCGTAACGCTCCACGGGCTCGTATGTGCTCCTCTTATAATGACTGTCACTGTTTCCAGGGAGTGATCTAGATATTTCGGGCAACAATTACTGTTGAGGACACTTTTGTCTACTGCGATCTCTTCAACAGATCGAGGACAGTATTGTCCTACAACCTTATAGGTCGCCGGGGGATGTGGACTGTATATATAGGGATGTTGTACAATAATAACGCCTTATTTCCTTTTCTTCGATAATATCAGCAGAGCCGGGGGCAGGGGGCAGAGGTACTTGTTGTTCTACTACTTGTCCTAGTCACTTGGTTGACCGTTTGTAGTGTTCGGAGTGGTGCCGCTGATCGGAATGCCGGAAGCCCAAAATGGTTCGTCTTTTATTCCATTTTGGCTTCCCCTTCTACTTTTCTACATGTGTACCCCTCCCGCTACCCCGCGGGGGATCATTTATTCATACAAGACACTGTTATACATTTTTATACATTTACAAGATTCTTATTAGATAAAACTTAGATGTAAACTAGCCTAAGAGGGATCTAATAAGATCATGACGCTATAACGTTCGGTTTCGAGTGGACGGGGTGCGCGGTTTGCGCGACATATTTACGTAACCCCGTCCCCCGCTTCAGGACTATAAATATTATATTCGTCCGCCAGGTGGCGGAGCGCTCAGTTGTTTCCCGAACGCCATAGCGCCCACAACTTATCCCTAGCATGCCCTACTTACCCTATTCACCAATAATTATCCTAATAGGGTAATAAAAGACACACTAGGGATCATTTTAATATCAATTACACAATACATAGTTATAAAAATGGACATTATACAAATAGTGTAAACCTAACGATTTTAAGAGATATTCATACATTTTCATACATTTATAAGACACTAAAGAGAAACAACTATACAAGCGAAACTATCAGCTATACATATGCAAGTACCCTAGCTTTTTACATTTTCATTTATTCCGTCGTTAACATACTCCCGCCGTCGCCGTCTCGCGACCTAACCGGTAGAACGACGATCTTCTTTGTGGGTCGCCGCAGAACGTGTCCGTTGCTCGTTTGTAGGTCGACGACGCGCACTTCGCCGTCTTGCCCGGGGTACGTAGCGATGACTCTTCCTCGCGGCCATGTGTTCCTCGGTAGATTTGCGTCGCACACGATGATCAAATCTCCGACGCGTGGTGCCTCGCCGATCGTGCGGGACTCCCGCCGGTATTGAAGCAGGGGGAGATACTTTCGTACCCAGCGGTTCCAGAAGGTGTCGGCTAGCCGCTGGGCTCGCCGTCAATGCGCGCGTGCATCTATGTTTTCTTCGGTGAAGGCGCCCGGTGCTGGGACATGTAAATTGGGCCCCAGCAGCAGGTGATTGGGTGTGAGCGCCTCCGGTTCCCCTGGTGTCACTGCCACGTGTGTGAGTGGACGGGAGTTGACTGCATTTTTACCTTGACGAGTAACATGTGGAGTGTCTCGTTGCTCGGGTACCTCTTGTGTAGCGTCGCTCGTAGGTCTTCTTTCATTGTTTGAACTATACGTTCCCGGGCCCCGGCCATGAAGGGGGCGGAGGGGGGAACGTGCCGCTACGTGATGTGCTTCGCAGTTGCCTCTTCTTCTTGGACCGTGGTGAGTGTGGCCTCGTTGAAGTTGTCTCTTCGCGGCTTTGAGTTGGTGGCGTTTGTTGCACCACAACTCCTTTGGGCAGCCGCGCTGCCCCATTAATTTTTAGTGCGGCGAGCTTGTCCTCTCCCGCCGGTGAAGCGCTATGTTTTATGAGATGGTGCGCCTTTACTGGCACGAACTTGCGTTTGCCGCGTGCGGGCCTTCTCGCCGTTGCCGCCTTTGCGTCGCCTTTTGTCGTGTCTGTTTTTGCGCAGCACCCTAGTGCGGCGAGCTTGTCCTCTTCCGCCGGTGTAGCGCTACGCTTTATGAGATGGTGCGCCTTTACTGGCACGAACTTGCGTTTGCCGCGTGCGGGCCTTCTTGCCGCCTTTGCGTCGCCTTTCGTCGTGTCTGTCTTTGCGCAGCACCCTTGTGCGGCGAGCTTGTCCTCTTCCGCCGGTGTAGCGCTACGCTTTATGAGATGGTGCGCCTTTACTGGCACGAACTTGCGTTTGCCGCGTGCGGGCCTTCTTGCCGCCTTTGCGTCGCCTTTCGTCGTGTCTGTCTTTGCGCAGCACCCTTTTGGTCGTTTCTTCCTGGGCGAACGTTTCTTTAACGTGCCTGTTACGACCGGCGTTACGACTCTCGCAGCTTCCTCCTTTTCTGGGAAGCCGGTTGTGAAGTCGTACATGTAGCGTTCTCTTTGTATCTTTTCAGCGGCGTGTTTGTGCTCTCTCCGCAGGAGTCCGGTGTCGAACCGCCCGTCAGGTAGCCGTCGACTACGCTTATTCCGAAGGTCGATGGCGTGCTGCTTTGGGTCATTTCTTTTCCTTGGTTCGATGCCTCGTGATTCCAACTTGATGTTCTTCTTTTCTTTCATCTTGTCGCACTTCTGGGTGATATATCCGCAGAAGGCGACGGATTCACATACTGAAGGGCGGCATCCGTGTAGCACCCATCCTAGCAACGTTAGTGATGCTACCGGTTTGTCCCGCTTCCCTGCTCGGATCTGACGTGAGACGATCAGCTCCCAATTGTCCTGTCCGATGAGAATCTTAGGGCAGGCATCTCTGTAGGTGAGCTCGTCTTTGATGTCGTCCAAGTGTGTACAATCTTCCAGGTCCGTTTCTCCGATGGTCTGCGATGTGAATTTGAGACGTTTGACCGTGCGTGCGCCTTTTAACTTGTGCACGCTGTCCGAGTGTAGCCCTTGTATATGTACGTCGATAGTGCGGCTATTTTCATGTGTCATTTCTCCGCCGTTGATGCCTTGTATTGACATCGTGTCGACCGGCCCGTTGATGCCTAGGGAGTCGGCTATAGCTTCCTCGATGATGGTGACGGTGCTGCCTTCGTCGAACAACGCGTACGTATGTACCTTTGCGTGTGGTCCGGCAAGCACTACGGGTGCTATCTTCAAATAGGCTCGGCGTTGACGCGGCGATGAGCTTGCGGCGGTGACCTTGTTTGTCACTTCCGTTATCGACGTGACAATTTCTTCCTGCGGCTCTTCTGTCGTCTCTGTTGGCGGTAGACTTTGACGTGTACGATGCAGCAGCCAATGATGTGACATCTCACAACCGCTGTGCCCACATGGCTTAACTTGGCAGTTGTCCCGGCGATGGTCGCTACACAGGCAACGGAAGCAGATGTTGTTCCTTTTTGCGATCTCCCAGCGGGTATCGAGATCGCTGTCTGCAAATTGTTTGCACGAAGGTAAGCTGTGATCTTCCTTGCATAGTGGGCAAAGCTTCATTTTTCCGTCGGTTGTGGCGCTGTAATCATGTTTCCCCTTTCCGTTGGCAGAGGCGCTGTATCCAAGCTTCCCTTTTCCGTTGGCAGAGGCGCTGTATAGGAGCTTCCCTCTTTCGTTGGTAGGGGCGCTGTATTGGAGCTTCTCTTTTCCGTTGGTAGTGGCGCTGTATGTACGTTCCGTCCTTTTCATTGCCCTTTCTCTTACATTCGCAGATACGTCCCTTTCTCTTATACTTGCAGGTTCGGTGATGGGAATGATGCATTCAGGTGGTGCGTAGGCACTGCACTTATCGGCTTCTATGTTCAGGAACGTCGATAGTAGGTTTAGTGTAGGCACCTCGTATTCCCATGCGCTTGCGAAGTCGTACCATTTGCTCTTCAGTATCGGGGTGAATTTGTCCATTATAGCCCGGACTAACTCGGGGCTATAGAGGTAGTTCTCCCTCTTTAGTTCCTGTATGGTGGCCACGGCGTTGGCCACCTTACTGGCGAATACGCAGAGGTCGCGGGGCTCGTCGGTCAGCTTGCGCAAATATCGCAACTTTTCTGCCTCATACGCGACGAGTGCATCCGGCCTCCCGAATCTTCTTCCGAGAGCCTCCATAATTTCGTCCGGCTCTCGGTGGGCGGTGAACAGGCTTGCTACCGCCTCCATAGCGGTACCCTTTAGGCTCTTTCTTAGCCGTGCCAGGTTGTCGCTCTTCATGAAGGCGCGCCTTGAATCCTCATACGCGCCCTTGAACCCCAACCATGCGCTGCCATGTCCGTCGAACGTAGGCAGCTCGGTTATATACCTTGGTGTCTCCCTCGCCGATATCTTCACCGCCTTGGAGATCGCAGAGGCCATTTGCTCCACGATGTCTGCGGTAGGGCGTGCGGGCCGAGACGTACTATGCTCTCGGTGCTTATTTCCGTCATCTTCATCATTGGCGGTGTAAGCTCCCCGTCCTCGTCCTCCTTCATACTTTATCGGCGAGATCTTGCGAGACTTAGGCTCCGCCTCCTGCGGGGGTACAGGGGGGGGGTGCGTCGTTCCGGTTCAACCATTTTTCTAACCGGAACGATTGGTCTTTGTCTTCCTTTTCTTCATCATCTGCCTCGGAGCCCGATTCTAATTCCGCTAGCCTGAGTTCCTGCTCCTTGGCTTGCAGGCGCAGCTGTAGTAAGGTACGTTCGACCTCCAGACGTTCCTTCTTCTTGGCGGATGCGGTAGAGCGGTGTGACCTCGCCGTGACGCTTGCGGCTCGTGGAACGATCGTGACGTCCGCTGCCGCCGAAGTCGTCTTCATAGTGGCCTCGGTGCTAGTAGTACCGCCGCTGGTGGTCGTCGTCCCTGTCGCTGTGGTGCCTGTGCCCGTGGTAGCGGAAGTCGTGGCTGTGGACTCCGTGGTGGCAGATGTTGATTCCGTAGTGGTTTGTGCTCCGCTCTGCGATCCCGTCCGGCTCTGTGATCTCGTTGTTGACGGCATTGTGAAAACAACGGTTTGTAGTTTTTGACGTGGAAATTGAGACGTTTATGACGTGGAAATCAGGACGTGGAAATCAAGACGTAAATCAAGACTTGTATGCACGGACGAGTACGACGCGTCGTCTCTTCCCGCTGTTTCTTCCTTAAACAACGCCGTGCAATTCTTGACTTGGCGACTTGATGAACCGTGGACGCTGATTCTTCTTATCCGGCTGCTCGAAGGACCATCGATGTTGAGGACACTTTTGTCTACTGCGATCTCTTCAACAGATCGAGGACAGTATTGTCCTACAACCTTATAGGTCGCCGGGGGATGTGGACTGTATATATAGGGATGTTGTACAATAATAACGCCTTATTTCCTTTTCTTCGATAATATCAGCAGAGCCGGGGGCAGGGGGCAGAGGTACTTGTTGTTCTACTACTTGTCCTAGTCACTTGGTTGACCGTTTGTAGTGTTCGGAGTGGTGCCGCTGATCGGAATGCCGGAAGCCCAAAATGGTTCGTCTTTTATTCCATTTTGGCTTCCCCTTCTACTTTTCTACATGTGTACCCCTCCCGCTACCCCGCGGGGGATCATTTATTCATACAAGACACTGTTATACATTTTTATACATTTACAAGATTCTTATTAGATAAAACTTAGATGTAAACTAGCCTAAGAGGGATCTAATAAGATCATGACGCTATAACGTTCGGTTTCGAGTGGACGGGGTGCGCGGTTTGCGCGACATATTTACGTAACCCCGTCCCCCGCTTCAGGACTATAAATATTATATTCGTCCGCCAGGTGGCGGAGCGCTCAGTTGTTTCCCGAACGCCATAGCGCCCACAACTTATCCCTAGCATGCCCTACTTACCCTATTCACCAATAATTATCCTAATAGGGTAATAAAAGACACACTAGGGATCATTTTAATATCAATTACACAATACATAGTTATAAAAATGGACATTATACAAATAGTGTAAACCTAACGATTTTAAGAGATATTCATACATTTTCATACATTTATAAGACACTAAAGAGAAACAACTATACAAGCGAAACTATCAGCTATACATATGCAAGTACCCTAGCTTTTTACATTTTCATTTATTCCGTCGTTAACAATTACTCTAGAAGCTAATACTAGCTCAATCATACTTCTTTCACTACTGGATACCTATTAAATTTTGAAAACTAATTTCTAAATGTATATATATATATATATATATATATATATATATATATATATATATGTATATAATGTGGGCATAATGTACATGTAGGTATTTATATATACTTATTGTAAACTTCTTTTTTTATAGGGAAGTAGGCAGACGAGCAAGCGGTCGGTCCCACGTGATGGTAAGTGTCCAATTGATATTTCGGTGCGCCGCCCCAGAGACTTCAGAGATGTGAGCAGTACTCCATATGAGGCCTAACCTGAGCTTTGTAGAGCGTTAGGAATTGCCCAGGGGTGAAGTACCGCTTCGTTTTGTTCAGCACACCGAATTGTTTGGAGGCCATTTAGGCTTTATTTTCCAGATGACCCCTAAATTCGACTTTGCTGGATCTTAAGAGGTATGCTCTGAAAGCGAGGTGCTATGACAAAAGGGGCTTTTTAGCGGTGAATGCACAGACTTGCGTCTTACTGAGGTTGAAATCCACTATTATAAAATGTCACTAACAATGTTGCGATATTATGTGGTCATTGTAGGTGCGCCTATTAATAATAATAAAAAGAAATGATAATCATGCGCAGGTGTCACTAGCGAATGCGGAGGGGCGTGCTCATGCGCTGGCCGCAGCGGAGGCATTGCGAACGGCATTACGAGCAGACGGCGGCGGGGTGGGATCAGTGGGCGCATCGCGACGACGACTAGGCGCTGTCCGCGAGAGATTACGACGACTAGCGCGCGCGAAAGACCAACTCGCGGCGGCACTCGCGCGACACCTCAACAACTCGTTAATTCACCTCGGTAATGAGGCTGCTCACGAGGCGCGCCCGCACCGCCACCACGTAGAACTGCTGCCCTACGCACCGTTCATGCGCTGGCTCAAGGACATGGACGAGAAGGCGTACGATGCACTTTCAAAGGTTTTTTATTTTATTCATTTATTCTTTCCATAAATTACATAATATCTTAACTGTTAAAATCTTATAAATCTTAGATATATTACTATGAAACATTAAATTGTTAATATTAGTCATTTGAAGTGATTTCGTGACGTACTCTGGCTTATTGGGTTGTATTTCGATCACTTAACATGTTGCGTCATGTAAGAGGCTACCATATGTGTGTACTGTGTCATCATCAACTAACCGCATTTGGGCTTCATAGTCCGGCACACAACACTCACAATGTCAGAAGTAGCGTCAGATTTAAAATCACGAGGTTTAATTTGATTAAATTTATTAATCACTGGATTCCATGTCGAGGACAATTTGTATGTTTTTGATTTCAATTGTTTCACGCACAATCCTAGAGAAATAGTGGCGATCAGTGGAGAGGATTATTTGACTATGGAGTTTTATCCAGTGATTGGTCCCGGCATTGTTTTATGTATTGCATGGTGTTTACAGTCTTGTTACGTAATCGCCCTCAGAACAATAACGGCACTGTGAACGACACTTGATACCACACAACGTGCTTTGCTTGTTTATGTAAACCTATGAAGATTAATGCATAAACATTTCTCTCAATAATCGGACAATGACGGCATTGTTCACAATGAGGTATTTCTTACCAGCAGCTCGGATTTCGAGGTACTTCGTTTTAGACCTAGCATCGGTCAAGACGTGTATTTTTAGATTAGTTAGTAGTTTAGTTTATAGTGTTATAAAATGTAGTTACTTCGTTTTAGACCTAGCATCGGTCAAGACGTGTATTTTTAGATTAGTTAGTAGTTTAGTTTATAGTGTTATAAAATGTAGTCACTTCGTTTTAGACCTAGCATCGGTCAAGACGCATATTTTTACAATAGTATTTTAGTTAGTAATATTAATTGTAATCTTAGATATTAAAATAAAATCAAAATTTGATTTTTATTAAATCCTCTGCCGTAGCCGCACATAACTGGCGCAGTCGGTAGGATAGCTAAAAGTTTCTAACATCGAATCTTGTTGCTATAAAGAATCTACGGCGTGCTGCGCAGAGGAGGAATCCAGAACTCGATTCAACGACGAAACTGTGAGTAGCTTGAATATTTCAAGTGTATTCCCATGTCCTAGTCCTAAGAAATTATCCTATATCCCTTATCTAATTTTTTGTATTTTTTTTTACTTTTGTGTCAATTTTCGTGTTAATTTCGTATTTATTGCCGTGTAGGTTTAATCGCCAAAATTTTCCACCCAAGGAGATTTAGGCACAGTAGTTTAGATAGATCGCTGACTAAGCGTTCTAGTAGGCTAGACGAGTTTAGGGATTTAAAAAAGGGCTCTAAAATTATTCTAGATCAAAATTATATAAATTGCTTCGAGAAATGTAAGATCCTTCTAACAAATGACCCTATCTTACAATACCCCGATTTTGAGAGGGAATTCGTCTTAACAACGGATGCCTCTAATGTAGCTATCGGCGCGATACTCTCACAGGGACCCATAGGTTCCGATAAACCCATCGCATACGCATCCCGCACTCTGAATACCAGTGAGATGAATTATAGTACGATTGAGAAAGAACTGTTGGCAATTGTCTGGGCCACTAAGTATTTTCGACCTTACTTATTCGGTCGTAAGTTTAAAATTATAACCGATCACAAACCCTTACAATGGGTTATGAATTTAAAAGAGCCGATCCACATTTATACCAAAAAGAAACGCGGTCCTATAGCCAAATCTCGTCTAAAAAGGGTACCTAAAAGCGCTACATTGTTACAGGATTTACCTGCTACTTCATCTTTGTACAATAGACAATTAGAACAAAATCGAAATTTAATTCAACAAAATTAGGAAAAACGATCGATTATAAAAGATAATAGAGATTACGAAAACGTACTCGCATTTATAAAAACTTCGAGCACGCATCATTCGAGTTTAAGTGTAGAATCAATAAGATATATAACTAGTAAGTGTAACTAGTTAAGTGTTAGGAATTCTATACGGTACAGATAGGTATTAGATCTTGATCTTAGGGAGTACTATGATATAATTAAGTTAGAATCATACTACGTTAATAATGTAGATAATAGTCATAGTATACAGAGTCCCCGTGGTTCTCTCTCAAATATATGACATTTATAAGTAATACCAAATAGAAACCACGAAATTCTTATACCACCCTTTCCATTCCTTGCCATCCA
Source organism: Sesia apiformis (assembly GCA_914767545.1). Lineage (NCBI taxonomy): Eukaryota > Metazoa > Arthropoda > Insecta > Lepidoptera > Sesiidae > Sesia > Sesia apiformis. Next base: position 158,015 of record OU611958.1, read on the forward strand.
CGAGAAAGATTTCAAGTTCATAGAGGCAGAATGCCCGAAGACCAGCAAGGGATACCTCTGCGAAGAAACACACGGCTTCCGGACCCAGTCATCCCAAGATTGTATCCAGCAAATTTATCGTTACGCAACAGAGGAGCAAAATCTACAAGCCATCCTACGTCACACTCGAGAAGCCAGCTTTGGAAGAAGTCGTTGCCAAATCATCGCATCGCATCCATCATGGAAACTCAATTCCGTCAATCTGGACCACTTGTATACAACCAATACAAGAATTACACTGCAGTCGCCGATCGAACTCGAGATTAGTACAGACTACACAGTACACATACTTATCATACCACGATCCTATTATACGTGGCCATACTCGGTGCATGTGTACTCGTCGTTGTATGGGTGTACCGCAAAATCATCGGTAAGAAGAGGAACAACGTGTTGAAGAAACCGACGCCTAAATTCCAGCAAGGAGAAAGCCTCACGAGAATCAACCCTCAGCGTCTTTCTCGACAAAGGTCTTCAATAGCCGCTGATCTTCGAGGGGAGGTGTTACGTAATCGCCCTCAGAACAATAACGGCACTGTGAACGACACTTGATACCACACAACGTGCTTTGCTTGTTTATGTAAACCTATGAAGATTAATGCATAAACATTTCTCTCAATAATCGGACAATGACGGCGTTGTTCACAATGAGGTATTTCTTACCAGCAGCTCGGATTTCGAGGTACTTCGTTTTAGACCTAGCATCGGTCAAGACGTGTATTTTTAGATTAGTTAGTAGTTTAGTTTATAGTGTTATAAAATGTAGTTACTTCGTTTTAGACCTAGCATCGGTCAAGACGTGTATTTTTAGATTAGTTAGTAGTTTAGTTTATAGTGTTATAAAATGTAGTCACTTCGTTTTAGACCTAGCATCGGTCAAGACGCATATTTTTACAATAGTATTTTAGTTAGTAATATTAATTGTAATCTTAGATATTAAAATAAAATCAAAATTTGATTTTTATTAAATCCTCTGCCGTAGCCGCACATAACTGTCTCAATAAACATTCAAACAGTAAACACGTTCTCTGTCATTTGTCTCCTAATCAAAGGTGAAATGAACTTTAAGTCATCTGAATAAAGAACACATGGTATTACATGGCTCGCTATCGCCTCCAAAGTAGCGGAAAATCTACGCACACCAAAGGATGTAATACCCTATGAGATACCAGGTGTCTATAAGATAGTCTGCAGCTGTGGTAGTTCGTACATAAGCCAAACAGAGTGCACCGTAGCAAAGAAAGGCTCTAAGAACACATCGCAGCTTTGAAGAATCGCCAGACGAATAAATCGGCGATTGCGGACTATGTACTTAACGCTAGGATCAATTACTGGATAGAACTCCATAGTCCAAAAATCCTCTCTAATGACCATCACTATTTCTCCAAGATTGAGCGTGTAGCGAGCATTGCCTCGACTTTCACCCCGAATGCTAATATTGACGGCTTGGCAAGTGAACATTGGCAAGTGTCACATGTTGTAAACACGAGTATATTAGTATGGAGGTGGAATGGCACGAACTGTAGCGTGTTTGTGTCAGGTGTACGTGAGCACGTGGTCGCGTGTGTACGAGCGCGAGGTGCGTGCGGCGTGCGAGGCGGCGCGCGCCGCGCTCGGTGGCTCGCCGCCGGAGCGAGCCGATGACCTTCTTGATAATGTAAGTTGTATTATAACATCTGAGATTTTTGCATTTTTCATACATATTTATCTAATTATCGCATATGTTCACCTTATTTATTATTATCACACTTATGTTTCCCGCAGTAGTGTCCTGATTTTTTCCCCTTCTGCACTACTGACCAGTACTGTTAGTGTCGTGGGGAATTACTTTCCCCTTCTGCACTACTGACCAGTAGTCTTGTGGGTAAATTTGAACATGATGTGATCCTTCATTCTATATGTCACAAATGCACAGTTTTCTACTAAAATAAATGTTACTTAATATTTCATTTTTCTCAAAATTTAAAGCAACGGATGATTATGCTTGAAATGAATAAAATAGTGCTACCCTCACTGAAACTTAGAATTATTGAAACTTAAGTTAAACTTAATTGGTTCAAAATTATAAGAACAAATAACATTTTAGAAGGGTTAAAAACAATAAATCATTTTAAATTAATCACCCTCCCTAACAAACACGTTCAAACATAAAAAGATTTATCATAATTTATCTAGTGAACGAGCTAAACTTATCGCCTTGTTAATAATTGTAATGATATCGTCGTTTAAGGGTACGTAATTTGTGTCTTTTTGTTATATTGTTATTGCTTTCGACTCATAGACTACTGGTCAGTGGTGCAGAAGGGAAATAATTTCCACACTACACTACCACTACTGGTATTGCGGTTTGGTAGTGTCGTGGGTCAGGAGGGATTTATTTTACTGGAAGTTTCACCTTGGTTGCATCAACCATGGTCACGAGCTTACTGAATACACATTAAGTGACGCGCCATTTAATTAGATACATAAATGTAAGTTGAATCACAAGTTTCCTAACCGTAGTGTAAGACGTTCCCGATTCACTGAATAACTGTGTTGTTTGCAGGTTCTGACGCTGGTTGAGAACGTTTGTAATGCAGAGCAAGATTTCTGCACTCAATTTTTCTATCTAGATGTCGATGTTAAGGTATAACTTTTGAATTAGCGTTTCTTAATTCTATGCTATTGTTCAAGTACTATTCAGGTTGTACATTTTGCAAATTACAATACATTTTATTTCTATAATGATTTTTATTAACAGTGAGTCGCATGAATTTACTTCGTCAATGGCGTTACAATTTTTAGGGTCGATTTTTATGTATAGAGTGGTCACTGCCACTCCATACATGAAAATTAATCCTATTTATTTGATGATCATTTAATTTTAACTTCAATTTCTGTAATATACGTTTAAAACTTTAATATACGTTTAACAATGTCATAATAAAAATAATAACACCCGAGACCCAGAGCGCCGCTCTGTCTGTTTTAAAAAATATATTTTACCATTGCTCATCGAGCGGCCATTTTTAACTGTATATTAAGAAAAATTGGTTTTAGTTTAAATTGCCATCCAATCGTGATTCTTAACGCGTTAACATATATATATACAGGGCAAACCCCGTAGAGTCGGCTGGCTTTAGAGCAGCACCATCACATGGCTACGGACGGTGTAACGTCAGGGCGTGTAATGTTAACTTGTAGAGCGACGGCAGTGACGGCGAGAAGAGCGAGGGCGGCGACAGTGGGTGGGGCGGCGGGGAGGGCGGCTCGCGGCGCGCGGGCGCCGAGGCGCGGCGGTTCCTCGGCGAGCTGTTCCCCGCGCTCGAGGCCGAGCTCGTCGCGCTCGTGGGGCACATGGAGCGGCACGAGCCTTAGTCAGTATCTACTTATTTATTAAGACACACCAACACTTCACTTGCTAACAATTGTTAAAGGCATTCCTTAAATAACTAATATTACAAGTGTCGCAATAATAAGTGTGTGCAACCTTCAAGGAAAGGAAGAAACGCACATTAAAGAAAAAGATACAAATGTAAACAAAGGCGCATCAGATGAGATTACAGCATTTTATGTTTTAGCGTAATCATATGATGCAGATAAGCGGTTAAAAGGAGAGAACTTCCCCAGTTTTGTTCTGTTTGTTCTAACATGGAATCTTTCTGAATGGGTGCCTCGCGTTTCTGAATGGTTCCGCGTCGGGACCACAAACAGGACTTTATCTAGGAGTTGGGGAGCGGCTATATCATTGTTAATTAATTTACGAAAAGTGCAATATCAAGGTGATCAAGTCGTTAGACGTTCGTTGTAGTCCCCATGACATTTTTTATTATGTTTGTTTAAAACTTGTAAAGGAGCATTGGATCCTCTCAATTCTGACGAAGCTTAAACAAAATTCAAGCGTACTGCGGACGAAGGCAACAAACAGACTTCTCAATGTCTATGGCTCCTTATAGTGTCTCCCTATCCTTTTAACGAAACCCTGCATTTTATTTGTACTTTTTCAAATTTAAGCCTTATGCCTCTACCACACTGCTTAATTTTGCGTAGCATGTTCACATGTTCAGTTAAAGCATAGATGTGCCATCAAGGATATGCCATAGATAGGATTGCGGAATCATAAAACTCACAGGAGTTGCTTCATGAGTCTCTATAGACTATGGAGAGTATTTTGAGAAGTTGTTATAAAAATTGGTGTTGTAACCCATTTTTTTTTGTATCTACAAAATTTACCTAGTTACCCACGTACTATATACAAGTAGGTAGTAAACACTTGTAAATGTACAGGCCCTGGTCTATAAACTGATAAAACATTTCCAGTCTGTAGACGCCCGCTTTGGTCATTGATTTTTGAGGTGTAAATAGATTTTTGTAATTTTGTAATCCACCAGGAATCGTATCGAAATTTAATAATCGATACTTTTTAATATTATTCATGAGGGCAGCATTTATTTAATAAATTGGTAGAATTTTATCAAGAACTTTAGGAAAGTATCAATTTTTTTAACTGTCGACTTTTTCTAGATGCCATCAGATGTGTCACCGGGAAAGTGCTTTGTGAGATGTTAGGTTGTCAACGATTTTTTGTCGCACCAAGAAACCTTTATCACACAATCACACAAAAATATCACAGTGAAGAAAAGTATTGATACCTTGCGGCTAATACTTTTGGTACTTTAATGAGTACGATACTTTTTTTGCGATACTAGTTATGAAACACACGAATACAAATATACACCCAGACCGGAAAAAAAACATTTGTCTTTAGACAAATGAATGTCCGACCGGGAATTGAGCCCAGGACCTTTTTCACAGCAGCCAGATCATTACCAACTGCGCCAATTCATTTCATTTGTTTATATTATTTATATATAACAGCTCCCTTACAGAAGAACAGAACATGGAAAAAGTGTTTTATATGAACAGGTAGTGCATCACAGTGCACTTCATTTTCATAAATGCATTTTCATCCGATACTGTGGGGTAACCCGTGTCGTTGTGTGCGTGCAGCGGTGCTATGCGCGCGCTGGCGTGCGTGGGCCGGCGCGTGCTGGGCGCGGGGGAGGTCGGCGCGGGTACGGCGGAGGGACGGTGGGCGCGCGCGGCGCTCGCGGCCGCCGCGGTCGCCGCCAAGCGCAGCGCCGACCGCACCGTGCACGAGCGTCTCACCGCACTACCTGACGCTGTCAAACAGGTAATTAAGCTGTTTCAGTCTCGTTTACGGCGTTGGGTGGCTGTTCGGATGTCAATGCAATGGTTAACACATCTTAGTTAACACAACCCAAAACTAAAAAACGCAACAATAAATTTCCGTCTTGATTTTCGACGGGTTTCAATAAGGACTCTCAAAGAGTAAGGTAATCGCTTTAAACATTATAAAAATACTCTTGATGGTCTAGAATTGAAATTGTTCGATGACAGAATAAAGAGAATCATACATGAGGATTATTCCGCATGCTTGCATCGGGTAGAGGAGTCACTTAAGAGTCTCCCAGGAAATTCTGATGATTGGTCAAGGAAAGGAAAGGTGAATGTATGAGAGCGCATCGGAAGGCGCCGGGCGACACACTAGTTCACTCTGCCAGTGATGTTTGTCATTTATTCGTAAAATATTCTTTTACTGTCTACAATTCGAACACTATTTATATCTACTTCTAGGAATACAACCACCGGCCAAGCTGCCCCGTAGACATGTGCCCTCGGTTTAGCTTACAAAACATTACCGTTGCCAAATATACTATCTTAAAAAATCTTCAGACTGAATCGTACAAAGGAGCTGGATCAGATGGTATACCCCCGGTTTTTATTACGATGTCAGCGAGTGATCTTTGACTTCCCTTAAAAATAATAGTTAATCGATCTCGAGACACATCTACATTTCCTTTCGTTTGGAAGGAAGCAAGCATAATTCCAATATTTAAGAAAGGGGGATGCTTCAGACGTGAAGAATTATCGTCCATATATCTTTATTACCAATATTTATGAACTGGCTGAGATACAGGTGTACCCTAGCCAAAGCTTCATCTGTCAATCAGTTAGTATGTAAGCACCGAAGAGCTTTTATTCAAAACGTTTTAACACAAATAAGCACGTACTACACTGGTCATTCATTTTCACACACTGACTCCAAATTCCCACGTGGCTTTGCTCCGTGGATGGCGCATCACACACATTATCATGAATATACGAATAGTTTTGACTGTTTAAGATTCATTAGAGACTGTGTAAATTCACTCACATTCTAACGATTACACATTCAAATGCAACAACCAAATAGGTGTATATTTATGTAAATATACATATAGTAGCCGGCAAACTTCTTGAGCATTAGTCGACGTAGTGGGGGAATGTTCGCGCATTGTACACTTACGTGCAAAAAAGTATTTACTCTTATTTAATTGTACTCTCATATTAATTAGGGTATTAAAAAGCTTATACGTATTTATTTATATATTTATTAGAAAATCAACAAAATACAGGATAATTGTAAAAAAATTAACCTTGGGGTAAAATAGATATTCCTTCCATTAGGTCAAAACTAGAGCTGGTGCCTTGGTTCAGTTGAAGCGAAGCTGGTACTAGTCATTACTTCTTCGTTATCATGTTCTTGATCACCATCATCACTGTTATCATCATCCGAGTCGCTATCATCATCAGCAAAAATGACAAACTCGTCAGTGACTAAATCTACCACGTGATCACTTTTTATATACTCTGCCTCAATTTCTTTCACCTTTTGACATAATTTTACCCATCGCTAGTGTCCATCATCGCAACCTTTTCCTTTACGAGCTCTATTACTTTGCTAATATTCCAGCTGACATTTTTGCTACCGACACAGCCTTTAATAGCTGCCCAAGCCATCTCAATGGGGTTGAGATCTGGATGGTATGGAGGTAAGCGAAGCACTGAGTGGTTGTGGTATTTTATCAATGCTGTATGTTTTGCATTGTTCCTTATATGCTTTTATCAAGTTAAACAGCTGGGGTTTCAACATATTTTCATTGTATTGAATGCCCTTTTCATGTATAACCATTTCTCCATAACTGCTTTTTTTAGAATTAGTAGTTGGCGCGGGATCAGACTGTTTGTTGTGATATGATGCATTATCAACTACTACAACGGAATTCGGTGGCAGATTTGGTAGCAATTGACAACGCAGCCATTTTTCGTAGCTTACAAAGTTCATGTTGTCGTGGCAGTCACCAGATTTTGTGCCAGCTTTAAACAAAAGAAGGGCATTGGGAACAAATCCAGCGTGAACGATTACTACACGCTGCCCTTTTGAAATTGGTCTTTTTAAACCCCTAGTTGACCCATCTGACCACGAGTTACCACTGGCATGTGATGAGTCGACACAGGACTCATCGGTGTATACTATCGGTCTTCCTTCTTGCCTATATTTAATTATTTTTTGGAGATATTCGATCCGTAGTAGGTAATCGAATGTTGCTTTTTTCAATTAACAGCTTTCGATTATTTTGTTTTTTTTTCATCTGAAGCCTAACTCTTTCAAAATTCGTCGTAAACTTCGTTCCGAGACATTAAAATTAAAATTGTATATCTTCTTTTAATTTTTTACGAAGCCTTTCTACAGTAGGGAGTTCATTGTTTGTATTATGGTAATTATGAATACATCTTTTTATAACAGATTGGTCGAAACTATCAATTTCGGTGACTTTTTTTGCCCAGATGTTTTTGTTGCCTCCGAAGTCTGTTTCATCGTTTCAATATCATTCTTGCCCTGTTTCTTCATGAAGCAATATAGATCGTAAACCATTTTTCTGGCTTGACTTTTTAATACTACGCTAGTTTGACGTGGCATAGTGTATTTTTTATAAAACAATCAACAAAAACTCAACAAATCACAATAACAACAAAGTCAACAAACAATTATAACAAAAAAACGTCAACAAGCATAAACGAAGGACTTTTTCACTGCACGCAAGTGTATTCGGGAGCAAGCGGAACGTGAACGCGGTGCGGGAGGCAAGGGTCGACTGATCTACCAATAACGCGCTCGATACGATACTCCCCCGCCATCGCGCCCCGCACTCACCACCAAAGAGACCTAAAATTTGGTTCTGCGCAGTCAAGGTCATTTGCTCAAGAAATTTGCCGGCTACTGTACATATATATACTTACACACACACATAAACAGACATTCATACATACGATTTCTTATATACATACATAAGCATGCACACAACAAATATAATATTTTTTTCTTTTTATAATTTAATCTTTGTTTTTTAGCTTGTTTTCTTTGTACTTTTAATAAATTTCCGTCTTGATTTCTACGGGTTTCTATGTGGCACGGACAACAGCGTGTTGAATACATTCTTAGAACGATGGGTTTTTCCTATTTGAAGGCGTTGGGTTTGTTTGCGTTGTTGGCGTTGGTTGTTGGTGTCGCAAGGACATCCATATTCAAGTGCCTGATCTCTTAACACCCAATTTACCTTTCCCCTGTAATATTTATTTTGTTTATTTTTAATTTAAGTTTGTATGTATTTTAAGGGCTATTGTTTCCTCAATAAAAAATATTATTATTATTATTAAATCCTCCATTTGTACATTTGGTCTGTGCAGTAAAGTTTAAATAAAAAAAATATGTGCAGGCGGCGAAGAAGCCCAAATGCGGCATACTAAGCTTCATACACGAGTTCGAGGAGCTAAGCGGGGCCTGCGAGGCGATATTCGGCGCGGGCGGGAGGCGCGCGGACCTCGAGCGTTGGTACTTATCGCTCGCGAGCGCGATGGTACAAGCGGTACACTACGCCGACCACCCGCGAACCCCTCGCGCCGCACTGCACATGGAGAACTATCACAAATTGCACGCGGTGCTGTCAGCACTACGCGTGCCCGCGCTAGAGACACTCCGGAAAGAGTGTCGTGCGCGGTACGCTGAGGCGCTGCGCACGTACGTCACGCAGTACTTCGGCCGCCCGCTCGACAAGCTCACGCAGTTCTTCGAGGTGAGTCTTGAAATTGTCTTTATCTCTGTCATTTTATTCAGATTTTGAGTGAGCTCTGACTCAATGAGGAATGCTTTGAAGATTTCATTCAGTTTAATTCCCTTCTTAAAATATTGGCTGGTCGTGGCTGCGCGTGATTACAGGGCGTCGCGGAGGCGGTGGCCGCGGGGGCGCGCGAGGAGGAGGTGTGCTACCGCGCCGCGTTCAGCAAGCACGAGCTGCGGCGGCTGCTCGCCATGTACCCCGCTCATGAAGGTACCTACACTACATCAACTCACACTTCATAGCGAAATTACCATTTTCTAACCCTTTCTTTAAATCCATTCCCATATTCCCAAAGGTGGGCGGGCAGCGCGTCCAACGTAGTTTATAAAGCGTGCCAACGTTTTATCAACTTCAGAAAAAAGGAACAAGTTCATTTTAATGACCTTCGAGAAAAGGGCAAAAAAAAATCATTAATTTAAAATCAAATTAGTGTGCACGACAGAATAGTGAATAGTGAAAGTGCGGTGCCTATATACCTATGTGTACAATATAGAATCAGTGCGCGAAATATGTATGTGCTAACATCACACATTTCGGAGGAAAAGAGGGCCGTCTAAACAGAGTTCCGCAAGTAGCAGAATTTAAGCGGCACGATTTTGGTCAAGAATGAAATTCACGTGCCCTTCCTCCGGAATAATAAAATGTTAACACATACATAACACGTTATCATAAGATGTCGATGTTATATAAAATGATTAGATAAGGTATTGATATAATGTAAAATGTTAAGGATTATGATATACTATTGTTTTTACGTATTTACAACATCTCATTTACTTATGTTTATTGTGCTGTCTTATATTTTTTGTATGTCTTATTCTCGCTCTCCAAAGTACTAGCATACCTAGGTTATAAGTCAGGGAATTAGAATAAGGTTTAAAATAAAGACTACCGCCCGCAGTGTGTTTCATTTAGGATAAATTCTAGAACAAAAGTTGCGGGCTAGGTGGCGTAGTTCCGGTATCGGCGCCACTGAGAAGCCGTGCACCCCCGGTCCTCCCACACCTCTTGCTACTCACAGAGGGGGGGAGGGACAATAAGAGAAAAAGGAAATTAAAAGGAAAATACCTAAACTTCGCCACCGAAAATAGTCTTTATCCTCCGTGCAATAAGAGGACCGGCCCAGATAAATAAGACTTGTAACCTAGATATTATGTACAAAAGTGGAGAGCTAATAGCATTAAAATTTCCTCAGGGAACGGGGGGATCGCTAGGGCAGCAAACCCCTATAAAAAGGCAAAGGCCTAACAGCCAGCAAGCCAGTTCGTCCTCAGCACTTGAGTAGTAATTAACATATAGAAGAAAAGTGAGCTTGCTGCCCGTCGCCGCTCCCTCCGCACCCCTGTGTTAATGTAAACCAGAGCGGCGTTTTATTTCCGTATTCACCCCAACACCTGATCTGCCGAGATCCCTGTAACATCAAGACCGGCAAGCCTGAATCCTACACCCCCCCTGTTAGAGCTAAGACGTGTGGCCTGCAACATTGGCCTTTAACACTTTAACATCTGGTTCTCCGAGCCAGATTGCTGAGCCAACACCCGATCGCCAAATCGGCGTACACCTCTAACAATTAGTATCTTGGAGTTTTGGATAAAACAAAAAGAATTACAATTGTTTATTCTTTATTAGTTTATTTTTATTTTCCGGATATAATGTTAATTATGCCTTCGTTAAAAATTACAGCAAAATGTATAATACTAGGGCACTATTGTAAAACTGCATTTGTTAAAAATTTGGAGTACACCGCTCCTGAGCGTTTATTTATTTACTTATACGAGTGCATGTAAATTAAGCTTATTGCCAAAAACGGATATTACTATGTATATAAATAAATTATAAATTTAACGCTCCTCGAGTATCGAGCGCCCACGTTTCCAGCAGCTTTCTTCCCGCAGTGCGCAAGTCGCTGCACCGCCTGTACCGCACCGTGGAGAAGCAGCTGAGCGAGGAGGGCGGGCTGCTGCAGGTAGTGTGGCGCGCCATGCAGGAGGAGTTCATCGCGCAACACGTCGCGCTACAGGTACGTGCACACACACACACACACACAGCCGTGTGTGTGTGTGTGTGTGTGCATAAAACATGAATATCAGGAACAGTCGACTTTACCCTATTGTTATTGGAAAAAAATCCTATAATGTTGATTGATTGCCGTGTATGATCATTGATCAGGCTCGCATCGCGGCGTGCTACGCGGGCGCGGGGCTCGCCATGCCGCTCACCACGCAAGACATCCTCGACGCGTTCTCGGACATCGCGCGTGAACACTGACCGCTCGCGTCGCGGCACGCCATCTCCACTCAACACGTCGTGAAATCACATCAAATCTCGAAGGGGCCACTTAGCGGAGCACGATGCGTGTGATCGATTGCCACACAACCTGTATTATTATTTAAAGCGTTTATACAATGCTGTAGTTGAAAAGATATTATGTGAATGTGAATCTGTAAATATTATATAAAATGATGCATGTTTTTGAAGAGTGCTGATGCTTTAATCTGTAGATAATCACTTACTAGTAAGATAAAACAATTGAACCACTAAAAGTCTAAAATTCATGACCTGATTCTCTGTATTACTTAATTTTCCCAGTTAATTTGATCTGTACATGTAATAAAATCGTAACAGAGCCCTATTAAATATTTAAATAGCAATATTTTTTGAGAAAAATCCTCCCACTGATGGAATCACGTTCGTTGATTATTTAAAGAAAGGGGATACAGTTATCGGTTCATGTCATGTCGCATTGATACAGAAACTACGCAACGAATTTAAAATAAAACGACAGGAAAACAAGAATGCGCGTGTGAGTTTTCACCAAGACAACGCCTCCGCGCAAAGGTCTCAAGTTGCACTCGGTGCATTCAAGTGGGTTTGAACTAATGGAAGATCCTCCATATTCACCGGTACTTAACCCCGGTGGTTTCTATCTTTCTATCTGCATTAAATACGACAAGATTGAGGTTGTCTTTTTGCGACTCATGATTGATTTTTTTTTCAAAGGGTGATAAATGTTACTCTAAGTATATTGATTTAGGAGATTACGTAGAAAAATAAATAATACTTTGTATTTATTCTCGTTTATTTCATAGTGATTCTAGAAACTTTTTGATTAACCCTCTTGTAATAATCATTAGATATACTTTGCCATCCATTCCTTGAAGATATTCCGCTTTACCCATAAACACTATTTAAACTTAATGATTAAATAACTTAATAAAATAATGAAACACTATCTATTGATTATTTGTTTTATTCGTATTAATAAATACACTAAATCACATATTATTAAATAACCAGCACTGCTTTGCTTATTTCATAAATAATGTCTAATCAAGGGACTTGGGGGGCGAGTAGTTGAGGTACACCAGTCCCGAAGCCTTGGCCTGGAACAAAAGTATAAGTGGGTACATTACACATGGGTGATTACAATACTCGGTGATATATTATATAAGGTCCTACAAAAATAGTGTGAAATATTTTAATATGCCAATCAGTACAATTAGCACTTATGTTTGATGTACATATTGTATATTTCAGTTACTCACTAATAAATTAATTAACTAAAAATTAACATGTTATTTATTTTTTAGATTAAAAATAAATAATTTATGATTAATTTACTCTTACATTATATGACGTACAACACGGTATGCAGTTCATACATACTTACGCATACTTATTTTAACAGAACTGGACGAGTCCAAAGGTGGATAGTGTTCTGCACATGTGAGTAAATTCATCAGCAGTTATTTATTTATGTAAATAAAAAATGGAAAGAATTAAATGAGCAGTCTTAAAAAATCGTGAAGTAGGTACATGTTAATTTTTAGTGAGAGATAAATGTTAGTATACTGATTGAGATAATACACACAGATGCATTTTCATAAAGAATGCATGCTCTCTCTAACAATTATGGTAAGTGTGTAACAATTTAAGGCTTTTAATATAATGTAGTAGCAATTACATATATGTAATAATTGTGTATTACATTAATATCAGCCTTTCACAAACCACTATAGGGCACATGCTTCCCCTTGAAAATCACTAAAAATAAGCAGATGATAATAATTGAGCAATAGAACGTACAACGATGATGGATCCGGTGGCGAAGGCGATACCGAGGAGCAGCGTGAGGTTGTACTTGCGCTGGTTGGCGTCGTAGCGCGCCTGCCACGAGCCGCTCGGCAGCGGCAGTTCGTCCATCGTCGGCGGCTTGAACTCGCCCGCGTGGTATCGACGCACTGTACGATAAACACACTTATTGTGATATATTTTAGCAGTAGGATAAGTGGAAGTATAATTTCCGTTATGGTATTCCAGGTAGTAGGGAATATCAATCTCGCTTTCTTCCCTACCAGAGGGAACAAGCCATAGATGGGGATAAAATAGATATGTAGGGATAGATATAAAAGCTGTAATTTTTACTAGTTTATGTTCACAGGTTTGCCTATATGGATTATGTTTTAAAGTAATTGGACCCCCTTGGAAAAGCTTATGAATTTTCCAGGACACATGATGTGTCATCGATTTTGCATGCTAACCTCAATACAGATTGACCCATTTTGCTTGGAAGCACACTTATTTAATAGTCATAGATAGATAGATATTTGCATAGAACATGTCAACAGATTGTTACGTGATAAATGGGTAGGTGCATTGTTCTGCCACATGGTGGCATTGGCATGCAAATATAAAAAACATTATGATCATGCAAATTACAATCTCAGCGGATGTCAATGTCATGATTAATATTTAATACTACTTAAGTCGGAAAAGTTCGCGCCCTTTTTGAACGTATGACTTTAGCATACTATATTTCTGGCAACACATGATCACTGGGTGATAGTGATGTACCGTCTGACTGCCGACTTTTTTGTAATGGGGGCAAATTGAAATTACCAAGTTAAAAAGTTTTATTGTTTCATATTCTTTAACAATTATAAAATGGAAGTTAATAAGGAGAAAATTAGGTTCTACAATTTTTTTTTTTACAAGGGTATGAATGTTTCTAGTGCTAAAAAAATGGTTCAGTTGACTCAGGTCTGATAATTTTGATGTGAATGTTTCCTCTCTGTGGTCATCCTATTAAGGTAAAGAAGAAGCAGTCATCAAATTTAGCATTCACCACTCAACAATTTTGGATCACCTGCATATACTGAGTTTAGTAAAAAAAAGCTAGATGTTTGAGCGCCACACGATTTAAATGACAGAAACTTGATGAATAGAATTTCCATATGCGAGAAGTTGCTAAAACTAAATCAGTCCATTTCTGACTAGATTGGTAACAGGCGATGAGAAGTGGATCATCTACGATAACAATGTATAAAAACGATCTTGGTCTAAGTGAGGTGAGCCATCATAAATAGTCTGAAAGCCAGGCCTTACTCTGAACAAAGTTATATTGGCTATGGTGGGACTGAAAAGGCATTGTGTATTATGAGCTATTGCCACATGGCCAAACCATTAATTCTGATGTCTAGTAATAAGTAAAATTGAAACAAGCACTTGAAGAAAAATGCCCAGAATTCATGAATAGAAAGGGTGTAGTTTTCCATCATGACAATGCTCGACCCATACATCTTTTATAACTAACCAAAAATTTAACAACCTTGGCTGACCTTTCTCTCAGAATCCCCAAAAATTTTATAGAGATATATACTGGGTCTGCGAGAAAAATGGCAAAAGATTATCGAATTATATGGTCCATATTCCATTCAATAAATATTTATTTAATTAAAAATCTGTATTATTTTCACTATCAAAATTTATATTCATATTACATTCAGTAATGAACACTTTACACTTTACTCACTTTTTTTACTCTTTTTACTACAAAAATTTACTTTACTTTTACTACAAACTTTTTTTTACACTTTTTACTCAACTTACTCATTTTTGCAATAATTTCCTTCAAACTAATCTTGACTCCAACTTTCATTTTCTTTTACTTGAAACAATACATAAAGACATTACATATGGAATACCATATGTAATGTCTTTATATCACATATTTTCACAACTTTATTATTTTTGTCAGTAAATATCTATGTACTAAAAAGCATATTATATATGAAGACCCCAGAGGTAAAGGGGTCTAAGTGACAAAATTTATGTTTTGAGATAATTGAACCAAAAGTCAATAAAATTTTGTAAGAGGAAAAGTTATTTTTTTTTTGTTTTGACCATTTTAGGCCAACACTTTGGCCATTTGCTTCTAATTAGTACTAACAATAGATTATTAAAATCACCTGTGTTACATTTTACGTAACATGTTATGTATTTTACGTTACATTTTCACCTGTGTCACGTGTTACCTGTGGAGCAGTGTTAGCATGCATTACTAGTGGTGAAGGGGCAACACACTAGCAGCACCTGTCAGGGAAATCACTTGGATCTCCTCACCACTAAAAAGAATAGTATTTTAACAGTCTGTTACTGCATCTAACTCAATTCTTTCGAAAATGTCACTTAGACCCCTTGACCTCTGGGGTCCTCATATGTTAATCTAACATTTTTTTTATGGATGAAGGGGGCGGACAAGCATAATAGTAAGTGGATATTTGTTGCACATGGACATCCAGGATACATGCCAACAATAAAAACAGCCCCAGATGTGCTGCCTACCTTTAGAGATCTAGGAATGTATTAAGAGAAAGGGTTGGGAAAATGGGAAGGGACACCATTGCAATAGATATAATTTCAAATAATTTCTTGTATAATGCTTGACTAAAATCACTAATAGATCTGCCAATTGTTAAAAAATCAAACCCAAAGCATTTGGGATTTAAATATATCCACAATTGAAATTTTCACATTGTGAGATAAAATAACTTCAGGATGCCAATGCTCTCATACTCTTTATATGTAATTTACTTTTATGTTTAAAGATTTCATAAAACATTTAATCCCTGTCTAGACAATCCCCAAGACAAATCCAGGTAAACCCGAACAGGTAGGGGGTATAAACCTGTGTTTTCTATACCTTTAGGTACGTGCGTATTATTACAAGTGTTATCATTATCACTCGGTAATAGAAAAATACCTATGACATAGTAAATGAAATTTAAGGTTATACGATATTATGTAACAATTTCAATACACAAATACAACTGCATACTAGTTGAATTTTTGCTAATTATTTATAATTGCATTTTTAAGTTGGTTTGTAAAGTAAAATAGCGAATATATCAAATTATTAAATGAAGCAAACTATTTTAAATGGGGTACGATTCGATTTTAATCGAAATTGGTAGATAATAAATGGAACGCATACCTGTCTGCTGGAGCAGTCTAGAAACTACAGGTCTTGAAACAAACATATTGATGATTGAAGTTCGCTTTTATAAATAATTTGAAAATGAATTTGATCTGAGTTTACTAAAAGTAAATCAATTTCGTTCGACCAGATCGACAACTTGGTACAAACTTGACTTGCGTTGCCTGCTGTTCCAAGTTCCAAAACATGCGACTATTGCTCTTTGATAAAATAAATGTGGTGCATCCTTTTCTGTTTGCGTAATATAAAACGAGACAGCTTGATTTGGAATGTCAAAGTGCAATATTCTCACGTTTTGGAAACTCAATTTTTTTTTCTTTTGATGTGTAGCAATGGTGGACTTTCCACATTCTGCCAGTATGAAGTTTTACTTCTAAACAATTTAAAAATCTAAAATGTATCATGTCCAGTTCCGTCGAAGTAAGTTAGTCCAGTCCCGTCGAAGTAAGTCAGTCCAGTCCAGTCGAAGTAAGTCAGTCCAGTCCCGTCGAAGTAAGTCAGTCCAGTCCAGTCGAAGTAAGTCAGTCCAGTCCCGTCGAAGTAAGTTAGGAGTCGTTCAGTAAATTGATATTATTACTGAAGATTTTATACTACGCTTTTATTTGACTACCACAAATACCGCGCAATTCAGCATCCTCCTCATACCTCAGTAAATCTACTATCGTTTTACTGAGCGACTCTTAACTTACTTCGACGGGACTGGACTGGACAATGAAATAAGTTTCAACCATTTTCTCTGAATGCTAATTTTGATTATAAAATGGTCGTTGAAATTATAGAAAAACTAAATATTATGGCTGATTTCGATATGGATGTATTATATGAAGAAATTTACAAAATCAAAGACGTTTTAACAGCCGCTATTGAGGATGACATTATAAAACCTATCGAAAAATAGCATAACATTTTTAAAACTCAAAACATGCCTAATCTTCTAAAAAACCAGTTTATGATATCAATACTGGTATGCATCGAATGCATCGACTGCAGGGGTTTTTATCAGGCAAATGTAACATGGACTGACAGACGTAATAAACTATCGATAGAACATATGAAGGCGGAGATACAAATAAAAGTCAATTTTCAGATGTCTTGTCAAAAATTTTAAACATTTATCCTAAAAGAAACGAAAATGTTACAAACGGCAAAATCAAGCTCAAAATATGTGTTCTGTAGAAAAATAATTATATTTAGGTAACGTTAAATAATTTAATATCGTTGATTCCTTACATTGCAACTTCCTTTTGCAAATAATAATATATTTTTGTTAAATATAATAAGATAAATTTAATAATAAGTAGTTTATCTTGGTAGTATAAGTAGGTATAGTATAAGTAAGTAATAGTAGTAAATCTTAAGGTTTGATTGATCTCATTAAAGTTTGTAATTTTGAATTAAAGAATGGTAACCATTGTTATGATTTTTTTCTACGTCCCGAGATTTTCGTCCTAGTCCCGCTTTTTTCCCATGTAAGTCACGATATTCGGAAAAACGGATCTGGCAACACTAGTAAAAAGTCTCCTACCTTGCACATACTTACGCTCTGCGTCATTCATTATTGATATCCTAATTCAGTTTCCTCGTCGTTACATATTAAATAGATAACGAAACCATCCGTCGATTGTATAGTGTGTAATACGTGATAATTAAACATTTAATTATTATTATAAACTCTTTAAAGTGATTTCCTTCAAAACACCTCGGCATACCCCCATACCTGCATAAACTGAATTTTGTAAAAGAGCTAATGTTTGGGTGCCGCATGATTTAAATGACAGAAACTATGCGAGATGTTGCTAAAGCGAAATGAAATCGATCCATTTCTGAAGATTGGTAACAGGCGATGAGAAGTGGATCACCTGCGATAACAATGTTTGAAAATGATCTTGGTCTAAGCGAGATGAGTCGCCACAACTAATTCCAAAGCCAGGACCTCACTCCAAACAAAGTCATGTTATGTGTATGGTGGTACTGGAAACGCATTGTGTATTACGAGCTTTTGTCACATGGCCAAACGGTTAACTCTGATGTCTACTGTCAGCAATTAGTAAAATCGAAACAAGCACTTGAATAAAAATGCCCAGAATTAATGAAATGAAAACGTGTAGTTTTCCAACATGACAATGCTCGACCGCAAACATCTTTGATGACTAAACAAAAATTTATCGACTTGGCTGAGAAGTTTTAATATATCCTCCATACAGTCCAGACATAGCACATTCGGATTATCATTTATTGCGCTCTTTACAAAATTCACTAAATGGAGTAAAATTACGTACAAGAGAAGCCTGTATAAACTATTTACAATAAATGGTTTTTCGCCCAGAATCTCCAAAAATTTCATAGCGATGCATTAATGACTCTGCCAGAAAAAAGGCGAAAGACAGTCGAATTAAATGGACAATATTCGTTCAATAAACATTTAGATAATACAAAAAAAAAAATTATTATTTTCACTATGAAAAGGCCGCAAACTTATCAAACTACTCGTACCTTATACCTACAGTCACAGTTGTTCCTCGCTACGCTCGCCCTTTTTTACCCCGTATTTATTACTAAATTAGTAATATTGATGTTTCATTGGATTGTATTGAAATACATTAAAATTAATAACTGTGCAGCCCTCGTTTAATCCGCTTGTCCTCATCCATAACCAACAGTTATTCATAACTTTAGCAATTGGGGGCAAACAATTAATTAAAAATTAAATGAACTAACGTGTTCGGAGGCAAAATAAATTAAATCTAAATATGTAACACACATTTAACCTAAGGATATTATAAAATAAGGCCTACCCTTTGTATACCTTATTCATTTATATTTTGACACTTTCAGTGTATATAAACATTTATACTTGTTTTATATGCATTTACATATGTATGTATTGTATGTTATATATATATATACGTATATTTGTGTACAATTTTAAAATTTATATAGATATCAGCTAATATAATACTGGTGTATTTAGAATTAGGCTATTTAACGACTTCAGTTTTTTTGAATGTAAAAAAAACCCACAAAAATCTGTCAGTGAGCTATATGACGACAATTTATAGTGTATTCTAGCACGGGCTCTTCGCCTATTTGGATAGCTATGGTTGATGCACCCTTTCTGTCTGTGGACGCGTAAGTTGTGGTTGAAATAAATAAATAAAATGTTATGACTTTACAACGAAACGAAATTTCCATAAAATGAATTAAATACAGAACTGCCAGCGCTGTTCCTATGATAACCGGACCAAACTACACCGTAAAAATATAGAGATAACGCCGCGTTCAATGGTCCACGCTTGGATTTCTTGCGTCGTGGGTTCGAAGACGCACATAAGGGCGAACATAAACTACTTAGACCAAAAAAGAACTATTTTGTTCAACAAATGTTTATCTAACAGAGACTAGAACCGGCGATCTTTTACTCAGTAAGCATCGACACTACCAACTGTGCTAATCAGCTATTCAATTAGGGTCAGTGAAAATTTTAAAAATTTACAATAGTAAGTTGTTTATTAATTATATTTATCATTTTTGGTAGTTAGTGATCTTGTGAAATGTTCAAAATTTAAATACAATATGTGTTGGTTATTTCATTTTACTCGTACCTCCCTCATCAAGTATAGTTATGGATTTGTGACCTTTCTGTCCCTTTTTATATACGTGGCTCCAACTAAAAGCCACCGGGTGCCTACTAGGGTACTAATACGTTTCGATCCGGGTTATTAGCGAACGAGTTCACGTGTTGTGACCTTTGCACCTTATCATTGTTTGTAAGTCACTTCGACCTGGCTGACTCATAAAATTGAATAATCGTAGAATCGTCACAATGAAAAACGAGAAGGCGAAAGTGTATAGCCGAGAGGGAAACGATGCCAACGAACGAGTGTCGAACACTCGAACACATAAAATAGATAAAGTTATGTCAGTTGGCGAGGGAGCGGCGCGTCTCACGGAGCGCTCGCGCATGCCCTCTGTAAACAGTTTGTTTATCTTGTGATAGTGATTTGATCAATACAAACAACACTGTGACACAGTATTATTGAAATGTAGTACCATAAATGTTTTGGCTCAGAAACAAATATGAACAGCTGATTAGATTATGATAGTGTGTTGACGTGTAGAGATGGAGTGGTTAAAGAGATTGAAGGATAGAATGCAACGCGAGACGGCGGCCGACGAAGAAAGTAGACCGACGGAAGCGGGTGGTGACGCGGTCGCCGTTGCGCTGGAGACGGAGCAAGAGCGGCGCGAGCGCTGGCGGAGCGTGTACGTGATATACTTCACCATGTTCCAGATGTCGCTTGGTTTCAGCATCGTACTCACCGGCGTCTGGCCCTATCTGGACAAGGTACAGCAAACATTAGAGATATTTGCTGAGATTTTAATCGTTCTAGGAGTTAAAGTTCACACACTTTCATATGATGACAATAACATAATAAAGTTTATCAGTAATAATCAACACTGACAGATCAACAGAGGCACGTACTTATGTCGGTAGTTGGTTAACATGGTTTCAATACGTGATATTTAATCATTATTTAATCATACCTAGTTTTCTTTTTTCGAAGTATATTAGCGTAATTCTTGTGGCCCCTATAGCCTTTCAAGAGTCATCTGACTTGTTTAGTAATTAAATTTAGTCTGTTTGTTTGTTACTCAATCATAATACCTACCTCAACGAAACAATAATTAGGAGAGGGACAAAATTAAATAAAGTACAGCAAAAACTCATGTGTATTTTTTCATTTCTACGTTAGGAATTTTAAACAGTTCTGAATTTATTTTAACACAGATTCTTTAACTAGTTTACTTTTGGTGACGTTTGATAAGGAGGTTTCTTTTGATGAAGAAAATTATGATATTGCAAAGAATAAAGATGTAAAACCATTCTTTCTATCATAAAGAAATCAATTAGCTAGACGTAAGGTTGCCTAATAGCTTGTCGTCGGTTATCATGGTGGCATGTGGCCAATTAGCTGTCATTAGAAATCGCAGATTGTGGAATTGTTTAATTTTTGGAAACAGGTACAATATAGTTGTACTACTGGACGATTAGAATTACTTAGTTTATCAATGGTGACAGTACGAGGAGAGCGTATGCTCGTGTATTGCGGCGGGCGGTCTGTATTAGAATTAGTTTATCCAGTGTTGCTCCATATCCAACAGTGGAGAGACACAGACTGAAAGTATAGTACTATCACAACAGAGAGAAATAAATAATGTCAATAATGCAAATATGACCATTGTAAAAGAACCATCCAGTTGTCAAACGACTCAAAGGGGACCTTATAAAAAAGAATTAATCTCAAAAATAAATCGATACCAACATTTACAAAACATATTGTTGGATAGGCCTTATCAAGCTGTACAAATTTGTCCAAACATTTTTAACTAAATTAACTTAATTTTTTTAACTTAATGTGTAGTGGTTTTGTAAATCATACAAATATGTAATTATCTTGTGGTTTTCTGTTACCACTTACTTGTCTAATTCAAAACTCGTTAGTTTAACTAATAGGTAGTTATGCAATTTAGTTGAAACCACTTATCTAGTATTCTTGGTTAGCGATAGTTAACCAAGCATTCTCAACATTACAAACTTTCTTATTATAGTTATTTTAGCGTTCATGTTTAGACTTGCTAACCGTCCCGCGATATCCGATACATCCCGTTTCTATAGGTCTCTGGATAAGGTATTCCATATAGGGAGCGTGCGTAATACAGTGCTCAAGACAACATCGTATTTCTTACATATTTCCATATACTATAACATACCATCAGCGTGTTCTCTCCACTATTGGATATAGGCCTTTCACAAGGCTCGCCACCACATACGACCTTCCGCTCTTAGCATCCAGTTACCACCGACGAACTTGTTCATATCGTCGGTCCATTTGGCCCGAGGGCGACTTACAATTATGTTTATGATATTTTTCATATCATGTTTTTTTTTCCTTGTCTACATTCTTACATAAAATAATATAATATTTATATTTTAACTAGACTTCGGGTCTTTAACTAGCTTTAACTTCATTTTAACTAGCTGCACACTCAGATTTCTAAAACTTGACGACTGGTTAGTCCAGTTGGTAATAGGCACATCTGCGTGCTGTGCAACAGTGCCCGGATTCAATTATTTCATTTTTTTAATGTCGGATGTTTTGTTCGGATCTGGGTGGTGTGTTCTTCTTTGTATGTATCCCTGGACCCACGACACAAGGAATCCTATTGTTAGCCATTGAGTGTAATGTTATAAAAAAAATATTGGAGACAGGTAAAATTAGTAAATCCAAGTTACTTGATCGTAGTATCTAGTGTAACATTTCTATGCTATTTGATTATAATATGCCAATGGGTGTTGGTCAAATAGATAATTGTGTAGCTATTTAGCGGTGGTGTTGCTTGCGGATGTCGCACCGAGTCATGGTCCATAGTTCATGCGATCGGGTCGTTTTATTTATTTATTTTTGTCGTATCATTACATTCATTACCTATTGTTACATTACAATTTGCGAGTTTACTCATTTATTAGACATGGAAAGGACGCATGCAAGTTAAAACAAAGAGCCGCGGTACACTCGAGTCAAGGTTAACTTCGACTTAATTGAAGGCGGTCTGAGAGTACAACTTTATTTCCGTTATTTTATTTCTTGTTCCTTTTGAAAAAATAACCACATAATGTTCTATAAACACTTTAATTAAAAATGTCTACACGCGTCGAATTGCATTTTGGCGCTCGAAATTAATCACGCTTAGGTACGGTCTGGGTACGGACCAATTAGCCTATTTAATTGGTTCATGTCTTTAGGCGTTTCGATTTCTTTGTAATCGTATGTATTATGGCTCCTTTACACTCTGAGCGAAGCACAATACCTCGAACGGGGTTCTTGAACGCCATCCACACACTCGTCCAACTTCGCGAAGTTCTCAGCCGCGAGACAGGTCTCAAACATGGATAACATTTATATTTTAACAGTGTGCGTGCATGTTTCTAGCTCAAAAAAACTAAAAATGAAGTGGAGAAAAAGGAGATGTTGGATGATTGTAGCCCACCGGAATAGAATCAGGAAAATAAGAATTTTATTTAAGTATGTTATATACGTGCTTAAAAATATATTTTATGACACGAAGTACTCCCATAGTGTAGGTAGTGAGTCACTTCGTGCTCGAACTTCGGTCCGTTTGCCTCGGGCCCAAAAAACCGACCCAGGATCGAAGTAAGCCGAGGCGAGGCAAGGTAACACGAGGTACCCTTATACATTCTCGACTTCGACTAACTTCGGGTAACTTCATCGAGTATAGAGCAGCCATAACAGTGTAAAGAACATAGCAGACGAGGAAACAGTCCATCTGATGATCTGCGGCGCGCCCGCATACCCCCTGATGTTGCAGGTGTCCATGGGCGGCGGTAACACTTACCATCACGTGAGACCGCTTGCTCGTCCGCCCTCTTCTCTATAAAAAAAAAAAAAGTGAAATCATATGGATATCCGCGATACGCCAACATCAGTCAATTATCGTCTTTTATCGTCCATCATCAGCCCTTTCATCGTCCACTGCTAGAAACGGGTCTCTCCACATACATTGCACGAGGGATGTATGACCATAAAACGGTACGCTGGCCAAGCGGGTTGGCGTACAGGTAGGCAGGTTATGGCCTATATTCTATAGTTGTTTAATCAATGAATTCTAACTAATTTAAAAATCGAAGTACTTACATAATTAACCTTACTTACCCCTAATTACATTCGTTTCTATTGTGACGGGTGACCTCTATATTTATCGAACTACGTTTCGTTACAGTTTTATCACATTATTATATTCTAAATTCAAATAAAGAGGCACATAATTATCCGAAGTAGAACCGCGCAGTTTAGACTTTTGAATTTGGACGACTTTTAATAGTGAAGCCAAGACCTTGATCTAGTTGGATTACTATTGACACATCCCCAAGGGTGTTTTTTTTTTGGACAACTGTTAAGCTCCAGAAAGGCTCCTGTTTAGAAAGATGTTAATCATGACTATTTTTCTTGTCTAAAAATAAATAAATACAATAAATTCGCTGCCGCCTGCAGTAGCGATATTCGCGTGGGGGCGCAAATCCAAACCAAAAGCAAGATAACTTAGTTCAAAGTGGCCACTATGAATAAACAGCAATTTCATAGGTAAGCCCCTAATACAAAAATACTTTTTGGCTGGTATTAGAGAAGTGAAGCGGAGTTTTTGTTTGATTTATTACAAAAATTGTGAATTTGTGCGTTTTGTGATTTAACAGTGATAGTTTATTAAACTTCAAAATGTTTTTTATGCGTAATGTTTGTGATAATCAAATAAAAGCATATAGGACTGCGTTTTTCGTGTGCTTCCAAGGAGTCCCCTTCTGTCCTCAGAAAGCCAACTATCATTTTACTGGTTGACTTCCGACTTGCTTCCACGGGACTGGACATTGATAAGATAAGTTTTAGACTTTGAAACTGTTTATTACGAAGGCAGAATGTGCTGATTGCACCATAGCCGCTGAATGAAGAAAAAAAAACAAAAAAAAAAGGAAAAAAAGACCGATGAGTTGGGGGGAGATTTAGAAAGAAGTGTTTTAACAAAAGCTGTAGAGCTTTGCAACATAGTTTGTCGACATATAATTTGTCGTGTAGACAGACATGTACAACTTATTTGTATTTTTGGAAGGTTTACACTGTCATTACATAATTTTGTAACCACGGAACGGATTTGGCTCATCTTCGAATTTAAACAAGATACAGACTTGATATAACTATTTATGTGCTTGATATAAATATTGAAAATCTAACAATGACCTCCGCAATTGTTAGATTGTCTTCGAAATATCCGTACAATAATGTGCGAAGATTTTAAACTCATACGAATACATATATAATTAATAAATATATAAATATGGTAGGTAGGTACCCTAGTAGATATTTGTTGCAATGTAAACAAGTAACGGGGAAAATCCTTCACAAAACGACTCCATAAATAACAAACGAATATGTCAACGGAATCACGGGTTAAAATCGGATTTTTTACTACAAACGTCGCAATGAAATGCATGTTTACGACAACAATGCCAACATACCTATATATTTGGGTAATAATGCGTGACGATGACGCATAGCGTCGCTCCTAACTTTTTCGAAGCCGTTGGAAATAAATCACATCTCACGACTCTCACTGCTGTTTTTTCTTTATCAAAATATAGAGTTATTTTAATTCACTTTTGACTATTTTGGTTACAAATGTTTCTCAGATTGTTAACCTCTCGGCTTTTTGACGAGGCAGGATGACGCCTGTTCACCACACATGTTTAATGCGAGGGTTGAATATAGTAAAATTATTAGATGCTAACACATAAATATAGTAACTGAGTTGTTTTTATTTCTCTGAAATAACTTCCCCTTGTCCATGGCTTATATTATAAATAATTCAATTTATAGTGATAATTTATTGTTGTATGTATTTATAGGGGTACTAGTATATATGTACAATATATAAGTATATTATATTATATGTGTATTATATATTATATGTGTATTGTATTGTATATTGTATTATATGCAGGTATTGTTAGTAGTCACTTTTAATGATTGTATGCAGTATGCACCGACCACTCTTCTGTTCTATTTCTGTTTAACCAAAGGTTAACTGGCAGAGTATGCTACTAGGCATTAAGTCCGCCTTTTGTACAATGTTTCTTTGTGCACTAAAGTTTAAATAAATAAAAAAAAATGTCACCTGTATAGGAAGTATCAACGTACACATTGATAAAAGAACATTTGATTCATGTCAACGTGGCGTGACGTGGTGTGATGTGGCATGACGTGGCGTGACGTGGCGTGACGGTGCCGAAGTGGATTTAATGAAGCAATGGTGAATGGATTTGATAAAATGCACCCAACATACCGGCCTACGTTTTTTGTAACATAAAAAAAACCTTGTCCGGTTGATGTCGTACTGCGTCGTTTTTTATTTTTATACAAAACAGGGAATAAGACTAAACTGCTTAAAGTACACAACTAGAATAAATGTATACCAACTCGTGCAGTATTATCGATATGGTAATACGAATATATTCCCAAATCGATGTACAGTAGGTATTGATCAGTCGTGCGATTGGAACTACTCACAAATACATACATATATAGAGATTGTCTAAACTAAAATGACGTGCTCCTCTACTTAATTACTTGATTTCGATAAATATCAGTTAAACCGACGTGTGATCAGATCATAAAGTTAATATCAACACACTGTGAGGTTGGCAGTATACTCAACGACTTTTAGACGATTTCTGGTCAAGATGGCAACAAGAATACTTCACTGGATTTCAGCAAAAACTAAAGTGGTTAAAAAGAGAAAAGACCAGAGATACGAGTAGAAGCGATAGTACCTACTAATAAAGGTACGAGTAGATAATCTTCCACCAGGCAAATGAGCTCTTGGCCAAGTGATAGATAAACATCCCGGGCCTGATGGATTAACCAGAGTATACAGTGTGAAGAGTGGTGCCTGTATAGTGAAAAGAACTGTTACATAATTGTGTCCACTACCAATCGAAAGTGACAAATAAACGGTTAAAAAAAAATCAGTGATTTTATAATATAGCGTGGAGTGGCTTGATCGTTTACACTAGACAAAAATAATTTATTTGAATTTAACATCATCTGAAATGATGTATGCGTATACAATATTTACCCATGTACATTAAATGAATTTAAGTTTGCATTTCAATCACAAATTCAAAGGACTTAATAGTCCTTTGGTGGGCGGTATGTTTTATTTAAATAACACTAACCCAGTCCTAGCCTATTATAAAATACGTTCCAAAGTTTAAGAGTTCGTTATTAGTATGAAATAAACATTCGCAGAATAAGCACATGTTTAATTATATTAAAAAGCCCTCAAGCAATATACAACCCTAACACGCAGAACAGATTAATTATTATCGGTTAATTGGCATAAACCGCAAATACAATGTTGTAGAACAAACTAGTTCTTTCAATTAGAGCAAGTACCTACTATAAACCTTGAATGTCATTATAATGATGACTACAAAATAGTCAGTAATGCCTTATTTACACAAGGAGAGTTTCTCGAACGGTTCGGGAGAGAATATGGTAATACGATTCTCGTATTCGATCAACATTTATACGATTTTCGCCTGCAACTGTTTACGAGATGACAAAAACTCGATGACACCACTGCGATAACAGTGACAACTTGATGATAACGTTGTTTAAACTAGTTTTGGACTGATTTTATCGCCTGTGTTCGAGAAACTCTTCTTATGTAAATGAGCCTTGCTCTTGGTTCATGGTTGACCAATACAATATATATTTATTCGTAGGATAGTTAATAATTATTACCTATGTATTTAAATATATATGTTTATTTTTTTCAGTTTTAATGCACTTGGTAGGTAAATAGTTTTACGATAAGACAGTCTAGATTTACAACCTGATATATGACGATACGCGACTCAAAAGAACAGATAACAATGCGCAAATACAAGTTGAATACAACAGACACACACGCACAGCAAACAAAATGATAGTGACACTTGATAATACACATGACCGCCATCACCGGACATGCTGAATCTTCATATAAAAAAGGAATTGCAAATAATATTATGGATAATTTCGTATAATGTAAGAAGTACGAGTATGAATGAACATGCTGTAATCATACTGGGATACAGTTTCAGTTTTTACAATTACCTAAACTACATTTAGTAGGCGCGATTGACTGGCTGAGATACCCCTCTCTCACAGACGACTGTAGTGAAATTTACTGACGTATTTCGGGAATGACCAAGACATATGAAACCCTATTAAATGGTTAGTTAGCCTGTTAGGTTATTAGGTAACTACCCTATTAGGTAATTTGGAGTAAAATGAAATTACCAAATCGAGGCGGAGGTTCCATTCTTCACTTTTCACTCCTATTTTTATTTATTTAAATTAGGCTTACCAACTAGAGTCCATACGGAAACATTGTATTACAACCGGATAGTCACACATTTGTTCGTGTGCATCTCTAACTATATGTATACACATCCTATACAAAACATATTATTATGCCAGAGAAGAGACCCAGAATTCAACATAATCTAACAATATGATGAATAGAAATAATATATATGTATTATTATAAGCGGTTAATTTATTTATCTAATTATTTAAATAAATGTAAATTTAAATTTATCAGTTTTTTATGTAGATAATGATTATATTGTTGAATTCTATGTTTTGTTTTATAGAAAAATGGCGGCAGACGAACATACAGTCCACCTGATGGTAAGTGGAAACTGTAACCCATGGACATCCTCGATACATGCCAACATCAGTCTAGAATGACAAACGTTTGCACGCCCGCGGATGCGCTGCCCACCTTTGCAGATTGAGGAATGGATTGGGAGAACGGGTTGGGAAAATGGGGAGGGATAGTATAAGACGGGATGAGAATGGGCTCTGGCATATCTCACTCACTACCGAAACACTTACGTACATTGGAGAAATACGATAAAGTAGGAAATGCAGTACATTTCAAGGTAGTCTTCTGTGAGAGAGGGGTAACGTGGCCAATCGAGTGCGCCCAGCGGTTGTGGGAATGCAGCGTGCACTCCCCCTTACATAACCTAGTACCATATCAGTACCACATAATTTAAGAAAAGGTATATTATTAAGTCTCCTGTATTATTACTGTTTTCTCCCTATTCACTATCTTATCCCATTCAATTTCATCTCGTTCTATATACGAGTAATATCCGAAATTCCTATAAATAGAGGTAGTAGGGAACATTAAAGTGCATTCCCTGAACTCTGGTGAAAGTTAAATTTAGACCATCAAATCCTATCGCCAGATCTCGAACGTAGCTGTATCACAGAATGAGGCAGCAGATAAACAAGAAGGCCTTGTTTCATTTATAAATATAAACAAAACATTAAATAAATACGAAATTATATTTTTGTTTGCAGCTGGAACCAGGCGCCAAGAAAGAAGTGCTTGGCGTTGCGGTCGGTGCGAATCCGTTGGGGCAATTACTGTTCTCGCCGCTGGTGGGCCTGTGGGCCAACCGCGCGTCCTCCGCCCGCGCGCCCCTCCTCGCCACGCTCGCGCTGTTCGTGATGGCCAGCGTGCTCTACTCACATCTGCACCTCACTAGACCCCACGCTAAGTACTGGATGATACTTGCGCGGTTCCTAGTTGGAGTTAGCTCGGGTAATTCTGTACCTATAAATATATTTTTTAAAAGATACGTGATGACATGACGTTCCAATTTATGGTAAGGGACTAGAGTTGTTCTTTCTCATTGATGTATGTATGTGCGTAAGTTTGCATGTTTGTATATGTAAGAAAACAGTACATACTGTATTATTACATATATTTATTTTACCACACCATATAAATTGTGTCTTTCATGCACCTCCAAATTGTACCTCTATGACCAACTCGCCTTTTGTACGATATTGTTCAATGAAGTGTATAAATAAATACATAATGCTACGTGGGCCGTGGGCAAGTTGCTGATCTGGAAGCAATATGTAAGTAGACATTAATTTAAAAAAAAGAAAAGGTTTGCCGATCCCTCTCCTTTACATATTTGAAACGGCACTATTTGTTTAGTTAAATCCCCATTTATTTAATGAATATTTTAAAAGTCAACGATGTAGGAGTAGGCTATGTGCACCTTCGTAGGCTACGTGCACCCTTACGCACGCAGTGCCCTGTTCAATATTGAACTTTCATATTACTTTTATATAAAAGTAATAGCAATGGGTCCCAAAATGTACAATAAATAATTACAATAAAATAATAAAATTACAATAGTCATTTTTAATAATTGCACGATGCACCCGTCCTTCATATTTCTGTTTAAGCAAAGGTTGTCTGGCAGAGAATGCCAGTAGGCATTGAGTCCTCCTCTCGTATAACGTCTCTTTGTGCGCTAAAGTTTAAATAAATAAAATAAAAATAAATTGCCTGAACCATTACGAAGTATTGACGAGGTTGGAATATTTAAGATTACCTAAATTAAATCAATTACTGATTAAGAAAACGTACTACACAATAAATGAATATTCCGTTGACAGCATTTAGGTAAGGCATCATTGTATTGACTGACTATATTGACTTAATTTAATTTGCTTTAAAATTTTTGGCCAATTAATATATATGTTTGATTTAATAATTGTGATGTTATGAAATTATACATTTATTATTGAAGTTTTGACATGATGTACAATAATTTGATTCCCAATATGATTTTCCATCTTTGACATTGCTACTACTGTGATAATTAATATTATATTTTAATTAAGTTTAGCTGGTATCTGTTATGTATGGTATGTATCTGTTGTGCCTTATGTAATCTTGCACGCCGCTACTGGCACATGTGACGATATGGTTGTATGCACTTAACATCTTTGCAACGCACATTTCAAATAAATAAATAAATAGAAATTGAAAAATAATTCATAATTAAAACGACTCATCCTTACTTTTTCAGCGAATATAGCAGTGGCTCGATCCTACTTATCGGCAGCGACGTTGGTAAGTGAGCGAACGCGCGCTGTAGCAGCCGTCTCACTGGCCCAAGTGTTGGGCTTTGTTGTGGGTCCGGCGTTACAGGCGGCGGCTGCACCGCTTGGGCCAGGCCCACCATATCCGCCAGCAGGAGACTACTCCGCACCGCTACGGCTGGACATGTACACGGCAGCCGGATGGATCAACGCGCTGCTTGGCCTCCTTAACTTTGTGCTGTTCTTGCCGTGGTGCTTCAAGGAGAGAAAGATTGCTGTGAGGGAAGCGATGCTTGCTCAGGGCAAAGATTCAGGTAGGCGTCATAGTTTCAAACGCAGTATCTTTCAGGCGTGTACTGACGTGATGTGTTGGTGTCAGCGGTACTCATAACTTGTTAACTAATCTGTTAGAATACTGATGTAGCAACACTCCTACGTGACAAATGAGTCAAGAAAACTATTTCATAGTTATTACGGAAGCGCTCATCGAAATTTACGCGAAGGAAATATCTTCATTATTGCTGCTAATATTAAGACCTAATCATGGCTGCTAATATAATTTCTTTAATCCTGTAGCAGATAAATCATACCATACCATCAACACATATCTCTCCATTCCTGGATATATGCTTGTCCCAAAGTTTGCCATCACACACGATCTTCGGCTCTACTCATCCAACCACTACCGGCGAACTTCTCTGTGGTCAATCCACATGTCCACGTTACACGTCCCGCAGTGCGCGCTTCCCGGTGTTATTTGTATTTTGATTAAAAAACTGGTACGCTCATGCTCACAGGAGAAAAGGATTGCCTGTGTTATTAAGTTATTACTGGTGGAAACACGCGGTAGGTCTAAGGTTACAAAGAAATATTTATCTTATATTTTATTTTTATTACCCGAATACGGCGAAGAGTGAAAACGCCACGCTTGCCAAGCGGGTTGGAGAGTCAACTCTTTTAGAGGCGGTGTAGTTCCTCAACGCTTATGGTAGCGGCTTTGTTATCCCTTAGTCGCCTTTTAGGCTATGTTCCGTCACAGCTCCTAAATTACTGGGTCGATTTAACAAATACCTTATTTAAGACTTCTGCGTAGTCGGGCTTTAGTTTTTGAACTTATTTTATTTTTATCGTTTTTAGAAAAAGAAACTTTAGAAGCTTTAAAACCGGACTACGTGAGCAGCTGGACGCTAATCGCGGCATTCTTCGTACTGGTGTTCAACTTCGTGTTACTCGAGACGCTTGCCACTTCGCTCACTATGGACCAGTTCGCGTGGACCAAGAAAGAGGCGTTGGAATACATGGGCGCTCTGATGAGCGCTGGTGCTGTCGTGGCGTGTGTCACTTTCGCGCTTATTGGACCACTTACCAAATGTTTTGAAGAACGGTACGTCTCTAACTTCTTGATATTTTCTTAGGTGCACTAAGTGTTTAATGTTCTTATATTATGTATATTTAGGATAATGAATATGGAGAGTGTACCATAAAGTTACAGAGGTTGTTCTTGTGTGTTTATTGTGTTGTTTCTTATATCACATGAGAAGGGTGCTTAATTAAACAATGAGACTTATTATTATATTGGTTAAACACGTCGTACATACAATGTGTACACTGAATTGCTTAGTAGGGAGCTTAGGGGCTTTGGGGACCACTGGCGATTGGCGAGCATTCGACGCAGGACGCACAAAAACTGTATAGGTACAGAAAAAGCTCTACTGTGAAAAACTAACATAAATTAAACAGCGTGTCGTCGTGTGTCGAACGCATTGTCAATACAAAGTCAATATAGTGCAAATAAAAGTGTTTTGTCTAATTGTTAACGGTCGATGACATAAGACAGTGTGCGGGAGACGCGTGACGACTGCTGAACATAGGACGCACAGGACGCGGAGCACAGGACGCCGTTCCTACCATGAAATGGCTTATACAACACACAGTTTTTTCTATAAGTTCCTTTGTGTATCCCAAAGTACTGGTTTTGTAACGTGTCTGGTTGCAGTCTCAACTAGTCTCAACTAGTCTCAACTAGTCTCAACTAGTCTCACTAGTCTAGTCTACTTTTCTAGTAATTCCATTTTTCATTTTTTGTAATGTAATTGTTATTTGCTGAAGGTTATCAGTCTATCATGATACTGATATGAACCTAATGGAAGCGATTTATCAGTTGAATCATATGAATTCGGTTAAGTATATGTAATACTGATATTAACAAAGTTAGTTACAATATGGGGTTCTTCAAGAGAGCTGTGAATAGGATTTTGCAAGGTCGGCGGCGCGCCCGCATACCCCCTGGTGGTGCAGGTGTCCATGGGCGGCGGTAACACTTACCATCACGTGGGACCGCTTGCTCGTCCGCTCACTAGTCTAAAAAAAAGTTAGTCAAAGTTAGTGTTTTTAAAATGCTGGATTTGAGCTATATGAGTTTATCTCATCTATGAGTTTATTCTCCAATCGCTACCCTTCCAATCTAGTCACCTTTTTAAGTCGTCAGCCCACATGGTCGGACAACGTATGACGCTACGCTTGGTCATGCGAACAATATGGTCTCACCCTTTTATTATAGACAATGCAATTTCGTGAAATTGTGTGTAATGAAATTGTAACTCTCCACTCACTCATGAAATGAAACATCTCTCTTGATTCAGTTCTCCACTCTTGACGAATTTTTACAATTGATTGTAGCGCAATTAGGCATTTTTTTATGCACGCAGCGAAGGACATTTAAGAAGGCAGGCATTGAAGGCTGATCGGATACAAGTACAATTTTCATTATTTGTAATCGCTCCATGAAACTATCTTAAACATTTCAGGGCCCTACTCCTGTGGGGCGGATTCCTACTAACGGGCTTGGCCTCGGTGTTCTGCATCCCGTGGGGCCCGGGTCCGCCGCCGCTGGCACATGCCGGCAACCACACGGCGGAGGCCTCCGGCGGCTGCCCGCAGGCCTCGCAGCCCTGGTGCGAGACCTCGCGCGGCCTCAACGTGCCGCAGTTCCTTTTAGGTTACACGTGCGTCTCTATAGGATACCCGCTTGGGGTCACGCTCATACAGACCATTTTCTCTAAAGTTTTGGGACCGAGGCCGCAGGTGAGAATTATAGTGCTGTTTTTTATTTTATTTTTTAAGATAGTATGTGGTCCAATTTAGTAATTGGTATTGGTATACACAATATTTATACACATATCCGCATTTCCTAGATACGGAGGTGACGCGCACTGTTCGATCCAAAAAATATTTTATATCGCGAACCTGTAGGCTGTGGAACGAACTGCCTCAACTGGTGTTGCAGGCGGCGGTAACACTTACCATCACGTGGGACCGCTTGCTCGTCCGCTATCTAAAAAAAAATATTCTAACCATTATTTTAACGTCTAAGAATGCGAAAACTCTGCCTTTATCCATTTCATATGTGAATCTATGTTTTTGATGAATGGAATTCAGGTGTTACCTATATATATTTTTCTAATTCCTGTCTACTTCCTATGATAATGCTGAAGATGTCAACATATCTTTTTCAAAGTCGTACAGTATTTGGTCCAAAACGTTTCATTTAGATATTGGTGCAACGGGATTGACTATGCATAGCGACACCATCTACCTGGAGATAATATTAACCTTGGTATAGGAAGTAATTGCCTTCCAGACAGCGTTCAAACAGAGCATCATTCTTCAAGAGGAACATTAGTGAGAAGTGATTCGACATTCAAAGCTCACCATGGTTTCAACCGGTTCCAACTTTAATTCGTCTATATTTTTTATAAAATGGCGAGAATACGTCACAAAAGACGATGTCAAACACTGCTGCAATTTGTTTGGCCAGGTCATGTGTGGGTGAACCAATCTGACTTACAATTGAGCGCACGGGAACATTAGGCTTGTGAATTTTTGGCAAGCCATACAGTTTAGGTGGTTGAACTGCTTTTGGTTTGTAAAGACGGTTGAAACCGTGTTCAGTGAAAAAGATCCATATGCGTTGATATCCGTTTAAATAGATAAACAGTGTGAACAACGCGAAAATGTCAAATGATGTATAAATATGTTATGTGAACAGGGCGTGTGGCAGGGCGTGCTGACGGGCGCGGGGTGCCTGTCGCGCGTGCTCGGGCCCGTGTTCGTGGCGCTGGTGTACGCGCGCCGCGGGCCCGACGCCACGTTCGGCAGCACGGCCGCGTTCACGTTCGTCGCGCTGGTCTCGCTGCGACTAGTCTACTCGCGACTTCGCGCTCCGGACCTCACCGCACACGAGATGCGCCCACTCAACGCTGGAAGCTGAAAGTGTTGCTTCCTACTGTACTATAAAGACCGGCTTTAATCAGAATGAATCCACCCCACATTCATGTAGTTTTAAAATGCTGGAGCATTATGCAAAATATAAAACAAAATATGTGATAAAGTACAATATATGATTAGTAATTAAACAACTTTGAACGGTTTAAATCGCGTATATTTAACATTATTTATGCGTGCCAATTTATTTAGAATACTGCGTGCATAGGGAATGTTATGATTAAAAAATTTCAGACGGTAGTTCAAAAAAATATCAGACGGTAGTTCAAATAATTTCTTAATAACTCAAGTGACAAATAAAATCAATTAGTCACCCCGTGACCACGTGACCACGTCCACTGCAAAGTGTTCGAAACGTCGGGATATAAATAATGTTAAATATACGCGATTTAAACCGTTCAAAGTTGTTTAATTGCTATGTATAGTAATCCCGAAAACCTAAGAAAATATTACAATATATGATTTCTAATCTAAGGTACCTATCAATTTGTGATTGATAAAAATATGCACTATATTTTAGTTTTTGTCTCAAGATTCTTTATTAGGAAAAAAGTATGACTGTTGCTTTCATTGTGATTAAAGACGCCATCGTGTGGTATAACACTCACTCTAATTGGCCAAATGGACTCCAATTGTTTATTAGAGAAAATTTATTTCAGAGCTTCACACGGCTCCTCACGTTCAACAGAAACCTACCCGACTGCCTGCTTTAATACAGTACTTACTTTGAGTAGTTACTAATAAATTATATGATAATTGCGTACCCAAATAAAACGTATTGGCATCAGTAAATATCTTCATCTATTTACAGAAGTTTACGTCTGACATCAGTGTCTGACATTACCAATTGACGGCCGTTGATCTGACATTGTCTGACATTGCCGATCTACGGCCTTGATCTGACATTGCATCGCCATAATTGCTCAGCTATCGACATACGTACTGAAACAACGAATATTGCCCTAGGAATTAAGTAATCGAGTACTAATAATAGATTTTTTATGGACGATGGATAAAATTAGATTTTATTTATGTATATATATCTTGTGACTTTGAGGGAAGCAAAGTATTAGTTTAATTTCGTAGTTATAGTCTGTCAACATCATCGAATCGCGTGGAAAGAATGACGCTAATCGATCATGAAGCAATCATTAAAAAAATCCACTAAAAAATAATGAAATATCGATAGAAAATTATTTTCCTTAATTATTATACTTAAGAAAATTATTATACTGCGCTGGCCACCACGAGTGAGCGTGTCCATTCTTTCTGTGATTATTTAGGCCCCAGGGGTTGTGGTAGCCGCTCTGACACCTGGGGGTTACGTGTAGCTGTAGGGTGCTGAAAGATGACTCCTACGGACACGAACAACAGTTGTCCTTTGCATTTTAATTGCTAGTTTATACAGTTTTTATGAATCATCAGTGAACCTGGCCGGAGAGCGTCCTCGGTCCATTTCTCCGAGCGTTTCTCGGTACCTACATGATTTCCATTCGAGAATTCGTCTCCACCATCGGTTATCGGTCCTGCAGCATCCGCCCGCCGCCCCCTCAGCGCCCCCTCAGCTTGTTGATCCTTTGAACTAAGGCAACTTTAATTCTTCTTCGAGTTTATTCGTTACGACTTTTGTCTAACAACGAGTTATTGTTCCAGTTCTCGAGTTTACAGATTAAAATTTAAAGATGATATAACATTGAATGATTTATTTTTTTAAATTATGTAGCTCAGAGATCTAAAGATTTCTGTCACATCTACTTAGCGAGTTATCATTCTAGATGTCAAGCAACGCGTCATGTTTCATCGCCCCCGTAAGAAGTTGACGTACTATACTCGTATGTGATACATGTATACATCGTTTCACGTAAAAAGAGCGCTAACGATCAACCCGCGCAGTAAGCGATTTACCGATCAATTTTATGGTACGAGGTGAGGCGCGGCGGGAGGACTACGCGTCACATGTCAGTGCGCTATTGGTTAGTCAGTCGACCTTTGCTTCCCACGTTGAGTTGACGTTTCGTTCGCTCCCAAAGTACAGTGGCACACAAAAGTTTTTGTTAATTACGAATATTGAAAGATGGTTTTGCATAGAAAAGAAAGAAAATGGTTTACAACGTATATTGTTTTATGAAAAGAGAGGTGATAATGGCGAGGTAATTAATTTAAAACAATGTAGGCAACGCATACTTCCGAGGCCACTGTGAGACGAATTGTAAAAGATACAAGAGATTCTGGTAAAAACAAAAGGCATAAATTATATTAAAAATTATGTTACTAAACTTATTTTTTAGTTTCAAACAAACCTTTACTCTGAAGTATTGAAATATAATAAATCAAACAATAAGTAATTTGGAGCGCAACTGTACCGATGCGCGGACTCTACCCCTTCTACGAACGTCCAGCGCTCTTTTTACGTGATATCAAAGGGTTATTTTCATAGTACATATTGTACATATTTCATAGCACATATTGTAAGCAAAGACATGTGATAGTCCACAGCGATGGAGCCAGCAACAACAAGACTGACTGTTAAAGTACATAGTGGATGTTAAACACATTGTTTTCTATTTCTTGTATACTTGTGGTAGAAATTATATTTTATTGATGCAATATTTTTGTATTTATACATACAATGCATACAAATTTATTGAATTCCGTTGTAATTATATTATAGTATTGTCCAATGGAGCGTTCGTATAAATATAAATTGCTTTGCAGCTTGCGTCAACCGCAAGTACAACGTTGTACAACATTCACGTATTTTCAGTTAGGGTAATGAATAGGAACGTTAATAAACGCAACAAGTTTATAATCAGCGAACACTCTGTTGGCCAATGTCATATGTTCACATTTTTTAACGTCAACGTTATTTTATTATATTTAATTATTATTTTTTAATTTAAGTGCCAATTAGGTAATTGTAGTTTTTCAATATTCACTTTCACGCTGAAATTTTGTAGGTTTTAGAATCGTGACCCCTTTATTATTAAGCGTTAGTGGTATTAATACATAAGGTCAAATTAATAAAATGATCATAAAAAATCAATCAAAACTTTAAAGTACGAGAAAAGTAGTGAGAACTCGTAGTAACGCACTGGACATTGCGCGCCGGAACATTATTATAACCCGTGTATTAAGGGTGTAGATCGTGAAAATCACCGAAAAGAGTGTTACGATTTTTCATATTTAACCTATTTACATATGATTGATATCAATGATAATTTGTATATATTACAATCAAAGACCAATAAGTATGTTCATGCTTATATTAAACTCTTAAACCTAATAGTTGTTATATAATAAACGTCAACAAACGCACAAAATTGAGTAAAAATGCAAAAACATGACTTCGTATTTTTCAGATTTAACCCCATAAATCAACACAAATTGATAAAAAGAAACACTTTTTGAACACTGAAGAAACCAATAAGTATAGCTGTATACTTCTTTTTATACCTTTACAAACAAAGACTTCCTCTTTTAAAGCCCTAAAATCTAGATATATTTTAAGGTAAATTTTTCATACACAAATGTATGGGATAAAACGTTCGTTTCATTCGTGCAATCTCGGTGGTCTGCAGCGGCAGTTCCTTTCTGTAAGTGAACGCGACACCACGCTTGTCGGCTGCAGACAGCAGAATTACGTATTGTGAATTTGTGTTTTTTGTAAAAAACTGTAAGTATAACATTTTTATAATTAATTTATTTTCAGTTAGTAGAAAGTATCGATATAATGAATGTCTGAAAGAAAACCATGATGGAACTAGATATAAATCGTAAAAAATACAATATCTACACTAATAGGTATTATAAAGAGGAAAGATTTGGATTTTTGTATGTAACGAATAAACTCAAAAAATACTGGACTGATTTTAATAATTCTTTTATCATTCGAAAGCTACATTATCACTGAGTAACATAGGCTATTTTTTTCGCAGGACTGATTGAATTTGAGTGGCATGCCAGGGAAAAGAAAGTTTTGTACGCATTATAAAAATATGAAAGCCAAAAGATCTCGGAATAAAATGTAAGTTCCTCCCTACTTATTTATTATCGCATTTGAACAGGGTACATTACAAAGCTAATACAATATGTCATATGATTTAGATCGCCCGATTCAGACATATACCTACAATAACATGTAAATATTGGTTTGTATTATCTATATCTATACTGATAAATAAAATTGAAGTATCTGTATGTAATATCAAAATAATAGGATTTAAAAAAAAAAAAAAGGCGATACGGAGTTCGCCGGGTCGGCTAGTATTGTCTAAATATCAAATTGTGGAAGTAGGTAGGCGACAGCGCAACTTTGTCGACATACCTATACCGCCAAACAGACGCGAGGCGCCTAGCGTCTGGCTTAGGGTTGTACAAAATAAATAAAAAGTGGATAATATTGATGAATAATATTTCCAGTATTGAAAATAAAGAAAACCTTGGGGCCGAGACTCTGAGCAACAATGCTACGCGCTGTATAGAGGTAAGTTGTTATACGTAATTCTTGTAGACTTGTTACATAAATAAACAAACTACTTAGTTAGTGATGGGCGAAGACAAAATCTCAATACCTACCTATAGATTTTTCTTGCAATATTTATTATTTTCATCGAGAGACAAACACCTTAGTACCGAAATACTTCTCAATTACTTTCTCAAAAGAAAATTTACGTTCAAATAGGTGACGTCATAAAAAAACAATACCTAATGCGTAAAGAAATTATAATTTCTATTCATCAGGAACCTAATATTGTATTAATTCTTTTGCATTTTTTTAAATTTTTAATTATTTTTTATAAAAAAAATCAAGCCATTATCTTTCTTTACAGGAACCAGTTATTGAAAACGACCAAGAGGGAAAGGTGGATGAAATGGAAGTTGGGCGTAGAGTTGTAGACGTTTCTTTTTTTTTTAAAGCTCTTCAGGCCATAGGGGACCACGGTCCAATGGATTGTAAGTTAAGTTACCTCAGTATAATAGGTGAAGTAAAAGTTGGTCTGGACTCAAAACTCATCATGAAATGTAGTATGTGTAGTATGAAATTTACTGTGTGTTTGATTGAAAAGAAAGAAGATAGAATGGAAGTGAATCATCAAATTGTATCTGGTATCATATCATCTGGTGGGAGCTACTATCAGTTAAAAACATTAACTGCCGCAGTAGCCCTACCAATCATGTCACCTTCATTATACAATGAAATTAATAATACGGTTTGCGATTGGTGGGAAAAGACAGCAGCACATTCCATGGCAGA
Organism: Sesia apiformis; assembly: GCA_914767545.1. Lineage (NCBI taxonomy): Eukaryota > Metazoa > Arthropoda > Insecta > Lepidoptera > Sesiidae > Sesia > Sesia apiformis. The sequence continues at coordinate 198,404 of OU611958.1, forward strand.
AGCTGTCAAGGAAGAAGCGGAGTACGCAGTGTCTATAGGTAGTGTTGATAAAAATGGTACACCATTAATATCTGTTGCTGTTGACGGTTGTTGGAGCAAGAGATCTTATGGTAAGAATTTTTCCGCCTTGTCCGGCGCAGCTGCGATAATTGGCATTAAAACTAATAAAGTATTGTTTTTTGGAGTTAAAAATAAATACTGCGTAGTTTGTGCACGAGCCGCAAAGAACGACAGTCAGCCCTCGGAACACCGTTGTTTCAAGAATTATTCGGGATCATCTACCGGTATGGAATCGACCATAATAGTTGAGGGGTTTAAACGTTCCATTGTTGATCACGGTGTAATTTATAATAAATTTGTAGCAGACGGCGATTCCAGTACTTATAAAAAAATATTAGATTCGCGACCGTACGGTAATTTAACAGTAGAGAAAATTGAATGCAAAAATCATCTTTTACGAAACTACTGCAATAGCTTGGAGAAACTGTCGAAAGACACTAAGTATCCTTGCGAATTGCGGAAATTCCTAAAAGAAAGGTATTTGCGTTTAAGAACGGGTGTAAAATGCGCTATTAAATATTGGGGCGATCAAAATCAGTCACTCGAAGAAAAAATAAAAAATCTTAGTGAAGATATCCTAAATGGTCCACAACACGTATTTGGTAATCACCAATATTGCAAGGAGTATTTCTGTAGACCTGATACTCGTCGAATAGAACCTGTTGGGTTGCTTCCAGCAATTGTTGGATGCGGATTAATGGACGCGGTACACATTTTAAGTAAAAGACTGTCATATCATTCTAGAAGTTTAATTCATAATTGTACAAGTAATATAGTTGAAAGTTTTAACGCAGTGATTGCCAAATTAGTAGGGGGTAAGCGTGTAAATTATTCTTCCCGTGGTTCTTATGCGGGCCGATGCGCAGCTGCTGTTGTGTCTTTTAATACAGGATCGATTCATAGTAAAACTCATGAAGTAATATTTAAATCTAGTCCTAATCCTTTGATCGCGAAAGTGGAAAATTGTAATCGTAGAATCCGTTTAATTGCTAAACCTAAATTAAGATTGAAAAAGAGCCACAGCGCTGTATCGAAAGACGCTCACTATGGACCAAACTGCGAAAAACCTGATCTGAGTCCAGAATTATATGAGAAAGCCAAGTCATCTTTTTTAGCAGATTTAAAGTTGTCTTGTGCTGAAAGAGAGGAGCTTGAAAGGTCGACCCATTTGCAAAGAAGTAGTTCTGAGTGGATGAGTACAAGGAGAAAATTACTAACCTCATCATCGTTCGGGGAAGTTTGTAAAAAACGAGAGAGCACAAGTTGTGCTGTTCTTGTTCGTAAAATCGTTTATGGTAGTAATATCTCCAGTTTGCCTGCTGTACGGTACGGTATCGAAAACGAAGAAACCGCAATTAAACAGTTAGAAATTCAAGAGAATATTAGTTATACAAGGTTGCGGTTTGTTCGTCGACGATCAATATGAATTTCTTGGTACTACACCAGATGGCATTTATGCAAACGGTTTAATTGAAATTAAGTGCCCACATTCTTTAGCTGGCATGACTCTTGATGAAGCAATGGCCAAACATACCTTTTGGGTTAAGGACAAGGCTTCCAAGGGTTATGTCATAAATAAAAATCATAACTGGTATTTCCAAATTCAGGGACAGGTACATATTACTAAAAGAAACGTTTGCATGCTTGGCATCTGGTTTGGTGCTACTGTACCTATGAAAGTTTATATTATAGAAAAGGACGACAAATTTTGGGAGGAGAAAATGGAGATGAAATTAGTTAGGTTTTATTACGATTGCCTACTTCCAGAATTAGTTGATCCTCGGCAGTCACGAAGCATGCCCATTCGTGACGCGCCCAGTATCATAGAGGCTATGAAAGAGAGGAAAGAAAGAGCTTTACGTGTTATGAAAGAGAAGAACGCCTAATGATTTTGAAAGATACAGGTAACTTAACTACCCAGCCAGTCGATTCACGTAAACACGCCAGTCCAAAAGTCGTTTTAACTTAGGAACTTAGAAATCGCCTTTTGGTTTTCTGTTTTAAACGCACTTACTTATCTAGTCTTGGATTGTCATAAATCTTCCAATAGCTCAATTACTATACAATTTCTGAGTTACCTGGTGTAAAGAATCATAAAAATTGGTTCAAAAATACAGCGAATTGAGAATTCTCCTTTTTTTAAGTCGGTTAAAAGGGCTAAATTTGCAAAAAACGAAGTGACGTCACTGCGCTACGGTTTTTATTACTTACGTGAATCGGGCAGCTGGTAACGTTTTCATTCTGATAGGTTTTGTGATAGCCATTGATTTTATCATCAAATTAGCAGAAATCAGAACTTGATCCGTAATCGAATGAAAAACCATTAGAATTTTGAACTCATATTTCGTTATTGTTTAATTACATACTTTTAATTAGTATATTAATAATTTACAAACTTCTGTTAAAATTAGTAAATAAATGAATTATTTACTAATTTTTGTACAACCCTAGCACGCTTTTGAGATAGCGAGTAATGGCGACTCATATTTGTTATTGTGTAGTAAATAAATCATTTTTATACTTGTGTTTCATTTATTGACATTTTTTTTAAAACCCTAGGATTTTTTTTAGATATCGACGAGGTGATCGTAAACAAAAAGTAAGTATTTGAGTTTACGCAATAGGCACATTTCCTTGCGTAGAGATAAACACACTTCCTACTGAATTTGCAATTATTTTATTGAATGAATATTTTACGAATTAGAATAAATTTTGGTAGTGAAATTACAAATAAATAAATAGTTGGAATTTTAGGTAAGTAGAATACAAAAATGTCAGATGTCAAATGATAGAAAAACATAAAAATTGTGTCTCAACTACTCTTATTAATCTATTAAAAAGAATCAACAGCTAGTTTCCAAAAATTATTGTTATGCTGTAAATATTCAAGTTCAATAACAATTTCTCAACGTGGAACGTTTGTTGCAAAACATTTTGAAAATCGCGCTCTCTAGGTCATTCATCCGCCCCGTCGGATGTTACATTAAACTTTGGCGCTGCGGTCGCTCGAAATCGAGATCTCAGGCCAACAATCTACACCCTTAACGTGACATCCGTGTCTAACTCCGAGGGGGTAGCGTGCGGTGGGCTACTACATGTTCTAGTTTACTAAAATTAATAAAATATTTTTTATCGAACTTTATTTTTAGCACGAATATCTTTCTTGACCTTACGTATTGATAGTAATTACTAATAGAGTAATTACGTCACGACTCTAAAACCATAACAATTCCAGCATGTATAGTATTACGCATTATCAACAATGATATTGGATAATGTGCTGTAATGACCAATAGCTTGTGGTGATATATTTTGATAAACTAAGTTTTGCAATTACTTAATGTAAGTAAACAACCTTAATTATAGATATTTATTTAGTCATAGATAGTTTTCATTTTTTCTCGAGGGTCACCTAGTTATTTTTATCTATTTATTTAATCGGGTACTAAGAATTCATAAGGATTAGATATTATAAAAATATATCTAACCCTTATAGATATTATAAATAAGGATATTATAAATATAAGTAGGTACTAAAGTTATATAAAAATGAATTGCAATAATAGCAGTGCGTTCACCTTTAATTGCAATAATTAGCAGTGAGTTCTCCTTTAATTGCAATAATTAGGAGTACGTTTTCCTTTAATTGCAATAATTAGCAGTGCGTTCTCCTTTAATTGTAATAATTAGCCATGCGTTCTCCTTTAATTGCAATAATTAGCAGTGAGTTTTCCTTTAATTGTAATAATTAGCAGCGCGATGTCCTTTAATTGCAATAATTAGCAGTGCGTTCTCTTTTAATTGCAATAATTAGCAGTGCGTTCTCCTTTAATTCTTTTCTAAATTGTTTATTTTAATATAATTTATATCATTTATTAAAATGTATTCTCTCATATCAATGATTCAAAATGGGAATGGGAATGGGCTCTGGCACATCTCACTCACTACCGAAACACGTACGTACATAAGGGAAATAAGATAAAGTGGGAGAATTTTTGGTCAAAATTATGTTAACACACAAAACATCATTTATTAAGTACTTATAAAAATTACACATATCACAGCTTAGTAAGTAAGGTACACTCCTCATACAAAAATACATAATAACTATTTTTTAGCTCCCACACAACTTAGTCGTTTGATATCGACTAGATTTACAACAGTAGGTAAGTAACGTTCATATCATATCAATTTCAATACTATATAAATTAAAAATTAATATTTTTTTCATTCCCGTACATTGACCACGCTACTCACAACACAAATAAATTGGCAAACAGTGACCATTTCCTGTTGATAGACGCGCGACAGCCTACCTAACAGCTAGTTCACTCCATACAAACGGCCCAATTCCGCTTACACTCACGTCTGTATACGCGCACGGCACACATTCAGAATTGCTAGTCAGTAACTACGCCGCCAGTGCACAGTGGGGCTGACGCTTCAACGCGTAGTAGGTATTTATCACCACCACGTGGTGGAGTGAATAAGCCGTTAGATATACATATAATTTGTGGTCACGCTGAGACACGATACACGGGAGAGACATTGTGTTATGTCCTGTTCGGTCACGTCAGTCATGTGTAAGCGGAGTGTACGAGGGCGGCCGGTGTCGCGGGGGTCGGCGTGGGCGGGCGCAGGGAGGGCGGGGTCCGCATGAGCTCCGCGTCGCGCACCGCCTGCGGAAGCCGCACGCGCCTCGTCTCTGGTACTAGCAGCACCGCAAGTGCAGCCAGCACTGAGCAGCTGCCGTACAGCAGCGCTTGCACGTACAGATTCTGCAAAAATAGTACAGTATTAGGGAGGAGTATTACCTTTAACTTTATTAGGAGCACGGTATGAAATCAAAAGAATCTTGAGTAGTGTCCCAAAAAAATATCGTACAGACACTTTCAGAGTTCATTATATTGACTTGTAACCGCCCTATATTAAACAAGGTATGGTTATACGCAAAACGCAAAACCTGAAATGTTAATGTTAAATCATTGGCACTGGCAGTCCAATTTAAAAGCGTGGGATCTGCTAAAATTCTACTTTTGACGTTAAATATCAATTAATATATATCCGCTGATATACGAGTATATCAGCGAACCCTAGTTATTACAGTGACCCATTGCACCTATAATCATTTTAGAGACGCATGTCACATTGTTTGCAACGGGTTGTAATTTCTAAAATGTTTGCAAGTTGCTTAACAATTTTGCTCGATCAGACTCGATATTAGAAGCCGCAGTAATTTGTGGATTGTCATATAGATAACAAATCACGTGTGTAGGTCTCTCCGTCGTACGCGGCCACTGACCTACTTAGATATTTGTGAAACAAGATAAAACATGCGCACCAGTAGCGGCGTTTGCGGCGCGAGTATGGACCCGATGCGTCCGACGAGCGAGCACGCGGCGAGCGCGGAACTGCGCACGTGCGTCGGGAACAGCTCGGCGGTGAACACGTACATAGAGTTGAATGCGAACGAAATCGACAGCTTGCCCAGGAAGAACAGGGTCAGGCCGGTGCCCGTGTGAGCTTTGAACAGAATACATGTAACTAAATAGAATACAGAGAAAATTCGGCTGAGCAAAAGCAAATTTGCAGTCTCCCGCTGGAATCTCGATCTAATTTTTGCGTGTGACTATTATTAATAGCCTATAAAGTTTTTTGGTGTGGGCTCTCAAACTATAATTAATTCATAACGCACAATGTTGATTGGATTAAGCGTATTAACATAAAATCAGCCTATGTTTCGCCATTGTTGGATATAGGTCTCTCCCAAAGCTTGCCGCCACACACAATCTTTCATTCTTCTCATTTCATACCGGTACTCTTCAAGTCGTTGGTTCACCTTGTCTGAAGGCGTCTGAGTGGATGGATTATTGATACTTAAAAAAATCTATTTATGAAAAATAGATAAATCAATCACCAATGTGCATTTGGTGTTTATATCTCACCAGTAGCGTAAGAAATAATCTATCTATTATATCAACAATGTCAACTAAGCGAGGGTTTGACAATGTGATTAGGTCAGAGAGCACGTCCGCCAACAAACTGTTCAGACGTTTAGCGAAATGTATAAATTATATAAAGTAAAATTAAATTATTTTTAAGACAAAATAAATTTAAAAAATGTATACTTACAAACGAAATAAGGTGTGACACAAGCAATGCCGCACAATAGAAAGGCGACGAAGATGCTGCGCTTGCGTCCGAACCGCTCGAGGGACATCATAAGTAGTATAGAGGCAACTACCTCCATTGCCATACTTAGCGCGAAGTTGGCATACTTGTCTCCTGACAGCGACACCGAATTTATTGTTAGGCCATAGTACACGAAGGTCGTGGCGATCCAGCACCAACAGCATACAGCGAAGCGGATCATAAGCACGCGGGACTTCAGCAGATTCAACCATGGATTGCCTTCGGTCTTCTCTTCTACATTATTTTGTTTTTTATGCAGTCCTTCCATGAGTTCTTCTTTTAGAGGGACCTTTGAAGGATACAATTTCGTTGTAAAAATGTAGGTTCAGAATCGAAAAAGCTTTTGTTGTAAAGGTGTCCGAAGAAAAAAATGTAAACTGATATGTAAATGTTTTCTTTTTTTTTCTATTATCATTGTCTACGTTCGGAGGGTGTCCTCCGGTTTCCCGAGAAACGTAGCGTGGAACGCCCTCTAGTTAGACGATCTCACGACTTGAAGAAAGTCGCCAGTAGTGGCTGGATGAGAAAAACAGAAAACCGTGTGCGGTGGTGGTCCTTGGGAGAAGCTTATGTCCAGCAGTGGAGAGACACAGGCCGATGGTAGTGGTAATGGTAGAAGTAGAAATTGCTTACCTTATTCCATCTGGCTGCTTTCCGAATAACACCGGCGGCATCGTCCACCCGTCCTCGAGCGTGCAGCCATCGCGGGCTCTCATCTAGCAACAGCCAGTACATCGGCAGCAGCAGAGCTGGCGTGTGGATGGTCCATAGAAGATTTCGCCAGTACGGCACTCGCCATGCTATTAAGGCGAACAGCATACCTCCCAAGCCGTACGCCACGCCTGTTGCACTTACGAATGCGGCGCGAAGTGATGGCGGGGCCAACTCCACAACTGTAATTTTATGATTAAAAAGTTAAATGTTAAGTAGTTTAATTTATCTAACGTAATTAAACAACTGGTGGTCACGGGGTCACCCCGTGACCACGTCCACTGCAAAGTGTTCGAAACGTCGGGATATAAATCATGTCAAATATACGCGATTTAAACCGTTAAAAGTTGTTTAATTGCAATGTATAGTAATCGCGAAAACCTAAGAAAATATTATCTAACGTAGCTTGTTTAACAGGTTATTGTTTGTCAGGCGTCAGTGCCTATGAAATGGCCAAAGGTACCTTCTATACATCATGGGAGCTCGAAGCTACAATACACTTCTCTAGATACAAATCAAGTGATTATACATGATTATGACAATGTTACTTACTCATAACGTATCCGGCGCTATTGAAGCCATATCCAAGAGCAGCTTCGAAGAATTCGAGGGAGATGTACATGTGGTAGTTCACGGAGAAACCTTTGATAATGCCCATTACACCGGCGAAGGCGGAAAAGATGCAAAATGCTGTGCGGCGACCCCAACTGAAATACATTTACATATGGTTATTTTAGATGATCGTATCTGAATACAGGTACTACTTTCAATCTTACTTCAGCTGCTTCTAGAAAGATACTAAATGAATACAAACGCATCGGAAATGTATCCAGTGAGTATGAGAGCGAACGGCAAAGCAGAATTGCGCACGGTGCCTACAAGCGTCCGCATCCACTCGCGGCACGCCAGCCCGAACTACAACACAAATTAACAAATCATTAGCTTCTCACTGTATGTTATTGCACTAGGTAATTCTGTGATAAAAATGTATTATTTTTTTTTCTGAAATATTTTCATGGCGTTGTAAGTAGGTATAATTATCTCACTAGGGGACGGGATTTACGTACTCATTATATTCTACCAATTTACGTACGTATTTCGGTAGTGAGTGAGATATATAACAATAATAACTTTGTTTCGTTAACATGATCATACAATTTTAGACACGTGGTAGGGGTCTCGTTTTAAGTATAAGAAATACCAGGATTGTGTGTGATATGTGTCATTTACCAATGACCATTTGCATCCTATTCTATCCCTCTCCATTTTCCAAATCCTCTCTCCAAATCCACTCTTCTACTTCCTGTTACAATAACTCAATTAATTATATATATTTTCTTTATTCTTGCATGATTTTCTTTTGTATTTTTCGTCAGACTTGTCATTGTATATACGGGAAATAAACTGTTTTTCTATCTTACTTTCAAGCCCATTCGTAAATCTCCAAAGGTAAGCAGTTCATGTGTAAACCTTATCATCCTAGACTGATATTGGAATGCATCGCGGATGTCCATTTGTTAAACTCGGATCCAATCCGAGGGTGCTACCAATAAAACCACAAGTGCGGTGATATAAACTCCACTATATTGGTAAACACATACAAAAGAACATAACAAAATTCTCAATTTACGATTTACATAGGAACACAACCCTATCGCGATGTAGAAACGATACAGCGCCATCTGTCCGCATTAACACTTACTAAACTATTTATTATTTGTTCCGTGACGATATCCGGAATCCATCTTGAGTCAAGCTCCTGTCTTTTTCACGTTTTTCGTCCTAGCAACTTCCCCTCTTCGACTTCCGGCGCCACTGTCGCCTCGTTTTATCGTTTCAGATGGCGGCGACCCGCATGGCGCTCGGCTTTTACCTCATTATAGCGTCGTTTTTCGTAGCGTTAACACGTCTTAGCAATCATTATTTTAATTTTCATTTAATTAAATCTAATAATTTAACGTAAATTGCATACGTAGTGAAAAAACCCTCTCGTAATGGAGGACGAAATATATTTTGATAAACAAAGTGATGGTGAACACGTGTCACGGAAGAGAAGTCGTTCTTCAAGTTCGAGCAGTACATCATCGGAGGAGTCTAGCCCGGATAAAAGGAGAAAAAGGCGGTCTAACCATGTAAGTGACGCACAGTTTGAATTCCTTTCTCAACAAGTGGCTTTTCTAACGAATTTGATTTCGCAAAAACACGGTGAGCCTCAAACGAGTACTTCGTGGGTTGCCGAGGTAATAAATGGACCCAACAATGACACAACAAACGAGTTGGGCTTACGCCCACCGCCGAGCACGAGTGATGCGGATAATCAACAGCTCCAATTGTCAGAGCTATCAACTACGTTAAAAGATCCGTCATTCCCTAAGTCTGATGATAAACATTTAGAAAAGATAACCCAATTACAGCGTTTTAAATGTAATGACTGGCATGCAATTCGTTTTTCCGAAGCTCAGAAAAAGTACGTCACTACTCCGGGTTTTATAGAACTCAATGTAAACGATGAACTGAGACGTTTCAATGCGTCTAGGTCTAACGATGATCGTTTGTACTTGATAGAGAGAACTTTTGCAGCTTTATCCAATGCTATACTGACTCAAAAAGACGAATTGCGCACAACTTTGCAAGGTTTAGTCGAATGGTCTAATGATAAGAGTACAACACTTACACCACGATCTCTTTTCGATAAGATTGAACAAATGTTTAATAAAGATTCGAGCTATACAAAAGTGACCGATGATATTTTACAAATATCTTGCGGCCGTCGAGCCGACTGCATTAGCATGCGCAGGGATTTATTAATTAAGAAAATTTCGGAGGAATATCACTGTGGGGCGTTGCAAAAAATTCCACCCAGTGCTGAACAATTGTTTGACAACGATATGCTTACAGCCTACCTTCAAAAAATTGAGGGGCCGAAAAACTAACCACTTGCTTCCAGCCAACGCAGCAAACTGCAGCTACAGCTACCGGCCAGAGGCGTGCGTATTATAACCAGTCGAAACCATCGACAAGCAAGCAAGAGAGTGAAAACTTTTTTCGTAAAAATACCTCAGCGTCGAAAGATAAGTTCAAAGGTCACTCGAGGGCATCCGGCAACAAGACTTCCAATGGCAAGAACAAACACCACAATTCGTCAAGAGTTCCGAAAACGGACGGACCGTTTCGCCCAATCTTCAATTTGAAGAGACTAAACCGTTTTGTCAAACTAAAAGGTTTTCAGCTTTTCAGTCATTTCCGAATTCCAAGCTTTTTACAGAGCAACGATTGGATGGTGAAGGTAGATCTGAGCCAGGCATATTTTCACCTTCCCATAGCCAAAGAACACAGGCGATTTCTGAGACTCAGCTACAAAGGCCAACTTCTACAAATGACGTGCCTTCCCTTCGGCCTTTCATCAGCGCCACGAACGTTCACATCCTTGACGAACTGGGTAGCCGAGTTCCTGAGAAGGCGAAATATGAGGTGCGTGGTATACCTAGACGATTTTTTAGTAGTGAATCAGTCCTGTCAAGTTTTACGCGAACACATTACATTTATGGTGAACCTAATGAGACACCTCGGCTGGACTATCAATATGGACAAGTCTGTACTGGTTCCGACACAACGCCTGGAGTTTCTGGGTGTTACATGGGACACCAAACTCAACACGAAGTCCCTGTCGAAACCGAAGTGCGAAACGCTACGCAAAGCACTTCTCAGTCAGATGTCCAGAGGCAGTTGGTCCCTCAGACAGGCCCAGTCCCTTCTGGGGAGACTCAACTTCGCCTCTTTTGTAATACGCAGAGGGAGGTTACATTGTCGAACCCTGCAATTTCACAATCGATACCTTCCCACGGAACACCCCTACAAACAAGTGAAATTGCCACAACCGGTACTCTCCGAAATGCGATGGTGGTTAAAGGCAGCACAGGGCTCACTTCCTATACATACAAACTCGATCTCTCATCTGCTCACGACGGATGCATCGGATTTCGGCTGGGGAGCTCAGCTGGGCGACACGAAAATGTCAGGACAGTGGACAAAACGGCAACAGTCATGGCATGTCAATCTCAAAGAGCTGTTTGCTGTCTACGCGGCAATACAACAAGAGAACAGCCTGCTTCACAATGCTCACATTTTACTGCAAACAGACAACCGAACAGTCGTAGCTTACATAAACAAGGAAGGCGGAACGAAATCGAAGAAGCTTCTGAACCTCACACGGCAACTATTGAAGGTGATGGACCACTTAAATCTACAACTGACGGCTCAGTACTTTCCGGGCCGATTCAATTGCGAAGTAGATGCCCTATCACGCGGCAAGGTCTGCCCCGAGTGGCACCTACTCTCTACAGCAACGGACAACATATTCAAGATGTGGGGCACACCGCAAGTAGACTTATTTGCGTCGGAAACAGCTCACGTAGTAATGAGGTATGTATCGCTGGACACGCAAGACCAGCAGGCTCTGTTTCACAACGCATTCCTTCACCAGTGGGACTACGAACTTGCGTGGCTATTTCCTCCACCGAACCTAATACCCCAAGTATTGTCTCACCTGAACACAGCGAACGGTCAGTACATCTTGATCGCTCCGAAGTGGAAAATGGTATTTTGGCAAGCAGACCTACAAGCCCGGACCATTCAAGAACCTTATCACATCCCGCTCCTTCCACAAGTTCTGATCGACACGAAAACCGGAATGCACCCGCCAGAGATTCAAGACATTCATTTGGAAGCCTGGCTGGTTTTGGGTGGACAGACGAAATCAAAGAATGGTCAGTAGAAGAAAGATCACTGTTATTGTCAAGTTGGCGGCGATCTACAATAAACACCTACATGCCAGCATGGAACAAATGGAAGATATGGTGCTCCTCTAACAATTCTTCTTACAGAGATCCGAGTCCAGAACAAGTTGCTCGTTACCTGGCGTATTTACACAACAGCGAAGGTCTGGCTTATCGAACTATACTAGTCCATAAATCTGTTATTTCTACTTTTACCAAATTATCAGGTAATACTACATTGGCATCTAACTTTCTCATTAAACATATTTTAAAAGCTATTTCAGTTGCAAAGGACAAGAAAATAAAACCACCTATTTGGAATGTAAAGAATGTATTACAATACTTAGAAAATAATACACCAGATGAAAATAATTTGTACCAAGTATCCAGACGTGCCGCTATATTACTTTTGCTAGCGGCAGGACGACGAGTACACGACCTGACACTGCTGAGGATCAATGCCGACCAATATATAGATGAGGGCAATTCTATTGTCATGTGGCCTTGTTTTGGATCGAAGACGGATGACGCTAACAACAGGCAATCTGGATGGAAACTAAAAGCACATCCGAACTGTTGCATAAATTATAATCTGTGCTCTAGAATTATTGTCTATGGTTGTGATTAATTAGTCTATGGGTTCTCCCAATAAATGTCTCACGTTCAATGTAACACCGAGTTTTTATTTAAACAATTAACCCAGCAGCCCTGCACATATCTAGTAAATATGTGACAGTGGCGACGAGGATAAAAAGAAAACAGTGAAAGTTTTACGTGTTACGTCCGTAAACTACAAGAAAGATAGTAGAATAATTTCGTCTTGTTACGTCGGACGAAATTTCACAAAATGGCGGCTGCTGGGCTCTCACTGCCTGAGTTTTCAGCTGCAAAATGCACATTTAAGGTGTACAAACAGGTGTTTGAAAACAAAATGAAGATCCACGAGGTGGATGAAACGAAGTGGTCACAATATTTAATCTCGTTTATAGGTTTTGACATGGTCACGTTGCTATCAGAACTCTGTTTCCCGGAAACACCACAGGATAAAACGTATACTGAATTAGTGGAACTTGTTGAAAAACACTTGGAGCCACAGCAATCAGAAATCGCGGAAACATATAAGTTTATGAAACGTGAACAGTTGGCAAACGAGTCAATCTCTGAGTTTGTGGCGGCATTAAAGAAAATGGCACAGACGTGCAACTTTACCACACATTTAGAAAGATGTCTAAGAGATAAATTCGTTCATGGATTAAAGAGTGAAAGCATAGTTAAAAGATTATTTGGTGAAAAAAATTTAACGTTTGCAAAAGCCGTGAAGATAGCAATGAGCATGGAGCTGGCGGAGAAGGGAGCAAAATTAATAACTGCTGGCAGTTCTAGGCAAGAAAGCTCAGACATACACAAAATAAGAAAAAAACAGGTGAACATTAAATGTCATTGCTGCGGGAAGATGGGGCATGTAAAACCCCAATGCAAATTTAAAGAGGAAGAATGTTTTAAATGCCACAAGAAGGGGCATATGGCAAGTGTTTGCAAAGCAAACAGTAACAAAACTTTCAAACCCAAGAGGGTCCATGAAATTACAAATGATGAAGAATTTTCTGTTATGCAAGTTAGTGAAGTACAATTGAATAGTGAATCTGTGGGTGATAGTTATGATTTGTCTAGTTTATTTCAGAAAACAGAGAGTCAATTAAATATTAACAAAGTGGTATCAATAGATGAGAAGCGTCCAAGTCCTTGGTATATAACTTTAAAAATTAATAATGTAAATATATCATTTGAAATTGATTGTGGATCAGATGTCACGTTAATGCCTGAATCTATGTTCATAGCATCCTTTCCTAGTTTAAAATTATTTCCATGTAACCTAAAGCTATCAGGATATGGTGGTAACAATATCACTGTATTGGGTAAGACAAATGTAAATATTAAAATTATAAATGAAAAATACTTAGCAACATTGATTATTGTCAAAGATGGTAAAAAGCCATTGTTAGGTAGGGATTGGCTGAGTGCTATGAAAATTGATTGGCAAACTTGTATGAAACGGTGCAATTTAATTATTCACCAAGATTCACAAATTAAACTTAACAATTTAGTAGAAAAATATAGGGATATATTTTCAAGGGTTCCAGGCGAAATTCAAGGTACTGTAGGCACTTTAAAATTAAAAGAAGCTAATATTAAACCCATTGCATTTAAACCAAGAAGAATAGCTTATGCTGTAGAAAATTTAGTTAAAAAGGAGCTTGACAAGTTATGTACCGAAGGTAAAATGTATAGAGTGACAAATAAAGAAACAGGCACATGGGCTACACCCATAGTGACCATCATTAAAGGACCTCATAATATAAGAATTTGTGGGGATTACAAGGTAACAATAAATCCATTTTTGGAGGTGCCAAATCATCCAATCCCTGTCATTGAAGACATTTTTGCAAAATTAAATAAAGATGATCAAAATGTTAAAACAGTATTTAGTAAAATTGACTTAAGAAAGGCATATATGAACAGGCGAATGGATGAGGAGGCACAAAAGCTTATGACAATTACCACACCATGGGGGTTGTATAGACCAACGTTCATGATGTTCGGTATGTCACCTGCTCCACAGGAATGGCAAGATTTTATGGATGAACACTTTAATATGCCAAATGTATATTGTTTCATTGACGATATTTTGGTTGCAAGTAGTGATGTGGATTGCCATTTAAAAACTTTAGAGTGTATATTTCAAAAACTTAAAAATTTAAATATTAAAGTAAATAAAGAGAAAACTGTGTTGATGTCCCCACAATTAGAGTATTGCGGGCATGTGATTGATAAGGAAGGCATTCACAAGACACCAGGGCACATCAAGGCCATATTGGAAGCACCACAACCTGAAAATATTAAAGAATTACGTAGTTTCCTTGGCACTATTAATTTTTATCATAAATTTCTAAAGAATGCTGCTGAAAATTTAAAACCTTTATATACATTACTAAAGAATTCAGAAAAATGGGTATGGTCTAAGCAACAAGAACTAGCATATGAATGGGCCAAGAAAGCTATTGTATCAGAGCAAGTATTAATACATTATAATCCAAAGCTACCAGTTGTATTGAGCTGTGACGCTTCCAAGTATGGGTTAGGAGCTTGTTTAGCTCATGAAATTAGGTTAGGTAATAATATTGTTGAACGCCCTATTGCTTTTGCAAGCAGAACACTCAATGAAGCAGAAGTAAAATATTCACAAATAGATAAAGAAGCCTTAGCCATTATATGGGCAGTTAAGAAATTTGATTTGTATTTAAAAGGTAGAACATTTACATTAGTTACTGACCATAAACCACTGATATCTATATTTAATCCAAATAAAACAGCTGGTAGTATATATGCAGATAGAATGACTAGGTGGGCATTAATTTTATGTAATTATAATTATGATATAAAGTACAGGACTTCACAACATAATGCTGCAGCAGATTTTCCATCTAGGTTACCAATTAAAAATAGTAATGAGGAGGATAAAATTAATCTGGAAGGCAACATTAACAGCATTGTGTTGGATAATCCACCTGTAACTTTATCTGAAATTGCCAAACATACTCAGAAAGACCCTAATTTAAGCAAGGTTTGTACTTACCTAAGAGAGGGCTGGCCAAAGTTGATTAATAGAGAGTTATGTAAATTTAAAGGCAAAGAAACTGAGTTATATATAATTAAAGATTGCATATT
Organism: Sesia apiformis; assembly: GCA_914767545.1. NCBI lineage: Eukaryota > Metazoa > Arthropoda > Insecta > Lepidoptera > Sesiidae > Sesia > Sesia apiformis. Next base: position 213,868 of record OU611958.1, read on the forward strand.
ATGGAGGGATAGAGTAGTTATACCTGACAGTTTAAAGGATAAAGTTTTAACTGAACTGCATTCTGGTCATTTGGGTATTAATAAAATGTTATCTTTAGCTAATAGTTGTTTTTGGTGGCCAAACATCACAAATGATATAAAAACATTAACTAATAATTGTGCAGGTTGTATCCAAAATAGGAACTTACCACCTATCAAACCTATACATAGATGGGAGTGGCCAGAGGAGCCATGGAAACGTATTCATGCTGATTTTGCTGGTCCATTTTTAGGGCATATGTGGTTAATCATTGTAGATGCACACTCAAAATGGCCAGAAGTAGTTAAAATGAACAATATTACCTCCAGCAGTACAATTAAATGTCTACGTAGTATTTTTGCTAGATTTGGTCTACCGGAACAAATGGTGACTGATAATGGTCCACAATGGACATCTGAAGAGTTTAATACTTTTTGTAAGAATAATAATATTAGACACATATGTACTGCACCTTATCACCCAGCCAGCAATGGCTTAGCAGAAAGGGGGGTTCAAACCTTCAAAAGGGCCATGTTAGCATATAAGTTTGATAAAAATTGTTTAGATCATAGTATACAGCATTGGCTATTAGCTTATCGTACAGCACCACATGCCACAACAGGCAAGGCACCATGTGAGTTAATGTTCGGTAGAAAACTCCGTACACGTTTATCTTTAATAAAAAAAGATGTAATTATTCCTCGGCAGTTGATTTGTAAGAAACCTGTAAAGCAATATTTGCCAGGTGATAAAGTACTGATCGCATCATATGATAACTCTCAAAAATGGTTAGATGGTGTTATTGAAAAACCAGTAGGAAATGTTATGTATGATGTGCACACTGACAAAGGCATACTCACCAGGAATGTTGCTCAGTGTTTGCCTAACTATAGTGTACCTAATGAAAGTGTATTGGAGCAAGAAAAAGAATCAGAGAAATTAGAAGTAAATAAGCCGTTAATTAACAAAGAAATACAAAGTAACATTGCTAATTCTCCTATTCTAGTGCAGCCAGAAGTGCGTAGAAGTGCACGTACTCATAAGCCTGTTCAGAGACTTGATTTGTAGTAATTTAAAAATTTAATAAAAATTAGAAGAGAGGAGTGTTGCATAAATTATAATCTGTGCTCTAGAATTATTGTCTATGGTTGTGATTAATTAGTCTATGGGTTCTCCCAATAAATGTCTCACGTTCAATGTAACACCGAGTTTTTATTTAAACAATTAACCCAGCAGCCCTGCACATATCTAGCAAATATGTGACACGAACAAAAATCTCGACTGTGTATTTTGGACTCGTCAATTAATCGGTACTTCACAAGATCGTCGGAAATCAGGTATGCTGTCAGAACTTTTTATAACTGCTAGAGGTGATCCAAAACCAGCTTCTAGAACTGTAATCAGTGGCTGGATCAAATCTGTTCTAAAGGACGCGGGTGTCGATGCCACGCCAGGCTCAGTACGCTCTGCCGTAGCCTCTCTCAATTGGCTAGAAAAGTTTCCTATTGATCAGATTCTTCAGACTGGAAATTGGCGGCAAGAACATACTTTTAGAACATACTATCAAAGAGAGCTAGCGAATCAATCCAGAAATAATGATTTTACGACGTCAGTTTCCTTGTCAAATTTCTTTGAACCTGTGCGATAACAATGATTTGGTTAATTTGATGATTAAAACTGTATGATTCATATATAACATTGAATAAATATTGTTTACTTTTCAATAACTTATTATAATTTAATTTTTTATTTTACATAACACATTATAGCATCTACATAATTATTGTAATAATTATGGGCATACCAGGAGATAACAAACATATCACTCAAGATGGATTCCGGATATCGTCACGGAACAAATAATAGAGAGTTTTAACTAACAATAAAACTTACCTATTATTTTTCCGACGATATCCGGAATCCAGGTAATACCTACCTGGTACATCGTGAGTAAGTATAATGAGGTAAAAGCCGAGCGCCATGCGGGTCGCCGCCATCTGAAACGATAAAACGAGGCGACAGTGGCGCCGGAAGTCGAAGAGGGGAAGTTGCTAGGACGAAAAACGTGAAAAAGACAGGAGCTTGACTCAAGATGGATTCCGGATATCGTCGGAAAAATAATAGGTAAGTTTTATTGTTAGTTAAAACTCTCTATTATAACGTTAATACAGTGTTTAACACCATTTGCGACAGTATCCACTTATTAGTAGACTATCTACTCATCTGTCGCCTTCTTTCAATATTTTATTTATGTATTATTATTATGTATATTTATGTATGTATTTTATTTACGCACCAGTGGTTCATTCACATTTAAATCATTAACAGAATATCGTACAGACCTGTTCCATGTGATAAACCTATTATAGGAGGACACAGCACTCAGATATAAAAAAAATCTTTGTATCCCACCGCAATAATAAAACAAAAAAAAAATTGATTGCTAGTTAAAGTAATTAAACTTTAAAAGTTGAAAGATACAATACTGCCATTTGAGCACCGGCAAGGAGTGCGTGTTGTGATTGTGTGCAATTCTCGTTTTAATTTAAAAATTTTCTTTGTGTTACTGACAAGAATAAAAATTAGAGAATATAGTACCCGACAACGGTTACCTGTCTGTGGTATATCTAGCTTTTAAAGTAATCTTTACGTCTATATTTCACTCCAAAAGTGTAATTTGCAGGCTAAGTTATCACTTGAGAAACTTTGGCGAGTTATCGATAAATAAATTCACTCAAAATTAGGAGAAATTAATAGCAACACGAATACAGAGTGATCGGCTCACACAAACATTCTATATAAAATCTCTGCCCATTATTAGTATTACTATATTAGTCCTGTGTGCTATTCAGTATTTGTAAGGCGTTGCGCAGGTTCATCAGTCACTTACTTCAGCGAAAATGGTATCCATAGTTTCATAGACAAATACATCACATTCTATGGTGTCATTGGGATGGTAGTGCTCACGGGAACATATGGGATCGGTCGTATCGATCTCCAGCGGCGCATACCGGCGGCAGCGAGTGGTGGCCGGCAGCAAGACCTGAGCACTAGAGTTGAACGGAACGTCTACATTGCCTTCGCATTCGGGTACCACACATCTGACGATGAAAACAATAATTTCATTTAGAATTTCAAATAGATGTTGTATAGTTTTCTAGTCCACTTGAAATATAAGTACTTTCCCATCTAAAGATGTTATCATGAGATAGATTTCTCTTAAAGGTAGTAAAATCAACATTGGCATCTTTATAAAAATAATAGTATTATTATCTCGTATAGGGGAATACATAACTAACTAATTAGCTAGCAAGTAGCTAAACACAAACAAATTGTTTTCAGAAAATATTAAGATCTTTTTCTAGATTTATAAATATGTAAACCAAAATAAAAAAATGTTTTTGAATCAATTGGTGGCAATTACACAAATGCTTATAAAAATGCAATCGAGTGCTAGTGAGACAACGTCGAAGAATATTACCATTTGCAATTAATCTTATCGTACCCTAGAGCTAGACCTACGAGTAGCAAAGGTATTAGATTGATATTAGGTAGATACGGAGTGTGGAAATTTAAATTTTCTTTTGTAATTACACGCACTACCTACCTACTTATGGCGGTAATAAAATGATTATTTAATAATAATAAGGTTTATCGTTGACAATGTATTGTGACGTGTATAATGAACATGACGAGATAAGATACAGATAAATGATGAATGACTGGGACTTTCGCCTCCTGCCGTTCAAGTCAATAATTCATTTTGGTTATCTCTCGCATACTAATTAACATGCGAAAGTCTGGAGATAACATTTATCATTTGAACAAAATCTTGCTTCGGCTTATGATAGGCAAAATGTATCTGACATTTAAACAATACGTATAAGTATTTATTATTATTAAAATGTTTGCATTTTGTACTCTTACGAGTATTTATATACCTACTAAAAAGGTATAAATACATAAATAAACGCATAATAGGTAATATATAAATTTAGAGTTCATTAAAACAACAAGTATATGTCTAAGTCTTTCATCTCACGAAGGCGGGTTACGCTTAGTAGGGACTGTGCTGGTACATTGTTTTAGTGTGTGTGCGGCGCGTCGTCGGGAAGCCAACTGGCGTTCATAAGTCTACGCACACTAGAACAATGTACGTACATATACGAGCACAGTCCCTACTAAGCGTAACCCGCCTTCGTGAGATGAAAGACTAAGCCATATAGTCGTCGCTTGATTTAGTCGCTTTAATTAAATAGGTAGCTGCCGCTGTTAATGACACTCATAAATTCACTCGTAATCACTTTTAAGTTCTTGAGATTAAGTAAGTAGACACTTTTTTATTTGGCAAATAAACATGAGGTTGAGGAAAATCACAACATTTCTTATTTTCCTCAAGTACAAATTCTGTGCAACCGTATATTTTGACTGGCCTTTTATTATTGTATAAATTAAAAATCTATTGACATTTATCTATTATTTTATACTATTTGCTTAATTGATGTTGGCTGTGTGGCGTGGGCCCATTTTAGAATAGTAGCACCGCATCTGTTCCTCTGGCTGTCGTAAAAGTGGATTAAGAGGTAACATAGACGCTAGCACAAGTCCTGATGACCTACACCACCTCTAAAAGAGTGGCCTCGCCAACTCGCTTGTCCAGCGTAGCGTTTTAAGGCCATACATCCCTCACGAATGAGACAGTGCTTATGGCCGCCGGTGTCCAATATGGACGAAAAAGGGTTGGTTGGTTAGCTAATCGGTTTGCGGTTTTCTATTCTCCAGAGATTTATAATTGGGTACTTATAAACTTTTGTCATAATGAATTACCTTCTAAATTCTAAACCAGCATGAAGCAATGAAAGAATCTCACCGAAATGGGACCTGGTCAGCGACAAACACATAGTTAAGCGAGTACATAGCCGCGAGGAGGTTTGGTAAGCACAGCAGTACCACCACGTAACGCTGATACAGGCCGAAGTGTCCCAGCTGCGCGAGCGCTGCCTCCAGCGCATCCCCGACATCCTCCCTGGAATCTTTCACAGTCTTCTCATTAATATCATCCTTATGTGCACTGGTGTCGCCCGGCTGTATTGTTGCCGTTTCGCTTGACACATGCGCCTGCGCCATGCCACTCGCGTTTCCACACTGCCAGATGCGTTAGTCGTTTGATAAGCACTTTAAATCTGATAAGATTACTTCAGAGTTCATGCAGATTACATTCAGTTTGTTTATGTTGGCATTTGTATATTGAATAATAATGAGATGATTGAGACTTTTTTAAAATTTCTGTGACAAGATTTAAGACGCTTAACAGATTTAGAATTAAGGATATACAGTCTATTCGGGCTCTAAATATAACTTAATACAGAAACTTTCAAAAACTAGTCAAGCGTAGGAATTTTTAGTTTCCATACGATTAAGTGTAGGAATGCTTGTCATCGTATCTAAATGTCACAGCAATGTCATAACTTTTTTGTTACAAAAAGGTTGTGCTTTTATACAAAAACTAAGTAGGTATAAAAATAATACTTCAAAGCGACTATCTTTCCCGATAACGATTATTTTTTACGCCTTATAAAATGAAATTGCAAAAAAGTTTTCGAAAACGTTTTCAGTAGAAAGATAGTCACAGATCGTCATCATAATTCGTATTTTGTTGTAATTAAAAGATTGTTGTAATTTAGCTTTCAGTGACCCATTGCAACAATAACACCAAATAATAAACAATAATTTACAGTGTAATTATTTATACAGCAAATTAATTATTTGCCAATTAGACATTTAATGAACATCACTGGATTGACCAACATTTGCGAAGCCACGTTATGAAGATGTTCTTGGACGATACTAAAGAGTCAAGACCAAGGTTTTTAATTAAAAAAGACCTACCACTGATTGACATGAGAGCGTTAACGGTGGTTTACAAATTAATAAAAACTAAAGTTTAATACTCTGATTTTGATAATGTTTTATCAAAATCAGACCAATGTTGTTTTAATTTTATACCGAATAAATCGGCGTCGCCAGACGTTTTTTACCTTCACGTACCATACCATCAGCCAATTGCTCTCCACTGTTGGATATAGGCCTTAAGTTTCGTCCTTAAGTTATATTAAGGTTTCGCCACTACACACAATCTTACACAGACACTACCGACAAATTTCTTTAAGTGTCCAGTTGTCCAGAACACTGCGCTAACCTGGAATGTAGTCTCCATTCAAGGACGCAGCAAATATGTATGTCCTGCTCATGGACATACATAGACAACGCAAGCTTTTAAAACTGTACGGAAATCAAGCGTGTGACGTCACTAGTAAATTATTGTGATGGGAAACCAATCACCGATGAAACGAAACATCTCTACCACTTTTGACGATTTTTTACAATTGATTATAGCGCAGTTAGGTTTTATTATAAGCTTTTATTTAACTTCACCTGTTAGTATGTTTGGGACAAATCTTGCAAGCAAAATTCGAACCACTTCCTTTAAACTTACGACTTTCAAATTTTGCATGTTTGTTTAGTTCTGATGACAATACACTAAAATGATAGAAATAACCTGATGCCAAGATTGTCTACTTACGAGGGCACTCCTCAACGGTTAATAGCACGGACACGAAACTTTGCATATACGTTTAATTTTGATAGCTAAACATGATCTTCATCATGAACTGATGCTGCAGCCAGGATTGTCTCCTCATGAGGGCACTCCTCAACGATTAGTAGCAGAGATACGTAACTCTGCATGTACGTTTAATTTTGATAGCTAAACATGATTTACACCATGAACTGATGCTGCAGCCAGGATTGTCTCCTCATGAGGGCACTCCTTAACAATTAGTAGCAGAGATACGTAACTTTGCATGTACGTTTAATTTTGATAGCTAAACATGATTTACACCATGAATTGATGCTGCAGCCAGGATTGTCTCCTCATGAGGGCACTCCTCAACGATTAGTAGCAGAGATACGTAACTTTGCATGTACGTTTAATTTTGATAGCTAAACATGATTTACACCATGAACTGATGCTGCAGCCAGGATTGTCTCCTCATGAGGGCACTCCTCAACGATTAGTAGCAGAGTTTGCAAACAAAACTTTGCAAGAAACTTTGCAAAACAAAACATGACTTTCTACCGTAATGATGCGTTACTTGAAATGGATAGATTGAGAAATATTTCTAACTAAAAAGGTGTAAATAAAAAAAGTAATATAAAAAAAACGTTTTTTAAAAACAAGCTTTTATGCAAGCCATGTACTAAAACGAATAAAATGAACAAATATTCAATATAAAATAAGTTTATATTGAATTATTTGTTGTCAACAAGCTTGTCGCGAGAATTCAAATGCTACCTACTTTTATGAATATTTCGCGACAACGTTTTTGAGATCAAATAAGTTTTTTAAAGAACTTTTTTTATATTTTTTTTTTTTATTGTGTTTTGTAACAATGACTTGCTAGCGACACGAGTCGCAACAGATTTGAACGAGCAGCGCGAGCAGTACGAGCTTAGCTCTAACTTCGGGCACGCAGCGACACACAATTTAAGTTATTTATCTGTATATGTGGTCCTGCCTTGTGTCGCTTCTTCATTATACTCATTTATTACACTAAGTATTAAGAGATGAGCACATTACTTATGAGTATTATCATCTTTATCAGCATATCAGACTCGTACGTGATCTCAAGGAGCGCGGAAATATTCAGTGGGATTACGTTTCCGATACGTGTGTTTTTGCTATCATTACTCACGTTACGTTTATTTATTGATATATTCATTCATTGTGATGAATAAATAATTCCGAAGACATAGAACACAGGTTATCTGTTTTTCAGTAACTGTCGTCGATTAGCATGTAAATGTGTGTATTGTTATTAGTAGGTAGAGTGGTGATAATCTAGGGCATCGTTCCTCAACCTGGGGGTCGCCATCACATTTTTTTTATGGATATGATGCAGATGAGCATACAGTCCACCTTGTGGTAAGTGCATAGGTACTGTTACCCATGGACACCCGGGCTACATGCCAACATCAGTCTAGAATGGCAAACGTTGGCTTGCCTCCGGATGCGCTGCTTACCAGTAGAGATGTAGAAATGAATTTAGAGAAAGGTTTGGGAAATGGGAAGGAATTCGATGATATTACTTATGCACTTAGTTAAGTCTTCAACTATAATATTTTTAATACATTTGATGGCTTTAGTACTTATTCCGTCAATACCAGTCAATACCTCGGTACTGGGATCCAGGTTGTCAACAATTTTAGAAATCTCTTCAACAGTGCATGTTTTGAGTTGTGCAAGTGTATATTTCTGAAAGTGTGAACTGAACGAAAGTGATATTTTATGGGTATTCTGTTAGCTAATTCGGTACCAATAGATGAGATGAAAATGTTGAAAGCTTCACCTATTTCTGTATCATTGGTTAGTACTGGAAATAACTGGAATAGACTGGAATTAACTGAGAGTTTTGGGAGAGCGCAATTGGTTTTAATATGATTTCTAGCTAGTCTCAATTTCTTTGGTCCCACATTTTCTTTGGTCTCTTGCTGCATTTATTAAAGATTTTATAATAATACTAGTCGTGTGCCCGATGAGATTTCTCATCGGCAACATCTCAGGAACCATCCGACTTTTCTCCCATACAAAATTTGGCCCTTATTTTATACCCTTAGGCGAAGAATTTTCAAAAATCCTTTCTTAATGATCACCTACAATAAATAAAGAACTACTGTGCAAAATGTCATGCTTCTAGAGCCACCGGTTTGGGCTGTGCGTTGTCTGTCAGTCAGTCAGTGTTAGATTTTTATTAAGTAGATTTATTTTTGTCACAAAGAATTTTCCTTCTAACTTTATTTCTTATTTAAATCTTTGTTTTCTTTATCAGCCGTCAGTTTGCCATTAATACGTTTCGTAGATTAATCATTTCCACCAGCTCGCTGTTAATCCAATCTTCCTTTGATGAGTTTAATTTTTTTGTTTTTAGTGTCTTATTTTTTTTGATTTATATGTTTCGTTGAAATTGTACAGGCAGTTATAGTCATTTTCTTTGTTTCATTATGTAGCTCCAGCAATACTTTTGTATAGATTACCGTATATGACTGCTTCATATTTCATTAGCTTTTTTGTATGTGGTTTAAATTTCAAGAGTTCCAAATAGATTTGCTTGTGATCGGACATTGAAGACGCTAGTATTAACAGATGGAAGGAATTGTTATATAAATCTGAGCAAACATGATCGCGATTTTTTTAAGGACCATATATAGGAATTTTTAACCTACATACTGAAAACGCGGTATAATTTATTTTAATTTTAATAGTAAATTTTAGATTATTAAGAATAAGAAGAAATCAAGTATTAAGAAGTTGTATTATTTTCTTCATTTTCTTAAGTATATTACCGTTATAATATGAATAAATAAATTTAATATAAAGTATTTTCTTAGGTTTTCGCGATTACTATACATAGCAATTAAACAACTTTGAACGGTTTAAATCGCGTATATTTGACATTATTTATATCCCGACGTTTCGAACAATTTGCAGTGGACGTGGTCACGGGGTGACTAATTGATTTTATTTGTCACTTGAGTTATTAAGAAATTATTTGGACTACCGTCTGAAATTTTTTGAACTACCGTCTGGATTTTTTTTAATCATAACATTCCCTATGCTCGCAGTATTCACTCACGGTGTCCAGAGGTCTTGCAGTATTGCGTTGGCCTTGGGATTTAATTAATTTAATGACTGGATCCCAAGCCGGTGGTACTTGCCAGCCATCTTCTCTATCCACGTCCACTGCAAAGTGTTCGAAACGTCGGGATATAAATAATGTCAAATATACGCGATTTAAACCGTTCAAAGTTGTTTAATTGCTTAATAGAAAGTAATCAAAATTGGCAAGGGTGATGAATGATGAATGAAGGTGATCTTGTTATTGTTTTTTTTTTAGACACACCAGCTGTACAAACTTAATACCTAGACATTTTTACAATAAAAAAACACTTGTTACAATACAAACTTGTTTTGTATAGAAGTTACGATTAGTATTCAAGTACTTATCTTAGGTAAAAAATAAATAAACTCTTTGTGAAACCAACAATTTACGTACGATTTCATTGTGTTTTTAATTTATTTATTTACTTCATATATTCGAAAATAGAATTCAATAATGATAGACCTCTGTTACAGTTGTGGACAATTACGTTTGAAATGCAAACGGAGAGGTTGTATTGGAGCTGTGTTAGTATTTTACACTTAGTGACGGGGGCTCAAATATATAATCTTCTTTTCCTTAAATATTTTCAAGCCTGCATTCTAATAACATAACTTCTTTCACTAATTTTAATTTTAAGTAATCTCAACAATTTATTATAAGTGCAATAAAAAGTTATTTTTTTTTAGAGTAATTGACAGACGAGCGGACCGGCCACATGATGTTAAATAGTCATCGCCGCCCCTGGATACCTGGAACACGGGGCATGAGGGTGTGCTGCCTACATTGCAGAGTCCTGTTCACAGCTATCTTTAAGAGCCCAATATCGTAGCATCGTAGAAAAACCTCGCTGGCAGTTCATTCCACAACTTTCTGGTCCGCTGTATATAGTGTATTATTAACTGTACGCAAGGACTGTCTGTTAAGGAAGTGCAGACATGTAGGTAAGAGTACATATTATGCGTGCTGGTACTGAGCGCTACAGTGATGAGGGTATGTTGAGTGCTGCAACTATTCAGGGGAAGACCGATTGCGAGCCAAATGTTTTATGAAACTGCAAATAGCTTTCGAGTGGTGTGAACTACTCATCTCTCAGTTTGTCTCTATGGCCGGTGTAATTTGGGCGCGTATTTCTAAATATGTTAATTCAACGAATTGTAAGTTCGTTTTATTTTACAATTTTTTGATATATTTTAATGTTTTAGTGTATGAGCAAAATTGACAAAATTATCGAAATTGTTTTACGTATAGTTGAAATAGCTCCCCCCCCCTTGCCCCCTTCAAACGTCAAATGTCAAGTGAAATAAAATACTTAGTTGAGTTTCACTGGAGGCACTTATAAATATTGTGTCTAACGTAATAGAAGCATAGGTTACAGCCAGTGGCGTAACTATAGGGTGGCAGGGCTGGCAAAATGCCACGGGCCCCCGACCCGACGCGGGCCCCCGGTCCGAGAGGCCGCGAGCTCAGAAGTAACCTAACATTTTTAACAAAATTTAGTAAAAATTAAAAATAAAATTTCAGTGTTTTGCAACCTGCCACTTTGCAAAATTTAAATGATACTGAACTATTAAAAAAAGCTCTAGAATTTGTTGATCTTATATATAAAAGACATATCTGAATCATTTGCCAGAGAAATTCTCAGTTTTCGGTCCACCTTCAGAGACGAAATAGAAAAGTCTTCGTGTATTAGAGAACTTGCTGATTTATTAATATTAAAGAATCATTTTATGTCGTGCAGTTTTCCTGAAGTACGTACTGCATTAATGTTGTTTGTTACAATTCAATTCCTGTGACTACAGCTAGTGCTGAAAGCTCATTTTTGAAACTAAAATTAATAAAAACCTATTTAAGAAACTCTATGGGACAAGACAGGCTACGTAACTTGGCTATTCTGTCTATTGAAAATTCTATGGTCCGATCTTTAAACTTTGATAATGTTATTGATACTTTTGCGGAACAGAAAGCTCGGAGAAAAGAATTTTATTAATAAATATCTTGTTAATATTAAATTGTTATTTCATTAAAATTATGTAATACCTATGCTTTAGAAAATAAAATTTATTAGATATTTAACTAAAATGCACACAATATTAGTAATACTGTTGGGTAACTACTTAAGTGATTTATTAAAATTAAATTATAACGTGACGATTTTTACTGGGAGGGCCCCATCCAATGAATTTGCCACGGGCCTCAGATGGTATAGTTACGCCACTGGTTACAGCATTTACAATTTAAATTGCCTTCGGTTTTTCAGTTCGTAAATCAAGCCATATTATACATATATCATGTGCCGCCATTTACACCGCGATTGTCCGTGACGCAGCTTAGAAAGGAAAAGATACCGGCGACAGGAGAGTCGCATAAAGGATTTACTGAGACGAATAACCACATTGTACCAGTTTCGTGTACCGCGGAAGTAGTTAAAAATTCAACGGCCTCGACTTAACTCCGCTGTCCTTTTTCTAATCTTAGAATTAGAGTAATAATAAGAATAAAATCGATTGTATAATGCGATCTGTATTTTTCCACGGCGTGATGCTGCACATTACAAGCGGTGTGGTCACACAGCAAGACCTTCCAATTTCACAGTCTGAGCGTAGACGCGGTTAATAAGAGAATAGACGTTATTTCGAGTTATTTCGATCAAGATTAAACTGTGCGTGTAATTAGAAGATGATACAGATCCTCTAATTATTCGTCATACTGCAGTGAATTTGAGAACAAATCTGTTTTCTCATTCTAAGTGGATAGAAAAAATGTTTATTAAATCAGGTTTTTTTCTTTTCATACGAGTATATATATGGCAATAGTGCAATTAGCACATTATGCCAGTGTCACATTTTCTTCGTAAAGTCAAAATAATAATATGTAATTTAAAACACACGTTGTCAATGTCCAATCTCGTCGAAGTAGGTCAAGAGTCACTCAATAAAGTGATAGATAGGTTTGCCGAGGACAAAAGAGGACTCCTTGGAAGCACACGAAAAACGCAGCACTATGTTTTTTTTATTACCACAACCATTGAAGTATTTAAAGTATTGAAGTACGCACAAAAAACACTTTGAAGTTTAATAAAAACTATCACTATTAAACCACAAAACGTACAGTACCTACCAAACTATTAATTAATCCAACAATTAATCCAACAAAAACTCGACTTCTCGAGTTCCCGCCAAAAAGTATAAGTACAGTTAATTTAAAAAATAACAAAATCTCATTGTACTTTGTAAACAACTTTCTTTACTGACGAGTAGGTAGTCGGTAAGTGTCAGCTTGTTTCTTATACTTTTTTTTGACACTGGTATTCGCTCGTATCTTCGCTGGCTTGAGACTCAATTTTTATGATTCCATTATTATATTCCTATGACAACATACCGTCATTTAGAATCTAGATAGATCACATTGATAGCAACTACTACGTTAGTAGGTACAGTAGTTTATTCAATACTTGTGTAATTGTTTATCGAATTTGATAATCCTGAATAAACACACTACACCACAGTGTAAACTATATAGTCCGTTCCAATCCAATATGCCGAAACCAAAACAAAATCAAATCAATGAAATATCTCAAAATTTAGCTTTAAACGTAGGGCAAACTTGCACTCGAGATGAATCAAATTATCAAATGGATATGTAAACAATTAACACCTCACTATTTAATTATGTGGTAGCGGTTGTGTTATCTCTTTTTCTGTGTAGCGGTTTTTGTTATTTATAATAGTCGCCTTTTAAGACTGTGTCGTGTAACACAGGTGGTATGCACAAAACCATTAGGTCCTTACCTATGGAATTGCCGTTTTTTATAGAAAAAAAAAACAATTAAATATTTTATATGAAAATTATATATTTAATTAATCGTAGTATTGCCCATTATTATCAATGCACTTTTGCCATTTTAATGGAACTTGATTGATGCCTCTGCTATAGAACACCCCGGGACGGGAATCTATTAATTCTCTAAAACTGTTTTTCAATGACCCAACGGAGTTGAATTTTTTCTCCTGTAGAAAGTTAACCAAATTCCGAAAAAAATGGAAGTCGTAGAGGCAAGGTCTGACGAGTAGGGTGGGTGACGAAGTTTCCAGTCGAAGCGCCCGTAACTTTGAGACTGTCTGTCGTGCAGCGCGTGGGCGAGCGCATAGAGAAGCAGAGGACTGGAGTGATTGACCAGACTCGGTTGTTCGATAAAGTGCTGCGTTCCTGCCACGGCGGAACTCATATTCGAAAATAACGCGAATTTTTAACTTTTCCATGGTCGCAAACACAACGATATCAAAGCAAAAAGTCGTTTGACGAAACCAACAAATGAATAACTGATAGAGCGGTTTCCACTCTTTTAAACGCCTTCAGAACGTTCTCCCTATTAAAACTATGAGTAATCTTGTTCAAACGCTCCTTCTTCTATTTTATTCTAATCTAGATACCACTTGAAGAACTTCTGAATAGACTGGAGAGTCTCCAAAACTTGAGTATTCGCTTTATTTTTGGTTTACGCAAGTTTGACCACATTTCTGAGTTTAGGAAGAAGCTTCAGTTGTTACCTATTCGTTCTCCCCGCAATTGTCACATTACGGGTCACACTCCTCTATAATGTTCTTAACGAACCTTCTTCTCCTACCTACTTGCGTGTCTCGTATATTTTTCCAAAATCTAGACCCCTGAGATCCCAAACCTTCTCCCTGTTGAGGATCCCTTCTTACAATTCTCGTAGCTGTGGGGACTCGTGTTCGCTTCGAGCCGTACGCCTATGGAATGCTCTACCTCATACGATTATATTAATATGTATAATATTATTATTTAGGTACATGTGTTTATATGTATTGTATATAAATATATATTTATCTATTTTGTTAATATTATTGTATGATTAAATTATTATACATACAATTTTTCAGTAGGCACTATGCGTGCATTTCTGTCTTGACCTATATTTCACTTTCCCAGGTCCCAGGTCTGCGGGAAGAAATCTCCGCAGGAGATAAGCTTGCCTTTTGTACATCTTTTCTTTTTCTTCCATTTTATTTGCTTCATGTTATGTGTGTACACAATAAATTGTCAAATAAAATGAAATAAATAAATAAATAAAAAGGAAATAAATAATAACAATTTGTATTTCTGTTTAACCAAAGGTTGACTAGCAGAGTATGCCAGTAGGCATTATGTCCGCCTTTTGTACAATGTTTCTTTGTGCACTAAAGTTTAAATAATTAAAAAAATAATAAAAAGAAACAATTATTAGTTTACGCTAAAAAAGCACGATTATAGATTACCTACCTAATGTGTAAGTTTATAAACCAAGTTAAGTTATTCATGTACATTGCACAGTTTAGTACCAATGTGTAAAATATAAGAAATTGTTTTCATGTTAATTACTAATAAAAGAAAACTCTTCAACAAAATGAACTCGTGTAAAATAAGAAAAGACGCTAAACTCCGTTCAACAATCTCATAATCTATGAAAGATTCAAGTCGGATATTCAAAATGTAAATGTAATCTGATTAAATATCACAAGCAGAATTTGTACGCTCGAATACATTCAGAATGTATTTACTTCAATAGGTATGTGTACTCGTAGGTATACATTTTTATCGAGACATTTTTATCGATAAATTTTATGGACAAAAAATATTAACCGTTTATTCACTTGCGTAAACAAAGCATAATTTTCACATATTTATAAAATGTTTATTTAGAACAATTATTTATTTATTTAGCTAATGGAACAAATGTTACTCGCGGGAAAAGATGGAGTGGTGATATTTCACAGGCACACGGCACAAGGCCGCTACCACTAGCGTTGAGGAACTACATCACCTCTAAAAGAGTGGACTCACTAACCCGCTTCGCCAGCATGGCTAATCCCTCATCCTCCAGACAATGTGCATGAGAAGGCCCGTCTCCAGCAGTGGATGCTAAAAGCGCTGATTACATTACATTTACATATTTGATTTAATTCCGTGTCAGTCACCTAAGGCCACCGTGTTTGTTTACATTTTGGGGAAATTGCATTGGAACGAAATATTAGGGGTTAAAGTATGAAATTGCCGATTTGTACTGAAAAATTATAACTCCTTTTTTTCTAAAATGTAACATATTTATTTAATCAAAATATTTACCCTCATTATCTATACATTGTTGCCATCTAATCGGAAGTTCATTTATGTCTTTGCGATAGAACTCTGGGGATGTAGATTCGACAAACTGTGTGAAAGCATTTTGTACTGTCTCTTGGGAAGAAAATTTTTTACCACGTAGAAAATTGTCCAAATCACGAAAAAAATGGTAGTCCGTTGGAGCAAGGTCTGGCGAGTACGGAGGATGACGTATGGTTTCTAACTGCAGCTCCTGTAGAGTTACAACGGTTTCTCGTGCAGTGTGAAGTCTTGCGTTATCATGGAGCAATAATGGTGAAGATCGATTCACGAGTCGGGGCTGTTTCACTGCTAGTTTGGCCATCATTGTTCGAAGTTCGGCACAGTAAACATCTGCTGTTATTGCTTGACCAGACCTGAGAAAGCTATAGTGAATAACACCATGAATAGACCACCAAACAGTTACCATTACCTTTTTATTGGTAAGCTTTGCCTTAGGGCACTGCTGCGGCGTTTGACCTGGGGTCAGCCATTGCATTTTTCGCTTTCGGTTATCGTACAGAATCCACTTTTCGTTACATGTCACAATTCGATCCAATATTCCTTCATTTCTGTACCGATTCAACAAGGCAACGCAAGTTTCAATACGCGTTTCTTTCTGCAGATCGGTCCAATCATGAGGCACCCATTTTTCATATCTTTTTATCTTATTGATTTGATGCAAATGAGTCAATATTGTAGATAAGGTAACGTTAAACCATGCCGCTAATTCTTGGGTAGTTTGACTCGGATCGGCTTCCACCATTCAGCATTCTTTCAATTCGGCGTTATTCACCTGTGTGGGCGGTCTTCCACGTGGTTCGTTCTTCAAGTTGAAGTTTCCATTACGAAAGCGTTTAAACCAAAAACGCATGGTTCGTTCATTAGCAGTCTCCTCTCCAACGCAGCATTGATATTGCGAGCCGTTTCTGCCGCGTTAGTTCCGCGTCGGAACTCGTATTCAAAGATTACTCGGATTTTCGAAGTATTCATCTTTCCCGTCTAAGCTGAATAAAAAAAACAATTGAAAGTCGAAAGTCGATTGTTGCACATTTTTTAAAACAAGAACCTCATAGGTATCATGTGAAAAAAGTTTCATTGACCCAGTGGGAAAATTGTTTATGTGGAGACATGAATATTTAGCTGCAATATGACAGTTTTTAATATGCCAGAACCTTACGAGTGTCAATGAAATTAGCAATGTAAACTGACTTATTGAACAGACTGTTACAAATGACTTCAATGTGTGTTGACTTGTGACATACTATCACTTTGCTATTACTAAAAAAGTATTCCAAAGAAACATTTCAAATGTAACGGTTCGGGTGCCTAGTTTTATGAAAGGAAAGTTAGACCACGTGACCCGGGTACTGCAACTTTAAGCTTCAAAACACGTGACTAAGTAACAGGCCGAGTAGGTAGATATTTAATATGATAATTTTTTAATGGTGTACTGCGGATGTTTATCTCACGACATGTGCGCGCGCGGCGTCTTTTCTGATTAACTGTTTCACACCTCTATTGCGGAGGAGTAAAGATCACATTAGCCTACTAATACATATGTTACCGGCGAATGGGTCAACTGACAGTCGGTAGACTTATCTCCTTTTACTATTTAATGCTGAGGTAGTCCTGTCGGCGCGCTGCCAGCCGCCACTCCCGCGCATTCGTTCTTGCTGGCGGGACGTCCACAAGGTTAGGTCTGACAATAGATGTACTGTTCAGATCGCAGCGTTTGAAATTTTTTAGCAAGTCGTTTTGTGTAATTAGTGGTGTGTGTGCAATGGGCGGCGAGTGCGTGACCACGGGCGCCGGGTTTGGGCGATGGCAGGCGCGGTTGGCAGTGCTGTTGGCGCTGCCGGTGCTGCTGACTGGACTCTATGGCACCAACTATGTGTTCCTGGCTGCACATACGCCTTACAGGTAATATGACTTATGTTTACCCCAGGACGCGTGAGGAAATTCAGAGCTACACCAACGTAGGCTGAACATTATTTGTTTCCTTTTCTTCATTTAGTTAATTGCAACTGTTATGTTCTTACACATATCCGCGTTAACTTCAATAAATTACAGTAGGTACACACTACTGTAAGCAACAGTTTTGTAATAAAAAATGATTGTGATTCTGTCATTATTCCTTCGTTTGTAGCCACAGAATTATAGATGGAGGGGGCTTCTGTAACTTAAACTTTTACTCCGTCATCAATTATTAATAATTCATACTGTGATGCCATTTTCCTTCATATTCTAAAATAATACCTTTAAATTTATTAAACGGGTTTTCTATTCGCATCTTTGATCGCATCATTTCACTCGATTAAAATCATTTTAATATAATTAATAATTATTAATGGTTAAATACGTTTATAAAAAGAGAAGATTTATGAAAAATATAATTAAGTAAAATTTAAAAAACTTATAAAAAAAAATTTTTAAGCAAAAAATCTTGTACTGAAAACTAATAAATAAGTCACAACAGTTTCGGTATCAGTTGATAAATTATTAAAAACAAATAATCTTTTTTTAACTTTGACTGCTAGGTGGCCGCGTGGGTATTTTTATATTCTTCCAGCGTTCTGTTAACTTGGTCTTCCGCTTACTTACGATAATTTTTAAATGATATACTAAATACATTTTTTTTTGTTTACATGTTTACAGTAAAATGTTGGTAAAATTTACAGTAAAATGGTTAATTAGGTACTTTTTTATTTACATCTGACATCGTAGATAAAAAACAAAGTTTCCGTTGAAATATTTGCATATAATTAGTAGTCAATATTATATAACGAATTTATGCAATAATATAAAAAAATAACAGTTTTCCAGTTAGATTTCCATTTAGCGGTCATCGACATCGTAACCATTATTATTCTTTGCAATAAAATTGGTTTGTTTGTATATCCACATAGACGATATTTAGTTACATTAGAATATTTCGAATGTCGAATAAATTAATTGTTAAACGCCTAATTAGTAAACTGCTTTCTTGACAATTAATTGTTAAAACAACCGTGTTTATGCGCTAGGTATCAAATACGTTTAGTTTGATATAAACTACTTGTAGTATTGTAGAATTTAGTCAAAACAAAATTCATTAGATAGGAGGAACACTAATACAAATAAATATATAGACAATAAATATGATGGTATTTATCTGATTATGGCATTTCACATAATGAGATGTCATTATCAATTAAATTATGTATTATGTTATGGTGTTTGGACTGAGCCATCCTGAGGTGTTTTTTTTTTTCTAACCATGTGCGACTAAATTTTACAATAACTATGAATTCAGTTTGGTTATAATCATAATCCATTTACTGAATATACTAGCAAATTAGCCAAGTACAAAGCGAAAACGTTCAAACAGTATTCTTAAAGGAAATGTTTATTAACTATTGTACAAAAGGCGGACTTAATGCCTAGTGGGATTCTCTGCCAGTCAACTTTTGCTTGAACAGAAATATGGAAATATTGTAGCAAATAATTACAAACAATACATACAAAATTTTATGTATTTTTTAAAAATGTAATCCTTAAAACTGTCCTACTGAAAATGTGTTCAGCGAAACCACACTAAACTGTGTAGTGCGTATCAATTTGCGCATATTTTTTATTCATAACTAACAACAAGAATAACATATAATCAATAAAAGAAAAAAAAAGAATCAAATTTACTTGAAAAACGTTTAACTAAAAATCATATTTGTATGACTAACCTAATTTTGACCGGGGCATTAGCATTTTTCGATTGAGTTTTAATATTTACTTACCTAAATTCGAGCTTCTTTTTTACGACAGTGCTGTAAATGCGCAAATACAAACATTTGCTAATAGTATATAGGTCTGTGTGTGGACGACCTAAAATAGAGTACGCTTATTTTCAGTTTGGTGGCAATGGCCCCCTCGGGGTGCCGATTATATTTACACATGAAATACCTTCCGGGTTCATAATGCTTGTTGATTCTAAACACGAATTTCGTGACATTTTTTACTTTACTCGTAACACTTACCATCACGTGGGACCGCTTGCTAGTCCGCCCTCTTCTCTATAAAAAAAAAAACTAGTATTTTCACGCGGTGCTGCGTGCCGGCCACTCGGGGTACGATTTCTAAATCGTTTTGTCCGTCTGCCTAGGTAACCGTACCTACGAATACGTGGGGAACTCAGAAAGTTTTACGAACACAAGAAACAGTTTTCAAAGTAGGTATTCTCCACTTGCATCTGTACAAAGTTTCATGCGTCTAAACCGATTTTGAAAACAATTTTTTTGCAATCTTCCTCGGGTAGCTATTTTACAGCCTCTTCGAACGTAGCCAGCGCATCTTTCGGCGAAAACTGCTTCCCCTTTAGTTGGGATTTAATTATGGGAAATAAAAAAAAGTCACAAGGTTTGGCACCTTGTGACTTTTTGTCGAGATTGTAAAGACGAATGCCTAAAATTCACCAGGGTACTGTCCAAAAGTCCCTTGTTGTAAGCGCTGAGCGGGTGTGAGTGGGTGGGTCGTCGTGGTGCAACAGCAGTCCGTGGAGACCTGTGTTTGGACGGTTGTTACTCGTTGTAGTGAAAACGTTTGGCAAGCACGTATTTACGTACCATTCTGCATTAATGTTGCTTTGGTTTCGCAAGGTACATATATCAGGTAGCCAGTTAAAGTGAAAAAAACTTGTGATTAAATATCTACCAGCGCTTCTTGCTCTTTTCACTTCGGTAGGCGTTGGCTCAGTTTGAAACAGTCAAATAGTAGATTGACCTTTAATTTCTGGATCATACTGGTACATCCAAGATTCGTCACATGTGACAATGTAGTAAAAGCGCCGAGACGAGCCTGACGACTGCTTCAAATTTTGTTGTCATATCACGGCACCATTCGACACGAACTTGTTTTTGAGTCTCGGTGAGGTTGTGAGCCAGAGCCCAGAGCCCAGAGCGATACTATCCTCGAGGATAGTATACCCAGAGCGATACTATCCTCCTGACTCGTAGATGCTCATGTAATATTTCACACACACTCGCCGATCCAATCTGCAATCTCTACTGAATCCCCTTGTATGTATTCGTAATTCATCTGTTCTCACAAATAAATTTTTTTACTACCACCACTTTTTCTACTGTAAAGGGCGACCGCTTCTTTCTTCGTCAACCTTCGTCAGATTGATTGATGACACGCTTAAATTGATTGTACTAACGACACGCAGTTGCCTTAGAAGGCCACATATACTGGTTTTAAAGAACATTTAAAAATCATACAAAATCCTAGCGCGGAAATGTTCTCATTGAAAATCTATTTTTTTAATAAGACCACAATTAATAAGACCACATTTAATAAGACCTCATTTAATAAGACCACAGTTAATAAGACCACATTTAATAAGACCACAGTTAATAAGACCACATTTAATAAGACCACAGTTAATGAGACCACATTTAATAAGACCACAGTTAATAAGACCACAGTTAATAAGACCACATTTAATAAGACCACAGTTAATAAGACCACATTTAATAAGACCACAGTTAATAAGACCACATTTAATAAGACCACATTTAATAAGGCCACAGTTAATAAGACCACATTTAATAAGACCACAGTTAATAAGACCACAGTTAATAAGACCACATTTAATAAGACCACAGTTAATAAGACCACATTTAATAAGACCACAGTTAATAAGACCACATTTAATAAGACCACAGTTAATAAGACCACAGTTAATAAGACCACATTTAATAAGACCCTGCAATAATACGGAGGAATTACTAT
This sequence comes from Sesia apiformis, assembly GCA_914767545.1. Lineage (NCBI taxonomy): Eukaryota > Metazoa > Arthropoda > Insecta > Lepidoptera > Sesiidae > Sesia > Sesia apiformis. The sequence goes on from OU611958.1 coordinate 235,510, forward strand.
TAATATCGATTGTTTTCTTTTTATGTTATAGATAGTCATAGTTTTAATTGTCATCAAAACCAGCGAGTGTTCCGTAGATAAAAACACTTTTATTTGTCGCAAAACTAACTTTCTGAGTAGCCTTAGCTAATGAGTTTATACTCGCAGTCATGGAACAAGGTGGTCAAGTATATATTATTGTAATTGTACTCATTTATTGTAATATACACTGATTACAATAAATGTTTCGATCGAATTAATTACATAGTATTTTTGGATAAACTTACAGCTGCATCCATTATTATTAAATTATTTTTTAATGAACATATAAATAATACCGGTAAATAATCGTCAAGAGCACTAGGTTTCTTTATCGGAACCTCAGAGAACTTTCCAATATTTAAACCCTTGAAAGTTCTCTATTGCGTACACGTGCGCGGCATCTGGAATACGCTTCTCAAATCTGGAATCTTTAATATGAAATTTATAAAACGGAATAAATACGTTACAAAACAGTGAAAACCGCAACAAAATCGGTCCAATAAAACCTGGCATTAGCTAGCGCCGATAAACAGACAGACCGACACACACGCTGTCCATTACGCGGCATTATAATATCTACACTTATTTACATTGAGATTTTTGAACTGAATCACGGAAGGGAGGAAACATCAGTGTTATTTTAATACTAAGGAAACTTAACACAAATGATAAATAACCACCAGTATTTTTTATAAAATTTATTTTTAATAACAGGAATACTTATTTTTAATAACTTCCTGTTACGAGTGGCTTAATCTATGTAAATTAAATTCGACGTCGTAAATTATATAAACAAACACACACGTGTCGAAAAATATTTGCAAATTATTAGCAGAAACGTGTTTCCTTAAAATTAACATAATAGTTGAGTAACATTAACATAATACCCTCTACTTTATGACCAACTGCTTAGAATTGGTTGTTTGTAAAAAAATTTAAAAGTTCAAACTGATACAAGCTCGTTTGCAGCTCCTTGTCAACTTACTCAATAAGCGGTTAGGTAATGCCGACTGCAAATATAAAGTTGTAGAACAAACCTATTCATTCGGTTAGCAGTTAGAGCAAGGAATATTAACTCTAAAATCATCGTAATAACATTTATAAACGCAAAAATACTTTGTAATAGTACGCACAGTCGACTAGCCAATGTTTTACCTAGGTAACGCAACTAGATAAATATCTACTCATTTTAAATTTAAAATAATCTATTCCAATTATGCAAATGGCAACTAATAAATTGATTACATTGCAGTTAGAAAAACAACAAGTAATTCAGTTATTTTCATCTATACCGACATAAATAGATATAATATTTTTTATCTATCAATCGTATCTTACATTTAATATTTACATTTTTTTGAAAAGGGCGTTTTTGTGTAAAATTAGAGTTTTAGAGAGAGCAATTTTTTTTTGAATTTTTGTCTGTATGTCTGTCCGTCGATTTGTCTGAACGCAAAAAAGACTGGAGGAATTATTATTAAACTTGGGATAGATATAACCTAGGTGCCGGGTATTTTCACAAAAAAATTCCTAAAGAACATTATTTGCTTTGCCCTACCCTGGATAAAATTGTTTGCGTTTGCCCAACCCTGGATAAAATCCTGACTACGCCCTTGTCCACACATAAGTCCGCGCGCACATTGTCGTACCAATTTATAAATAATCCTTGTATAGATAGATCTGAATTATATAGATATGTCTCCATTTGATTAAAGTGGTTAAAAATAACTGTTTCTGTGTCAAACACTAAAATAAACAGACACAAATGGACGCTCCGCTAGGGAGATCGCTACACACAATAGGCACAGTTTCTCAAAAATTCGCTGGAGTGTCCTCTTTGTAGTGAAAAAAACATTCGTAGTGAAAGTGTTTAAAATGAACATAATTTCTAAATTTGTACGATACTGTTGATATTTAGCAATATTTAGGTTGAAAATAACGTATAGGTATATATTTTGTTAGGACAAGCTTACATCTTAAAAAAAATATATATTATTGCCAACCCAAGATACATAGAACACCAACACAACACCAAAAATATGATTGCGTTCTTAATTCCCAACAGATACATTTAACATTAATATTTAATTGCAATCAGCTGGATATTGGCTTCCCGATGCACATTGGATGTATCGGCGCGAACTCTAGAATTATACTTAGTTGAGTTTGTGTTTGATTTATTAATAAAAATTGTGTAGTGTTTGTGATAATCAAATAAAAGCATAGGATTGCGTTTTTCTGAGTGCTTCCAACGAGTCCTCTTCTGTCCTCAGTATACCTACTATCACTTTACTCGACGATTCTTGACTTTTACTCCAACGGGCTTGGACATTGACAGTATACACTTGACACTGGCAGAATGTTCTAATTGCACTATTTTCATATATGAAATGAAAAAAGCCTTTTCAATTTAGAAAGATTCAATTTTAGTAAATCTTCATGCCGAGATTATTTTCGAATTTCAATACGTTATACTCATATAAGTAGTGTCAATACGAAAAACAACCTTGTATCTTCAACAACTACATATAATTTGCAAAATATATCTAATATTGTGCGTGACATTGATGAAACGAATACTTTTATAACAAGCGTTTTATAACAAGTATTTACTTTAGACTATCATAGAATATCTCTATTATGCATACAAAACTTAATCTTTACGCAAAACGATTTTCGCAAAAATATTTATTTAATAAAATAGTGGTACCTACATCGTCAACAAATCGTACGGACCTGTTACGTGTAGTTTAACCTATTATAGGTGCACACAGCACTCACAATTCACAATATTAAAGCCTACGACATGAAAAAAAAAATGTCAATGCAATTGCTATCACAAACAACAATATCATTATAGCTGCTTATAGTTACGTGAAAGGTTTCACTATAGGGAATCTGTTTATTTACCCCCCCCCCCCCCCCTCCGCCCTTGCGTTCTTACGTTATCATCGTAAATTAGTGAATGTGGCGATCCGCACGTGTCGCGGTGAAGCGTGCGTGCGGTCGGTCCGTGACAGCGGTGACACATCGCGCGTTGACCCCGCCCGGACCCGCGATCCGGTTACATCTGAATCTACATAATTCTTTTTTTGGTTACCACATGTTAGATTAATCCAGTAAGCTGAGAACTGGTTATTTTAGGGTTCCGTGATGTCATTTCGGATGTACCGAAGAACAGAGAAACTCTTTTACGGAGCAGTCTGTCCAAGATTCCATGCAGAGTTACTGTTCGGCAACAAAAACTTTTTAAAACTTATTTTTTATAAATAACGCCACATTCAACGAATGACGCACACTAGGATACCCTGTGTCGTGAGACCAGACTCTAGAGACATTCATAAAAATAAACAGAAAACATTTGTTTTTAAACAAATTAATGTCAGAGACTTTAATCTCGGGATTTTTTGCACAGTGGGTAGGGTCACTACAAACTGCGCCAATCGGTCAAAATTGACAAAATGAGAGATTGAATAACAAGTGTGTTATTTGTAAAATTTTAAAGTAAATGTTCACCCATATACCGGATATGTGTGTATTTACATTAAAATATAAACAATTATTGTTCACAAAACTAAGTAGTCAAGTTTCGGGAGCAAGAAAAATGCTTTTTAAAAACTAAAAATTAATATATTAAAACTAATGAGATTGAAGACAAGTGGCAGAGCTTGATGCCAGTATTCAACTACTTATTTAATTAAATATAACTTACAAAGTAATCTCTTATGGCTACATCCTAAATGCTAACTAAGCGCTAGGTTCCTAGAACTATAGGTTCGGCCGACCACCCGGTTCTGCTGACTTAGCTATCAACAGGAAGGGGTTGGGTGACGTAACTAAGTAATAAACAAGCGAGGACAAATAATTTGTGTGTACGCAAACAAAGGCTTGCTCTTTTCCGAAAGAACTATCATTGTATAGCTATTCGTTTTTATAACAAATTACCAAACAAATTCGAAGAAATAAATATTAACTTATTCAAAAAATACTTATTTTAACTGGCTCCTTCATAGGTGCTATTATACTGTAAATGAATTTCTCAATGATAAATTGGACATTTTATATTGCTTTTTTGTACATTTTATATTATACGACCAAGCGAACTAGTTACAATTATTTTATCTGACAATAATAATTACTTGACATTCTATTATTTGACATTGTGAATATCTGACATTAAGCTGGGGATTATTATTTAAACTTTATAAGTTGTAATCAATAACTGACTATTTTGCCAATTTATTTGTTTGTTTTGTGTTTTTTTTTATTTTGTTTTTTAATGTAATGGATATGTAACTTCAATAACTTTGTAATAACTAAAGATTTGTACACCCTTTAGGTAAATCATAGTGGAACTAATTGTAGGTATTTACTTTAGATCTTTGTATTTATGTGCGTATGATTACAAATATATTATATTATTATTATTTGTTGTTATGCGACATATCAGAAAAAAAATATTTCTTTCACTTTTTTATTTCATAACTTTTGCGCTGCACCTGAGGAGGCATGTGGAACTAAAAGAAATTTTGCTTAGAACCTGAGCAATTACAGATTATTTGTACGTTTTAGAGAGGACACGATTACACGACACCAGTAACATTAAAGGCTCGCATATATTACGGCGGGCCGTACCGCAGCGCATAACAATGCAAAGATCCTCCAGAATCATTTTCATATATTTTGTATAAACCATCGCACACTTCAGGCGGGCCGCATCTTACCGCAGCGCAACGCACTGGATGGCGATTTTTTTTTTTTCGGAATGACTAAATTTTTCCACAAGAATTTAGCCATTAAGGGCCACCCCTAGTGGCCTTTCAAGAGTCACAGGACTTGTTCAATTTAGGACGAGCGCAGAAGGCGCTCAGCCAGGAACAAAATGTGTGTTACAACGAGCCTAAGGGCTCCCCCGCCACTAAACCGGCGGAAGGAACGGACCTCTTAGGGCGTTGCATTGGGGGGATACTGCGAGTCGGTGAGAAGCGCCCAGGCACGTGCCGATACCTGGTAAAAGTGTTGGCTGAGGGCCGGTGTGTGTTGACGGTGTAGCGAGGGTGACGTCCACGTCTCCGCCGACGGGGACGGTGTAACTATGTAGTCTTGAGTGTAATGTAAGAACTGCATTGGCAGCAGTGATTGAGTCGTGAGGGTCGTCTAAAACGTGCCGTGGAGGACGGTAGCGGGGAGGGGCACTCCTATCTGGGACATAGGTGAGTTGCTCGTCAGCCGTATTTATGCGCCGATGTTATGCGCGGCGACGCGGCCCGCTTAAATGTTCGTTGAACGAGTGTAATTCGAGAGTTATTCGCTGTGCGATCACGTGAAGGATTAAATGTCAATAGCTAACTAACTTAAATTATTGCACTGAGCTGCTGCTCGCCGCGTCTGTAATGTGCGTTGTCGCAGTTTTGCAGTGCGACGCGTCTGTAATGTGCGTTGTCGCAGTTTTGCAGTGCGACGCGTCTGTAATGTGCGTTGTCGCAGTTTTGCAGTGCGACGCGGCTGTAATGTGCGTTGTCGCAGTTTTGCAGTGCGACGCGTCTGTAATGTGCGTTGTCGCAGTTTTGCAGTGCGACGCGGCTGTAATGTGCGTTGTCGCAGTTTTGCAGTGCGACGCGGCTGTAATGTGCGTTGTCGCAGTTTTGCAGTGCGACGCGTCTGTAATGTGCGTTGTCGCAGTTTTGCAGTGCGACGCGTCTGTAATGTGCGTTGTCGCAGTTTTGCAGTGCGACGCGTCTGTAATGTGCGTTGTCGCAGTTTTGCAGTGCGACGCGGCTGTAATGTGCGTTGTCGCAGTTTTGCAGTGCGACGCGTCTGTAATGTGCGTTGTCGCAGTTTTGCAGTGCGACGCGTCTGTAATGTGCGTTGTCGCAGTTTTGCAGTGCGACGCGTCTGTAATGTGCGTTGTCGCAGTTTTGCAGTGCGACGCGTCTGTAATGTGCGTTGTCGCAGTTTTGCAGTGCGACGCGTCTGTAATGTGCGTTGTCGCAGTTTTGCAGTGCGACGCGGCTGTAATGTGCGTTGTCGCAGTTTTGCAGTGCGACGCGTCTGTAATGTGCGTTGTCGCAGTTTTGCAGTGCGACGCGGCTGTAATGTGCGTTGTCGCAGTTTTGCAGTGCGACGCGTCTGTAATGTGCGTTGTCGCAGTTTTGCAGTGCGACGCGTCTGTAATGTGCGTTGTCGCAGTTTTGCAGTGCGACGCGTCTGTAATGTGCGTTGTCGCAGTTTTGCAGTGCGACGCGTCTGTAATGTGCGTTGTCGCAGTTTTGCAGTGCGACGCGTCTGTAATGTGCGTTGTCGCAGTTTTGCAGTGCGACGCGTCTGTAATGTGCGTTGTCGCAGTTTTGCAGTGCGACGCGTCTGTAATGTGCGTTGTCGCAGTTTTGCAGTGCGACGCGGCTGTAATGTGCGTTGTCGCAGTTTTGCAGTGCGACGCGGCTGTAATGTGCGTTGTCGCAGTTTTGCAGTGCGACGCGTCTGTAATGTGCGTTGTCGCAGTTTTGCAGTGCGACGCGTCTGTAATGTGCGTTGTCGCAGTTTTGCAGTGCGACGCGGCTGTAATGTGCGTTGTCGCAGTTTTGCAGTGCGACGCGTCTGTAATGTGCGTTGTCGCAGTTTTGCAGTGCGACGCGGCTGTAATGTACGTGAGCCATAATCGTCCACTGCTGGACACGCGCCTCCTCGTGCACATTACATTGTACATGAGTAATGTATGGCCTTACAACGTCACGCTGGCCAAGGGTGTCGGCGTGTTCTCTCTTCTTGAGGTAGTGTGTGGTAGCGGCTTTGTTATCCCCATTGTCGCATTTTCCGACACCCACGAGAAGAAATGAAGTCATGTTATTATAAAGCCGGCCGACACCACACACGCCTTTATAATTGGTTCCAATTATAATTCAATTCAATTGATTAATTAATTATAATTCAATTCATTAGCGACATAGCGTCATAACGTCGCATCGCAAAAGGAGTCAAAATATTTTCTTTAACTCTGTTTTCTATGTTTTTTCAGGTGCCATGTACCAGAATGTGAAGGTAACTTCACTGCATCCTTGGACGCGGAGTGGAGCCCCTCGTGGTCATCATGGGCGATGCCGGCCGACGACCAGTGTCACCGCTATACGTCAACAGACGGAAGCTGTACGAAGGGCTCCTTTGACAACTCCTCCCAGTTGACGTGTGAACACTTCGTGTACTTGTACAGAAGCAGTATCGTCCACGAGGTTCGCATTATTTATTTTATTTATTTAACAATTCATTGTACACATAACACGAAATAAATAAAAAAAGGAAGAAGAGAAAAAGATATACAAAGACTAGTTTATTCATGTAGAGATTTCTCCCGGCAGCCCTAGAAAAGAGAAACATAGGTGACACTGGCGTAGTGCGCGCGGAAATATGTATAATTATAATAATATAATAATACCAATAAAATATATAGTAAGTATCTATTATATACATCTACATATAATATATACATTTATATTATTGTTGTTAGGTTTTAATTGGTTTATCATGACTTAACTAATCGCAGTTACTGGCCACTATAATAGACAACACCGCACAATATAGACATTTTGTAGACATAACTTTTAAGTAATTAAATGACTCCGAAAAGTTACGGCGGTTTTTATTGGAAGCATTGCGATTATAAGTCGATTGGGTATGTGTTTGTACTTAGTTTGAGAAATGCATAAAGTGACTTACAATAATTTTAAATACGAATATAAAAATATGTACTTAAATAATCTAGTCTACGAATAGAAAAGTTGTGTAAGTTTCAAAGGTTAAAAACTAATGTATTTTTTATAATTACTGTCTTGTATTATTATTAAGCTTTATGGATTACATACCTACTTATTCCTTGTTCCTCCAATTTATTAAGAAGAGAGTAGAGAAATAACATCCATTAAAGCATTGGCTAAGTGAGCTCTCGCCCGTTTACAATTTTTGAGACGATTTTAAAGTCTATATTCGTCGCTCTTACTGCATGATTGGGTTTGTACTACATCATTATCTTTGGGGTTGACTGCGCTTCCTAACCGCTTATTGAATAAGTTGATAATCAGCTGCAAAGGAGCTTGGCTCTGTGCGAACGCTCGATTGGCCGACACTTTTACTACTCGTAGATATATCAGTTACGAAATATGTATTTAAAATAAAGACGTGGTGGAAATTCGATGGTGGGATTGCTGTTTCCGTTGCAAATTCAACATTAAAGCTTAGTAAGACTATGGATTTTTAGACTGTGGCAGTGAGCTTCTAAATATGTACATCAATGGATTGTAGTAACACTTTGCATTCCTCTGTTATTGCATCCCTCTCATGGGCGTAGCCACGTTTTTCTAGGACCCTTGCCTATTTTTTGTTAATGATTTTTGTCCTTTCGGCGCAAGTACCTACTGATCTTAACTCCTTCCTGGAACTAAAATTTGACTGATATCTGTTCTCACCACTTCTTGACCGCCATCTGTAAACATAATTTTATGTTCTCATGATTATACATATATATATATTAATATCCCTGACATTCCGTAACATTAATATTATTATTTTTGTTTTTATTAGTATTATTATTAAAATAAACTTGTACAAATTACAAAATTAAATAACACAATCTTATAAGCATGGCAATTTTCATTAAAATCCGTTCAGCGATTGTTGCGTGCTGCATGCTCAGTATTCTGAGGCAGACAGACAGACAGACAAAAATTTCAAAATTTTTGTGTTTTGGGCTCAATATCCCTCGCACCACCGCACTGTACCTGACGTCTTTTCTCAAAAATATTAAATGCAGATAATTTGTTGCGATTTTATTATATAAGTATATAAATGTATCAGATATATTTTAATATGAATAAATTTTTCACGTTCCAGTTTGAGCTGGCGTGTGAGGAGTGGAAGCGGTCTCTGGTGGGCACTGTTCATAACGTGGGTATGCTGATCTCGCTGCCCATCATGGGATACGTCTCCGATACGTACGTTCAACTTTTTGGAGTTCTCTGTTAGGTACCTGCCCAGTTCATGGGTGAAAACTTAAAGAAAACATTCAGATGCGCATTCATTTCCTGCGTCCAGGTGGTCGACGCTAATGATCAAGACCTCTTGACGCTAATTTGCTTTTATTTATAAATAATCCACACGTTTTAACATTTATTACGATGATCAGCGTTAACTATGGGCAGAAATGAAATTTTTCAGATAAATAGTTTGGGTCCTGTATCCCGTTTGAGTTCGGCGATGAGCCAAATCGGTTCAGTAATTCCAAAATGATGACGATGTAAACTTTTAAAAACATCCATAAATAAACATTTCGTCATCAATACACGCGAACTATGTCGTTGAATAGGGCTCGTAACGATCTACAACTTTTTTATAAAACGTAAGGAAAATATGTATCAAAATCTAGTAGCGAAATCTCAGTATCGCGCTCACCAGACACTTACCTAGCACTTTGTCACAAAACTTCAGTATGTTAATCAGTAGTATCCTGGTATATTGTATATGTGTGTATATATATGAATTTGTTATGATATATATCTATGTAAGCATATTGTATGATATTGATATTGTATGCATTCATCTTGTATGTATAATTGTTTATAAGTAAATTATTTATCCTGTATGTCGTTTAAACTATATATTATATCTCTCTATATTATACTATACCTCTCATAGCACCTCCCAATGTATCTGTGATCTATCCAAAGCTTAGCTGGTTGTAGAGAATGCCTTAAGGCACTAAGCTCGCCTTTTGCGCAATAAAGTTTTTAAATAAATATATATATATATTTAGTTTTTAAATTTTCATATTTCGTTTGATGTAGTTGGGGTCGCCGCACGGCGCTGGTGTTGAGCGGATTCGGCGCGGGAATACTGGGGCTGGGCAAGTCGTTCGTCGAATCCTACCCAACATATGTGCTCGTCGAGCTGCTCGAGACGGTGCTCGGCGCCAGCGTGTACCCCGCTGCGTTCGTCCTTAGTATGTTTTGTCACTTGATTGTTTTTTACGGAATTCCGGCAGTCCTTACCATCGCCTCGTATTGATACTCACTTTAGGTCTTAAACTGACTTGTACCATGAAAAGGACTTAATGGTCCAAGCAATGCCGCTCTACACTGCCTTGCTCTTAACTGCTTTCGATTTTAAAGAAGTGAGCGAACAATCAAGGTTTAATTGTCTATGGTTAATAGATAATCAATATAGTTTGATATACTGATTTCATAGTTTGATATATAACAAAGCGATGGGACTATTTAGCTTTAATCTTTTTATACAAACTTCTTCATAATTATGCTGAGAGCCCAGATCTTTTATCAAGTTTTCACTTAAATGTTCCGTAGAGGTACTCTAAAGGAGTATAGGAATATGAGAGCCTAAAGAGTCACGTAATCACCGGAGATAATTTGGGAGCGCAAAATTTGAGCACCACTGCAGGAATACCATCTGGCTCACTTATTATGTTGTGCATTTAGTTAAGATAATTTTATTTTTATGTACTCGTATATATGTGTGGACCCTATAATGATGGACGACAGTATCCACTTACCATCAGGTGGACTGTATTCTCGTCTGCCAACTTTTTTCCATAAAAGAATAAATAAATAATTGATAAATGCTCTTACTAATTTAATTTTATGCAATTATTAACATTTCAGAGTTCTATATTTCTTTGTCACTTATCTTTTTGCCTTCTTTTTTAATATGCAAATTCATTGTTACAGTGATAGAATGGTTGGGAGTAGAGCACAGAATACTCGCCAGTCTAGTCCTGGGCATACCACTAGCAGCGGGCGCGGCGGCTCTGGCTCTCCTCGACTACTTGACTGGCTACTGGAGATTCTGGGCTCGAGTGGCTTATCCTCCATCATTCCTACTACTGACTTACATCTGGCTACTGCCGGAGAGTGTCCGCTGGTTAGTGACACGCGGTCGGCTCCCTGAAGCCTTAGCGACTTTAAAACAGGCGGCCAGATGCAATAGAGTGGCAATTTCTGACGACGCCCTCGAGAAGATGATAATGAATGAAAGTGATCAGAGGGAGAAGGGGGACGTGCCAGTTGAAGATGAAAGCTTATTAAGAGCGTTTATCAAGTGAGTAGGTAATTGATTTTTTAATGGTTGACGGGGCTAGGGAAGTCGCATGTTGAGCTAATTAGACACCCAACTCGTGATCATATCTATAATAATACGTGCTGGATCGGTGATTTTATAATTTGCATCATTTATTAATAGCCTCAAAATAAGTTCTACAGCTATACAAAGACCTCTATCTAATGCAAATTTTAGGCGTTTGTCAAAAAACAAACATGGAGACTACCAAGTATATTACTACATATTATATGACTACATAGTATATGACATACATAGACTACATAGTATATGACTACATTATAGTAACTCAATAAAGGCAATAGGAATTATTGATTTATTTGAGACTTTATTACGCAGAGTACAACGGACGGGCTTGATGCTACATCGCATTGTCTCCCAGCCAACCTTCATGAGTGGAGCGATATGAAGAGGAGAAGGAAAAGGAAAAAGAAAAGAAATAAAAAGAAATGAAAAGAATAGTAGGTATTATTAAAATAACATAGATACTTGTTGTCTGCACGTGTACACGTGTCATCTCTTTTTATTTCTTTTCTTTTTCCTTTTCCTTCTCCTCTTCATTCGACTGCGCGCCGTCATCATATCGCTCCACTCATGAAGGTTGGCTGGAGACAATGCGATGTAGCATCAAGCCCGGCCGTTGTACTTTGCGTAATAAAGTCTCATATAAATCAATAGCTCTTATTGCCTTCACTGAGTTATTATAAAGATTTGCACAATATTTGAATGAAATAAACAGAAACGTTTTTAATCAATACAACCGTCCGTCTCCCAATATATAACCATTTTACAATTACAATAATTTTGTCGCACGATCACAATTTACAATACATTGGATTTTTAGTGAAAAGACGTACAAAGGCATATAGTGTAACGAGCGTATACGTAAATACTCAATTCTAATTGACATTACAAAATTATTCCTTTAGCCCTCGATGAGCAATGTACTCAATATTGCACACCTGAAACATCCATAAAGGTCAGGGCCGTCTTAAGTCTATTCTGCGCCGGGGTGCGGGAGTGTATCCTAAGACAGTCAAACATCCTATTGTGTATCCTATGACAGTCAAATATCCTATTGTGTATCCTATGACAGTCAAATATCCTATTGTGTATCCTATGACAGTCAAATATCCTATTGTGTAATTGTTTACTATAGCGTTATATTTTTTCATTACCTTTAAAAGGTGAGCGCCCGGGGTGCACCGCACCCCTTGCACCCCCTGGTAAAGACGGCCCTGATAAAGGTTATTACTAGATATCAATGTAGTTTAAACAAAGCGAATACTGACACAGTAACATACATAGGTCATCTCGTAAGAAAGCTAATTGACCAATCAGCTGGAGATAAGAAGTAATTAACCGCCATTAATATGGACCAGTGAATCAAATGTCAGTGGTGGCGATTGTCTGTTTGACCCGTAACAGATAAAGTATTCGTACTTCCAATGATGTTTCCAAGATACGCCGTGCTTCACGCCACTGAAGTGTATCACTAATTATTATATTGGACCTACAGAGCACAACAAGCTCTTTGGTTGATCTCTCGAGTACATCATATGTAACACCGCACCACCTTGTGGAGGAAGTACGGATGAACAGCCCTTCGATGGCGAGTGGTGCGATGGTAAAAGTCACAATTCTTGAACAGGCACCAGCAACAGCAATCTGAAGATGGTTGCAAAATGTTCAATTGTCCACTAGTGTGGAATTTAATTGACGGCACCAAGTCCCTTTGACATATTAAATATCCTTTTAAGGCCCTTTCTCACCACCTTCTGATAAGTAAAAATTAAATAATTGTTAACAATCTGATAGATAAATTATCTCTCAATTAAAACTAGCTGACACTGATGTTCTGATAAAGTATAACTGACTTTCTTGATACCTTCTGATAAAGTATCAGGAGGTGGTGAGAAAGGCACTTAGTCTTTTAAATAAAATTAAAAATGTTAGACTGTTGGAAATGTTGGAAAAATGTCTTTTGATTCTCAGGTTGTGGAACGCCTTGTGCTTCGGTTGTGCTCGTTCGGTCTTTCTCTTTATTTAATAAAGCCGGTTCTTTAATAAGTCTAGCGCATTCCATCCCTCGCATTCCACTGGTGTTGTAGGCGGTATTACAACCACGTGAGCCGAATGTTCGTCTGGTCAAGATGTCAAGAAAAACCGGTCAAGACGACTGTGTTTTTTTTCATATATGGCAATAGCGCAATTTACACATTGTGCCAGTGTCGAGTTTTTTTCGTAATTAACAATTTCGAAACAAAAACTCAAAACACATCTCGTCAATGTTCAATCCCGTCGAAGTAAGTTAGGCGTCGCACATTAATGTGATAGTAGGTGTTTACGATGCGCACACTAGGCGCGCACCTGCCTCGCGTTACGCGAAAGCAGCCCGAGGAATGTGCACTCGGGCCCAAATGTAGTAAACTTACTCAATAACCACCACAATGGTGGGTAAGCACAATAATAGGATATACAGGCCTCACTTACCCCAGGTGGTTTTGCCCACGCACAAATCTGGAAAGTGTTCCTACGCTAGTCCCTACTAGACGTGACCTATCTTAGTGTGATTGAATAAATAAATACATAAATTCCCAATAAATACTTGTGTAGTAATCCAAGTCTCGTCCTGTGGTGAGCCGGTGGCCGCTATCGTTCGGCAACTCACACCCGGCAGCAAATCACCTCAAGAAATGACTCCAAACCACAAGCACAATCACACCCAAACAATTCCAACCAAAACACTCGCGTGGCACAAGGATATCGCGAACAAGACCTATTAATAGGCGCGAATATCAATAATCAACTGTCCGAGACCGCGGTGTGAATTTAACTCAATTTAACTCTGCTCGCCGCCGAGCGCGTGTTACTACTCAAAAATATCAAATTCTCAAACCGCCTTCAATATGGCGGGGACAAAAAAATGTTGCTTCAAATAATCAAGGTATGCGGGTATGCAAAGATGCTCGCGCCAATTCCAAACAATCCCCCGTCCCGAGCCGAAGTATTCGGGTCGCTAATCAATGGGTAAGCGGGATAATGTCGCGACGGCCCGCTTCAAAATAGAATCGCCCACCAAGACCTCGGCTAACCTGGGAACACCATCAGAGCCCGGAAAAAGGTTAACAATGCGCCCCCGGCGCCAACACAAGGGCGGTAGGTTAGCATCTTTAACCAACACGAGGTCCCCAACCTTCGGCGGATTCGTTTTGTCCGTCCACTTGACGCGCTGCTGCAGAGTGTGCAAATATTCAAGGTGCCAGCGTTTCCAGAAACTCTGAGTGAGCTGCTGGAGCAATTGAAAACGCGACAAACGAGAACTGGGCACATCAGTCCAAGGGTACTCTGGCAGAGCGACGAGTGGCTGACCAATCAAAAAATGGCCCGGCGTTAGGGCTTCCAAATCATTCGGATCCGACGAAAGTGGGCATAGCGGTCGAGAGTTGAGGACGGCCTCAACTTTCGCAAACACGGTCGCGAGTTCCTCAAATGTGAGAATCGTCTCACCAATAACGCGCCTCAAATGGGTCTTTGCCGATTTAACTACGGCCTCAAAAATTCCACCCCAGTGCGGACAAACTGGCGGATCGAAGCGCCAGGTTATCCCACGGAGGGCCATCTCACGACCCAAATTCATTTTCTGCTCTTCAAGAAACTCATACACATCCCTTAAGTAGTTATTGGCCCCCTGAAAATTAGTTCCGTTGTCGGACCTAATCAAGGTAGGGAGTCCCCTACGAGATACAAATCGGCTGAGGGCCGCTACGAAGGCTTCTGTGGAGAGAGCAGACACAACTTCCAAGTGTGTGGCCTTAGTAGACAGGCACACAAACACACACAAATATGCCTTTACGGATTTGGCATTACGAAGCTGAGATGACTTCACCAAAAAAGGGCCAGCAAAATCCGTACCAACCGTAGCAAAGGGTCTAGACTCAGAGACTCGGTCCGCGGGCAAATCGCCCATCTGGGGTTGCATGGTAGAAGCTTTAGTTCGGTAACAAGACATGCAACGAAAAATGACTCCCCGGACGAGTCGTCTAGCCGACAAAATCCAAAATTCGCGTTGCAAAATCGCCAACAGTGCGTTACAGCCTGCATGGGAGTTCTTGATGTGTCGATCAATCGCCAGCAACCGCACCAAATGTCCATCTTTCGGCAAGAGAAGAGGATGGCGGACACCATGAGGCAAATTGGCATGTCTAAGCCGACCTCCCACGCGCAGTAGACCCGAAGGATCCACAAAGGGATTCAATCGCACAATAGCGCCTTTCAATTTAGCGGGACCTTCCTTCATAGATTTTAACTCTGAAGCGAAGCTAACAGACTGTACTACGCGAATCCAACTCAATAGCGCTTCATGTCGTTCCTCAGACGAGATGAAGGCTGACAACAATTTATTCTGTGGGTTTTTAACATTGTGACGCCAACGTCTAACCCAAGATGTCACATTCAAAAGTTTATCCAGTGAGCTGTACCTGGCTAGCAAAACATCGGGATCACATGATGATTCCGCTGCTTCGCTGCTCCCGGCACCATCGGCCACTGGTAAACTTACAAAGCCTATCGCAGGCTGAACTAGAGTGATCCGTGAGGCCGGCCAAATTGACACTGGTCCCTTCAGCCAGTCCGGACCCCACCACAACGGATGTCCAATAATCTCTAGGGCTGAGCATCCACGTGAGGCACAATCAGCTGGGTTTATATCGCCAGGGACATGTCGCCAAATCAATTTAGCTTGCGACGCCTGGATCTGAGAAACACGGTTCGCCACAAACACCTCCAAGGTGTGAACAGAAGCTCGCAACCAACAAAGCACAATTTGACTGTCTGTCCATGCAAAGACGTCTACTAACTCTACGGAACGCCCTAGAGTAGCGACGACATGATTCAAGAGACGAGTCAAGAGAGTGGCGCCTGACAATTCTAGCTTCGGTATTGTCATACGCGAGCGAATAGGCGCAACCTTGCTCTTTGCTAGAACCGGCGAGACCAAAACATGTCCAGCAGCATCCACTGTGCGTAGATAAACAACCGCTGCATACCCTCGCTCGGAAGCATCACAAAAGCCATGAAGGCTAGCTTTATATTTTCCAGACGGAAGGAAACGTCTGGGCAAGGAAACCCGATTAAGAGCTGGGAGGGATGACACAAACTCTAGCCATTCCAACAATAACTCTCCATGAAGAGGCTCATCCCACGACAATTCAGCAGCCCATAATTTCTACAAAAAACATTTCGCCCAAAAAATAACTGGACTGATCCAATCGACTCACCAACCAAGCTGAGACTATACAACCCTGGGCACCCGAGTCCAAAAGGGCACGAACAACAATCGAGTTGCCCTTCGGGTCCCATACCCACACAGAGACCGTGGGCAAAAGGATGGTCTCTGGGTTCTCAGCGTGGTGAGCTGCAAGTCCCTAACGGGAGAAGTTACGGAGTGAGGGCTCCCTCCACGAGTACGGCAGGGGACGATAACTGTCTACCCTGCCCTCACCGCGACGACCCTGCACAACATGTGCGGATGAGAGGGGGGCTGCAGCCTGCCCTCCCAGGCGAGGCGGACGCCGCTCCAACCCCGGTCGCTCCAACAGCGGGGGGGAGAATCTCCGGTTGCGGTAGACTGTGGAGTACTCCGCAAACCCAACAGTGCCTCTAGGGGGTGGCGAACGCCTACCCCCGCCCGTAAGGGCTCGATCTTGGGCGCTGGACCTGGCAGGACTGTCACCACCAGCGCGAGCAGCCGAATGTCGCTCAGCATCACGAACACCAGCACCCTCCTGGTTGCGGTTCGCACACAAAATGACGTGGTGAGCACCACCACATTGTCCACATGGACGAGGCTGAGGACACTCTCGCTGGAAGTGACCCTCCAGGCAATGGTAACACAATCGCCTCTCCTTGGCGATGTGTCGACGCGCTGCTACGCGCAAGGCCACAAATTTGTGGCAAGCAGTCATCCGGTGGCCGGAGCGCTTGCAGAATCTGCAAGCCACGGACTCCTCTTGGGAGACCCCATATCTCGGCCGTGACTGCTTGAAACCCGGCGGACCCTGCGGTCGGGCCAGTGGTCGCTCTCGGCGAACACTAGGCTGCGGCACCAAGGGAGCGGAACC
Source organism: Sesia apiformis (assembly GCA_914767545.1). Taxonomy (NCBI): domain Eukaryota; kingdom Metazoa; phylum Arthropoda; class Insecta; order Lepidoptera; family Sesiidae; genus Sesia; species Sesia apiformis. The sequence goes on from OU611958.1 coordinate 252,768, forward strand.
CTCCACGGTATCCACCCTGCGACACTCGTCTTCCAAGAACCTTTCCAGGTCCTCATAGGAAGGCAGGTGAGTGGAGCTGTCCTCACCATACTGTCGCTCAAAGCGCAGCCGCATCTCCAAAGGCAGTTTCGCCAACACAATATGGAGCAACAAAAAGGACCACTGGTCCACAGGTAAGTCCAATCGCCTTAAGGCGTTAACCGCCACCAAAACCGGGTTAACAATGTCTGTCCGTAAGGCTGACGCACAGGCAACCTTAGGCAGATTCAAAATTTGCCAAAAGGCGCACGTTGTGGTAACGGCGCTTTAACAAGTCCATGGCTGTCGAGTAGGTGCTGTCATCGACCTTCAGGTGCTGTACCAGGCCTAGAGCCTCTCCCTGTAAGGAGGCCAACAGGTACGCCATTTTTTGAGCAGCTGACAGGTCGGAATGTCCGAGTCCACCAAACTGTTGAACATCCCATAGTAGCTCAACCACTGGTCCAAATCACCGTCAAAGGTGGGAAGGTTGAGCGTGGGGAGACGACCCAACAAGGCGTGGGGTGCAACAAGTGAATCCCCACCAGAGGGAGCTGAGATGTGGGAGACCGCCTCGTTAATTGCGTCCACAAAATCGTAAATCTGGCCAAAGTCCGCTTCATAATGCTGCTTCTGCTCGTCCGGTACAGGCGTTTCCAAATTCGCCATAAATGTCAAGCCCTCAGCAAAACTCCTATCTAACGCCACCAAACGGGCCGGCATTTCACTCGCCCGGGCGAGTAAGGCTTGCTTCCGGTCCGGCCGGTTGACCATTGCAACCGCAGAAGAAAACCATCTCAGCTGCGCAGTCATTGCGGACTGATGTGTGGAAAAGGTCACCTTGACAGACATGTCTACACCTCAGGACGCACGCAATACAAAACAAAAACCAAAAATAAAAAACAAAAATAAAAGTAAAAAAAACAACAATAACAAAAAAAAATAACAAAATAAAAAAAACAACAAATGCAGTGGAGGCACAATAAAAAACAAAAGGGGTGCGTATGTGTCTTCAAGAAGGTATAACCGTCCAAAATATTAATTAAAACTACCTGACAAAACATCAACAAAAAAGAAAACAAATTAAGTTATCAAATTATCAAATTAAAATAAACGCAATCAAAAATGTACACGAGCGTGGACTCAAGAAAACCGCAATGTCCAGCTATCAAAACAAACGTGAAGCGTTATATCCAAAATAAATTATTAACGCGTGTGGGTAACTAGTCAGCTACTAAACGTCGCACGCGTGGATACAAAATATCCTCAGAATAAAAATTATACTTAGGGCCTAGCCTTCAAACCGTGAACGTAAAATATAAAATCAAAACAAACTATTTAATTCAAATTACCAATATACAAACAATACAAAAGGTCATCAATATTAACTACCTAACGGTATTATCAATATCATCAATATCACGTAACGGTATCAAACCACGCTCTGCTACCAGATGTTTACGATGTAGCAGGAGCGTGGACCCAATATACGCAAGGCCCTTAACACGGGAAGTTACAATTATCAAGTTGATGAATAATGACAAAACAAAAAAAACAAAAAAAAATGGTTGATGACGGTATCAACCACGCTCTGCTACCAGATGTTTACGATGTAGCAGGAGCGTGGACCCAATATAAACGCAAGGCCCTCAAGGATAACTTTATCAACCACGCTCTGCTACCAGTTGTTTACGATGCGCACACTAGGCGCGCACCTGCCTCGCGTTACGCGAAAGCAGCCCGAGGAATGTGCACTCGGGCCCAAATGTAGTAAACTTACTCAATAACCACCACAATGGTGGGTAAGCACAATAATAGGATATACAGGCCTCACTTACCCCAGGTGGTTTTGCCCACGCACAAATCTGGAAAGTGTTCCTACGCTAGTCCCTACTAGACGTGACCTATCTTAGTGTGATTGAATAAATAAATACATAAATTCCCAATAAATACTTGTGTAGTAATCCAAGTCTCGTCCTGTGGTGAGCCGGTGGCCGCTATCGTTCGGCAACTCACACCCGGCAGCAAATCACCTCAAGAAATGACTCCAAACCACAAGCACAATCACACCCAAACAATTCCAACCAAAACACTCGCGTGGCACAAGGATATCGCGAACAAGACCTATTAATAGGCGCGAATATCAATAATCAACTGTCCGAGACCGCGGTGTGAATTTAACTCAATTTAACTCTGCTCGCCGCCGAGCGCGTGTTACTACTCAAAAATATCAAATTCTCAAACCGCCTTCAATATGGCGGGGACAAAAAAATGTTGCTTCAAATAATCAAGGTATGCGGGTATGCAAAGATGCTCGCGCCAATTCCAAACAGTAGGTTTACCGAGGACAGAACAGTTGGGCTCCTTGAAAGAACGCGAAATATGCAGTCTTATTATTTTATTTGTATCACACACACATTATGCACAAACACTATGCATGTTGAAGTTTAATAAATTATCACAAGCCCCAACACTCGAAATACACATTTTTTATAATAATTAAACAAAAACTCAACCTTCACTTGTCGAGTTTCCGCCAAAAAGTGCAAGTGGCGTTTGTACCCCAGATACAAAGTGCTCCGCTGCCGCCTGTGCGTGTGCTTCGTGTGGTGGGTGTCGGCCGTGTTCGTGTTCTACGGACTGGCGGTGCGCGCGCACGCGCTCTCCGGCTCCGCGCACGTCAACTACGCGCTGGTGGCCTCCGCCGAGCTCCCCGCGCTCGTCGCCAACACGCTGCTGCTGGACCGCGTCGGCCGCCGCCCGCTGCTCACCGCCGCCTTCCTACTCACTGCCACTGCGCTCATCACTATACCCTGCTTGCCTGAGTGTAAGTCAAACAAACAAACAGCTCGTGATTTTTTCTTAGAACAAGTGCAAACGCTGATATTTTAATGGCTTTAGAGCCGTTGCCTAATTACTATATGAAAGAATACGAATAAGGATTATCAATAGGTAAGATCAAGAAAGATATACCATACCATATACCATCAGTCTATGTATGCCCACTGCCGGATATAGTTCCCTCCCCAAAGCTCGGCAGTTGCCATCGCACATGATCCTCGGCTCTAGCCACCAACGGTGAACTTTTCCACACTGCGCTTCCCATTAGGTAACGTTCATTCGAGAATTTGTCTACCACATCGGTTGTCGACCCTGCAGCAAATATAACCTACCCATTGTCGCTACAGCATGCTTATTCTATAAGTTTTGACGGTGACTTTCCCACGTGATGGTAAGTGTTACCGCCACCCATGGACACCTGCAACACCAGGGGCTATGCGGGTGTGCCGCCGACCTTGCAAAACTCCATATCGTAGCTTAATGGAAAGACTTCTTGAGGCAATTCGTTGTTGACGTGTGTTAACCTTTAAAATTGCGGTGTAAACTAATCTCTAAGTTGTTATTGAAATAAATACTAATAAATAAATATAAATATCTACTTGAAAAGAGTGGGATTCAAAGCCAATTTCACAGTTATGGATTGTAGACCATCGATGTGTCACAAACGTTTATAATCAGGACTGGATTAAGCGTGTCTAGCGCGCTCTGTGAAAAATCTACAGAGGACCGTGTTTTTCGCGCGCATAAAAATCGTTTTTTTTTAATGACGCCCTGTTTATAATCAAAAGCTTGTGAATTAATGTATCAACCTATGTGTTGTGCACAGCGAGCGCCGCAGCGGGCACGGCGCTGTATCTGCTGGGCAAAGTGGGCGCGACGATGTCGCTGAACGCGCTCTACGTGTACACGGCGGAGCTGTTCCCGACGCGCGCGCGGCAGCGGCTGCTCGCCGCGTGCTCCACCTGCGGCCGCCTCGGGGCCATCCTCGCGCCGCTCACGCCGCTACTGGTAATTCACCTTTACAGGGTTTGCTAGCCGTTTGATGTCGGCCAGCTCAGGCCTGGCCCACCCTGCACTTTAGGTACGAAAATATGCGCACAGCGACCGGCCCTTGTTTTATTTCAGTCGGTTGCCGCGAGCCGTTAGTCAGGCACTAGCAAATAAAAGCGTTTAAAAACGACCACCATTTTATGTAAGTTGGTATAATACTTTTAATTTAATTTAGCACAAGTTTAAAATTGTGATTAAATACGAATAAAACTAATATAATTAGTTATATTATAATTAATTCAAGCACGGAGTGTCGTTGTGTGCGTGACATTCGGCGATTCAATGTAATATCGCCTTTCTCCGATGCGCGCGGGATTCAATTCGGCTCGCGCTGAACAAAATTTTATTTAGCGGTGATAGCCTAAGGCACAGAGGTATCTATACTCGATTCACATTCATATGATCGTGAGTTCAAATCCTCGGTCCGCACTACTGGTACGGATTTTTATAAATTGTCACTAGCTCGGCGGTGAGGAAACCACCAATCCACCAATCTGCACTCGGCCCGCGTGATTTACAAGTGGAGGCCTGTGGCCTGCAGTGGGATGTTATAGACATTTTTTTTAGACTAATACAAACAAACGGTTTATTATTAAGCGTGCGACTTGCATGTACACTGAGCACTTTATTCGTTCAGTTTTTAATATGTATTGTTGTCGCAGGCTGCACACAAAGCATGGCTTCCAACAGCGCTATTCGGCTCCCTGCCGCTATTAAGCGCGGCGCTCACACGACTAGTACCTGATACTCTGCACCGTCGACTACCGGACTCCTTCGCGGACCTGGAACCTTCCACACTCCCCACGGAAGAAGTTTGAGGAACATCACTAAGTGGAGACTCGATTATCCGGACCTCAGTTATACGGATTTACAATTATACGGACCGCCAACCGAGCCGGATCTTGCCGCGAGTGCGATGACGCGAGCCCGGGAATGCCCACCTTCTATTGTTATTTAGACCTAACAGGGCCGTCTTAAGTCTATTCTGCGCCGGGGTGCGGGAGTGTATCCTAAGACAGTCAAACATCCTATTGTGTATCCTATGACAGTCAAATATCCTATTGTGTATCCTATGACAGTCAAATATCCTATTGTGTATCCTATGACAGTCAAATATCCTATTGTGTAATTGTTTACTATAGCGTTATATTTTTTCATTACCTTTAAAAGGTGAGCGCCCGGGGTGCACCGCATCCCTTGCACCCCCTGGTAAAGACGGCCCTGAGACCTAACATAGTGTCTTGAACAAAAAAATATATTACACTAATTTGATTGTTAAAATATCTCAAAATCAAAATGGTTTACCTTTTTAAAAATAAAGATGGGAGACGTTGCAATAAACCAATTGTTTAGTCCTATATTGAGGTTATAGTTTCGTATGCAAACAGGTATTTGTGCGTTTTATATTTTAACGTTGGTCTAACTGAATTAATAAATTCTACAACGTTATATTTGCGCTTGGCGTTCTCTAACTGTTTGTTGAATAAATTGATAATGAACTGCAAACTTTGTATTTGCGTGAACACTGGATACTTGTCAATCGCGAGCGACGTTCGACGGACGGTGATGTTTCAAAAAGCGTAAAAAAGTATTTTTATCGATTACAGATAAATAAAATATAATTGAACCTATAAAAAAAGTTGAAAGTGGCCGTAAGTTAGTCAATAAGTATAAAGTGGGTACTTCTACAATATCAGATATGAAGAAGATCTATTCTATTTTGAAATATACATGCGAAGTCCATTTGGAGGATGGAAGCAGTCACTGAAAAGCGCCGAAGAAAGTGAAAAAAGTTACCTTTTCCCTGCAAATTCGATTATTTCAATTATTCGAATTAACTACGTACAACACCGATTAGTTCAGTTAATCGAGTCTCTACTGTATTTTGAAAGAGAATAGACCGAATAGACGTGAACTGTACCAGTGTAAATAAATACGAATTTATGAATTCTGCGGTCTCTGCAAATCAGGAAGGTGGGCTTTCCCGTTTGTAACTGTTCAAAGGCGCTCGGTGATAATATAGATATAGTGTTGGCTGACATTGTGATTTGGTATCGATTAACTGTAAAGCTATAAGTAGGTTAAGGATTCCATGAGTTGTAAATTAGATGAAACAACATCGCCTTGACTTGTCTAATTGACTTGTCTTCTATCAATGCCGTTAAAGATAATAATTAAGATATACAAAGTTCATAAATAAAGTCTGTAAAGTAAAAAGTAATTTCGACAGTGGCAATCCCAATCTGACTGCAATCTTATTCACACAAACCCACAGTCCGACTGGCCTAGCCTAGGTGTACTATGAAATTTATCTCGGTAGCGATTGAGAACTGCCAAATCATATGTGGTATTCCCTTCCGCTCCATTCCCTATTCACAATTTCTCATCTTTCCTACTCCCCCTTTCAAAAAAGCTGACTTTTAAATTATCAATAGTTCGTCATTTTTGACAAATGACATGTATCCTTTGCGACGGACAATCCCTTACCATTTACCATACCCACTTACCATCAGACGGACTGCGTTCGTCCGACACCTTTATTATAGAAAATGTTTTTACGGCGATTCACACTACGAATTGTAGTAAAATATAAGGGCTGTTGTTTCTAGTTGTCAGTAAGTGAATATATTACAAAGTGAGACTGATACGAGTAGATACCTAAGGTATGTGACAACACTACTTAATAAGATTTTAATTTTAAACTTAATAAGTACACTACAATCTTTAAGAGAATGGTATTAAGTGGGTATTAGTTAGTTTCACTTGTATTTGTAAGAAAATATTGATATTTAAAAACTATAAAGTGTTTTATTTCCTTTGTTAACAATTACGTCTAAAATGAACTATGTTAAAATACCAAAACCGACTTAAAACGGGCGCTAGAAAGTCGTAAAGAACCTTGCTTTTTAAAACTTTGTAGGTACCTACATATAATTTATTTTTTACTGTCGATTAAAATGCATAGTTATTAATTTAAGTATTATACACATATTCAAGGCATTGTTGTGAAATAATCGTAAAATTATACTTAAAAAAGAATTACTTAAAAATACTTAAAAAAATAGTTAAGGTTCGATATTTTAAAATAAAAAATTAAACCTACACCAACTTTAGTTTTAGTTCCATGTAATTTCTTTTTAACGCCTGTTACGTTGTACTAGCAAGGATACTTTGAGAAGCGATCTGCAGAGAGATATGTATAGGTGTAATATGTAACCAGTTCATACTTGTATTTATTAGTAGGTATACAGGCGCTATGAAACGAATGGGTCCTTGATGGAAAGCACCCTAAATATTAAAATTTTATATTATTTTTAAAGATAAGGAAAATGGCATTCATGAATTTTTTAAAAGTCGATTGTTTGATTCTAGCATAGAACAATGCGAATAATAACAACTCTATCCTAGACTCCTCGCAGGCGCGAACGCCTTTTTTGTTGCGTGAACGGACAAAAAAGAGGTCTTTCGATTGCGGCAATTTAGCAGTAATTCCACAACCCTGAGGCTTACTTTAATGAAGTTGATGGATTAAAAATGGTGGAAGAGATTTATTTGCTTATTCAAAGTTTCGACAACGAACCTGTGGTTATTGAGAAGATTTAAACTATTGACAGACGTGAGTGACAATGGCGACAGCATTGATATAGAGAAGGAATTAAACAAAGAAATCGAAAGTCTTTGAAGGAGAAAGAGTTGTTGCATAATATAAGAAATACAAGAGATGATGGGAAAGGCGACGCCCATGGGGATGACTGTGATGAAAATGATAAGCGTAAAGTAATAGCGATTGAGATGACGCTGTTTGAAAACGACGATAATCGAGGCCTTCATTTAGATATTTATTGACGATCCCAACCACGAGTGTGGGATCCGAAAGGACTTTTTCTCCGCTGCGTACACTCGTAATAAGGTGATCTCCTTTGCTTTTGCGGTATATATTTGAAGAAGCTGCACCTCGTAGCGTCAGTCTGTTCAATGACTTTCGAGCAAAAATGGAAAAGTATCGACTTCCCAGATATTCACTTGCAAAAATGACTGAAAAATTACGAGTGTTTAGTAGAGGGCTTATTTAATTTAGACACTAACTGTATAACATCCGATAATTCTAAAAGAAGAATAGAAATGTACTGCATTTCCCACTTTATCTTATTTCCCCAATGTACGTACGCGTTTCGGTAGTGAGTAAGATGTGTCACAGCCCATTCCCATCCTATCCCTCCACATTTTCCCCACCCTTCCTCCAAATCCATTCTCATATCTCCAAAGGCAGGCAGCGCATCCGGGGGCGTGCCAACGTTTGTCATTTTGGACTAATGTTGGCATGAACCGCGGATGTCTATGGGCGACAGTATTCACTTACCATCAGCTGGACTGTATGCTCGTCTGCCGCCTTCGTCCATAAAAGAAAATATCTTCTGGAGTCCCCCCCCCCCCCCTTGAGTACGTGCTTTAATATATCAGATCACTAGAGGGTTTCGGGACATAATCCATCGCGCAACTGTTCAATGGTCGATCAGCGTCATCTTTTTAAATTATGTTTTTGTTATTAAGAACAATCTTGTTCGGCCACTTTTCTCTCCTTTATACCTGCACAGTATGAAGAAATCAAAACACTGTTGGAGTGAAATGTTTATGCGGGCGTAATTGTGCGCATGCGCAACATGATAATTGTATATTACATTAGAATATAATAAGTGTATCGACAGGTACGAGATGTGACCCTGACCCAGTAGTACTGGCTCTCTAACATTCTTCTGTGACGGGTATCAAGTAGGTACAATCGTTGAGAAAATAGTTAGATTATCTATTTACAAGTCTTTACAAGTAACAAGATTGGTTGAAATACTCATGATCATTAGATATCAATTAATTTGCTAATTATTGAAATTAACACAATGAAATTAAAGTTAAATTCATTGATAATATATGTACATGTAATTTGTAATATTTGTTTAAGAAAGTAGGCCTAATTGTATTGACTTCCTTGTTATATTTGCCTAGAGATATTGAGATTAGTGAAATTTAAAAAATATATATTTTTTATTGGTTATAAATCAAATGTTAGAGCATGTTTCTGTTTAAATAGAATCTTGAAACAACGACATTTCAAATTACAAAATCTTAACAAAAGTTAATAAATTCAAGTACCTACCTAATAAAGTCCCTTTGGTCAGATTACGTTTATTCAAATCTACAATATATATTCGTCGACGCTATAGAAGGCCTACTCGCCAAGCCACCTCTTCAACTTCAGTTTGAACACTGATAGATAGGAGATAAGTGCCTTTACTTAGTTGCCCTTTACGACACCCACGAGAAGAGATGGGGTTATGCTATTCTAAAGCCGGCCTACGTCACACGGCCATACATCCTCCATGCATATTGTCTTGTCCAGCCGTAGACAAAGAAAGGGCTGGTTACGGTAGGAATACTTTAATTCCTGGCAGCGTATTTGCGTACCTACGTTCATAATTTCCCCGTTAACTGATGGCGGGCCTTTTGGCGGGAACTCGAGAAGTGAAGTTTAGTTTTTGTTTGATTGCTGTAAACATTGTGCATTTTGTGATTTCATAGTGATAGTTAAATTACCTTCAAAGTGTTTTTTGTGCATAATGTTTGTGATACTCAAATAACAGCATGAAACTGCGTTTTACGTGTGCTTCCAAGAAGTCCTCTTCTGTCCTCAGTAAACCTACTATCACTTTACTGCGCGACTCCTGAATCACTTCGATGGGACTGGACATTGACAGAATACGTTTTAGACTTTAAATCTGTTTATTACGAAGAATACTTGATACTGGAAGAATGTGCTAATTGCACCATTGCCATAATTATGAAAAGTAAAAAAAACTGAGGGTGGTATGTATTGTAGAGTTCGCTACAATGAAGTAAATTGGATGCTTGTTTGCCACCTTCTTTGAATAAAAAATTCAACATATAGCGGCTATTTGTATATCGACAGTTGTAATTGCTATTTATTTATCTATAATACTTACTAATACTGATTGACGTAATTAGTCTAATGATTTATAGTCTAATATAGTCTAATATTAGCCAAACGTTTCGTTCGTTTATCAAACTTTCCTTTTGCTCTTTCCTAATTCAATCACAATGACTGAATAATGTGATTTGCAACGGCTGCTTCGTAGTTGCGTAACCCAGCGCTATTGTTGTCGATTGTACCAGCGTGCCTTCTGGGCGGCTGTACGAATTCACTTATTCAGTGCTCTGGTGGTCATTACCACGACGGTAGTGGTAACCGTCACCGTCTCAACTTGTTATTGGAACATTTAAGATAGTTTAACTTTTTATTATTAGATGAATTTAGTGCGTGCTTTACTGAAGAACAAACGTTGAAAGACAGCCAGTGAGGATCAACATTTGTTATTGTAAATAGTGTTATCAGCAAGAAGAATGTTATACTAAATTTGTCCCCTTAAGGACCTTGAAAGACTCCGTCCTAAAACTCTGACATTCTTGAATCAAGAACTCCTCGTGTTAAAACTCTTCAGATTAGTGTAAATTTTATCGGTAAGAATGAGTGGTGAACCGGAAAAGGCGAAGCCCTTGGAGAAGCCGAGTGGTTGGTGCGGCGGCGTGGATGTGGACGGTGTTATGCGACAGCTGGGCCAGGCGGGCCGCTTCCACCTGAGCGTGTACGCGATGGTGGCGATGGCGGCCGTGCAGGTCGGCTTGCTGCACACCACCTATATCTTTCTTGCTGCTGACGTACCCTACAGGTAAATTATTTATCTATTTATTTATTATTTGTGTAGGTTGAGTTGCCCACCAATTTGCCTATTCAGAAACCCTTACAATTTAAAACAGACAAACAATTATCAAAAGTAAATCACTAATGAATACCTCCTGTCGCCCTGACAAATGCTTGCAAGGTGCAGTGAAAGAAGTCCTACTCCGAGTTCCCTAGCATTAGATGGAGTCGGTGTGGAGCCCTTGGGCGTGTCGTTCTCCCGCGTATGTGATCTGAGGTGCTTATGTGATATTATCTGAACAAATCTTAAATATCGACTTAAGATATTCCAACCTAAAATTTCGTTGTTTCAAAATACTGTTCAAATAGGTACATTCTCTAACACATTTTTTGAATATAAAGTTTTAAAAATACATATATTACTTTCTCAATTTTCTCAGATAATGTTACATATTGACAACTAATGAGCCGAGTTGGTGGACACTCAGTGATATGTCACTGACTTCACGAATGGGAATCGAGAATAGATACCTCTAGGCTGTCACCGCTCTTGTTAATTATTATACGTAAACACAGGACGTGTGGTGTCGGCCGGCTTTAGGGTAACACCACGTGGGTGTCGTAAGGTAACTACACCATCCCTATAAGTGGCCTTGCCAACCCGTTTGACTAGCGTGCCGTTTTAAGACCTAACATCCCCCATTCACAAGACAAGTCCATGTCCAACAGCGGATAGTTACGGTTATTGTGAAATGGGTACCTACCCTAATATAAATATAGATATCAGAAACTACGCGCCCCATTCAGATAAGAAAAAACTTTCCTTTCATTAAAGTGAATTCATACATTATATTATTGTTCAAGTAAACATCTAATTGACACGTTTAATGAGAATATGATAACCCAAGTTTACAAATGGACACCTACACGTATCTAATCTTTGTATTAATAACGTGCTTCTTTATTTATACACTTTATAGTACAAAGGGCGAGTTTAATGTATTATGGCATACTCTATTGGGTCTATTCTATAGAGGTTAAATTGGAAAGTGCGTGAGAGACTGGTATGAGATAGCATGTTAAAATAAATATTAAACACATATACTGTATGTATTATTGTATATACGTCCATACACATACATATATGATTAATTAAATATTTAGATAGAGCGACGGTCAGTTGCTTTAACAACAATGTGTGTTCATTGTTCACATAAAAAATATTTGCAATACATTTCGACAGAGTGAAAACAATTTATTAGTTGAATGAATAGCGAGACACCGAGCTAACGCAACACACAATTTAGTTAGTTATTGGTTAATTTGAATATAATGAACTGAAATTTTAAGTACACATATTAGATTAATAACTATATTGCAAAATCACAAATTAGTCAGGCGCAGTAACTTAAGGTTATCAACTTTGATTTGTGGGAAATCGATAATTGAAATGTGGACAGAAAGAAGCGGTGCTCAAAATATTTTTTGCCTTCCTAGATCCCTGTCTTCCTGTGTAGCTTATTGGAGTAGATAAATATTAAACCGTTATAAATTTAGTGATACGCAGTAAAATCCAACACGCAACTTCAGAATGCAGAAAAAACATTTTTTTCTGTATCTGAGGAAGAGTATCTGCGTACTAAACTATTGAAATCCAAAACGCGAAATCTCGTACAACAGGACAAATTAGCGGGCATGCGTGTGCTTGCAGTGCACTGTTGCGAGGCGGTTGGTTGCCAACCCTAGGCGTAGCCCAACAGGACCACTAATATAAAAAAGAACAACTGAAGATCAGAGGTCATAATTAAAAGTATAACATTTAATTCAACATACACATTGAAATTGGTTTGACCAAATATCAATTGCATCATTTGCAAAAACAACAAAAAAAAAACAGAGATATTTTATTTTAACGCACGAAAAGAGGAATTAAATGTATCATCTTTATATTGTCATATATGTTCGTGTTGCAGGTATTTGCATTGTAAATTACTTACAGTAAATATGTATGCGTTTCTAAAATCATTAAACTTGAATAATAATTATATTTCTGTTATACTATTCCACGTAGGATCTATTAATTAAATATTAACATTAGTTAAATTGTACTAAGTGTAATTATAAATACAATTAATGTACTCATTACAACTAAAATTACAATTACAATTAATTAAATTACTCATTGAATTACAATTAAAAGTAGCAATACAACACTTTGTATTGCTACTCGTCAACCGTCATTTTAATTCAAATAGACCTCACAAACATATCCATAGGTTGAATGTAGGTGGAACATTTAAGAGGTTTGTGTTTACATATATACCTTTTGTAATTACGTTCAAAGGTCTACCTTTCTAACCTTGCAAGGTTTTTAATTAACTATATAAATTATTTAATGCAACAAGTAACAAGGTTTTTATAATTAGATTTTATTTATTTTATTTTATTTCATTTACTATAGGTACCAAGGTACAATCAGTTTGTATGAACAATCAGTATGTGCTCATATTATTATCGGTCATACAATATTATTACGTACGAGTATGATAATAAGTTGTGCCGTGTCAGCTGGCTTTAGAATAGCAGCACCTCATCTCCTCCCGTGGATATCGTAAAAGGCGACTGAGGGCGACTAAGGCGACAAAGCGACCACCACAAGCCCTGAGAAACTACATCACCTCTAAAAGAGTGGACTCGCCAAGTCGCTGGACCAGCGCGGTGTCTTAATGCCATACATCTCTCATATACAAGACGAAGTGCATGAAGAGGCCCGCGCCCAGCAGTGGATGCTAACAGGGGCTGGTTGTTGTTCTTAAAACTAATAAATAATAATTTTGTTACCAAATCCGTCCAGTTGAAATGAAATTCGTCACATAAATAGTTTGGGTCTCTAGTCTATATCTCTTAAGTACGTGGATGAGTCAAATCTGTTTAGTTCCAAAATTAATTCAAAATTCAATAAACTTTTCAAAAACTTCCAAAACATACAACGCCAATATGTACATATAATAAAATCGTACGTAGCAGAGTCGTCTTTATCTAGATAAATTATGAAGTTGTCGGGTAATGAAGGAAGGTTGTACCTCTTATCAGAAAACCCATCGTTGGCGGGTTCGGAGTTGCACCTTTAGTGCACTGGCTTATCTTAAGGAGACTTGAACCCGCGGGATGTTTTCAGGAGAATCACAAATTCATGGCAACGAAGTCGCGGGCAGCGCTAGTATTGTATATAAACTATATGTTATTGAATAGGTCTCGTGAAGCCTTACAGCTTTTGTCCAAACATGTTTCAACAAGTTCGTAAAAGAGCGAAATCACATTTCAGAGTGAGGCTTGCCAACGGTCATTTGTGAAACTAATTTAAATGATTATTATAAAATATATTATTGGACTTTTGCAATAACATTACAATCTAAACATAACATACTTATGTCATGCTGCCTCAGCATTGACATAAGTACTCGTGCGTAGGTCAAGAGACTAGACAATTCTTATTTATTCAAGATTGACATTCGCAGTTGGTGTCAATGTCGCGGGTTTTTGTGTTTGCTGTCGCTGTGTGCCCTCGATAAGTTTAGGAACTATGCTTCTTATGGTAGCAAATTTAAAGAAAAATGCTTTTTACCCAAAAACAGGTAACAACTGGGTAAGCGCCATCTGTTGGGCAGCCACAGCAACGGGTGGCCAGGCACAGCTAGTATTTAATAAATAACGATCAAATTTATATATAACTTCCTAGTTTTTAACTTGGCTGCTCGAATGTTTGTGGACCGTCCAATAAATGTTACTAGTATTTAATATGGGACAGTCGAATTGGGGTCGCCTAGAGAACTTTCGCTCACAACTATGTAAATGGTTAACACTAACATAAAGTTTGAACCTACAAATACTCGCTTTCATTCGGACCATGCATCCGTTTACACGTTTTACGTATTATGTCCAAACGCATTGATACGGAGGCAGTTGCGGCGCGAGTCGCGACGCATGCGGCACCCAGTCACTGCCGAGAGCTGCGCGCGCGCACCGACCATATACATCACGTTAAAATCAAAACATTACATAAATCTTACAAGTTCCGTGAATACCTAAGATGTTCAAGTATTAATTAGGACTATTGAGAAAAATGTCAGCGAAGTGCGAGGAGCGAGATGTGTCGGTGGGTGAGGTGGATACGGACCGGCTGATGCAGGAGCTGGGCCAGTTCCGCCGGTTCCATCTGGTGAACTACCTCATGGTCGCTCTGGTCGCGTACGTGGCGGCGCTCTACAGCATCAACTACGTGTTCTTGGCTGGTGATGTTGATTACAGGTAAATAAACCTGACTAGCAACATCGAAACAGAATTTTTAATTATTTCAACTTTATTGCGTAGATAAAATAAGTATACATAAGACTGACTTAAAGCTCTAAGGCATTCTCTGCCAGTCAGAGCGAACAGAGAATCATGAGGGGAGCATTATAAAGTTGGTGTTATGATAATTTTTAAGAGAGATTTTTAATTTCTAAGGGAGAGTGCACGCTGCAATCCAACGGCCTCTGGGCGCGCTTGACTGGCTACGTTACCCCTCTCTCACAGAAGACTACCTTGAAATGTACTGCATTTCCCTCTTATCTTATTTCCCTAATGTACGTACGTGTTTCGATAATGAGTGAAATTTGCCAGAGCCCATTCCCATCCCATCCTATTCTATCCGTCCCCATTTTCCGGACCCTTTCTCCAAATCCATTCCTATATCCAAAGGTAGGCAGCGCATACGGGGGTGTGCCAACGTTTGTCATTTTGGACTGATGTTGGCATGTATCGCGGATTTCTATGGGCGACAGTATCCACTTACCATCAGGTGGACTGTATGCTCGTCTGCCGCCCTCATCTATAAAAAAAAAATTGAAAATATATAAACGTAATATCATGTAAACGCCACGCCATTGAACGCCATTTGAACGCCATTACGTAAATGAGAAAAATTGAAGTAAGTAGAGAAACGCGGAAGAAATGGGTTATTAAGAACCAATTGAGAGGTAGTATTCGCGGAGTCTGTTTTTGTTACGAGCTTCTCTGATATGAACTGGGAACGCATTCCAGAGTTTCACAGCCTGAGCCGCAAAAACTTGGACATAAAGACAGGATGGCATGTTATGAGTTTAAACGAACAGTGGAAAGTAGATGTAATGGGAGGATTACAATACTGATTGAGGATTACAATAATGTTGTCATTATTGTATACGTCTTATCTAGCTTCGGTTAATTAATATTACAACCTTTATCATCAATAGGCAGTGCTATAAGTTCCGATTTCAAAATTTTCGTTAGTTAAATCGTTTAAATTTTAAACAGATTATCACTTAAATTAGTTGCAATAAAACTTGATCAGTAGATTCAGGTTTAGATTACACAGTAAACAACAAATAGTGTAGAATATATGTTAGAAATAAATTGGAGTTAAATTAAAGATTTAAATAAGATCAGTCGGTTTATATAATCCATTAAAAATAAATATATAAATATATAAGTGAGTTATACAAAAATATTAAAATAATGGATAAAATAATAGGCAATAGATACTCTTCACTGAATATAAGAATAATATAAACAAAGTCAAATATTATTAACACAGTATTATTTAAGAAGATGCAATTGGCGGCCTTATCGCTTAATCAATCTCTTTCCGGTGATCACAGGAAAAAAAGAGATGTATGACAGAAGTAGAGGCAGTGCGGTACAATGCAGTAGTATAGGTACAGATGATGAATTTTCTGACTGAATTGCCAATTTACTTGCATTTGTTATTAAAGAACATAAAAAAATGTTCACCTATATTTTTCTATTCAATATTGTTCTTTTCTTAAAACTGATTTGGATAATTTCTAAAATCTTCTAAGTTTTGTTTCATAATGTCTCTCCTAACTCTTGTTTTTGTTGTTAAACACTCCATGTTTTGTTTTTTCATCTGTTCTTGTTTTTTGTAAATATAACCAGTTCGATCGTACTAATATCACGTGTAGACGCAAGATTTCGCCAGAGTCAAAGGTGAACAAGGTTTGATGTTTGCTGATGACACGCGACGGTGAGCACAAAGTTGACTTCTCAATGCCTAACACTTGTTAACAAATCAAAGAGAGATCTGATAAGATTAATGATCTAATAAACTATCAAGGTAATCTAGTGGAATAAATTATCGTCTAACTTATATTTAGCTATCATCGCACCTCCTAAGGTGCCTCTCTATTAAACCCAATGGTTGACTGGTAGAGAAAGCCTCCAGTCATTAAATTCGCCTTTTATACTACTAAGGGAAGTTTTATAAATAAAATAAATAAAAAATTATATTATTTCAATTATTAAGCCTAGCCTAATCTTAAATGTCGCTGCCGATAGGTCTAAATGGCGGACAATGGGGGAGGCCTATGTCCAGCAGTGGACGTCCAAGGGCTGAGAAGAAGAAGAAGAATCTTAAATGTACGAGTTCTGTTAGAAGGATTAGTGTATAATCCATCGTCCAATTTGCAATAAAAATACCTACAGCAGCCTCAAAGCTTGTTTTATATTCTAAATCATTAATAAAATCATTAATAATTCAAATTCACACACAGTCATAATATACAAATTAGACACTTTTTTTACATAGTTTTAAACAATTACGATAATGCCCTATTTTCCATGACTATTGGTTGAATAAGATCGTGTGTGGTGGTGAGCTTTAGGAGAGGCCCATAGCCAGCAGTGGAGAGACATAGGTTGCTGGCATTGTGTGGTTGAGCAATATGAACATCAGTAAAATGTAGAATTAGCTTCTTGGCCCTGAGAAGTTTATATGCATTTATATCAATATATTTAAAACGAGCTGCTAATCGTATTTTGATACTACTTGTACAGGACACAGTGTTCGTGATACGATTCCTTGTATGGATAGTGATCATTGCATAATCGATGTCATATTGCAGTATATTATGTTCCGATCTAAAACCGTTTTATTGGCTATTGTAATCTCATAAGTAAGACTTGTGTTAGAAGCAGTAGTGTATAAATTCTTATCAAATACGACTAGATATATTCATTGTCTACTCGTCTGGTTAGATATTAAATTCTTTTAGGGTCTAAATCGTGCGTTTAGTCATGTTTCATGCGAAGGGCACGTGCGATTAATGTCGGGTTTCGCACAATACTCAGAACTAGACATTCACATTCTTCATGGGTTAACCTCAATATATGAGTTATGTTTAAATGAAACGTGTAAATTAATAAGCGAGCTCGTACCGTTGTACTTATATTTTATATCTCTCCCAATCCCTTTCCTAAATCTCCGACGCATTTGGAGGCATGCCGACGTATGTCAGTCTGAACTGATGTTGGCAGGTATCGTGGATGTCGCATGGCGACAGTATCCATAACCACCAGGTGATCTATCTGCTCATCTATTTATTTATGTAATCTACAGCCTTTTATGTAACTTTTAGGTTGTTTAACAATTATGTTGCCAATGCTAATGGCCAATACAGATTACACTGACATTAAGTACAGTATTTAATAGATTGTGGGCAAGTAAAGGATGATTCTTTATTATTAATAATGTTTGCATTGGTGTGTCCGTTTGTGTGTGTTGTGTGTGTGTGTGTGTGTTTGTGTGTGTACCCAGTGTGAGGGTGTGTATGTGTGTGTGTGTATTTGTTTAATTGTTTATCTGGCAACTCATTTCTTCCATACCACCAGCCTGTGTCTCCCCACAGCTGGATATAGGCCACTACACACGATCCTCAACTCTTCTCATTCAACCACCACCGTGGAATTTCTTTAAGTTGTCGGTCCACATGACCGGAGAGCGTCCCGCACTGCGCTTCCTGGTATGTGGTCTCCGTTCGAGGACTCGTCTTTGCCATCGGTTATCGGTCCCGCCGCAAATATGGCCTACCCGCTGCCACTTAAACATGCCCATTCTACGAGTATGAACAAATTAAAATTTGCGTAATATCCACCAATCCGCATTGAATGACCTGCACGGCTGTGGCCCGAAATCCTCTCGTGATTAAAGGGGAGGCTTATGTTCTGCAGTGGGACGTTATACCGAGCTAACTCTGTACTACCTATATGTTTCTAATTTATAAGAAGAAATAAAATCATGTGTTAAGATTGTCAATTTGATTGCAACATGATAAAAGAAGACATTTTAATAGTTTTTAATTTTATCATGAAGCGCTTGAAACAAATCAAGTACCTTCATCCTTGCAATTATGTAAAGTGCTATTGTTACAGAATATATGCTGTGCGGATGCACAGGCCTATAATTGCACTATGATTATATTTGTGTTCGTTATTAAACACATTATGCATAGCTTCAGGAACTGCAATTGGATAATGTACCTGGATAACGTTTTGAACAAAGTCGATTTGCTAAAGGCTTAAATAAAAAAATATCTGTACTTTTTTCTTACTAAAACGTAACAACTTTTGTTTTTCGACTTTTCCTGAACTTGAACTCATTTTCCCCAAAAATAGCGTCAACTTTTTAAATGGCTCTGACTTTGTTACTCTGTACGCTACTACGAACTGCAGTTTGTATTGTTTGGTCGACGTGCACAGAAACAGTGAGTTAAGTAAAACGACGGACAAGTGAGAATTACGACCTACACTGTAATTACGGACCACTCGTGGTCGTTGATAAGGGAAACAATGTAACCAGTGCATCATGTTGATACAGCACAAAATGTTATTGAAAATCTACATTTTTATTTCACAATAAACAGGCGCTAGGAAAGAAAGTGTTAAGAAACAAAATCAGGGCCGTCTTAAGTCTATTCTGCGCCGGGGTGCGGGAGTGTATCCTAAGACAGTCAAACATCCTATTGTGTATCCTATGACAGTCAAATATCCTATTGTGTATCCTATGACAGTCAAATATCCTATTGTGTATCCTATGACAGTCAAATATCCTGTTGTGTAATTGTTTACTATAGCGTTATATTTTTTCATTACCTTTAAAAGGTGAGCGCCCGGGGTGCACCGCACCCCTTGCACCCCCTGGTAAAGACGGCCCTGAACAAAATAACCAAACAGTGTACGAATGTACAGTCCGCCTGGTGGTGAGGGGATACTATCGCCCATAGACTATGCCAGTATATGTGATATATGCCAATATAAATTCAGAATGACAAACGTTATCACACCTCCGGATACACTGTGTTTACGATGCGCACACTAGGCGCGCACCTGCCTCGCGTTACGCGAAAGCAGCCCGAGGAATGTGCACTCGGGCCCAAATGTAGTAAACTTACTCAATATATCCACCAAAATGGTGGGTAAGCAAATAATCAACAATTTACACAATTTAGAGGTCTCACTTACCCCAGGTGGTTTTGCCCACACACAAATCTGGAAAGTGTACCTACGCTAGTCCCTACTAGACGTGACCTATCTTAGTGTGATTGAATAAATACATACATTCACAATAGATACTTGTGTAGTAATCCAAGTCTCGTTCCGTGGTGAGCCGGTGGCCGCTATCGTTCGGCAACTCACACCCGGCAGCAAATCACCTCGAGAATCACTTCCAAACCACAAGCACAATCACAACAAATCCAACCAAAACACTCGCGTGGCACAGGATATCAGCGAACAAGACCTATTACTAGGCGCTAATAACAAATAACAACTGTCCGAGACCGCGGTGTGAATTTATCTCAATTTAACTCCGCTCGCCGCCGAGCGCGTGTTACTACTCAAAAAATATCAAATTCTCAAACCGCCTTCAATATGGCGGGGACAAAAAAAAATGTTGCTTCAAATAATCAAGGTATGCGGGTATGCAAAGATGCTCGCGCCAATTCCAAACAATCCCCCGTCCCGAGCCGAAGTATTCGGGTCGCTAATCAATGGGTAGGCGGGATAATGTCGCGACGGCCCGCTTCAAAATAGAATCGCCCACCAAGACCTCGGCTAACCTGGGAACACCATCAGAGCCCGGAAAAAGGTTAACAATGCGCCCCCGGCGCCAACACAAGGGCGGTAGGTTAGCATCTTTAACCAACACGAGGTCGCCAACCTTCGGCGGATTCGTTTTGTCCGTCCACTTGACGCGCTGCTGCAGAGTGTGCAAATATTCAAGGTGCCAGCGTTTCCAGAAACTCTGAGTGAGTTGCTGGAGCAATTGAAAACGCGACAAACGAGAACTGGGCACATCAGTCCAAGGGTACTCTGGCAGAGCGACGAGTGGCTGACCAATCAAAAAATGGCCCGGCGTTAGGGCTTCCAAATCATTCGGATCCGACGAAAGTGGGTATAGCGGTCGAGAGTTGAGGACGGCCTCAACTTTCGCAAACACGGTCGCGAGTTCCTCAAATGTGAGAATCGTCTCACCAATAACGCGCCTCAAATGGGTCTTTGCCGATTTAACTACGGCCTCAAAAATTCCACCCCAGTGCGGACAAACTGGCGGATCGAAGCGCCAGGTTATCCCACGGAGGGCCATCTCACGACCCAAATTCATTTTCTGCTCTTCAAGAAACTCATACACATCCCTTAAGTAGTTATTGGCCCCATGAAAATTAGTTCCGTTGTCGGACCTAATCAAGGTAGGGAGTCCCCTACGAGATACAAATCGGCTGAGGGCCGCTACGAAGGCTTCTGTGGAGAGAGCAGACACAACTTCCAAGTGTGTGGCCTTAGTAGACAGGCACACAAAAACACACAAATATGCCTTTACGGATTTGGCATTACGAAGCTGAGATGACTTCACCAAAAAAGGACCAGCAAAATCCGTACCAACTGTGGCAAAGGGTCTAGACTCAGAGACTCGGTCCGCGGGCAAATCGCCCATCTGGGGTTGCATGGTAGAAGCTTTAGTTCGGTAACAAGACATGCAACGAAAAATGACTCCCCGGACGAGTCGTCTAGCCGACAAAATCCAAAATTCGCGTTGCAAAATCGCCAACAGTGCGTTACAGCCTGCATGGGAGTTCTTGAGGTGTCGATCCATCGCCAGCAACCGCACCAAATGTCCATCTTTCGGCAAGAGAAGAGGATGGCGGACACCATGAGGCAAATTGGCATGTCTAAGCCGACCTCCCACGCGCAGTAGACCCGAAGGATCCACAAAGGGATTCAATCGCACAATAGCGCCTTTCAATTTAGCGGGACCTTCCTTCATAGTTTTTAACTCTGAAGCGAAGCTAACAGACTGTACTACGCGAATCCAACTCAATAGCGCTTCATGTCGTTCCTCAGACGAGATGAAGGCTGACAACAATTTATTCTGTGGGTTTTTAACATTGTGACGCCAACGTCTAACCCAAGCTGTCACATTCAAAAGTTTATCCAGTGAGCTGTACCTGGCCAGCAAAACATCGGGATCACATGATGATTCCGCTGCTTGGCCGCTCCCGGCACCATCGGCCACTGGTAAACTTACAAAGCCTATCGCAGGCTGAACTAGAGTGATCCGTGAGGCCGGCCAAATTGACACTGGTCCCTTCAGCCAGTCCGGACCCCACCACAACGGATGTCCAATAATCTCTAGGGCTGAGCATCCACGTGATGCACAATCAGCTGGGTTTATATCGCCAGGGACATGTCGCCAAATCAATCTAGCTTGCGACGCCTGGATCTGGGAAACACGGTTCGCCACAAACACCTCCAAGGTGTGAACAGAAGCTCGCAACCAACAAAGCACAATTTGACTGTCTGTCCATGCAAATACGTCTGCTAACTCTACGGAACGCCCTAGAGTAGCGACGACATGATTCAAGAGACGAGTCAAGAGAGTGGCGCCTGACAATTCTAGCTTCGGTATTGTCATACGCGAGCGAATAGGCGCAACCTTGCTCTTTGCTAGAACCGGCGAGACCAAAACATGTCCAGCAGCATCCACTGTGCGTAGATAAACAACCGCTGCATATCCTCGCTCGGAAGCATCACAAAAGCCATGAAGGCTAGCTCGATATTTTCCAGACGGAAGGAAACGTCTGGGCAAGGAAACCCGATTAAGAGCTGGGAGGGATGACACAAACTCTAGCCATTCCAATAATAACTCTCCATGAAGAGGCTCATCCCACGACAATTCAGCAGCCCATAATTTCTGCAAAAAACATTTCGCCCAAAAAATGACTGGACTGATCCAACCATTCGGATCATAAGTCCGAGCGACAGTGGACAACACTGATCGCTTCGACCAAGTCTTCGGGGACTGTAGGTCCACATGATAAGTGAAGACATCCTGGACTGGTCTATACTGGACACCAAGGACAGCCAACATGTCAGGATTGTCTACATTCTGGAAGATGTGGGGATTCTGCTGGTGCTCCTCCGGTAAATCGGCAAGGAGCCGAGGTGAATTCGACAGCCACTTTCGCAATTCATAGCCACCAGCTTTCATGAGGTCAATCAATTCGTCCCGCAAGACGAGAGCCTCTTCTACAGTTGCTGCCCCACTACAGCAGTCGTCAACATAAATATCCTCTTTCAAAATGGCAGCCGCGCGAGGAAACCTTATCCGCTCTCGTTCAGCTAGCTCCAAGAGCGAGCGGATCGCAATGAAGGGACTAGAACGCAAACCATAGGTGTTGACACGAAGTTCATAGACAACCATGGGATCGTCAGGATGCTCTCGCCACAAAATCAGCTGGAATCGCCGGTCATCGCGATGAATTATCGTCTGTCTAAACATCTGACGTATGTCAGCGACGAATACAATTGCATGACGACGAAACCCAGTGAGGATATCTCCAATGTCTCGATGTAGCTTAGGTCCGGCATGGAGACACTGATTCAAAGATACACCAGAAGTAGTAGGCGCTGACCCATCAAAAACTACACGTATCTTGCCACCTGGCGTCTTCAAAACGGCATGATGAGGAAGGAAGTAATGCTCCACTGAGCGCCAACCAATATTCGACACAGACATGTGTCCCAAGTCCTCATATTCTCGCATGAACTCAATATATTTCCGGCGAAGCTCCGGATCCCGCTTCATGCGACGTTCCATGGAGACCAATCTTCGTTCAGCCAACTGCCGAGACTCGCCAAGCGGAGGCCTATTCGCTAAAAAGGGGAGACGGGTGACAAGCTGACCAGAGACGAGACGACCTGTGTTGCTCTGGTAGAAGCTTTCACACTCTTCGTCCTCTGGACACAATCTAGGCATAGAGGGAGGTTCCTCCACTTCCCAAAACTTCTGAACGGCGTCAGAAAGCGTGGATCCCACACGTAGCCCATCCTCAGCAAAAAACACGGTCGAAACCGGAAGGATAGGGCCCAACAATGCCGAACCAAAAATCGTGGGGACCACTACCAAACCACCAGGCTGCAAAGCTCTCCAACTCCCCGAACAAACCTGTCCCAAAATATTACTCCCCAACAATAGGTCAACAGGACCTGGAGTATGAAACATGGGGTCAGCTAAAACTAAACCCTTTGTCAAAGCTATGACAGGTGGAGGAAGCTTTATGCGCGGGTGGTTACTCAAAATATTCTCCAGCACAATAACCGGAATCTTGGTTTTCCTGGTTCCAAGTGGTACTGGAGAAAATTCCACAAAGGTGTGACCAACTCTATTGGTCACCTTAACGTTTCCCACTCCGTAGACTGGGAAAGGAGAAGGACCGACACAGAGGTCCAATTGGCTCACCAACCAAGCTGAGACTATACAACCCTGGGCACCCGAGTCCAAAAGGGCACGAACAACAATCGAGTTGCCCTTCGGGTCCCATACCCGCACAGAGACCGTAGGCAAGAGGATGGTCTCTGGGTTCTCAGCGTGGTGAGCTGCGAGTCCCTAGCGGGAGAAGTTACGGAGTGAGGGCTCCCTCCCCGAGTGCGGCAGGGGACGATAACTGTCTACCCTGCCCTCACCGCGACGACCCTGCACAACATGTGCGGATGAGAGGGGGGCTGCAGCCTGCCCTCCCAGGCGGGCTGGACGCCGCTCCAACCTCGGTCGCTCCAACAGCGGGGGGGAGAATCTCCGGTTGCGGTAGACTGTGGAGTACCCCGCAAACTCAACAGCGCCTCTAGGGGGTGGCGAACGCCTACCCCCGCCCGTAAGGGCTCGATCCTGGGCGCTGGACCTGGCAGGACTGTCACCACCAGCGCGAGCAGCCAAATGTCGCTCAGCATCGCAAACACCAGGACCCTCCCGGTTGCGGTTCGCACACAAAAGAATGTGGTGAGCACCACCACATTGTCCACATGGACGAGGCTGAGGACACTCTCGCTGGAAGTGACCCTCCAGGCAGTGGTAACACAATCGCCTCTCCTTGGCGATGTGTCGACGCGCTGCTACGCGCAAAGCCACAAATTTGTGACAAGCAGTCATCCGGTGGCCGGAGCGCTTGCAGAATCTGCAAGCCACGGACTCCTCTTGGGAGACCCCATATCTCGGCCGTGACTGCTTATTCACCGGCGGACCCTGCGGTCGGGCCAGTGGTCGCTCTCGGCGAACGCTAGTCTGCGGCATCAAGAGAGTGGAACCCTCCACGGTATCCACCCTGCGACACTCGTCTTCGAGGAACCTTTCGAGTTCCTCATAGGAAGGCAAGTGGGTGGAGCTGTCCCCACCATATTGTCGCTCAAAGCGCAGCCGCATCTCCAAAGGCAGTTTAGCCAACACAATATGGAGCAGCAAAAAGGACCACTGGTCCACAGGTAAATCCAATCGCCTTAAGGCGTTAACAGCCACCAAAACCGGGTTAACAATATCTGTCCGTAAGGCTGACGCACAGGCAACCTTAGGCAGGTTCAAAATTTGCCCCACATGGGTGTCAGCCAAAAGTCGCACGTTGTGGTAACGGCGCTTCAACAAATCCATGGCTGTCGAGTAGGTGCTGTCATCGACCTTCAGGTGCTGTACCAGGCCTAGAGCCTCTCCCTGTAAGGAGGCCAACAGGTACGCCATTTTTTGTGCAGCTGACAGGTCGGAATGGGAGTCCACCAAACTGTTGAACATCCCATAGTAGCTCAACCACTGGTCCAAATCACCGTCAAAGGTGGGAAGGTTGAGCGTGGGGAGACGACCCAACAAGGCGTGGGGTGCAACAAGTGAATCCCCACCAGAGGGAGCTGAGATGTGGGAGACCGCCTCGTTAATGGTGTCCACAAACTCGTATATTTGGCCAAAGTCCGCTTCATAACGCTGCTTCTGCTCGTCCAGTACAGGCGTTTCCAAATTCGCCATAAATGTCAAGCCCTCAGCATAACTCCTATCTAACGCCACCAAACGGGCCGGCATTTCACTCGCCCGGGCGAGTAAGGCTTGCTTCCGGTCCTTGCGGTCGACCATTGCCACCGCAGAAGAAAACCATCTCAGCTGCGCAGTCATTGCGGACTGATGTGTGGAGAAGGTCACCTTGACAGACATGTCTACACCTCAGGACGCACGCAATACAAAACAAAAACCAAAAATAAAAAACAAAAATAAAAGTAAAAAAAAAACAACAATAACAAAAAAAATAACAAAATAAAAAAAAACAAAAAATGCAGTGGAGGCACAATAAAAAACAAAAGGGGGTGCGTATGTGTCTTCAAGAAGGTATAACCGTCCAAAATATTAATTAAGACTACCTGACAAAACAACAACAAAAAAAAACAAATTAAATTATCAAAATTATCAAATTAAAATAAACGCAACCAAAAATGTACACGAGCGTGGACTCAATAAAACCGCAATGTCCAGCTATCAAAACAAACGTGAAGCGTTATATCCAAAATAAATTATTAACGCGTGTGGGTAACTAGTCAGCTACTAAACGTCGCACGCGTGGATTCAAAATATACTTCAGAATACAAATTATACGTAGGGCCTAGCCTTCAAACCGTGAACGTAAAATAAAAAATCAAAAGCAAATATTTAAACCAAATTACCAATATATAAACAAGACAAAAGGTCATCAATATTAACTACCTAACGGTATTATCAATGTCATCAATATCACGTAACGGTATCAAATCACGCTCTGCTACCAGATGTTTACGATGTAGCAGGAGCGCGGACCCAATATACGCAAGGCCCTTAACACGGGAAGTTACAATTATCAAGTTGATGAATAATGACAAAACAAAAAAAGGAATGGTTGATAACGGTATCAACCACGCTCTGCTACCAGATGTTTACGATGCGCACACTAGGCGCGCACCTGCCTCGCGTTACGCGAAAGCAGCCCGAGGAATGTGCACTCGGGCCCAAATGTAGTAAACTTACTCAATATATCCACCAAAATGGTGGGTAAGCAAATAATCAACAATTTACACAATTTAGAGGTCTCACTTACCCCAGGTGGTTTTGCCCACACACAAATCTGGAAAGTGTACTTACGCTAGTCCCTACTAGACGTGACCTATCTTAGTGTGATTGAATAAATACATACATTCACAATAGATACTTGTGTAGTAATCCAAGTCTCGTTCCGTGGTGAGCCGGTGGCCGCTATCGTTCGGCAACTCACACCCGGCAGCAAATCACCTCGAGAATCACTTCCAAACCACAAGCACAATCACAACAAATCCAACCAAAACACTCGCGTGGCACAGGATATCAGCGAACAAGACCTATTACTAGGCGCTAATAACAAATAACAACTGTCCGAGACCGCGGTGTGAATTTATCTCAATTTAACTCCGCTCGCCGCCGAGCGCGTGTTACTACTCAAAAAATATCAAATTCTCAAACCGCCTTCAATATGGCGGGGACAAAAAAAAATGTTGCTTCAAATAATCAAGGTATGCGGGTATGCAAAGATGCTCGCGCCAATTCCAAACACACTGATTACCTTTTGGAGATTCGGAAATGAATTTGGAAAAAGGGTTGGGTAAATAGGGAGAGATAGGATGGGATGGAAAGGGGCTTTGGCATATATCACTCACTACCGAAACACGTATTAGAGTTAAAATAAAATTGGGAAATGCAGTATATTTCACGGCAGTCTTCTGTTAGGGAGGGGTAAGGAGGAGAGTCAACAACAACTACAATTGATACAACTACAAATAAACGTAAACGATTAAATAGAAGGGTCGGTGCGCGGGAGACGAGTGCAGGGAGACGAGTGCAGGGAGCAAGGGTTTAAGGTATCGCTTGGCCTCTATTGCTAAGTCAACAAAACCTTCGACACCGTGTCGACACCGTGTCGACACAGTTTCCCTACACAGTGCACCCTTCCCTTCCAAATAAAAATATAAGCAATATAACGAAACAATATAATTAAAAAATGTATTCCAAATGTTCGCCGCATTGTCCGTCAGTCCATCGCAAATCATTCACTGAGATGTAATCACTTCAAAATGACTTAGTGTTTTATTACATTAAACCCTTTTATTTGTTTTTAAGCGGATTTTCCTTATCTTTTTGCGTAGAACGTCTTAAATTCATTTATTTGTCGAGCTGATACACTAGAGCCTCGGATGGCGATTCTCACACTCATGTTTTAAAATAAATAATAAATTTTGAACATTCTTACACGGCTCACGTAATACATAAATGAATATGGATTTCTTAGTAAAGGCAAATCTATTCCAAATATGCCTTTAGTGGACATTCGTAGATTTGTTGCTCAATTATTGGAAAAAATCCAAAGAAATCTAACTTTCACATTTATGGAAACGTGAACTGCTTTCTCAGAAGTCTAGTGTTGTTTTCTGGCATGTTTTTGGTTAATCAATAAGTACACTGTGCAGCAAATAATAGTTACCTGTTATTTAATATCAGCTTATAATCAGTTCCAGTTAAGAGAGTGGTTTGTCATCATATACCGTCGTCATGACTAGTTGGCGATTTTGGGGTTAAGCTCCACAGCTGGTAGCAGTCGTGCTGGCAAGCCAGGCAGTGATGCCAACTTAACGCTTTCGGTTATAGCTCGGACGCTTTTTTGGCTCTGTTAGCGCTCAACAAACATACTTGACGCCTAAGGCCCATTGTAGCGCTTTTTTAATAATATTCCTCTTCATTGAAATGAAGAAGTTCTATCTACGTGTAACGAAATATAATTTCAAATTAAATACTTTACACTTACACTTATTTACCTTAGTGTATTTACACTTATTTATTTACAAGAAACGTAAAATACATTATAACCACCTGACACCCTGTTAGCACATTGCCCTCTCTCGCGATTGGCCGAGAAGAGAACCAATGGGTATTCAGTTACGGTGCAGCGGCGAAGCAAAGTGTTGCCACCACACCACCCCCCCACGGTGTAAATTGAACCCATAAAATGTTTAGGGAAGAAGCGAAGGGAAATAAGGTGGTGGAGATTTCTATTTTTCGTAAATGGAGACAGAGGAAGGTCAGGCGTCTGTTGGAATTCTAAATCGAACTCGACGTCCCAATCGAGTAACGTACTCCTTGGGCTGAGCGGAATCACGAAGCGGCGATCGACACTTCGCCTCGGTAGGTTGGTGTTGCGTCGGTTTTGTAGATGTCTTCGTTGTATTTTCCGCTGGTGTCGTTAACGGAGTAGTGTTGAATGGCGACGTCTCCGTGGATGCGGGTTTGACCCGGTCGAGACTAACTTGGACGTTCCGATTCCCTACTGTAATTGTGATGGTTTTATCTGTTCTGGAGATAACCTTATGAGGCCTAGTGTAGGGTGGCTTTAAGGAAGCCCTGCACGTGTCATCTCTAAGGAAGACATGACTGGCATTGGGCATCTCTTTATATACGAAGGCGCGATGCTCGCCATGTCACGAGGCCGTCACCGGTTTTAGCCTGGCCTAACCTGGTCGAAGATATCTGTTGTGGTTAAAGGGGTCACAAACTCTCCAGGCAGCCGCAGAGGCTCCCCGTACACTAGGTCTGCGCACGACACCTGGAGATCTTCTTTTATTGCTGAGCGCATGCCCAGCAGCACAAGAGGGAGAGCCGCATGCCACGAACCGCCATGGCACATAAGAGCAGCCTTTAATTGCCGGTGAAGTCTTTCCACCATGCCGTTGGCACACGGGTGATAGCTAGTGGTTCGAGTACGCTGGATCGTAAGGTTCTTCAGTAAGGCATTGAATAGAGACGACTCAAATTGCCGGCCCTGGTCTGTGGTCACAATTGAAGGAACACCAAATCGAGCGACCCAACCGGTAGTGAACGTTTCGGCTACTTCTTCGGCTGTAATTCCAATCATGGGCCAGACTTCGGGCCATCGAGTATAGCGGTCGACCGCTGTCAAGCAGTATTGATATCCTTTGCTATGTGGCATGGGTCCAATGATATCTATGTGGACGTGGCGAAACCGATGAGATGGAGCAGTAAAGTTCCCGAGGGGCGTGGAGATGTGTCTCGTTACTTTACTCCGTTGACATGCTAGACATTCCCGAGCCCATTGTCGACAGTCTTTGTTTATTGATGGCCATACAAAGCGCTCGGTCACCAAGCGTGCAGATGCTTGCACGCCAGGGTGGCTCAGGTTATGTAATTTATTGAAAAAACTACGGCGAAGAGAAGGCGTGACGTACGGTCGTGGTTTTACGGTGGATGTGTCGCACACAATGTGTGAGTCTGTGCCGGGGATACGGACTTTTTTTAATTTGAGAGATGAGTTTGTCTTGGCATCTTGGAGCTCTTTATCGACAGCCTGTTCATTAGCTAGTGCAGTGTAGCTGTCGTCTAATGAAATGGCTTCAATTCTGGACATGGTGTCTGCAACGATGTTGTCCTGACCCTTAATGTGTAAAATGTCGGTTGTGAATTGAGAAATAAAGGAATGCTGGTTTTGTTGAACAGGAGGCAGCTTTTCCCGGCGCTGGGTAAATGCATAGATGAGTAGTTTATGGTCTGTATATATTGTGACATGTTGGGCCTCAAGAACGTGTCGAAATCGCTGTACACTCTCATACACTGCCAAAAGTTCCCGATAGTATGCAGGTAGTTGCGTTTGCTTGTCGGTAAGCTTCTTACTGAAGAAGGCTAGTGGCTGCCATTGACCATTGATCTTCTGCTGAAGGCAAGCACCGACTTAGAGGGAAGAAGCATCAGTGAAGAGACCCAAGGTGGCATCACGGGCTGGATGAGCAAGGAGGGTAGCGTCAGCAAGGCTATCTTTGCATTTCTGGAACGCGAGCTCCAACTCGGGCGTCCAGGGTACTGGTTTCGTACCTCTAAGTTTCGAAGAAGCTAAAACATTGATGAGTGGAGCTTGGAGTTGTGCAGCGTTTGGAAGGAACTGGCGATAAAAATTGATCATGCCTAGGAATCTACGGAGACCTTCCACGGTTTTCGGTAAGGGAAACTTCTGTAAAACTTCAATCCTTTCTGGCGGAGGGCGTGTGCCATCCTTGGTGATCCGGTAGCCTAAGAAGGTTACTTCTTCGGCGCCCAAAACGCACTTAGGCGTTTAGGCACTTAGGCACTTAGGCACTTAGCTTCATACGGCGTTTACTACAACGCCGTATGAAGCCACCCGTTGGAACAAGGCTTGCAGGTGTTCCAGGTGTTCTTCGGGAGTGCGTGAAAAGACCAGCACATCGTCAAAATAAGGATAGCAGAAGTCGAGTCCCTTACGACTTCGTCTATAAATCGCTGGAAGGTTTGCCCAGCGTTGCGGAGGCCGAAGGTCATACAAGGAAACTCATACAGGCCAAAAGGTGTCGTGATAGCAGTTTTGCAGATGTCTGCATCGTGGACCGGGATCTGTTGGTACGATTTGACCAGGTCAATAGTACTGAATACAGACGATCCTGCCATATTGTGGGAGAAATCTGCGATGTGTCGAACGGGGTAGCGATCTGGAATGGTTCTTGAGTTTAATGCACGGTAATCACCGCACGGTCGCCATCCACTTTCACCTTTTCGTGCCATGTGCAGAGGAGAGGCCCAGGGGCTATCTGACGGTCGGGCGGTACCGCATTTGACCATGTCCTCAAACTCCTTTTGCGCTGCAATTAATTTTTGAGGGGCGAGGCGCCGTGGGCGGCAGGAAATCGGCGGGCCATCAGTGGTCACGATGTGATGTACTGTGGTATGCTTGATTTTTCGCGGAAGGCCTGGCGGACGCGTTAAATCGGGAAACTCCAGAAGCAACTTTGTGTAAGGTGAGTTGTTGTCCAATGATACAGCTTTGATGCTAGCCTGGCCTACTTGGGCAATTGATGCTGAGGTAGTCAAGTTTGTGTTACCGTCGATGAGGCGTTTGTTACGCAGGTCAGGTAAAAGATTGTAATGACTGAGAAAATCGGAGCCTATTATTGGCGTTTCTACGTCAGCGATGGTAAAATTCCAGGCAAAGTCTCTGCGCAGGCCCAGGTTAAGGCGTAGGATGATGCTGCCATATGTTTTAATGGTGCTGCCGTTTGCTGCGGACAGTTGATAATCTGCAGGTGAGGCTCGATTTTTAGCTAACCGTTGTGAAAAGCAACAGAGGTCTCTCCCAGTGTCAATGAGGAATCTGCGTGATGTGTTCTTGTCCGTGATAAATAATCGGCGGCAAGATGTGTCGCAGTCAGTCGCCGCGTCTACTGACAGCTCTTTGCATTTCCCGACTTCCAGCTGCAAGGACTGACACACCGGTTAGCTTTTCCTTTGTACCTGCGATGGTACCAACATATCCGTTTGGTTTGAAGGTGAACGGGTTAGGGAGCGAGCTCTGTCGCTATCTCGTGATCTCGACCTGGATGCCCTCGCGTCTGAGCTTAGGGCCTCGACCATTTTAGTTAGCTGCTCGACGCGTAGTGTCAGTTGGATTAGTTCAGACGGAGGGTACTCGACGGCGTTAACCACTGGTACCACAACTTCCACGACCTTGTCAGCTATGTCAGCGGCTTTGTCTATTGGCATCTCCTCGTGGGCGGCCAATATAGCTTGCACGTTATTAGGTAAGCGGCGAATCCACAGTTGTCTAATGACGTCTTCATTATTGAGTGAAGAACCAGCTAAGCTTCTAAGGTGTCTGAGGAACTGTGATGGTTTTCGGTCTCCGATATCTTCTTCGCCTAAGAGACGTTTGATTAGCTCACTTTTTTAGAAATGGATAGCTATCTGACTCGGGTGGATTTTGAATTATATCCGCTACTTCGCCTGCTATTTTGGAATCTAGCATGGCTATCACATGGCTGTATTTAGTCCTGTCCTGTTTAATGCCTACGATCTCGAACTGTGCTTCTACTTGACCGAACCACACGGTGGGCTTGTCGGCCCAAAACACAGGTAGTTTGACGGTTACTTCCATTGCTCTTTTATCTTTGTTAATTTCTAGAACCCTAAGTTGTTCTTGTAGAAGTCGTATCTGTTCTTCAGGAGTGGTCATGTTAACAGGAAATACAGAAAGGAGTGGAAACTTAGCAACAACAAAGAATAGTAAATATTAGATGGCCACTTATACTTTCACCTTGCATCACAGCCGAACAGAACACCGTACAGTACTATTGTACGACTTTTAAATTATTAATATAATTATTGTACAGAGACAAAGAATAATGTTGAAGTTATGCTGGTATACAGAACAGGATAAACAATTAATATTTTCTTAGGTTTTCGCGATTACTATACATAGCAATTAAACAACTTTGAACGGTTTAAATCGCGTATATTTGACATTATTTATATCCCGACGTTTCGAACACTTTGCAGTGGACGTGGTCACGGGGTGACTAATTGATTTTATTTGTCACTTGAGTTATTAAGAAATTATTTTTACTACCGTCTGAAATTTTTTGAACTACCGTCTGGATTTTTTAATCATAACATTCCCTATGCACGCAGTATTCACTCACGGTGTCCAGAGGTCTTGCAGTATTGCGTTGGCCTTGGGATTTAATTAATTTAATGACTGGATCCCAAGCCGGTGGTACTTGCCAACCATCTTCTCTATTGAAATTTGGGTGTTTCTTGATTTCAATAGCCTCGCGTAACAAGAAACACCGATAATAAGAAGATAAGAAACGATAATAAGTCCAATAGATTAACCTTATACTGAATTACTTTTTATTGTTGTTCTATAAACTTCTATCATCAAAGCAATTAAACAACTTTGAACGGTTTAAATCGCGTATATTTAACATTATTTTCATCCCGATTTGCAGTGGACGCTGTGCAGTGGACTTTGCAGTGGTCCACTGCAAAGTGTTCGAAACGTCGGGATATAAATAATGTCAAATATACGCGATTTAAACCGTTCAAAGTTGTTTAATTGCTAGGATAAACAATTACGAATGGTATGCACACAGCTATAAAACGAGTATTGCAACAGTAAAAGACAATAAGTATTGTTTAATATTAAATACAGTTATTATACAGTATTGCTAAAAGGTAAATGAAAACGGATTTTCTCTACACAAAACTAATTTATATCTGTCTTATACCTCATTTTAGAATGTCGGAGATACCGATAATATGGCAATTACTGTATTCGTATATATATATATGTGTTTAACACTGAATATAGCCAGTTTATGTTAAGCCAATATTTTTATATTATAAGTGTGAAAGATCTTTAAGATTTAAAGTCAAATTCAAAATTAATTCAAAGATTTAAAGATTCACCAAGTACCTACTTAGAAGGTTCGATGAAACATAATTTGTTGTTCCATAAGTTAATGTAGCGTAATAAATAAGTCGTTTATCTTTTGGCTTGTTATGCCTATGTACATAATACGATACAACAAGGAATATTGTAATAAAAATAAGCCTATTGTAAAATAAATAAGAGAATATTTTATGATACTATTATTGTTCACTGTTGTCGCTACTGAGTAAATCTATTATTACCTACTTTTGATTTCACTATCACTCACACATATGTTTATGCAGTAAAATAGTAAGTATGTACTGTTTGATTTACAAATTGGGCTTCGGTCGAGAGGCAGCTCCGAGGGTATGTAGGGAAACGGAGATGCGGGACCTGCAGCATCGGCAGCAGTGCGCCGTTGTTGACCGATGAGACGACCGACACGGTACGGCGTTTGCGGTGGACCGGTCGCAGGTCGCAGTGTTTCAAATCGTAGCCGAGCGAAGAAGTGCTTGCTGTAGGTCTCGTGTTGTTTTTTTCGTCGACGGCGGCGGGTGCTGTTGGGAGCACAGGTTGGCGCGGGCGCACAGGTTGAAAAACGTATAAACAAGTTTTTTTCAGTTTTCAAACTACAGGTGAGAATGTATGAGATGACAGAGAAACAAGGAAAAGTCAATGCATTATGCAACGTCACACTTTATTTAACATTGCATACAAGTAGTTGTGTGATTACACTCACGGGTCCCTGTATTTGGGTCGACTAATTTTCCTCAATTCACCGAAGCTTGGACTACTTAGAGCCGGTAAACGGCAATCATTTGAGTATAGGTACTGGTACTGAACCATAGTACTCAATGCCATTGTTTTATGAAAATAGTAAAAGGATTTCGTAACGCTTTCTTTGATATAATAAATAATGGTACAGACTAACAGAGTCAGTTAAACTGATTACTAATTACTAAAAATGCTTTGTAATATTTTTATTATTCTTATGGGAAGTAAAATTACTCGTATCTTAAATTTGAATGAACGTGTTTTGGTCTGAGATAATGTAAAAATATCTATCATTTTATATTTCTTAATAAAATGATAGATAGGTATTGCATTTGTATCCTTATTTGCTAATGGTTAATTGCAACCCCGCATGTTAATGTATTTATCGCATGTTAATCGCACAATAAAGTAACGCTTTCGTCCTCCTCAGAAAAAAAGGCAGTGCGTTTTAGTAAGATTCTAGAAAAAATGCAATAATATTTGGTAAAATTATTCTAAATTTAAAATAAAGTTAGAAAATTGGAGTTTTAAATAAAACAAAGAGAATCACCGGTGGTTATTTTGTTAGTTCATTTTTAACTTCATAGTATAAAGTTAAAATGCTTTCGTTAATAATGCCTTTTCTCGCTAGGAGACCGGAACGCATCTCTCGTACAATATGCCTATTTTTTTTATATTGTAGTTATCAAAAGTTAATTCTGTTATAAAATTCTCAAATTAGCGGTAATTGACCGTTGCGAGAACAGCGTCTTCGTTCACGACAGAACTAAACTGGCCGTACAAGATGACATGCATGACGGAAACTCATGATTACTATAAATTATGGCATTATACCTATAACGATCTTATTGTTTGAAAATTGTTTCTAAATCTATGTAATTGTAATGACGACTATATAATTAAATATAATTAAATCATGACTAAACAAAACCAAATGTCAAGCAACGCCATCTAGCGATTCGAGACGGTATCTAGTGGTTGACAGTTAAAAGTCAGTAGGTATATTTGTTAGGTTTAGTTATATAGACGAGCATAGAATTCACCTGATGGTAAGTGGATACTGTAGCCCGTGACATCGGCGATACATGCCAACATCAGCTGTTCAGAATAACAAATGTTGGCTCGCCAACGAATGCCTTTGGAGATTTAGGAATGGATTGGAGAACGGCTTGGGAAAATGGGGAGGGATAGGTCAGCATAGTATGGGAATGGGCTTTGACAAATCTCTCTCACTACACATTGGAGGAATAGGAAAAAGCATACCTCATTTTGCGCGGTAGTCTTCTGTGAGGTAGGAAAGTGAATGATGAAGTGAAGATAAATAAAACGAATTTGGAAAGAAATTTAAAATATTAATATTTAATTATTACATTTTTAATATTTACATTAATTAAATATCAATAAATATTTGTGAAATTTTCTTAAATTTACAATACATTTTAGGCAATAAGCTCTTTTTGTCGTAGCACTTCGCTTTCAGAGCATACATCTTAAGATCTCGGAGAGTATCGGGATCCTTAGTGTCGACATCTCCAGCAAAGTCGAATTTAGGGGTCATCTGAAAAATAAAGCCAAAACGGCCCCCAAAAAGCCATCAGTGAATCCGTACTTCTCTGAGATTGCTCTGAAGAATTGTTCAACAGAATTCTCACCTCGGGTTTGTACAACCGCACCTCCCGTCATAGAAATGCCGTGCAACCGCATTTCCTCGATATGGCGGTGTCGCGTACTGTTCGGTTCGAAAATCATTTTATACCGCGAACCCGTACGCTGTGGAACGAACTGCCTGAAGAGGTCTTTCCATTACGCTACGATATAGGGTTCTTCAAGAAAGCTGTGAATAGAATTTTGCAAGGTCGGCGGCGTACTCGCATAGCTCAGGAGGTATGCACTTGCAGGTGTCCACGGGCGGCGGTAACACTTACCATCACGTGGAACCGTTTGATCGTCCACCAATAAAAAAAGTTTCCTATAAAAAAATAACCTTAAATTCACATTCCTGTTCTGTTATGGATTTTTTTCAAAAATAAAATAAATATAAGAAATATTATAAATAAATAGACTTATTAGCCGCTGGGCACATTCCCTTAAAGACTGTCCACGTTATCCCTTTCTTATAGAAGTGTACTGCATTCCCCTCTTTATCCTATTCCCCCAAATATAATACGTGTTTCGATATCCTTTGGTATCTCCATAACAAATTCGAGTAATATGTTCGGTTTTAGATAAATATTTTCATATTAACAATCAGTTTAATAACAATCAAATACGCCCTTCGGTATTTCAAGAGAGGCGACATACCGTGAAATTATGGAAATTACCAATTCATGTGTAACTGGTGAAGTTATTTTTATTTTATAGTTAACCTTACTTATTACACAAGCACTAATGTTCGGTTCAGGTAATTTGTTCCAGTATTTGTTTACTTTTTTTAATGGATCCTATGTTTTAATGGATTACCGTATTCTATGTTTTATATTTATGTGTCTTATGTCGTGTTGTGTTGGCCGGCTGTAAAATAGCACCAACTCATCACTTGCCGTTAGTGTCGTACAAGGCGGCCGAGGATGACAAAGCCGCTACCACAAGTAGCCTTAACTGTTATCCCTTAAATGAGGATAAGAATTTCTCACAGCCACTTACAAGGTATAAAGACAATATCTCGGACAAACAATAATACAATAATACTCCATCCAACGACGTGCTGTTCGTATTGTCGATGATCGTATTCCGTATTATTTAATATAATTCTCACCTCCGGTTGTAGACAACCTCACCTCCCGTCACAGAAGTGCGGTCCATCCGCATTTCCTCGATACGGAGGTGTCGCGCACTGTTCGGTCCAAAAATTATTTTATACCGCGAACCCGTAGGCTGTGGAACGAACTGCCTCGGGGGGTCTTTCCATTGAGCTACGATATGGGGTTCTTTAAGAGAGCTGTGAATAGGATTTTGCAAGGTCGGCGGCGCGCCCGCATAGCCCCAGATGTTGCAGGTGTCCATGGGCGGCGGTAACACTTACCATCACGTGGGATCGCTTGCTCGTCCGCCCACTAGTCTATAAAAAAAAAAACAATTAAATATATAGATTATATTTAATATTATTATCATCATGTCATTATTTTGTTTTGTGTCAGTAATGTACTACCGCTGGTAATCACGCTGTAATATACCTACTTATCACGGTCAACTTAGTACGCAATTGTCCCCGAAATATAAATCGTTTTAATACGAGTATTTTATTTAGGTTTTCATTAAAGCATCCATATTTTTTATTATTATTCTTGTGTCCCACTGTTGAGCAAAGGCCTCCCCTCTTTTAGGCCAGACCGCTCTGCTGAACTCCAATCTCCGCCAAGTCTTGTGGTATGCATGCAAGTCGTCCCGCCATTTCCTCCTCGGTCGGCCTCTACGTCAGTGTCCATTTTGGGGCATTCAAATGGTAACAATTTTTGCCCATCTCACTGGATGCATGCGACGACGTGTCCAACCCAGTCCCATATCACCTTAGCAGTATGCAGTTCGGTGTTCATATATCTTTTATTTCAAAGTGTCCATATATATATGTTTAATATTATCCTTAACGTCGTCTCTATTTCATATAAAAAAATAGTACAATTTTCTAATTCCAGATGCGTGGTCCCTGAATGTGAGGCTCTCAACAGCACAGTGTACAGCCCTCCCTGGGTGGAAGGCGCATTGCCGCCCAGTGGACGAGAGCGTCGCTGCTCTCGGCGAGCGCTGCTGGACGACCAGCTGCCCTGCTCCGACAACGGCTTCTCCGATCAGGTGCTGTCTTGCGAGCAGTGGCTATACGCTTCCAGGGACACCATCGTGGCTGAGGTACGTTCTGTTCTCATCTCTTTCTATATTTACAATTACAGTCTACTTGATGGTAAGTGGATACTGTCGCTCACTATACAGAATGACAAACGCTGGCACGCGTCCAAATAAGCAGCCTTCTTTTTGAGATGAAGAGTACGGACGGAGTGCAATTTCTTCATTAGGTATAAAAAGCTGATGTAAAAGGCGATTTTACGATCTCTTTGCTCTGACACTGTTTTCTCCCAGGCGACCAACTACTATCTTATGAGCGGTGACTATGTTTCTAGGGACAACATTGTGACTACTATTTAGTTAACATAGTAGTGGCGTTTACAGACAGTTAGTTCTTTTAAAACATCCAGAATGACACCAATTATTTTGATGATGATATTAGGGTACTTTGAAAACATTAGTTTTGGCGAGGGTCTACCTTTTGACCCTATAAGTCTGTTCGTCATTTTTTTTCTTATATTTTTTACTACACTTTATGACTTACCTACGAACTGAACTGTGTAAATACCCGAATATAAATATATATTTTTGTATTTGTAGCATTACCAAAGGATGCCACTGATTACTGTTTGCCCAAACCATAGATAGCCAAAACAAATACAGGCCATTGATACTCGTATATAGTAACTCGTAGCTTTTATGACATCAGATCCTTTTTTTTTATAACAATGATGGCAGACGGACGTGCTCACGAGGCGGCAAGTGGTTTCCGACGTCCATGGAACACCAGGAGAAATATGGATGCGGAGCCGACCTTGTTAAACACTACATATTCACTGCTTTCTTAAATAATCCAATATCATAATGCAGCTGAAAGATCTTGGAGAGCAGGTTGATCCACAGTCTACTGTTTTTTTATAAACCGCTAATTTGTTTACGTTTATAATACTATAATAGGACTTTAAATGGTAGAAAATTACTGCATTCATAGTTGCAAATGCAAAATTATACAATGTATTGTGCATTTATCGTGTTCATTGGTGCGTGCGAAGCACGGCCTGCCTCCACTGTGATGGCACTTGCCGCGGCAATCATAGAAATTCACAATGAAGCGTATATCCTTATATGTGTTCACAATGGTAACATTGCTAACCTTTCCCACGTCATATCCTGATTCGTCTATCAAATTCGGAATCAGTTCAATTTTTCCTTTCTTGTCTTCTTGATTATTTAGCTACTTAGGCCGCTGGTTCAATGACAAAAAGTATATGTAATTTTGGTCATAAACTTCTTAAGTTTTTAAGATGAATAGGTTTTGATCGTAAGTGCACTGGCACATGTGAAGTAGCGGGCATTAGTTTTTTTTAGCCTGAAATCGTGTCCTATTGTTGGGTTAATAGGCCTCTCTCCTCCCATGCCAGACCATCACCTTTAGTGCTTTGCTTAGTTACATAAGTTTGTTATATGACGTCTAGATCATTCCGCCATCTTCCTTCCTCTTGTTCTGCCTCTAAGTTAGTGTCTATTCTGTGGCATCCACTTGGTGACGATTGTTGCCTACCTTCTCATTTTATCTTAGCGATTTTAGCATCTACGAGAGCAGAGTATTCTTAATGCAGTCGATTCTTCTTATATCCGCTATATTACGCTCCATCGACCTTTGGAAAACTTTGAGTTTTGATTTTTGGGTTTCAAGGGCCACGTCTGTGTATAAATAAGTTAAGATAGGCATGTCGATGAGTTTGTGCTTCAGTAATATTGGAAGGTTACCCTTCCTGAGCTCCTTTATAAACCAGTAGCTCTTCCAGACGTCTTCTAGCAGAGCAACAGCTAGTAGATGTACCTAATCATGTAATTATGTATAGAGCTGGCATGCCAAAGTTGTCAAATTATTCTGTATGCAAAAGGTAGCGATTTGATGATTTGGTCGGCAGATAGGAACTTAAAATATGACATATAAAATATAAAAATATAAATATAAATATAAATATAAAATATTGCTTGGATTGAATAATTTATTGTCAAAATTCTAATTACTACAACATCTTGAGAGTTGAACATTCCCTGCATAATTTCGTTATTATTACGATAAGAACCTAAATATAGTTTCGCTAGATGCCCTTTGAATACAGTCTCCTTGTTACTGGACAATGGACGATTGTCATCATTCAGATTCCATTGATCGTTGCATGTTCCACGACCCACTTTTATGCGGCGCTAAATGACGAGTCATTAATTACTATTGTCACTAGGTATAATTTATACGTTAAGTAATTTCGGTGTCGCTAAATGATGTGGTTCGTAATGATGTTAATGATGTTTGTAGTATAAAAAGCAAGAAATTCGCCAATGAACGAAAGAATGAATGAAAAACATAAATGAACGAAAGAACGAATGAAAATCGCAAATGAACGAAAGTCGCCGCTCATAGGGTCAGCATGCTCAATTGTAAATTTACTGTCTAATAATCTGATATAAGATGGACAACCGATGGAGTTGACGTTTCTTTAAATGGAGACCACGTATTGCGAAGTGCACCGTGACGCCCTCCGATAAAGTGTACCGATGACATGAATGAAGAAATTCGTCAGTAGTGGCTGGATCAGAAAAGCGGTAGATCGCGTAGGTAGAGCCTTGGGAGATCAATACAACTTTATGAACTTTTATCGAGTGATGTCATTCAAGAAAAGGCTTGCTCTGAAAAACAGTACTGGTAGTGCGGTGCTCAATCAATCTTTTTTGCTACATGTTTTTTACCATTGACGCGCAATCTTTTTTGCTAGATTAAAAAAATGCTATGTTAGTCTGTAATAGACTGTGTTCTATGAATAGTTTCGGGTCTAACTATATCCTAACTATAATCCTATGTAATATTTCCCCTTTTCTTGTTATAAACTATTGTGTGCCTAAACACGCCTGTTAATGCAGGACATAATGGGAAATACTCGTATTGTTACATCTAATGTTGTTGCCTAGACTCTTGCAAAATAAATAAATGTTTGATTTGAAATAAATATATTTCCTGACGTAATATAAGGAGACCCTAAAGGCATGGCTTTGATGATAGAAGTTTATAGGACAACAATAAAAAGTAATTCAATATAAGGTTAATCTATTGGACTTATTATCGTATTGGCTGCATCGGAATTGTTTTGCGATCAGCACCGCTGCCTGTAGTTTCATATCCTTAAGCGGAGGTCGGCGTGCACTACACGCGCCGCTTATCAAACGTTAATTTACGAATTTTGATAAAAACTCTCGTAAACATTTATTGAGAATAAGAAGTGTGAAATTACTTTGGCATGGCACGAGCTTAATGATTTGGTTAAACCAATAGCCGAACGAGAGTTCGATTACAGTTTTACGACATTCGTAAGCTAAGTCCTTTTAGTATCTGACATAGATATGAGTCTCCGCAATACATATCGTCTTGGGAATGAAGGATGATCCTAAAACATCCTAAAATCCTAAAAAATTAGGTTACAGAAACGTAAATTGATCAAGTTAGTAGAATTGATCGATAGCACATGTGATAGATAATCTTATTTAACTGTTTATATTTTTATCGTGATTTATTAAATTATTTTTTTATTAATACCAGTTTACTCAATGGATGATCACTAAAATTGGTTATTCGACATTGTGTTTGCGGTCGAGCAGTTGCATTGTACTGTGGATTTGCGTCACTGGGCATGATCTTGATACCTTTTTGTTATTCAGGGCCATTGTATTCTAGGTACTCGTGATTTTATTAGCCCTTATGAATATCATCATTTTGGGAATACACCTTTATATTCGCAACTTTCTTTACACAATTCAACTGTATTACGAAAAATAAATAGCAAGATTTCACCAGGAATGGCTGGATTGTGTGCTAGTTGTTGCAATAAATTAAAGAAAACAAATAAAATAATCACCAAGAAAACGAAGTCTGTTGTGATTAAAATTGATTGAGGTCCAAGGACATCAGATTTACAAACCCTTTGCCACCACGAAGAAGAAATACGCCTCTCGTGTAACTATCACACATTCATGTCTAACATTTAGGTTTAATTGCAGGAACAGTTATTCAGATTTCATTACGGTTTTCACTGATATACTTTTTTTTATAAAATTAGAAGATTTTATAAGACAAGGTGAACACATTCAATAATTTCCCGGCCGCAATTTGAGTTCGCATAAAGGCCGGTTTAAATGAATATGATAAACGTATTTTTTCCGTGATTACAGTTCAATCTGGCATGTCAGGAGTGGAAGCGCACGCTGGTGGGAACTGTCCACAACATCGGCATGCTAGTCTCGCTACCTATACTCGGATACATATCAGATCGGTAAGTCTTTTCATACTGACACATATATTTTTTTTTTGTATATGGAAGCGGGCGGACGAGCAAGCGGTCTCACGTGATGATAAGTGTTACCGCCGCCCATGGACACCTGCAACACCAGGGGGTATGCGGGTGCGCCGTCGACCTTGCAAAACTCCATATCGTAGCTTAACGGAAAGACCTCTTGTGGCAGTTCGTTCCACAGCCACAGGTTCGTGGTAGAAAATGATTTTCGGACCGAACTGTACCCTCGACTAAGTGCATGTGTGGTGGTGACTATGTGTTACGATATGTTGTAAAATAATATCAATGTTACTAATTTCGAAGACGAACCGCGAAGTATTATATAATATCGAATTAATACACATAACATCGATTACAGTTAATATCGACTTAAGTTTTAAAAATTACATGTGTCGAATGTTTGCATTTTCAACAGGTGTAATGTCATAGGATTGTATTGCATTTATTCACAGTTGGGGCCGTAAACGAGCTCTAATCCTGAGTTGTACCCTCGTCGGCGCCATCGG
Organism: Sesia apiformis; assembly: GCA_914767545.1. Classification (NCBI taxonomy): domain Eukaryota; kingdom Metazoa; phylum Arthropoda; class Insecta; order Lepidoptera; family Sesiidae; genus Sesia; species Sesia apiformis. The sequence goes on from OU611958.1 coordinate 296,203, forward strand.
TTCCATGAAGGCGTTCTCCATCTCATACGAGATGTATGTCATCGTAGAGTTCCTCGAGACCATCGCCGGAGCCAGCGCCTTCCCTGCCGCTTACATCCTGAGTAAGATCATTCGCTGTTATTATTGCTGTTTAGCTGATCACATGTAAGTTGACAGGCTGGAGATGGAAGCCGTCCATACATATCCATACGCAGACATCACTAGACGTCCCCCAAACTAGAAGTGCAGGGAATATACTTATATCATATGTTGACTTTGATATAGGGGATATATTATATTGTCAATTTATTAGAGTTGTCAACGTATGGCGCGTACGTATCGTAGGATGTTTCAACTGCAAATTGTTGGACCTGTTTTGTCCTTAATATGTGAACATCCATATTTGTAGGTAGATATATATTTTATACATCAATCATCATATTCGCAAGGATGTAACATCTAATGATCATATCCATTAGTGTTATGTCCTACTCGGAACAAGGTTCACGGCTTGATTGTAATACCTACAAAGCCATTTCACAGTCATTAAGGAATCCTTTACTTAATTTCAGCGATCGAACTTCTGGGACAAGACAAACGTGTATTAACCACAGCGTTCCTTGGAATCATGTTGGTACTGGGCGGACTCAGCTTCGCGCTCCTCGCCAAGACCTTCCCGTACTGGCGCACCTTCATTATGGTCGTATACCCGCCCTCCTTACTCTTCCTTCTGTACATTTACTTCCTCCCTGAGAGCATAAGATGGCTCTTATCAAAAGGACGAAAAGAAGAAGCTGTAAAAATTATAATGAAGGCTGTGGATATGAATAAAGTGACACTGTCTGATGAAACCATGAAGCAACTTACAGAAGAGAAGACAAAACCTGCTGAAGAGAAGAAAGACTCCCAAGTGGAAGAAGAAGGTTTATGGATGCAAGTGCTAAGGTCTCCTATAATAATGACTCGACTTGCCATTTGCTCATGGTGGTGGATTACCTGTACCTTCGTGTTTTATGGGCTAGCCATCAACTCTGTATCACTGGCAGGGGATAAATACACGAATTACATGTTAGTGGTGAGCGTGGAAGTGATTGCGGTGGTGACCAACGCGTTGGTGCTAGACAGAATAGGAAGGAAGAGGACGTTGCTGATAGCATACACGGTCTGCGGATTATCATGTGTTGCTATTGCATTTGTACCGAAAAGTAAGTTTTGAAGAACATGTTTCATATTTGGAATATTTGGTTTCTGTTAGGTCTTTATGTATATGGTACGATGTCTGCCTGAATCAGTACTTATTAGTATACAGGCTTTACCATGATATATTTTCCCGGGTGTATCTATCGGTCTATGTCTCAGTTACAGGACAAAAGAAAAGTAGAAGTCCATGATGATTTTTTATACAGGGTGATAGACGAGTACGCAATGGAGCTGGTGGTATGTGCATACTGTCGTCCATGGATATTCGCGATAACAACAATAACAGTCAATACCGCCTCCGAATGCGCTGCCTACCTTTGGCGATTTCGGAATATATTTAGAGAAAACCTTTTTTAAAGAGAACAACTCGGGCATATTTCACTCACCATCGAGATAGGTTCTTGCATTGGGTATATAGTATGAATGGGACACGACCCTGCAGTTAGACGAACCGAATCACGGGAGGAACGCGCCGTACTACGTACTACGCATCTGCTCTGCCTCCCTACAAAGTATCATCTTCTCCCGTATCCCTATTCCACTTTCTCCTTTCTGGGGCTGAACACCACATTTACGATACCTACTTCGATACCGAGCAGCTCCTTTGGGCTCCTTTTCCAGTGCCATTGATGTTTGAACTCTCGTAGCATGAAGTGGGACAAAGGAAATTCTTCATAATTAATTACAATTAATATTAAATTCTCAGCGATATCATGGCTGGCGACGTTTTTATACTTGCTGGGCAAGGTGGCGATCACGCAGGCGTTCAGCGGCATCTACATGTACACGTCGGAGCTGTTCCCGACGCACGCGCGCCACTCGCTGCTTGGCTTCTGTTCTATGATCGGACGGATTGGTTCCATCGTCGCGCCGCAGATGCCTTTGCTGGTAAGTCACCCTCAGTCCGTTATGGCCTACTGCAGGTTATAGAAGTTATGCTGTACTGGGCTGAGCTAATTATGATTGACAATAATATGTAACCGAATTGTAATTACTAAGATGTGGTTGGCAACATCGGTGCATGGGTTAGACGTAGAGCAAAGAAAGCGCGAAGGGAGCTGTTAGATTCCTTGGAGTGTCAATTTCAAGTCCTGCAGCAGACTGCGGAGGCTTGGTGCGAATTGATGGGTAAAATTTGAATTGAAGGAACGAGAACGGGACGAGAAGATTGTTCCATATACGTGCTTCTTTTGCAATTGATATTGTAAATAAAACATTCTACTTTGTGTTATTATACTTTGATGAAGAAATTCGTATTAAAAATAGATAATATATTGTTTGGAATTGGCGCGAGCATCTTTGCATACCCGCATACATTCATTATTTGAAGCAACATTTTTTTTGTCCCCGCCATATTGAAGGCGGTTTGAGAATTGGATATTTTTTGAGTAGTAACACGCGCTCGGCGGCGAGCAGAGTTAAATTGGATATAAAATTCACACCGCCGCCTCGGACAGTTGTTTTTTGCTATTCGCGCCTATTAATAGGTCTTGTTCGCGATATCCTTGTGCCACGCGAGTGTTTTGGTTGGATTTGCTGTGATTGTGCTTGTATTGGAAGTGATATCTCGAGGTGATTTTGCTGCCGTGTGTGAGTTGCCGAACTGTAGCGGCCACCGGCTCACCACAGGACGAGACTTGGATTACTACACAAGTATTTATTGGGAATTTATGTATTTATTCAATCACACTAGGATAGGTCACGTCTAGTAGGGACTAGCGTAGGAACACTTTCCAGATTTGTGCGTGGGCAAAACCACCTGGGGTAAGTGAGGCCTGTATATCTTATTATTGTGCTTACCCACCATCTTGGTGGAGAGATATTGAGTAAGTTTAGTACATTTGGGCCCGAGTGCACATTCCTCGGGCTGCTTTCGCGTAACGCGAGGCAGGTGCGCGCCTAGTGTGCGCATCGTAGACATATGTCTACGATTGTATACGAAAAATCTTGGAAGTATTACATAGCGATTGAATTCTTTTTATCTTAATACATACGTACAAGTACGTAAGTCTTAATACATACTTAATACATACGTATTTTAGATAGTACGTATGGTTGTATTCTAGATAGTTCCCAATGAAAATGAAGATGGGAAAGATGAAGTAGGAAGGAGAGTAAAGTGTTTAAGGACATAAAAATACTACTTTACTATCTACTAAACGGATTGGCTATAGCGTAGGACTGACAATCGATAGAGTTGACGAGTCCTTGTCCCCACTTAGCGGAGAGCGCATTATGCACGTGGACCAACCATTTGACCAAGTTCAACGGTAGAGGATGAGAAGAGCAGAAAGTGTGTGGTGAAGAGCCGCAGGAGGCGCTTGTGGTGACACAGTACATGACAATCGCGCTAAGCAAACTATTTCACAGCTATTACGGAGATGCTCATTGAAATTTACGTTTTTCCTTTATGAAAAAAAAACGGCAGACGAGCTACCTGATGGTAAGTAAATACGGCCATCCATAGACATCCGCGATACATGCCAACGTCAGTCGAGAATGACAAACGTTGGCATGTTCCCAGAGGCGCCGCCTACCTTTGGAGATATGGAATGGATTTGAAGAAAATGTTGAGTAAAAGAGGAGAGATGGGATAGGATGGGATTGGGGTCTGGCATATCTCACTCACTACCGAAACATGTACGTACAATGAGGAAATAGGAGGGGTAACGCGGCCAGTCGAGCGCGCTCAGCGGCTGCGTGAATGCAGCGTGCACTCTCCCCTTCCAATTGTTCAGGATACGTTTTCATACTTGTCGTCTAACCGCAGCTAACCCTTCCGTAACTAAACACTTTGCAGTTAGTATAGTATACCACTAAGTTGCAATTATTAACTGTCCACTTCTTTCATACCTTCAGTACTCAAATGCTAGGCTCAAGCGCTGTAACAATTCGTGGCTATTAAAATAATTTCATTCACCCCTTAATGGATGACCTCCTACAAGGCATCCAAAAGTGGAGCGACGGGCTGATGGTATGGTATGATGTGATACTGTTTTTGGGAGACAGGAGGATAATAAATTGTAATTCTCTCCAGGCAATATACGTAGAATGGCTGCCATCAGTGCTATTCGGTTCCACGGCGCTAGTAGCCGGCGGCCTCATGCTGACCACACCCGAGACACTCAACACTCGGCTACCGGACACAATACAGGAAGCAGAACAGATAGCCAAGAAGACACCTTCCTCCAACCACAACCACAATAACATCGAGATGAAGACCACTAACTGAGGATAATAGTGATTAGGATTTTTCAAATGGTCTATATTAGGTCAATTACAATAATTATGTTAAATCGGGTCTAAACGTGTAAAATTAAAGGTTTTCTTTAATCTTTTATTTCTACTCGATGTTTCGGCACGGGTTACACTAGCTGTGGCCATGAGTTGACTGAAGAGGCTGAAGAGTCCAGAATGGAAGTTGCGGGCAGTTTTATCAACTACCCACATTTGATCTTTACATTTTGAAAAGCTGAGACACACTACACTAACAAATTCCTCAGACGTATTTGACGATAAATTGTATGTTTTACATTTGTTAATCACTGAATTCTACGTCGATGATCTTCTCAATTGAAATCTTTAGATTTCTTAATTTCGATCGCTTCGCGTACAATCCTGGTATAATAATGACCTACAGTTGAGTGGATTTTGGCGTGTGTTCTGCTATTGCTGATTTATGGCTCATTTACACAAGGAGAGTCTCTCGAAAGGTTCGGGCGAGAATATTGTATACAATTCTAGTATGCAACCAAACTACATAAAATTATCTTCTAAAACTGTTCACATGACGATAAAAACTCCACAACGAGGTTAACAGTGCTCAGATGATGATAACAGTTGTTTATACTGGCTTTTGACCAATGTACGAGAAACTCGCATTCGAGAAACTATCCTTGTGTAAATGAGCCAGCTGCAGTCTATTTCATGGACACCTGGCGCCTGGTAAGGCGCCTGGTATCCGGTGTGCGTAGATAAACAAAAGTAAATATAATAGCAATATAAAATCATTATGTTGTCAGTTATTTTCATTATTTAAAAGCCAAGGTCTTTCAGCTCATGACCAAGAATGATGTAGTCCAACCGAAATATGTAGAATGAAATAGGCAAACACGCCGTTAAGACCCATAGTTAAATACATAATATTAATTATTTTGAGCATGACTGGCAAACTAGAAAAAAATATGTATTTTTATTTTCTGATCCTTCAGTGGTATCGCTTTGTTGGTATGTTCATTTGACTTGTGGCCGCGACTTCATCGGCTTCATACGTACGAGATATAATGAATACCGCGGGAAGTCTGTTACAGTTCTGGATAAGAAGTAGCCAATATCATTCTCGCATGCACAATTTAATTACGATTAATTCATCGATGCTTTATTAACAAACAAAGATATTCTTTTATTAATTAATTATTTATAATGATCATAGTTTTGCATTGCTGGATTTTTTAGGAAATTGTGGTATTTTCTCGAGTGAAATATGAACTAATTTCTGCTCCAATTGGGAGTGATTAATGAATGGCGGCCCACGGCGGCGGCGCGCCTCAATAAAATACAAATAGCCCTGCCATTGCGAAATACACATAGCTTTTGAGTGAACTGGATTTTAGTTAAAACTAGCTTTTAGCCGCGGCTTCACGTTCTCGCTATTCCACGGGTAGTGTTATTTACTTTTGTTGGCTACGAGTATGTTCTTTTATTCGCGGCTTCGCTCGTGTGCTCACCATTCTAACCTCAGTATTGTAGCCTATGTCCATAGCCTTGCACTAGTGCTCACTATGCAGCGGGAACATTAGTTTTGTATCCTATGTCCATTTTATGATTCCTAAAAAGTTCTAAGTAAAATTTTAGCTCGATTCGTCCATCCGTCGATGCGTGGAAAGCATTTCAAACAAAACTACATCGTTAAATTTTTATACAAATTAAGATTAAGCGGTAATGTATCTGAAGTAAATTAATTCCTTTACGTATTACATAGATTAGGTACACGGTCTTTAGCGTTGTCAATGTGATTATGTTTTATAATAGTTTTGACAATCCATATACTTTCAAAAATGATGATATTGCGTATACTACACAAATTCGCTCATTGGTTTAGAGTACTTTAGAGGGGTGAGAAATTATACCTTGCCGTCCTACAGTTTAGCACTAGGACGGAGGGTAGAATGACTTATAATTTCTTTAGGAAGAGATAAATATTGGAAATATATGTAGGTAGAAAAGAATATATTCTTATTACTTTTGTGTCTTATTGGCTACACAATAAAGGTCGTCATGGTTCCTTATATCTCGTAAATTTTCAACATATGGAATTAAACATTAAGGGTCATCCATAAATTACGTCACACGTTAGGGGGGTGGGAGGGGGTCAACAAAGTGTGACATCGTGTGACAAGGGGGGGGGGGGGGGGGCGAGTCATAAGTTTCGTGACGTCACATGTATAAATCTAAAGTACCTATTAAAACTAAACTTCAACTCTAACGAAAAACTTTAAAATATTATCAACTCTATCAATATTATTATAAGGTTCTTTCATTTTAATAATTTCTAAATTTAAAATTGCATAATATGTGACGTCACACCAGGTGGGGGGGGGGGTCCAAAAATCATGAAATTCGTGTGACGTAATTTATGGATGGCCCCTTATTAATTATTTACAAAAAGATTTATTTATTAATTTACACCTTCGATAAACATTATGAACTAATGATCTTAATTTTTAATTGAAATTAAAATAGAAAAATTAATGAATGTTGTGCGTGACTTATTTTTTATAGGTGGCCTAATTTTATTGCTCGCCAGTTTAGTTTAAATAGTAACATTCTCTAACATCAGATTTCTCAGATAAAGATATTTTTTTTTGTTTTACTAAAGTCTCAATATCTCTCTCCAACAATAAATTCCCTTTGATAAATTCGTTTTATGTATTAATATCGTAACATACAAATAGTACATATACATTTGAGTATTAAGAATCTTTAGATATAACTTTTTAAGGTACAAAATATTTTCACGATACGTATCAATGTTAGATGTATATTTCGTTACTGTTGTTGTGTAAATAAAATAAATTTTATTTAAGTAAAATATGTTTTGTCTGTTCTGTAATATAGGTATTATTTATATAATTTTTTTAATTTTTATTTTTGACAATTATCATTGTTAGTTATTCCTAATAAAGAATAAAAAAATAATGATATGATCTATACATATAATAAAACTGTAGAACCAGCGTGTGTGTACTTTGAATATATTTACCAAAAACTAATTGGGGGCGATGAAGGAAGAGTATCAGAATACAGAAAGACGATATTGTAAATTTTTGTCTGTCTGTTTGTCTGTTCGAACACGTTAATCTCCAAAACTACGGAACGGATTTTCATAGGGTTTCAACTGGTTAATTAAGCTTAGCTTGGTGCTTTGAATAGGCTTTGTTTCATCGAAATCGGCTGACGGGACGAAAATATATATATCCAAATTTAGAGTTTAAAAACTAAAATTCCACACATACGAAGTCGTTAATAATATTAATTCTTAATATTAATATTAATACATGACTATCTTCATACAGATTATATACAAAGAAGTAAGATTCATTGTATGCCATTATATTCTTTCTTCGACAGCCGAATTTAGTAGACCACGTTTAAATTCACTGAACAACTATACAGTTGCCTTAGAGGGCCACGTGTCTGCAAACGTCATTTGAAGTCTATTAAAAGAATCTTCAGGTTTTAAAGAACATTTAAAATCATACTAAATCATAGCGAGGAAATGTTTGCGTCGAATGTCCGTCTTTTAATGGTCTCATTATTTCATTACGATTGTTTGATCGAGCTCGTAAATAAATATGGAGGGAAATTTTAACTTGGAATGTTTTGTTTTTATGTCGATAGTCATAGTTTTAATTGACATCAAAATCAGCCAGTGTTCCATAAAAAATAGGCCGGTATTCATGTAGACCACGCTAATGTGATTAATATAGGCCGCCTATGTGTTAATCCGGATTACAATCTACCAATTTGTCAAGTTTCAACGAAATCAGTCCAGCCGTTTCGACGTAATTGAGTTACAAACATCCAAACTTTTCTCTAATATTAGACACTTTTTACCCCGAAAGAACCCGAAAGTTGTGTAATGAACTGCTGGAACAGGATTTTCTAAATATTACGCTACGATATGGGATTCTTCGAGAGAGTCGTGAACAAGGTTCTGCAAGGTCAGCAGGCCTCCTGGTGTTGCGGGTGTCCATGAGCGGCGGTGACCATTTACCAACTTCAGTCCAGAATGTCGAACGTTGGCACGCATCCGGATGTTATACCTACGGTTTGTGATGAAGAATTGTACTTGGAGAAAAGATTAGCAAATTGGGGAGGCATAGGACAGAATGAGATGGCAATGGGCTTTGGCATATCTCACTCACTACCGAAACATCTACGAACCGAAATCGAAACAAGTTAGATAAATAGTGAATACAGTTAATATAATAATTTGACGACCGATTGGTGCAGTTGGTGACCTGGATAACAAACCTGCCTGCTGTGCAATAGATCCCGGGTTTGATTCCCAAAGCTTTTTTAATTTGTTTAAAGACAAATGTTTGTGCGGGTGTGGGTGTGTCTTTGTATTTGTGCGTCTCTCGACCCACGACACGGGGAATCCTAGTGTGTGTCATTGAGTGTGGCGTTATTAGTAGAAAATAATCTGAAAAGAAATTACTTAGGTACTAGTTTTAAAACATAAAATAATATCGATATTCATTCAAAGTGTGAGATCTAGATATGATTGGATATTGTATCGTATTATTATTATAATTGTAAAAATTAAATTACTGTTATAAATTGCGTTATTAATTATTATTATAAAAAAATAGTTCCCTAAAATTTATGCGAGTGGTTCCAATGCCGACCGAAATACAGTCTGTCGTTTGATCATAAAATCTGTAAATTAGATCGGTTTATACGAGGAATGGCGGTTCCCGATATATCCCGTTGTCCATGGCGCCAGTACCACGGGTGAGGTGCGCGCGCGCACCGCGCACCCACAGCGTTCCCTGCGCATTTATTATACTGAATATCCGCATAAATGTAAATATTTATACCAAACAAATCATAACATGTCCGTTGGGATTACCGCGGATAATATTAAGTGGTACGAATTTGTAAGGCCGCTATAAATGTGCTTTAAACAATAAAAATAAACAATCTGAATTATAATTTACTATAGTGAATAAATTACAATATGTATTCCGGTTGAATATGTTTTAAATTTTTGGGTTATTTAATCGTAACTCATATTTTTATATGTTTTTATATTATAATGGAAACATACAAAAGGTGTGGCTATGTGATTCAGTTTCAAATGCAGTGGTGTAGTGATTGAAAAGTGTTGCACTAGTATGCACGTTGCTGTCGGTTTTTGCAGGTGTTGAAGGTACGGTTAGGGCTAAGGGGTCTGGTGATAATGTCTCGACGTGACGTCCGCGTAGAACGCGGGGAATATGTTGTACCGCCACCAAGTCAATGCGCGAAGGCAAGTCAGCGACGCACATTATTATATTTTTTATCGTCAAAATAGGATTTGATAAAAATGGTTATATAAAAGTAAGAAATTACGAGTATATCTTTTTGAGTAGAACACAATTTACGGGATCAAAATGGGTTCAGGAGTTTCTTTATTATAAAAAAAATACTGACCAAAGGGAGTCCAGTGCACTCGTTTAAAGGTGATGAAATTCCTCAGCTGACCTCAGGTGATGAAATTAACAGCCGATTGGCGCAGTTGGTAGTGACCCTGCTTGCTGTGCAAAAGGTCCGGGGTTCGATCCCCGGTCGGACATACATTTCTTTAATAATAATAAAATAAAAAGACAAATGTATATTCGTGTCTGGGTGTGTGTCTGTGTTTGTCTGTGTATGTGTCTCTGGAGCCACGACACGGGGAATCCTAGTGTGGGCCATTGAGTGTGGCGTTATTTATTTATACGAGTATATAGCTCAGGGCTTGCGGTAGCGGCTTTGTTATCCCTTAGTCGCCATTTACGACACCCCATGGGAAGGGATGGGGTGGTGTTATACCAAAGCCAGTCGACATCACACCGCCAATAATAAATTATCTTCGATATCTGTTTAAGAACCTACTGAAGCTACAGATCGGTGAACTACAGAATTACAGAAATAATTTTAGAGAAAGCAGAAGCAGCAGAAAATTCTGGCAAATTTAAAGGTGGGTTAAATTTAGGGTGACATTAAAGATATAGGGGCTCCGCGATTTTGGCATAATATTCTTAATAATTTAAAATTAAGTACTTCTGTTATTTAAAAAATATCGATCATGCACGATAAGTGATCATGATCGATCACTGCTCATTTGGTAAAAGCCATAATCTTAGATCTGCTCCAATGATAAACACTCAGTAATGATTTAGGTGTTGTACTACACGTGGAAGCTATGCTCAGTGGTGTTCTCACACTTCGTGATGATCAGCCTTGTGGTGGCCTACTGCATCCTCGGCGCAGTCACCTTCGAGAAGCTGGAGGCTGAACATGAAAGGGAGGTGAGCGTTACTTCGTTAAAATCAGTCCACTATCGTCCATTCACCGTCAGACGACTAGTTAAAGAAGACTGCTGTAAAATGTATCATGTATGTGTCCGAGAGTGTGTCAGAGTCCATTTTTTATCCCATTCTATCCCATCTAGAGAGAAGTTTAATGGTACAAGAAACCTCTCTTAGGAATATCATGGTATGATGCTCCTCGTACAATTCCCTACTTCCTATCCCATTCCATCCCATCCTGTTCTGTTCTGTTGATTAGAGAGGATAACAGTTCATCGGTTGGGGATAACTAGTCTACCCCACCGATAACCGATGGAGTAGATGAATCTATGATTGGAGACGACGTACCATGGAATATGCAATATATGTACCCCAAGGTTGTTTCGCAAGGCCAAGTGGGGCGACGACGACCAGATGGATCAACCAGGTGATGTTGGATAAGAAGAGCGGAGGGCCGTGTGTGGTGACGAGTCTTCGGAGAAGCCTGTATCTATCAGATACAATATAGGAGGGTGGTGTAGTATAGGATGAGGATGTCCACTGTCAATTCTTTCCTCTGTGTCTAGTTTGTTAATAGAAATAAATACAAAATAATCTCTTGTTTATTATGACTATGACTAGTTCGCGATTTATTAACGATTTCCGCTCAGCTGTCACACCGGATACGTCGAAATCTGTGAAGTATATCTTCGCAATAATTATAAGCGTAACCTTCATATGAAACATCTTTTATATTCAATTTTACATTTCTCCCACGAAGTAACCTTGTAACGCCAATGTTGTATTACATATATAACATTATTCTTAAAATGACCATGTTTCTCCCTTTTGAGTTAAAATGGCATTGACAGATGCATTTTGTAAATAATTAACTGCTAAACAGTTCAAATTTAATGATCTACTGTATCGACTGGTCAAGTTACCCTTCCCTCACAGAAGACTGCCGTAAAATGAATTGCATATCGCACTTTATCAAATCCTATTCCCCCAATGTACGTACGTACGTGTTACGGTAATGAATGAAGTACACCAGAGCCCATTTCCACCTCTTACTATTTTATCTCTCTTTATTTTCCAAACCCTTCTCCAATTTTTTTTCCTAAATTTCCAAAAATACACACAACTAATTCACTGGTATGCCAAGACAACGTTTGTTATTCTGAACTGATATTGGCGTGTATCGCTAGTAGGACTGTATTCTGCCGCGTTCTTTCAATAAACAAACTCTAATCGAGACGCCGATGAACTGATTTGGAAATCGAGACCCAAGCGCAGCCGCAATCAAATGCTAGTCTTATATAAATTAGTTCTCAGTAAGGTAAACTCTCCGCCCAGTTGTATCAATAGAGCTCGTTGTGAAATAAACACGATGGACAAGTCAAGGGCGCGAATGACGCACTCGCATGTGCAGGTGAAGAGGAACATCTCGCAGATACGCAACAATACCACGCAGAGCATCTGGACTATGACAAAGGGCGCGCCGCTCCTGGACCCTACCAACTGGACTATAGAAGTGGTGGACATGCTCAAGGTAAAGGACTTATGGCACTTGCTTTCCTACTTGCTATTTCATCTGTATGGATACACTTTAGGTTAATCGATGGGATATACCGTACATGTGTTTCTAGTCTAAGCCAGAGGTTGTCGCCGCGCGGGTAGGTATTTAGTTGCAACAATAATAATAAAAAATTCACAGTAGTTTTATATTTGTGGGGAACGCAGTGTGAGACGCCCTCTGGCTAGGTGGCAGACGACTTGAGAAAGTTTCCCGATGGTGGTTGGATGAAAAGAGCCGAGGATCGTGTATGGTGGCGCGCTTTGGGAGAGGCCTATATCCAGCGGTGGAGAGACATAAGCCGACGGTATGGTATGATACTTTAAAATTACTTAAAGGCTTACTTTAAATGATTTTAAACTTACCGTCCGTATTTTCACTATACGGACCGAACAAAGTGTACTAACGTACTAACCGTAAGTTACTAACGTCGATGACAAGGGGAATGTACTCATAAATACTTAATTAGATTTAAATTACATTATTTAGATTTAAATTCTAATATCTATAAAAACATAAATTAGTATAATTTGTTATGGATATAAATATAAGCTGTATTAATGTGGAAACCTTTATGTAACATTGTTATTGGACAAAGTATATAGTAAAATGTAAAATTAGGTATATGCGTTGCCTGGTATTACGAATAAATAAATTAATACATGCGAGTATATAATAATGTTGAAAATAACATAATTTTTCTCGAAAATAAATGACCGACATATTGGTGCAGTTGGTAGTGACCCCTCTTGCTGTGCAAAGGGTCTCGCGTTAAGAATCCCGGTCGGACGTACATTTGTTTAAAGACAAATGTATGTTCGGGTCTGGGTGTGTGTTTGTTTTTGTGTGTGTCTCTGGACCCACGACTCTGGAAATCCTAGCGTGGGCCATTGAGTTTATTTGTTGCATTGTTACATTACTTAATTTTTTTATTAAAATTCAAAGCCCTATCGTCATCTGGAAACTGGACGGTTGGCAACCCCAGGTATGACTATAACTATTCAGAATCATAAATGCATTTCTAAGAATTGCCATTGATTTGAATGTTACACTAATCTGGAATAGCGTTAAAAGAACATTACAACACTATATTCGTGCACGCTTAAACTAGTAAACCAAAAGGGCAGTGTAACACAAATTGCCAAACTGAACCAGAAATGGAAAGTGGAAATCGGTAGCTGTCTTTGTCACAACTCGTGTGTATGTCGCAAGAAACTTGAGCCACTTTGTGGAGTGAAGCTGTATTACACATAGGCAGAGAACACCTTACTGTGAGCCGCAGGCTTACTGCTGTACGAGTTAATCGTAGAAATCTAAATAATAAGAGAATATTTATATTTCTACGAAGTTAATATAAGCTGATGAGTGGTTAATACTGAGCTACTGAGCTGAATACGCGCTCACTGTCGGTTCAGTATGCGGCGGTATTTAAGCAAATTGCCTGCGTAGTGTATTTCAAATCTTTATTAATTATGATTAATATTAGTTTAGTTCATAATCTATGAATCTAATATTAATTTATGATTTGGCGTTGTACACAGGCGGACTTAATGCCTTAGGGCCTTAAGGCATTCTCTGCCAGTCGACGGTCAAACAGAGTTAAACAGAAAAAAATAAACCGTAAAGCTTAATTAATTTGTATAAATAATACTAATCATATAACAATTTACTTATACGATAAAATATATAAATATACATACTAAAAATAGATATTAAAAATATAGACCATACATATGAATTTTATATTCTAAATCGGGTCTGAACGCGTATAAAAAAGGTACTTAGCAATTAAACAACTTTGAACGGTTTAAATCGCGTATATTTAACATAAGCTGACCACGTCCACTGCAAAGTGTTCGAAACGTCGGGATATAAATAATGTTAAATATACGCGATTTAAACAGTTCAAAGTTGTTTAATTGCTATGTATAGTAATCGCGAAAACCTAAGAAAATATTATAAAGGTACTTGTTTACTATTTATTCCTACACGACGTTTCGATTTAAAATATAAAATGTGTACAAAAAAATTTACATAGAAATGAATAACAAAAAACACGTGCGGTCAGGGGACCCCCGTCAGGAACGAAGATCCTCACGCATTTTTTTTAAACTCCGAATTTAATTCGAAATAAAATCTATATAGTTATGTATTTTTTTTATTTTGTATTATATTTTCAATGCAAATGATTTAAAATAAGGAATCAAATCAAAAATCAAAAAGTTTTATTAAATATACAATTGTCTCGCTCTCGATACTCGCACGCACACACACACACACAGAAAGAGAAAGGCGTATGGAGGGGGTAAAAATCTTACGTGACGTTACATTTTCTCTCGAATCACACCTACCGCAAGCCGCGTAAAGGAACTTCGTCCCAATAATATAATACATATAATATACCTAAATGTAGAGAAAAAAGGAGAAAAATATCATTAGCTCTTTTGTGTTAAAACAATATGAATGTTGTGTTCTCCTGTTACTGCAGCAACATTATAAATTAGATTTAATTCAATTAGATTTGAATGTAAGTTTGATGGATCCCATGTTGCAGGTCCTTTTATAAGTTAAAAAAAATATAGTATCTAATCTTGTTTTAATAGAAACTATTTTATCACGTTTCTCAATGCTATGAATGTATTAAAGTCACATTTTAACAATCACAGCTTTTGTCTTACGTCACGCGCCAATAGATCAATGTCAATCATTCTGTTTTATCGTATTATAATCATTCTGTTAACTGCTGGACACGGGCCTCTACGTGCACATTGTATGATGCACGAGGGATGTATGACCTTAAAATGCCACGCTGTCAAAGCGCGTTGGCGTCTCCACTTTTTAGAGATGGTGCAGTCTTGTGGTAGCGGCTTGGTCGCCTTCTACCACGGGAAGAGATAGAGATAGGATTAGTGGTATTTTAAAGGCGGCCTGTCGGCCGGCACACGGCCACTCTTATTAACCTAATAAATCTACATTTTATATTTTAAATCGGGTACAAGAAGAGTCGGGTACATTACAAGTAGGAGAGCAGGAATAAAAGGTAAACAAATACCTTTATAATACGCGTGCAGACCCGATTTAGAATATAAAATGTGTACAAAACGCGATTATAAAGTGATATTGCTAATAAGTCTAACTTAATTTTCGAGTTGGTACACTTCTATTCCACTATAATCTAAAACAAGTCAAGCGCTCTTATGATAATTAAGATTTGTTATCAGGACTTCGAGAACGCGATTCTGCTGGAGATGAAGGTACGCGGATGGGATGGTAACGAGAGCACCGACCGCATCCAGTGGACATTCACCGGCGCGCTCTTCTATTCCATCATCGTCATCACTACTATCGGTGAGTATATTTATTTTTTTATTTTATTTAAAAAACTTTATTATTCATTGGGGTATAAAAAGCGAGCGCACAATATGCGCCAGCACACACAAATCACACACATACACGTCAATCTGCGCGGGTTTCTTTCAAAAGCTTTTGATATTAAGGTCCTAGGAAAAGATAACTAACATGAGACTCCAGAGAAATAAATCTTTTTTTTAAGTATTGGTACTACATGAAATGGAATGACACAGGTTACAGTGCTGGGTGAGACAGGGGGGCAGTCTTCGCCCAAGCTCTTCAATTTATATAAATTGACCGAGGAGTTTAGCGGGATGCATGTGGTATGCTATGTTGACAGTGTGAGCGTGAATAACGCTAGCTATGCCGACGACATGATGTATCTGAGACCCTCGGAGGTTACTTACATACTTAATTACTTACCCATAAGGTTCCATGCGGAAAGGCTCGGCCTAAATAGAAAGTGTGGCGACCCACGCGACGGTGACGTGAGCTCTTCTCTATCTATCTCTCGGCATCAACAGTCAATGTTAACATAATCACAATAAATGATGGAGTCGTAGGGAGCGCGGAGTGCGCGGGCGTCGGTGTCTGGCACGCGTCCAGCCGGATCGATCATCAATCAAAACTACACATTATTTAAATATTTATTTACACACAACTCATTTCGGTTATTTTTACAACAATCACATATATTTATTAACTAACATTCGCCCATGACTTCGTTAGTATTTAAATCGATTTACAAATCTATTTCTTATTCTAACTTTCTACATCTTTTTAAACTGTCATACTGTTATATTACTTCTTAGTTACTTCTTTGGCGCTACAACCCTTCCGGAGTCCTGGCCTCCTCAATTATCTTCCTCCACTTGGTACGGTCCTTTGCCTATTTCTTCCAGATGGATTTTCTTTCTCACCCGAGGTCCGGGATCATTTACAGTATCAGTATTCGTAACCAGTACGCGTTTTGCCATGTAGGATGGCTAGCACTACGATGAACCCTCCTCCTTTATCCTGGTTTGGGATCGGCAGTGCTGAAGAGTTTTTGCAGCCCAGGCCGAGTTCATGCTGTTATATACAAGGTAGAACAAATAAACGAGCTTTGCAGAGAATGTACCTACCTTAAATATTGAAGATAGTAAATTTTACTTATAGGTAAATATATTTTACTTGTATTTTACGTATATTTTTTTTCTTAACTTTGAAGACTATTTCGATATCTCCCTAATTACCACTTCCCAGTGATTCAGTAATAAATCGGTACCTACATTCTGGTTCATGGGAATGTATAAGACAAGACAGTTCTTAATTGTAATTTCAGACAGCGGCTAGTGCATTGAATGAAAAATAATGTCAAAATTAGATATTTTTGATTTTGGAACCAGCACGTGACCTCTGTTTTTTCGTATTTACATTTTTGCTCTGTTCAGAACGAAGCGAAGATTTGTCTTCATTATTCTTTCGCCGCTTACAGCCTGAAAACAGTATCATGTAAACAAACATGTTTCCAAAAACATATACACTGCTTTTAA
Organism: Sesia apiformis; assembly: GCA_914767545.1. Taxonomy (NCBI): domain Eukaryota; kingdom Metazoa; phylum Arthropoda; class Insecta; order Lepidoptera; family Sesiidae; genus Sesia; species Sesia apiformis. The sequence continues at coordinate 313,383 of OU611958.1, forward strand.
TATAAAGTATTTCAGCAGTGAGTGTAATTATCCAGAGCCTATTCCAAATCCTAACCCTTCCCATCGAACCCATCTGAACTCATTCATTATATTCCCTACTGTCCGCTTTATCGCATCCAATCCCATCGAGCACGGAGTGTAATTGGATAGGTAGGTATGGGAAGTCACTCTTTTCACAATATTCCCATTTAATTTTATCAAGTGAGGAATATGATGGGGTAATGAAACTTTAATTCAAGAAATCACAATATAATTAGTTTGATCAATTGAATAAAATAATGTTATCATGATACTCTTTACTATCTTTCTAAAGAAGAATATGGAGTGTAATGGGACTAAGAAAACTCCATATATCTTTCTTAATCCTTTTTCCTAAATCATTCTTAAATATCTAAAAGGTGATCCGGGGTTGTGGCAACGTTTTTTATTCTTAACTGATTTATGCATGTCTCGTGGATGTCCAAGAGTAGAAGTATTCATTTATCATTAATTGGACTAACAGCTCCTCTAGCACCTACTTTCTATGTAAACAAAAATATTGGCTTTTTAAATCGAAACAAGCATACGAATTACGTTTTTCATACTCCGAACCATTTTGCTCTGTTCTCCGCCGTCTATAGTTCTTTATAACTCCTTTGTCGCTTGCATTCTGACCATACCATCAACCTGTATCTCTTCAATGCTGGATGTAAGCCTCCCAAGGCTCTCTCACGGATTGCCACCACACACAATCTTCCACTCCTCTCATTCATCCATTACTAGCGTACTTCTTTAAGTTGTCGGTCTACCTACACTTGTCGGTACTTGGTCTCATGCTCGTGTACAGCAAATATGACTTGCCTATTGCCACTTCAGCATGCTGATTCTATGACGATCGATAACTCTTATTTAATTTCTTCTTTCTACATGTCATTTCTGGTTGCTAAACGACATAATTTATTTATCAGACTTACCATCAACGACAATGTAAACATGTATGTCGGCACTGTATGTCATAACTAAAGCCGATATCATGTAAACATGTAAAATAATGACATCTAATTCTAAGTAATTTTTTTTATTTCAGTTAGAACATTCACATTTGTTAGGTAACTAATACAATATTTACATTAGAGAGGCCACTATAAATAAATTAGTCTATTAGTCATTACAATTACATCACAGTACACATGCAACACTCATTTACCGAAGTAGCTGGGCCTTCTGGGTCCTATGGTCCCTGTGGGTCCTCCCGGTCCAATAAGAAGGGGTCTTCCAGGACCTATAGTGCCTGTAGGTCCGCCGGGACCGACGAGTAAGCCAGGTTGTGTATTGTGTCGCTGGTAGTACCCATACGGCCCAACGATGCCAGTGGGCCCTCCCGGCCCAACTAAAACTCCCTGATGTTGTCCCATCCTTCCTGGGCCAATAATTCCTGTGGGGCCGCCTGGACCTACAAGGACAGGACGTTGGTTGTATCCAGGACCAATAATTCCAGTAGGGCCGCCCGGGCCTACTAACACTCCTCTTTGTGCTGATTCACTCGACCCTATGTCTTCTGTAGGTTCGTTGTGACCAACGAATACATCCTGTCGTGGAGGTCCAATTAAGCCAGTGGGGCCTTGAGAACCAACGAGCACTCCTCTATCTTTCCCTCCTGGACCTATATGGTCAGTGGGACCTTGTGGGCCAATAAGGATTTCTTTGTTTTTTCTTCCTGGACCGATGATTCCAGTAGGACCTGATGGGCCAATAAGAACTTCTCGATCCTTTCCTCCAGGTCCAATGATCTCAGAAGGACCTGCTGGGCCAACGAGAACTCCTCGATCCTTTTCTACTGGGCCTATGATGCCTGTGGGTCCTTTCGGGCCGACAAGTATTGGTCGTTTCTGCGGAGAGCCAATGTTTCCAGTATGGCCTTGAGGACTGACTTCAGGGTGCACGAAATTGTTGGGTGGTGCTGGGAAAATCCCATTGATACGTTCCTGCCCTGGTAGAAGTGTTAAACGCTCGTCTTCTACTTCGTTGAAGAACTCTGTAATTAATACAACAAACAAATAATACGATGAATTAGATACAGCTGAAATATGGACTTTCGTTGATATTATTGACACCTTAAGTTTGTTTAAAATCAACCAGGTTTATTTATGAAACATAATGTCTCATTTTATTCAAGAGAGCTCTTTATGAGAGCTGTGAATAGGAATCTGCAAGGTCGGCAAAGTAACTGCAACCCCACTGGCACAGTTCCAGTGGTTTTTAGTTTCACTATGCCGCTGATGGTGTCCACGAGTGGCTGCTACTATTTTAAATCTGGTGGGTCGTCCAATAGTCTGATAAAAGTTGAATAAAAAAATTCACATGACTATGTGTAAATTTAAAGTCCCGATGCGAGCCACAGACAACTGTAGTCAACTGGCTATTGAAAGTTAGCGTGTACTCTTTAAGGAGCCACGGCTCGTAGTAGTCGCCCCGGCAAGCAAGGGATTGGGTTGTCGCCAGGCGACATCTGAGCGTTATGTTGTAGCCAATTTTTATTTTATTCGGAATGGTTATTTCTTGTGGTCCTAGTGGCCTTTGAAGAGTCACCGGTCGTGTTTAATTTAGGGCGAGCGCAGAAGGTGCTCAGCCACCTACCCGCACATTAATGCAGTTTTATTTACCGTCACTAGTTTATGATTGTGATAGTGTGTACTTGTAATGTTTATGTATGTGTGTATTAATGTTTGAGTTCAAATGGTTAATTTATTATAAAATTAAATACTCACATCAAGGCGTTGTGTATAAAACCAGGTTTGTTCAATGTGATTAATGCTGGTAGGATTTATACGGTAACTACCTACGGTACATTTAGTTTGCGACTATAGTTTATATATTGATATAAATTTTATCCCATTCCCCCAATGTTCGTATGGTTTTCGGCAGTGAGTGAGATGTACTAGAACCAATTCCTATCCCACCCTATCCTGTCGCTCCTCTTTTTTCAAACCCTCTCTCTAAATCCATTCCTAAATCTCTATCGGTAGGCAGCGCATCCAGAGGCATGCCAATGTTTGTCATTCTATACTGATGTTGGCATATATCGCGCATGTGCGGGCGACATTTACTTTTTTGTATAAAGCGTATTGTGAATCAATTTTCTTTCATATCACCAGTCCTCATATTCCTACTAATTGATATAGTCCTCACCGACGGCCTCACACTGTGTATATACGGTCTTGTGTTCTTCTCAATCAGCTACTATCACCGTATTTCTGAAATTTATGAGAGGCATAAAGAGATTACTCAATACTGCTATTAATACGTACCTGAATTTATTTGTTCATTTTTATTGGATCGTTTCTGCGTGTAGCAGCATAGGAACTTGCCCGAGCCACATATATTCTGTAAGAAGTTACATACTAATTTAGTGACAGCCTGAGCGAAGGAATCGAGCATCTATTTATCCGAAACCAGCTCTTTTATCGTCTTTTTCTGGACATGGGCTTCCTCATATACATTGTCTTGTGCATGATGGAACGCCACACTTTAATTTAAATCTTTAAATGACATAGGTATGTGTATAAATTGCATTTTTTTTTTATCGCTATAATTCATTTGCATGCCCTAATTTAATGGTAAAAGGCGTATTGTATTATATTGTAATTAACTCTTTATGTACAACCTAAACATAAATACATAACACTTTAGTATAATTAAACTCAATAAAGAAGAGTTCGCCATTTACACGTAAACCTTACAAGTTGCAGTAGATGGCTATATACTGTTTGCTACTATATATTGTGTGGTCAAAGGAAAGAAATGTAGACATCCCAGGCGAAAGTAATACACATCGACTATGATCGGCTAGCTTCGGTTTTGTAGACCGTGGCGGTCGTCTCTGTCGTAAAGGCACACGACAGAGATGACGCTGTACAAAAAATAGTCTCTTTCTAAAGGCCGACGTGAATTACTTTTGGCCGAAAAGTGTTAGGTACCCATATTCAGAAAATAAAGGATTTGATTTGATAACTTGTCTTTTGTACCTATAGCACAGGATAGATAAAAAACATCATTTCATATCAATAGTGTCAATAAGATGATATGTACGCGATTTGCAGATGTTACCGATAGGTCGGTGCTCGGCTGGCACTCCGGTGTTGATACACATTTGCAGTATTGCAGGGGTAGTGCGGCGCCCTTGGATACATCTTGAAGTCTGAAAGGAAAATACATTATTGTTACCTTTACCACATTAATTATTTTAAGCATTTTGTATATTTGTGTACTTTTCATAAGCATTAGTTAGCCAAACTGACAATTTTTAATTACATCCAGCTACCGAAACTAGATAAATTTCGGATTTATCTAGGTGGTCGAGCTAGCTGGTAAAGCTACCATCATTTTCCCCTTTCTAACCTCTGATAGGATCCAATAATGTTTTTATACAGTCAAGGAATTGTTAAGTGCAAATTACAACTTAGATGTGTGACCTTAGAACTAACGAAATTGGTTATTATTAGAACCACAGGATAATTATTAATATTATACTTTCTATTTTACATGAATCAGGATGTTGAGCTTGTATTGAGATATTTCACCGATTAATAAATAATTTTATTTATTATTCACATATCTCCGACCTTACGATAGCATTGCCTTTGAATGCATTTATCTGACGGTGTAAATCAACTATCTCATTTAATGTAAATGTACAAATTACAAAATGTTTAAGTTTTTAACGATTGATGGGTCTTAAACCCTTGAGGTTAAAATTTCGAATTTAAACGGAACGGCGCTCATTGTATTAACAGCTAGCTCCACTGTGCCCTTATTTTAGTATTCATAGTCACGCAGTCAATTACTGTTGGAAATGCTAAAAGTGTTTGTAAGTCGCGTCGAAGGTCGAAGCAAACAGCTCACTATTTGTTCTATTTTAAAGGTCTTGTTCTATCCAGGATCTTACTCATTTTTCCAAAGGAGCTAATGAATTATGCGTACCTGCTATGCGTGGCATAAACACCCTTATTGTCGCGATAAGGCTCCACCTCTTGGGAGTGTTCCACTTTCACGGGGTATCTGCCGGAGCCCCGCGGCCGGTTGTAAAAGCCGTCCGTGTTCGACGCTTCGAGAAAAGGTGGCTCGTCAGCTTGCACACTGTTGCCTCGGTGACTGCAAATCAGAAATTAATCGACAACTCAAATTATAAGAAATCAAACGACAACCTAAACTTGCATAAACGTCCCCGAACAATTCTTTAACATAAAGAACATAATACCTCGCAGATTAAGAGATTATAAATATTTCTCTTAAGCCCAAATTCTTTTCCTTTATTTTTTCTTTATCTTTTTAGTTCCCTAGATCTTTCTGTATATATATATGCCTGTATATATTTATATATTTCTGTATGTATGTATCTTGGCTTCGAATTCCAAATTCAAATTAATTTAAATCTAAAGCTATGACATTCTTTTTCAAAATCGTTCTTCATTTGTTTTTTGCGTCAAACGACTTTTTGCTTAGATATCGTTGTGTTTGCGACCATGGAAAAGATAAAAATTCGCGTTATTTTCAAGTTCCGTTGTGGCAGCAACGCACAGACTGCATACAATATCAACGATGTTTACTGATCAAACACAGCAAACGAACGCGCGGTGCATTTTTGGTTTGATCGTTTCCGTTCGGGACATTTCGACCTCAAGAACAAGCCCCGTGGACGACCTGAGATTAAAGTCAATAATGAGGAATTGAAAGCAATAGTGGAAGCGGATTCATCTCAAACCACGTCTGAGTTAGCAGCAGAGTTCGGCGTAAGTGACAAATCTATATTGATTCCAGGGCCGTCTTAAGTCTATTCTGCGCCGGGGTGCGGGAGTGTATCCTAAGACAGTCAAACATCCTATTGTGTATCCTATGACAGTCAAATATCCTATTGTGTATGCTATGACAGTCAAATATCCTATTGTGTATCCTATGACAGTCAAATATCCTATTGTGTAATTGTTTACTATAGCGTTATATTTTTTCATTACCTTTAAAAGGTGGGCGCCCGGGGTGCACCGCACCCCTTGCACCCCCTGGTAAAGACGGCCCTGATTGATTCAATTGTGTCAAATCGTATGAGCTTATTGAAAGTCAGCTGCAAACAACCTTCGCAGCTTGTCTTACGTTGCTGAACCGACACAAAAATGAAGAGATTCTGAATCGCATTGTCACTTGTGACGAGAAGTGAATCCTCTATGATAATCGTAAACGGTCGTCACAATGGTTGAACTCAGGAGACAGCGAAACAATGTCCCAAACGTCCCCATGATAACGCCCGCCCACATATTGCAAAATTGTCAAATTACAGTGTGTCAAAATTACAGGAGCTTCGACTGGAAACTCTCCTTCACCCACCGTACTCGGCAGACCGTGCCGCTACTAATTTTTTTTTTCGGTACTTTGATAACTATACAGGGGAAGAAATTCCAACTCCGATGAGACAGTGAAAAACGCATCCAGAGAATTCATTGATTGCCGTCCCCAGGAGTACTATAGCAGAGGTGTCAATCATCTTCCGTTAAAATGGTAAAAGTGCATTGATAATAATGGACAATACTTGGATTAATAAAATATATAATTTTCGTACAAAAAAAATATTTAAATTTCTTGATATAAAACGGCAATTTCATATAGGGCCTAATATTATACATACATTATGTCTTTAGTGCATCATGTACCTCTATTTCATCTACAGACTTTTAACCACCCAAGGGTTGCCTGGAAGAAATCACTTTAACGATAAGGCCGCCGATTTTATTTCTAATTAGGTACTTGTATTTTGTATTCCTCTGGATGTTTTTGGCGTATCTATCTATTTAATTATAATTCCCACCTCGGGTTACTACAACCGCACATCTCGTCACAGAAGTGCAATGCATCTGCGGTTTCTCGATACGAAGGTATTTATTAGTTATTGTGCCGTCCGAAAACCGATTTATATCGCGAACCCGTAGGCTTTGAAACGAACTGCCTCAAAAGGCCATTCCATTACGCTAGGATATGGTGTTCTTCAAGAAAGCTGTGAACGGGATTTTGCAAGGTCCGCGGCGCACCCGCATACTTCCTGGTCTGGCAGGTATCCATGGGCAGCGGTAGCCACTTACCATCACGTGAGCCGCTTGCTCGTCCGCCTACATATCTATAAAAAAAGAAATGTCAAACTCAAAATTCTTCACCTTTTATAATTTCGTAGCTAACAAGTGAAAAATAAAAAAAAATCAAATTTGTCACAATGAAAGATGTTTACATTACCTACTAATAACCAAAAAAAAACTAAGTACTAAATTTTAATTTTTGTGGATGGACGACATTCTATGTCCCTAACTTTATTTAAAAAAAGATGAATGTCAATTATTTTATATATTACAAACTTGGTTACATAATACCTACCACTGAATGTTATTCGAGAAAAAAAGTTATTTGTGAAGAAATAGTTGGCCCATTTTTAAACAAAGTAAAAGTAGTGTTTACATAAATGCATGTGCCAATCAATCACTGATAGAGTTTGTAACAGTTTTGCAAAATTTACAGTCACTTTATAAGTTACAAGCGAGGAGATACTTGCAGTTGTCTTTTTTTGCAGATTTCTTGTGTAACAGCTTCAGCATTACAATAGTGAGGTAACCCAGTTATTTAAGTGGGTTATTAAGATACAGATCCGATTATACAAGTATAATGAATCGGAAATAATAAGTAATAATTAAAATATGCGTGTTCAATGCTATGTTCGTTGTACGTTTTCGAAAATACGAGTACGTACACTAGGTACCAATTATGTAAGCGCTCAAGGACTAAAAGGTTCTACGAATCTAAACCAAGTTATACAGACTCTTTGCTCGTGAATTTGTGTGGTAAAGGAACATATATTAATTAATGTGGGATCTAACAATTCTATACGAATATACGAGAGATCACGTAACGCCACTAGCACGCGACAGTGGAAAATGATTTGGCTATTTATCGTTCGATGTAGAAAAAGAATTACAACAAAAATTGTATACCATCCAGAGCCTTATCCAACGACATATCGTTTGTATATTTGTGTTCGATTATTATTAGGGTTTTTCAAAAATCTGCAAAATTTATGTTCGAAACTAATCAACGAATCAATATCAGACCCAAACTGATTTTGCGCTGTAATTACCGCGCAAAATTTGTACAAATTCCAGGCTTCTAGAAATCTGTAAGGTCAGCAGCACACTGTGCCCCGTGTGTGAGCCATAAATAAATACAATTCGTAAATTGCATAAGATTTTATCAATAAAGGATTCGGACGCAGAAGATGCAACGATGTGCGAAACAATGACGCACAACATCCTGCACAACACAAATAGGGCTCTCATTCGGATGTCTTCCGAAGCGATGACGCAAGAGCGGCCTATTCTGGTGTCAAGACGAGACGCAATGAATAGTGGTGGGATAATAGCGGGTAATTTAATAACAGAACAATACCAAACACAGAGATTGCACAAGAAGTACGAGTAGGTAAGTCAATTTAGTGTTATCCTTGCAAGAACATTTTATACTCTAATAGCTTTATAGTAGCAGATTGTTTTACTCTGTATTTATTTTTTCCCAGTAGTTCTCTAAAAGAACCAATGGGAGGCATTTCTCAGTCTTTGATAGCAGTATTTCTTTTGAAGTATTCGGGTAATCAAATTCTAATTTTCATTTTCATACAAATTAGCACGAAGTGACCTATCGGACGCTCTCCCGTAATGTAACTTTAATAGAACTTTAATATATCCTAATAAACATTAATAGAACTGTGGAATATTAGAAGAATATTGGACATTTATCGACATCCGCAACGGTCAAATTTGGGAAGTGGAGGGAAGTGCTGTAATCCCCGCACTTAAGAGGCCGAATTACCCCTCACTCATAGAAGACAGTCATAAAATATACTAGTACATTTCCTCTATCCTATTCCTTCTTATGTGCGTACGTATCTCTAATGAAGAATACAACGGAACAAGAGAAACTCCTTACTCTTTATAAAAAAGTGGTTCCTCACAATCCCATCGTCATTTCTCTCCGTATTACAGTGTAAACGGCACCTCTGTGCAAGTAATCAACGCAATATCGCACTGTTCCGCGCAATACGACAATAACGGAGTTGATACCAACGAAGTTATACCAACTAACAGGTTCAATAACTGGGCCAAGGCGCCGAAATCAAGCCGACTGTAACATTGCATGCCGTGTGCGATGATTGTAATGACGTGCGGTTTATTAATAATGGTAATTATGATCCCAATCAATAGGCAGGATCCTCGTGATAACGCCTTATGAAATTATTATGTAATACTCGTAGGTACGCAATGATATCTTAGAATTAGCCAGGAGTGCAGATGATTCAATCACTTCCGATGGCGTTAAGAAGTTTCCTCTGCCTTCACATTTGACTGTGATTTCTTTTTTTAATCCGTATCAGTCCACTGCTGAACATAGAATACATATTGAATACGGATCCAGCGGGTTTGTGGAGTGGTATCAAATATATTGATTGCATTGAATTTTAATTTCAGTTATTTTTGCGATTATTTCTTCTAAAGGTTTCGATATCACTCTATAACGTCCCACTGCAAGGCACAGGCTTCTCCATCCACTGCGCGAATCCACTCTTCGATTGGTGTAGTTCCTCAAGACGTGTGATAGCCGCTTTATTATGGGTATTAGGAGCCCTGTACGACACCCATGGGATTACCCCACGACGAGGTTTATAAGAGTAGAATTATAAAGAATAATAATAACATATCAAACAATGTCGTCTAATTTGGAAATATGGGTGATTTAAATTCTTAAGTTGTAGTCGTGACAAAGATCTCCGAAAACATCTTCGAGGACCTTGCACTCGCATAACGTTCGTAGTTTGGACAAGGCCGACACAGATACGATTTTTATCGTCTGTCATTCGTCTTCTCACGAAAAGACCGGGTTCTTGGTTTATTTCATTATTAATTAGAAACTTTCAAGTATAGTATAATATAAAGCATAAAAATAAATATTTAAACGAGGAGCAAAAACATAGCAAATGGGGCGGCGACACGGTCAGCAAAACAACTTATTTTTAATAATTATATAAATAATTTTAAATTATTAGGAATGACATCACCAAGTTGAGGGACTCGTTTCTCATTAGTAACCGCTATTACATGATAGTTTCTACCATATTTTTTCCATTATAATCGTCACAATTTTTTTTGATCTCCAGCGGCAGTTGCACACAGACAAACAAATCACTTAAAACTAAGAAATATATAAACGACAATGTGTCCTCTCAATTAGAGGAGATCACAACATGGATATACTGCAACAATATACTTAAAAATGGAAAAAAATATACTAAACAAAAAAAGAATATTTTAAAATTACAAGTTGATTTCCGCAAGTAGTATACAAATAAAACATTAGTACTATTCGAAAGGGAAGCTTATCGTTCAGCTAACTTGAGAAAAAAAAACAACTTTTAAGACATCCACAGAAATAGGATCGTGCTATTCTAAAGTCAACCGACTATTATTACAATATAGTACAATACAATCAAATGTCAGTAAGCAGTTGCTATTAGGTCAAACTTAATAAAAGAGGTCTAAAGGAGATTGTGAACAGTATCTATTGTAATGACTGTTATACTGACTTATCATTTGGTGTGTCGTCGTCAACGAAGCGGACCTTGGTGTCGATGCGTACGGACTCCGCCCCCTTCGGCCACCGCCACCGTTCACCAGCGCACGAGCTCACCACTAGCACCAGACAATATAACGTGCGATCTGTGGAGAAAAGTGTACTTTATGTAAATGTGCTTATATCATTGATAAACGCAACGTAAGCATCAATAAAACTAAATTTTTGATTTTGATCAACTGGACATATGGAGGAGATCCACCAAAGGTTGCCTGGAAGAGGTCGCTGTACCAATAAGACCTATCACTTGTATTTTTTTTATGTACGAAGGCGGCAGACGAGCATACAGTCCACCTGATGGTAAGTGGTACTGTCGCCCATGGACATCCACGATATATGCCAACATCAGTCCAAAATGACAAACGCTGGCACGCCCCCGGATGCGCTGCCTCCTTCCTTTGGAGCTATAGGAATGAATTGTATTCATATTTATCTAAACTTCTGTCTCTTTCACTGTATTCTTTGGTGTACAATGAAGTGTACTTACTTATTTTTTTACGTACCATCAGCCTATGTCTCTCCACTGCTGGGTTTTGGTTTCCTAAGGTTCGCCATTACACACGATCTTCTACTCTCTCAACCAGCCACCACCGGTGAACTTCTTCAAGTCGTCCAACTACTCTTTCAGTTACGTGGTCTACATTCAAGAACTAGTCTAACTTATCTGTTGTCGGTCCTGCGTCAAATATGGTCTGCCCATTGCCACCTTAACCTTAAGTTCTTCCTCAGTTCAAGTTTTGGATCTCATTCCGAAAAGAAACTCCACTCATATCTCTCTCTATAGTTTGCTGGGTGACTTACAGTTTCGATTAAATTGGCTATTGTTTATGTTTTCTATCTAAGTACCTATTAAGTTTAAAGTTAACATTAGATAAATTATAGGTATTTACAATATGTAACACAATTCATAAAAAAACACACGGGTTTCCTCTGGTGCGTAGCTTATTTCAAGGGAAACTGGCTTTGTTCTCGATCTTGGGCAATTCGCAAAATTAAGATCTGTTTTTTAACAAGATTATGTCTGTTACATTTCTAACTATCTAATTACTGGGTAAAACTTGGTCTAACTAGAGACATTGTCAGTTGTAATTTTACAAGACTAAATCAAATGGGCTTTATGAATGATTATGGAGTAACCTTATCGTAATCGACTTTTTTTCATCCAGACTTGCGCTTCGTCATGCATATTGTCTTGTGCACGAGGGGTGTATAAAATGCTACGCCGCGCGCCGGTCTAGCGGATTGGAAAGTCTATTCTTTTAGAGGTGTTGTACTTCCTCAAGGCTACCACAGGCGGTTTGTTATCCCTTTTTAGTAGCCTTTTACTACACTCACGGGAAGAGGTAGTGGTAGTCTGAAGACGGCTAAACGGATGGATTATGAAGCGCAAATTTAAAATGAACTTTCAACTTTTATATAACTGATATAGAAAGTACCTGTATAACTATTTCCCTAGAGAAGTTCTCATCCATTACACTTTTTGTTTTCCTTTCATCCTCCCAAAGATGTTTGGGTAGTGTAATGGGAGAAGGAAACCTCCCCATCATGTTATACCCTCAGTCGTGTTTCTAACATAATTCCTAAATCTTGAAAAGAGTTTGTTATTTTTAGTTGATGTTGGCATATTCGACTAATTATCGACTTTTTTCTGTTTAGTCACAATTCATATCCGTCACTATGTCCCAGCCAAAATTAAGGGACACGTATTGCGAACGTCTGTGTCTGTGTTGTCTGTGTCTTGAACTGAACTACCTCTGTCTGAACTGTGTGCTCGTCTGCCACCTTCTTCCTATTTTTATTGGAAGCATTCACATTTATAACGGCAGTTACACTGAACTCTTCTAAGATGAATGAGTCATCTGTATGAAAATATTATCCTTAGCGTGTCTTTAGTAATTAGTCCGGTGATCGCTTCATCATCTTGATGACTAATAACAACAAATGTAGTGCAGTCACTGATTTATTGTGTCTAAGTCTGACTAACCTTGCGCAAATTGAATTTGACGCAAATATAGATCCAGTTGATTAATAAAGCTTAAATAGATACGGCTTTTGTTGTTGACATTGATATATGGAATCGGGTTATTTTGGAGATTTGACGTGCTTAAGATTCTATATTGCTTTTAGTAAATATGTACAACCTATATTGGGCGTTTAATCCATTGAAAGATCGGACGGGAATCGAAATGTTGGCACACAGCTCGTAATATGGATAGATGACATCGTTCGCAAGACCACAAAACAGTGGATGTGACTGGCGACAGATAAAACGGGCCGTGACTGGGATCAAAAAGCGCAAAGACATAGTAATAACTACAAATAACTATGACTATAGGCATATACTATACCTGAAGTGTTATTTAAGTAGTTACATATATAAATTGGCAAAAATACGTGATGAGCTAAATTTAGCAAACACTTAACAATAGAAAAAAAACACCAACAATAAACTTAGTGATGGTGAGAGGGTTATTATTTAATATGGCGTAGGAATGAGGAGGCCTGCATCCAGCAGTTAAAATGTTGAAAAGAGGTTAACACAAATGAAAGTAAAACAGAACACATTGACAGAATGATAGCAAGGGTTTAAGGAGGCACAATAGATGAAGGCACTTAAGATCGGATTAGACGTATTAATTTGATATGTGTTTAACTAAATTTTAAGTTCAAAATCTATGTGTAAACTAAGGTGCCGACTACACGAGCGAGTCTCTCGCAGCGATAATATCGTCGTGTCTGAGCTAACTATATGAGATAATCTCCACAGGGCGATTTCAACGCGGCGGTAGGACGAGTGGCAGCCATTGAGTTAAACGCTACGGACGCGCCGCGGCTCGCCACGTGACCGCCGCGAGGCAGACACGCAGCTTTTCGTTTGGCTGTCGCTGGATTTTAGTTTGGCTGTCCCAAACCAAAACCTAACAAGCGCTCAATTTTATTTCACTCGGCGGCGTGTCGCGGCGAGTCGCACCGATTCGGTAACGGATACGCAGCAGGTCGTGGCGATACGCCGGCGGAATAATCGCTGTGTCGTGTCATTTTTACACTTTACTCGACGTTAGTAGGATGGAACCGTCGCGAGAGTCCCGCTCGTGTAGTTGGGGCCTGCGCGTTAAATAGCAAGTATTCACTTACTGCTTATCGTTTGGTTTACACATAGATGTTTAGCTTAAAATTTATTTAAACACTTATCGACTTTAAACGTTTAAATAACGTACGTTTAAACCGGCTCTTAGCTAAAATATAGGAATTGTGTACGGGCGAAGTGGTGATGATTCAATACCTCGACAGTTTGATAACACGTGTAATTGTTATAGGCGGTCCAAACGCGATGCAGTTTACAAATATTATTGCAAGAGGAATATGTCCTATTATTATGAGATTATGCCTAATAATAACTAATATAAAATATCATAATATTTGTAGTGACAGTAGACTAGCTCTTACTAGCGGCTTCAGTTTAATTGTCCACCGACGCAGCTGGTAGCGACCCTGATTGCAGTGCAAAATTCCCGGATTCGATTCCTGGTCGGAAATTCATTTCATTACAGACAAATGTATATTAGGGTCTGGGTGTGTGTTTGTGTGTGTCTCACACGGAATCTTGGTGAGTGGCTCCATTGTGAGTGGCGTTGCCCCATTGTGAGTGGCATTAATTATAAAAAAGGAAAAAAATATGTAATTCCAAAATTTGACATCCTATATTTTAGGCCCTTGACAGAATTTTGACACAAAACATAGCGGCTGTTTAATTTTATTTCTATTTTCGACTTTACGATGGTGACAGGTGATATTCAGGTTTTTTTTCTAAATACAGATTTTTGAGTAGATCAGTTTTTTTTTTAGTTGCTTTTACTTTAACTGTACTGATTGAAAATAAATTATACTGATACACATAGATAGATAAACTCTTTATTGTGTGGCAACTAAATAACACATGATTAAAACAGGACAACTTAAGTAACAGGAAAAAGTACAACAAGCGGCCTTATCGTCGAAGTGATCTCTCCCGGCCAAGTTTTGCGTGGTAACCAGAAAATACATAACAAAATAAAGGTATATAATAATATGACCATTTTTAAAATTTGATACAAGAACTAATTATATAACAATAGTATGAATGGTAAAAATGAGAGAAATAGTTTGTTAAGGCGAAGTAGTCATAGCCGTACTGCCTTATCGGTAAACGCAACACTACGCAACACATTTGTACGTATGAGTAATCGTGGGCGGGCGGCGTTTGCGCAAACCATAGGCATTATGAAGGCATTTATGAAGTACACAAGGACTCCCTGAGGCAATACACCTTAATATGGGCTAAACTCGCCGTGACATTTGATATTTTAATTTAGTAAGTAGTATTTGGGAAGCCCATGTTGCGTTTACAATGTAAATACAACTGTTTCAAAATTATATTTTCTTAGGTTTTCGCGATTACTATACATAGCAATTAAACAACTTTGAACGGTTTAAATCGCGTATATAAATACGCGATTTAAACCGTTCAAAGTTGTTTAATTGCTATGTTTCAAAATTAATTTATATCAATTAATTGTTCCAATTCTTCAAATAAAATTTAAACTTCTGTATAATTATCACTTTTTTTTTTATATTATAAATACAGATAGGAATCTATTTGAATTAAAAATAAACCCTATTCATTATTGTCAAAATATTTATAATTAAAAAATAGATTATTAAACGTTAATAATGAAAGTACTAACCGAAATGCATTTTTCAGGATCTTCGAAGTTTAATCGGGAATATTATTGTTTTCATTTGTCACAATAATAATAAATTATAGGGCAAGTCCGCGGCCGGTCGCTGCGCCCTCTGTTATGCAACTGAACGAGCCATGCGCCTGCGCCGGCTTTGATTTCAGCATCCAGCCAGAAGGTGTCTGCCTACTAAGACGGTTTTCGCCGAATCGCCTTCGCGTAAAAGCTTTGAAATTGAATTTGTCTTTATTTCTCTCAATTTTTAAATGCTAGATTTTAAGTAAGCCCTGACTCTCAAACTACATTCAACATCTGTATCTTGAAAGCCAGTGCTTCCCGTTACACAGGTGACGCTTTGATGTTGGGTCAAAGATTAAAAGGAAAGTTGTGTAAAAACATACATTCCTATATTATTTAATTTTGTCCTCATGTTGAAACAAATAAGTAAATTGTAACACATTTTAGGTCTATTTTCTTACTTACTTTCTTCAGTTCCACTGTTTAGTGGTCGTGTGAATGATGTTCATACTGCGGTCCACGCATTATCATAAAAGGTTACTTAAATTTTATCAGTGGTTCAAATTTACATTAATATTCAAAAATATTAATTTTCATTTTATTAATCTAATGTTTAAATCCTACGACGAATGCAAATTGAATTTATTTTCCAACGAAATACGCGTGTAGAACAATTCCACAACTTGCCATTGACGAACAACAAAACGTTTACAAAAGCCTTCTTAGTCACATGTTTCTTACGAGATGCTGTAAGTTGAAGGTCACGTGTTGTCACATATTGCCGCTATCAATCTACTGCACCTGGGAAAGCACTGAGGTCACCAATTATACAGTGCTTCCCATGCTATTGTTGGATTTATCTCTCGACCTATATTATTTCGAAGGTTATTTTTGAATCCTGTCATTAACTTCTCTATTGCGTTCGTCTAATTGGCCATTTGTTTTGTTACATTTTGGATAGATCGCAAGAAGTTGACCTCGGTGGTATCCGTTTCAAATAATATGACGGAAATCGTATGGAATTGATTTTGTAAAAAAATAGCTAAGTGGTACAATTTGGTATGTTAATTAAGATTAGATTGATAGTTGATAATTATTATGCCTGTTCCATCGAAAATAAATGTACCATAAAAATATTTTAACAGATAGCAAAGGAAATTGCGCATAAGACTCAATAAATTGTAGCTGCTTTAATAAGCGTAGCTTTTGTCATAATTCTTTTACGAGATAACTAAACCATAGCTTCCTAAACTGATTTTTTAATTGTTATACAAAGTTAGATGCCTCTGACATGTCACACGCGTGTAAAGAAGTCTTACGTCAGGAAATCTTCCTGTCTAGTTCAAATTCCTGTTCAACAACAATGTGCAAAGTGGCATTCAAACGGTTGCAAAATCAGTACAGGGGATTTGGTACTAATTAAGGAAGATAACTTGCCTCCTATGCCTTGGGCTTGTTACACGAACTTAGATTCCGTTGCCTTTTAGATCATTAGAGCCGAATAAAACCTCTTTCTGTTGTAATACGAGTGCAGTTAAATCGAGCAATGGGATCATTGCGCCATCTACAAGATGGTAACAAGTTATCCATCAAAACGGCACATATTTATTATAAATAGTTTAATTTTTTTTTTTTAAAATGTCTTGAATTTTTATAGAAAATACGAAGAAACTTTCTTCCCGACCTTAAGTTTATACTGTTTATACTTTGGGAAGTTACGAGTATCGTGCAATATGTCCACTAAAGTATTGCCTCTTCTACTAAATATATTCAACAAACAAGATTCAAGACATTCAACAAAATAGATTTGAGAAATCTATTTGTTGATATCTTGTGTAAATCAACAACTTAATCGTCGATATTTCAAACGCATGATTTTTTCACATACCGTGTATGAGTTTAGTTAGTCCTTATTTTTAATAAACATAGAATTATTTAAACATCAAAATTATTTAAACATTTTGTGCAAAATAAACACCACTAATGTTTATAAAAATGTTAATAATGTGTATTGTATTAGGTATGTTATTAAATGTAAATTTATATTATTAAGGGCCTTTCTCACCACCTCCTAATACTTTATCAGAACGTCTGTATCAGGTAGATTTAATTGACAGATAAATTTATCTATCAGCTCTTAACGGTTAAAGGCTCTAAGGGCCTTTGTCACAACTTTCTGATAAGCTATCAGGTATGTAAACTTTTAATTTAAAATGGTAATAAGAAACAATTTATCAAAAATAAATGAAGAAAAAGGTAATTTGCATCGGCCGGGAATCGAACCCGGGCCGCCCGCGTGGCAGGCGAGCATTCTACCACTGAACCACCGATGCTACTTTTAAACTATTAAAATATTCGTACACTATATTGTAATCTTTCAATTTGTCTGACGTCATAATGGCGTCTCAGCGCGCGCGCGTAACAAGGTCACTCCATTTCATCTATATCAAAGTGGAACACTCTTCATTTCGTTTGTACCACATTCTTTCTTTTTATTACTTAAGTTAACTTTTATTATGTTGTAGAGACGGCTCTTTTTCCTACTGTTTGGTATCAGATTGTACACGTGATCCATACTTTTCAAATTTTCGGACCTCACAATGTTTTTACTTCATGCCTAATTATTGATAATTGAAAAGATAATTAAATATTTAGAATGGGTATATTATATTAGTGAACGCGACAGCTAAGCAATATAGCCGTACACTACTCCACGTGCGGATCCATAGGATAGGTTTATTAAGGGTGTAGATCGTGAAAATCACCGAAAAGAGTGTTACGATTTTTCATATTTAACCTATTTACATATGATTGATATCAATGATAATTTGTATATATTACAATCAAAGACCAATAAGTATGTTCATGCTTATATTAAACTCTTAAACCTAATAGTTGTTATATAATAAACGTCAACAAACGCACAAAATTGAGTAAAAATGCAAAAACATGACTTCGTATTTTTCAGATTTAACCCCATAAATCAACACAAATTGATAAAAAGAAACACTTTTTGAACACTGAAGAAACCAATAAGTATAGCTGTATACTTCTTTTTATACCTTTACAAACAAAGACTTCCTCTTTTAAAGCCCTAAAATCTAGATATATTTTAAGGTAAATTTTTCATACACAAATGTATGGGATAAAACGTTCGTTTCATTCGTGCAATCTCGGTGGTCTGCAGCGGCAGTTCCTTTCTGTAAGTGAACGCGACACCACGCTTGTCGGCTGCAGACAGCAGAATTACGTATTGTGAATTTGTGTTTTTTGTAAAAAACTGTAAGTATAACATTTTTATAATTAATTTATTTTCAGTTAGTAGAAAGTATCGATATAATGAATGTCTGAAAGAAAACCATGATGGAACTAGATATAAATCGTAAAAAATACAATATCTACACTAATAGGTATTATAAAGAGGAAAGATTTGGATTTTTGTATGTAACGAATAAACTCAAAAAGTACTGGACTGATTTTAATAATTCTTTTATCATTCGAAAGCTACATTATCACTGAGTAACATAGGCTATTTTTTTCGCAGGACTGATTGAATTTGAGTGGCATGCCAGGGAAAAGAAAGTTTTGTACGCATTATAAAAATATGAAAGCCAAAAGATCTCGGAATAAAATGTAAGTTCCTCCCTACTTATTTATTATCGCATTTGAACAGGGTACATTACAAAGCTAATACAATATGTCATATGATTTAGATCGCCCGATTCAGACATATACCTACAATAACATGTAAACATTGGTTTGTATTATCTATATCTATACTGATAAATAAAATTGAAGTATCTGTATGTAATATCAAAATAATAGGATTTTAAAAAAAAAAAAAGGCGATACGGAGTTCGCCGGGTCGGCTAGTATTGTCTAAATATCAAATTGTGGAAGTAGGTAGGCGACAGCGCAACTTTGTCGACATACCTATACCGCCAAACAGACGCGAGGCGCCTAGCGTCTGGCTTAGGGTTGTACAAAATAAATAAAAAGTGGATAATATTGATGAATAATATTTCCAGTATTGAAAATAAAGAAAACCTTGGGGCCGAGACTCTGAGCAACAATGCTACGCGCTGTATAGAGGTAAGTTGTTATACGTAATTCTTGTAGACTTGTTACATAAATAAACAAACTACTTAGTTAGTGATGGGCGAAGACAAAATCTCAATACCTACCTATAGATTTTTCTTGCAATATTTATTATTTTCATCGAGAGACAAACACCTTAGTACCGAAATACTTCTCAATTACTTTCTCAAAAGAAAATTTACGTTCAAATAGGTGACGTCATAAAAAAACAATATCTAATGCGTAAAGAAATTATAATTTCTATTCATCAGGAACCTAATATTGTATTAATTCTTTTGCATTTTTTTAAATTTTTAATTATTTTTTATAAAAAAAATCAAGCCATTATCTTTCTTTACAGGAACTAGTTATTGAAAACGACCAAGAGGGAAAGGTGGATGAAATGGAAGTTGGGCGTAGAGTTGTAGACGTTTCTTTTTTTTTTAAAGCTCTTCAGGCCATAGGGGACCACGGTCCAATGGATTGTAAGTTAAGTTACCTCAGTATAATAGGTGAAGTAAAAGTTGGTCTGGACTCAAAACTCATCATGAAATGTAGTATGTGTAGTATGAAATTTACTGTGTGTTTGATTGAAAAGAAAGAAGATAGAATGGAAGTGAATCATCAAATTGTATCTGGTATCATATCATCTGGTGGGAGCTACTATCAGTTAAAAACATTAACTGCCGCAGTAGCCCTACCAATCATGTCACTTTCATTATACAATGAAATTAATAATACGGTTTGCGATTGGTGGGAAAAGACAGCAGCACATTCCATGGCAGAAGCTGTCAAGGAAGAAGCGGAGTACGCAGTGTCTATAGGTAGTGTTGATAAAAATGGTACACCATTAATATCTGTTGCTGTTGACGGTTGTTGGAGCAAGAGATCTTATGGTAAGAATTTTTCCGCCTTGTCCGGCGCAGCTGCGATAATTGGCATTAAAACTAATAAAGTATTGTTTTTTGGAGTTAAAAATAAATACTGCGTAGTTTGTGCACGAGCCGCAAAGAACGACAGTCAGCCCTCGGAACACCGTTGTTTCAAGAATTATTCGGGATCATCTACCGGTATGGAATCGACCATAATAGTTGAGGGGTTTAAACGTTCCATTGTTGATCACGGTGTAATTTATAATAAATTTGTAGCAGACGGCGATTCCAGTACTTATAAAAAAATATTAGATTCGCGACCGTACGGTAATTTAACAGTAGAGAAAATTGAATGCAAAAATCATCTTTTACGAAACTACTGCAATAGCTTGGAGAAACTGTCGAAAGACACTAAGTATCCTTGCGAATTGCGGAAATTCCTAAAAGAAAGGTATTTGCGTTTAAGAGCGGGTGTAAAATGCGCTATTAAATATTGGGGCGATCAAAATCAGTCACTCGAAGAAAAAATAAAAAATCTTAGTGAAGATATCCTAAATGGTCCACAACACGTATTTGGTAATCACCAATATTGCAAGGAGTATTTCTGTAGACCTGATACTCGTCGAATAGAACCTGTTGGGTTGCTTCCAGCAATTGTTGGATGCGGATTAATGGACGCGGTACACATTTTAAGTAAAAGACTGTCATATCATTCTAGAAGTTTAATTCATAATTGTACAAGTAATATAGTTGAAAGTTTTAACGCAGTGATTGCCAAATTAGTAGGGGGTAAGCGTGTAAATTATTCTTCCCGTGGTTCTTATGCGGGCCGATGCGCAGCTGCTGTTGTGTCTTTTAATACAGGATCGATTCATAGTAAAACTCATGAAGTAATATTTAAATCTAGTCCTAATCCTTTGATCGCGAAAGTGGAAAATTGTAATCGTAGAATCCGTTTAATTGCTAAACCTAAATTAAGATTGAAAAAGAGCCACAGCGCTGTATCGAAAGACGCTCACTATGGACCAAACTGCGAAAAACCTGATCTGAGTCCAGAATTATATGAGAAAGCCAAGTCATCTTTTTTAGCCGATTTAAAGTTGTCTTGTGCTGAAAGAGAGGAGCTTGAAAGGTCGACCCATTTGCAAAGAAGTAGTTCTGAGTGGATGAGTACAAGGAGAAAATTACTAACCTCATCATCGTTCGGGGAAGTTTGTAAAAAACGAGAGAGCACAAGTTGTGCTGTTCTTGTTCGTAAAATCGTTTATGGTAGTAATATCTCCAGTTTGCCTGCTGTACGGTACGGTATCGAAAACGAAGAAACCGCAATTAAACAGTTAGAAATTCAAGAGAATATTAGTATACAAGGTTGCGGTTTGTTCGTCGACGATCAATATGAATTTCTTGGTACTACACCAGATGGCATTTATGCAAACGGTTTAATTGAAATTAAGTGCCCACATTCTTTAGCTGGCATGACTCTTGATGAAGCAATGGCCAAACATACCTTTTGGGTTAAGGACAAGGCTTCCAAGGGTTATGTCATAAATAAAAATCATAACTGGTATTTCCAAATTCAGGGACAGGTACATATTACTAAAAGAAACGTTTGCATGCTTGGCATCTGGTTTGGTGCTACTGTACCTATGAAAGTTTATATTATAGAAAAGGACGACAAATTTTGGGAGGAGAAAATGGAGATGAAATTAGTTAGGTTTTATTACGATTGCCTACTTCCAGAATTAGTTGATCCTCGGCAGTCACGAAGCATGCCCATTCGTGACGCGCCCAGTATCATAGAGGCTATGAAAGAGAGGAAAGAAAGAGCTTTACGTGTTATGAAAGAGAAGAACGCCTAATGATTTTGAAAGATACAGGTAACTTAACTACCCAGCCAGTCGATTCACGTAAACACGCCAGTCCAAAAGTCGTTTTAACTTAGGAACTTAGAAATCGCCTTTTGGTTTTCTGTTTTAAACGCACTTACTTATCTAGTCTTGGATTGTCATAAATCTTCCAATAGCTCAATTACTATACAATTTCTGAGTTACCTGGTGTAAAGAATCATAAAAATTGGTTCAAAAATACAGCGAATTGAGAATTCTCCTTTTTTTAAGTCGGTTAAAAGGGCTAAATTTGCAAAAAACGAAGTGACGTCACTGCGCTACGGTTTTTATTACTTACGTGAATCGGGCAGCTGGTAACGTTTTCATTCTGATAGGTTTTGTGATAGCCATTGATTTTATCATCAAATTAGCAGAAATCAGAACTTGATCCGTAATCGAATGAAAAACCATTAGAATTTTGAACTCATATTTCGTTATTGTTTAATTACATACTTTTAATTAGTATATTAATAATTTACAAACTTCTGTTAAAATTAGTAAATAAATGAATTATTTACTAATTTTTGTACAACCCTAGCACGCTTTTGAGATAGCGAGTAATGGCGACTCATATTTGTTATTGTGTAGTAAATAAATCATTTTTATACTTGTGTTTCATTTATTGACATTTTTTTTAAAACCCTAGGATTTTTTTTAGATATCGACGAGGTGATCGTAAACAAAAAGTAAGTATTTGAGTTTACGCAATAGGCACATTTCCTTGCGTAGAGATAAACACACTTCCTACTGAATTTGCAATTATTTTATTGAATGAATATTTTACGAATTAGAATAAATTTTGGTAGTGAAATTACAAATAAATAAATAGTTGGAATTTTAGGTAAGTAGAATACAAAAATGTCAGATGTCAAATGATAGAAAAACATAAAAATTGTGTCTCAACTACTCTTATTAATCTATTAAAAAGAATCAACAGCTAGTTTCCAAAAATTCAACGTTATTGTTATGCTGTAAATATTCAAGTTCAATAACAATTTCTCAACGTGGAACGTTTGTTGCAAAACATTTTGAAAATCGCGCTCTCTAGGTCATTCATCCGCCCCGTCGGATGTTACATTAAACTTTGGAGCTGCGGTCGCTCGAAATCGAGATCTCAGGCCAACAATCTACACCCTTAATGATAAAAATATCCAAATAGAAAGCCTGAACTGAAGATTCTACTCAAGAATCTATTTTTTTTATGTATTTTTTCTAAGTATATTTTGGGCTTTGTATTTAACAAACTTGTATGAAGAAAATGTAATCACTTGGAAAAATTGATTTTTTTTTAATAAAAGATTCTAAAAATTTTCCTGTTTAATTATGAAAGGGCTCGATGGTTTGACAAACAACTAAAACTTATAACGGAGAACACGCTGAAAGGAAGTTCGCTGAAAAGAATAAATTAAGTAAGTATCTAAATTATTTTGCAGGCTACGGGCACATAGCCCCTAAGACGCAGACCGGCAAAGTTGTAACCATCTTCTACGCGATCCTCGGCATTCCGCTTATGCTGCTCTGCCTATCCAACATTGGTGATGTGATGGCATCTTCATTTAGGTATGCAATTCTTTTTCGATATCGTAACACACCTTAACATTTCCGATTGCAATGTTTGTTGGTATTACAAGTGTTTGCTATTACCATAAACAGGTGCAATTTGAACCATGACTGCAGAAATTGAAAACCTTGTAATTGACACTTGTCACTTGACAAAATGTCGAGATGTAAATACCATAGCATTCTATCGGCCTGTCTTTCCTCTGATAGATATAGGCCTCACACAATGCTCAACGCCACACATAACCATGTAGGTATTCTTTCCATCTAGCCACCACCGAAATATATCTTTGTTTGCAGTGTAATTCAGCCTCTCAACGCCCTATCCATGTCCCTGGACAGATAAGAGGCGAGAAGTAATATAGTATTTCTGAAATTGTTCACAAATGAGTTAGAATGTGCATTTAGGATGCTGGACTGGAAAGGACATGAAGTGGGAGTTTGTCGAAAGGGTTTAGTACATAATACCGCAAACCAAATGTTTGACGAACCATTGATCGACAATGAATGTTTGAGAGATTAAATCGTCAAAATGGGTTATTAGGTCGAAACGTCAATACACCGATGAATCGTTATGTCTACAGGTTAAAACGTCGATGGATTATTGCGTCGAAAATATAAAGGTTCGAAGGACTTAGGTCGATTGATTAATTCGGCGGTATCTCGGAAGATCAAAATGTTAACTAGTCGAAATATAAATATGTCGACAGCGAATTGTCAATTTATATAATGATGAGTACCTATATGGCAATGAAACTTATAAATATTGATAATATTTTAATAAAAGAAAAGTGTGGGTCTAAATTTTGCCATTATTATTAGGGGCCGTCCATAAATTACGTCACACGAATTTCATGATTTTTGGAGTCCTCCCCCGTCCTTGCCACAGGTGGTCACATTTGTGTGAATGGTGTGACGTTACATATTTTGCAATTTTAAATTTAGAAATTATTAAATTAAAACAACCTTACAATAATATTGAGAGTTGGTAATATTTTAAAATTTTTCGTTAGAGTTGATATTTAGAGTTATAATACTTTAGATTTATACATGTGACGTCACGAAGCTTAGACTCGCCCTCCCCCCCTGTCACACGATGTCACACTTTATTGACCCCCTCCCTCCCCCTTAACGTGTGACGTAATTTATGGATGACCTCTAATAAGAATATGGTGAAACCAAATTAATTAAAACTGCTCTTAAAAATTAATTAAAATATATAAATCAAAACAATATTAATCAATGTAAAATAAAACTTATACCTAAATTTCACTAAAAATCTAAAGACTATTTATTGCCTTTTGCTGGTCTAGTCTAACTGGTGCTATGTGGTATTGTATGGTGATAAAATATAATTACAGGTTCTTGTACTGGCGCGTGTGTTGCTACGTGTGTACCAGACCTCCGAAGCATAGGCACCATCATCGTCACCGACATGCATCAGTAAGGTAATCTTCAATTTCTACATTTTCCTCATTCGATAACGTAGGTTCAATCGGTGTGATTGTAAACAGAGCTTGATTCTGATTGTTAAGTATAATGTAAGGAATGTAACCGATAAATAATTACGAGGACTGTCCATAATCTTACTAATATTACCACTTATTGTATCACTTATTGTATTGTTATTATCTTATATTAAAAAATGAAGTTCATAATTGGCAGTAAGGTATGGTTTTTATGTTTCGAAAACATGTTTTGTTCCTTAGTGCTGTGATTTTGTGTAAAATAAAAAAATTAATATGCTTTTGGAAAAAATAATATATTTTATAACTAGCTTTGCCGGCGACTTCGTACGCGTGTAGATAATTTTAATTTTTAAACTCTAAATTGGGATATCTATCCTTCCCGTCAGCCGATTTAGATGAAACAAAACCTACCCGAAGCGCCAAGCTAAGCTTAATTAACCTGAGGAAATCCCATGAAAATACGTTCAGTAGTTTAGGAGATTAGCGTGTTCGAACAGACAAACAGACAGACAAACGTTTTCAAAATCGTCTTTTTGTATTCTGATACTCTTCCTTCATCGCCCCCAATCAGTTTTTGGTAAATATATTCAATGTACAGACACGCTGGTTCTACAGTTATATTATATGTAGGTATAGATGTGTCTACATTTTTTTATTTACAAATCAGTATGTCTTGCAAGTAATGACGTTCTCTGATGTTGCCTTTGACTTTCTTAAATAATATGAACGAGACATTAAATGGACCCCACTGGGATACCCTATGTCGTATCATATCCGTAACACACCATATCCAGACGCAAACACACATTTGTCTTTAAACAAATGAATATCTGACCGGGAATTGAACCCGTTGCCTATTACACAGAAGGCAAGGCCACTACCAACGGAGCTAATTGGTAAATTAAATCGTTGTAAATCAAAGTCTTAAAGTTCAATTTAATTAAACTTCAATTTAAATTTAATTTGATTAAGCGTCATTAAAATCTATAAGTTTAAAGCGGGTTATGAAGCGAGCGGAGTTTCTTTGCTGAATCAAATCGAAACGGAGTGATTTGTCGGAGAGATTATTATTATCATTGATAATGATTAGACATTATCAGTCAGTGTCTGAAATGGCAATGGACAGGTCATATCTGTCGCAGGCTCGATAACCAATTGGTTAGAGGAGTCTTTGAATGGAGAGCATGTACTGGAAACCAGTGTGGAATTTACGTCAGCCAGGAGAAATGATGAACTGAATAAGAAACGGAATATGGTATGGTAAGACCTTTGGGAGAGGCCCTTCGGAGACGCCAAGGTGGTCGAACGGGTTGGAGGTCCATTCTTTTATGATGTCATTTTGTGATGCAATTCCCCAGCGCTTGTGGAAGTCTCCCTTAGTCCCTTAGTTTTTATTTTTATCCCTTTTTATCCCTTAGTCGCCTTTTGCTACAACCACAGAAATAAACACGGTGGTGATAGCACCACCAAATAGGCGTGAATATAGTGTCATGCCGATCGACACCACAAATTTATTGCTTCAGACGGTCAATGCGTGCAGGCAGCGGCAGAGGCTCCACCCGACGGAGAAGACCGCCGCTCGTACGAGCTCATTCCGACACGGATTGCAGGTAGTCAGTCTGTGACGTGTGCTACACGAAGAAAGAAGGTACAATTGGAAAGAGTACAAGAGTGACATTCTGTGACTTTCTGTGGCCTGACCGTGAATTTTTCCTACATCGTTGCGACTGTTGTAGCATAAAATCTAACAGGCATCAAGTAAGGTGACTGGAGGTATCCGACTCGCCGAGTTATTCCATCTCCCAGAACACTGTCAGTAATGTAGTGTTTCGGTAATGAGTAGTGTTTTAGAGTCAATGTTCAAGATGTAACGTTCATAACTTTGGCTCAGTCTGTGGGCGACAACAACCATTTACCACCAAGTGAACTGTCAGCTTTTCTACTAGCTTCTTTCTATTGACAACAAAGCTCTCATTACTAGGTATATACCTGAGTTCGAATAACGACCTCATGATTATAAGTGTGAGTTAAACGCCTCTGGGCAATCGTCGCTCGTCATGGTCACCTTTTTTAAATACGAGTAGCTTTTATTCAACTTGACATGTTTGTTAGTTTGTTTTTTTAGGTCAAATCTTGCAAGTCGATTTTAATTCACTTGCAAGAATTCTGTAAATTTTAATTCTGAAGACCTTGACCTTATGCTGCAGCCAGGAAGGGCAGCAGACCGTGGATCTCATGAACGGCAAACGGTAAACGTGTCGTAGTTTTAATGAAAATATCTTAGTGTCATGACCTTAACCTGATGCTTTAGTTAGGAAAGCCAACACACTGTGGAACTGATCAACGGCAAAGTCATGATTGTGCTCGTTCTGGTGGGCTCGTACAGAAATTTTGCAACTTAAACACACTAAAAAGGACTAAAAAAAATTAAACATAAAAAGAACTTTCTAGAAACAAGCATTCATTAAATTGCACTAAAATGAAGGAAATAAACATAGAAGAAGCATAGAACATAGATATTTGTTAGTTTTTATGTGATTTAAAAGCTACATGGAATTATCTATGAGACCTATAAAAGCAGGGCATTACGAATTCGCTGCTTAACACAGAACAAGTAATCTAAGTATATTTAAATATCTTTATTTTAGTATCTTTATTTGAATTGTTAAACCGCTCTCGAAGAAAGAAGTTTATATTTGTAAGAATAGGTACAGCATATTAGGTATATATCTATTTAAAGATACAAATAATATGAGGTTCTCACACACCTGTAAAATAACATTTACAAACTAATGACGATGTTACTCAATAGTGCAATTTAACCCATATAAAGTTTGCTCAATTATCCTATTTCGAGCGACAGCGGCTACAATAGCGGTCTAGTCCAAAGAACACACATCTGCACAATATAAACACGGATACTAACAATTACAGTATATTACAATTTATTTGTCTTACGAATATGTATAGATTGTTTTAAAACTTTGCAAAAGTAAATTGTGATGCTCTGACGACAGGTACCGCGACAGCGGCTATAGCAGTGGCCGAGTCCGCAAAACACGACAACCACTAGCGTCACAAACTCTGCCCACACCACGGACCAGGTCTCAGCCACCGGCACACACCAGAGAAAGCGGTAATCCAGCTGAAGGCTGTCATTTATAATTAACAGCTCCATTTCCCAATGTCCTTCAATTCTTTTCTAACCCGTATGACAATTTGCATCAAATTTTAGGGTTTTTTGAACTATAACTGGGCTACTGAAGTCTCATTTAATATGACTTGGCAATGATAACATTTTCATTATGAGTCTATACTGTCCCATTGCTGAACAAAGGTCTCCCTTCGATTTTGTGCCCTCAACACAAAACCTGCAAGGTCGCGCATCCGCGTACCCACTGTGTAACCATGGGCGGCGGTAACCACTTACAATCTTGCAGACCGCTTGCCCGTCTGCCTCCTTTTCCAATAAAAAAAGTCAGCCTCCAGTTGCTACAACAAGAGTCAAGCTCGTCCCGCCATCTTTTTATGTCTACCATGATGCCTCTTGGAGTTTTGGACTCAATGGTGGTTATTGCCCATAGGTCTTTCGGCATGCGGCGGACAGGACCAGTCCAGTCCCACTTCAGCTTTGCGAAAGATTGAAGGACGTCTATTATTTGCGTTTTGGAGAGTAGTAGAGTTTTCCAATGTCGTCTGTAAGTTTGCCTCACAATATACTACTCATCATGGCTCAGTGCACAACCCAAGTTGGGACTTCTGAGTACTAGTTAAAGACCACTATATCTGTGCGTCACATGCGAGGACTTGAAGTATGCATATATAAAATAATTAACTGTTCTGATTATTTCTAGGACCACGAGACTATGAACCAGAAGACCGTTCACCCGTACGTCACGAAAGATACAATCCCGATAGAGACATTTCTGAAGATGACAATGGTAAGAAATAATTTTGGACTAGACACATATACCGAAATGAATATAGTTAATTAAAACAGAGTATTAATTTTCGTTACAGAAGAATTCCCAAAAATATCTCTTCCACTACAAGACTTGGCAGCGGCGTTGAAGGACTTAGACGAGCATCAAAGCAAACTGACCTCAAAAGTGGATCTAAGAAGCAAATCCCTACCGAGGCCTCCAAAATCCAAACATGACTATGAATATAATGACCAAAGGCATTACGAACTAGAAGATGACAGAGAAACGTTTGAGATGCATGATCTGCATGATGTTGATTATGAAAATTATAAAGAACGGAAGGCGATAGACAGAGAAAGAAATAAGAAACAGATGGATGATTTTCCTTACAGAGATCGAGGATATGATCCTGAGGACGACGATTATGAGTTTGATTGCCCGAGGAATAGAAGAGCGGGGAATGACCGAAGGTATTTTTTCAATAAGCTTTAAGAATGTTTAGTCTAATAGAATTAATTTTAATTGTTTAAGAACTGTGCTTCTTAAACAAAGTTGATCGAACTGTGTCGTAAAATGATTTCTTCCATTTGGCGTTACGATAAGTGAACTAATACACCTTATCATCAGCCTGTGTCTTTCCACTGCTGGATATAGGCCCTTCCCAAGGATCGCGATCACACATGGTCTTCAGCTCTTCTCATGAAGCCACAACTGGCGACTTTTTTTAAGTCGTCAGTCCACCTGGCCGCAGGGCGTTCCACGATACTCAGCGTAGCTGAATACAAACCTGAAATGTCTCAAAGAATGTAAATATGTAAGTCAGAGACAGTAAAAGGATAGCTAATATTTTCAGGAACAAATAGCTATTGCCAAAGACTTTACAATTTATTATTACGTCAGTAATTATGTTGTTCTTACTATGTATTATGAAGAACGTAGGACCGAGTATCTTCTGTCATTAAATTTATAAAGAATTTGATCAATTTCCTTCAGGACGGATCGTGGTCGATCAGAGTACTATGAGCGTGACCGTGATGATTATGGCTCAGACAGACGTCCAGGGAGACGCGCGAAGAGTGCTGTGTACGACTATGAACGGAGATGGCAAAATGATAGGGAAGACACCCGGAGAGACGTCGAGAGTGGTTCGCACGGGGCTCGAAGACTCCGTCGCCTGCAAACTGTTGATGACAGCGTGAGACCGTATCCACGTGTAAGTTTGTCATTAGAAAATTAAATAGATACCCACTCTATTAGCAACCAACTTTTACCTGCGGCTTCGACCTTGTAAATTCTGTTTTGGGTTCCCCTGGAAAAAGCATGCAATTGTCTGGGAAAAAAAAGTATCTTATGTCCTTTTCCGGATTTCAGGCTATCTGTGTAACAATTTTTTGTGAAATTGGTTACGTAGTTTAGTAGTAAAGATATAGCAAACAGTCAGAAACCACACTTGAACACTTGAAAGTGTGGATTTTTCCACACTTTCAAGTCTACACTTCCCCCGCATTCAACAGGTGATTAGTGCAATTTATGGAGGATGAAGAGGGTGCATCTCAATTGTGACATCGGATTGGGGTTCAGCAACCCAAAAAAATTACTAGAACTCATTTTCAAGCCGATTTATCGCACATAAAAAGGGAGACTAAAAGCGGGTAGTGTGGAGAGAGTGATTTACACCTTCCTCTCTTGAATCGAAACAACTCATAGCGATCCTTCATGATGCAAAAGCTATCATATCTCTTTTAGATCTCATAACTTTTCCCTGCTGAACAGTCGCGAGGATTGGCAACATTTTACAGAAATGTTTTTGTTGGGATAAAGGATGCTCGAAAACAAGTGCGATATACGAACCTCGAAAAAATTAATTTAAATTTAATTTAATATTTCAGGGAAAAATGTAAACAAGTTACAACATCTAAGTTGTAACTTTAAACAAGTTGTTAACTCGTTTGTTTAAACAAGTTTACAACATGTAAAATGTAACAAGTAGCCCGTCAGTTATAAGCTCAATGGTAGATGATTTTGTTGTAGAGTCCGTCACCAGAACAAGATTATTGGAGCGATGAAGTAGCAATCCCACAAAGACGAAGCCGACCTTCAGGTAACGTATGATGATTAAAATAATTAAGTTAAACAAAATTGACATTATTAAATGAAATAAACAGTATAATTTTAAATCAAACTTCTGTTACAGCCTGGGGTTCCCGTCAGTCTGAAATATATCCAGCTCTACCAGAAGCTAATAAAGAAGAGGTTGGTAAAGATTAAGAGAATTAGGAATAGCATTACTGAAGGAACGATAAGGAACGGTATTCCAAAACTGGGATGGGGATTACCGTGCATTTCAGGTTGTGAACAAACATTGTCACCGATGTTGTTCCATTTCCATTACAACTAGTTTTATACATCGGTCAAAGTTTATTTTTCTTTTCTTATATGGTCAATTTTAAATTCAATACAATTCAAAACACATCCCGTCAATCTCCAGTCCAATCTAAGTAAGTTAGGAATACTCCGTAGTGATAATAGGTGTAGGCTGTGAAATGAACTGCCTCAAGAGGTCTTTCCATTAAGCCACGATATGAGGTTCTTCAAGAAAGCGGTGAATAGGATTTTGCAAGTTCGGCGGCGCACCCGCATGCCCCCTGGTGTTGCAGGTGTCCATGGGTGGCAGTAAAACTTACCATCACGTGGGACCGCTTGCTCGTCCGCCCACTTCTCTATAAAAAAAAAAAAACTAAGAGCAGAAAAGTTGAATTCCTTGGAAGCACACGAAGAGCGTAGTTTTATGCTTTTATTTGATTATCACAAACATTACGCACAAAAACACTTTGACGTTTAATAAACTAATCACAAAACAATACACTTTTTTTATAATAAACAAACACAAATTCATTTTCACTTCTCGAGTTCAACACAAGGAGCATTTGTTTAAAGGCAGGTGTTTATTCGACTCTGGATGTTACACGTGTTGTGTTCGTTTTCGTATGTATCTCTGAATCCACGACACAGGGAATCCTAGTGTGGGCCATTGAGTGTGGCGTTAATTATACGGATTAACGGATGTATAACTTTAATACAGAAGATGGCAGACGAGTTATTTTTTTATTTTTATATCTTTTAAAACACAGTTTACCTACTGTTATTTATTACACCGAAAACTTAAATCTCTACACGCCAATAAATCTTTGACAAGTTTTAAAATTGACAATCAACTTGCTGGTAAGTAGATTCTGTCGGCCTGCGACATCCGCGATACATGCCAACATCAGTCCAAAATGACAACACACACGTTGGTACACTGCGAATGCGCTGCCTAACTTTTGAGATTTTGGAATGGATTTGGAGAAAGAGTTGGAAGATGGGCAAGGATAGGAGGGGATGGGAATGGTATATGGCATATCTCACTCGCTACCGAAAGCGGACATTGGGGATTAAGTTTGAATAGGTTGAAGTGGGAATTATGTGGTGGCAGTATATTTTGCAGTAATCTTCTGTGAGTGAGGGGTAACGTGGTTAGTTGAGTGTGCCCAGTGGCGATGGGATTTCAGCGTGCATCGTCCCCTCTCAAATACCGCGAATGTTTTTTGCAGATAAAGCCAGTGCCGATATGGCTGTGCGTGTTCCTGGTGGCGTCGTATATTGTGGCGGGTACGTTCCTGTTCAAACAGTGGGAGGCGTGGGCTTACCTCGACTCAGCATACTTCTGCTTCATCACACTCACCACCATCGGGTTTGGGGACTTTGTGCCTGCACAGGTGACCATACATACCTGCTTTCTATGAGAAACTGACACTTTTCATCTACCACCATACATTTATATCGCATCTTAACCTGTGTTTATAGTTAGGTACTTGTTTCGTCTGAATATTTTGACATATTCGCATATTAAAATATCAAACAACAGTTACATTACAGTACAATTCAGTACAGCACAGGAATCTGAAGTTCCGAATACCACCGACTTGAGGAAGAAATTTAACGCTGTCTCGAGGTACAGTGAGAGGACAAGGAATGTGCACATCCGTAGAATTGGTGATCGACTGGCAAGCTGTCCTTCTGGAAGCCGAGCTTTCTGATCGCTCGCCAAGGCTGCTGAGGGTAACTTCTGTCAGTCGTCTCTCCCACCACTGCAGAAAACCCGATGGCTCCCTGCCCACGGGGCGAAGGAAAAAGCCGACCTCCTGGGTTATCTCTTTGCCTCAAACTCGAATCTGGACCATACAAGTGTCTCACCGTAGTCAATCGCACCGTGCACAAACTTTATGCCGGAAATCTGTTTCACCCCGCGTAAAGTCCAGCGAGCTCTAGCATCTCTGGATATCCGAAAATTTAGTTGACCAGATGGTATTTCAGCTGTGGTGTTCAAATTATGGGCTCCTAAGTTGTCTCCGGTGCTTACGCGACTCTTTAGATTCTCACAGTCCACATAAAGGTTCTCGTCAGCATGGAAGGTAGCTCATGTCCACCCTTTGCCAAAAAGAGTGACCGCAGCGACCCGGCCAACTACAGGCCAAAAGCGATCAGCTCCCTCCTCTCTAAAGTTCCTCTCTCCTCCTTTAAAAGAGCGTGTTATAAACACACAGTTCCTTGCGTACCTAGAGG
The DNA here is from genome assembly GCA_914767545.1 of Sesia apiformis. Classification (NCBI taxonomy): domain Eukaryota; kingdom Metazoa; phylum Arthropoda; class Insecta; order Lepidoptera; family Sesiidae; genus Sesia; species Sesia apiformis. The sequence continues at coordinate 347,200 of OU611958.1, forward strand.
ATCACCGCTGATTAGCGACTTTCAATATGGATTTCGCCATAATCGCGCGGCTGGTGATCTTTTAGCGTACGTAACACACCGCTGGGCTGACGCCATTGAGAGTAGAGGCGATGCTTCAGCTATTGGCATTTATTTATTTATTTATGTAATGGCATTGCCAATATCTTACGGTATACCCGAGGGATTATGCGAATGGATTACCAGCTTCCTGACTGGAGGGAGCATCAGAGTTGTTATTGATGGTGGCTGCTCCGACACTATATCTATTAATACTGGCGTCGCACAAGATTCCGTGCTATCCCTAACTCTGTTCCTTCTGCATAACAATGATCTGTTGCAAATTGGTGATATACCTTGCTATACATGTTTAAATATTTTGTGGAAATCAATTAAGCATATAAAATTTAATAGCTACTTTGGTAAATGTATGTGTGCTGTCTGTGGCGACAAATAAATCAATTTATTTCTTTCTTTACAGGGTCAGAGCGGTGACGCTACAGCAGCTGTGCACTCCATAGCTCTCTGTTCACTGTACCTCCTATTCGGAATCGCTCTCCTGGCGATGTCCTTCAACCTGGTGCAAGAGGAGGTGCGCGCGAACGTCGCCGCGCTCGCCACCAAGCTCGGCATCATCAAATCACGTGACAAGCGACATGATACCGACAATGAGTATTAAATGGAGTTGAACATTACTGAGCGCTGACTGACGACTGCGCTCCACTTTTTTATTTTTTTATTATTTCGTCTGTAAAACTGGACTCGTTGTGTGTCCGAACTTTTCCCTAAACGCGTGACAATGAATTCTGGGTTCGTACACAAGAAAAATTTAGGAAAATTTTGTTGTAAAAAATTATTTGTTTTCTGTTTTTACCATTTGTTTTATAGAAAATTGCAAAATACAAAGCGGACACAATTGATAGTTTTGCGAAAATATATTTAACATTACCATGTCAATTAATTACGAACAGAATTAATACCTATTTCGGCTTCGGGAAATATTTGTATTCGGGATTATTTAAAATCTCTATTACTTCGGTGACACCAAAACTTTTACTTGTACTCGTACTACTCCGTACTTACCCTATAATTACAACGCAATGTTTTATATACTAAAACATTCCTAGAAATATATTCTTTTCAACAAAAGAAATGCATGAAGATTTGACCATCCGTCACAGAGGTAGGAGGCCACAGATAGACAGACAAACATACGCGTCAAACTCATAACACCCCTACTTTTTGTTGGGGGTTAAAAACAAAACATCATTGCACTTTTTTAGAAGCAGACATAACGAGAGCTCATAATAATTAGCGCTTAATTTTGGCTTATGAAAACAACTTTATTTATTTATTTATTATTTAAATTATATTAACTTAGAACTTAAATAAATTTAGAAATACAATAACAAATGGAATAAAGAATAATTTAGCTTAACTTTTCATTTCAAGGAAGGTATTCATAGTTCATTGGAGGGGAAGAGTGTATGAAGTAATCCCACGCTGAACTTCACTGGCCAAATTACCCTACACTCACAGAAGACTAGCGTTAAATGTACTCTATGTTCATTTTACATCCCATCCTATTCCTCCAATGTACACGTGGCAAAATAGACAAGTTTGCAGGTGTCGGACGGCAAGTGGTGTCGGACGGCTTAGTCATAAAAGATGACTTACGTGTGTCTTAAACTATATGTGTGTATTTATCTATTTATACGAGTCTTTACCTTATTTATTTCATTCGACCGTTCGGTTGGGTTGCACCAACCATGATTACAAGCTGACTCTCATTCATCTCAGTCAGCTGACTGACCCGTCAGTCACCCGTTTAAATAGATAAATTATGTGTGAGAAATTCGAAAATCTCAAATGTTCTATATGTGTGTATGTGAAGTATCATGCCGCCACCAGGATAACATATTTTAGTGCTTCTAAAAGAAGTTTAATCTAGATTTAAACGATTGTAAGGTATTTACCTCTCGAATCGGAGGAGGCATGTCGTTGCAAACTCGGTGGCGACAAATTTGAATGAACCTCTAAATGCTGTAGTTTTATGTTTGTACATTACAAGCCGGGGTTTTCTTCTCAGGTAGGTATTTGTATGTTTATTGGATCAATCAAGCCTCTCATAAAGGTAGCATATTGGTCGTGTAATGACTCCAAACAAGAATGTAGTAAGATATTTTAAGTAGCATTTTTATTAAATTGGCGTTATTCAGCTAATGAATTACATGTTTGTTTTTTTATAGATTAGTGGGCGGACGAGCAAGCGGTCCCACGTGATGGTAAGTGTTACCGCCGCCCACGTGTTCGTGTGGGAATATTCATTCAGAAACGCGCACAAGCATTCTGAACCCGATGCACGCGATGAAGCAAACGCTCTGTTCTGCGAAGCAAGCACGATTCTTGAACTAAATATTTGCATAATTTAACTTCGCAAGGATTCACCTCTGTCAGCACGCACAATTTCAGCTTCCTAGCAACTTTAGAAGTAGGTACTTTAGATTTTTGATGATCAGCGAATAAGTGGATGAGTGACAGAATTGTGGTTTATCGTGTTCAATCTTCAAAAGTGACTTAAGAAGCGGGGGCACTAAATTGCCCCCGCTTGTGTCTTCCATAACTCAATGCCTAAACAATGTTATTTAAAATCACTTATAATTTGCAGAAGTCTTGATTAGGTAAACGGGGTTCTATTGTTTTTCTTTTGTATTCCTGCGTGATAAATGAACACCGTAAGTAACACTTCTATTTACCCGGCTCGATGTTCGACCTAATGCTTGGGTAACAAGGCTCACTATGTGATTAGGGATTGATAACAGAAACGAGGTGTTGACTGATTGGTGCTATATTGCGACTGGCTTGAAAAAATCATTTTCAATATCTTATAAGCTAACATACTTATACTTATATATTGAATATAGATTTTTATCAAAATATTAATAGCTTATAAGCGTTTATAGGCTAGCGACAAGTCATTCAAAGACTCAAACCAATTGCAGTCCTCACAACCGTTGCACTGAAATTAATTTAAAAATAATATTTGTAATTGTGACGTCGCTAAATTGTATTGAAAGAAAGATACACCAAGTTCATTTAATGTTGAATTAGCAACTTTTCCCTGAGGAATACGCAAGAAAACAGTGATGGCTAACATAAAGCAACGCGATCAATACGGAAAGCCTCCGAAACAAAAAGTGGACTTTGATACAATCTTGGTGGAGGAGCTCGGTCAGTTCGGAAGGTACCAACTGCGGATGCTGGGACTGGCGGCGGTGATGATGCTCTTCTTGTCGTGGGCAGCAACCGAATACATTTTCACCACCGGTCGAATCGGTACAAGGTAAATTAAGTGTTATTTAGTGTAGAATTAAATAATAAGTTCGTCTACATCCCATACCTACCATCAGCTTATGCCTTTCCACTGCTGGATATAGGCTTCTCCCAAGCCACTATCACGCACAATCTTCAGCTCCTCTAATCCAACCACCGCCGACGAACTCGTTAAGTCATTGGTCAATCGAGTCGAAGGGCGGCACGCACTGTGCGTCCTGGTTTTCAGCCTCCATTTGAGGACTCTTCTACCCCAACGGTTAGTGGTTCTGCGGCAACTATGACCTGCCAATGCCACTTCAGCATGCTGATTCAATGAACTATGCCGGTAGTTCTTAGACGAATCTCTTAGTTACGGATTTTATCTCTCTAAGAAACTCCTCTCTCTCCATAACTCGCTGAGCTCATTCGTCTGTTTCAAATAAACTTCCGTTTTTTTATTTATTTTGTGTTATGTTTGTACAATAAATTATTAAATAAATAAACTTTAAAACCCCTATTTATAATTAAATTTTATTTTAAAAGTCAATCATGTCGTCACGTCACTGAGATATCAATAAGATTATATACTTTTGTTTAGGTACTTTATTTTAGTTCCGTATATAAATACATAAATACATGTAGTATTTATTATCGTTATTTAACACAAGTATGTACACTACCCGCGTTATTAGGTATCCCAGTCACAACTCCCTTCCTCAAGGTTGTCCGAAACTCCGAAAGTCCGAAACTGCTATAAAGCTGGTTGTATTTTCTTCGTACAACATTGTTCCTTATTTTTATCATAATGTAATAATTATACAATAAAGAGTTTTATCTATCTATACTTGATTAAATTGTGCGTTCTTATGTTGCTATCTTGATGCAAAATAAATTCGATAGCAACAGATGAGATAGTATGTCTTACATAATGTTTTATAGATGCGTAATACCCGGGTGCGACCCTGTGGACGAGGCTCCGGTGTTCGCGCCGCCGTGGGTCCTGCACGCGGTGCCCGGCACCAGCCAGGTCTCTTTCGATGGCTGTCAGCGGTTCGTCAACACCACCGTCATTGATGACGACACCTGCCCTGCTCACCACTTCGACAGGGACACTACAGCCTCCTGCGAAGAGTACGTCTATCAGAATACACATACTATCGTTTATGATGTAAGTCCTCGTTTACATTGCTCCACATACATTATATACATTATTACTTTTAGACATATATATAAGCACATACTCGTACACACACACACATACATCAGCTGAAATGGCTACCTATCCGTCAGCGGCGAGATGTAAGCACCCTCTTCTCAATTCTGTAAATTTCAGTTCCTCGGTGACATTCATGACCATCATTTTCGTTTCGCAACCAACTCCTCACTCCAAGTACTGGCTTTATGACCAAATCATTCACTGCGCAGGCAACTAGACTCTGGAACACCATCCCCACTGACATCCGAAAAGCACTTAACAAAATTTCTTTCAAAATATGCTTCTGGAACATTATCTCTCCGTTTCTCATCGCCAGGGGCTCAGTCAGCTACTTTTGCTTTATCTTTTCTTTCATTTTTATGTTGCTTTTGCCAGCAACGCTTTTTTTTTGTTTCTCTTAATATAACTTTTGTACCTATATATTTAATTATATAATGTATTCACTGATTATGTATACCTTGTATGTATTATATTTCTTCGTGTGTATATACGAGTATGTATGTGTGTACGTTTGTATCTACGTATTGTACATTAGTATTATATTCATTTTACCACACCATCTAAATTGTGTCTTTCATGCACCTTCTAATTGATCTTCTCTGATCAACATAAAGGTTGGCTTGTAGAGAATGCCTTAAGGTTTTAAGCTCGCCTTTTGTAGGAAGTAGTGGCCTTTGTAGTTTGTATAAAGTGTAAATAAGTAAATACACACATTGCTAATACTAATACTAGGTACGACAATATGAAATGCATGAACTTTTATAGCAATAATAAGCTGACTCCAACTCATAAAACTTGCATTAATGCGAAACATATTGATGCTAGCTTACTAAGTGAAAAGGTAGGGTGTAGCAGTTGGCAGAGGCTGTGAAAGAGGTACCCGAGGAAGAGTGGAAAAAAATGTCTTCAAAATTGGTTGAGACGCGTGAAACTTTAGATGCCTAAACAAGTTCGGAACCCCTAGAACATTTTTTTTCTTTTTCGCTAAAGAAAAAACCAATAATAATTTATACAACTTAACGTCTGAATATACATTTTTCTTTTTCTTTTCTTACCTTACATGCACTTAATCACAATGTAATCACTTAATCACATGCACAATGTAAGTTGCACTTAATCTTATTTTCACGTGTTGTATTTGTAAACTTGCTCCTGACTAATGCGTTTGCTGGTGCTGTTACTGGTTCGCCTAATGACACGACCCTCACGATATAGGCTCTGCCTAGTGTGACACCTGCAATACCTGGGGGTGCGCTGCTGGCCTTGCGATAATTCAGTTCTACAGCTGGATTATTGTTAACTCTCTCTACCTTATTTTAATTAGAATAGAAGACTTACGAACATGATCAGGTCTGAGGGAATCCTTGAAAAGCATTGTTGATTAGTCACTATTATAGTTAAAAAAAATAGTCTGTACGGATGTTGCTCAATGGGCAACAACGCAATCCAAAATGTAGGGCGACTATAACCCGACCCCTTGGCTTGCCAGTTATCAGTAAGGAGTTATCCCCTTGCCAGATAATTAAAAAATCTGGAGCACATTCAAAATCCGCCAATTCACACTGGGTTGGCGTACCATATAGCCTGAAAACCTCCCGAGGAGTCCGAGCCCTGCAGTGGGACGTTACAAGCAGATAACGAAGTCCTAAACATATATTTAATATCAACAGTATGGCATGGCATGTGACGAGTGGCGTCGCTCCCTGATCGGAACGATATACACTTTCGGTGTCTTTTTGGCTACGCCCCTAACCGGTTACGTGTCTGACCGTTGGGGTAGACGCACAGCCCTCCTCATCAACGCCATGAACACCTGTTGGCTCGGCCTCGTCAGATACTTCGCTGGCTCCTATATAGGATTCCTCATATCAGAGTTCTTCGAAGCTGTTTTCGCTGCTGGCGGTTTCTCCTCCATGTATATTTTGTGTAAGTATACTCGTATTCATATATATTGGGACGGATAGAATATTCTTTATTGTATGAAATTGCATTAAGACAAGAATTAAACACAATGTTTTTGAAACCAGAATTGTTTCATTGTTGTATTGATTAGATCTCATATTTAATGAGGATTACGAGGCGGTCGAGTCTCTAAAGTACTTCATCGAAGAACAGTCGGATTGCTTAAGCGGAGTTTGCCAAAACAAAAGTCATTAAAGGGAAGTCAAACAATCCAAATGGGGTATTAATAGCTGATTTTAGAATGTCAGTGTTTGAATTGGTTGTATGTAGGCCTTCACCAAATCAATTTCGCTGAAGATTTGGGAACCTACAAGTTGGTAGGCAAAATCCTGTAATGGGATAGCAGTCTAAAAAGGTCCTTGCGTTTAAAGCCTTTAGTAGTCTCCGCAGGATTGCACCATACCATCATTTTTTTAATGAATTAGGTACAGAGAGGACGACCAGGGGCTTTCGGAACGGCAGCGTGCCGTAACATTTGCGATCATTGCTTCGAATTCTTTCTTTACGATCAACAAGCGGTCCTGAGCTAGCCTACGTAGACGTGCTGCAATGGGGGGCGCAGGAGTGGTGCGAATGTGGTGCTTTTGGTTTCATTGGAGCATCTGTTGGTCCAGTTATCTCTGGGTATTTCCCCAGAAATTCGTAATACAACGAGTCTTCAGCTACTGTTTTAACGACTAAAATATCTTGATGGTTGTATTGCAGCGCGGCAACCATCTCTCTCTCTCTCTCTTAACTGGTGGTTACTATAGTCGAATAATAAATTATAATGCCTACTTACATAAATATTATACATACATTATACTTACCATAAAGTAGTAAAAATATATTAATATAATTTAATTACAGTTATGGAAGTCATGGGACCCAAGTACCGCGTACCTGTCGGCGCAGCCCTCAACTCGCTTTTCTCCGTAGGTCAAGTAACCCTGGCTCTTATCGCGTGGAGCGTTCCCAACTGGAGACTCCTAACCCTTACACTGTATGCGCCGCAAGTCATCGTTATCGCTTACTGGTGGCTCATGTTGGAGTCGGCTCGCTGGTACATGAGCAAGGGTCGCTTTGAAGACTCGGAGAAAACGCTCAAGGAAATCGCTCGTATTAACAAGAGAACTTTGTCTGAAAAGTCATTACAATTACTAAGACAAACAGCCGAGGAAGAAAAGAAGAGGCAGGCATCTATAGAAGCTCAGAAAGCAAATGAGCCCTGGTTGATAGTTCAGGTGTTCCAAGAGAAGAGTATTTTACTTCGTGTCTGTGTATCTCCAGTGTGGTGGATCGGAAATACATTCATATATTACGGAATGTCTATCAATGCCGTCAATATGTCTGGCAATCAGTATTTGAACTACGCAGCGATATCGGCCGCGGAGATACCTGGCTACTGGACTGCAGTATTCCTCATAGGCAGAATTGGCAGAAAACCGGTGCTCATTGGCGCGTTTTGGGTTTGCGCCCTCTGCCAAATTGGATACATTTTCTTGCCTTCTGGTAAGTTTCGATAATAATTCGTAACGTCTCACTGCAGGGTATAGGCTTCTTTTCACAATCACGAGGAGGATTTGGAAGTCATCACGCGGTCCGAGTGCCGATTGGTGGATATTACACGTGCTTCAGTTTTTTTTATTCTTAGGTTTCCTCACGATGTGTTCATGCACCGCCAAACTAGTGATTATTCAAAAATTCATACATAAGTAGAAACTCAGAAATTAAGTACAGGAAGTACAGGCCGAGGCTTAACAATCTCAATGAGAGTAGATTATATCTACCCCTAGGATTAACAGTATGCAATTGTTTCTCTAGATTTTTTTTATAGAAATATTGTGACAGAAGAGTAGGAACCTAGCGGAAAGTAGATACTATCGCCTATAGACAATCTCCAATGACAAACGTTGGCACGTTGGAAGTGGATTTGGAAAAGTTTTGGGAAGGATGGGAAATAGGAAGTATAACGTATGTATTATGAAATATCATATTATATTTAAATAATTATTTACATTTCAGGTATGTATGAACTCAGCCTGACTTTATACTTAATCGGCAAATTCAGTATCTCCATTGTCATGACAACAGTATACGTGTACACGTCGGAGTTGTACCCCACCAAGTACAGGCACAACCTGTTCGCGTTCTCCTCCATGATGGGCAGGATCGGGGCCATGGTTGCACCGCTTACACCTGCATTTGTAAGTAAGCTTTCCACAGGCTTTCCATTCGTGGTCCTAAATACCGTTTGGGGAATACATATGGACCAGTTTCTTTATTTGTCGGAAATGCACGTTTAAGAATAAGAATAAAAGAAAATTGTACGCAAGTAGTGTGCCGTTTGGTATCAGACGATTATAGAATAGCTCACCCTATCTCTTTCCGTGGGTTTTGTAAAAGGCGACTGAGGGATGACAAAGCCGCTACTAGAAGCAAGGAACTGCACCATCTCTAAAGGAGTAGACTCTCTAACCCGCTTTGCCAGCGTGGCGTTTTAAGGCTATACTGTAAAGCTCCTACATAATTAATGATAACACACCATCATCTGTCAACACACATACACAGATCTGTTTCCCAGAGAGGCATCATGGATTTCCATGTTCGTTCTGTCCCTCTTACTTTCTTTACTTTCATCACATATTTCATTCAGGCCCAAGGTTAAGTACACGTGTCCTGGCCTACCTTAGGATGACAGAAACCGCCTCCTGTTTAATATAGCAAAGTGTCAAGTGATGTCCTTCATTCGTTCACATATAGTAGTATAATCACCAACTACCAGCTATGCGATGAGACAATTCCTCGTTCTTTCCAAGTTAGAGATCTCGGGGTTCAATTCCACTCACATAATCATAATCATATTTATGCACTCACTCACTGTCACATGTTTCAAAAGTCTAGGGTTTGTATCACGTAATTGCAAAAAAATTACCAACATGAATGATATAAAATTATTGTATGATATGCTTCTCTGATATGCTAGAAGATTGAGGCTAGTGCGTAAGTGCGTGCACGGACAGAAAATTGTGGTTGCTACAAGTTGGAGTAAAGAAATGCCAACTCCAACTTGGAGTAACCTCTACGGTAGACCATACATGGAGTAACGCCAACTACCGTTATCAATGTTTAGTACTACTATTACTAGTTAAAATTTATAATAAATGGCCGCTAGAGGGCCGCCGAAGAGGAGCTTGCCTAGGGCGCTCTCAACATTTAGTCCGCTTCTGGCTGTACAGTATACATTCCTCATGCACAAGAAAATGTGTATTCCACTTTTAATATTTAGGAAATAATGTTCCTCAGGATGACTCCTCAGGATGGGACGACCTGCCATCCGCGCGGTTTGCTGGCAATTTTTTATTCATTTTCATAACATATTGTGTCTACCAAGTTTACTATATAATGATATTTATTTATATTCATATAAATAACTGATGGAGATACGTATCTTTCGAATATTTTTAGTTTCTAATAAATGTCATTCCTCGTAGTGATTTTGCTGGATGGGACGATCTGCCATTTGGCCTGTTCAAAGGGCAATTTTCTTATTCATGTTCATCACATCTAGCATCTACCAACTTTATTATCGGCCAGTATTGTTAAGAGGTATCTTCCAAACGCCATAAGAAAAGACCTAATGCTATTCCCATTCGTAATATTTAAAAAATGTTGGTTTTCAGGGTGACTCCGCGGGATGGGACAACTTACCATTTGCCCTGTTCGCTGGCTTCGCGTTACTGTCGGGTGCGTTGGTGTTCCTCATGCCGGAGACACTCGGTTCCAAGCTGCCTGACACTATGGAAGAGGCCACTAGAATAGGCAAGGAGAAAGAAGACGCGTAATGGAAAAAAGTTACAATTTTTAAAGATAAATAATAAAAAACTAATAGTTGTCCAAGATAGACATAATGGTAGACTAATTTGAGTGTCACACCTACTAAGTTCATCGCGTAAATAAAACAGTAAGATGGTTGGTTGGTTCCCGATAATATAGTTCTTGAAAAGGCAGGGCATAGGCCTCCTGTAGTGAATTATCGGGGCGGGGGTAGGAGTTCAGGCCATAATCCTCCACGCGGACCCATTGCTCATGAGTTCAATCCTCGGCTCATACCACTGAGTTTCTACTTAAGTATAGATTTGTAAATATTATCATTAGCTCGGCGGTGTGAAGAAAACAACGCGAGAAAACCAACATGCTCGAGAAATTGAAAAAAATTTGGAGGATGTGTATCAACCAATCCGCACTAGGTTGGTTAAACATTATGATTTGTCTAGTTATAACACCAGATAATTGATAAGCCTTTCAATGATAGTGGAATGTTGCGCTCGAGAAGCCGAAGGGATAACATCTCTCCGAAAGTGAACGCAGTCGCCACTGAAGATGTCAACCGCAGTTGTTGACGAAACGTTTGGAAGAAAGAGAAGAGATTCCAGAAGACCTCGGCCAAGTAGCCCGGAAGATTCAATTAATACCTTTCAATGATACTGTCAAAATTGTAATGGAAGCTTAATGGCTACTAAGTATCAAAATTAGTAGGTATTAGAAGTTTATTTTATTTGGGTGTTTCTTGATTTGAAGGCTATTGAAAGCCTTCAATGAGGCTATTGAGGCTATTGAAATTAAGAAACACCCAAATTTCAATAGAGAAGATGGTTGGTAAGTACCACCGGCTTGGGATCCAGTCATTAAATTAATTAAATCCCAAGGCCAACGCAATACTGCAAGACCTCTGGACACCGTGAGCGAATACTGCGTGCATGGGGAATGTTATGATTAAAAAATTTCAGACGGTAGTTCAAATAATTTCTTAATAACTCAAGTGACAAATAAAATCAATTAGTCACCCCGTGACCACGTCCACTGCAAAGTGTTCGAAACGTCGGGATATAAATAATGTCAAATATACGCGATTTAAACCGTTCAAAGTTGTTTAATTGCTAAGGAACAATACCTGTTTCAAGTACATCCAGCAGGAAGGATCAAAGAACGCGAATGTGTGTAAAACGTGAGTTTGAAAGGTCCTAAGGTTCCAAAGGTTCCAAGGTGGAAGATGGAAGGTGGAAGGCGCTGGATCACTGATATTTTGTATTCAGTGCATTTTGATGAAAATGATTATTAAATATTGTATTTTTTCTTGTGAATTTTATATGATAACATTTATCAAAATAGAGAGACACCACAGATTTCCATCTCAGAATACTGTTTAAAGATAAAATATTCAGCATAAGAATTGATAACTCGGTGCATCAATATGCACTAGGTTATCGAGATGTTTGCTAACAATACCGATAGGTAAAATTAAAAGTTCTTATGGTAGAACTGCCTACTGTAGAATACGATAGAAATAAAAACATATTCGATTTTTGAAAATGGACCCCTTGCTTGTTAAACGCCATTAAAATTTCAAATCAGTCATTTTTATTTTCTGGCGGCAATTTAAAAATTGAGTTTGCGGAAAAAATAATTTAACAAGAGAACATTTTCGTTCAATGATTTTTATGTCTTTCTTTGCGGTCTAAACCTGAAACAAAATTATAAAGGACTTACGTTAGTATTTAGTGGTCAAGTCACATCGACTGCCACTGTTTATAACTCGAAATGACGATGTTCGAGAAGGGCGTCCTGCGTTGGCGGTGACGGAGGAAGACATCAAAACTGTGCTGCTCATAATTGAAGCAGACAAACGAACGACATATCGGCAGATACGACTATCATTAGGTATTGGTATGAGTCAAATTCAAACTATTTTACCCGATCCCCTGCAGGTAATGAAGCTTTGTGCTAGATGGATTCCTCACAATTTGAGCGAAGCTCAAGAATATGGCCACGTGGAATGGTGTCTCCAAATGTTTTAAAAATTCGAGAATGGTCAATTAAATGCTGTTTTTGATATAGTAACAGCTGATGAAGCTGGATCTACTGCTGTGAGTCTGAAACTAAGAGACAATCTGCGCAGTGGATCTTTCCTTTCGATGAGTTGCCGACGAAAGTGAAGAAAGAACGGAGTCTTGAAAAGAAGATGATTGCCTCCTTCTTTAGCATATCGGGCCACAGTAACAGTAACTGCAGTCTGGTATGTGAACAGCGTCCTGCCTTCTTAGAAAAAGTCAAAGAACGAAGTCCACGAGCAGAATGATCCTCTATCACGACAATGCAATTTTAGAGTACTGTAAATGTAAAGTTAATGGATCATCCGCCATACAGTCCCGATCTTGCTCCTTGTGATTTTTAATTTATTCCCAAAAAATTAAGGATAAACTCGGAGGAGAACGTTTAATGAATGCAGAAGAGGCAGTGATGGCCTTCCAAACGGCTGTTGAAGAGATGTCTAAAGAAGTCAAAGGGCTGAATGCTTCTCACAATAGTTTCATCGCATGAAAACGTGTGTCGATGGTCGCTGAGAATCAAAGAATACTTCGAAAAGCAATTAAACAACTTTCATGTTTATATCTGATTTATATATTGGTATCATCAGCAAATATCTTTAAGGCGGAAGTAATAAATGTTGTTGGAAACTACTGGTGACTTTAACTGGCTCAGTTGTAATATATAAATGTTGTTATTGGTTAGTTCCAAAACATTATCACTAGATGGCACTTTACAAGTCAATCATAAGGTATAAATAAACGACGTGTGTACGCGCAATATTATAATTGGATTTTTGTATCTGTGAGTGGGCAGAATTATGACAACCTCAACCCAAACAGATATACCCTTCACCCATGGATATGTTCATATTTTTTCTAATAATAATTATTATTTTTAAATTTTTAAGCATTTATTCTATTTCGGTAATCATTTCTACCCGGAAACGGCAACGAATTGCCTTTTTCTAGTTTAATGATTATATAATTTGCAACTGCACTTCATTATAATAAACGCAGCACGTTCTGGGAATCGTGTGCAAATATTTACAATCGCTTCTAATTATGATAATTAATGATATGGTATATAGAGAAGGTAATAAACTTTCAAGGACTGATAAATGATAAATTACATCAGTTCCATCGTCAAATAATCCAAATGAAACATTATCGCAGATAAATAATTTAATCAGGTTCAATGTTATGAATATAAATTAGTTGCTCGATATTTTTATCTCTGTCATAAAATTATTACTGATGTGACGTGGTAATCATATCTTAGATTCACTTCCGAACCTTCAATTTGGAGGCAATGTTCATTAATATATTAAAAATAAAGACTCGATAAAGACACTAAAAATGTTCCTTAACTGATACTGAAACAAGGAAAAACTTCAAAAACAAATTCAATAAAGTTTTATTTTTGAATAGCCAGTTGATAAAATAGTGACAATGTCTGCCGCGGAGAAGGCTGATGTTCATAAAAGCGACGACAATAAAAATGGTGTGGATTTGGACACTATTCTGGTGGAAGAGCTGGGTCAGTTTGGCCGATATCAGATCATCACACTCGCTCTCGCTTCACTACCCATCATATTCTCAGCGTTTGCTGCCGGGGAGTACATATTCACAACAGCCAGAATTCCTACTAGGTAAGGAGAGTTTAGTGCAATTAAACACCTATCACATTAATTAATCGTAAAAACATCAATCTCATTAACAGCAAAATCCAAAGCAAATCAAATCAAAAATAAAATCTTATCACATAATTATTACGTTACAAATTTATCTATTTATTTACAAAAATTGTGAATGAGTATAATATGTTGACCATTAATAGGCCAATTTCGAACTGCTACTATATAATCCAATAACATGCTATGTTTAAATACTTTAAATGGTTATTACTTTCACTAATATTTTGTTAAATGTTAAGTTTACCCGGGGCATGTCCTATGCGAGCATAGAATATGGGAGTGGTGTGCTTGAGTGTGTGTGGGTGTGTGTGTGTGCTTGTGTGAGCGAGTGCGTGTGTATTTGTTTCAGTACAATCATTAAAGTTAGGCCGTTGACAGATCACCGATTTGACTTACTTGAATAATTATTTCATTGTCAATTATGGAATTAATCCTACTACCGCGGTCATAGTCATCCAACATTATTTTTCTTGTTTTTTCAACTACTTTCGGCCAGTCAGTTTTCTTGTATTCAAAGCCAATCTTTTTTTAATAATTGTGAGAATGCCGTTTTGACTCCACTAAATAAGCCAACCTCTTGTAACGACATCAAAACCATTCTTCTATTCGGAAATTCATTTCTTGAATAATAATTGTAAATATGCTTTCTGATATTGTCTGCATCAAAATTGTCAACATCTATTACGGAACTTGTTTCTCTTTATCTTTGGTGTCCGTAACACATTTTTCTCACTTACAGATGGGTCGAATTTTTCTTTGTTGATGTTGAAAGGTGTTTTTATACTGATTTCCAGCGCCTGAGAAACGCTCTCTTGTATTTGGGTGACACGCACCAAAGGTCCACCATTTTGCGAATCACGCTTGAAATAGTTCTATAATTTAATTAAAAGCTCGCTGCGTTGGCTATTTAAAGTTTGTCAATGTTTTGGCATTTTTACGCACTAAAACAACTCGTCCAAAGTACAAAGCAGAATCAGAATCCAATTTCGCGCCAAGGTCAACGTAAAAACAGAAACAGGAAAGAAACGTAAACAAACAGGAACAAGCAGGAACAACAAACAGAAGATAGCCATCTCACAAAAAAAAAATAACACGCAACAGCAAATACTGGCGGAACAGTCTGGGCGCACGAGAATGAACGACAGACGACAGATTAACAGACGGTTTTGCAGACACAAAATGACGACGCTAGTGCAGGTTGGGGGTGAATATAGTTAGGCCAGTGATACCATTTTTTATCAATAATATTTAAAAAAATGTAATGATTTAAGGATCGTTCGCTACCTATACAATTTTTTAAAATTTAATTAATAATCTTAATCATAAATTACCCTACCGCTTCTGTCACAGCTTAATATTAGACTTAACCAAATTACACAAAAGTAACAAAAGTAAATATCCGGTAATCTATATTCAGTATCTTGAACAACATCACTATCTTTGAAAAACAAAAAGGTACACACGACGTAACATTGGAACAGCGCGTCCCGGATTGAACAAATAATAATTTTCTTAGTTATTAAAGAATACTTAGGGCTCCAAACAATTACTTTTAGTGTAAAATTGCCTAACTCTGTTATTTTCGCGTAAAATTTGTTTTGAGTGCACATATTAACCATGAACATATTTTTGCCATTTTGTACACCATATCAAAGTTATCTCAACCAACTGTTCATAAACTGTCAAATCGGTAATCTGTCGACGGCCAAACGATACAACTTATAAAATAGAACTTCATAATTTGATCCTAATGTAATTAAATGAATAATATTATATAATCAATTAAATCATTTATACCCACATCAAATTAATTAATTAATACATTATAAAGTCAAATATTATACTTTCACATACACTAATATATTAGAAAAGGATTTCAATAAATTAATATAATAGTATAAGTTAATCTCTTAATAATACAATTCAATTCAACTTATCAATACAAACTACATAATAAATGCATCTCAAATTACAAAAATATATTTTACTAGTCAGTGGTGTACACAAAGTTGTCAATAACTAAGTATGTACTATTTACATTTAATAAGAATGTAAATTGTCTTTTAGATAATTTTTTATTGAATAACATGTTTTGTCAGATAATAGTTTCGTTAGTTTACTTTTAAATACGAGTACGTTACGAAAATTGCTGTCACATATTGATTTGGGTAGTCTATTGTATATTTTAGACGTTATAGAAAGTATGCTACTCGTATTTTGAAATATAGCAGTTCGACAAGACTGTGCGCATAACATATTCTTAACTCTTAAAACAATCTGTAAATAAATTTGCATTTTTTTTTAACAAATACTGCAAATTCTAAAATTTCCAATTTATAATCATTCTATTTTATATTTAGAAGTGGCCTTCCATTTATCAGACCAACCACTTGACGCTATGACGCTTGTCCATATTCAAACATAGATTTTACTCTTTTAATTCTCTGCTCTCCTCGCTTAATCTTGACAAGGTTCTTAATACAACAAACGTTTTACAAACTATGTAGTATAATATGAAATTTATATTTTCGCAGATGTTTGATCCCGCAATGCGATGAAGAGAATCCCACGTTCGCTCCCTCATGGCTCCTAAACGCCGTCAATGGAACCAGTTTGACGTCATTTGAAAACTGCGAGCGTTACATTAACAGTACCATCCAGAACCCCATATCCGGGGAAGAAGACACATGCCCTTCATATTTCTTCGATACTAGCGAGACAAAACATTGCCAGGACTATGTCTATGAGAATACCCACAGTGTTGTTTATGATGTGAGTACAAAGTTAATATACCGGAAGACCAGGTGGACTAGCGAATTGAAGAACATCATCAGTAGTAGCTGGTTGAGAAGAGCTGAATACCGTGGGTGATAGCGCTCCTTTGGAGAGGCCTATACCCAGCAGTGGAAAGACAAGCTAATGGTATGGTATCACAATCATTCGGTTTCTATAGTAATACAGGTATTTCATCTCTCTGAATTTTTTACCGCCTGTATTGTGGCTAGTGTGTTGAAGTGCTATCTATTCAATATAAAGTCAACTTCGGGTTTTTAGAATTGGGTCGACACGCGGTTTATCCACACTTCCTTAACAAAGAGCTGCTGCTTATAACAGTGCGGTCTTCAAGATACTTTATATAGAAAGAAAGAAAAACATTTATTTGTACACAAATAACATCATTCTATTTATAATATTATAAACGTGAAAGTTTGAGAGGATGGATGTATGGATGTTTGTTACTCTTTCACGCAAAAACTACTCAATGGATTTTAATGAAACTTTACAATAATATAGCTCATACATCAGAATAACACATAGGCTATATTTTATTTTGAAATTTTGAAAGAAAAAACTTATAAAGCGAAGCGAAGCGAGGGTGGGTCGCTAGTAATACATAAAATTTAACATACAGCTGTGAATATGATTCTGCAAGGTCGGCAGTGTACACAAAATACCCTGGGTGTTATAGGAATCCATGTCTGTTACGAAATGTGGACCACTCTGATCTGATGGTATTCGTATAGCGATTACTATGCTTCTGTACAGATCTGTAGAGCTGTAGAGCTTAGTTTAACATCACAGTACATAATCCAAGTTTATTAAAAAAAATCGGAACGGTATACTCTTCTAAAGGTCAAACCACATTTACTCGTATTGTTATTTTTCTTGGAAGATCACTATGTCACTGTTCTTTAAACAAAATTTAAGTATACCAATAATCATTATTCTGTGGCCCACACTAGGGTTTCTATAGAATGAAAGTGAGAGAGGAGCAGACAGTCGACTGGATGATAAGTGGATATTGTCACCTACGAACATCAATCAAGAATTATGAACGTCGGCACAAGAATTGAGAACGGATTTGGAAAGAGAACTGGGACGGAAACTCTTTGAATAACCAGTAAATTTGATGGCGTCACAGCAGAGTTGTAATTACGATGGTGACACAAACTTGTCGGTGAATGTATGTCTAACAATTGGAGGAGACCTAGAATTAGACTCAAAGATGTTTGACGAGACGTTTAAATGAATCATATACCAACTATAATATATAATACATCATATCAATTCAGTTTTATTTCATTATAAATCATTTAATCCATTGATATATGAGACCTTAATCTTTGACGGTATCGTTGACGAATTATATTTTGTTAAATATGCAATTAAAATAAAGTAGGGATTTTCTTTCACTTATAATCCATCGATCGATCTAAATCAGCTTGTAATGTTCCACTGCCGGACAAGAGCTTGTTGTTGACAATAATTATGATAAACGATATCGGTAGTGTTGTTGACGTTACAGGCTCACAGATGGTGGCATTGCTGACCACTAAGCGAAATCTATATCGCACCATACCTATCCACTGCTTATCCACCTTTCCCAAGGCTCGCCATCAGACACGATCTAGCGCTCATTTTAGCCAGCTACTACCTTCTTGAAGTTGCACATCCGCGTGACCGAAGCGCGTCCGACAATGCGCTTCTTGGTGGCCTCCATTTAAGTATTTTCCTAATTACCACTTCAGCATGCTGATTCTATTGAAAGAAAGAGAAAGGAACGAAAGCCACCGGGCTTTCGTTCCTTTCTCTTTGTTGCGGATTTTATCGAGAAAACAAACTCGAGCATAGTTAAATGCATGAACCACGAAGTAAAAGTTGTGTTCTATCTTATTTCAGTTCGGACTAGCTTGCGACGAATGGCGTCGGACTCAAATCGGTTCGATTCGGACAATCGGCACGTTGCTCGTGTTGCCGATCACCGGCTACATATCAGACAGATGGGGACGCCGCGTGGCGCTCACCATCAACGCTTTCAACACCGGCTGGATCGGTCTTGTGCGTTCCTTCGTCAACTCCTACGAGTGGTTCCTCGCGCTTGAGGTCATCGAGTCCACTCTCGGAGCCGGTGCTTACTCTTCTTGTTTTATTCTTGGTGAGTACTTTTATTGTAATAATCGCTGTACTCAAGGCCACACTTAACAGCTAAATATTACCATTTAGCATTGGTCCATGACACATCATATAAAAACGTATACAAAATAATCAGAACCCGCACCAATCATCTCTATTTAAGTAAATGTTTGTCCGATTGAAAATCGACTTTTTGCATAACATACAGGGACATCATTAATTAAGAAATCAATTTGACCAGGAATCATTACAGACGCCTCGATAATAGAAGAATGACAATTTTATATTCTACTCCAATTACATTTGTAAGCTGCTAAAGGCCTAGTCAAGTTAACCTTTACATGATTATAATCCGTGTGTTATATAGGTAACCGTAATAAATATAAGCAAGCTCTTTGATCGAGGCCATATAATTAAGCGTTGTTGCAAGTTACAGCTATTCTCTTGGACTTAGTGCTTTCATCAATGACAGAAAAATGTAGAATTCAGTAACTCATTTGTTTCAGTAACGGAGCTCGTGGGTCCCAAATACCGAGTAGTAGCCGGAGCCACTATATCAACTCTATTCGCTTTGGGACAAGTGATACTTGGCTTCATAGCTTGGGGCGTCCATCCGTGGCGTACACTCACACAAGTCCTCTACGCACCACAATTGCTCGTGGTGAGCTACTTCTGGATTTTGTCCGAGTCGGTTCGATGGCTCATGAGTAAAGGACGCTATGAGGAAGCCGAACAGATTCTCAAAAAAGTAGCTAGAGTGAACAAAAAGCATTTGTCGGAAAAGTCTTTAGAAGGGCTGCGTGCGACAGCAGAAGCCGAAAAGAATGTTGAGAAGATAAAGGAGCCGTGGCTGCCGATCCTTGTGTTTAAGTCACGAGTTGTGCTTTCAAGATGCTTCGTGTCGCCGATCTGGTGGATCACCAACACCCTAGTCTACTATGGAATGTCTATCAACGCTGTCAACTTGGCCGGGAATCAGTATCTGAACTATATCGCCGTCACAGCTATAGAGATACCGGGGTATTGGACCGCCATCTTGTTGCTTGATCGTATCGGCAGGAAACCAGTGCTGATCTGTGCCTATTTCCTCTGTGGTGCCTGCCAATTTGCATTTGCGTTTATTCCTGAAGGTAATAATATTTCAGTTAAATCATTTACTGATATTGAGGTCAAAAATAAGGCTTAAATTAAGGTGCATATCTGCTATAAATGGCTAATTGTAAGTGGTTTTTCGTTAGTCAAATTACATCGTATATTTTTTAAAGATTTGAACAATATGTTGAAATAGGAAATTTGTAATTAATTATTTAACTGATAGATTTACATTTTCATATTTGATCTACAAGAAAGCGCAGTGCGCAACGCCCTCCAGCAGTGCATGCAGTGGTGATGGTTGGATCGTGTGTCGTTGCGAGCTTTGTGAGAGGCCTGTATCCAGCAATTGAGAGACTAAAGCTGTGTATCGATTACGCGCAGCAGCCAGGTGAGCCCTGTTCGATCGCGGCAAACCTGATTATTTGCCTAGCGAGCCAATTTTGTTACCATTTTTGACAAAGCGCGACTGCCCCGCGCAGTCGGTCCATCCAATGATCAGTGTTCGTGTGTTATTAATTGAGTTACCGATCGCCGCCCGTTGCTGTGCGAGCGAATCGAAACAACAACACATCCTCTACAGACATACAGACGCGCCTTTGCCGCGTGGCTAAAAACCAATCGAGATCGGCTCGCTGCGCGGCATATTAGAACGCGGCAACATTTTAATTGGCTCGCGCGGCAACACGGTATCGATCACGCGCAGCTGCCGCACGCGGCATTGTTCGAGGATTTGCTGCTCGTAGTCGATACACAGCTATAGACTTATGGTATGGTACAGTATATGATCTACAAAATCACAAAGATTTTGATAATGCCTTGTTTGTATCGCCGATGTCGTAGTGCGATAGTATCCACTTACTACCAAGTGAACTGTCTGTCACTTGCCAAGTTGTTTCTGTTTTTCCAGGCATGGAAGGTCTATCAATGGCACTATATCTAATCGGCAAGTACAGCATCGCCATAGTTATGACGTCGGTGTACGTGTACACGGCGGAGTTGTACCCCACCAAGTACAGGCATAGTCTGTTTGCGTTCTCCTCGATGGTGGGACGTCTTGGCTCGATCACTGCACCGCTCACGCCAGCGCTCGTAAGTAGTTCATCCTTATTAAGTACCTGTCCTACGATGAGAGGAGTTTCCTATATTACTGCATGAATTAGTGGCGTTACTAAAATCTCGATTTAGTATAACTTGATTAAACATAAGCAGACAAGGGGACACGAGTCCTCAAATGAAGGCTACATACCAAGCGCAGTGTGGGACACCCTCCGACCAGGTGGACCGACCAATTGAAGAGGTTTGCCGGTGATGGTTGGATGGCCGAATGTCGAGTGTGGTGGCAAACCTTAGAAGAGGCCTATATCCAATAATGGAGAAATAGGCTGAAGGTATGCCATGGTAAGCAGGATTTCAAGAACATTCATCTGAAATATAATAAATAGCCTTGGGTGTCAGGGAATCAACTTTTGATTCACATTTGTGGCGGCGTGAGTCGAAACTCGAAGCCATATCACTGAATAAAATCGATCAAGTGAGATTTTTTTCAATTATCCTTAGCTCAGTGATGGAGAAAAATATAATGAATAAATTCGTATGTCCCAGAATTAAATTAAAAAGTGGGATATGAATCCACCAATTCACACTGGGCCCGTAATACCCCGTTTTCTTTTTTTAATTGACTGGTAGACGAGCAAGCGGTCCCACGTGATGGTAAGTTTTACTGCCCCCATGGATACCTGCAACACCAGAGGGTATGCGGGCGCGCCGCCGACCGACCTTGTTGATGACTAGAGGAGTCACGTGCAATGTGGAACGTAATAGGCTGATATAGACTTGCTTCTCCAGGCCTTGGAAGTGTGGGACAAGTTTCCGTCAGTGCTGTTTGGTAGCTTCGCTGTGCTATCAGGATTGTTGATCTTCACCACTCCGGAGACGCTTGGTACCAAACTACCCGACACCATGGAGGAGGCGGAACAACTTGGCAAGAAGAAACCCACTGCAGAACCTACCACAGAGTTGTAACAACTATTGCTATGAAAATAAGGATTATGACTGATTAATGATTATGCTGATTAAATTAAACGTAAACCTAATGTTTCGTTATTTTAAAGTCTCATAAGAAATTATGTGACAACAAATTGACTCGAGTCTGTGCATTCCTGGCGAAGAAAGCTCCATACGTCGTGGCATCTCGATTTCTGAACATTCCTATCAAGACCTCTGAGAGTTTTGGCATAGTTGGCGCCGATATTTCAAGAGAGCAAGACAAAAATTGCTATAGTAATACTGAATAGAATGAAGCAGCTCCGGGGCAATGCTTGTCGTTTTATAAAGCTCAAGTTTGACCTCACATGGAGTACTGCTCACACCTCTGAATGGGTGCACCGAAGTACTACCCGAACGCCTTTGACTCCGTCCAACAACACACTATCCGAATAGACGGTGCTGACAGGATAGAGTCATGGCACTCATGGTGTCGAAATTTTAAATCGGTACTGAAATTATTCTATCGACAACATCTTCCATACTCAAGTTTATCAAGTTTCATAGCTACGAGTATGTTCTCATTTAATTGTTTGCTTGTAAAGAAAAAAAAACAATTCAATGAAATATATGTATGAGCTAGAAATTATTATTCCACGGCTTTTAAATTAAATTTAATTTTTCAAATCGATTTCGTCCAGTGCGTTCACAACACTAGTACAGTAGCAGTCAACTTTTACCAGTATTAAACCTTATTCATTTCCGATAAGACTCGTCCATCGGCGCCATCTGGCGTCAAGTGGCAGTATTTTTATGAATTCTATTAACATTTTACCTGTCGATAAAATAATAAATTATGCACGAAATAATATCGTACTCTTACTAAAATCACAGAATCTTTAGAAAATAACCAAAAGGATGACGTAAATAATTAATGTGGCTTGTACACAGCATCAGTAATATGTATCCATAATGACATACCCCACAACAGACAAGCAGTGTTTAGTGAAAAATTATTCGTATATGAGCCGTCCACTTGGAAATTTATTATGTTTGTTACATTTTCTATGTAATTTATTATTAGATAACCCATTTCTTCAATCCATTCCTTAATCTGCAAAAGTAGGCAGCGCATTCGGGGGCGTGCCAACGTTTGTCATTCTGGACTGATGTTGGCATGTATCTCGGGTATAGCTCTTAACTATACTGTTGAATAATAAATATTGAAAATTATTGTGGATAAATAATGAACCAAAAAAAAAATTGTTTGCTTTCAACTGAAAGAGAATATTACTAACGCAAACATTAGGTAGGTACTTATACTGAAATAATTACTAAACCATATTATTTATGTGCCCGACACTCCCTTGGCCATTTATGTTGATGACGAAGATCACAGCACTAAATTCTTAGTTCTTCTAGTCAACAATAGATGTCTCTGTTTTAAATTTACTCGATACGCATTTATCAATTGATTCTAAGTATCAATTTTAGTTGTTCACTTTCACGTTATGAACCTCGCCTCACATGCTTTCTCCCCCCTAAAAACGGCCAACCTGCTTTCTTCGCCAAGAATGTAAGATGTGTAGAATTATGTATAATCAAATCGATGGGACGGGCATTTCATTTCAATGACACGTACTTAAAATTATAGACGAACACACAAATGATAAAACGTAATTAAATAGGTTATTTTAATGCAATTATTTTTCATTTTCCTCACATTTTGCTAATTTCATCTTTATCTTTATTTTATCTTTATTTTTATCATTTAATAAAATTTTAGTTTTCACCTATAAGTAGTTCTGTTAATTACCTAGTTAATAATCTTGTATTCTTTTTGTATGTATTTGTTATGTTTAGTATGTATTTAGCACTAAACATAATTAAATAAAACTTATTATTTCACAATAATATAAAGTCACCCCTTTATCCCTGAATGAATTTCAAGCCATCTCTATTCTTCCTTTTCAGTCGAAAATTTTAGAAGCCGTAGTTCATGCACAAATTCCAAGTTTTATATACAAACAAAAACACAAGTTACTTACGAGTAGCATGTTCCAGTCTGGCTTCCGACCAAGTGATAGCACCACAACAGCACTTACTATTCTTGCACATTTGGGATTCCCTTCATCGGCTCAGGAGTGGTTTTCATCTGATCTTCGTGGGCGCAAGCAGGCAGTTCGTACAGATGGCTCAATGTGAAACTTGATTATTGGTGTTCCGTGGGGCAGCATTCTCTTATTAATTGAATCTTCCGGGCTACTTGGCCAAGGTCTTCTGGAATCTCTTCTCTTTCTTCCAAACGTTTCGTCAACAAGTGCGGTTGACATCTTCAGTGGCGACTGCGTTCACTTCCGGAGAGATCTTATCTCTTCGGCTTCTCGAGCGCAACTGACTCGACGACTGTGGCGCACCGGTATTTATAGTGGGCGAGGGTAGTTGTGATTGTGTTTTGTTAAGACTCAATACACACACAATCACAACTACCCTCGCCTACAATAAATCAGCAATCAAACATATATGATTGCTGATTGCTTCAATATTAACAAGTAATAAATAGTGAATAAATAATAATAGTAAATAATATTTTCTTAGGTTTCGCAATTACTATACATAACAATTAAACAATTTTGAACGGTTTAAATCGTGTATATTTAACATTATTTATATCCCGACGTTTCGAACACTTTGCAGTGGACGTGGTCACGGGGTGACTAATTGATTTTATTTGTCATTTGAGTTATTCAGAAATTATTTGAACTACCGTCTGAAATTTTTTTTTAATCATAACATTCCCTATACACGCAGTATTCGCTCACGGTGTCCAGAGGTCTTGCAGTATTACGTTGGCCTTGGGATTTAATTAATTTAATGACTGGATCTCAAGACGGTGGTACTTGCCAACCATCTTCTCTATTGAAATTTGGGTGTTTCTTGATTTCAATAGCCTCGCGTAACATTCTTGGCATGAATCGGGTCTCTCTAGCGAGGATTTGTGGATTATCAAATCGAATGTAATGGTTGGGTTTGTCCAGAGCATGTTCACAAACTGCAGACTTGGTCGAGCGTCTGTTCTTCATGTCAGCTATGTGTTCTTTTATCCGGATACCGATGCTCCTCTTTGTTTGCCCAATGTATGATAACCCGCATTCACAATCAAGCTTGTAAACACCTGCATCTTGTAGGGGGATATTGCTCTTGACCGGTCTTAAAAATTGGCTAATCTTCTTGTGCGGCTTGAAGTAGGTTTTAATTGAAGCTCGTCTTAAGATATTGCCAATTTTGTCAGTGATGCCCTTGATGTATGGTAAGATGGCAGGTTGTCGCTCAACTGTAGGAGGCTTGGGGCGGCTTTTGTGACGCATTCGTGGAATTTGTGATTGTTGCTTCGCAGTACTTGTTTCATATGCAGAAGCTCTTCCTCGAGGTGGTCAGTGTCACAGATGCCGTGTGCTCTCTATAACAAAGATTTGCCTACGGTAGCCAACTGACATGGATGGTGATGGGAGTTACCATTGAGATATTTATCTGTATGGGTGGGTTTCCATAGTAAAGAGTTTAAAGAGTTGAAGTGTAAAGAGTTTAAATGATTTAGGAATGCAGATACATTATTATGACTATGATTGCGTTGCGCGCCGCGCACGGCCCGCCTCGTCCCGCACCCCCCACGAGGGACGGCGCAACGTGATAGTTTGTTTTTAATCGTGACAGTGACATAAATATTGTATTGATAAAAAATAATCTAGATCTTTCACTCATTAATTATAAAATTATAATCAATTAAAATATGCGTAGGTATGTAGGTATTGTTTAAAATATATACTCGTACAACGTATAACCGAAATAGGTAACACAAAACCTGAAACATGTATTTCAAATACATGTTATATAAAGTCGTTACAGAAAAAAATAAATCTAAAGTTACAAGCATTGTTGCAAGTTTCGTTATTCTATCTAAAAGATTCGTAGCTCTCTTTAGTCTGTACAGGGTAATGACCGGGGGCCTCGGAGGCACGGGCGCGCGGGCGACGGCAACGCATTGCATTGATTACGAAACTGCACGTAGAATAAAAGATATGCTAGAATAATAAGATTATTATTCTAGCATATTATATATATATGTATTATATGTAGACGATATTATATGTATCGTAACGGAGGTATATAGAATAATAATAAAAAATAATCATGTACAGGCGTACATGATTTTTTTTGAAAAATCTTGATTTTTGTAGTTCGAATGATACAGAACCCAAAACAACAATATTTAAAAAAAAATGTCTGTCTGTCTCTCTGAACGGACTGGATTTAAAACTACTGGATGGATTTTAATGAAACTCATTTGGTATGTAGTAATGAAATCTCGTATCAGTAATTAGATTTTTTACTTACAAGGCCCCCCTCATATTGATAAAAAAATCCTGTTTTGATATTATAAGCGCGTATGACCTTAATATCCGAAGGATGCTACGATCTTAGGTTATTATTTCCATAGGATCAAGGCGGGTAAACAAAGAGTAAGTCATATGCTAATCTAAAGACCTCATCTTTACGCCTCCGGCATACACCAGCTGGAGGCACCTTCCACTGGCGCTGTGGGGCCTGGTAGCTCTCCTCTTCTCGACTAGGTCACCTCATGACTTCTTGCGGTCCGTCAATACTTTGAATTCTAATCGCAGACAGGGCCTACAATCTCGCGGTTTCTTCCTTGCGCGCCAGCACAGATCCAGCAACAACAAGGTACAGTCATTGACTTAAAGCGTTATTACAGTGGTAGATAAGGTCTGCCACCACGGGGTATCCTCGCGAACTGGCGATTCACCTGTTAACTGGAGTAGTTTCAACTTATGTGGCGGGTTAACATTTAATTTACTTTTTATCCAGATCCTTTATAGATTCCTAACGGGAATCATTTTAAAGTTCACACGAACAAAGTCCCTGGCACCGCTAGACATAATAGGCTGTGTCTGTAAATGAAATATATTTCGAAAGTGATCGCAGTGTAAAGTACGAATGATACAGAACCCAAAACAACAGTTTTTGGAATTTTTATCTATATGTCTATCTCAATGTGTACCACGCAAAATCTATTGGTTGGATTTTAATAAAATTTGTATAATTATAGCTTATGTGCCGGCTTAAAATTTAGAGTACTTTTTATCGAGATCGGTAAGAGGATTCCCACGGGAAACACAAGTTCACGTGAACCAAGTTTTAGGCACCGCTATTGTATGAATAAGTCGTCAAGAACTTAAAGAATAATTTATTTTCTTGATAAAAAGGTTTGTAAAATCTTCACGTTCATTAACTCCATGGAATCCATGGTTTGGATCAGGTTCTGACACACCCTGTAGAATACTAGTACCTAATCGATAACATGTGCATGACTGTATGAAATAAAGGTTATTTAACAATAATCATTAATACCTTAGATAAACGAAACGGATTTTTCTAATCTGACATTAATACTTATATCTTTAACAAAGGAAACTTTGATAGCGATGATAATGACATGGCAAATGATACTGTGCTTTAATATGAGAGAAAAAGCTTGCAGAAAGAAAAACCACATGTTAATGACTGCATAATATTGATTGTAAATTGTTAATTTCTTTTAAATAATATGCTACAAGTAATTATTCACGTGGCCGAAGCGTGGCCTCTGAGGGTAGGCTGGATCAATAAGTTTAAAATCGCTTAGCGAGCTATGGATAAAGCTTTGCTTGGAGTTTCTTTGTTAGACAAGAGCCGAAAAGAAAAGCTGCGCTTAAGAACTGAAGTCACTTACGTAGCTCGTAGAATCAGCATGCTAAAGTAGAATCACGTTATGGGATGCGATCCGGTCACGTACACTGACGATTTGAAGAAGTTCGTCGATGGTGCACAGATGAGAAGATCTGAAGATTGTATGTGATGACGAGCCTTGGGAGAGACCTGTCTCCAGGAGTGAAGAGACATAGAGACATAGAGCTGATATAATATGATATGGTATTTATTCACATGAACAAGTTATTCTTCTAATTTTTGAAACTGGCTTCCTGTTAGCTATCATAAATAAAAATAATCTACATACACAATAAATAAATAATCTAGATATTTTATCAAAATAATAATGTTTTATAAGCGTTTAGCTAGTGGCAAGTCATTCAGTGACTCAAAACAATTGGAGTCTTCACAGCCGCTACACTAAAGTTAATTCATTTTTTTTTTTTGTAATGAGACGGCATTAAATTTTATTGGAAGAAAGGTACTAAATAAAACAATTAAGAAAGTAATAAATTGTTTCCTAGAGTAAAGAAAGTAGTCATGGCTGATATAAAGCATAGTGATCAGAACGGAAGGCCACCGAAACAAAAAGTGGACTTAGACACAATCTTGGTGGAAGAGCTTGGTCAGTTCGGATGGTATCAGTTGAGGACACTGGGACTGGCGGCGGTGATGGTACTCTTCATGGCGTGGGCTGCAACTGAATATATTTTCACCACCGGTCGAATCAGTACAAGGTAATTTAAGTCTTATTTAATGTAAAATTAATCTATCAGAATATTGGAGTATATTCTATCTCTGTGCATTATGTTAGGTACCCTTGATTCACACAAGACTACCTTGAAATGTACTGTATTTCCCAATTTATCTTATTTCCCTAATGTAAGTACGTGTTTCGGTAGTGAGTGAGATGTGCCAGAGCCCATTACCATCCTATCCCTCCCCATTTTCCCAACCCTTTCCTCAAATCCATTCCTATATCTCCAAAGGTAGGCAGAGCATCCAGGGGCGTGATAACGTTTGTCATTTTGGACTATTGGCATGTATCACGGATGTCTATCGGCGACAGTATCCATTTACCATCAGGTGGACTGTATGATCGTCTGCCGCCTTCGTCCATAAAAAAAAAATATACTTACAAAGAAATGTCCTCACTGACTGATGACTGACTGACTCTTCGACGTCAAACCAAATTTGGTGAAGCTGTAACATGAAATTTGGTCCCTTTTTGATGTAAAGCCTTAAAATGAAGAGGTTATAAAGTAGCGAAACAAAGTGTCAAAGTTTTGAAACCAAATTCTTTGATTCCTAAAAACGTTCTACAATATAAATAATAAACACTCGTTTTACTGCTTTTCAAAACTGGGCTAAAATTTTGTATAGATAACATAGGCGTGTTACATATTATTAATGCAACATAAAGATTATCAATAAAATTCCCTTTGTGTTAAGGAATTAAATGCAGGCGTTTAAAGTTAGCAGCTACTTTCAGTTAAGGTTAAGAGCTCAAATAAATTTGTAACTGTTACTATTTTGAAGATCTACAAAATTATTCTTGATTGCCGTATATTGATTTATATTGGTTGTGTCTTCAGCGGCCCCTAAACCGACAGTAAAATTGTACAATAATGTCATTGCAGTGAATCGCGCCTTGCATCCAAACAAGTTTCAGTACATTCCCTAAATAATCAAAAACACTGTGTAATCCATAAAATTGCACACATAATTGATCGTCTAGGGGACCTTTTTTATATTGATTACGAAGGTGGAGGAATAATACAATACGAAGACAAATAAATAGTCCGCCTAATCATAAACGAATACAGTTGCTCAAGGACGTTTGCGATGTACGAGTATGTCAACAAAAACGAACGTGATCACGTCCACAAATGGCGCTACCTGCCTCTCAGAATTTAGGAATTAGAATTTGCGAAAAAAATAAGGAAAGATCCCGTAGTTTCCCTTATCCAATGACATACCAAATATAAACGCGCTCGAGCGTCAAAATTAAGTCCCCAGTTGTTTTTTTTTATTTGCAAATCTTGAACCGTCTGTAGCCCAATCATATTATTATTAATTTGAATACTTATAAAGTCAATCATGCTGTCGTCGCATCACAGAGATATCAATTACATTAAATAGTTCTGGAAACGTGATTAAATTGTGCATTGTTATGTTTAATACCTTGCTCGATGATTCAAAGTGAATAAATAAATACACGATCCGATGGCACGGGATAAGATAATAAATAGTTATTGATTGATATCAAATAAGAGCTTACAATAAGATAATGTTTGTTTTTTACAATGTTTATAATATATTTCATATTTGATATTTACCTTCTTTGAGGCAATATTACCTTCTTTGAGGGGGAGAGTGCACGCTGCATTCCCACAGTCGCTGTGCTCACTTGACTGGCCACGTTACCCTTCTCTCAAACTTCCTACTTTATCGTATTTCCCCATTGGACATATGTGTTTTGGTAGTGAGGGAGATATGCAAGAGCCCATTTCCATCCCATCATATCCCTCCCCATTTTCCCAACCCTTTCTCCTAATTCGTTCCTTAATCTGCAAAGGTAGGTGCGCGCATCCGGGGGCGTTGGTTTATAAAATAAAAGTCGTTTGTTTATAAAATTAACCAAAAACAATTTAGTACCGAGAAGCCAATATTATTCATGTTCTTGGTGAAATAAGTGCAGATTCATGTGAAAAAGTGCAAAAAAAAATATTTTAAAAAGTTTTTAAACAGATTTTAAGGCAACCATTTACATGAAATCATCTATACTTACATATAATTAAATCTATCATATAACATATAATTACAGAGCTGTGTCTGTACATGTGTTTCTTTAAATCTTTGCAGTGTCAAGCACGATTGATACAGAGCTCAAAACTAGAATTTACGTTTATCAGTCTGTCTGTCTGAACGCAATTCACTGAACGGATTTTAAAGAAACTTGGCACAATTATTGCTTATGTACCTGGTTAACGTTTAGGATACCTTTTTTCCCAGTCCGCGTTATAGAGTTCAAATGGTAATCACGGGAAGTTCACGCAAACCAAGTCGCTAGTTTTTAAATAAAATTGTAATGAATCAACCTTCAAAATAAAAAAAAATACTTTTATGTCATATACCATGTTCAGTTTTAATTTAATTAATTCAATTTTATTTCAATTTAAGATTCACGCACAGTTATTTGATAACTCGATACAGATTAGATGATGTTTTGCAGATGTGTAATACCCGGGTGCGACCCTGTGGACCGGGCTGCCGAGTTCGCACCGTCGTGGGTCCTGCACGCGGTGCCCGGCACCAGCCAGACTTCTTTCGATGGCTGTCAGAGGTTCGTCAACACCACCATCGTTGATGACGACACCTGCCCTGCTCACCACTTCGACAGGGACACTACGACCTCCTGCGAAGAGTACGTCTATCAGAGCACACACACCATCGTTTATGATGTAAGTTCTTGTTTATAGTTGTTGAAAAATTTGAAGAATGATATTTTAAAGGCAGAGCTTTGATACATTTTCCACGCAACTTACAACATTTTAACACTTGGCAGCAATTCAAAATAGTACATGATTTTTTGTCCACTTGTGGAGATGAGTCGCCATTGTCTTGTGCATGAGGGAAACGCCATGCTGGCTAGGCGGGTTCGCAAATCTTCACTCTTTTAGAGGTTGTGTAGTTCAGAGCCTGTGGTTACGGCTTTGTTATCCCTTAATCGTCTTTTGAAACACCGACGGGAAAAAATGCCATTATAAAACCGACCAACACCACACGGGCACTAGTGAAGGAAAACACCGCGAAGAAACCTCATGGCTTAAATACTGTCAAATAAGTATCCAGAATTTAAAAAAAAAATGTCCACGTAAAATGCTTTCGTTAAAATATATTTGTTACGTTGACACTATTGTAGCTAATTTTTATGTAAAGTTTGCCGAGATCTGTCAAATAGTTGTTTGAAAATTTTCATATTTGCTGGACGAGGTCGAGTGTACTTTGCGAATTTTACAATGGATAAAATTATCGAACAAAGAATTTGTCTAAAATTTTGTGTTGCCAACAATATTTCATGTGCGGAATCATTGACAATGTTAGAGAAGGCGGTGAGTAGACTTTATAAAAAAACAAGAGCATATGAATGGTACAAAGCATTCAAAGAAGGCCGGGAAGTGATTGAAGACTTGTCTCGTTCCGGTCGACCTTTAACGTCTTCGACTGAAAAAAATATCAACAAAGTGAAAGATATGGTGATGGTAAATCGTCGCGCTAGCTTAAAAGAGATAGCTCAGGAAGTTGACATGTGTCACGAATCCGTTCGCACCATTTTGGTTGATGTTTTAAGTATGAAACGCGTTGCGACACGGCTTGTTCCGAAGGAACTGAATTTTCTTCACAAAGATACCCGCCAACAGGTTGCTACAGACATGCTTGAACGAGCCAATGTGAAACCCACATTCATGAAACGCATCATAACGGGTGATGAAACGTGGGTTTATGGTTTGACATGCAAACCAACCAACAAGCACCGTGTGATTTTTTCTTATTCCCCAGACTCAAATATACGAGTACTACGTTTTGAGTCCGTTGACGTAATAAAAGAAATTCCCAAAAAGAGCTAAAGGCCATTCCGGAAAGTGCTTATAAGTAGGATTATTCGCTGGCGAAAGTGTATAGCGTCAAAAGGAGCCTATTTCGAGGGTAACAAAATAAATTTTGACGGTTGAAGCAATATTTTTTTGTTTTATTAGGGAAATCCCAAAACTTATTTGATAGAGTCAAATAAAGTCAAATTTGTAGTCAATCAATTCGCACTGAGTCTGTGTGATGAATAAAAATCCTCTGATGATTGTAACACGCAGCCTGCAGTGGGACTTGTAACAATACTCTTTCGAGCATTGACTTTTACCGCTCTTCTAAATTCCTTAAGAACCGGTACTGTCAGTTAATGCTAATCCATGAAAAATAATTCTGCATTATCCTTAAAAGCAAGAACTACGGTAAAAGACATTTCTCGAAATATATTGTTACAATATTGAAGTCCTATACATATTATATATTATGTGCATATTACAGTACGGGCTGGCATGTGATGAGTGGCGTCGCTCCCTCGTTGGTACAGTACGAACCTCCGGTGTTCTGTTGGCTACACCCCTGACCGGCTACGTCTCAGACCGCTGGGGCAGGCGTACAGCCCTTGTCATCAACGCCATGAACACCTGCTGGCTCGGCCTCGTCAGATACTTCGCGGACACCTACGTCGGTTTCCTCATATCAGAGTTCGTCGAAGCTGTTTTCGGATCCGGCGGTTTCTCCTCCATGTATATTTTGTGTAAGTATATTTACATTAAGATTGAAGGAATTTATTGCATGAAATTGCATTACGGCAAAAACTTTAAAAATGTAAAACATTATTTTTAAATTTTTGACTTATGAGAATACAATTAGACGGTCTTATCGCTTATAGCAATCTCTTCCAGACAATCTTGAGAAAAAAGAAGTTGCGAGATGCAACAGAGATAATAATAGCATATTATGAATAGCAACAAATAATAACAGAGAATATAAGATAACAGAGTTATTATTTGCGTTATAAGAAACCCATGGACGAATCTACATTTTCGTAATTTTACAGGAGAGCAGAAGAACCAAATTTGACCACTGAAAACTTAAAATCCTAATTAATAAAGGATAATGTATCTTTGAATTTGGAGGAGAAATATTTAAATATTATTAGAGAATTTATATAGCTAAAAAATATTTAATTATATATGCAAATGTCGAAATATTAGATACATGTTCTTCAAGAATTGGTTGATAAAATAAGGCGAGCGGGCGGCTCACATGATGGTAAGTGGTCACCGCCGCCAATGGGCAATCAATCAATCAATCTTGTAATTCTTGATTACTACAGTTATTAAGTCTTTTATATCTATAAAATCTTATGTTCACATTTCACAGACATCAAATAAACATTTACGTATGAAAGCCGGACGGATGAAAAATTGATATGTTCATTTTAGCTTGTTCAATAGTAGCGTGGATGTTATCAGCTTCCATTTGGCTATGGCCCGGCTCGAAATACTTTTGATTAATCTCCGATGTATCAAGAGTAGATATACAGACATTGACTCCCGTTAGTATATCTCATATAAATGTTATTTGGCTTACATACTAAAAGTTTGACTTTGTAAATATTTAAACAGGCATGATCCAATTTCAATGGCCCCCTTTCTTCCTATAGCTGCGGGCCAACAAAAACAGTAGATGTTACACTCCTTTTTATCAAAATCCAG
The DNA here is from genome assembly GCA_914767545.1 of Sesia apiformis. NCBI lineage: Eukaryota > Metazoa > Arthropoda > Insecta > Lepidoptera > Sesiidae > Sesia > Sesia apiformis. The sequence goes on from OU611958.1 coordinate 381,299, forward strand.
CACTGGTAGATACTTAAAAGTAATGACAAAATGTCGCACGGAATATATACTTACGATAGCTATAAATTGAATAAAACTATAGCGACCATAAATAGTTTAGATAATGATCACTACACGTTGCATACGTGATCACGTGCTGATAGATTTTATCACTAAAGGGATTAAACCATCGATTATACTAAGAGCGATTTACCTTGGAACAAAATTAAAATGTGGAAAAAATTGAATTACAAACAACTGTGATACATAGTAACTGATCAATTCCCAGAGCCTAAAACATATAAGTTCATAACATAAAAGGCTTGTATTAAAGGCTTGTATTAAAGGCTTGTATTATAGGCTTGTATTAAAGGCTTGTATTAAAGGCTTTTATTAAAGGCTTGTAGTAAAGGCTTGTATTAAAGGCTTGTATTAAAAATACTAAAAGAACAACAAATTATGACCAACGAAACAAAATAATTTTGAATTGTTAAAGTAATTTTTAATTACTAAGAATGTCATCACCATTCTTTACTGTTACCAGAGAATAACCTGGTAATAACTAACCTTTTTTTTTTTTTTTTTACGTGGGGAAATCCTGCATGAGATACCCTTCCGCTGGGGATAGGCGGAGGGTTATGCTGGACTCTTACCGGCTAAAACCCCACGGTGTTCCATCTGGTCACTTAACGCCGGGGTCACGGGTGCGCTTTCGCATTCGTCCGCGACCCCGACTGTGACGGCCCGCTAATGCGGGCCCCGGTCTCTGGTCTATTTACCCGGTCCTGGAGGGTGGGCGTCGCTCGGGAACACGCGTGCGGACGCCCATTTCTTCTTTTGATGAGCCTTGTCGGTTTGGTCGACGAACTTCCCCGCGTTCGCCGACCGGCTCATTTTAGGGTGGGGGCAGATGGCGGGTGTAATCCCGCCTTCTGCGCCCGGTTCGCCTGCGGCGCAGCGGGTCAGTAGCTTCGCGCTCTCTGGCCCGCTCCGCCGCTTCCTTCTGGAGCATCACGTGCTCGCAGAAGGCCGTCACTGCTTTCCACGACCTCTCGTCGCCGACCATAGCTTTCACTACGGCCGGCAAGGAGAGGTCGCCGCCTATCACGGCGCCGAGAGAGGCGCGCTGCTCCGCCCAGGCCGTGCACGCTTCCAGCGTGTGCTGGGCAGTCTCCTCCGGGCAGCCGTCACAGTGTAGACACACCGCGGTCGGCTCCCTCCCGATCCTGTACAGGTACTTCCCGAAACAGCCATGTCCCGAGAGCACCTGCGTCGACCGGAAGGTCAGGACGCCGTGTCGTCTGTCCAGCTACTGGTCTAGGACCGGACGGACCGCCTCCAGTGGTAATAACTAACCTAACCTAACCCTCCTTTTATCTATGGTCTCAGGCTTAGGGAACTGTAACATTTTGTATAACTAACGTACTAAAAGTTTTCTTCATTCTTATTACACTTAACAATATGAAGTAGAATCCTATGCTCCTATCCCTATTCCCATTCTACCTATTCCATTGAACTAATTTACTCCTAAATCTCCAAGGGTAGATGTTTCATGTGGGGCCAGCATTTTTTGATTTACATTGGTATGCAATGTCCATGAACAATAGTTTTCACTTAGGTACTACCAAGTAGTCTGTTCTTTGAAACTTTCTCTATAAAAATACATAAATGTCATTTAATTACAGTTATGGAAGTGATGGGACCGAAGTACCGCGTAGCTGGTGGCGCCACCATTAACACGCTTTTCTCCATAGGCCAAGTAAGCATGGCTTTCATCGCCTGGGGCGTCCCCAACTGGAGACTCCTAACCCTTACGCTATATGCACCGCAGGTCATCACCATCGCCTACTGGTGGCTAATGCTGGAGTCAGTGCGCTGGTACATGAGCAAAGATCGCTTCGAAGACTCTGAGAAAGCGCTCAAAGAAATCGCTCGTATTAACGGGAGACATTTGTCTGAAAAGTCACTACAATTGCTAAGACAAACAGCCGAGGAAGAAAAGAAGAGGAAGGCTTCAGAAGAAGCTCAGAAAGCAAACGAGCCCTGGTTGATAGTTCAGGTGTTCCAAGAGAAGAGTATTTTGCTTCGAGTCTGCGTATCTCCTATGTGGTGGATCGCCAATACATTCATATATTACGGATTGTCTATCAATGCCGTCAATATGTCTGGCAATCAGTACTTGAACTACGCAGCGGTGTCGGCTGCAGAGATCCCTGGCTACTGGATTGCAGTATTCCTCATGGGCAGGATTGGCAGAAAACCGGTGCTTATTGGAGCCTTTTGGGTTTGCGCCCTCTGCCAGATTGGATACATTTTCTTGCCTTCTGGTAAGTTTCGATGTTACCCCAAAACATTTACGGCATATAACATCCACGGATTGGGGATATTACATGTGCTTAAATTTTTTGAATGCTTCTCTAGCATGCAGATTTCTTCACGATGTTTTCCTTCACGCCAAGTGATCATAGAAAATTCCGGACTTAAGTAGTAGTTTTGCAAGGTCGGCGGCGCACTCGCATACCCCCTGGTGTTGCAGGTGTTGATGGGCGGCATGCCAAAATAATAACTGTTACCATGCCTTGATATGCCCTTGAGCCCAAGTTCTTCTTCTTCTTGTGTTGCCTCTCCAACTAGTGGAGGTTGGTAATCAGCTCCAAATATTTTGCCGTGTCTCTGGCGAAGCGAACAGTTCGGTGGCAACCGCGATGCCAATTCACTCCCGTATGTTACGCAACCATGACCGACGCCAATTTTCTTGCGAACAACGCGCCGTGGGGCTTATAACATCGGAATTATTTAAAATCACAAAAGAATCTTGTGATAGCCAATTAAATAAAAAGTTTGCTGCCCCCACCGTTACGTTGAATGACATAGCCGGTTATTTCGCATATTACCAGCCTGAACACAGGCCGAGATCATATAACCTACTACTCATGAATGTGAGTAAAATATAGGTGCAATACAATCGTATGCAAGTGTCTCTCTAGTTATAGAAAGAAAGATTCTTTATAGAAAATATTACAGAATGATTATAGTTATATATAGTTAGAAGGTAGTAGACGAGCGGACAGTCCACCTGGTGGTAAGTATTGGGTTGTAAAGAAAGTTCGTAGAGTTTTTATGACAACGATTTAGTTGAACGAAAAACAATAATTATAACAATAAATTAATCAATGATGTATTCTCCGTTGCTGTTCACGACCTCGGCCCACCTCTCGACCAATTTGTTGATGCCGTTCCGCCAAAAATCTCCCGGTCTGGTGTCGAAGAAGTTGTTGAGCCAGTTTTTGAGGTCCTCTTCGCCGTCAAAGGTAACACCCTTCATTTGGTTCGATATGGAGCCGAAAAGATGATAATCCGTTGGCGCAAGGTCTGGAGAGTATGGCGGGTGTTGAAGAACTTCCCATTCGAGCTCTTGGAGGGCGGATTTGACGACTTGTGCAACATGCGGCCTGGCGTTGTCGTGGAGCAGGATGATTTGGCCTTGTCGATCGGGTCTTTTCAGTCGAATAGCCTCATTCACGCGGTGCAGCTGCGCAATGTAGAGGTCCTTGTTGACCGTGGCGTTCCTTTCGAGCATTTCCCAGTACACCACGCCTTCCCAGTCCTACCAAACGCAGATCATGCCCTTTTTTGGGTGGAGATCCTGCTTGACTCTCGGCTTTGGCGTATCTCCTGAAGCCACCTACTCCTTTCTTTGCTTTATATTAACGTACAGGCACCACTTCTCATCACCCGTGATGATTCGTTACAAAAAGCGCTGCTTGTGTCCATGTGTTGCTCGGTGACGGGCGAGATGTTGAGCCGCAATTTGAAGGCGATTTTCTTTGTTTTTTTCAGTAAGCTCGTGAGGCACCCAAGCTCCGAGTTTTTGGGTAAAACCAATTGATTGAAGGTAGTTAGAGATCGTCATCGCACTGCAGTCCATTTTTTCGGCTAATTCACGGGTTGTTTGGCGACCATCTTCCTTCAAAAGTGCCTTGAGCCGGTCCTCGTCGAATTCCGAAGGTCGTCCGCTGCGAGGCGTGTCTTCGAGGTTAAAGTCGCCATTTTTGAACTTCGCAAACCATTTTTGTGCAGTAGACACGCCTAAGACTCCTTCTCCATACACGTTGCATATGTCCCGAGCGGCTTCGGCAGCTTTTTGACCTCGATGAAAAGCGAAGAAAAGCAGGTGTCGAAAATGCTGATTTTTGCCTCCTGGATAGTTCCTTTCTGAGCCTGACAAATGATGAAAAATTTAATTATCCAAAAAAACCAAAAACACAGTTTTGTAGAGCGGAAAGAGCTCTACCAAATGATTTATACACTTTGCCAAACAGCAAACAAATCGTTGTGAAATACAAGAAAATATGAAAACTCTACGAACTTTCTTTACAACCCAATAGATACCTATGAACATCCGTGGTACAGAACAAAATGACAAAAGTTTTCACGCCCGGCATTGTGTCTTGGATTTGGTTGGATGGAGTTACGTGGATTTGGTATATTCGGTACCTATTATGGGAAATAGCGAGAATAACTCGTGTATTATGAAATATCCTTTTCGAGGGATATCGTTAGTATTAAAACAATTCTTTACTTTTCAGGCATGTATGAAGTCAGCCTGACTTTGTACTTAATCGGCAAGCTCAGTATCGCCATGGTCATGACAACAGTATACGTGTACACGTCGGAGTTGTACCCCACCAAGTACAGGCACAACCTGTTCGCGTTCTCCTCCATGATGGGCAGGATCGGGGCCATGATCGCACCGCTCACGCCTGCTTTTGTAAGTAACCTACGAAATCAGTCTATAAGATTTTACTGCAGAGCACAGACCTCCCCTAGCAATCACAAGGAGATTTCTGGTATTATACTATCTGGGACTAAGTTACGATTGATTTACATCCCCTATTTTTATTTATTCCTATAGTTCTGGATTAATTTGTCTTTGTTTTCACTGCCGAGCTAGTGATCATTTAAAAATCTGAATTTAAGAAGAAATTCAGTGAAACGGGTTTGAAATCACAACATCACGAAAGCGAGGCGAGGATAGATATATTAAATCTTCCGGGCTACTAGGTATCTCTAAACTATAATCGGTTTCCAATCGTTCGATGAGAAGAGTCGTGTGTGGTGGCGAGCCTTGGGAGAGACCTATATTCAGCGGTGAAGAGACATAGGCTGATGGTATGTTATAATGCCTTTTATTTATTGCAGCGTAAACGTTTCATTATTTTCCTGCTGAGATTTTATTCTAGGCATAACAATTATTTAAGCATCGTAATCATCGTAAGACGAGCCATCTTCAAAAAAAACCTTCAATCAAATTCTAATATTTCCAATTTATAATAACTGTTACTATTTATGAAAATTCTACTGGATGGGACAATCTGCCATTTGCCTTGTTCAATTGGCAATATTTTTATTCATGTTCATCACATCTAGCATCAACCAAGATTATATATCAATCTCCTATATATATAAATCTTTCAAGCGCTATAGGAAAAGGTTTCATGCTATTCCCATTGTAATATTTAGGAAATGTTGTTCCTCAGGGTGACTCCGCAGGATGGGACGACCTGCCATTTGCCCTGTTCGCTGGTTTCGCGTTACTGTCGGGCGCGTTGGTGTTCCTGACGCCAGAGACGCTCGGCTCCAAGCTGCCTGACACCATGGAAGAGGCCACTAGACTAGGCAAAAATAAAGAAGACGCGTGAAGTGAAAGTAATTAAAGTACTTCTTAGAAACTAGAGGACTCTAATAGCTCGTCATCATCGTCTGGTAATTGTACAATTTACGAGCGATTTTGATGAAAAATTATTTACTAATTTATTCATTTAGATAATCAATATATAATAAATAACATTTATGTAATAATAACGCTACATTAAAGTTTGTACAATATGTAATTGATTTGTATTTAAATGAACAGCAACAAAGTAACAAAATATGATCACCAAAATAAACGTTTCATTTAATAAGAATGAAATTTAAATAAGAAATCAAATAAATTATTTGTAACCAAAGAACTTAAACCTATCCCACATTTCAATTTGGTGCCGTCGATTTGTTGCTTATTAAATTATTTCTAGGATGTAAATTCAAGTATGGTGATTTAGTTTTGCATGATTAGTCTCATTTTACGTTGGAGTAGCCAACAAATTTGAAGGTGGGTTTGATTTAAGTTCTTTGGTGACAAATTATTTAATTCATTTCTTATTTAAATTTCATTCTTATTAAATGAAAAGTGTATTTGGTTGATCACGATTTGCTGCCCATCTATTAATTTTCTGTTCGAAAAAAATTCTAGATCTGTTTTAAATCCAAACTTTACATAAATTAGATAAGAATATCGATCGTCTTTTCCATGCAGATACTTTATTACTGGTGGCAGACGAGCAGACAGTCCAGCTGGTGGTAGGTGGATACTGTCGTACTGCGACATCCGCTATACATGTCAACATGCATCAGTCCAGAATGCCCACGCCCCAGAATGCCCAAACTTTTGGAATTTCAGGAATTGATTTAGAGAAAGGGTTGGGAAAAAAGGATCTGTCCTTGTTTTCCTTTCTCTTTTTTAGGATAGAAGGATAGAGTGCGGGGTAACTTGGCCAATCGAGGGTTACAGCGGCTGTGGGATTGCATTGTGCACTCTCCCTATAATTAAATCAGCATAATTTCATTGCAATACTTTATTTAAATCGGCGTAAAGACGTACACAAACGTCTAAAGGAATATAGTTACACTATATTGCTCGAAATAACTTATGTCTAAATCTCATAAGCCATTGTTTGACACTGCCATAGCTTTACCGCTTCTATTTACTCAAAAAATAAAAGCGCGCTAAATTGGTCACGTTACCCCCCCTCTCTTACAGAAAACTACCTTTAAATGTACTACATATGATGCATATCATACTTTATCCTATTCAATGTACGTACATGTTTCGATAGTGAGTGAGATATATCAGAACCCATTCCCGTTCCATCCTATCCTATCACTCCCCATTTTCCCAACCCTATGTCCAAATCCATTCCGGTATATCTATTGTATATGTATATGCCAAAGGTAGGCAGCGCATCCGGGGGCGTGCCAGCGATTGTCATTCTGGACTGGCATTGGCATGTTTCTCGGATGGACGTCAGTATCCACTTAGTATCGGGTGGACAGAATGCCCGTCTGCCACCTTATATCCATAAAAAAACAAATAAAAAATATTCACTTCAGTTATTCAAATACAAGCCATTGTAATGTAGAGAATATTTTTCACATTATCAATACCAAAGTTATCTACATATTTAAATATTTTATCGTAAGATTAATGTATTCCTATAGTTTATGCTCTGTTTATCTTCATATCAGATTATAAAATTAATTTATATAGATGTAGATATAATCAGTATCAGAAAGAAAAGATATATTATTATGTTAATGCAATTTTATGGACGTCGGTCACTATAGGTCCTTATAGATTCAATATAGCAATTCTCGCATTGACAAGGTTTAATTGCGTTTATATGTGCCATACCATACCATACCATCAGTCGATGTCTCTCTACTGCTGGATATAGGCCTCTCCGAAAGCCCAAGGTGTTCGATCCGCAATTGACCCGGTTTCTTCGAATTTCTTGATTACACGTCGAGTCGAGGACTCAACAAGCCAATTATTCGGACAATATTTATTTCCCTTGCAAAAATTAGTTCAAATTTTAAAGGAAATGTAAAAATATCGGGGCAAGGTCCGGTAAGTATGGTGGGTGAGCATGGTCTAGCTCTTGAAGTTTTAAAACTGTCATGTGACAAGTATGAGGGCGGGCATTGTCATGAAGAAGAAGTGGAGATGAGCGATTGACCAAACTTGGTTGTTTTGTTGCCAACTTTTCCATCATGGTCTGCAGCTTCTTAGAGTTGACTACAGCATCAATACTTTGACCGGCTCGCAAGAAACTGTGGTGGACAATACGGGCACAGGATCACCAAACTGATACCAGTAGCTTTTTCTTTGTTATCTGGTGTTTTGGACATAGTTGGGCTAAAACTCCTGGAACCAACCACTGATGCCAACGTTCGCGGTTATCGTACAGGATCCATTTCTCATCACAAATCACGATGCGATTCAAAATTCCTTCGTTTTTGTGACGATTCAGTAACACAGTGCACACTTCGACGCGTTATTGTTGCTGACGTTCGTTCGGTTCATACGGTACGCACTTATAGAGCATTTTATTTTGCCGATTTGACGCAGATAAACCAATATTGTTTTATCACTAACATCAGACCCTGCTGCTAACTCAGCTGTACTTTGAGATGGATCTGCTTCCACTATAACCTTTAATTCATCGTTATTAACCTTGGTCGTAGGTCGTCCGCGGGCTCATCCTTAACATCGAAATTTCCAGAACGGAAGCGTTCTGGAAATTACTTTTTTACATTTGATTATAAATCATCAATTAATTAGCAAAAGGTGTTTGGTATAAAAGTGCATAATCTTTCTTGATCAAATATCAAGGGGTCGCGAGCTCCAGGTTGAGAAACAATGCTCTAGAAATGTATACGGTATGCGTTCTTATTTGTAATTTTTTCATAAAAAATACCGTGTAAGCGCGTCGTATTGAAACGTTGTGAACAATAAAACTCGAATCAATTCAATCAATCCGTCAGCAAGATACGAGAACGTTAATTTGCTGCGAGACTTGGACTCAGAGAACAACGTGCGAGACTATGCGAAAATAATTACGATAACATTGCACCCCATTAGTACCGTTGGCAACTATTAGGGCAGATAAGTGGCTATTTAAGTAACAACAGCTACGATAGGGGAGTACTTGCAAGAAGTGTTGGGCCGCATTTATATGTGTGGAGAAATTATTATAGGTCATTCGCATAAAAAATGCGGATAATAATTATATGTCGAATGTTGTGATTAGGAATTAGTGTTGTAAAAATGAGCTAATTAAGACCCCCGTGTTAAAAGATATAGTCAACATGTTTAATATTGGATGGTCTTTATGTTTAAAGGTTCAACCCTGAAACGGTTAAGCTTAAGTAGCACTAAGTGAGCTCGCGATTACGATGTATGATATGTATAGTGCTCAGTAACATCTAATTAGATCCTAGACATACTGATACTATTGTACCAATACTAGTGTCAAATATTTTAGTAACATGACGACATTGTTTTATTTCTTTATAAAAGTAAGCAAAAAATCTTATTTAATAAACAATAGTAGAAGCACGTGATTTGTACATTTTGTTCATACACGGAGTTAAGATTTGCTAAGATTGCTAAGACTTGCTAATGGTAATATCTCGATGACGTGACACTTTAGAACATAATAATATTTAACATTTTTTGTTTGTCTATGCGTATATCGATATATTTAGATACAGTAGTGCGATGCATTTTTGAATAAAAATCAAAATGGCGTCTCGGTACTATGCCAAGCTCCCTAGTAAAATGTTCCAACCACTTCGAAATAACTATTAACTATAACGAAATATTACTGCTGAGCAGTCTTTGTCAACTTGAAAAAATATTTTTCCAGGTACAAATCACAGACTGATAAAACATATAAATTCTTTATTGTATTTTTATACACACACAGATAAAGAGTTGAGCACGCTCATTTTTTTTTCACTTATAAAGTTGACGGCGTACCCGCCTACGCCCTTGTGTTGTAGGTGTCCATGGGCGGCGGTAACACTTACCATCACGTGAGACCGCTTGCTCGTCCGCCTTTGATCATCGCTAGACTTATTTTATCACTAATAATTAAGCAAAATAATTATTAAGTATAATGAGTTCACAATTAATAGGTGTTCCTTTTGTTATGTTAATGGCGAGTTTGCGTGTTCTAATTTGAAATTAACGTTTGATATTCAAAGATCTCCGAAAACAAATGAATATAATTTGTTATGGATACGAGTATATTTTATATATATGTATATATTTTTTATCTATGGACGAAGGCGGCAGACGGTACAGTCCACTTGATGGTAAATGGATACTGTCGCCCGTATACATGCCGACATTAGTCCGGAATAACAAACGTTGGCACGACCCCGGATGCGCTGCCCACCTTTGGAGATATAGGAATGGATTTGGAGAAAGGGTTGGGAAAATGGGAAGGGGTAGGATGGGAATGGGCTCTGGCACATCTCACTCACTCCCGAAACACGTACGTACATTAGGGAAATATAGTATAGTGGGAAATGCAGTACATTTCAAGGTGGTCTTCTGTGAGAGAGGGGTAACGTGGCCAGTCGAGCGCTCCCAGCGGCTGTTGGATTGCAGCGTGCACTCTCCCCCTCCCAAACTAAAATATAAGCTGTATTAGTGTGGAAACCTTTATGTGGCATTGTTATTGGAATGTTATGTGGAAGTAAAATGTAAAATTAGATACCTACCTGTGTTGTCTGGTTTACCAATTATGAACAGAATAAATAAAAATAAAAATTGCGGCGAAAAATTAAAACAATGCTTATAATTTACAATAATCTCCTGCAGACAACTTTGACCTCGTATAACGTCAGCCTATGTGTCTCCACTGCTGAGGACCTCTTCTAAGGGCCTTTCCACACTTGGTTTTCCACTCTTCTTATCCAGCAACCATCGGCAACCTTCTTCAAGTCGTCGGTTAACTTAACCAGAGGACTACATAGTCCATCGTCTACCGAAACAATAATCATAGTTACATGCCTTAATACATACCACTAACGGTGACTAACGGTTAGCGGCCGCGCACGCGGCGTGTATTTTGCTGTAACTTATAACGAAACTATATTAACAGTATTAACACATGCAATATCATACTCAATTCCCTGTTACAATAGTAGTATGCATGCAGCCCTACGCATACGCGCATATTTGAGTTTTATTGTCGTAGTGCTGAGAAGCGCGCGCGCCGGCAGCGCGTACCGCGGTCATATTCACATTACCATACAATTTCACGCTTGGACATACATTAAAACATTTCTTCCTGTTCTATTGATAACTGGTGAAGGATACTTCTATTCAGCAAATGTAAGTAAAGTTAATATTTGTCACAGGAAATCGGTAGAGTTTGTGTTTTGTTTCTTTTGTATTCGTTTCACGAATCATCTGTATGCACCTGCATTGTAAAAACGCATTTATTTTCATGCGTTGCAAGAAGACAAATAATGAATGAATAAATTCAGTCACTCATTTATTCAAATTCACATAGTATCTTTGTATCCATCTATACATATATAAAGAAATGTCCCGACTGACTGACTGATTCATCGTGGTCAAGGAAGGACTTTTAGAAATTTTACTGGCAAGAGAGAGAAAAAGGGGAGAAGATTTTCTGTGCAATGCAAATGACGCAATCTATACTAATATAATAAAGAGGTAAAATTGTGTGTTTGTTTGTGGGTATGGTGGGGGTAATCTCTGGAACTACTGAACCGATTTCAAAAATTCTTTCACAAATAAGTGTGTTTCACAAATAGCTTACAAATAGTGTTTCACAAACACACACTATTTGTATATTCCTATTTGTAGCCTATAGGCTATATTTTGTTTTGAAATATTGGAAAAAAAAATGAAAAAAGGAAAATATAAACCTAAGCGAAGCGAGGGCGCGTCGCTAGTATAATATAAATTCATATATAGATACATATACATACACACAATACCTTCGTCGACTTATGCCAAATCAATTTTCCGCTTTGTTGTACATGTTGCATAAAGACAATTTAAGTAAGTAACACGAAAAGTACAACGAAAAGTGCGGCCTTATCGCCAAAGCGATCTCTTCCAGTTTGAAAAATTTGAAATATTTTTCAAATATTTTTCAAAGTTTTGAAAGGTTTGCACCGTCTTAATTTTCGAATTATTAAACCATTTTGGTTCATTTTCGAACTTATCTCAAATATATTCTTAAACCTAAACTATTATTCCGCTAAATTTCATTTTAATCCGTTGAGAAATGCGTCCTGTAATTTATCTATAAATTTCATTTTAATCCGTTGAGAAATGCGTCCTGTAATTTATCTATAAATTTCGTTATTTCGCATTGATATTGGTATGTAAGTCCAAGGAAGTGACGTATATTTATAGGCGACAGTATCCACTTATCATCAGGTGGACAGTATCACAAGTCATAAAAGTCATTGTGATGTAACATCCGATTACATTTAAACGAGGTAATGACTTTCAGTCATGTAACTTCGGTGCACCTGTGTAATATGCAACAGCAAAAGAATGGGCGTGACGTATGCAGTTAGTGTATGTATGCTATTAATCGATAACGTAGCGTGGGACGCCCTCCAACCAGATGGACTGACGACTTGAAGATAGTCACCGATAGTGGCTGGATGGTGTGGTGGCTGTCTTTGGGAGAGGCCTGTATCTTGCAGTGGAGAGACACAGGTAGATGGTATGGTAATTAATAACAAATAACAGGCCCGTTCAGTTGAAGAGCAGTGATAGCTTAGGGGTACCCATATTCGACTCCCATTTGTGAAGTCGTAAGTTCAAATCCTCGGTCCCTAAAACTGCGTTTCTACTTAAGTTTTTCTTTTTTTTCTTTATGGAAATAAGCTGACAGACAAGTATACAGTCCATCTGAGGGTAAGCGGATAATGTTGTCAATGGACATCCGCAATACATGCCAGCATCAGTACAGAATGGCAAATGTTGACATGCCTCCGGCTGCGCTGTCTATCTTTGGAGATATAAAAATGGATTTGTTGGGAAAATGGGGAGGGATAGGATGGGATGGAAATGGGCTCTGGCATATCTCATTTACTAGCGAAACACGAAACATAGGCCTGTTCATGTACATCGTCTCGTATATGAAGGATGTATGATCTTAAAACGCCACGCTGGCCAAGTTAACTGTGTGGTAGCGACTTTATTAGCCCTTGATCACTCTTTACAACACGCACAGGAGAGTACATTCCTTAAAATAAGCTGAAAACCGCATTGAAATTGATTAAATCGCTCTCGAGTTATATTTTGATATCTAAGCTCCTCAACTGTTAAGGGTGAAAGATACTACTTTATCGTCCCGGAACATGGCTGCTGGTAGCCCGGTAATTGCGACTCTATTATCTTTAATAATATTCCAAAAACTTTATAATAATTTAATAACTTTTATAATTAATATTCGTATTCTGTCGAACGTTAGATTCAACCTGATTAATATAATTGATGTAACTTTTGTGAATAAATTTTTCGCAACGTGGATCATGGAATATCTAACTCAAGTTCATCTCGTGGATTTCCATAAATACGATAATACATTTGTTTTTTCATTCAAAATTTTTGTGAGATTATTAGTGTACCAAGGTGGATATTTGTTTCTTCTATCAAATCTAGCCCGTTTTGGCCATAAAAGACATCGACCATATATCATTTAATGTTGGACAACTTTTAAAGCGATTTTTTTTAAATCGATTATTCCAATCGACACTACAAAAACAAGTATTTAGTTTTGTAAAATAAGCTTTAAAGAAATTAAAATCCAATCTAGGTGTCACAGCTAGCACTGGATTAGGCCGAAACATTAATTCGATTTCTAGTTGTGGATGCAAACGGTCGAATTTGCTTAGAATGTTGGTCAGTTCGGACACTGTAATATTATCTATGTTGGTGAGAATCAAGTCCAGTATTTTACACAGTACAGTTTTAGTGCAGTATTTAGTACAGTTTTTTACATGATTTAACTGATTAAGGCAAGCTAGTGACATCTACAAGACTATATCCAATATTATTCCGATAATTATGGGAACAAGTTTGTTTTACCGGTTCAGAGACCACTTAATGAAGCGCCACCACCTCGCTACACTTATAAAAAAAAGGAATTTGCTACTGTACAGGATAGAAGTGGAGGCAGGTAAACTACACTCAAGCCAATTGAAATACATAATTGTAAACTACATTATAAGTGACAATTATCGTATAGAAAATATGTATATAAATGTCTTAAAGAAATAAATATATAAAGACTGCCAAAGTCAAAATCAGTGCTAGTGTTGTAAAAATTAGCTCTGAGCATTCGAGAACTAAATCAATTAAATCTTAATTAATCTTGAACCATAATTAATTTTTAATGAATGTTAATTCATCCTGATGAATCTTAGCCATTTTCGAGTTTAAGGTTTTAAGACCTGATTGTCTTAAACACTACTGGTAACTCACTGTAATTCTCACGAGTTTTAAATGTTCATTACCACTCATGCAGCGCTCCAACTCGGGCGTTAACGCTCATTTTTACGCAAATAACACTAATCTCAGCACACAATATTTCTGTAAAAATCCACAAATTATTTAATAATCTGTGATTTTTTACAAAAACATATATGACAGTCATCTCAGCAATGGGACCATATTGTCGGAATTATTGACTTTGTTCTTACAAGATTCTGTTTCAATAGAAACCTGCGCCAAAATACGTTTTTTTTTTTTAAAGAAAAGGCATGGAAATATGTTACTTTTATAATTTTGTAGTGTAACCATTTTGTAAGACACATGCGTGACATATCCACTGTAACTAGTGGAAAACATAAGTCACTCGACAGTTGATTCTGACTCTCTCTTATGATAATTGTGCTAGCGGTCTCGCTCGAACGTTTGTTGATCGGCGATGAAGGCATTATACAGCACTTTTGTTTACGTGTTTATTCCAGTTATTGTCTTAGCAACGCGTGTCGTGACACGACCGCAGCACGGTATCTCGCGTATGCACATCTGCATCACATTTGTTTACAAACAAACTGTGCATAACCGCTTGCATCCGCCTTTCAACGAAATGACGATACACACTTGTACAGAGGCAGTATAGGTTTTGAATGCATACATTATGACCACTGCATACTAGGGATGTTCTGAATAGTACATATTTGTATTCGTATGTATTGATCAGTTACCAGTTACGTAATCAGTTTAGTTTAATTAGTAAGTGGTGTAAAGTTTAGTTTAAAGTTAAGTAGGCACTACAGATTAAACCAAAAAGGTACTTACTGATTGAACTAAATCCTGACACCCATGAAACTCGTAAGTCGGCTGTAGTATTTGAATAAATAAATATCAAACTGCTATAAGTTCAGTGATAGCCAATATTTTTTGTATTTCGCTCCGTGATAGTGGTTACAAAACAGTAAATTATTTTGATATCGGATTTTGGGGTGGACGGGAAATAGTGAGTTTTAACAAAATACTGCATTATTTTGTCAAAGGTGCATTTCGTCAGAAAACTATTCGGCAAAGGTGTTTTTCGTCAAATCGTTTTTAGTCAAACGTGCGGTTGGTCAATTTAATATACTAAAAATATTTGCATTTCTCTCGACGACTTTGACCTAATTCCAAAATCGGATGTGGCCCTATCCATATCTTCGACAAATTTTTTTCTACTATTGGGATGATTGGCTAACTCGGATGTGATTCTGTTGTTTGGCTCTGTATTCTCTTCTCGATATAAGCAGCCATCTTGTATAACGGGACAATTAACGTTCAGCGGGTTCCATATTCGGGGCTCCCCATCCAGGGCCATGGGTACGGGACGTTCCGGCTCTCGCGGGACATTTGGCAACGCTACGAGCCACTCTTACTTCTAAGAGATAATTAAAAGTTTAATGGGAATATAAATAAAATAAATAAAATTAAGTTTTCTATTGTTTTTGTCAAAGTATACATATTTATCTGCATTGTTTGCGATACTGATTACCTTTACGCGGTCAACGGCACCAACGCGCGCGTGTTGCATTATTTGTCAACAAATATACAGTAAATAGGACAGGAGGATTTGAATTATGAATGTACTGTTCGGTGATAATTTGTAGCCAATTGTCGACGACAACGGTACGGTATTTGATTGCACTTCAAGATTTATGATTATTCCACACGTGGAGACAAACACATATATATATATACAAAAGTACCGATGACAGTCGGAACGGATACATTTTTTTTTTTTTTTATGGACGAAGGCGGCAGACGAGCATACAGTCCACCTGATGGTAAGTGGATACTGTAGCCCATAGACACCCGTGATACATGCCAACATTAGTCCAAAATGACAAACGTTGGCACGCCCCCGGATGCGCTGCCTACCTTTAGATATAGGACTGGATTTGGAGAAAGGGTTGGGGAAATGGGTAGGGATATAATGGGAATGGGCTCTGGCACATCTCACTCACTACCGAAACACGTACGTACATTAGGGAAATCAGATTAAGTGGGAAATGCAGTCCATTTCAAGGTAGTCTTCTGTGAGAGAGGGGTAACGTGGCCAGTCGAGTGCGCCCAGCGGCTGTTGGATTGCAGCGTGCACTCTCCCCCTCACATATGTCGCTTATGTTCCATATAAAAAAAATCCGTGTGATCCCGGCCGCTAATAGAATAGTTTAATGGCAACTAGGGGATAAGAAAGCGGCTCCCACAAGTCCTGAGGAATTAAATTACATCTAAAAGAGTGGACTCATCAACCCGCCTGGCCATCGTGGTGTATGAAGGCCATACATCGCTCATGCACAAGGCAATGTGCACGAGAAAGCCCATGTCTAACAATGGATACTGAATAGGCTGGTCGCATTGCATTTGTTTTATATAAAAAAAGAGTTCAAACAAACTGTTTGCCGGTGTCAAAAGCTAGTAATCAAATATAGAAAAAAATATTTTTTGACACTTAGCTTCCAAACTATGCAAAGACACCCATATTAAAATCTGTATTTGTAAGTTATACATTCGGTTATTTATTTATTTTCAATTTTAATTCTGTGTCGTTTTATATTTTGTTAAACAAATTATAAAATTGAATGTCGATTTTATATAGATTTTGTATTTATATAGATTTATTTCACTCTACGTTTTGTGTTTCATTTTGTCTAAATCTATTCAATTTTTAAGGTAACGTTATTTACGATGAATTAAATTAGATCGTTTTATAATAACTATGCGTATGAAAACAAAAAAGGGGGGAGGGGGTTGCTCGGATGCTCATAAATAACTCAAAAAAAAAACGCGAAAAATACGAGCGAAGTGTAATGTTTTAAGCATAATATAATATCTAATATTTTTATTATGTGTATTATATAACTATTAAATATTCATATGAACTTCCCATGTGGAATCTGTTGAATATTGAATGAATCTTATTTATCGGTTTGAATGTTTCTGAAATTCTGTAAAATTTGTTAAAAATACGGGGCAGCCGAAATGTTTTAGACGTTCACCGGGTATAGCATAAAATGGCTACAAAGATGTTTTTGGTTTTTCTATAAAATACATTTAGTTCAGTGCGCTCGTTTTATACGTGCATAGCCGAAGTCACGGCCACAATTAGAATAAGTAAAACACTACACAAAACTGTTTTTTTAGACAACACAAAATCTATTTACCCAATTGGACCCTATCGCCTTATAATAAATGTTACTATGTAAAAAATGCTGAGTAAATAGGGGACAATGCACCTGTTTCGATTGTTTCATATGAGTTCTTCGCATGAATGAAGTTTTTATGAAGTTTCGCATTATGAAGTTTTTCGCAGTGACAAAATTACAAAATGGTCAAATGATTTCCGACGAGGAGTGCTGTAGGAATTGATAATGGTGGCGTTGTCTGAGAATAGGGATTGGTGGGTTTTTGATTTTTAGATTTTTTTGCTTGAAGATATCAATAAAATTACAATAGGAGTTTTATTGAAATCTTTTAAAGTAACTTCGAACATATGTTTATAAAAATAATATTGAAATAACGAAATTTTAAGTTACAAAATATTAACCAATGATTGATATTATAAGGTCTCTCTTCCCAGATAACGTCAAGTACATTTTTTTAACAAAATGAAGGACTTTTAGCTATTTAACGGAAAGATAAATTATGACAGTTCTACAATATGCACAGAATAATATTAATTTTATCGTTAAAAATATTGACCTGAAGCAAGTATCAAGTATCAAAGCAAGTATCAGAGTCAGGGATGATTTAGACATGCGCACGAGATACTCGTATGTTGTTCGATATTTTATCACAATTACTCGAATAATAATGTTGCATTTGTCTTTAATCACTTTAATGTCTGACGTGTTACAATGTAACAGTAACCCACAGTATACAGTCATGTAACAGTACAGTGCGCTGCGTTGGCTGCTTCTACAAATAGTCCAAATGACACTAATATTATAATTGCAAATATTTGAATAATTGTATGGGTGGGTATTTGTTACTCAATCACGTCGAAACATCGGAACTGATTTCTTTGGAACTTGGCAAATAGGCAGATTGTAATCCGGTCTAACAAATAAGACACTAATCATGTAGACTACACGAAAGAAGTCACGGACAAAAGCTGGTATTCCGTGCAGTTCAATCTTAAAACTTAAATGAAAATATGCAAAAATCATTTTTTTATTCTACGTGAATTTTTAATTGTATTCTTTAATTTTTTCATCAATCAATTAACATAACCATGTAGGGAACGCACTTATATTATCTAGATGTAATTAATACTCGTAATATCTAATTTTTTTCCTGATAGAATAGAATGAAGACCTCTATTATGTACCCAGGTTTCTAAGCAAATTGAACATTGACCACTAAATGATGCTATTATGATTTCCATTGTTATCTTCTATATTAGTTGAGAGAAGCATTTGACTAATCAATAGTTAAACAAAACCGAAGCTGACTGTATCTAGATAAAAATGTAGCGAACAGTCTAAAGTAAACAGATAGGTAGTACATAAATAAAGAATTGTTTTTATGATTCGCTTCTGATAATTCCGCCGCAATACATTTCGATATTTTATTGATGCTGTTGAGATTGAATTTTATTTTATTGAACAAAATTATTATAGTTATTGTGTTTCTTTTGTTAAATTGTTTTGGAAATTCCATTCTTGAGAAATGTATACGTACAACGTCACGGTTAAATATACCTAAAATATAGTGTTACTCGAGTTATTACTTATCTGTTTGTGAAAACAATAATGCCTTTTGATATCAACGTACCATACTATACCATTACCATGTGTCTTCTACACGCTGGATATAGGCTACTTTCAAGATCCTTCTCTTCCATTCACTATCAGCGACTTTCTTTAAGTCATCGATCCCCTTGATGATCGCCTTGATCGCATCCCATGCTATGTTTTCCGGAATGTGGATTCCACTCGAGGACTTGTCCTACACTATGGTTGCACTTGTCGGAGGACAAATGCAACCATTTCATCTTACTGTTACTTTAAGATAATTTAGGTTTCTTAAAGATTTTCTTAGTTTCATATTTAATCCACCAAAGAAACTTGGAGTTTAGCTCCTTTCATCGTTTGGTGACCGACTCTGAACTTGAGATGAAGTCACATAAGATTCTGCCAGCTCCTGGTGATATTTAATACGTCCTTCAATACGTTCTGATATCCTTTAGTTTTTAAGCGATTGTGGGTACATAGAAATCTTGTGATTGATTTTCTTGTTAGAATCACGGCACGTTGGTGATCTTTGATAATGAAAATGAACGTAGTTTCAAGTTGTACAGTACGCACGCTTTTTTTTTTCTTATATGGCAATAGCGTAATTAGCACATTGTGCCAATGTCGAGATTTCTTTGTAATTTATTTAATTAACAATATTAAAGTCAAAACACATCTCGTCAATGTCCAGTCTAAGTACAAAAGAGTTGGACTCCTTGGAAGCACAAGAAAGACGCAGTCTTATGTTTATATTTATTTGATTATGACAATCTCTACAGACAAAGAACTCTTTGAAGTTTGAAACTATCCTTCTCGAGTTCCCACCAAAAAGTCGTGAAATCTTGTATTTCCGTTGTAGAAAACTAATACAAAGGGCGATTGGTTATGATCATTTGAAAATATTAGCTAAAATTAAATGTTGCATTCTGGAGTACACGGCAAGAGCAGCAGAGTTCAGAGTTGCGACTCATACATTTTAGAATAGAGAAAAGAACAGAGGATAATTCGAAAAAATAGAATTTCTGCTAACATTTATTCGTAGGACTTTTTGGCGGGAACTCGACAAGTGAAGTTGAGTTATAATTTGATTATTATAAAGAAATGTATTGTGCGTTTTATGGTTTAATACTGATAGTTTATTAATCTTCAATGTGTTTGTGACAATCAAATAAAAGCGCGAGGGGACTACGTGTTTCGTTTGCTTCCAAAGAGTCCCCCTCTGTCCTCAGTAAACCTACTATAACTTTACCGAGCGACTTCTGACTTACATCTACGAGACTGGACATTGACAGGATATAGGATTTGCTGCAGCGCAGTCAAGACTATGGTCCGGTTATTGTACGAAGAGCTGACAGCTGACATAAATCTTTAACATGTATTAAAAATCATTTTTCAACTCGACAAATCCTTTTAGAATATTTTTTTCCATATTATTGTGTTTTGTTATGAATTTATGACAAGGAACGGTGTATAGATAAAATTAATTAAATACAGAACCGTCAGCGTTCTTCCTGTGATAATCGGACCATATACCAAAAATGTTGCTGTACAACTCACAGAGTAAATAATGCTATATTACGAACACGTGAGTTTGTTGACTGGGTATGTGGGTCACTGTGATAATATTGACTATCACTTGACCCAAACTTGTGCTCATAATTACTATGTTAATCACTAATAATGAGTGATTAATCGCGATTATACATAATATATGACATACCTGCTATACATAACTGTATGGTGGTTACGCTGACTGCTCCTGTAATATAAATAAAATCTACTAAAAATAAAATTAACACAAGGTCGAATTTATAAAGGACAGCGCGACCGTCTCATCATCACGGACAGACACAGGGGGTCTACTCTGATTTCACATCTCCGAAGTTGGAACTAACGAAATTCTGTGACCCTAATCTGACTTTCCTTCGGTCAAAGCTCTTTAAATCGGGTGTCTCCATAATTGAGATATTGTTATCGTGAAATTTGACGTTTCATCCCGAAGTATCCCTTGTCAAAATCTATATTTCGATTCTAGTTTCGCGCAATCGGAGTGGTTTGAAATGTCAAATGAACTTCGTTCGAGCCGATATACATTAGTGTACATCACCGCCCTGCATCACGAGGGCCTCGTGAAAGCCGAAACCGAGAAAATAACAAAGAATGTCAACCTGGCACATGGGGTCACCGCATTTTGAAACGCTCTACTAGTGAATTGTTCGGTTATCTTCGGATACACCCGTATCTATTCGTTTTAAAATGGAATATAGTGAAAATTATTGATAATCACAAGTTTTATATATATATATATGTAACATATTATGTATATTTATACTATGCTGCTACGGTGCAGTCATCTCGTAGACGCGCTACGGAGTCATCTACGAGCGCTACAGGAAGTCGAATAGTTCTAGCAACTCACGCGCATCAACTTTGCTTGTGAATAAATGTCCGTATACGGGAAAAGTAACTCTCGCGTCAATGTATTTAAACTTTAAAGGTATATTGTATCCCACGGACGCTCTTCAATTATTTTTCAATTATTAAATTATGACATTATTTTACAAAATTGTTTTTCCTTCAAACGACTTTTTATCAATCAATCAACTTCCATTAAAATGGCAAAAGTGCAACGATAATAATTTTCTGGTGAAGCATGGCTGGGACCCCTTCCGGCCCGGAGACCTGATGACTTACAGAAAGTTGTTGATGGCAGCTGGATAAGAAGAAAATACCTTGGGTGGAAGACCTTGGAAGTGACTTATATCAAACAGCGTACAGACGTAGGCTGTTGCTATGGTTAAAATGTTACTCTTCTTATAGAAAGAAAGCGGTAGACGAACATACAGTCCACGTGGTGGCAGGTAACCATGGTCCACGGACATCCACGGTACATGCCAACTTCAGTCCAGAACGATAAACGTGGATTGGATTGGATTCACCTACCTTTTAAGATGTAGGATTTGGAGAACGAGTTGGGAAAATGGGCAGGGATAGGATATGATGGGACGGGAATGGGCTCTGGCACATCTCACTCACTACCGAAACACGTACGTACATTGGATAAAATGGGAAATGTACATTTCAAGATAGTCTTCCGTGAGAGAGGGGTAACGAGTGGAATGTAGCGTGCACTCTCCCCCTTTTACGCCTCAATATGTATTTTTACAAATTTGTATTTCATCTTTTTATGTCAATTTGTACGCCTCACAGCAGGACGTGGTTCGCAAATAAATTCATTTGATTTGATTTTATTTGATTTGATAAGGTTGTAAAACTGTGCATTATAAAGTTGGAAGTATTGTTTAGTCGTCACAATGTGTCGTCCGTGATTTCACAATGGTGTTTGTAAAACATCACGATAACCGTTCACAAATCTAAAACATTCATTCAATAGTATCAATCACATATAAGTAGTTTTAATTAAATTATAAATTACAATAATGTTTAGAAAGAAAGAATATTTATTTCAGTACGGCACAATAGACACAATAATTACTAGACAGAACAAGGAGAGAGAGAAAGACAAATCGAATTTGACAGAGGAATTTTGTGTGTCGCAGCGCTGCACTGAAATATATATATATATATGCATACTACATACATATATGTAGTGTGTAATTTCACATACTTTACCAATTATTGACTCTAATGTCGTGTGTCACCACCTATCTCTTCCCGCGGATGCCGTAAAAGGCGACTAAGAGATAACAAAGGAAGCCCTGAGGAACTTCACCGCCCCTAAAAAAGTGGACCAAGCCCTAGCCAACCAGCTTGGCCAGCGTGCCGTTTTGAGGCCTTACATCCCTCATGCACAAGACGATGTGTATAGAGAGTGCATATATCTGTAGGTGTCAAAAGGCTGATTGCAAACCGGATGAGAAGAACCAATGTAGTGGTTTAAATTAAGCTTTAAATTCAATAATAATAATAATAAAAAGGCCTTTTTGAACGTTGCACTCCTGACCATTCCGATTATCATTTAATCCGCTCTTTATAAAATTCTCTCAATGTAGTAAAATGACATTAAAAGCCTGTATAAACCATTTAAATCAGTTTTTCGCTCAGAAACACCAAAAGAACTTATAGGGATGGGTTAATAGCTCCACTAGAAAAATGGCGAAAGATACTCGAATTAAATGGACAATATTCCATTTAATAAATATCAATCTAAAAATGCCGCGAACTTATCCGACTACCTAATATCTATTTGCGTGAAGCATGATATATTACAGGTGTTCATTGTCGATCATTACGCACATGCATGTTTAGTCACAATTTACACGTGACATGCATCTATATGTTTGATAGAAACTTATACGAATATCTAATAAGTATTTTTATTTAAATAGTGAATAATTTAACTAAATTTTGTAGTGAATAGTGATTTTTTTAATAGTTTAATTAAGCTTTAGGATCGCCAGTTTTATATTAACTAATGAATCTAACTAATTTACAGTTTTACATAACAAAATTGCAACGATTACGAACAATTGCCCTCTTACATGAACAGAATGGTAACAAACGGTGGATGATGCATGGTCACACAATGAGAACTTACCACACAATGTGTGCACGTCACGACAACCTTAGTTGTTAATTACATTAATAGCTAATTATTACTTTTACGATGGAACTGTCTCCGGAACAAATGAATATAAAATCTGGTAAAGAAATATTCGCTCATTTGGACGTTTGAATGGAACGCGGTGATAGCACGCGCACTGAGGACCATGTAAGAATTTTTATTTTATTTATTTAATCATAATCCATATGCAATCAGCCCTTTCACTATCCACTGCAGGACATGTGCCTCCCGATACACATTGCCCTGTGCATGAGGGATATGTGGCCTTAAAACTTATCAGATTATGTCTCTCCTCTACTAAGCCACTTATACTCGCCACCACACACGGTCTCCAACTCTCCATACCCAGCCACCATCGGTGAATTTCTTCAAATCATCGGGTCCACCTGACCAGAGCGCTTCCAGGTACGTATTCTCCATTCAAGAACTCATCTATCCCATCGATTGTTGGTCCTGCGGTAGATAGTTAGGTGTATCAAATTATGTGTTTAATTTCAAACCTCAAACATTACACTGCGCATAGGGATATATACCACTCGGCAACGGATTAAAACATGAGGAAACCAGCATGTTTGTGAATTTAAACATCCGGAGACGCTTGTAGTGGCCGCTAATTTGTAATGGACAAGCGTGGTTTATTACGTACAATAAGAAACTAGCAGATTATTCATGGACCCAGCCAGTCATAAAATATCAATTGCAATTGTAACCCGTAATCTGGTAAATAAACAAACCTGAAACTGTTTGTAACGATACCTATTATAGAGCTGGTGAATTAAAATATAAATTCTCGCAAAGTTACTTTGGCATGAATTTTTTTTTTATATTAAGAAGGCGACAGACGAGCTTACAGTCCACCCGGTGTTAAGTAGATACTGTGGCTTATAGACATTCACGGTACATGCCAACTTCAGTCCAGAATGACAAACGTTGACACGCCCCCGGATGCGCTCGCTGTCTACCTTTGAAGATGTAGCAATGGATTGGGAGCCACGGTTGGGAAAATGGGGATAGATAGGAATAGGTTCTGGCATATCTCACTCACTGTACGTGCATTGGGGAATAGTACAATAATTTATAGCAACAAATAAACAGCAAGTAGACGAATAAACAACATTAATCACTAGACTAAAGTAAATTATAAGTAATTAAATTACTTTTAATTATTTAAAATTAAAAATAATCGGCATGTACCCGTTAAATATAGCGACATGCAGCTATGCTGAGCAATTTTTAGAGAAATCGCTATAAAGAATGTATGCATTGGTTTTTATAACTGTAATGTACCTTCTACTGTAATGTAATTTTTTGAGGGGGATAGTGCACGCTGTAATCCAGCATCCATCCAACACGTTACCCCTCTCTCACAGAAGACTACCTTCAAATGTACTGCATTTCCCACTTTATCTTATTTCCCTAACTTACGCACGTGTTTGGGTAGTGAGTGAGATGTGCCAGAGCCCATTCTCATCCTATCCCTCCCCATTTTTCCAACCCTTTCCCTAAATCCATTCCTATATCTCCAAAGGTAGGCAGCGCATCCGGGGTCGTGCCAACGTTTGTTATTCAGGACTAATGTTGGCATGTACCGCGAATGTCTATGAGCGACAGTATCTACTGTTTAGTATTTCATTCTAAATTGTATTATCTGTTTCATTCTCTCTCTCTCTCGCTCTCTCTGTATGGTTACTTTTACAATAAAGACGTGTTTGAAGTGGTTCTGCAGTTTTAATTATAAAACTCAAGATAAAAGGCAAGTGATCATTAATTTAATAACATAAAAGTGATTGCCTGAGTGCCGCAGTGTAATAAAACTATAAATAAATACTTATATGTACAATAATTCCCAAACATCTACTTACCATCAGGTGGACTGTATGCCCGCCTGCCTCCCTCGTCCATAAAAAAAAATGAAACTGTAATTTAAATATATGATCATTTGCTTAGGGGGTTGCTTCAGTCAACCGCTACTTTATTTACGAATACTTTTGAACTATCGAGCTACATATTGTCAACTATTGAAATGAAATAGGTTTTAAATGGAATATATGTACCTAATAAACTAGAGAACGATTCGCTTAATAATGAATTAAGAGATTTGCTGATTTCTACATATAATATCGCTGTAATATTACTGTTGTATACACGTGGGTTTACCATTTCTTATGCCCGTTCAGTTTAATTGAGGACCAGAAAATGTGCAAACAGCTGTGTCTGCCTAGACATGTAGGAATTATCAATAGAAAAGAGATGGCAGATGTAAATACCTGATGGTAAGTGGATAATTTCGCCCATACACTTCTGCGATACTTGTCAATATATCTGTCAATAATTACACGTCCCCAGAGATATTTAGATTGCTTTAGAAAAAACAAGTAAGTAGAATGGGGATCTTCATAACAAAATATCATAAGCTGTTCATTGTTTTTAATTTATTTATTTTAGTTTTTTACTTAAAGCACAAATAAATATTGTATAAAAGGCGGACTTAATACCTAATGAAATTCTCTGCCTGTCAAACTTTTTTATACAGAAATACGAAGGGCAGTGCATCGTACAATCAATAAGAAATGACTACAAACAATACATATAATACCTAGGTACACTAATGCATAATATATTTATATATAACATATATAGCCATATAGTTATATACATTATGTTTAATAGCACTGTTAGAAGGGTAAGAGGTTGGCAATAATGTAAAGCTAGTCTTTCCTGTTCCCTCTGTAACTCATACCGATACCTTAAAAAATCACCAAAATACTGTAATAATAAGCTTATAGGCTTATCAGTGCACCGAGAAATATTACTAACTACTTTAATTAACTACTTTTAATTAATTGACAATTGTTATGGGGAATTTAATATCTTTTTCTGCGCCATTATACAATATTTTAATGTAGCTGCAATTAATGTCACACGTGATATACTTGTATTCACAATACAAAGGCTTCATTCGATGAGATAATTTTTTAACGTGATTTTCCTTCTCATTGTCACTACAAAAAAATATATCGTATATTATTGTCCGTTCCACTCACTTACCTCGTGTAAATGAGCAATTAATTTAAAAGGTGGACATTTATTAAAATGAGCGAAATATTTGTAATATGTATAGTTCCTAATATTTTCTTAGGTTTTCGCGATTACTATACATAGCAATTAAACAACTTTGAACGGTTTAAATCGCGTATATTTAACATTATTTACTTTGCACTTTTTAATTATTCGAACAACATTATTTACATTATTATTATTACATTATTACATTATTATTTACATAACATTATTTAGTTCGAAACATCGGTTAATAATGTTAAATATACACGATTTAAACCGTTCAAAGTTGTTTAATTGCTATGTATAGTTCCTGTTAAAATAAAAAAATCCGAAAGGAATGGAATCCACTGAAGAATCCACTGACCTAAGAATAGATCACAGAATCAGCACGTTCAAGTAGCACTCGAGTGGAGTCTATGGAGAATCGAAAATGGGACACCGAAGGGTCGAATATGGTGTGTGGTGGCGAGCGTTTGGGAGAGGCCAAGATATTCAACAGTGGACCGACATAGACTGATGATATAGTATGGTAATCTTTGATTAAAATCGTATATTGTATCTCGTACTATCGAAATACTATAACATATTATCGCTTTATTGTAGAGGAATACTAACGAAGTAACAATTTAAACCTGAAATGTTCTGAAGTTTAACAATAATGCGGTGTGACAAACTAATTGAGACGATGTGAATCACTCCTATGTTTAACATTAGCAAATAATGTTAAACATTATTATGATGGGTGATTCTACAGTACTATGCATAAAGCTATAATTTCAATTAACTGAAAATAACCTTTATCAAGCGGCATGACCCTTGACCTTCCATTCTTTATTTTATATTCAAACGCACTAATATTTATACATTCATATTTTCTTTTATAATCATAAAACTATCATAATTATATCTAATAAACCATATAGGTTTGTATGTGATACAAGTTCTGCAGAATCAGTATCCTAGACAGTATAATATCCCACCTACATGTGAACAGTGAACAAATTGTAATACCCCACGCCACCCCTCTCTCACAGAAGACTACCTTGAAATATACCGCATTTCCTACTTTATCGTATTTCCCCAATGTACATAAGTGTTTTGGTAGTGAGTGAGATGTGCCGGAGCCCATTCCCATCCCATCCTCTCCCTTCCCATTTTTTCAATCCATTCCTTAATCTGCAAAGGTAGGCAGCGCATCCAGGAGCGTTTATCATTCTGGACTGTAGTGAGCATATATCGCGGATGTCTATGGACGACAGTATCCATTTACTATCATGTGCACTGTATGCTCGTTCGCCGCCTTTTTTCTATAAGTAAAAAAAAAATAGGCAAGAAAAATATCTCTATAATTTATATAAGTTAAATTATTTTCACTAATGCAATGCAACCAGCCCTTTCAATATCCACTGCTGGCTAAGGGCCTCCACATACGCATTGCCTTGTGCGTGAAGGATGTATGGCCTTTAAACATCACGCTCGCCAAGCAGGTTGACGAGTCCACTGTTTTAGAGGTGGTGTAGTTCCTCAGGGCTCGTGGTAGCCAGTCGGTTATCCAATTAGTCGCCTTTTAGGACTTCCACGGGAATAGATGGAGTGGTACTATTCTATAGCCGGCCGACACTAATATCTATTTTTAATTTATGAAAATATGTTCATAACATACACCTATTACTCAATAACACATGTTGCTATTCATTGATATTCACTAGTCTATATATGATGGTATTTACAAGTGGTTTCCCGGCGACCACCGAGTTCACTGGATTGGTTTCGTTAGACTCAATTGTTCGGACCGAATTAAAAAAATTAAAAAGTGTCATAAATAACAATTCCCTTCTTATTGATACATAAGTTTATACCAATACCTTCACAACTATGTACATTATATATCTATCATCGTAACTGTAATCTTCTACAAGATATGAAAAAGCATTTCAAGTTAAATATAATTTGTGTCCTTTCTATTCCCATTTGTTTCCGTCCGTCCGTATTTGATTTGAAACTCTTAAATTGTATAAATCAGAAATTATATTTTGAAAAAAGTGTGTCGATGAAAAAAAAAACGATTATCGCTGACGAATTTAAATAAGCAATAATTGAAATGATTTGTACAATTGGTTTTAACGCCAGCCAGTACAGAGAGGATATCATAATTCATACCCACAAAAAAGGTGAACGACTTAACAGGACAAAAGTGGCTTAACAGTGGCCCGGCGGCCGTTCTATGTATATTTGTTTTTTTGCAAAAACTATGGCTTTGAGTAGATTCAAATTATCTGCCATTTACTTGAATTATTATTTACTAATAATTATTACTAATAATAATTCATCAATAGTGAAAAACATTCAAGGCACTAGGTTAAAACACAACAGAATAATGTAAGTACGAAATTTATCAATTTATAAAGAACCGATGGTTATAAAGTCATTTATTTATACATTAATTACGGGCCATTTTGCAGAATAACTCTCATATGAAACAGTCATTCAGTGTAGACAGGTGTTTGGTATACAGTGGCATGTGGAGCCGAGGAGTGAGCGAACGGCGACCTGGGTACTGTTTACTATTTAGATAATACTACTGGTGTCAGTGAAGTGATGTAGTGACGTATTGACTAATAGAGAATTATTGGCAATGATACAGAGGGTCAGACTTTTTTTATATTAAAAATGGCAGACAGGTGATCGACCTGATATTAAGTGTTTACTGTCGCCTTTTGACACTTGCAATACCAGGAGGATTATAGACGTGCTGCCTACCGTTTGTGATGGCGGATGAGTTTGACGATCATTACTAGCTTTCAAGATACAGATTTAGATTTTTAATCTAGTTTGAGAGTCCGGGCCCACTAAAAATACGAGTATGTTATGTGAAATTTAAAAATAATGTCAAAGAAACTACATTTCAATGAGGTCCATATATCATTGACTTTTCATTACCACGGGCTCAATGATATTCAAATTGTCGTGTGTTAAATATAAATCAGACTGAACTAAGTACGTGAAGCTCCGTTCATGATATTGACAAGAGAAAGTAATGGTAATCACGTTTATTGATACCAATTAATAAAATGGATATCATTACCAGTTTCAAATATTATGTTGGCATGTTTTAAAAACTAAATATAAAATATTTTTAGAAAACTTTAATTTTAAAAAGTAATATAATTCTCGTCTTTAAAGTTTTCAAGTCAGTCAAATCGTGGATTTATGCATAGTTCTGGAGAATCATGTTGAATACAAAGACGGTCACTATGAACAGTCAGTTTGAGGATTTTTTGGCGGGAACTCGAGAACTGAAGTTGAATTTTTGTGTGATTAATATATAAATCGTGTATTGTGCGTTTTGTGGTTAATAGCGATACTTTATTAAACTCCAAAGTGTGCTGTGATAATCAAACAAAAACATAGTACTGCGTTTCACATGTGCTTTCAAGGAGTCCTCTTCTGTCCTCAATAAACCTACTACCACTTTACTGAAAGGACATTGATAGGATACGAATTAAACTTTGAAATTGTTTATTACGAAGAAAACTTTATACTGGCAGAATGTACTTATTGCACTATTGCCATGTATGAAAAAAAAACCAATCATCTTGTTTTATAGATTCTCATCTCGAGTATGAGCAGTGTACAATCTCCCTAAACCGGATGAATTTCGGAAATATTGTCATTTAAACTGAGTAGTATCATTACGCTGATTCTAATATCCTCACGACGACTTGAAGAAAGTCGCCGTTAGTGGGTGGCTGACAAGAGCTGAAGACCGTGTGTGGTGGCGGTCCCCCTCTGGGGGAGGTTGGTATTGCTGTATCCGGTAGTGGGGAGATACAGGCTAATGGCATGATTTGCTAATGACTGCAAATATTGTCATTGACAACTGATTAGTACAGTTTGTTGTAGGCCCGCCTTCTGTGTGAAAGGTCCCCGATTCGATTCACGGTCGGACATTTATTTATTTAAACATAAATATTCGTTCGAATCCGAGTGGTGTGTCACTTGACCCACGATAGCGTGGCGTTACTTACACGCATCACGGTCTCTGCTGTGAACAGTCCGTGGTCACTGTGGTTACTGGTGGGCCGCGGTTTACGCCGCGTCATATGCTGAGTTGATACTATATGGCACAATAATCAATATACTTTTTGTTTTTATTGGGGGTTAAAGTATGAAATTGCCGATTTGTACTGAAAAAGTAAAACTCGTTTTTTTCTAAAATGTAACATATTTATTTAATCAAAATATTTACCCTCATTATCTATACATTGTTGCCATCTAATCGGAAGTTCATTTATGCCTTTGCGATAGAACTCTGGGGATGTAGATTCGACAAACTGTGTGAAAGCATATTGTACTGCCTCTTGAGAAGAAAATTTTTTATCACGTAGAAAATTGTCCAAGTCACGAAAAAAATTGTAGTCCGTTGGACCAAGGTCTAGCGAGTACGGAGGATGACGTATGGTTTATAACTGCAGCTCCTGTAGAGTTACAACGGTTTCTCGTGTAGTGTGAGGTCTTGCGTTATCATGGAGCAATAATGGTGAAGATCGATTCACGAGTCGGGGCTGTTTCACTGCTAGTTTCGCCATCATTGTTCGAAGTTCGGCACAGTAAACATCTGCTGTTATTGCTTGACCAGACCTGAGAAAGCTATAGTGAATAACACCATGAATAGACCACCAAACAGTTACCATTACCTTTTTATTGGTAAGCTTTGCCTTAGGGCACTGTTGCGGCGTTTGACCTTGGCATTTTCGCTATGATTGCATTTTTCGCTTTCGGTTATCGTAAAGAATCCACTTTTCGTTACATGTCACAATTCGATCCAATATTCCTTCATTTCTGTACCGATTGAACAAGGCAACGCAAGTTTCAACACGCGTTTCTTTCTGCCGATCAGTCAAATCATGAGGCACCCATTTTTCATATTTTTTTATCTTATTGATTTGATGCAAATGAGTCAATATTGTAGGTAAGGTAACGTTAAACCATGCCGCTAATTCCTGGGTAGTTTGACTCGGATCGTCTTCCACCATTCAGCATTCCTTCAATTCAGCGTTATTCACCTGTGTGGGCGGTCTTCCACGTGGTTCGTTCTTCAAGTCGAAGTTTCCATTACGAAAGCGTTTAAACCAAAAACGCATTAGAATTTAGAATTCGTTCATTAGCAGTCTCCTTTCCAAACGCAGCATTGATATTGCGAGCCGTTTCTGCCGCGTTAGTTCCGCGTCGGAACTCGTATTCAAAGATTACTCGGATTTTCGAAGTATCCATCTTTCCCGTCTAAGCTGAATAAAAAAAACAATTGAAAGTCGAAAATCGAATGTTGCACATTTTTTAAAACAAGAACCTCATAGGTATCATGTGAAAAATGTTTCATTCGAAAATCTTACACCATGAAGGTTTTATGTCAATTCAAAGTATCTAATACTATAAAACGGCAATTTCTTACTTTAACCCCTATTATTTAGTTTGAAAATGTTATTAGATGCTTAAAGCACTCAAAACTTTGTGTGTCAGTCTTGAGAACCGTTTATAGTTCGTGCCTTTTAGCATGGCAATAGCAAGCATTGAGACCTCCTTACTAATGTACTCGTGTATACGACACTTGCCAATGTAATGAGCGAAAATAGCTATCGCCAACGTATCGTGGTAGCAGCCACGTTCGATGTCATTGAAAATGTACCATAATGTACGAATGTACGGGGCGAAAGTAAATTCAGTGATTGCTATTGGCACGGAAAAAATCCTGGCCGCTGGAAAAAAATGTTGGAGAAACTTTCGACTTTAGTTCATGAGTATGGGGCGCATCCAACTAGGTGGATCGACGTCTTGAAGAAAGTCGCCGGTACTGCGTGGATGGGAAGAGCTGAAGAGCATATGTGGTGGTGAGCTTTGGGAGAAGCCATGGTGGAGAGACATAGGCTAATGGTATCGAATGGTAGTAACTATAAATTACGAAAGCGTACTGAAATAACATGTTACCACTGTTGTTACAGATGTGAGTGGTCAAAGTAGTCAGCGCGGGGAACTAATCGCCACTCGTATGATGATAGCAAAGGAGACAAAGGTTAAGGTAATGTACACTTGTTCAAACATTCATATTATCCACTGTTTTGTCCACACAGACGCGATACCGATGGTTTTATGCCATGTGTATCAAAGTGTATCAACTAAGAACGATGATAGT
Organism: Sesia apiformis; assembly: GCA_914767545.1. Lineage (NCBI taxonomy): Eukaryota > Metazoa > Arthropoda > Insecta > Lepidoptera > Sesiidae > Sesia > Sesia apiformis. The sequence goes on from OU611958.1 coordinate 414,037, forward strand.
CTATCTAATGTTATCTTCACATTCGTGTGATTATCAGTTCAAATCCTCGGCCCGTGCCATAGAGTTTCTACTTAAGTACAGATTTTTTTTTAATTTACACTAGCTCCGCGGTGAAGGAAATCATCGAAAAGGAACTTGCATGCTCAAGAATTAAAAAAAAATAGAATGTGTGGTTTTGTGGATACAAAACCACGCTGGGCTCGTATGCTGGGTTATAACCCAAAATCCTCCAGTAATTTACTAGGAGATGCCTATGCCCTGTAGTAGGACATTAAAGGTTGATACAAGTATAACATTTATTAAATTAAAGCTATGTTCAAGTTTCTTTGAGGGATAAGAACCGAAACAAAGAGATTCGCCAAAAAGCCAACGACGTGATGTATATTATCAGCATTTTAAAGTGACAATGGGCGCGGTGACCACTTACCATCATGTCTCCCATTTAATTTATAAAATAAAAACTTTTTTTTAAGAACCGGAACAGCGTAATACCGTAATGGAAAGATCACTTAAGGCAGTTCGTTCCACAACTTATGGGTTTGTGGTAAAAAACCGTTTTACCGCTTTATATATTTGCCGTACGACCAACAACCGTTGGGGTAGACAAATCCTTGAATGGGGACCAGGTATTTTTCTTTTTTCTACAGAATTCGGGCGATCACGAGGACACTTGGTGGTAAGTAGATATGTCGCCCATGGAAACCCTCTGTCCAGAATGACAAACGTTGCCACGCCCCCGGATGCGCTGCCAACCTTTGGCAGATTAAGGAATGGACTGGTAGAAAGGGTTGGGAAAATAGGAAAAGATTGAATGGGACGGAAATGGGCTCTGGCATTTCTCACTCACTACCGAAACACGTACGTACATTGGGGAAATATGATAAAGTTGGAATAGGAATAGATTTGGAGAAAGGGTTAGGAAAATGGGAAGGTATTGGATTAGATGGGATGGGAATAGGCTCTATCATATCTCACTCATTACTGTACGTATTGAGGAGTAATACAAAATGGGAAATGCAGTACATTTTAAGGTAGTCTTCTGTGAGAGAGGGGTAACGAGGCCAGTTGATTGCGCCCAGCGGCTGTTGGATTGTAGCGTGCATTGTAGCTCGAAAAACGAGAAGCGAAGTGTGGGATCCCCAGCGACTAAAATAATTAACAACTTGAAAAAACTCGCCCTTAGCGACGTGATAACAAATGATGATCATGAGGAACAGAAGATACTGTGATAACGAGCCTTGGGAGAGATTTATATTCAGTGGTGGAGAGACAAGCTGATGGCTGATGGTATACAAGTATTGTTGAACTCCGCATTTCCTCGATACGGAGGTGTCGTGTACCGTTCGGTTCAAAAACGATTTTATATCGCGAATCCTTAGACGCGAACATTACGCTACAATTACGCTTACGCTATATAATAACAATCTTCAAGAAAGCTGTGAATAGGATTTTGCCAGGTCGGCGGTGTACCCGCATACCTCCTGGTGTTGCAGGTGTCCATGGGCGGCGGTAACACTTTCCATCACGTGGGACCAGTAGCTCGTCCGCCTACTTGTCTATAAAAAATCCCCTAAAGTTGCGAATGCGAATTGATCTTCTTATTAGTGACACACGAACTTATGTGAGAATTACTTATATCCAGATGGACGAGACGGGCGGCGGGGGAGTGGTGGAAGAAGGCCAGTTTAATCTGGACGGTATACTGTCGGAGCTGGGCAGCTTCGGCAAGTACCAGCTGCTGCTGTTGTTGCTCCTCGCTTTCCGAGACTCCTTCCTCGCGATGTGCAACTTCAATTACGTCTTCACTGCTGCTGAGGTCGCGCACAGGTCAGTTGAAATTTCTGGAGAGTTTTGTCATTATAACATTTGAGATTTTCCCGTTTTTCATATAATTTTTTATCTATTTAAACGGGTCTTAACGCGGATTTATTAAGCTAAACCTTATTTATTTTACCTGACGTTTCGTTTGAGTTGAATGGTTTTACTGGATTTGATATTATTGGATTATACTTATTATACTGGATGGGCCTTCATCACCAAATGCTAACTTAAGTCTTTCATAACTTTTTTTCTGATTTATAGCGTAACGAAAGTCAAATAAAATCATTGAACGAAAATGTTCTCTTTTTAAATTTATTTATCCGCAAACACTTAATTTTCAAATTGCCGCCAGAAATAAAAAACAAATGACAGTTTTGAAAATTTAATGGCGTTTGACAAGCAACGAGTTCCATTTTCAAAATTCGATATTGTTTTTTTCTATCGTATTCTACAGTAGCTGGTTCGAAGAACTTTTAGTTTGACCTATGGTAAATGTTGCCATATTTAATGTAAACTACGAAAATGGTTTATCGGAAATAAAGGAACCTTATAGTTATTTTACGGAATCTTTCACGTGTTGCCTTTTGATACTCGTCCAAATATGAAGGTCATTTTTGTTGTCATAACATTATGTAACTGTCTTGAAACTCAAAGTGAAACTTTATAAGATTTAAAACAAGAACTTTCAGATTTTCTACTTGTAGATGACACTTAAATTGACAGGTGGTGTTATTATATAGTCGGCCGGCACCGTGGAGTGCCATAAAAGGCGACATAAATAAGAAAGTCGGTACCACGATCCCTGAGATTCTTCAGTACCGCTAAAAGTGTGGACTTACCAATCCGCTTGACTAGCATGGCGTTTCTAGGCCATACATCCTTCATGCGCATACGTTACAAGTATCATAAAAAGCCAATTGCTTTGCAGATGCGTCGTACCAGAATGTGAACTAATAGAATCGCAGTTCAACACCTCCTGGGGACCATTCGCATTGGGAAACGAATCACAGATCTGCTACAGAATGGCTCCGCACGAGATATATAACGTCTTCAATGCGTCCAGCAATCAAAGCGTGGATCATGGCAGAACGTGCGCTCCTGCTTGGTTTGAGTTGAATAGGACGGTGCCATGCGAGAAAATTATTTATGAAGATTATAATAGCATTGTTGCTGAGGTAAGGTTCTCTCAACAAATAGGCATAGAATTACTTTTTTTTGGGGCGGGAGAAGAGTCCTCAAACGGACACCACGTACCGGAAACCTAGCGTGGGACGCTCTCCGGCCAGGTGAATGAGAAGAGTACAAGACCGTGTGTGGTGGCGATCATTAGGAGAGGCCTATATCCAGTAGTGGAGAGATACAATCGATGGTACGGTATATGTAGGAACAAGGTGGCAGTCGAGCATACTGATCACCTGGTGATAAGTGAATACTTGCGATGCATGTCGACTTCAGTCCAGAATAAGACAAACGTTGGCACGGCTCCGGATGCACTGCTTACCCTTGGCTGTGTAGGAATGGATTTGAAGAAAGGGTTGAGAAAATGGGGAGGGATAGGATACTAAACTCCAATCTGCCATTTCACGTTGCAATCCCACAGCTGCTGTGTACGATCGTACTCGACTGGCCACGTTACCCCTCTCCCACAGATGACTACCTTAAAATGTAGGCATTTTCCACTTTATCCTATTCGCTCAATGTAGGTACGTATTTTGAAAGGGAATCTTCAAATCCATTCCTAAATATCCAATGGTAAGCTGCGCATCCAGGAGCGTGCCAACGTTTGTCATTCTGGACTGTATTCATGGATGACAGTATCCATTTACCAGCAGTTGGAGTCTACTCGTCTGCTACCTTCTTTCCATAAAAACGCACCTTTTATAGTTCTTTCATTTAACAAAGGCGGGTTACGCTTAGTAGTATTTGTGCTCCTACATGTATAATGTTTTAGTATGCGCGTAGGCGTCGGGAACCAAATGAGCGTTCTCAAGTTAACGCACACTAAAATAATGTACATGTACGAGCACAACCATTACTAAACGCAACCCGCCTTCGTGAGATGAAAGAACTATAAAATATTTAACATACCTAAATACCAAGTATGCATACGTAGACACGTATTCGTGTAAAGAAGGCATTGTCTGAAAGTCATCGTCAGAACACAAACATTACTTTTCTAATGCTAAGGCCATACTTACAACAAGGCTGTTGAAATAAGAATCACAGTGACTGCACGCGTAAGCTGGTAATTATCCGTAATTGTAGCGGCATGAAAGCGGTTGTTATTTAAATAATGAACCCGTATCGTAATGATGGGCTAATGATTCGTCATTGTCAATGTCGACACAGGTTCAGGGTACTGTAACTGCGTGTTCTACCTGAAGTGGTTACGCGTACTGTTATGAATCCAGGATGTGAGGTACCCTTACGATAGCCCTGAGTACACTACGGCCTAAGCCTTAGCCTACCCTAAGGCTTACCGTACCCTATACCGCTCTTCCAGACTACGACTAAGGCAGTCTAACGACAGTCACCTTACGAGTTCGATGTGCACCATTTTCCGACTCCTATGGGAAAATTGTTGTAAAGTTTTATATTTTTTTTAAACGAACTTGGGTAAAAATCCCATTTACAGTACACTCTTTATCTTAAAACAAGTTATAAGTAAAATAGAGTAACCGTAACTAGGTCTTTTATCGTCTATTGCTGCACACGGGCACATTTTTTTGTACATGAGTGATGTGTGGCCTTAAAACATCACGCTGGAAAAGTGAATAACAAAGCCACTCACCAGCTCTGAAAGAGTGAAGGCGCCAACCCTGATGCATGGCCTTAAAACGCTACCAGATAATGTGCATGAGAAAGTCAATGGCTAGCAATGGATACTGAAAGGGCTGGTTGCATGGGTTGCATGATTTTTATTGGAATTGTTTTCAGTTCGATCTGGGCTGTCAGCCTTGGAAGAGAACGTTGATCGGGACTATTCATAATCTGGGCCTCGTCGTATCGTTCGTACTCTCGGGCGTCATATCAGATAGGTAGGTGTAAATAGACAAATTGAAATCTAGAGAAAAAGTTACGCTGACTGCATTTGAGGGTTGAGTGCACGTTGCTACAAACCTATTAAAATAAGCGCACCAGTGGTTTTTTTTATAGAAAAAAAAGGCGGCAGACGAGCATACAGTCCACCTGATGGTAAGTGGATACTGTCGCCCATAAACATCCGCGATTCATGCCAACATGAGTCCAGAATGACAAACGTTGGCACGCCCCCGGATGCGCTGCCTACCTTTGCAGATTAAGGAATGGATTTGGAGAAAGGATTGGGAAAATGGGGAGGGATAGAATGGGAATGGGCTCTGGCACATCTCACTCACTACCGAAACACGTACGCACATTGGGGAAATACGATAAAGTGGGAAATGCAGTACATATCAAGGTAGTCTTCTGTGAGACAGGGGTAACGTGGCCAGTCGAGCACGCCCAGCTCGTGACATGAGTGCTGCGCCCAGATGGTTGGATGAGAAGAGCTGAATACCGTGTGTAGTGGCCATCCTTGGGAGAGGTCTATATCCAGCAATGTAAATACATAAGCTGATTGTATGGTATACACGTTACAATTAAATCTTAATGCAAATACAAACATAATTATTTCACTGATTTCTGCATGTGTTCATTTTCTATCTATAAAAAAAGTCATAAAGATTATAAACATGAAAATAAATTACAATAATCATAAAGATTATATACGTGAAAATAAATTATAAAAATCATAAAGATTATATACATGAAAATAAATTATAAAAATCATAAAGATTATAAACATGAAAATAAATTATAAAAATCATAAAGATTATAAACATGAAAATAAATTATAAAAATCATAAAGATTATATACATGAAAATAAATTATAAAAATCATAAAGATTATAAACATGAAAATAAATTATAAAAATCATAAAGATTATATACATGAAAATAAATTATAAAAATCATAAAGATTATATACATGAAAATAAATTATAAAAATCATAAAGATTATAAACATGAAAATAAATTATAAAAATCATAAATATTATAAATATGAAAATAAATTATTTTGCTCTACATTTGCAGATACGGCCGCAAAGTAATAATTGTAATGACGCCTATCATGGTGGGGGTGATTGGACTCGTGAAATCCTTCTCCGTCAACTACTGGATGCTGCTCGTGTTCGAATTCGCCGAGTCTGCTCTGGGTTATGGCAACGCGTCCATGGTGTTATGTGAGTACAAAATTAGTGTATATTGATAGATACCACCCCTCCGATTTTGACCCTGAGGTTTGAAAGATGCTTGTCCGGTAAAATCGTAAATCTCCGAGCGATGGGCCTGTGACGTCGATCATTCCAAAAATTACAAGTAGGATTCGAAATATCAAGTTGGCTTTAGTAAACATTAATATCAGAAAACATTAATTATTGTTGTGATTAAAACGCAAACATTTGAACCTTTACTTTAAATCACCATTATAATAATAATAATAATAAATACTCTTTATTGCATACAAATAGTTATTACATGTGTACAAATAATAAATGACAGAATACAACAGGCGAATACAATTAAAACAATGATATTAATTAAAACCTTTAAAGCATCATTGTGAGTATCGAAAACTTGTGTTAATCTTATGTTAATCATTATTAATAATTTAATATTATCTCTCGTCGAGAATATGTCACAGATTATAACTGGAAGTATTATTTAAGATTAAATTTAAAATTGTTTACTTTCCTGTTCTGTTTTTATACCAATATTGTTAATTTCCGGGTTCAGGGTATATCAGGCTCTATACTGATCAAGTCCTCCCACTGTCTGATGCTCTAATAATACGAGTATTAATCTAGAAGTATTTTGACTACCTTCTTGAAATACTAGTGACCTTAGTGACTTCTAGTGGCTTCGCTTAGGTGACTTACCGTTTTTCTAGATTTCCTTTTGACCAGCATTAGTTTAGCTTTCTAAACTTGAAAAAAAATTCCAAAATCAGTCAAGTAGTTATTGATTTGACATGTGAATAAAAAAATGAAAGTTATAGGGTCACAGTTTTTATAATATTACATAAGTAGTGGGTATATAGTGTAGAAAATTTTTAGGTGGTCGTCAATTTAGTACATTCAATTAAAAAGGCAAATTAATCTCTTTACACGCGAAGGATTTCTCATAAAAAGATATTGGTGACTCTACAAACTTTGGATAAGTTCAGACCTGGACAACTACCTAACGAATTACAATAGTCATGAATTTGACGACCACTTAAAAATCATATAGAGGTGGCAAACAGGGAGTCGTTCTATCTGATAGTAAGTTAGAGCTAAAAATATGCTGATAAATTGTTGTAAGAGTCCAACCAAAACTCAGTTCATATTTTAAACTTATATTTATTTTTATTTATATTATAACAAGCTATTGCCTACTATCCTACGGAAACCTTTTATAACCATAGTCTATACCTATACTTTTCAAGATCCAAGTCCATGCAAAATTTTAGCTCATTTCTCCCCCCTGTTGATGCATTTTAAACATAGAAATTATTTTTTGTATATTAATTAGAATTTCACATCGAGTTCACAAGGTTGCGGGCACCCGCTGGATGCAGGTCGCTGTCGATAGGTCTAAATGGCGGACAATGGGGGAGGCCTATGTCCAGCAGTGGACGTGCAAGGGCTGAAATGATGATGATGATGATCGAGTTCACATCTAATGGTTCAAGGAAAATATGTACTACTCAAGAGGATGCTTAATTGATATGCCAAATTATAAGTTACATTTTAAATAAAATTACAAGGTAATTTGCTTGCGGCTTACCGGAATACATACGGGGCTGAACGGTTATTGACCAGCGAGTCACACAAAACATTCATAAGGTAATGAGAACATTGTAAATCGATAACGAAGTATGACATTCTCGGAACATACCGTTACCAAATGAATGGAACATACTTTTGTCTGTATTACGGGGAATTACGTGTCATTTCTTTGTTGCAGGCTTAGAAACCGTCAGTCAGAAGAGGCGCGTTGTGTTCTCCTGCATATCTGATCTATTGTCATGTTTTGGTTCCGCCTTCTTCGGCCTGATCGCCTGGAAGATTCCATACTGGCGATACATGATGAGGGCCATCTACACGCCCTTACTCGTCGTCGTCTTCTACATATTCCTCGTAGACGAAGGAGTCAGATGGCTACTAGCTCACAATAAAAATGATGAAGCAGTCAGAGTGTTGAACAAAGTAGCAAAGATCAACAACATTACACTTTCAAATAAAGCAAAGGACATGTTGTCCAAAATTACTGCGGAGACCGCCAAGGCTATTCAGGTAAATTATCAAAGATAACAGCGCTGTGCAAACTAGGACTCTTACAAAGGTTTCGATGAAATATCGTGAAAAGATATACATCTAATAAATGAAAATAGATATAAAAGGTGCCTACAGGAGCACCTAAGCTACAGTGTTTGTACAGCGCCGAATATGTTTTTGTCTTCTTTTTGTCTGAATTAACTCGTAAACTTCAAAAGCATTTGTTGCGCTGTTATTTTCGCCTTTTGTTTACTATCAGTTGCTATTATTGTCGTATGATTATTATTTGAGAGATTACTTACAAGTAGATGGTAGATAGATGGTCTGTTGTATTATCTTATCTTTTTGATTGAACTTCTTTTTTACTTTTGTATATTCTATTGTTTGTATTATAATTCCAGGCAGGTCAGCAGCCAGCCCCTGAAGCTCCAAAAGTTCTCTCCGTTCTCCGCTCCAAAACCATTCTATTGCGGGTTGCCTTGATAGCAGCATGCTTCATCTGCTCCACATTCGTCTTCAACGGAACGATCATTAACTCCACGGCCATCTCCGGGAATAAGTACTTGAACTTCTCATCCATGCTGTTGGTTTCCATTCCAACAAGAATAATTACCGCATTCACTCTCACGCGGTTCGGGAGGAAAGCACCCATTTGCGTCGCGTACTGTCTATGCGCTGCCTTCTTCATTTCGTCCGCTTTTGTGCCAATCAGTAAGTACACAAAAATGACCAATTTTAGCTTTTTAAAATTTTCGCGTACATATTTTATATTGTAAACCAGATCTAAATGCGTAAAATAAACGCCTTTAATTTTGTGTCTAGACCCGATTTACAATATCGAATACCAATTTTAGTACATGATTGTTTTTCTTTAGTGCTAAGAACCTCGTCACCTCTCCTCGTCGCCTATATCTTCAATCAGTGCGTTCTTAGATATGATGTCTAAACGTAGTCTTTGACGGTTGGCGTGACTCACAAGTTCAAAGTTCAATCTGTCAGCTATGGAAATAGCTTTGCTCGGAGTTTTTGCTCAACAAACTAAAAAAATGAAGAAATTCGAAAAAGAACAAGCTGCCGACATAGCTCAAAGAATCAACAAGTTGAAATGATAGTGGGCAGGTCAATGGATGGAAAAACGAGTTCTCGAATGGAGACCACGTGCCGGGACAAATAGCGTGGGACGCCCTCCGGCCAGGCGGACGACTTGAAGATAGTCGGCGGTAGTGGCTGATTGAAAAGAGCTGATGACCTTGGGAGAGGCTTATATACTCAGAAGTGAAGAGACACGGGCTATTTTTGGCGTTGCTCGTTGAATCTGTTCCGACCCTGGTCGCTAGCGAGTCATTGTTACAAAACTTAAAAATGCCCAATTGCGCTATAATCAATTGTAAAAATTCGTCAAAAGTAGTGAAACAATCTTGACTCGAGCTCACCTGGTTGCTACCTTGGCAGATATTTCGTCTCATCGGTGAGTGATCACTAAAATTGCCTCACTGAAGTGACACGCTTGTTTTCCATACAATTTCGCGAACTTCCAAATTAAGATATGTTTAATATAAAGAAATACAATTGGAGATGACGACGGTACTGTTTTCTAGACATTTGGTGGGCAGCAGTGCTGTTTTACCTGGCAGGCAAGATGTGCAGCAGTTACGGCATATTTTCAATACACGTGGTGGCGCTCGAAGTGTTTCCCACCACGTCGCGGAACACACTCAGCAACATCGCCAACACCATCGGAAGGCTGGGCTCAGTGCTCGCGCCACAGGTGCCTTTGCTGGTAAGTAAACTTTCATTCTGTTGCAACCAGCCCTTTCAGTATCCACTGCTGCACATGAACCTCCTCGTTCACATTGTCTCACTCAAGGCCTTAAACCGCCACGCTGCCCAAGCGGGTTGGCGAGTCCACTCTTTCAGAGCTGGTGTAGTTCGTCAAGGCTTATGGTAGCCGCTCTGTGATCCCTTGGTCGCGTTTTACGACACCCACGGGAAGAGATGGGATGAGAAATGAGATACCACTCAAAGGTTGCCTGGAAGATCGCTTTAGCGATAACGCCACTAATTGTAAGAGTGCTTCTAATTATTTATATTCTTATATTTCTCTTCTGTATGTTTTGCCGTATAATAAAGTATGTGTGTATCATATGTGTACACCTTTTATACCGCGAACCCGTAGGCTGTGGAACGAACTGCCTCAAGAGATCTTTCCATTATGCTATGATATGGGGCTCTTCAAGAGAGCTGTGAATAGGATTTTGCAAGGTCGGCGGCGCGCCCGCATGCCCCCTGGTGTTGCAGGTGTCCATGGGCGGCGGTAACACTTATCATCACGTGGGACCTCTTGCTCGTCCGCCCACTAGTCTATAAAAGAAAAAAGACGACAGTAGGTATTACAATTCCTGTAGATAGGTGAAGTTAAAGCCGAATTTAACTTTTTCAGGGTCATATAACGTCTGGTTTACCGAGCGTGGTGTTCGGCGTGGTAGCGCTCGGGCCAGCTATTCTTGCGCTACTGCTACCAGACACAAGCAACGCGGCGCTTCCTGACGACCTCGCTGCCGCGGAACGACTCGGCAATCGCAATGGCGAAGGCGATGATCAAAGACATGCCACGCCGGCTCAATGACGATTATCAGTCCTAGAAATGGAAATAACATAACGTAGCCCAATTTGTAGGTAATGACATGGAAACTCTAAGAGGGTCCATATTTTTTAAGCCATTTTACGTGGCTCTGGCTAATAATATGCCAAAAATCTTTGATAAAAATGATAATCAGTCTCAGAAATGTAAGTAACAGAATCCCAAATAAGATACGAGTAGATAGCTACATAATAAAGGCAAGAAAACTCAACTGGAGTCCATGCTACCTTACGAGCTTACCTTATGCTAAGCCATTTTACGTAGGTATCTCCGGCTAAGAATATACCAAAAATGTCTTATAAAAACAAACAACTCTCTCGGAGGTCAATCAGGAAAGCATATACAAATTCTACTTTTTAAAACTATTATGTTTTCTTGAACGCCCCGAATTCGATGTCTTCCTGGTGTTACATCAGAACCGAACAAAAGCTAACGAAGGAGGGCGTAATGGCGCCATCACGCGACAGAAAATAGCGACATCTAGAGACAGTTAACTAAAAAAATACAATATACTTTATGAAGCCAAAGACACTTCAGTATCAATCACAAAATCAATATCAAAGGAATCGTATAAAACAAAGGATTTTAAAGAGCTAAATAAATAAAGAAGCGACTATATCCCGTTTTATGCGAGATGGATAAAGAATTTATTATTTCCTTAAAGTATAATTTAGGCACAATTTGCCTTTGTAAAGAAAGAGAATGATATAATTGACATTGATTGCTAGAACTTCTACGTAAGTTCATCCATCAGAAGGAATTTTTTAGCTCAACTTCTGTTCTATACAATATACTTCATATTCCAATACAGGGAGTGTATAGAAAACTGTTATTAATTAGTGTGAAAGTGAATTTTATTGAAAGACAATTATTATATTAGTTTAAATCATTAGTTAGCTGTAGGTAAATATTAAAAGATTATTCACCAAAGTTATTATTTACATGTTAAGTCAATTCTTTATAAGGTAATCTCATTACTATAGGTTATATAACTTTGGTATTTAAATTATTATAAGTAGATATGGATCTGTTTTATACATTTGTAGCCTAAATTATTGTCGGTCGATTACGCAAAACATTTGTAAATAAATATTTTTATGTTAAAAATAATGTACTTATGTATATTTGAGAATATTAAACATTATATTTATCATTGAGTATTCTCAGTTACTTATTAAAATCACTAGGGTCAATTCGAAATAATCTTAACGGTTCTTTTTTTCTTCATAATGTGGCAATGGCGCAATTGAGCACATTCTGCCAGTGTCAAGTTTTTTTTCGTAATAAACAATTTCAAAGTCTAAAACATATCCTGTCAATGTCCAGTCCCGTCGAAGTAAGTCAGAAGTCGCTCAGTAAAGTGATAGTAGGTTTACTGTGGACAAAAAAGGGCTTCTTGGAAGCACACACGGAACAAAACGCAGTCCCATGCTTTTATTTGATTATCACAAACACCACGGACGAAAAATGCATTGAAGTTTAATAGATTATCACCATTAGAAACCGCAAAACGCCGAATACACATCTTTTAATAGTAATCAAACAAAAACTCGGCTTCCCTTCTCGAGTTCCCGCCAAAAAGGCCATCTTAACGGTTTGAATTAGAATTTGCAAAAACAGAAAAATAGTTTAGATTAAGAATATGAGCCATACGAACATATAAATTATATGTCGTTGGATGGCTTGAATGATTTTTTTTTAATTTATAGAAAGTAGCGAAATCTAGCAATCGGACCAGCGCCTGCCGACGGCGCTTTTTATATACTTCACCGCCGATATTAAAACAATACATTGTGTAATAATAATTATAATCTATACTGAAATTAATTAATAGAAATTTCACTGCCTCTGTCTATAATTACTTTTATACACCTAGTTGTCATGATTATAAATAAAATATATAAATTTATAATAAAATTGTATTAAGTAATTACAGTCTTAGAAATAAATAAACAATTAAACATTATATTTAATTTCACACTGTGGTTTGGTCTTTTCTATAGAATATTTGACAAATTGAATATATTATAAAATATATATTATTAAAATCTTAAAAAAATATATATAAAATACTTGAAATTAAGTTCAAAATAATATATTGGAAGATGATCAAGCTAAAAAACTGAAATCTGAAGTTATGAAAGACACCATTATGGAATTATATAGTCTTAGTCTATGAATAGTCTATGAATTCGTAGTCTCGTTACAGCTGAGCGTGAGCGAGAAAGATAGCTTTAATTCCCCTCTCTTTCTCAAATATAATAAGGCCTAATCTTATATTTCCAATGAGTTTGGAAAATTCCCTTCTTGTATAACGCAAACTTCTTGTAAACGCATTTTCTTGTATAACAAAAAAAAAATCTTGTATAACGCAATAATTTCAACCGCCTACCTTAATCCGATCTATTTAACTAATAAGGAAAAATAAATTAATTATATCCCACTAATGTTTTAAATGTCAAAGTTTTGCATGTTTAGCAAATACAAAACGCCGAATACACATTTTTTAATAGTAATCAAATAAAAACTCGGCTTCCCTTCTCGAGTTCCCGCCAAAAAGGCCATCTTAACGGTTTGAATTGGAATTTGCAAAAACAGAAAAATAGTTTAGATTAAGAATATGAGCCATACGAACATATAAATTATATGTCGATGGATGGCTTGAATGATTTTTTTATAAAATTTATAGAAAGTAGCGAAATCTAACATTCGGAATCTAGCATTTAGGTTCGTTTGCGATCAATCACGTCGAAGCGGCTGGTCCGATTGACGCTTGGTTTAGCTAGGCAATAATAATAACACATAACACAGTGTAATTCATGTAGACGACGCGAAGTCGCGGCCAAAGTTGAGAAATAAAGTAAGCAAACGAAGTTACATATTCCAAAAACTTTCAATTCGCCCCTTTTAAATAGGTATTAGCTAAAAAAACAGTGATCGGATTAAGGAAGAAGATCGGAATTAGGTAGCTTTGTGTTATTATTCCGTTAAATATACTAGATCGTCTTTAGCACAAATCAGCTATCAGCTCTTATCTTGGACCCGGTTTCCCAATTGCTTCAGCCTCCGCGAGGGTGTCGGGCATCTTCGTGCCGAGAGTCTCCGGCTGCGTGAGGACCAGCACTCCAGAGAGTAGGCCCATGAAGCCGAACATAAGTGACGGGATGCCGTGGTAGTAGTCACCCTGGAGGAGCAAAATAGAATTTTAATATCTTATAAAATGTTTCAATAGACCTTTCCTGAAAATGAAAGGAAAACGGTACAATTTTTTTTTTTTTTATAGATTAGTGGGCGGACGAGCAAGCGGTCCCACGTGATGGTAAGTGTTACCGCCGCCCATCGACACCTGCAACACCAGGGGGTATGCGGGCGCGCCGCCGACCTTGCAAAATCCTAAAGGAGACAGACTATTGATTCTAAACAGTCATTTATTTCAACCTTTTTTTTTTTATGGATGAAGGTGACAGACGAGCATACGGTCCACCTGATGGTAAGTGGATACTGTAGCCCATAGACATCCGTGATACATGCCAACATTAGTCCAAAATGACAAACATTGGCACGCTCCCGGATGCGCTGCCTACCTTTGGATATACGAATGTATTTGGAGAAAGGGTTGGGGAAATGGGGAGGGATAGGGTGGGAATGGGCTCTGGCACATCTCACTCACTACCGAAACACGTACGTACATTATGTAAATAAGATAAAGTGGGAAATGCAGTACATTTCAAGGTAGTCTTCTGTGAGAGACGGGTAACGTGGCCAGTCGAGTGCGCCCAGCGGCTGTTGGATTGCAGTATGCACTCTCCCCCTCAAACTCTCCCCCTCAATAAGAACAATATTTTTAATAGAAAGAAGATAACAGACTTCCACCTGGTGGAAAGTGGATACTATCGGCAACATTCGGTGAAGGATGAAAAATGTTGTCTCGACACTGGCGCCATGTATAAATACCTAAATAATACGCAACGTCTGTCTGTGTTTGTGTCTGTTCGTTTATAAATTGGGTTCTACTGAACGGATTCTGATGCGATTTCTACTATCGTGTCAATGATACCTTCTGAAAAGTTTTAGTTGGCGATAAACAACTAATAATATTACAACATACGAAGTTCATTTTCTGCAGGCAATTTTAACAGTTCCAAATGAATTTGATACTCTTGTAACACGTTTCGGCGGTCCTATTAGTAATGTTTATACTACAGATATACATACGAGTACTGGAGTTAGAGGAGCAGTGATGGATCCGATGCGCCCGATCATGGAAGAGAATGCAAGCAACGTGTGCCGGAACTCGGTTGGATACAGCTCTGAAGTGTATAGATACAGCGACGTGAGTGTTCCGGAGATTCCGAACTTGCCCATCAGGAACAGCACCAGCCGTAGTGTATACAGATCTGCGAAATAAAACGATAGATATTTTTACCTAGTTAGTGGTTTAAAGTATTTGCATTGTACAGAAACGTAACTCTATTGTAATGATTTGTATACAGTACAGATAGATGTGACACCGTACTATCAGTGCCTCTTGATTATTGGATATAGATGTTTCACAAGGACCACTACACGGTCTTCTGCTCTTCTGTTGTAAAAAGTCGCTTGTAGTGTATACAAGAAGCGACTTTGTACAAGTCATCGGTCTCCCTGGCCGAAAGCCGTCCCCCACATTACGTCTTCATTCAAGGACTTATCTACCTATGACTACAACCTATTTTGTCACTAGTGAGTGTTAACAACTTTTAAAATTTGCTCTACGAATGAATCTTTTTATAAACATCATGACTTCAAAATTAACTGATATTCATTTATTATTATTTTATCATCCTTATTTGAATCTCAACCTAAACATCAATCATGTGACTTCATAAAAATACAACAATAATTAATTCATAAGATTCGTATAATAATAAATTATATGTAATATCTATTAGAAATAAACGAACCTGTATCGACAAATACGAAAGCGATGTTACAACCGGCACTTAGGAAGTAACCACAAACCAATGTAGCCTTTCTGCCGATCTTACTGAGAAGCAACACCGCGAGGAAGTAGGCAGGAATCTCGACGGCACAGGTCAAGATGAAGTTGAGGTGCATGGAGTCAGAAAGGCTGGTGGAGTTGATTGAGAGGCCATAGTAGACGAATGTGCAGGTGATCCACCAGATGGGCGTGGTGCAAACGCGTCTCAGGAGCGTGGGCGATTTAATGATGGTTTTGATCAGTCCAGGTCCGTTTGAGACCTGTATATAAATAAAATAAAAAAATGTTGTTATACGTATGTTTAAAAACAATAATTATTTTATCTATAGCTTCGGCTGCATGGATGACTAATAGAGCAAACAAGTTATTTTTGTTTTCAATTACGTGTATTGTTTTTGGTTGCTCAAAAAAGTGAAGAAAGAAGAAATTAAGTCTAAAAAATGTGCGGTCACTAAACAGTGTACCAAGAGATCTTAAAGAAGAACATTATCTTATTGTTCCATTGATGGACGGGGCAAATGAAAGCATAATACTCCCGTCTATGTTTCATAATCTTTTGAGGAAAATCACTCCAAAATTAACCATAAAACCCGGTTCCCTAAAAGGGAAAAAATAGTCTTACTATTAATGTATTTACCATAAAGGAGAATGGACTTTTTAGTCCCATCCACCAATTGTCATATAATTTATATTCAAATAACAAGATCTATTTAAGTAGAACTTTTGTTAGATAATTATCTGTCTGATCGGAGGTATACTTTTCTAAATGTAGAAAACGTGTTAGCCCAATGTTCACATAAGCGACTTCCTGTTGCTCCAAGAGTCAAGCAATCATAACTAACGGGGGTTGAACTCTAAAAATTATACACGATTTGACAGGATAAATGACAATTATAATGACGTATAATTTTTTTTTTTTGACATTACATTTAGACTGTCAGACCAGAAACTTTTGGACCTCATTTGGAAGGATGTTGATTGAAAAAACATACAAACTATATTTACTTGTTCTGACTGCGGTGGTGGATTCATCAACGCTGACATGGACTTTTCACTGATCTGTGTGCCGTTGACCTTGGCTACTTTCTCTAAGACCTTCCTCGCTCTATCGAACTTCTGTTTAGAGAGCAGCCATCTCACGCTTTCGGACAGGAACCAGTAGTAGCTGATGATAAGGAAGCACGGAATATGAAGAGCCATAATCATGTATCGCCACGGTTCGATCGCCCAAGCTACTGCGCCGACAAGCACTTGCCCAATGGCGAACATAGTTGAGCATGTTGCGGTGGCCAATACACGATATTTGGGACCCACGAGCTCAGCGGCTGAAACACCATGGAAACATTTGTAAATATTTAACTTTATATCAACTAATATGTGGTATACTTTATTCAAGTATAATACAGGATTATGTACAGAAAAAATACCAGCAAGTTCTCTATACTGAATTCTTAGCATCGTTAAAATGGATTATTCCCACTCGCAAGTCCACCCCGGTGGGAATTTTAGTTTTTTTTCCACTTATCCCCACCGGCTACGTTGTAACACCCGAGTGAGGACTTGTGGAAAAAATCTAAAAGTTACCACCGAGGTATATGTTATATTATATACATTTCTAATATTATAATACCTATGTATATTATTATGACATATTAAGGACAGTGGTATTTTATATGTCACTGAGTGACTGATTTATGTTTTCAAAGAATTACTATGATAAAATCAACATATTAGTCAAGTAATTAAGTATAACATACAAATTTAAAAGGTAAACAATGTACTCAGCACATTTTCGTGAACGTTGAGGCCATCCGGCTCCTCGATAACACGGATATAGTGAGAAGACTGCAAAGGACGAAACCTTTTGAGTTAGTGTAGTGTCAATATTATGTAGTTACTTAGTGAAATGAGTGCTCCCAATAAAGATCACAAGAACAAAGTGACTTCCCCTTAACAGGAACAATAAGTGGAGTGTTATTGGACACGTTCTTAGTTTTACTCTACTTAGCAACTTAGGTCAAATTTAAATCGGAAGGGATGAAGGATCTGTGAATAGGATTTTGCAAGGTCGGCGGCGCACCCGCATACCCCCTGGTGTTGCAGGTGCCCATGGGCGGCGGTACCACTTACCACCACGTGGGACCGCTTGCTCGTCCGCCCACTAATCTATAAAATAAAAAAATAAAAAAATCACTCATTAGTCTTAGTATTATGGCTAGATTGTAATTTTATATGTAATACCTCTTTATTATGTATGTCATTGTTAAAAAACAAAACACATTTTTCATATCTTTTTTTCCCAAGATGTATCCAATTGTTATAACACCGTCATTGATTTACGAGTAAATGATAATAGTATGTCTGCGGTCACCACTCGCTAATTATTCCTATTGATAATTCCTATTCCTCTCTGCGTGTTCTCTGAAGAATTGTTCAACATAATTCCCAACATATTCCCACCTCAAGTTTCTACAACCGACACCACCTATCACAGAAGTGCGGTGCATCCGCATATCCTCGATAAGGGGATGTCGCATACTGTTCGGTCTAAAACCATTGAATACCGCGAACCCGCAGGCTGTAGAACGAACTGCCTCAAGAGGTCTTTCCATTACGCTACTATATGGGGTTCTTCAAGGAGGCTGTGAATAGGATTTTGCAAGGTCGGCGGCCTAGCCACATACTTCCTAGTATTGGCAGCGATAACACCATCAGTAGGACCGCTTACTCGTCCGCCTACTTCCCTATAAAAAACACAGTTAAATATACTTGACCCATTTTTATAAAATTTCTTGGTGTTTTATATACATGTATTTATTATAGCACCTGTAAAATGTTACCATGTATTTATTTACAGTTCCCGAATATGTACTCAATCACTAGTGAATTTTATGAAGTAATCACTGTGCCGTATTCTCTACAAAGTAATGTTTGACGTGCAACATGCACTTGCAGTTCATAGAGGACAAACTACACATCCACCGAGTCACCATGTACCTAATAAAGTTGAATGTGATAGCGAAATATCAAACACCACTGTCCTCAATATACCACATAAAATAATAATATAAAAGTATATAATATAATTAATATATAAAGTCGACTCAGCTGTTATGACGTAGTCGATGGGGTTAAATGGACACAAAAACAAAAATTCCCACCCGGTAGCACATGTGAGTGATGATTTATGGAATAAATGTACTTATGTATGTCCTCCAACTTACTTTACTTACTGTTTAGTAATATATAGAGTACACGTTTGTGCACCCTAAATATTGTAGTCTTTAAATGGATTATTCTGCTTATAATAATAAAACGGGCTAGTTAACATATTATATTTGAAAGGTAGTATTTGAGAGGTTTGCGCCCTAATCACCGCACTGCTGGGTAGAAGAGTTGGTGATCGCAATGCTAGACTTTTCGCTTTGATGAAGATGCTGTCATAATTGAAAACTAGCGACTAATATGATTTTCTCATCATTAGTTGATTAATCAGATGTCCAATAAAATACCCAGTTGTAAAACATGGGTTGCGTGGGTCGAAAAGGCTCACAAGTAGCCACTGCTAGTTGAGAGCTCTACCGCGGCCCCTATTATATACAGCTCACCCTCAAAACTCACCTAATACATTTTTTTTATGGACTAAGGTGGCAGACGAGCATACAGTCCACCTGATGGTAAGTGGATACTGTCGCCCATAGACATCCGCGATATATGCCAACATTAGTCCAAAATGACAAAAGTTGGCACCTACCCCGGATGCGCTACCTACCTTTGGAGATATATGAATAGATTTGGAGAAAGGGTTGGGAAAATGGGAAGGGATAGGATGGGAATGGGCTATGGCACATCTCACTCACTACCGAAACACGTACGTACATTAGGGAAATAAGATAAAGTGGGAAATGCAGTACAATTCAAGGTAGTCTCTATGAGAGAGGGGTAACGTGGCCAGTGGAGCGCGCCCAGCAGCTGTTGGATTGCAGGGTGCACTCTCCCCCTAAAATGAACCATACAATGGTCTCGGATTTGGTGGATTGTTTTTAATTTTTGAAGTCAAGATGTAATCTCCCACATACTCGTAAGAGTTTCTGCTGGTTGCAGAATATGTAACTGAAGTTACTAGTTCCCCATATACGAGTACATGACATCGTAAAACATTGGAACATGTACGAGTAGAACATGTTCATTGGACTTCTGTGTCGCGCCACTAAATTTATTTGTTTCAACCACTTGGAGTTATGGTCTAAGATGGAAATAAGTGCTGCTAAGTCTTCGGCATCTTTAATTACTCATGCCTATTGGTTTTGAGTAGAAACAATTGTGATTTACTCTTTAGAGTGAAGTTCAGCACCTTCAGTATTTATTGTGGTGAATTGACTAATCTCAAATACCTATGTACTCTTTTTGAGTTGTGTCAATTTTTCACAGACCAGCTCGGCGAACTGGTTTATCTTTTAGATATAAATATTAAATCAATTCATTTTCTAAACATAGCTGCTGGAGGGTAAATTTTTAAGTGGACTGTATATTATGGGGTTTTATTTATTATTTTGATTAATTGCCTTAGCCGTACAATAATAAAGCTTCACTGACCTGAAAGCTGTCTGGTGCACCGAAGTCTTCTGCCGGCGCCGGCCCTTGGTTCTCCTGTGTTGGCACTTAGACACTAATGCACGCACAATAAGGAATTTGGCGTAATAAATGGAAGATTCAATATAGCGTTGCGGGAAATTATATTTTTATTATATTTGCGGTAATTTGTGTAACTTCACGGTAGGAAGTTTTGCGTATGTATTAGGCCGAACGTCTCCGCGATACCTCCGCGATGCAACTGTCCCGTCGTCGTTCACAACGACATCTGTCTATATTTTTGACACCTCACTGAGACTTGTTAATAAATCAATGAAGCTAGTTCTTGACAAGCGGCGGCAATCAATCGCTCGTCCAGCTGCTTTGCCCCTAATTCTATTTTATTCTGATGTACAGCAAAACTTACCGAAAATATAAGCAGAACTGTATGTCCCGGCACCAAACGTAGTTTGGAGCAATTGCAGCGTCAAATACATGGGATAGTTTACTGAGAAAGCTCTAATGAGGCCGAAAAGGGCGACGTTGAACACATTGACGACTAATGCTATACGTCTGCCGAACTTGTCGGAAATGTACCCGGTGATCGGCAGCACTAACAGTGTACCCACGCTACTCAGGGTACCGGCTAAAGCACGGTACCACTCTTGGCAACCCAGGTCAAACTAAAAAAAAAAAAAAAATTTTAATATTTATCTGTATACAATGTAAGCATTATATGTAAGAGTGGTGATAATCTGGAAGTATCTACTCGACTCGCACTCGCGAGCTCGACCAGCTTGACGCTGAAGGAAATCCAAGTGCTCGAGTATTTCAAAAAATCTAGGGCATGAATAATTTGCGCTTATCTTCATTTTTTAAAAGAATACAAGCGGTAGAACACGTGTTCCACATGATGGTAAGTGGCTACCCCCACCCATTTATGTCTGCAACATCAGAAGGTATGCGAGTGTGCTGCCAACCTTGCAAAACCCTATTCGCAGTTTTCTTGAAGAAACGTAAATGGTAGCGTAATGGAAAGACCTCTTATACTGTTTGTTACAGCCTACAGTTTTTGGACAGCACAGTACGCGACACCTACCTAACGAGGAAATACGGATGCACCGCACTTCTGTGACGGGAGTTGCGGTTGTAAAAACTCGAGGTAGGAATTATATTGAACAACTAACTATGCCCGCGACTTCGATCGCGTGGACTTTTGGATTTTAATGTGTGATTATTGATTAGTTAATTAGTTTATTATTATTAGACCAATAAACCTGTTTAAGTTAGTCGGTTAATGAATAGCAGAGAAATTTGGGTGACGTTAGGAAACACGGTACTCATGTCTGATAGACGGATTTCCACAGAATTCCTTGGATTCTTAAGTAGTCACAAATGATATGACAATTTTCTTGAAACGCAACCGGTATCTAAAGTTTGCTATGTAGCTCTTATAGGATTCATGGCAGACTGACAAACCTGAACCAGCGATAACACATGCACGTACAGCAAATTATTAATATTTGTGGGGCACAAAAGTTATTTAGGATAAGGGTACTACTCTCCTAATTGTAGTTTTTATATTCTGCTGTATAGATGTAGGTGTGTATTGCTAGGTGTAGATATAGCAACTGTATTTGCTAGGACCTCTGTAGTTCATTTCTAATGATCCAAAATTAAAGGTTAAAAATATCCTATGAGTTGAACCACGACATAAACTATCATTGTAGCAATAAAATCCATTCAGTGATTTTTATATAACAGCTGACATTCTACAGGCGTACTTAATGATAGTTCCCTCGGGAACTTTATAACGGATCGGGCTAACATGTACCATAAATGTTAACCCAGGTCACATAAGCTATAATTATGCCAAATTTTATTAATCAGTGGCTTTTGCGTGTTGCGTGTTCAAATAGGCAGACAGACAAATATTTTAAAAATGGCTATTTTGGGTTGTACACAGCGAAGATTTTTTATTTCACGTACAGTCACGGCTCTGTTACAATTTTATTATATATGTATAGATTCTTCAAAGCATTCCCCATTGTACAGGCTATAGAACATAGGCGAAGCAACTTCTCTCCGTACGGTGAGAGCACGGCAAAAAAGAGTTCTGGGATCGCTGGCAATTCGAACGTCGTTGGATGGAGTCAAATGAGTCCAATTGATTGATCCAATTGGGACCACGTAGCATCTTAGCTATTACTATGAAGAAACTTACCTCATAAACAACGGTATTCTTCCTGTCGTACACATAACCGTCGCAACTGATCGTTTCATTTTGGTTGAACCAAGATGCTGGACAGGTCTCTTCCGTAGTTGTGACATTAGAGGTGAGTGGCGTAAAGCGTTCACAGCTGGTGATGCCTTCAGAGCTGGTCATTGGGATTGCGTTGAAGATCCAGTAGCCAGGATCGTAGATTGCATAACTGCCCTCTGCATCGCACTGTGGGACTCTACACCTGAAAAATCAAACGTTATATCATGAGAAAGGTCATTAAAATCTTATCCATAGTTGTAATAAAATCACACCGGAGCCGCGTCTATACATGTATTATTTTTTGAAAAAACAAAATCATTACAGTGTACAACGATACAAAGGTCAAAACAACCATTTTTAGAATGTCCGTCAGAATGTAGAATGTCTTCTGAACTCTCAAACAACGATACAAATGTCAAAACAACCATTTTTAGAATGTCCGTCAGAATGTAGAATGTCTTCTGAACTCACAAACAACGATACAAAGGTCAAAACAACCATTTTTAGAATGTCCGTCAGAATGTAGAATGTCTTTCTGAACTCTCAAACAACGATACAAAGGTCAAAACAACCATTTTTAGAATGTCCGTCAGAATGTAGAATGTCTTCTGAACTCTCAAACAATGATACAAAGGTCAAAACAACCATTTTTAGAATGTCCGTCAGAATGTAGAATGTCTTTCTGAACTCTCAAACAACGATACAAAGGTCAAAACAACCATTTTTAGAATGTCCGTCAGAATGTAGAATGTCTTCTGAACTCTCAAACAACGATACAAAGGTCAAAACAACCATTTTTAGAATGTCCGTCAGAATGTAGAATGTCTTCTGAACTCTCAAACAACGATACAAAGGTCAAAACAACCATTTTTAGAATGTCCGTCAGAATGTAGAATGTCTTTCTGAACTCTCGTCATGTAAAAACTACTAGACCGATTTTAATGAAAATTAGCATAGTTTTAACTTATGTGCCGTGTTAACGTTTTATCCAGATCTATGATTATACAGTTCCCGCGTGAATCACAAGTTCACATGAACGAACTCATAGACACCGCTGGTGTATAAATAATTTGTCAAGAACTCAAAAATAATTTATATTTTTGATAAAAAGGTTTGAAAAATGTTCTTGTTCATTAACATTGATGAATTAATGGAATCCAGGGTTTAAATAGTTTAGACGATGACTTTGCCGTAAACTACAATAGTGATGTCGGCATCTCTGTATTTATAACTAACGATCCGCCCTCGCTTCGCTTCAGTTTATAATTATTTTTTTTTCAATTTTTTTTTTTCAAAATTTCAATATAAAATACAGCCTATATTAGACACGGATAACATTAATTCCAAAACATTTTAGTATTTAAAATTTCAGTGTATGTACCAGCAAGTGAAGCCACAGATAAAAAGCTAGTATAACTAATAACATTCCCGAGTATACAGAGTATAAATCCTTCCCGAAGTCTAAGACCATGGATTCTGCTTAGGATTCTGAGTTAATTGACATAATTTTACATATACAGTTTGAAGCCAACGTCGGTTTTTTATCATCGCACCTCCGGTAAACGTTATCACACACTTCTTCTCTTCTTACCACCGAGCAAATTTCAAGTCAAGTCAGGTCATTAGTCCACCTTCGTAATGTCCTATACTGTGTTTCTTTATAAGTGGTCTCCATCCAAAAATTCATTTACTCCACCGATCGATCCTGCAGCAGTCATGATCTGCTCATTGCCATTTGGTCTTTGTATTCACAACAAGTGCTGTATGGTGTCAGCCGGTTTATAATCCCTTCCCGTGGATGTCTTAAAAGGCGACTAAGGGATAATAAAGCAGCTACCATAAACCCCAAGGAACAACACAACCTCTAAAAGAGTGGACTCGCCGACCCGTTTCGCCAGCATGGCGTTGTTAGGCGTCCCTCATGCAGTGCATACTAAAAGGGCTAGTTTTCTTTTTTTATAGACTAGTGGGCGGACGAGCAAACGGTCCCACGTGATGGTAAGTGTTGCCGCCGCCCATGGACACCTGCAACACCAGAGGGTATGCGGGCGCGCCGCCGACCTTGCAAAATCCTATTCACAGCTCTCTTGAAGAACCCCATGTCGTAGCATAATGGAAAGACCTCTTGAGGCAGTTCGTTCCACAGCCTACGTGTTCGCGGTATAAAATAATTTTTGGACCGAACAGTGCGCGATACCTCCGTATCTAGGAAATGCGGATGGACCGCACTTCTGTGACGGGAGATGCGGTTGTAGAAACCCGAGGTGGGAATTATATTAAACAATTCTTCAGAGCATTGTACAGGTGGTAGTTGCATTGCATTCTCAATAAAACACTCTTAGTCATCGAGTATGAATAAAATACAACAATAAGCAATTAATCAATGTTGCAACTTACCTATAAGGTACGGTGGCAGCTGAGAAGATGTACTCGCTCATGAATGCAGACATGATGATGGGTATGGAAACAAGGAGAAGATTCCGCAGCTGGAACCAGCCAAACTGACCAAGCTCGTTAACCAGCACATCGTCCAAATCCAACGCCTTCTTGCCAGGGGGCGCTATACTACCCTTTCTACTCTCTGACATTATGTTTTATTTTTTTAATTCACACCAGATTAAAGGCAACGCAACATCCGAGACTGCGAGCCGCCGATTAAATGGACTTATCTAATGAATTATTGACGTAATTCACATAAAGGTATTTTGTTCTTTAGTATCGGCGATAACACTTATTAAGGGACGATTTTTTTGATAAAGTTTAATATATACCTATATAAGTATATTGCAAAATTAGTTTGTATGTATATCTCACTGGCCGTGTGGAGGCGGCCGATCTCTTCGTTCGGTGTTCTAAAAGGCGGTTAGGGGATAACAAAACCGCTATCAGAAACCTTTTATCGTCCACTGTTGGACGCGGACCTCCTCACGCACATGTGTATGAGGGATGTATGGTCTTAAAACAACACACTGGCCACGCGGATTGGCGGATCCACTCCTTTAGAAGTTAGTGAAGTTACTCGGGGCTTGTTGTAGCGGCCGTTAGTCGCCTTTTACAACAGCCACAGGGACAGATGGGGTGGTGCTATTCTAAAGACGACCGATTCACTAGTAAAATAGTTCAATTTAGCACACCGAATATAAAACTTTTCTTTTTCATATATGGCAATGGTTCAATAAGCACATTCTGCCCGTGTCAAGTTTTCTTCGTAGTAAACAACATCAATGTCTAAAACGATTCCTGTAATTGTCCAGTACTGTCGAAGTAAGTCAGGAGTCGATCAGAAGAGGACTCCTTGGAAGCACACGTAAAAAACGGAGTCTTATACTTTTATTTAATTAATCACATACATTACTCACAAAAAAAACACTTTGAAGTTTAATAAACTATCACTATTAAACTACAAAACGCACAATACACATTCTTCAAACAACTACACTCTAGTTCCCGCCAAAAAGTCTTAGTCACCTTCGATAATTTAATCCTCTTAGATATTTGAATAGTAAAAGAATGGTGATAGCCTAGGGGGACCTCGTGTCACATTGTCATGGTCGAGAAAATCCCTCATGGTAGAGAAATATAAAAAAATCTGGAGTATCCAATCCGCATGAGGTCCGCGTCCTGAATTAAAGCTTGATACCCCCAGTGATTTCCTAGAGGAAGCTTGTAGCCTGCAGTAGGACATTAAAGGCTTGTTTTGTCCAATATTTAAATGAACAGAGCCATGATCGAAAACTAGTTTAATCAAAAAAAAAATATGTAGAATAGATATGCATTAGATAGTCGTCATTATAATCTTGTAATATAATTATAATCTGTGACCTTCCCCTGATTATAATATTGTAAATGTAACGGCGCACGTGATTATAATTTCAGCAAATGCATGCCCATTGCCACAATAATAAATATCCGGTGATTTTAGGTATACTAACCATCCTATGCCGATTTCTAACTTTAGCAAATAGGTAAGTTCAACTTGTTACTAGAAAATCCTTTATATACATGTTGTCCTTAGAGATAAACCTCAGCAGAAAGTTAATTAAGCTGCAATAAGGTTACTGTGCCGTGTGTCAGCCGGCTATAGAGTAGCAGCAGTCCATCTCCTCCCGTGGATGTGGTAAAAGGCGACTAAATGATAGCGAAGCGGCTACCACAACTCCTGAGGAACCACACCACCTCTAAAAGAGTGGACTCCAGGGTTGCCACCTTTTGGGGAACAAAAATCGAGACCATTGGGCGATCATCGGAGCGATTCGAACCATCTGGAAGGAAAAAATAAAAACGCTTTTTGTTTTTATGTGTATTTAAGTTTGTTTATTTTTCCATGCATATTTTTTATTGCTACGGGCCACTTTTATTAATTCCACGTCATTTCTATATTACACTATATAAATTATATAAACAAGACATATCTATGTTGAGCGAAATTTGCAATTCTGCTTTCATCAGATCTACAGAGCAACGATTTCTGACACTAGACCATTTGAGCGTCATCATATGGGAAAATACTCGCTCAACATAAGCATTTGAAGGAGGTATGCTCAAAGCGCGAGATACAACACAAAATAACGCATTTAACTTGTGCTCCTTTAAGCTTTTAAATA
This sequence comes from Sesia apiformis, assembly GCA_914767545.1. Lineage (NCBI taxonomy): Eukaryota > Metazoa > Arthropoda > Insecta > Lepidoptera > Sesiidae > Sesia > Sesia apiformis. Next base: position 441,260 of record OU611958.1, read on the forward strand.
CTTGTTCCCATTTCTTATCAACACTTTGATGTTGATCAAGCTATGTTAGCATATTCTTCACCACACTGTAGTCCTCGAATAGCTCATCGATTGAAAATCCTTCGTCCGAATCAAATCCTAAAACAAAAGCAGCATCACAAAGTTCTTTGAAATTTATATCACCATTAAGTGACAATGGTTCTAGTTTTTTCAATGGATTCGATTCATTGAAATCGAAATGGCTTTGAAGATAAACCAGCGCATTTTGGTAAAATTGTTTTTAGTTTACCTACGACTAACTAGACTAGAGATTAACTTGTTCGCGTGTTATCAAAAATCGGGACAAAATTGGTAGGTCGTCGGGACGCGGGACAATAACATCGAAATCGGGACTGTCCCAGCAGAATCGGGACGGGTGGCAACTCTGGTGGACTCGCTTGACCAGCGTGGCGTTTTCAGGCCATACCTCCCTCGTACACGAATCAGTGTGCATGAGGAGACCCATGTGGATACTAAAAGGGCTGATTGCAAGGTTACTGTAATAAGAGCAATAGTACAATAGTCTGAGGAATCTATTCTGAACTCTCATTCGTGAGGTCATGAGTTACACTTAAGTAACAATAACAGTAATCAACCCTTTTGGCATCCACTGCTGGACATGGGCTTCCTCGTGCACATTGCCTTGTCCTTGAGGGATGTATGACCCTAAAACATCACGCTGGCCAAGTGAATTGGCGAGTCCACTCTTACAGAGGCGGTGCAGTTCCTCGGGGCTTGTGGTAGCCGCTTTGTTACCCCTTAGTGGCCTTCTACAATACCCAAAGGAAGAGCCAATACTCACAACACACAGCCAATTCCACTGATTGTATCAGTACTTATTTTATAGCTGCATATGCAGAACTCTTTACTATCATTTAGAAAGAATCCTATTTAGCTCTTATGGGTATTGTGAACAAGACGAATGAATAACACATGCCAGCAATATTTTTTTTTTATTTTTATGTTTTATCTGTTGTATGGATTGTTTTCAACATAAAATTAGTTTGGCCAATTCTTCGGTTCATTTTAGTTAACATATTTGTAAATTAGACACGAATAGTACATTACTGTCCAGGCCCGAAATAAAGCAATTGATGGCCGAGTAATATTGGAAATAAACTAAAGAAGTAATATTTTAAAATAAACGAGGCCATTAATTGCTATTTCGGCCGAGACTTGTATAGTATTTTTCTCTAATTTCCGAGGAAAGAATAAACAAATTAATTCAAGAAACAGAAGTTTGCTTCTTCAGCTATGTCTGGTGGCGTTAAATCTAATTCACCTTTCAACGAACTAGTACTCATTGTTTATTAGACAACTTAAAATTGTGATAAACTTATGAGAACATAACATCTACAATACAGAGTAGGTATCTGATTTTCATTCCCGCCAATTCGACTGCGCAAATAGGTAATAGGTACCGCGCGGTTTTGTTCTTTTTTTAAACTTTTGAAAAGAAATGCACATTCGGCCTTTATAATAATAAATATCGTGTACCTAAAAAAACCTAATTTATGTTAGTGTGCACTAAAAATAACCTCGTTACTGACCAGCAATCTCTATTACTGTTGTGTTGGAAATTGCTGGCGTGCGTACAGAAAAGAGCCGATTGATGTATTCCTTTTTTAAAATAACCGAGCAAGTAGGAGAAAATGTTAATGTCGTCAAGTATGAGGATTTAAAATAAAAAAATGTGGCAAGTGCGAGTTGCGACTTACATTACTATTTTTTTCATAGAAAAGGGTACCAGCGGCATACAATATGCACCATATATTGTGCACCATATAGCACACACTAAGGGTTCACTTCGAATTTTTACCATGGCACCTCTCGTCACCGAAGGGCGATTCATCCGCACTTCCCCGGCAAAAAGTTACTGTTTACAGCGCGATTTTCATGACACTTTATGCCGCGAACCCGAAAGTTCTGGAACGAAATGCCTACTGAGGGTTTTCCACTTCACAAGAGCTGCGAATAAAATTCTACAATGTGGGCAGCGAACCTACATTCCCCCTGGTGTTGCAGGTGTCTATGGGCGGCGGTGACCATATGCCATCTCTTGAACCTCCCACTTGTTTGCCACCTCCTCTATAAAAATAAACTGCTCAATCAAAATCGATGGTTATCAATCATTTCCTGTAGTAATTCGGGCCGATCGATGGAAGCAGCTCAAAAAACTGACCAGCCAAATCCACTCGATCGATGTCGACATCGATAGATATAGGACGCTAGATCGATCGACAACCTGCTCGATCTACATCTGCTCGATCGACAATAATAATGTATGCGATTATCGGCCCTATGTATAGCTAATATTTTTGTATTAATAAATAGTGCAGCACAAAGTGATTGGTTATCTTATCACATTGTTTTGTTGTTAAAACTTAAGTCCCAATCTAAAGAAGTTTTTCTTTTAAGCATCAACTGAAGCAGTTGTGAATCATAAGTACCTACTCTTTAGGTCAATACTCCCTTGTTATAATACAAGCACATATGTTTATAACATGTGTTTATAACTATATCGTATTATTTTATTAAAGATATTCTTTTATCTCACTATCAATTGAAGTACAATTAATTTCATTGTAGGTACTAAAAGTACATTTTTTATAACACTTTCGGCCTTGATAGAGACTGTATACACAAAACAGAATACACCGAACGCCGATATTACTGTGTTCCGTCAGGTTTGTTTAAATCGTTTACACTCGAGTTTATGCTGTGAATTCCAATCTAAAGATTATCAATCAGAGTCTGGTCCCTGTGAAGCCTTATCTCCAACCCAACCCCATATGCGAAGCCCTCTCTGCAAATTAATGGGATCCACAGTCTCTACAAATTCACATTGATAACGGTGGCCAGAGAACCTGACGCAAGCAACAGTTTACAAAAACATAATGTTCGTTTTTTTGGAAAAAAGGCGGCAGACAGGCGTACAGTCGACGTGGTGGACCACGGTAAGTGATGGTAAGTGGATACTGTCACCCGTGGACAGCCGCGATACATGCCAACTTCAGTCCAGAATGACAAACGTTGGCATGCCCCCGGATGCACGCCTACCTTTCTAAATGTAGAAGTAAATTTAGAGGAAGGGTTTGGAAAATGGGGAGGGATAGGATGGAATGGGAATGTGCTCTGGCATGTATTATTACGTGTCAATGTTACGTGTACACAGAAATGCTTATTAAGAATTATTTTTTATTATCATAGATATAAAAAATGCGTACTTTAATTTACTGTTTATCACGTAGAGCCTGCAGCCTGATAAGACAATTATAATTTAATCATTTAATTACATGCAAATCATTTGTCTTTGTATCGATTTATTATCGCATTTTTTCGGTTCATATCTAATTATGCATGGATTATTATCGATAAGAACGTTAAATTACGATGCGATTAATGTTTGAGTTTACGTTCTAACAATACTCTTTAGTGTATGGTGCTTTACCTAACTTGCTGTAGCAAAAACATTTGATATGTGATTGATACTAAATCCCAAAGAACTCCTAAACTGATTGACTCCTAAATTGATGTAAAACCTATGAATATCGTCTTTTAAAATCATTATTGTTCGATTTGCCTTTGGCCGTGAAATAAACCAGAATTACTTTATTAATGTTTCCTTTGTTAGACCAGATGCTCAAAGTACCAGATATTGCACAGTTGAGAACACAATGTAGGTATAAGTGTTATGTTTTTATACTTCAACTTTTATTTGTATATTTAAAAGTAGGGTTTTGACCTACATTGTCTCACCATTACTCGTGGTCACACTAGTCCTGATACTATGGGCTCGTAGCCCCACTGCCCCACTCGTGGTCCCACTGTGTTTCTGTTACCAAACTAAATGTGATCGTAGGTACTTAGAGAAGCTACAATAATCATTTAGCGTAAGAAAAAATAACGTGTAACGAAAATATGCTTTGTTTAAAACATTTTCTGTTTTCAACTCATTTTGTTTTCAATTGTTCAAATAAATGGTTATTTTTTCGTTTCACGTTTACCATTTTTAGTTTTACTTTTTGTCTTTCACTAGTTGGTTTGACACTGGTAGTAACACAGAGCAGTGCGACCACGAACCCATTAAATTAAGATACTGTCCCACTGGTTTGTCGAATTAATGGGACTACGAGTCAAACGTCAAAAGTGGCTAGACCAATCTTTATCTTTCAATTGGACTTCCATACCTCCTCCCAAGTTCTTTATCCAAAATTATGCTGCGGCATCCGTGAACAGCTCATCCAATTATGGTCGTTCTTGGCGGGGTCATTAGGTGTTTGTGTAGTGAGTGATATATGCCGAAGCGTATCTCCCATTTCAATTCCATCCCATCCTATCTCTTCCCTACATTTTTCCAATCCTTTTTCCAAATACATTCCTAAATCTACTGAGGTAGGCAGCGCACCTGGAGGGCGTCAACGTTTGTCATTCTGGACTGATGTTAGAATGTATCGCGGTTGTCGCGTATAAAAAATGAGAATAGATTGAGAAGTAAAAACCGTAATAAAAATTCATAAGATAATTTACTGTACAACACTTAATTCTAACATTAAATATAGCAACTAGGCAACTGATTATTATTTACTACTTAATATTTAACAATATTGTTACAAACAAGAACAATAATTGTGACATTATCTAACAAAAATATATTTAAACGAATCATAAGACAACGAAATTTTAATTTAGAAAATCTTAACCTTTTGTTCAGATGACGTCTCAATTTTTGTACAACAATGTAAGATTTACGCATCAATTATTCATATTACCCTCATACAGTATTAAATAAAAAATAATTAGTAAGTATATATAATAAATAAATGGTTAATGGTGAGCTTGCATGTACTAATTTGAAGTAAACAATATAAATTGTAAGATTTCTCTAATTTTTTATATAAGCTATATTTGTGTGGAATCCTTTATGTGGCATTGTTGTTGGACTAAGTATATAGTAAAATTAAGTATGTGCTGCTTGGAATACCAATTTATGAATAACTAAAAAAACCTGCAATCTCTTAACCAATAACCGATAGGTTAGATGCGCCTGCGCTCGGAGTTTCTTTACGGGTTAAGATCTGAAGCGAAGACATCGCCAAAGAACTAAAATTAACGACACAATTCATAGAATCCTTTAGGACGATATCGTCCAAAACGCAAATCGTCCAAAATGCATTTTAGATAATTTTCATCATATCAGTGTCTTTATACACTTTGATATTAATATGTACTACTCGGCCTTTGTACTGCATTGCTACTTTCTTGTTTCCATAAAATTACACTCTACCATTTGATAATAAATAAGATTCATTACATACAATGTCGGCATTGGTTTTCTAAAATTCGTTTTGTACGGTTTGCCGTGCTAGATTGCTTTTTGGTCGATATGCTTCTAAAGGTATAGAATCAGCATGCTGAAGTGGCAATGGGCAGGTCATATTTGGAACAGAATCGATAACCGTTGGGATAGACGAGTTCTCTAGTGAGGTCACGTACAGGGAAGCGCACTGTGGGACGCCCTTCGGCCACGTACACTGACCAATTGAAGAAGTTCGCTGGTAAGGGATTGAATGAAAAGAACCGCAGATCGTGTGCGGTGGCGAAACTTGAGAGAGACCTATATCCGGCAGTGGAGAGACATAAGCTGATGGTAAGGTATGGTATCTTCTCAACACTGAATTTCTTTGTGAAAACCATCGATATGGAAATAGACTAGATGACACATCAGACGGTTTTATCAAAGAAATCTGGTTGGCAACTTCTAGGGGGGGGGGGGGGGGGTGAAGCAGATGAAGAGTTCATTATAAAGTCAAATTTGAAAGTTAAATACAACGTAATACAAGAATGTTCCATTCTGAAAACACATATGAATTAAATAATTCGAGAGCTACTGAACACTATTACTGGTAGACCGTAAGTATGTACTCTCAAATCGACGGTGATTTTTATAATCACTTTTTAAAATCTAGTATTTAATTTTTCCACCTACATTTCGTCTACTACAATACTTACCAGCCAAAGTTTGCCTGGAAAATCTCGAAAATATCAAACATTCGCTGCGCGCGCATGTGTCCTACGTGAGCAGTGCATCTAGCGTTGCGTGAAGCTCGTCCGTTTTGTATTTAATGCTAACTTAGTGTGTAATTTTAGGTTTAACTTGCGAAAAGTCTCTTTAAATATCTTAAATGAATTTTTTTACTTAATAATAACCGACAAATTTCGTGTTTTTCCATGTCAACATTTGAAATAGTATCTATCTATTGACGATGAGATGGGTGATCGCGTCCACGACTCCCACGTACGACAAGTTGGCTGCGACGCATCACACCGCAACGCTCGACGTATCACACCGCAACGCTCGACGCATCACACCGCAACGCTCGACGCATCACACCGCAACGCTTGACGCAACACATCGCAACTGCTAGCGCAGGACAAAACTTTATGTTACTAAATTTGCTCGTCGACATTGGCCACCCGAGCGTTGACACGATGACAAACTTTTTTGAGCGTTCATTAACGTTAAAAGATTTCTAGAGCCAATTAAATCTATATTTTTAACTGAAGCTTTTAATTAGGTATATTCTTTCTAAGCTTCTTTTCTTTTTCAAAAAGGTCTTCACTTCTCATTCTTAACCTATTTCTCTTTTTATATGGCCAGGCACGTCTTCTTTTTTTATCATATTCTGCCTTTACCTAAAAACTATTCTGTTAGCTAGGTATACCTATATTTTGCACTGAAACAAAATCTAAACGTAACTGCCTTTTTTGTTTAAAAAAAAACAAAATTGTACTAAAGAATTTCTAATTTGCTAGAAAACATAATTCCTGAAAACGCTTCCAATTTTTTTCGCGGGAACTCTAGTACCTTTTATTGGTACAAAAACGAACAATTTACGAACAATTTTTTCTGCTCACATAAATTCAAATTGCTACTGTGGCGTGACCAGGAAGGTATCACAACATATATTGTTGTCATGGAATAAAACGTACGAGTATTTACAGATTATATTAGAACATCATTCTATGTTCTCCCTTCCGAGGACCGTGGAAGGACAAGGATCATGCACATGTTAAGACACAGTAGGTATTTGTGGGAAAAAGTTAGGCTGACGAAGAAAGAAGCGGCAGACCCTTTAACGGCTGTTACGATGGAAAAAGTCGTGGCAACGAAAAAGGTGTGATAACAGGCCAATTACATGAGATTCGGGAAATACTGCAGGTTGGATCGGGGAGTGTATATGAAACATTACATGAGCATCTACGAGTTAGGACGATAGTATCACGCTGGGTGCCGCACAACCTCACTAAGGTCCAAAAACAAGTTCGAGCCGAATGATGCTGTGATAAGACAAAAAAACTTGAAGCAGGGTTATCTTGGCGTATTCACTACATTGTTACAGGTGACGAATCTTGGATCTACCAGTATGATCCGTAAACTAAAGGTCAATCTACTCTGTTTGATTGTTTCAAAGTGAGCCAACGTCTACCAAAGTGAACAGAGCAAGCAGCGCTGGAAAAAAAATAACCGCAAGTTTTTCACCTTGACTGGCTACCTGGTATCTGTATCTTTACGAAACCAAAGCAGCATCAATGCAGAATGATACGTAGTTACGTGCTTATCAAACGTTTTTACTACAATGAGTAACAACCGTCCAAACAGAGCTCTCCGCAGACTGTTGCTGCACCAGGACAACACGGGCGTATTGTCGCTCAGCGCTTAAAGCAAGGATTTTTTTAGATAGTAACGCGGTTAGAGTTTTAGGCTATCCTCCTCACAGTCCCGACTTTAAAAGGGAAGTAGTTATCGTCGCCGAGAAAGAGATACCTGAAGAATAGTGGAAAAAATGTAAAACTTTGAACAGATGTAAGTGGAGAGTACTTTGAAAAAATGTAATATAAACATTGGAATACGTAGTTTTTTTTCTTTTTCGCAATCTTTCCGAATTTCCCACATATTTCCAATAACTAGATTTGGCTTTCATTTCAATTCTGGCCCTGAAATCTACAAAAATTACTTATTCGAACCCACGCATTGTGATTTTGGTTGCATAGCGGATAGTTTGCATTTTACAAAAACTTTATTTCTAACTCATTACTCCACCTGTTAGTCAGTTTGAAGGAATAAATCATGCAAGACGTACATCCGCTCGCACCTGGCTTCTCACGTCGCGTGAATGTGGAGAGCGTTCGCAATTCTCGTCCGCGAAACCTTTATCCGTGAATCCGGAAAACAAGCCGTGAACGCGTAAGATATCCGCGAACACCATTCACGTTCACGGCTGTACGCGAGACTTCACAGCGTGAGCCTAGAGCCGGCTTACCATTTCTTTTAAAATCTAATCAACGATGATGTCAGTGTGCTGAGACGTCTGAGGCTGGACCGCGATGTTCTCTGCCTGGCGCACTGTGTCTGGTAACCGCATTCGAAGGGTCTCTGGAGTAAGTAGCGTGAGAAATCCGGAACATCCGGCCATCCCTCCGAATATCAAATATGGCAGGGATGTCATGTACGCCATCTGTAAAGATTTATATTTAGATATGTGGGATAGGCAATCGGCAGTAGACGCTTATTAAGGTTTGTTACCAAGGTTCACCTGAACATGCTTGTTAAAATGTTACAGTAGCGCTTTATCAAACACATGGTCAGTATACCGACCCTTAATTTGTCATTAGAAATATAATGTCCAAATATTCTTGTATTTAATTTGTATTGTATATACTAGTATGTATGTACCTGTATACAAATATACATATGTATATACATTTTGTATAAGTACTTACTTATAAGTTTTTATGTATAGGTAACCTAACCCACCAAGATATGTATAATAATAATATTTTCTGTGTATGCTGTATAAATTTAAAAAAATATTTTATATTTATACTTATTATGTCTTGCTTGAAACACCTAGTATAACAATATCATTATCAATTGCATTGAGTATATTATTACTATGTAGGTAACGTAGTCATGCAAGCCCAAACATTACTTGGAAGATATGCTTTTGTCATAATTAGCCCTTTCGCACTTAACCATTTGATACCACTCATTTATTCAAACGTTGTATCATTTTGACTATATTGTTACTTATAAACTATTTTGCGACGATATCCTTTGTTTTAACAATTGTTTCACTACATGTATAAACTAAATACACGAACCTACTTGTTTATTTAAAATTCAAATTAAATTTATTTGCTTAAAACAGGTAGCTACAAATGACATTCAAATTATTGTACAGCTGTTTTGCTATCGCTGACGTACAAATTTTAAGCAAAAATAACAAGAATTAAATCATGCATAACTTATCATTATTTTATTATGTATTATTAACTATTTATATATTTCAATGGTGGCTCTTAAGTATACTATTTTCTAAAACGTCATAACTCATAGACACTCGTGAAACAAACTTAAATCTATGTATATATATAAGAATGAATGTTTCTTTGTTTGTCCCGTATGCGTTCCTATACCATTCATCCGATTGCGATGAAACTTTGGTGAGTTTATTTATTTGGTGAGATGAACTTTTTTTATTTTGGCGCGCGTACGTTTCTGAATTAGTACCTACTTGAAAACCACGCGAACGAAGTCGCGGCCAACAGCCAGTAAATTATAAATTAAGAAGTACTGTGTAATCAATAGCCCAGGTCCAGTTACAATACATTTATAATAACTGGGAAACTTAATGTTTACAAATAAATGGAACCGTTATTATGACAAGAGAAGGTCATATGTACTGGTATAATATAGAATTTCTAACTCACATATATATAATATAACATATCTTTTAGATATTTTTATGTCGAGACTCATAATGCACAGTATAATGCGAAGGATTTCTACATGTGCACGCTGCAGTCCAACAGCCACTGGGCGCACTCGACTGGCCACGTTACCCCTCTCTCACAGAAGACTACCTTGAAATGTACTGCATTTTCTGCAATTTTTCTCCAATGTACGTACGTGTTTCGGTAGTGAGTGAGATGTGCCAGAGCCCATTCCCATCCTGTCCCTTCCCATTTTCCCTACCCTTTCTCCAAATCCATTACTATATCTCCAAAGGTAGGCAGCGCATCCGGGGGCGTGCCAACGTTTGTCATTTTGGACTAATGTTGGCTATATCGCGGATGTCTATGGGCGACAGTATCCACTTGCCATCAGGTGGACTATATGCTCGTCTGCCGCCTTCGTCCATAAAAAAAAAGATAATTAAGGTATTTTAATTATAATAATACTAATACAGTTATTTTAAACCACAAGGTCCATATTTCATTCTAAGTTAGTGTTAGTAACAATTCTAACTTATAGACTATGTTAGTACTTATTATTAAGATTTGATTACTAACTAGCTGTACCCGGCTATGCGTTGCTGTGGCTGCCCAACAGATGGCCCTTACCCTGTTTTTACCTGTTTTTGGGTAAAAAGCATGTTTTTACCCTGTGATATGTATATAAAAATACGCGCGTATTCGAATGAAACGTTGTGTCAAAATTTCAAAGCAATCGGTGAAGAACTTTCGGTGATTTAAGATTTTGAACGAATGAACGTTTACATTTTTATTTATATAGATTACATATATACACTTACACTTACATACACTTACACATATATATAATTTACATCAGACACTGGCTGTCGCCGCCCTTCGTCACCGCTTGTACGATGCAACGTACGACTCCACCCAATGCCTCCATATCTGAATAAGTAGTCATGAAAGAAATATCGGGGAATTCCAAAGTGTGAACAATTACGAGTGCAAATACAGTACTAAAATTGTAAATTACCGACTAATCAGCGTCATTGATAAATCACACGTAATTATTACCTGTATGAATGACTTGTCTATGGTAGTAAGGTAATAGATTACATAAAAAAAAAGCGTCACTGTCTATATCATATCAATGGTCTGTGTCTCTCCATTGCTAGATATAAGCCTGTCCCAATGCTCGTCACCGCACACAATATTTAGTTCTTCTGATACGGCTACTGCCGGCAAATTTCTTCGGGTTCTTCTTGTTCTTCTTATTCCGTTCTATAGAATGGAACAAGAAGAACATGTATACATGAATACATGTATACATGAATGAATTTCATGTAAACATGAACTATATGTTTTATACGGGTGTAATGATATCAATTCTCAAACTACACTGACACCGGTCTAGTCTATTAACCTACACTAATACTACACTGGTCTACATGAATGCTGTCTGACCGACCAACAAAGGCGTCTGGGGCGCCAGCATAGATCCAACTCTTCCCACCATGGAGCAAAAGCCGATCGTGGAGTTGCGCGCGCCCGTCGGGAACAACTCGATGGTGTAGATATATAATGATGCGAACACCATACTGATGCATAGTTTGCCAGCCATCGTAAGATACTTCATCCACACTGTAGTACAAATACTCTTACCATACTGTCATCCTGAGTTTTTATAGATAGTGACAAATGAGGACAGAGTCCCGTGTCCCTGAGTGCTGTCAATTAGTTGAAGGTAAACGGATGCTGTTGCCATATTAACATCTGTGACCCATGCCAACATCGGTAAAAATGATACCTACATCCACAAATATATTGCCTAACTTATAATTATAAATTACGATTTGAAATGAGAAATGGAAGGGTCATCCCATGTCATGAGATTGGTCAGGAAGAAATCTGGAAACTGATTCACATCCAAATCGAGGAGAACGTGTCCTCGACTGGATATAGGCTTTTCAATGACTTCCCATCACGCTTCAATAACACTAAGCAACAGATCTAATAGATAGCCTAAAAAGTCAGCTGATAGCAGCTTTTTTGGACATATGGAGGCCCTGAAACCGGGACATTTGATGATAAGTAAGCAAACTACATAATTCCAAATCCGCCCTTTAAGGTAGACCTATTCAGTTTTCAAAACAATCCTGAGTTACGTTATGAACGAATAAGACAGTAGTCTTCGAATAAAACGTGTATTGTGCTATTGTTCTGGTCAATTAAGTTTGAATTTAATTGACTATAAACTAGTTATATAGTTAACTAAATACTCAAGTTAATTATAAAATATGATCAATTTTATAATTCCTTTGAAGATAAATACAATAACTACTCGTATAATAACAGTAAATACAAGTGATAATCATCGAAAATACTTTTGCATCTCCAAAGCTCTTATTCTAAGTGAAGGATTGGACAAAATATTAAGAACTTTATACGAACCAATAGCGGCGTTTGTGGCGCGACCAGCGAGCCAATCCGACCAATCATACTGCACGCGCCGAGTAACCGGTGCCGTGCCGTGGTGGGGAACAGCTCTGACGTGTAAATATAGATGCTACTAAATGTCATGCTGATACACATCTTTCCCAACATGTTCAGTGTTGTCTGTAGCCAATGTAGTGCTGTGAACAAGTTTATGTTCTACCAAGGATCTACGAAGCTAAGAATTCTTCTAAATGGCAAGAAATAATTCCTCATAAAATGGTCTTTTTTCTCAGCAAGTTCATAGATTTCTGCAGCCGTTGTAGTGCTGTGAACAAGTTTGTCTTCTACCAACTATCTACTGCAAGACTACGAAGCTAAGAAGTCTGCTCAAACGTCATATAGGTATGGTAACTTGACATTCCCATTAAAGCTTGAAGTTTCACAACGGATCAAAATACGATGGCAAAGATGAATGTCGTTCCAATCCGCAAATAATAATTTACATATAGAATTAGTAACAATGTTAAAGTATAAATAGAAATAAACATTTGTTATGATCTATCATAATCATTAAAAGCAATTATAATTGTGAAAGCCATGATTTTTTAGTAAAAAAATATGAAAAGGATTTTAAGAAATAAAAGATAAGAATGGGAAACCGGTTAATATCATGGCTCGCCCACTATTTTGGCATTAACTGCCTTAACACTGAAAGGTCTATGAAATAAAAGCTTTCATTTGAGGTATATCTCAGGACAACTCCTGGACAAAAATCAACATTTTTTGGCACACTTTTACCCATCGTTCTTTCTTTTCATTCAGCTCTTGTATTTCTTTGTATTGTTGGAGAGCTGGAGGAGTGTCAAGTTGTCATAAATGTTGCGTGAGGTTTTAACTGATCATGAATACTACCCAAGGATTGCATCTATCGTAAATGATATTCAAACGCTTATAGTTTAGGCTACGTTAATGGACTCGCACATACGTTCTACGCGACCTGAGATACTATGATGGATGATATTTAATAATACTAATACTTGTATGATACTTAATATGAGATACTCACAGTCGGGTACAAATGGCAAACTGATGAGTGAACTTCCGCAGATAAAGAACGCTGTCATGATGGAGCTCTTTCTGCCGAAGCGGTCTAGACACAGCACACTCAGCGCGTACCCAGGGATCTCGACTAGCGACGTCAAGATATAGTTCACGTAACTGTTCCCAGCGAGCGACACAGAATTTATCGACAATCCGTAATATATGAATGTCACTGTTATCCACCAGAAAGAACAAATACACAGTCGAGACATCAATATTCTGGACTTCAAAACTTGCAACGCTATATGATCATTTTCTTCTTCTTTCTCTTGTAAATGTGAGCGTGGTGCGTCGGGTTTCGATTCCTCTGGGAGTTCCTCGGTCAACTTTCTAATGGTTTCAGGAGATAATTTCTTCCCGTTCGTTTCTGCTGCTTTAAATAAAATCCGGGCGGCTTCCTTTTTGTCGCCCCTGCTGAGCAGCCATCTTACGCTTTCTTCAAGGACGAAGTAGTAAAAGATGAAGATCAAAGAAGGTGCGTAGAGAACCCTTGTGAGCGTTCTCCACTCTGGGACGACCCAGGCGATCAGGGCCAGCGACACTTGACCCAACGCGAATGAACTCGATATGATGTTGCCTCCGAGAACTCTTCGATTTAGACCGACCATTTCGAGAGCTGGAAAGAAAATAAGCACATTTATACTATTACCTATAGTTTATTTCAAATTGTATGTGTGAATCTTTAGGTCTTACATAACTATCTACCGTAACTGTAAACCATAACCAGTTATTTTTTTCTCATCCGCTGCAGAACACGGGCCTTCTCATGTACATCGCTTCGTGCACGAGGGATGTATGGCTTTAAAAAGATACGCTTGGTATTCAGGTTACCACTCTTTTGTATGTGGTGTACCTAGTTCCTCAGGGATTGTGGTAGAGGTTTTGCTATCCTTTAGCCGCCTTCTACGACCCCGGGCCGATCGATACCACACGGCCCAAACATTATTTGCATCACTTTCTTATCCACTTGCTTATTTATACAAGATTACTTCGGTTAGATCACACAGCCGCTGGGTGTGCCCGGCTGGTCAAGTTATCTCTTTATCCTTTCACTGGTTGAGGTACTAAAATGTTTCGAAAGTGAGTGAGGTACACCAAAGTTCATTTCCAATCCCTTCTAATTCTATCGAATAGAGGGTATGAAGAGATAAAGGAAATTTACACTCTTTACAGCGAGTACTTTATAGAAGGGGAAGGCCTCTTCTCCGGCCCCAATGGAAGAATAGGGCGTTTGAATGGATGATAATTCATCATCACCTTTATACTCCCTACTCCTTAACCTTTCAAAGGAACTGTCAACGTAACAAGCTTTATCTAATTTACTCTTATACACCCTGTAACTGTATTTTACTTACAAGAATGGACTTGTGCAATTTGTACGAGGGAAGTGTTCTTAAGATAATATAAGATAAATATCAGTCTTACATGCTATTTGTAAATATACCGCTAAAATATACATACCGAGGATAAATCCAGTGCTGTAGACGCCGGAGCCCACGGTAGCGTCAAGGAATTCAAAAATCACATAGAATACGTAGTTCGGGGAAAAAGAACGAATCAATCCCATCACGGCAGCACCCACTGCTGTCATAACGAAGGCGAATTTCCTACCGAATCTGTAGAAATAATATTATATATAAAAATAAACAAATTTCTGTTAGCAAGTCATCTTGCTTGATCATTGAGAATTAATGACAATAAATTCTCTGGTTGGTAGTCAGAGCCGGCTATGATGATGCAGGGTGTGCGGCGCACACGGGAGCAGGGTTTTGGGGGGCGCTCTCAAAGACCCTGCGCCCGTGTTCGCGCGCCTACTAGAGGGCGCCAGGATATTGATTGCACCCGGGCGCTACATGGGCTAGAGCCGGCGCTGTTGGTAGTTCGCTGATGCTATCAGAAATTTGGCTATCATTTCGTAAATCATGTGTCGTCATTAGATATCTATTCGATGGTTGTCTTTAAGTGTCGATACGCAATCGTAGGACGTAAAATACTATACAAATAATACCACCAGCCTATGTCTCTCCACTTTTTTTTTTTTTTTATGGACGAAGGTGGCAGACGAGCATACCTGATGGTCTACCATACAGTCTACCTGATGGTAAGTGGATACTGTAGCCCATAGACTTCCGTGATACATGCCAACATTAGTCCAAAATGACAAACGTTGGCACGCCCCCGGATGCGCTGCCTACCTTTGGATATACGAATGGATTTAGAGAAAGGGTTGGGGAAATGGGGAGGGATAGGATGGGATTGGGCTCTGGCACATCTCACTCACTACCGAAACACGTACGTACATTAGGGAAATAAGATAAAGTGGGAAATGCAGTACATTTCAAGGTACTGCATTTCCCAGTCGTTTTCAGTCGAGTGCGCCCAGCGGCTGTTGGATTGCAGCATGCACTCTCCCCCTCAATAACTATAAGATATCTCTATAAGATAAGATACTCAACTATAAGATACTCAACTATAAGATATCTCTCTCAACCATTCATGACTATGGCCACTCATTATAGTCGTCAGTCCACCTGGGTGGAGAGAGGGTGTGCCACGCTACATCTATCGGTACGTGGTCTCCATTCGAAGACTGCGGTTATCAGTCCTACGACAGATATAACTTGGGATACCAATCAATATATATCAGTCTATAAAGTCCCACTGCAGGATACCCGCGTTCCCTTATTTATTTAGGCTCGTTGTAATCGCCCTCACAAGCCAAGAAGTCAGGGTGCCCATTTAGTACTGTACGTGTACGGTGCTAAAAGATTATAACTCCTATGGACGTATTAACGGTTGCCCTCTGATAGGTGTGGGTATTAGTTAAAAATGTATTAACTGATTACTGATTGATCTTGAAAAACAATAGAGATAAAGAGCTTCCAATCACAAGTTAAAAAGAAACAGCATAACGGTTTTTATTACATAAAGAAGGATACAGACGAATATGCGCTCCTGTGGGTAGGCGCCGCTGACCTTGTAAAGTCCTATTCAGGGATTTGTAGAAGAACCCTCTGTCGTTGCAGCGTTGCTGACGTCACTCCTCAGCAGTACCATTATGCAATGCAATGCAATCAGCCGTTTCAGTACCCACTACTGGACATAGGCTTCTTCGTGCACATTGTCTTGGACATGAGGATACATCCCTTACAACGCCACGCTGGCCAAGTGGGTTGGCGAGTCCACTCTTTTAGAGGTGGTGTAGTTCTTCAGGTCTTGTGGTAGCGGCTTTGTTATTCCTTAGTCACACCACAAGACACAGTACCAGCAGTACCATTATTACAGCCATAACATAAAATAAATTTACAGTTGCTATAGCCACTGTCTTCAAATATTCTCAAACGTATATTTACTTTTCTACTCAATTTGAATAATCATTTTAATACTTATATAGGTTTGTTCATTAGTCTTCATAAGGTGAGCCAGGTAGCCAAGCTTGTGCACGTAGAATTGGATCCGAATTACATACTTAAGGTAGGTATAAGGTATACCAATTTCAGGAACAGGCAACTACTTTTTTTTTTATAGAGAAGAGGGCGGACGAGCAAGCGGTCTCACGTGATGGTAAGTGTTATCGCCGCCCATGGACACCTGCAACACCAGGGGGTATGCGGGCGCGCCGCCGACCTTGCAAAATCCTATTCACAGCTTTCTTGAAGAACCCCATGTCGTAGTTTAATGGGAAGACCTCTTGAGGCAGTTACTTCTGTGTTGCAGGTGATTTTATATAAAGAAATCAGTACAATCTGATTGAAGGTACTCACGTATCGGAGACATATCCAGTAAGCGGCAACGCCACGAAGAGGCCGGCGCTGTGTATAGTGCCTACCAACGTGCGCTTCCAATCGCTGCATGCCAGGTCGAACTGAAATGCAGAAAGTAAGAAAGATAAAAAAAGAAAGAAAAACGATTATAGAGTAAGATAATGTAGTATAAATTGTTAGCCAACTTGCTGGTTTCAGTATATCAGGTAATGTATAGTGGGTATTGTTTATTTTTGTTACAAAAGAACATTTTTCATACACATGCTCGAGGGCGTATATCAGAGGTTTTTTTTTACTTACCGAAGAAAACTAATGCCGTCTTTTTTGTAATTACATGAACTGTTTTTCTCACACAAAAATAACCTATATATAGATAGCTCTGTTACTTGATCGTAAATAAGAGTTGGCACCGACTTTGTGGCGGGAATTCGACTAGTGAAGTTGAGTTTTTGTTTGATTATTGTAAATAATGTGTATTAGGCACTTTGTGGTTTAATAGTGATAGTTTATTATTAAATTTAAAAATATTTTTGTGCGTGGTGTTTGTGATAATCAAATAAAAGCGTGGGACTGCGTTTTCGTGTGCCTTTTGCAAGACTCCTGACTTACTTCAACAGGTTCGCGACGACCGGCTCATAATTTGTACATAGCATATAAGTTTACAAGTATATAATGTATAACTATAGGTTAAGTACAAATATAGTTGATCCAAAACAGTAGGTTAAGGTAGGATACCAAAGTTAAAATATCTTTGCTAGTTCGTTCCATACAGACAGTTATTTCATTCATTGTAAAGGGATGTTGGAGTTAAACAAAGGACGAGAAAGCGTGTAAAAAACTAACGGTTTGCGCTTCCCCGCTATAAACATTGAACAGATATAGGACGAGAAATTGTATAACAAACTAACAGCTTACGTAATTCTGTTATTAACATTGAACGAGAAAGCGCGTTCCGATCTAACGGTTTACACATCTTCACTATTGACGTTGAAAAGACAAAGGAAGAGAAATTGCATCCCAGACGAACGGCTTGCACATGTGCCAAAAACGGCGCACTATTGGTCGTCGTAACAATAAAAACGCCCAACTCCAGCGTCTCTCATTGTATCAATATAAATAAGGGCGAATCCCAGCCCACGGCAGTCAAATCGTAATCACCACAGTAAACGCATGTCTAACAAATAGTTAAGTCTGTACTGAATATAAGTCTCAAGAGTGGTTCACTGCGTGTTTTCCTTCTTCACAATCCCAGTCACAACACAGTGCGGGTAATACAAGCCCGCACAACAGGATTGGACATTGATACATTTTACATTTCAATATTTTATAAACCCAATTTGGAATCGCAATAGTTTCAATTAAATTTGCATATCTTTATGATTTATTTTATAATTTTCTTATCTTTATAATTTGCATATCTTTACAATTTACGTATCTTTATCAATGAACGTCACAAACAATAAATAATTATTGTCGTGTAATTTATTATCAACATTTTATAATATCTGCTGTCATCAATGTTCTAATATGATAATGGTGTCAATATATGTTTGCAGACATCGCAACAAATATGTACTTAACATTAGTACCTACCTGGTTGAGTTCTCGAAAGTTGGTTTTGGAATTTTACGTAAAATAAATTTACGTGGTTTTGGAACGGTCGTGCATAAAAATGTCATGCGAAATACAAACATTTCCGACTCACTCTTTCCATCTTGTCACATTTTGTTATCCACTAAATAGGAAATAAATATAATGCTAGATAACTCGTACATACGAAGGACAAAAAAACGATAATTAATTTTAGTTGTCAAAAGGTTTAAACTATAAATTGACAGTAAATAAATAAAAATATTCTTTATAATAATATGTAAGGTCACGTTTACTTTGGACTCCCTGTAACCTCCGCACCCACCAATAATAAACTTAATATTTTTAATATTTACAGTAGTCTAGATATATTTTTTTTATATTTTTCGTTTCTAAATCCACAAAAATGCGTAAAGCGTTCGTGGGTGTGTCAATATTCGCGATTTTAACTGATGTTGGTAATAGTCGCAGATATTTATAAACAATACCATTTACCCTTTACCATTTTGGAGACTTCTGTACATAGAAAAGAAATGCATGGAAACTCACCGTAGAAACAATGGTGTGGTCATTTTCATAAACCCACGCGTTACAGGACACGGTCTGGTTAAGGAAGGAGCTGGCGGTGCAGGTGGCGTCGATGGGTTCGAATCTACTGCAACCCCTACCCGTTGCCGGGAGAGCCCAGCTCCCCCACGAACCTGTCTCGAAGTCGGAGGGGATTAACTCGCATTCTGGCACTTTGCACCTGAAAATCGATAAGAATTAAAGTCGGATTATATGACAATATTGTTAAAGTTAAAGTCGGATTATATGACAATATTGTTAAAGTTATAGTCGGATTATATGACAATATTGTTAAAGTTATAGTCGGATTATGTGACAATATTATTGAAGTTAAAGTCGGATTATATGACAATATTGTTAAAGTTATAGTCGGATTATGTGACAATATTATTAAAGTTAAAGTCGGATTATATGACAATATTGTTAAAGTTAAAGTCGGATTATATGACAATATTGTTAAAGTTATAGTCGGATTATATGACAATTTTGTTAAAGTTATAGTCGGATTATATGACAATATTGTTAAAGTTATAGTCGGATTATGTGACAATATTGTTAAAGTTAAAGTCGGATTATATGACAATATTGTTAAAGTTAAAGTCGCATTATATGACAATATTGTTAAAGTTAAAGTCGGATTATATGACAATATTGTTAAAGTTAAAGTCGCATTATATGACAATATTGTTAAAGTTAGTCGGATTATATGACAATATTGTTAAAGTTATAGTCGGATTATATGACAATATTGTTAAAGTTAAAGTCGGATTATATGACAATATTGTTTATGTGACTTTACTTGATGATTGTGGGAAGTGTTTAGCTGAGTGCACACCGGCCAAGTGAACTGGAGACCACTTAAAAATGTTCCGCCTGTAACAGTAGTAATGGGAAGAAGCGTGGATGGAGATAGAAATAAATATAATATAAGAGAGGCGTATGTGCATATCTTATGTGAGGAAAGTCGAAAATCTTGTAGTTTGAGAACAGCCGAAAAATTTTACGTGAAATGAGCCGACAACCTTGTGAGAGAAGAGCGAGAAATCCCGAAAATATCCGAAAATCAACGAAAATCAGCCGTGGGAAAAACATATCGGTCTATGTTTTCTCCCACCGTCGGTGGAGAGACTTGGTGCGATGTGGTGATTGTACTGATGTAAGAACTACATATTTATTATAGATCATCATAAACATTACGCACAAACATTAGGCACATTGAAGTTTAATGAACTGGTGAGCTGCCAATCCTGGTGGTAGGTGGTACGTACGATACACAATGCGTCATCTACGAATATCATTTAGTCTACCTTGACACAGTAAGGATTTTCGATTTTAAAACATCATCATCCTTTTGCGGCTTTATAACCATGTTAACATTGAACTGCAGGTAGGTTTGTATCGCATTTCTTGTCAACGCATTGTAGGTACTGTCGGCAACAAATGAATTAAACATTGAAACTATTGCAAACTTATTTGCGGTTCACAAACAAGATGACTACTGTACATATACTTATTAATACGGCATTTGACATGTTTTTAAATAATAATTCAGATATTATTTGACGTATTCATGTCATACGGTATTTGACTTGTTTTTAATTTTTTTATAATTTGAGGTTTCTATGATTATATTTATGGTAAGCTTTCCATCGGACACATTTCTCTCCCATGGATGCCGGAAGGAAGAAAGAGTGATAAGTGAGCGATATTACTGCAATAAGATAATTTAGTAGTGCCAATATAAGTTAGATATTACCGTCACCTTTCCATTTTATAGCAATGAAATCATTTCTAAATTAGTTACAAAATTTGTAACGGATTTAAATAGAAGTATCTTATATCGTTCTCCTTGACCTAACATTCTCACAGCAAAATTAAAGCAAAAACAAGCAATTCATTGCATAATTTAGACGTGATTGAGCAACAAACAAACAAACAGACTAGGATTTACATATTACTAGAATTTTGGATTCTTGGATCTCGATTTTCAAATCACTTTGTTAGTATTTGTCGATAGATATATTAAGATGATTTGATTTAAGTTGCGACTCCTTGGAAAAAACACAGTCTTACGTTTATATTCGATTATCATAAACATTACGCACAAAAATTAGACGCTTTGAAGTTTAATAAACTCTCGCAAAAAAAACACAAAAATAAAATACACAATCTTTACAGACATATATATACACGTATATGTACGTAATATGTATGTATCACCCACGTTCATAACGTGCATCATCAAAAATCTACTGGACCGATTTTAATGAAACTTAGTATGTATACGAGTAGTTATAGCTTATGTGCCGCGCATGTTTACTGCCGACAAATTGTACTGCAGTTTGGCAATTACAGTTTATAATGGTTCAGTTTTTGGGTTTAAATATTTAAAAAAAAATTGAGTACTTTTTAACCAGATCGATTACAGACTTCCCACGGGAACCACAGGCTCACGCCAACGAAGACACAGGCGTCGCTAGTTTTTATGATAATCAAACAAAAACTCGACTTCACTTCTCGAGTTCCCGCCAAAAAAGTCTACCGGACCGATTGTGATAAAAAGCACCCTATATCAATGTGAAAACAGCAATAAAATCGGCGCAGTAGATATGGAGATTAGCGCAAACAAACAGGCAGGCAGACGTAGAGACAGACAGGCAGGCAAATATTGTACTTTATACGTAAATACAGATATAACATGATTCGGTGTTTTAGTTTTGTACGTCATAGTTGACTTTGCGGATAGCCTCACATAGTACCTTAGCTAAATAGATAGATAAACTCAAAACAAGTTACGAAATAACAATATAACTAAGGGCGCGGCCATTAATTACGTGAGCTCAAAAAATTCCTGCAAAATCTCATTTAAAGGGAGCGGGGAGTCGTTGAAAAACTCACGTCAACTTTTTAATTCAAAGAATATATATCTATATCTATACATATAATAAAAATGTAACTGATCGCTGTCTGTACATGGAAGATATATGAGAAAAACTATTGTTGGGGGCTTTTATGGTATCAACGCAATAGAACCCAAAACAATGATTGTTAGAATTTTTGTCTGTTTGTCTGTGCGTTTGTGCGCGCTAATCTTAGAAACGCCTTAATCGATTTGGGTGCGGTTTTCACTAATGTATTGTGGTAAGCTTCACTTAAAATTTAGTGTTTGTTTTATTAAATAGAAGAAGTACATGAGTGCCAATGGAGTGAGTGAAGAATTAGGGAAGGTGGAAGGTGGTGTCGCAGGATATTTTTACTTTTACTTGTACTAAATTTAAATAAATTCATTATAGTGCACCTTAAACGTAGTATTATTATTCTACTCTTATTTTATCAGCATAAACAAGTAGGTATTTAGTGGTATGTAGCAAAATACATGAACATATCAAATATTTTTAATTATTTAAAAATTATATGGTAAATCTCTCACGTGAGAAGGAGGGGGGGGGGGTCCCCACCACATCTTTTACCAAATCTCACCAAGGGGGAGGGAGGGGTCCAAATTAAAAAAACAACACCTCACGTAATTAATGGACGCCCCCTAAATAACACGAAAAGTGCAACAGTCTGCGCGGTCAGGAGAACATAGATAACAATACCAATATTGTCCTATAGATCCTTTAGGCTGAGTAGGTCAGATTCGAAGTATAATACGTCAGTTTCTTATTAGGTCAGATTCGGTCTAGGTTAGATTCTGAGGTCAGGTACGAATTAATACATTTAGAAAGACGAGGGAAAATCATGTTAAAGCCAGGTAGGTAGATATCCGTTTGCAGGTTCGATGCCATAATACCATATGGCGAGTATAATACCATATAATTGTTTTCAATTATCGTTTACTGATTTACAGTACAGTATGCATATATGTTAACCGAACTAACATACTATAACTATGCCAAGTTTAATTAAAAACCGCCCAGTACTCGGACAGACAAATACAAATTTTGAAAATGGTTAATTTGGTCTCGACAATGGGCCATTTAATGTAAGACAACCTATATACGATTTTATTAAATCTATAAATTTAGTTTTAATTGATATATTTGTGATTTAACTCTCTATGTATATTACTTAGTATTTTTTATAAATGTTTATCAATGTTGAGCACGCCTATAATACTTATAAATAAATTTATAACACAGACTCATTGCATTGAAAGGCCATATTGTTACCGCCGAAGTGTGATCAGTACAAAAGGTCTTGGGCCTTTATGCACTTTCTTTCGCAATCGCGTTGTTACGAGCATTGTCGTTGCATTATACCGTGAATTAATATACAATGGTGCAACGGAAAAAACATATTCAAACGTCCTATATTTTGTGGAAGAGAAAGTTTTGTGATCAAATGATATGGTGAATTATATATAAAAATAAGGTCATAATTTTCTTAAATAAAATATTACAACTATCTTTACATATAATAAAATTGTAACAAAACCATACCATCAACCTCCACTGGTGGATATAGGCCTCTACTAAAGCTCTCCACCACACACGATACTCGGTTCTTTTCATCCGACCACTAACGGCGAATTTTTTTAAGTCGTCGGTCCACCTGGCGTCTCAAACTGCGCTTTCCGCTACGTGGCCTCCATTCAAAGACTCCCATACCCCGTTGGTTATCGGTTCTGCGCAAAATCCGTTTTTTTTTTATGTTAGGAAAGATGGACACCTGGAAAGGGGGCCCAGGTAGTGCCGGACTCTTACCGGCTAAAAAACCTTGATTTGTCTTAACATCGTGAATGTCTAAATTCTTGTGGCCCTAGTGACCTTTCAAGAGTCACCGGTCGAGCGCCAAATACGACCTGCCTCTTGCCACTTTAGCTATTTCAATGACTTTAGTTCTTTGGAGTAACTTTTCAACATTTTTATTAGTATTTTTGGAATATGAAGTTCCTTTACACGGCTTGCTGTAGGTGTGATTCGAGAGAAAATGTAACGTCACGTAAGATTTTTACCCCCTCCATTCGCCTTTCTCTTTCTCTTTATGTGTGTGTGTGCGAGTATCGAGAGCGAGACTCAAGCAGAATAACAGACGTGCAGACCTAAATTTTTGATTTGATTCCTTATTTTAAATTATTTGCATTGAAAATATGATACAAAATAAAAAAAAATACATGAACTATACAGATTTTATTTCGAATTACATTCGGAGTTTAAAAAAAAATGCATGCGGATCTTCGTTCCTGACGGGGGTCCCCTGACCGCACATTTTTTTTTAAAAGCGCAAATCAATTTTTTTTATAAAAAATGTGAGTGGATGACTTACTGCTAGTCAGTACTTAAAAACCACTTGACGGATTTTAATGATACTTGGAATAATTTATTTCTTTAAGACATATCTATACAGTAATTATCACTTATAATGTAGTTTACAAAACATCAAATTTACAGTAGATATAGATACACAAGGACAATGTGTGTTGACATCTGTACTAGAATAACAACTTATATCTTGGGTCAAGATTAAGGATACTTTTAGTTATTCAGACCCCTTACAAAGTTCCCTCGGGAATCATTGTCAAGTCCGAGCGTACAGCATCACTCGCCAAACAAAAAACGTTGTATTGATTGTCATGAACTTCCTATATAGTGCACGTTTTATTCTACACCGCTACAAGTTCCCGCGAGAATAAAATATACGCGAGCAGATTGGGAATGTGAAATGTGACAAAATACACATATACAAATGGAATTTGATTAAGTGATAGGACTTCGGTGGAATAGGATTGGATAGGTCAAATGGAACGGGATGGGATGATATGAAATACAGGAAATACTAGTGTAGGCCATTGAAGATTGGGTTTTGTTTACCGTAAATATGTCACAAAATTTATTAGATAGATAAAAAACTCTTTATTGTATAACTGTTACGTTATGATAAAAATAAGGAACAATGTTATAAGAAGAGAACACGATCGAGAGGTGTTATTGCTTCACCGGCTTCTACGCGCTGCTTCGCTCGCGTGGACTGTGTTGCTGTACAAGATTTTTAACACCTGTAAAAGCACCTACATGGTGGATTTCACGGATGAAATTCCATCCAGTAGTTTTTGGAGTAATTCCATTACAAGTCAGTTTTCTTCTCCATAGGTAACTCAACTTCCCCGTGTCATATGAAGATGACACGTATTATACCAGTTTCCCTTCTGGATACTTAGCAATACATTAGTGAAAATACGATCAGAATCCATTCATTTGTTTTTACTTGATGCTCAAACAAACAGACATTCAGACACACATACAGACAAAAATTTAAAAACCACTGTTTTGGGTACTGTAGCTTCCAAACAGACCTCCGAATTTTATTTTATTTCAATTAAGTCAATGTACAGACTCAACCAGATGTATAGATAGCAATTACTTTCCGACAACCTTGAGAAAGAGAGTTGTGACTAAGGTAGTAACGCAGGTAGCGTGCGTGTGTATTATAGTCTTATATTATCTTAATTTAGTTTTATTTGTATGTCAGATAATAAGTACATACACTCTCCTGACGATTGTCTTCCCATCAACGTCACCTTAACTGTGTTTTAAAACAT
Source organism: Sesia apiformis (assembly GCA_914767545.1). NCBI lineage: Eukaryota > Metazoa > Arthropoda > Insecta > Lepidoptera > Sesiidae > Sesia > Sesia apiformis. Next base: position 467,039 of record OU611958.1, read on the forward strand.
TGTTACATAAAACTGTTTAAATTTTAAACTGTGTTTACTTGCTACAATAATGTGCTTAGGAACATAACAAGAGGAAAATGGGTCAGTAATCTTCCACTTTATTTTATCTTCAGTAGGTATTAACTTATTACAAGTAATTGGTACGTCTATTAATTTTATACTGATGCTGATGTATCTTTGTGTTTCCTTTATTACCTGTTATTTTAATTTTTCCTTATTTTTCCATTACCTATTTATTTGTATAGTACACTAATGGAAAAATAAGGAAAATTGAAAAAGAAACAGGAAAAAATGGAAACACAAATGAATGTCGTTGCACGAGTAAGTCATACCAACATAACAAATCTTTTTATATCTATAGTTTTCCTTTTTTATGCTTTGTATACCTACTTATTTTATTTTGGACTTGTTTGTTTGAGGTATTACATTTTTTATTCACGTCCTAAGGATAAAGACGTTTGCTTTCAGCCCTAGCTCCAGGCTGTTTAATCCGCTACAGTTGGTATAGACTTATTTGAGTATGGTTGAATTTTTTTAAATTTCTTTGTTTCTAGATTGTGTTTAAATGGTTTTATGTGTATAGGTGTGTATAATAGAATATAGATGTGTTTTATGTGTGTTTAAAACATATTCTAACGTATGATCTTTAAAAAAAAATAGTGAAATTATTTATTTATCACAACACGACACACTAAACACAGGAAATACTTGGTAATAACAAAACAACAAGTGTGCGTAAACAAAAATAAGTGTGTGAATGTGTATCGCGGCGGCAAAAAGATAGGTACGTTGCTCAGCATAAAGCTGTGGAACAAAAGGAAATGGACCACAGTTTTTACCATACGAATAGCCTATGTCTCTTTACTACTGGATATAAGCCTCACCCAGGCTGGCCACCACACACGATCCTCGGCTCCTCACATCCAACCACCACGGGCGATCTTCTTCATGTCGGCGGCCCACACTTTCTGGCTTCACGCGTGCAATGTGTTTTTGCCTTTTGTATGAAAAAATGCTTAGGTATTTTACGATGCAACCGTATACATAATACCTCATTTAATCTGCTATGTGGTTCAATTGATTAATAGCTACACTTCACGCCTATCTCGTTGCACTGCCTATGGATTTACCTAATAACTAAGACAGGACGCGCCTCGTTAGATTAATGTGTTAGTTGCTACTTCACCTGGTACCTGGTAATTGTAAATGACACGATTTTGTCAAATTTGGGTCATGATATTAATAAGGGATCCTTTTGTTTTATTATTAGATTTAATGTATGGTCCTGTGGTATCAGCCGGTTTTAGTACCACACTATCTCTTCCCCTGGGTCTCGTAAAGGGGCCATCCATAAATTACGTCACACGAATTTCATGATTTTTGGAATATTGATTCCTTGACAATCCCAGAATATCACTACTACTCGTACTAACTTTATTCATTTGAAAATTATCATGAAGAATCCTAAGGACTATAGTTTTTGAAAGCCCTATCCTTGCTGCTATTTCTTTGGTCTTTAGCCATCGGTCGCTCAGAACTTCTTCTTCCACTAATTTGATGTTGTTTGGAATGAGTGCCTCAACGGGTCGACCGGAGTTAGGTTCGTCGTCGATGGACTGTCGTCCTAAACGAAATTGCTTACACCAATCTTTGACGGTGGAAAATGATGGTGAAAAATCCCCGTACACGTTATCTAACCTTTACTTGATAACGGTCGAGCTAACGCCTTCCTTTGTAAGGAACTTAATCACGGAACGATATCCAATTTAAACATTTTAAACATCTTGCAACTTCCTGTTGTTCTAAGAGTTGAGGAATCAAAACTAACGAACTCTAAAACTGAACTAGGATTGAATTAACAGTATAAATGACAATTACAATGACGTATAATTTGTTTTTTTTAGACATCTAGAAATATGTTAGGTCAGAAACTTTTGGAGCACACTGGTAAACACTCACACGCGTCGACGCTGCCGCAGAAGCACGAGTGTTTTAGAAAGTAAATAGAGCAGCGCGAAGACAAGAGAAGTGGGATGCATGTGTATCCACCAATCCGTTCTAAGCCCGCGTGTAGATTATAGCCAGAAACCTCCAAGTGATTTACCTATTTGGGACAGCCTGTGTCCCGCATGTTATAGACTGATATCGAAAGATCGATCGTAATACTCGTTAGATTGAAACATAGACTAAACATGCTATTTTCGAAGGCAGCGATGCTATTTAAAACTTTACTTTTGTGGTAGATGAGCGAGAGATGAGCGTCTCTGTACCTACTTAACATTAAAATCACTTCGCTTCCTTTGAGGGTCCCTCCTGATTCAATTAAAATTGTTTAACTGATCAAGGAAAACGGAGTCAAGGCTGTCTATCGTCTTTCCTCATAAGACAAACAATCACATAAAAAGTGACTTGTTTTACAATTACATAGGACTTTTTTTTCCTCTTGTATGTTTATTCATATACCTATTTAAACCTTGATGCATAAAGAAAAATTGTACAAAGTTATCTTTATATGGCTTCAAAAGTCAACTTAGAAAAAACTATTTACCTTTGTGATCATAACTCATTGACATGTTCCAGTCTATATTTAAACGGCTCCTAGCGCTTATGTTTACCTTATTTATCAATCAAGAAACAAAGATTTCAATTGAGAAGATAAATACAAATTATCCTCAACATAGAATCCACTGATTAGTAGATTTAATAAAATTTAAACCTCGCGATTTTTCGTCTGACGCTACTTCAGATATCTTAAGTGCTGTGTGCCGCAGCTTTCCGGACCATGAAAACCAAATGCGGGTAGTTGATGAAACTGCTCGCAATTCTCGACGTGGACTACCCGCCTCTTCAGTCGGCTCGTGACCATGGTTGGTGCCGTCCAATCGAATCGTCGAGTAAAATAAATAAGGTAAACATACGCGTTCAGACCCGTTTCAATAGATGAACACATAGGTGTGTCATTAAACACATGCCTTAAAGAATTCTGATGTACTTCCGGTATGTCCGCGAATTATACTTACAAATACTCGTATCTTAATTCATTGTAGTAGTCTATTATCAATAGCGTGGATAAAACGCGACTAGATAACGAAGCGGCTACCGCAAACCCTGAGTAACTACACCTCTAGTGGACTCGCCAATCCGCTTGATCAGCGTGACGTTTTCAGGCCATACATCCCTCATGCACAAGGCAATGAGAAGGTCCATGTCCAACAGTGGATACTGAAAGGGCTGCTGCATTGCATTGCATATATGGGTAAAAAGTAAAATCTAGATCTTATGTTAGAGCAATCTAATCTATAACTTCCTGATATAATTTATGTACAATTGAACTTTTTTTTTATGGAAAGACGGTGGCAGACGCGCATACAATCCACCCGGTAGTGAGTGGATACTATCGCCCGTGGACACGGTACATTCCAACTTTAGTCCAGAACGACAAACTTTGGCACGCTCTCGAATGCGCTGCCTGCCTTTGTTGATGTAAGAATGGATTTGGAGAAAGGGTTGAGGAAATGGGATGGGATGAGACGGGAATGGGCTCTAATATATCTCACTCACTACCGGAACACGTACGTACATTGGAGAATTTGATAAACTGAAATATATGTGAACTGTGAAATATTGTTGAACTCTGTCGATTGTTTTTATTATGTTGATATGGTTTTGTGCTTGTTTATATGAAGCATGGGCCCGGAATGTTGTTACGTCCATTTCGAAAGGTATTTCCGAAAATCATTACCTAACTGTTTCCCGCAATTTCAATATATTTATAATGCGTTAGGACGGGAAGTTTGTAGCATTGTATGTGGATAAATATAAAGAAAGAACAGCATACAATTCACCACGGCACAGTACACACAAGAATTAGTCGACAGACTGATTAATAGAAAATTCAACAGAATTAGTCGAAGGTAGACGCGCATCCGGCGGCGTGAAAAAATTTGTCATACTCGACTGATGTTTGCGGATGTACGACAGTATCCCTTTACCATCGGGTAGACTGTATACTCGTCCGTCGCCTTTTTTGTATAAAAAAAAACCCCAGTGCGAATAATATTAAAAGTGAAGTCCGAGATCTACTCCTAGATAACACCTACTTACAGTATCCAATAACACCTGACACTAAAATAGATCCGCAATATCGTGTAATTGTGTAATTATACAATTACGCAATAATAGTTATGAAATATTTTTTTAGTAACTACCCTCTCCTTTTTTTTACTCTCATTATATGTAGTTTGATCACCGCACCGTCACTAAATGACATAGGTATACTTATGTTCACAAGGAAACTAACTATTCTTACGTAAATGTGTCATGTTTGATGTCTTACTCAGTTATTCTGCTTTAATAAAATGAAAAGAAAAAAAAGAATTAAAAAAATGTAGTTCCTATTTTTTGCGACTTTTCCTACTGTAGTTAATTACGAGCACAAATAGTCGCCAGACAAGAAACATCAACAAAAAGAGTTTCGGTTCACTGACCAACAAAATTAAATACTTAATTATTTTCGTAGTTTTTTTAGTTGAAAAGTTACGCACAGACATGAGAAAAGTTGCCTAGGTAACCGTTTTTACGATACAAGCACAGTTTATACGTATAGGTATAATCCTGAATGCGAGTAAAGCTATAAATATATATACTATTCTGTAGTTGGGTCACATTTTTTTTGCCAATAATAATAATATCGTTATAATCAACCTTCAAGGTTTAAAGCCACAAAGTAGGCAACAATTATGTATTGTTTATAGTATATAAATAAAATAAAAGATATGTACAAAACACCCACCCCACACCCGATCAAAAATTTACCTTTAAGCAAATGTCCGACCGGGAATCGAATACCCGAGACCTTTTATGCAGCACGCAAGTGCATTACTAATTTGGTTAATCAATTGTCAAAGGGAATATAATTTTTTTGTTAATTTCTAATCACTTCTAAACCATACCAATCTCATTTTCAAAATCTACGATATTTTCCGACCGATTAAAAAAAAATAGTATTTAATAGAACATTAAAAAATAAGTATTGTGATTTTAATACTACCTATAGTAAGTACTACAATACTTACTGAACGACAAATTGTTGGCAATAAATAAAATGCAAATTATCTGTTTAACTAATAGGGGCATCTATAAAACATTTATGGTTTTGTAGTAACCACTGTTAACTCTAACATTATTTATTGACATTGGCCATTGTATAGCACTGACTTCCTTTAAATGGTTGTCTATCTCATCATTTCATTGTTTAGCCATTTCATTGGAATTATGATTGACTGCCTTTCGGTACGGACTCTTATGTTAACTATGTATTTATGAAAATTCCTTATTATGTTATATTCATTATTGTAGGGGGAGACTGCACCCTACATTCTCACAGCCTCTGGGCGAACTCGATTGGCCATGTTACCCCTCTCTCACAGAATCGCTCTCTTTATCGTATTTCCCCAATGTACGTACGTACGGGTTTTGGTAGCGAGTGAGATATGCCAGAGCCCATTCCCATCCCATCCTATCCCTCCCCATTTCCCAATCCATTCGTTAATCTGTAAATCCTTATACGTAGGCAGCGCATCTGGGGGTGTGCCAACGTTTGTCATTCTGGACTGATGTTGGCATGTATCGCGGGTATCTATGGACGACACTATCCACTTACCATCAGGTGGACTGTATGCTAGTCTGTCGCCTTTTATATAAATATGCATGTTATATTTAAATTTTGCATGTCATTTTGATGACAAACATGTGGAACTGGAACTTCTGGAACTTATTATTACCGTGTTTTAGCAAATAAATAAATTATGAACATAAGAATAATTAATAGAACTCGAACACAAAATGAAGTAAAAATACACTATAAATCAACTGCAGTATAAAATATCTATAAAGCAACTGTGTAATTCACACTGCAGTGACTTGTATTTAAAGGAGCAGAATAAAATCCAGCGACTACCGGCGACTATCTTCCGACATCGACAACTAAATGTAGATATATGGTTTGTGGTCTAAATTCAACTTAAATGAACTATTAATGCCTTTAGACCTTATCAATGAAGATTTAAGTTCGCCGAAAATAGCACGGATGGCTTTGAGGCCGTGCGGAAGAAGACCGCCTGCCTCACTATTAAACAAAACACGGGGCAGCTCCAACAGCATCCTGAAGATGATAAGAAATTTAACTGTCCTGTTGTGGAGCATATACTAAACTAAATCCACCTTAGTTATAGTGAACTAAGGTAATTTTTACCAACATTTTTACGGATCTGTGTTGTCTGAATAAATAAATAGATTACTATTTATGTTTCGGGGATAAATATTGTATCGAAAATATCCAAATGGCAGATGTTTTCATTTTACTGTAAAAATATACCTATATATGTAGGTACATATATTCAAATTTCAAATTATTATATATGTTTTGTTGTGTAAATGTTTTACTGCTGTACATGTGTTGAATGACAAATAAAGTTTCATTCAATCAAAATCCGACAGCAGGTAATTATTGAGTTTGCTACCATCTACGAAAGAAAGAATATTATTTTTTTGAGATCAACATATTACAAGTAGTTAGTTACCTACAAAATGTGTGATTTCGGCCGACTTTAGAGGCGACTAGGGAATAATGGAGCTACCACAAGCCCTAAAAAACTGCATCATCTCTGAATGGGGAGAGTGCATGCTGCATTTCCACAGTCAATTATGGCAGAGCCCATTTCCATCCCATCCTATCACTCCCCATTTTCCCAACCCATGCCTTAATCTGCAAAGATAGGCAGCGCATTTCTACGTGCCAACGTTTTTCATTCTGGACGGATGTTGGCATGTATCGTGGATGTCTATGGACGACAGTATCCACTTACCATCGTGTGGACTATATGCTCGTATGCAGCCTTTTTCTATAAAAAAAAGTACACCTAGACCTTCGATCGACGTGGATCAATGACTTCGACCGTTCAGATCGAATCAATTGTGGAAGCATAACACTAGGGTCGACGTCGATTAATATTTTCATTCATTGTTCATCGATTCAGCCATGCAGTCCGTTTCAAAATGTATAGCCGTAGATATCGATCGATGGACTCGTCGACCATCCAGTGGCATCGATTGTGTGTTTGAAACGATTAATATCGACTGGTCGACGTCGATCCAGCGTGTCGTTTTATTCCTTGCGCACGAGACACGGTGCATGACAAGGCCCATCTCCAGCACCTCATAAACCTATTTGCTATGTCGATTTACCCTCAAATGTAAACAACATTGGAAGTACCTTAGGTACTACTTGTATACAAACAGATTGTTACGCTTTAATCGGCCTGTAAATAAGTACATGGCTAATTACGCAACTACTGCATTTTAATTGCTAAAATTACTATGTATTTTGCCGCGTGACTGTACTAAACCAGATGACTAAACAAAATTATATACTCGTACAATTATTTATCAGACGTTTATTTAAGCTTAGAGGGTGGGAGCCGTTAATTTAAAATTTAACTTCGTTATTCGTCACTGAAAAAATTAACATCGTTAGAGCGTTAATTTAACGAAAATGTTAAGGAAGTTAACGTTAATCGTTGACGTTAACTATCGACTACCGAATATTTTTAATTTTAAATCAGTCAGTCAATTAGTCAAGGGTTCTATTGTCAGTCAAACACGTAATACTTTATTACTATAAGTACATAAAATAAAAAAAGGTATAGTAAATATTATAGTAGAGAGTATATATAGGTAGGATAGGCTGTGTATGGAAGATAAATAGGTTTAAATATAATATGTATTTATTGGGTTTGTTGTCTATTGTATTTTAAGGTTCACCCTAAAGAAAACTAGCTGTTACTGTAAAAAACTGGACGACATATCTTCAGATGTTGCAATTGCCCTTTACCATAATTAACTTAACTATCTATACATATAATAAAACTGTAGAACCAGCGTGTGTGTACATTGAATATATTTACCAAAAACTAATTGGGGGCGATGAAGGAACAGTATCGGAATACATAAAGATGATTTTGAAAATTTTTGTCTGTCTGACTGTTTGTCTGTTCAAACACGCTAATCTCCAAAACTACTGAACGGTTTTTCATTGGGTTTCCACAGATTAATTAAGCTTAGCTTGGCGCTTTGAATAGGCTTTGTTTCATCGAAATCAGCTCACAAAGCAAATTGTTAACGTCGTTAATTAACGGTTTAACGATAACGTGCCCAGCCCTTATTTACCAGATACCAGATACCCCTATAGGTACCAGTATTTTAATATGTTCATATTCTACTAGCTTTCGATTCCCGATAGGACGGACACTCATTTATTTAAAGACAAATGTTTGGTCGAATCTGAATGGTTTATGTTTGGATTTGTATGTGTTTCTGGACTGATGACAAATAAACATCAAAAGCGGCGTTAAAAATAACAAAAAAATATTAATTAGCAGTTTTAAACTAATTGTAAGTACAATATAAATATAGAAGTGACTTTGCGTGTACCCATATACACACATGATACATATATTTTATTATCACCTAAATCAAATAAAGGAATGTTTGTTTGTTCTTAAAACCTATTTTGATGAAAACTTCACCAGTGCGCTCATTAGACTCTCCTCTCTAAGTCGAACATACTTTTTAACGACGGCATTAATTTAGACTGTCCAAGTCACGAGCGAGCGACTGCTGGCAACTGACATATTTGATTTCCGGGCTACCATATAATTGATTGATATATGGCCATCAAAGTTTAGATTATAAAAAAAAAACCTAAACACTAACGCAAAAAGGCTTTTGAATAACTATGTTTTTTGCGGCCCATAAACAATTTACCTATTCGGGTTTATATTCAATGCTGTAATTTTTAAAAAAATAGTAATTATAAATGTTTTTTCATTTTATTGTTGTAAAATGTAAATTATGTATGATCAAATTGACCTGTTCCAAAGCATAAAAATTGCTTACAAAGGAGAACAAAATGAGTACACATTAAATAACATGTGGTTTTGTAAATTGTGATCCAATTTTGTCTATGGTTAACAAAAGAAATAAGAAACTACATAAGATCATATCAACTATTAGAGGGCCCCCTTAGGCAATCAATTACGTATATCAGAATCGAAACCAATATATCTATTGTATACTGAAACAATTATATACGAGTATACAGTTGTTACTCATATCAAGCGTACAATCTTTACAAAGTATTAATGTCACTAGAACGTATTAAATTTTACAATATTCCTATTTAATATCGGAGCTCGGAGCGCTGCAGTAGTATTGTACAATGACATTATAAGTTAACACAATTTTATTGTAGGGCTCGCATTGTATGGAAACAATCTATCTTGTGATTTATTTAAAATTAGCGATCTTTCTTAACTTCTCTTCGGAGTCCACTGAAATATAGCCTAAGTACCTACGTGTGCTATATTTTAGCTTATTAAAAGTGAAGGATTTTATAAAATCTTTCACTTTTTAAATTTTATGTATTTAGTTTTTGAGTTTACCTCTAACATATAAACAAACAATCACAGTCTCTATAAATTAGTCACCGATTTTTATGCACTCATTTTTGCATTATTATTGTAGTATTACAGTACTATTTTTTAAATATTTCAGAATATAAACTGTAAAATTTAAAATCCCTACAATTAATTACTTAATTGACAAGTAAATTAAGTCCTACAGGTCACTGAATTTATTCAAAATATTAAAAAATCCTAATAACATTAAAAAATATAAATAAACATACCTATATCTCACATCTCCAGCAGCAAAGATATACTGCGCGTTGTACACAGCACTAAACATGATCGGCAGCAAGATGAGGCAGTAGGTTTGTATTTGGTACCGGCCAAAGGTGCCCAACTCCGATAGGATGGACTCCAGGTCCACGGCATCCTTGCCCATGGTCATTGTGTGGTAGCACGTCAACCTCGCGCCGCGACTACTGACCGTATGATAAGATTTACCGAAGGATTATCGCACATTACCACTTGCTCCATGACGATTTCAAATTGGTGCAGGACTTATCATTTATCAACTACTAAACTAGAATTGTTTATTGACGCAAGGATAATGATCGGGTAGATTGATTGTCAAATCTTGGGGTAGACTGCAGTAAATTATTCTGTCATTTAGCACGTCATTGTCAAAAGAGAATTTTGATGTTCATAAGATATATCTATAGTGGAAGTTTTGATATAATACCTTTGCCAATAACGCCAAAGTATTAACAGTACCTAGTCTTTTAATATTAAATAAGCTTTTATGTCCCTTTGTATGTTTTGTCCCCATTTTATTAATAAGTATTCGATCAAATTTTGTTTTGTAATTAACAAAAAATAAGAGATTACATTATTTTTAACCGGTTAATCAAGTAATTGTATGTAAAGTTGTCAAAATATTTTTTTTTCTTTATGGAAAAAAGGCGGCAGACGAGCATACAGCCCACCTGATGGTAAGTGGATACTGTAGTCAATAGACATCCGCGATACATGCCAAAATCAGTCCAGAATGACAAATGTTGGCACGCCCCCGGATACGCTGGCTACCTTTGGAAATATAGGAAGTATTTGGATTTGGAGTAACGGTTGGGAAAATGGGGAGGGATCGGATAGGGTGGGACGGGAATATGCTCTGGCATATCTCACTCGCTACCGAAACACGTACGTACCTACATTGGGAAAATAGGATAAATTGGGAGATGCAGTACACTTCAAGGTGGTCTTTTTAAACAATTATTAAGATATAATAATAATACGAGTATATAATGATGGACATAATAAATATACAATTTATTGATAATATTTATCATTTGAAAAATTAATCAATGAATCATTAAAACTAGTTTATGGCATTTATGCATTTTTTTAAATCTAAATTTAAAAGTGGAAAAACGTAGCTGATAATTCTAGATATGTAAAGGAAGAAAGCAGTTTTTTTTCTACATACCTACTTGTAAAGTATGTACAGACATTCTTGTCTTATCGGCTTCGCACAATATTATTCTTATAATATACCACACGAGTAAATATCCGTACCGAGTGACAGCTCGTTTGAGATGCCAAATATTTATAACTACCTTGGTAGGACTCACATGTAAAGATTAAAGTAAAGAGGTTCGAAACTTAGATAATCGCAAGGTGCCAAAATCAAAATGGAAACTGCATCACATATATCGAGGGATGCATAGATCAACAAAAAATATTATCCAATATGTATTATGTTACCGTGATATTACGATAGAAAGATCGCTACAAAATCGTATGACCTTAGCAACTCTTACCTCAAAGCACGAATATAAACAAAAGGTAAAAATCACGTGCTTCTACTAATTGAATTGTTGTCAAATAACTATTTAGGCTTACTTTTATAAAAATAAATATAGATATATTACTTATAATTTACTATCTCAAGGAATGATGGAAAATCAAACATAGGTACATGAACAAACACAAACATGGGACCAGATATTTATAATTACAATAGGTATAGTTTGTGCTCCGTTGAAATATCGATTTTACATGACCATAAATCGACATATATACTTACATATTATTATTAATTAATAATTAATACGGGCAGTGTTAAATAATTGTGGCAGTAAAATGTAGCTAGTAATATAAATGAATCCGGTTGGTTATGTAATCCTACAGCGGTGGCATAAAACTTATTCGAACGGTAGAATAAACAAAATGATTGAATAGGCAGTTAGATAAATAATTATCAGTTCTCGGCGTTCTGTAAGAGTCGAACGTCATTTAGGTTGAAAAGTCTTTCCTACACAGAAATGATTTTGTCTGTTTAGTCTGAGGCATAACAGACTATATTTTTTTAAACAACGCGAAAATATTTCCTAGACACAATTTATTAGAAATAATTCATAAGCTATGTGATTAGAGTGCTCGCCACCAAAGAAGTCCCGCGGAATTTAAGGGAACTAAATATGACAGGTCGTCCGTTCTGCAAAATAAATAGTATTGTGTCCGTTTATAATTTACTTCCTAATTTAGACACATCTTTATTGGTAGGTGTAAATAAAAATACATAATTTGGTAGGGTAAATTAAAACCAATAAGCTGTGGAAGTCTTATGTCGGCCAATCACAGCGACGCGCCTACGGGACTTCTTTTGTGGCGCCTACTCTACTATTTATCCCAATATTTCTAGTGATCCGATTTCTTTTAGTAACTGCTCACGAGTTACTGCCCATTTATTCGTTTTACTGCTTAATTATGTACTATACCTAACATGTAAGTTAAATATTTAGTTAAATAAATGAATAAATAATATTCAATATATGTTATTCCTCGTTTCCATTTTTTACTGCTCATATTTTACCGCCCAATAATAATAATAATAGTTTATTTGCAAAAATGTAAGTATGAAGCAGCTGATGATTTTATTTTTAATAAATCCTTTAAAAAGTAAATGTTTTCACTGAGTAATAAATAAGTATTGGAATGGTACTGACGGCAACCGCGCGCCACGACTCCCACATACAACAACTACTCGTAATTAGCGACGTACGCACCGTACCGCAACGCTCGACGCAATCCATCGCAACGCGCTGCCTAGCAGGGCAAAGCCTTAGCTATCATGTTACAGTATTTTTTATACAGCAATTTCTTAATGTTTATTTAAAACCTTTGCAATTATAATTTCATCATTGTAAGGAATTCTCAGGATTGTTAAATATCCCAGTAGTCAAAGGCATAAAAATGTTAGCTAACAGTTTTTCACAATGCGAAGTACTTGACGAGGTATGTAATATTTTTGCAACGAGGAATTTTATCTACGAGTATAGGTACATATAATAAAATCGTAACAATGTCGAATCCGTAGGTATCTACATGAAATGTTTTATTGAAAAAAACATCATACAGGGCATAGCGAACCGTTCGTAACATATTCTGGTATAAACCAATCCAGGTTTTTGTAAATAAGAAATAAGATTGAGGTAAGATAAATAAGAAATCTAATTGTAGTTAGTGTTGCATTTTCTTTTAATAAAGAAGACGGCAGACGAATATACAATCCACCTGATCCACGTACACACTTCAATCCACACACAATCCACAGTGGTAAGTGGATACCACATGGATACTGTGGTCCTGCGACATCCGCGACATATAGTATGCCAACGTCAGTCCAGATGACAAACGTTTATGTCAGTAATTGTATGTGTGTATTGATAATATATGAAAATAGGTGTCACTCTCATCCTATGATACACGCTATTCATTGGTGTATGGGAAATAGGAATGGTTGTGATTGGATTGTATGGGGTGAGATGCAATGGGATATTGTGAGATGGAATGGGGTAGGAGTACAAGGAGCTAATTACATATAAAGTCCACGCGATATGGCGGGCTTGGCTATTAAGTAATGAAATAACGTATGATAATTTTTATTAACTATTTATTTTAGTAGTTCAAAGTACTTATCACTAAAGTGATTCTTTAAAAATACTGACTGCGTTTACTGTAAATTAACCGTGAAATTGGATAAACGTTTCGGAAGCCTTGACTTTTGATTCTATACCCTGTAATTATTGAAGCGTGACATTGGAGTGATCTAACAAACTGGTTTATTAGTAGTGGTCACACATTCATCCACAGCCGGTGCATCATCTTTTATCTCGCCATCCTTATGCGTCTTTACTTTCTTATGTTTCTCTTTCGTTTTCTCCTTCTTCTTTTCCTTTTCTTTGGACTTACTTTTCTTAGTATCTGATATTATGTTTCCATTGGCGTCAGTAACAATCCTCTCTACATCCGATTTCTTAACGACATCCACTTCTCTGCTTTTCCTGACAGCTTCACTAGTATCACTGTCTGTATCGACGCTTCCATCTTTTGAAATGTGCGTTTTATTCGTTTGGTCAAATTCATCAGATAGATCCTTAGTGACGGTCTTGGATTTAGACTTATTCTTGATAATTGTAACAGTGGTTCCATCTTTCTTGTGCTTCACTTTGACTTTATTCTTTGAATTTCATACGGATTTAGCTGTAATATTTTAAGTTGTAATTATTATATGTTTTAGGGTCCAACCAAAGTAATTTTAAATAGGTTTTTTTTTATACAAATGAGGCGGCAAACGACCAGTTAGATCACCTGATGTGTATATTGTCGCTCATGGACATACAGGATACATGCCACCATCAGTCGGCAGACGATGTATCATATAAATCATCGCTCATCAAATCATCAGTTATTGGCAGAATGACAGATGATGGCATGCTTCCAGTTGAGCTTTGGAGATTTAGGAGTAAATTGGGAAAAAGGTTTTTTTATAGAAGACAGATAGCAGACCAGTCGGTGGCCCACGCGCCACTCAGTGGCGGGCGGGCGGTTATTTGATTTGACTTTACTTACTTGATGATAAGGATGTTGAATTTGATACTGAAAAAAATATATAATGAGTCAGTTAGGTTTAACAACTAAAATATAATGAAATGACTACTTATATGGGCTATTTATTCAAGAGAAATTGTAAATCGAGTAACTTTCTCTGAAACCGCTTGCATTCATCGATATGAGTGTGTATTTTCTCATATCGATGCTTGCAATAATCTGAATAGTGTTCTGGAGTTTACGAGTCTGTTCTCCATTTTCTCTTGTGTGTTCTATTACCGATTTCTAATACACAGAGAGTACCTACTTAAATAAATTGAAACCCTTACCGTGATCGATTATGTCCGCTTCGTACTCCCCTATAAGGAAAGCAAATTGTAAATTTAATAGGTAAGAAAAAGATAACGCTTGTATTGACTGTAAGCAAATAATTAAAACGTTATTATGAATAATAAGCAAATAATTCACCTTCAGTTGGCGCAGCATTTGTACTTATAAACTGAAAGACAAAAATGTTTTGTTTAAAAAAGTGCCTGATACGTATTGTTCGGTTAGTAGCCCAACATTACGAGTATTTTAGATTATTTATATGTTTGTGATTTATTAAAATAATTTATTGACTAGGTATTATTTATACCTAGTTATTATGTTATGTCTCTGGAATATGACAATACACTGAGTGCCCTAGACGCCACACTAGGATTCCCCGCAGTGGCGTAACAATAGGGTGGCATAGCGGGCAAAATGCCACGGGCCCCCAGCCAGAGGGGGCCCCCGACCCGAGAGGGCCGCGAGCACGGGAGGAACCTGACATTTATTTTTATAAAATTTAATATAAAATAGTTTTGTTTTCAATTAATTTTAGTTACCTACTAAAGTATATACACATGTATCAAGGTTTGAATGCATTTATAAGAAAACGAAATCGCCCAGTTTTAGAACGCGTCCGGAACTTAGTCATAAAATGCTCGCCACTTGTAGACGCCGCGCTGGAGCAGCACTGTAAGTTACGGAAGAAATGTTTTGTATAACTTATACAGTATAAGTATGTTTTTTTGGTATTTCGCGGGCTCGCGGGCTCAACAGAAAACGGAGATTGAAAAGAAACTACAACTTTGGATGAGCTTCTTTACATTGAAGGAGGGCCCCATCCTATGAATTTGCCACGGGCCACAGCGGTAGGTATAGTTACGCAACTGATTCCTCGTATCGTGTCTTCCCTTATAATTATCGAAATGAATAAATAAATGACTAAATTATAAATGAGGACCCCAGAGGTCAAGGGGTCTAAGTGACATTTTCCAAAGAATTGAGTTAGATGCAGTAACAGACTGTTAAAATACTATTCTTTTTAGTGGTGAGGAGATGAAAGTGATTTCCCTGACAGGTGCTGCTACCTAGTGTGTTGCCCCTTCACCACTAGTAGTGCATGCTAACACTGCTTAGAGCGCTAAGGTCTAAGCTGCTTGGTCTAAGTACACATTATCTACCTTTTATTACCTATAAATGTAACACAAGTGATTTTAATAATCTATTGTTAGTACTAATTAGAAGCAAATGGCCAAAGTGTTGGCCTAAAATGGTCAAAACAAAAAAAAATAACTTTCCCTCTTACAAAATTTTGTTGACTTTTGGTTCAATTATCTCAAAACATAAATTTTGTCACTTAGACCCCTTTACCTCTGGGGTCCTCAAATGTCGTATGTTAAACTTTTTAAACTTTCGCGTTTTGTACACATTTTATTTACTAAGACGGGTCTGAACACGTATAAAAAAGGGATTTGTTTATCTTTTATTCCTACTTCATTTTATTGTTCACCTTTTATTCCTGTGTCGAGTAGGAATAAAAGGTAAACAAATACCTTTATTATACGCGTTCAGACCCGTTTTAGATTATAAAATATGTCGTATGTTAAAAACAAACGTCAGTGTGTCTCTTGTTGAGTGACTTTATTGTACTACTAAATACAATAAAGGCCTTTGAACGCATGGCCAATTCAATGGCATTTGAAGGCCCCCTAGTGCAAGTGCAAATGTTTTAATGCAAGGCGCGATTTAATAATAATAATATTTCAATGGTCTCGTTATACGGAGTTTTCCATTTTTTTTTTAAACTAGTGGGCGTACGAGTAAGCGGTCCCACGTGATGGTAAATGTTACCGCTACCCATGGACACCTGCAACGCCAGGGAGTATGCGGGCGCGCCGCTGATCTTGCAAAATCCTATTCACAGTTGAATTTCCATTATACCTTATACGATTATTCGCATTAAGTACACCCTGTACTCTATGGAGTGAGATGTGCATGCTTTTATTTACTTATTAACAACCATACATATTATTAAAAAAGGAAGATTCTTCTGTTCAATTAGTATGTATGTATGCCCCAGCTTCATTCGGTTGGACCCGGAATCTGGATTTTTTCTTTTATATGATAATTCGATCGTCAACATCTATAAGTCATTTCTATCAGTTGACCGCATGATAAGAAGTGTATCACGCATGGATATCAGCGATACATGCCAATGGGGATAGCCATTTTAAACAATGTAGATATTAGTTAAGAGATGTATTGATGAAAAATAAGATAAAATAAAAATAAATGCAAAAGAAAAGATGCTTTACTTACTATGAAGCAGATGAGAGCCACCAAAAGAGGGAAGCACCGCATTTTGGAGCGGTCTCCCAATCGGAAGACTAAAATAGTTAGTTATTATGTTGCTACTTACTTTTATAAGTAGCCTAATTAATTCCATGCAAATATTTTTTCTTGTAAAATAAACATTGCGTTGTTTTAGCAGTTGGATAAATAATATGTACGGCATATGTAATAATTAATGAACAAAGCAACAAGTTGGAGCATATTGTCTTAATTATTGTTGCGTTGACGCTTAAGATTCATACGAGAAATGTCGTCAATACACGAAAATAAATAATGGCGCATATTGACTATTAACAAGTATAATCAGTATTTTATATACAATATAGTAAACAAGTGGGCGGGCTACGGGGTGGTAAGTGGTCACAGTCGCCTGTGGACACCGGCCAACACCACGGGGCATGCGAGTGTTCTGCTGACCTTGCCGAATGTTGAATTTAGATATGTACAATATGGTGGTGCACGAACAGACAGTCCCCTTAATGCATCCTTAATAGAATCCAGTGCATCATCCCTGGTGTCATGGGCGGCAGTGAACACTTACCATATTGTGGGTCGCCCGACGGTCTGCAGCTTCTTCTATAAAAAAGGTGCTATCGATATGAGCATGTTCATGGATGCCCCTGCCTTACGACTTAGGCCAGGCCAAAGGATTATTTCCAAGAAAAGCATTAAGTGGTGGTGATGACCAAAGATAGTCACAACGGACAGTGAAAATACGCAGCCAACATTGGGAATGAAAGACTCCACATCTCGTTATAACTATACACCCTATTCCCCATCCTATTTTCCTAAATCTAGTTACCAAAAGGTACCACAGTAAAAAATCAGAATTTTTTACTAGCGGCCGGTCGTAATTTTCACCAACTTAGCCATAGAGTAGAAAATATGATAATTGAAGGATCGTTTTGGTGTTTGGTGGGCTAGGGTAGGTTATAGTCCCAGACCCCCAACATATAAAAAAATACAAAAAAAAATAACAGCTTTTTTCAAATATTTTTAAATCTTAACAGTCGTCAGTGCCGGGCCCTGCAAGATCTTAATTCGCCACTTGTGTAGGTACTGAGATTTCTTTGAACAAACAAACAATTTTCTCTATTTGAAGATATGTTTACTCAGTAAAAAACTATTTCTAATAGAGATACGACTGTAATAAATTACAAATATAAGCAGCTATCAGTGTATTTCAAGTGCAATTAATTAAACTAGGTCACTGGTTCTCAAACTTTTTAAATGACGGAACCCTTTTGGGAAGCAAAATACTTGATGGAACCCTACAATAAAACAATTATTTTTATAAGTGTATTCTATATTAATCAGCATAATAAAAGTACAATGTATCAGTTACTAATTATTATTTACTTCACCACTTGGTAAGGACAATAATAGAAAACATTAAAAAAGAAAAAATCTAACTAGTGGGAGGTATGAAACTGTTTTTTATTTTTCATCAATTGCTTGATATCAGGTTTGATGGAAGAAAGTTGGAGTCTCATATCAGCTTCGGCGTCCAGTCTATTGCGATATTTTGTTTTCGTGGCTGCGTAGGTAGAGAATCCTGTTTCGCACAAATATGTAGTTGGGAACGGGAGAAGAATATCCAGAGCCATTTGGCCAAGCATTGCATATTCATCTTGGATTCTGCACCAAAAATCATTAAGAGGCGTCGTTTTGAACAATGACTCCATACTTGTGTCTGATGACATTTCTAAAAGAGATTCATATATCTCATTTGACATGTTTTCAGGCTTTTCCAAGTTGGGTAAAAAAGGATTATGAATCCAGGAGTTCACTTTAATTTTTGTATTGTGTTCTTCGGGAAAATACTTTTCAAAAGATGCGCGCATCGAACTGAGATATTGGACCAATTCTTCAAACACATTATCTTCAAACATTTCTGAGTCGTTTTCGCTAACAAACTCACTGAGTAACGTAAAACTTTCTATTTCTTTCTTACCAATGCAAATGATCCAAAAATCTAATTTTCTTTTAAAAGCAGTTATTTTATTATAGGCCTGAAACACTGTTGTCTGTTTACCTTGCAACGATAAATTTAATTCGTTAAGTTTTTGAAAGATATCCGCCATAAAAGACAATCGGAACAACCAAGTTTTATCATACAAACGGTCCTTCAAATTAAAAGAAGTATCTGCTGAAAGAAACATTTGTAACTCGGCTCTAAGTTCAAATAGCCTTGTTAAAGTTTTTCCCCGAGACAGCCATCGCACTTCTGTATGGAGCAGCAGTGTTTTATGTTTGCTGCCATAATCTTCACACAATAATGAGAACAATCGGGATTGTAGTGGTCGTGATTTGATAAAATTAATTATTTTTACCGCTTCATCCATAACTAATTTTAGATTAGACGGCATTTGCTTCATCGCAAGTGCTTGTCTATGCAGAATACAATGACTGGAACTACAATTAGGCGCTTTATTTTTCATTCGTGACACTGCTCCTGCTGTTTTACCTGTCATCGCCTTGGCCCCATCTGTACAAATGTCAATGCAATTGTTCCAACTGAGATTATGTTCTTCAAAAAATATATTTATTTTATTAAAAATTTCTTCCCCGGTAGTGTTTGTAAGCAGCGATGAACACATAAGCATGTCTTCTTCAAAAGAACTTTTATATGGATATCTCACAATAACCAGCAGGATAGCCAAACCAGCGACATCAGTCGACTCGTCCATTTGCAAAGCGAATCGTGTATTTTGTAGACGTGTAACTAGTTCTTGTTTGACGTAGCTTGCCAGATCATGGATTCGTCGTGAAACAGTATCGTTTGATAGCGGAACAGTAGAAAGATGCTTTGCAGATTTTTCATCAAGCATACATTTTGTTATGTCTAATACACATGGTTTTATTAATTTCTCAGCGATAGTGTGCGCTTCACCTGCTTGTGCAATGCGATAGCTAACTAAGTATGATGCCTCCGTGGCCTTTTCGTTGGTAGTTTGTGTTACATGCATCATATTTTTTTGACTTTCTAATAACTGATCTTTTTTGCGAACAAAAAATTCTTTATTCTTGTCTTTAGTCTCGGGGTGTACGGTTTCTAAATGTCGACGCAATTTGGCAGGTGCCATGGAACTATTAGGAAGCAGTTTACTACAGAGCATGCAGAGAGGTGAGCCGTTGGAATCAACAAATCCGAAACTGATATAAGATTCATCATACTTCCTTTTTTTCGTCTTTGAAACCGTCGAGCTTGACGTCGTGGCACTCGTGGCATCATCTTCTGGATCGGTGATTGCTAAATTCTCCGCGCGCATTGCTTTTGAACATTCAGCGTCATTAGAAGATGTTGTTGGAACACGTTTAACACCTTTAAGCCAACGTTCCATTCTTCTTTATTTATAATGTTACAAGTCAGGATAGTGGGGTTTAAATAATGCACAATCGTTACTGCGTATAAGAGACTAAATTTAGAACCTACAGGGAAGAAATGTATAAAACTGAGACAACAGAATACAGCAGGCAGTAAAACAATGAACACTAGTTTCTCGCTAGCGAGCTTGTAAGTAGGTAGTAACTTATCGCTCCGAACGCTAATCATCAACTGACGACGCCAACGCGCGATCGCCGCTTTTATACTTAGTCCTAGACTCGATCTCAAATATTCTCGAAAATACTCGAGTCGGCACCTTTGATAAACAAAAAGCAAAAATAAAAACAGAAATTTAAAAATAGCGTTGTAAACAATATCGACTTTATCCTTTGAAGTTAGAGACGAAAGTCGCTAGTTGACAACTATAGCGTCTAATTCAGAGGCGGCTTTTATCAAAGAGACTGAGCGCTTACAAGTATACTACCCGCTCGTTTTAAGTTTGCCGCTGGCGATAGGTATGAGTGTATGACGTTCGAAATTTTTTATTTAATTGTAACAATAAAAATTGTGTACGTTAGATATTTGGGTAAAACTATGACACATTATAAGTTTTGTTGTCACGTGGGGGAGGGTACGCGCATTCCACAGACCGGCAAACTTAGAGCGAACGCGTTGTACAAGTATAAAATTGTTGAGACCAAACTTATGAGATATTGTACCAGCTAATGTAACACAAGCTTATACAAATACAAATAAATAAATAAATAACATTCATAGCGTTTTGTCTCCGCGCGGCCGCGGAGTCCGCACAGCCGCGGAGCGACCAGAGAGAGGTGTTTTGATTTTTTTATTTCTAAATTCTTGCGGAACCCCGACAGAGGTATCACGGAACCCTAGGGTTCCGCGGAACACACTTAGAGTATAGCTGAACTAGGTGATGTCCGCGGGAAGAATGCGTGGATACGCTCCGACAATGACACGGTTGTTGATTAGGTACCGATACGAGTGGCAATTTGTAGGTCAGTGTTGGAATTATGCAACGTATAATGACCATAACAGGTAAACTAGGTAAATACTTGTAATAATAAAATCCTTTATTTATAATTAGTCTTACTATAGGTGCATTCT
The DNA here is from genome assembly GCA_914767545.1 of Sesia apiformis. Classification (NCBI taxonomy): domain Eukaryota; kingdom Metazoa; phylum Arthropoda; class Insecta; order Lepidoptera; family Sesiidae; genus Sesia; species Sesia apiformis. The sequence continues at coordinate 488,510 of OU611958.1, forward strand.
TTATGTACTATAGGTATGCGTCCTGGCCACTAGCTGTAACGTAGCAATTAATGAAAATTTAGACACTTTATGAAGTGCATAGGTGTCACTGAAATACAAAGACTAGAAACATGTGTACTAATTTAGAATATAAATTAAAGTTCTAGCGAACAATAAAATTGTTTTAGGGAATCAAAATCAAAAGTTATAAACATGTTTACATAGTTTTGTTGTAGGTATCTGAAACATTCTTATTGATCGGGCGAGCGACTCGCGGCGGCGCTGCGCGGGCGATGTGCGTATATTGCAACTGGATATAGAAAAAAATATATACCTACTCGAAATAAACAATAAGAAAAAAAAATAAAAACTATTTAATGGAATCGATTCCATAACTCTATATCAAACAACCTATTTTCAACAGCGTTATTTCAGTGACAACACCTTTAAGATAGCATAACTTGATGTGAATCCATTTTTAAAAATAAGATCGAATTGAGGGTGTGTATACGGTGCAATACCACAGCCTACTCGTCCGTATTTGACTGACCTACATTATCGATAGTGGGCATAAAAGAGGGGAGGCCTTTGGCCAGCAGTGGGACACAACTGCTGACCAAGTAAAAACAAGAGATATTATGCCAGAACCCATTCCCATCCTATCCCCAGATATACATACCATCGAATAAAGAGTATAATGGAATAAATTGAATCCATTATACTCTTCACTCCCAATCCTCCCAGGGAGAGTTGGGAGGTTTAAGAGGACGAGGAAAACGTCTCGTAACTTAATAATTGTTATTCCGCTCTTTCCCAATCCTTTCTTTGATCCAATTCCTAAAACTCCAAAGGTAGTGATGAGTACAAACTTCGTGGATGGTCTTTTTGGGGGGAACTAGAGAAGTGATGGTTCAGTTTTGGTTTAGATTAATGTAAAAAATATGCATTATGGGTTTTGTGGTTTAAATTGCTAACTGGATATAAATATCACTAACTATCACTATCACTGGATAGCAATTAAACAACTTTGAACGGTTTAAATCGCGTATATTTAACATTATTTATATCCCGACGTTTCGAACACTTTGCAGTGGACGTGGTCACGGGGTGACTAATTGATTTTATTTGTCACTTGAGTTATTAAGAAATTATTTGAACTACCGTCTGAATTTTTTTTAATCATAACATTCCCCATGCACGCAGTATTCGCTCACGGTGTCCAGAGGTCTTGCAGTATTGCGTTGGCCTTGGGATTTAATTAATTTAATGACTGGATCCCAAGCCGGTGGTACTCGCCAACCATCTTCTCTATTGAAATTTGGGTGTTTCTTGATTTCAATAGCCTCGCGTAACATTCTTGGCATGAACCGGGTCTCTCTAGCGATAATTTGTGGATTATCGAATCGAATGTAATGGTTGGGTTTGTCCAGAACATGTTCACAAACTGCAGACTTGGTCGAGCGTCTGTTCTTCATGTCAGCTATGTGTTCTTTTATCCGGATACCGATGCTCCTCTTTGTTTGCCCAATGTATGATAACCCGCATTCACAATCAAGCTTGTAAACAACTGCATCTTGTAGGGGGATATTGCTCTTGACAGGTCTTAAAAATTGGCTAATCTTCTTGTGCGGCTTGTAGTAAGTGCCAAAAAGTCAGAAATGCAGAATAGGAGAAAATTTAAATGAAACAAGTGAAGATAACGTAATAATTTTATTATATTTGTTTTATATCTGAACCGTCTTATGTACAACCAACATCAAATGCAAGAACAACATCTACATCACATCGTTATAGTTTACAAGGGTATAACAGGTTTTATAAACGTATCTTTATATATTTTTATACATAGATAACTATTATGTTCACATTACACAAGTCGTATATATTTAACTTATCCATAATAGGTACAGGATCATCAACAAGTGGTTTACGATAGAGAATTACATTGGTACAGTCGTGTTCAACAATATATTCAACAATAAGTTTAGAAAATTAGAAACATATGTCTAGGGGTCTTGGGTTCCCAGGGCCCACTCGACTGGCCACGTTACCCCTCTCTCACAGAAGACCACCTTGAAATGTACTGTATTTCCTACTTTATCCTATCTAGCCAATGTACGTACGTGATTCGGTAGTGAATGAGATATGCCAGAGCCTATTACCACCCCATCCTATCCATTTTCCCAATCCATTCCTTAATCTGCGAAGGTAGGCAGCGCATGCGGGTGCGATGGCATGTATCGCGGATGTCTATGGACGACAGTATCCACTTTACATAGATGGGCTGTATGCTCGTCTGCCGTCTTTTTTCTATATAAAAAAAAATCAATACAAACGCTTCTACTCTAATTACTAAACAACAAATACATATGTAACAAGTTTGTTGACCATGTCCACGTTGTTGTACTTTATTTTTCTTGTTTTGTTTTTATGTTGTGGAGAAAAGCAGAAGATAGGTAAATAATCGTAAAAATTCTAAAATAATAACTGACATCAAATCCGCTTAAAATAATACCTGATTCGTAGAAATTAATTGTAATAAATTCTAATTAAAAATAGAAACTGTTATTGAAACTAAGTTATTGTTACATATGTGACATTATTTTATAAAAAATCGTTTGTTTCCTATAGAATACTGGTTAGAAAAAAAATAAGATAATTTTAATTTCTTTGTCTTAAAAATCTGTAGAGCATGTTTTTTCCTTTAAATGAAACTATGTTATTATAATTTTTAAAATATCAACCATAGTCCATACCGACAATAAGGTCCTTTTAATCAGGTAATGTCATATATTTAATTAACTAACTTAAATTAAATATTTATATATAGTTTATGTTAAAACTCACTGCACACGATCCGATCTAATCACCCGATGACAGAGACGGCGTCATATGAAAAGGGAACTCTGTAATGGTATCCTTATCTTACTTATGGCGCCATCTCTCTCATCGGGTGATAGTGTGTAGCGCGCGTAATGTGTGTAGACACGTATTTGTAAACTTGTACATACTTGTGAACGTGACTGTACCATGAATATATATATATATTAGACAACTGTGACGACGTCGCTCAACATATTATCGTATTGGTCATTAAAGCATTTTACGTGATATATATAGGACTTCAGAAGGTAAACGCGGGTACACTTGACCTAGTACAGAAAAAGGCTATATTATTGCTGTAACTAAAGCTAGCTCATCGTGTTGTTTAACTATGATCGACGTCAATTACACCCGCGTTTACCATATACTACAACGTATAAAAAGACCCCGGAATCTAAAATAGGTACAATCCTCGCAACGAGACATGAACTTTGCATATGTGTGAGCGGATGCCGAATTGTCCAATCCGACTGTCAAAATGGTTCGCGCTATACACTATCGGTGTGCACTCACACAAACGCAAAGCTCATGTCTCGTCGAGTGAGCTGTAACTCAGTAACTCATTATTGTAGTCGCAATATTTAATTGTCAAACCACTATTCATTATCCTTAATTTGCCAGTATTAAAGAAACATCGACTACATAATAGGTAACTCAATGATATCTACGTCACGGTCGCACGTATTAAACACGACGGTACAACACAGCGTAGTGGCTCAACAATCATTTCTTGCGATCGTTCCCTCACACTTCAATTAAGCATTTAATACAGTGGATATTTCAATATAGTAGCGAACGCATTGGGATACGAAAAATTTAAGTCATGTGCGGCAATTTAAAAAAAAAACTGCAGCCAACGATGAAACACATAAGCCATAAGGATATGCGTGACTCTTGAAAGGCCACTAGGGCCACAAGAACTTAGACATACACGATGTTGAGGCAATCAGGTTTTTAGCCGGTAGGAGTCCGGCACTACCTGGTACCACCTAGGCTGGCCCAGCTAGACTAGATGGTACCAGGTGTCCAATGCAGGATTTTCCTGATTGTCTCTCCTAACATAAAAAAAAAAAATAAGGATATGCATAGAAATTAAAAATGTCACGTGTTAAATCTAAAGTGCACAGTGCACAGAGATGTCTACAAAATCACTAATATTATAAAGTGAGAGTGTGGATTTCTGTGCTCATATGTAAAAGGCAAACTCAGAATGTTCTGGATTGATTTTTGAAATTTCTTCCTAAAACTGCTGCATTTAACAGCTAAAAATTAATTTATCACAGATAAATCTGTCAGAAAGCCTAAAACTTTGTTTATTTAGACTATGTGAGACAAAATATTTCCTTAGGTTTTCGCGATTACTATACATAGCAATTAAACAACTTTGAACGGTTTAAATCGCGTATATTTGACATTATTTTTATCCCGACGTTTCGAACACTTTGCAGTCACCCCGTGACCACGTCCACTGCAAAGTGTTCGAAACGTCGGGATATAAATAATGTCAAATATACGCGACTTAAACCGTTCAAAGTTGTTTAATTGCAATGTGAGACAAAGTCTGTGGACACGACTATGTTTGAGTTGTCATCTGTGCGGAGCTTTGGCGACTCAGTGTTTGAAAATAAAATATAGTATTTATTTCCTAATGAGCCAATTGTGGAAATTGTGTTTCATAATATTTCTTATTTACATACAATATCCATTATATGCATTCATAAATTTGTGTTATAAAACACATATATATATGTAAAGAAAATATATTTCTTTCATCTGAGTTTTGCGGCGCTCCGCGCTGTCGGTAAAACTACTCGTATTATGGTGTCGGTAAAACAGTGTGGGCGTCAAGTGAAGAGAATCGTTCTGTAGCTAGACAAAATTGTAAAATTGTAGGTAGACATAAATAATAAATTTAAAAAAAAAGGATTGAAGATTAAACATTATATGTCGTTTCCTTGAATATCAAAGCAACACCAAATAAGTTTGTTTCACTCCACAATCCTTTATATATATATGAATATATATAAATCTATAGAAAGCATTTATATTTATATATATTTAAAGCTGAATGGGCATTCGGGGCAGTCACAGGACATGTGTCCACGTGGACAGCAGACTACGTTATTTCTTATACCTTTCTGAAAATGTCTCTGTAGTTATGTGCTTAAATATGTGTGTTTGTATTTTCCTCTGTAACTGTTACAAGTAACTGTGTTCTGTATAAACGTCTTATCTATCTTTCATCAATAGCCGCAGTTTTCAAAATCTCTCAAGCTCCAAAGACAAATCTTGGACGTTTTTTGATAAATAAAGATCTATACTTTCAACATATATAACTAAAACTTCAACATACTTCACGAAGGTCTTTTTACACCTCGTACATTTATTGTAACAACAACACCTACAAGCTATCGAACACTGAAGACTATAAACTAGTGTTTATGAGTGTCGAAGTCTCTTTTCTTTCCATAGTATGTATTGAACACTAGAAAAGGACAAAACATAAATGCCAACGTCGCCATGAATATGTACCTATATAATAGGTAGTGAAAATAAATTAAAATTTAAGTACTAATTAGTTAGGAGTGAAGTGACAATTGTAGATATAGGATACGTGATTTAAATATTCCTAAAGCCAATATACATATAAAAGCCAAAATTCCACACGCGGAAAATTGGCACAATTGTCCTAAACATTTGTAGAAACATTCAAATTTTAATATATAATATCTATATAAATTATTAAATGACGAGGAAACATTGGGTTTGACAGTTTATGTCAAATGTGATAATTGTCCAATACGTAATTACGTCCAAGCAACGACAAACGTCCAGTAGGTACTATTTGTACGAAATGAAAATTGTCCGAATTTAAAATGACCAATACGAAATTTATCTAAAAGGAAATTCGTCCAACGTGAGTCATAAATGTACTTGAGTACTGCATTTCCCACTTTATCTTATTTCCCTAATGTACGTACGTGTTTCGGTAGTGAGTGAGATGTGCCAGAGCCCATTCCCATCCTATCCCTACCCATTTTGCCAACCCTTTCTCCAAATCCATTCCTATATCTCCAAAGGTAGGCAGCGCATCCGGGGGCGTCCAAAAAAAAATATACATGACTAAAATCTGGATTACGTTTTATTACGGTCTGAGAGCACATGTGGTTTAAAAATACGATTAATTAATATAATTAAGACTGGCGTGTAAATAATTAATTATTAAATTTTATTTTTATTTCATTTAATTCTATACGTTAACAATACATTTTATTTGCGTTTAAATATTAATTTAATAAGTATACCTCATTAAATCTATATTTATTTGACTTATTTCTGAAAGTCAACATTCAGATTTGACAATACTTAGTTTGGACAATATTAAAGCAAAAAGCTATATTATTCAACAAAAATCAATTCGTGTTTCGTACATAATTACGAATTGGACAATCATCACGTTGAACATGTCGTAAGTCGTCAAACAATTGGACAATCATCACGTTGAACATGTCGTAAGTCGTCAAACAATTGGACAATCATCACGTTGAACATGTCGTAAGTCGTCAAACAATTGGACAATCATCACGTTAAACATGTCGTAAGTCGTCAAACCCGAAACATTTATACAATGTTTTAAGGTAAAGACGAGTCTTTTTATAATTTTCTATAACACATCCGAGTATTCACAGACGTGAATTAAAGTTCTCAACAACATTTAATGGAACACTTATGCATTAGTACACCGTCACACACAAAACGTACACCGGCCAACTAGATTAGTATTATTAAAATCACATCACCAAATAAATTAGAAATCATTCGCAGGATACATAACTTTGAATGCCTGAAGTTCGCACAAGTATTGCAACTTGAACTCATAGCGTAGGGGTACTCAGTAAAGAATATCAGCCGATCGTCTCTATACAATTTAATATGAAACGTAAAAAAACATCTATTACTATTGGGCCGTTCTAATAGGTCGAATTTGACATATGACGAACCATATGATCCACCGATGTGAAATATTAATTGTCATAGACGCAACGCCTCCAAGGGAACGACGCCTAAAATTGATCGAGTTATACCACGACACGATACTAATATAACTCGATCAATTTTAGGTGTCGTTTCCTTGTGAGGCGTTGCGTCTATGACAATTAATATTTCACATCGGAGGATTATATGGTTCGTCATATGTCAAATTCGACCTATTAGAACGGCCCAATAGTAATAGATGTTTTTTACGTTTCATATTAAATTCTATAGTAACGGCCCAATAGTAAGGTGTTTTCATACGACGTGTCACCTAAATAACTGAAAATCTGAAACACGTCAAATAATTTCAAATACATATATAAAAGCGTTCCACGTGGTGATATCGGAAATTTTATATTCTACGTGGGGATCTACAAAATTATTGAATACAAACATTTGACACTGATCAAACGATAGACAGTAAATGAATCAGAGGGCAAACGTATAACGTTTGGAACGAATTTTAATAAAAAAAAAAAGAAAAAAACAAGATAACAGTTCACAACTGTAAGGAATATAATCGCGTTTCTAGAAGATCAAATCAATTACCAGTAGATCTAAAGATTTAGAGCTGTGCCGGCTATTTACTAGCACCATCTCATCACTTAACGCGGCTACCACAAGCCCTGCGAAACTACCCCACCTCTAAAAGAGTGGGACTCTAACGCGTCTGGTAAGCGTGTCGTTTTAGGGCCATACATTCCTCATGCACAGGACAATGTGGACGAACCAGTGATAAAAGGGCTGGTTAAGATATATACTTGTAAGTTACCTACACATAGTAACACAACTTGTACGAACTTCACATCAAACGCTAAAATTTCTAGACCAGTCATAAATGACGAACACCAAAAAAAAAACTAGGGATACAATAACAAACACCGCAAAACGGCAGTTATATTCATATGTCGTTATAACACCGCTTAGAAATAATTATACTTATCAACAATATAACTCTATGAACCGCACTGGAAGTGCCTCGGACTAGCTGGTAACTTAATTTGCTCTATGCCCCGACCTCCTCTAACAAAAGTTTCACTAGCAACTACTAACTTTGACTAGTAAACTAAAGTACCCAACTAGCAAAACTTAGTAAAAATAGTCCTATAAATGTAAATTCACGTTTGTACTAGTGATGTGACGAATATGCGTAATCGTATTCGCAATAAAAATGCGGTGATATATCGCGAATATGTTTGCAAAAAAAAATTCCATTAAAATATATTTTAATAGAAATAAAAAATTACGAAGGTAAGTTGTTTAAAAAAGTAATTTCGATTTACAACAATATACTCTCATCTTGAAATTATTTAAGATTGCCGAGGAAATATTCGGTTTTCATGTACCTACACTGCAAATTGGGAATCCTAACAGATCCTAACTTCCTGACATTTTTTTTTAAATTAAGTAGGTACATCACTACATTGAGAAGTATTACATATGGTTGGCAAAATATTAAATTCAACCTACATATAACTGTGTTTTCTTCCAAATGATAACGAATTTTAAAGTGCATCTTAGGATAACAAAAAATAAATAGAAATCTTTATTAACACAAAAATAGAACTATCATAGGATTTTGCAAGGTAAGCGGCGCGCCCGCATACCCCCTGGTGTTGCAGGAGTCCATGGACGGCGGTAACACTTACCATCACATGGGACCGCTTACTCGTTCGCCCTCTTCTCTATAAAAAAAAAAATCTCTCCATTAAGAATAATTGACTTTTTACTAAAACAAAAAAGGAATTAAGTATTTTTAACACAGATGCAATCTTTCCATTTACTAAATAGTATAAACGAAAATATTTGGAAACAAATTGTCGATAATAAGGGTACTTTAGCATAAATAAGCCGTAATGTAAATATGTGCATGTGTGCATGGTTCCCCATGTTTAACCATAGACAAATGGTGCCAGATCAGAAAAGTCGATATTCGCATTGGCCAATATAAAAAAAACGACATTCGTTACATCACTAGTTTGTACGGGCAGGATTTGGCGCAGTTTAACGTTTAGGCTAGGTTTAAAACTAGCGAGTTTTTCGTATAAAATAAAAAACACGCTAAATTATTAAGTGGTGAAATTTTTTTTAGAATCCGTTGGAAAGTGACCGATAACATACAACTTTGAATGGCTATCTTTAAAGATCGTAAAAAAATTTCGCGACATTTTTAGTAATTTTTCAACCTTTTTGTAAGTAAGAAAGAAGAAAAAACTACGTAGTTACGTGTTGTAACTACGTCGTTTTTAATATAAACTTATGGTTAATATATCTTTAACATAACTTTTTGTGACATTCCATACCGTGAATAGAATTTTGCTAGTTAGGTAAATTATTCGGTGCATGTCAATTTCTTTCAGCATAGATATGTTTAGAATGAAAGGCTCGTTAGAAAGCATGATTTCATAGTTGAAGTCATGCTTCAGAAAGCGATCTTATTACACTTTATAAATTGTTCATGTTCACTTTCTAAAAATTAATTGCTTCGTTCTAATCATTCATTCTTTCGTTCATTCTAAAATCATTGCTTAAAAATCTTCATCACTTTCTAACCTGTATGAAATTGTTTTTTTTAAAAAATCAAGCCTTTAATTAAAATTCTATGGCAGTCTGATCCCGATTTATAAATATTTGAACATCTTAAGACTCGTGTCCACTGGTACACAAGTCGCGACACACGGCGCGCGATCTATACCCGGGCACATTCGAGTTCAGTTTCGATACCGGCGAGGTAAGGGTTAAGCGCTAGCGCGAGGACCCGCCTAGGCGCGGCGAGCCAAATCGACGCAGTTTCTAGTAAATATAGGTAGGCGAATATTTGCGACTCGATTCGGCGAGCCTAGTGGACGTTAGCCTTTATAATGCTGAGAGAGACTGGGAGAGGATTCGCCATGCGGTCCTAATACGAATTGATGGTCACATGAGTGCACATGCTTCAAATATAATTTTTTTTTCTCGGTTAAATGGGTTTCCTCGCAATGTTTTCCTTCATCGTATGGCTAGAAAACAATGGCAATTAAAAAGATTGCCATTGTTTTCTAGTATAAAGCATTATTGGCCAGATTTTATAAACTTTTGACTCGTCTCGAAACATGCGACTACATTGTCGCGATACAGTGTGCAGATACAATCCGCCCGATGTATCTAACAGTACAAACTTTCGCCTATTCTAAATGAATTAAAACTATTGTATTATGCAGGTGCAGTATATTCAATTGGCAAATGAATACACCTTAGAAATAAGGTAATAAGACTTAAATCAGTGACAAAGACAGTCACATTTCGTAATTATCGATACTGGAGAACTATATGGACGGTTACACATCGAGAACTATTTATATTTCTAATGGAAAACTAGTTTTTAATTTAACACACACGAATTAAGATTATATACATAGTTAGAGGTCAGGGACTCTGCTAAATGTGTCTAAACTGAGCTCATTTTGCATACAACTTATTCTAACTTAGGATTTCCAAAAATATTTTACCAAATCATATAATTTTTGTCCCATTTCCATCATATAACAGGCTAGCATACAGTCCCCCTGATGGTAAGTGGATACTGTCGCTCATAGACATCCGCGATACATGCCAACATCAGTCCAAAATGACAAACGTTGGCACGCGCCCGGATGCACTACTTACCTTTGGAGATATAGGAATGGATTGAGAGAAGGGGATGGGAAAATGGGGAGGGAAAAAAGAGACATTTTGACCTGTCAAGCGAAACCGGTCTATAAAAGAGAAAAATTGAAGGTCAAAGGACACGCCGCGTTGTATACTCTTTATTTATGTAAAGTAAACATTACTGGGTAAAATAAACATGTAACATTCTATAATGCTTTTTTAAAAAATCGTTAAATATGGAAAAATTGTGTGGTTTTTGGTACTAGTATATTTTTTATTTTCGATAATTCGGACACTAAATAAAATATTTAGGAAATATAGTTCAATTCCAAGGCGTTAAATAATTCTAACATAGTATAGGCACAGTCTTAAAAACATGCAGAGGGTTAACGAGCGCGTTGATCGATCATACTTTGGCAATCGAAATTGGCCATATTGACGACAACGCCATCTGTTGTGCGACACTTAAACAGCATATGAAGAGGAATTCCAAACTAATATCGACTAACGGGTGGATATGCATTTTGCAATCTATTGTGCGAGGTTTAATAAATTATACTCACAACATCATACAAATTTAAAAAAGAATTATAATCATCTGACTTAGAAAATGATTCAAAAAAATATCAAATTCATATAGTCCTAACTATAAACAACCTATTTTTTTTTATTTATCGCACTTTTTGTGGCCTACATTTCGATGGTCAGAATAAAGTATCGTGTATTTTAACGTCACTTGACCGCTGACCTCCTGCATGCACTGTGCTAAATAAAGTATTCAGTCATGTACAGACAATAGATGAAAACTACAATGACATTTTTAAATGAAGACTATTCCAATGGTAAAACTATGTACAGAAATTTATCAATTAAAACCTGTTTTTTGTATTGTGTTATTCCAACAAGGTTTTACATTAACGTAGCGAAAAAACAGAAAAAATTAAAGGCGGCCATCTTGAAATGTCAGTTTTTGACAGATCTATAGACACGTGTTGCCGTGTAATAACCGCGTGCTAACATTAAAAAGAGAGATTGTAAGTTTGTTCTTTTTTTGTTTATACAAGGTGTAATCTATCAATATTGCCTAATATGAATGAAACGTATAATCGATACTCTAAATTGAAAAGACCGATGGTAGCGCCAATCGGAATGGTGTAGTTATTTTCCGGACGTTTTAAAAAAAAGTGTTAAAATATCGTTACAGAATGATGCGTCATTTTGGCCGGCATATCCAATACATACAACATGAATACCAAATGAACGCTTTTAACACAAGCTTCAATTTTTATTGTGGCTACAAGGCCCTAAAGTAGCGAGGAAATTAGATATATTTCCATCCAGGTTGTCTAACTTGGTCTCAGAGCGGGCATGACCCAGTCGTTATAGGCTCCGATCTTATTAGGACCCGATTACTACATTAAGTTTTTTTTTATTTACCAAGCACCATTTCTATATATACCCCATTAATCTGGGAAACAAAGTATTTATTTATGGTAACTGTAGGGGTTATAGTCAACGATATTGTATTGGTGGTCAGGCCAGGTTTCATAGAAAATACCTATTCTTTGAAATCGCTTTAGGTCATATTCACAGTAAGCTTCCTTTTTCTTCGACTCTTTGATTTCCGAAGACCTAAAATAAGATTAGTTAACCTATAATCCAGATAAACAAACCTAATTATTGCATCAATGGGACTAAGTGCGGGTGCAATGCGGATGATCTTCGAACTAGAAGAACGGCATTTATAGATTTCTTGAAAATGTTCACAATAGGTTTCCATCTTTGATTGCACGAGACCTGTTTTGAATACATAAAGTTAGATAATCTATCATCTAGGTATACGCAGATGCAGGTATCAGAGTGGCAGTCTTAATGCGAGTGATTGCGAATGCAATTCGGATGTTTTTCGACCTAAAAAACCACATGGATTGATTTGATTCGATTTCTTGGAACTTATACATTTTTCCGAAACCTCAATAAAAGTATCGATAAATTTCAAATTGTTTTAAAGTTCTGTTCACACCGAGTTTTTCATTTCTCACAATTCTTTCGGAGACCCGTTTGTTCTTCGGATGGTCGTAAAGAATTACCTAGTTATAGATTTCTTCAAACTTTAGAATTCTTCGCAATTATAAATTTTATTTATAATAGATTTTTATATGTAATTTTGAGCTCGAAATAATCTTCAGATTTCTGCAAATTTTTCAATCCGCAAGTGCGGAATGTTCGCCTAAAGCGGTTACAGATACTATAGATTATTGACATTTATAAATTTTCTCGCACTTACAGAATTTTCTGAATTTACAGATTTCTTCACACTAAAGTGTTACTTCGCACTTATAGATTTTTTTCGAACATAGATTTTTTTAGGTAAATTTGAAACCGGTTTAAAGTTCCGTTCACAATATTTCTGCGACTGCAGAATGTTCTTTGAGTTTCCCAACTCAGAAAACCTGTTTAGATCAATTACCTAATTTACGTTTCAGCTTGAAGGTAGACACAGATATCAGAGAGGTAACCGCAGTGCGGGTGAGTGCGGATGCAGTGCGAGTGCTGCGGCCGCACAATCCGCAGCTGCGGAGTGTTCGCCTAAAGCGGCTAGTACTAGGGCTAGCCGCCGCCAAGTATCGGCCCTTGAGGGCTCTAACTGTGCGGCTTCCCGAAGGACCTTTTCGGCTAGACGTAGCCAGCCGAGGTTGTAGTACGCCGCGCCTGTAATTAACGATTATTTAATGTATGCATATATGTGTATGTATATGGATAAAAGAATAGAGCCAATAAACTATTTATATTTTTTTATAAATTTCTCTGTTACCTGGGCGCGCTCGACTACTGCATGAAAACTTGAAATGTACTGCATATCCCACTTTATCTTATTTCCCTAATGTACGTACGTGTTTCGTTAGTGAGTGAGATGTGCCAGAGCCCATTTCCATCCTATCCCTCCCCATTTTCCAAACCTTTTCTCCAAATCCATTCCTATATCTCCAAAGGTAGGAAGCGCATCCGGGGGCGTGCCAACGTTTGTCATTTTGGACTAATGTTGGCATGTATCGTGGATGTCTATGGGCGACAGTATCCACTTACCATCAGGTGGACTCTATGTTCGTCTGCCGCCTTCGTTCATAAAAAAAAGTTAAAATTAGAACGATAGTAAATATTTTCTTTTATATAAAAATTCTATTTTTTTATTAAAATTTTATTAAAATTCTTTATATCTTTTATATTTTATAGTTATTATTTAACCATTTTCTCGCACTGAAAAATATTTGATTGTCCCTTGCGCCAATCTCAGATATTTAATCATTTTTGTACCCATATATGCATCTAGGCGTTTTTCTAATTACACCTTTAGCTTTTAGGACATTCTGCATACTTGAGACTTTTAACGACTTAGACGTTGTGCGAGTTGGTCGATTTGCTAGATAGGTATTCTGATAGTGACCCATTTAGGGTATATTTTATCCCAATCCGTTTACAGAGTTCCCACGGGAATCAGTGTATAGTTCAAGCGAACGAAGTCGTTAGTTACATATATGACATGAAATGAACAGAAATGACGTTTTAGCGGTTCAACTGTCGACGTCGATTGCCTGCGCCCAGCAGTGCAATGCAACCAGCCCTTTCAGTATCCATTGCTGGACATGGGTCTCCTCATGCACCTTGTCTCGGCATGATTAATGTATGGCCTCAAAACGCTGCGCACACTGCCCAAGCGGGTTTTCGAGTCCACTCTTTTAGGGGCGGTGTAGTTCCTCAGAGTTTGTGGTAGCCGCTTTGTTATCCCCTAGTCGCCTTTTGCAACACCCGCGGGAAGAAATGGGGTGTGGCTATTATACAGCCAGCCGACACCACACAGCACATATATGTATATAGGTATATACATTATATATATATATATATATATATATATATATATATATATATATATATATTATATACATACATATATATATATATATATATATATATATATATACATATATATATATTATAATACGTTACAAGCTGATATTCACCTAACTGTATGAAAATAGTGGTGTTCAAATGATTGCAAGAGAGGTCTCTCTTGTAATCGTTTCAACACCCCCAGTGGTCCCAGCAGTGGGACGTTAAGTCGATACTCACCTAACTGTATGAGACTATCTAGATGCGTGGGATGTAACGCGATTGCGTTCTGAAAACACTGTCGCGCCTCTTCCCACTCTGAACTCGCCGCGTGCACTAGACCCCGCTGAAATATTGTAGAAATAATTTTAGATAAATTTTTAAAAATAAAAATCGGAGTAGGGAGAGGGTGCACGCTGCAGTCCAACAGCCGCTGGGCGGAATCGACTGGTCTCGTTACCCCTTTTTCACAGAAGATGGCCTTTAAATGTACTGCATTTCCCACTTTATCCTATTCCCCAGTGTGTTTCGGTAGTGAGTGACATATGCCAGAGCCCATTCACATCCCATCCTATCCCTCCGCATTTTCCCAACCCTATCTCCAAATCAATTCCTATATATCAACAGGTAGGCAGCGCAACAGGATGCGTGCCAGCGTTTGTCACTCTGGACTGATGTTGGCATATATCGCGGATGTCTATGGGCGACAGTATCCACTTACCACCAGGTGGACTGTATGCTCGTCTGCCATTTTCCTAGAAAAAAACTATTCTTAAGAGAGTGAATTTCTTTCGTGAGAACTAACTTGTGTAACGGTTCCATTAGCGGCGGGTTATTAGCGGAATGTAGCGTATAGTGTATATCATTGCCACTAATCGTAGAGTATAGTGAGTAGCGCAGAATAACAAAGAAACTTAATTTAAAAAATCAATTAATGTTGTTAGACTCGAATCTAATCCGAGGGTGCGATGCGACCAATAAAACCACAAGTATGGTGACATAAATTCCACTATATTGGTAAACACACACCAATCCTACCACGTACTCAAGCCGCTGCAGCGATCTACTACGAGTACGGGTTCAGTGGTATCAGTAACCACTGTGCAATCCAAACTAGCCTTGATCCGGCTCGAAGGACCATGTTAAACTCGGATCCAATCCGAGGGTGCGATGCGACCAATAAAACCACCAGTATGGTGATATAAATTCCACTATATTGGTAAACAAACACACACACATAAAACAAACCAAAATTCTCAATTTACGATTAACATAGGAACACAACCATAGCGCGAAACGATACAGCGCCATCTGTCCGCTTTAACACTAACTAAACTATGGATTATAACATTAATACAGTGTTTAACAAATGTTTATATGGAAAGATTTTAAACTTTTAGATTTGTCTGTCAATAGCAACAACAAGTTCACCCGCATGCGCAGTCTCACCACGGTTCATTTAACTGGACCCAAAATAAATATGGGCTATAAGAAAACGTGAGTAACATAACAATTAAAAATATGAAGTTCAGATAAAAGTTGTACAACAAAAGTTGCTGTTTTGATGATAGAAATTCAGTATAAAGAGGGTGGAAGTATTTTTAGTTTAACCCTGTATACCTATGTAGTAATTTAACCCTGTAGGCATACAGGAATCATGTAGGAATTTAACTCAGTACACCTGTGGTAATAAAAGGAAATCAATGTCTCACATGTGCAGTAAACCCAGAGACATAAAGACGAACTCACCACCCACAATTTTGTCTTTAAACAAATAGATATCCTAACAGGAGTCGAAATCAAATCGGACACTACCAACTAGACTAATCGATGAAAAAGAAATTAAATTTAAAAACGTAAAACCTGACCTGAAACTTTTGCGTAGTCGGGTTTTAGTTTTCAAACTTTTTTTTCAACCATTTTGAGGTCTACGACTACATAATTCTCTAAATCCCGAAAATCTCGTATCTGTAATTATTGAGTTTGTGATCATTCTCTTTTAATTACTTTGGACTGAGAGGGGTATATTAATAAATTTCATGGGGGAATGACACATTTTTATTCACACATATTAACTACATATTTTTGTAATGTGCCCATTTAAACCTTTCAGTTGATACTAATCTTATGTGCAAAAAAATTGACGGGCATGCAACAATGCCGGGCACAGCTGGTTGGATGGATATAAAGCGACATCATATAGTTCATATTACGCGGAACATCAAGACGAACCCAACGACACCTCATTTGTCAACTTCTAATGAGTAGTTTAGAAGCCACAAGGGAACAAATGAACATACATACATACACGAATACCACGAAAATAAATCCTTTCGACAACCTTCGTTTACGCAGAAAAGTGCAGACCGAATTCCGACAATAGCCGAACGTGTAAACAATTTACATTGAACTTTATTTGCAAACGATAATGGCAGAATATTACTTGCCGTGCATCCCGCTCTGTCCCGTTCACACGATTCGTACACTGTCGGACAACTTAATTGGGTCTATATTAAATAAAAAAAATTAAAACTAAATTTTAAACTTCAAAGTTAAAAAAAACATATGTTACACTAAAAATATTATTTTTATTAGACACGAAAAATTAAATACAAAAACAATAATTGTGAAAAAAAATCTAGTGGAAGTTAACCATCTATTTCACTGCTTGTATTGCTGGCATTTGAATCTATTGACGACGAAGAGGACGAGTCGTTAGTATTAATAATAAATCCATCCATGTGGTCGTCAAGTGCTTGTTCCAATGTCATGAATTCGTTTTCACATTTTATGGCGTGATCAACAACTTTGCGTCAATCTTCTGGTGTTATTGACGAAAATTTTTCCTCTAAAAGTCGTCTTAATTCCGTAAGATTCATATTAACGTTAAATTTGCTGATATGACCTTTGACTTGAGACCAAATATTTTCTATTGGGTTAAAATCGGGGTGATAAGGCGGAAGTCTCAAAACCTTGTAGCCATGTGATTCCATGATAGTGTCTAATGAATACTGGACGTATTCGTGTTTGCACCGTTTAATTATTTGATACAATTCTGGTTTTAATGATTCTGGATTATAATCTATATTTTTTAGTGAGTTATTAGTGAGCCATTGTTGCATCTGCCTTTTAGTAGAATTGGAGTTTGGGGCTTTTTCTATTAAGGTATTGTGGTAGCTTGCATTATCTAGGACAAAAACAGAATTTGGTTGCAAATTAGGAATGACTTTAGTGTTTATCCATTTTTCGAAATTGTCTCTATTCATTTCCTCCGGTTGTCTGGGAAGATTTATAAATTAATAACGCGTTTGGTATAAATCCATTGGCTCCACCGGCATGAACAATTATCAGTCTTTGACCCTTTGATAAAGGCTTTTTTAATCCCTTGCCACTTCTGTCCGACCAGACACGTTCCTTTGTGTGCGTCGTGTGCACATACGTTTCATCTGCATATATAATCTCTCTGCCTTCTTCTCTGCATCTCTTTACTTCTCTGAGATATTTCATTCGTAGTAATCTCACATCGTCTTTTTCAGCTAATATTTTCCTATTCGTTTCCACTCTTCTAAATTTGAAACCAAGTTGCTGCAGAATTTTTCTAAGAGTTTCTCTCCCGCCACTAAAATTGATATCTTCTTGTAATTTACTCAGGAGCGATATTACAGTAACCACTTGTTTCTCAACTAAATGAAAGTCATGTATTTTTCGTCGAATCAATTGATAATCAAAATCATTTAGTTGTAGGAGGTGAATTGTTTTTGGGCGTACTGAACTTAGAGCCTGTATGTACTTGTTGATGAACATTGATATGATTCGCGCTCTTTTAAAATCCTAGAAACTGTTTTTGTAGAAATGCCAGTCGCTTGGCATGTCCGTTTAATAATTTGCTGAAAATAGTCTTTATTAAAAACTTGATTCTTGACTTCTTGTGCTGCTTTTTCCATAAACCGGTGAACATTTACAATAATTTCTCTCGTTTGACTCTTCAAAGGCCGCCCTCTTTTAAGAGAAGTCATAATAAATATCAGTAACCACTTTATTTGCCACTAAGTGTAATTATCGTCGAGACACGTAGGTTCAGTCTGCAATCTGAGAGTCGACTGATGGACAAGACGGCGCCCGACGCACGACACGACCAGCCGCCATTTACCGCGAAATCGATCGACCAATAATGGCGCAAGATTTTAGCGCGCGAAATATTCCACATTGCCATTGGTGGAATGATGTTTACCGCGCTCCTAAAATGTGTCTACTGCGCAGGTACATCGGTGAGACTTATTTTCGTGGTATTACAGTACGAACATAGACTGCTAAAATCATAACCCTCCTTTGGCTTTGTCGTAATCGTATAAGTATAATAATGTTAACGTACCGTGTATAACACGTGATGGCTGAAAGGCGTTAGCGTGGAGGCTTCAGACACGCAACCCGCGGCCGCACTGACACGTCCTAACCTGAAAATATGCAACCATTAACAGCAGCGCCCCCTGGTAAGTTAGAACCACAACATCACCGCACCGCACCGCATAGAAGCGCACGAAATATCAATTGGATTAGCTGGAAATGGAGGCCCAGTGTCGGGAAGCGCAGTGTGGGACGCCCTCGGCCAGGTGGACCGACGACTTACAGAAAATTGTCAATGGTGGTTGAATGAGAAGAGCCGACGATCGTGTGCAGTGTAGGGCCGCTGGATGGGCATATAGGAGTGGAGAGATATGCTGATGGTATGTTATACGATACATACCTAAGACACAGGTCGGCGAGTAATAGCCACGCATGCGCCCTGTGCTCAGCAAGAGGCGAGCGTGTGCGCGCACGAGTTGATAGTGACGATGCGCCCTCCGAAAGGGCGCGCTCGATGCGGTACACGCCCACAGACTCTGCGCGAATTGAAGCTGCAATGCAAATGTTAAGGGATAAATTATTGAAAGTAAGAAAGAAAAACAGTTTATTTCCTGTGACAAGTGGAAAGAAAAATACAAAAAAACATTTTTTTATTATTCCTTTCATTCAAACTTTTTTAAAACTTAAATTAATACCTTAGAATTCATACTCGTATATTGTACTTTATCAGAATTTTTATTTTATACATGGCCGGGGCCATGTGTTGATATGGCTGCCCAACAGATGGCGCTTACCCTGGTTTTACCTGTTTTTGGGTATAAAGCATTTTTTAACCGGTGATAGGTATATAGAAACACGCGTATATTCGAATGCAACGTTGTATCAAAATTTCAAAGAAATCGGTGAAGAACTTTCGGAGATTTAAGATTTTTAAAAAACAAACGTTTACATTTTTATTTACATATAATTTGCAGATCCATTCTGATTAAGACCGGTCAACTTTAAGTGAATTTGCAAACGAATAAATGTTCTATAAAATATATCTGTAACTAGATAAGGATTAAAAAATATATATTTGATGTTGTGCCACATAAATAAATATTATAGAGAAAGAAAACAGGCCAATTATTTTTTATAGTCGTAGGACGAATCAAGAAAGGGTAGAATCAATTGAATCATATGAATGAATCATACTGTGTCTAAATTGTTCAATGAAACGAAAGCGACGAAGACCGCTGCGTCACACGAAACGGTTATCAGAAACATACTGTTAAAGTAGCACTTCACGACTGAGTAATAACTACATTTGTAACTAAGCATAGACCAGGCGCGGAGTGCTCTTTATGCCCGGTAACTATATATAATATATCGTTTGAATCTTGTTTATATGAAAGAATAAACAAACAATTAAAAGTAGAAAATATTCAAACTCACCACCATCTCTGTTGCTATGCGTGTCTTCGTGCTGGGAATCTGATAATGCATCGAGCTCCGTGTACCCGTTATGTTCCGTGTCCGCTTCCGCTTCCGCACTATTTAATAGCATTAGTAGTTCTTTGCCCGTTGCCAGTGCCGCCTGTGGACAATTCGCAACCGAGAGATATAGAAGCTCCAACAAAAATAGTGTAATAGTTATTTGTTATACAAGAGTGCAAAGTTGCTTTTTAACCGCGTGCCCAATTTTGATGACCGAGCAAGCGAAGGTTTCTAAAATTGAATCACGAGCGCAGCGAGTGATTCAAAAATTAGAATCCTGAGCGTTAGCGAGGGAATCAAAAGAGCACGAGGTGAAAAATCTTTGCACTCGAGTGCAACACGTAACTTTTCATCCCACCTCAGCGAGGAAATGACTAAATGCAAAAAAAAAACCATTTACAATCACAAGATACTTAGTACACCAAGAAGGTTCCGAGTCTGAGTTTTTAACAAATTAAAAAAGGTTGTATGATAAATTCGGCACCATGGAGGTAGAAGTAAATAGGTTTAATGATGTTTAATGAAAAATATTTTTCATCCCCCTATCTCGGAAAGAGTATTTTTGCTCTTCGATATCTGAGTGCAAAAGCCGTTTTTATCCGCTAGAGGATAAAGTAAATTGAATTTAGAACATCGTGTGCACTAAGTTTGTGAATTCAAAACATTTTTAAAAAAACAAAAACAAAAACGGTTAAAAAGCAACTTTGCACTCTTGTATAACAAATAACTATTAATATGCCAATCGGTACACTAAAACTATTTATATCTATTTTTTTTACTAAGTTATTAAATAATAAATAATTGGTAATTAATTTACTCGTATAGAAATAACACTATCTACACTCGTTCGCTGAGATCTCTGACCTTTGACCGCTGCTGCTTCTGTTAGTACACTATACATATATGGCAAATTGACAATCAAATTGGGCCGTGTGATGCCGTGTGACACCACCCCATCTCCGTTTTGAAGCCATACATCCCTCGTGCACAAGACAATGAGCATAAGGAGGCTCGTGACTAGCAGTATATGCTATGGTTACGATTGTTAAAGTCATCTTAACATCTGTTAGCACGAGGACAGTCCATAGAGTATAGAGACACGCTATATCTATAAAAATGAGGCGTCAACGGCGAGTACATGACATGGCGGCCATTGGCGATATTAAACGAAACGGACGTATTTGTAATACACCAACTGACCTATAATTTATTTTAAAAGAATAGGTGGCAGACGAACGGGCGGGCCACATGATTATAATGGAAAGACCTCTTAAGACAGTTCATTCCACAGCCTATGGGTTCGCGTATAAAATGTTTTTTGGACCGAACAGTACGTGCCACCTCCGTGTCGAGGAAATACGGATGCACCGCACTTCTGTGACAGGAGGTGTGGTTGTAGAAACCCGAGGTGGAAATTGTGTTGAACAATTCTTCAGAGCATTCCCCACTGAACAGGCGGTAGAACACAGAGACGCAACGTCTCTCTGAATGGTGGGGGTTCTAGACCGCCCGTGAGAGTGGGATCGTCGACAATTCGAACAGCACGTCGTTGCGATTATTCAATACAACGACATGTAATATAATAATAAAATTAATTAATATACTATACAATGTGACATTAATGCTTATTAAGGGTGTCAGGAAATCGATTGACGATATTTTAATCGATTACCTAATTCAATTAATACCAGCTAGATTATTTATTTAATCGGTCGGATATAATAAAAACTCAATATGTATCAAGCCTACGACGATAGAAACATTAAAATGGTCTCATTTAAGAGGTAAAGGTACTGACCATCGGTTATTTAAACAATTTATTTCAAAATATTGTACAACAGACTTAAAAAATTAGCAAGGATGAAATTTAATATAAAAATTCGCATATTATAATTGTGTTCTAATTTCCCGCAAAAACGAGATCCTTATATTTTACCCTTAACACTTAACTTATAGGAAAATGGGGAGGGATAGGATGGGATAGGACGAGAATGGGTTCCAGCGTATCTCAATCACTATCGAAACACGTATGTACATTAGGGGAATAGGATATGGGGAGAAATGCAGTACATTTGATGGTAATGTTCTGTGAGTGCGAGGTAATGTGGTAAATCGAGTACGCCCAGCGTGTGCGTGTGAAAATGTGTTTGCGTGTCAATGTGTGTGTGTGTACGGGCGTGTAAATGTGTTTATCTATTGAAACGGGTCTTAACGCGGATGTTTACCTTATTTATTTTTGATGAAACTGCTCGCAAGCCTCGACATGGACTACGTGCCTCTTCAGTCTACCCACGGTCGGTGGAACCGAACCGAAACGTCGATTAAAATAAATAAGGTAAACACATCCGTTAAGACCCGTTTAAATAGATAAATACGTGTGTAAGTGTAGGCAATGTACCACGTACCTCGCCAGTCTCCCACGTGATCTGCAACGCGGCGAGCGCCCACAGCGGCCACTCGGCAGCGGGGTAGTGGTCACGTGCGAGCCGCGCCGCTTGAAGTGCACGCGCCGTCCGTGGACCAGCGCATGCACACGACCAGAGCGCCGTCACTAGGCGTAGGCCGCCGCTGCACTCGGGACGAGCGGATAGGCAGCTGCGAGACGCGTCCTACATACATGCAAACTATAATTAACATATGTTTATAATCTTTATGATATTAACATGAGTAAAACTTTAAGACCTACATTACGTGCTGTAATTATATCATCTTTATGCTGATGCGCACAAAAAGACGCCTCGAGAGTTCACACACTGATGTGATGGCGTAAACTTTACCAATCAAGCAATGATCTTTGACCTTTTATTGTTTGTTTATTGTTTTCTGTTTGTTTATTGTATGGCTACGGCAGTTAATCGATAATCTTCAAATACTATACCGCCCCCTATGTCTCCTAATTATTTTTGCCATTGTAATAAAATCCCACCAGCCCTAAATTTAATACAGTCCACTAATTAATTGACCCACCATTGTTTGGTACTAAATCAGGAATTTTATGGTCCGGTTTCGCTTTGCTAAAGCGCCGGAACACTATCTCCTCGGGCCAGAAGTCTGCACTCATGAACAGCTTTTAGTGCACTGCAGCAACCCAAAACACCGGTGTCTCAAAATTACAATCATCTCAACGTGCAGCTAATGATTGCCTCGTCGTACAACTCACAATCGCTTCATGGTACAACACACCATCGCCTCGTGGTACAACTTGCCATCGCGACTCGTTGAACATCCCAAGGTGTATGTATTGCAGGAGGTAGTAGAACGCGAGATGGTTATCATACAATTGTACCGACAGTAGTAACAACTTCAAACAGATGTCGTTTATCATTTCTCATAGTACATCTGACAAACGTCTCATCGTCAAATTTACCATCCATTCATTGCACAACTCGCCATCACCTCGTGGTACAACTTACCATCGCCTCATTGAGCATCCCAAGGTGCATGTATTGCAGTGCGAGGTAGTAGAACGCGAGATGATCGTTACCGTCCAGTTGTACCGATCGTAATAACAACTTCAAACACTTGTCGTTCGCCGCGTCTTTGTCTACGTGCGAATTCGTTTTCTGTACAAACAACAGATTAAGTATTATTTTCTACAATTACAATAAACGCTGATTTCTTTTAGGTTTTAGAGCCGTGACGTAATTACTCTATTAAGCAAGTACTGTAACCAGCACTTCTATCATCCACTGCTGAACATTGGACTCTACATGCACTACATTTTTTACCTGATGGTAAGTGGTACCTGATTAAAAGTCTACCTGATGGTAAGTGGACACTGTCGCCCATAGACATCCGCGATACATGCCAACATTAGTACAAAATGACAAACGTTGGCACGACCCCGGGTGCGCTGCCTACCTTTGGAGATATAGGAATGGATTTGGAGAAAGGCTTCGGAAAATGGGGAGTGATAAGATGGGAATGGGCTCTGGCACATCTCACTCACTGCCGAAGCACGTACGTACATTAGGGAAATGAGATAAAGTGGGAAATGCAGTACATTTCAAGGTAGTCTTTTGTGAGAGGGGGGGGTAACGTGGCCAGCCAGTCGAGCGCGCCCGGTAGCTGTTGGATTGCAGCGTGCACTGTCCCCCTACCAAAATGTATTTATGTGGCCTTAATACGGCGCGCTGGACAAGCGAGTTGGCGAGTCCACTCAGAGCTTGTGGCAGCGACTTTGTTATCCCTTAGTGGCCTTTCAACAATCAAATTCACAATAAACTACAAACTCAAGTTTTCTATTCAATAACGCCATCGTCATGTCACCATAGATTATCTATGGTGATATACCATAGATTATAGACCATACATTACCATATATCTATATAAAAGATCGATAACCTTATATATCGACCGCGCCCGGAATGCGCGGCAAATTCAAATTGAAGAAATAGATTTTCTTTACATATATGTAAATGAAGATCTTTGTACTTCATTCCTAATTGACTATAGTGGTGGCTCTGTGGAGTTTGAGCCAGTCGATGGTTACTCTATGGTTGAGCCAATGGAGGTTTGACAGAAGGGCTGGTCATTTTTTATATCGAAGATTGTTATATCGAGGTTTTACAATTGTGTCTAATGACAAAATATAATAAGATAGTGAGAATTAAATTAGAGAATCAATAGCATTAAATGTTGTTTCTCTTTTCAGGTAAGATTTGTACAGATTGTAACATGTTGTTTTGATGTCAATTGTATATTGCCACATTTGGTTTAATAAAAACAATCTCTTTTCAGAGCAACGCAATTTGTTTTGATTTCGAGATTTATCTCTAGTGCTTGATAAAGCACATTATAAAACAACATTTTTACAGCTGTTGAGCAGCAATGGAAAAATTAAGGTTTGAATTTGTAGTGAAACCGGCTGAAGATCCAAAAACGAACGTAATCTGCATAACCTCAATTACGGATACCGATAAACAAACTTTTGTAATCCCGGAACAACTACAACCGGTAAAACTACATGATACACTTATAAGAACTCAAACTTTCCAAAAAGTAAAAGCTACCCTACAAAAGAGACACGAAAAAAGAAAAGTATGGATTTCGGTAACACCAGAGATGAATAATGTTTATGTAGATGAAGATGGAAATATGCAGTTCAAGGGATATTTACTGGAAGAGATTACACCAGAAACACGGCAAGAGGCTGACACAGCTAAAATTTCAGAAGAAGCCTTGACAAGAATCCTGGAGAATTTTGCTGAAATGAAGAAGGACACACCTAAACCTCATAAAATAAGAAATTTAACAGAGAAATTTGTAATAGAAAAATTCACTAGAAAAACATCAAATGGATCTCAATGGATGAATATTTTTGAAGCAGAATGTACTCGTTTAGGAATAGATGAAGATACTAAGAGAATTGAAGTTCTTAGGCTATTTTTAGAGGACTCGTGTCTTGACTGGTACAGTTCCATGCTCATAAAATATACAGTAAACTCAGAATGGTCAATATGGAAAAAAAACTTTTATGAAACTTATGCGGACAAAGGTTGGTCACCAGTCAGGTATGCAATTTTATTCAAATACAGACAGGGCTCATTACTTGATTATGCACTAAAAAGAAAGACTTTTATTGGAGATAAATAAATCAATGGATAAACCCACTCTAATTGATCTAATCGCTACGGGGCTACCAAATTTTATAGCAGATAAAATTGATAGAAATAACTTAAAAGATACTGAGAATTTATTTAATAACATCAGAGGTTTAGAACATTTGGTGAATAAAAAGATTTTGGAAAAAAAGATGGTAGGTTTTGAAAATAAAATTAAAGAAAACAATGGAAGAGACCGACCATGCAGAATCTGTGAAAAAGAAAATAAAGGAAACCGATATCATCCTGAATCCTTATGTTGGTTTAAAAACAAAAATAATGACCAACCTAAAAGAGGTCAAATTAGAAGCGTCAACAATTCGGAGTTAGAAATGCAATTAAATGAAATAGATCCAAAAAACTAACAACTTCACCATTAATCAAAATTAAATTAACAATAAATAATACCTTAGAAATTTTGGGAATTTATGATTCAGGGTCGAATGTGTCTTTAATAAACTCAAGATTATTGTCCTTGAAAAGTAACCCAATTAATAATAATAATGGAAATGCAAACTTAAAAACGATTAATGGTGTAAAAAAATCCATAGGAATAGTAACTTTAAAGAAAGATTTATGAGATTGAAAAAAATATTAATGTTTTCGTCATAGATGAAGAGAATTTCGACTATGATTTCTTAATTGAATTAGATTGCATAGAAAATTTCAACTAATTCAAAATGAAAAATTAGAAATTACACAAAACATCCTAAACTTCAAAAAAGAAGATAATAAAGAAGAAATAAATCCTAATAACACAAAAATAATTCCTGGCTTTTCAGGTAGCAAGTTTGAAGAAAATCAGAACTTAAATAAAAAAAAAAGGAAGTGAATGTCCTAGGGAAAACTAAAGTTGAAACAAATGATAAGTATAAAATAAACTTTAATGAACACGTGGAAGCGACGAACTTTAACATATCAGTAAATCATCTAAACCTTCAGGAACAGTCAGAAATAAATAAATTAATTTGCAAATATAAATCACTTTTTGCCAAAGATAAATATGATATAGGCACGGTGAAGGGCTATGAAGCACATATTGATTTATTAATAGATAGATATTGTAGCAAAAGACCATATAGATGCACTATTGAGGATAAAAAAGAAATAGAACAACAAGTATCGAAATTATTACAAAAAAAATTAATTGAAGAGTCTTATAGTCCTTTTGCAGCCCCGGTAACATTGGCATATAAAAAGGAAGAAGGAAGAAAATCTAGATTATGCATAGATTTTCGCGATCTAAATAAAATTGTGATTCCTCAATCACAACCGTTTCCACTAATCGAGGATTTAATGATAAAAACAAGAAACTGCAAATTCTTCTCAACGCTGGATATAAATTCAGCATTTTGGTCAATCCCTTTGAAAATTGAAGACAGAAAGAAAACAGCATTTGTTACTCAAGAAAACCACTTTCAGTGGACCTGTTTACCCTTTGGTTTAAAAACTTCTCCTGCAATTTTTCAGAGAATATTAAGTAGCATTATTAGGAAACATGGACTATCAGATTTCACCGTAAATTACATAGATGATATTCTGATATTTTCTGAGACATTTCCAGCACACGTTAAGCACTTATCATTGTTATTGGAAGCAATTTTAAAGGAAGGCTTTAGATTGAAATTCTCTAAGTGTAAATTTGCACAAGACTCGGTGAAGTACTTAGGCCATATAATAAAAAATAATACAATTAGTCCTCTAAAGGATAATTTAATTGCTATAAAAGATTTCCCTGTTCCGACAACACGAAAAAATGTTCGGCAGTTTTTGGGAAAAATAAATTTTTATGGAAAATATGTGCCCAATATATCAATCATATTAGATCCCTTACATAATTTGTTAAGAAAAGAACAAAAATTTGTTTGGTCAGAGAAATGTCAAGAATCATTTGATACAATAAAGAAGCTACTGTGTTCAAAACCCATTTTAGCAATCTTTGACCCACATCTGCCGATACATATTTATACGGACGCCAGTATACAGGGCATAGGCGCGGTCTTGAAGCAACCACAATGCAATGGAGAAGAAAAACCCTGTGCATATTTTTCAAAAAAATTAAATGACACTCAAAAAAAGAAAAAAGCTATATATCTGGAGTGTTTAGCAATAAAGGAAGCAGTAAAATATTGGCAGCTTTGGCTCATAGGAAAAAAATTCTCAATTTTCTCTGATCATAAACCTCTAGAAAAAATGAATATTAAGGCTAGAACGGATGAAGAACTGGGAGAGCTCACATATTATCTATCTCAATTTAATTTCGAGGTAATATATTCTCCAGGAAAATACAACTTAGAAGCTGATAGTTTGAGCAGAAATCCTGTATTAGAATCATATGAAAATCAAGATGAAATTTTAAAAATTGTGAACTTTATTAAACTAGAAGACATCCAAAATGATCAAGAAAAAAATGAAGATATAAAACAAAATATAAATAAACTAAAATTAAAAGATAAAATATACTATAAGAAGATAGGGAGAAAGGAAAAGATTGTACTGACCGAGGAATTTAGTAAAAAAATTATAGAAAACATACATTATCTTTACTGTCATATAGGAATACAACAAATGGAAAACAAAATTAAACCATTCTACGTAGCGAAAAATTTAACATGTAATATAAAGAAAATTTGCGACAACTGTGAAATCTGCATAAAAAATAAATCTAGAGCTAAATATAAATTTGGACTAATGTCTCATCTAGGGCCCGCTACTTACCCTTTTGAAATAATGTCTATAGATACCATCGGTGGATTTGGTAGCTCACGCTCTACAAAAACATATTTACATCTTCTGGTAGACCACTTCACCAGGTATGCCTATATTGTGACTTCAAAAACTCAAAGCTCGAGTGATTTTATAAAGATTATTAAAAAAGTGACACAGGAAAATAAAATAGGCATGATTCTATCTGATCAATATCCGGGTATAAATTCAAAAGAATTTAAAAACTTCTTAAATAAGGAAAATATACCCATAATTTTCACTGCAGTAAATGCACCTTTTTCGAATGGTTTGAACGAAAGATTGAACCAAACATTAGTTAATAAAATCAGATGTAAAATTAATGAAAAGAAGGATAAATTGGCCTGGACGACTATTGCTCACGAATGTACAAAAAAATATAATGAAACGGAGCACACTGTGACAGGATTTTCTCCACAATATCTATTAGAAGGAAAAAATGTTAATATTCTACCAGATGAACTGAAACAAAAAATAACACATAATGAGTTAATGCAAGATAGAAAAATAGCTTTGGAGAAAACTATAAAATCACACAATTATAATAAGCAACAATTCGACAAAAACAGAAAAAAATGCGAACTTAAAGTAGGAGACTTGGTATATGTTGAAAACGGAAATCGATTAAACAGGAAAAAACTGGATGAATTAAAAATCGGCCCATACCAAGTATTAGAAAAATTGTCAAACTCAATATATAGAGTAAACACAGGGCATAAAAAATTCGAATCAAATCTTTTCCACCATACAAAACTTGTTCCAGTACCAGAAGAAACCTAAAAGGCGGGGGGGGGGAAGATGTAAATGAAGATCTTTGTACTTCATTCCTAATTGACTATAGTGGTGGCTCTGTGGAGTTTGAGCCAGTCGATGGTTACTCTATGGTTGAGCCAATGGAGGTTTGACAGAAGGGCTGGTCATTTTTTATATCGAAGATTGTTATATCGAGGTTTTACAATTGTGTCTAATGACAAAATATAATAAGATAGTGAGAATTAAATTAGAGAATCAATAGCATTAAATGTTGTTTCTCTTTTCAGGTAAGATTTGTACAGATTGTAACATGTTGTTTTGATGTCAATTGTATATTGCCACATTTAGTTTAATAAAAACAATCTCTTTTCAGAGCAACGCAATTTGTTTTGATTTCGAGATTTATCTCTAGTGCTTGATAAAGCACATTATATATATATATTATCATATATATTTGATTTCCAGTTTATTGAAGCGGCTTAATTCCCGGGCGGACACTCATTTGTCAAAGACAAATGTCGATTTAAGTATATTTTATTTAATGAAAGTTTGATGTTTCTTACGTTGGAATAAAATAATATTGCACATAAATTACATTGTTGGACCAAAAATTAAAATCTCAAGCATAATTTGACATGTTCTTCCGGGACATACCATTTTGAACAGTCATTTTTGGTCATTTGTTTCTTAGTTCACACTTTTATTTTCGTCGACAATGTATGTAAATGCAGCTTCATCATCATCATCTCAGCCCTTGGACGTCCACTGCTGGACATAGGCCTCCCCCATTGTCCGCCATTTAGACCAAATGCAGCTTGTTCTAACTCAAATAACACAATAATATAGCGAATTACACTAAAGATTTTGTCTCATAGTAATAAATGTTTAGCAGGATATACAAATTTATTGACATTACATTATTTTATCGACATTTTCAGCTTTTGGTGGAAACTGAATAATGTCCTTTATGCTCACCTGTGCCTTCATTTGGTATCCGATGCCAGTGTATAAACAACACCGCGATAACATCAGCCCTTTGCGCTCCTCTTCTATTCGCAACGCGTCTTCCGCCAACTCGATACCCTCCTCTATCTATGTGAACATTCACATTATCACTCTACAATGGATATTGTCGTCCATGTACGACAATATCCACTTGGTCACCAAGTACATTGTCTGCTCGTCTGCCATGTTCTATATAATAAAAAACACGCACACACAAGCAAATACGCTGAGTTCATTATTTTCAATGAAAAATGTGATTAAATTTGCTTTTAAAATTTCATTACAATTATGAAATAACAATTCATTATAGATGTAAAATTGTCGGCATGTTTTCATAAATTTAGGTAGGTTTTTCTAGTGCAGAAGTCGGTCCATTTAAACATTTTTATTATAGGTATATTATACATGAATATCCCAGCCAATCCTTTGACCAATCATAAATCCAGCGCATTTGCAGCCAATGATAGTAGTCGTCATTTCTGACTGAAGTTGGTGTGTATTATTCACAGGCAACATTAAGCATCAGATGATCTGTCGGTGAGTCTGCCACCTCCTTTATTAAAAGAACCGCGGCCAAGAATATCGTACACTCAATTGACGTATTCAGTAGGGGTTTCAAAGTAAATATCCAAACTAATATCTAAAATATACCTTGATATTAACTTGTCCACTGCATGACACGGGTAATTACGAGGGGGTTATAGGTTGTAATTCTCCACACGGACCCAATAATTACAGGATTATAACCTAATTATGTTACACAGTTATAAGGGATAAAAAAATGTATAGTGTTTGCTCACCCAGCCCATGTGGTAGCACGTGTTAGCTCCTACAAGTCTTAGTGGCGCGTCTTCTGGAGAAAGAGGCGCCGCGCGTACCAACACCGAGTGCGCTCGAACGCCCGCACTCCACGCACCCGATCCTGTAGATACGACATAGGCCGCTTGTTAAAGACACGATTTTCCGCCGTGAAAACCTACGGTCGTCAGTGTTGTATGGGCCATTATGGGAGCTTGTTAAAGACACGATTTTCCGCCGTGAAAACCTACGGTCGTCAGTGTTGTATGGGCCATTATGGGAGCTTGTTAACGCACACGGCGATGCCACAGCGCGGCAGCAAAACATGTCAACTTAAGGCGAAATATCGAGGAGTTTTGTATGACAGTCTATGGGAGCTTGTTAACGACACCGGACGTTTTACGGTTTCGTAACCGTTTACCTCTGCTGATTCGAATTTTGTTATTTTAATTATTATGTTGGGGGTAATCTCTGGAACTACTGAACCGATTTCAAAAATTCTGTCACAAATAGGAAGCTACATTATCCGTGTCTAATACAGGCTATATTTTATTTTAATATTTTACAAAAAAAAAAATGAAAAAAAAAAACCTCTTATACGAGAACTAAACGAGAGAAGTAAGAAGTAAACCGAAGCGAGGGCGGGTCGCTAGTGGTTTATAAAGAAGTGCTTCAGAGCCTAACGAAAATAAAAAAATATATATTAAGAGCATAATAATAAAACGCGGTCGAAGTTGCCGGCAGAGGCCATTATTTTATAATAATTATAGGAGAAAGGATTATTGTAACAAATATAGTGGAATGTAGGCTTTCTCGGCCGGTGTCCATATTAATTGAATTTTCCGGGCTACTTGGCCGAGGTCTACTGGAATCTCTTCTCTTTCTTCCAAACGTTTCGTCAACAACTGCGGTTGACATTTTCAGTGGCGGCTGCGTTCACTTTCGGAGAGATGTTATCTCTTCGGCTTCTCGAGCGCAACTGACTCGACGACTGTGGCGCACCGGTATTTATAGTGGGCGAGGGTAGTTGTGATTGTGTGGTGTGACAAAAACAGACTTGGTCTGTTTTTGTCAGTTATAAATTGTTTACTTTGTATGGCAACAAAATATAACCCGCCTTACTTACCTTAAAATGAAAAAGGTATAGTTGTTTCATCTAACGAAGGCGGATTACGCTATGTAGTGGTTGTGCTCGTAGATGAACATTGTTGTAGTTTACGCTGTGGCGTCGGGAATCCAACTGGGCATTCTGAAGTATACACACACTAAAGCAATGTACATGTACAAGCACAACCACTACTGAACGTAACCTGCCTTCGTGAGATGATACATCAATACTAATATTGACTAAATATTTATTTAAGAAATTTGTAAGGTGTTATAATTTAATTTTAAATATCATCCAGCAGTTGTGTTTTTAGTGAGTAAAACTGGTGTCAGTTTCAGTGGTAGTCATCAGTCGATGGGCATAGAATTATTCCATCCTAACGGTCACCAATGGTAGGTGTTTTGGTCGTGGCCGATAAGATTAATCCTAAAATATATTGGGATTAATTCTCTCCATTGATCGCTACTATTTCTCCAGGATTGTGCGTGAAGCAATTGAAATCCAGAAACATGAAAAGTTCAATCTAGATGATAGATACAAATTGTCCTCGACATGGAATCCAGTGATTAATAAATTTAATAAAATTTAACCTCGCGATTTTATGTCTGACGCTAATTCTGACATTGTGAGTGTTACGTGCCGCAACCTCCCGCACTATGAAGACCAAATGCGGGTAGTTGATAAAACTGCTCGGAATTCTCGATGTGGTGTACCCGCCTCTTCAGTCAGCTCACGACCATGATTGGTGCAACCCAACCGAAACGTCGAGTAAAACAAATAGGGTAAACGTAGTGCGTGGTCGCGAGCGCGCGCTGCCGCTAGATGAGCGTGTGCATAATGTGGGTAAATAAATAGATATAGTAGATGGGTATTAAAATAAAAATATAGATAGAGTGATTAGTGTGAATGGTGTGTATGTGAATCGTTTGTGTATAAGGTGGCGTTACCTGGCGTGGTCTGTGCGGGGGGCGAGGGGCGCGCGGGCGCGGGTGCGGCGGCGGCCGTAGCGAGCGCGCGCTGCCGCCAGATGTGTGCGCAACCAAATGAGAACTTCATCGCGCGCTCTAACGACTACAGACACAACCTCCGATTAGTTTTTTATATATAAAAAAGGTTCACGCAAAAAGAGTCGCGGGGGTATTCGAGTTATAGACAGATTTAGGAACTAGAATAGATATAACGTAAAGAAACTGATAAGATTTGTGCTTTTTGTGCTACTGATAAATTTTTGGTAAGATTAAGAGAGATTTGTGCCGGCGAGCGCGACACCAACATCACTAGCGCCACTCTCTCACGCATCCACCCATACATCCGCGGCACAGTAACGTACCTCGAGCACGAGACAGAGCTGCCCCCACCTGGTGGCGGCGAGCGCGAGCAGGTCTATGAGCGCGCTCGCGTTCTGTAGTGAGTGTGCTCGCGCCGCCTCGAACTCCGCGCTTTGTGATAGCACCGCGTCGCGCACCGCCATCGCCTCGCCCACTAACAATAGTAAGACTACTTCCTCGTATTCATTGCGGGGGACGAACTGCCAACAAGAACAATACTTAGGGCCTTTCTCACCACCTTCTGATAAGGTAACGGGAGGTATCCAGAAAGTCAGTCATACTTTATCATAAAGTTAGTATCAGCTAGATTTATTTGGCAGATGATTTAGTAACATTTTATCAGGAAATAAAATATCAGGAGTAAAAATAAGAATAAAATCCTTCTGATAAAGTATCAGGACGTGGTCGATAAGGCCCTTAAACATTATTAGAATTAGAATTAATTATTTTATTAGAACTGAATGTACGAGTCAGTTATACATACTTCATCTGTTCTGGAAAGTCAATGGTTCTGGTACCAATCTGTGACTGTTCAGCGACCCAGCTCCCGACCACACACTTACAAATTATTTTTCATTAAGACACACTTTTTTATTGAAGGGGGAGAGTGCACACTGCAATTCAACAGCCGTTTGACGCACTCGACTAGTCACATTACCCCTCTCTCTAAATAAGACTACCTCGAAATGTACTGCATTTCCCAGTTTATCATATTCCCCAATGTACGTACGTGTTTCGGTAGTGAGTGAGATATGCCAGAGCCCATTCCCATCCTATGCCTTCCCATTACCCCAACCCTTTCTCCAAATCAATTCTTACATCAACAAAGGTAAGCAGCGCATCCGGGGGAGTGCCAAGGTTTATCGTTTTGGACTGATGTTGGCATGTACTGCGGATGTCCATGGACGCCAGTATCCACTTACCACCAGGTGGGCTGTATGCTCCTTTGCCACTATCTTTCCATAAAACAGAACTAATACAGAGAAATATAGTCCATTATCACAGATTTTCAAACTTAATAATGAATTGTGGCTTTATTGGTGTGCAGTGTATTCATTAAATATTTTTAGAAAGGAATTGCATAAAATGTGTCTTAAATGTGTTAACATGTAACATTAAATTGTTAATTTTAAATATTTGGAGTCATTTCTTGACACACTGGTTTCACGGATTGTATTCCGATCACTTAACATGTTACAATACGAATGGTATATTCTCCTATAAGAGGCTACTATATGTGCATTATAACGTTTATCATGTTTGTAACAATGGAAATGTATGGTGTGTCGTTGGCGAACGTAATAAAATAGTTGCCATCTACGACCCCTGCGCATAATGGCCACAACTGAAAATCAGTCTAGTCTGAACGAGCGGCATTAGACTGAGTTGTTAGATCGTTTTATAGCTACAAATAACATTTTTAGTGTACAATTTAAAAAAGTCACAATTTAATTTTTTCCTATTTTTTTGCATGCATGTTTTCCTAGTGTGAGTTAACATAGGTATGTTTTTAAGTTTAAAATAAAAGCTATTTCTATTCTATCCTACGGCAATTTTAATCTGTCAGTACCAATTTAACTTGCTGGTTCTTTGAGGTGTTCCAACAACTTCAGTGTATGAGTCAACTCATACATTTTGCTTACGTATACGTTTTAGTGACATTCATTATTTGATTCAATAAAAGAAGGCAACCACATTACATGCCCTAAACTACTACTTGGTTGCGGAATCACAACTAAGCAGTGACTCGCATACAGTTTTGGTCCTTCGAGCCAGATCCATAAGTCGCTGGTTCAAGGGCACATGCATTGACTAATTGTATACCAACACAATGTAAATTTGTAAGACATAATAATATTAATTTATACGACCTGATGACAATGTAAATTTATAAGACAAGAGGAAAAAAAAAATCCAAGCAAACCCGCTAGCAAAGGCAAGTATATAGACAACTAATTCCTGACCTGATTAATAGCGGCATATTTCCTAGGTTTCCAGGGCCCTTCGGACACGTAGTCTTCTCTCCGCCGCGACAATGTACCCTGTTGATATTGCACCGGGCCCGCTACTTTCTCTGGCGCTTTGTATACCTGAGAAACATTCACAAGTTAATATAGGCTTAGCGAAAACATTGAGAACGGATTGATCACGATGGTGGTCAATAATAATGAAGTCTTATTTACAATAATGTTAATGTTACATTATATGTTACTACAAAATGTTATAAAATAAATATGTTCTAATATAAGCGTGAAATGTTACATTACCTGTCCTGTAACGCCCCGCATGAGGACTTCAGCGAGTTGTCTTGCTAGTGTAAGCCGTAAGGCTTGTGTTGGTACCGACTCCACTGCCGTTAGCATTTCACGGTACCTGAAAATCAACATTACTACAGAAAGAAAAAAGGAAAAATTGTGGAGTGTAGGCTTTCTCGGCCGGTGTCCATATTAATTGAATCTTCCGGGCTACTTGGCCGAGTTCTTCTGGAATCTCTTTTCTTTCTTCCAAACGTTTCGTCAACAACTGCGGTTGACATCTTCAGTGGCGACTGTGTTCACTTTCGGAGAGATGTTATCTCTTCGGCTTCTCGAGCGCAACTGACTCGACGACTGTGGCGCACCGGTATTTATAGTGGGCGAGGGTAGTTGTGATTGTGTGTGTACCGACGCACCGATATTTATAGTGGGCGAGGGTAGTTGTGATTGCGTGTGTACCGAGTCTGTTTTTGTCCCCCCCTCTCGTCTCTCTTCCCCGTGAGCTTGATGTCTTCGGAGTGCTGGATACCAGATATTACGGAGTCTTAGGTTCTCTTCTTTTTTGTTAAAATTGTTGGGATGCTTGTAGATTTCAATAGCTTCCCTATTGAGACGGGAATAATAATGATTCCCGGTTGACAAGATCTTTGTGTCCCTGAAGCAGATTTCGTGGTCCCCATCCGACAAGGCATGTTTAGCTACGGTCGACTTCCGGGCGGAAGATTCAATTAATAAAGGAAAAATTGTTTAATCATTGATTGCAATTAATCAATCAGGATCAATCAATCAATCCTGGGTTGAAAGAAGAAAGAATATTTATTTTAATAAGATCACCATATTAAAAGAAATGAAAGGGCAATTAAATCAAGAATATCTATTGTTGTGGCAATCAGCACCAACTCTGCATAATGTTCTGTTCTCAAACACATATTACCAGAGACTTTTTCACTATCGAAACACACTTAGTAGATTTGCAGTGTTCTCTGTGAGAGTGGGGTAACTCAGTCAGTCGAGCACCTCGGTTGGACGTCAGTTGGAGGGTCCGCTGTGCTATACGTCCTTATGCGACATGGGGCTTTTCGAACAGATTATCTGTGAACAGGATTCTGCAAGGTGGGGCGCACTCGCATACCCCTTGATGTTTGCAGGTGTTGCAGGACTATTGCTATAATTCGTTATGCGACATGGGGCTTTTCACTGTGAACAGAATTCTGCAAGGTGGTCAGCGCACTCACATGCCCCTTGGTGTTTGAAGGTGTTGTAGGACTATTGCTATACGTCGTTATGCGACATGGGGCTTTTCACTGTGAACAGAATTCTGCAAGGTGGTCGGCGCACTCGCATGCCCCTTGGTGTTGCAGGAGGGTGTCCTTTGGAGGGCTGCAGGGTCAAATATCTAGAGGTCTAATACCTACCTGTCGACGGCACTGTGCAGTCGACCGGCGCGTATATGCAGGATAGGCGCGCGTTGTAATGCTGTCTCCAAAGTAGCACCCGCGTGCGTACCTGTTGTACCCGCTCGTTGCAGGTACAACAGCGTCAGTTCTGACGCCAGTTCGAAGCTGCGGATCTGAATCGTACAATATATTTCCCATTTTGTTTCATTTATTTACTCTTTTTGCACTATATTGTACAGAGGCGGACTTAATGCTTTAAGGCGTCATTTCTCAACCGGGGGGCGCAATTACATATACAGAGGGTGACAGTTAATCGAGAAAAATTAAGCACTTATGTACGAAAAAGCCTTTTATTAATCAATTAATATTTATAATCAAATGTTAAACGGTAAAAAAAACCTAACTAGGACCAAATTTATTAGTGTAGGGGGTTGGGAGGTTATTTACTTTACTGTTTACCTTCTCAGGGGGTCGCGACATTAAAAAGGTTGCAAAACGTCGCCTTAAGGTATTCTATACCTGTCGAGCATTGGTTAAAATGAGATAAATAAATAAATTAATGTTTTGAAGCGGAATAGCGACTGAGTGCTTTTGCCCTACCACTGTCCTAAGTTCTTTTAGACAGGATGTTCTTCGCCTTTCGGATCTCCTTCTGCCTTTGATCATGTCTTGTATAATGGCTTTGAGGAGCTCATATTTACTGTTTCGCATTAATATCACACAGGCGATTTTAGAGCGTAGGCGATAAACAAGCGACATTGCATCGTTGCGACATCGTTATGACATTTTGTTATAACCGACGTGTAGCAGCGATGTCGCGGCATTGTCTTTCGCTAATCACGTACGCTCGAAAACCACTTGTGTGATAGGGCTCTAATATATAACTAAAATACTAGAATTTCCTCATCATATCGATCTTCACGATTTCTATTAAAATCCATTTGTAGTGTTAATATAACTACATTTATAGGTCTTGGATAAAATTTTTAAAACAACATTAACATTAGTTACACTGGAGCAAGAAAAGATAAATTGATAATATCCACATTTTTAGTGAGAAATCATATTATATTACACAATATAATACGAGCACACAGAAAGATAAATCCCTTCATCGTAAACAATTCTTTGGCCGCGGTTTCGCCTACTTAACATTGATTTCTATACAGAAATCTTTAACCTTTATTCTTTTTTGTATAAAACCTGAAGCCGCGTATGTGTAGATGGCTACACGAATTTAAGAATTATGTGGCAAAACATATCGACACGCTTCCATAAGCGTTGTCAAAACTTTCCTATAGAAATGCCCACACTTTTCATCATATTGCAATCAGCCCTTTCAGTATTCACTGCAGGACATGGGCCTCCTATATATATTTGTGAGAAATCAGGGGTACAGGGTGATAAAAAACTTACCATTTCAGATTCTTTTTCTGCTTGTTTATATCTGCTGGTAGAACTGGGAACTGCATTTTGTTCCAAACATAACCCTTTGATGGCGTACGACTCGGCAACAATACGTAAACTGCGTCTGTGGATATAGAAAATGCCAAGTTAAAATATCAGCCTATAATGTCCCACTACATGTAACGTATGTACCCGTAATTTGTGTCCGTATCTGTTTAAATTTGTAGAGAGGCCAAATCAATCCAGAAGTTCCAAAAAGTTAAGAAAAGATGCAATCATTTCCACTTTGTGCAATAAATAATTTAACAGACAGAAAGACACACAATAACACACATAAAAACAAAAATATAAAAACAGTCTCTTTAATATTAATATAAATATCAGTTAATTTACAAATTAAATGTGTAGGCGTATTGGCCTGATTCGCCAGCGTTGCTCACAATTAAAGATGACATCATGCATCCAACACTCCACTGAATTACATTATCACACTAATACATTGTATGATTGTTTATTTACCAACATGTGCCAACTCATAAACGAATTAACTACAATGTACCCTACAATTAACTACACTGTATTAAGTTAAACTACAATTAACGAATACTTATTAATATAATTACGTAATACTTTGAACAAATCTACTTATTACGGAAATTAAGAATTACCTATTCTTTTTTTATGGAAAGAAAATGGCAGACGAGCATACAGTCCACCTGGTGATGAGTGGATATTGTCGCCCTGTGACATCCGCGGTACATGGCGACATGAGTCCGGAATGACGACAAACATTGGCATACCTCCATATGCGCTGCCAATGGCCAACTATGTAAGATGTACTTGGAGAATACATCCAATGGTTGGGTTGGGAAAATGGAGAGGGATAGGATGAGATGGGAATGGGATCTGGCATATCTCACGTGACTGACGATAGTGACTAGTGATAGTGAGATAGTGATATCGAAACACATTTGTATTGGGGAAATAGGATAAAGTGATAAATGCAGTACATTTCAAGTTAGTCTTCTGTGTGAGAAGAGTAAGGCCAGGTAATTGAGTGTGCCCAGCGGCTGTGGGATTGCACCTCAAAAACAAAATGCTTTTGACAAAATGCAAATGGGATTACTCAAAAACGATGACTCCAATTTCAGAAAATCTCGACTAAAATCAACCAGTCAAAAAAGTTCCAAAAAAATTATGTCTGTCTACATACAAGGATATTGTCATTGGATAGGGATAAAATTTTGTCTAAATTTTTTTTCTAAAATGTAGGGAAATCTCAAAATCTCCCTTCTAACTGGCACTTGCTATAGGCTTTTTATACTAAAAACAGAATTTTAAAAATATAAATTCCTAAATTAGGATTCCAGTGAGGACCATTGAGTGTGTATTTATTTATTTATAATTTAATCTTTAATTTATATATGAAAACAAATAACAAGGGCAAAATTAAATCGTTTTCCATTAAAATAAATTTAATGACTTAATTAAATATATCTTATCTATAAATTTTAAATAAGGAATGGCTCACTATTTATATATAAACATTATGGTTTCAGTGGATTGGTACATAGTTTTTTGTCACTATATACATATTGTGTATATACGAGTAGTATATTGTATGGTCAGAGATTTAAAGAGAAAAAAATAAAATAAATAGAGTTCTTAAAAAACTTATAAAATGGAGTTCACTTACACAGGTAACTCCTTCTCAGTCAAAGTATTGAGTTCAGCCAATTTATAGTGCTTCAATGAGTCGTCATATGCTCCACAAGCATAATGCAACTTGCCGAGCAGTAAATGTGCATCGAGTGCAACTCCAGCTCTTTTTCCTGCCTCATCTGTAGCAAGAGTCAAATAGCCTCGAGCATCGGATAATTCTCTTTGTGCTCTCTCAATGTTCTCTTTGCTTGGTGGATTTTCATCCAAGTAAGCCTCAAGTTTGCCTTCACCAATGAGAAAGTGTGCGAGGCTTTCTGTGAAATAATTATTAAAACATACAGAAGAATATATGGATGTATGATTTATTTGATTAGTGATTTATTTGTCAAATAAGTTTTTTTTTCTAATCTGCCCTTAATTTCAACCTGCTTCAACCTTCAAGGAGATAGTTTCATATAAGAATTGTAAGAGAAAGATTTTGAATGTAATGCATATTTTTAGGAATTATCTACATCAAATAAATATTTCACTGAAATAGTACATAATTTTATTCTTTATAACCCATTATCCTGTCATTAAACCTACAGAATCATTTATTACTCACATTATACTGGTTGTTATCAGCATCACTGATAATAAAAAAATATTAAAACCAAATAAAACAGGATAAACTCCTTGATAAGAAAATCAGTAATGACTATGGTCTAGATAGGTTTAAAGAGGATAATTAAGTAAATGGTGGGTATATTGTAATCCAGTTAGGAACAAGGGTGTGTAATGTGGCCTACCGTGTTGTGGTGACCTGGCCTTCAGCTGTTGGGCCAGATTCACAGCCTTCTTCCAGTTAGATTCTTCACGACTTTTTTCGATCTCAGTCTCATAACTCCGCATAGAATTCTTGCTTCGAGACGTCATGTTTAACACGGAGACAATTTAACTAGGACGTCACACCATCGATTTTTATTATAGCTTCATTTGTAACATTACAAAATCCCTTCCAAATTGCAAGAAATTCTCCAGCAAATTGAAGGCCAAATTTGACAGATGACAACATCTTGCGCGAACCTATTCAGAAGTAAACGCCCATATTCTGTAACTGCATAGAGAATATTAATTCAAAATTATAAGAATATTTATTTATTGTATTATTCACATTCAGAATAATATAATATATAACCATATAAAATATTTAATGTAATATTGAATTTCAGTAATACGTATTTTATGTCAAATATCTAAGCGTGGAATGGAACGTATTAAAGTTAATTCACAAAGTAGCCACGAGAGGGCACTAGTAGTACCTTTGAAGATCAACCATAATATTACCATAAAATAATATATTATAGTTTTCCTTATGCGCTGCGGTGCGGCCCGCCGTAATATGCGCGAATCTTAACACAAATCAGGGCCGTCTTAAGTCTATTCTGCGCCGGGGTGCGGGAGTGTATCCTAAGACAGTCAAACATACTATTGTGTATCCTATGACAGTCAAATATCCTATTGTGTATCCTATGACAGTCAAATATCCTATTGTGTATCCTATGACAGTCAAATATCCTATTGTGTAATTGTTTACTATAGCGTTATATTTTTTCATTACCTTTAAAAGGTGAGCGCCCGGGGTGCACCGCACCCCTTGCACCCCCTGGTAAAGACGGCCCTGACACAAATAATAATAATTGTTTGCATTATTGCGTAGGTAGGGTAGGTACTTAAGTAGTCTCTTGATGACAGCTATGAATTACAATAATGAATGTTTAAAAACTAAAAAATGACATCAGACTGTTAATTAATTAGTTAATTTCTCTAGAAATGGGTAGTACTAACTGTTTAGTCTATGACTGTATGAATTGTTAGGTATATGTTGTCGTGTGTCGTCCACTCCCATCAGAGCCACAACATAAAAGCGTAAGCCAGGACCTAATAGCTTAATCCTACAAGTTCGACGCTTAGGTATCCCCTACGTATCCAACCTATTTTATAGAAATATACAACTCGCCAATAGGCGAGCCCTTAAGGAAATATGCATATAATTTAATATTTACATATTTGACATAAAAAATTGTTAAAAAAGTATTGTTAAAAAGAGAATTTATTTAGCCACAAGCCACATTGTCGAAATTATGGAAATCTAAAAATAAAAAATATAAACAACAAAAATGCAAAACTTGTTAAAACGCGAAATTATCAGACCTGTGTGATATTACAGTGATTGACATGTGCGGAGGCACCCCGAGGTGGACAATAATGGTATTGCGTCAAATTTAATTTTAAGATAAAAAAGGAGTTTATGGCAACCGAAAAGCTGTACGCCAGTTTTGTAGGTGTTGTTGGGTAATTGCATAAAATGCTTTAGTCAATAGAGCAACATGCTCATCATTCTATTGTTCTCTGGTATATCTCCAGCAAAAACTAATACCGCGCGTAATTACCTAGTTTCTTTTGGAATTGAGAAAAAGTCTTCAAATTTGAATGTCAATATTGGGAAAACATTTGCTGAATATTAAGTAACGCACGAATCGCCGGTACACGAAGATCATTGACTATTAGACTATGATAATACTCACCCAGATGTCCGGAAACGTTATTGGTTTCCGGATATGAGTGGGCACGGTATTATCAACTGCGCGCAATTATTCAACTCTCCCCTACATTAAACGTGGCAGCAGCATATTAATTTGTACAATGAATTAAATTAAAAGGACTATACATAAAAGAAATTTAGCCAGGAATCGCGATTACGTATAAACAGATATAATCTGTATAAACTGTATAAACAATGGTATATATACAATAACAATAAATATATATAACAATGGTAAATCTGTATATATAATGGTAGTTCTGTATAAACAGAACTATTTATCTATTAAAATGGGTCTCAACGCGTATGTTACACCTTATTTATTTACTTGAAACCCATAAAATCGATAAATATGAGTAAAAACGTGAAAATCTCAAATGTTAAGGTAGGTACAGAGCCATTATCTAAAATCGCCCAATGCGATTATCTAAGATAACAAATATACGATTTTCAAAACATAATAGTGTTTTACTAAGAGAGATCTGTATCCTTTTTTATAGAGAAGAGGGCGGACGAGCAAGCGGTCCCACGTGATGGTAGACCTGTAGTTGGACAATGCTACATCGAAAAATCAAATATAAATATTATGTATAGACTATTACTCTTATAAACCATGTGTATGACTATGTATATGACTATACTATATATAGACTTAAATGTTGACTATTACTTAGCTGGTGGCTTTACAAGCGAGCGAAACGAGCTTTTATATTATTGTAGTTAAGAATATTCAACAATCATTGAAATGAAACATCATTGGGCACATAGCTCGAAGAACCGATGGCCGATGGGGCAGAAGGGTTCTCGAATGGAGACCACGTACCGGCGGACGAAGCCGAGGACGTCCATCTGCTAGATGGACAGACGACCTCATAAAGGTTGCGGGCACCCGCTGGATGCAGGTCGCTGCCAATAGGTCTAAATGGCGGACAATGGGGGAGGCCTATGTCCAGCAGTGGACGTCCAAGGGCTGAGATGATGATGATGATGATGATTGAAATGAAATGTATTCTGGGGTATAAGTACTTATTTGTCTCGTAGGTATATCGTGTTTAATAAACATTGTCGTAAAACCTGTGCGGATGTTTGTCAGGGCGCGCCTTCAACTCGCGATACTAACATGATAACGACTGCCATTGCAGTATTGTTCTCTTTATAGTTTAATTATTAAATTGTTTTTCTGTGAAAAGTAAAGATATTTTTAATTTTTATTACATGCAGATATTAACTACCTACTAACAAAGCTGCCATTGGGTGCGCTTAACTTTTGTTTTCAACATTCCTTTATCAGGGTATGATAAATATTAATAATTATAATCTATGTATGAATTTATCTGTAGAGGATCCACAATATTCATTAATAGGGATTAAGGTTGCTTCCTAAATTGACTCGTGACGTCCATCTTCCCCATAATTTAGATTATCTATACATACATATA
This sequence comes from Sesia apiformis, assembly GCA_914767545.1. Lineage (NCBI taxonomy): Eukaryota > Metazoa > Arthropoda > Insecta > Lepidoptera > Sesiidae > Sesia > Sesia apiformis. The sequence goes on from OU611958.1 coordinate 532,826, forward strand.
TATCTATAGAGCGATAGATAGATACAGTTTATTGTACACCAAAAACGTACAGAGAAATATAAAGTAGAATTAATTAGAAGTACGATCTCTAAAGCGATTTATTCCAGGCAACCATTGGATGGTAAGAAGTCTGTAGACGAAACCTTATACCTTATACATAAAGATGGTGCATAAGGAAATAATTTCTCTATATGCATTCTTAGATACATACATACATAAATATATAGATATCTACAGGTATATATATATATATATATATATATATATATATGCATTAATACATGTATTATACATACATACAGAAAGATCCAAGGAACTAAAAAAATATATAGAAAAAATAGAAGAAAAGAATTTGGTCGCAACAGAACTCTTCTTATTAGTATTCTTTCTTAAGAAGTAGTATTCTTTCACGAGTCTTTTCAAACTAGCCAGAGATTGAGCGCACTTTATAGTTAAAAGCAATGAATTCCCTAGGCGAACCGCTTTGTCAGTAAATGAACGTGATGATAGTTAACATTTTTTTTACAGTATCCGGCTGTCAATGGGTTAAACAGTATATACATACATATAATAAAATCGAAATAAAGTAGTGGTGGAACATAAACTATTTTTCGAAAAAGCCGTTGTATTTTTGTCTGTAAGAACCCCAAAACGTTAGAAACGCATCACATAAGAAACCACAAATCGAATTTTAATGAAACTTGGCATATGTATAGCTTTTGTGCAGGTTTAATATTTAGGGTACTTTCTATCCAGATCCTTTATAGAGTTCCTACAGGAATCACTGTAATGTTCACGCGAGCGAAGTCGCGAGCACCACTAGTGAGGAAATAAAATTTTTCATTCATGAATTCTAGTTATACTTGGATTAAATTATTAATGATCTTTCCCTCTGAATTAGGAACTTGTCGCTGCATGATCGCACCTACCGTTTCTCTTGTGTTTCACCTTTATTGTCGTTAAAAAACTTATAAGGATGCATTCAGATACCGACATACATAAGTATGCGACAGCTGCAAATACAATGCTGTTTTACCGCTATCATTGATGAGAATACACATCGCTATACTATCAGCAGTGTTAGCTTAGTTCAGGCGATTTTTTACATAACTTATCTAACACCTAGTGTACTCCATACAAACAGTTTTAGAGTAGACATATTAACGTACAAGCGCACATCTGTATACGTAGGTACGTGGTTGACGTGGCATACGCCCGTGGCCGGGCGTGCGCTAGCGGCGGATCTGTTGTATTTCGTAATCACCAATTTGGATAATAAGAGAACACACCGATACTGGTATTGAAAAATTATTTATCATAAGCCTTTCCCAAGGACGGACAAGGACGAATCTCATCCAGCTCATTCTCGGTTTGCCCGGGCACATCTTCATGTGCTGTGACATCGGCACTGATTTTAATTGGTTTTGTCCGGTTCATTCTGTTAGACCTAGTTTTCCCTACTTAAAACTAATTTTAACTAACATTTTAACAACATAGGAAAAACTAATTGTAACAAAGCCGTTCAGTCAAAACTAATTTTTACTAGAAAAAACACATTTTTTACTGAAAACGGGTATTAAATTATAAACTACAGTAATGTACCCCTTTTTTTAAATAAAATATTTTCTATTCTAGTACCTTACAATCTACAACCATGCAAAAAACAGTGTATGGTTATATGACTCAGTCCTACACTCATAGTGATAAATAACTACAGGTAATGGCGGACACGCCTTACTTTACCTTCGACTTTATTGACAGTACGAACGTCATACGGATTATGGAGTTGGTGATGGGCAAATAACTAGGCAAGGTGCCCATGAGCGGCGGTGACTGTTGAGATGGTGACAACCATCTCGTGGATCGTCCGCTCGGCTGCCACCTCTTATAAAAAAAAAATAACTAGGCAGGGCGTTTATTATTGCATCCTATTATCATCAAAAGATGGATTGAGCACGAATTGATCGATCATTATTTATTTATTGCATGTTGTAGGTACATTTAAAATTACAATATCTAAAGATATACAACATTCTTCAAGGGCACAGAAATTCAAAAGTAAAAATTCAAAATTCATTAATTAAATGTTAAATACATTATAGAAATATACATAATTAAATTATATATTATTAAGTTATACATTAACAAATTAATTAATTAATTAATTAAGTGGTATTTATTAATCGTCTTAGACGATGACATGATTCATTGCGTGACTACAACCAGCTCTTTTATACCCACAGTTGGATACCGCCCTCCACAGGCATGAGGGATGTACGTACGGCTTTAAAACACCGCGAGTCCACTCTTTTAGAGATGGTAGGCTTGTGGTAGCCGCTATATCATCTCTTAGTCGCCTTTTACGACATGGGAAAGGATGGAGTGGTTTACGACACGGGAAAAAATGGAGTGGTTTACGACACGGGAAGGGATGGAGTGGTTCACGACACGGGAAAAGATGGAGTGGTTCACGACACGGGAAAAGATAGAGTTGGGCTATTTTAAAGCCGGCCAGCACCACACGGTCGATTGATAAGTTTATATTGTTATAATTTTTGAACCACTGAACCGATTTAGCTTATCTATGAACTCATCTAAGATCTACACTTAAAGTATGTTTGAGTGGAATTTTAGTTTATTAGGAAACGCACACCGCAGTTTGTCCAGAAACCTAGTTGTTACACACACGAACTTAGAAACCAATTGATGTCTTGAATTCAGCTAGTGACCCTTAATCAATATGTCGTGGTTTTTTTTTCAGAAATCCGTAAATCAATAGGTAGATTTCTTCAACATCTCCTTAAAATACAAATACTGAAAACAGAATCTATTACGCAAGTCCGTTATCAGATGGTGGATATTAACTGCCATCGGCACACGGAGGCACGGGCGGCGGGTGGCGGTGACGTCGGTACCAGCCACCGGCTTACCGCCGGATTACGGCGTGACACTGCCGTCTGAAAGGTCAGTACAACCTTGGTGCCACGCCACGAGAATTGAAACAATATCTATTGGCTCATTTGTCACGAGGCAACGAGCGCTATCACCTGGAACTTACTGTATTTTAAAATGTGCACAAACGACATACTGCCCTTCTAAGATGAATTTAAACCATAATTCAGCAAGGTCGGCAGCACATCCTTATCCTGGTGTTATTGCTATCCCGAAATTAAAAACGTTTAAGAGAATATGGATGTCAGCCGCATCCCAATGCAGGGCACAGGTCTAATTGTCGGTGTTCCTTATAATATCGCTTCCGCTGCCGCCTTAAGCAATGTAAACACACCCCAACAGGATTATTCAACTTACCTGTGAACAGACCTCGCTTGTCGATCAATATTGTAGGTCATTTAATTAATTGATTACACAGTAACATAACAACTGTTCTATTCCAAACCCTTCCTTAATCTGCAAAGATGGGCAACGTATCCGGGGGCGTGCCAATGTTTGTCATTCTGGACTGATGTTGGCATGTATCACGGACGTCTATGGACGACAGTGTCCTCTTACCATCAGGTGGACTGTATGCTCGTCTGCCGCCTTTTCTCTATATTAAAAAAAAATCCCCTTGAAAAGGCGAGCGATTTCGTTACATTCTTGAATGAATATAAAGTTTATTTATTTATCTGTTATAAAACTACACATAAAATAACTAAACTCTTGGTTTGCATTAGTGGTGGGTAATCATGACTGACTTCTTGGAGTGTTTCAGCTCGCTTAATCCTGCTCCGTTTGCAGATCCGACTCCTCTTAGTTACTCCTTAACTCTTGTGATTCACCTACTTATTCACCTTCCGAGAGCGTTTCATTTCCTTTCCATAAGGGTCGTTGCATAAACAAAAAAAAAGGTCTCATGCCATCGTTGCATCTCGCTTTTGCTTGGGCCTACGACAAGTGGACAATTCGGTGTAACATTTAAGGGTTTCGGCTCCGCTCGTCATTTCTGCTCTTTTGATTCATTCAATCCGGAGTTACCCATCACTAGATTGAAGTAGAGGAAATTCTAACAAAATACAATTTCGGAGTGTTTACTATTTACAGAAAAAACTACTACCCCCCAATTGTCGTAACAATTGTACCCCACGTAGTGTCCAGCGTCGCCGCCTTCAGGGGTTGTTTCAGGTACGCTGCCACTAAGTCTTGGAACCATATTCAAAATAATTTCCAAATAAAACCTAAAATGTTCTTCATAAAAAGACAAAAGGAGCTTGAGAACCTTCCGGGTGATGCTTCCATATGGCATGTATTTATTATTTATAAGTATTTATTTATAAACAGTAAACCTACACAGACAGACAATGAAATCGTATTCAAACAATTTCAAATTCCAAATCGATACCCAATACTCAATTCTAAATAGATTTATTTATAGTATATTGTATCTATTGTCCCTCACCGGGTTTTAGCTGAAATTAAGCGCTGTGTGTCTTTACAGGCACGTAGGTAAAGTTGAGCTGGACGCCCATTTCGCACAATTGGAATACAGAGATAGCAATGAAAGGTTATTACATACCATTCCGATTCTTAAGTTAAGACTATGTTTTATTGTAATTGCTGATAAACGCTTTTTCTTTTAATTCTCTCTTTCTCTTTATTTATTACAAAATACCCTAAGTAAGATCGGAATAAAAAAAAGCATTTAAATTTGGACTACTAATTTTAGTAAATGACATCTGACATTCTTTTACATAAACTGTTTCGTAAAAGTTGCAACGAGGATAACGGAAATTTGAACGGAACGCTTTTTCCGTTGTCCCCGCCAGTGGGGAATGTCAGTGGGGACAACGGTTCCAATTCATCATCATGGGATGCCATCTACAAAACGAAGTTTATCGGTTATCTAGTGAAATCTCCGTCCGTCAATAGCTTTAACCCGAGGTACTTGACATCAAACCGTTCCTTAAATTCGTCCGTCGTAATTACAAGTGTTGTAGCAGTAAGAGCGCTGATAGACTTTCGACTGCCATTCTTGAAGTCGTGGCTTCAAATACCTACTTGAAACATCGTAAAAAAACGATTTTCCGAGAACTGGCGACGTCATGTGTCTGCCTTAATCAAGCTTTAGTTAAATCGTATTTTCACGACCATTACGATCTATGTTGTAGATAGTTTTCTTTGAAAATTACCTGAAAATTCTAGCAACCCTGACGCATCTGTGCAGGTGGCGAGCGGGTCGCGGCGCAGTGCCGGGTCAATGTCGTGGCATCACCCCCACCCCCCACCCCCTACCCCCTACCCCCTACCCGAGAGGTGAGGGGGCGGGTAGCAGGAGCAGGACCCCTCCCCCAGTAATTGGTTTACCTTTATATAACCATTGATTCATTTCCGCTTACAATTTTGTATCGAGTGATATAATAAATGAGTTTGTATTGTCTTCTGCAGTATTGTCGTATAGAAGAATCTTTGCTCTTACAATATCAAACTCAAATAACTAGGATATAAAGGTCCATACCCTTATATTCTAGTTATTTGAGTTAGAGTTAGTTATCAATGTTAGAGTATAGTCAATATTGTATTTGACTACTGTTAGGAAATTATTTAATATACATTAAACATCATTAATAGTAAATTTATGAAAACAATACTTAGACTTTGTTTAGGCACAATGAAAAGGAAATATTTAAATATAAAACCAATCTAAACTTATTTTTAAAATAGCTTAATCCTTATTTAATTGACTTGTAATAACCAATAGAATTCAATCTGAAATCAGAATTTAAATATCTTGTAAAATGATTAAGATAAAGAGCTTAGAAGTCACGGGCTAAGAAATATTGAACGATGACGTCATTTTTCTATATTGCTACAACTACATATGAGTGACAGATAGCTCCCCACTGAGTACATCGCCATCTTAATTTAATTACTATCATCTCTAGTTGTTGAATAAGCCACGAAAAATCAATTCCAATCAATTAATTTATACTCATTTTTGAGTTTTTTTTAAATGCAGTAAATAGAAAGATGAGTTGCTCTATTTACCGCTAGGAGCGGTTTTATGCCTTGTCGAGTAAAGCACACAAACGCAAAACTGTACGCAGAATTTCACAAAAGATAAATCGAGAGCAACAGTTTGCACTAAATTGCTATTACGCGCTATCGATCGCTCGCCCAGGACACGCCGTCCTTGGCGCTGCAATTTGCACACTACACCTGTTTGCTGTTATATGAAATATTGCAGCAAAATTATTGTTAACAGCCATAATTAGAAATTATGGGCATTAGAGATAATAACATTAGAAAGGGTTCGAACAAGAATACTTTTAAGCGAAGGCTCCGGGAACATTACCTTTCGTCATCATTACCGACTCAGCGCTTTTGTATAAGTATATATCTATATACATTCTATATGTATTCATAATGTATATTTATTTATAGGGAAATTATTTTTTCTGTTTGTCGTTTCAATTATATATTTATACCTATCATCGCACCTCACAATGTATCTCTCTGATTGACCCAAAGGTTAGCTGGTAGAGAATAGGGACTTTAAGGTCCACCTTTTGTACTGTATTGTGCAATAAAGTTTTTTAAATATATGAAAAAGAAACTAGCCTATTCGCATGTCGATCCAGCGCTTCTCCTACGTTTTCCCATTCATCGCTCACATCATCCAGTCACTATCGACTGATTTCAAATCATCGCAGTTCAGCTAGCAGGAAAGCGTTCTACACTGCACCACCCAGTACTTGGTCTCCATTCAAGGACGCGTCTATCTTGTCTGCTGATTTTAACGGCAGATATAGCTTGCCCATTGCCTCTTCAGCATATATCGATTTATGAATGTACCGAAACGAATTATACGTTGTAGAATCTTTTCGTTTTGGATTTCGATGAGCAACTTGGAACTTATGCATAAGGCTAAGAGTCAGAGTCCACGTTTCGGCACTGTCGTTAAGATCGATTTTACAAGGACCATAAAGTTGTCATTATACAATTTATCGTTTTAAAATTATAGGAATCAGCATTAAAGTGTGACATATACTCGTACTAAGCTGAGTACTCGTATGTGTAATTAATAGCAGCTGAATATAAATCTTATAAATGTCAGCTGAATACGTTTAGATGTTCGTAAACTTAACCCCTCGTGATTGTCTTGCAAGGTGAGGGCTGAGCCCAGCGGTGGGATTGTTAAACGATGATGTCCTTACCTTCCTAATTACCTTAGAAACAATCGTCAAAAATTGTCTCTAAAACTACATTATTTACAGTTTCAAGAATAGTGTAACTACTGAGTAGTACTTATTAAAGGAACTGAAAAGAATGTCGGTTCAAAGTAACTAAAGCACCACTCTCGTTGACTTTTGTTCTTGACTTGCGAGAACCTGACGAGAGACACTCCGCCTTTCATACAAAGGGCCATTTACGACGACGTTTTCGTTAGCAGAAAATATTTTTATCTGCAATTTTAGATGCCGTAGAACAATTGTTGTTTTCATGTTTTATCTCCGCTAGACTCCAACTGCTACTCGTATATGAAAAGGTTGCACTCACTGCCTCTACTTTTACATTGTTTTATTTTTATTTTACATGATTTACGTACCATAGGCGACGGTAACCACTTAACACCGGTGGATTTGTTGGGCCGTCTGCTTGTTTGCCACCTATAATATAAAAAAAAAAACAACGGCATAAACGCAGTATAAAAATTACATAAAAAATATACCTATACATATGCCTATTAATGTTTCAACAAATGATAAGTAATTATTATACTACTGCTTATGTTATTATTAAATATAATTACATTTTTATTAAACTACCTATAAAAAAATTGTTAATAATTGGTTATTGGTTGATTAATGATCAGTTAATTTGTTGGTCAATAAAATTGGTTGTGTAAGTCTATGTTATAAGTTTTTCTTCCCTCTATTGTTCATTCTTCTGAAATAAAAGAATAAAGGAAACCCTTTAATCGATTATTCTGTCTACTTTCATCCTATCCCATCCCCTCGTGGAATAATGGTGATTGTAATTCATAAGCAAAATCTTTTTAATTCTGTAATGTTCTAATTGTTTCAGAAGGACATGTCAGCAACAAGTCCTTTTTTCCAAAGCCGCTACTGAGCCTCAGAAACTAGACAGCAGATTCGGTGACGTGCCATGGCCATGTCTGTTTTTGTCTGTCGACCATGGAAGACATTATCCACTTATCACCAGTTGGACTGTCTACTCGGCTGCCATCTGCCATCTATAAAAGAAACCGGGAAATATAATTTAAATCCCCAATATAAGTTAAAATACAGATGTCATTATTAGCTTCAGTAACGCTTGTTGACTTCTGTATTCACTGCGACGTGCCAGAGCGAAGCGTTGAAACAGTTCATCATAAATGGCTTACCTGCATGATCCATAATCCAGAGTAATCCGCTGCTTTCATTACAGCGAGGTGCGCTGTACGGTCTGAGCGGTCCGAACCTGAGCTTAAAATGATGCTGTCCGGGTCCGTACAGAGACATCTGTTGTGTAGCAGATGTCTCTGTACAGACAGCATCATTTTAACATATACCCGTTGATTGTAGATAAATTTATTTACATTTAATTAAAAAATATTTATTACACTTAATCGTACAAAAGGAGAGCGTAATCATTGCCTGGAACCACTTGAACTTTGAACATTTCAACTTGCGATGGGAGTTATAACTTTTTGTTTGTATTTTTTATAGAAAAAAGGCGGACGAGCATACAGTCCACCTGATGGTAAGTGGATACTGTCGTACATAGACATCCGCGATACATGCCAACATCAGTTCAAAATGACAAACGTTGTCACGCCCCCGGATACGCGCCTACCTTTGCAGATTAGGGAATGGATTGTGGGAAAGGGTTAGGAAGATTGAGATGGATAGGATAGGACAGAATGGGCTCTGGGATATCGCACTCAATACTGAAACAAGTACGTACATTGGGAAAATAAGATATACGTAGGAAATGCAGTATATTTCAAGGTAGTCTTCTGTGAGAGAGGGGCAATGTAGCCAGTCGAGTGTGTCCAGTGGCTCCCCCTACAGTATAACTTTAACGATAATTAGTAGGTACAATTAAAATGCCTTGGCAAAGACCTATATCTAGCAGTCGAGAGACATAGGCTTATGATATGGCCCACTTAGTCAATACAACTACTTAAATACACAAATAATAATTATTAAATAATATTACGCATTACAAAATTGATATCTTATAGCTAACAATTGGATGCGTTTGTTGTTAGCGACAACGCCATGTGATTAATGCACTGTGAATTATTAAAACAGTTAATCGCAGTTGCAAGTTGCAATTAACCCTATAGGTACCATCCGCTACAGCTAGCTCATTGTTCATGTGTACTAGTAATGTTCGTAGCTAGTGATAGGCTACTACATGATGCATGTATTCACGTCGTGTCAGGGTCTTCCATTCTTTACAATCATCATTATCAGCCTGCTTCCACCCACTGCTGACTATATATCTCCCTTCCTCTGTGTCACTCTCCTCGGTCCTACGTTGCTATAAACCATATTCCTACCGCAACTCTTGTCACGTCATCGATCCACCTTGCCGCTGGACGGCCGACGCTTCGTTTACTCCACTCTTAATCCACCTGTCATCACCTCGTCTAGCAAGGTGGCCTGCCCAGTTCTATTTGAGTTCAATAACACTTTTACCAGCAATTTACCAGCTTTTACCTCTTCTCTCAAAAATGATAAACAAAACAAGCTTTAATATTTTCTTAGGTTTTCGCGATTACTATACATAGCAATTAAACAACTTTGAACGGTTTAAATCGCGTATATTTAACATTATTTATATCCCGACGATTCGAACACTTTGCAGTGGACGTGGTCACGGGGTGACTGTCACCCCAACCGTTTAAAGTTGTTTAAAACAAGCTTTATTGAAAAAAAAAACCGTCTTCAAAGACGCCCTAAAATAAGATGAAAAAGCAAACCCATAGGGTTTCATTCTGACTCTTCGACTGCGAAACCCTGAATTGCTCTGAGCGTGATATAATCTGAGTGAGTAGCGAGTAGCAATAATTCCTGAAAGTAAATTCTAAGGGTCAGCTTCCACGTGCGTTAGTAACAGCGGGGATGGATTCACGATCTATATCTAAAGCGGTGAAAAGTCTCTTAGAGCGCCCTTTTAAAAAATTTGGCAAAAAAGGCTTTCTTTTCTGATAGACGATCGCAAGGTATAGTAGGGTTGTTTTAATAGAAGTGTCAATACACCTTGTGGTAAGTGGATAGTGTCGCCCATGGACTGCGATACATGCCAACATCATTCCAGAATGACAAACGTTGGCACGCCCTTGGGCATTCGGGCATGCCTGCTTTTGAATATTTTGAACTGAATTTGGAGAAATAGTTAGCAAAATGTGGAGCAAAATATGAGATACATTGGGATGGGAATGGGCTCTGGCACTGTAAAACCTTTTATGGAAGTTTTCTATGAGAGAGGGCTTAGTTGGCCACGAGCCTCCGCTTCCCATGGTCCTACCAATATTGCGGTTGTACAGACCGAATCGCGCAAGGTAGGTACTTGCCGTACTGCGTAGATTCTTTCCAGCGCGTATCTGGTCTGTCTCCCTACAAATTTTCATCTCTGCCTGTGTCCCTCATCCACTCTCCCCTTTCTGGGGCATGGATTCCACATCTACGTTCTTCTTCCGGTGCTGAGCAGGTCCTTTGGGCTCCTTACCTTGTAACATTCGTGTGCGAATTCTCCTAGTCTACTTAAGTTCGCCTCTGAAAATATGAGGTCGCAGTAATGTACCGGCCCCCCTGCCTTTTAACTCCTCGGCTAACATGACAACATTTAATATATTAACAACATTAACAACAACATTAACATGACAACATTAACAAGATATTTCTAACAATTAACTTAACAGTTAATTGTTACAACTGTCTAAGTGAAAACTCACCTTTACATCTATTAAAGAATTCCCATCGCCGAAGTTTTTCGCCTACATTGCTGGAATGTAAAAGAAGTCGCAAAAAGAAAACAATTTATGTAAATGCGTTGCGGTTTACTTTTGTTAAAGTTACATCACTTAGTGTAATGTATCGTATGAAAGGCTAAAGTTGGAAGCCTGTGATTGATACATGATTGGACAATAACAAATTATGTAGCGCCGATGATTTATAATTTCGCGTAGGGGCATGATTGATGGAAATGGATGTATATAAAAATAGACGAGATAATAATAGTCATTGTTATCTCTACTATTAATAAAAAATATAGTAAATAACATAGTTCATAGATTAAAATAACTGCTTCACAAATGCATGCTGGACTGCCAGAAAAAATGGGTAGAGACCTTAATAGTACTGTACCACATTGATTAGTGTCAAATGATGCCGGTCGGCCATCTTATTCTGAAATCATTTCAACATGAAAGAAGTAAAAAGTTAAACAAGTATCCAAACACACTTCCAAAGCTCATTTAACTTACACTGTAATCACTTCAATCAAATATAATCTGCCCAGTTTTTGAAAATTATTTGAGGGGCAGGGAAATACCAAGAAATTCGTTGTAGAAGAACCAAAGTCATCGACATAACTCAAAGCTAAAGTGGCAAAAAGAAGGTCAAATATATCATGCCATAAGCCGATACTTCACTACTGCTGGATATAGGTCTCCCCCGAGGCTCCTAAAGCCACCAACGGCGAACTCCTTCAAATCGCCGCTTCACCGCTCAGTGTGGGACGCACTCCCGTCCCACACCGAGCCTCCCGGTACGTGAAAGAGAGGTTTGGCAAGGACCTAAAGTTACAAACATGCCTTACAGAATCAGCATGCTGATCCGGCAATGGGTAGGACCAATAACCGATGGGGTAGGCAAGGTTTTTTTTATAGAAAGAAACCGACAGATAAGCAAACTATCTACCTAGTTGTAAGTAGATACTGTCACACTGCGACAACCACGATACATGCCAACATCAGTTCAGAATGATAAACGTTGACACACGTGCTGCCTACGTGCTTTGACGATGGATTTGAACAAATTTGAATTTAGATTTGATGGCATGGGAATGGTCTTATCTCACTCACTATCGAAACTTGTATGTACATACATGGGAGGAACAGAATAAAGTTGGAAATGCAGTTAGCTTTACTGTAGTCTTTTGTGAGACTACCGTACGGTAACGTGGCCAATCCAGTGCGCCCTCAAGTTCCCTTCAAATTCCCTTCAGATCCCTTCAAGTCCCTCAAGTCTTCAAATAGAATTAAAATACTGGAAGGACATAAATTAACTAAGTTTGAGAAAGTGATCTAAGTTTAAAATGAATTAACAACAAAGTTGAAAACAGTCACAATGGAGATGTAGTTTAATATTACGCCCTGCATAATTTGTGGAAATACTAATGAATTAACTCATGAGGCAGACCAATGCGTAGCGGCCGTTACACAAACACTTGATTAAGTTTTATAGAGCACTTTATGTGCCACATTTACGAGTGAACATCTCGGATGCTCTAGCACACTACAAAGAATTAATAGTAGTATAGAAACAGACTCACTTTAGAATACATTTTGGATTTCAACACTTTAAACAGCGATGTGATACAGGAAGATACCAATATTTGTCGTATTTTAAAACGCGTCATGCATGACATGTTGAATTGTCAAACTTTATATGGCGCGGTGAAGCGGAAGCTTTTACTGCTAATAATGAAATATGTATATAAATATGGTATATAAACATATATCCCATATGGTATAGAAGAATCGGACTTCTTGTATACCATCTATGGCATATGCCATCCATGGCCATTCTATACCATCTACCTGTAAACCAGAAACAAAGTTATGAAAGAAGCCCCGCCCCATCCAGTGCAACTGTTTATAACTGGTTCTGTGAATTTTAACGTGGTCATGCCCACCTCAGTAACGATATCAGAGAACAGCTTCCTGTGACGGCTGTGACTAAGGAACACATCAAAACTGTGCGGCTCATGATTGAAGCAGACAAACAAACGACATATCAGCATTTTTGAGGTCGCGAGTGCACGCTGCAATCCAACAGCCGCTGGGCGCACTCGATTGGCCTCGTTACCCCTCTCTCACAGAATACTACCTTGAAATGTACTGCATTTCCCACTTTATCATATACCCCAATGTATGTACGTGTTTCGGTAGTGAATGAAATACGCCAGAGCCCATTCCCACCCTATCCCTTCCCACGTCCCCAATCCTTTCTCCAAATCCATTCATTCATCAACAAAGGTAGGCAGCGCATCCGGGAGCGTGCCAAAGTTTGTCATTTTGAACTAATGTTGGCATGCATCGCGGATGTCTATGGACGACAGTATCCACTTACCACCAGGTGGACTGTATGCTCGTTCGCCACCTTCTTTCCATAAAAAAAAATATACGGACATGATTAGGTATTAGTATGAGTCAAGTTCAAACTATTTTACACGATCCCCTACGGGTGAGGAAGCTCTGTGTTAAGCAATTTTTGAGTACTGTAAATGTAGAGTTAATTGGTTATTGCGCCCTGTAATTTTTATTTATTAACTCAGAGAAATACGTTTTATGAATGCAGAAGAGGCAATAACGGCCTTTCAAACGGCTGTTGAAGAGTTGCCTAAAGAAGGGTGGACTGAATGCTTTAGACAATGGTTTCATCGCATGAAGAAGTGTATCAATTGCCGCGGAGAAACTTCGAAAAGCAATAAAACAACTTTCATCTTTATATCTGATTTAATTTTTCAGATTCTTAAAACTATCAGTGTCACCCACGTACAGAAACATTGTATTACAACATTATAGTGACATACATATTTGTAGGTATGCACCTAAACTGTATTCTATTCTATTATTATATTATACTAGCAAAACCCGGCAGACGTTGTTCTATACCGTCTATACCGTTCAACCAATCGCAAAAATAATATACATACCCAGTATAATATTTACGATCGGTTGAACGGTATAGAAGTTGATGTGCTGCAGCGCCATCTAGCGGCGAGTTACAACAAAGTGGATAGCATGAAAACCTTCTCCATGAAAAAATACATATATGTGCCAACTTTCATGGTGAGCGGTCAAACGATGTCGAAGTCTATTAACATCAGATATACCAATATCCTCTTTTATATAAATACATATATAGATTTATTAATTTAAATCAGTAATCTAGGTCTATACAGAGTGTGTTTGGACTATTCCTGTAGTCCGAAAGCGACTCCATTCATGATTTTCAGTTCATTGACGTGAAAATATTACAATTTTTTTTTTAATATTTTCACTTTTTCATACAAATTTGCCAAATAGCCAAATACAAGTTTCCATAATGTAACAATCATTATACAGGGTGTCCCAGAAAGAATGGATAAGTCTGAAACACCTTATAGTAGAGCTATTGGGCGCTCAAAATAAAATACAAAAAAAAATCTATCCCAAGTAGTATCTAAGATATGTCATTTAGAAAAAAAAATCATTTTTTTTTCACATTAATTTACGTATCTCTACACCACGGCTACAATTAAATGAAATCCGACGGTTTTTTGGTGTTATAATATTCTTCATGGACTATACCAATAGATATGCAGTAAATAGTATGAATAGCTATTACACTTTTTTTTTAAAAAAAAACTGAACTTCAATTTTCAGCATGAAATGCGGTAAATATTTTTTTTTGTAAAAGTTCAAGCGTCTTGGGTGTAAAAAAAATGTATGAGGACCTAAGTGGCCAACTATTTCAAAAAAATGCGTGTTTAATGCAGATTTCAAAATGGTATCATACATCCTTTTACCTAATGTAAATACGAGGTTATTGCTATTAATGTGCAGAAGGAGTAAATTCGACTAAATTACTAAATTTAAAAAACTAGATCATTTCTTGTCTTAAACTATACCTGATCCTAAGGGCTTCATAAAAAACAACGTTGCACATTGAAAATACTTTATTTAACCTACTTTCACAGCGAGTTCAAGTTCAACCAAATGAAATTATGTTTTGATAATGTTTAAAACAGTTTCGTGAAGGTCGTGTACCCTTGATATTTGCTACCTGAGCGTGCCCTGCACTACCCCTCTTCATGTGAGACAATGAGAGTTTGAGTTAGTTGAGTGTGAGCGAGCGAGAAAGAGTAAAATTTAATAAACAGCGCCGTTAATAAATAACTGGTAAGGTAAGCTTTTAGTGCGTCACTCGACTTGTTCGACATCGCATGTGTTTATTTCATTTCCATTTCGCTAACGCACGTCACCCGGATTACCGTGTATTCATCAGAGTCCACGGTTACTACTCGGAAGGAAGAATACCTGGCAGCGGTGTTGGTGGTACTAGCACTGGAAGAGTCGCTAATGTTGACATTGAAGAGACGGTGCTTGAGAAAATTGAACGAGATCCGTCTACCTCTACAAGAGCAATAGCACGACGCACTGGAATCGCAAAATCGATCGTGCACCGTGCATTGAAAAAAAATAAGTTCCACCCCTACCATATTAGACGCTTGCAAACTCTGCAACCGAGAGATTACCACGCAAGATTGCGTTTTTGCCGTCAGATGCTTGCGAAAATAGAACAAGATCCGCAATTTTTTAATAATATTCTGTGGAGCGATGAATCAACACTGAAGAGAAATGGATACTTCAACATGCACAATCTCCACAGCTGGCAACTATCGAATCCGCATCTAATGAGAGAAGACAGATCCCAGTACCAGTTCAAAATAAATTATTGGACCGGCATATTGAACGGAAAGATAATTGGCCCATTTGAACTGCCCGGGAACTTATCTGGCCAAAGCTATTTGGACTTTCTTCGAAATGATCTGCCAAATTTCATTAAATTTGGCAGATCATTTCGAGGCAGGAAGAGGTGTCCGAGGAGGTGAGAGAATCCCATTGGTTCCAAAATGATGGATGTCCTGCGCACTATGCAGTAAACGTTCGTGCGTATTTGAATTCCACATACCCAGATAGATGGATTGGCCGTCTGGGGCCCATTTTGTGGCCTCCACGTTCCCCGGACTTAAATCCGCTGGATTTTTTTTACTGGGGCTGCCTAAAAGAAGAGGTTTACTCCAAGCCGATTAGAAATTTAGAAGAGTTACGCAGCCGTCTCCGAGAAGCCGCTTCAAAAATTACTCACTTATTAAACGTGTGTAGCCGCTTATTAAACCCTTATGGTCAGGTACAGTTTAAGACGTTACTCCTTCTGCACATTAATAGCAATAACCTCGTATTTACATTAGGTAAAAGGATGTATGATACCATTTTGAAATCTGTATTAAACACGCATTTTTTTGAAATAGTTGGCCACTTAGGTCCTCATACATTTTTTTTACACCCAAGACGCTTGAACTTTTACAAAAAAAATATTTACCGCATTTCATGCTGAAAATTGAAGTTCAGTTTTTTTTAAAAAAAAAAGTGTAATAGCTATTCATACTATTTACTGCATATCTATTGGTATAGTCCATGAAGAATATTATAACACCAAAAAACCGTCGGATTTCAATTAATTGTAGCCGTGGTGTAGAGATACGTAAAATAATGTGAAAAAAAAATGATTTTTTTTTCTAAATGACATATCTTAGATACTACTTGGGATAGATTTTTTTTTGTATTTTATTTTGAGCGCCCAATAGCTCTACTATAAGGTGTTTCAGGCTTATCCATTCTTTCTGGGACACCCTGTATATCAACGAACTTAGAATCATGAGCAGAATTCATATATTCCGGACACATCCTGTATAACATATATCAAAATTTAAAACGACGAATAAATAAAAAACATATTAAATCCAATTTAAATATTTAGGTACTTGTTTTTGTTATTGCACCGTCTGATTTCTCCAAAGAGGATAGATACTTTTTAGGTATTCAAATGTCTTTAAATTACTACACTTAAACTCTCTTTCCAAAAGCTGCAGCTTCGCTTGCAAAGGGCCTCCCATTTAATCTTGAAGCCTAAATATGCCGCGAAATATCTTCCTGTATCAAGCAATCAAAAACCGCCGGACACTACTGGTTATAAATAACCCAGATTGTGTCGTGTTACACTACTGTATCTGCATACTGTGCCTATATCTGGAATGGCTTTCCGTTTTGATACAATTACTTTTGATGGGCCGTCAAACGGCCGCCCACAGCACTGCGCGCCCACCGGGTGCAATTGGACTTGGACACAAACAGCATTTATAAATTTGGTCTGTTTATTGTGTACTGGGGATAAAAAGGCGTATTAACAGTACTGACATCGGTCAATAACGTCCTAGTACAGTATACGGTTGTTCTCTAGCAATTACGAGAAGATTTCTATCTATTACGGAGAGTTTTCTTTTGTAAATATTTTATTTCATAAATAAATTATTACATGTTATTAATCTAATTACAATAGCCTAGATTAAAACAAGCACTAAAGTATTTAAAACTTGACAGGCAATTTACATCTAAGTATATGAAACTATTAGCATTGTAATTTTTTTTTAAGAATGCTTGGCAAACCTTTATTAGTATTATTACTAACATACGTAGATCAATCAATTACAAATCAATTGTATCCTGTTTTAAATAAATAAGTCCTGATGGCGTCCAGTCAATTATAACAAGGTTAAAATCACCTACCAATATAAAATGGTCGTCCGGGTGTGACGTCACAATCGTTGCAGCAGTGCGAGTCCAGGTTTGCAAACGAGTCAGTTGAAGAGAATCTGGGGGAATATAGACGATTCCTATATGCAAATTAGCTTTTGCGTTGAAAGACCGTGAAGAAATTGTTATCCAAACACACTCGACATTACTACAAGCCCAATCGACTCTTCGTGGACGAAGAGAAAGCGAAGCACAGATCATGACACCGCCACCAATTTTCTTGGAAGATGTGGACCCACTGCGGTCACAGCGGAAAGAATCATACCTACTGTCACAGACTTCACCCCTGTAAATACTATCGTTCAGCCATGTTTCAGATAGGAGAATAATAACTATGAACATTCTGTCACATGAATATTCAGTCTATGAATATAGTCACAAAACATTCTGTTAAATAACTATGAAGTTATTTAACAGAATGTTTTGTTGTAAAATATTTGTCTTTGTTCGCAGACCTCGTATATTTTGGTAAAAGGGTTGTAAGAATTTTGGCATCGGATATTCAAAAATATGTAATAAATTTTAATGACAAGGATATATGGGGTGAGTCACTTAGGGAACTATACAGTGCTTTCGAAAAGTAACACACTGCTGTTGCCAAACAAAAGATAAGAACTAAAGAAATAACTCAAAAAAACAAAAAACTATGTACCGCAGTACGATTTCAAGTTTTTATCTGACAGCATTAAAAAAACATTCTCGGTCGCTTAGGCTACTGTCAGGCAACCATAATTTTTGACGACGTGTACGTAGAATGACACGCTCTTTCAAATGGCGTGGCCGAAATTGGGGGTTGCTATTTAAAAAAAATGTCGATGACGTCATATTTCGAACAACGATGACGTCACAAATATGGGTCGTATGTCAAAAAGTGTCTTCGTTTAAAACAAAATCGACGTGTCAGAGGATTTTTTCGAAAAACTCTTAATTTCAGAAATAATGAATATATTCGTTACTTTTCGAAAGCACTGTATATGAATTTGTGTATGTGATTGTATATGTGTGTATGTGTTAAAATAGTACAATAAAAGTTAAAGAGATCAATTCAAGCGAACTCAACTAAATCAATTTATCGAGGTCCTTAGAAGATCTTATAGTTATGACCGGGGAGTATTCGTTACTTCTTATAAAAATACTACAATTGCGAATCCAGACGTATTTGAAGGCCTTGCCGCGTGTACGAGACTTTACTTCATTCAACAATTGTTTGCAGTAATAATAGAAAATACTGGTGGGAATCGGAATGGAATCGCAAAATCCTTTTAGAAGGTTTTCATTAGCGACCGGTGTATTGTCTGTGGTTTTGTCAAACGAGTGCTTACCACCCTATGGCTAGACTACACTACACGCTACACTACCCTAGACTACACGCTCTCTTGTCGGGTGACCTCGGTAAGACGCACATTCACGTCTAATATTAATAAATTACTTAGTCACTGTTATTAGTCTTTTAATGTACATAACATACTAATTAATACATGGCGCAGCCGGTAGGCAAGAGGTTCTTAGGAATTTAGAAGTTAAAAGTCAACAGAGAGAGCATAGTTACAATGTGAGTTGAATCAACTTGAATTGGATATTATGTCGAATCAAATATGTGTGTAACGCACCTAACTCAATAGCGCAAATCTGATTTTCAGCTTCCTTCAAATCTCATGTACTCCACACAGAGCTGTTGAACTGAATTCCTATTTCCAACGCCTTTATATCAAAGGAGGCTCCTTCAACAATAAGGTGGATCCGATCCGATTGTCGGCATCCTTTTTTGAAAGGAAATGTATTATATCAGTAAAATTCAACTCCTTGACTTTATTTATTTTTCTTAAAGTGAGAATGCAGAGATGCCTAACAATAAGTCGGTACCCGCCGCCGGCGGCGTCGGATGTCAATGTAAAACAAAGGAGACCTTTAGGTATTGCTCCTTTGTCGGGCGAACGGAATTTACCTGCCTCACCCTGCCAAGGCTAGAGTATTCGCCGTTTAAAATGAGGGAGTCTTTTATTCGTGAGGATGAGGCATTATTTCTTTTGTATTTATTTATTTACTCTTTTTTGTAAATGATTAAAAGCTCCCAGTCAACTTAGTTATGCCACTGATAAGGCTCTTCACTTAGACAAAACATCCGCGTCAGGAGTGTATAGTGCAACATTGCATTTAGAATGTTTAGACTAAGGCGCCCGCCTGCGAGCACGAAGCATTAGAATAAGAACATGTTTTAATTCAATTAATAAAGAACCGTCATAACCTCATGAGTTAGCGACCATCACTACGATTACTGGCTCCTCCTATTCAGTCTTTTGTCTGCCTTTGTTGTCCGGTTTAAATATTTACCCTGTCGTTTTGTTTGCAATAAACAAAGCCAGTTATACGCTAAGTGGATGATTGCTACCGATTAGATTGCTTACAGCTAACTAGCTGTCCTGCACGCAATGTTTGTTTTATAAGCATTCATATTTTGTTACTTAACCATTATTTACACAGCACTAGTTTCTTGAATTAGTACGAGCGCAGGATAATCGAATTCCAGTAAGGCAGGTAAGTAGTGTGGTGACAGCCTAGGGATATCCCTAGGCTGTATACTCGACTCACATCCGTGTGATCGTCGGTTCATATCTTCGGCCAGTACCATTGAGTTTCTAATTAAGTAAATACATATTTTTAAATTGTTCGGCGCGGCGGTGAGGGAAAACATCGTAAGAAAAGCCGCCCGCTCGAGAAAAAAAATCTGGAGTATATGAATAACCGATCTTTTCCCGTGGATGTCACAAAATGCAAGTAAGGGATAACCAAGCAGCTACCACAAGCCTTGAGGAACTATATCACCTTTAAAAGAGTGGACCGCTAGTCGTATAGAGTTCTGGTACGTTAACCTCGCACAGGAAAAAGAGGCGTTGTTAGACCACCGACAAGATTGTCCGATGATTTTTTTATAGATTAGTGGGCGGACAAGCAAGCGGTCCCACGTGATGGTAAGTGTTACCGCCGCCCATGGACACCTGCAACACCAGGGGGTATGCGGGTGCGCCGCCGACCTTGCAAAATCCTATTCACAGCTCTCTTGAAGAACCCCAAGGTAAAGAATGTGATGTAAAGGATACTGCCCAGTGGATTACAAAGACACACATTACAATATGTAATAAGTCACATAGACTTTATACTTACAAAGACACACATTACAATATACAACGACTTTATACAACGGTATAAGTTCAAAGACAATTAAAGGATAATTTACTTAAGTTCTGCAAATGTTTATGTTTAATTTCTAGCTACAGTTGTGTGGACAGCGGCGGGACAAACATTTGTCTAGGGCAGTCAGTTGTGAATCATCGTTAGCGTCGCTCGTTAGTGGACGACTGTGGCAGCCGCGTAACACAGTACAGGATAACGTCGAGCGGTAAGTAAACTCAGCGATAATTTCTAAGTAATCGCCAACTGCTGGATATTGGTGTGAGGAGAGCCTTAAAACGCCAGGCCTACCAAGCGAGCTGGCGAGGCCACTCTTTTACGGGTGTACTTTTAAGAGTTGTGGTAGTAGCTTTATTAACCCTTAATGGCCTTTTTTTCCCAGCAGAACATATGGGCGTTATTTTAAAGCCGGTCCAATAACAGTAACCCCGCATAATAACATATTGGACTAATAGCAGCTACAGAACTCCGTGAACTCTTTTGATTTTAAATTATGACGTTGATTTTAAAATTACGAGTAAATAAACAAGTTCTTATAAAGAAGATTTTTAAGCAACTGGATTTTTAATGGTTTAAATTTTTGACGTTTACTGTGGTTTACGTTTACGTTTACGTGAAATTGGTAAGGCCGCTTTTATTGTTATTGTTAGCGTTTACTTTCACCAAAAATGCGGTATCAAGCATAAATGTGAGCAGATTGAAGCTAAGCATAAGAACCTAACAACGAAGATAATCCTCACCTAGGTTTTGTTTCGAATCGTGTGGAACTTGCTAATTGTACTATGCGTCCTTTCTATTTATACAAGCTATTATTTAACTTCACAGGTTTGTTTGTTTCTTTAGGTCAAATATTAGTTCGTTAATTGTTCTTAATAAAATTTTTGTTCGTTATCGACCTAAAACTTAGAAACATTGATAAACTGCTCTTTCCATAAATTGTGTAGACGTGAACTTTGTGAATGAATAAAAATAAACAGTCTCCTATGTATCTATTATTCGTTTTGGTATTGCGATCAGATGGGTGTAGGGCGCAACCGTGGTCACACTATTCACGGATCTCAGCTGTAAACATGCCTAATCCTAAAATTTAAACTACAACTTTGAGTAAATATTATTCAAATTATTACACAAACAGTGACAGAAACGCTGTAGGTATATAAGATAGGTATAAAGATTTTTATTAAATAAAGCATGTGTCATATTAAACCTGAAGAGCCCATTCCCATTCTATTCTGCCTTATTCCTCTCCAATTTCCCAATCCTTTCTCCAATTCATCTCGAACCATAAGTGACAGTAACCATTTACCACCAGGTGGACTGTATGCTGGTCTGCTGCCTTTTTCATATAAAAAATAAATTTCAACTTTCTGCTAGCAGAACGGCAAATCCTTGGATGATGAGATGTTACGGCAAAGCTCCTGATAACCACAGATACTCCCGTAGTAGCTATTGGCGATTGTAACAGACGTGCTACGAAGTGCTACGTCGTAGCACTATTCATTCAAATCGATACAAGGTATAGTGCGTTTTATTCTAACTGTAACAATCAACACAGCGAGCTATAATGCAAACCACACTATGTTTACAATAAGCGAGATAGAGAATCTGTCGAACAGCACATATTTTTAACTACTTGGAGCAGCCCGGAGCCCCAACGTAACTTATGTGTTTATACAAAATTGCTTATTATTTAAATTTATTTAAAATTTCTTATATTCAATCAGGAAGAAGGTTTTAACCTGTCGTCGACGTGGAATCTAGTGATTAACAAATTTGAACCTTGCGATTTGCCATCGAATACGTCCGCGGACATTGTTAGTGTAGAATGTGAAGGTCAAATGTAGGTAGTTGATAAAACTGCTTGCAGCTGCTATTCCGGACCTGCCTCTTCAATCAAGTCGTGACCACGGCTGGTGTAACTAGTGCCGAAACGTCGAGTATAAATAAAAGGTGAACAAAAACCTTCAATTTTACGCATCCTGAGCCGATTCATATTATAAATTTAAAAAAAATCTACATCCTCTTACTTTGAATTTCTTTCGTAATAACTAGCAACTTTCGTTTTTAAGACTTTTTTAAATTCAATAGTTTATGACACAAAAACAAACTTATGAAAAAAATTATGTAATCTGTGAAGCGAGAAAATACGCAACGTTGTCAAATTGTTGAGAAAGAGAAATTGCAAGCGGACAAAGAATACAAAAACGGGAGGAAAAACACAATTTATAAATTTTTTTTTAGGGAAAATATCAAGTTTAGAGAAAAATCATAAAACAAAAGTTGTTACTTTTAATGATAGAACTCTGTGCAGTTATTTTTTATTTAACCCTATATAAACCAAATTCCTTGAAGTTAACGGATGTAAGAGACCCAGTCTTATAAACGACTTACCTGGCGACGTAGATTAGACATGTAGAGGCCCATTGGAGACTTTACTATAAATGTGTATTGGAGTGCACTTATCAGAACTTCTCTTTAATTAAACAATAAGAGTACACTACAAAACAATTCCCACTGGGTTGCAAACCAAACAAGAAAGAAATAATAATTAGACTATTAATTATTTTTAATTTTTACTAATTTCTTTTTTGTATAAAGAAGGTCTCAGACGAGCAGATAGTCTACCTGGTAAGTGGATACTGTCACCGTTGGACATTGGCGATCCGTACCACCATCAGTTCAGATTGACAAACGACGGCACGCATCCGAATGCACTGCCAACCTTTTGACATGTAAGAATTGATTTGGAGAAAGGTTTAGAAAAGGAGGGATAGGATAGGCTGGGAATGGGGTCTGGAATATCTCATTCGCTACCGAAACATGTAGGTACATACATTGGGGAATAAGATATTGTTGGAAATGCAGTACATTTCAAGGTAGGCTTCCGTAAGAGAGGGGTAACGTGGTCAGTCGAGTGCGCCCAGCGACTGTTGGATTGCAGCGTGCACTCTCCCCCGTTTTTGACATTGTGCATAATATGTATGTATATGGTACGAGCTGCAAATAAATAATAAATGGATAGCAAATCGTGATCACCTAAACAAGCCATTTTTGATTAACTGGAGTACATAATTTTAAATAAAATTCTCTAAGAATGTCTAGAAACCGAGACAATATTGAAAATTATAACCTTGATTATCTCAGTTCCGAGACGTTTCAGGAGATTTTACCTAAGAATATTTTTTGTTCGTTTAAATGTCTTCTATCGATCGATTAAAGTTTGGTTGGCGGCCGGTAAATCGAGATTTTTTTTAAAATGGCGGATAGTTGGTATGCCACGCTTCATAGAAAAATGTCCTAACCCCTTTGCTACTGTCGATTTGCTTCTCATTCAGTATTTTTCGCTACTCATTATTAATTATTCTCTGTATTTAACATACGTCTATCTCTTTCTTTCAGGGCACATTAAAAAAGGAAAATTAATGTAGAGTGAAAGGGGGTGTTGTCCGCAGTTATACGTGTGGACGGGTATTAAATTTAATTCCATTAGGAAGTGAAAGTCATTTAGTTGACAAGGCTTTGTGTCGGGCGGGTTACGACTCGTTACTCGTTTATAAGGGCGAGTGAAAAAGGGTCGGGTATTTGCATAACGTGTGGAAATTGTGGGGAATATTACTACAACTTAAAGGCCTTTTACTATGGATATGTGTTGATTTGCTTCGTAAATGTTTTGGATAAAACGTCTCGTTTTTGACGTCATATTTAATGGTTATGTCCACGTGTGTGTGTGTGTCTCTGAACACACGGCACAGAGAATAAATGTTCTACACGGGGAAGGGCATTACAATTACTTGAATATTTTTAACAGCAAGCAGAGAAATTATGACTGATGACTTGAAAAAGTCGCGGTAGTGGCTAAATGGCCCATACACGGAAGACCGTGTGTGATGGGTGAAGGCGAGCCTTGGGAGAGGTCTATATCCAGCAATGGTATGGTGTGCAGGGACACTACAAAGTATATAGCAATTAAACAACTTTTAACGGTTTAAATCGCGTATATTTGACATTATTTATATCCCGACGTTTCCACAAATCCTCGCAAGAGAGACCCGGTTCATGCCAAGAATGTTACGCGAGGCTATTGAAATCAAGAAACACCCAAATTTCAATAGAGAAGATGGTTAGCAAGTACCACCGGCTTGGGATCCAGTCATTAAATTAATTAAATCACAAGGCCAACGCAATACTGCAAGACCTCTGGACACCGTGAGCGAATACTGCGTGCATAGGGAATGTTATGATTAAAAAATTTCAGACGGTAGTTCAAAAAATTTCAGACGGTAGTAATAATTTCTTAATAACTCAAGTGACAAATAAAATCAATTAGTCACCCCGTGACCACGTCCACTGCAAAGTGTTGGAAACGTCGGGATATAAATAATGTCAAATATACGCTATTTAAACCGTTAAAAGTTGTTTAATTGCTATGTAGAGTAATCGCGAAAACCTAAGAAAAAAAAAACACTACAAAGTATGTTGTTAATCGTTGATTTTTTCAGGTTTATTCACATGTTAAATTTTAAAACAACGAAATTTCAATTGAAAACAATAGTTAATTACTCAATAAGTCTATACCGAAAATGCTTAGATAAAGTAACATGTTCATTCAACAGTAAATTTAGCACTTACTTTATTAATTCCTACTTTATTTTCGTGACTAAGCAATGTTAATTCAAGGTTAGTTCTACTTTCGCTTTCCGACGTAGGTAACATTTATTCGTTAGAATTATAACTATAATAGTCTGAAAGCATTAAAATCATTCTAATTCTCCATATTACTCGACACAAATAACCACAGCCTAACTATTTGGACACACGCGATGTTTGCTTTATACATTAGGAAATCTGTCTGTGTTCAGATAGATTTAGATAGCATTAGTTACTTACGAGAACGTAGTTATTAGTCAATCTCCACTATTTCTGTAAATGAAGTGACACGGTGACATAGATCGAACTAAAACCGTGCTGGAAATTTCAAAGTAAAGTTCTGCAAAGTAAAACAGACAAGTGTCATTCGCGTATAGTGTGATTTGGTCGCTCAAGCTGAGACTACAGATGTTATTTTATGTGGATGAGAAACAATAACGGACCCATAATAGATCCTTGTGGTACACCGTGCGGTAGCTTTAATAGACCGCTTTCATAATTATCTATTCTCACAACTTACGATCTATCGATGAGATAAGATTGTGGCAATTTGTATGCTGACCCTGACGCCCCTAAACCATCAATCTTGCGAAGCAATAAATTATGAGATACGATATCAAATGCCTTTTTAGGTCTATAAATATCCCCAGAGATATTTGTATCTGGTCAATATTTTCTTTTAATTTGATAACCAACTGCATAACACACTGCATAACGATCACCCACACACTGCACGACAGACAGTCTGAAAATTACAGTAGCTTCGACTGCAACCCACCGTACTCGCCAGACCTTGCCCCTACTGATTTGAATTTTATTCGGAATTAGGATAACTTTTTCCCGGGGAAAAAATTTAACTCCAATGAGGCAGTGAAAAACGCCTTCAGAGAATTTATCGATTTCCGTCCTCGGAAGTTCTATAGCAGAGGCATCAATCAACTTCCATTAAAATGGCAAAAGTCCATTGATAATACTGGACAAATACTTTGATTTATTAAATACTAGCGACCCGCCCTCGCTTCGCTTCAGTTTATAAGTTTTTTTTTTTTTCAAAATTTCATAATAAAATAGAACCTATATTAGACAGGGATAATGTAGCTTCCTATTTGCGAAAGAATTTTTGAAATCGGTTCAGTAGTTCCAGAGATTACCCCCAACATACCCACAAACACACAATTTTACCTCTTTATATATTACTATAGATATAATTTTCATACCGAATAAATATTTGAATTTTTCTATATAAAATGACATACAATGTATACTATAGATGTATATGTTATCACTCAAGTTTATGGCTTAGCCTGTCAAATCTCTACCTTTTGGGAACACTGCGGCATGGGTTGGCTTCAATCCCGAGATGTAAATATGAAGGAAAGGCTCGTTTTAAAAGCAGCCGGAGAAATGAGCCCGGCCTATTTGGCCCGCGTCTTGCCTCTCAGTAGGTATATATTCCACGCCTCTGCAGTGTTGTCACGGCACATTGAAAAACAGTAGCGGAACATTTAACCCATTTGCATCTATAAGTCGTGCGATTTTTGTCTTATGGTATTTTGTCTTATCTTATGGTAGTTTAGAATCTAATATGTTATTGGTTGAAAAATTAATATAATATGAGAACTGTGTTTTGTATGTAAACGCTATTGATTTTTAAATAAATATAGGTAAGTTTAATTCAATTAATTTATTTGCAATGTGCGTTACTGTAGATTGTAAGCACATGCAGTCAGGATTGTCACTTACCAATAATGGCGTCCAAAATTAACATAAAAGATATATCTTTTTATACATATATAAGAAAAATGTTTAGAAATGGAAATTGAATTGAGTAGCCTTATATATGTATATATTATAGTGGTAACATTTTACATGGTATATTATGAAATTTCAAAATATATATTACATAAATATTTTTTTTCTTTTTTTTTATAATTTCATTTATTATCTTGTTTTTACTCTCTTTTCGAGTGAATTTCGAATTTGTTTATAACATTTCGTTCGAATGTGTCATTCGTTCACTATATTTACTATATATTGATTATTAAGTTCATTGATTTATTAGTTCGGGAAATTATATCTGAGTGAGCTATGAACCTTACTAGGTCACTGTGCATTTGCGAGTTTTTGTTTTTGCTCATACCCCTTGGTGTTGCAGGTGTTGCGGTAATAGCCATTGCCCATGGGTGCCCATGGGCGGTAATAGCCATTTATCACACATAGGTCGCTTGCATGTACGCCTCCTTTCATAAAAACAACCTAGCCCTTGAAAATTACTGCTCAGTGATTCCATATCCATCTTACCAAGTGCACCTACCAAATGCACCGAGTGCAACTACTGTTTTCTTAATATACTATCACTATACTAGTGTGAGGTTATTCTGGCTAAATCACACCCCTGGCGCTGCTCCGACCTTCGTGAAAGGGCTGCAGAATGGCTACGGAATATCGCTCGTGTTTCTATAGCGTCGCTCTTGTGGAATATTACAAAATATGAAATAAAATACACTGTGGCGAAATTGCTTGTGTTCAGAGTAGTGGCGCATTGAAGTAAATTGTCCACAGCTGACTGGGCGCGCTCGAGCTGACAGTCACACCAGTAGCAGCGAAACGTAGCAACGTGTTTTTGTAGTGTAGGCAGTAAGCTCATATTTTGTAACAAAAATAGTAAATTAATGACACTTTTTTTATTTATTTTATTAGCATACAAAGAAAACTCACTTTATCAAATGGAAATTGTGTCCAAAACACCGGTTGGTTTGCCTTATAGATCCAGACTCAACAGTTGCTAGGGCATATTTAAAAATGTATGTAAATAATAATAAAAATTTAAAAAAAACTTTTATTCAGTATATAAAATATTCAATGCTTATTAAATGTGAACCATTTTTAAATGTAAATTTTAACTTTAAGACTGGTGTAAATTGTAAATTTTAGAAATATGAATACCATACTGTACCGTACCACCATACCGTACCGTAGCGTCAGCGTGCTTCTCCACGGCAGGATATAGGCGTCGACAAGCGTACAGGACAGAGGGCCTCTAAACTGGCCCCCGGGTCAGTGCCAGGCTTTACCTATGGTGCAGGGTGTGCGGCGCACACGGGCGCAGGGTCTTAAGGGGCGCCGAGCGCCGCTCGCGACGCCTCCGAAGAGCCTGCGTCGCTCGCGGCGCTCTCAAAGACCCTGCGCCCGTGTTATGGCCGAAGCGGGGAATAACTTATTACATAGTTCAATAGCAGATTTTCTTTGCGGTGGCTCTTAGCTATATTTGGTGTAGGTAGGTAAATTAGTTCAGAGGTTCCCAAGATATTTAGCTTTTTCCATGGTGGTTGAAGGGATCTTGGGCATTATTACAAGTAGAAACTTCAGGCTAGGAAATGAATATTCAGTTAAGTGATAGATCCTACATCTACACTACACGATTTTGAAGGTCCGATGATGACCAGGGTAGACTAGAGTGTAGACCAGACTAGAGGGCGCCAGGGTATTGATTGCACCCGGGCCCTACATGGGCTAGAGCCGGCGCTGCCCCGGGTTTACAATAAAATTGAACATCAATTCCATTTCACAATATAATATATTTGTGCGTTGCACCCAAATGAGTTTCAATATACACCCTAAGCCCTAAACAGTCAAAAACATTGCGCAATCCGTAAAATTACGCAATTAAATAGATCGTCTCGGGGGCCTCAAAGTCATCGTCACAACAACGTACCATTCGGATTAATCTGCCCTTTTCTCAAAAGATTATCCACTTATATTCGATTCCTGCCCCCCGGCGGTACAGACGGATACCGAATTTATGCCGACGCGACTTTATATGTAGCTACTAGCATCTCTCAGATCCAACAATGATAATATTTTGTAACATCCGCCGCGTGATTTTATAAGGAAAGTTATTGAAGTTTCTATCCGCGCGTCCCGGATAGGAGCCGGGCGGCAGGCGGATGGAATTACACAGGCGGAGGAATTTTAGGATTTTATTACGCCGCGCCCGTCTTGGAAGAATGTTTTCGAACAAAATTTACATAAAAAATAAAAGTTCTAAGAAAATGTTGAAGTATTTACTAAAAACTCCGATAGGTACCCATTATTATTATACAGTATATGTACCATCAAAAAATTCTTTTAAAAATAAAAGGAAAACTGTTGCGTTAACTTCTTGACTTTGTTCTAGTTAAGTCTATATTCTTAATTAACATGTGGAGAAGCGAATACTCGCTTGTATACATTTTAAACAGATACAACTTGTTAAATCTAGAACGCACACGTGTACACAATGCGCACACTCCCACGTGCAAACGTGCAAATTACAAAATTTTCTTGGTATGATTAATTCTTTGCAGTTTATATTTGATAACACAAAGTATCAGTAAGCTGAACGGGTAATAGGAAGGTTACATTTGTCGCATGTCTGGCAATTCATGAAGTAGGCGAGTCCTAGAGTGGAGACTGGGTATCGACGAAGGTATCTTGAGGCGCTCTTTGTCCAGATGGGCCAATGGCCGACTGCAGTAGCTGGATGAGAATAACTCAATCAATCAAATCATTTATTTGCCGAATATTGGTATATAAATAGTTAGCAATTAAACAACTTTGAACGGTTTAAATCGCTTATATTTAACATTATATCAATCGATTTATCCCGACTTTTCGAACACTTTGCAGTGGACGTGGTCACGGGGTGAGTCACCCCGAGACCACGTCCACTGCAAACTGCTAAACCGTTGTTTAATTGCTATGTATAGTAATGGCGAAAACCTAAGAAAATATTACATATAGTTGTCAATATTCTAAATAATAGGCCACCATATTCCACCTTTAATAGAGAGCATGCAAATGAAATCAATAAAAGAATACAATTTATGTCATCTTTGAAAAGAAAAGTAATAATCAATAAAGAAAAAATAAACGTCAAATACTGTCTGAACTTTCCTCTTCGCTTTATAGTAAAATCTAATGAAATGATTGTGTTTGGTACACAAACAAAACGTCTACAAAAGATCTAGCGCTCGTTAATCAATTGATGTTGACATGTGGCATGTATGACGGCAATAATAATGACACCTTATTTCTATAAAAAAAATACAGAAATGAACGCAAAACAATCCCATGAAAAGACTCTCATAAAGCCAATACCACATCAAAGAGCTTCTATACAAAATACTGTAAACTCCCATAAAACGTTTCGACTTCACCTTCACCCCGTGTCGATGGTCCTCCACCCCGACCATCAGCCACTTGACCTATTTGCCGGCGGTTTAACAAAGAGCACCCTCGAGCGTGGAGAGGCAGCATTGACGGTGACGTCACCGATGAAAATCTATACGGCCACTCAGCTTTATATACAATTTTTCTTTTTATATATCACGCTAGCGCCTATGTTCACCTCAACATATTGATTTTGGTCAGAAGAACATAGTAAGCTACAAATTATGAACGCAAGCAATACACTAAAAATTACACATAGCAAACAAAAGTACTTCGTTTTTAATTGTTATATCTATGTACGATATTAAATTCGCGTTTATATTTCGTGTTTGTTTTTCTTCAGTGACTGCACCACAAGCAGCTCTTGTTTCTACAGGACATGGGCCTCAATTATCTTGTGCTTGATGAATGAATGGTCTTAATACACAGCGCTGGTCAAGCGGGTTGGAGAGTTCACACTTTTAAAGGAGCTGAAGTTCTTCGGGGCCCGTGGTAGCGGCTTCGTTATCCCTTAATCGCCTTTACGACATCCACGGGGAGGGGATGGTGTGATGGTATTCCACAGCCGGCGGTCACCACACGACTAGTATTTAAGTACATTTTTTAAAGAAGTGTTTAGACGACAGTTTTAGAGCTTTAGAAACCCTAAACAATGAGATATAGTTGTCTGTTTTCTGTTTGACGTTTTTTTTTATATAAAAAAGGCTGCAGACGATCATACAGTCCACCTGATGGTAAGTGGATGCTGTCGTCCATAGACATCCGCATACATGCCAACATCAGTCCAGAATGAGAAACATTAGCACGTCCTCGGATGCGCTGCCTAACTTTGCAGATTAAGGAATGGATTGGGAAAATGGGGAGGGATAGGATGTAATGGGAATGGGCTCTGGCATATGTCACTCACTACCGAAACACGTACGTACATTGGGGAAATACGATAAAGTAGGAAATGCAGTATATTTTAAGGTAGTGTTCTGTGAGAGAGGGGTAACGTGACCAGTCGAGTGCGCCCAGCGGCTGTGGGAATGTAACATGCACTCTCCCCCTACATAATGACGTGATGATTGACTGGTTTAGAATGCCGTTATTAAATCCGCCTTTTGTAATGTGCAATACTTTTGCAATGAAGTTTAAAGTTTTTATATAATATATAATAAGATTTTAATAAAACCTTGTCTTAGTGATCTTAGTATCTTATCTGTGAACTTATCTTAGTATCTCATCTGTGATACGTGATCTTTCTAAAACCACAGATAATTCTTATAAGCATTATATAATATAACAGACTACCTTTTAAAATACTCATTCAAATTATATTGTATTACATTTACGAGCCCCACCCAATGACATATAGTTTGTATGTATAGAAGTGGAAGTTGTTTTTTTTTCGAAAAGTTTACACCATCATAATTTTTGAACAACTAAACCAATTTGGCTTATCTTCGAACTCAACCGAGCTATACGCCCAAACTATTTTCCCGCCAAAGGGCACATTTCTTAACGCATTGAAATCTCAACGTTAAATAGATTTATTCGGTGTCTCTCAAACGGCTACAAGTGAAATGTTTCAGAACATTTCACTTGGGCATTACACATACAATAATTTATGTGTAACCAGGATTAATGGTCATTACTCTTCTCCTGAGGGTCCAACCTTAACTGTCCGGAACAGCGATTGCGATAGGAGAATTTATAAATTAAAAAAGTAAAAATTAAAAATTCATCCCATGACACTGATTGTTGTGCAGGATTTTCATTAACAAATTTCATAAAAGGTTTTCTGTTTGATCTGTATGTATGGTATGTATGTTCGCAGTTTTCTATGTACTTGCTTTACGCGGGACTTTTTGCACAAGTAATCTTTATAATCAAAAGAAGGTTTTAAATATTATTTGATAGAGATCTGGGCACGTCCCATACTGCGCTTCTGAGTACGTGGTCCGACCACATCGGATGCCGCTCCTGTGTCGGCGGCGTACCCGCATACCTCCTGGTGTAGCAGATGTCCATGGGCGGCGGTAACACTTACCATCACGTGGGGTTCCACACTCGTCCGCCTACTTCCTTATACTATTTTTTTTTTTATAATTTTGTGTTGTAGCGTCTCGCTCGAACTTTTAAACGTATTGTATTGTAAATACCCCCTCCGACGCATTCCAGCCCGCACCACCAAACGGACATAAACGTGATATCGCCAGAGCCCAAGAAGTTTTGCGTTATTTATACACAGGTAATCTATATGCATACTTATTTTAAAAAAATTAACACAGAAATTATACTAACGAAACTTAGTCAGACAAATAATTGTATAACTCGCCGAGCTAGCCATTTAAACTAACCAAAGACTAGGTCTAATTAAGGTAAGAAAATGATCACGTTTGAGGGTGCATTTAGAAAATATTTCCTGTTTGAATACGTTCAAAGAGAAAATATTAAGTCTATTTAAGTCCAGATTAGCTAAGCATATTATTCAAAACTATTTTTGAATAATATGTTTAATAATTAATATTAATATTACTAAAATTAGAATAACATACTTTAAGTTTTATTTACTGTAATTCAAACATTGACTGTGTTTATAGTCTGTAGAATTTGTTCACCGGACTTGAACGACTATTTATCTTTTATTATGTTAGCTTTTAAGTTCTCATGTAAGTGACAATGTGTTAATGAGAATAAAGTTTATTCAAACCTAATTCTATCGTTTAGGTCACACCATACCATCAGCCTACATTTCTCCACTGCTGGGGATATAGACTCCACTTGACGCCATCCAACGACGCGCTCTTCGTATCGTCGACGATCCCACTCTCACGGGCGGTTTAGAACCCCTCAGCATTCGGAGAGACGTTGCGTCACTCTGTGTGTTCTACCGCCTGTACAATGGGGAATGCTCTGAAGTATTGTTTAATATAATTTCTACCTCGGGTTTCTACAACCGCACCTCCCGTCGCAGAAGTGCGGTCCATCCGCATTTCCTCGATACGGAGGTGTCGCGCACTGTTCGGTCCAAAAATTATTTTATACCGCGAACCCGTAGGCTGTGGAACGAACTGCCTCAAGAGGTATTTCCATTAAGCTACGATATGGGGTTCTTCAAGAGAGCTGTGAATAGGATTTTGCAAGGTCGGCGGCGCGCCCGCATACCCCCTGGTGTCGCAGGTGTCCATGGGCGGCGGTAACATTTACCATCACGTGGGGCCGTTTGCTCGTCCGCCCACTAGTCTATAATATAGGCTTCTCCCGTGGCTCTCCACCACACGCGTTCCTGGGCTCTTCTCATCCGACCACCAAAGACGAACTTCTTGAAGTCGTCGCTCCACCATTTACTTAAATTATAACAGTAACAACAACATAATCGTTAGCTTCAAGTTGTGTTATAAATCTGTCAGCCGGGTCAGGGTGCATAAACTTGTCCAGATTGCTCCCAAGTTACCGCGCGAAATAAATTGTGGACGACACGCCCTAGCCAACGCCCGACGCCGACGTAGCCGGCGGTTATGTAAGTGTCGGTTTATGTGCAATAAAACAACATTATCTGCGCAATTTCATTTAAAATTGATGTCTGAAAACGTTATTAGTTTATGAAAGAACTAGCTGATGCCAGCGACTTCTTTCGCATGGGATCAAAAGTAAAATCTTCCTTAATCCTTCCCGCGAGATGTCCGTCTGCCAAATTTAATTTGTCGCTAAGTTTTTAGATAACAAAAAACTAACTTTCGCATTTATAAAAACAATGGGGTAAAGACAATATTTAAGCTACTTTCACTGCGTTTTAGAGGCAAAAAGCGTTTTTTAGACAAAACTTTAGAGCTTTAGGAGTCCAATCCAACAACATACCTTTACAACAAAAATTTCACATATTTTGTGGCAATGCAATGCAACCAGCCCTTTCAGTATGCACTGCAGGTTACTTCTCATGCACTTTGCCTTGTGCGTGAAGCATGTATGGCCTAAACGCTCTTTTAGAGGTAGTGCAGTTCCTCTGGGCTTGTGGCAGCCGCTTTGTTATCCCATAATCGCCTTCTACGGCATTCACGAGGAGAGATGGGCTATTCTATAACCCACCGACACCACTCGACAATATTTTGTGGGTAAACTTGAAATTTTAATTTGGTTAATTCTGAAACTATTAGACACATCTACGAACTTAATTAAGATATAGAATCTATTAAAAATATATAAAGATAAATATAAAAAAAAGAGATAAAAGATATAAAAAAAGAGACTATTTTTGTGTCAAATTTCGTTTAGTCAGTTAAAAAGTGCATCGTGCAGTTTTACCACAGATTTCATTATCCATATATGTCTATTTTTTTTATGGACGAGGTGGCAGACGAGCATACAGTCCACCTGATGGTAAGTGGATACTGTAGCCCATAGACCTTCGTGATACATGCCAACATTAGTCCAAAATGACAAACGTTGGCATGCCCCCGGATGCGCTGCCTACCTTTGGATATAGAACTGGATTTAGAAAAAGGCTTGGGGAAATGGTTAGGGATAGGATGGGAATGGGCTCTGACACATCTCACTCACTACCGAAACACGTACGTACATTAGAGAAATAAAATTAAGTGGGAAATGCAGTGCATTTCAAGGTAGTCTTCTGTGAGAGAGGGGTAATATCTATTTATATGTATAGATATGTAAACTTCAGAATTGACAACTTTGTATTCAGCTGGTGATCCTTCTTCGAGATGTACTGAATTTTATCTAAAATTCCAGAGTCGTGATGTCCGGTAAATGGTAACTTTTTTCCAAAATCTCGTGCATATTAGAAAGGTTAGTCAAGGAATAGAATGTAAGGTTTCTACAAGGGCGGAGAAGCTACTGTAAAATGCTCACGATTCTTTTCAGCATTCAAGAGCATTTCTACAGAAACATTGTTAGTTGGAGTGACAAACGATTATTGCCGGAACGTGTAGCAACTACTTGTAGGGTGGAGTAGTTGTCACAATTGCGAATCTGTTGGGACTCAGAACTCACCGACGCCAAGACTCAATAACTTAAAGTAGCTGTGGAAACTATATCTGTCGCAGAACCGATAAGTGAAACCACGAATGGTGACCAAGCTTCAGGAAATTATATGGAACTGCTGGGTGAACTGACGACTTGAAGGAAGTCGCCGATAGTGGGTAGATGAAAAGAGCGTGATATCGTGTTTCGTGGCGAGATACATATGCAGAAGTGAAGAGGCACACGCTGATCATTGGGGTAAAGGTGCTCAGAGTATGCCGGGTAATGTCTGCGAGTAGTGTAGGTACTAACTGCATTGAGTCATTTCTTTCGAAAATAATGGCAATTCTCTCACGTTATAATCATTCAGTATATCACGGGTACAATGTATGGGACAAGTGCCTAAATTCTTACCTAATTCTTAATTGAGAATTAAATGATTAAACTAAAT
Source organism: Sesia apiformis (assembly GCA_914767545.1). Taxonomy (NCBI): domain Eukaryota; kingdom Metazoa; phylum Arthropoda; class Insecta; order Lepidoptera; family Sesiidae; genus Sesia; species Sesia apiformis. The sequence goes on from OU611958.1 coordinate 568,879, forward strand.
CGAGTCATTTGTTTTGAAAATAATAACCTCTCTCCCATTGTAAACACACATTCATGTTTAGTATATTATAATGAGAGACGTATGAAGCAAATGCTTAAATGTTCACCTTAATTAACTGATTATACTAAATTTAGTTACTAACTTAAAAAATATTTTTTTCTCTCACATTATCTAGCTGCATTTACATTCTAAATTTATTGTTAAAATTAAGCCTAAATGTAGCTTGCTGTTGAGATTTTGTAAATACTACTTACTGTGTATTTCCTGTTACTGATGTAATTATTATTCTTTTAAAAAAAAACACGATCTTTAAAATATAACACAACTTTTAAAATTATCATCAATCAAAAACTCATCACATGTATGTACTTGCAATTTATGCCGTCACTGTTGTAATGTTGCAGCATAACTGTAGACATAGTCAAGCGGAGATTTCTCGCAAATAACATGAGGTTATTTTAAAAGCTGGTGTCGGACGTAATCCCATGACGTTTCCCGCCCAGCGGGAATGTCGGCCAGCGATACCGCCCGACACGTACGCCTCCACTACATACATACACTAACTAGATGTTAGTAGACGCGACATTTCAATACATCGTTCTATATTTTAATGTACGAATCTTCTAAATGTTAACACCGATCACAATTTTTTTTTAAAAATTATTTTCATTATAAGGGTCGCAAAATTTGATCTCAAAATTTTAGAGACTAGTTACTTCAGTTAGTTCCTCGAGGATTCCTCGATAACTATATAAATTACCATTAGTTCCTGTAAGAGTACCTCAAGTGTTACGTAGCAGGTACAATAACTGCCTGGACTGGGCACGGGTCTCCCAATGTAGATAGTCTTGTATAAAAACCCAATGGTATAGTCTGAAAACGCCACGCTGCCTCAAGGCTTTTTGATAGCGGCTTTGTTATTTATTCTTTAGTCGCCTTTTACGAGACCCACAGGTAGAGATACGGAAGTGTTATTCTAAACACGTCCGACACCACAAGGTCTAATTGCAACCATATATAATATACACAGACTATAGCTATACTTACTTAATTGTAAATAAATTTGACACAAAAATAGTTAGGGTCTATATCTGGATTAAATTGGGTCAAATTGGTTCACTAGTTGAAAATGAAAACGGTCCAAACTTTGCAACAAATCCCAAAAATACATTCGACGCCAATACCTCACCAACGACAATAAGTTGTTGAATAGCATTCGTAAAGTCCTACAATTTTGGTTTATATACATTTTTTCTGAAAATTTTCGGGATAGCGGGTTACCTTAACTCACGATGTTTTCCTTCACCACCGAGACAGTATAAATTGAAAAATTCATATTATAGACATTTTGATAATGCTCAGGGTTTGAACTCGTGACCTTAATAATGAACCTAATAACAAACCTAGGTAACTCGCGTCACTTCTATCTTTATTTCTTTTCTTCTGTCACTTCTGTCTTTATTCTTCTGTCCAATGTTAGTCTATGACAATATTTTCAGTAACACGTAGCTACCTTACTTTATCCTCATTTCTGTGGATTTAAGTGAACTAATGGACCACCATGGTCATTAGGGCAGAGGAGGAAATCTTTTTTTATGGCAAGGGATTATAGTTATGGCACACCTTCCCTTAAGGGGTTCATTCAACCCTCCGCGTGTTAGAGCTTCTCTTTATGATCATCTGTCTCAAGCTTGTGAAATATGTGAATGTGAATTATAGATGTGAAATATGCTATTTCTAAATAAGAGGTAAGTTTAGTGTTGTAAAAATGAACGCTGTATATTGAACTTATTTTTATTTAGCACTGTATATTGAACATATCTTTAATTAATACTGTATATTGAACATGTCTTTATTTAGCACTGTATATTGAACATATCTTTAATTAACACTGTATATTGGAAATATCTATCTTTATTTAGAACTGTATATTGAACATATCTTTAATTAACAATGTATATTGAACATATTTTTATTTAGTATTGTATATTGAACATATCTTTAATTAACACTGTATATTGAACATATTTTTATTTAGCACTGTATATTGAACATATTTTTATTTAGCACTGTATATTGAACATATTTTTATTTAGCACTGTATATTGAACATATATTTAATTAACACTGTATATTGAACATATCTTTATTTAGAACTGTATATTGAACATATATTTAATTAACACTGTATATTGAACATATTTTTATTTAGCATTGTATATTGAACATATCTTTAATTAACACTGTATATTGAACATATTTTTATTTAGCACTGTATATTGAACATATTTTTATTTAGCACTGTATATTGAACATATTTTTATTTAGCACTGTATATTGAACATATCTATAATTAACACTGTATATTGAACATATCTTTATTTAGAACTGTATATTGAACATATCTTTAATTAACACTGTATATTGAGCATATTTTTATTTAGCATTGTATATTGAACAAATCTTTAATTAACACTGTATATTGAACATATTTTTATTTAACACTGTATATTGAACATATGTTTATTTACCACTGTATTTTACGAATGTTCCTGTGGCAAGGTAGCATTCACGTTGGCGACGCTATGTCACTCAATTGCTCGTTGCGTTGATCATAAAAATATCGAATGACTTTTTTTGTATTAGCTAATAGTTAATATCTACACAATGGAAGCCGATTACCGGGAAGCGTAGTGTGGGGCACGCTTAGGTCAGGCGGACCGACCACTTGAAGAAGTACGACGGTAATAATTAGATGAGAAGAGCCGAAGCTCGTGTGTGGTGACGAGCCTTGGGAATAACTTATATCCAGCGGTGAAAAGACATAGGCTGATGATATAGTTTGTTTGTTAATATGTAACAACTTCATTCGTATCTAAACCTAATCGGTTTCATATATGTAGGCCAAGCAAGCAGGCTTTACTTCTCAACGAAGCTGAGCGCGAGGTAATCCTTCAGCAGATAACTGCTGGCTAATATCAGCCCACAGCGGCCCTGAATACAGCATAACTATAACACAGCAGAGAAACTCAGTGCTGTTATTTAAATAACATATTTCTTAATAAATCGTTTAACACAACAATAAATATGTACATCTTCATTTCATTTCTAATCCATCTCCTCACGTCTTAAAATATGTACAATTATTTTTTAATTATTCATTATTTTTATTTTTACCCGACTATGACGAAAGCAAAGGATTATCTTAAGCAAATAAGATAAACTAGTGATGACGTGTGACTACGCCTATACGAATATTGGTATTTATTTCAATAATGAATGAAGTAACTGCAAATAATATTTGAAGGATTTTCATTGCGATTTGATACTATATATAAATATTTATAATCTCGTTTCAATAACAAACGCCAATTTCCTAATGAGAACGGATTAAATAGTGTTTTCATACAAATATATTTAATAAATGTCTGTGTGTATATTTTAATAAAAACAGTAAAGACATGTTTACAACTCTTTAAATGGGCATTATATGTTGTAGTCGGGTTTAATTTTTTAAATTTGATTTATTTGACTAAATTACGGCAAAAATTAGTGTCTAGTTTACACGACACCAGTTTCTCGAATCACATGTCCTGAGGAACTACAGTACCTCTAAAATGAGTAGACTTGCCAACCTCGCCGACTCGCGATCCCGCGGTATCCCCCCAATGCAACGCCCTACGCCGAGGTCCGTTCCTTTCGCCGGTTTACCGGCGGGGGAGCCCTTAGGCTCATTGCAACACACATTTTGTTCCTGGCTGAGCGCCTTCTGCGCTCGCCCCAAATCAAACACGACCGGTGACTCTTGAAAGGCCACTAGGGACACAAGAATGTAGACATTCCGAAAAAAAAAAAAAAAACTTGCCAACCCGCTTGGCTAGTGTGCCGTTTTCAGGCAGTGGACTACAACATTTCTGGTATAGAGGCAGATACATTGAAGATTCCATACTGTCTCTATATTTATTGTGGTGAAGCAGTTTGACGTTCCCGTAATCCGGGATCAGTAGAGGGCCTTATCTGAAAGTCGACGAATACGTTTCCAGTTTGTTTGCACGCGATGTCCGGACCAATTGCTTACGTATTGGGGGACTTCTTAAGTTAGGGCAATATTTAACGAATTTGAACAGTTTCTAGTAAGCAACTAAGAACACCTCATTGCACACATTAGATTACAGTGAAATATTAAAATAACACTTACTTTTTATGAATAAAGGAAATAACAAAAAATCTTGATTTATAAACTTCAAAATTAAGCGTAAATAAACGTTTGTAATTGTTCGTTTGTAATTGTTGGGTGTAAGGGGTCCCAACCTACATCTCTGGGACCCAAGCCAACCTCACCGGCTCGTGGTGCACCCTGCCGACCAACGAACGAGGCTCTGGCGACCCGCCACCACGCACTGGACCAGCGCGGCGGGCTACGGTCCACCCCCCCCCCATGCCATAGGGGGGGGGGCCCCCCTATGGCAGAAAAAGTAAAACGGCCCCAAGTTCCCGGCGGCTCCAGTCGCAACACCGGCGTGGACGACGGGCGCTGGTCGAGCGCTGGAGCCAGGGGTGCTAAGAATCTCCGGGCGGGATTCCACCGTCGAACGACCAGGGCTTTCAAAACGGATTACCGACGTAGGTTGTCACTGGTGACTTACAACACGCGCACTTTGAGGACAGACGAGAAGATCGCTGAGCTGGAAGAGGAGATAGGCAAGTTGCACTGGGATATATTGGGGTTATCAAAAATCCGAAGAGAGGGGGAGGACACGATAACCCTGAAGTCCGGCAACTTGTTCTATTACCGGGAGGGCGACCAGCAGTCCCAAGGTGGTGTCGGGTTTATCGTCCACAAGTCCCTCGTAAATAATGTTGTAGCCATCACGAGTGTGTCGAACAGGGTCGCGTACCTTATACTCAGAATATCCAAGAGATATTCGTTGAAGGTCATACAGGTCTACGCACCGACCTCGGCACACCCGGATAACGAAGTGGAAGCAATGTATGAGGACATTAGTAGAGCCATACATGCTTCGAAAACACACTACAATATTGTTATGGGGGATTTCAACGCGAAACTGGGCAAAAGAGGCGACGATGAGTTGAGAGTGGGGCAATTTGGATGTGGGCACCGGAACCAGAGGGGCCAGAGGCTGGCCGACTTTCTTGAGAAAGAGGGACTCTTTATGATGAACTCTTTCTTCAAGAAGCCGCCTCATAGGAAGTGGACCTGGATGAGCCCCGACGGTTCCGTTAAAAATGAGATAGACTTCATTATGGCCACAAAGAGACAAATATTCAATGATGTCTCCGTGATCCACAGGGTGAAAACCGGTAGTGATCACCGAATGGTTAGAGGCACATTGAATATAAACGTCAAGTTGGAAAGGTCCCGCCTGATGAAGTCTACGCTCCGACCTACTGCTGCCCACATACAAAACCCCGAAAGCTTTCAGCTTGAATTGTCAAATCGCTTCGATTGCCTAGAGGATTGCGTTGCAGTGGACGATATCAACAACAGGTTGGTAGAAACTGTCCATACGGTGGGGTCTAAATTCTTCAGACATCGTCGAAGAGATGGACCCCAAAAGCTCACCGACCACACCCTCGACCTCTTGGCGGAACGACGTTCGATGGCACTGCAGACTCCTGATGACGTGGAAGCATATCGGCAGCTCAATAGACGGATTCACCAGTCCTTGCGACACGATATCCGTCTCTTTAATACTAATCGTATTAAGGAGACGATAGAGCGGAATAAAGGCTCCAAAGTGTTCGCAAGAGACTTATCTATTGGGCAGAGCCAGTTGACGAAGCTGAAGAGGGAGGACGGCAGTGTCACTTCCGACAAACAAGAGGTACTGAGGGAGATCGAGAAGTTCTATGGACAGTTGTATACCTCGGTCGCTAAACCTGTTGGCAACTTGGCCAAAGACCCAAGAGCCAAGTTGACCCGACACTATACCGAAGACATCCCGGACATCAGCCTGTACGAGATTAGGATGGCCCTCAAACAGCTTAGAAACAACAAGGCGCCGGGTGAAGACGGAATCACTTCAGAGCTTCTGAAAGCGGGTGGAACACCGGTACTGAAAGTCCTTCAGAAGCTCTTTAATTCAGTCTTGCTCGAAGGTATTACGCCGGAGGCATGGAACAGAAGCGTGGTGGTGCTCTTCTTCAAGAAAGGCGACAAGACCTTGTTGAAGAACTATAGGCCCATCTCGCTTCTGAGCCATGTTTATAAGCTGTTTTCGAGGGTTGTCACGAATCGTCTCGAGCGCAGGTTTGATGACTTCCAGCCTCCCGAACAAGCCGGTTTCCGAAAAGGCTATAGTACCATAGACCACATCCATACGCTGCGGCAAGTTATACAAAAGACCGAGGAGTATAACTTGCCATTATGCTTAGCGTTTGTGGACTATGAGAAAGCCTTTGATTCGATCGAGACTTGGGCAGTGCTACAGTCCCTCCAGCGGTGCCATATTGACTATCGGTATATCGAAGTGTTGAAGTGTTTGTATAACAACGCCACCATGTCAGTCCGAGTACAGGAAGGGAGCACGGAGCCGATTCCATTGCAGAGGGGTGTGAGACAAGGAGATGTCATCTCTCCGAAGCTCTTCACCAATGCGATGGAAGACGCTTTCAAGCTCCTGGAATGGAAAGGACTCGGCATCAACGTTGATGGCGAATGCATCACTCACCTTCGATTTGCCGACGATATCGTGGTCATGGCAGAATCGCTGGAGGACCTTAGCACAATGCTCGGAGACCTCAATCGAGTTTCCCAACAGGTGGGCCTTAAAATGAACATGGACAAGACGAAAATCATGTCAAATGTCCATGTCGTGCCCACCCCAGTTTCAGTCGGGAGCTCGATTCTCGAAGTTGTTGACGAGTACGTCTACCTAGGCCAAACGGTCCAACTAGGTAGGTCCAACTTCGAGAAAGAGGTCAATCGACGAATCCAACTCGGCTGGGCAGCGTTCGGGAAGCTACGCAGCGTCTTCTCGTCCAAAATACCTCAGTGCTTGAAGACGAAGGTCTTCGACCAGTGTGTGTTGCCAGTGATGACCTACGGCACCGAGACGTGGTCTCTGACTATGGGCCTCATAAATAAGCTCACTGTCGCACAGCGAGCTATGGAGAGGGCTATGCTCGGGGTTTCTCTACGTGATCGAATCAGGAATGAGGAGATCCGTAGACGAACTAAAGTCACCGACATAACCTCTCGGGTTAGCAAGCTGAAGTGGCAGTGGGCAGGGCACATAGCTCGAAGAACCGATGGCCGATGGGGCAGACGGGTTCTCGAATGGAGACCACGTACCGGCGGACGAAGCCGAGGACGTCCATCTGCTAGATGGACAGACGACCTCATAAAGGTTGCGGGCACCCGCTGGATGCAGGTCGCTGCCGATAGGTCTAAATGGCGGACAATGGGGGAGGCCTATGTCCAGCAGTGGACGTCCAAGGGCTGAGAAGAAGAAGAAGAAGAATTGTTCAAATATTTTTTTCTTTGTTATTTCACCTAACACATGTTTATATTAGGACCTCAAAGTAGGTAAATTCGCCAGAATATTTTTTTAAAATAAATATTTCAGCTTTTTTAAAAAAAGGCCTATTCGTGCCGGAAGGCCCATTCCATATTCCAAATCCTGATCCCTAAACCAAAGGAAACAGTAACCTGTTACCATCAAGTTACCATCATATCTACTCGTCTGCCATCTTCCTTCTAATACAAAAGTTTTTTCTTGAATTCTTTATTAAGTCTCAATTCACTTTTCGATTCAAAAATACGCTCATCATGAAAATACAATACAAAATACAAATACAATGGCAGAAAATACAAACGAGAAATCTGAAAAAACAAACCATTCATTTTTCTTTCAACAAATAGCCCATTGAATGCATGACAAGTTAATAAATGATTACAAAACTTCCCTCGGCCCGTGTCACTCTGTTCGTTAGTACACCATACAGTTCAGAACAGTATGACGTCTTTGGGAATACGTCTAAATAACACTGGTTACAACAGTAAATTACACTGCGATAAAAGGGTCTTTAGAAATTTTAAGTATCTTCACCCTATATCTTCCAATGGTAACTACAGGATAATAAAGCCGCCACCACAAGACTTGGGGAATTACGCCCTCTATAAAAGAGTGGACTCGCTAACCCACTTGGCCAGCGCGTGGCGTTTTAAAGCCATACATCTCTCATGCATAAGCATAAGGAGGCCCCTGTCCATCAGTGGATCCTGGAAAGACTGGTTGTATTGCATTGGAGATACTTAAAATAGCGAAATCTCTCTTGCGACCACGACTTGCTTCTTTACTGCGACTGACAAAACTTGCGACTGCGACTTGCGTCTTTATTGCGACTGACGAAACTTGTGACTGCGACTTGCGTTTTTATTTTATATAGAAAAAAGATAACAGACGAGCATTAAGTCTGTATGTTCGACACTAAGGCCATCTGCAATATGTGTCAACATCAATTAAATTTGACGAACGTTGGCACATCTGTCTATCTATTAGAATTTACAAATCACGATTGATAAAATGGGAATTATGGAAAATAGTATAGTGAATCTAATCCCATTATAAGAAGTGTCCCAGATTGAGCGCCGGATTTAATTTAGAAAAAAAATAAAGTCATTGTTTCTACGGCTGTGTGACATGTGGCTCTGTACAGTTAGAACCACAGTTGATCGGGGTCCATACCTTCCAATTGGTGTCAAAAAAACTTCTGTAGCATGTTCCGATACCTATGCCTACCTAAATACCGATACCTGAAAAAAAATTACCATATGATCCCGCCAAACCAAAAGCTGCACCAAACTGTAACTCTTTGAGGATGCATCCACTTTTCTTCTTCACTACTTCATACTACTCTTCATACTATTAAACTTCATACTACTCTAAAATTCATACTGTGTTGCTCTTTCATGTAGCGTTTCATGCGGACTAATTGCAAATGTCACGTGTGACATCTATAAACAAACCAGAGTTGCTAACCGCCAAACAAAAAAATGGCGCGAAAATTAAATCCGGCGCTCAATCCGGACACCCTTTATTAACTTGTGGGGTTGTTCAATCCTATACTTTGTTTAGTTTCTATCCTGAAATGACACGGGAAGGAGTGGAATGGGATAGAATGGAATAAAACAAAATTTTTGACATTTTGACATTCTATCCCATTGAATTATATTTTGACTACATTTTCCGTTGTTGTGGTTACATTTTTTTTTCAAAAGCTAAGATTTCGTTTCGTAAGTGTTGTATTTGCTGTGATAGCGGTTAGAGGTAGGGGGTGGGAGGGCGAGGTAGCGAGACGCGGGGGATCAAAGCCTTCATCTGCATAGCCGATGAGCTTCGAGCGCCAATGGAGTAACGAAGTGGAGAATTGGAAGAGCTATCAACATTCCAGTTGTATATGCACCAAGATTTTTTTTTTATTTGAGTTTATTTCGACTCCTGAGTGGGTCACGCGCTTTTGGAGGAAAATAATTAGTACACATTTAAGGAAAAAGCTCAAACTGTCAAGTTCAAACTCAAGCTGTCTGATTAACTCTAATATTGTAAATTACGGCTTGAATGGATGTGTGACTCACTGAATACCATACCATACCATCAGCCTATGTCTCTGCACTACCGGATATAGACCTCTCCTAAGGCTCGCCCCCACACACGGGCTTCGACTCATCTCATCCAGCCACTACGCACAAACTTCTTCAAATCGTCGATCCACCTGGCCGGGGCGAGCCGGTTGGTGGGGGGGGTGGGGCAGGGGGGGGGGGCAGGGGGGGGGGGGTCTAGCCCATCGACTGTCGATGTCGGACCGGTTCAAAGATTAAAAAAGTAATCATTTTCGTTCTCAGTCTTAGAAGACAAGTACAATATTTTCATGAGAAGCCCTTTAACAATAATAACGCATCCGGAAATCACCGTTATTCATTTTAATTAGTTTTAACACGAATGTGCAATGCCACCACAAACCTCCTACGTACAAAGTGAATAAAATATCATGTTTTACTTCTCTGATATATAAATAAAAAAAAATAACAGACCTACATAGAAAGCAGTACAATATCGAATAATCTATGTACCTACAAACAAAGTTTTGCTACAAACTTTATTTTTGTTTGTGTCTAAATTCTTATCGGATCCAGTCTGATTTACCCGAGACATGTTAATGTGACTCCTGGGATATGTTTCAGCATGTGGGTATCTTACATCTACAGTTACATCTAGGTCTGGATGTTGCGTCGTGAAACAAGTTGTAATTTTAATGTAGATAGGTAAATACATTTATTTATGAAGTACATGGATCGTTTTTAATCTTAGTGATAAATTTACAACATTGTGTTTTACATTTTTCTTAGCCTCCAGAAATTTTCATTTTTATGCATAATTCAATTAACCCGTGACCACGGCTGGTGTAACCTTTAATTTTACGCGTTAGACCCCATACAATATAAAATGTATACAAAACGCGAAAATTTATTAAGTTATACTAGGCAGAAGTCTAGAAGTAACGCTATTTTTTAACGCTATAATGCTATTAATATGCTATTAATAATATTCTTTAATGCTGTTCGCTAACAGACTTGCTGAAGTCTGTTTATACCTGCATTCACGTTAAGATGTGCAGTCCACCGCCATTCTAAAAACCTTTTTTATTATAAAAATAGCTGCTGTTATAAAGACTCTTCCAGAACATAAGGAGTCCATGTGAAGTCAAACTGGAGGCATACATCTCTCGGGAACGGTCGACCGTCTTGTATGATTATATTACTCCTACCTACCGTACATTATGGACGTTGTAATTTATTATGTATTCTACACTTAATTTATTTCTCCAATGAATTTATAAATAGAATACACTCTATTCCATTTCGCTGTAGCGATGAAAGTGAAATTATATTCATGCTTAAGTAAACATTTAATGTGACCAATTGACCTTCAATTGTTCACTTTTATATTACTTTTTTTTCTTTTCTTATATGACAATAGCGCAATTAGCACATTGTGCCAGTGTCGAGTTTTCTTCGTAATTAACAATTTCAAAGTCAAAACGATTCCAAACGCATCGCGTCAATGTCCAGTCTAGGCTAAGTAAGTCAGGAATCGCTCAGTGAAGTGATAGTAGGTTTACTGCCGACAGAATGGTTGCACTCTTTGGAAACACTCGAAAAACGCGGTCTTATGCTTTTACATGATTATCACAAACATTACGCGCAAAAACACTTTGATGTGTAATAATAGACTATCATTATTAAACTATGTTCTATGGTTATATTTTTATACAGTTATATTTTTATAATAATAATCAAACATAAACTTGATTTCACTTCTCGAGTTCCCAACAAAACGTCTTGTTAATTTGCATTAATTGAACACTGTTTTGAAGGAAGTTAGATGGCTTCGCTATGGGTAGTCCTGTAGCACCAGTTATTGTGAATATCTGGATGGAACACTTTGAAGAGGAAGCCCTCAATATTGGGCGAAACACAGTGAGACTTTAGAAAAGGTATGTTGATGACATCTTCAGCATCATCAAAGGAAGTAGACAGAAAGTGGAGCAATATATTAAAGACCACAATTCCATTCATCCAAGAATGCGGTTCACTTATAAAATGGTAAAAGACCATGGCTTTCTTAGATATCAAAATAAGGGTAAGAGAAGACGGTTCTTTATCCCACACTGTTTATACAAAGTCAACACACACTGACAGACACCTGCATGCTTCACCGTCCATCACATCCGTCCGTCCACATCACCGTCCTCGACACCTGCAATCCGCCGTTGCTACATTATAAAACAGAGCGTATGACCTCTGTGACCCTGAACATTTAAAAGACGAATTACCACATGTTCAGGAGGTACTGAAATGGAATGGTGAAAGGCTGAAAATACTTCATTAAGACTGTATATACTCCGTTCTTAAAACTAACGGAAATTCTACACACACCCAAGGATGATGAAAGGATGATACCAGACGCTAGGTGTCTGTACGATAGAGTGCAGCCGTGGTAGTTCCTATATAGGCCAAACTAAGCGTACAGTTGCGGAAAGGGTCAATGAACACACCGCAGCTGTACAAAACCACAAAACGAGTAAATCATCAGTAGCCGGACACATTCTCAAGCCTGGAATTAATCACTGGATAGAACTCTGCACTCCAAACATCTTCTACATTGAACGTCACTATTATTCCAGGAGAGCACGTGAAGTGATTGAAATTAAGAAATATAAAAATGTCAATAGGGAACGTGGATATAAACTGTCATCGTCGTGGATTTCAGTGATTGACAAATTGAAAACCTTGCGATTTATCGTCGGACACGTCCGCGGACATTGTAAGTATAGTTTATCGCAGCCTTTCCGAATGTGAAGATCAAGTCTGGGTAGTTGATAAAACTGCTCCCAGCTCCCATCCTGGACTACCAGCCGCCCCTTCAGTCAACTCGTGAGCATGGCTACAGTAACCCGTGCTGAAACATCGAGTAAAAATAAAAGGTAAACAAAAACCTTTTAATTTTACGCGTTCAGACCCGATTTACAATATGAATTGCGTACAAAACGCGAAAATTTATAATCTTAGCCTTTGACTTTGACAGAAACGTAGCTTGGCAGTAATAGTACTGCCAAGCTACGTTTCTGTCAAAGTGATAAGCCACATACTTCTTGAGCGCCTGATTTGTTATAATGTGTGTGACAACGCCCACTATACACACCACAAACATAATACATGTTTTATAAATGCATGTTTAACTCCAGACCTAAACACGTTAAAATCACCGACTAGTTAAAAACTTGTGCCATTTAGCAGTTAATTTTAACTTTATGTCGTTTATGGTGAACGTGTTACGATTTGGATATAAAAGAGTATACAGGGTGGAAAATATGAACGGGACATGGAGGAAAAGTACCTTAAATATTTAAGATATCAAATTTCACTCAAAGGAAACATTCATTTGTTTTTTAAAATAAGAATAACCCCATTCAAACATTTGTTAAAAAGTTTACCTGAGCCGGGAATCGAACCAACTAAAAATGCAAAAAATAGACAATCACTACTTTATTGAACCAATCGGTAGGGTCTATGATAAGGATAAAATTTCTCGAACAAACATTGTATCTTACAATTAAAGAAAGCCTTGAAATCTAACAATTCGCACCTATCGAATTAACCTGAAGGACACGTACTTTGATAGATAGATAACTTTTTACTGTACATAATTAGAACAAATGCTTACAAACAATATTACAATCTGAAAAGGTGCAATCGGTGGTCTTATCGCTAAGTAACGATCTCTTCCAGACAATCGTTTACTACCAAAGAATTCTTAAAAAAGAGTGCTAGAGAACATAGGTAAGCATAACTAATAACATAACATAACATGCTAGAAATATAACTAAACATAGGTAACCTAATAACTAGGTACATTAACCATTGAACATGCAAATTATTACCTGAAGTAGACTATTGTAAATTGTTACCTAAATTAGACATCGATTAAAATTATAATTTTGATACAACATTTTTATAAATTAACTGATAAGTTGCTCGAAATGCGAACCATTTTCTTGAATGCAAAGATTGAGTCTTTTCAGAAATTCATTTCGTGTAACCTTCTGCAATGGGTTGTGATGAATGTTCGTGATAAAATCTTGAACCTCAACTCTTAACTCTTCCGCAGACTCATAGGATTTTTTGTAATTTTTTTTTTAAATCGCCATACAAAAAAAAATCCAGCGGCGTAAGATCTGGAGATCTTGCAGGCCATTTAATTGTCCCGTTTGTACCTATCCAGACGTTGAAATTATTATTAACATAAGCAGTGGATATTCTACTATCTATCTATCTAGGTACGTGTCCTTCAGGTTAATTCGATAGGTACGAATTGTTAGATTTCATGATCTTCTTTAATTGTAAGATACAATGTTTGTTCGAGAGATTTTATCCTTATCATAGACCCTATCGATTGGTTCAATAAAATAGTGACTGTCTATTTTTTGCATTTTTAGTTGGTTCGATTCTCGGCTCAGGTAAACTTTTTAAAAAATGTTTGAATGCGGTTATTCTTATTTTAAAAAACAAAAGAATGTTTCCTTTGAGTGAAATTTGATATCTTCAATATTTAATGCACTTTTCCTCCATGTCCCGTTCATATTTTCCACCCTGTATATCTCGAGATCATTTTGTTCCCTTCCTGACACTATGGCCAGCCAAACGGACTACGCAGAGGACTTTCGCGCCATTTTGGTCTCCGAATATTAACGTAGCACCGACCATAGCGCTTTGTCCGTAAGCTACGATTTGCTACGACGACGCTACGAGCTACGCCTATGCTATAATCAAATATCACGCATACAAAGTTGGTATTGTAATAATGTCTGTATTTACACATATTACAAAAGTATATTTTCCATTTTTCCTTTATATAAATTTCGTTTTTAATTTAATACTAATAACTAATTAGTATGAAATTTAAACACATATTCACAAAATCAAAACACATTTCAACAAGCTTGATATAAACAAAATAAAACAGAAACTTTGAACGTAGCAGAACTCATACTAAAAATATATTACACAAGTGGGAAGCTCATTACTACTGAAAACACTTAAAACTTAGAGGAGCCGCAGTCGAAAAAATGCAAGATAAAGCGGGATTTTTTCAAAAAATACACTGGGGAAAAAATAAAAATAATTCAACAAATCGTGTTACATTTGTCACTGTGACGTTTCTCGTTACAATGCACTCGTTACGAGAACATGCAGACAGACAGACAGACAGACAGATTTACAAACGTTTTAGTACGATTTATGCACATGTCAACGTTTCTCGCAGATTTTTGTCGGGGGCGTCTCGTCGGAGCAGCAATGTTAAAATACGACATAAATCTTGAAAACGACAATCATTTTAAAAGAAAATTGCGTGATAACAATGCGTTATGAAAATATAATAATAAGTACTCTAAGGGCGATATGGGGGCTTGAAAGTTTATAGATATGTACAAGTAAAAGAGAGATAATAAAAAGTTAGGTTTAAGTGACAATAAAAGTTAGTGTTTAAGTTTAGGTGATACTTAGTAATTTAAAATTATTTAGGTATTTCAGTTATACAAAAATACTTACTTATTTACAAAACCACAGAGTACATTATTTACTTTATTTTGTTTCTTTTGTTGATCTTTATTTGCTACTCATTTGGTATTATTTTGTTTGTGGCTCGTTTAAATACAAGTAGTTTAAATTCAATACCAATAGGATCGATAAGATTCCGTCGCCTTCTTTTGTATAAAAAAAATATTTAAGTAATACTTTTCAAGCATACATTACCGGTTACCACGCCATAGACTTGACATCTAATACTTTCTTCGCGCCTTACGTCACAACAAGGCTCTCCACTAATACAGCCGGTGCTGTACAGTTTATAGGCAATAAACCGCGGTTGAATTACGGTTTCGTGTCTGCGAACATAAAACTCGGTTCAATAAACACGCGACGTGCAACCGCTCCGTTTTATTTAACATACTGGTACTTCGATTAGGTTTCGTATTAACGTGAATAAAATACAAGTGTCGACAACGCTGGTGACACTACACCTGCGATTATATTGCGTAAAAGCCCCCATAGACGCTCAATTATATTTTACAATTTATGAATAGTCTACCAGCAGCGTCAGTACAAAAGACCAAAAATATGATAACGGTTTTAATGTAAAATGAAATATCGATCTGCTCGGATCGAGTATACAATGAAAAGGAAATTACTCCATCCTGCCCAATCTTCTTTTCCCAAATTCAATTCTAGATTTGTAAAGGAATGCGGCGTATACTCAGTGAAGCAACGGTCGAAGTTCTGCGGTAAGTCTGCCTACCAGTGTACAGAGCTCTTGGCGATGCAACTGTTGTTAAAATTCCTTGAAGTCCTCCTTATAATGATATTGAGTTACTAATGCTTACTTTTCCGACGTCCAGAGCATTCTAATGATGTACAGAGGAATATTGGTACATATCGCGGCTGTCCATTAAACGACAGTAAAAGGTCTTAACAGTATGTTCGTCTGTCATCATCTTTCTAAAAAAATATAATTTACACGAAAAGTTTTTTCTATAATAGTGAGGCTGACTCAGCGCTTCATTAGGTATAATGGCTGTTAAGCAATTTCTAAAAAATCAAGCACGCAACCGCAAACCGACACGAACCGGATATACCCGGGTGGATCGATCCGGGTGAGTTGACACTTTGTTTTTGATACAATACCTATATCGGTGACGGCCGTGTGGTACTAACCGGCTTTCGAATAGCACCTTATCCCCTGGGGGTCGTAAAAACCCCGAAGGACTATATCATCTCTAAAGGTGTGGACTCGCTTGGCCAGCGGGTCGGCGAGTCCACTCTTTGTTAGCGTCGGAAATCATTAAATGCTTTCCGACATAGTGTTGAACTGAACACCCGTTCAGTGCGGCGTCGCAACACATGGAATTATTATTGGGATATTTGTTTTGTTACGCGCGTTCCTTGTCCTTTGTGGTCATTTTCAAACAAATTAATTAATTCATGAGAAATTGAAACTAATAAGATAACTATAGTTTTTAGAACAAAGATTTTTGAAGCTTTATTAGTAACTAGTGGTGTACCAGGTCGAATTCGACTCGAATTCAATTCGAATTCGATGGAGGCCTTTTTTGTACTGCATTGGATGAAAATTACTGAATTTTTTACCGCGGTAAACATGTTAATTTAGTATTAACTTAGTATTATCTTGTGTAGTATTTGATATTTCTGAGCAGTCAAACTACATTTAGCGTCAAAGGAAAGATAAATGGTGCCCGTGCTCCACCAACGTCATTATCATAAGTCTGATTACAATTCGAGGAAAGCTATTTAAAGAAATAAATTACCGCGGCTAGGCTTTGTGAGTACAATTGAAAAATATTAAGTGGATACAAATTAAACTAGTGCTGGAAAATGAGCGCTCAGGAGCTAGGTGAACGCTTAAAAAACTTAACCTTAACCATTTTAAACTAGACCTTTAAACCTTTACGATTATAAAATTATCACTCAGAGCTCGAGCGTCGAGCGTGCAGAGCTCATTTTTGCCTATGTTCGAATATATAGACTAGTGATGTAACGATTGTCGCTTTTCAAACATTAGCAAATGCGGTTGCGAATACCCATTCCCAAAATTCGCGAATAAGAATGAGAATATCGACATTTCAGATCTGGCACCGTTTGTCTATGGTTAAAAATTGATAACCATGCACACATTTACAGATCGCTCTAAACCCGAGGCAAGTGAAAGTGTGCGCAAGTACAGTCAAGCAGACAATATTTAACTCTATTTATAGGTTATGTATAACATTAGGGGTTTATTTGAAACTAACAGCAAATAAATAAACGTTCTATCTAGATATCTATTAATCATTCAGAATAGTTAACTAGTAAAATAAAACAACTTGAAAATTGGTACCAATAAAAATATATTTAAAGTATTTCACAGTATTTAAAGTATCTAGGCATTTTATAACAATTAACAACAAAATCAACAATAAAAACGAAATGCAATAACAGTAACAAAAAAAAATAACTCAATAACAACGAACGTATTTAAAACAACTGCACGGGACTGTACTTTCCGAAATGAAAATACTTTTTATGCAACATAACAATAAAATATTTGAAAACTTTACATGTTTCCTTGAATTTTTTTTATTTAAATATATTTTAATCGATAACTTTGCTGCAAATATATTCGCATTATTTTTTGCAAATATGAATGCGAATATTGGTTACATCACTAATTTAGACTGAATGAATGTATTTTGATACACAAATAATAAAGATAAAACAAAGTATCTTTATATGAAAATGTCTGTTTTATTAAAAAGTCGTTGCCGTGTGTAAATGATACACTGAAATTTGGTTAAGTACACTTTTTAAAAATACCAAAATAAACTGAAAACCAATAAATATAAATAATATTTTATTATAATTCTTACGAGGCTCTGTGTTCCAACTATTTTATTTAAGTATTTTTTCTAAACGTACTAAAATTGGCCACATATGGTAACTCAAACAACCAGCTCGAACAACCAAATGTGGCCATATCTGTCGCGTTACCGATAACGGATGAGGGAGACGAGTTTTCGAATGGAGGCTAAGTACAGAGAAACGTGGATTGACGATTTGATAAAAGTCACCGGTAGTGGATGGATGAGAAGAGCAGATCGTATGTGGTGGCGATCCATGCCAGCATATTATCCAACTATGGAGAGACACAGGCTGATGGCATGGTGACGCTACTCTAGCGTGTGCTATTTTTTAATATTTGATACAGATCAATAAACATACTTCCTAAACATTTAGAACAACTAGGTCAATGGATTGCGTGATAGGTTCGCGTGAGGTGTGTTCGGCACGCATCACCTTGGAATTAGGGATGTGACGATACAAGTTCTATCGAAAACGGACATTGCAGATGCAGAACCAAAAACGGATTTATTTTTATAATCTACTATAAAAACTATTGTTTTAGGGAGTGCAATTGTAATATAATAAAATACACAATTAACTGAGGTTACGCAACACATTTTCAATATTGAATGTATCATATTCAACACATTTTCAATATTGAATGTTCTATATTAAATACATTTTCAATATTGAATGTTCTATATTCAATATTGAATGTTGTATATTCAACACATTTTAAATATTGAATGTTCTATATCCAACACATTTTCAATATTGAAGGTTCTATATTCAACACATTTTCAATATTGAATGTTCTATAATCAACACATTTTCAATATTGAATGTTCCATATTAAATAAATTTTCAATATTGAATGTTCTATATTCAATACATATTCAATATTGAATGTTCTATATTCAACACATTTTCAATATTGAATGTTCTATATTCAACACATTTTCAATATTGAATGTTCTATATTAAATACATTTTCAATATTGAATGTTCTATATTCAATACATATTCAATATTGAATGTTGTATATTCAACACATTTTAAATATTGAATGTTCTATATCCAACACATTTTCAATATTGAAGGTTCTATATTCAACACATTTTCAATATTGAATGTTCTATAATCAACACATTTTCAATATCGAATGTTCTATATTCAACACATTTTCAATATTGAATGTTCTGTATTCAACACATTTTCAATATTTAATGTTCTATATTCAACACATTTTCAATATTGAATGTTCTATAATCAACACATTTTCAATATTGAATGTTCTATATTCAATACATATTCAATATTGAATGTTCTATATTCAACACATTTTCAATATTGAATGTTCTATATTCAACATTTTCAATATTGAATGTTCTATATTCAACACATCAATATTCAATGTTTCATATTCATCACATTTTCAATATTGAATGTTCTATATTAAATACATTTTCAATATTGAATGTTCTATATTCAACACATTTTCAATATTGAATGTTCTGTATTCAACACATTTTCAATATTTAATGTTCTATATTCAACACATTTTCAATATTGAATGTTCTATATTCAACACATTTTCAATATTGAATGTTCTATATTCAACACATTTTCAATATTGAATGTTCTATATTCAACACATTTTCAATATTGAATGTTCTATATTCAACACATTTTCAATATTGAATGTTCTGTATTCAACACATTTTCAATATTTAATGTTCTATATTCAACACATTTTCAATATTGAATGTTCTATATTCAACACATTTTCAATATTGAATGTTCTATATTCAACACATTTTCAATATTGAATGTTCTATATTCAACACATTTTCAATATTGAATGTTCTATATTCAACACATTTTCAATATTGAATGTTCTATATTCAACACATTTTTAAATATTGAATGTTCTATATTCAACACATTTTCAATATTTAATGTTGTATATTCAACACATTTTTAAATTAATGTGTAATACCAGGAATTTCTATTTAACGGTACTTTAAGTGTTCTGGGAATTTTGATAAACAAATCTCGAGCATGCTTTTATTATAATGCTTATTTTTGTGGAGGTATACAGGTACACAGGTATACACTTATAGACAGAAAAGCGGAAAGGATGTGTAGGGAGTTTATGCTTATATTTTTTTTCTGGAATTGTTTTAATAATAATTAATAGGTATTGTTCTATAATAATTTTATATTTATTTTTGATGTGATGCACTGTTCTCGGTGATCAGGTTACCAGATGGTAAGTTACTACTCACATTATTTGATTTGATTTCAAATAAATTATTTGATTTGATTTGAAAAAGGTGCATCCGTTATGTTCACCCTCTCCAAGTTGAGTCCGGACGAGGACGAAGTTGAATGAACAAACAAACTGTTGTATCTCTAATTTAGTTAAATAAAAGAAACATTATAATAATACATTTTTATTATGTACTTCCAATGTGTATGACATAAGATCATAGATAATCTAGACAGTAGCATAGAGTGTATAAAAGTAGTGATGTGACATACATCACATTACAACACCTCCCTCCCTAGAATTGGAACACGGCTAAATATCTAGGACTTGTCTAGGTTTAACAGTTCTACCACTTCTAGTCATATAGGGTACATTAATATTTGTGGGGAAACTCTGTTCAGTTACATGAGTTTTGTTTTTCCTATCCACTGTCTCATTGTAATCATCAACATCAATCATTAGGTTAGCATTATCATTCACTGTAGTAAATGATTTCTTCATTTGTGATGTATTGCGCCTTAAGGGCTTACATTCATTTTGTTTCATTATAATGTAGGAGCGAGGCTCCTTGGACTTACATATGATCTTAGCTTTATTCCACATCTTTCCTTCCCTAAAAACTACATTGTCTCCAGGCACATAATCTGTGACCTTCATTCTTGCTGTCTTATCAAAAGTATTCTTATACAAAGATTGTCTTAAAACTAGTTTATTAAATGCATCATTCTGCACTTTAGGTCTTAGTACATCACTATTACAGGGTAATATTCTTAACCTCCTGCTGTTTAACATCTGTGAGGGTGTTATATCTAGACCAGACAGTGGTGTGTTATTATAGTGCAATATACCTTCTCTATAATCAGAGCCATCCTCTTTACATTTTTTTAAAATCTGTTTGCAGATGTGCACTGCTTTTTCTGCCAAACCGTTACTCTTAGGGTATCTTGGGGTTGAGGTTGACAAAACAATATCTTTAGATTTAAAGTAGCATTTACATTCATATGAAGAAAATGGTACATTATCAGCAATTAGCTCTACCGGATAACCAAAACGAGTAAAGGCTTCTTGCATGGCACTAATTACAGATTTAGTAGACTTGTCTCTCAGTGGCAAAAGCTCTATCCAGTGTGAGAAGTAGTCAATAATCACTAAAAAGCATTTTCCATTAAAGTCTAGTATATCACAGCCTACTTTAGTATAGCGTTCTTTAGGTATTTTATGGGGTAACAATGGTTCATTATAGTTTTTGGAACTATACTTCTCACACGGTCTACATTTTTGTACATAGTTATGTATATCAGTTCGCATATTTGGCCAATAAAATAAAGGCTTAGCTTTGGAGATACATTTGGAAATACCACAATGACCTTTATGTAGAATATCAAGGACATAGATCTTCAGTGACATAGGTACTATGAGCCTATTTCCTACAAATAATAAACCATCCTGCATGTACATGTCATCTCTAAATTTTTCATAAATTTTGAGCTCAGCTGGTAAAGACTTTGGCCAACCATGATAGTAAAATTCTGCAATTTTGTTCAGGACTGGATCACGATTTGATTCTTTTCTAAAAATTTCTTTACGCTCATCAGACATTGGTAGATATTTTGACACCGAATGAACCATTTGCAGCATCTCACTATCATGTTCTGTTACTTTCAAACTGTTTCTCGATAACATATCAGCAAAATGAACTTCTTTGCCTGGTACATAATATACATTTAAATTATATATTAATAATTTAAGTCTAAGTCTCCTAAGCCGTGGTGATCCCACCTTGCTTATGTGCTTTGGCATTATAGCCATTATGGGCTTATGGTCAGACTGCACATCTACATCAACACCGTATATATATTTATGAAATTTTTTACATCCAAAGTAAATGGCTAAGAGTTCCTTCTCCGTTTGTCCATAATTCTGCTCTGTGCTGTTCATGGTGCGTGATGCACATGCGACAAGTCTTGGTATACCTTTGTCATCTTTTTGAAACAAACAACAACCAAGACCATTTTTTGATGCATCACACTGTAATACGATTTTCTTATTAGGGTCAAACGGCGACAGAGCTGGGGCTGAACTAACCTTAATTTTCAGTTTTTTGAAAGCCTCCTCATGGATTGGCAACCATGTAAAGTCAACATCCTTTTTGAGAACTTTGCATAATGGGGACATTAGTTCCCCCATATCTGGTACATAACGCCTTATATAACTGAAAGAACCAATAATACTTTTTAGTTGATCTTTGTTAGTTGGAGGTTCCAGATTAATTAAAGATTCAGCTCTGGATTTATCAATTGACATGCCATTAGCATTAAATGTTTGACCAACATATTTGACCTCAGTTTGCCGATATTGTAGTTTATCTTTATTGAAGACAATACCTAGTTCTTTTGCTTTCTTCATTACATTATTAAGAGAAGCATCATGCTCTTCTATTGTGCTTCCCATAACCAAGATGTCATCAGCCCAGACCATGACATTAGGAAAGCTTCCAAAATGAGTCTCCAGTACTTCTTGGAAGAGTTCAGGTGCATTCATTAGACCATATGGTAACACTAGATACCTGTATACTCCAAACGGTGTGGCAAAACAGCATTTCCAAGAAGACTCTTCACTCAGCATTAAATGATGAAAGCCTTCAGATAAATCAAGCACTGAAAAAAACTTTTTATTTTTTAGTTTAATGGCCATGTCATCTAAGGTTGGTAACATCTTGGGTTTTTTTACAATGATTTTGTTCAAGTCAGATGGGTCCAAACATAATCTAATTTTCTTATTTGGCCGCTCAACTAATACAATTCTGTTTACACATGCTTTGTTACTTATATTCTCTACTTTTACAATAGCTTCTCTCTTTTCCAGTCTATCTAATTCAGTTCTTAACGGCTCCAACATGGAGTGTGGGATTCTAGGCGAAGGATAACAAATTGGATCTAAAGAACATCTGGTGGGAATTTCAAAAACACCAGGCACCTTGCCAATCCCCTTAAATACTTCAACATTTTCTTGAATAAAATTTTCTTTATTGACATCAGGTACAGTTGCCTGTACATTATGCACCCTTTTTATCAACTTTAGGCTGACACAACCAGGCAAACCCAGCAGCATGGATTTACAGTCAACGATTATAAAATTCTCTAGACATTTATTGTCTCTGTATTTACACTGCAAACTGATCATGCCTAACGGTCTAACCTGGCTGCCCTCAAACGACTCAAGTTTTATATTTGTTGGCAGTAGCTTTAATTTTAAATTTTTATTAATTTTGTTAAATAAATTAACAGGCATTATACTGACATCGGCACCCGTGTCAAGCTTACATTTTATTGTGGTGTCCTCAATAATGATAACTTCAAACCACTCAGATTTTAAGCTATTTATACTTTTAGCTTCCTTGCAGTGA
Organism: Sesia apiformis; assembly: GCA_914767545.1. Classification (NCBI taxonomy): domain Eukaryota; kingdom Metazoa; phylum Arthropoda; class Insecta; order Lepidoptera; family Sesiidae; genus Sesia; species Sesia apiformis. The sequence goes on from OU611958.1 coordinate 592,537, forward strand.
ACAGTTTCACAATCACTATCAGAATTTGACTCTTTATTTACTTCACGCACTTTTTTATGACTGCTGACCCTGCAACTCACTGCAAAATGATTTAACAAGCCACATTTCACACACTTTTTACCAAATGCGGGACATGAACGTGGACCATGCTCCGTTTGGCACCTCTTGCACTTGAATATATTAGAAGGTTTCTTATTGATTCTTGCGGCTTCAATGGACACAGGATTCATCGCTGATACTTGTCTTGACGCCTGCTCTTTGGTCTGGCAAAATTTTATTGCCTTATCTAGTGTAAGCTCATCAACTCTGAGTAAGGCTTCCTGTGTTCCTTTGTCATAGACAGTTTGAACTATGTGATCCCTCATCAGTTCGGTTTCCATAGTTTTATATTCACACGATTTTATCAAATGTCTGCAGTCCGTCATATATGCATCAAACGGTTCGCCCTCTTGTTGTTTGCGTTCATTAAATTTGAAGCGCTCGAAAACAATATTTGTTCGAGGATTTATATGCGCAGTGATTGCACTGACAACATTTTCATAGGTCAACTCGGTTTCAGCGATAGGGATTGTTGACACGACTCTAGCGGCTTCCGGCCCCATCATGTTTCGCAACAAGGATAATTTTACCGCATCTGGGCTTTTATTTTTACCCGTAACGACCAAGTAATCTTCAAAACTGCACAACCAGAACTTCCATTCTGAAGCTGCATTTTCTCTTGAAATATCTAAGTTTGGTGGCAGTTTAACCGAGACATTTTCTAATTGGGATGCACATTTGCCGGCGTCCATCTTGATATTTTGATCTTGATTTTCGTAAAAATTTTTTGTTGCAAACTTGTAAACTTAAGTTTGTGTCGAAACTTTATAAAATTCACGGTTCAATGTTTAGTTTTATCGGCTGCGCCATGTTGTATCTCTAATTTAGTTAAATAAAAGAAACATTATAATAATACATTTTTATTATGTACTTCCAATGTGTATGACATAAGATCATAGATAATCTAGACAGTAGCATAGAGTGTATAAAAGTAGTGATGTGACATACATCACATTACAACACAAACGATTAGGAAATATACTTTTACGTGTTTTTTACACAAATTTATCTAATAATCTGGTCTTAAATGCGTAAGTTTAATTAGTTTTGAGCTCTTTTTATTTAACCTACTGCAATATATAATGATAGCGAACAAATTTTAATGATAGAAATTATGTTTTTATTTATTTAATCCTATATAAGTATGTTTTAAAGAAATACTCAATGTGAGAAAAATAATTAAAAATTAAAAAATGTTGCGAAATAAAACATCCGTTTATTACATCACTTGTTTGTATCGGCTTCATTGCCCTTTCGCGTTCCTCGCAGCACTACACGGGCTAGCCCAATTCGCAAATAGGCTATTCCTTTACTACACCAGCTAACACCACTAGGAACTAGCATTCACATTTATAATCCCACCCACTAGCGATTGTCGGCAACGTCCTCTGTACGGCTAGCTTTTGTCAACTGAGCATTCACAGAATTACAAAACTTTGCCAAGAAAAAAAACATAAAAGTGAAAATTTTAGTAGAAAAAATTTTAGATGAAATATTATGGGGGATAAGAATTTAGAGAATTCTTTTGGGATGAACAATTTAAGGGTTTTTTTTTTCAGGATAACTATTTTAAGGGATTGGTCCTTTCGCTTTGAACAACAGTTCAAATCTGTTGAGGAACAGATTTGTTCTGTACCACATGTAATTTGTAATTGAAGTCACCTAGTCACCTATTAAATTAATATGCTTGTAATGATTGCCAACGTCTGTATTAATCCTTTACGTCGTAGAAAAAATATTTTTCATACTTTTATATTCGATATAAATACAATAAACATGTTAAAACACGAGCATATGCTAGTTATAGTATATTCTTAGCATATATGCAATTCACATTGCAATACTTACAACAACATTTCACTACAAATGCGCAAATTTCCGAGATCAATAAAATTAAATAGTTTACTCTCAGAGACAAAGTGGAAATAGGCAAAGATTGTTTCGTATCGTATCTGCGTGAACGTTCGGTTAATCTCTGCATTAAATTTTCCCCTCCCGCTCCCCGCACCTCAGCCGGTACAACCCGCGCTGTGACAAAATGTTTCATTACAATTGCTTGTCTAGTAGAATACATAGAAGTCATTGGTTAATGTCGGTTTGATTTCTACATGAAAGAGTGAGCTAATTAACAGTGAAAATTTTGTCGTATTCGGCTTGTTGGTTTTTGCGTTTCGGACTTAGCTAACTAACATTTCAGTGAGATATGTTAGAGCCCATTTCCATCCCGTCCTCATCTATCCCCACTCATTTCCCCAACTCTTTCTCCAAATCCATTCTTACATCAACAAAGGTAGGCATCCGTGGGCGTGCCTAAGTTTGTCGTTCTGGATTGATGTTGGCATGTAACGTAGATGTCTATGGGCGATAGTATCCATTTACCACCAGTTGGACTGTATGCTCTTTTCCCACCTTTTTTCAATAAAAAAAATGTGTCATACAACGTGTCACTGAAATAACACAAAACTTGAAACACGGCAAATAATTTAAAATATATGGAATCGCTCTAGCGAAAAATAAATTTAATAAATCAAAAGTCACAAAAATGTCAAATTTTGTTGTTCTGTCTAAAATGTTCGTTGCGCGCTCATTACTCAGTGCATGACCGGGCGCCGTGCCCGATAGTTTCAATGAGTGTATTTGTTTCGTGTAACTACGCGTAGTATAAAAGATATACTAGAAATTAACAATACGTTATTAAAAAAAAAACTTATGGTAATGACTAGTGGAATCAATTCTCGATACTTTTTTTTCGGCGTCTGCGTTATTTCAGGGCCACATTGTATAATTTAGTTTACTTTAATGAAATTAACATTCCTTTTTCTAACAATTATATTGCAATTATTTGCAACTACAAAACAAAATAAACTATAAAGTACTTCTGATAAAAAGTTTGCGTATTGCGTCGTATGAAGCCATTAGATTTCGGCTTATTCCGTTTTATTTTACTGCCACATCGGAAAAATAATATAGCTATTACTGCTTTAATGCGGGAAAACCACGCCGTTTCCCTCTAGGTTGATGTACAATGAAGCTTAACAAGCAATAATGAAATAAAGGCTTGTTGTAAAGAGAGACTTGAATATCGCGCTAATACATAGAAACTATAACGTAAATTTAGTGTGTGGTAGGAATGACGACGCCACACGTGGCGAGGAAGCTCGATCGATAAGTACGTGCGACAACTGTTGCGCCAAATCTTCCCTCCTTTTCTAACCATAACAAAAACCTATAATAAAAAGAGATGGCGCGATCAGCTCCGCTACGAGCTCATTGCGCAAAATTCACGCACCAGTCATCCTGTCTCGTCTGCGTTAATGTATCATTAGACGTGAGTAAAAGAGATGAGAGATGCGGCATCGTATGTTCTTAAAACGTCACAAAGGAGGTCGCCCGATGAATAACAATGCGGACTGCGGGAATGATGTCCTTATCGACGAGTGGCTGCGAACCGCTAAGTTTGCGTTACGTTTACATTACATCGCGTAAACTTAACGTGAGTTTTGTGAAAGTTAATCCGTGTACTGCAAACGGCGTAGTCATAACAATATTTAGAATGCAATTTAGAATTGTTTTATTATTTACAGAAAAAGGCAGCAGATGACCGAATCCACTTACCACAGATTGTAATATACTGAACTGTGTAAGGTACAGATTGTAAAGACAACAACAACCTGCTTGATCGGCGGCGTAGCGTTTTAAGGCCATACATCCCTCATGCACATGAAACACTTGCATGTGTCCAGCAGTGAATACTAAAAGAGCTGTTTTTTTTTATAGAGAAGAGGGCGGACGAGCAAGCGGTCTCACGTGATGGCAAGTGTTACCGCCGCCCATGGACACCTGCAACACCAGGGGGTATGCGGGCGCGCCGCCGACCTTGCAAAATCCTATTCACAGCTTTCTTGAAGAACCCCATGTCGTAGTTTAATGGGAAGACCTCTTGAGGCAGTTCGTTCCACAGCCTACGGGTTCGCGATATAAAATATTTTTTGGACCGACCAGTACGCGACACCTCCGTATCTAGGAAATGCGGATGGACCGCACTTCTGTGACGGGAGGTGCGGTTGTAGAAACCCGAGGTGGGAATTATATTGAACAATTCTTCAGAGCATTGCCCATTGTACAAGCGGTAGAACACACAGAGAGATGCAACGTCTCTCCGAACGCTGAGGGGTTCTAAACTGCCCGTGAGAGTGGGATCGTTGACAATACGAACAACACGTCGTTGGATGGAGTCAAATGGGTCTAATTGGTATTTCGGTGCGCCGGCCCATAGATGTGAGCAATACTCCATATGGGGCCTCACCTGTGCAATGTAGGTACTAAAGAAGGCGCTAGAGTCTAGACACTCGAGCTCTGAGTGAGCGCTAATAAACTTTTGGGACGTGAAAGGTTAGTGAGCGTTGTAGTCCTAATGTTTGATGGTCTTAAAGCCTTGTAGTTAAAAACTCGAGTATAAAACGTCAAAACAATTAATGTTCCGGTTCAATAGTATTAATTTAGAGCTCCAGAGCCCAAGCGTTTAAATTGTTTTCTAATGATATGTGTGGGGAAAAGATAATGAAATAACAATCTTTATATTACACTTAACAAAATAACACATTACGTAAATAATCTACTCGGATATGAAACAACGTAACAGTCTGAGCGCGACTGGGAAGAGTACATTGCCGTCAAACCTGATTGTATAATGATAAGTCGCTTTTCTCCGCACAGCCACTATGAATATTAAAATTAATGCCCGCTGTATAAATAAAGCCCGCCCATTTGTGCGGGCGCTTAGACTATAAAATGAATGGATTACATTGATCGGTGGCCCACAGCTGGAAAAAGAAGCGTAAGCTCCGCCAGCAGCCAGAAACAAGACCTGGATGCGACTAGCACAGGACAGAGACGTATTAGAGAGGGAGCTTTTAGACCCTGTACCGGGATGAATTAAAAAAGCAGAAAATGATGAATGATGATGAAAAATTGTATTTATTTATATTCCTAATAGTCTTTATTATTAATATATATTTTTTCGATAACCTCAATAATATGCTCTAAACCAAAATGCCAAAATCCCTAACAGCGCGGATTTTAATCACTGTGTAGTCTCAGTGACATACATAACATTCGCTTGCGAATGTGCTCATTAAACACAAATACACATATATTTATACACAAATACACATATATTTATTCAGAAATACACATATTTATACACAAAGACACAAGGGTTATTCACAAACTTAAAGTGCCACAGAGAGCCATGGAACGATCTATGTTTGGAGTATGTATTTTTAAAATAAATCATTTTATATACAAGTACATCAATTTATAACAATAAACATAAATTAAAATTATCGAAAGTACCTATTAACCAAACTTATTTCACATCCCTATACAATTTCTTGAAACCGCACTGGCGCGGTGTCGCGTACTGTTAAGTAGCCGATATCAGCTACCGAAATGCACGATTCAAATAGCAATGGGCGGGGCGGGACACATATGTCTCCTACGCGACGGTAGATGAAGCGAAATCGTATTAAGCTGGAATACCTACGGAAAGCTATGTTTGGGTAGGCTGTCTATTAAAAACTCTGACGATTTAAAAAACATCGCTGGTTTAACCTGGACTAAGGAAGCCACAGATCGTTTCAAGTGGAGAAGTCATGTAGAGGCATGCTGTGTAGAAGAGAAGTGAAATTGTATTAATAATTTTAATCTGTGTCCTTCGGCTCTGCGAGAGTCTTCGAATAAAGGCGGACTTCTTCACTGGCTATCCGTACTGGAGCAGTATTAGTGCTGTAGATTATCTGCAAAGTTTATTAAATAAACCAAATGTCGCTGGGAGCACTCGACTGGCCACGTTACCCATTGTAGGGTATTTGAGGTGATATGTAAAGAAAATCAGCTGTTGAATGTTTGTTAATATATTAGGTAGTAGGAAAAGTTCGCGGCCTTTTTGAACGTATGACTTTAGCGTGCTATATTTCTGGCAACACTGATCACTGAGTCCTCACAAATAGTCCCAAAGCCAGGCCTCACTCCGAACGAAGTCATATTATGTATATAGTGAGACTAATAAAAGAGGTATTATGTAATCACTTGCTTCTCACTAATACTAAATTTTAACATTGATTTCTAATTAAATTGTCAAGAGCTCACACACATTCTTTGACAGTCGAAAGGGGAGAGAGCGAGGGGCCCGGGGCCGGGGAGCCTTGCGTTCCAAAACACACTTACAAGGTTTCGATACTATATTGAACACCCATCTTTCACAAAAGACTACCGTAACTGTATTTCCTACTTTATCATCTTATCCCATGCATGTATGTGTTTCGGTAGTGAGTGATATATGTCAGAGCCCATTCACATAGTATCCTTTCCCATCCCACCAATTTTCCCAAACCTTTCTCCAAATTCATTTATAAATCTCTTAAAGCACGTCTGATGGCCGACGTTTGCCATTTTGGACTAAAGTTGGCACGTACCGTGGATATCCATAGGTGGCAGTATCCACTTACCACCAGGTGGACTGTCTGCTCGTCTGCCATCTAGTCGAATAAATGTTTCTTACTTTTTTTCTATATAAAAAGATTTTGAACTTGAGAAGGTCTATCCACTCATTACCTACTTGTTTATTGGGCGTTTCGCGTGAATTCTATGCATGAATTATCATTAGCCACTGTCGTTCACTTTAGCTTAAAATATAATTAGGGCAACGATATTTTAAACCGAAAGTCATGACCTTTTAGTCAATAATTACGAGTATTTATTAGAGGAACTACGCAGTGACGTAGGAATAATGAAAATGGCGTCTGTATTATAATTCTGTACATACTTTTTGATGGGGAGACTGCACGCTGCAATCCAACAGCTGCTGGGCGCGCTCGACTGGCCACGTTACCCCTCTCTCGCAGTAGACTACCTTGAAATGTACTGCATTTCCCACTTTATTTTATTTTCCTAATGTACTTATTTCCCGGTAATGAGTGAGATGTGCCAGAGCCCATTCCCATCCTACCCCTCCCCATTTTCCCAACCCTTTCTCCAAATCCATTCCTATATCTCCACAAGTAGGCAGCGAATCCGGGGGCGTGCCAACGTTTGTAATTTTGGACTAAGGTTGGCATGTATCGCGGATGTCTATGGGCGACAGTATCCACTTACCATCAGGTGGACTGTATGCTCGTCTGCCGCCTTCGTAAATAAAAAAACAATCTATACATATAAGAAGCTCACTGGTGCAGGCGGAGGTTCGAACTCACGAAATCATGTGTATAAGTCGAAAATAAGTATACCAAATTTTACGCTGATATCGCTGCCAACATATCTTAAAGAACATTAATAATAAATGTGGTTGAACAATTGGGAATTGGTAACTTACCACCGCTCCGCTCCTTAGCCCCTTTATTACAGCCATAATGTTGATTTTCTCCAACATAGCGATAGCTTAGGAGTAGATTATTAACTCGACTTGCGTATCAATTGCGTAATCGTTTGCTTTTCATTATGTTTCTATTTAACTACTAACCGGAAATGAAAAAATTGTCTGCGCTTGGAGCCGCTGCGAGTTTTAGTGTTAGTCGAAATAGAACCCGAAAAGGTTGTTTGCATTGTCTTATTCGATTTCTCTGATTATTAGCTACACAGCCGTTTGCTTCTAGACTAGAGAGTTGGGTTGATTGAAAATTATGTACAAATAAGTAGGTAAGCACCAAAAACGGCGGGTTACCCATACTTTGCGACGGTAGTTAAATAATAAAAACAAAAAATGTTGAAGCGAGCCGCGACAAATTTAATAAACATATTCGAAACATAATTATTAGTTGTAATAAGGGGTCATCCATAAATTACGTCACACGTTAAGGGGCAGGGAGGGGGTCAACAACGTGTGACATCGTGTGACAAGGGGGGCGGGGGTCATAAGCTTCATGACGTCACATGTATAAATCTAAAGTATTAAAACTCTAAAGTTCAACTCTAACGAAAAACTTTAAAGTATTATAATTTTGAAAGAGCTGTTTTAATTTAATAATTTCTAAATTTAAAATTGCCAAATATGTGACGTCACACCACCTGTGACAAGGATGGGGAGGGGGGACTCCAAAAATCATGGAATTCGTGTGACGCAATTTATGGATGTGGCCCCTAACATAATAACATAATTATTAAAAATATTCTTTAAGACCTATAAGCTCCTGGTTTCTGCAGTGCATCATGGGCAATTCCACAGTTCCGACTTTTGGCCAAAGGTTGTAGTGTCTTTTTGGCAAGATATTGCTGATAGCAATATTTTGTGGAATGGTAAAGAGCGAGATAATGATCAGTTCCAATTTAGCTAGTGCTTTCAATCAGGCGCTTAGGAAGGTCTTTAAAAAATAATGCGCATTAGGACTCCACTGACCGATGGTCTAGCTAGACACCGAAAGCAGTAACTTTGTTCCCAAGCAAGGTTAAACCAATCACGCTACTCTGCACAAGCTATACATTATTCACGGGTTCGACTCTCAAGTCGGCTACTAATTAATCGATCGCGCGCGTCCTATGGCCGTTGACCCGCCCGTTACAGGACGGGTGACCTACATTTAAAAAAGTACGATATTAGGGTTATTGGAACGTCTTCTAAATTTGTTACGTCGATCATTAATTTAAAAAATCCCGTTGGTAGGATTATTTCGTTTTACCATTCCATACCATCAGCTTGTCCGCTCACAGGTGGATATAGGCCTCTCCCAAAGTTCGCCGCCACACACGATCCTCGGCTCTTCTCATCCATCCATACTCGCGAATTTCTTTAAGTCGTCGGTAAATAGAGAGAAACAAAATATTTAGATAAAAGTTATCTTATCGGGACTATTTTGAAAAAAAATGTAATTATGAAACTATAGAACTGATTTAGCCCCTGTACGTAATAAATCTAGATATTGACCCAAACAATTTTTATGGAAGTGTCATTGCCTAGAGTTTTTTTTTTTTATAGAAAAGTGGGCGGACGAGCAAGCGGTCCCACGTGATGGTAAGTGTTACCGCCCGCCGCCCATGGGCACCTGCAACACCAGGGGGTATGCGGGCGCGCCGCCGACCTTGCAAAATCCTATTCACAGCTCTCTTGAAGAACCCCATATCGTAGCTCAATGGAAAGACCTCTTGAGGCAGTTCGTTCCACAGCCTACGGGTTCGCGGTATAAAATAATTTTTGGACCGAACAGTGCGCGACACCTCCGTATCGAGGAAATGCGGATGGACCGCACTTCTGTGACGGGAGGTGCGGTTGTAGAAACCCGAGGTGGGAATTATATTAAACAATTCTTCAGAGCATTCCCCATTGTACAGGCGGTAGAACACACAGAGAGACGCAACGTCTCTCCGAATGCTGAGGGATTCTAAACCGCCCGTGAGAGTGGGATCGTCGACAATACGAACAGCACGTCGTTGGATGGAGTCAAATGGGTCCAATTGGTATTTCGGTGCGCCGGCCCAGAGATGAGAGCAGTACTCCATATGGGGCCTCACCTGAGCTTTGTAAAGCATAAGGAGTTGCCCTGGTTTGAAATACCGCTTCGCTCTGTTCTCTGCGGTCAAAAACACACTTTCTACCGCGAACCCAAAAATTATGAAATTAACAGCTGAGGTTTTTCCATTACGCTGCGACATGGAGCTACTCAGGAAAGCTGTGAACAGGGAAGACCCGGTAATGTCGGCAGCGGGTGCGCCCGTTGTGTTGCAGGTGTCTATGGGCGGCAGTGACCACTTACCGTCATGTTTTTTTTCTATCATTTCTTTATCTATGTGGCTGAATCCGCATTACAAAAAAAATACTGCATGCACTGTACTGATTTCAATAAAACTTGGCACTGTTGTTATAACTTATATTCACAACAGGTTAAGGGACTAAATTATCTGATACCATCTTTCTATAGAAGGTTTTTCTAATCACACGTACTGAGGTCTAGCCTTAGACACTGCATTTCTTACAAATACTCTTTATATCTATGTATATATATACTATATATATAAAAGAGGATGTTGGTATATCTTATGTTAATAGACTTCGATGCCGTTTGATCGATCACCATGAAAGTTGGCCCATGTATGCATCTTTTCATGGAGAAGGTTTATATGCTATCGACTTTGCAATTAAACAACTTTTAACGGTTTAAATCGCGTATATTTGACATGATTTATATCCCGACGTTTCGAACACTTTGCAGTGGACGTGGTCACGGGGTGACTAATTGATTTTATTTGTCACTTGAGTTATTAAGAAATTATTACTACCGTCTGAAATTTTTTTGAACTACCGTCTGAAATTTTTTAATCATAACATTCCCTATGCACGCAGTATTCGCTCACGGTGTCCAGAGGTCTTGCAGTATGGCGTTGGCCTTGTGATTTAATTAATTTAATGACTGGATCCCAAGCTGGTGGTACTTGCCAACCATCTTCTCTATTGAAATTTGGGTGTTTCTTAATTTCAATAGCCTCGCGTAACATTCTTGGCATGTACCGGGTCTCTCTAGCGAGGATTTGTGGATTATCAAATCGAATGTAATGGTTGGGTTTGTCCAGAGCATGTTCACAAACTGCAGACTTGGTCGAGCGTCTGTTCTTCATGTCAGCTATGTGTTCTTTTATCCGGATACCGATGCTCCTCTTTGTTTGCCCAATGTATGATAACCCGCATTCACAATCAAGCTTGTAAACACCTGCATCTTGTAGGGGGATATTGCTCTTGACCGGTCTTAAAAATTGGCTAATCTTCTTGTGCGGCTTGAAGTAAGTTTTAATTGAAGCTCGTCTTAAGATATTGCCAATTTTGTCAGTGATGCCCTTGATGTATGGTAAGATGGCAGGTTGTCGCTCAACTGTAGGAGGCTTGGGGCGGCTTCTGTGACGCATTCGTGGAAGTTTGTGATTGTTGCTTCGCAGTACTTGTTTCACATGCAGAAGCTCTTCCTCGAGGTGGTCAGTGTCACAGATGCCGTGTGCTCTCTGTAACAAAGATTTGCCTACGGTAGTCAACTGACATGGATGGTGATGGGAGTTACCATTGAGATATTTATCATCCAACTCCCATCACCATCCATGTCAGTTGACTACCGTAGGCAAATCTTTGTTACAGAGAGCACACGGCATCTGTGACACTGACCACCTCGAGGAAGAGCTTCTGCATGTGAAACAAGTACTGCGAAGCAACAATCACAAACTTCCACGAATGCGTCACAGAAGCCGCCCCAAGCCTCCTACAGTTGAGCGACAACCTGCCATCTTACCATACATCAAGGGCATCACTGACAAAATTGGCAATATCTTAAGACGAGCTTCAATTAAAACTTACTTCAAGCCGCACAAGAAGATTAGCCAATTTTTAAGACCGGTCAAGAGCAATATCCCCCTACAAGATGCAGGTGTTTACAAGCTTGATTGTGAATGCGGGTTATCATACATTGGGCAAACAAAGAGGAGCATCGGTATCCGGATAAAAGAACACATAGCTGACATGAAGAACAGACGCTCGACCAAGTCTGCAGTTTGTGAACATGCTCTGGACAAACCCAACCATTACATTCGATTTGATAATCCACAAATCCTCGCTAGAGAGACCCGGTACATGCCAAGAATGTTACGCGAGGCTATTGAAATTAAGAAACACCCAAATTTCAATAGAGAAGATGGTTGGCAAGTACCACCAGCTTGGGATCCAGTCATTAAATTAATTAAATCACAAGGCCAACGCCATACTGCAAGACCTCTGGACACCGTGAGCGAATACTGCGTGCATAGGGAATGTTATGATTAAAAAATTTCAGACGGTAGTTCAAAAAAATTTCAGACGGTAGTAATAATTTCTTAATAACTCAAGTGACAAATAAAATCAATTAGTCACCCCGTGACCACGTCCACTGCAAAGTGTTCGAAACGTCGGGATATAAATCATGTCAAATATACGCGATTTAAACCGTTAAAAGTTGTTTAATTGCAATGTATAGTAATCGCGAAAACCTAAGAAAATATTATGCTATCGACTTTGTTGTAACTCGCCACTAGATGGCGCTGCAGTACATCAACTTTTATGGCAGGACATCGTCTGCCGGGTTCTACTAGTAGGTACTTTATAAAATCTTTACTGGTAATAAGAAAAAATATACTATATAATTTCTATCCTAAGTCCTATCTATGGTTTTTCTGGGACTGTCGACCAAGCGCTTTGAAATGTCTTAAACCTTAAACGTCCTTATGCTTACTAGGATCCCACGGAACCCAGACTCTTGACACCGCATCCAATAAAAATGTATACAGGACCTATGTCCCTGTATTTCTCTGCCTGCTCTGCCGCCACGCCTGCCTTTATGCAGGTTTCGTGGAGTTGGGATGGGGCCAGCGTGTCCACGCAGTATACAGATCGATCCATTTCCTCACGACACCAGTGACATCCCGTCAGATCTCTTGCCATCGTCACGTACGATACCGTTCGGCTCTAGTAAAGCCGGTACGTTAAATAGTATAGTGTAATACTTTAGTATAGAGATCGGTTTGTATCACATAAAAATGCCCCTTTCTGGTGCCGACCATGACATATCTTATAAGTTTTTATACAAATAACCAGATTTTTTGGTCCTCCATGTACGCAGTTGGCAAGGCTTGGCAGACAAATAAAGAGCTAGGTCTAATTTCCGGCCAACAGTCATAATTTACGTTTGTTTATGTACTTAGGAAGGTGTTCCCGATAATTTTGGTTTCCAACTAGACCTACCTACGCAATTTTGAAACTAGCCAAGGCTTTGGGAAATGATATTATTTCCAATATGGCGAATGTTCATCTATATTTTCACTTTTATTGACATTTTCTTTCTATTTTCAATTTTATTATGTATCTACAATTACACTTTTATCTAAAAACTCGCTATGATTTCCTAGTTTGTTTTATTTCAAATGCCACTTTCCACCCAATTTCTACCCAATCCCACTCATACCATTCCATCGAGTAAAGGTGAATAATCGTATAAAAAGGTATCTTACATATTATTCACAAGGTATTTCACAATTATATCGCTTCACAATTATATATATGGGATAGGGGCCATCAAATCCCCTCCTGTCCTATTGAGTAAAGATTATAATGGGAAAAGGAATGTCCTATTATTCTTTGCTCCGCATACCTCGTCATGGAAAGAGAAAAAATGGAAGGTACAATGAAATAAGAAACAGTTTTCGTTCCGTTATCCATCCTTAACCTTAACCTTCCCATCTCTTTTTCCCAATCCATTCGTAAATCCTCGAAGTGCCACGTGGACACGCCAACATTTGTCATTCTGGACTGAACTAGGTATGTATCATGTATGTCCATGTGCGACTGTATCCATTTCCCACCAAATTTAATGGACTGTCATCTGACACTTTCTTACCATCAAAAATGTGTACCATAAAAAACGTTACCTAGGCTCACCTCGATTTTTTTTTGTTTTTGACACGGAGTAGCTGATACAAGACATCTTATACCGCGACCTCGAAAGTTGTTTAATGAACTACCTAATAAAGTATTTCCACTGAACTATAAGATAGGGCTGTTCTGTGAAAAGGCAGCGCAGCCGCATCCCCCCGATTAGGGTTGCCAGGCGTCCGGCTTTAGCCGGACATGTGTGACTTTTTACAGTCGTGTCCGGCCTTTTTTTAGGCTTTTTATCAAATATATTTCATAGGATATATTTTTTTATTTCTTTAATTTTATTTTATTTTATTTCATTGTATTTTGTTTGTTCTTCGATTTTATCTAGTCTCCAGAAGACTTTGTACTTAATTGAAATACGTAACCGAGTTTTTTTTACTATAAAAGTTATGTCCAGCTTTGAAAAAGATATGTCCGGTTTTTAGGGCAAAATGTCCAGCCTAATGTAGCGCCGAGTCCGGCTTTTGTATTTTAGGGCCTGGCAACTCTACCTCCGATGTTACCTACAGGGGCCCATGGACGACGGTGACCACTTATCATTATGTTGCTCGAGCCATTTCTTTTATAAAATAGTAGTACAATGACTGATTTAATAACACGTCATTCTCTACCAGAAAACCCGCGGTTAAAACAAAGAATATAACAATATTGCCAATGCTCATGCCACTAGCCTGCAGCTTTTGGCACACCGCTGTCGGCCGGTTGGCTCACACGGTGTATATACTTGCCAAACTATTTTTTTAATTGCTAAGGCTTTTGTCTCCATCGGGATTTAGGTAGGCATTTTCTTTAATGGCCTAAAAATGATGGTTTTGTAATGACCCAAAGAGCAGAATACTGCCTTCCTAAGGATAAAGGCATTAGTAACATTTTTAACGGCCTTTTTGGCGGAAACTCGAGTTGTTTCGTTATTGGAAAATTTGTGTTTTAGGCGTTTTATGGTTTAATAATGGTAATTTAATAAACTTAGTGATTTTCGTGAGTGGATTTTGTGATAATTCAAATAAAAGCGTGGTACTGCGTTTTTCATGTGCTTCCAAAGAGTCCTCTCGTGTCCTTAGAAAACCTACTATCCTTTTACTGAGCAACTTCTGACTTCACTTCGATGGGACTGGATATTGGTAGGATACGTTTTAGACTTTGTAATTGTTTGTTACGCAAAAATCTTGACACTGGCAGAATGTGCTAATTGCACCATAGCCATATTTGAAAAAAGAAAAAATAACCCATAAATAACATTATATTCGGAAGTTGAAAATAATGAGAATAAACAATGCTTATTCTTATTGTTTTATCCAAAATTCCAAGTTTTTAACTTGATTTTAAATTAATAAAATCTGAACGATTTTTTTATCATTTACAAACATACTACAAGACCCACGATGTGTATTTTGACGTGTTATAAAAACTTCTTATGCGTGCTTGATTTAACATAATGTAAAACACCACAAGCCACTTTATAATATACCTACATGCTTGTCGAGCCTCCGGGTCTCTCCAGTTAACTAAAATGTGTGCCATTTAACAATTAGTTCCGACCTTTTTACGCGTATGTGAACGGGGCGCTATGATTATTCTCGGACGCGCTACTGCTGATTTTTGCTTTTAGCAAAAATTCTACATATTATGATAACAGTTATAATGTTATGACGTTAAAACTACGAGATAACAATACAATCTCTTTTAATAAGTCGTCTATAGTAAAAAAAAGTGCTTATCATGTATCAATAAACAAAATGCAAACGTCATGGCCGTAATTTTTATATTCGGATTATCACGTTACATCTAATAAACATGTATGTGTAATTGTCCGTTTCTTTTGTAAATGTAATAATCCTGTAATTATAACAAAAGTCTTATCTATCTAATAATAATGTCTACAGATTAGCACTAAATCTATTTGAAGCTAAATGCGGCGGCCTGATGACTACCTACTGGATTAGTCGACAAGTGTTTGCATGTAGTCAGAAGCGCGGGCGGGCACGGGCACTCCCCGCGCTCCTTATTTTATTATCGCCTTCCTTCCTCCCCTCTTTCCACCCCTTCCCCGCGCCTGCGCACTCCCCTCGCCCGGAACCCAGCTAACTTGTAACTAAGCACAAATATTATCCAGCTACACCCCCCAGTATATACCCACTGACTTGTTAGTGGCTATTGACTTTTCATTTGCTCCCGCCAAGTTCCCATTGAAGGTAATCTGCGCTCCAAATCAAACTTTCGTATTGGAAGTATCTCCTCGTTTCGTGAATTGGATAACACTTAAAGGTCGGATTGTGAATCGATGTAAGATGAACTCTGATGACCTCCTCGGAGACGCTCTTTTTTGTCGGACACATTTGACGTCCGACGCACATTGAATGATGGCGAGTGACTGAAGAACACAATTTGATTATTTTCCAATCTAGGTACATCTTTTGGCAATAGGCGTACTGAAATACTGCATACTCATATTCAATTCAAATGATGCATATTCTCATCTACATCCTCTTTATTGGTTTCTTAATCCGCTTTTCTTTGGAAACAAGTGCATTAAAATGCCATTTTGTAGCCGGGGCCTGAGTTCGTACGTTCGAACAATTTAAATATTTACTAGACACCTTCCGACGCCGCGCGCCGTTTAGCGAACAATCTAAATACATATTTATAACATAAAGGAGTGTATCGGTTCGCGAACGCCGTTAAATCAAAAATTACTGCGGTATGGGTAGAAAACTAATTACTGTATACAATAAAATTTTCACTAAAATAAAACTGGACTGAGGATTTCAGTGCATCTCCGTTTTTTATTAAAAGGATAGGCTTTTAGTTTAGATATAAAAGATGCCTTCGACTGGCACATACGGGTGGGTGGCGGCAAATCATTCCAAATTTTGGAGGCCCTGCACTTAAATCCACTTCTGAAGCCCGTAGTTTTGTATGCGGGTATGTGGAGCACGTAATTGTCGACTCTAGATATAGGACCAATTTTTTCCTGACGCCCACACTGGTTATGTTCTTACAACAAACAATCTATGTAGTTTGGAATATTCGTTTACTGCTGGATACGGGCACAGATTTTATAATCCTAAATATAATCTTTATAGATTATGTAAGGCCTTCTCATTAACATTGTCTTGTGCATGGGCAATGTATGACCTTAAAACGCCACGCTGGTCAATCGGATTGACAAGGCCACGCTTTCAGAGGTAGTGCAGTTCCTTAGGACTTGTGGTAGAGACTTTTTTATCCTTTAGTCGCATTTGACGACACCCACGAGGTGCTATTCTAAAGCCGGCCAACAGCAGACGGCCACCTTAATTTTACCATACTACACTAACGTGAATGGACATAACTATCTTTGCGTTTCCTAATAAATTGTTATGTTATTTTCTTAGGTTTTCGCGATTACTATACATAGCAATTAAACAACTTTGAACGGTTTAAAACCGTCTGACCACCGGACTACCGGTAGTTCAAAAAATTTCAGACGGTAGTCCAAATAATTTCTTAATAACTCGAGTGACAAATAAAATCAATTAGTCACCCCGTGACCACGTCCATTGCAAAGTGTTCGAAACGTCGGGATAAAAATAATGTCAAATATACGCGATTTAAACCGTTCAAAGTTGTTTAATTGCTAAATTGTTATGTTATCTGAGCGAAACCAGGACGATCGGTAGTTATCGACAACAATCGTCTCATAAAAGTTATAACAGTCGTTATGGATCAATAACACACCGTGAGAAACTTTCAAATAGATGTTATTTCCACTCATCGCTATTTCGAACATTGAAAAGGTGGGGGCGTAGAGCTATAAAGGTTTCGGAAACAAGAAAATCTCTCGAAAAGCAAATCCACGTCTATTGAGATAAATGAAGGTGACTTTTAACAGAAACCCACAAATTGAATAATATTTCAATCGGCAGCCAACTCGGGCTCGTCCGCCGGGGCGCAGATATTATACAGGGAACGGGTACAGAGCAAGATAACGAAATTATTTATTTTTTATAGACTTTTATATAAAAAGAAACAGGGATAAACGAGCAGACAGTTATTAGAATGCTGACACATTGTAATAACTAGTTATTACACTAGCAAATAGCGATGGGTAACTCCGGAGTTAATGAATTAAAAGAGTTGAAGCCGCGAGTGGAGTAGAAACCCTTAGTTACTCCACCGAACTGTTACTAACTCCGAGGACTTACGTATTCTTTTGACGTTTCGTTTTTGGTTGGATTGCTGTTCGCTCGCCGTGTGACCGCGTATCGACTAGTGCTGGGTAACTCCGGAATTAATGAATGAAAAGGTGGCATGACCTTTTTTTAGGATAGGTGTATCAAGAGTGAAATCCCTTAATTGTTCCATTTACTCCGATCGTCCGAGATTACTCCTCGATGGCGTGATCTTTTTTTTAGGATAGGTGTATCAAGAGTTAAATTTTTTAATTGTTCCATAGACCTTCTTTTTTCCTTATGCTTGATTACCCAGCACTAGCATCGATAGTGATTACATAAAAGACTTAAGGAGTAACTAAGAGGAGTCGGATCCGCAGGCGGAGTAGGATTTAGTGAGTTAAACCACTCCTGGAACTCGTGATTACCCACCACTACTAGCAAAGAATTATTAAGAAAAGGAAACGCCTGATATCTTTAACTCGTCATTTAGGTGCATTCAGACGTAATCTCTGGAAAATTTTGCAGTTTTTGATTGTTCTGATTTGCTTAATTAACGATGTTCCTATAATTATTGTATTACTTCACTTACCTCGATACTAATTTCTAAAATGTTAGTTTATATTAGTTACATTTTATATTAACTTGTGTAACCATTAGGAACACATTATTAACTTGTGTAAACATTAGGAACACATTATTAACTTGTGTAACCACTAGATACACATTATTAACTCGTGTAACCATTAGGTACACATTATTAGGAACATTGGCTAGTTGTTACTTGATTTATGTTTGATTATTTTTTGTACATTACCTAAATTCTACCATATTGTGTGTTTTATAAATAGATAAATCACCTGATGGGAAATAAATAGTGTCCCTCACATGTTAACAACGAACATAGCTGTCTCCATAGCTCGCTGAGCGACTTTAAACTTATGGATCAGGTCAACAGCTAGAGACCAGGTTTCTGCACCATATGTCATAAGAGGCAGGAGAGGGAGTGTGCACGCTGCAATCCAACAGCCGCTGGGCGCACTCGACTGGAGTTGTTAGCCCTCTCTTATAAAAGACTACCTTGAAATGTACTGTATTTCCCACTTTAATAAAAAAATCCAAAAAAAGTATTTGCAGCGATTGGACGGACTACTACTTCGGCATCCCAAATTGCAGTCAGTACCTTTGACACACATAATCAATTTATCATTAGAGGAAGACAAATTCCCCACGCATCTTAAAAAATCAATTCTAAGACTTTAATTTTAATTTTAATCTAAAACATACATAAGAAAGGTAATAATTATACTAAGGTAATAATTATAAAAGGTAATAATAAGAATATAATTACAGGCCCTTTACTCAAATACCGACACCATCAAACATTTTTGAGAATGCTATGCATGACTAATTATATATTACAATTACGAGTATATAGCTATATTTTGTCATTTAAATGACTAAAGAGAGCTCAAAAAAAATAGCTCGGCAACTTTTGTTTGCTATAACTTAATTAAAATTTTTATCGACAATTTGACCAGAAATTTGAATTTTTTTTTTTTTTTATGGACGAAGGTGGTAGACGAGCATACAGTCCACCTGATGGTAAGTGGATACTGTAGCCCATAGACATCCGTGATACATGCCAACCAGGGCCGTCTTAAGTCTATTCTGCGCCGGGGTGCGGGAGTGTATCCTAAGACAGTCAAACATCCTATTATGTATCCTATGACAGTCAAATATCCTATTGTGTATCCTATGACAGTCAAATATCCTATTGTGTATCCTATGACAGTCAAATATCCTATTGTGTAATTGTTTACTATAGCGTTATATTTTTTCATTACCTTTAAAAGGTGAGCGCCCGGGGTGCACCGCACCCCTTGCACCCCCTGGTAAAGACGGCCCTGATGCCAACATTAGTCCAAAATGACAAACGTTGGCACGCCCCCGGATGCGCTGCCTACCTTTGGACATAGAAATGCATTTGGAGAAAGGGTTGGGGAAATGGGGAGGGATAGGATGGGAATGGACTCTGGCACATCTCACTCACTACCGAAACACGTACGTACATTAGGGAAATAAGATAAAGTGGGAAATGCAGTACATTTCAAGGTAGTCTTCTGTGAGAGAGGGGTAACGTGGCCAGTGGAGTGCGTCCAGCGGCTGTTGGATTGCAGCGTGCACTCTCCCCCTCATTAAACATGAACATGTCATTGAACATTGTTGAACATTGAACATTGAACCCCTCATTTGAACATGTCCTCGATTAAGTACCTATCAGTATTAGAATTAGTACCGATTCTATCAGTTTATTTCATTCGCCTCTCACACAGATTAAGTATTTAATACAGGAAGCCAAAGAACCTAGTCCCGCGGCCTACATTCCACGCCTTTACTGAATCGATAGTAATTACACTACACTCACTAAGTAATTACTTTGTAATTGTAACGTCTGAATATAAAAACCTTCACTACATGTTAGAAACAATATTCCATTTAGAAATAATATGCCCATTATTCACATAGGACCATGGGAAATGTACGACTGTCGTCCCAACACACCAACAAAGGAAATTAGTGACAGTGTATCTGTTATAATAATAATAATACAAAATATTTCAGATACATGCATGTTACAATTACTAGTATACTATATATACATATATATGTATATATACGCTTACATACAAAATACTAATTAGATAATAGACATGTTTTTTTTTAATTTTCCATTCACCAAATCTCAAAAATTGAAAAATAGAAATTAAAACTAATTTTAACAGCTAAAGCGAAGGTTTTTTTTTTAAATAATTAAAAGATTAACAAAGAAAAGATAAGAACGGAAAAGTGGTTTATATCTTGGTTCTTCCGCGGTTTTGACACAATATCTATAAGTTTAAAGCTTTAATTTGAGGCATATCTGACCGTTTGGAATGGGACAGTCCCGTTTTCAGGTCCCTTTGATGCCAACATAAGCTTCGGAATGTCAAACTGTCCCGCTTTCAAAAGGAATCAATGTTCAAAACGATGATCGGGTTCTACATCGCGCTATCATTGTATTCGCGGAATGTTAGTACATTTGATGAATGAAAAATGTATTACAAGCCTTAGAACAGATGCATAGTTGGTGTTATTTAGACCACCCTATGGTATCCCGCTTATAATCGCGTTAGTACGACCAGTGAAGGGTGCACGCCCTTAACAATCAACTTGATGCAATTATTTTAAAGAAAAGGCGGCAAAAACAAATCTTTCGGCGACATGGCACGCGATAGCATATTATTATCTGTTCGAAGTGTTGTATGACGGCAGCGCGATAATAACGAACATTGGCGCGTGTAAGATATATATGATTAAAGCGCGCGCCACGAGCAGGAACATTGTTTTAATATTAATACTGTGACTTTAACAATGTGTTTTTAATAAACCTACTCTTATTTACCTCAGAATTGGTACGTGTCCCGTTTTGTGGAGAAACATAAATGGTGACATTAGGCATATCTCAAGCGTATTGATACATGTATTGATTTTTTTCGAACACTTCTGTTTACCCATATCGAACTTTAGTCATTACCTACTTAAAATTCTTTAGTCACTGTCTAACCAGATTGAAATAACTATTAGAAACGGGCAGGCGATTTTGAACAATTTTGAAATTTAAGTATTGATGACGTAACTTTTTTTTTATTTATTTTTTATTATATATAGCTTTTAATTCAAGTCTGTTTACATTAATTGGGAGACGGTAAATTACCATATTGACAAGATTATTTCATTATTTTTGTATACTTTATTGTGCATTCAAATGACAAAAATACGAGTAGTTACAAAAGAAAATACATACAAATGGCGTGCTTATCCCCTGAGGAGATGTGTACCGTCAAACCTGGTAGAGCGATGCACGAGCAATGAAATGACGAGATATATGACATGAAAATTATGTTTTGAAGAGCCATTTAAATATCAGTATGACTTAATTTTCGAATTTTAAATCAACTAACATCCGTAATTAGCCCTTTACCCGTCCACGGCTGGCAAGTGACATCCCCATCCGTATTGTTTTGTGCAAGAAGGATGTATGGCGTTAAAACGCCGCGCTGCCTGGCCAAGCGGGATGACAAGTCCACCCTTTTAGAGGTGGTGTCGCTCGTCAGGACTTGTGGCGGCGGCTGTGATATCCTCCGGTCGCCTTTTACGTCACTTACGGGAAGAGATAGAGTGGTATTCTAAACCAGACCGACACCACATGTCCAACTCAATGAACCACATATATGATGTGAATCTTATCGCTTATACCACTGTACTTGTTGTCGTACAAAACCTTTCTCCACTTGCGCTATACTCCCTTGAATCCTCACTCTCTCTCTCTCTCTCTTCTCAGCCCTTGGTCGTCCACTGCTGGACATAGGCCTCTCCCATTGTCCGCCATTTAGACCTATCGGCAGCGACCTGCATCCAGCGGGTGCCCGCAACCTTTATGAGGTCGTCTGTCCATCTAGCAGATGGACGTCCTCGGCTTCGTCCGCCGGTACGTGGTCTCCATTCGAGAACCCTTCTGCCCCATCGGCCATCGGTTCTTCGAGCTATGTGCCCTGCCCACTGCCACTTCAGCTTGCTAACCCGAGAGGCTATGTCGAGTCCTCACTACCCAATCCAAAACATGACCATCCAACATTTTTAGCGTCCATCTCTCGCCAGTAATTTTACACCGTATTATTTCGTTTAAAGGTCACCGATAGATAAATAACATAACAAAAGTAACCATAATTATGTATTACTTTTTGGGGCGACAAATTTAGTTCAGACAAATTAGAAACCAGAGTTAAGAATTCGAGTTTTATAATTAAAAATTTTATATTAAAAAAAATATAATTCGAGTTTTACGCAGCACATTGCTGCGTAAAACTCGAATTATATTTTTTTTTGAAGAAGAGTGTGCACGCTGAATCCCAAAGCCGCTGGGTGTACTAGACTGGTCACGTTATCCTCTCTGACAGAAGACTACCATGAAATGTACCTACTGCATTTCCTACTTTATTCTATTTCCCCAATGTATGTACGTGTTTCGATAGTGAGTGAGATACATGAGACCCATTCTCATCCTACCCTATCCCTCTCCATTTTTCCAAATTCATTCCTTAAAATCTCCAAAGGCATGCAGCGCATCCAGAAGCGTGTCAACGTTTGTCATTCTGGACTAATGTGGGCATGTATCGCGGATGTCTATGGGCAACAGTATCCACTTATTACCATGTTGACTGTGTCCTTGTCTACCGCCTTCATCCATAAAAAAATCTTGAGTATCAAGCGTAGGGCCCGGATTTTACAAATATCCTTATATATGATAAATTCACTATCAAATGTCTTTTATAGATGAATAAGCAGTGAATTTGCAAGTAATGAATTATAAAACGGTTGGTAAAGCCTCTAAAAGTTCGGTGGGCCATTATCAGAGGCTGCATTGAAGCGTTCGTCACAAAAGGTCGTATTGCGGCAATTTATCAAAGTAATTTGTGGATTAAATCGTCATCAACCTTTGGTTAATGGTATTTGGACAGTAAACGGCCCGTGCGTGATGCTTCCATCGTTTAATGGGATACCATGATTGGAATCATTACTGTGATTGATGACCAAATGTTTTATTTTTGTTTGGCATTTAGGAACAAAATATACTCTTAGATATAACGTCAATCAAGGTTGATAAAACCTACTATACCATGCCAATCTCTTTTCACTGCTGGATATACGCCTCTCCCAAAGCATGCCACCGCACAAGATTTTCGGCTTTTTCACCTAGCCACCGCCCGGCGAAATTCTTTGATTAGTCGGTCTTAGTCGGTCCAAACATAAAGACGTGTCTACGCCATACATTCGTAGCAGCATGAACCGCTACGCTGCTACGCTACGTAACGATAGCGTAGCGGTGTAATATCAACTACGAATTCATTACGATAATTTCAGACTGTGTCTCTTCACTGCTGGTGGCCTCTCCCATCACACATAATCTTCAACTCTTTTCAACCAGCCACCACCGGTAAACTTCTATAAATAGTCGGTCGAGCTCGCCGGAAAGCGTCATGCTGCACTTCCCGCTTTACCAGCTTCCATTCGAGGATTCGTCTACACTATCGGTTATCGGTCCTGTCGCAAATATGACCTGCCCATTGCCACTTCAGTATGCTGACTCTATGAGCCACGTCTATGACTCCGAGCATAGCTCTCACCTACCTCGCTGAGCAACTTTGAAATTATAGATCAGGCCAACACCGTTGTAACTGGCAGAACTAAAGGAAGACAATAATCACAGTGGCGGCTACTCCTCAATATTTAAAAAGTAATTTATTTTTTCTGACTGATACTCAGGAACGAGGTCTCCATTCTGGGGATTCTCTGCGATTACGAATCCCCTATCACCGTACTGGTTTTGTTGATGATTCCTTCGCCGTGCAGGCCGCTCGATTTTGGAACGCGCTGCCTATCAATGTTAAAAAAGCATCTTCCGAGGTACCAGTATTATCAAGAGACGGCTTAAAGAACACCTTGAAGCAGACACTGTCTAATCACCTCTTGTGTTGTTGTTGCCAATGTTGTGTATGGTCCCCGACTCCTATTCAGGACTCAAAAGCTAATTCAACACGTACAGAACGCATGCGCAAGGTATTGTTTCTCGATCCCACCACGGCATCATGTCACACCTTATTTAAATAAGTCTAATTCCCTGAATATGAGGTCGAGTTGAAAGTTGCATCTGGCTTGTCTCCTATTTGGGGTCGTTAAATATAAACAGCCTAGTTATCTCTTTAACAAGTTGACGTGGTTGGGGGAACATGCCGGACGAACCATTCGTCTCTGTGCACCACCACTTTGTGTTCCGCGAAGCAGTTCAGCTGCATTCAGAGGAAGCTTCAAATACACCGCGACCAAGTGTTGCAACAATATTCCCCCACCTATTAGACAGTCCATTAGTTTAAATTGTTTCAGAGTTAAATTCAAAGCTTTTCTCACTGACGTTAAAAAAAAACTTGAAACTATAAAACTGGTAACTATTCCATTAAAGCTTGATGTTGCTGAACCACTGCTATGACGGTTATTTGTACTGCAACTAATATTTGACTATTTGAGGTACTATTATATTGCAGCATGAAAGTAAATATATTTGTCTATATTTATATATTATGTATATCTATATATAGGTGTTTGTCTTCTCTATTTTAAATATTGTAATGTAATATGTACATATTTGACCACACACTCTCGTAATTATAATTTACATTTACATTTATCTAAACACCTTATAGGCCCAAGAATTATGTTCAACAGGGTGACTGTTACACCCTTTCCCGTCTGAAAATCAGCGCTGTATGCTGTTTGTACGGTATACAGCTTGTGCTGATACCGCACAACTTTATCGCATTTTTTAATTTCATTTTTTTTGTTTGTTTGCATAAGTGTTTAATTTTTTTTTTTAGAATAAGTCATTTGTCATGCTATTGCGATCACTTGTGTGTGTGAAATAAAAATTTCTATCTATCTATCTTGTGTGGTATTTATTCTATATATATGTGTGTATTAGTATTTATTTATGTATATCTATACTAATATATAAAGAGAAAAAATTATGTGTTTGTTTGTATGTTGGGGGTAATCTCTGGAACTACGAAACCGATTTCAAAAATTCTTTCACAACTACTAGGAAGCTACATTATCCGTGTCTAATATAGGCTATATTTTATTTTGGAATTTTGAAAAAAAAAACTTATAAACCGAAGCGAAGCGAGGGCGGGTCGCTAGTGTATTATATACCTAATAGTCATAAATATAGATAATATATTACGTTTATATTTTAAAATTTACTTACACTAACTAGTTCTTGTCTTTATCTTATATCTGTTCCATTTATTTAGGTACTCCCCTCCGACTTCATGCCCTGCACAGCCCAAGGGTTGACTGGAAGATAATGCATTAAGTCCGACTTTTGTAACAATTTACAAAAAAATGTGAATAAATCTTATTATATATATAAAACAAAGTCGGGTTAGTTACACCATTTATAACTCAAGAACGGCTGGACCGATTTTAATGATCTCTGATTTGTTGGATTCGTCTACGCCCCGAATAGCAGAATAACTATGTATTAAAATATCTGGAAAATTCACGGAAGAAAAGAAAGAAAATAAATATAGAAATATATTGAAATAAATAGAAAAACACTGGGTAAGCGCCATCTGTTGGGCAGCCACAGCAACGCGTGGCCGGGCACAGCTAGTATATAAATAAAATTCTACAGTTATCTAAGTACAGAAGCGAACACTCATTTATATACCAATAAAACTATAACGCTGTATTTGCAATTGAGATCACCTAGCTGCCTATTAAATATGTGAGATAACGTGAGTTGCAAAGGAGTTCCTCATTCTCATTCAATCACCACAGGCTATTTCACCATTAAAAAAGTATTTTTAATGGTCACGTTATTAAAGTGTAATGGATTTAGAATCCAATTATTAATTACTATTAATAATTGGATTCCAAATCCATTATACTTTAATCCTTTACCTTATCTAGTTTAATTAAACGTGGCCATAAATTAATATTCAAAACGCGCTCGCCATTGCAATTACACAGCGGGTAAATTTGCATATTTACAGTGGCAACATTACCTACCCAACTTATGACTATGATAAACTGCGCCGTTACGCCATTAGCGGGGAAGTAATAATGTGGGCAACTCGGGAAACGCTCACCTGCGCCGGCAAATGTACACACAAATCTAAATGAACGTTGAAACGAGATGACTGTCCGTGGACGAAATATTAAAACTATTGAAATATTTATTTGAAACATCAGACTTAATATTCTCTGTTACGTTTTTTTCTGCTCTCTTAATTAAATGTGTGTATTCAGTTATGCATTCAATTAGTCCTCGAGAGGAGGAGCCGATTGGATAAAAAGAGCCGAAGTTGCGAAGTTGGCAGTGTGTGGTGGCGAGGCCTATATCCAGCAGTGGATATAGACAGACTGATGTTATGGTATGCTATATGTATTATGCGTTATAAATGTATGTACGTATATAAATATGCGTGTATGTATGTTTGTATTTACTATATTTTACATGTTATTATATTTATATGTATATGTAGGTATATTACTATACTTGTATTTAAACTAAAACCGCATACGCGTTTTATTTTCTGTTTCATCTGATAGTTGATAGGTAGAGGATGCCGAGAATTAAACTACGACATGGGGTTCTTCAAGAAAGCTGTGAATGGGATTTTGCAAGGTCGGCGGCGCGCCCGCTCTCTGGTGTAGCAGGTGTCCATGGGCGGCGGTAACACTTACCATCACGTGGAACCGCTTGCTCGTCCGCCCTCTTCTCTATAAAGAAAAAAAAAAGATATCACCATTTCTACACATCAATTTTTCTAGTCATAGAAGGAAGCTACTGTCCAAATTTCATGTTCTTACCGTCAGCAGTTTTGACTTGGCGTTGATGAGCCCGTCATTTCTCTTTTTATGTAGAGGTAAATAGAAGATATACTTTCTAAAAATAATGAAATACTTACACTATTATTAGACGAGTATAATTACTGGTCATATATCACGCAGGGGCCCCATAATGACGGCTTGCTCTTTGCCTCGCTATAATTACTATGAAAAACTTCCATGTTTAATCACGTCCGTATGCAAATACGTCTGCATTGCGTCTTGCGGTGACCGCCATGCACCAACAGGGGAAGAAAAGCATTTTTAACCTTCATTTAAATTTATGTATGAGGCTTTTTCATACAAATAAGAATGAAATTTGCTAAAATAACGGTGAAAATGTTCATTGTTCTGCAGCGGTTCTGCAGTGGTTGGGTGTTTGAGCATTAATTTTCAGTAAAGTGAATGAAACTGAAGAACTACCATAAAATGTACTGTACTGGATACTTTTTGTACTTTATAGAATATGGATAATGTACATTTCCTAGAAGTACGTACGTGTTTCAGTAGTGAGTGAGATATTCGAGAGCCCCATTTCCATCCCATCCTTTCCTATTCTACCCTATTTTTCTAGTGATTTTTCCAAATCAAGCCTACCTATGGATCATTCGCTCATTCGGTCAGTCAGTCAATGCGATCATTCGGGAGATATGCCGACGTTTGTCATTCTGGACTGATGTTGACATATATCGCGGTTGTCCAAGGGCGACAGTATCCACTTACCATCAGCGTTCGTCTGTCATGACTGCTCCCTATTCATATATTCCACGTTACACATTGTTAGTACCTATTCGCGTATCTATTTCTATCCTGGTTTGCATTAAACCAACGTAGTATGTGGGTTTTTAAAAGTACTCGTATTTAGAACTAGCTGTGCCCGGTCACGCGTTGCTGTGGCTGCCCAACAGATGGCGCTTACCCTGTTTTTACCTGTTTTTTGGTAAAAAAAACATGTTATTACCCTGTGATAGGTACAGAAAAATACCCGTGTTCGTATTCAAATGCAACGTTATGTCAAAATTTCAAAGCAATCGGTGAATAACTTTCGGAGATTTAAGATTTTGAACAAACGAACGTTTACATTTTTCTTTATATAGATAAAAGTAAAATAGTAATGTCTTAGGGTTTTCTTTTTCTGTGTCTACCTAAATGTCACATAAATCATCCTAATAATGTTGGCAACAAATGGACTCTCTATCAAGCATCTTAGAAATATTTCCAACTCCATTGTATTGATTATTACTCGTACCTTTTAATATTTAGGAAGAAAGAAAGAAAATTTATTTATTTTTTTAAATATCACAACACCACAATTACGTATGTACATTGATACCTTAAATAAAGATATAAAATATCTAAGTATATTGTGTGTCGCGACAACAAAATGGAACTGGCTCAGCAAACATTGCAGATAATCTACGGCACTGATATTCTACCAGCATCTATATCCACATATGCTCACGGATAGCCAAGGAAGTTACCTTACCTCAAAATAAAAATACACCCAATTAAATATTAAAACATAAAAGTGGATGAAATCCAGAAAAAAATAAAAGAGATTGCTATTCTTATAACCTACAACAAACACGTTAGAGCGGCAAAAACGTTTGGTCATTGACAAGTTTTTTTTTTTTATTTATTTATTTATAAAGTAGATTACATACATGTTAAAAATATTGTTAAAGCAATATAAGGAGAAAAAGAAATTAGTAACCATGACATTTAAAATCTCCACAAACATGCATTTAAGTATATATAAAAGGCCTAAACGTTATTAGAATAAGAAAAAAAAGAACAACATGGAAGTTAATGAAAAATACACCCGAAGAAATAGAAGAGAAGAAGAGTGTGCAAAAAGTTATAATTTAGCAAAATAATCAGTTGCCATGGATTTTCTAAGGTGTGTTGTTTTTGTGTAAAACATGTCTAAATTAAAACAAATCTTATTCATACCTTAATTGGCTTTAATCAATGTGTTCTGCCTGTAATTGTTTTTTGAGGACGGCACACTTAATAATAAAAGATTGATTTGCATAATAAGAAATTTTATTTTCGATAGTAGCTCTGAGCTATCCACCGAACCGTCAACTATGCTCATTCGGTAGCAAATATCCGCTATTTCACGTCGCTCTACTAAAATGGTAAGAAATAATAACGTTTGCATCTGGAGGTGTAGTCTGGCGAATAATGCCGCGTGTTATAATCAAGGAAGCGTAAAAATCTTTTTTTGTACACCTTCTATGAGGGTCTCATAAATATCTTATCGGGGATTCCAGACCTGTGAAGCGCACTCCAGGTGACTACGCGCATGACAATATAGAAGATCTCAATGGGTTTAATGACATTGAAATTTTCTGACATTCTTATAACGAAGCCCAAAGCCTTGGAAGATATCTTCGTTGTTAGTTTTGAGTCATGTATTACCCCTAGGACTCCATATAATTTGTAATTATATTAATTATAATTTTAATTTTGCGGGAAAAGGACATGTATAAAAACATTAGCTTTCATTTAAATTTAGTATATTAATAATACAGTTTCTTTCAAATTTCACTAGATAATCCTGTAGGTCTGAAACATCCTGGACACAGCTTATTCATTTCAGAATCCTCATATCATCCGCAAACAGAATGACTTTGTATTTGGAGAAATTCCTGATGTATGTATTCATACACCAGGAATAGTAACACCCATTTTGAGGGGGAGAGTGCACGCTGCAATCCAACAGCCGCTGGGCGCGCTCGACTGGCCACGTTACCCCTCTCTCACAGAAGACTTTGAAATGTACTGCATTTCCCACTTTTATCTTATTTCCCGAATGTATGTCCGTGTTACGGTAGTGAGTGAGATGTGCCAGAGCCCATTCCCATTCTATCCCTCCCCATTTTCCCAACCATTTCTCCAAATCCATTCCTATATCTCCAAAGGTAGGCAACGCATCTGCGGATGTGCCAACGTTTGTCATTTGGACTAATGTAGGCATGTATCTCGGATGTCTATGGGCGACAGTATCCACTTACCATCAGGTGAACTGTATGCTCGTCTGCCGCCTTCGTCCATAAAAAAAACCCAGACATACATAGTAACACACAGTGATCAATGCGATCGAAACACACAAGTG
Source organism: Sesia apiformis (assembly GCA_914767545.1). NCBI lineage: Eukaryota > Metazoa > Arthropoda > Insecta > Lepidoptera > Sesiidae > Sesia > Sesia apiformis. The sequence continues at coordinate 622,832 of OU611958.1, forward strand.
CATTAAGTCTGTGTAAACAATATCAACTTGTGCACCCTGGTCCATGGCCAAAAGAATAAATTCATTAGCTGTAAGTAGATTTGATACAGTGGACCATTTCCCAAGAAACCCATGCTGATTGTCATTGAAGAAATGTTTAAGTGCAGCATATACTTGTTTATACACTAATCTTTCTAGTACCTCTTGGCTAAGAGACCTAATTTGGCGATAGGCCTCTAGTTCTCGATATCAAATTTATTGCCTTTTTTATGAATGGGTGTTATGAATGCCGACTTCAAAATCACAGGAACTAATCCTTCCAGAAGCGGACGCTTGAAAAGTATACAAAGCGGGTTTACCAGTCTCTCAGCACATTTCATGGAAATTGGGGGAATGGGAAATGAGGGAATCATCATCATTGCCTAAAATAAGATGTGACCTTACTTAGTGACCTTAGAATTTTTCTGTCAGCATATTTTATGTGATATTTTGTTTTACCTATGAGAACTATACCACTCTCACGGGCGGTTTAGAATCCCTCAGCATTCGGAGATACGTCTCATCTCTCTGTGTGTTCTACCGCCTGTACAATGGGGAATGTTCTGAAGAATTTTTTAACATAATTCCCACCTCGGGTTTCTACAACCGCACCTACTGTCACAGAAGTGCGGTCCGTCCGCATTTCCTAGATACGGAGGTGTCGCGCACTGTTCGGTCGAAAAATTATTTTATACCGCGAACCCGTAGGCTGTGGAACGAACTGCTTCAAGAGGTCTTTCCGTTATGCTACGATATGGGGTTCTTCAAGAGAGCGGTGAATAGGATTTTGCAAGGTCGGCGGCGCGCCCGCATACCCCCTGGTGTTGCAGGTGTCCATGGGCAGCGGTAACACTTACCATCACGTGAGACCGCTTGCTCGTCCGCCCTCTTCTCTATAAAAAAATAAATAATAAATAAAGAAGTATCGCGAACACTAAAAGCTATTCTGCCAGTTTTCACAATAGTTTTCTAGTATATTTATTATTCTACTCGCATCACCGAGCCGCATCGCGAACGCTCACCTATGTAAGCGCCCGGTCTAAGTAATGAGCGCTACGAAAGTTTTAGACAGTACAACAAAACCTTACATATTTCTAACTTTTGACTTATTCCTAAAAATAATTTTATTATTCAATAGAATGGTTGTATATAATTTAAATTGGTTGTCATGTTTCAAGTTTTGCCTTATTTCGGTGCCACATTGTATATGGTAAATATAACTCATTTGTAGCTAGAACTACAAATGAGCGCTGCAGTTTTTGCTGCAGCACATGCAGAGCTTCCTCGTGGGATGCATGGAGAGCGGGGAGTGCATGAGGGATGTATGGCCTTCAAAACGCCGCGCTGGTCAAGCGGGTTGGCGAATTCACTCTGTTATAGTTGGTGTAGTTTAGTTACTTTCGGTTTGTGGTAGCGGCTTTGTTTATATTATCCCGTAGTCGCCTTTCACGACTCCTACGAGGAGTGATGGGGTAATGCTACTCTAAAGCTGATCGACATCACACGGCTATGTGTGTGTTTATCTGTCTACATATACCTACATATACATATAGCTTTATAAATTAATTTAGTTTGAAATAGAACACATTCCAGCCAGTTCTTTCCATATTCATAATAATGTTAATCGCTCCCTAACTGTGTGCAGTCTAAACTCTTATTTATCATGTCCTGTCTGGTGCCAAGTCTCCGCTGCCAAATGCACATGCGCAGCTTGGCAGCGCCCCGGGCGCTTGGCAGCGCTGCGCTGCTGTTCATTAACATCAAAACCGAGTACGCGATAAATTGGAAACAAAAGGGTTGGATATGCGGTGGTCGTAAGTGGTGCGGAATTAAACACACTCACTTATTGTTATCACCGATGTTTATGTTTTTTTAAAGAAAAAAGGCGAGCATACACCTGATGGTAAGTGGATACTGTAGCCCCTGGACATCCGCGATACATGCCAACATCAGTCCAGAATGACAAACGTTGGCACACACCCGGATTCACTGCCTACCTTTGCGGATTAAGGAATGGATTGGGAGATTGGGAGAGATAGGATAGGATGGGATGGGCGTACGTACATTGGAAAAATGCGATAAAGTAGGAAATGCAGTACATTTCAAGGTAGTCTTCCGTTAGAGAGGGGTAACGTGCCCAATCGACTACGCCCAGCTGCTGTGGGCATGCAGCGTGCACTCTCCCCCTAAATTGTTTTGAATATTAAAACTGTTTAAAGCAAAGTATAGTTAATAGATCGAAATAGGAAGTTGAGATGCGAAAGATGAAATAATGAAGTACACTCTAGAAGAATAGAACTATCGGTAGATATCGGTATTTGTTTGACGACTTTGTTGTGTATCAAGCAATTAGCTAACTAGCGAGGTCACACTGATCAGGTGAATTCAGGTGAGGCGCTGCGGCCTGCGGCGTGCGGGTGCGTCGATAGTTCCGCTCCGCCTTCCAATATTTGTGTCTTGTAAAAAGGGTCTTTTTACTTCGCGACATTTGGTATCACGACTTCCATGTGCCGACACGACATCTCCGACAGGTAAACATGCTAAGTGGTTTTTCCTGTTTATTTGCTCCGTGAGACGTTTATATTTTAATTATTTATTTATTCATCTTATCTATCTTACTTATTTATAACACTATATTATGTACACAACAGATATATACTAAAACTATTGTGCAATATGCAACACCAAGTGTAAGAGATGCATATTATTTTAGTTTAGTTTTCCTATTGATTGTTTAGTTCTATTTTTTTTTATGAACGAAGGCGATAGACCTGATGGTCTATCGCCTGATGGTCCACCTGATGGTAATTGGATACTGTAGCCCATAGACATCCGTGATACATGCCAACATTGGTCCAAAATGACAAACGTTGGCACGCCCCCGGAAGCGCTGCCTACCTTTGGAGATATAGGAATGGATTTGGAGAAAGGGTTGGGGAAATGGGGAGGGATAGAATGGGAATGGGCTCTGGCACATCTCACTCACTACCGAAACACGTACGTACATTAGGGAAATAAGATGAAGTGGGAAATGCAGTACATTTCAAGGTAGTCTTCTGTGAGAGAGGGATAACGTAGCCAGTCAAGTGCGCCCAGCGGCTGTTGGATTGCAGCGTGCACTCTCCCCCACATAATATCCTTCTATACTGCTAGGCACTATACTTCTATACTCCTCACATTATCTTGTGCATGAGAGATGTATGGCGAGATGTATGGAGATGTACTCTGTGATAATGTTTAAAATCATTAAACAGACTGGAAATTTCGTATACATAATTAATAAAAACAAATGTTATTTTGTTCACGCTTCAAACAACGCCAAAGCGAATCATTATTTCCGTGTAAAACAATTGGAAAACATTGACCAAATACCTTGTTACTTTACCATATTTCCGGCAAGCGTTGTCAATGTTATGCCATGAATGTTTATTTCTAATTACTATTATAATTTGGTCTCTTTGTATTTTTTTTATTTATAGAGCACAGATAGCTGAATTAAGGCAAAACACATAAGAAAGAAAAATTCTCACAGAACGCTACCGTAAAATGTATTGCATTTCCCACATTATCCTATTCCCGCAATGCACGTACGTGATTCTGTAGTGAATGAAATATGCCAGAATCATTTTACCAACTCATTCTCCAAATTCTAAATTGATCGGCAGGCGGCGCATCCTGGGGTGTGCCAACGTTTATCATTCTGAACTGGTGTTGTGCATGTATCGCGATTGTGGATGAGTGACGGTATCCACTTGCCACCAGGCCTGTTGTCCTGGTCTTGTCCACTTGCCATTGTCAATTAAAAATTATTACTTTAATATATTGGGTATACCGGTTAAAAATGTCGTTATTGCAGACAACTTCATATTCATTACTCTGACAAGCATTTTGACTTTGACAGCTATCACCTCATAAACTACGTGTCAAAGCCTAATGATTTCAGTCGTAATAAACAAACATTGGTGAAAACACACAAGTTTTTGTAAAGCCGAAAAATGTCTACTTTCGAACCATCAAAGCAGCATTTGCGGGAAGTTTTAATTTGCTTCTTCCATTTGAAGAAAAAAGCAACCGAAGCGCATCAATTGCTCACCGAAGCTTATCCTGACTATAATATAGACTTGAGAATGTGTCAGCGCTGGTTTGCACGCTTTAGAGATGGTGATTTTGATGTGGAAGACAAGGAACGCCCTGGCCAACCGAAAAAATTTGAAGATGAACAATTGGAGGCATTGCTCGATGAAGACCCGTCACAAACGCAAGAAGAACTTGCAAAAACACTTGGAGTCGCTCAGCAAACCATTTCCGATCGTTTAAAAGCAATGGGAATGATCCGAAAGGTAGGAAATTGGGTGCCATATGAATTGAAGGCAAGAGACGTCGAACGCCGTTTTTACACATGCGAACAACTGCTCCAACGGTATAAAAGAAAGGGTTTTTTGCATCGAATTGTGACAGGCGATGAAAAGTGGGTCCATTACGATAATCCAAAACGACGGGCAACATATGGATACCCCGGCCATGCCGCATCATCGACGGGCAAGCCGAATATTCATGCCGAGAAGGTCATGCTGTGTATTTGGTGGGATCAGCTCGGCGTAGTGTATTATGAACTGCTGAATCCGAATGAAACGATCACGGGGGAGGTCTACCGACGACAATTGATGCGTTTGAGCCGAGCATTTCGAGAAAAACGGCCACAATACAGCGAAAGGCACGACAAAGTTATTTTGCAACATGACAATGCTCGGCCACATGTTGCAGCGCCCGTTAAAACATACTTAGAAACGCTCAAATGGGAAGTTCTATCCCACCCGCCGTATAGCCCAGACATTGCTCCTTCCGATTACCATCTCTTCCGATCGATGACTCATGGCCTGGCTGACCAGCACTTCTCCAATTATGATGAAGTCAAAAAATGGATCGATTCGTGGATCACATCAAAAGACGAGCAGTTTTTCCGTGGCGGTATCCGTATGTTGCCAGAAAGATAGGAAGAAGTTGTAGCTAGCGATGGGCAATACTTTGAACATTGAATTTGTAACCATTTTTTCACAATAAAGCATTGATTTTTGAAAAAAAACGACATTTTTAACCGGTACACCAATAATATTTCATATAAAAATCTCTAATAAAAGTAACCAGCTATTACTTTAATAACAAATAACCAAATTTCTGAAGAATGTGTATCAAGCGTGCATATTAAAAAAAAAAAATAAGCAGTCTCCTATAAACATCTGTGACTGTGACAACATGCCCACATATGATAGAATCGGAATTTTGCCTTGTATGGGCATCAGTAATATATGTGAAATGTCACTTTATCAGAAGTTTGGATGGAATAGGATTGAATGACATCAACGTGGGCCCTGAGAACTCTCAGTTCCTCATGAATACAATATAAACTTAATCGTCTTAATCTAAAAACGAAATTCTTATAACATAAAAGATTCATAGACCTCTGTTCTGAACTCTCAACAAATATTTTGAAAGCAATAAACAGACCGTAATGATCAAATTAAAAATAAATTAACCCTAACAATATTGCACAGCTCTGTGTACATAATGGAAGAGCGGCACATCAAGTACAAACAATTTTGGCCCTTATTCCCGTAGCCTAAGGTGCTTAAAAGTATATTGTAACTTATACATTGAATACAATCGATATAAGGTCAGCGAGTACAAAGCGGAAGTGAATTTCAACGTACTCTATTATTAATTGTAGCAAACCGTAGCAAATGCTGGGCCGAGCCGTAGTGCAACGAATATGTAGCAAATTATTATGCTACTGCCTAAACCCGATTTCAAGATGAAATTATTTTTTCCTAGGCCGAGCTAGGTTATCCGAAGCGTGTTAATATCAATCAGTTTAGCTTAAACTAGTTAGATAGAAAGTTAAGAAAGAAATTTGTTTTTTTTTTATAGAATAGATACCAGACGAGTGGGCAGGGCTCATGATGGTATGTGGTCGCCTATGGACATGGACACTTGCAACACCAAGGGGCTTGCGGATGCGCTGCCGACCTTGCATAATCCTGGTTCATAGCTCTCTTGAAGAGCCCCATATCGTAGCGTAATGGATATACGTCTCTAACTTTGTTGCTTTTTTGTATTCGTGTAACACACCGCCCGCTTGAAATTTCTGTATTTAACAGTTTGATAATGTTGCGTATTTTGCCTCTTCACGGAGAATTTTTACATTTTTAGGTGAAATAGTAAAAAAATCTGTAAATTTCTTTGAAAACAGTGCTGAATTTTAAAAGCTCAAGGCAGAAGCAAAGCCTACAAGAGCCCACGGTGCCCGTAGCAAGTGCTACGCCGCGAGACGTACTCGTTGCCGTAGCTCTACGAACATCTTCTAAAATCAACTCTTTACTTCGTCAAGATAAGTATTTGAAACCGGGACTAACGGGAATTGCCTATATAACGGGGAATGCTCCCAAGAATTATTCGATATAACTCCCACCTCGGCTTTCTACAACCGCACCGCCCGTCACAGAAGTGCTGTGCATCCACATTTCCTCTTGCTGTGCATCCACATTTCCTCTATACGGAGATGTTGTGGACTGTGTGGTCTAAAAATCGTTGATTACCGCTAATCTGTAAGCTGTGGAACTAACTGCTTCGAGAGTCCCCTTAAGCTACGACATGGGGCTCTTCAAGAAAGTTGTGAATAGGATTCTGCAAGGCCGTCAGCGCACGCTCATACCCCCTGCCGTTGCAGGTGTCCATGGGCGGCGGTAGACACTTACCATCATGTGGGCCGCTTGCCCGTCTGCCTCCATTGATATATATAAAAAAGATAAATTTTTGGCTGTCATTATAAAATAAAATGTTAATAAAAGAGCGATGGTAGCATTCGGAATGCAGATTTTGCTATTTTTCGTACGTTTTAGAAACAAAATGACATGCGTTATAGAATTTTACGAACCCTATTTATAACAACGATTTTATTATTATTCGAAACCAATTATTGTTCTAATCATATTTCGACACAGCATTCCTAAATATCTTTCATCATTTTTTATTCTAAAAAATAACTATCCTTTTCATATAGAAAATTGAAAATCGTATAAATAAATCCACAAGTGAAAATAACCGATCTATTACGAATTCTTATATTGATAACACGACTTTCCCATAGTCTCTCCTATTCCTTTGTTCTATTAGAGATAGAATTTACAGCATCGGAATAAATTGTTACACGAATGATTTGCCATTTGGCTCCATTGGTACCCTTCGCACGTACTCTAGGCTACTGCCCGCTACTATTTGATTTAATCGCTCCCCAGGAACCGTGCTGACGAGATAAACTTGTAATGTTAACAAAACCTATCTCATCAATTTAACAATTACAGACATTTTTACGCTTTTGTTTATCTGTATTTCGGTACAACTTTCTTGTAACTACCCTATAGTTATTATTTTATATACGAGTAAACAACGTAATCACAGGTGACATACAAGTTTGACTCTTGTTATTTACATTAATTAAATTTAAATGTAGATAAAATAATAGTGAAACAATATTAATAGTGAATATAAACTTATGACTACCTGGTGATAATTTACTAGTTAGCTCACCGCCATAACAATTGGAGAATGTGGAAAATTGGAACATTGGAGAGCATGAGTGCTGGGCAATCCGTGCAATCCGTACTGGGCCCGTGTGGTGGATTGTGGCCAGAAATCCCTTTGATTAGTTTTAAATTCGCACGTCAAAGATTGTAAGTGGCGAAACAGGATCTAGCGGATTGTATAAGTTTTCTTCGCCGAAGAAAATACGTATGAAGAAGTCACATCTGTCTTCTTCAGAGACGAATGCGTTAATCAATTAATATAGTTTAAATCAGTAAATATTATAAATAGTTGAAATCAATAAATCTTTTTTAGCTAGCTTTAAGTAAAGTTATCGACATCTGACTGGCTGTGGTTGCCTAGCAACGTTTTGTTAGTAACATTTCATCTTGGAAATAAATAAAATATAGGGACTTTTATCAGATAATTAACCGCGCAAGCCCGCGATGAAAGAAGTGGTATAGAAGTCGTGTTTGAGATTTAATTATTAATTATCTATAAATAGCACAGACGTAAAAATACTAGTTTCAAAACATATTTCAGATAGCAATTACAAAACGCTAAATATCACGTTATGTAGACCTTTCTCTCTTGTGACACGCGTTTGAGTAAAAACAGATGTAAATCTTTTTATTGTGCTGATTTATTAAATAAAGTGTACAACTTATGCAGAAAGGGTTTTTATTGAAGACCAAGAATAACTAAAATTATGTACTCGCCCAAATCGCAATCAAGTGGTGTCGTTCCACGCCTTTTAAGAAAGAAATGGGGTCGTGTTGGATATTTTAAAGTCGCCTGTACCACTCGGCCAGCATACAATTTCATGAATATGATCTAAAATAGATACCTCCCGCTCGCACCTAGCAAGTTATATGACCTTTGACCTTGAACTGTTCTCTTTTGTATTAATAATCATGTCGGATCAAACCGCGCTTGACTTATCAATAAAAACTCGTAGATGTTTATCCAATTCCTTCATTTTCCTGACTTAAGGAATTCAATAGCGTGAGATTTATTGATATTTTTCCAATAATCCTATTATTAAATTTATGGAATTATACAGCCGCCAATTTTGAAATCACTAGACCTTCAACTCGCCATAGCTGTTCACATGAAAGCGAACACAAACAAACTCGAAAGCAATTTACTGATTAGTCACCGCCGCGGCTCGGCCGCGCCTGTCCGCATCGCTAATTACACTAACAACCGCCAATTTATTAACAAAAACAACACACAACACCATACCATACCATAAAAATTAACCTATAGCGTCCCACGGCAGAGCACAGGCCTCCCCTACTAAAATCTCTAGGTGATTTCGGCTCATAATCCATCACGTAGACCTAGTGCGGATTGGTGAATAGCGCGGATTTATAGCTAACATGCTTGGAGGTGGAGAGTGCACGGTGCAAGCCCATAACCGCTGGGCGCTCTCGACTGGCCATGTTACCCCTCTCTCACAGAAAACTACCGTCAAAATTAAAATCCCACTCTATTCCCACTTATCCTATTACATTTCCCACTTCATCCTATTCCCCAATGTACGTAAAGGAAGATAGCGCATACGGGAACGCGCCAACGTTTGTTATTCTGGACTAATGTTGACCTGTATCGCGGATATCCATGGGCTAGGATATCCACTTACCACCAGGTGGACTGTATGCTAGTCTGTCACCTTCTTTCTCAAAAACCACCATAACATACCATCAGCCAATGTCTCTCTGTTGCTGGATGTAGACTGGCATATATCAAAGCTCGCAACCACACGCAATCGTTAAACTTCAGATTCAAATTCATCCTCCTCAATGAGGACTGGAAGGATTCTTCCTATTCTCTCCACCGGTTATTCTCCCAATTCTTACTTGTTTGCTGAGTGAATTTAAGCTTATGGACCAGGCCTACCGTTAATTACCGTTACCTTTAGTGGACTGTAATCATAGCTAAAGTCCGCTAATTTATGGACAAAATGTAGCTAAAGTGAGTGACCAGCGGCTTGGCCGCGCTCGGTCGCGACCTTTTACACGTGTAATTAACCGAATAACTGCTTATTAAATTGTAAGAGTATAATTATATTAGGTCCTTACCTATACCGTTTTATATGCAAAATTAATTTATGTATGAAAGTTTTAATTGATTGATAATTAATTCCAGCACTTACCATTAACATGGTAGCAGTGTATTGATAATAATGGACAATGCTTCGTTTAATTAAATATATAATTTTCGTACAAAAAAAAAACCATTTGATTATCTCCTATTAAAAATAGAATATTTTTATAAAGTTTATTTGCACACATGCCCTCGCACGTTGCTAGGTATTTTCTGTATGAGATAATACCGGATCAGTATTAGATCGGTTTTATTAAATTTCAACCGAGAATTTTACAACCTAGTATTCCCAGTACCTAGATTAATACCTGATAAGGTTTTCAACCACGTTGGTTGCGACATAGGTGGCCCTTTCTACGTTATGGAAAGTTTGAGGCGTAGGTAATGCTGAGGCACATTAGGCCGACCTAAGCCTGTTCATTTGCCTTTCAACAAAGGCATGTTAATTGTCTAAAATTAGCCCTTTGTCTCATGCAAATCAATTATAAAAATCTTTCTAGTTTTAGCATTATATGTTATGGTTAATTTAAGACATTTTTATAGAAAAAAGGCGGCATACGAGCATACCAGTCCACCTGATGGTAATTGGATACTGTCGTCCATTGCCATCCGCGATACATGTCAACATCAGTCCAGAATGACAAACGTTGGCACGCTCCTGGATGCGCTGCCTACCATTGCAGAATAAGAAATGGATTGGAAGAAAGGGTTGGGAAAATGGGGAGGCAGGGCCGTCTTAAGTCTATTCTGCGCCGGGGTGCGGGAGTGTATCCTAAGACAGTCAAACATCCTATTGTGTATCCTATGACAGTCAAATATCCTATTATGTATCCTATGACAGTCAAATATCCTATTGTGTATCCTATGACAGTCAAATATCCTATTGTGTAATTGTTTACTATAGCGTTATATTTTTTCATTACCTTTAAAAGGTGAGCGCCCGGAGTGCACCGCACCCCTTGCACCCCCTGGTAAAGACGGCCCTGTGGGGAGGGATAGGATAGGATGGGAATGGGCTCTGGCATATCTCACTCACTACCGAAACACGTGCGTACATTGGGTCAAATACGATAAAGTGGGACATTGTGAGTACATTTCAAGATAGTCTTCTGTGAGAGATTGGTAACGAGGCCAGTCGAGTGCGCCCAGCGGCTGTGGGAATGCAGCGTGGACTCTGCCCCTAAAATGCCTCCTTATGCGCGTCGTCTTGTGCATTAGGTCATAAAACGCCGCGCTGGCCAAACAGGTTGGCGAGTCCACTCTGCGAGGTGCAGTTCCTCAGGGCTTGTGGTAGCAGCTTTGTTATTTCTTTGTTATTGTTATACACGGGCGCAAGTACATTTTATTTAATCTTGTATAGCTATAAATATAAAAAAAAACATAATATGTATATTTTAATTACTCTTAACGTTAAATTCCTTGAAAATACTAACTGGTATTTATTATTAAGAATCCCTACCCACTGAGCTAAAATTGTAAAAGGCCGTTCGTTTTGCTATGAAATCTCATAATATGGAACGAACATACTGCATCGTGCGGCGCTCGACATCTCTCCTCGATATAAAGCTGTGTTAGGCACCCGCTGCGTCCACAAGGCCACGCACCCCGACTACCCCGAGGGACCGAATGGTTTTATTTATTTTATTAAATTATGTACTTTTCCGTTGGATTTCTATAAATAAATAATTTATAAAGTTGTCAAGATCGCAACTTGCTGTAGATTTAATTCTGTATTTACTCTTTGTATAGTTTTCTTGTACATATGTAGAATATCGTAGGATGTACCACATTACCCATTCCACCCCATCATATAGAGTATAATGGAATAAAAGAAACTTCTCACTACATCATGTTTTTGAATTCCCATTTCACCCCAATCCCCCAAGCAGGATTATATTACTCCCCATCCAACCCAATTATTTTTCCAAATGCATCCGGGAGCGTGGTAGCGTTCGTCATTCTTTATTGATGTTGGTATATATCGCGGATGACGCGAAGTGACGGTATCCACTTGCCACCAGGTAGACTGTCAGCTCATCTGACACATTATTTTCAATAAAAATAATTGTCGGATAATAATGGTGTTGTCAAGTTAATTGACTGTTAGACGATTGATTAGCTCGGTTCATAGTGTCCCTCCCTGCTCTGCTAAAAGCCCCCGATTCGATTCCTGTATAGAGTCTTCTCTTATTCTTGTAAGTAACATACTTTTTGCATTACACAATCTCTATTTTATAAGAAAATTGTTTAATTTGCCCCTTCCTGAATAAAATCCTAACAACGCCCTTGGTTATTGAGCGTCAAGTTATTTTTTTTATTTATTACTAGCTGTGCCCGGCATGCGTTGCATGCCCGGCATTTTTTTGCACATAATATATAGCCTATGTCCATCCGGAATAATGTACCTTTGAAATGGTGAAAGAATCTTTCAAATAGGTGCAGTGGTTCCGGAGATTACCCTCCACATACACACATCGCACTCTCTCTTTATTATATTAGTATAGATTTATTCTTAAGTCACTCCTAGGAGTGTTCTCCATTTAAACAGGATAAAACATATAAAGAGGATACGGTTTCGGCACTTACATTAAATATTTATAATTATCACAAAATGTAGGTAGATACATGACAATTTATATTTTTCACTTGTCCGCTGGCGAATACCTTCATTGTCATATCGCCCCATTCCCTTCCCACATTGAGAAGAAAAGAAGTGTCAGTCAGTCCGTCTTGACGAATCGAAGACATCCTGCGACCCACACCCTCTAAGGTTTTAGGAGAGAACCTTAGCGCATTCCATAAGCGCCCACGCCGCGATTTCTATGTAAATTAATAAGTGAAGATGTCTCTACTCAGTCGACAGCAGGACTCGACATTTGTCACGCTCTTATATACAAATCCACCGCTGGTGGACGCCTTCGTGCCTCATAGACATACATATTATTATAGTCTGTGGCACACCGCGAATATTTCATCACAAATATACTTGTATTCTATAAAATTATTACGCCCACTGCGTGCCCAGGATCAATAATGTTACTTAATTAACTTAACTCAGTGAAACCTAAAATTATACCTACAAGTATGTACTTGTATTCAATAACCGACGTATTTACCGTGCGTACCAAGTAAATTATTTTGTAACCACTGGCGTATAAACTCGTAAATCTCGCATGCGTGTATATTAACATCTCGCAACGATAACTTGTACCTTCCGAGCGCCCTCCAAGTTCATGAAACTCCTGTTTACATATACGAGTGAATGTTTGAAACAAGCATTCCTAATAAACGCGCAATAGAAAGCGGTTGGTTGATTCATTTAGTTTACGATTATGATACGAACCCGAAAGTGTTTAAATGCTATATACTACTACTGCATATATGTAATACAGTTGTAATTACATGAGTTCTATTTTTTTATTTATATCCAATACTAATGGAAATTCCGGTTCTTAATTTTGCAAAATATTTTTTTGGAAAGTTTAATTTATAGACAACTTTATGAACACATTTGTAGCAAAAAACCAGCAGTCTATTTCAACGATTTTGAGCGTCAATTTTGAGTTTTTGTTTTGAATATTCATAATTGGATTTTCAGTTATTTTGACAACGCTTTCGTAGACTGTAGAACGCTTCATATAGTCTTTATACATATAAACATTTTGCTCTAGTTGCGGCAATGAAAGACAAGATTAAGCGAGTTTCTAGTAGTTTATTAATTTGTGATTTCTACTACTCCATGGAAGTTTTCGAATAATAAAACTGGTATTTTTCATGTCATTACTCATTACACTGTAAATGTGTAATCAGCACAAACTACATAGAATGACACGATATCTATTAGAAACTTAGAATTATTTTACCGAAATGTTGTCAAATCACGAAGAAAGTAATAAAACTACCAAGTGGTTCAAATAAGGCAAATTAGAATGATGCACATGAACATGAATTAGATACATGAATTTTGGCATGCCGCGAAAACGTTATTATAATTAAATAGTCCAAGCGTTGACCACAAAATCACTTACTTTTACAGAAGACATTAAAATAATTATTTTATTAAGGATTATAATTATTATTTTATTAAGGCGTTTATTAAGGAGTTGTTTATTGTTTAGGAACAAAACGAAAAGAAATTTGTATTAAGTGGTTGTAATATCTGAAATACGCATCGTAAAACATACGTTACTATTTATTGAGAAATATTACTTTCTTTATTGATTACTAGCTGTGCCCGGCACGTGTTGCATGTCCGGCAATTTTTTTGCACATAATATATAGCCTATGTCCATCTGGAATAATGTACCTTTCAAATTGTGAAAGAATTTTTCAAATAGGGGCAGTGGGTCCGGAGATTACCCTCCACATACACACAAACTCACAAGATTCGCACTCTCTCTTTATTATATTAGTATAGAAGTATAGATTTCATGTTTAGTGTTATTTTTTTACATTCCTTAATATACAGATTCCATTGATATATCAAAGCCCCCTGCAGGCCCAGGTGCACTGGGCCTGCAGGGGGCTGAACAGACATCAGCGTCTGTGCTGCTGAGTTGTGAGGGAGTGACGATACATCAGCACCCTACAGAATGCAGGATATCTCAGAATGCATGTCTTCAGGTACAGGGACGTAACTAGGCTAAATATCACCCGGGGCAATACCTCACTTTGGCGCCCCCCATCCCCCTCACCCACTTAAACGAAGATTGTCCAACCATGACCAATGAAACGAAAACTCTCCTAAACAACACACTCCTGAGATTGTTAAAAAACATTTACTATACTTTTCATAATTAACTTGGGTAGGTGGTAAGTAAATGCTCGATTCCAAAGGTAAAAGGTTAATTTAATAGTTATTGAAATCACGCAGTCAATAGTTACATAGTGTATTAGGTCTATACAGTTTACACGTATATTTATGTATATCTAAAAGATTCTGAAAAATAGTGAAAAACTTTGGTGAAACTTAAAACCTGAATATGAACTAAAATTTTACTTTACGACTTTTTGTAGCTGCAAAAGTCCTTACAATTTCGTCAAAAGATAGTTTAGAAGCTATTTGGTGCTCTATGGAAATGATGCCAAGGTTGGTAAGTCGTTGCTGTCCTGTCAAGTTTCTGATATATTTTTTATTATTTTTAATTTACTGAAACTTCTTTCGTTTGAGGCAACTGAAACTGGTATTGTTAGGAAAATTTTTAGTGCAGTAGTAATGTTGGGTAGGCATCTTCAAGTCCGTTTTGGTATATTAATGTAAGAAGATCAGACGAAGTGGCCGTTTTCATGTCTAAATCCTTAATCCTAAAGGGCCTAAATCCAATGCGTGGTACTTGAAACTCTCCACTTCTATAGCCAGTTCGTCTTTATCTAAATCATCTTTATACGTGGCTGCTAACTCAATAGCCCGATTCTTCAATTCCTCTCCATTCAATGTTTCAAATCCCGCTCCATTGAGGAAACCAAATAAGTCATTCATGTTTTGAATAAATTGAAACCTTTGCCTCAGTTCAGTTAGAATCCGATCAACTATTTGCGTCATTAACAATTTGAACTTCTTCTCCTCTGAGAATTCATGGCTTACATCATCACCCTTCTCACCAAACATGCGCTTTTTCTTCCTCTTTCGTACTTCTTTAAAATGTGGATCTATGTTAAGCTGTGTTGCTATTTCTTTGGCTTCTTTTACTGCGTTACTTGAACAATTTGATCTTTCTGATTCAAATTCAGAAATCAGTCGGATAATATGTTTTGCTGATCTTTCAATAGTGATGTCCTCTATTTATAAAAGCTTATTCACAATGTCGATACGGCTTAACTGCTTGTACCAAAAACAGGAGAAGATAATAAATTCAAATGTTTTTACATTTTTTAGAAGAGAATTTGCTTCTGCTTTTGTTTCAGCAGTTGGTACAATAATACCCTAGTGCATAGGAACTATCTAGTGTAACACTAGATGGTTCCTGTGCTTTTAAATAAGTTAAAACACTAGCTAGTAGTGTTTAAATAATGAAATCGTGTGATGAAGCCAGTGCAATATATAATAGATAATGTTTAAACTAAGCATCCATACTAATATGCATTACTTACTTGCTAATATAAGAAATAAATCACATTTAAATTATCGCACGATCTCTATAGACTATAGACCAATCAAAATCGAGTACCTTCCCGCGCGCCGGCGCGCACCGCGCTCTAAATCTTTCTTCACATTTCCGGACTTTTCTGGACTCTGGAGATATCCTTATGACGCAATAACTCAAATCTTTGGAGCGCCAGTTTAAAATTTTATTAATATTATTTATTTATTTTATTATTTTTATCTTCCACTTGTTTTTTTTTGGAAAATGGAAAACAACAATTGCTATTTTGGCGCCCCTGAAAACCCGGCGCCCGGGGCAGAAGCCCCGTCAGCCCCCCCCCTAGTTACGTCCCTGTTCAGGTATCTAACCAATATAGCTACTGCATTTCTGAAATAAACTGAGTTGACTAGCGTAGCTGAAATCACCAAACACGGGTGAAATTAACACGGACAATAGTCGCTGAGCACAACTATTCACACCTGTCCTGTCACTCGACCTATCAGATGAACGTTAAGATGAAGATCGGTAGCGTACCCACATACCGTTTAGCGTACCCTGTGTTGCAAATGTCCGTGGGCCGCGATACCCATTTAAGTACCATCAGGCCGCAAGCCCATGCTTTCTTGTGTCATAATAAAAAAATGAAATGACTGTTAAGATCTACTGAGTGACGTGTATTCATGTATTCATGAAATCTATTCTATCATAGCAGATGGAGAAGATCTTTGGCCGGTAAACAAATAAGTGACTTTCTGTCTGTATCAGACTGTCTGATAAAACACTTTAATCTAACATTATAAAATCTATACTTTTACACTACAAATAAAGACTAAGTTTAAATTTTTTGGTTCTTTTTATGTAACAACCACACTCAGAACTAATGGACCTATTTTGTCACTTATTTCACTTTTAGGGAGCTAAACTAATTCTTATATCAATGTTTTACATAGACTGTTTCTTGTATAAATTTTCCTAAGAAAACATTATATTAAACCAGAGTAGTGAAGCTATTATTACTGGTCTCTTGGAAAATTGTACCCAATTTAAGATTTAAATAAATTGCAAAATTGTTAAAATGACGTACGTAAATGACGTAAATTCAATTCCCCCGCTGCCCTGTCTAAAGCCATTAAAATATACCTATTCAATTAACAAATGTTCAAATAATAAATACCCTTTACAGAGTCGCACCAATTTTTTTTGTACACACCCTCGAGAAAAATAAAAGCCTGTGACCAGAATACATAACAAAAAGTGAAAAATATTTGTTCGGCCGCCCTGTTGAAATATTCATTACGTTTATTCAATGGCTGTCTATTTATTATATTTTACTCGACTATTTGTAAAACAATCACGTACAGGGCACGTGAGCATCATGACGTTAGGATATTCATGCGTAGTCTGTGTACTGGTTCTTCAATAAACATAACTCTGCTAGAAGCATACTTTTTTGCTACGAGTAAAACTTAGGTTGTGTCAATTTCAGCTCGTGTTTGTTTGTTGGTTATAGTATAAACTGCCTTCAAAAATTGAACAAGATCTGTCGCTTTTTTCAAACCATATTCATGCAGCTGACCTTGTACAATACATGCGTTGAATACAATGGCACAAGAATTAAATCACAGTGGACGTCTTAATATTGCATATAAAAGATTACAGAGAAATCTAGACGGTGTTTTTATCCATTTCCTCAGCTTTTATTGCGACAGATTGATTGACACTGATTACCCTCTCCGCTTGAGACGGTACTCGTAAATGGACAACAACTGTGGAATAAATGTAACAAGCCTTATAATTTTTTTATAAATTTTATTAATGAGGAAATAGAAGACTGTTGGGAAAATAAAAGAAATAAAAGACTGGGGAAATTTACTGTCAATTATATAGGTATGGGTCGTAATAGTGATAAATAAAGAACTTCCATGTCCGTCTGGCTTAGTATTAAATGACTACAGATTTTCATAAACAGTTGAGGGGTTTGATATTTTTTCACTACATGCAATACTACCTCGTTTTATGGGTTTAATATCGCAGGTGGAAATAACTGCCCCATTGTTCACATAGTATAAAAAGAAAATTCTATGTCGCAAAATGCTACTCAATAATATTGTCTTATGTTCAGAGGCTAGGAATTCCAATATAGGAAGAAAATTCTCGCTATGCGGTACACTACGTCTTGTAAGCCTCAAAAGAGCCTGAAAGTGCCTTATTGACACACGCACAAGATTGAATTTACTCTGTGAAGGCGTTTGTTTGTAAGTGGAGGTATTAGTATTGGGTTTCAGTCATCCCGACATCCAATATCGAATAACAGTTAGACCGTACCCACGCGTTTTCGATGGTTTTATGTAAATGTTAAGAATGTTCCATTATTTGGAAAAATATCATATTTCTCACAAACCTATGAGCCTGTAAAACACTTGAATTCTGTAGTTTAATGATATTTTAATTGCCACAGAGCCTACGAGCCCTCTGTTTGTAAACATCATCGATACGATTGTAGCTTGTCATGTTGCGGCAAAGCCGACATAGATTACGCTCTCTGCATGAAGGCGCTAGACATGTTGGGTGGGTGAGTGTCGTTGGTGTCGTAATAAAAGGCCGCAGCAGGAAGCCTACGTCGCCGGTTATCTTGTTAGCGTGGCCAGCGTCTACTGCGACGCGCCCTCGCCTCTGGCCCCAAACTAGGGCACCAGGAGCAACCTCGGTCGGACGCCGCTGCGGAGCGCGTGAGGCGCCGGCCGCTACTCGCTGGTGGCCGCCGCTAGCGCCCCGCAGTGACGCATTGCAGGTGCGCGACGGCCAATCGGCGCGCGCCGCCTACCCGTTCACGCCGCCTCACCCGCCCGATATAAAACCGACTATCCTTTGCGGATTAAATCTAATCCCGTGCGGTACGTCCCGAGACATGGACTTGGACATTCGAAAGATTCGCGACTAAAACGAAGTGAAACTAGTGTAGTGCAAAAACAGTTCTGCTAACCTCCCGCAAAACCGGACATGAAATAAAGGGCATCGTGTGAACGATTCGGAACGGTTCGCTGCCGAGTTCGGAGAGAATCGCGGTCGCGAGTTTCTCAGCGCAGCCGTTCGCGCGAGTGAGGGCGACAGTATCGTTTGAACCGTCGGTCTGTGCAGTCGCTTTTGCGGCGCACCTTGTGATTTTTAGTGTAGCTCCAGATAATCCAAGTTAATCTACAATGGTGAGTGATATTTCTGTTGAAAGGTGACGAAAGTGCATTCGGGGTATCGTCCCGTGTCTGTTTAGAGGTATATTTCGGAGATGTGCTGTAATGGTGTTTATAGTGATGACGGCCTCCATTATTGTGATGGCCGTTTTTTACCGCATTGCGGATCAGCGACGTCGGTAAAGTCGAAAAGAGAATGGAAAATCATTGGGAACAGGCAGTTAAAGGACTATAAGGGAAGTGAGAGTGCTAGCTTTTGCCAGGTGACAGTTAAAGCCGCTCGAGAACCGTCCATAGGTGGTGCCGGTTAAAATGACGTTACTACCTAAAGCCAGACCGTTGATGACGCTCTAAAATGGCGCTCGGCGACTTCTACATATAGGAAACAAGTGGCTTTATGCAAATCTGTGTGTCTGAGAGGCCCGTGTCGCGCCCTGTTTACGGTGGATCGATTGGCCGGGCGCAACTGTCAAACGCCCTTTGACTCATCGCTTTGTCGTTTTTCCCAACCCAATTTGTTGTTCTAACTGCTTTGATTAGCTTCTTTTCGATCTGGGAGGATGCGATAATGGTAATGTTGTAATTTCTTGACATTGTATTACTGTTTTCGTTCATTCTTCCTCGCAAATTGATTCGTGTACTTTTGGCGGTACTGGTATGGCGATGTTTGACTACCTACCTATAGACGTTTTGTATAATTTCTTATTGTTGTCGGGGTCTTTGTGTTGCCGAGTGTACACCTGGCGCAGCTGACGGTTTGTCTTCCCCTTGCAATAACTTCCTTGATAATAATATTGTTAACACCTTTCAAGTTTACCCCCCTTTTAAACGTTCTTATTTATTCTTATTAACACTATTTGATGTGTATTATTTATAATTCCATTTATGTACTTAGAATCATGTATTTAGAATGTATTTATTTAGAATTTGTAGAATCATCATTTATGTACTTAACCTATATAATGTAAGGAATATGTAAAATGTTCAACTGAAAAATTCTACAACTACACAATTACGAACGTCTAGACAATTTAATTAAACATTGTACCATACAAGCCTATGTTGCTTCACTGCTGGATATAGGCCTCTCCCAAGGCTCGCCACCACACCATCCTTGGTTCTTCTCATCCCACCACCACTGGCAAATTCCTTGTCATTGGTATACCTTACTAGAGAGTTTCCCACACTGAACTATGTTGGCGACTTTTTCGATGAATGTCTTCGTTTCGGATCTTATCCACAAAGAAATTCCCTCCCCATAGCTGGCTGAGTGACCTTGAACTTGATCAGACCTACCATTAGAGGCCACCCTTAGGCACCATTGAATAACCGGCAGGATGTACTCATTGAAGACTTTCACCTTCAAACATTGTGGTATAGATGATGAGAAGAGCTGACACATTTTCCCAATGCTGCTCAACCAAATTGTATCTTTTGACCTACTTGTTGAACTTGCACTTGCCCAGCTGAATTGTTTGCCCAAGGTAGACATAATGATCAATAACTACTAGTACCATGCCTCCAACGTCTTATCAGTCCCAGAAGGACATGTTTATTGAACATTATTTTTGTATTGTCTAAGTACATTCTGAAACCATTGTGTTGTAATATCACTTTGTATTCTTCTTTAATTGCTAACACAAAAGAATGTACGAAAATATCATTCTTTTGTATAAGTAAACAATGTATAATTGTATGAGTGATGATTGCACAAAGTCACAAGGGCTTAACTGATGTATAACTTTTTATCAATATTAACCAATATTGTCCCACTACAGAGCGCAGACCCACCCAAATAAATTACTAGGTTTTGAGGCATAATCCACCACATAAGTCTGGTGTGGTGTGATGTGGTGGATGCACACTCCATTTTTAGATAGATTAATAAAACTCATTATTGCACATCAAAACAAAACGGTAACAAACATTGTAACATATGAAATGTTCAAAGGGCGCTCTTATCACTATTACCTCCATTTTTTAATTCTCACGAATGCATGTTTCCTCACAATGTTGCCATTTACTACCAAATTAGTGATAATTTATAAAATCTGGATTTAAGTAGAAACAATGGCACAGACCAGGGATTTCAACTCGCAACTTCACAAATGAGAATTTATAAACCTGCATGTACTACAAACTTTAAACTTTTAACAACAAACCTGTAAACCTGTTTTAACAAAGGACAGGCTGTAAAGCTGCATTTACTACAAATTTTATAACAGATGTGGCTTTATAAATTGGCAGCATCTAGTCAAAAAACTGAAAATCAAAAACTATTTATATATGTATCAGCTTAGGCTAGTTCAACCACAATATGCTTGCCTTACTTTAAAATATACGTCACAATGTTCCTGTAAGAAACATTTTAGTAGAAAAAGTAATCTATATGTTGGTTACAATCTTTTTTTTGCCTTTTTTACACTGTTAATATAAAGTAATTTTGTTTCAAACCATTGTTCTTATGAACAAAAGCCCCCCTGATAACAGTGATTACTCTTACAAGTTTGTCATGCAAAATTTTTAGAGGATGATTGCCATGATGGCATCATCTAGATATATTTTCCATGACTACCTACTGCTAATAGGGATACCTACCATATATGTATATTACAATATTGTTAGATTTTATACTGATTATTCTTTTAATGATTCATATTGATACTGACATTTGATTTTTTTTACGTTTCATGCATACATTTACAAAAAAAAATCTTTTATAGACTTTATTTAAATAAGGTCATGCCTATACATTATTATACTTTACTTCATTGTTAAAATGATGATATTTTATTAGATAAAGTTACAAAAGACAACTTTGATGAAAACATTATTTTTTAGCAAAAGTGCCAAATATCGACATTTAGTGGCTCGGAATGCATTATAGTGAATCTTCCAAAAACATACTAATGTTATCAGATAGTTGTCACTGCACTGTGACAACTATTTGCTTTTATTCCTTTACTAATTAATGTAGGTATTTGTTTAAAATAGTTTCTGTTTGACATTCTCGCAAAACATGTGAAACCAGTTTGATGAGGCAATTACTAAAAACAGTTTATTATTGTGTCAATATAATCAGACATGAAAAAATTCATAAATTGTTACATTTATAAATACCTACAATGAGTATATTAATTATTATAATGTATTTGTTTATATACATAATAATATAAATGTGTTGTATATTATGGACTATGGATTAGCGCAGTTAGATATCCATCTCCATGCAGGTGTCCACGGGTGATAGTATCCACTTACCACCAGGTGGGCTTTATGCTTATTTGGATCTGGCTGGGGTGTTTGTCTTTGTACGTGGCTCTGAAGCCATGACAGATACTCTTAATTTAGGGCATAGAGTGCCTGTTATTTATATTGACATTAAAAAGAAATATTCTTTTCCCTCTATGAGTATTCAGTGGAATAGCCCCTCTTGTGTTGAATTTTATAAATTGATTTAATAATGCCAAAAGTTTATCTCCAACAAAAAACTACATTTTAATATACATCATATTGATATTTTTGGGTTTATAGTCTTATATGTCTAAGCTTATATTATATGTCAATATCATTTTTACTTGGGAATACACCTCATTCATACATCTCATTCTTTCACTTTACAAATAAGCTTATAAGTGGCATTAGGATTTTGAATTATTTTCGGAGCATTGTGTATAAGTACAATATAATTTCTTTATTACTATTGAATGGTTATTTCCCCAATCTTGAGTAAGTGTAGTTTAAAATTATTTAACAAAGGGTACTTAATCCTTGTTTTTTGAATATTGAGATTACTGGAATCTTAAAATAAATAATATATTTGGGTTTTATTTTAAAAATCAAATGTTAAAACACGTTTCTCTTTAAACATAATTTTGAAACAAAGAAATAATGATAAGGTATATTCAATAAAAGCCACATGAATACAAAATGAATGCTTTTAACATTAGTTTCAATTTTTATTATGGCAACAAAGCCCCAAAGTACCTGGGGAAATGAGATATTCTGCCCTACAAGTATCTCAAAAATGTATAATGGAGAAATGATATAATAATAATAACACCACACTACGATGTCCAATGTATGGAAATCAGGGTTTGTAAAAATCCGATAATAATAAGTATCAAAATATCCGATATTTGATATATATCATGTATATAAAAAAGCTGCAAATTTCATTCTGTAAGTGGTTTTAATGTGTCTTAAATGAAACTTTGAGTTTGATTAATAGACTTATTTATTATAAAACAAAACAAAACTAAGAGTAAAATAAGCGTAACAAAAAATTAGTCTGAGATTAATAAATCAGTCTACTTAATCAACATTCAACTAAATTATAATCTTTTGTCTCCTTGGATCATTGGCAGTGATCATAATTTTTATTTATGTTATTATAACAATTTAAAAGCACGGGATCTGCCAAAATTCTAGTTTTGACAATAAATATCAATTGAAATATATCAATATAAATATTAACTGATATATATCAGCGAACCCTGCTAGAGACACACAAAGACGCACACAACGTGTGTTACACCCAGCCCCTGTCAACAAATTCCTGTATTTAAACCAGGGATGAGGGACTTAAATCATTGATTTAAATTATGAGAAAAATAGTGATTTTTCTATTTCAATCAATGATTAAAATCAAGGAGGAGGCAAAATTCACTGTATTACAATGATACAAATAAGAATTAAAAATAAAATAACTCTTTATTTTACGTTAATCAACATATGTACAACCCAAATCTCGTCTTTCTTTTGTCCTGCAGAGATTGTCACACCCAAAATAGTTTTTATTTGTGTTGTATTTATTGTAAACAACAAAAAGAACAGAATACACAGATTTTACTCCGTGATAGTGACAATTGAAGCCACCCTACTCAGCGTTACCAACCGCCCAGCTTAATTTACCCCTTGTTGTTGACCACGTAAAAAATCGTGAATTTTCAAAAAAAAAAACTGTTTTATCAACCCCGCTTTAAACAAATGACTGTCCGACTGGGCATTGAATCCGGACCTATTGCACAGCAGGATGGGTCACTACCAACTGGGCTAATTGGTCGATATAACCAACGGCGGAAGCTCGCTCGGCCCGTATGCATCCTGTGGAACGATATGGTTTAGAGGACCTTTCTATCCAGGGTGTGTAATTTGATCTGCGACCATCTGAATACCCCAAAGGTGTGCATGAGACCGGGCATGACCCAGCCATTATACGCTCAGATCTTATTAGGGCCCGATTTTTACTAGGTACTAAGTTTTTTTTATTTACCGACCACCATTTTTATAGATACCCCACGAATTTGGAAACGAAATATATATTTCTAACTAGGTTATAACCTATAAGTTATTAATCAATAAATTGACATAGGTACATTACAATTGTATTGGTGATAAGGCGGTGTTCTATGAAAAAGTTCCGATAAGAAACATCCTTAGCTCAGATAATGTCACCTACTAAGTTTTCTTCTAGGTTATGTTAAAAATGGTTACTTCCCAGTTTTAGTATGATTTTAAAAGTCATTTGGTTTGTTAGGTCGAAGGAGTTACATTATTTTATAGTTATTCTATCTTCTGAGTTTGTAGCAGAACAAAATGTAGCCATCAATCTTAAAATGGAAATAATAGTCTGCGACTTTGTTAGCGAAGGAATAAAACATTTCTTTTGATTTTGAGGCATAAAAGAAGTCGTTATATGATTAACAATTATTTAAATAACTCTTTTATCACTGTCTAATCAATAAAAGGGCCCTATTTTTAAGAAAGACGCTGTATATTATATAATTTATCATAAAAATAGGTATTGATATTTTTTTTTTATTACAATGCGGTATTTGATATCTGAAAACGCGAATGCCGCAGTATGACGTGTCACAATGCCAAACACAAGTAATTACATTTATAATCTACATACTATCTTATCATAAGTGCTTACCAGCATGTTGATATTATTACTGGGTTTTATGTGTGCGTGTACACGTATCTCTTCGAAATAGACTGTGGATAGCAATGGTCGTCATGACTGTATGTATCTTTCCATTATAATATTATTATTGTGTTTTTGTGCTGTTACAAATTTTAAAATAATGCCCGTTTTATGGTGCCAGTGATTATGTTATCGGGTTTGACTCATTATTCTGCTCGCAAAGCAGGATAATATAGCGTTCATGCATTCGCAAAAATAGGCAATTAACATTTTTGTATTATGTTTTCCCGTTCAAAATCTGTATGATTTCCAGTCAAAACTTACGGAAATTGTATCACTTTTAATATGGCACATGACGTCACTTAAAAATATGTAATTGAAAGATTCTAGAAATCAAAATGTATTAAAAAAATACTGACAAAGGACTTAGATGTCGCAAGTTAGTAAAGGACCGTATAGAACAGTGACGTCATCGTTGCCATTGCAACCACGCGTGTGACTAGCAATAACTACCCACTTTCTATCCACTCCGAATATTATTCTCAAGCTCATATATAGTCAATTATTTAGTAAATGTTTTGTTTTCTCTACTTGTCAAATCAGCTATAGAACATCATAAATAAAATATTCCATTTTGCACCCCTTTGTAAAATAGGTACCTTTAAACAGACAAGGGATTGACCACGGTACTTCTATATTAAATATATTTTTGTTTGTTTATATTTTATCGCCCGCCGCCCAGGTGGACCGACCACTTGAAGTTTACCTCTGGTGGTTTAAAGAGCCTAACACCGTGTGGTGGCGAGCTTTGGGAACGGTCTATATGAAGCAGTTGAAACACAGGCTGATAATACATGTATCAGGCTGTATCGTACCATTGCAGGGCACAGGCATCCCCTAGTAAATCACTGGGATGGTTTCGGCCTGTGATCCATTACGCGGGACCCCAGTGCGGGGATTGATGGATCAACATGCCTTAGATTATTTTTGTCTGGAGCATGCGGGTTTCCTCACGATGTTTTCCCTCACCGCAGAGCTACTGTCAATTTGACAAAAAACGTACTTAAGTAGAAACTCACGAATGTGAGTCGAGTATAGATCACCGCTCTAGTGTGGTATGGTAAAGAGTTAATCTTAATCCACAAATCTCAAACATCCTTGTTCAGTATTCCATAGATAAAATGTTAAAAAGAAAATATCTTACAATGAAAGTGCATGTGCACAGGATTTACCATACCATCAGCCTGTCTCGCCACTGCTGGATGGAGGGCCGTCCCAAGGACCGGCACCACACACGGGTCGTGTTTGGTGGACACCACACGCACACACACACACTGGATGAGAAGTCTGCTCTTCTCATCCAACTGCTACCGGCGACTTCTAGTCATTAGTCATTATCCACAGTCGAAATTATCCCTAATTGTTACTAAAATATCGTTTTGATTTTCCAGGCGGATCAGCTGACAGAAGAACAGATTGCCGAGTTCAAGGAAGCGTTTTCACTGTTCGACAAGGATGGGGACGGCACCATCACAACGAAAGAGTTGGGCACCGTGATGAGATCGCTAGGACAGAACCCCACAGAAGCCGAACTTCAGGACATGATCAACGAAGTTGATGCGGACGGTGAGTACACACACATTTATTTATTTAAACTAGTGTACAAACAAATATTGTATAAAAGGCGGACTCAAAGCCCAGTGTCATTAATATCCTTACTAGTAATTAGTAAGCGTTACTGCATACAGTGCACATATCAAGACACCTTATACCGCGAACCCGAAAGTTGTGGGACGAACTACAAACTGAGATTTTTCCACTTAGTTCCACTTGCTCATGATCCGATTGCTAGAGTTACAGGCAAAATAATCTCATGGTACTACTGGTTGAACTACGTGATAGGACCACAGGCAACAAAAGCATCAGTTTAAACTCGAAATTCCTGACCCGTTCAATCTTTGCATACTTGTAGAAGATGCAGCCCGCAATTCCGTATACGAGTCCCAAGAATTCGCGATCAATCGCCAGTTTAATTTATGCGATCTTCACAATGAGAGAACAAGGCGGAAAAAGTTAATCAAAAAATAAAAAAAACGGTAGATGCAGTCAGTCACAGATTAAATTATTTTCTTGAACACTTCAATAGTCACGTTATCGCGTTATTAATAATAGTGAGAATCTAACGATTTTTAATACAATTGTTGACTTTGCATTGGTTAGGAACATTATTTTTACGACGCTCATCATGGATGTAAGCCCTTATAGAACAGTACGGTCCACTCTTTTAGAGGATTTGATGCCTCGGTAGCGTAGTAGGGCAGCGCGTAAGTCTCATAAAAAGTTCAGTACAGTTCCCGGGCTTGTGGCCTTGTTAGTCCTTAGCCGCTTTTTACGACGACACCCACGAAAAGAGATCGGGTGCTATTCTAAAACCGGCCGAATAAATGAATGCTAACATACATTACAATTGACGGTAACACTATCAAGACAATTGAAGCATTAATGAACGCTGTCTTCTACTTAATAAAAATCCAACACTGACTGACTGATAGAAACTCTAAACCGGCGGTGGGTCTAGAAACATGCAATTTTGCACATGAATTCCTTATATAACGTAGGTGAGCACTAAGAAAGGATTTTTAAAAATCCATCCCCAAAGGGTGTAAAAGTTCCTGAGATGTTGGCGATGAGATTTCTCATCGGGCACACGGCTAGTATGCCTGCGTGACATAGCAAAAAGAACAAAACAGACAATTTTGATAATTGATCATAATTACTTTTATCGCTCAAATCATCGTCCTTCAGAACATATACAAACTATTTTAAAAAAACCAAACTATCAAGCATTTAACCTCGTATCATTATTTATTTAAAAACTGTAATATTTAATATTCAAGTGCAGTGTTTATTTTAAAAATACCCACACGTAGGTAATTAAAACCAATGCACGATTTTTCGGTCAGTTGCCATGGTATTTGTCACTTGGCCTGTATAAATATCATTGACTTGTAATCTAGTAAATATCTTTGGTTATTATTAGTCATTAGCGGTAATCGCCTTATCACTTACTATAATTATGATAAAACGTTAATTGGAATGTAAGCGGCTGTTTGTCCCGTCTAATGTAGGTACTCTCCAAAGTACTTATCTAGGTTAATGTCTCTGCACACAATACCACACTATTAGTCTGCACTGCTGGACATAGGCATCTTCCAATGCCCGCCACGCCACCACGTTTTACACCTCTTCTCATCCAGCGGCTATCGGCAACGTTCTTCAAGTCGTCATTCCACCTGCCTGGAGCCCGTCTCACGCTACTTTACATATACATTTAGGGCCTATTCAGACACACCACTTTAGAACCACATCACAACCACAAAACTGGTTAGGCAGTGGTACGTGTGATTCAGCATAACGACAAAACAGTACTCCCGCTGTAGCTGCTTATAGTTGCGTTGTGGGAGTAGGTACCATCCACACGTTGCGATAGCCGTCAACATGGACCACAAAATGTTGTCCGTTTGAATAAATACCAAAAGTTTTCACATAAATTCGCTTCCTTGCACTTTTTTGTGGTGTAGATAGATGTGTGTCTGAACATAGCCTTAACTGCAAATACATACATAAATGACAGTGCCTATTCCGGCCTCGGTGATAAGTGATAATAACAATAACACTACGATGGTGAATGAAGTTTAAATTCGAGTATGAGTAAGAAATTATGTAAAGATCCGATGTAAACCGCGGCCTACGCGTACTCCGTGTAATATTTCACGGAGCCCACGCGCGTGATTTGCCCGTAAAGAAAAAAACAAAATAAACGCGTTCCCTGTACAAATACACAATGAACTTGCCACAACATACAAAAAGGTGTACGAACACATCTCTAATTATGTCTGCCTGTCTGTTTCATCGAATTAACCTAAAGAACCTACTACATATATGAATTTGCTCCAATGAAAAAAGGTCGAGTAAAAATCGAAATAATATTTATAAACAATTATTTTTAACAAAAAAACTGGAATACCGTAAGGACAGTCGTTGGTAGTGAGTGGTCGTATGCGGTGTGTGCCTACGGGAGGGTTTCAAGAATAATCCGACAGTGGAGAGACAGGGTTGATGGTAGTCAATTTGTCAACATGGATATTTCGGAAATTCGGGTATTTAGATTAGAATAAGGTAATTTACAAATATAATGTTTGCCGATAGCCGATAGTCGACATTCGTGTGATCGTAAATTCAAATGCTCGACCCGTACCACTTGAGTTTCTGCTTATGTACCGACTTTTTAAAAATTGAAATTTACTCAGCGTTGAGGGAAAACATTGGGAAGAAACCCGCATGCTCCAAAAATGTAAAAAAAATCTCAATTGTGATCCACCAATCCGCACTGGGCCCGCGTGCTGGATTACGGCCCGAAACACTCCAGTTATTTACTTGTGCCCTGCAGGGGGACGTGATAGGCTAACAATACTATACAATACTCAGTTGAAATAAATAGAGTTTTCATAGCTCAAAAACAATGCAAACCTGCAAGCTTTTATTCAAACAACTAAATTTACTTACTGTCTCATGCAACTTTATTAAGATTAATCTAGATCAAAAGAAGACTTTTAAATTTTAATGTCAAATTTCCCGAGTAATTAATACTAACAAATATAAAAACAGACACACACACATGTCGCACACCTGTGTGTGTCTGTTTTTCATTGTATGTGAGTTAAAGTTTATAACCATATAATGTGCTTTTATAAACACTTTATATAATGTTGGAATTTCGAAACCAAAACTAAATTGAGTTGCTCTGAAAAGAGTGGAGTATTTATTAATCACAATGTGATACATTTTACATCAATTTAAAAGAACTTTACTGGGTACAAATCTTTAAACAGCTTAGAAACAACATTTAAAGCTATTATTTCTCAAATTTCTTATTGTTTAAGTATTCTTTCTTATACTTAGCTTCTCTTTACTCGCACTTGTCTGACAACATAACCTCTCCGTTAAACTTCTATTGTATCAACCATAGAGTAAACCATAGATTGGTACAAACTCTGAGGTACTACCATAGTTAATTCATGTGCGGGGAATTCAAATTTAATGAAGTGCGAAGATCTTTATTTACAATCATTTACCTGAAAGAATTAAAACTTTGCCTATCAATGAAATTAAATACAATTTGCTTCAGTGGTTCGTTGACAAATGCTTTTATTCAATTCGAGAATACTTCAACATTAGGCATGTGCAGCTAGTGTGACTAGTGTGAGGTTAGGTGGATTGTGGCCAGAAATATCTTATACTAAAATTTGAAACCTTTTGATTTAACTTAAATGACATTCTGTAGTAATTATTAATTTGACATTCTAATTACCTATGACATTATTTTTCTAATATTATTATTGCTGTTTTTCTTCTCTGATAATTCTAAGGTTTTTTTGTTTCCAAATATTTTGCACGCCAGAAATGGCAAATGTGTTACCACAAACCACACTTGTAAAATCTTCCCACCCACATTTATGCAAATAAATGGATTTGATTTGAATGTTATCCGACACAGTCCAGAATGATAAACGTTGGTTCGCCTCCGGATGCGTCTCCTACTTTCGAAGATTTGATTTGATTAGGAGTGCTCTCCCTTATCTTCTTTGGGGAGATTGGATGGGATGTTGAAGTAAAGAGTAAATACACTCTTCCTTTGTTTAATTACACTCTACCTGACAGAACACGAGGCGATAGATTAGGATGGGGACATTGACTCTCTCACTCCTGAAACACGTACGTACGTAGTAATTGTATTTAACGGCAGTCTTCTGCGACCTTAATATGAATATGGTCTGAAGATAGACTTTAGGAAAGGACAAGAAAAATTAACACGAAGTGTAGCATTTACCACGCTAAAACAACTGTACATGTTTGCTTTTGTAACTGTAATCAAATATCAAACATTGTGGAGGCGTCGCACGAAACAAAGGCTTAATGCATCACTATTTACATTGTAAATCAGTTTAAATATTGTACAACCAGTAGCCACGTCTAGTGAACTGAAACTATACCATTCTCACTTTTATTACTATGGTAATAAGGCATGTATATGTTGACCTGTTGCCAAACTAACTGTACATTTTTAAAGAAAGCTTACCTGTCACGTGAACTGTACCTGTTTAAACCTAACAATAAACTCAGTGATTTAAAACAAGGTAAACATAACTCATTGTTTTTATGTGTTACTACGCAATTATATACCTTAGGTACATATACGTCATATATGTAACTAACGCTAGCATATTTGTCTTCGATTTGGAACATGATTTTCAGAATATTTACTATATTTTTTTTTTAAATACTATATGTACTTAATTGTTTTTACTTCATACATACAAACGTACCATCAGCGTGTATCCACTGCTTCTTATAGAGCCCTTCCTGCCTGCCAACAACCAACGTTCATCCACTCTTTTCATCCAGCCTCAAAAAATAATTCACAGCTTCTTCTAATATTAGTATTGACTAGGCACTCGTTCTGGCTTCGCTTAGGTGACGTAATAGACTTGGTCCATTATTTTTTTTAGTTAATATTATATTTATTGGTTTACAAATATTTTGAATTCCCTAGGAAACCCAAACATAGTCTAAGCAGTGGTTTAGCTTCCTAAAGAATTTACAAAATGTATCCAATATTTTTTTAATTTACTTCATACTTAAAAGCAAACAGAAATAAACTGTCTATAATATTAGTATAAAAATATATTATTTATATTCGTCAACTTAACACATTATGTTCTAAGAAGGCGAGTGTACAAGCAATTTAAAAGGTATTAAACATGATGTGTGGCATTTATTGCCTGCAATTTGACTTTGTAAGTCAGTAAATAGCCCACAGGATAGATTTAATGTAATAATAATTACCTGCGGGTCTATTCTCATTTTATATGAACCAATTTTCCATTATTATGGAAATTGTAGGTTTAGGAATTGTAGGAAAGATTTATCAAAAACATTAAAACTGTAATCTTTAAACGATGTTTGAAACGATCCGCTCTGCGATACCTTAGTCAGAAATGACGAATTCTGACACATCCGCTTACTTTGCATATTTACCCGACTACGGCAAAGCCAAAGGAGGGTTATGATTTTAACAGTATGTTAGTATGTATATGTTCATCTGTTCCCTCGTAGCTTCCAAACTCTACTCATCACATCACATTTTGACAAATGAGGAGTCGTTGGATGCGTCTTGATGTTTCGCGGAACATAGAGTAACATATATAATGTCGTTTTAAATCCAATATGGCGGATATGAAACAAAAAAATACACGTAGCAAAAAAAATAATGCGGACAACATTATCGTGTTTAGTATCAAATGAAAGTTTTAAATGTGCACATTTCAAAAATATATAATTCATATATCCATAAAAATGTGCCATTTTCCCGTGAAAGTTAAAAAATCACGTGAAACGTGGATAAAAATGATTTTTACCCAAAAGTTTTAAATAAGTTTTAGGTTGTATAGAAGGAGGCCTTTTACGGTGTAGTAGTACGTTTACAAACTTAATGTGCTACTACAACATATGTAAAAGTCATCCTTCTAAAGAATCTGGTATTCATTTAAAACTTGTGTAGTCGGGTTTTACTTTTTAATTATTATTCTTTAACTCTGGTTTTGGAAAAACCTTAGAGGATAGGGATAATAAATGCTTATACTGAAAATAACTAAACTATTTTTGTCATATCCGTATGTCAGGTGAAAGTTCTTTCTCTTGTCTATACAATAACTGTGACCAGCCCTTTTTGTGTCCACTGATGTATACTGGCCCCTTCAGGCAAATTGTCCTGTGCTTGAAGGACATTTGGCCTTAAAAAGTCAGAAGGCGGATTGGTGAGTTCACAATACAATAATCGAAAATAAATGTCGCAGTGCACACTTGTCGACCGTGACATTAGCTTGTTAACGAATTGTCAGACGCTGTTGTGGCGATTAATCGGGTTAGTTGACGATGACGAGAAAACAGCGTATTACTACGCTTACCATCCGGTTGATTGACCGTCGGTTTCCCAGTTCTATATAATAAAAATCTATATAATCGATAAAAATACTTTCGCTTATAATAAAGCAATCTTTTTTATAAGAATTTCTTAAGTCATACAAAATAAAATGTAGAAATTTTCGATTGACTATGATGAATTTCGTTCGAAATTGCTATAATAAGTATGTATTTTAGTTTGTATATTTTATCTACGACTCAACTAATTGATACTAATTTCTGACTAGTCCAATAATAATCCATTACTTAAAAAATAAATCTAGTGACTCGTTCTCAATAAACAAATGTACACGATTTCAGACTAATATTATATATAATGATATTTTAATGTGGAAAAATAATCTTATTTTTTATCTTTGCTGTAAATTTAGTAAGGCCACGTTTATGAAGAGGCTGGCTACGGTGGTTGAGTGTTAAACGGCGCATATTTTCCGCTTATGAAGAGGCAGTGCGTGACTGCGCCGCGATGCCCGCAGCTCAGCTTATTGACTGTCCCCCGCTACGGTATCCGCAACATATTGTGCCATACCTTTGTCGCGCCGTGGAACGCTTGCACTGACGCTGTTTAAGCTGCATGTGCTCCGCGTGCTTTACTGTGTACCGCCGCGTTCTCATCTACATATACGTATAAAATCCGCTTAAAACTTGATTAAAACTCATGCAAAAACGCATCTGCATAATCGCTCTCATACATAGTCATATTCGAATTGCTCGCGCAACGCCCCGCATTACGCGCCGCACCATGCTCCTCGTGTCCGTAAACGACGCCTTAGTCGTCAATACATTAAACACATACATACATACACATACATACACATACAATACATACACATACAATACATACACATACAATACATACACATACAATACATACGCATGGTACACCTATGGTACATACACATGGTAAGCCATTAAACACGTAGCATTTACAATAATTGTACTTGACGAGCGATTAGCCCAGTTGGTAGTGCCCCTGTCTGCTGTGTTACATGGTCCTCGGTTCGATTCCCCGTTGAAAAGGTTTGTAAATGGATAGCAAAACTGTAGGTTAGGCGCTGGAAGAATAAATAAAAGACAGAGCTAGTACGTACTGTATGGCGGCCATGCCGGAAGAGAGTTTATTCCATGTTACCAACATACAA
This sequence comes from Sesia apiformis, assembly GCA_914767545.1. NCBI lineage: Eukaryota > Metazoa > Arthropoda > Insecta > Lepidoptera > Sesiidae > Sesia > Sesia apiformis. The sequence goes on from OU611958.1 coordinate 656,922, forward strand.
ATTTAATGTTGTGTTGCCAACATATTGCCGGGGAAGACAACTTTAATATTAAGGCCCCTTCACAACAATATTATTTGAATTTAGTCTTATTATAAGTACAACAGAGTTTAAATCAAGAAACATACAATATATAAGTCTGACTACAGTTTAACTAAGGTTTTTATTACACACATTTTTTATTAATTAAATTACTACAATTTTATTTATCAATTTCCCATATAATCCGGGATACAAGCTTGGAACCAACTCAAAACGGTTAATATTATCTATATAAACAAACACTTGAAACCAAACAAACAAAACCTAAAATTGCTAACTTTAGCATGTAATTACAAATATAAACAACTGACAATCTTATAAATCAAGTGAACAATAACAAAAAAAGTAAATTGTAGCAAGTTGTACATATAATTTCTATTAGGCATCATTGTGACCTTCCAATGGTAATACACATATTTTCATTACAGCTCTCCTATGTGTATGGCCATTTGCAGGTTTAACTTCAACAACACGGACCTTACCATCTCTGCCAGGATAAATGTTAGTTATTCTAGCTAAAGGCCAATACAAGGGTGACAAATTATCATCTCTCAGGATTACTAGTGAGCCTATTTTAACATTTGGTTGAGCCTCTTACCATTTAGGTCTTGACTGCAATAAACTTAAATAATGTTTACTCCAAATTTTCCAGAATGCTACTTTCATGTCATTAATTGACTGCAATAAACTTAAATAATGTTTACTCCAAATTTTCCAGAATGCTACTTTCATGTCATTAAAGATTTTGCATAGTTGTGAACCTTTTGTCATATTTACATTACAATCTGGATATGTATTAAGAGCAGTTCCTATTAAGAAATGACCTGGTGTGATACAAGAGTAGTCATTTATATCATTTGTCTGTGGCATAAGCGGTCTACTATTCAAGATACCTTCTATTTGACATAGAACAGTACATAATTCCTCATAAGTAAGAATTGATTTTAACAGTACTCTTTTAAGGTGATATTTTACACTTTTAACTCTGGCTTCAGCTAAGCCAGCAAAGACAGGCGAATAACATGGCAAAAAATGAAAATTAATTTTCTTATGAGAAGCAAACTGACAAACCAGATTTTGATGTGCAATTGAATTATGTAGTTTATATATTTCATCTATTTGACTTCTAGCACATTTAAAAGTTGACGCATTATCACTATAAATATCTGAAGGCAAACCTCTTCGTGATATAAATCTATTTAAACATGCAATAAAGGTTTCTGTTTTAAGATCAGACGCTAACTCTAAATGTATAGCCTTTGTTACAAAACATACAAATAAACAGATATATCCCTTTGTAACTAATGGCCTTCTAATACGAGCAACTTTAAGTGGGATTGGGCCAGCATAGTCCAAACCAACCTTCTGAAAAGGACGACAAGCATTTACCCTACTGTGTGGCAAAGAACCCATCAGCTGTTTTGATGCTACAGCTTTTAACTTAAAACAAACTGTACATTTATGCAATACCTTTTTTATTTGTCTTAAAGCATTAACAATCCAGAACCCTTGTCTAATGGTTGACATAACAAGTTTGGGTCCTGCATGGAAGTTTTTCAGATGCTCACTTAATATTATTAAATTAGTTATTTTTGATTCTCGTGGGAGGATGACAGGGTGCATTTGTGAATATGGAATAGAAGCATTCTGTAAACGACCACCGACACGAACCAAACCAACTTTATCAATGAAAGGGCATAAGGGCTTTAAATTACCTTTAGATGTAGTTTTACCACATTTTAAAACATGAATTTCTTCTAACAAATATTTATGTTGTTCATATCTTATAATTAATGACATAGCATTGTCAAGCTCATGACTTGTTACATAGGCAAGCTTATTTTTATTAGTCTTATTCCTTGCATTCTGACAAAAGCGTAATACATAAGCTAAAACTCTTAGTATCTTGTTAATATTGGAAAACTTCTCAAGAAAGTCAAGACATAAGTTTTGTGTCTCAACTGCCGTGCAAACCAATGCGTTTAAACATGCTGAGCTATCTTTTACCTCTGGTAAACCTTCTGGAAGAGTGAATTTTAAATTAGGTTTATACTCACAAGAATTTAGAAATGGTGGCCCATGCCACCACAGTTGATAGTCCGCTAACTCCTGGGGCATCATACCTCTGCTGAGACAATCAGCAGGGTTCTGAGTAGAGTTGACGTATGACCAGGTATATGTATTTGTAAGTTGTGTGATGACCTTAACACGATTAGCAACATATGCTTTAAGAGTGTTCACATTAGTTTTAAGCCAAGCAAGAACAATTTGTGAATCTGAATGAAGAATGACATCGTGTATATTTTGTTTAGCACTAAGTGTTTTGTGAACTCTATTTGCAAGTTTAGCAAGCAACAAGGCAGCATTAAGTTCAAGTCTAGGAACAGATAAGCTTTGTGCAATTGGATTTATGCGAGACTTAGAACAAAGAAAAGCAACTTTAATCTCAGCATTTGCATTAACTGTTCTTAGATAGATACAACAACCATAAGCAGTGGTGCTTGATGCATCTGCAAATCCTATTATTTGTGTAAGACTTAACTTATTTAATGACAGATATCTCGGTACAGACATAGGTTCCATCGCAAGCAAGCCAATATAAAACTCATTCCACAAGCAAAATAAGTCTTTATCTGGTGTTGCATCCCAGTGTAATTTAGCAAGCCATAGTTTTTGCATAATAACCTTTGCACTGACCACAATAGGACCAGCAAAACCTAAAGGGTCATAAAATTTGCTGATAAAGCTTAGTATTTCCCGCTTGGATTGAGGCATGGTGAGAACAGCTTTTGGGCTAGATATAATGAATGAATCTAATTCTGTATTGAAGTTTACACCTAACGTCTTCATAGATAAGTTATTTTTCTCAAGATCAATCTCATCAAAGTGTTGTTGTTCTTGTGGAATTAGTTTTAACAGCTCTGTAGAATTTGATACCCATTTGTGTAGTTGAAAACTACCTAGACTGAGTAAACTATTCAGTTGTTTGCTAGCTTTTACTAAATTATCAGCAGATGTATCAGAATAGAGAATATCATCAACATAGGTACAATTATTAATTATAAAACTTGCAATGGGAAACTTATCTCTGTATAGATCTGCTAACAATTTTAAACATCTTGTAGCTAAATAAGAGGAGCATTTTAGCCCATATGTAACAGTGTTTAATTGAATGCATTTAACAGTTTCATTGGCGTTATCACTCCAAAGAATGTTTTGTAAGGCCCTGTACTCTGGCTGCACTAATATATTGCGGAACATATTTTTAATGTCTGTTATGAAGATGTATTGATCTACTCTGAATAGTAACAGAACATCAAATAAATCATTTTGCACTACAGGTCCATTGTAAAGTATATTATTTAAAGAAGTTTTTGTATTGGTTTTCATTGACCCATCAAATACCACCCGGCACTTAGTTGTCTTTTTGTCTAATCTGAGCACTGGATGGTGTGGCAGAAAGTACACTGGATCAGTTTGTAAATTGTATTGACTGATATCAATGACTGTGCCATGACCTTGTTTCAAATATTCGTGAATAAATTCTTTGTAAAGAATATGTAATGTATTGTTCTTTGCAAATCTAGCCTCCAGATTATAAAATCTTTTTAAAGCTAAGTCAAATGAATTGCCTAAACTCTGATTAATTGACTCTAATGGAAGCTTGGTGGGCAAGGCTACCTGTATTTGTTTGTTGTGTGTGTAAATTTTTACATTATCCAGAAATAATTCTTCACACAATTCATTTTCTGAATGTGCTTCTGGATAGGCTTCAGGTATGCTTTCTGCCTTCCAAAAGTGTGTTAATGTTTGATTTAAATCTGAATCACATGTATTGCAAAAAAGTGTAACAAGTGGATTAGTGTTATGTGTGTTGATGTTGCCGGCAACTACATAACCAAATTTTGTATTAAGTAGTGTCACTGCAGGGCTTGTAACGCTGCTGCCCATACAGCCATCTCGTTCATCCCTGGACTGCACTACAGCAAGCGGCTTGGTTGGTAGCAGCACTTGAAACACAACATCAGCACCTAAAAGTATATGTATGGTACTAGGTTCATTGTACCTGTTGTCGGCCAATTCAACGTTGGGGGGAAAAATTAAATTTTGTGAATTAAATCTTTTCTGGGGAAGCTTTGATGTAATTTTGTTTAATATATAGCATGTAACAGCCACAGAATAAGTTTGAGTAAGGGAGTGTAACTGTAAATCAACCTTTTCCTTTAACTGACTATAACTATTACCTATACCAGAGACAGGCATGTCAGCATTTTGTACTTGCAAGTTTAATAAATCAGCCAGTTCCTTGGTCACAAAGGAAGCTTGTGAGCCAGTATCAAGTAGAGCCTTGACATGGTATATAGTGCCATTACTTGATATTAACTTAATTTGTACTGTTGGTAAAAGGATTTGTTGTTCAGCAGCCTGTGATATTAAGGTTACTGGTGATGTGAGTTTATCTTCATGGAGCAGAGTGTTATGATTTTGTTTGCAAACCTGACACTTGAAAGAATACCTGCATTTTTGATTGTGGTTGTTAAGGCAAATTTTGCATAGATTGTGGTCTTTAACAAATTTAATTCTATCCACCACAGGCATTAACTTAAATTGTGAACATGAGAAAAGTTTATGAATAGACTTACACAGCTCACAGGTCTTCGGTATCTTTTGCGGGTTCACTGGACTGCTGACCGTCTTGACTGTAGCAACATGTGTGCACTTAGGCATATTATGTAACGGCGACTTTTCTGTATGGCGCTCAGCATTTTCAAGCGCAAGGGCTCGGTTTTCCAAAAAATCAATTAGATGTGTAACAGTAGGTTCCTTATGTCTAGACAGTTGAAATTCCCTACTGCACAGTATGTCGAGCTTTCTAGTTAGAATGCAAAGAATAAGTGTGTCCCATTGGTCAACCGAATGACCCAAATTCCTTAATGCAGCTAATTGTTGCTTTACAACTGACACGAAGTTGCGAATATTACCAGCGGTGGATCGAGTCATGGGTACTAAGTCTAATAATGTACAAATATGCTCGTTAGTAATTTTATATTTATTGCTATACCTAGAGATTAAAATATTTCTAGCTTCTAGGTAACTAGCAGAGCACATACTTAAATTTTTAATTAAGTCTAGGGGTTCACCTTGTAAAAAGCTTTGTAAATAGAATAGCTTTTGTACCTCCTCGAGATTGTTATTATTGTGAATTAGTGAATCAAACAAATTGATAAAAGATGTGAATTCGGAATATTTACCTGTAAAAGTCGGAACACTTATCTGTGGTAATTTAGTTGGGTATGTTTTTTCGTAAGTACAATTATTCTTATAATCTAAGCTTAAGTCTTTAATGATCGATAGCGTGGTCAAATATTTCTCTTCAGTATTTGTAAGATCCTCGTCGTCAATATTCATTGCTACAAGCTGCAATGCAATCTCTTCATATTTGCTAAATACTTCCCGAAGTCGTTCTTCTTTTATTAAAAGCATGGCTTTGGTATAACTTTCATTACCACCAGATAGGGCGTTGGCCATCTTTGTTATAGATCCTTTAAGCGCGGCTCTTTTCCGCATCATCTGCTCAGTGTCCATCATGCTGCTTTACGGAAAAAATGTATCACGAAAACCAAATCTTCACGCTAATTAATACTATGCACTTAAAAACACCGCACTTGCACTAACTAACAGACGCAATATGGCGACGAAGCGTACGACGAACGAAGTTTTTCTTGGGTTTGTGATGTGAAGGGATGCGCGTGCTTCCTTTGCACGGCCACGAGGTTCGCAAGTGACCGTCAATCGGAGCTTGCCACACGGCGCTAAGAACAGGATGTGAAGCTCGAAGCAAAAATGGAGTCCTGCTTGTGGACTCGTGAAACTTGTAGTGTAGAAAAATAAAATGGGCCGTTGCAAAAATGTACGAGCTCTGTATTGGAAAAATATATATATATGGATAGTGGAGGTCGAAGGACCATGAAAAGGTTTGTAAATGGATAGCAAAACTGTAGGTTAGGCGCTGGAAGAATAAATAAAAGACAGAGCTAGTACGTACTGTATGGCGGCCATGCCGGAAGAGAGTTTATTCCATGTTACCAACATACAAATTTAATGTTGTGTTGCCAACACCCGTTAAACATTCATTTGTTTAAAGACAAATCTTTGTTCTACTGTAGGTGGTGTGTTCGTCTTTGTATGTGCTTCGGGACCCACGACATAGGGAATCATAGTGTGAGCTTAGTGTGGCATTACTTATTCAATTTGGATTTTATATAAATGCTTACAAACTATACTTACATATATAGAAAGTTTGTAAGCAATTCAGCGCTTTAAGCTACACATTCCGATTGGCCCCATCACATGTAGGAAGTCTTGCAAAGATCAACACAGGGTGCTATTCTGACAACGAGTCGGAACCAACTATCAAATGGAACATGTTTTCAACTAATTTGAGAGGCCAGGAGTCTCCCATAAACGTGTTACAAAACTGTCAATGTTTCGTGTTGAAGCTAGAGATAGTGTCAAAACACTAGAATACATATTATCAATTGTATTTACAATCCCTATTCACGGGGCGTGTCCTCAATAATGAATTGCCCCTTTGTCTCTCGCCACAATAACTCAGTCTCATGTCGCGGCATCTGTTAAGTATATTTCGCTTCCGGTTATGAATATAAGAGCTCTTATACACCAGCGGCATGCCGCGGCGTTGCAGCACTTCACTACATAAAATTAAATTAATATGCACATCAATAAACCTTGGCATTGGAAGCAGTGCCGTGAGGTAGCGGACGTGGCGAGCATCTGCTTTGAGTTTGCCTTTCTATAGTGGGATGATTTATACACGCACCTGAATGCATCCATGACACTATCTCAGACAGAATCATAAATCGATTCGCGCATTCCTATCATTCTACGGCTGCTGCTGCCACTATCAGCGTTGCTACCGCTCCTCTCGCTACTGCACCCGAAGACTTACATTACCCTGCACACTTTGCAATTTATATGTTTCAGCAATCTGCAATGGTGCTCAGCACGGAGTACCATTGCTGATTGTTAAATTCTAGAGATAGCGCGGTGTGAAATCATAGAATCGCAGTTATGGACCTGACATGTGTTCCATACTAACTTTTCATACTACTTGTCGCATTCGTAGTAAAGCCACCTGCGGTATACCTTCTCGCGATACCGCTTGCGATATACCGCCCGCTGGTGCGAAAGGGCTCTAATATCCGTAGAACGGCTATGAGGAACTTTTTAATTGAAAAACGCAGACAATATGACATATGATTTGATTTCCTATTTTAATGTCTTTGCCAGAAGACGAATTATTTTATTCTATATTTTAAGCGGAAATTAAAAAAAAACTAAGGTAGATTCAAATGTAAATTATTTGGTCTATTCTTTCAACTAACGCTGCGTTATTAAATTTATTCACGAGTATGGTTTCGCGTGTCTAGTGTTGAATAGTTAATTAGTTTATACCGAGTACTTGTGCGCATTGACAGCGCGTCGCGTAAGGGTTTGCGTTACAAGGCGTCGTCGGTGCGCCCACAATTAACGGAACAATTAGCTCCTCCGGTGGACGTGTAGTAACACAATAGCCACCTTGTCAATGATACCTACGTACAACGCAACCTTGATGAAACAACGGAAACACTAGGGATTTCACACCTCTTCGCTCTTGTATTTTTTGAAAAGTTTTTTGCAGTGAACGTGGCCTATAAAATAAAAGGGGGTTTCGCTACGCGGAGCCAATGCGGATTACCTTATCCGTAATTATGAACCTCTAAAAGGTGCGTCTACATTTTTCCTGTAGCAGAAAAGCCTTTTGTCTTTGATGATGACACTTAATAATTATAACTGACACTGTCTTTAATAATTTATAACTAATTAGTTTTGGCTCCCTGCTTCGTCTGTTTGCGGTACAATTTTGCCGGCCTTACAAAATTATATATTTTAAAACTACTAAAATGATTATGATAAAAAGAACTAAGGGTTAAGTCTTCAAAATCGTTATACAATTATTTATTTTTTTCAAGTTTAGTAGGGAGGTGTCGCTTGTATTGTAACCTAGAGTCATTATACTCATTATAAACAACAAAATTTATAAAAAAATAACCGTATGTCTTGCTTGTATTGTAACCTAGAGGAGTCATTATACTCATTATAAACAACAAAATTTATAAAAAAATAACCGTATGTCTTGCTTGTATTGTAACCTAGAGTCATTATACTCATTATAAACAACAAAATTTATAAAAAAATAACCGTATGTCTTGCTTGTATTGTAACCTAGAGTCATTATACTCATTATAAACAACAAAATTTATAAAAAAAATAACCGTATGTCTTGCTTGTATTGTAACCTAGAGTCATTATACTCATTATAAACAACAAAATTTATAAAAAAATAACCGTATGTCTTGCTTGTATTGTAACCTAGAGTCATTATACTCATTATAAACAACAAAATTTATAAAAAAATAACCGTATGTCTTGCTTACATTTTGTTCTTTGCTTTCAACCCGTATCAACACTGTATTTTCTTAGGTTTTCGCGATTACTATACATAGCAATTAAACAACTTTGAACGGTTTAAATCGCGTATATTTGACATTATTTATATCCCGACGTGACCACGTCCACTGCAAAGTGTTCGAAACGTCGGGATATAAATAATGTCAAATATACGCGATTTAAACCGTTCAAAGTTGTTTAATTGCCGTATCAACACTGTTTCTTATCGATAAATTGCCATTCATACATTCCGATAAAATCGATTCGCATAATTCGAGTGTACAATCAGATTATTAATTCATGACGACGAAACTTTCCAGAATTTACCTATGTATATTGCTATCGAATAAGAAATGATAATTTCCTATGTAATTACGTAATTTATAGTTTTAGATTACAAGGTTTTGGACGAAAAATTCAAATGCTTTATGTTCAATTTTCGGTTGATTAAGGCTTCGGTGAGTAGGTAAGAAAAAGAAATGGCACTTTACGTTAAAAAAATTAATCCATTGGACAAAATATCTGATAAGCATCTAGTTACATAATGTGGCACTTGTACCATGTGTGCTTATAAAATCATATATGTATTCATGTGTTCTTATAAAAAAATATGTATAACAAAATAGAGTAAATATATTTATTTAGTGTGAAATATTTTTTTTTGTGCGAACACGTCGTAGCGACCGAAAGGCAACCTAGCTCGGTATAATAATGCTGTAGAACAAAAAATAACCACAGCAGCGCTGATATTTTACCAGGAACGACATTCACCAGCAAAGACGAGGACTAGGAATTCATTTGAATTAAAACAGCATAACTGTCGAAGAACTCCTTCGGTCCTAATTCCAGCCACTGCTGATTATAAAAGAAATGAAACTAAGAAATAATCAACAAGTAGTTGGAGGGACTGCCAATGGTGATGTTTATGGATCACCCAACGTGATCGTGACATGGCACTTGGAAGTAAGCACCCAACAATACTCTATATCGGTACATCCGGCGGATCGATGCTGGTCACCCATAGCAAATTAATTCCCCGCTCATTTCCTGCGACACGGTCTCGCCGATAAGCCAATGTAATTGAACAGTATTAACTTCAGAAATAAAAAATATATTTTAAGTTACTACAATAACATATAATATATGTTTAATATTTCCTAACCCTCACATTTCAACTGTGCTCGCTAGGAGTTCATAGGGTGACTAGGTAAATTGTGAGATACCGTAGCTGTACCGTTTTTTTAAAACCTCATTTATTGAGAAATTCGAATTCCGAAAGCCATTTAGTCAAAACGAAAAAATAAAAATGTATTCACTTTTTTTATTGCATTTCGCGCGCTTTTCTTTGCAACAATGGAATTCGAACGAGAACATTTTAATGTAATGATGTTATACGATTTTAAAGTTGTTTTAAATGAAAGTAAGTGTAAAGATAGATTAATGGGGACCTAGCACCCACCGTACCGTGCAAAAACATTTTTAGATGGTTTTCTCAATTTAACAAGGAAAATTTTCCTTAAAAGGTTAGGAGAGAAATGGCCGTCCTGCGACTTCTGTAACGAATGAAAACATCGAGGCGATAACGAAAGTGTTGCACGAAGACAAAAAAACTACCCGCAAACAGATATAAGACTTAAGATTTCATGCCGGTCATTCATGAAATTTTTCACCAACACCGTGTGACATGGTGCAGGGAAATGATTGTAAAATTTTAAAATGGAGAGGGACATACAATATATTTAATATTATTACTTGAGTTGACAGTTGGATCTATCAGTATGACCCACTAACCAAGCTGTAACCAATCAACGGCTTGGGTGTTTCCAGACGAAGAACCAAGCCAGGAAGCTCAAACGTGGGCGTTATGTGGACAAAAAAATGGTGACAATTTTCTCTGCGTGTGGCTATTTAGCGACAATTTCTCTAGACGCTCAAAAAACTGTTAATGTCCAATAGTACAGTGAAGTGTGTTTACAAACTGTATTCGAAGTGTTAAATCAAAAACGTCCTAAACCAGGTTTGGGGCTTTTCTTGCATCATGACAATGCATCTCACAAAGCAAAAATTACCCAAGAGTTTTTGAACACCACAGAGATCCAAGAATTGAGCCACCTATAACTAATACGAGTATAGCCCTGATTTAGCTCCACGCGACTTATTTCTCTTTCCAAAAGTGAAGCTTGAACTCAGTGGCATTATTTTCGACAGCCCTGAGGACGCTCTGAATGCTTTTATGGCAGCTGTTGAGGACCTTGTTAAAGAAAAGTATCGCCAGTGCTGTAAATCTTCGTGTAGACGAATGAATCAATGTAAAGAAACTAATGTAGGATATTTTGAGTGTTCAAATCGTCAATCCTCACACAATCTCGTAATAAAATAGCGTTGGGGACAACTGCCCCCGCAAACTGCAACTTTAACTAAACTGCCGATTTACCTTTATTCGTTTAAGTAATATCTGAAAATGTTGCTAAGTTTGGGAACCCTTGCTCCAATCGCCTGTGCCCGTTTTTCCGTATTTACTTACTAGTTAGTAAGTAAATACGGAAAAAATCTAGTTCCTGCCACTTTTTACAGGCACACTGTAGGTAACTCATTTCACGCGAATTGGTAAATTGATAGCTCTAGAAACCTTCAAATTTGCGGAACACGGAAAATTTAATTGGCAACGTAATTTCAGAGACGATTCTAGTACAAATTCTGAAGTTTGAATACTCTTATATTTAATAAAATTAGATCGAAATTCCTGTAGTTATCTTCCCGATAGTTTCATTGAAATGTAGGAGATTGGTATGTTAAAACACGTCGACATGCAATTTGATAAGATCTCAACAATAAATATCTTTTTATATTGGCAACTTTCCATTAGTAATGAACGTCGCTTGCGCCGTCCATAGTAATTATTTAATGTTCCACCATAGCGGTTATTGTTTACAGCTCTGCATTCGTTCTTGGCAGTTCTCGGCTATTATACCATAAATAAATATAGGTACAACGATACTCGAACAATGAGTGAGGTGTGTGTATACTCAGTATCCAACTTACGAAGATAAATTAAACAGGTGTATTACCCGTTCCTCGATCTCTTGTCGCATTAGGGAATCTGATTGGCACTTTCATTAAGATCAATGTCAACCGATTTGCATTTCAACAGAATCATTTGTAGAGGAACATTTATCATGTCTTACACGAGCCGGCATTTCCCGCAAAATAAAAAGTGACATTCACCGCTTGACAACTCCACGTCACACTATTTATTTTCGTCGTGACGAATACAATGGTCGCCAGTGGTAGTGTAGCATAATTTTCGGGTGCTCTTGGAGTTTTTCCCACTGTATGCGTGGGCGCCGGCGTCTTACTCCCACTGACCGAATTTGCGGAGGCATCGTTGCATCGGCCAAGTTTCATTGACCCCACTGAAACATCTCGAAAGGTCGTTTTATAGCTTTTCGAGTGCCGTTTTCGCGCCAAGATCACTGAACCGCTCCACCTATAAACTTGGTCAATATATCGGTGATGAATTTGCGGTACAACCAAAATATAATCTGGTAATTACTAGGGGTTATTGAGAAAGAGTATACAAAGATTGTGGAAATTACAATAAAACATACTACTTAACAAGTCTGTACCAAAATCGTTCTTCACTCGGTATTATTTTTACAGTTGGATGTCACGGGCGATACGATAAGGAGTCGTTCACTCCTATCCATGTTAGATAGCTGTGACCACTACACATACGTTATTTGTGGAACGATTCTTCCGATCATTAAACCGTATCGTTAACAGCTGAACAGATTTTACACTAAATGGATGCAATAGAAATGTCCCGTAATCTTTTAAATTGCCTTGTAACTTAATGAGCCGATCGGAGCACGCCGTTCTCGTCGTTTTTATCTATAAAAATCTGTAGATGCTTAGAATGAGGTTGCTTTTCATCAGCTGGTGGCGGGCGGTGGTGTCTCGATCGATACGGACACGCGCCGGGGGTAATTGGGCGACAAGATTCACGGGCCGCTCGTTGCAGCGTCAGATAATATCCTGTGGGCCGCCCACCCGCCGAGCGGGCTAATCTCCTGTATTATCGGATTTTTGACGAGAACGCTTGTAACTGGGTTTACACCGGCAACATATTTCACCGAAGAATATCGCCCTAGGAAAACGTTTAGATGCAATTCTATTATAACATATTACGGGTCATAAAAATGCAAATATCAAAGCGTAGGCATGGGTTAATAATTAACTCGAGACGAACGACCAATTACGCTGATTGTGTCGAACGATATCGCGTCTCACACCTCCATTGACCTGTTTTGATCTCGGTATTCTTGTAAAGAAAACCTGAACAACATTTATAACATTAAAATTTCTCTTTGTAAGGCTCGGTCGATTGAGGACGTGTCCTCCGTCAATTAAAGGTTCAAATGGCAACTGTGTTGCAATTGAAATCAGTGCTCAAATCAAGAATCAGTAGTACTTTACTAATAGACTGGATGACATGTGGACAGACAGTTTAATATGATTTATATTCGCGAAATACGTGCAAGCGTACAACGCATGCGCCTGTTTACCGTTCTAAACCGGGATCACAATAAAAATAGGTTATAGGCCGGTCAAGCAACTCTGCCTTCGATCGACTTGGAACCGATCGCGGCACCTTTATAGATCGTATCGCGTCACCTGCTTTCTCACTGTCGTGTACTGAATTCAACGTTGTATTTCGACATACAAATTAAATAGGCTTAATATAATAATCCGAAGAAGCATCAATGATCTGATCAATGTCAGTTTTAAAAATAAACATGATAGGATATTTTTCCGGATACCCCTCGTGTCTTTTATTTATATTAACGTTGTAAATTATAGGAATAGTTGTAAAAATACTTTAATGTTTTCCAAAAATGGATGAACTGATGCCAAGTTTTGGTTTTGCTCATAGATTCGACTGAGACACTAAAACATTTCCCTATAACGTGACGTTCTATTTCGTCAGAACATAGAAGTTACTGTTAACTTATGTATACCTTATTTCCAGGACTCATTGCTGTTTCTCCGTATTAACGCTCAAGTTTTATACAACCGTACCGTCAGCCTGTTTCTCCACTGTACTCCACAGGCCTCTCCCAAGGTCCGCCACCACATTCGGTCTTCCATTTTTCTTATTCACCCTCTACCGACCACTTTAAGTTATCGAATTGGGTAGACTAGTCATCAAATAGTAGGCATAATTGATGACTCGTCTACCCGATCCGTTTTGGGTTGTGCTACAGATGCGACCATTTCAGCTTGTTGATTCTTTGACGTCAGTGACTTCGGTTTCTTTTACGAAATACTTCGTTTCAGATATAAAAGGTTTATGCAAAATATGAGGAAAACAATGTTCTCAATTTTGAAGTAAGGACAAGTTTACATGTTCATTAACAAATAAATTGTGTCCGCAAAATAGCTTCGAACCTAGACTCTTAATTACTTTTTGGGAGACTTGTCTGACGATGATGTCATGCTATAGCTCCCACGTATCTTCTTAACGCTATGTACATAATATATATTCTCAATGTATTTGCTAGTTCATCGTTGAAATTTACTAGACGAAATTTATGGAGGCGATACATCAACGGGTGACCTTTCTTGTCTCATTATTATGTAGTTCGCGCCTCGATGCTGTCATTTATTGTCCTCTTCGGGAGGTTCCTAACTGACTATCATTTATTTTCCTCATGTTTTTCTGGTGGCTTTTGTTCTCGGCCTTGCCAATTAACGCCATGGTGTAATATTACCTCATTTGTTTTCACGTCTAATCTATTGCCTGTCCATAAATAGAGCCTTAGCACTAGCGCCCACCTAATGGTTAGTAACTAATGCTACTGTTAGGTAGTTCCAGCTAATAAATATATTAGTTTTATGTGCAAAATTCCATGTCCCAAACCGAATTTCTGAGAAGGCATTCTGGTTAGTGTCGAGTAATTACAAGTCTGGTATAAATCAGTCAAAACGGCGGACAACGGATGAGCGCGGAAACTCAACACAACGCGTACATCCAAACGACGATGTTTATGACGACAAGGTTTCAGTTTTTATGGGTTATCATTTACTAGTTTCTTATTTTCAGCAATATACTCTGCATTGAGCCTCCATGTATTTTCCTCTGAAGTCGCTTGTTTTACATGTTCTTTATTCTATCGTTTTTACTTTTATCCTTTCAAGAAAATTACATTTGTATTTTATTGGCAGATCTTTATTTACATCACAATCATTCATTCTCATAACACAACGGTCAACATAACTTCGAATCTTAAAAAAAACAGACGAGTACCATTCTCATTTCTAAGGTAACAATAAAATCTCTGATGTCTCCCATACTATAGTATACTAAACAGACTGTTAATTTGGTTACAGCGAACCGTTGAATATTTTAACGGAAAACCGGTTGACCTTCCTGCGAGTCCTGTCAACTATCGTATTATTACTATCGTTTTTTATCCCGTCACCGGCCATAGCAAAACTGTGATAATGAATTGAAATAGATTTAAATTTTATGAACAACTATGTATTAGTTCGACAAGCTGGAGTCTGCTTCAGGAATCATTAAGGGAGCGCTTTCGAGTTCTTATTGACGTGAGGCAGCGCTAAACACATGCATTACCAGCTGCTGTTCACGGCGTGACCCACGCGGAAAAGTAAGAATTAGGATCCCATCATGAACCACACGCACGCTAAAGGTAGTATCGGTAAATGAAACAACTCGCATTTGTAATATTACTTTTGTATCAACTTCACAACTTGTTAAATATGACTAAAGTGACTTGTAAGACGGACCGTAATAAGCGTATATTGCCGTTGTGCGAACTGTCACCGCTCGTAAACCGCACATCAATCACTTGCAGCTTATTGCCACATCGTTAAATCCTTCACGGTTCTCAAGTTTATTATGATACAACGACGTATCAAGTGGTAACATTATACGAAGCTTATCAAAGAACTGTTAATGGTCGGGTGTTGGTAGGCAGTCAAGCTATCGAGCCATCGATAGGAACAGTGTCCCGTACACTGGTCAAATAGCTGCTGAACCATTGTCGTCGTAATTGCTCCCGTCCCGTGCCCTTTACATTGCTGAGTCACGGACTGATTTAGTTCCATCATTTTATTTAGTCGGAGCTAATCTGGTTGGCAGATGTGGAGGTAAGCACGCCTACTACTAATTGCAGTTTTACCACATTTATTCAGACTGCTTTTTGAACCAATTTGAGGTTTACTTATATATGCAGAAATTTACAGCTTTATCGCAAGTATATAAATTTTATTTAGTTGATAACAACAGTGGTATAGCCAATTACAGATTTCACTGCAAGCTCATGTAAGCTCATGCAAGCTCATGTCTGCTAATGTCAGCTCTGCAAGTCCAGCCTCAGGAATAGGGAGGCCTTGGTATCAGATGAATTTACACTCATCCACTGTACAAAGCAGTACAGGATTGTGATGTGTGAGCTTTGCTTTCATTCAGATATGCTCCTAATTATCCGTGATCTAAAAGATTACTTTATCTTTAAATTGGCCGTTGTGTACGTGAGCTAATCGAGTGATTACACTGTTTTGTGCATACTTAGTGTGATGAGACGAGAGGGCGTCGCAATAAATATGTAAAACATAGCAGTGTATCAGGTTTACGGGGTATATAGAATAATTTTTTTGGATCGCTAATTTTAATTCACAACGATGACAGTCTAACTCTAAGAGGTTCACTAGGCCTAATTCTTGACTCACATTCGTGAAGTAAATTTCTTCTATGTACGATTTTTTTTAATTATTACTAACCTGATGGTATACCGTGATGTGATACCGTGAGAAAACCTGCGAAAGAATCAAAAAACATAACCCGGGGAAACGTTAAAAACAGAATTTTGCTCACAAAAACTAATATATTTATTAGCTGGAAATACCTAACAGTAGATTCTGACGTGAAACCTCATGTTTTCTTTCAAGGGAAGACCTATGCTGATATGGGATTGTTAATTTGGAAGTCACTAGTATGTTGGACTATTGTATTTTGAAAGTTGTACAATAGGCGATAGGCTGTAGGCTATAAACATTGTTGACATTGCGCATGGCCGACGCAAGTCGTGTCTGGAATCATAGGGAATTACAAATGAATTTGTATACTCCCTTGGCGAAGCGCCAGCGGATTTGTCGCGATTTACTCTCATAGACTAACTTGTCGGATCATCGTCCTATCTCGCATATGGATCTCCAGTTAATTATTGTAACAGCTTCGCTTTAGATACTGACAGCTGTTCTTATTAATAGAATACATGTGTTAATTTCACTCGACAAGTGTATGAGGAATTACTCCAGGAATTTTGGCGTTGGCAGAATGAGCCTCGGCAGTAAACTTCAGAAATACTTCCTTCATAACGCGTACGATCACCCTCTGCACATCTATAGCTAATATCTACTGACATTCTTTTCTGGAATTATGTACACTTTCGCGTGCTTCAAGCACCAACTGCTACATCGATAAAAACGACATTTGGGGATGTATTACAATTTTTCTATCACACAATTACTATTATTCTTGTGACTGATGACGAGCTAAATTGTTGTATTGTTTTCTTATAATAACAGTTGTCAATTTAGTTTTATCTTTTGTTTGTTCGTGACTTTATTCTTGACTATTGGATATTGATTGGATCTAATTTGTTAGTTAATGGTCTTTGTTATTAAGTCCGTCTCCCATACTAGTAATGATGATAATTAGTTAATGTTTGATTAATTTTGAAGTTAAGTTAATGTGTCTTAATGTTTGATAAATTACGTCGCAGTCCAACGAACTATTTCAGGCTCTAGTCTTCACTGATTCATAATCTGTTTGTTTAATCTCGATGATACATGTCATAATAATTTTATCGCTATGTCTCCAAACAATGTTATGAAGAGAATTATTTTAGTGCATATAAATGTACTCGAACATTGTTGTCTTGGTTTCAAACGCAGTTGAAAACTTAGATAGTGCTATCTCAGGCATTCAAACACGAGAGTGCACCCTGCAATCCAACAGCTACCGGGCGCGCTCGACTGGCTGGCCACGTTACCCCTCTCTCACAGAAGACTACCTTGAAATGTACTGCATTTCCTACTTTGTTATTTCCCTAATGTACGTACGTGTTTCGGTGGTGAGTAAGATGTGCCAGAGCCCATTCCTATCTTATCTCTCCCCATTTTCCCAACCCTTTCTCCAAATTCATTCCTATATCTCCAAAGGTAAGCAGCGCATCCGGGGGCGTGCCAACGTTTTTTGGACATTTTGGACCAATGTTGGCATGTATCGCGGATGTCTATGGGCGACAGTATCCACTTACTATCAGGTGGACTGTGTATGCTCGTTTGCCGTCTTCGTACTTAAAAAAAACCGCAGATATACTCGTACGTTGTGTTTGTACACATTAAAGGAATCCTATTACAGACGGTCGATTAGTTTAAATTGCTTCATAGTTATATTCAAAATTTTCTCGTCAACGTTTAGAAAAAAATTGAAAATTACAAAACGGGGGTAACTATTCCATTTCAGCTTGATCTTGCCGAGCGAGAACGGTTATTCATACTGCAATTAATATTTGACTATTTGAAGTATGCTACTGATTGCAGTATAAAAGTAAATCTATATTAGTCGTATCTCTATATATTATGTATATCTATATATAGTATAAGTATATATTTGTCTTCTCGGTTTAAATATTATATGCACATATTTTGTCACTCACATAATATTTATCCACACTTATGTAAATTTAAAGAATTGTGTCCATCGGCGTACATCGCTGTTACTCTCCGATCCATGAGTCTCGGTTCCGTCTGAAAACCAGCGCTGTATGCCGTTTTTACGGTATACAACTTGCTGAGACGGATGGAATTTCGACACACATTTTTTTTTACCATGTTTAATACTTTTTTTTCCTGACAATTATGTATGTTTAAGACATCTTAATATTATAAATTGTTATGTGTGCGATCATTTTTGTGTATGCAATAAAATTTCTCTACCTCAGTGTTGAAGATTGCTTTGAATTTTAACTGCCTTTAGTGCTTTAACGATTTCGCGCCGTATAAGGAATGTATGTGCGTGCTAAACGGCCGCCGATGACGGCATGTGGTGACTCACGCGTCCTTGTCGGATCGTTTGTATCGACGGTTGTTGCTTGCGAATGTAACATTTTTTGCATGTCTCGCATTCTCCGTCCCTGTCTTCCATGCGGCATGCTTGAGATGTTATCTCATGTAAGTGGGCGATGCCTAGATTTTAGTAGGTATTCGGGTAAATTGATCTTTTTGAGGAATGTTACTAAAATGAAACTGATAAATGAGTTGGCATTACTGAACTTGAAATTTAAATCCAAACCGTTACATACAGGCTCTCGCGCCTGATTTGAAATGAAACTCGCAAAACAACCAGTTTTTAATATGTATTTTTTTTGTAAGGAGATTACAAACGACCAGTCAATCTGATGAGTGAATACTGTAGCTCATACGCCGATACCTACCGACGTTAGTCAACAATGACGGATGCTGATACGCCCACTGATGTGCTACCCTACCTTTGGAATTTTAAGACGAAGAGGGATTGGTAAAAGGAATTGGGTATAAGGAATAGGTATGAGTATAATAGAATGAGAAATTTCCTCCATTTATTATACTCCCCGTGTAGTGGGATGGAAAGGAAGCAGTTATAATGAATTGACGGGTCTCCCTTATACCATTATACACTATTTGATTGCATCGAGGATCTTTTGATTATACACTCTTTGGTTACCATTTGAAGGAATTCAAGCTGAATGACCTCTGTCATAACTTCTTTTGTTATGATCGTCTACTTTTGTATTAGTGATCCTATTGGGCCAACAATTGGACACGTGTAGGACGGGACGTGGTGTCCACGAATAGTAAATTAATCTGCCCATGAATAAATAAAATAATCTAAATGAATCTGAAAACCTTTCCCGTCTGTTTTACACGATTGCTATTAAATTGTCGGTTTGTATTTAATGCACCGGCCGCCGCATTTGATTGACTCACCCAAAATAGACGAAAAAGAACCAATGTAGCTTTTCTATTGTATGTTACTACAACATTGGACATATAAAAATTCTATTTTTCCAGCTCGTTATTAACTTAATTGGAAATTTTGTGACGTCACCCGCAAAAACAACGTTGCAGTTTGCAGTAAAGATTTAAATTCTGAACACCACCGAATGTGTGTGTATGTACCTTATTCTCAAGTAAGTTACTGCGAAACGCAAAGACACTTTAATTATCGAACGTTCATTTAGTGCTGTTTTTACGATGCAAATATTAATATAACAAGACCTTTTTATGGGTCTTCCAGAAGGCGCTCTCTAATCGAGTCAATGAAGCTTAAAAACCGTCAAACTTCATAAACCTCAAGAGCAATTTTGATGATTTTTTTTAAATGTTATTATTAATTATTCGAAATCAGAAACATTATCGTGGAGGTAGAAAGTATTTTGAACTCGGATTTTTTTATATACATTTTATATGTAATGTTAAATCTGATTTTCTACGAGAAAATATTACTCGGCGTTTTTGGGATCGCTGATTATAAATATATTGTCAGAATAAGATTTTTTTTAATTTTCCTCGATATTTTAAAAATATAGATGTTTTGGAGTTACTTGCATTGATTTTTTTTAATAGAAATTTGTTTTTTAAGATCTTTCTTAGATTATGTCATTATAAAAAGA
This sequence comes from Sesia apiformis, assembly GCA_914767545.1. Taxonomy (NCBI): domain Eukaryota; kingdom Metazoa; phylum Arthropoda; class Insecta; order Lepidoptera; family Sesiidae; genus Sesia; species Sesia apiformis. The sequence goes on from OU611958.1 coordinate 677,216, forward strand.
GTAGTTATTTAAATAAATAAAAAATTGTACCGGAAGGGAATAATGAGTATTTTTCCAAATAATAATTCTAGGGAACATTAAATTGGTACCTATATACAATTAAAAACGAATCTGTTATTAATCATTGAATTTATTGATTTACCATTTAAAAATATACAATATAGAAATATCGATCGCTGAATGTTGCATAAAAAATGGTTGTAAAGACATGAGAACATAGACATCTTACCAAAGACTAAACTGTTGCCAAAGTATAGATACAATATTAGGTGATATTTAACAGGAATAACAAACATTTAAAAAAAGACAGCTTCAAAATCTGTTCTGTTCTTGAGGAATAAGAAGTAAAAACTTTCATTCAACTCGACTAGAGTGACACAAGTTATTAAGGAGCCCTAGCGAAACTTATTTATCACCCTCGTCGTACCGTAAATAATAAAAGGCGCTTTTACAGCTTGTACCGTGTATAGTTATGTATATCGATACTTCGCGGCTTTGTTCCGAAGCTTCGTGAATATCCAATGCCCTACCTATTTATGTTATACTTAGGTACCACGGAGGGTTACGGAGTAGGCATCGATCGCAGCCGACATTCCGAACGACCGTAACGCTAGACTGACTCGACTCGCTTGATTACTGAATGGTTAAATGATTTCGTCGATGATCTCCGACGCTGATTCACGTTTATTAATCAGTTTCCACCTTAATAGCGATTGATTGAATCGACATCCTGATTAACCGAGTTTCTGGCCGTGGCTAAAATTTTCGACGGACCACAAATGCTTGTGTTGTTTATTTTTCCTTCGTACATAACTGTTACAGAAATCGTGTTTCCCGAAGCTCCCGAGTGATTGAGATGTGACAGCCCATTTCCTTTTCCATCCAATTCCATGGGATAGAATCTGTAATGATTTTTTCATTCTATTATATTATACACACCTACATAATATATTTCCTACTGTTTTAAGCATAAAATAAATTCCACTGCCCAGGCTTTTGACCATTTTTTTTTATGGTCGAAGGTGGCAGACGAGCATAAAGTCCACTTGATGGTAAGTGGATACTGTAACCCATAAACATCCGTGATACATGCCAACATTAGTCCAAAATGACAACGTTGGCACGCCCCCGGATGCGCTGCCTACCTTTGGATATAGGAATGGATTTGGAGAAAGGGTTAGGGAAATGGGGAGGGATAGGATGGGAATGGGCTCTGGCACATCTCACTCACTACCGAAACACGTACGTACATTAGGGAAATAAGATAAAGTGGGAAATGCAGTAAGTACATTTCAAGGTAGTCTTCTGTGAGAGAGGGGTAACGTGGCTAGTCGAGTGCGCCCAGCGGCTGTTGGATTGCAGCGTGCACTCTCCCCCTCATAGCCATTTTATCCATTTTGCAAATCATGAAGCCCGATGTTGCTGATTACTAACTTTTTTAGCTCTAGTAATACCTAAAAAATAATGTCGGTTCTACAGAATAGGCATCTTAAACAATTTACTGTACACAAAGTGACGCAAAACCGATTTTTTGTATGCACATAGCCCAAGTGAATCCACTGTACAGCGCTGGCGAGGGCAGTGTATGAAACAATGCAAAAAGAACAAATAGGCCGGCGACGCGCGGGTTCAAGGCGATCGCGACCCATTGTTGCGTCGCGACGCAACACGTACCTCGCATACACCAGCACCTACACTACCTACGTACGTACGCGAGACAAATCACACTGCACGTGATTTATAGCTGCTTAATTATTTATAGTCGTTTACGATTCATTCTGTGTAATTTTTGCATAATCTTATTTCGAGTACGCATTTGGCGAACGAATTTTCGTCTTGAACTTGACGGGGTGTACCCCGTCAAGTTCAAGACGAAAATTCGTGTTCGTTACATGTTACGTGTTACATGTTCGGTCATGTAATGTGAAAACTTCCATTATAGATCAAAAACAAGAAGTATGGTCTCTAACTCATTGTCATTATATAAGGCATGATCGAGGGTAGGGTCGGGCCCTGAAAGCGAATAACATCATTAGCTAAAGAACTTAGCCAGTGGTACGGCAAAAGAACTTGTCACTATTCCGTTATGCAATTTTTAAAGTTTTAAATTATCATGGTGTGATTTCCAACCTTCGTAAGAAGACTGTCCTGCAAGATGAAGAGAATGAACTTTGGTTCCATCTCTTTAGTTAGAGAATTGCTTTAGGGATCGATTGGTCTGCCTCTAAATCGCATAAATAAAAGGCAATATTAATGTGAAAAATAAAACCATCAGTTACAGGTATTTTTATGGATTCTGACATGAATTCGTAACATACTTGTAAATAGAACTGCATAGCTATTGAATAACTATTTCGATCCGATAAAATCAATACGCGGAGCGACTATTCAAGTGTCCTTTTTATAGGACCGAATAGCCAATACAAATAGACGACCGATAGCATCTGTGTCCAGGTGCACTAGTTGGTTGGTACCAGGCGGGTAGAATGCGGCCTGCATTCTCGAAAGTTCGTTTCGCGCGGTGCGGTATATAAATAGCACGCGAACCACCGCGGAAAGGTTAAATCCAGAATTAGACGCGCCATACTTAACTTTCACTTATTTTTGCAGGCGCACTACCCGAACGTACCCACCCCCCCTCGGCCGGCTCGGTTATCAAGCTTCGTGTACAATCGACACTTAAGAAATGGTTTTCTTTCGATCCCATTTTTGCGTGATCTGGTACTCTATCAAAAGATCTATCTATAGAATTTATTAATGCTTTATTTCCCACTTTATCAAATTCCCCAATCTACACGTACGTGTTTCAGTACTAAGTGAAATATGACAGTGCCAAAAGTTTTTTCCAAATCCATTCTTACACCAACAAAGGTAGGCAGCGCATGCGGGGGGGACGTGCGAAAGTTTGTCGTTCTATACTAAAGTTGACATATAGCGCGAATGTCCACGGGCGACAGTATCCACTTACCACCAAGTGGGCTGTATGCTCGTCAGCCAAATTCTCTGTTCTTTCTATAAAAAAAAAAAATACGAAATTGCTCTCGCTTCTACAACCATCCGTTTGTTTACCGTATGTCTTCAGCCTGTCTTTCCACTGCTGGACATAGGCCTCTCCCAAAACTCGCCACCACACACGATCCTCGACTCTTGTCATCCTCCACCACGGGCCAAAAGTCGTCGGTCCACCTGGCCAGGTTGTTAATATCTATTATCTGTTTGTATATAATAGTGTTGTAATTGCTTACGAATCTGGCTACAAATTGATTTTATGACATCACCGTAATTTTCCGAAACCAAAATGTAACATAATTGGTCGTAAATTATATTTTACGTTCCACGCGCGAGTTCAGTGATCGCATGTATCGTTTAATCATTTGCCGAGTAACGATTTAACCACGGGAATCGTCTGCAGTGTAATGGTCCACGAGGAAGCTATGCACCGTCAAATATAACTAGGCCATGTCAGTTTTCTGACTAATGAACAGAATAAGTCCCCGGTCAGAATGTAGGTACGACTATTGAAGGTATTGCTTTCCGATGATGGCTAGCAAAACCAATGTATCATTGGTTTTGTAGCTGTACGACTTCCGTGTATAGTTTTGCTAAGGATATATAGCAAACTATACGAGACTGCTGTATAGGACTTTGTCAATGAACCTATGTCAATATTTTATGTGTATTATGCTCGCCAAGCAGGCAATCAGACTGCTATTAAAAAGTAACCCTCCCACATCATACATGAAATTCCCCTCAATGAAGCATTACTCTATTTACAGTATTGGCTGCAGCACTGTCGCGTCCGCCGCCAAGTCCAAGTTGTACTTATTCATGAATACGTGTTCACACTAAATGCGATATTACACACTACGTAATAGTTGACCAAGTCACGTATGAATTAATGTTTGTTGAAGCGGCAAGGGTTTTGCAATAAATGTATGCCCAGGTTTGGTTAATAACGCACAAAGTATTTTTATGGCTCGTGATAAATATTGGTTTGTATGGCGAACCTGTCCAAATATGGGCATTCCGTGGAAAAATACGATAATTGAATCAAGTTATACTAATCATATGCCAAATAACAATAATTTGCGATAATTGAATCAAGTTATACTAATCATATGCCAATTAACAATAATTTGGGAGTTTGCAAGTTAGACTGTTAGAGCTAGATGTGTCACCTCAGTCGATTTCCGCTCGCTAATTTCACCCCTTTCGTATACCGCCGTAGTGTTGAAAATCTATCGGAGACTAGTTTTCATGACGATATTGATTTCTTTCGCTGCACTCTGCCAACATCGCTTTGTTTTATCACGTTGCAGTCTACAACTACACACGACTACAAAATCGTTTTTTCTATAAATGTTTATAGGATTAATTTTATCCTAAAACTATGATTCACATCGAAGTCAGTCTCTCAGAGGGTTCGTGGAATGTTAGAGCAATATAATTTCATATGTTTATTTTGCATCTAAGTCCGTGAGAACCAGCAACTCAGACTAACAAAACAAACACTCCCATATTGCGCTCGATTCAACGTACTCATATTTTATGGGCCATTAATGAACAACTCCGAAAATATACCTTTATTGTGTTGCTCAATAAATCTGACAGTTCCTGTAATAACCTCAAAATATTCCATCCTTAAATTACGACGCAAAGGTGACAGAAAACATCTGGGAACAACGTGTTATTTATTATGCAGGTTGTTTAAAATTTAAAAGCATGACATGAAATCATGGACTAGTTTTACGATCGGTCATTCAGCGAACGTTTCGCGTGAGGCGGGGAATCAAATCGGAGTAATTTCCCGCGAACATGAAGCGTATATCATTATAAAACCGCGATATTTTCGCGGTTTTCATTCGAGCAAAACTTGGAAACCGCAGCGAAGCTACTTTTTTCTGGACCTGTATAATAATGTTGATATGGACATTATGGCCTTTGAAACTTTGAATAGATTCATTCGGTAAGAAATAAGCACTAGCAAATGGCAGCCTTTGTGTTCCCGCCGTTAGGCCGTTCCCTATATGTATGAAGATTTTTTTGCATATATTTATACAAATCTTCACATGAAAGCTTCGACCAATGAAGACCACCAAAAGGATTTCCTAGAATTACTAAACTCTAACTTTTGGTCTTGAACGAATTCATTCATTACTATTATTTTTTTTTGTTATAGAATCTTATTTCTTACGTTAAAGCGTTGTGGGTTACGTAAGTTTTGTTATCATCTTCGTGAAAAATGTAAACATCTGTGCCCCTCGTGTTCAAGTTCGCCATTTTTTTTAAAAATACTTCGCTACCTACCTGAATAATTTAAGATGTTGATATTTAACGTAAAGAATTTAAATGTCTGGCATATATACCACCTCATCTCACCGCATGAAGTACACAGAAAATGATGATAAGGCTGAAAAGTATTCCATTCTTTGAAAGAATACTCAACCTCGAACTGTTATTTAAAATGTTCTAAAGACAATTCAATCCTAGACCAACCCTAACTTGAAACTAATAAGATAAATATCATCTGACTCAACAATTATAATAAGAAACACCCCTTATCCATTCCAGGCAACGGCACGATAGACTTCCCCGAATTCCTGACAATGATGGCGCGTAAGATGAAAGACACGGACAGTGAGGAAGAGATCCGCGAGGCGTTCCGCGTCTTCGACAAGGACGGCAACGGGTTCATATCGGCGGCTGAGCTCCGCCACGTGATGACCAACCTCGGCGAGAAACTCACCGACGAAGAGGTCGACGAGATGATCCGCGAGGCCGATATCGATGGCGATGGTCAGGTCAATTACGAGGGTGAGTTTATCTTCTATGTCATTGGGTTTGCGGGGACGGGGACCATACCTTGGTGACATTCTACATTAGCCACAAGAAATATTATCTTAGTAGTTTAACGTACACAACTTAGCTCCTACGGTTGGACAGTTTAATATACTATCAAAAATTTATTAATTGTAACACTGAAGTTCTTTTTAGTTGTTTGCTGATTTTGAAAAACTTGCCGTTAGCCGTGATACATGCGAGGGTCTTCTGTACTATGTGTCTACCAGACAGTTCACTCTGCACTTTATAGGGTACCGTTAGCATAAATGAGCCGTGTGCCTTTGCAATATGAACGGTCTCTCAATTAACATTTAATATTTCTCGCGTATAACTGCCAATCGTTTTAAGATAGGTATTTGCAGTTTTTGCTAGGAAGTGAATTCTAAAAAGTAGTTGATAACTTTCTATATGAAGAAATGGCGAAACAGAAATGGTGCTTCAAACTCAGTTCAAGTAAACACTTATTCTGTAAATATATTTGAACAATAGTCATTTGGTGTGAAATAGTCACGTTTTCCGTAGTTTTTATTCTAAGACCTCCCAAAATTAAAAGCAATTGAAACGTGTTCAATTTGCTTCCTGCCTGCTTTTTGATTATATCCATTATAATGAACACAGCCATTAGTCATTCGTGACACTCATGACTCATTCTTTGATTTTTAAATTGTTTTAAGACTCGTCTAATTTAAGGTCTCTATGAGTCTTGATATTTTCCTCTCGTTCGAGTTTCGGAAAATTGACAGCATATATTTATATCTGATTCACACAAAAATGTCAACGCAAACCAAGTATGGACCGTCGGGCGTCTAAAAAAATATTTGCATTCCAATGTGTAGAATGTCATCAACGTGAAATAGAGTTTACAATAAGTTAGAAAATTAAATAATTATTTTGAGGATGATTTGTGCAAAATACGGAACGCCTTTGTGCTTACAAAGTGTGACTACACGAAACAGGGGATGGGGACAGGGCGATGGGTTGAAAAATATTTTTTCTGAGGGTCCCATAGTCATGTGCGACCATTTTTGAAAAGTGCGTACACGTTTGAAAACCATAACTATAAGTCAATACAAACAAGAAAACGGCAGTTTCATGGATGGTCGCAGTTTTCAAAAATGGCTGCTTATGATTATTATACCAAATCTTTCGTCTCTTTTAAAGGTATTGTGCACAAATTAAGCTCAGCATTAGCTTAATGAGGTCTTTACTAAAACCTGTAATCATAATAGCTGTTCCTATACCACCCTCTGGAATAGATGTATAAAATGCCCCACACAATACCAGCATGTCTACCTACCACACTAACACAGTTAGACGACTTACCATCCGCCATTATGTATAACCCAAAATTTTGAAAAACACGACGCAAAAGTTTACTCCACACTCGTCCGTCCGTGTTTACACCCCCTTTGATTTATTAACACTTAAATGTTACATACATCACAATGTTTACGAATCATAGTCCATATCCTTGACTAATTGTTGAAAAATTAGAGACGGTCACGTCGAACTGTTATGGTTATATGTGGACAGCCAAGAAAATAAGCACGCCTAACGCGGTCACCTATCTCACTTGTATATTTGATCACCGATTTTTTGCTTGAATTATTTGGTGTAACGAGCTCCCTTCCATACGATACGTGCAGTTGTTGAGAAGTATCGCTTGGTAAGCTTTCTGACCCGCTGCATGAGAACGGTGTTAGTTACGAGTGTGAGAAAAAAAAATTACAATTGGACGACCGCCAGCGCGCCACACGGCCGACACGTAAACACCGGCACGACAACAACGCAACGTGAACGCTGCCATACATTTAGCGAACATCCCTTTGAACCTTCATCTTCGGGCTTTCTGCATCACGCCACGCGTAAAATAGAATAATTGAAAAGGCTTAAAAATATTTATTTCAAACCTATATAATTTCTGGGTATAAAGGCAGTGGTACAATGAGTATAGAATCGGATTTAACATATAAATGCCATTTATTTTACATAATTGTTAAACAATCAACTTTTGAACGGAACTATGTTGTGGTCCCAGCAGTGCTGGCATGTAATGATACTGAAATTCACCTGACCCTTGTAAATGGATGTCCAAAAGTAAACAGTGTTTAGAATTGAATATTTTTTAAATAAATAAGTTATATCGGATTGAAATGTTTTTGCAAACACCTTTTTGCTTACGAAACTAGTATTCATTGGGGAAATACCTCATTTTATTCGTAATTGTAATTTTAAAAGCTGAATCATGAATTGTTATATATGTATTTCGTAGCTCTGCCAACTCAAACTGAATAAAATATAGTATAACAATACAATAAAAGCTATCGTCACTTTATACAAAATATATATGACTATGCATTAATTTCTATGGACTTAATTTCTTTTGGAAATTTTTGGAAAGTGTTCAGATATCGATTTTACCCCTTGAAAGGATGTCCGCTTATTTATAGGTGACCTTATACAAGGTTATAGCAAAAATACCGACGAGCTCTCGACCATGTACTTGTAACATAAAGGTTCTACTGCTTATTATATGCATTTTTTGTAGAAAAGTAATATTTTTTTAATATTACATACTTTTAAAATGTGTTTTCGTTTCTGTTAATCAATAGCTTGCGCGCTTCACCGCATGCGTGGCACTTTGAGTTTTATCCAGTACAAAGAAATTATATGAGAGATTTTTAAGAAAGAAATTATAATTTTTGGTCACACATATCTAAGATAAATAAATGTGTGAACATTTATTTATTGTAACAAAAATTCAAAACGTTAGGGATTATGTATCGAGATCTTGTCGCTATTTTAGCAATCGACCTGTACAGAGTACACCATAGATTTAATTTTTTTTTTTTTGTTAATCGCAGCGATCGACAGAGCGTGCGAGCAATAGTTCAAACAATACCACGTTCATCATAAGTAGAAAAGAATCAGAATCAAATGTCAAATAGTGTGTTCCGTTGGAAGGGTACGGATTCCCAACAGACATGTATTACAAAAGAGCTTGTTGTATGTTGCTCGCTCTCACGTACACTTACATTCTTGCGCGTTAAATTTTGTATTGTCATTTTAAGTTTATGGTGTATACGTACAAGAATGTACCCGGACGCGCTCTAGCTGAAAACTTCGACACACAATCTCAGTGTCCATGCACAGATCACCCGAATGTAACCCACCCACACTCGTATGTGACGACGCAAGGTGTGCTCCATGAACCGACCGAGCGTTCTCTCTCTTGCAGACTTCCATGCACTCGCCAAAATCATATTCGGTCGCGGCGACGGCAGCCGTTAGCGCACGGCTCGCCGGCACACTTGTGATACTAGTTCCGTAACTAACAATAAGAAAAGACTCCACGATAACGCCTGTGATCTCGAAACGATTTCCCCCAGTAGTGTCTAGTGAATGTGCACCAACGAACGGCCTACGTCGGCCGCGGTACGATACGACAATAGGTACATGCCACTTACATCTGAATGGTTTGCTGCTCGCCATTAACTGTTCCCATCCTGGATTGTTAGCTGCTGCCCCCACCCCCCTCGACCCCCCCGCTCGACCCCCTCACTCGGATCTCACCACCTGACTATCGACTGTCCGCTCACTCACTATGCCGCGACGATCGACTGCAATCTTGTCCGATAGATGTGGTCCCGCGACAGAATTGCACGCGATCGTTTTACAGGGAAATGCCAGCATATTTTCCTGTAGATTGGTGCATGTATCTAATATTTGTTAGACGTTTTCTTATAGAAATACCACCTGGCGATCCCTCCCGGTGCGAGGCGCGCCAGCGCTCCCTCCGCGCTTAGCTTTACAGCTTTACACCGGTGATGGGCGATCGCGAGAATTTATTCATGGATAAATCTTCCACTTATTGATTGTTTCAATTATTTATCGGAATCCAAATAGAGTCGATTGAATTGTTTCAATAATTGTGTTTGAATTTGATTACTAATTTAGTTATCTTGGAATTTCTTTATGTAACTACCTAACTCAACGGGTTTAAAGATCAGAGACACATCACGAGGTTAACCTTAAGTACCTCTATATTACACTCCCGCACACCTGTATCGAGCTACCCTGCTCTGCTGTTTGCAGCTTCGTTGGCCGTCCACGAGGACCATAATTCCTAGTGACAATGGAAAGACAAGATCGGTTTATTTTCTCGACCAGCTTACGAAATCGTCACCTGACCTCAGTACGGACCCAAGAACAGCTTCGAGACTCATGGAGTGGCTGTTAGCACTCGGATTGTTAGAAGACTCGAAGAACGTGATATAAAACCACATCAGCCACCCAATGGGCCCAAACTGACAGGAGCTCACTGAATGACCCACCTTCAGTTTGCGCGCGAATATTTGCATTGGACTCGATGTGGAGCCAGGTACCGACGAATCCAATATTATGCTGTATTATTAATGCAAAACTGGAGATCAGGTTGTAACGGGACCACGGCCGCGTAACTAAATGGCGACTGTTACATTCATCAATGCTTCGAGACTCACGTGATGCCTTATGCTAGGTTTGTTGGCCAAGATTTCATTTTTATGCATGATAAGGAAAGAACGCACACTGAGGAATTGTCAAGGAATACCTTCATAACGTCGGTATCACAGTCATGGAATGGCCAGCAAGAAGCCCAGATATGAATCCCATAGAACATTTATGGGATGAGCTAAAGAGGCGTGTTCGAGCTCACCATTCATCTCCGTAGATCTTGCAGGAGCTGAAAACTGTTATCGCGGAAGAATGGGAGAACATACCACAACACGTCATAATGACGTTGATTGATTCCGCGCCAAACCACATGACGGCCGTCGTAAAGGCTCTTGGAGGCAATACAAGTTACTAAGTAAATAATAAACCATTGTTTTCTTCAAAAATCCAATACAAGTCTTCCCCATGAGAAAGGCGCACGGACACACGACTTGTTACACTTATCTTGTTCTCATTTTTTTTCAGTACTTTGAATTAAAATTTGGAACAAATGCCATTTGGAAATGATGGTTAGTATGCCAGCTTCAAAACTTAAGAACTTTTTGATCGATTAAACATTTTTTTTTAAAGCTTCAGGCCATAAAACAAAAAATGCAGGGTGGCATTCAAGTGTGGGGAGTGTATGTATGTGCAGGTTCTTATCAAAAAGTTATCGATAATATGTTTCAAGTTTCCTATTTGAAAGATTTAATTAAACAATCGCTAAGAACTTTTCGCAATCGCCAATTATTGTTTTCCATATTCACTGTTAAAGAAGCAGCAAATGCCTACAGAAGGGAACCATTTAAATATGATAGGTTTGACACAAACACACTACCGTGACATAGACAAAGCTATTTGATTGATTTTCGAACCATATCCAGAGGGTGGTATTTCACATAATCCCCTTGTAGCAAGCAGCATGACGACGTTTACAACTGTTACGGTTTCTGTTGTCCGTGTTACAAGTATATGCCTCGCTTTGTATATAGGCTGTTGTATAAAGGGCATGTTGTTCGGTGTCCTCAATCTGTTTGTAAATATAGTGGTTATCTGCCTAATAGCAGTTCAATCTTTATTAGTGCATCTATTTACTATGTTTTAATATTTGTGTTAATATTTTATCTTAGACATGTAATGCAAGGGTTTTATGTGAATATTTTCAAGTTTCTAGTACGAGAATTGGTTTAGGTACATTAGGTCTAATTCTCCGAACGTCCATTCCTTGAATGTCTAAGGTTATTGAAATTGTCCGTCAAACCAGGCCCGGCGCACTCCACACTCTAGGTACGAAAATATACCTACATGGGCGGCCCCTGCGCAGGGTTTTATTGAGGCTGTTGCCGCGAGCTCTTTCTAATGCAAACGCTGCGCATATACAATCAAAGCTAAAGAAAAGCGTTTAAAAACTACCATCATATTGTGTAATTAGGTACGAGTATAATTACTTTATATTTTAGCACAAATTAAAAAAATGTGTTTTAAAACGAATAAAACTACTATACAATTTCGAAACGAACGTGAAATCGTGCGCGTGACCTTCAACGGTTCAGTGTAATATCGCCTTTCTACGATGAGCGTAGGAATCAATTTAGCTCGCGCTGAACAAATTTTTATAGGTATGTTTTTGTGGGTTTTCTGAAGCCTTCGTGGGGAAGTGAGTCTTCTTCTGTACTTGTACTATTAGTTATTCTGCGGTCAAACATAAAACCTCTTTTTATGAAGTCCGTTAAATATTGACGTAACCAAGACTATATTATTTGTGACTACATAATATAAATTCTTGTTCTTATTAAAATGGACATTCCAGGAATTGTACGTTTGGGGAACTGGACATTCAGGGAATTGACGTTTTAGGGAACTGGACACTAGGGGAACGAAGTAATGACCGACTGGATATTCGGGGAATTGGACTTAGTGTACCTGAGGGGGGGAGCGTTCTTGCTGAAGTCGTGAATGTGTTACTAATACACTCGTTTTGTTTTCAGAATTCGTCACCATGATGACGTCGAAGTGAGCCACCGGCTAGTGTGTGTGTAAAAAGCAGAGAATTTAAATATACATTTTGTTTCATGACACACAATATTACCATCGTATTGGACCTGCATTTCTCTAGTGTTTTGCGATAAATTAAATATTGTCATCGTTTCAGTTTATGGTGTAACTGTGGCGGGCGGGGGAGGGGCGCGCGCTCCCCCCCGCCTCTAATTTTTATTTAGATTTAAAGTATTCCGTTAATTTTACTATGTAAGAAAATTTTAACTGTAGCGGTACAAAGGGGAAACGAATAGGTGTGCGTCGCAATGTGATGGTATAAGCCCGGGACCGGTTGGCTCATATTTATATTTGTGTATATTCGGGCTGTATAATTATGTATGTGTGCGTGCGTGCCTCTGTCTGCGTCGCGCCCTAGTGTAATGCGGTGCTAGCGTCCGCACCTTTCCGATACATTTTAATGTAAATTTTTTTCAAGTATGAGATATTTATAAAGTACGTGACGATTAAAAATTTAAAAAAATCCCAAAAAAATATATATATTGTGTGGCCGCGTCTTTGCATCCGACGGACGGTCCGGCGGACGGTCCCACGGATGGGCGTCGGCCCAACCTCCAGTAACTTAGCTGTGTAACGCCACTCTATGTACATTAATGATCATAATAAATGTTAAATTTAACTGAATCAGTAAACGAATAAATTAGATTTATCGGTACTGCATTTGTAATCTGTAAATTACTTATATATTTCTATTGTTGGTGGACTAGTCTATCGAAATGGAAAAATAATCCGCTCTGTTATTCTCTTATCACACTTGACTCATTCTGTTATTAAATTATACAAAAGACATACTGAAAAATAAATGTTTCTTCATTTTTAGGTCAATAAGCATCCGTGTTTCATTTGTGCACCCGTTCAGTTTGATTTACGACGTTCCGACCCCGTGGTTCAATCCTGTAATTCGATTGATAAAACAACGTGAATTTCCCAATCCTTTTTGGTGTGATTCCTGTAGTCCAGCCACGAGAAAAATGATGTAAAGGTTTCTTCATCATCAGTCAATAATTATATTATTATACTATATAAAGCTCGTCTATATATATAAAAATGGATGTTGGTATATCTGATCGATACCGTTTGACAGATCACCATGAAAGTTGGCACATTTTTTCATGGGGAAGGTTTTTATGCTATCGACTTTGTTGTCACTCGCCACTAGATGGCGCTGCAGCACATCAACTTCTTATACTGTTCAACCGATCGCAAAAATCATATCGACGGCAAAACAGAATAATTTGTGATTTTATATACAGAGGTAAATAAATTATACACAGGCAGGACAACGTCTGCCGGGTGCAGCTAGTAAAATATAAAAACAACAAAGGAAATAAGTATTTTTCCCCTATTCATAATATAGTTGAGTAAAAATACCATTTTTATCAATCATATTGTTAGAACTACAAGGACTTAAATCCTTGTAAGTCGATCAATCGAACCACGCCAATTTGAAAAATTTCAACTATGAAACTAACCTAGTTACGGGTATGAAATCGCTTTAAAAGGATTCACTAATGTTATGTATAATGGGAATTATATAACCATATAAAATACATTATTCTGTTAGTGCATATGTAAATAAAATATGCAAAGAAATGATTATAATATAATTGTAACAATATCATTTTATATGCCCATTATATTATCATACTTTTATTCCCAACGACCGGTGGGATTTTGGTGGTGGCCGTTGGGAATAATACATTGATGCCCTCAAAATCAGTCATTTGCAATAATTCCTCAGGTATCCCGAATGATGGCATCTTGAAAAGTAGTGCTTTGCACCAGATCGAAAGCCTTTACCATATCTAGGCTGACACCTAGTCTCACCTCTACTCTCGATGGCGTCAGCCCAACGGTGACTAAAGTACACTAAAAGATCACCAGCCGAGCCACTGACGGAAACCATGCAGGCCGTCGCTCATCAGCTAATGATCATCTAGATACCTAAGGAGCTAGTTTGAGGTTATCGCTATTGGGCTGTAATTAGCCGGGTCGGTTCAGTCGCCATTTTAGGCAACGAATGGACGTAAGCTACTTTCCAAGCTTTCGGGAAGCGGATCGTGTCGAGTTCGAAGGACTCTGGAGCGCATAATATGTATAAATAAACCTCAATATTTATAAATATAATTTACTTTCAATAACAATATAAAAATATCAAAATACATTTAAGGAGATCCCATAGACGAGCAGCTTGGGTGAGTCGTGGCCAGGTGCACGAGAGCAGTCGTGAGGCAGTTATGAGTCGACCGCAAGTTAACTGCTTCAAGCAGTCCTATTACAGTTGAGGTCGACCGCAACACGACTGCTCTAAGCTAGGGGCAGCTGCAACATAGACTGACGAGTCTGAGCAGGAATACGATACGCGGGCCACGGAGAGAGGAAGCGGTGACCAGTCGGAGCGAATTGCTGGAAGCGGTCCGTCTACGGCGGGCCAGGCAGCTCTGCTGCCAGCAGTACGGCCAAACTCGCCTGCATGCCGACTGCATTTTATGGCTGCGACCGCAAGCGAACTGCTTGAGAGGTCCGTATATTGCGAACAAGAATTTTGTATTGAAACTGCAGATCGCCCAACAGCGACAGCTTGAAGCTGTCGGCCGCGACTGCTACAAGCTTCTCGTCTATGGAGACCACACTAACACAGAGTACACAATTTACACTTCAAATAAATTTATATGTTTAAAACTACACGTGAATGGATTGCGTATTTGGGACACTTTTGGAAGTCAAATGATCTAAATAACATTTTCGTTACAATTTCATATATCCTTGAAAACTTTTCTCTTAAACAAAAAAAGATCCTGATTACTTGTAAGATCCTTTTTTTTGATTAATTATTGCAAATAAATGGTTGAAATAATAGATGATTGTTTAAAGGAAACACTTCAAGAACAATGCTCTATGTTGACCTGTTTCATCATTGCCACATCGTGCACCCAATTAATGGTAAGTAATTGGCCTCCTGTACCACAGCAGTTTGACATTAAAACGAGACAAGTTATAACAGAAATGCAAGTTTGTTTATATTTTATGGACAAACGTAACTTTTACACTTGTGAAGGCAATTTAGATTTCATTTTGTGTTATTTTACTATTCTTTTGAACAGTGCAGTGTTGGCATTAATCATTTGACTAGTAACGAAAAACTAATTACAAAAACAAACCCATTAGATTTAAATTAGCTAATCATGAATAATATAGAGTAGATTCTGCTATTTAATTGCCGTAATTATTCAGTATTCCACATGTTTATGTTCTAGTGTATAACATTCAACTTTTAAATTAAAAATCTGTATGTATTGCGTAGTTGAAATAATGAAGCTTACACATAGTCGTATGTGAAAATAACCGTTAGTCGACAAATTGTAATCTGATTCAAAAAAGTTGAAATGTAGCGTTAGTTATTAGAAAATAGGGTCTTTGAGCTATCGTTCTTAGTATTAAAAAAGTAAAATTAGTAAGTATCTCCAATCGGATTGAAAAAAGTCGACGGATGATCTTAAAAATATGATTATTATGAAATATAAAATCGACCAAAGTGGCGTTTAAATCAAATGGCATTTTAACCGGTGATAAAGTGGTTAGTTGAAATGTAAACATTGGCCGACTAACGATTACACATAATCGTGATTATTACTAATAATTTTAACAATCTGATTTAGTTATATTAATTTTTCGCATTAAAATCTGTAATCAACTGATTAATGACAAAACTGATTGAGAGGGAACATTATGACAGTTTCCTTATTATTTCGCCTTGTCACAGCTCTGCTTTTCTGTTTTTTTGGCATCTTTCTTGTCATATCCAGCAATGTCTATAAGGGTCTGTGCTAAAGTGCGCGTTGGACGTGCGGCCATCCTGTTGGGAGACAAGTACGGCGGCGCGTCCGCGTGGGGCAGTTTTCCCACTCCAGTTATGTCTAGGTGCAGCCAATCACCACACACGAAGTTCTAAGAAGAAATTAAGGATTGTTAGAGATTGAAGTGTAAGATCATGAACACGAGTATTACAAATTATAATAAATAACTTTAACGTTAATATTCGTTTGTTCAAACTGAATGAACTAGTTTGTTCGAATAAGTTAAATGATAAGTTGATATAAGAATAATTGTTAAGAAAGAATAAGTTGATAAGCTGCCAAGGAGTCTGTTCCGGTCCATTTGCGATGGTAACTGCTTTTCTGTTCACCTTTTTTTTTTATAAAACATACTAACCCTGAGGAAAGCAGCCCCAATACAAGGTGTAGCGCTTCCTGAACCCTTGTTTCTCAAATCCACTGAAGGATCGTCTGTAAACGGTCAAAATACAATATATTTTATTATTCAAAATGTACATAAGGTATGTAGACAAACTCACTGGGCATGCAGGTTACGAATAATCTATAAGAAATTACAATGAATTACGAGTACAGGCAGTCTTCGTTTTTCGTCACTAATTTTTGTTTTTATGTCACTGTCAGGTACCAGTATTACCTAACATGACATAAAAACGAGGACTGCCTGTACTTACATGATTTTTTAGCGCTAGGTCCATCTAGTGTTTGTTCTAAATCGCGGTTCGTCCAGACGCAGTACCCAAGTCCTAAAATATATCTATTTTAGACCGTGGATGATTGTGCACAAAAAGGTTTCTATAGAATATGTTACACTGTGCCTTGCATTTCATAAATTAAAATTATATCCTTTTCTAATTAAATTAATAATCCAATTATTTCGTAACTTACCTGTGCAATTTCTTCCTTGTCAAACTGTTCAAGTACGAACTCTGATTAGATAATCGATCTCATCTCGAGTACAGATCGCAATAAAACAATTATATACTAATGTCATTATTTTGCATAAATATCGTGTAAAAAAACCTAAATAAAAACAGTAACATTTTCAACTTTTTTATTAATTAGCTTATAGGAGAACAAGTTTTTATAATTGTAGAATATATAAATATTACATATTTTTGTAAATATATGTAAAGTATACCTATATATATGTGTGTAAACATATAAAATGTTTCTTTAATGTGTTTTCTTTTTATTTTCATCTGAACTTCACTTAAAAAGACTAACATAATATTGGAGACTTACTGCGGATACAGACAGTGCGTCTGGACGAACTGCGATTTCAATGGACCCATCACTCAAAATTCCAGATTTGGAACACGCTTCTTTAGAATGAGTACTTCTCTTATGCTTTGAACGCTATAAAGCACTCTCATTTTTGTACCGTTCGTTTGCTGGAGCGCATATATGTGCTCCGGCATAAAATTGGTTTGATGAACCTATTTTACGATTTCTGAACGTTTACATAAATAAAAAAAAATTGTGTGCAAGAGCGCCAAAATGAGTACAAAAATGAGAGCGCGCATGTGCACTTCCAGCATAAGAAAAGTTAATTTATTATGTAACTGTTTTTACGCAAATAAACAATGGGGATGGGATAAATGATTCATTGTCTATTTCGTACATCTCGTACGAGGTTTTTTTTGGACAAGACTAGGGAAATCTAGCGAATAATGTGAAATATAGTCGATGACGTCACAGTTACGTCTGTATGGATTGCTAGATCAAAATTCACTCACTGTCACCTGTCACAAGTCCATCCATGCAGCCGTTACTGTGACGTCACGCTACTTTTAATAAATGAAAACTAAAATGTTATAACTGTCATTATCATGTTTCTGACACGGCCACTTTGTGGTTCAATTTATATTGGTCCAGGTACCGTACTCTATATAAAAATAGACAAAAATCAGTGTTAGAAAAATAACACCATCCCCATCGACTGTGACTGTGTTCACTCACTGGTGATCTGGTTTGTGTAATAGTTCCACAGCGGGAACCTCCACGGGCGGTCGCCGGTGACTGCGCCGGCTGCCTTAATTGTGTTCCATAGTTTTTCACAATTGCTGAAACAACCGAACGCGCCGCCACCAGTCGCCAGTAAAACGCCGTCTGTCGTCATTATTATTATTTTTTTTTATATACTAGTGGGCGGACGAGCAAGCGGTCCCACGTGATGGTAAGTGTTACCGCCGCCCATGGACACCTGCAACACCAGGGGGTATGCGGGCGCGCCGCCGACCTTGCAAAATCCAAACAGCTCTCTTGAAGAGCCCCATATCGTAGCTCAATGGAAAGACCTCTTGAGGCAGTTCGTTCCACAGCCTACGGGTTCGCGGTATAAAATAGTTTTTGGACCGAACAGTGCGCGACACCTCCGTATCTAGGAAATGCGGATGGACCGCACTTCTGTGACGGGAGGTGCGGTTGTAGAAACCCGAGGTGGGAATTATATTAAACAATTCTTCAAAGCAATCCCCATTGTACAGGCGGTAGAACACACAGAGAGACGCAACGTCTCTCCGAATGCTGAGGGATTCTAAACCGCCCGTGAGAGTGGGATCGTCGACAATACGAACAGCACGTCGTTGGATGGAGTCAAATGGGTCCAATTGGTATTTCGGTGCGCCGGCCCAGAGATGAGAGCAGTACTCCATATGGGGCCTCACCTGAGCTTTGTAAAGCATAAGCATTATAAATTACATTTGTGACATTGTGAAAGCATAATATATGTGACAACATAACTTCCACACTAATATAAAACGAATTTGGCAATACATGTCACCAGACTCGGTCAATGGGAGTTTTTGGCGGGAGCTCGGGAAGTGAAATTGAGTTTTTGTTTGATTAATATAAAAATTGTGTATTGTGCATTTTGTGGTTTTATAGTGATAATAATCTATTAAACTTCAATGTTTTTTTTTTGTGCGTAATGTTTGTGATAATCAAATAAAAGCATATGACTGCGTTTTTCGTGTGCTTCCAAGGAGTCCTCTTCTGTCCTCAGTAAACCTACTTTCACTACTAAGCGACTCCTGCTGACTTACTTCGATGGGACTCGACATTGCGTATCATACACAATGTCCAGCATATGAAATATATTCATACGCTGCTGAGTGGAAATACATATTTAATTAAAAGACAGCGAAAACCAAACAGAACATAAATCAAGAACTTTGATTCTTTAAATAGTGCGCCCGAAGGACTCTTAACGTATTTTTGTTTGAGGTTTTTCTAATGTCAGTGGGAAGCGCATTTCAAAGATTTACTGCTTGTTTAAGAAATTGCACATGAAGCCGGTACGGCGAGAAGGGACATAGAGAAACGCATTGTCGACAGAGCGAAAGTGAAAACTGTGAACATCACCATTAAATTGAAATTTACATTTCAAATATTCAGAAACTCCTGTTTTTCCTGTTATAAAACAGGAAAAAGCGTGCATAATATCCATATGCTTCTACGTATTATTGATTGCTTCTCGTAATTGCTCTATTAATAGCCTCCAATTACTGTAGTATTGCGTTCTTCTATGTTTATAGGCAATATTCCTTGACAATCCCAGAATATCCAAGCCATAATATTTTTGGTGGACCGAGTCACCTTTGGCTTTCTAGACGGTGCTTCACCAGATTAACGCAGTTCCTTCAACTCCCTTTTGGAAAGGGGATCATAGTAATGAACCACAGTTTCATCCCCGCTAACAATTGACTCTAAAAAATTGTTACCGTTTCTCTTAAAGTTCATTAGAGCACACTAGTCGTTCACTTCTGCACACTTGAAAGAAGCTTTGGCATCCGCCTCGCACTAACTTTATTCATATGAAGATGTTCATGAAGAATCCTGAGGACTAGTTTTTGAAAAGTTTTTGATTGTCCTAGCTCATTTGGTTCATCTTTAGCCGTCGGTCGCTCAATTTCTTCCACTAATTTGATGTTCTTTGGAGTGAATGCCTCAACGGGTCGACCGGAGCGAGGTTCGTCGTCGATGGACTCTCGTCGTAAACGATATTGCTTACACCAATCTTTGACGGTGGAAAGCAATGGAGAAGAATCCCCGTACACATTACATTATCCAACCTTTGAGGCCATCCATAAATTACGTCACACGAATTTCATGATTTTTGGAGTCCCCTCCCCCGTCCTTGTCACAGGTGGTCACATTTCTGTGACTCCCCCCCCCCCCCACTCCTGGTGTGACGTCACATATTTTGCAATTTTAAATTTAGAAATTATTAAAGTAAAACAGCACTTCCAAAATTATAATATTTTAAAGTTTTTCGTTAGAGTTGAAGTATAGAGTTTTAATACTTTAGATTTATACATGTGACGTCACGAAGCTTATGACCCCCTCCCCCCTTTGTCACACTTTGTTGATCCCCTCCCTTCCCCTTAACGTGTGACGTAATTTATGGATGGCCCCTTTGTTTGATATCGGTCGGGCTAACACCTTCCTTTGGAACGATATTCCATTTTAAAGATTTTGCGATATCCTGTTGTTCTAAGAGTTGAGGAACTAAAACTAAAAATTATACACGAATTAGCGGGATAAATGACAATTACAATGACGTATAATTTGTTTTTTTTAGACATCTAGTAATATATCATAGTAGTACTTTTGGACCCCACTGTTAACTATGAAATAGAATGTTACTATTTGATTTTACTAAATCAAAATTCTGGTCGAATCAATTTACAGGAGAGTGTTCTTCAAGAGCTTCGTCATCAGATCGATACATGCGCACTATTGGATTGACGTAGGAAGACTTTTGTATGCCAAGATAGAATGTATTTGGTGTATTATATTTATGGGTACAGTTAACCCGAATTAAATGGCATGGTATATAATGTGCGCGGGTGGTACGTACGCGTGAGAGTGGCGATGTCCACAACTAGCGCGGGCCGGTATTCGGTCTGCCCGTATACGAGCGCGTCCGCCAACATCAGGCGACCCTCCATATCCGTGTCCTCGATCTGACAGTAATTACATGATTTATAGATAGTGTTGTTAAAACGGCGCTGAGCGCTCAAGCACTGGCGCGCTATGTTAATGCTACTCGTCTAGAAGCGTCACTTCAAAGTTATATATGGTATAACGTCCATATGTCACAACTAGCGGTGCCTGCAACTTCTTTCACGTGAACTCTTGATTCCCGTGGGAACTTTATAATCTATCTAGATAAAAAGTACCCTAAATGTTAACTCGGCACATAAGCTATACCAAGATTCATTAAAATCTGTCCAGTAGATTTTACGTGATGTGCGTTCAAGACAGACGGACAAAAATTCCAAAAAATGTTGTTTTGGGCTCTATATCATTCGTACTTTATATTGCAATCATTTTTCCGAAAAATATTTCATATACAGACACTGTTCTGTTACGATTTTATTATATTATATGTAAGTTTAAATGTTCCAAAAAGTCGCAATTGTTAAAATGACTAAATAGACATAACAACTAAAAACCTAAGATATTACTGATAGATAACATGAAATCAAAACTCAAATCAACAGCGTAGGTGTAAGTTGGATATTTTAAAATAGGGGTAGGTAGTCGGAAAAGTTCGCGGCCTTTTTGAACGTATGATTTAGCGTCCCACATTTCCGGCAACACTGATCACTGGCGGGAAAGTGATATACCGTTTGACAGCTGACTTTTTGTAAAGGCGGCAAATTGAAATTACAAGTTAAAAGTTTTATCTTTTCATATTTTTTTAACAATTTTTCAAATGGAAAGTTAATAAGGAGAAAGTTAGATATTTAGAAATTAGATTTTAAATTTTCTTAGACAACCGCATGAATGCTTCTAGTGCGCAAAATGAGATTTGTGATGTTTACGAAGAAGATGCTTTATCCAAAACTAATGCAAAAAAATGGTTGTCAATTCTGGTCTGGTAATTTTGAATGATGTTCCTAGATGTGGTCGCCTTTTAAGGTAAATGTTGGTGTTATCATTGAAAAAAATTGAAGCAGATCGACACATAGGCAGTCATCAAATTGCGGAAGAGCTTAGCATTCACCACTCGACAGTTTTGGATCATCTGCATAAACTGATTTTTGTAAAAAAGCTAGATGTAAAAAGTAAAAACTTTTTGTAAAAAGACAGAAACTTGATGAATAGAATTTCCATATGCAAGATGTTGCTGAAACGAAATTAAATCGATCCATTTCTGAAGAGATGGAAACAGGCGATGAGAAGTGGATCATCTACGATAACAATGTTTGAACACGATCTTGGTCCTGAGCGAGGTGAGCCATCACGAATAATCCCAAAGCCAGGCCTCACTCCGAACAGAATCGCATTATGTGTATGGTTGGACTGGAAAGGCATTGTGTATTACATGCTTTTGCCACATGGCCAAACGAATTATTCCGATGTCTACTGTCAGCAATTAGTAACATTGAAACAAGCACTTGAGCAAAAATGCCCAGAATTAATGAATAGAAAAGGTTTAGTTTTCCATTACAATGTTCGACTGCATACATCTTTGATGACTAAATAAAAACTGATGGACCTTGGCTGGGAAGTTTTAATGCATCCACCATTCAGTCCAGACACAGCGCCCTCGGATTATCATTTATTCCACTCTTTACAATATTCTCTAAATGGAGTAAAATTACATTCAAGAGAAGCCTGTATAAACCGTTTAAATCAGTTTTTCGCTCAGAAACCACAATTTTTTTATAGCTCTTGCATAATGGCTCTGTTAGAAAAATTGCGAAAGATATAGTCTAATTAAATGGACAATATTCCGTTCAATAAATATTTATGTAATACAAAAAAACTATTTATTATTTTCACTATAAAAGACTATCCAATATTTGATATTTCGTGGTTAAAAGAGGTGTTATTTTTCTGTTCTTGGTTCTAACGGTTATTTCGTTACAGTTTGACCTTTGGACATTGTCACATAAAATAAGGACATTATAACATTTATAACCCATTGGACATTTTGACGTTACGCTCCCAGACGGTGTTATTAAACCATAACTGTTTTAAATTCGAGCTTTTAACTACAAAGGTTTCAGACCACCAAGCATAACAAATTGGACCATAACATTCGTTAGCCTTTAACGTTAGTCTTAAAAGTTCATTAGCGCTCACTCAGCCTCCAAGCGCTCAACCCTCGTTTTTACAACACTACTATCGAGAATATCGATATTATTGTGTATTGCCATAAACTATACATATATGGTGACTCTCCAACAGCCACTGCTGATACAAGAACTTAGCGCGACGGACCGATAGTCACACCAGATTGTCACACTGGTCTGACACTGGGGAAAGAATGATGCGTTATACCGATTGATTGGATATACCGGCCAAAGTGTCGGTATATCCAATCAAGACCACATGAATGTCAAATGAAAGAAAGAATGACATGAGCTTCATTTTTTATTATGGCAAACCGGGGGAAATAAGGGCCTTACAAATAACTCAAAAATGTATAGAGAGACACGATATAAATAACCACCGGCGCGCGCGCAATCGGCCGGGGTACACGGCTCTAGGTGGTGCATACATGGAGGGACGTGCTTGAGCGAACTTTTCTATCCAGGGTATCTAATTTGGTCTGCGACCATGCACGCCAAAGGTGTATCATGAGAGTGGGCATGACCTAGCCGTTATAGGCTTGCAATTTATTAAGGCCTGATTTTTACCATTAATCTGAGAAACAAAATATTTATTTGTGGTTTAGTTCACATACATTACAATTGTATTGGTGGTCAGGTCAGGTTT
This sequence comes from Sesia apiformis, assembly GCA_914767545.1. Taxonomy (NCBI): domain Eukaryota; kingdom Metazoa; phylum Arthropoda; class Insecta; order Lepidoptera; family Sesiidae; genus Sesia; species Sesia apiformis. Next base: position 701,155 of record OU611958.1, read on the forward strand.
CATATAAAAATGCCTATGATACTTTATTTCCTGATAGTCACACTACGAGCGTGACAATAAGTAATTATTGTGAAAGGTGGGAATGTGAAAATTGGTGGGAAATATCCGACCGATTTGACGGCCTGTTATGGTGGGCGTTCGAGGAAGAGGTATTTATTACCCACCAGCCAACTGGTCCAACTGCATTTATACCTGTTTTTATTCTTGGTTGTTTTTATTTATCCTCATAAGTTCCGATGAAAAGAGAATTATTTTTCGCTTATTCCACTACCATAAATAGGTACCAGGCGTGCATGATTCATAGGAAATTTATTGATCGTTCTTTAAAAACAGCCAGGGTCTGTAAAAAAATGGTGAATGCCTCAACGATTTATCTTTTTCTAGTATTTGCCGGAATCAACGCCCTAAGGTATTTATAGAAACTTTCCAAAAAGGTAGAAGATGATGATAATACATCATTTTCAGAGTAAGATCTCGTCAATGATATCACGGGTACCAATTAGTGGTGGGTACCATGGTAATAACGCGGGCCCGGCGGGCGTCCCTCTCTATTTTGGTTAAGCGTGAAATTTACTAACGGTAAATAAATTTCCCCGTAGTCACACTGGTGTGACAACGCGGTGACAACGGTCTGTCGCAGAATTGCGAAAAAAAGTATACTAACCTGTATGGAAGTACCGTTGAGTGCTCGCACCACGTCGCCTACTTTCATACACTGTCCGCTGATCATGTTCTCGCACAAAGGGATCACTGCGCGCACGTTTATTGGCACCTGAAGTGTAAAAGTATACTTGTGTTTTTGGTTACACTCAGACTACCTACTAACTACCTGAAAAGTACTACCTACTTTTCAGATTTGTTAGAGTCCGTTTGTAAGATGGAATGGTCAGAATTAATAATTTCTCGGGCAAAATTGGATATCAATCGGGTGAATGTGGGACAAATTTGGATCACAAGCGGGTAAAATAGAGGACAAACAGGGATTAGGCAAATTTGAAATCCAGGTGGTGAAGTAGGTAGAGGGCAAACTGGATTCCAAGCAGGTGAAGTAGAAGGCAAAATTGGATTCTAAGGGGGTGAAGTGGAGGGTAAAATTGGATTTTAAGGGGAAGAAAATGGGTACAAAATTTTCCGAGTGGATGAAGTCGAGGCAAAACGGAATTCAAGTGGGTGAAGTTGAGGATGAAATTGGATTGCGAGGGAGTGAAGTACTCTTAGTTAAGTAAAGCTTAAGTCTCACTAACCTTGAGCTCGGCCAGTATCCGTATAGCGGCCACTGCGACGGCGGCGCCCGCCATACTGCCGCGGTTCTCCACCATACTTTCAGGACGCTTCAGGCAAATACCACCGCTGGGAAGGTACAGTTAGTTTTTCATTTATTTTGGAAACAAGTAGCCTATACAAGTAAACAAGTATAGGTACTGAAAAAAAATCGTTCCAATAGGTACTACTTACAATATATGAGATTACCTGACAAAAGGTATTTTATTATCGGTTCTAGTTTCATTATGGCTTTGTTTTGAAAATCAAGCGTGTTTCTATAGAAACAGAATCTTAAAACGACATTTAATTTTTTCTCAGATTTTATCAAATATTATTAAGTAAATTGTTAGCTTCATTATGGCAACCCTGTCTTCCTCTTCAAGTGACATTTCCTAGAGCACATATTTCTTTTTAATGTAGCCCAGTTAAGTCAATGCCAGATTAAGAGGGGGCTTTAGGCCCGGGGGCCCCAAATACGACCATATAAAAACTATCTTAAATTTATAAAATTGCTCGCTTTAATAGGGCCTCTGCTCTCAACTAGCCCGGGGCCTCCAATAACCGTATTACGACACTGAGTTAAGTGGCTAAATAACGCTTACACTGAATTTACTAAAATTATTATTATTTTTAATTAATTCTATTCTCCAAAATATATTAAACATGCCATAAATATGATTACACACCCATATTTTAGAAAGATTTGAAGTTATGGTAAGTTCAATGAATTATTGGGAAAGTACAACCAACAACTTGACACATATGCTGAGTTAGTACCGATTGGCGCTACATTCAATGTTCTTTATGTTTTGTTTTTAATTGCCATTTACTTTTATAAGTTGTTGACAATAAAAATAAAATCTCTTTTCTTAGATACAGTCAAACAGCACAATACAAAATTTGGTATTTTCAATGTTTTTATACGACACTTAAGTACCACTGACCTGTCAAAAGTGACTCCCTTAGCAGCTATAAGCACAGGACCTCCCTTGCCCTTAGCCCCGTCATAGATACACTCCAAAAAGATTGGTGTTTGACAGGAACCACGTGCTACAGCCATGAAGGCCTGCATGTTGCTGGACGATATCCAGTCACGGTCGTAGGCATTCACACGCACGCCCAGAGGACATAGCACATCTAGTGCCGCCTGGTATAATATATTATTTAAGACTAGCAGTGCCAGCGATCTGCAATGGATCTGGGTAAAAGTATCTTAAATGTTAGCCCGCACAAGCTACAACTATGTCCGGCTTCATTAACATCTGTCCAGTAGTTCTTACATGACGCGCGTTCACATAGAAACTGACAAACATTCGAAACATTGTTGTTTAGGGCTCTATGCTAGTCACAGTGCAGTTTTTATCCAGCTACGGCAAAGCCCAAGGGGGGTTATATTCTAGTGCAACATAATTAGTTTTCCGGGGATTTAGATAAACATCCTAGTGCAACATAATTAGTTTTCCGGGGATTTAGATAATTATCCTAGTGCAACATAATTAGTTTTTCCGGGATTTAGATAAATATCCTAGTGCAACATAATTAGTTTTCCGGGATTTAGATAAATATCCTAGTGCAACATAATTAGTTTTCCGGGATTTAGATAAATATCCTAGTGCAACATAATTAGTTTTCCGGGATTTAGATAAATATCCTAGTGCAACATAATTAGTTTTCCGGAATTAAGATAAATATCCTAGTGCAACATAATTAGTTTTCCGGGATTTAGATAAATATCCTAGTGCAACATAATTAGTTTTCCGGGATTTAGATAATTATCCTAGTGCAACATAATTAGTTTTCCGGGATTTAGATAATTATCCTAGTGCAACATAATTAGTTTTTCCGGGATTTAGATAAACATCCTAGTGCAACATAATTAGTTTTCCGGGATTTAGATAAGCATCCTAGTGCAACATAATTAGTTTTCTGGGATTTAGATAAATATCCTAGTGCAACATAATTAGTTTTCCGGGATTTAGATAAATATCCTAGTGCAACATAATTAGTTTTCCGGGACTTAGATAATATCCTAGTGCAACATAATTAGTTTTCCGGAATTAAGATAAATATCCTAGTGCAACATAATTAGTTTTCCGGGACTTAGATAATATCCTAGTGCAACATAATTAGTTTTCCGGGATTAAGATAAATATCCTAGTGCAACATAATTAGTTTTCCGGGATTTAGATAAATATCCTAGTGCAACATAATTAGTTTTCCGGGATTTAGATAAATATCCTAGTGCAACATAATTAGTTTTCCGGGATTTAGATAAATATCCTAGTGCAACATAATTAGTTTTCCGGAATTAAGATAAATATCCTAGTGCAACATAATTAATTTTTCCGGGATTTAGATAAATATCCTAGTGCAACATAATTAGTTTTCCGGGATTTAGATAAATATCCTAGTGCAACATAATTAGTTTTCCGGGATTTAGATAAATATCCTAGTGCAACATAATTAGTTTTCCGGGATTTAGATAAATATCCTAGTGCAACATAATTAGTTTTCCGGGATTTAGATAAATACCCTAGTGCAACATAATTAGTTTTCCGGGACTTAGATAATATCCTAGTGCAACATAATTAGTTTTCTGGGATTTAGATAAATATCCTAGTGCAACATGATTAGTTTTCCGGGATTAAGATAAATATCCTAGTGCAACATAATTAGTTTTCCGGGACTTAGATAATATCCTAGTGCAACATAATTAGTTTTCCGGAATTAAGATAAATATCCTAGTGCAACATAATTAGTTTTCCGGGATTAAGATAAATATCCTAGTGCAACATAATTAGTTTTCCGGAATTAAGATAAATATCCTAGTGCAACATAATTAGTTTTCCGGGATTAAGATAAATATCCTAGTGTAACGTAATTACTTTTCTTGATTTATAACGTCAGTCAGTTATAAACGTGCGACTGCGGTGTAAAAGGCCTCCTTCTTATGAACCTATAACTTATTTGAAACTTTTGCGTGCTCGGGTTTGTTTTTCATTTTACTCTAAAAATATTTCATGTGCAGACCCGGCTTTGCTACAATTTTATTGTTTGTTTATTTGTATTTTATGTTTGTTTGTATCAGCCTATAACGTCCCACTGCAGGGCACAGGCTGTAGAGACACAAAGATGTGCAGTATATCTCGTACTGAGCGATTATAACATACCTGCGCAAAATCAACAGGCATCATCTTGTTTGCGGGCATATCGGACAAATGTCTGGCCCAGTTTTGTGCGCGCGCATAAATATGTCCCACGTCCCAGGCCTCCCGGCCGGAGTCGCCGTACAGGGACGTGGTGGGGGTTGGTGAACGGTTCGCACAAGCTTTGAATTCTTGGAAGCTGATGAAAAGAAAGATTTTTTTAATTATAATTTTTATTGATAAAAAAAATTAAATAAGAAAATGAAATCGAACATTCTTCAGCCTAAAACCATGTCCTACTCATGATTCTGAGTTAATTGACACACAATAATATATATTTTCACGTGAAGATATCGATTTTTTGATCTTTGTATTTAACAAAACTCAAAACAAAAATGTTTCGCAAAAAAAGATTCATAAAATGATCATGTCAATGAACTTTTAATCGTGAATTCAGGTTTTCTATTATTTCGCTACCACGTTGCATTTGTTTAATGACGCTATATACTATAACAGCTTGAACTAAATTGTCTGAAATAAAATCTATATAAATAAAAATTAAATGCCGTTCGTTGGTAAGCGCATCGCTTGAGAACGGCGGCACCGATTTGGCTATTTTTTTTTAATGTTCGTAATTGTCCGAATAAGTTTTTTTAGGGAAAGAAAAATTGGAAAAGTTGCCCGGAATATTGGAAAATTCGGAAAAAACTGAAAATGTTTTTTTCTATGGGATTTTTGTATGAACTTATTGAAATTTGGACAGGACGTCTGTCGGGTCAACTAGTAATGAATGAATAAACAAAATAAAAGTTTAAAATGTCGCACGTTGTGCGAGACCGGTGGCTACATTAACTTTCGCGTTTTCTATAAATTTTATATTATAAATCGCGTCGGAACGCGTAAAATTACAGATTGTGTTTACCTTTTATTTCTACTCGTTTCGGCGCGGGCTGTGGCCGCGGTGACGAGTTTAAGATTTACCGTCCAATACGTCCGCAGACATTGGTAGTGTAGTGTGTCCGAATGTGAAGATCAAATGTGGGTAGTTGATAAAACTGCTCGCAGTTGTCATCCCGAACTACCCTCCTCTTCAATCAACTCGTGACCACACAGCTGGTGTAACCCGCGCCGAAACGTAGTATATAAATGAAAGGTGAACACAAACCTTTCATCAGCTGAGATTCTCATCAGCACGGAGGTGAAAATCATGGAGTGGTACCTAAGAACCTATCTATCCGATGGATACGTTACCTCCAGGCGGCTAGCTCGGCGCCCTCGGCGGCGGCGTGGGGCGCGCCCGCCGCGTCCACGGTCACGTGTCCGCAGCCGCGACGACGCAATAAGGACACGCCTGCACCCACAGCCCACCTCACGTTCTCCTAAACCATTATATTAGTGTTACTTCCCATGTTGACACGCTACTTTAACTTTCAACCAATGATCAACCAAAATACATAGATGGATAATTCCATGTGACATAACTGTGTACACGAGTGATAGCAGTGATACATATAAATAGATATAATATTACTATCACGTTTTCCAGTCTTTGCTTAATTTATTTACTGAAAGTTAATTACATAAAAACATTTACTGCGAAACATTACCTCATTCGTATTATTTAGGTTTATATATAAAAAGTTTTGTTTTTCCGTTTATTTTTTATCTATGGACGAAGGCGGCAGACGAGCATACAGTCCACCTGATGGTAAATGGATACTGTCGCCCATGGACATCCGCGATACATGCCAACATCAGTCCAAAATGACGAAACGTTGGCACGCCCCCGGAAGCGCTGCCTACCTTTGGAGGTATAGGAATGGATTTGGAGAAAGGGTTGGGAAAATGGAGAGGGATAGGATGGGAATGGCTCTGGCACATCTCATTCACTACCGAAACACGTACGTACAATAGGGAAATAAGATAAAGTGGGAAATGCAGTACATTTCAATGTAGTCTTCTGTGAGAGAGGGGTAACGTGGCCAGTCGAGCGCGCCCAGCAGCTGTTGGATTGCAGCGTGCGCTTTCCCCCTCAATAAATATATTGTTATTCAATTCATATTTGTATTCAATATTTGTTATATTCTATATTTCTCAATTTCTATATTTGTTATATTTTTTTACACTGGCAACGCCGTTACGTCAAAAATACTGCAGGTATTGTAAAAAAGGTAAATTGTCAATAATATGTTTCGGTAGTTTTTGCCGTCAAGTGATATACTGAATTGACAATATTTAAATTTGACAGACTTGCAAATGCTACCATTTTAGGGCCGCAATGCTACATCTATTTATTTTGGTTGATCGATGAACAACAAGTCGTCGATACGATTTAGTAGCGAAATGTGCAATTCTCATATTGGCAAATCAGTCTCAAAATGACAAATCTGAAAATGGTAACAAAACAGTAATTTCCATATGATGAAGTTTTGTGTATCCACTTTTGTATGTATCCGTACTGAAATCACTCCGAAAAATAACTGTTTTGTTGCCATTTTGTGAATTTGTCCACTTTACGAAATTACCGTTATGAGATTTTGGCATTTTGAGAATGGGACATTTTGCTACCAAGCCGTCGCTACCGTGCCACATGACATGCAGGAGACGAGTTTCAGATACCTCGACATTGTACGTACACCTAGATACAATACTTATACCATCTGTAATTGTCAGCAGCCACAAACGAGACATCCGTGTCGTACAATAAACACGTAGACACCTAATCCTGTCTTTCAATTCCGCTATAGATAGAGAGAGATAGATAACGCAAGTTGTACGTTCGCTGCGTTCCCGAAGTTGGCGTTAATAATAATAATAAAAATAGTAAGTTATAATCAATAGTAAAAATTAGTCAAAAGTAGTGAACCAAACCAAGGGAGTGTCGTTTCATTAATAAGTGGTTTTCCAACACTATAATTTAGTCGTAGCCACAAAACAAGTAATATGTTTGGTTTATATACAACTTCACGAACTTGCGTGACCTATCTGTCTATAAATTCCACCTACTGCCAGGTGACGCTAGCAACATTATATTATGGAATTTTCTAATTCCAAGAATCTCGAATTTTTAGGAAGATTTCGAAGAAATCTAGGTACTTATTACGGAGATTGAGACTTTTTAATTTCGGAAAGAAAACCACTTGGTTTCGACTAGGACCACTGGCTAAATCCAAAACACGAATACGGGATATATCAAAATTTGTAATTAGGCAAATTGCAGGGCACATTTGATAACAGTATGAAAAGAAATTTGCCAGAGAACAGTTTGTGTCTATATATCTCGACTAACGTCGAAAAACTTTAAAAAAAAAAATCAGCAATACAATTTAAATTTAGCAACATCTATACATACAAACTACCTATATAATGTTGGATATGGCTCGTAACTCGTAAAGCTATAAAACTTTTGAAGACTTTTTTCTATAAAAATACGAAAATTATCGAAATGTGACACTACATCTCAACTAAGAGGCATCAGCTGAATGTAAACAAACGCCAATGGGGCCAGTCGAAACCGTACATTTCGCTATTTTAATTAGATTTTCCACAAATAAAAAAAAATAATTTGTATTTTTTTTTTTTTATAGATTAGTGGGCGGACGAGCAAGCGGTCCCACGTGGTGATAAGTGTTACCGCCGCCCATGGGCACCTGCAACACCAGGGGGTATGCGGGTGCGCCGCCGACCTTACAAAATCCTATTCACGGCTCTCTTGAAGAACCCCATGTCGTAGCTCAATGGAAAGACCTCTTGAGGCAGTTCGTTCCACAACCTACGGGTTCGCGGTATAAAATAATTTTTGGACCGAACAGTGCGCGACACCTCCGTATCGAGGAAATGCGGATGGACCGCACTTCTGTGACGGGAGGTGCGGTTGTAGAAACCCGAGGTGGGAATTATATTAAACAATTCTTCAGAGCATTCCCCATTGTAAAGGCGGTAGAACACACAGAGAGACGCAACGTCTCTCCGAATGCTGAGGGATTCAATTTATCCCTATCAAATAAAGGTTTTATTGATTGTGTTTTTCTTTCATTATCGAAGAGTATTTGAATTGTACACTTAAAAAATATCATGACAGTTTTAAATTTGGACAAACGCAAAAAGTTCTTCATACCGTTTCACTTCATTCACCCTGTCTTACATACACCACTGTGTTAACTTCAGCAAAGTCAGCTAAAAATAAATGGGAAATAATTAATACAAGCAGCAGAAATACTGGAAATGGCAGTACATTTAAAAGTGGGTTAGGTTTAAATACAAGCCAAAATGAATACCCTGGTCTCGTCGATATCCTCCAGCTTGTTGTACCCGGGGTTCTTAGGTCCAAGCGATGCAATAGCCACAGCTGAATACTCGGGCAACACGTCTGTTGCTACAAACGCCTTGCCCAGTTTCAGTTCATTCGACAGCCTTAGCAAAAATATGGAAATTCATTGGTTTCGTACTTTAGAGAGATTACAATGATACATTAAAAAGCAAACGTATAACGTAATTTTAAGGATGTCTAGAATTCAAATATATATTGCAAGCAGCCGTTTCAGAATCCACTGCTGGATATGGGCCTCCTCATGCTTAATGTCTTGTGCATGACGCTGACCAAGCAGGTTGGCGAGTCCACTTTTTAGAAGTGGTGTAGAACCTCAGTGCTTGTGGTACAGTAAACTCAACGTGACATGAGTTTTGCACCAGTCCGAATCCGAATGTCGAAATAAGACATGAGCTTTGAGCTTTGCATCTGTGTGAGTGGGTGCCGAATTATCCAATCCGAATGTCGAAATAAGACTTGAGCTTTGAGCTTTGCATCTGTGTGAGTGGGTGTCGAATTATCCAATCCGAATGGCGAAATAACATATGAGCTTTGAGCTTTGCATCTGTGTGAGTGGGTGCCGAATTATCCAATCCGAATGTCGAAATAAGACATAAGTTTTGAGCTTTGAATCTGTGTGAGTGGGTGCCGAATTATCCAATCCTATTGTCGAAATAAGACATGAGCTTTGAGCTTTGCATCTGTGTGAGTGGGTGCCGAATTATCCAATCCGTATGTCGAAATAAGACCCGAACTTTGCATGTATGTGAGTGGGTGCCGAATTGTCGAATCCAATTGTCCAAATGGTTCGCATTGTACACTATCGATGTGGACTCACACAAACGCAAAGCTCTCGTTGGGTTTATAGTAATATGGAAATGGCATGAAACCTATATTCAAGTTTTAAAATAAATAAAAATGACTTTTCAGTGACTTTTCAGTTTTAATCATTGTCGGTCTTTACCGACAATGGTTAAAAACTTAGACTATAACGCTCAGAAGCGTTTAACGCTCGACTGGAGACTTGACCGTTTGATGCTCAACGCTCATTTTACAACACAAGTTGGCAGAACATCTAGCTATCTTTAAGCAAACGAAATTGTAAACAAATGTATCTTTAAACAAACGAAATTGTAAACAAATGTAACTTGTTATTACCAAAGTAATGTTAATAATACTCACTCGTTCAAATACCGGCTTATTTTCCCGCCGGATTTGCTGTCAACGTCCTGCGCCGCGGCCGTCAGCTCTAACATCTTGTTATGCTCGTATACACCCAGCACAAGACCTTTCTGGAAAATAAAATTAGTACTCTTATGAGAATTGAGTAGGTACCTACTTCTAATTTAAGTTTTTCACGCATCTCCCAATTGAACCTCTTTAATCAACTAAAAGGTTCACTGGTAGAGAATGCCTTAAGGTGTTAAGCTCGCCTTTTATAGGATATTGTGCAATGAAGTGTATAAATAAAAAATAAATAAATTGTCTTTACTTCTACTCGTATGTACCTCAGAATTCTTATTGGTCATTAATATAACTTACGAAAAACTACTCAACGATTCCATGGCTTTTAGGCGGGAACTTGAGAAGCGAATTTCAAGGCATTTTGTCAATGTTTTTATACATGCCAACTATATGGTAGATAAAGTCTACAAAAAGGTTACTTAATGTATTGAGAGTTCAGTACAATGATGCGTTTCGCATCCTTATAAAAAACCCGCGATATTGCAGCGCTAAGGGTATGTTCACGGACGCGAGGGTGCCTGACTTTTTCACCATCCAAAGAACAAGGACGGCATCTTTTGGGATCTACTACGTAGTAGTAAGAATGAGATATTAAAGGCAATGTCACTAATTCCTTCAAGTCCGGTGGCTCTTGAGAAAGGCCACTAGGGCCACAAGAATTTAGCCATTCCGAAAAAAAAAGTCACTAATCACTTTGCCAGACATTGTCTGGATAGGACTGAGAACTGCAAAATTTGTTAAGTTAGACTAGTGTACATATGCAGAGCCGGCAGATTGTGTTAGGCCCGAGTGGGTAGAAGTAAGGAAATGGCTAGCTACACCATAAATTATTAAGAATGTGAAAACCTGAATTTACCCATAAGTTAAAATATAATCAAACACTATAAACCTACATCATACGCATACATATTCACCCACTGAACAAAACAAGCACCCTCACTCACACACGGAAAACAAGGACACACACTCATGCATACATAACAGACACACCCACACACACAAAATACCCTTTCATATAGACCCTTACAGAGAGAGAGAGAGAGGTATAGTTTGTGCACACACCACATACATTAAGATTTTGTGAGACGCGGAGCGACAAGCTGTACACAAATTGTTCACTTGGCAGAGCACCCGCCCCTGCGACACAGGCAAGCCTAGTGCAGGGGCCGGGATGACATATGAATCGTTCAGCTTCTTTATCCTACCAAAGAACTATCGAATTTCAAATTGTATCTACATATTTTAAATTGTAATATTTTGGAAACCGAAATCAGGGGGACCGCCAGTTTGCCATCTTGATTTTGCCAAAAGTATAACTATCAACAACATTGACAGTCATACTTCTGTAGTTACCGTACCCGTTATGAGGCGTAAATATATAACCCCAGAAAGGGGGATGTTAAATAAAGAGAAGGAACAGTATAAGAATTTGTTGTTAGTCAAGATGGAGTATTAACCAATGAAGACCAAACGCGGGTAGTTGAACAAACTGGTTGCAATTTTCGATGTGGACTACCCACCTCACAAGTCAGCTCATAACCATGGAACTCCTGCGATTCGTTCCGTTTAACAGCAAGGTTGTGTAATATGCGGATTTATACTTGCAACCTAACATTGTGACGCACGTAATGTTGATGTAGCAATTAAGGTTTTAAATACAATGTAAGTAGGTGTTTTAGATGGTTTTTTTAGGGAAGTAAGCAGACGAGCAAGCTTTCCCGCTTGCAAAATCTTATTCACAGCTCTCTAACTTAACTTGTGTCTAAAGAGAATACACGTCGCTCATCAACATCTCATCTTAATTCAATCACCTCTTCCTCTGCACAGAGCTCCACCGACAATCACGACACGAACACTACACCAAAATATACCTACTAGGGCTACTAGGTAAGTCGATATATTTCAGTTGCTAGGATCAGGGGAAGTGGAGAGTACCTTATTTTTATCTACTTGGTGGTCACATTTTTCATCGCTACTGCTTTCACTGCTGTACGCTCTCTGCGGTATCCTGTGGTAATTCAACCTGGTATGCGGTACGTCTGTCGGTACAAACGCCTTGCCAAGTACCAACTCACTGGGTGACCTGGAAATATAACTCAAAAAACTTTCACACACACACTGAATCTTGCATCATGCATCAGAGCTCGCGTACACCTTCCCTAAATTTTACAATTAATGTGTGTAGTAACATAGTAGAATCTGTCGTTGGCAATAAGGTTGGTAGAATTATATGTTCCCGTTATTTATTTCTGTGTTTTGCTGTAGATTCATGTTCACAAATTAATAAATAGAATTTAAAATTGATTGCCATCTTTAAAGTAACACTTCATTTTAAAGTGAAGTCAGCATGCTGACTCTATGAGTTATGTCAATGACTTTATTTCTTTGACATATCTCTTCATTTCGGATTTTATCCCGCAAAGTAACTCTGACCATAGTTCTCTCTACAGCTCGCTGAGCAACTTTGGATCAGGCCAATCGTCAGAGGCCACGTTTCAGCACCATACGTCATATCTAGCAGGAGATGATTACTATCATCCTACTTTTTTATAGACATTCACATTCACAAATGGACATTCACGATATATGCAACATTAGACAAAAATGCCAAACGTTGGCATGCCCTTGGAAGCGCCACCCGCCTGTGGAGATTTAAATGTGGCATCAAATTGAATGTATTGATACTAATATGCTAAAGATGTTGTTAGCAAACAGGAACCGAGCGCCATATAGTAGTCGGCGACATAAGTGAGTGAGTAATTATAGTTTGGTCAACTAAATTATAATGAAAAAAGAATTCTGTTGAATCACAATTTTTTTATAAAGAATTTGTTAATTTGAAAGAAACACTTACTCAGTTGGAAAGCTGATTTTACTACTGCATTTCTTGTCAATCTCTTCTTTGGCGGACAATAATTCACTTTTCTGGTTGGTTTCCGAAATGGTAGGTAGACTTTTCTGAAAAAATTTAGAGCCTAAGTATATTATTGCCATGCCTCACTAGACGATTATATTGCGCAATTTTATGGAATATTTTTTTTTATTGTTTAGAGAGTGTATTGATACTCAGTGCAAGGTGCGATTCCATAATATTGTGCAAGGACCAGATTAGTGTAACAAGTATTAACAAGGGCAGACCTGCATCTTACAATGGAATGTTATAAGCTAATATTATATAAGCTGATATAAGTATACAGAGAATGAAAAATATTGTTATTACCTTATTTGCCTCCAATAGTTTATCACCAATTTTATCAGCTCCACCATTGTACCCACATTTAGTATTGTTGACTTCATAACTGTACAATCTCTGCACCAATCTATAGGGATTCAAGTTCTTCCGAGTGTACCATCTAGCACTATTAGACAATAATTTTGAAAATCCCATTTTATAAAATTAGAAAATCATGTAAAATTATAAGACATTCTTTTGATAGCTTTTACAAAAAAATTAAACCAACTAGATTTTAAAGTTTCATTAAAAATAAATGTTTTCATATATGGAATGCATTAATGTTTATGGTTTTTAATACTCACCACAAAATATATAAAAAAATCCAAAGACCAGATATAGTTACAGATATTGAATAAGTTAACTTAAGTAAAGAGATGGACTTGTATAGAAGTAACATAGATAAAATTATATAGCAAGTGATATTCTTGGTAAACATATTCACATTCTCGTTGTTTCAAGAGGAAATGTGATTACTTTTTTTGTTTTCTTCAATCATTCACTATAAACATTTGATAAGTGATTCGGGCTGTGAGAGATGACAACCTCCCATTAAAGAAACCTATTCTTGTCACATAATTTTGTGTAGCAAAAGCACTAGGAAGGCCTGAGCTTTAGACACTCAAGTGGTGAGTGAGAGCAAATTAACCTTTACAACCCAAGCATTATAGTCAAAACATTTGACAATCTTAAACCCTTGATGTTATAAGCTTCAGTGTAAACCTGTTAAATTTAAGGTTCTTAAAGTTTATTATTGCTGACTTATTTTTTCTAACTAATAACATCAGCAACTATTTAGTAACAATGCTTTTTGTACTTTTCATTTTAAAGGGTTGAAATACTAATTAGAGTCTACCTCTGTATTTCAATATAAAATAAATTAAGTATATAAAATTATAATATATTTATTCATCTCTTAAAGTTATTACCAACATTAATTTTAAAAGAAGTTGTATTTGGTACATGTCTTATTGTCAATGATATCCTTGTATCTCTACTAACACTGGTGCTTTTCACATATTTATTGGAGCATAGGTTTAAATTTACAATAGAATTGTCTAGAAAGTCCTCTTTAAGTTCTTCAATACAATGTAAATAATATGAGAACAGTTTGTCTTGGAGTACTAATAAACTCCTTGGTTCTAATAGAAATGAGAATACATGTCTCATAGTTTTAACATTAACATCTGCATCCGGCTCTAAGAACTTTAAAACTGTGTGTGATCCCACAGATATGGTTGTGATCGTTGGGTAGAATAAGCAACCGTCTAGATGTGGCATGATGCCTTGTCCAGCTACATATTCATTCACCAATACATGATTTGGTCGTTTTCCATCCATAAGCTGTAGATTATATATCCTGTCCAAGTATTCATCAAGCCACGGAGGTATCGTCTCTGCTATCATTCCTTTATTGTGCGGTATACCACCCCAGTTTTGCAATCGTCTATTAGAGAGTTGAGTCCACTTCGGTTTAGGTGCAAGGTAGATATTCGACAAGATATTTCTTTCTTCGGTAGGTGAGATAAACTCTGATATATAATAAGCGGTTGGTTCAACCTAAAAAGTAGATATTTCTTTGTAAATATAAGTAAACAAATATTTTCATAAGCAAATGCTTAATTTGTTTACTTACCGTAGATACTTTGTAATTCTCAATATTAAAGTTATTATTGTGCGTCATTATAAGAGGAGCAATACGCTGTATAAATTAGTAACCTATAATCAGTATTACGAACTTAGATAAGAGTGATAAGACGAATTGATTTGATTATAAATTTGATTTCCTTCATCATACAATAATAAGATTTCGGTCACAATCACGATATCAGCTTTCAGTTTTGACAACTGTTATTTTTTTAATATAATTTATTTGGACACTGGTATAGCTATTGGTCCACACACAAATAATAAAACAGAACTGTTTATGTTTTTATGAAAATGTTAAATTTTTTAATAACATTATAATATATAAAATTATATAATATTATTATATTAATCACATGCATTAATTAGAATTATTTTTTAACTAACTATTTTGCAAGTGGACCTTAAATTGGAGCGTTTAGTTCTTATTATTGAATGTCTTTTAATATCTTTATATCATGATTTAAATTGACCTATATTTGTTATAAACGTAAAAGATACCATAAAATAATTAAAGGAATACTTAATGTACTACAAAATATAAGTTTCTTAATTTTTAGATAAATATTTATTAGGAATTTATTTTCATTGTTTTTCATAAACTTCTAATGCGGTAACAAAACATATACAGCTATATTCCTTTGACAGAAGATAAAATGTTATTTGTTAATATTTTTTTGTAAATATTTGATATATGGGCAATTGTAGAATGTGATCATAATGGGCGGCTGCATCGGAATAACTAGAAGAGGAAGTGGACCAATAGAGGAGTCGTCGGGAACAGTGTCGCGGCCTAATTCCGGTACGTGGGACATTGTCGCCGTGGATACGAGACTAGTTGCGAGTTTAGTGCGTGATGTAAAAACTTCTTTGTTGTAGGCGGATTAAGGAAGAACCAGTCGTTGTGCCATGAGACGATTCGGTGGAAATCAGACGTGCCGTTGACTGAAGGCCAGTTGCGTAGCAAACGGGATGAATTTTGGGACACAGCGCCGGCATTCGAGGGTCGTAAGGAGATATGGGACGCGTTGCGAGCAGCGGCGGTCGCAGCTGAGGCGATGGACTTCCAACTCGCTCAGGCCATACTCGACGGAGCCAGTGTATCCGTACCAAATGGATACCTCACTGAATGTTATGATGAATGGGGCACTAGATATCAGGTATTTTGAGCCTTATACTAATAGAAAGAACATTTCAAACTTTATCTGATTGTTTTATTCAATATATAATAAAACCTATATTTTTAACAATGAATTTTTTTAATGCTGTTATATAAAATTGTTGCTACTAACATTACACTTCCCAATGTATCTCTCTGTTTAACCCAAAGGGTAACTGGCAGAGAATGCCTTAAGGCTTAAGGCATTAAGCTCACCTTTTGTATGATAATGTGCAATAACATTTGTTAAATAAATTGTTTATTTGTTGTCACCGTAGGCTTTGGCTAGTTTAACTAGGATATAAACTACTCTTGTCATTTAGGTATGTATTAATTTACACACACTGTCACAGGAGACCAATGAGTCAAGTATTTATTTGTCTAAAATGCTGTATAAGATGCAAGTGTAATAAAACTATGAGCTCATGTTATCTGGAATAACCCTGGGCATACAAATATTAATTTAAAGGTGTAAATTTTAATTTTCCTTCAACTTGCTCTTCTCCTTCTAACTTTCGATCCACCTCTGTATATAAACTTTCTCCAGCTTAAATGCACAGTGATATTAGCACTTTTAATAATAAGTTTCAATATTTCTTTAACATAATCAAGGAAACTATCAGTACTAATTTATACTATATGAGTATCTATCATCCCATAATGTCCCACTGCAGCTCCTCTTGCAAATTACTAGGAGGTTTCAGTCTATAATCAGCCATTCAGCCCTGCGTGGATTAGTAAAGACACATACTTCGGATTGTTTTTTATTCGGAAGCATGTGGGTTCCCTCACAAGGTTTTCCTTCACAGCTGAGCTAGTGATAATTTATAAATCAAAAGTACTTAAGTTGAAACTCAGTGGTATGTCTAGGGATTTGAACTCATAACTTCATAAATGAGTATTACTTTTTTGAAATTACATTAGATTTAGACAGAAAAATCATTTATTCAGAAAACAGTTAGAAATTACTAATTATAATATCTGTTTTTCCAAAAGTTATTTAAAGTTTCATATGTCATTGTCATTATATTATAATTATAATTTATTATTAAATTTATGCTAATAGGTACTCAATGTTCCTGTGAATCGAAGCAAGTTGATTGTACAATTTGAAACTAAATTTTTTTTTTTCGGAATGGTTAAATTATTGTTCCCCTAATGGCCTTTCAAGAGTCACCGACATGTATAGTTGAGGGCAAACGCAGAAGGCGCTCAGCCAAGAGCAAAAAGTGTGTGCAATAATGAGTCTAATAGTTCCTCCACTGCTTAACCGGCGGAAGGAACGGTCGTCGGCTTAAGGCGTTGCTTTAGAAGGGCACTGCGGGATCGCGAATTAGTGAGAAGCACCCAGGCACGTGCCAGGCATACTTGATAAAAGTGTTAGCTGAAGGTTGGTGTGTGTTGATGGTGTTTTTGTCTACTCCGGAGAGGACGGTGTACATGTGTAGTGTGAGCATGTAGTGTAAGAACCGTATTGGCAACGGTGATTGGGTCCTCGAGGTCGTCTAGGACGTGCCGAGGAACACTACGGTGTCGGGGAGAGGTGTTCCTGTCGGGGACATAGGTTATGCTGGCAACTACTAATGGGTTGAGTTATTTCGGGACTCTGTACTAGTAGCGTATGTGAAGGCTTTCACATATTTGACAATGATTCAATTTCTTCAGAAATTTATTCAATTGTTCAACAACTACTCTACATTTCTGAGAAAATGGTAGTGTAGTTAAACAATTTATCTACATAATTAAATCAGTATACAATTATAAAATATACTTTTGTTATTTTAAAATAACATTTACGCATTGTTAAATGTGGCCTGATGATTCATTCGTGTCATACAAATATGGATGATGTGTAATGTTTCTATGAAAAATACATATAGAAGGGGGTACTCAATTGTGTTGTATTCATAGTTAATTAGGAATTGACATAATTTCTTTTATGACAACAGAACTTAACCGCTTGGCATAACTTAGCTGAATTTAGACAATTGCTTATTTATTTATTTGCTAAATATTAAGATATAAAATGGAGCTATAAATACTCAGTATGTTAATATTATTTTAAATTAATGATATGTCAATTTAATAATGCTTTTATTCATGCCATTTGATACTAAATGTAAATTTTGCATGCTAGCTATGGTAAAGCTTGTGAAACTATATTTATTTAAATAACAAGACCATAATAGATTATTATTATTATTGAACAAGAGTAGAAAACAAACTCACTTCAAAAATAATCTTCACATTCATTACAAAATTAGAAAGATATGAGATTGAGAATATATGAGGTTTGGATCACTGGACTAGCCTTAACTTTCTATGGAGAAATCTGAAATAAATTATAATTATTAACCAGCCCATTTATAGTTCACTGCTGGACATGATTCTCCTCTTGCACACTGTCTTGCACATGCAGGTGTGGACGTGGTGTAGTTCATCAGGGTTTGTGGTAGTCACTGTTATTCCTTAGTCGCTTTTTACGTCACACGCGGGAATAGATTGAGTGGCGCTATTCTAAAGCCGGCCAAACACCTCACGGCTATATTTATTGCTATTACTAATTATCTAGATACTATATAATTGAGAATAATTTACTAGAGATAGGCCCTAGGGAACTTTCTATGGAAGTTAAACATACCGTATGTCCATCTGCATTAGTTTAGCTTCTTAAAAACAGAATATGTATTTTGTATTGAGTCAAAAATATAATAAACCGAAAATAATAATAATATCAAACTCAGTCTCTTTATGATATTAGTATATCTGGTGATAAGTGAATACCGACACCCATGGATATTTGCGGTACATGTGAACATCAGTCAAGAATGACATCATTGAATGCGCCGTGTTACTTTGGAGATTTAGGAGTAGATTAGGTAGGATGGGGTATAGGGAATATAACTTTATCTATTTATAATATCAATCAATCAATACCGATTATTTTCATTAACACGTTGACGGACAGTAGGAACAAGCGAAGTTCGAAAATTGACACTATATGTTTTTGTGATTTTTAGAATGTTAGAAGTATAGTTTTACTCTTTCTGCTTAAATAAACTTTTATTTTTGTTTAAAGTATAAAATGAATAATAAACAAATACATACCAGTATAGTTATATAAATAATAATAAATATCGTTAAACGTATCAATAAGAACTATAAATTCAATAGAAAACACGATCGCACTACTCCCTTCACAACCACGTGCATACTGAATCTGCAACTCGTATAACAGGTGAAATATGAACTTCAACCTAAAAAGATGTTTTCAAAACACGACACTATGCTTCTACGTATACGCCAGTAAGTGCACATTTGTGCTGCTATAGCCGTAGTGTCTAAAAACGACCGTTTCGTTTTGGACGGCTATAGCAGTCATGCCACATTGTGAACTTCGCTTTGACGGCTATAGCCGCAATTGTCCGTCAACGTGTTAATATCAAGGTTCCACGGTATGCCAATCACGACGCGAGAGCGTTACTAATCAGCGGCAAGTCGCCGACGTTAATATTATACCGTAAAATATTATTTAATATATTACATTTCGTAATAATGTGTGTGTAAATTGCAAACAAATTTTTATAAAAAGCCTAAGGATTTTGAAATAGATCTGTCCTATAAAACACTACCTACTTCAATTCAATTAACTGATCCAAGCGACAAAAATGAAATTTTACAGGAAAGAAGATTTTATATTTGTATTAGATTATTCTACAACGCGCTCAGACTACTACTAAAATATCGTGTAAAATATAAGTTAAAATTCAATTATACATTTGTGTTATTACAGGTACCAATCTACTGCCTCTCTCCGCCCATAAACATGGTAAAGGAAGCTAGCGGGCGCGACTCGCCTGCTGAATGGTCGGAACCAGTGGAAGGCGGAGCAGAGGTCTCGCTAAGACTGCGTCTCTCTAACACTTGCAAGGACGTCGACCTAGCGGTGTACTCTCGACACACGATAGCTCAGTGCAAGAATAAATTACATGTGAGTATCTTAGAGAATGGTAATCGTTTTAGAAATCATGAAATGAATTTAATTGTGACTATGTGTAATGAATGTTAAAACGATACAAGACTTTTTAATTGTTTTTTAAAGACCCGTGCTTTTCACGCATTTTTAAGAGGGGCTTAAAGTTTTTTAATATTTTTTTTAATTTATCCCTCTTTAGTCACCTTTCGTTAGTCACCATGCATTATCTTCAAATAATGTTTTAGCAAATTCGAATAATGCTCGCCTTTGCAATACCAAAGCAATCTTGAGGAGAGAGTGCACGCTGTAATCCAACAGCCGCTGGGCGCGCTCGACTAGCCACGTTACCCCTCTCTCACAGAAGACTACCTTAAAATGTACTGCATTTCCCACTTTATCTTATTCCCCTAATGTATGTACGTGTTTCGGTAGTGAGTGAGATGTACCAGAGCCCATTCCCATCCTATCCCTCCTCATTTTCCCAACCCTTTCTCCAAATCCATTCCTATACCTCCAAAGATAAGCAGCGCATCCGGGGGCGTGTCAACTTTTGTCATTTTGGACTAATATTGGCATGTATCGCGGATGTCTATGGGCGACAGTATCCACTTACCATCAGGTGGACTGTATGCTCGTCTGCCGCCTTCGTCCATAAAAAAAGTCTTCTTATCCTTTTATACTCTTTACTGCCTATCCCACCTCATCCCCCCAAGGAGGTATGGGAAGTGTAATGGGATGAGGAAAACTCGTCATCCTGTTGTACTTCCTGTTTCCCACCCTTCCCAGTCCTTTTTCTAAATCCACTCCTATACACTCCATTCCCCAAGATTGAGTGAAAACCCCTCATCTCGTTATTCTATCTATTCCATACCCTTCCAAATCTTTTCTCCAAAGGCCGGTGGCGCATCCGGGAGCGTCTGATGTCTGCACGTATCGCGAATGTGCATGGGCGATAGTATCCTCTTACCACTAATCACTAAGTGGACAGAACACAGAAAAAATCAACTGAATATTTATTAATTAAAAATGCGAAATCTTATTTTTCAGGCTCAAGAAAACATAGAGCCGTGGCGGCAACGCTGGTTCTACGGTGGGAAGCTACTTGGAGATAGACTCCTGATAGAAGAAGCGAAGATCACTCCCGGATACATCGTCCAGGTCATTGTCAGCACTGACCCACAACCGCCCAGCTAGAAGCGCATACACTTTTACTTCGTGGTCACCATACTGAGGTGAGCTGATTACTTTGTGGTATTTGAATTATCTTGCTGCATATTGAAATTTTATTTTATTATATTTTACATGGAAAACTAGCACCTTAAAACTAACCCTATAGCTGGTATTTAATTAATATTTAAATAGCTATTTGGTTTTTACATTTAGTATCAGTTACATCAATTATGTTTAATATTAATTTTGGTTATGTTCAATATTAAATTCAGTTAATTGTTAATGGATGTTAATATTGAATATGTATTAATTTGCGTTAAATATGGTTTCTGTGTTAACAGGCATTTTCACTGTTAGCGTACTTTTTGAAATACAATCATGTCAAGACTTGTGTTTATTGGGCCTTTGTGTTGCCAGAAATAAGTGAATGTATTTTAAATCACTCTATATCTTAGACCAGGAAACTAAACTTTATACAAACAGCATGAGGTCTCAACACACATGAAACACATTGAAACGTTTATTTATCTAACATTAAGTAATAATTTCGGCTGAATTGAATTGAATTGTGAATTGAATATTAGAATTGTGGTTAGTCTTTGAACTGTCCATATAGATCCAGATGCAAGGTTTTATGTTGACTGAAAGAAAGTTAACTTTTCAATCTAAAATGTGTTTGACAATTTAAAGCACAGCCACAGAGTTCTATTGCGTTTTGATATAATGTTTGTTGTGACATTTGTGTCTGCCATCAGTATCTTACGTTTGTAAGCTGTAAAAATGTGAAAATAAACAGCAAAATGGACAACGTTTTGCCGGGGACAAAGGGTAGCACAACTTTATGCGTATTTTCTTGATATTCAAATACCACAGCAATGTCTTGACCACGAGTACTAAATACTGCTTATACCAAGGCAAAAATGAAATGATTCTAAAATATGTACCATAGTTAACAATTTTCAAATTATATTGTAGAAAAACAAGTATTACAATAATATGTTTATATATTGAAATACGTTAATAACTGCAAATACATGGTAATGAAATTCAATTTGGAAGTATTTCATTTTTGTTTTGGATTCAATTCACACAAGAGTTGCTTTCGATGAAATAACTCGGTGTTTCACTGAATTATTGTTGGCACCGGTATGTTTCATGTATCTTGTCACAAATACTATATTAACTTAAATCTATTTGGAAGTTTATATTTTCTGAAAAGCCCCAAAAGTTTGTCGTGGAGCGACTGCCAGACCAGACGGAGTAGAATAAGAACTATTCAATTAATGCGAATAATAGAGGTCAATAAACGGATATAAATGTATATAACTACACTGGATATGTATGATCACTCAATATTTTTTCTAGTTAATTTAAATGTATGTAAGCATTGTTACTGCATGTATGTAACATGACTCATACTAATTATTTTGTATAATAAAGTTAAATAAATTTTATCTTAAAATGTTGAGCGATCGAAATCTATCAAGTTACAAGCGATCGCACATATAAATATACTGTCTAATTTGTTTACTATAGGTAATGGATTTCTTTCTTTTTTTTAATTTTTCTGTATATTAAAATAAAAATAACAGAAAAGTTTGCATTTAGTAATATAGTTTCCATCGTGATCTATGTGGATCTATCGGGAGGAGGAGTTTTCAATAAAGAATATTCCTATATTAGAAGAGGAATATTCGGTTTTGTCAAATCCCTGGCTTTATGAAGAAAATAGTTGTTCGAAGATTTTTTCAACATGGTAGATGTTGGAGCTCGTTTGGAAGGTTCCACCACATCCCCCCTTACTCACCGGACTGTGCACCCTGCGACTACCATTTATCATTTTTAACTTAGACATGTGAACCATGTTCTTGAACAACTTTTTTCACCAAAAAGCCAGGAATTTTATAAAATCGGAATATTTTACTCTTCCGATGGATAGGTGGCAGTGTTTATATGTAGAACGTAATGGAAACTATATGTATATTACATAATGGAGTACAACATCTCTGTTAATTTGCTTTTTATATTAATACCAAGAAATATGAAGAAACTTTCTGGTGCCCCTAATATTTTCGTCTCGCAAATTCGTCTCGTTTGTCAGGGGTAGAGTGCACGCTGCAATTCAACAGTCGCTGGTCGCGCTCGACTGGCCACGTTACCGCTCTCTCACAGAAGACTACCTTGAAATGTACTGCATTTCCCACTTCGCCTTATTTCCCCAATGTACGTACGTGTTTCGGTAGTGAGTGAGATGTGCCAGAGCCCATTCCCATCCCATCCTTCCCCATCTTCAAAGGTAGGCAGCACAGCGCATCCGGGTGCGTGCCAACGTTTGTCATTTTGGACTGACGTTGGCATGTATCGCGGATGTCTATGGACTACAGTATCCACTTACAATCAAGTGGACTGTATGCTCGTCTGCCGCCTTCGTGCATAAAAAAAAAGTTGTCTTATCCTTTTATACTCTTTACTGTCTATCCCACCTCATCCTCCCCAAGGAGGTATGGGAAGTGTACCCATGTATGGGGAAAACTTTGGCGTTTTTAATTCACAAAGACGGTATAATTTATATTGCGTTCGAATGTATAAAATAAAAGTGACTGCCATGTATTGTGATGTTGTGAGAATTTCCTTTATACCTACTGATTATTATTGTTCATTTTTAATATATTTTAATCGAACGCTAGATGTTAATTTGTATGTTAACTGCACTGCGATATTTAAACGTTAAAGCTATATATGTGTTGTGAATATCGCACGTGTTTCCATGTATTTTTGAAAGACGACCGTTTAGCGACATTTTTTTTATTTACGTCTACAGTTGTCGGGCACATTTATTACAAGAATATCAGATATTGTCCAGCGTTGACTACACGTGGATATAGCGACAAATAGCGTTTTTTTTTAGTCGCCATCGTTAGTCGCCAACCTATTGAGTTTGACTATAAACATATGGGTGTGTTAGATGTATTCCCGAAGAGGAAAAACATGGATAGCGCACATGATTCTGAGTTTATTGACATGAACATCTTACGTGTAATTTTTGTCAAGAAATTAATTTATTTATCATAAATGTTTCCTAAATACAAAGCGTTAAATATTTTTTTTCTTTTACAATAAATAACTTTTGAGGGGGGAGTGCACGCTCCAATCCAACAGCCGCTGAGCGCGCTCGGCTGGCTACGTTACCTCTCTCTCACAGAAGACTACCTTGAAATGTACTGCATTTCCCACTTTTATCTTATTTCCCTAATGTACGTACGTGTTTCGATAGTGAGTGAGCCCATTCCCCTATTATCCTTCCCCTTTTTCCCAACCCTTTCTCCAAATCCATTCCTATATCTCCAAAGATAGGCAGCGCATCCGGGGGCGTGCCAACGTTTGTCATTTTGGACTAATGTTGTTATGTATCGCGGATGTCTATAGGCGACAGTATCCACTTACCACCAGGTGGACTGTACGCTCGTCTGCCGCCCTCGTCCATAAAAAAAAAATCATTCTACATGGAATGTTGATTGATTTTACAATAAAACAATCAATCTTTTGCGCTTTGTATTCTATTTAGTATTTTTCTTATAAAATATAGAAAATAAAAAGAAGTAATTTACAAAAATAAAACGTAAGAAATAATCATGTCAATGATCATGACAAAAGTCTCGGAATCATGAGAAAAATTCATGATTTAAGTCTTCGTAACTACACGTGACGTACACAGCCCGTATGTTTTTGTATGGACGTTATTCAACGTTGGACGGTGATTGGGGGATTTTTATGAAATGAGGCTCGTAATTTACCATTAGTTGAACGGTTGAATCTTTACGAACGTAACTTACACACCAAATATACTGTCAAATTTGACAGGTGGTAAGCGAGCGTTGTCAAAATTTTTAATTACTTTTCTTAGCTTGTACTAAAAATGTATAAAATAGTTTGCACACGAGTTAAAATGCGCAAAACTAAATTAACGTTGTTATGTTAAGTAATTTATCGTATATATGGGGAAATTATTTACAGTAGTATAATTATTTACATTTTGGATTGTAATTGTATACTTATAAAAATATGGCCTACCACATAAACCAATTTTATACAATACTTTTTTGCACATAATGTATATACATAATACCTACATAGCCTATGTCCATCTAGAATAATCTACCTTTCAAATGGTGAAAGAATTCTTCAAATCGGTGCAGTGGTTCCGGAGATTACCGTCCACGTACACACAAACTCACAAAATTCGCACTCTCTCTTTATTATATTAGTATAGATGTGACGTCATCTGAGCAAGGGACCTTATTGTCGGTGCGGACTTATTGACTTTGGTTGAGATTTTCTATCATAAAATTTCCTTGTTTCAAGATTTTGTTTTTAAATAGAAACACGCTCTAACATCAAACTTTTATAAGCAATAAAAATTGTTACTTTTTTCTATGTTTCGCAATATGTATCTGGGAAACTGGACAATAAGGTCTTTTGCCAGATCTTATCATATATGTGGCAGATTATCTATGAATTCTGCGTTACAATTGGTTAGGCCCCTGTTAGGTTTTTAAGGATGATTCGTTGAAATGATGCCAGTTTTATGTTAGTATATGACATTCACTCGACTGTCCACAAAGCATTTGCCCATTTAAGTACTGTACTAAAGGGGATACCATTTTTTTTTCATTATACAGTAAAAATAGATGCAATTAGGTGTTTCGGTGGTAAAAAAAATATTAAACTGACCCCTTCTTCGGGACTCCTGGACAGCAAGCACACGACATTTAAGTCATCGTGTGTTAACAAAAAAATATGTCCTATGCGACGCAGCTCCAACCCTTAAAGGGTAAAAATGTCGAGTGAATACAAATAGGAGGTCGCCTATGTACATATATGCTAGAGATGGGTAACTCCGGATTCAATGAATCAAAAGATCCGAAATCGCGAGCGGAGCCGAAACTCTTAATGATTCCGGCTAACTGTTATCGACTCCGAGAAGTTATTTATTCTTTTCATTTTTGAATTGCTGAGTTACACGAACGAACATGATGCAAAGAGAATGAGTCGCTTTCAGGCTCTTATAAAATATAAGTAGGTGAATAAAAGGAGTCAAGGAATCGTTAAGAGGAGTCGGATCTGCGAGCGGAGCCGGATTAAGTGAAACACTCCGATGAGTCGTGAATACCCACGACTAATATATGCGTATGTTAATATATTTATGCGTAAATTATGCGTTACGGGTAAAAAATAATAAATACCATTGTGAATGGCAGTCGTTGTCACCGCTCCCTTTTTTAAGATGTTCCGTATAATACCTATATTGTTCAGTCTAAAGTGAAGACGAAAAATCTTGAATAAAAAATCTTTCGGATTGGATTTTTTAGCTACATTCAAAATTTCATATGTACATTTCCCTATTGATTGTTACAATTTAATCAATTCGAATTAGTTGCACATCGCATATATCGAGCAAGACAAAATATTTGAAAATGAAATATAGAAAGCGATGTTTCGCGACTGTATTTTCTAAAAAAAAATATAGCTTTTTCGAAAGACGAGAAAACATTGCACTACTTTGTTATTAAAACAATGCATAATTCACCACTGTTACAGTTTTACAGTACATGCAATTTTACGATTTTGTGCCATCCCTCAAAGTAAGAATAGATATTGATTTCAATTATAGTTAAGCTTGACTTTTCTTTTGAAAATAAGTTAAATTGTTTGTAAAATTTAAATAAACCCAAAATGAACATGCGCTCGTTCATACATATCTATAAAATTTTAGCTTAAAAAAAAAAAGGAAAGCATCTACGAAGTAAACATTAAAAATATTTGTTCATAGAACCCCTTTATTAAAAGACCCCGACCCCATTTGAATTCTTACTTAAAACTTACCGTTGCCATAATTAAAAAACCTGAGATTACCAGATATGTAAATAAAACTTTATATAAATAAATTCTGAACATTTATTATTAATTACATTTATTGATGCGCACGCACATTGTTAGTGGAATCTTATTTTTTATGCTCATTTAAAATAATTCATATTTTTTTGTATCCAAAAGTGTTATATTTCGTGTAAATATACCAGTAATTACTTACGGATTCATATTTTATTACACTGTAGCGTTTAAATTTAAGTTCAAAAATCTTTAAAAAAAAGTTCATAATTGATTTAGGCATTTTCGCAGTTGTGTTACTATTAACCGATGATATCGTCTTATATTAACTTGCGTTGCATGCTGTGAAAACTTTAATTTACTCTCGGAATTTTGGATGGCCTCAACACTATCACACTTTTCATAACGTAGGCCTCAATTTTTCGCATCGCACCATCTTAATTTCACTTTTTAATTATTATAGTATAGCGTAGGATGAATTCGGAGAGAAGTAATTCAAAATCGATTTAATAATGTATTCTTAAATAATAGGTAATTACTATTAAGTTATACATATGCTAGCGATGGGTAACTCCGGATTCAATGAATCAAAAGATCCGAAACTCTTAATGATCCCGGCTAATTGTTATCGATTCCGAGGAGTTATTTATTCCTTTAATTTTTGTATTGCTGAGTTACATGAACGAACATGATGCAAAGCGAATGAGTCGCTCTACAGCTCTTATAAAATCAAAGGAGTCAAAGAATCGTTAAGAGGAGTCGGATCCGGCGAGCGGAGCCGGATTAAGTGAGCCGAAACACTCCCGAGGAGTAGTGAATACCCACGACTAACATATGGTAATGAGTGACCTAATAACGGGCTAGTATATTTGAAAATTGAAGTTTTGCTATAGTCACACTTTAATCGTCTGTTATTTTATACTACATCCGTTATTTATATTTTTGTCACACTAATCAGTTCGTCTGTTTTTTTCTCTTCAAAAAAAAAGAACTAATTTAAAACAATGGTTAACTTTAATTTTAAAAGAGCAATCATTTATGATACAATTTTTGTCTATACCGAGGAGGAGAAATTTCTAGAGGATCTCAACCTTTATTTGTTTGCGGATTGTACAGTTGTATCTATTCATTATCAGAATAATATTTTTTTTTTCTTCAAATACAACAGGCGGTTCAAGTGGCCTATAGGTCTAACTAGTTAAGTTAAATCGTATTTATTTATAGTTAAATTGGTAAGAGCCTTCATTTTCTATATATATAATACCTTTAAAGAATTGTCCTTTTTGGTTACCATACGATTTTATAGATTTTATTTTAGTTTCCATTGTGGTTATAGAGATGTTTTCAGAAAGCACTATTTTGACTGCGAGTCATCGAGTCATGGCCCGTTTGACATTTACGCTCTAATAAATTCATTATAATTGTCAATTAACCTGAGCACATAAATACGATACCTTATAATTGCGAGCGACTCACTAGTGTTGTGCAGAATGTTTCTGAATTGTTTATCGATAAGCTTCGTAAAGGTTTTTTTTCTAATATATAATCATATTTATTGTAATTTGTTGTATTATTGACCTTTTATATATTTCTATAAATATAGTTTAAAAATATTTACGAGAGTATGGATCCCATGAGCCATTTGCTAGCGCTCTGTTACCTAAATAGGTTAGGAAAGTTAAACATCTATAAAAGAAAAAAAAGAACTGTTTCTTTAAACATAATATCAATTAATCTTCAAATTTAACCACTATTAAAATCGATTCACAACTGTTGACCTGTTGACAACTGACAGACGCCACGGCTCGATGACCCCACACTAGTGTAGTAAAACGTACACAATTGAACTTTTATTAAATTTCTATTGTTTCATTTACATTTTAGAAATATTTAACAAGCTACTTAAGTTTAAAGCTTATATAATCATTATTTACATATTGTCGATCTTAAACGAGTTCGAAGCTTTTTCTTCGGAGGCTAGCATAGTCATGTACTGCCACTTTAAAAACTGCGACCATCGATGAAATCAATTTATGTCACTCTGAAGTTCTCAAGGATCTAGAGACTGAAACTGTTAGATTTTTTTTATTATTATTTTTAATTTTATCTCCAAATATAACGTGACATGACACTTTCGCTTTTGAAAATTTAATCACATGTCATTTCTTAAGCCCGATACAACTTTTTGTCCTTTGATCTCTCCTCTTTGTGTCCTTTTTATTATAATTGTGACGCGTGTCTGTGCATGTTACTTTAACGGGTGGCCGAATTTTCATATATTTTTTTTGTTGTTGTAACAAGTATTTTTGTGTTTTTTGTTAACAGAACTATTGTCACTGAAATCCTCGCATTGACAGTATTTTCTACTTTTTTATATTCAGTATGGTATAGACTTTGTTTTGTTTTTTAACTTATAATTTAAGTTTTTTTTGTCTAGACGTCTCTTATACATCTGTGAGTGTCAGGGATAGTTTCAGGTTTCAAAAATGGTTGCATATGACTTAGTTAATATTTTTGCATCTCGAAATTGTTCACATATCTTCATAATTAATAAAATATTTTTTATGCATAAAATTTCTTTAAGTACTGTTCGCAAGAGTATGGTGCTAACTACTTGTATTAAAATATTAATTTAAAAATCAAAAATTGAACTGAAAACTGAAGAGTGAAAACAAGCTATTTATTCTGTCATCCAACATTATGATAACTAGAATATGCTGGTTACCGGCCTAAAAGTTATCAATCACTAAAGCGTGCCACTGGAACATTTTGACATCTGTTAATCTGTACTCAATTTTCACGATTTTTTCTGTTTCTGGGACCAAAGACCCACACAAACAACAATACAAGAATACAGACGTTTTTGAGTTACGGAGATAATATTGTTTTTACAAATATCCAGAAAATATTTGTCATTTTTATAAATGGAAAAAGTAAATAATAGAACTATAAAACAAAAATTGAATTTAAATACAAAAGTTAAAAACTGGGCAAGCTGGGCGATCGCCCAGGGCGCCAGGTAATCGAGGGGCGCTGCGCGTCTTAAGCGAAAAATCTGTTTTTATGATTCATCTGATTTCTCATGTGATTATTTTTTATATAAACTGAGTATACTTCCAAAATATACATTAAAATGTCAATTATTTAAAATGTTCGATGTACTTTTTATATGTCCGATAAACGCTGCCCTTGATTAAAGGGGCGCTGCAGATTTTCCGCCCTAGGGCGCAAGACACGCTTGATCCGGTCTTGTAAATCCGTTAAACTGATTGTTTTAAAATCTGCTGATTACGTTAAATCTCGTAGGGAATATTTTTCGAAGTTTGAAAATAGTCATGTGTTCAATAGGTACCTTTTTCATTGTAAAATTTTCAAAAATTTAAGCTCAACGCCGTGGTCTTTGGTGAGTATTAAAACGGTAGCCCTTGAAACATCTGAACATACTATAATATTTCGACTGTAATATCGTAATCAACACATACGGGTACTCGCCAAAATTGTTTATTCGTTTTTTAGCCAAATATCTTTCATCGGATAGTCTGGAAACATTTTCAGAAATGTATTTCATAGGTTTCAAATTTTAGAGAATGCTCATGTTAAATTGTGCGCATCTTGTGATAAATAGGCATTTTTATTTAGTGTTCAAATCGCATAATATATTTATGAAAAGAACAATAATCCTTATATGAAAATATTAATAATGATATTATTGTTGTGATGAATATTTAAACGGACGACGACAAAGTTGATAATACATACCATTTACCATCAGTTAAAAACAAACATGGCGGTACGGTGCGTTAATAATAAAATAATATTATACAAATAATAGAAAATTCTATTAATTGTCTACAGTTAATCCTTATACATAAAAGTGGAGGAATCATTAGAAAAAATAAATGCGTTTCGGAAATATACTATCTACTTTTAAGTACTCTATATCCTTATTTTTTAACTGTACAGTACCCGGCCATATATATGACACATTATGAATGACAAGGAGATGACCGGTCGTGCTCGGATATTTTCGTTTCTGTACTTGTATAACGTAGTCTCAAAAGGGAATGAAGAAGCCGCTCTAAAAACGAAAAAAGCATTTTCTTATTACAACGTGCCACGTGTCGCCGGGTATTGTACACGAGGTACGCAATTTATATTGGAAATGGTACACAGTAGATAGAGTAAGCATCTCTGTCGTTTCAATCATTTCAGTAAATAGTGTATCACAATGATCATTTACTGCATCACACGTGTAATTTACTGTTTTGTTGTAAAAGCATCCTTATGTGGAGGGCCATACGTTTACTTTTTATATGACGTAAGATGTGCACAAAGTAATATAGCATATCTATAGATAATTGCATAAATCCTATTGTTATTATAAATATATAGATAGATATGAGTAACAAATTCACTTGGTGTGTCGCATTGTACATTATAGCCAATGTTGTATATTTTCAATTTGTATATTGTATTGACTGGATTACACAGAACATAGTAACTTACGATCTTCAAAGGTGTGTGGGTAGATAGATACATGAATCTTATGCACAGATCACGGTGGGCGCATCATTAGATATACGTCAATGTCATTCCCGCGAGAGCCGTTGGCGAAAGCGGACGTGTGCTCGCAATAAACGTGTAATTTGAGGGGGAGAGTGCACGCTGCAATCCAACAGCCGCTGGGCGCGCTCGACTGGCCACGTTACTGCTCTCTCACAGAAGACTACCTTGAAATGTACTGCATTTCCCTTTTTATCTTATTTCCCTAATCTACGTACGTGTTTCGGTAGTGAGTGAGATGTGCCAGAGCCCATCCCCATCCTATCCCTCTCCATTTTCGCAACCCTTTCTCCAAATCCATTCCTAAATCTCCAAAGGTAGGCAGCGTATACGGGGGCGTGCCATCGTTTGTCATTTTGGACTAATGTTGGCATGTATCGCAGATGTCTATGGGCGACAGTATCCACTTACCATCAGGTGGACTGTATGCTCGTCTGCCGCCGTATCCGGTCCCATCAGCGGCGGTCAAATGAAAATAGAAATCATAAACCTCAGTATACGCAGTCATCTTGTTTAAAACCGAAAAAAATAGTTTGTAATCTTTTAAAGCCTTGCTTAAGCCAGTGTTTTTAGGTGCTCTGTTCTGTGTTTTCATTAAATTGGATATTGTAATAGAGTATAATTTACATGAAGCCGCGTACAGACGTTCACAATACAACATGCAATGCAATACAACGCCTGCGCATCGGGACGTTACGAGCTGTCGCCATCAACTAGAAGGGAGAGCGGAAATTTAAATAAAAACCGAAGTTTCGGCCTAAACATTAAAATGTTTAGATGTACGCCCAGTTGGGTTCTCGACGCCGCCGCACACGCCAAAGCAACGTACGTACGAGCACAACCACCTTTAAGCGTAAGCGGTCTTCGTGAGATGAAAGAACTATATGTACAAGAAATTTAGCTCTCGACGACAACTGATTGTTATTGACCTTGTAATTTCGATGAAATAACCCGACGTTTTTATACGAATATTCTAAAGAAATCTAACTTTTGTCCAAATTGTTAATTTAGGATCTAATGATTTGTAGAAGTCTATTTGAAACTTATATTGAGTTTGGAAAAAAATTAATATTGGAACGCCACCTGGCAATCCACTCGCACAATATTTCCGAATATTCGGATAAAAACGACAGTTACTTCATCGAAACATTATACAAAAATCTACGAATTATTAAATTGTAAGTCAACTATAAGGTCAATAATATTTATTTGTGTCACAAATTGAAATTATTGCAACTTGTAGATTAATTTTAATACTCTAGATCAAAATGTCCGAAATTTCGTTCTACGCGAAATAAGCTAATCGCTTCCTGCGAACCCCTTTCTGTTCATCAGAAAACCGACTTCTGTGCAGTTACCTCGCGAATATTCGTATAGTATCACCCAAATGTCAAAACTAATACCAACTACTTTGCAGCTCATTATCATCATCTTCAATAGAGGGCTATGTGGCGCCCATCGCAAATATAAATTTGTAGAACGAACTTATTTATTCAGTTAGAGCAAATGAATATGAACGTTAAAGTCAACGTTTATAACTTGTTTACGAATGCAAAAAAAGCTTGCAATCGGTTGGTCAATATTGAAATTTATTGAAAGCTTTGTTGTATTACGAATATCTGTACGGAGTCTTTAAATTAAACACAATCGCGTCTCTGCGACTACAGTTTTGTACATAAAATATGGTTTTCAGTGTGTAAGCAATATTAGCATTTTAAAATTTTCAAATAAAACACTTTGTGAATAACACTTTTGGTTTTTTTAATTACCTTTATTTTCGTAACCCATTTTGACTTAAAACTAGAAGTTCACAAAAATGCGAAGACATATTGCACTTCTATAACAATATTTATCAATTTTCAAATGCAGTGTTTATAAAACTAAAGAAACAATCCATCAGAACGGTGAAAGGAGAGAAGAGAAATTAAGAAAAACTATCAGTTTTGATAATATTACAAAAAATATAAAATATATCAACCTAATCTAAAAGTTTTAATTGGAGAATATTTATTATGTAAACAAAGGTGAGACCCATTGAAAAAAAAAATATGTCAAATAGTAATTACCGATTTGTGACAAAAAATATAGTTTTTTTTGGCCGTTCTATCGATACATCTGAATTAAATAAACACTTTAAATCGTCAACTGGGTGTAAATAACTGTCATAACTAGAATTATGACTACCAAACGGTTTTGTGGTCATTTGGTTTTTCATGACACCTAGCAACACCTAGCAGCGGTTGGTCCTTTTTTAAATAATGTAATTAAATTCCAAATAATTATTAGCCGGTTCAAAGTTTATTTTAATCCAGACCGATATAAATATTGAAACAATTCAAGGTCACGTTGCTCGCTCGCTGCGGTCGAACAAATGCTGGCCGCCATTTTGTCATTCGGCTTCTGAGTCCGCCCTGAGTGGTCGAATACATTCCTTGCTCTGCGTTGTATTATTGTTGAGTTTACATTTGTTTATTGTGTTTTTGTTTAGTTTATACGATACAGATGTGAAAGACGTTACATACAAATTTAAATCAGATTTATACAAATCGGGTTTAATACGTTGCATGCATCTAGTATTGAATG
The DNA here is from genome assembly GCA_914767545.1 of Sesia apiformis. Lineage (NCBI taxonomy): Eukaryota > Metazoa > Arthropoda > Insecta > Lepidoptera > Sesiidae > Sesia > Sesia apiformis. Next base: position 735,337 of record OU611958.1, read on the forward strand.
CAGACATTAGTACTGTACTTTAAAAGTATGCATATTGTATTTGTAGACCTTACTGTATGTTAAAAGTACAATAATAATAGATTGTTTTCCTAGAGAAAATAATAATTTATACATGCATAATTCGATATTGTGAAATCATATAAGACAGATTCATTCTGATTAGAATTATCTAGTAATTGAAAATAAAAATACGTAACATTTATAAAAAGGCTAACATAAGAAAAATGTTCATTATACCTGAAATGTCAATTTGACGTTTCTTTGTTTACATAAATAGTGTCCAATTAAAGTTTTAGATTATACCTTATAGGCAAGTGTATTAAAGACTAGAATTATAAAGATTACTGTAACTACACTGCTTTACTTCACTCCTCTCTGACAAAACTGAAAATTACTGATGATATCTCAATAGTTTGATCATTCCAGAAAGTTACACTAGTTGTATTACACGGAAGTACAACTACTAAGAAAAAAAGAAATTCCACTAGTTCAATCGTAGAAAGTCTTATCCATTCCAGAAAATCTTACTAATTGGAAGTGAAAATGCTGCAAAAGAGGAAATCCTAAACTTATCAAGACTTATCAGTTATCATCGAACTTATCAAGCCAGAATTCTGTTAACTGGAAAGCAGAACTACAGAGAAACATCCACAAGTTCAATCGCATAATGAAACTGACATATTGATGACAATCAGTTTTTTTCCTTCACAACGCTTTGGTCTCAAACATTCTTAACGCTACATATAATTGTACAGTACGACACAACAAGAGGTGCCATCGGCTAACCTCGTCAAACCGAACTTTACGGAATGTAATGTGTAATCAACGACGCACGCGCGACAGACACGTTCGAGGCGACGACAAATAAGACGTTGAGGCGGCAAATAAATCGATTTCCATTGGTCGAGTGAATCGCTGGGACCTCTGAGTTGTCTCTTACTGTACACCTTTAATATCAAACATTAATTCAGGGGTAAATAACTATTTTTAATCGCCAATCGAGCGTTGGCACAAATGCAAACTCCTTTGCAGCTCATTATCAACAGGCGGTTAGGTAGCGCCAACCGCAAATAGTTGTAGAACAATTGATGTATATATTCAATTAAAAGAAACAATATAAGAAGACTTATAGCATATTTATGAACATAAAAAAAGTCTATATTTATCAGTCACTTCGACTATCAATGTTATAAATGTTCTTTTAATCGATAAACCTTCTTATTTTGATTGATATAATACTTATCCATTCACTTGGGGATGTATTTGAGCAATTTAATCTCATGTGTGAGCCAAATAGCTAGGGTGAGTAACACAAGTGAGCCGGACTGGTGACTGGCGGCCAGTGGGGTCGGAACGTAGTACAGTAAGGTCATAATACCGAGTGCCACCTGTAAATACACATGTCATACAAAGAGCTGTGATAGCCTAGAGCAGGGGTGGCCAACTAGTTTAGAATAGTGTTCTACTTAAAAAAATTCTAACCCCTTGTGATCGACTTAATTGTGCTTTAGTAGGATGAATAAAACAATAATTAGATAGATTTTTATGAATATCAATAATATGATAGTACGATTAACATCAATAGATAACAAAAGAATAATCAGAAGTTTGTGCTTTCATTTCCTCGATAATTTCAACCTTAACGAAAATTTTGATACCGCCCAAAAATTTTTATTTCGTTTCGCGATCGACCGGTCTGTCTTTGGCGATCGACCGATCGATCGCGTTCGACTTGTTGGCCACCCCTGGCCTAGAGTCTCGTTTCTCAACGCTCACGACCCCGTGTCCTAAATATGTTGTTTACCGTTAGTTTAGTTAAATACTATGAATCATTAATTCATAAAAGGTGTTTTCATTACGTATATGCTTAAATATTTTGGGACCCCCATTATTAGGTTGATAAACGATGGCTCAGGGGTAATCTATACTCGACTCAGATTCGTGTGATCGTGAGTTAAATCCTAACCACTTTTCATGAAGCATGGTGCAGGTGGCAAGTCCCATAGAATATAATGTAAATAAACACAGAATGTAAATTGTTCATTTAAAATAAAAAAAAAACGATCAAAGGTTTTATCAAATATAAAGTTACAAAACGCTATAATCTGACTCAGAGCATAAAAATAATGTGTTTATTTCTCAGTCTTCTTATTTTTACTAGTGAAAATAAAATTACATATATTAATTTATTCTGTGGCCTGTTTATCCGGTGTGAAATTAATGACGCGACGAAAAAAAATCAGTAAATAATCAAATGTTGTTATCGTTAAATAATCAATAATCAAAATCAAAAAATCAATATTGTTTTACAATAAATTGATGGAATCTGATTTTTTTCTTATACGAGTATATAGTGTTACGACAATAATCAAAATCATTACTATACTACGTTTGGGAGGTCGCGTCTATATATCGAATAAAACAATATGTTAGAAATAATTTATTGCTTTTAAATTTAATGGTTGGCAACCTAAACTCACATCTGTGTCACTACTGTTCTTAATTGATTAATAACCCAATAATCAATTGATTACAAACAATTCACAACAGACATGGAAAATCGTAAAACATTATTCAAATTCCGTACATCATTAGTGTCACAGTCAACTGACAAGTGTCAGCCGCACCACGCTACATGAAAACGATTATAAGTATAGTACGTCACAACTCAGAGGTGCCATCGGCTAATCTCGTCAAACTTTACCGAATATAATGTGTAATCGACGTATGACGCACGTGCGATGGTGACACGCTCGAGGCGACTACGAATAAGACGTTGAGGCGGGAAATAAATCCATCTCAATTGGTCGAGCGAATAGGTACATCGTTGGAATCTCTGAGTTGTGTCGTACTGAATTATTAAAAATTGTCACTAAATCGGCGGTGATGGGAAATATCGTGCTGCATGCTCGAGAAATAAAAAAAAACCTGGATATGTGTATCCATCAATATGGACTGCGCTCGCGTGGTGGATTATGGTCCGAAACTTCCCAGTAGTTTATTAGGGGAGGCCTGTGCCTTGCAGTGTGGGACGTTACAGGCTGATATCATCAATATGATAATTATCAGGGTGTCCACAGTGTAGTGGAAAAAAATCCCCGACATTACCCTGACTATAAGTTATATTTTTTTTGACCGGATTATGGATTTGTTGACAATTTATACTCTATCCAGTATATCGTGGAAAAGGTTTTATCAAATGTAGCAAATGAAGATATCCAACACTTGTTGGCGGAGTGTCCGGAATCAACAGGAGCGCGAAGCCTTAGTGAGGGCTCTCAGTCTGAACAGGAATGATGTTTGATGTTCCCTAAGATACTTGGAGAACCTAATTCACGAGCAGCATTTAGTTTGTACAGATTCGTGAGCCCTCACTAGGGCTGATATATTGCAGTTATTTTAATGTTATATAACTTTTTTATATTAATTAAAAAAATAAAAAATATAGCAAAATTATTTAACTAGCCTTTTAGTTTTGACACCCTAATATAGTAATAAAAGTCTGGAAATCGATTTTAAATCAACCTCGTCTCGTCCCTCTACTCTCGTTTATATTAAAACCTGATCCTTAAAAAAATAAAAAAAATGATACATTGATACGTAAAAAATTCATTGATACGCAGGAAACAGAGTTGGGGCGAGCCAAAGATGTATTCTCCACCCGTTCAAAAGACACAACACATGCATTGCAACCAGCAGCCCTTTCAGTATTCACTGCTGGACATGGGCCTCCACATGAACATTGTCTTGTCCATGTCGGGTGTATGGCCTTAAAACGCCACAATAGTCAAGCGGGTTGGCGAGTCTACTCGTCTACTCTTTTAAAGGTGGTGAAGTTCCTAAGAGCTAGTGGTAGCTAAGGGATAACCCTTAGTCGCCTTTTACGCTACCATACGGGAAGTATTAGGGTGGTGTTATTCTATAGCCGGCCAACACCACACGGCCCACACAAAACATATACGATAATTTTACCTGGAGCCACGCCATGACCCCTACACCATTGACCACCCTCCTGGCCATCGGCGACAATGTTTTTTTACGGGCAATAAACCACAGTGCTGTGGCAGCTGTCAGTGTTGCTGTACCCAGTACACGGTGGTCGAATTGTACCTGCAGATAAATATACTGTGTAAATAAGTTCATAATTCATAGTTAATTAACGCGTTGGGGTAGATGTACTGTAGGTCGTCTCCAGAGTGAAATAAGTACCAGTGTACAGAAGGAATAATTTATTTACAAAATCATCTGACTATAAAAAATCTAAAGTTGACAAGTAGTGAGTGGCTTAGCGATTGTGTTCAGTATATCCACCAATCAGAGATATGCAATCTAAACAGGCGAAGAAGAAAATGTACGAGTGAGACAGATGTATGGTTTTCAACTCGTGGTATTACAATTCAGTGACTACGTGCGTACAGTAATTCAGTGCGCATAAACGTGAAAATATTTATTATGCAATTAACAAAAAACAAATTTGGGATTATTGCTATTTTTTCTAAATATGTACTTTCTAATGGAATATACTTTTTTTTTATAGATAGGTGGCATCCGAGCGTAACCTGGTCCACCTGGTGGTAAGTGGATTCTGTCGCCCATGGACATTCGGGATACATGCCAACATTAGTCCACAATGACAAACTTTGGCACGCCCCCGGATGCGCTGCCTATCTTTATTGATGAAAGAATAGATTTGGAGAAAAGATTGGGGATCTGGGAAGGGATAGGATGGGAATGGGCTCTGGCATATCTCACTCACTACCGAAACACGTACGTACATTGCAAGGTAGTATTCTGTGAGAAAGAGGTAACGAGCCCAGTCGAGTGTGCCCAACGGATGTTGGATTGCAGCGTACTCTCTCCCCCTCGGAGATACACTAAATTTGTAGACAAATTAAATAGCACATTTCTTAGCGAATTGAAATTAATAGTAATGGGACGATTGAATGCGCTCCGTTCACTATGATACACAATCAGGCTCCACCATTGAATCCATGGATAATTTTTCTTCCTCTTGGATCCACAGGCGGATTTATAGATAATTCTTTTTCCTATCAATCCACAGCTGAATCGAAGTTGTTAGAACAACATTTTTATTGTTTTACATAAAATGCGTAGTTATTGTATCATTACTTTCGCCGCCTCGACGAATGTGTGGATTGCAGTGGCCTAGAAATACATAATTACATTTGGATTCAGAAATTGGTGTATTGAAGTGGCATAAAAACATGTTATATATTTGAATTCCTAATTTGATGAATCAAAGAGGAGGAAAAATTATCCATGGATCCACCGGTGGAGCCTGATTGTGGATTCAAGTGAACGGAGGCATCGAATGTACTAATGACACCTCTTGTACTCACATTGTGCAAATGTGCAAGAATTTGAATGAAATATAGCATTCAATGACAATGAAATTTGTCATTGAATAGGGTTCCTGAAGTTCTACAACTATTATGTAAATACTTTTTCCTACAGAAACGTAGGGAAACCTCCCTACCAACGGGCGCCTATCATCGGTCTTTTATTATTATAGAAAAGATGACAAACGGGCAGAGCACCTGGTGGTAAGTAGTCTGTAATGTCAATTCTTAATGACGCTTCGGGAAGACACAACCTTTTTGTACCAAATCTTATTATTTAAATATCTAACTTATTTTATGTACGTGTTTATGCGTACAGGAATCTATCGCAGCGGTCATCAACGACAATTACTTTTGTTTATAAAATCTGCGTTTGAACACTGCTAAAATCTACCCAACCTTACGTAAATTTACAAACTACTTACCGTGGTGGGATTCTCAGTAAAGTTGCGTAGTGCGGGAGAAAAAGCCAGTATATCGTCAGGTATCCAATGGTCGCCCATTTTTGGAAACGAATTGTATACTAAACCAGCATCAAGACCAGCTACAAATGCTCCTGCAAAATCAAAATAAAACAATGGTTATAGTGGAGTGTAGGCTTTCTCGGCCGGTGTCCTGTTGGGATGCTTGTAGATTTCAATAGCTTTCCTATTGAGACGGGAATAATAATGATGCCCGTTGCTATAATAATGATACCCCCCATACGTTGCTATGCAGATGACAGTACTGGATACGCCTTGTATAGGGGCCGCGCCAACATCCCTCGGGTCGAAGTGGAAGAGAGTCGCGCCAGGCTTGTGTCTGAAATCGAAGACTCTTTAGATCTAGTCTCGATTTGGGGTTCTCTGAACCTAGTGGATTTCAACCCCAGTAAGACGCAAGTCTGTGCATTCACCGCTAAAAAAAACCCTTTTGTTGTAGCACCTCGCTTTCAGAGCATACCTCTTAAGATCTTGGAGAGTATCGGGATCCTTGGTATCGACATCTCCAGCAAAGTCGAATTTAGGGGTCATCTGGAAAATAAGGCCAAAATGGCCTCCAAAAAGCTCGGTGTGCTGAACAGAGCGAAGCGGTACTTCAAACCTGGGCAACTCCTTATGCTCTACAAAGCTCAGGTGAGGCCCCATATGGAGTACTGCTCTCATCTCTGGGCTGGCGCACCGAAATACCAACTGGACCCATTTGACTCCATCCAACGACGTGCTGTTCGTATTGTCGACGATCCCACTCTCACGAGCGGTTTAGAATCCCTCAGCATTCGGAGAGACGTTACGTCTCTCTGTGTGTTCTACCGCCTGTACAATGGGGAATGCTCTGAAGAATTGTTTAATATAATTCCCACCTCGGGTTTCTACAACCGCACCTCCCGTCACAGAAGTGCGGTCCATCCGCATTTCCTCGATACGGAGGTGTCGCGCACTGTTCGGTCCAAAAATTATTTTATACCGCGAACCCGTAGGCTGTGGAACGAACTGCCTCAAGAGGTCTTTCCATTGAGCTACGATATGGGGTTCTTCAAGAGAGCTGTGAATAGGATTTTGAAAGGTCGGCGGCGCGCCCGCATACCCCCTGGTGTTGCAGGTGTCCATGGGCGGCGGTAACACTTACCATCACGTGGGACCGCTTGCTCGTCCGCCCACTAATCTATAAAAAAAAAAAAAGTTGTTGACTAAACGTTTGGAAGAAAGAAAAGAGATTCCAGAAGACCTTGGCCAAGTAGCCCGGAAGATTCAATTAATAAAACAATGGTTGTTAGTTCTCATCATTTTATCCGTAACCATACCCAGCCCATTCAATATCCACTGCTGGACACGAGCCTCCTCATGCACATTGTCTTGTGCGTGAGGGATGTAATTCTATACTGGCTCTCTAAGGCATCATCGGCGTCAGGTGCACAGTTACTTTGGTGGAGTAGTAATATATGTTTATTTCCTTATGTGTAGTATGTTTTATTTCCTTTAAGTACATAACGTCCACTTCCCAATTCGTTCAGTTGTCCACTCCCTAAATGGCCACTTTTTTTAAATCACCCGCTTCCTAACACGTCCAGTAGTGGACTACTGGACGTGAAAATCCACGTCTACACGGGGAAGTCCCCGTGCTCCGTTCCTTTGTATAACAAAATTAAATAAATAAAATAATAAATATATTAAGTAATAATCCAAAAAACAATAATTCACTATACAAAAAACTCACCAGAAACAGCAGTAAAGAACGCCATAGCCTTAACCGTATGCGCAAAAGCAGTCATACTCATCAACCCCTTAACCCTCTGGTAAGTGGCAGCTATAGGGAAGGGGCGGAGCACCCTTAGGGCTCCGGCGACTAATCCCGAGTAAAGTATGAAGGCAAGACTGAGATGGGCCGCAAGTCTGTACTGGGAAACGCGAGGCACGTCTGAAGGGCCTTGGAAACGGTCTTCTAGACCAGACTTCACCATATACCATCCCATTAGACCCTAGAAAAACGTAATGAGAAAATAACTTAGTATGTAGGTAACTTACTAATTGGACAGCTAAAACGAAATAAAGAAAAAAGTGTCTATTTCCTGCACAGTGATGACAAACACAAAAAAAACATGCATGAACAAAAGACAAAGCGTATTTGCTGACATGCGTCACTGCAACCAGAAAAGGGCACCAGACTCAATAATACAATACGTTATATATTTACTTAGCATGATATTTGGTACAAAGTATTCAAAATCTTTTATTATCTTCATACTAGCAGTGCCCGCAGTGATTCCCGTGGGAAATGTATAACGAATCCGGATAAAAAGTACCCCAAATGTTACCCATGAACTATGCTAAGTTTAATTAAAATCCATCCAGTACGCAATGCGCGCTCAAGTCATTGAACTTTGCGCCCTTCGTGTAAGTACTACGTAACGTGTTACGCTCATAGGAATGGAACAAATCATGAAATATATGTAAACTTGTTAGATATAGTATTTTCACTGTACTGTTTAACATATTAAAACATTTAACACTTTTTGTGGGACCTTAAACAGTCTTATAACAGCAGCGAAATTTTAAGAAAGTGAGAAATAAGGGATGTTACATGAAACGTAAACAAACATACGTGTTGAGAATGAGGTTTTTGGTACACTACAGAATTGATTCTTACCTGAGCAGCGACCAACGCACAATAAACCCCCACCCTAATCTTCATGCCCTTATTCAGGTACCCTCTCGTCCAAAAAAACGCCGCGGGCAAAAACACCGCGGCACCGATCGCGCGACCCCACGTACGGTGTGCGTACTCCATCCACCAGATCCATTTGAACTCTGATAGTGTTATGTTCTGGTTCTTACTAAAAGGGACAAGATATAATTGAAACTGAAACAGCGGGAGGGCGTGGGTAGGTGTATAGGCGTAGTCACGGTGGGGCAGGGTGAGGCGCTTGCCCCCCTCTGGCATTGGGAAGGATAAGTAACATACTTTCTGCATTACGCAATCTCTATCAAAAATTGTAATAACATTATTTGTTTTGAAAATAGTTTGTGAATTAGATATTAAAAGACCCTAACTCAGTTCGTGTGAATTTTGGAGTATACGTTATTAATTTATTGCACTCTTACCTCATTCCATTCTAACCCACCATATCTCATCTCATCTCGCCCATCACATTCCGTCTCCTCTCCCAAATTATAATTGTCAAAATCCACTGAACACCAATTAAATAGTGTATTCTGATAAAACTCTTTAAAATTATAATAAAAACGCACTCACTATTTAAACTCGGGATATTGTTGGTATTTCTCAAACTCTCGCACCCACTCTTCTTCAGTCGTGGGCATCTTCTCGCCTAGTAATTTCCACGTCACCATGGATAGTCCTGACTCAGTGAGTCGAGTTACACCACCTAGAAATATATTCCAATTTTTTTACAAATAGTTGCTAGACATTGTCTGTCTCTCTCTCTCTCTCTGTAGATAAAATGGGAGAGAGACGGTATATATTTATTTACACTTTATTACACACCAAATAGATGATAGTGACACAAAAGTTTAATTAAATGGTATACAAAAGATAGGCCTTATCGCTAAAGTGATCTCCACCAAACCTGGTGGTTACCAGGTAAATACCTGGTAACTGATCCGGTGAGAGAGGTTAATGCTATAAATCATTTTATTCCAGCTAACGTTGGGGCTAATTAGTATAACTCCTGTTGGAAGCACAGTCTGCAGGTGTTCAGAGTCCTAGGAAGGACACCGGCAGACGATAAGCACGGTATCGAGCATCACCGCCTTCTGCATTTTCGCTGGAAGCTTACCGCCGTAAATAATAATAAATAACGCTATACTCCGATGGTCTACACTAGATACCCTGTGTCGTGGATCCAGAGACACACCCAGACTAGAAACAAACAGTCCGACCGAGAATTTACCTCGGGACCTTCTGCACAGTAGGCAGGGGCATTATCAACTGCGCCAAGGCACCGTTGTTTCTGGGTAGGAATGATTATTATACCACGAAGTATAACCGCGAAGCGTATCAAAGGGATCGCCTCAGATTTATTCTAAACGAGCCAAATCCTTTTTGTGTAGGAAATATTTCCATTCTAGTCAATTCGGTACACCTAGTTGTAACCGTTTGAATGAGGTTTGACCTAGTTATAGCGCACTGCGAATAGCTACACCTAGATAAAATTATTTAAAAAAAGGCTATACCCAGTTCTAGCAGACTGTGACTGCCTGCGCCTAGTTCTAGCCAGCTAGACCTTGGTGTAGGCACATTTCGGCTTCTAGCCGTAACTTATATTTTTTTATGGACGAAGGCGGCAGACGAGCATACAGTCCACCTGGTGGTCAGTGATACTGTCGTCCATAGACATCCGCGATACATGCCAACATCACTCCAGAATGACAAACGTTGGAAGGCCCTAGGATGCGCTGCCTACCTTTGCTGGAAAATGGGGAGGGATAGATTGGGAATGGGCTCTGGCATATCTTACTCACTACCGAAACAAGTACGTACATTGGGGAAATACGATAAGGTAGAAAATGCAGTACATTTCAAGGTAGTTTTCTGTTAGAGAGGGGGTAACGTGGCCAGTCGAGTGCGCCCAGCGGTTGTGGGAATGTAGCATACACTCTTCCCCTAACAAAGTAAATTATAAAGAGACAAATATTTGGGTTACAACACAATTTATTATTACAACTTCTCAAAATACTCTTTATTAGTCTCTATACAGCGATTCATTCGTCTAAGCCGGGATTTAAAGCACTGGCGATATTCTTCTTTAGGGAGGTCCTTAACAGCTGCCATAAAAGCATTCCGAGCGTCCTCAGGGTTGTCGAAAAGAATGCCATGGAGTCCAAGTTTCACTTTTGGAAAGAGAACTTTTGCTTTTGCTCAATTCTTGGATCTCTGCAGTCTTCGAAAACTCTTGGGTAAGTTTTACTTTGCGGGATGATGCATTGTCACAATGCAAAAAAAAGGACCCCTCAAAACTGTTTTAGGACCTTTTTGATTTAACACATCGAATACAGTTGGTAAACATTTCACTGTATCATTGGCCATTAACAGTTCTAAAGAAATTGTCGCTAAATGGCTAACCGCAGAGAAGAATGTTGCACCATTTTGTTGCCCACACTGCACCTACGTTTGACCTTCCCGGGTGGCTCTTAGTCTGGTAACACCCAAACCCTTGATTGTCGCTTAGTTGTGCGTCATACTGACAGATCCAACTTTCATCTCCAGTAATGATATTAAATAAATTTCGTCTCTCTCCATTTTCATTTTACAATCATTTCCTTGCATCATATCACGCGAGCTTGTTTTTGTTCAGTAGTCAGGGAATAAAGGACCTAACGTGAACAAAGCTTCACGACTTGGAAGGTGTTGGTGTAAAATTTCATGACTGACCGGCGATAACATCTTAAGAGTCTCTTCTAAGGTAAATCCTGAAGGAAATCTGAAGGCCACTTCCTTGAAGGAACATTTTCCTTGTTTAAATTGAGGAAACTATCTAAAAATTGTTGTACGAGACGGTGCGAACTCCCCAAAAGCTGATACTAATCTATTTTTACATTCGCTTTCATTTAACTAACGTATAACATCATTGCACGAAAATGTTCCCTTCGAATTCAATTGTTGCAAAGAAAAGCGCGCGAAATGCAATAAAAAGTTAATAGATTTTTATTTTTTCATTTTGACTAAATGGCTTTCGGAATTCGAGTTTAAAAGAAATGGTGTTTTTAAAACGGTATAGCTCAAATGAGTTCTCGTTCTGAAGTTTGAGTATCTTAAAATTTACCTATCGTAGAGTCAATTTAATAGGCCACTTTTGACATTTCATTGACTTTGTGACGATATAACTTTGCATCGGTCCCATAAATCAATTTAAGTTTATAAATGCATTACTGAACACTAAAAATAATAATAAACATTTTTAATAAAAAAATATAAACTTGTCTTTTTATATCAAATTTAATAAGTTCGAAGGTTAATTTGGTTGCTAAACATTATTATCAATTTATATTTCAAGAAATTCGAATCCCACTACAAGGTTACGCCTGTATACATTTTTTCTTTTTTAATAATAGGGATGTGATCTTTATAATCGAAGTAACTTGTAGAGAGAAAGGAATATCGAAGAAAATTACCGTTACGATAAATAAACAAATTAAGAGAACAATAAAATTATTAAATTATTGACATAATTTAAATAAATACAATTATTAATTAGTAAATACATTAAAAATATATATGTAATTAAATTAATATATTTATACCTCATTTAATATATTAAAACTATATCTGAAATTAAAAAGAAAAGGAAAGAAAAGGAAAAGAATTATGCCAGTTGTCTATGTCGATAGTTTTAATGCTGATACAATTCACAACCACATTTATGGTTATTTATTATTGTGGAAAGAGTATCCATCTAGAAAAAAACATTTATGTTCATTAAAAAAAGCAGGCTTATTTTCTGGTGGAATATCATTTTTAATAAAAACTGCGTGTACAAATGTTTCCAAAGATGATTGGAAGAAAGTAGTAGAAAATCAAAAAAATATAATGGAAGATTTTTAATGTGATTTAAGAATTTATAATAATAGCAATGATAGCAGTTTTAACGAATCTGATAGTACCAACTAATAAATAATAATTGATTACATATATAAACTGGTTTCATTATATTTCCCATAATTACACTTAACTTTGAGGTCGTGTGGAATATGTAGAATGTTTATAATGCTGTGTATGCTCTAAAAATATTACTGGAGAATTATTTCTTTATGAACACTAAAATCGATTCACTAATATTACGACTTATATATCGATTTTTGTCTTTAATCGACAATTTCTGTTAGATTACCTCACTATGACAACCAGTTTGACACTTGTCAAAAGTGGCCTATTAAATTGACTCTACTTTAGTCACCCTATGTAATATTTATTTTGCAGAATGGCTGACCTGTCACATTTAGTTCCCTTAAATTCCGCGTATTTCTTTGATAGCGAGCAGTCTAGTTCTAACCTCTAAAGGGATCTAGCATTTAAAGAATCAGTTTCCTCGTAATAAGACTTGTTGTCAGTCATTATAAGTAAATTTCTCACAAGTTATTTTTCCGAAAAGATAATTTAGTTTTAAATATTAATTGTCTTTACCACAACAGAGTAAGTTACTAAAAAAGAAAGATATATTTGTCTTTGGATAAAAAAACAAAAGCATATCTTTACAACCTCCTTTATTTACACTTTTTGTTAAAACAAATACATCCCACAACTTTAAAACATAGTCACTTGCAATACTATAGTGTATTTAACGTCACTTTATAAAAATTAAAAAACAAAGTCTTATTCTAACAATTACAAAGTTATAATCACTCTTTATATGAACAAACTGATCCAGTATGTTCCGAAAGTGTTTTAGAAGCACTAAAAAATGTGTATGGGGTTAAATAAAAAATTCCTGCATCCCCTTAAAACTGAATTTCTATAATTGAAACTGACAACTTCCGTTTTACGATTTTTTCTGTACCTACTCGAGATTTTTATCAAAAATTCTTTATTTTTTTTATTATTTATATTCGACCCGTTTCTTTTGTATTCTTTGTTGTTGTATAATACACCATCAACTAGCAGTTTAACTTTACTCAATAGTTTGACAACGTTGCGTATTTTTTCGTTTTTAGGTAAAATAAAAATGTTTTTATTTTTGTGAGAAAAAAAGTGTTGAATTTATAAAGTAGTAAAACAAAAGTTGTCACGAAAGGAACTCTTTATGTTTTTTTTTTCTTTATGGATAAAAGGTGGCAGACGAGCATACATACAGTCCATCTGATGGTTTGTGGGTACTGTCGTTCATGGACATCTGCTATACATGCCAATAAAATGACAAATGTTGGCATGCCCCCAGATGCGATGTCTATATACCTTTGGAGATATAGGAATGGATTTGGAGAATGCGGAGGGATACATAGATACATTGGGAAAATAGGATAAAGTGGGAAATGCAGTATATTTCAAAGAATAGTAATAGCCAACTGCAAACAGCTACACCTTGATGTAGTCGTTAAGAAAAAGGCTGCACTCAGTTTAGTGCCAAGAGGGTCCAGTTACTTTTTATTTAACCCTGCATAATATAATTCTAATATTGTTTAAATAAGTACATGATTTCTGTGTATTATTTACTTCCATTCGTAGTTGTAACAATGACATTAACAACATAATAAACACAGTATATCAGTGTTAAGTATCCAACAATCATACCTAGGACGACCGCTGTGAAAACCATCCCACTGCAACCTAGCAGCCAGTAGCCGACGAGTTTGGAAGTCTTCTTTGGTGTGGATGAGCAGAGACGGACTGCAATGCCATTGGATTTTACTAATTCTTTGAGCTGAAATGAAAATAGGTTGATGTTAAAATTTACAACGGTAAAATCATTCCACTGTAATCTAATACATCAAATACGTTATATATTTGCAATTTTGCAGACGAGCAGACAGTCCACCTGGTGGTAAGCAACTACTGTCACAACTCACACATGAACATCCACAATACATGGCAACATCAGTAAAGAATGACAAAGATTCACACACACCCCTCCAGATGCACTGCTTACCTTTGGAGATTTATGAATGGATTTGGAGATAGGTTTGGGAAAATGGGGAGGGATAGGGTGGAATAGGAATAGACTCTGGCATATTATTATCTCACTCACTACCAAAACACACGTACACACAGAGGAATAGTTTAGTGGGGAAATGCAGTACATTTCACGTACTTTTCTGTGAGTTAATCTGTACCATACAGCTTTGGAATATTTTTTAAATGAAGTTAAAAGGCGAGGGAAATATGTTTAGTCAGTCCAGTAAAATGTTTATTATCTGTTTCATAATGAATCTCATAACAGACCATATTGTTACTACTTCTAACTAAAAATTTCCTTGTTCCTAGATTCCTATAATATGTGGAATTATACTTCAACTGTAATGTTGGGTAACTAGCTGCGACATTGTGACGGACAATGTTGATGTAGCAATTAAGGTTTACATACAATTTAAGTAAGTTTTCAGTGGATTATTATCAAACTTGTATCTAAAGAGAACACACATCTTTCATCAAGATAGCTGCTACTTAGCTGCTAAACACTACACCAACGTATGCCTACTACGAGTCAAAATATATATACAAAATACAAAAAAGAATCCTCTAATATCTGATTTTTAATGTAAAGCACTAAAAAATTGTTACTTTCTTAAAGATATCACTGAAGTCTTAATATCTCGGAAACTAGAAGGATACCTTTTCTGAGAAAATGTCGCAAATAGAGAAAAAAAAAAATAGTCAATACCCACCCTAAATGTTCGTAATGTGTTGAGACCCTTATTGTGAACATTGCTTCTGACTGGAGTCATCATTTGCCTCATGATATTGGTGTTGAAGGTATTCCTTGTGCTTGAGACGAGACTGCTCTGAGCGACTCTCAGTATGGTTGAACAACGACAAAGCTGTGCTACACTCCACATTGTAGCTGAAATTACCAAAATACAACAAGCTTTCTTAATATGAAAAAGAATGACTGGGCAAAATTTGCTATTTTTCCATATTCAGACAACAAGTGTTTAAATAAAATTGTAGAGCTTTATGAGCCCTATCCAACAACATATAGTTAGTATGTATACATAGATGCCGATTTTTTTTTTTGGTATTACGTCATTTATTTTTTTGGGTTTTCTGTCATAATTTTTGTACTAAACCAAGTTGGCTTATCTTTTTAAACTTATATAAACTCAATCTATTTTTTTGCCAACTTTCATTTTAATCCATTCAGAAATTCCATAACCTTATTTGTTATTTTGATGTTTTGGATTCAGCTGGAGATCATTAGATTTTTTTTCCAAAATATGAAGTTTTAAAATCTAATATGTATGTTATTATGAAGCTAGAGGATATTTATACATGCATTAGGAGGATAAAAATTGTAGACACTGATTTATTCTCAGCAGAATGTTATGCTACCTGGTAGCTCTTCATGAAGTGCTAAATTACCTTTATAAGTATATAAATAGATAGAGGTTCCAATCATTTTTTTTTTGGGTGGGATTTAAAAATCAACTATGTACCTCAATTTGGAGATGGGAAAGTGATAGGACTTAGGGGGGTCTAATGACTACTTGCCGGAGACACATTTCAGTTTATAAAATATTTGCATTTTTGTCACTTGAAATGAAATGCAATGCTACATTATTGTTTTTAAATGAATGCGGAATAAGTGAATACCCAGTTTGTTGATGTGAAATGAAATGCAACTATGCCATTTTGTTTTTAAATGTTAGTTTTTAACTTATGTCAACTCACTGTGTAAGTTTCTCTTGTTCGTTTTGTGTGTTTGATTTTATTTATTTCTCCCAGTCTTTCCCTATCGACCCTATCTGACATCAGATAATGTACAGTCCTACCTAAATGTTCAACTGGAAACTAGTAATCTGGATAAAATTTAGTGCAGATAAAATTATTAAGCTACAACAAAATACGATCATCACAACTCCACATATTCTTGTCTGCCCTACTCCTCTAAATACTACTCCTGGGTCTTTGTAAACTGTGGAGCCAGAAACTCGCGAAGGGGGGGTGACTAGGTGAGTCTTCTGGCGGAGCTTCTATTACCCTCCGTTTAGTGGAAAGGAGCCTACATAATGTCACCATTGGTCATATTTAAAGGTGGTTTATATATATCATGTATAGAAATTTCAAAATGTAATATCTCGGAAACTACGCATTTCCGGCAGAGGGGGGTGGTACGGGGGGAAGGTAGAATCCCTCTTCCCCCCTCCCCCTAAAATTCAAATTCAGGTAGGTAGCTGATTTATAATTGTTTACCTTTTTTTAAATTAAAGGAGGCAGACAGACAAGTGATGATATTGGCAGATTATATGATGGTAAGTGTCTACCGCCGCTCATGGATACCTGCAACACCAAGGGGTCGAAAGAATCGATAAAAATTGTCTATCACTAGTTTTATTGGCATAAATGTGTAACCGGCGCGGCGTGAGACATAATTAATTAGGTTATATTCTACAAAGAATTATTGTAGTTAGAATAAATGTTTACAATCCAGTGTATACATATTTTGTTTACTTAGTCACTGCAATCGCCGGCAACGGACGATACCTGCCACTTATCACGTAGCCACATGATACGAACTGGTTTTTAAGCCAATAAATTGTACGAGACAGCTAGCTAGATAAGTTCACATATTACTTACCTATGTTTTGTTTATTGAAATTTAAAGGGAGTTAAAATTTATATCAAAGAGACAATACAAAATCTAAATGATAGAACTCGAAATTCTCGAAAAACTGCGCACCGTGCAACAAACAAAGGTTTGAGATCTTCAGCTGTCAGTGTCATTGTCACACTCAATTGACATCTCCATCAAAGTTCCAAAACGTACGATAATCGCTCTTTGACATGTGGTCCACCCTTTTTGTTTTTTATGTATTCTTAGGTGATAGTTGCACGATTTAATAAAAAGTCAACACGTTGCGGGTTTTGGATCTCAGCTTGAGTGGTTTTCGCTAGATGCCTATTTTTTTTTTTTTTTTTGTAGATTAGTGGGCGGGCGAGCAATCGGTCCCACGTGATGGTAAGTGTTACCGCCGCCCATGGACACCTGCAACACCAGGGGGTATGCGGGCGCATCATGATTATTAATATGATTTAACAAATAATTATACTTTCTGTATTTAAACATTCTAAAATAATCAAATGACAGTACTGGAGACACCTTGTACAGGGGCCGCGCCAACATCCCTCGGGTCGAAGTGGAAGAGAGTCGCGCCAGGCTTGTGTCTGAAATCGAAGACTCTTTAGATCTAGTCTCGATTTGGGTTTCTCTGAACCTAGTGGATTTCAACCCCAGTAAGACGCAAGTCTGTGCATTCACCGCTAAAAAAAACCCTTTTGTTGTAGCACCTCGCTTTCAGAGCATACCTCTTAAGATCTCGGAGAGTATCGGGATCCTTGGTGTCGATATCTCCAGCAAAGTCGAATTTAGGGGTCATCTGGAAAATAAGGCCAAAATGGCCTCCAATAAGCTCGGTGTGCTGAACAGAGCGAAGCGGTACTTTACCCCTGGGCAACTCCTTTTGCTTTACAAAGCTCAGGTGAGGCCCCATATGGAGTATTGCTCTCATCTCTGGGCCGGCGCACCGAAATACTAATTGGACCCATTTGACTCCATCGAACGACGGGCTGTTCGTATTGTCGACGATCCCACTCTCACGGGCGGTTTAGAATCCCTCAGCATTCGGAGAGACGTTGCGTCTCTCCGTGTGTTCTACCGCCTGTACAATGGGGAATGCTCTGAAGAATTGTTTAATATAATTCCCACCTCGGGTTTCTACGACCGCACCTCCCGTCACAGAAGTGCGGTCCATCCGCATTTCCTCGATACGGAGGTGTCGCGCACTGTTCGGTCCAAAAACTATTTTATACCGCGAACCCATAGGCTGTGGAACGAACTGCCTCAAGAGGTCTTTCCATTGAGCTACGATATGGGGTTCTTCAAGAGAGCTGTGAATAGGATTTTGCAAGGTCGGCGGCGCGCCCGCATGCCCCCAGGTGTTGCAGATGCCCATGGGCGGCAGTAACACTTACCATCACGTGGGACCGCATGCTCGTCCGGCCACTAGTCTAAAAAAAAAAAACATTTAAAAATTAAATCCCTTTAAAATGGAGCGTGATTAATTGTTAAGTTATATTCTATTGGTCCATTTCTCATCTTTTATCAAATAATAATCTTTTTTTGATGGGGGTTTTTCAAAAAACTTGTCGCATATTATGAATTCCACCTAGATAAGTATTTTGATTTAGCTTCCAAATATAATGAAATTGATAAAATATACCTAGTCTAAACTTTATGTTATTATTAAATTTTTAAAAAAATAACTAAATATCCAAAATAATTAAAATTTTATTTAGTTTCTGTTCGTAGGAAGTTCCATTATACGTCACTAATGATATAAGGAATACGGTTATAAGGAAAAAGTTGAACAGTAATAAGTCTGTTTTAAGGTTTAAAATTGAAGTTAGGCTCATAACTGACGAGTGTACTAAACAAGTTTGAACAATATACCAGAACATTATCTTTTCGACTCCGATCTTGTCATGGTTGGTGTGGGACATGCCATAAACATCGCCCATATAATTATTTTGGCTTTATTTTAGATTTAAGTAAGATTTATTACATTATTTTAAAGTAATCCAGGAGTTTACAAGTTATTTATTGTTAGAACATGCATGTATATACGATAATAATCTTCATAAAAATTGAATAATTGACTATGAAAGTGAACGGACAACTTTTTTGAAAAATGTCCTGTTAATACCACTAATATTATGCGACAGTTTGAATTTTTGTTATGTAATCACATCGAAATGGCTGAACCGATTACATTAAAACTTGGCAAATGGATAGATTGTAATCCAGATTAAAATATAGGCTATTCATGTAGACTACGAGAAACAAAGTCGCAGGCAAAAGCTAATATGAGATAAATAATGCAACCTCAATTATTGAATTGAAAAACTTTAAAGAGCCTTTAATTAATAATTACATTTTGTTAGTAGTTACTTGGGTTGAAAAATAAAAAAATTGCGTATGTAGGTATTACGGTAGGAGCATGGCACGATTAAATGAATGCATGTAAAGAAAATTCCCACCAGTTTTTTTCATAAATCTATTCTTACAAGACAAACGATTCATGGTCATTTTTAGAATAATTTATCTAAATATTATGTAAGTATATAAATAGAAATTGTAGTTTGTACCTAACATTCATAATTATTAAAAAATACTTGTACGAAATTTAAAACAATTCGAAATGGTTACAATTTAATCTTCCATTTCTTTATAATCATTTGACAAAGCCTTAATATTTAGCAAAGCATTTTTAAATTCTCCTTCTTCAAGACCTGCGCCAACAAAATGATGGACAAATGCACGTTTTGCGTACATTAATGAAAACTTTTTACAAAGACGCTCCCAAGCAATACGAACTGAAGAGGAGTTTGACACCATTACTACAGCTCTTTGCAGAGCCGCTAGATCACCACCTGGCACTGTCGTCGGAGGTTGATAGTTTACTCCAATCTGTTCCAAAAAATTGAGTCATTTAGTATCATTCGAGGTAATAATTTCTTTATGGCAAATCGCTTGTGCATAGGACGTAACTCTAGACTTCAAGCTTGATTTTCAAAACTATCATTTAACACAAATAACTTTTAAAATAATGATTCTTGTATTGTAAACTTTTTCAGAACTTACGTTTATGCCTTGACATGTGTAATGGACGAAACAATTCAACAATGCGTTAAAAAGTAAAAATGATAAGTATAAGTCAATGACTTCTATGTATTCTACTAGACAAGGAATGCAGTATTAAAAAAATACGATTCCGACTAAAACGTCACGGCCGATTGTCCACAATTCCTTTAGTCATTGATTAGAGGAATAGGAACTGACTGACTAATAGTCAATCGCCCGCATGCGAGAGAAGAAGTGCTTTGTTTTGTAATACCTACATGAAATTGACATCAAACGCTGCAATCGATATGTGGGTATAGTTTAATGTGGGAGATATAACGTTGTAATAATTTACATGTGCACTGTATTTGAATGATTTGAAGTTCATTTCATGCAATTAACTCATTTTTTGTATTTTCCTACAAAACCAATACCATTAGGTATATTGTCGTATATTGCCATATATTGTCGTAACTTAGTCATTTGTCAGCCCTCTTAATATGTCTCTCTCGCTTACTCTTACTTTAATCCTATACGTGCTAGTGCTAGACTCAGCGAGAGCGACATAGAATATAAGAAACACTTATAGATATGAGACAAATTCCTAACAATGAAAGTAGGTAGAAAATAAATGTTTATAGATAGTTGATTATATACTTATTGTTTAGATATTGGTTTATGGAAACAATGTGTTTATGAAAATACCGAATTGCATACTTCGATATTGCAAAAATATGGTATTCTCAAAAGGCAAAGAAGTCTCCCGAGGGCATAGCATTACATAAGTACCGACGTATACAACATATTTTACTTACTCTTATTTATCATATCATATACATGTATACAATATGAAAACAATAGTAATATGTATTTAAGTATGTACGTGCCTAAACGAGTATATGTGCCTATTGTAATAGCTGAAATTATGTTACACTATTATTTTACTTGAACCCACTCTATTATTATTTAAGTCTATGTTAAATTCATATTGGAATACTTACGAGTACTTAGATGATTACATTACAAATGTGCAAACTTTTTGTTTTAAATTTTGAAACATGTGAGATAGCGATATTTTTTTAAAACCTATTTAAGTAGTACGGACCGAAGATTGGAGCTACGATCTGACGAATGAGATTAAAGTAATTATTTGTCCTAATTGATTGATGAAAGGCATTACTTACTTTAAATCCAGTAGGCGACCATGATACAAACTTAATGGTTCTCATATTTTTTATCTGGTTTATTGCCGAATTAATATCGTTTGGGTTAACGTCGCCCCTGAACAGCAAACAACAGGACATGTAGCTTCCGTGTCTAGGATCACACTTCACCATTTGATTGGACGGCTCAAAACAAGACATCATTAGTTGTTGAGTGGTGTTATCCTCATGTAGAGCTCTCGAAGGAGGAACGAACGGAGCAAAAGTGACTAATGGAAAATGGATTCTTGGGAATGGAATAAGATTCGTTCTAAACTCAACTAACTCCACATTCAGGGAACCCTCAAATCTCATCGAAGCTGTCATACATGATGTCACCTGGAAAAAGTAACAGAAAGTTTAAAAGGAAGCAGCACCTACTTAAATCAATACTTATAGTAAATCTTTCGTTAGGTACGAGTTTTTAAGCAAATTATATCTGGTCGCTGGTCTATCGGTCCGTGTATACCACGAATAATTTTTTGAGACCAACGTGGACCACGTTGGTCTCAAAAAATTGTTCGTGCTGGAACCTGAAGTGCTTAAGACATATTGGTATTAATGTGCTCGTTATTTCTATATGGCTGCTGGTTTCCCAAACATTGCTGCAAGTTTTACCAATTTATACATTATAGCGACTAGGTATATACTACGCGCTTAAACTCGTTATATCTTTCATTATTACATGGCTTATTGAACTTTCGCAAACTTATATTATCAATTATAATAAGTATTAAATTACGTACTCATGCTCTATCTAGCGCAATAATAATAAGTATTATTGCGCTATATAATCTTATAGGTATTGTGGTTACCAATGCGAAACAGTGTGGTACACTACACTCGCATAGCCGCTCTGGAGTACACTCGTATGGCTGCCCTCTGGGCCCTGCCTAGCGTGGTGTGACTCCCGGTGTGCTCTGGGTTCCTGTATAAGGTCCGCTTGCTGTGGACGCGCTGGCGCATGTATGCTTGTATGGTATGTATGCTCCTAAAATCGAATCTTAACATGCCTATGTAAATACTTACCTGTGCAATAAGACGATTTAGATTAGTGTAAGTGGGCCGTGGTACATCTAGCAGTCTTGCTAAAATATCGTAAAGGGCTTCATTATCGAAAATAAAGCAGACATCTTCAGTATTCATACACGCGTGAGAAGTTAACACAGCGTTGTATGGTTCTACAATGATGGGCGATATCCTCGGTGAAGGGTAAATTGCAAATTCAATTTTAGTTATTTTTCCATAATCCCTTGTCAAGCCTTCTAATAGAAGAGCAGTGAAACCGGATCCTGTTCCTCCACCAAAAGAGCGGATGATAATGAAACCCTGTAGGCTATGGCAGTCTTCAGCAACAATGCGAATGCGATTCAATGCCAAGTCGATAATTTCCCACCCAACACCAAAGTACCCACGAGCAAAGTTACTAGCAGCATCTTCTTTTCACGTAATTAAAGTGTTCGGATGAAAGAGCTGTCGATATGCTCCCGTGCGTATTTCATCTGTATGAAAAGACAGATCATTCACATTGCTATCTAAACATTAAGAATATGATTATGGTTTCCCCCACCTACTCTCACAGTATACTGAATACCCTCTGTAGCCTAACCTAACCATAACCTAACCACCGAATAGTATCGTGAATAATATTATCTTTGGAGCAACCAAAACGTCTGGTGCAGTTCTTATCATATTTGGTGTTATTCTCTTTGGTGTATTCTTTTATCATGTATTTATATATTTAAACTTAAATGCACAAAGAAACATTGCACAAAAGGAAAATTCAATATCTGGTAGCATTATCTGCCAGTCAACCTTTAGCTAAAGAAAAATACGAAGGGCGCTGCATTCAATAATATGGTCAATTTAATCTAAATGACGTCTAGTTTACTAAATATTGTGCATAGGACTTTAACCCACCAATAGGTGTAGGCTCCAAATCTATCATAACAACTCGTGGTACGACCTTCCCGGCGCCTGTTTCATTAAAGAAAGCTCCAGCACTTCTTTCTTGATCTGGGAAGGCCAAAATACCGTCTGGTCTGATGCCATGTTCGAGTGTATATAATTCCCAACATGCATTGGCTACTTGAATACCTGCTTGGCCAATGTGAATATGAATGACTTCTTTCTAAAAATAAGTGTTCTCTAATTAAATAAAATACCGATATTGTGAATTATTATTATCTCGTGTGATTGATGAAGTTGTTCAAAAATATTAAGACTGATTATTAATAATTGTTTTCTGAACTTACTATGGGCATTTTAATTTGTTATATATACACAAAAATTTTGAAAATATCAAAGAAATATCAAATGTAATAAAGTATTTGGCTCTTACATCTTTTTTTAATAATTTATTTACTAAACATATTATCTACAAAAATTGACATATTATGACTTTGCCTTGACTTTACTATTTTTGATTATTTAAATAAAATCCATGGGGTTGTGACTTGTGCACGAGTCTTAACATCGGTTGTGACCTACGGTCGCAACCTATTGAAACTTGGAGTACCACTCGTATTGTGAGTATTTTTTTGGTCGATAGTTTAGTCAGATCACTAATCTATATCTATATAAAAAAATATCGGGATGCGGACTTTTATCTAACAAAACACTGGGCCAATACAATAAAAACAAAAGGGCGTCCTTAATGAATAACACAATCGGTGATATCAAGCAACCACGATCGACACTGTCTTACACGAGCGAATGTATTTGTTTGTAGTAATAATAGGTATAATTTAATAGTTACTTGGTCTACCAAAGAAAGATCTACCAAGGAAAGCTCCACCAAGGTTCTTTAAATGACGAGCACCTTGCTCTGTCCCGCCACCTCATTTCAAACACGTTTGTTGTCATTTCGTGTTTCACAAACAAATACGACAAAACATTTTTTTTTTTAATTCTTACATTTTTGATTTGTTATATAGAGTGACAGTTCTTATTAAAACACTTTAAACCATTTCGTAATATAAATTTGTCAGGATCCCAGGCCCGTCCACTATGCCAATTGACATTTTTTAATCTTTCTCGATTATGGTGCAATAATAGTCTATCTATAGATAAAACTCTATAACTGTGATGTTCTCTCAACATTGCAAGGGTAACCGATCCTCTTCTATAAAAAAGCGCTGAAAAATTGCCGTAAAAAGATAAATTATACACATCATTTTGGTTCCCAGATTACTCTGGAGGAAATTAAAAGAAAAGTAGAAATATGTAAGTATCAGTCACGACCATGTTTCAGACATTTTCAGACATGTTTCATGTTACATATGACCATGTATCAGTCATATGTAAGTATCATGTAATACGTACGGTAAATTGTTAAATATAGTATACCTACACCACTATTTATAAATGACGTCAATTGACGTTTGGCATTGTCAACTGTTGTTATCATTTTACTGTCAAATTGTTAACAATAGTTCAACATAATGTTGAACTTTTTGGCGGGAACTCGAGAAATGGAGTTTTTATTTGATTATTGTAAAAAAAAAAAAAAATTTGCGAAAATTGTGTTTCGTGCGTGGTGTTTGTGATAATCAAATAAAAGTGTGGGACTGCCTTTTTCGTGATCTTCCAAGGAGTACTCTGTCCTATAGCACTTCTTCGACGGGACAGGACAATGACGCGATAAAAACAATTCTGATAAATATATGAAAAAATGATTGTGGCGGAATTATTGTGGCTGTCACAATACAAGCCAGTTACGAAAGTTGAAGTTGAATATATGAAAAAAACATTCTGTCATATTTTTTGTTCATGATTTGTTGCTATTATTTTATTTTAGTTCTCTTTGATTACAATGCTTACATTTGATTGGTGAAAATAACGACTTATATTATAATTGAGCCAATGAGTTATACGTTCATGCCACAGGTTTATCCATTCGCGTAAAATTGCATATAAAACAAACTAATGAAATCATATGTTCGTGAGAACTAAACAAGTGGTTTTATTATTTTTATTCATCGTTATCTATTTTTATTCCGATAAGATTACTTCATTTCACACATTCGTTTCGCGAGGAACGTACATAACTCTATTTGTGATATATTTGTAGGAACCGGCGGACGTAAACATGAATTTTGCTGGAAAAGTAGTAATAATTACCGGCGCCAGCTCCGGTATCGGAGCAGCAACCGCTGTTTTCTTATCAAAACTTGGTGCTAAATTGTCTCTAACGGGAAGAAACGTCGAGAATTTACAGAAGGTTAGTAAGGACTGCGAGAAATCTACTTCCACCTTCTTCGTACCCGCTGATTTGACGAAAGAACAGGACATTGAGAATATCATTAAGAGTACCGTGGATCATTACGGCCAACTTGACGTATTAGTCAACAACGCAGGTATAATCGAGACTGGGACAATCGAGAACACATCCCTAGCCCAGTACGATCGTCTGATGAACACCAATGTACGATCCATATACTACTTAACCATGCTCGCTACACCTCATCTCATAAAAAGCAAAGGCAACATCGTCAACATTTCCAGTGTTAACGGAATCCGATCTTTTCCTGGAGTCCTAGCTTATAACGTGTCTAAATCAGCAGTAGATCAGTTCACCAGGTGTGTGGCTTTAGAGCTGGCATCAAAAGGCGTGAGGGTTAATTGCGTTAACCCTGGGGTCATTTTGACTCAGCTGCAGAAGCGTGGAGGGTTGACCGATGAGCAGTATGCAGCTTTCTTAGAGAGAAGCAAGGAAACTCATGCACTGGGTCGTCCAGGTAAGCCGGAAGAGGTGGCGGCAACTATAGCGTTCCTTGCTAGTGATTTGGCAAGTAATATAACTGGAGTCAGTTTGCCAGTGGATGGTGGACGTCATGCTATGTGCCCACGTTAAAATTTGCCAACTTGTTAAACATTGTCTTTAATACTTGGCATTTTGTATTTTCTTATACATCTTTGATTGTAGTTATAAGTATACAGTACAAATTATAATATAATTATAATATATTATAATCTGTTTGTTATATAATTATAATATTGTCATATTGTTTATTTTTGAGAAATAAAATACATAATTTTATTGAGGTATTTATTATTCAAATAATTTACAATTACTTAAAAAACTAGTAGTTTAACTTAATTATAATTATCACAATTAACCTATCAATCCTTTTTAGTTTCCTATTCCTCATCATTCCCAACCCAAATCTGCAAAGGTAGGCGGTGACATGCCAACATTTGTCATTTCGGACTGATGTTGTCATGTATTGCGAATGTCTATGTATGACAGTAACCACTTACCACCAGGTGGCCTTTCTGCTTGTCTGCCACCTTTTTTTCGTATAAAAGTACAAACATCACTAATTATATAGATTTTTACCAAGAAATAACTATGTAGCCATATAATTTGTGAATATGAATCAAAATTTTTGTTTTGAAACAAAAGTTATAAATCTAAAAGCTAATATATCTAAATATAATAATAGAAATAAAAAATAATTGTGTGGGTAACAAAGAGGTGATATTTTGCTTTTCATCAACAAAAATGAACTATGTACATCTGTTTCTAGAAATCCATCCAGGCTTTTTCCCCATACTGAGGAGTACTGAGGACAAACCAAAAGTTTGTTTGAACTTTTCAAACAAATATTTGAACTTTTAAAGTATTTTTCTTTTTAAAACAGAATTTTGATTTTGGGGACTTATAAATAAAGTCTACTCATACTCGTATATGTAGTGTACCATAGCTTCAATGTAACTTTTGAACCAGTTTGTATCATTATGTATTGTGCTTAAAAGATTATCAGTTTAATACTTGTACATTTCATAATCTTATGCAATAGGGTACCTATTTAGGTTTCAAAAAGAAATTTCTAATTCCTTAGAAAAATAAGTAAGGAGCTATTGTAATAGGAACTACTGTAATAGTGACGTCATCAACAGAATAGTGCAGCCCTTTTCTAAGATGTGACTTAAAAACCCTATAATGCAGTATTTTTTTAAATATTTTGATTTGATGGATCGATTTCTGGCCCCTTCAGTTATCTAATTATATTATGATTATGTAAAATCAGTCAAATACCCTACCCTATATGTTCTTTTTATGTAGTTAATGTAGTGTAATGTAGGTAAAATATTTTATGTAGTGTATACTTATTAAAATAGTTACTGGTCGCACTAGGAGTAGACCTTCCAAAACAGGGCGCGTGTATAGAGGGCCCTACACTCGAAATATTACAAAAGAAAGTTCACTCCAAAAAACTGGTACCTATAAGTTGGCTCTTGTAACATTTCGTTCAAATATAGCCTTGCGCCGCCCCTGATATAGTGATAGTCTACACTGGGTAGTTATCTGCCAATCTGCCTATATGGTTATTGGCGTAAAAATCTAAAATAAATTAGAATTACACCTAATTTAATCTAAGGCAACAGAAGATCTGCAGCTGGCACGTTCGAGAACAACTTCTGTACCTCGTCGACGCATTTCTTGATGATCAGCTTGATGGCGGGTGGTGCGATCTCCTGCATTATGATGTTCCAATTGTCGTTCAAGAACTTGCCCGTCGTGTCCGCTGCAAATCACGGTTCATTTAGAAATTTGGTCTTTTAAGTAGTCTGCTTACATGGACGTAGCCACCCGCGGTGGGGCGAGGTGGAGCGCATGTCCCCCTGGCATAGGGTCTTCCCTTCCTTATAGTTATAAGTAACAGTCTTTCCCACTAGTGGGCTCGAGACAATAACAAAAAGAAAACAGGATGTAACAACATGTGACAAGATAATAATAACATATAAAATAGCAATAAGAAAACAGTATACTTAATAAGCCAATAAAATAAAAACGAATAAAAAGAAAAAAATATATATATATACATATATATATATATATATATAAGAATATCATAAAACAATGTATTATGCATATGTATATATTGAATAGTGTGATTAAGCAGGAGTAAAAAAATAAGTACAATCAATATTAAAAAAAAAAAAAAAATGAGTTAAAAAAGGACACGGACAGAAAAGTCTGTGGAAAGTAGCTTTTCTTAAATAAAAAAAAAAAAAAAGTAACAGTCTTTCTCGCACATTTACAAACTTTGCGTTCGTAAACGAGCTATTGCGTAATTTTAAAGTTAATTTTCGTCGCTCTAAGCCCTAAATAAATGAATATGTTTATACTACGTTATATTTGCCGTGGCGTTACTTAACCGATTATTGAATAAATTGATTAATAGTTTGTATTTGTGCGAACGCTCGAATGGGTATTTAGTTGATACAATTTAAAGCGTCGCCGTGTGTATCAAAGACAGTATAAGTTTATCTTGTGTAATTTTATTAGTAATTTAGTACTGCCTAAAGTACTAACTTTAATTTAAAAGTGTACTACTATTTCCTGTTTCGTTTTTGTCCCATTTTTTTTAATCTCCGGATTTAGAGTATTCTGAAGGTGGCAGCCTCAGTCCTAAGGCATTAGCGTTGTAGGTATAATTAATCCTAAAATCCTAAACTTGTTTTTAACAATGGTTTTCTGTTTCACGTAGGTATTGTGAATAGGTAGTGTTAAATTGTGTTTATTTTTTATCATTTCACGATAATTACCAGCTTAATAAACTTTCCTTACCTAATTGCTTATTTCCTCCGAACAAGTTGGTGAACTTGAAGGAGGCTCGGTCCATCTTGTATGTGTCCGTGTAGTCCGGCACCAGCCAGTAGCCGTCCTTGGTCACGAAGTCATACTTGACGATAATGTTTAGATTTGCTGCAAACAATAGTAGGTGTGTATTAATAAAATGTTATCAGGTTCACACGAGGTCCAATTCCCAACATTGTGGTTAAGTTTTGTTTTTTTTTTGTAACGAGGTCGTACTGATAATACAGTACTGTAATTAAACAAAATAACAAAATTCTCACCAGCTGTTGGACTTAGTTATTAACGAATTTTCAGTAAATAATTAAACTGCATAGTAGGAGGTTACTCTCATATCTAGATCTATTTAAACGCGCCACCAAAATGATTTTATTTCTGTCGAATTGAAATGAAGCCTGTTGACTATAACCACATAAAATATATTAAGCATTTCGCTCTTTCCTCACGACTTTTCACAAGACTAAGTGCGTAGTCGTGTGTTGAATATGCCTATTTCGATAATAAGCACTAAATTCAAGAATTAATGTTGCTTCTTTAAATTTTTACACACAACCGAAACGTTCTCATGTCAACATAAAATCGACGATACGAGCGATGCGGCACAATTTCAAATCATTCCTTCTCCCACAAAAGAGTATCGTAAAGTGTAGGTACTGCTTTGCCCACTTTATCTCTTTACCTCAATGTATCTACTTGTTTCGGTAGTGAGTGAGATATGCCAGCGCCCATTCTCATTCCATCCTATGCTATCCATCTCCATATTCCCCATCTTTTCTCCAAATCCTTTCCTAAATCTCTAAAGCGCATCCGGGGACGCGCCACAGTCATTCTGGACTGATGTTGGCATGTATCACGGATGTCGCAGCGCAGGGCGACGACAGTACGTATCCACCTATCACCAGGTTGTTTTTGCTCATTTGCCACATTTCTATAAAAAATAGAAAATCATTCGTGTATATTATTGTATATTGTTTCATATTGTTGTATTATTATTGTATGGATTTCATTATTGTATGGATCATTCGTGTATATATGGATATCGTGAACACTCACTGATTTTGATTTTCGACTGTCCGTGGCCCTTGATGGGCAGGATGAGGATCTGCCCGTCCATTACGTAGTCCGCCTTCAGGGTCACGTTGGCGGTGAAGTCCAGTGTAGCGCGACCTTTTTCTGTGTTCATTCTGAAAGTGGGAAGTCGACACATAAATCTTTTATCATATAGTCTTTCGTTTCGAAACAATAGCGTTGCTGATTTTTCTTATAATAGTAGCGTAGTTGATTAGATTGTTCTTAAAATTAATCATTTATGGCTTATTCAAGAACTAGAGATAACGAAAAAGCCATACTATGAAGGATTCTCCAAATTCATAACAAAATTATGCATTACTAGCGACCCGCCCTCGCTTCGCTTCGGTTTGTCTTTTTTTTTGTTCGATTTTTTTTTTAAATTTCAAAATAAAATACAGCATATATTAGACACGGATAATGTAACTTCCTATTTGTGGAAGAATTTTTGAAATCGGTTCAGTAGTTCCAGAGATTACCCCCAACATACAAACAGACAATTTTACCTCTTTATTATATTAGTATAGATATACCTTTCCCGGAGCCTGAACAATGAATTTTGCTCATCGTTCTGATTTGATTGACATAATTATAATTTTACGTACCTACCCATTACATTTTTTTTGTAAAAATGCTTTTTCATTCAACTTGGTCACTTTTAGAACTTTGAATATAGCCAATTTGTATGTGTTTATTGCAAATAAGGATTCGTAAAATTTTCATGTCAATGAATTGAGAATCGTGAAAGAAATTAATAAAGAAAATCTCTCACACATAGCCCTAAGGTTTCGTCGTAAACAGTTTGAACTTACTTGAAAGAGTTGACTTTGAAACCCCTCAGTCCTGTCACCACAGTGTTCTTGAAGGTCAGCCTCAACGCTGGGTTGTCTACTGGGATCGTGCCCAGCACCGCAGGGTCCAGGGGTTCAATGCCGAACTCCGGTATCCCATCAGCGAACTTATGGCCGGCTATCACGACTGCCTTCTCTATGCACGCATTCAGGTTTGGATCCGAGGCTGAACATGGCTTTAGGAATGATGCTGTAAAGAAAGAAAATATTTTTATTTCAGATTTGTCTATTCAATCCGGATCGACGACTTGAAGAAGTTCACCGTTAGAGAAGCAGCAGTGGAGTGGAAATTAGGGGCGGTGCAGTCTCCCACTGCATCATTATAAACTGATGTTCAGTCTAGAATGACACACGTTAGCAGGCCCCCGGATTCGCGCTGCCTACCTTTAGAGATTTAAGAATGAATTTGTATAAAGGATTGGGAAAATGGGGAGGAATAAGATAGGATAACATGAGATACGAAACGCGAACTTATATTGGGGAATAGGATAAAGTGGGAAATGCAGTATATTTTACGGTAGTGTTCTGTGAGAGAGGGTAAGTCGACCCCAACGGCTGTGGCGCACCACCCGTCCCTCACTTATTCAATGGCTCTTATGTCAATTAAAATCTTATTTAAATTATCAGAGGTATTTAAAAATACCTCTGCATCATTTTGTGGAATCTTTGAGTGGGTAAATCCAATTAGCCAGGATGTTGAAAGAACAAACAAACACACTAGTTCAACATCAACTCGTACTCATCTTGTTTACCGATCATTATGTCATTTAGTTATCAATGACTTCGTGTTTCTTTGGTGAGAATACAACTGTACCTACATAACTTATACAAATATACACAAATTATACGAAGTGTACGTTCAATGCCAGCCTATAAGGTGCTGCCGCAGGGCATAGGCCTGCCCTAGTAAATGTCAAGAGGGTGTCGGGCCATAATCCACCATGCGAATTGGACCTATGGCAATATCTTTTGAAATCATTTTATTGTTAATATATTACTCAATAAATTACAAACTTTCCTATTTGTTTTTATTTTAATACCAAGTAAAACGAAAAATTTTAAGGTACTCCTAATATAATGATATATAACAATATAATGATAACATATTTTATCAAAAACGTGTTAACGGAATATTAAGGGATATAAAAATATTATGAAGACAGGTGTTTTTTCTATAATAGGTAAAATCAAAGAAATACCCAAAAACTATTGGACCCATTAGTCATGTTTTAGGATCTGTACACATAACATTTGGTATTTGCATACGGTGTCAATGTCGCACGATTACTTATAGTACATGTCTAATTAATATAGTTACGTAAATTAAAAACACTCGTATAATAACCAAGTACCAATGAGTATATTTTGGTTTTATAAAAGGCAATGGAATTGATATCCGTATGCCCGAATGTGTGTTTGTTTATAGTTAGATATATATTTTATGTACAACATGTCAAAAGGTCGTTGCATAATAAAATCATTACTTGTACAATGTTCCGCCATATAGTTAGTGTTTGTCTGTAGTGAATAGCTACAAACAATTTTGGAATCAAGAATTAATTCCAGTTAACATTTTTTTTAAAACCAACTAAAATTTTATGTAAGTTATGATTTCAGTTGAATGTTACGATACGGTATCACAGATTGCTTAAAAGTAAGAAAGTGGCAGACGTACAGGTGGTCCAACTAAGTCTACCTAGTGGTGGTAAGTGGGTACTGTCGCCAACGGACATCTGCTGTACATGCCAACATCAGATAAGAATGACAAACGTTGGCATGTCTACCATTAAAGAGAGAATTAGGAGTGAATTAGGAAAAAGTGTTGGGAAGAACGGGATGAATATTTCTTAGGAAGAATATAATTGATTGTGCCCCGGGGTATGTGAATCGATGAGATGTGAAGAAAAGGATACGTAAGTAAAGTAAATGTTCAAATTCCGATCTTTACCATTGAGTTTCTACTTATGTAACGGATTTTTAAATTATCTTCACGGTGAAGAAAAACATCACAAGGAAACCCGCGTGCCGCAGAATTAATTTCCCACTATTCTTCACTTTACTCGCGTGGTGGATTCTGACCCCCAAACTCTCGTAATTTCTGAGTGAAGACCCCCTGCAATGAGGCGTTTAGGGCTGGTATCAATGTTTCTTATTAATCCAAATAATTGGGGTCAATAATTAATACTTAACAGAAGCTGCGGCTTTATAAGTCGTGACACCTTTTCCACCACGACTATATACAAAAAAAAAACTTGAGTCTTTAGAAAGTAGTTTTTAAATAAATTAATAATGACAGTTATCTTAAAAGTGTTGTGTTTGCGTTGCACATACAAACCTGTTATTATTCAATTCCGTTGCATTTGATAATGAAATACCGCTCATGAGGAAATTTTTGTCTCGAGTACCGTTTAAAGTGTACTTATACCTAGCAGTGTCGTGCGGTGTGACGTTAGAGTAGATATGGTTAGCTTGATTCCCATGGGAATTTTATAATTGATCTGGATAAAAGTACCCTAAATATTAATCCGGCACATAAGGTATAAATATAAGGTTTATATCCTAGCTAGCCTAGCTTTAGCTTTATTATAATAATAATCTTTATTTCGGACCATCAACATG
The DNA here is from genome assembly GCA_914767545.1 of Sesia apiformis. NCBI lineage: Eukaryota > Metazoa > Arthropoda > Insecta > Lepidoptera > Sesiidae > Sesia > Sesia apiformis. Next base: position 768,810 of record OU611958.1, read on the forward strand.
TCCATAATTGTTACGTTTGTTAGTAACATGAGCAAAACAATTGTTAATACTCGTTAATGTTAATGTGAATGTGTGTGCTTGACTTTTTGCGAATCTGACCTGGGACGAATCTGATCTAATAAGCAGATTTTTCTACCTTCTACCTGACTTTTATCTTCTACGAACCTGGCATATTCCGTCTAAAACAAGTATGATGTCTAGAATTTTTCCACATGTGATTTTGATTGAAGTTTGACGTCAATATGCAAATAGCAACTACTTTGGGGCAGGTTTACGTAATCAAGACCCCGTTTATTAGAAAACAAATACACAACTGGATCATTAATTTATCAACAAGATCAAGTCGAGTGAGGTCGATTAGGCAAGGAGCAAGTTTGTCTGGTTTCGTACTGTGTCAATGTCGAGCCCTGACATGCCCTTAAGAGTACAAGACACCGGCTTTTTGGTCAAGGTTGGTGAAACCAATTTAGTAACCTCTCAATTTACCACGTGATGGTAAGTGGCTACAGCCGCCCATGGACACTTGATACACAAGGAGGTATGCGGGCACGCCGCCGACCTTGCAATATTCAATTCACAGCTATCTTGAAGAAGCACATATCGTAGTTTAATGGAAAGATCTCTTGAGGCAGTTCGTTCCACAGACCACGGGTTGGTGGTATAAAATATTTTTTAGTACGAACAGTACGGGACACCTCCGTATCGAGGAGATGCGGATGCACCACACCTCTGTGACGGAGGGTACGGTTATATGGTAGACACCAAAGGTGATTATTATATTGAACAGTTCTTCAGAGCATTCCCCATTGTATTGTAATTTCTGTTGGAAGTGATCAAAGTAAATGATTAAGTAGGAAAAGAAATGAGATTTATTCATAGTAGACTAATTTATTCATAATTCAGTAGGTATTACAAACTCGTCAATTTATAGAGATTTTTGAGCGTCTAAACCAACTCTCTTAGTAATTCGCTATCAGCTTATAATGTCCCACTGCACAACTCGACCCTTATAAATCACGAGTAGGTGTCGAGCCATAATTCATCACGCGGGCCCAGTGCGGATTGGTGGATACACATGTTCTAGTTTTTTTTAATGCTCGAGCACGCGGAGATGTTTTCTTTCATCGCCGAACTAATATTAATTTTGAAAATATAATCCACTCTTAGGTATAATTAAATTTTTATTGGCGAAAATCAATTCTTATAGTTATTGCATTTGTTGACCGGTCTCCGTAATTACCCCTAAGTGGGTCGATCGGGCGGCGGCAATCCGATCTCTTTGTTTATCGGGGCGGCTACAACAAGTCTTGAAATGACCAATGTGGAGTTTTAAGGCCTTTAAACCCCCTCCCGATTAAAAAGGGAGGCCTGTGCCTTTCCCGCATCCCATCTTTGCTGTTTCAATCTTTTTAACAAATCCTGATTCCTAAATGTCCAAAAGTAAGCAGCAGATTGGCAGCAGTTGGCGACGGTCTATCCTTTTTTCTATTCATATATGGCAATGGTGCAATTAGCCCATTCTGCCATTGTGAAGTTTTCTTCATAATAAACAATTTCAAAGTCTAAAACGTATTCTGTCAATCTGTAGTCCCGTCGAAGTAAGTTAGGAGTCACTCAGTAAAGTGATAGTTGGTTTACTGAGGACAGACGAGGACTCCTTGAAATCACACGAGAAACGCAGTTCCACGCTTTTATTTTATTATCGCAAACATTACGCGCAAAAAACACTTTCGAGGTTTAATAAATTGTCACTATTAAACCACATAAGTACACAATTTTCACAATAATCAATCAAAAACTCAACTTCACTTCTTAAATTCCCGTCATAAAGTCCGATGGTGTGTTTATTTATACCAATCATAACTCTATCTAGTTTTAGTAATAGATCTCCAATTAAGTTTTACCTTGTCAAGGTAAAACTCGGTTCGTTGTCAAGGTAAAACTAATATGTAGTAATCATTGTATCAACCCAGTAAACCAATATTTAGCAACTTTAGTACCCACTAAGTACTTTGAAAAACAGACGTACTAAAAAATTGCACAACGTAAATGTTGACATGTTTCTTGGAGATGAGCGTATTGCAGACTTTTTGAAGGTCATACATGTTTCATAAACATAAACAATATGTGTATTTAACTGCCGAACCCATAAACTACGGATTTGGCGCATAATTCTGAGTTAATTGACATAAATGTTACATATTTATTTGTAAACATATTTTTTTTGAGCTTTGTACGTAGCTTTTTTTTGAAAATACTTGGCTGATGATACAATCCACCTGATGGTAAGTGGTTACTGTCGTCCATAGAGATATATGCCAATATCAGTCCAGAATGACAGACGTTGGCACACCCCGGATGCGCTATCGCCTTTGCAGACTTAGGAATGGATCCATACGTTGTAGTGAATATGTATGGTTAATTTTGCAAAAACTTGACAAAAAAATTGTAAAAGTTTCATGCCCATTATCCTAGAATCATTAATAGAATCCGTGACCTGTTTCAGGCTTCTTTGAGAGTATATTTGAGGCTTCTACGGATATTTTTTGAGAGAAAGCTTTATAAATAACAGACGACAAATGAGGACCCCAGAGGTCAAGGGGTCTAAGTGACATTTTCGAAAGAATTGAGTTAGATGCAGTAACAGACTGTTAAAATACTATTCTTTTTAGTGGTGAGGAGATCCAAGTGATTTCCCTGACAGGTGCTGCTACCTAGTGTGTTGCCCCTTCACCACTAGTAGTGCATGCTAACACTGCTTAGAGCGCTAAGGTCTAAGCTGCTTGGTCTAAGTACACATTATCTACCTTTTATTACCTATAAATGTAACACAGGTGATTTTAATAATCTATTGTTAGTACTAATTAGAAGCAAATGGCCAAAGTGTTGGCCTAAAATGGTCAAAACAAAAAAAAATAACTTACCCTCTTACAAAATTTTGTTGACTTTTGTTTCAATTATCTCAAAACATAAATTTTGTCATTTAGACCCCTTTACCTCTGGGGTCCTCAAATGTTATAACAGACTTATAACTAATAGGAGCCTTTAGATTTTAAAGGGAAAAGGGTCTCGCAACGCAATGAATAGGAGGCTTGAATTCTGCAACTGGAAATCATTAGCAATTCATAAACTTCAGCCACCCATTGAAGTTTAAGGAAAAGCGATTAAGTAAAAAAAAAAAACAAAATTAAATGAAGAACTCACGTAATGCTCCAGCCGACGCGCAGGCAACGCCACACGCCACCACTAGTACACACAATAACAAATGCATTATTTAAAAAAATCAAAAGGCTCCCAAGGCGACAAGCTTTTGACTGCACGAGTGTTGGGACGTTATCGCTTTTATATGTTACGCAAGGGACCAACGTGCGTCCGTACACTGTTCACCTATGATTCATACGAAGTATGACAATTTAATTCGATCTCTTCCGATCCTTCTCTGTACCCCTTCCATTATTAATGATAGGAGGATAATGAGAGGTGGGGAAGGTCAAGTAATTATGGTGGCGTGCTCACAGATTCGACAGGCTAAGAGATAACAAAGCGGCTATCACAAGCCCACCGCTTACATCGCCTCTAAATGAATGGATTCGCCAGCGTGGCGTTTCAAGCCCATACACTCCTCATCCACAAGACAATGTGCATGACGAGACTCGTGTTCAGCAGTGGATACTGAATGGGCTGGATACGGAGGTCTGTCAGAGTTCATTGTCCATCACATCTCATCGAGTGAACAATATAATGAGGTAAAGGTAACTTCTTGCACTCTACTCCGCGCCCCATTCACCCCAATTATAAATAGGAAGTAAAATGGGATATGGTCGCGTTATATTTCCTACTTACCATTTTTCTTAATCTTTTTTCCTAACCTTAAGATTCCAAATGTAGGAGGTATGCCAACCTCCATCATTGCTGGCTAGTGTTCACGTGTATCGCAAACGTCCTTTGGCGACAGTATCCACTTAGCGTCCAAGTGGACTGTTGATTTTGTGTATGAAAGAAAATTTGTTGGGAAGACAGTACCATTTTTATAAAACAATTAATATAAACCACACTAGGGTCCAAATAATTAGATGATTTTTAGTCCGAAAAATATTGGGCCCGCTAAGTAAAAAATGTATTAGAAACATCTTCAATGAAAGCATAAATAACATTATATTGGAATTTAAAATTAAACAAAGAGTATTAGCAATTGTTATTATTTTTGTTTTATTTAAGCTCCAAGTTCCTTTATATCGTTTCTTTTATCTTTATCGTTAATTTATCGTTAGATAAAATGTTTCGGAAATTAAAAAAAAAGAAAATTATGCCCATGGTTAAAAACGATCTATTGCCGTGGGTGTCGTAAGGGCGGCTATGTGATAACAATGCAGCTACCACAAGCCCTGGAAAGCCCGTCTGGCCAGGCAGTGTGTCATTTTTAAGTCCATACATTCCTCATGTACGGTACAATGGTAGCGGACGATAAAAGGGCCGATGACGGTGATTTAAAAACAACATGTCGTTGCATAGGACTCGTGAAGGTCTACAATTTTTGTCTAAACATTATTTCTTAAAATGTATAGGTTTTTATAGCGAAATTTACCTTCGCGATTGGCTCGGCGCGTGCCATTGCCATTTTTTATGTTTCACATGGGAAAAGGTCAAGATACGCATTCTGGTAAAATTCCGAAATGGTCATTTAACTATTGACAACATAACACATAAAAGTGTGTCGTAAATAAAAACTAAACTTTTCTGAATTGAAGAAATGATTAATTTTCTTATTTTTAAAATATAATAAACATTTTTATTATATGAAAGATTATTTTACAATTAGGAAGAAAGGATGATGGGACAAAATGTATAGATCTTGTATCAACTCACCAAAAAACACAAAATTAGTGACAATATACTTTTTGCAATCTACCATAATCGTTACTCGTTACGAGCAATAATTGGACGTTCTAAGGCGATTTTTTTACTAAAAGAAATATGTAAAAGATTTTAACAAATTAAAGATAAGGATAGAAAAGTGGTTTATATCATGGTTAGTCCACGGTTTTGACATTAACTGCCTTATCATTAAAAGATATATGAAATGAAAGCTTTCATTTGAGGTTTATCTCAAGTGTGTTGGTACAATGTTGATTTTCTTGGGACACTTACCCATCGACCTTACTTTATTTACTTACCTTATATAATAGGTACTTTATTTTGATAACTTTTCAGTGAAAGGATAACGAAGATATCGTTGTGTAAATGGCAATTATTGGATAACCTTGAAAGTCACATGTTTGAACAACTCAAAAGCTTATGAAATACATAGACTGGTATAAAATGTGAATTAATTAATATAAAGTTATTTATTGACTGTCTGGTGTCCGCTGGCTTGACAATAACAACACCCCAATTCTTTCCGTGGATGTCGTGAAAGGTGTCGTAATTAGCAGATAACAAAGCCGCTAACACAAGTCCTGAGGAATTACTCCACCTCTAAAAGGGTGGACTCGCCAACCCGCATGTCCTTTCAAGGTCATACGTCCCTCGTGCGCAAGACAATTTGCACGAGGAGGCCCGTGTCAAACTGTGGATAATAAAAGAGCTAGTGTCGGAATTTATTATGTGTCCAATGTTTCAATCGGTTAACAAACCTCTACGTTTTCCACAAGTTTCTGATATAAGGGTTATGAACACGAATTGTTACTTTTATTGTATTCAATAAAATGAGTTTCACAAAAAAATGGTGGTAACAATAGAGAAGCACTTTAGTTCGCATCGGAGCTAATGATAACGTGACCGTTTCAATTAGCATAAATCTTTCCAACGTGCTAGTTTTCGACAGAATGCCTTCAGTTTTCAAGTTATTCGGTCAATGGAAACATACGTGTAGTGATGAAATGCTGATGAGTGATGAAAAGTGATGAAACGTCAGAAGACTGACGTTTGTTAAATACGTCTTAACCAATGTGGTTTCAACTATAACCACCTGCCAATTATTTACCTGAATTTATTTTGTATATCAATACATTATCTAAGTATAATCCTGTAATATTTCTCATGCACCCAGCTTTCTAATTTTTTCTCAAATTTATTCTTAAATCTTCGAAGGTAGGCAGCGCATACGGAGACGTGCTAATGTTTATCATTCTGATATCGCCATGTATCTCGAGTGTCAAAGAGAGACAGTGACCACTTACCACCACGCGGACTGTCTGCTCGTTGCTAGCGTCAAACTAAATAAAAAAATATATTTAACAGGAATACTGCTTGAATGCTGATCGCCTGGCTAATAATTCTACAATTTCGGACGTAAAACATTAACAGTTCTATGTAAATGTATTAACCAAATAAAATGTAAATTATAAATTTACATCTCATTAATTGTGTCTGCCCAATTAATTTTAATTTATCATAATATATAGTTAAATATCAGATGTAAACGATGAATTATGAAGGTGTTAGTAGCGTTCTGTGAATAAGTTTACCATGTTACGATGCAAGTAAGTCTAGATATTCATCCATAATATATTCCATATTCCTTTATACCGAACCCAATCTCCCTTACACCTTGGAAGGTGTAATAGGATGAAGGAAACTCCTCGTCCCATTGTAATAATAAATATTCCCTTTTTCCAAATCTATTCCTAAATCTCCGAATGTAGGCCAGTTAGGAGAGGACGAGCCAACGTTTGCCATTGGACTAATGTTGGCTTGTATCGCGGATGTCCATAGGTAACAGTATCCACGTACCACCGCGTGCACTATCTGACACCCCTGACATTTCCTTTCTATAAAAACCACTGAGAATAATAATAATAAATACTCTTTATTGCATACAAATAGTTATTACACATGCACAAATAATAAATGACAGAATACAATAGGCGACCTTATCGCTGAGGCGATCTCTTCCAGGCAACCTTGGGATACAGAAAAATAAAAGGGATATAGGTAGTGCAAAAGGACCGAAATCCACAGATAGATCATGTTCAATATACACTTATCGACAATAAATATAGTATAATAAATACATATAATAATAAATAACTTAATAATCTATAAATACATACATACATATCTACATCTACACTGCTCCCCATATTAATTCGCAAATAAGATCCAAGGGACGAAATAGAACAGGTTAGAAACAAAAACTTTTTGTTTCTAACCTGTTCTAACAAAAAATCATCCATAATTATTAATAAAATAAAAGGTTGAATATACTCTGCACAACAAAAGTAAACATAAGATCACTGGATTGATGCACTCTCTACAACCACTTTAGGAACTAAAGCGTTTCCCTCTCCATAAGTACGGCAGCCAAGTTCATATTGTCGCGAGACGCTCGGGATGTTTCGAATAGCAAAAAATCGCTATTCGCTAATACGGTTACCAATACTAGTCTAAGCTACTACGCACGCAATTGCAAAATTAGTAAGGAGGTAATTTGTAGTTCAATTTATGGTTAGTGCTATAAATATTTTTTTTAATTGAATATTCGAAACATCCCTAGTCCCACTAACTGTTTAACATTGGTTTTACAAGATAGTTTAAAGTAAAAATAAAATTTTAAACTCAAATGTGTAAGAACATAATAATCGGTGTATCGTCACGAGGACGGTGAACAAAAGACATCAACGGGAAGTAACTAAGTGCAATGATCCTTTGAATATTTGGCATTGGCTCGTAAAATTATCCTTTTAATATTACTTAAACGAATGAACAATACATTTGGCTCCGTATTTCACATAGCGTATTGTCCTTCTTATTTCGTTAAAAATTGTGTCATTATCTTAGTAAAAGGACCTTATTGTCGGCTGTAGTTTTCCAGATAATTGAGACATCAGTGAAATTTTAAAAATAACATATTATTTACTGTTTTATCTTAAATATTAAATGTTTGAACATGTTTATATTTAAACAGAATCCTGATAAAACGAATTTTGAAATCTCAACCAATCCATAATCACTGAATATTTAAGACAAAATATCGTGCACATAAAATTTTTTTCTTAATATATGTACTATATATATTTAAAAAATATAAAGGAAGGCCAAGGTAAGCAAGTAATAAAATATGACCTATAATTAATTTTATTAATTCTTCGTTCATTTAGACTCAATTTACAAAATTCGGCCACAAAAGTCTTCGGTAGGTACATACCGTCGCCTTGTTACCTTCTATATTTGTAACATAGCATAACAAAATAGAACAATAAAGGTAACAATAATCAATTGCTTGAGCAGGTACGAGGTTTAATCTACGTACGTAGTTCTTAATAAAATTATAGTTAATTGTAATAGTGTAATTATTTTTTTCTGTTTTAGATATACCTCCTCGTATGCATGTTAAGTTGTTAATTGCTGTTAATTGTTCCGAAAAATTAAATAAAAAAAGGCGGTGACAGGAATAGATTTCGCTATATTTCCGTACGTTTTCCAAATAACAGTGTTTACCCTATGGCCCTGCTGGGCGCGCGAAACACTTGGTCGCGTCGCGCGTTGCGCAGTGAATATTGCACGCGTGTATCCTACGCGAACATTGCGTCTAGCGTTGCGGCGCGTGACGTTCGTCTGTTTACGACTTACTTTGCTCCTTGCCTTTCTAAATATAAATACTTTAAGTAAATGTTTTCACTGAGTAATAAGCGCCAAAGGACATTATTATTTCTCCATACAAGTCTGGCTTCTTGTTTTTTTTGGATGCGGCCAGCAATTATATTTGGAGGATTGAAAGACTGTAAAACCCATTCGAATTGTACATAAACGATTTTTTTATTTTGAGTAAAATAAGAGTTATATTGACTTTTTTATATTAGGTAACATGAGTTACATCCATTTTTTTAGGCATACGTATATGACGACGACGCGACGCACCGCGCCGCAATACTTGACGCGACGCAACGTTCCACAACGCTTTGCCTACCAGGACAAACCTTTCGACGAAAGTTGTAGATTTTTCCGAATTCTACCCAACGATAGTTCGTATGAATATATGTCGTATTAATCTTTGAGATTTAAAAAAATAAATCATCTTAATAATTTCAACACCACTGAACCAATTTAACTCATCTTCGGACTTAGCCCAGATAAAAACCCTAACTGTTATTTGCCAAAATTTCACTTTAATTAATAAAGTACTACTTGTACTATTTGTACTACTTATTTATACTCTAAAATATGTATTACGATAGAACGAGAATTAGAAGGAGTTCAACGTATCGACAATAAATTATTCTGTTTCGATCGTTTTGAGTCCATGTGTGGACTGTTTATGGCCGTTATATGAGCACGCCGTCGTCACGGTAACCACACGATCGTAATTTATACTATAATCATATGCCGTGACGCACATCCCATTATCGAATTTATGTGAATAGTCATTTTATATTCATAGAAAAAGTAATATATTGTCTGTTAGTACTCTAAATGGGAAAAGTAAATTTAAAATGTGATAAAAACTTTCAAAACCTCAGGTGGACCATTACCAAGTATAAGTAACGACCTTTCTCCGAATCCATTCCTATATCTCCAAAGTTAGGCAGCGCATCCGGGGGCGTGCCAACGTTTGTCATTTTGTACTAATGTTGGCATGTATCGCGGATGTCTATGGGCTACAGTATCCACTTATCAACAGGTGGACTGTATGCTCGACTGCCGCCGTCGTCCATAAAAAAAAATACGTTTTGAATTTACTTGTACAGTAATGATTGTACCTTAAAACTAAAGTAGGTACTAAATTCATTAAGGCAGGTGTACCAAAAGATATGAAGACAGTTCTTCGAGCAATATGACCAATTGCTGTTTTAATCTCAATATACATCAATACCTATGGTGCATCTTTTTCTGTCCTCACATAGTATAGAAAAGGAGTCATATCAAAGCTAGGATTCCAAAGATTACGTCGCACGCTTTGCTGAGGTGCTTTATTATGAAAATATTGTAATTTTTAAAAGTTATTTTATAAATACGAGGGGACATCCCCTACTAATTCATTCTGTTAACTATGTCGATTATTTCAATTTTGTTAAAAATCTTTGTCAGGCTAAAATATCAGTTTCGGTTCCATATAGACATTAAAGTATATGTGAATTGAAATTGTGCCAAGCAACGTCTTTTTTCATATATTGCAATGGTGCACTTAGCACATTCTGCCAGTGTCAAATTTTCTTCGTAATCATAGACAAAATAATTTAAGACACATTTTGTCAGTGTCCGGTGACGTCGAAGTAAGTCACGAGTCATTATCACAAAGTGATAGTGGGTTTATCAGTAAACCTCAGGACAGTGTCCTAATCAGTAATAAGTAATACTAGTATTAATAAGAAATGACAGTGTCCTCAGGAACAGAGATGAACTCCTTGAAAGCACACGAAAAATTAAGTTTCGTGTTTTTATTCAAATTATCACAAACATCACTTTGATGTTTAATAGGCTATTACTATTAAACCACTAAACCCATAATACTTGTATAATACCCATAATGTTTACACAACCATTACTTCTCAGCGCTCCCGCCAAAAAGTCCCAAGCAACGTCACGGGAAAACATAAAGTTAGTAAATATAAACGTAACGAATTATTTGTATTCCTGAGTCGAAACAGCGTTTGAGAATTATCGTGATTCATTATTCTATGTTACTGGGTTACTAACTCAGAGGAAGAGAGTTACTGAGAATAGTTATTAACTATTCCAGTGTGTTCCTGTTACCGGGGGATTAACAATTTATATTATGCCAGAGAATTTATTTCCTGTCTACATAAAAATTGTCTGGCAGAGGTCGTTATTAGCGATAAGACCGCCTTTTGTAAATTTCATATATTACAATATCTGTTCTATATGTAATCCATCAATCCGCCCTGGGCCCTCGTGGTGGATCCCCCTAGTGATTTACTAGGGGAGGCCTGTGCACTTCAGGGTGGGACGTTATAGATACAAATGTCTTGTTTTGTTTTGGTGTGCAATAAATAATTTTATCTGTGTATGCCACGTGCAATCTTCAATCGACGTTCGACTTTGATAACCAATTAACTTAATCCCTGCCTACTGTGAAATGAGGTTCGGGTTCAAATCCCGTACGGAAAAACATTTATCTATTTAAACGGGTCTTAACGCGACTGTCAGCTCTTGACCGTTTAAATAGATAGATGTGTGTGAAAAACGCGAAAATATCAAATGTTATATTACGAAAAAACGTTTGTTTTAAAGAGATATTTGTTCGGGTTTCATTTAGTTTCTGGGCCCCAGGATACAGGTTTTCTTTTACATAGAAATAAGGTAGCAAACGAGGGCGTAGTCAGAACTTTATCCAGGTAGGAGGAAAGCGATAAATTTTCCTATAATTGTGTAATGTAGAAAGTCTGTTACTTATTTTTCCCTATTTTTTATAGGAAGAAGGTGGCAGACGAGCATTACCACAGGCCACCTGGTGGTAAGTGGACACTATCACCCATAGACATCCGCGGTACAAGCCAACACTAGTCCAAAATGACAAACGTTGGCACGCCCCCGGATGCGCTGCCTACCTTTGGAGATATAGGAATGGATTTGGAGAAAGGGTGGGGAAAATTGGGAGGAATAGGATAGGAAGGAATGGGCTCTGGCATATCTCGCTCTCGACCGAAACACGTATGTACATTGCGAAATAGAGAAGTGCGAAATGTGGTACATTTCAAGGTAGTCTTCTTGAGAAGGGTAACGAGGCCATGAGTTCCAACCTTACTGTTATACGGATCCAATCGCGGGAGGTGCGCGCCGTACTCGCCATGCTGGGACATGGAATCCACAGTAACATTATACCTCCGGTGTCAAGTTGATCAATTATTGCAGGCTTCTCTTTCGGTGCCAGTGGTATGCCTATCTCCTCCAACAACTTCTTGCGCTCATCTAGATAGAGCCAAGGGTTACGAGGTGGCTGTTGGGTTGCAGCGTCCACTCCCCCCCACTTTCTATGCCAGGGCGGAAGACAAGCGCCTCACCCTGCCCCACCTTTGCTACGCCTATGGTAGCCGACGAGTAAGTGAATACTGTCCCAAATGGACATATGCCAACATCAGTCCAGAATGACAAACATTGAAACTCAACCAGATACGCTGCCTAGATTTGGAGATTTAGAAGTGGAATTGGGAAAGAAATTTTGAATGATGAGCATAGCAATGGTCTGATTTATACTCCTTAGTCTTCCTTGCGTGGTGTTGCAGGTGTCCATGGGCGGCGGTGACCACTTACCGTCATATGGCCCGCCCTCATATCTGTCATTTATTCTATAAAAAAGACTAGTTCTTGATTCTCGTCGATAAATAATGTCGATAATATTTATCAGTAGGAATTTATACGAACGATTTTTTAGAATAATATTCTAATTATTTATGAATAATGATTATAAAACAACAACTGTTTAGAATGTCCGATTTAAACAACAACTGTTTGGAATGTCCGATTTAATGTTCATTCTCAGGCAAAAATATAATTTAGAAAATTTGTGGAGGTATATTTTAAATTCCACCTAAATAAATTGGCATAATTTTTTTTTATGACTCTATTGGTAAATAGAAATAGCATAAATTACTTTTTATTAGTCACGTAGGCTCTGTAATCTTCATAAGGATAATGCCATTTTATAACGAAGATAGATGCCTTCGATCACGTAAACATAGATATTAATTAAAAAAGACTGAGATTCCCAAATGAAGAGATCTGCCAAACAATTAAAATCACTGACATAGCTCATAGAAACAATATGCTGAAGTGGCAAGTCATGTTTGTTGCAGACACATGAGATAGATGAAATAAATATTAGATCTGTGGGGTAGACATTCCTACAGACAGACATACAGAAAAGCGGAGTGTGGGACGCACTTCGGCCACGTGGACTTGGCGGAATTCGTCAGTAGTGGGTGGATGAGGAAAACGGAATGGATGCGTGGTGGTGAGCCTTTGGAAAGGGCGTATATCCAGCAGTGGGGAGACTTAGGCTAATGGTACTCATACGCTAAACTTTTTTTTATACAAAGAAAGCGGAGACGAGCATACAGTCCACTTGTTGGTAAATGGAAACTGTCGCCCGTGGTACATACCAACATCAGTCCAGAATGACAAATATTGGCACGGCCCCATCCCATCATGCGGATGCGCACTGCCTACCTATAGAAAATGTACGAGAATATGTTATTAATTTAGCGAAGTTAAATGATTCACTCTTTCAAAAATATTATGAACAAGAAAATACTCACTTTATTCAGTTAATCTTCTAATTTTTGTGATTTCTAGCAGTAAAGGCTCCGGTGACCGGCGTTCGAAAGCATAAGAATCAATAACAGTTTTTTAATCAGCCCTTTTATCGACCACTGCCGGACTTGGGTCTCATCGTGGGGACAGTCTTGCGCATGAGGGATGTGTGGCCTTAAAACGTCAAACGGGCCAAGGGTATATGCGAGTCCACTCTTTTAGAGGTGGTGTAGTTCACCCACGGGAGGAGATGCTATTCTCAAGCCAGCCGACCCTCACGAATAGGAGGACGTAAGGCGTAATCTCTCTTCGAGTGATTTAAAACAATTGAATGTGAACGTATAACAATACAGTACGTACAATATATAACAATACGTACAGTGAGTGTGAACAAAGATTTTGTTTACTTTTAAGTGTGAAGGATTAGTTTTCACAACACAAGGCGGAAGTTAAACACCGTAGGATTAATTTTTCCATTGATACATTCGACTCATGATGTACTCTGATTTTACGCATCCGAAATTTCCCACCCGAATGAAGTTCGAACGAACGAAGTATTAACACTATACTGACTTTCCTTCTATAGATATATATACCATATAGGTTCTATAGATATATATATATATAGGTTCTAGCGTTCATAAACAAAAGTGTACATAAGAATGAACACAAACAACGGAAACAAAATTTGCCTACTTACAGAACATGAAGAAAGAAAAGATTTAAAAGTTACTAAAATAAACGCCTGACAATTTCTTATAGCAATAATTTACATAATCATGTTTCTCTATATATTATACAGGCGCTACCTATTCGTATTCACAACTATTAATGATGGTTTTAGCACAGGAGCGCTCCTAGGCGTGAATCTTTTGTACATCAAAGCTCCACATTCATAAAGCAGGTGCGTTGACGTTTCATGCTGCTCCTCCGCACAAATGAGCTAAGTTAGCTAGGTATTGTTACATAGTGCAATTAATTTGTAAAATTGCAATATACAACCTACCTATGTTGTGAATTGTAACATAATCTTTATTTTAGCTGGTAGGTTTCCGCATTTAGTAAGACTCTGCGAATTGAATTGAATTGAAACAAGAAGGCGTCAATCATTTTAGTAACTAAGGCCCGATAAAGTAGCTGTTTACAATCTGATAGATAAATATTGACTTTCTGATACCTTCTGATAAAGTGTCAGGAGGTGGTGAGAAAAGCCCTTAATCTTTCAATAAAGAGAAAAACAAACACAAATATCAATGAGTATTAAATTACCCTTTCTTTCTGTGATCTTGAAAAACATTTTTGATATTAAAACCGTAAGTTTTATATGATGTAAAATGTGATTATTTATAAATAACGCCATGGTCTGGCCGGTCAAACGATTTTCTTGTGGTCTTTTGTTATCTGGAACGCAGGCTCTGTGGCTTAAGCACGAATCTTTATCGAATTCAAATTGCTTGTGTAATTTTTATTTTATTTTGTAATTTATCAATATGTTTAAACTTTTCAACTTTTTCAATATGGTACGGAAGTCTTCTGTGAGAGAGGGGTAACATAGCCGGTCGAGTACGCCCAGCGGCTGGGGGACTGCAGCGTGTATCCTCCCCCTCAAAAATTATCTAAACTCGAAATATTCATTAAAAGTCATCAATCAATGATAGCGGTTTTATGAATCATTAGACCGTTCATATTGCTTATGACAAAACATTTAATTTTCATTACAATAAAGATCAATTTACGTTGATCTAGATGCACCTATTACTTGTCAGCAGTTATTAACAATCGTATATAAAAGAAGTTCATTGATTGTTACTTCGCATTCTGTTTGTCTGTGTGCTTGTGTTTCAGTTTGTCTAACATAATGAAGGTGTTAATTACTTTGACAGTTTGTGTGTCTGTTTTCGTAAGTGTTAATGGAGCATTAGGTAAGTGCCTTTCAATTTATCATCCAGATATTATTAATAACATAGTTAATAAAAAATACAGCTAAAGTGTCTGAGTCCTAAATTATGGATTCGATATGAACCTATGACGCCCCACTGCAGGGTACGGCCTCCCCTAATAAATCTATAGTGACTATATGTATATACAATCTATATAAATATTTTAGAAATTCTTGTTACTTTTCCAATATAACGCCCTAAGCCGAGGTCCGTTCCTTGCGCCGGTCTACCGGCGGGATAGCCCTTAGGCTCGTTGCTGCACACATCTTTTGCTCGTGGCTGAGCGCCTTCTGCGCTCGCCCTAAACTATACATGTCCGGTGACTCTTGAAAGGCTATTGGGGCCACAAGAATTTAGCCATTCCGAAAAAAAAAGAAATTAAAATTCGTCATTAGTTCGCCGCTGAAGGAAAACATATTGAGACAACCCGCGTGTTCCAGATTTAATAAAAATGCTGGAGGATGTGAATTAGGATCCAAAAACCGAAATTAGATTTTCAAACTACGCATTTAAAATATATCTTTGTAATATGAAATATTACTTGAATATATTATATTTGGATAGTATTTATATTAGAACATTTTATTTATTTAAATCAGGAAAATATAACATTTAACAACTATTTATCACAGTATTGTTCATTGCTTTGCTCAAGTGGTTAAGATTAAGAAATAAAAATTTACTTCATCTGCAACTGCAGTGTATAATAATCGTAACACACTTGACTGTTTAATAACTGAGAAAGATGATTGATGATGAGGGAATCCAAAATGATCTGTTGATTGCAGATCTTGAAGTGGGATGTTAAAGGTCGATATTGATTTATTAATTAGCACTATCAATGTAACGTGGCCGTGTGGTGTCGGCCAGTTTTGGAACCGCACCACCCTATATCTTCTCGTGGGTGTCATAAAAGGCGACTCAAAGCCTCCACCACGAGCCCTGAGGAACTGCACCAATTTAAAAAGAGTCAACTCGCCAACCCACTTGGTCACAAGACAATGTGAATGAGAAAGCCCACATCCAGTAGTGGACGATAAAAGAGTTGGTTACATTACGTTAATATTTTAACCAAAACTTGATAAACACGTTGAAGACGCACTTCAGAAAATGAAATAAGCAAAATCAATATGAACAAACGTTTGGTAAATCTTGATACGTAAGCAAAATAAACAATGCACCTATTTACCTACTTACACACTTCTTAGGAAATACCAAACACGTTCTTTTTAATAAAATGGTTATTTTCCAAATATCATTAGTTAACAGTTAATGATATTATTATTGATTCACGTATCTACGTAAGTTGCGGTAAATACAGTTCTAATTAATCATATTTTAATGATGCAGAGCAGGTGTATTATTAGCAGCGTAAGATTGTAGCAAAATTAAAACGTAACGTCGTGTGGTTCAGTTTTGATATTTCTAGAACCCTCTTTGACACTTTGAAACTTTCCTTTAGCATTACCCAGAGCCAACGACGTGGACGTAGAAAGTTTTTGTAGATTCTTCTTTATTTGCTTTGAATTACCGGTTATCGGAAAGTTCAGCGCTCCTGCAAATTTGGCGCCCTGGGCGATCCCTCGCTACCGCTATCTGATACCTCGGACCCCCTTAACGCCGACACATAAAAATCACAGAAAAACGTTAAAATCATCCAGAAATTAACATAATTTTTATGTGCATAAATGACAGAAAGGGATGCATGAATTAGAAGAAAGAAAAAGGAAGAACAGAGGTCAATATAGGTAGTAAGGAAGAGGTAAGGAGGTAGTAAGGTGTAAGTAAGGAGGTGAAATGAAAGAAATTGGTGAAGAAACCTCCATTTTCCTGCTCCAGAAAAAATTAAGGCAGAAATATATAATAACAGCACGAACTTCGATTTTCTTCATTTTTCACACCAATAAAATTCCCGCCAAATGTAAACAACAAAAAAAAATATTGGCGACAGTTTTTTTTTTTAATTCTTTTGGCACTGGCTACTATTGAATTTGAGATTCGAATGAAATATAATACATTACTATAATTTAATGTAAAGTATCCGATTCCAGAAACTTATTGATCAACTTATAGTATATCCCTACCAAGGCGAAGAGGGGAAAATATTCCTTTCCCGGGAAAATATACCGGGGATCTCCCCGAGTATCCATTTCTGGGTCTGTAGAGATAAATGGAATAATCGAAATATATATTGAATATACAAACACAATGTTTATACGATTTCCATATTATCAAGATTATTATTTAAATATCCGCTTAGCAATAATTAATAACCGTCAATAAGGTCATTCAGTTATGCAACAAGTTCTGCGACAGTCATTACCAAGCCTCAAGAATCATTAGTCTAAACGAAGTTACAATTAAATAATTCCCATCGACGGGTCATCAACGTTTGGCCGTAAAGAAAACTGCGATAATTGTCTTAATTTTATTGTTTTCCTGTCATCATATGCCATCTAAGAAATATCTATTACAGGAATGTGTCCTGTTATTAATATATGGGTGGGTACATAAGTAATTTATTAAAAAAGGAAAGTTTAAAATCAGTTCTTTAATTGCCAGGGAGCTGGGAGTGTAATCCCATAGCCGCTAGGCGCCTAGGACTAGCCAAGTTATCTTTCACAGAAGACTACCTACTTTATCCCCCTCCAATATACATATGTGTTTCGGTAAGGAGTGAGGATATGCCAAAGCCCATTCCCTATCTTATCCCTCCTCATTTTACCAATCCTTTCTCGATATTCATTCCTAAATCTCCAAATATAGGTAGCGCTTCCGGGGGCGTGCCAATGTTTTTTATTCTGGACTGATGTTGTCTAGTATTGCGGGTGTCCGCGAGCAACGATATCCACTTACCGGATTATATGCTGGTGTACATCCTTCTTTCTATAAAAAAAATGTTATAACAATACACAACAAGCGGTTTGCTCATTGATCTACTGCGCATTCGGTATTTTGTGTTGCTCATTTAATTAATTATCTTTTATTATATACTTATATATTCCTTTGATATACTAGTTCGCGTATCTAAATTGGATGTCTAATTTTAATATGATTATTCCAGCACCATTTATCACACCATGCAGCGCGTCAGACACCGTCTGCTTGAAGTCCTCTGCACAGAAGGTGGTTCCAGTTCTTGCCGCCGGCGTCCCAGATCTGGGGCTTATTCCGTTGGACCCCATGCACGTCGACAGGGTGTCGGCCAGCCAGGCAGGCCTGAACATGGACTTTACGAACACCGCAGTGAAAGGCTTGAGGAACTGTCAGGTGTTGAGTTTGAAGTAAGTATAGTTCATTGCAACTGCTGGTAACGAGATAGTGACTAGCATCATGGATACCTACAAGCCAAGGGTCCTTGGGTTTATTTAGTTAGAAGTTCAGAAGGCATTAGTTAGAAGTTTGAAAGAACTAAGGGGCGTATTTTTCGGAATAAATTGCCCTACATTTTGTGCGTACACTACTGGTCACGAGCTTCCTCATGCACTCTGTCTTATGCACAAGGGTTATATGTACGCTGCCCAAGTGGGTCCGGCGAATCTCGTCTTTTAGAGTTGGTGTAGTTTTTGAAGGCTTATGGTAATGGCTTTGTCATGCCTTAGTCTCTTTTTAGGACACCCACGGGAAGAGATGGTGTTCTAAAGCCCGCCAACAGCACATGGCATATGGCATATATGGTACTTTCGACGACAGACACAGAAGACTGTTGTTTAATGTAGATACCTACTACCACGACAGTTTCGGGAGGAATTGGGACTTTCCAGAACACTATTTCCATCCCTCATCCCCATCCTCTCTTATCCCATTATATTCTCGACTCACTATTCCATCCTGGAGTGGAGGAAACTCCTTATGGCATCCTATGCTCCATGAGGATGGCAATATGTGTCATAATCACGCAGATCTCCGTCTTGTTTACCATATTTGCTAGAGATAACTTAATCATAACCAAACAAAATTGACCGACATGATAAAATGTATTAGTGTATCCTATAATAGTCCAAGGTAGACAGCACAGCAGTTCTATAATTATTCAGCACAGTAGTTACTTGTCTGAACCGCATGACACCTGCATACAAGGTTAAAACTTATCAATTAAGTAATTACCTGAGATACAACCCCATTTAGATAAAATTGAAATAGAAGATAAAATTACATCTAAATCGTGCTCTCTAAGCACATATTTATTTAATAGTAACTAGCCAGTGGCCGTCTTGTGTCGGTCCACGTTAGAATAGTATCATTACACCTGTCCCCGTGGGTGCTGTAATAGGCGATTGAGGGATAACAAAGCGGCTACCACAAGCCTTGAGGAACTACACCATCTTTAAAAGAGTAGACGCCCCAACTCGCCTGGCATTCACAAGACAATGTGCCTAGGGAGGTCCGTGTCCAGAAGTGGATGTTAAAAGAGCTAGTGAAGCTCACTGATAAGCATAGCAACATAGCAAATACATCGTATTTATTAACAGACTCAGTTAACGCTCAAACGCCAACTAAACTCAAGCCATCTCAAGTCTCTAGATTAGGGGTCTCAATTTTTTTCGGTCGCAGATCCTTTTCCCAAAAACTATTATTATAAAACCGTTGAAATAGTAATTTACTTTACTTACTCAAACAAATACATTTGTACAGTAGGCAGGTACTCGATATTAAATATTTCACTAGATATCGTTTTATTTGTTTGTTGTTCATGATTGAAAAATGATAAAAAAGGATATGAAAAATGGCATTTTAGTGGAAATAAAACGCCACTCAAAATTTTAACTTTTTCTTGTTAACAGGTAGTCTCGTGTTTACATTACCGCGCGGCGGGTTCGACTCCTCGCTCTTATCAGCGAACGCGCGTCGCTGCCGTGCGAAGCTTAACTATATACAATAATAATCTGCATGTCCGTTTGTAGAAAATATATATTATTTTTGTATTATCGGAAATATGCAGATTATCATACGCTACAGCATTATCATGTACAACATTTAATATCGAAACTTGCATTAGCGAAAATTACAGCAAAAAGGATCCGTATATTTAAAAAAAAAAATCACATTTATGAAATAAAAATGCAAGTTCAGAATAAGTACAAAAATTATAATAACTTTATCAAATGAAGTGAAAACAATACTATTATATTCAGACAATTGAAAGTAAACACGATTACAAAAACGAAAGTTTTCAGTTTGGCAAAATGAATTTAATAAGATATTTGGGCTCCGTATTATTTCATCCATTCTTACGTGTGACTCTTTTTGTGGTGTAAATTTTCTTAATTAGGTACTTATTGGAATCATAGATATTTTGTTAGCGAACGAATAGCAGTGGTAAGGGTGTCTATTTTAGCTGTCGTCGACCTCCAATTTTTTTTATTGAAACTATCTACTCCTAGAAAGTTCTAATCGACCCCGGGGATCGATATCGACCACTTTGAGAATGACTGCTCTAGATGGTATTTTCATGCTGCCTTCGAAATGTATAAGATTAATACTCGTAGCTGTATGTACGTATTGCGCGCCGATTTTCTTGGGTATTTACTGAAACTGACTTAATGTTCTCTTTAATAGACGCGACGGCAAAAAGATGACCATAGAACTGAAGTGTTCTGTGACGCTGATTGGCAACTACACTCTCGGAGGAAAGCTGCTGGTGATGCCCATCGAGGGCGAAGGCAAATACAGGATTAGAATCCGTAAGTCTTCCACACATTGTAATGATACGACGAGCATTGTTATTTACTGTCATCTCTGCTTCTTTGCATTGGCGGCCTTAGCCGTTTGGCCGCCCTGTGCAAGATATTCGGTTGTGTTTGCGTCCGGTTTCTGTGTATAGAGCCTTCATTTCCGTTGCCGTGCCATTGCTCCCGGCGCCCTGTGCGTCCACAGCCGTAGCAAACCCCTAAAGCCGGCTCTGCTTCTTTGTTCCTCATAATTCTAACTGGACATTAATACTTAAACTTCAAAAACCGATTCTGCGACTTTAAATCCTTACAAGCATAAGGCCATAGGTCTTCTCTCACCCCCTCGCTAGGGTCGCTAGGTTGGGGACTGAGTCCTCTTCAGTGACGTCTCCTCTGTCCGTTAACACGGGCGGGTAGCTGGGTTGGCCCTGTGGACCGTAATGCTGTCTCCGAGTTTCTTTATGCCGTTCTCGCGGTAAGCAACCAGCGTAGGTGGCAACAGTGAATCTCCTCTTGGTGACGCTCTTCACATTGCGGTCAAGTCACTTCGAAGGCCCTTGTCGTCTGGCGGCCGCGGGTGCAGTGGCACTAACTCCCTGATGTGGAGGAGCCGCGACGTATCGGCGCGGGTAAACATTATGGATGCAAGCCACCAAAGGGCACCACGCCGATGCAGCGTACGCGAGGCGACTTCACACTACAAATATAATAGCACCTGATCGTGTGACATATTTGCTACCTTTTGATTCGTGAGGCCCTGATCCATGATTCGCCTAAGGACTACAATCACCGACATAGCTCCGTACCCAGGCATAGAAGGCCATAAAACGCTACTCTGGCAAGTCGGCCACTCCACTGTTCTTGGGGATCACGGCCTGTAGCAGCCATGTGGCAGCTTATCACCAGGTGGACTATCTTTTCGTTCAATCATTCAGGAAAACTTTAAAGAGCCGGTCTTTCTTTTCCCAGGTGACATACTTGTGAAGATCAATTTCGAAGTTAACGAAATCGTGCAGAACGGCGACCCTTATTGGACACTGGCGCACTGGCGGCACAGCACCCAAGTGCAGACCAGCGTCGATTTCAGCTTCCAGAACCTATTTCATGGAAACAAGCAGCTGTGTGAGTACCATGAACACTTTAAGAGTGTATAAGTGTAAAAGGCGACTGAAGGATAACAAAGCGGCTACCATAAGGGGAGGGGAAGAGTGCACGCTGCAATCTAACAGCCGCTGGGCGCACTCGACTGGCCACGTTACCCCTCTCTCACAGAAGACTACCTTGAAATGTACTGCATTTCCCACTTTATCTTATTTCCCTAATGTACGTACGTGTTTCGGTAGTGAGTGAGATGTGCCAGAGCCCATTCCCATACTATCCCTCCCCATTTCCCCAACCCTTTCCCCAAATCCATTCCTATATCCAAAGGTAGGCAGCGCATCCGGGGGCGTGCCAACGTTTGTCATTTTGGACTAATGTTGGCATGTATCACGGATGTCTATGGGCTACAGTATCCACTTACCATCAGGTGGACTGTATGCTCGTCTGCCACCTTCGTCCATAAAAAGAAAAAACAAAAATAAGCTCTGAGAAACTACATCACCTCTAAAGAAGCGGACTCACCAACCCTTTTGGTCAGCGTCGCATTTCAAGGCCATACATCCCTCATGCACAAGAAAATGTGCACGAGGAGGCCTGTGTCCAGCAGTGAATGATAAGAGGGCTAGAATTAAATTTACTTTTACTCACGTAGGTACAGAATTTCTGTTCTGGAGATTGTCTGCGATTTCAAACCCCTTCATACAGTACTGGTTATCTCGACGACTCCTTCGCGGAGTGCCGCCAAACTCTTCCCGTTATTATTAGAAAAGCAACTTCCGGAGGTATTTTCAAGAGACGACTTAAAGAACACCTTCCCGAAACAGACCTCGTGTAATTATTTTTTGGTTGGATTGAAAAGAAGTATGGATATGTCTTTGCATGTATGGCAACAGTAGGTATGTTATGATAATAGTTTACAAACATACATAACATACATGTTATGGTGACAGTCAGACTCAAAATAGAAACCTATCAATAAAGACGTTGTGTTTTAACCAAATGGTCTCATGTTTTCAGCGGACGCCATTCACCAATTTGCGAATACGAACTGGCGGGACATCTTCCAGGAGGTAGCTCCTCCGATAGTGAAGGCGATCGTCTCTAAAGTCATCGACGAGGTTAAGAAACTCTTCATCAAAGTCTCGATTAAGGAGATGGTTTTGGAATAGATTTGGATTACAAATAGTTTGTTAATTTATTCGTTCAAGTACTTACACCGATTTCTAATCAAACTTACACCGTTTTATCTTTAAACAGGTGTTTGTTTGACCGGGAATGGAACTCGCGATCTTTTACACAGCGGGCACGAGCTAAAAGGCCATCAAAATTATTGATTGAGAAAGTATAGCCTGTTTAGTAAGACTGGTTAATTAAATTAAATGATTTTTCCGCCGACATAGGGTTCCAAGTATGCCAAATCGCGAGAAAAATCTAGTTAGTAACAATTTATTAGAGTTTAAGCGAACGGTATTCGTAGATAAACTCTACGTTTAGCTTAGAAGGGTGCTTGCTTACCGCAAGCCGAACTGAGCAGGGTAAACATTTTCAGTCGTGTTCAATTCACCAATTTTTGATAGAACTTTGCCCGATATAAACACCAAAAATTTGTTATTTTTAGAAAAAAATTAACTTACAATCGTGAGCAGAATCCATGGCTGGCTTTGGAAATAGTCCAGCCAGACACATCCTGTATACAAGTAATCCCCCTTATTCATTTTATTGTGACTTGTATAACAGTTAAAGCATTTACCAACCGAGCGTTCGCGCGACTACAAACTTTTTGCGTTCGTAAACGAGTTATTATGGGTAAAGTTCAATTTCGTTGTTCTAATTTAATGAATAGGTTTGTTCTATAACGTTATATTTGCAGTCGGCGCTATCTGACCGTCTATTGAATAAGTTTTTTTTTTCTTCATATATGGCAATGGTGCAATTAGCACATTCGGCCCGCGTCAAGTTTTTTTTCGTACATACAAACAATCTCATTGAAATAAACAATTTCAAAGTCTAAAACTTATCTTGTGAATGTACAGTCCCGTCGAAGTAAGTCAGGAGACGCTCAGTAAAGCGATAGTAGGTTTACTGAGGACAGAAGAGGACTCCTTGGAAGCACACAAAAAACGTAGGTAGTGCTATGCTTTTATTTGATTATCACAAATATTACGCACAAAAAATACTTTGATATTAAACCACAAATCATTATTAAACCACAAAACGCCTATTACACAATTATTACAATAATCAAAGAAAAACTCAACTTCACTTCTCGAGTTCCTTCAAAAAGTCCTTGAATAAGTTGATAATTAAATTTAAATGAGTTTTTTTTCTTCACACATAACAATAGTGCAATTAGCACATTCTGCCAGTGTCAAGTTTTCATAGCAATAAACAATTTCAAAGTCTAAAACGCATCCTGTCAAAGTATAGTCCCGTCGAAGTTTACTGAGGACACAAGAGGACTCCTTGGAAGCACACGAAAAACGCAGTCCCAGGCTTTTATTTGATTATCACAAACACCACGCACGAAAAACGCCTAATACTAGTACAAAAATCAAACAAAAACTCAACTTCACTTCTCGAGTTCCCGCCAAAAAGTCTGTAAATGTGTGTGTTTGTGTGTGTGAACTCTTGATTAGCCGACACTTTGACTGCGATGCAAATATCTCTAAATAATAAAGAATAAGAAATTGTTACTAACTCACAGCAATAATTTTGTTATTAACAATAATTTAACTAGGTATTAAGAAAACGGACCTCATTGACGACACTGAAACGATTAATAAAAAAATTTTTGGAACGAAGTTCCTTTACACGGCTTGCGGTAGGTGTGATTCGAGAGAAAATGTAACGTCACGTAAGATTTTTACCCCCTCCATACGCCTTTCTCTTTCTCTGTGTGTGTCCCTTCTCAGATAGCGCCATATTACGATTCTTTACCCTAGTTTTTGCCAACATTTGTACAAATAAAACTGTTGTATTTTAATTGTGTTTGGATTTCCTTAGCATACCTACTTATACATCGACCTAGGTCCTAGGATATTGTTAGAGTGATATTAGGGAGAGCTAGAAATATTCTAAAGTTAATTATAACACGAACTTGTATGTAGTAAGTACCTACTTCATCTATTCTATAAATAATTTTATTTATTAGATTACTAATATACTACATATTATAATGTCATTGACTTTTTTCTGGTTTCCTGAATATAGTCCAATGTTAATTTCTATTGGACTTCAAAAGCGAAGGATAGTTTTTTAAATTATTGCAATTCGAACAACTAGGGTACCCTCTGGGGTTCTCACTCCAGCAATTAATTTTTTGAATAATTTAGAAATTAATTTTTTGAATACACCGATTGTTATACAGCAGAACTTCCGTAACATCATCAGCTAAACGTGAGATATTTACAAATATAGGCAGCACTGATACAGAAGGCTTTACCGAAGTGTAATAGGCACGTTTTTACACAGATCGAAAATTAGACAGAATAAATCAAAAAGCAATCGAATCAAAGAGTTTGGCGCAAATTTGGATTTAGGTTTTTCATTATCGGCCAGAGGTCTTCCCATTAAACTACGACATGGGGTTCTTCAAGTGAGCTGTGAATGGGATTTTGCAAGGTCGGCGGCGCGCCCGCATACCCCCTGGTGTTGCAGGTGTCCATGGGCGGCGGTAACACTTACCATCACGTGAGACCGCTTGCTCGTCCGCACTCTTCTCTATAAAAAAAAAAAAAAAAGATAACTGGCGTACCTACTCTTACGATACTCTTTCGTAATACTAATAATTTACTAATAATCATAACAATATAATGTATTAGTAAGGGGTCATCTATAAATTACGTCACACGAATTTTATGATTTTTGGAGTCCCCCTTCCCCGTCCTTGTCACAGGTGATCACATTTGTGTGACCCCCCCGCTCCTGGTGTGAAGTCACATATTTAGCAATTTTAAATTTAGAAATTATTAAATTAAAACAACCTTATAATAATATTGATAGAGTTGGTAATATTTTAAAGATTGTCGTTAGAGTTGAAGTTTAGTTTTAATACTTTAGATTTATACATGTGACGTCACGAGGCTTATGACTCGTCCCCTCCCCTTGTCACACTTTGTTGACCCCCTCCCTCCCCCTTAACGTGTGACGTAATTTATGGATGACCCCTAATAAATTCGGAAAGTAACAATAATCGAAAGAGTATTGTTACACTGTGTAAATATTATTAGCAATCATTTTAGGTAAATCTTATAAATTGTTACTATAAAAATATTTTAGGCGTGTTTAATATTTCTGTCAAGCTATTTACTGTATACATACATACGTATACATGTATAGCTTCTGTATACATACATACAGATATATGTTTTAAATATGAGTTACGCGAAAACATGATGGTCATTATAATAACTATGTAGGCCCAGGAAAACCAACTCGAGGAAAAGAAAAAAGATTCAAACCGTGATTATGGCCATGAAGAGTAGGTACAATAAAACTAGTAATAACGAACACGTGAGTCTACATTTATTAAAAAAATATAATGTTTGCGATTTTCGCATTTTTCATACATATTTATCTATTCAACTGCTCGCAATTGTCAACGTGGACCACCCGCCTCTTCAGTTAGCTGGTGACCACGGTTGGTGCAACCCAACCGAAACGTCGAGAAAAATCAAAATGGAAAACATACGCGTTGACACCCGTTTAAATAGGTACCTAAATCATAAAAAAACATTGAATAAGGTTTGTGGTCGCTTCCTTTTAACAATATATAATTATATATTTCATTCTTTTCATAACTTAAAATATCACACATTAACTTTTATGTACTTAAGAGTATATTTTTATATATATGTGTTTGTATATTTTTTATTTTATGTAAAATATCTTATATCTATATCTATAACAGGCCACCTGTTTGTCTAGTTGGTCATTAAGATATAGGTGCTAGCAGAATATCAGTGCTGTGTTTGCTGACTATCTGCAGCGTTTACTGAGCCAATTCCAGAGGACCAGACCTCGTCCGACACGCAGTTAGTCTGAAGGCTTTTGTTTGACTGCTGATAAGTAGCGAGTTGATGATCTAATAACGAGTTCGTGAGTAGCGAACAGCGAGTGTGACATTTTGTTCCGTCGCTCAGCAAAAAGTGAATGAGCGTTTTTGCAGCACGCTGCAATCCAACAGTCGCAAAGCGCACTCGACTGGACTCGTTACCCTCTCTCACAGAAGTCTACCATGAAATATACTGTATTTCCCACCTATTCCTATTCCATAATATACGTACACGTTTCCGTAGTGAGTGAGATATGCCAGAGCCCATTCCCATCTTATTCCTTCCTATTTTCCCAAACCAGGCAGTGCATCCGGGGGTGTGTCAACGTTTGTCATTCTGGACTGATGTTGGCATGTACCGCGGGTGTCCATGGATGGGCGACAGTATCCACTTACCACCAGGTGGACTGTACGCTCGTACGCCGCTTTGTTTCTATAAAAAACACTGCAACTTACGGTGAGTTGGAGTCCATTTGATTATGTTCATATTTTCCTATATAGTTTTTATTTTTTGGAACGAAGTTCCTTTACGTGGCTTGCGGTAGGTGTGATTCGAGAGAAAATATAACGTCACGTAAGATTTTTACCCCCTCCATACGCCTTTCTCTTTCTCTCTCTCTCTGTGTATGCGAGTATCGAGAGCGAGACTCGAGCAGAATAACAGACGTGCAGACTAGTGCGTGGTTGTATAACCTAAATTTTTTATTTTTTATTTGATTCCTTATTTTAAATTATTTGCATTGAAAATATGATACAAAATTAAAAAAAATACATGAATTATGCAGATTTTATTTCGACATAAAAAATTTCGAAGTTTAAAAAAAAATGCGCGAGGATCTTCATTCTTGACGGGGGTCCCCTGACTGCACATTTAATTTGTTATTCTTTTAATTATTATTCCAATAGTACTGTTCAGTACAGTTGGAATAAAGTATTTTCTATCCTGTCGCTTAGTGGAGAGAGTCATTATACTATCTATATCATGTAAAGTTACCATCTAGCCAGGGCATAGACGATGATGTTTGGTTTTGTCTATGGAAGTGTTCTGATGTTTATGATATCTAACAAAACGGTTGTTACTGCCTTAAACACACGCCACCATACTAAATTTGTATAATTCTTGAGAGATAAAATCCACTTCCCTATAAACCTATAGAGTTATCGACAATTGTGATCGCTCGCCGTTCTCCAAGTATCGCAAACAAAGGATTTAATCTCCTATCGCTACGTTGCCGTTCATAGAACAAGTGACTTAACCTTCCGTCACCACTGCTAGGTACTTAATTATATAGCTATATAAATGGTTATTAGTTCTAGTAAACATAACGTGAGCTGAGTTATTGTTTTTATGACTATTACGTAATCCAATTGCACAAAGTGTGTCACTTGGAACTTGTTTGCGGATCCGTGAATTTCACATAAACATGGCCACAAGTCGTAAAGGCAAGGCCACTGGGCCATTGTCACCTCAGTGAATCAAGTTCATTTGGGTCATATAGTTGATGATGAAGCTCACACTTGTATCTACCGCGTACCCAGAAAGTTGTTCTATGGCAATACACATAATTATGAGAAGACACGCCCGACCTT
This sequence comes from Sesia apiformis, assembly GCA_914767545.1. NCBI lineage: Eukaryota > Metazoa > Arthropoda > Insecta > Lepidoptera > Sesiidae > Sesia > Sesia apiformis. The sequence goes on from OU611958.1 coordinate 797,375, forward strand.
TGAGTTCAATTTTATATGGTACAATGAGTCACTGAAATAATGCAAAAAGTGAAAATAATTTGTTCGGTGTTGAGAGTAGAATAGTCTCTAACAGTTTTTACAATAGTTCTTTTTTTTCGTAACTTATTCTCCATTTCTAGGAGATCTTTTATTCTACACACAGTTACGCAATCAATGAGGCGGCGCGCGCCGTCTCGTGGCCCTCGCCTTCGATTAACTATACTGAGATATGAGAGCTACCAAGATGTGACTTAGATAGAACAATAAAATGATTGTGACTTAATTTATTTCAGATAATAATTTTAGTTTTAATTATAACAGCTTTATATATTTTAAATCAAATTAGTTGAAATGTTTCAGGATTTGCATCTATTAGGTGACCCGTTGTATATTTAGTAGGTATGTATTTATTTATTTTAATTTCATATATTTTATTTTATTTTGATATTTCCTAAAGCCGAATTGGGTAGCATACGACTGGCCGCGTTACTCCACTCGCACAGGAAATCGGCGTGAAGTGCCTTGTGCGCGTTTCGTCGTTGAGTGAGAGTTGCCAGAGATCCATACCTTTCCTAATCCTTATTCCTTACCCTCTTTATTCTTACTGTTCCCTTTCCCAGTTTTAAATCCTAATCCTCATAGAGGAGGGCAGCACATCTGCAAACAAGCTAGTGTCTATCATTTTTGATCGGCACTGGCAGGGGCCAGTGCCGATCATGGCGTGTAGTTGTCATGGGCGGCACTAGCCACTTACCACCAGGTGGATTGCTTGCCCGTCTGTCCACTAATACAAAAAAAAAATACGGAGAAACACAGGCTTGATAGTATGGTACACGTTTTTATGGACAATCGTCGCCACTACAATGTACAGAAAAGTGCATAGCGAAATAACACTTTTGTTATCTTTACGGGCGGCACTCCTTTCCTAGATTTATATTACCTATACAATACTTGCAATATTTAGAGGTTATGAATTAGGCGAGTTGAGCAGAATCAGAAGGTTGCGTAAACTGCAATCTTCCTCAATATTGTTATATTGAATTGACCACATCAATTAAATAAACTTACACATCTCACAGTTGGGTTGGAATACGACTGGTGGATGCTGTGAGGAGAGTAACGCTCAATGATAGCAAATCTTTTACCATAAATTGCTGAGCATGTCACTCTGTGTTCATTCTGACCGCACTGTGTCGACACAAGTATATGTAATCTTTATTTAAAACATAAATTTTCCGAATGCTATTGTCTTAACAGTATAAAGACAGAATAGTACAAGTTACTGGACAGCGTGAATGAAAAATAGCGGCAATGACAAATGACTTTGTTATTCTTATGTCACAAACACGTACGTATAGTCATAAATCATTGGCCTTTAAATAATTATACGCTGAACGGGCAATTAAATTAACACACGAATTTAAGTTACTAGATCAGTATTGCGCTTAGAGAAGTTCTATAGTAGTGGCATTATGCTTTGTTCGCATTAAGAATGCTTTACTAATCACCAGTAAAGGCATGTTTAATCGTTGACATTGATTTCCAATATTTGAAATTAATGAAATGGAGCTTTATTTATTGGTATAGAAAGAAAACTTAAAACTGGAGAGAAAATCATATAAAACATGTGATACTTTGTGTAACAATTAAATATCCGAACCGCATGAAGTATCGCGTGAGACTGAGATACAGTGCTGCCAGATGAAGATACTTAGAAATCTGTATGTCGTAATTAAAAATCTGTAGATTTGAATTTGAATTAATCTGTATGTGTAACGTGTTTTCTGTCAGATTTATCTGTAGTAGGGTTCCATTGTGTTCAGCTACGAAAGATACTAATAGAATTTCTGCCGCCTTCGTAGAATTAACATTTTTCTGTAAAAAGCATTCCATCGATTTTGGCGAGCTACTGGAACTAGGAATAGAATTTATGTTTGGTTGTTTTCGTGTGACGATATATGTCGTTCTTACCACCATTCACTATTGAAGGATCAGTTGAACAGTGTCTGCAGAACGCGTCCTAAGAGTCCTAAGCCAAGTCCTAAGAGCTGTTTTTCCAACCAATTTCAGTGATTTTTTAGATGTAGGTAGTAGCCGTAGTAACTTGCACATAAAACGAACTTTCTCGTAAGTTCATGAAGACTTAATCTGCTATTTTTGCAGCTCAATATACAACTATGTAGAACGTGAATGTATATGAACAAAAATGATTCAAAGGGAAATCTCCATATTATCTACACATCGCAACATTAGCGATTTTCTGACTTTCCGGCAATTCCCTAAACGAAGATCGGTGTTGCTATTATATTTTGATGAGGGAATTAAAAACTATTAACTGAGGAAAAATCTGTATGAAAACATTGCAGGTGGTGAAAATCTGTACGAAAAATGTGCGAATGGTGAAAATCTGTATATAATTAACTCCTAATTTAAAATCTGTAGCTCATGTTAAAAATCTATATAAATACCGAAAAATCTGTAAAAATCTGGCAGCACTGCTGAGATGTACATGTTACTGTAAAACAGACCTAAGAATTCTGAGAAATAAGTCGCAAATGGTGACGCCTACTGTCTCAAGCGATGACTCATTGCATTCTTAACCCGGGAAGTTATTAGTTATATTATTATGTTATTAAAATGGCAAAAGTACGTTGGTAGCCCTCAACGCTTCGAGTTATTGATTACTTGTCGATCTCGTCGTAATATGAATCTTCACACTTTTAGGTGACTGTACTTTTGTGTGTAAAAAAAATTTCACGCTTGAATAAAACTTCATAGATAAGAATAGATACCTAGCACTCTTTTAGAGCCGGTGTAGTTCCTTGGGGCTTGTGGTTGCCGATTTTTTACCGCTTAGGCGTTTTTACGCGACAATCACGACAAGAGATAGCTGTGGTGTGTGTGCGACAAGAGGGTGGTGCTATTGTATAGAGTACCTATAGACGGCCGACACCACACGGCACCCTCACCCAACTCGCCAATCCGCTTGGTCAGCGTGGCGCTTTAAGGCCACACAAGAGAATGTGCATTAGGACGCCCATGTCCTGCAGTGGACACTGAAAGCGCTGGTTGCATCGCATTGGTTGCAATAGAGAACGAATACTTAACCGATAATAATAATTATATTAATCAATAAGTTGAATGGAGACTACGTACCGGGAAGCGCTGTGCTGGACGCCCACAGCGCTGTGGACCTACGACTTAAAGTAATCCGCCGGTAATGGCTGGATGATAAGAGCCGAAGTTCGTGTGAGATCCTTGGGAAAGGCCCATATCCAGCAGTAATGAATAAGTGAATAAAACATTTTTATGTCAAACAATAAAACCTATTTTTAGTAAAGACTTACATAATTATGTTAGCAAGCAAAATTAAAGAAAATAATATAGTCTATGGTTACAGCACATCATCTGTATTTACCATTGTGCGCCGAGCGCTTATGGTTCGTTTATTTATTTATTTTATTCTATTTTATCGGATAACACAGATCCATAGCAAGTGTTAGTATAATAAAATAATTAAAGAAAAAGACTTATAAAACTATGTTAGTCCTACGAATTAAAGTATATTAACTTAAAATGAATAAAGTGACCCTTCAGCTCGGATGTTAATCAAGTGTTATTTTAATTTATCAACATCCGAATGAAATGCATAGTAATAGGTGAGTCATAGTAATTTATTTGCCAGCACATGTAGCATACAACAACGCTTCATGTACTGACAGTCGAACTTGTTCGAAAACATTTCCAGGATACCGTTGGCGCTGGCCCGGACCCTGCGCATCAGGGATGCACACCGTTTGCGCATGATCGCGTAAAAACAATCTACCCGCGCTTCGGCAAACATCCCCGATGCGCTACAGAATCGGGGCAACCCCATCAGCATCCTGAATGCGTTGTTGTATTGCATATCTACAGACATTGAACGTGCCTTACACGTACCTTCACAGACAAAATATACGTAATATTTTTAAATACATTGTCTATTAACGTATTCATATCTATCGTAACGTAGCCGCGCAGACGCCGACGGACGCGTGTCGTGTCCGGCCGGCATTCACGGAAAGAATATTTTGTCTGCGCGGTGCATGTCTGTAGCTGTCTGACAACATTTGTCGGCCAGTGTGTAAGGAGCATCGGAACAGTACAGACATTACTTTGGTTTTCGCTCGCAATAGACTGACGCCATGAATAACAAGAAACTCATAGAGATTTTTTTTTTATATATAAAGGGTTTTATAAAGGATTGTGTAGTGAAACAAACTTATTTGGTGTTGCTTTGATATTCAAAGAAACGACATATAATGTTTAAACTTCAATCCTTTTTTAAAATCTGTTATTTTATGTCTACCTACAACTTTACAATTTTGTCTACCTACAGAACAATTCTCTTCACTTGACGCCCACACTGTTTTACCGACACCATAATACGAGTAGTTTTACCGACAGCGCGGAGCGCCGCAAAACTCAGACGAAAGAAATATATTTTCTTTACATCTCCCCCCCTAGGAAAGAAAACTTTCGCCATCTTCTTCTGTTTCTTTTGTTTCTCTATCTTCATATAATTTTATAGGGACTGGAAGAAGTTTTGTAATATGAAAAAGATTTGATTCCGTTTTTTTGTGTCCAGTATCTATCCTATATATTGTGTTAGATATTTTTTCAATAATCTCATATGGTCCAATTCTCAGTTCATCTAATTTCCTCCTGTTTAACTTGTTTCCATTTTCCACGTACACCATGTCTCCTACATTAAATTCCCAATATTTTAGTTTTTTGTCGTATAGTGTTTTGTTGTAATTGTGTGATTTTATTGTATTCTCAAGCGCTGTTCTTCTGTCTCTGATCCAGTCACTACGTGATCTTTCTTGTTTTAATTCTTTCGGTAAAATCGTAACATCCGTACCATATAAAAGATAACTTGGTGAAAAGCCAGTAACTGTGTGGTTAATTTCATTGTATTTATTTACGCATTCTTGAGCTATTGTTGTCCAAGCTTTCTTTTTCACTCTTTCATTTATTTTGCATCTTATTTTGTTTACTAGTGTTTGATTTAGTCTTTCATTTAGGCCATTCGAGAGTGGTGCATTTACTGCTGTAAATACAATTGGTATCTGCTTGTCATTTAAGAATTTCTTGAACTCTTTAGAATTAATTCCCGGGTATTGGTCTGTTAGAAGCATACCAATATCCTCCGATTCTGTTATATTCTTGACTAGTTTTTCAAAATCATTTGCACTCTGAGTTTTTGATGTTAGAATAAATGCGTATCTAGTAAAATGATCTACCAACAGATGTAGATATTTTTTTGTTGATCTTGTACCTCCAAAACCTCCAATTGTGTCAATTGAAATTATTTCGAAAGGCTTTGTGGCCGGGCCTAGATGAGACATAAACCCATATTTGTCGTGTCCTCTTGTTTTATTTTTTATACAAATTTCACAGCTTCTACAAACTTTTTTAATATTTTTTGTCAAATTTTTGGCTGTGTAGAGCGGACTAATTGTTTTCTGCATTTGTCCAATTCCAATATGGCACAGGTTTTCATGTATGTTTCTTAAAAGCTTGATGCTAAATTCTTCTGTTAGTATTATTTTTTCTTTTCTTCTGACCTTTTTTAAGTATAATTTGTTTTTTTCAATCAATTTGCTTTTTTTATTTTGTATTTCTTTATTCTTATCCTGATCTGTTAGAATATCTTCCAGTTTTACAAAGTTCACAACTTTTAATTGTTCATCCGTATTTTCATCCGATTCCAATACTGGATTCCTGCTCAGGCAGTCTGCTTCCAGATTTTGTTTTCCTGGAGCATATTTTATTTTAAATTCATATTGCGACAAATAATATGTCAGATCACCCAGTTCTTCATCAGTTCTAGATTTCAAATTCATGTTTTCTAGTGGTTTGTGGTCTGAATAAACTGTAAATGGTTTACCTATCAACCAGTATTGCCAGTATCTCACCGCTTCTTTGATTGCTAAACATTCTAAATATATAGCTTTTTTTTTCTTTTGGGCTAAATTTAGTTTTTTTGAAAAGTAAGCCACTGGTTTTTCTTTTCCATCAGGCTGTGTCTGTTTCAAAATGGCTCCAACGCCTTCTAAAGAAGCATCTGTGTAAATATTAATTGGTAAATCTTGATCAAAAATTTCCAGTATTGGTTGAGAGCAGAGGAGGCTTTTTATTTTCTCAAATGCTTTTTGGCATTCATCTGACCAAACCATTTTTTGATTTTTCCTGAGTAAATTATGCAATGGATCCAGTATTATTGCACTCTTTGGTATGTACTCATGGTAAAAATTAATTTTCCCTAGAAATTGTCTTACATTCTTCTGCGTTTTTGGAACAGGAAAATTCCTTATTGAAATCAGGTTATCTTTCACTGGTTTAATAGAATTATTTTGTATTATATGACCCAGGTATTTTACTGAGTCTGATGCAAATGTACACTTTGTAAATTTTAATCTGAAACCTTCTGTTGTGATTGCTTCCAGCAATAATGCCAGATGTTTTATGTGTTCAGCAAAAGTTTTAGAAAATATTAAAATATCGTCTATATAATTAACGGTAAAGTGGGTAAGTTTATATTTTCTCAAAATATTACTTAATATCCTCTGGAAAATTGCCGGCGAGGTCTTTAGTCCAAATGGTAGGCAGGTCCATTGAAAATGTCCTTCCTGTGTTACAAATCCCGTCTTTTTCCTGTCTTCAATTCGTAATGGAATAGACCAAAAAGCCGAGTTTATGTCCAGAGTTGTAAAAAAATTGCAATTCCTGGTCTTTATCATCAGGTCTTCAGTTAACGGAAATGGTTGGGCTTGAGGTACTACAATTTTATTCAAGTCCCTGAAGTCTATACATAATCTTGATTTTTTATTTTCTTCTTTTTTAAATGCCAAAGTAACAGGTGCACCAAATGGACTGTAGGATTCTTCTATCAGTTTATTATCTAGTAATTTTGCTATTTGTTCCTCTATTTCTTTTTTATCTTCTACAGTACATTTGTAAGGCCTTTTGCTACAATATTTGTCTATTAATAAGTCGATTCTTGCTTCATATCCATTAACAGTTCCGACGTCGTATTTATTTTTTGCAAAAACTGATCTGTATTTGTTAATGAGTTTATTTATTTCTGATTTTTCATACTCATTTAAATGATTTATTTTTATTTCAAAATCTTCTTCTTTCACATGTTCATTAAAATTTATTTCATATTCTTTTGTAGTGTTATTTTTTTTCTCTTTACTTTTTAATTCCGTATTTGTTCTGTTATTTGTAGAAATTTCTTCCACCTTTTTTGTATTTTCAATATTCTGGGACTGTTTCTGAGTTATTTTCAAGTCTTCATTTTGGATTAGTTTGAATATTTTTATCAAATCTAATCCTATCAAAAAATCATATTTGAAATTTTGTTCATTAATAATGTACACATCAACACTTTTTTCAATTTCAAATATTTTTACTTTTAAATTAGTCAAACCACTTGTTTTTTTAACACCATTAATTGTTACTAAATCTGTTTCATTCAAATTGTTTCCTTCTCCTTTTAGTTTTAATAATTTAGAATTTATCAGAGAAACGTTTGAACCTGAATCATAAATTCCATTTACTTCTACTGTATCATTTAATAGTAGCTTGACATTTATTAATGGTGTCACTATTCGTTTTTTTGATTAGTTTCATTTAACTCAGCTTCTATCACGGTTTTATTTACATGTTTAATGATATTTTTCTTTTCCTTATCATTTTCTCTTGTTCTAAACCAGCATATAGCTTCCGAGTGATAACGAGTTCCTTTATTTATTTTTTCACATATTTTACATGGGGTTTGTTTTTCATTTTTACTATAAATTTTTGAATTTCCATATATTCTCGTAGGTAAAAAACTTTTTCTATTTACCATGTGTTCATATTTGCTCACCTCATTAAACAAATCCACTGTGTCTGTTAATGCTTCTCTATTAATCTTATTGAGTATGTATTCTGGTAACCCAACTGCAATAAGATCCACCAAAGTACCTGTATCAATCGATTTTCTCATTTCCAGTATAAGTTTTTCTTTCCTTATAGCGTAATTCAACAATGAACCTTCTCTATATTTAAATAATAGAGCATAAGTCACTGGGTTCCATCCCTTGTTTGTAAATGATTCACAGAATTTGGTTTTCCACATTGACCATTCTGAGTTCATTGTCAATTTTATAATCATGGAACTATACCAATCTGCGCAACTTTTATCCATAAACAATCTGAGTATTTCAATTTTATTTTCATCCTTCGTTACATCAAAGCGTATGCATTCTTTTTCAAAAATATCAATCCACTGGTTTGCATTCGTATTCTTGGTTGTAAATTTCTCAAGCACAAACCTCTCTGCGATGTATTTTAAATTCTGTGGTCTATTTTCCATGAATTTCTCAAAAAGTTTTCCCAATGTACCTGTTTCTTGTTGTTGTGCTGCAGCAACTTGTTCTGGATTCAATTCTTCTAGAAATTGACCCCCAAACTGTAAATTACCATCCTCATCTATGTAAGTTTTTTTTAGTTCATCTGTTATTGTTATCCATACCTTTCTTTTCTGGTATCTTTTCACTATACTGTTTTTTACTTTGCTGTAAGCATTTGTTTTTATTATTTCTTTATGAAGACTCACTGATTGTAGGGCTTCTGGTATTGCATACACTTTATTATCACTTGTGGTTATTGAGGTTATACTATAAATGTTTGTTTTTGGATCACTTGCAGGCAATAATGCAAATTCGAAACGAAGTTTCTCCATTTTCAATTGACTTTTGTAACCAAATATGTCGTTTTATAAAGGGTTTTATAAAGGATTGTGTAGTGAAACAAACTTATTTGGTGTTGCTTTGATATTCAAAGAAACGACATATAATGTTTAAACTTCAATCCTTTTTTAAAATCTGTTATTTTATGTCTACCTACAACTTTACAATTTTGTCTACCTACAGAACAATTCTCTTCACTTGACGCCCACACTGTTTTACCGACACCATAATACGAGTAGTTTTACCGACAGCGCGGAGCGCCGCAAAACTCAGACGAAAGAAATATATTTTCTTTACATATATATATAAACAAGTGGGCGGACGAGCAAGCGGTCCCACGTGATGGTAAGTGCTACCGCCGCCCATGGACAGCTGCAACATCAGGGGGTATGCGGGCGCGGCGCCGACCTTGCATAATCCTATTCACAGCTTTCTTGAATTGTTAGAGAATATAAATTCCTTTACGATCTAGTGATACCATTTTTAACAAAAATGCGGAGCAAAATTGTACTCGTTCTACTAAAGCTGGTTAGTGACTGCCGGTCGGTGCTGTGGCTACACACGCGTCTGGTACGACCGTCGTCTTTGACGGAACGTGTCTGAAGCACTACTCCGAAAACACGAAAAACGAAGTTTCGGCCGATATTACGGCAGATGAGACCGTGAAAACGTCTCGATCGACACGACAGAAATTCATTTCACATTTGAGACTACACCGATCGTATGAGACAACGATCTAAATATATATTTTGACATGAGATGCTTGCGGATCGAACGTCAATATTCACGATATATAATTCTTTATTGCACAGAGTGACATACGATGGAGTTAATTTTATTTGAAGCATTATCTCCCAGTCAAGCTTTGGGCTATGCAGAGATGGTCTGATAGGTGCAACAATATGGAGAGCCTCGAACGAAGGAAAATTAGAGTAGCGTTATGCTCGTAGGACTTCGTTCGTTCGAGCTTCGGTCTGACCCGAAACTTCGGAAGCGTAAAATCAGAGTAGACCCCCTGGTACGTTAGATATGAACAAACGGAGTCTGTCGTTGTCTGTGACAGTACGTGTCTAGCACGTTCAATGTCTGTGGATATAAACGAGCCTTTAATGCTCAAGCGCTGAGTGAGTTTAAAATTCGGGCGTTGAACACTCGTGAGTACAAATTTTTAACGTTCAACCTTTGACGTTAAAAGCTAGAGTCTAAAACGGTTAAGATTAGTCGTTACCCCTGACTAAGTGTTTGAGCGCTCTGTCCTCACTTTTGCAATACTTTTTTTGCTATTTCCCTGCTATAGCTTTCAGCACGGTGTTGTAGCTGTTGCATTTTCTATGCAGTAAAGATGCGTAAATTTAAGATGCCTAATTAAAGATGTTAAATATAGATGCCTCGTTTAAATATGCCTAAGCAAAGATGCCTTAGGGGCATTTAGGCGCTAAACACCTCAGTGCTTGCCTCGGCGAACATGCCCGATACACTGCAGAAGTGCTTTAGGGCTTAGGGGTGTGCGTGCGACACATGCGGCAGCACATGGCGCTCACCTTGAATTGGAGGCGCCCTACACTGTCAGACGGGTACAAATACAAGGGAGAGCACAATCTTATTTATTTATTAAAATAGGCGCCAGTGGTACATCCTCAATATATTAGTAACAAAAAATTGTACAGACCTGTTCCATGTAGATAAACCTATTATACGAGCACAGCACTCAGAATTAAAAAAAAATTGAAGCCCACAGTAATAATAATAAACAATAAGAAACCATTTTTTTTATTGAATTAACATTTTCAAGGAATATCTTCAATCGAATAGAGTTGCACAGGGCGGTGAAGACACTAACGCTGGCACTGCACTGCAGTGCTGTTCTGGCCAAAACAACACTCCAATGTTTACAAGTGATTTCTATAAAATGCATGATACTGACATAATAAAGTCGCAAGTCTGGAGGCTGGAGTGCTAACGAGCGAGTTGAGCAAACAATAATCATCGCTGTTTACATAACTACTTATAAGATCGACCAGAGTATACATTAGACACGCTCTAATGGAAATTGCTTATAAAACAACACCAGCGACGAGTTCGTGACTTTGTTTACGACTATAATTTTACCTATAAATTATATCTCACTAAAAGTCTTGAGGACCCGAAAAGATGGCGTCTCTTGGTGTCGGAGGCCAAGATCCATTTCGAGTCGCTGAGTCAACGGAATAAGTAAGTAAAGGTCTTGAGAATATGTAATTATTTCGTTAAATAGCATTTTCTATCCACTTCATAGTCGTTTCCTCATGGTTATTGTTGTATTATAGTATACGGCACAATTCTGAACGTCGTCTCTATCGGCGAGGTCTTTATTGGACATTAGTTTTGGTTAAAAAGAACCTAGAGATAATTATTTATTTCTGTCTCTGTCCAACCTAAATTAAACTGTTGCACTTGTGAAGAATCGATTTCGTGATCTATGACGCATCCGTCATAAGCAGACCTCAATGAATATATAGTCTATATTCATAGAAATCGGTTTATGAATGATGAAGGATGTTTGAGAAAATGTTTAAGAAGTTAGCGGACTGAGCCACAACCGGTCCACGAAGGTCGCTGAAATAATAAACATACTGCACTCGCTTCAATTTCATCTCTTTTTAACCAACGATTGACTGGTAGCCCTTAAGGTATTAAGTCCGCCTCTGTAGTGCATAAGGATAAATAACGTTACCTCTTTCCCAGAGAAGAAGAAGGCACTACTTTATCCTATATGCCTAGTGTACGTAACGTGTGTCGGTAGTGAGTGAGATGTGCCAGAGCCTATTTCCGTCCTATTCCTCCCCATTTTCCCAACCCTTTCTCCAAATCCATTCCTATATCTCCAAAGGTACGCAGCGTCTCCGGGGGCGTGTCAACGTTTGCCATTCTGGATAGATGTTGGCATGTATCGCGGGTGTCTATGGGCGACAATATCCACTTACCATCAGGGGGACTGTATGCTTTACTGCCTCCGTATTTTATTTAAAAATGTACAAATTAAGAAATCACAGTGTTTTATTCAGTACTAGCTGTTGTCCGCGACTTCGTTGGCGTGGAAAATGGTTGTACTAATTCAGAAACGTACGCGCGCGTGCGCACAACAACTCACCAAAGTTTCATCGCAATCGGATGAATGGTATAGAAACGCATACGGGACAAACAAAGAAACATTCATTTTTATATATATTGATATACGCACAGACACGACATTATAACAATATAAATAAAATCTTCTATCTGTTTGAACACAGTAATGACTTCCGCGAAGTAAAGAAACACTTGAGTCGCTGTAGGTGGCTGGAGTTTTCCTTTACCGTGAAGTAAAGCGTTTTATAGTAAACAAGTTGAATATGAAATGTGATCAATGTTAGACTGGTTGGCGACTGCCAGACTGTATGTGACATTGAAAAAACGGGAGATTCGAAGTGGATTTGGTAACAGGGTTTTGAACAGGTGGAGTAGAAAGTATAAGGAAGAGGTTTCGTCATCCCATTACACCTGTCATTCCTCCATTGGACGGGGTGGGATTGGAAGTAAAGGGTATAATGGAATGAGGAGTTTCTTTTATGGATTGTTTTGACAAATTCATTAATTATTCATGAATTGCAGCGTGGTCTCGCCAAGAAGTATATTTCCTAGCAGGACTACATAATATGTATATCTATAATATATCTCGTAAATCCTTGGAGTATACACATTTTAATGAATGTAGTAGAAATTAATACATTCACAAACAAGAATTTTTACTCCCAAAAAGAAGCGTTCTGGCCCAGAAATATCACACTAATTTTCTTTCTTTTATCTATTGGAGACAGGCTTATATAAGTTTTGTCATTAATGTAGTTCAAAGTACAGAGGAAAAAACGTGAGAAAATCATACGAACTTTTGCGTTCCAAAGTAACACGTGAAGGAAATGAAGTCCTGATTTAATTGAGATAAATCCAAACTAATTACAGCGTCTGTAAAAAGTGACGCTGTCTGAGATAAAGGATGTGATGTGGGGTCACCGGCCATTGTGCGGTAATTTGTGATTTGCTCTTGTAATGTTAAGGCTAAGAAGATTTCAAGGCAAAAATCAAGTAGAGGGAAGTACTCCTAAGAAATATAGAATAAATGTGATAGTATTTTGTAGAGATGACGTTATAAATCGTCATAACAGTTATTTCTAGATATGCAACGGATATCCAGTAGCTATTCTGCATCCGATTACTTTTCGCAATCTGGCTGGATATCGGATACAGATGTTATAACTAGCAGAAACAGGACGCATAAAAAAAATTCAAAATTAAAAAAAAAAAAACATTTTATACATTGATATCAAGAAGTTTATGTATTTTTATTATTTTATATTTGTTTATTCAAGAAATTCTATTTTATCACGAAGGTTTGTTGAATATTTTTTCTGTATATAAAGACAAGATGTAATTTCGTTTAATGTAACAAACATTTTCAACCTTCAGATAAGAGCCTTTGATTATTATTTTGTGTATTAATAATAGTGGTGTATTAATAATAGTATTAATAATACACAGGCCCTGTGGTTGTCGGCTGGCTTTATAATAGTGCTACCCTATCTCTGGCCGTCGGTATCGCAAACAGGGACTAAGGGATTACAAAGCCGCAACCACAAGTCCTGAGGAACTACCTCACCTATAAAAAAGTGGAATCACCAACCCGCTCGGTCAGCGTGCTGTTTTAAGTGTAGGGGCTCGTGTATTAATTCTTCTATTAAGTTGTTAATTTTTTCAGTAGACCGAAACAATTTTACCTTTCTTTTAGTTATCATTACCATCAGCTGATATGCAACTTATTAGCATTGAGTTGCGCGTGCATTCAATAAACTCATTGGTAGATATTGGCCCTAAGCTTTGCGGTACACCAGTTGTAATGTTTACCACTTTTTGATTTATAAATCTTTTACAATAATCATCACTTTTAATTTTTATTTCAACAAACATTTTTCTAATTTGTATGATGCAAATTGTTTAACTTCTTACATCTTATCTCATACCGACATTTTTTTTAAGAAGTAATCAATGATCAGTTCAGTTAAAAGCAACACTCAAGCAGTTATTTATCACTAACAATTAACCAGACCTTGGTCAACCACTGGACAACTATTATCATTTTCTTAACAAGAGATTAGACCATTCATATTGTTTCGGTGTGGCATTTGAATCTCAGCCAGTCATCCCGTATTAACAATCTTTTTTTTATTTCAAAATTAGTGGTTTATTTCAAAAAAGCTATTACATACCATAATTTTGGCTAAGAAGTTAAGGCTAGTTACAGAACATGAGGGCAAAGGTTTAGAGAACTAGCCTTTATCCTCGACTTCGCCCGATTGAAACAGATTTCCAAATCAGTTTAATGTATCTAGATAACTTCATTAGATTTTCCATGAATTGTTGGTGGCCGTTACTCTAAGTTATTAGTAATTTGGTACTGCAGTCTTACAACAAATTCGATTTTAATTCGACTGATAACGAGGTATTTCATGCACCTATCGTATTAAACGTGGCCCCCTAAAGTCCAGGGCCAGGTACAGCTGTTCCAGTCCTAGTTGTAGGTCTTATTTGTTCCTGTTATATATCAATGATATCCTGATTCAACGAATCTCGTTTGTTTTACAGACGACATTGATCCCGGCACTTCATCAAAATGTTTTATTTTTTGTTTTATCACAAAAATAAAAAGTGCTTTTTATTTTTTGTGGTAGGAAGGTGAAGCGATAATGTCGACAGATTAAACGTGGAAGTAATCCCCTTAAAACTTAGCATGACGACTGTTAGTGAGTACACAAGATTCGAGTTGACAATGGTGGCCTGCAATGACGTCAAGCGCATTAGACTATAGCTTATAAGTATGACTGAGAGCCTCGCAATGTTCACAACTAAGTGAAAACCAAGCATACTTGTGTTAGTATAGCGTTATCCTCAATATGTTAAGGTACTTTTGTTTCCTGGCTGTGATTTTAGGCGTTAGATCCGCTTCGGGTGAGTTTGATTTAATCCAAATTAAATTCATTGTGAAATTTCAGTTCTTTCTATTAGATAATTAGAAAATAATGTTCAGAATAGAATAGAATATTTTATTGTAAAATTTGTACATTTTAATTTTTTTTTTATTTAAACTATATCTATTGCACAGACAAAAAGGCCTTAGGGTATTCTCTATCAATCAACCTATGGGAAAACAGAGAATCAAGAGGAGTGTTTTGTAAAGTTGGTATTATGATAAATATGTAAACTTAACACATATATACCTAAACATGTGAAGTGTGAAGAATAAACGTGAAGAATAAATGATAAATTTCACCAATATTTAGTATAAGCAATATTATACATTTTCCTTATAGATAGATTATATGTAGGTAGTTTTATTTTATCCATTCTGCATGATTATAACTAAAGTTGTGTATAACTCTAAGTGAATTTACAAACGTATAAATGTTTTATAAAATGTGTCTTTAACTAGATAAGTTTGTAAATTTGTTGTTGTACCTAATAAATAAAACAAAATGAAGTAATTTCGACTAAATAATAAGTTTATCTTCGACGAGTGCGCTTAATTTTTTTTTTCAATTTTGCAGTCAAAAAATTCGAAATTACTCGATGTTGTTTATAGAGTCGGTTTTATTAATGACAAACATAAGGTATGAACGTAAATGTCAGCATGTTATGAGCATGTTATTTACATTCAGATAGTTTATAGTTCTACGAGTTGCGTTACAACAATAGCAATCTATTGATGATAATCTATATAAATGAAAATTGCTGTTCGTCGGTAAGCGCAGCACTTGAGAACGGCTGGACCGAGTTGGCTAATTTTTTTTAAAAAATGTTCGTAATAGTCCGAATAAGGTTTTTAAGGAAAGAAAAATTGGAAAAGTTGCCCGGGAAAATTTGAAAATTCGGGAGAAATTGAAAGTGCTTTTTTATGAGATTTTTGTATGAAATCCAAATTTGGACAGGACAACGTCTGTAGTCAGCTAGTGATATATTATATACAAAATATGAATTTAGGTTCCTATTAGAATTATGTTCCTTAGTTTTAATATTTTTGCGTGATTAAAGCTATGGTATAAGTATCTATTTGAAATGTGTATCTAAATTTTAACAAAACCATCTCTGGGCGTTCTTTCGTCTTATTAGCGCATTGTGCCAGTTCTGACGATGTCCAGTTCCATCGAAGTAAGTTAGGAGTCGTTCAGTAACGTTGTAGTGAGTTTACTGAGGACAGAAGACTTGGAATTAGGAGCAAACGAAAAACGCAGCCCTATTATGCTTTTATTTTTTGGAATTACGCGTGGAATTTTAGTTTTTATACTCTAAATTGGGATATCTTTTCTTCCCGTCAGCCGATTTCGATGATGGAAAGCCTATTCGAAGTGCCAAGCTAAGCTTAATTAACCCGTGGAAACCCATGAAAATCAGTTCAGTTTGAACAGACAAAAATTTTCAAAACAGTCTTTTTGTATTCTATACTCTTCCTTCATCGTCACCAATCAGTTTTTGGTAAATATATATTTTAATATATGTACAGATTATACGTAATTAACAAAAACCTTAATTATGTTATATTGGCGCTTATTTTTGGAACTAAACAAAAAACTATACGCGGTAGGAAAACGTCATGCAAAAATAGGGAGACAGGATTGCTCAGTAGCAAGGCAAAGAATCTCCTAATTTAAAAACTGCGGGGTTATATTTACATTAACCGAGTGCTTCTCAACGTGTGTGATCTCAAAGAGAATTCCTCAGGTGTGTCGGCAAAATATCAATATAAAATATGTTGTTTAACAATTTTAACTTCGTCAAATAGTAGCGTAGCGTTAGCCCACTTGGCCGGAGAATCTATACATATAATAAAAATGTAACTGATCGCTGTCTGTACATGGAAGATATATGAGAAAAACTATTATTGGGGGCCTTTATCAACGCAATGGAACCCAAAACAATGATTGTTAGAATTTTTGTGTTTGTCTCTGGGTTTGTGCGCGCTAATCTTAGAAACGGCTTAACCGATTTGGGTGTGGTTTTCACTAATGTATTGTGGTAAGCTTCACTTGAAATTTAGTGTTTGTTTTATTTCAATCAGTTCATGAATAAAAAAGTTATATCAATTTAAAGTATAACGTCGAATAAAGACGGTGTTTATAATAATAATAAACTATAATAAAGTCCATGCGGACGAAGTCGCGGGCAACAGCTAGTTAGCCATAAAAGTTTATGTACTTACTGAAATTTTAGAGTAACGCTGGCCAGCTACACTATAATTATGAAAAAGTGTGCTCAGCTATCCCGCCGCCTCGATACGAGTTTACGCGAAATGCACATTAAGTTGTACCTAGTTTAAATTAGTATGTTGATTTCGCGCCCGATTCATAGCGTTTGCCATTCGAAATATAAAATATATGTAAAATTTATTATTTTTGACCTTAAAGTTCCGATCTGTTGCAAAAATATAA
This sequence comes from Sesia apiformis, assembly GCA_914767545.1. Classification (NCBI taxonomy): domain Eukaryota; kingdom Metazoa; phylum Arthropoda; class Insecta; order Lepidoptera; family Sesiidae; genus Sesia; species Sesia apiformis. The sequence goes on from OU611958.1 coordinate 814,650, forward strand.
TTAAATTTGAAGTGCGTCGCTGGTAAAGAGAGGATGGGAAACATAGCGCTATTCAATTATTTTTTTAATTCCAGCACCATTCATAAAGCCATGCAAAGGCGACGACAGCGCTTGCATTGTGGCGTCAGCCCAGGCTGCGGTACCCATCGTGGCGGCAGGAGTGCCCGAACTTGGCATCAAACCCCTGGACCCCTTGCATTTGGACGTTATCACCGGAGACAACGGAGGACTGGAGTTGACGTTCAAAGACACCACTGTCAATGGCTTAAAGGGATGCTCCGTTGATAGTGTTAAGTATGTTTCAACAACTTCTTTACCTAATATTTATAAAGAGATTTTTTGAGGTAATGGAAAACAGAAAATTGTTAAATACTTATGTTTTTAAAACATTTGAGTTTTTAAACATAGTAGTTTTCTAAAAGTAGTAATGGTAGTTTGTCCTCAATGAGACATAGGTAATAATATAATAATAATTATAAAATAATTATCAATCTTGAGGATTCTCAAAATTTTCAAAAATGAGAACTTTCAAAAAATATTCTTATACTTTAGTCTTTTAAATTTTTATTTAAAACGCCCGGCCACGCGTTGCTGTGGCTGCCCAACAGATGGCATTTACCTTGTTTTTGGGTAAAAAGCATGTTTTACCCTGTGATAGGTATATAAAAACATGCGCGTATTCGAATGCAACGTTGTGTCAAAATTTCAAAGCAATCGGTGAAGAACTTTCGGAGATTTAAGATTTTGAACAAACGAACGTTTACATTTTTATTAATATACTCGTAGATAGATAACTTGCGCGTGCTAAGTATACATTATTAGGAATTTTGACTAGTTGGTTATTTGTTTTATGTTTGATTACTTTTCTTACATGTACTTATTGCCTAAATTCTGCTACCTATGTGTGTTTTATAAATAAATAAAATTAAAAAAGTCATGTAATGAGCTGTTAGCGGCTACAGAGTAACTATTCTCGACTCACATTACAAATTATCTACGTCACGACACTAGTAATGATATGCTTGAAAGACTACGCGGTAATTATACCACTCACATTGAAGAAAAAGATAAGGATAACAAGGATGTTACATAATCAGCGATAATAATTATATACTATTATTATTACTCGTACATATACTTAAATCAATTCAATAATTCAATTTGATATTTACGCGCAGTGTGTGGAGTCGGACCTCTAGAATCACGTACGTAAACCACACGTAATAGTTGTTTACATGATTCTAATAAGTATTATAAATCTGTAGGGGGATAGTGCACGCAGCATTCCCACAGCTGTTGGGCGCACTCGACTGGCCACGTTACCCTTCTCTCACGAAAGAGTACCTTGAAATTTACTGCATTACCTATTATATCGTATTTCTCCAATGTACGTACATGTTTCGGTAGTGAGTGAGATATGCCAGAGCCCATTCCCATCCCATCCTATCCTATCCCTCCCCATTTTCCCAACTTTTTCTCCCAATCCATTCCTTAATCCACATACGTAGGCAGGCGTGGCGTACATACAGTCCAGGGGCGTGCCAACGTTAGTTATTCTGGACTGAAGTTGGCATATATCGTGGATGTGTCATGTCCATGGGCTACAGTATCCACTTACCATCGGGTGGACTGTATGTTCGTCTGCCGGCTTTTTCTATATAAAAAAAACAATAAGCCAACGGAACTCGCAAAGTTCCGTCGACTTGGTGATGACATTTATTTAGATACACTTTATTATTTAATAAAAGGCGGACTTAACGCTATTTTCAGAACGGACCTCAATAAACACAAGCAGGTGGTGAGCATTCGCTGCCCTAATGTGGAGCTGAATGGATACTACAAGCTTGGAGGTCGACTACTGATCCTGCCAATCCAGGGGGAGGGGAAGTACAACATTAAGATCCGTACGTACAGTGAACGGCCGAAAGGCCGAACACATATCAACTTGCTTCGGTTTTGAAGGGCGTCCTCTCTGTCGTGTACACATTTTTGTAGAGAAATAATTAAAAGAGTAACAGAAAATACTGAATGAGCCGCTAGTCCACGGCTTTCAAGGTGGATTAGGTTTAGGTTTTCTGGTGACAATTAAGAAAGAGTGCATGCTGCATTCCCACAGCCGCTGGGCACACTCCACTGGCGACGTTACCACTCTCGTATCGTATTTCCCCAATGTACGTACCTTTTCTATATGTTTTGGTAGTGAGTGAGATATGCCAGAGTCCATTCCCATCCCGCCCTATCCTATCCCTCCACATTTTCCCAACCTTTTCTCCCAGTCCATTCCTTAATCTGCAAAGGTAAGCAGAACATCCGGGGGCGTGCCAACGTTTGTTATTCTGGACTGATGTTGGCATGTATCACGGATGTCTGGACGACGGTATCCACTCACCATCAGGTGGACGGTATGAGTATCTGCCGTCATTTCTTTTATAAAAAAAAAAAATTAATACCACGGGACTCCGTCGATTTGGTGACGACATTTATTTAGATACACTTTATTATTTTAACAAAAGGCGGAGTTAATGCTGTAAAACACCTTCTCCCAGTCAACCTTGGGCCTATACGTGTATAGTGACGGTATACCTACGGTGAAATTGAACCCGTATAATAGAAAAGAAAAACTGGAAAAAATAAGATAACTTATACAAATGGTAATAAATACTTTAAATAAATAAATACTATAAATAAATATACATAAATAACACCAAATAAAATTAAATATATTCAAAAACATAGGGGAAGGTAGCCTAAAGTGGGTACACCGCCCAAAGCGGGTATACCTCTTCTAACCGTAAGCTATCGACATCATTGTGAATGTGTGAGTGTAGTGCTGTGCCTCGACGGCCGACCAATCAGCGTCAGTCGGCCCGCTCGCCTAGCGTTGAAAGTTTTCAAGGTAAGACAAAAAACTTTTTTATTCCATTTTCACTAAAATATTTGAGTATTTTTAAGAAGTGAATAGTCAAAAACTGTGTATGCTAGATGTATACCATTATTGTATGATTATTTAGTAGTAAGTCACCCTACTTTTCCTCAAAAACAGTTGTCCACTTAGTTTTGATTTGTAGGTTATCTCTCTCGAAATTTAAAGAAACACGCGGTTGGGCAAAGCAGGTAGGGGCAAAGCGGGTTGCCTTTTGTAAGTTAGCTCAATACTATCATATTTTTTATTTTTACAGATGATTAATAAATATAAAAGAAAGACTGCCCAGGCTACATGGGATGAAAATACCATGAAACTCGCCATGGAAGAAGCTCGAAAGTCGTCCGTTAGAAGTGCTGCCAAAAAATATAATATAAACTTGTCGACCTTACAACGACATATCAAAAAAGGAACTTTCAAAAAAAAGTTGGGAAGATTTACAACCGTTTTCACCGAAACACAAGAATCGGATCTGCTCCAGTATGTTTTTCATATGGATAATTTGTTTTATGGACTCACAAAATCTGAGTTTTTAGAATTAGTGTGTCAGTACGCCGATGCCAACAAGATTTCGCATCAATTCAGAAATGGAACTGCGGGCATAGACTGGTATATCGGTTTCAAAGCTCGACATCCAGACCTTACTCTGCGCCGTCCGGAACCTACGTCAATAGCACGCGCAAGAGGCTTCAACAAACCTCAAGTTGAACGTTTTTTCAACCTGTTGGAAGACCAGATCGACAAGCATAATATTGATGCTACTCGTCTATATAATATAGACGAGACCGGCATTCAAACTACGAGTAGTAAACCGCCTAGGATTCTAAGTAAATCAGGAAAAAAACAAGTTGGGGTTATATCTAGTACTGAACGAGGAAAACTTACAACGGTGGTGTGCTGCTGTAATGCAGCAGGGGCATTTATACCGCCTTTCATGATCTTTGGACGTAAAAATATGGTTGGTAGACTATTAGACGGAGCTCCACCTGGCACAGCAGCCACATGTACAGATAATGGATGGATAAACGGCCCTACATTCCTGGAATGGTTGCGACACTTTGTTAATATAACTAGACCAACTCCAGAGAGAAAGATTTTGCTTATAATGGACAACCACGAGAGCCACAAATACCTGGAAGCCTTGGAGTATGCATGTGATATTTGTGTCTCTAGCTCCGCATACAACTCATCGAATGCAGCCTCTTGATAAATGTGTCTATGGCCCTCTTAAAATCTATTTCGAGCAAGCAATTTCTGTGTTCCAAAGAAGCCACGTTGGACGCATTGTTTCTCAATATGAGGTGGCAAGATTATTTGGAGAGGCCTATTTAAAAGCGGCCAGTTCTCAAAATGCTGTGAATGGGTTTTCCTCCTCAGGCATTTGGCCCACAAATAGAAACATATTCGACGATTCCGATTTCCTCCCGTCAATGTTAACGGACAGACCAGAACCAACAAATACCAGCATTGTTGCTGAAGCCAATCAGCCTGCGTCTAATGATTTATCCGAGACTGTCGCTGTTGCTGGTCCCAGCACAAAAGAGCCTGATCTAAATACCCGTAATTCCATTGATTCTGACTGTACTGTCTCACCAACAATTCTAGATGAAATTATTATGAACCACCTTAGGCTCAAAACTCCATCACCGGCTATTTTAGTTGCAGGACAATCGGGACAAGACTTGACCTCAAATGATGCTGTTAGTAACGAGATTATTTGCAAACCTACTAGCCGTGAAACTCCTACACCGGCAGTAGCAGAGACAGAACAGTTGACACAAAATTTTACTTCCATTGATGACGTTGATGCTAAAAACTATTCTGGAAACATCGCAGCAAGCTTAATCCTTTATGTGACACCTATGGATATAAGACCGTCTCCTAAAACGCTGGCGAAGAAAACTACACGTAAAAGAAGAATACAAAAAGCTGAAGTACTCACCAGCACACACATTAAAGAAGAACAAAAAGCAAAGGAATTGAAGAGAAATGCTAAGGAACTTAAAAAAAATGTAGCTGTAAAAAGAAAACTTACTAAAGATAAAGATGCTGCCTCAAGTAAAACTGTGAAGAAAAAGGAAATAAATTCTAAAAAAGAGAAAATCTATAGATGCCTGATCTGCAGTGAGCCATACAAAGATCCTCCTCAAGAGGACTGGATTAAATGTGACGACTGTCAAATGTGGGCCCATGAGGCTTGCTCCTCATATTCAGGCACTGGCTCATACTACTGTGATATGTGTCAAGAATAATATTTTTTGTTTATTTTATATAATTATGTTTAAGAACAAATTAATAAGGCTGAGTAAGGTTGAAAGCAATTTGAAAGAGTCTGATTATGTAACATTAGTAGGTGAACTTTGTTTTGTTATTGAAGATTATAAAATGTTGATGTAAACGTAATTATAAAGTTTACTGGCGTAATAAAGTGATTGATCTCATTATAATTATATTAGACCCGCTTTGCCCAAAACTTAGACCCGCTTTAGGCGCCTCCATGGGGTAAAGCGGGTCAAAAGAGGGTTATTAATTTTTCTTGTTTTTTCATAAAATTGTAAGATTTTTTTTGAGTTTATTTTTAGATTAATGGTCACTGATATATGCTAAATACATATATAAAAAATAAAATGAATGTGTCTTAAATAGTCGTTTTTATCATACCACAAACGTTAACGTACCCGCTTTGGGCTACCTTCCCCTACTATGCAAATATAATAACGAAACGGTGTCTATTTCGAGGTGATCTTTCAAATTCCCTTTAGAACTACCCCGAGATGGAGTTGCTATTGACGGGAAGTTTGTTCCACGGTTTGCACGGCGAAAGATTTTGAAGAATTTGACATCCATAACAATTTAAAATTATTTTCCTCAGTTATTTAAAAATAGGTTATTTTGGTGATAATGATTTGTTGCTCATTCAGTATTTCTTTGAAGCTCGTTTAAATACAAGCCATTTTGTTCTTTGTATGGAATCAATATTAAAAGTGACGTAATCCGACCTCTGAGCAATAAGGTTCATTGTCGGTGTGAACTTACTGTTTCCGATTAATATTCTAACTTTAAATTTTTAACATTCTCAAACATACTCAGACAACTATTTTTTAAGACTTGAATGAAGTCTCTATATCAAGGAAAATATTATAGAGCCGATAATAAGATTCCTTTTCTCAGAAAATGTCACAAACTAAGTATGAATTTGGGAAAAGCAACACAATTCATGCATACCTATAATAAAATCGTAACAAGACGTGTCTGTAATTTAATATTAAAAAAAATGTTGCCATGTAAAGTGCGAATGACGGCAGAACCCGAAACATCAATATTTGGAAACATCAATATCTGTCACGCTGACAGATAGACGCATAGATCATCAGTATCACGCAAAAACCACTGGATAGATATCCACTGGATAATGAAACTTGGCATAAGACTTAGTCTTGGGTAATTATAGCTTAGTGTCGGGTTAACATTTAAGGTGCCTACTTTTTATCAAGATTTATTATAGAGTTCCCATGGGAATCATTTTATCAAAGTCTACAATATAAAAACTCATAAAAATATCACTAGACGGATATTTAAGAAATTTACTACAGTGATAATTAAGTCCCGTGTTAACATATGGGGTACTTATTTTTTGTACCAAACCGTTCTGCGTGAATAATGGAAAAGTAACAACACCACGCGAGCGAAGTCGCGGAGCTAATATGTAATAAGTGGTATGTTTTCAGGTGATATTATAATTAAGACGCACAATGACTTGGAGATGGTGACTGGCTCCGACGGTAAGCAGCACTGGCACATTTCCAACTGGAAGCAGTCCTACCAGGTCAAGACAAACACACAATTCCATTTCGACAACCTCTTCAATGGGAACAAAGTGCTCGGTAAGATTTTTTTATATGTTTTCAAATATTCTCTATCCCATCTCCCAAAGAAAGATTAGGAAGTGTAATGGGAAAACTTCTCATTCAATACGATCTTAATCGAGGCGCAAGTCACAAGAAGCAAAATTCTATTAAACCATGCTTGGCGACTTTTATATTTCACATTTTTTATCGGCGAAACAGTCACTAGGATTGTCAAATGTACACAAATATGTATTTTTGTTGGGATTCAACATATAAGTTTAACGAATATGAAAGCCAAACTGTTTAGAAGACCTACTTATCTTACCTAGTGCCCGTCCTTTGGTACGCGTTCCGGCTCAATGTGAACTGATGACAAGAAGAAGTTCACCGGTAGAGGTTGGATAAAAAGAGCCTTGAGAGAGGGCTATATGGAACAGTGGAGACACAAGCTCACGTATGCCATGGTATCTAAAAATACTTATCTAAGCCCATTGATATAATGATTTGGACATTCGTGTACAAATCAAATCGTAAGCGTACCGTCCCGTTTTATGGTCCATTAGCGGATTTCATGCACATGAAAATTTGCACGAGACATAGTGCACCGGATGTATGCATATTGGCTTCAAAACGCTGAGCTGGCCCAGCAGGTTGGCGAGTCCAATCTTTTAGAGAGGTGGTGTTGTTCCTCAGCGCTTGTCGTATAACGACTTTGTTATCCCATACTCGCTTTTTACGAGACCCACAGGAAGACATAAATCAAACATTAAACAATATTAATATTTTCTTAGGTTTTCGCGATTACTATACATAGCAATTAAACAACTTTGAACGGTTTAAATCGCGTATATTTAACATTATTTATATCCCGACGTTTCGAACACTTTGCAGTGGACGTGGTCACGGGGTGACTAATTGATTTTATTTGTCACTTGAGTTATTAAGAAATTATTTGAACTACCGTCTGAATTTTTTTTTTTGAACTACCGTCTGAATTTTTTTTTTTAATCATAACATTCCCTATGCACGCAGTATTCGCTCACGGTGTCCAGAGGTCTTGCAGTATTGCGTTGGCCTTGGGATTTAATTAATTTAATGACTGGATCCCAAGCCGGTGGTACTTGCCAACCATCTTCTCTATTGAAATTTGGGTATTTCTTGATTTCTTGATTGATTGATTGCTATGCTTTGCTATTAAACAATATTGTTCACAGCGGAACCTGTACATCAGTTCGCGAACACGAACTGGCGTGATGTGATGAAGGAGATCGCATCACCAGTCGTCGATGCGATCGTCGCCCGGGTCATTGACGCCGTTGAAGCTCTCTATAAGGCTGTGCCAGCTGACGAACTTGCCCTCAATTAGAAATGTAGTTCATACTAATTTATTGTAAATTGTGTAGGATATAAAGATTGTTTTTATTAAATGTATTTTTTATTATCATATCATACCTTTATAGACCTCTCCTAAGGTCTGCATAGATTATTGAATGGATCGGTCGCTACCGACAAAACGTCAAGTTAACCCTTAATAAGGCGCGAGCCTGTGTGAAAGTTAGTTTAAATTTAGGGGTCGATTTAGGGTAAATTGATACCTTAGATTTCAAAAAAATATCTTAATAGAGAAAAGGAGGGGGGAAAGCCTTTTCAGTGGGAAATAAATTCCCTTTGCCTGATTATGTCTGTGCACTGTGTCTCCAAGTAGGAACATAATTCCCTTTGCCTTATTAGGTTACGTACTTTTACCGAACTTTTGTTGTTATTCAAATTCAAGTACCTACTTGTCCCTGGCTTCGGTTGTTATATATTTATTTTCATTATAATAACTTAAAAATTGCTTTGATTATATTATTAGATATATTATATTTATTTAATTATATTGGTAAATTAAACACAACATGTATACAAAATCATTGTTTTAATAGAAATATCAAACTATTCCTGTGGTGAAGCCTCATGAAAGGATTTTGAGGCACATTTAGGTCAACTGCCGGGTTGCTTACAGGGCTGTCTGGTAATAGTGATCATCATCCGAGTCAATGTCAGATAAATCGGACAGGTTTTCAACGATTCACATGTAACTATAATTCACGTATAATTCATATGTAAGTGTTACAGACAGTCATGAAGAGGAAAATTTGGTCACAAAAAGAAGTTGTGACATTTATTCAGTGGTCTCCGCAATACGAGTGAACAGGAATTGAGAGCGAGTCGGAATCATTCTGACTCTTCAAGGACAGAGACAAATTCCGAAAACTGGTAGCCGACCTTCATTGATGGAGAGACAGGCACTCAAAGAAGAAGTTACAGACAGAACAAAATTTATATTATATTGAAAAAAGTATGTAAGTAAAGGGCGCAATCGGGCCAAGGGAATAATTTTCCCACTTTGTAATTAGAACATTTTGCGGATAAGGATCACTGGAATACACATGAAAACAATATAAAAGAGCGCTAGGATAGTTACTTTACATGTAATAGAAACCAGATTCTACATAGAAGATTTTTTTTGGAACAATTTTTAATTTTTTCGCTGCAACGACCAAAAAGTAATGGTGTTTGCTCACTATAACCTCGTCACTCCACTTTGACATTGACATATCAGCGCAAGGTGACATTATTGTCATAAGTATTGCCAGCTAAGAAATTAAAAAGTTTATTAGAAGCTAACAAATGTGACCACCTGTGACAAGGACGGGGGGGTACTCCAAAAATCATGAAAGTCGTGTGACGTAATTTATGGATGGCCCCAGAGCAGCAAATTTAGAATTTAGAATTTCTTTCTGAATTCACTTCTTTCAGATTTATACTAGTTTTATAATGGAAAATGTAAAGTATCAATATCTTCTTTTTATTAAAATGAGCGTAAATATCATTTGAAAATTTGTCGCTATTTTCTTGTCACATTCACAGACCATCATCACTCATCCATGACTTAACAAGTGAAAACGAAACGAAAGTGTCAGTGTCAAAGATGTCAATTAGGGATGTGGCATTGAATAAAAAAAATCGATTAATTAATAACCGATTTTGCTTCGCTACTTATAAATCGATTTTTAAAAAATCGATTTTTTAAGACAAAATAATCGATTTTTCGGAAAAATCGATTTTTTTTTTTTAAATACTATATAATAATAAAACCAAGCTTAAGGTGAAGGAATATGGGTATCAATAATTGGGTTGGGTTGGGTATCTACTATGATAGCTTTTTCCCAGGACAAAGAAGTACTCACGGGTTACTAGGAAATAATCACCATCGGCCTCAGCCGTCATGTTTTATAAACGTTAGTTTTAAGGAATAGACGACATAGAAATTATATTGATACTTTATTAAATAAAAATAAACGAAAACGAAATAAATAAAAGTGTGGTTGGATTATTTTGGATACCATTTGGATATTGGATACCACCGTCTGGAGTTCAAAAAAAAAAAAAAATTTCAGACGGTAGTCCAAATAATTTCTTAATAACTCAAGTGACAAATAAAATCAATTAGTCACCCCGTGACCACGTCCACTGCAAAGTGTTCGAAACGTCGGGATATAAATAATGTCAAATATACGCGATTTAAACCGTTAACGTTGTTTAATTGCTATGTATAGTAATCGCGAAAACCTAAGAAAATATTATCGAAACATGATATTTCGTAATGAAATGATGTTCGTATACATGAAAATGTTCGCAAATAATTACTTTAGTAATTGGCTAGTCTGTACCGCTTTACCGATGGTACCTACCCCTAGCCCTACCTATTTCAAACATATACATACAGATGGCGCCGTTCGATTTATTTGTTCCCGTTAAGTGAACGGGAAAATTTCTTTCATCCGGCGCATAGATGGCGCTGTATACAAAAATCGATTAAAATGTGTATTTTACATAATCGATTAATTTATAATCGATTTTTTATTTCAAAAATCGATTTATTAAAAATCGATTATTTTTTCACATCCCTAATGTCAATTCAAGTCCATTGTCAATTACTAAAACTACCATGTGGGGTTATTTACATTGAAGAATATTAAATAAATAAAAAAACTATTACTTCTATTTAGTTCAATAAACGAATTAAGGTTGTACCTATACGAAAATGCTGTGCCCAGCAATCTGTAATTTTCCACCACCGAAAATAATGTCTTACAAACAAAACGAAAATATGGTGACAGTGGTCGATACAATCAAAAGAAACAGTTTTTACAAAAGTGTAATCGTGACGTGCCCGGACACGTTGCGAACACCGCCTTTGATAGAAGAAGTTATAGGAGAAGACAACGATTATTATAGAATTTCGAACTGTCCACTTACAGAATTCATAAAGGCAACTTTTGTTGAAAAGTTTGTTAAATACGGGCATTTGTACTGTTTGAGCGTAAATAGAAATTGCATCGTTCAAAACACCGCAGCGATTACTCCTGACGGCGTATTGACATTACATCTTCTAGAAGCAGTCTTTCAAACATTGGGTTTAGATGGAACGAAGAGACCTAACAAGTATTATGAAGTGAAGATAGACTTGAAAAGGATAAAACATTACAATAAACTGAACTACGCTTTGAATAAATTGGAAACATTTGATTTTTACATAATTTGGGAGCCACATGATGATAGCATTTGCCCATCATCAATAGCGAAGTATCTATCTGACCGAGATATTTCAGTATCAGTTTCGTCATTACATATAAGGACCGTCAAGCCATCTATAGATGAAATACCGTCTGTGAAAGATGTAGATATTGAAGATATGGTTGAATGGGTAGGGATAATCGCTCATGAAGCCGGACTGTCGCCAACAATGAGCTATATCAGTACATACAGTCAACCAACAAGTAAACATAGTATAAAATCAAACTTAATAACTGTTCTTATAGCAAAAGGGTTTATTACACCTACAGTAATAGCTAAAGTGTGTAATGAAGTATCTAATTTTGTATTTTCAAAGAATTTAGATAATTACTGGGCATCAATAAGTGTGCAAAGCTGTGAGAATAGTCTATGGCAGTGGACTTCAAGTAGTCCAAAGATGTTCCAAGCACATGATCATTCCTGTAATATTTTTGTTAGTAATGAAGGAATAAATGTTTATTCAGTAGGTCAATTAAAATATTCATAATGGTTTTTAGTCTTTTATTTCTTATCATGGTACATTAATGTGGCATTTTAAGGCCATATATTACTTATGTACAAGAAAATGTGCGTGTGGCCCATGTCCTGCACTGGATTCTGAAAGGGCTGATTGCATTGCATATATTACATGATTAATTTATAATAAAGATTCAATAGTAACAATATTAATATATACCACACTGATGGCAGATGTCAATTGGTAGGGAGCTATCAATAAGTGGAATATTAGTTACATAATGAATAAACTGATGGTAGTTGTAAGTCGGGAGGGAGCTATCAATAAGTGCAATACCACATGATTATACATATGCATGGAGTGTGTATATATGCTGCACTATATATGCTTAAAGCTTTTCAAGTATTTTACCCAAAATTACTGTATATAACCTGTTTGGGTCATGTACTCCATCAATTTGCCAGGGAAATCTCAAAATGTTTCGAAAATGTCAATGCTCTGATTTAATCTACAAAAAAAAGTGCTCTTGAAAGCTCCATTACGTATACAGACCTACAAAGAACAACTTCCAAATGTACCCCCGGAACCAATAATAAACCGATGGAGTAACTGCCTGAAAGCAATTTTGTTCTATGCCCAAAATTTTAAGGCCATAGAAGGGGTAGTTTGAAAATTCCGATTCATCGGCGATTGCATGTCAGCTGGCATTTGAAGATTTGAATTAAGAAGAATATGGCACATATTAAGAGGCACTTCAGTGATATTCCCGACATGATTAAAACACTGAGAACCAAAAATCTTCCTCTGTATAATTATTCCATCTAATTTTAGAAAAAATGCTAGATTTACGTACCTAGTCCAGGCACTTGGCAATTTTGAAAAAAATATGTCATTTTGACAGTGTCGACTTTGCCTTTAAACCCCTCATATTTGCTCGCATATTTTGGCAATTTGAGACTGCATATAATCCTATCTAATAATAACTTAGGAGTTTTACAAGGCAATGAATTGGTTTGATTGCCAAATGTTTCGAGTTATTGAGTCTTTAAATGCATTTCATAACTAAAATCGGCGCCGTAGTTCCTTACAACAAATTTCTCTATTTCTAATAGTTTCAGACTTTTCTATATTGGACACGTCAATTAAATATCTATACTTTCTTTACACCTATACATCTTTTTTTTCGGAATGTCTAATTTCTTGTGGCCCTAATGGCCTTTCAAGAGTCACCGGTCATGTTTGATTTAGGGCGAGCGCAGAAGGCGCTCAGCCAGGAACAAAATGTGTGTTGCGACGAGCCTAAGGGCTCCCCCGCCGCTAAACCGGCGGAAGGAACGGACCGCGGCTTAGGGCGTTGCATTGGCGGGATACTGCGGGATCGTGAGTCGGCGACTCGCGATCCCGCCCAGGCACGTGCCTAGTAAGTGTTGGCTGAGGGCCGGTGTGTGTTAACGGTGTAACGAGGGGGGCGGTGTCTGTGTGCTTTAAACCTATACACATTACACGGTAAGTGTATTTTATGTATACTTATTCTTATATACATGTTGGTAGGCACGGCATTTCCACAAAAGAAAAAATAAAACAAAAAAAATAAGCATTGAAAACTTTTATTTAAACAAAACGAGTATATTTGCGATATACTTCCCCCTACCCAGATACACAATAAAAAAGAAACCAGTTTAATTGTTCTATTGAAATGCAAGGAATGCAGAGATAATACACTATGTATAACAACAAAACAGATGGTTTTCAAAACCACACCCTAACTACATTATTATGAGAAATACTTACATTTGTTTCAAATGTTACAAACAAACAATCAACTGGTCGTTCGACTGACTAACACAAAAGCGTTTAGATGTATTAAATATAAATATGTTATTTACAACTGTAAGGTGAATTGAAATTAGTAACAATCACTTGTGAGTGGAAATTAAACCAGGTCCTTTCCACAGTTAAAAGTATTTCTTCTTTCAATTCACAATTGAAACTAAACAACGTGTATATTTTGCCTAATTTCAATTCACCATTGAAAGTAAACAAGGAATATTCACGTGATATCGGTATGGCGTCGGAAAATTAAACAAAACAAAACAAGAAAAGGTCAAGCGTTAGAGTATTTTTTTTTCAATCACAGTGAATTGGGTCAAATTTCAATTCACAATTGAAAATAGACAAGATATTTTGTTTAATTTCAAAATTCGTCTGTGGATCAGTATAGACACAACTTTATTTCTACACCACAATACACAATAAAAGGAAAGAAGGAAAGAAATTACACATAACAAGAACAAAAAGAATGAACATAAAATAAATAAAACACAAATATAAAGACTTATTCTATAAGATTAAGATGTGCGTTGGGACGTCGGAAACGGTCTCCAACTCAACATGTCGCGGATAAACCACAGCCCTGGTTTTCAGTGGAATCATTGAAGATGCACGGATGCATATGCTTTAGTATCATTTTTTGTCCAACTGTTTGCTTGTTGTTTGTTAAAGGTTTCTTAAAACATTTTGGTAGATAAAACGTTTATTTATCGTCAAACATACGAAATTTGCTATTTCACAATCCAGTTGTTACACTGCATTTTTTCTAACTTTAACATATATAAACACAGCAAGCAATTTGGAATAGTCTTATAAATTTAGCAGATTATTAAACAGATCAATATTGTTGTTGAAAACCTATTTAGTTCAAGAAAACATGAATAAATATCAAATAAGACAATCCCAATTAAAGTGCAACATAAGATCAACGATAACCACTAACCACACAATCGTGTGGAAATAGAATAGAATTTGTTTAAATATAATTCAAGTTATACAAAAACCAATCCCTAGTCCTAGCAGTAAGGTCCCCTGGGTATTGATAACTAGTTCATTCCACTCTAAGAATTTTCACATTATGCATATTTATTAAATACATGCATACATAAATATATATAATACATATAGTGCATATAGCAAATTACCAGAAAATGCAGAGTAAAAGGTTGACAAGAAAAGGTACCATCCCAATAGTAAATAGGTAGTAGAGAATGGTTAATGCAAGAAAAAATTATGTTAAGACTATAATGATTAAATACAATACATCTAAACGCTCATATGCAATTGATATGGCATTTCTTTCATTAAACTTTGGCAAGACCAATAACTCCACACGCAATACGAGCTCCAGCATTGCCAGTGGTTTTGCTCAACTCATGGCCACCGACACCGAGGTCATCAGGGTCAGCGTGGACCACCAAAGTACGACCAATGATGCTGTTTGATCCCGAGAGAGATATCTGAGAATCTTGGATGTTTACCTGCGTAGAAAAAACATCATTTTTTAATTATAGTAAGGTAACAAATGAATATGTGGCAAGAAAGGTGTTAAGTGGTTGAATGGTTACAGTCACGTATGACTATCTGTGATAAGAAGAAGGGGATCAGTACACGCTGCATTGCCACAGTCGCTGGGCACACTCGACTGGCCATGTTATCCCTCTCCCACAGAAGACTACCTTGAAATGTACTGCATTTCCTACTTTATCGAATTTCCCCAACGTACGTACGTGTTTCGTAGTAAGATATGCGAGAGTCCATTCCCATCCTATCATATCCCTCCCCATTTCCCCAATCCGTTACTTCATCTGCAAAGGTAGGCAGCGCATCAGGGGCGTACCAAAGTTTGTCATTCTGGACTGATGTTGGCATGTATTGCGGATGTTTATGGACGACAGTATCCACTTACCATCAGGTGGACTGAATTCTCGTCCGCTACATTTTTTCTATCAAATAAAAATAGTAGATTCTGTCAATGACAAGGTTACTTCGTAAAGTCAAAACAATTTATTGCAGATGTCTATGGACGATAAATCCACCCGATGGACGACATCACATCGGGTGGACTGTATGCTCGCTTGTCTGCCGTCAATTTTCTATATTTTTTTTTTAAAATTCATTTTAATAAGTTGTTGAGGGACATTGGGGAGACAACGGTCAGTGTAGGCGCAGTGTAGGCGATAACGTTGTCCAAATTTCCGACATGTCGCAAAGACGGGATGTGATCCAGCTTCTGAGAGTTGAAGTGGGCTCCAGCTGACGCGCAACTATTTGTATTATCGCAGACTTCCCCATCTTTCTCACATTTTATTTCAAATCCACTGCTCATCATTTTCCTTTTATTTACAAATTAAAATTACTTTAGTGACGCCACCGCCACCGTCAGAACGTTGCCCAAATCGCCGACATATTTGCAGACGTGTCGGGGACTCCGTGATCTAGCTTCTGAGAGCGGAGTGGGCTCCAGTTGACGTGAAACCATTAGTGTTATCACGAATTTTCACTTTTCTTTTTTCAAATTTACCGCCTACATTATTTTTTCTTTTTAAATAAGAAATTTACCTTGATGACGCCACCTAAATCAGCTACCCAAATAACCAATCACCAACAGCTTCAGGGGGGCTTGAATTGAGTGTCAGCTGACGTGCAACTATTCGTCCATTTGTGTTATCGCATAATTCCCACTCTTTTCTTAAATTTTTCGATATCCCCTTTCTTTGTCAGTGTTTTTTTAAAAGGCGTACTTACCTCAGACTGTTTTCATTTTAAGAAACTTACCTTAGTGACACCACCGTCATTGTCAGCGATAATGTTGCCCAAATCGCCGACGTGTCGCACAGTCGCATTGGGCGCTCCATGGTCCAGCTTTTGAGGATTGAAGTGAGGTCCAGCTGACGTGCAACCATTGGTATTGTCGCCGAATTCGTGCACGTGGAAGCCGTGATTACCCTGCAAAATGGTAGACAGCACTACTAAATAAATAATGCCAGTTGGCCATTAAACGCTTAAGTTGTGAATATGCAGTTAAAATCAGTTATTGTTGCAGTCATTAAGGACTAGCTGGTGCCAGCAGTGACTTCATTTGCATGAACTTGTGATTCCCATGGGAACTCCATAATGGATCTGGATAAAGTTAGCCCAGCACATAATTTTATGGATCCATTTACTCCATGGATTTTAATGAACAGTAAAAATAGTAAAAATGAAAATTAATAAAAATAGTTGTTTTGGGCTCTGTATCACCCATACTTCACAGCAATTACTATTTAAAAAAAAAATGAAACGTACAGACACAGCTTTGTCACGATTAATGTCTTTTCAGCACTTGTGACATCTGATAGTTTTATTGAGTTGTTATTTATAAAATTTTAAATGTTAATTTTTATCATATTTGAATTTTTATTTTTTATTAGTTAGAAATTTTTATGTAGCTAATATAAATTTTAAAGCTATTTAAATAAACAAAATGTGACACTATCAGAGCAAAGGGACCTTATTGTTCGTATTATAGACTTATTGATTTGATTTTCCAGCTTAAAAATTAGTTGTTTAAACATTTTCTTTAAATGGAAAGTTCACTGACATATGACTTTTATTTTATATTATTGTTTATTGCTAAAGCAATAAAAAAATATTCTTTTTAAGATTTTTTTAATAAAAAAAATATTCTTTTTAAGATTTTTTTAATAAAAAAAATATTCGTTTTAATATTTTTTTAATAAATAAAATACAGCGTAGTGTAAAACGTTACAAAAACAAAAAAACCTTAGTAATAACGACATATCAACAAGCAAAGTAAATTTTGATATTTCATAATGATGATAATTATTGCATAAACATTTATCATTACTACAGTCTTAAATCGCTGTTTTTCACACAGTATTGATAGAGGCTCAACTACATACATTATCTAGCACTTTAAAATGACAGAGATAAGGGCTACATTGGAATGCTTTTATGTGCTGATAAGTATAACTACATTAGGTATGTAAAATAAAAATTAAAAGTGCATGTCATTTGTATTATTATAATAAGGTTACGCATGTTAATATATACTTTGTTAGTCAGTCGACTTGTAACCAAGGACAGAAAATACAGTTAGTATTTGCCTACTAATCAGTAATTATTTAGGTTGGGAGTCAATTTCACTTGCGATTTGACTCTCATTCTTGAAGTTGTGAGTTCACCTCCCTGGCGCATATGACTGATTTTCTACATAATTATGGTCAAAGAAAACATCAAAGGAAATTCATGTGCTTGAGAATAAAAAAGAAATTATGAACATGTTTTTTTATAATTAGAATCTGTCAATCTGTAGTTACTGATACCCGTGAGTGAATTATTGCCTGAAACCTTGGAAGCGTTAGTCTTGCAGTGGGATGTTATAGGCTGATATTAATTTAAAGAAATACATAAGGAACATTAATAACAATAAAAGTTACTTTGTTGTGAAATAAAACCAAGTTGTGAATTTTTCACAAGTCTACAAGTCTCAATTAATTATTACATCATAATAGATCTTTAGACCTAAATGTTGACTGTTCAGATTACCCACCTTCAGTTAAAACGTAACAATTTAATTGTGCTGTCCAAACTGTACAGTATTGTACTGAAGAATTTTATTCTACGTACATCACAATAAATCTCCACAGTTAAAACAATTAACTGTGAATGATACAAATTTTATGCATGATCTGTATGATGCAATATAGAGAATTTTACTCATTAATTCATATAACATATATATTTAGTATTACCTTAGATAACCCTTTGATTTCTCCTGAAACTACTACTGGGTATTTTTGATCCTGAAATAAGAAAATTTCATTTTAAAGTAAAACTAGTCCAGTATGGAAAATAATAAAGATATGAAATTATTAATAAAAATTTACTATTTGAAATATTATCTGTACAAAAATACTTTATTGATTTAATGGACTTTGATTAAGCTTTTTTAACTTGAAAAGTTTTGAAGATTTTTTTGTTATGGTGGGCACGCGGTCTACGTGATGGTAAGTGGCTACCGCCGCCCATGGACACCTGGAACACCAGGGCGTATGATGTGTGTTGCTGGCCTTGTAAAATCCAATTCACAGCTTTTATTTTTAATATAAAGCAATGTGTAATTTTTTTAAGATGAAACTAAAATCTTATAGGGGGAAACTAATATAGACAATAATTAAAAAAAATATGACATTGTATGAGAAAAGTGTTTGTAAATATGTCACATTTTAATAATTTTAGTGTAAAGAAAATGAACCCTTGTTTTATTGAGATACTGGCAACTTCATGTGTGTAGACATTACAGGTTGTTTGAATAGCTTGATTCCCATGGGCACTGGATAATTAATCTGGATAAAAAGTAACCTAAATGTTGATCCAGCACAAAAGTTAACTATGCAAAGTAACATGAAAATCTGTCAAGTAGTTTTTGCATGATGCACGTTCTGAGTCAGACAAACAAAAATTCCATAAATTGTTCTTTTTGGCTGTGTCCCTTGTAGTACACTGCATTAACTTTAGGCTCTGTTACAATTTTATTATATGTTTAGAAGATTATCGGCGTTCTCTGATATATATCAGCGGATATATATCAATTGATATTTATTGTCAAAACAGAATTTTGGCAAATCCCAAGCTTTTATAATTGTTATATTGACATAAATAAAAATTATGATCACTGCCAATGATCCAACACTAAAGATTATAATTTAGTTGAATGTTGATTACGTAGAATGATTATCAATCTCAAAGATTAATTTTTTGTTACTCTAATTTTAATCTTATTTTTTGTTTTGTTTAATACTAAATAAGTCTATTAATCAAACTCAAAGTTTCATTTAACAATTTTGACACATTTAGACCACTTAAAATACAGAATGGCATCGATTTTATATACATTTTTATTTTTACGAATCCTGAGATATATTAATAATGTGCAATATGTACTAGGTATATAATTTGGGAGTGACTGAACATTGGAGTTGTGTACTGCACTCAACAATTCGTAACTTGCAATCTACAATCTTCATTTCAAACGGAAAGGGAACATTTTTCCATTACTGTACACTGCGTTACTGTACTATTTCAGAGTATCTTCTAGAAACCACTTATTATTTGTCGGTATGATAAGCAACTTGTAACTACTCTTTTATTCAAGGCCACAAGTTGGTAATAACATTTCGGCAATTGATGTTATTACGATTAAAAGTAAAGATAAATATATTATAATAGTTAGAAATGAACTATTTGTATGTATTGTAAGGAGTTATAATATATTTGTATGTATAGATAATTGCACAAATACCTTTTGGTCGAAAAACACCGTCCCGGTGACATCTCCTTGGAGGACACACACGGCTTTAGCAGACATTTTCTATTTGTAAATGCGGAATATTATTAGAATATGGTAAAATTTATGAAATAATAACTAAGCAACTTTAGTTTATCGGAAAAGCTTACCTTTTTATGATTTTTTGGGAGTAAAAAAGAAGTTCGCACTACACAGTAGAGAGACTTTGGTCGGAATTTTATTAAATGTTGCCATTTATAGAAATCAATACACAACTATTACCACAATATAATAACATAGACTTTTTGGCAGGAACTCGAGAAGTAAAGTTTAGTTTTTATTTGATTAATTGCGTTGTGTATAATGCGTTTTGTGGTCTATTAGTGATAGTCTAAGATCTCGACTTAGATCGGGGACCGCTCATCCTCTTTTCCTGATTAAATATATATTTCATACAATAAAATATATATAAACAAAACCTGGGGTTATTGACATCTCATATCCTGGCAAGGCTATTTTTAATAAAAAAATATTTAATTTATATAGTTTTCATAATTACGGCTAGTCTTTTTTTTAATAAATTTAGGACTAATCGAGAGTAAAAAAACATGTATAAAATGCCAACGTGTGATTGACAACCTATTTCTTGGCTATGATACCTGTCTATCAGGATTAAACAGGTAAACTTGTATTAGTTATCCCCCCCCCCCCCCCCCTCATCGTTTTCCCTAGTCAATCAAACATGAAAATGTAGGTAATTTCATTGCGAATCCAATGGTACCTGATTGACATTGCAAAACGTGACAAGACTAGTAATATTCACGATTTAAAGTTTTATAAATTGAGTACGAGAGCGAGGTGTGACAGAGAACACTACTCGTACTATTATAGGCGGTTTAGTACTATTATAGTTTATTATAGTACTATTATAATAACTAATACAAGTTTACCTGTTTAATCCTGATAGACAGGTATACATGTCTTTTACTCTCGATTAGTCCTAAATTTTTTAAGAAAAAGACTAACCGTAATTATGAAAACTAACTAATTGCCCACCCCAGTTTCAGTTGGGAGCTCGATTCTCGAAGTTGTTGACGAGTACGTCTACCTAGGCCAAACGGTCCAACTAGGTAGGTCCAACTTCGAGAAAGAGGTCAATCGACGAATCCAACTCGGCTGGGCAGCGTTCGGGAAGCTACGCAGCGTCTTCTCGTCCAAAATACCTCAGTGCTTGAAGACGAAGGTCTTCGACCAGTGTGTGTTGCCAGTGATGACCTACGGCACCGAAACGTGGTCTCTGACTATGGGCCTCATAAATAAGCTCACTGTCGCACAGCGAGCTATGGAGAGGGCTATGCTCGGGGTTTCCCTACGTGATCGAATCAGGAATGAGGAGATCCGTAGACGAATTAAAGTCACCGACATAGCCTCTCGGGTTAGCAAGCTGAAGTGGCAGTGGGCAGGGCACATAGCTCGAAGAACCGATGGCCGATGGGGCAGAAGGGTTCTCGAATGGAGACCACGTACCGGCGGACGAAGCCGAGAACGTCCATCTGCTAGATGGACAGACGACCTCATAAAGGTTGCGGGCACCCGCTGGATGCAGGTCGCTGCCGACAGGTCTAAATGGCGGACAATGGGGGAGGCCTATGTCCAGCAGTGGACGTCCAAGGGCTGAAAAGAAGAAGAAGAAGAAATAAATTAAATATTTTTTTATTAAAAATAGCCTTGCCAGGATATGAGATGTCAATTACCCCAGGTTTTGTTTATTTATACATTTTATTGTATAAAATATATATTTAATCAGGAAAAAGGATGAGCGGTCCCCGATCTAAGTCAGGATCTTGTACTATGATAACTTCAAAGTATTTTTCCTGCGTGGTGTTTGTATCTAATAAACAAATAAAAGTGTGAGAATGTGTTTTTCGTGTACTTCCAAGGAGTCCTCTTCTATATTCAGTAAACCTACTATATCTTTACTTAACGACTCCTGACTTACTTCGACGGGACTGGACATTGACAAGATGTGTTTTAAATTGTTTTAACTTTATGAAGAAAACTTGACACTGACATTAGAGTTTTTTGTAGCTTCGACGGACATTTTAATACCATATATTGAAACTGGACGTCGAACACATTCGACTGCTTTCATTTCGTCTTACCGCGAATAGGAAGAGGCAGGGTAATGACTGTAATATATGCCGTTTAGACCTGGCAATAATCATAGAGAAATATCCTAGTAAGTTATGGAAAAATAAGATGCGGTAGTGAAAAGTACACGCAGCTACAAGTTAAACCTGTTTGATATAAAAAATGGGTGTAGATGTGAATAGTAGTTCGCTCAACAAATCTCACAATTTTGGTGTACAATTTAGGTACACCTATTTATCATATTACATATGCGTAGGTATATTCGTACCAATATGTTTAGATATATATTATACATGTACACTTATATATATACAGGCATACATGTATGTATCCATGTATATTTTTATACATACGTTTATACATACGGATTCGAATTCAAAATTGCCCCTGTGATATTTTTCTGTACAATCACTTTGGCAATTAAATTCAAATAATCAATAAGTTTTGCAATAGTTAAAACAATCCGTTACGACCTTTTTTCCTAATAGATTGATTTTTTGAAGGTTAAAATTCTGAATTTTTTGAATCCTACAACTATAAACATCTTTTTTCAATGTAACCTTTTTACCTGTTTTATTGCTTAGAGATATTTCCTGCCACATAACTAATTTTGTAAACTTTTTGGCGGGAACTCGAGAAGTGAGTTGAGTTTCTATTTGATTATTGTAAAAATTATATATTCTGCGTTTTGTAGTTTAATATTAATAGTTTATTAAACTTCAATGTGTTTTGTGCGTAATGTTTGTGATAATCAAATAAAGGCGTAAGAGTGCGTTTCTCGCGTGTGCTTTCAAGGAGTCCTCTACTGTCCTCAGTAAATCTATTATCACTGAACAAACTTAGGGCTCCGTTAGGCGAGAAATAATAACACTTCAGTACAACTCACTAGCACTCGGCGTTTATTCTTTGAAACGGTTCCTTAAAAATATTCCTTACACTACTTATACTAACAGAGGTAACGAAACCATAGCGAGTTCTAACCTCGACGTCACAACGCCATCTATCGAGCGCATAGGAAAACTTCTAATAATGAATAAATATTAGAACCCGCCGTGGTTTCGCTACATACTTAAACATCTACTTAAACATACCGCCCACCAAGGACATAATGCAGAATGTCCTTTAAACCGCCCACCATGCCACAGTCAAGGTAAGCAATGCTAAACAGAAATCTTATTTTGCTATGGGCAATATCGATAATTTTGATGTAGGTCTTTTAATTATTGCATTTTTGGTACGGATGGTAACTACCCGTGTAATTTTATCCGGACCAGGGTGTTTTTGCTCCACTTTGCCCAACAACCACCTTCCAGGAGGTAGATCGTCCTCCTTAACTAAAACTACATCGCCTAGTGATGGTTCCGGGTTCTGGTATTCCCATTTATTCCTTTGCAGAAATTGATGAAGATAATCCTGCGACCATCTGCGCCAAAAGTCCTGCATCATTCGCTGATGGAGTTGCCATCGACGCAAAGTATGGATGTTCGAAGTTTCATAATTTGAATCTGGTACTACGACGAGTGGTTCCCCCACCAGGAAATGACCAGGAGTCAATACAAAAAGCTCATTTGGATCCTCTACATGTGACATTGGCCTCGAATTTAGACATGCCTCAATTTGCGTTAACACTGTGGCCATCTCCTCATAAGTCAACGTAGAGTTCCCTATGACTCGCTTAAGATGGAACTTCATGGACTTTATGCCTGCCTCCCAAAGTCCCCCAAAATTAGGTGCGCGAGGAGGAATAAAGTTCCAATGAGTCCCGTTGCTCGCGAGATATTCTGCCAGTTCCGGTTTGAAGTTTGATTTTTCTTCATTAAACAAGCACAATAACTCGCGAGCAGCTCCTACAAAATTTGTGCCGTTGTCGCTGTACAACTCAGCACATCTGCCTCGTCTTGCGACAAACCTTCTAAAGGCAGCCAAGAAACCTGGAGTGCTTAATTCGCTGACAGCTTCGAGGTGCACCGCTCTTGTCGACATGCATACAAACAATGCAACGTAACCCTTATAAGACTTATTGCCCCTACCCTTGGACACTCTTATATTGATAGGCCCTGCGTAATCTACGCCACTAATGAAAAAGGGCTTGTTTGGGGTCACACGGGATAAAGGTACTTGTCCCATGAGCTGAGACGTGGCCTTTGTTGAGTACCTAATACAAGTGACACAGCCTCTGTAACACTTTTTAACTAAAGCCTTGACCCCTACAATCCAATACCTTGATCGCAAATACGTGATCATGAGTTGTGGACCACCGTGCATAGTTTTTTGATGCGCTTCTGCAATCAAAAGACCTGTTAAAAAGGATTCCTTTGGTATAAGAATCGGATGTTTCTCATTAAATGTTAAAGAAGACATTTCCAATCTGCCACCAACTCTTATTATACCGTTTGAATCTAAAAATACGTTTAAGGATCTTAGCTTCTTCTTTTTCTTATCTAAACTTCCCTTTCTTTTCAGTTCTTCCAACTCTTCCGAAAATCCTTCTTCCTGACATCTTATAACACAAACTTCTACGGCTTCCTCGATTTCTCGTCTGGACAAGTATTTAGTGTCGTGCCTGATATTTACCTTTCCTCTTACATTCAACCATCTTCGACAGTAGGCAATCACTCGAACAAGCCTGGAGAACGAGGAAAACCTTTGCCAAAAAGCAACGTCAAAGACAGCCGTTTGTACTCTAACTTCTTCGAGATTAGTTATGAGGTGCTTAGGCCTTTTAAAAATAATCAAGTCCTGTCTTAAAAAATCCGGACCTTCAAACCATATGGAAGTTGTTGAAAGCTCTGCAGGAGATATACCTCGTGATGCACAGTCCGCTGGGTTTTTCTTGGTCGGTACATGAGACCAGTGCTGGGTGTCTAGAGTTAATAAAATTTCTGAGACCCGATTCGCCACAAAAGTCTTCCAGCGGCTCGGATGATTATTTAACCAGGCCAGAACTACCTCACTGTCGGTGAAAGCATGCAACTGATCTTTGGCTATTCCCATAACTTCAGCTACTTCCACAATGAGCTTAGCCAACAGTACAGCCCCACAAAGTTCGAGCCTGGGTATCGATACTTGCTTTATAGGCGCGACCTTCGTTTTAGATGTCAATAAAGAGACGTGGATTTTTCCCTGGTCATCCACTACTCTGAGGTATACGACAGCAGCATATGCCACCTTTGAGGCATCCGAAAACCCGTATAATTCGCGTTTATTCTTACTACACGTGTGTAACCAACGCGGAATTTTTATCTCAACTAAAGCAGCCAAGTTTCGACGGTAAGTAAGCCATTCACTTAATAAATTGTTTGGAACTTCTTGATCCCACCCAATTCCAGCTAGCCACAGCTTTTGTATTAATATTTTAGCTAAAATAATACTGGGCGCTAACCATCCGAGTGGGTCGAATAAACGTGAAATGTCAGAAATAATTTTTCTTTTTGTTGCAGGTTCAACTAGCGGCGTGAGATCGACGGAGTACTGAAAGAAGTCACCACTTGGATTCCAGGTAAGTCCCAAAATCTTTGTTATGTCATCAACCTTAATACTTAAACCCTCATCCTTGCCACCTTTTTCATTCCTTATCTTATCTAACAATTCTCGGCAATTGCTTCTCCATTTCTGCAATGGAAACCCTCCTTTGCCTAGCACCGTACTTAACTCTGAGTAAATATTAAAAGCACCTTCCATATCGTCAGCTCCTGTCATCACATCATCCATATAAAAATCGTCCAAGATTATTTTGGCAATACCTGGCCTATCCAAGCACTCATCATAGGCCAGCTGTTGTAACGACCTTACCGCCAAATATGGTGCTGATGCAGTACCGAAAGTAACGGTAATCAGCTCATATTCCTGGAGCTCCATTTCAGGACTATCTCTCCAAAGTATTCTTTGGAATGGAGTATCTTCCCTATTTACCAACACTTGCCTATACATTTTGATGATATCCGCTACCAGACCTATCTTATGTGATCTCCAGCGCATAATGGTATGACGGAGTTCAGGTTGCAACGCCGGGCCAACCATCAATTCATCGTTAAATGCCTTTCCATTGGTTCCCTTACAGGACGCATCAAATACGACCCGGACCTTCGTCGTGTCCTTATCCTCCCTGACAACTGCATGGTGAGGTAAATATATTGCTGCTTTATTATCCTTTTCTTTATCGATAACCTTGACCATGTGATTTAATTCTAAATATTCTTGCATGACCTTTGTGTAATCTGCCTTTAATTTTGGGTTTTTTCCTAACCTTATCTCTAAACCTTTTAATCTTTTTTCAGCAATACTCCTGGACTCACCAAGCCTGCTGACCGGGTCAGCGTCACGTAGCGGTAATTTCACAATATACCTGCCCTCCTTATTTCTAATCGTGGACGCTGTAAATAGTTTTTCGCATTTAATTTCATCCTCTGTGAGCATTCTTTTTGTTCCTGATGTTTCAGCCTCCAGTTCCCAGAACTTTTTCAGCATGTTGTCAGCATCAAAACTTGAGTGCATCACATGGATGTGAGAATGTATATTGGATGAATTATCTACCTCACAGACCCCTGATATTATCCATCCAAACGCAGTATCCTGCGCCAAGAGAGAACCACCCAGATTTCTTTGAATGCCTTCTTGAATGATTTGGCTGTATACCTCAGCACCTAATAAGATATCGATCTTATTAGGTCTGTGATATTCAGGATCAGCCAAATCATCAACTGACAGATTTACCCATTCTACCCTGGTTACTTTGGTAACTGGGAGAAGGGACGTAACTGATTTCAAGATATAAGCATCAACCTTAACCTGAAACTGGGGATCTACTCTCGACCTTATATTAATTTTGACCGTGGACTTCGAAGTCACACTTTTGTCACCCCCTACACCTACTACAGTGTGTTTGGCCGCAATCTTTTTTAATCCTAAGTACTGAGCCATAGCTTCTGTAATAAAAGATCCTTGCGACCCTTGGTCTAATAATGCCCTAACCTGAAGATAAGTCCCGTCTTTCGACTCAGCTTGCACCACAGCTGTAGTTAATAAAACCGTTTTACAACAGTTCCCTGTCGAAAGACAAGATACAAGTGGCTTACTAGACCCCTCCGCTTGCGCGGTAAACTTATTGCTGTCTGATGCAGCGTTTTCCTCAATCGACTTTTTACTCGTCGATGAAGCTCCCTCGTGAACCGTCTCAATTTCTGCACTAACAGAACCAGAATCACCACTAGGGTGCAATAATGAATGGTGGCGGCGTTTGCACACCCGGCATCGGACCATGTTTTTACAATATTTAGCAGAGTGGTTGCTGTTCAAACACACAAAACATAACCTTTTCTCCATTGCAATATCACGTCGTTTGTCGTTAGGTTCTTTAGCGAATTTTTTGCATGTAGTTATTTTATGATCTGCAGTACAATACGCACACGACGCAATTTTATTCTCTTTCACAATGTGAAAAGATTTTGTATTTTTGCTCTCTACTTTGTTAGACTTTGAATCTAAATTTTCTAAACCTCTAAAACGCCCTATCAAAAAATCAGAAAATTGCACAAACGTTGAAAATTCATCAGTTGGATCTGAGGCCACTTTTAATTCCCATGCTTTTCGGGTATCTTTATCTAATTTAGCGCTTATTAGATGGATAATCAAAATATCCCAAGAGGAAATATTTACACCTAGATTTCTTATAGACTCTAAACAATCTGATGTTGTACTAATTAACTTCTTAATTTCAGAGGCAGATTCAGACCACAAACTTTTTTGATTTAGCAGCCGATTCAAAATGCCATTAGCCAAAAACCGCTTATTGTTGTACATACTATCCAATTTCTCCCAAGCAACTTGATAGCTATCAGATGTCACTTTAATGTTTCGTAACAACTGTTCCGCTTCACCTGTTAAATGTCCCCTGAGATAGTAGAACCTTTGAGCATCATCCAGAGACTTGTTTTCATGCACAAGCCCTAAAAACAGATCTCTGAACGTCTGCCACTCAGTATATTTCCCGGAAAACGTTGGTATTTTAATTTCTGGCAACTTGAAACGTCTAGCTAAACTTTCACATTGATTATTTGAACTTGAATTTAACTCTGCCTCTGGTGTTTTTAACTTATATAACATTTCTTTTAAATCAGTCTTAAATTGTACATACAATTCTTCTACATCATCATAGACATTGTTTTTATGATAATCCGAACTATACAAATCACTTCGCTTAACTTGACTAATAATCTCAGTATGAGTGCTTGTAAATAAACTCCACTGTTTCTCTAAGTTATCTAGTCTAGTTTCAATATATGGAACAGTCAAACGCTCTTTAGGAGACTTTTTAAAATTAGTCTTAACTTTCAGCATTTTTGCTCTAATATCCTCCTGTAAATCGTTAAACGCTTCCATTTTAAATTGTTTATCAAACTCTGTAATTGACTTAAAAACACTCAAACACAATAGTCTCACAATACCACAACAAATAAAAACAAAGCTAAACAGAAAAATGAGCAGAAGTCTTTTTGTCCGTACTTCCAATAAATGTATACCAAGTTAAAACACAAATTGGGCAAAATTTTACAAGTCTTTTTGCAAGTAATTCTGGTAAAAATTGGGCATGGATTCCCCGTCTCAACCAACTATTACTTAAAACTATTACAAGTCCAAACTAACTAAATTATTCTAAGTTAAATCTGACTATCTTGCAGGATTCTTGAATTTTTCTAAGTTCCACCTAGTCTTGACTTTAAAGTTCAAATTTGCATGTACTTCTCAAAATTTCAACTTTATTTCTTCTAGTAAATAAGAGCGAAAATGTACTCACGATTGAACACTGCACTCACTGTCACTGATTTTCTTCGACGACACGCGCCTGCTACCAGTGGCGCCCTCTGGCGCTCCGCAACCTGCTTTTCACCTCCCGAATTCACCACTCCTCCAGATGTTGCCACCCGGCTCCACCACTGCCTTGACGCCTTTCCAGCCGCCTTGCTGTGGGGATGATCTGGACAGCGATCCACTGCCCAGTAGCGACGAAACGGGTAGTAACCACTACCACCACCGATGATTACCAAAAAACACGTCCAGCCATATCCGGCTCGAAGGACCATGAACAAACTTAGGGCTCCGTTAGGCGAGAAATAATAACACTTCAGTACAACTCACTAGCACTCGGCGTTTATTCTTTGAAACGGTTCCTTAAAAATATTCCTTACACTACTTATACTAACAGAGGTAACGAAACCATAGCGAGTTCTAACCTCGACGTCACAACGCCATCTATCGAGCGCATAGGAAAACTTCTAATAATGAATAAATATTAGAACCCGCCGTGGTTTCGCTACATACTTAAACATCTACTTAAACAATCACTTTACTGATTGCCTTCTGATTTACTTCGACTGGAATGGACATTGACAGGATACGTTTTAGACTTTGAAATTGTTTATTACAAAGAAAACTTGACACTGGCAGAATGGGCTAATTACACCATTGCCATATATGAAAAAGAATGCATTAAAACCCGCCCTAATTTAGAAGCCAGATTAAAGAAAATCTTCAAAGCCATTGAACCCCGCCCGACTGACGAGTTTTTACAAACCTCCAAGACGGGTCGTCATACTTATGTTAGGCCCACTGTACGCAGAGGTAATCGTATTAAATGAAAGTGAAATGGCATCGGATTTCACACATGGACTGTACTCTCATCTATTCACAACTTCCTTGATAAATCTAGAATTACTTTTAATTTCGCATACAACATTAGGGGTCTATTACATACAGAGACAGACCTCACTTTTGGTATCTCAAGAGAATTTAGATTTTCGTAAGAGAAAGAGTGGCTATTGTACAAAACTCAGAGATGTAACATACGTGCCACTATTTCGTGTAAATAATTATGTCGTAATTACCTACTGTCGGTTTGTCTTAAAATATTGTTACGTGCTAATAATATGTTGAGACAGTTATGACATTGTATGAAGAACATAAAATATGCTGTTAAAGTACTACGAGTACAATGATAAGTGCTGCTAATCAATTCTTTAAGTCTACTGCTGGATATGGGTTTGCTCAAATAAATTGTGTAAGAATGAAACAATACGGTTTTGTCTTAAATTTAATTGTTCGATAACAAATTTACTCTAGCACTGTCTTAAGTAGCGTAAGAAAAATCTTAATAGCGTGTTTCAGGATTTGACTTCAGAGTGATAAGCCACATCTAGTATTGAATAGGTAAACTATTAATTTTACATAATGAATTGTTATGTCATACCCAAATCAGTACATGTAACGACATCTATCAAGCGATAGATTAGTTAAACTTACATAATACGTGGACATGGCGAAGCATCTATGACCGTTCAACAACAATACACATCATAGTTGTACATGTACACATTGTATTGTGCGTGAGGGATGTACCTATAACCTTAAAACGGCACGTTTCGTCCACTTTTTTAGAGATGGTGTAGACTGTAGTTTGTCATGGCTTGTGACAGCGGCTTTATCGTACCTTATTCATCTTTTAAAACACCCACGGACGGGGCCGGCAGGTTTTGTTAGGCCCGAGTAGGTAGTTGGCCGTGAGGGGGGACAGTCCCTCAAGAAATTGTATATAGAGGAATGACGGGGACCACCTTCAAAAAATGGTAAAAAGAAAAATTGTTGAAAAAATTTTTTCTTTGACCAATTTATTTTATTTTGTTAGCTTGTAAACATGACGTATGGGAATTTTTGGTTTAATTTTCCAAAAATGTGGTTTTAACTTAGAAATTTCAGTGACAAGGTGTACTTTTTATTTTTTTAATATTAACTTATGAAATACTTTATTAATTAAAACAACAATCGTACATTCGCACAGAATTAAAAAAAGTTATACCTAGTCCATCAAATTTTTGTCAATTTTTTTTCTATTTTTTTTTTATCAACTTTGCATGCGTTGGTACAAACATGAATTGTGATTGAATTACAATTGACCGGATGAACTATTCAATTTGTTAGATTTTAATCCTGCACAGTTGTCCATTGGCACTCGATATCCGTATCGTACATTAGCTTATATTAAACAATGGCTCTAAATAACAATGAGGCCGGGATATAATTTTAAGTAAAATAAGATACAAAGAAAGAAAATACGTCTAGACATGGTTTTTCGAGCGACGAGGAAATCCCTATGACTAGGTCTAGGATTTGACGTCAGTAAATTTTTGTTAAAATCCGAGTGGATACTTTACCCATTCGGAAAATTCCGAGTGGGTAGAACTACCCACATACCCACATTATCCGCCGGCTCTGCCCACAGAAAGAGACGGGGTGTTGTTATTCTTATTCTAAAACCGGATGACACCACACGCCCAATGATAAATGCTTATTTGTAAGGTAAGTATCTATTATTGTTATGAAAGATTCATGTCCGCAATCACTTTGTTGCTGTAAGGCTATGTGATAATCTGGTCGGTGTTACTTATAAATACCAGAACAATCTATACTTATTACTGATATTATATCTATACTAATATATAAAGAGGTAAAATTGTGTGTTTGTAGGTATCTTGGGGGTAATCTCTGGAACTACTGAACCGATTTAAAAAAAAAACACAATTAGAAAGCTACGTTATCCGTGTCTAATATAGGCTATATTTTATTTTAAAAAAAAAAATTGAAAAAAAAGAACAATCCGAAGCGAAGCGAGGCCGGGTCGCTAGTATAGCCAAAAGTCTGGATTCAGGATAGTTTAAAGTTTTACCTTCAAAGATGTGTCTCTGATTTCTGGAGTCTCTATTGAAGGTATCGTTTAATGTCGTCCGGTATCATATTCGATAATTATTACATATTTATTCGATATAAATGGAGCGTTTGCGTGATCACAAACTTATGTTGCGTTCGTAAAAGAGCCATTGCTATGATTATAAAGTTCAGTTTTGTTATTCTAACTGAATGAACAGGTTTGTTCTACAACGTTATATTTGCGGTTAGCGCTACCTAACCGCTTATTGAATAAGTGAATAATGGGCTGTAAAAGGGTTTCTATTTGTACGAACACAGGCCGATACTTTATAAGGTATGTAAATGTATGTTCCTTATAGATCCAAATGAAAAAAAAAAACCTTAAATTTGGGAAGAAATTAATATGTTAAAAGTCACTGAACAGCAGTTGTTTCTATCGGTAACCCATCCAAAGTAAAAGCTGGTTTGAAGTGCTCTTGTACAACATTTTTAAGCCGGTGTATCCCGTAAATCTAGTAATTCCAAATTTAGCAACATGACTAAAATCGACTAGTACCTACGAGTTAATGACATTGCCTTCAACTTGGGAGTCGATATCACCTTACTTTTTCTGTATACTAAAGTAACATTTTAAGGGTAGGTACCTTTCTTTACGATTCGAAGTTGACGCTCTCCGGCTAGGTGGACCGACGCGACGATTTGAAGAAGTTCATCGGTGCTGACAAAAGTGTATGATGATTAAAAAAGACTTAAGTATTAAATATTGTTCTGTGATGAATTTTTTTTTTTATAAAAATGTTATTTAATATATGTACAATAGATACGGTATATGTGATGTTGTCTATGACAAAAAAAAGACGTACTTACATATATGTATATTGACACACTAAACACTGATTGAGTTTTATTTATATACTTTATTGTACATAGAAATGTTAAAATACATACAAAAGGCGTGCGTAGCCCCCTTGGAGATTTTTATCAGCAAACCTGGGAGAATGGTAGGTGAGCAGGTAAACTTAAGAACTACCGGATCGATTTTGAAAAATTCTTTCACATTTATAGAGCCAAATAGTGTCGATAGGCTATGTTTGGGTTTCCCAAATTTTTTTTATATATTAGTAATTATTGCAAAAAACTGCAGCGACCCGAGCCTATTATGCTAACTGAGAAAAGCCAGGAGGGGTTGCTAGTTGTAAATTAGAGCTATTTGTTCATTTGTGACGTATGATGGAGCTTGTCACCGGTCGAGGCTGGAAAGGGGCGGGGCAGGATTTAACGACGAGGATTTTGAACTTGACTTTCCTTGATGCAGGCGGACGCTGGCCGGTAGTATACACGCTCCGTCTACCTGTGCCGAACGTAGATTTAAGTGTCTTTAGCAAAAAATATTAAACGGCAACAAATCATGATCAACAAAACAAACTATTTTTGACTACCTGAAATAAACAATTTTTAATGAATAAGAATGTCAATACAAATTGGCGGAGTTCCCCGGTGTCACGTTGTTTGTTTTCACCAGACCTAACCTTTGCTGCCATCGATTTGCTGATATCAGTATTTCTGCTGTTCATGTAATTATTTCCCGATTTAAATCAACTTGACTTCCTCTCGAATCCTATTGGGGTTGTTTCTCTTCTTGATCCGCCCCGTGGTCACACCATGTTGTCACACAAGTGTAATGTTTCTAAGATTTTACAATCTATTTGTCTTTGTTATGTTGTCTTTGTTCCTTCGTTCTGTACAGATGCTATTGCTTTTTATTTGTAAGTTAGTTTAAGGGACGTTCGAGTTGATAAGGAAAAGAAAGGGCGATCCCTAACAAAAGAGGGCTTGTACATGTGCGCCTTTGAAATGAACCGACAAAGGAATAGAAATCGCATCCCAGATAAATGGCATGCACGTGTACTCCAGCGCTTCTTATTGTTTAAGCTAGTTAAGATATTAGTAGAGCCGAGCCGGCACAGGCAGTCCTCTCGCAGCCACCATAGTAAAAACACGTCAAGTCCTGGATCCTCATAGTTCGTTCAGTATTATTGCTATTGTAATAATGCTATTCCGTTACTTAATGAAGTAGAAATAGTGCTAGTGGTAAGCCACATTGTAACGTAAATAAATAAAGCTAACTCTTACTTCATAACTCCGCTGTACTCATTCCAAAAACCACCCCCTGACCACCCGAAGATTACACAAGTGTGAATAACTGCAATTTTATTTCTCGTTAGTCACACTGTTAGTATAGGTTGCGTGCTTGACCAAAATATGGATGGACGTCCGCCGGACCCGAGATCTTCAGATGGTGCCACTTATCGATAGTACCACCAAAGTTAATATTTTTTAGTCACCCGCGGCACCACTGACGAGACCTTACTTTAAAAATTGATCTAAAATAGCTAGTGTGATCACGGGACCTTCACAAATAAATAATTATTGTTTGCAACACTGGTAGTATGACGACACGGGAAATAAAATTCCCGTTCGTCACATAGGTGTGACAACCTGGTGTGACCAGGGGTCCTACGCCCAAAAAGTGTTTGTTTTCTCTTCTTGAATCTTTTACCGTTTTGGTTCTCCTGATCCTTAATTAAATCAAGTAGAAGATGCTTATGTAGTTATTTGTACATTATAATAGTTAAAAAGCTGTAAACTGATCTGTTAACGACCTGAATGTTTTTTTTGCTAGTTCATTACGTACCACTATCTGAGGCATATTATGAATTTGCAAAAACAAAAATGTATTGTAAATAAAACTTGTATAGAACCCTATTTTATGTGTTGCGATGTCGGCAGCGCCTACGTATGTTTCAAATATCCAATAAATCTTTCGTACTTACTATATCGACAACATTCTCCATTGTTGGATATAACCTGCTGGAAAGTGCTACCTCTACACATGACCTTTTATTCCTTTCATGACGTTGACAAAGTTTTAATAGTTCAGATAATGCGTAAGTTAAAATGGCTGTTAATTGACATCCCCAGCAATCGTTTTGCAGAAGAGTAGAAGGTAACGTGTTAATTGTGTGACTATATATATATACTATATATATATATATATATATATATATATATATATATATATATACACCCTATATATAGGGTGACTATTATCTATAATTTGATTTATCGAAACTGCAAATTTTCTCTAGATTGAAAGCTAAATGTTGAGATATTTCATTGATTTGGTTTTGTTTGGATTGGCGGGTTATTACATCCGTGGAGATAGAGACACGGGCATGACACATAGTATGTTTTCCCCCGTGCATAATCGACGCAGCGAGACGACACCTGTTTACAATCGAGATCGGCCGGTGTCCCGTAGCGGCGAGCTTACTTATACCATGGCGTGAATCGCTTTCTGCTTACTTTCATTGCGTACCCAGTGACTATAGCTCGGTGAGAAATCTGCGGTCTGCAATGGTGTCGAATTAACGTGGACGCAAGGTAAGTAATTTTATTCGTTTAATTAAAAAACTTGGTTTGAATGCAAAGAATTTTAAGACATTTCTTGTCTAAGGCAAAAAGGCTGAAACAAAAATGATATGTTAATAATGACTATTATTAATTTTAAATTTATATATAGGGTGTAAATACATACAGTAAATAATCTAATTATGTTAATAATCTAATTATTATAATAATTTTAATCTTTGTAAATGAGGGAAACTCAGGATCTCGGGAATTCTCAGGATTTCTAGGTGATTAATTATCATAGTAATAAGTAAACTTCAATTTTACATATTTACTAAAGTGGACATTCATTTGTATAACTATATATTTAATTCATATGTATAACTATATATTTATAAGTAGATGATACAATTTGCTACAATTACTAGGCAGAGATTCACCTATGCCTCCTCCCGTGATCCTGTGTCAAGCAAGTCAGTTCTGTCATGTTTCAATGCGGAATGCTACAAATATTATTATATTTTCTGTGCGACACCACATTTTCCTTTAAAAGGATTAAAAATAGGGTTAAATCGGGGCAATTGTCTGGATTTAATCGTTATGTCCCCATTTCAAGCCTCTAGGTCTTGCGTTCCGACGAGTGCACTATTTGTGTGACGCAATTTGTGGCGATCATTTATTTCATCAATTTTTTTTCCATGGGGCTATGAGAATAACTTGAAGAATAAAAAGTTTGTATGTTGAGCACATGTTTCTTTTTTGTTTAAATTTCTTTGATGACTATAATCAATTCAAAAAGTAGGTATGCAAAAGAGAGCCCGCCAGAGTACTTATCAACCTTTTTATTCTTCTAGAATATTATTTAGAATCAATATTCTTGAATATTTATTAGACTGTACCGTTTCAGATGCAGTTGTTGACAGTGATTTGTGTATTGGCGGCTTTTAACGGTGGCGGTGGAGTTACTAGAACACAAGGTACAGTAAAGCACATAATAATAATTTAATTATTATAATTATTTCATAGTAATCAGTAATCACCAACGTAACAATTTAATAGGCCGTATGGTGTCTTCTGACAGAATAAATACAGAGTTATTATTTATTCATGTGCTTCTGATTTTAAAATGGCAGCATCCATTTCTTCCCGTGGGTGCCGTAAAGGCCACAATGGACGACAAAGGAGTTGGTGACGGTTACAAAACAATACATAATTAACTACGATTTTCCTCAATAGCAGCTGTTTCTAAGTAATCTAGGACATGGACTGTTCTCGACAGGAACTCTGGCCTGTATAATGGCAGATCTTAGATCGAGCCTAAGCCAAAGCATCGTCTTAGCAACGTTTGTCAATATAATGGACAGTGCTTTGATAGGGGTGCAGATTATGAAAATTTTATACCCCCTCTTATGAAAACGGAGACTTTTCTAATCATTTAATATATAAATGTTTTTAATTTACTTTGTTTTTTTCCGATAGGAGTTTCAAATTAAATATTTAAATATTATTCCATTTGAAATTTTGTCACGACTATTAAATGGTTATTTCATTGATTACTTGATTATTATTAAAACAACATGATGTAACAAAATCGACAGTTACGTAATCAGAGAAAATTTGAGTTGTTTTACGATGTCATTTATTTGTTTTGGATGTAGCAGTTTGTTTTGGAACCACGAGTGCGTGGTGTTACGGATGTATTTGAAATATAACTTCACATTAACCGATTTCATATTGACTTTGCTTTCACTTATGTAAGACCGCGATTTGTTGGCGTGGACTATTTATTGTGTTAATTAACATAACAATAATAAATTATTTGGATATATTCTTTATTGAACTTTCAAGTCCATAATCACGGTCTTGGAAAATCGCCAAACGTAAGAAGCAAATAATAAATGTTAAATCTTAATGTTTCCAGATCTTTCTAAATTTTGGACGGATGATTACAAGGTTTTCGAACAAATTTATAGAAAGACGTCTGATAAAGATCTTTATGGAGCTGTTTTACCAACAACTTCTCCTTCTGCATACGGCGTAGATATAAGCAAACTCATCCAGAATCAACAGGAAGTTAAAAATAGAGAAAAACTGCTAAGGGACTTAAATCTTAAGGACATAGATACATCAGAGAGTGACTTGGTAGACTCCTACACCTATGGCGATCAGTTCTCTAATCTATTGACCAAGCAATCATTTAATAATTACGCTTTAAAGGAACCTAATCCTACAAAACAGGTGAAATTTGTTGGCGTGTCCGATTACAACCCAATAACTGCACAAAACGACCCCGAAACCTATAAATACCTGAAGCATTTGGAGCAACTTCAACACGAGAAAGAGCAGAATATTGTTTTGACAGAGGAAGAGCTCGCGAAATACTTCAAGCCTTATTACACAATTCCCAAAAATCCTAAAGAAAACGAGGCTTATAAGAGCATCCAGGATATTTTGGAAGCGCACGAAGCGAATAAAGGTAAAACTTACATTCAGAATATTGAGCAGGAGGATATCAAGGAAGAACCGGTAAAGGAAGTGACTGAAGAACCTCAAGTTCCAAAGAACAGGCGACAGAAGACCAATCCTATGTTCACAACAGTTAGATCGAGATGTTTCGGCAGATGTAGGAATAGGATCCGTTTGCGTATGCGACCATATGTAAGAAGGATAAAGAAAACTATTTATACTGATGAATAACGAATTGCTTCAATTATGGTGTCTACAATGACGACTGCAAAGCGATAAAGTATTGTCTAATTATTTAAGTTCTGAGGTTTAATTGAAACGACAATGTAGTGGGATATTTTGCGGGTTCAGTTAGAATATGTATACGTATTCTGGTTATATCCAATGGATTAGATAAAATATTAGATTGAAGACGGTTTTTGTGACTACTTCAATTTCAATTTAATCTTAGGTTTATTGATTGTCAAAACAAATAAGAATGCCGAATAAGAAACTTCAAAATCACATCGCTTATGATTTTTTTTAAGCACACGTGAGACATAATTTAAGTAACAACTAGCCAACATTTCTAAGAATGTGAACCAGCATGCACAAGTTCATTTAAGTTTAAACTTAAATTTTAGAAATCGCTGTCAATGTAAATGAAATCATAGGTATGTAAAGAATAATTATTAATAACGAAACATATTTTTTTTTTTGAAAATAATTTGTTTTCTGAAGTTTTCAAAATTGAACCAAGAGAAATTACTTAGCTGTCTTAAAATAACACCAAAGGTATGGATTCAAACATATTCGGAGCTGTGTCGAAGTGCAAGAGTTGCAAGCGACCGAAGCTCTCGCTAACCACTGAGTCATCATCAGTCACAAGCGTACAAAACACATTTAATTTGCTGCCATCATGATTTAATAAATTCTTATTTAATGTTTATATTCCGTAGACAATTACAATGCCTTCATGAGCACCAGACCATGCCGCGTTGCGATCTTGAATTTTGGATCTGTTTATTCTCGATCCCTTCATTTATGGGCAAAATTCCCGCAAGAGATTGGATTGTAGTGTTATGAATATCGTGCATTTCTTTATTTTTTCGAACTAAATTTTATTGTGTAACATCCAATTTAATTCTGCGGTTAGGGTATATTAAAAAGTACATCCTATCACCCCTGTGCAATTTTAGTGTTTGTGCAATATTATGTTGAGTTTAGGAAAATTATCACAATTAGCTCGCCGAAGTACCTATTCACAAAATTAATACATGTGCGCTGTATGGTATACTGCACACATGTATTCAATTTATAAACACTTCATCAGACTTTTTATATTGTAAATCTGGTCTGAACTCTTAATGTGTAAAATAAAAGGATTTATTTACCTTTTATTTCTACTCGACGTTTCGATCAACCAAACCCATCCTGGACTACCGGCCTTTTCGCTTAGCAATGAAAGGTAAACAAAAAAACCTTTAATTTTACGCGTTCAAATCCAATTTACAATATACGAATAAAATGTGTATCAGAACGCGAAAGTTTAGAAAGTTATATTCATCCACCCCATGTGTTAAAAGGCTTTCTTCACACTTGACCTTCCGCTGTCCTCAGTCAGCTATTACCGCTAAATTTCCTCAAGTCGTCGGTCTATTTAATTTAAGGGTGCTCCTCACTGCGCTTCCGTTATTTGGTATATGATTATTATTCAAAGATTCCGTTGATTATTGATCATGCGGCAGATGCGACTTACATGTGGTCGTTTTAGCTTCTTAATCCCATGAGCTGTATCAGTAAATTTTGTTCTTCGTCAAATCCGTTCTTTTCAGAGTTTCTCTGGCAAAGAAATTTCGAGCATAGCTCTCTTCATCAGTGCGTTTTGGCAAAGAAGCTTGAAGCGTACTGTACTTTTTTTTATGAAAGAAGGTGACAAATGAGCATACAGTCCACCTGGTGGTAAGTGGATACTGTCGCCCATGGACATCCGCGATACATGCCAACATTAGTCCAAAATGACAAACGTTGGCACGCCCCCGGATGCGCTGCCTACCTTTAGAGATATAGGAATGGATTTGGAGAAAGGGTTGGGAAAATGGGGAGGGATAGGATGGGAATGGACTCCGGCACATCTCAGTCACTACCGAAACACGCACGTACATTAGGGCAATAAGATAAAGTGGGAAATGCAGTACATTTCAAGGTAGTATTCTGTGAGAGAGGGGTAACGAGGCCAGTCGAGTGCGCCCAGCGGCTGTTGGATTGCAGCGTGCACTCTCCCCCTCCAACCATATAAAGCTCCAGCAAGCTGTACTGCAATACTTCTACGATTGTTTTTAATTTTATTTATTATTGCTAGTAGGTAATTGTTACATTATTTAAACTTAAATAAAATGTTCTTTATATGTTTGTAGTTTCATTCTATAGAAAAATGGTCACAATAATACACAAGTATAGAGTTGAAGGATATTAAATAAAACATTATTTATTTTAATCTTAATTCATTAGGGCAAATAATTTAACAATCTTAAAACTATTTGATCTTTCCAGCATAATTTTGCAAGTAGAAAGTTATTGGAAAAATCAATTTTTACTGCTTTCACTCAGAGCTTAGACCTTTGTGTTACAATATTAAAAACTTTTTGTTATATTCCATATAAATAGCTTGTTTTGCTTCCATATAAACAAAGAAATCTGCACGAAGCAAGCAGTGTACCTATATGAAATATTACAAAAGATTTTCGATAATAGCCGCCTATGCACAATATGCTTTATTGCAGTAAAGTAACATCGAGATTGTTTGATAAATAAACACAATATTTAATGCGTCCTCATTGTGTCTAAATAGGAGACAATCTCGAAGAAATAAAATAACAAATGTAAGCTAGTAGGTATATAGGATTAAATCACAAATAAAAGCACCCTAATTCTTTCCTGAAAATTATCAACATTTGTTCTACTTTTTAAAATTCAGCACTTCTTTTTCATACCCTCACTCAACCACTCAGTCAGTCGAGCCCAGGCTTGCCAACGTTCCAGTTTCTCAGAACCGGACAGGAGCGGGGGATCGCTTAGTTTAGTGATTGTTGTCAATTGATACCATTGACTAAACAAACAAACAAATTAACGTATCTTCGAAAACGTAAAATTAGGTGCCATTGGAATAATTTGCTTGAAAGGAATCTATAGGAAGAATGTTACTGTGAGTGTGTGGAGATAATAACTATGCTCGCGTAATCTTTAAAATTTGTGAATGAACAGGAATATTTGAGTCTGGTCGCATGTAGGATCACATGGTCCGTACACGGACAAATCGCGTCAAAAGCGCACGGTTGGCAAGCCTGCTTGCGCTGCGTATGCACACTCGTACCGAATGTACAAATTACGAGTAATAATGATGGTTCTACTATCAGTTGTTTATTATAAATAGAGTGCACTGCGTTTCCGTTCGTAGCTGGCGTACAGAGTAACAAAGTCCGAGATTTTGTTATTCTGATTTTTGGGAAAATATGTAGTTCAGGAAAATGTCGTTAAACAGAAGTTGTTAATTTTAATGATGGAAGCTTAAAAGCTTGTATATTCAGCAAAAGTCATTACTTCATCGATAAAAGAACGTTTGATTTACAGTTCCATTAGATCGTCACCAATTCGTTTAATCATAAAGGTACATTTAACTTGTAACCGCAACACGTAATATTAAGGTTGATTATTAAATGTTAACACTGTTAAGTACGTCGGACAAGCGTATATGGCGCACTTTCTACGTCAACACTTCAGAAGGGCGAACTGTGCATTTTGTATTCTTTTATCAATGATTTACTTGAATAGATTTGTAGATGAGACCTGTGTCTAGCCTTTTATAATGAGGAAAACTCATTCAGCACACGGGTGCTTATTGATATAAAAGTTGAGGTAGGAAGAGAGTGAAGGAGACGTAGTGGAGGATGGAAGTAACGTATGGAATGAGCTAGAGGAATCTAAAGCCAATGTCCACTCTGAGGTGTCGAGTCAATGATCATTATAAGGGACTAAGGAAATCTACAATTGATTAATCAAATTGCAGACGAGAGAATTTATACAATGGATCTTTAAATCATGTATATCTGAGAGAGAAAACCCTTTTATTTCGACTATACTGTTCTCTTTTCCAATCTGTACTCCTAAATATAGTCAGACCATCTGCGGATACAACAAAGTTCATTTTCAATTGATAGTGGTATGTATCGTGGATATAATCTTAATTCAGCCCTGCTTAGCTTAAAACGCAGTAATAGCAGAAAAACTAGGCATACCTAAGTTTTTTTATGAATATGGATTATTTGTACTTAAATTGCTTTTTTCTGGCATCACGAGTCTCGATATCGCAAAGAAACGAGTCATACTTAGATACGAAAAACGGTAAAATTGATATTACTCCATTTTATGCATTGACATTATCAGTGTCACATTCACAGGGATTCACAGAAAAGTGTGAACTGCGTGATTTTAAAAGGATTTCCTTGTAACGACTATTTTTTCATATATTTGGCATTGGCACTTTACTTTGTTTATACATCTCCAACAATAATGCCAATTTTTGCCGGTTATTTTGGTTATGGGGGCAAGAAAGGTTTCAATTTAATAAATGAAGTTGGGATTCGTTTCGCTAGGCCGGCTCTGCTTAACGACGGGGTTGTTCAAACTCCGGTTCCTGCGCTTGTTATCTTCGATCCCGTTCAGAAGGAATGGCGGCGCGGTTTGACGATGCTGCCGCGACTCGATCTCGCGTTGCAGGTCCTCTACGAACTGCCCGCCCGTCTGCCTGAAAGAATACTTTGATTAGTGCACGTCAGCTTACAACAGAGTCTTTTACTGTCCTCTTTCCTTCGCTATTCCTCATGACGTGCAGATTAATGCAAAACTCGAAAAGAAGATTCCTTCACTTTTGTCAATGTGCCGCCTAGCCGCAGAAAGGAAATAATTGTTATATTAGAACAGGAAAACTATCTGTAGGGAGTCAAGCATGTGTACCGCTTTCCTTCTATGAAGCGGTTTGAAAACCACAAGGTTGCTAAGACCATGGGAAGATGCGCTTACGCGGTTGATATACTATACTAGAGTGCTCGCCACCAAAGAAGTCCTGCGGAATTTAAGGGAACCAAATATGACAGGTCGTCCGTTCTGCAAAATAAATAGTATTATGTCCGTTTATAATTTACTTCCTAATTTAGACACATCTTTATTGGTGAGTGTAAATAAAAATACATAATTTGATAGGGTAAATTAAAACCAATAAACCGTGGAAGTCTTATGTCGGCCGATCACAGCGCCGCGCCTACGGGTCTTCTTTTGTGGTGCCTACTGTATGGTCCTGTTTCACGACATGCGTAATCTGAATGCATCCTTAGCGAACAAGTTTTTTAACGTATTGCTATCAATAATAGGGGGAAACATGTATAACTAGAATTCATTGATAAATGAATTATTGTGTTATCTCAGATGGATCATCGATGATGAGGTTCCACAATAAGGAGAGGTTGTGGTGTGACTATGGGGAAGATGGAGGTCACTATAGGAAGTAATACGCAGGCCATGTGAATGGATGTTGTGAATCCTCTTCAGATAAATTTACACATAATTTATGCAACCCGAGAAAAGAATGTTCAAAACTGTGAAGCCGATGCCCTGCAATGGGACATTATAGGATGATTTTGATTGGGACCAGGTAGTTAAAATAGTACGTACCGCTCGGTCCCTCTCCCGCTTTCGATATCTTCAGCACCGACGTACATGGAGTAGCCGCGGCGAGACAACTCCTCGTCAGGCGTGATGTTGGGGTTACGGAACGCGTGATTCTTGTCGTCCTCAATCTTCAGCTTCCTGGAACATTAAATAGTGAATTATTGAATCTTCCATGTTTTGTTTTAGAACAATTGAAAAGAAAGAACAGTCTATGCTCAGTCTTAGTCAGTCTAAGTTTGAAAGTCTAAAAGTTGAAGATTGGAATTTGTTGTTATTTTATAGTAACAAATGTACCAGAATAACAAACGTTGGCACGCCCTCGGATGCGCTCCCTACCTTTGCAGATTAAGGAATTGATTCGGAGAAAGGGTTGGAAAAATGGGGAGGGATGGGATAGGATCGGATCGGAATAGGCTCTGGCATATCTCACTCACTACCGAAACACTTACATACATTGGGGAAATACGATAAAGTAGGAAATGCAGTACATTTCAAGGAAGTCTTCCGCGAGAGAGGGGTCACGTGGCCAGTGGAGTGCGCCTAGTGGCTGTGGGAATGCAGCATGCACTCTCCCCTACCAAAAGTACTTGCATGTTGTGTTTCACGAAACATGATACATATTGGATTTTTTCCTGACATGTTAGTACCGTTTAGGTATTTATCTCAGCTTATGTTTATTATCCGCAATAAAACGACGCGTTTGTAAGGATACAAACTGTCAAGTGCTTGGGTTTCAGCGTGAGTAAGTCCAGCCATTGATTAGATAACGAGATA
This sequence comes from Sesia apiformis, assembly GCA_914767545.1. NCBI lineage: Eukaryota > Metazoa > Arthropoda > Insecta > Lepidoptera > Sesiidae > Sesia > Sesia apiformis. Next base: position 858,824 of record OU611958.1, read on the forward strand.
AACTAGTTCACTGACTAAGAAACCCGCAATTTTCTTGAATCATAATATTTGTTAGACTAATTTTAATCATACATTTTGTAGGTATGTTAATCATACATAGATATGATTAAAATTGTTAATAAACACAACATTATGATTAAAATATGAGGGGATGGCATCAAAATGGGGAAGAATGAGTTGCAGAAATAATGAAAGTGGCAGCAAATCGATGGCAGCAACAAAGGTGGATTAGGTTTGGGGTCTCTAAAGGAGTCCCGCGAAACGGGAGTCCGTCGATTTTGTGTTGACAGCTGAAATGGTCTATTTCAGATATTCAAATATAGTTTGTTTCGCTCATCATGATTTGCTGTCCGTTTAGTATTTATTTGCTGCTCGTTTCAATACAAGCCGATCAAAAATAATCATGTGATATTATACTAACTGTACTCGTAGTTTCCCGCTGGCTATATCATCGAGTTTCTGCCGCAAACTGCCGACCCTGACGCACAGCACGATGGCTACGATCAACAACACCAGCCACGCGCCTGCGAAAGCGCTTACAATGGCGATGGTCTCCGTCTCCTGGAATAGTTTTGTGGTTCATAAACTCGTGTACTTAAATAAATATAAACCATGTTAACTAACTACATTCAATCTCTAGTATATTTATAAAACACAACGTCTCTCTGTCCTTCTGTCTGTTCGTTTATAACTTGGGTTCTATTGGACGGATTTTTATGCGGTTTTCACTATCGTGTTACTTTCGTGTTATTACTTTTATTACTTAATAAATAACAAGTTTGAATTTGGTTTCTGTGGTAAATTATGGCATGACACCATATTGTGATTATAAGAGGAGGTTTGTGCCCTAAAATGGGACGTTATACGCTGATACTCAAACCCTACCTACCGACTTACCTATACCTACCTATCTTATTATTTAGTATCACTCAATACATTTATGGGAAGTCAAAACATTCGAAATTTGTTATTTTACGCAATTAACTTAAGTGTTGCATCTTCGATATATTATTTAGACACAAAAATTTGATTGATAAACAGTGAATTTTTCACTTTTTGGAACACAGACCTTACATATATTTGAAAACGCCTGAAAGGTGTTATAGCAAGAAAAATCCGGTTAGACACAACTTCTGACTCGTTGACGTTAAAAGGCGATGTTTCATAAGGACTTCTAAATGGCCAAAAAATACAGCTAAGACAGATTAGTGTTTTGATAAGTGCGTGTAATTAAGTAACATCTTTTTTCACTTATTTACTTTTCAAACGAAATAATTAAGTAATTATTTATAAATATACCTACTTACTTTTGCGGGTAGAATAATTGTCGAAATGAATTGTTGATAATAATTTCTAATTAATTCTCCTTAAAACTACCCATAGATAAGAACAGGAAATCCGTATATGAATTCCTAAGACATACATGTATAAAATAAACCAGAGTTTATAAAATTAACTCACCATATTGAGTGGAGAGAAATAGTGTTAGATCAGTAATGTCACACACAAGATACGAACTACACACAAACGGCAACAATTAAATAATGTGCAGTCAGTGAAATGTGAATGACCTACATTGCAAACTGATTGATAAACACAAGTATTTTTCATTTAACAGACTGAATTGACAGGAGGTAAATTTGACAGCCTCGCATTTGCTTCACTTTTAATGCCGTAATGCTACCTACATCTCTGTATTTTGGTTGATCGATGTTTCTTTGTTTATCTTTTCGTTTTAGATTTCATTATTACATCCTAATCCTAATTAATATTCTTAATGCGAAAGTTGGTTTGTGAAAACAAAGTATACCTATCTACACTAGATAAAACAAAGTATACACATGTCAGTCTGGTTTCATAGCTCGACGTGCAACTTTTTATTGTAACATTACAAAAATGGTTAATTAAATAGTGTTGTGACGAATACTGGCGATGTAAAACTATAATATATTCTTTTGCGAACAGTTTGTGTTGAAAACTTTAACACCGTGCAATCTATAGTAAACTCAGTGAATGTGTGCGAAATCACGGGCAATTCCATAATTCTAGTTAATAAATTATTGAAGTCGTAATTGTACAAATAATTGTACATTATTGTACAAAAAAGAAAATCTAGCGTACTGAAGCTCTATTGTTATTATTATTGCATTCGGTACTGGCCGATATGGTCTTTTTATTTTAAATTTTAAGAAATATAGTAAATCGGCCAGTACCAAACAACGTGATAAAATTCTCCTACAGTTTCACGTACGTATTCTATATTTTAGGTATGTTAACACTATGTTGACATAAGATGTCGTGATAAAATCGATAATGTTTATATTTTATCTCAAGAATTTCCATGATATATCTTTTGAACATGTATTCACAGTATATATCTACCTACGCATAATCCTATGATTCTGCTTTAGCCCGATTATAACACTATTATTCATGATAAATGTATCTTATCTATAAACTATAGTTAAGGCGTAATTACATACCTTGTTATTTTCTATGATAGTTAAAATAGAAAAAACAAAAAAATATAAATCACGTATCGCCGATTGTAAATAATTCAACAATTAAAAATAAATAAAAGCATTAATTGTTTATTACGTGAAGGACATCTAAAGTTCTTAGATAAAAGATACATATTTCATAATAACATTTTTTTTAATAACATAAAGAAAATAATAAATACTATCTTCTGCTGGCGGCTTCGCCCGCGTGGAATTCGGTTATCACGGTAAATACCCTAAGTCCGTCCCTGAAAAGTACCCCATGTCCGTCCCTGGGTTTCGATTTATCTCCGTACCAAATTTCATCAAAATCGGTTCCGTGGTTTAGCCGTGAAAAGGTAACAGACAGAGTTACTTTTTTCGCATTTATAATATTAGTATAGATTAGCAATGCCCGTAACTTCATACAAGTAGAAGTTATTTTTGTAACTTCTAGTTTTGTTTAAAACCACGAAAGAGCAGAGCAGAGCAGAGCAGAGCAGAGCAGAGCAGAGCAGAGCAGAGCAGTGTGTCGGTACAACTGCTCTCTGCTTAAATTAATCATAGTAGAGTCTATTGTAAAATTATATGTATTTACCTATATGACAAATGCTGTATTGTTTGTTACAAACAATGTTAATCCATTATAGAGAATCAACTAATGTGTGGCTAGTTTGATTCCCTACAACGGATCCGGATTAAAACTACCCATCTTAAATGTTGAATTAAAACTCGCCCGGTGGTTTTAGGATTTATATCATTCGTACTACTAATGCAATTACTTTTTCAAAAAATATTTCATCTACAGACACGGCTTTGTTAAGATCGTATTATATTAAAATTAGAGTCAATCGGATGGGTAGTGTAAGCTTTCTATTCACATCTTGCTTATGTTTACCAATCCTCTCTTAAAATAAAGCTACGGGGGTCGTATTCGGCGCGTGCCAATGTTTGTCATTGTCTGACGTCATCGACGAATATTTTAGGGTAACAGTTGCCACCAGATGAATTGGTTGTTCGTCTACCACCTTCTCTCTCTATAAAAAAGGCTTTTATACTGCCTTTATGTACTGTACCATGTGGTGTCGGCTGTCTTCAGAATATCACCATCCCGTCTTCTCCCGTGGGTGAGGCGACTAAGCGCTACCACTAGCGCTGAAGAACTACCTCTAAACATTAATATTATACCAAACAAATATTTACCAAAACATGGATAAAATGGAGCCTAAAATACTCAATTGAGGCTCTGTTGAAAATTTTCTAAATCCATATATAATCAGTAAGTTTTACGCGTTGAGTTCTATGGATTAAGAGATGTGTTCTATGCCTACAAATGTTTAGTTTACGCAGTCGCAGTGATACAGAAACTATGTCAAACGCCTTTGTCAAATCTAAAAATATAACCATACATTTTTGATGGAGATACAGTGAAAAGCTATTCAATTATTGCGTCTCGTTTAGTACAAAAGCGCGTCATATTAGTAGCGAAAACGAATCGTGACTAATGGTCAGATCTTTTCTATATAAAACTGTTGACAGACGCGTAAGAATCTAGTGAACATTGATTGTACCAAAAAAAGTTAAAAGTGATCACCTTAAATACATTCATACATGCGCTGCCTAATTGTGGAAATTTAGCAAAGAGACTTGGAAAGATGGGATATATATATATACATTGATAATAAGGGAAGGAAAATTAAATTCTGGAATCTCTTACTTACTGATTGTTGAAATACATTGGTATAGAAGCCGGACCCTATATGTATACATTTTAGATATACTTTAAAGTTTTCAGTGACATTGTACTAAAAATGCCAGGTGAATCTTATTCTAACAAAGAACCATAAAATGAAGATATTTTTATTGTGAACGTTTCTATTCCAGTGTACAGATATTTCACGGCAGTTTGTACTATTCTGGGCAATCGGGGATGGTCAAAGGTTGTGTCTAGTTGTGTATTATTAAACCTGAATATATCCTAGAGGTGCCAAATGCAAAAAGGACTCACCATGTTCAGATGTACGGCGGTGGCATGTTTCGTAACGATGCCAGCGGAGGCCCGGAGCGGACTGTCAGTTGTTATCAGAGATATGTATAAACCTGATAACGATTAAGCCATCTCACATGAAATCATTCTTTGTGCATGCTTTGTGCTCGATTGTAGAAATGATACAATTTATAGGTGTGTATGTATATGAATGTACAAAAGTTTCATTTCAAAAGTTTTTTTTTTCGTAAGACTTGTATGATTTTCGATATTTTTCGTTAGATTTGTCACTGTATACAGGAAATAAGCTGTTTTTTTTTCTTCAACTTCCTTTCTTTCGAGTAAACATAGGCAGTATACTGTTAATTGTTTTTGTATACATATTTATGGAAAAGTTACGTAATGGATCTTTTGAACGAATATTTTTGTTTAGTTATTTGAGAGGGAGAGTGCACGCTGCAATCCAACAGCAGCTGGGCGCGCTCGACTGGCCACGTTACCCCTTGAAATGTACTGCATTTCCCACTTTTATCTTATTTTCTTAATGTATATGTTACGGGTAAAGTTAGATAAGCGAGTAAACCTAGGTTTACTCGGGTAAACTGCGTAATACCCAAGACTCTTGGGTAAAGTCCAGAATATATTTGGAATTGTACACGGTTCGGGCTTTACCCGGGTAAACCGCGTTTTATCCGCTTTCGCTTGGTTAACGTTAGGTGTAGGATATCTTTTACCACGCCAAATTACATATTACATTAAGTAACTAAGCTCTGAACTCGACTAAATCTATATAAAAAAAAAATAACCAAAACCTATTTTCTTCAATAAATTTAAGCGATTTTGTTTCGAAGCGTTTCGATGGGGCTGGCTCCTTCCGGCTTAGCGGATAGTCTCGAGGTTACGGCCGCTAAGCCGGAAAGAGCCAGCCCCATCGAAACGCTTCGAAACAAAATCGCTTAAATTTATTGAAGAAAATAGGTTTTGGTTATTTTTTTTTTATACAGATAAGTAATTACGCAATAATAATATCCTACACCTAACGTTAACCAAGCGAAAGCGGATAAAACGCGGTTTACCCGGGTAAAGCCCGAACCGTGTACAATTCCAAATATATTCTGGACTTTACCCAAGAGTCTTGGGTATTACGCAGTTTACCCGGGTAAACCTAGGTTTACTCGCTTATCTAACTTTACCCGTAACATATATACGTGTTTCAGTAGTGAGTGAGATGTGCCAGAGCCCATTCCCATCCTATCGCATCCGTAGGAGCGCATCCGGGGGTGTTCCAACGTTTGTAATTTTGGACTAATGTTGGCATGTATCGCGGATGTCTATGGGCGACAGTATCCGCTTACCATCAGGTGGACTGTATGCTCGTCTGCCGCCTTCGTACATAAAAAAAAAATCATCAGTCCACTTGGTCCGAGCGCGTCCCTCGCCACATTTCCCGGTGTGTAATCTTCATTTGAGAACTCGTCTCTCTTATCGATTATCGGCTTGTTGATCCCTTGAGATATGTTGGCAACCTTAGTCGAATATCTTTGTTACAGATTATGTACAGCAAAGAGACTCCAAACATAGTTTTTCCCAGCCAGCACCTCAATATAAACTATTTCGTTGATTTTTCTACAGAGTTGATAACAAACTTACTTTCGCATTTATAATATTAGTATGGACATTATAGATTCCACTACCCTTCAATTCTACAGAATTGCTACATCATTTCCGTATGATTGACACCTATCAGATGTTCAAACAAAGGTTTCCGAACCAGATATCAAACCTTGAACTATTGCCTCTTGAATGGTATCTTACCATCACAAGGTAAGCACAAACAGTTCATTAGGTCTACTGAGTAAACTATTTAAATGTTTTGAAAGAAATTCAATTGAAACAATCTATTAAATGATTTAATTAAATTAATCAATTAAATTTAATCGTGGAAAATATAATAGTTTCCAATCATATTTTTAAAAAGAGTAGTTGACGGGCTACGGTGGTTTATATTATCTTTTCAAAATTATAATCAAAATTTAAATAGAATAGATGGCAGACGAGCGGGAGGGCCATATGATGGTAAGTGGTCACCGCCGCCCATGGACACCTTCAACACCAGGGGGCTTGCGGGTGCGCTGCCGACCTTGCAGAATCCTATTTATCGCTCTCTTGAAGAGCCCCATACCGTAGCGTAACGGAAATACCTCAGCTGCCATTTCGTTCCACAACCCTCGGGTTCGCTGTATAAAGCGTCATTATACCTCTTTATATTCTCTCAATCATATATAAGAATATTAAGAAAATGTTTTTAAATATCTATACTTATTCTATTACTACAATTTCCCAATTTATCCTAATCCCCTAATACACGTACTCCCAGTGAGTGAGATATGTCAGAGCCCATTCCCTTCACATCGTATTTTATCCTATCCCTTCCTTTCCTAAATCCGAAATCCGTTCATAAATCTCCAAAGGTAGACGGTGCATTTGGGAGCGTGTCAAGCCAATGTTTGTCCAACGATGATGACATGTATTGGGGATGTTGCACGGCGACAGAATCCCCTTAGGTGTCAACTACAAGAGGGAGTCTCTCGCGGCGATATTCTCGCGCGGCGCCTGTCTACACACGGCGATTCCCGCTGTGGTTAGACGAGAGAACCATATAATATGAGAATAGGTACTATTAAAATTATTGTCATGGGCGAGAGTATCGCTGCGAGAGACTCGCTCGTGTAGTTGGCACTTTACGATCAAGTGAATTGTCTTTTCGCCTGTCCCCTTCCTTCTATATAAAAAAGGAACTAGAATCGATAATAAGATTCCTTTACAATTACAAATGATGTGAAACGTATCGCGTGTTAAACTTATTGAGAAGGCGTTTCCTTGGTTCACCATATTTGGCGTGTTCTGATCTTATTCAACATGTCATAACAAGGTCACTGGAGGTCAGAGGTGAGAGGTCACCTCCGGTAATGATCCGGAGTGCTCGTCAATGTCTTCATCAGTTGAATCGATCATTATGCATGCACCGTGCGTGCTTTACATGCTTAGAATGTTAAGTCATTTACTATTGGTGCGTTTAATGCGAAGTATGTAAATATGTACGTACATCATTAGTTGTGAAATTAAATGAAATATTGCATGGGTTGGACGTCCTGCCAGTTATAAAGTACGGTGACAAAAAGTGTTTTCTTTAATAGAAAAAATGCGGCAGACGAGCATACAGTCCACCCAGGGCCGTCTTTACCAGGGGGTGCAAGGGGTGCGGTGCACCCCGGGCGCTCACCTTTTAAAGGTAATGAAAAAATATAACGCTATAGTAAACAATTACACAATAGGATATTTGACTGTCATAGGATACACAATAGGATATTTGACTGTCATAGGATACACAATAGGATATTTCACTGTCATAGTATACACAATAGGATGTTTGACTGTCTTAGGATACACTCCCGCACCCCGGCGCAGAATAGACTTAAGACGGCCCTGAGTCCACCTGATGGTAAGTAGATACTGTCGTCCATAGACATCTGCGATACATGCCAACATCACTTCAGAATGACAAACGTAAAGTGGGAAATGCAGTACATTGAAGGTAGTCTTCTGTGAGAGAGGGGTAACGTGGCCAGTCGAGTGCACCCAGAGGCTGTGGTGTCTGACGGTAGGCCTGATCCGTAAGTTCAAAGTTGCTCAGCGAGGTAATCGAGAGAACTATGTTTAGAGTTTCTTTGCGGAATAGTATCGGAACGAAGAGATTTGCCAAAGAACTACAGTCATCGACATAACTCATACAATTTGCATTCTCAAGTAGCAGTGGACAATGCCTTATTTGCCGTAGACCCGATATATATATATATATCGGGTCAGTACAGCGCTCCACATCGCCGCTTCAACATTTTTCAGTTTTATTTAACTATCGTCACAAAATATGAGTAGCCTGCCGTTTTGGTGCTTACCTACATGTTTTTACATAAAAAGAGTCAGTCAATCGAAATCTTTAGCCGAGACGCATCAACATTGCATCCACTAATAAAACCAGTAACAACAAGCAAACCTTTCGGGTTTTATTTCGCAAAATGAGTAGAACTCGCAGTGTCTCCTAGCGTAGACATATACATATATTTTATGTAAATGTATATGTATTTTATGTAAATCGTTTATTTTGATCAAGTATGGATTGTTATTATGTAAAATACTGTAATCCTTTATAATATCAAATTTGTACCATCTATGTTTATATTCAATTTTCTCCTTATCATCCAAACAGTTCCCTTATCGCTTTAGCAATAAAGCCGTCTGTTGTACATTTTAATTACTTAATTGTTTTTTTTGTCATATATGACACCAGACACCAGCGTATTCAATAAAGCATCAATTTATCCATTTACTGAAGCTTTACTGAAGATTTTTTCACAACAAAATACTGTACGACATCAGTTACTTAAACAAATAAATATTCAGTTACAAAATTCACCTTGTTGCTCCATTTACCTTCAATTGCATTTTAATTTAAGCTTCAATAATTCCAGAGACGTGTGTTTACAATCAGCACTTACTAAGGGCTTGATTTATTGTATTTTGACTCTTATTACCATTCGATTAAAGTTCAAATAAGTACACGTTCTTGTATCAAGATTAAAAGTCGAATTCGTAAATGCCAGCATCACCCTCCGGGGTCATAATATTATTTGATCATCAAATTGGTTCTTTAAAAATAATTTCTATGCATTATATGTGTGGTAATATTGAAGAGCTAATTCGATGGTCAAATAATAATTGCATTACTCTGTGGTTATTGTGAGTTATTATTAAGGAGTTCGAGATGATTAGAGAGAAATATATTTTAGTTAGCCTGCTTTAGTTAGCGGTAAATCGTGTTCATCATGCCCTGAGGTAGGTCTATATTTAGCAGTGGAAAGATTCTGATTCACTGATTCTTTGCGTTACGTGGGTGACTAGGTAATTTTTGAAATAACCAAATTTCAGAAATAGAACTCATTTGAGCTGTGCCGTTTTTAAAACATCATTTATTTGAAATTCGAATTCCTAAAGTCATTTCGTCAAAACGAAAATAATGTTGCATTCACTTTTCTTTGCAACAATGGAATTCGAACGAGAACATTTTCGTGTAATGACGTTATACGATATTAAAGTTGATTTAAATGAAAGTGAGTGTAAAGATAGATTAGTATCAGCTTTTGGGGACCTCGCACCGTCGCGTGCAACTATTTTTAGATGGTTTTCTCAATTTAAACAAAGAAAATGTTCCTTGAAAGATGATGAGAGAAATGGCCGGCCTGCGAATTCTGTTACGAATGGAAATATCGGCCCGGTAAAGATAATGTTGCATGAAGACCCAAAGACTTAAGATTTCATCGGCGGTGTATGTCTATGTATGTCTGTAAATTTGGTTACGCATTTGTATAAGTTATTTTACGCATTTCTTCGTTTCGAATCCAATCCATCAAAGAAACTCCGATAGTTCTTCCATCGCTCGCTGACTTCACGTTTGGCATCGTAAGTCATAACTGCAGGAGGCAAAGACTAAAAAGTATCTGTCTAAATTTGTGGTAAATCTATGGCAATTATTACATAAAAATGTATTTTATTTTAGGTGTTATTTGGAACAACATCGAATGTTGTAAGGCGGCCGCGCCGCGCGCCGCCGAATGCGCCTGCGCATTCCTAGATCCAAATGTCAAAGCGGATCGTTTGTACGGTTGCTGTTTCCGAGCTTATATTTAAATTGTTTTTTTATTTATTAATATATTTTATTGTACACATAAAACAATATACATAAGTATATAAATAATTATACATGATTAAACGAGAGGTGTACAAATGGTACGCTTATCTCCTGTGGAGATCTCTTCCAGCAAATTCGTGTTTGCTACATAAAAACTTATTAAATATCATTTAATTATTTAAATATTTTCATTTAAAAACTAATTTTTTAATATTGTCTCTTCATTAGATTATCCGAACCGGATATTTTTGAATAGACAGGGTGAAAAGTTGGGTGATGTTACAAATAAAATATAATTTGCTCAGAGTAACTAATCCAATTAACTAATCCATAGATCCAATTAAGATTTTGATGTGATATTTAAGTTGTATCATATTATATGGCAAAAACCTTTTATTTTGTAGCAATATTTTTGTTAATAATATTCCATTTTTTTTATGGACGAACATTAGTCCAAAATGACAAACGTTGGCACGACCCCGGATGCGTTGCCTACCTTTGGAGATAAAATTTGAAATGTAGTACGTTTCAAGGTAGTCTTCTGTGAGAGAGGGGTAACGTGACCAGTCGAGTGCGCCCAACGGCTGTCGGATTGCAGCGTGCACTCTTCCCTTCAAGATGGTAAGATGGTATGGTAAGATACAGTATCGTGTCATATTGTACCTATCGTATGGTTTGGTGTGGTATGGTATGCATATATTGATTTTTTTCTGTAACAGTAACGGCATAATCAGAGGTATCGACAACTTATTGTTAGGTGGCGATCGCATAATTTTGATACAAGATGATCACGCGCACACATTTACATAATGATTTACATAAAGCTATTGTAAAAAATACATATGTTAAGATGTTTTAACGTAAAAAAATAATCGTGTTTTAACAAACGTGATAACAATCGAAGCCTAAAGCCATTGATTCCACAATTGATCAAAATTAAATTAAATCAAGTCAATTAAATTAAAATTCTGATTTAATTGACATAATATAATATCACGTAATCTAGTAAAAAATGCAATTTCTGGACTTTGTATTTAGTAAATTTATGTGAATTACGGCACGCCACGTATGTTATAGAGAAGACAGTCGTTGGAGCCGTAAGCTACTGGAATGGCGGCTGTGGATCGACCGGAGAAGTGTGGGCAGACCAATGGCCCGTTGGCGCTCGTTAACGAGGTGGATGCAGTAAGCGACCAACAAAGAAAATTTAGTACATAGGACTGTACATGAAGGAACAGTTCAGTGGCGGACTACAGCGGGTTGAATATGACGATGATATGAAATTTTGGTAAAAACCCATCAAAATACAATTCTTGCATCGCTCGTTCAGCGACTTTGGACCTGTTAATCAGGTCTACCATCATAGACTACGTTTCTGCACCATATGTCATACAAGGCAGGATAATATAATCTTTCAACATTGTGTGTAAAGGCGACAAGAAGAGATGACGCATTTTCCAGAATTCAGCTCCGTTTGCTCAACCGAGTTGAATGCGTCTGTCCGTCTCCCGACTGAACTTGAACTTGTTGGATTGAAGTTGGATTTGTGAAAAACAGATACACCAAATTGTCATGTCTGTAACATAAAAAATAGAACTGAGACAGAGAGTGAGTGGCAGAAAATCATTTCTATAATCTTTGTCCCCATCTACATTAAAAATTTAAAAAAACGCCGAAAAAATAAAAGGAGCCCATAAAGGGGTTCATTATCTGAGATTAAAAAAAATGGAGGCGCCGGGTATCGATCCCGGTACCTCTCGCATGCTAAGCGAGCGCTCTACCATCTGAGCTACGCCCCCAACAAGTACACTTATAAAAATATGCACTGTATTGGTATGAATACAAATGTATGAAAGTAACTATTTTTTTTGTTGTATTCTCCATCAAATACAATTAATAGAAGAAAGCATTGTGGCCCTTGGGAAAACTGTCACGAGTAATTTTTTTTTCATTATGTCTTACTTAAATATGAATTATTACAACGATATGCATCCTACTTGAGTTAAAAAAAACAGTCATGTAGGTTCAACGAGCTAAATTACTGGTCAGTGGGCACACAGGTTTAAATATTGCGTCCAATTCTGAAAGCAGACAATGAATTTTAATAGTTCTTCTGTCACTTTTCCTTTCAATGGGATATTTCGAAGTTAAAAAAGAGATATCTATCTCCCATTTCCCCATTATCCAGTTTATTTTCAATTATATCGTAACTCCCAGTTCAATCTATTTTTCAATCGTAATATCTCGGCAACGCGACACTTTTGGACATAATATCACATATCATTTTTCGTTTGTCTATGGGTCCAGTTTAAAAAAAATCAATATGGCGGCCTTTGAATAATAAGAGTTATTATTCTAAAATGGCGGCTTAGAACTATGCTAAGTATATACTAAGTAAAATGTTGTAACCTCTTTGTACGAATATAACGTTTAGGGTATAGCCAGCGACACACAACATCCCTTACATATACTCACATACGAGTAACAATGAAACCGACACTGTTGCTTGCCGGAGAGGCGGTAGCTAGTGATGGGTAACTCTGGAGTTAATGAATCAAAAGAGTTGAATCCGTGAGCAGAGCAGAATCCCTTAATTGTTCCATCGAATTGTTATTCATTCCGATTCCGACGCCAATCATGATGCAATGATGGCATGACCTTTTTTTTGCTTATGCAACAACCGTTAGGGAATGGGAATGAAACGCTCTCGGAAGGTGATTAAGTAGGTTAATCAAAAGAGTTAAGGAGTAACTAAGAGGAGTCGGATCCGCAAGCAGGTTTAAGTGAGTTAAAACACTCCGAGAAGTCTTGATTACCCACCACTAGCGGTAGCCGCTCGATAATGTTATGAAACAAAACCCAGTAACTGACATTTATCAAAGTCAAGTAGAGTTTATTACATAATGAATGCACATAGACACGATCTAATAAACATCCGCATCCCTGCAGGTGAATCTTCACGTGGATGCATTATTAATAATACACTTGCATAATATGTTTGTTGTTACAAAGATATCATGTTTCATTATGTAAATATAATGAGAATTTTCCTCGAGGTACATTTTTGAGGTAGCTCCATTGTAAGAATGTAAGCACGCATTTCTAGATATGATCATAGACGCCTAACAGATTATTTTATTTAACTCGTTCATATTTATTTAGCAGACAGATTATTCTAGGAAAAATTTAGATATAAAAGTAACCTTTAAAAAAATTAGGAACTATTTTCAATTAAGGTAGTACAGTAAGATAGGCCAGAGCCCATCAATCAAGGTACTACAGTCGCTGTTAACAAATAAATAATTAAATCAAGCTATAAAGAATACAAATGTGCAAAGTAACACCAAGTTAACAAGAAACAAATGTGAACAATTAATGTGATTAATGAAGCATTGGCTCATTACCATGCCACGCACACCTCATTACCATAATTATGAATATCCAAGAATTTATGAGATTACATAAGTCAATTATGTAGAATAAATATTTCTACGTACATCATATGTATATATTACATAAACATATGTATTTTACTTATAATAACGATTGTAAAATATAAAAAAAATATATATTAATCCACCATTGTAACAGTATTTCTGTTTCTCATCTCACAATTTCCCGATTTTAAATAACAGTTTCTGTTTGCAATTTCTAAGTTATACGTACGATCTATATCGTATCGTATATAGCTATATATAAGAGGAAGCTTTGGTAACACTACCTCCGTAATTCACAGAGCTAATGGTATTATTCTTCTTGTTTCTCTATGTTCATATTATCTTATTTATATGTATGGTCTATATATTTAATATATATTTTTAGTATATATCAATGTATTATTATATTATTATCGTTATTTATAGAGATGAAATTTTCACATTTAACCAATGTTTGACTGGTAGAGAATGTTTTATTAAGGCATTAACTCCGTCTCTCTACAATATCATATTTCCCTAATGTACGTACGTGTTTCGGTAGTGAGTGAGATGTGCCAGAGCCCATTCCCATCCTATCCCTCCTCGTTTTCCCAACCCTTTCTCCAAATCCATTCCTATATCTCCAAAGGTAGGCAGCGCATCCGGGTGCGTGCCAACGTTTGTCATTTTGGACTGATGTTAGCATGTATCGCAGATGTCTATGGGCTACAGTATCCACTTATCATCGGGTGGACTGTATGCTCGTCTGCCGCCTTCGTATATAATAATAATAAAAAATATATATAGTGCATAAAAGTAAATAAATGTATACTTACAAGTACTTCGTGATATTTTAAGTTTCTGCATTGCGTTTTTGCCGTAAGTTTTTGAGTATGTTGTGCGTGAGTCATTATATTTATGCGGAACTATTTTAAAAGTTAAAAATCGAAGCATCTAATGCCTTTGGCATTCTTTGACCCCGTCGTTTGACGGACATGCATTGTTTCCTAACATAATTACTACACCCAAATGACGCTATGATGGTGGATCATAGCCGACCTCACAAGCAAGAGGTTATGGGTTGCACGCATGTGTAATTATATCGTAAACATTGGACACTTATGCGGATGTACTATTTGTAATTAACACTTTTGACGTCGTGACATGAGAATTTTGGATTGATTGGGTCGGATCATGAACAACACGCCATGGGATTATGGGTTTTATTGAGTAATCAATAAGAGATATGATAATGTGTGGATTATCTGAATTTAGTGTGCGAGCTGTAGTTAGCTGCCAATAAATAGCTAAGTAAGCAGTTGCGGATTTTATACGCACGACATAACTAAGCCAATTTTATGATTGAATAGAATTTGCTGTTTACTATACAATTATTAGCTGCTATCTCTTCAGAAGTTTCAAGGCCACGTTGGAGCTTCTGTTCTAGTTCTGTTCAGAAGCCTCATCGATCGTTCTAGACGGGCATATCGATGCACCTTCTATATGAATTCTATAAAAAAACAACAATACGTTGCGTACATTGTGGCGTACAAATATCTTACATACGAGTATACTTTTTTTAACATGATTTTTTAATAAAAACATTTAATGTCTTTACATTCATTATTGTTTGGAAAAAATAATTGTAATGTACATTATGAATGTTACAGAGACCACAACAACACATTTTGGAATTTTTGTCTGTCTGTCGTTTTGAGCACCTATCTTTTTTTTTTAAAGAAAAAAAGCCGCAGACTAGCATACAGTCCACCTGGTGGTAAGTGGATACTGACGCTCATAGACATCCGCGATACAGAATGGCAAACGTTGGCACGCTCCCGGATGCGCTGCCTACCTCTGTAGATTAAGGAATGGATTGGGAAAATGGGGAGGGATAGGATGGGATGGGAATGGGCTCTGGCATATCTCACTCACTACCGAAACACGAACTTACATTGGGGAAATACGATAAAGTAGGAAATGCAGTACATTTCAAGGTACTTCTTCTGTGAGAGAGGGGTAACGTGGCCAGTTGAGTGCGCCCAGCGGCTGTGGGAATGCAGCATGCACTCTCCCACTGGACGGATTTCAATGAAACTTGGCTTGGTTATAGCTTATGTGCCCCGTTAACATTTAGGGTAGGTACTTTTTTATCCAGATCCATCATAGAATTCCCGCCGGAATCAAGCTATACATCGAAGCGCATGAAGTTGCGGGTGTTTCTAGTTGACTAATATTGCGTGGTAAATAGATAAATAATCATTTTAACATTATATTGACAAATTTGGTACATCGCGCATAACTCGTATGCCATTAATATAGTAACAAACTATCGAATAGGTTAGATAACCTACAATGTTCTTACAAATACGGTCACTAATGTCTTCACCTAACAAAGAAGATCATAATTTCACAGATAAGATCGATGAACGCTTTACAGACAGAGAGACACGGTAATGTTAGACTTCTACGGTAATGAATCATTTATGTAACGTTTGTGTAACATCACTAACGCCGTATTTGGAAACCATACCTCAAAAATACGGGATTGTGGGTCATCAATGAGATCTTAGATTTCTTAGATTAGTAAGTCTTAATAGATAATTTTCTGTTTACCTAAAGTTTGACTGGTAAAGAATGTCATAACTGTTATTTATAAGGCATTAACTCCCGTCTTTTGTACATTTTCGTGAGGTCATCTTAGGTGAGTGTTTCGTAAATTATAACATAAAAAACACCAAAGGCAATCCTTTTTATGGAAATGTTGCAGACGAGCATACAGTCCACCTGGTGGTATGTGGATACTGTCGCCCGTGGACAACGCGATACATGCCAACACTGGTGTTGGCATGTATCGCGTTAGGATTATTTTGGCATGTAACGTATGTATAGGACTGGTCCTAAACGTCGGCACGTTGTGCTGCTTAGTTACCTTTGCAGATATAGGAATGGATTTGAAGAAGGGTTTAGGAAAGTGGGGGGGGGGGGAAAGGATAGCGTAAGTAGGGGAATGGACTCTGGCGGGTCGGAAGTCGGAAAAGAGATACCGCTATTGGATAATAGCGGTATGTTACGTTTTACATTTTTTAACAAATAATGCTCTGTGAATCCCATCCAAAGATATATCATTATTATAAAAGACGTTGAATTCTCCTTTGCAATTTTTGGAAAAAATATCGGAGGGCGATTCATACTACCTAGACTTCCCGATACTTAGTATCCATCCCGGATCTTGGAACTACACGAATGACAAATTTGATAACAATTCTTTGATATATTGCAATTATTAGATAACAAACAAATCAACAACATAGATATATATTGTTGAACAAAAAGTACTAACCGGTATTCATTTTGCGGTCACAAGCCATTCTAGAGTACGTTATACAAGTTCAATCGATAATGCGTATTGAATCGATTCAGTTTTCCGATGGCCATCGCAACTCGAGATATTATCTTCACGGGTCATTGCCGTTGGCGTTCATTCACTGTTTCATTTAAACCTTTACGTCTGTATTCGAATTTACGAAGAGTATTGTATTTATTTATTATGTTTATTGTTGTGTCATCGTATGTCATCAATAGGTAAAGTCTAACGAGGTTTTACATTGGCGTGACACTTAGCGTGACAGTTATAAAGGTTACCAATTAACCAAACTTCTATATATAAAGAGGATTTGTACTAACAAGTTCAATTCGTTTAGACGCATAATGTGGAATTCGTAAAATGTGCAACAAATGTCTATTATAGATACCTGCATCACGACTAATGGTATCCATACTTTTGTCAATGTCTAGGTTAAATTTGTAGGAAGGTAGATGGGTTTAATGTTCCTAAAATTACAAACATTAGCAATTAAAATTAAGTTTCTCATTGTAATTATATTTCCTTAATTACAATTATTAAACTTACTAAAATTATAACGTTTCTAAATTATAACCATGTTTAATTCAAACTTTTTTCTATATTTCGGTTATTTGTAGGCGGGTTAAATTGGTTTAGTGTTTCTAAAATTACAACGGTATAACTTATCAAAGATTCCAAAAAAAAATGTTGTAAAATTGTAGTCGGATAGGATTCATGAAATTTATAGGACTCATGTTGGTGACACTGCCTGCTGTGTAAAATGTCCCGGGTTCGATTCCAGCTTAGACACTCATTTGTTTAAATAACAATGTTTGTTCGGGTCCGTGTGGTGTGGTCATCTTTGTATATGTATCTAGACCCACGACGCGGTTAATCCTAGTTGTGGGCAGGCCATTGAGCGTGACATTACTTATAAAAAAAATTGTAAAACGTACAGAAAATATTTAAAACCATTTGGGGCGTGATTTCAGCCTCGTTTTCCATTGTTAGTTTTCTTTATATAAATAAATTTTGAATTATTTATATTTACTATTTGTTATTTACTATTTCTTACTATTTACTATTTTATTTACTATTTTGAAATATTAGTAGTATGGTCTTTATAGTAATATTTACTAATATATTGTATTAGTAAATATATGAAAATAGTACCTATATTGCATCAGTGCAATCTCAGCGTGTCTTATGCAAATGACTAATGTGTACGTAAATTTAAATCCTCTTAGAATTTAAACTGTCCATTTTAGGAGACAGCTTTGCGACATAATTCTTACAATGCATCTAATATTTCTTAAGGTAGTAAAGGTGTCGTTGGAATGCGCGCGATGTACGCTAATGATTTAGTGACAACTAACTGATGCTGTCAATAGATGAGAGCTTGGTTAAATAACTACCAAGCTTTTATATATAAATACTGTCACTATATAATTTGCAGTGTTAGCTGATATTCAATTTGTTATTGACTTAGAAATCAACAACGTAGAGATTATAACTATTCAACGATTGTAAAAAAACAATACATTTCCGTCTATATTTCCGATACAATATCAGCCATACCATATGGTTGGGATCTGCAGTGTACTGTAGGCCACATGTTTTCACTTGCAATTCTTTCATCATCTACCATGTAGATTTGTGAATAGTACACAATATACATGCCGTAGATTCTCGGGCTAAAAGGTTTCCTAGTGAGTTTTCATTCATCGTTGAGTTAGTGATAAATGTGAGTCGTTGAGTGTGATAGGCGTAGGACCCGTGGTCACATCAGGTTGTCACACTAGTGTGACTATTAGGAAATTTATTTCCCGTTAAACTGGCGATGGACGCTTCCCGGACCTGTGTTCTTCCTGTAGTGTCATTTGTGGGTAGTACCTAATATTTTTAATCACCCTTGATAGACTAGATCTTACATTAAAAATTGATGTTTTACTTATTTGAAAGTTTCTATTACCTAAATACTAGGAAAGCGTTAATTAATCATCGTAAGCTTCACCGTATTTTTACAGACCCTGACTGTTTTTAAAAGACGATCATTAAATCTCCTACTGATTTATGTATGCCTGGTACTTCTTTACCGGAACATGTTCACATGTTCAACTTACATGTGAGGCACGCAAGTAGGGTTAACTGATGCAGTGCAACGTTACTCGGGTTGCTTTGTGACGTTAATGTGAATGTCGCGGGTTTCCAAAATATAACTTTATGTCTTTTATTGTCCAGACTACGCATTGTTTTAGGAATTGTTGGTTAACTTGCGTACTCGTAGTTTAATTTTAAAACGTCGCTATCAAATTTTGCCGCAATCTAAATACAACTTTGTAGCCTGTTAATTAAAGTTTGTAATGAAGTTTTGCGAATGAGTAGGTACTTATGGTGGAAGTTTGTAGTGTGTGACATTTCCCGCGTACAGTAAAAGGAAGGCAGTGGTATGTATTAGATAATAATTACTTGTTTTGGGCTTACATCATTATATCAAAGAATAGATAGTATGCTATAATACTATATCATATTTATAACAGTATAAGATGTATAATTAGTGTAAGCATAGGCTTATAGGTACTATGGTTACAAAACCATGAAACGCCATGAGTTTTGCTCATCTGAAGTTTGAATTAATTGACATACCATATAATATGAAATATATTTTTTTTTGTAAAAATATTTAGCCTTTGTATTTAGTAACTTTGTATGTTTCTTTTACAAAAAGTCAATTTTATGCAAAAATATTTTTTCTTAGTATTTTCATGTCAATGAATCATGAACGAAATTCGCGGTTACAGGCTTCGGTTAAAACAATAACAGCTTTTGTATTTGTACATATGATTACAAGTAAATGAATGATATATATATATATGTACCTATATTATGCAGTTATAACGGTTTGCTGTATTTTTTTTTTTAAATCCATATCAGTTTTAGAACAGAAAATACAAAGTCTCAGACAAAATATAAATACTTATAATAGTTTGTGTATAATATCTGGGTTAACTTTGAAGGTGAAGCAGTAGCTTCAATGGCCTTGACAGTGTATACTTTCAAAAATGCCAAAAAGATTGTTTTTACATCTATACATACAAGATATACTATGTTGTTGGATAGAGCTCGTGAAACTACAATTTTGATCTAAAAGCTCTTCTAAAAGTATTTCTGAAATGAAAGCACAGGACTGCGTTTTTCGTGTGCTTCCAAGGTGTCCTCTTCTGTGCTCAGTAAACCTAGGTACTTACTATTACTTTAACGTGCGACTCCTGATTTACTTCAACGGTACTGGACGTTGCCAGGATACGTTTTAAATTTTGAAATTATTAATTACGAAGAAAACTTGACATTGGCACACTGTGCTAGTTGCGCTGTTGCCATATAAGAAAAGAAAAAAAAGGTAGTGAAATCTCCTGTTAATTTGCTACTCTTCTGCCGTGTTTCTTTTGTCAAACCTCTGTTATAGGAAGCCGAGTACATTATTGCTCGTATAGATTACACTGTGCCGCATCATTACCTTCATATTGGGCAACTTACTTCACCTTTGAACAAAAAACGCATAGTAATTGAATTAAACAACGCAACTTGTCATAATTTGAGACTATTACTTAACAATGATCTTCGCGGCGTCATTATACGGTTTTGAGAAATTATATTAGTAATAAATCATTTTAAAACTAACGGGTCGTGGTCAAATTTTGCGTTGGGAACGTTGGTATGTGCGTTGCCACAGAATAAATAAATATTTAGTCTAACATTGGTAGACTAGAGCAGTGCTCGGCGACCTTTTTTGACTTGCGGCACACTTAAATTCTTTTCTCAAAAATCGGTGGCACAGCTAAACTAAAAATATAAAAGTATAGGAAAAAAATAAGTCCATTCTAAATAAATAAAAAGTCCAAATCACTGAATAAGTGAAAAAGTTTGTAAAATCGCTGTAAACATGTTTGTGCCCTTGTGCTTGCTACAGTGCGGTACACATACCATCATCTCACGGCACACCAGTGTGTCGGGGCACACCTGCTGTGGAGCACTGTACTAGAAGATGGCCTATGTTTCTCATTATAGAGGCGTGTCTGGACTATTTCCGAAGTTGAAACTATGGATTTCATTAATGGTTCTGAGTTTATTGACGTAAAAATTTTACAAATCTTTTATTGTTTTCACCCAATTCTTACATACATCCCTCATGAACATTGTCTTGTGCATGAGCGATGTGTGACCTTAAAACGCCACGCTGTTCCAGCGGTTTGGCGAGTCCAATCTCATAGAGCTGGTGTAGATCCTTAGGGCTTGAGGTAGCGGCTTTCTGATCTCCTAGTCGCCTTTTACGGCACCCATGAGAAGACATGGGATGCTGCCATTCAAAGCCGGCCAACACCAGACGGCAATCTATATATTTAAAACAAAGTCGGGTTAGTTACACCATTTATAACTCAAGAACGGCTGGACCGATTTTAATGATCTGTGATTTTTTGGATTCGTCTCCGTCCCGAATAGCAGAATAATTATTAAAATATCTGAAAAATTCAAGAAAAAAAAATTAAATTAATATAGGAATAGAAATAAATAGAAAATACTCGAATCGAAATTTAAACAAAAATATAGAGAACAAATGACAATAACTGTCAAATCTATTGGTCTCATGTTGTTGTTATTTTGCTTCACCGAAAGTTCAAAAGTTCTTCACCGATAGCTTTGAAATTTTGACACAACGTTGCATTCGAATACGAGCGTGTTTTATATACCTATCACAGGGTAAGAACGTGGGTTTTCCCCAAAAACAGGGTAAGCGCCATCTGTTGGGCAGCCACAGCAACGCGTGGCCGGGCACAGCTCAATGTTCAAATAAATAATAAGTATGTAGTACATTTTTTAAATTATTTTAATATACTTTTTTGTTCTTGTAGCACTCGTAGGTATGTCTGTAATTTAGCCAATCCTTTTAGTAGTCATTTGAGGAGGTTTTGTAAATACAATAGTTCGTCTGTTGTTACAACGCAGTAAAAAAATTGCGTTTTACACAAACTAATCTCCCATTCAAATGCCGTAGATTTCTTATCTTATTCCCACGGAACACCGAGACGTAATCTTGAATTATGACTACACCTGATGTGTGTGATAAAATACAGTCAAATTAAAATTATCTTTGATTAAAACTCTTTAGAGTTCAAATGAGTTTGATAGTCCTATGTTTACCTATATACTTATTTCTTGTAAGTAGGTCCTAGATTGTAAGATGGGAGATGTAAGATTCTATTAGGTTCTTCAATACCTACCGAGTTTTTAGGCTATCAATAGAGTAGCGAAGATCTACAACTCCTACAACAGCTAAAGCTACCGCTTCTAAGGGTAACATACAAGTCGTAAAATGTCTAGTTGTCCATGTCGTTAAATGTCCAAATCCAATAATGTTCAAATTGGAAAATGTCTCAATCGAAAAACTTCCAAACCGGAAAATGAGATAATTATCTTCATATATTGTTAGATATTAAAAAATAATTAAAAAAAAATAAAAGGCATTCTTTTCTGTTCACCACTAACAAAATTATATTTAAATAAAACTTAAATCAATAAAAAAATCTACATCTGTATTTTAATTCCCTCCAGAGGGCAGTCACCCTTTTATCATTGAACATCAGTTGTCTAAACTCACTAGATAATGTTTTAAGCTACATATATTAGTTACTAAAGCAGTAGCACATACACAATTTTATCCTACAATTATTTCAAGATTATTTAGCCAATGTCGTCATGAGCATTTCATAAAGTTCGTGATTTTGAGAGCAAAAAATATTGTAGCAAATGGTGAATTGGTGTGATGGCGAATTAATGACACCCAGTCCAACCATGTATCACTCGTAACACCAAAGGTCAGCGATTTTGTAACCCTGTCATGTAGCTAATACTGTAAGTGGCCAATCAAGCCAATCATGTAGGGGAAGAGTGCACGTTGCATTCCCACAGCCGCTGGGCGCACTCGACTGGCCATGTTATCCCTGTCTCGTAGAAGACTACCTTGAAATGTGCATTTCCCACTTTATCCTATTTTCCCAATGTACGCACGTGTTTCTGTAGTGAGTGAGCCAAAGCCCATTCCCATCCTATCCTATCCCTCCCCATTTTCCCAACCCTTTCCCAATCCATTCCTTAATCTGCAAAGGTAGGCAGCTGCAAAGGGGGCGTGCCAATGTTTGACATTCTGGACTGATGTTTGGCATGTATCGCGGATGTATATGGGCTTACCATTAGGTGGACTGTATGCTCGTCGGCCGCCTTTTTTGTATAAAAGAAAACACTAATAAAAACATTTTTTTCTTGATAAGACACCAAGTCCTCCTTTCCCGGAGATAGACCTATCCCAAGGCTTGCCACCACATACGATCTGCCAAGATACTTTTCTTTATTTTCTAGTTCCATAGTTCTTTCCGTATGTAGGTATGTATTTGTATATGTGTATGTACAAAGAGACATTATTTCTACCGCTCTTCTCCTAAACCTTTATTTATCATTATTTTCTCATAACTCATTACTTTCTTTTACATCTCATTACTTCTCTGATTGATTTCTACTCATTCATTACACCATTTCTCATTTACCACACAAAGGTTGCCTGGAAGAAATCGCTTTAGCCATGCAACCGCCGATTGTACTTTTAGTTACTTGTATATCTGTATTTCTCTTTTGTATTTTCTGGTGTACAATAATGTATATTTAACTATCTATCTGTGCTGATGAATTTACGCTTCATTGATATTGGATTACCCTTGATAACTGTTTCATAAATAAATAAATAAATAAACCAGCCTGGTCCTATTTCAGCTTAGCGGTCTTTAGCACTGTAAGAATTAGCTAACAAAAAAACAGCTTTATCGTCTTAAATAAAAATGTTTCATTCATTCAATTATTCGTTTTTAACATTAGCGAATGTAAAGTACGTCAACTTAATGTAAGATTATTATAAAATATTGTTTTAACCTTGTACTTTTATAAAATCGCAATTTTTGTTTTATTTCCATTTGCCTTGACCGGGAGTAGAGTGGCTATTGTTGCGAATTATTGTCCGAAAACAGGATAACAGCGAGTCGTCGTGATAAATGTTGTTAACACTAAAACGGTTACTATACGTATGTGAGTGGCCGTGATAATTCAATCAATCAACATAGGTTCCACTGCTGAGCGCAGGCCTCCCCTAGAGGTCACGAAAGGGTTTAAACGCCTTAAAACGCCGTCTTGGCTGTTGCGAGCCAGTCCTAATAAGTCCTTCATCGATAGGTTGTTCGGGTGTATGGCAATTTAGTGTATTGTATATAGATATGCGAAAGTTTTAATTATACTGGTTTATTCATTTATTTATTACATAGTATAAAATTAAAAACAGCCACTTAAGTCACTTCTACTCGAACATACCGAACTACTCGAACAACCAATACCAATATTGGTCTGCAAAATGTCTCTTATCTACCCGCGCAATGGAAATAGAGTTGCCAGCACTCCTGGCAACTCCTTGACGCCACCCCCATTACTGCAGTCTAGCTTTGTTCACAAATGATAATTTCCTTGACACAATTTTTAGATCTGCACAGTAGTTATAATGAGAGCTACTTATAGTGGGTGACCCACCTTCTTTATTTTTTTCATAGAAGACTGGCGGGTAGCCTACGAGATGGTCACCGCAAGTGGAGCAAGTGATCACCGCCGTCCATGGATATCTGAAACACCAGAGAGGATGCAGGTGCACGCCGATCTTATAAAATCCTATTCAAAGGTCTTTTGAAAATTTACATATCGTAACCGAGTGGAAAGACCGCACAACTTACCTACTACTTACCACAAAAGCGTACATTTTTTTTGATAAGCGTCATTTCGATAGGGTTATTTATTACAATAACACAGTTGTCTATTTGTAACCAAACAGGTACCGTCCCATCTTCATCTTCAACTGGCAGGTTTCCGCACTTAACTCGGCGATCATTGCACCTGTACGTTTATCTCAGTATGAATGTTCGGTGATTGTGGCTACACCAGCCAACACAACTCCCTCCAAAAATACTGAAGCTTTTTTGGCTTCCCGAAGGCCTCCAGGAGTGACAGTACAGTGCGGATGATGCTTGCCCGATGTGTCGCTACACCTGAACATCCCAGCATCACGTGAGCTTTACAGGTGCCGTCATTGTGAAGTCAATCAGAAAAATAATAAGCCGGTCGTTAAGACCGTGCTACAGCCGTTTAGGGTTTCGAATCGGTTAATGCACAGTTATCGTGATATAAAAGTCGGATTCGATTTTGTTCGGGACATTCAGCGTAAATCAGGAGCCAGGGTCAGGGCCTGCTTAAGATAATTAGGGTGACCATGATGTCAGAAACTTTAGGTACTCGTCAGTAGGGAATGTAGATTTCGGTGTTTTCTGTACGTTTTACACATATTTTTTTAATATTACGAGCCCTTGTGCGGTACCGTGACGGTGGGCGTAGTAAAAGACTAATAAGGGATAGGGAAGCCGCTACCACAAGCCCTTAAAAACTACACCACCTCTAAAAGTGTGGACTCGCCGCCCACTTGGCTAACTGCTCTACCGAAAATTCCGAAAATTTCTCTGTTGTTATGTGCACAAATATGTGTGTTTGTATTTTCCTAACTGTAGTATCCTGTAACTGTGTTCTGAATAAATGTTTTATCTTTTCTTTGGTTTTCGCGATTACTGTACATAGCAATTAAACAACTTTTAACGGTTTAAATCGCGTATATTTAACATTATTTATATCCCGACGTTTCGAACACTTTGCAGTGGACGTGGTCACGGGGTGACTAATTGATTTTATTTGTCACTTGAGTTACTAAGAAATTATTTGAACTACCGTCTGATTTTTTTAATCATAACGTGCGTTATTTTTTTTTTAATCATGCGTGCATAGGGAATGTTATGATTAAAAAAAAAAATTCAGACCGTAGTTCAAATAATTTCTTAATAACTCAAGTGACAAATAAAATCAATTAGTCACCCCGTGACCACGTCCACTGCAAAGTGTTCGAAACGTCGGGATATAAATAATGTTAAATATACGCGATTTAAACCGTTCAAAGTTGTTTAATTGCTAAATGTTTTATCTATCTACCTATCCACGTGGCGGTTTAGGGTCATCCATTATTCGTGCACAAGGTAATGTGCTTCAGGAGGCCCATGTGCAGCGGTGAATGTCAAAAGGGCTAGTTACTTTACGAGCCCCGTCCGCCATAAAATATGTTTGTCTCGATCTATTTTTGTAAAGTTTACACTTGTAAAGTTTGTAATTTCATTTCAGTTGCTTAATAAATGCACCCTACAGTTTGTATACAATTAACCGAGTGTAATTTTTAGTCGAGATATAGTTAAATTTTTCCACAATCCGAATGACGTGATCCGAAATGGACATCTCCATAACCATACCTTATCATACCATCAGTCTGTGACTCCTAAGGAGCACCACCATACACGGTATTTCGTTCTTTCATCCAGCTCCTACCGGCGACTTTCTTCAAGTTCTTTCTGGCTGGCTGGCGTCCTACGCCTTCCTAAATGAAAATCTTAAAATCTCAAATGAAAATTATTCTAATCTCTAAATCTCCCATCTAAACTCTAAGTTTAAAATAATTTAGGGATTTTTCAAATTTTTCTAAAATATATTAAACCTATCGTTGCTGTCATGGTTTATTGCGCAACTGTTTAATTGTTCCATTATTTGGCATCCGACCTCAGATTCGGCGCGGACGTTAAGAAACGCGTTGTTCGTCTTACCTCCAACCCTTTGTTTGGTAATTTGAATTAGATTAATTGAAGGAATTCGGGCCAAGGTTCCGCTTTTCATTCGTTATTGTTAATACGACCTCTTTATCCTTCTAGGAGTCATTATTTAAGGACAGCCAGTGGTTAAATACACTAATGCTTACATAGTATACTATCATAAAGTAATACCTTAAGTGCAACACCCATTTAGGGCAGCCATATCACCTATATATATAACAAAACTGTAGAACCAGCGTGTCTGTACATTGAATATATTTACCAAAAACTGATTGGGGGCGATGAAGGAAGAGTATCAGAATACATAAAAGACGATTTTGAAAATTTTTGTCTGTCTGACTGTTTGTCTGTTCGAACACGATAATCTCCAAAACTACGGAACGGATTTTCATGACGTTTCCACAGGTTAATTAAGCTTAGCTTGGCGGTTCAAAATCGGCTGACGGGAAGAAAAGATATCCCAATGTAGAGTTTAAAAACTAAAATTCCACGCGTACGAAATCGCGGGCATAGCTAGTGCATAAATAATATAAGATCATACAAAAGTAGTGTGAAATATTTTAATATATCAATCAGTATACTAACACTACTGTATTTAACTAAAACTAATATGTATTTCTATGATTTTCTGTTACTAACAAAACAACTGTTAACAACTGTTAAGAACAACAAAAATATTGTAAAACACAATCAGTCACCTTTGTAGCAAAAAACAACAAAAATATTGTAAAACACATTCAGTCACCTTTGTGGCAAAAATCAACCAAAATATTGTAAAACACAATCAGTCACCTTTGTAGCAAAAAACAACAAAAATATTGTAAAACACATTCAGTCACCTTTGTGGCAAAAATCAACCAAAATATTGTAAAACACAATCAGTCACCTTTGTAGCAAAAAACAACAAAAATATTGTAAAACACATTCAGTCACCTTTGTGGCAAAAATCAACCAAAATATTGTAAAACACAATCAGTCACCTTTGTAGCAAAAAACAACAAAAATATTGTAAAACACATTCAGTCACCTTTGTGGCAAAAATCAACCAAAATATTGTAAAACACAATCAGTCACCTTTGTAGCAAAAACAATAAAAATATTGTAAAACACAGTCAGTCACCTTTGTAGCGAAAAGAATAATAATATTGAAAAACTTATTCAGTCACTTTTGTAGCGAAAACAACAAAAATGTCACATATTTTCAAATATAACGTATCTCAACTATTTTTTATAAAACTAATTTATCTCATAAATCTTTTATATAAAACAACATATAAATTATTATGTTATTGCTAATTCAGAATGTTTAGGTAGAAACTGGTTTTTGGCGCCATTTTAAAAATAGTATACAATGACAATGAACTAACCTCTATGAATATATATTGTCTCGGAATGTGAATTACACACTTTACATACAATTCATTTGTCCGTCCGTCACAAAAAAGTGTGAATATTCCATAAATTTAAGACGTAGATTATACTAACACACAGTCTATACTAAACTAATAATAAAATAAGGTACACCGTACCGTAATAAGTCTTTGTTTTTTTTATATACAATAGAAAAGGCGGCAGACGAGCTGTATGCTTGATACTGAAAGCGCTGGTTGCAAGACTATTTTTACAAAGTAAAATAGTTCTTACCTCCACGTCCCAAGCCCAAGCCCATGTTAAACAATTCGGACAAATTTACGATCAATTGTCTAGGTTCTCACATGCTATAATAGACGCCAATTAAGTTAATATGTGATTATGTTTAACTTTAAGATCAGACAGATTAAGTTTCCTTAATTTGTGCATTTTGCATAATGCTGAACAAACTGAACATCTTTTTTGATGAGAAAAATCTGTGATAAATAAAGTTGCAGGTATTTACAGATTTTTTAACTAAAATAATGCAGGAAATAATAAATATCGTCGGTTTCCTAATTAAAGTATATCGTAATGGTTTTTGATCGATCTCTTCCCGTAATGACGTAAGTAATGACGTAATGACGTTGAGGAGTTCCTCAGGGATTCCTACACCACCTCTGAAAGAGTGGATTTGCTAAACCGGTTGGCCAGCGGACCGTTTTAAGGCCATGCATGCCTCATAACCCATGTGCATATCCAGAAATGGACAATGTACGTACGTGTTTCGGTAGTGAGTGAGATATGCCAGAGCCCATTTCTATCCCATCCCTCCCCATTTTCCCCCAACCCTTTCTCCCAATCCATTGTTTGATCTGCAAAGGTAGGCAGCGTATCCGGGGGCGTGCCAACGTTTGTTATTCTTAACTGATGTTGACATTTATCGCGGATGTCTATGGACGACAATATCCACTTACCATCAGGTGGAATGTTCCACTGACGTCTATAAAAAGATCTAGTTTCGAAACAAATTTCCAGCTAGAATCATTACTAAGTACTTGCATGCGAACGAGATCGTGGGCCAAGTTAGTTTTAGTTAGTTTGTACATCATGTAGATATCATTATTCAATATTGATATGGATATTGGCAGCTTAACAAAGGAATATTAGAACATATCACTATCGCATATCAACAGTAATTCGTTTCACAATGTTGTTCTAAGTGTTGTTCAGGGTGTGGTCAAAAATGACGCGTCCGACGGGAGCGAGTACCATGAAATTGATAAAAGTTTGATTTCACACGCAAGGCCCTGTCGTTGGTAGGTTAAAAAAAAATTAAAACAAAAGATGTCATGTTTATATATCTATATTTATATTTAGATATGTATGTGTTACATTGCTTCATTATTACAAGGCAAGGTTTGTGGAAAAAGTAGAAAATCAGCGTCGTTCTCGCTGCTAAACAATGCTGAGTTGGCACAACAATATTCTTTTTGCTTTTGTGAAAGAAATAATAAGTTAATTCACCTTTCATTCCTCAAATTTTTATTTCATTCATATACATCAATGGTGCAAAACGGCAATTGTAGGGGGAGAGTGCATGCTGCATTCCCACAGTCGCTGGGCGCACTCGGCTGGCCACGTTACCCCTCTCTCATAGAAGACTACCTTGAAATGTACTGCATTTCCTACTTTATCCTATTTCACCAATGCACGTACGTGTTTCGGTAGTGAGTGAGATATGTCAGAATCCATTTCCGCTCCATTCTATCTCTCCCCATTTTCCCAATCCATTACTTAATCTGCAAAGGTAGGCAGCGCATCGGGGGACGTGCCAACGTTTGTCATTCTGGACTGATGTTGGCATGTATCGTGTCTATCACGTGTAAGATGCTGAGAAGTACCTTCTACGCACACGAGCAAACAATTGCTTCACACTACAATGATTACAATAATGATATGCCAATACCAATTGCGTCTTTAACCTCATTTATCAGGTCATTTATCTCCAGACTACCCCCAGGCGATGAGATGTAGATCACCGATACGGTAATCACCCCTGTCATACAGTTGTGGTCTTGTAATTTGTTACTTATCGATGAACGTCAAAATAACTATTGATCTATACAATAATGAAAGATACTGCGGGCGACTATGAAATTCCCGCGACTGGTCGCGTGAAGATACCAGTGGTTGTCAGATCGGACGACTGTGCAATGTCGTATGAATAATTTTAAACGTCCCTATGAAACTCCTTTCGAGTTATTGGTCGAATTAGATATGTATTTGCTCGATATCTATAACAGAATATTTTTAAAGCAGTGATTCCTGCAGTGTGCATCTCGGGCGCCCACAGAAGCCACTGAATCCTCGCGGGGGTGCCGCGAAATATTACACAATTTTCATAATTTTATTTCTCTTTTCAATTCTACGTTTTAGGACTCAAGATATGGTAGAAACCACTCAGTTAAAGTGTACTTGGACATAAGGCGCCTTGGAAAATCTGTATTTAGCAAGGGCACCGGCAATCGAAAAAGGTTGGTAACTTCTGTTTTCAAAAGTATATTTCAAGAATATATTTGTATCATTACGCTTATTTAATACTTTATACGTTCCAAATATAGTGGGTTCCAATTGGAATACCGAAGCATAGGACAATAGGAGAACACGAATTTGGAATTGTAATTTTTGTAGAGTATTTTTATGGTGACATAAAAATGTGACATGGTGACATGAAGTGGGGTTGAAAGCGTATACTTGTCGTTTTTAGTATAATTACACAGAAATTCCCAGTATAATTGCCACAGTATAATTACACACACACGCACATTGTACATATTATACATTGTACACACAGTATAATTGCTACAGAAATCCAAATAATTTATTTAGATTTCTTTAATTGGTGCTATTCTGGCTCTAGAATACACCATCACCACACGGCACAATGTAGATATTTATTACTATCATAGATAGATACACTTTATTGTACACCAAAAACATACAGAGAAATACAAAGTGCAAGTTATTAGAATTACGACCGGCGGCCTTAACGCTAAAGCGATTTCTTCCAGGCAACCTTTGGCTGGTGAAGAGAAGTCAGTAGACCAAATAGAGGTAGATGGTGCAATAAGGAAATAATGTGTGTATATACATTCATAGATACATCCGTACACAAATATATAGATAACTACACGCATTAATACATATACATACACACATACATACATATATCCATACAGAAAGGTAAAGAAAAAAAAATTGGGCGTAAGAGAACTCTTAATCTGCGTGGTAGTGTTCCTTCACGAGTCTTTTAAAACTTGCCACAGATTGAGCGCGCTCTGTAGTTAAATAAGCGAACCGCTTTGACTGTAAATGAATGTGAATAGAAAGTAGAAGAATGGTCGGGAATTTTAAGGAGAAGATAATCTGAAGATCGCAGTTTGAAAGGATGTGAAGAAATATAGTAAAAATTTTCTTTAAGGTATTGGTGTGTCAACTGGGTAAACAGTAATACAGTAGAGGAGGGAGAGTGTATGAGCATCTCGACGAACGATGAATCGGACGCCACTTGAGCTGCTGGCGAAATTGAGTAATATGGTCATATTTGCGCAGTCCAAATACGAACTGTATGCTGAAATTCTGAAGACGCTCAAGTTTATTAAGTTGTGCTTGTGTTAAATCCAAGTAGCGGACATCGCCATAGTCAAGCTATGCCATACCATCAGCCTGTGTTTCTCCACTGATAGATATAGGCCTCTCCCAAGGTCCGCCACTACACACGGTATTCAGCTCTTCTCATCCAGTTAAAGTGTCTATCTAGGGTTCTTGGTTAGTAAAAGCCCACACTTTATTTGACACACTTTATTCACGTTGGTATGTCAAGATTTACAATAGCGATTTAGATTATTGAAGAAAGAGCATGAATTTCACACATTGGATGTCACTGATATGATAACGAATTATTAGAAATTGACTAGAACAAGATTGAATAGAAATTTATAATGAACAGAAACTAAAAAATGCGCATGCATTCGCCGTCGGATATCGGTAGTGACTGTGCGGCGCCCGCTCGCTCCGCTCTGCGCAAGCGCCTTCCTGCAAATTTAGCATCGGCCGGCGGGTTTGCTTGCCTAATTAAATTAATTGCAGTGTAGGCAAGGTTCCTACACAGTCACTAGCGATGACTTTCTTCAAGTAGTCAGTCCACCTGGTCGGAGGACGCTGTTTCCCGGCTCGTGGTGTCCATTCGAGGACTCGCCTCCCCCATCGGTCTTGCGGCATATATGGCCTGCCCACCACTACTTCAGCTTGCTGATTCTTTGAGTTGTGAACTTAACTTTAGTATTTATTAATACCTATATATAATAAAACAATAAAAAAAATAGGGTACCTTAATTGACGGATTGAAATGAAATTTTGTCTCAAAAATTATTTTTCTCCTACTTGCTCGGAAATGGCTTCATTATTTTAAAAAAGGAATACGTCAATTGGCTCTGTTCTGTACGTCAGCAATTTCCAACACGACAATAATAGAGATAGATTGCTGGACAGTAGCGAGGTTATTTTTAGTGTACACTAACATAAATTAGGTTTTTTTAGGTACACGATATTTATTATTATAAAGGCTGAATGTGAATTTCTTTTCAAAAGTTTAAAAAAAGAACAAAAAGCGCGCAGTCGAATTGGCGGGAATGAAAATCAGATACCTACTCTGTATTGTGAATGTTAAGTTCTCATAGTTTATCACAATTTTAAGTTGTCTAATAAGCAATGAGTACTAGTGAATTAGATGAATGAGGTGAATTAGATTTAACGCCACCAGACATAGCTGAAGAAGCAAACTCCTGTTTCTTGAATTAATTTGTTTATTGTTTCCTCGTTATTTCGGGTCTGGACAGTAATGTATTATTGATGTTCAGTTAACAGATTAGTAAAAAAAAAATTTTTACGAACCATACAACATTCTAATACGAATTTTTTACTAATTGTTCTCACAAGGACATTCTCTCTCAATCTGTTGAAACCAAAGAAGCTCGGCTAAACAAATAGCATTGTTTGTGGTTGTTCAATCTCGGTATAGATCCAACACCTACGGCCGAGATGAGAGCCATTTGAAGACCTAATTTCGTAATGATTTTTGCGGATCAATTGTTGGATTACTGACTATTGTTTATAAGTACTTAAGCGTTATTTCTTCACTATTGTCATGATTATTGACTTGCAGTGATGGAGGATGCTTGCAGGGTAAATATTGTTCTTGCAAGGTCGGCGGCGCTTTCAAATCTGCAGGTGTCTTTAGAAATGGAATATTAATATTTTACTAGGCGCTAAGTAATTGGTTATACAGAGTTTAAATTCTGTATTACTTAGTATCTAGTTATGTGCGGATATTTTTCATTTTGTTATTAGATCGACGGTAAAGGAAAATGTGAGGAGAGCCACATTTTTGCGAGAATAAGAATACAGATTGCAGGCGCCAGTCGAAAGTGTTTTCCGTACGTTTTGGAAGATAAAATATTTAGAGAAATGTTGTAGAGCTTCACGAGTCGCGTTGAAGGACGTAGTTAATTTAGAGTTGTGGAGCTTTACGAGCCCTATCGAAGGACATACGTTAATTTGGCCTACTTAACTTAGACTTCTTATTTTTTTAATTTAAATTATTTTTTAAAAAAATTTTTTTTTTAATCCAAACTATATTTCTGCCAAATTTAGTTTCAATGCGCTAAAATGTTTGTACACAAATTTCGATTGATGTTTTGAATTTCACGTAGTCGAGATGTAGCGAATTTCTTCCGACATTCGAAGCTCTACTTTTGTTTTTGTAATAGCACAATTAAGACGAATAATAAAAACGTGTTTCCACATTCAGTCCTGCGGTGTCGGCAGGCTTTGGAATATCATCGCCCCATCTCTTTCCGTGGGCTGTCGTAAAGCCGACTAAGACATAACAATGGCGCTAACCACAAGCCGTGGTGAACTACACCTCCTCTGAAATAGTGGACTGGCCAATCCGCTAGGACAGCATCGCGTTTTAAGGCTATACTTCCCTCGAGCACAAGACAATATGCACGAGGACGCCCATATCCAACAGTGAACAATAAAAGGGTCCGATACGGTTACGGAAGCTGAAATAAAAAAAATACTACAACGTTGTTTTTGCGATTGGCGTTACGTACCCGCCTATCGAATGAAACAGGAACGGGCAGTAAGTGGATTTGTAATCGTTAGAATTGCTGAGAAATATTTTAGTGATTTGATACGCATCGGGCGCCGCGCGCCGCGTCGGCGGGCGTTGGTCAAAGCTTTGGTGACGCAGCCTTAAAAGGCACACCAATCTCATCGATATGACAATCGATATCGACGAATAGACATTCCTCGGACATAATAATAATAATAATAAATACTCTTTATTGCATACAATAGTTATTACATGTGCACAAATAATAAATGACAGAATACAATAGGCGACCTTATCGCTAAGGCGATCTCTTCTAGGCAACCTTAGGATAGAGAAAAATAAAAGGGATATAGGTAGTGCAAAAGAACCGAAATCCAGAGATGGATCATGTTAAATATATACTCATCGACAATAAATATAGTATAATAAATACATATAATAATAAATAACTTAATAATATATAAATACATACATACATGTCTACATGTACACTGCACACAATATCAGTTGGTAAATAAGGTTAAAGAAAAATAGGAGGGAATTGAAAGTCTCCAAGGGACGAAATAGAACAGGTTAGAAACAAAAACGTAGCGAGAGGAAATCATTAGGTAAAGAAAGAAAGTAGAAATCCAAAGGAACTAACTAATGGAATAATGATTTCTAAAGTGCCTCTTAAAACTAGGCAGCGACTGAGCACGTCTAATGTCAACTGGTAAGGAGTTCCAAAGCCTAGCAGCCTGCACTGTGAAAGAGTTGGTAAAGAAATTTGAAGAATGGGTAGGTAATTTAAGAAGTAAATTTTCAGAAGAACGTAAGTACGTGGATTGTGAAGCAAAGAATTCAAAATGTGTTCAAAGGACATGTGTGCACGGAATAATTAGATTATCTGGTGTTAATTTTATGTATTTACTTAAAAAGCTAATCTTTTACGTGGATCGAATAGGCACGTTTCTTATAGCTATTTCCGGGTGGTCACGTATGTGCAAATAGTTGGCGGTATATATTGCATAGGTATATATTGAATATATTGAAATATTTTGAAGGTCACCTTTATGGAACTATATAGAGATGTTTATTAGTAGGTAATTTCACAGTAACGCACGGTATTTAGTGTTGTAACTTTAATTGATTTCACAATTTCAATTAGTTTTTTGCGCTTTCTAAAAGCGATGGGTCGGGACTCGTTTGATTGATGGATCGTACAGCAATATTATGTTTTGTAATTCACCTGTTTCTTTTGAAATTAAAACATATTCGTTTAATATAATTAATTTATGTGTCAATCAATCAATCTATATAAATTAAAATGTAAACGTTCGTTTGTTCAAAATCTTAAATCTCCGAAAGTTCTTCACCGATCGCTTTGAAATTTGACACAACGTTGCATTCGAATACGCGCGTGTTTATACCTAGCACAGGGTAAAAATATGCTTTTTACCCAAAAACAGGTAAAAACAGGGTGAGCCCCATCTGTTGGGCAGCCACAGCAACGCGTGGCCGGGCACAGCTAGTATATAAATAATTGTCTATCAATTTTATCCATTTGCCTGCGGTCTGAAACTAGATCTATTTGTAAATAGAGTAAGTGACTAAGAGAACGTTAGTTTATATCCCGACGTTTCGAACACTTTGCAGTGGACGTGGTCACGGGGTGGCTAATTGATTTTATTTGTCACTTGAGTTATTAAGAAATTATTTGGACTACCGTCTGAAATTTTTTGAACTACCGTCTAGATTTTTTTTAATCATAACATACGCG
Source organism: Sesia apiformis (assembly GCA_914767545.1). Lineage (NCBI taxonomy): Eukaryota > Metazoa > Arthropoda > Insecta > Lepidoptera > Sesiidae > Sesia > Sesia apiformis. The sequence continues at coordinate 894,871 of OU611958.1, forward strand.
ATTAATTTTTTTTAATCATACATCAAATATACGCGATTTAAACCGTTCAAAGTTGTTTAATTGCTATGTATAGTAATCGCGAAAACCTAAGAAAATATTAGAACGTTAGTTTTATATAGTGGTAAATAATCGAAGGATTTAAGGGGGAGGGGGGTGCACGCTGCAATCCAACAGTCGCTGAGCTCACTCACAGAAAATCCTTGAAATGTACTGCATTTCTCAATTACCATATATGCGATTATATGTAGAATTTAGCCCATGCGAAATGTCATTACGAAGAGTACCTACTCTGTCCTAAATTTCTGGCAAACGTTGCGGCAACCCTCAAATGTCAAACCACAACAATAGCCCTATAAATGACGAGGACCTCTTTAATATCGCACTTCAGATCAGATTATGAGTAGAGTGGTCACGGTTTATTATCTGATTATCGACGAATGGACACTGAGGGTCCTTATGTCCATTAGGAGTGGTGGTCGGAATCGGGTCAGAAGTGTGACTGTCTGTCTCGTCCTTGGATGAGAAAATGATTGTATTAAGTCATTCAAATTCATGGCGTGCAGTTTGAAAACCTTAGAATGTTAGTTTGAAGAAAATTTAAACAAGTATATAAGATGTTCTTTAAAAATAAATATTATGTAATAATTGTTGTTCGTTTAAAATGTAAAGTAATTTACACTTATGTGTGGTTAATAAAAATGCCTAGTCTGGCCTGTCTGTTACAATAAAGGAAAAAAAATACATTTGAATTTGGAATCTGTCATTCTCGAGTGAAAAATAAATGTTTTTTTTTTATTATTTTGGTGCCAATATTTTACTAATATTAAATTTAAAGAAAACCGTATTGCTGTAATTGCATTACACAAAGCAGGCATGCAGCCAAATGCAATTTTTAAAACTCCCCATCCGCTTTGTATTAGCCGGATATTTGTGTACCGGGCTGTTGGTAGGTACATTGACACGTCCTCTGTTTGTGACAGAAAAAGGTCTGGCCGTCCACGCACTATTAGTATTAAACTCACGATTGAAGCTGTGAACGAGAGAATCCGAAGAAATCCCGCCCGGAAGCAAAAGATTTTATCCAAAGAGATGAATAAAAAGCACCCAGATACATGTCACGTATTTTAAAATATGACTTAGGACTTGCTGCATACGTACTGGTCATCTATTAACAGATAATTAAAAGGAAAATGGGGTTAACAAATCAAAACAACTTGTACGCGGTCCGCAAAAGGACAGACAAATCTTATTTACCGACGAGACACTTTGCTTATGTTCAACTGAATTAAGCCAGGGAGGGGTACTGGCATTAGTGATGGGTAACTCCGGAGTTAATGAATCAAAAGAGTATTCAACTCTTTTGATTCATTCTGTTGATTCAGTGAGCGGAGCAGAATCCCTTAATTGTTCCATCGAATTGTTATTCATTCCGATTCCGACGCCAATCATGATGCAATGATGGCATGACCTTTTTTTTTGCTTATGAAACAACCGTTAGGGAGAAGGAATGAACCGCTCTCGGAAGGTGATTAAGCAGGTGCATCAAAAGAGTTAAGGAGTAACTAAGAGGAGTCAGATCCGCAAGCGGAGCAGGATTAAGTGAGTTAAAACACTCCGAGAGGTCTTGATTACCCACCACTAACTGGCATGAACTAAATTCATATGAAAATTGAAATATTCAATGCTTAAGTGATAAGATGAAATGTAAACGAATTGCGTGTTAAACATGTGTTAAACATTTGTTTTCACCGTGAAATTACTTTCACTTTCAAGTATTGAAAGTAACAACCCTGCTGAAAACAACTTCTCTTTCATCAAATATTGCTTTCTTTATGGAAAGAAGGTAGCAGCGGAGCAGACAGTCCAGCTGGCGGTAAGTGGATACTGTCGTCCTGCCACATACGCGATACATGCCAAGAGTAGTCCAGAAAGACAACTTGCAAAAAAGTGTTGGGAAGCATTTGGAATGAAAAGTTAGAAGGGAACTGTATCGCATTATAAATTCTTTATTTATTAGCTGAGCAGGCTTTACAGTATTTCCCATCAATTCGCCTACTCAGAATCCCTTTACAAATGTAAACACAGAGAGACATTCATTAAATATAAATCACTATAGAATACCTATGCGACCCCTGCGAAATGCTTGTAAGGTACAGTGGAACAAGACCGATTCCGGGTTTCGTAGTAGTATTTCGTTGAGCATTATACTCCTAATATAATATCCCAATTTAACCCTCTTAGTGGAATCAGATGGGATAGAATGGGAAAAAGAGTGCAATGAGAGTGTACTTTGCGCCATTGTACTACTCACTCGATTGTAAGGAATGGCAAATAAGGATTGTCTGACATATCTACCTCATTCCCGGAACGAGTATCTATACGGCTTTTATTAAAGAATCCTAACAACAATTATAAGTATGTCTGAAAGGAATCAACGAATCACCTCAGAGTTAGAAACCGATTTCTGTAGCGTTTTTTTTTGGTTAAACCCTGTTTTTACTTCTCTCGAATAAAATGTTTGTCATTTTTGAATGATCGACTTTGCATACTTGTTGATGAACAATGATTTAGTTCGTCGTCAACGGATACGATGAAGGTGGCATGATCATCAATATCATGACGTGACAGACAAATTGAACGTAGCGCAACGAATCAGACAATGTTTAATTCAGCCAACAGGGGCGTATACATCTTTAATTTTTTTCTGTTTTTATTTACTTACTTAGTACTTAGCTACAATTCGTGTTAAGTTAGTTATTCGTTCAACTTTTTTCAGGTGAAGACAAGAGATTTTATTCATCATCACAAGTACCGCGTTTCCCATCGGCTTCTCTCTGTTTTTGCGTTCGACTTAAAACCACCTGTAAACGGTGACATTATGGCGTATTATTTGCTGGAAGTGGCTTTGGACAGGTCATAACTTGCTGAAGGACCGACAACCGTACTAAGTAGACGAGTCCTCGAATGGAGACGGTGTCTCTGGGAAGCGCAGTGAGCAGAATGCGCGGATCGATCACGTGGATTGATCACTTGAAGAAATTCACTGATGGTGGCTGGATGTGGAGAGATTTTGTGTTATGGCGAGTTTCGGACGGTGCCTATATCAGTGAAGAAAAACAGGTCGATGATATGGTATTTTCTATAGTAAGAACATCATGCTTTCACCGTATGGACCATATGTTTCCCAAAGTAAAACATAAACAATGTAAAATGTTTTAATCACACCGTGACGTAAGGAACGTAATATTTTTCGATAGCTATTGCATAAAGGGTTATCTTTATTTTAGGTGAAGGAACTTAAATCAACATGTTGTATTTAAAAAAAACTGACCGTTAGATACATTTTTTTTTATAAAAAATCTTATTTATTCTTGAAAAAAATTGTAATGTAACGGACTTTTTTTGCAAGATATCAGAACTTTAAATATATATTTTTTTTTTATGGACGAAGGTGGCAGACGAGCATACAGTCCACCTGATGGTAAGTGGATACAGTAGCCCATGGACATTCGTGATACATGCCAACATTAGTCCAACATGACAAACGTTGGCACGCCCCCGGATGCGCTGCCTACCTTTGGATATAGGACTGGATTTGGAGAAAGGGTTGGGGAAATTGGGAGAGATAGGATGGGAATGGGCTCTGACACATCTCACTCACTACCGAAACACGTACGTACATTATGGAAATAAGATTAAGTGGGAAATGCAGTACATTTCAAGGTAGTCTTCTGTGAGAGAGGGGTAACGTGGCCAGTCGAGTGCACCCAGCGGCTGTTGGATTGCAGCGTGCACTCTCCCCCTCATAGCGTGCACTCTCTCCCTCATAAATACCACTCGATAGAGCTTGAAATTCTGAATCCAACGATATATATAACTCATTTTCGCCATTTTGGTTCTTACTTATTTCTGGTATCGAATTATTCCATTTGGTGTTAAGCAGACACTGACAGCTATGGACTGGAATAAAACTTTGAAATAAATTCTTGCAAATAAAATAAGATAATAAAATAAATTTCATTTTACAATATTTGAAAATCAAATTAATTCTTAGAGTTTCTGTTTACTTTTGACATAATTAATTTTCACATAATTATCAGAATGATATGAATCCGAGGGTGAGAATAATCGTGACTTATTGTGAAACTTAAATAAAGCTATTGTAGTGTCGTACTACGTGAATCCGGATTAGTTCAGTGCAAAATTAATTAAGTTGTCAGAGCAATTGGCTCTAAGTTGTAAAATCACAATCTTAGTAACGTTTAAATTTTTCTCAGAGGGTCGCACTGTCGAACTTCGTCTTTGCAAAGAAGTTAGAATTATTCAAGTTATGTAATTAATTTGCCATGAAATTCCACCTGATCATCGCACTCGTGACCAGAACATCCGCCATCAGTGTCACGATGACTAATAATAATTAAACGCAAAACCGTAAAACATTTAGGTAATTTGTAAAACCGAAAAAAAAAAAGCCAAAAGTGGTGATTATTTACCTCGGCGGTTAAGAGGTATGTGGTTTTTCCATATTTGTGTTAAGATGAATCACATGTATGAAGAGTTTGTTTGGCAATAAGTGTCCATAGTACTTACGTGTGTGGCTTTAGGTGCCAATTTCTCAATCTATATGTAATTTTCAAATTGGTCATAGATTCTTTAAGAATATGTAAATACTTATTAGTTTTTCATAATCCTTATGTTTTGTAAGTGGTTTTATTGAATCTAAAGTTTTTTCTTTTTTGAAGTACACAGTAGTTTTCTAGACTATACAGTCCACCTGATGGTAAGTGGATACTGTCGCCCATGGCCATCCTCGATACATGCCAACATCAGTTCAAAATGACAAACGTTGGCACGCCCCCGGATGCGCTGCCTACCTTTGGAGCTATAGGAGTGGATTTGGAGAAAGGGTTGGGAAAATGGGGAGGGATAGGATGGGGATGGGCTCTGGCACATCTCACTCACTACCGAAACGCGTACGTGCATTAGGGAAATAAGATAAAGTGGGGAATGCAGTACATTTCAAGGTAGTCCTCTGTGAGAGAGGGGTAACGTGGTCAGTCGAGCGCGCCCAGCGGCTGTTGGATTGAAGCGTGCACTCTCCCTACTTAATAAATAATATGATTTCATACAAAATTTGACGCCCTGTATTTTATTCCCCTGACAGAATTTTATGACAGTGCCTACATATTAGATAGAACCTAAATATGTACAACATAAATATAACAAAGTGATTTCTATTAAACTTTTCAACTTTAAACTATTTTTACTATTAAACTTCTATTAAACTTTGTTTACCTTTTGTCTCATGCGTTGAAATGAACATGAAAACGGACATGAACGGAGAATATAATATATATTTATCAAGTTTTGGATTCAAAGAATGTCCATATTAAATTTGGGCACCAAATGACACCCCATTCCGAGCACTGATCGTGAAAAAATATTGCAGGGTCATAAGCGAAGACCGTTTTTCTTCCAAAGCTGACGAAATTATTATTGCAAATTAATTTACTTTGGGTCAAGACTATATTGATTTTACGCTGCAAAAGAAATTCCACGAATAAATTAAGATTTTTTTTTAGATTATTAATGAAACAAAAGACGATTGGGAAACGAAATGTTGTTTCTACAGCATTCATAATGCTTATTTACAACATTGAATCAATTTTAAAAAGGCACCTAAAATTAAAGAACTCCGACTATTCCTAACTAATATTATAAATGCGATAGTCGATTTGTTTGTCACAAAGTAACTGCAATAATCATTGCAAAGTTGGCATACGTGTTTTTAGTAATGATTAATCTACATAAAATGGGTAGTTTTCATTTCAGTCCATACGGGCGAAGTCTTCGAAAATAATGTCTAGCGATCTTTGTGATCGATTTACTTTTGTAATATATTATTTTCATATGAAATGACACTTTATCCGGTGTCACTTATTACTGATGATGAATGATGATGACGGTGTCTTTTATCGAAAGGAATATTTATAATGACTGATAGAACCTGTTACCTGTCCGCAATGACTGCTACAATATACGAGTATATCCTGTGTTAATCGGTCCCACGCACGAACGATAATAATGAAAACGAAATACAGAACTAATGACGTTTCAGGCTAATGAGCGAAACATGTGACTGATTAATTAATTTTATTTAATATGTATACAAAAAAATACATTTAAAAAAAGGTTTAATGGATTTAAAAAACCGGTAGGTTTGTCTTAAAAATACAAATATCAAGGTCTAAAGAATTATTCTATGGTTTTACAAATCCAAATATGTATACATTATGGAAGAGTGAAACTTAAACATCATTCAATGTTAACATGCTTGTTAATACTTACATCAATCAAATAAGGATCAATTAAGATCAACAAATGAACTAATGAATTAGCAAACGAACGAACTAGTGAACTAACAAATGAACGAACAAACAAACAAACTCACGATTATAATAATTTAGTTAACATCTATAGTGTTGACCTTCGGAAGATACCTATATCGACATTGGGTTGGAAACAGAACATTCTGCCATCTTATTGATGGCATCGGTAACATAATAACCTTGAAAGCCGTTTTAGGAAGTCGATCGATCACATGATCCAGTTTTGTTTAAAGCGACCCATCTCTAAACCAGTGCTCCGCAACCTTTTTTCACTTGCAGTGCACTGGAATTATTTTCAAAATTCGGCGGCACACCTGAACTAAAAATATCATTATAAGTATAAGGATTAAAAAATATTTAAAAAATATGTACACAATACAAAAATCACTGAACAAGTGGAACAGTGTGTAAAACCGCCGAAAATTTGTCACGCTCGTGCCCTTATTAACGTCTGCCTGGCGGGTGATTCAGGTTACACTGCGGCACACTTAGCATCGTCTCACGGCACACCAGTGCTGCCGTCCGCTAACTAAAAGGCGGCTAAAAAATGCTGATTTCGGATTTTCTACACAGTGTCATAAAGCTGAAAATTCTCTATCGGCCTGTCTTGGAATTATGTCTCCAATCAGTGTTATAAAATTTTTCGTATCTGTTCACATTTCCCAGAGACATCAATTCCCACGTTTTTTTGCCAATATTTCAATACTTAAAGTTTAAGATATTGGCAAAACTCGAAAACTGTTTGTCACCTAAAACTCAAAGTTATCACTTAGCTGCCTTTTAGTCAGCGGACGGCAGAGTCTGCTGCGGCACACCGGTTGACGAGCACTGCTCTAGACACTTCATCTTAATATCCAAATTGATAAACCTACGCGTGGTGGCCACATTCCTACTTTATAGCCATATTACTTAGTATGATTAATTGCAAAGTGGTACTTGTTGATATTTCTGCTTTAATTTGCGATTTATGACTATACCCGCATACCCTATGGTGTCCATGGGCAGCGGTAACACTTATCATCACGTGGGACCGCTTGCTTGTTCACAAATAAAAAAAAATGTTACCATAATTGGTAGAGGAGTCATAAAGATGAAGTAAAAATTTAATGCAAGGCATAGCATCAAGTGTTACAATTTCCGGATAACGTAATCAGCCCATTTGTCGTCCATTGCTGGAAATAGGTCACATGTACATTGTCTAGGGCATGAGGGATGTGTGGCCCACGCTGACCAAGCGGATTGACGAATCCGTTCTTTTACATGTGGTGTAGTCCCTCAAGGGCTTGTGGTAGCGGCCGGCTTTGATATCCCTTAGCCTCCTTTTTAAGACACCCAGGGGAAGGGATGGGGTGGTGCTACTCTATAGGAGCCAACACCACACGCCGAGGTATAATCAGGGTAAAATGTACCTAAACGGCAAACGAAGCAATGTGACATTTTCACAAAGTTGAAACCAATTAATTATTACATAGGTTGAGCGTAAACTTGTTTCCATAAGATTCATATCGCCGTGACATTTTGAGTACAATACGCCTAATCAAGGAACGTATTTGCAGCAAATGATAACCGTCAAATTGAATCAGCTTTTCACATTAGTGGGCTAAATGCAAGTGAGATAAAAGTGGATTTTTTAAATGAGATTGGGGTTGACAGTAAATAAACTCTTTAAACTTTCGCTATTTTTACACATTTTATATTCTAAATCGGGTATGAACGCGTATAATAAAGGTATTTGTTTATCTTTTATTCGTTCGACGTTTGGGCGCGGGTTACTCCAGCCGTGGTCACGAGTTGACTGAAGAGGCGGATAGTCCAGGATGGGAGCTGCGAGCAGTTTTGTCAACTACCCACATTTGATCTTTACATTCGGAAAGGCGACACACTACACTAATAATGCCCGCGGACGTATTCGACGGTAAATAGTATGGTTTAAATTTGTTAATCACTGGATTCCAATTCGATGACAGTTTATATCCATCTTCTCGATTGAAATTTATATATTTATTAGATTCAATCGCTTCATGTTCAATCCTGGGATAATAGTGACGTTCAGTGGAGAGGATTTTGGGAGAGGATCTATCCAGTGATTCATTTCAGCGTTGAGAATGTGTTCGGCTATTGCCGAATTTGCCCATAGATTTGACATTAGCATTGTAAGTATTATAAAATAAAAGCTCTCATTTAAAACATATCTAAAGTGTGTTGGTATAAGTATATGTTGATTTTTTGGGACACCCATCGTCAATATGTTGGAATAGGAACATTTAAGTACAATCAATACGTAATGTGCAATACTAGAACGAAATTATACAACAATATTAATGTAAACGTTGAATAATCGATAACATCACAATTATCAAAGTTATTCGATCGTATACACACGTCATAAATAGGAACACGTGAAATAATAGTCAAGGTAGAGCTGATCTTTAAAATTTGGTGTTCCTTATCTTAACTTTTTTATAAAAAGAAAAGATAAAATAAAGGAGAAAAATAAAATAAAAAAATAAGACATCCGAGATACTCGTACATGTCAATATCGGTTCACAATGATAAACTTTGGCCCACCACTGGATGCGCTGCCTACATATGGAGATTTAGGAGCAAATTTGGGAAAAGGATCAGAAAGGATAAATAATAGAAAGTATAACAGAATGAAGAGTTTTTCTCAGGCCATTATATTCTCCATACTTCCTTGGATGAGTTAGGAAAGGGAGTACACAGTAGAATGATTTGAACACAGTACACAATACGGGATTTAAAATGGATTCTGGGTTTCTGACAAATATCATCCATTCTTGAAGTGCATACGTAGTACATTTTAATTGATTATTAAATAAAAAGAATTCCAATAGAAATAAGGAGCTTTTTGCCCTATTATGTTCTCTTTCCGATTGTTGATAAATATGAGAAGAAGGGGTGGCGTGGGATAGGAAATATGAACTGCGTACGTTGTACATTTTAAACCATGCTTGATTAATCGATTTACGTAATAAAAAATATATAATTATACGTAGTGTTCGGGACAACCGATGCGACAATAGTTTTAAGTCTTTGTTTGTTTGTTTAATTCCATAATTTTATTATTTAAGTTTTCCTGTAGTATTGATTTAATAGTTAACATTGTTATTGTTTCATTGGTTATTACGCAAATTACATTTTTTAGTTAATATTATAATTATAAGCCGTAAAGTACGAATGTTTAGTAAATAAAACATCAAAATTTTGTCATTTTTCTCGACCAATCAGAAAGCCGGAATTAACAGAGAAATGTAGCCGCTGTCATTGGACGACAGAATTAAAACAAGCTCTCTGATTGGTCCCTATACTAAGTGAAAATTATATAAATACAATTATATAAATTATATAAAATTCATTCCGAGTTGTACAGTTGAACAATAAACAAGAAAATAGAAGAAATGTTTATATTGGTATCCTGAAGAAAAAAACAGTGTATACAGCAAGCAACAACCGTACCTGCAACCACATCGTTACATACAGTCCACTAATAGGAAGCCGGTGCCGTACATGTAGACCCTTGTACTGGACCACAAGGAACACTAAAATTAGAGATAACAATCCAGTTCACAATCGATTGTTTGATCGTATTATTGTAACGTGTGTTGAAGATCTCGATGCGAGATACCCAAACGATTTATAATCGAACTCGCTTGTCCCAATGTATTGAGATAATTCGATTATAGATATCTGATCGAGATGTCATACGTTAATATATCAAATTGATTGTGTATTACATTGTTTGAATTCATTAATAAAAGCATATTTAATATTGTAATATGTGATGCAATAACTTTATTTCATTTTGGTTAGACGTGCGTGATCTCATTCCTGGGGGGTGAGGTGTCGTGTGCCTTTCGAATAACAATACAGCATCTCCTCCCGTGGGTGCTGTAAAAGGCGACAAGACAATCTAAAGCCGCTACTACAAGCCCTGGAAAACTATACCACCTCTAAAAGAGTAGGCTCGCCAACCTGCTTGGCCAGCGCAATGTTTTAAGATCATACAGTGCCCATGCACAAGACATGTATGTATATTTAGGAGGACCATATCCAGTATTGGATGATAAAAGGGCTGGTTATGATTATCACCGCTCTAATTAAATAACGAAACTAAAGTTATTAACTGAAATAAATCGAACTGAATGAATTATTCAACGGGACGGTTCAGCAAAAGCTGCGCGGCATAGTTACGCAATACGGCAAGGAAACGCGCATCCTTGACTCCTGCGCGTGATCATTGGCATTTCACAAGTTGAATTACAACCGGAAAGCGTATCAGTCACATGATTTAAATAAACTCGACACGTCAAGAATGAAATCCGCGTACAGACATGTACCGTGGAAACAAATTAATAAGTGCATTTTGTTAAAGCTGACATACAGCTAAAGCTTAGCTGAGCGCCCATGCAAGGCCATGCAAGATCATAGGACACATGGATAACACACTACGCTACTGTAAGATCTCTTTCCCTATTTACTTTCTTACAATTTCTCTGCTGCTATGTGTTTAAATATGTATGTGTTTGTATTTGACTTTGAAAATGTACTCTCATATAACTTGTGTTCTGAATAAACGTATATCTATCTAAGAGTCACGACCCGTGGATCCACCATTTTGACCCACCGGTGCAACTATGGGTAATTTTATTTCCACGTGGACCCACTGCACTAGAGCGCGAATAAGAGGACAGAAAATATCGATAAATGTTTTTAATTTTTACAACGATTGTACAAATAATGTATGCAAAGGTTAGAACGCGGTAATTAATACAAAATAAACGAAAAATATGTAACTATAGCAAAATTATGACATTTCTTTAACGCCAAGTGATAAATTAACATAAATGGAGTGCAAACGTTATCGTTCGAGACGTTACAATACATATCCTACAATACATTACAATACAATACGTATGAGACCATAATCAATGCTCAAATGCAGCTTCTAAACAATGAGAATAGTATTGAACATTTCTGAGATGTAAACATTAAAATTTGTCGCAGATGTCGCAGGAAGACAGTATTCACTTACCAGGACTGATGTCGCGGATGTCGTTGGACAACAGTATCTACTTACCACCAGGTCCTCTGCCACCTTATTTCTATGAAATATCAGCCGATGATGCAGTATGCGACATAGATTATTAGGCGGCATGGCTATAGGCTAGTCCTAGATATCAAACACGTTTAATCAAGATGACAGAATGACGCCCGAGCCTTGACTGTGACAACCGACCTGAATGACTTCCAATGACTCCAGCATATTGATTATCTATTCAATTAACTAAAGTTCGATCTCGTTAACCTGACCCGAATAAGCGTTAATTGACAGATTTAACCAATCACAGTTCAATTGTCGTTATTGACGCCATCTTGATTTGTGACTTTAACAATAATTATTAAAGTTGATGGGTTTTTGGTTTGAAAGACGTTAGCCTAAGGGCGGACGCTCAATTTAACAATGCTAATGTGTTGATGAATATAGTCTCATTTATCACACTTCAAATGGACTGTTATTAACATAATTGTAATTCATTTAATAACCTGTCTATTTGTTAGCAGTCAATAGGCTGTGTGGTGCCAGCCGGCTGGGAAATAGCACTACCTCATCTCTTCCTGCAGGTCTCGTACAAGGCGACTAGGTACCACAAGTCCTCAGGCCAGCAGCGTGGCGCTTTAAGACCTTACATACCTCATGTATGAGACATTGTACACGAGAAGGACATTGTGCAGTAGTGGACGAAATATAAAATTAAAAGCTTCAGGTGCGTTCTTTAGGTTTTGTGTTTCAATTAAGGTCCGCATTTACCATTTCATCATATTCCCCTAATGATGTATGTACGTGTTTCAATAATGAGCTGGATGCGCGAGAGCCCATTCCCTTCCTATCCTGTCCCTCCCCATTTTGCTAACTTTGCTCCAAATTCGTTCCTAAATCTCCAAAGGTAGGCGGTGCATCCGGGTGCATGTCAACGTTTGTCATTCTGAACTGATGTTGGCATGTATCGCGGGTGTCCATGGGAGACAGTATTCACTTTTTTTTTATAGACTAGTGGGCGGACGAGCAAGCGATCTCACGTGATGGTAAGTGTTACCGCCCTGCAACATCAGGCGGTATGCGGGCGCGCCGTCAACCTTGCAATATCCTATTCACAACTCTCTTGAAGAACCCCATATCGTAGCTTAATGGAAAGACCTCTGGAGGCAGTTCGTCGCACAGCCTGCGGGTTCGTAGTATAAAATAATTTTTGGACCGAACAGTGCGCGACACCTCCGTATCGAGGAAATGCGGATGGACCGCACTTCTGTGACAGGGGGTGCGGTTGTAGAAACCCGAGGTGGGAATTATATTAAACAGTTCTTCAGAGCATTCCCCATTGTACAGGCGGTAGAACACACAGAGAGACGCAACGCCTCTCCGTCTGCTGCGGGATTCTAAACCGTCCGTGAGAGTGGGATCGTCGACAATACGAACAGCACGTCGTTGGATGGAGTCAATTGGGTCCAATTGGTATTATATTATACTTATCATCAGGTGGACTGCCTTTCTGTTTGTTGCCTTCTTCTTATAAAAAATATTACATGATAGATAGATATCTTTGTGATCAATATAATTATAATATCCATATAGAGTGAACCAGATCCATTATATTATGTCATAGTGTTAGGTCATGCAGTGGACGCCCACGGGAAGACATATAAGGAAGTATACGAGTGTTACTTATAATTATACCATAACATACCTTCAACGTGTGTATCTCCAGTGCTGGATATGGGTTACTCCCAAGGCCCACTTACAATTTCCCGCTCTTCTCACCCACCCACCATCAGATATATTATTTATGGCGTGCTTCTTTATGCCCCATACAAGCTTGCGTGGGAAAATTATTGTGGAAGTTAATATGGTAGTAATCGTTGTTTATTATGAAATTGCCCGCGACTTCGTCCGCGTGGACTTTAGTTTATAAACACCGTCTTTATTCGACGTGATTCTTTAAATTGATATAACTTTTTTATTTATGAACTGATTGAAATAAATCAAATACTAAATTCTAAGTGAAGCTTTAAGTTTTCACTAATATATTATATATTAGTGAAAACCGCACTCAAATCGGTTAAGCCGTTTCTTAGATTAACGCGCACAAACGCACAGACACACAGATAAACAGACAAAAATTCTACCAATCATTGTTTTGGGTTCTATTGCGTTGATAAAGGCCCCCAATAATATAGCAATTAAACAACTTTGAACGGTTTAAATCGCGTATATTTAACATTATTTATATCCCGACGTTTCGAACACTTTACAGTGGACGTGGTCACGGGGTGACCCCGTTCAAAGTTGTTCAAAGTTCAAATATACGCGATTTAAACCGTTCAAAGTTGTTTAATTGCTATGTATAGTAATGGCGAAAACCCCCAATAATAGTTTTTCTCATATATCTTCCATGTACAGACAGCAATCAGTTACATTTTTATTATATGTATTTAGATAATTGCATTATGATTTATAGATTGTTTAGTAATTGTGTTGTTTTCTTGCATCCTTTACTTTTTATCACGTAACCGAAAACGGAGAAAATATTTCTCTGGAATTGTATTTTTGATTCTTTACTAAATAATTGATGGATACCTTTGATAGATATAAGGTCCAATTCATCATGATGGGGTCTCTTTCGGTAGATATTATGATAAGAAAAAGACGTATCGTAATTAAATTGCAGAGTGATTTTCGTATGTTTTGGAACACGTACATACGTTTTGCGATTTGTTAATTTCTTAAAGGATTTGAATGAAATTTTTGAGAAAAATAGTTTGTTTTACTATCTCAGTTATGTTCGAATCGGTTGAGTAGTGTGTGAAAAATTGTGAAAGAAAGGTCATAAAATCTCAAAAATAAATCTACTTTTATACGTATACATTCAAACTATATGTAGATGGCTAAGCTTACCATCACGTGGGATCGCTTGCTCGTCCGCCCTCTAGTCTATAAAAAAAAAAACAATGAATACGTTTCATAAAGCTCTACAAGTTATATAAACGCATTCGTTTGAAATGTACGGAAAACAGCGATATCCTCCAGCACTGTTACTGGTCCTTTTAATGCTATTCTGTAAAAATAATTTCATATTCTTTGAAGCTGTCGGATAGGCAGACATTTAAGCTGTGGGACGAAATATGATTGTATTTACGCAGATCAAAGATAAAGTTGTTAAATAAGCAATCCGATTTATTGAGATGTTCTAGCCCACATAATGCCCGGAGTTGCAAATATTGGGTGTAATTAATCAGAACCACTTTTTGGGGGAGAGTGCACGCTACATTCCCACAGCCGCCGGGCGCACTCGACTGGCCACGTTACCCCTCTCTTACAGAAGACTACCTTGAAATGTACTGCATTTCCTACTTTATCGTATTTCCCCAATGTACCACGTGTTTCGGTAGTGACTAGTGAGTGAGATGTGCCAGAGCCCATTCCCATTCGATCCTATCCCTCTTAATTTTCCCAATCCATTCCTCAATCTGCAAAGGTAGGCAGCGCATCCGGGGGTGTGCCGACGTTTGACATTCTGGAGTGATTTTGGCATATATCGCGGATGTCTATGGACGACAGTGTCCAGTTACCATCAGGTGGACTGTATGCTCGTCAGCCGCGTTTTCAATAAAAAAAAAAAGAAAATTTATTTATTGCAAACGACAACAGTTAAATGTACAACTGTTATCCATATCAGGCGTACAGTATTTACATAGTACGAGTATTAATTAATCAAAAGGACAAATTAAATTTTACAATAATCTTATTTAATATACTAGCTGTTGCCCGCGACTTCGTTGCGGTTAGACTTGGTTTATAAACACCGTCTTTATTCGACGTGATTCTTTAAATTGATATAACTTTTTTTTTATGAACTTGAACTGATTGAAATAAAACAAACACTAAATTTAATTTTAATTTGAAGCTTACCACAATACATTAGTGAAAACCGCACCCAAATCGGTTAAGCCGTTTCTAAGATTAGCTCGCACAAACGCACAGACAAACAGACAAATAGACAAAAATTCTAACAATCATTGTTTTGGATTCTATTGCACTGATAAAAGCCCCCAATAATAGTTTTTCTCATATATCTTCCATGTACAGAGAGCGATCAGTTACATTTTTATTATATGTATAGATATATAGTACCATGTTACTGTACATAATCTGTGCCAATAATAGGCAAAACGAGTGTTTGCACGAGAATTGTCTTGGTGCTGAGGTGAAGAAAGTTTTTAAATCGATTTTTAATATTTTATATGATGTCAAACTCCAGCGTTCTTTTCCCAGTAGGACAAACTTTTGTTTAAAGATTTTTGCTCGTGATCTGCGCAGCTTTCATTCGTCTTAATGTGGTAGTGAAGTCCGAACCCATGATATAGGGTAATGTAATCAACTCTTATTTTATTCAATTACTCTGAAATTTATGCGGAATACAAAGATGGCCAACCGGCGTCATTTAGGTAATACTACTGTATCTACTTAATACCTGTTCATTTGTGACTTGTTTTAATAACGCTATGAAACAAGTACTGCGAAGCAACAATCACAAACTCCCACGAATGCGTCACAGAAGCCGCCCCAAGCCTCCTACAGTTGAGCGACAACCTGCCATCTTACCATACATCAAGGGCATCACTGACAAAATTGGCAATATCTTAAGACGAGCTTCAATTAAAACTTACTTCAAGCCGCACAAGAAGAAGAAGCCAATTTTTAAGACCGGTCAAGAGCAATATCCCTCTACAAGATGCAGGTGTTTACAAGCTTGATTGTGAATGCGGGTCATCATAAATGTATAATTGGGCAAACAAAGAGGAGCATCGGTACCCGGATAAAAGAACACATAGCTGACATGAAGAACAGACGCTCGACCAAGTCTGCAGTTTGTGAACATGCTCTGGACAAACCCAACCATTACATTCGATTTGATAATCCACAAATCCTCGCTAGAGAGACCGGGTTCATGCCAAGAATGTTACGCGAGGCTATTGAAATCAAGAAACACCCATATTTCAATAGAGAAGATGGTTGGCAAGTACCACCGGCTTGGGATCCAGTCATTAAATTAATTAAATCCCAACGCCAACGCAATACTGCAAGACCTCTGGACACCGTGAGTGAATACTGCGTGCATAGGGAATGTTATAAAAAAAATTCAGACGGTAGTCCAAATAATTTCTTAATAACTCAAGTGACAAATAAAATCAATTAGTCACCCCGTGACCATGTCCACTGCAAAGTGTTCGAAACGTCGGGATATAAATAATGTCAAATATACGCGATTTAAACCGTTCAAAGTTGTTTAATTGCTACGCTATTAACTCCCAATTAAATGAATATTCATAATTTTATTTCCATTATGAGATGAATGTGTCAAGACTGTCTTTTTTATCTCATTGCAATTAACCTAACACCTATTTACCCAGATTCAATAACCGACTTAACCTACACATGCTAATAAACTGCAATTGTAGTACGAGAAGCATTATCAAGGATGTTCGAAGAATCCGTGCAGTGTAGGGGCGCATCACTACCAACTAGAATACCATGGAAATGTCAGCCAGTCTCGCGTGGAACGTTGAACGCAGCGGTAAACACGCGCGAACTTTGAATTTCGAACTCCGATATCTTCGAACACCGAACACGATATTGAATGTTTAAACAATAATGGATGCTTTTTGTAATATATGTGACGTTTGTAGTGCTGTATCTCTATTGTATCGACTATAGTTTATCAATCTAAAATAGATCAGTGCTGTTGACATTTACCTACTCTTCTGTCTTTTAGATAATTATTATCTGCGAAAGGTTAGTTGTAAGTGAATGTGAAGTTTCTGAGGTTTGCTTCGATAATGATTGATTTTTTGTTACGCATTGTATTTGTTAATTAGACAAATTATTGTTCCATTGTCAATTTACGAATCAATCAGACAAATACGCTAATTAAAATTAATTGAAGGGATAACGTTTTGTTTGTTTTATTTCAGAGACTTGTAAGAAACTCGTGAGATATGACTGTATTTTGAGATTTTTTTCTTTTCAAAGTGCGTGAAATCGAAGTGTCGCCATGAATTGTGAACATTTTTTGTTGGTGTGTGCAACACTATTGTTTTGTTTGTCGACGACAGCGGCGCAGGTGAGAGTTATTTTTTTGTATTATTGACCGTTAAATCTTTGATAAGTTTTTGAATAGAGTTGATAATACTAATTTCCTAACAATTGCTGTAAGCAGTTTTCGCTGGGGTTTGTTAACTGGAGAACTATTCATTTACAGGTAGCTTATTACAATTTTTCCGAGCGCGGACAATGATTTCTAAGTAAATTCTTTGTTTTCAATAATGATTCATTAAAAGAAATTGGATCAGACTCATATGCATCTTTTGGATCTTTTGTTCAACGCATACGCATTATTAGTTCGCATTATTATACGCATTAGTTCTAAAAAGTATTTCTATTACACTGATATAGATATTTTTGTACCTATTACTAAATAAAAGACACTGTTAAGCTCCATTTAAGTGAAAACTTAACGATACGGGTCAGGGATCGAACTCACAACGACGACTACGATGAAATGTTATATAAGTATATTAGTCCAGTCAAAATAAATGACCTTTTTTTTTACTTTCAACGCTCTGAATAATTTTTAGTAGCATGCGGAGCGATAGAAACTTGGCATTTCATTCAGAAGGATAGGTATGATAGCTGACACAAATGATTAGCTCCATCGGAATCATTCCTGGGTTTGTTATTAACTCAAAATATAACACAAATAGATGGTGTCCTTTGGCTGAAAATATCATAAATATTACTGTGAACCTAAAGTCTATTTTATACTCGTAATTTTGTGAGGATGTGCATGCACGCTTAAATCCCACAGCTGCTGGGCGCACTCGACTGGCCGAGTTACCCCGCATCCACAGAACACCCTAAAGTGTACTGCATTTCCCATGCCTATATTATTCCCTCAATGTACCTACGTACGTGTTTTGGTTGTGAGTGAGATATGTCAGAGCTCATGATTATCCCATCCTATCCACTCCTTATTTTCCCAAACCTTTCCCCAAATCCATTTCTAAATATGCAAAGTAGCCTGCGCGTCCGAGGGCGTGTCAACGTTTGTCATTCTGGACTGATATTGGCATGTATCGGCATGTATGTCGTCTATGGACGACAGTATCCACTTACCACCGGGTGGACTGTCTGCTCGTCTGCTACTTTGTTTCTATATAAAATATATCTTAATATCACAAACAATTTTTTTCACAGCTCGAAAAGACAGCAAAATTTTTTTTTAATGCATAATTAAGGCCTTTATTAATTAGTGTGGAAGTAAACTTTTAATGTCAAGGCCGTACACTGAATTCCACTAAATTGGTATAAAAACTGTATGCCTTTGATTTTATTGTATCAGTTTATACATGTGACCTCTTGAGAAAGGTCGTCGCTCGGCCGGCTCTGATAAAAATGTCTTGAAAACACTGAATAGAGTTCTCAAAACGTAGTCAAGTGTGAAAGGAGATTGAGGTTTATGTAGTAGACAGACGCTGGTGTAGTATTCAGAGCAGCTAAGTAGGAGTCGATGAAGCTCTCGTGTAGAGGAAGAAGCGATTGAATTAAAGATCGTATCTTGATGAAAGACGTGTACTCTCTTTAGACACAAGTTAGATAATCCACTTAAAACCTATTTACATTGTATGTAAAACCTTAATTGCTACATCAACATTACGTGCGTCACAATATCGAAGCGAGTTACGCGACGTTTCGGTTCAAGTATAATTCCACATATTCCAAGATCCCTTAGTCATGTAGAAGAGTCTACGCACATCTTTTTTATAGTATTATTATTATGTACTTTGTTTTGGAAACATACATCACATTATTATTATAACAGAAAGCATGAACAGGTAATACAAACTAAATCACCATCTTCCTCTTCCTGTGTAATTCATCTTTGTCTGTTGGTCGCTTGCTGCATCCACCTCGACCATGGCCAGTCCACGGTCGCCATTCCAGAAGCTTACGTCTCCAATGCCCGTCCTTTTTACGACATATATGTCCATTTTCACTTAAGCCTCCTGATCTCACTCTTAGGCACACGATCTCCCAGAGATCTCTCTCAACGTGCACAAGGGAAAGATTCCAGTATGCTCGAAACGCAGAGTAGTTGATCAATGCGTATTGCCGATTATGAGATATGGAGCAGAAACCTGGACCTACCAAAAAAACTGTACACCGTCTGCAAGAAAGAGGGCAATGTTGGGTCCGACCTACATACATGTTCCAATACATAACAATGAATTTTATCATAGGTGCAGCAGGACACAAGACTGTATTTTGATAGAGTATCTAAGATTATTCGATCTCTGATGACAGATGCATGCATCAGACAGATACATGACTGATGTTTGTGTGGTGCCGTAATCAGCCATTTTCTAGTTCACTGCCACACTGTTTTGTAGTTACTGTAAGAGGCTCACCTACCATCTTTGGAGCCTAAGCCAACCTCACCTGCTAGTGGTGCACCCTGCTGTTAACTAACGAGGCAATGGCGTTCCCTTTTTGCGGTGGGAGGGTTACTCCGTCGGCATAGCTACCACCCTTCCGTCGGAGTCCGCCGCCATAATGATGCCCTATTAGCCGCGAGGCCCGCATCGTGTTCCGGCGGTGAGCGGAAGAAGCCGTCCCGAGAGAGAGATTGTTGCGTGTGGAAAGGAGGACCAGCGGTTGCGGGGAATTACAGACGCGCATGGGCGTGGCATAGTGGCGCGGGGATCAGGGAGACCCGGTGAAACGGTTATCCGCTGACCGCCCGCGGGTTGTAGGGGGCCCGAGCCTGGGGATCTTACTTTAATCTCCACCCCAGGAGGCTGCCCCGCCGCACGCGAAAAATCCCTTGGGGTAGCAGTTGTGCCGGAGGGGACCGGAGTGGAACCCGACTGCTGCCCCCGGGGGGGGACCGGGGGCCCTTCCGTACCCCGTGCCAGCAAGTCACACAACTTTGTGACCTGGTTTTTTCTCTACTCCGTGCTTTGTCCTTTGATCCGCATGCAGCCATCTCTCTCTCCGTCCTCCCTTTTCTTCTTCTTCCTCTTTCCCCTATTCACACCTACTCACATACAATGGCCAGGAAAAAGAAAAAGTACAATGTTTACTCAGCGGCCCACCCCTCAAGTTCCACGTTTCAAGTGGACTTTTGCAACATCAGAGGGATGCATAGTAACATCGACGCCGTCCACTACCACCTTGAGACGGCAAAGCCGGCCTTACTTTTCTTGACGGAGACACAGATTTCCTGCCCGGCCGATACATCATATCTTCATTACCCCGGTTACAAACTGGAGCACTGTTTCGTGCGACGTGCCGGGGTATGCATGTACGTCCGGGAGGATGTTTGTTGCCGCCGTCTCAGCCATTTTGAAGACGGGGACCTGTCGATCCTCTGGGCGCGTATTGACTATGGATGTTCCACTAAAGTCTACGCTTGCCTTTACAGGTCCCACAGCGGTGATACGGAGACGACTCGTTTTTTTGAGCGGCTACAAGAGACGACTGACAGCGTGCTCGAGCAGTTCCCTTGCGCGGAAGTGGTGATCCTCGGTGATTTCAACACTCACCATGAAGAGTGGTTGGGATCCCGAATAACCGACCGCGCAGGGAGAGCAGCCTACAACTTTGCCCTGACCTATGGTTTCTCGCAGTTGGTATCCTCACCCACGAGGATACCTGATATCGAGAGCCATACTCCCTCCTTATTGGACCTCCTGCTGACTACGCGGCCGAATGACTACAATGTTGTTGTTGATGCTCCGTTAGGATCATCAGACCATTGTATCATTCGAACTGCTGTGCCAGCTAAACAATCCGCGCCGACCTATTCTCGGGGAACGCGCAACGTCTGGCACTACAAGTCTGCAGATTGGGATGGGTTGCGCGAATTTTACGCCTCTTATCCCTGGGGGCAGCTCTGTTTCTCGTCGGGTGATCCGGATACCTGTGCAGACTCCGTTGCCGACGTGGTGTTGCAGGGCATGGAATGTTATATTCCTTGTTCCGTGATACCCGTAGGCGGACGGAGCCAACCTTGGTTTAATCAGTCCTGTAGAGAGGCCCGCCGTAATAAGCGGGCTGCATACAGGGCCTGGGCCAAAGCGCAGGTGTCTGAAGATCCGAATACCACCGACTTGAGGAAGAAATTTAACGCTGCCTCGAGGTGCAGTAAGAGGATCACTGTCAGGGCAAGGAATGAGCACATCCGCAGAATTGGCGATCGACTAGCAAGCTATCCTTATGGAAGTCGGGCTTTCTGGTCGCTCGCTAAGGCTGCCGAGGGTAACTTCTGTCAGTCGTCACTTCCACCACTGCGGAAACTAGATGGCTCACTGGCCCATGGGGCGAAAGAGAAAGCCGATCTCCTGGGCAGTCTCTTCGCCTCAAACTCGACTCTGGACGATAGAGGTGCCTCACCACCGTCCACCTCGAGGTGCACAAGCTCCATGCCAGAAATCTGCTTCACCCAGCGTGAAGTTCGGCGAGCTCTAGCATCTCTTGATATCCGAAAGTCGAGTGGGCCAGATGGTATTCCTGCGGTGGTGCTCAAATTTTGCGCTCCCGAGTTGTCTCCGGTGCTTACGCGACTCTTTAGGCTCTCATATTCCACAAAAAGCTTCCCGTCAGCATGGAAGGTAGCTCATGTTCACCCTTTGCCTAAAAAGGGTGACCGCACCGACCCGGCCAACTACAGGCCAATAGCGATCACCTCCCTCCTCTCCAAAGTGATGGAGCGTGTTATAAACACACAGCTCCTTGGGTACCTAGAGGATCACCAGCTGATTAGCGACCGTCAATATGGATTTCGCCATAATCGCTCGGCTGGTGATCTTTTAGCGTATTTAACACACCGCTGGGCTGACGCCATTGAGAGTAGAGGCGAGGCTCTGGCTGTAGGCCTAGACATTGCGAAAGCTTTTGACCGGGTATGGCACAAATCGCTGCTTTCCAAGTTACCATCCTTCGGGATACCCGAGGGATTATGCGAATGGGTTGCCAGTTTCCTGACTGGACGGAGCATCAGAGTCGTTATCGATGGTAGCTGCTCCGACACCATGTCTATTAACGCTGGCGTCCCGCAAGGCTCCGTGTTGTCCCCAACTCTGTTTCTTCTGCATATCAACGACCTGTTGCAAATTGGTGACATACGTTGCTATGCAGATGACAGTACTGGAGACACCTTGTACAGGGGCCGCGCCAACATCCCTCGGGTCGAAGTGGAAGAGAGTCGCGCCAGGCTTGTGTCTGAAATCGAAGACTCTTTAGATCTAGTCTCGATTTGGGGTTCTATGAACCTAGTGGATTTCAACCCCAGTAAGACGCAAGTCTGTGCATTCACCGCAAAAAAAAAAAACCCTTTTGTTGTAGCACCTCGCTTTCAGAGCATACCTCTTAAGATCTTGGAGAGTATCGGGGTCCTTGGTATCGACATCTCCAGCAAAGTCGAATTTAGGGGTCATCTGGACAATAAGGCCAAAATGGCCTCCAAAAAGCTCGGTGTGCTGAACAGAGCGAAGCGGTACTTCACCCCTGGGCAACTCTTAATGCTTTACAAAGCTCAGGTGAGGCCCCATATGGAGTACTGCTCTCATCTCTGGGCCGGCGCACCGAAATACCAATTGGACCCATTTGACTCTATCCAACGACGTGCTGTTCGTATTGTCGACGATCCCACTCTCACGGGCGGTTTAGAATCCCTCAGCATTCGGAGAGACGTTGCGTCTCTCTGTGTGTTCTACCGCCTGTACAATGGGGAATGCTCTGAAGAATTGTTTAATATAATTCCCACCTCGGGTTTCTACAACCGCACTTCCCGTCACAGAAGTGCGGTCCATCCGCATTTCCTCGATACGGAGGTGTCGCGCACTGTTCGGTCCAAAAACTATTTTATACCGCGAACCCGTAGGCTGTGGAACGAACTGCCTCAAGAGGTCTTTCCACTGAGCTACGATATGGGGTTCTTCAAGAGAGCTGTGAATAGGATTTTGCAAGGTCGGCGGCGCGCCCGCATGCCCTCTGGTGTTGCAGGTGCCCATGGGCGGCGGTAACACTTACCATCACGTGGGACCGCTTGCTCGTCCGCCTCCTAGTCTATAAAAAAAAAAAAAAAAAACCTGTGTCCAGACATAGGCGTCCTTATGCACATTGTTCTGTACACGAGGGATGTGTGGCCTAAGAAACACCACGCTAGCCAAGCGGGTTCATTTATCAAAATGGCGGACTTAATGTCCTACAGCATTGTATCCCAGTCAAGCTTTGGGCTATGCGGGACATGAAGTGGTAGGCGAGTAAATAAATGTAACAAATATAAGATGGAAAAAAGAACTAGTAAATAGTAAGTAAATATTTATGGCTATTTATCTATATTTATGACTATTTATCTAAATTTATGACTATTATAATACATATACATAAATACTTACTAATACATACCACACAAAAGATGATTAGATGATGAAAGGGTTTGCGTCTCTAGTGTTTTAGATTTGGTGTAGTTCCTCAGAGCTTGTATTAGGGCTTTGTTACCCCTTAATCACCTTTCAGGACATACACGAGAAGAGATGGGGTGGTGATAAAGCCGGCCGTCACCACACGGCCAGTGTGATGATAAGATTATATTGATATTTGCGGACTGCATATATTAACATTTTTTATTCTGTTCTTGATTTTCTTGATTGTCAAACAAACAGACACTTAGATATTATTCATTACCTTATTTTGTTAAAAAAAAATGTAAAACAATCAACCACATTGTTTGCATTTTTTTACTTGACATTGTCATAACGTATAAACGCAACAAAGATGGCCTTTGCCATAAAAAAATCCCGCACACATGAGGTTGCGAATTTTTTTTGTACTTATTGCTTATAAGAAGGCTGAAGATTATAATTTTTTCTACTAAAAAATAAAGTGACAAATAAAAATGTTAAAATATTAATAAATAAATAAAAGTCAAAAGTTCATTCTTTTGACTTAAAAAATTCGTTATCCAGAGATATTAAAAATTGTTTTAATAACCCTATTAATACAAGTGCGTAGCACTTATACTCGTATAGTTCTTATTTACATGAGTGTCAACTTTGATAACTTACGTGACCCTTTAGAGAAGTATTACTCATAAAAACATCTTTCTCATAAATATTTTGTCTGTATATTTCCTTGTTATATTTTTAATGAATACCGTATTTCATCAGCGTCTTTAACTATCCACGGATTAAATTAAAAATATTTTGTGACTATCCCAGGAATTTTTAATTAAGTATAATTATATGTTTGACTGTCTATCTCAAGTTTATATAAAGTTTCATAGTTTCAATAATCTTTACTGGAAAGTTACGAATTTTAAATTAGGCCCTTATTCGTGGGACTCGTTGGACACGACCGGTGACTCTTGAAAGGCCACTAGGGCCACAAGAATTTAGCCATTCCGAAAAAAAAGGGACTCGTTGGTATAATATTTTGAGTCGAAGAATAATTTATGTCCAGTTAATAGTGTTCCTTGTGTGTGTATTCAATTCCCGGTTGGACATTCATCTGTGAGACAATATTAAATGTTTGTTCGGGTCTGAGTGATGTGTTATCTCCTTTTTACGTCTCTGGATTCACAACACAGGGAATCGTAGTGCTTGCCACTGTGTGGCGTTGTTACTTATTTTATTATTTATAACTTTATTTAACTTTATTTGTGACGAAAAATAATTTCTATTAACTTGGTGGGCAGTACCGGATTATGCATATGAGCAATGTAGGCGGTCCGCGAGAAAAATAACTCAAAGTAGTTGTCAAAATATAAATCATTGTTATAATTTTACTATAATCACCATTTGCAAGTATTGCATAAATTGAATTACATTACCTATAAAAAGTTTTGTTTTAATAAATGACATACATTCATTAATGCCGAGATATTAAAAATTGGTGTTTGTATAAGGTTTCAATGCTACCTACCTACCTAGAAACCTACCTGCCTCAGGCGAGAGGGGCCCCGAGACTTGCATTGCCTAGGGGCCTCTACATGGCTTAATCCGGCCCTGGTTGATGGATGATCTTTGACTTAATAGTTTCTAGTACTGAATTATCATTAAAGTTATTGACATTGTTTTACTGACCTCATTATCTACTACGCGACAAATAAATAACTATTTTGTGGAGATATCAGATTAGTTTAAGTACGTGATCTACTCGAATATACAGCTTTGGTATCAAGCCTGAAAGTCAGTGGTATTTAATTGTATATTTTCAAGGGAAATTCAACATTTTGTGAAATACAAATATACATGAAAATAGTAATAAGTAATATACATAGGTGCCGCAAAGGTTATACAAAACTCATACATCTAGTAACTTTGTATTAGAGGTATTAGATTACAAAATAAAATTAATATTGG
Source organism: Sesia apiformis (assembly GCA_914767545.1). Lineage (NCBI taxonomy): Eukaryota > Metazoa > Arthropoda > Insecta > Lepidoptera > Sesiidae > Sesia > Sesia apiformis. The sequence continues at coordinate 920,760 of OU611958.1, forward strand.
TTGTTTTTTTTTATTTTTATGTACGAAGGCAGCAGAGCATACAGTCCACCTGATGGTAAGTGGATACTGTGGCCCATAGACATCCGCGATACATGCCATCATCAGTTCAAAATGACAAACGTTGGCACGCCCCCGGATGCGCTGCCTACCTTTGGAGCTATAGGAATGGATTTGGAGAAGGGGTTGGGAAAATAGGAAGGGATAGGATGGGAATGGGCTCTGGCACATCTCACTCACCACCGAAACACGTATGTACATTGGGGAAATAAGATAAAGTGGGAAATGCAGTACATTTCAAGGTAGTCTTCTGTGAGAGAGGGGTAACGTCGTCAGTCGCGCGCCCAGCGGCTGTTGGATTGCACCGTGCACTCTCTCCCTCAAAAACTTATTTATTCAGTGGACTGAGTTCCTTCATTAAAGAAGAATTTTGCTAGGGCTCGTCTCATTGCCGTGGCCCGTGGTGCAAGTACAGACAAATCAACATACTCGTAAATTGTTAAAGTTGTTGATCGCTCTCGTGAGAAATGGGTTTTGCGTGTATTTATATAGTTTTACCCAGCGGTACATGAAGTAACATCGATCCCTTTAGTCTGATTGAGTGTACGCGTAAATTTATTCGTACATTTTATTGTACACACAAAACAATATAGCAACTAAACAGTTGCTATAGTTATATATACACATGATTAAATGAGTTAAAAAAAGTAAGCTTGTCTCCTATATTCAAAAAATAGCAGATGCCAGCGATATTCCTTGTTTCACCGAGGGCAAAAAATGGTAACACTTAAGTATAAAGTATGCGTGGTCTTTGTCCTTGTTTGATGATTTTACAATGGAAAATAATTAAATGTACTGTAGAAATACTGAAAGTTTAAATTTAAACTTGGGTCAAGTTTAGGTTCTCTAGTAACAATAAAGATACTGGAGACCGTTTCGTGGGGACTCCGTCGATTTTGTGTAGACATTCTTAGTAATTCAAAACTGTTCATTTCAGTTATTCAAAAATATTTGTTTTCCTGATCATGATTTGCTGCCTATTCAGTATTTATTTGCTGCTTGTTCAAATACAAACCTTTTAATAAGGCCTAATGATTTTTAATGTTCATGTCTGGTGGAAATTTTCTCGTCTGTCTGTCACCTTCCTTCCACATATACCCGTGAAAGATCGCAACTAATTGTGAAGTCAATGAAGTAATCAATACCTTAGTTATATTTCAAAGGTTATTGTTGCGGACAGCCAAAAATGACATGAGTGAAACCAGTGTATTGTGATGTGCAGTGATTGCGTAGATACGTAACTATGTATATAATGTATAATTGTGTAGCGATAAGTACGCCCTATGTCTAGAATAAGCCTATTATGTACCGTGTGTAGCTTAAGAACCTTATGTATATGTATAGGATGTAAGGATAATTGTGTATAGTAACGTAAGATGTAGTAAATAAAGAGAATTTGATACAAGTTGCTCAATAAAGAGAGATGCGAGGGAGGTGTTATAACTGAGGGCCTACGTACATGAGAGATTAGAGATAGCACGCTACACTAACATGAGAGGCCTACACGACCTAAAACCCCATACAAATAGTTACTGAGTAAATAAATGCAGAAAGTTAAATATTGATAGAAAACAAATCCCATGCGGGCGCTTCTCACGTGGGAGAAGCGACGCCGAGTACAACATCTGGCGCATGGCGTTTTCTCGGAATTAGGTCGTGTAGAAACCAACGCGCTAGAGCGAGAGGTACGCATGGGCGCTTCCCACGTGGGGGAGCAAGACAAGACGAGAGTACCGTTACGGCGACTCCGGAAACGGCTCGCCGTAACAATGGGGACTGCGCGAGGTAGCGTGCTATTGGACAAAAGGGCGGAAACCCTCGGTTGCAAACATCCCTTGTTGAGCGGCTTGTATTGAGAATATAAATGGGGCCAATCTGGCCAAAATACACAGTCGTCAAACAGCAGTCCTACGAGTATCACTTCGACCACCCGGCACCTCAAGAAAACCCTCCGACTAGCCGACCTCAAGAGAACCCCGCATACATGAAGAGCGAGCGGCATACAATCATTCAAGTTGGGCACTCGGATGCCTCGTCTGTCGTCACCCGCCGCCGCGAACACTAGCGCGTCTTTCGCTCGTATACGACCGGTCGGCCCGCCGAGCCATTATTAGTGCGCCGGTCGTCAACAAGCTGGTCCTTCGAGTAGCCGGATCTGTGCAGCTACATTGCACCATCAGCACCACAACGTTCCGGCCATGAAGACGCGCAGTAATTCGCGAAGCGAGTCGGGCTACGATACCGCGTTACCGCCCGCACAGCCGTCGCCCGCCGCGACGGCCCGCGTTACCGCCGTCGCCTCCGACGCCGCGAGGGGCACCGTCACCGCTGACGTGTCGCCACGACACGCGATCGCCACTTCCACGAGGGAAGCCGTGAGAGAGCCGGCTCTCCGCCATGCCGCCGCTACCGCCCCGCCGCAGGGGGCGGCGCTGGATGAGCGTTCCCAGCGAGTGCCCGGCATGCACACGTTCGCCGAGCCGCCGCGTTCGCCGTCGAGGACGTCGGGCAGCACCGTGCAGCCCGCGTTGCCCGCCCGCGAGCGAGAGCCATACGCGTCGTCGCGAGTACCATCCCCGGAGGGGTACAGACACATCAGGGGGGGGGACATGCCGCTACAGCTAGCGTACCGGGGGGAGGACGCGTCAACGAGTCGTCGCGCCTCATCGCCTACATACAGTGCATCAAGGCGCACTGTACGATCACGGCGCTCCACAGCTAGCCTAGCGGCGCAGAGGAAAGCCGCCGAAGTAGCCGCAGAAGCCCGCCTAGCCGCAATACAGAAGAAGGAATTAGAAATAGAGGCTAGGCTGGTGCGGAATCAATTGGAATTGGACTTGGCTAATATAGAAGCGGAGGAATCGGACCGAGGCAGCGCTGTTGATGCACACTCACGCGCCAGCAGCTGGATCCAGAATGCGACGGACCCGGTCAATCCACGGGGGGAGCGCGGGGACCTCGACAACGTGTGTCTGAGGGAGAACTGGCCTGCAACTCCAGCACCATGGGAAGATCGGGAGAAGCGGATCGACAGGGAGCCACACCGACGCCGCGGAGACGACTGTCGACGAGAACCCAGCGGGGACAGAGGCGCGGCCACAGAGGGGCCACGATGGGCGAATGAACGAAACAACATTCGTCGCGCCAGATCGCCTACGCCGGAACGAGAGCGGGGCACGAGGCAGCTCGCAGAGGCGCTGGACAGAATCACGAGGATGCGTCCACCGCCACGCCAAGCCATGGAGCTGCCACCATTCTCCGGAGCAGCAACAGAGTGGCTGCCATTCAAAGCGGCGTTAAGAGATTCGTCGCAGCTATGTCGACTCACGCCAGCGGAAAACTTAGCGCGCCTGCGCGCAAGCCTGAGGGGAGAAGCGCGCGAAGCGGTAGCGGCGCTGCTATACACGGCCTCAGATCCAGAGCTCATCGTCCAAGCCCTGGAACGATGCTTCGGGAGGCCGGAAACCATAGTCTACAAAGCGCTGGAAGACTTGAAGAAGCTGCCGCGGCTGAACTCAGCAGCGGACCTGAACAAATTCGCGGTTCGGGTCCAAAACATAGTTAGCGTGTTGGCCACAGTGGACAAAAGGGGCTATCTACAAAACCCCATGCTCGCCCAAGAAGTGGTAGAAAAGCTCAGCCCGCACCTAATGAGCAGGTGGTGCGACTACGCCTACGAACACGGGGAAGGCGGCGAAGCAGAGATCGTCACCTTATCGCGGTTCCTATCACGTGAAGCGGATCGGGCGGCCCTATACACCCGCCCGGCCCAGCTACCCATCGCGACGAGCGCGCCCAGAAGGTACGAGGCGCGCGCAGCTCCCGCAAGCGCCGCACCACGCCGTATGACGTACAAAGCGGCGTACCACACAGCCGACGCAGCCGTCACATGTCTTTGCTGCGGAGAGGGGCACCACACCACCAGCTGCAAGAAGCTGAAGGAGATGGCAATGGACTCGCGATGGGAGTGGGCGAAGAAGAACAACGTCTGCTTCAAGTGCATCGGCGAGCGGCACCGACGAACATCGTGCCGCGCCAGAGCATGCGGCGTCAACGGGTGTCGCCGCCCCCACCACCCACTACTTCACAGCGAGCGAGCAGGCCCAGCCCCACCGGCCGTGGAACGGGGAGAGGATACAGAGCCGGCGGAAGCAGTGCTGTCAACGCACAGCGACGCAGCAAGCGACGTCCTATTAAAGGTGTGTCCGGTGACAGTGAGCGGACCGCGGGGCAAGGTGCACACGTACGCGCTACTAGACGAGGGCTCCACGGTGACGCTGATGGATGAAGCCCTGGCCCAGGAAGTCGGATTGGACGGACCGACACAAGCACTGAGAATAAGAGGAGTGGGCACTACTAGCCTAGAACAGGCATCAAGCAAGCGCGTCACATGCACAATACGCGGTCCCGGCGAGAGAAGTGTACAAATAACCGCCCGGACACTTAGCGGCCTCAAGCTGAGAGGCCAACGGATACCCAGCGTGCGCCGATACGACCACTTAAAAAACCTGCCGTTGTCTTCACGTCGAGAAGCTACGCCGCGCATATTGATGGGCGCGGACAACTGGGCAGCGATCGTAACACGTGAGTTACGGGTCGGCGGACACAGCGAGCCCGCAGCATCGAGGACGCGCCTGGGATGGGTATTACACGGCACGATGCCACGCCGTGTAATACGAGAGAACGAAGACACAGTGCTGCACGTGACAGCCACACAAAGTAGGGACCGTGTGGAGGATCTTGTGCGTGAGCACTTCCGCATAGACGCGCTGGGCGTGTCGAGAGCGGAGAAGGTGAGCGCCGAGGACAAGCGCGCGGAACGCATCTTGGAAGATACCGCTGCAGCAACTGTGGCGCCTGAAACTCGGCTGGGACGAGGCCATACCCGCGGAAGATGCCAGGAGCTTCAGCACGTGGCTGGAGGCGCTAACAGAGACGGCGAGCCTGCGCATCCCACGCGCCTACTTCACCTCGACGCCGGACCGACTCGAGCTACATGTTATTTGCGACGCCAGCAGAGAGGGGTACGCAGCGGCGGCGTACTGGCGCGTCACAACAAGGGACGGCGTGTGAGTCGCGTTAGCCGCCGCCAAGGCAAAGGTGGCGCCGCTGAAGTCGCTGACGGTGCCACGACTGGAACTACAGGCGGCGACGATCGCAGTCCGGCTCGCCAAAACCGTGTGCGGCGAGCACAGGTTCCGTTCCATCGACTCGGTCACATATTGGACCGACGCGACTACGGTGCTGCAAGGGATACGGACAAACGCGAAGAAGTATACGCCGTACGTCGCACACCGTCTCGGCGAAATCGAAGAAGAGTCAAACCCACAACAATGGCGGTGGGTTCCGACGGCAGAGAATGTGGCGGACGACGCAACCAGGGCGTCGTATAACCACGTTCCCGTCACAACGGAACGTTGGTTCACCGGGCCGGCCTTCCTGCAATTGGAGGAAAGCGAGTGGCCGCGAGAAGACGAAGAGGCCTACCCACCACCACCCGAAGCAGTGTTCCACGTGGAAGACGTCGAGAGAAGCCACGACCACTTACCCGACGTGACCAGGTTCTCCAACTTCCGGCGATTAATGCGAAGCACCGCATATGTGCTATTTTTTACAAATAAGCTGAGGAAGAGGGGAACGCAGCTAGAGGCCAGACACATGGAGCGAGCCACGGCGCTGTGGGTCAACAGGGCACAGGCAGACAGCTTCGGGGCAGAGGTGGAAGCCCTGCGGCGAGGCGACTCCATCAAGAGGACGAGTCGCCTATTCACCATAGACCCCTACCTGGTAGGGGACGTGCTGCGCGTCAGAGGGCGGATCGAGACGGCCGACGTCCCGACGGACACGAAGTCGCCGATCATCTTGGACGGGCGACATCCATTCACCCGTCTACTAGTCGCCGACGCGCATCGTCAAGCGGGCCACGCGAACAACGAGCGCGTGGTCAACGATCTGCGGCAACGGTACTGCATATTGGGGCTGCGGCCTACAGTGAGGGCCGCCGCACGCAGCTGCCAGTGGTGTCGCGTTAGAAGAGCGACGCCGCGCCTCCCCGCGCCGGGCGACTTGCCGCCCGCGCGGTGACCCGTCCGTTCACGCACTGTGGCGTGGACTACTTCGGCCCGATGACCGTGACGATCGGGAGGCGCCGCGAGAAGAGATGGGGCGCGCTATTCACCTGCATGGCGACGCGCGCCGTGCACCTGGAGTTGGTCGCTAGTCTGACATTAGACTCGGCGATCATGGCAATACGACGGATGGCAGCGCGCCGCGGCTGGCCGGGTACCATGTACTCGGGCAATGGCACTAACTTCCGCGGCGCCGACAGCGAGCTACGTGCGGCTTACAACGAGTGGGAGCCGCAACTACGAGACTACGCAACAGAGCGGGGAGTGCGGTGGATCTTCATCCCACCAGGCGCGCCACACATGGGTGGCGCTTGGGAGCGCCTGGTACGCAGCGTGAAGGTCGCACTCCACGCTACACTGAACGAGAAGGCGCCTAAACAGGAGGCGCTACAGACACTGCTGACGGAGGCCGAGCACTCAGTCAACGCCCGGCCTCGGACCCACGTTGCTGTTGGGCCCGACGACGCGGAGGCGCTGACCCCAAACCACTTCCTGTTGGGGTCATCATCGGGCCTACCTCTCACCGGCCCGTGCACAGAAGCGGACAGATCCACATGGCGAAGGACCCAGGCGCTCGCCGACCACTTCTGGCGGCGCTGGGTCGCGGAGTATCTGCCCACATTAGTACCACGAGGACGAGCAGCGGACGACGTGCGACCGCTGCAGCAAGGGGACCTCGTGGTGATCGTCGACGCACAATTGCCGCGCAACGTGTGGCCGCGCGGCATCGTGGAGAGAGTCTTCCCTGGGCGAGACGGGAAGGTGCGGACGGCGGTGGTGCGGACAGGCGGAGGATCATTCCTGAGGCCGGTGACGAGACTGGCTGTCCTCCCTGTGGAGCGAGAGGCTGCGACGAGTCTTCGCCGGGGGGAGAATGTTGCGGACAGCCAAAAATGACATGAGTGAAACCAGTGTATTGTGATGTGCAGTGATTGCGTAGATACGTAACTATGTATATAATGTATAATTGTGTAGCGATAAGTACGCCCTATGTCTAGAATAAGCCTATTATGTACCGTGTGTAGCTTAAGAACCTTATGTATATGTATAGGATGTAAGGATAATTGTGTATAGTAACGTAAGATGTAGTAAATAAAGAGAATTTGATACAAGTTGCTCAATAAAGAGAGATGCGAGGGAGGTGTTATAACTGAGGGCCTACGTACATGAGAGATTAGAGATAGCACGCTACACTAACATGAGAGGCCTACACGACCTAAAACCCCATACAAATAGTTACTGAGTAAATAAATGCAGAAAGTTAAATATTGATAGAAAACAAATCCCATGCGGGCGCTTCTCACGTGGGAGAAGCGACGCCGAGTACAACATCTGGCGCATGGCGTTTTCTCGGAATTAGGTCGTGTAGAAACCAACGCGCTAGAGCGAGAGGTACGCATGGGCGCTTCCCACGTGGGGGAGCAAGACAAGACGAGAGTACCGTTACGGCGACTCCGGAAACGGCTCGCCGTAACAATGGGGACTGCGCGAGGTAGCGTGCTATTGGACAAAAGGGCGGAAACCCTCGGTTGCAAACATCCCTTGTTGAGCGGCTTGTATTGAGAATATAAATGGGGCCAATCTGGCCAAAATACACAGTCGTCAAACAGCAGTCCTACGAGTATCACTTCGACCACCCGGCACCTCAAGAAAACCCTCCGACTAGCCGACCTCAAGAGAACCCCGCATACATGAAGAGCGAGCGGCATACAATCATTCAAGTTGGGCACTCGGATGCCTCGTCTGTCGTCACCCGCCGCCGCGAACACTAGCGCGTCTTTCGCTCGTATACGACCGGTCGGCCCGCCGAGCCATTATTAGTGCGCCGGTCGTCAACAGTTATTGTTATGGAAGGCTACAACGAGGGCGTTGCGATAGGGCATTTGCGTCGCGAAACAATGAGATGAGACGAATCGATTTGTTGCCGATGTTGTAATTTGTGCTTGTTGATTGTTTAAACAATGATTGTATTATACTTATTGTTTGGATAGTGAGGACTTTTTATAGAAGTCCTGTTGATGGTAAGTGGTTCCTGCCATGGACAGCTGTCCATGGCCATTACAATTTACCATATAAACTTATTTTATTCGTTTTAGTCCACGGCTTGAATAAAAACTTTTTTTTATATTATTACTATTTTTTTTTTAATTTATCTATTCTATTCGGTTTAGTGGTGTCGGCCAGTTTTCAAATAGCACCACCCCATCTGTTTACGATGCGCACACTAGGCGCGCACCTGCCTCGCGTTACGCGAAAGCAGCCCGAGGAATGTGCACTCGGGCCCAAATGTAAAAACTTACACAATTTATCCACCAAAATGGCGGGTAAGCACAATAATAAGATATACAGGCCTCACTTACCCCAGGTGGTTTTGCCCACGCACAAATCTGGAGAGTGTACCTACGCTAGTCCCTACTAGACGTGACCTATCTTAGTGTGATTGAATAAATACATACATTCCCAATAGATACTTGTGTAGTAATCCAAGTCTCGTTCCGTGGTGAGCCGATGGCCGCTACAGTTCGGCAACTCACACACGGCAGCAAAATCACCTCGAGATATCACTTCCAATACAAGCACAATCACAGCAAATCCAACCAAAACACTCGCGTGGCACAGGGATATCGCGAACAAGACCTATTAATAGGCGCTAATATCAATAATCAACTGTCCGTGGCCGCGGTGTGAATTTATCTCAATTTAACTCTGCTCGCCGTCGAGCGCGTGTTACTACTCAAAAATATCAAATTCTCAAACCGCCTTCAATATGGCGGGGACAAAAAAATGTTGCTTCAAATAATCAATGTATGCGGGTATGCAAAGATGCTCGCGCCAATTCCAAACACCATCTCTTTCACGACTAAAGGATAATAAAGCTACTGTCACAAGCCCTGAGGAGCTACACCACCTTTACAAGAGTGGACACGCCAACCCACTTGGATAGCCTGGCGTTTGAAGGCCATACATCTCCCAAGGACAAAACAGTTTATATGACGAGGCCCGTGTCCCGTATAGTGGATGCTAAAAGGGCTTGTTTTTGTATTCCTAAAAGCTCGCGCACATTACAGCCGCGTCGCGCTCCACAACTACAACAACGCACATAACATCTCAGCGCAATAATTTAAGTGTTATGGGCATTTGTTTGACACATTTATGCGCTGCGACGCGGCCCGCCTCAATGTACGTTGGACGGGCGCAGTTAACGAATGTAATTCGAGATTTATTCATTGTGCGACGACGCGGTTCACCAGAATTGAATGTCAACAACTAACTGTCTTAAATTATTGCGTTGAGCTGTGGCTCGCCGCGTCTGTAATGTGCGTTGTCGCACTTTTGCAGTTCGATGCGCTGCGACGTAACGCGGCTGTAAAATTTAGCGGCACTGACCCTTTAAAATCTTCAAGTGGCGGCGGGTGGCATAACTCACCGCCTGCTATCTTCTTTCTATAAAAAATATCTATTCATCGCAGACCAATTCATCATTTCAATTGTCCAGCGAACTTCGCAATGACATAACGCATCACAATACAAATTATTGTTTCATAAACTCTTTTAACCTTTCACCAGACTCATAATTTACAATTCGTTAACTGGGCGCGTGATTGATGTTCAGAATAACAGTGATTTGTGTATCACTGTGATTTGTAATAGCCCGTTGGTATATCTCGACTGATCCGTATAGGTTTGTATCCATTAACGGTCTGAAGAACGGTCTTTTTTGTTCGTCGTGTAATAAAGAATCAATGGATATCAAAGCACAACAGATGGAATACATTATTATTAGTGTTACATTCACGTTGTGCAATTTATTAAATCAATCAACGTTTTGTTCTATTAAAAATTCTTTGCAAAAGCAACAAAATAAATGGACAAACTTCAATTTAGTTTTCATTATTAATAGTCAGAATTATATCACTGATAATGATAACTAATTAAGTAGGCACAAAATTATTGATTATTCGATCAATTATTCGATCAATTTTTTATTTCAAAACTGGAGCATAAATATATTTTTTTACGAAAATATCTACTCGTATGTAATTACTTGAGTGTAATAAAAACAACCGTAATAATGAATTTTACGCAACTTTTATATGTTATAAAAATGCTTTTATATATTATAAAAGTGCTATTATTATATATTATAAAAGTGCTTTTATATATTATAAAAGATTTTCTATAAAATTTTAGATTTTCTCTAACACAATTTTTGATAGAATTTTATTTTAAGATAAATTATATTAAAATACTTTCAAGCAGATAGTTATTTTTCAAAATTCTCTATAGAGAGAAGTTTTGCACAAAATTTCATTTAATGAAACAAAAACATGACACATACATCTATCTACATGGATGCCCCTTTATCAAATTCCATTTAACTGTTGCACTTAACTGTTGAGATTGCACACACATTAAATAAAGAGAAAATATATTTTATTGTACACACAAATACGTACAATAGGCGTATGACGACACACGACACGTACCTACGTACGACAGACATGTTTTCATGCTTTTACATTTTTTTTTTACTACAGCTTTATTAACTTAAGAAACAACTATTCCAATCGAAAAAGCGATTATTTAAATAGATTTTATTTGCTTAAAACACTTAGTGGTAGAATTAAGGAGGAAATCGGTGTTAGGTAGCTTTAAGTTATAAAAATAAGTTAAGATAAAAGAAAAAAATAAACTTTTCCCAACAAATTGCATCGGAACGCAACACGTTGAAGAGTTGTAGTCATAATGCGAATATTGAAATCGAAATGCCAAAAACAGTGTTTATATAATGCGTTCAGACAGACTGTCGTCACGATTTAATATTTATGATCGGTTACGAAATAGGAACAGATTCCATTTCATAATTCACGATGCTTCTGATTGATGAGCGTTGATTGCAGGTTGAGTCTTCCTGTATATTAAATTTTGAGATTCGTTAGTTAAAAATGGTATAAGTAAGATGTCGAACACACGGCCGGACGCCACGGAAACACGATCCACTGCAATCGATTGATAAAACCACAGAGGAGTCAAACGTAATATCATACGTGATTCGTCCACATTTAAAAAAATGTTCTATGTAGGGGCGAGACCATTAGCGGTTTTCAGGTTGATCGCTTGTACAAAAAATGACATGTATGGAAGGCCATTAGGGCCATAAAAATTTAGACATCCCGAAAGAAAACGCTGATGCATGGAGTGTCTGATTAGAGTGATCAGTCATAATTGGTGCGAGAGCGCCCTCAAATACCATACGGTTTCTTTATAGTGGAGGAAGTGTTGTACGCGACTGCGCGGGAGTGCGGTTGAGGTACGAGATTAATCGCTTTAGTTTCGTCTTTTGTTTCTTTATAATTAAATTATCTTATACACAAGTAGATCCATTTATAATAATAAAGATAAATTTAAATAGGTACCATAACATAGGAACCATAGGATGTGAAATAAACGTTAGCTCGATAGTCTTTATAAAATTCCTTGAAATCGCATTCCAGCGCTGTCGCGTACTGTACAAGGCTATGCGGTCCACATGATGGTAAGTGGCTACCGCCACCAGGCGCTTCATCAGTTTGAGTTCTCGGTCGCATACTTTATTGATCTTTGCGGTTAGCGAAAAAATCTAAAATGGTTAGGTTCAACTTTCGCAATTTATTACATTATTTATCTATGAATAATAATTGTATTACTAATTTGGACTTGTGATATTTCGGTTTCGACAGTCATTTATCAAAAAAATCTTGACTAACATAGATGTTATTGAGCAAAAATTGTAGGGGTTATACAGATTACACATTGTACTTTGTTCGGAGAATTATCTGTACTTCAGTCTGTACTAAGCATGTTTCGAATAGCTAGTACCTAACCTACTATGCACGTACTTGTAAAAATAGTATGTAATTATTAGTTCAATTTATAGTTAGTGTCTTTAGTTCAATTGGTAAATAATTTTTAGTACAATTTAAAGTTAGGTAAATGTCAACATTTTTTTCTTTTTATAGGTAAAAGATTACACGGTAGGCTTTTACTATTCGATTGGTATTCGAGTATTAGTTCACAAAGTGGTGACTGTGAGTATGAATATTTACAAAATGAGTATTCGCTAAAATGAATTCGAGTACGAATATTCGGAACATCCCTAATCTGTACGGAAGGCATACAGACTCCCTAGTCTGTACGGAAGGCATACAGACTCCCTAGTCTGTACGGAAGGCATACAGACTCCCTAGTCTGTACGGAAGGCATACAGACTCCCTAGTCTGTACGGAAGGCATACAGACTCCCTAGTCTGTACGGAAGGCATACAGACTCCCTAGTCTGTATGCCTTTATGTCTGTCTGTATGTCCTTCTTACATCTCCAAAGGTAGACAGCGCATCCGGGGGGGGGGGGGGGGGCGTGCCAACGTATGTCATTCTGGACTGAAGTTGGCATGTATCGCGGATGTCCATGAGCGACAGTATCCAAAAAATAAGAAATTGAATTCCAATAAAAATAGAAAAGAAACGACTTTTTACAAGTTCACTAATGTGTGGACTAAATTCGAACAAAACTAACAATTATCTTACATAACACTTATGTAACAACAACAATGCGCTAGTTCAATAAACTATTTCTGTTACACTGATGAACAATAGAAATACTTTTAGAAAATTTAGCATTTTTGCTATTTCGCAATGTACCGCAACATAGTCACCCGACTGGACGGAATTGCTTCATTTAATGTATTTAGTAGAAAATAAAGCGGCAGTTTGACAGCTTCATATACAGGGTGTTGAGAAATTTTATTTATAATTAACTGTACTTTGCAACTTTATAAGCGGAAAATTTTAAATAGATTTGTAAATAATCTATTCTACATGTTACATAAACAATAACTTCAAATAGTTGAATTATTATTATTTGTTTATATTAAAATAACATGTTTCTATTTAAACAGAATCTTGAAACGTGCTATTTTAAGTTAAAATAGTAACATATGTTTTGACACGGAAAATAAAATATATCAAGTACTTATTTTTTATGTAATGCAACCAAGCACCGCAACCAGACAGTATCCACCGCTGGATCCCCATGAACATTGATTCGTGCAGCGGGTTGCCACTATTTAGAGGTGGTGTAGTTCCTCAGGGCTTGCAGTAGTCGCCTTTAGTCGCCTTTAGTCGCCTTTAGAGGGGCTTGTCGCCTTTTACGACTCCCACGGGAAGAGATGGTGTGGTGCTGTTCTATAGTCGGCCGACAACACACGGCACATTATATAAAATGAAACGGATAACAATTAAATATAAATATTTTGGGCTCTGTATCATTTAATATAGTATTCATTTAACTTGTGATTCCCGTGGGAACTCTATCATAGATCTGGATAAAAAGTACCCTAAATGTTAACCCGAAACATAAGCTATAACTATGCCTAGTTTCAGTCGAATTCGTCCAGTGGTTTTTGAGTGATGCGCGTTCAAACAGACCGACAATGCTAAAAAATCTTGTTTTGGGCTCTTATATCATTCGTGTTTACTATTGCAATCATTTTTTTTCAAAAAATATTTAATGTACAAACACGGATCTGTTTCGATTTTATTATATACGAGTATATAGATAGAAGATAATATTAGTACAGATAACTATTTGTTTACTAAAGAGAAAACAACTTATATTAAAAAATATCTTCAATCTTGCAGTCAATAGCATATATCACAATATTCGATCGTCAATATGGAATTCACAAAAAATACTTTGTACCTCTCCAACACGCTGTATAAAGCTCTTAACCTTTCTTGTGACCGTTAATTCTATATTTATAGTGACCTGATTGTATTCATTCAGTAATTTGTACAAAATTTATTAGTTTTATTTCGCTCTAAATATATTAATGATTATTGATTACTTGATTACACATAATTTTTTTCGCCATATTGAAGATTTAGGACTTTTTTGTCAATGAAGATTGACAAATATGGTCCAGAATCCAGAGTTTAGTATGAAAAAGGTAATGTAAACATATTTTTGATAGGCTAGATAAGCTGCAGATTGCTGAAGGTCTTGCTGAAGCAATCAATGCAATCAATCAATAGGTAAGTTATATATATAAAATGTTATGAGAGCATGTTTACTGCCGACATACTGCACCACAGTTGGCAGTTACATTTTATAAAAATAACAATAATATAACGGCGCGTTGAGAGAATCAGTTCCATGGCGCTTCGAAGCGATTTATTTTTAAACGCAGTACTGTGCGCTCGGGAGGCGGCCATCTACTGAAATTTTTCACATATGGAATATCAAGTAGTTTATCGTAGAGAAATGAGCGCGCACGTAACCTCATGTGAACAGTAGTGATGTAATTAGTAGTTTTCCGTTTGTATTCTGTATTCGATACTGCAATCATTGTAATTTGTGCATTACTTTCAATTCACATATTCAACGACTATTCCTAGGATTCTCTTGGCCCTTAAATCCCACGCCATCGATGGGAAACGACTCCGATAAATAGTTAGTGCCAAACATCAGTAAATATTACAAGTCTGATATAAATATGTATTAGTAACAGGCTTTTTTTTAAGGACGAAGGCGGCAGACGAGCATACAGTCCACCCGGTGGTAAGTGGATACTGTCGCTCATAGACATCCGCGATACATGCCAATATTAATCCAAAATGACAAAACACGTCCTCGGATGCGCTGCCTATCCTTGGAGATATAGGAATGGATTTCGAGAAAGGGTTGGGAAAATGGGGAGGAATAGGATGGGAATGGGCTCTGGCACATCTCACTCACTACTGAAACGTACGTTCGTACATTGGGGAAATAAGATAAAGTGGGAAATGTAGTATATTACAAGGTAGTCTTCTGTGAGAGAGGGGTAACGTGGCCAATCGAGTGCGCCCAGTAGCTGTTGGATTGCAGCGTGCACTTTTCCTCTCACTGCGTGCACTCTCCCCCTCACACACAACATTGTTATTATTGTTAAGATACATAAGATAAGTTGTTGGATTATAAATAAACTAGTTGTTGCCCGCAGCTTAATTGATTTTAATTATGATTCCATATTTGAATTGTCAAAAACGGTAAAGCAAAGTGTTTCATTATTTGTATTGTAGAATTTGTTGACGAAATTAATTGAAATATTATTGAGACAGCTCATAACAACAAACAGTGCAGTTTGTTGTTATGATGAGACAACAAAGACACACAAAGGCAACAAAAAATAACAAACACTGCACTTTCTTTTGCACTGGCACAGGCTTTTCTTACTTTACATGAATTTATATCGCGGAACACACTCTTCGACGCGAATATAGATCCGTACCGAGGGTAGTTTTTATTCTTTTTTAAACTGCCGGCACCCCTTTTTTGGTGTGGAAACCGGCTTATTTAAGGAACCGATACCGCGGCGTAGGTCTTATTTTTAACCGAGCCCAAAACCCAACAATATTTATATCAAGTTTCAAGTTAATAGGATTACAAAATATTTTTTCCATACAAACTGATATCCCGTTTCATCCATTTGGAGGTTAAATTTCGAGAGATTTCTTCTTAGTGAGTGTTTACGTCATAATAGTACTTAAGCCACTGACTAATTTTCATGTTTCTAGCTTTAGTAGCTTCGGCTCGGCGTTGATGAGTCAGTCAGTCAGAGTCAGTCTCTTTTCATATATGTATAGATAAATAAAAAAAACACTGTTTCCTTGTTCCTTACTTCTCTTGTTAGGAGTCTTGCAAATCTGTTTATGTTATCCAGACCATCGGCCTGGCTTTCTGCTCTCTCTTCCTCCCGCTGCTCACCCGTCATCTTCGCGACATAGATGGCTAGCCTAAGCCCATCTATAAGCGTTATTAGTTGCCATAGCGCACCATAAAACAATACCACAACTCCTACACCAACCGGCCCTACCAAGGTGTAGGTTTGCTTTACGCAATAAACAACTGTTTGTAAGTAATCATTATTTTTATAGTTTTGCTAACAACGCACGCCCACTACGACACTTTCTTAATACGTTTTAAATGAGCTGCCAATTGCTGTGTAATGTAAAATGGTAGACAATATGTCATGTAATGTGAGGAAACCCGCGTAGTTGAGAATTAAAAAATAAACTGGGTCATATCATACCTTCCGTTTTATATCTTGCAACAGGCAGGGAATATTTTTTTGTAAAACAAATCCTTTGTCATAAGGTCAAAATATCTTTGACAAGTGGAATTATCTTTATTTTCTGTACCGTAAACATAACCGGCCCTTTTATCGCTCACTGTTGGACATGGGCCTTCTTACACACATTGTCATGAACATGAGGGTAGGCCTTAAAACCGCACGCTGGCCAAGGGGGTTGGCGAGTCTACTCTTTTAGAGATGCTGTAGTTTATCAGAGCTTGAGGTAGCGGCTTTGTTATCCTTCAATCGTCTTCTATGGAAGAAATGGCGTCTAAAGCCCGACAACACACGACCAATTTCTTTCTTTATTTAAATCCGTACGAAAGGAAATTTCATTATTTATCCTACGTTTTAGAAAGCACGCATTGAGTTGCAAAGTAATGGATTTTTGTTCTAAGGTTTGATTAACCAATACTATCTATAGGAACGTAGACATTTAAATTCCGTCACTATATTTCTGTTAAAATTTTAATTGCATCTCATACAGCCAAAATCCGTCTGTCAAACTTTAATTTTTCACAACGTGGTTGTTTCTAAAAAAAACATTGCGAAGTGCGTTGCGAGAGGCTATTTAAAGTATGGTTCTATTATGAAAGGCAATGTTTAATTTGGCAAACATGTCTTTTATAGTAATGGTAACGTGGGCTTGACGTGACAATCCGACGTCCGAGTGAGAGCTAAAGTGCTTACAAAGGTTATTACATCTGTTTAAATGTAAATTATAATAATGAGATAAAGGTAATACATAGATTGATTGATGTTTTTGACGACAGCCACTCCTATTATGTTATATGTGGAGACTCCTAAATTGTTTGATATTGGCGCGCTTGGACATTCCATAACTTCCTTATATAGTAACATAAGGCAAAGTGGTCTTATGACATAACTGCATAACTGACAAGGTATATTAAACTGTAAATTGAATTCTAAATTAACAAAATAAATGAATTGAATGTAAATTAATTCTCTATGTAAGTATTTTTTAAAAATAAGACTTAATTTATTTAGCTAAACTGTATAACTTCCCTACAATCAATGTTTACCCAGAGCCAGCTTGATATTTCAAATTAAAGTTTTATTTTTTTTTTGTCATTTTTGAATGTTCGTCACAGCCTCGTCGCGGCGCCCGTAGATTTACGATGTTAACGCGTAGCCCAGATTAGCATTCTTCAAACCCGAAGACTCCGGGTCAAACCCGGAGGAGTGTCAGCCCTAGGAAAGAGCCCTTACAATTACCGCAGGCTATCGAATTTCGTGTAGTTATTCGTTCGTGTGGTTATTTGTTCTGTGTAAGATTTCATGGGTACTATACAAATATACAAAGTGTGTACTATACAAAATGTTTAACACTAATTATCGCGTTATGATAATAACGGCCGGTATATCGCAGCTGTGTGCCTTTATTCACTTTTACAAGCAATGCCTCGAAAACAATCGTAGGTATTCCTGCAATGTTTGTTCTGGAGTGGATTGTTTGATGTCATTCATCAAACCCATATCGATTTCTAGTCTTGAAAGACAATGAAAACCACTGTTCCAAAAAGATGATATTCAAAAATCAGTCTTGTCATCGATTGATTATGAAAAACTAAATTCTATGTTCGATGCACTTTAAAGATAAACCGATCGAATACAGCAAAACTTTGTTCGAGTACTCATGCCGATGGGATCGTTTACACGAATCGATTTTGGCGAATTTTTCGGTCACGAGTTGTAACTCGATAGTAGATGCCGATCACAAATCGGATAGGATACAGTTATAGCGTTGCACAATGGTTTCAAATCGATTAATTTTGAACTATGTATGTCAATCAAAGGCGGTCACATTTTTTTATCTCGATTTAGTTCGGTATCTCCGGTAGCGACTTTGTCATTCGGTAACTGAGTTCAATGTTTTGTTACATTTAACTTTGTTACCTTTAAATTGTTATCTTTTTAGGTACATAGTACAGCCAAGTGAGTTGACTATAGCTCGATTCACATCTGGCAGCTCTTAGCGTGTTCGACTAATTACATGACAGACACATCCTACAGTGAGCGCATCCTACCAACCCATATTCCGGCCGAGAATGACAGCCGATAAGATGACTGCGAAGCTGCCAACTTTTGTTAGCAAAGGCCAGTGGCTAATTTTCCACAAGTCGAATGAACGCGTCCTAAATCTGCCGACAGTCTTAAGTCAGAGACTCTCCGTTCTTAAACCTTCAAAGATAGGGCAACGCATCCGGGGGCGGGCCAATGTTTTTAATTCTGGACTGATGTTGGCATATATACCATCAGATGTACCATCAGGTGGACTGTATGCTCGTCTGCTGCCTTTTTTTATATAAGAAAAAAACATGAATTTATGTGTTTTTTGTGCATCAAATTAATTTCCAACTCGTATTTTATGAATTATCTCTTGACAAATGACAGTAACATCAATAATTTCGTATCTCACCGAGGACCTTAATCAGGATATTTGCGGAGTTATGATATTACATAAGCAACGTGGTTTATTAATTTGATGTGATTTATTATGGTGGTATGTTGTGTCGTCGGCGACCGGTTTTTGTAAACCTTTTACTCCACCTAGAGCTATGCGTAAATGTTGTTAATACTATCGTATTAATTCCAATTCAAAGTAAATTAAATAACTTACATTATTTACACTAAAGAAATATGTATAACCGTAACCAGCTCTTTTATCGTCCATTGCTGGACACGTGTCTCTTCATCTTGTGCATTACTTTTTATCTACGAAGGTGACAGACGAGCATACAGTCCACCTGATGGTAAGTGGATACTGTAGCCCATAGACATCCGTGATACATGCCAACATTAGTCCGAAATGACAAACGTAGGCACGACCCCGGATGCGTTGCCTACTTTTGGAGATATAGGAATGGATTTGGAGAAAGGATTGGGAGAATGGGGAGGCATAGGATGAGAATGAGCTCCGGCACATCTCACTCACTACCGAAACAAGTACGTACATTAGGAAAATAAGATAAAGTGGGAAATGCAGTACATTTCAAGGTAGTTTTCTGTGAGAGAGGGGTAACGTGGCCAGTCGAGTGCGCCCAGCGGCTGTTGAATTGCAGCGTGCACTCTCCCCCTTATATAATGAGCATGAGAGATTTACTGCCTTAAAACAACACGCTGTCCAAGCGGGTGTGTTAAGTGGTGTCAGCCGGCTTTACAATGATACCATCCCATCTCTATCCGTGTGTGTCGTAAAAGGTGTCTAGGAGATAACAAAGCGGTTACCATAAGCCCTGCGGAAACCACCTCTAAAAGAGTGCACTCGCAAAACCGCTTGGCCAGGCTGGCGTTTTAAGGCCATATATCCCTCATGCACATAATCAAAACTAATTTAAAAAAAATATCTTAGTTACCTGTTAACTAAGACTTATTAAAAACGAATTTCTAACTGACAAGAGCTTTTAAGTGTTGCTTCTTGTACTGTCTTGATTTATTGGTCCACTGATGTTGGGTAGCTGTTTTGTTATTCGTTTAATTATTCTGTAAAATGACTGTTATTTAACTGAACTGACAGGTATTTATAAGTTGTAATTGGAGTGGGAAATTTGCTTTTTTTTATAGAGAAGAGGGCGGACGAGCAAGCGGTCCCACGTGATGGTAAGTGTTACCGCCGCCCATGGACACCTGCCACACCAGGGGGTATGCGGGCGCGCCGCCGACCTTGCAAAATCCTATTCACAGCTTTCTTGAAGAACCACATGCCGTAGCTTGATGACATTTAATGTTTAATATGTAGTCAATTATTATTTATCATTTGAATGTAAAACTGACATATTATTTCTTTTAATGGAAATAATTTTAAATGTATCGACTAATTAATTCACTAATGTTCCATAATAATTTTACATTTGTTCTTGCACGCCAATCCTGGACTGACGTGACAAATGTGACGGGCTGTTGTATGTAATTACCATCTGCTAATACACATGCAAATAAATGATTTGATTTGATTTGCATTGGACAATGTGCATGAGGAGGTCCACGTCCAGCAGTAGACGACCAAATGGTTAGTTCCGGTTACAATTTTATCAGTTTACTTCGCTTTAGTATCGCTATGCTTTTAGTGTAGTACTGACTTATGTTTTAATTTTACGAAGACTCTGACCTTATCGGATCATGTGACGATATATATGACATATAACATGTGTAGATGTATACGCGTGGGTCGAGTCGCCCAGTTTCGTGATTTAATCTGAATTTTTAGCTTTTTATTGTTTCATGCAAATTTTATGGCGGCGCACAGTGGGACAGAACCGTGCGTACCGTCTCAAAAATAGCTTTTCGTAATGTTCTATATTGAATATTTTGTTAATGCATATGTCTAACTGAATGTTCAATGCATATTATATAGCAGTTGAAATACACTATTTCTCATTTTTTGTATTAGAATAAGGCTTGCAAGTTGACGCTCAAAATTATGTCAATTATGTAGAACACAATTCCACCAGTTTACATGGTCATATTTGCATTACTTTACCAGCAAATTTGTAAGTGTGATATATGGTTAGAATGGTGATGAAGTACTCTATTTAAAAATAATTTAAGTGAACCATTATGTGAAACCTGGGGAGGTAAAGAATTTTTATTTCAGGACCTAATATTCTATCCTTATTAGAAACTTTGCATAGACTTTTGACAGTTAGCGGTGTCTGCCCATGTCGTAATTTTGATAGCATCGTATAGAGCAGCTAATGTTAAAGGTAGGGCAAAAAAAATTGAGTGCCCGAATCTGCCCCCCTTGAAATGAAACTAAAAATGGCTAATGGGGAGAAAATACAAAATATTCCAAAAATTATTTTAGTTCTGATTAATGAGATTTTTGGATATTTAGATCACTTTTGACCTTTTTTTCTTAAACAATATTATCTATTTACTCAATCTTTAGGTAAAGTGGGAGTTTTGGGTAATGTATTAGTATGTAGTATATTTTTTTTATCGTGCGGTCAGATGTGGTTAATGTTTTGTTATCACTGTGTGAATTACATGTTTCTCATATAGTTTATGTATTTCTCTATCGCGGTGAAGGAAAAGGGAGCAAGTGGTATCTAGTTATAGTTGTTAGTGTACATTATCAGTACCTACCTACTACTAACCACCTTCATAGATAGTGGTTAGGAACTTGATAATGACACTAGATAGTAATATTTTTTCACACGAAATTTCAGTATAAAAGTTATTGATTTACGTTGTCATTTACCAGTACTTTAGTGTGCTTTAACATAATATAGTCTTCACCAACCTCGGTAAAAAAAAAGTAGTTAAAAATAAAAACAAAATGAGTGAATTTGTTGTGCCTCGACGAGTATTATGCGAATTTTTTATTGGCCATGGAACAAAATCAGAAGATATTCAAAAATACTTAGAACAACACCACCATTTGTCGTCTGAAAAAAGTGAATTAATTGTGAAACGTATTCAAAAAACGCTTATAACAGCGTTTAACGATCGGTGGATCAAATCTAACCGAACTAAAGAACGTTTCTTTAGTAATAATATATCGTGGTTAGACGGTGAATTTAAGGTACAATTCGAAGAAGCACCGATGGATATTACACCTACAACATCTGAAAAACGTGGACGTCCACCAAAGTCTTATGAAGATCTATCAGAGAAATCGAAAAAAAGAAAGAATATGGAATTGGTACAAGAATATGGACTCGAGTATATACATAATGCATACGTTCAAGGATTGCGGGCTGAAGGAGAAATCGAAGAAGCTACTGTTGTTTCAATGATGCGGAATTGTGAAAGAAATGAAAAAAGGATCATGAAGGAAAAATTATTGCATGAAAGTCGCAATGGAACAGATTTTACGGTGGATGAAGCTTTAAGTATGTTTGCAGATTTAGATCTTTCGAAATCACAATACGGATTTCTTCGAGCAAGTTTGATTAACAAAAACTTCGACATATTGCCATCATATAATATACTGACGAACGCCAAAAAACTGTGTTATCCTCCACTATCCAGCATTCAAATAACCGATATAAGTGCTAAAGTAAATCTACAAGATTTGCTGGATCACACTTGTGCTCGCATCTTAAAGATTGAAAATGTTTACAACCCAAGAAGAAAATCTCTTAAATTGTTTACCAAGTGGGGATGTGATGGTTCATCGGGGCAAAGCGAATATAAACAAGTTTTAACAGATGAGAGTGACTTAGTCTCAGATACAAACTTATTTATAGCGTCTTTGGTACCAATAAAGCTGACTGACACAGAAACACATGAGATAATTTGGCAAAATCCGGCTTGTTCTTCTATTCGTTATTGCCGACCAATCCTGATGGAACTTGCAAAAGAAACGCCCGAGACAACCCGATCAGTGGTTGGTGATATTCGGGGTCAAATTAATAATTTGCAAACATCAAAGATACACAAGGAGACGCAGGTAATTGAAATAAGTCACGATCTATTTCTAACTATGGTGGATGGAAAAGTTACACAAGTTCTTACTGACACAAGTTCTGGAGCTGTATGTACAGTGTGTGGGGCTAAGCCAAGTGAAATGAATAATTTGGAGAAGATTGCATCAAAGCCAGATAATATAAATGCTTACGAATACGGTTTGTCTACGTTACACGCGTGGATCAGGTGCATGGAGCTAATTTTACATAT
Organism: Sesia apiformis; assembly: GCA_914767545.1. NCBI lineage: Eukaryota > Metazoa > Arthropoda > Insecta > Lepidoptera > Sesiidae > Sesia > Sesia apiformis. Next base: position 943,736 of record OU611958.1, read on the forward strand.
TTCATATAACCTTTCATTTCAAAAATGGGCTGCGAGAACTTCGGAAGATAAAAAAAGTAAAGAAGACAAGAAAAAGCTTGTACAAAGTTTGTTTCGAAGCCGGATGGGATTGCACGTTGATAAGCCCCGACAAGGAAGTGGAAACAGTAATGACGGCAATACAGCTCGGCGTTTTTTTGAGAACTACTACTGCGCTTCAGAAATTACAGGGGTTGACGAGGAACTTATTAAAAGGTTCTATGTTATTCTGCAAACCATGGCATCCGGTATTGCTGTAAATCCAGAAAAATTTGGTGAATATACTCGTGCAACCGCACAACTGTACGTAACAAAATATATGTGGTATAATATGCCTTCTTCAGTACATAAAATCTTAATACATGGGGAAAGTATAATAAGACATTTTGCTGTTCTGCCCATTGGTCATTTATCTGAGGATGCCCAAGAATCGCGTAATAAAGATTACAAAAAATTCAGATTGCATCATGCTAGAAAATGCTCTAGGTCCGCAACAAACGAAGACGTATTTCATGGTCTTCTATTTACGTCAGATCCTTATATATCAAGTATCAGAAAACCATCAGTCACTATATCCAAGAAATTGTTAGAGGAAGCTAAGAACCTCTTAGCTATTTAAATCGAAATAATTTCGTACATTATTTGTAAAACATATTTTTGGAGTGGGTTATTATATATTTGTCATTTATTTAAATGTAAGATTCATATGTAATATAAAATAACATAAAATAGGTTTATTAATATCATAAAACTGTAAAATTATAATTCAATAAGTTAACCAAACCATGGTTTAATATTAAAATAATACATTTTTATTTTGTTTTATTTTATTTTATATTATTTATTAAACATTTGACAATGATACATTCATTATTGGATTGTATGTACTCTGGAGACACTACATACCAAATTTCAGCGATTTACTTCAATCAACAAAAAAGTTACAGATTTTTGAGACGGTACGCACGGTTCTGTCCCACTGTGCGGCGTAGTGTTGCAGTTTGAATCACAATACTTCTCTATAACAAAAAAAATAAGTCGGTATAATGGTATGTACAAATGCGTGTATGCGCATACGCATACACAACAAACTGGACAACACAACAACAACTGATATAAAACTTTAAAAACTGGGCAAATCGGATTCATTATTTACTTCATTAAGTACTTTAAGTCAAAAAAAGCTTAGGTATGTACCTTTCTCCAAATGACAGTTAATTCGATTTCACCCAACTTTTCGAATTTTGTTATACATATTTGGGGATGAGGCAAAGGCTATTTTACACGTCTTTCGGGTTTGTACTCACGCAGTGTATTATAGACCGTTGTTTATAATATACGTTGTATTATAGATAATAGATTATAGACGATTCAGCAAGATTTATTTCTAAGTAAAATAACTTTCTATTTTTTTAACGAAAATGAACGCGTTCGATTGTATTCATGTTTTTTTGAAAATCTTTGAATGCAGTTTCTCGTAACTCTATAATCAACGCCATGGTTCCCAAGAACAAGTTTCTCTATTTCTAATACGAGTCGCTTCAGACTTTTACATAAAGACCCATCTCAAAAAAGGACCAATTGCCCCATTGACCAAAAAAAGACCTCAAAATTAGACTATTGAGACCCTAGACTATTTCTTAAGATAAAAATCAAAGGCTCAAAGTTCAAGTGATACGATATCAGCCAGTAATTAGCAAATAAATTATTTACAATAGAATCATTTCTCAACGCCACAAGGTTCTCTTACTCAATCTCTTTCTAAATAAGTTTTCTCCATTCTTTAATTATTCATCAAACGTCAAAAGTACCGGAACGTACTTTCTCAGTCACAGTTCGTTAGTTACGCAGCAAAAAGTTAACTTTAAACAATACAATTGGGTGCAATGATGCGGATAGGGCAATATTTTTTGCATAGAGTAGTATTTATAACTAAACTAGCTATTGTCCGTTTGGTCTACATGATTTACGCAGGCTTCAGCCTGAAGCCATGGATCCCATTCATGATTATGCGTGAAAATTTCAACCAATACTTTTTTTTCCAAAAAAATCTTTAGATGTCAGTTAACTCAAAAATATCGTAAGCATTTTTGTTTATTTACCAGGACTGGTTGAAAGCGTAATTGAATGAAGACTCCATGTTTCCAGTTCCATGACAACAGCATGTTATAGTGTGTATCAACCTTTATGTATGTAACTCGAGGAGATTTCTAGATTTCTTACATACTACCTGCATTTTTTTTTAGTAAAATCTAGTTTAGCTAGCGCGTGACCAGTTTATGTTAAGAGACCAGTTTGACTTTTTGGAGGAGAAAAATAACATTCTGAATTCATTTATTCCATGTTACATAATGATTTTATATATTAGATCAATTCCAATTAATTCTGTGATAAATTACGTGTACCATTTTGTGATAATCTTGTTTGTCCGGAGGCCGGTCACTGTTCGAAACATTATCATAATTATGTATAATTATGGTTAATTATTATCCACATATAAATAGTGCATAGATCGAGGCTGTTCATGGGCGATATACCCACTTACCATCTGATGAACTGCATGCTCGTCCGCCGCCGTCTTTTTATAAAAAAAAAACAATAAAATAGAACATTTGAAATTTATGAACCCATAACGTTTTCAAGTTCCAGTTATCCTTGAGTATACTTACATCGCGAATAATGAGTCAATAAGGCATGGTGTCAAGTTTCTACATTACCATAAACAGAACGCTTAGTTCCATTAATGATAATAATCTTATTATTATTAATATCTCAATATTATTATTATTATTAATGAATCAATGCTGAAGTTAGAAATTAGACACGTGAAATTTGAACAATAGCTGCATTTTATGATCCAAAGACTCACTAAAATGGGATTTGACGGTCCTATTAACTTGAAACTTGGTATAAATATTCTATACAAACTTAGATCAAATTGATTTGATTTAAGCATACAAATTATTAATTCACCGTCTTTCAAATATGTGTTCAGGGGGCTTAAATATACATGGCGTGAAATTTTGCATTTTTAATAAAAAAAAAAAAAAGACAGTTCCTTGATTATGTGTGTCACAAAGGAATCGAATGCGTTTGGTGTGAAGGTCAAAAGACATTGGCGTGAGGTTATTTTCTGGGGAAGGAAGAAGGAAAGTCTTAATGTCTGTCACTCGATACACAAATGTCACTCGAGAATTATGCAAAATAATTGTATACAATTTTTCATAATACAATACCTACCCAAAACTAAGTTATTTTTTAATTATGTAATGTTATATTTTGATTATAAGGTTTATAAAGCCTATAATGTCTCTTACTGTGGACCCTATTTGCGTGTGTCAACGTTTGCCATTTTTTACTTGATGTTGACACATATATCACCGACGTCCGCGGGCGACAGCATTAGAAGTATATCCTGAGATAATTTAATTACATACCTAATGCCTGAATTTAGATTCCACATTAGATCATAATACTTAATCGACCTTCAAGAGGTCAGCCATAAATGGAAAGATTTGCAGAGATTATAATCATGGTGTCATGTGGTCATGCCGCCATTTTAGGAGAGAGCGTGGTCGTCCACGTGATACAAAGGATCCTATTTCTTAATAAGTATATTTAGACACTCATCTACGAAATATGCAAATATGCACATACGAATACGAAATATACAACTTGCAAAGACTAATTGGTACCTTATTAGACTTTGCACAAACTGATTTGACAATGTAATGTATAACTAAGTAATCCTAAGACATCTAGTCGCAATTGTGCGCAACGTAATCCTCTACTTAAGCGTACGATGTGCTTACAACTAGTGTTGTCAATTTGCGGATTTTTTTCCAAACGTTGAAAAATTTATGAAAAAGATTCAGTAAATTTTAGGACATTTTCCCATACGATAATTTATCATACATACCATAACAACAGCCTAAGTCTCTCTACTACTGTATATAGAGGGCTTCCGCAAGAATCGACATCACGAACAGTCTTCTGTTATTCTCATCGTGTTACTAGCAGCGACTTTCTTCAAGTCGTCACGTGGTCGAAGAGTGTTCAACGCTACGTTTCCCGGTACGTGCTCTTTATTCGAGGATTGTCTTGCGTAGGAATGGTAAGAGTATCCAAATTACATCAGACAATCCTCATTTCTGAATCCAAAAAGTCGTAATCCCCATTTCAAGTGTTTTGTAACATTTCAAAGTGATGACTAAACCTTTTGTTTATGTAGTCAACTACTTACATTTTAAACATAACCCACAAATTATATATAATATGAAACAATCCAGCTTATCCAGATTTGGTCGCATTAACCGTCTGTGAAATAGTTAAACTGTGTGAACAATAAATCACACGTGCCTTTAAGATAAACTCAGTCTTAAGGTGCACCTAGACTGCGGTCGATCGACGTCGACCACTCGATATCAACCGCCCCAAGCATACAATGGATGTCACTGGATGATCGACGAGTCCATAGATCTATCGATTATCGATCCATATTATTTATGGCTACATTTTGAAATGGACGGCGTGGATACATCAATGAACATCGAATGAAACTATCAATCGAAGTTGACCCTGATGCTATGCCTCCACACTGATTCCATCTAAACGGTCGATGTCATCGATCCACGTCGATCGGCAGCAGTCTAGTTGCACCTTTAGCGCCTTTAGCGATTTTACACGACTAATTTTAAAGCCGTTGCCTTTGTGATTGTGTAACCGTTGCGAAGAATTGAGAGCGAAGCTTCGAACTCTACCAATTCTCATTCAGTATAGTCTTGAAGACTTTAAGAAGGGAGGATGAGAAAAAGCTGATTTTATAATATAGGTAATTTTACAAAAGTTTTTTGAGGGACAGGGACAGTTGCACATCGAGCTGATAATACCTATATAATTCGAGAAAATCGAGGTTGCGTATTCCCCTGTTTCTTTCTCCAAAAAGGGATCAATTTTATTTTTTTCTTTATTTGCACTAACGAATAGTTTGTGTGTCGGTACGTGTTGTTTTTTTCATGAAGATTTGTTATATTTACACACTGGGCTTCTTTTACTCGTATGCAGCGTTTTAATGGGACATTGTTTTTTTATTTTTGGAGGGTTCTAGCTCCTACAAGAAACAACTATTCAAAACCTTGCTCATGTATGCTCATGGTAGATATAAAACGTATTAAAAACATTTTTAGGGACATTTATGGGGACTCTTCGGCCGCATTTAAAAAAAAGATACCTCTTTTATTGTAGTGGGACTGTGGGACTAATTGGTTAATGGTTAAACTAATTAGGTTCTAATAAGGTCTTAACTTATATTTTTTATAATAAATACGCATACTCCTTCAATGCACGCGGAGTCCACTTTTTATGTTTTGCATTTAGTAAAGATAGTTTTTTTATGTACTCGTGTGAATATATTAATGTAACAACTGATTGCGGACCAAATAATAAAATAAATAAATAAAAATAATTGTCCTATTGCCATAACTCGGAGAAATTAGGGACAAGACTGTCGTCCACCTTCAACCTTATTATCCTCTTCAAGGATTATAGTATTTTTGAGGACTATCTGCTCGTCCGCTATCTTCTTTCAATAAAAAATAGTAGCAGAAAGAAATCAAAAAAATATATATTGTCAAGATTAATTACGATTGCAAAAACAGAAAACGCAGCTTCTGATTTATCTAATTAAGCGAATGGTAAGCGCAACCAGAAAATTCTGGTATTCCTTGACGTGTTATTGACTTGATTAATAACGGGTACTCAAAATAAAATTAATATTAATTTAAATTGTATGTCAAAATACAAATAAGACGTAAGCCGACATTTGTATGTATACAAACTAGTAAAGATTTAGGCTCCGGCCGTAGTGGAGGCGGAGCGGGAAGCGGGAGCGGCAGGCCCGGTGTGCGTCGCGATCCGCTGTTTTTATATGTCCGCAGTTAAAGGGATTGTTGTTGTGGAAGTGCCCCGTTTTGTATAGGTAATGTCTCACTAATTTAATTTAGATGTTGGTATGTATTACGTATGTGTGGGTGCACTTACATCTGTGCGCCAGTCTCGTAATAAACGATTGTATCGGACACACGTCTTTGATTTGCTAGATGTCTTACTTGCAATAAATGCATTTTTTATTTCATTTATTTATTTATCTTATACTTTATTATACACATACATACAGTACTTAAAAAGGGATTAACAAAATGATATACCCACAACAGGTAAGTTTATCTAAGGAGATTTCTTCCAGCAAATCTGGCGACAGCGATATTTTACTTGGGATAATGCCACACTCAAAAATGCCAAAACTATAGGGACATTTCAAACATGCACTAACAAGCACTGGCAATCTTAAACTATCTTGAACTGTCTGCAGCCGCTCAAAACTCTTGCAAATGTCGCCGCGGAATCCGCTCCCCGCCCTACAGTCATATCGACCACACCTCAGTCAATATATATAACGTGTTTGAAAAATACGCAGCGTATCCCGCTCTCCGCCCCGCGCCCACTCCTACCGCAGTCTCAAAGCGAAATTTTATTAAAACCTCAAGTGATTATTGACTAAATACGAAAACACTCATGACACGCATTACGACATTCAGCACCAGATGATGATTGATGATTTGCACTCGATTGCATCAATGCAAAACCTATTCACTTTAGTAACTATATAAGCACTAGTTTTAAATATTGAATGACTTACGTGTCAAGTTGTCATGTCATGAAAATGATGAACGATGTGACCATTCAGTGTTTCTCTGTTATTCGCGAATTGTTACTCATTGTTTTGTATTGCACCGAATGAACTGTTCTAATTGTTGACTGCCTAAATGGGAACGCACTTAGGAAATCACTTTGTCAGAAACACTGACGACGTATCAGTAAATACTGATATGTCGTCAGTGTTTCTGTCAAATTAGACACGACAGATAATTAACGAATGTAAACATCAGTGGCGTAGCTAGTCCTAAATGGGCCCTGTATCAAAATTTGTTGGGGGCCCTTTTTATTTTTGCTTACACACTGTAGCTCGGGGGCCCCGTATCATTGATACGGCTCATACGGCGGTAGCTACACCCCTGGTAAACATTAAACACCCAGAAAAAGCATTGAGTATTGTCGAGACAACGCGTGATGGCGCAGTTATGACAATTGACGAGTACTCGTAGATCTTGGAACACGTTTCAATTGTTATCGAAAAAATAACGGTCAAGTGTCAAGTAGTTTTGATTATTATAGCAGAAAATAAAATTGTCTATGCGTGACAAACTATTATAGATAGTTAACAATTCAATTGAAATCAAGAAATTTGTTTTTTCACCCAAATTTGGAAAAATATTAATATCTTGGAAACTAGAAGCCTTTCTTAAGATAGTGTGTGGGTACAACACTATTTGGCTACCGGTAAAAGGGTCTGGCAGATTAACGTTCCATTTCACGTTCTATCTAATTGCGTTTGATCGGTAACAGTCCGCTATTATCGGTTACGTATTGCTTCCTTTTACATAACGCGGGCACGACTGTGGCTAATTTTATTGTTCAAAGCAATTTGAGTGTCTCGGTCGTGTTGCTGTAAATTATATATGGCTATTTGCCTGTGGCTGCGTTTGTGCAGAATTAATGTGTCTTGTATATGATTGAATGTCTGGTGTGATACAGATGTACAATTCTATATTTTGAATTTGTTTTCTGTTTGTCTGTGCAAATTTTATATAAAGACTCAGGGAATACTTATTTATTTATCTTTTATTTATTTTTTTATATTGTACATTAGGTTACAAAAGCCGAGCTTAATACCTTAAGGCATTCTCTACCAGCTACCTTTGAGTTGATCACAGAAATATAATGTGAAGTGCGATGAGACGTATAAATATACAAATTTAAACCACAAACAGAATAAGTAATTTGCCTATAAATAAATAAACATGATGAATACATACAATATCATTATCATACAATGTGCTAACATATACATAAATACATTCCATACAAACATAGGTATATATCATAATAAATACATACACTTAAACACATATACAAAGGCACTAAGTATGTAATGACGAAAGGTCAATTACCTTTCCTTTTGGAACATTTTCCCTGAGCCTCCATCATATCAAAATGGAGAATATTGCTCAGACATAAGGCAATTACGGTAGGTATTATTAATCATATATTATAATTACCTATGTATATTTGTATGGTATGTTGTAAGTATGTATGCATGTTTGTATATGTTTATTTATATTATGGTATTTAATTAATATGCTTCACTATTAATTATAGTTTTATTTAATTTTAACTATCCTACAGCGCCATCTTTGCATAGCCCAAAGGTTGACGGGGAGATAATGCTTCCAAGCATTAAGTCCGACTTTTGTCACTTTGTGCAATAAAGAATAAATAGAAAAAAAATAAAATAAAATATACAGGCTGGTGATTCATTCGATCTATTTCTTTTAGCGGGTGATAGTAGTAAAAAAGTAATTTTCTACATTTAATTATGGTCCTAAAATGATATGTTTTTTTTAATTTTGAGTGATGAACAGTTTGATTCTTTGATCAAACTGTTCATCACTCCCAACTGATCCAACAGTTTGATCAAAGACTCAAACTGTTCCTCAAACCAAATATCAATATAAATGTTTAATAATAATAATAATAGTAGTTCAATAATAATAGTATAACAACACCTTTGGGGTGCCATTAGGACTTCGCTACTGCAGTGCATTCTATATGTCCATGTTCATATTTAGACAGAATGAATAGTAAGGAATGCCAATAAATAACATACAAAACTATCTAATTTAAACAAACTGTAGGCAAATCAAGTCACTCAACAGATTTTGCCTGCAGACAGATGTGCCGATAAGCATCCATTGTGGAGTAAATACAGTCAACGGCAAATCATCATCATTTTCAACTTTATTCCGATGTACTCGTCGGAGGAGAGTGCACGCTGCAACCCCACAGCCGTTGGCCGCACTCGACGGACCACGTTACCCCTCTCTCACAGAAGACTATCATGAAATGTACTGCATTTCCCACTTTTTTTTATAGAAAAAGGCGGCGGACGAGCATGTATCGCGGATGTCTATAGACGACAGTATCCACTCACCACCAGGTGGGCTGTATGCCCATCTGCCGCCTACTTTCTATATAAAAATGCACTGACAGCAAAATGTAACGATTCGCGTTTTTGCCGATTGTACATGCATTCTCGTTCTTGTACTAACTAACCATTGTTTGCGAGTTGCGTTCCCCGGTCTGTGAATGTTCGTCTCGGTGCGTTAGTCTGAATATTTCGTATCAACTGGGGCCTTTGTTGGTTTGTATGGTTTATTAAAATCCACTTGAGCTATTTATATATTTACCATCCCATCTCATCCTAACTAAGGCAACAAAATTGGTACCATAAGCGCTGAGGAACTAGATCACCTCCAAAAGAGTGGTCTCGCTAACCCGTTGGCGTGGCGTTTGAAGCCATACATCCCTCACGCACACGGCAATGTGCACGAAACGGCCCACATCCACCAGTGGATGATAAAAGACCTGGTTACGGTACTTACTATACATTTTTGAGGATAATTCACTGCAAAAATAACAATTGTGCCGAGACACTTACAAGCGATGAGTTATATAACAACGGAGTCAAATATGTCGTGTTCTCAAACACGTGTTGAGGTCAGAATACGAATGAATTAATATTCATTCCGACACATTCACGCCTAAAATGACCGATATTAACGATTCATGTGTTTAAGTTATAGTCTCAGTTATTTAATTAATGAATTATGTCACGAATTTGAAGAGTTACAGATATTTATGGTGTGAATATTGACCTTTGGCGTCTTTAGGCAATATATTTCACTAATGTAAATGTGTATCAATTTAGTACTAGCTGACTTTGGAGTTGATAGCCTAGGGTATATATTCTCCGCTCTCATTTAGAGCGGTGATGACATTGGGCTATTACTCTCCATTTTCATTAATGAAATCACGAGTTCAAATCCTCAGCACATACCACTGAGCTCCTACTTCATTAACTCAGTTAGTGGCTGTATTCAAAAATGTACTTCAGCTAAACCATATAAGTCTACGTATTGCGGAAATTACGACGTTCGTATTTCGAAAAAATCCACTGCATCTCAACTAAGGGTCACCAGGTGAATCCAAAACTACATTCAGTTTCCGTGTTTATACAATGTGTCACTCAAATATCGAAAAAGCCCATAATAAGTTACCTATCCAGAGTAGAATCGATTCTATTAGTTTTTACAATAGATTTTTTTTTTATAATTTGTTGTACAATACTACAAGTAATGGGCGCTACGAACGTTTTAGACAGGAAAACAAACCTCATATGTTTGGAACTTTTGAATTATTCATTAGAATAACTTAATTTTTCGCTAGAATGGTTTTATATATTTTAAATTCATGGATATGTCTCAGGTTTTTCGTATATTTTTTTTTAATGGACGAAGGTGGCAGATGAGCATACCGTCCACCTGATGGTAAGTGGATACTGTCGCCCATAGACATCCGCGATACATGCCAACATTAGTCCAAAATGACAAACGTTGGCACGCCCCCGGATGCGCTACCTACCTGTGGAGAGATAGGAATGGATTTGGAGAAAGGGTTGGGAAAATGGGGAGGGATAGGATGGGAGTGGGCTCTGGCACATCTCACTCACTACCGAAACACGCACGTACATTAGGGAAATAAGATAAAGTGCAGTACATTTGAAGGTAGTTTTCTGTGAGAGAGGGGTAACGTGGCCAGTCGAGCGCGCCCAGCAGCTGTTGGATTACACTCTCACCCTCCAAAAGTTAATTCCTATTTAATTAGTAGTAACGTATCCGTATCCTATTTTATTTCATTAGAATGCCCTTGAAGGCTTCAGTTCAACTTGACACTCAGTGGCGTATTTACCCTATGGCCATGGGGGCCATGGCCCGGGGCGGCAGGTCAGCTTTGGGCGCCTTTCATATTCGTTACCTATCTTTTATTTTATTGCTTTTTGACTTGACTTGCCTGAAGAAATTTAAAAAGCCTACTTAATTCCCATATAAGCGAAGAACGTTTGAACAGTTTAGCCATCATTAATATAGAAGCTGACTTAACAATCTCCGTTAATTATGACAGTGTCATTGACGAATTTGTCAACCAATTTGTGCATCGCAAAAAAAGGTAAATATTTAATAAATGATGTTTATTCTTTTGTATAGTCTGTTTCATTATTAACAGATTTTTGTTTTTTTTTTTCGTTAATTTATGGGGCGGCAAACTTTATAGGCCCAGGGCGCCAAATCTTAAAATACGCCGCTGCTGACACTACACTAAATGCATATCTACTAATTACAATATACACCGAGAAGTTTTTCACTAAACCATGTTTAACACGTTTCTAAACCGCGTGTGCATTGCGCAAGTGACATTTCAAAGTCCGTGATAACAAATGGCTAATCATTAGTTAATTTGCTGATATTAAAATATACAAGATCAAAACTCATGTTTTACGGATCACCATTAATCAGATCTTTGAACAATCAAATGACACTTCCATGACCTTTACATTGGCGAATGAATGGTTAATTTTACGAGGGCCTGTAATATTTTAAAATTTTACACCAGGTGTTGCCAAAGTGCCGTGTAGTCGACTTCAAGTCGTCGCCAGCACAAGATCTGAGGAAGTACAATGTAGGGGGAGAGTGCACACTGCATTCCCACAGCCGCTGGGAGTTATATCACATAAGACTACCTTGAAATCATTGCATACCTTGCATTTGCCACTTTATCGTATTTCCCCAATGTACTTACGTGTTTCGGTAGTGAGTGAGATATGCTAGAGCCCATTACCTCGCCGTTTTTCCAACCCTTTCTCCCAATCTGTTCCTTAAAAGGTAGGCGCGCATCTGGGGGCGTGCCAACGTTTATTATTCTTAACCGATGTCGGCATATATGGCGGATGTCTACGGACGACAGTGCAGTGTCTACTGACCATCAGGTGGACTGTATGCTCGTTTGTGGCCTTTTTTCTATAAAAAGAAAAATATAGGCGCCTTGGATTCAGCCAGGGTGCCGAGAGTAGAAAAAGTTTAGAAACCAATATTTTATACAATGCTCTATTACTAACTGTCATATTCAGATTCAATTTGTGTGGAGTTGAGAGGATATTAGGTAATTATATCTAATCATATAAAATAATATATTAATTGCAACTAATACTATAAACGCGAACTTCATTACATTGGAACTTAGGCTTAACTTTTATAATACATATAATACTTTTATAAAACACCAGGATCCCCTGGTGTTGCAGGTTGGTTGAGCGGCGGTAACACTTACCATCACGTGGGACCGCTTGCTCGTCCGCCCACTTGTCTATAAAAAAAAAATGCGGCGACCTCGCAAAATCCTATTCACAGCTCTCTTGAAGAACCCCATATCGTAGCTTAATGGGAAGACCTCTTGAGGCAGTTCGTTTGACAGCCTACGGGTTTGCGGATACATATTCTTAATTAAACTTTTGCCGGAAAAGCTGTCATTACCCTCGGTGTTGAGTGATGTGTCGCTGTTTGCCACGGATCCGTATTACTATTCATTGCTTACTGGAGGAGACTCCATCTCAGATGGACCATCTGGCACACTAGCCTTCAACGTAATGCTCGGGTATCACGTGTTATACGTTACGTTACTATATGGTAATGTTAGAGACGCGTATAAATGTTTTCTTCCCGAATGCTCGGGTTCTAAGCAGGAACGCTGTTAAATTCTTAGAGAAATCGTTGTAATTAATGTACGCATTCGTTTTTATAAACTGTAATGTATCTTCTGTTTTGTTTGAATAAATATATAAAAATATATTAACTCCAGAAAATCAACGGAAACATAATTAAATTAACATTAGAAATACAAAAAAATAAAATCTGTCCTTTTTCCCGGATAATTTTTATGTTAGACATTATATTAGAATTATATTTTAAACATGGTATTTTTTCATAAGTAACTAGAACCACGTGTTTACTTGAAACCAAGAACCACCGGCTAGTAACTACTGAATCTGATGATGCGTCTTTTTCTTGTTCCAGAACAATGCGAACTTCCCAAGGACGAGGTTTACTTGCCAGGGTCGCGTTGCCGGCTACTACGCTGATGTTGAGACAGGATGCCAGGTAAGGATACACAAGTATATTAACATTACAAAAGCATAACTTCTTTTTATTAATGGCTTCATTAGGACAGAAATCGCTTGACCGAATCGCTCGGTAACTGACTTGCATGATTTTCTATGAAGATGGATGAAGAGGTTTTAGCATCAATTAACTCGCATAGAGAACTAGAACAATTTGCTCTCCAATGCAGGATGTGACGTAGGCCTCTCTCAAGGCCATCGCACACCATCTTCTGGTTTTGTTGTCCAGCCTTGTATAGGTATATTGTAATGAAATTATATAAGCAAGAGCTAACTAAGCCATATTGTGTAGAATGGCCAATTAATGACATCAAGGGCAAACTAACATTAATTCACGATTTCTAGCTCTAATTAACATTTACTACCCCATTACCATATTATTACAATTAGTAATCTTTCCAGATATGTCATACAGCTGTGCTGCTATAAGAGCTATTTAACAACTCGTTCTGTTAGGAGTGTAGAAAATTGTTTTCTTCACCTACTGCAATGCAATTCAATTCATCTTTCACTATCCACTGTTGGAAATGGCCCTCCTCATACACACCACCATGGATGTATGGACCTAAAACACCACGATGGCCAAGCGGGTTGGCGAGTCCACTATTTTAGAGGTGGTGTAATTCCTCAGGGCTTGTGGTAGCGGCTTCGTTATCCTTTAGTCGCTTTAGACGACGGCAAGAGGAGGGGTGATGTTATTCTATAACCCACCGAGACACCACACGTTACGTCGTGGTAAAAATCTGTAATTGTACGCGTCCAGACCCGGATAACAATTAAAAAAAAAAAACTCCATGTTTCTTTAAATTTAATTATCTTTAGTGCAGTCATTGATGCAAGCCAATTATAGAGGAAACAGTTTTTGCTTTAACGTGTGTTATGTTAATTACACGTAATCCCTTTCCCGATGGGATGTTGTAATTGAATGATCTCGTTTACACAATTAAGTTAATCATTATTAATTAGTAATTGGATTTAATTATAATTTTCTGTAACGAACTGCATTTTTTACTGTTATTGTTTCTACACAAAAGTCTAGTTCATGTAGGAGATTTTTAGTTTCAAACGAATATTAAAGGTATTTATGAATAGCCCACACTACGAATTCCTGTGTCTTGAGTCCAGAAATACATACAAACACACCACTCCGACCAGAACAAACATTTATCTTTAAACGAAGTAATCTCCGACCGGGAATCGAACTTGGGACTGTTTGTACTGCAGGCAGTATCACAACCAACTCGGCTATTGTGTTGTCAAATCAAAATCGACTAATTAAAATTAGTCGTCAAATAAAGGTAATTTGATCAGCACGAGTGGGCGTCGTACACCGCGCTCTTCGGCGCATGTTCTCCATACGAGGATTTTTCCCTTCTATCTGTTATCAATTCCGCCGCATATATGGCCTGTCCTTCAGTTTCAGTCGAATTTAGGGGTCATCTGGAAAATAAAGCCAAAAGACCTCCAAAAAGCTCGATGTGCTGAAGAGAGCCAAGCGGTACTTCACCCTTGGGCAACTCCTAATGCTCTGCAAAGCTCAGGTTACGCCCCATATGGAGTACTGCTCACATCTCTGGGCCGGCGCACCAAAATATCAATTGGACCCATTTGACTCCATCCAATGACGTGCTGTTCGAATTGTCGACGATCCTACTCTCATAGGCGGTTTAGAATCTCTCAGCATTCGGAGAGACGTTGCGTCTCTCTGTGTGTTCCACCGCCTGTACAATGGGGAATGCTCTGAAGAAATGTTCAATATAATCCCCACCTCGGGTTTCCATAACCGCACCCCCCGTCACAGAAGTGCGGTCCATCCACATCTCCTTGATACGGAGATGTCGCGTACTGTTCGGTCCAAAAATTATTTTATATCGCGAACCCGTAGGCGCTGGAACGAACTGCCTCAAGAGGTCTTCCCATTAAACTACGATATGTGGTTCTTCAAGATAGCTGTGAGTAGAATTTTATAAGGTCGGCGGCGCACCCGCATACCCCCTGGTGTTGCAGGTGTCCATGGGCGGCGGTAACACTTACCATCACGTGGGACCGCTTGCTCGTCCGCCCACTAATCTATAAAAAAAAAATTTGCTGATTCTTTGAGCTATGCCGGCAACTTTAGTTCTCCATCGAATTTCTTCGTGTCGAATTATGTCTAGCAAAGGGACTCCGAGCATAGTTCTTTCCATCCAGACATACAGCCGACGAGGTAGACGAGTTCATACATGCAAACACAAAGAAATAAACACAGTTTCTCTTCACACTCTCTTTAATACAGGTCAAGTATTAAAGACTTATTAATATTTAAGTACTGAGATATTTACTTAGATATTTAAGGTCACGCAAATTCAGTGACAGATTTTTCTGTGTTGCCTAAAAATTTTAATGTCAGTCTTGTTGGAAATTTATTATATCAATCCACTTTATACTCAGCTCTCACTAACAGCACTCTCAAATAAACCCCCTTTAGATATAAAGGAAAATAATTAAAGATATAACAGATGCGCCCACTGACGTGTGAAGGTGATCTTCACGTCACAAAAGGTAATGGCACCCACATTAGTGATACACCTACGATTTTTGGGTCAAGTTACTCTCCGTACGAGAGGTACCGTCATGTGATTTTTACATTGATAATTTGGTAGCTGTTGTTGTAAAAAGTGTATAGGTATTGCAAGCATTGGACAAGGTGAAGTACATAATGGCCGTTAGATTTATATATTTCTATTTAACTTTAAGGTTCGTCTAAGTACCATTCTATTCTCTTAGTTGTCCCTCGCGGTGTGCATATTGTGTACCTACTTCTATCTACATCTATCTATACATATAATAAAACTGTAGAACCAGCGTGTCTGTACATTGAATATATTTACCAAAAACTGATTGAAAGTGAAGAGTATCAGAAAACAAAAAGACCATTTTGAAAATTTTTGTGTGTCTATATGTTTGTATGTTCGATCACGCTGATGTCCAAAACTACGGAACGGATTTTCATGGGGCTTCCACAGGTTAATTAAGCTTAGCTTGGCGCTTCGAATAGGAAAGATATTCCAATTTAGATTTAAAAACTAAAAGTCCACGCGTACGTTCTCGGGCGCAGCTAGTATTACTATAAATATTAAACTTGTTAAATATTTTCTAACGGAATCAATGAATTTCTAAATTGTTTAAATTTGTATTTAAATATAAACACAATATTGTATTCTATTAGAACACATTTAATATTTATAGAATATAGAAGTAGGTACAATACATAATATGAACACCGCAATGGACAACTGAAAGAATTTTATTAAATAATTAAAGTTACACAATAAATAGTCTAATATACTTTATGTGAACGCCATTTTTTATATAGAAAAAGGGTAGCAGACGAGCAGACAGTCCACCTGATGGTAAGTATACACTGTCGTCCATGGACATCCGCTATACTCGTACATGCCAACATCAGTCCAGAGTAACAAACGTTGGCACGTTCCTCGCTACATTGCCTGCCTTTGAAGATTTAGGAATGGAATTGGAGAAAAGGTTGAAAAAATGGAATAGATAGCACAGGGTAGGATGGGAATGGGCTTTGGGATATCTCACTCACTATCGAAACATGTACTTATATAAGGAACAGGATACGGTATATCTCTATTAGGATCATTTCATTATATAGCAGGGAGAGGGGAAAATTTGGCGAATAGAGTGGGCCCATTGTAATTGCAATTCTAACTTAAATGAAAGTGTTATCTGTTCAAGTGGAATATACCCTTTCAATTGTTAGTGAAAGTGGGTCTACTGTCAAATATGTATTTTACAGAATAGCTTATACATACTATGCTAGTATGTATGTATACTATGTCATGCATCAATTACGAATCACTCAGTCAAGAAAAAGACTTTTGTATCATGCTAAAGTCGATTTTGGCAGTTTTATCATTCTAAATTTATGCATGTAGCGTCGTCAGTGACAGATCAAGTTAATCGCCTCCTTAATCATTCGATTATGTAACTTGAAATATGTCAACTACCTACTTGTTTGTGCCCGCCCGCCATGACAGCAGATGCTTTTTCAAAAAAGCAGAATTAAAATTCGCATCGGCGGCCATTGTGAGATTTATTACCACCGATAATCATGTTTTCGTAACACTTTACAATAATGAGGTGAGTGTTGAAAAAATGTCTTTTGTGTTTTAAAAACATTTTACTTATATTAAAGATGACGAAATTCTATGTAAAGTGATGATAAACACTACGCAATGCAAAATAATTAATGTTTTATGATCAGTAACAATTAATAATCTTGACTTTACTCTGTGGGAGGATTGTAGGTACGTAGCAAATAGACGAACTATTCGATAATTATTCGGCCTAATGAGGTGTTCTGTTTACACCCGAATAGTTCTATTTTTCAATAAGTATAAGCTGTAATTGGAAAGAAAAGGGGACTATGAATAATTCGTATTGGTCTGGTCTTCTCCCACGGCTAGTCTTGGCAAATAGAAAAAATAAAACGAGAGTTGCCTAGAAAAATGAAAACTTCGATCCAGAAAGTGCGACTAAATTTTGTATAAATCATGTTTTAATTATATCAATATTCAGGTAATAATTAAAATAACACGTGTAGTATTAAATAACAACATGTCCAAGCTAAAGTGCTCAAATTTCAGCTGTTAGTTTCTGAGATATTCACTTTTTTCTAGAATTAAGTGAAAAATATTTTTTTTCGATATATCCTTTAGGTCCATAACCGACCTTTTTCTCGTTCAGTGCTGGACATGAGCCTCCTAATGCATATTGTCTTGTGCGTGAAGGAAGCTTAAAACGCCACAATGGCCAAGCGGATTAGCGAGTCTCCTCTTTCCCCAGGATCGTGAGGTAGCGGGCTTGTTATCCATTAGCAGTTTTTTATAAAACTCAAGGGAAGAGATAGTGGTGTTATTATATACCTGGTTCTAAACGTGTGATGTCGACACCACACGGAAATTCTCCATATTCTACGGTACATCCTTTTTTGGTGTTGAGCGGGACGTAACTTTAGACCTCAGAAGATCGAAATGTCCCTACAAATGCGGGACGCCTGGTAACACTACCCACGCGCTTAAGTCAACCATTATAGCAAACAAAACAAACAATTAACAATAATAATACCCACATAACAAACGATTAAAATCAAAAATTAGTTCCGAACAATAAAAAGTTAATAACTGTTTTCTTAAGCGATTATTTTTATTATTATTTCAAATGGTAATTACAAAAACCACTCGTTAACATTTCGAGCGGTCAAGGGCACCAGTAGTTATTGATATTGTAGTAATTAACTTTGAAGCCACTTTCGATGTCTATGCAAATACAGTTACGATTACCGACCTTTAAAGCGATATTGAGGAAAAAAGCCATTAGTTTGAAAAAAGGCGTGTGCGCTGTGAGCGCGGCAGCGGCAGCGAGAAACGGCAGTGAAGTTGCCGCATTTGAAGTACGTATTTTATAAATAAAAGTTGTGTTACTCTCTAATCCCCTTCCCAACCAATTATTTTTTCGTGACCCTGTCTAAAATCTCCAAAACCAGGTATCGCATCTGGGCGCTCAAGCCAAGGTTTGTTGTTCTTGACTAACTTTGGCAAAAATCGCGTATGTCCGCCCATGGACTGTGTCAATGAGTATCATTGATGGACAGTATCAATGAGATCTGTGTCAATGATTGACTGTTTGCTCGTCTGTCACTTTCTTTCTATAATAAGATTAGTTAAGTTTATTCCTTTGACAGTTTTTAAGGTCAGTCGAATTGATCAACCACAACAGCAGAGAACCATTTATTAGATATTACTTTGATGTTAACATTTTCCACTATAATACAAGACACAGTTTAATCACGTGGTGTGGTAAACCCAAAGTGGAATGCCTCCAAACAATTGTTATTCGCACGCTACCGTTGCCTTACAACTAAATAGTTTACCAACCGTGACCTATACTCAGCATAACTCAATATTTCACAAGATGTACTATCCAGGATGTTAATTCAATCATGTAAAAGATGTTGAACCCTTTTCTTAACAAATTTGGATAGATCTGGTAAAAATCTGGTGTTCTGTTCTGTGTACCTAAAGATTATTGGGAACTTTAATATTGATTTTAACTGATATACATATATATTATGATATTTTCAAGGCATGTGTCTGACAAGGAAACGGGGGGGTTGGGGGGGAGGTTGTTTTCGGCTTGGAGTCCACAACTCGGACCCACAATGATCAACGGGGACGGATCAAGGACGGATCAACGGGAATCAAGCTAACCACACATACTCTAACGTCTACGCGTTCAAATTTGCGGGAACAGCTAGTTATATACGTATATAATAATAACCTTGTAAGCTGTATTTAGTTGATAGCTCTTCAAGTCATCACCTACATATTCAAATATGAATAAAGTTAAAGTGGATTGGTTAAATCGCGGCGCGCCCATTGTTTATCTAAACACATTGTGCAGAACACGTTTGGCTGTGAAGTAAATTAACTGGGCGCGAGTGCTTTGCGTGGGCTCAAGTGTCATAAAACGTTCTCATGGGGTACAAGAGACAAGTGAACAGCGGGATTATAGAAAAAAAAAGATTATTTATTTCATTTATTTACTGTCACAGAAGACTACCGTGAAATGTACTGCATTTCCCACTTTACCCTATTTAATCAATATACGTATGTATTTCGGTACTGAGCGAGATATCCCAGAGACCCTTCTCTATCTATTCCATTTTCCCAATCCTTTCTCCAAATACTCATACAGTCCCAAATCTTTAAAAGTAAGGCAGCGCAACTAGGGGCGTGCCAGCGTTTTTAATTCTGGACTGATGTTAGCATCTGTGCCTCTATAAATAGCTGTTTATTATATACTATTTATAGAATTAGTTTTAAGCTGCTGATTTTCCACGTACCTACTATAATTAAAATATAAATGAAATAAATGTCCCTTACTCGTCTGGCGCCAATAAAAAAATTAAAACTTCTAGTCGCTTGTGACTTGTATTCAGTATCACATGACAATATTGAAGCGTGTCTACAATCTGGCGTGAGAGTCACAGTTTTTGTTCTTTACAATGTTCACTGGTTATTTAGGTACGCCATTATTGCAGTATCAACGTCACTCCGCTAATTGTCAAGCGGGTCCCATGTCTTACATCAAACTTCATTAATGAAAATTATTCTTTAATGGCTTGTATTTCAATGAGCAGCAATAAAATACTGAATGGGCAACAAGTCATGATCAGCAAAACAATTTATTTTTGAGTAACTGAAATAAATAATTTTAAATTACTAAGGTTACCATCACCAAGTCGATTTAGTCCCGCTTCACTGGACTCTTAATTCTATATTTTCACTAGAGAACCTAACTCACTTTTTCTGCCATCTATTTGCTGCCCGTTCAGTATATTTTTCTGCCCGTTCTTTTTCTTTATTATTAACTTTAATCATACATAAGACGATTTCGTTCTCGATTTTGTGAATGATTTTACAAAGTCACTGTTATTTTATTGTAAAAAAAGTATTCTTATACGCAAAACTAAATTTGCCGACGACTTAAACAAAAGCAGTTATAAGTTTTATTTTAATCAGTATACTTAATAACAATTCACAATCAATCAAATAAACTGATATTCAAGCATTATTAATGCGGATTTTTATAGAAATACAGTGGAAAAGCTCAGTTTAAAAATATGTATAATCCGATCGTGAACTTTATCTTGTAGTACAACTGTACAACGAACTAAATAATACAATCCAACTGATCTGCTTCCATCGCGTCAGTGATCCACTGAACCAGTTACGGGGCCTTGAACTTTTGAATTACATAACCTTGTCAGTCTTCGCGAGGTAGCGTCTCACTACGAGAGGGTCACAAAAAGTGAGCAATGCGATTATTTAAATGTATGCTGCGATGTATGCCTGCTTTAGTAAAGTATCATCCTGTCTCATCCTGTGTGTGTCGTAAAAGGCGACTAGAGGATAATAAAGCCGCTACCACAAGCCCCAAGGAACTACACCACCTCTAAAAGAGTGGACTCGCCAATCTGCTTGGCCTGCGGGGCGTTTTAAGGTTATTCACCTCTCATGCACGTGACAATGTGCATGAAGAGGCCCGTGTACAGCAGTGGATGATAAAAGGGCTGGTTACGGTGTTTTAATAGACATTTAAACTACTCGTATTTCAACTATCATCTATTTTTTAAGTTAAAGCCGATTACAGTATTTATAACATTATTCTGTGGCATCATCCTCCTTGAAATAAACTGTCACCAAAGAACAGTTTCGAAAAATATAATATGTGAAATAGGTTGAGTAAGTTAATTTCGCTATTACCTCAAGTGTGACGAACAATAAACTGAAAAGCTTCTTTCTATAACTTTAAATGAAAATAAATGTCGACAGACTGATACGCACGAGCGGATTTTCAAAAGTAATTTTTAAATAATCTACCGTTAAACTATAATTAGGTCTCGTAGTCACGTGTACTGTATTGGAACAAAAAATGCTTCTGATCGAAATATAATTTTCGTTCGCAAGAAAATGCAATGTCTTCCATCTATTTAATATTTTATTACGTATGTCTATTTGCAAAAGATCTTTTTTTTGAATTTATGCTATTTTAATTTTATTTTCGTAGGAGAACTTACGATTAGTTCCAATTTTATTCAATTACATGTACATTGAGGACAATACAAGTTTTCGCATATAGTGCCTGCACGATTAAATTATTAATAAATCGTTTAAAATAAACAAATGTTGTTAGTGGAAATTATGTATAAGCGGAGAAGAAGCGATTACGATATTTTATTTTAAGTGTAATTAAAAAGGATCAAATCTATATCACGACTAATTCTCACATGCACGTAAAAAGAAGGAATTTTGCCGATATGGGCCAATGGTCTAAGTAATTTCTGGAACGCGTTAAAGGTACACGCTTTAAAGGTTAAAGGAACAGGATAATAGTACCATTTAATATATTACAGATATAACAGCATTGGTCAATTCCCTGAGCTTCTTTAATGGGACGATCTTTAATGGGTCTTCGCAGCGTGAAAGATAACTGTTATCGACTTTCCGACTCCAGAACTACAAATGTCTAAGAGAGTGCTTTTGTGTGTTTTCGACATAGATGTCATAGTGTGGGTTCCAAACTTGTGATGTGTATTCAAGGTGGCTATGAACAAAGGCACGATTTTTGGCATTTTTGTTAAATAGAAAATCCTTAAATATTTTACAGTTATTTTACAAAAAAACCTAGTATTTTGCAATTTTTTAGATAATTTTTCGATTACTTAATGTGAGAGGTGTTGGATGGGACAGTAATGTCTTGTTCCCATTAAAACCATGTTTTGGGAAGACAGCGTTTATTACTTTGTTTGTTTTGTACACAATCTTATTTTATACTAGCTGCACCCAGCCACGCGTGGCTGGGTGCAGGGTAAGCGCCATCTGTGGCTGCCCAACAGATGGCGCTTACCCTATTATTACCTGTTTTTGGGTAAGAAGCATGTTTTTACCCTGTGATAGGTATATAAAAACACGCGCGTATTCGAATGCACGTTGTGTCAAAATTTCAAAGCAATCGGTGAAGAAAATTCGGAGATTTAAGATTTCGAACATATATAAATGAACATTTTTATTTATATAGATTAGTTATTTTATTACTGGAATCTATCGCAATTTAAAAATAATCTATAAAAAAATATGGCTTATTCGACAAATAGAAAAGAAAACAAATATTAAAATAAGATCAAATTCATTAGAAATTAGAAATTGGAATTGAGAAATTGAACTAGAGAATATTCGAGGTTTCGAAGCATTATCTCTGTTACTCGAGCATGCTTGTAATAGCACTACTGTGTTTGTGACATCCACAATACAGTAGCACCAAATTTTCTTAAAGTTATTTTGATTTTAATTCCACGGATCGATTCTCATAAAAAAATTGCTTTAAAGAGTCATAATTATTACCGTACCGTATCATCATCAGTCTCTCAACTGTTGGATATAGTTCTCAGGTTCTTCACAAATGCGATCTTCGGCCCTTCACATAACTTCGAATATATTGCGACGATAATTCCGACTTTCTGGCATATTAGGGTGGCTACGACAAGGCGTGGGGCCTAAATAACCACCAAAAAGAGCGAACTCTCCAACTTCTAGTTGCCAGCGTGATGTTTTATATGACCTTTAATCCTCCCATGATAAAAAGAGTCCTCTTACTAATTTAAAGTTTCCAATCGTTGTTTTCCGCTACGCATTCCGCTTGCAGTGGTACCACATTTTATGTTAATGCCGTAATAGACGATTTCAATTCTTATTATGATATGTATTTCCTAGAATCGTTTCTCCAAAATGTAGTATTTAGGCAGTTGAAAATTCTGACATACATATTTTTCAGTTAAATGTATATCTATCTTATTACCATAGTGATTGTAATATTATACGAATAATGTATAATTAATATCTATTAATTTATTTCACAGATCTATATTACATTAATGAGTAATTAAATCAATCGATCAATTGGTATCAACTGGTCCCACTACAAGGAACATACCTCCGAAAATACATATATTTAGCTACACGTGTTGTTGCTTCTGTTGATTTTCCTAATTAAATAAATAAAACCAGATGGACCCAATACGTATTTCCTGATACGTATGTTTTCCAGATTTCCTCACATTTTCCGAAAGTTTTCAAAAAATCAATTCATAATTCAAAAATTCATTCTTCAGTAAGAACTACGGTCGCACCCCACTTATTTGGGTAAATAATTTCAATTTGCTTTTCCCCGAAGGCTACATTTGAGAGTTGCCTGCTGCACGAACTTGTGGCGGTTCATATCATGCTGTGACGAAGTAAGTTTTCAGGAGATTATAAAATATATGTGGACAGTTAATAAGGCTGACAGTAAAAAATATGTAAATTATTCCCCATTACTATATTATATGTATGTTCAAAACTTATCTAATTGTATAATTTTTTTTTTTATTATCTACGAAGACGGCAGAGAAGCATACAGTCCAAGTGATGGTAAGTAGATACTGTGGCCCATAAAAATCCGTGATACGCGCCAACAACAGTCCAAAATGGCAAACGTTGGCACGCCCCCGGATGCGCTGCCTACGTTTGGAGTTATTGGATTTGAAGAAAGGGTTGGGAAAATGGGGAGCGATAGGATGGGAATGGGCTCTGGCACATCTCACTCACTACCGAAACACGTCCGTACATTAGGGAAATAAGATAAAGTGGGAAATGCAGCACATTTCAGGGTAGTCTTCTGTGAGAGGCGGGTAACGTGGTTAGTAGAGTGCACCCAGCGGCTGTTGGAATGCAGCGTGCAATCTCCTCCTCAAGTACATTGTACATCATAACAGCTTTTCATTTATTTTTTATTCTTTATTTTTAGTCTTATTTATGTCATAAATATTTAATTTATTGTACTTAATTTTATCATTGTCCGTGCATCTTCAATGGCTCCACTGAAAACAAGCGCTTCGGTTTGCCCGTGGCTTATGCTAAGTTACAGACCGTTTACGACGTAGCAATACACATGTTAAAGTCTCTTTATTTATCATTCTTTATTTCATGTTCATTCTTTTTTTCTTCTTATGTGTAATTTGTTTGTTTCTTATGTGTAAAGTTATGTCTATATTTATACTATGTCAATGGGTTGCACACAAGTAAGCATCTAAGTAATTACCTAGTAATACCTACTTAAGTAATTAATAGGCCGTATAGTACTTATAGACTGGCTGGATGAGTAGAGCACAAGACCGTGTGTGGTGGCGGTCTGTAGGAGAGGCTTACACCCAGCAGTGGAGAGACAGGCTGATTGTATGGTTAAAGTACTTAAGTATGGGACTCGCGATCTCACAAATGTGGGTTTAAATTCTGAGTTCGAGAATATCACAATGTAATCGATAATATATTATGTATAGTGCATAGGCTATCACCGATTACTATTAGAAAATGAAAATTGCCCTATAATTACTATTACATATGTTTATACCTACTACTTTATTATTAATATTAACAATCAATTGACTAAAACGTTCTTAATTGGTTCTTATGAGCTGCCGATTATTTTTATAAAAAAAAAACACTTCCGAAATGGTTAAAATTTACACAAACGATAATAAATTATTTTATAAATATTATAATAATTAGATTTAGGCTTTGAGGTTAGTAAGTCTAGCTAGATTAAGTTTAATATCAATTAAATATTTCGTAATAAAACTATGCCTAACACTCAATGCTGTCTACTCGTATATCATTAAACTGAATCGACTTTTTATTAGTCTACAACTGCTTATCGCATCAATAAATAAATTTGCATATAACATGCTATATCAATTCCCTATTACTTCGAATTCATGGTCACCCTACGCTTCGAACTCTTAGGTCAAGGCAGCGCGTTGACACAGTTTTGTTAGAAAATTGCGCTTTTGTCTTCGCGTACGCATAACTCGTGTGCAAAAATGTAGGAGCGCCATGAATTTATACAAAAAAGGACTCGTGTATTCTTTGTAGATAGACTTTATTCAGAGTTTTTCACACAGTCACAGTTTGTCAATTTCGAAGAATTATTCAATATTATTTATGAGCTAAGAATATTTTATATCTAGTTTTGTTAATATATAGGCAAAGCACGTCGTTCAAGTTAACATTAAGTATATTTCAATTATGTAAATAACTATTTATTATACATGTACTCTATACATACATTTTATTACAAGTATGTAATAAAATTAATACTTTTTAGGTTTTAACCCAAAATCTGTCATAAAGAACCATACAGAACCATAACCCTTAGAGAAAACAAGACTTATCATTAAAAAATTATGTCATACGATTAGCAGAAACTTCGGCCTAATTATTTAGGTTGAAATTTATAAATATTTTATTATTTCATTTTTCACATTGAGTTTTGAGTATTATTAAGGATAACTACTCATAATTTTACGTTATTATCATAAAATGTAGATCATATATAGAGGTGTAGTTAGTATTTATTGAGAATTGAGAATAATAAACATATAAATTTGCAAATTTTGGCAAGTCAAGAGTCGAATGAATGAAGCGGGAAGTCGTAAAATAGATTAGAATGTCAAAGAATATTATTAAGTGATTGGACTAAAGAATATAAAAATATTTATATATATAAAAAAGAATATAAAATTATTCAGTTATTAAGTGTACCAGTTTTTAAGTATTCAATGTTATAAATTACAAGAATACGTTATTAGTTTCAATACTAATTAAAAACAAATAGTAGGTACTTATATTGTAAAATATCCGTGAAAGCGTGAGGCGCTCAAAAACTTAAATAAAGGGAAGGAAAGGTAAGGAAAGGGAAGGAAAGGGAAGGAAGGGGAAGGAAAGGGAAGTAAAGGGAAGGAAAGGGAAGGAAAGGGAAGGACAGGAAAGGGAAGGAAAGGGAAGGAAAGGGAAGGAAAGGGAAGGAAAGGGAAGGAAAGGGAAGGAAAGGGAAGGAAAGGGAAGGAAAGGGAAGGAAAGGGAAGGAAAGGGAAGGAAAGGGAAGGAAAGGGAAGGAAAGGGAAGGAAAGGGAAGGAAAGGGAAGGAAAGGGAAGGAAAGGAGAAGGAAGGGAGAAGGAGAAGGAATAAAGGACCAAAGGGCGCGACACGCTTTTATGTTAATTATTTGGAACCACGAACTTAATCAGATCCAATACAATAATACGAGCTTTTAATAACTACAATCTTACATATTTGATTGCTTATTCTTTTAGTAACAATATAATTATGATTATGATCTCTTCACTCTTATCTTCCTGTCGTTATAAAATAGACAGGAGTGTGGATATATTATTATTTTTAGTGGATTTTAACATTTTATCGGTTATTTAACAGTGTTCTTCTAATGTTTAATTATATGTTTGACATTTCCAATAAAAGTCCTTGATATCACTGCTATTTAGCCCAAATAAGGTACTAGTAAGGTCACGTAGGCCAATATCGAGAGCAATATGAAATTTTTACCAAAAAACAAACATAATCGTGCCCGAATCATTGAATTGTAGATCATTTTAGTTGGAACTAGGAAGCGTACGAACGGATGGACAGACCTTGAACTACTAGTTACATTGATTTTAAATACTTGTAAGTTCATTGATACGTATCTTCGTGGATGAGATTGATTGATAATGCATAAATCATTATTAGTTATACTAGAAGTGCCCGCGACTACGTAGGCTTAGACTATGTTTGGTTAGATTGATTCCCGTGAGAACTCTATAATTAATCTGGATAAAAAGTACCCTGAATGTTAACACGACACATATGTTATCTATGCCAAGTTTTTTTATATTCTAAATCGGGTCTGAACGCGTATAATAAAGTACCTTTTATACCTCTAGACTCGACGAACCCTTTAGGTTCGACGTTTCGGCACGGGTTACACCAGCCGTGGTCACGAGTTGTCTAAAGAGGTAGGTAATCCAGGATGGTTTATAAATGTGTACAAACCGCGAAAGTTTAAAAAGTTATATGCCAAGTTTCATTAAAATTATTCAAAGACATTCAGACATTCAAACGAATATACAGAAATAACAAAAATTGTTGTTTTGGGCTCTGTATCACTCATGCTTTTCAAGAAACACTGCAACGACTTTTCAATAAATATTAAATGTACAGAAACTGCTTTATATTGATTTTATGATTAACTAGATGTGCCCGGCCGAATTTTTGGACCGAACATTTGAGATTCTCGTGTTTTTCACACATATTTATCTATTTAAACGGGTCTCAACGCGAATGTTTATCTTATTTATTTTACTCAATGTTTCGGTTGGGTTGCACTGACCGTGGTCAGCTCGTGACCACGGTTGCCCGTTTAAATATTGTAGATAAATACAAATTTATATCAACGAAATTGTACATTATTTAAAAGATTATTTACATACAGAATACTGAAAAAAATATAAAAAAAAATATCTTCAAAAACATAGGACTTACACATTTATAGCATGAAAAAAATTCCTCTATCTTCTTATAGTGCGCCGCCCGGCCCGCACCACTGCGGCAGCGACGCGCGACGGTTGTAGGTAAATTTGGATTTTTCTTCAAAACCTATTGTATTGAATTGATTCAAATCGCCTGCCATTTTATATTGAATAAAATAAATTCAATGATTAAAAATAAAAAAAAATAAGGCGCTAGGTAAAATCACAACACAATAATGGAAGCATGAATCTTCCGCCGTAACAAAATTAACCCAGAGGCGGTTCTAGGATAACAAGAAAGAAGGATCGTTTGTGAGAGATCTTAGGAGTGGTTCGTATCCAAGAGTAAAGAGGCTAATTAATGGTATTTGTTTATATATTTTATTTTATTTATATAATAATTTAAATATAAATACAGTTACACTACTGACTAGTTACAATGGGTGCCGGTTGGGAAGCCACAGCCACACATAGGGTAACTTATGGTCCCTGTAAAATCCATTCTGACCCTTATTCCCGGTCCATTAATATACTCTTTTGACATAATTTGATAAAAGATTATTAGCTTTTTGTTTCAATGCAATTTTATGTGAAATATAATCGTAACCGGCCCTTTTCTCATTCATGAAGCTCCATGCTGACCAAGCGAATTGGCGAGTTCATTCTTTTAGAAGTGGTGTTCCTCAGCTGACACCACACGGATCCTGGCAGAGCGCCTTCTGCGCTCACCCTACATCAAACACGACCGGTGACTCTTCAAAGGCCACTAGGGCGACAAGAATTTAGACATTCACGATGTTAAGACAAATCAAGGTTTTTTAGCCGGTAAGAGTCCGGCACTACCTGGGCCCCCATTCCCAGGTGTCCATGAGGATTTTCCTTGATTGTCTTTCCTAACAAAAAAAAAAAATACACCACACGGTCATAAATATGAAATATATGAATTAATAACTTACAATTAAATAGCGAGCGTCGATTGTTTAAAAATTTTGACACTACATTATTATGTCAAAATTTCTTGTCTACTTATTGTTTAGCGGTGCCAGCGACTTCGTTCGCGTGAACTTTAGAGTGATTCCCGTGGGAACTCTTTAACGGATCGGGATAAAATTTATATTAAATTCAACCCAAGTCATAAGATATAACTATGTCAAGTTTAATTAAATTCTGTCTAGTGACAGCCAAAAATTCCAAAAACTATTGTTTGGGACTTTATATAGTTCGTATTTTATATTGTAATGACGTTTTTCAAACAAATATTTCATGTACAGACACGGCTCTGTTAAGATTTTATTATATGTATAGATACCAATAGCTTCATTAACATTTGCACGCCTTGTAGAATGTGTAAGGCTTTATATAAATAGTTAATTTAGCATAAGACACGGGTTTTTTGTTAATGGATGTATCCATATCCTTAAACGAATAAATAATAAAGAATGTGCATTATATCTATTTAAAGTACTAATGTCAAGGTTTAAGACCACGTGATCAGAAAACTTAAAACTATTTTCAAGATTATTTGACAAGGGAACATCGTGATGCCGGCTTACTTGATAAATATATTGGAATGTTAAACGGTGCATACCATAAGGTTCAAATATAATAAAGTTCGCTTGGACTTTTAGTGTGGGCGTTTTGTAGAAATAGTGGACCAGTGGGCCACTAGTGATGTTTTGTAATTGTTCATCCCATCCCATCGAATACCATGGGATGTAAGAACACTAATTATAACTATTTGGACTTTCGGCGTTTTGTACACATTTTATATTGCAAATCGGGTTTAAACGCTCGCAACTCCCATTCTGGATTAAGTACCCGCTTCTTAATCTTCAGTCAATTCGCGACCATTAAATGTAGACTAGAAATTGAAGTTATACAAAAGCTTTTCATTTTACGCGTTTAGACCCGTTTTACAATATAAAATAACACTAATTAATTTCATAGCGTTTGTCAAGGTTACTATTCTGTAGACTAGATAATTATTCTACGTATAACACCAAATTGCAATGCAATGCAATCAGACCTTTCAGTATCCACTGTTAGAGATGGGCATGCAGATTGTCTATGGCCTTAAAACACCATGCCACAGCCGCTGGGCGCACTCGACTGGTCACGTTACCCCTCTCTCACAGAAGACTACATTGCAATGTACTGCATTTCCTACTTTATCGTATTTCCCCAATGCACGTACGTGTTTCGGAAGTGAGCAAGATATGCCAGAGCCCATTCCTATCCCATCCTATCCCTACCTGTTTTCCCACTCCATTCTTTAATCTGCGAAGTTAGGCAGCGCATCTGGGGGCGTGCTAACGTTTGTCACTCTGGACTGATGTTGGCATGTATCGCGGATGTCTATGGACGACGGTATCCGCTTACCATCAGGTGGACTGTATGGTTGGGGGGGCGGGTTGGCGAGACCACTGTTTTAGGGATAGTATAGTTCGTCAGGGCTTGTGGTAGCCGCTTCATTATTCTTTAGTCGCCTTTTAGGACATCCACGGGAGGGATGGGGTTGTGCTATACTATAGCCGGCCGCCACCACGACACCACACGGCACGCTAAATTGCGATAGAGAATTATACTGATATAACAATAAATTAACTAGTGTACCAATCAATCAAGGGTCCTTCAAAAGTCGTGGCTTCTTGAATTGGACATTTAAAGTGGTTTCCAAACAATGGCTATCATTATCGCCTGCTACAACAATTTATATAATTGCGGGGAGGTTACACGTGGAGTTTAACAACAGTCACGTTTTTGGCTTAGAGGTTATTGCCTTGTAGATTAAGATGGGCAACGGAATGTGATTCTCTTATATAAAAAAGGTGCCAGACGAGTCCACCTGATTTTAAGTAAATACTGTTTACAGAACTATACATTAATCCAATAATTGAATTAATTGAAAATACTTTTAACGACGATAATTTTTGAGGGGGATACTTAGCTAAACATTAGTGAAAACCTGAACTAAATCTGTTCAGTAGTTTTTATGTAATGCTCAAACAAACAAACATAAATTTAATAACTACTGGGGTGGTTTCTAAATTGACCCCACAATTTTATTTTCTTAAAATTAAGCCAGTGTACGGTGTCAACGGTTTTACTGTTTTATTATATGTAGGTATATACAGGATGTCCCAAAACTCAACTTCAAGTCGGGAACAGAGGATAGGCCAGATTATAATGGTCCAAAAAAAAATAAGGCTCACGGTTTTCGAGTTATGGGTTTTTTATTAAGAATCGTTAAAATCGCTACCATGCACCAAATTTTTAGATGCTGTGATGTGATCGATTGTAAGTTTTGCTGATTACGTATATGTATATGATTAGATTTTGACAAAAAACACCATTTACCGCATTTTTAATTAGGACGGCAGAATTATTAGCGAAAATAACTATTAGTCAAATGACTATTTGCTTATTGCAGATGCCCTTCCTTGCTCTCGATGTAGGTATACCATCAACCTCTATTTTTGTAAAGTTGGGAAAATCACTACATTTTTTTTTATAGACTAGTGGGTGGACGAGCTAGCGGTTCCACGTGATGGTAAGTGTTACCGCCGCCCATGGATACCTGCAACACCAGGGGGTATGCGGGCGCGCCGCCGACCTTGCAAAATCCTATTCACAGCTCTCTTGAAGAACCCCATATCGTAGCTTAATGGAAAGACCTCTTGAAGCAGTACGTTCCGCAGCCTACGGGTTCGCGGTATAAAATAATTTGTATCTGCTGTGTGTTACTTCGTGTTCCACAAACAACAACAAAAAAAGTCAATTAGCACCTAATTGAAACTTTGTTTTGATGGCTTACAGCAATAATAATTGAACGTGCTAAGTTTTTTCATCTTTCCAGTTCAAAGATCAACGTGTTTAAATTTAATGTGTTTATATTTGAAGTATAACTTACTTTATCACCCACACACTTATCGGTTTTTTGCTGTCTACGAAGATCGAAGCTAACTGGAGTTCAAGCCATAACGCCTTAAGTATAAGTTAGTATAAATCGGAGCCATCTGGCAAATGGCATACATTTTCAACTATTCGCAGAGGCCCGGAGTCCTGACAGACATTTCAAAACAAATCATTTATTGCATTATTATAGGTTTTCTTACAAATTACAAGTACAATAATTACAAGGTTCACTATAGTCTGCCCGATAACGTGTATAGTATTCAGCAATAATTATCATCGTCCTTAATAATTATTATAATCATAATATTCATAATCTAAAATTATTCTTAGCTTTTAAGTTCTCATATTTTATTTAAATCAAACGTATTTTTTTTTATGGACGAAGGCGGCAGACGAGCATACAGTCAATTTGATGGTAAGTGAATATTGTCGCCCATAGACATCGCGATACATGTCAACATTACTATAAAATGTCAAACGTTGGCACGTCCCGGGATGCGCTGCCTACCTTTGCAGATTAAGGAATAGATTTGGAGAAAGGCTTGGGAAAATGGGGAGGGATAGGATGGGAATGGGCTCTGGCACATCTTACTCGCTACCGAAACACGTAGGTACATAAGGGAAATAAGATAAACGTTAGATAAATAAGTGAGAGGGGTAACGTGGCCAGTCGAGCGCGCCCAGCGGCTGTTGGATTGCAGCGTGCACTCTACCCCTCAATAAACTTTGCAAACATTTAATGACTTCTTAAGTAAAACTGAGTTTTCTTGAGTTGGTTCTTGGTTAGGTTTCAAGCGAGTGAAACAGTTGGCATAAGCTAGTTACAAGCAATGACAATCAATCCGTGTCATGTTTTTGCTCCCATTTTTTTGCCATAGATGACGCAAATTATTTATGATTGCATTTACCAAAAAACAATATTGCTTCTTTCCTGTATCATTATAGTCAACGATTCGTGGAAGACAATAATATAGGGGACTTTTAACATAGTAACAGCATAACAGTAGCTTAACTCCGCTAGCTTAGCGGCCACATACGAGTATGTGAGTTAAAATTATGGAGTATTTTTTTGTAAATAATTATATAATTAAATAACGGATTAATGAAAATTAATCGTTATAATAAAAGTTAGGAGTTCGAAAAGACGACCAATTAGCCCCTACCCATTCTGTGAGAGGCTCGATTCCAGGTCAGACATTCATTTATTTAAAGTTAAATTTTTGTTCGTATCTGGGTGGTGTTTTCGAATCTTTGCGTGTCTCTAGACCCACGATACAGGGAATCCTAGTATAGGTCATTAAGTGTGACGTTATTTATTATTCATAGAAATGGACTACTGTGTCGATGACATCACTAACATAGTAGTACGACTACAACCAGTATCAGTAATATATGAGTATCAGAGACATAGCTAAAGACTAGAGGAAGAAATAACTCCCCGACTCAAATATTCGCAAGCTCACATTTATGTAAGTCTCTTAAGAATTTCATTTTTTTAATATGGTTTTCTTCTTTAGTTGTCGCATAACTGCAGTCAGTTGACTTTTACTTATTCTCAATTGCAGTAAATTGTGGCGTGATGTCGACTGTGAATATTCATTGTGTATATGAACTTGTAGTTGTGTATACGCACGCAGCACGTATACATGCTAATCATAACATGTGTTTATCTGAAGACAATCTACTGTTATGTGTTTACTATGGTTGAATAGAATTACAATAATAACCACTATATATTTTAGTTAAATTGAACATGAAGAGAAAAGCCGCAACGTGGCTGTTGTAAGTACTTATCTCAGTACTTAAAGTATATATTCGTATATATACTTACAGTAGTATTACAGATAGGACATTTGTCTAGCGCGGGCAAGTTTTATACAGACCACCGGGTGGCAAATGGATACTGTAGCCCATGGACGTCCGCGGTACATGCCAACATCAGTCCAGAACGACAAACGTTGGCATGCCCGCGGATGAGCTGCTTAACTTTAAGAGTATATGAATTAATTTAGAGAGAGAGTTAGAAAAGTGTGTAGGGATAGCATTGACCTAGTATCAAATAAGACAATGAGGAATAGGGTAGAATTTGGCATAACTCAATACCGAAATATATATTTTATTGTACACACAAATAATAAAAATAGTTACAAAACAAAAATACATACAAAAGGCGTGCTTATTGCTTACGAGATTTTTAGCAGCAAACCTGGGAGAGCGATAGGTGAAACTTGAATGCGATGAATGAAATTCATACGTACGTTGAAGAATTTAAGATAAAGTGGGAAATGCAGTACACTTTACAGTCTCTGTGAGAGAAGGGTGACTTGGGCAGTCGAATTCGCCCAGCGGCTGTGGGATTGCAGCGTGCTCTCTATCCCCCCAAATCGATCACGATGCAGTCTATGTAGTCACTATGTTTGTAAAATTGAGATTTTACAAGTAAATATTTATTATTTTGTAACAATAGGTATATTGTCAATATATTGAAAGATCTATAAGAAGATTACAAAGTAAGTAGAAGATAACATAACGCTAGATCTGTATGTGTCCGTACCGTGGACTTAATAATTATTGGGCAACTGTATTTCTTTTGTAAATGGAAAAATAGAAAAATATCTTTTTTGCGAAAATCCACTTACTGTTAAGAAATCTTTAAAGAGATTGCACATTTGTATAGTTGACTGCATTCTTCAGTGTTTGATAACTAAACAAATATTATAAATATTAATAACTATTGATCAGCCCTGACTTCACTCAGAAGGTATAGCAATTTCCTAAGCAATCAAAACGGCCAATGTGCATCTGAAAGAATTTTCAAAATTGACCTCGCGGTAGTTTTCGAGTTTAACTGTTAGCTGGTTGACCCCCGGTACCACCTTATTTCTTCCTCTGGGAGTCGTAACAGACGAGAGATAACAAAGCCGCTAGTTACCACAAATCCCGAGGAACTAGCACTCTTTAAAAGTGTGAACTTGCCAAGCCGCTTGGCCGGCCATACATCCGTCATGCACGGGGCAATGTGCATGAGAAGGCTCACGTCCAACATTGGACGATAAAAGGGTTGGTTACGGTGTTTAAATAGACATTTAAACTACATATTTTAAATATGATCTAATTTTTAAGTCAAAGCAATAGAGATAACTTTGGCGATAAGACCGCCCGTTGTACTTCTCGTGTTACTGGCCATTTTGCACATGTGTTGGTGTGCCTACAATGAAGAGTTTAAGTATCTATTTATCCGTTTTTTAAGAGTTCATTAAAGTCTACGTATGTTTTTACATGTAATCGAGTATACACGTGTGGTTTTTGTTCACCACTGACCACTGAAAGTATCGCATTAAGTTATTACGTTTAACCTTAATCTGCGATCTAAAAATACATAAGAGGGGATTTCCTTAATTAAAAATAGATTTTTTACATATTGTGCAACGTCGTATTTAGTCTTTTGATTTGTTTATACAATGTACAGCATGTTTCTATAGCTAGGCCAAGGTAGTCTATGTAGTTCTATGTCTTATGTTTCTGCAGTTTTTACTTTGCTAAGAGCTATTTTATTATATGGCAAAAGGAAATAACTCCTACTAGCAATAGTTTTAAACACATAAATAAAAGTAATTCACGTTTGATTGTAAAATTCTGCTCGACGTTTTTTTTATACGCCGTGTAAAAGAACATTTTTGAAGTTTATCATTCTTTATATCACAGCCACAGATTTATATCACTTTGAGGAATGACATGTATGCCATTTACAAATTTATAATGATACCTACTATTTAGTTTGTGATACTATAAGTACTTACTGTTTATTTCGTAGTACTTTATAAGGCGTCGAGCATACGGTGTCGCGACCAGAAACAGTGGTACTAAGTCGCTTGAATATTCACACGGCTTTGGGCTGTCGAGCGACTTGGCCAGCCAGCTGCCCGTGGCCGCTAATAGTCTCGCCTTTATACACGCGGGAGCATGTCACGTGTTGAGGTGTGATATGTGGACATTACGACTGACTCCTCTATGGTTTATGACTGCGGTAGATCGTGTTATCACGTGTCTCAGGAAGCAGTGGCGCGATCAGTTGCCCGACGAGAGCGACTAGCGACACCGTGTGTTCGACGTCTTATAACTGTAATTACCACGCCTTTGCAATGAAGTCAGTTGAAAAGCTATAAGTAAAGTTCTTTGACTCGTCTAGTGCTGATATATTTACTTAATATCTCAATAAGTAATTATTTTTTACGTAACATTTTCAACTTCCTTATTGTTATCTGTCGGAAGCACTGTTTAGGCATAATGAAATTTATTTATTTATGTATAAACAATTGCAACCATTTAATTATGATTGCCTCGAATGTTGCTAATCCTAGATTCACGTGTTCAAAATAGTATAGAGAAAGATGGAAAAACTTATTTTACTTATTTCTTTGATAAAAACTTATTTCTTTGATGGGTAGGATATGAAACAAAGAAATTTGCAGAGTCACTGATGCACTGTGATAGTGATATCGGCATGTATTGCGGATGTGGCAGGGTGACAATAATCAGTTACCACTGGGTGGACTCTCTGCGCGTGTAACACCTTGTTTTTCATATGGGAAAAGGAGACAGGCGGGCAAGCGATCCACAAGATGGTGAGTGGTCACCGCCGTCCATAGACACTTGCAACAGCAGGAGTTATGTGGGTCGACCTCACATCTTCCTCGAAGTAGCCTATGGAATAGCGTAATGGAAAAATCTCGTGAGGCAGTTCGTTCCACAGCTTGCGGGCTCGCGGCATAAAAAGATTTCTAGACCGCACCTTGTACAACACTTCCCCATCTCGGAAATGCGGATGCTACGCACTTCTGTGACGAGAGCTGACGCTGTAAAAATCCCAGGTGGCAATTATATCGAATATTTCTTCAGAGCATTCCTCTTTGTATAGACAGTAGCAAAGGGACGCGACGTCTCTTCGGACACTGAGAGCCTCTAAACCTCTAATCGTTATGTTTCCAGGTGTACCACATGTGCGACGGCCTCGGGCGCAAGTTCAGCTACACCTGCCCGAATACGACGCTCTTCCAGCAGAGGATGCTGATCTGCGACCACTGGTACATGGTCAATTGCTCCAAGTCAGAGAGAGATTATGATGCCAATTTGCTTATTGGTGAGTACAACATAAAAGATGTGAACAAAAAATTAACAAAATCTTTATTTCGACGTAACTGCATTGGGTCATATGCTAATATAGGTAAAATATTATTTACCTATAGAACAATGCGACTATATCTTTTTATACATACATTTTAGTGTAGGTAACTTACTGTTCTTCCTAAATAATCATTTTCTTAATAACCGCATATATGCCTTCCACCGTCTCTTTGTGGCACTTTCTTAATAACCGCATATATGCCTTACATATCGTCTCTTTGTGGCACTTTCTTAGTAACCGCATATATGCCTTACATATCGTCTCTTTGTGGCACTTTCTTAGTAACCGCATGTATGCCTTACATATCGTCTCTTTGTGGCACTTTCTTAATAACCGCATATATGCCTTACATATCGTCTCTTTGTGGCACTTTCTTAGTAACCGCATATATGCCTTACATATCGTCTCTTTGTGGCACTTTCTTAGTAACCGCATGTATGCCTTACATATCGTCTCTTTGTGGCACTTTCTTAATAACCGCATATATGCCTTACATATCGTCTCTTTGTGGCACTTTCTTAGTAACCGCATATATGCCTTACATATCGTCTCTTTGTGGCACTTTCTTAGTAACCGCATGTATGCCTTACATATCGTCTCTTTGTGGCACTTTCTTAGTAACCGCATATATGCCTTACACCGTCTCTTTGTGGCACTTTCTTAGTAACCGCATGTATGCCTTACATATCGTCTCTTTGTGGCACTTTCTTAGTAACCGCATATATGCCTTACACCGTCTCTTTGTGGCACTTTCTTAGTAACCGCATATATGCCTTACACCGTCTCTTTGTGGCACTTTCTTAATAACCGCATATATGCCTTACATATCGTCTCTTTGTGGCACTTTCTTAGTAACCGCATATATGCCTTACATATCGTCTCTTTGTGGCACTTTCTTAGTAACCGCATATATGCCTTACACCGTCTCTTTGTGGCACTTTCTTAGTAACCGCATGTATGCCTTACATATCGTCTCTTTGTGGCACTTTCTTAGTAACCGCATATATGCCTTACACCGTCTCTTTGTGGCACTTTCTTAGTAACCGCATGTATGCCTTACATATCGTCTCTTTGTGGCACTTTCTTAGTAACCGCATATATGCCTTACACCGTCTCTTTGTGGCACTTTCTTAATAACCGCATATATGCCTTACATATCGTCTCTTTGTGGCACTTTCTTAGTAACCGCATATATGCCTTACACCGTCTCTTTGTGGCACTTTCTTAATAACCGCATATATGCCTTACATATCGTCTCTTTGTGGCACTTTCTTAGTAACCGCATATATGCCTTACACCGTTTCTTTGTGGCACTTTCTTAATAAC
The DNA here is from genome assembly GCA_914767545.1 of Sesia apiformis. Classification (NCBI taxonomy): domain Eukaryota; kingdom Metazoa; phylum Arthropoda; class Insecta; order Lepidoptera; family Sesiidae; genus Sesia; species Sesia apiformis. The sequence goes on from OU611958.1 coordinate 982,338, forward strand.
CGCATATATGCCTTACATATCGTCTCTTTGTGGCACTTTCTTAGTAACCGCATATATGCCTTACACCGTCTCTTTGTGGCACTTTCTTAATAACCGCATATATGCCTTACATATCGTCTCTTTGTGGCACTTTCTTAGTAACCGCATATATGCCTTACACCGTCTCTTTGTGGCACTTTCTTAGTAACCGCATATATGTCTTACATATCGTCTCTTTGTGGCACTTTCTTAATAACCGCATATATGCCTTACATATCGTCTCTTTGTGGCACTTTCTTAATAACCGCATATATGCCTTACATATCGTCTCTTTGTGGCACTTTCTTAGTAACCGCATATATGTCTTACATATCGTCTCTTTGTGGCACTTTCTTAGTAACCGCATATATGTCTTACATATCGTCTCTTTGTGGCACTTTCTTAGTAACCGCATATATGCCTTACACCGTCTCTTTGTGGCACTTTCTTAGTAACCGCATGTATGCCTTACATATCGTCTCTTTGTGGCACTTTCTTAGTAACCGCATATATGCCTTACATATCGTCTCTTTGTGGCACTTTCTTAGTAACCGCATGTATGCCTTACATATCGTCTCTTTGTGGCACTTTCTTAGTAACCGCATATATGCCTTACACCGTCTCTTTGTGGCACTTTCTTAGTAACCGCATGTATGCCTTACATATCGTCTCTTTGTGGCACTTTCTTAGTAACCGCATATATGCCTTACACCGTCTCTTTGTGGCACTTTCTTAATAACCGCATATATGCCTTACATATCGTCTCTTTGTGGCACTTTCTTAGTAACCGCATATATGCCTTACACCGTCTCTTTGTGGCACTTTCTTAATAACCGCATATATGCCTTACATATCGTCTCTTTGTGGCACTTTCTTAGTAACCGCATATATGCCTTACACCGTTTCTTTGTGGCACTTTCTTAATAACCGCATATATGCCTTACATATCGTCTCTTTGTGGCACTTTCTTAGTAACCGCATATATGCCTTACACCGTCTCTTTGTGGCACTTTCTTAATAACCGCATATATGCCTTACATATCGTCTCTTTGTGGCACTTTCTTAGTAACCGCATATATGCCTTACACCGTCTCTTTGTGGCACTTTCTTAGTAACCGCATATATGTCTTACATATCGTCTCTTTGTGGCACTTTCTTAATAACCGCATATATGCCTTACATATCGTCTCTTTGTGGCACTTTCTTAATAACCGCATATATGCCTTACATATCGTCTCTTTGTGGCACTTTCTTAGTAACCGCATATATGTCTTACATATCGTCTCTTTGTGGCACTTTCTTAGTAACCGCATATATGTCTTACATATCGTCTCTTTGTGGCACTTTCTTAGTAACCGCATATATGCCTTACACCGTTTCTTTGTGGCACTTTCTTAATAACCGCATATATGCCTTACATATCGTCTCTTTGTGGCACTTTCTTAGTAACCGCATATATGCCTTACACCGTCTCTTTGTGGCACTTTCTTAATAACCGCATATATGCCTTACATATCGTCTCTTTGTGGCACTTTCTTAGTAACCGCATATATGCCTTACACCGTCTCTTTGTGGCACTTTCTTAGTAACCGCATATATGTCTTACATATCGTCTCTTTGTGGCACTTTCTTAATAACCGCATATATGCCTTACATATCGTCTCTTTGTGGCACTTTCTTAATAACCGCATATATGCCTTACATATCGTCTCTTTGTGGCACTTTCTTAGTAACCGCATATATGTCTTACATATCGTCTCTTTGTGGCACTTTCTTAGTAACCGCATATATGTCTTACACCGTCTCTTTGTGGCACTTTCTTAATAACCGCATATATGCCTTACATATCGTCTCTTTGTGGCACTTTCTTAGTAACCGCATATATGTCTTACATATCGTCTCTTTGTGGCACTTTCTTAATAACCGCATATATGCCTTACATATCGTCTCTTTGTGGCACTTTCTTAATAACCGCATATATGCCTTACATATCGTCTCTTTGTGGCACTTTCTTAGTAACCGCATATATGTCTTACATATCGTCTCTTTGTGGCACTTTCTTAATAACCGCATATATGCCTTACATATCGTCTCTTTGTGGCACTTTCTTAATAACCGCATATATGCCTTACATATCGTCTCTTTGTGGCACTTTCTTAATAACCGCATATATGCCTTACATATCGTCTCTTTGTGGCACTTTCTTAGTAACCGCATATATGTCTTACATATCGTCTCTTTGTGGCACTTTCTTAATAACCGCATATATGCCTTACATATCGTCTCTTTGTGGCACTTTCTTAATAACCGCATATATGCCTTACATATCGTCTCTTTGTGGCACTTTCTTAGTAACCGCATATATGTCTTACATATCGTCTCTTTGTGGCACTTTCTTAGTAACCGCATATATGCCTTACACCGTCTCTTTGTGGCACTTTCTTAGTAACCGCATATATGTCTTACATATCGTCTCTTTGTGGCACTTTCTTAATAACCGCATATATGCCTTACATATCGTCTCTTTGTGGCACTTTCTTAGTAACCGCATATATGCCTTACATATCGTCTCTTTGTGGCACTTTCTTAGTAACCGCATATATGTCTTACATATCGTCTCTTTGTGGCACTTTCTTAATAACCGCATATATGCCTTACATATCGTCTCTTTGTGGCACTTTCTTAATAACCGCATATATGCCTTACATATCGTCTCTTTGTGGCACTTTCTTAATAACCGCATATATGCCTTACATATCGTCTCTTTGTGGCACTTTCTTAATAACCGCATATATGCCTTACATATCGTCTCTTTGTGGCACTTTCTTAGTAACCGCATATATGTCTTACATATCGTCTCTTTGTGGCACTTTCTTAATAACCGCATATATGCCTTACATATCGTCTCTTTGTGGCACTTTCTTAGTAACCGCATATATGTCTTACATATCGTCTCTTTGTGGCACTTTCTTAATAACCGCATATATGCCTTACATATCGTCTCTTTGTGGCACTTTCTTAGTAACCGCATATATGCCTTACATATCGTCTCTTTGTGGCACTTTCTTAGTAACCGCATATATGCCTTACATATCGTCTCTTTGTGGCACTTTCTTAGTAACCGCATATATGCCTTACACCGTCTCTTTGTGGCACTTTCTTAGTAACCGCATATATGCCTTACATATCGTCTCTTTGTGGCACTTTCTTAGTAACCGCATATATGCCTTACATATCGTCTCTTTGTGGCACTTTCTTAGTAACCGCATATATGCCTTACATATCGTCTCTTTGTGGCACTTTCTTAGTAACCGCATATATGCCTTACATATCGTCTCTTTGTGGCACTTTCTTAGTAACCGCATATATGCCTTACATATCGTCTCTTTGTGGCACTTTCTTAGTAACCGCATATATGTCTTACATATCGTCTCTTTGTGGCACTTTCTTAGTAACCGCATATATGTCTTACATATCGTCTCTTTGTGGCACTTTCTTAGTAACCTCATATATGTCTTACATATCGTCTCTTTGTGGCACTTTCTTAGTAACCGCATATATGTCTTACATATCGTCTCTTTGTGGCACTTTCTTAGTAACCGCATATATGTCTTACATATCGTCTCTTTGTGGCACTTTCTTAGTAACCGCATATATGCCTTACATATCGTCTCTTTGTGGCACTTTCTTAATAACCGCATATATGCCTTACATATCGTCTCTTTGTGGCACTTTCTTAGTAACCGCATATATGTCTTACATATCGTCTCTTTGTGGCACTTTCTTAGTAACCGCATATATGCCTTACATATCGTCTCTTTGTGGCACTTTCTTAATAACCGCATATATGCCTTACATATCGTCTCTTTGTGGCACTTTCTTAGTAACCGCATATATGCCTTACATATCGTCTCTTTGTGGCACTTTCTTAGTAACCGCATATATGCCTTACATATCGTCTCTTTGTGGCACTTTCTTAGTAACCGCATATATGTCTTACATATCGTCTCTTTGTGGCACTTTCTTAGTAACCGCATATATGTCTTACATATCGTCTCTTTGTGGCACTTTCTTAGTAACCGCATATATGTCTTACATATCGTCTCTTTGTGGCACTTTCTTAGTAACCGCATATATGTCTTACATATCGTCTCTTTGTGGCACTTTCTTAGTAACCGCATATATGTCTTACATATCGTCTCTTTGTGGCACTTTCTTAGTAACCGCATATATGCCTTACATATCGTCTCTTTGTGGCACTTTCTTAATAACCGCATATATGCCTTACATATCGTCTCTTTGTGGCACTTTCTTAGTAACCGCATATATGTCTTACATATCGTCTCTTTGTGGCACTTTCTTAGTAACCGCATATATGCCTTACATATCGTCTCTTTGTGGCACTTTCTTAATAACCGCATATATGCCTTACATATCGTCTCTTTGTGGCACTTTCTTAGTAACCGCATATATGCCTTACATATCGTCTCTTTGTGGCACTTTCTTAGTAACCGCATATATGCCTTACACCGTCTCTTTGTGGCACTTTCTTAGTAACCGCATATATGCCTTACATATCGTCTCTTTGTGGCACTTTCTTAGTAACCGCATATATGCCTTACATATCGTCTCTTTGTGGCACTTTCTTAGTAACCGCATATATGCCTTACATATCGTCTCTTTGTGGCACTTTCTTAGTAACCGCATATATGCCTTACATATCGTCTCTTTGTGGCACTTTCTTAGTAACCGCATATATGTCTTACATATCGTCTCTTTGTGGCACTTTCTTAGTAACCGCATATATGCCTTACATATCGTCTCTTTGTGGCACTTTCTTAGTAACCGCATATATGCCTTACACCGTCTCTTTGTGGCACTTTCTTAGTAACCGCATATATGCCTTACATATCGTCTCTTTGTGGCACTTTCTTAGTAACCGCATATATGCCTTACATATCGTCTCTTTGTGGCACTTTCTTAGTAACCGCATATATGCCTTACATATCGTCTCTTTGTGGCACTTTCTTAGTAACCGCATATATGCCTTACATATCGTCTCTTTGTGGCACTTTCTTAGTAACCGCATATATGTCTTACATATCGTCTCTTTGTGGCACTTTCTTAGTAACCGCATATATGTCTTACATATCGTCTCTTTGTGGCACTTTCTCAGTAACCCCATAAAGTTATGCCTTACACCGTTTCTTTGTGGCACTGTCGAATACCTTTCCTATTAAAGAATATATTGTTGTGATTGTTGGTGTTATTACGCCTTTGTCCGTCGACTTTATTAAGCACACACTTTATTTTATTGTCAATGCGCTTTGTCACCATATTCAGAGATCGCAGTTTACTTTGGTATTTGTGACTGGCCGCTAATATCGTGCTCGTTCTATATTGTTACTTAATGAGATCGCCTTTCAAGTATTGACAAATTTATTTGTCCATTATCTAAAATTGATGCGTCAGAATTTCAAAACTCGAAGTTTTCTCTTCTGTTTCTTTTTATCCATTCTAGCCTTTTAAATGTATCCACTCTAGGCGTGTATATACTAATATAGTTTCTACTTGTGGTAGCTTACGAATAGCTTTCAAGTATGTATTTAAATATTTTTTAGTTTAAATATGACGTACCATAGCTATAAGCTTTCCGAATAAATAAAAAATTGAAACTGAGTAAAAAAAATAGAAAAAATAGTATTTTAAGTAGGGTATAACATGGCATTGTTATTAGATAGATTGTACATGGATGCGCCGCGCCACCTTGTATGTTCTGATGTATTTTAAATTGTTACCTTTGATGTAACAAATGAATGAAACGTAATTAAGGCTAACTCACAAGGTGAGTTCTTTAAAACAAGGTTTAAACTTTAGATTAAGTATATTTCTTAGGTTAAAGTTTAAATTGCGAGTATATTCATTTGTTGAAGTGTTGTTGAAAGTCAGGAATCAAATAGTTTACATTTTAGGGTCATATCGAAAAGTATACCTACTCATTGGCCATGCGGTGACGACCGGCTTTAAAATAGCACCATCCCATCTCCTGCCGTGGGTATCATAATAGGCGACTAAGGGATAACAGAGCCACTACCACAAGAGCTGAAGAACTCTGCACTACCTCAAAGAGTTGACTCTCCAACCCGATGGCCTGCTAGGCGTTTTAAGGCTATACACTTGGGCGTAGCCACGGTAGGGCAGGTTGAAGTACTTGCCCCCCCCCCCTGCCCCCGCCCCCCCCTTAGCATAGCGAAGAATAAGTATCAAACTTTCTGCATTACACCATCTCAATTTAAATTATAAGGAAATTCTTTGCTTTGCCCCAACCCTGGTTAAAATTCTGGTTAAAGAAAGAGCTGATTACAGTTTTTATTCATGTATTTAATAAATAAGGATTATAACTATCTAACTAACTATAATCTAGCCACCCCGTGACCACGTCCACTGCAAAGTGTTCGAAACGTCGGGATATAAATAATGTTAAATATACGCGATTTAAAAACCGTTCAAAGTTGTTTAATTGCTATATCTAACTAATTGTCTGAACTTTTACTACAAGCGTAACATTTTTCGTCATGGAAACTAGATTTTTTATCTGACGACGTGAAGATTTCAATTGTAGATATATTAAAAAAAATCCGAGTTTCAAGTTCAAGGTCCGGGTTATTCAAGGGTTTGATGGTTTTACAAATAGTGGTTGTATCTTTGAGCCTCTAACTTAATACGCTACAATGTTGCATGAATGGCCACAATCAAGATTCAAGATCGCCCTTGATTATTACACGGCCAATGCTTGAACGAGTCGCGGCGGGTGCTCCTTAACACGGTATTAATATATATGTTGATGTCTTAATTGGAATTGATTACTTTAACGGCTCTAGCGTTTACCTTTGACCTCGCTTGCCTGAAGAAGCCCTAAAAAATTGTCTGTAAAATGTTATGTCATTGCTGCAGATAATAACTTAAGATTGGTGTGATATGATATGGTATTGCAGATATTAATTAGCCTTAATACTAAGCTGTGCTAAAGTCTAAAGCCTGTCGCTAACAGTTCGATGGTTTTTACATAGGAAGGTAAAAAACAATCATTAAATGAATAGATACCATAAAAACCAAATGATACCTACTTAACTGACATTTCTTTTTAGTTTTTTATTGTACTACCTAACTAATATACCTAGTTTAACTTTTATTATAAAACAATATAATTTTTTACTGATTTTAAGAACGTATTGAAAGATGTTTGAAGAAAACACAATCTAACGTTTCGTTAAAGAAAAAGTTCGTTAAAAAAAGATTATATTTTTAATAATATATTGAATATATTTTTTTGCTTTCCTTGGGAACCAGGTTACATAAAGATACTTCTAAAGTAGATAAACAGAAAACATTCTGAAACTTCATAATTCATAATGATTCATGGCTTTGATAATGAAATAGTTTCAAACTTTGCAAACCTTTGACATTAATTTGCCAGTATTTAAATTATTTCTTTGAAGTGCCGCAAAGGCGTCAGCAATTAGATGCAATATCAATTTTATCGAATAAGTAGGTTTTATTCCGTATACATATATTATAATTTTATTATGAACAGATTGTTATCTATTCAATGTACAGACAGGCAGAGAGAATCATTTAATATTTTTATTATAATACATACATGACGCACGAGATAATGGAACGCATATTATTCATATATTTCCTGTTAAAAAATAATTGAAGCTAACTACCAATTGCTGCTTCCTTCACAAGGAAGGTTACACCTGCAGATGGTTTCATTAAAATTTTAGTAACAATCATTAGTGGCAAATATGTACAGATTCACTTTTTATAATTAATTTATTTCAATTAATGTCCGAATACAAATTCATATTTAATAAGGTAACAGGAAGTTAATTATATGATTTATTTTTTTATGCAGTTATTATTAACTACTGTTTTCAAAAGGGTTCGATTCTATCCGCTATGTTGTATACAATTTTATAGTTATATTAATTTTTGTATGTCAACAACTTTAGCTCTTTGTCGGAATTCTTAGTTACAGATTTTGTCCAGCGAAGAAACTCCGGACATAGCTCGCTGAGCAACTTTGAATTTGTAAATCAGACTTACCGTTCGACTTCTTAGTCGCTTAGTAAAGTTGCCGACATACCTTGAAGAGTCAGCATGCTAAAGTGGCAATGGGGAGATCGTATTTGTTGCGGGACCGATAACCGATTAAGTAGACGAGTCCTCCAGTGGAAGCTACATACCGGGAAGCGCAATGTGGGACATGATCGGACCAGGTGGAGTGACGACTTGTAGAACATCGCTGATGATGGTTGAATGAGATGAGCCGGAGATCATGTGTGGTGGCCAGCCATCGGAGAGACCTATATCCAGCAGTAGAGAGACATAGGCTGATAGTATGGTACGGTACTCCAAAAAAACTCATTTTTTTTTTATAGTTTAGTGGACGGACGAGCAAGCGGTCCCACGTGATGGTAAGTGTTACCGCCGCCCATGGACACCTGCAACACCGGGGGGTATGCGGGCGCGCCGCCGACCTTGCAAAATCCTATTCACAGCTCTCTTGAAGAACCCCATATCGTAGCTTAATGGAAATACCTCTTCAGGCAGTTATGGATTATGGCAAATTGCGACAAGTATGTCATACTACACGTATATTACAGAGTCACAGGTTATGTTAAGTGAATACACAAGTGTCGTGTTTCTACACAGTGGTGAAAGGCTAGAGGGCATGCCGCGACCCCGAGTAACGTCATCTCGGTGCAAATTATAAGACTCCGTTAACTTTCTTGAGAATTCGGAGCTGTATGAATGGTGTTATTAGAATTTCCTGTCCGCAGGCGATAAGGGTAGACTACGAGTACACCTGTACCGGGCCATGAACTTTAATAGGCCACGTATAATGGACTATTCCATGTATCGTTTTAAAGTTTATAATCACTTAATCAGTCCACTTAAAAAACGCATTTGTTATAATACTACGTGCCGTGTGGTGTCGGCCTATTGAATAACACCACTCCATCTCTTGCCGCGGGTGTCCGTAAAAGGGCCAACTGAGCTGCTACCACAAGCGCTGAGGAGCTACACCACCTCTAAGAGAATGGACTCGCCAACCAGCGTGGTGTTTTAAGGCCATACATCCCTGGTGCACAAGACAATGTGAATGAATGAGGACCCGCCCATGTCACAGCATTGGACAACAAAAGAGGTTTTGGTTGCGGTGATAGAATATTACAATAATATAACAGCAACATCGAATTAAATTATTAATTCTTAAAATTATATGCATATAAAATAGTGACGATTTTATGATTACCTACCTACAGTATTTTAAGAGTTAAAATTAAAATGCTTTTTATATCTCCATTTATTGGTTCATAAAATAATTAATATATAATAAGCAAGCTCGTTATATAAATAGATATATATTATTGCCATTGTGAGAAATAATAGCACTATCACATACATTTTTAAGTATCCATTGACTATTGACACAATGAAGTGTTAAAATAATTAATGTTTACATAACGTGAAGATTTAATAAATTGGTTTTCATTATATGTACAATCAGTTGTAGTACCTACATATACGAGAGTATTGGTCGTGACTTTGAATATTTTAGTGGAATAGGTTACAGTCGCAGTGAAGGCGGAGTGTACAGCAACATTCATAACTATGAAGTAAATAAGAGGTGGAGAGTGCATGCTGCATTCCCACAGTCGCTGGGCGCACTCGAGTGCCCACGTTACTCCACTCCCAATGTCTTTTAAAAATGTACTGCATTTCCCATTTTATCCTATTTTTCCAATGTAACATACGCGTTTCAGTAGTGAGTGAAATATGCTATAGCCCATTGCCATCCCCATCCTATCTTATCCATCTCCATTTTCCCGATCCATTCTCCAAATCCCTTCCTATAAAAAATAAAAAAATCACGATCAAAGCATTAAAATAAAAACCGAACTTTTTAAATTTAAATACAATATTTTAATAAAACTATGTAATATTAATTATGTTACCATAGGTAGTCGATCATCAACAGTGGAAATAAAAAAAATCGGTTGTAAAAATTACATTCCGTTACACGATAATGTGAATTTAGCTACATAATCGAGGAAAATGAATTTATCAGTTGTGTGGATGAAAATAAAATTAAAAGAACAATAAACATTTGACATTTGATCACTATAATTTTGCGACTCGTATAGGTTAATAAATATTTTTTTTTAATTTTCGATGAATGCGTTACGGAATACAAATACATAGTTTGCGTGAAATAGACAACGCCCCAATCTGTCAGAACTCATGCAATAATAACCGGACTGTAACGAAGTCTCAAGGGAAATAGAGCTTTAAATGAAACTTATTAATCGGTTAAATTTGCAAACCTCCTTCGGTTTAAGTACCTATTCAATATTAATTAGTTATTTATTGAAGAAATAGAAAAGTCATTCGCACAGATAGCTTAAGTTATCGAGTAGTACCTACAGTGATATAAAATCGGTTGTATAGCCTACATACATGTCTTGTTTAAAGCTCTATAGTTTTAGTTCAAATCGGGTTTATAGGAACCTTAATATGTAGCCTGCATAAAGGATAATTTTGAGCTGTTTGAGCTAAGATTATTTAATTATAAAACCTCTAAATGGGCCCTCAACCTAATGCCGCGCGTCCAGCGACATCCAACCCCACTTGTGTTCGACTCTCGCAATGTTTCAATTCCCGCTCTCGCTTAAGCGTCTGTACTCACGAATATTGCTGTCGTAACCCACGCACCTAATAAAAAAATTGTAATTTTTTAAACGAACAAATTACGCAATAATTTATTTAGTTTATTTTTCAAGTGGTGTGAGATTGAACCCATCATTCGGTCATTAATCTTTTAACATCACACGACCACGATTCGTGATTCTTATAGTTATTATCATAAGGTTTTTAATAACGCAACTACATAATCATTGTTATATTTTTGTAAAGTTGTAAACATAACACGATTTATGTGGTCTGTCATGTTATGATAATAATAGCGGCGAACCAATAGATTGCTAGGTTAATCAATAGACAGATTAATCAGGCAAACACATGAACTTTGTATTTGAAGGAATAATATTTTTGATAACAACCTGAAAGTTAGAAAGGGCAATAATCGGACAACCAATTAAAAGTAAAATAACTAATTGATCGAACGGAAGTAGGTAGGCACAAGAAAAAAAAATAAGGTAGAGGAACATTACATATCTTACTCAATCCAATTCCATTCTATCGAATAGGAAATAATGTCGCTAATGCTACGAAGAAAACCTTTTTTTATACTCCCTATATCCCCCCCCCCCCCCCCCACCCCGCTAGTTCGTAGTCATTTATTCCTAGGACGTATCGAGCTTAAATTTTGCATGGACCTTCTTGAGGATCACAAAAAGGGTACAAGACACAACAAAAGTACAAGACCAGGTACAAGACATAACTAGAGTTCCTGTGGGATAGTGTAGTGAATACGGCGAAGCTGCGGGCAAAGGGTAGTAAAATATAAATCCTTAAGCCTTAAGATTAGGTAGTATGTTAACATAAACATTAAATTTTATTTCTTAAAATTGTTATCTTTATATAAAAATCTAAAGTATATAATGAAGCTCAATCTTAACTATATACCTAAACATTTTAAACTTTCGAGTTTCGTACACATTTTAAATTGTGAATCGGGACTAAACGCGTCCAATCTTAACGTTGGCACAAGTAATTCCGATTGCAGTCAAGGCAGCAGGCGACATCTTGTTAACATCCTCGTAATTTGTCGTAATGGTGTGATTTAACTGTGGCTGTTACGATCTTTAATACTAGGGGTTAAAGTATGAAATTGCCGATTTGTACTGAAAAATTAAAACTCGTGTTTTTCTAAAATGTAACATATTTATTTAATCAAAATATTTACCCTCATTATCTATACATTGTTGCCATCTAATGGGAAGTTCATTTATGCCTTTGCGATAGAACTCTGGGAATGTAGATTCGACAAACTGTGTGAAACATTTTGTACTGCCTCTTGGGTACAAAATTTTTTACCACGTAGAAAATTGTCCAAATCACGAAAAAAATGGTAGTCCGTTGGAGCAAGGTCTGGCGAGTACGGAGGATGACGTATGGTTTCTAACTGCAGCTCCTGTAGAGTTACAACGGTTTCTCGTGCAGTGTGAGGTCTTGCGTTATCATGGAGCAATAATGGTGAAGATCGATTCACGAGTCGGGGCTGTTTCACTGCTAGTTTCGCAATCATTGTTCGAATTCGAAGTTCACAGTAAATATCTGCTGTTATTGCTTGACCAGACCTGAGAAAGCTATAGTGAATAACACCATGAATAGACCACTAAACAGTTACCATTACGTTTTTATTGGTAAGCTTTGCCTTAGGGCACTGTTGCGGCGTTTGACCTGGGGTCAGCCATTGCATTTTTCGTTTTCGGTTATCGTAAAGAATCCACTTTTCGTCACATGTCACAATTCGATCCAATATTCCTTCATTTCTGTACCGATTCAACAAGGCAACCCAAGTTTTAACACGCGTTTCTTTCTGCAGATCAGTTAAATCATGAGGCACCCATTTTTCATATTTTTTTATCTTAGTGATTTGATGCAAATGAGTCAATATTGTAAGTAAGGTAACGTTAAACCATGCCGCTAATTCCTGGGTAGTTTGACTCGGATCGGCTTCCACCATCTCCTTCAATTCTCCTGTGTGGGCTGTCTTCCACGTGGTTCGTTTTTCAAGTCAAAGTTTCCATTACGAAAGCGTTTAAACCAAAAACGCACGGTTCGTTCATTAGCAGTCTCCTCTCCAAACGCAGCATTGATATTGCGAGCCGTTTCTGCCGCGTTAGTTCCGCGTCGGAACTCGTATTCAAAGATTACTCGGATTTTCGAAGTATCCATCTTTCCCGTCTAAGCTGAATAAAAAACACATTTGAAAGTCGAAAATCGAATGTTGCACATTTTTTAAGACAAGAACCTCATAGGTATCATGTGAAAAAAGTTTCACTCGAAAATCTCACACCATGAAGGTTTTATGTCAATTCAGAGTATCTATTACTATAAAACGGCAATTTCATACTTTAACCCCCTATTATTTAGTTTTCTTGTGCTACATCTACTCAAGATACGTCATTGGTAATTTCTAGAACTGCATCTCACTCGGTCCATTTGACAAGATTGGCACGTTGTTAGAGACAGACAGGATACATCATGCAACTGGATCGAATCAAAGTGCATGTTTTGAAACGTTTGTTGTGTTTGCCTCCCTGTTTCTCTGTTATCTATGACTCCCCTTGCTTTTGAATTATAATCCATCACGCATGCGCAGTACGGCTTGATGGATTGCACTAAAGTAATGTAAATATACCTATATGATCTTTTTGCATTGTAAATCATTGTAATGCATTGATTTACAATGCAAAATGTGTACAAAACGCTAAAGTTTAAAATCCTTTGTGATCTATTGAATAAAGCGCAGTACCTATGCCATCACGTGACGGTTTCATTCTTATTGCTAACAATCAACTTTGTACCAACAACCTCTTATTGCTCCTGAGATAATCGCTGATAACATTGATAATCCTTTCATGAAACTCTGGGTGAAATCACATTTTCCGATTTCATCCGGTGGTTTCAGTGACTGTATTTACGAGTATATATATGTACTTTAACATATTAGTTTAAGGATGATTTTGTCTGAAATATAAATAAAAAATATACATATACCCTTTCATCTTATCGATAAGAAAATATGCTTTCTAGATGTTTGTCTTTAAAATAAAATCTAAAACCAAACTTTTATTTATCGGTCCCGTTCTATCCTCTATTATCCTTTATCATCGCCATTAATTAAGAAATCCATAAATAATATTTTTCCAAACATGTTCCAGGTCAACGCGACAAACCGTTCGTTTCCGATGCTGACATGCAGCTCCGTACTCCTCGACCGGATATCCTGTCGGTACCACCAAATAATAACTACTATGACGGCTTGAGAGAAGCAGAATCCAAGGTAAGATGAAGAGTCTCTGGTTATGATCTCCTTAACTCCAGTCTGAGCGACTTTTAACTTATAAATCAGGCTGTCAGAGACCATGTTTCTGCACCGTACGTCATAAGTGACAGTACGCAAGTGAATGAACACTTTCGACTTCAAATATTGCAGTAAAGGCGATGAGAACTGATGAATTTTCCCAAATTCGTTGCGTTCATTCGGTCAATCAGTCAATTGTTCACCTTACAACCGTACGGACTGAGCGTAACCCAAAAGAGTTTCAAAGAGCATATTTTAACAGGTCGTAGGTTCTACAACATATTAGTATGAGGATTCTCATAGAATATTTATATAATAACAGCTAGAAAGTTTTCCGTGACCACTATCGTCAATTCGTCACCCTTCACATTTATAACATCAAGGGAACGTTTGATGTTTGACCCACATTAACAGAATTATGGTTGTCAGATTAAAATGCCCTTTCATGCAATTAACAACAAGCGAGCAAGGTTAATATATAATATTTATCGCACGATTGATTATAAACTTTAATATAAAGACAATTATCTCATTTAAATTATTTTTATTTACAGTTCGCTGATCATCACGGCAACAGCATCGTTGGTATTCCTGATACTATCTCTAACGCTAACAACAACGGCTTGGATAGCGCCAAGTCAAACTATAGACCTCCTACTTCCTGGTCCACGGGCACTAGTGTGAATCGCCAGCCAAGTAAGCCCAGCGATGATTTCCCCAACACAGGATTTGACCACAATGTCGATCAAGACAATTTAGCTGGTGCTGCTTCCCAAACACCCGGACCACTCTTCCAACCAACACCAGAAGATAAGCAGTTCACTCAAAATATTGAAAGACCTGTTCCTTCTCCACCTCCACGGGATTTAGTCCCACCATTTACTCCTGAACCCACGACTACTGAAGGATCAGAAGACTACATCGATATCCGAATGAAGGATTCAGAAGAAACCCAACAAGATCCCGTAGTAAATTTCATAAAACGCTTCGACCCCAACTCTCCCGACTCCATCAAAACATCCATATCTCAGACAGAAATTTTGAACATCAATCGACATCTGCCTGCGGGACAATCCAGTGCAGAAGACGAAAGGACTCCAAGAAAGAACAACATTGGCAATAACTTTAATACACTTCAAGACAGGAGTAAAGGAGTGACTGAGGCCACGAGATTCGACACAGTTAACATCAAGTCTGCTCCCACTGAAGCTACTATTGCTGGCGCAAACACCAATCAAATTCACGTGCCTGACAACGTTCTGCTTCCGCCTAAAACTGACTTTGGGGTGCAACCTTCTACTACAATAGGCCCACCAGTTTACTATGAATGGAAGTGGGCAGTTCCTGCCTTTGACTTAACGCCGCCTAAAGAAAGCAACATAACTAACAATATTTCGAACAGTAATCAAGTCAGATCCGTGTCAGGGAAGAGTCCTTTCCGTGATGTGCCCCGTCCAACTCCAGCAGATATAGAGCCAACGCCCCAAAACACAGAGTACAATATCAGCTCCTACTTCGTGCCTGATTACGTGTTTCCTTTGGACAAGGACCATCCGGGGTACGAGAATGAGGATGCGCAGACGTCTTTCCAAGTAAAAGTAGCGAGGCCTGGTCGTACGAGTTATGGGGAAAATCCTGCCTGTCCCCAATGCCATCCTGCATACTTAAAGCCTGGCTCGTGTGAGCCTTGCATTGTGAAGCGGTAACCGCATAGAAAACAATAAACATAAAACCTAACATTGTTATTGTGACATCATCTGAGAAAAGATACCTTTTTGTCGATTTTAGTTCGAGAGACTAGGAAATCTTTAAAACAATTGCTTTATTTAAGTTGCTATTGTCTGGCAAATGGATGTTGGAATGGACAACGGAAAATAAAGGTTATTACTAAAAATAGTGGGAAAAATAATTTTGATACTTATAAAGATCTGCACTACTAGGCGTACAAATTGCGGCGATTTTAAAACGAATTTGATGAGGTCTTATGGTGATATATATCAATGCCAATCATTTTTATATAAAATATTTCCCAGTCAATCATTTTATTATACATATTTAATAAACCCATAGACATATTGTTACATGTGTCCGCAACCGCACCTGCATTCTTTTTTCTGCTAAATCTGGTGATTGGTAGAAAATGCCTCAAGGCATCATGGACACCTTCTATATAATATGTCAAATACTTGTAAAACTTGTCTCAAAACCTACTTCAATTTTTTTTCAATGTGATGTTCCAGTTGATTTTTGCCAATTTAAATATTTAAGTATAATAAGAATTTGTTAGACTAATTTTGTTGGTGAATTCAGCTTATTAAATTTTTCAACTACTTTATTTTTTTCTAATTTCCCGCGCTTTCCAGTCTGCGCTTTTATCTGCCAGCATGTCTCTATTTGAACAGAATCTTGTATTAAAGAAATATTAAGTTAAAAAATCTTAATTAACTAAAGTCACTAGAGTCCAAACCGTCTGTTTGCTTAGATAATGTCACATAATATGTAAGATACTTATGTAAATCCAAAAAGCCATAAATGTATATTCTATAATCGATAACCTACTTTCTTCTGAAAATTCTAAACTACGATGTTTTTTAAACTTCCGCGGGATGTCTATGACTAAACTTACTTTAACCTACCTAAGTAATTTAAGTTATCTTTTGGAATTCTTTCTGAAATTATTATATTTAATAATTTTCATAGATCTTTTAAGAGACTGGAAATAGTTGAGTTTAAAGTAACCGTAAATAGAGTTATTACTTTGCCGATTAATCGCCATTAGCACACTATTTGGACACCTATTATAAAACTCGCACCTGGCCTAGCTACAGAAAAAAATACATAAATAATGAATAATAATTTTACATAATAATAATACATAATAATGGATAATTTTACAGTGTTAAATATATGCCTTAAAAATAAAATTTTAATTACGTAGGTACCTAATTTAATTCTCTGCAATATATCTTGGAATCTATGCAATAGTAACTTTATTACAGATTTGTTTTTTAGCGTTATTTTGCCCATTTTTATAATACTTTTGGCTTGGGTACAGTTTGGGTTTTATTTTACTTATCTATATTTTTTATTTGTAAATAAGAGGTCTTTTGGTCGTGTCTTATTTATTGATAAAATTAATATTATACACTATCCTGTACACTTTTTGCACTACTAAAAGTTTTTCAATTAATTTGCTTATCAATTTATGTATATTGATATAAATAAACTATAAACAAAAGTTTGAGGCATTTTGTAAAGTGTCCATTTAGGATGCGACTCTATGATAATAAGCCCATAATTTTATTATTCTACTTGCCAATAATTTACAGTAATTATTTTAATAGAACTGCTACAGTCCAAATTCTGTTAGAATCAGACATGGTCTGAAATATTATATCATAAGTTAATATACTTAGCAATAGTTTTGTTAGTTAATAAAAGAATAAATGGTACATTTTAAATAGATATTTAAATATTTTTTATAATTTTGTACATTTTTAACATTTTAAGAAATGTGCCTATATTATCGTATTATATAATGATATTGTAAAAATAAATAAATTGACATAATGACAGTAGTTCAAGTCTCATTTATTTAACCTTACTTTTCTCTATGGCGTCCAATTTACACAATAAATTTAGATCATGATCGATGTATCACGATCAATTTGACGGATTGTGATCTGGAATGATCGTGTATGGACTACTATCATCATCATCATCATCTCAGCCTTTAGACGTCCACTGCTGGACATAGGCCTCCCCCATTGTCCGCCATTTAGACCTATCGGCAGCGACCTGCATCCAGCGGGTGCCCGCCACCTTTATGAGGTCGTCTGTCCATCTAGCAGATGGACGTCCTCGGCTTCGTCCGCCGGTACGTGGTCTCCATTCGAGAACCCTTCTGCCCCATCGGCCATCGGTTCTTCGAGCTATGTGCCCTGCCCACTGCCACTTCAGCTTGCTAACCCGAGAGGCTATGTCGGTGACTTTAGTTCGTCTACGGATCTCCTCATTCCTGATTCGATCACGTAGGGAAACCCCGAGCATAGCCCTCTCCATAGCTCGCTGTGCGACAGTGAGCTTATTTATGAGGCCCATAGTCAGAGACCACGTCTCGGTGCCGTAGGTCATCACTGGCAACACACACTGGTCGAAGACCTTCGTCTTCAAGCACTGAGGTATTTTGGACGAGAAGACGCTGCGTAGCTTCCCGAACGCTGCCCAGCCGAGTTGGATTCGTCGATTGACCTCTTTCTCGAAGTTGGACCTACCTAGTTGGACCGTTTGGCCTAGGTAGACGTACTCGTCAACAACTTCGAGAATCGAGCTCCCAACTGAAACTGGGGTGGGCACGACATGGACATTCGACATGATTTTCGTCTTGTCCATGTTCATTTTAAGGCCCACCTGTTGGGAAACTCGATTGAGGTCTCCGAGCATTGTGCTAAGATCCTCCAGCGATTCTGCCATGACCACGATATCGTCGGCAAATCGAAGGTGAGTGATGCATTCGCCATCAACGTTGATGCCGAGTCCTTTCCATTCCAGGAGCTTGAAAGCGTCTTCCATCGCATTGGTGAAGAGCTTCGGAGAGATAACATCTCCTTGTCTCACACCCCTCTGCAATGGAATCGGCTCCGTGCTCCCTTCCTGTACTCGGACTGACATGGTGGCGTTGTTATACAAACACTTCAACACTTCGATATACCGATAGTCAATATGGCACCGCTGGAGGGACTGTAGCACTGCCCAAGTCTCGATCGAATCAAAGGCTTTCTCGTAGTCCACAAACGCTAAGCATAATGGCAAGTTATACTCCTCGGTCTTCTGTATAACTTGCCGCAGCGTATGGATGTGGTCTATGGTACTATAGCCTTTTCGGAAACCGGCTTGTTCGGGAGGCTGGAAGTCATCAAACCTGCGCTCGAGACGATTCGTGATAACCCTCGAAAACAGCTTATAAACATGGCTCAGAAGCGAGATGGGCCTATAGTTCTTCAACAAGGTCTTGTCACCTTTCTTGAAGAAGAGCACCACCACGCTTCCGTTCCATGTATGGACCTTAGTATATGTCCATATGTCCACCTTAGTATGGACTACTAAGGTATTTCCATTTCTTTATTTTCTCGATGACAGTTCTAATTTGATAGTTGTAGTGTTGTGACCAAATAAGTAATGATATCGATCGCATATACTTATTATATTTTGAACAAAGACAAATACAACAAAAACATTCAAATATATTTTTTCAAGGTGGGAACACTCAATGGCCCACCGCCATTTTGTGTTTGTTTTAATCTGTCACTCGCAACAAGACGGTCGTGCTAGTCACTACATTTCTGTTCGCTGTTTTTGAGCGAAGCCAAAAAGATATCAGATTGGTCAAATGTTATTTTCACTGACGAGACTTGGTTAAATGCAAACCACACAGTATCTAAGAACTGGACTGACGACACCGTCGCTTCCACTAGTTCAGTGCCAATGGGAAAAGGTGAACGCCTCATCATATGCCATGCAGGGTCTACGAAAGGATTCATGTCAGATGCTTTACTGGCCTTTAAATCCAAGAAAACAGTGGACTACCACGAAGAAATGAACGCGGAGATTTACGAAGGACGGTTTAAAGAAATGGTGCAATCTCTGGAAGAACCGTCGATAATTATTATGGACAACGCTACATATCACTCCAGACAAATTGATAAAATGCCGACGCAGGCCAATAAAAAACAAGACATAATTGACTGGCTCCAACGTCATGGCGAAAATGTGGATAATACTTTATTAAAAGTACAATTAGTGAATATTTTAAAATCGAAAAAAAGCCTCCCTAAAAGATATGTTATCGACGAAATAGCTGCCGAATGTGGTCATTGGGTTCTTCGACTTCCGCCGTATCATTGCCAGTACAATGCTATAGAACTAATATGGGCACAAATCAAAGGATACGCCGCTCGAAACAATACCCATCCCCCTTTTACGGCAAACAAGATGTTAGATTTATTAAAAAATGCATGTGCGGAAGTAACTGCCGAAAACTGGGAAAAAATTGTGAGAAGAACCCAAAACATTATAGCGTCGGATTGGGAAATTCATGTGGCATTCGATAATATAGAAGTACAGGAACTTATAATAAATGTTGGGGAGAACTCATCGAGTGACAGTGACGATTCATCAGATTTTGATTAATAAATAAAGATTACCTGTCATTATAATTATTTCGTTTCATTGTCGAGTACCTACCTATACCTACTTATTTTACAACAGCTTCGAAAATTTTAAAGAAGTTGGCATTATCAATCAGGAATTAACACGTGTAACATCTTGTAATGAAATATAATATTAGTTAATAAATTTGTACAAAAGTATCCGGCAGTAGTTTAGTTTCTTACATTTTGTAAAAAAATATCGGATCTGTTATCGTGTTACGTTTATCGATAACTACATCCCTAAAATTGCTTTCTGTCTGACGTGACCTTGTTAATGAAATATGACGTCTTGGTGCCTAATTTTTGTTCGGAGTTTTAGGCGTTGACGCTAGAACAAAGTTATATCGACCACTGTGTGTCAGCTGTCATCGAGAAAATAAAGAAATGGAACTTGTATAGGCGGCCATTAGACAATTCATCCAGATCGCGATCAGACAGACATTCATGTTCAGCTATACAGACAAAAATTCAAAAAAATGTTGTTATGCGCTCTATATCAATTGTACTTAAACTGCGATCATTTCTTTCAAAAACATTTCATGTACGATTTTATTACGAGCATATGTATAGATTTTCAATTTAAAACCGATTCAAAACAATATATGTATTATAAACTAAATAATAATTAGTTCTAAAAAAGAACCGATTATCGAATGAAGAACTCGATTAATGTTGTGCTATGTCTCTAAAGTAGACGTTTGACATGTTTACCTTAAAAGAACAGTTTCCATGCCAACACACATTTTTAAAATGTTGAGCTATAAAAATGGCTGCTGCGTCACAATTTCAAACGTCAATCCTTTTATAATGTATTTTGCGCAGGGGAATAATTTAAATCTTTTTTTGCACATTTTACAAATTTCTGATGCAACACAAGAAACGTACCTATTAGTTAAATGTAGATTGTACTATTGTTAGAACATTTGAATCAGATTAGTGTGTTTGTTTTTGGTTCGCGAATTCTGATCCTTTCATCATGAGTAAGGCGAACGCTTTGGCCGGTTTGATTGGTAATTACGGAGATTCTGACGAGGAATCTGATGAAGAACCTGTGAATAGGTCTAATACTTTAAAAACCGCTAGTGCGCCGATGATAAAAAGAAGTATGGCTGCTGTTCCGACAGCTCAATTATCAGATACTGCTGAACCATCGGCGACTATCCACCCGGCTCCTATACCGCATTGTCGTAAGTATAGATGCTTATTATATTTCATTTTTCCTATATTGTCACTGTGTTTAGTGGTGGGAATAGACGTGTATAATGATGGGATGAATGACTACAATCATTCATTATGAACGCTTTACATTTACGAATACAGGAATACCGAATTGGTTGTGCATCTCTTTTATAACTATTCTGCGTAAATATAACGAAATACATTATAGATATGAGGTGGGCATTTTTTTTAATAAAATAGGATTTAAAAAAAATAATCAGGTCCACTGTTTAGATTCCTCAATGTAATAAGAAAAGATACATTTTCAATTCATTTACATATGTATATTTCCCAGAAGTTCATCTCCTTTATTATAATTTTATTCTTTTTAATTTGAGATATTTGTATATATGTCTGTATGCGAATGTTGGCATATCTTTAATTTAAATTCATATAAAAAATCATGCTATGAAAGTCCTACCAATGTCCTGTATGTATTTAGTAGATGAGCCTTAATTAATTAAATAAATAATAACTAGACCTCATCAGCAGAGGTTGGGATTAGGTAGTACTTTGGTATTTTGGTAATTACTTTGACAACATTAATATATTTATAGGGTTATACCCTGGGATTTACAGGATTCTGAATCTGGTTTTTATTTTAGTTGTACTTCCTTACAATTATGTCTATAATATTGTGTGTGTGTATAGGGATTATTGAAAATAGTTACATTCATTTTATATACCTACCGACATTATTACAGAGGCTTATAGTTCATGGTGAGGATATCAAGAAAACTGAAATAGGTTTAAAAAATATTTTCTACAGTAAACACAGTTACATGAAATAAACTTAAGTATATTGCAAAAATAGAATTTCAATCTGTGATGTGAAAATATAAATATAATAAAGTACACAGTATAGTAACATTTTCTGTATCATTTTGAGCATTATCTTTCCAATTTTTTTTCTATATCTGAAATATTTATGTCACCTATGGTGTCAGTTACAATTCTTGAAACACTTGGAATATTAGATTCAATGATACAATTCTTGGAGTTGAAATAAATAATTATGATTTTTTCAATATTTTCTGGCTTCAATGAATTTCTTTTAACATCTAATATCCATGTAAAGAAAAAGATCTTTCGACATTTGCTGTGATAAGGGGAGCAAACTTGTAACATTCACGTACAGCATTTGCTGTACCCTGGTGTTTATTTTCAGTGTATCTGAAAATAAACACTATTTAAAAACTCTAATTAACGTAGTGTAAACTCTATTTAACGCCACTCGATTTAACGACAAACTCCCTAAAACGTCGAAATTACTTGACTATGGTTGGTTTACCTTGTTGTCCATACAATGATACACTCTATGTAGCATCACACCCACTCTAAATAACAACAACAATACGTCATTATTAAATAATAAACAGTACTTTCTAAGTTGCCGAAATAAGAACTGCAGCTGTGTACATTCTTTTGTTTGTTTTTTTTGTTGCTTTATTGTCTATCCCGTATTTACCTCGACTGTCGGCATCATACGTATCGAAGATTCTAAGAAATCCGTTCTTTTGTTTGTTGTGATTACCTTGCACGTGTTTACCTCGGCTACTAGACTGTCGTTATGTTGTTATGCATTATCTGTACATTACCATATTCTTAGTTGCTCATAAACTTTCAAACTGTGAACATGGCGAGTAAGAGAAAATCTTTGTGTGTTAACAAAAAGGTTTTATTAATACGCGCAATAGAGGCGGGAGAAAAGATAAGTGATGTTGGAAGACGCTTTGAATTCAGTCGCTCTAAAAACGCAAAAAAACTCGCACTCGCACAAAAAACGTCAGACGAAGATAACAGACTATACACAATAAGCATTGTCATTTGTATCACTATTGTTTGTTGTTTGTAAATGTTATATATACTTTATTAGTAAATAATATTATAATAGTAAAATAATATTGATTTTTCTTCTCTCCATTTAACGACAACTCTCAATAACGCCATAAAATGCGCAGTCCCTTCAGTGTCGCTATATAGAGTTTACACTGTATATGTCTAATGCTCGGGATTTCTGTTCATAACATTTTCTAATTTTATATTTATTCTAATACATTACAATCTCATTGAATATTTCAAATGTTTCAGTTAATAATAAATTTGTTTTCTGCATTGTAGTTAGTGCTATTTTCAGTATTTTGAAATCTTCATAAATGTACATCAAGTTGCCCTTTATATTTTCACTATTTATAATATCTTATTGACAGATTTTATTTAAACAAAATGTTTTGCATAATAGAATGCTGCCTTCAGCCAAGTCACCCATCTACAATAGTAATTACTGATTCTGGAGGCAGCGGTAAACTAGGGTAGTTTTCATTGTCTTTATTCTGTTTGGTGCCTTTGGAATTATTTTTTTAACATTAATAATAACAACATAATAATAACATTAATAATATTTTTAATAACATTAGCTAACAATATATCCACACACAGATGTGGATATATTGCTAGTGGATATATCAAATTTGTTCAGTTACGAGGTTATTTCCCGTCTCAATAGGGAAGCTATTGAAATCTACAAGCATCCCAACAATTTTAACAAAAAAGAAGAGAATCTAAGACTCCGTAATATCTGGTATCCAGCACTCCGAAGACATCAAGCTCACGGGGAAGAGAGACGAGAGGGGGGGACAAAAACAGACTCGGTACACACACAATCACAACTACCCTCGCCCACTATAAATACCGGTGCGCCACAGTAGTCGAGTCAGTTGCGCTCGAGAAGCGGAAGAGATAACATCTCTCCAAAAGTGAACACAGTCGCCACTGAAGATGTCAACCGCAGTTGTTGACGAAACGTTTGGAAGAAAGAAGAGATTCCAGAAGACCTCGGCCAAGTAGCCCGGAATATTCAATTAATATGGACACAGGCCGAGAAAGCCTACACTCCACTATATTAGTATTCTTTGCAAATTGTTAAAAATGACTTCTTTATTGTATAAGACGTGTGCAGTACCTATGTACAGAAGTACGAAAATTAAATATCCTACCAAATTGTTTATACATGTTCCTAAATGTCCAAAACTTCGAAGACAGTGATTACAGTTAGCATGACGAGACCCAGCATATAGTGCATACAATGATATTTAATATATTACCTAAATGTTATACATATAAATAACTGATATTAATTACAAAAACAAGGAATTAACTAGATACTACTTTGTACTTTTTATCGAAACCCAAATAGCCTACAAACCTTGTTGTATGACTAAAATTAAGCATTTATAGAAAATATAGAAACATAATATAGAACAAAATTATTTGTTTTATGTAGCTACTTACACAGAAGTTTTTACGTTTCTGATGTCAGCTGAGCAGAAATCGGGATTGCTAGCTTAGAAATTTGCAATCATAAAATAATCTACTTTTAACAAGTTTGTTGCACTATCAGCTTTAATAAAATCACCTTCCATTTTGTGTGGATCAAGAACAGTTAATATAATCAATTATCAAATCTAACTTTCATAGAAAAATATGCAATGCTGAACTGATTTTTTTTTTGTGATATGACGGTAAGATATGACACGGTAATGCGTTTCAGATCTCTTAAAACACACATATCTTTAATTTATTTAATAATAAAAAAAAAATATAATTCGTTTATAATGCGCTTATAATTTATAATTCGTTTATAATATTTATAATGCAAAAAACGCATTTTGTAATTATTGTTGGCCTATATACCTTTATTATTATACCTGTAAGTCCTTGTTGAATGTTTGTCCTTTGAAGGTGCGGGAATGTTAAAATGACCCTGACAATATGATTCCTGGAAAAAGGGAATGCCTATATTAAATTTTCTTATGGAAGATCCCAAAATCACACTACATTACCCCACCCCAACCTCTGATTGTCAGCATGTAATTTTGTCCCAACAAACAATTATAATTAGTAATGCGATGAACTGATGAAATATCTTCAAAACAGAATGGGACATAATTTGTAGTGATCTCATTCAGCTTCCTCTGTATTTATCGTTTTTGTGTAAAAATAATAACTTGTACCAACTATAATCTTGAAATAATCTTGCCTGGGTCGTCATTAAAACGAATGCGACCACTGCAGTTACTGCTCTCCTTAGAAAAAACACTGTGATATTCGTGAAAATGCAAAAAAATTGGTGATAACTTTCTTTAATTTAAAATTAATTTATCTATTTATTTTAATTTATCTAGCTAGAAACTGGGTAGGTTTGGACAAAACACAATGAATAACCATTGATTATCCTCTTTGTTTACTTTTATAATCATTGATTATCCTCCTTGGTTACTTTTATAACCATTGATTATCCTCTTTGTTTACTTTTATAATCATTGATTATCCTCTTTGGTTACTTTTATAACCATTGATTATCCTTTTTTTACTTTTATAACCATTGATTATCCTCTTTGTTTACTTTTATAACCATTGATTATCCTCTTTGTTTACTTTTAATCTTCAAATATAATGTTCCTTCAAAATATAAGTCTGTAAAATTGCAGAAGTTTACCCATCTTCTGCCTGACTGATTTCCTGAAAGATTCATTGTGAGTCTCTCACCAAATCACCAAATTCACATGGTAAATGCATCATGGACTTTTCTTCCATATTTCACACTGTACAGATTTTGTCATCTGCTATTTCACCAATATTGTACTGTTTCTTTGCAGCTTGGTCGGCATGCTACGATGAGGGCAGTGGGTTCACATACTACTGGAATCAGAACACCAATGAGGTGACGTGGGAGGCTCCACAGGAGTATTTGTTTGCTCTCAAGTTGGCACAGAAGAATTTGCGGACTCCAGGTAAATATTATTTCCTTATTATATTTTTATATTAAGGACAATAATTAAATACAATGTTAATGCTTTTTTTTATATAAACTTTAGTGCACAATGAAACATTGTACAATGGGCGGAGTTAATGCCTTCTGGCATTCTCTATCTGTGATTAAAATATTTATTTCCTCTCTATCCAAAGGTTGTCTGACAGAGATAGCTCTGCAGCTTTTTGTCTAAAGAGTTTTTGAATTTAATTCACTTTTAATCGATAAGACTGAATTCTGTGCATTTCATGTGTTTACAATGTCTGTTACTGTCTTGTTTTGGGCGTGCAATAAAGTGTTTTTATATACCCAACTTTTGCTAACTTTCACAAATTTACGCATTTGATTTGATAACCTTTGTCAACCGGTTTTACAATACTACCACTTCATCTCTTCTCGTGTCTTAAAAAGTGGCTAAGGGATAACAAAACTGCTACCATTAACCTTGAGGAACTACACCACCTTTAAAAGAATGGACTTCCCAACCCGCTTGAGCAGCAAGGCCATATATCTCTCATGCACGAGACAATATGTATGAAGAGGCCCATGTCCAGCATTGGACCATAAAAGAGGGCTGGTTACAAACTTCAGTAATAAATATGTTCCTATGCTATCACCACTGTTTAAAATAGTTTAAATTTCATGACATGAATTCAATCGTTTTCAGGTTCAGCTGAAGTATCTGCAGCTGAATGGCAAATGTACCAGCAAGCGTTGGCCGAGAGACAACAGCCACAACCTAAAGTTGCCAAGATTCCAACCACTAAACCTTTGAAGGGTAATGACAAAGGTCCTGGTAGGGAGAAAAATGGGAAGCCATTGAACAAACGGGGAATGGGAAGTGATGATGAGGATACGTAAGTTATTGTTGTTTATTGTACTCTAGCATTTGATTAAGATTATGAGGATGGAGAACAATATCTGGATTAGATTAGTACAGGATCAGGATAGGTGGAAGAAATTAAAGGAAGGCCTGTGTCACGAGTCTTCTGACATTATCACAGTCCTCTGTCTAGAGGACTGATAATGTTGCAAAGGACAATGGGAAAAAATGTATGATATCATCCCAACCCACCAACAAACATTAATTGGTGACAATGTCTTTGGTATGATATATAATCTTATATGAAATTGTAATGAGCTAAAATATTAGACAAGTAATAGCATCATACAGTACCCACCCACCTACGATTTTGACATTAAAATATCTTTGACATAAAAGCTTTCATTTCAGATAATATCTCAAGTATGTTCGTAAATGTTGTTGAGACGCTTTTACCTATCTTTATGTGACATATTGGTAATTAATAACAGATAATATATAGAAGTGAATGCAGTTGCATCTGAAATAAAAAAGATAATGGCACATCTGTGATGTGCCAATATTCATCACTTTTGATTTAGGTACATGTCTTATTTAGGTATTGCCGAACTGCAACCTTAATTTACAAAAAATATATTCTGCCCCAAAAAGCTGCACATTATGTTCCCATTATGAATTTGGTACTAACATTTCATTATAAAAGTTGGGGAGCTATTGCTATCTCCGTCGCGTGGATGCAGTGGCACTACTGTGTTAATAAAATCTTCTAAGCCCTATCTATAATTTTGATTATCAATTTCTAGTACCTTCGTTATTTACTTATTTATATACAATTATGTATTTATAATCAATACCCTATTTTAGGGAAGTTAACTATCGTATTATTAAGACTTATTAATGCTTTTTACAGAAAAATAGAACTTATAACCTCATACTACCACAACTCGGATTCCGAGTCTAACGATGAAATGAGTCCGGCCAAGGGTCCAAAAATCCCACAACTAACAACTAAATCAGTTAAAAACCTACATAAAAAACAGAAAACGAAACCCACAGTGGTAGAATATGGACCCATTTTGCCTCCAAACCAAAATTACACAGTTCCTATTGGGCCAGAAATGCCATCGGATTTGCTAAATGAAAGCAAACCTAAGTCACCTGAAAGTAAGGAAGCTTCTACTGTGAAAGAAGAGGTAAGAAGAGTTATTGCTAATTATATTTGTCGTTTTTTTTTTTTCAAAAAGTAATATCTACTTTTAATTTAAATACATATTTTGTATTGTAATTGGTGTAGGGGGAGAGTGCACACTGCATTCCCACAGCCGGTGGGCGTACTCGACTGGCCACGTTACCCTTCTTACAGAAGACTACCTTAAAATGTACTGTATTTCCTACTTTATCGTATTTCTCCAATGTACGTACTCCTTGCGCGAGCTCCGAGGACCCGCGGTATGAGGAGCAGAGGGGACTCCCGCCGCTCTTCAATCGTCGCCTCACCACCGCGCGCTCCTCAGTCATAGTGCTGCTTGCCATACTGAGATACGATTATGTTCCGTTATCGACTTTTGCACATTATTACCTGTTATATTTTTGTTTTTTTATTGTTATTATACTGTTGTTTTATTACTTCCATTGTTTAAATACTACAATATGGATAGCGGGGAAGGTCTAACCAGTAGAGTGGAAACAAATAAATCGTTTTTATACATCGACCAGTACATGAAATGTCTAAACTTGTTATTAATTTATGTTAGGAAGAAAAGGGACTTAACATTTTAAATTTACCATCAATCGAGCACTTGATCGAGCAGCACATTACACAGGACTATCGAGAAGTGTATTGTGTAAAATAAAAAAGGAGCCCATAGGTGCAAAAGGAAATTTGAAATCTCCCCCAAAAAAAGGTAAGAAGTATTCTAAGAAAAGAGATTTAAATGTTGACAATTTTGACAGAGATGTTATACATCGAACTATTCAAGAATTTTATTTAGTAATAAAAGTTGTTCCTACATGTAACAAACTGTTGACAGCCATAAAGGATAAAATTGATTTTCCTTGGGGTAGTATGAGCCTGAGAAAACTTTTAAAAGAAATGGGGTATAAATGCCATAATATAAGACGCGTTCTAATCGAAAAGCCGAATTATTTGCAAGATCAAATTATACAAAAAATGAGGCACTTCAGAAAAAACAATTTTGGATTAAAAATGGATTGATAATAATTTAACATACAAGAAATGTTGGAGAGATGATAAAATAAATGCCGTTTTTGCGATTGTGGTTTCAAGAAACTCGCTGTACCCAGCGAGTGGGGATTGCCATGGACAGATGAATGGATTAAATTTTTAAATTAATTCGTATCTTCCCCCAAATAGCCTTGTGGTAATGGATGACGCACCATATCATGAATAAGGTGCCCCCAAAATCATGCACAAAGCGAGCAATGTTCCTAGGACTGACTCCTAGGAAAAGTTGAATTATACTGAAAATTGAATTTAATTGAATAGGTTAAGGCTCCAGAAAAAATATATAAAATTGATGAGCTCATGAAATGTCACGACCACGATGTAATTCGTTTGCCGCCATACATGTGTGAGCATGGGCTAAAGTTAAAAGGATAATGGAGCACAATGTCTCATCTGATCTGTCATTACGCCGCCACAGAAGAAATTTGGTGTGGTTACGATGATCATGTCTCAGCACTGGAGGAGGAGTATTGGCAAAAAGATCAATTATTATTGAAATTGTAGAAGATAACGTGTAAGATACACGTCAATGTCGCTGATTGACGTGTAAGATTCGTCCATATCGATAATTTCTAATTCAGATTTCTAATACATCAATTAATAATTGTTTTATATTTATCCTATCAAAGTATTGTTGTAACCTACCACCGATAAATGTATCGACTTTAGCACATCACTAGCCTCTGACGTCAAAATTCCTCAGGCGTCTTCGGAGCTTGCGCGCGGAGTGTACGTGTTTCGGTAGTGAGTGAGATATGCCAGAGCCCATTCCCATCCCATCCTATCCCTCCTCACTTTCCCAACCCTTTCTCCCAATCTATTCCTTAATGTGCAAAGGTAGGCAGCACATCCGGGGCCGTGCCAGCGTTTGTCATTCTGGACTGATGTTGGCATGTATCGCGGATGTCTATGGACGACAGTATTCACTTACCATCAGGTGGACTGTATGCTCGTCTGCCGCCTTCGAATATAAAAAAAACTAGATATTTATTGGAAACATAGAAATTTCGACAAAAATAGATTTATACGCATTATTTGTCATATATATGTATATATATATATGTGTAGGCCCTGTGAGAGATAGCCCACTGCCATTCAATTCAATTGAATGCATTTTCATTTGCAATCAATTCAATGCATTTTCTGGAGATTTCAAAGAAATATATCTTTGAAGTTTATATTCATTCCTATATATCCAAAGATAGGCCGCGCAACCAGAAACAAGCCAACATTTGTCATTCTGAACTGATGTTGGCATGTATTGTGGGATGTCCATGGACGACAGTGTCCACTTACCATCAGGTGGACTGTATGCTCACCTGCCACCTCTTTTTCCATAAAGAACAAAAAGGAAACCCACCAATTAAATGTTAAATAAAGCAAGCTGAATAAAAAAAAATCAATTTCGAAGTTGAGTGAAATGAAAAGCGGAACCTTTCCCGAAGCATAGACATGAAAGTTTCACTAATCAATGTGTACAAAAATCATGAGCATAATCCACGTTTTTAGACTGAGAATAGTTTAGGCGCACCATGTACCTGTACTATGTACTATAAACCAGCAGTGCAGAGACATAGGCTGATCGTATATATGAAATCATGTGTATAAATCTATTTTCTGTCATGACCGGCAATAGAAATGTGTCAATGTTCTGTCATTTTCTTATGGCATCCCTTTGTAGAATTATATCGTTTATTTCTGTATCTGTACTTGAATTTTATATATTCTACAAGACACCAATGATGATATCTGCACTCTGATATTTGCTGCAAGGATGACTATTCAATTATGCTGAAATCTCTTATATAATCATTTGAAATCATTTAACGATCTCACATGGTTTTCATTGACTTTTGTCATGTACTTCTATCATGTTTTGTTTAAAACATAACATGTTAAAAGTTCGATTTGAGTCATAAAGGTTTTTAGTACAATTGATTTTGTTATTAAGCGATGTGATGGCATTTAAAGTTTTCAATCTGAGGTGTCTGAACTCATGGATAAAGGTACAAAATAAAGTAGGTTATAAGTTATATTAGAGGTACGGCGTGATATTTATATGCGATCTTATTGTTGATTTTAGCGACCTGGATGTTCAGACTAAACAAAATGTTACTTTGTCTTAGAAATTAAGTGTTAAAGCATATTTGTATTTAGACAGAACTTTAAACAAATAAGTTTTAAATTAGAAAATCTTAACCAAAGTTAATAAGTCCATATCAACAATAAGGTCTCTGTGGTCGAATAACATTTTGTTTAAAAAAACTAACATTTTTAAACAGGAAAATAAGTCATCACAAAAAGATACTGAAGACCAAGACGAGAATACTCTATTACAAAAATTGAAAGACAAAGCTAAACTATTAGAAAAACTTGGTGGTGAATTACCAACAGAATTAATG
Organism: Sesia apiformis; assembly: GCA_914767545.1. Taxonomy (NCBI): domain Eukaryota; kingdom Metazoa; phylum Arthropoda; class Insecta; order Lepidoptera; family Sesiidae; genus Sesia; species Sesia apiformis. The sequence continues at coordinate 1,014,131 of OU611958.1, forward strand.
GAAATCATAAAAGATGAAGATCAAACTGCATCTCCTAAAGAAGTTAGTTCTAAAGAAACAAACATAGACGATTTACTAAACGAAATTGAGAAAAAGGAATTCCAGAAAGTCAATACAACGAAAGTTGACATGTTTGATGATAAATCTGAAGTTACTAGTGGAAAGAATTCACCAGTAAATGTAATTTCACCACCTCATGAAGTCAAACCGTTATTTCCAAGTAGCAAATCTATTGAAGAACCAAATTCATTCCCAAGTGCAGAAGCAATTCGTGAAAAATCCGCTGAAACTGAAATTAAAGCAGACACTTCGAACGCTGAAAAGAAAAGTGCTAACTTATACTTAATGGATACAAATGAACCTATAGAGAATACCAGTCGAAAAAAATTGCGCATTTCCAATTCAGTGTTGCCAGAGAGGAAAAAGAATGAAACACCCTCATACACAACTAAATATTCCCAACATATAGAAGGATTTTCTAGTGAAAGGACAGGTTTAGGGTTTTCAAAAGACGATCAAGGGAGCAATAGTCCAAAGAACACGATAAGTTACGGAAATGGTTTATTGTTTACTAAAGGGGAAACTCTAAATGAGGATAAGAGAGATGATGATTTGGATGATTTAACTGATTTAGTTGAAGCGAAGTTGAAGTTCTTGAATCAACTGCAGCCGTGTATGCTGACTGCTGTTCAACAGATGTTGATTCAGATGCAGGTGAGAATTTGTTTTAGGACTTTTTTTTGTTTACAGAAACAAGGTGGCAGACAGACAGTTCAGCTGGTGAACATTAGTCAATAATTACAAATATTGTCACCATTTCTGATGTCCTACTTACTGCCTACCTTTACAGATTTATGAATGGGATTGGGAAACTGGGGAATAGAGAGATTAGGAGCTTTCTTCATCTTATTACACCTCTCAATCCTATCTGGAGGATGGGGAGTCAATGGAATAAGGAGTATTTGTAATTTAATTATAGTTAGTTCTTTATATTCCGTGGGACAGGATCCGATGATGTGGGACGGGAAATGGACTCTGGCATATCTCACTCACTATTGTAACACATACATTGGAGGGAAGCAATTGTATTGAATGTTACATCTAACAAAATGTTAGAAATTTGTCTGTTACGTAAGAAGATTAAAATGCCTAATATAATAATTATAATAAATATCTAATTAGCGCCTAGTCTAAAAAGCTAATTGTTTAAGTAACAAATTGCAAACATCATTATGTGATGCAGATGTCTATGGCCAATAGTTTATGTTAACGAGCCGGCGACCTATGTGTCCATCCTGCTATCTTTTAATGTAAAAACAAATGTAACTTGATCATTGAATTATCTGTTTGTTGTAAATTTTTATGTTATGCTACTCTTATGTTTAGTCGTTTGGAGATTGGACATTTAGCTATCTGATCACTTTGCTTACTTGGTTATTGTGCTATATACATAGACCGTCTGATATGGAGGAGGAGGAAATGGGATAGGGATTAGAAATATAGAGCATTTTACAGTAGTTTTTTGTGCAATGTTTTGTATGTTACTTCAATAGCGACATTACAAACGAGCGTCTGCTGTCAGCCGCTATTGTCAGCATTCCCCGCGGGGAAACTCTAACAGCTAACACATACTGTATTTGTACATAGACAACCTAAATATAAAAGTAAATATGTTTTCATGTGAATGTTTTGCATGAGTTATTTATTTATATAAGGTACAACAGTATACATATGGCAATAATGTAAGATAAGACTAATCCTATTAGAGCTTATATGAATACCTATTGCATGTGTTCACAACATTTTAAGACAAAGATAAGTGTGAACACTTTCAAGAAAACGTTATAAAACATTAATTAATTTCCACTTTAATATATTAAAAGTATTAAATGTGACTAAAATTACTTTTTCAAAGCGATGATGTTACTTTATTATAAACTAGCTGTGCCCGGCATGCGTTGCATGCCCGTCAATTTTTTTTGCACATAATATATATATATATATATATATATATATATATATATATATATATATATATACGAGTATATATATATAGCCTATGTCCATCTGGAATAATGTACCTTTCAAATGGTGAAAACTTTTGAAATCGGATTAGTAGTTTCGGAGATTACCTCCTACATCCAAACTTACAAACTTTACCTCTTTATGACATTAGTGTAGACTAGCTGATATCCGCGACTTCATTCGCTTGATTCCCGTGGCACCTCTATAATGAATTTGTATTAAATGTACCCCAATATAATACCCTCATTTACCCTAATTGTTGTTTCCTAAATAGCATATAAAGTGAAACTATGCTAAGTTTCATTAAAATCCGTTCAATAGTTTTACCATCATGTGCGTTCAGACAAACTGAAGACAATAATTTTAATAATGGTTGTCTTGGGCTCTGTATCCTTCAAAGACTAGCATAATAGACAAACAAAGATCGCTTTGATGTGTGACTGTCCTTGATACGCAAACGCGTGCGTTAGTTTCTGTATGTGTGAGTGAAAAATAGTGTTGTGTTATTCTTATAACGAGTAATGTCGATAGTTACAAAATCACAACCAAAAGCTTATAATTCTATACAAAGACTATTTTAGTATGTATATTGACTAATTTATTTTAATTTATATTGTATATTTTTGTGTGTTGATGACAAATAAAGAAATATACCAATCAGTCGGTTATGTGTATTTGGTGCTATGGCACGGATTAATTGACAATGAAATAATAATTCAAGTAACTGATAGCGACGTCGATAGCAGTAGTTCAAGTGACTCCAATTCAGAATAGTGTAAAATACATATAATAAATAAAATACACGTAAAATAAAATAGTGTAAACATATTTTAACCACAATCGCATTTTTTTTCCGTATTTCCTATTCCAGGGTTTCTCAAACTTATAGCCTCACGTACCCCTACTCAATTGCCCCGAAGAATGCGTACCCCTTTATAAAAAGAAAATAAAAAAACTAGCTGTAAAAATAAGGTTTTTTATTTTAATAATAATAGTACAGTGCAGACAAAGAAATGTTTTTAATTAATGTGATGGATGGGTTAGTTTATTCTCGCAAATTGTGTCAATTTGAGGAGCAATTCTGGTCAGTTTTAATCGTAATTCTGACTCAGCATCAAGTTGATTTCTATATTTCCTTTTATCATGACCAGGTGTGAAAACCCACTCTCGCATAAATATGTCGCGAAGGGTAAAAGGAAATTCACTGCTTTGTCTGAAAGTTCGGGATATTCTTGCTGTCTTGCTGTGTCGCGCCACCGCGCGTGTCGTACGCACTTGCCACCCAGCCAACCCCCATAACGTAAATCTTGCCGCGTACCCCCTACGACCAGATGACGTACGCGTACCCCACTTTGAGAAACCCTGCCCTATTCTATCACATCGATGAAAATATTATCATTATTTAATTGTTGATAAAAGTATTTAATGCTACTGCTACGATTGTCTATGGTCACATCACTAGTTACATTAATCTGACACATGTCAAATCGGTAATATTTCGACAGCTCTATTATACCCGCCTTCTACTATGAGCGTAGCGACATGTATCCATACTATTTTGTCATTATTATCTGTCGCTACGCATTTTCGATACAGTGGTAGACGGCGGTGAATGCCTTTTTGTGCCAAGCTATCTGGCAGCAACTATAGCGGGGTTACAAGCGAGTGTCTCTTTCCAGACGCTATTGTCAGCATTCCGCGCCGGGGCGCTGTCAAACTCTTACTACCGCCGCTGGGCGTCGGACGCGGCCCTTGCCCTTACTCAGCACGAGGGCACCGCCGCCCCCATAGGATGGACCTGCAACTTCCAGAGGTACACATTATTACTACGCATTGTATAACTTTCATATTATTATTTATGAACTTATAAATACGGTTCTTTATGAACTAGTGTGTGGACAGTGACGTAGTGGGCGGGTTTGGTATACATGTGGTCGTTGTAAAGTGAAAAGTGTGACACAGAAACTGGCCATTTTTTAAAAAATATGGCGCGCCTAAACGACACCTGTAACTTCCAGAGGTACACCACTATTACTACGCATTGTATAACTTTTATATGATTATTTATGAACTGGTATGTAGACAGTGACATTGTGGGCGAGTCCGGTATATATTGTGACGACACATTACGGTTAATATGGTCGGTACCAACGGCGAATGACGCGCCTGGCGCGTCAGTGAATATCTCGGAACGATCTACGACACGTCAGGCGCGTTTAAGCTTAGATTATGAAATATATCCAAAATATAGAATATATAATATCCAATAATGTGACTAAAACAGTCAATGTCACGCTCGGCGAGTCTTAGTTAATATATGAAATGATGAAACAATTATTAAAAAATATTTATCTATTTAAACGGGTCTCAAGGCGTATGTTTAATCTATTTGACTGGACGTTTCGATTGGTTTTCACCAACCTTGGTCACGAGCTGACTGAAGAGGCGGCTAGTCCACGTTGAGAATTGAGAGCAGTTCACATCAACTACCCCGCATTTGGTCTTGATATTCCGCAAAGTTGCGGCACACAACACTCACAATATCAGAAGTAGCGTCAGACGAACAATCGCGATGTTTAATTTTATTAAATTAACCCGGCGCCGCCATTGTGGCCGGGTATGTAATACCCGACAGTTTTTAAAACTTCAGTAACTTTAAAACAAAACAATCGCGTAATTTGCGGCTCACAGTAGCTGTAGTTATTGATCTCTCTGAGCGCAGTCACTCCACTTTAGTCACTTAATCACTCCACTTTAGTCACTCCACTATAGTCACTTAGTCACTCCACTATAGTCACTCCACTCTAGTCACTCCACTCTAGTCACTTAGTCTCTCCACTCTAGTCACTTAGTCTCTCCACTCTAGTCACTTAGTCACTCCACTCTTAGTCGCTGCGGTTACGACGGATTTTACACGTCCGTGAAGAGCGCGCGGGTAATGTATACCCTGCCACAATGGCCGCGTAACATTTATTACGTATGTTGTATTTTTTTTTTATCTTTTCTTTATGTATAGGTATATTGTATATCCTTTTTAACAGTTTTACCAACCATGTCTTACGAAAGCGAACAGAGAAGACTTGAAATTTATTCAGGTAAACAGCCTGATGGGCCATTTTCATAGACTAATAAAGCCTTTGATGTTGTGGATAGATTAGTGCAGCCTATTTCTAAAAGTAATAGAAATGTTACTTTCGATAATAGGTTTACGAGCATTCCACTGATGACACATCTACAACAGAATTATCAGCTACATCTAAGGGTACACTACGTAAAAAGAAAAAAGAAATCCCAACAAACTCTATAACCACGCGAGGAAAAGAAGTCTACAGTACACAGTTTGCATTCCAAAAAGATATGACCCTTGTATCCTACATACCTAAAAAATCTAAAGTGGTGCTGTCTTCCCTTCATCACGACCAAAGTATTGACCCAGCTAGTGGCGATAAGCAGAAACCAGAAATAATAACTTTTTATAATTCTACAAAAGCTGGCGTCGATGTCGTTGATGAACTCTGTACAACCTATGACGTTTCACGAAACTCGAAACGCTGGCCAATGACAGTGTTTTATGCGATCATGAATGTAGCTGCAATAAATGGTGTAATTGTATATCGTGAAAATAATAAATCAAAAACAAACAGACGTGATTTTCTAAGAAAATTCGGTCTAACAATGCATGAAGATTACCTTTGTATGAGGAAGAACATGGAGAACTTACCGAGAGACTTACGTAAACGTATCCACGAGCAGACTGCAGAAACTATGAGCTACCCTCCTAATAAAAGTTCTAAAACATGCAAGAGATGTAAAGACTGTCCTTCTGCCAAAGATAAAAAACAAACTATAGTTTTAACAAATGCAATAAGCCTATTTGTATGCAACATGCTATCCCTGTATGCCAAAATTGCATAGATCTCGATAGGGATTAATTTAGTACGTAACAATAATTTAGCTTCGTTTTTTCATAATTATTTATTTTATGTTAACTTACTACAACAAACATTGATTTGTTGTATTTAAAGTGTGGTAATTTTTTGTTTTTTGATAAATATTGCAAAGTTATGTTCTTTAAAGTTGATTCTTAGGAGAAAGATAATATATTTATATTTTTGATGACTACAACTTCATTTCATAATAAAAAAATATTTAATTTTCATAAATAATGTTTACATTGCCTAATTCCTTAATATTTAATAATAATATGAACATAAAATTGATTCCGTGTGTGATAATGTACATGGGTGTTATTTACCCGGCCACAACGGCCGTGTTCTGTTTGCTCGCCACAATGGCGCCGAGTTAATTAATCATTGAATTCCATGATGATCTGCTCGATGATCTGATGAGTTGTTGCTCGCAATTCTCGACGTGGATTACCAGCCTCTTCCGTCAGCTCGTGTCCATGCTTGGTAAAACCCAACCGAAACGTGGAGTAAAATAAATAAGCTAAACATACGCCTTGACACCCGATTACATAGATAAATGTGTGTGAAAACGCTGAAATCTCAAACGTTATAATCCTCAGAAGGTATGAAATATATTTCAAGGAAGCCAATGACGCGACAAAACTAACACTACAAAATGTTTTCCAATAAAGCCAATGACGTGCGTGGCGTGTCAAAGCTAATGTCAACTCTATTCTAATGACACGTCAAAGATTCGTGTTTATATTTACCTGCTACAGTAATCAAATTGGTATTGTACATATTTCAGTAATGCACTTTAATTTTATAGCAGAGTGAGGGATAAGAAGGCAGCGATAAAACGACTTGACAGTTGTAGTGGTTTTTATTAAGCACAATATTCTTTACATTTTCACAGCGAAAAACAAAAAACATTCTTTATAAACAGATTATTTCTTTAGTTGCTGCCAGCATTAGATACAATTTTGATAGCTTAAAAAATGCAATATATATCGTATAAACTATCCTAACTGAAAATGTTATAGTCAAACCGATGACGCGTCAGATGCGTCACTGAATAAATAAAAGTGGCCTCTCTGATAGGTCTTGCTATTTAAGGGTGGCAAAAGAAGATATTATGATTAGGGAAATTAATTTATGACACGCTGGGCGCGTCATAAAATATCTTCCAGAAAGGCAATGATGCGCCTGACGCGACCAAACTAATATAGTTAACATAAAACAATACGATAATAATCCTTGCTCGCAATTTTCGCGTTATTTATTTAATTTAATATCTTTGATAAAATTATCAATTCGTTATTACCGTAATAATAATGTAATGATCTTTACAAGTCATTAATTAATTTTTAAATTATTAATTATCATCAACTGTTAAAAACATTTTAGTTCGTATTCATTCCAAATACATCATAATTACTATGTTATGCAAATATGTAGTTTAAAATGTGAACAATTTATTAATAATAATTACAACTGAAAATGTTCACGTCTTGCACACTTTTAAATATTTAAATTAAATTCATCGTAAACTTGTATGTTTTTTCATATATTATTTTACTCGACGAAAAATTAATATCAACAAACTGTTTTAATATTATTCGGTTTTAATTTTTTTCAATTTATTCTTAATGGATAACTGAATTACACATTTTTAAGAAAATAATGATCGTGACGTGTGATGATATTAATTATCAATTAAAATTATTATATTGATAATTACGAATCTGTCATACCAAAATTATTATTTATGGAGCGAGAAATTAAATAAAAGAATTAATAAAAAAAATGCTATTATACTAATACATAATTAAAAACAAAATAAATTTCGAGAGACTCGTTTAAACTAGTTTGATTGTGTAAAATTTTCATATCGGACATTCTGAATCGAAAAAAATGGTCAACTAAAGTTTTGTATGTCGCTGATGTTTCTCTATATGTGAAATTATGAACCTAACCTATATTTTTATTCTCTTCGTTTTTTTTCGTAATAAAGTAAATAATTACGAGACCTCTTTAATTAATTGGAAAACAAGACATTGTTAGTGATTTTTTAAAATATAAATTAACAAAATGTGTTATTATTTTGAATAATTTTTAATAAGGCTTTTGTGTGATATATTTAAAAAATGATATGTAATATTATATAACAATGACGTTTGTCAGCAGTGTTTAAATACAACGATTAAATTAAAAAGTTTAGGTATCAACGTGCAAATTATTTTATTTGTGTAGTGGCTAAGACGATATTTTGTATTATTTCTATTGAAACTAGAGTAAATGTTTAGATTTGTTTGTAGTAATATTGTATACAATATTATTGTTTTGCTTGACGCTAGACTTTTCAATTTTATGATAGGTAGTAAAAATAAACAACAGTTTTAAAGTTTTTTTTTATATCTTGTTATCTGTGGTATATTCCATCTCACAGTACATTCATTACATTACATACTGAATTAATTACAATAATATATTTGTATTTTTTATGCATCTTAAAAATATGTATATATATATATATATATATAGGTTTTAAAAATCATGTTTACAACTTCCCATACATTCCACAAAACTGTGATTTACTTGTGATATTTTTTTTTTGTAATAAAATTGGAAAAACAATTTCGAGTTTCTCTTTCGTTTTGAATCCCGATTTTAATTGTATAGTTCCTAATAATCAGCCATTAAAACGAAACATTCTAACGATTAAACTATAAGAAGAATGAAAAGAAATCAAGACGTGGGTGAACCGGCGAAAAGATGAAGATGGCTGTCTACGCATCGAGGAATTCTGGTGAGAAATATACAATTTATATTACATTTACAACTTCAAGATAATATGCTTTGATCTTTTTCAGAATGGCAAACGTGGAAGTCAAAATTGGCTCGTGTTCGAGACAGCGGTCTGCAAATCGAATTATTTGTGCCTGTTTATTGAATAGTTCCTTTTGTAAAATATTTTTGAAAAGAATCGATAAATAAAAGTCTTAAAATTGTGACTTTAAAAGGAATACTCGAATAATTTCAAAAACGGCTCGATTAGACAGATTTGCATTTTCGAGTCCTAAGTTTAATTACGAGCAGGCACAAAAACGGAGCGCCGCACGCCGGCCGGTTTAGTATCAAGGAAATACTTTTTCTTTGTTATATTATTGTTTAAATTAGTGATTTAAGAAGGCCCCTTACTTTTAGTTAGTTCAGTGGTAATCTTAAGTCTACATAAAGTTAATTTATTAAAATTATATTTAAATAAAATCTTTGCTGTCTTTAAATTAAAGGAAAATCATTAGTGGCGCTGTACTTGATTTTAGAAAATTAAGTTATAGTTCAATATATAAATATTATTTATTACACGGGAAAAGTTTTCTATTTATAAATGTTATTTATTACACGGGAAAAGTTTTCTATTTATAAATGTTATTTATTACACGGGAAAAGTTTTCTATTTATAAATGTTATTATTTATTACACTGGAAAAGTTTTCTATTTATAAATGTTATTTATTACACGGGAAAAGTTTTCTATTTATAAATGTTATTTATTACACGGGAAAAGTTTTCTATTTATAAATGTTATTTATTACACTGGAAAAGTTTTCTATTTATAAATGTTATTTATTACACGGGAAAAGTTTTCTATTTATAAATGTTATTTATTACACTGGAAAAGTTTTCTATTTATAAATGTTATTTATTACACTGGAAAACTTTTCTATTTATAAATGTTATTTATTACACGGGAAAAGTTTTCTATTTATAAATGTTATTTATTACACTGGAAAAGTTTAAGGTATAAGATGGCCAACACAAATAACGCTGGAAGTTTCAAAATAAACGAATTGAAATTTGAAAAAATGAATAAATAATGGATCTCGAAAAATTACCTAATAAATTGTATCATTTTCGTTCACATTCAGAGTATATTTTTTCAACCCGGGCGGACATATATACGCATTAAAAACTTGAGATTTATGTTTTTTTTTATATGGTAACTATGAACGTTTCTATCTAATTTCTTAATCACTAAAGTCTGTGTACTTATTCCTTTAGTAAAAAAGAATTCATCATACGCTTGTCACCAATTTCTTACAACACCAATTTATCCTTTAAACGGGTCTTAAACGCATATGTTTCTCTTTTTATGTTACACCAACCATGATTACGAGAGCTGACTGATCCAAGTCAGTAGTTGGTTTCAAAAATATCTTTCAATAATTTATGGGTGGGTACCTTGTAATGAAACTGGTACAAGATTTCTGCTCACTAACTAACCGTACGGGGCAAAACGTCAACATTCCCTTACCCATATTTGTACGGGGTTATTTGTGTGCTACAGGTCTGAGGGCCGCTACCAGTATAGGCGGGAGTCGGACGGCTTCACCCAGTGGGAATATCCCGCTACGGCCAACATGGATATGGACATCTGTACCACGCCTCCGCCGCCGCCCATTGATATCGATGTGAAGGTATTACAATATTTGTACTTTATTCGGAATATGCTATGCGATCTTGACGGAGAACCGGTTTAGTACCTCTCACCATTCGCAGAGAATGGACATGGTCCAAATTTTTAATAATTAATTATTTATTTATTATTCGAAAGATTTTTTGGACAATTGACTGGGGAATTACAGCGAAAAATGGAACGCCACAGTTACGATGGATGGCTACTTTTGTCATAATGTATAAAAAAAAATAATGTCATCACAGATCAAACTGAACTTCACTGTCACCTGCCATCGGGCTAGACAAACAAAAACATAACCTTTATTTATGGCAATAATCTCTTTGTTGTCAACTGACTGCGGTTTGTTTTCTTTCTGAGCTTGAGTTTCTGGTTATTTTGGTTAATATTGCATCGAAACTGCACAATGAATGTTGCTGCTCTATTTGTACGGACAAATTCCACGTTGTCTAAAATGGAGACATGTATGATTGTAGAGTTGATGAAACATGTATGATGGATACATGTATGAAACATAATGTTGCAGAAATCAGAACTGATAAAGCAATTGATGTAAATATTTTCTACCCGTATCAATATATTTAGAAAAGTAAATAAAATAGGATTAAAAAAGATTCGAAAATCGCATGTTTTGTTTTTCGCCTGTAAATTGGTTTTGTTTGTTATCAGAATTTGAATTTATTTCTTATTTTTTATGGGACGAACGAGTCTATCCATGCAGCGGTTACTGTGACGTCACACTATTTTTAATAAATGAACACTCAACTGTGCGATTATCATCTTTCTGTCACTTTGTTATTCAATAGATTGGTCTACTTACTCTATATGAAAATACAGAAAAATCAGGGTGTTAGAAAAATTGACACATGTCCGTTGTCCTGATTGATTTGACTGACTGACTTATTGCGGCTGAAGTGGCTGAAATTAGAAACGTGTAATTTACACCTTTAAAGAAACATGACAATAGTTTTCTTTTATTATGTCTCTTTATTACTTTTATTCTTTTATTAACAAGAGGGAATTTCTGAAAATTCAATCCTTAAAACGGTGAAACGTTGTGCCAAAGTTTGTATTGAAAAAAATATTCAAATTATGTATTTGCCAGGTGTAACACAGGTAAAAAACAAGATGTTAAGTTATATTCATTGCCCAACATGTTCTGCCTAGGCACGCAACAGTTTTTATTTCGTCAAACTTATTATAGGGATGTCGGATATGACTTGAATTATTAACTTGAAGCTTCGTCAGTTCACAAGTAAACACATTTCTTTCTTGTACCAAATACCACGCGATACAAGCAATTAGATTCACGCGAGCGTAGATGCTGGAAACAGCTAGTAATTTATATTTTGTGTAATCGGTACTTGTGTTTGTATTAATTTAAATTATGCTACTAAAATAAATAGTAAATTATTTTAATAATACCGTACCATACCATCAGCCTACGTCTCTACACTGCTGGATACATGCCACACCCAAGGCTCGCCACCATATGATCTTAGGTGCTTAGGTAGCCTAAATCTAATGACGTATATATAAGATAAAAGTCTGTGCATATTCGAGAAGTTACGTGAAAGTAAATGATTCCGAGATCACCACTGAAATCGTATATTAATTTTATCATAAATTACTTAACATTATTACATGTTTGTTAACTTAGGATGTACTATGGTACTATGCCGTGTACTATGGTACGCCGTGTACGGTGTACCATTACAGCCTTTTTTTATCCGACTACGGCGAAGTCTATGAGTTTAGCAGTCTATGTTAGTATGTATGTTCACTACTCATCATATTTTGATGAATGAGGTGTTATTGGATTCGTCTTGATGTTCCTCGTAACATAGACTATAATAACGTCGCTTTAAATCCAATATACCGTATATGAAACACGAAAATACATAGGGCAAAAAATAAATGCAGACAAATTAATCGTGTTTAGTTTCAAATGAAAGGTTTTAATGTGTACATTCCAAAAATATACAATTTATATCTATATACATAACCTTTCATTTGTGCCATCTCCTTGTGAAAGTTAAAAAATCGCGCGAAATGTGGATAAAAATAGTAACATAGTCCTTAAAATGTTTCTTTAAAAAAAATCAATTTTTATACTAAAACACGACTACGGAAAAGTTTTAAATAAGTACCTACCTAAATATGTTTTAATAAATAGATTTTTACATATAGCGTAGTCGCACGTCAGTTATAAATAATATAAGTTTCCACATCGACTACATGTGCGACTACATCGTGTGTAAAAGACCTCCCTCTAAAGACCTAAAACTTATTGAAAACTTTTGCGTAATCGGGTTTTCGTTTTTAAACTTAGTTCTCTTCTCAAACCGGCAACATTTCCTATTAACACAAAACCTAAACCCGTTACATATGTCTAGAACTTTTATATTTAAATTTTGTCTATTCCAGGAAGAAGCGCCATCTCTGCCGCCGTCACTGGCGACGCCGCCGCCCCCTCTTCTGCTCTCTCGTCCCGCCACCCCCCCCGCCCCCCACGTGGGACCCGCCCCCGCCGGGATGCGACGATGTACTGCCGCCACCTTTACCCCCGGTGAGTTGAATAATACTATTGCAGGAAGGTCGTTTTATGGTCGTTCAGCGTCCAACTCGATTACTCCAGCGATTCTGTCCTGATAACAGTCATCTGCGATACGAAGGTGAGAGATGTATTCGCCGTTAACACTGATTCCGCCATGTTTTCAGTACAGTACATTTAGTACACTTGTGAACAGTTTCGGAGATAAATTATCTCAGATAATACATGCCCCCCCCCCCCCCCTGTCTCACTCTCCAAAAGGTAGATGTACCGGATCAAATTGTTTCAAATCTCTATTGTATAATTTATTAATCGTTACATTGAAAGTTTTCTTTTAAAACAGGACCCACCAACGACAGAAATCTGCGATGAATTGGCGTCATTCTACAGCGACATAGCGGAAATGGAGAAGCGTCCACCAACACCGCGCAAAGCATCCAAATCGCCAGAACTAGATACACACCGGGAAAAGAAAGAATTAACCAAAGAAAAAGTTAAAGAATCAGTGAAAGAACTAGTCAAAATCTGTAAAAAGAGGACCAAGGTAAGAAGAAGGAACACAATACACAATCACAATTTTCTTGCGTTTTTCATAACTCGTATATTGGTTATTTTATAGTTAATTTTCCTTGGCTTAACTGAACGAATAAGTTTGTTCTAGAACCTTATATTTGCGGTTGGCGCCACCTAACCTCATTGGATAAGCTGAAAAAGTTATTTATGCAAAGGCTCTTTTGGTTGATACTTTATATTGTTTGTAGAGTTCTGTAGTTTGTAGAATTTATGTATACAATTGTATCATAAAAGAGATTTTTTAAAGAAAGATTTTTGTTGTGATGAATGGCCATTAATCGTAAAAGTTTATTTTTTATAGAAAGTAAAAGATGATAGACGCGCTGAGAGTCCGCCTGATGATAAGTGGTAACTATTGCTACAATGTACATGCAGACAGACAGACAGACAAAACATGTTTTTATGTATTTTATATATCATAGATAATTTCTATTGCAACTACTTTTCTTGTAGTACAAAAAACAAAAAATATTTCATGTTGGTGCGTGCATACATGATTTTATAATTTTATATATATATTTTTTTTATAGAGAAGAGAGGCGGACGAGCAAGCAGTCTCACGTGATAGTAAGTGTTACCGCCGCCCATGGACACCTGCAACACCAAGGGGGGGGGGGGGGGGGGGGGTATGCGGGCGCGCCGCCGTCTATTTATTTCCGATTTCCTATTCTTTTGTAAAATTCGTATGCCACCGAGCGGGACATATACTAATAAATCAATTTGAATGTAAATATATCTCTTTATTTATTGTTTTAGGTAAAAATATCGTCGTCAGTGGGCTTGAAACACAAATCCGTATCTAATTTGGTGGCGAAGTGGCAACAGGTCGCCGACGAGGTACACTCCGATTAGATCAAATTTGTCATCAAATTTATCATTGTACATTACGGTATTTCATTATTTAGATATTTATTCAGAAGTCGATTGTACAAATAGGATTCTTAATTGACGATAAATTATTTTTTTGATTTAATTATTATGAATAGTTATTACAATTATTGATAATAATTTATGATAAAAACGCCACACTCAATAGTCAATACTAGGTATACACGAGTCGTGGGTTTAGATACATCAATTATTTGATTTTAAACAAATGATTGCTATATCGGCAATTGAAACAATAATACTATTTTTTTTTATGTACGAAGGCGGCATGCGAGCATACAGTCCACCTGATGGTAAGTGGATACTGTCGCCCATACACATAATTAACTGACAATCACAAAATAATTTATCATCATAATTACGATAACAGGAATAGTTTATCATGAAGATTATTAGTAATAATTAATACCATTAGAATTATAACTGTAATTATATTAAGGTTAACATAATAACATTTTGAATATTAAGTAATTTTCAGTCCCTCAATATTTGCCGCTCGTGTCTTGTAGTAAGTATAGGAATTATAAAGATTTATTGAAATGATCAAATAATAAACATGAAATCACTTGAGAAAGGGACCTTATAAAATATCGAGACTAGAAAAATGTAAATACAAACCCCTTTTTATTGCTTTGTCTTAAAAATCACATGTAGCATGTTACTGTTTAAAAGAATCTTAAAACAATGAAATTTCAAGTTAGAAAAAAAAATTAAAGTCCCTTTGCTCAGATGACGTCACAAATAATAGTTATTATATTGAAACATTTTAAAGAAATCTATTGTTGCCGAGCAGTTTTTCAGAGTTTATAATAAAAAGTTGGAAATTGTAATAATATTTTTGCGACTTTATCATACTTTTTTCATAATAAAGAATTTTGTGACAAAACACTAAAATATAGTGCACAATTGTTCAATCAAAACCCCCTTTAGAAGTGAAAATCTTGGAATTAATATATTGTATTTTATCACGTTTTTGTTTTTATATTCATTTTATATTTTGCAAAATGCTCCAGCATCTTAAAACCACATAAATGTGGGTTGGATCCATTCTGATCAAAGCCGGACATTTATTAATTAAAGTTACTGAATTGAAATTGTATTTAAAGTGGTTTCGGTAACTTTTTTCTGAGATTGTTGAAGATTCATATGGGTTTCATTGGTGGCCACGGTTGACAATAAATAGCTTTTGTCACGTGACATTTTTTTGTATATATTTCCCCGATTAATTTATATGATTTCATACGCAGTTTTCAAAAATGGTCGCACGTGGCTGTCATCATTTTTGAATCCCTTTATTATTAAAATACGAAAAGATATAGTTTTGTATACGCATTTATTGCACACAGAAGCAATAATATTGCTTAAAAACATTATAGTAGTTAAAAACACCACTTGTTACAATTAGTTTGCATACATTTGTTGTAAATAATGTAGTTTAAGTTGTAAATAATAACTATTTTTAATAAAAAAGTAACTATCCAGTTTTTTTTTCATTTCCACGGTGTATTCATATACAGAATGAACACATCCCGAATACACGATGTATGCGTGCGAACCTCTCCTGAAACCATGAATTTTGATCATAGTTAATTGGCATAAAATGTTAAGTATTTATGGAAAAAGTATTTATGTTAAAAGATTTTTTAATTTCTACTATATTTTACACGATAGTTTTTTTTTTTTTTTTTACAGAGAAGAGGGCGGACGAGCAAGCGGTCTCACGTGATGGTAAGTGTTACCGCCGCCCATGGACACCTGCAACACCAGGGGGTATGCGGGCGCGCCGCCGACCTTGCAAAATCCTATTCACAGGTCTCTTGAAGAACCCCATGTCGTAGTTTAATGGGAAGACCTCTTGAGGTAGTTCGTTCCACAGCCTACGGGTTCGCGATATAAAATAATTTTTGAACCGAACAGTACGCGACACCTCCGTATCTAGGAAATGCGGATGGACCGCACTTCTGTGACGGGAGGTGCGGTTGTAGAAACCCGAGGTGGGAATTATATTGAACAATTCTTCAGAGCATTCCCCATTGTACAGGCGGTAGAACACACAGAGAGACGCAACGTCCCTCCGAACGCTGAGGGGTTCTAAACTACCCGTGAGAGTGGGATCGTTGACAATACGAACAGCACGTCGTTGGATGGAGTCAAATGGGTCCAATTGGTATTTCGGTGCGCCGGCCCAGAGATGTGAGCAATACTCCATATGGGGCCTCACCTGAGCTTTGTAAAGCATTAGGATTTGCCCAGGGGTGAAGTACCGCTTCGCTCTGTTCAGCACACCGAGCTTTTTGGAGGCCATTTTGGCCTTACTTTCCAGATGACCCCTAAATTCGACTTTACTGGAAATGTCGACACCAAGGATCCCAATACTCTCCGAGATCTTAAGAGGTATACTCTGAAAGCGAGGTGCTACGACAAAAGGTTTTTTTTTTACTTAGTACCTAGTTCAATTTTAGTAACCTAGTGCCTTGTAAAGTGGTCTAGTACAAATACAAATCTTTTTGTAAAATAATCTAGTACACACACACAAATCTTTTGCTGGAAGATTTCTCATTTTTATCGCTTGGACCACATCCAGAATAGCACAACTATGAGCAGATGCATGGTTTCAGGCTTTAAGAAAGGTTCGGAGACACGCAGTAGACACAGTGGTAGAGAATGCCACTGGGCATTAATCCTGCCATTTGTACAATATATCTTTGGGCATTAAAGTTTATTTAAATACTAGGTGTACTGATTAAAAGATAACTAGAACTGAATAAAAGAAAAATGAAGACTAGAACATACGTCAGTAACTTAATGAAGGATTACAAACCTAAATAGTGTTTAGTACGTCGCCTTTTTTAAACGGCATAAACTAGGAATACCTGAGCAAAGGGACCTTATAATAGACTGTATGCACTTGGTTGGGATTTTCTAATTTAAAATTTAGTTTAATTGAAACATGTGAAGCGCGCCCCACAAGGAGAAATAATTTCGGTCACTGACTTATTGAACCTTAATATGAGGGTTCTATTAAAGTGGTCGGTGATCGACGATTTCATACGAATCTTCTTACCGTCCGGTCTTGGCTGACCTCATGTCAATTACTGAAATTCTTCCTGCTCATGGCGCGCGCTTTAGTTTATAATAGTGTAGTTTTAAATCAACTGAAAATGTCTTAAGAATTTCATTGGAAACTGTATTTCACTTAGTTTTTATGTACACACTACATTACTTTTATACTACATTTGCCCATTTGTCATTACTGTTTCATATTACTTATTTTTAAACAATGTTTGTTACAATTTTTATTGTCACAAGCGGGTAACTAAGAACGCTGCAAAGCGACACAGGTTTCGCGTCCTAAAGCCGGCGGCGGTCTGCAGCGCGCGGCGAGGCGACGACTGTTCAGTGCGCAGGCGCAGTCCCGATATGTTGAGCGGTTGCATTGTACGCGCCCGCATCGGTACTCCGTCAAAACATTCTCGGATTAGTCGCGCCACAATTTGCTTAAACTTTATTGCACAGACAAAATGTACAAAGGCCGGAGTGTATTTATGTACAAAGCCTTAAAGCAGGGTTTCTCAAAGTGGGGTACGTCATCTGGTCGTTTAAGGCTTAAAGTGTTCTCTACCAGTCAACCTTTGGGCAAACGGAGAATCAAGAAAGTGGGGGCTTTAAGATTTTGTATTAAGATTAATATATCAAAAAATCCGTGTTAGGATTTTTCACTAAAGATTCAATATCTGGGAAACCAGAGCCGATAATAACGTCCCTTTTCTCGGAAAATATTGTCACGGATGACTCAATTGTTTGATTTTGGTGAATTATTAAATGAAAAAGAATATCTAGTTATTCTTACAATGGGTTAAGAGCGGGGAGTTGAATAGTTACCATAATAACATTTTGTTTTTATAGAAAGAAGGCGCTAGACCAGTAGAGAGCCAGGAACGTAAGTCAGGGAAAAGCCAGTAACTTTTTACGTCGCTGTAAGCTGTAGAGTCCTTGTATAAGATAGTTTACTGTGAGAGAATTTCATGATATTAACTTCTGTACACCCAGTTGGATGCCCTTCCCCGGACAATACCAATTACAAATGATCAATGTGAATGGAGAACTTTCTGATAAAATATATGTCTAAAATATAAAACCTGACAAATTTATGAGCTTTAATCAGTTGCTTTGACCGATTAAAGAGGAACAAGAGTATTTAAAATACCCACCTATTTGCAGTATTTTAACATATCAACTTAGTTCAACGAAGACGAGGGTACTTGTGTCGCTGACATCTCCGATTATTTGCGGCCATAATACGCTTCAACTTCGGCAACCTCTTCAAATATCTTATTCCTTACCATTAAGGGCCAAAAGCAATTTTGGCGTTGGTAAAATTATTTTTGTAAACGGAACTGTGAATTCGTGCGTTAGAAACAGATAGCCCTACTCTTAAATGAACGTTTTATTTTTAGAACACGTTATATGGTCGCTGACGGGTCCCTTCATGTCCCTTTGTGGGTTAAACTGTCTGTTTCTTACGAACAACTCCAATAGATTGTTTTAAAACGAGCGACAAAAATAGGCAACAAATCATAATCACCAAAATGTATTTTTATTGAATAGATAACACAAGTAAATATAACATTTGAGATTTTCGCGTGTTTCACACATATTTACGAGTATCTATTTAAACGGGTCTTAATGCGAATGTTTAACGCTGAATGTTTTGACTTAACGCTGACTGAGTCAGCCCGTGACCACGGTCGGTGCAACCCAACCGAAACGTCGAGTAAATAAGGTAAACATTCGCGTTAAGACCCGTTTAAATTGATACTATGTGTGAAAAATACGAGTCTCAAAGGTTACGTTATATATCACTTCAAAAGTCAGCTGAACAATAACAGTTATAGGGAAATTTAGAAAAGTCAACAAAACACGAAAGTCTGCAAACAGCTAATAGATCCTTTGAATCATCAGCAAAAAACAATGGTTTTAGGATTTGGGAAAGATTAACAAGAAACAACGCAATCTATAAATATTAATGTAGATTTAAATATACAATTTTCTACATAATTAGGTACAGTTAAAATAGTACCTGAAAAAGGTTGAAGTTGCTACCCCCATGTCATTTACAAAATAGAGTCTTGTATGACCACAATAACAGGGTTTCTTCGCAACCTTTGAGTAAGAAACCCTAAAAGTTCTTACAAATCCGCAATACAGCAACGTGAAAGTCCCATTTTGCGGCAAATTGGAGTAATCCAGGAACCCACGCTTACATTGTCCAAAAACATTCAATTACGCTGGACATAGAGCCCCACTTCAACGATTCTTTGAAAACTTTAAGAGGCTTTCTTATGCAGTGAATAGAAAAAATATAATTAGCGAAGAAAAATGTGGAAGAAATCTCCAGTCACAATTATATTCAGTGAAATACTAATCGCGGTGAGCGAGGGCTCTTGACCGATTTTCCACGCCAGTAGCATTCAGGGTTGCCAGTTGTCTGGTTTATTCGCGGACTATTCAAACACCTTTCATAAGATCATAATACAAAAATATGTATTAGATAAATATAACTTTTAAATTAGGGCTTTGTGTGGAGTTAATGTTAATATCCGGATAAGATTTGAAGTAACATTGGGAAAATGGGGAGGGATAAAATAGGATGGGATGGGAATGGGCTCTGTCATATCTTACTACCGGAAAACGTACATACTATGGGGGAATAAGATTAAGTGGGAAATGCAGTACATTCTACCGTAGTCGTCACCTAAGCTAACGTTGCAATATGTGATGTGTTGAACCTCCTTGCATAAGTCATGTTACTTTGATAATTACGTAATCGATTTTGATAAAAAGTGGCAACCCTACTAGCGGTGAGTAGCTGGCAGCAGCCGAGCACAGAGCACCACAAGGAATGCTATACAAAAGTTAAAATGAAGTATGGAACTATTAGTCTAATAATTCCAAACGTCGGCTGTTCTCGTCGCCTATACCAGAATGCTTGAAGACGAATCTTCAATCAGTGCGTCCTGCCGGTTATGAAGTATGGTATCGAAACGTGGCCTCTAACGGTAGGCATGATCCATAAGTACAAGGTAAGATAAGATCCTAAACGAAGCCATTCGCCAAAGAACCGACATAACTCGTAGAATCGGCATGCTGAAGTGGAAATGGGCTAGTTATATTTGCCGTAGGACCTATGACCGATGGAGTAGACGAGTCCTCGAATGGAAGACACGTACCGGGAAGCGCAGTGTGGGACGCCTTCTGGCTAGGTGGACTGATGACTTAAATAAATTCGCCCGTGGTAGTCGAATGAGAAGGGCCGAGGATCGTGTGTGGTGGCGAGCCTTGGGAGAGGCTTATATCCAGCAGTGGAAAGACATAGGCTTATGGTATGGTTCAATATTATGGTATGGTATGGTGCGGTTAAGGGTTCGCGAGCGCTAACCGCGACCACTCTCCACATTCATGCGAGTGCGGCGCCAGGAACAGCTGCGATCGTATGTACGTCAATGATTTATTTTTTCCAAATCAGGTTCAGTAATAAGTTAAAATTAAAGTTGTTTTGAATATTATCTACCAAGCTGAACCGATATTATGGGATGCAAAATATTCGCGATGCAATAAAAATCCCAATGCGTCCGTGCGAAAAGTTTTTTTTTTGGTGATTTCATAGCCAGAATTGGAATGAAAACCATATTGAATTATAGGAAATACATGACAAAGGTAAAGGATTTCATACATTCGAAAGTTGGTGGAGCTACTGTTTCAAACAATACGACTGTGAACAATTGTGAGTGTAGAGAGGTGTTCTTGGGGCACGCAGATTCACTTCGCAGCGTTAGTCTAGAGCCGGCTTAACAGTATTGCCACTAATTTTATATTTGCTGGTGAGTTGGGACGACATACATAAATTAAATATCTATCTATATATATAAAAATGGATGTTGGTATATCTGAGATTAATAGACTTCGACACCGTTTGACCAATCACCATGAAAGTTAACAC
The DNA here is from genome assembly GCA_914767545.1 of Sesia apiformis. NCBI lineage: Eukaryota > Metazoa > Arthropoda > Insecta > Lepidoptera > Sesiidae > Sesia > Sesia apiformis. The sequence goes on from OU611958.1 coordinate 1,035,558, forward strand.
ATATATGTATTTTTTCATGGAGAAGGTTTTTATGCTATCCACGTTGTTGTAACTCACCACTAGATGGCGCTGCAGCACATCAACTTCTATACCGTTCAATGGATCGCAAAAATCATATCGATAATCATATATCGATCATATCTGCCGGGTTTTGTTATTAGTAAATTATAAAATGCGTCCTTTGTAAATTATTAATGGGTCCAGTGTGTAACACACTCCCCATAACTATAATATTCTGCTCATTCATGACACGACCCACGCATCTGAATTGAGGTAAATGCGTGATAATTATGCTGAGGAGGTCGTCAAGAACATTCTGACAGTAAAAGTTTGTTTACTGCGTACTGTGTGTCTTTCGAGCCTTTTAACATTGCACGGCTCCTACACGAATAATGTCGTCTTAGTGGCGTTTTCCCTTTTATTTATTGTGAGAAACTATACAGATAAAAAGGTATACGAACTGAAGTTACCAATATCTTAAGCTGTCTTTAAGTTATCTCTTTATCTTTGTTTGGGAGAGTAGAACAGGACAGGACAATTTAAAACTCAAAATAGATGTTATTCTAAATAGAAAATATTTTAGAAGCAGTGACGTAAGTGATAATGGTAAAAGAAACGATAATAGAAACTATTGTTATTAGAATCTACCAATTGCTGAGATTAACAATTTAGAATTTCAGAAAATAAAAATATATCAGCTGAATCCGATCAGCATAACTACTTAAGGTGGATAAAAAATAAAAGTGGATACGACCACGTTTAAATTCACTGAACCTATAGTAACCAGTGGCATTGGATAGGGGCTTCATCACTAAATGATAACTTAAGTAGGTATTTTACAATTTTGTTTCTGGTTTAGACGAAAGTCATAAAAGAACTTTGAACGAAAATGTTCTCTTGTTAAATTCATTTTTCCGCAAACACTTAATTTTCAAATTGCCGTCAGAAATGAAAAACAAATGACAGCTTTGAAAATTTAATGCCGTTTGGCAAGCAGAGTTCAAAATTTTAAAAATTCGAATTTGTTTTTTTCTATCGTTTTACAGTAGCCACTTCAAAGAACATTTAGATACATAAGTGGGCCCGTGTCCAGCGTTGGACGATAAAAAGGCTGGTTACTGTTAGTTTAAAAATTACGACAGTGCAATGTGTAACAAAGTATCCTAAAACTAACAATATTAAGCCCATATTTATCCAATGTTCAATGATGGAAGAGTCGCATCTCTCTACCACCATCTTCATGATGTTTTTTTATAGGAAGAAGGCGACAGACGTGCATACCTATACCAGTGCATACACTCGATGGTAAGTGGATACTATGGATACTCATGGACATCCATGGTACATGTCAACTTCAGTCCACAATGACATACGTTGTCACACCCCCGGATACGCTGCCTGCTATTTTAAAATTGTGTTGCGTCATCAATGACGTGTCGGATAATGTAAAATGCCTTTTTTTACAGTCTTCCAATAAGCAATTGTATCGGGCATTAGGCCGTAAAATATTTACGAGTGTCTGTGGGTGCGTTCGAAGCCCATGTTCGATAACTCGGGGTAATCTAGACAACATGAGGGCTAGATATGTCTGAAAAATAAGGAGTATTTTTTAGAAAGAGCTGTCAGTCCACCTGACTTCGATATCTACATATTTAAAACTCGATACTGAGTTTTCTACTAACGTGCGGATTTTTAAAAATTGTCACTAGCTCGGCGGAGAGAGGAAAACACCGATAATCCACATGGTCCAGAAATGAAATCTAGAGTATATGTATTTATTTATCCATCAATCCGCAATGGGCCCGCGTAGTTGATTACGGCCCGAAACTCTCCAGTGATTTACTATGGGAGGTCTTTGCCCTACAGTGAGATATTAAAGTACTGATACAGGTTACATGTTACTTATTTAAATGTGAGTAAGTTTTTACAACAAATTAAAAAACAATAAATTTAGGTAATATTTTTAAAACACAGTTTTTTTATCTTCATTTGCATATGCATATGAGTATCTATAGGTATAATTTAATTATACCAATGACGAATCTATTAATGACAAAACACTTCATTTTTTACAATTAATAAATAAAATATTCAGTTATTGTTTAGTAATGATTTTGACATTTATTTTATATAATTTTATCCTTTGACATTCTTTTGACAATTCGTGAAGGTATATAGAATATTGACGTACATTCCTGTATCGGCGGGGCAGTACTTGCATAACGTAAGGTACATTTGCTTGAGCGGAAATATATTCAATCTGGACAAACCTCCGTGGATTTTTGAGTGTCTATTATTGTAATCTATGTGTCTATCTAATTGTGTAACATTTTTTTTTGTTAACTAATTTAAAAAAATATTTGTTATTATTTTTATAAAATTTGACTTTACATAATTTTACGCATTGACATTAATTGGAATTGAATTAATATTCTTTGACATTTATTTTCTATTAATTGATAATAATACTTACGATAATATTTGCACTATATATAGATTTAATGAATCCTTTGCTATGTACCATGCATGCATTGTATGTGGTTAAGAAAATTGTAATCAGCCCTTAAGGGTGTAGATTGTTGGCCTGAGATCTCGATTTCGAGCGACCGCAGCGCCAAAGTTTAATGTAACATCCGACGGGGCGGATGAATGACCTAGAGAGCGCGATTTTCAAAATGTTTTGCAACAAACGTTCCACGTTGAGAAATTGTTATTGAACTTGAATATTTACAGCATAACAATAACGTTGAATTTTTGGAAACTAGCTGTTGATTCTTTTTAATAGATTAATAAGAGTAGTTGAGACACAATTTTTATGTTTTTCTATCATTTGACATCTGACATTTTTGTATTCTACTTACCTAAAATTCCAACTATTTATTTATTTGTAATTTCACTACCAAAATTTATTCTAATTCGTAAAATATTCATTCAATAAAATAATTGCAAATTCAGTAGGAAGTGTGTTTATCTCTACGCAAGGAAATGTGCCTATTGCGTAAACTCAAATACTTACTTTTTGTTTACGATCACCTCGTCGATATCTAAAAAAAATCCTAGGGTTTTAAAAAAAATGTCAATAAATGAAACACAAGTATAAAAATGATTTATTTACTACACAATAACAAATATGAGTCGCCATTACTCGCTATCTCAAAAGCGTGCTAGGGTTGTACAAAAATTAGTAAATAATTCATTTATTTACTAATTTTAACAGAAGTTTGTAAATTATTAATATAGGGTGGATGTACCAGTCTCAAACCATTTAAGGAAAAAAATTAACTTTAAAATGTTGTTATATAACCTAATTGCGATAATTATTACTAGTTTATTTTTTATATTGTACGTTATCTAGTTAGAAGTTATAATTGAAAAGGAAAACACTTAATTCCTTTTGTTTTTTTTATTATTTAACATAATCGGTATATAACTGGGATGTACCCTACTTTGACCAGCAGGCCCCAGTTGTTGACAGGATTTGTACCAGAGGTTGACCATTAAACAAAGTGAAATAAAATCTACATTCTACAAAAGGAGATGTTTTTATAATCAACTTTATTAAGGTTTGTTCTTAGGGCTAATTGAGACCAACAAGTAAATTACTATTTTCAGTCTTAACAATCACAATAGAAATTCTTAAATCTAAATGGCACATTTTCAAATCACATGAAAATAACAAATAATAACTTCACTTAAACTTTAAACTTTATAAGCAACCTACGTTTTTGGTTTAATCATTATTAATATCAAATATCAAACATACCTAAATAAAATTTCTAACAATATCACGGAATGACTCAAAAGTAAAAACTGCAGATGAAAGCAATCAGATCCAAAAAAGATATTTGGCCATTTCTGGCACTTTGTATGAACCTCTACTATTAATTGACGCAGGGGCATTTATTTTTTCGACTATTCTGTCATTAGCATACCAAATTTTATCTTCTTTATCCGGCCATTTAAAAGTATTTGGAGTTGATAGCACCATCGTACTAACTTCTTTACTCTCTTTGTCAATATTTTTGACAATCCCAGGAAAATACTCTCCCTCGTAGTTTACTATTACGTATGATCCTAATTCTATTTCGTCGTCTGATCTACCTTTCTTACTGTAATAGACCAATGGTAAATTGTCTTCTTCTGAATCAGAATCTATCCTATTTTGTACTCTCTTTCTTATTCGTTTTGCTTTAGGTTTCTCAATTTTGTTCAACTCTTGTAACTTCTTTTTTTCTTCTCTTGCTAATCTCTTATTTTCTTTTTCTTCTAGTTCCTTATTTTTTTCATTCCAATACTGCATCCACTCTACTGATGTAACTGCATCCGGCAATCGCTTTCTATTCAGCTTTTTCTTACAACCTTTTTTCAGTGGCGATTCTGTAGGCCAAACTAAAGAAGACGCAAAAGCAGGGCTGACTGTAATTTTAGAATATCCGGGTGTAGTTTGTTTTAAAAAGTCTCTAGACTTTGCAGATTTAGTAGGTGTCTTTTCTTGGTCGTTTAGTTTTTTGGATGATCCTGGTTCAGGTGTTTTTTGTTCTGAAAACTCTATCATTGTAACAGATTTAGTAGGCGTTGCTTCTCGATTTTTACTATTGCAATCGTCTGTAACAAAACTTAGTGAGGTTGAACCTGGTAGTTGTTCTTCGTCGGATAATTTTGTCGATAAAGTAAGTACTGACTGGCGAATTAATGCAGAGTTTGGAATGATGCTAATTTCTGGAGAATCTGGAGTTAGAATCTTATCATTCCCTATTTCCTTTAGGGGCTCTTCATAAATGGAACTCGGTGACGTTAAACAAGGTAATACTGTCGAGTTAGTGGAAGTTTCTAGTCCCTCCGATGGTCCGTGCTCGGGTGATAATATTTCTTCGTCATATTTTTCAAATACGTCTAGTAAAGATGGACTTACCAACGCGTTGCGTTGCGTTGTGCATTCTTTTTCAGAATTAAGGTCCCGTTCATTATGTATATTTGCTGTTGATTCCGGTGGGTCTGGTGAGTTGCAAGCATTAGTAACTTTATTACAAATTTTGCGCCAGACATAAAAAAGCTCTTTTGCCGATTCATCTCCAGTCCAAGATTCGGTATGTGGAATGGCGCGGAATTCCAAAATTCTATTTCTAGACATTAGAGACTCAAAGTACAGTAAGTGTTCTGTACTTATTTGTGTTGGTTTATCAACAACTGTATGTCTGCTATCATGATTCATACATTTGGTGTAATCAATGACATTAGCATCAAAAGGAAACAAACCACATTTACGAAATCCATTTCTAATGATTTCTTCAGTAGCAGACCCTATAGCAGATTTTAAAAGAGGTGCAAATTGAGCCCTTGTGACAACTCTATTTCCTGTAGTTACTATCCAATTCTGAACTATCTTTTTCCATGAATTTTTAAGTGGACGAAACACAGAGACATCGGCAGGTTGTATAATATGCGTTGCATTGGGATGAAGGGCATACAAAATAATTTGGTTCTCAATGCACAGCTGGCTCACTTCGTATGTAATGTGTGATTTGTGACCGTCGATTAACATAAGTACAGGAAATTTCACGTTTGCCTTACGTAAAGCTGGCAGCAATGAATTGCCTATATACCCATAGAACACACGAGATGTCATCCATCCCTTAGGTGACTTTCCGAGGCACCAGTCTTTGGGAACATTTCTTGCAATTTCTGCTGGTATTCTCTCATAGGGGTAAATAACCATCACCGGCATAACTTTACCAGATGCAGTGAAAGTTCCTAACACTGTTATACTTTCTTTCTCCTTATCTTTAATTTCGTAAAGATTTTCCATGCCTCTAGGTCCCAGTACAATGCCCGAGGAAGGACATACCTGAAAACCGGATTCGTCAGCGTTTAAAATCCTATCAGGATCGTCTAAAATATCTTGTGCGTTTTCAGTCTTTAGAAACGCTTCTAATTCTGAATGCCATTTTCTTAACCCTTCCTCGGTTACTGTACTTCTTGCAGAGTTTATAGCTTCTGCATGTCGCTTAGCAATATCTGGATTTCTCTTCATGAAATTATCGAACCATTTCCGTCCTGGAATTCCTTCCTTGAACGGAGTTGGTCGATTGTCGGCTTTGATTATTTTAGTGACTGTTTCTATTAACTGCTCTTTTTTAATAGGGATTCCCTTTTTAGCCATTGCATTTATCCACCGACATAGCAATCGTTCCTCATCAGGTGTCAAAATTGTTGGCGGGCCCATTTTTCGTTGAATGGGATATCTCATTTTTATTTTATTAATCATTGTAGAATGGGGGATGTTATATTTGCGGCACGTTTCTCTGATTTTGTTTCCTAACTGTATTTCTTTAAGCGCTTCATAAATATCGTCCTCACTGTACCGAAAGAATTTTTTTTTGGTGGCATATTGAATCTAAAACAAGCAAAAAAAAAACTCATATTTAGAGAGCTTGGTCAATCATAGGAGCTTATGTTTTGTATGCAGTACCAATGTCAAACCACTGGTCAACTAAAGGAAACAATGCGATTTACTCCATTAAAATCGATTGTTGAGTTACAAATCATATCATAGACATGAAACAGATAAAAAAAATGCAAAAAAAAAGTAGTACTTCAGTGAGCTAATCGTTGACCAACTGGTCAACCACAGGAACACTTAATCAAATCATGTACCTTTTGTTAACCAGTTAAATAACTCATGAAATATAATTATTTGCACCTCAAATTCATTAAAATCCCCAAAATAAACATAAAATCATTACAAAAATCAATCATCAGAGCAAAGTACATTCAAAACAATACAAAATAAATATAAAATATTCTTACCTCGTCAAAACTCGATCTTATTGCAATGGCGGCCGAATGGCAACTGTCAGCGACAAGTAAAAATAAAACGAAATTGTAGGGTTCACTGTTTGTCTCTTTCTAGCCGTAATGTGATTAGTTGATTTGTATTAGTAACGACAACATATAGCCAACATTAAATGAAACACATAGTGGCGGGAAATCTTAATATTGACACTCAATGCCGCAAATGGTCAACAACCGGTGCCTGGTCAACTATAGGCTCAACCACCCTACTAATTAAAAGTATGTAATTAAACAATAACGAAATATGAGTTCAAAATTCTAATGGTTTTTCATTCGATTACGGATCAAGTTCTGATTTCTGCTAATTTGATGATAAAATCAATGGCTATCACAAAACCTATCAGAATGAAAACGTTACCAGCTGCCCGATTCACGTAAGTAATAAAAACCGTAGCGCAGTGACGTCACTTCGTTTTTTGCAAATTTAGCCCTTTTAACCGACTTAAAAAAAGGAGAATTCTCAATTCGCTGTATTTTTGAACCAATTTTTATGATTCTTTACACCAGGTAACTCAGAAATTGTATAGTAATTGAGCTATTGGAAGATTTATGACAATCCAAGACTAGATAAGTAAGTGCGTTTAAAACAGAAAACCAAAAGGCGATTTCTAAGTTCCTAAGTTAAAACGACTTTTGGACTGGCGTGTTTACGTGAATCGACTGGCTGGGTAGTTAAGTTACGTGTATCTTTCAAAATCATTAGGCGTTCGTCTCTTTCATAACACGTAAAGCTCTTTCTTTCCTCTCTTTCATAGCCTCTATGATACTGGGCGCGTCACGAATGGGCATGCTTCGTGACTGCCGAGGATCAACTAATTCTGGAAGTAGGCAATCGTAATAAAACCTAACTAATTTCATCTCCATTTTCTCCTCCCAAAATTTGTCGTCCTTTTCTATAATATAAACTTTCATAGGTACAGTAGCATCAAACCAGATGCCAAGCATGCAAACGTTTCTTTTAGTAATATGTACCTGTCCCTGAATTTGGAAATACCAGTTATGATTTTTATTTATGACATAACCCTTGGAAGCCTTGTCCTTAACCCAAAAGGTATGTTTGGCCATTGCTTCATCAAGAGTCATGCCAGCTAAAGAATGTGGGCACTTAATTTCAATTAAACCGTTTGCATAAATGCCATCTGGTGTAGTACCAAGAAATTCATATTGATCGTCGACGAACAAACCGCAACCTTGTATACTAATATTCTCTTGAATTTCTAACTGTTTAATTGCGGTTTCTTCGTTTTCGATACCGTACCGTACAGCAGGCAAACTGGAGATATTACTACCATAAACGATTTTACGAACAAGAACAGCACAACTTGTGCTCTCTCGTTTTTTACAAACTTCCCCGAACGATGATGAGGTTAGTAATTTTCTCCTTGTACTCATCCACTCAGAACTACTTCTTTGCAAATGGGTCGACCTTTCAAGCTCCTCTCTTTCAGCACAAGACAACTTTAAATCGGCTAAAAAAGATGACTTGGCTTTCTCATATAATTCTGGACTCAGATCAGGTTTTTCGCAGTTTGGTCCATAGTGAGCGTCTTTCGATACAGCGCTGTGGCTCTTTTTCAATCTTAATTTAGGTTTAGCAATTAAACGGATTCTACGATTACAATTTTCCACTTTCGCGATCAAAGGATTAGGACTAGATTTAAATATTACTTCATGAGTTTTACTATGAATCGATCCTGTATTAAAAGACACAACAGCAGCTGCGCATCGGCCCGCATAAGAACCACGGGAAGAATAATTTACACGCTTACCCCCTACTAATTTGGCAATCACTGCGTTAAAACTTTCAACTATATTACTTGTACAATTATGAATTAAACTTCTAGAATGATATGACAGTCTTTTACTTAAAATGTGTACCGCGTCCATTAATCCGCATCCAACAATTGCTGGAAGCAACCCAACAGGTTCTATTCGACGAGTATCAGGTCTACAGAAATACTCCTTGCAATATTGGTGATTACCAAATACGTGTTGTGGACCATTTAGGATATCTTCACTAAGATTTTTTATTTTTTCTTCGAGTGACTGATTTTGATCGCCCCAATATTTAATAGCGCATTTTACACCCGTTCTTAAACGCAAATACCTTTCTTTTAGGAATTTCCGCAATTCGCAAGGATACTTAGTGTCTTTCGACAGTTTCTCCAAGCTATTGCAGTAGTTTCGTAAAAGATGATTTTTGCATTCAATTTTCTCTACTGTTAAATTACCGTACGGTCGCGAATCTAATATTTTTTTATAAGTACTGGAATCGCCGTCTGCTACAAATTTATTATAAATTACACCGTGATCAACAATGGAACGTTTAAACAACTCAACTATTATGGTCGATTCCATACCGGTAGATGATCCCGAATAATTCTTGAAACAACGGTGTTCCGAGGGCTGACTGTCGTTCTTTGCGGCTCGTGCACAAACTACGCAGTATTTATTTTTAACTCCAAAAAACAATACTTTATTAGTTTTAATGCCAATTATCGCAGCTGCGCCGGACAAGGCGGAAAAATTCTTACCATAAGATCTCTTGCTCCAACAACCGTCAACAGCAACAGATATTAATGGTGTACCATTTTTATCAACACTACCTATAGACACTGCGTACTCCGCTTCTTCCTTGACAGCTTCTGCCATGGAATGTGCTGCTGTCTTTTCCCACCAATCGCAAACCGTATTATTAATTTCATTGTATAATGAAGGTGACATGATTGGTAGGGCTACTGCGGCAGTTAATGTTTTTAACTGATAGTAGCTCCCACCAGATGATATGATACCAGATACAATTTGATGATTCACTTCCATTCTATCTTCTTTCTTTTCAATCAAACACACAGTAAATTTCATACTACACATACTACATTTCATGATGAGTTTTGAGTCCAGACCAACTTTTACTTCACCTATTATACTGAGGTAACTTAACTTACAATCCATTGGACCGTGGTCCCCTATGGCCTGAAGAGCTTTAAAAAAAAAAGAAACGTCTACAACTCTACGCCCAACTTCCATTTCATCCACCTTTCCCTCTTGGTCGTTTTCAATAACTAGTTCCTGTAAAGAAAGATAATGGCTTGATTTTTTTTATAAAAAATAATTAAAAATTTAAAAAAATGCAAAAGAATTAATACAATATTAGGTTCCTGATGAATAGAAATTATAATTTCTTTACGCATTAGGTATTGTTTTTTTATGACGTCACCTATTAGAACGTAAATTTTCTTTTGAGAAAGTAATTGAGAAGTATTTCGGTACTAAGGTGTTTGTCTCTCGATGAAAATAATAAATATTGCAAGAAAAATCTATAGGTAGGTATTGAGATTTTGTCTTCGCCCATCACTAACTAAGTAGTTTGTTTATTTATGTAACAAGTCTACAAGAATTACGTATAACAACTTACCTCTATACAGCGCGTAGCATTGTTGCTCAGAGTCTCGGCCCCAAGGTTTTCTTTATTTTCAATACTGGAAATATTATTCATCAATATTATCCACTTTTTATTTATTTTGTACAACCCTAAGCCAGACGCTAGGCGCCTCGCGTCTGTTTGGCGGTATAGGTATGTCGACAAAGTTGCGCTGTCGCCTACCTACTTCCACAATTTGATATTTAGACAATACTAGCCGACCCGGCGAACTCCGTATCGCCTTTTTTTTTTTTAAAAATCCTATTATTTTGATATTACATACAGATACTTCAATTTTATTTATCAGTATAGATATAGATAATACAAACCAATATTTACATGTTATTGTAGGTATATGTCTGAATCGGGCGATCTAAATCATATGACATATTGTATTAGCTTTGTAATGTACCCTGTTCAAATGCGATAATAAATAAGTAGGGAGGAACTTACATTTTATTCCGAGATCTTTTGGCTTTCATATTTTTATAATGCGTACAAAACTTTCTTTTCCCTGGCATGCCACTCAAATTCAATCAGTCCTGCGAAAAAAATAGCCTATGTTACTCAGTGATAATGTAGCTTTCGAATGATAAAAGAATTATTAAAATCAGTCCAGTACTTTTTGAGTTTATTCGTTACATACAAAAATCCAAATCTTTCCTCTTTATAATACCTATTAGTGTAGATATTGTATTTTTTACGATTTATATCTAGTTCCATCATGGTTTTCTTTCAGACATTCATTATATCGATACTTTCTACTAACTGAAAATAAATTAATTATAAAAATGTTATACTTACAGTTTTTTACAAAAAACACAAATTCACAATACGTAATTCTGCTGTCTGCAGCCGACAAGCGTGGTGTCGCGTTCACTTACAGAAAGGAACTGCCGCTGCAGACCACCGAGATTGCACGAATGAAACGAACGTTTTATCCCATACATTTGTGTATGAAAAATTTACCTTAAAATATATCTAGATTTTAGGGCTTTAAAAGAGGAAGTCTTTGTTTGTAAAGGTATAAAAAGAAGTATACAGCTATACTTATTGGTTTCTTCAGTGTTCAAAAAGTGTTTCTTTTTATCAATTTGTGTTGATTTATGGGGTTAAATCTGAAAAATACGAAGTCATGTTTTTGCATTTTTACTCAATTTTGTGCGTTTGTTGACGTTTATTATATAACAACTATTAGGTTTAAGAGTTTAATATAAGCATGAACATACTTATTGGTCTTTGATTGTAATATATACAAATTATCATTGATATCAATCATATGTAAATAGGTTAAATATGAAAAATCGTAACACTCTTTTCGGTGATTTTCACGATCTACACCCTTAACGTCCCACTGTAAGGCACAGGCCTTCCCTAGTAAAACCCCGGCGATTCGGGCCATAGTCCCCCACGCGAGCCCTGTGAGGATTGGTGATACACATATTCCAGTATATAATTTTTTTTTGTTACGAAGTTTTCCCTCTGCGCGGCGCTGGTGACATTTAAAAAAAATCTGTTCGTAACTAGAATCTTAGTGCACGCCGAGGATTTTAAATCACGATTACACGTATCTATGTCGAGTCCCTAGTGGCTATGAGCGGCGATAGAGTATGTATGGACTCGACTAATTAATAGATATATAACATGTACTGTAACTCGTACTCTAGCAAATACATAAAGATTCTGAATCTCAATTAAAGATTAAGGTTTAAATACATTAAAGTTTACTAAGCATGCTTACAAATGGCGGAATACTTACAAATTGACGTAACAAGCAGACACGAAGTCAACGAAATACCATAACATCGTCCATTAGGTTAACTTACCATTTCACAAAGTACTTTTAAGACTATGAATTAAGGGTTATTTTTCTTTGCACTGATTTAAATTACCTTCCTTTCTGGAGGCGTGAGAAGGGTTACAAAGTGCGATTTGATTTTAGGAACTTGGTATTCAGCACAGGTGCTTGAATACCATAATTTCGTCTTGCAACTAGATGTGATTTTGGCATAAGGTGGAGCTCAAAACTTATTAGAATACCTATTACAATACCTTATTGGAATACAAAACTATTAGAATATAGTGGTAATAGCCTAGGGATATCTTTACTCGATTTACATGCGTGTGATCGTGAGTTAAAATCCTCGGCCCGTACCACTGAACTTCTACTTAAGTACAGATTACTAAAAATGGACACTATAGCTAGTGGGAAAACATCGTGAGGAAAAACGCGCATGTTAAAAAATAAAAAAAATATCTGGAGTATGTGATCCACCAATCTGTACCGGGCCCCGCGTGGTGAATTCCGACCCGACACACCCCAGTGATTTACTAGGGGACGCCTGTGCCCTGCAGTGGATCTTATAGGCTGACAAGTAAGTTGCCATATCGACATGTCGATATGGCAATCGAAGATTGAGGTAAATGTGGGGGTGATCCATAGACATAGATATAGCTATACAAAGCATTTTAGTGAAATTGTATGAATCGCTTAAATATTATTCTATGGCGGTATAAGCAGAATAAAAATAGCTACTTTGAACAATGTTATCTTGCGTTTAGCTTGGGATTCCAAATTCAAATTAATTTCAATTTAAAGCTGACACTCTTTTTCAAAATCAGTTATTTATTTGTTTTACCGTCAAACGACTTTTTGCTTAGGTAGGTATCGTTTTGTTTTGTTTGTATCGGATTCATCTCAAACCACGTTTAAGTTAGCAGCAGCTATAGACACTATAGCTATAGCGGAGAGTTAGACGAAACGATATTGATTCATATGTACTCGTATCAAATGGGGAAAGGTTAAAAGCTCGGAAAGTGGGTACCGTATGAGCTTAATGAAAGTCAGCTGCAAACAGGTGCTGTACGTGCTGACGTGTTTATTTTGTCCTGAATCGGCACAATAATGAAGGGATTCTGAAACGTATTGTCACTTGTGATGAGAAGTGAATCCTGTATGATATCTGCTGAACTAAGGCGACACACGAGGGGGAGAGTGCACGCTTCAATCCAACAGCTGCTGGGTGCGCTCCACTGGCCACGTTACCCCTCTCTCACAGAAGACTACCTTGAAATGTACTGCATTTCCCACTTTATCTTATTTCCCTAATGTACGTACGTGTTTTGGTAGTGAGTGAGATGTGCCAGAGCCCATTCCCATCCTATCCCTCCCCATTTTCCCAACCCTTTCTCTAAATCTATTCCTATATCTCCAAAGGTAAGCAGCGCATCCGAGGGCGTGCCAACGTTTGTCATTTTGGACTAATGTTGGCATGTATCTCGGATGTCTATGGGCGACAGTATCCACTTACCATCAGGTGGACTGTATGCTCGTATGCCGCCTTCGTCCATAAAAAAAAACAGCTAAACAATGTCCTAAACGTCTCTATGATAACGCTGCACGACAGACAATCTCAAAGTTACAGGAGCTTCGATTGTTACAGGAGCTCGTATTCGCTGGACCCTGTCCCTAGAGATTTACAGTTTTTTCGGAATTTGAATAACCTTTTCCAGTGAAAAAATTCAACTCCGATCAGGCAGTGAAAAACGCCTTCAGAGAATTCATACATTCCCGTCTACAGGAGTTCTATAGCAGAAGCATCAATCAACTTCCATTAAAATGCCAATAGTGCATTGGACAATACTTCGATTAATTAAATATATAATTTTCATACAAAAAATATATGAAATTTTCCACATAAAATGACAATTTCATAGGTAAGGAAACTGCAACAATTAGTATACAGTTGTTACCGATATCGGGCGTATTTATATAGTACTAACGTCATAAGGACAAATTAAATTTTACAATAATCTGATCTGATATATTAATCTCACTATACCTGTCTACGCTTGGAGACACTGCGAGTTTTACTCCTTTGGTGAAATAAAACCCGAAAGGTTTGCTTGTTGTGACTGGTTTTATTACTGGATGCAATGTTAGTGCGTCTCGGCTCACGATTTTGATTGACTAACATTTTGTATGTAAAAACATCTATGTGGATGTGGATGTGTAAATGCGATGTGGAGCCGCGACAATACCTAACTATCATCCACCACAATAGTGGTGGAGGGATAGTGACAGTATGCGCCTACCTACACTACAATTGTCATATATGAATATTTTTAATTCAACTTCTGTAAGAATGCTAGATATACTATTGGAATAAATAAATACGTTTTCTACCTTTTTTAATTTGTGGCAAGGCAATTAAATCTATGGGAGCGAAGCCACGGCCAACAGCTAGTAAATAATAAGTTTAATATTCTTCTTTGAAATAATTAAGATATCTACAATTACCAACTAGTAATATTTTTAAAAATATACGCCTCGGCCACAATATGGTATATTTTTCTATAATTTTCTCATATAAGTCAATGTAATGCTTATGGGAAATAAAGTTATCGGAAACCTTAAATAATAAAAACAATTATCAATTTGAATAATCGTAGTAGCCTAGCTATTTTGTAGCTAGTAGCTAGAATTTGCTCTCATGCACAAATTCGCCATTTTATAATCGAATAGTAAAAATTCAACGTGAGTATTAGTAGTGAAATCGTTTTCTACACTCTTTCATTTGAAAATCGGTTACGTAGCTGATTTTTAGTAAGTGTTTTTTTAGTTTAATTTAAACACGGATATGTATATCAGGTTAAACTAAAAATGTACTTTCTGATTGAACTAAAGAAATACATGTAGCACTAACTTTAAATTAGACTAAAATTTTTTTTTTTTTTTTTATTAATTACGGGGCGGACGAGCAAGCGGTCCCACGTGATGGTAAGTGTTACCGACGCCCATGGACACCTGCAACACCAGGGGGTATGCGGGCGCGCCGTCGACCTTGCAAAATCCTATTCACAGCTCTCTTCACAAGTGCGTGCGTAGTAAGTTAGGTACTATTTGTAATCGCATTCGTATTCGCGAATAGTGAGGCAAATTATGAGTATTCGCATTTGTATTCGCGAATAGTGATTTTTTGCTATTCCAAACATGCCTTCATGCACAATTGAGATAATTGTGTGCATGAATGATGTATGACGCCAAAAAAGTCTACAAAGTTCTTTCTATAAAAAAGTCGACAGGGTCGACCCTGTCGACTTTTTTATAGAAAGAATTTTAATTCAATCTTTAATTCAACCAGAAGTACTTTCTTATTAAAGCACAATATTCGTTTTTCGTCTACTTAAAACATCAAAAGTTATTTCATTACGTTTAGAAAGCAAAGCATTCTGTTTACATCCTTTTAACCTTTGATTTCTCTTTGTTGTTCATAAAATAGCTCTCTTACTTTATGGATTAAAAGATAAGAATTTCATCAAATTATAATAATGATTTGTGAAAAATGGAAGACAACTCCCAAAATTCTAGAGAAATTATTAGAATATAAATATGTAGGTAGTAGCGTATTTTCATTGTAATTAGTGGGTATTACGACTTCTCAAAAATATATATATTTTACATGATATTTAACCATTTATTTATTCATTGTGTTAATTACCGGTGAAGAGTTCAACCGTTTTACGAGTTCTACGTTATACGAGTTACGGCGATACGAGATTGAGTATTATATTTCTGCTGCGAGGAGGATATGAAATACTCAATACGAAATATGAGCATACTAAGGTATTTTTATGAGCATTCGTGTGTATAAACACGTATTCGTATTTAGTAAAATTAAAATCCTGCCCTCTATGTAAATTTCTTTAATTATCACGCTCAAAGGTTGCTTTGAAGAGATCGCTTTTGCGATAAGGCTTATCTTTTCTGTACCATGTTAGAGCCTGTTAGAGCCGTTGCCAATGCTCTCTAACGACAGCGCGCTGAGTTGGCGTTAAAAAGCGCTAGCATGGCATGTTTTTCAAAATAACGCGCGAGATCAAAGAAAACATGAAAAAAGTAAAGGAAGTTTTCACATTATCTATTTATAATCAAAATTTATCAGCGCTCATATGAGAAGAGACGGACTTGTCAGAGAGATAAGGTTATTTTGGATTGGTTTCACCTCTCTGGTTTATTGTCCTTTCAGGCAAGTTTATATTTAATTTAAACAATTATTTGTCGTTGCACATAGAGACACGTAGATAGATTATGGCGCGAAACCCTCTAGTGATTTACAAAGGCACGCCTGTGCCCTGCAGTGGGAAGGCTGATATAAGTAGAACAAGTAGGCACAAGATGGAACTCCCTTATTACAATAAAAAGAAACATTATTAAGATAAGAGCTAGAATAGGCGTTAGACGTCAAGTAAGTTTGTTGGGCGCTAACAGAGCCAAAAAAGCGTCAGAACTAGCGCCGCGGGCGCTAAGTTGGCATCACTGGCTGTTGGAGCACGGTATATTTTTAAACGTGATTTTGAAACAACGGAAAATTAAGTTAGAAAATCTTAACCAAACTCAATAATTCCTCCGTTTAGTACTTAGCTCCGTTTGCGTAGATGACGTCACATATTATAACACTGGAGACTAGCTCAGAAAAATCGACATTTTTTTTAACATTTGATAGTTAATTGCAAGAAAATGAAGTGGTTTTTTATAAAAAATAAGCATGTAGAGCACGGGACTGTTAAACTTTATGATTCGAAAATTGTTAAATGACTTCCTTTCTCATAGAAAATCACAAATTATAGAATTTCCAAGAAAGATTTTATGATATTTAGTTATAAGTTTTAACATTTTGCCGGAAACTAAAAAAAAAGCTATATTTACTATAAATTTAACTTTGAGCTGAATAACTTCTGAACGAGTAGATTTACCAAAAAACGATAAGAGATATTTTTTGTAGAGCGTTCAATTTCCTCCAAAAATGTGTATAGGTCTTTCCGATACGTTGATTTTAGGACGAGGTATAAAATTCCTAAGTTTAAAAAAATATATATCCTAGCAATTAAACAACTTGGAACGGTTTAAATCGCGTATATTTAACATTAACGTATATTTAACGTGGTCACGGTGTGACTGACCGCGTGACCACATCCACTGCAAAGTGTTCGAAACGTCGGGATATAAATAATGTTAAATATACGCGATTTAAACCGTTCAAAGTTGTTTAATTGCTATGTATAGTAATCGCGAAAACCTAAGAAAATAAAATATATCCTATATTATTTAAATGGGAAATAGAAATTCGCGATGAGCGACCTCTAAATATTAATATTAAGGGCTCCGATATTAACAGGCATCTTTTTTCACCTCCCCGAAAGTATTTAAGAGGGGATTTCAAAAAAAAATAGTCGAGTTTTTTGAACTACTAGTCTACTAGAGTTCACTAGAGACGTACGGTGACTTCGCCTGCACACGATCAGACAGATTTTGTGTTAGTAGAATTCTCCTTTGTGTTCATGACAGCTACTACGTGGGCTTGAACTTAAATACTTTGATCAGACGTTTACTTTATAAAGTTGGTGTAAACGAAAATATGGAGATGGTAGTTATACAAACTCGTAATTTTCGAACGCACGACGTGAGCAGAAATGCCGACAGAGTTTAGACTGAGAACTCGGCAAAAATTTGTTAGGAAATAAATCCAGCGAGGTCTCGTTAATTGTATTTCAATATATCAATAATTATCATAATCCTTTCAGTTTGTCGACCGTAATTTGATACACGCTTTTTTTAAGTTTCACACATACGGCGTTGAAAAGCGAAATCTTTCTCAAGTAAACTTTGTTATTAAATAAAATCATACCTATATATTATTATTATACTTCATTGCTATATTAAAATTATGTTACTATATAAAATTACAAAACATATTGGAGGGTAGATTTTTAAGTGGATTTTGTTTATTATTTTGATTAATTGCCGTAGCCGTACAATAATAAAGCTTGACCTGAAAGCTGTCTGGTGCACCGAAGTCTTCTGCCGGCGCCGGCCCTCGGTCTCCTGTGTTGGCACTTAAAGAGACTATTGCACGCACAATAAGGAATTTGGCGTAAAAAAAATAGAATAATGAATATAGCGTAGCGGGAAATTAAATTTTAATTATTTATTAGCGGTAATTTATGTAAACTATCCGGTAGGAAGTTTTGCGTATATCGCAGAACCAAATGTCCCAACGTCCCAGCTATACTACTGATGCGTTGCCGCTCACAGCGACATCTGCCTATTTTATACCACTTCATTGAGACCTGCCAATAAATTAATGAAGCTGATTCTTGACAAGCGGCCGCAATTAATCGCTCGTCCACATATATTTGATAGAAATTGTCATTGCAGCCAATTTTAAATCAGAACTACACGTATTTATTCTTAGAGTGTCAGTAGTATTGCTATAATCGAATAGAAAGGCGCCTGAATTTACGCCGTCTATTCAACGCTCATATCGGCAATGTAACATTTTATGTGGCGTTCGAAAGCAATGAATATCGAAACGGGACAATAAAATCGCTGTCAGATGAGGTACCACGAATATAGGACTGCGTATTTGACATACTCAGAAACACGCACTGAGAAAATAACGGTATCCAACCACTTTATCGTCCACTGCTGGGTATGGGACATCATAGTCTTGTATTGACTTAAATGGTGTTGTAAAAGCGAGCGTTGAGCGCTCGACGTTTGAGTGCTGTGTTTTTTTTATAGAAAGAAGGGGGAGGAAACGAGCATACAGTGGTGGCAACTGGATACTGTCGCCCATATGGACACCCGCGGCACACACACCCCAGATGCGCTGCCTACCCTTGTTGATGCAAGAAAGAGTTGGGGAAATGGGACGGTATGGGATGGGATAGGCACGAGCCCTGGCATATCTCACTCACTACCGAAACACGGACGTACATTGGAGAATTTGATAAAGTGGGAAATGCAGTGCTCAAGGTAGTCTTCTTTGAGAGAGGTAACGAGGCCAGTTCAGTGCTCCCAGCGGCTGTTGGATCGCAGCGTGCACCTTCCCTCCAAAATTGTCCTCCTCCTGAGTTGTACTAATGTTTGATGGTCATAAACCATTGTAGTTAAAATCTCGAGCAGTTAAGGTTCAATAGCACTAACATAGAGGGTTAGTGCTATTCGCTACGTTCAGCGCTCGTTTTAACAACGCCACGTTAGTAAAGCGGGTTTTAGAGTTCGCTCTTTTAAAGGTGATGCAGTTCCTCAGGGCCTGTGGTCGCGGTTTTGTTATTCTTTAGTCGCCTTTTACGATAACTACAAGAAGAAATGGGGTGGCGTTATTCTATTGCCGGTTGACACCACATCGCAGATGTTATGGACATGTTACGACACATTTATTCTTGTTAAATTACATTAATAAATTAAAAAACAAAAAAATTGACTAAGCTGTTCCTACACTTATGAAGATATTTTAAAAGTATTTTATATTATGGAACAGAACAAAATATTCGCAAAGCTATCAGAACAGTAAAAATTCCCGTTTATGTAATTGTAAATAAAGCGAAGATGACGATTGACGATATACTGACGATAACACAAGTGGTAACACAACAGGATAACGGGTCGGATACGGAGATCCATTTACAATACGCTTAAACGCCACGAAGGTCGCGTTATTCAAACGAATGTGTTTTTTACAGTCTCCGTATAACAGCGCTATACTGTGCTGTGGGGTATCAATCTTTATGTTTTCTCTTTCTATTATTACAGAATACTGTTTACAGAAAGGTAAAAAGGCACTCATTGCTGTATAGAATTTAAATTTGATAATATGATAATCGATTAAGCAAAATGCAGACATGTAGCATTACGGCCCTAAAAGTGAGGCATTTGCAAGGCGGTCAAATTTACCTATTGTCAATTCGGTCTGCCATTTGGCGGCAAAATGTACCAAGAACGTTATTGATAGTTTCACCTTTTCACAGTAACTGCAATATTTTTGACGTAACGGTGTTTGTTGTCAACGTAATAAAGAAGACTGATATGCTGAGTTGGAGACCATTTCCGGCGTCACAGCACACACATCCATGAAATACGAGTAGCAACGTAACATTTTTTATTATATTTTTATTATATCTTGTATTTTTTTAATGTTTGGTATTTTACATTTGGATTTTCTCATTGTTATGTATATGTGTTAGTGTATGTCGGAATATAATGTTGTCTATTGTTTATAAATATATACATATATTTATAAACCAATTTATATAAACACAGTTTTTTTTTATACCGACAATTCAGAAATAAATGAATTTGATTTGACAGTAACATTATTATATTTATATCACGGGCATCAGTCATGTATAAAGTTTTGTCACAAGAAATGATGGTTTATCGATGGTAATGCGGTTTATGCATCTTTCGCCGTGAACGAACAAGAGACCCGAATGAGTCATCGACTTGAATGAGTGATTGAATCAATTAAATTAATGAGAAATTAAGGCCGTCCCGGGATTTTTGTTTACTTTTAAGGTGTTTCTTTTCGAAAAGCCAAGTTTTATCGCTATTTTTATTTAACTATTTATTTTTCGATACAATACTTTCGTATAAAGTCGAACTACAAACACATATCTCCAAACAGCAAAGACGTTTTGCGTAGAATATGAGAAATATTTATATAATTTCCAGTGAAATGCAATGCAACCAGCTCTTTCAGTATCCACAGCTGGACATAGGCCCCCTAATGCACATTGTATTGTTACGCCTTTTACCATATCCTCGAGAAGAATTGGGATGGTGCTATTCTATAATCGGCCGACACAACGCGCCACTTCATTATTTGTACACTTATATTTCCACACAGTTCCACTTATACACACAGTTTGTTATTTGAATTAAGTTGAACATTAATTGGATTGATTTTTATGCCAATAAAATAAGTGAAATTTATTGTTGAAACAAAGTACCTACAATATGAAAAGAGCTTAGTTCAGTGAGTTAATTGTAACACAAAATACATTAAAGGATTGCCATTGAACAATAAGATAATTAATTAGAGTATTGAATGTTCATATATTATGCATATACTGCGCCAATGTAATAATCCGATTAAAACCAACCCATTAGCTGTGGCGTTATCACCGCGAGCCATTAAAACAATTAGTCGCCACCCAAATTAATATAATGTTTAGTGTAATATTTAGATAAATTTATTAGTTCTATAAGGATTATAGGAATTTACAGTACATTGAGATTAAGTTTAAATCTTCGAGAATAAAATAAAAGGATAGTCCATTCGATTAACGTTATAAAAAGGTTTTTTTTTTGTGAAAATCACAATTTAAAAATTACTTTATAATCGCTATGAAAATATTACATTTTATTTATTGTTATAGATAGCAATAATAAGAGTAAGAATAATGTAAACTGTATGTAGTACAAATTTGGTGCCTGTGACAAGGTGTCCAGCGTACCGGCGTCCTTGTGACAAGGCACTCAGCGTACCGGGATCCCTGTGACAAAGCGCCCAGCGTACCGGCGTCCCTGTGACAAGGCGTCCTGGGTACCGGTGTCCCTGTGACAAGGCGTCCAGCGTACCGGCGTCCTTGTGACAAGGCGCTCAGCGTACCGGGATCCCTGTGACAAGGCGCCCAGCGTACCGGCGTCCCTGTGACAAGGCGTCCTGGGTACCGGTGTCCCTGTGACAAGGCGTCCAGCGTACCGGCGTCCTTGTGACAAGGCGCTCAGCGTACCGGGATCCCTGTGACAAGGCGCCCAGCGTACCGGCGTCCCTGTGACAAGGCGCCCAGCGTACCGGCGTCCCTGTGACAAGGCGTCCTGGGTACCGGGATCCCTGTGACAAGGCGCCCAGCGTACCGGCGTCCCTGTGACAAGGCGTCCTGGGTACCGGTGTCCCTGTGACAAGGCGTCCAGCGTACCGGCGTCCTTGTGACAAGGCGCTCAGCGTACCGGGATCCCTGTGACAAGGCGCCCAGCGTACCGGCGTCCCTGTGACAAGGCGCCCTGGGTACCGGTGTCCCTGTGACAAGGCGCCCAGCGTACCGGCGTTCCATGACCAGGCGCCCTGCGTACCGGTGTCCCTGTGACAAGGCGTCCAGCGTACCGGCGTCCTTGTGACAAGGCGCTCAGCGTACCGAGATCCCTGTGACAAGGCGCCCAGCGTACCGGCGTCCCTGTGACAAGGCGCCCTGGGTTCCGGTGTCCCTGTGACAAGGCGCCCAGCGTACCGGCGTCCTTGTGACAAGGCGCCCTGGGTACCGGTGTCCCTGTGACAAGGCGCCCAGCGTACCGGCGTTCCATGACCAGGCGCCCTGCGTACCGGTGTCCCTGTGACAAGGCGCCCAGCGTACCGGCGTTCCATGACCAGGCGCCCTGCGTACCGGTGTCCCTGTGACAAGGCGTCCAGCGTACCGGCGTCCTTGTGACAAGGCGCTCAGCGTACCGAGATCCCTGTGACAAGGCGCCCAGCGTACCGGCGTCCCTGTGACAAGGCGCCCTGGTTTCCGGTGTCCCTGTGACAAGGCGCCCAGCGTACCGGCGTCCTTGTGACAAGGCGCCCAGCGTACCGGCGTTCCATGACCAGGCGCCCTGCGTACCGGTGTCCCTGTGACAAGGCGCCCAGCGTACCGGCGTTCCATGACCAGGCGCCCTGCGTACCGGTGTCCCTGTGACAAGGCGTCCAGCGTACCGGCGTCCTTGTGACAAGGCGCTCAGCGTACCGAGATCCCTGTGACAAGGCGCCCAGCGTACCGGCGTCCCTGTGACAAGGCGCCCTGGGTTCCGGTGTCCCTGTGACAAGGCGCCCAGCGTACCGGCGTCCCTGTGACAAAGCGCCCTGGGTACCGGTGTCCCGGTGACAAGGCGCCCAGCATACCGGCGGCATTAGTTCGCACTTTTACAAGAGTACATTACAAAAACATATCGTAAAAATGAAATAGTAAAACATTAACGAATTGTAATACGTTTAGAATTTAGAAAAAAATTCATCGTGAAAATTACAAAAAAAACTAATTATAATATTTAAATATGTATAATTAAATTTAATAATCAAAAATTAAATCGTGAAAATTACATCGTAAAAATTCACACAGTAAAAATAACACCATCAGCCTATGTCTCTCCACTGCTGAATATAGACCTCTCCCAAGAGTCGCAACCTCACACGATCCTCGGCTCTTGGCGCCGGCAACGGTAACCACCATCGGCGAAATTATTTTAGTCGTCGGTCCGCGTGGCCTCCATTAGCGGACTCGTCCACCCCAACGGCCGTCGGTCCTACAGTAAATGTGACCTGACCATTGCCACTTCAACATGCCGATTTCACGAGCTATGTCGGTGACTTTAGTTCAGTGGTGAATGTCCTCGTCTCGGATCCGATCTCGCAAAGAAACTCGCAGTATAGCCCACTCCATAGTTCGCTAAAATTACACTGTAAAAATTACATAATAAAATTGCATCATAAAAGTTGCAAAATTACATCGCAACGAACAAAAGTTACATTAGTTACAAAAATACATACATCGTGAACATTAAATCGTAAAAATGAGGCACGTAGTATGAAATCATAAAAGTTTCGTCGATTAAATCTTCATTCATGCACATTTTCAGAATCTCTGCAACAATGTACCAATGTAATTACGTTTGTGGGTTGTAATTGGGACATTTGCGCAAATGTACTACAATCTCTGTTCAGAACTCGTCTCATCATTGCATATTGTTTGAAATCGTCTAGTCTAGACTATCAGATAAAGTAGAAAGTTGTCCTGCAACTAGAGTAGGGATGAAGTAAATGGGGGTTCGATGTGACGCAGTTGTTATTACGTCGCAGACATGATAAATGAAGTGGTTTGAATAGAGTAGATTTTTCAGACTTTCATGTAGTATTTTGTTTATAGAAGTTTATAGTATGCGGTATCTTTTATTATGTAGGTATATTATTATAAACATGTTTATTTGTGTAGTATATTGTTTAGTTAATACGTTTTATAACTTATTTTATTGTGTAGAAACGCAGAAATCCAGTTACGCACAATCCTGCTTTTAAATTCGTATATTCTAGCTTCTAATAAAACTTAGGTACAAAACGGCGAATCAACAATAATCTCCTATTTTATAGTCTTGTTTCCCACCATGACATACCTCCTTTTTCTTGGCAGCCAAACACCGGAAACCCGCCTTTTGTGGTGACATTACAAAAAAAAAAATATTCTAACAATTATTTTCCACAGATGTTATAATAAAATATTTTAATGGAACCTTTTTTAAAAGTAAATATCTTAAAATAGGTAGATAGAACGCAGAGGACAAGCAGACAGTCCACCTAATGGTGAGTGCATCTTGTCGTCAATATACATCCGCGATACACGCGCCCCCGGACGCGGCGCTTTGCCTTTGGAGATTTATTAATGGAATTGGAGAAGGATTAGGATTGGGAAAGAAAGTATATAATAGGATGGGATGAGAATGGGCTCTGGTATATCTTACTACCGAAACATGTACGTACATTGGGAAATAGGGTGAAGCGGGAAATGTAGAACATTTTATGTAGTGTTCTATGAGTGCGGGGTAACTTGGCCAATAGTGCGCGTGGCTGTTAAATTTTCAGCGCCCTACTCTCTTGTAATATGACGAAACTACGGATTTGTGTCATATTTACGTTTTCAAAGCCTGTCAATCTTGGTGTAGAAGAGACGGTAGACTGGCGGGCGGTCCGCGAGATGGTAAGTGGTCACCGCCGCCCATGGGCACTTGCAACACCAGGGTAGATGCTGGTGCGCTGCCGAGGAACTTAATATCGTAACTACGTTTAAAGAACTTCAGCTGGCACTACTTCTCGCAACTTTCGAATCCTTGGCATAAAGTGTCTTTTTGACCGCAGTGTTTTTCAGTCTTTCATGTGCACATAAACAAAGAGTTAGTGTGGTCATCGCATGTGATAGTTTGAAATGTATTATCATGAACTGTTAGTACAGCTCACGGCAGTTAAAATGGCTATAGGCTGTAGCGTTCTTCGCTCATCATTATTCCGTTAAGTGAACGAACCAGCATACACCGACCGTAATAATTTCAATAAAATAACCTTGCTTCTTCACCGCGTAATGTCTTGCGTCAGCTCGCCGCGCATCAGAAACACATTAACTCGGTATAGGTCTGGGAATAACTTGTACAGTAATTCAGCTTTTTCTATAAAAAGATAGTGTTAGACAGACGAGCATAAAATGTCAACATCATAGTTTTAAAACTTATTATCAATTTATTGTTAAAAAGAAGTGAAATTTTCGGTTAAACAAGAGAGTAAAAGGAATCTGCTAAAAAAGACGCGTTTACTTGCATTTAAAATCATTCAGATTATATTCTGAGGGGGAGAGTGCACGCTGCAATCCAACAGCTGCTGGGCGTGTTCGACTGGCCACGTTACCCCTCTCACAGAAGACTACCTTAACATGTACTGCAATTCCTAATTTATCGTATTTCTGCAGTGAGTGAGATGTGCCAGAGCTCATTCCCATCCTATCCCTCCCCATTTTCCCAACTCTTTCTCCAAATCCATTCTTATATCTCTAAAGGTAGGCAGCGCATCCGGGGGCGTGCCAACGTTTGTCATTTTGGATTAACGTTGGCATGTATCGCGGATGTCTATGGGCGACAGTATCTACTTACCATCGGGTGAACTGTATGCTCGTCTGCCGCCTTCGTCCATAAAAAAAAATGATTTACATCAACCGGTTACGTGTTAAAAATTGGAACTAGTTTAAATTACTCCTAAATAACAATGTCATTATGCATTTCTCTGATCAATCCAAACGTTAGCTGGTAGAGAATACCTTAAGGTATTAAGCTCGCCTAATGTACGACATTAGGCCCGTCTCGTCCCTTGGGTGTCGCTAGAGGCGACTACAAAACAACAAAGCTGCTACCACAGGCGCTGAGGATAGTTCCTCAGCGCGCCCCCCCCCGCCCCCCATGAAAGAGAGGACGCGCCAACTCGTTTGGCCAGCGTGGCGAGTTAAGGCCATATATTCCTTATGCACAAGACAATGTTCATGAAGAGGCCCATGTCCTGCAGTGAATACTGAAAGGGCCGATTGCAACGTACAACAGCGTGCAATAAAGATTGTTAAAAAATAAAAACGTCACTGGATTCACTGTAAGTTATATAGATACCATAGCGGCGTGACTTTCATTCCCGATCAGACATTCAATTATTTAATGACTAATTGTATATTTTATCGAAATCGAGGCATATCATTTAATCATTTAAATTAACATATTCATAGATTGTTGTTGACATTTTTGGAAATTAATTATGTCAAGTATTTAACGAATTCAGTTTATATATTCGTATTTACAATTAAATTTTGCATGCCTGTTGGAGCGGAACATAATGGGTGATATTTGTAAGTAAGGATGAATCGGTTGGTCACCTACGTAGGTATACCGCCAAACGTAGTTAAAAATCAGATCCCAAGCGTGCGAGCCACTAGTAAAGGCCTTTAGCATATACTAATATTCAAAGTAAATAAAAGAAATTTAAAGCAATATATGAGTTTGAATTCCATATATGAACTATATTTATTTATTTCATGAGGCTTATGTAGATACTAACCACATACAAAACATTAACTAACTAAAATACAAAACAAAATCTTTTTCTATATGTGCTTAAATTACACGCAGGCCAACGTTCATTAAGAAATAATGTACATTAATATGAAATAGTGTACATTAATAAGAACGAACACAAACAACAGGAACAAAATTTACCTAATTTTAAAAAAAGAATTAAGAAAAAATAATAGTTGCCAAACACAAAAGCAGTACCTAAAATTAATAAAAAATCTATGTAAATATTTATATAAGATAATGTTTATATATACCAGCAAAATTCATAACAATAAAAATGGAGTAAATTAGATAACAGACTGTAATATATTTTTAAGGGAGCCCATTTTATCAAAGAAAATAATAAAAAATAAAAGTTAAAAGAGATTTTTATAACAGAAAATATTTTATCTATGTCACATTTATGGTATATTTCGTTATATTCAGATAAAATACGAAATTAGCGAATTTTTACCGTAGTTACTAATTTGAAGCTTTGTGTGTTCAAGTTCAATAAAGAATTGAAAGCTCTAACCGCTCTTTAGTTACACAATGTAAATAATCCTCAAGTCACGGTATATAATTCTGACAGTCAGCAATTTAATTGAAGCAACGGATTGTTTTTGAGGAGTTGTTTTGACAAAGTTAATGTTTAATGAACAGTAATTGGACTACTGAGAATTATATTTGTGGAAAAAAACATTTTGGGCATAATGCTACGCTTTTGAGTAATGTATCTTTTTGTTTTTTTTTTTTTTAGAAAAAAGATGGCAAACGAGCTTATAGTCCACCTGGTGGTAAGTGGAAACTGTCGCCCATAGACACCCGCGATACATGCCAACATTAGTTCACAATGACAAATGTTGGCACGCTCCCGGATGCGCTGCCTATGAAAGAATGGATTTGGAGAAAGGGTTGGGAACGTGAGAAGGGATAGGATGGGAATGGGCTCTGGCATATCTCACTCACTATCGAAACACGTACATACATTGGGGAATATGATAAAGTGGGAAATGCAGGGTATTCTGTAAGAGAGGGGTAACGAGGCCAGTCGAGCGCCCAGCTGCTGTTCGATTGCAGCGTGCACTCTCCCCCTCCGGTATAAAACCAGTAAACTGTGTTACGTTTTAAAACTGTATTGCATGTAAAGGTTTGTAGTGACACAGTGTTGACACACGGCACGCAATACACACACGGTGTTTTAGGTTGTTAGCAATTTGCGGTACACTATACCGACTGACCACACTGTTCTCGCCAGTCGTCTTCCGCACGCCTCACGGTATATGTATATTTAATTATTTCATTCTTGTGATCTTTTTATAAAATAGAATGGAGGACAATGGAAGTTATTTTTCGCAACCTTCTGAAGATGCACCATCTATCAGTAACTTTACAGAGATTTTTATAGAAATAGTGTGAAAAATCAGTAGTCAATGTAAAGACATTGTACGAGTATGTCTCTCCGCTGTTGGATATAGGCCAAGGCTCGCCATATCTTTATATCTTCATTCTCACTTTATATCTTCGGTTCTTCTCATCCAACCACCGTCGGTGAATTTCCTTAAGTCACCAGTCCACGTGGCCAGAGTGCGTCCCACACCCCGGGGCTTCCATTCGAGGACTCGTCTACCTCATCGGTTATCGGTCCCGGGGCAAATATGACCTGCTCATTGCCACTTCAACGTGCCGATTCTACATCCCGCAGTGGAGTGACATAGACTGATGGTATGGTATTGTATGTATTTTATTTTAGTTTGATTGATAATAAGTAAAGATATTGTAACCATTCGATAATATCAAATTCGCACTATCTACTTTTATTACTCATCGATTTAACATAAAAATGTGCAAAATGCGACAGCGTGGGAGTGCGGTACATTATCAATAAGTACATAGGTACATAGGTTGATAGCAACCTAACGTCGTTTTAAATCTCTAAAAGATTCCTTGAAACCGCATTTCTGCGCTGTCGCTCGCTATATCTCTACTATGTTATAAATTGTATTACCAATAGGTATTATTATGCTATGATATAATTCAATAGATTACACAAAAAAGCGATCGGTCGTCGTAGTAGCTACGCGCCACCAGTGCCTCTACGGGCTCCGAGCGCTACGAACGTCTATGGCGCTACGGCGTAGCGAATATCAAACGAACATTCCGAATATAAAATTTCAAATCGACTTTTGTGTAGTTTAAAACTGTATTTGCTTTAGTCATAGTGAGTTGGTGTTTAGTGTTAGAGTTTTAAAATATAAAAAGCATTTTAAAATATTAATTGTAATTTTTGAAGTAGTTAGTTTCCGGGTCCTAGCAACAGTACACTTAGTGTTACCAATGTAAAAATCAAGACGATGGGACATCAGTTTTAATTAATTGTTCTTAACTTTTCTATTGATCTGTAAGACGGATTTGAATTGAGGTAAGTGCGATGTATATTTTATATGTATGTATAGATTTTGTATGTTATTAATTTTCGAGGTCGTTGCGAGTTTTAAGTTTTACACTAAAATATTTAAAAAAAATATTACTACTATGTAATACTAAAAATAAATATCTATTTCCATATTGGCCTGTAAGGTTCGTCTGCACGCACGGACTTCTTCTCTCAATCACAAAGGTATTTTGAGTCATAGTCCACCACCAGGTGGACTTGGTGCCCATTGGTAGATGTCACGCATGCCGCAGATTTTCTTTTTTTTATCATTCTCGGACACGTGGGTTTCCTCATCACGTTTTTTACACCGCCAAGCAAAATATTATTGAAAAATTCGCACATAAAGTGGAAAATCAGTGGTACAGCTCAGGATTCGAACTTATAACCTCACGAAACTTAATCGAAAATAGGTAGTTCCAATAGGTAGTGCAGGTAGCTCCTTAGTTACAAAATTAATAATAGTTATCACAGCTCCAAATTTCCATTTATAGTTATTTTGACAGATTTTTTGAATAATGAAATTTGACGATGAGAAAAATTGATGTTTATTTTGGTTGATAAATAATTGACAGGATGTGTCCGAACCATTACTGCAGTCTGAAACCATGGATTTTGCTTAAGTTTCTGAGTTAATTAAAATATAATGTTACGGTTTCTGCTAGAAATATTTTTTTTGAGATTTGAATTTAACAAATTTGGTAAAGCCTAAAATAAAATGTTTTTTGCAAAAAAGGTTCGTAGAATGTTCCAGCCAATTAAATCAGAATCATTTAATTGGCTGGAATCCGTAGTTTCAGGCTTCAGGAAGGGTTTTGGAAACAGCCTGTAACCGTAGCCAGCTCTTTTCATGCCAATTAAATCAGAATCATTTAATTGGCTGGAATCCGTAGTTTCAGGCTTCAGGGAGGGTTTTGGAAACAGCCTGTAACCGTAGCTAGCTCTTTTATCGCCCACTATATATAAGTACCTATATATAAGTAGTTATTCAGGGTTTGTGGTAGCGGTTTTGTTATTTATCCCTATGTCGCTTTTTATGACACCGTCGGGAAGAGACGCGGTGGTACTATTCCAAAGGCGGCGGACACTACACGCTCAATTGTTTTTTATGGAAACAAGGTGGCAGAGTATGAGCACACAGTAGACCTGGTGGTAAGTGGACGTTGTCACCCGATAAATGCCAACCTCAACTCAGAATTACATACGTTGGCCAGCGACCCTGGCTGCGTTACTTACCTTTGGAGATTTAAAAGAATGGATTTGAACGAAGGGTTGGGAAAACGAGGAGGGATAAGGTAGGGTGGGACGGTGGCTCTGACATATTTCACTCACTACCAAAATACGTATGCATATTGGAGAAAATGATAGTGTGCGAGTATAATTTAACTTATTAATTAATGAAAAAAAAAAAATATTGCTAGAAGCTTCTATTGTTGTTAACTGCTTGTAAACTGTGCTGCTTAAGCTTTTATAACGACAACGATTTAGGATACAATTAACCTGTCAAGACTGTCGACGCCTGCTTATCGGGATATCACAACTTTTCAAATTACAGTAGTTCGCGACTGAAACATTTATCAGTTGAAAGTGCTTGAAGCTCTTTTGAAGGTTTTCTTTTCATCAATATTAAATTATCGTTTGAATTGTTACAATATAGGTTGATTTTCGTTCCTTTGATATTTTTTTGACTAGTATATTTTAAGCTCTGTACTTGTTTCAGGGCAACTTTCGTCCAAGTAAGACCCCGCCCTAGGGGCATACGAATTTTACAAAAAATAAACACATTTATTCTTAAATAGTCATCAATATAAAATACTAGTATAATATAATAAAGAGGTAAAATTGTGTGTTTGTTTGTGGGTATGTTGGGGGTAATCTACTGAACCGATTTCAAAAATTCTTTCACAAATAGGAAGCTACATTATCCGTGTCTAATATAGGCTATATATTGTGGTAGCGGTTTTGTTATCCCTATGTCGCTTTTTATGACACCGGCGGGAAGAGATGCGGTGGTACTATTACAAAGCCGACGGACACCACACGCTCAATTTTTTTTATGGAAACAAGGTGGCAGAGTATGAGCAGACAGTACAGTACAGCGAAGAGAGGGCGGCTCGCCAGTAAAAAATAAAATTACGGAATCAAATGTCAATAAGGACATTCGAGGACACTGCTGCCAACAAAATGAGTAAGCATCGGTAAAGCATCTATTTATAAGTATAATGATCAATCATCCAACCACGAAACATATATAAGCAAATCGGACAGTCAAACCTTTAAAATTCCAAGTTAATTGTTGGGATGAATTATTAAATTATATTTTTGTCAGAGAGAAATTTGATGTAATACTTTTTAATTAGTACATTACAAAGTTAGGTTAGGAAGTTTGTTGAATACTTTCGGTGGATTACAATGTACTACTTTTATATAAAATTTTACTTCTAGAGTGTAAAAGGCACAACCTATACGCAAGGCGTGAGCTTACGCGATAAATGAACAAGTGGTAGTTCATCTTCACAAATGCAGCTGTTTCCAGTATATACCATGAAATAAGAGTAAGGATCTTTAATTTTTTTAAATGGGTATAACATTTTTCAATTGGACGTAATCCACATGAGTATGAGTACGCAACGTTTTTGTGACTTAAAGAGGATATGGCCTCTTAAAGGATAACTGAATTACTACAAAATATGACACCAGAAGCCGTCAAACATCGTTGAGATGTTTGCATTTATACCTAGTTGATAAAGATATGTGACTGTACTCTTTATAAAATGTCAGTAATTTGAACTTGTTTATGATATCGTTCCTCTTGTGTAATCTATACAAAAATCGTAACGAAGTCGTATATTTTATATTTTTTAAAAAGTGGTTCAATATAGTGCACGAATGATATAGAGTTTAAAAGTTTTTAGAGTTTTAGTCTATCTGTCGGAGTTTTTTTTATAGAAAAAAGGCGGCAGATGATCTTACAGTGCACCTAGTAGTATATGGATACTGCCGTCTATAGACATCCGCGATACATGCCATCATCATTACAGAATGACAAAGGTTGGCACGCCCCCGGATGCCCTGCCTACCTTTGCAGACTGAGGAATGGGGTTGGGAAAATGGGGAGCGATAGGATAGGATGGGAATGGGCTTTGGCATATCTCACTCACTACCAAACCACGTACGTACGTACATTGGGAAAATACGATAAAGTATGATGGTCTTCTGTGAGAGAGGGAACATGGCTAGTCGAATGCGCCCAGCAGTTGTGGGAATGCAGCGTGCACTCTCCCCCTACTGAGTGCACTCAAAATCTATGGGACGGATGTTAGTTATATGCATAGTTATAGATTTTTTAAATTTATTTATATATAAATGTCACTCTACTTAAAGGCGATGACAGCATGGTTAAACACAAAAGTTTAACCAAACCAAAAGAGAATTAAAATTTAAATTCAAATCACAATAGAAAATTTATATTTTAATTTAAGTTGAAAATTATAACTGTACTAGCGACCCGCCCTCGCTTCGCTTCGGTTTATAAGTTTATTTTTTTCATTGTTTTTTCTAAATTTCAAAATAAAATATTCCATATATTAGACACGGATAATGTAGCTTCATATTTGTGAAAGAATTTTTGAAATCGGTTCAGTAGTACCAGAGATTACCCCCAACATACCTACAAACACACAATTTTACCTCTTTATTATATTAGTATAGATAATAAATTTACACAGCAATTTCTTATTTAAAATATTTCATGCACAGACACGGGCTCTATTACAGTTTTATTATATGCACAACGCCGAATTTATACTTAACGGGCCCTTGAGCACAAAGGCTGTGGGGGCCCCCTTGTAAGGAAATCAAAAGCGAATTGATCAATATATTTTATATATTTTCAATTGCTCTAAAATTTTTAATCATACAAAAAAATTAAACAGTATCAAGATAAATAAATAATACATACAATAAGTAATACATAAACATTTTACAACAATAAATAAAGCGTTTCAATTTGTTTCAACGGTTATTAAATATTATATTGTCTCAAAGAAGATTTATTATTTGAATTATCAATGTGCATGTTCCACGTTCTTTGATTTTTCGAAAATGTAGGAGACAAAAAAATAGGATATTCAATTTGTGGGGGCCCCTGGCTTGTGGGGGCGGGGGCCCCCACGTGTCCAAAGTGCCCTTATGTAAATCCGCCACTGTATATGCATAGATATAAGTATATGTATATCACGAAGTTCCATCAGTGTCTGCAATAGCATATATCTCGTCGCGTATCTCCTATTCAGAACATCAGCTTCTCATATTACATTTATCCGATATCGCGCTGTATTGTGGAACCTTAATAATGTCTCTCGCTTCCTGTCACGAGCTCCTTGCCTGTCCTTTGTGCCTGTTTTGAATCTTTGAGGAAAAACTGAATATTATATACATATAATCGTAACATTTCAACCGGAGAACTTTACGGTATGGTCTTTATCACGTTAGAAATATGAGTATAATTACAAATATTTAATTAAATCCAGCTTCCTGTGCTTAAATGATTTATTTTCAACCACTTTTATTATTTTATTGTAAGAAGGCATATAGCAAACATTCTATCTGGTGGTAAATTAATATTGTCGCCATGCAAATCTGCGATCCAAGTTCAGTTAAGAATGATATACGTTGGCACGCCCCCGGATGTGCTGCCCAACTTCGGAGATTTAAAAATGGATTTGGAGAAAGGATTGAGAAAATGAGGAGGCATAGGATAGGATGGGATGTCTTCAATCTCTTTAAGTATTAATTTTGACCTCGAGTATTGGGTTTTGAACAGAGCTAATTATTAAGTTAATCTCTTGTGGTATTCATTTTGAACCACCTTTGAGGTAAAACCGGTAAGATGGTTAGACATTATTATTAAAAGATTTCCTCTTTACACAATAATTTGTGGCATCAAAAATAAAGAGAAAACAAGATAGAAATGTGTTACATACAATAAATGCCACAGTACAGTAGGAAGTACAATCGTGCCGATGTGTATTGCGATGCCGGAGGTGGACTCCAACTCAGCATAAGCGCTGGTCTAAATGGCACATCGGACAGCAGGCCTTCAATGAAACGTGCTATTGCATCGAACAATAGCTACGAGTATATGTGACTGTTGCGTTAAACAATAACTAAGGGCGTATATTATGTGTTCACTTTATAGATAACACACTCAGTTCGGACAATTTACTGCACACTCGTGTTCCGTATGAATAACGTAATTAAATTTATTTTAATTGTGGGATGTCTGAATTGGAATTCCGCTTGGGTAGCAATACATTGTACTTGTAACATTTATATGAGAAAATTAATTATAATTCTGCAATTTGTAATTAATTTAATAAAGAACTAAAGCATGATAAAGTGGCAATGGGCAAGTCATGTATATAGCAGGACCGATAACCGATGGACTAGACGAGTCCTCGAATGGAGGCTACGTGCCGAGAAGCGCAGTGTGAGACGCCCACCGGCTACGTGGACCGACGACTTGAATAAAGTTCACCGGTGGTGGTTGATTGAGAAGAGCCGAAGATCCCGTGTGGTGGTGAGCCAAGGGAGACGCCTATATGAAACAGTGGAGAGACATGGAATGGAACCGTAGGCTGTGGAACGAACTGCCTCAAGAGGTCTTCCCATAAAGCTACGACATGGGGTTCTTCAAGAGAGCTGTGAATAGGATTTTGCAAGGTCGGCGGCGCGCCCGCATGCCCCCTGGTGTTGCAAGTGTCCATGGGCGGCGGTAACACTTACCATCACGTGGAAGCGCTTGCTCGTCCTCCCTCTTCTCTATAAAAAATATATATATATAATTATAATGCAATTCCTGATCAATCTATGTTTATTTGTGCGTAATTCCACGCAGACAAACCGCTGTGATTATGTTTTCTGGTTTATGTCTATGCACATATCAAGCCTAATAACAGCCGATATATCGTAAGCGATAATTTGCCAAAATCGCCATTTTTATCGCAGCTACATTTTTAAAAGTCTACGGACATCATGATCAACTCTTATAGTGGCAATTCAAATAGGTTATAAGTTCAACTTTAAAAAAAATGCTTTATATATTGTTGAATGTCTTCCCAATGTGAACAAAAAAAAATGTGACAATGAATGTGTTGTGATCTATCGTATTCGTTATAAGTAACTGCTAAAATAATGGGTTTTTACTAATGAAATATGAAAAATATTCAAATAAAACAGAAGAATAGAAAAGTGGTTTATATCACGGTTCGCCCACGGTTTTAATATTAACCGCCTTAACACTAAAAGATCTACGAAATAAGAGCTTTCATTTGAAGTATTCTTTATTAAAAAAAGATGGCAGACGCCCGTCCACCTGGTCGTAAGTGGATACTGTCATCCATGAACATCCGCAATACATACCGACATCAGTACGGAATGTCAAATGTTTAGACATTTGACATTTAACAGACGTGGTGGACTATGCCCTGGAATCCCCTAGTGATTATCAGCAAATACTCATATATCATAAACTAAGAAAATAAATAATCAAATACATACTGCCCGACACACACTCTCATGTACATATGTATTATACATGTACATATTTACACACACACACGCAAACACACACAGTAATATAATAATAAGATTATGAATCCACTTTACAATATGCCTAGTATGAGGACCTATGTCGTTCTGAATTGCAATGGTGAACAGGGGTAATTGTAAACATCCCACAAAGTTAATTTACAAATAAATATAAGCGTATTAATTGAATCTTCCAGTCTACTTGGCCAAGGTCTTCTGGAATCTCTTCTCTTTCTTCCAAACGTTTCGTCAACAACTGCGGTTGACATCTTCAGTGGCGGCTGCGTTCACTTTCGGAGAGATGTTATCTCTTCGGCTTCTCGAGCGCAATTGCGCTTGGCCAAGTAGCCCGGAGGATTCAATTAATATGGACAGCGGCTGAGAAAGCCTACACTCCTTGACTTTAACTTATGCCAAATAATCCTTAATGAAGTTTGGTGTATGTTATTGTATTGTTACAATGTGATAAGGTTTAATAAAGATTATAATCTAACCCACTACTGGTATAGATTTAGCTTGCTCCAAGCACATCGATAATTGCGTTCCCCACCGCCCCGGGCGGCACAAATTATATCGGCCAGATCGTCATTATGCGTAATTGCCTGCTTGTTGACAATATTTTCTGCCCACACACACAGATACACTTTACAGTGTGCCTACACATGTCGCTTGTGTGGTATCATGTTACGGGTAAATTAATTTTATAAGACTTTGATCATATAAGTGCTTCAATTATTCTGTGAAAATGTGAAGAACGCTGATTTCACGTTTTCTAATTCTTCAACATTATTCCGAATGTACTTTGAATTAATGAATGGTTTATTTGTTATAAAGCAACGCACACAACTTTTAAACATTTGGTTTGAGGTAACAAAAGTGAAAAATTAATGCGCCGAAGCGTTAATATTTTCAAGCACTTACAAAGAGTAACAGAATGATAAAAGTATCAATATCGTAAGTTTCGCAATATCAAAATGGACACGTAGCTCAGCATATTGTTGCGAGCTGTGAGGCAGACCGCAACATTGATATTCTGCTAGGGCCACCAGCCAGTGACGTGTCACAGACATACGGCAAGAGAACAGATATAAAAAAAATACTTGAATTCGTTTTAAAAATAAAAATGTAATCTAAAACTGTAATCTGTTTCTAAATTTAATCTGTACCGATTTTTAAACACTTCATAAACCTATAATATTTTAGTAATTACTTCATTTTAATAAATTACCTTATATTTTATGTACTCAAATTGTTTTATACAAAGAAGATATCGGACAGATAGACAGTCCGCCTGGTCATAAGCGGATATTGTCGCTCATATCTGCAAATCATGTTGGCGTCAATCAAATTTGAAGAATATTGAGAGACACCCGCAAATGCGATGCCTGATTTTATAAATTAAAGAATTAATTTGCTGTTGACTGTGATAAATACGAAGAGTAGAGAGAAAATGGTGATGACAATATTTAGCTTGTTTTATCAATGCTAGCGCAGCGCCAGTGACAGATGTTTTCTTCTCAAAGACCGGGTTCTGATCTGGGATGCTGTGGAATTCTTAGAGAAATCATTATAAAGAATTCACGCATTGGTTTTTTATACACTGTAATATACTTCTGTTATGTTTAAATAAATAAATGAAATAAATATATTTCTTTTTACTGTGAGCAGGCGGCAGACGAGCATACAGTTCAGCTGATGGTAAGTGGAGACAGACAGTCTAGAATGACAAACGCTAGCACGGCCCTTGGATGCGCTGCGTACTTTTTGAGATGTAGTAATTGATTTGGAGAAAGGGTTGGGAAAATGAGGAGGAATAGGATAGGATCGAATGGGAATGGGCTCTGGCATATCTCACTCACTACTGAAACACGTACGTTCATTGGGAAATAGGATATAGTGAGAAATGCAGGTAGTGTTCTGTGAGGAAACTTTAGAATGAGGTTGAACGGAAAATGTACAAAAAGCGCATCTTTTATACAGGCTTAAATAAAAAATGCCAGCATCCTGTTAACACTGGACGTGTATCATTAAAACTAAACTCTTAAATTCATAAGTTTTTTTTCTGGACTTCATATTGTAACAACACTCTTTCGAGTATTGTCCTATAC
The DNA here is from genome assembly GCA_914767545.1 of Sesia apiformis. Taxonomy (NCBI): domain Eukaryota; kingdom Metazoa; phylum Arthropoda; class Insecta; order Lepidoptera; family Sesiidae; genus Sesia; species Sesia apiformis. The sequence continues at coordinate 1,073,414 of OU611958.1, forward strand.
CCATCTTCTTTCTGTGAAATCCTAACCACTGGCCGCTAATGAAAAACCTAAATTCAAATGTACTTCAAACTCTTTGACTCGATTGCTTCCTTCTGTTGTCTAATTTTCGATCTGTAAAGATATGCCTATTACACTTCCGTAAAGCCTTGTGTTTGAATGTTTGTGAATATCTCATAAAACGCTTATAATTTCGCATGTGACTGCAATCTTGTTGTATACATTTGTAAAACAACACCATATTAGGGTAAGTAATTTTTATTGGTCCGTTTTTATATACACAGCTTACTTTTATACAGTCAGATTCTGACGTGTCTTTCATGTGTTTCCGTGTTTCCTTTACTATTAATACTATTAATAATTTTACTGATAAATAAATTGCTGGAGTGAAGACTGGGAGTCAATTATTTACTAAGAACGCTTCTACCGTGTCACAATATTTACTCAATAAAATAGTTCATTTTTCCTTATATTTACAACATTGTAACCAGTTGTTCGTAGTGAATTATAATTAAACGACGGATTATAATTAATGAAGGATACATATTTACATTCACAATGTATAAGTTTACCGAATTTATGATACTAGATTTAATATAATAATTTAAATAGTGTAAGTACAATTTATTAATATTTGCATGCTGTTATTAATAGCCGAATGAATTAGCGAGACTTTTAACTTAATTTGACCAACTTGTAGTACCCTGTTCAAAGGCAAATAAAGATTTATAGTCGGATTATTTATTCGTGTCAGAAATATGACATGTAGAACTGTCAATAAAGTGTCATCTCCGTACACTGACTCTATATGTCTGATACGAGTATATACATAGTTTGACAGTTCTATATGTCATATATCTGACTCGAATATAATTCGACTTTATAACATTTGATATTTCCGCGTTTTTCCTACATTCCATATATATCTATTTAAACGGGTCTCAATGTCTTCCCTAATTATTTTACTCGTCGTTTCGATTGGGTGGCACCAAACATAGTCACGAGCTGACTGAAGAGGCGGGTAGTCCACGCCGACAGTTGCGAGCAGTTTCATCAACTACCCGTATTTGGTCATCATATTCCAGAAAGTTGCGGTACACGCCACTTACAATATCAGAAGTGGCGTCAGCGAAAAATCGCGAGGTTTTATTTTATTAAATTTATTAATCACCGGATTCCACGCCGAGGACAATTCGTATCCATCTTCTTGATTGAAATATTTATATTTCTTCATCCAGTGATTAATAAATTACATGACACGTGACATAAAAAAAGTGTTGTGTTTTAAAAAGACGGTTAGAACAATTTTGTCAATTTTCAGGTGCAGGTATTTTTATTTACAATGTATATCAGTCAAAATCGAAGAATTTAGAAGGTAAACAAACACGACATAACTAATTTCCTTACGTAGTCACATTGTACACGAGCGGCAGATCGATACGAAACAATTACTGTTTTATTAAAGTCGCTGGACGGACACCTGGCGCGATCGCTCTGCTGTTATATCTGTCTCTTTATGTCTATTATTCTACTAATAAAATTACTCACAGGATAACTGTGAATTGACCTTATTTCATTTATAAAAGCCAATAATTTTATAAAACTGATATGTTCTCTTTCTGATAGACGGCAGTATCACAATTGAAAGGATATTCCTGTTCTTTTTGCATATTAACGATCTGCTGCAAATCGATAACAGATGCTATGCAGATGACAGTACTGGGGATGCCATGTGCAGAGGCCGTGCCAACATCCCTTGGATTCAAGTGGAAGACAGTCGCGTCAGGCTTATGTCTGAAATCAGAGACACCTTAGACAATTACACCTTATCCGAGAAACCTCATGAGGGGGAGAGTGCACGCTGCAATCCAACAGCCGCGGGCCGCACTAGACTGACCACATTACCTCTCTCTCACCGAAGTCTACCTCGAAATGTACTGCATTTCCCACTTTATCTTATTTCCCTAATGTACGTACGTGTTTCGGTAGTGAGTGAGATGTGCCAGAGCCCATTCCCATCCTATCCCTCCCCATTTTCTCAACCTTTTCTCCAAATCCATTCCTATATCTCCATCCGGGGGCGTGCCAACGTTAGTCATTTTGGACTAATGTTGGCATGTATCACGGATGTCTATGGGCTACAGTATCCACTTACCATCAAGTGGACTGTGTGCTCGTCTGCCGTCTTCGTCCATAAAAAAAAGTCTGGATTAGAGAATCTCTGAGCATACAGTAAAACACAAGTCTGTGCGTCCACCGCCAAGAAAGCTCCTTTTGTCGTAGCATCTCGCTTTCAGAGCATACCCCTTAAAATCTCGGAGAGTAACGTGATCATTGGTGTCGAAATTTTCAACAGAATCGAATTTTGAAGACCTCTTATATTATTATTATTACCTACTGCTTTGCAACAGTAATATGTCAAATCTGGAGAAGTTGAACATTGGGTCCTGAACAATTTTAAAAATTGTCCAATAAATGTCTCCAGCAATTTATCATACCAAAGAACGGCACATAATGTGAAATTTATAAAACATCGCTCCATTTATTTGAGAATCCATACACGACAAAACCATACGACAAAAACAAACTTGGAACATAAATCATTTTCTGACCTCAATAGCCAACATTTAATTAATTCTCTTACTATGTCCTAAAAAATTTTTTTTACTACCTTTTGGTCGCATCTACTCTCGCTAAGAATTCTATATTCTGCTGAAGTTTGTATTGACTATTCCTCTACCCCTGTTTCTACATGTGAATGAATGAATGAATGGTTTATTTGCTATTGTCACACACAACTATTAACATTTGGTTTGAAATAGCATTAGGAACAAAATGCTCGCGAAATAGTTATATCTCAAATATGAGGGATACTGGATTTTTTTTTGTTTTTCACATCTGTATATTTCCACTGCCAGATACAAGCCTCTGTCGCGACTTACCTAGTGTAGTAGTAATATGTCAGCGCTATTGTATCTTAAGAATCTTAACCTTAACCGCTTTAGACTCAATCTTTTAACGTTAAAGGTATAAGACTATTAAACGTTAAAAAGTTGAACTGTAACCGCTCACCACTAAAGTAAAAAACAAAAAAACATATCCACGTATATAGAGTTTAACGCCAGTATCTTAGAGGTTCATTAGTGTTCACTTAGCGTTGGAGCTCCAGCGCTTAGCGCTTACACCATGATCTAACACTCTCCTCATCTACATGCTATTTCATTATATATTGTATAACTAAATATTTTACAGTTCCCAAATGACAAATAAACGTTTCACAGAATGAATAAGTGATGACAAAATGACTGTTAAATAGTAAATAAAAATGATGAATTGAAAATTAAGTAAATTCGACTTTAACGAATTCAATTAATTATTACAAAACCGATTAGTTGCAGATTATGAAATTAGATTTGAAAAATTAATCACCCCGGCGGCTTATCGGAAAAGTTAAATTAATAATAAGTCGTATTTCAATATTGATATTGGTTTAAGGCGTCAGTATAAAATGTGTGGACATACCCGTGATATCTAAACTGATTTTATATTCAAATATCAATATATTTTGACTCGGTGTACCGTTTTCAACCGACGTATCACAGTTATCCAAGTAACCGAAGTGAGATCTAAGGAACTAAAACTGATATATTGAGCCATTCGCGATATCGCCTTAATACACGGCTTGCTCTGAGACATGCATGGCTTAATCTTGGAGACAAGCATATAATTACTGGCAGGATCAACCAGGGAGCCGCTGCTGCTGCTATTGATGCTGATGGGTACATGCGTAGGTACTTTGATGATTGAAGTTATTTTTGATATATTTAATGGCGTCTCAATAATTATTCTAAATTATGTCACTTATGCTATGGGCGACTTCTGAAATTTCAGTTGTGCTTCTTGATTTTGTAACAATATTAAAAAAAGAAACTTATTATTTGTGTAGAAGGCGGCAGACGAGAGTAGAGTGTACCTAGTGGTAAGTGCAAACAGTCGCTCATAGACATGCCGACTTCAGTCCAGAATGACAAACCCATAGGAAAAGGATGGGACTGGAATCCGCTCTGGGCATATCTCAGTCACTGCGTACGTACATTGGGGAATAGGATAAAGTGGGAGATGCAGTCCATTTCAAAGTCTTCTGTGAGAGAAGGGTAACGAGGCCAGTCGAGTGGCGCCCAGCGGCTGTTGGATTGTACCGTGTACTCCCCCCTTCACGTATGTATCCTAGGTACATATTCTTAGTAATTTTAGGTTTAGGAATTTATGTTCATGTGTGCTTTATAAATACCTAGTCATCATATCTATGTCATCATAGTTTAATAAAAATGGGAATTATATTTACCTACTTTCCAAATATATCATTGGCTTCAGTTTTAATTAAAATTGTTTTAAAATTAAACGAATGTGAGCCGATACCTCTAAGTTATTACCGCTGTTCCAAGACCAGTGAAGAATTATTCGACGTCAAAGAACAGCCGGACCCGTCCTTAATTTTTATTTTACTAAAACTTTATCGTTAGAAGTCACGTAGCAAGGTAATGATTTATCTTATGCTTCGAGACACCTTCGAGTTACCCTTACATCTATTGAATATTACAGTTACCTTTCCATCCCTAACTCAAATGGTGGTCGTAAAATATTCAATGTCCAAAGTGAGGCAGTTTGTTTCACTTGTGCTGTTTGTTCCATTTTTTACAGAAATTTAAGAATTCGTTTACATAGCTTGTTATTACAAGCTACTTAATCTTGTACTTGACTTACTTGTACTTGTATTACTTGTATCTTGTGATTACTTGTACTTGACTACTTAATCTTCCTAAAGTTCTAAAAATAATTAGCGTTTTGCAGACGTGGCTCTATGCATGTATAAAGATGCCTTAATGCGTCAAATTTGTGCAGGGAGAAAATACATTATAACACCAAGTTTGTCTAAATATAGAGTGAAAAAAAAATCTTAAAATATCTTTCCAATTAACAAGTAATCTGTTCTCTCCTTGAATCAATAACCGATAGGGTAAACGATTTTTCGACTGGAGACTACGTACCGGGAATCCTAGCGTAGGACGCGCTGGATTAACTACTTGAAGAAAATCGCTGGCAGTGACTGGATGAGAAGAGCATAAGACCATGTTTGGTGGCGATGATCCTTGGGAGGGGCATGTATCCAACAGTGGAGAGATACCGGTTGATGGTATGTTATTGTAACTCGGAATAATGTTAAGAATCCACGACAAAATATTATTACTTTCTTTGTAGGCATATTTATTTACTCGGTCTTTTTGCACTATATTGTACAGAGGCGAACTTGATACTTAAGGCATTATCTAGGCGATCGTTGATTAAATGTGAAAAATTAAAGCGAATAATGTAAATATATATTATAATTTATATAAATCTGATTTTATAATATTTAGTAAGCTCGGATAAAGTTACAGACGGTCACTAATATTAGTAATAAAATATTAAACAGTTTATCTTCAATTCTGGCTAAATCATATCTATTTGGATCTATTGAGCTTGTGACTAAGCTCCTAGTCTAAAACTTGAACGTGGCCTATACGAACTAAATTAATGTAGGAACTAGAGTTGTAGGTCCACTAGTAACTAGTGGATTAATATATACCCAACAGTATATATATGTTCCTATACAATTTATGTACTAGGTAACGGATAACATCTATTATCCAATTATATTTCAAGAACTCGAATCCGTAACCTAAAAACGACAAGAAAATACACTCGCAGTCAAATAGGTCAACCCTAAACTTCACCTTTTTTCCCTTACGTCTCAATGTGTTTTGAATTCTTGTTGGCTTAAACGCTCTTAAATATGAACTGGATTTTTATTATGTCCGTATATTCAACACACACAAGCCTCCGGAAGTGTTATGGTAATGACTGATATATTAGAGAAAAAACTTATAAACCGAAGCGAAGCGAGGGCGGGTCGCTACCTTCAAGCTTCAATTCGGTTTATAAGTTTCTTATTTCAATTTTTTTTTTAATTTCAAAATATAACAGCCTATATTAGATACGGATAATGTAGATTCCTATTTGTGAAAGATTTTTTGAAATCGGTTCAGTAGTACCAGAGATTACCCCCAACATACCCACAAACACACAATTTTACCTCTTTATTATATTAGTATAGATGTAACTTGCAAAATTATAGATATTACACTTTATAGATAATACGGTTGTTTTATTGTTTTAGTAACAATCTTCGCCTTGAAAGTCGCACATTTGGTAACTATAATCTTGTGAAATCCTAACTAATATTGTTAAAGCTTGTTCATTGTTTACTTTAGCGTAAGCGGATTTAGTTGAGATGATAATGCCGTACTCGTAGCTGGCCTACGACGTAACATTTCTACGAGTGTCTACGAGCTACCCGCTACGATATTCGTTACTCGTAACTCGTATGATTTCGTAACTGTTGCATTAAAACTACAATAATACTTGTTAATTGTAAACAAGTGATTTTAGAGCTGTTATTACGTAATGGTATTTATTCTCATTCGTGAAGTCGTGAGTTCAAATCCCCGGCCCGTATCACTGATTTTTATTTATTTCTTCGATGTTACTTAAGTAAGGAGTAAAAAATGCACTAACCAGGCGGTGAAGGAAAACATCACGAGGAAGTCCACACGCTCGAGAATAAAAAGCAATAAAAATATGTTATTTATTTTTTCACAGTTACAGTTCACTAAAGTTCAAGTTTTCTGGAATGCGCTTCCTACTGATCTTAGAAAAGATCTTTAAAAAAAATGCTTCTTGTGCCGGATCTTGTGGTTGACTGATAGAAAATGCCATATGGCATTAAGTCCGCCATATGTACAATTACTTGTGCAAGAAGTTTAAATACATAAATAAGAACTTAACAGCTTTCAACTTAATGGAAAGCTTGAATAAATAACGCAATCCGATATTGCGTACCTATTTATATCAGGGAAGTGCAGATAGTTCGATTTTAAAAGTCAGTTGTTATGATTTCAACAGAAATAGGATAGGAATAGGAATCCGCTGAATAGGATTTTGCAAGGTCGGCGGTTCACCCGCACACCCGCTGGTGTTGCACGTGTGACGTGTAACGGCGGCGGTAACGCTTACCATCACGTGGGACCGCTTGCTAGTCCGCCTACTTTACTATAAAAAAAGTTCATATTTACTAAAAAATTTAGAAATATTTTAAGGGATAACAAAGCCGCTACCCCGAGCCCCGAGAAACTACTACACCGCCTCTAAAATGGCCTCATTTTATTTCACTTCAGTTCTTCACAACATGGTTTTCTAATTAAACGTAAAAAGTTTCTTAAGAAGTTCCTTACCCTGGATGAAATAAAGTGCACCCAATACCTGCTCCATTCGAAAGGTCTTTCCTTTTACTTTATTTGCTAGTTCAGTAAGACTTCTGACACAATAAAGATTGGAAATAGTACGGTGTTTTCCTAAAATTAACTAAAATACGCTATAGACACACACACACACACACGCATTCATACATACGAGTAATAATACACAAAATTCGAATACTTTTTGGCGATGAGAAAATTTATCAATCTTCTTTATAAATGAATGTTTCTTTGTTTGACCTGTATGCGTTGCTAAACCATTCATCCGATTGCGAAGAAACTTTGGCGAGTTGTTGTGCGCATGCGCGCCCGCGAAGGTTTCTGAATTAGTACTTGAATTACCACGCGAACGATGATTCAAACAAAATATGTTTCTTTCTATTTTAGTCTATTTGTTGTTTTAAGACTCTGTTCTGATATTAAGACAAAGCGATAAAAAAACTAGATTTAACTAAAGTCTCAAAATCTGGGAAACTAGAAACGACAATAAGGTATTTTTTCTTAGAATACATATACATATTTATATTACGTATATTTATTTATTATACAAATAACCTGTTCGGTTAGTGGCGAATTTTAGGAGTTTCTTTTTGCTGAGGTTTCCTTCCGTTTCTTACTTGTGTTGTGAGTCTGGGCTGGTCTGTCGTGTTTCGTGAGTTGAATAAGTAAATTGAACCTTTGCCAACAACACTATTTGCGAGTTACGGCAGCAATGAAGCAAAATTTGTAAAGCGTGCGGGAAATGAATGAATGTTCTTCGAATGATTATTGAATTGATTTTATTGTCTTGTAGAAAAATAAGATCTATTCGGTGGCCATTCGGTGGTCAATCAATTAAATTGTGCAAATTGCATTTTGATGTTTTAGGGAGTGCATTGAAACTCGTTTGGGTACAAACAAATGTATAATAGAGTATACATACCATGACAAACACTCAATATACACACAAATATGATTGGAGATTACAAAATTACAAACAAACTAACATAAATTCCATTTCAGTTCACACCACCTTTTAAAAATAATAGATAATTTAGACTCTGGCATAGATAATATCAACATAGAAGTTATTAAATGTATAAAGAAAGAATAAAAGATCTAACTAAATGTATAAACGAATGCTTAGAAACAGGAATCTTATATAATAAATTAAAAGTTGCAAAAGTTACACCGTCACTTTAAGTCAAGTTTTTTAAGTCAGGCATTAAATCAGATCCGTCAAACTATTGTCTGATCTCAGTCTTACCAGTTCTATCAAATACATATAGGTCACACGGAAAATTTTCGGAACTGGCCACTTACTTAAACAATATTTAAGAAGTAATTGCAATATTTGAAAACGGAACTCTTTCGCTGTAGAATAAAGTTTGTTTCATTTAACAGTCATTTGTTTTCTCAATGCGGCGTCATTTTAAAATTCGCGTATCTGCATTACGATGGATTTAACTCGTGAAAATTTTCGCTGTATGATTTTCTACAATGTTAAGTGTAATTTGACAGCTCAGCAGAGCCTCGCTCGGCTTCAAACTACTTTTGGCGATGAAGCACCAAGCAAAACTACAATTTATATATAGATAGCTGGTTTGCATAATTCAAGGATCTGGAGCATCTCCTTCACCCACCATTCTCACAGGACTTTGCTCCGACAGATTTCCATTTCTTTCGAAATTTGGACAACTTATTGTAAGGAAAATTAGGGCTTTTGAAGAATTCATTGATACTCGTACACGAGACTTTTACAGGAGTGGCATCAATCAACTGTCCGTCAGGTGGCGAAAGTGTGTAAACAATATGGGTCAATATATCGACTAACAAGATAAATATTTTTATAACAAAAAAAAATATTCAGTTTCTCATACAAATCGGTCATTTCATAGGTAAGCACCTAATATTGTTCTAAAGAAAATAAAATATTTATTAGTATCTAGTATTAGTATGTTCAAAATCTTAAAAAGTTCTTCACCGATTGCTTTGACACAACGTTGCATTCGAATACGCGCGTGTTTTTATATACACAGAGTAAAACATGCTTTTCACCCAAAAACAGGTAAAAACAGGGTAAGCGCCATCTGTTGGGCAGTCACAGCAACGCGTGGCTGGGCACAGCTAGTTATAAATAAATCTCTTGTACAATCACTTTTTGAAAACTACCTCGAAATATTCCTACTTTTTCTTCCTTCTCCAATATACATACGAAATGTCAATGCCAATGTATGTGGCAATGTGTATTTTATTCACCAACCCGCACTGAGTCCGTGTGGTGGATAATGAGTTGAAACAACCTAGTGACTGCAAGGGGAGGCCTGAGTCTGGAGTGGACTATTATAGGTTGATATTGATTCCCTTGCCGATATCAGACACACTTCCTTAGAAGCTCAGAAGGGTCTCAGGTACTGAGAAGTACAGAAGGCTCACTACCAAGTGAGCTTTCTGTCCAATAATACTGGTTATTTTGTGACAAAAGCTCACTATGCTATCCTGCTACAGGGCACAGACCTCCCCTAGTAAATTAGTAAATCACTGGGGGATTTCGGGTCGTGATCCACTATTTAACCGTGATTAAATATAGACTATTTAATCTATATAACCCGTGATTATTAAAAATCTATGCTATTTTTTTTTTTTAGTTGTACGGTCCAATGATTTGAAATCAGGATCATATGGTTGTGAGTTAAGTATAGATATTACTGGTTATTTTAAGCCAAAAGTTCAAGACGCTAACAAGACTGCTAGGTAAACAATAAAAATTAATAGGCAATTACTATTGATTTTGAGGTAATGGTGGAGTTGATTTGTTTTATGTAGGCTTTGATGGGTAAGACGTATAATTTATTAGTTCATTTAATGATGTCTATAAAAAGCTTTGATGGCATGCGACTGTCGGAAATATTGATTTAGACCGCTTGTTATTTTAGTTATTTGTTATTTGTTAAGAGTCTTATTCAATAATATAACGTGTGTTATGTTAATATTTTTTATTTATTTTGAAATTTCAGATTTAAACTGACTTAGTAAATTTTATAATTAATTTAAGCCCTACAGTTAATACACATAATAGATATAGAAAGAAAAAAAAGAGAAGTCGCGTGACTGCTACGACCCTGTACAATTCTTTTTTATTGAAAAAGGCGGCAGACGAGCATACAGTCCACCTGATGGTAAGTGGATACTGTCGTCCACAGACATCCGCGATACATGCCAACATCAGCCCAGAATAACAAATGTTGCCACGTCCCCGGATGCGCTGTCTACCTTTGCAGATTAAGGAATGGATTGGGAAAATGGGGAGGGAGAGGATGGGATGGGAATAGGCTCCGGCGTATCTCACTCACTACCGATACACGTACGTACATTGGGGAAATACGATAAAGTAGTAAATGCAGTACAATTCAAGGTAGTCTTCTGTGAAGCCTGTTCAGATATAAGCGATATTCACTGCCGTCCGTGGTTACGATAATGTCTAGACGATATCCCACCGAGTATTTTGTACGAGTAGCGCAAGTCGCGCAAATTCGCCAGCGGGAGCGAATGTCGTTTAGGCACGCGTTTTACCGCTTGAGTAAGCGACACTGTTGACACTGAGCATAGGCCGCTATACGCCGTACCGCTACCCGAAGCAGTTAGCGAATATCACCTATGTCTGAATGATGGAATTATCTCATACCTACGCGAATATCGTTATCGCAGGCGGCTGCGTATATCGCTTATATCCGAACAGGCCTTAACGCAAGTTCATAGTCGTAAATCGTTAGCCGTAGGCAGTAGTTAAAAAATCTTATGAAACTCATTTGTATTCGTTCAAGATTGCATATGTGTGTAGCATAGGACCAAGAAGAAAGAAAACAGCGTATCATAATGGAGTGTAGGCTTTCTCGGCCGGTGTTCATATTAATTGAATCTTCCGGGCTACTTGGCCTAGGTCTTCTGGAATCTCTTCTCTTTCTTCCAAACGTTTCGTCAACAACTGCGGTTGACATCTTCAGTGGCGACTGCGTTCTCGAGCGCAACATCTCTCCTGAGCGAGTTGCCCTCGAGAAGTCGAAGAGATAACATCTCTCCGAAAGTGAACGCAGTCGCCACTGACGATGTCAACCGCAGTTGTTGACGAAACGTTTGGAAGAAAGAGAAGAGATTCCAGAAGACCTAGGCCAAGTAGCCTGGAAGATTCAATTAATATAAGCAGCGTATCATTTCGGCTTTTGTTTTTAAATAAAATAGCAGACGAGCCCGATGGTAAGTGGAAACTGCTGGACATGTGTCTCTTCATGCACATTTTTTTATGCATGAGACATGTATGACTTTAAAAACGGCACGCTGGTCAAGTGGGTTGGCGAGTCCACTATTTTAGAGGTGGTGTAGTTCTTCAGCGCTTGCGGTAGCGATTTCGATATCCCTTTAGTCGTCTTTTACGTCCATGGGAAGAGATGGGATGGTACTGTTCTATAACTGGTCAACACCACACGGCACCTGCTATACGTGCCAAAATCATTATATAAAAAACGTTGGCAAGCCCAAAGGTGCTCTGACAAACCTCGGAGGATTTCATTAGTCTTAAATGTCACAAAACATGTTATAAACGACTGTAATTGATCATAAACAAGTGACACACAAATCTGGTGAAACGTGAAATTTTAAAACCGGCTTAATCCAATTAAAACGTTTCACGTGGAAACCCATATCGCTGCTTTTAAACTTTTTTTACAGCATTCACGATTTTTCAACGCTCATAAAAAGAGTATAAAAAACAGGGAACCTCGCAGCTGTAAACGCGAGGTTTCAGTCCGAGTGGGTTTGTTCGCCTTTGTGTGTGAATATTTTCAGCCTGCACGAAAAATAGTTACACTTTTAGAAAATATTTTCGTATTCAACAAGGATAGTTTTTTCCACTTACGTTATGTAGCGGTTATGCTCGTGAATATACACTGTTTTAGTGTGTGTAAACTTGAGAACGCTCAGTTAGCTTGCAAACGGCGCACACTGAAACTCGTATGTTTTAGTATGTATGAGCACAGCCACTACTAAGTGTAAACCGCCTTCGTGAGATGAAAGAACGATAACAAAATGATACAAAAGTATTATATATATAGTGCAATACCTAGAGGTATTGCTTATTAGGAACTTATTAGGAATTGGAAACTAATAAACAATTGTGTTGCTCTGAAAACAAAGTTTTTTTATTTTAGTATTTACATAGGTACATACAATAAAAATTACACTAATTAACTTAAATCCTACCTGAAAACAAAGAAACGACATTTAAAGTTTATTATTTAAATTGCCTATTCCTTTTTATACTTAAATCTAACAATATAATGAATGATGGTGACTTCTGTCAAAACTAAACATCAGCTGCCCTTCCAACCGTGAGGGCCGCCATTACTCACAGCGCCATCTATGGAGTACAGTACATGGTCACTGTTTACAGATAGAAGAGCGCTGTACGAATTAAAGAAATGCAGTTTCTTTACATATATTCTGCCAATGAAAATTAATTTGTTTATAAACATCTCGATACTTGATCAAACATCTCGGTCTCTAATTTAATGATTGTATACGTTGCCAAACACAATATTTGCAGAATATACGTAAATGTACAATTTTTGATAGTGAAGCTACTACGGCATAATTTATTAGAACTTTTATACATGTTATTAATTTAAAAAAATAATAACTTAAAAGACGCGCTAAAACCTCCATAAATCCATTCCATAAGATGCAGCTACTATTACTTATCTAGTTTTTTTCTGTATTTATTGGTTTTAGTATCATTAATTTTATAACGGAAAATACAAAGTTGGTATTGGAAAATATTCTGTATTGCATACAATATGCATTAAAATAGGTATATTTTTATATGTGTACTCTATTTATTCGTTACATTAATAAGAATGTCGTTGCCAATTCGACGGTTTCCCGCTTTACGGGACTTTTGTTCCTTATTATCAACAGAAAACTTCTATCTAACCCACTCTTAAATTTGCTATCATCGATTTGCTACCCGTTCTATATTTATTTATTTACTCTTTTTTGTAAATTATTACAATATCCCTACATGGGAGATATCCCTTTTTTTTAACGCGGGGAAATCCTCATTGGATATTCTCCCTGCCGATGCATGGCTTTGGCGTACCTTGAGGGGATGGTATACTCCTCCCCCAACATGAATGGGACTTGGCGGCGGGGTATTCTCCGCCTATGCATAACTCGTAGCCTACCTTGGCAGAAGAGTATGCCGGACTCTTACCGACTAAAACCCCACGACTACCACCACTCCACCAACTGCCGAGGTTACGGATACGGTTTCACAGTCTTCCGCGACCCCAGCGGTGGCGGCCCGCTTAGTGCGGGCCCCGGACTGATGTTCGCCGGTACGTGGGGAAAGAAAACGCCGTCCACCCAGGCAGTGCCCCTGTACCTGGGTAACCCTAGTCTTACTGGGATGTATGCGTCATCCCAGGAGTGACCACCCTCTTCTCCACCGTACCCTCTGTTGGAATATTTGTAATACGGACTAGGATAACTGATTATAGACTTGATTTATAATCTCACATTTACCAACGGCACAAGCGGTTATAACAGAGAGACAGTTTAAGGTTGACAGGTGACAGCTATTCACAGTTGACATTAATAGCGTGTTTACACATTCTAACACCCTCCGTCCATATAGAAGAACACGCAGAGACGACACCCGTTTCCCCGCCGTGCCCGCCGCCCATTCAGCGAAACACGCTTTTGAATGCACGCCCCCAACCTCCAAGGGACACGCAGTGAAACCTAAGGGGAACACCGTCCACCCAGGCAGAGCCCCTGTTCCTGGGTAACCCTAGTCTCACTGGGATGTATGCGTCATCCCAGGAGTAACCACCCCTTCTCCACCGTGCCCTCTGCCCGTACAGAGGTACACGCAGAGACGATCCCTGAATCTCCGCCGTGCCCGCCGTCCATACAGCGCGACACGTGGATACCGTTCGTGTTTCTCTGAGTGCCCCCAACCTCCAAGGGACACGCAGGGAAACCTAAGGGGAAACACCGTCCACCCAGGCAGAGCCCTGTGCCTGGGTAGTGCTGCTATCGCTGGAATGCCGAGAGGCATCCCAGGGTCGACCACCTTGTTCCCCGCTGTGCCCTCCGCTAATACAGAGGGACACGCGGAGACCGTCCCTGTCTCTCCATGTGCCCCCCACAACTGGGGTACACAGAGAAACGCCACCCTCTTGAGGCGAGAGACCAGACTGATATCGGTACTAACCAATCCGGGTTCCGCCTCCTTACCTTTCACCGCTTCAATGCCGAGAGGCATACCAGGATCGACCACCATGTTCTCTGCTGTGCCTTCTGCTCATACAGAGGGACACACGGAGACCGTCCTTTTTTCTCTATGCTCCCCTTCAACAGGGGGGGCACACAGAGAAACGCCATCTTCTTGGAGGCGAGAGACCAGATCGGCAGCTATTAACCAGTCTGGGCCCCCGCCTTCCCACCTTTCCCCGCTGGAATGCCGAAAGGCATCCCAGAATTGACCACCATCCTTCTTTCTCCATGCGCCCCCAACAACTGGGGCACACACAGAAACGCCACCTTCTTGGAGGTGAGAGACCAGACTGGCAGTAAACAAACCAGTCTGGGCCCCCGCCTAATATGCTGGCAAAAGGTGGGGACCTTTTGCCAGGACATTAGCCAACAGCCACCAAGATCTCCTAAGAAAGGAAAGTCGCTGACTGTTGGCCAGGGTGCACCGTCCCGGATCTGTCGTTGAGACATCGTTCCCTGCGAACGTATCCAGAGGGACAAATAGATCAGCGACAGCCCGGCAACATGAGGAGGTTCCCCGGCTACGCCACCCCATGGGAGATATCCCTGCATTATCTCCTAACATTATGTTTTACAGCATTATCTCCCAGTCAACCCCTTTGGACTGTGCCAACATTATGATTCACAGAATTATCTCCCAGTCATCCCCTTTGGACTGTGTTAACATTATGTGTCACAGCATTATTTCCCAGTCAACCCCTTTGGACTGTGCCAATATTATGTTTCACAGCATTATCTCCCAGTCAACCCCTTTGAACTGTGCCAACATTATGTTTCACAGCATTATCTCCCAGTCAACCTATTTGGACTGTGTCAACATTATGTTTCACAGCAGTATCTCCCAGTAAACCCCTTTGGACTGTGCCAACATTATGATTCACAGCATTATCTCCCAGTCAACCCCTTTGGACTGTGTTAACGTTATGTTTCACAGCATTATCTCCCAGTCAACCTATTTGGACTGTGTCAACATTATGTTTCACAGCATTATCTCCCAGTCAACCTATTTGGACTGTGTCAACATTATGTTTCACAGCATTATCTCCCAGTCAACCCCTTTGGACTGTGCCAACATTATGTTTCACAGCAGTATCTCCCAGTAAACCCCTTTGGACTGTGCCAACATTATGATTCACAGCATTATTTCCCAGTCAACCCCTTTGGACTGTGTTAACGTTATGTTTCACAGCATTATCTCCCAGTCAACCCCTTTGAACTATGCCAACATTATGTGTCACAGCATTATTTCCCAGTCAACCCCTTTGGACTGTGCCAATATTATGTTTCACAGCATTATCTCCCAGTCAACCCCTTTGAACTGTGCCAACATTATGTTTCACAGCATTATCTCCCAGTCAACCTATTTGGACTGTGTCAACATTATGTTTCACAGCAGTATCTCCTAGTAAACCCCTTTGGACTGTGCCAACATTATGATTCACAGCATTATCTCCCAGTCAACCCCTTTGGACTGTGTTAACGTTATGTTTCACAGCATTATCTCCCAGTCAACCTCTTTGAACTGTGCCAACATTATGTTTCACAGCATTATCTTCCAGTCAACCTATTTGGACTGTGTCAACATTATGTGTCACAGCATTATTTCCCAGTCAACCCCTTTGGACTGTGCCAATATTATGTTTCACAGCATTATCTCCCAGTCAACCCCTTTGGACTGTGCCAATATTATGTTTCACAGCATTATCTCCCAGTCAACCCCTTTGAACTGTGCCAACATTATGTTTCACAGCATTATCTCCCAGTCAACCTATTTGGACTGTGTCAACATTATGTTTCACAGCAGTATCTCCCAGTAAACCCCTTTGGACTGTGCCAACATTATGATTCACAGCATTATCTCCCAGTCAACCCCTTTGGACTGTGTTAACGTTATGTTTCACAGCATTATCTCCCAGTCAACCCCTTTGAACTATGCCAACATTATGTTTCACAGCATTATCTCCCAGTCAACCTATTTGGACTGTGTCAACATTATGTTTCACAGCATTATCTCCCAGTCAACCCCTTTGGACTGTGCCAACATTATGTTTCACAGCAGTATCTCCCAGTCAACCCCTTTGGACTGTGTTAACGTTATGTTTCACAGCATTATCTCCCAGTCAACCCCTTTGAACTATGCCAACATTATGTGTCACAGCATTATTTCCCAGTCAACCCCTTTGGACTGTGCCAATATTATGTTTCACAGCATTATCTCCCAGTCAACCTCTTTGAACTGTGCCAACATTATGTTTCACAGCATTATCTTCCAGTCAACCTATTTGGACTGTGTCAACATTATGTTTTACAGCTTTATCTCCCAGTCAACCTCTTTGGACTGTGCCAACATTATGTTTCACAGCAGTATCTCCCAGTCAACCCCTTTGGGCTGTGTGAGACATGAATGGTATTGATTCACAAATGTTATTATACTAATGAAGATTATTTAAATGACAGTGAAATATAATGATAATGGTATTAATGACAATGACATAGCAATAATAATATAATGACATTCATCTTTTTGTTGGTTTTGTTTTGAAACTGGATATAATTTGACAATTAAATACTTGTTTCACTTATTTTAATCAAAATGTAATCTTGTTGATATTTTTTCATGTAAACTTAATCCAAAATTTGCACGCCGGTTATCTGGCAGAATGTGTAAAAGACTTGTATAACTTATCATAAGACCAGTATGCACCCTCATTCTTAAGCAAATTAATTATTATTATTAATTCTTTCTCTAAAGCTATTTTGTTAGTTCGGAAACAATATTTGTAAGAAGTATACAACATTTCATGCTTTCAATTCCCAAACGTCTAGCCATAATAACAGTGAATAAATTGAAATTTCTTAACCTACAGAGATACTCTTCCGTTGGAATGGATAAAATAAAAGGATAAATTGAATGGCTTAATTTTAATTTCGGCTTGAATTCTGTAAAAAGTTATCCTCAGTTCGTTGATTTTTTGCGAGTTCTCGCAAGTTTTTACATTAATTGAAAGGTATCTACGAAAGCATATGTAGGAAACAAGTACTTTAAACCTTAAAAGTTTATTTTATTCCAGTAAAAGGTTTCGCGGAAAGGTTTATTATTTTTGTTTTCACAAAGTGATCATTAGCCTCGTTTTTCATTTTGGGATTAAAAGTTTCGTAAAAGGTAAGAGTTTTAATTCAAACGGAAAATATCGGAAATATTCGCTATTCAAATAGAAATCCCGTTCATTAGAAGTTTCTGGTATCGACATCTCGGTAAAGACATTTTAATCCGTCAGGAAATTGCTGTCCATTTTCTAGCAGTCGTAGTTAATGGATCGTGGCTTTCATGAAAATATTCGTACATTTAGTTTGTTCGATTATACTGGAAGAATGTTAGGCAATTAGGGCGAAACATTATATGGGCAGTGGATCTAGCTAGATTAATTGGCACTGTAGGCATACAATTAGAGTAAAACCTAGATGGGCAGTGGATCTAGCTAGATTAATTGGCACTGTAAACATACAATTAGGGCAAAACCTAGATGTGTAGTGGATCTAGCTGGATTAATTGGCACTGTAAGTATACAATTAGGGAGAAAAGTTAAACGGACAGTGGATCTAGCTAGATTCATTTGCACTGTAATGAATACAATTAGCGTGAAATCTTAGTCGGGTAGAGGATTCAGCTACACTGATTGTTACTGTAAGCATACAATTAGTGCGAAACCTTAGACGCTCAGTGGATCTAGCTACACTAATTGTAACTGTAAGCATACAATTAGGGCGAAACCTTAGACGGTCAGTGGATCTAGCTACATTAATTGTTACTGTAAGCATATAATTAGGGCGAAATCTTAGTCGGGTAGAGGATTCAGCTACACTGATTGTTACTGTAAGCATACAATTAGTGCGAAACCTTAGACGCTCAGTGGATCTAGCTACACTAATTGTAACTGTAAGCATACAATTAGGGCGAAACCTTAGACGGTCAGTGGATCTAGCTACATTAATTGTTACTGTAAGCATACAATTAGGGCGAAACCTTAGACGGGCAGTGGATCTAGCTACATTAATTGTTACTGTAAGCATACAATTAGGGCGAAACCTTAGACGGGCAGTGGATCTAACTAGATTAATTGACACTGTAAGTATACAATTAGGGCGAAACCTTAGACGGGCAGTGGATCTAGCCAGATCAATTGGCATTCGAAGTATACACCACGTGTTTGCTTGCCAATTACAATAAAGTGATGGTATCTATGCTGGGTTTATATATTACCAGTCCTAAAATGAGTAATTAGATATAGTACAGCTAGCTCATTGTTTAAATATTTAAGTATTATTTGATAGATATCAAATGCTATATGTGTCGTGTGGTGTCGGCCGGCTAGAGAATACCACCACCCCCCATTTCTTTCCGTGGGTGTGGTAAAAGGGATAAAAAAGCGTCTACCACAAGCCCTGAAGAACTACCCTCACTCTAAACGTGGACTCGCCAACCCGCCTGGCCGGCGTGGCGTTTACATCCTTACATCCCTCAAGCACAAGATATGTGCATGAGGAGGCCCATGTCCAGCAATAGATACTAAAAGGGCTGGTTTTTAGTATGTATTTTAGTATTTAGGGCTTGTTTTTATTCCAAATGTCTTGGATCACAAGACAATGCAAAGCTGATTCGTAAGCCATAAAAGAGAATGCGCCGTTGGTACTTACTAACTGGAAAGATAACTTTCTCAATTTCCTTTTTAAGATAAAATTCATGGAGTTTCATAAGCCCTATCGAACAGCATATTTTTACATTTAGGTCCTCTCTCACCACTTTCTGATACTTTATTAGATCAGTTAGATTACATTGGCAGATAATTGTCAGATAATTTATCTATCAGAATGTTAACAGTTACTTTATCAGGAGGTGGTGGGAAAGGAACTTAGACTTTGAAATTCTTTATTAAGGTTTATTGTAAAGTTTTAAATTTCATAATTCAGAAACCCGCTGGATGCAGGTCGCTGCCGATAGGTCTAAATGGCGGACAATGGGGGAGGCCTATGTCCAGCAGTGGACGTCCAAGGGCTGAGATGATGATGATGATGATGATGAATTCAGAAACTACTCAACAGATTTGGTTGAAACAATAACTAATAATTAATCGTTAGAAGGTTCTATAAGGGGGCGGGGGGGCGGTGGGGCGGGGGAGGGGGGGTAATAAGGTACGATAAAGAACTTCCATTGTTCGTACACGTTAAAGTACACGTTTCGTAGTGCGTGTGGAAGACGACTGGCGAAAATGGTGTGGTAAACATCTATTTGAGAGTACACAGTGGACAGTGACGCTATACCGGAAATTGTTGACATTCGTGAAACAGTGCGCGCGGCGTTTTGCGTGTCAACGTTTCCGTCAACACCGTGTTCCTACATATTGTAATTAGTATTTTTTTAAATTAATTTCAAGTTTTAAAATTTATAGTCGATCAATTATTACTGGACCGATGCTAAAACTGCTTCCTACTAAAATATGTCTAACGTTTTGTGTATATAAATATTTTCCTCTATTCTATTTTCTACACTTATGAATATTGAGAGCTGCGATAGCGGATAATTATACTCGATTCACATTCGTGAGTTCACGCTCACGAGATCAAATCCTCGCCCCGTACCGCTGAGTTTCTATCTAAGTATGGATTTTTTATAATTGTCACTAGCTCGGCGGGGGAAGAAAAATCTTGAGTAATGTGATCCACCAGTCTGCACTGTTCGGGGACGTCTGTGTCCAACAGTGGGACGTTATAGGCCTATACAGAATATTGTGAATGAATATGGTTTTACATAATAGCGAAATGTCCACTGACCTTAAGCGGACAAACAATAAACGCGACATTTACAAGTGAATGACATTTGTTAATAACCTTTGCCTACGTCTAAATGGTAAATACTTGATGAGCAATTGCCTCTGATGTCCATGTTATCTTAACAAGTGTTTTTGTAGTGTTATTTGGTCGCCTTGTTCAATATCCATTATCATTCAGTTATTTATATATATTGTTTTATATTGCTACTGTGGGTAAATACCTACAGTAACAATAAAAATAAAGGTAAATAAAGTTTTTTTTTTTAATATGGACGTCAGCGACGGACGAGCATACTCCCCCTGATGGTAAGTGGATACTGTCGCCCATAGGCATTCGCGATACATGCCATCATTAGTCCAAAATGACAAACGTTGGCACGCCCCCGGATGCGCTTCCTACCTTTGCAGATATATGAATGGATTTGGAGAAAGGGTTGGGTAAATGGGGAGGGATGGGATGGGAATGGGCTCTGGCACATCTCACTCACTACCGAAACACGTACGTACATCAGGGAAATAAGATAAAATGGAAAATGTAGTACATTTCAATGTAGTCTTCTGTGAGAGAGGGGTAACGTGGCCACTCGAGCCGGCCCAGCGGCTGTTGGATTGCAGCTTGCACGTATTTATTTATTCTTTTATATTCGTTTGTATTAATAAATAAAGTAAAATAAATAACAATTATTTCACTCAAATCTTCAATCCCAGTTTCTCAATTGTGTTACTTACCTTATGTGTTTCATTGTGATACTTACTTATATATACATACTTATATATTTGCGATATATGCTTTTATATTTGTGATTTCATACACATCTTATCGTTAAACCGTGACAACAATTTCGGGCTTATAAATCTGTTTTAAATGGGTCAGAGGATTTACACAAATCAGTTTGCACGTGGGCGGTTGAGTAAAATTAAAATGACGCTAGCACGTTTGCCCTAAAAGCCAACTCGTGTACAAAGAAAGATTTGAAATTAATTGATAGAAAAGTTAAAAGACAAAAGTTTACAAAATCGGCGGATAATCGAGGAAATCCATTATGTGTAATGAATAAGTGATAAGTATGGACGGTCGTGATTTATTGACGGGCCAAATGGGACACGCAATCTTAACGGCCCCAACAGCTTAAGCCCTTACCATAAAGAAAGCGATTACTATTGAAGGTCATTTATTTTTATTTATTGTTTACTTTAGAAAGTAACTGGAAAGTAGTGAAAAAGCAGTGACATTTCATTGAAAAGTTCAAACTAAAAGCAGGATAAAGAATCGCTTGGTGATGGAATATTGGTGACCACAAACCAGTCTTTATCAATAGTTTGGCTGTAATGGCACGTGATCTATTAAAAATACTTTTAAATATCTGGAATTATTTGCGGACACGAAGAAGGATCATTCACTGCATCTTCATGAAACGTCGCTTCCGGGGGAGTATTAGACGTCAAGGTAGATTCAGTTGCAAGAGCAGGTGTGGTATGATTAGAGGCTTCTGCAATAGGCGCGGCAAGTTCAATATGTCTGGAACGTATTACTTCTAAATCCAAGGTTGCAGAAGATGTACCTGTTAAAAGAAATAACATAGGTTACACATAATTTACACATAAGTATCTTGATCTCTGTTCAGTTATACTCATTTATGTACACACATATGTTATATACTTTATTTTGTTGTACATACAATTAATGATAAAAATAGTTACAGAAGAACATGCATACAAAAGGCGTAGATTAGGAGATTTCTAGCAGCAAACCTGGGAGAGCGATTGGTTGATTGAATGGGCAGCCTACCTAAATACACTACTATAAATAATACTTTTATAGTACGAATACACACGAACATATACATACTTTAAATGTATACATACGTATACACAAAGATATACATAAGTATTTTAAATATAACAAAAAGAAAACGTGTGTTTATTCACATGGGCGTGACAGATGGTGCTGCTTTAGGAGAGACAGAGACTTGAAGACAGCGATCGATGGACTGTCTGGTATCAGGGCTGGAAGAGAATTCCAGAGACGAGAAGCTTTAATCGTAAACGAATTCCCATACTTTCTGAAGTTGTAAGAGATAATTTCCAAGACGGAATGAGTGTTAGCTCTAACTAGTTTCGTTTCTAACTAGTCTGTGAGATGTATAGAGATAACTACTCTATTTTTTCTTTTTTAGGTTGATGACAATATCAATTGTCAACTCACGCGTGATGACTATTTGGCCAATGTCAAGTGATAATGAATTTCTATCAAGAGTTTTCTACGCCGAAGTAGGTTAGGAGTCGCTGAATGAAGTGATATTAGTTTTATCGAGGACAAGATTTGTACACCCCCCCCCCCCCTATAAGTTGATGACCAGGTTTCTTTGATAAGAACGTATAATGGGTCGTCTATTCTATTTTTTATATCGATGACTGAAATAGAAGTGTCAAGTAATCATTTTTTATTAGTTAGGACCGCGTTCCAAGACTCGCATATATCCTCTCTCGATGTCACTTCAAAACAATCCCGACTGAATTCGAAAGTAACCGAATCATTTATGAAAACGTTCCAGAACACTGACAATTCAAGTTTCGGACTGACAGCTGTGAAAATTGCCCCCTGGTGAGATGGAGGTGAATTCCACCTAACATTTATGACAGTTGTTTTGACAGTTCGCTCATATTGTCATATGAATGAGTTATGACTTAAAGTTTCTGCTTCAAAATAAATAAATGTTTATCGCTTCCTGTTCGTATTTAGCAAATTACGAGTTCGCAACTGAAACTTTGACAACCTCCGGAACAAAAATGCCGGTTATCCTTATGGTTATAATTATGGTTATCCTGTGGGATTGCACGCTGCAATTCCACAGCCGATGGGCGCACTCGACTGACCAAGTTACCCCCTAGACACAACACTACCGTCAATGTATTGCATACATAATATATTATGTACATGTTTAGATAATGAGTGAGATATGCTAGAGCCCATTGTTATCCTATCCTGTAACTTACCATTCATTGTAATCCTTTCTCCAAATTAAATCCCAGTTTTACAAAAAGCAAGTCTTCTGAAAAATTAAAGTCTATCTCATACTATTCTTTCTGTTTTACTAATAAAAAATCGCACGTTTCGAACGCAGCCCAGGTTGTAGAAAAGTGACGATTTGAAAGACCATTTCAGCTATTAGGCCTATTTTTCACATTGAATTTCAACACGTTTCGTGTTAAGCGTATAAAGTAACCAAACATTTTTACGCAGTGTAAAATAACATTTTATATTATTTACAAATTCAAAGTGACAGTCTTTTTATAGAAATAAGGTAACGAAAGAGTAAATTACCTGATAGGAGTGGTTATTTTCACTGATGGAAATATGTATCATATGTCAACTCCGGCGAAAAATGACTGATGTTTTCATATCCGCGGTACTATCGCCTTTGGTTGCAAGGTTTGCGTTGAGATAAAAGTTAGGAAAGTTGAAGGTGAATTGGTAATTTCAGTATCTTTTCTTTAAGCAACACATGTATAATCGATATGAGCTTATAGCATTCTACTGTATGCCATAGGCCTGGACAACAACAACTAGCCCTCTTAGCATCCACTGCTGAACATTGGATGTGTGGCTTCAAAACGAAACTCTGGCCAAGCGGATTGGCGAGTCCATTCTTTCAGAGGAACAACGCTAGTGTTCCTCTGGGCTTGTGGCAGCTTTGTTGTGCCTTAGTCGCCTTTTATGCCGCTCACGGGAAGACATGACATTAAAAAACACCCACTTGCAACCATAAAGAGATAATTACCTAATATAAAGGTTTTTTTTTATAGAAAAAGGCAGCAGACGCGCATACAGTCCACGTGATGGTAAGCGGATACCTGTCGTCCATAGACATCCGTGATACATGCAAACAACAGTCCAGCATAACAAACGTTGGCACGGCCACGGATGCACTGCCTACCTTTGCTGATTAAGGAATGGATTGAGAGAAAGGGTTGGGAAAATCAAGAGCGATAGGATAGGGTGGGATGGGAATGGGCTCTGGCATATCTCATTCACTACCGAAACACGTACGTATATTGGGGAAATACGATAAAATAGGAAATGCAGTACATTTCAAGGTAGTCTTCTGTGAGAGAGGGGTAACGTGGCCAGTCGAGTGCGTCCAGAGGCTGTGGGAATGCAGCATGCACTCTCCTCCCACCAAATTACCTTTAGTTATAATTAACTAATCCATAATTAAATAAGAAACTCAGTGCTTGATACAACCTTACGAAG
The DNA here is from genome assembly GCA_914767545.1 of Sesia apiformis. Classification (NCBI taxonomy): domain Eukaryota; kingdom Metazoa; phylum Arthropoda; class Insecta; order Lepidoptera; family Sesiidae; genus Sesia; species Sesia apiformis. The sequence goes on from OU611958.1 coordinate 1,098,160, forward strand.
GTGAGTAAAAAATAAGTACCCATAGGCTATCATTGCTTTAATATTAATAATTGATATGAACTATATTAACTAGTACAAATATGATGAAAAAACTAGAAAGAGGGAACAGGCAGGTAAAGAAAGAAAAAAAGAAAAGCTAGAATTATGACCATCTATCGGTCGCGAATCGCGTCGCTCATACATGTCGGTGAGGTTGAACTCTAAGAAACTAGATGGATGAACCGATGTCGGGATTGGAAGTTAAATCGCTTTTTCAATCAAAGTGTAATCCTCCATCAGTTTAGCCCTTTGAAGGTAATTTTTTTAGACCACTTAGTCTTTTAGTAGATTAATATACGCTAACACTGACAATAACTATTCTTAAAAACGAGTGGATCTTATAATTGAACCCATACCCATTCCGTTCACAGTAATCGCATACAATCTTTATAGAGATCGCATACGCGAGAACTCGCTTTTCGCACACATGGTGTTCATGCACACGATATTTATGAGGACAGACTAAACTTAGCCAAACTTAGCAGAAACTTAGCTAAAGGAAATGGACCATTTTTTTTACACAATACTGTAAAAAAATAGGTCTGTCTTAAACAGTTAGTTTCCTGGGAGTGATTTGGATATTTTTGGCGACAACTACCTATTCTCGATTTAGAGCTACGAGTAAGACAAGGTCAATCATACTCGTACTTGCACTACTGGATACCGATTAAATTTTATTTTTTGATATTTAGTTCTAATATATATAATAATTATATATGTATATATTTTTATATGTATATGTATATATTATATAACTTTTTAGATATAATATATTTATATACTAATACAAACTTGTATAACAATATGTCACTAACAATGTGAAAATGATGTCACAGCCCTATTTTTAGTTCCGAAATTGACCAACAGATGGCGCTGTGCCATATAAAAATCGGTCATATGTAATATGTTGAAAAATGAATAAAAATGTACTTCGTTCTGACTCCTGAGCCGAGAAGGCATAAATCAATAATTTTATGGCATCCAATTGTTTCATACTAATTAATTTAAGTTAATGCTTAATTAATTAAATTGAATGTTGACTTTATTGATTGAATCAGAATCTAATGGGAGATGTTTATAATTTAACACTACACTACCATCTCGTCGTAATCACCTAGTCGTTTTTCGTTGGCTTTTTGGGGGGTTGATTGCAGTATATTAGGGCAGTACCACGCGTCCCCCAAACGCCGGCACTGTTCCTTATCATATTTAACCTTGTGGTCCAAGAGAGCCAGAATGCAAACCGTAATACGTTCACTGACAGCGAGAAACAGAACCAACTGTGAACTTTTTTAACTAATCGGAGAGACTCGGTGCCTGACAAACATAACTAAAATACAAAATGACAAACAATTAAACGTAGATAGAATATTTGCAATTCAAAATTTATCTCGTCTAGCATGCCACTTACTTTTTGTTTTATTTTACATACTATTTAGCATGCCACTTACTACTTACACTACATGTTCCTGCAAAATAAATGATTTTCACTATGTTGGAGCAGGCAGACGGGCATGCTGCCCATGACACCAGGGCGCTGCCGACCTTGCAAAATTCTATTCACACGTTTCTCGAAGAACCTCGAAGAACGCGGTAGGAAAACGTCAGCTGGTAGTTTATTCAACAATTGAATTGCATTGAACAGAACAAAGTAGATTGTACCCCCGGTGGTAACATTACAGATGGTAAAGGTTACATACTAAACATGTACCATCAGCCCTTCATCTGATGGATATACGTCTCTTTCAAGGTTAGTTGACACTTCGTGTCGTCCGTGCTGCTCATTTAGTCTGCTGTGAAACCTAATGTGAGTTCCTCTCCGACTTATATCATACTAGACTTATATCATACTCATATTAGCCCATGACTCTCCATTGCTGGATATCCCATCCCAGAGCCCATTCCCATCCCATCCTATCCCTCCCCACTTTCCCAATCCATTCCTTAATCTGCAAAGGTAGGCAGCGCATCCGAGCGCGTGCCAACGTTTGTCATTCTGGATTAATGTTTAACATGTATCGCGGATCTCTATGGACGACAGTAACCATTTACTGTATGATCGTCTGCCGTCTTCTTTCCTCTCTTAAAAACCTGACTTCAAAAAAACCTCTCCCAACGATCGCCACCATACAGGATCTTCCTCTTTTCCCATCCACCCATTACGGGTAAACATCTTTAAGTCGTAAGTCTACCTGGTTGGAATGCATTCGACACTGCGCTTGAAGATGTGTGGTCTTCATTTGAGGAATCGTCAACCGCATCAGTTGTCGCCTCTGCAGATATGACCTGGATTGCCACTTCCACTTACTAATTTTGGACGTCGGTTAGTTAGTTTAGTTAGTTAGGTGAGATTCCGTTTGTAAAAAATTAAATGAGATACATATGCTTTGTACATGCTTAAAAAGGTATCAAATCAAACCACCGTACTAACAACATTTCACGGCTATGTTGCTTGTACGCTAAAATATGATACCATATTTTGGGGCAACTATACCGAAAGAGAAAGCGTGTTTAAGGCACAAAAGATATGTGTCAGAGAGATGAGACTTTCGTTGAACGGATAGTTGCAAAACATGTTTCAAAGATTATAAAATATTAATTTTTATCTATATACGTATCTATGAAACATATTTATTCGCAAAATAAAATTTAAGCCTATTTGAATTTCTTAAGAGCCTTATTTTTGATACTAGGCCTATACAGCTTTTTTCTTATCAAATAATTTTTGTAATTCTTTTTTAAACCCAAGTAACGATCCCCCAGATATATCTAACTGAGCATCCCTCTCTATGTTTTAAAATTTGTAATGAAGGGCTATATTAACCAGCGTTAGTTCGATGCTGTTTTTTTTATATAGAAAAGAACTTTTATGTGTGTGGTCAGAATCTGGGTCGTGGCACACTTACATTTACCCGGTTTAATATAATTGGAACTGTTTATGAATCCATTCATGACTTTGCAGAGGAAAACTTGACCTGCTAGTCGCCGCCTGTGTAGATAATTTCAAATGTTGTATTTTGTCACAATAATGAAGAAGTGCATTTTGTTTGTTCATTGATTCAAATAAAGGTTTCGAATTTGACCTTGTATTGTTTGTCTATTGTTTGTGAGATGTATAAATCATAACGCGCGCCGCCATATTGGTTAGTGTGTAGTGTTACATGGCACTAATAAACCTCTATCTTACAGTGTAAAACTATATTGTAATTAGTTCGGTACATTACAATACCAGTCTAAAACTTCCAACTGCAGGAAAGAGGCCTCCCCTTGTAAATCACGGGGAGATTTCGGGTTACAATTAACCGCATGAGTCCAGTGCGGATTGATGGATGACCCGGTATATCACATGGACAAATAAATTCATGTAATAGGACATTAATGAAATGTCAACCAGGCGTAATGACATAGATGTTTTCTTCTCATACGAGCTGGTCCTGAGCAGGGATGCTGTGGAATTCTTAGAGAAATCGTTATAAAGAATGTACGTATTGGTTTTTATAACTGTAATGTAAATGTAACTGTAATTTTATTGTACAATTTCGTATTTCACTTCAACATGTTATTCGTTGAAAGTCCCGTTACAATTTCGTATATATTACATCACATTGTGGCGTCGGCGTGCTTTAGCATAACACCAACCCATCCCTTCCTATGGGTAACGTAAAAGGCGAATAACGGCTAACAAATTCCTGAGTCAAGCTACCACAAGTCCTGAGGAACTATGGTACATCACCTCTATAAGAGTGGACTCAACAACCCAGAAAACAACATGGCGTTTTAAGGACATACAAGTCCAGTAGCAGCCATGTCCAACAGTGGACCAAAAATGACTTAGTTATTGCGATATGTTTTTCATAAAAAATACTATTTCTACTATTTCGTTACTAAAAACAAAAACATATACCTAATGGAAACATACAACGAAACAAAAGGGCTTAAAATATACGATTATAGGGCGCTATCTCTCCGAATTCCAGCCTTGTCCCAGTATCTGCGGAACCCTAAATTGTAACAAATGGCCCCTTCTCACGTGACGCTTAAAGAAATAAGGAAACAAAGAAAAACGACAAAAAAAGAAATCGAAGTTCGCTTGGGAATAGCTAGAAAGTTTGCACCATTACAATTTTGTTGCTGTGACAATTTTGGCAGATAACTTACAGTTAAAAATTAAATCAGATCTTTCTGTTTGACGCACTTATAAAAGGTCGACAATAAATAGGCGTGAATGCAAGCAGCCCTTTCGGTAGCCACCACTGGACATGAGCCTTCATATGCACATTGTCTGGTGCATGAGGTATATGTGGACTTGAAACGCCACGCTGGCCAAGCTGCTTGGCGAATCCACTCCTTTAGGGACGGTGTTGATCGCTTGCGTTAGCGGCTTTGTTTTTCGCTAGTCGCTTTTTGGGATACCCGCGGAAAGAGATGAGGTTACGGCCAAACATTACGCTACATATTGTAGTTATTCATTATTTTTTCATGCGACACAAGAATCGCTCGCCATCGTCGTGCGGTTCATCCGCACTTCCTTGACATAGAGAGTCGTGTCCATGAGCGACGGTAACCATCATGTGGACCGCCCGCTCGTCTGCCAACTTCACTACAAAATGTAAAACGATTTCTTACAACTAGACATTTCTATGACTACGAGACTGTTCGTTACGCCTGTGCTCTTAAAGCCACACACAACTTTCTTCTTCTTCTTCATTTCAGCCCTTGGACGTCCACTGCTGGACATAGGCCTCCCCCATTGTCCGCCATTTAGACCTATCGGCAGCGACCTGCATCCAGCGGGTGCCCGCAACCTTTATGAGGTCGTCTGTCCATCTAGCAGATGGACGTCCTCGGCTTCGTCCGCCGGTACGTGGTCTCCATTCGAGAACCCTTTTGCCCCATCGGCCATCGGTTCTTCGAGCTATGTGCCCTGCCCACTGCCACTTCAGCTTGCTAACCCGAGAGGCTATGTCGGTGACTTTAGTTCGTCTACGGATCTCCTCATTCCTGATTCGATCACGTAGGGAAACCCCGAGCATAGCCCTCTCCATAGCTCGCTGTGCGACAGTGAGCTTATTTATGAGGCCCATAGTCAGAGACCACGTCTCGGTGCCGTAGGTCATCACTGGCAACACACACTGGTCGAAGACCTTCGTCTTCAAGCACTGAGGTATTTTGGACGAGAAGACGCTGCGTAGCTTCCCGAACGCTGCCCAGCCGAGTTGGATTCGTCGATTGACCTCTTTCTCGAAGTTGAACCTACCTAGTTGGACCGTTTGGCCTAGGTAGACGTACTCGTCAACAACTTCGAGAATCGAGCTCCCAACTGAAACTGGGGTGGGCATGACATGGACATTCGACATGATTTTCGTCTTGTCCATGTTCATTTTAAGGCCCACCTGTTGGGAAACTCGATTGAGGTCTTCGAGCATTGTGCTAAGATCCTCTAGCGATTCTGCCATGACCACGATATCGTCGGCAAATCGAAGGTGAGTGATGCATTCGCCATCAACGTTGATGCCGAGTCCTTTCCATTCCAGGAGCTTGAAAACGTCTTCCATCGCATTGGTGAAGAGCTTCGGAGAGATGACATCTCCTTGTCTCACACCCCTCTGCAATGGAATCGGCTCCGTGCTCCCTTCCTGTACTCGGACTGACATGGTGGCGTTGTTATACAAACACTTCAACACTTCGATATACCGATAGTCAATATGGCACCGCTGGAGGGACTGTAGCACTGCCCAAGTCTCGATCGAATCAAAAGCTTTCTCATAGTCCACAAACGCTAAGCATAATGGCAAGTTATACTCCTCGGTCTTCTGTATAACTTGCCGCAGCGTATGGATGTGGTCTATGGTACTATAGCCTTTTCGGAAACCGGCTTGTTCCGGAGGCTGGAAGTCATCAAACCTGCGCTCGAGACGATTCGTGATAACCCTCGAAAACAGCTTATAAACATGGCTCAGAAGCGAGATGGGCCTATAGTTCTTCAATAAGGTCTTGTCGCCTTTCTTGAAGAAGAGCACCACCACGCTTCTGTTCCATGCCTCCGGCGTGATACCTTCGAGCAAGACGGAATTAAAGAGCTTCTGAAGGACTTTCAGTACCGGTGTTCCACCCGCTTTCAGAAGCTCTGAAGTTTAGTAATCACTAAACATTTTTTTTGACGCAGAAACTGAACTTACTAACTAATTGGAACACAATGTTAACACGAACGCCACGCGTAATCTAAATCATAGACTACCATACCGGCTATAGATTACCACCACCCCATCTCTTAACGCGGTTGCAGCAAAGGCGACTAAGGGATACCAAAGCCGCTACCACAAGCCCTGGGGTATTACACCACCTCTAAAAGAGTGGACACCCCAACCCAGTTGACCAACGTGGTGTTTTAAGGCCATATATTCCTCATGCACAAGATAATGTGCATTTGGTAAGCTCCAACAGGGCTGGGTGCATTGCATGTATTATTTTATTTGCCTTTTAGAAATCAGGGACAGAAACCAATTGCCACTGTCGCATTGATCAATCAATCAATGCCATCATTTATTTGCAATGCAAGCTCGTCGCATTTGCTAGAATTGGCGCGCGAAATAAATATGAAATTATTGTAAAACATTAGTCAATTTATATAGTAAATTAATATGTGTTAATTAATTAAAGAATTATTAATGTTAAAATAATTATAAATTATGAAATTAATAATTATTAATGCAATTATAATCAATTATCAATGCACAATTCATCACAATATTAATACAAGCTAAGAAAAAATATTGTAGGAATAAACTTGATTCACAATTACCAAACCAAAATTCACACAAATTACATAATTATTTATGTATTGTGACATATGTCAACATTAAATTTAAGTCATAGGCATTAAGTGCATATATTTTTTTTCCTCGGTTCATTTTTTACCTTTTATAGTTGACAGATAAATATACGGATCTAAATGAGTCAAAATATCAATGGGCCCAATTAAACGGTTTCCAAGTCATTAAAGTATTCGTTTAATGTGTAATACGCTTTGTAAATAAGGAATTTGTTAAACTTAAATTTGAAAATATCGGAACTATTGATGTCACGTACACTTTTGACAGTTTATTGCAAATTTTTGCCGTCATGCAAAAGATGCTTTTTTTTTAAAAGAGATGTTGTCCAGCGTGGTGTTTTAAGGCCATACATCACTCGTGAATAAAACAATGTGTACGGAGAAGCCCGTATCCAGCAATGATGAAAGGATTGGTTACGAAACTTATTACGCTACCTAAGCGGGTCGCTAGGTGCTCACAAAGGTAACACGAATTCACATTGAATCCTATACATATATCACCTGTAGATCTTGTGTTTCTATTGATTACTCATAACAAAGCCTTTTGCTGCTTCGCCCACACAATAGGCTCTGTAATTACGATATGTGTTCTACGTTGGTCGAATATGAGTTTTCGAAGAAATTAAACAGGCTATTGCGTTTTCGAGAATTCAATTAATTAATTACTTGCCTGCGCCTTCCATGATATAAAATTCGACACCCCGTTTCACCCCCTCAAGGGTTGGATTTCGTAAAATCTCTTATTAGTAAGTCATTACGTTATGAAACATAGCTACATGTCATGTTTCTGGCTTTAGCGGTTTCCACTCGGCGTTGATGAGTCAGTCAGTCAAGACATTTGACTTGGAAATGCTATGGAGTTTTAAAATAATAGAAAAAAATAAGTTTGACATATATATAGCAAATTTCAGTAGGTACTTACGTTTTAGAAAAAGAAGGTGTTTAAATAAGAGTAGTAGAGCTTTACGAGTCCTATCCGAGGATATTCTACCTTACATACCATCAGCCTATGTCTCTTCACTTCTATAGTCCTCTCCCAAGGACCACACATGGCTTTCCACTCTTCGCAACTATCCACTACTGGCGACTTTCTTCGAGTCATCCGTCGGACTTTTGGCGGGAACTTGGCGGAAGAAGCACAGCTAAGTTTTTTTGATTTGATTGTTATTTGATTATTGTAAAAATTGTTTATTAGGTGTATTGTGGTTTAATAGTGACAGTGTTAAGTGACAGTGACAGGTTTAATAGTTAAACTTCAAAGTGTTTTTCAAGCGTGGTGTTTGCGATAATCAAATAAAAGTGTGGAACTGCGTTCTCAGTGCTTCAAAGGAGTCCTCTTCTGTGCTCATTAAACCGACTGTCGCTTCCGTCGGGACTAGACTTTGACAGGTTCCCTTTCAGACTTTGAAATTCTTTAATACGAAGAAGACTTGACACCGACAGAATGTGCTAATTGCACCATTGCAATATATGGAGTAGAAAGTCATCTCTCTACTTGCCCGGAGGGCATTCGAAACTGCGCTCTCCGGTACGCGGTTTCCATTCGAAGAATCGTCTATCCATCGGTATTCAATCCTGAGATAAATTTATTGTTATTTTTATTCAATGTTTACAAATAAGGGGTTTATAAAAATATTTTTTTGGTGCCATAAAATTGTGTGAGTTGTACGTTTCAATTTTAATCAATCTACATAATTTAAGTTATACAGGCTTTTGTTATATCAATTTAATTTTTACATTTATTTGACAGTTTAGGTTTTATTAAAATGACCCTTTTCGTATACATATTTTATTACATGCGTTCTCATTTGTAGAGTATTTAGTTCCCGAAACTTAAGAAAGTTAGTTCTTTTTTAACTCAAACAAACAATTGTGTTTACAATAGGCGTTAGTTTCGGAGTGTCAAACATTTAGCCAAGAAGCCTACCTACAACTTAATCGAGTCAAGTATCGAGGTGAATCGGTACCCGGTAAATATATAAAGAATATATAAAGAAGGAACAGCTCACCATAACTTACTTACATCAATATTAGAGCTACATCGACTTGTATACGCAAAGTACACAACGCGAACGGTAGAGTAACTGTTCAACCTTGAAATAATTAGCTACTCACACGCCTTCCAGCCAGTTGTGTTGCCTTTTCTTTTGAAAAGGTATTCGGTATTTTATTGGTAACCCTGTGTAACTAACGTCACTATTTATTTTTTATATTGATTAAAACTTCATTGCACAATGGTATGTACAAAAGGCGGACTTAATGCCCTCGAGCATTCTCTTTCAGTCAACCACGTATTATACATAAAAAAGGATCGCAGGTGCAGTTTTGAATTAAAGAATCGAAAGCACAACAAATCTATAATCTAATATGCACATATTTAAATATACATAATATACACATAGCAACTGAAGATTTCAGAGCTGGCATGGAGGATTCGCGGTTGACAGTACTGATTTAAATCGACTTCTCTAACGCTTTTAATACTGTCGAACACGATATCCTTCTAACTGTCATTACTCACTTGGGTTTCTCTTCATCATCTCGGAATTGATTCTCATCGTATCTCCGTGGTCGCCACCAGGCTGTTCGCATTAATTGATTTATTTCAGAATTGTGTGACCTGTTTGCTGGTGTTTCACAAGGCGACATATTTTCACCTTTGTTATTTACTATATTATCAATCACATAACTACAAGCCTCAAACGCTCTTACCATTTGTACGCTGACGACTTACAGTTTACTTACAGGACTTACGACTTACAGGACTAAGCTCTTAGGAACTACAACACCATACGTACAAGCTCAAATCAGTGATCTTAATGTTGCTATTTGGGATGTAAATCACGATCTGCATCTTATTTCCGACTGGTCTAGTTTGAAGTCACTGTCAACCCTACGAAATGTCAGGCTATTATTGTGGGTAGTCATCGTCGCATGATCAATGTTGATTTAAACACAGTTGACCCTATACTGTATAATAATATGGTCATCCCTTACTCTTCAACTGTTAATCATTAACAGTTCTCTCAATTGGCGTTCTCAAGTAGTGGAGGTATGTCGAAGGGTCACCAACGCTGTGCGTTGTATATGTATATCGCTTTAAAACATTTCTACGACTAGGACCAAGACTGTGCTGTGCAGACACTAATTTTGCCTATTAGTGATTACGCTGATGTATGTTACCCCGACACTAGCCATGAACTCAACAAACTGGTTCGTTTGCTCAATAACTGTATTCGCTTTATCTTCGGTTTACCTAACTCGTTATATGACCATAACTCGTCCTATCGTTCACAGCTGAAATGGGTGCCTATCAGACAACGTAGAAACATAAGAATATTATGCACGCTTTTTTCTGTTTTATACCATCCATTTGTTCCTGAATATTTGAAATGTAAATTTCAATTTCAGGGTGATGTTTATAATTTTCATCTTCGGTCTGTCGACAATGCCTCTCTGTATGTCCCTTCTCGCCGTACCGGCTTCATGTCCAATTCCTTCGCTGTTCAAGCAGTAAATCTCTGGAATGCGCTTCCCACTAGCATTAGAAAAACCTCAAACAAAAACACTTTTAGAAGGGTGCTTCGGGATCACTATTTAAAAAATCAGCGTTCTTGATCTACACATAGTCTCTGTCTGGTTTTCGCTGCCTTCTTAATTAAATATTTCTGTTCAGTTACGTATTACTTATTATAATAGTGTTTGTATATATCTGTAGAATATATTCTTATGTCTGTATTCACTAGTTTGCATATATATTTTTATTTTTATTTATGTTTATGTTTATTATGTATATATATTTATGTATTTAAATTGAAACTGCACCGGCATTCGGTTTTCTGTTTGATCTAGTGGTTGAGTGGTAGAGAAGAGAACAACTTGATGAAATTACCCGGTAGTGGCTGGATGAGCCGAGTGGAAGACCATGTGGAGCGCAGTGGAGAGACATAGGCTCATGGTTTGGTATGGTATGATTTGTGTAGAGTGCAGGATGGAGTTCTTAAGAGACACACTTTGCAGCAAGTTTGTAAGATTAGTGTATTTAAAAAATTGCAGAGTTGCGCTTCTGTTTTCCCCTATAGTGTGGTTTCATGTCGGGTGGGTGTGCGTCCATTTCGCTCAATTTACGATACTCCTCGATTACGATCTACGGCTTTGTCTCTGTTCACCAGTTTAGATACTGTTACATGGATACAAATGGATGCTTTGGACCTTGTATGTATACCTTTTATTCGTTACAAAGAGTACATACAAACGCGTGTCTAATTAAAACGATAACTATTAAAATATTAAACTATAGGAAGTTATTATGTTTACATACGAAAACAAAAGTTTAAAATATTTCGAAAACATTTAGTTTTTGGTCATTAAGGAAATTAGTAGCATTGACGTCCGATCGAGGTTTGCACTCACCTATCGCTCACACGCAAAGCACTGAGAGCTTCTACAGCTTTTTAGTATTTGTTGAAATAGAAATCACTTGAAATAGATGAGTACACATTTCTGAAGCTTTCACGATGAACTGTAAATTTTTAACATAATACAATTTAAAGGAGCCTAGTACGAGCCTAGTAATCAAGTAGTGTAGATGTTACATAAAAGTGTTGATCCCAGTGAGCCACTAGACTCTGATGATTACAGTGTCTACACATTGTCTTGTGCAGTGTCTACTAGATCAATGTTCGACGGCTGTAGAAGCGGAGAAGTTGTTATATGCGGTCTTTGCTTAAATGGTTCAAATCGATGTTTTCGCCCAATTACGGTTTTCACTGATGAGCAGGTTATTTATTGATTTTATTTTAGGAACATCAATAGTTCCTCTCAAATTATACATTTGCATAACACTGATTTATACTGACATGTTCTTATATGCATGTTATATGCATGCATGTTCTTGTAATACAGGTGTACATAACATTTTTGTTAACATCACTGTTCCGTCACAAAGAAGTACTAATCAATAAGTATAAGTACTATTTAATATAGAAGTATAAGTAGGTGTAGGACAGTATAAATCACTAAAGTACATTTATAACTGGAAAATATATAATAATGTAGCTTAATAATAATAATAAAAACTTGTATAAGTCACTTATATACATAAAGATGGCAAAAATGAAAGGGAATAAGATTGTCAAGAGATAATCGAAAGTTAGAAAATAAAAAAATATCTAAATGGAAGACTTGATTCTATTTGAATAAGTAGTCCATCAACTAGAAATTCTGACATTTATAAGGCTTCAAGCCTAAGCTTATACGGTAACATTATCCTGTTATTGGTAATTAGGATAATACCTTTTTTTACTTGAAGAAAGGTGACAGCGAAATATATCCAAATTTTGTGTCTAAATTCATCGGATAAATCATAATTGAGAGGCATCGGAGTAGAAATATAAACGATTGTTAAAATTTATGTGCTTTAATACATTCCCGACAATTAAAGAAAAACTATGAACAGTTTTCTGTAGGTTCGATAGTTGATCGTGTGGTGTGGGCGGGCCTTAAAATAACATAGGCGACTAAGGATTAACATGCTGCTACCGTAAGATCTCAGGAACTACAGCACCATAAAAGAATGAATTCACCAACCCGCTAGACCAACGTTGCTCTTTAAGGCCATTCATCCGTCATACACAAAACGACACAGCATGAGGAGGCCCGTTTCCAGAAATGGACGACACAAAGCGACGTTGTTATGTATAGAAAGTAAAGCTAATTTATTCATCTGTGATACAAAATTTAATACCAATACTGTACTGTGCTATTATTGCAACAAAAGAGTATGTAACATTCTCGGTAAAATAATAAGGAAAATTACGTCAAAATCTCTTTCGATCTACCTTCCGAATTCGATCAAATGGCCTTCGACTAGTGCACCATTAGAGTATCTATACATTACACTACGTCAATGTTCGGCGGTTGTGGCAGCGGTGACGTTGACGCATACGGTTAATGCTTTAGTTGATAGTAACGGGGTTCAAGTAAGAAGCTTATGGCTGTATTTTTAGGTATATTTTACAAGAATTTCGGAAAAATGACGCTACATTTCGACTAAGGGTTGCTATCTGAATGCAAAAGAGCAATCAACTTCGTTTATGTCAACGTTTCTTAACCCGGGGGTCGCGGAGCCTCAGTATACCCCGGGGGGAATACGGAGGCTCGCAGTTGGTTACGAAAAATTAAGCATTTATGTATGAAGAAACCTTTTACTAATGGTTTATAATCGAATGTTGAACGGTAAAAATATAATTAGAAACCAATTACTAGTAAGAAGGTTATATCCTTTATCTTGATCTTTTCAGGGGGTCGCAACGCTAAAAAGGTTGAGAAATAATGGTTTATGCTATATGTGAACAAACCGTGATTAAAGGACGCTGGGAAAATGTATGAATGTAGTCCCAACCCATTGACAATCATAAAATTAATGACAATGATCAACTATAATTGTTAAACACTGTATTAATGTTATAATAGTTACTAAACTATATTTAGTATAGTTACTAAACTATACTAAACTACACTAACTATAATAGTGTTAATGCAAACAGATGGCACTGTATCGTTTCTACATCGCGCTATGTTTGTGTTCCTATGTAAATCATAAATTGAGAATTCTAGTTTTATTTCTTTATTTTTATGTGTGTTTAACAATATAGTGGGATTTATATCACCATACTTGTGGTTTTATTGGTCGCACCCTCGGATTGGATCCGAGTTAAACAATAATCGTTATAAGCAATAACAGTTATAAGCAATAACGTTATAACAGTTGCCCTGTTAAAGTGAGTTTATTTTACTAATATTATATGAAAAAGATAAGACGTATAGACCTACACATGTAACTTTGCCGGTGGTCAATTTAGGAACTAAATTTCACATTAAAATTTAGGATTATTTCCTAAATTTTAGTTCACATTTAGTTGAAGTTAAGTTCAGAATTTAGTTGAAATTAATTAAATAATTAATTTTAGGAATCCATAAAGTATTGAACGTAACATCTTGCTTAAAACATGATCTTTACCTATAAATTGAGTATATATTTTGTCGTCGATAGCAACGACATCTTTCATCGGCAAAGTTATGTGTGTAGGTCTGTAAAGGGTTAGAATATAAAAGCTGTTTAAATATCGCGGTTCGTTTACGGTTTTAACATTTAAAAGATCTACGAAATAAAGCTATCCTTTGAGGTATAATCTCAATTATGTTGGTACACGTTGAGTGTTTTGGGACACTACCCATCGTCATTTGAGAATAATCATTATGACGCATTTCTTAACCCATTGAATTGAAATTCGGCACTAATTTTTGAGTGTATTAATTAGATTATATTGGTATATGGACAAAATCGATTTAGTAGTTCCAAAATTACGACACGACAGTGTAAATGTTTAAAGAATTCTCGAAAAAAAAATTTTCAACGGCAATACAGAAACAATGAAGCAATGTCTCAATAATTATATGTTGTTTTTTTCTAAAATGTACTGAGAATATTTCTCCCTTTAGGTATATGTCGCGTGCCATATCGATTTTTCACTCCTAAATGATTAATCATTTCTTTTAGATTCCGGACTGAATTTAGTTTTTTGAGAAACATAAAAGTAGCGGCCAGACTCATTTGTGACATGTTTTCATTGCACCAAGTTGGACGTTTCCGACACATGTCGGCGTAGTTTGGCGTAATGCCAAATTGTAAACCGGATTAAATTCAGTGGCAACTAAATGGGAAAGGTTCTAAAGAACTGTGTGAATTGGTGCCAAGTTTAATGAGAGTTTTTGCGAAAGAGTATAAAAAGCAATATAAAAAGCTGGGACTGAAAGATTCGCTTTTTACCCATTTTTGGTTTCGATTTTGATATGGTTTGGGGGGTGGGAGGGGAGGGTACTGTTCCATAATTATTATTAGGCAAATAGGGATAAATTATTATTATTAATGATTATGGAGAAAAGAGAGTGAAGAAAAGCAAAAGAAAAAGAATTTTTTCCATTGTTTCATCGCTCTTCTAATTATTTAAAAATTTTGTTATAAATTTATTAACGAATCCAGTGGTTTTGGGGATTCAAGTGTTTTCTCTGTTAAATGTCTTTGTGGTCCAATGCCAATGGACTCTTGATTTAATACAAAAGCATACCAATCGTTATAAGGATATTACATATTATTGTAATTTTCGTACCAACGACACCACCGATCCACGCCACAGCGATATGGCGCTGAACACTGGTGATGTGTTGAAAAGTAAATTCACAACTACACCACCAGCAGTGGTGTGGTTTCCTTGGTAACAAATGCTTGTTAAAACTAGATTATATCTTCATAGATATAAGCGTAATCGGTAGACACTGAGGTATCTATTCACTGCCGCTCTGAGAAACATAGTATCATATTCTGTTACATCTCATATTATGTACTCTACGATATTATATCTCATAAAACCACAAATTTATATAGCTTTGAAGTAAGTGATAGATATTAGCCTGTCAATAATGATAGATTGAAAGACAGGATACAATTGGCCGGCTTTATAGGAAAAGCGATAAAATTGTTAGAAATGATTTTTTTATGAACATAGTATCCATACATGGCGGAAGTAAATTGAGTCAGTAGGGATCACAGTTTAAAGTTATGTCTCTCTTAATGTTACGTTTTTCTTGCTGCTTTGTATAATACTTTGTTATTTCTATAATTTTTTTTTCAAAACTATACGATTTTCATCGTTAAGATATCCCAATTTGAACAGTTTTGAAGTCACGCTAACAGTATAAAGCAGGAGAACCCGAGTGCTCGAGAATGAAAAAGGACTACTTGTAAAAGGTGCCAGACGAGCTGACAGTATTTTGCTGACGAGCTGACAGGAATGGATTTGAAGAAAGAAATGAATGGAATGGATTTAGTGTATAGAGGAATGACGTTGATATTTCGTATATTCCGTCTACCGGCGGCTTTTCTCCTTTATAGTCCCTCGCGTGATCTATCTAATGCTGACCCACCATCTTGAGAGTGCTGCAGTAATTTTGCGGTGTTTGCGCTAGTTAATTAGCTGTCAGTGGATAACACGCACGGCATGAGATGCGGTCAACGTATCAACATGAACTTTATTAACGTCAGAGATAATGTATATCGATAACTAGTGTAGAGATAGTGTATCCAAATATAACTATATGTTTCATAAATAGATTTGTAACCGTAGTCTTGTTTTATAGCAACTTATGCAGTCTGTATGGAGATTGATTTTGAACTTTTAGATGCCAGCCAAAAAGCCAGCTCTTTTTGGAATCCACTGTTGGACATGGGTCTACTCATGCACATTGTCTTGTGCATGAGGGATGTACCGCCTTACAATCTCACGTTGGCCAAGCGGATTGGCAACTCCACTCATTTACAGGTGATGTGGACAGCTGGGGGTGTGATGGTGGTGGTGGTGTGGTAGTGGTTGCTCAGGGCTTGTAGTAGTAGCTTTGTTATCCCTCAGTCGCCTTTTACGACACCCACGAGAAGAGATAGAGAGACGAGATGTAAGACACCACACGGCACTTAGGTTAGAAAGGTTTTAGAAACGGTTTTTTACGAGTATTTCGACCGTAGACATAGTTAGGGCTCACTTCCACTTCCTAGCGAAAATGCAAACATCTACAGATGAACTACAGCAAGAAAGATATACCGTCCAGGGCGGGCCAAATTTAATCCTGCCTTCTATACTATACTATACTACACTACCGTACTGTACCGTACTGTACCGTACTGTACCGTACTGCGCCGTACTGCGCCGTACTGCGCCGTACTGCGCCGTACTGCGCCGTACTGCGCCGTACTGCGCCGTACTGCGCCGTACTGCGCCGTACTGCGCCGTACTGCGCCGTACTGCGCCGTACTGCGCCGTACTGCGCCGTACTGTGCCGTACTGTGTCGTACTGTACTATACACTCATACGCATACACTATAATATTACTCACACACGATCCGGAATCGAACCCCTTCATTTTCTTTGAAAACATCGCAAGTTGTTTTAATGCGTTTTAATAATTGATAGTGTAGGTTGTGAGGAATAAACTTGCGAAGGAATCTTGTGTCTATAAGTATTATATTTAAATATCATTGATAAAATCTTAGTACTTATACATGCACTGAACTGAGGCACCTATACATCCACGCTATTGTTCTGCCAAATTTCATTTCAATCTCTTAAGAAATGTGTTCTTCAGTTTCTCTACATTTTTTTGTTCAAAATTTCAATGTGATCACCGCAATAGGGATATTCCTTCGAAATTAAAAAAAAAACTTGTAATTTATATACTTGATTCTTTGTAACTTATAAAACAGACATATTCTACATAGAAACCCTCATAAAATCAATGTCCATACAAGAATAATAAAATCAATCCATCATTTCTTTATCACGACCCACTGTTCACTTTTCTAACATTAGAGTGCGACCCCAAACAATCAACAACATGTCAAACTAACAAACATTCCAATATATGCCTTATTACGAGCTCATTAAAGTGCCCATGGGTGTAGGTTGACCCACGTAAGGCAAATATAATAAATTATTAGGAGCATGCGTCATGTATTGTCTGACATTTTGACGTTGATGTACCTTTATAATCTAATATAAAGTATGTTCATTACAAGTGGGAGAAGTCGGAAAAAACATACATTCTTGACGTGAATAAAGGAGGCTTCTCATTTTTGAGTGTCGGCAAATACGGATACGGTCAAGCAGATACCGAGGGGGTTCATTGAAACGTCAAATTTGAAACTTAAGTACTAGTTAATAAGAATGTTCCATTTTCGAAACACATATGACTTAAGGAATTCGAGAATTGAACAGATAACACTATGAGACTGTAACCTGCCTGCCCTACAGTGCTTGTATAACATATCTAGTATGTATTCTTAAATCGATGACCGTTCGGTAAAGTTACGTGCGTATAATGAATTTTGATAGATTGCCACAGCCTTCACTATTCGGAAGCGGCCCGATGGATACGGTACATCTGTTACAACGGAACTAATTACAAACGAATTAATTATAAAATAAAAAAGGCGGTTGCGAATGGGTAAGTCAAATTGAAAAGAAAGAAAACACAGACTTTTTACATTTATACTGAGATTTTATCAATGATATTTAAATACTGTGCTACTGCCTCAAACAACACTCTACAAGGTACTTACCGAAACATGATTTTGTAAAAACCATATGATTATAGGGTAGACGTAACTATTCCCAACTTTGGGTTTATATCATCGCATCTCCCGTCATCGGCGTGCGGTTAATCCGCATTTCCTTAACAAATAGTCGCTGCGTACAGTAAGATCATCAAGACACCCAAAAGCTGTAGAATGAACTGCCAGCTGAGCTTGCTCCGATAGGGGGCTCTTCAAGAGAGCCGCCAATAGGATTCTGCAAGGTCGGCAGCGCACCCGCATTGCAAGTGTCCATGGGCGGCGGTGACCACTTACCGTCTACCCACAAGACCCGCCCGCTCGCCTTCCATCTCTTCAATAAAAAAAAACTTGTCCTTGAATGTACCGGGAACCTCAGTGTGGGACGCGGTCCGGCCACGTGGATCGATAACTTCAAGTAGTTCGCCGGTGGTAGTTGGATCAAAAGGGCGGTAGATCGTATATATGTAAATATACTCTTGATGTTTCAACAATTAATTGTATTCCAAAAGCACTGGCAAAAACATCACACTACTTCTGACGGCGCACCCCAAAACCACAGACGAAGGTTGAAAACCCTATTAACATTTTGAACGAAGTCGAAAACTATTTCAAACTCAACTTTAGGTTCAGTATAACCTAATTTCCGGGTTTGTGGGAGAAGGGAGGGGGGTAGAGGGGGGAGCGGCGATGAATTCAAATGGAAGCACTCTGTTCTTCATTTTTAATTGACACTAGCTTCCCGCTGTGGTTTCACTCGGTGGCTAATAACGATTTCCTAGGGACGTTAAAGGTATCCTATGTTCACTTGACAAGTTTGTAGTGGCCCTGCAAGTCGAACATTCATTTGTATAATGACAATTGCACGATGTCAAACAACGTCACTTTTTGGCGGGAACTCGAGAGGTGAAGTTGAGATTTTGTTAATTTTTTATAAAAATTGTGTATTGTGCGTTCTGTGGTTTAATATTGATAGTTTATTAAGCTTCAAGCTGTTTTTCGTGCGCAATGTTTATCATAATCAAATAAAAGCGTGGGGCTGCGTTTTTTGTGTGATTCCAAAGAGTCATCTTCTGTTCTCAGTAAACCCACTATCGCTTTTATGAGCGACTTCTCACTTAATTCTATGGGACTGGACATTGACATGATACGGTACAGATTTTGATGTTGTTTATTACGAAGAAAACTTGACACTGGCAGAATGTGCTAATTGCACCATTGCCATATATAAAAAGAAAACAATATAAAACCGACTGCCGTTTAATTTTGCGCATGTCCTCCGGGGAACGGATCGCGAACACAGGGGATGCCCCGTTATAACGAGCAAGTATGACACCATGTTTAACACAAACAAACCTACATCCATTTTGTTTAGCAACGTCACGATCATCTCGAAATAATTTCTTATTATTTAAAGTGACTTGTTCGTTAATGTATATGTTTTTGGACACTTCACTAATATTCAGTTTGTCTGTAGTAAGGCCCTTATTCATATTTAGTAAGACAGCGCAAACAAAGCTATCACGCAGCACTTGGGTCACGAACTTCACAATAACATTTTTCGGAAGCGATCTAATAAGATGGGTTTGCTGCACACGATGTGTGGAAGCAATGTCTCTCTGCGTAATTGGGTGTTTAATTGCAGACCCAATATTCTTCAGTAAGTATGGATATGCGGTTTTCTCCACGTCTCTCAGGTAAATTTCAGATTTCAACATTGCACAGTCGGGCCTGCTGCTCCGTTTTATTAATTATCGCTTCCAGTTGTACAATACGCTGTTCTCGTTCCTCACAGGAAGACAATCGCTCTTCAAGTATTGTTACGCGCCTCCGCAAGATTACAATTAGGTAATTTCTAATCAATCATAAAATGTTTTTTGTTCACGCGAAATCATAACGGAAACAGCTACAAATTGATCATTCCCTCGTTACGTTTTCAATTATGGGAATATGGCATCACATCCCTAGCGGCCATTATCTAAATTGCATCAATGTTGCCTTTGTAAAATGTTCCCTTGGAACATCATAATGTTTTCATGTTTTCTTGTTTCAAAGGGAATTTGTCTATTTTCCCCTTTGTAGTTACCGCCATTTTGTAATCCTTTGGCGTGGGTAGGAAAACTGCGACTTTAATACAATAATAATTAATACATCACAATTTACATTATTTTGAAAATTTAATCTATTTACGTATAAATAAAACTGTAGAAGCAGCGTGTCTGTACATTGAATATATTTACCAAAAACTGATTGGAGGCGATGAAGGATTCTTCAAAAATTTTCAAAATCGTCTGTCTCTCTGTTTGTCTGTTCGAACACGGCAATCTCCGAAACTACTGAACGGATTTTCATGGGGTTTCCACAGGTTAATTAAGCTTAGCTTGGCGTTTCGAATAGGCGTTGTTACATCGGAATCGGCTGACGAGAAGAATAGATATCCCAATTTAGAGTTTAAAAACTAAAATTCCACGCATACGAAGTCGCGGGCGCAGCTAGTTTAATAAATAAAACACAAAATTATTATTTAAAACTGTAACCAGTTAAACTGCAACTGAAATTTTGTCTGGCATAGATCCGCTACGAGTACTAACGATAAGACGGCCTTTTGTGCATTCCATACGTGTTACAATGTCTGTTACTGTCTATCCGTGCAGCCTTTTTGTTCTTCCTCATGCACGAGGACCTTGTGCACGAGGGATGTATGGCTTTAATGGCCAAGCGGGTTGATGAGTTCACTCCTATAGAGGTGGTATAATTTCTAGTGGTAGTGGCTTCGCTATCCCTTAATCGCTTTTTACTGTTCCTTGTTTGAAGATATGGAGAACTTATTGAGGGTTCATTACAGATTAAAGGAGCACCCTTTGAATAGCGAGTCCTCTATAGGCGCAATGCGTGAATATTACACATCGATATCAACCTTATAACGTCCCACCGCAGGTCACATGCCTCCCCTAATAAACGACTTGGAGGTATCGCGCCATAATACATCACACGGGCCCAGTGTTGATTGGACAGGTACACAGCGATGCTCCAGATTTCTTTTTAATTCTTGAGAATGCTACGTTTTCCTTCACCGCCTGGTAATTTTAAAAATCCATACTTAAGTAGAAACTCAGTGGTGGTACGGGCCGAGGATTTGAACTCGCTACTTCACGAAATAGAGTCGAGTATAGATACTCGATAGCCCCTAGGCTATCAACATTGTACCTCTATATTCTATTTTAGGCATATTTCTAATAAAAAAATATTGTTTATAATTTAGTAAACGTGACGTAGGTATTATGGTATCTTTCATTAACTTTATTAGGTTGAACTTCGTAAAGGCACAGTTTTGATGAACGCGATCACCACCCGACGATTGTATACAAAACTATATAGGCATATAACAAACATAACAGTATGTAGGAAGGCTTTATTTATATATTTTTAAATAACCTCTACACAGGTGGTCTCGAAAACCGAAACCACTTTAAGTTAATTTAAAAAAAAAGTAACATACCTACTCGTAAAATGTTAGCTATATTTTGTGGAGAAAATATTTTAGTGCTTTTTGTTTTAGCAAATATTTTAGTGTACGACAAATTTGGCAAAAATTTTAAAAAGTGGATCTCCTATCTAAACACTTTCCAGTTGCATCAAGTAGATCAAGCGATTTTCTTCAAGTAGAGTGTATCGACGACAATAAAGAAATATTAATTTATAATAACACGAACTATTATTGGATTATATGATTCGCTGCATATCCTCAGTCGGTTTATATGTAGACATTTAATACATATTTGTAATAAACAGTTCCTAAAATAACTTAATAAATCTTCTACGTTAAAAGATTCTAACACTCACTGACAGACAACGCACAGCCTAAACCGGTGGGTCTAGAAGCAGGAAGTTTTTCACAGGAGTTCCTTATATAACGTTGGTGAGCACTAAGAAAGGATTTTTGAAAATTCATTCCCTAAGACTGTAGAATAAAGGACGAAAGTTTGTATCGGAGAAAAGTCTGATGGTTCCTGAGATGTTGCCGATGAGAAATCTCATCGGGTATATTGAAATAAAATTCGATTTTTGGTTGTGGGAATATGTTCTCACAACCAAAAATCGAATTTTATGCGATATTATCGTACGCGATAGATAATAGGTATATTGCCTTCGTGTACGAAAAGGTAGGTTGGTGAAATTATATCAATCAGCCTATAACGTCCCACTGCGGGTACCAGGTCTCCCTTAGTAGATTACTAGGGAATTTCGGGCCATAATCCACAATGAAGTCCGTGCGGATTGGTTGATATACATGCTACAGATTATTTTTACTCTCCAGCGTGAGGGTTTCCTCACGATCTTTCCCTTCATCGCAGATTTATTTGAAATTCTAAATTCTAAGATCTCTGAAAACATAAATTAATATGACTTGTTATGGATATATCAGCTGTATAAGTGTATAAGTGGCGAAGTTCTGGTTATAAATACATAAATAAAAAAGTACATACGTATTGGCAATCCATGCGGTGATGCTCGTTGTCATGGCAACGTCAATTTCTGAATGGTTGTCAAGGGCGCTCTTATTCACTTTCAAGTATTTTCCTTCCGTCTCCGCCCCCTATTTCCTCAATTTATTTCAAAACAAGATTAGAGGCGTTGTTATCGTCTGAAGGAACGTGATCTGCTGCATAAGATGAATGCCACTTTTCACTTATTTGCCACTTGAGGTACTGCATCTCCCATATTTTTCTAATACAGTGATTTTTGGATATTTTTATATAGACAACTATTATATTGAATTACAAAGGGGCAGCGTTAGAAAGATGATAATCACAGAGTTATAACATTAAGTCTTCATTGATTAAAAGTAGCGTGACGTCACAGTAACGGCTGCATGGATGGACTTGTTCAGCAATGGTTCCATACAGCCAATTTCAGTCCACAATGACAAACGTTGGCACACCTCCGGATGCACTGCCTACCTTTGAAGATGTTCGGGTTGGTTTTAAAAGAATGGATAGGATAGGAATGGGCTCTGGCATATCTCATTAACTACCGAAACACGTACGTACGTACATTGAGGAATAGGATACAGTGGGAAACGCAGTACATTTCAAGGTAGTCTTCTGCGAGAGATGGGTAACGAGGCCAGTCGAGTGCGCCCAGCGGCTGTTGGATTAATATAATAATGCAGTTTTTTAATCGATTCTGTTTTCCTACAAAGAATAAATAAAAACAATTCGCGACAATTCTGCTACAATCGTATCTTATAATTGCGATCCCACATGGCAAGGAGCTATTTGTACATACTAGTACAACGAAAAACTTACACAGTACAACTTTTCTTACAACTTTAACATTTTTCACAACTTATTAAAAGTTAATTACCCATATACGAGGGAGATGGTAACCCATCTCCACTCGTGGTCCTACCAACCTTTTGGTTATACGGTCCGATCGTCGGGAGGTACGCGCCGTACTCGCCTGCTAAGGGCTATGTTCCGGCGCGTATCTGTTCTGCCTGCCTACAAGTAATTTCTATTCCCGTATCCCTTAGCCACTCTCCCCTTTCTGGGGCTGTTCTACTCCATAGTAATATACCGGTCCCTCCTCGAGGGACATACGAGGGAGAGTCAAAAATTATCTACATTCATAATAACACACCTTTAAGGTTGTCATGCTGCCTTCTACTTATGCAGTTGGTACGACTGTAGTCATGTGTAGACCTACCGTCTGGCGGTTACAGTGTAGACATGTCCGCTCCGGCAGCAGCTTGCACCGAAGTGGAACAACGAGCAGTGACAAGATTTCTCTGGTCGGAAGTTGTGAAGGGGCTGAAATCCATCTTAGACTTCTATCACAATACGTGGACCGTGCCTCGGCACGTAAAATTGTTTCATCGTAGATTGAGAACATTAACAATGGCGATGATTAAAGATTAAAGGCGCACGAAGAAGGAGCAGGACGTCCGTCAACCCCCACCACGCACTTCAAGATTCAGCAAGCTCGAGAGATGGTTCTGGCCGATAGGCGAGTTACCATCAATGAGGTACCTTTATCTTTGAACATCGGTCATGGTTCTGCCCATCAAATCATCCACGACGAGTTTGGCTTCCGTAAAGCCTCTGAGCGATAGGTGTCAATACAGCTTACTGCAGAACACAAGCTCAAACGCGTCGACATTCATTTAAACCATCTACAAGTTGGGTTCTGAGGTGCTGGAACACCCTCTCTATAACTCAGATCTTGCTCCCTCCGATTTTCATTTGTTTGGGCCGCTCACGGATGCTTTGCGAGGTTGTCGACGTGTAGGATAGCGGTGCAAAAGTGGCTTCGCGACCAATCGTGGAAAGCCTTCTTCTTGGAAGGAATACAAGTGTATTGACAAGGGAGGAGACTATGTCGAATAATGTTGTATATATTGATCCCCTATTTTTGTGTAAATAAATTGTAAAATGAAAAGTGTAGATATTTTTTTTTACTCAACCGCGTACATTTTAATCCGTCATTTTATATTTTAATAAGAAGCTAATTTGTTGAACTACCCGTCAGAGAAAATATTTAAAAGTAATGTGTATAAAGACTCAAATACTCTTACACTCATATTGCGTTTCATAACAATTTCATTATAACGTCACATGCGATATGTGATAGATAGTGAGAAAGGAAATTAAACCTTATGGAAGTAGTGATACGGCCCACATTCTTATACAGCCTTCCAGATTTCATCAAAGATCTTTTCATAAAACAGCATCACAGTAGACATAGAATTTACTTGATAGTAATTGGTTTTCTGTCGCTTATGTTATGGACAATAACAATGTCGTCTTGTTACAATTTAAGTAAATTTCGAAGAATTTTTAATTCATACTTCATGGTAATCACGGTACATGATTTCTCAAGTAACAAATATTATATTGTATGGATTGTTTCGTCCGACATAATACTTCTCGAAGAACTGCTTGAGCCAGCGATCGAGAAGGATCTTTCTGCCTTCACGTTTCGTGATTAAAATGTCATTAAGTACTCAGAAATCAAAGATGAGTATTTTCGTCACACTCCTTTACTATCAGAGGTAGTCATTTTCTTTCTGAATAATATTTTATCACAATATTTCTTTTCTCTGTCTGTTTGTGCTTACTCTTGTAATGGATAATTTGATTTGAAAATTATCTTGGTTATCTGCCGCAGATGTAGTAGGTTCAGCTTCTATCAGCCTATAACGTCTCAGTCCAAGGCACAGGCCTCTCCTTAGTAAATCACTGGGGGGTTCCGTTCTGTAATCCATCACACGGGCCTAGTGCGGATTGGTCTCACAGCAGACTACCTTGAAATGTACTGCATTTCCCACTTTATCTTATTTCCTTAATGTACGTACGTGTTTCGGTAGTGAGTGAGATGTGCCAGAGCCTATTCTCATCCTATCCCTCCCCATTTCCCCAACCCTTTCTCCAAATCCATTCGTATATCCAAAGGTAGGCAGCGCATCCGGGGGCGTGCCAACGTTTGTCATTTTGGACTAATGTTGGCATGTATCACGGATGTCTATGGGCTACAGTATCCACTTACCAGCAAGTGGACTGTATGCTCGTCTGCCACCTTCGTCCATAAAAAAAAACATACTTTACATTTGTTTTTTATTTTTGGAGCATGAGGTTTTCCTCACTATGGCTTCCTTCACACCCGAGATAGTGACAATTTTTAAAAATCCGTACTTAGGTAGAAACTCTGTGGTACGGGCCGAGGATTTGAACTCACGAGGTTGAGGTTCAGCTTCAGTTTTAACCTTTTAATAACTGTCGTCTTTAATAACTGTCGTCTTTAATAACTGTCATTTGCGCAGATACACATGTGCGCCATTTTTTTACTAGTTTGCGGTATCCGCACGGATGTTGCACACTCTCAAACGATGCGAGATCTCGAGGAGTTGCGGAATTCTATTTGCTTTGATTGCAATTCCTAATTGTACGCTATTGATCGCCTAAGAGGGATAAATAAATGAATTACAACGATATCTACCGAGTGGTATGAGTTTACCTGCGTTCACCATAACTATACCTTTTCACAACCTTACTAGTTGCGTGACTCTACACACTAAGGTTATATTATCGGCAATCCACCAATAACGATCAATAAAAAGGCCACCATTATACTCTAATGTTTACCTTTCATCAGCCAAATATGTACGCCTTTGTCTTTCATTGTGTTGCCAGTAATGTATTTAAACCTGTTGTTTCAGTGAATTGTTTTTATTTGTTTGTTTGTCATCGAAGAACATGAACTGCAAATTTGTTGATAGAGCATCCATTTCTATGTTTATTTATTAAGAGTTATTGTCCATTGGTCCACAATATTAAAGTGTTTATTTACCTTAAAATTGTACTTATTATCGCTGTTTTTTTTTTTGTCTCAGAAAAATATATTTAAAACGATATTTTTGGATGTAATTTAATATTAAAATATTACCTGATTTTCCGACGCATGTAGCGAAATCTCTAGAGATTTAATTAAATCGCGGATCTTAATGCGACATATATCTTTATTACGATAAAGTAAGATTTTATGTTGCAAAATAAATACATGACCGGTTTTTAAAGTTTACTTCTGTTGCCTACTTTCAATCCTCCCTTACATCAGTGAACACTGATGCAATTTGAGGGCCGTTAGAATGAAACGAACATTAAATATGGTGGTAACCATCTTCTCAAACATTCATATACAACGCCCCCTGGCGGGCAATAATGCGCCCTTTAAGAAACATTGGTCTACGTAAGTCGCAAAGCCTTCTATTTTATGTTCCATCTTTGTCATAGGACTGCAATTAATCTGGCTTTCCAAAGCTTATTTCAGTCTGAAACTAGTACAAATATCCAGTGCGATATTGCGATGTAAAGTTTAGCAATTTCAGCATATTCTGTATAGAGACATACTACAGACAGGGTTGAAACCATAAGCCGATGTTATTGAAGTTCTTCCTTATTGCAGTTTTGATGCACATAAGCATATAGAATGTGCACATAAGCACTGTTGGACACGGAAGTCCTCATACATATTGTGTTATGCGTGTGAGATGTGTGGCTTTAAAACGCCATGCTGGCGGTGGGTTGGCGAGCCCACTCTTTCAGGTGGTGTATTCCTAGGAGTTTGTATTCGCAATATCTCTCAGTCACCTTTCACGATACCCACAGAAAGAGATGGGGATGGTGTTACTCCATAGCCGGCCGGCAAGACACGTCTTATGACACATGAGAGATACAGGTCATGTGTCCCTCATGCCATGAACCAGTTGTCCACGCTGGACAAGCAGGCTGGCGACTTCACTCTTTTATGGGTGATCTGGTTCCTCAGGGCTTGTGATAGCGATTTTCTTATCTTATATCTGCCTTTAACAACATCTATTATAAGCCTAGTAATATTGAAAAAAAAATATTTCTTTAATAAGATTGGCGCATTACTTAATTGAATGGGGGGCGGGTAGGGGCGGGAGGGGGGGGGGGGGCGTTGCAAACAAGACAAAAATGAAGGTATAAAAAGAACCGTAGGCGACAGACCGACTTAATTAAGGCACATTATTAACTTTTCTAGGAAAGAGGTCGGGTGATTGACAAATTTAATTAGCAGTTTTGCATTTTTCTTCTGTGAAAAGTCTACGGATTAGATACTAGTCGTACTGTGTGGATTGTTTTGGTTAATAAAGGCGAAGATTCGACTTGGAAGTTTTTTATACATTGACAATCAATAAAATAGTATTCTGTTTCGGAATAAAAGGTGGGTATTCAAAAACAAATCTTCGACCAGTTATTGCCATTACCATTTCATCTTATCCCATCCCTCCGCCATTATCCCAACTCTCTGTTCAAATTCATTCCCATGTCTCCAAAGATTGGTGGTGCGTCCTAATTTCGAACTGATGTTGGTATGTATCGCGGATGACGACTTTTTTTTGTAGGGAGAGAGTGGTCACGTTACTTCTCTCTCGCAGAAGACTGTGAGAGAGGAGTAACGTGACCACTCTCTCCCTAACGTGACCGGTTGATCGCGCCCAGTAGCTGCGGTAATGGAGCGTGCAATCTCCCACTTCAAATATAAAGACTAGACAAAGACAAAGAACACAAAACAAGCGCGACAGAAAATATTCTTTTTTTCGGAAATCTTCTTTTTAAAGAAGTCTTAGGACAAATGTTCCTTTTAATGATAGAAGTTCTGTGTTACGAAGTTTCAGGTATTTTTTATTACACCATGTCATTTTTATTACAAATACAACCTTATATTTAATATACTTTATATACAACCTTATTATGTAATCGCACAGAGCTATAATATAACCGTACAGAGCTATAATATAATCGTACAGAGCTATAATATAACCGTACAGAGCTATAATATAATCGTACAGAGCTATAATATAATCGAACAGAACTATAATATAATCGCACAGAGTTATAATATAATCGTACAGAGCTATAATATAATCGCACATAGCTATAATATAATCGCACAGAGCTATAATATAATCGCACAGAGCTATAATATAATCGCACAGAGCTATAATATAATCGCACAGAGCTATAATATAATCGTACAGAGCTATAATATAATCGCACAGAGCTATAATATAATCGCACAGAGCTATAATATAATCGCACAGAGCTATAATATAATCGCACAGAGCTATAATATAATCGCACAGAGCTATAATATAATCGCACAGAGCTATAATATAATCTCACAGAGCTATAATGCGAAACAATTTAATTTATTAACACTACTCCGAATAGTTTCTAACTAGCTTCTGAGTTATTTCACTACCCTCATTTGCCTTTCAAATTTTCCCCGTAGTTGATATTTACATGGGCTCTGATTTACATAGAAGTTGTGTGAGAGAGGAAATACTAAATATATGCTCTCTTTGACTGAATCATATGCTTTCCTGTTAGTTTATGATTTGCTCGTGTGTAGAGGAGTATCTCTAAAATGTTAGTTTGAGAATGGAGTTGTTGACTTTAATTTTGGCGTATTACAAAGTTTGATAGATAGTTGCTGTTTGTTTCTATTAGTTTGTATGTGTATGCCAGGGATGGCGAACCTTTATTGATCTACGTGCCATTTTTTGTAAAGAAATGTTTAATGAGGCCATGAAGTGCCGTCAAACAATCTTGATTTAGTGATTAATGGCGAAAAAAAAAACTAAATACTATCAACTTAAAACTCTTTATTTGCAACCAGAAATATACATTTTGTACAGCAATAGTAACATTAAGACTTTTATGTTTATTTAAATGAAAGAATAAAATAGTGCGACTTCTGCTGTTGTCGCTTCGGCACCGGTAGCCGCCGTTCACAATGATCTTTGTTACTATGACCTCAAATGTAGACGAAAAAAATATTTTTTTTCCATTAGGTACCTAAATTCTTTAATTAATGCCGTGCCCAAATTATTTTGTCACGTACCATGGGTTCGCCATCGCTGGTGTATGGTATCTGTTCATATTAAATGAACTTGATATGAACAACTTAGTACAACGGTACCAGACTATTGAGTTGACAGACCGTTTTTTTTGGGCCTTTTTATCGTTCCACTATAGGGTTACAGGTCTCTTGTAGCAAATCATTACGGGATTTCAGGCCATAATTCACTACGCGGGCCCATCGCGGAGTGGTGGATACATATGCTGAAGATTTTAATTCTGGAACATACAGCCAGTGATATTCTTTTTAAAAAAATTCGTACTTAAGTATAAACTCGGTCGAGGATATAAATTCACGAACGAATGAGAATCCAGAACAGGTACCCCTAGGCAATCACCGCTTCACTTTTGTTAACACCTCATATAAAAATTGAGTATTTAAAACATTTGAAACTATCAAAAGTCTCTAAGCTAAATATTTAGCCCATTATACCTTAATTAATCATTAATTAAAGATCTACAAGTCCTAATTCTTAATTAACAGGTACTTACAAAAATCTTTATTTTCCACACGTATGTCTTTATTACTGGACACAACAGCTCGCAGTCATTATGTACGTGCCGACAACAGATTGCTGGTTTGGGGGGAAACCAATATTTATTGTGAGTACGTGACGACTTCTAAATGTGCCTGCATAGTAATGTCTTGTAGGACTGCATGCCGACACTGAATCTCTAATGTAGGAATGCTGTGTGGTGTCGTCGGGCTTTAGCACCCCTCCCCTTCACCGTCACCGCCTCATCTCTCCCCATGGGTGTCTTAATAGCCGAATAAGGGTTAACAAAGCGGCTGATAAATTACACCACCTTAAAAAAGTGGACTCGTCAATCCACGTTGTGAGGTCATACATCCCTCGTGTACAAAACAATAAGCATGATGAAGCTTATGACAAGCAGTGCATAGTGAAAGTGAATGCATAGTGCATAGTGAGTTGCATCGCATTGCATCTTCTACACATATAAAGGGAGTTCTACATGTTCTGATTGATGGCGAGTCAAAATTACTGAACTTAGAATAATGGAATTTGAACAATCGCTTCCTTTTACAACATAAAGACTCATTAAGAAGGGATTTTTTTTTGAAAATTGACCTCTAAAATGGTGCACGTATCATAATTTTTTCAATAATTAATAAGGGTATCATAATTTGTGTCGAAAAAATATTTTATTTTCCTATTATTATTATAATTTTTATGGACGACGGCGGCAGACTATCATACAGTTCATCTGATGGTAATTGGATACTGTCACCCACAGACATCCGCGATATATGCCAATACTAATCCAAAATGACAAATATTCACTTGAAATTTGGTATTACGACACAAATTGAACATGTGGTTTGCCATTTTTAAAAAGGGTGTCAGCGGCCCAAAATGGATATATAAATAAACTCTTTGTTGTACACCAATACATAATGCAAATGTGTAATGTGCAAACTGCATCTGCAAAATTATTATCAAACGAACTGACTTATCGCCAAAGCGATCTATCCCAGGCAACCCTTGGTTGAGGAAGAGAAAACAGACAACAATCTAATATATATGTGTGCTTGTTTGTTCGTCTTCTATGCGTTCCTAAATCACTCGTCCGATTTCGATGCAACTTTGGTGAGTTGTTGAGCGCGCGCCCGCGAAGGTTTCTGACAAAAACAGGAAGCATTGCAACGCATGCCGGGCACAGCTAGTTTAGAATAAAAATAGGTAGTGCAACTTTATGTAATGTCAAATCAACATTATATAATTTAATAATAATAATATTTTATACAGATACACTTACTTAATATACAATACATACTCGTACATACACACACACACAAACATACATAAAATACAGCTTGTTGAATTTTGATCGAAATCACAATTAAACCCACGCGAGCAAAGTCGCGGTCAACAGCTAGTATAATATGGCTTGTATTTAAATGGGCAGCAAATGAAACAAACTATTTTTGCATAACTTTTTTTTATATTCGAAGGCGGCAGACGAGCATACAGTCCACCTGATTGTAAATGAATACTGTCGCCCATAGACATCCGCGATACATGTCAACAGAAGTCCAAAATGACAAACGCTGGTACGCCCCCGGATGCGCTGCCTACCTTTGGAGCTATAGGAATGGATTTGGAGAAAGGGTTAGGAAAATGAGGAGGGATAGGATGGGAATGGGCTCTGGCACATCTCACTCACTACCGAAACACGTACGTACATTAGGGAAATAAGATAAAGCGGGAAATGCAGTGCATTTCAAGGTAGTCTGAATAAACAAGTTTTAATTAAGTGCTAAAAATGTCAATACGAAATCGACGGAGTACTACTGTTTCTTTATTGCCACTAAAGAACCAAAACCTGCCACTTTAGTGTTTCTGCCGCTCATCTAGATATACTTTTGTAGACACTAATAAAGTTACTTGAAAATATAGATTCTCTAGACAGGCGGATCCTCGAGAAAATGCTAGTTTAAAAAACTACTACAATTAAATCGAATGAGTTGCTTCTGCAAGTCACGCTGAGTTAATTGAGCTATTCACAGTATTGTATGCAGACGCTTAAATATTGACTTGAAGTTAACATAAATGTGTACAGCGCGACGTTTGAAAGGTGAAGTTTATGGTTCGATGCAGTCTGAAAGGTTTACAGATGGGGGGTGGGGGGGTACATTACACCCTACAGTTTTATAAGAAAACTAGTAACGCCCCGTAGATGTTAGATTTCAATTTAACAGTTGGTTCCCGTGCGAACTTTATAATTGATCTGGATATAAAGTACCATTAATGTTAATCCGGCACATAAGCTATAACTATGCCAATTATTTCATTTCAATCTTCAAATATTGTTACTCACATACAATTATATAATTATTTCATTCCCATTTGCTATAAAATAATATACTATATCTATACTATATGATATAATAAAGAGAGAGTGCGAATTTTGTGATTTTGTGCGTATATGGAGGGTAATCTCCAGAACCACTGCACCTATTTGAAAAATTCTTTCACCATTTCAAAAGTACATTATTCCAGATGCACATAGGCTATATATTATGTGTAAAAAAATAGTTGTGTATAATCACGGCACAGCTAGTTGTATATAAATCAACTTCCAATTCTAATTGCATAAATCACCAAAGGTTTGCAGCGCATCCGCAATCGGGCCAACGTTTGTCATTCCGGACTTAATGTTGACATGTATCACGGATGTAAATGGGCGACAGTATCCACTTACCATCAGGTGAACTGTACGCCCGCCTGCCGTTTTCTTTATATATATATGTATATATAATAGAAAAATTGTTAGTTTTCAGCAAAGAAATTGAGTTTTACGAAGCTGCAGTTATATTTTATTTAACTATGTATGCAATGCAACCCACCCTTCCAGTATCCACTGCTGCACAAGGGCCTCCTTATGTATATTGTCTCCTGCATGAGGGATGCATTAGGGGTTGGCAAGTCCACTATTTTAGAGGTGGTGTAGTTTAGGGTTTAGGGCTTGTGGTGGTTGGGTTATACCCTATTCGCCTTTCACAACATGAACAGGAAGATATGGAATAGTGCTATTCTATAGTCGCCTTTCTATTATTTGTAATGTGTAAATTTCTTGGAACTTGGAACTCTACCTGAAATATCCACAGGCCCCGGGTATATTGCCAGCAAAATACCTCGATGTGTATTTTGCTGTGATTGGCAATATTCTTGCCAGATAAGTATCTGGATAAAAATAGATGTGTATTTATTTTTAAATTATACTAGCTCTTATGTGCGGCGTTCCCTGGAAACTTATTTCCTTTATTTATTGTATTCTATTGTTGTCTAATTTATTGTACTTCCTCTGTAGG
Source organism: Sesia apiformis (assembly GCA_914767545.1). Taxonomy (NCBI): domain Eukaryota; kingdom Metazoa; phylum Arthropoda; class Insecta; order Lepidoptera; family Sesiidae; genus Sesia; species Sesia apiformis. The sequence goes on from OU611958.1 coordinate 1,131,474, forward strand.
TATACTTTCTTTGCAGTAGCAGGTTAGGTTTTGTAGGCCATAAAACGCCTCGCCCGGCGAGCGATGCGCAGTGTGGGACGCCCGCCGACTAGATGGACCGATGACTTAAACAAGTTCGTCGATGGTGATTTGGGAGGAGCCTTGGGAGAGGTCTATATGGTATGGTATACTTTCTTACCCAAAAGTACGAACGGAATCAGAGCTGACGTCATTTTCAAAGCATAGCTCCCCGCGGCTGTGTTAAAAATAATTATCTAAATCGCCTCATCACGGTTGCTGGCACGTACATAAAACCGCACTGCGTTCAATTGTATTTATTAACCTGGATTATGGGAATTGATGGGAAACGTGTCAGGGACGGGGATTGATCTTTTAATCGTAATAAACCGGAGAATGAGGTATGGTGAGATGGTATTATTTTAGAAATACAATACAATACCTTTAATTTGCTAGAATTTGCTAGAATAGCATTTACCTGCCTTACCCCCATTTTTAGCTACCCCCATTTTTTCCCGTGGGTGTTGTAAAAGGCCACCGAGGGATAAAAAAGCGTCTACCACAAACCCTGAAGAACTACCCTCACTCTAAAGGTGGACTCGCCAACCCGCTTAGCTAGCGTGGCGTTTTAAGGCCATATATCCCTTATGCACAAGGAAATGTGCATGTGGAAGCCCATGTCTTTCAGTGGATACTGAAAGGGCTGATTGCATTCGATTTTTATAACTTACTATCAAAACCCGATAGACGTTGCCTGTGTATATTTATTTACCTCTGTGTATAAAATCACAAATTATTCTGTTTTGCCGTCGATATGATTTTTGCGATCGACTGAACGGTATAGAAGTTGATGTGCTGCAGCGCCATCTAGTGGCGAGTTACAACAAAGTCGATAGCTCGAACATATTCTCCGTGCTCAAATACCTATGTATACCAATTTTCATGGCGATCGGTAGAACGGTATAGAAGTTGATGTGCTGCAGCGCCGTCTGGTGACGAGTTATAACAAAGTGGATAGCATAAAAACATTTTCCATAAAAAAATACATATATGTGCCAACTTTCATAGTGATCGGTGTCGGGTCAAACGGTGTCGAAGTCTATTAATCTCAGATATACCAACATCCATTGTTATATATATATATATATATATATATATATATATATATATATATACGTCGGATACTTACGAATACATTAGGATATTTTTTATACAATAAATCAACGGTAATCACGCTACGATAATCTAACTACTATTTATTTTATTATTATTTATTTATTATTCCGGATTATATACTCTGCGTAAATGTTTTAAAGCTATACTTGTGTGTATGTCAAATGAAGTTTTATTCATTCGTTCATAATCTAACACCTATGCGCACAAAGTTGCGGGCACTGCTAGTACAATAAATTAGACAACAATAGAGTACAATAAATAAAGGAAATAAGTTTCCAGGGAAATCCGCACATAAGAGCTAGTATAATTTAAAAATAAATACACATCTATTTTTATCCATATACTTATCTGGTAAGAATATTGCCAATCACAGCAAAATACACGTCAAGGTATAAATAATAATATCAGAGTATAAACTGTTAATGCGAGGTATATTTTACGTTCCCGTAAAACCCCCCACGGTCTTCATTTTGGCGGCAAACATTTGCGCGGTAAATTATTATGATGGATTTCTATATTTAGGATATGATACGCGCGTGTCTGTTATATGTACATACGGTGGGTTGTCAATTTTGTTTTTTAATTTGTTTAAAGTTTAGTGCGCAGAAAAACATTGTATAAAACGCAAACTTAATGCCTAGCGCCATTCTCTTTCAGTCAACCTCAGGTTAAACAGAAATACGAAGGGCGGTGCATCGTGCAATCACTAAAAAATGACTGAAAACAATACTACACTACATACAATATATATAATACAATACAGATCATTTAATGTTAGGAGTCAACAATTTTTGTGTATGGAGCGCATTTCCAACATCGTTAAGTGGTATAAACGAATGCTAAAATGGAGTTTTTTTATCGCCATCAACATGAAGCAGTTGATTTAAGTGGTTATTGAAGAGCATTTTTCATTTCTGTAAACGACCAAACTGTAAACGACGTGTGCTAAAGAAGTACAACGCTAAATGACGCCGTTTTCGTTTTTAATTAATTTAACATTTCTTTTCTGAGACAATTTTCCACATTCGGACTTCGGTATGGACCATAGATATGATCTTATTCCATGTGAAAAACCGTGAATAAAACTTGTTTTTTGCTACTAATAAAATCTTTTCTATTATTTTCTCATTTAATTCTATAAAGTAAATCGATTGGACACAATAATAAAAATAATTACACACAATTATCAACTGGTATAACAAACTTTATCTTGTATGCTAATATTATAAATGCGAAAAAGTGACTCTGTCTGTTACCTTTTCACGGCTAAACCACTGAACCGATTTTGATGAAATTTGGTACGGAGATAGATCGTAACCCAGGGACGGACTTAGGGTATTTACCGCGAATATCGAATTCTACGCGAGCGAAGCCACGGGCACAGCTAGTTGCTAAAAAATTATAATGAATGATTTTTATGACTGTTCGTCCTTATTGTTTTATCAATCCACTGTAATACGAAAAATGTTGTATACAATTTCATCTTTTAAACTCTATGGACAATAACGACCACTCGATAGATCGCATATGTCAAAAATTATCGTGGCAGATCTAGAATACAGTAAATAATGAAGGAATGAATGAGAAGTTCACTTATTATGAAATGACACACACAACTAATTCAAAAATATAAAATGTAAACAAGCCCAGGCGACACAATGTGTAATAAAATTATCTTTCATTGTTTTAAATTTGAAATTTAAGTACTACGTAATAAGAATGTTCCATTTTCAAAATAATATGGATTAAATAATTCTAGTGCTACTGAATATAGAACACAGTGCTTGTATAAGATATCTAGTATGTTTTCTCAAATCGATGTATGTAATACATATTTGTCAGGGTGAGAGTGCACGCTGCAATCCAACAGTCGCTGGGCGCGCTCGACTGGCCATGTTACCCCTCTCCCACAGACGACTACCTTGAAATATATTGCATTTCCCACTTCGTATTATTTTCCTAATGTACGTACGTGTTTCGGTAGTGAGTGAGATGTGCCAGAGCCCATTCCCATCCAACCTCTCCCCATTTTCCTTTCTCCAAATCGATTCCTATATCTGCAAAGGTAGGCGGCGCATCCGGATGCGTGCCAACGTTTGTCATTTTGGACTAATGTTGGCATGTATCGCGGATGTCTATGGGTGACAGTATCCACTTACCATCAGGTGGACTGTATGCTCGTCTGCCGCATTCGTCCAAAAAAAAATATACGCCTTTATTTTATTGATGTTCAATCATTTTCTAGAATTCATAATAATTATTGTTATATAGGTATTGTCCGTAATGGAAGCTATTTTACTTTATATTTTTACTATTTTATTTAACTTAAGATCCTGTCCCATGGAGTAAGGAATATAAGGGATAAAGAATTCATTAAAATATATTATTAGTATAATGGGATACCATTATATGTATATGATACTTTTTGTCTCCACCAAAGAAAGATGAAAAGTATAATGAAATCAGGGAAAGTCATCATCCCATTGCACTCCCCATTCCCCCATCCTTCACCAATCCTTTTACTAAATCCATTCCTACATATACAATGTTAGGCAGCGCTTCTGAGGCGTGCCAAAGTTTGTCATTAAGGACTGATGTTGGTTGGCGTGTACCGCGGATGTAGCAGGGCGACAGTATCCACTTTACCGACAGTATCCACACCTACCGCCACGCGAACTGTATGCTCATCTGCCGCAATCTTCCCATAAAGAAAATGTTAAATGTAATTGATTTAGTTACTACTTGGTGTATGTACTGTATGTGTATGTGAATAGCAAAACCGTTTTTCGAATTCACTGATCTCCACCTGACGCTGGCGTAATGATGCCGCCTTAATCGCTTTTTAAAAGGTGAAACCGGCCGAGTAAATTCAGGTTAGGAAATAGTTTGCGATAAATTGCAAATCACTCGGCTGGATTTTAATTTGAAAGGTTTTGCGGAGAGGGGACGAAATTAAATGTAAATAACACTGCTTTAAATAGAGTTTACAGAAAAGACTCCGATATTAATATTCAGCGAAATTCGGCGAAAATCTTTAACGAAATTTAACTGTTGTTTAGACAAGAGAGACGAGTAAATGGCCTACTATTTGTAGGTTATGTATGTGAAATAGTCACGGTAGGCACTTATCGTGACTATCGTACGAATAGGTAGATTTAAGGTTCTTTTACACACCGAGAGTTTATCGAACGATTCAGGCGAGAATATTGCATACGATTGTCGTATATGACCAAATTTTATATGATTTAGCGCCTGTAATATATATGTATGTATATGATATTTTGTATGGTTCTGTTCACATGATGATGAAAACTCGATGATAACATTGAGAATGGTGATCACATGATGCTAATGGTTGCTTATGGCAGATTTTCTCTCCTGCAACCTTTCAAGAAACTATCCTTGTATAAATGTGCTTATAGTATTGTCATGGACAATCATTATTTATAGTTGCGTGACGTGCCTTTAGTGCCTAAAATGAAAACTTAAATCAGAAAGGTTTCTCTTGTAGAAATTAAATTGTCTAAAATTCAGACAAGAGAACCATACTAAGTGACGTTATCCGAACAAAGGGACCTTATTGACTATGGTTAAGATTTTCTAACATAAAATTTCGTTGTATCAAAAGTCTGTTCAAGTAGACGCTCGCGGATGCCTGCAGGAAGCCAAAAAGCTTCTGCATTTTTGGAGGGAATTGAGGTGACTGAAACTGATACGGTTGATAGGCTGTCGGCAGTATAATAGAAGGAGCAACCGATAAGATTGGCAGGCTTTTAAGGAGTAAACACGATATAAAAACGTATTTTCTCCTTGTCAAAAAGTAGCAAGCTGTCTGCGTTCTCCTAAGGATAAGTTGCCCGCCCCATCAGTATCCTGGAGACTACAAAGTGAACTGTAGCTGTGGAAGTTCATACATGGGCAAACCAATCGAACCACAGCAAAAAAGGAACACATAACCGTCGTGTAAAATAATAACCCACACAAGTCGGCAATAACAGAGCACCCATTAGAGGCAACAACCAGTTAATGGATTGAATTTCACAAATTAAAAGTAATTTCAACTGAATGCCATTACATACCCCGTTTAGTCCGAGAAGCTACAGAAATTAAAAAATGACGAAATTTCAATTGTGAGAATGGATACTGGCACGTACATATAACACAGGGATTGAATTTTGCAAACTCAGAAAAGTATTGTTTGTATAGTGGGTAAGGAACTTAATCAACGAAAACAAGTCTAGTTTGGGCAGGTGAATCAAAAATGAACACGACGGAGGATAGAGAGATTTATCTGTCAATAGCAACAACATCTTCACCCGCCATCGCAGTCTTACCGCGACCATGGTTCATGTAACTGGACCCAAATATCGGCCATAATAAATAAATTAAAAATCTTGAATAATCCGTTTACATAACAATTATCATGTTCAAGTATGATACCAAAAAATATATTATTATTATTAAAAACATACAAATTGTAACCGCAATTACAAGTAAAAAAATAGACTTGTAATACACGCAATTGAGCATAATGCCTGAGAAGTGACGTCAAATGGTGCGTCAAATTATTGTTGAATTGTCTTGGAGTGACGCATCTCATTTCGTTGTGCTCAAAGAGGCATCATTATATATTTCATTTGGATGTCTCTAGAGTTCTACTCGTATTTTCAAGAAACAAGGCAGAAAAAATAGCCACTCAAGACAATTCGGGTATCATTATGTTTTAGAGTAACAAATGTAGTCCATCATGGTTATTTTATTTTTCTACCCTCATCACTTGTTACAAGATGACATTTTTATTTAATGGACACACAGCAAAATAGATAAGTTTGCATGCAAAAGACTTTATCGACAGACTAGACGCTCAATCAACTGAGCTACGGAAGCTATAAGAGCCATCACACACACATAGATAGATACTACGGTAATCGATTTATTGAATGTGTAATAAAATTTTACTGACGACTCTCATAGCGTAAGTAGCTCAGTTGGTTGAGCGTTGTCTGTGAACAAAATATATTCCATGCAAACTTATATACTTTGCCATTTGCACCTGTTCACTATTCATCCATCCATCTACCTGTTATTTTCCACTGTTGGAAATACATAGATCTATCCCAAAGGTCTGCCACTGTAATCGGTCTTCCACTCGCTACTACAAACTACTGTAATGACATCCCGCCTTCTTGTTTGTGAATTGAAATTTATTTTTACTTTTAAAATCAAACTCTAAGCTCCTACTCCATGAACAAAAAGTAAAGGGTTAAGTGACAATGACATACTCCCCCATACATATTTCTGGCTATTTTCGTGTTCCTGAGTTAATTGACATATAATTTTACATAAACCTTAACCAATCCTTGTTATCGTCTACCGCTGGACATAGACGTCAAGGTGCTACCACAAGCAGTGAAGAACTACACTGCCTCTAATAGAGTAACCACTCGCCAATCCACTTGGCCAGCGTGGCGTTTTAAGGTCATATGCACAAGCCTCAAAACCACAATTTTGTCAAAAGAAATAATGAGTCTAGTGACAATAATTCAACATAAACATATAGTCATTGTTTACAGTAATATTGACCTCAAGACGTCAAACCTCAATCTCTTCAATGACCTCTTTTATTTATTTAGTTCATATTAGCCGCACAAAAAATAAGTTGTAAAAATATTTTTTTACAAATAAAATTGCCCTTTTTTCCATGCCAAAGTAATTATACTTAATTGCATTGACAGTGAGGTTTTCGAGGTATTTTTACGGGCGAAATTGCAGCCATAACGGCTAATACTATAATCACAGCGAACGCAATCGTCTTTGGAATGGCAAGTGGTTTGCGGCAATTCTCTTTACGTAGGGGGCAAGGGATGAGCGGCGAGCGGAAATGCTGACAATAACTTAAAAAATAATAATACCTAAATTTTATTGCCTTCGTTCGAATCCTTCGAGTTAAGGATTTAGAGTAAACATATGAATAAACTTGGTATTAAGCTATCGCACACGACGCATGTATACTGAATTTGGTATCAATGAATCATTAGTCTTAAGCTATCGCACACGACACATGTACGAGTATACTGAATTTGATATCAATGAATTAATAGTCTTAAGCTATCGCACACGACACACGTATACTGAATTTGGTATCAATGAATTATTAATCTTAAGCTATCGCACACAACACATGTATACTGAATTTGGTATCAATGAATTATTAGTCTTAAGCTATCGCAGACGACACATGTACGAGTATACTGAATTTGGTATCAATGAATTAATAGTCTTAAGCTATCGCAGACGACACATGTACGAGTATACTGAATTTGGTATCAATGAATTAATAGTCTTAAGCTATCGTACACGACACATGTATACTGAATTTGGTATCAATGAATTAATAGTCTTAAGCTATCGCACAGGACACATGTATACTGAATTTGGTATCAATGAATTAAATTTTTGCTGAGTTATTAGGGGTAAAACACAGACAGACCAGCTTTCCTGTTTAAAATGAGGGTGTATTAATTTGTGATATTTCCAAGTCAATTCTAAAATACTAACTATGATTATACCAACATTCAAGGACATATACATTCTTATTAATTAATTCTTATTAGAAACATACTGGTTCTTTTACACAATATAGACTGTTCCAAATTTATAATTTAATTTAATTGAAGTATAGTTAAGAAATAAATATCTCAGCCTATCTCACATGACGAACGTTTTATTTTAACTTTTATAAGTTTATAAAAACTCTTATTTTAATTCTAGTGTATGGAAAACCAGAACCTTAAACTAAGCCTTATAAGCAGTATTAACAAGTATAACACCCAAAAACTACATAAATATAGAGTTATAATTGATTATGTATCAAGAAAAGTACCAGTCAGTAATCTGTGAATATAGTTCGTATTTAAACTTTCAACACATTTTTTTTTTCTAAAAACTCCTGCTCTTATGACATGTACCACAACACTATTTGCAACGTTAATGTGTTTTCGGTAGACGTTCTCTCCTTAATATTGCTTTTTATTGAAAGACGTCCTTTGACACAAGTAATGGCATTCTCCTTCTTAGTATTCTCTGGGCTTCAAGACGGATGACCTTTGCCTAACGAATTTGTGTACTTTTGTTCTATGGAACTGTTCAAGAAATATGTAGAAACGCAATAAGAGACGGGTCGATAGTATTGTAGTTTATCGGGACGAGGATTCATTTAATGTATTTCTTTTGCTATATGAGTGTCGGTCGGCTTTAAAATAACTATACCTCGTCTCTTTACGTGGGTGCCGTAAAAGGTGACTAAGGTATAATGAAGCGGTTACCATCAGCCGTGAGGAATCGGATGTGGTTCCTCAGGTGTGGTGGCGTTTAAGGCCATACATCCCTCATGCACACGATAATGTTCACGACGGCCTCGTCATGTCCTAATGACATGTCCATGTTCTCATATCCAGTAGTGATCGCAATAAGTGCTGGTTATGGTAATCTAATTAAAAAAAATCAAGACCAATTATTTTAAATTACTTTTTTAAACACATCGTGTTTTTTTTATGTACGAAGGCGGCAGGCGAGCATACAGTTCACCTAGTACTGTCGCTCATGGACATCCGCGATACATGTCAACAGAAGTCCAAAATGACAAACGCTGGCACGCCCCCGGATGCGCTGCCTACGTTTGGAGCTATAGGAATGGATTTGGAGAAAGGGTTGAGAAAATGGAGAAGGATAGGATGGGAATGGACTCCGGCACATTTCACTCACTACCGAAACACGTACGTACATTAGGGAAATAAGATAAAGTGGGAAATGCAGTACATTTCAAGGTAGTCTTCTGTGAGAGTGGTGTAACGTCGAGCGCGCCCAGCGGCTGTTAGATCGCAGCGTGCACTCTCCCCCTCAAAATCAATAATAAAATAAAAATAAAATCAATAATAGGTACAAATCTCGACTATAGAAATCTCGGATATGTGTATCCATTAATTCGCACTGGGGTTACGTGGTGGATTGTGACCTGAAACACCCTCGAGATGCTTTTGCCGTGCAGTGGGAGGTTATGAAATAATTTTGTACCTACATAAAACGTCAAGTAGGAAGAAAAAGTGTATCTAAGATATATATTTAGTATAAGTATACATAGACATCGCTAGACGTGACGTCCAAGTAAGGAGTACTTAGAGATACTCAAAGACGGTACTGCAAACGAGTAAACGAAAGGCAGCCCTTTATTTCCGAGAACTCTCCAGTTGAGAGGGTAGGCTGTGTGAATAACAGTAGCCAGTGTGGAATTTTCATAAATACTCGTATAAACACACAAATTCTAAAACACACGACGAAAACATTATTTTGTAACAGATTAGTGTGCGGTATCGATTAATTTAATCGATGTAATCGATTTAAAAAAGTAACAGTAACCAGCGCTAATATCTGGCCTGACAGCGGCACGCTAGCCACGCGAGTTGGCGACTTCATTCTTTTATAGATGGTTTATGGTAACGACATTGTTGTTCCTGAGTTGCCTTTTTAAACGGGAAGAGAAGGATTGGTGTCGAAAGCCGACCGACAATACTTGATCAGTCACGCCAGTAGAAGCATTAGGCGCCTCATAAAATCCGATCACGGCAGGAATAACTAAATAACTCGAGATATATAAAATTATTAATTAAGCAATTGTAATACGTTGTATCGCCTTGGAGGAGGAGAGTGCACGGTGCAATCCAACAGCCGCTGGGCGCACTCGACTGGCCTCGTTACCTCTCTCTCACAGAATACTATATTTAAATGTACTGCATTTACCACTTTATCGTATTCCCCAATGTATATACGTGTTTCGGTAGTGAGTGAGATATGCCAGAGCCCATTCCCATCCTATCCCTTCCCACGTCCCCAATCCTTTCTCCAAATTCATTCTTTCATCAACAAAGGTAGGCAGCGCATTCGGGGGCGTGCCAAAGTTTGTCATTTTGCACTAATGTTGACATGTATCGCGGATGTCTATGGGCGACAGTATCCACTCACCACCAGGTGGACTGCATGCTCGTTAGCCACCTTCTTTCTATAAAAAAAATACAATAAAAAAAATCCTTTAATACTTCAGCGAAATCACTATCAGCAGTGACATTGCGATATTTAAAGCGAAAACACAAAGATCAAACTTTTAAACTGTGCCCTTGAAAAACTATTCATTTTGAAATTACAATGAGACAGAGAATTTATTAAAAAAATATAAATGAATTAATTATCTAAGTGTCACATTCATAATTACATAACGTATTCATCTCATTAATCACATATCCATGATCTTAATTTCAATGCACACTACACATAAATACAACACAACATCACACTATTACACACTATTACACAATACCCATAAATTGAGTTTAGTTGATGGCCCCAACTATAAATTGGTGGTACCAATTTATAACCACTTATAACCAATTTATAACCACAATTTAAACCAACCATAAGGTACCCTATGTGTGATTGTGGCTTTCTGACCGGCACCCGTTTTAACTATTAGTGTAACCTATATTTCAATGTAGTTGTTAAATAAATAAATAAATATCGACTTATTCTCGCCGTAACATCAGCCTACGTCTCTCCACTACTGGATACACTTCGCAGCGCTACGACACACGATCTTGGACTCTTCTCATGCAGCGACTACCGGTGAACTTCTCTAAGTCGTCAGGCCACATAGCCGGAGGGCGTGTTACACTGCGCTACCCGGTACGTGGCCTCCATTCGAGGATCTGCGGCAAATATGACCTGCCCATTGTCACTTTAACATGCTGATTCTAGTTCGCGAATCTCTTCATTTAAAATCTTATCCCGCAAAGGAACTCTGTTCATAGATTATCTACATACGAACGTTTCTAAAAAATGAACTTATGATCATTTATGATGTGTGCACATGTAATATAGTTCTTTAATCTCACGAAGGCGGATTTCGCTTAGTAGTTGTTGTGCTCGTACATATGCATTGTTTTAGTGTGCGCGGCGGCGTCATCGGGAACGCAGCTAAGCGTTCTAGAGTTCACGCACACTACAACAATGTACATGTACGAGCACAGCCACTACTAAGCGTAACGCGCCTTCGTGACATGAAAGAAATATAACTATTTGTAAGCAATAATGAGTATTTATTATTATTATTATTTTATATTTAAACAATGGATGAGCAAAAGAAATAACTTACTTAGAAACAAACGCCTACTATCGTATTATTCTCTTTCCTTTTCATACTCATAATGTCAAAAGACGAACCAGCGTATCGATTTGATGGTTTAACTTTCACGCTATAGCTCATAAATAGTTAATCAAGTTAGTTAGTAGGTCACAAACCGACACATTTGTTGGGAATAAAAATAGATTTGTTTACCACGATAAAAGCGTAGTAATGCCACGTATGCATTGGTAAACGATGTTTGTAGTAAAGTTCCAGATTAGTGGTATTAGAATATGTTCCGTTAGTGTTATTAGTGTTATTCGGACCTATTGGACTGTTTATTATTGAATGTTCAATAACAATACAATTGACAATATTTTGTCCGTTGTTTATCACAATGCTGCAGTTAATTAATACTAGAATTGATGTTTCGTTGTTTTTGGACAAGTAAAAAAGAAATGTATTGCAATAATTATCCAGTTATTTGAAAATCAGGTAAATATGTATGATGTAGCTGCTGGTGATGTGGAGAGCAGTGAAACAAGGTGTAGGCAGCGCAGCGAGAGTTGAGGCGAAGAACACAGCACACACACAAACGAATTTGTGTGTGTACTAGTCAGAAATAATTTAGTCTTCCAGTTGACATGCAGTCATAAATTAATGTTTTATGAAAAATATAATGTGGGTAGATAGAAAAAACAACATGAAGTGGAATAAATGGGCGAGAGTCCATGGCCGTAAGAACAGAGTTGGACTTGCCGTCGAGGCGAGCAGAAGTGTTAAATCTAGTAGTAGTAAAGAATATAGATATTACCTATGAAGTAAGTACCTAGGTCCTTACCTATGAAATTGCCGTTTTATATGGAAAAATTAAAATGATTTTTTTTTGTATGGTAATTATATAATTAATTAATCGAAGTATTTTCCATTATTATCAATGTACTTTTGCTATTTTAATGAAAGTTGATTGATGCCTCTGCTATAGAATCCCTGGGGATGGAAGGCGTTTTTCACTGCCTCATCGGAAGTGAATTCTTTCCCCTATAAAAGTTATCTGAATTTCTAAAAAAATGGAAATCAATACTTTTTGCTGCCTGACCGCCTTCGCTCTAAAGTAAAAACGTCCAGTGACTCTTGGAAGATCACTAGGGCCAAAAGGTCATTCCGAAAAAGATATCTATATACACAATATTTTACACCGACAAACTGAAGAAACAAGAATAAGTTCAATTTGTAACTTCGTCAACACAGAGTCATTAGTCAAAAGTTGGATTTTCGAAGAGGGCGAATGAGTCGCTTATAAAAGGAGTTTGGAAAACGACCAAACATACGCCCCATTAGTCGTTCATTCAGTCCAAGTTTTCAAGACGTTTACGTAAATAAATTATAAAGAATGAAAGCAATCAGGCGTTTGAATAAAAATTGTTGCTTGTTTGCTATGTGTGAATGTATAATGGAATGGGCTAATTCTTGGAAGCGTTCTGGGTACAAATAAATTGTCCTTTTAATGGGCGAAAATTGTACGTATTTCAGTAAGAAATATATTGAGTGCTTAGTTTTAATAAAAACACCCACCTAATGGTACATGATCCACATCTCCCCATGGTTATATACAACCGTGCGGTTACGTGGCCCGAATCGCGGGAGGTACGCGCCGTACAATGTAGGCTCTTTCCGGCGCGCATCGTCTTCTCCTTACAAATTATCATCTTCTCCCGTGACCCCTTTCTACTCCCACCTTTCTGAGGCTAAATCCCACAATTTCAGTATTACAATGCAGAGCAGCTCCTTTGGGCTCCTTATCTGGTGCCATTGGTGTGTGAACTCTCGTAGACCGTGGAAGTTCACTTCTGAGGAGATAACTCGCAGTAATATACCGATCCCTCCTCGCGCTGTGTGATCCCCTCTAGTCTCCTCTGTCGTTCCTCATCGTACACAGGACAAGCCCATAGAACATGGTGCAAGTCTTCGTCCTCTATACCACATTCACACAAACTAACCTCACACAACTTCATTTCATAAAACGTCTTACGGAATCAACCATGCCCAGTGAGTATCTGAGAGGTTTTATTGACCGACTGGACCCAACGTGACTGAAAGTCGAACCGCCACGTCCAGGAAAACCCCAAACAGTCCCCTACCTTTGCTCTGTCCTTTCCACCTTTGTTGTCACACAATCTCTTCCCAAACTCCCCGCTTCCGAACACGCACCTCCGCTTTTGTTGCGAGTAAACGTGCCAGATCCATCTTGCCATCACGGTATAGAAGAACGGTACAGATCATCTGATCTGGTTCAGTTCCACCCAACACTACAGAAGAGAGTACTCTTTTGATGTGAGCATATATCGCTTCAATTTATGACAGTATCACTGTCAGTGATGACATTAGCACAATAGTGCAGTCCTTTTCTAATTACTGAATTCATAACCCTATAACTCAGTCGATATTGAAGATATTTTAAATTTGATGTCATGGATTAATGTCGAAGTATCATAAATGATTAAAGCTACAGCATTCATTCATACATACATACATAGACATTCATACATAGGCATTGAATGCGCGGTGTAGCAAATTTAAAAATATAAAATGAAATGCTGGATGAGTAGGTGGGGTGGTCCTTGCTTGCCTGCCTTCACCTAAAAAAAAGTTACGAAAAATAGGCAGCGCCTACCTGGTCACGGGATATGATGCGGGCGAGGCTACAAACAGGAGCTGATGATGCGGCGCGCTAATGGTCACGTCGGTGACTGGCGACAGAGACAGCACCTCAAAGACCACCAGGAAATAAACAGACACGCACTATACACACACTCACTAGCGGAACTACGACGACGACTTCGCGTGTGCGAATTAACCAACCACTGTTGCGATTGGAATGGAGGTGTGGGAGGAAAGGGTGCAGCCAATGCAACCGGCTAAACCAGGTATAAATAACAAAAAGTAATTAATAATACGTAGTAAATAAAGTATATTGTAACGTTTGTTGCCATAGCTCAATTTCGTACTCCGTATTTTTACTATGTATTTTGATATCTGTATTTTAATTCAATATTTATACCGTCTGTGACACATTACCCCATCTACACGAAGAATAGCACTGGCTGGAAACTTTACGAGATGATAAAAATCTGAAATTCAAAAAATGAATAAATCCATGAATTCTGTCAAAGATAAACAAGAGTGAAAAATCTAAGGCGCTGCACGGATAGTTTTTTGTTTTGGAGAGCGACCAGTGAAGACGTTTTGGAAAAAGTCACACGCCTTATTTATTTATATATTATATCTGGGCCACTACTCTCGCCGGCCGTCGCAGCTCTGGTCCGTCGCTCTTTGGGCCGCTTCTTGCGCCTGGCCGCCATCGCCCCGTCCGACCGCTGTTTCCAGTCGGCGGCAGCGCCCGCTCTGCATCACTCTGGGCGTGCGCCTGGCTAAGCGCCGCCTCTCCTACACCGTCCCTGAGTTTTTAGTGCTCGTGAATTTGGTTTTACAGACATTTACAGACTCTCAAGTATCGTACTAGTTTTCCTCTCTAATTTTGTATTAGGTTTTCTTTAAATTATAAGGAGCTATTGAAACAAACCTTACCTCTTTCCACTCTAGTAGAAGTTGATTACCCTCTTTTAATTATATCTCTTATGGTAACACGACAATATATTATAAGTAGAAAATAAGAAACTGAGAGCGATTCGACATCACAGATAAAGCTAAAGACGTTTTTAATGATGCCTATTGAATAAACTGTACAATGTGTACAATATTGAGTCAAATAACACATTATTCAAAGATTGCTTAAAAACAATGTGTATTCATGTATGCATTTGATAATAATAAAAAAAAGTGAAGTATTAATATTATTATAGATAATATATATTATACATTATATCTGGTATATAATATATATTTTCCCCCAATTTTATGCTCGTTTTTTTTTTCCATTCAAGAAAATTATTCAAATTATGATATAACTGAAGGGAACGCAAAATATTAATGCAAATTTTATGCAATTAAGTTAGCTAGAGAGTGATTTCAAAAATTGTATTTTAAATGTCAGTAGGTCGACATCAAACGGACGTAAAAAGCATTTGAATTCCGAAGAGACTGTTTAACCACTCTAGGTTATACAAAACGAAGTTGATTAGAATTGAATTTATCACTCCACGGTCTGAAGCTATGCCAATATTTTTCAAATATTTTCAAGAATATTACAAGAGCTGTGAATTGTGAACGTTTCTCATCCGTGAGGTTGTCAGTTCAAATCCTCGGCCCGTACAGCAGTTTTTTTTACAAAAATGGCGGCAGACGTGCTGATGGTAAGTGGATACTGTCTTCCATAGACATCCGCGATACATGCCAACATGGGTCCTGAATGACGAGACAAACGTTGGCACGCCTCCGGATGCGCTGCCTATCTATTCAGATTACGGAATGGTTTGGGAGAAAGGGTTGGAAAAATGGGAAGGGATAAGATAAGATGGCATGGGAATGGGTTCTGACACATCTCACTTACTACCGAAACACGTACGTACATTGGGGAAATGATTAAGTAGGAAATGCAGTACATTTCAAGGTAGTATTCTGTGAGAGACGTGTAACGTGGCCAGAGTTGCAATTTAAGAACGAATTTAAAAAAATATAACCAACTCGGTGGTGAAGGAAAACATCGTGATGCAACCAGCAGGTCTAAGAATTAAAAAAAAATGATGTATTGTATATCCACCATTCCGCACTGGGCCCGAGTGGTGAATTATGGCCGGCGGCAACCTCTTATTGATCTACTAGGGGAGGCATGCATTGGAACTTTAAATGGGTAATGTTTAAAGGTGCAATGAAACTGCCCATAGTCCAGGAGTCCAGGGAAAGCTCGGCCTACCCAATGCAGGATGGGCAGAGAAATGGACTCTAGTAACTCTTGCTCGCCAAGCACTTTGATATATTTCACGACAGTCTGCCGTTTTCAATCATAAACCTAGACTTCGCCTACAATGTGACGGGGGGAGTGCACTCTGCAATCCAACAGCCGCTGGGCGCACTCAACTGGCCTCGTTACCCCTCTCTAACAGTATACTACCTTGAAATGTACTGCATTTCCAACTTTATCTTATTTCCCTAATAAACGTACGTGTTTGGGTAGTAGGTGAGATATGCCAGAGCCCATTCTCAACCTATCCCTTCTCATGTCCATTACCCTTTCTCCAAAACCATTCTTTCATCTCCAAAGGTAGGCAGCGCATCCGGGGGCGTGCCAAAGTTTGTCATGTTGTACTAATGTTGGCATGAATCGCTGATGTCCATGGGCGACAATATCCACTTACCACCAGGTGGACTGTATGCTCGTCTGCCACCTTCTTTCTATCTATAATAAAAAAAAAACAATCTAAGTTGAATTTTATTATGCTATACTTCTGGTTTTACTGCATCTTATAAAAATCATGTGGAACAGATAAGTTTTTATTGTTTTAGTATTCATAGTGGAATGTAGGCTTTCTCGGCCGGTGTCCATATTAACACAACGCAATTACCCTCGCCCACTATAAATACCGGTGCGCCACAGTCGTCGAGTCAGTTGCGCTCGAGAAGCCGAAGAGATAACATCTCTCCGAAAGTGAACGCAGTAGCCACTGAAGATGTCAACCGCAGCTGTTGACGAAACGTTTGGAAGAAAGAGAAGAGATTCCAGAAGACCTCGGCCAAGTAGGCCGGAAGATTCAATTAATAATTTTAGTATTCAATTATAATTATAACGTAAAATTTTATTGTATTTCTATTTCGATTGTATGCCAAATAGGGATAGGATATATACAAAATTATAGGAAATACATAAACGTTAAAACAATGTTGTTTGACCGACATTGGCGCAGTTGGTGGTGACCCTGCTTTCTGTGCAAAAGGTCTCGCTTCGATTCCCGGTCGGAACATACATTTGATTAAAAAAAAAGACAAATGTATGTTCGGGTCTGGGTGTGTGTTGTGTTTGTCTTTGTATGTGTCTCTGGACCCACGACACAGGGAATCCTAGTGTGGGCCATTGAGTGTCGCGTTATTTATTTATGTAATGTTATAAAATCCATTTCACAACATGAAGTCGACTTTATAAACCGATAAATCGATCTTTACCTTTGCAAAATTCAAAGGCACACTTTCCTATTTCTCCTTGAGAACATAAGCCGTCAAAGAACATTCGACGAAGCCCCGCTATTGGCTGTAAGGTGGAGACTTTTCAAACTTGATCTTGCCTGTATTTCACTATTTTTATTTATGTTATTGCACACTGAAGTTGTACAGAAGTCGGACTTCGAGATGAATGGTGCACCGTGTAATTCCATAGCCGCCGGGAGTGTCCGTCTGGCCGAGTTACTTCACACTCACGGAAGTCTGCACAAGATATTGAATTGCTATACAGCTCTTATTATAACATTGTTTCTTGACTTCTTGACGGCAACTCGAGAAATGAAGTTGAATTTTTGTTAAGATTATTGTAAATAATCAAATAAAAACTTGGGATTGTGTTCTTCGTGTGCTTCCAAGGAGTCCTCTTCTGTTCTCAGTAAATCTACTATCACTTTACTGAGCGACTCCTGAGTTACTTCGACGGAACTGAACATTGACAAGATACGTTTTAGACTTTGAAATTGTTTATTACCAAGAAAACTTGACACTGGCAGAACATGCTAATTGCACCATTACCATGTGTGAAGAAAAATAACATTGTTCTTTATTTTTGTCACAATGTAACAATAAAGAGTTTTATCTGTCTATCGATGAAACACTACATAAAACAATATATAACAGCATTCTACAGCATATCATGATAAAGGGCTGCAAAAACATAGTTAAACAATTCTGTTAAACGTATGCCTACATGTTTTATACGTTACTAGCAAAACCCCGCAGACGTTGTCCTGCCATAGAAGTTGATGTGTTGCAGCGCCATCTAGTGGCGAGTTATAACAAAGTCGATAGCTCGAAAATATTCTCCGTGCTCAAATACCTACGTGTACCAATTTTCATGGTGATCGGTTGAACGGTATAGAAGTTGATATGCTGCAGCGCCATCTAGTGGCGAGTTACAACAAAGTGGATAGCATAAAAACCAGCTCCATGAAAAAATATATATATGTGCCAACTTTCATGGTGATCGCTCAAACGGTGTCGAAGTCTATTATCATCAGATATACCAACATCCTCTTATAAATATATAGATTCCGCGGTTTTGTATTACGCCGACGTAATCCTGTTTACTGGATTAGGCGTCAGAATTTCGTCGGAATTTCGACCCGTATTGCTTGGGCTGTAATCCGCTGATTGTAGGAATGCGAGCCAAGTTCACACAAGGGCTGGCATCATTATGAAGAAGCACTTGAAATGAGCGAAATAATTTGTAGAGTGGGAAGCCTTTAGAAAAATCAATAAAAACTTTAGTTTAGAGGATATTTCTCAGCACTGTTTCCAGATACACGCCAATTACCGTGGATCTACGGATATATCGTTGATTTTTGGCTTATACAAGGTCTATATCTTAATAATGTCTAATTGTCGTGTCAAATTCTACGGTAAAAAGTTAGTGATATTTTTTACTCAATTCAAACTAAGCAAAGTTACATAAAACGGAACGTAATCTGAGTTTATATTGGCACCACCCGCGCGTGCATGTATTAAGTGAAGCCCGTTGATGATCGCGTTTTTTTTGTCGCAGTTTCGATATTCCAATCACATTATCCTGCTGCCATGGCAACCCGGTGACGACCCGAGTAACCTTAAACGCCTCACTCAAACGCTGCATTTGCACGAATATTCAGCCAAGTTAATGATATCAAAATAAAAAATACAAATAAACTAATTATAATAACCATTCAGAGGAACATGCTTTTTAAGCAATCTATTGCTAACTATCGTCGACTTCAAGTGACTACAAGTTTTTATTTCACACACACAAGTGATCGAGTAATGTGATTATTTCTTATTCTAAAAAGTCATTAAAACATATATAAGCAAACAATCTGTATTACCGTAAAAACGGCATACGTTAATGATTTACGGTAATTTACGTTTCAAATGCCATAAATTTGACCCCCCCCCCCCTCCACCCCTACCCTCCCTCAATACGATAGTTCGTAATTTTCATCTTAAAACACTGATTTTCAGTAAAGATTACCAGCTGGAGTTTTCTCCAGGAATTTATTATTATACGGTACAAAAAAGTGGAACAAAATTATTTTGTTAGCGCCGCGTGAACTGCGACGCCGATTAGTACCGTTCATTATAGGACAATACTAGAAAGAGTATTGTTACAGTATAATTGAAAGAAGAACTCACAATCGATTATAAATTCCCCAATCCCATTCAGTGGGAAATATAATGGGATAAAGAAAACATTGTACCGTAGTGCATGTAGTGTGAACGAGGCCTTATTTGCCACCCATTTCATTACAACGACAACGCGAATACAACAATGTACTTGTGTTGTAGCGTAAATTGTATAACGCTTCCTAATCCGGGATCACTCGACATTGTGTGAAAATACATGTTATTATTTATTAAAGATTTGTAAATCTTGAAAAGGCTCTTGGATCAGCTCCATATCATATGAGCTGCCTACCATATCAGCCTCCATATCAGCTTGTCCCTCCAGTGCTGGATCCCTCTCTCAAGGTTCTCCCCAACATATGGAATATTTCGCACTTCTCATTCAGCTCCTAACCTTCTTTAAGCCATCAGTTCACCTTTGCCCTGCTAAAATGCAGTAATATTAATATTATCGTTGCAGAATGTTGTATAATTATTCGATATCAGCAGAACAGCACCTGCTGGATACCGGCTTCATCATGCACATTTTATTGTCAACGAAAAATACCCAAAGGTTGGTATACCCCCAATTTCTCCAGTTTATGGTATTTCCCCAATATACGTACGTGTTTCGATAGTGTACCTACGATAGTGCCAGAGCCCATTCCCATCTCATCCTATCCCAGCCCATTCCTTAATCTGGAAACTTAAGCAGCGCATCTGGAAGCGTGCCGATATTTTGTCATTCTGGACTGCTGTTGGCATGTGTCGCGAATGTCTACGGACGACAGTATCCACTCACTATCAGGTGGACTGTATGCTCGTCTGCCGCCTTTTTTTCTATAATAATACTTAGATTATAACCGTTTGGTCAAAATCTAAGTAAAACAACTAACAAATTAAAAAAAATATTGTATTAATGTGGTAATAATATCTATAGAACGCGGCGGTTACGTGAAGCTTGAAGTATTTGATTTAGGCTGTATTTGTATTTTTTTTTATACAAGTTAAATTAATTATTTATCTTTCGGACATTTCATATTCCTGCCTATAGTAAGTTGTGAATAACGTAGTTGGTTTTGCTCTTAGTAAAATAATTGAGCCTATGTACCTTCTTCTTCTTCTTCTTCTCAGCCCTTGGACGTCCACTGCTGGACATAGGCCTCCCCCATTGTCCGCCATTTAGACCTATCGGCAGCGACCTGCATCCAGCGGGTGCCCGCAACCTTTATGAGGTCGTCTGTCCATCTAGCAGATGGACGTCCTCGGCTTCGTCCGCCGGTATGTACCTATGTTACATTAAATTATATGTATTAAAATAAAAATAAAAATTCACATTTTAATATTTTTCTGGAGTCCAATGTACGAGGCGCGGGAATTTCGAGTTTTAAAAATATGAACAAGCAACGCGTTAATGTGCTGCGATATCTTTTCTCCATTATAAAGTTGGACAATGGTTTAACTTCTAATGAGATTCGAGTTGATAAGTGAGTAATTTAATTTCCTTCGAACCAACTCATGCTTCGGTGAATACGGGTAACAAATGAGGTGTAAGTGATGAGAGCAAGCGGGCAGCGTGATCAAATTTAGTAGTTTTGAATTTCAACATTATATTAGAATTTTAATTTCAACATTTTCATTGTACACGAAACGTCATTCATTGTGCACTTTTTTAAAAAAGAAAATTGGCCTTAAGAAAGAAACCTGTTGGCCGCGTGAATAGGAGTTACAGCATCCTACACGTGCGTCTAACGGGTACTGCTAAATGGGCAACAACATAACAATGAATAAGAAGTAGCGATAAACTGATCCCCTAATTTAGGAATGGCGGCTACCACTTATGGTATGACTCAATAACTCAATGATATAACTTATCATATCATTGAGTTCGATAAAAGAAAACAGTAGGAGCATGGAGCGCGGAGGCCATCCCACTCTACGCTTCCCGGTACGGGGTCTTAATTTTCTTATTATAAAAATAATATAACTATTTATTTCCGAAACTGCACAGTATAGAAACATGTATAGTAAAATGACAAGAATATAAAAATATTTAAGTAGTTGTTCTCGTTTGTGTGACCCCGTTCTGCCGTGTTTGATCTGTCGAGTAGTAATCAGTCAAGTGTCAAGTAATCTGTCAAGTAACAGAATTCTACCTATGTATTTTTACCAGAGATACAGATCAAAACCCGGCGGGCACGAGAATTTAAAAAAAATCTGGCGTGTGTTTCCAATCCGCGTGGTGAATTACGACCCGAAACCTCCTCGTGAAGGCATGGCTAGGCCTTAACACTATAGTAAGACATTAAAAACTTATACTCAATCTCTCGCGATGGTACAATATTAAATGCATGTATGCACGCATTAAAATTTTATAACACTATTTAAAACTTAATGTCAATCATTTTATTCGAGCAGCCTATGGGTCAGGTATACTCAATGATCCTACAGCGCCCTTCGCATTCAAAATAACAATGACTTTAGGATGTTTTTGCGACTCCCCGCTTTTGTAGTGCATTAACCATGTTTACGGAGGCGCGTACAGATGGTTTTCAAGCTATTGTGAGAAAAATGCAGCCTCGTTGATGAGCAGAGTAAGGGGGAGCGGCAATAGCATCCTGAGGACGATTGTGGCCAAGGCCGACTGTGCCTCCCAGAAGTAGGGGACGAAGCTGGTTTTAGGTCTACTTTAATGTTAAGTACTAACATTAGTTTAAGCTGTAACTTACTAACAATATTTATTATTATTATTAAAAGATGCAAGAAAAATAGGTTAATATAAATATTTCCATTCCCGCTACCGCTTATAATTTACAACATCAAAATGTATTTTTGTCTTAAATATATGCCAAGATAACAACCTTTTCGAATCTCTATAATTTATGAGTTAATTTCGTTTATTAATGATTAAACTTTAACTTCTTACGTAACTGTCTAAAGTAAGAGAAATTTTAATTTAAATAAATTTGCTTACGTGATCACTCTGATCACAGAATCAGCAAACGAAGTGGCAATGGGAAGCTCATAACTATCGCGATACATGCCAACATCAGTTAACAATGATGCCTAATATATATATATATATATATATATATAAATATAAAATATAATTAGACTAAATAAATAATTTATTTACCACACTGATGCAATTACACAATTCATTTTAAATAGCCCAGTGCGCAAAAGGTCGCAAGCTCCGCGTATTCTGTTAGTATTTGCCTACACAGCACTGATTTTCAGCTTGCCCTTGTCTCAAAATGCAAAATGTTTCCAAAATGCATTTGCGTATAGGAGCGGATTTGGATAAAAGATTGGGATGGATGGGGAATTGGGAGTATAACAGGATGGGCAGTCCTCATGCCATGCCATCACTTCCCTCAATCTTCTTATGCAATGGGGATTCTAATAATAATAATAATAAATATTTATTTCGGGTTTTAAGATATCCATATTTTCTTAGTAACAAGACTTATAAATATATTAGTACTTACATAACTTATTTAATATTAAATATAACTGCTCTGGACCCCATGTGCACAGAGTTCCAGTGTCGCATAACTGGACAATCAGCTCTACCCAGTATGATGTTTAGGAGGTCGTTGGTGCCGTCTTGCATGCCACGCATTAGGGACCAAAACTATTGTTCCATAACTGTCACGGCTACCACGAGCTAGCCTCAGGAACCATACCTGATGTGCTACAATAGCGAGGCAACCCCACCAGCATCCTAAAACCATTATTATATTGAACGGGTAGAGCATTGCGAGATCCGCGAGCATATCTGACCCACAGGCTGCAGGTGTAAAACGTCTGACAGTACGCCTTAAATAGGGCTATTTCGACGTCTTCTGTACACCTTGCCAACGCGAGCCAGCAAGTTGCACCTCACTGCTAATGCCCTACGCTCACGCTCAGTATCTAGGTCATCGGAGAGGTCCTAAGTGACCCAGTGTCCCCGGTATTTGAATTCGTTGACTACACAACGGTACTGTTCCAAGTCTGACCGAAGCGACAAACTTGGGTTTTTTGTTTCCCGCCTTAAATATAAGTACATACACTAAACGTGCCAGGAGAGCAGCGAAAAATAACTATTTATGTTACCAAAATGGTAACATGGTACCTGGTACCATGTTACCAAAATGGTAACATGGTACCTGGTACCAAAATTTTCAATAAAAAGCGATTATTATTGCACACAAAATGTTCAATTTCAATTTACCACTCACTGAAATTTTAATGAACTGTATTGTCTTCACAAGATCGGTACTCTCAAACTCTTTCAATACGCCCCCCCCCCCCCGTTTTTGTGTTCGCGTTTCAGAAAGCATTTCCTTGTACTTTTTCAGTATTAACGGATAGTTTCGGTGAAACTGTTGTTGGAAACTTCGCGGAGTATTCCCGCATTTATCTTTACTTCTAGTTGCCGTGTAGAAAATGTTCTGGAATTTTTTTGAATATATTTTGAAAGATTGTTGTTTTCGTTCATTTTTTATTTAGTTATTTATCGCCCGGCAACTAAGATCTGTTAGTGTCTTTACCCAAACTGATTTTTTGGACCCAAATCATTTGTGTCAAAACGGGTGCATGAAATTTTATTAGAAGTACCTAATTATATAATGTATTTTTTTTTATTTCCTGATCACTATTTGCTGGATAGGTACACGAAAAAGTTCATATCTGGTGTGTACCTGTTGAAATTAAAAGAGAAATGATAAAATAAGCATCAGAAAGTATTGTAAGACACAATATGACACATTTTAACACACTTTGATCAGTTCTCACACATTTTGACACAATTTCACCCCAGATATTATGTCTGGCAAAATATACAATTATGAATTTTGATTTCGTTCATAATTATGAGTTTATTGACATGAAATTTCTTAGCCTTTTTTTACAAAAAAAAATAACAATGGTATACCAATAGATTATACCAGTTTTTTATTACATATATAGCAAAAAAGATATTTTCATAAAAAATACTTTATATATATATATATATATCTATTCAGAATAATAATGCTTCGGTTATATCCTATATGTAACATAATTTACTAAAACTTCTCTCAAAGACTTAAGCGTGACACATTTGAAATTAATTATCATACATTAGGAACTCCGTGTAACATTTGTGTCGACGATGATTCCCTTAATCATTATCAATCAATGAAATTACACGATCATATTTCAAATTATTCTGTAACTAGGCGCACTTAGTGGGAACGCAAATTGATCTTATGCTACGAGTATTTTAAGTTAAGGGGAATGGAGCGGAGAGGAAGGGATATTTGTTGGAAGATATCTGACTTTTTTTTTTATAATTTGTAGGTGGAAGACGAGTAGACAGTCTACCTGGAGGTTTTGGAGGACGAGGGTGCACGCTGCATTCCCACAGCCGCTGGGCGCACTAGATTGGCTTCGTTACGTCTCTCTCACAGAATACTACCTTGAAATGTACTGCGTTTCCCACTTTATCCTATTCTCCAATGTATGTACGTGTTTCGGCAGTGAGTGAGATATGCCAAGGCCCATTCCTATCCCATTCTATCCTACCCCTTCCAATTTTCCCAACCTTTTCTCCAAATCTATTCCTACATCTCTAAATGTAGGCAGCGCATCCGGAGGCATAGCAACAATTGTCATTCTGGACCGATGTTGGCTTGTACCGTGGATGTCTATGGACGACAGTATCCACTTACCAACATATGGACTGTATGCTCGTCCGCTGCTTACTTTCTATAAAAAAAAGTGGATACTCTCCATAAATCCATAAATTAGTCAATACTGGTTTGTACGTACTCTGCGTACGTACGTATACTTTGTACGTACCTTGTAATTGTAATATTAGTAATTTGAACGGTTTGTATTCCCCTTATATGGTTACAGTTAGCAGATAGATGTCTATTACACACAATTACAATTTAAAAAAAAACAAACAAGACACTATTGAATAAAGCGGATATGCCATATGTCATTCGCGATACACGTCAAAATCGGTCCAGAATGATCAAACTTTGGAAATTTATGAATAAATTTGGAGAAATGATTGGGGAAATGGAAAGGAATGGGAGAGGATGGGATGGGATTGGTCTCAGACATATCTCACTCATTAACGAAACGTGCATTACATTGGGCGAATAAAATAAATGCAACAGATTTTGCGGTAGCTATCGGGGGTAATTTAATTTGTCCAGTCGAGTACGCCCAGCGGCTGTGGGACAGCAGCATGCACCCTCTACCTCTCGTCATCGTTAACGTTAACATCTGTTACGTTATGTTTTATGCATTGCTATAAAATATCAATGAGTTGCTGTACTAATTAAAAAAATATATTAACTTCATCTCTTACCATTGCTATGCTACTGATAGACCAAAATATATACAGGTAAACTAGAAAGTGACATATAAATACTCGTAATTATGGTATATTCATCCATTATTTTTGATGTATTATACGCCATTTTCATTTGATAAAGTTTTGCCGGGACAAACTGTATATTACTATATATTTAGCTGATTGCCTAAAACATTTACTGATTAAAAAATGTCGCTTGTAACTTGTACCAAACGTTTAGTTTCCGTCTGTACCGTGACTTCAATGACGATTTCACTGAAGTGTTATTAGTTGAACGTTCATCTCAATGTAATTAATTAGAAATTGATGGAGGAGACAAGTTTGAAACGGTTTCCTTGGTTAAAATTAATTGTCAAAATGTTACAGACCTAATTTGTTTTGATGGTTAATAATTATTTTCAGCTATCGAATTGTTAGTCCTCTGACTATTTCAAGGCCCAGCTGCTCAAGACCGCGCACCTTGTAATAGTATAACTTCTATTGGCTGTTACCTTGCTTTCTCACTAACAAACACTCTTGAAAACATGAAACTTGAAAACTGGCAGCAGACAAGGACATAGTAAGGATTTTATCCAGAGACGGGCAAGGCAAACGATTTTCTTATATCAGGCCACTCAGAGAGATTTTATCTATGGAACATTGGCTGGTTTTTATGTCAATTGACTATTAAAACAAAATATTCCAAAGTCAAATTATGTTCATATTTTTTTACGAGCTGAATCAAAATATCGTATCTCATTAAAAAATGGATATTCGACGGGAACATTTCCGCGCTATGATTTTGTATTATTTTGAATGTTCTTTAAAACCTGAAGATGCTTTTAATAGACTTCTTCAAACGGCGTTTGCAGACATGTGCCCTTCTAAAGCCACTGTGTATCGTTGGTACATTGAATTTAAGTGTGATCTACTAAGTTTGGCTGACGAAGAAAGAAGCGGTCGCCCTTTAACGGCTGTTACGGTAGATAACGTGGTGGCA
Source organism: Sesia apiformis (assembly GCA_914767545.1). Classification (NCBI taxonomy): domain Eukaryota; kingdom Metazoa; phylum Arthropoda; class Insecta; order Lepidoptera; family Sesiidae; genus Sesia; species Sesia apiformis. The sequence continues at coordinate 1,158,438 of OU611958.1, forward strand.
GTGAAAAAATTAATTTGTCAAAACAGGCGAATTATGTACGAGTAAATTCAGGAGAGATTATAGATTGGATCGGGAAGTGTGTATGATATATTACATGGGCATTTACGAGTCAGGGGGATCACCGCGTCACCGCTATTCAAAAACAAGTTCGTGTCGAATGATGCCGTGATATGATAACGAAATTTGAAGCACGGCGTCTCGGCGCGTCTATGACATTGTCATATATGACGAATCTTGGATCTACCAGTACGATCCAGCAACTAAGCGTCAATCTACTGTTTGCCTGTTTCAAAGTTAACCAACACTTACGAAAGTGAAAAGAGCAAGTAGCGCCAGAAAAAAATTCATCGCGAGTTTTATACTTTATTCGTTATCTTATATCTGTACCTTTTAGAAACCAAAGCAGCATTCACGCAGAATGGTACGTAGCCACGTGCTTGCCAAACGTTTTTATTGGAGTGAGTAACAACCGTCCAAACACAGGTCTCCGCGGGTACTGCTACATCACGACGACGAGCCCGCTCACACAGCGCTTAAAATGAGGGACTTTTTGGACAGTACCGCGGTTTTAAGCCATCTTCCTTACATAGCAATTAAACAACTTTGAACGGTTTAAATCGCGTATATTTGACATTATTTATATCCCAACGTTTCGAACACTTTGCAGTGGACGTGGTCACGGGGTGACTAATTGATTTTATTTGTCACTTGAGTTATTAAGAAATTATTTGTACTACCGTTAATAACTCAAGTGACAAATAAAATCAATTAGTCACCCCGTGACCACATCCACTGCAAAGTGTTCGAAACGTCGGGATATAAATAATGTTAAATATACGCGATTTAAACCGTTCAAAGTTGTTTAATTGCTATGTATAGTAATCGCGAAAACCTAAAAAAATATCATCTTCCTTACAGTTCTGACTTGGCACATAGTGACTTTTTTTTATTTTCCATAACTAAATCCCAACTAAAAGAGAAGCAGTTTCGTCGCCGGCAGACGAGCTGGCTACTGTCGAAAAGGCCGTGAAAGAGGTACCTGACGATGAGCGCAATGTTTTTTTTTCAAAATTGGTTCAGATGCATTGAAGTTTCGTATGGATTCAAGTAGAGTATGACTAACGTAGCGCTCCAGCGTGCGAGTGCTTAGCGCTCAGCGCTCGTTTTAACAACAGTAATCCATAACTTGCGCTGATAGCCTAGGGGTATCTATACATACTCAACTATAGGTTGTATCCTTCATTGTAATATCCTTAACTTATAATGTAATGGATGTAAACGCCTAAACCGCCACGCAAGCCAAGCAGGTTGGAGAGTCCACTCTTTTAGAGGTGGTGTAGTTTGTCAGGTGGTGTAGTTTGTCAGGTGGTGTAGTTTGTCAGGTGGTGTAGTTTGGTAGCCGCTTTGTTATCGCTAAGTAGCCATTTACGACATCCACGGGAAGGGATGAGGTGGTGCTATATTCTAATGTCGGCCGACAACACACGGCAACTCCTTAACTTATCCTCAACTTAACTGCAACAAAATTCCCTCAGTAGATTCTGAGATTATTACGATCAAAGATTGATATACGTTGGTTGACCTTTATATATAGACAGCTAGAGATCGAAGTTTTCACGACACAATTTACAATTTCTACTACAATTTCATTTGAAATTATTAGAAAAAGACATTAGAAATTAGTTTAAAAAATGTTGTGCTCCGTTCAAAGACGCTACGCTAGTATGCTTTCAAAGGGAATCAGAAAAATGCAAAATCAATTGCTTGCACAAATAGAGATTTTGTGTTTGACCTCTATATTTAAATAAATAGAGGCTTCAATTGAGTTCATTTTACAAAATTTGTTGAAGAAATCTCGTTTCATTTTTTCAAAAGAATGTAAAGAAATACGCCCACTAAAAATTAAAACGATATCTACTTATTTAAGAAATATTATCCTACAATATAATTTAATATATGAAAGAGGATAATCTTAACAAATTATTATACTATTTTATTATGTAATTTTTTGTATTAAACGTACAATTAAAGTACAGTCGGTAACAGGCTACTTATTACATTGTTGCTGACTGTACATTCTTTGACATATTAATTAACCGTTAATTAACTTGTGTACGCCTTCAAATGCAGCGTGCTCTTGCCAGGAAGTACCTATACTTCCAACACCTATACTAGTCCTGCCATAGAAGGTTTGTCAAATCTCGTAAATCCTTTCAATTTTTTATCAATATAGTGCTAATTAATTAGTACATTTAAAAACAAGAATTCATATTGCAAAAGAAAATACTTCGAAACTGTGGTCCTGCCAGGATGACAAGAATTTTCAAATTATTTTTTCAAATGAGGGGGAGAGTGCACGCTGCAATCCAACAGCCGCTGGGCGCACTAGACTGGCCACGTTACCCCTCTCTCATAGAAGACTACTTTGAAATGTACTGCATTTCCCACTTTATCCTATTTGCCTAATGTACGTACGTGTTTCGGTAGTGAGTGAGATGTGCCAGAGCCCATTCCCATCCCATCCCTCCCCATTTCCCCAACCCTTTCTCCAAATCCATTCCTATATCCAAAGGTAGGCAGCGCATCCGAGGGCGTACCAACGTTTGTCATTTTGGACTAATGTTGGCATGTATCACGGATGTCTATGGGATACAGTATCCACTTACCATCAGGAGAACTGTATGCTCGTCTGCCACCTTCGACCATAAAAAATCTCTGAAGCCATTTCATGCAATCGTATATCCATCGTGTCACTAAAATACCGCAATAGGTTGTCATGAGTGGAATCCATTCTATCGTTTTTACAATAAGTTTTTTTTTCATGATTTATAGAACAATTCTAGTACGAGTGAGTACATCATTTATTCTGCGCGCGTTGTCCGAACCGCAAGCGCGCGCCGCCCGCCGCGCCCGCCGTGACTAATGAGCGCTACGAACGTTCAGACGGCACAACAATACTTTACATGTCTGTAACTTTTGATTTTTTCCCTAAAATAATTTTATTTTTTGCTAGAACGATTTTGTATATTTCAAGTTGGTTAACATGTTTCTGGTTTGCTTTATTTCGGTGATACACAACACACGAGCTGTACTGTTACATTATCTGAACCGCATAACTTTTTAAATCTTCGTGTCTTGTACACTTTGTCTATATACGAGTATGTATATAAAAGTGGATGTTGGTATATCTGATGTTAATAAACTTCGACACCGTTTGACCGATCACCATGAAGGTTGGCACATATATGTATTTTTTCATGGAGCTGGTTTTTATGCTATCCACTTTGTTGTAACTTGCCACTAGATGGCGCTGCATCACATCAACTTCTATACCGTTCAACCGATAGCCATGAAGATTGGTATACGTAGGTATTTGAGCATGGAGAATATTTTCGAGTTATCGACTGTCTTGTAACTCACCACAAGATAACGCTGCAGTACATCAACTTTTATGGCAGGATAACGTCTGCCGGGTTTTGCTAGTATATTATAAATCGGGTCTGAAAGCGTAGAATAAAGTATAATAACGAGTAAGGTGTAGGAATAAAAGGTAAACAAATACCTTTGATAACCGCGTTCAGACAATGTAAAATGTAAAGCTCATATTCTGTACTAATACGAGAGCACCTACGCTTGCACCGTGCACTCGTGTACGCCTACATGAGTAGCCGTAGCCTCCAATCGGATCCCACTGCTTTGATTCATATTAAATGAGTTGACTGGATGAGTTTCGGCGCTCGAGGTATCCACTTGAGGTCCCGAAATAACTTTGAAGATGAATAAAATTTAATATATAAACAGTATTCGGCCTCGTGTTGTGTGCTAGATAAATTTTGTTTACATTATATTTATGACTGAATAAGAATTCTGGTAACTTTAAAATAGCTAGGGTTTTTGTCAACTTAGTTGCTTTACCATAATAACTAAAAAGTGGCGTGCAATTTAAAAAAAAAATACTAAATATTATTAAGGTATAATAATAATTGACATCAAATAAAAAAAATTAAACAGAATATATGTTATGATTTTGTAGCGAATAAAAATGATTATCATCATAATACACTAGAGATGAATTGCAAAACGTTGAAAATGGGTCTAACTGTACTAAAGCGTGCGCGACCTACTCAGAATGTGACGTGCACAGAAAGTGGCCTATATCCCCGAAGGAATTTAAACTTATAAGTATTTTATACCCATATTGCTAACGCAAATAAATTCAGTGATTGTATAATGTGAATGGATTTAATGAGTTTTAATATGAGTGTAAAATATTGTAAATTTATGTGATATGAAATGTAATTACCTTTTTAAAATATAATTATTATAATTTAAATAAAATTAAATTATTGTTCGCCCTTTGAGACAAATATATTGGGAGAGGTTTAGAATGAATCACCATAATATTATATTGTTACTTATGGCCTTGTATAAATAATTAGTCATTTGATTTAATGATTCGAGAATCGAAACGATTCGCCATTAGATAACACAAGCATTGAATGGCTACAATCGTACATACTTGACAGCTTATTTTTTAATTATTTATTTATTTAGGCACGTCAACGTTATATATACAAAATATTATTAGAGTATACAATTAAGATGAGATTAAAGTCCAGTACGAGTACGTATCCCAATTATAGACATGGATAAAAACTTATTTAGTCTAGATTGTATCACAAAAAGACTAAATCTATATATATATAAAACCAAGTCGGGTTAGTTACACCATTTATAACTCAAGAACGGCTGGACCGATTTTAATGATCTCTGATGTGATGGATTCGTCAACGCCCCGAATAGCAGAATAACTATTAAAATATCTCAAAAATTCACGGAAAAAAAAAAGAAAATTAATCTAGAAATATATTGAAATAAATAGAAAAAAACTGGGTAAACGCCATCTGTTGGGTAGCAACAGCAACGCATGGCCGGGCACTGCTAGTTAGAAAATAAAAGAGATCAAGTATTTTTTAAAATTACAATATAAATAATTATCATCAAGATCTTTCTGATTTTTTTTTATATAAATATAACATATCAAACTATACCATCAGCCTGTGTCTCTCCACTGCTGTGTATAGACCTCTCCTAAGGACCGCCACCACATACGGTCTTCCGTTCCCTTCTCATCCAGCGACATTCTTGAAGTCGTCAGTCCACCTGGCCGGAGGGTATAAGATATAGAAGTATAAGAATAGAGGTATAAGAAGAGGTATAAGAAAATAATATATAACTATACTATTTTCTTATTTATTTTATTAGGTGTTTTTCTAATATGTTAATTGAATCTTCCGGGCTACTTGGCCGAGGTCTTCTGGAATCTCTTCTCTTTTTTCCAAACGTTTCGTCAACAACTGCGGTTGACAACTTCAGTGGCGACTGCGTTCAATTTCGGAGAGATGTTATCTCTTCGGCTTCTCGAGCGCAACTGACTCGACGTTTTTTTTTTTTTTTTTTTTTTTTTTTTATGTTAGGAGAGACAATCAGGAAAAATCCTGCATGGGACACCTGGTACCATCTAGGCTGGCTGGGCCAGCCTAGGTGGTACCAGGTAGTGTCGGACTCCTACCGACTAAAAAACCTGATTGTCTCAACATCGTGTTTTTGACTAATTCTTGTGGCCGTGCGGCCTTTTAAGAGTCACCGGTCGCGTTATTCTGACTCGACGATTGTGGCGCACCGGTATTTATAATGGGCGAGTACTTATATATGTATTTTTTTAATATACCAAAAATTATTAATTTTGATTTATAAGTTATAATTAAACTCGAAAACTAGTAAACGATTTTCTAAATTCTTACGCTTTAGGAAAATATAGTAATGCAGATGAACATAGGCTATGTTTGTAGTCTGTAAGGATTCGTTATGCCACCTGAGTAAAACCCGAGCAGGTTGCTAGTATATGCTAAACGTCAACATCAATCGACAGTAATAAATGTTGACACGTACGAAGATGCGCTTCACACCTTTGGGAATAAATGTCCGATGGTATCAAGATTTGGAAAAGACTCAAGAGAATTGAGAACAACAAGGATAATAGATATACCAGGCTACTCAGAAAGTTTTGCTACAAAGAGTTTTTATATATGGAACACTGGCTGGTTTCGATGTCAATTAAAACTATAAAATTTCAAGTCAATAAGTCAATTTAACATAAAAATAACATATTCCAAATTCAAATTTCCCTGTATATTTTTTCACGAGCTGAATCAAAATATCGTGTCTTCGATGTACTACGAGAACATTTCCGCGCTATGATTTTGTATGACTTTAATGTTCTTTAAAAACCTAATTTTTTTTTAATATACTTCAAATGGCATTTGTAGAGAGGTTTCGCCCTTCCAAAGTATCTGTGTATCGTTGGTACAATGAATTTAAGCGTCGTCGACTAAGTTTGGCTGACTAAGAAAGAAGAGGAGGACTCCTCTTTAATCTAATTTGTGACAACAGGCGAATTACATACGAGGAGAGTCAGGAGAGATTTTAAATTCGAATGGGGAGTGTGTATGAAATATTACATGGCCATCTACGGTGGTATGTAAGGGGTCCCAATCACCATCGTACGAGACTTCGTATCTAAGAATTATAGGCCGATCTCACTTCTAAGCCAGATATATATATACCTAAGCTGTGTTCGAGCCGTTTATCATGAACCGTCCGGAACCGGCTGGGTTTCGAAGAGGCTACAGTACATTTCCACATTTACACCTTGCGACAAATTATACAAAAGACTAACGAATACAATCGGTCACTTTGTTTCGCATTTGTGGACTACGAAAAAGACTTTGACTCAATCGAAACCTGGGCAATTCTGGAATCCTTAAAGCGTTACGAAGTTGACTGGCGATATATAGAGGTATTGAAATATTTATACAAAACCGCGACAATGACATTCGGAATCCAGGACCAGCAGATTAATCCAGTCCATTTGCGTCAGGAAGTGAGACGGGCATGTACTATCTCCGAAACTGTTCACGAACGCAATGGAGGATGCATTTAAGTTGCTGCATTGGAAATAATGTGGAGTCAGTGTCAACGGCGAATACATCTCCCATCTTCGATTCACGGACGACATCGTTATCATGGCAGAGTCATTGGACGATTTGAGCTGGAAGCTAAACGGCCTCAGTGCGACTTCGCGGCGTATTGGTCTGGGGCCTTACAGAAAAATATTTCATAGGTAAGGCTCTAATAAAAGCCCGTCTATATCTTTTAACTTAAAGGAAGCCACGTACGTTTTGTTGTTTCTGCAGAGTTTCGCAATTTCCGCTCTGTTTCCCGCGCAATCGTGCCGCCGCCGGAAGTATTGTAACCGCCATTTTATATCCGGTCTCGTAGACCCATTTCGTCCATTTCAGAGGTTTACAAAACCCTTAAAGATTTTTATTTTACTCGATTTAAACAGATAGATAAACTCTTTATTTTACACCAATACCTACATGTTGAAAAAATACAATTTAAGTAACATGAAGTGTACAACAGGCGGCTTTATCGCCCAAGCGATCTATTCTAGGCAACCTTTGGGTGATAACGAGAAAACAGATAATAATATCAAAAATAGGTAGATAGTGCAATTTTACATAAATAAATAACGCCACACTCAATGACCCACACTAGGATTCCTCTGTGTCGTGGGACCAGAGACACATACAAAGCCAAACACAGACGCACACCCAGTCCCGAACATACATTTGTCTTTAATATTTTTTTTAATTAAACAAATGTATGTCCCGACCGGGGATCGAACCCGGGACCTTTTGCACAGCAAGTAGGGTCACTACCAACTGCGCCGATCGGTCTGTCAATCTATAACTTAATAATAATAATATTTTATACACTTACTTAAGATTAATACAATACATACACCTACATACAAACATACATACATAAATATATAATACATACATACATACATTCAAAATATGGGAAATGGAAGGAAAAAAAATAGAATTTTAACAAAGTGAGTACAGCACTAAGAGAGATAGGGTAGGCTCTTAAAACTATTTAAAGTTTAAGCGTGTCTTATAGTTAAGGGTAGCCCTTTCCGAATGGAATCATAACCGGACCTCATTCACAGTGGAAGATCGTGAATAAAAAGTAGAAGAGTGGGTGGGAATTTGAAGGAGAAGATTTTCTGAAGAACGAAGGTTATAGTGATAGTGAAAGCGTTGGTTTAAGTATCCAGGTGTCAATGGATTGATAAGTATGCTGTAAAGGAGGGAGAGCGGTATGCGCATCTCGACGGCAACATCAAGCTAATCAACGAACTGGAAGCCACTTGAGCTGTTGACAAAATTGGGATCCATGGTCATATTTGCGCAATCCAAATATGAACCGTCTACAGAAGTTTTGAAGGCGCTCAAATTTATTGGTTGTTCTTCTGTCAAATCCAGATAGAACAATTACCAGGTTGGGTCCATAATCAAGTATATGTTGGAGTAGACTTTGAGCCAATATTACCCTGGTGGTCTACGGAATATAGTTGTTACGAAGCCGTTTTAAGGAACCTGCAGCCGTAAAACATCTTACTGCTAACCTCCGCCAAAAGTAAACCCGATTTAAAGTAACTGTTTAATTCAACTTGCGTCTTTTTCTATAGTATGAAGACAATACTAGATGCACAGTAATAAGATTGTAAACAAGTTATCCCTTAGTTGTTTGTTAGCAGTTTTACAACACGCACGGGAAGATATGGGTTGGTACTATTCTAGAGCGGACCGACACCACACGCCCATTTAGATACCGGTATTAAAATGTGTAATTTGATTAATTTTATTACTTGTGTAACATTATCAAACGTATTCGATAATATAACGTAACGATGCTGTCAACCACTTAAATTGATGCTCTCTAATTACCTATGAGTAGTTCGGTACCCACTAGGGATGTACCTAACTAAATATATACTACAATAAATAACTAAATTTATACCGAAAGTTAAGCTTGGCGATCGCCTCATATTTCGTAGTTATTTCTTTTAAAAAGAGGCGAAAGAACGCGCTTTTAAACAACAGTCCTTCCTACCCAGAAACAATTTATTTGAAATAATTCATAGGAATTTCATTAGTTTTCTTATCAGGACAAGCTAGTTAAGCTTAAACTGTTACAACCTAACACGTAAGATGAAGTAATCAATTGAAATATTCGACTTAATCCGTTGATTCTCATTTGTGAATCAACTAAAGCATTAGTAATATACTTAATTTACTTTTTTATATTAACAATCACACATTTTTAACTAATATAAAATTTCATTATAAGAATCATTGAATGACAAGGCTGCTTAATTTTTTTTTTTAATTTATTTGTAATCCTTGTAGCGTATTCGCAATTCTCACTTCCTATCAAGCTAATGGCATTTGACCTTCGATCGTTCCCTTTTGTATTAGTGGTCCTATTGGGCGAAGTCGTCTTGGATTGGTCAAAATTATTCCCTTAAAATTACGCGTTATAAGTTCGTAAGTTAACCATGTGCGAAAGTATACATTTTACGAAGGCTCATATTCCTTACATTCCTACTTATACCTTACCTCAGATTATAAACCAAACATGGCAGACGAAGCGAGAATAATTAAATATAGGATTAATTACTGTTTCCACTTGTATAACTAATTATTTATGTAACTTGTGTATTAGGTATTACGTTATAAATTGAAGCCTTCACATCACTTAAGAGTTGTAGGTTTCCGGCACAGGATGTCGCTGTTGCGGCGATACTGGAGCTATTTAAGAAATGGCGGCTAGTTTAAGAGTGGCAACACTGTGCTGTTACCGTATTCTGCATTCCCAACGCTGAGAAATGTGTAATTTGAGTGCAAATTGAGTGCATTGTAATTTGTGCAATGCAATTTGAGAAATGTGAGAAATGTGTCAACGGAAAATAGGTTGTTCGGTATCGAGAATAGAATCGACTCCACCAGTTTTCACAATAGGTTTCTTTTCATAACTTATTGTTCATTTCTAGTACCTACCTATATCTTTTATTCTACCCGCAATTACGCAAAACAAATAGACTCATTGCAACTACCGGCAGCAGCGCCCAGACATTACCATTCACTGAATAATTACCCCTACGAATGTTTTAGATAGAACAACAAAACCTTACATGTTTATAATTTTAGATTGGAATGGATTTATATATTGTAAATTAGTTACCGTCTGGCTATATATAGTGGCTACAATGCAACATAATGAACTCTGAAAGTATGTTTCGATGTTTATTTCTTATTTACGCTAAAATTAGCGCTTGAAATTGGCGTTCAATCCTAGAGAATTAACAATACAAATCTTTTAAAATAAGAAATTTCAAATTCAAAGAAAAGACAAATTGAGAATAAATCAAACATCAATCTTCATTTTGTGAGAAGCAAAATGTCAACAGAGTTTTCTTTCAATTCTGAACTTTTTATAAGAAATGCGACACGTCTGAGTAGCGAAACTAAAAATATCAAGATTTATAGCTTCACGATACGGTTTTGTCAAAGTCGAGTTTGTCAAACGTTTATTGTCTATTATTGATTATTTATACATTTTGTTGCACGTTATTGTACAAAAGGTGAGTGCAGGTGTCCATGGGCGACGGTGACCACTTACCATCATGTGGCCTGTCCGCTCGTCTGCCATATTTTCTTTCCAGAAAAAATCCAGAAGGCAAAGAATAGTAGTTGTAATAAATGGATTTATACTTGGACCGTAACGTGGCGTCACTCGCTGTGATTTTGTGACGCACGTAATGTTGATGTAGCAATTAAAGTTCAAATACAATGTAAGTAGATTTTAAAATGGATTACCTAACTTGTATCTAAAGAGAGTGTCTTTCATAAAGATGTAATCTGTAATTCAATCGCCTCTTCCTCTACACAAGATCTCCATCGACACTCTCTTCTCTCACTACTTAGCAGCTGAACAGCTGCGCCAACATATGGCTACCACATAAACCATATGTTTCATATTTATCTATACATATAATAAAGCTGTAGAATCAGCGTGTCTGCACATTGAATATATTTGCCAAAAACTGAATGGGGGCGATGAAGAAGAGTATTTTTTGGCTGTCTGTCTGTTTGTCTGTTAGAACACGCTAATCTCTAAAACTACGGAACGGATTTTCATGAGGTTTCCACAGGTTAATTAAGCTTAGCTTGGCTTTGTGGGCTTGGCTTGGTTTCGAATAGGCTTTGTTTCGTCGGAATCGGCTGATGGTAAGAAAAGATATCCCAATTTATAGTTTAAAAATTAAAATTTCACGCTTAGGTACTACGTGTCGATAAGTCCCAATCATTACAAGCTATTTAGAACGACAACGAAAGATCACATGATTCTTTCGTTGCCTCCTATAATGTCTGATAAGATTGACGGAATCCCTTTTAATATTCAGTTGTCTCTCAGGGCTGTTGTCTGGGGGACCGTCCTTAGTTACAATAATATCGTGAGCTATAAATAGATAGAATCCGGCACGTTTTCGTTTACGTAACACGACTAAATAAATAAGAAAAGCTTGAGATGGCCGAAGCCAATATTGCTTGTGAATATTATAACTCTTATAGAAACAGAAAACGATGAATGCGAGATTCAATATAATAAAATATATACCATTTACCTACTTTAGATTTTTTTCTCTTTATTTTTAATTTTGGACATGTCAACCTCATCAGTCATCATGCAATCCTCGTCTTAATCTTATTCCAATCTGTGAGGGAGGAAGCGATGAATGAATAAAGAAGTTTCGCTCTGTTAGATGCCTGTTCAGATAGAATTGTTTGACATAATAATGCCATTCAATAATGCCCCCGAGATGTTCATCGAGATAACATATTTTAGATAATCGTACCCCCTTTAGATAAGGGCGTACCCCCTTTTCTCGTCCACTGCTGCTTGTGTACATTGTCTTGGGTATGAGAGGTGTTAAAAGTCCACGCTGACCAAGCGGGTTGGTGAATCCACTCTTTTAGAGGTTTTGTAGTTCCTCAGGACTTGTGGCAACCTCTTTGTTAACCATTAGTCCTTTAATTATTGATGATTATAATAGAATATTATTGGTATATATAAATATACCAATTGTGTCGCCGCGCAAGACGGCGCAACTTTGAAGTGACTTTTTTCTTTTTCATCCTACACACTAAATAATACATGTATTTTCACATCCTTTCTACCTTCTTTATCGTTTCAACATAACAAACGTTTGTAACTAAATAACAATTACACATTGTGACAGGGGAATAGTTCTGGGATTGGCCCTTTGTTCCCAATTCGCACGACTCGCGTCACAATCTCGCGTCACATTTGTATCGGTACAATACGCGCTCCCAAAATAAGGAACACATTGAGGCTAACAAAAGGTTTACGAGACAAAGAGAGTGTTAATATGTTTGTGTATTTCTTAATGTTGACATAGAATTTTATACATGACATTACAAAAGGAAATGCTATTTTATACTACAAAATTACAAATTAGGAAAAATAATCGTGTTTTATATAAGTTATAATACTCGTATACGTCTTCTGCCAGGAACTGTCTATCACTTGCCCTATGATTTTGCGCGTGACGTGAACAAAATATGATATTTTTCTCTTTTAGACTGTTTTGTTGACCTCCAGCCCATTATTCATTCAAAACCGTCTAGTTTGTCACCCGACCCACCCGCGATATTTGTAACATCTTCCCTAATATTCGTAACATATTGAAATTAAAGAAATAAAATTAACAGATAATTGCATCAAAAACCAATCAATTTTGATTGCAACTTTATTATTTCAAGACGTTGCCGGAAAGCCCTGTAAAAAATGACAAATCGTCGTGATGCAAACCCTGGCAATATTTACGAGTAACACGATCCTCCGAGTCTCGAGATAAATTCACAACATTTGCCTCAGATCGACCTCGTCAAAGTAATCTTCAGATTTATGGCCTCTGCTAGTAAACAAAGAAGTTCGAATTACTCCCTTAAAATCGGCTTACGAAGTTTCGTTATAAATTTGCCTTCAAAAACCAACGCTCTAGAGAGTAAACATACATAATAAAGTCTAAGCTACTTTAACAAGAATATTTTTGTTACAGATACAAGGAAACATGAAGACGGATAGACTTTAGGAACTACATTCATCAAATGTGACCAAATCGTATAACATAATGATTCATAGAACATCCTCCTCGTCAAGACGTCGTAGGGCGTCAAGAAGCGCTGCCACTTCGCCTCAAGCAAGATCGCCAAGAGCATCAGCACAGGCGTCTAGAAGAGCATCATTAGCTACCACAGAAACCGATGATGAACTTGAACCTACACCTATACCACATAGGAGCCCAAGACCAAGCCTTGCACCCGAAGCTGCCTTAGATTACCATCGCAGTCCACGGCACTCTCTCGTTCCTGAAGTAAGGTCCGCTAGAAATTCCATTGTACCAGATACGGCCTTATACCCAAGACACAGCTTAGCACCATCAAGAAACAATTTAGCTGTAGACATGCCTTATGGATCAAGATTAAGTCTGAACCCTCAAGATTTTAATAGGAGTCCTAGGAACAGTATAACCCCGGACGCAACAGCGAGAAGTCCTAGGCGAAGTTTAGTACCAGACGGAACTTCATGGCACCAGCCTAGAAACTCTCTAGTTCCTGATGTAGGTAGAAGTCCAAGGCATTCAGTGGCAAGTATACAAATCGATCCGTCAAGAACTCAGAAGGAACTAGGTCCGAGTCCAAGAACAAGCCCTAGAGGGAGCATAGCTCCTGATGCTCCTTTGAAAATGAAAGAGTGTATGGATATAAACAGAAGTCCGAGGGGATCATTAATTCCAGATTCTCAGAGAAGTCCAAGAGGCAGTATTGCGCCTTCAGAGAGGAGTGCAAGGGGAAGTCTGATTGCAGTAGAAGGAGATCCGACGAGAATTAGTCCGAGAGGCAGTTTGACCTTGACTTTTCAGGAGCCTTTGGTGGCTAGAGAAAGGCGGGCGAGTGAAGACAGTCAAGCAGCTGGTAAGTGTTCTAACATTGTTGTAACGTTTTATTGTAATTTCTTATAAACTTTCTTTATAGAATTTTAATTTTTTGTACAGGTAACCGAGGTCGAGTGTCTCCGTACAGAGCATCTTTAGCTGGAAGACAAAGTGGGACCGGAGCCCTCTCCGATACGGGTTCTAGACGAGCATCAAGTTCCGTCAGTCAGGTTAGATTGTTACTGATAACTAGAAATCGGATATTCGGGTGCATATTTATCTACAAGGTATAAAATGTATACAAGGTATGGAAACGGCTTCTTAAAATAATTTATTTGAATACCGAAATCCCGGGATTTCACAACTAATAGGATGCTTATTTATGAAACTTCTCGGCAGTTTTGAAGGTCTGATGGTGACCAGGACAGAGTCTAAGGCACTATTGATGATATAAACTTCGGATTTGGATTCAAATTCTTAGTTCTAATGGCAATTTGTAGGAATGCAGTTCTGATGGTCAATGGTTCTGTTCTGATGGATTAACTTTACAACTTTAGGTATATGCATTGTATTCTATAGTTGGAACATAAAATTTGTCGATCCCGGGATTGCGGCATTCACCCGATACGAAAGTACACTCCATACTTATCCAACATCTCTACTTTAGATAAATATGCACCCGAATATCCGATATATACTGATAACTCATGCTCATAAGTCCTTGTATCTTCACCGTGTTAAGGAGTTATGAATTATGTTTATTATATTAGTAATTTTCTGTTGTAATAACATTAATAGTAAGTATAATGTTCCTAACCCAGGAGATCAGATCGCTTCGCCAAATGTGCCAAAAGAAAACATTACCGGTGAAAATAATGTGATCCTTGTAAGAACAAAGTTTACGTAGGCTAACTTTTGCGTTGTCCCAAGTTTCGACAGTAAACGGACCTGGAACACTCTAGTAATCCGATTGTAGATTTTTTTATTTAATTGTTGGTAATATGTACAATTACGACCCGAAACCCCTCAGTAATTTCTCCAGCGGCTTGTCCTGCAGTGAGACATCATAGGCTCATATCATCATCATCAATATAGACCATCTACCAGATGATAATTGGTTTTATCCAATACTTTCTCGAAGACCTAAGATTATGATTACATATATATGTACCGTATCATTTCTGAAGTTCATATGAAAAACGATGCTATTTAGCAGCATAAATTTAATAAAAGAATTGTTGACTTTGAACTAAGTTCTTACGGATTTGGTTACAATCTTGGTTACCTAAAGCGACTTCAAGGAGAAATGTCTCTGCCCTGGAGTTGTTAGTTAGAGACTTTTATTGATATATAGGTATCTGGAGACGAACAGCGTCGACTCTGCGGCGAGCAATCCAAATATAGCGAACGAGTGGGTATAGGCCTCGGGGTGGGTCTGACCACATATGGCTCCGTGGCCTACCAGCTGAAAGACGCCAATATGGAGGCATCAGGAACTGTGGACTTCGTTTGCAGAGCCGCGAGGATTATGAATCGAACTAGTAAGTAATATCAATTGTAGACAGTGATTGGAATTATAATTACCTTTTATTTATTCTGTTTCTTTTTTATTTTGTTCCAAAATTATTATATTAATGTAGCAATTGACCCTAGACCTACATTTGTAATTCTACTCAAATCATTCGTAACTTGGATGCTCGCGATACAAGTATATGCTAGTGCGGGGTTTAACAGAAACATGGTGTACGTACATATAGCTTAAGAAAATTGAGGACAATAAAAAAAATGTATTAGTATTTGTAAAAATAGTGAATTTATTAGTGAAAAGATAAACAAGTCGAATGATAATGGCCAATCACATAAATTTCACAGAACTTACAACCACTAAAACAATTAAATGCTCCGGTGGAAAGTACATGTAATTCTGTAGAAATGTATACGCAGCGTGAGACGTTCTAAGGCCAGAAGGTTTGAGGACGGTGAAGACAAATGATTTAACACTGTGTGTGGCACACTTCCGAAGAGGCCATTAGTGAAAAGGCAAAGGCTGATAAAACAGAAGAGAAAGAGAGAAATTAGACTTTAGTGATGATTATGGATGTTGTAACGATACTCCTGGGAGAAGACCTGGGTCCTAGTTGTCTAATTTGAGATTAGACGGCCACGGCTGTGGTCACGGCAACTGTCTGACTGGTGATAATTGTAATATGGAATTTTATACTTCCCTGTGTGTTGACCCTGTTCGATGTCGTTCGGATACTTGCTGAAACCGCATACTCATACTCTCATACCGCATACTCTCTTCAACCGCGTCCTCCCGCACTTCTCACAACATACTTCTTTGCGAAAATTCTGTAATTCTCTCGTTAAACTCAAAGTTGCGAACCAACCGATACGGAAGACGGTTCCCGAGAGCCCCAAACGCGAACGTTTCGTCGCCTCGACAATTCAGTTTTTTTTTTCGTATCAAGCCAGCAACCCGTCGCCAAGATTTTTTACAAAACTACCTTTCTCGGTATTGTCGCAAAAGTCCTTATGTTATCTATGATGTTTGCAAACGAGAGGACGAACAAAATTCGAAATGATAAAATTATTAGGTATTGTTTTTCACAAAAAATAGGGAATCTAAGGATTACCACAACTTACAAAGTGTCCTACGGTAAATACGGTGTCCTACGTATTGACAAATACAACGTGTTACGAAAATATAGTTTAAAAAAAAGGTTTTCATTAAATTTTTAACAAAATTAATTAAGTTTTAGATGCAATAGAATCATTACATATTTGTTTGCAGTAATCTCTTCTAATTGGTAAGATTAACATTTTCAATATCAAAACACGAAGCTGGTAACACGGATTGGTAACACAATTCAATTGGTAATTCAATTAGTAACACGAACGGGAGCAGAGATTCTGTTAACAGTATATTTTGTTCTTTCCAAAAAATTACAAGTGACATCCGAATCTACTAGTTCCTTGTACAATTCCTTGATTCAAACTACTTGAGTGTGCACTATGTATAATAATTGAGGATCCGTGACACATTAACATAATATTATGTTAAATATTTCCCATTCAACCAATGTTCAACCGGAAGAGAATGCCTTGAGGCATTGAATCCAAAAACAGTAAATAAATCAATCCATTATTGAATGACATTAATTAATATCTTTGGTTTCAGTTGTGATGACCGTGTTCATAGCTTTCCTTTCCACATTACCAGTGATCATGTTGATTATGGGTAAGTAATTTTATTTTTTATAAATTATCTGTTACATAAGTTTCTTCATAGGCTCATCCGGGGGTGTGCCAACGTTTATCATTCTGATCTGATGTTGGCATGTATCGCAGATGTTCATGGACGATAGTATACACTTACTGTCAGCATACGCTCATTTGCCGCCTTTTTTCTATAATATAATATATATATATATATATATATATACCAGTCAATTCATTGATATGCAGCTGATACTGCGACACTGATACTGAAGTCATACCTTCAGGTCTCAGGATTCATAAAAATATTATGTTTAGTAAATTTAGGAATAGAGAAATATTTATTATTTATCACTATAATTTTCTTCTCAACTTCGTTCTTTTGAAAATAGATTTCTAAATCTGTTCGCTAGTCTGCTTAGATAGATTGATGACAAAACCTTCAAAATTACACCATCATCCAGATAGACTGATGAGTGATGACCTTTGCTCTTTATTTTCAAAACTACTGGACCGATTTTAATTAAAAAAATATTATAAAAAAGTACTTTGAACGATAAACACGTTACGCAGCAGTGAAAATCGTAACAATACCCATTCAAGTACTTATTTCTTTTGTAAGACGACAATACGAGTATATCGCTTTCAGTGAAATGAAATCCACGTATACAGTTAGTATTACTTCCTTTTGCTTTAAGTGTCGTTCAGACTCCAAGAAGCTCAATATTGACAACTCGTCTCGCAAGCCGAGATTTATTGGTGATATTTATAGATATGAAAACATCCCCGTCCTTACGTGCTTCAAAATGTAATATGTGACATTTGAGAAAAAGGGACGTTTTGATTCTAGTTTCATAACTTGTTTTATTGGTTTATATCAAAAATCAGATGTTAGATGATAGATAGATTTACTATATTGTACACTAAAAACATACAGAAAAATATAAAGTAGGTAGTTACAAGTAATTAGAAGTACAACTGACGATCTTATCACTAAAGCGATTTCTTCCAGGTAACCTTTGGGTGGTAAGGATAAGTCTATATACGAAACAGAGGTAGATGGTGCAATAAAGAAATAATGTCTTTATATACATACATACAGAAATATATAGATACATACAGACATATATACTATACATACATAAACATACAGAGGAAACTGTTGATAGCCCAGCTATAGGATGACCGCAATTAATGTTTGTGAAAAGTCACACGATTTTAAGATATTGAATTTTTGAAAAATTAGCATTTATGAATGAAGACTTACAATTTAGTGCAGATTAACAGAACAACTCCTCGAGAATAATAAACGAAAATATAGAATGTGATTTTTCCTTCATTTGTAGCTGCACAACGCCAATAACTGATCAAGGGTGTCAATTTTTCAATAAATCAAATAGGAGCCAATATTTCGAAATCCGTGTGACTTTTCACTAAGATTAATTGCGATCATTCGAGAGGTCATGAATTGGGCTTTCGACAGCTTCAAGCTTGGCCACTATTAATTGGACATTCTGTATATACATACAGAAATATTTGAGGAACTAGAAAAAAATAAGAAAACAACGTTGAGCGTAAGTACGGAATAACTAATAGTACTAACAGAAGACTCGCTCCCCAAGAACGCTCCAGAAAACCTACATAAACATAAGTGTACCTACAAAATAAAATTTCGTTTAGCGCGAGTCAAATTGAATCTTACCTTACGCACATCGGAGAAAGGCGATATTACACTGAAGTGCTGAAGGTCACGCACACAATGACACTTCGTGCGTGAATCGCAAGGGTGACACGTTTCGAAATTATGTAGTAGTTTTATTCATTTTAAAACACAATCTTTAGTTTGTTCTAAATTTAAATTAAATAAGAAGTATTTTACCTACTTATACAATATGATAGTAGGTTTTAAAAGCTTTTACATAGCTTTGTATAATCGACGTTAGTAAGAGCTCGCGGCAACCGACTGAAAATACCCTCGGGCAGGGGTCAACCGCTGTAAGCATATTTTAGTACCCAAAATGCATAGTGTGCCAGGCCTAGCGTAAAAGTACTCTTAATCTGCGAGATGTGTTCTTTCACGAGTCTTCTGTTTCTGTTAGATCATGTTAGAGGTAAGTGCATTATTGATGCATTGAGCATTATTCTCAAATGGACCCTTTTTATTCGTTTCTCAATACAATAAACAGTATAGAACAGTATAGAAAGCAAGTTCAAAATGTGCATAAAAGTAACAACAAATGAAACCTGATGCACAACATAGGGGGAGAGTACATGCTGCATTCCTATAGCCGCTGATCGCACTCGACTCTCTCACAGAAAACTACCTTGAAATGTACTGCATTTCCACCTTTATCGTATTTCCCCAATGTACGTACGTATTTCGGTAGTGAGTGAGATGTGCCAGAGCCCATTCCCATCCTCTCCCTCCCCATTTTCCCAATCCATTCCTTAAACTGCAAAAGTAGGCGCGCATCCGGGGGCGTGCCAACATTTGTCATTCTGGACTGATGTTGGTATATATCGCGGATGTCTATGGACGACAGTATCCACTTACCATCAGGTGGACTGTACCACATGCTCGTCTGCCACCTTTTTTCTATAAAAAAAAATAATAATTTATATATATGTTTTAATTTTACATTATAAAGTTCTAAGAAGATTGAATTAGTTTCATCTGAAAATTGCTTTAAAGTTGCTTTTCAATATATATTTATTAATATTTTTGGTTTGTTATTTCTCTAACTAAACAGCAAAATATGCCTACATAGTGAAGACTTCTTTTTGTTTATTAATGTTTGTGTTAACCTAATTTGTTCTAACGACAAACTGTATCTATTCCTTAATATATAAAAATGGATGTTGGTATATCTGATGTTCATAGACTTGGACATCGTTTGACCGATCACCATGAAAGTTGCCACATATATATATTATTTCATGGAGAAGGTTTCTATGCTGTCCAATTTGTTGTGACTCGCCACTAGATGGCGCTGCAGCACATCAACTTCTATATCGTTCAACAGATCGCCATGAAAATTGGTATACATAAGTATTTGAGCACGGAGAATATTTTCGAGCTATCGACTTTGTTGTAACTCGCCACTAGATGGCACTGCAGCACATCAACTTTTATGGCAGGACAACGTCTGCCGGGTTTTGCTAGTTAAATATAAATTAATAAATTATTAATAAGGTTGAAACAATGAAATTTTAAGTTGAAAAATCATAGTCCAATTCAATAAGATAATACCTACAATGAGGTACGTTTATTCTTCATTTTGTTCAGTTTATATTTGAAATTGCAACGCATTTGTCGTATCTGTTTGGCAAACACAAGCTATTTGTCAAGACAAGGGAACCGAATCTCGTGATCTCAGCATATTTTGTACGAGATTGCAACTGTCTCCGCTAAGGTTGACTAATCTTTTAGCATTAAAATGTGGTCTTGAAATAAGTACTTCTTTAATAGCAATATTTGCTATTATCAGAAATAATTTATCTTCTTCTTAAACGAGCTCTTTTCAACGATTTTATTCATCAATTGAAGCCACCATTTTGCATTTCCTCGAGCATGAACTCTACTCGAGCCACCTTAACCGCTTCCAGTAGTCAAGTATTTTTAAGGGCTTATTACATATTTCTGCTAGTGTCCCAAGATTTCCGAGAATCGTTGCTCGTTGCGATGTCATACCCGTTCATTGCAAGAGTATGGTTTTTCTTCAGCTTCCATGCATCCTCTGCATAGTGGGCTATTTATGACACTACAAATAATAAAATAAAATATGTACTTAAATTAATTTGCAACCGTATTCCTATTTCTGTTTGATCTGATGGTTGTCTGATAGAAAATGCCATATGACATTAAGTCCGCCATTTGTGCAATTAGTTGTGCAATTAATCAATGATGATTAAATAAACGAACAAAATTCGAACAAAGCCCCTGTCTGTGCATGAAATATCCGATACAGACCCGAAAACAATAATTTTACTGAGCCTCTGCGTATCCCGAGGAGTGCCCGTATATCTTTCCTATCAAATGAAGTAACTCCTATTCCACATACTCTTGACTGCCTATTCCATCCCCTGTAAGGAAGATTAGGAAGTGTAATAGGATGAGGAAATTTTTCCAACCTCTTTTTCCAAATAAATCCATTCCTGAATCTCCAAAAATAGGCAGCGCATCCTGAGACGTGTCAACTTTTGTCATTCTTAACCTGTAATCTTGTTGTTCCTAGCCACACCTAGGAATGTGGCTAGTGTGCCACATTCCTAAGTGTGGCAATCAGTACCTGCTCCGTGAAGAAAATGAAAATAATCATCCAATAAAAAGAATGCCACATCCGACCACTTAAATCTCAAATTCCCGCACACATTCCAGAAACCTAAATACGATAACTTATATGGAACATAGTGGAGTGTAGGCTTTCTCGGCCGGTGTCCATATTAATTGAATCTTCCGGGCTACTTGGCCGAGGTCTTCTGGAATCTCTTCAGTGGCGACTGCGTTCACTTTCGGAGAGATGTTATCTCTTCGGCTTGCGCAACTTGAGTTCCGCTCGAGAACGCAGTCGCCACTGAAGATGTCAACCGCAGTTGTTGACGAAACGTTTGGAAGAAAGAGAAGAGACCTCGGCCAAGTAGCCCGGAAGATTAAATTAATTATATGGAACAGATCATGGAAATATGTGGTACCTACAACACTTAACGAACTGACAACTGATCTCCAGAAGCTATACACCATCGAAGATAAAAATAATAAAGACATGGTAGGCTTAAAGCTTTCTTTATGAATGTAGGCATGAAATAAGAACTACCTACCAGTACACATAAAACTTGAGGATTTCCGTAGATGACTATATAATTAATTCAATTTATAATGATACTTTATTGTTTTATTTATTTATATGGATATATATGCATATGTTTGTTTATTTATTTTTTAAGGAAGATTATAGATATAAAAATATTATTGAAGCAATGTAAGGAGGAAATGAAATTAGTAGCCATGCCATTTAAAATCTCCACAAATATGCACTTAAGTATATATAAATGGTTTAAACGTTATAAAATTATAATAAGAAAAAAACAACATGGAAGTTAAAGAACAATACACCTGAAGAAATAGAACAGAGGAAGAGAGAGCAAAAAGTTATAATTTAGCAAAATAATCTGTTGCCATGAATTTTCTTAGGTGTGTTGTTTTTGTGCAAAACATTTATAAAATATATATATTATGTATTAATACTTAGGTATTATTATGTGCATTGTATTATAAGTATTGTTTGCAGTCATGGTCTTGATTGAACGATGCACCGCCCTTCGTATTTCTGTTTAACCAAAGGTTGAGTGGCGGAGAATGCCATTAGGCATTAAATCCACCTTTTGTGCAATGTCTCTTTGTGCGTTAAAATACAAATAAATAAATATATAGTAATATAAAAAATATATATATATGGCCGGAGAAACAAATGAAAAAAAAAAGTTGTAATAAATGGTTTTAAATTTAACCAGTTCTCTATATTTATGCTACACGTTTTTTGTCCAGGGGTCCAGTTCATCCGTGACTGTCCGGCTGAGCCTCATATTCCAGTGTACATGGTGGTTGGCGGAGCGGCAGGCGGAGCGGGGATCTGCTGGCTACTGTGGGTGCAGCTGGCCAGTAGGAGTTCCAACTCGCCAGCCAGCGTACCTGAGCGTATACTCGCTTATACACTCACTGTCTTCCTTTTAGGCTGGTAAGTGGAGAAACAAGTGAAAAGTAAGTAACAAATATACGTACATGTATAAATGTTTATGTATGTGTGTAATCATATATAATAATATATTATTAGTATGATTTCATATTTTCAATATTCGAAATATAAAAGCATTGTTTACAATAGTTCATGTAGGTAAGGTCACTTATCACTCTATATCCTCTATAGTATATTTATACTGGTGGAAATCTTCTAAAGGGATCATCTTTAGGATTTTTTCGGATTTTCATTCAATATCTATCTATATATATATAAAAATAGATATTGGTATATCTGATGTTAATAGACTTCGACACCGTTTGACCGATCACCATGAAAGTTGGCACATATATGTATTTTTTCATGGAGGTTTCTATGCTATACGCTTTATTGTAACTCGCCACTAGATGGCGCTGCAGCACATCAACTTCTATACCGTTCAACCAATCGCCATAAAATTGGTATACATAGGTATTTGAGCACGGAGAATATTTTCGAGCTATCAACTTTGTTGTAACTTACCACTAGATGGCGCTGCAGTACATCAACTTGTATGGCAGGACAACGTCTGTGGGGTTTAGCTAGTAGTTTATAAATTATAAATAAATACCATAACAGACTATCAGCCTGTCTCGCCACTGTTGGATACGGGCCTCTCCTAAGGCTTACTACCATTCATGATTTTCGGCTCTTCGCATCCTGCGCTTGTGTTAGCCGCTTTGCTATTCCTCGGTCGCCTACTTTGTTATCCTACGAGTATAGCCGGCCCATACCCCCACAAGTGCCAACGGCATATCGTGGTCAGTAGTACACATTTATTCGACCAGTCCTACATTCCCAGTGGAATGCTGAGTAGTCCTCGTTAAATTCACTTTAGTCTATCTCTTAAAGGGTTTTCCGTCACCTCAACATGGGAATTCTAAATTAAACACGCCACGTCTCGAAAACCGATATTCGCTTCTAATAAAGTGGGTCATTTATCAAAGGATTTTTTCCTCAAGTTCCTCTTTATTTAGACGCTGATTGGATAATGGCGATACCTTTATTTTGTGTTGGAAGTTCTTATCTTACCTGTTAAAACGTGATTAAAGATTTTGTTATTATTATTTTAGAGGTTTGAGTGAAATTAATGAGCTTTTTAAGCGGTTAAACTTTTAGAAATTCATTAATTTTTAAGGGGTAAAATTGTATATATCCGTCGAGATATTTTTGCGTGAACGCAATTTTAGATGAACCGAAAAATATGACATTCAGTCTTCAATACAACTTTTTAGACTAGCGTTTTTTTGTACATTTTTGTACCTACATATATTCTGTAATTTGGATCAAAATGCGCCTAATTAACGAATTTTGTTTACATTTTTCTTTTGTATACACGTTTAATTTTTTTTTCAGAAAAGTAGTTTTATTTTTGATGGTAAGTGGATACTGTCGTCCATGCCATGGTACATCCACAGTACATGCCAACATCTGTCCAGAATGACAAACGTTGGCACGCCTCTGGATGCGCTGCCTACCTTTGCAGATTAAGGAATGGATTGGGAAAATGGGGAGGGATAGGATGGGATGGAAACGGGCTCTGGCATATCTCACTCACTACCGAAACACGTACGTACATTGGGGAAATACGAAAAAGTAGGAAATGCAGTACATTTAGGTAGTCTTCTGTGAAAGAGGGTTAACGTGGCCAGTCGAGTGTGCCCAGCGGATGTGGGAATGCAGCGTACACTCTCCCCATCCAGTTTGATACAGATCACAAACAACATTTTTTGGAATTTTTGTCTGTCTGTCTGAACGCCCGTCGCGTAAATAACACTAAACAGATTTTAATCAAACTTGACATAGTTATAACGTTATGTACCAGGTTAACATTTAGGGTACTTTTTATTCAGATTAATTATAAAGTTCCCACGGGAATCAAGCTGTATAATAATAATAATGTGATCAACTAGTATGGACGACGAAATTAGTTAATTTACCCAACCTTCTGATGCCGTCCACCATGCACACCAAAGTCGGTACCTCCAAACACGTACAGACTAATGAACACCATTCATTTAATTACTCGACTTCTTGGCAATCAGTAACAGCTGCAGAATGATAGCAGGAGTTAACGGTCGGAGTCAAATTACTGTCATTTTCTCCAAAGTGGTTAAAGAAGATTAAAGTCAAGTCGTAAAACAGCTCTGGCGTTGTTATGACGAGAAATGAAGTCAACATTGTTAAGACCAGTACTTTTCTTGTTTATGACGTGGAAATAATTCAATTTTAACACTAAAACATGAACAAAAATAATATGTGGCATTGTCTGAGAGAATAGACCTTATTGTCATAGTCATAATTACTTACTTATTTGTCAAAACGTGGTAAAAATAAAATGGATTTTTTTCATAGTTTTAAATGTTTATCATGAAAACGACAATTGGAATTTTAAATATAACCTGCATTAATTGATGGAAAATGAACAAAATTTTAACGTCAATCAGTGTACGTCATGTAGTGTGGTTATAAATCTACTTTTATTTGTTTCTCTTTTTATAGAAAAACCGCGGCGGACGAGTGTATAGTGTGTACAGTGTCTGACATATCTCACTCACTACCGAAACACCGAGAATTGGCGCGCTATTTATCTAAATGCCTTTATCTAAATTTATTTATTTATCTTACTGTCCAAATAACAATTATTTACTGCCCGGATGTTGAAATAACCGCTTAAATATTTATTTCCATCTTAAGTTCTCAGCACTTATGTTTTCTTTTACCGACAAAGCGGTGGTATTGAAATTATTTAGACTTAAGTGAAAATGCACTGGTTTCATATTAACCACTTCACTTATATGTAAATAGAGTATGTACCCATAGTTATTACTGTGTTACCATTCCATGTCATATACTGTCGGCCATTGCTTCATATAGACCTCCACTAGGGCTCGTCACAAAACACGGTTTTCTCATCCAACTACTACCGGCAAACTTCTTGAAGAAGTCATCGTTCCACCTGGCCTTCGATGCGCTTCCCGATACACAGTCACACTCGTTGGTATTGCGGCAGCTATTGCCTGTCCATTGTCACTTTAGCGTACTTAATTCTGTGATCTATTTAAGTGACTTTGGCTCTTTGGCGAATCTCTTTGTGTCGGATGTCATCCCGCCAAAGAAACTCCGTGTATGACTCGCGGAGCAAACTTTAAAATTACGTGTCAGGCTAACTGTTAGAGACCATATTTCGGTGTCGTACGTCTTAACTGGCATGACCGCGATGCTAAAACCAGGATTACTGTATTTATTAAATTATTTGAAATTAATAGATACAAAATCCAATAGATGCCAATTACAAGTATTACAACTGAGTTTTCCTTAGTGTATAATCAATACCGATATTCACTTATAGGTAAACTAAATGAACAGCCTTATCGCAAACGTATGTAGTGCAAAAAGTAAGGTGTTTACACTACACACCTCCTGTAAAACTAAAAAAGATAACACACGATTTTATCTTCGATTTTAGTTATGTATTAAAATAATTAATTGAATAGCTCTCGTTTAAATCTGACAGCTGAGAGATTAAGTATATCAATAGTAACAAAATGGGAATTAAATAAGAACATGAGACGGCGCAGGAGTGCTCTCCCTTTGGTGTCAACCTTAGATCAAGCTTAAACCGCCTTTTTTCGTCCAGGTTCGCGTGTGGCAATTACTGGACCCTTGGCATCATTTGGCCGGACTACGCGCCGACACTCTTCGAGCCAAACCAGTGGTGTCACCGAACGTTGTACGTGTTCGCTCTAACTCAGCTCGGAGTCGTGTGGGGTGTGATCGCGTTACTGCTGCTATTGCTACTGGCGCTAGTCGTGTGCCAGGTAACATTTTTTTTTTATAATAGAGGTGGCATAAGGGTGGTCCATATGATGGTAAGTGGTCACCGCCGCCCAAAGACACCTGGAATATCAGGAGGATTGCAACTATGTACATCGCCGGCCTTGCAGGATCCTATTTATAGGTTTCTTGAAGAATTCCATGTCGTAACTCGGTGGGAAAACCTCAGTGAGTAGATCATTGCACATCTTTTCGGTTCCCGCTATAAGTATCACCTACAATTACAATCTACAATTACTTGTCTTACAAAATTTGGACAAAATAATGCTAAAACGTTTATAAATTAATGTGAATCATGTGTTCTTCATATACTCGTAGTAATGGGAATCTGTCGCTCCTTATAAAGTTATGAGGGTCTGAAAATAAAAAATGGAGTAGTGCAAAAAATCTGCAAGCATAAGTAGTTATCATCAATAGCTTTCTATAAAGGTTATAGAGGCTACGAAGAACGCTGCAATAAATAAATGGTCTTCTAAATACATACATAACCTTGGAAGGTTGGAACTTGTGCACAAATCCTGAAAGACAGAAGTTATCTAAAGATTTTAAAATACTGATTCGAAAAGGATTTGTTAAAATTCTGATTATGATTACTGATGGCATTTCTAATTATAAAAGTTAGTTTAATTCTTCTTTATTGAAGTCCAAACATCTTTTTTAATAAAATGAAGACACCAGACGAGCCGACTGCCCAATCTGGTGATAATTTAATGCTCATTCAAGCACGACAATGTCAGCACGTTTCCGGATGCCCTGCCTACGTTTTGAGATTTAGGAGTGGATTTGGGTGAAAGAATAGGGTCCTATTCCTTAAAAGGGATGAGGAATATTCTCACCCCATTACACCCCACATTCTTTATAGGGAGAGGGGATATTTTTTTCTGATTCATGATATATGCCGACTTCAGTCAAGAATGAGAAACGTCGCCACGCCCCAGGAAGCGCTGTCTACTTTTAGAGATTTAGGAGTAGAAATAGAATGAGGAGTTTACCTCATCCCATTATACCCTCCTTTCTTCTTGGGGAGAGCGTATCTTTCTCGACATTGCAAATGATATTATACCTAAAACATTTGTTCAGGTATTCGGCTGTGGCTGGCTCGGCCCGCCTCGGTACAAGTAGCAACGGCGAAGCGTCGTGCTCGAGCTGTGGCACAGGAACATCAACAACACCATGGATGTCGCCGGAGCGTTATTACCCTTCACCCAAATCGCTAGACCTGAACTCACCATCCATGTACAGGAAGTCCTCACCCAAGCTGAAGAATCAGCTAAGAACAAGAATCCTATTCCAGAAATCAAAGAACCCGTTGACGAAGAAGTCAAAAGTCCGAAAAAGAGTCCGGTCAAAACTGATGATAATTCAAAAAGTGTAAAGAAAAATACCGCTAAATCTGATGCTAGTAAAAGTCTCATGGTGAAGGATAAGAATGGTGTGGACTGATGGTGGTTGGTCGTGCTGCCGCACGGTAAAAAGCACGTACACTTCGAAGCAGCGGACACCATATACTACTTCTAACTAGTTTTGGGGCGTTCTTTTGGTCTTTTCAATATTTTCGACGGGGGGTCTTCTTCTCAACTAGTGCGAAGTATGTTGCTTGTTTGTTAGTGCTTTTCTCTCCAGGGCTTCTACCATGATGTTACGATTTTCGTCTGAAGTTTTGAGGTGCCTACACTGTCTCTAAGAGACTCGATCTTTTCGACGTTTCATCGAGATGTCATGGTAGGCTTTCTTGGTCCGTGCTCAAAATATTGTACGGCTTCTAGATAATTTTAAGTTCGCTTTCAGCTCGAAGCATGACTTTTAGATTATAATTTGTATGTGATAGTAGAATTATACGAACTTTTCGATTAGTTTACGATTAGTACCACGCTGTGTAATTATGTAAATACAACAAATGAATTGTTTTGCTATGCGAAACCTTATATATGTTTTAATTAAGATACAACGAATATTTATTAGAGTGAGTACTAATTTGCATTTGTGTAAATAGAATGAAATTATATTTACTATCTAAAAAAGTATTTGTATTAATAATAATATCATAATTGTGTGTCATATAACATATTATATTAACATATCCGAGGGCTATGAGACATACCTATTAGATGTTTAAATAGCACTAAATAATTTTGTATAAACAGTTTTATGTGCACGATGTATTATGTAACAGTACACCGATATTGTATTTAAATGTTGTCTGTATTATTGTAAATTGTGATCTCTGGTTTGTATTTCAAAATACTAATGTCTATAAAACAGTACTTGACTGTATTTGAAACTAATATGGCTTATTCGACAATTAGAAAAGAAATTAAACTCATATTAATACGACTATTTCGAACTGTTTAAAAATTAGACGGATAAATAATGAAGTTGAGAATATTTCAAGTGGTGATTTATCGTTATCTCTCTCACTTACACATGGATGTAATGACACTACTGTGTTAATGACGTCATAACAGATTCGGCAAAGTTAAGAGCGGTAAATAGTCTTGTCATGTTACAATAAATAATTTCAAAAAAATCTTAGGCTGTTAATATTCATTTTATTCAAAAAAAAGATATTTTATATTTTCAGTTCTAGATTAAGTATGAAACTGAAATATAAATGAATACAAAAGGATACTAGATAATTTTAACCTAGATCTTATAGCGAGTTTTAAAAGTCGCGTCGTCGAAGTTTTAAAACAAGTTTATACGGGTATTTATTTATTCACTGCAATTAGTTTTAAAAGTAAAATTAAAAAAAATATATAGATTAAAAATATATCCTGCTTCTACGTATCTCCGAGAGATCTACTAGACTAAGTCATTGTGACTAAAAGTTCTAAGAACAAAGGTACTTTTATAGATGTTGGTATGTTGAGTCTTCAAACCACAAGAATCACACGGAAACTGCACGGAAACAGGCTTTAATAGGGATTTTGTGAATTGAAATCATATATTATTATATTTTTATATAAAACATATAGATTATTAAGATATGTATTTTGGTGTGCTTTTAGTAACCACGCGAATCGATTTTTTGAGATCAGTGCACGAAAATTATATTCTATTAAAATTCTATGCATTTTATACGGGGTTTATGAAAAATACCTACACTCTCTTAACATTGCATTTATATAATTAAAACTAACGAATATCATTAAACTAACTAATTTATATCATAAAACTTCTGTTCTACGACTTTTTCCCCATAAAATGGTAAATGAAGTCTCTGACTTTGCTACTCTGCACTACTTCATTGTACTGCTCAGCACCAAAAAAGTCCTGCGGAATTTAAAGGAACTAAATATGGCCAGTCGGTCAATCTGCAAAATA
Organism: Sesia apiformis; assembly: GCA_914767545.1. Taxonomy (NCBI): domain Eukaryota; kingdom Metazoa; phylum Arthropoda; class Insecta; order Lepidoptera; family Sesiidae; genus Sesia; species Sesia apiformis. The sequence continues at coordinate 1,188,528 of OU611958.1, forward strand.
AATATTATTATGTCCGTTTGTAATTTCAAAATATATTTATTGGTAGGTGTAAATAAAATAAATCATAGAAATCAATAAGCTGGCAATTTTATATTCTAAATCGGGTCTGAACGCGTATACGAAAGGTATTACACCAATCGTGGTCACGAGTTGACTGAAGAAGCGGGTGGGAGTTACGAGCAGTTTTATCAACTACCCGCATTTAATCTTCACATTCCTAAAGGCTCGCTACACTAACAATGTCCGCGGACGTATTCGACGGTATATCGCAAGGTTTAAATTTGTTAATCACTGAATCCAGTGATGACGTGGAATCCCGCGTCGACGACAACTTATATCCATCTTCCCGATTGATTTTTTATATTTATTAATTTTAGTCGCTTCACGTAATATGCTGGGACAATGGTGACGTTCAGTGGAGAGGATTTTGGGAGTGCAAAGTTCTATCCAGTGATTAATTCCAGTGTTGAAAATGACTGTGTTCGGCTATTGCTGATTCACTAGTTTGACGTTTCTTACAGCTGCCATGTGTTCCTTGACGCTTTCCGCAACTGTACGCTTGATTTGATTTGATCTATATATCTATATATTTGATCTATCTCAGTTTGATCTATATAGGAACTACCAGAGCTGCAGTTTATCTTAGAGACACCTGACGTCTGGTAAGATATAACATCCTTGGGTGTGAATAGATTTTCCGCTAGTTTGAAGGCCGGAGTATATACAGTCTTAATGGAGTGTGTTCTCAATACTGTTCCAACTTTGTCCGTCACTCCTTTCGCGTATGGCATCAATGCTGGCTGTCTGTTAACCTCAGGATGTTTCTCCCTCCAATTGCGCCCCGGTTGTATTCCACTCACATGTGATAACTTGTCTTTTATATGTTCAGGGTCACAGAGGTCATACGTTCTGTTGTTTAATGTAGCAACAAAGGATTGCAGGTGTCGAGGATGATGATGTGTAGAGGTATGCAGGTATCAATACATCTGAGAATATAAAATGTCTACAAAACGTTAAAGATCAAAAGCTAAAAAAATAAGCTGGCAAGATTCTGTCGGCTGATCACAGCGCCGCGTCTACGGAATCTCTTTTGTTGCGCTGCTAATTGAACCGCTATTATTATATACATGTACTAGTAAATCAGTGCGAGTCTTACGTAAGCGATGCGAGTGAGTGAGCGGTTTGAGCGAAAAAGAGTGCAATATTTTAAAAAGTCGAACGGCAAAGGTTGTTAGTTCTCACGAAGGAAATTCGCTGTTAATATATGATAGATGTGTTTTTTATATAACACCGTTTAATTGCAGTATCTATTCATAATATTTAATACACTGATTTCATAAAATTGACATATATTGATGTAGATGTAAAATGCATTAACGCTCTATGTTCTAAACATGAACTTATATCATATTAATAATTATTTTAAAATTTTACTTGTATACATACAATTAGTTATACGGGATTCAAGCCAGCGAATTAACTGTTCAGTATTTTCACAGTTCTGAGTTAATTAACTAAAAATCTGTCAAATCTTCTTATCGCAAAAAATATATTTATTTGATATTTTACAATACACAATTTACTAATTACAAAACCCAAAACAAATTTATACTTTTATAAGAAAATATAACACGTTATATTACTCGTATATGTCATTTAACGCAGAATAATCAGCAAAAATCATCGTTTTAGGCTTCTAGATGTAATTGATTTCAGCCTGTATGTATATCTCTTTATATTTCACGTGAAAGAAATATGTACATTAAAGCGTAGTTATCGCCACAGTTTGCAGAGATATAACATATATCATACTGTAATATGAGCTATTATTATACATAGATATATAGGTATCGTAATATACATACTTATATAATGTAGAAAATCCAATCGTCCTATACTCGTCCCATATCATAGACCAATTTTCGAAGCAAAATCTTTTTTTATAGCGATTTTATCTATTTTAGCGAATTTATCTATCCCTTTTTACAAAAATCTAAGAACCAATCGAATCAGGGAATTCATTTATTTGTAAAAGGTGCTGCTTCGACTTCTTAAATTTTAAAATTTTTGTAAATACAGCAATGCGTTTAGAATTGAACGATCTATTTGAAAATAAGATTACAGTGAAAAAAGAAACTAAAATAGTATTTGTAGCACTCTGCTAAAGTGACGTCTCTCTCACAGAAGTCTATCGAAATATATACAACATTTCCCATCCTATTCTATTCTCCCAAAATACGTATGTGTTTCGATAGAGAGTGAGATATGCCAGAGTCCATTCTCATACCATTCACTCCTATCTCATTGAATCTAGAGTATAATGGAATAAAAGTGGCTCCATATTACATTATACTCTTGCCTAGCCACCCCCACCCCATATCCCCAAGGAGTATTGGGAAGTGTAATGGGATAAGGAAAATTTCTCGTCTCGTTGCGCTATCAATTTCAGCAACCTTCTTCTTCCAATTTTCTTTCTCCAAATCCATTCCTAAATCTCCAAAGGTAGGCAGAGCATCCGGGAGCGTGCCAATGTTTGTCATTTTAGACCAGTCACTCCCAAAGTGGTCCATACGGACAATGGTCCCAGGGTTCCGTATGGACCCCTACCTATGTGCCACCTACCTACCTACGTGCAATTGTCTCAACAGATAGGACAGAATAAAGTATTTTTAGTAGGTTTTATTATATCATAAAAGTTAATTCGCTTGGGGGTTCATAGTTAAGTTTTTGTTATGGTAAGGGGTCCATGACCGAAATATGTTTGGGAATCACTGTTCTAGACTGATGTTGGCATCTATCTGGGATGTCTATGTACGACAGTATCCACTTACCACCAGGATGGCTGTGTGCTCGTCTATTGGCGTCTTTCTATAAACTACTCAGTATAGCAATAAGTATATATTTTTAGTGTGAAAATAATTCAGAATTGCATAGTGGAATGGAATCTGTAATCTATAAGTTATTACAGCCATATACCAGAAATGTGCTACAGATCTTATGGATTTATAGGTCACTGTTAATAAATTATTTATTAAAGATATATTTAAAAAATTAAAACATATTATGACGGAGAAATATTTATTAGAAGTGTAGCGAAAAACGGAGTTGGGAACATAGATATATCCTGTAGTATTTTTATAGTATATATTACTATTCAAGTAGAGGTAAGTGAAACATTGAAAAATAATCTATATGTGATTTTAGTTAGATAAAAGGAATCCTATTGTCGGTTTTATTTTCCCAAAGGCCAAGTGGCTTAACTACTTTCCATCGTTTTGAGAATTCTCGATTTTGCAATCGCTAATTGAACCTAAATATATCGATAGAATCATATGTAATAGATTTACAGAAGATATCAAAATAAACAAAAAATATTCCGATGTAAACATTTCTAAAATGTCTAGAATCCGAGACAATATTGAGAATTATAACTTTGACGTTGATTACCTCCGTACTATTAGGTAAAATCTCTATAAAATAAAATCGATAAAATCTCCGGACGTTTTAGGAGATTTTACCTAGTATAGTATTTTTTGTTTGTTTTGATTTCTTTTATAGATTTAAGGTTTGGTTGGTGGCTGCAAAATCGAGAATTTTTCAATATGGCGGAAAGTAGGTATGCCAGGCTCTATACAAAATGTCCCAACCCCTATGAGACTAGTGAAAAGTAAAAAAAAAAAAGTTTTTGAGGTTGTTTCAATTTAAACAAAATCATACAACGAAATTTTAAGTTAGAAAATCTTAATTAAAGTCAATAAATCCACACCGACAATAAGGTTCCTTTGCTCAGATAACGTCACATAATGCCACACTAAGTGTTAAATATATAAATATAGATATGTCTGAGGATTTTTTATTTCAAGATAAATGATAAACAATCCTGATATCTTGAACAGGGTTAAATAAAAAAATACCTGCACCGCATTGAAACTGATAATAATAACTGTTTTTCTGAATTTGATATATTCTAAAAAAAAAAGTTAAATTTTCTTTAAGTTTCTGACTTTGTTACTCTGTACTTACTCGCTATATGCTTTTTGAGGCGGACGATCCACGCTGAATCCCACAGCACTCGACTGGCCACGATACCCCCCTTTCATACAAGTCTACCATGAAATGTACTGCATTTCCCACTTCCCCAACGTAAGTACGTGTTTCGGGAATGAGTGAGATACGTCAGAGTCCATCCCCATCGCATCTTATCCTATCCCTCCCCATTTTCCCAAACTTTCGTTCAATCCCATTCCTATAAATCTCCAAAGGTAGGCGGCGCATCCGGGGATAGCTAACGTTAGTCATTCCGGATTGATATTGGCATGTATCCCAGATGTCTATGGACGACAGTATCCACATACCATCAGGTGGACTGTAAGCACGTCTGCCGCTTTCTTCACAAGAAAAGACTAGGAACGGCATTGACGCGCACCCCTTGCATAAACAGCTGCTACTGAAGAGCTACGTATTGGATACCTATATCTATGAATGTGGGCTCATGAGGGAGTAAGTGGTTTGTTTGAAAGAAAGTCTGAAATTTAATAATCATAGATTAGTTTAAACACAATGGAAATTCAATGCTACGAGGGTGCAAGTGATTTTTTATTTAACTCTGTATAAATTGATAATTGATTGACTTAATTTTAGAAATAGAATTTGGTTTAACTCTTTACATATCTTTATATCGCATATCTTTGTATATCAATAGTATAAAATTATCTTATTGTAATTGAAAACTTTATTCCCAATTTTTTTTCCTATTTAATAACATCTTCTTCAATATCAGCCCTCTTTTTTGGGGATCACTGAAGTTGATAATCAGCTTTGCAAACTTCTCTGTCTCTTACTAAGTGAAAGAGTTCTCTGCGCTCGCGCTGGATATATTTTGTTCCACATCATAAATTGTAACAGTTGATAATTTTCTTGTTTAAATATCCTACTTGTATATCTTGTGTCTCACTTTCTTAGATAACCATTATCCGAATTACAAAAGCCTTTTAGAAATTTAACATTTTCATCTCTATTTCTCCTTCATTAAGTACATATTCGTGTTTTGGATTTAATGTTCAAGATTAAATTTTGTCGCAAGTCACGTTTGTTGCAAGAATGATCATCAATCATGTAATACGACAACAGAGATAATAACAGCCTCTTTTTCGTGCCTCTCAAACTCCCTTAATTCGTAAAGTTTTTAATTAATTAAGAATGAAGTTATATCTGTAGTTTTTGTTTCAATTGTATATTAATATGAATCGTTTTAATTTTTTCCTCTTGAGTAATCTGTCAAATTAAATTAACTATTGATTCAACATTAGTTGAAAGTAGCATTCAATATAGGTAAGTAAATACTTGAAATTCTTTGCAAAGGTATTATTTGTGAAGGTTAGAAACATTAGAAAAATTAAATAATGTCCCACATTCAATATGTAGTATTTTTCATGAGGTATTAAACATAATATAAGTAGATATTGTGTACGATTAGTGCCTAAGCGATTGCTTGTTGAAGCCCTGTTCTCAATGCTCGAACGAATCATTATTATTTTTGAACTATTTAAAAATAATAGTATCTCATTATGTTTATATATGTAGTTTTAACGTCTATTAACTCCTTGCCGACAAATTAAATGAAGTAATACAGATATACAGACGGAGGGGGAGGGTGCACGCTGCAATTCAACAGCCGCTGGGCGCAACTCGACTGGCCTCGTTACCCCTCTCTCATAAAAGACTACTGCACTGTATTGTATTGAAATGTACTGCATGTAGCTTAAAACGACCACGAAAATATATTTAGAAAATTTTGACATTTATTAGTATCTGTATCGATCTACATAGCTTATTTATATAAGTCGCATATATTAAAAAAAATATCTTTTGGATCTAATTGAATACAATTAAAATAAAGACTATGATAAAAATATTGTAGAGAGCATTTAAATACCTAACTACGGATATATAAAACATGATTTCTAGTATAAAAGTATAAACTATAATGTAAAGAATGTATTGCGTGTATTTATTATGATGATGTAAGTAATAAATGTCTTTTTTTCACTTCCCCCTTTCATTGTGAACCCAGTCTTACCTTATGTTATGTTGTTAACAACTCGAGAGTGCGCGGATAAAGCTCTCTTCAAACTGGTGCATCTGCGTGGCGGGACGCGGAATGCGACTTTAGTAACTCTGTAAACTGACGCGAACTCCCACTAAGCATAAACACTGTGAATAGTAATCCATAAACATGTCTATTTCTCTCCAAACGTAGCGTAATACTCTACTTCTTTCTTCTTGTGGTGCTTCTTCACCTACATAGTAGACGTTGGAAATTTTACTAGACATAGTATTTATTTTACTTTTTATTTTATAAGATTACTTTTTATTCACTCAATTTCACTAACAAGTTAGTACCGTAAAGTTATTACGTTTTTGTAATCAGGCTTATTTAAATCATAAGGTATAGAATTAATAACTGTTTTCTATTAAAAAAAATATCAAAAACGGCATTTTGTAGCGTTTCGTAATAAAAACGTACTCGTCCCGTCCATAACATACGACTGACTACTGCATCAGAGAGAATGAATTAATACATGCTCGCTTGCAAAGATCATGGGAACGAATCCATCTATTTTGAAGGATATAAGGTGTCTTGTTGCGCGTACAAACATTACGGCACAAGTTAAATCGCGCTCGTGTTTTTTCAAGAAATATGCCCACGTTGTTAACCATAGCTTCAGTTACCGGTATGAGAAGTATTGAAGATTGTGTGTGGTTCTCGTCTCAAGTTTTTTTTAATATCGACTGCTGGATATGAGTCTCATTGTGCACATTCTTCTGTTCGTGATAGATGTATGGCCTTGAAACGTCACGCTGGTCATGCGTGTTGGCGAGTCCACTATTTTAAAGGTGGTGTTTAAAGGTTTCTCAGGGCTTTATTATCCCTTACAACATCCACGGGAAGAAATTGAGTGGTGTTATTGTATAGCCGGCCGACACCACACAGTATGGTAATTAAATAATGCCACAACCTAAGATTTGATGTGTCTCGGGTATAGAGACACATTCAAGGACGAAAAAACTACCCAGACCCGGAACAAATATTTGTCTTTAAACAAATTAATCTCCGACCAGAATTCAAACCAGGGACCAGCAGGTAGGGACAGTACCAACAGGGCTAAACGGTCGTCTATCATGTGAGTGAAAAGGGTGTGTGTAACAATCGTGTATTACAAAATTTACACAGGAACGACCCCCATTTCAGTTCATAAACGAACAGTGAACATCTCTTAATGTTAATGATTTATAAGTTAAACTCGTAAACTTAATATTTGTCTAACACGTCCAAGACATAATTAAGAACCTCCCGGGAGTTGAAATTGTTAATAAGTAAGTTATGGCCCTTGTTTGCCCAAGTAATATAACTGGTAGGGCTTATTAGCTTGTACTTTGGACGACATTTAATTATCTTGTTGGCTCTAAAGTACCAATATAATGGAAGGAAAATATAAATTGTCCCAAACTTTCGTCATCAGAGAATGATTAGAATGGTAAATTATTGGGACCGAAGGCAATATTCAGCCAGTGCAGATTGTGTAGATACTTAAACAATCCGAAGAATTTCATGATAGCAAACGTGCATCACCAAAGGAATTAAACAGTTTTTAAGTCATAAGTTCACGCTAGGGCGGTCGGTCGCACAGTCTTTTTAAATTTATTTCTAAACTGGCATGGCCATTGGTTCACACAGATAACAAACAATAAAACGGAACTCTTGTTATCACGCCAATGTCCAGTCCCGTTGAAGTAAGTTAGGAGTAACTTAGTAAAACGAAAGTATGTTTATTGAGCACAAAAGAGTTGGGCTCCTTGGAACCACACGATAAACGCAGTCTCATGCTTTTGATTATTACAAAAATTATGCACAAACGTAATGTTTGCTGCACTAATCGATGATAGTAAATAGTGTGTTAGGATATCTGATGACAATAAAGACATAGGGAGTCCGTCGACTTTAAAATTATTTACTTTAATACAATGGTTAATTGTAATAATTAATAGTTAGTAAAATAGTCCTCACGATACCGGCTGTGCCTATTGTGAGGTCCTTGGAGGTTCCTAATTGACACGCTGTGTAATAGTGTACGATATCCAATATGTACGAGTATACAAATCTTTCTTTCTAGTTATTCACAAATGGCTTATATCTAAACGGGCAGCAAAATGATAAAAAAATGGGTAGCATCATTAACAAAATTACTAATTTTAAAGAAATTACTATGGATTTCATGGCCAATTCGATCGAGTTCAGCTTTGAATCGCGGGACTCTTATATCCTTATTGTGACCAGATAATCAAAATCTAACCCATCTTTAAATTTACTGGCATCGATTTGCTGCCCGTGTAGTATTTTTTTGCTGCTCAGTATATACTCGTACGAGAGTGCTGTAGGTAAGTAATACGGTAGGGATCGCTTACATCTCCGCCTTTTGCTGGTTCCCAGAGGAATATCGGATTGCTGGAGACGCCTTTTCTAGTTGCCTTCGAATTCACTTAATTGGTTCGTGTAACAGAGACACCGCTGTGGTTGATGGAAAATAAAACTAAATTCAGCTGCTCAATTTGAACGGAAAATAACTGCTAGAAATCTGATGTTTTTAAGACTTTAATTTGTTTTTAAACAGTATGTAATTCAGCTGTTATTTAATCAAGACTTTTGGCAAGAATATTCAAATCTTATTTTATCTACTAGTAGATACTTAAATATGTTGATACAAGAGTTTTTTAATATACTAACAGGAGCTTGATAATGAAACAGAGTATTAAACATATATATATGTCTATATATATATATATATATATATATATATATATATATACACTACAGAAAAGAGGCGGTAGACGAGTATGCAGTTCAAGTTCCATAGACATCCGCGATACATGCCAACATCAGTCCAGAATGACAAACGTTGGCACGGCCCCGGATGCGCTGCCTGCCTTTGCAGATTAAGTAATGGGTTGGGAGAAAGAGTTGGAAAAATGGGGAGAGATAGGATGGGGTGGGAATGGATTCTGGCATATCTCACTCACTACTGAAACACGTAAGTATATTGGGGAAATACCATAAAGTAGGAAATGCAATACGTTTCAAGGTAGTCTTCTGTGAGAGTAGGATAACGTGGCCAGTCGATGTCCAGCGGCTGTGGGAATGTACCATGCACTCTCCCCCTACATTTAGTATTGCCAAATAAGGATTTAATAAGACAGTAAGCGTTGGTCGCGCGATATAAACTGGCTTTAGAATTACACCGCGAATGTCGTAAAAGGCGACTGAGAAATAGCGGCTACCACAAGCCTGGAGGACCTCTACTCATCTCTAAAAGAGTGGACTTGCCGACTCCATGGCTTCTCAAGGTCACACATCCACCTAGACGTGCGCCGGCCAGGTAAACCCACGAGTTGAAGAAGTTCGCGGGTAGGATTTGAAAGATCCTGTGTGATGGTTAGCTTTGGGAGGGGCCTATATCCAGTAGTATGGAGACATAGGTTGATGATATGTTACTATTTTAAATTGTATCATATCATGTTGTATCTCATTGTATCGTACCATATCGTATCATATATGGCAATTAGTGTCCGACCGAAAGTCAGTTTTTGGCCGTAGCCGATGGTTCAGTCATACTTAGAAATCTTAGAATACTATTCCTTCTGAGCGTAGAGAGAATCAACTCGATAGCGTTTCGAAGCTTTTTATTTTTAAACGCAATGCTGTTTGCTGGGGAGGCGGTCATCTGGGGAAGTTTTTGACAGATGGATGTTAAGCAAGTGGGCGCGCACGCACCTCACTTAAATACAGTTTAAACAGTACGGTGTTATAATTCGATTCACATAATCGACAACAACAATTCTTAAGATTCCCTTGGCCCTTGAACCTCCCGATGGAAAACTACCAAGATGAAGAGTTATATACAAATTGACCAAGCCTTATATACAAATTGACACATGCGAGCACAAACTTGGTTTGTTTGTTTTGTGTGGCTCGGCGTTGTCTCGTGCTGGCCGATCCGCCATCATTCCGCGCACGGGATCCGCGGGCGCCCTGAGGTGACGCCATTCGTAATAGTTCGTTTTCTGTGGCTGGATGCAAAACTTCAGCTTCGGCCAAACCTTCGGCTTAAATTTCTGCCGCAGCCGAATGTGCTTTTTTTGGGCGAAGGTGGCCGAAGCCGAAGCTTCGGTCGATCTTTAATGGTAATACGGTAATTGACCGGAAATACCTATTGTTACATATTACTTACTCTTTCAGAAGACTACCTTGAAATGTACTGCGTTTCCCACTTTATCTTATTTCCCCAATGTACGTACGTGTTTCGGTAGTGAGTGAGATATGCCAGAGCCCATTCCCATCACATCCTACCGCTCCCCATTTTCCCAACCCTTTCTCTAAATCCATTCCTATATCTCAATAGGTAGGCAGCGCATCCGGGGGCGTGCACACGTTTGTCATTTTGGACTAATGTTGGCATGTATCGCGGATGTCTATGGGAGACAGTATCCACTTACCATCAGGTGGACTGTGTGCTCGTATACGCAATATCCGGAACCGTAAATCAATTTATGAAATCAAATATTTTGGAAAATTCTAAATTATGTGTCTAGTTATGTGGAGGCTAGACTTAGAAGAGGCCTATATCCAGCAGTGCAGAAACAGGCTGATGATATAAATTCAATATCTATTAGTCTGTAAACTTCCTCAGTGAACAGCGAAGATTATTTCGAGAGAGTTTCCAAAAGCAGAAGCTCATCCTATACACGAGTATTTAGTATAATAAACACATGCAAAACCTCAAGTGGAAGTTCATTTACTCCAATGGTGGATTTACGACCACACAATTTATAACTGTGTGTTGTGCGACAACAAAGCTTAGTATATAGGACCAACAGTAAACCATCTTCACTTATATAAGATATAATTTGAAAAAAAAAAAAAATCTATTATTTTATTTAGGCAACCGGCCCTTTCAATATTCAGTGCTGGGCATGGACTTTCTCATGCAATTTTTAAAGCGCCACGCTGGTCTAGCGGGTTGGAGAGTTGACTCGTTTAAAGATGGTGTACTTCCTCAGGGTTTGTGATTGCGTTTTGTGATTGAGGGTTCCGTTTTGTTATCCCTTAGTCACCTTTTACAACTAGCATGTATTAAAACAAATTTATTTATTTAAGGTACTCCATCCAGTGTTACACGCATTGATACAGACAACGTAAGTTCGTGAAATTGAATGCAAATCAAGCGTGTGACGTGGTCAGTAAATTTCTGTGATAGGACACTACTCACCGATGAAATGGAACATCTCCCTTGACTCTATTCCCCACTTTTGACGAAATTTTACAATTAATTATAGCGCAATTAGGTGATTTTGGGTTTTGTAATAACGACTTGCTAGCGCAACGGGTCGGAGCAGACTGAACATGCCACGCGAGAATTAGAAGCTGAGCGCCAACTCGGGCACGTAGCGAAGGACAGTGTCTATGTCTGTGGTTATACATCGATTACAAAATAATTATAAGTTAAAATAATGTTACATTATTAGTCCCCACTCTTTCTTTGAAGATAGAAAGTGTGATGGGAAAAGAAAAACTCCTCATTATTTATACTACCTAATTCTCCATTCCCAAACTTTTTTGAAATCCGTTCTTAAATCTCCAAATGAAGATTTTGACTAATATACAGTTTACACTTATTACCAGGTGAAATATTTTTTCGTCAGTCACTTTCTCTATATCTATTAAACGCAACGTTTCTCTGTCCTTCTGTCTTCTGCAGAGCTAGACTGATGTTGGCATGTATCACGACAGCATCCATTTACCATTGTATGCTTGGTTGTCGTATATTTTCTATAAAAAAATATTTTGAGGTTTAGGAGTACTTGGTAGGAAGGAAATCGGTGTACTTGAATCATCGATATGAGAATAGACTAGATGACACATCATACGTTCTAAAGAAACCTGGTTGCAACTTCTAGGGGGTTGAAGCAAATAAAATTACATTACAAAGTCAAATTTGAAACTTAGGTACCTACTACGTATATAAGAATGTTCCATTTTCAAAACACATATGAATTAAAGAATCTGAGAGCTACTGAACATAGAACCCTATTAGACTGTAACGTGGCTGCCCTACAGTGCTTGTACGAGTATAACATATCTAGCATGTATTCTTAAACTGATGACTTGATGAACGGAATGTAATGAATAATTTATTGCAAATTTTATTCTTATTTATACAGATTTTAATTATTATTAGTAACCAATAAGCGACTGTAACATAGTACATTTTGATCAATAAATAGCAAGCGAACATGAGCGATGCACAGTTTTTTCTATCGTTACGTAAAATCACAAGATCGATGCCTGCGATTCATCGCGGTCTCCATAGAACAGACATCATTGTTCGCTATGCAAATACCTACACACAGTCAACTGTTCTTTCAGAACGTTATTTTTCGTATTCTGATGAACGACAATAATGTTGGCTACGCAAGTGCTACAGAGGGATAAATATTTTTTCAAATAGCGTCGAGTTCACCTATCTTCCGCTTCAATATACTGTGCAACAAAGGACCATTTTCTAAACAATCAAATTGAGTGGTTCGCGCGGGGAATGGGAAATGAGTATGTTTGTGCCAACTCGAGACATTTTGTTATGTGGTACACGAGTTTGTAAATAAAGTGATAGGGTATCAGTGGTTTTCAAGTACGGATTACGTTGACATAATTAAGAGTACATATTTATTATATATATAGGTACCTCTACTAACTTCAGGCTAAGGGAATCTCCTCAAAAAATATTCATTTTCACGGTTTGTATATAAAGGAGTACAAAAAACATGATCAATAAAACAAACTATTTTTAATCACTAAAGTACCTACTAAGCACTAATTTAAATTACTAAGATTTGACAATCTTAAGAGACTTAAGATCTTAAGGTTTTAAGCCTACCACCGGCGTTATATTTAAATGTGTGTGGAAGATGCCCTATTCACATTTAAAAATCAATGTCATTGGAAATTGATAACTGTCATTCGACGCGAAAATTTGCGAAAATATAAGATATAAGTTAAGAAATAAAATAAGATGTAAGTTGTAAGTCTCGTAGTGCCTACATCCCAGTGGAACTATCCAGCTGAAAGAATTACGAGTATCTCCTATGGTGTCGGGATAATAATGTTGGAGGTCCCCCGGGAGCCATTTTGTACTTGACAAGAAGTTGTGTGACAAGAAGTGGTATTGATGTTAGGGTGGCCATCTATAGACGACTACTAAGGACGTGAGCGATCAGTTGTTTATTTTTTGTTTGGAAAAAAGTTGCAGATCTGTATATACAGTTTATCTGGTGGTAAGTAGATGCTATCACCTATAGACCTTCGTGATGCATGCCAACCAATGACGTGAATCTTATATAAGCAAATAAACAAAGCTTGACATTATTTTTTTTAGTCAGGGCGATCCACGGTTAGTCGACACCATCGGCACACATACACAATACAGAAATAGAAATTGGTGCTGGCAGAATATCAGTGCTGTTGATTATCTGCAGCGTTTGCTGAGCCAGTTCCATTTTGTTGTCGCATCACACAATACACTTAGATATTTTATATCTTCATTTAATGTGAGTATCACTGTACATACGTAATTGTGGTGTTGTGATGACGAATAAATATGTTTTCTTTCTTTCCTTCTTTCTTTCAAATATGACATCAAAAAGAAAATAACTAAAATAAAACAAAACCCAGCATCGCGGTCTCACCGACACCGCGGCTCATGTAATAGGATCGAAATATCGACTACAAAATAAATATAAATTATTTACAGTCCTTGCAGCGTCATAAACTCGCATCTGTGTGAATGGGAGCCGAATTGGACCTCGCAACGGAACATGAGCTTTGCATCTGTGTGAGTGGGTGCCGAATTGTCCAATCTGATTGTCGATGTGGTTCGCATTGTACACTATCGATGTACATTCAGACAAACGCGAAGCTCATATTTTCTCGTTGAGTGAGTTGTAAACCACTTACATATCAGTTACTCATATTATGTTGAACCACGATAGAATGTATTTAAAATTTTATTACAGATATTTATTAGTCTATAATTCATCTAAAGTTAGATAACGTAGTTATTAATCTAAAATTAGACTAACATTGTAATGTTTTAAAACCGTATTTTGCCTCCTTATGGGCAAAATCGATTATCGGTCAATTTTCCTAAAACGGAGTTAATTATATCAATGTTTCAGTTTTTGAGCTCATTCTACTGGTAAAATCAGTTTTCTGCTATAATAAATCGTTTTGGAGATATTGAGGTAAAAAAATCGATTAAATGTTTAAATTAATTTTCATTTCTCTTTTCTAAATTCTTTTATCAAATTTTAGCACGATATACAAAAATTGATTAAATCTTCCATTGAAACTGGTTAATGGCGTTAAAACAAATACTTTAAGTACTTGTGCTAGTCGCAAAACTTTCAAATCAAATGTTCCCGAAATCAAGATGGCAGATAATTGGTTTTGCCACTTGAGGATAATTTATATTTTTTTTAATAAAGGGATGGAAAAGTCCTTAACGATATACGGACATTGCGACTAAGTGCTCTTGACTTAACCCTGTAATTCTAGTTTCAAATCCGAATTTATTGTAGTAAGTATTCAAAACCAGTAAAAAATACAGAACGTGGATTAAAATGCTATTTATATTCAGATTTAATTCGCAAAAATTGAAATTGACATATAACAAACAGCTTGTATTACAAAATGTTGTCATTTGCATTGTTTTGCTAATTCGTTGATTTAAACTATAAAACAAAGGACTGTGTTTTGTTGATAAAGTTTCATTTTGGGGGGGGGGGACGGTGCTCGCTGCAATCCAACAGCTGTTGGGCGTACTCGACTGGCCACGTTACCCTTCGCTCACAGAAGACTTGTCTTTCACAGTACCGTGAAATATACTGCATTTCCCACTATATTCTATTCCCCAATGTACGTACATGTTTCGATAGTAAGTGAAATAGGCCAGAGTAAATTTTCATCTCATCCTATCCCTTCCAATTTTCCCAACCCGTTCTCCAAATCAATTCGTGCAACTCAAAAGGAATGCAGCGCGTCCGGGGGCGTGCCACATCGTTTGTAATTCTGGACTGATTGATGTTGGCATCTATTGCGGATGTCCGTACACATCGTACCGTTGCCAAAGAACTGCAGAACTGAGCCAGTTGAACTGTGAAGAACATTCTAAATGCATTGTTGTATTGGAGACGTTGATCGTTTGATCGTTGTATTTGCACCATTGCATGTAACTGACTCACAGTCTGCATGTGTAGAGTTATACCATACCTTCAGTCTGTATCTCTCCAATGCTGGGTAAACAATAGATCTATCCCAAAGACCACCACCAGATACGGTCCTCCGCTATTCTCATGCAGCTACTATCGGTTTCTTCAAGTCCCATCGGGCCAGTGGACGTCCTACGCAACATTTCCTATTACGTTGAAGGTCAAAGACATTATGCAGCTATATGGGAAGTGACGCGTGCGATTATGTTCCACAGTTATGTTTGAATTGTGACATAAAGATATAAAAAGTAATCTATTATGAGCTTCATTTCTAGCCGATTAAGGTTTCCATTTGTATAGCTTGACTAACTGGAAAGTGTTATGTCGATTTTAGCAACGAAAGAACATTTGCCAATTTATTATTGTACCAGTTTTTTTAAGTTCTTTAAGTACGTGTACGAGAATTTAATTCAAATTCAAGATTTCACAACGAATTCCTGTAAAATTCTATTTTTCAAATTAATTAAGGTATGTGCGACATATAATTCAGTTTATTTAGTCAAACATAACTGGGAATAATATTGTAAAAGTTTTCATTATTACTTTTTATAGAACTTTATAGAAACAGTTCAAAACATAACCAAATGTCGCACGTTATTAATTGATTACGAGAAACTGTGGAAAAATCCAAGTGTGCGTATTGTGAGCGTTCCAGTTCAAATAAATACTACAGTATATAAAGAAAAAGTAGCGCAACTTGGATTTTTGGATAAAAAATACGTGCGCTCACGCGGCTAATGATGATTAAGAGTAGGGTGTGAGGAATAAAAGAAAACCAACGAAAAATGGTCTCTCCGCATCGACCTACGAGTACTATTTCTACGAGACTACCTTGAAATGTACTGCATTTCCCACTTTGTCTTATTTCCCTAATGTACGTACGTATTTCGGTAGTGAGTGGGATGTGCCAGAGCCCATTCCCATCCTATCGCTCCCCATTTTCCCAACCCTTCCTCCAAATTCATTCTTATATCTCAAAAGGTAGGCAGCGCATCCGGGGTCGTACCAACGTTTGTCATTTTATACTAATCTTGGCATGTATTGCGGATGTCTATGGGCGACAGTATCCACTTACCATCAGGTGGACTGTATGCTCGTCAAGTCCATATCTATACATAAAATAAAACAGTAAAAGAGTTGTCTGTACATTGACTTAAATTTATAAAAAAAACATAGGAAGCTACAGAATCCAATATAGTAGTTTTTGAATTTTTTGTCTGTATATTTAACTGTTTGTCTGTTTGTTTGAACATCACGTAAAAAATGTAACTGAAACGTAACTGAATGATTTTTGATGAGGTTATCATTAGTGTATAGCTAAGTATCCAGAAAGAAAACTGATATGATTGTGATCCTCATATGACACAAGAAAGTTGAATTATAAAGGAAAATTAATAAAATACTTTTAATTGAATTACTCAAAAAGTACTGGGTGGATTTTCAACCGTAAAATTTATCATGTTGGTGCTTCTAAAGCTGTTAAAATTATTTTACAGCTGCAAAATCCACGCGAGTGAAGCTGCAGGCAGAAACTAGTTCTTTAATAAACCAGCAATTAGTTAATCACTGGAGGGTTTCGGGTCATAACCTATCACGCAGGTCAAGTGCGGATTGGTAATTAATATGTCTTATCACTAAATTTTGTTATTGTATTTTTGTTTCATAAGTTTGAACACAGATTCTACTAAATGATAATCAAATAAAATGTTAATTGACGGATTACTTTCACATATTTTTTTTTTTATTATTATTATTTTAACGCCACACTTAATGACTTCACTTGTCCCTTTGTCAAGGATTCCCTTTGTCATGGATCCAGAGACACATACGAGGACGAATACAACACGTGCAACACTCAGACCGAAACAAAAACCTGTCTTTAAATAAAATTAATTCATTGTCTAAACCGAGAATCGACCAGGGACGTATTGTACAGCAGGTTGACCTATTGGTCGTCAAAATACACCTCGTAAGTATGGTTTGAGGACACACAATCCAAGTATTGTAACTTTTTAAATTTAACACTAAATGGACCAATTGTTTTTTGTACGAATCATAAATCAGATGCACATTACTTTATTCCAGACGAGTAAAATACACAGTACTTTGAAATATAAAAAATAAACACAAGAAAACACAGATAGAAACACAAGAATTAATTATAAACTGTACGGGGAGCGCTGATGCGTATTGCGATACAGGAATATTTAGATTGTTTACATGAGATGGACTACTGTTTTACTATGGGTATTATTCGTAAACAGTCCCCCGTGTCGTGGATGGTGGCCATGACCTTTTAACGGATGAGCAGCACCATAACAATACTTTTCTATAGCCACCAACAATCCAATAACAATGTAATGGAACACTTCACGCGATTATTCACGCGATGGCACTCGAAAAATGATGTAAATATTCCCGAAAACTAAACTGGGCGACTAAGCTCGGGATTTGTTAGTAAATTTAGGAATTCTTAGGATTTGTCTTGTAGGGGGAGAGTGCACATTGCATTTCCTCAGCTGCTGGGGGCACTCGACTGGTCACGTTACCTCCCTCTCACAGAAGACTACCTTGAAACGTACTGCATTTCCTATTTTATCGTATTTCCCCAATGTACGTACGTGTTTCGGTAGTGAGTGATATATGTCAGAGCCCATTCCCATTCCATTCTAACTCTCCCCATTTTTCCAACCCTTTCTCCCAATCCATTCCTTAATCTGCAAAGGTTGGCAGTGCATCCGTGGGCGTGCTAACGTTTCTCATTCTGCACTGATGTTGGCATGTATCGCGGATGTCTATGGACAACAGTATCCACATACCATCAGGTGGACTGTAAGATCATCTGCCGCCTCTTTTTTTCTATAAAATTTGTTAGTAGAGTAGGTGAGGTCACAATTGGTTCGGTCCATCGAGTTCAGACTATAATATCACACTACGTGCACAGGCTACCGGTGACCCTTGAGATACCAGGTTGTCTCAGGTCGTAATCACGAATTACTTTAAAGTGTCTAACTGGGGTTCTTGGCTAGTAAAAGTCCACACTTTATTTGACACACTTTATTCACGTAAGTATGTCAAGATTTACAATAGCGATTTAGATTTTAGAAGAAAGAGCATGAATTTCACACATAGGATGTCACTGATATGATAACGAATTATTAGAAATTGACTAGAACAAGATTGAATAGAAATTTATAATCAACAGAAACTAAAAAATGCGCATGCATTCGCCGTCGGATATCGATAGTGACTGTCCGGCGCTCGCTTGCTCCGCTCTGCGCAAGCGCCTTCTACAAGCGGCCGCGCGTACATTCCCTAAGCAACTTTAGCATCGGCCGGCGGGTTTGCTTGCCTAATTAAATTAATTACTGTGTAGGCAAGGTTCCTACAACTTCACCATACCATCAGCCTGTGTCTCTCCACTTCTGGATATAAACTTCTCCTAAGGACCGACATCACACACGGTCCTCTGCTCTTCTCGTTCAACTACTACCCGTGAAATTCTTCAAATCGTCAGTCCATTTGACCGGACGGCGTCCCACGCTACGCTTCCCGCTTCATGATCTCCAATTGAGAACTTATTTCCCTCATCGGTTTTCGGTCCTGCGGCATATGTGACCTGCCATCCACCACTTCAGCTTGCTGATATTTATTATGTCGGCAAATCGTGTACTTCGTCTAATCTTTTCACTAAAACTCTGTCCAGCAAAGAAACTCTTGCTGTTCCATCGCTGTTTGCTGTTTCCTTTGCTGTAGGAACGTCCGTACTTGTTTGCGTTAACTATTACGTTCTTTCATTACTCCCATAAATTCTACTCCTGTTCCTGTATTTTGACTCTCCTGTTTCTGGGACTTGACGGCACAGTAACAAACACTCGGAATCCAAGCAGCTTCTACTTCCAACAGTTGAAAGTAACTACTGCTTCCAATCACGGGCCATTGTAGATTGGATGAAAATTACATATGCCCAGATTTTTTTTTTCGCGATACCGATTTTTTGACGATGTTTTCCTTCACCGCCAAGCTAGTGTTAAGTGAAAAATCAATATTTAAATAGAAATTCAGTAGTACAAGCAGGGGTTTAAATTCACGAGTTAAACATAAGTTGACTACAATTACTACTATATTTTATACTATAAAGAGAAATTATTTGGTTCTTTTTCTTTAAGATACTGTAGGCTACTACACATATATACATAAGATACATCATATTACATATAATTGCCGGTTGGTCGACGTCCAGGATCGTTATCGCGGCGCGGGCGCACCGACCGCTTCGATTAGATGAAGGTCACCAGTCGAAATCTCCTTGCGACGCGAAGCGCACGCTGCTCGCGGCAATTTTACGTAAGGTGCGTAGGTGCTAAATTACGCGATAATAAAATTATCTAGCTATTCACCAAAAGTGTTATCATCTTCCTCTCGACCCTTCATAACAATCAACACCACGAACTTAAATACTTCTTTAAAATCTAATCAATCAATTTGAAAAACCAGTCGTGCGATTTTGAAACTTCTCTTAAGGTAAGAAGATAAACTAATGTATGTACATTAGTTTGGGTTTGGGTTCCCTAGAGGAAATCGTTATGCCATGTGAGCGAAGCCTGGACGGAACGCGTATATTCTATTAATATCCTAGTGATATGAAGAAAACTAATCTAGCATCCAATCCAATCTCTTTTGTCCGCGACTTCATATAGTCACACAAGGTCTCGGTAATATTACCACAATTTCAATATCGAACGTTGTCTGCTCGTGGATCCTCTTATAAAAGAAACGTCCTTAATGGTCGATAACCTTGAGAATAATCGCTTAATGTAGGTTGTATATCAGGTAGGTTTCGACTAAATTAGAGTAAGTATTTTTTTTTATAACTCACTAGGTGTTGCCCGGCAGGCGTTGCGTGCCCTTTAATTTTTTTGCACATAATATATATAGCTTATGTCTATCTGGAATAATGTACCTTTCAAATGGTGAAAGATTTTTTGAAATCGGATTAGTAGTTTCGGAGATTACCTCCTACATTCAAACTTACAAACTTTACCTCTTTATAATCTATATATATAAAACAAAGTCGGGTTAGTTACACCATTTATAACTCGAGAACGGCTGGACCGATTACAATAACAGAATACAATAGCAGAATAACAATAAAAATATCTGAAACATTCACGGAAAAAAAAAAAGAAAATTAATCTAGAAATATATTGAAATAAATAGAAAATACTCGAATTGAAATTTAAACAAAAATGCTTTTTACCCAAAAACAGGTAAAAACTGGGTAAGCGCCATCTGTTGGGCAGCCACAGCAACGCGTGGCCGGGCACAGCTAGTATTAGTATAGATTAATAACAAAGTGAGTATTGAGCATCGTGTTTCAATCATCTTTAGCTCCCGATCTTATAAAAATACGATATATGGGCGAATAAAATTACATTTTATTGTATTTCGTTCCATGTGGTTTGTTTCGTTTCGTCTCTAATCATTTCGTTTCATTTTTCAGTTTACAAAGGACAATTCAATGGCCCAAAACAAAAGAAATATAAATTACTAACTTCATACATTTTACATTGTAAATCGGCTCTGAAAGCGTATAATTAAAGATTTTTGTTTACTTTTGTTTTTACTCAACGTTTCGGCAATGGTTACATCAGCCGTGGTCACGAGTTCACTGAAGAGGAATTTGATCTTCACATTCGGAAACAATTTTTTTTTTTTTATGGATGAAGGTGGCAGACGAGCATACAGTCCACCTGATGGTAAGTGGATACTGTAGCCCATAAACATTCGTGATACATGCCAACATTAGTCCAAAATGACAAACGTTGGCACGCCCCGGATGCGCTGCCTACTTTTGGATATAGGAATGGATTTGGAGAAATAGGAATGCGAAAGTTTAAAAAATTATGACTACTAGCCGTGTGTCCGATAAAATTTCTCATTGGCAAATCTCAGGAGCCATCCGACTTTTCTGGCATACAAACTTTCGTGCGTTATTTTACACCTTTAGGGATGAATTTTCAAAAATCCTTTCTTAGTGCTCACCTACGTTATATAAGGAACTCCTGTGCAAAATTTCATGTTTCTAGACCCACCGCCGGTTTAGGGTGTCGGTCAGTCACCCAGTGATAGATTTTATTAAGTAGAAGAAAAAGATAGAGAAAAAAAAATAAAACTAAAACGTCATTATTATTATTAAGTATTTTTCGCGAAAATGTAGTAGATTTTGAAATTAACCTTTTTTTTATGAATGAAGGTGGCAGACGGGCATACAGTCCAGCTGACGGTAAGTGGATAGTGTCGCCCACAGACATCCGCGATACATGCCAACATTAGTTCAAAATGACAAACGTTGGCACGCCCCCGGATGCGCTGCCTACCTTTGGATATATAGGAATGGATTTGGAGAAAGGGTTGGGAAAATGGGGAGGGATAGGATGGGAATGGGCTCTGGCACATCTCAGTCACTACCGAAACACGTACGTACATTGAGGAAATATGATAAAGTAGGAAATGCGGTACGTTTTAAGGTAGTCTTCTGTGAGAGGGGGGTAACGTGGCCAGTGGAGCGCACCCAGCAGCTGTTGGATTGCAGCGTGCAGTCTCCCCCTCAATCTTCGGCATTATTCGCGGATTAGTAAAATTCTATACTTTTTAGATAATCTATTCATGTAACTTATTGATTTATTTGGAAGCGCCCACACGAATCTGTTCCTTTATTACATTCTTCAAACAAATTAAACACGAAGATATGCAAATATAATAAATTGTACATTAATTTCTAAATTCGCCACTGACACAATGGACGATAAGATCCTTTTCATTCCCAAAATTAGATTATTCTGCATGCAAATCGAGTAATTATTTGGGGGTCTGAGTGACCTGAACGAATTTGATCCTGAATAATGTACGCACCACTGTTTGACCGCGGTTTGATCTCGTTTGCAATAACCGATTTAAAATGGCGTTCAAAAGTTAACAATATAACACTTAAATACTAATATTTACACTAAACCCACATACATAATTACTGTTAAAAATAAAATACAACACATATATTTTCAGTATATAGGTTTAATAATATCTACATATTGAAAGTTGTGGCAAGATACCTACTAAACTGGTAGCATTATCTCGCTGATTGGTCAAACTGATGCGTTGTATGAGGTAAATGCCAGTCCGGAGATCAATGGATGCGTTGTGTGAGGTAGTTGCCAGCCTTAAGGCCAACTTATGCGTTGTGTGCGGTAGTTGCCAGTCGTGAGGACAACGGATACGTTGCGTGAGGTAGTTTCCAGCCTGAAGGTCAACTTATGCGTTGTGTGAGGTAGTTGCCAGCCCTGAGGTTAACTGGTGCATTGTGTGAGGTAGTTGCCAGCCGTGAGGACAACAGATACGTTGTGTGAGGTAGTTTGGAGCCTTAAGGTCAATTTACGCGTTGTGTGAGATAGTTGCCAGCCCTGAGGTCAACTGATGCGTTTCATGAGGTAGTTGCTAACCCTGAGGTAACTTATCTTGTCAAACCGTTACTGTAACCAGTCACTTTATCGTCCATTGGTAGATATGGGTCTCCTTAATCACATTGTCTTGTGCATGAGGGATTTATGGCCTTAAAACGGCACGCTAGCCAAGCGGATTAGTGAGTATACTATTTTAAATGTGGTGTAGTTTCTTAGGGTTTGTGGTAGCGGCTTTGTTATCCCTTAGCCGCTTTTTACGACACCCACCGCTCTTTACCCGTGGGATGGTGCTATTCTAAAACTTGGCCGTGTAATGTCGGCCGTAATGTCGGCCGTAGGGCCGACATTACGGCCGACATTACACGGCCAAGGTACACTATAGGTCCAGAAAGTGCGGTCCATCCGCATTTCCTCGATACGGAGGTGTCGAGCACTGTTCGGTCCAAAAATTATTTTATACCGCGAACCCGTAGGCTGTGGAACGAACTGCCTCAAGAGGTCTTTCCATTAAGCTACGATATGGGGTTCTTGAAGAGAGCTGTGAATAGGATTTTGCAAGGTCGGCGGCGCGCCCGCATACCCTCTGGTGTTGCAGGTGTCCATGGGCGGCGGTAACATTTACCATCGCGTGGGACCGCTTGCTCGTCCGCCCACTAATCTATAAATAAAAATAAATAAAGGTACTTCAAAATATGGTACACTTGGGACACAGTACAAGAATATTTTTAGAACTCACTCACACCCGCATGCCAACGTTATCTAAAATAGATAACTGGTGTTTGAGTTAATTCCCCCTAGAAACGTTAAGCTTTCTTGAAACTGGCGACGAAGTTTATCAGAACTAAAGAAAAGATTCTATTTCTTTCTATTGCTTCTAACTTTATTGTTACTTTAAAAGCGACTTAATTAGAAGTGGAATATAATTGAACCTAGACTCTGTTGTAGGCGGTCATTTTTTTAATGTTGACCGGGATCTCTTTCAGGCTAAATAATCTTCAGTGTCGTTTATTTGTAAGTAGGCGCACTGGTGGAAACGCTGTAAAACCTACTCAGATAAGTAAGTAAAAGATTTCGTGATATAGTTCATTCAATACCTATAGTCGGAATTATAATTCGATTCCACATTTGACATTAGCTACTGTCATTTTGTAAAATAATGATACCACATATAATAGTGTAGTGATGAACACAAAAATCGATAAACAATCGCGATTTATGTTTATGTAATCATAATATTGGTGTGCCAATTAAAGACTAAATTATTGATTTTTATTTAAATAAATACATAATTATTCATAACAATTATTTATTAATTAGTAACCGCTGCTTTATTTTATAAAAAGTTAATATTTTTGTTTTTTTTTATATTAAAAACAAAACTTATAATAAAAGAGCCTAGATAGTTTTCTGTATTGGCAACCCGTGCGCGCTCGTGCAGCTATCGCCATTTTGTTTATCTTGTCATTCGGCTTCATTCTCCTAGTCTGACTGCACGAATATCTCGTTTCATTGCGAATCGATATTTTGTTATTTTGTTGGGTTTTTGTTAAAGTTTTGTTACGTTGTGTTTGTTGTTACGTTTATAGTTTTTTGTGAACTTTGAGTGAATCTATTTGTTTTGGTTTTCCATCAAAATGGATCCTCCGCCAAGTACATCACAAAAAGACGTGGATGTTTTCTTGTCTCCAAGAAAAAAACGTCCACGAAAAGCTTTCACTGTTACTGAAAAAGAAATGATCCGCAACGCATATAAGTACGTGAAAAATGAAACTTCTGCGCAATTGGAGGCCTTTGAAGTTGTGGAAGAAAATGAATGTATGAACAAAGTTGCTCACATATTGGGAATAACCTCACGCTCTGTTTGTAACGTTTTGAAGGAAGTAAATAAAGGTGCGCCGCCAACTCCCCCTAAAAAAACTGGACCAAAGCGAAGTTTCAAAGATAAAATTGATGAATTTACATTCTCCGCAATACGACGAATAGTTCATCAGTTCTTTTACCGAAATGAACCTCCAACCATTGCAAAGGTTAGTCAATCAGTCAGACAGTATTATTTTATACCTACATCTTTTATATATAAGTAATGATTCCAAACTATTATAAAATTTACTATTTCAGATTTTACAAGTGATGAACGATGATCCAGAAATGCCCAAGGTTTCCAAAGACACCCTCAGAAAAATTTTGAAGCATCTTAATTTTAAATTTGTTGTACGGTCACGCAAGAGCACACTTATTGATCGAAATGATATAATAACATGGCGCCAGCGTTACTTGCGATCTATATGTCAGTTTCGACGAGAAGGGAGACATATATATTATCAAGATGAAACTTGGGTTAACGCAGGTAAGGCTAACATTTTGAATTAATATACATTTACATTAAATTTAATAGTAATATTGAATGTTCATGTACTATATGTGATTTAAGGTCATACTGTAAAAAAAAACTTGGGTGGACAAGCAAGTCACATCATCTCGGCAAGCGTTTTTGGAGGGACTGACCACTGGATTAAAAAACCCATCTGGAAAAGGCAAACGTCTCATAATTAGCCATATAGGTAGTGAAGAAGGCTTCCTGGAAGAGGGGCTCATGATTTTTGAAGCAAAGAAAAATTGTGAAGATTACCATGATGAGATGAATGCAGTTTGTTTTGAGGAGTGGTTCGCTGGAGTCTTACCAAAATTAAGACCAAACTCAATTGTGGTGATGGATAATGCACCTTACCACTCCCGAAAATTGGAAACGGCACCAAAAATGAGCTGGAAAAAAGCTGCCATTCAAGACTGGCTTTTAAATAAAAATATTCATTACGAACCAGATATGGTTAAAGCTACGCTTTTAGAACTGATTCCACATAACGAGTCTTTTAATAAGTACGCTGTAGACGAAATGGCAGCACAACATGGGATCACGGTTTTAAGACTGCCCCCTTACCATTGCGAGCTGAACCCTATCGAATTGATATGGGCTCAGGTAAAGGGGCATGTAGCTCAAAATAATAAAACCTTCAAATTGACAGACGTGAGAAATTTATTTGAGGAAGGCATTCAAAAAATTACGGCCACCGAATGGTCTAAATGCGTATCCCATGTTGTCAAAGAAGAGGAAAAAATGAGTAGGCTAGATATGTTAATTGACAATATCACAGACACATTTATAATAAATGTTACAGAAAGTGACAGCGATAGCGATAGCGATGACGGCGACGATTTATAAAATAAAATATTACCATAATACATCTATTTGTTTTATTTCTCATGTTCCTTCATGATCACATTTATTTATTTATTTCACACACAATTATTAAAGAAAACTCTCAGATCCGTAATAAAATTAATCGTCATAACTAAATTATCCGTTCACAAATATTTAATTTCCTGATATACTTAGTTTACGAGAATAAAATTATAAACGAGAAGAATCGATCCGGAAATATTCCATTTCCGTATCGAATAATTTCGCAACGTTACTATTTAGTACTTGTCATAACGTTGCAACACTGAAATTGTCAAATCTGGAATCGAATTAAAATTCCGACTTTAAATGTAATTTTGCCAGGTGCGCTGCGCTACCATTTCTCCCGCCAACTTATTCTACAAATTAATATATATATTATCCGGTATATTTTTGCATTTCTTTTTACTCGTTAATTAGTGCCGATTACAATTACTGTGTAATTAGTAAAATTTTGTTAATAACATTTAAAACTACATTTATAAAGGTTTGTGGAGCTCCAATTAAAAGTTAAAAAGACGTATTACGTTCTGATCATTCACTTTATTACTTTGATTGCTCGTTTTAATATTTCACTCTGTAAGATTTTATTTTAATTGTAGAGTAATTTATACCATTTTATTAAAATGGCAGGCGGTAAATATTATATGTATCAGCCTTTAATGTCCCACTGCAAGGCATAGGCCTCCCCTAGTAAAACACTAGGGGTTTGGAACCATAATTCACCTCGCGGGACAGATTTTTTTTAATTTCTGGAGCAGGTGGGTTTCCTGTCTATGTTCTCCTCTCACCTCCAAGCTGGTGTCATGTCCCGGATTGATTACGGACAATGTCGGTGATGGTGTTCGCTCCTAGCACTCCCCCCCCCCCCACCCCCCAGCCCACACAGCACCCCCCAGCCGTCGTGCCACTTTTCACTTGACTGCGAGTCAACACCGTGATAATTTTCTCCATGATAATTTTTGTAAGGCGAAGGACCACTTTTGTTGCATGTCGCAACAAAAGAAATGTCATTTCGTCTGAAATAGTTTTTTGATGCATATTAACTCATTTATTTATTTTTTAATTTAATTAAAACGGCCGAAGCCAATTACATCAATTAAATACAACAACAAACAATTACAAATAATGCAGTAAAATAACCAAAACAAATAAAATAAAGAAGAACATATCAAAAGAAAATAAAATAAAATAAAAACAACTGAAAAATGAGAGCCACAATCACACATGCTCACAAAAGCTCAGACACTTTGACATGATGTCCAGCCAACCATCCGCAAACAGATCGCTTTCAGGATATGCGGTCAGGAGAGTGTTGAGTGCGCAGAGGGAGCGCGGTATGGGCGAGTTAGCGCGTGCTGATGTGCGACAAGCTGGCACGGCAAACAGCTGGTGCCTTCTATTACGGCGGTAATTGTCAGGAGTAAACAATCGACACAGTTTCTCATGCAAATCTGGCACATCGAATTTTCCCCGGATGATCCCCAACATGACAGTGAGTTGTTGTTTTTTACGCCGCACCTCCAAGGAATTGTAGCGAAGGCAACCCAGGATAAATTTAGTAGGGTACATGTATGGATAATATCCAAATGCACGCTTATATAAGTATCTTAGAAAAGCTTTCTGGACCTTTTCTAAGGGAAGAGTGTATGTAGTTTCGTGCGGATTCCATACACATGCAGCACTTTCTAGTTTGGAGCGCACTAAAGCCCCAAAAATTAACCTTACTACATCTAGATTACCGAAGTCCTTAGAATTTCGCAAAATAAAACCCAACCGCCCAAAAGACTCCCTTGCTAGAGAGATTATATGGTCGTGGAATGTCAACTTACGATCGAATAAGACTCCCAGATCTTTGATAATGGTTGCACGTGTTATACTAGTCCCATTAATATTATAATCATAGTTTATTGGAAACCTTACTCGACCGAAACTCATTGCGAAGCACTTAGTGGCATTGAATTCCATTTTGTTGGCCACACTCCATTGGTGAATCGCATCTATGTCCATCTGGATGGCAATGCAATCCGCTTCTGACCTCACTTCTTTGAAGACCTTCAGATCGTCAGCGTACAGTAGGCATCGTGAATGCTTAAGGACAGAAGGAAGATCATTTACCATCAATAAAAATAGAAGAGGGCCGAGTATTGAGCCCTGACTTACACCGGAACGCGTGTGGTAGGGGGCAGATTCGTTTAAACCAAGCCTGACATACTGCTGGCGATCACGTAGATAGTTTGACATTAAACGGAGAAGGGCTGGAGCAAAACCTATTGCAGCGAGCTTTGCCAGCAGTACGTCATTATTGACCCTATCAAACGCCCTTCGGAAATCGAAGTAGAGCACATCAACCTGGAAACCTTCCTCCAGCTTAGAAGAAACAAATTCCACCAGAGTGAGCAAGTTAGTTTCGACAGATCTCTTACTTCTGAAACCATGTTGTTCGTTGCACAGATATTTGCTCACTTGTGCATATACATATTTGTGAATAGTTTTCTCAAACACCTTAGCGGGTGAAGATAGTATGGCAATGGGCCGGTGTTCATCGACCGCCAATGAATTAGAACTCTTGGGAATCGGAGTAACTCTCGAGATTTTCCATTGAGGTGGGTATTTTCCAGTATTCAAAGCAAGGTTAAAAATGTGACAGAGAGGGCGACACAATTGCCTCTTGACTTGTTTAAGAAGGATGGAAGGCATCCTATCAGGTCCCAGAGAGAAACTGGCTTTTAGTTTATTTAATCCTAACATTACGTCACTATGCGAGAAGCGGGGAATGTTGATATAGTTACTATTGCAACTATTATCGAAGCTGTCTATCATCTCAGCATCAAATAACGGTACATCTGGTAAGAACGTGCTTGCAAAATAATCCGCAAATGCCTCAGCTGCTTCCGCCCCAGAAAAAGATTTGCCACGGTACATAATATTAGGTTTAAAACCTCCCTTAGTCCGTAAGCTGGAAATATGTCGCCAGAACTGGCGAGGATCAGAATGTAAACTATTTTCAATACGCTTTATATATGACCCATAGGCGATAGCAATACGAGACTTAAGGTTAGCTCTCAGATCAGAAAACTGTTTGTACTTGGTGTTACATTTAGTTCGCTTCCAGGATGCATGTAACTTTAATTTGATTCTCATATCACTGATAATATCTTTAGTAAGCCAGACAGGATATCGCCTACATGCTACATGGTCTTGCTTACGACGTTTTTTAGGTATACATGCATCGAAAATATTATAAATTATATTATACAAGCATTCAGTAGCAGAATCTACGTCTGTAGCTTCCAGAACCGTACCCCATGAACACTCCGATGTCATAGCGATAAATTTATCGTAATCACACATCTTGAAATTCCAGTCCTTTAAGGGGCTAATGTTAGTTGGCTCCAGAAAATCATTATGAGAAACTATGTCGATTTTAACCTCTACATCCAACGGCGGGTGATACGCGTCGGGGGGAACTATACCGTCAGTTATAGTAACAATAACATTGCGCAAATTAACATCCTCCTGCACCAATACAACATCAAGCATACCTTCATTCGAATTTTTTACATTGTTCTTGTCGGTTAGGCCATAATAGTTTAAGAAATAACAATAATAATTTTTGATTGTGATTGAGGCACTGTTTAAATTGATGTCGCCTAAAATGATAATAGATACTTTTAAAGTAAGTATAAAATTTTCTATTTTACAAAACCATTGCATATAATCACTATCTGTTGCACTCGGCTTAATATATACAACGCAAACATAAAAAGAACGACTATGCCACGTGAAGCAGGCCCATAAGTCTTCACCACTCTCAGTTTCTAAGTCACTGCGTCGAAGCAAATTAATTGGCGATCGCGCAGCGAGAGCAACTCCACCACCCAGTGTACTTCTGTCGCGGCGTAATACGCACCAGTCACCGCATTCCAGTTCAGAATCCATGACAGAACCATCCAAAAATGTTTCTGTTACTGCCACGATGTTATGCTCCGCCGATGCTAAGTTGTTTCGCCACATGCGTAGTTTGGTCTTAAGACCCCGCACGTTTTGATAGAAGACATGTAGATTGTCCTTGTGACTCTGATGAACCACGAAAGGGCTGGTTGATATTTCTATTGGCTGTCAGTACACTTCCATTGTTAAGGGTTTGCCGAGCGTCAGATGTTTTTTGATAGGGTATCCAACCTTTTATTCTAGCGTTCATGGGCCAGAGATGAGAAGAAAGGCATTCATCATAGAAGGCAGTCGGTACTCCTATCTTATACGACTTGTAGTCACCTCTTGGAGTCAATTCTTGAACTGAACAAGTTCCTTTTTGGCATAGTTGACGCAAATAGGTAGCAACGTCTTCAGCATTGGACTCCATATTCCATAAATGTATGTACCTACGGGGTTCTACTGCTTTGAGAGATACTTTGTCAGGATCGGCAGTACCACACAGTGAAACTGGGCGAGGTTTTCTTCTTTTTACTTCTATCCAATCGTCACAAGCTTGATGACTTTGGATAGTTGCTGTCCCAGCCTCTTGAATATCCCCGGATGCGCGAACATCTTCAGTACATCTAGCCTGCGGCGGGACAAATCTATCATCACGATGTCCCAGGTTAGGAACTTGCTTTTTCTGCATGCGCTTTTTCGATATCCTTGACTTCGGGACTCCCATACACGAGACCTCTGCATTACTTTGTGGTTGGTCCAAAGTGGTCGTCGGAACAGCAGGTACGTTGTGTTTAGATTGAGATGGAAACTGAGTACCCAGAATGAGACCAGACGTGTTAGGTTGCGACTCGGTCGGAGACAAAGTAAGCACAGCTGCTTTGCTCTTCTCGGTAGGAGGTTGAAGAGGAGCTGTAGGTTGGCTGGCATTAACCGGTTTCAAAGTTTGCACAACAGTTTCTAATTTTTTATTGAGATCTTTATTTTCAGCTGCGTAATTTGCCATTGACACCTCATAGTTTATTATTATACTCTCGGCATGGCTAATTTGACCTTTAAGTGACCTTTAATTTTACCTTTAATTTGACTTATTTCGCATCGCAAGGCTTGCACTTCGTCTATAAAAAGCTCTATTGCCTGGTCCAGTTGCCTGGCGGGTTGATCATTACGAGGTGCGACACATGAGATCTTTTTCCTATGCGTTACATTGGCATCCCTCATTTTTTCAGCAGAGCCAACCGGAGTCAGGCTATTATTGCCTCCTTTCTTATTTGTACAACGACATTCGGGACATATCCATGCAACAGAGTATTCAATTATGCTACCCCCTCCCGCACATAGAATATGGTATATTTTATTACAACTTTCTACTGTGCACCGTAAGCACTCTTCTTCTCCAATACTGGCATAGCATGCAGCGCAATTCATTATGAAGTACACAATTGCAAGCAAGCTTTAAATCCACACCTATACAGAATCTATCTCTTTACGAACATCTACCAACTGTGTGAGATCTTATATTTTAGACTGTTTACGTCCAAATTTTCACTATAACTTTTCTTTGGCACTATTATATTATTCATGCAGATAACAATAATTGTACATTATATTTAGGTTCCAATCTGCACAGTTTTAACTTAATTTGCACAAAAACTTCACTAAAAACTATTTTACACAATTTAAATTACGGATCAAAGATAGATGCTAGTGCAAAGATCATGCAATTTCTCTTAGGGTCTGTCACCAAGTCGGTCTGTCAGAGGTCGACGTTTATCCATTGAAAAGGGAATCACGGTCAGTGGGCAGTGCCAGGATAGAAACGAGTCCTTCTATAAAAAAATACTATCATTCTAAGTGAAGCTGGTATAAATTTTATATTGTATGTAAATAAATAGGTTCTGAACGCATAAAATTAAAGGCTGACTCGACTCGTGACCACGGCTGGTGTGATCCGTGCCTAAACGTCGAGTAGAAATATATAAAAGGTAAACAAATACCTACAATATAAAATACACAATAAATATATAAACCTACAATATAAATATTACGCGTTCAGACTCTATTTACAATTAAAAATGTGTACAAAACGAGAAACTTTAATAAGCTGGTACGTATAGATATCGTGGTCATGGCAGAATCGCTGGAGGATCTTAGCACAATGCTCGGAGACCTCAATCGAGTTTCCCAACAGGTGGGCCTTAAACTGAACATGGACAAGACGAAAATCATGTCGAATGTCCATGTCGTGCCCACCCCAGTTTCAGTTGGGAGCTCGATTCTCGAAGTTGTTGACGAGTACGTCTACCTAGGCCAAACGGTCCAACTAGGTAGGTCTAACTTCGAGAAAGAGTTCAATCGACGAATCCAACTCGGCTGGGCAGCGTTCGGGAAGCTACGCAGCGTCTTCTCGTCCAAAATACCTCAGTGCTTGAAGACGAAGGTCTTCGACCAGTGTGTGTTGCCAGTGATGACCTACGGCACCGAGACGTGGTCTCTGACTATGGGCCTCATAAATAAGCTCACTGTCGCACAGCGGGCTATGGAGAGGGCTATGCTCGGGGTTTCCCTACGTGATCGAATCAGGAATGAGGAGATCCGTAGACGAACTAAAGTCACCGACATAGCCTCTCGGCTTAGCAAGCTGAAGTGGCAGTGGGCAGGGCACATAGCTCGAGGAACCGATGGCCGATGGGGCAGAAGGGTTCTCTAATGGAGACCGCGTACCGGCAGACGAAGCCGAGGACGTCCATCTGCTAGATGGACAGACGACCTCATAAAGGTTGCGGGCACCCGCTGGATGCAGGTCGCTGCCGATAGGTCTAAATGGCGGACAACGGCCTATGTCCAGCAGTGGACGTCCAAGGGCTGAAATGATGAAATGGGTCTCAACGCGTATGTTTACTTTATTTTATTTTACTCATAGTTTCGTTTGGGTTGTACCGACCATAGTTACTAGCTGACTATAGATATAGGTATAGATATAAGCTGGTATAGGTCTCTAGTCTTAGTACAAAACAGTTTCCGCATTGCATCGGAAGACCTGAATACGCAGAAGTGTACAAGAAATAAGAGCAATCTGAAAGTGGAACAGAACAACAGTAGAGCTGAAGAAATGGTAGGAAATCTCGTAACATTTGTTCGATAGTTCGACCTTTTTGTTTTTAGATGCATTGCAGAAACCATGAATTGTTAATTTCCGAAAAAAGTACCACACATTTTCCATCATTAGTGAGTAGTGGAATCCAAAATAACAGTCACTTTCTAAGTTTGTATATCATTGTATTACTATATAAATATAACGACACAAATAGGTATTTTGGGATATAATATCAATATAACTTGGGATATAATATGGATATAACTCAATCGTCTTGCATAGGTTTTGTCAATTTCTGTCACTCTGGACCAAAGTAAATCTGGAGGAATACATCTCGGCGCAAATCTAATTTGACAATAATACAAAAAAAAAATAACAATTAATGGTCAAAGTTCGTAGAGTTTGAAATGCTAAACAGCGGGTTCGTGCCAGTGACTTGAATTTCAAACATGTTTGTTAAGATCGCATACTGTGTTTGATGTTTACTGTGGCGGAAGCTCGCGTGTTTATCTGCCGGAAGTCAGACGATCGGCTGATTACAACCACTCTAAAGCCTGGCACGTTGACCTCTTTTGTATTTATTCCACTTTTAAATGTGTAGATGCAAACGCAGTTAAAAGTAGGAAGTGTAAACTTTAAATAAAATTATACCATAGGAAATTTCTAGCTACCCACCCACCCTGGCTTCGATCAGTTTCTATAATATGCTCGAACATGAGATTACCCAATAACGTCTCACTGGTGATTCACAAGGGACATTAAAGAGTCCCTCGCGTCTTCAAATTAATTCCAATTTAATAAATCAAACATCACAATCCACACAATGATATAGATACCAGATCTGTACCATTGTCTGGATTTTTAGATATTATATTACAATAGTTTGGTTTAGCTTTTTGCCTATGTTTCTTAACAAAAATAGCAACTTTGAGTAAATACTATATTGCATATATATATATATATATATATATATAAAAGAGAATGTTGGTATATCTGATGTTAATAGACTTCGACACCATTTGACCGATCACTATGAAAGTTGGCAAATATAAGTCGGGGAGAAAGTCTTTTCGTATTTTGTATGTATGAAGTTTTGATCCAATATCTTTGATTGAACTGTTTGTACCTGGCTAGTTATGATATCATTAAAAAGGTAACATTTAAAAAAAAAAATAAGATAATAAAAAACTGTTTCCCGCTATTTTTCAATTGTTTTTCTGTCCAAGAAAATGAGTGAATCTAAGGAAGAAATTCGATACATTTTAAAGTTTTATTATAAAAAGGGGAAAATGCGACACAAGCCGTGAAAACAATTTGTACAGTTTCTGGACATAATGCAGTGTCAGTAAGAGTAGCACAGAGTTGGTTTAAGCGTTTTCAGTCAGGAAATCTTAATGTTAAAGATGCAGTTCGCTCCGGTCGCCCTGTTACCGATAAAGTTGATGCCATTTGTGAAAAAGTGCAGAAAAATCGGCATATAAGTAGTTACAACATTGCTGATGAACTGGGGATTGACCGCAAAACAGTATTGACTCATTTGAAAAAGTCTGGATTCAGAAAAAAGCTCGATATTTGGGTACCACACGAGGTCGCTGAAAGAAACCTAATGAACCGTGTACTCGTTTGCGATTCTCTATTAAAACGCAATGAAACCGAACCATTTTTGAAAAGATTGATCACTGGTGATGAGAAGTGGATCACTTACGACAAGAACGTGCGAAAAAATCATGGTCTAAGTGCGGCCAAGCTCCACAGACTGTGGCGAAACCCGTATTAAGGCGCAATAAGGTGATGTTGAGTGTATGGTGGGATTGGAAGAGCATCGTTCATTATGACCTTTTACCGCCGGGCAAAACCATCGATTCGGATCTCTACTGCCAACAGCTGATGAGACTAAAGCAAGAAATTCAGAAAAAAACGCCCGGAATTGATCAACAGAAAGGGTGTAGTCTTTCATCATGATAACGCCAGATCACCCATATCTTTGGCCACTCAGAAAAAATTGACAGAGCTTAGTTGGGAAGTGTTGATGCGCCCGCCATATAGCCCTGACCTTGCACCCTCAGATTTCCACTTGTTTCGGTCTCTTCAGAATTCTTTAGGTAGTGTAAGGTTAACATCAAGAGAGGACTGTCAAAACTACATACTTATCGTAATTTTTTGACCAAAAATCCCAAAATTTCTACAGCAACGGGATCATGTCACTACCTAAAAGATGGCAACAAGTTATAGAACAAAACGGCACATACATACTATTATATTTAAATGTATATAAACTTTTTAAAAAAATGTCACGAATTTGTATATAAAATACGAAGAGACTTTTTCCCCGACCTTATATTTTTTCTTGGAGAAGGTTTTTATGCTATCGACTTTATTGTAACTCGCCACTAGATGGCGCTACAGCACATCAATTTTTATACCGTTCAACCGATCGCCAAAAAAATTGGTATACATAGATAGATAATTGAACACGGAAAATATTTTCGAGCTATCGACTTTGTTGTAACTCGCCACTAGATGGTGCTGCAGTACATCAACTTCTATGGCAGGACAAGGTCTGCGGGGTTTTGCTAGTATAATGTATAGGTATGTAATATTTACTTACTTAGGTTTGGTTAGAATGTTTGATATAGCTAAATATATACCAAAATAAATAAATAAATTGCAGGACACAGGCTATGCCTATGAAATTACTAAGTGTTCGGGCCATAATCATGAATGTAAGGTAAATTAGTAACATTTCTGATTTTTACTGTACTTATTCAATGGAGATTGAATGTGGACTAAACATAATAAAAATATAAGTCCAACATATAAGTAGGTAATATAAGTCCAACATTTGAGTAGGTAATATAAGGCCAACATTTCAGTAGGTACTATATAAGTCCAACATTTGAGTAGGTATTATATAAGTCCAACGTTTGAGTAGGCACTATATAAGTCCAACATTTGAGTAGGTACTATATTTTTCGGGATTCCAAACTTTGGCGATAAATATGGACTAACCCCCATAATAATCTACCACAGTGCGGATTGGTGGTTACCGGTTACTCATTCGCCAGATATTTCTGGAACTTTAAAAAAAATCCGAATTATCTAAATATAAACTCCTTGGTTTGAATCATGAGTGAGAGTCGAGAAGATATATCTCTAGACTATCAGCGCTCCTCATCTCATAGTTATCTCCCAATCCTCCTTGAGTAATAGGAGATTTATATGCATATTTTGCATTTAAGTATTTTTTTTAATTCAAACCCTTGAACTTTATTCAATAGACCGATTTTATTGTTGCTCTACAACATCCAGAACCACATACTCGTATATCATGAGGCTGGGCGGTCACATGAGCCGGGTCATCGTATTTGAGATGGAGGGCACTTCACGTATACTTAGGGTTGCCGGATTGAACAATAAATCCAGGAAGTCCGCGAAATAGAAACAAAAAAATATTTATTCATCACAACACGACACCCAAAATATACGAAACAGTGATAAAAACAAGAAGTGTGCGTAAACACAATCAGGTGTGTGTGTGTGTGTGTGTGTGTGTGTTATCGCGCCGACAAAAACGATAGATACCTATCTCAGCATAATATTGTGGAAGAACAAGAAATTAACCACAGCATTGATATTTTGCTAGTGCCTTATTACACTCACGAGCAAATTACATGTCTTCTCCCGAGAGAAATGAAGTTATTGAAACATAATTAAAAAGAAATACAAGTTTACATATAATTACAAGCTCGGTTCAAAGCTCAGAGAAATACTTGGAAACCGAGTAAATGTTGAAAAAGATTTTGGGCTAAGTACATAGAAAAATATTAATTTTGTTTCACTTAACTGATTTATATTTAATTCCAGCACCTCATAGGCAATGCAGCTCATAGGCATTGACCTTCAATGGAAGATTAGCGCTTCGCGCTAGGTGAAGCACTGAGTTGAGGACTTGCTTGTTGTCACAGAGGAGTTAAACTAAACTCTATCGAACCTTTAGAACTAAACCAATTTTGGGACGCCCTTCGGCCAGGTGGACCGACGACACGAAGAAGTTCGTCGCTGATGACTGGATGAGAAGTGCTGAAGATCGTGTATGGTGGCGACCTGTATCCAGCAGTGGAAAGGTATATACTGATGGTATAGCATGGTAATATCTTCGGTATTAATTGAATCTTCCGGGCTACTTGGCCCAGGTCTTCTGGAATCTCTTCTCTTTTTTCCAAACGTTTCGTCAACAACTGCGGTTGACATCTTCAGTGGCGACTGCGTTCACTTCCGGAGAAATGTTATCTCTTCGGCTTCTTGAGCGCAACTGAGTTGCGTTCAGTTCAATTAATATGGAAGCCCGGAAGATTCAATTAATATGGACACCGGCCGAGAAAGCCTGCACTCCACTATAATGTTTTAATGTGTTTTTATTTTTTATTTATTTTCGGAGAGATGTTATCTCTTCGGCTTCTCGAGCGCAATTGCGCAGTTTGAAAGTGATTCCAGAGAGAAAAGAGAAGAGATTCCAGAAGACCTCGGCCAAGTGGCGCGGAAGATTCAATTAATATGGACACCGGCCGAGAAAGCCAACACTCCACAATATTTTCGGTCTTTGTATATTTATTTATTTGTATTCTTTTACGTCCGTGTGGAATCGATCGGTTTTAGAATAAACTCACCACAACTTTTGGATAGCATGAATGGCGACTAAGCGATAACAAACGCGCTAATGGAAGCGTTGAGTTATGACACTACCTCAAAAAGAGTGGACTCCCCAACCAGTGCAGTGGTCCAGCTAGCCTCGCTTCGCTAACGCCCCGTTTTAAGGCCATGCATTCCTCATGCACATGACAATATGCATGAGGAGGCCTTAAAAGGCCTGGCTATGGTTACCGTTATATTCATCTTTAAGTTTCATTTAATGGATTTAAATCTGGCAACCCTACTTTCACTGCGTCAGATTTATCCATTCGTATTACGTTGCTTTGAAAACCTTTCAAAAGATATCGAATAGTATAGTATATTGCACTGAAAAGTAATCCGATTTTATTTATCTATGTTCGCTACAATACATAAACTATAATGAAAACATAAACTATACAAATGAAGTCTCAAGTGCATGGAACAGCACTTGGGACGCCATTTTGTTGTATAAATCTTAATAATATACCCAGACATCGGAGAGTATATTTATCATTATTGGAAACTAATCTTTCAAGGCGTGAGAGTCCATCAATCAGTGCTGTCTGTTCTGATAGAGAGTGTAGATCGTCTGCACACATGGCGATTTGTATGCGTCGAACGTTTGCGATCGCGTTAGATAAACGCTCGGCGTTATATTGGCGGTACGTGA
Source organism: Sesia apiformis (assembly GCA_914767545.1). Taxonomy (NCBI): domain Eukaryota; kingdom Metazoa; phylum Arthropoda; class Insecta; order Lepidoptera; family Sesiidae; genus Sesia; species Sesia apiformis. The sequence continues at coordinate 1,226,978 of OU611958.1, forward strand.
AAGAATAGTAACTTTTTAGATTTTTACGTTTTGTACACATCTTAATATTGTGAATCGGTCTAAACAGTCTTGTCATCGCCACTCGGTGCTTCTAACTGGTCAATTTACCTGCAATGTACCTTCTGTTATGTTTAAATAAATAACTTACCGGAAGACGTGCCAAGTTTTGTCATTTTAACTAATATTTGCATATATCGCTGATGTTCGTGGGCGATATTTATGGATGGATTATGGATTTATTGCCATATGAATGTCTGCCACATTTTTCTCTTAAAAAAGGCCGAAATCGTTTTATAAATTAACAAATCAACTAATGGTATGAATACAGAGCGATTGTTTAAGGTTACTGTTTGAACTAGCGTTTGACGGACGTTAGTTTCGCGCTCGACTGGACGCGAGGCTATGCGCATAAAACCCGCCCTGTGTGTATATGTCAAAGTATCTATGTACAGTCTGTACGTGTTGCGTCACCGCAAACACGAAACGTGATACCATTACAAAAAAGATGTTGTTTGGTTAAAAGAGACTAAATAAATTGAGCTGTAGGGCGAAGTTCACAAGTGGCACCTTTAATGTTTCTATTCTCGATAACAACTAAAGAAGTTTTGTCCTTTGAGTTTGATTGAATACTTTTCTCCGAAATATCATTATGTTTTTGTTTAACCTTTTATCTTTTAATGGTTTTTCTTTTCTATAGACGTATTCATTGAATCAAAGAACTTACAATAAATCTTAGATCTTAGAAATATACAGGAGCAGAATGGTTTAGGCTTTAGAAATAGTCCGGACGCAGCCTGTACGTAGCTATATAATGTATTTATAAGGGTATTCTAATAATAACGTGCCGTGTGATGTCGGCCAGCTATATCTAGTCTAGCCATAAATATTGCTACAAAGAAAATATTGATATTTTTATTTTTACATTATCATTTTATAAGAAGAAATTGTGTTACTTTAGAAACGAATTGGTAAGCATTTTAAGAATATAACGTTTATTCGAAATAGTTCATCATTTGCTTTTATACTTATCGAATGTGGTAGCCAGTTTTCGATTGGAACACGCACCGTTTCCATGGAAAAATTGGCAATTGCCACCCTTATGGAATGTTTAGGGATAGATGTGTCATGGATTTATGGCGTTTAGAGCATACCATGCTCTTTAAAACAGACCATAAATCATAATCGAGCAGATTGAGATCACGACGGCCAGTCTTCAGCTCTAATGAAATCGGGAATATTCTTTTCTAGTCACGCCTGTGTTGAGTGAACCTTATGACCTGGTGCTGAGTCATGCTCAAAGGACCATTCCTGGTTATGTATGGAACAGGGTGTTGTTAAGATGCTTTAGGATCTTCTCAAGAATCGTATCTTGACAAACTTGAGCCGAGGCTTTATTACCTTTTTCACAGAAATATGATTCAGCAACTCCTCGATAGCCAAACCACCACTGAAGCCGGATAATGGCCACGTTGCATCCTATTGACTATTAATTGAGCAGCTTCTCAAGAATTACGAGTATGAGCATAAACTCTATCATTCTGCTTGTTAAAATTTTCCACAATAGTGAACATTTTCTCGTTCGTAAATAAGGTTTGTCTGTGAGCTCCCATTGCGTATCGTCAAGGAAGTTGTTTTGATTTGTCAACCCCAGATTTCTTTAAATTATCAGTTAAAAAACGACCAGTACGCCTTTTGTAAGCTCCAAGTCCTAAATCATCTTTTAAAATACGTGACATGGTTCTGGGTGCTATATTCATCTCTCTGGATAAAATCTTATGCCTCCGGACGGGATTTCTTCGGATTCTCTCGTTCACAGCTTTAATCGTGTGTTTAGTACGAATAGTGCGTGGACGGCCAGACCTTTTTCTGTCACAAACAGAGGACGTTACAATGTACCTACCTACCAATAGCGCGGTACAGAAACATTCGGTTAATAACAAGCGGATGGAGAATTTTAAAAATTGCATTTAGCTCCATGTCTACTTGTGTAATGTCCATTTTAATATAAGTACAATACTTACTAATGATTGGCGCCAAAATGAGAAAAAAACCATTTATTTTTTACAAGAATGACAGATTCCAAATTGAAATGTAATTTATTTTTCTTTGTTTTATTGGTATTTATGAGCAGACTAAGTAGAAAAACACCACTCCATCTATCCCGTGGGTGTCATAAAAGGCGATTAAGGTATAACGAAGTGGTCACCACAAGCCCTGAGGAGCTGCATCATCTCTAAGAGAGTGGATTCGCCATCCCGCTTGGCTAGAGATGCGTTTTAAGTCCATACATCCCTCGCGCACAAGGCAACGTGTATGAGGAAGCCCATATCCAGTAGTGAATACTGAAAGGGCCGGTCGCAATTCTAATAACATCCATCAGAACCTAAAACTCTCACATAAGAATAAGTCATAAGCATAAGAAAAATATCATTTACAAAGTATTATTTATGTAAACAAAAGCAGAACAGGAGACAGTAAAGAAATCATGGCATTTATAGTTGAGTGCAACCTCTTCTTTTATCATTTATTCGACTGACCTTCAAGCCCTGCCAACCCTCAAGACCACGACAGCATGCCCTGCAATGCAGAGCAAATGCAACCGGTGCTTTGAGTCCTCATGCACATTGATTTGTGCATGATGAATTTTAAGGCCTATAAACGTCACGCTTGCCAAGCGGGTTGGCGAGTCCACTCTAGAGGTGGTGTAGTTCCTCAGCACTTGTGGTAGCCACTTTGTTATCCCTTTCTTATGACACCGATGAAAAGAGATGGGCTGGTGCTATTCTATAGGCGGCCGACACTACAATATACCATGACGTGATCAATATTCTATGACGTCCCACTGGAAGGCTCAGGCCTCCTCTAATAACTCACTAGGGGTTGCAGCCTGAAATCCTCTATGTGGATTACCGAGTATATTTTTTTCTAAACTCTCGGGAATGCGGATTTCCTTAGGATTGTTAGTGATAATTTTTATAAATCCGCACTCGAATAGAAACTCAGATGAGTCAAGGATTTTAAACTCACGACTTCACGAATGAAAGTGGAAAATAGATATCCCCTAGATAATCGCCGCTCACCATGACACGAATGAACCATGTTATAAAACAGTTTCAAATGTAAGTTTTGAGATTTTAAATTTTTAAACATAGGTACATATTTATCTATTAAACGGGTCTAAAATGCAAATGTTTACATTTCAAAACGTTTAGTAAAATAAAAATGTAAACGGTTGATATATAAATATCCTTTAATAAGACAAAGAATCAAAAGTCATTGTATTTTATAATAGACTAGCTGTGCCCGGCATGCGTTGTAATGCTTTTTTTTTGTAGCGCCATCTGGTAGCCAGTTACAACAAAGTGGATAGCATAAAAACTTTCTCCATGAAAAAATACATACATGTGCTAACTTTCATGGTAATCGGTCGAACGGTGCCGAAGTCTATTAATCTCAGATATATATATCAACTTCCATTTTTATATATGTATATATAGTAGATCTAAAATATTTTTAACAGAAGCAATGACACTTAACCCTATAGATCTCTCGTATTGAAATATGAGCCGTGCCGACATATATTTATTTTTATCTTCAATTCTGAATAACAGCATTGTGACGAAAGCTTGAGAATTGCAAAAATCCAGAGGCATTTGTCAAATCCATCAACCCGCCATTGGCGTAAAAAATCCGTATCAATTACTCGCCCACATCTCTTTTGTGTTTACATGTAAAGGGAAATACCATATAGCGAGATTTTTAGATAATGAAAATGGTATTTATTTGTATGTTATGTACAGGTGAATCAAATGATCCATTCGTCTCTCGAGGGAAAGTATACTAAGATAATAAATTTTACTCAAAGGAAAATTTATTTCATGTTTAAAGATAAGACATAGATTTTAGAATAGATCTGATTCAGTCTCAAATTAATATAGATGTATATGCTTAATTATACAATGATAATTCCCACCTCGGGTTTCTACAACCGCACCTCCCGTCACAGAAGTGCGATCCATCCGCATTTCCTCGATACGGAGGTGTCGCGCACTGTTCGGTCCAAAAATTATTTTATACCGCGAACCCGTAGGCTGTGGAACGAACTGCCTCAAGTGGTCTTTCCATTAAGCTACGATATGGGGTTTTTCAAGATTTTGCAAGGTCGGCGGCGCCCCCGCATACCCCCTGGTGTTGCAGGTGTCCATGGGCGGCGGTAACACTTACCATCACGTGGGACCGCTTGCTCGTCAGCACACTAGTCTATAAAAAAAAAAGTTGAGGACGCAATACAATGTTTCACTGTCACGTAAACACTATATTTATTAGTCTGAATCACGTAAAAACCACATTCTAAGCAAGTAACAATATGTGAATAATGATTGTGTAGAAGGTAGATACTTCTTTTTATAATATGTGTTTATGTTACTTGTATTGGCTAGGTGTGTAATAACAAAAAAGTGTACAATATATAACAGCAAACTTAAAATAAAAACTTAATGTTAATATAAAAAATGTAAATACAGTAAATTAAACAAAAACGTAAGCTAATTATACAAACAGAATTGAAAAGTGGGTATAGTTATAATTTAGACAGATTTGCTAAGTCGCTTTCGGTGTCAATACGAATCTGCGGTGTACCTTCATTCTTACGTAAATAGATTTTTCCACGCGAAGTCCAGCAGAACGAATATTCATTTACTTTAGCAAAGTTCCTAGCCAGCCAGTGGATTTTTCTTGCCTTGGAGGTTAGGGTTTCTGTTATGTATACCGGTTTGCTGTGGCCATCTAACCGCAGGGTGGACTTGTCCGTTTTATTCTCCTTATTAAATTTTTTCACAGATGTTAGAATTATATCCCGCTTAAATGTAGTACTGAAGTCCACAAGAACTGGCCTGTTTTCAGATTTGGAGTAAGAACGGTATACGTCGCTAATGTCCGAGGGTAGCAAGCTAACACCAACTGCTTTGGCAGCATTTAGAATCACGTCAACTAAGTCACCATTCGTTTCTTTAGGCAAATTCCTTATTTCAAGACTTGAAAATCGCGCGCATCGCTCCAGATTTTCTAATTTATTCTCCAATAATAATTGAATATAATTTTCATTGCTTTTTCGCTCCACTTCTAAAATGTCAAGTCTGACCAGAACTTGATCATACTTTTGCGTCATAACCTCCACAAACTTCTGTATTGTTGTGATTTGTTCTTTGACTTCACTTATCGAATGTAAAATCGTCTCAATTTTTTTTATCGAGTTCGATGAACTCTGTTTTAAAAACATTAAGGTCATCTTTACACTCTTCACCTCGTTTACGTTTTGTGACACGTTTTGATACGAGTATTTCACGATCGCTACCCGTGGCAATGTTCGGTTCCGAAGAATCGTGCTGTTCGCCGGCAGGTCACGCCGTCGGCGGAGTATGTTTCAGGGGCATTAAAGAGTAGTAATAACGTACCAGGAACTCAGAAAGACGACGTTAAATCAATTAATTGACGTCCCAATAAGCAGCACAAAGTTCACGCACAGTGAAATCGCAGATAGACAGTACCAGGAACCCAGAGGTGTAACAGATCGCACAGAAGCGCTATCACAGGCGCACACTCCACTAGATTTTTACTTTCATGGAACTAGGCGTTGTCGTAACTTGTCCAAGAGGGTGATGACGATGTCTCACTAATATATAGTCACCGCCGAGCTTCTATGTGATCCTAGTACTCGACACTGATATTTTACATGAATATTTAATTAAAATTTATTAAAAATTTAGGTAGCTACTTTGTTATGACACGTCTGTACTACACGACAATCCAAGGGGCAATTTAAATAAGTAATACGAAGAGTACATAATATAACTTAACGATAATAATATTTGATGCATATACACCTACTTGAGATTAATACAGTACATAAATACATTTCTGTTTAATCAAAGGTTGACTGCAATGGCGAAGAATGCCCCTAGGGATTAAGTACGCATGTTGTTATTCAGTTTTAGTGCAGTAAAGCTTGAATAAATATACAAACAAACAAATACGTTATCAGCCTATAACGTCCCTAGTTAGTCATTGGCGGATTTCGGGCCATAGTCCACCACGCGGTCCCCGTATAAGTTCATGGATACTCATGCTTCAAAGTTAGTATATTTACAATTAAATGTAAGCGTGTTTGCAATTATCCTGGTTGATCCTACGTTATGTTCAAAAACCTTTAATGAAGTTGGTCCACTAGAATACACCTGTTACACCCAATTTAAGTACGTTCAATATTTGATATTGAATTGAATCGGCTTCTTGGAATGACAGTTATAGCATAGTAATAAAACTTCTGTCGATACGTGTACAAGATTTATGTTTCAATTACTGTAAATTTGTCTGTAAATTTTGGAATTGTCACACAAATAAATCTTGTTCTCTGTTGTTTTTCTGCAAATAAATATTTTTTTTATTATTGTTATTAAAATGTATATCTATTTCTACTGCATACCAAAATGCAAGTAACTTTCATAGAAGCCCAAAAGTACAATATCAAATGGAGTCGATTGGTTTGGATTCATTTGATCAAAAATAAGCAGGTTAAATAAACGTCCGCAAAACTTGCAACGAAAACTCATGGTCATATTTATGGCAACATATTCTGGCAAACATTCTCGTGATGTGCGATTTATCTCCGACCTTTTGACCTTGCTAAAATCCACAATGTAGTAGTGGTGGAAGGGTATTGTCTTGATATAGGTTAAAATCAGTAGTCAATCTTTTAAAAAAAATCTAAATACTTCTTCTGCACACTGACGGACGTACTTCTAGGTTATTGGTCTACGTAATTATATACAGGTCTATATTAACATAAAATATAAATAAAGGTTTTATTATTTGTTTGTTTGTATGTAATAGGAAAATTTGAAACTATTGAACCGATTTTGTAAATTCTTTCACATTTAGGAAGGTAAAGCAATGCAGATAGTCGGCGCTGAGCTATACTCGTGTCACCTAAGCGTCCAGAGCCTGCTGTTAGTTTTTATATAGTACCAAACATAATATTACCAAACTTAAATCCTGTGTGCCACTAAAAGGCGTTTAAGTTATCGAAAACCTAAATTAATAGGCCACGTGTTTTACACTAACGTGACACGATAGCTTTTATTAGACTGAATGCTAAAATATATATCATTAAATAATAAGAATTTAGTCATATAATTGTTATAAGTGACACATATCTACGATAACATTGCAAAAAAACTATATGTAAATATGTAGGTTTAAATAAAAGGTACTTGCACCCTTTTGTCACTGACTTTTTTGACACTGAAATTACCCCATTTAAGACTCCGCAATGAGAAGTGGCTACGTCATAATATCGAACGAAATTCAAATTCCTCAAGTGATTTTTTTTCTACCGAGCAAGTAACTATCCAAAGATCGACAGGGGCGAAATAATTCCACAATGTCACCAAGATTACTTACTGATAATCATTTCTATTGTGGTAGTATATAAACCAGAGCTTCCTGATAAAGTTTTTGAGGTCACGTTAGATCATTCTTTGGCTGGCTGAAATGTATTACAAGGTCTGTGTGAAATGATCTGCAGTTATTTTGAATAATGGCTCCGTTCTATATTCTTAGCACTTATCACATAATCCGATGATAAAGAGGTGGAAGCTGCTGAAACTACGAGTGTCATACCTATGAGTTGATACTAATAGTTGGCCTGATCCATAAGTCTAAAGTAGCTCTTCAAGTTAGAGAAATAGCTATGGGAAGGGGAGAGTGCACGCTTCAATCCCCACAGCCTCTGGGACCACCCCAAGTTACCCCAATCTCAGGCTGATTGTCCATTTCGAAATCATAAAAAACTTTTCTAAATATTTTCGCCTACATGTGTTCTCGACTTTATTCGCATTCACTTTACGGTAAATGTTTATTGTTCCTGCCTATCCCACCCTATTCCACTCCATATTATCCAATCCCATCTAATCCTACTCCTTTCAATCAAGGGATAGTCCATCACTCACATTCCATCCACTCTGCCAGAATCCATTATATCAAAATAAAAGTAACTAAATAAATGAAAATAACTAAATAAGTAACTAAATAAGTACGGTCAAAATAAAAGTAAAATCTTAAATTATAACTGCGCTAATGACGAACAGACGAAAATTCCAAAAAATGGTATTTTGGCTTCTGTGTCATTTATAGTGTACAGTGCAATGTTTTTTTTTTAATATCTTTCATACACAGACGCGGTCATTTACAATTTTATTATATGTATTTACAAAAATATGTATACCACCCCTAACATACTCCATCCAATAATACTTAAGAGCAGAATAGGGAAATAGAAGTACCGAGTGGGATAATTCACAATGCAATTTGCCGCAGATTGGGGAGAGAGGGGAAGACTACTTATGTTGTTCATTTCAGGAATCTCCCACTTATCGTCGGCGAATGGTAAATTGCTTACTTATTTAGGTCAGTTTAAAGAACAAATGTGAGGTGGTTTTGGAAAATTTTAAGGGTGAACGGTGTTTCTTCCGGTAACCACACCCATCTCAACATACGTGGTCTCCACTAGGAAACTCGTTAAAACTCGTCTACGCCTATTGCCAGTTTAGCATGCTAATTCTACCAGGTATGTTCTCTCCGAGCATGACTCTCTCCACAACTGAACATAACACACAACAAGGAACAACATACAAGGCCAACCGTCAGTATTTTCCTAAGGAAGATTGAGTTGACATTAGCCATTTCATTTCGTTCGGGGCGATTTTTTTAGGATTTGCAACAGAAAGAGCTGAGAAACGGGGAACCTATTAATCTCACTTTGTCGGTTTTATCCGTGAAAACTGTCGCCTGAAATCCATTTAATAGCACTTTAGCGATAATTGCGCTGAAAGTATTTTTCGCTTTTGTTTTTAGTGGAATAAAATAATTTGATTTATTTATTTTATTGTTTCGTACGAAATTTAGTTTTTATTAATTTTTTTATAAAGGAGACGGCAGACGAACGGGCGGTCACATGATGGTAAGTGGCCTCCGCCGCTCATAGACACCTGCAACACCACGGAGTATGTTGATGCGCTGCCAACCGCGCAGAATCCTGTTTACTATTCTCTTGAAGAGTCCCATGTCGTAATAATGTAATATAAATAATCGTTCACGTAAATAATGTTAGCACAAATTACCCAAATTACAAAATCCAAATATCCATACTGAAACCGCCATCTACCGTTCAACACCGCAAAACACTATTTGTATCTTGTTAACTGTCCATTCTTTTTTCTCACTCTGCGTCGCGTCGCGCTCGCACATATTCGAGTGCAAGTTCTTCAAGAGAGCTGTGAATAGGATTTTGCAAGGTCGGCGGCGCGCCCGCATACCCCCTGGTGTTGCAGGTGTCCATGGGCGGCGGTAACACTTACCATCACGTGAGACCGCTTGCTCGTCCGCCCTCTTCTCTACAAAAAAAAAAGTGTTTTATCGAAAAATCCAAGTATTTAGCTTGATTTTTAATTAATGAAAATTTTACCTAAATTTAGTGCGTTTTTATCAAATCAAATGAATATTATCAAAATGCACTTGTGCCTTTTTTATAAGGAGGAGAGAACACATTTCAGCGTCAAACCGGTAAAATATTTCATTACGATAATAAAGTACCTTTCATAACACATCTAGAGGTAGAGGTAGAGACGTTGCATGCGACGGTATCTCTTTAAAGTGTCACGCTAAGTATTAATTACAGTCTCTTGAAAATTTAACTTGATATTTCTGCAAGCTTCGTAAGTCATATTTACTGCAATAAAAAATTACTTTCCTGTATAACTTGTATGCAAGTAATAAATATGTTATCACGCTGGCATTTGTTTTTTTTTTGTATGAAGAATGTTGCAGACGAGCTTACAGTACACCTGATGGTAAGTGGCCATTGTCACCTGTGGACATCCGAGGTACATGCAAACATCAGTCCAAAATGACAATGAAAATTTGAAGGAATAGGATAGGAATGAATGGGAATGGGCTCTGGCATATCTCACTCACTACGTACGTACATTGCAGTGCATTTTAAAGTAGTCTGTGAGAGAGGGTTAACGTGGCCAGTCGAGTGTGCCCAGCGCATGTGGGGACGCAGCGTGCACTCTCCCCCTCCCAACATAGGAACATAGGAATTATGGGACTCAATAATATTATAATTAATTATACTTTTAATGAAAAAGAAAACTGATTTTACATTTGTACACACAATTATATATGTATATATAAATTATACATGTTCTAGTGTCACTTCTCTTTTATTATTTAGCTCTAGTTCTCTCTTTTAATCTTTATCTTTATTTACAGTATAATTTATATCTTTTCCTCTTATTCTAGTTTACTACTCCATTATACTACTTTATGTACGTATATTGCACGAAGACCTATGATGTGTATATGTATTTATTGTATATTACTGTACACAATCTACATACGATCAAACAAATATTTATTTCCTCTCTACCCGAAAGATGTAATGACAATGATCGCTTTTAGAGATAAGACCGTCTTTTGTGCATTTTATGTCCACAATGTTTGTTATTGTTTTTGTTTTGTTTTTGGTGTGCATTAAACACTATCTATCTATCTATAAAATTAACGGCTTAATAAATTAAAAAAAAACACCATCCCCGAGTGGGACACAGCTAAGCTATAATTCCATAAAACAAAATTGCCGACATCTTACTGACTCAAGGACAATACGACCCAACTTAAATGGTATACGTCCCTAAATTAGGAAATTACCCAATTTAAACACATCACAACTTAGCATAACGGAATCATCAAAGGGTCTGTTGGGGTGACTTAAGGCGCTTTACAAGTGCTTATCATAAAGAAATTCTCAATAAAGGTCGGTCGCGTTCGGGAACTGCTGACTAGCTACTATTTACATAGGCGCTAAGCATTGCGTCGGAACACTGTACGTTAACTAGCGTTTGACAATGGCTTCACACGTGTTAATATTTTATTTTATATGTATTTACACACAAACACACATACGAACATTTAAAAAGGCAATAGTCATTATATTTGATTTAATAATTAATCTTCATAAAGTTACAACCAAAATTTACAGGTACTTTTATAAAAGTTTAGTATAATTATTATAAGCAAAATAACATTTGCTCATTTGCTAAGGCATTTATTGGCATCAGTATCCACCTTATCACTAGGTGGACTGTATGCCTGTATTTGGATATTATTTATAATATAATTGTTATTCTGTGTTGATGCTGTTGTTTCATGTAACTATAGGTATATATAAGAAAATAAAATTTATTTAAACTAAGAAACATTTTACAAAAGGCCAATCCACCAATCCGCACTGGACACGCGCGGGTGAATTATGGCCCGAAACCCCCCCGTGATTTACTAGGGGAGGCCCATGTCTTGCAGACAGACAGACAGATTCGTTTAACAGCAATCATTTTTACTTAGTGCACTGATACAATTTCGCGCAGTGTGATTTGTCAATGTTCACTGGGAAATAACTTGAATCCCAGCCTTTCAGATATTAAATTAAACTAACGACAACAATAATTATTTTGCATAATTAATATTAACGAGACAAAAAAAAACTAATTCATTAACCTAAATTTTGATTTAACTTTTAAATTAATGTATCCTAAGTACATCAAAAACTTTCCTGACAAGCAAAGTCTACTTACTCATATCTAATTAAAAAATGTAAATGAGGGCAGAGCGGTGATAGCCTATCTTTATTCAATTCGCATTCGTGTGATCGTTCTAGATAAGTACGCATTTTTAAAAATTGTCACCGCGTGTTCCATAAATAAAAAAAAATCTAGAGTATGTGTACCTATCTACCAATTCGCACTGGGCCCGCCGCGTGGTGGATTACGGCACAAAACACCGCAGCGATTCACTATGGAAAGCCCGTGCCCCGCAGTGGGACATTAAAGGCTGATACCTGTTACTACGACATGGGGTTCTTCAAGAGAGCTGTGAATAGGATTTTGCAAGGTCGGCGGCGCGTCCGCATATCCCCTGGTGTTGCAGGTGTCCATGGGCGGCGGTAACACTTACCATCACGTGAGACCGCTTGCTCGTCCGCCCTCTTCTCTATAAAAAAAAAAAAATTGTAGGCAAATATTGATTACAGTTCGTATTTTATCTAAATTTCATGAGAATTTATTGTCGGCCTCAACCTAATCTAATTTAAATCCAGGGTGTGATGAGGGTACAGGATTATTTAAAAATTCTACCAGGTTGTAAAATGAAATTAATTTTAAAACGTGTATTTAGTTAAATAGTCATTTACACGTATATTTATCTTAAAATGATAAGTGATAAGGGTTGAAATACAATTTCTAATTATAATTTCTGTTACACAACATAAATGTATAAAGTGTCACTAAAATAACACGAAATCTGAAACTCGTCAACTGATTTAAAATATATAAAACAGTTCTAGAGTAAAACAAAATTATTTTAATCAATAAATCATAAGTTACAAACATGTAAAGTTTTGTTGCTCTATCTAAAACGTTTGTAGCGCTCATTACTCAGTACGGGGTAATGACCGGGCACCTAAGCGGCGGTGGCGCGGCACGGGCGACGCGCGTAGAATGTAAATGCGTGGAGAATAAAACATACTAGAAATGGAAACATTGACTATTGAAAAAAAAAACACATATTGTAATATTTTCAGCTTTTGCGTTAGAAAGTGTGATTAAAGTCAAAATGTCCTAAGTCGCAATCTAAGAAATTCAATTGATTGTAATTTCATTATTTTAAAATTATGAAATCGTGTATTTATAAATCATAATTTCTTTTGTATGGACACAGTGTTGACACAGTGTACACAAAACGCACACGGTGTGTTACGTTGTCAGCAAGTTTGCAAGTTGATCATTTAATAAAATAGTATGGAAGACAATGGAAATTGTTTATCGCACCTTCTGAAGATATATCATTCATCTTGCACTTAAAATCAAGTACCTCCCCTCCACACATTGATTTTTTTATATTGCGACAGAGGAGCATACAGTCCATCTGGTGGTAAGTAGCTACTGTCGTCCATAGCTATCAGCGGTACATGCCAGTACCAGTTCAGAGTGATAAACAGGTCCCCGAATGCGCTGCCTACAATTGGAGATTTAGCAATTGATTTGGAGAAAGGGTCGCGAAAATTGGGGGGGGATAGGACAGGATGGGATGAAAATGGGCTCTAGCATATCTCATTCACTACTGAACACTTACGTACAATAAGGAAATAGGATATAGTGGAAAATGTAGTACATTTTCCGGTAGTCTTCTCTGAGGGAAGGGTAAAATGGCCAGTCGAGTGCACTCAGCGGCCGTAGGACTGCAGCGTGCACTCTGCCTTGAATATTCTCAAAGACTAAAAATTATTCAAATTCTTAGTTTTTACAAATAAAATTAGTAAATTTTAACCAAAAGGTTTTTAAACAAACGTACATCTCTCAGTTTCTAGTTAGAGGCGAAGTCACTCGTGGTAGCCTCTAGGGCCCTTTAATTTTGTAGGGCTTACAGGGACCGTCTTGTGGCTTAATGAATGGCCCTTCAGATATTAAGGCTTTGTGAAACATAATTTGTGGCAATACAATAAAAGTCGTGCATTCATACGATATGGGGTTCTTCAAGAGAGCTGTGAATAGGATTTTGCAAGGTCGGCGGCGCGCCCGCATGCCCCCTGGTGTTGCAGGTGCCCATGGGCGGCGGTAACACTTACCATCACGTGGGACCGCTTGCTCGTCCGCCTCCTAGTCTATAAAAAAAAAAAAAAATTCATTTACAATAAACCATAAAAGGTCAATAATAAGTACAGACGAAAGACTTCCTTTTTATGGAAGAAGGCGACAGACGAGCATACAGTCCACTTGATGGTAAGTGGATACTGTAGCCCATGGACATCTGCGGTTGAGAACATCCCCGGATGCGCTGCCTGCCTTTTGAGGTGTTGGAATTGAGAAAGGGTTGGGAGGGATAGTATGGGATGGGAATGGAAGTGGGAATGGGTTTTGGCATATCTCAGTTACTACCTAAACACGTACGTACATTGGGTATATAGGATAAAGTGGGAAATGTAGTACATTTCAAGGTAGTCTTCTGTGAGACAGGGGTAACGTGGCCAGTCGGGCGCGCGCAGCGATTGTTGGATTGCAGCGTGCACTTTCCCCCTTCAAAATATAAAATATAAAACATAGCATGTACCAACATACTTTGGATATATCTCAAATTAAAGGTTTTGTTTTATAGATATTTTAATGTCGATCCAGGTTCTCGGGTGCATGTATAAGAAAATGTACGGTATTTAAATCCATCAGTCCGTCAGTCCATCAATCCGTCAGTGTTTGTCGTAGGAATGGTTGGATGTAATTAATACATTAGAATTCTTAACTTTCTTCTATTATAACGTTTGTGATTAAACTTTTGCGAGGCAAGTTGTCATTGGCGTCCTTTTTATCCCGGATCGGTATATTAGCGCACTCATCACTCACTGGAGAAGGTTCCATCTCGTTCTGACCTCCAACCTAATGCACCAGTGTCGTGTGCTATACGTTATAGTAATAAAAGGTTAGCGAGGCGTAGTGACATAGATATTTTCTTCTCAAACGAGCGGGTTCTAAGCACGTAGCACACTGACAGAAATCTTTATAAAGAATGTACGCATTGTTTTTTATAACTGTAAATGTACCTTCTATGGTATTTAAACAATTAAATATATTAATAATATCAAAATCGTGGGCGAACCATTATATAAATTGCTAATAAATTTGTTAATACAATAAATAAAAAAATTGCTAATAGTCAAATGGTGATTTTCATAGATGACTAAGTCGCATTCCTATGTCAACCGCATTCGCATGCAGTGCTATTTAGAATACATTGCTATTTAAAAACACGTGTTCTATAAGCTGGGTAGCATCTTAAATATTTTCCTACGTTGTACACTTTTATTGCTTGAACGCTAGCAATATAAACGGTGAGCATAAAACGTAATTGCGCGGACATAACTCACTAGCCTTATCGTCGCCTTATCACAAGCTTAGTGAGGGCGCGTTTAGCATCAGGTTTATTTGACTATTTACTATCCGTCAAGTCAAAATCATTTTAGGAAAAGATTGAAGAAATCTACTTTGCATCTAAGGGTAACCAGTCCAATAGAAAACCACAACATGAAAGGGCTTCTGAATGTGAGTGGCAGCCTTTCCGAATGTGGATAGCTGATAAAACTGCTCGCAGCTCCCATCTGGGACTCTCGCAGCCTCTTCAGTTAATCCGTGACCACCTGTTTCTGTCAGAATCACGAACTCAATTCAATGTATCAGGCTTGGAGGAATGATCAAATCATATATTTTGTTGGATAACACTCGTGAAACTACAAATCTAACATATAACAAAATAACAAAATCTCCGACTAGCTCGTATGGCACCATAAGATTTGTAATTCCCAGAAGAGGTTACATCAAGTTCACTCGAAGAAGTACTGCTATCGATGTGAACGGTACTAAATGCTCATTCAAGCGGATATTATGACGTCGGAGTATTTGTGTGATGGCGTCTGATAATAACGTCATATCTTGTAAGTAACTGTATGACATAAGTCATGCCTAGTCGCTGGATAAGTTAAGAGGTGATAGCTTAGTACAGTATCCGAAGATATAGTGTAACATTGCTCTTATGAGTGTTGTTACTTACTGTACTTCTTGCTTCTAAATTCTTAGGAACACTTTTCATACTGTTCCATCAGCATATATCTCTCCACTACTGGATATAGCTTTCTCTCAAGGCTCGCCTCTACACATGACCTTCGGCTCTTCTCATGCAGCCTCCACAGGTGACCTTTGTCAAGTTGTCGGTCCACCTGGCCAAAGGGCGTCCCACATTGCGCTTCTCGGTTAATGAAATGTAATTTATCTGCTGATGAGAGGTAGGATCTTAAAAATAAATAAATCTCTATGGTCTACCATTTCTGGTGAACAAATTTTTAAATCGATACAAAATGTAATATTTTACAAAATAATTATGTTTACGTCAATAAGTCAATAATAAATCGATATAGTCAAATTCCAATAATTTTATAAACATTTCAGTAGTGATAATATCATAATCAAATGTATTCAATAATGTTATTATCTGTTTCGTTTTCAATTTAATCATTTAAAATATCTTTAAGTATAATAAGCCTTTTTAATCAAGAGAGATTTTACTTTCTTTTTAATAAAAACAAGTTTAACCTCTATAATTATTAGAAATATAATTATACATAATTGGGGTCATAACTAATACACTGTTTCTTACAAAGGTACCTGGCTTCCGTTCGAAGACTCGTACTCAGAACTCTTACTTGTCATCAATGCAAATTGAAAAACTATTCCGCGAGTCTTTACAATTATGTACGTTTGTTGCTAAATCTCAAGTTCGCTTCAAACGTCAAAGATTCGCTCTGATTCATTTGCTTCCTTCGTATGATCTGTGTTAAACTCTGATCCAATCCGAGGGGTGCGACCAATAAAACCACAAGTATTGTGATATAAAATCCACTATATTGGTAAAACACAACAGACAATCAAAATTCTCCGTTTAAGATGTTCACGCAGAAGCGAAACCATACCGCGATGCAGACACGATACAGCGACATCTGTTGGTCTTGACACGAACTAAACTCTTACGATAAAACTAAAACTATCGCCGATCGCAGTCTGGCTGACCTAACATGGGTAATTACGAGTACAATACCGTGTTCAACAATCTGTGAGGACGTACCTGTCCACAGCTGGAGGTAACGGCCGGGGATAACAAAGCGACCTAGGGACGACCAAGGGATAGCAAAACCTCTAACACAAACGGTGATTAACTACACCACCTCTAAAGAGTGATTTCGCCAATGCGCTTAGCCAGCGTGGCGTTTGATGGTTCGAAGGTTAGGCCCATGCCCAGCAGTACACGATAAAAGACCCGGTTGTTACGGTAATTTTTAACACAGATACGTAATCCTATTTTCGGTCGCAGGTTGTGTTGATCTTTGTGGTTGGTGAAAGGGCGTAAACTTATACTTTAATACAACGTTTAATGTCAAACGTGCCTTGACTCTATGGCCTATAGATTTTATAGCTTTGGCGGTACGCAGATTTTTTTTTAGTTAACCTTTGTTTAATGTTACTATAATATTAAACCGACGTTCAGACCTCTCTATAAATACACCGTAAGAAATAAATACATTATCTAAGCAAAATCACCGGCAAAATTATTGCTATGAATACTTTCATTGACTTTCATTGAACTAACTTAAAATTTCGTTGTATAAAGATTATGTTCAAATCGAAACACGTTTTATCGTTTCATGCTTTGCCTCGTTTCATCAATTTTGCCACCAACGTAGATTCGCCTTTACAGGTATGTAAAATGTCAGTGAATTTATCAGGCTACCGTGGAGCTAGAGTAGGATGTGGTCACAACAGCAGCGATATTTTTGAATATAATAGAAATAATAAGCTTCTTTGAATATAGATTTAATATAATTTTACAAATGGAAGCAATTCATACATTGTTTTCAGAGATGGAGAGTGAATGCCACAATCCCACAGCTGCTGAGCGTTCGCGACTGACAAAGTTAAGTTACTCCACCCACACAAAAGACTACCGAAAAATTCTACATCCTATTTCCCCAATGTACATACGTATTTCAGTAGTGAGTGAGATATGCCAGAGCCAATTCCTATCCTATCCCTCCCCATTTGATCAACCCTTTTTCTAAATAGTCACATTTCTTCGAAAGGCATTTCAAAGGTGAGTAGTTCATTCGAGGTTGTGTCAACTTTTGTCATTCTGGATTGACGTTAATATGTATCGTGGATGTTCATGAACAACAGTATCCATTTACTGATACCGTTGCCTGTCTACGAACAGACTTACTGATACGACTTACTGTCCACATTCTGTCCACTTACTGATACGACTCACTGTCTATTTACTGATATGACTTGCTGTCCACTTATGATACGACTTGCTGTCCACTTACTGATACGACTCACTGTCCATTTACTGATACGACTTGCTGTCCACTTATGATACGACTTACTGTCCCTTTACTGATACAACTTACTGCCCACTTACTGATATGACTTACTGTCCACTTACTGATATGACTTACTTACTTGGCGGTTCTTATATTCACCAAGCGATTTAGCCGAGGACTGCGGGTGGGCTATATATAGCCCATTGAGTACGGAGTTGAAAAACACGTCTATCTCTCTTTATTAAACGCTCTAACCCATACGAAACGTGGTCTATTTCATTCTAAGATTAATATTACACAAGTTTGCCGTTGAAGTGGCAGTTGTTTCGAGTCAGTCCTTTGAGCAAGACGAAATCAAAGTCGGTCTGTGGTTGTGACTTCACACAAGTGTTGGTTTTTGTTCGTGTTTTTTTTTTTTGGTTATGGTGATTTTTTACTATCTTCAACAACACAAAAGTAAGTACAAGTGATGATGATGATCCTAACTGGTACAATACAAACAAAGGTAAATTTGATAGGTCTGGTAAACTTTATGTGGACCCAGTTTTTAGATACATAGATAAGGCTTTAATAAATACTGAATGTTCCTCAATCTGAATACTGAATGTGTCATACCATCTCTTCCCAAGGATATCGAAAAAGGCGACTAAGTGATAAAAAAGCGACTCCCACAAATCCTGTGGAACTTCACCGCCTTTAAAAGAGTGGACTCGCCAACCCGCTTAGCTAGTGTGACGTTTTAAGACCACACATCTCTCATGCATGAAACAATATGCAAGAAAAGGTCCGTGTCTTGCAGTGGATACTAAAAGGGCTGATGACGTTCAGGGTACCGCTTCCGCAATCACTGAGACCCTACTTTATGCACATGCGCTGCAGATTGTGCATTCGTCTGGAATGAACCCTGCAACCCACGCTTCTCTATTGAAACACTGCTTTGCTTTAGAAAATTAACTTTACGGGAAGAGTTTGTTGACCCATTTGTTATGTTGGATCTTGTCTAAGCGTCATTGTTGCAAGGAGTGAAGAATACTTTTGTAAATTGAATAACCGAATTTGAAATAGCAGTGAAAATGACTGTTAATTCAGTATTAATGACGTTATTAATCCATCTCCATCAGTGTATAGGGTGTTTGATTTATATTCACGAAGACTAAAATATATAAAATGTGTTAATGCAATGCAATCAGACTCTTCAGTGTACACTGCTGAACTTGCGCTTCTTCAGGCCTTGTGCATGACATCCCTCATCCTCACATGTCCCCGTGGCTGACGTAAAAGACGATTAGGGGTAACAATTGGTCTGCCACAAGCCCCGAAGAACTAATTACTATTTATTTTAATTGAAAGAGAACGCTAAATTACAAAAGTTAATTATCTCGTGCCGCCATTAACAGATTTTCAATTAAAATGGCTAGAACTTAACGTTAGAATATATATTGTTTTCTTTCATGTTACAGCACATATCTGCAAGCAATTATAGCCTTTAATATGTATCGTATTATCAAACAAATACATATTTACCACAAAGCCACACACAACATGTCGGGGCATCAAGCGGTGGAATCCAATTAAGTAGAGTCGTAGACGCTCTACGAATTATTGTAGCAGTGCTACGAGGAGCTACGAAACGTCTACAATATTTATATACATACTATGGGAGGAGACAATGCCATGTAGCAACGAATTTCCGGTGTGAACAACCAACAATCCGCTAGTGGATTGCAGTTGTTTATCTCTTTTCAAAATGTATCAATGTTATGTCATATTATGTCAAATGGTTTTAAAATGTGTTAAATTATCATGTCAATTTATGAGATTTTCGCGTAATTTTTACCTTTTTTATTTCAATTGATGTTTCAGTTGGGTTACACCAATCATGGTCACAAGACAACTGAAGACGAATTTTATTCAAGTACCCGCATTTGGTCTTCAAGATAGAACTCTATAGTTAGGAAGCTGAGTGATTCTTAACCGCCTGTGAGAGCGGGTGTCAGTCGAATACGCTCTGGGATGGAGTCCTATCACTATAAGCGATAGCGGCGTGTGGACCTCGAGGCACTTTTCCGCCTACAAGAAGCTGTCAAAGCCATTGTTAATGGTTATGTCGTGTTAAAGTGTTGAAAATAAACTATTAGAAGAGATTCGGCAGTTGTAATTATTGCTGTCCGAGAGAAAAAGATGAATCATAAATCTGTATATATAAAAATTAATGTTTCTTTGTTTTTCTCGTATGCGTTCCTATATCATTCATCAGATTGCGATGAAACTTTGGTGAATTGTTGTGCGCACGCCCGCTAACGTTTCTGAATTAGTACTTGAACATCACGCGAACGAAGTCGCGGGCAACAGTTAGTAATACATAAAAAACAAGAGAGTGAACACAGTTATTACTCGCCCAGTCTCTACTGCGTGGTTTCAACGTCAACCTTAACTCTGAAAAATAATTTATATCACTGTACATTCAGTTAAGTTGCTTGCACAAACAATCTGTCTTAGTTAGATCTTGACGTTCCAGTGATTAAACTAAAGCGTGCGACGTTACCCGCCTACAGCGCAGTGAAATACGTAACAATTCAATTTAAATTAAACTAAATTATTTCGGAATTAATTCCTATGTCTTACCTATACACCGATGGCGAGGACACGGGCTATATTTACGCTTTATCAATTGGCCGAACTACTACTTTTTTCCCACAGAAGGCTGTCGCTAAATGTATTAACATCCGTGATTGAGTGAAATATGTTCATTCCATGCATCTCATTTTTTCAAAATATTGTTACAAATTCAGTCATTGTTATAAATTAATGTTGTGTCAGAGGGAGAGCGTGCAGCTCTAACAGCCGACAGCTGGACGCACTCGATTGACCACGTTACCCTTCTCTCACAGGAATGTACACTCTCACCTTGAAATGTACTGCATTTCCCATTATATTCTATTCCCCAATGTACGTACGTGTTTCGGTAGTGAATGGGGTATTCCAGAGCCCATTCCCATCCCATCCTCTCCCTCCCCATTTTCCCAATCCATTCCTTAATCTGCAAAAGTAGGCAGATTAAGGAGGGTGGATACTGTCGCCCATAGACATCCGCGACACATTCCAACATTAGTCCAAAATGACAAACGTTGGCACGCCCCCGGATGCGCTGTGCTGCCTACCTTTGGAGATATAGGAATGGATTTGG
The DNA here is from genome assembly GCA_914767545.1 of Sesia apiformis. Lineage (NCBI taxonomy): Eukaryota > Metazoa > Arthropoda > Insecta > Lepidoptera > Sesiidae > Sesia > Sesia apiformis. The sequence goes on from OU611958.1 coordinate 1,248,193, forward strand.
AGAAAGAGTTCAAAAAATGGGGAAGAATAGGATGGGAATAGGATAAAGTGGGAAATGCAGTACATTTCAAGGTAGTCTTCTGTGAGAAGTAACGTGTGTAACGTGGCCAGTCGAGCGCGCCCAGCGGCTGTTGGATTGCAGCGTGCACTCTTCCCCTCAATAAATAATGAATTATTTGAATTTGGGCTGAGGAATAAAAAATATGGAGTTAGTGATCCACCAATCCGCACTGCTCCCGCATAGTATCCACGTGGTTACGGCCCGAACCGAGTAGTCAATTACTAAGGGAGGCCTGTACCCTGCAGTGGGACAATAAAGGCTGGTACAAGTCAAAGTCACAGAACAGTGAATAGAGTAGAAGGAGCAAGGGGGCGGTACTCGCGTGACACGAGTAAGCGTAGCTCCGCACGCTTGATCTCCGCGCTCTTCAGTTGCCTTTTAGTACTGTTATGTAAATAATCTAAATAAAAAAATACAAAAATGCCATATTGTGCTATATTGGAGTTCAAGCACGATGGCCGCACAAAAAATGTGACTAATAGTGGCATATCATACCATCGGTAAGTAGAATTTCACAGAATTTTCATTAAAATAATAAATAAATGCGAATTCAGAAAATTAAAAAAAAACACCATCAAAAAGCAATTTTATTTCTGTAATTTTAGTGTGTGTGAATGTGTTACTTTGGTTACATTGGTTTTCATACAAAATAAGTCATCATGCTACTTCTACTCTATTCACTGTTCTGTGATACAAGTACAAAAAATATTGACAACTTCCTAATGTGTTGTTACCACCTTTATTTGCGGGATTTCACATGTTCAAGCAATTTGCACTAAGTGTTTTTTAGTGGTACAAAAGGCTTGTTAACCCATATGTGTTGTACCACAGATATAGAAAGTTTAGATTGACTCTAATGATCGAGAGTTATTTTCGTACCCGTATCTTACTTGATGATGTGCTTAACAGTAGGTACCCACTGAAATACCATTAGCCACTTCATATAATACGAGTTTTTTGAAATTGGGACCAGTTTTTTCTGACTCGTTTTCACTTTCATTGAGAAACGGGTATGTTTTGATCGTTTGCACGCTTTTGTACTATTCGTTGATACGTAATGACGTATTAACTAATAGTTCCAAATATAAATATGTGAGTTAAATAACTTTGTTAAATAACGAGAAAATACGTGGAAATAAATAACTTTGAAATATCCACTTAAATACTGTATTATTTTTATCACAAATTACTTTCAACACAAATTAAGTACATAATTATAAGTATTGTAACTGGGGCGCGAGGATGACTGCAGTTTGACCGGCGAAGTCATTGCGCTGTGTACAATTGTAAGGATAATTATGTGGTAGGTATAAAAAAGCATAAATAAACATTCTACACATATTTTATATCTGTGTACCCGAGTGCGTACACATTAACCCGAGTGCGACCATTAAACGTGATTGCAGCACAAGGATTTTATCGTACCACTTCAGTTTCATTTGTTAGGAAAAGATAAATATTTATTTATCTACCCACTATAGTCTCTGACTATGTTCGCTTGGGCTTTATAATGAATCTGATAAATGTATTTATTTAACATTTTATTGTACGAAGTAGAATGAGCGAGCTTAATGTTACATAGCATTGTCTTCCAGCTGAACTTCAGGAGAGGAAAAAAGCGCAGGTAATTGAAAAAATAATCACTAAAAATAGTTGAAAAATAATTGATACTCGAATTCAATGCTAGGCTAACTTTATTATGTATTATCTTTTTGCCCACGGCGTCGCTCCAGTGGATTTTGTTTTAAAATTAATGTACTCCCCCCGGAAAAACTAAGTCCCCCCCCCCCTTTATGCCCCCTCTTAAGTCAAATATCAAAAATCGCCGATATACGTGTTTAATTAAATTAAATGCAAAATCTATATACCAAATTTTATGTCCATTAATTAAAGATTAATTATCATTTAGATTATTATTGTCCATTTTTTTTTTTTCAAGGTCGGCGGCGCGCCCGCATACCCTCTGGTGTTGCAGGTGTCCATGGGCGGCGGTAACACTTACCATCACGTGGGACCGCTTGCTCGTCCGCCCACGCACTAGTCTATATAAAAAAAATAGTTTTTGAAATACAGGCATTACATAAAAAATCATCTTCGCAGTGAAATTTCTAAAAATCCTTATTTAGCAGCTTCGCACTTCACTGGCATTTAATTTCGTCATTTCATTTCACGTTTCTAGCTTCAGCGGTATCGGCTTGGCGATGATGAATAAGCCGGTATTAGTTATGTCATAAGTTATGTATGCCATAAGTTATGCCATAAGTTTATGTCTATGTCTATAAGTAATATTCCCTGGCAATCCCAGAATATCGAAGCAATAATGTTTTTGGTGGATCTTTGCCTTTCTAGGCGGTACTTAATACTTCACCAGAACGACACCACTCCATCGACTCCCTTTTGGAAAGGGGATCATAGTAAAGAACTATAGTTTCATCCCCAGTAACAATTGCCTCCAAAAAGTTGGGTTCGTTTTTCTGAAAGACCTCCACAAGTTCCTTAGATCACGCTGCTCGCTGATTTAACTTCGTCTATCACTGATCTATTACTTCGCTGCACACTTGAAAGAAGTTTTGGCACCCACCTCGCACTAACTTTATTCATATGAAGATGTTCATGAAGAGTCCTAGGGACTGTAGTTTTTAAAAGCCCTGTCCTTGGTTTTTAAAGGCCCTTTTAAAGCCCGGTCGATAGCTCAGAACTTCTTCCACCAATTTGATGTTGTTCGAAGTGCCTCAACGGGTCGACCGGAACGAGGGTCGTGGTCGATGGACTCTCGTCCTAAACGAAATTGCTTACACCAATCTTTGTGGAAAATGATCGAGAAGAATCCCCGTACACATTATCCAATCTCGGTCGTGCTAACACCTACATTTGTAAGGAACTTAATCACGGAACGATATTTCAGTTTAGAATTTTAAAGATTTTGTGATTTCCTCTAATCAAACTATCAAGAGTTGAACTCTAAAAATTGTACACGAATTAGCAGGATAAATGACAATTACAATGATGTATAATTAATTTTTTTAAACATCTAGGAATATGTCACGCCAGAAACTTTTGGATCTCACTGAATGTTGTTTTGTTTTCATATGCAATAGAAAAAAAGAAATACAATTATTTTATTGACAACAACAATATTAGAACTCATAATAAGTTGAGTAAAAAGGAAAGGAATATTAATTGTTGTATCAATCGGTACCAACTCAGTATAAATGTTGCAACGTGAACTGCGATATGCTCAATAAAGAGTTTTATCTATCTACAATAATCTGTCATGCAACTATCAGCTCCATCCCTTAGATTTAAGTACTACATTGCACCGATCTAAGATGCAGTTTAACAAGATGGTAACTATTGCGTAACTATCTATTAGGTGTGTATATAGGCTTATGTTTATAAGTAAATCAGTGAAAGTTTAATTTTTGGTACTTGTAGTCTTCGTGGCCGTGAGATACTAAATCACCTCTAAAAGACTGACACGGAAGGACTAGGGACCGCACTGTGTTTACTTCCCAAAAAAAAACTACCCATTGATTCTAATCCATGGTCGTGGTCACGACCCTCAGTAATGAGGAAAACGATGCACGGAGGGGTTGAGCCATGACTATTAGGGCTATAAACACGTTGATGTCAAATTTATTTGATGATGTTATCTTTATATATATGTGTCAAATAACCAATAATCAATTGTCAAATGTCAAATAACCTTTTTCAAATAACCAGAAAAAATCACTAGTAATGCTCTAACAAAGTCGAATAACATAATCAAGGCCAAGCTACCGCAAGAATTACGCAAAGGCCACGACTGCGAGTAATATGACGGTCACAAAAGGAAATAAACCGATTTTGTGGACGTCCATCTATAATGAGACCGCAACCTTCGTGGAACATCGCATCGTGTCTGAAAGTGGCATTACGTTCTGTATGATGTGGCTGTGGAATAAGATTGATCAATTTTTATACAAATCTTTTAGTCGTGCCTTCGTTCGTCTGGAATTTTTTAATGCAATGACGGCTACATACTAGTATACAGTACACCTAATGGTAAGTGGATACTGTCGTCCATAGACATCCGCGATTCATGCCAACATCAGTCCAGAATGATAAACATTGGTACGCCTCTGAGTGCGCTGTCTACCTTTGAAGATATAGGAATGGATTTGGATAAGGGATTGAGAAGATGGGGAGGGATAGGAGGGATTTTTATGTAAATAGTTTATTGTACACAAACATAATTATGAATGAACGAATGGACGAAACATCGAATGAATGAATTAGTGAATGAGAGATGTTTTAGGTGAGCAATGAAATCGGCAGACATAGTACGTAACTACATGAGTTATTAGTACATACATGTATGGTATACTTTTTATATATTTCGAATGTAGTAATCCATACATACATATAATAAAATCGAACAAAGTCGTCTGTATATTTAATTTTTTTTTTAAAAGTCATGTTAGTGTCAAGTACAAGTGATATAGAGTACGAAACAAGTTTCAGCATTTTTCTCTGTACGTCTGTCTGCGCGCATCAATTAAAAACTCCTAGATGGATTTTAACTTAGTATAGTTATTTACAACTTATTATCCTGGTAAAGAACATTTCATAGACCTGGGAATACTAATGGCTCCAAGTTTATACATTTTAGTGATATTAACCGACTATGTCAAGCATTTGGATCTCTTAGAAACAGAGCATGAAAGAGTTACGAGGCAAGCTACCAGAAGAAAAGACGTTCCAGAGACAGATAAACCGAGACTCTGTATAGCGGAACACTGTGAAAGTGCAAGCCGTTAAACTGTTCAACCAGCTGCCATTACATTTGAAGTCAGTAACCAGTGTGATTGTCTTCAAACGTGGTATAAAATCCTTTCTCCTTCAAAAATGCTATTACTCTGTAGAAGAATACTTTAAAGATAAAGAAAAAACAATAAAATAGAGTAGGCACATAATATTAATACTTAATAGGGACTTGCATATGAAATTAAACTTAGCTTTATAAATTATACCTAGTTTATAAGAAATTCCGACACAATATATATTGTTTGTGAAATAAATAAAAAAAAAATAACATTTAGGATACTTTTCAGAGTTCCCGCGGGATTTCAACAACGCATACTTTAATGTCTACGCGCACGGAGTCGTACGCTCCTCCAGTGTTGGTACGAGTATACACTGCAGATACGGCGACGTCAGGTGCCTGACCTGTCTCATCCTATATTATTCTTCAGTCAGAAAAAAATTATTTCCTCATACAAAACGCCCTCATTTGTGTTGATGAGCGCCATTAGTGTCGTTCTTAATGAGAGCACCATTGTACTACTCACCAGAGGGCGACACTGCGACTTGAGATGTTTACGACCCGTTGTTTGTGCTTTAACTATAGTAAAACGTCACGATTTAATGCTCTGAACGTATCATTTTGTCTAAAAATAGAAACACAATTTATCCCCTAATAAACAACGAATGAAAAACTGTAATTGCAACCAGCCCATTCAGTGTTTACTGCCGGACATGGGTATTTTCATGCAGATTGTCTTGTTCATGAGGGACGTATGACCTTAACATAACCCTTATACTCTTTGCAGCATGTGACATAAAGCTGAAATAAAATTAAGTCAGTATTAAATGGCAACGACAATTATGACTAAGTGCTGTTGAGATAAACAGCCATTAATGTATAATGGCGACCGCTGACCGCACTAATGTAACTGCAGTTTTGCGGGAAATGGCCGCGTGGGTCTAGTTACTTTCAGTACTCAATTTAATATTAATTTCAAGGCACTGTCCAGCGCGAGGAAACAATCTCTAAAGTATGTTTTTCATATCATGGTTTTCCTTTTTTATACAGAAAGGAGGTGGCAGGCGAGCATACTTACCACTTACCACCTGGTGGTAAGTAGATACTGTCGCAGACATCCGCGTTTCATGCCGACATCATCCAGAATGTAGACAACATTGCGAGAGAATGGTGAGTCAAGAGTATATTAGACTAAAGAGTACTCCATTATACTCTTCATCGATGGGTAGGATGGGTTGGAATAGGATGGATTGCTGTCCATTATACTTTTGCACACTAGTGATGATATAGTAGCAATAAAAACTGCCTTGAGGTCTATACCTTATGTTATGACATGAGGTTCTTTAAGAATAGGATAGGTTGAATAGGATTCTGCGCGGTCGGCTATACACTCGCATACTCCCTGGTGTTGCAGAAGTTCTTGGGCAGCAGGTGACCACTTACCGTCATGTGGGGTGCTTGCAAGTCCACTTACTGTCTTGTAAATAAAAATTAAGTTCGAAAACTAAAACTCGACTAAGCAAATGTTTCAAATAAGTTGCAGGTTCTTTAGGAGAAGGCCTTTACATATTGCGTAGTCGCACCTCTACAAAATGAAATAGAAATAGTGAAATCGGGATTTAGTTTTTGAACTTACGGCTGCGTTTTTTTCACTTTCCCAGGTCAGCTAGAAGAAACTAGGTAGGAGACAAGCTTGCCTTTTGTACATCTACTTTTTTTCTTCCGTTTTATTTATTTCATGTTATGTACCATACCGTCAGCCTGTGTCTCTTCACTGCTCGATTTAGGCCTCTCGTAAGCACAGCTACCGTGGTCTTCAGCTCTTGTCATCCAGTCACTACTGGCGACTTTCTTCAAGTCGTCAGTCCACCTGCCGGAGGGTGTCCACCCTACGTTTCTCGGTACGTGGTCTCCATTCGAGGTCTCGTCACCCCGTCGGTTATCGGTCCTGCGACATATATGGCCACCCAGTGCCACTTCAGTTTTCTCATCCTTTGAGCTATGTCAGCAACCTTAGTTCTTCCTTATAGTACATTAAATTATTATGTAAATAAATAAATATGTTTTATTACTTCAGTTGTAAAGCCACATTTTTAACATTATACTTTTAAAATAGTAATAAGTTGTAATTAAAACACGCCATTTGATTGTGGATATTTCGAATTTATTAAACCAAATGATCTCCCATTATTGTTCCGCATAAGGTCGCATTTGTTTGGGTGGCTACATGAAACAAGTCAGTGCGTATCGCTTGAATTAAGTATAAACATGGCTAAATTAACGAAAAGTTCGTTCTAGCAGGCTCATAAAGTCAACACTTAGTTCAATAACTTCACAATTTTCGGGCAAAGAAATGTATATTAGTCTTATTTCAGAACTAGGAGTTTGACGAACTGTTCTCTCCAAAGTTTCTAATTAAAACGGAATTGATTACGAAGTTGGAAGTCAACGACATAAATCTGAAATCAGTGAACGCTTAACGTGAATCAGTAATTAAGGCTTTAACATTTTGATGAATGAGCAGTCTAAGACTTAACATGGGCGAACTGCTTTCGAACTGTACATTGATTAGTTTGTATTGTCGGTGTATTCGACGGTACTACTTACTAATAATTTATTTTTTCCATTTACTAATAATACTTACTAGTAATTTGTACATAGTCTTGTGTATGAAGGATGCACGGCCTTAAAACGCCACGCTGGCCAAGCGCGTTGGTGAGTCCACTATTTTAGAGGTTGTGTAGTTCCTCATGGCTTTGTTATCCCTGCTCGACATCATAGTCCCTGTTAAGAGATGCGGTGGTGCTATTTTAAAGCCGACCGACACCTTAAGGTCGATTCCTAGTCAGTATTAGTGGCATAGTGGCCCTGTTGGGCTAATAAACCAAAAGAGAATAATTGAAGGTGAAAAGACATAGCTTGATAGATTAAAGAGAAAGGAAAATTAAGAACAACATCTAATTGTGCATGTTAATAGAGATACTTAGTTTAATTATCGTAGTTTAAAACTTTAAAACAGTTGTTAACCTGAATAGGTATGAACTTTGTTCTGAAATATTGGCTTTACATGACATGACTGTGTTTGCTGATTAGCGATTCATGTTGCAGAAAAATTGTAAAAATAATAATAAATTTATGAAGCTCTTTATGGCACACCAAAACAAAACGAGATGTTACAGATATTGTAACATATGAAATGCAGAAAATACTTTATTAATAATGTACTGGTTTTTCAAATACATTTAAAATACTGACCACATTAATCTCGGCTCCAGATTAAATGTTTCTTTCTTTCTTTTCGATTGATCCTGGACCAGATTAGTTCGGGACAAGACACATCCTGGACCAGAATAATCCGAGAATAGACTCATACTAGACTAATCCATCTAGATTAATTCCCAACGTTTTCCCAATTTTGCTACAGAACTCTAAAACACATCGTTGATATTTCGTGCCATCTGTGCTGCACTGCTGCCACGACGGAATCCATATTCTATCCATATCCATATCCATAATACGAATTTTTAACTTAATCCATAGTCGCAAACACAACGATATCTAAGCAAAAAGTTCTTCGATTAAAAAATAAATAAATAACTGATTTGAAAAAAGAATGTCATAGCTTTAAATTGGAATTAATTTGAATTTGGAATTCCATTCCAAACTAAGTTCAAAGTGGCCACTATGAACAAATAGAATTTCATACGTAAGGTCTCAATATTTGTAGCAATCTACTGAAACCTATAAGGTTTTTGTATAGATGGCTAGCAGTACTTTATTTATGTTTAGGAGAATAAAAAAGGACCTCATTTTGTCCTTCTCACTATTCTCACTAGTTTTAATGTATAATTATTTTCACTTTTTTTTTCTCCGGAATTCGTAACTCAAGATCCTGCGAAATCCCCCTAAAAGTCGATAGCATTTCCATCATTGTTTTACAGTGACACCCAAAAAGCCAGTCTAAAATAATGCAGTCAAAGGCTTGCACTCAATGAAGCATCCTTCGTGTACATAGTTTAATACACAAAGCAAACAGTAGTTCAACTTTATAGAAACGTCATACGTACATACTGTGACATTAATATAGTACGTGACGTAACCGTTACCAACCGTTTTATTCATTGCCAGCAGTGGAATAAAAGGAAGTGAATGTCCAGACATGGCCGCCTCATGAATATTGTGTCGTGCATGAGAGATGTGTGGTTTTAAAACGTCACACTTGCCGAGCGGGTTGGCGAGTCCACTTTTTTAGAGGTGTTGTAGTTCCTCGGGGCTTCTGGTAGCCGATTCGTTATCCCTTGCCTTTCATGACACCCACGGGAAGAGATGAGGTTCATTCTATTTTATGAGGGGGACAGTGTGCGCTGCAATCCAACAGCCGCTGGGCGCGCACTCGACTGGCCACGTTACCCCTCTCTCACAGAAGACTACCTTGAAATGTACTACTGCATTTCCCACTTTATCTTATTTCCCTAATGTACGTACGTGTTTCGGTAGTGAGTGAGTTGTGCCAGAGTCCATTCCCATCCTATCCCTCCCCATTTCCACAACCCTTTCTGCAAATTCATTCCTATATCCGAAGGTAGGCAGCGCATCCGGGGGCGTGCCAACGTTTGGCATTTTGGACTAATGTTGGCATGTATCACGAATGTCTATGGGCTACAGTATCCACTTACCATCAGGTGGACTGTATGCTCGTCTGCCACCTTCGTCCATAAAAAAAAAAATATTGATAAATAAGCTGTCATCAGATACTGTTTTTATGTTCTTCGGCATCTCTTCTCGCGTACACATAATTGCATTTGGATACGCCCACATTTCGCCTGCACACGTTAATTGCAGGCTGCGTTAGCTTTTTACGTGCCATACAGTGTAGAACACATTTTCACCGAAGAGGATTATTCGATTTATTATAAAGTGGAATACATAAACAACATTTCTGAATATTTATTCACATAGAAAAGAAAACAATACAGACCAAGTGATTTCTACGTTAGGAAAAGACCGATTGCAGAATCAGTCAGAAGGAAGATTTCATAGCATAAAACTTTTTTTTTATAGAAAAAAGGCAGCAGACTAGCATACAATCCACCTGATGGTAAGTGGATGCTGTAGCCCACGGTCATCCGCGATACATGCCAACTCAGTCCAGAATGACAAACGTTGCCTCCCCCGGATACGCTGCCTAACTTGGGACTGCCTACTAGCTGGAAAAATGGGGAGGGATAGGATGGGATGGAAATGGATTCTGGCATATCTCACTCACTACCGAAACACGTACGCGCATTGAGGAAATACGATAATATAGGAAATGCAGAACATTTCAAGGTAGTCTTCTGTGAGAGAGGGGTAACGTGGCCAGAAGAGTACGCCCATCGGCTGTGGGAATGCAGCGTGCACTCTCCCCCTACAAAATACATTTACCGGAAATTAACAATTAGTTATAAAGAAAAAGCTTAGTATGTATAACTACTCCACTACTCTCATTCCAAAAACATAGCAGAAAAGTTAAGTGTAATTGCCGTCATGTTCACGCCTGTGATATTAAATTGTTTTTCCTCTTTCGTGTCATTGCGCTGACTGGCAGTTTTCAATCTGAAAACAATTTTGTGCAGTGAGTATCCCGATCGATGATCATGTTGTTTGTCGTTTGCATATAATGGTACAGTCCAATAAACGTATATGAAATATATCAATCGGGAGATTTAAACTATTATATCTACATAAGTAGTATATCTAAGTATTATTGTGTAGTTAACGTGTGTTTCAAGATTAATTTTTTGTTACATTAAAAATAAATAATTGGTGATTAATTTACTCGATACATTTCAACGTATCGTAATAACATTTTTATAATTTTATAGTCTTATTCTGAAATTATCACTGTAAAGAAGGAAAAAAATGTATGGATATCGTCCCAACCCACCAATAAATGTAAAATTAGTGACTAGTCGTTATAAACATTATAAGCAAATGTATCTTTTTTATCGAAAAAAGGCGGCTGACGAGCTTGCAGTCCACTTGATGGTAAGTGGATACTGTCGTATATAGACATCCGCGGTACATGCCAACATCAGTCCAGAATGACAAACGTTGGCACGCCCCCGGATGCGCTGCCTACCTTTGCAGATTAAGGAATGGATCGGGAAAATGGGGAAGGGATAGGATGGGATGGGAATGGGCTCTGCCATATCTCACTTACTACCGAAATACGAACGTACATTGGGGGAATACGATAAAGTAGGAAATGCAGTATATTTCAAGGAGAGGGTTAACGTGGCCAGTCGAGTACGCCCAGTGACTATGGGAATACAGCATGCAATCTCCCCCTATAGTCTTCCTACAGTCCCCCTATATCCGTGGTACATGTCAACATTAGTCCAGAATGATAAACGTAGACACGTGTACGAATGCGCTGGCTAGCTTTGGATTATCAAAAGTAGATTTCAATAGGCTCGGAAAGGATGGGAATTAGAAAACATCATTAGACGAGGAATCCACCACCAAATATCTTCTCTGGAATTTCATAAAAGTCATATCTAAGGGGTAACAAGGCCACTAACCACCACGAGTGCTGAGGAACTACACACCTTTTAAAGGATGGACTCGCCGACGCCAGCGTGGCGTTTTAAACCCATGCATCCCCCATACACAAAACAATGTGCCTGAGTTCTATGCCCAGCAGTAGACGGAAGTAGGTCTGGTTATGGTCATCTACTCACTTATTCATCAAGGTTTCGCTGATCTTCTATGACTTGTATACCATAATTACCGACGGCCGACGCCATAATTTTAATTAAGTAAGTCTTAGGAGCTGCAACTTTTAATAACATCGTCAGGTAGTTTAGAAGTTATTTAGAAGCAGAGTGATACTTTTAAGCTGTATGATTAATATATTTTCGTAACTCATAAGATGTTTATTTATAATCGGTTACTTAAATAATAAACACAAAGAAATTATGTTGATATCTTTTTCATATTTTTAAGTAAAAGTAAACTCCCATCGTTTTAGCAGTTTAGGATATAAGCATATAAGCACGCTGTTTTCCCACAGCCGCTGGGAGCGCACGACTGTTCACGTTAAACCTCTGTCACAGAAGACTACCTTGAAATATACTTTATTTCCTACTTTACTCTTTCCAATCGTGTTCCGGTAGTGAGTTCCGGTATGGGAAAGCTTATTCCCATTCCATCCAATACTACCCTTCCCCATTTTCCCAACCATTTCTTCAAATCCATTCCTATATATCCAAAGGTTGGCAGCGCATCCGGGGGCGTGCCAACGTTTGTCATTTTGGACTGATGTTGGCATGTATCGCGGATGTCTATGGACGACAGTATCCACTTACCATCAGGTGGGCTGTATTGCTTATAATGATTATAATGAATATATAGTCACATTTACATTTGTTGGTGGGTTGGGACGATATTCATACATTTTTTTCCGTTCTTCACAGTGCTACTTTCAAACTAAAACAGTCTTCAAAATTGTAAAAATGTTAAAAATTATCTTTTATCAACCCACACCCTTCCCTACTTATTATTAGACTCACAGAAGGAAATGAAAAGGGACAAGGATTCTCTCACGTGCGACACCTCCTGGCGAGAGAGTAGGAATGTAATGCTATGTAGGTCAAGACTTGAGTGCGATCTGGAAGGGTATAGTCACACAGTACTAGATAAGATTTGTGTCAATGTCGGCTGATTCTACAAAGCTATTTCCAAAGACTACAGAAACTGTTTTGACCTTACAGGATACCATGACCGTAACCAGCTCTATTATCTCTATGGTCAAGTGGGTTGGTGAGTTCACACTTTTAGAGGCCGTGCAGTTCCTCAGGGCTCGTGGTAGCTGTTTCATTATCCCTCAGTCACCTTTCATGACACCCACTGAAAACTATGAGGTGGTTTTACGATGTTAAAGCTGGCCCACACCAGACGACAGGCTACAGGATACCGTGAAAGGAAAAATATCAGTTAGCAGTTTATTCAACTTTCTACATTACGACGAGGGCTAATTAAGTAATATATTTGGCAGGAAGTGTTTCCAATAATAAAGCATAATTAAAATCATCTGTAAGTATGTAAGTGTGCGAAATGAAAACATTCGCCAAAGAACTAAAGTTATCGATATGGCTCGTAGAATTGGCACGTTGAAGGGACCGATAACTGGTGCGGTAGACGAGTCTTCGAACGGAGACCGCACACCGGGAGGAAGCGCAGTGTGGGAGGCCCTCTGGCCAGGTTGAAGAAGTTCGGCGGCGATGGGGTTGGATGAGAGCCGACGATCGTGAGCGGTGGCGAGCCATGGCGGAGGTCTATGTATATCGAGCAGTGGACAGACATATGCTGATTGTATGTTATGGTATGGTAAGTATGTTAACATGCATATAATTTTGGAATATTTGTTAGTGCAGAAAGTTAATCTCTACATTTCCAGCAAACCCTTGTGGTTTTTTGAAATGTGTTAAGAAATATTGCAGGGTATACGTAGTGTATAAATAAATAAATAAAAAACGTATAAAAATAAAAACAAAAAATCTTCATCTATTTATATATATAAAAATGAATGTCTTTGTTTTTTTTTTTTTTATAGATTAGTGGGCGGACGAGCAAGCGGTCTCACGTGATGGTAAGTGTTACCGCCGCCCATGGGCACCTGCAACACCAGGGGGTATGCGGGCGCGCCGCCGACCTTGCAAAATCCTATTCACAGCTCTCTTGAAGAACCCCATATCGTAGCTCAATGGAAAGACCTCTTGAGGCAGTTCGTTCCACAGACTACGGGTTCGCGGTATAAAATAATTTTTGAACCGAACAGTGCGCGACACCTCCGTATCGAGGAAATGCGGATGGACCGCACTTCTGTGACGGGAGATGCGGTTGTAGAAACCCGAGGTGGGAATTATATTAAACAATTCTGTTTAATAATATATGTTTAGTTTAATTTTCTGTGTTTGTCCCGTATGCGTTCCTGTACCATTCATCCGATTGCGATGAAACTTTGGTGAGTTGTTGTGCGCACGCCCGCTAAGGTTTTTGAATTAGTACAACCATTTTACAATACACTCATTTGTTGAAAAGACTCGCGCGCCACCAAATAAATCTCGCACTAAATATATTATCGGCGATAATTTATCGCATTAAATTGAAGAGCACGCGATCGAAGTCGCGGACAACAGCTAGTATACTCATTTATAATATATTACATGTGACAATGCAACTTTTATTATCAGTCACCCACGTCATAAATAATAACATAATAGTTATCGTAATCTATGTGAAACTGCGAGCATTGCCAAAATTAATGTCCATGAGTAATGGTGACGTCAGAATGACGTCATATCTCAGAATACAGTCCAGCAATTCGTAAATATTCAACAAGACTCGTTAGCTCAGTAGGTTAGAGCGCCGATATAAACTTACGCTTGACCATCGGAGGGCGGAGGTTCAAATCCTTCACGAGTCATCTTTTTTTCAGTTTATTTACTTATATTTTTTACACGCCCTATTCAAACTTAGGCTACACTATTTTGGTCCTTTCTTTCAACACTATCTACTTATGCATCTACTTTTCTTTTGTCACTGTTGTGAGGATATTGTGAAAAGAGTTTGTTCGAATTATAAGAAAGAAGGGTATCTAATGAGAATCGTAATTCCGGATGTACACTGTCGGCGAGACACCCGAGATGAGGCGAGAGCGAGAATGTAGAGAGGTACACTCACTCGCCTAGCCTAGGATGCTCTCTCCAAGTACAGTCTGTAGTAGAATCTTGGCTAAGGGTATCATGCGAGAGCGCCGGAAATGTACAGCCTGCATAAAAGGATCAGTCGTTTTTTCTACCCAGAACAAAGACGTTTTGATCATGCTTAATCCAAAGCTATGATATCATGCTAAAACGTCGTACTTCAGGGCACAGACCTCATGTAGTTATTATTACATGAGGCCTGTGCGCTGCAGTGGAATGTGATTACAAAGGGATTCTGGGCTCAAATGCACCACGCGAACCCATAGCGGATTGATGAAAAAACCAATGATTGGCAGCAAAATATTATTATTGTATTAACTTCTCAATCTTTGATATAAAGATTGATTTTAACGCCTTCTATTTTTTTTTTCATTTTTTCTGAAAAACTAATAAAAAATCTTTCAACAACAACTAACTCGATGTAATTTTAATTTCATATAGACTATTCGCAACTTGGATGCCCGCGATACAAGCATATCTTAGTGCGTGATCCACTAGAAACTGTGTTAAGTTGATTTTGAAAAAAAAAATATCGTATTTGTACATGTATCGTATCGTATTTGTAGTGTACAAAAACCGTAAACACAATAAATAATAGAAAGGGGCATTTATTTTTCGCTTTACAAGCCAATGTAAGACTGTGACCTAAGAACCATAACAATTAACATGTTATGTGGTAGTTAACCAAATGAGGGGGCATGTTGGGGATGTTCAGGTATATTATGAAGATATTTATTTAGGCTTCGTGCCAACTCTATAACAAACTATACCATACCAAGGCTCACCCCACACACGATCTTCGATTCTTCTTAATCCTACCACCAGCGAACTTCTGAACTTCTTCAAGTCATTATTCGTTCTCCCGGCCGGAGAACTGATTCCAAGAGTTCCAAGAGATCATAGCTTTTCTCTATAGCTCGCTGAGTGACTTTGAACTTATAGATGAGACCTGCCGTCAGAGGACACGTTTCGGCACAGTACGTCATAACTGGTTGATTGAGGACTTTCGTCTTCGAACATAGTGGTATAGGCGACGAGAAGAGTCGGCGCATTTTCCAAAATATTGCGCAGCTGTAAATTTGAGGCTTGGCGGTGTTTTGTCAGCTGGTTATAGAATAGCACAGCTCCTTCTCTTCCCGTGGCTGTCGTTAAAGGAAAACAGTGCTGCTACCACAAGACCTTGCGGAGCAGCTCTAAAAGAGTGGACTCGTCAACCCACTTGGCCAATATGGCGTTTTAAGTCTATACCCCCCCCCCCCCCCCCTCATGCACAAAACAATGTGTATGAGCTAACATTAATTTTTTAAACCGTGACCTTGAAAAGCTGTTTATTTTGACTTATCAATTTACTTTGCCCATGGACGGATATATTCTAAGACTTGTTTATAAAATTCCCTTTGTTTAAACGGTTCTTTTGACTCAGTATACTTAGGGACGAGTTTATTGAAATAAGCGAAGAGCCCGGTAAAGCCGCTAAGCCGAGCATTCGGCAACGACGGTAGGGTCAGGGCGTGTGACATTGAGCTAAGAAATTGACGAAGTGCGTCTCTTTTTTTGTTTTCAGAGGAAACTGTACATGTGAAATTATGTATGTATGTAAGCGCAGGAACGTGTCATTCTCTAGAATGGCCGTATCAACTTAGTAGAAACTACTGCGCGCGCTTTCACTATCCTTAGAGAACGGGAATTTGACTAAACGGTACTCCAACCTAAACGGTATGAAAGGTATACCGTTTAAAGGCATTTTAAAGACCGCGTAGGTTTTGCTCTTGATGCTCGCGTTATTTGACTGTGCCGATAATTAATTTTACTACAATTAATTTTATTGAGGGGAGAGTGCACGCTGAAATCCAACAGCTGCTGGGCGCACTCGACTGGCCACGTTACCCCTGTCTCACAGAAGACTACCTTTAAATGTACTGTATTTCCCACTTTATCTTATTTCCCACATGTACGTACGTGTTTCGATAGTGAGTGAGATGTGCCAGAGCCCATTCCCATCCTATCCCTCCCCATTTTCTCAACCCTTTCTCCAAATCCATTCCTATATCTGCAAAGGTAGGCAGCGCATCCGGGGGCGTGCCAACGTTTGTCATTTTGGACTAATGTTGCCATGTATCACGGATGTCTATGGGCGACAGTATCCACTTACCATCAGGTGGACTGTGTGCTCGTCTACTGTCTGCGTCCATAAAAAAAATTAAATTAGTGCCGTGTGGTGTCGGCCGGCTTCAAAGTAGCACTAACTCCTCCCGTAAAACCCTCCCCCTCCACTTCGTAAAAGGCGATTAAAGGACACCAAAGCCGCTACCACAAGTCCCGAGGAACTGCACCACCTCTAAATGGGTGGACTCGCCAACTCGCTTGGCATGCATGGCGTTTTAAAGCCATACATGCCTCGTGCACATGATAATGTGCCCGAGGAGGCCCATTTCCAGTAACGGTTGATATAAGTACAGATTACGGTTTCCTCTATTCAGTATTCCTAATCATGAATGCGAGTACTTTCGTAGCTCCATGACGGGCTTAGCTACCTCAAAAAAGGTTTGGAATGCCTTGTAAACATATCGGATTTGATTTGAGTAAAGCGAAACGATTTTTTATTATGCGGAATAATGGAATTTTACCGCGATTATGAAGGTGTCCCTTCGTGTACACAAACGTGAAACGATTCGATGTCGATACCGAAATTTTCACATCACTCCCGGGGAAAAAAACTGTATCAAATGTTTAACTTTTATCCTAGTACGGCGAAATAAAAGACCTAATACTATTTATAACGCACGTGTACGGCATATGTTTCTACGTGCAGCATTTTAAAAAGAGCGGAACCTTTCACATGCAATCCACTTGATGGAAAGTGGTTACCGCCGTTCAAAGGCACCTGCAACATCACTGGACATGCGGGTGTGCTGTGTTTCACTGTTATTCCTATTCTCACTGCATTCTTGAAGAACAGTTGTACTCGACTTTATGGTGTAGCGTAGAGACCTCAGTAACAGTTCCACCACCTACGGATATGAGTCTAAACACTTCTTGACAAAGGAAGTGCGGCTGGACCCCACTTTCGTGACAAGTGGCGTGATTGTACTAGTAGCTTAAACTCATAAAATATTTTGAGCAGTATCGTGACATTTGTGTGAGTTTAGTGTTAATAGTAAAAGTATAAATAATGTCGTTTGAACACCCATTTGACATATTAATGTAATGTACTCTTTGTATAATAATGTGTGCGAAAAGCCTAAATCTACAAAAATATAATCTACCTACTACTACGAGACTTTAATATCTTTATGCTTTCTTTCTACTAGTAAGATATGAACAAAATAAGATACAAGCCAGCCGAGTTTATTGACGCCTCACCTTTGAACTAAGGCTTCCACCGCCTACGAGTAATTTGAATAAAAGGCTACCAACATGTATGGTTGTATCAAAATATTGAGTAGATTGCGATGTACCTATTTTATGTCACTTCTTTTATGGCAAGTATGTATGGACGCGCCTTATTTATTTGCGGCCTTTAGCGCCACAAATGTCAGTGGTGTCCTCTAGCGGTCATTCTGAAGTAAAAAAATTAAGCACTTTGTAATGCTCTCTTACCGATGTGTTTTATTTTTAATTATTTTTATGAAGCTATTACTTTTAATATAACATACTACAGGTGATACTTACAGAACTGGGATTTTTCATATATTCCGTGGTCATCCTAAACAATAAGGTATAAATAAAGTTAGTTAGCAGTAATTAAAATACCTGTTGGCGCCAATAACATTGGTGATTTTATTTTGTAAGGTAATGTCATATTTGATTACCCACATTTTTAAATAATCACTTCCACCGATCCTTTTATATCGCTGCACCTTTGCATACCGCCAGTCTATGGCTCGACCTGGTCACAGCTGTGTCCACTCCCACTCGTGAGGAAACCGCGTGGTCGTGGGCTCTGTCTACGACTATAATTCCGCTAATTGGAGTCTTTGGCTCAACTGTTAGACCAGATCTATATATTGTGTTACAGGTATACTTTTAAACAGCTAATATAAGATGACACCTGTTTATTATTATTGTATTTACTCTATTGGTTTTTATGTAGGTATTTATGTGCGCGCAATCCATATTTTTCTCTCGGACAGCATTGATTAAAACTGCCGAATCTCTTCTAACACTTTTTTTTCAACATTTTAAAACCACATAATCATTAACAATCCTTTTGGCAGCTTCACGTGGGCGGATGTGTCACGGGTCCACACGCTGTGACTCGATCACAACACCCATGGATACAAATAAATGAATACTGAAAGCGATGAAGGAAAACTTCATGAGAAACCCTCGCCTGATATCAAACGACAATCGCCATTTTGGAATATGGTTAAATATTTCTAATGTAAGCCAACCCGTTATTTCACTTGGTATTTCTTACATTTTTTTTTTTATAGTAAAAAGGCGGCATCAGGCAGTCCACCTGATGGTAAGTGGATGGTAACTGTTGTCCATAGACACCCGCGATACATGCCAACATCAGTCCAGAATGACAAACGTTGACACGCCCCCGGACGCGCTGCTTACCTTTGCAGATTAAGGAATGGATTGGGAAAATGGGCAGGAAAAGGATGGGATAGGAATGTGCTCTGGCACATCTCACGTCCTACGGAAACACGTAGGTACATTGGGGAAATACGATAAAGTAGGAAATGCAGTACATTTCAAGGTAGTCTTCTGTAAGAGAGGGGAGCGTGGCCAGTCGAGTGCGCCCAGTGGCTGTGGGAATGCAGCATGCACTCTCCCCCTATATTTATAAGAAATAATCCATTTCTTCTTTGTTTCCATATGTGTTGTCTGATTGAATAAATAAATAATTATTATTATTATATCATCAGTCTATGTATCTTCATTGCTGGATACAGGCCTCTTCTAAGAACCGTCACCACACACGGTCTTCAGCTGTTCTCATCCACGCACTACCCACAACTTTCTTCAAGTCGTCAGTTCACCTGCCCGAAGACCTTCTCACGCTACGCTTCCTGGTAAGCGGACGCCATTCGAGGACTTGTCTCTCCAATCGGTTATCGGTACATGGCTTGCCCACTGCTACTTCATTCGTTGATTCTTTGAGATATGTCGGCAACTTTAATTCTTCGTCGAAGTTCTTCGTTGCCAATTTTATCCAGCAAAGAGACTCCGTCCATATCTCTTATCATTGCTCGTTGAGCGACTTTGAACTTGTGAATCGGGATAACCGACAGAGATCTGTATGTCATAATATCACTTGTAATTTAATTATAATTTTATAATCTCAAAAATGGAATAGCAATTTAAAAAGTTCACGAAGTATCCCTAAGTACTTATTTCATCATTTAAATATCAAAGCTGAAGTCAGACGCCAAATAAATTGAATTCTACCGCTCACTACGTTCAAAATTTTCCCATTTTATGGTTAGAATGGAAATATTATACCATCTGGAATTATACCATCGAGAAAATGTGAAAAAAATTATTCTGCGAAGTATTTCAACTAGATTTGATGAAGAACTTGTAGATTCTTAAGCCGAAATTATATTAATGGTAGGTACTACATTAACCCATTGGACGCCGTGGGGGGTCAAAATGACCGGCACCTCATATCTATATTTTAAACACTGCTACGGGCTGCCGGCTACAAATGACCGACGCGTTACAATATATAGTTTTATTGCTTGTAAAGTTGTTGAATTTTCAAACTTGATGGACAAAAATTCTTTTTAGTGTTTAGACATTTCGTAGTTGTCCACAATAAAATCAATTTTATTTAATTTAATTTCTATAAAAGAGTCGTAAAAAAAATAATTAAAAAATGTTGTTATTAAGAACTGAAACAATGCGTCGCTGTTGGTTAATACAAGTGTCCAATACAGAGTGCGTATTTCTGTCGGTTACATGGAAATAATAATCAACTGACAGAGATCGAAATCGCTCTTTGGCAGGCCCGGCGATATGACCGTTGCGGCGTAAATGCAACTTTTAATCCATTGGGACCGCGTCTGGTCCAAATGACCGGCGATTACAAAATACCGTAAAACACAACAAAATAATTATATATTCTCGAAAATCATGATTAGATTAGACTAAATTATGATTATATTAAATTATGATTAGACTCAATTATGATTAGACTCAATTATGATTAGACTAAATTATGATTGGACTAAATTATGATTAGACTAAATTATGATTGGACTCAATTATGATTAGACTAAATTATGATTAGACTAAACTATGATTGGACTAAATTATGATTGGACTCAATTATGATTGGACTCAATTATGATTAGACTAAATTATGATTGGACTCAATTATGATTAGACTAAAAACTGTAACCGACTGACTATTTTTGGCGAATTGTGTATAAGGTTAGAATTATGGTTTGGACGTGTGGTGTTGACATCCCATTTCTTCCTGTGGGTGTCATAAAAGACGGCTAAAGAATAACAAAGTAGCTACCAGAAGCCCTCAGGAACTACACCACGTCTAAAAAAGTGGACTCGTTATACCGTTTGGGCAGCGTGGCGTTTTAATGCTATACATCCTTCTTGCTGAAGACAATGTGTATGAGGAGGTTCATATCCAAGAGTAGATGATAAAAGGGCTGGTGACGGTGTGATTCTGGTAACTCTTAAAACTTTTTTTATTTCCAATCCTATCTCAGCAAAGACTTTACAGGTCTGTTGAAAATAAGGCGAAATATAATACGTTGTGAGCGCACTGATGCGAAATGGAACGTCCTCTCGAGCTTCGTCTAGCCGGTCACAGATATGTATCTAAGTAGAATGGCCCAATACTTTCCAAATTAATATTCATTAATCGTCCTGCGGCAAATATGAGCTGCCGCAGGATAATCGACCGATAATCGATGGGTAGACGAATCCTCGAATGGAGGCCACGTACTGGAAAAGGAAGTGTGGGACGCCCTCGGGGAAAGGTGGACTAACAACTTCAAGACATTCGCTGTGGTGGCAGGACGAGATGGGCCAAGTGTCGTGTGTGGCAGCGAGCCTTGGGAAAGGCCTATATTCAGCAGTGGAGAGACATAAACTGATGGTTTGATATGGTTGATATGTAAAAGTTAGAGGACACTTCATAACTACCCACATTTATAACTTCGAGTCAGTAAGGCTAATAGTTTACTTAGATGGTAATTTAAAAAAGGCGGTAAGTTAATAAAATATGTCAAGGCTGCTACAGGCCGCTATTTTTATCTAGAAAAAGCTGGTATGAACGTTATTAACGCCTTAGAACATCAACGGACTAAGGGCATAGAGCTCGAAGGGCACTATGTCGAAAAATATGAACAAATTACATATTACATTAAGACATTTTTTTTTATTTGTATGCTAAGAAACGAAAGTTTTTATAGAAATATTTTCACTGAGTTTGATATATCGGTATTTTCTCACAAAATGCCTTAGTTACAACTAAGTGCTGGTTTAGTATCGATGCCAGATTGAATTCAAGAAAAACAAAAAGTATGTCTACTATCTTTTCTATTTTTTTTTAATTTAAGCTCTATGAAACTATGTATGAAACTAATATTAGTTTATTACAAACTAGTAATAATGTTAGAATAGTTCTTAAAGTGAATATATTTTTCTCTCCACAATCGCATTTAGTTATATGTTATTTACGTGGTGGAAGGCGTTGGCATCTGTAACACAGGGTTCTCTTAGCACGGATGTCACTGAACCCGTCTCATATATTATTGTAAGCTATTGTTTAGTTATAATAAGTTATTGTTAATGCACATTAAAACTTACTGTAACTACTAATTATAATACTTATAAAGTAATTATAAAATAAAAGTATTTGACGTGTATAAAAGGCGGACTTAATGCTTTACGGCATTCTTTTCCAGTCAACCACCAGATCAATTATAAAATAAAAAATAATCGTCGATGGAGTTTAGTTTAAATAAATACTAATATAATAAACATACATGTAGATATAAAAATAAAAAAAACAGAATATCAATCAATCAAGTCTGATGGATGCTTTAAATAGTGATCCCGAAGCAACCCTTTAAAAGTGTTTAAGGTGTCTCCTATCTATTTAAGTTTATATCTGTGTTACCGAACGTCATCGCTTCAACGTTCTCTGTCAAACGATTGCGATATGAGGATAATACCAAAGGGATTTTTCTAGAGACCTTTCTCGAATATTCTTTTAAATTTGCAAGGGCGTTATGGTTAAAACAAAGAACGGGCAAATATTTGAAGGCTAATCGAAATAGAGTCGTACAAGAAGGAAAGAGGTCTGACAAATTAAATGATATAAATCATGTCAATTGATATTATCCTACATAACTAAGAGGATACGATCACTTATATTGTGCAATTCTACGGATTGCACAATGTTTTTGGTCGTTTAGGGAGTTTAACTCGTTTTGACGCCCTTGCGTTAAAACGCGATTCAATAATACTGTGTAATGACATTACTGTACAATTTTATTGTAGGTCTGGGAGCCACCTAACGCCTCACTGCAAGGCACGGGCTGTCTCTTACAATAGGCAAGAGGTTTAGGGTCATTATCCACCGTGTACGCTTAATGCGGATTCATGGATAATACCATCGTTATGGGAATAACTTGGTTAGCAACTTCTATTATGGGTGTAAAGCTGACGAGAAGGGGTTTCTTAAGAGGTCAAATTTGAAACTTAAGAAGGTACTACGTAATAAGAATGTTCCATTTTAAAACGCGATTATTTTTTTTATGGACGATGGCGGTAGACGTCCCTTTCTCCAAACCCATTGCTATATCTCTAAAGGTAGGCAGCTCATCCGGGAGCGTGCCAACGTTTGTCATGTTGGACTAATGTTGGCGTGTATCGCGAATGTCAATTGGCGACAGTATCCACTTACCATGAGGTGGACTCTATGCTCGTCTGCCGCCTTCAACTATAAAAAAAAATAGTTTCTGTCTAGCCGGTTCTTAAACTGGATCACCTAATCTGCGTTTACAACGTTTTGTGGCAACTGGTTCCACTCGTTGACTACACGGGTCGATATACCATAAAATGTTAATAGGTTAATGTTAACTGAATGTGGAAATGAAATAACATTTATTTGCTTATTATTATATGGAGGTGAATTGGAGGAGGGATTGGTGACATATTAAAATATTTTACACTGTTTTTTATATCATTCTGTATAGTAAATATAAAGGATCAGATGAACCACAAATTACCGCATCACGTACCTATTCTATAACTCAATTTGACGTCCGCGGTCCGAGATCTGGGTCATGGTTTATTCATCGACTGGAGTAGTGTTACTACGAGCCTGAATTGAGATGACGTCCAGATTAATAATTGATGATATTGGAATTACGGTATCGGGTTTTGAGTTTGTTTTGTTAGCAGCGAAAGCAAACTTGAAACGAGAAATTTTAAAGTGTTTTTATTGATGATATTTGGAAAGTATGCAACCAGCCCTTTAAGTGTTCACTGCTGGACATGTGCCTCCTCGTGCATGAGGGATGTATGGAGTGTATTAGTCACGTTAGCGATAGATACGCGTAAGGACCATTATTACTGCGTTGTTTTTCGCCCATGCCCTCGTTTAAAGCACCGCACGAAAATAGCGTTCAGCTTATTGCTGTAGCAGGAACCGCTCAGCCCTTTCTTCCGGGGGTTGAGTGGAAGCTGTGCCCCGGCTTCGCACAAGATCCCTCGGATGTAAGGCACATAGTGACTGGCGCTACACCGGTCCCCCTTATAGCCACGTGGTGATCTGCGATAGCCACCATAAACCTCATAAACCATAAATCTCCGTGTCCACAAGTCCTGCGTCTTCCGGGGACTCCAGCCTTTCACGGGACTCAAACAACAGCCCTTTTTAGGGCTCTCCGCGTGCATCCGCCGTGTGGACCGTCGTCACACGTGCCGAGCCAGGAATTTCTTCCGCGAGAACGCGCACCTCCGCGTACGAAGCCCCGTGCTTCCCGGTCGCCAACCCTGTGCTTACACGTCTTCGCAGGGGAAAATGGCGAAACAGTTAATGCCACGGTAGGAGTAATTGGAGACAATCCAGTTGAATCTCGGTGTCCTACAGGGGGTTTAATTGTCGTTTACGCGGGGGAAAGTCCCGTGGAAATACTTCAAGAAGGAATCGCAGGTTCTTCGAAAGGCATTGCCCTGCCGTGGAAGGAGAAGGACTCTCCACCACAACCACGATTTGAAGCCATCCACAGTGGGCTACGCCTAGATTGGATACTCCAACGGGGGGTGTGAGATGGCTCGATTAAGAGGGATATATGACCTAAAAACGACATCCTGGCCAATCGGGTTGGCGAGTCCACTCTTTTAAAGATGGTGTAATTCCTCAGGGATTTTGGTAGTGGCTTTGTTATTCCTAAGTCGCTTTTTACTACACCCATAGGAAGAGATGGAATGATGTTATTTTAAAGCCAGTCGACACCACAATACACTTCAATGCGGCCAATTCACTTCAACATTTCATCTGACACATCGGATGACAATACAATAATCCGATGACCTTGAACTGATATCAAGGTCATGGTGTATTGTCATCCGTTTCATAAACACGTGTACAATTTTAGTACAAGTGGAAATGGGACAAAGTCAACTTGCAAGATTTGCCCTAAATGAACTAACTGACAAACATGTGAAGTTCAATAATAAAATAAAAGCTTGTAAAGTAGTTTGCGCCTCTTGGGACGATTACATTTATCTCGTACATAGTTCAAATAAACTGAGTATTTCCAAAATTGCGATGGTTTATACTGTTCGAAAATCTCATAAAAGTCAATATTTACAAAAGATATAGGAAAGAAAGTACCAAAGAAAATTATTTTATTGACAACAACATATGAAATGAAATGGCAATTGAAAACAAAAAACAAAAAGAACATTGAATGTTTTGCTAAACGCATATAACTTCGCGTATGTATCAGTGTGAACTGTGACGCTCATTTTCAGATGGAGCCGCACCGGTGACCACGGACTACCCGCAGCAGACACCGTGCCATTTATACACCAAACATAATTAGGAAAGATCTAAAGGTACACTTCTGAGCCATGCGGCTTGTGGCCTGCGTCATGCGTCAATCACGGCACAATCGCAGTGCGATAGCCGCACGACACAGCGGTGGCTTCCGGCCCACACGTCAGTGGTTCCGCGTCATGCGATACTAGTTTGAATTGATCAGTTTTTACAGTCGATACTTGTTTCACTGCGTCTTAGCCGCGCACCGTTCGCATGCGACGATGGCGCATTGCTCGGAAGGAGTTCCATACAATCCCATAGTGCATTTATTTTTTATTGAAATAAGGTGGCAGACGAACATACAGTCTACCTGATGGTAGGTGGATACTGCCGTCCATAGACATCCGCGATACATGCCAACATCAATCCAGAATGACAAACGTTGGCACGTCCTCGAATGCGCTACCTACCTTAGCAGGATTGAGGAATGTATTCAGAGAAAGAGTTAGAAAAATAAGGAGGGGTAGGATAGGATGGGATGGTGAATGGGCTCTGGCATATCTCACTCACTACCGAGACAGGTATGTACATTGGGGAAATACGATAAAGTAGGAAATGCCGTTTATTTCACGGTAGGCTTCTGTGAGAGTGGGGTAACGAGGTCTGTATAGCCATATCGGCCGCGTGAACTACAATCGACGCTTGATGCAAGCCGCAAACCGCAAGCCGCAAACCGCAAGCCGCATTGCTCGAAAGTCAACCTTAACAGATGTACCTATTTCTTTTTTGTATTTATATCAATAACAAGTTAAGGACCAGTTTACATCCCAATTTTAGAGGCGAGCACTCGTCAGCATACACTAACAGTCAAGGTACACTAACAGTAGCCATCTAAAAAGGCAAAGGGCCCGTACTAGGGATACCTATGCTATAAATGTTTGTTATAAGGCTCACGGACTTGTAAAGGTTAAAATATTTTCTTTCTAAAACATATGAAACGTAGTGAATCTTTTTTCCAAGAGAAGACAAAAATGGTTCTGTTTCTACGAAAGGTCAATAAAATAGTTCATCTTTAGAAATCGTTTTTCCCGTGTCCCCCACACATCCACACAACTGTCAGCCCGCGGACTATTGGAATAAGGTTCATTTTGAGGTAATCCCCTGTGGTTTCTCAAACCTTCCGAAAAGCCATTACCGCACCAGCGAGTAATTAACTGTCACTTGCGGCGAATGATAACATGTTTCGCATTACAATACTTACAATCTTACATATTTCCAATTTATTTACACATTAATGTATAATTGGATTTTTTTATACTAAAAATTCACGTGTTTGTGGTATATAGAACTTGGTAGTTACAGTACGTGCAATGGAATTACGAGAAGTAATTAGGTTATAATTAGGAGGATTACAGCAGTACAGACGTGCGATTTTGAAATATACCATATTTTAATTAACGAGGTGTCATATAATTGCAGTGACAATTGAATTATCATAGGATCGATAAGTAAAAAATAGGTCAATTGGTTTTTTGTGTGATGCCTGTTGAGTGATACAGTCAGACAGACAGATTATACCGCGAAGCCGAAATGAACTGCCAGCCGAGGCTTTTCCATTACTCTACGGTGTGGGGCTCTTCTACAGAGCTGTGAGCAGGATTCTGCATGGTCAGCAACGCATCCACAAGCCCCCTGGTGTTGCAGGTGTCCATGGGCGGCAGTAACCACTTACCATCATGTGGCCCGCTCGCTTGTCTGCCATCTATTCTATTGAAAAAATAGAATAATTTCCAAAAATGTTGTTTCGATGATGATACAAAGTGTCATCTATAATGTATACTGCGTGTACCTTTTTTTCAATAAATAGAATATTTAATGCACAGACATACACAGAAAGCATAGATACACGAACATAAGATAAAGTCATCTAGATGTCTAGATATATCTAAATCACCTGTATATTACGGGCATATTACCTATTTAGGCACATTGACATAAATATTAGGAAATAGTGTCCCAGGCGAGCGAAACCGGTAAATACTAATAAATTCATAAAATTTATTTGCGACCAATATTCGACTATTAATCGCAATGCTAGAAAGCCCTCAGCGCGGGTACATTAAACTCGTACTTGACTGTAACATGTTCAAAGTTGTATAACAAGCTAATTAATGGAAGTACTGCTATAATTGGTCTTCGTCATGCTGGATAAAACACCTAAATATGGAACAATCGTGAAAATTAGCTTGAAAGGTACAAGTTTTTGTAGGTATTTATAAAACAGTTGTTTAATAATTTCCTGAGTTCTTAATTCAAAAGTGAATTTTCATAGAAGACTCCTGTTTTTAGGGATATATGAATCTGTCAAAAGATATCTATAATCAAATATGCTTTGAATGACTTCTGGCATATGCTTTTGGAGGGGAGGGTGCTTGCCGCAATCTCACAGTCGCTGGGCGCATTCGATTGGCCACGTGGATAACGTAAAATGTATCACACACTTTTGTGTACTGCATTACCGTAAATTGTACTGCATTTACTCACCTTATCATATTCCGTAATGTACGTATGTGTTTCGGTAATGACTGAAATATGTCAAGGCCTATTCCCATCCGTCCTACTTTTTCCAACCCTTTCACTAAATCCATTCCTAAATCTCCATAGCCACGCAGGCCACGTTACCCCTCTCTCACAGAAGACTACCTTGAAATGTGCTGCATTTCCTACTTTATTGTATTTCGCCAATGTACGTACGTGTTTCGTTAGTAAGTGAGATGCGCCGCAGGCCATTTCCATCCCGTCCTATCCCTCCCAATTTTCCCAATTCCTAATTATTCCTTAATCCTTAATCTGCAAAGGTAGGCAGCGCATCCGCTGGCGTGTCAACGTTTGTCATTCTGGATTGATGTTCGCATGTATCGCGGATGTCTATGGACGACAGTATTCACTTACCATCAGGTGATATATGCTCGTATGCTGCCTTTTTTATATAAAAAAGTACCAACGCTTGTCATTCTGGCCTGATGTTGGTATTTATGACTAACGTCCATGGACGACAGCATCCACTTACCACCAGGTGAATAGAATGCTCGTCTGCCGCCTTTTATACAAAAAAAAAATGTTAATTATTAACACGAAGACTGTGTTTTAACTAGTTTCGCAAACATGGTAGGGGCCAGCAATGTTGTAGGTTTCGGCCAGTTTAACACAGATCTCGTAGTAACGACGATATTATGATAAAGAGGGTAAACTCGTCGGCGCGGAGTTACTTTGATTACCCACCTCGTGCGAAACGCGGGAAAAATAAAGGAATCATTTTACTTTGAGGTGAAGGGACGAATACAGAGAAGAATATGTGCCTACCCTACAAATATCTATGCATAGCTCTCTTGAAGAACCCAATGATATCGTAACGCAGATCCCATGACCTCAGGGTTAGCGGTACAAAATGTCTGGTAGCCCGAAGAGTACGCGACTGCCCCCTATCAAGAAAGTGCGGTTGTACCTCGTGTCGATGACGGGAGGTGCGGTAATAATAATCCGAGCTAGACATTATATTAAACAGTTCAGAGCATACTATTTCCATTGTATAGCCGATAGAACGCACAGAGAGAGGCAATATTTCTTCGGACGCTAAGGGGTTCGGGGTTCTAGATGATTTGTGAGTATGAAATCGACTATCAGTACAGCACGTCGCTGAACGGAGTTGAGAGGATCAAGCTGAGAGATGTGAACAGTATTCCAAAAAATCTATGCATAGCCTTAAATTTTTCGTTTTATTCTTATTTCAACATTTTTGCATTCTCAAGGACTCTCCGAATATTCCCTTATTTCATTCAGCAGACTTCATTTAATTAATATATTCCACTTGATGAAAATTCCCAAGCGGATTGTAAAAAATATTCTGGAACTACAGCGCGGGCGTATAGTCGTTTGAAGTAGACACCTCAGCCCTCATTTCGTATTCACTCTGAACCACGGAGCACGGTATTAAAACTTTATTATCTATATGCATCAATTCCACAGGAATCTATTGTTCGCTTGTTGTTTGTTCGGTTGCGGTTTCAAAACTATGTTGGTCGCTTGATGTAATGTCTCTATTTATAGAAGAAAGGTCCACCTTAAAACGGAAATATTATAATACATGTTAAAGTTAGTCATTTTTGACAAAAGACCTATCTATATATTCATGGTATGAGGAGTGATGAATTATAAAATATTATTTTTCCTGTAATCATCATTCGTCATTCCAGAAATGTCTTCGGTCGGCCATATGTGTGTATGTATAAGTAGAATAATCATTTTTACATTTGAAATAGGCGACGGTATCTACTTATACCAGTAGGACTGTCTGTCACCTTCTTTCTATATGGCCACAACAGCGGACATGGACGTGTTGATAAACCTTTAGAAATTTAAGTATAAAAGGATTATTAAGGTTTTGGAATATCGAATAAACGGCACGAGGCATGACGATCCTTCAATCCATGTCACTAAAATGACAATGAAACAATTTTCTGATCCAGTTATACAAAAATATACGAGTACTGTATTTAATTAGTACATATTGATCAAGTATCGAAGATATAGGGCACGCCACACATATCAGGTCACTAGGTCACAGGCTTGGGCGTTTAAGTTAGGGCTGCTACTGTGTACTGTATTGTTCCGTGACCAGACCTTTTAGCATCCACTGTTGGACATGAGTCTCCTGGTATGTATGGCCTTAAATCGCCAAGCGGGTTCCCGAGCTTAGATTTTTAGAGGTGATATAGTTATTCAGCGGTTGTGGTAGGTAGCGGCTTTGTTATCACTCAGTCGCCTTTTACGACATCCACGGTATGGGATGGGGTGGGTGCTATTCTAAAACCGACCGACCTAACGGTACCTAACGGTAACTACGCTACTGTATATCTAAACCAAAATTTTAGCAGTCGGTGTTGAACTCGTTTTTTTGGCTGCTTAATGCTTGATCATTCTGTGGTTGCCCTGGTAGAAGCATGGCTGGCAAACACACTTTACTTTTTAATTGTATGCGATTCGCAAGATACCTCATCTGCCAGTATACATGAATATGTATCGTCCTTGACATTGCCATTTGCGCTGAGAGAACTGAAAGTCTCTTCACTTATAATTGGTACTTAGCAAGTGCCGTGCGCCGTACTTGTTTGGATTTTTTCTGGCACGGTATTTTCGACTCTTTACAAATTTCTTTTACCTCTTTCAGAGCGCGTATGATGCACAATATAGGTTCATCACTGGACAGTTATGAGAACCATCTCTTTCTGTGGCATTGAGTTCACTAGAGAACCGAATAATATTATGGGATGGCAAGAAATATCATTCCCGTACCGTGCCTATTTACACTTCCACAAATCCACAATGTGGGAGACCTTCACTTAACAGTGAGACAATACATAAATCTCCAGAAGTAGACGGCGCATGCAAGGCCGTGGCGGATATTGCCACTTGGTCAGATTAGTTGCTCAGATTGATCCGACCACAAGGAATTTTCTGATGTTGGCATACAATGTGCTTGGGCGACAGCATCCACTCACCGAATGATCGATTTGCTCGTCCGACATCTACTTTCTGTCAACGAGGTTTTTAATAATTTTTTCCGTTCTAAATTTTAAATGTAACAGCCCTAGCTTGACCGGTCGTTGACATTTGCTTATATCGGATAACGGAAGTGGAAGTGGGTCGATGATGTTTAAACTGAGCTTCGCCTTCCATGTTGACGTATTTTTAAAGGTTTTTGTGAAGCCACAGTATATACTACCTCCATATCTACTCGTACTTTTATGTTACGTGTATCCATACATGGTAATGGATTTTTTATGACTGTACCGTAACCGTAACTGCAACCGGTCCTTTTATCATCCACTGCCAGCATATCGAGACATTATCCCTTAGTAGCCTTTTAAACGCATTTATAACTGTGATTGGTTGTAATTACCTAATGATAATAATAAATCCATTTCTTTCAGACCATTTCATTCATAGAATTGTTATTAGAAAAAGCTTTAAA
This sequence comes from Sesia apiformis, assembly GCA_914767545.1. Lineage (NCBI taxonomy): Eukaryota > Metazoa > Arthropoda > Insecta > Lepidoptera > Sesiidae > Sesia > Sesia apiformis. The sequence goes on from OU611958.1 coordinate 1,279,812, forward strand.
CTATGTTTGTGTAATGTAACAAAACAAAATAAAATTAAACTTGAAAAAATCAATATTGCCAGTGACTATCTCCACCCAGTGTTGCAGGATGAAGCAGTCGAACCGAAGCGCAATCATTCTCAGTTTCATCTCTAACCACTGAGCTCAATCTTGTATCAGCTTTTCAAATTCTATTGCAGGATACAGCCAAACCCTTGCAGTGAAAACGCCTTGCACCTTGAAACACCGCGTTGGCCGTCGCGAGTTAGCTGGTTTTTTATAGGAGAGGAAACTGACGTATATACGAGTATGTGGCCCGCATTATGGTAAATTACTACTGCCGTCCATGGACACATGGAACACCAGGGCGTATGCGGATGCGTTATTTGCCTTCCACTCTGAGTGCTTAGAGGTGATTTCTACAATGGCGACACATTTAGGGGAGTGCCAACGTTTGTCATTCTTGACAGATGTTGTCGTGTATCACGGATGTTCATGAGCAGACTGTCTGCTCATTTTCCAAAAAATTACCTTACCATAAATTTGTGAGCAGCGCCATAAAGTAAATATGGAACTTATATGATGCGTATAATTATGAATCAACATTGAAAGGTAGTAAATTCAGCAAATCAATCACGTGTGAAGGGCTGACAGACTTTAAAGGGTCAATATCGCTCCCAAAGGTACGTATTATGTCGCATTAAAGTGTCTACTAGACTCTAGTAGACACTAATGACAGTAGACACTCTAGTAGACTCTAGTAACTAAAGTTAAGTTGCAGAGAAATTGATCGAATATGATATACAGCGCATTTTCAGATATTATTTGATAATAACTATTGAACTTCTGGCCCGGAAGAACTAGAGGAGGCCTCTAGGAGGAAGGCCAGTGTCCTCCAATGGGACGTTATAAATAAGTCCTTACACAATAAAATTAACTTCTACAACAAACGGTGTAATCACAGTGTCATTATGAATACACCCCTATAAAATGCAGTAATGTACAGATGGCTATTGCAACTCCAGTCACGCGCGACTTCAGAATGCAATTAAACCCTGCAGCATTGTGGTTCACTCAACTACTGGTAGTCAGTATGCAGTAGTTTTCCCAACTATTTATTAACATGAAAAATTACCAGTACCTAGATGAGATGTAGTTCTAGCAGCTTCATATTAATGAATTGTATTTAAACGAGCAACAATATAATTATAATTTACAGATTATAATTCTGTTTAGTTAACTGTGGTTAGTATTTTGTTATTTGTATAGTTTGTGTGTAGTAGTATATTAATTTTTCAATTAGAATTTAACTCCAAAATACACTCACTCACTGTTAAACCAGCAAAGACTTATATGAGGAGGAGAGTGCACGGTGCAATCCAACAGCCACGTTATCCGTCTCTCACAGAAGACTACCTTGAAATGTACTGCATTTTCCACTTTATCTTATTTCCCTTATGTACGTACGTGTTTCGGCAGTGAGTGAGATGTGCCAGAGCACATTCCCATCCTATCCCTCCCCATTTTTCCAACCCTTTTTCCAAATCCATTCATATATCTCCAAAGGTAAGCAGCGCATCTGGGGGCGTGCCAACGTTTGTCATTTTGGACTAATGTTGGCATGTACCACGGATGTCTATGGGCTACAGTATCCATTTACCAACAGGTGGACTGTATGTTCGTCTGTCACCTTTTTCTATAAAAAAAAACTGAGCCAGTGCCGTACGCGCAGCGGTGGCAGCGGCGAAATCCATCATGAGTTACGCCCCCGCCTACACTTTGTTGGGAGAGTATGCCGGACTCTTAGCGAATAAAACCCCACGAGTACCATCTCTCCACGTAGTGCCGAGGTTACGGGAACGCTTCAGCACTCGTCCGCGACCTCGGCGGTGGCGGCCCGCTAGTGCCGATGTTCGCCGGCCAATGGGGAAAGAAACGCCGTCCACCCAGGCAGTGCTCCTGTACCTGGGTAACCCTATTTTCAATGTGATGTCTGTGACATCTCAGGACCATTCACCTACTTTTTCTCCACCGTGCCCTCTGCTCATACAGAGGGACACGCAGAGACGATCCCTGATTCTCCGCAGTGGCCTCCGCCTCGATAGAGGGACACGCGGAGACCATCCATGTTTCTCCGAATGTCCCCAGCTTCAAAGGGATACGCAGAGAAACCTAAGGGGTAACACCGTCCACCCAAGCAGAGCCCCTGTACCCGGGTAATACCATCTCCTTGTTCTTCTTGGAGGCGAGAGACCAATCAATTGGACTCCTCCTCCTCCCCACCTCTCGCCAGGATATTAGCCAACAGCCACCAAGATCTCCGAAGCAAAGAAAAGTTGCTGACTGTTGAGCCATCGTTCATTGTGGACGCATACAGAGGGACAAATGGGCCAGCGACTGACCGGGCACGCGAGGAGGTTTCCCGGACACGCCACCCCATCTAAGCTAAACATAACCCAACTTTACAACTTTACATTTGCTGCCACTTTCAGTATTTCCCCATATTAAGTGCCCGCTACTTCGTGCGCATAGATATATGAACTTGATTCCCGTGCTATCTTTATAACTGATCTGAATAAAAAGTACTCTAAATGTTAACTCGGCAAGTAAGTTGTAACTATGTCAAGTTTCAATCAATTTTGCGTGGTTTTGTCGTGATGCACGTCTAGATAGACACACGGACAGACACACCGACAGACAATAATTATAAAAAATGTAAAGTATATTATAAGAAGAGTATAAGACCCGTTTAATAGAAAGATAAAATGGAACTGTCTCAGTATGTCTCAGATATTCTTCCAGCACTTCGCGGGACAACCAAGTGGTCGACGACCGGTCGGACGTCCCAATCACCGCTGCAGAGGCGAAGCGGAGAGGGACCTGCGAGAGCCCACTTAGTCTGTTGGCACGAAGCTGCCTAGGTTCAAAAAGATTACGTCTCTTGGTGTCGCAGGCCAAGATCTACTACTGATCGCTGAGCCAACAGAGTAAATGAGGAAGTACTTCGCGGGCAGTCATATGTTCACGGACGGTCAGAGAAGCAACTCAGAATAGAGGCGGTAAATCGTTAAAATTAATATTCAGTAACAGACCGTACCTAAATTGCAATGGACAAATGAAATGGACAAAGAATTTCATACTTAATTCAAAATGAATACAATATCATCAATGGACACCCCAGTTTTAATAGCGAAACAATACCTTGTATAAACAATGGATATTTACGTCTTGTTCCAACAAAACCGGTTCATTAGAGGAACGGTGCGGATTGTTTTAAATTATTTCAAAACAAACATCATTAAGGACCGAGCTTACTGTCTTTGAAGGGCCATTAAACGAGATATTTCCTTTACTTGTTCTATTATTGGGATATGCCAGAGCGCATTTCTGTCCTGTCCTATTTCTGCTCATCATTCTAACCCCTTCTTCAAATTCAATCCTAAATCTCCAAAGGTTATTAGCGCATCAGGAGGCGTGCCGATGTTTGTCATTCTGCACTGATGCTGTTGTTGGCACGTATCGCGGATGCCCATGGGTGATAGTATTCACTCACCAGCAGGTGAACTGTCTTCTTCTCTGCCGCCTATTCATCAGCGCGTCTTATTTAACTAGTCTTAGAGCAATAGTATTAGTGTCATCATCATTTTCAGCTTGATTCCACCCTCTGATGAGTATAAGTTTCCTAGTGTTTGCATCACCCTCCTTGGTCTTGTTGTGTTCTCAACGATATCTTCCCCTAACTCTCTTAACATCAGCGACTCAATTTGCCGCAGGACAACGAAACGCCCGATACCTTTCCACGACCACCACTCTGGTAAGATACTCCACCAGCCCCGTCAGCTAGACGAACCAATTAGGTGATCTGCCCTCAGCCATTTTAATATGAACTAATCTTACTAATAGTATTAAATGTAGAGATTTATTAAATGTAGACATTGAGATTTGTTAAATGAGTCTTAGCAAATTCGCTCGTACCTCAGACCGCTGTAAGTGACATATACGACGGCTAACGACTCACCATTGATTGGGCCACCCGAGTGTCTGCCATCAAATACCTATATTAAAAATATTAAGGGCATTCGCAAAAAGAATTATAAAAGAAATGAATAATAACATTTTCATCCACCTACGTAACTTCAGTGAGCGTTGCCAAAATTAATACATATGAATTATGGTGACGTCACATTTTAGAATACTGTCACAGTTTTCGTAGCACAAATAACGAGACTCGTTAGTTCAGTAGGTTAGAAAGCACCGATATAAACATACGCTTGACCATCGGAGGGCGGGGGTTCACAAATCCTTCACGAGTCACAACAGCTTTCTTAGTTTGCAAACATTGTAAATAGCAATAGTATCCTGGATGGGATAGCTTCTTTGTGAATAAATCAGATGCTAAAGAGTAGATGGGTCTGTAAAAAGCAGTGATTGCTTGACTAAACTGGATATTTGATTGTGTTCTAGGAACGGTACAGAAAGATCAGATAGATAAGGTTATCAATGTATGGGTTTCATTACTTAATAGAAGGCACTTTTAACAACTACGCAACTCCCCTTTTGACTATCCATAGAATAATGGCAAAATTGGAGACTATTCATAGCATTGGAGATCCACAGACCCAATAAAAGTTCCTGTTTTTAATTTTCGAATCCCCTTTTACAAGGTGCGCTACGTCCAAAATTAAAAACGTTAGGTGGGAACTATCTTGAAAGATTTTTCGTCCTACCCTTTAGAGCCGGATCGTGTCTTCTTGAAGGCACACCTTAAAGACTCCCTGTAGATTTCGTGCCAATATCGATAAATCTGTCTATAGCTATAAGTCCCTGGAGCTTGCCTGTCACACAGCAGTTCACTGAGGGAAGTCACGACCGGAATTATGTGAACTCTCTAACATAAATAAAATTATCTTGAGAGTAGGCCGAGGTTGAAGATTATCGTGCACAATGAATAAACCACCAGCCTGTGTCTCTCCATTGCTGGATATAGGCCTCTCCCAAACACCGCCACTATCTACGGTCTTTAGCTCTTTTCATCCAGCCATTGCCCTTCAACTTGTCTTCAACTTATTTTATAGGTCCACCCGACCGGAGAGCGTCCATTTCCCGGCACGTGGCCTCCATTCGTGGAGACGTTATCGGTTATCGATAACAGTATCGGTTCAATTATAGTTATTATCAATTATCGTTATAATTCAATTTCAGTTATTATCAGTTATCGGTTCTGCCATATCTATGATCTGCTCCCTACCATTTGAGATTATATACAGTGAATATTATTCTACTTTTATTGTATTCGCTAATTTTATGGCCACCACTAACAGCCCGAAGCGGAGACAAACGATGTTTACGCCCGGGCGCGGATAAAACAAACGAAGATAGAAATGAGACAATGTTTTTGCACCTTTTCCCGGGAAATATAAGAACGATTTGTTCAGCTATAATAAAGACATTGGTACAATTTGAACGATGATCCATTTCTTTCTGTAGGGTTTTATATGGAACGACATTTCGCATGTTTCGTGATTACCTTAAATTGGCAACCCTACGGTTGCCAATTTAAATAAAAGTGAAATCGAAGACATGAACGGGGCCTTCAGTTTTAATCATTTCGTTGCCTACTTTCTGAAAATAACGAAGTCAAACTCGTCTCGTGCTTGTAGGTATGTTAGATGTAATCTCTGGAACTACTGAATAGATTTCAAAAATTCTTTCCCAAATCGGAAGCTACATTATCCGTGTCTAATATAGGCTATGTTTTATTTTGCGACCGAGGGGGGTCGCTATTGAAAATATGTTTGATTTTGAAGTGTGCATGTTACAATCCCACAGCCACTGATCTCACTCTAACTTACTGGCTAACTTCCGCCTCTCTCACAGAAGACTTCCGTAAAATGTACCGCAATTTCAATTTTAGCCTATTCCTCCAATGTAGGTACCAACAAGTTTCGGTAATAATTGAGATATACCAGAGCCCATTCCCATCCCATCCTATCCTCTCAATTTTTCTTATCCGTCCTTCAAATAATTTCCCTAATTTCCCAAATTTCCAAAGGTAGGCAGAGCTTCCGGAGGCATGACAACGTTTGTCAATCTCGACGGATGTCGGAATGAATCACAGATGTCCATGGGCGACAGTATCCACTTACGACCAGATGGACTGTATGCTCGTCTGCCGTCTTCTTTCTGTAAAAAAAAAATCTTTCACTTTTGGAAGCTATTAATCGTGTGGTGTCGGCAGGCTATAGAATAGCATCACCTCATCTTTTTCCGTGGATGTCGTAAAAGTCGTATTTTCATATATATATACCCTCACATTGTGTATAAGTACAACAATTTGATGAAAGACAAATGTTTGTTCGCGGCTGGGTGTGTGTTTGTCCTTGTGTGTGTCTCTGGACCCACGACACAGGGAATCCCAGTTTAGTGTGTGTGCGGCGTGGCGTGTTTGAATGTGGCGTTATTTATAATAAATAGGATTTAAGACATAAAAACCGAACTGACCGGATTTAAACGGATATCTGACAACCCTATTTCTACGGCGACACATACGAGTATATAAATTTAACCGAAACATCACAATACGATATCTATGTTTTTAGTTTTAGGTATACAAGCATATTTTTTGGGATAATGCCCGAACATATATTTTGAAGAACTTGGATGAATTCATGTATGGTAGGGAATATAATATGTAGACGAAAAAAAATAGAAAATACGCTTTAGGATTTAAAATTCAAAACAGGGTAGTTTATAAAAGAACGAATGTAACCCACATATACCAAAGGATTGGTGAACTGAAATGGTAATGGGGAAGTTGGCGAGTTTTTACATATAGTTTAGTTCCTCGCTTGTGGTAACCTCTTTGATATGCCTCAGTTTATTATTTCGTCGTTTTCCAAAATCTTTCTCACAGGTACTATCAATTGTTACCAGTTTATGTAAGATCGATATACCTAAAAAGAGGTTAGCATATCTCCATGTGCCATTACATATTTAAAATTATCAAGAAAAGAGAAAAAGACAATACGTTCTGACTCGTGAAGGATTTGAACCTCCGCCCTCCGATGGTCAAGCGTTTGTTTATATCGGCGCTCTAACCTACTGAGCTAACGAGTCTTGTGGCGTATGCTACGAAATGTTGGTCTATGTTCTGAGATATGACGTCACTGTGACTCATGAATATCGTTTTTGATAATACCCGAGGGAGTGACGTGGCGGAATATACGTATTAAAAAAGCAGTATGCCACGTTCTTATATATTTTTCTTATACAAAGTTGTATATACCTTTGATTTTTTATTGATAGGTGTTAAATATGTGGTTAGAGGAGTTTTGCTACCTACTATATAGAATCCTTTTTACAACTCTTGTGAAGAAAGCCACATTGTAGCTTAGTAGAAATAAAAGTAATCGATTGGCATCTTTGTGGGGTTAGCTTGATTACCGTAGGAACTTTGTAATTTATTTGGTTATAAAGTACCGTAAATGTTAACACAGTACATAAGTTATAACTATGGCAAGTTTAGTCGAAATCCGTTCAGTGGTTGTTGCGCGGTGTGCTTTCACGACGAAACAGACAGACGAAAATTTAAAAAAAAGAAGTTTTGTGATCTATATCGTTCGTACTTTACACTTCATTGACTTATTCAAAAAAAAAAATTAAAAGTACAACAGACACGGCTTTGTTATTTTATTATATTTAAAAAAAATGTTATATATGTACCTATAGATAAATAAATAACGCAATCCATTTTGACATCCAGTCTGTGCTGATTTGCACAGCGGCGTGTTTATCTGGGAATCTAAATGAAGAGGGTAGGATCCAGTATCCAAAATTTATCAGCATAACAGATTCTATCCCGTGTATTTGTTTTGTTAAGTTTAGATTTGATAACTTTTTATTACTTAAATTCACTAAACGCTTTGATTTTGTCATACATATTTACTGTTTTTTATTTATTCATCAATACATTTTTATATAGATATAGGTATATCACAGAAACCTTCAAGATTTAAATGTAATTAAAATGTTAAAATAAGATTTAATTAGTCTTGTGAAAATGTAAAAATATAGAAAAAGTTTTCTGTAGGTATTAATAATAAATGAATTATCTGTATGTATGCATTCACTGTTGTCACTACACTGTAATGTATACCAGTCATTGATATGTTCACTTGTGGCTCCATTAACTGTGTAATTCCAATTAGCAAAATGACATCCATTTAACGCGCTATATCACATAAAAGTAATTTCATATCAAATATCCGTTGTAATAAACAGTTGTTCGTTGCAATGACATCATTATAAGAAAATTATAGGCTAAATTACTAAATTTGGAACTACAATAACACGATCGCCAAACTGTAATATAACTGTGCCAAATCTAGCCTCTATAAACGTGTATATAACTTCTATAGGACCAGTTTTCATTATGATTTGCTCGTTTGGATCAATTTGTTGTGTAATTATTTCTATTTTTTCTTTCTAGCCGTGTATTTTGTCATCATTAGGACGCGCGTAGCATCTTTCTGGAACAGACTGCGGACGACTGATAATGCCATCCTGAAAGCCGAGAGTGGTGACTTGATTGGCAGAAATTTTAAACATTGCGGTTGTTCGTTCACTGGAGCGTGAATGTAAAATAAGTTTTGACGCTGCATTTATTTATTGTCTTTATTTTACTTTTTTTATGTCTTTAATAAAGATTATTATTATATTATTATGATAAATAAGTTTTATTTGTAATTGAGAGTAGATAGTTGAGTCATGAATACCGAGACGTCTTACTAGAATAAGCTTCTTAGTCTCATTCGTCTAATTGGACAAATGGCTTACTCCCACATATGAGTAGAATGCCTTCTGATACACGATTCTAAAATCCAATATCTCTTTGTAACACTCCAAAGGACTTTTACTTCGCCGTTCGTGATATAATAAGGAATGACATTCTTTTCACAATCGCATTCCTTATTTCCTTAAGAAAAAATATTGGAATATTACGATGTACCTAGTCAGTTTTTATACCTATCTACATTTATTTAACTTGACTGCCGAAACCTACAAAAAAGTATTCTTCCATTCTATTTCTTCTAGTATCTTTTTTTATTCATTTACTAAGTTCACGACCACAATTTAAGTATCAGCAGTTTCACAATGTCACTAAGTTTTAGAGTAATTACGAATTAAAATTATCCTAATCCATTCCTATTTCTCCAAGGTAGGCAGCGCATCCGGGTCGTGCCAACGTTTGTCATTTTGGACTAATGTTGGCATGTATCGCCGATGTCTATGGGCGACTGTATCCACTTACCATCAGGTGGACCGTATGCTCGTCTGCCGCCTTCGTCCATAATAGATATTGACGCCACATAAATCCACATCATTTGTTACAGCTTGCATCACGTAATAATGTTTTCTATAATTCAACATAGTAAGTGAATGTCCGACTGTTAAATATGTATTATATATCTCACAGCTGGAGAAGCGCATGTTTTATGAATGGGACTGAATTAGTTCTATACTACAACTATAAATATAAAAGAACAGCTTCTTAGTCTTTTTACTCTATTTACATTTATTACTAATTTTCTAGAGTGAAGACTCACTGGTATTCTTGTCGACCCTTACCACCTGTTTGATTGGTGTTTCGAATTCTCCCGGTGACACTTAGTCGATATGTATTGATTTTTTTTTCGAAATTGGTGAGTCGCGATCTCCTCCATGGGCATAATTTATCGGAATCTCCCAAAAAGGGTTAGATAAATTTACTAACCATTTTGCCAGTGCTTTCAAGACTCCTCGGAACACAGTGTTGGGTGGCCCGAGTTCATCTAACAATGGAAAAGCGCACCGTCATTCGCTATACGTACGTAGAGCGTCATTGAATCACTTGAAGAAAGAGCGCGGCACCACAGTAAAGATAAAATTGCAGTATACAAAAAAAAAAAAAAAAAAACAACTTCACCGACTATTTTTTTATTTAATATTGTGTCCTTAAATGGAGGTCACATGCGGGGACGCAGTGTGGGACGCCCATCGTTCAAGTGAATCGATCACTTGAAGGAGTTCAACCGTGATGGCTGGATCGTGCGTGGTCGTGAGTCTTGGGTGAGAAGACGCAGTAGCGGACGCAGTGTAATGGTAAGAAAGAAGTATTTCATCCCATTATACACCCAAGTCATCATTTCGTCTTGTCTTATCAAGTAATCCTATTGCCAACGTTCGTAATTCTAGACTTATGATGGCATGTATCGCTGATATACACGGGTGACCATTTGCCATCAGGTGGGGTATCAAGTGTTGTAAAAATAACTGACTGAGCGCTATTGAACCCTTAAGACTCGAGCGTTAAACGTTCGTGAGCGTAATAGTGGGTTTTTTTTAACGTTTGATGGTCCTCGCTTGCTTGCTTTAACCCTTGCTGTTAAAAGTTATAGTATAAACAGTTAAGTTAAGATTCTTAAGGTTCACTAGTGCTAGTTTAGTGTTCGTTGATTTCAACTATTTGTTCTGTTTATAAGAAAAAATTGTTTCACTACTGTTAAACTTCTTGTGACAAGAGGTCGCGGGAGCGTTAAATATTTACTTTCCTATTTCCGCGTGATGTGACAACGCAAACGTTCAGGTTCTCCCCAGTTTCGGGGCTAATTTCCCCGGAAATGGAAAGGTCTCGGGGACATTTTGTAAATTCCGTATTTGTTTGTTTCTTAACAACAAAACAGAACGTGATTCCCTACATTTGGGGGAAACTTTATTTTTGATAAATCTAGTATTTGACTGTTTTAATATAATTATGTAATTAAATGTATATATACATTAATACATCATGCATATATGTATGTATATGTTTATTTTAATTTAATTTTTAGTCATAAATTGGAAAACCAGACAGCACATACCTAATTTTGCATTATACTATATACTTAGTCCATTAACAATGCCACATAAATTAATATAATTTTTTTGTAACAACATTAGCCCAAAATGACAAACGTTGGCATATCCCCGGATGCGGTGTCTATCTTCGTAGATATAGAAATGGATTTCGAGAAAGGGTTGGGAAAATGGAAATGGCCTCTGGCACATCTCACTCATACCGAAACACGTACGTATATTAGGGAAATAAGATAAAGTGGGAAATGCAGTACATTTCAAGGTAGTCTTCTGTGAGAGAGGGGTAACCTGGCCAGGCAAACGCGCTCAGCGGCTGTTGGATTGCAGCGTGCACTCTCCCCCTCAAGATACATACGATCATTATTTCATTATCATCATCAAGATGTTATGAAACGGGCAGATATTCCACCTGGACATCGGCGATATATGTCAACATCAGTCAAGAATCACAAACTGTGACAGCCATGGTCTCGTTGCCAATCCCATTGCCTTTGAGGAAGAATAGGAAATGTAATGGATTGAGGATAACTTCTCATCCCGTTATACCCCATATTTCCCACCCTTCAAAATCCTCTTTCCAAATGCACTTCCAAAACTTCATCCGGCGCATCAGGAGGCGTGCCTATGTTTTACATTCTTGACTGATATTGGCACGTATCGCAAATATCCATGAGCGACAGTATCCACTTATCACAAGGTGGACTTTTTGCTATTCTGCAATAGCAAAAAGTATTTCTATAATCTTTTTTCCCATCTTTCTATAATATAACACTTATCCCAGATTTCTGTCTGGATTCTAAATGAAATTCATACAATCACACATAAAAAATATATGTAATAGCTATTTCTGAGCTCCAAAAATTAAGAAGTGGATGGAACTTTTGAATAGGGCCGTGGGGGCGGCGTCTGACACGTCGGATTGAATAATATATCCTCCGCATATATGCACATTAGAAGCCAGCACAGTAGAGTAACTTAGATGCTGTTGCCAAAACTGCATTCAAACCATAATATTGGCAAACCGCTCAACATACGTACACACACACTCATATGAAATATATTCTTATGTATATGTCTGTATTTACTAGTTTATTTTTTAAAATATTTTTATCATTATGTATATTCACTATATAATATTTGGCTCCTTAAATAAAAATTAAAAAGTAATAATATTTTCTTAGGTTTTCGCGATTACTATACATAGCAATTAAACAACTTTGAACGGTTTAAATCGCGTATATTTGACATTATTTATATCCCGACGTTTCGAACACTTTGCAGTGGACATGGTCACGGGGTGACTAAAATATAAAATCAATTAGTCACCCCGTGACCACGTCCACTGCAAAGTGTTCGAAACGTCGGGATATAAATAATGTCAAATATACGCGATTTAAACCGTTCAAAGTTGTTTAATTAAAAAGTAATGTTATTTTATTGAGGTTTTATTTTTTGTCGTGAAATAGGGAGAGTAATAGAAATATCTCGGATCACGTGATTTTTATGTGGCAACCTTTTATGTGGCAAGACACATATTTTTAATGTTTTAGGTGCAAAACTATTACATACAAAAAGATGAGCTCAATGCCTTAAGGTATTTTCTGCCAGTCAACTTTTGGGTTTTTCAGAAAGACTTCATTGGAAGGTGCGAGGCAGACTCAAGTTAGATCGTACGGTAAAATATATAATTTAAACACGATATACTGATATCTTTAGATATCGACGTAAATATCGTATAAATAGCTATGTTAGTAAATCGTTCCATGTCTTGTATCCAGGCTTTTACAAAAAAAACATCTTTACAGCGCATTCATAAGTCACAATCTCATGCTTGTACAGTCATAATATTTAATTATTGAGCCTTTATTTTTTATTATTTGGCAGTATTAAACAAACATCGATAACTTAGTGTGTATATCATTTTACATTTTATATTGTAAATAGTTTCTGAACGCTTATACCAAAGATATTTGTTTACCTAGTGTAGTGTGTCGGAACCTTACGAAATGTGAAGATCAAATGTGGATAGTTGGTAAAACTGCTCGCAGCTCCCAGTCTGGACTACCCGCTTCTTCAGTCAATCGTGACTACGGCCAGTGTAACTCGTGCCGAAACGTCGAGTAGAAATAAAAGGTTAATCAATATCTCAGTTATACGCGTTCAGAGCCGATTTACAATATTAAATGTGTACAAAACCAGAAAGTTTGAAAAGTTGTGTATCATGTCACAGTCGTACGTATCAAACATGACAATATTGTAACAAGGCAAAATTAAGTATATCTCAATAATTATTTCTTGCGATCGTACTTGTATATGCGTTCACCAAGATCCTCCTCGGGCCGTATAAATTAATGCATCTGTGTGTGTGGGACTCAGTTCGTGCGTTTGCGTTGGTTACCTTACTTTTCCGTGACATCCCCCGAGACAGGCATTTCACGAGTCGTTTCGTCTTCAAGCATAAATTTGCGCCTTCCGCTAAGGTGATAAATCTTAGTAGATTTATTTAGTAACCAGCCGCCTTGGGCATTTGTGCGGACAAATTTTAAAGGGTCTTTGTCGATGTAGGAGGTTAAGGGCCGTAAGGGATAAGTGCCCTTTAGAAACAGTACTAAGTACATAGATATGGCTGAAAATCTCACATAAATTATGTTTTCAGTTTATAATTCCCGAAAATTATTTGACACAGTAGTATATGTGATACTATTGTGTGGGGATACTGCTGACGGGAAGAAAAGATATCCTCATTTAGAGTTTAAAAACTAAAATACCACGCGTACGAAGTCGCGGGCACATCTAGTCTAAAATATAAACAAACATGGCGGCTTGAGGTAACTGTCACTGTTTAAATTAAAGAAATATCTCCACATTCAGCTTTAAATCTAGGGCAAACTTGCTCTCTCAATGAATCTAATTGTGGATAATTAATTTTAGGCCGCGTCAGTTACCTCTAGCCGCCATCTTTGTTTGCATTTTGGACAAATTGGATTGAAACGGAATTATAGTTATGCCAGATATTGAGATTTAAGAGAAATCTTAACACAATATTACAAATACAGCAACCTTTTATTACTTATATATACACACTAATATACTTTTATAAATACGTAGACAAAGGGTTAAAAATTAATCATATACATTCAAATATACCACACAATATATTCACCTAATAATCCCTAATCATCAAATTGTTAAACATTGATACAAAAAATCCCCTACAAAGACATAAAACCCGTATTTCGTTCAGACATCGATTCCCTAAAAATGGGGAAATCACCCCAAAATCTGCGCGCAACTATTGTGTAGTGTGACAATTATCTTTTAATGTTATGTCTCATTTTTGAGATAATAAGTAGCTGCCAATCAGTATACGATAAGCTGTTTATTGATGGGGTCGGATAATGAAAAAAAATATCTTCAATTACTGTAAGTAATCGAGTTATTTATAAAGAGATTTGAAATGACCTAACTAGCTAAATGGCATTATGGAATCCACAAAATCACTAAAAAGTGATGTTAAAGATATAATATTAGTCTATATTAATTAATATTAATATTAGTTACGTACAAAAAACAACTGATGGCGTGTGTTGGAAAGATACCATACATTTCGCTACTTTTCATGTGTAAGATATTCATTTTTTAAAAAGTTACCATTCAAATGTTTTATTATAACATCTGTGGAAAATAATTGTTAGAATATATTTTTTGTTATGTCAACACAAAATGGCGGGTTTCCGGTGTTCGGTTGTCAAGAGAAAAAGAAGGTATGTCATGGTGGGAAACAAGATTATAAAATAGGAAATGTGGTCGTGGCGGAATTATTGTGGCTGTCACAATAGAAGCCAGTTAGGTGAAAGTTGAAGTGATGTGATTCTGGGGCCAGACCTTCTTGCACCTAATTTGTATTAGAAGCTAGAATATACGAATTTAAAAGCCGAGTTGTGCATTACTGGATTCCTGCGTTCTACTATGTGCGTACAAATAAATTTTATTTCTCTCGCTATTTTTATTTCTTCAGCTCTCGCTGATGCGTCTATATCAATTCACTAGTGCTGTCTTCTTTCCGTCAAAACGATATTTGAATTTATTCACTCCCTCTCTTTGAGTGCCTCGTGCATTCCATGAGTTGACCACTCAATTTGATATATTTTATGTTACACATAAATGTTTGACATAAATGTTTTGTTTTGACATATAAGCGGTGATAGCCCTGGGGGTATCAATACTGGATTCACATTCCTGTGATCGCGAGTTCAAATCCTCGGCCCGTACCACTGACTTTCTACTTAACTACCGTTTTTTTAAAAATCGACACTTACACGGCGGTAAGGAAACCCGCATGCTGTATAAATAAATACAAAATATGGAGTATGTGATCTACCAATCCGCACTGGTGCTGTATTATGGCCCGAAACTCCCCAGTGATTTACTGGGGGAGGCCTGTGCCGTGCAGTGGGACGTTATAAGCTGGTGCAAGCTTTGTTTTGCGAACAATTTTTGCGAGTTATTGTGAGTTCTGTGTTTAAAGGTGCAATACATATTTCGATATGCGATATATTTATTTATTTACTTCAAACAACAAAGGCCCATAGAATATACAAATAGAAAAACAGAATTGAAAAGGTAAATATCTGCACTATGTGTTGTGCTGCCCGTCGCCCTTGGAAGTGGGTCTCACAAACACTGGAAGACTACACCCTTCGGCTAGAAGTCCTCCCTGGTGTATGTCTCCAGATCGTGCGACGGGACTCGCACCACAAATGACTCAAAATTGACCTGAGGTTGATCTGCGCCTTGATCTTAATATACTCCGCTAGATCTTGCAATTTAGTGGAGTGATTTGGGCGGGACACGTATAAAAAAAAACGTGGGTGTAGCAGCTCGCAGCAAGAAGTTGGTACCTACACTGGTTCGAAAGAGTTTGCCTTCTGCGCTTCTCCTCTACTTTGATAAAACCGTCTTCTTCCACTTTGTAATTGGCGGAGGTATATATAATTTGTAATCCCCGTATATAAATATCCTCGAAGTTAACAATTTTAACACGAAGTTATCTACAAACCTTGCCCAACAGATATTATTACATTTCACCAGCGGATGTCGACAGTCACTAATTTCGAACATTCACAGTGACATAGGTATATAAAAGCGACATGTACATTGATATTTTTACTACACATCTAACATCTTACACAAAATTGTGCGGGAATATAGCCAACTAGTAAGTATGAGTCATGGTGACGTCATATCTCAGAACATAGACCAATATTTAGTAGCATACGCAGCAAGACTCGTTAGCTCAGTAGGTTAGAGCGCCGATATAAACAAACGCTTGACCATCGGAGGGCGGAGGTTCAAATCCTTCACGAGTCAAAATAATTTTTTTTAACAAAATTATAATCTAAAAAAGTTTCTTCCTTTTCGACTAAAGTAGAAATGTAACGCCGATTTCCAGGGGGTCGCCTAATCACTTACCAACAGGCTGCAGTAGACTGCTGATATTGGGGGACAGTATCCATTTGCCATCAGACTGACCGCTCTACTGCTAACTTCCTTATTAAAATGTACATGATTTTCAACCAGGAAACCCGCGTGCTCGAGAATTAAAAAGAAATGTAGAGCATGTGTATCCACCAATCCACACTGGGCCCACGTGATAGATTATAGCCTAAAACCTCCTAGTATAGGGGGTAACGAAAACTAGAGAAATAGTGAAAGGGGAGTGAACGTTATCGGCTGATTCTTAGTTGATAAGATAAATGTGTCCCGTGATTACATATCTATGTATATATGAAATAATGATATACATATGTATCTAAGTAGTTTTTTCTGGCGACTTCCCCGCGCGCATAGTATCCTACAGGAACCTCAGTACTGTATCCTTCTATCCTTTTCGTGATTCATGCATTTCGTGGACGGAAAGAGTGTCCACTGCAATCCCACAACCGCTGGAAGATCTCAACGTGCCACGTTACCCCCTCTCTTGAGGATGATTGCCATGACGTGTATTACATTTCCCACTTTATCCTATTCCCTCAATGTATGTACGTCTTAGGGTGGCGAGTGAGATATGCCAGCGCCCATTCCCATCCCATCCTATTCCATCCTTCGCAAACTCTTTCTCCAAATTAATTCCTATATCTCCAAACATAGACAACGAGTACTGCCAGCGTTTGTGATTCTGGACTGATTTTGGCGTATATTTCAGATGTTCATGAGCAGCAGTATACACTTACCACCGCGTGGACTGTATGCTCATCTGCAGCTTTCTTGCTATAAAAAAATAAGACTATGAAATTAATCAAACCACCAATTTATATTTTAGTAATTAGTTTGTATACCAATGTGCAGTGCCTGCTTGTAAACCTTCTGGGTTGACGGGCACAAAGTAGGCAAGTATTATTGTAGGCAATGTATTGTTGTTGATTTAAATAAATAAAAAAAAGTGTATTGCAATAACAAAATGAACGACCTGTGAAGCAGACCGTAAGGCTGATATTCTTTTGCGAGAGAGAGAAAAAAGTTCTCTGCATTTGAGATAAGTTCAAGTTATTCTTTACAATTGAAAAGATAAAGTATATTGTACCCGGATCATCGAGTGCTTAATGTACGTGGTAGCGAAGTTACGAAGTTGGATCGAGTTTAACTTCTTCTCGCGTTATAACAACAATAAAGTCTTTTCTATAGTTGGGTTAGAATGTTAGAAGTTAAAAATAATAAAGAGCGAAGGCAGATTACACACCATTTTCCGTATGTTTTTGAAATAAAAAGGGGTTTATAAAAAAAATCGATGACCTCTACCTAGCGGCATAAATATATGATAACTGTATGTAGAGATGTGGACTTTTATTGGAATGTTTTGAAGAGTTTCCACTGTCATAATTGTGTACTACCGAATCAGTTTAACTCATCTACAAATTTTATCAAGATAAAATGCCCAAACTAGTTTTCTGCCAAATTTTATTTCAATTCGTCAACAATACATTGTTTTGCAGTGTGCCCTTCTTGATGCTGTCTTGAAACTTATTGGTGTTTGGATTCAACTGGTGACCCATATCCACTTCGAAATTAGAGTCTCGATCTCCACTATATATAAATATTTTCTATACATACATTTTCTCGAATATTTCTGTAAAACACATCCTGATTTAATAAGATTCTAAATATGTGTTTTATTTCATCGCGTATTGTGAGATTAAAAGAAGTAACTGACCTCTGCTCGGTTTGTTATCAACATATGTTAAGCAATCCTGTGTTACCTGCAGAAATAACATTTGTACTGTACAACAGGATATATGAGGATATACATCCTTCCCATTCCTAATTCCTACTTACGTAGGCGTAGGTGAAAACTAGCGCTGGAACCCTCTTTGCTGTTGCAGCATAGGCTGAGCTAGATACCTTTTTGTCGACACTGCACTACTCGTGTGTCTTGTCCGTGCTGTATGTTAAATTTAAAATACATACTTAGTATGGTCTTATGTGTGTACAAATACATGTTTTCTTCTTTCTTACCACCGTCATCCTATAAAAAAAAATGATTTCGAGCCATAATTCAATATTTGTACACATGCCGAAGAGCACGTTAAAAATTTAAGAAATAGACAATACCTATAGAGTTATATGAATGAATCCGATACAAAATGATAATATATACTTAGAGCAAGAACAGTTTCAAAACAAACATTTCCTAGGTCAAACTACAATACATAGTAACCTTTAAAATCTCAATAATCTCTATACTTTTATATAAAAAGAGTTAAATGGAACCTTTAAATGTCACCTCTGTATTTGAGCGCACCCAAGCGAAGGTAAACAAAATTCCAAATCCAGAACCTTTTCAAAAAACATTTCGCAAAAACTACGCTAAAGATTCATATCACGTCTGGGAGGGTCTGCAAAAAAAGCGCAATCCTTTACGTGTACACATTTAAAGGAGCCGCGGTGGCGTCAACAATGGCGGCGTTCTTTTGAGCAATTTGGAATGAATTGCAGCTAAAAAGGTTTATCTCAAGATGAGAGATATCATCACGCTTGCAATTGATATGAATGAATATATAAATGAAGAATCAAATCAAATAGGTACATAGTTATGGAGAATAATGGTAATTTGTAATATACGGATTTCATGTAATTGTGACACCGTAACGTAGCCTCAGAGGAAGGGGGCAGAGGAGCCGACAGTACTAGTGGTGGTAAGTGGATACTGTTGTCCATGGACAGTCCCAATTTCACATATTTTTTTTATAAGAACGAAGGCGGCATACGTGCATACAGTCTACCTGATGGCAAATGGATACTGTTGCCCATAAACATCCGCGATACATGCCAACATTAGTTCAAAATGACAAACGTTAGCACGCCCCCGGATGCGCTGCCTACCTTTGGAGATATAGGAATCGATTTGGAGAAAGGCTTGGGAAAATGGGGAGGGATAGGATAGAATGGGTTGGGATCATTCCCATGCTCCGCCATATCTCACTCACTGCCGAAATACGTACAGTCGGTCAATGATAATGTTGAACACTTCAAGGCTAAATTTAAATTTGACAATTCTAAAACATAACTGCGATTATCGATTGCAAATGTAACTAATCAATTTATCTTATCTTATGGAACTTATCATTATCACTATCTGTACTTTCAAAACGAATTAAACGCGAAATCGTTCAACATTTTTAACGGGCCCACCGTACTTACATCGGGAGAATAAGATAAAGTTGAAAATGCACAACATTTTGAAGAAGTGTTCTGTGAGAAAGTAGTAATTTGGCCCAACGGGCAACGGACTGCAGCGTGCACCTTCCCCTCCCGTAATAATATGATCGATTTTAAATACTTACCATCTTTTTCAAAGTAAGCAAGTTGGTTCTTTATAATTTTTAAAAATTAAATAGTTTTTACCAAATGAGTAGATAGCTTATATATAGTTCTAAAGCTATATGTATCTAAAAAATCTGTATAATACAAATTATATAAATAAAAAAATTAACACGATAGATTATCGTCGACAAATCTATTTCAAAAAGGGATTACTAAGTATTTATAACATTATAATCCACATATTTACAGAGCAATATTTTATTGTATTAGCATTTTATAAAATGCACGCAATAATTCAAAAGATATTATATCACAAAACCAAGTCGGGATCACAATTGAGATGTTAAGTTTAAAATATGGCCGTCATACGCAAACATGTGGCCACGAAATTAGCGGACAAGCGGGTTGTTGCGGTATTTGAAACTCATATCTGAACTGGATTGTTAAAATTATATAACTACTTAAGACTTGATAAAAAATTCTTGACAAATTTTTCATACATACCTATTTTCAAAATACAAAACAATAAAGAAATTTAAAAAAATGCATAATATTTCATGTCAATTGACTCAGAATCATAAACGAAATTCATTATTTCCGTCGTAGGTAGCAATATCTGCTGACTATCTTACACACACTGAGTATGCTATTTTCTGTAAAACGATGGAAATTAACTAGAAACAATGTTTCTACGTAACCAAACTTTCGACACGCAACTTATTTTCCGGCCCCACTCTCTCCCCTCGTACTCTAGCCGTCTTCCTTTTTTTTGAGACACATAATAAAAGCTCAATTAATTCACGTATTTTCAATAGGTTCGTTCAACACCTCAACCCAGTCAATATAGTAATTATACTTTTTTTTAAAACGATGTATTCGGGCGACTAAGCTGTCCCGCGTGATGGTAAGTGTTACCGTCGCCCGTGAATACCTGTAACACCAGGGGCTATGTGGGTGTGCCGCCGACCTCACAAAATCCTATTCACAGCTTTCTTAAAGAACCCCATATCGTATCTTATGGAAAGACCTTTTGAGGCAGTTCGTTCCACAGCCTACGATCTCATTATATTGGACATACTATTGTCTGGTTACAACAATCCGCTTATGAAGCCGCTCGTTTCCCGGCCACGCCATATGCACCTAGCTTTAAATCTAATAATTTTGCGCACAATGTATGAGAACATTAAACAAAATATGAATTGATTGTATCATAAATAGGGGGTAAACGTACGGACGGATGTTTACTCTTCTCTCTTGTTATATTTTTTGATTCAAACCAGATATGCCCTTTGGCACGGTTTTTGCGAAGGATGTATTAAACTTCCTTTTGTATCTTTATTGAACATGTTTTGTGTTATACAATTTTTAACTTCTATCCATTCACGTGGTTCTAATGCAAAAATCGTATAACACATTCGACGTTACCATTTTCATAGAATGAATTGTAAAAACTGAAAAAACAATACGGAAAAAGACCAGACATATTACATTCTATGGACGTACCACGGTCCTGCGGCAAACATGACCTGTCCATTGCCACTTCAGCATGCTGATTCTATGAGCATTGTCGATTACTTTATTTCTTTGGCGAATCTCTTCCTTTCGTATCTAATTCCATGACCTCTTAGCCAGATGGATCGACGACTTGAAGAAGCTCGCCTGCAGTAGCTGGATGAGAAGTATCGACGAGGCCTATAGCCAGCAGTAGAGAGACATGACTGATGGTCTGGTATAGAACGTACCACATATCGGAAAGCGCAATACAAGATGGCAATATGGCCCGATGTATTGACTACTTGAAGAAGTTCTCTGGTACTGGCTGGAAGAGGAGAAAAGAAGGTCGTGTATGATGGCGAGCCTTAGGACGCCCATATCCAACAGTGGAAGGACACGGGCTAATGGTAAAGTATGGTATTTAAAGCCTTAACGAACTGTATATTATTTTATTGTTATTTCTTTTTAATAGCCTATATAGTGCGCCATTGCTGGACAAAAGCCTCCCCCATTCTACTCCAAGCTCTTCGGTTTGTAGCCACCTTCGGCTATCCCTCATGGAAAGCATCGTGGTCGCCCGGCCACCTTCGCCTGGCTCTTCCTCGTCGTCTGTATCCGTCCAGTGGGGTCCATTGAGAAATTACTCTCGCCCATCTATGCGGATGCACACGACAGACATATCCCGCCCAAAGCCAAAAGCCCAATGCTGCGCTCCATTGCAAACGAGCAACAAAGCGCAGCATATTAAGTGTAAAAAGGACGGATCATGTTCAAAACACTATCCTGTGCTACAGAACTCAAATAATTGATGTAGGCGTCAAGACTGCAACATTATTTTTTTAAATAACATAAATAAATTCACATTCCTCGCAAGTAAGTGTCTATTGGTTATAAAGCTGTTACTAAGGCAGAAATAGCCAAGTAAATTAATCTTATTCGACCACTCTCTTGGTTTAGCAAAAACTAAGAAAAAGTAATTTCCCATTTATTTGAGGACGACGGGTTAAACATCCAGAACCATTCAATTCTAACCCTTATAACTTGATGGTTAAGGTTTATTAAAGCACAGAAAGTTATTCTCGACCCTAATCATTAATTTGGTAGACAAGTTACAGCTTTTTTCCTAGTGCTTTAATGAGGTTGTATCGTTCGACCAAAGCTTCTAAACGGTTTGAAAAACATCGATTAATACAATTAGTATAACTTGAATGAGATAAAAGTTTCTTATTATAAAATAGATGGCAGACTAGCGGGTGGGCCACACGATGGTAAGTGGTCATCGGCGCCCATGGACACGTGCTGCAACAGGGCGTAACGTAACGGAAATACCTCAGCTGGCAGTTCATTCCACAACTTTCGGGTTCGCGGTATAAAGTGTCTTTTCGACCGCACTGAACACAGCAACTCATGTCAAGGAAGCGCGGATGAACCGCACGACGGTGACGAGCGGTGCGATGGTAAAAACCCGAAGTTGGCATCAAACTGAAGAGCTCTTCAGAACATTTCTCATTATAAAGGCGGTAGAATCTTCCATTATGCTGTTTTTAGCCGTTTAATTCTTATTTATTAACAGAAGGATCTCCACCGAAATATATCAGGCTCCATTTAATAATAGACTTAAATCTATTATATAATATTCTTGCTTATAAGAATACTTATAGAACATAATAACAAAGTTATTCCATTTTTAAGATGAAATTCTAACAATAGTAATAATTTCACAAAAGACTTACCTTGAAATGTACTGCATTTCCTACTTTATCATATTTCCCCAATGTACGTATGTGTTTCGGTAGTGAGTGAGATATGCCAGAGCCCATTATCATCCCATTCTATCCCTCCCAATTCCTCCCAATCCATTCCTTAACCTGCAAATGTGGGCAGCGCATCCGGGGGCGTGCCAACGTTTGTCATTCTGGACTGATGTTGATGATGTCTATGGACGATAGTATCCACTTACCATCGGGTGGGCTGTATGTTTGTCTGCCGCATTTTTTTTCTATAAAAATAAAGTAACAATAGCGTAACCAGCCTTTTTAACCTCCTCATTTCTCATGCACATTGCTTCTCTTGTGCATGAAGGAAACGTCACGGTGGTCAAGTTGATTAGCGAATTCACTCTTTAGGGGATATCCTCGCCCGTGTAGATTTCTCTGCGATATCCCCTCCCCGCCCGTGTAGATTCTTCGGCGATACTATTGAAAACAATGGCACGGGCGAGGATATCGCCGTGAAAGACTAGTTCGTGTAATTGCCGTCGTATAGGTGGAGTAATTCCTTAAGGCTGGTTGTAGCGGGTGCGCGCCGACGTATAAATGTATAAATTCCAAATAACGGTATCATTGTATAAACGTACGTCTGTGTAAACGTACATAACTGTGTGTGCGTTTAAGGTACGCAATTATGTGTGTCTGTAGGTTTGTTGATAACTCCATTGTAACCGCTTTCAAATGTTGACATATGACAGTACGGCTGACTCAACCATAGTTATATCGCGTTTACCGCGTGCGACTACGCGATCAGCCGCGTCACGGATCGCTGCAACCAGGCGACTCTGTATGCGAAAAAACCTTAAACGGTACGTACCTATTTGTGAATTCTAAATAATACCTCGTGGCGCATTATGACATCATTGCGACTTCACTGAAATGTTACTATACAATGAGTATTTCAAAATGGAAACGGAAAATGGCTTTCATTCTCCTTAATATAATTTTCGTCGAGTCAACAGCCGGGCGCCGGCGGAAAATTGTAAAATGGATTATTACGTTCCCGCCACAGTTCACAATTCGCGACGAATTGTAAGACTTCTTGAAATGTGTAATATGAATCGTGGGTAGCGAGATGTTATTAATTAACTTCGCGTAATAAAATTTGAACACTACGAGGCAAGATACATTTTTTACATTGTACAAAGGCGAACTTAATGTCTTAAGGTATTCTCTATCAGTCGACAGTAGAAATTAAACAGTGAGCTTAATTCATCTGTGTATGTATATAATAATAATAATACAATTATATACTTATTCTCGTACAACAAAATATAATATATTTAGTACATACTACTAAATGATAAAAATAAAATACATTGACTCTCTTCTAAAAATAGCTCTCGGCCTGCCCTGGCCAGACTAGAACTATCGCGTAAAAGGAGTCCGGGTATTGACTTCGGGTTATTCCGTCAGCAAACTTGGGGACTTACCTGGTTGCCAATACCCTTCGCCATGCGATCAGCCACCGTCTGGGGGCCGGAGTATGTCTCCAACACGGATGTTCTTGTGGTAAGAATATCGACCAACTAGGACACCATGGCCTGTACTGTCTCTCGAGTGCGGGCCGCTTTTTACGCCATGCCACTCTTAACGATATCATACGTCGTTCCCTTGCCACCGTTAACAAACTGGCCATACTAAAACCGAATGGTATCTTGTGACGATAGGAATAAACCTGATGGGATGTCACTAATAGTATAAATTATAGTATAAGTTAATATATATATATATGTACTTATTTTAGTTTGTAGTAACGAATAACGAATAAAGTATACTACGTGCACTAGGAATTGGAAACATTCTACTCAAGATAGATGTTTGTTGCCTATGTTTATTGGATTGCCGATAATAGCATCACTTTACCGCCGACCAGCTGCGTCTGCCATTCCCAGAACAACCAACCTTGATACTTTTTACCTGCCTGCAAGTTACAGTTGTATGTCAGTAATATTTATTACACCAATACGAGCAAGTTGGATTTCATTCGCAGCTAGTTTTTTTGGACCTAAATTTTAGTGTTAGTTATGTTATTTTAACTTATAGATATTATGTACAGTGCAAAAATATTCAGACCCTGGGAAAGCGAAACTGACAGTTGTTCAACTTTTATTTGAAACCTGATTCGAGAAACATATTTTTTAATGTCTAAATTAATGAGGACTGAAGGTGCTAAAACGAAAAACCAATTAATTATACGGCAATTGTTTTAGAAACACTGTTGACGTTGAAAATTCACTTTAATTGTCGACGATCCCACTCTCACAGGTGGTTTAGAATCGCTCGGCATCCGTAGAGATGTTGCATCTCTCTGCGTGTTCTACCGCCTATATAATTTGGGAATGTTCTGATGATGCCAACTTCGGAGTTTTACCATAGCACCGCTCGTCATCGTCGTGCGGGGCTCATCCGCGCTTCCTTGACATAGAGTCGCTGCGTACAGTGCGGTCGCAAAGACACTTTATACCGCGAACCCGAAAGTTGTGGAATGAACTGCCAGCTGAGGTATTTCCATTACTCTACGATACGGGGTTCTTCAAAAGAGCTGGGAACAGGTCTCTACAAAGTCGGCAGCGCACCTGCAAGCCCCCTGGTGTTGCAGGTGTCCATGGGCGGCGGTGATCACTTACCATTATGTGGCCCGACCGCTCGTCTCCCATCCATTCTATATTAAAAAAAACATATAGATAGATTTGTCATAAATGTTAATTTTGAAGACCCCAGCTCATAAGACCGGCTCATAACCATATATGTCCGGTGACTCTTGAAAGGCCATCAAGGCCACAAGAAGCGTCGCGTTGCGTCGAGCATTGCAGCACAGAGCGTCGCGTCGCGGATGCGTTGTTCCACGTCGGATATGAACGTGGACTCGCGATTGCAGTCACTCGATTGATATAATTAAGAAAGGCAAACACCACAACGCTAGACGCGCACAGCTCTCGTAGGACACCGCATCTGAGCAGCGAATATTTAATATTATAGCGAAGCAACGTGCGAAGCCGCGCGTCCAGCTAGGACGTAGGGTAAGACTAGCCGCTAATGCAAATCTAAATTCAAATTCGCTTCAGATGACAGCGCGGGCTTCCTAGTGGGCTCGAGACAATAACAAAAATAAAACAGGATGTAACATGTGACAAGATAATAACATATAAAATAGCAATAAGAAAATTAAATGTAATAAAAGAAGTAGCAATAATTTAAGAAAACAGTATACTTAATAAGCTAATAAAATAATAACGAAAAAAAAAAGAACTAGTAAAAATAGCAAATAGCACAATTAATATAAAAAGCCAATAACAACGATAACAAAAAAAATATATATATAATAATAATAAAATAAAATAATAATAAAAAAAAAAGAAAAGTAGAAAAGTAGTGTGATTAAGCACGAGTAAGAAAATAAGTAGAATCAACATTAATAAAAAAAAATGAGTTAAAAAAGGACACGGACAGAAAAGTCTGTGGAAAGTAGTTATTCTTAAAAAAAAAAAAAATTAAATTCGCTTCAAATGTCTAATGTCTACACTTCAGACTTATTCTGCTATCGGCTCTAGAATCTCTAATCGTGGGTGTCTAAGAAATAACATAGCTGGAGGAACTAAACCACTTCCAAAAGAGTGAATTCGCAAATCCCTCAATCCCTCAAGACCAAGAAATACATGATGCTAAATGCGGTTACAAATATCCATCTGATCTTTATGGAAGTTATGCAGTTTTTTCCAAATCAGTTGTCGGTCCGCAAAAAGCGCAGTTAAAGTGCAATCTACATAGTTTTAATTACACCAGAGAATAACAAAGTTATTTTCATTCACAATGCACAAAGAACACTGCAGCCCTGGATGCATTTTAAATAGCCCGCTATTTTTCATTACTTACCCTCATTTATTAAAGAAAGGAGTGCACAAAGAAGAATTGTTAAACGCAGTGTTGTAAAAATTAGCGCTGGGCACTCAAGCGTTAGTAAACCTTAATTGCTCATTTACATACGAACGGTTACTCGAACGCTTGCCGAAAATAAAATCACTCATGAATATGCTTGACTAGTATAAACAGCTGTTATCGCAATAATCACTGTTATTTATTTATATAATCTTTTTTGTATTATTACAAATTATTAACAAATGCGAACTTAATGCCTTAATCAACCTTTGGGCTATGCAGGACATGAAGTTGTAGGGGACAAGCATACAGTCCGCCTGAGTGGATACTGTTGCCCATGGACATCTGCCTAACATGCTAACTTCAGTCCACAATGTCAAATGTTGGCACGCCCCCGGATACGCTGCGTGCCTTTGTTGATGTGGGAATGGATTTGTGGGGTTGAGAAAACGGGAAGAAATGGGATAGAATGGAAATGGGCTCTGGAATATCTCACTCACTACCTAAACACATACGTACATTGGAGTATATGATATAGTGTAAAATGCAGTATATTTCAACTTAGTGTGAGTGAGAAAGGAGTGACGAGACGAAACCAGTTGAGTGCGCCCAGCGGCTGTTGGATTGCAACGTGCACCCTTCCCCATAGTTCCAATGAAATGTTTTTTAGAAGTAATACTCACTGAAATAAATATAAAATTTATACATGTATATACAAAATTGAAAGTTGTCGGTCACTGGATTCCTACTTTCTTCATACTCAAAGTTCACAGTTATAGAGGTCACAAGCTGTCCGTCCGCAAGCTGTCCGTCTCTGTGTGCCCAACGTTGGCGCTAGCTCCTACTTCTCGTACAGCTCGTACAGTCTATTTCGACCCTTGTCGCTATCAAATATGCCTAATCGAGCCATAACGAGTCAAAAGTGATGTTTCGTTTCATCGGTTAGTGGTGTCCTGTCACTAAAAACTCGTGACACGCTTGGTTTCCATACAATTTATTCGTGACACGCTTGGTTTCCATACAATTTACTCGTGACACGCTTAGTTTCCATACAATTTACTCGTGACACGCTTGGTTTCCATACAATTTACTCGTGGCACGCTTGGTTTCCATACAATTTGCTCGTGACACGCTTGGTTTTATACAATTTCACGAGCTTGCATTATCTATGTTTATAATTGATTCTGTTGAGATAAATATACGTGTTAAAAACTACTTTAATAAATAAATATGATTCTATTTCGTAGATATTATGTGGTAAATCACTAGTAATGTGTACATTTTTATTATGTCGGCTCGTCTCCTTCCAAACCGCAAGTGTGGTGCAAATACTTTTCTGACACTTTGAAAGCGTTCGATAATGTTTCGAATGGAGCTGTCAAATACAGAAATAGAAATAATGTAGGCGGGGCTACAACGTTTGGGTCATAGAGCAAGTAGCAAATGGTAGAAGAGATATTCAATGTATTTTTTTTAAATACTAGTAACATTTTTTTTTGTAAATAGTTTGACATTTAGATTTTGATATGTGCATGTTTATTGATTTTGATTATTTGCAATGTAATGCCCTACCAGTATCCACTGCTGCACATGAACCTCCTCATGCATATTGTTTTGTGCATGCAGGATGTACATAGGACATTAGAAACGCCACGTTGGCCATGCGGGTGGGCGAGTCCACTCTTGTTACTCCTTAATCGCCTTTTAAGACACCCACGAGAAGAGATGAGTGGTGTATTCTATATGCGCCGACTCCACACGAATAGTTTGACATTTTGTGTTTGATATAGTGATTTTTTCTTAAATTTAATATTTGATATGTAAACTGGTGACATAACGATTACAATTTCGTCTTTATTATGTTATATTTCAGTCAGATTCATTACTCACCGAGACACTGTGGCGTTAGGTCGCATTGATTGATTTAATATCTATATAGAGTTATTACAATAATCGTATTTTTGGTAATTTTAAAGTTATTCTTAAGAACAATATGCTCAAATCAATTCAATATGTCGAATGTCATAATAACAGGAAAGCGCCTCAATTGACAAATTATATTTGAGGACCCCAGAGGTCAAGGGGTCTAAGTGACATTTTCGAAAAAATTGAGTTAGATGCAGTAACAGACTGTTAAAATACTATTCTTTTTAGTGGTGAGGAAATCCCAGTGATTTCCCTGACAGGTGCTGCTACCTAGTGTGTTGCCCCTTCACCACTAGTAGTGCATGCTAACACTGCTATTGTTAGTATCTACTATAATAAACAATAGATAGCTACTAACAATAGATAGCTAGTAATAAACAATAGATAGCTACTAACAATAGATAGCTAGTAATAAACAATAGATAGCTACTAACAATAGCTATCTATTGTTAGTACTAATTAGAAGCAAATGGCCAAAGTGTTGGCCTAAAATGGTCAAAACAAAAAAAGAAAAACTTTCCCTCTTACAAAATTTTGTTGACTTTTGGTTCAATTATCTCAAAACATAAATTTTGTCACTTAGACCCCTTTACCTCTGGGGTCCTCATTTAATATTTATCTATATTATTTTACTTGAAAACACAAAATTTAGAAATAGCACAGATTGTAAATATTTTAACAGAATAACAAAGCTAATTTGTGAAGCGACTAGAGATTCGCGTAAAACAATATATAAAATATTAAAAGAAGCACAGAAATGAGCCGTCCACTGCATATATTCCGAAGAAGGAAGTACGAAAAAAAATAAGAAGGGTTTATTTCATTTGAGATTTAAATAAGTGCCAACGTTTCAAAATCTAAATTAATAGAAGCAATTAATTTCAAAATTAAGATCATTAATACAAAATTATACAAATGGCTGCTTGACCATTGCTATTACTCTAGTAATTAATTCGTGATGCACAAATAAGTTTATGTAGATAAAATAAATAATCTGACATTTATTATAATATGCTTGTACAGTTTGTATCAAAATATGATAGTGCTAATTCGCAAAACGTTTGTAATTTTTAAAACTTTTTAAATTTGTAATCTGTGAATGATAATTTTGATATTTTGATAATTGTAATGATTGATAATTTTAATTAGATTTGTAATTTGTAAATAATAATAATTGTGATAGATTGTAAATTTATATACCGGAAGCGGTGAAGTACGTAGTCAAGTTTCGGGAGCAAGAAAAATACTTTTTAAAAACTAAAACTAATATATTGAAGAGAAGTGGCCGAGCTTGATACCAGTATTCAACTGCGTGCTTAATTAAATCTTAATAATAGGGGTTAAAGTATGAAATTGCCGTTTTATAGTAATAGATACTTTGAATTGACATAAAACCTTCATGGTGTGAGATTTTCGAGTGAAACTTTTTTCACATGATACCTATGAGATACTTGTTTTAAAAAATGTGCCACATTCAATTTTCGACTTCCAATTGTTTTTTTTATTCAGCTTAGACGGGAAAGATGGATACTTCGAAAATCCGAGTAATCTTTGAATACCGACGCGGAGCTAACGCGGCAGAAACGGCTCGCAATATCAATGCTGCGTTTGGAGAAGAGACTGCTAATGAACGAACCGTGCGTTTTTGGTTTAAACGCTTACGTAATGGAAACTTCGACTTGAAGAACGAACCACGTGGAAGACCGCCCACACAGGTGAATAACGCTGAATTGAAGGAGATGGTGGAAGCCGATCCGAGTCAAACTACCCAGGAATTATCGGCATGGTTTAACGTTACCTTACCTACAATATTGACTCATTTGCATCAAATCAATAAGATAAAAAAATATGAAAAATGGGTGCCTCATGATTTGACTGATCTGCAGAAAGAAACGCGTGTTGAAACTTGCGTTGCCTTGTTGAATCGGTACAGGAATGAAGGAATATTGGATCGAATTGTGACATGTGACGAAAAGTGGATTCTTTACGATAACCGAAAGCGAAAAATGCAATGGCTGACCCCAGGTCAAACGCCGCAACAGTGCCGTAAGGCAAAACTTACCAATAAAAAGGTAATGGTAACTGTTTGGTGGTCTATTCATGGTGTTATTCACTATAGCTTTCTCAGGTCTGGTCAAGCAATAACAGCAGATGTTTACTGTGCCGAACTTCGAACAATGATGGCGAAACTAGCAGTGAAACAGCCCCGACTCGTGAATCGATCTTCACCATTATTGCTCCATGATAACGCAAGACCTCACACTGCACGAGAAACCGTTGTAACTCTACAGGAGCTGCAGTTAGAAACCATACGTCATCCTCCGTACTCGCCAGACCTTGCTCCAACGGACTACCATTTTTTTCGTGATTTGGACAATTTTCTACGTGGTAAAAAATTTTCTTCCCAAGAGGCAGTACAAAATGCTTTCACACAGTTTGTTGAATCTACATCCCCAGAGTTCTATCGCAAAGGCACAAATGAACTTCCGATTAGATGGCAACAATGTATAAATAATGAGGGTAAATATTTTGATTAAATAAATATGTTACATTTTAGAAAAAAAATAGTTTTAATTTTTCAGTACAAATCGGCAATTTCATACTTTAACCCCTAATATAAAGTAATCTCTTATTGCTACATCCTAAATGCTAACTTAGCGCTATGTTCCTAGAACTATGGCTTCGGCTGGCCACCCGGTTCTGCTAACCCGCTATCAACAATAAGGGCCTGGGTGACGTAACTACGTAGACGATGACTTACTAACTGATGCACAGTACTGAAAACGTGCGAGTATACATTAAGAAAAATTCTTCATCAAGTGAGTTTTCGCTTCATTAAAACAAAAAACAATTCAGAACTTCAACAGTGTAACTATTTTTTTGGTTTACAGTCCATATTTGTAACTTACGAATGTCACGCTTAAATAAACAAAATTTGGGCTAAGCACAATAGTTTACTCACATTGTTTGTGTTTACTATAAGCATATCTGACTGAACCAGAGTGCCTAAACTAATATTTCACAGGTAAATAGTATGGTTCATTTAAAGTAGTCTAACATGAATCTGACATTCATATACATTTATAAGGGATGTATGAAGTGTCGGTCAGCTTGAAAATAGTACCACATCATCTCTTCCCGTGGGTGCCGTAAGAGGCGACTAAGGGAATATAAAGCGGCTATCACAAGTCCTGAGGAACTTCACCACCTTCAAAGGAGTGGATTCGCCAACCCGCTTTATGCATTACAATCCTCATGCGCAAGAGTACATTAGGAGGCCTGTATCCAGCGGTGGACGAAAAATGGGCGGGTTACGATATGATTTTAAAATATACTATACTGATTTATATTATTTCGGTAGTGAGTGAGATATGCCAGAGCCCATTCCTATCCTATCTTATTCCTCCCCATTTTTCCAACCCTTTTTCCAAATCCATTCCTATATCTCCAAAGATAGACAGCGCATCCGGGGACGTGGCAATGTTTGTTATTCTCGACTGTTGTTTGCATGTATCATGGATGTCTATCGACGACAGTGTCCACTTACCATCAGGTAGAATATATGTACGTCTGTCGCGTTTTTTCCATAAAAGAATACTATAATACAAAAAAACAAAATTTCAAAAATAGTGTCAGCCTTAATAAACCATTATGTACCTTCAACCGTTTTAGACTCGAGCTTTTAACTTCAAGGGTTAAAGAGAAGTAAACATGAGCTCGAGACCCTTTCAACAAGGCGCATGGGACAACAGTTTATAGAACTTTTTTTTTTATTGGTTTTTTTCTTATTCCAGTGTCTTGTTGAATCTTTCTTTCTTTAACAAGTTGTCCGTTCTATTTGTGTAACTATTCTTTGAAATTCAAAAGTCGCAACGCACAATGATAATAACTGTATATTCTATTTGCACGCGTCGGGTGGAAGTATCGGTGCATTCAATCGATCAGAACGAATCATTCGATTGTAAATAAATAACGAGGAAATTGCTCGTTCAATTATTGTGCTATCGTTAATTTTGTGCGTTTGACAGATTGTGTGCATTCATCACGGTGAGGTTATGAACCAACAGTTGTATCATGCGGAATCTACAATAGGTACAAAATACAATATTGTGTAGATCAAGATTTTCGATTTTTGCGAAAAATTTCACTACATCTCGAGTAAGGGCCACCAGCTGAATCCGAAACACAAATCTGTTTCGACAAACTGCAGGGTGCGTTTATTTCTTAATGAACCGAAATAAATACCGATTGATAAAAATACAGTTTTGATTTATATCTCGGCTAAGCTACATGTTGAGCAAAATCGAGTCAATCGAGCCAAATCTAAAATTATAACTACACTTTCCAAAAAATTGCAAAGAAATTAGACATCTGTACATACACACTATATGTCCTTCAATAAGGCTTGCAAGATTTACAACTTCCATCTAAACACTTTCTTCTAAAACATACAGAAAATTATGGAATCTCTGCGATCGGTCTTTTCTTATAGAGTCGGTGGGAATCGATTAGGCAGCCCATGAAGCATAAGTGGTCAGCGCTTCACAAAGACACCTGCAACACTAAAGGCAATGCAGGTTTTGAGATGTTGCACATGTTGCAATCTCAGCCGCTGGACTGCGGTCTGTTGCGATCTGAATTAGAGACTCAGACCATTCCGACATCGCAGTACAATACGCATATAATGTGCATTAATGTGCAAGTAAGAGAAGATGTGAGTTAATTGCGTTTAAAAGTCGATTTATGCGATTATATCGATATATGTTTGTATGCGTAAATGTAACATGCACTTGTATGAAATTAGCATGATATGCAGTGAGAGCTTTGCTGATACGTTCCCCGTGGTACAACTGCTATGTCCAACTAGCTGTACCATGAATACCATGATACATAGCGCCTCTATTTTCTGTTAAACAGAGAGGGAAGATATCACTATGTCTATAGGTTTCTCTGTCTACGTGTGTTTAAAACGTCACTGATTCCTGTTTTACACAATCTTAAGCCATTTGTACACGACATTTAAACTTTTGTTATCGTGGTTGAACATAATAATTGTTATGTAAACGGGTTACTTACGATTTATTATTTATATAAATAAATCAATAAATAATAAATCGTGAGTAACCCGTCTACATAACAATTATTAATTTTGCATGCCGTTTTTATTTTACAGAAAGAAGGTAACAGACGTTTGTTCGTCTCCATCTCCTGTTACATATTATAGATACTTTCGCCCATGTACACCCGTGATGCATGCTAACATCAGTCCAGAATGGCACACGCCTTCGGATGCACTGCCTACATTTGGGAATTAGGAATCGATTTAGAGAAGTGGTTGGGAAAATAAGCAGAGATAGGATAGGATGAGATGGAAAATGAGCTCTGGCATATCTCACCCACTATCGAAGCACGTAGGTACCGGTAATCTTCTGTGAGAGAGGGGTAACTAGACCAGCCGAGTACGTCCAGCGCCTGTGGAATTACAGCGTCTCCCAAAACTGGTAAATGTAATGATCTGACTGTATGTATACGTATATACATTTATTGTTACGCACATTGCAGATAAATACACGGAATAGGATTTTTTAAATTGTTTTTTGAAGATAAATGAATATTTCTTCTCCATTTGCGTAGTTGTTATTATTTTTTAATATAATTTATTTGGACGCTGGCATAATTATTAATAAGTTCATGCACATTGCACAGCAAATAATAAAACAGAATAATAATTGTTTTTATCACGTCATTGTCCAGCCCCGTCGAAGTAGAAGTCGCTGCGTCAACAACTGCAGTTGACATCTTCAGTGGCGACTGCGTTCACTTTCGGAGAGATGTTATCTCTTCGGCTTCTCGAGCGCAACTGACTCGACGTTTTTTTTTTTTTTTTTTTTTTTTGTTAGGAGAGACAATCAGGAAAAATCCTGCATGGGACACCTGGTACCATCTAGCCTGGCTGGGCCAGCCTAGGTGGTACCAGGTAGTGTCGGACTCCTACCGACTAAAAAACCTGATTGTCTCAACATCGTGTTTTTTGACTAATTCTTGTGGCCGTGCGGCCTTTTAAGAGTCACCGGTCGCGTTGATGTAGGGCGAGCGCAGAAGGCGCTCAGCCAGGAGAAAGGTGTGCGTTGCAACAGCCTAAGGGCTCCCCCGCCGGTAAACCGGCGGAAGGAACGAACCTCGGCTTAGGGCGTTGCATTGGGGGATACCGCGGGATCGCGTGTCGGCGGGAAGCGCCAGGCATGTGTCAATGCCTAGTGAAGGTGTTGGCTGAGGGCCAGTGTGTTTTCGGTGTAACGATGGGGACGTCCACGTCTCCGCCGGCGGGGACGGTGTCTGTGTGCTGTGTTTGAGTTTAGGGGGACGCCTTGAAGAGGCCAAGGGCGCTAAGTACGGACTCGTACTTGATTATAAGGTCCAGACGGGCCAAAGGGTTACCGTCAGTGGTCCTTAGGGCTTGGGCCAGGTCTTTGATTTCCTGGGGGTTTATGACTCCCAGGAAGTTTCTGACTAGGGCCAGATCCTCCATTATACCAGGACTAGCCTGGCTTTGGGAGGAGGTAGCCTTAGGGGCGGGACTGGGGGCCGGCGCAGTTGTGGCTGGAGTGGTCCTCCGCCAAGATTGCGGCTCGGGGGCGGCTGGGGTGATCCTGCGCCAAGATTGCGGCGCAGGTTTGGGTGGAAGCGAGGGGAAGCTCGCGGGTGTGAGCACTGCGGCTGGGGTGGGTTGTGCAGAAGGCACGGGTACTGGTGCTTTCACTTGCACCGACATGAGGGGGGCCAGTAGCGCCTGTGTAGGAGAGCGCTTGGCGGGGGGTGGGGGCATAGCGGGGGCCCTCCTGTTGCACCTCCGCGGCGCTTTGGGGCACCCGCGATAATTCGCAGGATGCCCCAGTTGTCCGCAGAGGATACAGCCAGGGGGGTCCTCGGCGCCCTTGGGACGGGTGCAGCTGCTGGTGCCGTGGTTGCCCAGGCACTTTACGCAGCGGGGTCGCGCGTAACAGTTACGAGCTGCGTGGCCATAATGTTGGCAATTGTGGCATTGCCCGATGCCGCCACGCCTATGGGGGGCCTCAAAGGAGAGGCCGGAGAGCCCGCAGATAGTGCGGGTGTCGAAGATTTTCTTCCCCTCGGAGGTGAGGGGAAGGACAACCAATACTAGGTTGAAAGGGGTTCTATCACGCCCCTTATAGAGACGGTGCACTTCCAGCACCGGGAGATCGAGGGATTTGAGATCCTCTAGGATCTCGTCTTCTCCCAGTTGGGGAGGGAGGCCACGGACCACAACGCGGAGACGACGCTCCTCTTCAGTGGCGTACGTGTGAAAGTCGATTTTTTCCTTACGGAGAAATAAGGTGAGGGATTTAAAGTCCCTTGAAGTAGGGACTTGGACTTTGATGGCCACCGGGGAGTTGGTAGCCTTTGTGAAGGAGATCTTTTGTGTCTCCATAGTGGCGCGGATGTGTCCCCAACGGGCCTTGTCTTGAATGAAGACAGGGGGAGGGGGCTTCTCGGTGCGGGGGACCGCGGGCGGGGGGGTGCTCTGGCGGGAGCAGGAGGCCGTGCCGGGCTGGGCTACGGGGGTCGGTTTTGCAGCCTTAGGTGGTGCGGAGGAGATAGGGGAGGAGGTCTTAATGGGCCTCTTCCTTCTGCTGACAATGGTGAAGCCATTGTGGTGCTGAGACTCGTTGTCGGGTTCGGACTCGCATTCTGAGGATTCGGGGGGGGAAAATTCCGCCTCAGGTGCGGAGTCGGAGTCTGAGGAGGGCTGGACTATGTCCATGTCCTCCTGTGAGGTTTCGCAGGTTTCGCACTGCGAGAGGACGGGGGCGGGGGACACAGGGCTCTCAAGCGGAGCCGCGGGTGCGGGTTTGGAATGGCCAGTGGCCAAGAAATGGCAAACAGCTTCGAAGTATTCCGGACGGGAAGCCTTCAAGTGCGCAACTATCACTGCGTCGCTCAGTAGCGACGCCATAGCTGGCTGGGTTGGGGGAGAGAGAGAGAAAGAGATAGCGTGCTTGTCGCTATCTCTGTCTTCCCGGGTAGGTGCGCCCGGGGTTGTGTAACCCTCCCTGCGGGTGAAGCAGGGAGGTGAGTGCCTAAGGTGAGCCCTAAGCTTGTAATCCGTCGCCAATCTTATTGTGCGACGGAGCCCTACGGGGTCTAGTGCGAAGGGTGTAGACACACCCGACCGACACTAGGTGCAAGCTGTGGAAGGAAAACAGAGACTAGGCCGACTAGGAGACCCCCCAAGGCCGGTTTGCTAGCTCCCGTCCAACTGACTGCCTCACCCTGAAGGGGCTCGGCGGGTGTGGTTGGGTCAACACCCCACTCGGTTCGTCGGCTCCGTTAGGTATCCACCGAAGACCACGAAACTGTGGATTTTCCCAGAAGGGGCAAAACTGCAGTTGCGGAACTGCAGTGGTTTTTGGCGGAATCAGCCGCTGCCTTGAGAAAGGCAACTTTTGATTTCTAATCGCGGGCTTCGGCGCTACGGCGCTACGGCGGCAGCTACGACGGCGGCTACGCGAGGGCAGCTACGACGGGGCGGCTACGGCAAGCGCAGCGGAGCAGGAGACGTCCGATCGCTAGGGCGATCGGGAGCGGAATGATTTTTGGTGACTCGACGACTGTGGCGCACCGGTATTTATAGTAGGCGAGGGTAGTTGTGACTGTGTGTGTACCGACGCACCGATATTTATAGTGGGCGAGGGTAGTTGTGATTGGGTGTGTACCGAGTCTGTTTTTGTCCCCCCTCTCGTCTCTCTTCCCCGTGAGCTTGATGTCTTCGGAGTGCTGGATACCACATATTACGGAGTCTTAGATTCTCTTCTTTTTTGTTAAAATTGTTGGGATGCTTGTAGATTTCAATAGCTTCCCTATTGAGACGGGAATAATAATGAGTAATAATGTGTCCCTGAAGCAGATTTCGTGGTCCCCATCCGACAAGGCATGTTTAGCTACGGCCGACTTCTCAGTCTCTCCTCTTCGACAATTGCCTTTATGTTCTTTAATGCGGGTATTGACAATCCGTTTTGTAATGCCAATATACACTGACCCACAGGAGCATGGTATTTTATATACTCCAGTCGAGGACAACGGACCTCTGGGATCTTTGACTGATCTGATGATATTTCTGAGTTGGCTCGTAGGCTTGAAAATGGTCTTCACGTTTTTTTTTGTAAGTTCTTGCTGATGCGATCTGTTACGCCTTTTAAGTAAGGTAAGAACGCCCTACTTCTCTGTGGATTGGTGTCGATATTGTCAGCTTTTTTGGCTGCTCGTTTTGGTTTTTGCATCCTCTTGATTTCAGAGACTGTGTATCCGTTGTTTTGAAGATCTTGGTTTAAATGTATCACTTCCAATTGTAGATGTATCGGTTCGCAGATTTGTTTCGCCTGATCCATCAGCGTCTTCATCATTGCTCTCTTTTATTTAGGATGATGATTGGAATCTTTATGTAGATATCTGTCGGTGTGGGTAGGTTTGCGGTAAACTTGATGTCCCAGACTGCCATCTCCATTTCTGCTTACCAGTACATCCAAAAACGGAAGCTTCCCATTGCTTTCGTTTTCCATGGTGAATTGGATTCCAATCCAAGTATCCAATTCACCAATCTAATTCAAAGAGTCCAATCTAAGAATCAAAAAGAAGAGAATCTAAGACTCCGTAATATCTGGTATCCAGCACTCCGAAGACATCTAGCTCACGGAGAAGAGAGACGAGAGGGGGGGACAAAAACAGACTAGGTACACACACAATCACAACTACCCTCGCCCACTATAAATATCGGTACGTCGGTACACACACAATCACAACTACCCTCGCCCATTATAAATACCGGTGCGCCACGGTTGTCGAGTCAGTTGCGCTCGAGAAGCCGAAGAGATAACATCTCTCCGAAAGTGAACGCAGTCGCCACTGAAGATGTCAACCGCAGTTGTTGACGAAACGTTTGGAAGAAACAAAAGAGATTCCAGAAGTCCTCGGCCAAGTAGCCCGGAAGATTCAATTAATATGGACACCGGCCGAGAAAGCCTACACTCCACTATATCACTATAAAACCTCAAATCCCACAATTAACAATTTTTACCATAATCAAATAAAAACTCAACTTTATACTTCTTGGGTTCCCGCCAAAACGTCCTTAGATGTTCTTTTCCACAGGTGTTGCCAACCGAAAGAATGAAATAGCCCATATTTAAATCTACACTTCAAATGAAAGTACTCGATACAAACATGCAAAATAATGGTAAAACCTACCTGCTCAAGAAAGTTAAGGCCATTCACACCAATTATTTGACAAAAAAGTGTAATAAATAACCAAAATCGATCCACCACAAACATGGACACTTCACTCCGAACAATACATAAACAGATTTTAAAAATTTCAAATAGAAGTATATGAATGAACGTAGAATGAATGGGCGATTGGTGAATGAATTGAATGATTGCAGACACTCTGGCGACGTTTATTTCGCTATTTGTTTGTCCGGCCATTTGGTCTACCTGCGGTATTTGATTGAAGAGGTATATTTTCGGCTTATTTTGTTAACAGAGAAAGTCCTTTGACGTTTCTGTATGTTTAGATTTGATATACAGCAATAAATTTTTGTTGAAAAATTCTTTTGTATTGAAGAGAATGAATGTTAATGTTATAAGAATATTCATTTGTAGAATTCTTCACTCATATATTTTATCATTTCTTAAATTTTGTATCTTTGCCACTGTATGAAGGTTTATTTATTTGCATACATATATATGATCCAAATAACATATTAATAGTAGTAATTAACTTAGGCACAGGTGTACAATGTCAGGGCGTAGTATTGGATATATTATTATCTAATTTATATAATAAACTAGCTTCGCCTGCGTGGACTTTGGTTATCGCGGTAAATACCCTAATTCCGTCCCTGGAAAGTACCTCATGTCCGTCCCCGGGTTTCGATCTATCTTTGTGTCAATTTTCATACAAATCGGCCCCGCGGTTTAGTCGTGAAAAGCTAACAGACAGAGTGGCTTTCGCATTTATAATATTAGTATGGATGTCAAATATTAGTCGACTGCGATATTATTTTATCGAATAATTTATCATTATTATTTAATTTTATTAATGAATGTTAATTTAAAGGCGATCAGGTTGTTGCAAATTGGCGGGTCCACTTTTCGGGTCTCTTTAAACTCTACCCGAGTTTGGGCCTTGTGTTATTGCCCGTTTAGAACCACTCAAGGGACCCGAGTAAGGTGCTGAGATTTAACTCCTAACGACGCGCAGGCAACTTATATGCAGTCTCTTGATAGCGTACATACGACGCGTGTCGCGTAGCTACTGCAACAGCTTTGTCAGCTAAACGCTCGACCACGGGAGGCGTGTCCCAATATTCAGTTTCGTAATCAGCCTTTTTATCGTCCACTGCAGAGAACTTAACGGTACGCTGGCCAAGCGTGTTGACAAGTCAACTGTTTTAGAGGCAGTGTAGTCAGGACTCGTGGTAGCTACTTTTTTTTTTATTTATTTGGAATGTCTATATTCTTTTGGCCCTAGTGGCCTTTCAAGAGTCACCGGTCGAGGTAGCTACTTTGTTGTTCTTCAGTCGCTTTACACCCACAGGAAAAGATAGGGAAGTGCTACTCTAAAGCCAGCTGATCCCTCACGGCCATTATTTAATTACAACACTAGATTTGGGACTGTGTGAAACAATAAGGATTCAATATATTATTTTTTTTCACTAGATGTACCCGGCCACGCGTTGCTGTGGCTGCCCAGCAACGCCCTAAGCCGAGGCCTGTTCCTTCCGCCGGTTTACCGGCGGGGGAGACCTTAGGCTCATTGCAACACACATTTTGTTCCTGTCTGAGCGCCTTCTGCGGTCGCCCTAAATTAAACACGACCGGTGACTCTTGAAAGGCCACTAGGGCCACAATAATTTAGCTATGTATTCCGAAAAAAAAGGTATATAAAAACACGCCCGTATTCGAGTGCAACGTTGTGTCAAAATTTCAAAGCAATCGGTGAAGAACTTTCGGAGATTTAAGATTTTGAACAAACGAACGTTTACATTTTTATTTATATAGATTAAAAAATCAAAACCATGAATCCTTATTGATAGCGTGCGTGAGGTCGTGAGATCAAACCTCTGATTTATTTGAAATTACGTACATTATTATATTTTGCGAAATAGAAAAACGTTTTGTTTAATATACGAAACAGCGGGACGCTCACTACATACAATGTTTCACCTGCCTCGATCGTAAATTGCCGACATGCCCCTAACGCCCCGGGTTCGTCTGCAAATACGAGTACCTACAAATAAAATTCGTTTTGTAAATACAACGCATTGTTTAGTTATCGTTGACCTGTTTTTACGCCATGTTGGAATTGTTTGTTATTCGTTTTGATAAAAGAATGGCATTTTGCCATAGATTTTATCAATAGCATTTGCTCTGCACGCTTAGAATTCAGTTATGCCACACAAAATCATATTTTTATATCAGAGGAAATAAATATTACATAAAAATCTTCGGCACACTTTTCAAATCTTTATTTTACAGTATTATAGTTAACTTAGATAATAATAATATGAAACATAAATAAACGAAATATTGATATACTTCCTTTTAAACGAATCTTTATATAAAAGCGATGTTGGATTGCAGCGTGCAACCCTTCCCCAGAATAATAATACTCCGATATTCCACTTCCTTCTCAATCCTTTTTTCCATTATTAAGTTCAACTTTCATCATTGACTGACGCCGGCCCTTGTGGCGAACAAAAATAGTAGGTATTTATAGTATACATCGTTCATCACACGATGGCGGTTTACGTTTGGTAGTAGTTGCGCTTATACATGTACATTGTTTTAGTGTGCGTAAACTTGAGAACGCTTAGTTGGGTTCCCGACTAAAATACCTCACATTTTGCAATAAAAGTCAAATTCTTTTGTAAAAACTTTACGTGCTACCGACGACTTTTTTTAAGATCACAGAAAAGGGTAATCTCGCGATCAATCACCGAATGATCGATTATTTCGAGCTATCGACACACTCCACCACTATTGTTGAAGGGCTTCGCAAGATCTTTTTGAAGTTTTGTGAATGGTTGATAGCACAAAAAATATTTACCAAAATGTGTGGAGGAATAAGAACAAAGTAAGTAAACAATGTAATTTTTGGACTTATTTATACTCGTATAACGCGTTATACGAGTATATAAAGGAAATAAAGAAAGGCTCCCAAAGACATGTAGGAAAATAAATATAGGATATAATGTTTACATAATACACGGGTGGTAATCATTGTATTCCCGAAGATAAATCTTAAATGATGTATGTTTCTAATTAACATGAAAACTTTACCTACATATCTTCTACATATATTTTATTTTATATCCTGGCAGAATTTTTCTAACATATTTTTATTAGAAACTACATAAAAATTTTTTTTTTTTTGTGCACAGAAAATAAAAATAAAAAAAATAAAATACATTTTTTTAAGATCTTTATCACGGGTAGTATTAAAAAGGAAAATATATACTTCATTTATACGCTTCAGCCAATTCTGCTATAATATAAAAGCAGTCGGCTTTTATACTATGGCAGATCTTTTATAAATATTATACTAATCAGTCGATTGCTTGATCAACGACTCGTTGAGTCGTCATTAACAAGATCGTGAATAATTGTGAATACCAGTTACCATGTGGAGGAAACCGCAATGCGAACTATGTATTTCCCATTTTGTAACTTAGTTTTATATCTTTATTTCATTTTGATATATTAAAGTGATATCTATATCTATACTTCTATACTAATAT
Organism: Sesia apiformis; assembly: GCA_914767545.1. Taxonomy (NCBI): domain Eukaryota; kingdom Metazoa; phylum Arthropoda; class Insecta; order Lepidoptera; family Sesiidae; genus Sesia; species Sesia apiformis. Next base: position 1,322,389 of record OU611958.1, read on the forward strand.
ATAAAGAGGTAAAATTGTATGTTTGTGTGTGGGTATGTTGGGGGTGATCTCTGGAACTACTGAACCGATTTCAAAAATTCATTCACATATAGGAAGCTACATTATCCGTGTCTAATATAGGCTGTATTTTATTTTAAAATTTTGATAAAAAACTTATAAACCGAAGCGAAGCGAGTGCGCCTCGCTAGTATTAATATATGTGCCGTATGGTATCGGCGGACTTTACATGAGCACCACCCTGAGGGTGTCGTAAAGACGACTAAATGATAACAAAGAGATAAGAGGTAACCTTAGAGGTAAGAGTGAACTCGCGTAGCTGCTTGGTCAGCATGGCGTTTTAAGGTCATACATCTCTCACGCACAAGACGACGTACATGCTATGGCCCGTGCCTAGCAGTGGATACTAAAATGGCTGGTAATAGTTACTAAAGATAGATACTTGATGAATGAATCGTGGTCTGACGAGCTTGAGGAGACTAACATCCTGGAAGAGAGTAATTATTTCAAAACTCACAGAATGTCGCAATGCAGAATTCTCGGTTTAAAAAAGTTAAAAAAACATTAAAATAATTCAAACACTTACGAGCGAGAAACCTTTTTAAAAATATTCTTTGTAGCACAACGGCAAATTAAAATTATTTCCACTGCGCGAGCCGGTGATTGACACAAAAAGAAATCTGTATAGAACTGAGGAATAATATGAGGGTTCCATCCAGTCAGTAAAAATTTACTTAGTAATGCCATACCATCAGCCCGTCTGTCCACTGCTGGATACAGGCCTCTCCCATCGGTGACACACGATCTTCGGCTGTTCTCATTCGACCACTACCGGCGAAATTTTTAAAGTCGTCGTTCCACCTGATTTAAGCGCGTCCCATACTGCGCTTCCCGGTACGTGGCTTCTATCAGAGAACTATTCTATCCCATCGGTTACCGGTACTACGGTAAATATGACTTGCCCATTGGCATGCTCTTCCATGAGCTATGTCAGCGACTTCACATCTCTGGCGATCTTATCCCGTAAAGAATCTCCGAGCACAGCTCTCTTTATAACTCCCTGAGCGAATTTATTATTGATCATGTTTACTGATGGCGCGTTTAGAGAACCACTAATTAATGTATCATATGGACCAGCGGGTGAATGACACGCGGAATGCAAAAATAATCGAAAAAACGCAATACGATGAAAGCCACCTTAAGGCACAGGGAGAATTTCCCGAGCGTTTCGGGCGAGAATATTGTAAGTAATAAGATTCTCGTATGCGACCAAACTACATACATTTGCCGCCTACAACTATTCACTTAACGATAAAAACTCGATGATAACAGACATAACAGTGATCAAATGATGATAACAGTTTTTTATACTATATTTCGAGAAACTCCTTTTGTAAATGAGCCATTATACAAAACCCACTTAGCAAATATTGAAATAATTAGCTATTTTGAAATCAATTTTTATGTACTCCGATCATTAAACATAAAAAAATTGTATATCAATGTTTGTTTAAATCAATTCGAGAAGATTAATAGTGCATTACTGTCCAGGCCCGAAATAAAGCAATCGACGGCCGAGTAATATTGGAAGGACGAGGCGAAGCAGAGTCCTTACGAAGTGATTTTAAAAGGACGAGGCGAAGCTGAGTCCTTTTTAAATAAACGAGGCCGGTAATTGCTATTACGGCCGAGACTTGTATAGTATTTTTCTCTAATTTGCGAGGAAACAATAAACAAATTAATTCAAGAAACAGAAGTTTTTCGAGAAAGAATTCGCTTTTTTTTCAGTTTTCCACTTGATGAAATCTTCATGTGCCTTTTCATATTTTTCTCACGATTTCGGTGGTAACAGGTTTTCAGAAAGTATCTTTGCTTCTTCAGCTATGTCTGGTGGCGTTAAATCTAATTCACCTTCCAACGAACTAGTACTCATTGTTTATTAGACAACTTAAAATTGTGATAAACTTATGAGAACATAACATCCACAATACAGAGTAGGTATCTAATTTTCATTCCCGCCAATTCGACTGCGCGCGGTCTTTGTTCTTTTTTTAAACTTTTGAAAAGAAATACACATTCAGCCTTTATAATAATAAATATCGTGTACCTAAAAAAACCTAATTTATGTTAGTGTACACAAAAAATACCTCGTTACTGTCCAGCAATCTCTATTATTGTCGTGTTGGAAATTGCTGGCGTGCGTACAGAAAAGAGCAGATTGACGTATTCCTTTTTTAAAATAATAAAGCCATTTCCGAGCAAGTAGGAGAAAACACAATTATATGCATGTAAATTGTATTAAAGCGGAACCCTGAAAAGGAGGAATGAAACAGAAAAACCGTGTCTATGTGCAAAGCTCATTGCCGCAGCGGAAATAGATTCAACGAATGAAATTACATTGAAAATTGTTTTTATTCTATTTCTCACCTTCGTCTGAGTCTTAGACGTAATTTTAGACGCAAAAAGTGTTAGAATAGTTGTGAGCAGAGGAATAAATAGAATGGAACAACCGTAGCGTTCATTTTATTATTATTTATTATTTACTAGCTTCTGCCTGCGGCTTCACTCGCGTGGACTAAGCAATACTAAAATACTTTCAACACCTGTAGAAGCACCGACAATAATTTCACAGACGAAAATCTATCCAGTAGTTTTTGAGTAATTATTTTAAAAGTCATTTTTTATTTTCCTACTTAACTCAACTTCCTTGTATCATATGAAGATGACACATATACCAGTTTTCCTTCGGGATAATTAGCTACACATTAGTGGAAACCCGATCAAGATCCGTACAGTAAGTAGTGTTTACATGATACCTACTCAAACAGACAGACAAATATACTGTATATTTGTCTTTAAAACCTTGTTCTTTGTCCTTAAGATAAAAAAATTAAAAATTGAGAAGGTTCTAAGGAGCCACCAATATTTTTTTTAGTGTACGTGTACACTAAAGTTATCGTGTACATTAAGTTAGTGTACAGACTCAACCCATTTACTGTTTTATTATATGTGTTTATTTATTATTCATTTTATAGAATGAAATAACTGTAAATATTAGTCTAAATACAAAGTTATCGTTGCCCTACTTACAGGCTGTCACCGCAAAGTGAAAGTGGACAATTGACATAGTTGGAAATAAGTTATTTTTACCTAAAAATACAAATGAAAACTACACGTCGAAAGTATAAGTTTTTACAAGTATAAGTATAAGGTGAGAATTTAGAAGTAGCAGCTAACAAGCGTATATTGATTATCATTTCAACCTACAGGAAAAAAATACATAGGTATATACCATACAAGCTGTGCCCGATATGCGTTGCAATGTGTTTTTTTTTGTCAGAAACCTTCTCGGGCGCGCGCACTTCAACTCACCAAGTTTAATCGAACTCGGATGAATGGTTTAAGGAACGCATGGAGGACGAACAAACAAACATTAATTATTATACACTAGATTTTTGCGTTATTTTAGTGAAACGTAGTATAGTATATAAATTGTATGAGTTAACTATATAGTCAATATATAAAAAGAGTTTCTTTATTGTTTACAAACTGTACGGCACAGCTTGGCTGATATAAATAAGTGAAAAAAGTACTGAGTGTGACGTCATTGTCTTTGTTGTAATTGCACATTGTTCACACATAATTAATTTCATTATACCAGAATTCATGTTAGATTTCCAATTTGGTTTGTACCCGTTTTTACTACTGGTGATTAGTTACCGAATGAGCTTATAAATATACGGTAAATGTTACATTTTACACACGAATAGGTTTTAAAATTAGTTTTTAAAACTAATAGGAAGAGTGCAACCTGCATTCCCACAGCCGCTGGGCGCACTCGACTGGCCACGTTACCCCTCTCTCACAGAAGACTACCTTGAAATGTGCTACATTCCCCACTTTATCGTATTTCCCCAATGTACGTACATGTTTCGGTAGTGAGTCAGATATGCCAGAGCCCATTCCCATCCCATCCTATCCGATCCCTCCCCATTTTCCAACTCTTTCTCCCAATGTATTCCTTAATCCGCAAAGGTAGGCAGCGCCGGGTGGGCGTGCCTACGTTTGTCATTCTGAACTGATGTTGGCATGTATCGCGGATGTCTATGGACGACAGTATCCACTTACCATCAGGTGGACTGTATACCCGGCTGCAGCCTTTTTTCTATTAAAAAAAATATATTACCATCACCACTCCATCATCATCACCACTGCTGGATACTGACATCTCCAAAGACTCGCCACCATACACATTCTACCGCTCTTTTCACCCAGCCACCATCAACGAACTTCTTCAAGTCGTCATGGGCCCATATAGCCGGAGGGTGTCCCACACTGCGTTTCGCGATACTGGACCTCTACTTCTTGACATAATATGATAGTCAAATATGTAAATACATTCATGGAGGTATCATAGAGGGTTGATTAAAAGGCCATGAACCTGTGTCCCTCCGCTGTTGGATATACGGCCCTTCCAGAGCTTCTCATCCGGAAATTACAATTATACAAATTACCATTAGTTCCTATAAGCGCTTAACGTTTGAACTGGACACGGGCCTACTCATGCACATACATACTCTAGTGCAGGGGTCTCCAAACTTTTTAGACAGAGGGCGACACTGACTGTTCCACAATGTACCAAGAGCCAAAGTCTAGAAATCCTCTCTCCAGAATTTCAAATGGAAATGATCGATTTGCATTGCTGCGATATTTTTAAATAAAAATAACAAAACTCATATTTGCTGGAATTTTAAAACAGTTTTCCACTCACACAGTTTTGATCAGTTGAATAAATTTGCTCTTGAATTTTTTCCGCTTTCGAAACTACTTATTTATGTGGAAAAAAAAAATCTCCAAACTTAAATACACAAAAGAATCTAGAGATCCAAGTGAGCTGATGACCATCTTAAGTCGCTTTTGATAATTGACACTAGTAAACATGATCCACAACTGTGAACAATTGTGTGTGAAAAATCATTAAAATGTTTAATGTTACACTTTAAGTACCTAGGTACTCGATTATGTGACTATGAACATCTGATTATTACAAAATAATAAAGTGTGAAGGGCCGGATGCCAGGCATGTCCAGCTCTCTGCCGCGAGCCCGATTGTAGCTGCCCGCGGGCCGTAGTTTGGAGACCCCTGCTCTAGTGCATTGTGTATCCTTAAAAAGGGTACGCTGGCCAAGCGGATTCGGCAAGTCCATTGTTTTGAAGGTGCTGTTGTTCGTAGGGCTTATGGTAGCGGCTTTCTTATCTCTTAGTCGCCTTTTACAACACCCGCGGGAATGGATACTAAAACGAGCCGATATAGGACTTATTTGACTATATTTTCACTAATAAGGTGTACATTTTTAAATCACTTTACACATCGATGAAATCTATCGAACGAATTTGACCTAACAACGACCTCGGCTACTAAATCAGCGGGTTTTACCGCGGTTCACGATCCGCCAAGGTTCCTACATTCATCAGGTGTGGTTCGTGATAATTCAATTGCGCCATTTATCACGACGTACCCGATATTGAGTTATTTGATCACAGTTTATTTGGTGACGTAGTTAGAGTTTTTTTTAACTGATCTCAGGTTGTGATTTAAGAAGCGATTTCGTTTATATTCCGTTCCATTCTAAATTAAATTGAAACGGAATATAGATGAAATAATTCCTTCATGTCCAAATTATAAACAAATGTCCAAAAAAATTGTACACAAATTTTTAGGCCTGAGATAATTAAGATGATAATTGTTTAGATATCCATAATTTGATTAATCGAGTGTGCAAATTTGCCATAGATTTACAGCTAAATGTTGAGATATTTCCTTAATTTAAGGCAGTGCTTGAAGCCGCCATGTTTGTTTACATTTTGGACAAATTATAATGGAACGGAATATAGTGGATGTAGGGAATGGAGACACTAATGAGTTAAGCAACTTAACTCATTATATTCCCTACACCTTATTCCATCCTATCCTATTGAGTGGGGGAGTAGGTATAGTATGTTCACTGGGAATTGACAAAATTCCACTTGAGAAAAAAGTCTGGGGCTATCTTTTGTTAGCAAAATTTAAAAGATAAGAAATAATTGTCAATGGAAAATATGACAATGGACAATAGTAAAACTTAATTAGAGTTAGACGGACTTAATTAGAGTTAATAGTAGTCCTGATACTTGGGAAAAAAATTAAATGCTTCAAAAATAATATATTTTAAGAGTATTTTTATTATTTTAAATACACATTCACTTATTACAATAAATATCATTCCGAGTCTCATCTCATCATAAGCTGGGATCTTCAAACGACATTTATATCAAATCTATCTATATGCTCTTGTGACTGCTGAAGATCTGTTAATTTAAGTGAAATTAACAGATCTTCAGCAGTCGCAAGAACATTTTCACACTATACAAAATATCTATAGGTTAATATAACACAACTCACACTAAAATTTAAGTCCAAAAAACTAGCTGTGAATAAAATCCATCTTGCTCGTATGGGGTAACTTGCGGGCAGGTAAAACGTATCAAGGTTGGTTGTTTTGGGAATTGCAGACGCAGCTGGTCACCGGTAAAGTAATTTTATTGTCGGCAATCCAACAAATAATAAGCAAGTTATTCGCCTATTTTGAGTGGAATGTCTCCAGTAGACGTACTATATAATAAAATAAGGGACTCCATATTCAGTCCTGTAGTATTTCCCTTGCGGATGTCGTTGGGGCGAAACGTTAAATAGCCGTGAAGCGTTATTATCGCCAGAGCCGCCAGCGAGTGCGGATGTACGCGTGCGTTGCCGAGTCAGGAATAATACAAATATAGAGGTTAAAGTAATTGAGATAAAAGAAACTCCTCATCCTTCCTTATTGAAGCGTAATGTAGAAACTTCTAATCCCGTTATACTACAGCCCATTCTTCAATATTTTTTCCAAATCCACTCCTAAATCTCCAAAGGCAGACGATGTATCCGGGGGCATGCCAACATTTGTCATTGACCAATGTTTTGCATGTATCACCCATGAGCGACAGTATCCGCTTACCGTCAAGCGGACTGGCTGCCACGTCTTTTTATAAATATATAAATAAATACACATATATACTCGTTAATACACAAATATTTACCTGCATACGAAACTATAATATTGTCATATCTTTCAACATAAACACACACACATATTATTTACTTACACTTTCATACACACATCTTACTCCATACTGTCCTTAGTTCACAATAATTAATACATAACTGATTTATTCGGAAAGTATAAAGCCTCAATTGGAAGTATACGTTATAAAATACTTTGTAATATTTTATGTACGAGTATTACTGAGTGATGTGGAATTTGTAATAATTAAACGAAAAAAGAAACTGCTTACCAGTGAATAGAAGGTTTATGAGATTCGCTCATTAAAACAGCCACTAGTTGTAAACTTAACATTTTGAAATTTGGACATTTTTTGTAAATTATTCCTTTCGTATACAATAAGTAATTAGTTTCATCTAAAACACGAGTAACAGCTACCATAACACCAATTTCATCAAGTATAAATTGCAATGCTTCAAAGTCCAACAATGTTCGCCTTGTTATTGCAAGCAGCTATCTCTATCGTAATAGGTTCAAAGTTTGTTCAGTTATATTGTTACACTCGACCCCTGACATTCCAAACTTACAAATTACATTAACTTCTAATGAAGGTTCAATATCTCTCCAAATATATCGACCTATCTGAAGGTAGTTGCAATTGTTTATGTCTACGGCGATCACAGCCTTAAAATACAGATTACGATAGAGCACGCTCATAGTGATTTAAAAAAAAATAACTTTATGTGATCTCGAACTTAACATGCAACTATATGCGCGTCTATCTATATACTATCGGATATAGTTCTCTCACAAGGTTCACCATGTTTTGGCAATGGGCATACGAGCAGACAGTCCACTTGTTGGTAAGTAGATACTGTCGCTCATGGACACGCGCAATATATACTCACGTCTGTCCAGAAAGGCAGACACTGGCACGTCCTCGAGAGTGCCACTAAACTTTGGAGAATCTGGAGTAAATATCCAAAAGGGTAGGGTTAGATTCAGGGTTATGAAGGTAATTAATGGGAGAACGACGAGACTAGGACGCGATATAGGATATTTTTACCCTGAAAAACTGATTATATATATTCCAGAGGGAATTATGGATTTTAGAAAAAAATCCATATTTTCTAAAAACCTGTTTAATGAATGATCTGCAATATGTGTGTTACTTTTAAGCAATAAGATAATAATCTTTTATAAAGTCTGAATTAACAGCTCGATATAATTACAGTACTGAGACGCCTCTTGTGCAAATTTCGAGTAGGTTTAAAGGTCAATGGTGGGCATTAAAATTTGGCGGTACGGCCATCCATCAACCCGTGAAAGGAATGACTGATCACGTTTATCTCGGGTAAACCATCCTGCTTCAGATAAGACAAGTTAATATAGTTAGTGTCAAGTTGGAATACCAGTAAGTTTCTCACTTTGTTTATTCAAATAAAATCAATTCAAGTAATCCATTTTAAAAGCAATTTTTTCACTACTTAGACGTAATAATAAATAGCTGACGTATGAGGATTTCGAGATTGGTCCTGCGGCAACTGTCCATTGCCACTTTAGCATCCTGATATAGGTACTCGTACTGCGAATGTGGCTAACTTTTATTCTTGGGCGAATTTCTTTGTTTCGGATTTTATTCCGCAACGTAACTCCGAGTACAGCTCTCTGTGGGTCGCTGAGCGAAATTTAACTTAAAATGTTAATTAATTTTTCGTATCACAATTCACAATATGCCACCCCATTCCGACCACTCGTTATTTGTATGTCTTGTTCTCTCCAAACAATAAATTATAACAGCATGTGAAATTACTGGTAATCTCACTATGAAAAGTATTTGTCCTCAATTGATGTAAAACGCCAGTAATTTATAATTACCCAAACATTGACACAATTAAAATACAAAAGGTACAAACTTGACACATTCGTCACAACTATGACGTTTATTAGACAAGTACAAGAAAAAATAATACATACAAAAGAATAATTGACTAATTTACAAGGGTGTCGTCGGCAAAAAAGGTTATAAATCGCAATTAGTGTAGGTACAGTCAGCGCGGCAATTATGAGTCGCGCGTGACGAGGTATTATGTAAATTTGGTTTCGCGCCGTGGTGTAAGTTGCGAAATTGTAGCAAGTTTTATGTTTTGTCTTATTTGATTTCGTAATTTTGTCAAAACAAAATTTTATGTTTTTTTATGTAAAATAATAATAATAATATAATAATAAATTCTTTATTTCGACCAACTCAGGATCATAACTTTTTTTTTTTATGCTAATGTATTTGTCAGCACATGTAGCATACAACAACGCTTCATGTACTGACAGTCGAACTTGTTCGAAAACATTTCCAGGATACCGTTGGCGCTGGCCCGGACCCTGCGCATCAGGGATGCACACCGTTTGCGCATGATCGCGTAAAAACAATCTACCCGCGCTTCGGCAAACATCCCCGATGCGCTACAGAATCGGGGCAACCTCATCAGCATCCTGAATGAAGCATCCTGAATAATAGTAAGAGTGGAAATTTTGTTATTACTGACTCTGTTGTGTAAATTAAACAGAAGAATTGGTATAGTACTTATGAGTTCCTTCTGTTAATTCACTTTTATTATTAATAATAATAATAGTATAATCTTTATTTTAAGTTACTAATGTGCTAAAATTAAAAATTAAATTACAATATAAAGAAGTAAAATACGTACCTACATATTATACAAATAATGTAACAACAATGTATACATTATTACACACACATATAAGTGATCTATGAATATGTAGATTCTCATAATAATAATAAAAAAAAATAATAATCATCATTTTTGTATGATTATTTGGTAGTCTAATTTTGTATGATTATTTTGAGGGAGAGTGCACCTGCATTCCCACAGCCGCTGGGCGCATTCGACTGGCCACGTTACCCCTCTCTTACAGAAGACTACCTTGAAATGTACTGCATTTCCTACTTTATCCTATTTCTCCAATGTACGTACGTGCGTATTTCGGTAGTGGGTGAGATATCCCAGAGCCCATTTCCATCTCATCTTATCCCTCCCCATTTTCCCAATCCATTCTTTAATCTGCAAAGGTAGGCAGCGCATTCGGGAGCGTGCCAACGTTTATCATTTTGCACTGATGTTGACATGTATCACGTATGTCTATGGATGACAGTATCCACTTAGCATCAGGTAGACTGTATGCTCGTCTGTCGCCTATTTCTACATAAAAAAAGAAGTCTGTAAGTTGGCAGTAACTTCATTATCATAACCTTCATTACAGGGTATCAGAAGAGTTTCAGGAACTTAGTTTAGTTACATAGAGAGCTAGATAGAGATTTATTTTTAACACAAATTAAATATATTCATTACGGAGTCTATCGTAATCAAAAGTAATTCATACACAGCTTTGAACACGACCTCCTCCGCTATCTTTTTATCGCTTGTACCACACACTCTACATGGTCAGATGTGATCGGTCCATTGTTAGCACACGATATCAACTGAATTGCTGATTCAATGTAAATTGTAATTACGCTTCCGGATTTAAAATTTAAATGTTTTTGACATCCAAAAAACCCATTCTTACTCCAGAAAAAACAAATACTGTGTTTTTGATTGAAAATCAACCTCTCTCCAGCCTCACTTCAAAATTGCAAAACTTATAGAAAGAGCATATTTTTATGTGAATGACGCAATTTTTTACGCCTATCCAATACCTCAACTTCTGAAACCTTTTAGACTTTACTAAAGGCTCATAATGCATCATTACTATTCCAGGCACAGGGTTCCCGATCCATCTTCGAGGCTTGCACTCGGCCTCGGAGTAATGAGTTTAATAAATGCATTAAAACTTCGCAACTTAACCTCAATGAGGCAAAATTTAGGTCAGGTGACCCGGATGTTTTTCAGAGGCAAAAAAATGGTCCAATTTATGAAAAAAGTCTGTTTTTTTTTAATTTAGAAAGAAAAATAATTTTATTGACAACAACTTAAATAAAATAAAAACGGGGCGAGGTGGTCAAAAACTCAAGTGGTCTATGATAGCAAATGGTCGAAAGATCAAATCGTCTAATGTTATATTTCCCAATTAATTTAAATTGCAGATGGCCGCATTATTACAAAGCGTTAAGTCCGTTGAGGCGGCCTTGTTCGTCCATTTTGCACCTGCAAAATGGACGAATAAGGCCGCCTTAACGGACTTGTCTAAGTAGACAACCTTAGAATGTCACATTATATTCTTATATAGGAGTTGTCATAAATGTAATGAAGATTTTTATATTAACGATCTCTTGACATCATCTAAACAAATTAAAATATATCCTCAAACTAAACTAATATTATACGTAATGTAAAACAAAGATTTAAGTTTAATTAACTAATTAATTTACTTACTTTGTCTTAGACAACCTTGTCTAAGTAGTATGTTTCCATAAAAGCAACCAGTAAAGAATTGATAAATATAAGATTAAGTAGACCATTTGACTTTTAAACCAGTTGCTATCATAGATCACCTCATATTAACCCTACAAAAGTTATAAGGTACAACTTAACGAGCCCACATACTTATTGAGTAGAGATGAGGAAACGTATATAACGACATAAATAAATAATTTGTATGTATATGGGGTTCTTCAAAAAAGCTGTGAATAAGATCTTGCAAGGTCGGCGGTACATTGGCATCCGTAATTTAGTAGATATATTTAGAGTTCTCCGAGCCCAAAAAGTGTTAGGGATTTATTTAAGTTTAGAGGACAGAAAATCAATATTCATGGAAATAAAAGTTGCTCCCCGTCAATAATTGTGAATATTCAGCAATATTATGAATATTGAATGGAGATTAAAGTTTATTACAAAGTGCCCAAAGACTATAGATCTATCACCTGAAATGTTTTGTTGGTTGTTGGAAAAGAGTTATAAATCGACAAAAGATTTTTTCAATACTCATACTCTGAAAATAGGTCCGAAGTTGCCTGTGGAGCGAAGTGAAAATAGCCCAATACACCCTAGGGTGACCGTTATTCACCCAAGAATCCCTGGATACTGTGGAAACTCAAGTATCCCAGAAAATATCAAATATGAAAATACCCGGAAAAAACATTTCACTAACTATAAATAATTGCTCTAATGTCACCATAAACTTTAAATAAATATCTCACCAAAGTTGTTGATTTATGAAATAAAATTCATTCATTTTTTATTTTGCTAATTAGTAGTTTTATTTTTACTTTCCTTGTATTCGTAATGAAAAGCACAGTGTTTACCTAGGGGTTCAGGACTTATTTAGTCCCTCGACCTATTGGCGCCCTCGCTGCGCTCGGGCACCAAACCCAGTCTCGGGACTGAAATAAGTCACTTTCACCCCTAGGGTAACAATGTACTATTTTTTATAGACAATTGGGCGGACGAGCAAGCGGTCCCACGTGATGGTCAAAAAATCGTGTTAAGTGGCTTTTGTGTGATGTGTGATATTTGTGTGATAGACAGACAGACAGACAAAAATCTAAAAATGTCTGTTTCAGGTTCGTAGTGTACCTACTCTACACTACACTGCAACGTATTATTTTTCAAAAGAATATTTCCTGCAGACACGGCTCAGTAGCGATTTAATTATACTCGTATGTCTAGATTATAATATTACCACAAAATGCAAGTTATAAACATATACATTAAAATGCCAACTTTAAAACTTTCGGTTTGTATTGACATTTCTAGTTATTCGCCATCACATAAATAGTTTATAGAAAGATGTAATAACTTACACTACAAATGACAAAGAATTCATTACAATAAGACACTACCAATGCAAAATAATAATTACAATAAGACACTACCAATGTAAAATAATACTTAATTACAATAACACACTACCAAATGGAAAATAATAATTACAATACGACACTACCAATGCAAAATAATAACATATTTTCGGATAACATCCAGATATGCAAATTCTCAATAAATTTCGTTATATCCCTAATATGCATATGAAAGGGCGTGGCTACCCGTTGTCACAGCGGCGCGCCCCGCCCATTCAAAGGAAGGGGTACCGGCAGATGCGCGTGAGTCGACAAAACGCGGACCTTCGCAAAGAATACTTTGATAATTGTTTGTTATGTTTGTCGATGTGTTTAAAGATAAAGATTTAATATAGCTTTATTATTAATGTTGTTAATGATATTAGAAATAGTAAAAAAAACGATGAAAGTGTTGACAAGTCCGAGTACGAACTCACCGCGGACTAATTATCGTATGGACGCTAATTATGTTAGACCCAATGTGTGAGAATCACAAATGATCAAATAGGTTATATAAGTATGGCGAGCTCGGCGCAAACTTTTAGTTTCGATCAAGTAACAGTGCTATGAATAGATTGTTTTTTGCGTGACAAAAGCAATTCATGTAATTACAATAAAGACAGCATTAGTTTTCATCGGTAAGTGAAAAAAAAACTTTGAAATACGCCCTCGAGCATCACTAGATTGGCTGAATTCTAACAATTTATTGCAGATTCGTAAGTTGCACCTCACCCGTATAACCGAGTAGTTAATTATTTCAACGGGTAAAGGATTACATCCACCAATCGGTATTGGGCCAGCGTAGTGAATTAAGGCCTGAAACCCCTTCGTAATTAAAAGTGAAGTACTGAGTCATTCAGTGGGAATACATCATAGGAAAACTAAAATGAGAAGCCAATAAAACTTGACAATAATTTTATCAAGCAAGTATTATCTTAACTTTGAGTTTTTATGGTTTTATATAGACTAGTGGAATGAAATGTGAATTTCTGAATATACACTATTACATATAAAATAATATAATTCATCCTTTATTCATAAGTTTCGAGGAGTAGGTACTTTCAAGTGAAAAAGTCACAGACCCCTTAGTAATATTCAAACTAAATAATGAAAAACTAAAATTATATGTTTGGTTCCTTGTTTCAAGTCTCTTTTATCAAGAATTTATTATTACTTTTATTAAAAAAAAAAATATTTGTACATCTTTTATCGCCAATAGTCGTTTTTTTTTTTTAAAGAATGTAGGCGACAAACAAACAGTTCGATGCTGTTACCGTACAGTAAATCGTAACCAACCTTTTCGGACCACCTTTTTGCTGGACTACGATACATATTGTCTCGTGGACGAGGGATAAAAGCATGAATAAAAATAATATTCAATAGACATAATTATGCTAAGTTAAACACAATTACACTAAAGCAAACATATGGAACTGCATCAGAGCGAAATGAACTCTGTTTGCGGTATTTAACTGTAGCACACTCCTGGGTGCACTAATCGCCTGAGAGGGGGAGAGTGCACGCTGCAATCCAACAGCCGCTGGGCGCACTCGACTGGCCACGTTACAGGGGTACCCCTCTCTCACAGAAGACTACCTTGAAATGTACTGCATTTCCCACTTAACCTTATTTCCCTAATGTACGTACGTGTTTCGGTAGTGAGTGAGATGTGTCAGAGCCCATTCCCATCCTAACCCTCCCCATTTCCCCAACCCTTTCTCCAAATCCAGTCCTATATCCAAAGGTAGGCAGCGCATCCGGGGGCGTGCCAACGTTTGTCATTTTGGACTAATGTTGGCATGTATCACGAATGTCTATGAGTTACAGTATCCACTTACCATCAGGTGGACTGTATGCTCGTCTGCCACCTTCGTCCATAAAAAAAAAAAAAACGCCTAACGGGACTTAAGAATGAAATCATTTTAAGTATGCGGGTAATTGTCATGTATTAATTATGTTAATTTTCATCAATTAGAATAGCATCACCAATAGTGGGTGTTGTGAACGGCGACTAGGGGATAATGAATCCGCTACCACAAGCGTTGAAGAACTACATCACCTCCTCTGGAGTGGACTCGCCAACCCGTTTGGCCAACATGGCCAAAGGCGCTAACGCAAGCTCTGAGATTTTCCAAGATTTAAGCAGCAAGAACTTTCCAAATTAAAATTAACTCGCGATTTCGTTTTAGGGAATTTAGTTGCTTCTTTTTTCAACCTAATTGTAATCATAGTCAAGTGAGTGGAAAAATGAATGACTTATATTCAAATGAGCAGCCAAAAAAAGACGAAAAACAATTTTTGAATAACTGAAGCAAATTGTTTTAAATTATTAAGTTATTTAAATTATTAAGTTATTTAAACTATTGTTATTTAAATTATTAAGTTATTTAAATTATTCAGTTATTTAAACTATTATGGTAAGTTCTTTAAATTATTAAGAATGTCATCACAAAATCGATGCAGCACTCCTATTTCTATATGGTCACGTGAGAACGTAAACCTAAGCCTCCTTTGAATTTGCTGCAATCGATTTGATGTACATTCAGTACTTTCTGCTGTTCGTATCATCATTTCTTATTGAAAACAGAATCAAAACAGACAATCAAGACAATATCAGCTGCTTGTAAAGTATTGGAAACACGGTTAGGTAAACCCAATTAGATTGGTACAAGAGCGGAATGAGCTTAGTTTGCGGTCACTAACTGTATGCGCTTCTCTAAGTGCACTGCAGTAGGATTACTTAGTAATTCTGTTAGGTTTAGGGTATGAAGAACCGAGATTTGAAAACTGTGACGTCACTGCAGGATAAAGGTCAACTGAAGGGCAACCAGCCCTCTCAGTATCCGCTGCCGGATATGGGCCTCTTCAAATTGAAATTTATTAAATTAAACTTACATCTACCAATATTAATATTCCTGTATGTATATCTATCTTAGCCTTTTTGTATGGAGCTTGGGTATACTTAGCCCTTTAGAATTGGAAAATATCATTGTGGGGCCCGCTGGCTCTGTCGAGGTACCAGATATTTCTAATTAATATCAGATAAGTACAAAATCTCTCTCTCAGCTCTCTTAGCATGGGTGTCGTAACAGGCGACTAAGGGTTTAAAGTCGCTACCACAAGCGTTGAGGAACTGCAACACTCTTAAGAGTGGACTAGAAATTTGGAGAAAGCAGATTTTGAGGAGAAAGCTAAATATTTTTCAATTTCGTTAACAGCTTAAATGGCTTACAGTTCACTGTCTTCACGATCACTTCTGTCATCCCCTTAACCTCCGTTCTTCAGAAAATCTTCCTAAAACTCCTGTTCATACTTCTATTCTGTGTTCGCTATAGTAATTCTATATAGTAAATCGAAAAAATAAATAACTAAATCTACTAAGCCGAAATCGTTGACTAAAATTAATAGTGAAAAAACGATTAATAAAGGTAATAAAATCCCATTAAAAATATAAAGGTTCTGAGATAAAATCTCTTAAAAAGCTATAAAGCGACAATTACGCTTACAAAGTAACACAATGTGCTGTGTAACATGAGAGCCATTCAATCTGCACGCAATTCAGTGTCGCATAATATTTGTAACATTAAACTACAAGGTGTGAAATGTTACATTTTGTGTCGCGCGATATAAGTAGACTGGTTTAATATTCACTGGACAGACTTGAAAGCGGCACCAACACCATTGTAAATATAAAGAAAATATTTCGTTAATTGTCCTTCTAAAAGTGACACCTATATATATGTATATATATATATATGTATACACCTATATATGTATACATATATCTATTCCTTTTTATAAGCTACACTAGTTTTTTTAGGGGAATTCAATGAATAACTACGGAGAATTCAAAGTGTAATTTGAAATTAAATAAAATGAACACTTTTTGTTTTACCGTATTTAACGATGGCATACCGAAGTGATAAAACATAGATTTCGCTGTTTCATATGTATTTATTTACTTAAACGGATATCAATCCGTATGATTGTTCACCTGACAACTCGTGACCACGGTTGGTGCAACCCAATCGAAACGACGAGTAAAATAAATAAAGTAAATATTCGCGTTGAGACCCGTTTAAATAGATACAAATGATATATTATTCATATGTTTTAGAGAAAATGTTTAGACGACATTTATATAGCTTAATTAGTTATATTTAAAAATATATCGTTCGTAAATGTAGGTGTAAGATCTTTTGAACGTTTGCTTATAACTTCACCACGCGGGCCCAGTGGGGTGCAGGTTGGTGGATCATATAACCATTTTTTCTTATTTCTAGAGCACACGGGTTTCCTCGCGATGTTTTCTCTCGCCGCCAAGCTAGTGACAATTTTAAAAAATCCGTACTTAAATCGAAACTCAGTGGCACGGGCCGAGGATTTTAACTCACGATCATATGAATGTGAGTCGAGTATATATAGCTCTAGGCCATCACCGTTCTCCTTTGGAAGTTTATAATTGAAAAAAATGCTACACGCGATCGAACGGAAGTGATCACATTATACTCCCAACAGCGACAACTTCGCTCTAATAACCTAAAAGGGGCAACAAAATATTTTATTGCTGGGTTGGTCTGTAACCTTAGAACCACAAATTGCTTTCCAATTATAGCCTTTATTGTGCTTTTATCGGCACAAGAGTTGTGTTATATTCGTTATCAGATTAAAATAAAATTGACACATCCATGTTCCACTAACACAAGTCTCGGTACGGGAGACGAAATACTCGTAGTAATGTGAATGTAACATAGAGTGAATGTAAAATACCCTTTTTTTAATTTATTTTTTTAATTTGTGCCGCTAATATTATATAGAATGTCACATTATATTCTTATATAGGAGTTGTCATAAATGTAATGAAGATTTTTATATTAACGATCTCTTGACATCATCTACTGAAATTAAAATATATCCTCAAACTAAACTAATATTATACGTAATGTAAAACAAAGATTTATGTTTAAATAACTAATTAATTTACTTACTTTAATTAGCTTACTTTAATTTACTACTTACTTAATTTAATGCTTTAATTAATTTACTTTAATTAGCAAATTTGATACCTTTTAGTCGTTTTTATTATACCCTTTTTTCGTCACCCTATATACTATACAATAATTTATGTTAGACTTTCACTTATATTGTTATATCTATTGTTGTTGTATTTGTGTTCTTGTACTTAAAGATGTAATAAATAAACATTTAGGATCTCCTTTGTGATACTCGTAGTCTGATATCTACAGTTCTTTAGTTGCCTTATACCTCTTATGCTTATTTTCTTTAGGATGAGGCCAGTTGAGTTGTACAACTGTATGCACACGTTTTGTATTCTGAGTCGTAGAAAGAAGAAAATAGAATAATATATAGAATTTGTGCCAACATTAGATTAAGATTATGTTTAGCACTAAATTTTGTTTAACACTAATTACGCAATTTGCAAATATTGAAATAAAATTTTACAATTCATTTGACATGTATCGAATTGACCATTAAAAATATAGGTCCTTTTCTATATAGGTCATATATATGACTACATTTCTATTTCACATTTCTATATGACATACATATATATTTACGGAAAGGTTCCGAAGTCTACGAAATCCGTCACATATTTGTAGGTGTGAAAAGTTTCTACGAAACTTGGCTCTATTATACTCCACAAAACCATAACTTTGTTCGTTAATATTAGCTCTAGGGACGACAATTATTAGCTAGTTTGACAACTAGTGCTAGTTGTGAAAGTTCGATCACGTCCTTTATGCGTTAACTTTGTTAAGTAAGATTTCGGCACTTGTGTTATTATACCAAGTTAGGTAAGTTGGTTGTTCTTTCGACCCTTTAGTTCTGTCTTGAGGCATTTAACATATTACTTAAATAGTACGGAGGATAACTCAAACGATAACGTTAGACAAAACATTTACTTAAATTACGTAGCGTTTTGCAAGCGCTCAAAATTCAAAATTACAACACTACAAACTTAGAACATTGTGTAGCTGAAATGACAATTTACAGGTCATTTATTTTCCTTAGGACCGATAAATTGATAAGTTTCGACAAGTACTGAATATCGCCAAGAGTGGAAGATCGTATGTAATAATGAGACGCAGGAGAGCAGGGGCGCCTATATCCAGAAGTGGAAAGACATAGGTAAATTTTATGGTACAGTATTAATTAATTGAGTGTACGAGGCAAAGATGCCATAAAAAATCTCAGCTCTACTAGCGACAAATTCAACAAGTTTATTAGATTCATAGTTCCACCAGAGCCGGAAAAATAATCACAAAACATCAGATGTACCAGGAAAAGGCCCAAGATAACTTATCTTTGTCCCAAAAATAACTTATGTTTGACGTAAAAAATTGTATCTCTCTATTTGATATCAGTCTTTAAAATGACTCATTACTGAGTCACTCATACCCTAGTAAATCACCAGGATGTTTCGGGCCATAATCTATCCAGTAGAAATCCATCTGGATCATGCCGAGCTGGTGACAGTTTTCAAAATCCGTACTTAAGTTGGAACCGAGGGTAGGAACTCTAGGAACGGTGATACTCCTAGGCCATCATCGTTCTAACTCGCCATTATTACGTTTTATTACGAATCTTTATCTCCTAATAAAAGGACTTTCCATTTCTGTTCCTCATGTATCATATATTAAATATATATTATTCATATATTAAATCATATATGTATCATATATTAATATATATGTATCATATATATATTTATCTAAATATTAACCTACCCTACAGAACGCAGGCAGTAAATATAGTTTGATATATTTATTAGGAGTAATCCCATCGCGCCGCCGGCAATCTAAAACCTACTGCGGCGAGCACACACTTGACGATAACTGCTACAGTCAGCAAATAAAATAAATACATCATGACGAAAATAGTTGACACCACTTACCATTTTAGGTAATTCAGACCATATCATCAGCCCATGTCTCTTTATTGCTGGATGTAGGCCTCTCCTAAGGCTCGCCAGCTCACACGATCTTTCGCTTTTCTCATCCGGACACTATCAGCAAACTGAATGACAACTGATGTGGTAAACGAGTCCTTGAATGGTGACCACGTACTTGGAAGCGAAGTGTCGGATGCCTGAAGTAGATCGACGCCTTCGAGAAGTTTAATCCAAACACCATTTATTAACCACGAGAACTTTAAATAAGCATCTTAAACAAACGATACTATCATCCCATGTATCTCCACTACTTGTATCTTGTGTCCTATTTCGTACGCCACTGAAGGTATGAATAGGAATGAAGAATACCAATTGCCGACGCCCAGTCTCAGATACCGCACCGAAAAGAGACAGGAACTAATCAGTACTTTCCCACATGGTGCAGCTTGGGTTTCGCAGTCATTGGAGTACCTAATAGATGCCTTTTAGGTGGTATATACGATGGAGGTTGTTGATCGATACAGATTTAGCACAGTGCCTTTATGTTAGGATAGGTAAATGGGAAGCAAAATGTGTCAGATAACAGGAACGTGCATCTCGTGTAAGAATATATGCAGATTTAACTCATATTTATCTACGCTACACCACGCTAGGATGGACAAAGTCACGGGCAATGACTAGTGTCATCAGTGCTCCTCAAATTTTCCAGTTCATTGAAAACAGTTTTTATATAGATATCTGCACACAGCCACTACGGTTTATCAAGTTACAAAATTAATACACCCCATTATGGCACATTTATTTTGTTTGCAAAAATTACTGCTGGCAGACCGACCAGAGAAACCAGAGAGATCAAATGCAATCTGCATGGATCAGTTTCGTTGTACTTTAATTTATTGTATATTTTTACAGTGACTGTCTCACTTTTTTTAAAAAATGGCGTTGACAGTTTTAGAGAAGCACAATTTTGCCAATCTCAAGTAAACAAAAAACGAGTCAACGCAAAATCAGGTCGAAAGAAGTTATGGAGTAAACCAGAAACGAAAAACAGTAGCAATAGACGTCACAAACATGACAAACACAAAAACAAACACATTTTATAGTCTTAAATTATTCGTATGACCGACATTATGCTAGAGACACAAGGACAAGAAGACCGATGTTACCATCAATTAATATCAATTATATGACTTAGTGAATTAGTACAGACGTTAAACTATAATAACTTATTATTTAAATCGATAGTGCTAGCGTACACAGACGTTACAATATACAACAATCATATCACACACTATATTATTTGTTTGGTTTTAGTAAGAACACATAGTTTTTTTCTGCGGACGGTACCGCTAACTAACCATTGTGGGGACTTGATTATAGCGAATAGTGTTAGTAACATTGCCTGCGAACCTCTTTATTGGAATTCTATTTCTTACGTAAGGCTTATACCACGTAAATTAATTCCTGCCGGTATAGTAAATAAGGGACAGACCTAATAAAATTCAGGGACTTTATCCCTTTACTCGCCATTACGTGGGTTTAGCGCAAATGAAATACAGAATGAACTAAATGTACCGGATGAAATAAAAAGTAACTGCACGCTCTTAATATTGAATTTATTTCGTGAAAACTGATAACTTTTGATTTAGGACAATTGATATTAGATCCTTTACCTATGAAATTTTCGTTTGTTCATAGTGGCCACTTTGAACGTTATCTTGCATTTTGCTTGTAATTCGAAATTCAAATTAATTTCAATTTAAAGCTATGACAATCTTTTTCGAAATCAGCTATTTTTGCTTTTCAGTCAAACGATTTTTGCTTAGATATCGTTGTGTTTGCGACCATAGAAGAAATTCGCGTTATTTTCGAATATGAGTTCCGTCGTGGCAGCTACGCAGCGCAGACGGCACGCAATATCAACGATGTGTACGGACCAAACACCGCAAACGAACGCACGGTGCGTTCTTAGTTAAATTGTTTCCGTTCTGAAAATTTCGACCTCAAGAACAAGGCCCGTGGACGACCAGAGACTAAGGACGATGATGACTAATTGAAAGCAATAGTGGAAGCGAATTCATCTCAAACTACGTCTGAGTTAGCAGCAGCCTTCGGCGTGAGTAATATAACGATATTGATGCATTTGTGTCAAATCGGGAAAGTGAAGAAGCTGGGAAATAAACTAAATTGTAAAAAAAAATGTTCATTCTAAATTAACTTTCACTTTCTTGTGTTACGTAAAATGTAAAAAAAAATGTCAGTTAGTAACAATAATCAGCCGTTTTAACGTTCACTGCTGGACATGGAGTCCATCGTCCCTTATGTTCATCGTATGAGTTTAATGAAAGTCAGTTGCAAACGCGTCGAAGCTTGCCTAACTTTTCTGAACCGGCACAAAAATGAAGCGATTCTAAATCGTATTGTCACTTGTAATGAGAATTGGATACTGTATGATAATCGTAGACGTTCGATGTTGAACCCATAATGTCGATAATGGTTGAACCCAGGAGATACAGCCAAACAATGTCCCAAACGGCTCGCCCACACACTGCACAACAGACAGTCTCAAAGTTACCGAGCTTCGATTGGAAACTCTCCGCCCCCCACCGCACTCGCCAGACCTTGCACGTACGCATTTTATAACTATATACCAATATAACAAAAATACTTTATAATAAAAAAATGTAAACGTTCGTTTGTTCAAAATCGTAAATCTCCGAAAGTTCTTCACCGATTGCTTTAAAATTTTGACACAATATTGCACTCGAATACGCGCGTGGTTTTATATACGTATCATAGGGTAAAAACATGCTTTTTACCCAAAACCAGGGTAAGCGCCATCTGTTGCGCAGTCACAGCAACGCGTAGCCGGGAACAGCTAGTTTGAAATAAAATTGGCATGTACGCAACTTACTTGGGTACATGTTCCATTAAATGTATGTTTTAAAAGTTATTTTATTTTGTGTTTTTCTATTGAGACTGTATACTAAAATGTCAACTTTCCTCTTTTGTTTTGCGGTGACAGCCTGTAAGTAACGCAACATAGCTAATAGCATTATATATAGCTCTTGTTTCCATTTATGTCTTGTTGACAACAAAATAAAACATATCGTTTCCATTATACAATCTAACCAGCGATGTTCGTTTTAGAAACAGGCAGAGACACACACAAGTATCGCCTTTAAAGTAACTTTCCTACAGCAGCCATCTTTAACCTACCACCTGGTCGTTGGGCGTCGTAATAAACCAAATCAACGGACCGTATTGGTTGACTGAGCATAAATATGACAATATTTTTTTTCAGAGACTCGTGTCAACCACCTGGCAACAAACGCAACTATTTATAAAGCCAAATTAACCTTAAAAGACACGCCTACAGAAGCTGTGGAAGATAAAAAAGTTTGTAAAGTTAAATCGTATATATTTCTCGGGTTCAGTCTCTTTAAAATAATTACAACGCTTGAGTTGAAATATATGTATTTAAAAACAGAAATTAAAAAAAGTACTAATCATTAAATCATTATTTCACAATTTTTCTAAGTAGATAGTGTTATTAAATAAGAATATCTTATCAGCTTTTTTTCTTTGAAATGCTACCACCAAGCATTGGATCCAATTATTTTTTAATCATACCAAAGTCGCGTTCCATGGAGAGATTCCTGGAACCTAAAGCTTTTACCACATAGAATTGTGACGAAAGCTCATTAGGTGTGAGTTTGTTACTGAAAACCTTTGTTGTCGGATTAGGTTCACTACAGACTTTATTATTAACCATAAGAACATTGTAAAAATCACAAAATACTTACTTATTTAGCACAGGCTTGTACTACAGGAGGAGAGGAGGGGGCTGTGCACTGCAGCTGAGCCTTATGGACTGATATCAAAATTCTGTAAACAGCATGTGTACAATTGATCTATCGCATAATTGGTTTGGAATGTTGTATTAATGGTTAGTAAGACTTCGGAGGAATAGAGAATTAAAAAGGAGAGTAAGAGACAATGCTCTAGTAGATATTGCTAATTTATGTTGTTACAGAACGCGGTCTGAGTTGTGCGTGCCAGACAACGTAAATAAGGTAAGCATTTTGTGTAATTATATGCTAAGTATTACTGTGTAATACTGCTGTGTAAGTATAACTATGTGTCACATCTAAATTGAAAAAAAAAACATTTTAATTTTCAACTACAGCGTTCTACAGTGATTCACGGAACGCAGAAAATATTATGTAGCAAACGTTTAAAAAATTACTTTACTATCTGTGTTGCGGAACCCCAAAAAAAAATAAAAAAAAAACGTCTTTGTACGTGTCTTTAAAAGGTAAGAGTTTATTTTTATTTTTCGAATGAATGATACAAATGTCTGTAATCTCATTCCCCGTGATTTCCTTGAAAATTCAAGGGTTTTTTCATTGTAAATTAACTTTCACTTTCTTGTGTTACGTAAAATGTAAAAAAAAAATGTCAGTTAGTAGCAATAATCAGCCGTTTTAACGTTCACTGCTGGACATGGAGTCCATCGTCCCTTATGTTCATCGTCTTGTGCATGGGGAGACACGTAGCCAGCGGTGAATGTTAAGAGGGCTGGTTGCGGTTACCACTATTCTTAGTTTGCGTGCTCAACACCCATAATATTTCAGTAGGTGTTAACCCAATCTTTTTACAGTCGATAAATGTACGGAATCGATGTATAATGTATTCGGTTTCACGTATCGTAACGAGCATGATGCACGCGAGACACGTATTAATAATGTTGCTGTGTGTTTTATCGTTTTTGTGTTCATTGAATACAATCAATCAAGGGTTTTTTTATTTAGTTATTTATTTATTTTTAAACAGAACAGATTGTACAGGTTATAAAAACCAATTCCACAGCATAGCCGCTCAGAACACGCTCATTTGAGAAAAATGTGGCATATAGCATGTGACACGGGTGCATTACGTTGGAATGCACCAACATTAGGTGCGTTATTGCATTAGGTTAGTACGAGATGGAATCTCCTCTGGCAAGTGGTGATTGCGCGGGCTGATGCACCGATCCGGGACAGAAAACTACACA
This sequence comes from Sesia apiformis, assembly GCA_914767545.1. NCBI lineage: Eukaryota > Metazoa > Arthropoda > Insecta > Lepidoptera > Sesiidae > Sesia > Sesia apiformis. The sequence continues at coordinate 1,347,228 of OU611958.1, forward strand.
CCACTCAACAACGACGGCAAGGACATAGAACATAATTACATAGATATAAATAGAAGGTGGCAGATAAGCATACAGTTCACCAGGTGGTGAGTGAATACTGTCGCCCATGTACATCCAGGATACATGCCAACATCAGTCTAGGCGTGATGAACAAATGTCGGCAAGCCTCCGGATGCGCTGCTTACCTTTGGAGATTCAGGAGAAAGGGTTGGTAAAATAGGAAGGGATAGATTAGAGAATGGAATGGGAGCATATTATCGATACACGTACGTAAATTAGGGGAATAGGATAAATTAGGAAATGCAGTACATTTTACAGTAGTCTTCTGTGAGTGCCCGGTAAGGTGACCAGTCGAGCTCTTGGGAGCTTGTAAATACTCTTGACATTTGTCAAAAATGTTCATTAGTGACTGTATCCGCTTATCATCAGATGGACTCTTTACACATTTGCCATCATTACTTGTATACATTACTTGTATACAACATTTAATACATTTTGAAAAAACTCGTTGTAATGTTAATGTTAAGTGATTTTTAAAATTTCGTATGTCTGTCCGAACACGCTTCACGTAAATACCACTGAACGTATTTTAATGAAACTTGGCATAGCTGTAGCTTATATGCTGGGTTAATATTTAGGGTACTTAATATCCAATATAGAGTTCTCGAGGGAATCATAAATAAGTCCACGCAAACGTAAAGTCGCGGGCACTAAATCTATTCTGTATAACGAGACTGAGTATTCATTGTCTTTGTGTGCGTGTGTGTGCCTCTTGTTGGCGTTAAGAAAAGATTCCACACTGGTTCATCTAAATATTACTGTCCGTCTCAATTAGTAAACGAAATCGTTTACTAATTGAGAAACCAGATTATATTAATGAGTTTTTGATACCGAAATTGTTTCAGATAATACTTATAATGAGAAACAATATTGATTTTCTCGTCCAATTTGATCACCTTGATGGTTTTTCATTACTGTTAAAATTATAATAAGCGTAGGTAACGTTCAAACAAGATTGAGTTTAAAACATCAGATTATTGATAGTCCGAACTGAATGTTTCTTTTTTCTTAATGTCTTATACGAGTTTATATTATGTATACGGGTATTATATTGTGTATCCACATTTGATTAAACATTTATTTCGTCTGTACCTAAAAGTTGTTTTGTAAATTTTAAGCTTTAAAGGATAAGACGGAGGCTTGTGCATTTTAAATTTTTATTATGTTTGTTATATTATCCTATTTTTGTTTTGGTGTACAGTAAAGAATTTTCTCTATCTAGCTATATATTATCATAACGTCATCGAAACGCATTACTTTTGCACTTTCTTGATAGGGAGCAGTCGCGTACCTATTTTTCGGGCTACCGAACACTTTATTTCGCGAACCCGAGGATTGTGGAACGACCTACCTACCTCCTGAGGTCTTTACGATATGAGGTTCTTCAAGAGAGCTGTAAATAGATTACAGACGCGCTGCCTAACCTTCAGCTGTGAATAGATATTTGCAGGGTAGGCAGCGCGCCTGTAATCCTCCTGGTATTGCAGGCGTCCATTGGCGATGGTAACCACTTAAAACACCAGGTGGGCCGTCTTCCTGTCTGCCATCTTTAATATATACAAAATAAAATAATGCAAACTGCAAGTAATACTTTTATTCGGTTTATTTTTATTTAAACACTACATGCAATATTTACATTATTAATTGCAATAATGACGTCAGCGTATCAAATTGCAAATTTTCCCGCCATTCAACACGACTTAATAAATTACGAGTGTTATAAAGAAAACAAATTAAATGTTTAATTCAAAAACACCAACTGCCTGGATTTGTCACACTGTGCAATTTTATATCGCCTCATTTTTACACATGTAACTCTTATTTGTAAGTAGAGAAGAATTAAATTTAAAGTAATGCGGTTGTTTCAACGGCATTTACAATATAATGATGTATTTTTAAGGGACAACATACACTAATGTACAAAGACATTAAATGCTAATGGTTCACATAAAAATGTTTTCTATTATACTGTCCCATAGGATTCAAATTTCTTTCATACAAACTGGCATAAGGGTGCAATGTGCTTCATTTTTAATGTAACATAAGTGCAGTGCAATAAATTTGTTAATTTGAAGTTCAATTCCCTAGTTTTAAGGTTGAAATTGGGTGTAAAAAAACATCAGAATTACAACAGGATGAAACGAAAATCATAGAAACATATGCGAAATACTTATCGCATAATAAAAGTGCTTTATAAAAGCTTCAAGGGTGAACACAAATAATTGTAATTGTGGTTGTAAGTACAATTTTTTGTACATTTGTATAATTGGATAATGTCTGACATTGTTACCGGTACAATAAGCTACAATGGTTGTAGAGATGACAGTTATAATTGTTGAATAGCAAAATACACTTTTAAGTCTACTAAATGTCCACATACTTAATTAAATTTTGTATAGGGTTGGTCGAGATTTGGGTATTTCAGGTTACAGACATTCATTCCTAAGAATTCACTTAAAGTGAGTATATTAATATAATAATTAATTATTGTCAACGAAAAGTTGTGAAAATGGACCGAGAAGTTCTAAACATGTTCTAACATGCAAACATGTTAATTAATAGTGCAGTAAAGTCAATCAATGAGCTATGGAGAGAGCTATGGAGAGAGTTATTGAGAAAGCTGTAGAGAGAGAGCTATGGAGATAGAGCTATGGAGAGAGAGCTATGGGGAGATTTGTGAAGAGAGCTATGGAGATAGCTATGGAGATAGAGCTACGGAGAGAGAGCTATGGAGATAGAGCTATGGAAATAGAGCTATGGTGAGAATTATAGAGAGAGCTGTGGAGAGAGCTTAACTCTTTTTGTTAAAAATACAAGTATATATGTGCTAAAAATATACGTACTGCTAGATATTGGCTTCTCCTGCCCAGGATTTTCTTTTTTTCTCATCCACCCTTTCTTTCCATAGACTTTCTTTACTGAAGACTTTCTTCAGTAAATCCGTTTGGTAGGAAATCGTCCCACGCTACATTTCCCAGTACATGAGTACTCTCGTACTCTATATATAGGAATATAAGTAGATATACTCTTCTGGAATATAAGATTGAATAATAAATAAATAATCATATATATATATATATATATATATATATATGTATAGAGAGAGAGAGAGAGAGAAATGACTATGGTTCAATTCAATTCAAGGGTATGGTTTAACGCCCAACCGAAACGGCTGAAGCCAGGTACATGGCACAGTCAGTATGTTTTATGACGTATGTGACCATACCAAACCATCGGCCAGTGTCTCTACACTGCTGGATACAGGCCTCTCCTAAGGAACGCCACCACACACGGTCCTCCGCTCTTCTATAATTTTCTCTCACATGCCCTCACTCAATCACAAAATCTCACCCTCTATAGAACGCAATAAACAATGCGTGCGTAAGTAGACTTAATGAACATCCTGTTATTTGATCCAATATTCTTGAAACAACTCCTGCCTATGTTATTCATTATTCTAATCAAAATAAAGTTCAAAACAAGCAGTAATTAGATATGTGTAGAGGGAAGTTTAATAATTTAATATAATGATGATAATGTAGTGACTAATGATGAACGTAATAATAATAATCGATATAAAAATGTAACATTTTTTTGCACGCCTATTAATAAAAGCAGAACATAAAGGAATGATGTGTTGATACCTTAACACTTATTTATTTCAGTTCGGACAATTATTTCAAGGGATTCTGGCTTTTATAGTGTCAGAAATAAGACACGTGAGAATGGTAATAAATTATAGAGTACGATATATAAGTGTAATCTGTTTATTAGAGGTCACGTGTACAGCACGAGGCACTCATTTGGGAAGTAGTCCTCCAGGCAGAAGTGCGGCCATGAAGTCAGAAGAAGAAATTACGTTAAAAAAATGTTTTTTTTTTTCATCTACAAAGGACCGTGATGGCCTAGAGATATTCTCTAGATTTTCATTCGTGACGTCGGGAGTACAAATTCGGGCCTGTACCATGCAGATTTAGATTTTAAACTTCTCACTCGTATCATTTTTGTAAAGTCCTTAATAATTATTGTCGGGTCAGGATACAACTGAACATGACGACGAATCACTGTCAGATATCGTTTATTGATTATAAGTAGCGACCAAAATAAATCAATAAATCCTCTATAATATAATAATACACAACTTATCAATAACATATCGAATAAACGGCTAATAAAACATCCCCATTAGTTGTTAGAAACAGAAATCTGACAACCGCTCGTGCAAAAACATCTGTCCTTTTTTATACCCAACTCCTATTTGCCGCGTCATTAAAAATACCGTCGTCACACTTTCCACTTATTATCCATTTTTACATCATTCCTATAATAAATTTTATGCCAAATAAAATTCCTTGCCCCGCCCTGTCCCGATAAATAACTTCGAAAGGACAAATTTTTCGAAAAAAAACGTGGACCCCCTTTGCGTAAAATTGTCGTAAATCCTATTGTTGGCGAGAAAAGAGCTTCAGTTTTGTGATAAAATTCCGCTAAATGATGGGATTTTATTTGGATTTGTGGTGAAAGAGGGGTTCGTATAATGTTTTATAGTATTATTTATATTATACTCGTAAGTATTTTTATGCGTGATATTAAGTGTTAAAGTGTTGTGTGGTTTTTAAAGAGCACTTAATGTAATTAATAGTTTTGAAGCACCATTTGTTGTTGTAAGAGTTGAGATGACAAAATACAACGAGTACTAAAAGTGTTGTTGTTTTTATGTTACTCTGTAGTGGAATTATTTATGTGTACTATTTTCATTGTTATTATATACAGAGTATAACTGAACCATTTGAGATATTTTTAACATTTTAACATTTTTTTTAACATGTAGAGAATCCTTAAATATGGATAAATCAAAAACCCTAATGGTAGGCGCTAGTCGAAAGGGATTTCGCTATTTATAGTAAGTTTTAGGAAAAAAGCGTATAAAGAAAACTTGTTCAATCTTACGAGCTTATGCAACAACATTTCATTACTTAGGTTTATACACCGTTATCTATATCTTCACCGTCATAATTTTCGAACTAGTGGACCCATTGATGTACAGTATTTAGAAGCTCACTGAGTGGACCGATTTGACTCATCTGCGAACTGAACCAAGATATCTCCGCAGTAGGTATATTTTTCGAAATCTCCCTAAAAGATTAATTTTTTTGCATAGATTTGAGAATACATACTATAATATGCTATACAAGTACTCTAGCGCAGGCGCGTTAGAGTCTAATAGTGTTCTATGTGCAGAAGCTCTCGAATTCTATAGTTCATGTGTTTTGAAAATAGATAGAATATTCTTATTACGTAGTACCTACTTGAGTTTCAAATTTAACTTTTTAATGAACCCCTCATCTCTCTAGAAGTTGCCAACCAGGTATGTTTGATAAGAATGTACGATGTGTCATCCGGTCTATTCCCATCTCGATGTATCGTTGACACATTTCGTGAGTGATACTATTTCCGAAAGTATATGTGTACATATCATGAAACGTCAACATTATCGATGGTCATGGTCTAAGAAGCAGCTGTTCTATGCAACTGCTTCTACGACTAAATATATAAATATAATATTATCTAAACACTGGAATAAAAATCGCTTAACTCATAGATAATCGTTCACCATAACAAATGCCATTCCATTCAAACCATACAACCATAAGTAGTACTCAGAATAATAGACAGGCGACAAAGTGTCTGAATTCACGCTTTTGGAATATACAAAAATGGAGGCATGCATGAAATTCCTTACTATAATACATTATAACTATAATAAGATAACTGCGTATCGACTTCAAAAAGAATCGATTTAGGTGGTACCAAATTGAACTTTATGACTTTCTAATAAAATATGCCAATACAAAACATTTTTCCTACAAATATACAAATGCAAAATAATTTTGAATCGTAAAGACCCGTTTCCAAAAGCTACAATCACTTAAAATAATGTTTCTGGGGAAAAAATTACGGTCGAATAACAACAATAGTATCTTGCGAGCCGATTTGTCGCCGCATGTCAAATGACTCCTTTGATGAATGAATGAATGAAAAGTCGGCAGTTATGCAATCAATTAACGGGGGCGGTGCCGGCCGAAAAGGATCGTTTGTGAATGGGATAGGACAACTTGTAGGTAAGACCTTTTGAGGCCACAAAATTTCATCTTTATTTTAAAAAATATTTCTGTAATTTACTCGTATATCTGAATTGAATAGATTAATCACTCTTAATTAATATTCTCTCTTTTGTATTAGTGGTGTTGTTGATCCAAGTCGCGCTCATATTGTCAAATTTAAAATAGTAGAATTTGGTAAACAAAAAATAAAGAAACTTTTTTTTTACTCTTGGTAATTACAATACACGGGTCAAAAATATGGAAGTACATCGAAATAAAATATGTATATGTAGTAAAAAAAAAACATTCATGCATTATAATTGGTCTTGCGCCTAATAGTTTGGTAAAAATTTGTGAGTTTTAATATCGCCAGAAAAAAAAAAAAATATATACGAGTATATTTGTAGTTAGATTATGCAAATGTATTATGTATGCAAAGTCACATGTTACAGAACATTATATTATTATGACATTAAAAAAAATATATATTAATAATTAAAAAATAAGTAAATATTAATAATAAATAGCAATTTACAATCAACTTCGATTTCATCTCCTTACACATACATACTCATAAAAGTAGTTTAAATTTAATAATCAGTTAAAATTATTTATCCCTTATATCCAATCAGAATTCAAACTGAGAAGTTGATGAGAAATTATAAGCAATGATTAAATAAAAACTGCATCTATGTATAAGGTTGTAATCATATAACATCAACAGTGAAAAAAAAGCGTTTTTGTTTTATAAAATTTGTTTTTTTTTCCTTTATGTATTGTCTTTAAAACGCGACAACGTAGAAGGACAACAAAGCGTAAATCCGCTTCCGCTTTCGCCAACCCGCCCGCTAATTTAGCAACCCCAACGAAGATGTATCATTTTATAAAGCACCTCACACACGAGTAAAAGACGAGGCTACCTAAATACGGTGACATTTTACACGCCAATAGTTCTGTTCAACATATTTTCTTATTGTTATGTTCATTCATAAGCCCAACAATACGCAAAGTTAGGAATAAGTGACTGGATTTTTCTACTTGAATTTATAAATGAAACTGGAGTGCCCGTGGCGAAATATAAGTATAAATTTATTTCGTAAAGTTAAAATTGAATTATTAATGATATAACATAGCATGCGTACGGTTACAAAATTTTGTTTTTTTGTATGTTAACGTATTATTATAGTAATTATAAAGTTCATATTTGTTGCTCTATTTGAATGAAAAAGTTTGGTCAACAAACTTGTATTTGGGGTTGGCGCTACCTAATCATCTATTGAATATGATGTTAATGGGCTGCAGAGGCGTTTGTATTAACCCGAAGACATTTTAGTAATAATCCAACACGTAAATCCACTACAGATTGGTGAATGTTAAATTTATTTAATTCTTGTTTACAATTCTACTTAGTATATAAATTGTATATAACTAGGCCTACATCTGGATGATGTAACAACACTTCCACCCTTTTAGGTACATCATTTTAAAAAACCCTACCCGGCAATTTTGAGATCTCTATGTCTTTCCTTTTATGCAGGGCGAATATATGTCAGTAACGACGTTGTCTTTTATATTATCGGTATAGACAGATACACTTACATATAGATAGATTAGGTTTTAGTATATGAATTTAAAAATTAAATTTATATGTATAAACTAAGTTAAAGAACTGTCAAAATTCTTCAAAATACGACAGAAGACAAAGCAAAAGAACGAGCGGGAAACTGAAAGCGAGCGCATTCGTTAGCTAAACCGCGGGTACTACAAAATAAATTAAAAACTTAAACATTAAAATGCACATTAATTCTATATTACCTTATTTAACGCATCATCACTTTTGTTTCAATTTTAAACACAAATTTAACATCGATACCCTATTATAGGCTATTCCCAATTCGTACGGCTAATACATCCGCACGTCATTTCCGCTTCCGGTAGACTGGCCATGCGACCGCCGGAAGTGACGTCACACTTCAATTTGGCGACCCGTTTTAAAATTAATGGCGTTTAACCGAAGTTTAATTGCCTTATTTAAAATTTAAGGACTAGATAATGTGGTTTGAGTGGTGTGGTCTCTGTGGTCGCACATTTAGAATTACAGTTACCCTAACCAGGTTGGTTTATGTTCTACTGCGGGACACGGACCTCCTCGTGCACATTTTCATGTGCATGAGGGATGTATGGCCTTAAAACCCCACGCTGGCCAAGCGAGTTGGCCAGTCCACTATTTTCGTGGTGGCGAAGTTCCTCAGGGCTTAAGGTAGCGGCTTTGTATGACCTCGGTCGCCTTTTACGACACCCACAAGAAGAGATGAGCTGTGGTTATTTTAAAGCCGGCTGACATCAAACTGTCGTTAATTAATTCCGTTGAGTAATATAGCGGCTGTTGTTACGAGTATATAATACAAGGTGATCGAAATGTATGATTTCCAATCGAACAATCCAATCCAACCGAGTGCAGGTTGCATCGATTACATCGATCGATTCACTACTTACAGGTTATATATACGTTTCACTACTTAAAGGTTATATGTATCTACGTTTCACTACTTACAGGTTATATGTATATACGATTCACTACTTACAGGTTATATATACGTTTCACTACTTACAGGTAATATATACGTTTCACTACTTACAGGTTATATGTATATACGTTTCACTACTTACAGGTTATATGTATATACGATTCACTACTTACAGGTTATATATACGTTTCACTACTTACAGGTTATATGTATATACGTTTCACTACTTACAGGTTATATATACGTTTCACTATTTACAGGTTATATGTATATACGTTTCACTACATACAGGTTATATGTATATACGTTTCACTACTTACAGGTTATATATACGTTTCACTACTTACAGGTTATATGTATATACGTTTCACTACTTACAGGTTATATGTATATACGATTCACTACTTACAGGTTATATATACGTTTCACTACTTACAGGTTATATGTATATACGTTTCACTACTTACAGGTTATATATACGTTTCACTATTTACAGGTTATATGTATATACGTTTCACTACATACAGGTTATATGTATATACGTTTCACTACTTACAGGTTATATATACGTTTCACTACTTACAGGTTATATGTATATACGTTTCACTACTTACAGGTTATATGTATATACGATTCACTACTTACAGGTTATATATACGTTTCACTACTTACAGGTTATATATACGTTTCACTACTTACACGTTATCACTACACGCGATTTACGTCGTAAATATATATAAGTAAGTAAGTAAAGATAACAAAATTAATTTAGATCAGATTTATTAATTTTTAAAGACCTTTACTTTTTTAACTTTGTACAGCAAATCAATTTCATTTCATTTTATAAAATAATAATAATTATTATAATAAGTACAGTTTATCTTTATCGTATAAATAGAGTGGCAAGTATACATTCCGATAAGTCCCTAAAATCTTATTACAGACACAATCGCAAGTCAAAAAGGCGATACCGGAAAGGATCACGGATACCCTTCGATACCTTTGTCAGGTCCTATTCAACCCTTTTCTATTATAGCCTCAGTTTGCCAAGTTTGCAGTAACAGGATAGTAAATAACCGATGGATATTTCGCGTTTGTAGAGCTATTTTTTTAATGTTTTGTTTCGTGTCAGAATCTAAGGATGTATAAAAGTATTTTTAGAGCTTATAATTTAGAATAGTAAAGATGTAGGGTCGCCTTTAGATTAAGTTAAGTTTTGTAGAATTATCATTTTTATTGCTTTGTATCTAGTAATCTGTATGAAAAAATTGGTAAACAGTAAAAAAAAAAAATTCAATAAATAAACGAGACATTGTCATGGCAATGAACTCAGAATCGTGAATGAACCATGTTTTTTTTTTTATGTACGAAGGTGGCAGACGAGCATACAGTCCACCTGATGATAAGTGGATACTGTAGCCCATAGACATTCGTGATACATGCCAACATTAGTCCAAAGTGACAAACGTTGGCACGCCCCCGGATGCGCTGCCTACCTTTGGATATAGGACTGCATTTGGAGAAAGGGTTGGGGAAATGGGGAGGGATACAATGGGAATGGGCTCTGACACATCTCACTCACTACCGAAACACGTACGTAAGTTAGGGAAATAAGATTAAGTGGAAAATGCAGTACATTTCAAGGTACTCTTCTGTTAGAGAGGGGTAACGTGGCCAGTTGAGTGCGCCCAGCGGCTGTTGGATTGCAGCGTGCACTCTCCCCCTCATCAAATGGTTTCAGGCTTCAGAAATGTTCAGACACAGTCTGTATATTTATTTATACTCGTACCTTTTATATTTTCATCGCACATTCGAATATGTATCTCTGTTCAACCCAACGGTTAATTGGTGAAATACTTTAAAGCTCACCTTTTGTATTATTGTACACTAGCGACCTCGCTTCGCTTCGCTTCAGTTTATAAAATATTTTATTTCAAAATAAATATAGCCTATATTAGACACGGATAACGTAGCTTCCTATTTGTGAAAGAATTTTTGAAATCGGTTCAGTGGTTCCAGAAATTACTCCCAACATACAAACACACAATTTTACCTCTTTATTATATTAGTATAGATAAACAAATATATTAACAACTAACAATAAATATATTAACAATATATTAACAATATATTAACAATAAATATAGATAACAACTTAATGCAATGAAGTTTGTTTAAATTAGAAATAGTAAATTCGTTGAGGCATACCTTCAACAATCATTACCTACATTGATTTCTAAGCGTCATCTCCCTATATTCAAATGATCATCGCCACCCCTAACAAGCTAAATGACACTGCACAAGTGAAGACGAGTGTGCGAAACTAATTCTGTTTTGGCGTGGCACATTGGAAATTTAATTTGGGGACTGGCAACACCGGCGTGCTATACGAGTATTGTGATTGCACGAGAAATTCGACACGGAGCTAGAGTTATTTCGAATTTATATGAAAATGTTCACTAGTAACCTAACCTGGCTTCACTCTTGTGGCATAATGATTTCATAGCTCATAGCCAATCTCCATGTGTATCGGTTCAGTTTTACCTTAAATTCAAAATCACTCCATTATTTTTTGAGTTTACTTCTTTACGTACATGATTAGAACCATACCTGCCCTTTCTGTTTTTTCGTATCTACCAATCTCTCCATGTTTTGAAAAGTAAAAAAAAATCGACTTGTCTAAAACGTTTGTAATGCTTGTTACTCAGACCGGGCGTTTAGTTGGTGAGCGTGGCGCGGCCGCGTCGGCCTAAGACAACGCCCCTGCTTTTTTTTTGGAATGGCTAAATTATTGTGGCCCTAATGGCTTTTCAAGAGTCACCGGCCGGACATGTATAGTTTAGGGCGAGCGCAGAAGGCGCTCAGTCAGGACCGAAGAGTTTGCGCAGCAACGAGCCTAAGGGCTTCCCCGCTGGTAGACCGGCGGAAAGAGCGGACCTCGGCTTAGGCCGTTGCTTAGGAGGGTACCACGGAATCGCGAGTCCGTAAGAAGCGCCAAGCACGTGCCGATACCTGGTAAAATCGGTGGCTGAAGGCCGGTTGTGTTTACGATGCACCGAGAGCGCCGTCCTCGTCTCCACCTGCGGGGACGGTGTGTATGTGAAGTCTGTGTGTGAGTGTTGTTTAAGAACCGCATTTTCAGCAGTAATTGGGTCGTCGGGATCGTCTAAGACGTACCGAGGACGACGACGCCAATGCAGAGGATTATTCCTATTGAGTACATAGGTTAGACTGTCAACTACTAGGGAGTTGGATTGGTGCGGGACTCTGTCATAGTAACGCCGCGACTGACGCGACTGACGACTGAAGTAGCTCCCTTCAGTCGTGTCCTACGCACCGATCTGTCTAACCGTTATTGGTAATTGTATTCATGTAAGATAAAGTAATTGGAGGATATTTTTAAGTCTCTCAATTAAAATACGAAACACCCAACCTAACTCAATACACAACTACGGACCGCCCAGAACTATTAAATATATATGTCAATTAACTCACAGTAATCCATGTTTCGGGCTTCGGAAAAGGTTCGAACACACCCTGTATACTCTCCAGATGTCGAACATATTTGTTATGTTATAATTTTGAAGCGCTCGACGAATTTTTTTATTTCAATTCCTACCAGTAACTAAATGACATTAAAACTAATCTCACATTAGTCACGAATGTCATTTGGATCGTGGTGTTGGAACACGTGTTTTAATTCACATCGAAAGGGGTAGTACTATCTACTAAGTACTTTATAAAAAGAAATTCTTTATTAGAAACATAGTGCAGTTAAAATATATATCAACTTGTTACTATGGTTAGTGTAACCCGGTTGAAATTGCGATTGAACAAATTAAACGTAGGAAATAAGTCTTTTAGTGTATAAAAAATTTGCAATCTAAAGATTTCCCAATACTTAGTAATCCCGGATGAAGGTTTCCGAATAATCAGGTATTACTTATCATATGTTATTCTTTATTTCTATACAAGAAGGTGGCAAACGAGCATACGGTCCACCTGATGGTAAGTGGATACTGTCGTCCATGGTCATCCGCGGTACATGTCATCAGTCCAGAACGAAAAACGATGGCGCGACCCCGGATGCACTGTCTGCCTTGGAGATTTAAAGGAATGAATTTGGAGAAAAAGTTAGGGAAACATGGAAGGATACGATGGGGTGAGATGGGAATGGGCTCTGGCATATCTCACTTACTACCGAAATACGTACGTACATTGAGGAAATGGGATAAATTAGGAAATGCATGACATTTAAAGGTAGTCTACTGTGAGCGAGGGGTAACAAGGGCAGTCGAGTGCGCCCAGCGGCTGTTAGATTGCAGCGTGCACCCCTCAATTGGTTCGTTAATAAGTAAAACTTGTCATTTCGTTGCCTTTAGTTGACTCCACATAATATTTAAAAAAACCGGCTTAACAAAAGTGCTATTGGATCACTTTCCAACAACTTTTATTCACTTATTAATTACCAACTTTCATTTTTAAACCACTCTTTCACTTATCAAAGTCACTCTTATTTCTATAGCATTAAACAAATACAACCTAAGTAGCCAAAACAATACATTTTGAATCAAAGAAAGAAAAGAATGAGTTAAAGGATCGAAAGGGATTTCAAAAGCATTCAAAAAGACCTTGAAAAGGTCTTTTTTGAAGTTTTGTAAAAAATACAATGACAAAGAATTGTAATCGCAATTGTGGTATGAGTGACATTTGGCTATTGCGTAAATAAGTGTGGTGCAAAGGAAAAGCGACTTAAAATTTATTGTTATGAAATTTGTTGTTTACAATGTTTTTTTCGGATTGACTAAATTCTTGTGGCCTTTCAAGAGTCACCGGACATATAGTTTAGTGCGGGCGCAGAAGGCGCTCAGCCAGGAGCAAAGAGCGTGTGCAGCAACGAGCCTAGGGCTCCCTCGCCGGTAGACCGACGGAAGGAACGGACCTCGGCTTAGGGTGTTGCTCTGGAGGGTACCGCGAGATCGCGACTCGATGAGAAGCGCCCAGGCATATGCCGATACCAGGTAAAAGTGTTGGCTGAAAACCGGTTATTTTTAGTTAGTAAGGTGCTATTGAAAGACGAATCTGTTTACCCTTCATTTTGCTATATCTCATAATGCCAAACGTAAAAAATTAGCGTCATTAAGTAAATAGTCATCCGCCTTTCACTTACGCCATACACCGAACATATTCCCAGTAACTCGCGAACCTCTCGAGAGCCACTCATAATGCCGACAAGCTCTTTGATCAAACATACATCAATCGATTTCACATACAAGTGGTGCATGAGAATTTTATACTATTCGGAATATTATACATGTAGGTACTGTAATTTCGTGTTGTAGCTGTTTCCCGTTCTAAACCACTTACCGTTTTTGATTGGATTTTGTCATTTGAAAATGATGTTATGAAAATTGCACCCATTTTTCATAGGAAGATTTTCAATAGATCTAGTCGGGAGATTTACAGGAAATCTCCCTGTACCGGAGATCATGATTTTCGAATTTGGAAATAAGATATTTCTTACATTTCGACTAAGGGTGACCAGCGTAATCAAATACATATATACAACGGTCAATTTCAAAGTTTATATTGTATAATACATACACAGCACTTGCTAACCTTTCCCCAAACCTGAAATCATGGATTCTGTTCATGATTAAGGAAATAAACTATAATTAACCCCTCTATCGTCCACTGCTGGACATTGACTTTCTAATGCCCATTATCCCGTGCACGGGGAATGTATTGCCTTATAACGCCACGCTAACCAAGCGGGTTGGCGAGTTTAGAATGTTTTAGAGGTGGTGTAACTACAACAAAGCCGTGAGCGAGAAACTGCTCGCTCACGGCTTTGTTATGCCTCAGTCGCCTTTTATGACACCGAATAAATACCTAATAAAGTACATTATTAGTAATGATTCTGAGTTCTGAGTTAACTAAACAGAAAGATTTTTAGCCTATGTATGTATTTAGGAAATTTGTGTATAACAGGTAAATTCTCAAAAAAAATCCGAATTTTTGGTATATTTGTTTTTGAAAGAATATGGTATAAAAAATACTTTCAATTTGGTATAAACTTCGAGTTTTATAAAAGTTTCAAATTTGTTGAAATCTGCGTGCTCTGTCGTTCATTATGTTTCTAAATATCTTTATCTTTTTTTTTATAAATTGTTATATGATGTTTTAAAAACAAACCCTCCGGTCAATTTTCCGCTAATACGTAACTACCCTCTGAACTGTTGGCAAATATTGCACGTGCACCCTAAAAGGGTATCGCGTTTTTGCAATTTTAAAAGCATATCTTATTGACTTCAGTGTGGGATATGTAGAAAATGCATTAACCCACTAATTAATTTATTTTTATTTATATATTTCATTTATTTATATTGATTAAGTATATTCATTCATATTTATTCATTTTTTTATATATAAAAAGAGCGGCAGACGAACATACAGTCCATCTGATGGTAAGTAAATACTGTCGTCCATAGACATCCGCGATACATGCCAAACATCAGTCCAGAATGACAATCGTTGGCACGCCCCCGGATGCGTTGCCAACCTTTGCAGATTAAGGAATAGATTGGGAGAAAGGGTTGAGAAAATGGGGAGGGATAGGAGGGATAGGTGGGAATGGGCTCTGGCATATCTAACTCACTACCGAAACACGTGCGTGCATTGGGGAAATACGATAAAGTAGGAATTGCAGTAGGTACATTCAATCATCTAACTAATGAATAATCAATTACGACCGATTAGCCCAGTCGGTTACTTGCTGTGCCTTCGATTCCCAGTCGGATATTCATTTGTTTAAAGACAAATTTTCGTTCGTCTACCTATCGTACCTATGGTACACCTACTCCAGAGCCCACGATACCTAAAATTCTAATGTGGGCCATTGCGTCTGGCATTATTTATTAATGACAAGCAATATTGAAATTAATACTAAATGAGCAACAAACAGATGGTAGCAAATTTACAGGTCGCATATAGTTAAATTGTCTGGTTAGTCTTTTTTTGACACTCGATTAAATACAAGCCTTTATTTATTTTTATTAATATCCATATAATTAAAATACAACACATTGCATATAAATACTTTCAAAAGTATTTAAAAGTTTTTAAAAGTTTCTAAACTATAGTTTCTAAATAAAAATTTAATTTACTTTTGTTTGCTTTTTAAAGCAGCGTCATTTTATTGAAATTTGACTTACACGCTTTTGCTTTGAGGCCGGCTCCCCATTAATTTCGCTCTTTTATGTTACTGAACTAAAATTTTCTCCATTAGTGACTTTCAATTTTTAAATTAAAACAGTCTGCGTAACGTTTCAAAGTTAAATGGATGTTTTTATATAGGTATGCTCGTTAAAAGTTAGTTTAAAAATAAAACCCGTTGACCTGTGCGTATAAATTCACCTGTCGTTTCGATTTTATACAACTTTTCTTCAATATTCATATTTATTTGCAGAAAACGGGTACAATCCAGATAATACACAATGTGCCTGGTTCCTTTGTGAACAAAGAAATGTGAACGGGTTTGTTAAACTCTTAGTAAATGTATATGTCCCGATGGATAAAAAATGCTTTGAATTGCGCACAAATCAAAGAAAGAAACAAACATATTTTATTGATAACAGTATATGAAATGAAGTGGCAATTACAAAATACAAAAGAATATTGATTGTTGTGCCAATCGGCGTCAACTCAGCTATAACATATATGGCAGCGTGAAATGCGACGATGGTTTTCAGTTGAAGCCACGACAGTGACCACGGAGCTTGTCCTGTAATAAATAAAGATTTAATAGTAAAATCCGCATAAAAATATAAATAAATATAAGATAAAATTAAACAGTATCGAATACTTAGTTTAATATATAAATAACTAAATGATTGTTAGGTTCAGTGTTGACATCATTACAAGAAGGCGGGTGATGGACCTTTCCAGGGAAATTGCTTATGGAAAACGTTTCCACGGTTGACGTCTGCGCCACAGGAGTAAAACATTCAAGTCGGCCCCATATGATTACGAGCCACATCCAATATCTGAAACAATGTCGTACACACAAAATTGTACCAATAATGCGTCGCCATTATTTATTTTTTATTTTACGATTACGTGGAAAACTAGGGATTAATAAAAGAATATCTAAACAAAGAGTTGATCAGGATAGACAATTAAAACCTAGTAGTTTTCACAGATCTAAGGTTACAGGAAACGAAGTAAGGAAGAAATAGTTAACAGTAAAATGTAACCAGCCTTGTAAAATCTTACCACTGCCGGTCTAGTATAAAATATATATCAAAGTCTAAAGATTCCTTACAGAGCGCATTAAATTCTGAAGTTGCTCTGAAAAAAATGCATATTTCAATAGTTAGTATACTTGAAATACTAGAATAAAATAGGTACGTGCAAAAAATAATGACTTTTAAACAATAGTTTAGACACATTTACGCAGATATTACATATGAGCGAAAGTGAGTCAATAGAACTGTTTACTATATTCATTACTTATATGTAAGTACATATCGGCTATATCGGTGGATATACCTATGGACTCCATAAACGAATCAATAATAAAAGTCACTAAAGACCAAAAGAGCGAACGGAAATGAGATCAGAAAGTTATTTAATATCCACCTGTCCATTGTCCAAGTATCAGAGTCAACACAAATGGACAATGGATTCCAAGAACGACTTTTAAATGATTTTACAATACTGACGCCTGCTTGTCTGTATGAAGTCGACGGGACACACTTGTCTGGCCATTCATGAATTTCTACGTTCATTCATGAATGTTAGCTACGGTGACCAATGAATGGAACTATCGATCCTTTGTTATACATCCATTGACATTTGTAAGAGGCCTGTTCGATGAACAGGTCTCGGTTTCTTGCCAAAATATCTTTCTACGATCTAAAAACAATGATTCATACGTAATAATGGGTAATAAGGCATACTTTTCTTTATAAAACATCTAGTGGGTTCCAAACTAAGGTTTGTTAGCGAAAATACAGAAATGTTCTAATGAATTGTCGCGTAAGCGATCCCATATTTCATTTTTGGCACTTTTGTCAGCTGTGAGTGCCTACATTAATTTCGGATTTTTAATACAAATACTGTAGTGACATTTTATATACTTTTGCTCTGAAATTTTAGCCAATTTATACAATTCTGTGTCTATGTGCTGGTTATGTCTGTTCTCTTCCTGAGTGGTGTCGGCCGGCTTTAAAATAGCATCAGGCTATCTCTTGTCGTGGGTCTCGTAAAAGGCGGCTATGGGATAACAAAGCTGCTACCATAAGCCCCGAGGAACTAAACCGAATAACAAGAGTGGAATCGCCAACGTTCTTGGTCAACGTGGCGTTTTTACACCCCTTATCTACAAGACAATGTACAATGTACAACGGTGGACAATAAAATGCAGTATGATAATACCAACTATAAAACAATAAAACTTCACAGGTCATATAACTTTGAGCAACCTGTGTAAATTCTAATTAACCTCTCAACTCTCATACTTGAGAAATTAATGTAACTGTCCTTGATTCTCACCGACTCGCGATCCTGCGGTGTCCCCCCAATTTAACGCCCTAAGCCGAGGTCCGTTCCTTCCGCCGATTTACCGGCGGGGGAGCCCTTAGGCTCGTTGCAACACACATTTTGTTCCTGGCTGAACGCCTTTTGCGCTCGCCCTAAATTAAACACGACCGGTGACTCTTGAAAGGCCACTAGGGCCACAAGAATTTAGCCATTATGAAAAAAAAAACTGCCCTTGAGCAACCTGTATAAATTAAAGTAGGTATGTATGTAAATTTGAACCGGCCAAACATCTATCTATTTTACCTAACTCTTTTTATAGTGAAAGTGGTAGACGGGCATGCGGCCCACGTGGTGGTAAGTGACTTCCGCCGTCCGTGGACACCAGCAACACCGGCCCTGTAAAGTCCTGTTCACAGCTTTCTTGAAGAACCTGATAACGTAGCTTAGCGGGAAAACCTCAGCTGGCAGTTTATTCCACAATTTTCGGGTTGACGTATAAAGTGTCTCCGTACTGTAAGCAGCAGTTTTTGTGCAGGAAGTGCGGATTAACCATACAATAACTAAAACAGAATTAACTACCAACAATGTGTAATGCTGTGATAAAATCACAGTTTTATTGCACCAAAAAGTAATCTTATGTACGTACCCCTTATTTGTATTTTTTTTTATTATTGAAAAAGGCGGCAGACGAGCATACGGTCCACCTGGTGGTAAGTGGATACTGTAGCCAAATGTGCTGCCTACCTTTGCAGATTAAGGAATGGATTGGAAGAAATGGGGAGGGATAGAATGGGATGGGAATCGGCTCTTGCATATCTCACTGACTATCGAAACACGTTCCTACGTACATTGGCGAAGCGATAATGTAGGAAATGCAGTACATTTCAAGGTCTTCTGTGAGAGAGGCGTAACGTGTCCAGTCGAGTTCACCAGCCACCAGCCGAGTCCACCCAGCGGCTATGGGGATGCAGTATGCACTCTCCCCCTACGAAATATTAAATAAAACAAATAATAACATAGTAACTATATTATTAGAAAATGTTTCAATAACTTTCACAGTACAAATTCGATTTCAAACTACCGTCATATTGAAGGTATTGGATGCAGTGTGGAAACGTTATCTCCATCTCAGTACGCTGAGTTCATATTTCCACTTCACTTAATTCACTGGATCTGATACCAATGTTATCGGAACTCTAGGAGTTGTTCCTGGGTTTACATGAGATTTTTTAAAATTGAAATAAAAACAGATACGTTACAAACAAAAATATCGATGTCAGCCTACATAGGTCACACTGAAAATACTTACATAAACAATATTTAAAAGTAATTACAATATTTGAAAATGGAACTCTTTGACTGTAGAATAAAGTTTGTTTAATCTAACAGTCATTTGTTTTTTCATTGCGGCGTCATTTTAAAAATTGCGTGTCTGCATTACGATGGATTTAATTCGTGAAAATTTTCGCTGTATGATTTACTACAATTTCGAATGTAATTTTGTCAAATTACACAGGCAGCTCAGTAGAGCCTCGCTCGGCTGCAAACGGCATTTGGCGATGAAGCACCAAGCAAGACGACAATTTATAGCTGGTTTGCAGAATTCAAACGGGGTCGTGTCAATTTCGTGAGGGTTGCCAGTCCACCGCTGTCAACAATAAAAACATCGATGCTGTGCGCCATATGTTCGAAACAGACAGGCATGTGACCTACCATGAGATTCGGGCATCCTTAGGCATAGACATGAATCAGATACAATCAATCTTACTGAGACAGTTTGAGAATGAGACAAACAAGAATTTGAGAACATATATTTGACAATTTGGGATAGCATGCTATCTCGGGACGTACCATCATTGTAGCACAAACGTTATTGTGTATTTCTTTATAACTGTAACTTAAAGCATAATTATTTTCATTAATTGAATCTTCCGGGCTACTTGGCCGATGTCTTCTGGAATCTCTTCTCTTTCTTCCAAACGCTGCGCTCGAGAAGCCTAAGAGATAACATCTCTTCGAAAGTGAACCCAGCCGCCACTGAATATGTCAACCGCAGTTGTTGACGAAACGTTTGGAAGAAAGAGAAGAGTTTCCAGAAGACCTCGGCCAAGTAGCCCGGAAGATTCAATTAATATGGACACCGGCCGAGAAAGCCTACTATAATTATTTTTCTAATACAACCAGCCCTTTTAGTATCAACTGTTGGACATGGGCCATGGGCACTGTCTTATGCATGAGAGATGAATGGCCTTAAAATGCCAAGCTGGCGAAACGGCTTGGCGAGTCCACTCTTTTAGAGGTGGCGTAGTTTCACGGGGCTTGTAGTAGCCGCTCTGTTATCCCTTACTCGCCTTTTACAATGGGGAGAGATGGTGGTTACCAGTGGTTACCCACGAAGAGAGTGGTTACCCACGGGGAGAAATGGAGGCGGTGCTATTTTAAAGCCGCCCGAAAATATAGCTATACATAAACTATACTAAAAGATAACAATATAATACTTATTATAAATATGTACAATCTATACATATAATAAAACTGTAGAACTAGCGTGTCTGTACGTTGAATATCAGAATCAGAGTATCAGGAAGAGTATAAGAATACAAAAAGACGATTTTGAAACTTTTTGTCTGTCTGTTCGAACACGCTAATCTCTAAAACTACTAAACGGATTTTCATGGGGTTTCCACAGGTTAATTAAGCATAGCTTGGCGCTTCGAATAGGCTTTGTTTAATCGAAATCGGCTGACGGGAAGAAAATATAACCCAATTTAGAGTTTAAAAACTAAAATTCCACGCATACGAAGTCCCGAGCACAGCTAGTGTTTCTATAAAATAACAGCCTGATTCTCAACCCAATTACTCGGAAAAAGATAATGGTGAGTCTCCCAATTCACGCTAAAAGTCACTATTCTGTAGCAAGATCTGTAAATAACAGAATGAATTCAAAGGAAGCCTTAACAATAAATAATTTCTCAAATTATCTCTGCCATCTCCGGTCCCACCTGGATACCTTGACGTCGACGCGAATCACAATTTTCCCCTGACGCGGAATAGAAATTAACCCTTCATTTGTCCATCCGCCTGTTCCTTTGATTCGCGAGGGCGTTTTTGTGCCAATTTCACTTCACACGCCAAAACGAGGAAAATGTACCTTAAGGATTTCGTTTTAAAGGTGATGTTGAAAGCATTTCAAAATTGCACAGTTGTAGATAGACCTAAAGCAATGTTTGCCGCTACATTGTTATTTCAAACCTTTTGTTTGCGTTGTTGGTTGTGATTCCGCGATCATGTTAGGGTTTGTCAATTTTTTTAACAATAGCTCAAAAAACGTAACTAAGTTCGATGAATCGCAAAAGTTTGGTAACATCATTGTTTAATTTCAGTCGAAATAGATGGAGATTGATAAAAACAGTTTACACAATTTCTGTGGGTTGCTCACAAAATTTATCGGAAAGTTCGAAATTCTTTTGTTTTTGAACTAGATATATTTCTCGACAGTATACTTCTCAATTCGCAACATTTTTCTAAAGATGCGACAACCAATATGACGTACTAAGTTTTTTTTTATGGACGATGCGACAAATGAGCATACAGTCCAGCTGATGGTACTGGATGGTAAGTGGATACTCTCGATAATAGGCATTCGCGATACATGTCAACATTAGTTCAAAATGACAAACGTTGTCACGCCTCCGGATGTGCTGCCTACCTTTGGAGATATAGGACTGGATTTGGAGAAAGTGTTGGGAAAATGGGGATGGGTAGGTTGGGAATGGGCTCTGGCACATCTCACTCACTACCTAAACACGTACCTACTTACATTAGAGAAATAAGATAAAGTGGGAAATGCAGTACATTTCTAGGTAGTCTTCTGTGAGGTTAAAGGTGTGAGGTGTTCAAGGTAGAGGGATAACGTGGCCAGTCGAGCGCGCCCAGCGGCTGTTGGATTGCAGCGTGCACTCCTCGATATCGAACTTGGACTCTACTCGTATGTACCTGGAAGAAAAATACAAATCTAAGGAGACATAAAATGAAGCCGGACCTTAGTGTCTCCAAATATTCTATATTGGTGGAGTGTAGGCTTTCTCGGCCGGTGTCCATATTAATTGAATCTTCCGGGCTACTTGGCCGAGGTCTTCTGGAATCTCTTCTCTTTCTTCCTTCAGTTGCGCTCGAGAAGCCGAAGAGATAACATCTCTCCGAAAGTGAACGCAGCCGCCACTGAAGATGTCAACCGCAGTTGTTGACGAACCGTTTGGAAGAAAGAGAAGAGATTCCAGAAGACTTCGGCCAAGTAACCCGGAAGATTCAATTAATATTCTATATTGGGCTATGTACCTGTTTGACGAGTGGAACCAGTTGCCAAAAAATATTACAGAGTCAGTCTCGGTGATCCAGTTCAAGAACCGGCCGGACTCTGCCTAGCCTATAACATCCATAATAAAAAGAAACATAATAAAATCATGCGACTTATCTTTTTGTATTAATACATACATTTGCAATATGTGACTGGTTGTTTGACAAGTTTATTACAATGAATAATAACATAATTTAAAGACTAAATTCAAAAGAATCAGTGATGGTAGACATTTAAGAAAGTCAAAAGGAATATAACCCTACATGAATATTATGTTCACATAAAAATCACAAACCACTTACAGTGCAACAGTAGCTTATACTTACATTCAAATTAAAACTGACATGATAATAACATGAATTGATTCACAATTATAATGCTACCATTCGCTTTTAATATTTCATAAACAGGTTTGGGTCCAAAGGGTCCTGATGGGCGGGGCTTAATTGTATCCACCCTTTGCTGGAGGGTTTCTTTTAAAGTATCAGCATCACGCGTGTAGCATACGGCCCGTATTATAGGGTATTCATACTTAATTAATAGTGTAGTGCGTTTGGTATACAGCTACTAAGTAATTTTGATACTTGGCAACAATAAGGCTATTTGATAATTTTAACTAAGATATAAAACCATCAGAATTGTCCACGTTTGTCGTGAAACCCAAAGCGGGCCCACGTGTTGGTGTTGTATTTCTGTTCATTCACTATTGGTTCATTTTAAAGCTGCATGTTCCATAATTGATCTTGCCAATTTTTACGCAATAGCGACTAGGCATATTAGTAGAAACTCGTACCTACCGAAATACAGTAAAGTAGGTAATACCTTTCATTATTTCATTGTACGTAGGTAAATATAATGAATGGGCTTTCGCAAAGTTAGGCCTGAATCCACGAGTTATATATATATCTATGTTTCCAGTTTTGAAGTTTGATATTAACATTAAGTATATTTTTCGCAATATACATATGATGGATAGGATAATATATCGGATTACAGATTCCAAGAAATTATTATTACTATGCCTGAGAAAAGAATCTCGGGAATCTTTTATATAGTTATTCAGAGGCATTTTATTGAATGTTCAAAATGTTTCATTTGTCACCTTCATGTGAAGAGTTCTTTTGTAATGTGTAACTAATAATGGATAAATGGAATTTACTCTTCAAGGCTTATATCCAAAATACATTTATTTATAAAGTCATGTAGGTACAGTTTCGACAACTGAACAGGCATTTATTTAGCTTAAGCGAAAACCTAGTTAAGGCCGAGCATTAATTCAAAAAAAATTCTTAAATTTAGTATTAATTTCAAATAAGTGGAAACAAAAACTACATACTAAAAACACCTTTTGTTTATTAAAAAGAATTATCTTAATTAATATGCTTTGAAAAAAAACTTTCGCGATCATTCCTCAATTACTCCCACCATCATCATCTATCCAGTATAAAGTGCCAAAAATGTACTCGTATAATATATTTGTGTAACTTTTAGCATTATAGCTAAAAAGATCTAAAAACGCAGTATGATTGTGGCGTTACAAAATATTAAAATAATGAAACTAACAGTACCTATCCAAATTGGATTTAATGGGATAGATAAAATTAGGGATGTTAACGTCCCATACAAAATTATTCATAGCTACTAAAATGCTTCATTCATAATAATACAATTTTTTTCAACTAGTCCTGGGGTTGACGGCTCGCCGACAAAAGGGTGGGACGGGCCACATAATTGCCGAAACGCTTCGAGTGAGACCCATTGTGTTTATTTACAATGGGGTATAATAAGTGGGGGTAGTTTTTGTAATTGTTACTTGTACGAGAGCTTCACCCTTGGACCAGTCATAAACCAAACGCCGAATCGAGAGCAGCGGATAGTCTCCCAAAATGTCGCGGTCGTTCCTAGTCGACACTCTGATCAATGATAACAAGGATTGCAAGAAAACGGAAATGCCTAGTGACTTGCATCCTTACACAAGTCTAATAGAATCTCGTCCGAAATTTCTACCGTATCCGTACCCAGGTAATCTAAGCAACTTACTCAGTCTTGGATTTCAACATCCTCAAACCTCGCCGGAATTGTTCAGACCGTTTCTAGAGCATCTCAATTTTCGATATCCGTTATTGCATCAGCTGCCGCGTCAACCGGATTTCTCAGTGCACAGTGAACCAAAACCTTTCAATGGTTACATGAAGACTGAAGAACAAGAGACTATCAGCTTCGTAAATAGGAGAAAGAAGTCAATTTCTCCGTACCTGCACCATCCGTATAAATCTACAGCAACGTCCCCATCGAAGAGCCAAGGTCAAAGGTCTCCGTCCCTTTCAAGTGACAGCAGAAATGATACACCGAGTCCTCCTCTGGCGCATCCTGAAGAACTCCTACCGGGTTATTCTCAAGACCTCAAACGCGTTCCGCTTAAAGAGGATTCTAGCAAACGCATTAGAACTGCTTTCACTGGAACCCAATTGCTAGAGTTAGAACGAGAGTTTTCAATGAACATGTACCTATCTAGGTTGAGAAGGATTGAGATTGCTTCAAGGCTGAAGCTTTCAGAAAAACAAGTGAAGATTTGGTTCCAGAATAGACGAGTGAAGTTGAAGAAAGAGGAGACTCCTATGGGTTCCGATGGAAGGACAAAGAAATGCTGCTGCACGAAGTCGTCCTGTTCAAAATCTCAATCGGAATCCTGTGATAATGACCAAGAGCAAATCGACGTAGTTAGTGACCACGACACCAGTTATGAGGCCCAGAATCTCTCACAGTACTCATAATTTACGAACAATTAACTCTGAAACGATGTATTTTCGCGAACCAAAGGCTAATTAATCATTGACCTAATTTTCTCTAGCAAGTTCTATTGTGTAATTAAATAAAAACGGTGTAAGTGGAGGAAAATTGTTAATTTTGTGATGACGAAAAACTGTAGGTATAATGTAGATAGTATTTAGATACGAGTATATTAGTGTTGTAAATAATAATTTATAAAACGGACCAAGTTTGGAAGTTTTACAGAGGAAGTATATTTTCTGATCCATTTTAATGTTGTTAGACGTAATAAATTTTAATATCAAAAGTATTTTTTTTTATTTTTGCTTTCGATTGTGGATTGTCCCTCATTGTTATAGCTTAATTATTTTCGTAGGGCGATTCTATAAATGTCCTCGCTTTTCATTAGACAGCAAAAGAATTTCGAGTGTACCAAAGCATGTAGGGGACATTTTCATAAGGCATACCACCCAGTCATATTTCTTTATTAGATTTCAAATCATTGTTTAAAAGTAATTATGTTTTTATGATGACGGGAAAAAAAACAAATTCGGTTTTCTTCGCTCAACATTAAGTCATTCGTAATAATTAAATTACTTTATATTGTTTTGCTTTTAAATAATTTTATTGTAGAAAACTCATTTAAAAAGATTGGTCTTTCGGATTTTCTTATTTTTATTGTTACAACATTCAACATTCTTTAATCGTACCTTATACCCATAAGGTACTTATAAACTATTTTTATCTAGCTTAGTTACTTGTAAAGGTTAAATCAGTCGATATTGCAACATTAGTTTAGGTGGTAGGGATTCTTTAAACGTTTATTTCGTTTAAAAAATCCCTACCACCTACCTACATTAACATATTCATAGTTGTATGGAACTAAGTAGTTGAGTTCCCAAATTCATAGTAGCACATACATACAAGTATTGAGTAGTATTGATACTGAAGGCTTTAGTGGAGTGCAGTGGGCAAGTCCTTGCGGATAAATGATATATAGTAGATGCTTCAAGGTGCAGCAGGCATTTGACGTTCGGAGCGAATTAAAATTTAGTCTGTTTGCCACATTTTCTATAGAAAAACAGCGAAATAAAACTCTATTAGTCCAGCCCTATTTGAAGACTTCAAGTTTTTAAAAAAAATATCACTATCAATTACCTCATATCAAACAGATCGTACCGTAGCAAACTATAATATAGATTACGAATAGAAATATCAGAAACTAGGAATATCTACGTATCAGTTATTTTTACTAAGGATGTGACGATATTAGTGACGAAAGCGAAACAAAAATAAAATCATATCGCGAAAATCGTGCTATGGTATGATCGTTGCCAACCGAAATATGATTATACCATCGGACTATGTCTCTCCACTGTTAGTGTTAGATACAGGCGTGGCGAGACATAGGTTTGAGCGTGAGCGGTAGCTAGTTTTGGGCGAGACCAAAGCTCGCTACCGCTCATGATAATCACCACTGCCGAACTTCTTCATGTCGTCGGTACACGTGGCCAAATACGGCCTCCATTCGAGGACTCGTCTACCCAGACAGTTGTAGATCCTGCGGCAAATATGACCTATCTGTTGCCACGTCAGCATGCTGACTCTATGAGTAATGTCAATGAATTTATTTCTTTGTCAATGAATTCTCAGGACACACTGATTGAAGTCTGATCGGAGTGTTCAATATTTCGAACGCGAAACCGAAATCGTCATTACGAGTATATCACTAATTTCAACAATTCGATTTCAATTAACTACGTAGATACGTATCTATTGTTAGTTCATTTACTTCTGCAGCTCGGATGTTCTTAATTAATTGGTGTTTCGATTGTAAACATTTAATTAACAGCTCTGAGAGTTGGTAATTTTAACTCCAGCGTTGAGAACGAAACTTTTACTAAGAGATGGTACAATGAGCGAGGAACATTTTGTTTCGTAAGTACAGAGATTTTAGATTTGAAAATTGATTATCCTATACTTAAATGGTTTTGACACTACTTTGTAAAACCCCGATAGGAAGGACCGGTTGCTGTCGTCGTCCTCGGCACGTCTTAGACGACCCGGACGACTTAATTACTGCTCTCAATGCAGTTCTTACGCTACACTCACAGACTACACATATACACCGTCCCCGCCGGCGGAGACGAGGACGTCATCCTCGCTACACCGTCAACATACATCGACCTTCAGCGAACACATTTAGGTATTGGCACGTACCTGGGCGCTTCTCACCGACTCGCGATCCCGCGGTACCCTCCCAAAGCAACGCCCTAAGCTGAGGTCCGTTCCTTCCGCCGGCCTACGGCGGGGGAGCCCTTAGGCTCGTTGCTGCACACACTTTGCTCCTGGGTGAGCGCCTTCTGCGCTCGACCTAAACATTTCCGATGACTCTTGAAAGGCCATTAGGGCCACAAGAATTTAGACATTCTGAAAAAAAAAACTACTTTGTAAAGACTAAATAAAAAGGTTTTAAACAGAAATGAAGTGGAGTAAGAGTAGCCGTTATCAGTTTTTCCATTCCGGAACTTCATTTATTTATTTAACAAATTTCATTGCACACTTCATTCATTTGTACAAAGGGCGAGATTAATATCTTAATTAGTGTAATTAAATACATTGTAATGTGTGATGAGAAGTATTTTATACAGGAGACACACTATTCTACGTCACGTGCAGTCAATTTTACTGGAGAGCCAAGTAAAGTTAACACCTTTCAAATTAACATTTGAATTAGTAATTAAAAAATAATATGGATTTAACATTTAACTTTTATTCTAAGTTTTTTAAATATATCACCTATATTTTTTTTTAATGGACGAAGGCCATCGACGAGCATACAGTCCACCGGATGGTAAGTGGATACTATCACCCATAGACATCCGCGATCCAACATTGGTTTCTAAATGACAAACGTTGGCGCGCCCCCGGATGCGCTGCCTACCTTTGGAGATATAGGAATAGATTTGGAGAAAGGGTTGGGAAAAATGAGGAGGGATAGGATGGGAATGGGCTCTGGCACATCCCACTCACTACCGAAACACGTACGTACATTAGGGAAATAAGATAATGTGGGAAATGCAGTACATTTCAAGGTAGTCTTCTGTGAGAGAGGGGTAACGTGGCCAGTCGAGCGCGCCCAGTGGCTGTTAGATTGCATCGTGTATTCTCCCCCTGACAATTTAGAATGGGATAGAATATTTATTTGTAAGTATACTTTATACAATACAAGAAATCTTAAAAATAAGATTTCAGTTCAGTATTGAGCCAACATGTCGGCATGCAAATGTTTTGAAAGTATTAATTTAGTCTACTTTGAATAAATTACATTTAAATTATATCTGTATTATAAACTGTATAAATATCCATTTAATTATAATTATGACAAACAATATAGGCGCTTTAATATATCTTTTATAAAAGATAGTTTTTATAGAGTATAAAAACAGTATCCCAAAAGCCCTTTTGTGAATTTTGTCTTGTGAATTGTGTACCTTGTAATAATTATTTCATCAGGAAGATTATTAAACAATATAATACACATGCTGTAGATATCTCTTTATATATCTATAACAGTGCGATGTCGAGGTTGACACCGTACAATATACATATAAACATAGTAAAAATTCATTTCAATCAGAAACAAGAGATTTGATTCATGTCTCTGGTATATGGCTGCAATGCAATATGATGCGATACTTTTCCAATTTCCAAATCCCTGAAGTTAAAGTTCGAATTAAAATGAAACATTTGTATTTTAAAGACCTATTCAAAAATGCCATCATTCGGATAACTATATTTTTATTTAATTACATTTATCGTATATATGAGTAATTTTCTTTCAGAAATAAATCTCAACCTCTACTATGAAGCATCTCTTCAAACATGTAAGTAAAAATAAACATGTATTGAACCATAGTAAATTCACTCACCATAGTAAAGGTATTCATATTCATACCATATTCACGCGCGAAGTCTCATCGATGTCCTTTTTCGAGTGTATTGTAACTTTATTTTCGTATTTAAAAGTACAATGAGTTAGGATTCGATAAAAACAGTATCCAGTTATATTCAATAAGAGTGAAAAAGGGGGAGAGTGCACGCTGCAATCCAACAGCCGCTGGGCGCGCTCGATTGCCCACGTTGAATTACCTTGAACACCTCACACCTTTAACCTCACAGAAGACTACCTTGAAATGTACTGCATTTCCCACTTTATCTTATTTCCCCAATGTACGTACGTGTTTCGGTAGTGAGTGAGATATGCCAGAGCCCATTCCCATCCCGCCCTATCCTATCCCTCCCGATTTTTCCAACCCTTTCTCCCAATTCATTCCTTAATCTGCAAAGGTGGACAGCGCATCCGGGAGCGTGCCAACGTTTGTCATTCTAGACTGATGTTGGCATGTACCGCGGATGTCCATGGGCTACAGTTTCCACTTACACTGTACCACTTACTTACACGTGGACTGTATGCTCGACAGCTGCCTTTTTTATATAAAAAAAGTTGAGAAGAAACCGATACACGCTGCAATCCCACAGCCGTTGGGCGCACTCGACTGGCATTCTCTACCAGTCAACCTTTGGGCAAACAGAGAATCAAGAGGTGTGAGTTACAAAGTTGGTATTATAAACCACTTCTATAAAACTTTTTTTTTTCAAAATGTTCATTCATACTAGCACTTCACTTTTATTTTTGTAACTATATCACCTTATTACTTTTTACACCTGAACATATTAAAGTATATTTTAAAGCAATACACAATTCAAAGAATAAATAAATACCTTTTCAAGGCTATATATTAGTACGTAATACCAAAATTATGCAAAACCTGAAACATGTCTGATATATATGTAAGTACCAATTAGCGCAGGTACTACGAAATGTGATAATATTAAATTATTATGTTCAATGAGGGTAGCTCAGTTCCGCAATAAATGTTAACAAACAACGAGTGTTTTTCTTTGGCTCCTATTTTATTATTTATAAATACTTAAATATCTATCAGTGGCGACGAGTAGGACTTACGTGTGTTCTATCGATATAATTAAAGAATGTCGATCGGAAAAATTGAGCCTTTTAAAATGTCAGTGGATAATTGGACTTTGTACGTCGAGAGGTTAGAACAATATTTCGTGGTGAATAATGTGAAATCCGAACTAAAAGTGGCTACCTTAATTACCGTAATGGGAAGTGAAACGTATGAATTATTAGTTAATCTTTGTACACCAGAAAAACCGGCTAATAAAACTTTTACGGAGTTAGTCACAATTATGCAAAGTCACTTACAACCCAAACCGAGTACATTGGCAGAAAGGTACAAGTTTAAGCAAAGAATGCAAAGACAAGGGGAATCTATAGCGGAGTACATGGCGGAACTCAAGAAATTGTCTAAGACTTGCATGTTTACCTCGTGCTGTATGAGTACGAGTATAAGGGACCAATTCGTCTGTGGTCTGAGCAGTGAGACAATTATGCAGCGACTGTTTGCCGAGGAGGATAACACGAAGCTAGAGAAATTGTACAAATTGGCAATTTCGATGGAAGCGTCGGAGACAAACGCAGCATACGTGGAAAAGGACAGAGTAGCAAGTAATAGCAGGGGGAAGACAGCGGAGAAGGCTCTGTGTAACGCGGTGGCGGCCAGAGGCGAGTACCGAGTGACGTCACGCGGCGGCGGCGGCCGCACGTCCTCCTATGCGCGGGCTGGGCCGACCGGGGCTGCTCCGCGGAGACCGCCGCTGACAACGGCTACGCAGTGTAATGTGTGTGGTTCTCGGCACGATACAAAAACGTGCAGATACCGTAATTACGTATGCAAAGTGTGTTTTACGGGGGGACATTTAAAGAAGATGTGTCCACGATTACGCAACAATAAAACGCAAAACACGTTTAACGGTGAAGTACAGGTGATTAATTCGGACGAAGATCAGGATTCTGAGGAGGTAAATTTTAATGTGTTTATGGTAAAAAGTGTTAATAGTTACGAACCGTTCAGGATAACGCTACAAGTAGATAACACGAATTTAAGCATGGAAATAGATACAGGTAGTGCAATATCTTGTATAAGTACCGAATGTTATAAAATATTATTTTCACATTTGCCAATGGAAAAATGTAATTTAATAATGTGCTATTATACGGGCGAAAAAGTCGCTCCGGTAGGTAAGATATCGCCGTTAGTAAGATATAAAGAAATATGTAAGAATTTACCATTATACGTGGTAGACCGAGGTAAAAAGCCGTTGTTAGGAAGACAGTGGTTAGTTAAGTTAAACATTGAAGTACAAATAAAAAATTGTTTTAATAATAGTGTTTCAGAGTCAAAGCTGAATGTACAATCTCTCAGTTCCAGATATTGTAAAGTATTTTCGGACGGACTTGGCCGATACACTGGCGGGGAGGTGAGCTTACGCCTGCGCGCCGACGCGCGGCCCGTGTTCCTGCGCGCGCGACCGCTGGCCTACGCGCTGCGCGAGCCGGTTGAGCGCGCCTTAGATCAGCTGCGGCGGGATGACGTCATTGCGCCAGTCGATACCTCAGACTGGGCTACACCTATTGTACCGGTAATCAAATCAGACGGATCGATTAGGATATGCGGTGACTATAAGTTAACAGTAAATAAATGCCTTGAGGTAGACCGTTTTCCCTTACCACGTATAGAGGACTTATTAACGAAAATTCAAGGGGGTAAAAAATTTACAAAAATTGATTTGTCACAGGCCTATGCGCAGCTATGTTTGTCTGATGAGTCTAGGAAGTATACGGTAATTAACACGCATCGTGGTCTTTTTAAATACAATAGACTAATATATGGATTATCCTCCAGCCCAGGTATTTTCCAAAGAACAGTAGAACAAATATTTTCGGATATACCTAAAGTGGGGGTGTTCCTGGATGACGTTATTTTGACTGGACGGGATGATAAGGAACATCTAGAAATCCTTCATAGAGTTTTACAAAGATTACAAGATTACGGGTTAAAAATAAAAAAAGAAAAATGCACTTTTATGGCGGACTCCGTTATTTATCTGGGCTATAAGATAGACAAGGACGGAATTCATACAAATCCAGATAAAGTTAAAGCAATTGCAAAGGTACCTATACCTAAGACAGGGACAGAAGTAAAAGCATTTTTGGGTATGGTTATGTACTATGGTAAATTTCTAAAAAATACAAGTACGATTTTATGTCCTTTGTACGCACTATTAAAAAAAGGAGCGAAGTTTGAATGGACAGATGAGTGAAATAAATCGTTTTGCAGAGTGAAGGAAATGCTGTTGTCAAGCGAGGTGCTAGCTCACTATGATCCGGCGCTGCCGCTGGTGCTGACCACGGATGCCAGTAGTGTGGGGGTGGGGGCCGTCATCGCGCACCAAATGCAGGACGGCTCCGAGAGGCCTATCGCCTACGCATCACGAGTATTGAACGTGGCAGAAAAAGCATACTCACAAATTGATAAAGAGGCGTTGGCGATAATATACGGAGTAAAAAAATTTCATCAATATTTGTATGGACGAAAATTTTTATTGAAGACGGACCATAAGCCGTTGGTTTCAATATTTGGTCCAAAAACGGGAATACCTACCAGGGCAGCGTCCAGAATGCAGCGGTGGGCTGTGATATTGTCGGGCTACGATTACGACATTGTGTATATCAAGTCAGAAAATAATGCGGCGGATGCATTGTCACGATTACCTTACGAGTCACCAATCAGGAATGGAAAAGAGTATACTTATTTAAATTTTGTTTGTGATAACTTACCACTAACGCACGAGGATATCGAGCAGAAAACAAAAGAAGATGTGCATTTGCGACGGATTGTAACATACATCAAGTCGGGTTGGCCAGGTCATTGCGCTGATATAAATTTACAGCCTTTCTACTTGCGAAGAAATGAGCTTTATACGGATGCTGGCTGCATTATGTGGGGATATAGGGTGGTGATACCTACAGTATTCCGGAAAAGAATGCTAGAAGAGATACACACGGGACACATGGGTATTGTAAAAATGAAATCAATAGCCAGAAGTTATATGTGGTGGCCGGGGATTGATGCCGACATCGAAAGAGAGTGTAAGGAGTGTCACACGTGTACAATGGAAGCACCAGCACCTCCGCGGGCACCACCGCAACCGTGGCAGTACCCAATAGAACCGTGGTGTAGATTACACATGGATTACCTAGGTCCCGTTAAAGGCAATAATTATTTTGTGTTGATTGATGCTTCAACAAAATGGATAGAAGCTTTTAAAATGAAAGATACAACAACAACAGCAACAATAAGAGTGTTGAGAGAAATTTTTGCGCGATTTGGGTTACCTAGAGAAATTATATCTGATAACGGAACGGTATTTACAAGCGCGGAAATGAGGAACTTTTTGTTGAAGAACGGTATAACACATACTTTTACACCGGCTTACCATCCTGCTTCGAATGGCGCGGCGGAAGGGGCTGTGAAGTTGTGCAAGCGTGCTATAAAGAAAGCAGAAAGAGATGGCTGCGACGTGGAGATCGCTCTGCAAGCATATTTGATGGCATATCGGAACACAGCACATGGTACTACGGGAGAATCACCGGCAATGTTACTGCAGCGGCGTAACCTACGATCGCGCCTCGACTTGCTGCGGGAGGGCGGCGCCCACCGCGCGGGGGAGCGCGCGCGCCACCAGCAGCGGAGGCTCGTGGAGCGCGCCGCCAGCACGGAGAGAGCGTTCACGGTAGGACAGAAGGTATGGGCAAGGAACTTCGGTACAGGGGAGCGATGGGTAAAAGGAACAATCACTAGTCTCGATGGATCACGGACGGTAATAGTGGAGGGGGAAAATGGTGTACGTATGAAAAGGCATGTAGATCAAATAAAAAATTATACTGGTATATCGGGCTTGCCGTATCCTAGTCGGAGGGAGAATGACTTGGTCCAGCAAGAGCAGAGCCGGGAATCCGCGGCTCAGAGCCGACGACAGGCCGCCACGCCACCCCCGCCAGGGTATCGTACTCGTTCCGGTAGATTAGTTAAGCCGATAGTTCGTTTAAATCTTTAATAATATTTTAACGGTAATAAATAAGATAAGATAGATAAATTATAAAATTATAAATTTTAAGATAGTAAGTTAAGTATATTTAAAATTGTTATTTGTATTAGTTCATATCGTAAGTAGTAAATAAGGGTGGAGGTGATATATATGTAAGTACCAATTAGCGCAGGTACTACGAAATGTGATAATATTAAATTATTATGTTCAATGAGGGTAGCTCAGTTCCGCAATAAATGTTAACTAACAACGAGTGTTTTTCTTTGGCTCCTATTTTATTATTTATAAATACTTAAATATCTATCAATGTCAATCAATTTAAAAAATACAAAACCGTTCTGGCATAAAATAAAATAATTTTAAGAAATAAATTAAAAGTTACAAACATGTAAGGTTTTGTTGTTCTCTCTAAAACGTTCATAGTGTTCATTACTCAGACCTTGCGCCGAGGCGGCGCGCGCGACGTCCATAGATCTAAAAGATATGTGTACAAGTATGAAATGCGGATTTTTTTTCCAAATTCTAGAAAATTCGGAAGAATAAAAAAAAGTGGTTTATTCAAAGTATGTTCCATTGCTAGTTACACATTTTTCCCATCTTTCGGGTAATTTGTGGATACCACGCCAGTAAAAATCATCCCCTTTTGCCGCGAACCATTCATCGAGCCATTTTTTCACATCTTCGTGCGAACCAAAGCGCTGCTCAGCAAGTGCGTGACCCATCGATGCAAACAAGTGGTAGTCGGAAGGAGCCAAGTCTGGTGAGTAAGCCGCATGGGCTGGCAATTCCCAGCTGAGTGTTTCCAACGTGCCGCGAACGAGTTTTGCCGTATGTGATGGAGCATTGTCATGGAGAAAAATGACCTTGTGTTGCCTTTTTCGATATTCTGGTCATTTTTCGAGTAGCGAACGGTTCAAATCAATCAATTGTTGTTGGTAGCGTTTGGTATTAACCGTTTCACCAGGCTTTAATAACTCATAATAAATCACACCCTTCTGGTCCCACCAAACACAGAGCATCGTCTTCCTGCCAAAGCGATTCGGTCTTGCGGTCGATGTGGATGGTGCGCCTGGGTCTACCCATGATTTTTTGCGCTTGGGATTCTCGAAATATATCCACTTTTCATCCCCAGTAACGATACGATGCAAGAACGACTTTCTTTTGTATCGTTCGAGCAAAATTTCACATGTGTTTTTGCGCCTCTCCATTTGCCTCTCGTTCAACTCATGTGCTACCCATCTGCCGACCTTCTGAATCTTTCCCATCTCTCGTAGGCGATTGGAAACAGCTTGTTGACTAACGTTCAATTGCTCTGCGAGTTGTTTTTGTTCTGCCGACCTTCTGAATCTTTCCCATCTCTCGTAGGCGATTGGAAACAGCTTGTTGACTAACGTTCAATTGCTCTGCGAGTTGTTTTTGTGTTTGTGAATCGTCTTCGTCCAATAACGCTTGCAATTCTACATCTTCCCTCTGTTGTCTCATATCCGCATTTCATACTTGTACACCTATGTACTAGAATTGTACCTACTATACAAATGAAATAAAACCTTGTAAAAACTGGTATAATCAGTTGTACTCTCGATACTAAACAATCTATTTTCGGCTTTTGCCGTATTTCAGTGACACGTAACGTAACCTAGCGAGATAAAGTCCCACTTACTCAATGGGATGCTAAAAATGAATGCTAAAAATACTAGTAAATCACAAGAAAAACAACAAATCTCTCAGATTACATGAAAAGTAAATGTTCGCATCTATTCCATATACACTTCATTCCTGTAAGGATTCGTGTTTATTCTTACGTGACTATGTTCGTCCGTGTAAAGAAAGAGGCTCTTAGCGCATGAGTAGTGTTATCGACATCTTATTTCCTTTCCTAACTCTATCTGGGTTTGTTTGCAATAGAACTAGAGAGGATGTTTACTAAGGGGTAACGTTTACCACTCACTTACTAGTTTGATATTATTTTTATTTCTATAAATACTGCAATACTCCTACCACGTACTCAAGCTGCTGCAGCGATCCACTGCGTTCAGTGGTATTAGTGACCATTGATCCACCTCCACCCATGGTCCTACCAACCTTTTGGTTATACGGACCAAATCGTCGGGAGGTACGCGCCGTTCGCCTGCTAGGGCTATGTTGCGGCGCGTATCTGCTCTGCCTCCCTACAAGTATTCTCTTTTGCCTGTGTCCCATCAGCACTCTCCCCTTTCTGGGGCTGTTCTACTCCACTAGACGATGTACTTCAGTGCCGAGCAGCTCTTTCGGGCTCCTTTTCCTGTGCCATCGGGGTGCAAACTCTCTGAGCCCGCGGAAGTTCGCTTCGGAGGAGACGAGGTCGCAGTAGTATACCGGATCCTCCGCCCGCCGTACAATCCCCTCTAGCATGCTCCGTCGATCTTCCTCGTATAGAGGATAGGACCATAGAACATGGTGCAAGTCCTCCTCTGCCATGCCACACTCACACTGACTTATTAGTGACTTAGTAGTGGTATTAGTGACCAGTGTGCTCTCAAAGAAACTAGCCTTTATTCTGCTCGGTGGACCATGTACACGTTTGTATTCAGATGCCCAAAGTGCACGCTGCAACCCAACAGCTGCTGGACGCTGTTGGGTGGCAGCGACTGGCCACGTTACCCCTCTTTCACAGAAGACTACCTTGAAATGTACTGCATTTCCCACATTATCTTATTTCCCTAATGTACGTACGTGTTTCGGTAATGAGTGAAATGTGTCAGAGCCCATTCCCATCCTATCCCTCCCCATTTTACCAACCCTTTCTCCAAACCCATTCCTATATCTCCAACGCATCCGGGGGCAAGCCAACGTTTGTCATATTTTCTTAGGTTTTCGCGATTACTATACATAGCAATTAAACAACTTTGAACGGTTTAAATCGCGTATATTTAACATTATTTATATCAGGACGTTTTTTACATTTTTAAATTTTTTACAGACGGTAGTTCAAATAATTTCTTAATAACTCAAGTGACAAATAAAATCAATTAGTCACCCCGTGACCACGTCCACTGCAAAGTGTTCGAAACGTCGGGATATAAATAATGTTAAATATACGCGATTTAAACCGTTCAAAGTTGTTTAATTCCAACGTTTGTCATTTTGAACTAATATTGGCATGTATCGCGGATGTCTATGGGCGACATTATCTACTTACCATCAGGTAGACCGTATGCTCGTCTGCCGCTATTGTCCATTAAAAAAAAAACTTATTTTATTTTACTGGAAAGAATTTGATTATGATAGATAGAATTTATACGAATAGGTACCTTATAGTGCATATGCATATGAATATGTGTGCAAGACGCGAGAAGCTTCTAACTTATAATTCATATCGTCCCAATTTGAAAAACTGACTAATCCAGACTATTCACAATTTCAAATTTTCAACATTCATTTTAAAATTTATAGCTGTTACTTATCTAAGTTGTCCAAGAATTAGAACCTAAGCGCACAATTTGAAAATTAATTGAAGTAAAGCCTACAAGTTCATCTGGCGAATAATAATTTCATCCTACAATTGCCATTATTACAGGCCAATTTTCAGAGAACTTATCACATCAAATATTAAACCGGTAGATCATAAATCTCTCCCACGAACGGATTCTATACTAATGTTTGCCCAACGACCATTATCCGTCTAAAATCAAATAACGTAATTATTTGCCAAAAGCATTTATTATCTATTGGGGGAGGCGCGCTGCCGCGTGGCAGCCCTACCGACTTCCCTACGTCATTTACTTATAACTACTATATGATTAGACTCTGTTAGCATCCAAATAGAGATGGTTTTTATTTTTAAAATTAGCAAGGATATCTTTGTAAACTCATTCTGAGCCACGCGGCATCATTTCAACGGTATCTGTTTGTTAGGAATCCATTTGAATGTGGAATTTGTTTTTCATCAGCCAGTTCTTCTTTACGTTTGAACTGTCATTAAGTGTGTTCTCTATTGTCGTTCTGATTTATTTGCTCAAAAGATTTTTCAGTCAGCGACCAGGGGTGGCGAGGGTGGGAAATTAAATTATTTGTTGATAATTTATTTTTAGACCCCAAAGACTACCTCTTGTGTCACTACGCGGAATATAATCTTTACCTGTACAAGCAAGATAGAAATATATTCGTGAGTTTCACTAATTAATTAGCTGTTTTCCTTATAACCTTATACAATGTTTCCTTAAATATCCGTTACAAAAATAGATAATATAAAACCTACGTAATTTATGTTAAATAACTTTTAATACCTACAAAATATGTTAACATAATAATTTTCAAAAATTCAATTTAAGTCTATGAAATCTCTAGTATTGTAATATTCTGGAAATTTTTATTTCTATAAAAACTTCTGTCTTTCTGTCTGTTATCATAACAATTGATATTGCCATTAAGTGCCTTGTTACGCTTCTCCTAATTATTTGATTCACCAACAATGGGATGCTAAAATCGATAGGCAATTGCCAAAATCGTTGCCATTTCAATTTTAACCTTAGCCTCTTAGAAATATGGATTACTCAGAAAATGGCAGGGTCATTGTAAACCACGGCCGCCTATAATAAATCCAGCATCATGCTGACA
This sequence comes from Sesia apiformis, assembly GCA_914767545.1. Taxonomy (NCBI): domain Eukaryota; kingdom Metazoa; phylum Arthropoda; class Insecta; order Lepidoptera; family Sesiidae; genus Sesia; species Sesia apiformis. The sequence goes on from OU611958.1 coordinate 1,386,221, forward strand.
ACCGTGTGTTTTGTCACTGCTAATAGGTCACGGCTTTCGAAACTTATGTTGCCCATCACCCCAATCCACAACTAACCAAGTTATGAACCCAATTACTTAACAAATAGAGTTCAATTTCCTTTAACGACTGTTATGTCGTTTGATTCATTACTAACTTCGTTTACTTTGTTAAGGGCGTCAGTGCCATTGAGAATAATATCTTGTACAATTATATTTAGGGTAGCTTTTGAATTGCAATCGGTGATGGCGGTTACGATATTTTCGTAGCAAATGTCAACATCCAGATGGGAATTACAATACAATGCAATATCATTTGCTAGCGTAACGAATAAAACAGGTTTGATCCTTGATAAATGGAAATTTAAATTTGTTTCGAGGTGTGTTTGTGAAACAAACTTTATATCTGAATTTGATACGGTGTTCGCAACTGTATAACATTTGCTAAATGCTTACCCATGATATTTTGTTTCCAACAAAATGGAATAATTACTTCATTAAACTGTAATACGAAGAAATGCACTTAAAACTCTTACGGAGTTTTGAAATTAATATAATGAAGATATATGTTTAGGGAATCCATTAAATAAATGTTAAGAAATATTTTCTCTAGTTTTGAGTAGAAGACAATAATTCAAGTATTCAGACAAATAAATAAATTATAACAAATAATAAATCAGACATATTCAGACAAGACAATAATAATTCGATTTCTTTGTATTCAGAATCGTTCAGGTATAAAAATCGAATTATTCTGAACTATTCAGTGACTGTGAATGTTAAGATATTCACAATTTGGCGATACCGACCCTGAAGAAACTGAAACTGAAGAACAAATGAAGAAAATTGTTCCCCCGAAACAATAATTTTTAATCTTGAAGTATAAAAAGATAAAACATTACGTACCATACATACCATCAGCCTATTACGCTAGGCTTTTTATTTTGTAAATCGAGTCTGAACGCGTAAAATTCAAGGTTTTTGTTTACATTTCATTTCTAATCGACGTTTAAATTACAATATAAAATGCGTAATTATAATTACGACTTACAATATAAAATGCGTAATTACAATTACGATTTACAATATAAAATATGTAATTAAAATTACGATTTACAATATAAAATGTGTAGGTACAAAACGTGAAAGTTTGAAAAGTTTATAGCTATGGGCTTTTCCCAACAACCGCCATCAAACACGGATCTTCTAGTCCAGCCACGGTGACTGTCTTCAAGTCGCCAGTCCACCTAACCGTTTCCCCGTACGTGATCTCCATTAGAGAATTTGTCTCCTTCATCGGTCCTTCATTGGTTCTGGGGCATATTTGCCCATTGCCATTTCAGCTATCTCGGTAACTTTAGTTTACATACTAAAATATTAAATGTAGATGTTTGGCCATGCGATGTCGGCCGGCTTTCAATGTCACCACCCCATCCCATCCCGTGGGTATCGTAAGAGGCGACTAGGGATAACAAAGCGGCTACCACAAGTCTTCAGGCACCTACTAAATCTGCACCTCTGAAAGAGTGGTCCAGTGGGGCCTGAACAGCGTGCCGTTTTAAGGCCAAAATGTCATTCATTACTTACGAAATTGTTTAAGAGATATAAATTAACTGCAATGGATGTAAGTAAAAAAAATGTCTGTAGTAAAATGATAAAACTCATAGTAAGGTAGTATTTAATCAGTGTAGTATAAGGATAGACATATATATTTTACGGTATAAGTTAGGTGTATATCGCATAAAGTACGGAAGTTAGATTGTGTGAATCAAACATCGGCTGGCCATTGACTACATAAATTTGCGTGTAACTTTAATTGAAATATATTGGATATATATGTATTTATATTATACTGAATAATTATTTATACCACTACATTTGAAAATTGCTAAAGAATATTTCAAAAAGAAACGTAAAGAGAGATCCCCAGGAAAAACGTGCCTTCCTTCCTCGGCGTTGATATGAAGGAGAGGCTTATCTAAAATTAAAGTTGTTTGTGGTATCGATTGCTTTGCTATAATCTGTACAGATTTGTCTGTTTGAAGGTAAACATCCTGCCTTCCTAATAAGAAAAGGCATTAAGTGACATTGTATTCGGTAATCGGAAATAAAAAGATAATAAACAATGGTATACGACTTTTATTTTTGTCTGTTCCTAGGTTGTCTGAAGAAGATAGCCGTTAGCGATAAGGTTGCCTGTTGTATACTGTCATTTATAATAATGTGTGCACATTTAATTAATAATCATTTGTGAGCAATGAAGAGAATTTATTTATTGTATTCTGACGTTATCTGAACAAAAGGACCCTATTGTCGGTATTAATTTATTGACTATGGTTACGACTTTATAACTTTCAAAATTATGTTCAAATAGACATTTGAATGATGTATAACATTTATTATTTAAGATAATGAAAGAAAAAATTAGTGCGACTTCTGCTGTTCCGGCACTCGTGCCTCGTTCACAATGAACTTTGTTACTATGACCTCAAATGTAGACGAAAAATTAAATCGTTTCGATTCGGTACATATCTTCCTTAATTAATGCTGTGCCCAAATTATATTGTCGCGTGCCATTGGTTCGCCTTCGCTGTCCCGGGCTATGACCGCTCTTTCTCTATAACGTTCTAATTTCAAATACTTTTTCTTATTGGTCTAGTGTCTTTAAGTAAACACGAACACTAGCCTTGAAGTACTATAAAGTATACTTCAGATTTATAGAATGAAACTTAAGTACCTATTCAAAAGAAAAGTTCTACAATTATTTAGGAAAACTCATGAAAACACAATAACATTTCAGAATGTGTATAAAGAAAATCTATCTGGCGAACTTTGCAATGACAAATAGAGAAACTATTTGTGAAACATGAATATTAATTTGTGTTTAGATCATTGTGAGGAGAATCGAGCGGTAAAAAATTAAATGAAATAAAAGTGGTGGTTAGATGAGAGGAGCCGAAGTTTGGATGTGGTGACGAGCTTTAGGATGGGAATATATCCAGCAGTGGGGAGACATAGGCTGATGGCATAGTGTGATTATATAAACTTTTTATCTATATACCCAAAGGTTGTCTGGAAGAGATCGCTTTTAGCGATAACAACGCCTTTTGTGCATTTTATGTCTGTTATTGTTTTTGGTCTGCTATAAAGAGTTTTATCTATCTATCGATAGGTATGAGAATAGATTAGATGACACATCATACGTTATATTTTCTTAGGTTTTCGCGATTACTATACATAGCAATTAAACAACTTTAACGGTTTAAATCGCGTATATATAACATTACTTATATCCCGACCATTCGAACACTTTGCAGGGGACGTGGTCACGGGGTGACTAATTGATTTTATTTGTCACTTGAGTTATTAAGAAATTATTTGGACTACCGTCTGAAATTTTTTGAACTACCGTCTGGAATTTTTAATCATAACATTCCCTATGCACGCAGTATTCACTCACGGTGTCCAGAGGTCTTGCAGTATTGCGTTGGCCTTGGGATTTAATTAATTTAATGACTGGATCCAATAATTCTTAGTCCAAGTCCAAATAATTTCTTAATAACTCAAGTGACAAATAAAATCAATTAGTCACCCCGTGACCACGTCCACTGCAAAGTGTTCGAAACGTCGGGATATAAATAATGTCAAATATACGCGATTTAAACCGTTAAAGTTGTTTAATTGCTATACATCATACGTTCTTATTAAATAAACCTGGTTGGCAACTTCCTTTGGGGTTCCTGGCAGATGACGAAGGGTCAAATTGAAGTCAAATTTGAAATTTAAGTAATCAAACCACATTTGAATGAGGCTTTTTGAGAGCTAGTGAAGATGGAACACGATTAGATTGTAACGCGCCTGCCCTACAGTGCTTGTATAACATATCTAGTATGTATCCTCAAATCGATGTGTCATTCCCAAATGTCAATAGATTAGCTCTTCAGTATGTCATCATTCTAATCTGATGTCCTTAACTACGTAGGACAGTCCAACAATAATCAGTAGCCGTCAAACACAAACCTACGCAGGTTACTTGGCAGATAGCCAGCAGACCTTGTTAATTAATCGACGATAAGCCGAGTTGATAATGCCCCTGACTGCTGTGCAAACGGACCCGGGTTATTCTCGGCTGTACAAACAGTTGTATAAAAATAGAAATTTTCTGTTTTGGTAGTTTATATTTGAGACGTAATGTATCACTCAGGAGTTTTTTGAGGGGGAGAGCGCACGCTTAAGAGGGAGAGTGCACGCTTCAATCCAACAGCCGCTGGGTGCGCTCGACTGGCCACGTTAACCCTCTCTCACAGAAGACTACCTTGAAATGTACTGCATTTCCCACTTTATGTTATTTTCCTAATGTACGTACTTGTTTCGGTAGTGAGTGAGATGTGTCAGAGCCCATTCCCATCCTATCCCTTCCCATTTTCCCAACCCTTTCTCCAAATCCATTCCTATATTTCCAAAGGTAGACAGCGCATCCGGGGGCGTGCCAACGTTTGTCATTTTGGACTAATGTTGGCATGTATCGCGGATGTCTATAGGCGACAGTATCCGCTTACCATCAGGTGGACTGTATGCTCGTCTGCCGTCTTCGTTCATAAAAAAAAACTCAGGCAATTAAATATAGATTATCAATGCCCGTACACTCTAGTTTGATTCCCGTGCAAACTCTATAATGGATGCCATACGCTAGAACTGTGTCAAGTTTTATTAAAATCCGTCTAAAATCTGATGAAAGTGAAATTTGTACAGAGATGACACTTTATTAGCAGTTCTACATGTCATATCCCTGACTCGTATAAAAAATTCAACTACAGTGATTTTTACGTGATTCAGACTGACTTCACTTCAGACGGACAAAAGTTCCACAAATTGTTGGTTTGGTCCAAAAATTGTCCAATTGTTCCACTGGATCAGGTGTTACTTTAAACTATACTAGAGACATAAAAACATATACAGTTTTCAAATAAAAATCATAAATGGGATAATTTATTTTCGAAAATACCGCATGCAATGCAATGCAGCATGCCATGCAATGCAGCATGCACTCTCCCCCTACCAAATAATTCTTCTAATTCCCTAAAATAATTTTATTTTTCGTTAGAACGGGTTTTTATATTTTAAATATATATTATAATTATTAATTGACGTATTTCAGGTTACGTGTTATTTCGATGTGGAATGCGATGTTGTGTAATAATAATAATGGATATATAAAAAATAACTTATTTTTAAGGTTGTTCATTTGCGTATTACGGGAGCAGCGTAAAAGTCTTTAATCCTATTTACTGGAGTAAGGCGCTTATAAGTTACTGTTGTAGGATTATATGTAGGCTTTACTGCTTATCTCCTAGATTATCTAGTGTTTATGAAATTTATTTTCACGTACAATGTGAATTACTAATAAAGTCGGTAGGTATTGTTTTGGAGAAAAAAGATACACGATTTGACCGTAAATACAATGGTATAAAATGAACTAGGTGAAAATAATGGTATTGATTGGCAAGTAATTCGAAAGGTACCTAAAAATATGTCCACGTTTTATTCAAAAAATATATTTATTTATTATTAATAAGTGCCGTTGAAGGGGAGAGTGCACGCTGCAATCCAACAGCCGCTGTTCGCGCTCGACTGACCACGTTACCCCTCTCCCACAGAGGACTATCTTGAAATGTACTCCCATTTCCCATTTTATGTTATTTCCCTAATGCACGTACGTGTTTCGGTAGTGGGTGAGATGTGCCAGAGCCCATTCCCATCCTATCCCTCCCAATTTTCTCAAGTCTTTCTCCAAATCCATTCCTATATCTCGAAAGGTAGGCAGCGCATTCGGGGGCATGCCATTTTGAACGTTTGTCATTTTGAACTAATATTGGCATGTATCGCGGATGTCTATGGGCGACAGTATCCATTTAGCATAAATAATAAACCTAAGTTATTTATTAATACACAGCCAAGCAATCTTTAGTTAAACAGATAATTAGTACGGCCGTTAATTTAAAATATTTTTATGAAACCAACGAAAAAGCAATATCAAATTCTCTTCAAAATAACGCACAAATTAAATGCTCCGAACCTTCTTCCAATACTCAATGGACGGTCAGTTGCACCATATCGCGTCACCTGTAGCAGGTGAGACCACGGAATTGATACGGCGATCGATGTTGCGGAAAAGAATGTAATCGAAAACTACGTCCGGTGTTACAACATAGTTAACCTTTAGTTAGATTATAGTTAAACGACAGTTTCCAATAAGGTAGTTATTGGAACTACCAATGTCCGATTATGATTAATTTTAAAATGCCCCCGCTATAATAATAAACAGGTTTCAAACAATATTACTGTTCAGCGGAAGCTCCGCCCACATTATCTTACATGTCACAGATATTAATGGTTCTGTATATTTATTATTATTACGCTAATAATATTACACTGGCATAATGATAAGGAACAAAAAAAATATTATTTTGATATTTAATTTCATCAAATATTTATATTCATAATGGGACAAATAAAGCTCAATATAATAAAATTATTGTACGTTTCTATCAGTTTTATTTGATTTTTTATCAAAATCAAAGTATTTTTACCAAACCAACATGTCACAATCACAATATCATATTTTCTTCAGAATAACGGATACATATAAAATGCTCATAATTGATCGAGGATATAAAACCTTCGCTACAGCACTACGTTCACTGTGTCAAAAGTACACATCAAATACTTCGTTTCGCCCGAACTTTCTTCCAATACTCCATGAACAGTCAGTTGTACCATATCGTGTCACGTGTATTACTGTTTATTGTTTTTGGAAGTAGGCGGACGAGCAAGCGGTCCCACGTGATTATAAGTGTTACAACCGTCCATGGACATCTGCAACACCAGGAGGTATGCGGATGCGCTGCCAAAATTTGCAAAATCCCATTCACAGCTTTCTTGAAGAACCCCATATCGTAGCTCGATGGAAAGACCTCTTGACGCAGTTCTTTCCACAGCCTACGGGTTCGCAGTATAAAATGATTTTTTGACCGAACAGTACGCTTCCGTATCGAGGAAATGCGGATGGATCGCACTTCTGTGACGGGAGGTGCGGTTGTAGAAACCCGAGGTAGGAATTATATTGAACAATTCCTCAGAGCATTCCCCATTGTACAGGCGGTGGAACACTCAGAGAGACGCAACGTGTCTCCGAACGCTGAGGGGTTCTAAACCCGCCCGTGAGAGTGGGAATCGAACAATTGAACAATTCGAACAGCACGTCATTGGGTGGAGTCAAATGGATCCAATTGTTATTTTGGTGCGCGACCCAGAGCAGTACTTCATATGGGGCCTAATCTGAGCTTTGTGGAGTGTTAGGAATTGCCTGGGGTGAAGTACCGCTTCGCTCTGTTCAGCACACCGAGCTTTTTGGAGATCAAAATGTAGCATGTATGTAGCAGGTGAGACCAAGGAATTGATACGGCGAACAATTTTGCGGGAAAGGATATAATCGAAAACTACGACCGGTGCCATAACATTATTAACCTTTAGTTTGATTACAGTTAAACGACAGTTTTGAATACGATAGGTTCATTGCTCATGAAATTGATAACTGTTATTACTAATTATTAGCTTCGTTCGCGGTAAGGATTCAGAACTGATTCGGAACTATACGCATGCGCAGTTCAAATAATGCCGTTCGCGGAACACACAGTTCAGAATTTCTAGTTACAGTTCTGTGTTCGCGGAACCGTCGAACTCGATTCAGGATCGGTTCAGAACCAGTTCTATCAGTTCTATAACTTTGGCAAGAATCGTAGTTCCAGACATGCCCAGTTTTTACCTAACGACATTTGACATACATCCTGCGGCTATATTCAGTTGGTTAGAAACTAATAAACTGGTTAAATAGTTAAATAAAATATAAATTTTATTAATTTATTAAGGGTTAAATAAAATATGGTTAGTTTTGTTTGTTGTTTATATAAATAAGTTTATATAATACTCTAATAAGAGTAATGTGTTTTGCTGGGTCCACTTAAATACTTGCCAACTTAGGGGTTTTCCCCCCAAATTTAGGGGGTAAATAAGTGGGATGGGTTTTTTTTTAGGGGTTTTATATTTTTAGGGGTATTATTAGGGATTTTTTGACTCTTCATATATTTTTTTGAATATATATTTTTCATATATTATGTGAAAGTATAGGCCCTGGAACAATCCAAACTATAATAGCTAATCATATTTATTTGTTGACCTAGCGACTTAACGACATCTAGTACAAATATATTACAACTACTCTGTGGTGACTGGTGGTTATTGTGCCTATGCTTACTGGAAATACATATGTACGTTGATTATTGTTTACTTGTTTAATTCGATTTTGTTGTTGTACTGCTGTGCCGACAAGCAATTTGTTAATGATGCCTAAAGAAACTAAAAATAAAAAAATGTACAGTCAGAAGTACACGTAGATTTGGGAAACAGATCCAGATTTAAAAGGTAAAGAAATTTCATTGTATTTTTGTAATTTATATTTTTTCTTTTATTATATATTTTTTTAGGGGGATTTCTAAGTAATTGGGGCGATTTTGGGGGTTTTTGACTTAAGCTTTAGGGATAAATATTTTTGAGAGTTGGTAACACTGCCGATGACAATAGATCGTACGCAGTTTGGTTCCGAAATCGTTCGCGGAAATAAAAATTACTAATCGGTTTATAACCGCGCATGCGCTCTACTACGATTCCAAATTAGTTCAGTTCTAGTTCCGAATTAGTTCTGAATCCTTACCGCGAACAAAGCTATTATCTGTGGACGCATTCGGACGCATTCTATTATGGACTAATTATTATGGACTACGCCATTGCGTATCGGCTAATATAATAAAGTTATCAGATGTATCCAGAACCAGACCAGGTAAAACGTCAAATTCGGTAGAGTGTAAACTTGGTTGAAAAATAAAAGCCCCTACATAAAGATTCTCTGAAGGAGCGTCAAAACTATGGCAGACCAGGTTTGAGATAGCTGAATGGAGTAAAGAGCTGGAGAAACTTGCAGAGTCAGGCCAAGGCCTGCCTATGAAATCAAAGATGACGATAATGACTTATTTTGCAGCTGCAAAAGAAAACTGAAATAAGAAAGAGATACTAGATATAATTTTGCAAGTATTAAAAATTAGGTAGATACCTGGAAATATTTGAAATGGGGACGTGGTGGGGAACTACAACTCCATCTCATTCTTTTGTACATCCTTGTTCTATATGTTCATCTGATTCTTCAATATATTTTGGTTTTAATTTCACTAATCGATTGATGTAATACTATATAATCATAATAGTTATATGTGAAATTATATTATTATTATTTAATCTCTTTCAGTACTTTATTTTGTTCGATATAGATTTATCGGACAAATACATAATGCTTTAGCCGTTTGCACGGGCAGCACCTTTTCTCTCCCTCACCCCCGCTTCAACCGTAACAGTGGTTTATTAATTCGCGCCCGCGCAGTCGTCGTCATAGTTCCTCCCGTAAATGTATGTGTAGTGCGTGTTTGTTTGTTAGTGGTAGTCTTTGAGCTGCAGGCTGAGTCGCGTGCCGCCGACGTGACCATGGCATCATCAACTCCCTCTTGGATCATGCGCCTCGCCCGCATCCTATCCCGTATCCAGGTAGGTGCTGCCTATTTTTCATAACTTCTTTATAGAGTTAGGATAGGCAAGAACGACCACTCATCCAGCAACACATTTTATAGTTTTTAATTTGTCGCACCTCACATTCACATAGTGTATTGACTATGACCATTGGTCTTATTCAAACAATTTTTTATCTAAAATCGCACTACACCGAAAGCGGTGCCACAGGCTCTAAAATTTACCCACATTCATTCCACATACATATTTGTTTTACATCGCGGCGTCGTGTCACAATGTGTCACACGCGAATGATTTCGCTCTTTATTAACTCCTGTGGGACGAAAATTGTTTGTGTCGCCGACCTTTATTACCTATCGAATTTCATTTCGAATAAATAATAGCTTTGTTTTGATTGCGATTCGATTACACGAGATCTGTTTGGATTTCAGATTGGATTTTTTATTTAAATCAGTTGTTTGTATTTTTGGGTGAATTTTTTTTAGGGAATTTAAATATAGGCTGATGAAAGTGATGATACTGTTTTTAAAAGAAGGAAAATGGCAGACGGTTATACAGTATTCACGTGTACGCATCAGCCATCTTAGGTAATTGTCACCTAAAGATCTTTTTTTTTTATAGAGAAGAGGGCGGACGAGCAAGCGGTCCCACGTAATGGTAAGTGTTACCGCCGCCCATGGACACATGCAACACCAGGGGGTATGCGGGCGCGCCGCCGACCTTGCAAAATCCTATTCACAGCTTTCTTGAAGAACCTCATGTCGTAGCTGAATGGGAAGACCTCTTGAGGCAGTTCGTTCTACAGCCTACGGATTCGCGATATAATTCATTCATTGGGGTGATGCCATTCTAAAGCCTGTCGACAACGCACCGCCATTTCAGAATAACTTAATTAACCTAGATAAACAACTTTAAAAGTTAATTGGCTAAATATTCTCATGTCTATGATTGACATGAAATTTCATGGTGTTTTACAAGCTTTTTTTTGTGAAATTTAACTTCTGTTTTTATCTGTTATATATATATATATATATAATATAGCTAAAATTAAATAAAATAGATTTTTTAACAATAAAAGATTCGTGTTTATTTCAATTTATTCCTAATCATGAACATAATTGTAGGTTTCAAGTTTAGGTTGTTTATATGTTGCACCCTGTATAAATACTGTAGAAATATAAACTTTGAAACTGTATTTTTGCTGTATTTTGGTCAACGTTAATCGAGATACTGTAGTGATAGTCATTTTTTAAAGTGCATAAGCAAATAGTCAATAAAGGATATTTATTATTTTTATCTTTACCACTAACACCCTTGCACTGTCACCATACCCTTACCCACTAGAGAATACAACCAGAAATGGAATTGGCGATACATACTGCATATTCATGAATCGGACACCCACAGTAGATGTAATCGATTAATCGTGATTTAAATCCAGTCAACATTAACTCGATTGTGAGAATACGATGTATCGATTTGCTTCGCTTGCAAATCAGTAAAATGAACGCCGATTAATTTGTACAATATTCTTGAATGTAGTTTGATGTAATGTTTATTTAACTCGTTATTTAAAACGTCTTACGTGATAAATTGATAATTGATTGTCAAATTATCTGCCGTTAACCTTTTTGATACATCAATGAATCCATGTTATTATAGGGTATATTATGGTATATTAACAAAGATAATTCAAGCATCAATTTGTATTAATATAAAGGGTTCAATAACGTTATTAGAGCAATATAACGTTACAAAAGGGTTGTCAAATACGAAATTATGAATTACACGCACCGCTGACCGTGTTGTTACTTATAAATATTGGCTTTTATATAATTTTATGGACTTTTATTATTTTTTAGTATAGTAGTTATTTCTTTAATTTTGCAGAAGTATCCAATTTATTTTTACAGGAAGAAACAGACGAGATGACGGTTGGCGGTAAGCGGATACCGTCGGCCACGGACATCCGCTATATATGCCGACATAGTCCAGAATGACAAACGTTAGAGCGGCCCCGAAGCACCCACTTTTGGTGATTGAATCTAGGATGGAATGCGAAATGGATTCTGACATATCTGAATCACGTCCGAAGCACGTACATGAAACATTTTACGGCAGTCTGTAAGGTCGGGATACCTCGATCAACCGGGCGCGTCCAACGTACACCCTCCCCACCCTCCCCTTCAAATTGCGTACTTTAAATCCACCAAGTGGTACCAGTACTGATTAAGACGTCTCGAAGTGTACCAAAGAACATCGAAATATGGCACTAAATAAATGGAAGGGTTTCATGACTTTGTATAAGGAATTAATAAATAAATACAATTTTTATATTTTTTTTCCTATTGATTTAAAAAAATTGCTAGTTAATTAATTGGATTCATCTGAGTCAGGTACTAATGAGTCACGAGTTATGGATCAATAATTATCACTTTCTCTACCAGTGTACGGGAAATTGGATTTAGGCAGTCGGTTTGAGAAATTGGGAATTGTCGGTTGGGAAATTGGTTTGAGTAATTTAGTCGTGTACTTCTTTAGGAAATGTTGTCAGTTTCTTTTTAGGAAATTGTGTGTAACTGGATAGAACTGGATGAGAAGGTATTAACATATAATTGCAGACATAGGCACTCATTATATTTACCTCGTAAACATTTTCTTGAATACCTGTTTCGGTAATAATGTAACATTTAAAATCTTTATTTCAAATCACCTGGTCCTCCTCAGATAATTGGCCAAATGGAAGCTTGACATAAGTCACCTATTTATCAATCGCAGTGGCACAATTGAAGAAATAAAGACACGACTCATCAAAAGCAATTCTAAAAATTTTTGCTTATATGAAGGATGACTTACGTTAGCCCTCTTTCACAGAAAACTACCTGGAAATGTATGTAAGTACTGCATTTCCTAATTTATCGTATTTCCCCAATGTACGTACGTGTTTCGGTAGTGAGTGAGATGTGCCATCCCATCCTCTCCCTCCCCATTTTGCCATTCCATTCCTCCCCTGCGAATGTAGGCAGCGCATCCGGGGACGTGCCAACGTTTGTCATTCTGGACTGATGTTGGCATGTATCGCGGATATCCACTTATCATCAGGTCCATCTGAGACTATATGCTCGTCTGCCGCCTGTTTTCTATAAAAAAAAAGACTTATTGTTTAAAATTGCAATGAATTTTATTGAAGGTCTTTCAAATTTCAATAAGCTTACCAACAGCTTAAAAATTTTCCTTATTTCAACGGTTTACAGGCATTTTAGTTAGAACTTTATTCAAAGCTTATGTTGGTCGCCAGGTTGTTTAATATACTCAGGGGAATCGAAATTATGAAACTTAATACTAATAAACGTTTTTCTAGAAACCTAGCCTCTATTCTGTTAGCTGCCATCCATCTTTAAAACGTGACATATACTATGATATTTTAATACATACATCGTTCAGCCCTTCTTCCGGACAATTAGTGCTTTTCACCGAGGGTAATATAAAAAATATACCTTTCCTTCCACTTTTTGGTAATCCGATTCCTTTATTATATCTTGCAGAATTCTTCGTGATAAAAGCTATTCATTACGTTCCAATCCCACAACAATAAATGACAATAAACTATTATGGACTAACATTTATGAAAAAATTCTTATATTGATGGTAATTTACAAAAACCAAATAAAATAAAAATGAAACAGAAACGAGCACATAATTTTAATTTATTATGATTTTATAAAAGTTTAAGTATATTTAGGTATAAAAACTTAAATGAGAAACCGTGTAAGTTAACTTTTTCGCTTTAAGATACCAGAAAAAATGAATAATTTCATAATGTTATCACGCATACGCTTGTCATTACAAAAAAAAAATCTAACTTAAAATTTGGATAACGACAATAAGGTTATAAAGTACAGAGCTTAAGGTAATGATATCATCATCAAGTGGTATGATATAAACGTGTTTTCGGTAAAAAATGCGATGATATTCAGTCACAGAAAAATTATAATGCAAACAGCGTACACGGCAAATCAAACGCGGACTGTCTTTTTGCGGAAATCTCAAAGAGTGTATCCATGGAGCAATCATTATTATTGCGGGTACTTTAGCAGACATTCATAAACATTCATAATTATAACAATTTATAGCTCAATTCAGTATTTTATTTTTATATTAATTGCCACCTAACTGTGCCAGTCTCACTGTGCGTCGGGCACAATGTGTTATCTGGTGGCGAACCATACTGTTTGTTACCAACGACACCAATGAACCACAACGCTACCTACACATTTTTAGTGTCGTTCTGTTGAAGGGTGTGGGTGCATGTTACCCCTCTCTCAACGAAGACTACCATAAAAGAAACAATGATACAACTAACTGCACCACTGGTGGTGTCGTAAGAAATCTCGTTGCATTGGTATACTCGTAAAACAGTTCCAAAACTACACCATCGGTGTGCAACGTTGTGGTTCAGTGGTGTCGTAACAAACGGTCGATTCTGTGCCGACACCACACGGCCAACAATATATATTTAAGTAAAACAATGTGCCGAGTACATGCCGGAAATCAAACCTACAATCTCACGAATACACAGAAATGATTCTAATAAATAATTCTACATATGTAGAAATGTAGATATAATTCTATTTGTACATATGTTGGAATGTAGATATAATTCTATTTGTACATATGTTGGAATGTAGATATAATTCTATTTGTACATATGTTGGAATGTAGATATAATTCTATTTGTACATATGTTGGAATGTAGATATAATTCTATTTGTACATATGTTGGAATGTAGATATAATTCTATTTGTACATATGTTGGAATGTAGATATAATTCTATTTGTACATATGTAGAAATGTAGAAATAATTAATAATTATATTTCTACATATGTAGAAATAATTCTACTTACTCCACCATCTTACGTTAGAACATATTCAGAGAATACACACTTATGTAACGAATAATAATCATACAAGTTTAACATGACGAATCAGTCTATTGTGATGCACTCAATGATCTATAGATCGGCAGCCATACTGCTCGAGGATCTAGTGTGAAACGATGGGTAATTTATGTCAATAGGATGACGAATTGGCACCATTGTTGTTTGTGGGCAATGATTTTGATAGAGGGTAACTGATAATAGATTCTATGTCATTCATTATTTGTGAACAAGATATATATACTTACACGGTTTTGAAGTGTGATCTTAGCTGAAGTAGATTATTGTTTCTTTCAAAACGTTATTCTATTCTTATTGAGATTCAGAATTCTTTATTTACTCTACTTACCAGAGTAGAGAATATGTGTGTATGTAGATAGAAACCTTTCTATCTACATACATCTATTTTGTACTCTGGTAATCTTAACAAAAAGCGATTACGACAGTTAATATTAGTATATCCGTATAAAAACAAACATATTTGATTTTTTTATATATCATACCATACAGTCCACCTGGCGATAAATGGATACAATGGATTTGGAAAAAGGCATGTTCTAATGTTGTGGCGAGGAATAGGATAGGATGGAATGGGAACGAGCTCTGGCATATCTCACTCACTACCGAAACACATACGTACTTCGGGAATATGATAACGTGGGAAATGCAGTCTCAAAGCTGTCTTCTATGAGAGAGAGGTAATGAGGACAGACGAGTGCGCTCAGAGGCCAGTGGATTGCAGCGTGCACCCTGCCCCTCCAATAATCCACTGTTGCATATAGGCCTCTCCCAAGGTATACCACTACATCGGTCTTGCATTCTCCACATCCAGCCATTATCGGCAAACATCTTCGAGTCGTCAGTCCATCTAACCGCTAACCAGAGCGCGTCCCACGCTATCCAGTATGTGATCTCCATGCCAGGACTCGTCTACTCCATCGGTTGTCCGTCCTGCAGCAGATAAATGGCCTGCACACTACCACTTCAGCTTACTAATTATGTGAGCTATGTCAGTGACTTTCGTTCTTTGGCGAGTCACTTCGTTTCCTGTCTTATCCGAGCAAAGAAACTCCGAGCATAGCAGCTTTCTACATAGCTCGCTGAGCTACATTTTTAATTTATACTTTAACTTAATTTTACTATATTAAAATATAATTCTTATTTGTGGAAGTGAACTTAGGAGTGAAACAATCTCACAACTTAGCCCAAAGAAAAAAGTAAACCAGAATAGAATTCACATACCAATGACAATGAAAAAGGAATGCAAATTAGTCGGCTATTTTTTTTTTATTTTTTTTTATGTTAGGAAAGACAACCAAGGAAAACCCTGCATGGACACCTGGGAAGGGGACCCAGGTAGTGCCGGACTCCTACCGGCTAAAAAACCTTGAGTTGTCTTAACATCGTGTAGGTCTAAATTCTTGTGGTCCTGGTGGCCTTTCAAGAGTCACCGGTCGTGGAATTAGTTGACGTTATAGCGTAAAATGTATAGAAATAGTCTTATATAAATTATTTATTCAACTGAGCTTCTAAATTTATATGCAATGCAACCAGCCCTTTCAGTATCCATTGCTGGAGATGGGCCTCCTCAAGCATGAGGAAAACGCCACGTTGGCTAAGGGGGTTGGCGAGTCCACTCTTTTAGAGGTGGTGTTAGTACCTCAGGACCTGTGGTAGCTGCTTTGTTATTCCTCAGTCGCCTTTTAAGACACCCACGAGAAGAGATGGGATGAGGCGGCTATCGTATAGCCGGCCAATACCACACGACAGCAATTGTACTTATGTTTTCATCCTTTTCCTCAACATGCTTAAATACACTGACAGTTTGCTTTATAGTACTCGTAACCTCTTGGTAGGCTTTGGTATCTTATCCAGTTAAATTCTACCAACAAACACAATTGAAACTTCTGGAGCTCATGATTCCCAGCGGCATTTGCGAAGTTACCTTTTATTTTTCCCACGAAAATTCCTATATTTCTTCGGCTGGATAAAACAAGTCGCAACTTGATAAGTGAAACGAACTGAAAGCGTAAAGAACGTCAGGTGTTAGACATAAGGCTAGGACGTAGTGTTGTGGCATACATTTATGAGTCACCTCAAAATCGCTTTGCATGTGATACCACTGAAGCGCGGTTTGGCCCAGCCGATTCAGCGGTCAGTGAGAACTTCTTAAAATGTCTTCTTCTGGCTTCTCCTTCTAGATTTGACCACTTCTTGTAAAGAAAACTTCTGGAGAAGACCACTTTTGGATTTTACCACTTTATAATATGTCCACTGCTTGTACAATGTGCAAACAAGTTTAGTAACAAAAAGATGCGAGATTAACCTATCAGATAATCGATCTCTTTTGTGGTTTTCTTTTGTTTAAAATTTCACAGTTGGCACTCCGCCGCCGTATAAGTGAAAAAATTATGTATATTTTCAGCCAATTTAGTTTAAGCCAAATTTAGCCAATATTTCAGTATCTACAAATATCTTTACTTCCTTGCAATGAGTTCTTCAGTGACTCCCTCATTCTACCGAAAAGATGTGTCTAACATTTGTTCCACGCCAACTTTCACCCCTCGGGATAATTTGGGGGAGCAAAGAAGTTTTCACAACTTCTCTTCATATATTCACGACTCATCCCTCGGGTGCGGGCATGATAAATAGTTTTCCTATATCCTCGTGCCCTTTAGTTTAACTCGATTTGCATTCCAATAAAAGTTGCAGCAGTTATACGGGAGACCGAAAAGTTACTACATAAAATGCTGCTGTGGCAAATTGGACTGGACTAGTCAATTGAAGATGGCATACCGAAAAGATGGCGTTTACTTTTTATTATTATTGAAGAGGTGGCAGACAGGTGGACGACCCACACGATGGTACGTGGTGACCTTGCAGGATCCTTTTCACAGCCTTCTTAAAGAGTTCCATTTATAACTAAGCGGAAAAACCTCAACGGACAGTTAGTTACTCAAATTTCGGGTCCGCGGTATAGTGTCTTGAAGACAGCACAGTATGCAGCAGATCTCTGTCAAGGAAGTGCGGATTACTTGTAACGATGTCGTGCTGATGCAGTGTAAATTGCAACCTGTGCGCCCTTTAGTGCCCGAACTTTTTTAGAAGAAGTGGCAGATAAGCTGGCGTCCCACAAGATGATAAATAGTCACCGCTACCAATGGACACATAGAAGGATACGAGTGCATCTCACCTGCATACAGCTCGCGTTTCACTGCACTCCTTACAGCTCTGTCTCTCGCCCTGTCGTTACCGGAACCCTTGAGATACGCTTGAGACACCACTATAAGAGATACCAACGAGGCATCTCCATTCTCTTCCAAGCGATTCGATCTGCAGCCACGTTCGGCCATCCTTCACAGAAAGTATCGAAGTCGTCTCCAGTACCTTCGCCTAGGTTTTCCGTTCAGAGGCGTCCATTGAGAAGTTATTCTCGAACATCTCTCCGGATGCATACGGGACACAATATGTACCGCCCAATATCACCTGAGTTTTGCGGTCTTAATGCCCACATCTAATATTTAATAATAAATACCTGTCAGTAACTAAAACAATTTTAAAGTTTGTATGACTCTTATGGGAGTTAAGTTTACTGCAGGCTTCAAAACAACTTTGTATGATGTACTTACTTCAGCGCCGATTAGTGAAGTTACTAATGACACTAAAATTACGGCGTGAAGATAAAGTTTATCACTTTTTTATTGCAAAAAGACTTCAGAATTTCGGAGATTTAATAACATCTCTACCAATAGACCATAAAACTACCCTCAATTTCAAAGTTTATATGAAACTTGCTGTTGCCAGCGGTTTTTCTTGCTTGCATTACTGAAACCATCATCAGCTTTATTCATCCACTGCTAGAGATGGGCTGTCTCCTCATACACTATCTGTGCACGAGGGATATACATATATGGCCTTAAAACGCCACACTGGCCAAGCGGTTTGGTGAGTAACCAATCTTTCAAAGGTGAAGTAGTTCCTCATGAGAGATCCTCTCACGGCACTCACGAGAAGAGATGAGGTGGTGATCTCTAATGCCACACCGCACGGCCAAGTTTGGGTCTATATCTGGATATAGATATTTTCCATATATCTCGGTATATAGGCTAACACGGGTATGCGGCACATTTGGCAGCGTGCCAATATTCGTCATTTTTGACAGACGTTGGCACATGTTGCACATTCTCATGGGCATTTATCACTAAGTACACACAGTCTAGTTATCCGCCACCACCTTTCCTTAAAAAAATTACATGCCTTTTACTTAAGTGCAAAGTACTTGTAATGTTTGTTAGTAGAATCAATATTTTATTTGTAGAAGAAAATATATTATTAAACCATAAACTTTCTTTATGTCAGCGAATAAGAGTGCTGTCAGAGACGTGTGCCGTAGTCTGAAGCCCTCGAGGGGCAGAAATATATTAGATGACAAATTTAAAAATGATTGTAATGTCTTTCTTTATCTCAGGGATCTCCTTTTGTGCGGCGCAATCGAGTAAAGGACAAGAAAGAAAAATTATTTCAGTACACTTTTTTAGTATAGGTAATAAGACAGAAAGATTGGTGATATGATATCAAATGATGCTGAAATATATTTTTTATATAAATATAATAATAAATTATATAACGCCACATTCAATGGCCTATATAAATGGTCCAGAGCAAATATAAATACATTAAAAATTGATTTAACACACGATGAAGCTTTTCTTTTCAGCTAAATATCTGAAAGTTTCCTTATCGAGGGACCAGCATATTAAACAGATTTTTTGTAACCAGACGGATTGTACGGGGCTCGTCCCACCCCGTCGCGGGTTGGGCCCAGCACTTTCAGTTCTGCTGGGATCGGCGCATACCAATAATAATAAAAATTTAGGCAGCGTAGCCACCCAACACCTACTAAATGAGTTGACTATTGAGCTACCTTGTGCAGCGTGTAGCCAGAGACGACACAATGACCTGTACGTTTTTTTTTATGTCGAATGCTGCAGACGAGCATACAGTCCACCTGATGGTAACTGGATACTGTCGCCAATAAACATCCGCGATACATGCCAACATTCGTCCAAAATGACAAACGTTGGCACGCCCTTGGATACGCTGCCTACCTTTGGACATATAGGAATGGATTTAGAGAAAGGGTTGGGAAAATGAGAGGAATAGGATGGGAATGGGCTCTGGCACATCTCACTCACTACTGAAACACGTACGTACATTAAGGAAATAAGATGAAATGGGAATTTCAGTACATTTCAAGGTAGTCTTCTGTGAGAGGGGGTAACGTGGCCAGTCGAGCGCGCCCAGCGGCTGTTGGAGTGCAAGGTGCACTTTCCCCCTCAACAACGTACTATGTATGCATATATATATATATATATATAAAAGAGGATGTCAATAGACTTCGACACCGTTTGACCAATCACCATGAAAGTTGGCACATATATGTATCTTTTCATGGAAAAGGTTTTTATGCTATCGACTTTGTTGTAACTTGCCACTAGATGGCGCTGCAGCACATCAACTTCTATACCGTTCAACCGATCGCCATGAAAATTGGTATACGAGTACGGAGAATATTTTCAAGCTATCGACTTTGTTATAACTCGCCACTAGATGACGCGCTGCAGCACATCAACTTCTATAGCAGGACGTCTGCGGGTTTTTGCTAGTATAAATATAAAAAGACGGGTTTTGCAGATATACCCGAAATCAAAGAAAGCCTCGAAATAAATGAAAAATCACGATTTCAACGAAAATTGTTTGTCGGATTTTGCAGGCGCAGTGATGTTGTGCGCATCAAATGTTATATTTATGAATCTATTATTTTTATACCACAAATAAATACTATAATATCCTGTGTATTACAGATACGGTGAGATGTCTGACATGTCTATTTAATGAGAACAAAAGTCCTCGTTGAAAATAGAGAATAAAAAAGTCCTCTGTCGTTAAGGACCTTTACATGACAAATTTTGTATTTTTAGCAGACATCCTAGATGACCAAATAATAATTTATGCTATTTAGACATTTCGGTACAACAACATCCAAAATGTAGCCACCAATTTCCTTTGCACAAGTTAATCATAATAAAATCATGCCGGATTGGAAATCTCCGCCGAAAACAAAATTCTTTCGCCATTTCGACGGAAAGATCTCATGGACGGAATTATTTCCCTAAATTTTGTGGCGTTGAATTAAGTCCTCGAATTGGAATTGGAATAATTTAATATCCTGAAGTGTTTGCTGTAAAAACAAGCAGGAGTCATGGCAATTTTACTAAAGTTATTGGATTTCTGACGTCACAACAATGGACTTTCGGACCTTTTTCATAATGAGAGAATTTAATTCTGAGCTTCCTAAAAATGATAAAACTTTTGTAAAATCTATATAGACATATAATAAAACTGTAGAACCAGCGTGTCTGTACATTGAATATATTTACCAAAAACTGATTGGGGGCGATAAAAGAAGAGTATCAGAATACAAAGAGACGATTTGGAAAATTGTTGTCTGTCTGTCTGTTCGAACTCGCTAATCTCCAAAACTACGGAATGGATTTTCGTCGGGTTCCCACAGGTTAATTAAGTTTAGTTTGGCGCTTCGAATGGGCTTCGTTTCATTGAAATCGGTTGACGGGAAGAAAAGGTTTATAAATCAAACTAAAATTCCACGCGTAGGAAGTCGCGGGCGCAGCTAATTATCTAATAAATTTGAGTCTCTGTACTAATGAGACCATGTTTTATTGAACACATTTCATAAACACCGACCACGACAAAACCTATAGCCACCTATAGCCTATAGCTGCGTAACGATCTTTAAATGCTGCAAGCAATGAAGTTAAGCAAAGTTCTCCTATCACCTAAAGTTCCTTTATAGAAAAATTCAGTTCGTTATCATTTCACCTGTTAGTCCATCTAGTCCATTCAAAGAATATAAAAATACTTATTTATTAGCATACGTATAATAATAATAGAAATACATTTATTTCAGATGTAATTAATCCATAGAAATTGTTAGTAGAAAACTTAAAATTCGTCAGTAGAATGTAATCAGCAGGCTGTTTTATTATTTACGTGCATATTAAATAAAATTTACACTCTTCCATCTCACTAAATTATGTTAAATTATCAGTTCTATCCAGTTAATGTATTTGGTAATTCAATAACTTGTTTGACATCATAACTCATCAGCATGAGGCTGATAGAGAGCGCTCTGTATAGCTTCCGGCAGAACCGCGTGGGCGTAGTTTTGCGAGCCGCCTCCACAGGACCATAGGACATGATCATCGTTATAATTTTGTAAGTTGTCGCATTCTATGATTAAACACTATTGTGTTTATGGGTCGCCTGTTTTAAAAAGGCTCCGAAAACTGTGAGGAAACTCTCGAGGTATTCTAAAGCCGCTATTGCAACTTACTTTTACATTTTGTTAAGCCCCGAACGAACACTGTAATACTGTAGTAATACAGTGGCCAGCCACTGTTTGAAGGTGTTGTTCGTCTCCCACAGCACTCGTCTATGAATCATAGAAGAGTGTTGTGTAAGTTCAGTGTTGCCATTTCTCTTCAGTGTTGCTACCACAAACTCAATTACAACTGGTTAAAAACGGACTATATTGGGACCCAAAAACTTTGCAAGTGCATTAATGGTCCTTAAACCGTGCATTTTATGCTGAAAATGTCAATATTATTGTTATCGTCCAGACCATTAGACATTTTGAGTGCAAAGTCCAGAAGGTTTAGGGTCACACGAGCGCCTATTTTCTTTAAGACGAGATAGGGCCCCAGATAACATAGCCTAGATAAGCCCGAAGACATTTCTCAGTACGATGACCAGCACGTGTTGCTTGCTTTCTGTATGATTTTCTGCTATGTTCGTCATTGCAGTGATGTTGGCTACAGCCGCTCTTAATGCACTATCAGCTAAGTATTGCAGTTCAACATCTTCATTCGGCATATCGCAATCATACTGATCCAATGTATGAGGGAAGATAGCTCTAAAGAGCTGTTCCTGGTGTCTAGCTGTTCCTTCCAGCATGCTCTGGTGTCGCTCTCTGGTCTTGTATGGGTACCGCCCGTTGTAAAGCATGGCTACATTTATCTGCTTCAATCACGTTATAATACTTTGTTGAGTATAAAAAGTTGATTATGTCTAGTTCAATTGCTTTTCTATATGACGTACAATATTTTGAGAATCAGTTAATAACAATTGTAACTACAATGATGTACTTTCTTGTGTACATTAGCAACTAAATTTCATTTCATTTGAAAATGCAGAGCTTTCAACCATATATTGTAATCAATGGCGACATGATGTTCCAAACTCTGCACAAAGATCGATATTGTTCCTTTCACTGCATCGATGGATCCCCACGATCCACTTCTCTATTGATAATTGATAATTTATTTTTTACTTTAGCCACATGATTTTTCCAACTTAAATTCATATCTAAAGTTGTGCCTAACAATTAAAAGCCATTTATTTCCTTTTATTATAGTCTAAACTGTAGTATTTTTAATTTTTCCCTTTTGGTACGGTCTAAACTGTAGTATTTCTGAAATGTTACCTTTTATGCGCCTTTAAAACAACGAACAAAATATTAAAACATGATGAACACAGTGTCAATAACAGGAAGGTCAATTAAATTGAAAACCGACGAGTCATCGCCAAAATAATACACATTAATAGTTATTTTATGGGTGAGTAAAGTCACCTGTCCGTCCGTCACCGTGAAATTGTGGTAACAACGTATGGCAACGAGTGGTAGAGACACTCATATTTTTTTTTTTAAATTGTTTTTAATCTGAGGTCTTCCTTTTGATATCTCGTCTCCCTCATCGGTCGTCGATCCTGCTACAAATACGACTTGCTCAATGCCACTTTAGTATTCTGGTTGTATGAGTTATATCGGTGACATAAGTTCTTTGGTGAACCTCTTCGTCTCTGAAACAAATGGGGACCACATACTGTCCCGGAATGAGCTAAATGCGTGCGCGGTGTGAGGTGTGCCGGCTAGTTAAGTGATGCGCTTGCTCGCTTTCTATTGTTTCTCTTGCGTCATCGATATAACACGTGTTGGATAGTTTTTTACTATACTTACTTGTTAAAATGAGCGACCAAACCTGATTCTGACTTGTCTGCATCAGGTGTTAAAAGTCATGATTTTAGTGACTAATATTCATTCAAAACAATATGATAGTCTTTTGTGTCTTTTAGTACTTTTAAGTTATTTTTTATTATTAGTAATGCGTAATGCGTAGTAGATTTTTGTGGTTATAATATTGTTTTTCTTTATCTAGTTTTAACAAGTGAATGCCCATATATACATATCTTTCGAAAACAAAAAACAAATTAAAACAAATTTAATTCCTTTGAAGATTCTCTACTACTTTTTTATTCTGTGGGACCAATCCGGAGTAATGAAGACCCCATCAAGCGAACATCAATGTTTTATTATTAAATCGCCTAATGGAATACTATAGAGGTTTCACGTAAACAGATGTTTTGATAGTCGATCGGCCTATGTGAACTTTGTTTCTATTTTAAAGTTGACATTAAGGCCCAGTAGTATTGCCTACGATATAATTGGCGTAATACACAGGGTGTCCAGTAAATAGTAGCCTAGCTTGAAACAATCGATAGATCATCTCATGACCTGTCAGATGACAACAATATAATCTCTCAGTGAGTCGCACGGTTTTCGTATTATATTAAATTAAAATTGTATTATATTACGGAATATAACCCGACGATAATTTTATATTGATTACAGTAATTACATTTATGGTAACACTTATCATCACGTGGGACCACTTGCCCATCCGCCCTCTTCCCTATAAAAAAAAACCTGTTCCGTATCTATGATCCACAAAATCAATAAATTGGAATCTAAATCAATTATACACAATTTAAAAAAACCCTCGAATGTATTAATGAAATATTTGCGGCAAATATCAATAACGGTCTAAATGTTATCGATGGCAGTATGATATTTTGTCGTTTGAAGTTAGATTTCGATTAGCAGTTTGATAAGGGTCATTTGTGAAAATAGAAAATTAACTACGCCCGCACAATTTTGGCTCTTCCTGTCCGAACAAAAACAGAAACAATCTGGTAATTATCAAATTCCCGCAGTGTTTGTGATAGTCGGCTGATAGTCGTGTGGTGTCGGCTGATTTTAGAATAGCATCATCTCTTGCCGCAGGTATCATAAAAGACCGCTACCACAAACCCTGAGACGCAAGCCTCTAAAAAAGTGGACTTGCCAACCAGTGGACTTGCTTGGCCAGCGTGGCGATTTACGGCCATGCCTTCCTTATGTACAAGACAATTTGTGTTACGAGGTCCTTGTGCTAGACACGGGTTGATAGTGCGATATGCTATGAGCTCACTTTAAAACGAAAAACACCGTCCAAACGATACACACGTCTATTTTTTCCGTCATGAAGCAATTTTTTCGGCCCATTGCCCTAATATCATCCCTACACCAGTAAGTGTCAATAAAATCGTTAGTGAACCCCTCGGCTGTCATTTTTGGGGATATTAGCGCACATAAAAAGTTATGAATGAGATAACAGATTCCTTTTGGTCAATAAATTCGTTCCTCATTTTCATTGGGTTTTTATGAAGATGAGTACACATCTGTGTGTATGTGTGCTGTAACAGCTCGAATGATGGTATCCGCATACACTTTCTGGCCGAAAGTAATACACATCGACCTTTAGTAAGAGACTATCGGCTAGCTTTGGTTTTGTAGAGCGTCGTCTCTGTCGAGTGCCGTTACGACAGAGACGACACTCTACAAAACCGAGCTAGCCGATCATAGTCGATGTGTATTACTTTAGGCCGGGATGTGTACCTCCACACTTTAATACCTGTTTTACTAAAATGCAGAGAGATGAATTTCGTGCAGTGATTGAACATTTTTATTTAAAGAAGTGAACGGCTGCGCAGATCAAAATCGAGTTTGACAAAGTTCACGGGGACTCTGCGCCAGCGTTAAACACCGTTTACTTTTGGATTAATTAATTCAAACGTGGTCGCACATCAACCAAGGATGAAGCACGCTCGGTACGTCCAATTGAAGTCACTCTCGCTCTGGATGAGTATTTTCAAGGCCTCGAGACTTCCCTACATTTCCGAGGAGATAAAAAAATTGGAGCACCGATGGATCAAGTGTATTGAACTCCAGGGAGACTACGCTGAAAAACAAAAAAATATTTTTCCAGATTATGGTTTTTATTGTTTTTTTACCTTACTTATTGAACGACCCTTAGCATTATACACCTTATGCACGTAGGCATTGGGGAAATCCGATAAAGTGGGAAATGCAGTGAGTACATTTCAAGGTGGCTCCACGAGAGTAGGCCCAGCGGCTGTGGGTATGCAGCGTGCACCGCCCCCTGCAAACATGGTAAAAAAGGAACATTTTTTTGTAAAATGTACGAAATTTTGCGACGCCAACTATTCAATTGACACACGTGCCATTTAGATTTTTTCTCTTTTTCGCGTCATCAATAATAGTTTATCCGGTAATGATTGACATACATCCATATTATCTCCGCAACTAAACATAACATTATGGGATAATTGTCATACTACACAATAGATACACGTCGGTTTTGAGGAGATTTCCCCATTTTTAGGGAATAATTGTCTCAACACAATGCGGATTTCGTCGCCCTTTTTGGAATAATTTTTAATCGCTAAATTACTACAGTCTAATTTTACTACAGTTTGATCGAATATATCTGAATTTGTAAGTATAAAACTTAATCCAAAACATTGATTAAATACCACATTATGACGTTGACTAAAAACACATTATCTCAGTGAAGTGACCTTATTGTCGATATGAAATTATTATTAATTTTGGCTAAGATTTTCTAACCAAAAATTTTTGTTTTATTTGGTTCTATCCTGGGGTGTGTGACGTCTGCCTAATTTAAAATAGTACCACTCCATCTCCTCCCTTGGGTGTCTTAAAAAGCGACTGAAGGCTAAACAAAGCGACTACCACAAGCTCGAGGAACTTAAACTTAAAATTTCATTGTTTCATTGGGATGGAGAGTCAAGAGTATAATATAATAAGAATTTTCTTTCATTCCATTATACTCTGGAATAGGTGGAATAGGAGAGGATAGAATAAGATTGGTTGGGATGGGAAATGGGTTCTGGCGTATCCCACTCACTACTGAAACACAGTATGTTGGAGGTCTTCTCGGACTGTAATACTTTTATAGCCAATAAGTGTCCCACTATTTAGAAAAGGCACTTATGCTAAGTATAATAATTTTTTTTTTATAGACGAAGGCGGCAGACGAGCATACAGTCCACCTGATAGTAAGTGGATACTGTAGCCCATAGATACCGTGATACATGCCAACATTAGTCCAAAATGACAAACGTTGGCACGCCCCCGGATGCGCTGCCTATCTTTGGAGATATAGGAATGGATTTGGAGAAAGGGTTGGGAAAATGGGGAGGGATAGGATGGGAATGCGCTCTGGCACATCTCACTCACTACCGAAACACGTACGTACATTGGGGAAATAAGATAAAGTGGGAAATGCAGTACATTTCAAGGTAGTCTTCTGTGAGAGAGGGGTAACGTGGCCAGTCGAGTGCGCCCAGTAGCTGTTGGATTGCAGCGTGCAGGTGTAAATGGGCCTCATCACTAAAGATGATTTTTTTGCGAAAATGATGTTCAACTTTGCACTGCTTTAAAATTCATACCGAGTTGCTGTTTCGTATAGCGTTCCATGTTGACTAATTGAAACTGTCATATGTGACATCTATAAACAAACCAGAGTTGCCAACCGCCAAACAAAAAAATGGCGTAAAATTTTAATCTGGCGCTCAATCTGGACAACACTCTACGATGTGCATTGTCAATGCAATGCAACCAGTTTTTCAGTATCCAGTGCTGGACATGCACATTGTCTTGTGCACGAGGGATGTTAGGCCTTAAAACGCCACGCTGGCCAAGCGGGTTGGCTATATTATCCTTTAGCGCTTTATTATCCCTTAGTCACCCACGGAAAGAGATGGGGTGGTTGCTGGTCGACACCACACGCCAAGCATCGCCTTGTATAAATTACGAATATGTATAAAATACAGTGTCATACTTCCTGACGGTGACATGGCAACATACAGACTCCAGACTGGTATGCAAAAAAAATCACTAGAAATGTACTAAATTGTAAGATGAACAAAAATAAATGTCAATAAATCTTCTTATTAATGTACCTATGTAATTATTATTATTTAACACAAGAACTATTTAAAAATTGGAAGTACATTTTTCGGTCATTTTCCTAACCTATAGAAATATTCACAAACTCGACCGCTTGTTATTGGAATACACAGTGCCCGCTAAGCTATTGATGGTGACATTTTGAACACTGCGTTTTAAGTATTCTCTTTTTAATTCATTTATTTTGGTCGATAGTGCAATTTAGTACATTTTTTTCATACCAGTCTGGAGTTCATTTATTGCTGTCACCGTCAGGAAGTAGGACATATGATACAGTCCATTTGAATGTTTTATTACAAACGAACCAGCAACTTCACTTTTTAGTCCCTATCTAAACTTTTCTGTAAAATAATAATTATACAAAAAAATTATAATTACAATATTTATCAACAATTAAGATGTTCATGGCACGTCGCGCCCGGGGCTGAGATCAACGGATAATAAAGTATAGACAACCAAACAAACAAATAAGCACGTTTGTTTGTGTCTGGCCGCGTGCCGAACGGGGTAGCTTAATTGCATCACTGGGGAGTTACTACTGGCTGGCAATAAATTTACATAACCCCGGCACCGATTTTGGCAAATTAAAGCGATCTGTTGGCTACTAAAATGTCTTGGGCTTTTATTTAAACGACAAACAAAAATGTACTAATTACAAAAATATTAAACGAACAGAGCGGTACTTCACCCCTGGACAACTCCTAACGCTCTACAAAGCTCAGGTTAGGCCCCATATGGGCCTCACATCTCTGGGTCGGCGCACCGAAATATCAATTGGACCCATTTGACTCCATTCAACGACGTGCTGTTCGTATTGTCGACGATCCCACTCTCACGGGCGGTTTAGAACCCCTCAGCATTTGGAGAGACGTTGCGTCTCTCTGTGTGTTCTACCGCCTGTACAATGGGGAATGCTCTGAAGAATTGTTCAATATAATTCCCACCTCGAGTTTCTACAACCGCACCTCCCGTCACAGAAGTGCGGTCCATCCGCATTTCCTCGATACAGAAGCGTACTATTCGATCCAAAAATCATTTTATACCGCGAATCCGTAGCCTGTGGAACGAACTGCCTCAAGAGGTGTTTCCATTGAGCTACGATATGGGGTTCTTCAAGAAAGCTGTGAATAGGATTTTGCAACGTCGGCGACCCACCCGCATACCACTGGTGTTGCAGGTCCACGGCGACGGTAACACTTACCATCACATGGGACCCCTTACTCGTCCGCCCAATGGTCTATAAAAAAAAAACTTTTGTGGATTTAGAACTCTTTTCCAACAACCAACAAAACATTTCAGGTGATAGATCTATAGTTTTCCTATGTCTTTGGGCACTTTGTTATAAACTTTAATATCCATTCAATATTCATAATTTTGCTGAATATTCACAATTTTTAATTCCTTGAATATGGATTTACTGTGCTGTAAACAAATCCCTAACACTTTTTGGGCTCGGAGAACTCTTAATATATTTACTAAATTACCTAATATAGTAAGCCCTCGGTGAAACTGCATGTTGTTATTTTTATATAAAAAATAAACACAATTAAAAATTACAATTTATTAAATTGTATGCATACGGCAATCGAGACACCGTGTTGCAAAAAATAACATATATTTGTTATTTTATATGGTATTGTTCGTAGGTATTTAAACTTTATTGGAAAGTGAAGTAATGTAGAAACAATTTATTTATAAATATTATTTTCACCATAAAGTGAGTAGTTTATTAGTTACTTATAAAAAAAATTGGTAAAGAGTGTTAATAGTATGTTCGTTAATACTTGCTTCTATAATACCTACTCCGTTTGATCATTTAAATACTTTTATTTTAAATTTAAGTAGCTTTAATATAATATCTCACACATTAAAAGCGGTTAAGTAGTTCTCGAGATATTTAACGGTAAATATCAACATCGGCGGTCATCTTGATGACATTTCGACTATAGAAATGAAGACACCGCGTTACAAAAAATAAAATACCTATCTTTGTTATTGTTAGGCTGCAGACGAGAAATTCACCTGGTGATAAGTGGATACCGTTGCCCGTGGACATCCGCGGTACATGCCAACTTGAGTCCAGATTAGTACTTAAATGTTGGCATGCCGCCGGGTGCGCAACACCAAACCTTTATTTACCACAAACTAAACACTTTAGTACTTTATTTACCATAAAGGGAGGATTTTGTTTGTTATTGTATTAAATAAAAATGAAACGTGTGAAAAAAAACATGTTTTTGTAAATATCTCTGTTTCAATAATATATGTGTTGTTAAGTCACTAAAACGTTTTATTAATAACTTAAATAGCTTTCATTCATATGATACCTCACATGTTACACATGATACATGAAGAGTTATAAAGCGTCGCCGGCCACCTTGATGACGTCATACCCCCCCCCCCCCCCACCAAAGTCTAGGAGAGCCAACTCGACAACCATGCTCTAAAGTACTCTGAATGATTATGCTAAGGGTTGCTATATCCCCGGTGAGTCCGATCAAAATTCCGTCCGTTAATTGACGACTTTTTGTAATTCGGCCGCAATATAACGAATTCCAATCGAATTACTCCTTTTGTAATTGTAATAAAAATAGTTTTGTTGTAATTATTTTTACTGCCCGTTTGAAAAAGGTATAGGTACGGCCAAACTGAATTTCAATAAATTTCGGCTACACGTGTATTTTAGAGCCATCTAGGGAACTATCTTTGAAATATTGCACTTCATAATTTTTGATATTAATGTTTGGTACCTACTTAACTTCATGAACACGGATACTAATAAATTTAAGAGATAAGCGTTAGATGGCGGTAAATTGGTGTTCTTGCAAATATACACAGTGATTTCTATGACGTTAGATTGTAATTGTAACGTTAGATGTCGCTTGTATAGCAACTTATCGTAGTACAAACATTGTCAATAGATGCCGCGATACGCAGTGAAATCTAATGTTGTAGTTATAATCTAACTTCATAGATGTCACTGTATTTAGTATTGTATTATTTTTTAAACAGTACAAATATTAATTAGTTTTTTTACTGTTTTGTAATAAATAATATATATTTTTTTAAATTGACGGTTTTATAACTGGTATCCTGCCCTACTTTTTTGGTAGGTGTACCAAAAAACGGCAACTCGAGATTAGCAACTTTAGAGAAAATTAAGATAACATACTATGGTAATGTTTACTATGTAGGTAGACTGTAAAGTTTTATTAGTTTTTGACCATAGAAAGAATCAAAGTATGAAAATAAACAAAACGAAATGAATTAACACTCTGATTAACACTGTATTTTTGTTAACATTTTCATGCAATAAATCAGACTCGTCATTCTTCAAGTGAAACTTACCTTTATCACAAACATATTTTTATTAATAGCTTCTTTTTTCATACTTACGATATTTAGAGATAGACTTTTATTTAAGTTGGCTCAGTTGTTAAGTTTTATTTAATTTACAATAAGTAGTTCAGATTTTATTATTTATTAATTCTTTCCAAAATTTTATTTAAGTTGGCATTAAATTTCCCAGCTGCTTTATAAGTAATGTTCTCTTTATTCTCTTTACTTACCTATGTCATTCGAAAGCAATTTTTCTTCTGGGTATCAATTTTGATATAAAAAAAAATATCATTTTAGTCTGATTTTGGACTAGGTACGGTATATTATTTATATCGTCATAGCCATTTAGTTCTTGCTGAATACAACACACGCACATTTCTCGGCCGAATGTAATACATACACATCGCGGCCTTTAGAAAGAGACTATATTTTGTAGTGTCGTCTCTGTCGTGTGTCGTTAAAACAGATACGACGCTCTACAAAACCGAAGGTAGCCGATCATAATCGATGTGTATTACTTTCGGCCGGGATGTGTATGTATGATATTATGTATGTAATTTAATTAAGTATACTGTAGCCCATTTACCTGTGATTAAAATATTTATTTCCACTCCACCCCTGCCAGAGCAGAGATCGCAATTAGCGGTAAGAGCGCCCTTTATGCATTTCATGTTTCACAATGCCTGTTACTGTCCTGTTTTGATGTGCTATAAAGAGTATCGATGTATTTATTTATCTACCACTGTTAACCTATACCTATACCTAGGTATAAATGTAGATGTATATCTATATTCAGGTATATTTATCTATCTAAGGGTGTCTGTATCGCTTATATACCCCCGTTAAGGATTAACGTCAACGGCTAAATCGTACATAATACCTCGTAACAAAGTGATTACTCATGTAAATATGTAGAATACATAATTCAATAACAGCTCTAATGTTCGTAATAATTCGATCCACACCAACTCGACATTCGTCGAGTCGCCGTGAATTTCTGATGCAAATTGTTGTTGAAATAGATTTACTTGTCTCGAAACGATGTTACGCGAGTTATACAGTGAGAAGTTGGATACAGATTGGAGATTTAAGATTATGGGGTGTTAGTAAAAAGTATTTCTTTGGACAGGTGGCAAATGAATTAATATTAGAGGAACGCAAACGAGAGGCAATTATACAAATCAAGTTAGGTCCATTTTTATAATTTTAAGATATTCGTGAATAATTCTTATTTTAGCAAGCATTATTTTAGCTTTTAGGATAATATGCGCTAATCAAACTCCGTTTAACATTTAACAATGATCAGCCAGTCGGTGTACATCACTATGGTCTGGTCATTATAGGAAGAGCTCTAACAGCTGACATAAATGTTAACATAAATCTTTAACATGTAGTAAAAATCATTTTACAACTAGATAGTCCTTTAAGAATATTTTTTTTCTATTTTATTATGTTATTGGCGGTTATTACATACAGTCCACCTGATGGTAAGTGGATACTGTCGTCCATAGACATCTGCGATACATGTCAACATCAGTCCAGAATAACAAACGTTGGCACGCCCTCGGATGCGCTGCCCACATTGCAGATTAAGGAAAGGATTGGGAGTAAATGTAGAGGGATAGGATGGGATGGGAATGGGCTCTAGCATATCACGTACCTATGTACATTGGGGAAATACAATAAAGTAGGAAATGCAGTACATTTCAAGGTAGTCTTCTGTAAGAGAGGGGTAACGTGGCCAGTCGAGTGCGCCCAGCGGCTGTGGGATTGCAACGTTCGCTCTCCCCCTACAAAGAAGAAACTGTAAGACTTAAGAAAGACAAAGCAGACTTAAGAAAGAAACGATATTTACATAAAATGAATTAAACACAGAACTATCAGCATTCTTCCTAAGATAACCGAACTATAGTCCGCCCAATTTCTTTTTATAATTACGTATTAATAAATTTATTTACTGCATATGCATATTTACTGCATTTACTGCAACTTCATATCTCACAGAAATTATTGTCGTTAAAACAGTAATCTGAAATGCTTGAAAATTAATCACTTTGAGTGATAGCGATAAAATTGAGGATTACAAGATTTTTTATCATGCACTTTTGTAACAAATCGCTTAAATTCCTACACACGGAACAACACTGAAAGAAATGCCGGGAAAATCCCCCGGAAATCCCGGGACCTGCCAACGTTCATTTCGGGACAGGTTCACACCCGCCCTATATACTCGTGCTGGTTGTGTGTTTGTAATATAAAGGATTATGTTCACTATTGTTTAAATGCCTACTGTCTCACGCGGGTACACATGACAAATGTCTCGTAATTGTCAACCTCCCTTGGCGTAAACTCACCGGAGATTATCATGTACAATACCCACTTACTTAGGATCAACCACTTTTGTTCTTGGCTCTCGTTTATAGTTTAATTTTGCATTTGATAAACAAGCAATTTTAGACAAATCGACCATGGAAATTTATATTGAATTAAAGGTATTTTATATAAAAAAAAACCTGTTATCTATTAGGTGTCTTATATGTTTAACCGTTCTTTTCATAATTAAGATCTCATACTGGACGATGTACATATAGCGGTGATAGCCTTTGATCATCTATACTCGGCCAGTACTTTCTGAGTTCTACTGAGTTTCCAATTAAATATGGATTTTTAAAAATTGTCACTGGGTCGGCGGTCTGAAGTAGTGAAGTAGGAATCTGAAGTAGGAGTATTATCCACCAATCCGCATTGAGCCCGCGGGGTGGATTACGGCCCGAAACCCCGCAGTGATTTTTAGGAGAGGCCTCTGCCCTGCAATGGGACATTAAAGGCTGATACAAGTCCTGTACATAAGTTGCAATAAATATTTTGAGTTAGTGTTATAGCTATTAAAGATTTTATGGTCAAAACAATTGTTGTAAGACTGATTAAAAAGAATTTTATATAAAACAATATTTTCCTCAGTCACTGTAAGTCCCTGACGCCAATCAATCATTGTTCGTTCGTATCAATCAATGTTAGTAATTCTTGACTAATGTTGGCATGTAGATATAGCGGATGTCGATGGACGACATCATTTCTATAAAAAAAATTAAATACAAACTTTTGGGAGGTCGAGAGTGCACGCTGAAATCCAACAGCTGCTGGGCGCGCTCGACTGGCCACGTTACCGCCCTCTCACAGAAGACTACCTTGAAATGTAGGTACCTACTGCATTTCCCACTTTATAATTATTTCCTTAATGTATGTAGGTACGTGTTTCGATAGTGAGTGAGATGTGCTAGTGCCCATTCCCATCCTATTTCCCTTATTTATCATTAGTGACTATATATAACATGGATTATATATATTGTATATATATGCTCGTATTGCCACCTTCGTTATATAAAAAAATACAAAAACAATAATGTCAGACCGCGACAAAACATTTTTTCTCATTCACGATGGGCTATATATATGGGCGGACACCATACATTCATAGACAAGGAGGAATCTTACAGCAGATTGCTCGCATTTGCCGCAATCAACGGCTGCAGCTCGTGTCTTATGTTGAGGCACGACTCTGATTTAAGTGTTAAGGGTATTTTACACGATAAATAAATATGAATGAATGAAGGAATACAATTTATTTGTAATTACGGGCATGAATACAAAAGGTTTTACAAGTTTTAATATCAGTATTATAAGGTCCTACAAAAATAGTGTGAAAAATTTTAATATCTCAACCATTGCACCAAGACTGTTTATATCTAACTAAAAATTGACGTTAATTTTATGTCTTAAAAAATAAAAAAATAATAAAAACACATTAAAACATTATAGTGGAGTGTAGGCTTTCTCGGCCGGTGTCCATATTAATTGAATCTTCCGGGCTTCCATATTAATTGAACTGAACGCAACTCAGTTGCGCTCAAGAAGCCGAAGAGATAACATCTCTCCGAAAGTGAACGCAGTCGCCACTGAAGATGTCAACCGCAGTTGTTGACGAAACGTTTGGAAGAAAGAGAAGAGATTCCAGAAGACCTCGGCCAAGTAGCCCGGAAGATTCAATTAACATTAAAACATTAATTAATTACACATTAAAATTAGATAATTGGTGATTGATTGACTTTGCGCGCGTTCAAAGGTCAAAGGCCTAAGCAAGCGAGAGTGGATAGTATTATGCACATACGACTAAGTAAATTAATCACTAATTATTGATTTTTAATGTAATAAAAAGATATTGAAATACTTACATTTTAAGTTTTAGTTAGATATAATACTTTCAGTGTACCGATTGACATATTAAAATATTTTTGTATGACCTTATAGATTATTTGTAGCCATTGCAGTCTAGATAGACCGTGATAGGCGGTATTGGAGTTATGAGAATAGATGTCTATATGGCACGTGAAGAAACATGACGAAAGAAGTAAAAGACGACAGGTTAGATGAGGATTATTCAGAGAAAAAAAAAGCAAAGTCAAAAAGGTACATTACGATAAAATCGAAAATTAAAATTTGATTAAGAAAAACACAGTTCCACTTAATAGTTATACAAGGAATGATGTATCGATTATGAAAATTTAACGTGATTCTCACAAATTTACCCACGATTCTATTTACAAATTTATTCACTACTAACTGTGCCCGCGACTTCGTACGCGTGGTATTTTAGTTTTTAAACACCTAAATTGGGATATCTGCTGTTCCCGTCAGCCGATTTCAATGAAACAAAGCCTATTCGAAGCGCCAAGCTAAGCTTAATTAACCTGTGGAAACCCCGTGAAATTCCGTTCAGTAGTTTTGGAGATTAGCGTGTTCGAATAGACAAACATACAGAAAAAAAAAATTTAAAATCGTCTTTTCGATTCTGATACTCTTCCTTCGTCAGTAAATCAGTTTTTGGTAAATATATTCAATTTACAGGCACGCTGGTTCTACAGTTTTATTATATGTATATATAATTACGTACGATCAAATAAAATACTACAGACAAACGATTTTAGTTTAGTAAAAAAGTTCATATATTTTCGGTGTACCATACAAATGACTTAAACCACTTTTAGGCCGAATGTATTCATTCGTACCTATCTATCTAACAACTGGGACTTACATTGTGTCCCATTCTACAGCAAACAATCCCGTACTGCAAACATTCCGGCGCATGGATATTGTAAACGGTTCTTAACATGCAAAGTGTGCAATCAGCCTGGGTTTTACTGCAGCGTTTCTTGGCGGAAAAAAGACTGCTAAGAGCGTATCGAGCGCGCAGATGTTAGGGTTCCGTTTCTTCGGTGTCCATTATAATTCAATTTGAAGTACTATAGCTATTCACTTATAGAAAGTGTCATTGAAATAAGGAACTAGTTGGAAATATTCATAAAATATTCATTAGCGAGAGTAGAATCGATTTTACCAGTTTTTATAATATATTTTTTTTTATAACTTAGGTATTGTTCATTACTAGTATATTTTTTATTCTACGCGATTATTCAGTACATACAGGATATTTGTTTTTATTTTTATAGAAAAAAAGCGCTGGACGAACTTACAGTCCACCTGATGGTAAGTGGATACTGTCGTCCATAAACATCCGTGACACATGCCAACACCAGTTCAGAATGACAAACGTTGGCCCTCCCCGGGATGCGACGCCTACATTTGCAGATTGAGGAATGGATTGGGAAAATGGGGAGGGATAGGATGGGATGGGAATGGGCTCGGGAACGCAATACTCGGGAAATACGATAAAGTAGGAAACGCAGTACATTTCAAGGTAATCTTCCGTACATTTTAAATTAGTTGACGCGTCTCAGGTTTTACGCCATTTCAGTGGCTTATTACGTTGTACTGTTTTATTTTGTATACAAAGATATTGAAAAATGTTAAATGGAACTAAAGAGACTGAAGTGTTACCAAGTCTCAAAATGCAATCTCCTAAAAATTATGCAGTTTTGATAATTGTTCTGATATGTATAACGCTTTTTCGAAATATTGTGCTTTACTTTACACTTTAATTTACACATTACATTTTATTAAAATAACTTGTGCGTACTAAGTGTACATTAGAAATTTTGGGTAATTGTTATTTTTTTTATGTTTGATTATTGCCTTCTTCCATGTATTGCCTAAATTCAGCTATATGTGAATAAGTGCTAGCTAGCTATGTATGCTATGTGCTTTATAAATAAACAAAAATAAAACATGTTTATTATATTTTAATAAATCTATCTATTGAACCCATGTCGCCTATCAGTGATTGTTTTGTTTTTATTATATCATCAAATTTATTATAATTAATTATTTTATTTACTTACATTTAATTTAATTGTTATTTTTTTAAGTAATTATGTGGCGATTCGATTTTGGGTTAGAACTAAATTTTCATTAGTTTTCATTTTCATGTCAATATGAGGCACAAAGGGAGCGTAAACACAGCGTTCGAACGCTTACAAACGTTTTGGGTGACTAAACGAGTTTTTTCGAATGAATTATTTATAATTGAATTATATATGTATACTCGTTGCTGTAACTGAAAATACAAATTTGATTTGTTTTACAAAATTGTATTTACTTTTATTTCTGTCAAGTAGGGACGTGCATGAGAGAAGTGTAAGGGTTCCCAGTTGGTTACAGAATCCTAAAAACGAACGCAATCGCAACTGGAAGCGCAAATATTTGATTTCGAACCACTTCGCTGTTGGGGAATTCAAATATTGAGTTACGAGACATCTTACACCTAATTTTTTTTATAGACTAGTGGGCGGACGAGCAAGCGGTCCCACGTGATGGTAAGTGATACCTACCGCCCCGCCCATGGACACCTGCAACACCAGGGAACAGCGGGCGCGCCGCCGACCTTGCACCTAAATTGTTTATTACGTGATTGTTTGTGAATTCGCTTGCTAAGTCTTTTTCGCCGAGATTTTTTTTACCAGCTCACCTCCCGCCATCGTCGTGCCCTTCATCCACACTTATTTGACAAAGAGTCGCTGCGTTGCGATCATCAAGACATTAGTGAAGACAAGACATTAATGGCCGGTAATGAAAACCCTAAATTCAAATTCACTTCTAACTCTTTGACTCGATTGCTTTTTGTTTCATTCTTGTGTCTAATTTTCGAATTGTAAAGATGTGCCGAAATGTAATAACATTTCGGTAAAGCCTACTGTATCTGAATGTTTGTGAATGCACATAATTATCTTAACGTTGAATGCACAACATCATTCTTCTTCATCATTCAAGAAAAAAATCTTCAGAGGGGGTGATTGCACGCTGCAAACAAAAAGCTGCTGGGCGCGCAGTACCTTGAAATGTACTGCATTTCCCACTTTATCTATTTTCCCCAATGTAGGTACGTGTTTCGGTAGTGAGTGAGATGTGCCAGAGCCCATTCCCATCCTATCCCTCCCCATTGTTCCAACCCTTTCTCCAAATCCGGTTCTATATCTCCAAAGGTAGGCAGCTCATCCGGGGGCGTGCCAACGTTTGTCATTTTGGACTAATGTTGGCATGTATCGCGGATATTTATGGGCGACAGTATCCAATTACCATCAGGTGAACTATATGTTCGTCTGCCGCCTTCGTCCATAAAAAAAAAGAATCTTTAACATTGATATATAAAATTGTTACTGTTAAAATAAATGTTAAAGATTTCGATTGAAAACAGACAAGCTATAAATAAAAATATTGCATTATAAATATTAAAAAGAAAATATTCAAAAAGAAAACCATCTTTTTATCATTTTGAAGTTACAAATAAATCGTTTCCATCTATTTTTAAAGCAACATTTCTCAATAAATTAACCTTAACATCGTCTGATAAAACTTTATCCAGGACAATGGATAACAAAATTATGTAAAAGTTTAAAATACTTTGTTCATTCTCCTTTATTGTTCGCAGACAAAGCCCGTGTGAAGTCTGTATCGCGGCATTAGTCGGTAATTTATCACTGAAGTGAAAAGACAATTTTCAAAACAATTTTTTCCAGTGTTTATTAAGAATGAAAAGGTTTGCCAACGATGAATGGAGCTAGGAACTAAAATAAAACAGTACTTGTTTGCTTTTCGATGTTTTACTGTAGTTATAGGTAATGTGATGTTAAGTACATAATTTAGTCTTTTGGCGCTCCGAAAGTTTGTCTAGGAAAGAAACTATGAACATAGCTCTTTCCACCACTTTGTCCAGCAAATAGACTACGAGCATAGCTCTTTCCACCACTTTGTCCAGCAAAGAGACTACGGACATAGCTCTTTCCAACACTTTGTCCAGCAAAGAGACTACGGGCATAGCTCTTTCCACCACTTTGTCCAGCAAAGAGACTACGGGCATAGCTCTTTCCACCACTTTGTCCAGCAAAGAGACTACGGGCATAGCTCTTTCCACCACTTTGTCCAGCAAAGAGAATACGGGCATAGCTCTTTCCACCACTTTGTCCAGCAAAGAGACTACGAACATAGCCCTTTCCACCAC
Organism: Sesia apiformis; assembly: GCA_914767545.1. Classification (NCBI taxonomy): domain Eukaryota; kingdom Metazoa; phylum Arthropoda; class Insecta; order Lepidoptera; family Sesiidae; genus Sesia; species Sesia apiformis. The sequence continues at coordinate 1,425,834 of OU611958.1, forward strand.
TTTGTCCAGCAAAGAGACTACGAGCATAGCCCTTTCCACCACTTTGTCCAGCAAAGAGACTACGGGCATAGCTCTTTCCACCACTTTGTCCAGCAAAGAGACTACGGGCATAGCTCTTTCCACCACTTTGTCCAGCAAAGAGACTACGGGCATAGCTCTTTCCACCACTTTGTCCAGCAAAGAGAATACGGGCATAGCTCTTTCCACCACTTTGTCCAGCAAAGAGACTACGAACATAGCCCTTTCCACCACTTTGTCCAGCAAAGAGACTACGAGCATAGCCCTTTCCACCACTTTGTCCAGCAAAGAGACTACGGGCATAGCTCTTTCCACCACTTTGTCCAGCAAAGAGACTACGAGCATAGCCCTTTCCACCACTTTGTCCAGCAAAGAGACTACGGACATAGCTCTTTCCACCACTTTGTCCAGCAAAGAGACTACGGGCATAGCTCTTTCAACCACTTTGTCCAGCAAAGAGAATACGGGCATAGCTCTTTCCACCACTTTGTTCAGCAAAGAGACTACGAGCATAGCCCTTTCCACCACTTTGTCCAGCAAAGAGACTACGAGCATAGCTCTTTCCACTACTTTGTCCAACAAAGAGACTACGGGCATAGCTCTTTCCACCACTTTGTCCAGCAAAGAGACTACGAGCATAGCCCTTTCCACCACTTTGTCCAGCAAAGAGACTACGAGCATAGCCCTTTCCACTACTTTATCCAGCAAAGAGACTACGAGCATAGCCCTTTCCACCACTTTGTCCAGCAAAGAGACTACGAGCATAGCTCTTTCCACTACTTTGTCCAGCAAAGAGACTACGAGCATAGCCCTTTCCACCACTTTGTCCAGCAAAGAGACTACGAGCATAGCTCTTTCCACTACTTTGTCCAACAAAGAGACTACGGGCATAGCTCTTTCCACCACCCAACGTCATTGAACTTGTGAATTAGACCTGATGTCTAATTCACAATTTCTTTGTATTTCTTCAATATTATAGGTATATAATATCACACTACTAACAATGTATCGGCTATACCTACGAGTATAAAATCGGAGTTTAACCGGCTAGCACATAAACTCTGGCTATTTGGCGGCGGGTTCAGTAGCAATAAAATTGTATGGCTTTGTTGCGGACACCTTGTTTAGATTGCAATGTACTAAAGCCGTGTCCACACTATTGTGGACACGGCTTTAAAGAAGCATTCACACAAGGCGATTTTATATCCAGATTCCAAAAATCCAACTAATATGTAGCAGACTATACCTGAATATTCCTAAGGAATGCGCTTGTTTACATTGAACCTCGGAAAATGTACAAATACCTACATGTAAGTAAGAATACGAATATTAAGAATATTTTGATATAATATAAATGATGTGGAATACCCACTTAAAATAATTATATGAATATTTAGTTGTTTGCGAAGACAAACCTCTATAGTTTATACGGCACGAAGCAAATTTTTTTTTTTTAATGCAAAAATGGCGGCAGTCGACCATACAGTCCACCTGATGGTAAGTGGAAACTGTAACCCATGGACATCCGCGATACATGCCACATCCATCAGTCTAGAATTATAAACGTTTGCATGTTCGCCGATGTGCTGCCCACGTTTGCAGATTTAGGAATGGATTAGGAGAACGGGTTGGGAAAATGGGGAGGGTTAGAATAGGACGGGTTGGGCATTCCCAACCAGATATGCCAGATCTCGCTCACTACCGAAATACTCGTAGTCTTCTGTGAGAGAGGGGTAACGTGGCCAGTCGAGTGCACCCAGCGGCTGTGGGAATGCAGCGTGCACTCTCCCCCTACCTAATTATGAATGATTATTTTTTGTATGTGTATGAAATAAATAAAAAAGTATGAAACTAACTTTTGCCTGTTACGTAAGTAATATATATTGTCGTCCGAATTTTACTGACTTCACAGGTTAACTATTTATTACATCGGTTATAAACACGCGTTATCCTACATTATCTTCCTCAACAGATCAGTGAACTCGTAGTCATGGTTACCAGAACAATCTCTTTTATAAAAATATATATACTTTTTTTTCCAATTGATTTTAAACCTTCACCTTTATCTTGCACGTCAAATCTTTGTCACGTCATTCTTACATCAGAATTACGTCTTACATCAGTTAATTCTTACGTCAACAATTACATACATCAGAATTTAGATGTTTTCTTCTCAAATGAGCGTGTTCTGAACAGATGTGCTGTGGAGTTCCTAGCGAAATCATCATAAAGAATGTTCCTCATGGTTTTTATATTATAACTGTAATGTACCTTCTGTTATGTTTAATATAAGTAAATACCTCGCAAACGCTTCATTTTTCGGACGTAAACATATCTACCCTGTTTTACGTTTAAAATAACATCGGTTATCTCCACCCTTATCGTAGAAACAAGTGGATGCCTTACGTGTTCAAATAAAAAAATCTTTCGCATTATTCGCACCCATCGTATATCGATAAACAATAGCAATAAAGCAGTGTTGTGTTGTTTGCCGAAACCAATGACGGGTACGGATATGGTCTAAAGTAAAGTCGAACAGCGGATGAATTCTAATTATTGTAAAAAAGGAAACAGAGTAAATATGGCACTAATTAAATAAATTAAATACACGAGAATTGTTTTTGTTCAACCCTAACGGGTTGCCTAATTGCAAGGCAGCGAAGTGATCTTCGCTACAGTCAGTAGTGAAGCACAGAAACGCACACAACAGACGCGAGTGTAGACTTTAAGTTTTTTACATATGTGTTAGTTAGTAGTTTTTTTAGTTAGAGTAACAATTGTATTGAGGCCCCATTTACTCCACCACCACCTAATCCCAAGTACTCATTCGGGGCAACTCTCTAAAAGTACTTCTATCCAATATTAACTCAGTAAGTATAACTTCTCACGAGGACAAGACACCTTTAACCGTAAACAGTCTTATGAGTATGCTTGACTTTGCATAAAAAAACCGTAACACCAACATACTTGTCTCCTACCCATATTCTCCTGTTGTCTTAGGTCTCACGGCAGCAGGAATCCTGTACTTATATCTTATGGGCTAGGTAGGCTTTGTGGGGCTCTAGGTTTAGGGACATAGGGACTACTCTGCCACTTAACCAAACACTAAGTATGCAACCAACGTGCAAATGGTGCACGTTGATTCTTGTACTTCTTGAGATTCTTGTCCGGAATAAAAATAACACACATAAAAATTTTGTGAAACGCGGAGCGACTTGACGTGTTCACAAATTTGTCACTGGACAGAACACAGTCCACTGTGACACAGGCAAGCCTGGTGCCTGTGCCGTGGTAACATCTAAATCATTCAGCTCATTTCCTATTTAAAGACAAAAAATACTGACTAAACCGATATGGTCCTTCTACGAACTTAATCTAAAAATAACTCAAATAAAAATAACCTCTCTTGTTACATGGATATAGCATACATACCATCAGCTTGTGTCTCTCCACTGTTGGAAATAGACCTCTACTATGGACCGCCACGACACACGGTCTTCAGTTCTTATCGTCCAGCCATCACTGGCGACTTTCTTCAAGTAGTCAGTCCACCTGCCGGAGGGTGTCCACGCTACGTATCCCGGTACGTGGTCTCCATTCGAGGACTCGCCTTCCCCAATGGGAGAATCCCTCAATCCCTCCCCTCGCTCTCCTTCATGAAATTCGCAAATTGGTCGTTATCTCGGCAAAATGTAAATATCTTCAGTATCACCTAAAGGCCGCTTGAGATTTAAAGACAATGTATTTTTATTGCAACATATTTAACGGCCTACACGAGCAGTGGACGATTCTACCTAGATCCCGAAATAATAGGTTTCTTCTTATACAGATTCTTGTTCCACTGGGAATTGGAACACAGATTCTTTTGTACAACAGCCAGTCAGTCGACACAGGGGTATAGCCTACTAAAAATAGATATAATTGGATATTCCCTTGGTAGGAACTATTCCTTGGTGGGTCCACGCCCGCGACTCCGCGTCAAGTACGATAGTAGTATCATGTTATACTTAAAAAGAAGGTATACTACACTGCCCTAAACAAGTAACAATATGTTTGTAAATTAACAACAAACCAGGAGAGTACGAGTATACAATGGTTATACTTTTTGGTTTATCAAAATTCCAACTTTCTAGCTTGATTTTAAATTAAAGGAAATTCTGCAAAAATTTTTTTGCATTTTTCTCGATTGATTAAATTGACTATGCGATGCGGCTCTTTCTCTGCTTTAAATGGTCGAAATTCAAAATATGCACTAATGAAAGTCCGCTTCTGTACCAACTTAATCCACAAATTGCTACATTTGTTTGATATATGAAAATCGATGATAGCCCAGGGGTTATAATTTTCGACTCTCATTCGTGAAGTCGACAGTTCAAATCCCCGCACGTACCATTGAGCTTGCACTTAAGTACTTTTTAAGTTAAAAGAAGGAAAACATCGCGAAGAAACCCGTATGCCAGTAAATTTAAAAATTCTTACGAGTTTATACGTTACTAAATATATACATAATATTGGCAAAAAAAGACACATCTTTCTTTCTTGCATGGTAATTAATACATTGGCACATTGTGCCAGCGTTAAGTTTTCTTCGTATTAAAAATTTTATAATCAAAACCATTCAAAACACATCACGTCAATGTCCAGTATAGTCTACGTAAGTTAGCGAGTCACTAAGTAAAATGAAAGCAGGTTTACTGAGGACAGGAGAGTTAAACCCCTTGGAAGCGAAAAATGCAATCCTATGCCTATAACAACTATTTGATTCAAACATTACGCACAAAAAAATCCCTTTGAAATTTAATAAACTATCCCTATTAAACCACAAATACACAATTTTTATTATAAGTCAAACAGAAACTTCAATTCTCAAGTTACAGCCAAATATTCTCTTCTTTTAAATTGAAAAAGGGTTGATTACAGAAAGCAATATTGAGAAGCAGGTCAGTGTTAATTACGTGAAAAGGGGACAAAACGGTTGGAGTACGGGCTCCGAAGGAAAATTCACTGCGTATTGCCGAGTTAGGTTGCCTACGGACATAGCGATTTAAACGACAGTAAAAATAAATGATAGAATTATTGTTAATAATAATAATTTTATTGTAACTGAATGTTAATCACATTTGGCCCTATTTAGTTGATTAGTTAGTACAAATAATGATAAGTATAATGGCAAGTCAGTGTAGATAAGTGCACTAAGAATACCCGTATGTAGGACCCTGAAATTTGAAGATTGAAGTCTTTGAAGATTTCGGAGCTCTGGGTCAGGAATGAGTTGAGGAATTGAAAGTCATGGGCAGAATACATGAAAAAGTATAAGTTACAAATTAATTTATATTGTACATTTTTTATTTTTTTTAAGCTTTTCAAGTCGAACTCAAAGAGTAAATATGTATTTAAAAAAGTTTTTTATTCCAGATTCATGGGGCCTCTTCAACTTGGGGGCTGTAAGGCTTGGCCCAGCAAGCCCATGCCTAAAGAAGGACTTGCCCGTATGACAGATAGTGGCGTCATCCTCTGGAACTTCTTATTTTAATAATACTGGTATTTAACAGTTCTCCCAACACTTTGTAGTCGTTCGTCGTCTATTTGTAGTCTACTACTTGTAGTACTTGTAGTCTACTACTTGTAGTACTTGTAGTCTACTACTTGTAGTACTTGTAGTACTACTTGTAGTCGTTTGTACTCGTCGTCTTATAGGGAACCAATTCTCGGTCATCAGCTTTTTATCGTCCATTGCTGGACATGCACAAGTCAAAAAATAAGTTTAGCAAATGGAAGGTTGAGACTGCCAAAGAGCGGCAAATTAAAAATATTATTGCTAAAAAATAGTTTTGATACTTGCATTTAATGCTAGGCTAATTTTATTATTTAAATCAAGTATCAAAATTATTTTTCAAGGTGATAACCTTTTTTTTTCATTTGACTCTCTTTTCCAGTCTCAGCTTTCATTTGCCAGATTCTAACTTACTTTTAAAACAGAATTGGAAATTAACCGAGTACGAACTAGAATTTACTTGCAACAGAAAATACGATAAACTGAACTCTATGCAGAATGCATAAGGTCTTCAAACTCGTTTTCAGTTTTGACCAGAAATACATACAAATGTCCAGTCATTGGTTTCCTTTATAATTTATTTTAAATCGCGCTGTGTGCAGCTGCCTTAAACATTTCCCGCCAACTCTTTTATTTCGCCTGACTAACTAAATAATAAAACTTGTGCTCTGAAAGTCGTAAAGAGTTTTTTTGTTGCTAATTCCCTTTTTGTGCGTAAAACTTTTGGAGTTAAGTCCGTGAATAAGGCCGTAATAAGGCGGTTAGCGTGTTAAAATCTTGGTAAGATTTAATTATGAACGGTAAATTGAAGGAGAAGATTAAGATTGATGCTTTAGTTTACTTTAAAAAAAATATTTGTGTTTCTTTTTCGTATTTAAAAGACTTTTTTTACAGATTTGTTTTCATTCACACATATGCCCTCGCACACGCACACACTTATGTTATACATCTACTTATTGTCATGGTTTAATATCAATTGGACCTATTTGACTCCATCAGACGACGAGTTGTCCGAACTGTCGATGACCCCACTCTCAGAGACGGCCTAGAACCTCTCAGAGCCCGGAGAGACGTTGCATTCTACCGCCTATATAGCGGGGAATGTTCTGAAGAATTGTTCAATTTGATACCAACTTCGGGTTTTTACCATCGGACCTCCCGTTATCATCGTGAAGTTAATGTACACTTCCTTGGCAATGAGTCGCTACGCACAGTGTGGTCGTCAAGACACTTTATACCGCGAACCCGAAAATTGTAGAATGAATTACCTGCTAAGGTTTATCCGCTACACTACAACATGGGGTTCTTCAAAAAGCTGTGAAAAGGATTTTACAAGGCCGACAGCGCACCGGCATACCCCCTGGTGTTGCAGGTTTCCATGGGCGTCAGCAGCCACTTACTACCACGTGGACCGCATGCCCGTCTGCCACCTTCACCACAAAAAACAATTCATTGTTTATCTAAGGAAATCTTTTATTAGCCCAACTTTTGTTATCTTCACTATACTGTGTTTAATTATTGTTGAGGCTGTTGATTTTCGAAATAACTAGTTAATAACAAAAGACGGCAAACAAATTCACCTGGTGGTAAGTGGATACTGTCGGCCGCTGATATCCATGAAAAATAATATACCAATATCAGTGCAGTGACAAACCTACCTTTGGAGATTTAGGAATTGATTTGGAGAAAAGGTTAGTACGAAGTGGAGGAATGGAAAAGGAATGATTTTTGGCATATCACACTCACAATAGAATTACGTACGCACATTGAGGGAATAAAGTGAGAAGTAACGGGACTAGTAGATTCCCTTATCCTATTGCATATGCCATTTCTCCTTCGGGGCGGGTGATAGAGAAGAGGGAAGAAGAAGGTACAACGCATGAGGTCACTCATTCCCGATAAGAGGGGGAGAGTGCACGCTGCAATCCAACAGCCGCTGGACGCACTCGACCTTGAAATGTGGTGCATTTCCCACTTTATCATATTCCCCAATGTATGTACGTGTTTCGGTAGTGAGTGAGATATGCCAGACCCCATTCCCATCCCATCCTATCCCGTTCCCACGTCCCCAACCCTTTCTCCAAATCCATTCTTTCATCAACAAACTATCCCTCCCCATTTTCCCAACCCATTCTTTAATCTGCAAAGGTAGACAGCGCATCCGGGGTCGTGCCAACGTTTGTCATTTTGGACTAATATTGGCATGTGTCGCGGGTATCTATGGACGACAGTGTCCACTTACCATCAGGTGGACTGTATGTTCGTCTGCCGCCTTCTTTCTATAAAAAAAAAATCGTACATAGTCCATTTTACGGTAGTCTTCTATAAGTGAAGGGGTAAAGTGGCCAATCGAGTGCATACAGTGGCCGTGGGATTGCAACGTGCATCCACCCCCTCCAAAAGATACAACGTTCCGCTTGTCTTTATTTCATATCCGTTACTCTGTTTGGTTCTTCTTTTCCATAATCGCCAATTATCTTTTGCTTTTCACATCAACACATAGAAACTGCATAAAGCCACTGAACTGTACATGTATTCATGCAAGGCTATAAAATATAAGGCCGACACATTATTTTTGCAAGTTTCCACCAATGATGGGGGCTCAACGAGTCACGTGACCATAGTCCGAACATAGGCGGCATTGAGAGGTCTTGGATAAAGTTATTTTTTATAATGAATGTTAAAAAATAATTTTAAGCGATTGTTTTTGTTGGTGGAGTGTGTCCGGAATCAACAGGAGCGCGAAGCCTCAGTGAGGGCTCTCGATCTGAACAGGAATGATGCTTGTATGTTCCATAAGATACTAGGAGAACCTAATTCCCGAGCAGCATTTAGCTTGTACAGATCCGTGAGCCCTCACTAGGACTGATATATTGGTACCTACAATAATGTTGTAGAATGTAAGCATGGGCGTACCCAGCTTTTGGCCTAGGGGGGGGGGGGGGGGGGGGGGGGCAAATCAGAAATTTCCTGTAGGTAAATAATTCAACATAAATATAAATGTGCATTTATTAGATTAGATACTTAAGTAATTAATTAAGTATTTATTTCAAAAGCAATCTTCGTGGATCTTCTGCAAAGCGGCTTAAAACAAGTTCTGTGAAAGAATCACCCAAACTATTTACATATAAATATAAATACACTTACATATAAATTTTACTTCATCTACAATTTCATAAATACAACAGTACTTAGGCATAGGCAATAATTAACCAGCTAAATGTATGGGAGGCAGTCCAGGTCCAGGGGGGGGCCGCTGCTTTAGGGTACCATGGAACTGACATGTGCTAAGGCATAAAAGTTCCTTAAAAATAAGAAAAAAAAAGGCGCGTGTTAAAATTACGAATGTTTACAGTATATCGGTAATGCACAAACAATAGACTAAATTGTATGGTATTTTTTTTTTAATGGAAAGAAGACGACAGACCAGCGTACAGTCCACCTGGCGGTAAGTAGATAGATACTGGCGCTCATGGACATCAGTGAAACATGACAACATTAGTCTAGAATGGCAAATGTTGACACGCCCTCGGATGCCTTGCCTACCTTTGGAGATTTTAGAATAGATTTGGAGAGAGGATTGGGAAAATGGGGAGGGATAGGGAAAGGTTGAGCTCTGGCATATCTAACTCACTACAGAAACACGTATGTACGTACGTCCGGGGTATAGGATTAAAGTGGAAAATGCAGAACATTTTACGGTCGTTTTCTGTGAGAGCGAGATAATGTGGCCTTTCGAGTGCGACCAGGGGCTGTGAGGTTGCAGCGTGCACTCTTCCCCTCCTCAAAATCCATGATTTACAACATATCATATTAAACTCTATAGTCGGTGTCGCTTATCCTATCTCTGTAGTCTATAGTGTTGCTTATTTTATCACATGTTAATCTTAGAAAATATAATAAAAATAATCGGCATAAAACAGCAGAAGTATTCGATTGCCTGCCGTTGCTACGGAAACGTAACTAGTTGTCAATAGTAACCAAAAACCAAAATCTATTCGCCACTGGCCGAAACAAAAATGTACCGAACATTTTGCGACTTAGGCATTTTTTGTATTCAGTAATAATAATATCTAGACAACCTGAGATCAACCCAGATTGTTAATCTAGATCATTCATAATTGAATATAAAAAATTGAGGCAAATAAAGGCAATTCGAAAGCATCGAGTTTAGGAGCTCTAATTATTCCCTGTTCTTCACTTCAGAGAGTCAGTAGGTAGCCATTTAAGTGGGTTTTAATAATGAGTTAGCATGTCTAGACACAGTTGGGTAAAGCCTGCTACAGGTATGTAAATTAAATTTTGCACATAACGACGAAGGTACAAACTGATTTGAGTTGTCACACCAAGGGAATGGAGTTGAATTTTAAGGGACAGTTGGAGGTTAATTGCTTTTTGCGATTTAATGGCGTCCGCTTTTTATTGTTGCGAAAATGAAAAGGTTTTTCAGTTTTAACTAAGTTGTACCAGATTGGTATACATTGTACTGTACTCGTATTATATTTTGTGAACCTGAGATCACTGCTAGCTTCACTTTACATACCTCCTTCGTAAAAAATACCTTCCCTGCTTTTCCTCAGACTTACAAGACACTGGCTGAGTCTATAATGAATGACATGTGAATTAATTAGATGGAGACAGACCTACTTCGACTGAGTATCCAAGTTACAAATCAGGCTTTCAAAGAATATTGTACCAAATAAAAAAAGAAATTAAAGTTATGTGGATTAAAAAATTGGTAGCAATGTCACATTAAAGACGTCTCAATGCATTTGTAATTCCATCTAACTCGACCAAATATGAATAAAGTATCGAGTAAAGTATCGAGAGTGATCATTTTGTACTTCTATAACGTTTTTTTCTGTAGAAGAGTTTAAATTGTGCAACGAAAGAGAGCCGAGAAATTTCTAACAATTTATGTGAATAAGTCAAAATCGTAAGAAACAATAGTGCTGTTTTACAGTTTTAACGGCTTTAGTTCTCATGGGTGGCGTAAAAACGAGATTAAGGAATACCAAATATACCACAAACCCTGAGGAACTATACTCATGTCCCACCATAGTCTCATGAGACCATAGAGGCTCATGTCCAGCAGTGGAAAATAAAAGGGCGGTTACGGTTTTTACCCCATAGCCTAGACTACCTTCAAGATACCTTGAATTGTACTTTGAAATTGACTTGGTACCTTGTACTGCATTTCCCACTTTATCCTATTTTCCCAATGTACGTACGTGTTCTGGTAGTGAGTGAGATATGCTAGAGCCGGTTCCCATCCCATCCTACCCTATCGCTCGCCATTTTCCCAACCCATTCTCCAAATATATTCCCTATATCTCCATAGGTAGGCAGCGCATTTGGGGGCATGCTAACATTTGTCGGTCTGGACTGATGTTGGCATGTATTGCGGATGTCAATAGACTACAGTATCCATTTACCATCAGGTGGACTGTATGTTCGTCTACCGCCCTTTTTCACTATGGACATAGACTGGAGTGTATGGGTATGGTATAGAATGATAAGTTAAAACAAGGACAAAAACTGATTCGGGAGGAGATGCGAAAGCTAGTTAATGACATTTTACGTCGATCCACAAACACTTCCAGCCACTTGAAGTGGAATGCCAAGATGAGTTTTCATTTCTTAAAAAGGTTTTTCGTCACGCACCACCGAAGAGTTTGCTATAAAAAACCTCTGTAAACAGGCAAAGTGGGTACGGATGTAACAGATACGGGTTTAAATGTGAAATTGGATTTTTAAGGTTTCGCCGCGTGTATTTTGAGGTATTACTCCGGACCACTTTAGATACGCACCAGGAGTACGTCATTTTAAATAATAAATACTCGCCACTCTTAATGGCCCACACTAGGATTCCCCGTGTCGTGGATCCAGGGACACACACAAATATAAAGACAAATACATACCCAGACTAGGATACACATTTGTCTTTAAACAAATTAATGTCCGACCGGGAATCGAACCCGGGACCTTTCGCACAGCAGGTGTGGTCACTATCAACAGCACCAATCGGTCGCCTAATATATAAATATATGTATTTCAATGTTATAAATCTTTACTTCGAAACAACAATTTCAAACTTATATTTATTTATTTATTTTTATTTAAACTTTAGCGCACAAAGAAACATTGTGCAATGCCCAGTGGCATTCTCTGCCAGTCAAACTGTGGTTAAACAGAGATGTGAAGGGCTGTGCATCGTGCAATCATTAAAAATGTAAAAATGACTATTAACAGTACATATAATGCAATTACACATATAATACCTAGGTACACTAACACATTATATATATGTATAGATAAAAATATATACTTATATACCCTTATAAATACATACAACAATAAATTATCACTATACATTGAATTACTTAATATATAATCTATATATCTATACATATAATAAAAATGTAACTGATCGCTGTCTGTACATGGAAGATACATGAGAAAAACTATTATTGGGGGCCTTTATCAATGCATTAGAACCCAAAACAATGATTGTTAGAATTTTTGTCTGTTTGTCTGTGCGTTTGTGCGCGCTAATCTTAGAAACGGCTTAACCGATTTGGATGCGGTTTTCACTAATGTATTGTGGTAAGCTTCACTTAAATTTAGTGTTTGTTTTATTTCAATCAGTTCATAAATAAAAAGTTATATCAATTTAAAGACGGTGTTTATAAATTAAAGTCCACGCGGACGAAGTCGCGGACACCAGCTAGTATATTATAAATTATAAGCCATAGACAAGGTTGTTTCAGAGACAGAAATAAATATATAAGTGACTATATTTATCAATTCTGTTGCATAGACATATAATATCGCCGAAGCAACTTTTTAAATGAAAATTTAGAAGGGGCTTCCCTAGTGTTAGTGGGAAGAGTGTTCCAGAGTTTGATAGCCTGAGTTGCTGCGAAAGAATTGGACATAAAGCCGGTGCGGCAAGATAGGACATGTAAGAAAAAAATCTCATTATGACAAGAGAGCGATTATGAGTGTTACCCTGAATCTGAAATTTGCATTTCAAGTATTCAGGGGCAGACGGATCATGAAGTGCGGGAAAAGAGTGCATAGTAGGAAGAAGACCTTCGCTGACGGATTGGAAGCCATTTAAGCTGAGAACGATAAGAAGAGATGTGCTCATACTTACGAAGACCATAGATGAAACATTTACAGTACGGTACCTCATAAATAGGCCAAAAAAACTATAAACTATTTTATAAACTTCACTGCAGCTCCAGTTAGCTTCAACATAATATCTTTGCCCTATTTTCTGTCTAGAACATGTTTAACCTAATTTCCCGGTACCTAATTATGGAAGATGCGAACTTCAACAGGCTTTAATGAAAGTCTAGCCTTGAGCAGTGGGATAAAAAGTTGTGTTTAATTAAAAAAACGCAATTAATTACGAGCCGTTGTTCGGATTAAGATGAACGGCCAAGGGTTTATTCCGCATTTCACCTTTCATTATCATATTTTCGTAGGTTTTCTCGGGATTGTATAATGAAATGTACCTATTTTTTTCTTATATGGCACGGCACTAGGGCAATTAGTGCATTATGCCAGTGTCAAGTTTTATTCGTAATTAACAAGTCGTCAATGTCTAGTTCCATCAAAGGAAGTTGGGAATTTTGGAACCGCCCAGTACCTAAAGTGGTTTACTGAGGACGGAAGAGTTGGACTCCTTGGAAGCACACGAAAAATGCAGTCGCATAAGATTGATTATCACAAACATTTTGAAGTTTAATAAACTATTACTATCAAACCACAAAACCCACGATACGCAGTTTTTGTAATAAATTCAATTTCAAACAAAAACTCGACTTTAATTATCTATAAAGAGTACCTATTCGAAATGTAATTATTAATATTATTTTAGACATTATTTAGAGTTGCGATGTATTATAATTTAATGTAGAAACCCTCATTCATGTTAAACATTTGCCACTGAAACAATTGTTGCCATAGTCGACTCGAAAGTCGAAAATTCCACTCCGATGAGGCAGTGACAAACGCCTTCAGAGAATTCCTCGATTCCCGTCCCCAGGAGTTCAGTAACAACTTCCATTAAAATGATAAAATTAAAATAATAATGGACAATTTCATAGGTAAAAGGCCCTAATAATTCAAAAAACATTATAAAAACTTAATGAGCTCAATAATTAATATAAATAACGTTTTACCCGATTTTTAATATGTTTCTGTTCATAGTCAGAAATCCTCACATATGTAAAGAAAATCTATTTCTTCAATTTGAATTTGCCGCGCATTTCGTGCGCGGTCGATATACAAGGTTATCGATCTTGTATATTGATGTATGGTAGGTAATATATGGTCTATAATCTATGGTATATCACCATAGGTAATCTATGGTGACATGACGATGGCGTTGTTGATTATAAAACTTGAGTGCGTATATAGTTTAATATTGTGAATTTGTGTGTTGTTAAAAGGGATTGATGTTAATTGAAGAATAGACTTTAATGTCGTTTATTTTGTTACAGGTAGGATTTTCATTTTATAATACTGTGCAAAACCCACCATTATTGTAAATAATTCAATGTGAAAAAACAATAAACGTTACTTTTTTTACAAAGAAACTCAATATTGTTTATTTTATCGTGTCAATTCCCCGAAACACTATTATATACATATAAAATCGTGAAAAAGCGCCAATTAATTTTAAATTTTCGACAATAAATACTTAATAATTATTGTTGTCACATTTCAGCAGTTCCAAGTGGAAACGCGAGGAAGCGGCCTACCGGTGGGCACTTCGATTTGTTTCAGATAAAATTCCAGGCTTGTTCAAAAGATTAATGTCCTCCGCTCAACGCGTTACATATTAAATAAATTATTGCCAGTGATGTCGGTTGGGAATTGCGCCTTTTGTACTCACAAACAGGGGTCGAGTCGCAGTGAGGACGGACTGGCAACATAGATAGAAATATTCGCTGTAGTTGTGGGTACATTTCAAATAGTTCAAGTTTCTAAAGACATATGTGTGCTGCCAAGCAATTTCCTCGTTTCGATTTTCCCAGATACAGGCGTTTATGTAAAGTTGATTCAAAGTCAAAGTCAATGTCAATGTCATTTTATTATATTGCTAGCTGTGCCCGGCCACGCGTTGCTGTGGCTGCCCAACAGATGGCGCTTACCCTGTTTTTTTCTATTTATTTCAATATATTTCTAGATTATTTTCTTCTTTTTTTTCCGTGAATTTTTCAGATATTTTAATAGTTATTCTGCTATTCGAGGCGTAAACGAATCCAACAAATCAGAGATCATTAAAATCGGTCCAGCCGTTCTTGAGTTATAAATGGTGTAACTAACCCAACTTTGTTTTATATATATAGATAAAGCTATGATCACTTGTCTGCAATTCTGTACCATGAACATATCAGTATGATGATATAACCCACAAATTTATTTGTTATACTGTTCAATAGTGTTGCAATGTCCACACAATCTATTTTAGTTTCTTTGTAACAACATTTTCAATATTTTTATTTTCGTTAATTATAGCCTGTTTATTAGTGGAGTTACAACGGTTTAGATACTACAAAATGCCATACCATCTACATACGTTAATTACATCATGGTATGGTATGTCTCTCCACTGCTGCAAATAGGTTCTCTCAAGGCTATATCTAGAAATTATATCGGCTAAATCGTAGATCAAAATCATGCTGCGTTTCTTTCATTTGAGCTGGCCGCCACGCGCTCACTCATACCATACCCTAGCGGATGGTAATGATTATAATACCAATGGCTTTGAATTAAGGCTTTCGCTTTCTTTATGTTGCTTCTTTGTTTCATATCCCTTCGTGAAATTTGCGTCGAACAATACAGCCATATACGTCCACTTTTTGGAATGAAATAAATTGTGCGTTAACTCTGGGTTTTTACTTGTCTTTTTACAGAAATTGTTGGTAACATTTAGAAAGGAGGTGGCAGACGAGCACACAGTCCACCTGGTGGTAAGTGGATACTGTTGCCTGCGGACATCCGTGATATATGCCAACATCAGTCAAAAATGAACATCGGCACGTCCATAGATTTGCTGCATATGTTTAGAAATTTTGGGGCCAGGATTTCGAAAAAGGTTTAGGAGAGTTTTTCTTTATAGAATGGATGGCAGATGAGCGGGCGGGCCACATGATGGTAAGTGATCACCGCCGCCCATGGATACCTGCAACGCCAGGGGGCTTGTGGGTGCGCTGCCGACGTTGCAGAATCCTGTTCACAGCTCTCTTGAAGAGCACCATATCATAGCGTAATAGAAATACCTCAGGTGCAGTTCATTTCACAACTTTCAGGTTCGTGCTAAAAAGTGTCTTTTTGACCGCACTGTACGCATTGACTCTATGTCGAACCGCACGGCGGTGAAAGGTAAATGGGTATAAAGAAGTTTTCCTCGCTCCATTACACTCCTCATTAGGATAAGATAGGGTGGGATGAGATTTTTTATAAAAAGAAGGTAACAGATTGGCAGACAGTACGTCTCGTGGTAGGTATAGTCTGTGGCCAGTGGATATCAGCGACACAAATTCAGATCTTTATTAAAATTCAATTAATTCATATACAGATCTTTCATTGCACTCATATTGTTATAAGTATTACTTTATTTCATACGACGTAAATTAACATTTTGTGTTTATGCTCGTGATAAATGCATCATTTTATTCCATCTAAGTAACATCAATATTTATTATTTTTTTATCTAAAAATCTTTATTGCACTCAATCGTATAAAAGGCGTTTTAATGCCTGGAGGCATTCTCTACCAGCCAACCTTTGGGGTTATAGTCTAATTTTAATTTTGTAATTTAACGTATTCGCTTTTTATTTTTTTGTAATTCGTTTGTCTATTTATTGATGGATCATTGGTTGAATATCATTGAGTACGAATTGTATTGTGGTACCATAATCACATTATGGTGGCAGATTAAGTGCCAGGTTGGTACTGTACTAGGTAATAACCTGTTTAACAGTATCAATGCTAAAGCCGATGATTTTTTCATGAGTTTGCCGCAATATATGTAGATATAGTATCTTCTTCTTCTTCTTCTTTTTCAGCCCTTGGACGTCCACTGCTGGACATAGGCGTCCCCCATTGTCCGCCATTTAGACCTGTCGGCAGCGACCTGTATCCAGCGGGTGCCCGCAACCTTTATGAGGTCGTCTGTCCATCTAGCAGATGGACGTCCTCGGCTTCGTCCGCCGGTACGTGATCTCCATTCGAGAACCCTTCTGCCCCATCGGCCATCGGTTCTTCCAGCTATGTGCCCTGCCCACTGCCACTTCAGCTTGCTAACCCGAGAGGCTATGTCGGCTAGATATAGTATAAATATGATTAATTACACGATAAGGCTAAATATGCTGTTAGTATATTAAATAAGTAGGCCTAAAATAGAAATTTTTATCAATAGCTAGGGTGCTATTTTTAGTACCCAAATAAAGGTTATTTACTTAGTAAGTATAGTACGTTTCAATTCATTTTCTTATACATAAGCCTCGTATTTAAATAAATGTAACTTACCTTAAATGTACCTACCTACGTTTCGTGCTGTCCGCATTGCACGAAACCGGTGGATTGTTGGGATCGTATCTTTATTAACCCTAGATAGCTCCTTTAGTCCTGTTTTTATATATTCTATCCATTATATATATAGTTATGTATATTTTTCTTTTTATATATGGCAATGGTGCAATTAGCACATTCTGCCACTGACAAGTTTTCTTCCCAATAAACAATTTTAAAGTATAAAACGTATTCTATTAATGTCCATTCCCGTCGAAGTAAGTCAGGCGTCGCTCAATTAAGTGAATAGCTATACGAACACGGAACGAAACGCAAAACACGCAGTACCTACTATGCTTTTATTTGAGTATCACAAAGATTATGCACAATAAACTCTTTGAAGTTTGAAAATCTATCACTATTAAATCTTAAAATACACAATTTTTATAATAATCAAACGAAATCAAACTTCATTTCTCGAGATCACTCCAAAAAGTCTTTAGTCCTGTTACCGGGTAAAATAACTGTTTACTGTACAAATTTTTCAAAATATATTTCCAAACAAATACAATTTTAAAATATTTTATTTTTACTTTCACGTGGTAGGTACATCCGCGATCGGATATTCCCAGCTTCCCGAAGGCGTAGCGTGATGGACTCGAAATGCAATTTCCGCTGCACGTCCGATTTTAGCCCATTTCCTCTTGCATACTCTCCGATATAACCTTGTAACCTCGGATACTCTCCACTCTGCTCGCAGTGCATAAAATTTCGCCTTTAGATGCACTTTACAATACCATTTCCTGTGTATGTATGTCTATGTGTACGAGTATTACAATATAATAAATAAATACAGAAAGAAAGAATGTTTATGAAGAATGCTACGGCACAGTACACGTTACACTTTGAAAGATGTACTCAAAATAATTGAATATATCTTTGTTTACACCACAAATTACAATAAACTGGAGAATATTGTTCAGAATCAATTAACACAGAGTCAATTAAATAAGGTATTATTAAACATATATTGTAGTTAAGTACAGGTCGCGCGGTCTAAGTTGAGTACTGCACAGTACTCACACTAATATAAATTCTGTATACAACATGTCTCAGCTATCGTTTTCCAGTCGATGAGATTATGCGCGCTAGAGGGAGACGGGCAGTGTTATCTCGTCACCTTTGGAAATCTGTTGTTGTGCTCAACTTAGCTTGAGTGATCTGTATGTATATCTGTATGTATATACATATGGCTATACTGAAAATCAGGGCTGTGTCTAACACTCAGTCAGTTGGCTTGCTAGTTGGCTTGCTCTAACACTTGCCGAGTTGGAGACCATTTCCGGACATCACAACACACACATGCATGAAATAGGAACGTGACATTTTTTTTTCCTTTACGCGGCTCGCGGTAGGTGTGATTCGAGAAAAAATGTAACGTCAAGTAAGATTTTTACCCCCTCCATACGCCTTTCTCTTTCTCTCTGTGTGTGTGCGTGCGAGTATCGAGAGCGAGACTCAAGCAGAATAACAGACGTGCAGACTAGTGCGTGGCCGGTTGTATAACCTAAATTTTTGATTTGATTCCTTATTTTAAATTATTTGCATTGAAAATATGATACAAAATAAAAAAAAGTACATGAATTATACAGATTTTATTTCGAATTACATTCGAAGTTTAAAAAAAAATGCGTGAGAATCTTCGTTCCTGACTTTTAATTTTTGCACATTAATTTTTGAGTATTTAATTTTTTTTATTAATATATTGTTGTTAATTCTTGTACTTTTTAAATGTTTGTGATTTTGTTTTTCTTATTGCCTACATTAATTTTTTATATGTATGTATATTGAATGTGTGTTAGTGTATGTCGGAATAAAGTCTATTAGTCTATGAATAAGTCTATGTAGTCTATTGTCTAACTTAAGTACATTTTATCGTATCCTAAAAGTTATTATACCCGAAAAAATAAATTACAAATAATAATAACAATTGAAAAATCTGTACCTAATTAAGTACTTTGAACTGGACCGCGAGACTCGAACTCATGACCTCACGAATGAGAACGACACCACGAATAAGAAGTGGTTGCATATTGGTTTTATATGAGTAAAACCGAAGCAATACATTCGAACATACCACACGTTACCATCAGCCTGTGTATCTCCTGCTGGTTATGTGCCTCTTCCAAGGACTGCCACCACACACGATCTCCAACTCTTCTCATTCAGCCTATTGGCTGGAAAACTTCTTCAAGTCTTAATTTTCATTAACTTACGGCGAAGGTCATCTCTTCCCCTGGATGTCGCAAAAGGTATATTATCTCTGAGGAGCTACAATTAATACAATGAAAGGAAATACAATGAACTTCACCTCTAAGTGGACTCGCCAACCTTCTTAGTCAGCTTGTTGTTTTAAGGCCGTTCATCTCTCAAGCACAAGATAATGTAGGTACAAAGGTAGAAACATGTCCAGCAATGGATGATAAAGGTCTGGTTACAGTTAGGGCAAAACCATTTTAAAAATGTAATTGATTTACAAGCATTATAAGTAACGTCCGCGGTTGTAGAAAAAAAAAATGTCCACAAAGACCTTCAAATTAAATTAAAAATGTTAATAAGTGCGACCATAAATTATGAATAATTAGCCGGTTTGCGGAGGTTATCTGTGAAATGAGTTGAATTTATCACTAGCAGGAGTGGCCTGAGCGACCACGCTCTTGAATTATAAAGGTAGACAAAGAATAATGTCCGAAACTAACCTTACAGAGACGGCTCATGTTTATGTGACTAGAAATAGGATATTTTTAACCATTGGACACTAGACTGTTGAGTATTTTTTATTATTCTGTGGCCTGCGGTGCATTTTAAGAGTTCTCAAATTTTGTGGTTCAGTTTCTCGGTTATATTTTAAAAAAAATGAGACAAGCAAAGACAACACAGACCTCTTTTAGTAAATCGCTAGGGTATTTCAAGCCATAATTTATTTATTTTGTCTAGTGCCAATTAAAAAAATGTAACTATCCGAACTAAACCAAAAAAAAAACCGCAGCACGTGTATCTACCAATACCAAAGTTTAAGAATCCACCCAATACGCACTGGGTTCGCGCGGTGGATTGTAGCTCGAAACCCCCCAGTGTTTTACCAGGGGAGGCTTGTAAACTGCAGTGGAATGTTAAAAAGATTGAAAAAAAAATATATTTTTATTGTGGTTTTTTACACCCGCGCGTCTCTATTATCGCTTGTTTCCAATTTTAAGCTAAAGTTGCACGTAAATAATGATAGTTAGTTTAACTAATATTCACGGACGATTATTAGGTACAATAAGGAACAATAAAAATAAATTAGGATTAGATAAACATAAATATATAAACAATAAATTAGGAACAAATAAACGGAGATTAAAAGTGTATTTATGTAATATAATGTTTGTCCCCGTCTCATAAGTCAAGGCCAGTTCTACTGTCATTCTCTATCTAGGGCAGGGGTCGGCAACCCGTCGGCGGCATCTTTTTATAGGCATTTTCGGCTCTTTAAATTCAAGGTCACCATTATAAAAAGTAAATCTTAGAAAACCCAAAAACATTAATTATTTAGATTTTTTTGTATTATGGTCTTTTTCCTCATAAAAGTCGATTTATATTGAAAGTATTATATTTCTTGAGGAGGAGTGTGCACGCTGCAATCCAACAGCCGCTGGGCGCACTCGACTGGCCACGTTACCCCTCTCTCACAGAAGACTACCTTGAAATGTACTCCATTTCCCACTTTATCTTATTTCCCTAATGTACGTACGTGTTTCGGTAGTGAGTGAGATGTGCCAGAGCCCATTCCTATCCTATCCCTCCCCATTTCCCCAACCCTTTCTCCAAATCCATTCGTATATCCAAAGGTAGGCAGCGCATCCGGGGGCGTGCAAACGTTTGTCATTTTGAACTAATGTTGGCATGTATCACGGATGTCTATGGGCTACAGTATCCACTTACCATCAGGCGTACTGTATGCTCGTCTGCCACCTTCGTCCATAAAAAAAAAAAAACTGCAACCAGCACTCTCACTATCCACTGCAGAACATGGGCCTCCTCAAGCACATTGTCTTGTGCATAGGGCATGTATGACGTTAAAACGCCACGCTGGTCAAGCGAGTTGGCGAGTCCATTCTTTTAGAGGTGGTGTAGATCTTCGGGGCTTGTGGTAGCGGTTTGTAATCCCTTAGTCGCCGTTTACGGCGTCCGCGGGAAGAAATAGAGTGGCTCTATTTCTATAGCCTACACGACTACAGTGAAAATTCATGTTGTACTTCAATTAAAATTTCGAGATTCCCTTTATTTAGCTCTTATCACTCGAAAGCCTGACGACCCTTGTTCTAGGGTTTTATCATTAATTTAGTTTTCAAAGTGATAGATATAAAACCTCTCCAAATGTCACTTTCAACAATAAATAAATTATTCAACGGCGTCCTGTCTACTGGAGCGGAACATGAGCTTCGATGGTTCAACTCGTTCGTTTCAACCTCTCAGCCCTTGGGAGGCGACCCTTCGTCGACAAGGGAGTTTAGACTGAGAAGAATTATTGTTCGAAAGAGTTTGGAATTTATCGTATTTTTAATGGATTTTCAAGTTCCTTCTTTAATTAGATTAAATTAAAAATGTACCCTCGTAAAGTTTTATTTTCTATAGATAACAATAAACGCATTATATATAATCAATGACATTTCTATTGTTGACATTAGTTATTATACTACTACTACATTACTATAATACTATCATTACTATGATATATATATACTACTAGAATTTTCGAGGCGCTCACGTTTCTCACCATCAGTATCGTCTTCTGCGTACTTGTCAACTTGTTCCCTACAATACTCAAGACAATGGCAGCCGCGCTGTCGCTGACTGCGGGCCGTGGCGGCAAGTTCCGCTACCTCAATAGGCATCAACTGTATCGTGCCCATCGTCCTCTTTTGAGCGTCCCTTTGCTTCTTCTTGCCAAAGATAGCCAAACATATGAACTAGCTAAGGGGTGCTCAAACTTGAACTGCTGGCGATCTACCTCAATATTGTTACACTACGATCGATCGACTCTGAGAGGCTGCAAGTATGTGTGATGCAGGATTGTCGTCTAGGTAGGGTGTATCGTGGCATAGATATTAGTTTTCCGCACAATATGCATTTTTTTAGTCAAGGTGAGTCGGTCGATCGCGAGCGACCGTTTGAGCACCCCTGAACTAGACTGTCCGCCACGCGTATAGATCACGGTGTTACATGTGATTTTACATATGATAGGATGTAAATATTGGGAACTAAGTATTAAACAATGTTCAACGTTACTAAAAGCATGATGCATAATCCCACGTCGGATTTAGTGGGCTTGTCGGTCCTGGACCAAGTTATCGCAGTGATTTTACTGCTATTCCATTTAAAAAAGAGGTCCTAACCTTACAAAGCTTATGAAGCTGAGACTGTATTCTCTCACAAAGTAAACAGTTGCTCAATTCACACAGTAGTTTACTATAGTTACCGTTAAGTGTTGAAGTACATTACTGAGATTGTATACAGTATTTAAGCTTCATTGTATGTATGATATGAAATGAACACAACAGTATTTTAGAGTCGACTGTGTAATATATAATCATAATAGATTATTTATTTTTAAATTTAATTTCCATACATTATTACTAGTTTTTGATATTATTACCGGAATATATGTAATTATTTATCTATATAGGACTAACTGATTAAGTGTAACTATTGGTGTTATTTGCATATTTCTGTAAGCATTTGTATTTTTATATTTAATATAATTGTGGACGCCATTACTGTTAAATGTAACGATGTATTCATAGTTCTTTCATCTCACAAAGGCGGGTTCTGCTTAGTAGTGGTTGTGTTCGTACATGTACATTGTTTCAGTGTGTGGTCGCGTCGTTCGAGGACCCAACAACAGTCCACAACTACTACAGTGGCAAGTGGCTTACTACAACCGCTATGAAGCGTAACCCGTCTCCGTGAGATGAAAGAACTATACCATCTATTGTAACGCACATTGCAAAAATTGGCCAACAAGCCAACAAACAAATTGGCACTAAGGGAAACCTGTTTTAGTATTTACTGTTTAGCGTACCATTAAGTTTCTGAGTACTTAAATAAGTTCAGAATTTTAATTATTATTATTTGCCATTTATAAAGGATACATAAAAGCTCCAACAACTTTTGACTGTATAATTGAAGTATAAGTAATATTTGACAATTCAAGTGACAATAAGGAAGAGTAAATAATGGCTATAAAGAAAAATATTTTAACTTATAGAGATATAGACGCGTTGATGGTTTAATACAGTACAACTTACTATACAGCTTACTGTACAGCTTATTCTTACATGCACCACTAAAAACTGTTTAAGAACAGCTGTTATTCTTAAATAGTGTTAATGGAATCCTTTATAACTCCTTAAGTTCTATATCAGTAAATATAAAAGTCATTAGTTCTATAAGAGTGCTAATCGCTACTCTCCTGTAATGATAAGATGATTTATGAGTTAGGAAACTCTTTGACATAACTTTATAATGTTTATTGGAGGTAGGTACTCAGAGAGTTTAAGTGATAAAGTGGCTTCTACTCAAACTTTTGTACAGGTTCATAATTTTGCGGAAGCCCTATAGCTGTTAATTATCACCTGGCATTGAGTTATCGTATAATGGCTATTATAGGTATCACTTCAAGAGAAATAAAATTTAAACCTTTAATGGACACAATAATGTAACTCACACCTATAAAGATCATTGTCTTAGAGGCTTTAAAACCCTACTGCAGAACTGAAGGTTGCACAATAGCGCTAACTACGAGTATCGCTTTGTATGCGCTTAAAGCTGTTTAGAAATCTTCAAGAAAATTGTTTATTGTAAAACACCATTTCCATGTAAATTTACCTTTTATAATAACAGCTATCTATGAAAATACCAATAGATGGTAATATGCCTGAAATTGATAAAAAATAGTGACCAAGGCATTATTTTATTAGCTTGTTTTCAAGAAAAATGCGTTTCGAGGCGTTTTAAAATATGTATATATATATATATGTGTGTATATACACACACACAAACACACTCTTATATATATATATATATATATATACACATACATACATATATATTATATTTACCTTCCTATGACATATGCATTACGTGATGTATTTTTCTTCGTATAGCTACTTTAAGTCGTGTGACGAAGAATCGTAAAACGGACCTTTAAGACGTTTATTCTACTACACGAGTACTCATATAGCGCTCAGAGGCGTATATATATGGTAAGAGGCGATTCCATACCCTTTTCACCGCTTTAGGTTTTGGCTGCAGCTTCTATACAGTTTGTAAATCACTTCCAGCGCTAAGCGCCGCTTCGTCGCACAGCGCTCTTATGCCTCATATATATCACTCACTATCGCCATTGGATAATTATTAAGGAAACTCAAGCTGTATAAGCATAGACCTCCTTTGGGCTTATAAGCGAGTTATAGCGCCTTTATAAGACTTCAGTTCAACAAAAGAACTGAGTTAATCGGCTTTTTCGTTGCGTCAAATGTTAGGTGGGAAGATTCTGTTTAAATAGAAACACGCTGTAACATCTGATTTTTCAGATAAATCTATATAAAAAAATTGTCATGTTTTACGATTTTGCTAAAGTTCCAATATCTGGCAAAATAGGTTATTTTTCTCAGATAATACGTTTAAGACCTGTTTAATATACGTATAAGTATTATAATATTGTAATAATTTATTAGATGACATGAACAAGATCGGAAATTTCTATATTCGGAACTCTGGTCGGCGGCTGGCGTGTCGGCGACGGTAACATGCCGTCGGTATCAGAATGTTAATCAAATATGCAACGTGCAGTGTCGATGCAAACTGAGATGTAGCGGTGCAACGTGCTGTGCCTTGACTAGGGTTGGTACAAGAGATTTGTTTTATAGAAACACGGCGGCAGACCGACAGACAGCCCTTCTAATGGTAAGCGAATACATGGATATCAGGGATACATGCCAACGTATGTCCAGTATGACAAACTTGGCACGCCCTCGAAGCTCTAAAGCTTTCCTAACTTTGGAGATTTGGTAATGAATTTGGAATAAAAGTCGAAATTAAAAATTTTGATAAAATCCCCTACGGTTAAAAGACTTTGAATGGTTGAAATAAAAACAAACCAGTCTTGTCGATAATCTAATACGACCGTCACCATCATTGTGCGTAGCGATTATGCATCTTGTTTCTATTACATTCGATAAACTTTCGTTAACAACAAACCATCAAATGTTAATAACTTGGCAAGGGAAGAATGGGAAGTGTAATAGGATGAGAAAAACTTCTCTTCTCGTTATACTTCCTATTCTCCATCCTTTCTTACTTTTTTTTCCAGATCCAAAGTAGAAAGTAGACGGCGCATTGGCATTTCATTCTGGACTTATGTTAAATTTTAATTTTCCCTTAAAATTAAATTACTATTTAGTGACAACCCTATTTTTGTGTGAATATTCGTAGGGTAGGTACTGCCAATAACTGAGTTATGCGCCTCCACTAGCGTGGGGTCACTTCAACAACACCCTGTCTAGGAAATTACAAGAAAATGAGCGAGCGTTATATAACTTATATACATATTATAGTAAATTACAAATTTATACTCAAAATGCAATGTATGTTTATACTTGAAACGTCATAGAGATAAGTTTAATTTTAATTTATATACATGCGGAAGCAGTGCCGGCGTTAATGACGCCCCGCGCTAAATTGTTGTGGCGCGTTGAAGGCAAGAAATTTCTATAAAAAAAAACAAACTTTAAATAAAACGGTTTAGCTTTGATATCTCTATAATTTTTTTTGCAACTGTCCTTTAGTACTACCCAGAGCCAACGCCGATTTTTTTTGAATTTTTGGTCTTTGGAAATTTCAACGTCCCTGCAAATTTGGCGCCCTGAGCGATCGCCCTATCTCGCGTCCTCCTCACTCCGCCCCTGCCAGGCCTGACCTACTCCGCACTTTAGGTACGAAAATGCCTACAGCGCTGCGGGGTATATTTCAGTCGGTAACGCACGCGCAAATAACAGCGTTTAATAATTACCACCATATCGTGTAAGTAGGTACAATTATTTCCGAACAAATTTAAAATTGATTTGTAATAATAGTTATACGGAGTGTCAGTGTGTGCGTGACCTTCTGCGGTTCAGTGTAATATCGCCTTTCTTCGATGCGCGTAGAATTCAATTTGGCTCGCGCTTAACGAAATTTTATTTTGTAGGTATGTTTTTATATGTTTTTTTTAGCGAGTGAGTCTTATGTACTTGTCTGTCTATTAGTTATTCTATGACACTGCGTAGTAGAGTAAGTACAGAAGCGGACTCTCAACTATATCGATCGAAGTGAAAACTTTCCAGTACATTACTCTGTGCTCACAATTTATGAACCTTAAAATGTGAATCTTGCAAATTTATGCAAAATATTCGATCCCAGTGACTTAATTGCTGTCATTATTAAAAAAAGTAATTAGGTACTTTGTAAGTATTCAAATGTAGACAGCGCATCCGGGGGCGTGCTAACATTTGTCACTTTGGACTGATGTTGGCATGCATCGCGGATGTCCGTGAACGACAGTATCCACTTACCACCAAGTGGACTGTATGCTCGTCTGCCGCTTTCTGTCCAAGACCGATTCTTTGAACAATTCTCCAGCCCAATTTAACACAAAATCAACACTTGAATGATTTAATAATTCACTGGTAAAGTGAAATTACAGTGGAATTGTATAGCATCGGAGTCATAATTTATTTTAAACGACATTTTCCCACCGAAAATGTTAAATTGTGTGTGAACGCATTGGTTAAATCGCTCACCGTTGTTCGTAGGGTGATAATGATTGTAAAAAATATTTAGTATCCCATAATTCCGGGTTTAAAAATATAATTTAAAAAGACAAAATAATGAAATTTAAATTTAAATAAATTTGAAGAATATAAAAAAGTTCATAAATTTTAAAAAAGATTTAATTAAGAATTAGAATTAAAGCATTCTTGACATCGTTTTTTTTTTAACTTAGTCTAGTCTTGTCTTTTTGTAAGGATCACCACATTATATGATCTTGCATTTAGTCGTAAATTGTAACCAGCCCCTTTTCCAGCGTCCAGCGTCCACTTCTGATGAATGTACTTTTTGTATATTGTATATACATACATAAGTAGTGTATATACATAATGTACTCCACAGGGACACGTTGCGACACAACTGAACAGCAATATTAGCGTTAAAATCGAGCTTTTGTTGCGGCGATCGTGTGTGCAACTTCAGTTTCAGGAAAACTTTGTTGAGCCATTAATGCATGCTGTAGCGTACCACTTTTGAATAGGTATTAGGTCCTATGACAATATATCTACGAGAATTAAGGTGATTTTCAAGATACATACATACTTTTTAAAGGCTTCATAAATGTCAAAAGTTGTGCGCATTTTATCAGTAAAATGATTTATCAATTAAAAGTTTAAGAAATATAAATACGAGGACAACACGAGTTATAAAAACTGGTTTATAAAGGTCCTTACTGATAAGAAAATAAAACTCACAATCCCTGGACTAAAGTACCCGAGTGGTATGTTCGGCCGTACAATAAATATGCCACTGTAATAACACCAAAACTGAATAGGAAGTTGTTCAGTATCGAAAATAGAATCGTTTCTACCAGTTTTTACAATAGATATTTTTTTATGTACGAAGGCATACGAACATAAAGTCCACCTGATGGTAAATGGGTACTGTAGCCCATAGACATCCGTGATACATGTCAACATTAGTCCAAAATGACAAACGTTGGCACGCCCCCAGATGAGCTGCCTACCTTTGGAGATATAGAAACGGATTTGGAGAAAGGGTTGGGAAAATGGGGAGAGATAGTATGGAAATGGGCTCTGGCACATCTCACTCACTACTGAGATACGTACCTACATTGTGGAAATAAGATAAAGTGGGAAATGCAGTACATTTCAAGGTATCCTTCTGTGAGAGACCGGGCCAGTCGAGCGCGCCCAGCGGCTGTTGGATTGTAATGTACCCCTGAATTTTTCCTAACTTATAGTTATTTTCTAGTATATCTTTAATTCTACGCGCAGTTACGTAAAAGCACGTAAAACAAATACCGAGTGCGACACCTAGGCTCCACTTATAAGCGAAAGTATAGATAAATTTTATGAATTCAGAGTTTTATTAATCAATTCAATATAACAACTATAATTAAAATACAGATTACTTTAATTTTTGTTTTCTTAAAATGTTTGATTTATTATTTCTTTTTAATTTTAGTCTAATATTAAGTTCTTTAAAAATTTTATAGGCTTTAAAGTCTTTAATGTCGTCTCAAAAGTACGAAACTGTACTATTTTTAAAAATCATCACCAATATCAACAATTTGAGTATTAAGATTAAAATAATATAAATCAAAATAATAACTTTTTATATTTCATATTTCATTTTCGTTAATATTTTCAAAATATTAACGAATTTTATTAGTACAAATTTTACATTTTCCGGAGGAAATAATATATCCAATTACATTGTCTTCATTATAATCTTTATAATTACTAAATAAAGGATTTATACTCATATTTATTTTAAGTATTATGTTGATTTTTTTTAATAATAATATAATAATTGAACATAAACAAAAATAATAAGTAAAAAAACGCATGGCGCATGTTTGTCCTCGCATTGAACCGGATTGTTTCCTCGTACGTGAACTCGTACGCTGCGCATAGTAGTGTACCTATCGCGCCGGATTTATATGATATTTACTCATATGCCTATACTGGAATAATGAGCGCTACGAACGTTTTAGATATAACAACCAAAACATGCTTGTAACTTTTGATTTATTCCTTAAAATAACTTTAATATTATTAATTTTTCGCTAGAATGGTTTTATACATTTCAAATAAGTTGATGTGTTAATTTAGGTTTCAAGGTACATATTTAAGTGACACGTTATAAAACTGCCTACCTAGGCAATTACCTAATGTTATATTCCATATAACTCATCAACGGTAAACAATGCAGAATAACTCATGCATAAACCTTCAACTATTATCCCGGACTAAACCCAGGAACTAATCCCCCACTCCTGTAATTATCCGGTCAGGTGCAGGTAGCAATTAGTGCCTCCCCTCCGCACCCCACTCACCCCTTTAAAATACTTCCGACGAGAGGATAGTTCCGGAGGAAACGGGTTTGCGCTATAGAAAAGACGTGTGATGTCATCTTTTGTAAGGGATGTGAAAGTTTTTAAGCTTTGATGTTAAGGCCGAGAACTAATGGGTAGCTGTGGCTTCGCCTGCGTGATAACGATGGTTACCTCATGTGACAAACTTAAAATCTATACTAATATAATAAAGAGAGAGTGCGAATTTTGTGAGTTTGTGTGTATGTGGAGGGTAATCTCCGGAACCACTGCTCCTATTTGAAAAATTCTTTCACCATTTGAAAGGTACATTATTCCAGATGGACATAGGCTATATATTATGTGTGAAAAAACAGCTAGTTGATAATAAATTACTTGATATAAAATGTTATGAACATTCTGTTTTTTGAAGAAATGAATTTCTTTTTTCGACTCTCATTCTTGAAATCGTTAGTTTTTAATTACTGAATATAATAATTTATTTGCAAGAATACTTTATACAAAAGATCTTAAAAATAAGGTTTCACTTGCAGTATTAAGCCAACATTTCGGCGTACGATTTTTTGAAAGCGATGACGCCTCGAGTTAGTAACGTAAGATGTATTTGTATATTTACATTTGTGATTTACATTTGTATTTTGTGATATTTGATTGTACATTTACAGAGCGTTTTAATGCCCTATTGTTATTAAGAATTTATGTATAACTATTTGTGTAGTATGTGTTTTATGAATAAAGACAACAACGGAAATTAAAAGTAACTCCAAAGAAAGACGCGAGTTATAGAACTCAAACTGTAAGCTTCAATATTATTATTGTAGTCCTTGTCTAAAAATTGTCTGTCCTTATCATGTGCTATCTCGCTCCCACGTATGTATTGAATAAAGATAGCCTGAGGTGCCCCCAGTCGGACGATACACGAATCCTCTTGCTTCCGTAGAAGCTAGTTGAGACAGTTGAATCAGGAATATAAGTAGGCCCGGTTTGAGTGCAAACAATGGCTTTTTTTATTCATTGATTCCGCTCCGGATCGCGCTAGCGATCGGACGTCTCCCGCTCCGCTGCGCTTGCCGTAGCCGCCGCCGTTGTAGCTGCCGTCGTAGCTGCCGTCGTAGCGCCGTAGCGCTGAAGCCCGCGATTGCAATCAAAAGTTGCCTTTGTCAAGGCAGCGGCTGATTCCGCCAAAAACCACTGCAGTTCCGCAACTGCAGTTTTGCCCCTTCTGGGAAAACCCACAGTTTCGTGGTCCTCGGTGGTAACCTAACGGTGCCAACGAACCGAGTGGGGTGTTGACCCAATCACACCCGCCGAGCCCCTTCAGGGTGAGGCAGTCAATTGGACGGGAGCTAGCAAACCGGCCTTGGGGGGTCTCCTAGTCGGCCTAGTCTCTGTTTTCCCTCCACAGCTTGCACCTAGAGTCGGTCGGGTGTGTTACACCCTTCGCTCTAGACCCCGTAGGGCTCCGTCGCACAATAAGATTGGCGACGGATTACAAGCTTAGGGCTCACGTAGTAGGCACTCACCTCCCTGCTTCACCCGCAGGGAGGGTTACACAACCCCGGGCGTACCTACCCGGGAAGACAGAGATAGCGACAAGCACGCTATCTCTTTCTCTCTCTCCCCCCCACCCCAGCCAGCTATGACGTCGCTGCTGAGCGACGCAACGATAGTTGCGCAACTAAAGGTTTCCCATCCGGAAATCTTTAGTTCACTGTGCGTCAAATTGGCCAAAAACTCCGTAAAACCCGCTTCAGCGGCTCCATCCGAGAGCCCCGCGTCCCCCGACTCTGCCCGCGAGCATGAATCCGACACCTCCCAGGAGGACATGGACATAGTCCAGCCCTCCGACTCCGATTCCGACTCCGCATCTGAGGCGGAACATTCCCCAGCCGAATCTTCCGACGACGGCTTCACCGTCGTCGGCAAGAAACGGAAAAGGTCCATAAAGACCTCCTCCCCCACCCCCGCTGCACCCCCGAAGTCCGCTAAGTCGGACATCGTAGCCCAGCCTGGCGCGGCTTCCCGCTCTCGCCAGAGCACCCCTCAGCCCCCACCCACGGTCCCCCGCACCGAAAAGCCCCCACCCCCTGTCTTTGTCCAAGACAAGGCCCGTTGGGAGCATGTCCGCGCCGCCATGGAGATGTTAAAAATCTCCTTCACTAAGGCAACCAACACTGCTGTGGCCATTAAGGTCCAGGTCCCCTCCTCCAAGGACTTCAGGTCCTTAACTGCCTATCTTCGGAAGGAGAAAATCTCCTTCCACACCTACGCCACCGAGGAGGAGCGTCGTCTCCGAGTCGTGGCCCGTGGCCTCCCTCCCCAATTGGGAGAAGATGAGATCCTAGAGGATCTCAAATCCCAAAACCTCCCGGTGCTAGAAGTGCACCGCCTTTACAAGGGGCGCGATAAAACCCCTTTCAACCTAGTACTGGTTGTCCTTCCCCTCACCATCGAGGGGAAGAAAATCTTCGACACCCGCACTATCTGCGGGCTCTCCGGCCTCTCCTTTGAGACCCCCCACAAGCGTGGCGGTATTGGGCAATGCCACAATTGCCAATACTACGGCCACGCAGCGCGTAACTGCTACGCGAAATCCCGTTGCGTTAAGTGCCTGGGTGACCACGGCACTAGCGACTGCACCCGTCCCAAGGGCGCCGAGGACCCCCCTGGCTGTATCCTCTGCGGACAGCTGGGGCATCCCGCGAGTTATCGCGGATGCCCTAAAGCGCCGCGGTGGCCTTCCAGGAGGGTCCCCGCTAGACCCCCACCCCCCGCCAAGCGCTTTCCTACGCAGGCGCTACTGGCCCCCCTTATGTCGGTGCAAACTAAAGCACCATTCCCCGCGCCTTCTGCGCAACCCACCCCAGCCGCAGTGCTCACACCCGCGAGCTTCCCCTCGCTCCGACCCAAACCTGCGCCGCAATCCTGGCGCAGGACCACTTCAGCCGCCCCCGCGCAGCAATCTTGGAGGATCACTCCAGCCGCCCCTGCGCCGGCCCCCAAACCCGTCCCTAACGCCACCTCCTTCCAAAGCCAGGCTAGTCCTGGGCTAATGGAGGACCTGGCTCTAGTCCGCCGCTTCCTAGGGGCCATAAACCCTCAGGAAATTAAAAACCTAGCCCAAGCGCTCAGGTCCACTGACGGAGGCGCTCTAGCCCGTCTAGACCTTGTCTTTAAGTACGAGCACGTACTTAGCGCCCTCGGCCTCTTCAAGGCCTGCCCCTGAACTCTCTTAAAAGAACTCCAATGGCTAACACAGCTCGAATAAAGCCCTCTTCCCTGTCCGTCGCGTTTTACAACGCTGACGGCTACGGCTCCCAACGCACCCAGATCCAAGATTTCCTCAGAAATCATCAAATCGACATAATGCTAGTGCAAGAGACCTTCTTGAAACCTAGCAAACGCGATCCCAAAATCGCCCAGTACAACATTGTACGTAATGACAGATTGGCCAGCCGAGGAGGCGGCACCCTCATTTACTACAGAAGGTCTCTGCACTGCATTCCGATTCCTACCCCTCCACTGACTAACATGGAGGCCTCGGTCTGTCGTATAGCTATGACAGGTCATCAACCTGTCACTCTGGCATCTGTTTATCTCCCCCCCGACAGAGTACTGCTCAGGACTGATCTCGAGTCGCTTCTCGACTTAGGTAACTCAGTCATCCTGGCAGGCGATCTCAATTGTAAGCACCCCAGCTTCAATAGTCATACCTCCACCACTAACGGTAATCGCCTTAACAAGACTCATTGACCTACTCGACTTTGACGTGATAGCTCCAATGACGCCAACTCATTACCCTGGTACTGTTACCCACAGACCCGACGTCCTTGACATTGCCCTTTTCAAAAACGTTGCCCTACGTCTAAACTCGCTAGAACCCCTCTCCGAGTTAGACTCCGACCATCGCCCCGTAGTCATGAAACTAGGACGACAGACCGATCCACCTCTCCAAGACAAGACGATTATTAACTGGACCAAGCTGAAAGAAGCCCTTAAGGCTTCCAGCTCTCCCCACCTCGACTCTATCCCCGACTACCTGACCAGTGCGGATGACACAAACACGGCGGTCTCTGGCCTCGGCAGCCACCTTAAGGATTTAATCCAAAGCTCCTCCAGGCGAGTCCCAGCGGCGAACGATCGCCGCTGGGAGTTGCCTGAGGACATAAGGGAGCTGATAAGAGACAAGAACGCAGCCATCCGTGCTTATGACTCTTTCCCCTGTGACGAGAATAGGCGTAGAATGCGAGCCTTACAAAGGGAAGTAAAGCATCGCATCGCTGAATTCAAAAATCACAGTTGGGAATCCCTGTTGTCAGAGATTTCGCCATCACACACTGCCTACTGGCTTGATATAAAATGTTATGAACATTCTGTTTTTTGAAGAAATGAATTTCTTTTTTCGACTCTCATTCTTGAAATCGTTAGTTTTTAATTACTGAATATAATAATTTATTTGCAAGAATACTTTATACAAAAGATCTTAAAAATAAGGTTTCACTTGCAGTATTAAGCCAACATTTCGGCGTACGATTTTTTGAAAGTATCAGTTTAGTATACTTTAAATAAATTATATTTCAATAATATCTATTATGTATCCGTATAAACTAATTTCATTTATGATATATTTATGCGTAGTTATAATTGTCTTTATCATAATTATTCATGAGGGGGAGAGTGCACGCTGCAATCCAACAGCCGCTGGACGCACTTGACTGGCCACGTTACCCCTCTCTCACAGAAGACTACCTTGAAATGTACTGCATTTCCCACTTTATCTTATTTCCCTAATGTACGTACGTGTTTCGGTAGTGAGTGAGATGTGCCAGAGTCCATTCCCATCCTATCCCTCCCCATTTCCCCAACCCTTTCTCCAAATGCATTTCTATGTCCAAAGGTAGGCAGCGCATCCGGGGGCGTGCCAACGTTTGTCATTTTGGACTAATGTTGGCATGTATCACGGATGTCTATGGGTTACAGTATCCACTTACCATCAGGTGGACTGTATGCTCGTCTACCACCTTCGTCCATAAAAAAAAAAAACTGTGTTTCGACTTAAGCAAGGATTTTAAAATTATCTATAGTTCGGCGGTGAAGGAAAACATTACAATATGCTATCACTAGGTACTCTAGCGAGAATATAACATTTTTATATACCATATATTTATTAATATGACAAGCAAACGGCCCACATGGTGTTAAGCGGTTACCGTTGCCTATGAACGCCAGCGATACTTGGAGGATTACAGCCGTGCTGTCTACCCTACAAATATCTAATCACAGCTCTCTTGAAAATCCCCATGTCGTAAACGCAGCGAAGAGACCTCAGGAAGGTCGCTCCAAAATCCTCAAGTTCCGGTATAAAGTGTCTATTTTAATAAATATTTGACATTTTTGTTTTAATTCCTCATTATCCTAAATGGATAGCGTGTATTACCTCATTGTGCCATTAGTTAAATATACCTAAATCTTTGGAACCTTGTAAAGTAAATGTACTAAACAGAACAACTCTGTCGAAACCGACCGACTTGTGAATAATGTATGACAACTGAATGAAGTAAGCCATTCGACCCTGTTCGGCCTATTTGCCTCTACGTTTATTTTTATTTGTTAGTTTCTTGTTTCGTTTATAACTAGGGACGTACTATTTTGTACAGAAAGTAAGTCTTAGATAAACAGACAGTTCACTTGGCGATCAGTGGATATGGTCGCCATAAACATCCGCGATACATGCCAACATCAGTCCAGAACGACACTGGATGGATATGGGTTTGAATAGGATGTGATGGGAACGGGTTCTGGCATTTCTCACTCACTATCAAAACACGTACTACATTGGGGGAATAGGATGAAGTGGGAAATGCAGACAAATAACGAGGCCCAGCGGCTATGAGATTGTGCAGCGTGCACTCTCCCCAACTGAACTACCATTACCATCAATTCATTATCCGTGATTATGATATGAAAATGGGTTATCTGCGATTGTACGCCAAGCCTTGGTCTGCACACTAGAATGGCACATTAATGTTCCTACGGTTTCTTCGTTCTTCTCTGCGGGTTCGAAACATAGAAGCCTTCGAAATGTGGGCGTACGATAATTCTCTCGTACACATACGTGAGTGTATCTTTGTCATTTTGGAAAACGACAGTATTGATTTACTACCAGAGAAATGGACAATGTCTACTGCCACCATCTTTCTATTTAAAAAAGATACACGATACACATAAATAATTGACTAATGATTATTGCGATATCAGTATATGAATAACAGAAGTTCTTGAAATACTCTTGCTGGTGGAGAATACTTATATGTATTATAATCACTAAGTGTAGGTATAAACCATTTGTTTCTCTTTGTTCCTATATTCAGGACCTTATTGTCTCATTGGAACAACATAAAATTTCGATAATACTAAAAACTCCTATTATTCAAGTTTAAGTGGAACAAAGCTCCTTGTGGAATAATCAACGATTATCAACAACTAAACGAAGTTAGCTTGAGAAGTGGAATTATAAACTGAGTTTTAAACGAAATCGTTATGAACTATTTCAAGAAAACCTCTCGTCCAAATTAAATCCCTAATATTTTCAAGTCCTAAATGGCAAATGTGTTTGAGCTATCTGTTTCGAAGTAGCCAAAATCAATCTTGAAAGATATTTCATTCTTGACACATGACCGAATGACATTTTTTTAAAGCACTTATTCCCAAATTTAGGATTTGATTGCACCGCGAAAGTTTCTAATACAAAGTGGAGCTGATAATACAGTCCACGTGATGGTAAGTGAATACTGTCGCCCATAGCCAACATAAGTTGCCATGGATAAGTTGCATGGGAATGGGCTCTGGCACATCTCACTCACCACCGAAACACATACGTACATTAGGGAAATAAGATGAAGTCTGAAATGCAGTACATCTCAAGGTAGTCTTCTGTGAGAGAGAGGTACCGCGCCCAGCGGCTGTTGGATTGCAGCGTGCACTCTCCCCCTGACATCTGTCATTATATGTAGTGAAAGATATTTTCCGTACGCATTACGCTCGCTTGTCTATCTTGACCTATATTTTACTTTCCCAGGTGTGCTGGAAGAAATATCTGCAGGAGCCAAACTTGCCTTTTGTATATCTTTACTTTTCTTTTTTTTTTTATTTATTACATGTTATGTGTGTGTTATGAGTTATTAAATAAATTGTTCGCGCCAATAACATTGGTGCTTTTATTTTGTAGGGTAATATTATATTTTATTACCCACATTTTTAAATAATCACTTTCACCGATCCTTTATATCGCTGAACCTTGAGCGTACCCGCCAGTCTAGCGATCGACCCCTCCCGTCGCCGGTCGATTGTGAAACTCACCTATTAGGGTGGTCTCCTGGACCCCGGAATTGGCACACGCTGTGCCCTTTCTATACTGCGAATATATCTGCTCTAAGCCGCATAGCTGCTTAGTACCGAACGACGCTTAAACCAAGTGGAAGGTCAAGAAGAAGCCGAGAAGAAGCGCTACCAAGCTGGGAAGAACACAAGGCAACCGTAAGCTTGGTCGGAAGGCAGCTATTCTCGGCATATAAGGTCAGGCTTTCTATTTGGCTATTTTATCAGCAATAAACCTATGTATCCGCACGTGGATTAGCGTACGGCTATATTGTTTAGCTGTCGCGTTCACAGTATGAATTTTATTTTTGACAAATGGACTGATTTTTTTATATCCTTTAATTGTGTTTTTCTCAAATTCAGAATTTTAGTAAAGCCTGTTTAAACAAAATTTTAGAACTAAATGTATTGTTCTTTAGTCATTCCCAGTAAATAAATAAGACAACTTCTGAATAATGTATAACAATTGAACCTCGTGGGCCGCTTTCGTTCGGTCCATTTGCGACATTCATTGAGCGTCATCGTCGCGAACAAAGTTTACTTAATCTACCTTGGTTTTTCAAGTGGGTTGTTCAAGTATTAGTTTTTCATTAAGGGTGAGTTTTTTAACGGAAGATAAAGATAATTC
This sequence comes from Sesia apiformis, assembly GCA_914767545.1. Taxonomy (NCBI): domain Eukaryota; kingdom Metazoa; phylum Arthropoda; class Insecta; order Lepidoptera; family Sesiidae; genus Sesia; species Sesia apiformis. Next base: position 1,463,154 of record OU611958.1, read on the forward strand.
TTTTCGAATCTATTTTTTTATTGTGAACCTTTATATCTACATACTACATACTATTAATTAAGCACGAGCTGCTAATGTGTGTAAAGAAAAGCTATATCAGTTTATTATAGACCGCAGACGAGCATACAGTCCACCTGGTGGTAAGAGGATACATGCCAACATCAGACCAGAATGACAAACGTTGTCACGCCCCCCGGATGCGCTGCCTTCCGTTATAGATTTAACATGTATTTGGAGAACGGGTTGGGAAAATGGGAAGGGATAGGATGGGATGGGAATGGGCTCTCGCATATCTCACTCATTACCGGACGTACGTGTGTACGTAAATTGGGGAAATAAGATAAAGTGGGAAATTCAGTACATTTCAAGGTAGCATTCTGTGAGATGGGGGGTAACGTGGCCACTCGGCGTAACGTGACTGCCGCTGGCAGTGAGGCTGCAGCGTTCACCATCTCCCTCAAATCAACATTTAATAAAAATAATTACAACCGCAAATGCTGAAAAGTTATTGTTCATTTCTAACATTTCTTTTATTCCATCGCAGTTACGCTGCAGTTACCCTTGCTGCAGATTTTTTCCATCAGATCTGGGTAAGGGAAATATAGGTCAATACAGAACAGGCGGGCGATAGCTTGTTCTGATAGAATAGTATTTATATTTTTCATTTAATACTTTATTCTCATAAACATAATTCAAGGACAACTTCAAGAATTCGGGGCCAACTTTAAGAATTACACGACATTTGCATTTAAATACTGTCTCATGTAACCGTCAAAAATCCAGTCTTATTTCGTTGATAATAAATATTTTAATAAGTTTCCTGTAATTGACAATGTAATTGCCTTAGCAAGTATCCTAACTACGAAGGTCGATGCGACCTAATTTACTAGATGGCAAAAACTCTTTAACTGAATGTCCGTACAAATGGGATCCCTCTATGATATAAAGTTCTAGAAGTATCGCTCTCGATCATTAACTAATTAATTAACTGTCTCAAAATTAAAACAAATTTTTTATACCATACTATTTGTGGTTAAACAATTTTATTTAAAAAAAAAAAATTAACTTACACGAGAAAATAAAATGTTTGCAATTTATGACTTAAAATGACGTATGACTTAAGAAAATGAGCAGTCCTAACAATTGTAAACTGATTTATATTTATATTATTTTTATAGGATCCTGAAGCTTTTTCTAAAAACATTCGTTGATCGTTTAAATCATTCGATAAAACTTTTTACACTTTCGCGTTTGTACACATTTCATATTGTAGGTAACTCGGGTAATTGAAAATGAATTGTAAAAGGGTATTTGTAATTGAAAAAGGGTATTTGTTTACCTTTTATTTCTACTAAACGCTTCGGCGCGGACTACACCAGCAGCGGTGGTGATACGCGGAACTACCTTAAGGCTATGTTCACACGACAAGCGCTTAACGCGCCTTATCAAAACGCACGTTTACAACTACACGAATTTTATTCAAGGCGTACACATGCTAACCGCGTATTAAGTAAACGTGGCGCGTGTGTATGCCTTGAATAAAATTCGTGTAGTTGTAAACGCGCGTTTTGATAACGCCCGTTAAACGATTGTCATGTGAACATAGCCCTATACGCGTTCAGACCCGATTTACAAAATAAAACACTATAAAGTTATGCTCCGTCATACTTAATTGTTTTCATTCCGTTGTTAGTACTTATGCGTTATTAGTTCTTAATTTGAACTATTGGAATTTTGTGCATTTCTCACCATCAGTGCGAGGAAAAGGAGTATAGACAAATTATAATGTTTTCATAATCTTCAACGAAAACCCAGTGCGGATTGGTTTTTATTACGATATTTTGTTTAAATCTCAGTCACGCGAATATCCTCATGATTTTTCCTTCACCGTCAAACTAGCGGTAATTAGAAATTAATGAAAACTATCTCTTTTTGTACATTATTATTTCTATGTCCGTGTAAAAGTGCGCATGGCCATTAATTCGGCCCGGTCCGGCCCGCAGAGGTCGGCTAACTGCGCCCGGGCTACATTACTTCTGCAACGTTGAACACGTGGTAATTAAACTCCTCGCCGCTATTGTGGGATATTAAATGTTAATAGCGAACGGAGTGGAATATATGACATCCCGAAAGAAGCTCAAAATAAAGCTTAAAAGAAGCTTAAAAAATATGATTACTGGAAAGTGATACAGCTTTAAAAACCCCATCCAAGAATCTTTCGTTTGAATATGTATATGTGAGTTTTCAATATATTTAAACCCTCATAATTATTTCTTACATTCAGTTCATTAGTTTTAGAGTTATGTTCACAGTGGGCTTTCAGACATTATAACGTTTTATATTTCTTTTTATGGATGAAGGCGGCAGACGAGCATACAGTCCACCTGATGGTAAGTGGATACTGTCACACATAGACATCCGCGATACATGCCAACATTAGTCCAAAATGACAAACGTTTGCACGCCCCCAGATGCGCTGCCTACCTTTGGAGATATAGAAACGGATTTGGAGAAAGGGTTGGGAAAATGGGGAGGGATAGGATGGGAATGGGCTCTGGCACATCTCACTCACTACCGAAACACGTGCGTACATTGGGAAAATAAGATAAAGTGGGAAATGCAGTACATTTCAAGATAGTCTTCTGTGAGAGAGGGGTAACATGGCCAGTCGAGTGCGCCCAGCGGCTGTTGGGTTGCAGCGTGCACTCCCCCCCCCCCCTCATAAAATATATATTTGGAGGTGATTTAAGAACGCTTAAATATTATATTAATTTAATTGGACTTAATTCACGTCGATATTACTTTTATGAGGTTAATTAAGTTCACAATTTAGGTGAATAGAGCACGGTAAATTAACTATAGTAATTCCTCGCTTTGCAACGTATGAAACTTATTTATCTTTTGCTGTTTAATACATGGGGTCGACTTATTTTTTAAAAAGGAAACACGCTGTTGACATGGCTAATCAATGAACCATCGACAAACCATGACTAGAACTGACAAGAAATTACTTACATAGTCCGGCGAGTACAACGTCTAAATGAAGTCCAAATTTAGTTTGGAACGTTCCAGAACTAAGTCCGCATGTGGCACGTCGGGGGACACCGGGGCCCCCAACTACTCGCATTAGCCCGCGTGAAATTGGCTCATGCACTTACCGGACTCCGAGTAAAATATCGCCGAAGTTGGAGCCGTTGGAGCAGCTGTAACTACTTCGAATTTACGACGGACGCAAAAAATGGTACACTTTTGTAAGTTTCCAAAAAAGAAGTTTGTCATTGTCCGAAGTATAAGTTTAATCTTTAATATTAAAATTTAAACAATATTCATGTTAATACTTAAACAAGTTTAAACAAAATGACCACGAGAATATTTTATATAATATATAGATAAGTTTATATTCAATGCATGTATGTATTAATCAATACGACTGTATGGTGTCGGCCGGCTGTGCAATGTCAGTAATCCATCTCTTCTCGTGGGTGTTGAAGGCGGCTAAGGGACAGCAAAGACGCCACCACAAGCCCTGAGGAACTACAACACCTAGGGGTGTTAGAGTAAGAGTAGACTCTCCAATCCGCTTGGCCATCGTAGCGTTTTAGAGTCCATACATCAGTCATACACGAGACAATATGCGAGGAGGCCCGAGTCCAGGAGTGAACGTCAAGAGATCTGGTAATGGTATGCGGGGAGTGATGATAGCTTAGACGTATCTATTCCCGACTTATATGGACTCTTATATCAATAGACGGAGAGAGTGCACGCTGAAATCCAACAGCTGCTGGGCGCACTCGACTGGCCACGTTACCCCTCTCTCAGAGAAGACTACCTTGAAATGTACTACATTTCCCACTTTACATTTCCCCCATTTTCCCAACCCTTTCTACAAATCCATTCCTATAGCTCCAAGGGTAGGCAGCGCTTTGGTGCGGCTTTTGGTTTGGCGGGATCATAGGGTGATTTTTTTAGGTATTGGTATTTAGGTAGGCATAGAAAGGTATCGGAACATGCTACAGGAGTTTTTTTGGCACCAATTGGAAGATATGGACCTCGATCAACTGTGGTACCAGCAGGACGGTGCCACATGTCACACAGCCGGAGAAACAATGACTTTATTTTTCTTCTAAATTAAATTCGGCGCCCAGTCTAAGACAGCCTTTAGTTGTTACATATAAGAAGGATTGGATAAAGTTGGTCAGCTTTAAAATCAAAAGAAACTTAGGCAAAGGCAAGGACTTAATAGGTATTTAACAACAGCATATGAGCGGAGAGTGCACGCTGCAATCCAACAGCTACTGGGCGCACTCGACTGGCTACGTTACCCCTCTCTCACAGAAGACTACCTTGAAATGTACTGCATTTCCCACTCTATCTTATTTCCCTAATGTACGTACGTGTTTCGGTAGTGAGTGAGATTCCCATCCTATCCCTCCCCATTTTCCTTTCTCCAAATCCATTCCTATATCTCCAAAGGTAGGCAGCGCATCCGGGGGCGTGCCAACGTTTATCATTTGGGAGTAATGTTGGCATGTATCACGGATGTCTATGGGCTACAGTATCCACTTACCATCAAGTGGACTGTATGCTCATCTGCCGCCTTCGTCCATAAAAAAAAAATATCCGTGATGTCGTGTGTTCAAATCCCCGGTCCATTTTTCTATCCAATTGCGCTTCCTAATCGGAGTTTTAAATCTTATTACAACTTATTACATAGAGTAACAAGTTCACTACAGCTTCGAAAACTAAATTATCTTCATTTTAATATCGGAAAGTCGATCAAAACTCATCGTCTGAAGTGACCTAATAATTCAGATTATGTATACTGAATACGCTACGTGCACTCCAGTTTCATTTCTTTGATGCATTCTGTCGCAGCTGTGGTTCGAAGCCACTTTATACTCTCCGGCTTCTGTTTTGAATCATAGCGGAGAATGATGGATTACTCCACTCAAGCGAAGAGCATTTTCCTCACAAATAGATTTTTGATGAGACGCCACATGAGTGAATTATACGAAATACGAAAAGTTTATTCATCGGGTGTGTGATGAATTTAGTAAGTAGTATCTTCAGTTGCTAATTTCTCATCTATCTATACAAGTATATGTACTCGTATATAAAAATCGATGTTGGTATATCTGTCTGAGATTAATAGACTTCGACACCGTTTGACCGATCACCATGAAAGTTAGCACATATATGTATTTTTTCATGGAAAATGTTTTTATGCTATTCACTTTGTTCTAACTCACCACTAGATGGCGCTGCAGCACATCAACTTATATACCGTTCAACCGATCGCCATGAAAATTAGTACACATAGGTATTTTAGCACGGAGAATATTTTCAAGCTATCGCCTTTGTTGTAACTCGCCACTAGATGGCGCTGCAGTACATCAACTTCTATGGCAAGACAACGTCTGCCGGGTTTTGCTAGTTAAATATAAATATGTATTTCTGAAATAATTTGTTACATATGTATATTAATAGAATTCCATGAATGTGTCTTAGAATGTGTTGCTAAATATCTAAGTATTTAGATTTAGATCAAATGTTATCAGTAGACGTAAGATTTAGTTACTATTAGGATGCGTGTACATTAACTAGTACACTGACTCAAAGCTCGCCGTATGGTAGATATATGAGTAGATTTTTTTCGCGTCTATGTCGCACATGTTCATAAATCGTCAGCACTCTGGTCGGTAACTGACTGACCACATCTAAATTGCTTGCTCAGCGAGGTAGCCACATAACGATGTACATCGGCTGATCAGCTTCTGTTTATATTATGTCATTGATATTAAGATTGAAAATCAACTGATAACAATGAGTGGAGAAACCTTTGCTTAAATCAAAACCTGCTTCGTTTAGTCACCGATAGAATAGCGACTTGCTTGTGCATGATACGCTCACAAGGTGAACACATTTTTGTAGTCGAAAATACATTTAAAAATGTCTTCCCGTGCATTTATTCACTACACAAATCACTCAAGGAGCAAAAACGGGACACATGGAGTCACTTTTCACCTTCTAAACGACTTCGAAACCATACATGGCCGGTGACTTTTGAAAGACCATTAGGGCCACAAGAATTTAGGCATTAAAAAATACATTATACGACGTAGTGTAATGTATTATCCACTTAATATGAATGTAATAAAAACTCTAGTGTTTCGTTTCGCATTATTTTAATTGGCCATTTTAATTTTGCATTGGCCAGAGAGGCCGACTACACTCTACAATTAGTAGAGGATTGTAGAGCGTGCAATCTCCTTGTTGTGAGCATAACTAATGTTCGAGCTTTGGCGTGCATTTTTACGCTCACTATAATTAGTAGTTATTTAATCCTTAAAAGTTAATAAATAGGTACACTAACTTTAAGTGGATAACCAGGTAAGCAGAAATTTAATAAAGATACAAATTCATGGCGATAAATTTCTGGAATATCTAGTATATACTCGCACAGCCTGTGTCCTAAATATAGTCAAGGTTCTAAGAAGTAATTTGCCTCCAGTAACCAATGGCATTTACTACATTATCAAATTCTTTCTACTCTGTTTGAATTCGAAGGTCTGAATTATTCGGGGAAATTGTGATATCTTTTTAATGAAGCAATTAATAATGATGGCAGAAACCTAATGTCTTTAAATAGAACAAATTGAAAACAAAGCTGATAGAAACTTACAAAGGAATTTAATATTGTAAGAAGGCATTATTAATACAGCAACTCGAGTTGCATGCCACGACCCGCCACGCGTACTTGCATGCTTCTCACGTAGTTCTAGATAATAATTTTGCGGATATTACGCAACTGCCCTAATAAAAGGATATGAGGCATATTTTCTGACGGTATAATGAAATCTTTTCACGTGTACGATAATAGGCAGTTAATTGAATAGGTAGGTAGGTAGGTACACTGGATATACTAGGTACTACCCACTACTGGCCTTTCTGTATCAATAAATCGTTTAAATGGTCGCCACGCACTTTGCAAGTTCGGCGGTCTACCCGCATAGGTACCTCCTGGTGTTGCATGTGTCCACGCGCGGCGGTACCCACTTACCAACACGTGGGGCGCTTGACCGTCCGCATCCTTCTAAAGAAAAAAGTTCAATACGCTAAATGTTCAACACATATAAAGTATTTAAAGTAGTATATAAACGCATAAAGTATTTACGTATTCAATATTTTGCGGACTGAAGGTTTTTGCATCACCACCAATAATAATAATAATAATAATAATAATAATAATGATAATTTCCACGTTAACACTGCACTGGGGTTGCGACTCGATTGTTAATGTTTTTTTTATGGTGCCATGATATGCGGTTACAATGACATGCGAATTTTCTCCCGATGACAGCGTCATCTATCATGGGCTTAAAGGCCGCGTCCCAAAACGTGGTCAAAACAATAAAGCAGCCCGTATTAATCCAGTTAGACAGAGACACATGCTCTTCTCAAACCATTTCCCCCGAAGCATTGTTATCAAAGAAATTTGAGCTTTTATGTCAAGACCTAAAGTTCTTTTTTAAATAAGTTTTCAACTTCAGAACCGAACCGAAACAGAACCGTTGTGATTGGCGGAATTAGTAGAATCAGTTCTCAGGTATGTTTTCATAATCTACCAATTCCGATTGGGCTTGTATGGCGAATTATAGCCCGTAAGCCCTGATGACAAGGGGAAGCCTGTGCCCAAGAGTGGGACGTGATAGGCTAATATCGCTATAAGATGAAGACATGAGTATTATTAAGGTTTTTTAATTAATAAAACAACAATTTCAAATACAAAATAAAAACCTTTTAATAGCATCACGAACTAAATAAACTTTCCAAACAACATTTTTCGTTTAAACACTAAGAAATATTGCTAATAAGTTACAATAATAATATTAAAATATAACGCGCTATATTTATTTAACACTATACTGTTATTGTTAAAATTAATAAATGCAGTTTAAACACCCATCGAACAATTTAGCATACAATTATGTTTATTAGATGCAGTAATTCTATGTCACGGAGTTGAAACACTATGAATAAACGTTTAAGGCCCAGCGCACACCGGGCTGGCAGGAGCATAAGTATCTTTCAGCGTGCTTTAGGCTTACGCGCACCGAGACGGCATTCCGAAGCAATACCACTGCAGGATATTTCTGGATATTGTTTAGGCAGTTGCTTTCGAACGAATTAGTTTTGCGCAAGTAAATGGTGGATTCGAAATTCGTATTACGACAAATATCAATTCTTGCAGAAGAGCAAAACAGTTTTCAAAATAGGAAAAATAAAACACGGTACACTACGACGCCTGCCAAAGAATACCGAAGGATGCTGCATGTTGCCGGAGTGTGCCACCATGGCATGCCAAAACATCCCCTCTGTTACTGTTGCTAATAACTTTGCTAATAATAATTCTGAGTTGATTATTTCGCCGTTGCCGCGGTTTGCTGGGCCTAACAGCATAGAATCCAATTAATTAATGTAAGAAAGACAGTCCGCTCCATCCACACCTGATACAGGTACCCGTGTAACTCTTGAAAATTGTATGGCCTGTATGATAATTCCAACTGCCAACAGTAAACATAATATTCAACTGACTGTGAGTGATATTTTTACTTCAAGTGTTCTTTATAGAGAAGATTTTGTAGAAAAGGATCATATGGACCTTACAAGGGTCAGAATTGACGTTTTATTCATAGGGGTCGAACTCCTGTCAATGATCAAGTGGAAAGAGTGAGCGCCGTCACCATCATGCCAAGTGTTAAAATTATAGTGATATAAATGTAATGATTATAACGTATTGAAGTTGGTTACAGGCCTGTTAATTTGCACTAAAATGTCTATTTTCGACGGATCACTACAAGCTAATCCGTTAAAAATCGAGAAAGATATAATTAATGATCGAACAACTAATGAAATGATTTTAAGTAGTTGGTGATGTTGCTTTCGGGCTTGTTAATTTACACTAAAAATCTAAAACAATATACGTTTATTGTAGCAATCCGTCAACAATCGAGAAGTATTCAAGCATGTTTGAACCTTTCAGTTTTGTATTAATGAAACTAGGAACCTGGACTATCTTCAGGTATATTTCAAATAGATTTCCTAGTTACACGTTTAAACAAAACAAGAAAAACTCTTCGATCAACACAGAGTTAGTAACAATCACTTATCCTACTTCATATCTAAAACAGATTTAGTCCTGTTAATTAATTTCCACATTAGTAAATAATCGTACTTATTTGCTATTATCTTTAGAGTGCTGTTGCCTCTGCCGTGGACTCTGTTGAACAATGAGACGGATTTCTTGCGCCAGACAGCATTAAATCAATCTGTGTGCGAAATGCATCCGCGAACATTGCCGATGCACTGCGGAAGCATGGCAGCTGCAGCAACACTGAAGGGATTATTATATTGAAACCTGCAGAGCACAGCAAGTCCTTTGGGTGAATCTGTACCACAGAGCCCCCGAGCACATTGTTGTACAGTACGCTTTAAACAGCGATATTTTAACTGCGTCTGTACATCGGGCGAATGTGTGGGCCAGCATGTTCGCCCAGACTGACAATGCTCTGCGTTCCCTCTCAATATCTGCATTGTCCTTAAGGTCACTGGTCACCAAGTGTCCAGGATATTTGAACTGATGCACACCACCGTTGAGTAGGATAGGTGGAACGAAAGAAGGACACTTGGTACCCGAACCAAAGACCATGCACTCATAATTTCTCATAAACGCTTTATTAACATAATTCCTGGTTTATTGAAATCAATGTAGGATTTGATGTCTGATGTCTCAGTAGCAGGCCGTGAGATAGAATTACCCAAGTTACTTAGGTACTTAAGTTAACAAAAATAAATGAAATCTGATCAGCTTAACTGATTTCTTTGACACAAGTGACTAGAATAAAAATGAATCTAATGCGTAGATAATTAAATATTTCCAAGTTAAAAACAATCCCTCGAAACAAAGAGATGTTTATAGATGTCTTCGAAATAACTTGAATATCATCTTATCAATTATTAAAAATACATATCACAAAAATGAACCAATTTATGAAATAAATATACCAGACCGAGTAATAAGTAATTACCTACCTGAATAAAAGAATAATTTATACCGATCAACGGCATATCGATATTAAGGTAAAAAACACTAATATATTATACAAAGAATATGATAATTGTTTGACATTACATGTTTAGCACAAAACCAAACCATATGGAGGTTTTCATTTTAGAGCAAATAGTGACTATAATGAACTATGTTGAAGACGGAAAGAAAATGCAAAAACAAATGAGTAGAACGGCACTTTGGTACATAATCTGACCATTCATTTAAAACAGATTATAAAAAAATGTAAAATTAGAATATTAGAAAATAGGTAAAAAAAATCTTTAAAAATTTAAGAGTAAACTTATATAAGAAAGACGTAAACACAAAAAGTAATCAAGTAAGATAATAAAGTAAAAAAAAACTAAAGATAAAATAATACGTAAACGCGAAATAAGGCTGAATATAGATACAATGACTAAATGAAATTGGAATTACTAATATATATTACGAAATATATTACGCTCCTAAAAAATGACTAACCAATAACTTGACTTAGAAATCACTTATTGCACTGCCCGAAAATGTCAGTCTTCTGAACAAATAAGTAAATAAATAAAGACATTCAGACAGATTATTTAACGTGTTAAATGACACAAATGACAATGAATCTACTTACGATTTATAAAATTCTAAACGCTCATGTGTCACTACTTTATGATACGGTGATAAACATGGTATGGTATCATTGAAAAATATATCTACTTTAATATGAGATGATATGAAAGATACGTCAGCTTTATTCACATTGGTCCTTATTATACTAAACTTGGTGATGTTTGGAATGGTTAAATACTTTAAAGTCTCACAATAAAATAGCATACTCGGTTTACTAGTAATTTAGATTTTAACATCGAATTTATCATTTATCATTAATTTAAAGGTGGCGGGCACCCGCTGGATGCAGGTCGCTGCCGATAGGTCTAAATGGCGGACAATGGGGGAGGCCTATGTCCAGCAGTGGACGTCCAAGGGCTGAAATGATGATATTGCTATCTGATGATTCATCAACGAACTTGATGTCGTTAGATGATTCAGGACCATCTGCCTATTTGATACCAGAGAGATCAAGAGAGATTGATGTTTGGAATAATTCGGTCACATATTTTGAAGACGGAAGATAAAATAGCATTTACAACTCTCGCTTTATTAATGACTTACATCGAATTGAACATTAAGTATATTGTTATCTGGTAAATCATGAATCAACTTAACTTCGATATCATCTGATGATTCTTAATCATCTGATTAAGAATCATCTGCATATTTGATACTTTACTTACATACTTTATAGTCTAAGAGGAATTTTCGCTTTGGACTTTATCAACAAATTTATCATCGTCTATTGCTTGGTGAAACATTATCGAATTTGATTTCGGTTGACGACTCAGAATCATCTACATATCTGATGATCTTTGAAATATTTTGGTCACATACTTTATAGCCTGAAAGTAAAGCAGCATTACAATTTACAATAATTCTCGTTTTAGTTTTATTTTTTGTTTTATTTTAACTTACATAATATTAAGTTTTTTGTTGACAGGTAAATCATCAACAACTTGACTTCGTTTAATGATTAAAAATCATCTGCATTTTTATATCTGAGAGATTAGAGTATTGAAGAGTGATCTTTGGAATACTTTGGTTATGTGCTTATCTGAAAGGAAAATAGCATATTCGCTTTGGACTTTATCATTGAATTTATTGTTAAGTTCATTGCTTGATAAATCATTAACGAATTTGTTTTCGGTTGATGACTCAGAATCATTTATATATCTGATATCAGGGAGTACTTATGGGTGATTGGAATGATTTGGTTACTTTTACGTCTGAAAGTAAAATATCATTTACAATAATTAATACAATAATAATACTTTATTTTATAAATGACTTAGACTTTAAGATCGAATCTGTCGTTAAGTCTATTGCTATCTGGCGAATCGTCAACGAACTTTATTTCGTTCGATGATTCAGATTCATCTGCATATCTAATATCTGAAAGATCAGAGTATCTCTTTAAAGTGTCAGAATTAGTTTCTCTTGTGTGATCATTAACTCTTTTTAATGTTGAATTATCGTAGCCATTTTCATAGACATTTCTGTTTTCTTTTCTGTGCACTTTAACAGGGGAACGAGTTAAGTCTTTCATTTGTATGGAGATAGGACTACAGACTTTTTTCTTCTTCCTTTTTGTCAATTTTGGTGAGTTTTGTAAGTCGGTTATGCTGAAGTTAAGAGGGTGTATAACATTACCTCTGTCGATGACTTTTCGTATAGATTTGACGGATTCATTTGATTTATTTGATCTGTTGTCAGAATTTATTTTGTTGCTAGACGATGGTCGGTCTTCAGGGGATTCTGTGTTGCTTCCTGGATCTGGACGAAGTTCTTTGGGTAGAATTTCCTGTAACGATAATTTTATTTTGAAAACAATTCAAATGAACAATAAATGCAAGTTATACGGCGTTCCGTTATTGCCAGCTTTTATTTTTCAACTTAAATTAGGTGTAAGTATACATATATTTATATGACTGTAGGTATTTATTGACTTGTTATTTTATTTAGTGTTATGTGTATACATGTATTTTTATATTATTAACTTTCTATTATAATCCATGTATGTATTATTATATGTTTATATTGTTTACTGTACCCCCTTTGTTTTTCTCCATTTACCCAAAGATTAATTGGTAGAGAATTCTATAAGGCATTATGTCTGCTTTTATACAATAATTATGTGCAATAAATATAAATAAATAAAAAGATATTTTCGAAGAAATATATTACACATTTGTTCAATGTTTACAGGAAGGTTATAATGAACTTGAAATGTACTGCATTTCCCACTTTATCTTATTTCCCTAATGTACGTACGTGTTTCGGTAGTGAGTGAGATGTGCCAGAGCCCATCCCCATCCTATCCCTCCCCATTTTCCCCACCCTTTCTCCAAATCCATTCCTATATCTTCAGAGGTAGGCAGCTCATCCGGGGGCGTGCCAACGTTTGTCACTTTGAATTAATGTTGGCATGTATCGCCGATGTCTATGGGCGACAGTATCCACTTACCATCAGGTGGACTGTATGCTCGTCTGCCGCCTTCGTCCATAAAAAAAAATGTCTATGGATTCTGATAGTGCAAAACTTGTATCTTAAACAAGCCTTTATTATGGTCTGTACAATAATGATAATTTTATGTCCTTTATTTAAATTAGGTAATTAAATTTAAAAAATACTCTATATTTTCAGGTTTAATATTTTTACATTATTGTTAGTCTGTGCTTTTGTTTATGCTAAATAAATTTTTATATATGGTGAATTATAAAGTTTGAAATACAGAGTAAGTATTCTTCGGGAACTTCTAAAGGAAAATTCCAACCTGCTACAGTTACGAAAATGCGATAAAGAACTAGGCAATAAATTTTAGAAAACTTAACTTGAATATAAACTTTTAAAAAGTTTCGTAGATTCAAGAAACACTGATTATTGTTTATGGTACAGCGGTGATCTTTATGTTTTTAAGTTCATTCGAATCATCTGGTATTTATTTTTCTTGATATTTATTAATTACCTCATAAACGGGCCCGTTCGCATTATTTTCATCTATTTCCTTGATGATGTCGCCTTCTTCTAGCGGCGGTATCCACACGAGGAAAGCTGGATCCATTCCTAAGTAAGACCCTGGAACTGAACCTGTGGAAAATCGTTGGAGTGGAAAATGTATCTAAAGATATATTGGTTATAACTCTCACTATTATCCCTATCTCTAACTATCGTCGTCGAAACGTTGGTTTTGGGAAAGGCAAAGTTACTAATATAATAAAGAGAGAGTGCGAATTTTGTGAGTTTGTGTGTATGTGGAGGATAATCTCTGGAAGCACTGTACCTATTTGAAAAATTATTTCACCATTTGAAAGGTACATTATTCCAGATGGACATAGGGTATAGATTATGTACAACAAAAATGCGGGGCATGCAACGCATGTCGGACACAGCTAGAAGAAGCGTGTAATTCTAGCTGTGCTGTATAATAAAGACAGCTGTATAATTATTTTATTATGCTGTATAATTACAGTGTTTATTATACACAGCTGTATAATAAGGAAGCGTGCGTATAATCGCTGATTTATTTATTACGCATTTAAAACTTTTGTAGTCTTTAAATACTTAATAAATAAATATTTATTAGGTTATAAGTAGTAGTTTCAAATCTGTTTTTGAGTATAAGAATCTACCCACTACCTTTATCATAACACATGTGTTCGTAAAATAGGGAGATATCAGGTGCTCACCTATGAAATGACCGATTTTATTACTGGCCAATTTGAGTTTCGATATCTTCTGTTCCAATTCGAATTTCAAAATAAAACAAAATCCATCTAATAGGACATTAGGACTTTTTATAGAATTCATTGATACCCGTATACGAGACTTTTACAGGAGTGGCATCAATCAACTGTCCGTCAGGTGGCGAAAGTGTGTAGATACTCGTAATATGGGTCAATATTTAGACTAACAATAAATATATTTTTATAACATTTTCTTTCCGTTTCACATGCAAATACACATACATACACATAGAGACATACACATACATACACACACATGAAATGACCATAGGTTTTTTATTTTCTTTTTTTTTCGGAATGTCTAAATTCTTGTGGCCTTTCAAGAGTCACCGGTCGTGTAAATGACCATAGGTAAGCACCTTATATAATAAAGAAGAGATATAATAAAGTCATCGATTAAGACGTTTACTCTACTTCTCTACCTTTCTCTACCACTTACTGGTAAAGTGTCTCAGCTAGATTTAATTGGCAGATAATGTATCTATCAGATTGTTAACAGTTACTTTATCATAAGGTAGTGAAAAAGGCTCTTAGTGTTCCAACATGAATACATAATGTGATTCATATTTCAATCTTAACTAATAGCTTTGTATCTATATTTATTTATACTAATATTATAAAGAAGTAATGTTTGTAAGTTTAGATGTAGGAGGTAATCTCCGAAACTACTAATCCGATTTCAAAAATTCTTTCTCCATTTCAAAGGCACTTTATTCCAGATGTATGTAGGCTATATATTGTGTGCAAAAAAATTGACGGTCATGCAACGCATGCCGGGCACAGCTAAACTTAGCTAATAAAATCGTAACAGAGCCGTGTTCGAACAGGAAATATTTTTCGAAAATGTGATTGCAGTACAAAGTAGTAATGATATAGAGCCCAAAACAACAATTTTGGGAGCAAAATTCCGTTTTTCTGTCTTAACGCGCATCACGCGATGCTAGATGGATTTTAGTGAAACTTGGCGTAGTTATGCGTAGTTTATGCGCCGTATTAACATTTAGGATTAACACTTTTGATCCAGATCCATCATAGAATTCCCACGGGAATCAGAAGTTCATGCGAACGAAGCCGCAAGCACCGCTAGTCAATAAATAAATGTGTGTCAAAATCCACTCACCAGCATTATTAACTTCATAATCGTAATAATCTATCTCCATTTCAGCATGCGATGTGAGACTCAGGTCTGACTTCAGCAGTCTCCTGTTGCAAGTTTCTTTAGTCTGTTTAGGGTTGTCTCTAATCCTGGCAGAAGACACGCCGCTTAAAGCCGGCGAGTACCAACCCTGGGAACACAAAAATGGCACCTTTCAATTTTTTTTATTTAACTGTCCGTCTACCTTTTTGGCGGGAACTCGAGGAGTGAATTTGACTTTCAATTTGATTAATATAAAAATTGTGTATATATGGAAGGAAATTATTTTTTATTTTTGTGGAACATATACATTTAAAGCGGGTTGTCACAAATTATGTATGGGTACAATGTACTGTCATTTAATGGCGTGCAAATATTTACTTACATATATTGTTCTTCATGTATACATGCATTATTGGTCATAAGAATGACCAATGTTGGCATATAAAGAAGACAAGAAGGATTGCAGAAGACTGCCGTGAAATGTATTTGAGAGAAAAGTATGCTAGAATCCATTTTCAACCCCATCGATAGTCGAGTAGAATGGACTAAGAAAGGTATCTTATTCCATTAGAGTTCCTATTTCCTGTCCCATCTTCTCCTATCCCATTCGAAGAAAGTATAACGGGATAAAGGAGTCTCCTTATATCATTATATTATTTACTCCTAAATCCCACCCTATCCTCTCCAAGGAGGAAAGCATGGAGAAATGTGATGAGGAACACACTGGAAAAACTAAAAAAATATGGAAAATGTGTATCCCACCAATCCGCACTGGGCCCACGCGGTTGTTTATGATCCGAAACCCCCTAGTGATTTTCTAGAAAAGGCCTGCAATGTTAAAGGCTACACCTATATTTCGTACAGACGAAGTCGCCGACGATCTTTAGTTGTTTCTATAAGCTAAGTAATAAAGAAGGTTAGAACTACTAATTAGAGAGAGAATAAATAGCTCTTAAGTTCCTCTAGACTGTAATTTAGACGGTTATAAACTTAACATTGTGCCAGTAATGTTTAGTTTAAAGTCAGAGTAATTAAAGACGCGGTAAAACGTTTGCTGTTTTAGAAGTATTAATTACTAGAATTTACACACGGTTTCCCCCGCTAATAACCCAATTTACACACGGTTTCCCCCCCTAATAACCCAATTTACACACGGTTGTCCCCGCTAATAACCCAATTTACACACGGTTTCCCCCGCTAGGAACCCAATTTTCAAAACAGCTAGTCAATATGCCTAAATAGGTATATCTAGATCTTATACATATAAAGAGAAATGTATTGACTGACTGATTCATCAGCACCGAGCCGAAACCACAGAAGATAGATATATGAAGTTTGCACAATGGATTAGGTTGTCAAAGTCATTTAATGCATAGTCAAAGGTCTG
This sequence comes from Sesia apiformis, assembly GCA_914767545.1. Lineage (NCBI taxonomy): Eukaryota > Metazoa > Arthropoda > Insecta > Lepidoptera > Sesiidae > Sesia > Sesia apiformis. The sequence goes on from OU611958.1 coordinate 1,480,134, forward strand.
AAAAGATGTTGAGAAAGTATATGAGTATATGAGTTCTATGAGGTTTTTATGACGTAACTTACCGTCAAGGAAGGCATGTTAGATTTTTATCTAGCATGAAGGGGGTAGTTATCTATGCAATAGATATATCTCAAAAACTTATTAAGTTAGAGGCATGGATTGTTCGTTTAAAACAACAAACGTGATTTAAGATGATCACCAGATTACCTCACATTAAGCAGCACTTCTCGTTCCAGTTCCCTGTGTTATTCGCTCCTATCCCATAAAAGAAATTAAATATTCGTGTGCTTGAAAGGAGTCCTCTTCTGTCCTCAGTAAACCTACTATCACTTTACTGAGCGACTCCTGACTTACTCCGACGGGACTGGACATTGACAGGATACGTTTTAGACTTAAATTTGTTTTTTACGAAGAAAACTTGACACTGGCAGAATGTGCTAATTGCACCATTGCCGTATATGATAAGAAAAAAACTCGTTGAACCAACCTGATGAAAGAAAGATAGAAAGAAAATTTATTTTATTGACAACAAAAATATTGGAAGACAATAAATTGAGCAGAGAGTAAATAAGAAATTAATATTAATTGTTGTGTCAATTTTTACCATGATGGTAAGTGGTGTTTGAACTTACATTTGTAAGAGTAGCAGCAGAAGTAGAAGAGGCTCGACTCTCACTTCTGTCTTTCTCCCACAGGCTATCTCTGTCCTTCTCACTTCCGTCTGTCCTCTCGCTCGCACTACTGGCACTGGTGGTCAGCTCGACGGTGACCGTCTCGCTTGTGGACTGTTGGGGTGGTGATGGTATCTAGTGAGGGGTGCACATACACATGGGGTTTCAAGATGAGGTTTCATATAAAAAGGTTTTCAAGATAAGTGTGAATAGTGCCAGGAGACTTATACTTTCATTAATATTTAAGAGTATTTAAACACAAGAGGTCAAATAAAGCCACATTTGATGGCCCATTCTACGTAGAGTTATGTGGGACCCAGAGACATATACAAAGACAAATAAACCAACCAGACTCGGATAAACAGTTGTCTTTAAACAAATGAATATCCGATCGCGAATCAAATCTGGGGAACCTTTTAAATAGCAGGCAGATGCAGTACGGGGCTGTTCATTTTTTATTAAAAAAAAAATAACAGAGGTAATAATAATGGGACGTTTGTCTGTTTGCTAAAATTAGATATTTTTTCCTGATAAAGAAATCTTGTCTTTTTCTTTTGGCATTAGTGAGAATAGGGAATTTGACTCGTTAAATAGTTATGTCATTGATAAAATATTGGGTATCCGATTCGATTTGTGAAATCAAAACAGAAATAGTTCGAAAATGGTTGGTACAGTACCGCGCTACTGAGTTGTGTCACTAAGAGAGTAGTGCCATTACACTCATATCCTTCCTACAACAAACAATGAATTTGGAAGATTGGTTTCCTTATTAGAGCGTGAATTTAAGAGATATGTAAATAAAATAAAGGTCGGTTTCAGATCTGATTCTTATATTCGTTAAACAATAGGCAAGAATAAATAAGAAAAACAATTTCCCTTAGTTTTTTGAAATACGGGTGGTATTTCAAAAAACTAAGGGAAATTCATGTCCCTTCATGGGGACAGCCCTCCCAACTGGGCAAAAGCTTTTTTCCAATTACTCAAAAACTACTGGACCGATTTGGATGATTTTTTTTTTAAATTCATAGAATTAAATTATCTATGCGGGTTTTTTTTACAAAATTTGCAAATTTCGAACTCCATCACTCAAAAAATATTATCTTTATCTTCAATAGCTCAATATTCAATATCAAAAATATCTCATTATCTTTTTATGCTTACAAGTTAACAAATAAATCACAAAACATAATTTTCAAGAACAGTAGGCTTACTGTTAGGTAGATGTCGAAGCCGAATTATCTATCCGAATTATTATTAAATTTTATTGATAAGTGACCATACAAAACTAGTAAAGTTACAATATCAGCAAGTCCTTATCACAATATTAATCACATAATTAATATCAAAAATATTTGCAACAAAATGAAATCATAATCAACATTTCACAAATGAAACCTTATTTCAAATATAGGTTGTATATACACAATAGGTTCATACATACATAAAAGTTTAGATTGAAACAACAAACAATTTTTGATTTTTAAATTAAAAGACACAGTGTTGCCGAAAAGCCAGACCAGGAATCCGCAGACACACTAAGAGTACTCAATAAAGTAATTAATTAATAACCAAATAATTAAGTCATACTGACTACCCAATTGAGTAATACTGAGTAATTAGCGAAACTTTGCTGATGTGAAACTGCTGTAGAAAAGCCAAACGAAGTACAGAAGTGAATCAGTGTTTCTAGAATAATCATATGTTTCTATCATATACGATCGTATGATAGAAGTTGTCAAATTCGAATAACATCAATGAATCGAGAATTTTTGTTACAATTCAGAGAACCGGTTCAGATAATCAACATTTTGGGGGGGGGGGGGGGGGGGGTGAGTGCACGCTGCATTGCCATAGCCGCTGGGCGCGCTCGACTGGCAGTCACCCCTCGACGTTACTCTTCTCTCACGGAAGAGTACCTTGAAATGTACTGCACTTCCTACTTTATCGTTTTCCCCATCCACTTACCATCAGGACTGTATGCTCGTCTGTCATCTTTTACTATAAAAAAAAAAACGAAAAACAATTTGTAATCCGACGTTCTACAACCTCCATACGAGAAGTTACTTTATTACCTGTTGCGTATTGACCAAACTCAAGAGCAGACATAGGGAAGGACGTATAATTTTTATACATATATTAGGGGTTAAAGTATGAAATTGCCGAATTGTACTGAAAAATTAAAACTCGTTTTTTTCCAAAATGTAACATATTTATTTAATCAAAATATTTACCCTCATTATCTATACATTGTTGCCATCTAATCGGAAGTTCATTTATGCCTTTGCGATAGAACTCTGGGGATGTAGATTCGACAAACTGTGTGAAAGCATTTTGTACTGCCTCTTGGGAAGAAAATTTTTTACCACGTAGAAAATTGTCCAAATCACGAAAAAAATGGTAGTCCGTTGGAGCAAGGTCTGGCGAGTACGGAGGATGACGTATGGTTTCTAACTGCAGCTCCTGCAGTTACAACGGTTTCTCGTGCAGTATGAGGTCTTGCGTTATCATGGAGCAATAATGGTGAAGATAGATTCACGAGTCAGGGCTGTTTCACTGCTAGTTTAGCCATCATTGTTCGAAGTTCAGCACAGTAAACATCTGCTGTTATTGCTTGACCAGACCTGAGAAAGCTATAGTGAATAACACCATGAATAGACCACCAAACAGTTACCATTACCTTTTTATTGGTAAGCTTTGCCTTAGGGCACTGTTGCGGCGTTTGACCTGGGGTCAGCCATTGCATTTTTCGCTTTCGGTTATCGTAAAGAATCCACTTTTCGTCACATGTCACAATTCGATCCAATATTTCTTCATTTCTTTACCGATTCAACAAGGCAACGCAAGTTTCAACACGCGTTTCTTTCCGCAGATCAGTCAAATCATGAGGCACCCATTTTTCATATTTTTTTATCTTATTGATTTTATGCAAATGAGTCAATATTGTAGGTAAGGTAACGTTAAACCATGCCGCTAATTCCTGGGTAGTTTGACTCGGATCGGCTTCCACTATCTCCTTCAATTCAGCGTTATTCACCTATGTGGGCGGTCTTCCACGTGGTTCGTTCTTCAAGTCGAAGTTTCCATTACGAAAGCGTTTAAACCAAAAATGCACGGTTCGTTCATTAGCAGTCTCCTCTCCAAACGCAGCATTGATATTGCGAACCGTTTCTGCCGCGTTAGTTCCGCGTCGGAACTCGTATTCAAAGATTACTCGGATTTTCGAAGTATCCATCTTTCCCGTCTAAGCTGAATAAAAAAAAACAATTGAAAGTCGAAAATCGAATATTGCACATTTTTTAAAACAAGAACCTCATAGGTATCATGTGAAAAAAGTTTCACTCGAAAATCTCACACCATGAAGGTTTTATGTCAATTCAAAGTATCTATTACTATAAAACGGCAATTTCATACTTTAACCCCTATTATTAAAAGAATTGTCCTGACTGGCTGACTGACTCATTAACGCTGAGCCCAAACCGCTGAGCTGACGCTAGGAACAGTAGCTTTCGTTTATATAGGAAAGAGTCCACAAGAAGGAATTTCTCAAAAGCAACCCCTAGAAGGATGAAAAGAGGTGTCAAAGTTTGTATGAAAAAAAATTTTTTGAAGGCCATATTAAATCGAAACTGTTCTACAATAAATATATTAATAAATATTCTACAATACAAATAATCTTAACACTTACGAGTATATTTCAGGTTTCTCAGTTTTTTAAAAATTGTGTCCGTGGGCTAAAATACAAGTCATCAAATTTTGTGTAGAATTTCAATTAAACATTGACACAATATTTGATAACCGACTAGCCCGATTCCATTTAGGCCGATTTAGCCCAGTTCGATTCCAAATGTTAGTTAAAAGCAAATGTTAGTTCGTGTCTAGGTGGTGTATTTGTCTAGGGTGTTTTTATATATGAATCTTAGTGTGGTCCATTGATTGTGGCATTATTATTATACTAATTTTCTACTACATTTCGTCTAAATCCTTTAGGAAATGTGCTCTGCGTTTGTATGCAAGTTGCAACAATTTCTAAGCTTTACATAAGTTAGATTTTTTTTAGGACAATTGGATTTCACATTGGCTTCTCAAGTTATTTCTTTGATCGGATCAGTCAGATCCGTCTTGGCCCTACAGGGTCACTAACGAATCATTTTTCAAAAATAATCAAACAAGATATTAATTACACTGTATAATTTTAAGATGATTCATTTGGGGAAGTACATGCAAGTTAAAATCTGGGACGTTTTAAACGTCATACATGCGTCGTCGTCTTTGAAGTCTAACCTGAGCGACAGCGACATTAGAAGCAGAGACAGTATGTGACCTCCTCAAATGCGACGGAGCGACATTGTTCCTAGCGACGGGTGCGCTGCTGGAGGAGACAGTTTCAGGAGTGATAGTGGCTTGACTCGCGACGCTTTCAGCTGACGCTACACTGACATTGTCTGCTTCGACTTCCGCGTCTGTGCCTGGGTCTTCCTCGTCCCTGATTAGAAAATAATACATGTCTAAGAATTTTACGAAACATGGATATTGTAAAATATTTTCAAAACAAACGTTTTAGTAAAACAAAAGTTTCTTTGTTAGAACTTTTGGGGTACAGAATTTTAGGTTATATGATGTAGCTTCAAAGGGTTGGGTGAATAACTTCCATTGTCCTCTACGCTATTTTATTTTATATACTGACCACAAGAATTAAATAAAAATATAATCTTGTACTTATATTTAGAGCGGTGATAGTCTAGGGGTATCTATAGTCGTCTCACATACGTGTGATCGTGAGTTTACATCCTCAGTCCGTACCACAGAGTTTCTACTTAAGTATGGGTTTTTTAAAATTATCACTAGCTTGGCGGTAAGAGAAAACATTGTATGAGGTATCTATATCCACCAAATCCACACTGGGCCCGCTTGGTGGATTATAGCCCGAAACTCCCTAGTGGTTTACTAGGGGAGGTCTGTGCCCTGCAATTGCTGATACAAGTACATATACTTCCCAGCCAGAAATAATACACATTGGTCTTCAGAAAGAGACTATCGGCTAGCTTCAGTTTTGTAGAGGGTCGTCTCTGGGATGTGCTTGTGACAGAGACGACGCTCTACAAAACCGAAGCTAGCCGATCATAGACGATGTGTATTACTTTGAGCCGGGATGTGGGCGTGGGATGTGTGCGGCAGACGACTTGCGAGTAAAGTGTGGACACTGACGTTATGCGTTCTGCTTGCACCGTGTCAACACTGTGTCCCTATAGAATTATGCTAAACTATAAAGCAGGGGTGCTCAAACTTGAACTGCTGGCGATCTACATCAATATTGTTAGACTACGATCAATCGACTCTGAGAGGCTGCAAGTATGTGTGATGCAGGATTGTCGTCTAAGTAGGGTGTATCGTGGCATAGATATTAGTTTTCCGCACAATATGCATTTTTTTAGTCAAGGTAAGTCGGTCGGTCGTCGGTCGACCGTTTGAGCACCCCTGCTATAAAGCATAAGCTGATCGTTCGTTTTTCAAAATTCTCCAATAATGTTAAAACATATTATGTCATCATCATCAACGATGAGTCAAATAAATATCACAGGTGTTATCGCGCTTTCTTGCCTGAGTCATTGAGAGGGTTCAACGTATGAAAATAAAAATCTAAATCTCTTCTTAAATGTGTACAGTATAGACAAATGTATCTCTTTTTATAGGTAAGGAGGCGAGCGAGCAAGCGGCTGACGTGATGGTAAATGGTCACCGTAATCTATGGATACCTGCAATACCAGGACAATATTAATGCGCCGCCGGCCTTGTAGAATTCTAATCACAGCTTTCTTGACGAACCTCATGACATGGGCTATAATGATGATTGGTTTATAAGCTGTGTAATATTTGATGGCCCCTAAACTAGGCAGGACCAGTATCTTGAGGTCCACAAATATGGGATGACAGCCTTTATGTGAGATGATATCACATTTCAACCAGTAAGAGACAATTTTATAGTAATTTTTAGTTTAAACTATGTTTAAATCTTTTATGGTTCATCCATGAACATCGTCTTGTGTACGTGAAATATATAGTCTTGCCGCGCTGGTCAACCGAGTTGATAAGTCCACCCTTGTTCCTCAGGTACCTCTGGGTTTGGTGGTAGTGGCATTGATATCACGGCACGACGCCCACGAGAGTATATGGAGTGGTGCTATTCGGAATTTACAGGTTATCTCACCTTTTATTTTCATTGTATGTGTTTGATTACATTTGAAAAAAAAAAAAACAAGTTGAAAGTTTACACCGACGCAATTTTGGAAGTAGGCACTTGACCGATTCGGTTCATTCACAAACTTAATGTGGACCAGAACTATTTATCTGCCAAATTTCAATTCAGTCCGTCAAAAAATGGAATATGAGATAATCATCAAACTCTTAAAAAAAGAATTTAATTTTATTGGAAGCCAACGTCAAAAGTACTACGAAGTACGTACTGTAAGCGGTGCGTACGTGCTAAAACAATGTGCAGTTCCATATCAAATCTTACTAATTGCTTTCCTGTTAGCGCGCCAAGAGCCCTTTTGTTTGAGCTTCAGATGTGAAGTATTTTAATGATTAGTATATTTTTTGTGAGGGGGAAACGAGAGAGGTATTTTTACTTGACTCCGGAAATTGAAGGGGTTGTTGTGAAAAGTGTACGTGTGTGTTTTTTTTAAATAATATATTAAATGTTTTATTATGGTCCAGAAAAAAAAGTGTAAAAATATTTTAATATGGCAATCAGTACACTAAAACAATTATAAAGGTTGTCCCAGATTGAGCGCCGGATTTAATTTAGAAAAAAAGTCATTGTTTCTCCGGCTGTGTGACATGTGGCACCGTCTTGTTGGAACCACAGTTGATCGAGATCCATATCTTCCAATTGGTGCCAAAAAAACTCCTGTAGCATGTTCCGATACCTTTCTATGCCCTACCTAAATACCTAAAAAAATGGCACTATGATCCCGCCGAACCAAAAGCCGCATCAAACTGTAACTCTTTGAGGATGCATTCGTTATTCATCAATCTCATGAGTATTTTCAAGTCCCAGATACGACAGTTTTGCTTACGGATCCATTGAGGTGGAAATGGGTCTCGACTCTCGTAGAGTGCACGCTACAATCCAACAGCCGCTGGGCGCACTCGACTGGCCACGTTACCCCTCGCTCACAGAAGACTACCTTGAAATGTACTGCATTTCCCACTTAATCTTATTTCCCTAATGTACGTACGTGTTTCGTTAGTGAGTGAGATGTGCCAGAGCCCATTCCCATCCTATCCCTCTCCATTTCCCCAATCCTTTCTCCAAATCCAGTCCTATATCCAAAGGTAGGCAGCGCATCCGGGGACGTGCCAACGTTTGTCATTTTGGATTAATGTTGGCATGTATCCCGGATGTCTATGGGTTACCAGTACATGGTTACCAGTGTCTATGGTTACAGTACCCACTTACCATCAGGTGGACTGTATGCTCGTCTGCCACCTTCGTCCATAAAAAAAAAAAAAAAACTAAAGATAATTTTTTCATCAAAATGATGGTCCAATTAATATTGCTCTAAAATTCATCCTGCGTTGCTGTTTCGTGTAGCGTTCCAGGTTGACTAATTGCAACTTGTCATATGTAACATCTGTAAACAAACCAGAGTTGCCAACCGCCAAACAACAAAATGGCGAGAAATTTAAATCCGGCGCTCAATCTGTGATCTAACTAAAAATTAATATATATTTCGTGATTTTTTATTAAGGTATAAATAAATAATTGATGGTTAATTTACTTGTATGTGTATAACTAGTTGCGCAGTTGACACCTACTTACGCGTACTCACTAAACGCGTCCAAAAGCGGACGCGTCCAAAGGTCAAAGACCTGAGCGAGCCAGTGTGGATAGTGTAATGCACATGGGAGTAAATTAATCATCAATTATTTGCTTTTAATATAATAAAAAAACAAAGAAATTCTTGTTAATTTTCAGTTAAATGTAATAGTTTTAGTCTACTAATTGATGAATTAACGTATTTTACACTGTTTTTGTAGGACCTTATACGTATAGATTATGACACTTATGTCACGTGACGCAAATGCAGTATACCGTATCATACCATCGCCGTATTAGCCTCTCCAAAGGCTCTTTCATACACAGACTACTGACGAACTTGCGGTTAGTTGTACCAGTTTTGACGTACAGTGCTGAAACCTAGCTTCTAACGGTGCGCCTGATCCATTCAAAATCGCTCAGCGAGCTATGGAGAGAGCTGTTATACTTGGAGTTTCTTTGCGAAATGAAGTAATGCTTTAAGAAATGAAGTCTCCGACGAAGCTTGTAGTGTCAGCATGTTCCGTGCCGTCTCACCGTGCTTTTCCTATGCTATCGATCAAGATAACCAGTGCTACGTGATGTTATATTAATGAAATATTAGCAGGAGGTAGTGACACAGATGTTTTCTTCTGAAATGAGCGAGTTCTGAGTAGGTATGCTGTAGAAATCTTTGTAGAAATCATTCTGAAGAATGTATGCATTGTTTTGTGTAAACTGTAATATACATTCTGCTATGTTCAAATAAATAAATAAGAGATAAGGATTTCGGAAACCCTCACTCGCTGTCGAATGACGTAATCGAACGCGTCAAATTGAACCTGTGAACTCTATCAACACTTGAACTGTATCATGAAAACCTTCGATCGTAGACCTTAGTAAGACGCCTATCACCTGTTAAAACTGCCCGCTAAAATTACCTTGTTTCCACATTTTCAGGCCCTCGATCGGCGTCCCTGAGCCTGGTGTGCCTGGTCTTTCCTGAAGGTAATAACCTTCTAAGGGACACTCCGCCTCCGACCACTTCAGAGAGCAAAGTGCTGCGAGAACCACCAGTGGCTTGGCCCAGTTCTAATGATGCTGAGCACGCTGAAAAAGAGCAAGTAATTAAGTAGGTATGGTAAGTGACTAAATTTTTGTACACCGGGACCTTATATGTTGTATGTTATATGTTAAAAATGCAATTTTGTTTATTTATAACGATTTAAGTATTTTTCCAAATTACTACGGTATAACTTAATTAATATGGAATGTTTTTTCTGAAATAATACCGAGTCGCTTGGCTCGGTGTCGGTATTTCGGCTCAAGTCAAAGGACCCTTGGTCGACGCAGCGATTTCTATGTCCGCCGTGCAAGGGCGATCTGTAAATATTGTAGACGCCTACATTTGTAGACACTCGGCTTACAAACTTTGGCAAAACATTTGTACAAGCGCCTCGCCAAGAGTCTGGATCTAGCTTGAGAGAAGACTGTTATCACGTGTTATTCCTATGCTTTCCATCCATAAACTATGTTCTGAGAAGACTGTTGGTCTCTGTTGGTTGTCGTGTGTTATCTCACCGTCGCTGTCAGTGAGTGACTCCTTGTCGGCGGCGCGCTGGTATGCCCTCGTGCGGTGCGCCGAGTGCAGCGCGAGGCACACCGCTGTCAGCGCTGCAGCCGCGGACAGCGCCAGCACCGCCGCTCGCGCGCCTCCCCCCGCGCCCCACCACCCGACACCCCCTACGGAAGCCCATGCCGCTGATGCGTTGCGGATTGGTTCTAAGAGAAAATTTATTTAATTAATTTTCTAGCAGTGCCCGCGACTTCGTTAGCGTGGATTTTAGGATGGGAAATAATTTAGTGAGCAGCGGAAATACTGGAAGTAGCTGTAAATCGATGGCAGCCCATTAAGGTGGGTTGGGTTTAAGTTCCCCGTTACAATAAAGATATTTAGTAGTTAATAAATACAATTTCGGCAATAAAATTAGGTTCCCGCCACTCGGTCGACCTTGTATTAACATTCTTAGTATAATTATAAATAGTTATATCAAGTTATTAAGGTGATTTTCTATTATGATTATCTGACACAACATTTATACAAACTGCCATTGAAATAACGCAAATGCTGCAAATAGGTTGTCCAGTATCGAGGATAGAATCGATTGTACCAGTTTTTGCATAAGATTTTTTTCATAACTTATTCTTATGTTATTAATTTTATTCTATGCACAGTTACGAAATCAACGTGACGCACAGTGGTTCGAAAATCGCGTTTCATATAGGTACTTAGGATTGTGGAAAAGTCAAATTGGATTTTTTAAATATTTTCTGATTCGAAATGATTCTAAATAATAACACAAAAAAAAACATTTTTTTTTATTTATTATTTTGTGAGGAGAATTAGTAGATTATTAACCAAGGGGATAAAGCAGTGTTTTCTGTCGCGGGTGACGATTTAAATCGCGAGCGTAACGAAGGACTCGAGGTTTACTCCCGAGCGTAGCGAGGGTGTTAAAAACTTAAATCACGAGCGAAGCGAGGGATTTAAGACGAGTCCTGAGTGTAGCGAGGGATTTAAGTTCACCCAAGACTAAGACAGCTTTATCACCGAGGAAAATTCTCTACTTTTCGTACCATTTGCGAAAAAATTAACACAATAATAATATGAGATAAGCATTTATTAAAAATAATGACAATTAAAAGTAAAAGTTAACATTCGAAACATTGGTCCAATTATTGATAGAGAGAGTTACATTTTTGTTTGGTACATTTATTGTTGATGAGTTGATTTGAGTATTTCTCTGTTCTTGCATCTGAGGAACTTGCGTTTCATTGTAGATAGTATACGTCGGAGATAGTGGTGGTGGTGCATCGTGAGTTACGGACGAAGATAAGATGCCGGAAGTTGATGGTTGTGGCTCTGATGGATTAAGTTTTATATTTTTGTTAATTTGACTGCTTAATATGGTTTTATTCGCCATTGAGCTTTCGATATAACCCTCAGCTACTCCATCAGAGCTCCAACCACCGTGTCTTTTTATTGACGTAATATCCGCCCCTGAATCCGCCAAGAAAGTCGCCGAAGTTCTTCTAAAGCAGTGACCGGTGTAGAGTTCAACATCTTTAAGTTTTAAATATTTAGCAATTTCCTTTGGCATATTGCTAATTTTATTTTTGCCGATGGCTTGTCGAGTACATTTCCCATTCCGATAGTTTACAAAAAATCTATTGTTTTCCATGTTGGTGGGACGTAATGCTTGGTATTTATGAATGATTTTAGTATATTGTCCTTGTACAATGAATGACCGATTTTTCTTTGTCTTAGTTTCCTTTACATTAATCAGCAGCAACTCATTGGAATGATTTTCAACGTCCTCCACCTTTAAGTTTACAAGTTCACATCCGCGGCAAGCACCATTGAGTCCTAAAATTAAGGCCACCTATAACAAAGATAAAAAACAGGTAAATATATAGAATAATTACCATTACTAAGATACGAAATATTCATAGTTAAATCATGTATACTTACTTTTGTGGCCAGAAAATTTTCGTCAGGAGCTTCATTAAGAAATTTTTCCACATTTTGAGTCGTAAAAATTTTAGACTTCTTTGAGCAATGCCCTTCTGATTTTCTTTTTAAAAAAGCCAGTAATTTCGTGAATCTATTTATTTCAATGCTGTGTTTGATGCTTATTGTAGCTTTCAGTTTTGAGTATATGCACCAAAGTGTATTCGGATTCTTTGTCTTGGATAAATAATCAAAATAGACAAGAAGTACTGATTCTGAAATTGATAGGCCTTTCGCACTTCTCCACGTTGAAAATTCTTCATAAGTTTTTAAATAATTTTCCTTGGATTTTGTTGGAAGCAAATTATTTATAATTGCGGCAGCATTTGCACTGATGGAATCCGACAATTCACTGTCACTGTCGCTTTGATTAAACATCGTAACGTATTTTTAGAACATTAACTTATTTATAAAAATAAATTAAAATAAACTTAACGTTTATGTATTTGAAGAAAACAAAAACGCGGCAAATTCCTAGACTAATATTTTTTTGTCGGAAAAGCAAAGGCATCAAGCTCATACGGCCTCGTCGGTTTTCGCAATTTTATTTAATAATCATAACTGCATAATAAATGCGTATTACTTTTTCAAAATGATGTATAATGCTTTATATACAAACTCAATGGTGTAAACACAGATGTAGTTCAGTATACATTTCGGTAAGTATTCCAAATTTAAATCACATTCTCCCCCTAGAGGATGAATGAAATTCAGTACAATTTTCTTTCCCTGTTTTTAACAGATTAAAAATGACTATTGTTATGTTCGCTTTTTGTGGCATAGAATGTCACTTTTTTGAGCGAGTGGTACGAAAAATATATTATATACTTATATATAAAAAAAGGAATTTATCCTGCGTGATAACAAATCTTTTCTCGTGAACGAAAAAATGGCGAAAAAAACGTGTAATTTTTATGGCATCATATCTGGCTAACAGCTAACCTAACGCACTACAAGCGATATCCCAATGGGTATTGTTTTACTATACTGGGGTATGGCATTGATGAGTCAACTTTTTCGAAAATATAAAATTCCAAAAACGTGTTTATATCGATTTAAATAGTGACGTTCTTAAGTAACGAAGATGATACAGTCAGAATTTTGATGTTACCTAAAATTGACATGTGGGTAGGTATGTTAAGTAATTGAAACTTGTTTCCCTGTTATTTTGATGTTACCTCAAATTGACATGTAGGTAGTAGGTATGTTAACTAATTGAAACTTGTTTCCCTGTTATTTATTTGATTGAAATCATGCAACTAGGCCCTTTTAATAAAATTAATGAGTGGCTAAATATCTTGGCTAATTAATGAGCGCAGAAGCAAAAAAGGTGTAGCAATGAGCCTAAGGGCCTAAGCTTAAGGAACACACGTCGGCGTAGGGCGTTGCATTGGGGGGATACCGCGGGATCGCGAGTTGGTGAGAAGCGCCCAGGCACGTGCCGATACATAGTAAAAGTGTTGGCTGAAGGCCGATGTAAATGGTGTAGCGAGGGGGGGGCGGGCGTCTTCGTCTCCGCCGGCGGGGACGGTTTACATTTGTTTTTTTTTTATGGACGAAGGTGGCAGACGAGCATACAGTCCACCTGATGGTAAGTGGATACTGTAGCCCATAGACATCCGTGATACATGCCAACATTAGTCCAAAATGACAAACGCTGGCACGCCCCCGGATGCGCTGCCTACCTTTAAATGTGTGTAATGTGTAATGTGAGAGTAGTTTAAGAACCGTAAACCATGAACCGTAAACCGTAACTGAGGTACAATGAAATTTTATCTTCTTTTAACTTGTGCTCTTGTTATATCAGTCACTAGTTGTGAGACTTGAAATTTATGGAAGTTCGTAGCTTCCATTAATCCTTTACTCAGTACAGGGTAACGTTTTAGATAGATTAAGTTACATGTTTGTAACTTGATTAATTCACTAAAATAATTTTACATCTCGCTAGAATGATTTTATACATTTTAATTAGTGGACATATTTCAGGTTTTACATTATTAACTTATGTATTCGGGTGTTTTGCTATTTATAAATATAATTTAATCGATTAGTAAATATTTTTGACAAATACTCACAACTTACAACCTAATTATAAGTAGTACGACATTACAACTTAACTCATATATATGTTCGCCATGTTCGCTGAGGCCTGTGCCTGTGCCATGCACCTGTGTGCTTGAACTATCTTTACATTGGGATGTGCGTAGCGTCTTTCTGGAGCCGACTGCGGACGACTGAAAATGCCTTATGCCATACTGAAAACCGTGAGTGGCAACTGGACGGGCAGATTTTTTAAACATCAATTGTTCGTCCAGCGGAGCGTGAATGTAAAATAAGTTTTGACGCCAAAGTTCTACTTATAATTATTGACTTTTTGAGTGCATTTATTTACTGTCCATATTTTTATATATTTTATTGTATATGAGTTTTTTATACCTTCCATAAATACATAAATACACTACTGAGAACATGTTTGTTTATTCACGAACGTATATTAATGAGTGACGTACCGAATCAAATTTAATTGAATGCTTACCGATCTGCGTGGCGTGTGCAAGGAATCCTCCCGCGCATCTCTCGCTAGTATCCGCCGAGCGTAGTTCCACGAGTATGTGTCGTCCGCCGGCGATCTCCACCACCCCAGAACCGTCTGTGGTAGTCTCCACGTCTCCTGCCTGCATTCAATAGTATATGTATCATTGAACAGGGTTATTCTGTTTGACTGCCCCAAGTTTGACCCCTCCTCCGGTTGATAATTTATTTTATTTGTTTAAGATATACCAACGGCGTTTACACAAAAAAATATAAATGACAAAAACTTATGGTTTTACATACCGTGTGCAATACTTTAACGTGAATACCGAATGAAACGTTCCTTTCAGCCACCCCAATACTTCGGTGGCTAAACGGAATGTACGATTCCTTATGGAATAGACAACAGGAATGCAAAAATAGAACGTTCAACATGGACAGATTACTTTTGAAAAAAGCGAGTACTTACCACAGCAGAACTATCCGGTCCGTCCCACGAGGCCAGTAGAGGTGAACCTAAGGAATCTCCATCACGGGCTCTTAATACTTGACCGGCGCATGGAAGCTTAACAGATTCGAAACGTAGGCGGACTACTAGACCATCTTCAGCCTGAGAACAAAAGAATTTGTTATAATTTAATAGGAATTAAAAATGTCTGACATTAGACACCATACGGAAAGGAAATATTTTCTGTTTCTATACTATTTTCTGTACGTTTTACATAAAAGTCGTAGATTTTAATCAGCCTTATGACACAACAATATATCAATTGTATATGTATAGAGGTGATATCGTATCATAAAATCAACCTATGTTTCACCACTCCTGGGTTAAGCCATTATTTATTAGCCCTCTCCCAAGGCTCACTCTAATAAATTAATCTAATCTATTAATATAAGTGAAACAAATTTCAAAATTGGTCCAATAGTTTTTGAGTTACCGTACCTCTTACATAAAAAGGAAAAAAGAAACAGTGTTTGTGTACAATATTAGTGTGGATTCAAAGAGCCCAAATTATTCACAATTGTAAATATTAATAAAGTGAGATAATCAGTTAAAGTACCTTCCTTAACACGTGCCATTAGCTAACAATAAGGGAAGAACTCAATTTCACGTTGAAACATAAACCCATCTGTTTAGTTCCACAGAACACTGAATTAATGGAACATTGCACGCAATCACTATACACTTCAATATTTACAAGTTTGCGAGCTCTATTCTAACAACGTACTACAATACACAAGTCCAGTAGTTCATCTCATCTACATAAATATACTCAAAATGTTACTCGGGCACAAAAAGACGTAACACGACTTCCCATTTGAAAGATTTGAGTCACGCGGGCAACAGATTAACGAGATACTGCTAGTGACTCTAGTGTCAAAGTTCCTCGTTTTTTAACTAAATTACCACGTAGTTAGCACCGACATTAGTGGATATATTGAGAAACTTACAATCTTCATGCAGAAAAACGCATGATGCAAAAGCGTTGTGTTCCGACTCCCTCGATACTGTAGCGCGCCAAACATGTCCGCAGAAGCGAGAATAGATAGCTTCCCAGCTATCATAAGGAAGAGGGTGGCATCGCATCGATGACGCGCCGGTTCCGTGGGAGTGGCAATAGCATCTTGAGTACGTTTGTGGCGTACGATAGTTCAATATTGAGACACTGGGTGGGTGTCCATCAGAAATGAGAAATGAAGAAGAAAGAAAATACAAAAAATGTGTGTTTATGTATGTATTATGTGGTAAAAGGCGACTAATGGATAACAAAGCGGCCACAAGCCCTGAGGAACTACACCAAATCTAAAATAGTGGACTCGCCAACCCCTTGGCCAGCGCGGCGTTTTGATGCCTTTCATCCCATGTCCCCAGAAGGCCCATGTCTAGCAGTGGTTACTGAAAGGGCTGGTCACATTGTATTGCATATATTATGCTGTGTAGGCATATATTGTAAATTGCATTCTTTTATGTATTATGCTGTTATATGTATGTATTGTCATATTATGTATTATCTACTAACATAGTTTGTAAGACTTTTATACTAACAAAGTATGGACTAAGTCTGATATAAATCAATTAAATTAAATATATTGTAGGTATTTAGTTTGGAGGTCATGTCGGGCAGCATCACTTTGGATATGTACAAGTATGGACTCTGGACAGCTTCATAAAGTATTGTAAAACATATTGAGAGGTGATCGTGGCTGCTATTAACATTTCTATAATCCCGAGTTAAACACCTATAATAGTAGAAATCCTACTCGTATAAAGTAAAGACCATTTTGTTCCTCTACTGCTTACCTAATTTACGTGCTGAGCTCGGGTTTAATTGAAATTGTAACAAGCAACAATCAAGTTCGAACAACAAGAGGTATTGTATCAGTTTCGAGGGTTTGTATTTCGGCATTTGGAGGACCTTGGCAAACTTTGGTTAATCACTAGAGTAATTTTAGTAGGCTTAACATGTTTTAGTATATCTCCAGTACCGCAACAAGAGCCGAAGAAGGCGAAGAAGGCGCCCGCCACGGGCGCAACTGCGTTTGGGGCGCAAAACAACCGGTTGAGAGTTGCACGCGGTTTTTATTTTACTTGACCATTCTACGCTACATGAATCAACACCCACTGTTAATTCTACAATTCAACAATTGTTTAACTTTTTTGATAATTCTACTAGTAGATGGCATCTTTTGAAGGAAAAATTATCTGTTCGTCTTAAAGGTTTAAATTAAGTTTTTAAGTTGTTAAGGTTAAAGTTTTACGAAATCAAATGCCTTTAATAATAGAACTTCTCAATGAAATGTGTTACAGTAGACTAACAAATGCTCGAATTTTGCTAAAATTATTAACAAAATTTAAATTTGTTGCACTATTAATATTTTGGGATACAATATTAAGAAAGGTAAATAAAGTAAATTTACTTTTACAAGAAAGAAAACACAATTCAGCAAAAAGTTTAACCGAAACAATAAATATTGAAACTTATATTACAGTAAAGAGACGGCGCAAAATAAAAAAAATGCCTGGCGAGAAAGCTACTGATGATTCGTTTGCCGTGAATGATGGTGCATTACTAAAAAAATAAATGTGTGAAGTTTTAGCTATAATACTGATACAACTCAATGATAGAATTACTGCTTGGCAAGAGGTCGCAAACGACTTCAGTTTTTTTTAATGGACACGCTTTAAAATTCATGCCGCTAGATGACCTTAAACGATGTGCAACAGACCTAGCATTGAAATATAATAGCGACTTAGATGCTCCAGAATTTGTATGTGAAATTGAGTTTCAAATATTAAGCATTGGAAGTTTTTGAAAATTTAGGGGATATGGACGCTTTTCAAATTTTGCAAAAAAAATTACGAACTCTCATTAGAAAACACGTATCCAAATCTTGACATAGCATTAAGGATTTTCATAACAATGCCTGTAACAACAGCTTCCTTTTGAAAATTAAAAATTGTAAAATCGTACCTTCGTTCTTCTATTGGACAAGAGCGATTAACAAACATATCTATAATATCAATTGAAAAAGATGTTGCCAAAACATTAAATTATGACGATATAATAGATGTGTTTGCAAATGAAAAATCGAGAAAAATTACTTTATAAATGCAGAACTGTTTTATGTTTTTATTAAATGATTTTAACATATACCTATGTTTTGTATTTCTTTTATTTTGTCCTCATTGAATGTGAATAAAAATTTGTTCTTATTCAGGTTATAGATTATTTATTCATACAAATACCTTGACAAATACATTATTGTATATACAGGTAACTCATTTTGATGAGGTTAATAGTATTTAATATTATTGAGTTACGGGAAGGCGCAAGTTAGACACTTGCCACAGGCGCTTCATACCCTCGTTACGGCACTGTACATCTCTACACATAATATAAAGGGAAGACATATGTCTGTCTGTTCGCGGTTGCAGCGGAGCCAAGGATCAAGTAAATGAGGAAACAAAGGTTTTGAGAAAATAGTGTCGAGTATCGCGAATGTATATGTGCTTGTCACGCGGCGGGTAGTGGCCATCAGAGGGAGGGCGGGAGGCGCGCTATTGAGAAGAGTACTCATCTATGCTCGTATGTCGTACACGCTCACGCATGCATACGCAGTCCAGCGAAAAGCTGGTTTTATTAAACACGAATGAATTTTTATTTCATAGAACAGTGTGGGCGCTAAATAGATTAGTTTTTATATTTTACAGGTACCTAACCTTATTTATTATATTTTTATTTTGAAACTTTTATTAATTTACCTAATTTATTTTGTAGTTATATGTTTCGGATTCAAGAGGTCGTTGGTCGTCGCGGGGCGCGTCAACAACATCCTCCGCCCTAGTACCGCGCAGCACTCTTCGTTCTACGGAAGAGTGCTGCGCGGTTGCTGGTCGTATCAATATGTCCGTTTTTGTCTTTATATTTACGACTATAACTCTATAATCCTGTTCGAGGGTAAGTTTTTAGAATCATTTCTCTATGACTAGTGTTACGTGATAAATTGGGTTTAACCACTAGTACCAAATCTTTCTCTTTCAGGGGTTTTCCTTCCAGATACCACCAGCGCTTCCGGTCTGTATTGCCTAATTCCTAATTGTACTTACGAATATAATTTAGTAACCAAAAAAAAAAACTCGTGAATGTACACCATATCTGTCAGACATCGTGACTAAGTCATTCATGAGCAAAGCCATTTAGGAAATCAGTCATTTTTGGGAAGCGTTTCGATTCCATAAAGAAAAATGGAAGAAACCTAACGTTGCAGAAAATATTGCTTTCTGTAGGCTTATGTAATAGCACACCTTGTATTCTGCTAATGTAGGCCTTTTTACGAGAAATCCGTGTACTAAATTCATCCTAAGTGCTATTGAATTAACATCAACAGATTCCAAGTTTACCTGACAACTTAGAAACGGCGTAAAAACTTTAAAGAGAGGCAAAAGAGTCCTCCTCGTAAATAATCTGCAAGTGACAACTTCAGAAGACTTCGGCAGGCTTCGTGTTGTTTGATGGAAAATAAATTGACTGATTAAGGAATGTTCAAGTTTTATCTTCGCGAATACGAAGTCGTTGGAGTGTAACAGTTGAGATATTTTTCCATTGGAGCGGATTATAACTAGCTTTAACCCCTTTAAATTTCGCTCTTCAAGGGGTTGAAGTTGGGAAATTCCTTTCTTCACAACTCCAAGAGTTTGTGTTGCTGACAAGGGGATTCGAAAGGTTCCCGTTCGTAGCAACTCTGAAATGGAAGTAATCGCTAATTCGCTACAACGAATATCAAAGAACAGAAGGTAAAAATGGTTTATGTGAGATCAGTGCTTGAGTATGTGCACGGGGTATTAAATTTGAATCAAATATTTAAGAAACTTTCTACATGTCGTTACCCAACGTTCGGTCAATCATAGTGATCGGTCAAACGGTGTCGAAGTCTATTAACATCAGATATACCAACATCCTCTTTTATAAAGTTGGCACATATATGTATTTTTCCATGGAGAAGGTGTTTATGCTATCGCCTTTGTTGTAACTAGCCACTAGATGGCGCTGCAGCGCATCAACTTCTATACCGTTCAACCAATCGCCATGAAAATTGGTATATTTACATCGGTATTTGAGTACGGAGAATATTTTCGAGCTGTCAACTTTGTTATAACTCGCTACTAGATGGCGCTACAGCACATAAACTTCTATTGCAGGACGTCTGCGGGATTTTGCTAGTAATATATATGTATAATAATTTAATCGTACAATAATATTAAGAAAAGACATATATATATATATATATATATATATATATAAACACATATAACTTAATAATAAATGCTATACATATAAAATATATACATATTTTAAATATATAGAAACTTGGTCGATAATTTCTAGCGGGGAATGTGAAACAGATGAGAATGGGTTCAATAAAAAGTCAAATTTGATTTACTCGTAGGTAGGTACGAATAAGTAATACCTAATAAGATAGTTCCATTTTCAAAACACATGAATCTAACAATTCGAGAGCTACTGAGCAATGAACAGTGTTTGTATAACATATCTAGTATGTATTCTCATATCGATAGCTCTGACACAACTCACTTCCATAACACGTACGTTGTTACAGCAGTTTTTGTGTGTTTTTTTGTGTGAATCATATTACTCCAAATAATGAATTATTATTATTCAACGTAAAGAAAAAGTTGCAGAAAATCGTATTATAGGAGAAGTCGACAACTCAATTACAGTTTTAAGTGTGTCGCCGTAACTTTCCCATGGATTAAATGAACCATAAAATTTCTGAACAATATTGTTGGTAACGTTACCGACTCCACAATGGCGAACTCTGAACATGCCACAAGTTTTAATGACTAGCCAGCATAATACATCTATATGAACTGTTTTAAACTATCCGTTGTGATTCTAAATTAACATATTTTAATACTAAATACTCTTTATTGTTTAAATGACAGAATGAAATAGGCGACCTTATCGCTAATGCGATCTATTCCCGGTAGCCTTGAGATAGAGAAGAATAAAAGGGATATATTTATAAAATCTGAAACTAAAGAAAAACCATAACGTTCAGGACAGGTTGATTCCTGTTCGGAAGAAGAAGGGATTATCAGAGTTAAATTATTGAGGCAAAACAGAGAAAATAGTCAGTTTAATATTGAAGGTAATTGCACAGTCCAAAGAATTCCGGGGTCGCAGATATGTATTAGGGATGGTAAGGAGCTCGGTAACCGTAGCCGTAATCTTATATTTGAAATTAAAAAAAAATTCGTAACCTAAATAAAAGACTCAGGTGTTATTAAAAATAATTTTATTCATTGGCGTCAGGGGCGGAATTTAAACGAAGCGAGTTGGTCAAGTTCTTGCTGTTTGCATTTGATTTGACAGACCTCTCGTTCTTTCTGTGTGA
This sequence comes from Sesia apiformis, assembly GCA_914767545.1. NCBI lineage: Eukaryota > Metazoa > Arthropoda > Insecta > Lepidoptera > Sesiidae > Sesia > Sesia apiformis. Next base: position 1,501,627 of record OU611958.1, read on the forward strand.
GAGTGAGGTTGCAATTATTCCCTATTTGATTTTGTGTTTCTTCGTTTTCAGTTAGTAATACATTTCTTAAAAAGTTCATTAAAAACATACCCGTAATTGCAACCATATTGAAAATAATTTCATATCCGTATCTGTAACTGAAAACGGTAAAAGTGTATACAATACAGTATACAATAAAAGTATACAATACAGTATAGTATACTTTGTATACAAAGTGTATACAAGTGTAGTGTATACAAAAGTGTAAAAGTCTATATACCCGGATCAGAAATATCATATCCCTAACAACCCTAATATACATCGTCAGATCAGCACAGAAATAGTTATAATGTTAACAGTTTATAATATTTAAGCGTTTAGTTTACGTTTTAGGATGAAGTTAATAAAATAAGAGGTTATATAAAAAAATAAATTTCCTCTTAAAGTATTATATAGAAGGTAAAGAAAATATAAGTAGATTTAAAAGTATTAAGTTTTGAAAGAATAACAGCGGGGCGCTTGCGATTGATTGCTCACTTGCTGCCATTTTTTAATTATCAATTCGTAAGCTAGCTCGAAAAGTTGTCATTGTGCACTTCGATTGAACTTCGAGGTCCGAGTGCGCTCGGATAGCTGTTGTCACTATCCTAATAACGTCGGAGTACCTAACCATCAATTCATTTCAAGTTCAGTCCAAGCGCAATCCAATATCGTGTCAACGCAGCTTCACTAGGAACATTGTCTGTCAAAGTCTGTACTGAAGCTAAACAATCGAAAGGATACAACAGAATACATATTGTGCACAGATAAAGGGCACCCACGGCGGGAAGTTTAGGACGGAAACTTCTGGACCCGCATTTGTAGTGAAATGATATATGTAAATATTGCAATGTGAATTTAACCTATACCCATACAATAATAGAGTGAGTTCAAATAAAATACCAATGTAACATAATTTCAGCTATTACAATACTTAGATATACGCACGTACATATTTAAATACAAATGACTATTGCTTTTATATTATATACATGCATAAGAGACTTTAGTTAAGAGTAAGTAAATTATATACGTAGGTACTTATGAAATGCTATGCCCTCGGAAGACTTCTTTGTTCATTGACAATATTTTTTGCAATATCGAAGTACGTAATTCGGCATTTTTTTAAATATACTGTTTCCATTAACCAATATCTAAACAAAAAATATATAATCAACTATCTGCAAAAACATTTATTTTCTACCTACTTCCGTTGTTAGGAAATTGACTCATCTGTATGAGTGTTTCTTATATTCTAAGTCAATGTGATTGGTGGTAGTCGCTCTCGCTACTCGCGCATGATTAAAGTAAGACTAAGCGAGAAAGACATGCCAAGATGGCCGACGAAGGACTTTGACTTACGACAATCATAGTTTGGTTTTGTAGGAAAACACAAAATAAATGAATTACCTACTTACATAAAATGAACTTCAAATCACTTAAATACAGTTCATATGTAAATAATAACAACGTTATACCTTCTACATTAAACTAAACATGTAGTATTTTATTGATTGCACCGTTTGATGTCAAAACAAAGCACTTCTCTCGCTTGCGCGCGATCGACTAAAGGAGTTATGGATAATTGACCATGACGTAATGAGCAATTTTTTAATAGTGCATTGAATTTGCTCGCCTAACACATAGAAGTCATTGTGATCAACAATACAACCTGTTTTTTATAATTTATTTGGACACTGGCATAGCCATTGGTTTACATACCAAATAATAATACAGAATTATTTTTATCACGGTCATTGTCCAGTTCCGTCGAAGCAGGAGTCGCCCAGTAAAGTCATGGGTTTTGCTGAGGACAGAGATGGACTCCTTGGAAGAGCACTAAAAATGCAGCCTCACGTTTTTAATTAGTTTGCGAACCCGTAGGCTGTGGAACGAACTGCCTCAAGAGGTCTTTCCATTGAGCTACGATATGGGGTTCTTCAAGAGAGCTGTGAATAGGATTTTGCAAGGTCGGCGGCGCGCCCGCATACCCCCTGGTGTTGCAGGTGCCCATGGGCGGCGGTAACACTTACCATCACGTGGGACCGCTTGCTCGTCCGCCCACTAGTCTATAAAAAAAGTTATCACAAACATTATGTACTAACTAACACTAGGCACTTTGAAGTTTAATAAACTATCACTATTATACCACAAATCCCGCAATAAACATTTTTTACAATAATCAAACGAAAAGATAAAAAAAAAACCCTATTTTTTATTAACTGAAGCAAATAATTATAATTTACCAAGAATGTCATCACCAAATCGATGTGATTCCTATAACTTCATTGTCACAAGAAAACCTAAATTGAATTTTCTACCGTCGTGCATCGATTTTTTTTTTTATGGACGAAGGTGGCAGACGAGCATACAGTCCAACTGATGGTAAGTGGATACTGTAGCCCATAGACATTCGTGATACATGCCAACATTAGTCCAAAATGACAAACGTTGGCACGCTCCCGGATGCGCTGCCTACCTTTGGATATAGGACTGGATTTGGAGAAATGGGGAGGGATAGGATGGTAATGGGCTCTGACACATCTCACTAACTACCGAAACACGTACGTACATTAGAGAAATAAGATTAAGTGGGAAATGCAGTACATTTCAAGGTATGTCTTCTGTGAGAGAGGGGTAACGTGGCCAGTCGAGTGCGCCGAGTGGCTGTTGGATTGCAGCGTGCACTCTCCCCCTCATCAAAGTCATTTGCGGCACATTTAATTACTTTACAATACAAAATAGTGCAGTCATTGAAGGTTTTTACCTCCGAATTCTTACAGACTGAACCGATTGACTTGAAAATGTGACAGAAGGTAGAAAATAGTCCAAAGATCAAAAGTTATATAGTACCGAGGTGTGCTCTCCCCCGGGGGGTGAATGCCACCCTTTGTCGGGGGTGAAAATTTTTATGTGTAAATAGCCAACGGGAATCGATAGAGGGTTCATTTTAAGCAACAACGGTTATATGACATTTTTTTCTAAAGTTAATACTTTTTAAGTTATTTGCGATTGAAAACAACGATTTTTCATCTGAAAAAAACATGTTTTCGATCAGTTTTTTACAAGTAACTCGAAAACCTTGAGGTTTAGAATAACGATAAAAATATATATACTTTTTAATTTTCTTACATATGGGGTGGTTTTTACCCCTTTAAAGCCTTGAGCACACCTAGGCAACATATAACTTTTTTTTTTTTATGGACGAAGATGGCAGACGAGTATACAGTCCACCAGATGGTAAGTGGATACTGTAGCCCATAGACATCCGTGATACATGCCAACATTAGTCCAAAATGACAACGTTGGCACGCCTCCGGATGCGCTGCCTACCTTTGGATATAGGAATGGGTTTGGAGAAAGGGTTGGGGAAATGGGGAGGGATAGGATGGGAATGGGCTCTGGCACATCTCACTCACTACCGAAACACGTACGTACATTAGGGAAATAAGATAAAGTGGGAAATGTAGTACATTTCAAGGTAGTCTTCTGTGAGAGAGGGGTAACGTGGCCAGTCGAGTGCGCCCAGCGGCTGTTGTATTGCAGCGTGCACTCTCCCCCTCATTAACTTTTGAAGAGGAGGGTAAAATAAGCTTGCTTGCAAATTTTCAGCCAAATCGGTTCAGTCCGAAAGAATTCTCAGGTATTCTCAGTATTTTCATCTTCAATGACTGGACTAAAACAAATAATATTTTAATTTATTTTCAAGTCCACTAAACTATTAAAACGGGCCTCCGCTGGATACGGCGCGACATAATAGCTCCATCAAGCAATAGCGAGTTATGTCAACTGCAATGTGATTTTGTTACTTGCAACATTGCCTCCGGACAAACATCCACTAACATAGTTTGATGCAACATCAATATGGCCAGGGCGGATATTTCATCGCCTGCAAAGTGGATCGTGAATCCTAAATGCGTTGTAAATTTCATAAGGGCACTATCAATAACATTTTCCACATGCAAAAGGACAATGTTTGTCATGTAATTATAACTTATTGTAAAATATTAATTAGTGGAATTTGCTTAAGGCTTAAGGCTTTGCTTTGGAATTTGCTTTGGAAGTTGCTTTGCTTTGGAATATTAATGTATAATCAAATCATTATTGTATTTTTATTATTCGTATCATTATCATCGTTAGCGCGTCTCCAATGGCTCTATTGATAAACAACGCTATGGCTTGTCCGCGGCTGTTGCGTTGAAGGTAATTACCAGCATCGCAATCTGAACTCCTTTTGTGTTTATTCCTATTTTTGTGGTGTTTGAATAAGGTGATGTTTATTTCCATGAATGTATGGTAACCCTATAGAGAGTGATGAAAATAATATACAGAGTTAAATAGACAATACTTACACCGTCTTCTTTCGTGAGTACAAAGAACTTTTGTTCACCGATCTATTTAGAATTGAGCGATCTATTTTCATACAAACCACTCACTTGCACCGCGTTGGTACAAACGTTCAGCCAACACTTCTACCGGGTATCGGCACGTGCCCGGGCGCTTCTCATCGACTCGCGATCCCGCGGTACCCTTCCAAAGCAACGCCTTAAGCCGAGGTCCGTTCCTTCCGCAGGTCTACCGGCGGGAGAGCCCTTAGGCTCATTGCCGCACGCACTCTTTCATCCTGCGCGTTCTGCCTTCTGCGCTCGCCCTAAACCATACATGTCCAGTGACTCTTGAAAGGCCATTAGGGCCACAAGAACTTAGCCACTCCGAAAATAAAAACGCGCTGGTACACTAGAACGAATATTCTAAATCTAGTAGGACCAGAACGATTAGCAGCTGTTTATGAATGGAGTGTGCGGCATTGCCGTTCGTAACAGCACTTAGTGAGTAGAGTAATAAAGGCAGAGGGTTCATTTAAATAATAAACTTTTGGGGGAATATGAAGTTCAGAAAAAATTTTGTAGAACAAAAGTTCTTTATTTTAATAATATAAATTCAGCATTGCGAAGGCGCAGATACTTTTAATTTAAACCAGTGTAAATAAAAAATACAATAGAATAGAATACAGAATTTCTTATAAAATATATCATAAATTTTGAGATCAGTTTTAATAAAATTAATTTGGAAAATCTCTTCATTTCTAAGTATTCCTACAAGATTAATTTTAAAATGTTCGCAATGAACCATAATTAATTAGTTATTCTCCGGAATTAATTTCGTCTGTTAACTGTAATTATGATAACAGAAAGAGGTTTCGAATATTAAAATTGTGAAGATTTGGTTTTCCTAAAATTAAGATCATTTTACAGGAAAGGAGTCAAATTGACGATAAGCGGTGATCGCCGTCCACCAGCAAAATAATGCAAGATTACATGTATAGCTTTCTTAAAGTTTCTTAAAGGAGGTAAAACCTCGTAGGGCAGTTCTATGGTTGCCAAAACAATGTGCATGAGAAGCTCCATGTTTAGCAGTGGATGATAAAAGGTTTGGTTACGGTTACCATAGTATTTTTAACTTGTAAACGGCACGCTGCTTGGCGAGTACATTCTTTTACAGGTAGTGTAGTTCCTCGGGGTTTGTGGTAGCGACTTAGCCTTTTACGATATCCACGGGAAGAGAGGGTGTGGTGCTATTCTAAAGCGTGTCGACACCACGACCACAATCATAGGAGTACAATGAACTAACCATACCATATCTTATCATTCCATCAGCCTGTGTCTCTTCACTGCTGGATATTGGCCTCTCCCAAGGACAGCCACCACACACGATCTTCAGCTCTTGTCATCCAGCCACTACCGGCGACTTTCTTCAAGTCGTCAGTCCTCCTGGCCGGAGGGTGTCCACGCTACGTTTCCCGGTACGTGGTCTCCATTCGAGAAATCTAAAACAACATAGGACTAACCATACACGCTCTAAAATATATCCAAACGAAGAAAGGGCGCTCTGCAAGATAAATATTTCTACGAAAAGTGCTAAACATCTATTTACCTGAAGAAGCCAGAAGGACCTGGCGGGACACGCTCTCGCCGAACCAGCAAGGAGACGAGCGGACGGTGCCAGATGCAATACGCATCCGCACCGACATCTAGCACCGATCTCTGCAACTACCAGTGAGGAATCACCAGCCCAAGGTCGAGCTGTGCATTCACACGCCGCCAGTTCCACTGCTTGGCCCTGGACAAGAAATTATAATGAGAATAAGGATTTTCTACTAACGTAAGTTACAGTATATACTCGTAGCTTGTAGAAAATAAAAAAGGATTCCATATTATACCATCAACCTTAATGTGGCTTCGACACACTGCGACATATTGTACATTGAGGGAAAAGTGCACGTTGCATTATCACAGCCACTGGGCGCACTAAACTGGCCACGTTGCCCCACTCACACAGAAGGACTACCTTGGAAAGTGGTGTATTTCCTGCTTTATCGTATTTTCCCAATCTACATACGTATTTGGGTAGTGAGTAAGATATGCCAGAACCCATAATAATCCCATCCTATCCTATCCCTTCTCATTTTCCCAGCCCTTTCTCCCATTCCATTCCGTAATCTGCAAAGGTAGGCAGCGATTTCGGGGGTGAGCCAACGTTTGTCATGGTAACTTTTGTCAGGTATGTTTGTTTGGACTGATGTTGACATGTATCGCGGATGTATATGCACGACAGATGTACTTAACCATCGGGTGGACTATATGCTCGTCTGCCGACATTATCTATAAATAAAATGTCTTGTAAACTATATCAGTAGATAATTACATATCTGTTGTTAAAGCTGGTTGTAGCACAACAATTTTATTATTCACTAGCTGTACCCGGTCACGCGTTGCTGTGGCTGCCCAACAGAAGGCGCTTACCCTGTTTTTACCTGTTTTTGGATAAAAATTATGTTTTTACCCTGTGATATGTATATAAAAACATGCGCCTATTCGAGTGCAACGTTGTTTCCAAATTTCAAAGTAATCGATGAAGAACTTTCGGAGATTTAAGATTTTGAACAAACGAGCGTTTGCATTTTTATTTATATACTCGTAGATTCTTAATCGCTTTTGATTTTTTATGTACCCAAAGGTTTTCTGGCTGAGATCACTTTTAGATACAATGCCTTTTATGCATTCTGTGTCTATAATGTCTGTTATTGTTTTTGTTTTGATGCAAAATAAAGAGTTTTATCTAAAGCGCGCGCCATGAACAGGTAGAATTTCGGTCATTGGCATAAAATAATAAATATTTCGTAATACATAAATTAATTAATAGATAAATAGCGATTATTTCGGTCCGAACACTTTACTAGACCGTTCATATTAAGGTTCAATAACATTGTATATAGTAAAGTGATTGACGATTTCAAATAAATCTCTTTTCCGTTCAGTATTGGCTGATCTCATGTCAATGACCGAAATTCTTTCTACTCGTGGCCCGCGCTTTTTCTATCTGTTTACATGTGGTAGTTAATAAAATAACACTATCACATCCCATATCCTCAAGGGACAATAGGGAGTGTGAAAAATGACGTGAGATAAATTCTTACTCCCCTTATACTTCCTATTTCCCAACCTCTCCAATTATTGCCATCATTCGTGATTATTGACCGGTGTTGGCACTTATCGCGGATAAATGCAAAAATGTGCGACGACTATCCATTTACCATCCAGTTGAAACGTCTACTCTACTGTTATCTTCTTGCTATACATATAGACTGTATAGAAATGTATATGTGTAAAGAAACTATATTTCTTTAATTTGTACAGCGCTCTTCTGTCGGTAAACAGTGACCATGTACTTATGTACTCCATAGATGGCGCTGTGAGTAATGGCGGCCAAGACGGTTGGAAAAGCAGCCGATGTTTGGGGGTTGACAGAACTCACCGTGATTGAGTATATTGTTTTATTATTATAAAAATTGTATAAACAGGAATTGACAATTTAAATAATATACTTTAAATGTCGTTTCTTTGTTCTCAAGTAGGATAGTATGATTTAAGTTAAACAGTGTAATTATTATTGTATGTATGTAAGTACTAAAATAAAAACTTTGTTTTCAGAGCAACACAATTGTTTATTAGATATTTACAATTCCTAATAAGTTTGGAGATATTGTATAATAATGTGTATATGTGTATACACATGTGTATAATATGTGTATAATAATGGTATCGAAGACCATTGACCTAATTTAAATCGGGTTTCAAAAGAGGAATCAATAGAAAATATGAAACAGGGCTTTCTCCAAACACATACTCGTAAGTATTTAGTTACTGAATAAATGAACACGAATCTCAGGTGGGCGAAGCCACAGGCATGAAGTGGTCTTAACCAATATTACAAATATGACAATTAGTTTATTACCTAGTAACTACGTAACAAATAAAAGAATGTACACTAAATTTTGTGGAATGAATTAATATAACATCGTTATTAAGCTTAATTCCGCTCGAGCGGAGAAGATCTAGAACTGTATAACAGAGTAAAACGAAATAAATCGTGTTTATATCTGATATATAATAAATAAAAGAAGAAAGAAAAATCACTATCAACTATTTAATGGAAATCTTTCAGAAAAATAAATTACAGCTAACAATTGATATATTTCTAAAATACACGTGTACTTACGTATAAAAAAACAAGATACGCATTGCTATTTTAATTTGCTGTATCTTCTTTAGCCTCCTCATCTTCCTTTATATTCTCTTCGCCATCAATGTCTTCCGTTTCTGTTTTTTCTTCTCCTTCTATAGATTTGTCTTTTACTGTTTCTCCTTCTACATGTTCCCCTTCGGTTTCTTCCCCTTCCAATAGTATACGCGATTTAGAAGTTCTCATTTTTTCTTCGTAATCTTTTGCGAATTTCATCTGTGACTCTAAAGCCATTTGAGAGTAAGCCAGGTCTTTCAGTATTGATCTTTGGATCTCAGCTTTGCTAGCAGCCAACTGCTGTCCAATACTTACTTCACTAACCTGCTCTCCCACCTCAGCTGATTTTGAACTGACAGTGGATTTTGTAGAGGTCACAAACGATGGAAGACTTTTTTTAGAAACAATTTCTTGTCCTGAAGACACCGGAATAAGTTTTAAGCTGGGAATAGTCTTAATACTACCCAGAGATGATGATGAAATGGAAACTGAAGGGGAACTTCGCTTTTCGCCATAAGACTCTCTTGACAACATTGCCACAGATGTAGCCATCGTTTTTCCTACTGATATTTTTGAAATTTCCTCGGGCTTAAATCCAAGATCGCCATGTTCATATATTTTCTCAAATGAATCCAGTGTCTCAAGGGATGCCGTACGTTCAATATCACGATACTGCATTACTATTTCAAGCAATCGTGAAAGCAGAACATTTCTATCTTGTTGTATTTCACGTGTGGGATCTGTTTCAGACCAAAGCTCTAGTTTTAATGCAGCTTGCACTGCTAATCCCACTTGCTTCAATATTTTCTTTAATCTGGCATGTTCGTTTGTCGCTTTTGAAGTTTCGGCATGAGACATGTTCTGAGTGTTCATGCTAGAGTGCAACTTTTGCTCTAAAAATCTTACTTGCATGGAGAGCTTACTATTCTCATTTGTCATTTTTTCCACTTCTGTGTGAAGTGCATTAATGTCGATGTTTTTCATGTTCAAATATGCCATTTGATTTTTATTATTTTTATAAGCTATAGTTAATTGATCGACAACTTTTTGTTGTACTATGTTTTTATTAATCGCCAAATCTCTTTCCCTTTCCGCCGCTTCCATAGCGATATGAGCCGCTTTTTCACTTTCTTTATAGTTCTCGTTTTGATCAGTTACCTTTTCTTGTGTACTCAAAAGATTACAAAGCTCGTTATTTAATGCAATATTTTCTCGTATAACTCTGTGTGTAGAGGCAGCAATCTTCATTTCTGTTGCGTCTTGGAAATCCTGGGCCATTTGTAAGAGACGTGCCTCCATTTCTTTCTTCAGTCTGTCTTTGCCAAGAATAAATTTATGCTCACAATCTAGAATTACTCTCTTATATTTCATTTCTTGGTCTTTCAGGGCTTCCTCTTGCTTTAAGTATTTTTCTACTAAAATATTTTTCACCGCTTTAAATTCTTCCAAAGAATTCAATTTACTTGTTAACATTTTGTTCTCCGATGTTAATTGATCCTTCGTAGTTCTAAAACCGTTCTCTAATTCGGTTTTTTTTTCATAAAACCGAACCCTTTCAAGTCCCATGTCCTCCTCCAAGCCTTTTATTTTGTCTTTTAATTCATTGTTTTCCTCACTCTTCGAATTAAGAGTCTTTTTCAAAAATGATATTACGTCAGCTCTGTCTTCTTCCAATTTTTTGACAGCCTCTTCCATTTCTTCATTACGGATTTGATAATCGTTAACAGCATTTTGGAGTCTTTCTACAATGCGGTTGCACTCCGCTATCTGCAATTCTAGAAATATTTTATCAACCTCAGTATAACCTTTTGTAGGTGGTTCCTCTATTTTTCCTTTATCCTTTTTTGGTGCCATATTTTACATAATTACTTTTCAAAAATGCAGTTTTTACAAAAACAATATGATGTGTGAATTATGAGTTTACGTAAATATAAACAAACGGTTGCTAGGAGAGGTACACAGACATTAATCAAATATCATCCACAAATGTCTGTCATTATTAATAAAGTACATTAAGTATACTCGATACGAGTATTTTCTGTCAAAACTTATACATAGACTATGGAATGATACACAAACATACCATAAGGCGAGCGTAGACGAAGTTTCTGTGATTGTACGAGTATTTATTCTCCTGATGAAAACGTGTGCCACTTGACAGATGACCCTGATTATTTTTTGCTTGCTAAGAAACTGTTTAAATTCTTTCTCGTATGTTTATTTATTCTTTGCGATTAGCAAAAAGGTATAACGACTGATCGAATATTTCAATCTATGGTTATTTATAACCTTCGACAAATACAACTTGACGTACCCCAGCGGATCCCAACCAACCAACAAACAAAGTTATTAGTGATAATATATTTGCTATTATCTGCCACAATCGTTATAAGCTATAATAACTATAATTACTAAAGCAACGAATTTTTGGAACGAAGTTCCTTTACACGGCTTACGGTAGGTGTGTTTCGAGAGAAAATGTAACATCACGTAAGATTATTACCCCCTCCATACGCCTTTCTCTTTCTCTGTGTGTGTGTGCATGCGAGCGAGAGCGAGACTCAAGCAGAATAAGAATAACAGACGTACAGACTAGTGCGTGGCCGGTTGTATAACCTATTTTTTTAATTTTTTATTAGATTTCTTATTTTATTGCATTGAATTGTTGCATTCCTTTTCAATTATTTGCATTGAAAATATGATACAAAATAAGAAAAAAATAAATGAACTATACAGATTTTATTTCGAATTACATTCGGAGTTTAAAAAAAAATGCGTGAGGATCTTCGTTCCTGACGGGGGTCCCCTGACCGCACACGTTTTTTTTTTTTACTAAAAACTATTTGAGGGGATCCCACAGTCGCTGGGCGCACTCAAATGACCACGTTACACCTCTCTCATAGAAGACTACCTTGAAACGTACTGCACTTTATCCTATTTCTCCAATGTACGTACGTGTTTCAGTAGTAAGTAAGATATGCCAGAGCCCATTCCTATGCTATCCTATCCCTTCTCATTTTCCCAACCCTTTCTCTCATTCCATTCCTTAATCTGCAAAGGTAGGCAGCGCATTCGGGGGTGAGCCAACGTTTGTCATGGTATATTTTGTCAGATCAGTTTGTCTGGCCTGATGTTGACATGTATCGTGGCTTATTTGCTATGTTAAATATGCCAGTGCCCATTCCCATCTCATCCTACCCTATCCCTCCATGAAATCAAATGTTACTGCATTTTCCATTTTATCTTATTTCCCTAATGTAAGTACGTGTTTCGGTAGTGAGTGAGATGTGTCAGAGCCCATTCCCATCCTATCCCTCCTCATTTTTCCCAGCCCTTTCTCCAAATCTATTCCTATATCTCCAAAGGTAGGCAGCGCATGTGGGTGCGTGCCAACGTTTGTCATTCTGGACTGATATTGGCATGTACGGCGGATGTACCTAGGTAATAATATCCACTTGCCACCAGGTGGACTGTATGCTCGTCTACCGACTTCTCCTCATGCAATGCAACCAGCCCTATAAGTATCCACTGTCAGACATGGGCCTCCGCATGCATATTGTCTTGTGCAATGCAGATGTATGGCCTCAATACGCCATGCCATGGCCAAGCGGGTAAGCGAGTCCACTCTGTTTGAGGTGGTGTAATTCCTCAGGGCTCGTGGCAGCCGCTTTGTTAATCTTCAATCGCTTTTTACGACACCGACGGGCGATGCTATTCCAAAACCGGCCGACATCACACAGCACAAAAAAAAAACATTTGAGGTGAATCTCAAATATATTGGTACATGTTGATTTTATTTGGTACACTTTTACCTATCGTCTTTTATTAATAGACTCTTAGTTGACTCCCGACTGCAAGATGTCGAATCAAGAGAAATTCAAGAGATTGCATTCTTTTGCAGCCTTTAAAACGTATCGAGTACTGTCAAGAGATGATAAGTAGTCAGCGCACCGCCCATGGACATTTGAAACACCAGAGGTAGTGAATTATATATTCTACGTCCGTGTAGAGAGCATTTGACTAAAGCTAGTTTTGTAATGAAACGGGCAATTGAATAAAACAAAAAAACAGTGTCATTGTAGTACAGAACTAATTGAAATAATACATTAAAATACCTTAAATATTTAACAATACACTCGAGAATAAATGAATTCAGATAACGGAGTAGGTATTGATAGTGCAGTGAGAGTTGGGTGAATGACACAGGTTATATTAACGCAGTTTGTAATGTACGCGATTATTCTTCTGGTCAATGTTGTACAGAATTTGATTTTGGTTATGATATATCGATAATTAATGCGAGCCGCGCATACACTACGTACCAATGTATCTCCAACCCTAGTCGATGAATGTGCCGGTCTTGAGCGACATTCAAGAAAATTTGGACCTTCTCCGCTGTATTTTAGGCTCAATTTAGTTTGAGCGAATGAAGATTGGTAGTTATTCTTTGTAGGCGTTTGCAGTTTTACTAGTGAATATTCTGCACGCTAGCAATATTAATTATTCTATGTTTCTGATTCTACACTATTCTCCTCTTCTGTAAATGCCTCGGTAACTGCGTGTTCTTCTATATATTCACGTTCTTCATGCTCTCCTTTCACACTTTCAGATACTAATGGTTCTTGTTCTTCCTGTGTCTCCGTCGTGGAATGATCGAGATCTCTCGTAACTGATTTAGTAGATTCAACTTTGCTCATAGCTTGGGTTTCAGTGCTTGATACACTTTTCACACCTTTAGACTCAACAGAAGCCGCACTCTTCACTGTCGATTGTGAAGAAGTGACAAGCGAAGGTCGACTATATTTAGTACTGACCTGTGTCCCAGAAGACTTTGGCGTAGATGTCACTTTTGATGATATTGAAGATAAACTTCGCTTCAACTCCCTAGATGGGATGCGCTTAACAGAAATCCTTTCTGTGGACGGTTTAGGCATAAAACCCAGATCACCTTGTTCGTATATAGACTCACTGCGTTGGATTTCACTGTGCTGCATTATTAATTGAAATAAACGTGACAATAAAACTTTTCTTTCAGCTTTCTCGCGTACAGGATCTGTATCAATCCATTGGTCCAGTTTTAATGAAGTTTGTATAACAATTACCAACTCTTGGAGTATTTTTTTAATTTTCTTACATTCTTTCGTTATCTTTGATGAATCTAGAACAGACTTTTTTAGATCATTTGTCCCAGTATACAAATTCTGTTCTAAAATTTGAATTTGAACAGAAAGAATATGGTTATCTTTTATCAGTTTCTGTATTTTAGCACGAAGTGTATCAAAATCGTAGTTTAATTTAACACAAATCGCTTTCCCTTTTAGTATTTCGCGATATGCGGTAGTCAGTTCATCCATACATTTCAGTTGAACTATATTCTTCTGGACTGCTGCATCCCTCTCTTCTTCGGCGGATTGCATAGCGATACGAGCTGATCTATTACCTTCTCTTAATTTTTCATTTTGATCGGCTAGCTTAGCTTGTCGTGACAAAATATTGTCCAGTTCACTATTTAAAAGAATGTTTCCTTTGATGACCTTATGAGTAGCAGCAGCAATTCTTAGTTCAGTCGCATCCTGAAAGTCTTGAGTCAATTGTAGTAACTGTCCTTCCATTTCCTTCTTTAAGTTGTCTTTTCCGACGACAATTTTCTTCTGAGTATTGTAAATTAGTTCCTTATATTTTGTTGCTTGATTTTTAAATGCCTTTTCTTGTTTTTCAAATTTTTGCATCAAGTCATCTCTTATTGCTCGGAACTCTTCCATAGTATTAAGTTTACCTGCTAATAATCTGTTTTCAGAAGACAGTTGATCCCTCATAGAAGTAAAATTTTTTTCGAGTTCCGTGATTAATTCTTTGAATTGAGCCGTTTCTATTTCTCTTGCTTCTTCTAGTAATTTGACTGTATCTTTAAACTCAGCATTCTCTTCATTTTTCCGAATCAGAGACTTTTTTAAGTATTCAATAATGCCGCCTCTATCTTTATCTACTTCATCGTAAGTTGTTTGCAGTGCCTGGTTCTGAACTTCAAGTTTGTCGACAGTTAATCTAAGGGAGCCAATTTTACGGTTGAATGCATATATTGTTTCATCCATAGCAAGTTTTTGTTCTTCTGTAAGAACAATTTCAATTACTTTCGTTGCATTTTCTTCCTTTTTCGGGGGCATGTTTTATAAAATTTTAATTATGTTTAAAAGTAATAAGAATATATGAATAAAATGTTATGACAGTGAACTTTGGTAATATCAATATCACATAAAAAATAAAATCTCTTCTTTGATTTCCAAAGAGAATAACATCAAAAATTTCACTGTCACAGACGTCAAAATTATTCTTTCACTTTCTGTCATCTAAAGAAAACAACCGTATTTCTAAAGCTTTGTGCTGACATCTTTTAACGATAGTCATGTGTCCCTAAGTAAATTCTGCTAATTACGTATTTAATTTTATTAATCTTTTACGTATCAAGCAACCATAGTCCATAGGATATACCTACTCTCTCTTCTACGCTGTCTTCATTCGTTCAACATAGAGTAATCGTGGTCAAGATCATGAAGGTGTTCGGGATTCTTTTCCACCGAGTTCTAGCGGTTGCATTGGGAGAATACTTAACCAACGAAAACTGAGGTCACAGATGTTTTAAGATCCGTCCAATTTATTGGAAATAGACCAATATTTTTTTTTATGGACGAAGGCGGCAGACGTGCATACAGTCCACCTGATGGTAAGTGGATACTGTCGCCCATAGACATCCGCAATATATGCCAACATTAGTCCAAAATGACAAACGTCGGCACGCCCCGGGATGCGCTGCCTACCTTTGGAGATATAATAATGGATCTTGAATGGTAGATGTGGCTAATGGGATCACTTTCAAACCAAAAAGACACTTAAGGACTGATTAGAAAATAATTTATTTAAACTTAAACATTTTGAATTTATTTTTGATGAATGGTAATCATTATAAAATTTATATAAAATACAAAAGTTATGTCAGATAACTAGACATGTTACTTCTTCAAACAATTTACACGGAATAATCAAATATGACACAATTCAATCTGAACAAATAAAACTGACATTCCAAATTTAAAGTAATTCAAACATAATACATAAACCAAACAGATCAGAGTTGACATCAAAAGAGTATGTATAATCTGAGATTACCAATCAACAATGGATTTGGAGAAAGGGTTGGGAAAATGGAGAGGGACGGGATGGGAAAGGGCTCGGTCCAGGGTGACTAATATTACCACGCCCCGGGGTACACTGCCTACCTTTGGACATTTACGAATTAATTTGAGGAAACGGTTAATAGGAAGTATTACAAGACGAATAGTTTTTCTCATTCATCACACCTAAAGTATAATGTAATAAGGAGTTTCCGTTATACTTCTCTCCATTCTCGTTCTCGGAGTTCTCCATTCGTTTGGAAAATAGGGTGTGGGATAGGGTGGTATGTAATGGGATGGGGTAGGAAATGGGCTCTGGCGTATCTCTATCACTACCGAAACACGTATGTACGTATATTGAAACTGTAAAGTAAAATTTAGTAACCATTTGAAATTTAGAATTGAAAAAGTATGAACATTGCAGAAACCTACCTCGCAGTACTTGGCGCCATACGCCGGCGGTGGTGAGTCGCAAAAGCGGTGCCTACTCCTGGTGCGAGTGGAGCAGTGCACCGGAGCGGGACACGCCGACCACGACGACCACTCGCCCCACCCGCCCGCGCCACCATCTGACCATATCACCTTATTGTTACCATCTTGTCCTAAAATCATCGTTGTCATTACTTCGCATGATGATAACGATGATGCCCATACGGCAATGATGATAACACTTCATGTAGCCCATCAGACTATTGCTAGCGGTGCCAATGACTTTGTTCGCGTGAACTTTCCAGTGATTCCTGTTGGAACTCTATAGTGAATCCGCATGGAAATTACCCTAAATGTTAACCGGGCACATAAACTTTACCCAGTGTCATTAAAATCCGTCCAGTGATTATGGCGTGATGCACGGACAGACAGACAAAAATTTTAAACAGACATTTTGGGCTCTGTGTCGTTCGAAAAGTAACATTACTATGATTTTTTTTCAAAAACTTCATGTAAAGACACGGCAGATGTAGCCGTGTCTGTCGAAATGTGTTTTGAAAGAATTCACTGAAAGTACGGTGCGATACAAATCCTAAACAACAATTTTTGGATTTTTTGTCTGTCAGTCTGTCTGTCTGAACGCGCATCACGCAATAACCGCTGGACAGATTTTAAAGAAACTTGTTGTAGTCATAACTTATATGCTAGGATAATATTTACAGTACTTAATATCTAGATTCACTATAGAATTCCAACAGGAATCACTTTAAAGTTCACACGAACAAAGTCGCTGGGATCGCTATTGTGTAATATACGAGTAGATAGATTTCATAAGGTACAAGACCCATATTATTATGACTCTGATTTAAAGAGGCAGGACAGTTGAGGTCGGTATGAAAAAACAAATTGTGTGTTTAATAACAGATTAGGTGGTAAAGTATGAACAGTAAAAATATGGAAACTAGCAGTAACACATCTTCAAATGAGCAGCTCAATAAATATTTGTATGCGTGAAAATCCGATTGGGATAAATATTTGTACGACATTCTTAGTTTTTTATATTTAAAATTTATTTGTAACAGTTTACGAATATTTATGATTTTTCTTTACATTTTCAGTTGTTCAATAAATGTCCACGCAGCAGCTCGCGGCTTTTCTTTGTCTATAGTTCGTTTTTTTATGATTAGACTAAATATAAACAAAGAAGAAAGTTGAACCTTTTACGTCAAACGATAAATTATAAAAGAGAGTATTATTTTATGATAGATTGTTATACTGAGATAGCGAATAGGCCGAATCTCTCCATGAGCTTTGCCTCCGAACTAAGTTGAATAGAGAGAGATCCTACATGCTTCCTTCCTTCTGTCTACTGCTAAAAAATGGACTACTTATATGGATATTATCATTCCGCTAATGAATTATCTCTAAGGAACTCTTTTTGGACAGGAAGGATGTTTGCGATGTTTAAGAAAATAACCTCGATGTCTGCGGCAATCGCGAAGCGTAGCGTACCAACTAAGGTTAAGGAAGCTAAAAAGTTTAATTGGTTTAACCTGAATATTGGCCTCTCTGAAAACTCACCACCACACACGATCCTCCGCTGTTTTCTTTCGCCCACTACTGGTAATTTTTTTGATGATAGCCACATAAAAAGCCTTTGTTGTTATCACTTTCATAACTCTTTAAACATTCTTTCAAAAAAAAACGTTTATTTTTTATTCTTAATTAATGTCTAACCTGACAAAGGTAACGTAGGGAGGCAGTCCATTCGGACATCCGCCACTGCGCCGGTGACCGCCTGCGACACGTACACGAAGCAGTACTCCGGGTACCGCTCACTGAACAGCCGGCAGTCGAAAGACGCTGTGTGCTGCCCTCTGTCGAAAACATTGAAACTTTGAAGAAGAATATATGAACGATTGGATCCGGCAATTCAACCGTTGCAAATTTAAAAATTTTCGGTTGTTAACAATCATTTTGTTTATTTATTCAATACTTTATTGTACAACATACACTGGACAGGCTTAATGCTACACGGTATTTTCTTCCAGCCAACCTTCAGGAGAGGAAAGATAATAATGACAGCGGCGCAATCAAAAAAGGAGTGAAGCAACAACAAAAAAATATATAAAAAGAATAATGGAAGTATTATTAAAATGAATTTGTGAATTAATAAAATATATAGGTACTTATATACATACATAAATACATACATATATATACATACTTCCGTAAGTAATAATAACTTAGTAATAGTAGGAAAAACATTACGATTGCATTTATTCGAAAAAAAAAAACAATTACGAATTCTAAACAGAAAGAACATAATTTTAAAAACGAAGAAAATTTGAAACCGTTAATAACCAACATGATACTTTTCATTTAATGTTTTAAAACTAAAATCAAGTATCAAGATGCAGCTGGTAGCGATATTCCCATTTGAAAGATAAATAATAATCGATATTGTTTAGGTACGATTAGTAAATAAACATTGAATTCTAATCAACGGCATATTAAATCGCACAGATGTTGGACGTGGCTCACTTACCCCTCATACTCTTTTCTTGACGTTACAATTTGCTTTACGGTAAGTAATAATAGATAACAATAAATTGGATTTAAGGAACGGCTTCGATACTACAGTTAAACCCTGGTTTTTAAAGTATCTATATAGATTAAAAAAAGAATTTTGATAAATGGTTAGTAAATAAAAAATGCTCTAAATCTTCTCATAACTGCTACTAAATATCAAAGAAGTGAATGCAGGATACTTTACCTTCTCACCCTTCGCTCAGCAACATATCGCAGCCGGTCCGAGTCCCTTCCAAAGACACGTACTCGATCAGCGCCCTCTAGTACGCATTCAGGGTACTGAAATAGCACTCTCACTCCCTCGCCGCAAGGGAACACCGATCCTCCATGCACGTTGAGTACGAACTGCTCTGACCAGTCCGCCTAACAAAAACAAACGATATTGTTAAAGGTCTTCTAGCTAACTGTTGTTCTTCGCCAAAAGGATTATGCGACATCTACTGTATCGACATCGACATAATAAAAATGTGAAAGTTTGGATGTTTGGTCGTTTGTTACTCGATCTCGTCGAAATGGCTGAACCGATTTCTTTGAATCTTGGCAAATACGTAGATTGTAATCCGGATTAACATACGCTAAGTACTATTTATTTACACCACGTGGACGAAGTCGCTGGTAAAAGCTAGTATCTTATATTTCATACCATCAGTATGTGGTATGAAATTTAGTAGTGAGAGAGTGCCCACTGCAATCGTACAGCCACTGGGGGCAGTCGACTGGCCTATCTACCCCGCAGATTTTTTAGAAGTACAGGAAACAAAGAACTGTGGCTCTCAGTTCATACTGAGGGTCATTACGAAACAGGCATTCTCTAAACAGGCCTTAAGGCCTATAATTAAACCAGACCTTTTTTCCGTCCACTGCTCGGCACAGGCCTCCACATGCACACTGTCTTGTGCACGTGGGGTATATGGCTTAAAAACGCCACGCCGCCCAAGCGGGTTGGCGAGTCCACTCGTAGCCCATCGTTATCTCCTAGTCACCATTTATGACACCCATGGGGCAATTGTAAAGCCGGCCCACACCGCACGGCAAGATCAATTAAGATAAATTGTACCTACTGCAAAATATTTTTTAATGCAACTTTTAGGACAGGCCT
Organism: Sesia apiformis; assembly: GCA_914767545.1. Lineage (NCBI taxonomy): Eukaryota > Metazoa > Arthropoda > Insecta > Lepidoptera > Sesiidae > Sesia > Sesia apiformis. Next base: position 1,521,514 of record OU611958.1, read on the forward strand.
AATATCATTTTCATTAATACGAATACAGCAGAGACAGTCTAATACCGTTAGTCTTTAGTCTCTTGTTAAAAATGGCAAATTATGCCATTAAACCACAAGCTTTAATAACAACAGTATTTACGGGTCATTATTTTGCGGGCGTTGTGGCATTAATCGTCATAATCCACATACAAAATTATAAATTACAAGCGTCAGGAAATAATCCCATACCCTGGACCTCTTTTAACATTTCCTTGTTTACATTTTGTTTACTCCTACATTTAATGATATTTATTAATAACTAGCTGTTGCCCGCGACTTCATCCGCGTAGACTTTAGTTTATAAACACCGTCTTTAGATTGATATAACATTTTTATTTATGAATTGTTTGAAATAAAGCAAACACTAAATTTTTAGTGAAGCTTACCACAATACATTAGTGAAAACCGCACCCAAATCGGTTAAGCCGTTTCTATGATTAGCGCGCACAAACGCACAGACAAACAGATAAACAGACAAAAATTCTAACAATCAATGTTCTATTGTGTTGATAAAGGCCCCCAATAATAGTTTTTCTCATGTATCTTCCATGTACAGACAGCGATCAGTTACATTTTTATTATATGTATAGATTATTCTAAATTACAATATAATTCACACGTAATTAATAAATTATATTATATTCACATGTTTTTTTTTTGGGGGGGATCTCGCGGTTTTTTTTACATAGCACAATTAGCACAATACACCAGTGACATAAGATTAATAAATAATTACTTGTACTACGTATTTATTTATGTAATCTACAGCCTTTTATATAACTTATTTAACTAATATATTGCTAGTGCTAATGGCCATATACAGATTACACTGACATTATACACAGTACCTATGTAATAGATTGTCGGCAAGTAATAGATGTTTATATTTGTTGGGAAATGGATTTCAGGAGATACGATAATGATAACGATGCTTTTTTATGATTTCCGTTTTTAATTTTTTCTTACTTATTAAAAATATATCGAGGTCCGCTTAGTATTTATTGTAGTTTTGCAGAATGCGAGAAAGGACTGAATTTCGGGCGTATCTTGTTTTGACCAGAGGAACATCAAACAACTCGGTATGCCTAGTACGGCTAGTTGGTGCCCGTAAGGACACTTCGGTCAATAGCTGAGGACAATCGATTTCGCCTAACCATAATGTGCGCAAAAGTAAAATTCCATGTTGAGGACGCCTAAGCTCTAGTGGGTCAACGTGGAAGAGTTTAAAGTTAGTTAGATAACAATCGGCTAATTTATTATCTTTAAAACATAAGAATTTAATAAATTGTTTTTGGACATGTTATACTATGTATAACATGGACATATAACATAGATGGACAGACGACCTCATAAAGGTTGCGGGCACCCGCTGGATGCAGGTCGCTGCCGATAGGTCTAAATGGCGGACAATGGGGGAGGCCTATGTCCAGCAGTGGACGTCCAAGGGCTGAAATGATGATGATGATGAGGATGATGATGATACTATGTCTATATAGATTAAATATTGAGGTGACCAGATGCTGCAAGCATACTCAAGTGCAGTACGCACATAGGTGAAATAAAATGCCTTATAATTATTATTTATTTTTAATGCGAGTGTCGAATTTTCTATAATACTGGCATATTGTGCCAGGTGTGCTATTGCACATTATGCCAGTGCCAAATTTAAAATCAAAACGATTCAAAATGCATCTCTTTAATATCCAGTCCCGTCGAAGTAAGTCAGTAGTCGCTCAGTAAAACGATAGTGGGTTTACTGAGGACAGAAGAGGACTCCTTGGAGCATATGGAAAACGCAGTCTTATGTTTTTCTTTGAGTATCACTAACATTACACACAAAAAACACTTTGAAGTTTAATAAACTATCAATATTAAATTAAAAAATGCACAATATTATTTTTTTATAATAATCAAACAAAAACTCAACTTCACTTCTCGAGTTCCCGCCAAAAAGTCTAACCTATTTTGACGTTTATGACTAGCTAGTTACAGAATAGGTTACCGTAGATCTAAAATTTTGTTGTTTACTCTTGTTTCCTCGTCGTGAAAAGTAGTAAGTAAAATAATTTTGATATTTGAACTTAATAATAAAATTCGGCTAATCACTGAATTCAAGCATCAAAATATTTTTTCCAACTATTTCCAATGATAACGTATTTTTTTTTAATTTGCCACGTGTGTCCCGTCTCAACGTTCATTTTCTAGATTCTTTATCTTAGATATGTGCTATGTTTCAATAAATAAATAAATTTTAATTAAGTTATTTATCCAACTGACGAACACACATGTCGTTTTGTTTGCTGAAAACCTATAAACCTGAATAATAGTATTGACATCCCAGTACTCATATATATTTCTAATGTAATCCAATTCAGATGGCGAATTTAAAATCAATGAGTCATTAAACCCGCAAAACTTTTACCCACATTGGAAGCCATATATATAAAACCGTTAAAAATCCATTCGCGAAATATAAACGTTCATTTTAAGATGCTTCTCGAAGCCACTTCCGTCGAAAGTGCCTGAGCTATGAACACTCTGAGAGCTGAATTCAACGATTTCTTAACTTCTTGCAACAAACTAGCATTTTCCGTACTTTACGGTTAGAGTGTAGGTATTTCCTGATTTTATAACCTTCTTTACTATTAACTTTTTAAAGAGAAATATTGAGCAATATTAAATTTGAACAGAATGTCCTCTGAACCTATGCAAGGGCGTCGCCAACCAATGAGCTAGGGGCGGGGGAGGGGGGGGGGGGGGCAAGATGAGAGAGAGGATGGGAGAAATATGAATTTTGGGTACAAATACATCTTTTTTCGAATCGCTAGGCTCTAGAGACTGCAGTTGGCTAGCTCTAGAGACTAGAGGCTCTAGAGTCTAGAGGGGGGCAACTGCCCTCCTCTGCCCCCCTTGGAGACGCCCTTGTTCATATTTTATCGAGATATCCGCCCTTTCATAAATGCTATTTAAATTTAACCATTTCTTAAGATCCTTTGTCGCCTTTTAAACTGAGCAAAGTGAGGAAAGAGATTTTTAACCTTCAAACTTTCGCGTTTTGTACACATTCTATATTAGCTTTTTGATATTAGTTCCTTCCATGACTGAGCGGACTAGCGTGAAAGCGAGCGAAATACGTCCGTAAATGACACCCCGCGGGTGCCTGTGATCGTGAAATACATTCCTATTTATTGTTATGCTGGTGATGATTGCGTACTGTTCCGGAATACTCCTAATTACTTCAGTAAGTACATCTTCCATATATACAGACTGTTATCTGCTACTGTTACGTCGAGTAGAAATAAAAGGTAAACATTTTTGTTTACCTTTTATAAGGTAAACATTTAAAAGGTAAACATTCAGAATCGATTTACAATATAAAAAAAGATATTTTTTTTTCGTAAATGAGTAAGTGTTCATGATTTATTTTTCAAATACAATTTTTCTGTTTAGAACGCTGACCATATATGTAGTTAATTGAAGTACATATTAATAATAGTGCTTTTTTATAGAAAGAAAATGGCAGTCGAGAACACAGTCCACCTGGTGGTAAGTGAACAGTGTCGCTCGTGGACATCCATTATATATCAATATCAGTCCAAAATAACAAACGTTATCACGTTCCCGGATGCCTATCTTTGGAGATTTAGAAATGCTTGGGAAAATAGAAAGAGATATAATAGCATTGAATGGGAATAGACATATCTCATTCACCATCGAAACACGTACGTACGGGAATAGGATAAAGTGGGAAATGCATATATTTCCGTAATACATTTTACGGTAGTTTTCTATGAATTCTTACTTTATTTTAACACCACTGTTTGGGAGAGGGGGAAAGTTATTAACTCAAAATGCTAGACCAAAAGTAACATGGGAGATATATATAGATATATATAAAAGATATAGATAGATTCTGGGACAATAAACAATCATCACCAACATAAGAATAAATAGGAATGTATTTCACGATCACGGGCATCCGCGAGATGTAAGGTTACGGACGTATTTCGCTCGCTTTCACGCCAGTTCGCACAGTCATGGCAGGAACTAATATCAAAGTGCCAAGTCAATAAAGGGAGAAGAGGGTGTGTAAAAATTATAAATTCCCGCTTAAAGTATCTAGGAACCTTAACATAATAGTTATGTCTATTTTCATAAAGCAATTTGGAGTTAAATGTAAGCACCAATCAATCTTAACCCCCAGCCCATAGATTGTGGCGAAAAAGGCCCAACGTAACTTCCATTTCAGCCCAAAGCTATGAATCTTAATAAACCATCGTCCAAGGAGTTTTTGCGAGGGAATTAAATACTTACAGGGCGCCATAAATATTGGTCGAAGTGCAGGGTGAAAGGCGGGCTCACGCATTTACAAAGCCTTTACAGTTATACAAAATGAAAGGTTTTGTTTGGGTGAAAATTGAAAAATTTCTAGAGCTGAGGGTTGAAGAAGAACAATGTTTTTTGTTCAATTAATGAAATTTCCTTCATTTATTAATAACAATATAACCGTTACTAGCCCTCTTGTCGTCTACTGTTACCATATGTTACCATCTGGTGTCGTAAAAGGCGATTGAGTGTTAAAAGAGCCTTTATCACAAACAAGCTCTGAAGAACTACACCACATGTAAAAGAGTGGACTCACCAAACACGCTTGGTCAGCGTGCCGTTTTGAGAGCATACATCCCTCATGCACAAGACCACATGCATGAAGACGCCCGTATCGAGCAGTGGACGGTTAAAGAGCTGATTACGGTTACGCAATAACACATCCCTCATTTAATTTGGTTTTGAATTTTCTTTTTTTTTTTTTAAATTAAATAATCAAATACATTTTGGAATTATTGTGCAATGAACCGATTTGGCCTATCTACGAATTTAATCTAGATTTATACACGACTAAACCACCAGTTATACCTGGGACGGTAGCAACAATAAAAAAAAACATAACACATCAGAAACAGTGTAGCAAAGAGTTTCTTTAATCCAATTATACTCTACTGGATGGGACGAGATGTGGACTAGGGTATATAGTGGGATGAAAGACTTTGCTTATCTCACCACATTCCCCACATGACGGGATGGGATGTGATACGAAACTGACGCTAGCATATCTCACTCACTTCTGAACATAGTCTTCTGTGAATCGATTTGGCCTATCGACGAATTTAATCGAGATTTATACACGAGTATATATTATATTATTATATATTACTTTGAAAATTATATTATTTTCGGAATCTGCTGATTACCTACTTTTAGTCGATAGCCAGTGATTTTTTCCGATAAGTAGTGATATTTATTTTTTGGAATCTCCGTGAAAGCCCTTTTCATTGTCAGCTCCTTATATGCGAGAATTTATATATTCGCGTTCGGGTGAAATAGGCCAACCAGTAACCAAGTAAACATATTTACGGGACTTTATATCTGCCTATTGTGATATTTGTGACAGGTGAGAAATTGCGTAGAATATTTTTGTATGATACTGGGGATTTTTAGATACAGAACTTGCAGTGATATTTTTATGATGTATGTTTTTTTTATAGACTAGTGGGCGGACGAGCAAGTGGTCTCACGTGATAGTAAGTGTTACCTTCGCCCATGGACTCCTGCAACACCTGTTCGTGTTCATTCACACCATTAATTCACCTATGTCATGTTCTGTTTCTATTTTGTAGTTGACTTCTTGACAGACCGTCGTAGCTTTAAAACGTATGTTGTAACAATGAGCGCTGAGAGCTACTTGAGACTCGAGCGTTAAGCGCTCATGGGCGTTAAAATCCAAGTTTTTAATATTTGATGGTCTTTTGAGCTCTAAAAAGCTCGAGTCTAAAACGGTTATAATTAAGGTTGTTTTGAAGTTCATTTACGCTGACTTAGCGCTCGAGCGCTCAGCGCTTATTTTTAGAGCACCATGTACAGTACCCAGTGATTGGGGTCGGTCATTTCATTGGGGGACGGTAGCAACAATGAAAAAAAAAAAAAAAACATAATGCATGAGAAACAGTGTTATATAATAAAGAGTTTCTTTAATCCAATTATACTCTACTGGATGGGACGAAATGTGGAGGAGGGTGTATAATGGGATGAAAGACTTTCCTTATCTCATCACATTCCCCATATAACGGGATGCGATGTGATAAGAAACTGACGCTAGCATATCTCACTCACTTCTGAACATGGTCTTCTGTGAGAGAGGGAGTGATTGTGCAATTGCAATATGCACCCTTAAAGAAACTAAAACTACAGACAATACCTTTATGAAAGCAGTTGCCAAGTCCTGGGGTCCAGCGGCAGCGGCTGGCCTTAGTGTGAGGGCGTAGTCCCCGGCCTGACCGAACAGTTCACACCTGAGGGTCATGGTTCGTCGGCCAGGAAAGGCATGCATCTGTAAAATATAATTATTGTGTTATTTTTAATACAGAGAAAAAAGACTTTTATTTAAAAAAAAATACCGATTGGGCAGCAAATCATAATTAACAAAACAAACTATTTTTGAATACCTGAAATAAATACCTTTAAATTACTAAGAATGTCATCACAAAGTCAACCGGGACTCCCATTTCTACATTGCCATCAGAGAACCTAATCCAGCTTTAAAGTTGCTGCCGACTCAGTATTTTTCGTTTGCTCATTTATTAATCGAAAAGATATAATATGTAAATTTAAAAAAATAGACAAATAACCTATAATACTTAAACAGTTCACGTCCGGTGACTCTTGAAAGGCCACTAGGGCCACAAGAATTTAATCATTCCGATAAAAACAAAAATACTTAGACACAGATGACATCAATAAATTTCCGAACTCGCAAAGTTATCAGAATAACCCATTTGTAGATCTTATGACCTACACGAGGTTGACATGACCCATAATCTGTACTTGTAGTGTTGTTTTTAGCCTCTTTTTGTATAACTTCAGGGGATTTAAATAGTGTAACAAAATATGATATACATCTACGAAATCATATGTATAATCAATACGTATATAACACTTCCTTCCCTTTATAAATACGATATATACATGTATTCATTAATATACATACAAACTGCGACATGTATAATATTGATTAATCCGCACTGGATTTGCGTGAAGGATTATGTCCTAAAACCCCTTATTTGATTACAAGGGGAGACCTACAGTGGGATATTATAGGCTGATATCGAAAATATTGAAAGTGTACCATGTCACTGTTAGGGTCTGGACAGCTGCAATATAGATCATAGAATGTCTCTTAGAACTGCTGTAGGACCGACGTCCGTTGGGATAGATGGAATAGATGCGCTGCATCCAGGTGGACGGACGATTTAATAAAATTCAACAGTAGTGGCTCGATGAGAAAAGCCGAAGATCATGTATGGTAGGCCTTAGAGGAAGCCTATATCCAGCAATAGAGACTGTTAGACAGGCTGGTATGTTGTTTATTAGGAATTCCGCCGTATTTACAAGTTTCATAAGTAACTCCCATAAACTGTCTACCATCTGTTCTTTATGAAAATACAGAGAAATTAAATGGTTTGTAGTTTAACTCCCTTAAAACATTTCTACTATGAACTCAATTACTTTTAAGTAAGTTACGGTGCGATCATTGTTTAAAACAAAAAACTTATTTTAGAGGTGTGAATTTTATAAGTAGTTTACAGATCTATCTTCCATTAAGTTTGTTCAGTGTACAGACAGTGTGAAATTTCCCATGAGCGGTTGTAACAAGTTGCCAAGGGCAATAAAGCCTATAGAGACTTTGTTTAAGGTGTATTATGTTAGTTTCCTAATGTTTATAAATATTGTATCTAGGAAATTTAGTCCTATAACAATTTGTATAGACTTATATTTTTTTTGTATGATAGCAACAAGGATAACAAAGCCGCTACCACCAGCCCCGAGGAACTAACCAGCCCATCTATCGTCCACTGCTGGATATGGACCTCCTCATGCGAATTGTCTTAAGCATGAGCGATGTATGTATGGCCTTGAAAGGCCACGCAAGCCAAGCGGGTTGGCGAGTCCAGTCTCTTAGAGGTGGTGTGGTTCACTAGGGCTTGTGGTAGCCATGATGATTCATATGTATATAATATCTACGGCTATCGTGAAAGTATTATTAACTTGTTCTTTTGATTTAAAGTAATCGACGTTGTTTACAGGCAAAGTCTAAGGTTTCTTTTCTAGCTTGTCTTTAATTCAAAATTTTATCATAATAAATTAAGAATTGAAATTAAACCACAACTATACGAAACGATATCATACCATCAGCTTGTATCTATGAATGTAGAATTACTTCAACGCGCATCGCCATATAAGATCTTCCGCTAACCTTGTCCAGTCACTGGACTACCACTACCGGCGACATTATTGAAGTAGATATGCTTCTTAATTGTATTTGGTGTCTACTTTGGTACTTCCCAATGCAGACACTAAATACACTTAAGCCACAAATGAAACTAAATGTAACATATATATTATTATTTGTACATATACTTATACCCAGTTGCACGCGCGTTTATATTTCTGTTTGATCTGATGGTTGACTGGTATAATATGGAACAGGGCATTTAGTACAAATCCATTGTACAAATCCATTTGTACAAATCCTTGTGCAATGAAATTTAAATAAATAAGAATAAAATAATATGGATTACCTGCTCTGAATATAACACATGGGCGTGTGAGCTAGTATTTTTACCATCACACAACACCGCGCCTCCATTTGAATGTCCACAATACAACAGTTCTAACCAAAAATCCGCACTCGATTCCTTCGGCGTGCACACCACTTTTGGAAACTCCAATATAGCAGTCACTGATCCTTCCGGATACGTTTGTATATGTTCAGGAGTCACATCAAGGTTAGCCGTTGGCCATGATACATCAAACTTCCAAGATTTCACTACACTATCACCAGTCTCCATTATACTACCCTCGAAATCACTCACATCGCGTTTCACTTTCTTATTTTCATTACCACGCTCCCGTTTCACTATATTATCTTTTATATCACGTTCTTTAACTATTACATCTCTTTTAACCACGATTCCTTTAGGAATGTCGCGTTTATTCACATCACTATTATTACCTATTTCGTTATCGTAATCTGTTAATAAGTTTTCTTTATCGGAAATTAGTTCTAAATAGTAAATCCCTCCTCTAGAGAAATAGCCGCATGGGAGAGTCATGCGGCTTTCGGCGTCTAAGGCGAGAGGTATGGTGGCGAGTAACGCGCGACCTTCGTCGTCTTCTCTGGCGAGTCGAACGCGCAGGTCCCCACTCCCAAGGACGCCGTGAACGTGGACATGGACATCCCCTCCCAAAGCAATTGGACTGGACGGTATCTCCACCCATACTCGGTTGAGATCGACACGCTCGTCGCTCACGTATGGATTAATGAAGCTGGCTCCGCCTGTTGAGACAAACAAAAGATATTAGAACCAGAAATTACTTAATGAGCATTTTAGCGCTGGTAATATCTCTGGGATATCTATTCTCGACTAAGTGACCATTGAGTTATTTATTTTAAAACATAATTAGTAGGGTAAGTAAGATACTGAGTTAGTAATAAAACGTCTATTTTATCATCAGTCCCAAGTAAAAGTTTTGGATGGCACAATCAGTCCAATCTATGCTTGCCATCAAAACAATGAAATTATATACTTATATAATAATGTTATACTTAAGTTTATTATCTTTAGCGCAACGGTGAAGGAAAATTTCGTGAGGTAACCAGTGTGCTTTAGCATTAAATTATATAGAACGTATAATGTTCACCAACGCATAGTACATTAAGGTCCGAAATTCCCTCGCGCTTGCAAAGACATCTGGATTCCACAGTGGGTCATTATAGGCTAATATCAATCGACTGAGTAGTTCAAACTCAGCTCGTGTGATAAAATATAAGACTATGTATAAGACGCCGGGTACACGGAGTCGCTGATTGCAGCGTCTAGTAGTGTAGTTGATCGCGGGCGACCAGCCACTCAGCTGGACACGTGGTCGCAATACTGTTCGCTAAGACGTGAGGACTACGTGATCTGATGCGTCTGATTGATAAAACCATAGAGGAGTCAGCTGTACTATACGTACTTACTATACAGCTGTATGCATACGTTAACATTTACAAAATGGGTCTCGTCTGTACAGATGGAGCGTCCGGCTGCGATTGCGGGCGAATGTTAGCGCATGGCCGCTAATAATCACCCGGTCGCGCGACCATGCTGCAGTGTGTGACCAATACATTATGAACCTATATTCTACGAGTACGGCATATTGATTGGTGTCTCCTTAAACTGGATCAGAATTACGAATACATGAATATTTAGAAATTACAAAGGTTATTTAAACAACGATTATTTACGTTCAAACTAAAACTAAAATAAGTAAGACTAAACGACTTTAGTTCATAAGTTTTAGATCAAGAAAAATTGACGTCGACGAAGAAAATTAATTTTAAATATTTTTTACATCAAATACCACTTTATCCTTCGCAGCTCTATGACTTAATTCGTCATTATATGGGGATTTGCTATTTAAACAATTCAGGCGCCAAACTTGGCATTTTTTTGTATTGAAATAAATAGCTTTGTGTTCACGAATATTTCAATGTTTTTTTGGAATTTAGTTGTTTACGAAACACCAGCTTAAGGTATTAGTATAATAATAGAGTTAGACTGCTCCTAAAATTGATGTTAATGTTTTTAGAAGACCAAACAAAAAATTATACCTAAACATATTAGAATTGTTTTGCATTTTTTTTTTCAAAAAAAAAATACATATGTAATGTGTCTGTCAGTGTAAGGGAGTCTGGGATCATATCCGGGAGCACTCGAGCGTTCATCGCTCACTTTTACAACATTACTTCGTGAGAGCCTGTATATCTTTATATAGGACAAATTTTTACTGTTTGACTTCCTATCAGTCGCGATTTGTTGGCAAACGGCGACGGCGGTAAACTTAGCTATGACATGATACCCATTACAACTTTGCTGGCAGTGTTACAATTTCACAATAAAAGAGTAGAAGGGACTAAAAATGTGTTCAAAAAATGTCAGTCTTCATTAGCGACTTTAAACGAGTTCGGCTTTGTTGTACAGACTGTGTTGAAACTTTTATTAACAAAGTAAAATGTAATGAAAGTGTAATAATTTATTTTCTATTCTATCTATTGTAGAATGATGGAAACTATTATTCAGTTTCGGTGTAAAGAAATTTATTTCTGAAAAAGAAAACATTTGAACTGTGAGAAATTAATAGAACCTAAACTTTAAACGGATACTAATATATTTGGGATTCGGCCCATCGGATATACAGTATTGTTTAACAAATATTATTTTACCTTATTTTTGAAACTACTTGTAGATAACCATTTTAGCTTATTGGAACGAAGATCCTTTACGCGTCTTGCGGTAGGTGTGATTCGAGAGAAAATGTAACGTCACGTAAGATTTTAACCTCTCCATACGCCTTTCCCTTTCTCTGGGTGTGTGTGTGCGTGCGAGTATCGAGAGCGCGACTCAAGCAGAATAACAGACGTGCAGACTAGTGCGTGGCCGGTTGTATAACCTATTTTTTTTATTTTTTATTTGATTCCTTATTTTAAATTATTCGAATTAAAAATATGATACAAAATAAAAAAGAATACATGAACTATACAGATTTTATTTCGAATTACATAGCTTATTTTTTAAATCTCTTGCAGATAAACATTTTAGCTTATTTTTGAAACTACTTATAGATAGATTTGATTGTTTCAAATTAAATTATTTTATATACAGGTATATCAATTTACAATAATAAATATTAATTTAAATTTTTCAACCTAACGTTGTTTTTGTATCGCTAAAAGTGCCCCTAAAGCCGCACTCCAGCGCTGTAGCGTATTATAGACTGCTGACTGGTTTATGTTTTTATTTCAACCTTTTCAATGGTATCTAATTCGTTTTTAATGTCTCTCTTCCTGTAGGTAACGTGTGCAATGTGTACTTACTTATTGTCTACATGCGGTGCCTGCGACTTCGTGCTAGTGAACTTGTGACTGATCTATCAATTAATCTATGATTAATCGTGTGACTAATTTATAGTGTGATTGTGAATAACTGTCTGATCAATCTGGAAAAAAAGTATCCTAAATGTTAATCCGACCCATAAGCTAAAAACTGTGCCAAGTTTCATTAAAATGCGTTGGGTAGTTTTTGTGTGATGGACGTTCAAACAGACAGGCAAAAAGTTGTTTTGGACTCAGTATTATTGTTCGTAGAGTAAGTACACTGCAATTAGTTTTCTTTTTTCAAAAAATATTATTTGTTCAGACACGGCTCTGTTACGTTTATTTATATGTATAGACTAGCGGTGCCAGAGACTTCGGTCGCGTGAATTTGTGATTCCCGTGGGAATTTCATAATATATCTACCCTCAATGTTAACTCAGCATATAAGTTATAACTATGCCAAGTTGTATGACGGGTTTCATTATAACCCGTCTTTGGGATTTTGCGTGATAATCAGAGAGAATCAGAGAGACTGACAGACAAACAGATATAAGTTGCAAAAAAATGTTGTTTTTCACTCTGTATCACATTTAATTTCACAGGAATGTTTGTCAAAAAATATTTCGTGTACAGACACCTCCGTTAAGATGTTATTATATGTATTGATATCATCAGTCTATATACCTATCTCCACTATTAGGCATATACCTTTCCCTTTCATCACACATGATCTTGGACTCATCCTGCCCTTTTTTAAGTCGTCAGTCCATCTGTACGGAGGGTCTCTCGCATACTTGGTCGCAATTGAAATAATTAATACAATACTCATTAGTCTATTAGATTAAGTGGTCCTAAAATAATTTCGTAGAAATGTCTACAATGCTTCAATGATAGTTATAGTATCGTTTGAGTAATTGAAAATGTCAATGGGTCGTCTGTTCTTAATATAGATTAATTAGAAGGTTTTCGATTTCAAAGATCACGACCTGTATCGACTTTGAAATTTCCGAGAATCTTCACTATATTTCGACTAACAGTGTCCAGCAGAATTCAAAACTATTGTTAATTTGATATTGTGGAATGTTCTGAATATCCAGAAAAAAATGTTTTCTATTTAGTAGTTTTGAAGCAGTTTTATATCTTATATATTTAATAACTAGCTGACCCGACAGACGTTGTCCGGTCCAAATTTCAATAAAAAAAAAAACCGTAATTTCAAATTTCAATAAATAAATTTCTCTTTTCCTGAAAACTTTTCCAGGGCCATAACGAACAAAACAAAAAATGAATTACGCCTATCCATCGTGCGAATCGTGAGTTACGGTTTTGAGTTCATACAAAAATCCCAAAGAAAAAAGCACTTTCGGTTTTTCCCGAATTTTCCAATTTTTCGGGCAACTTTTCCAATTTTTCTTTACCTAAAAACCTTACTCGGACTATTACGAACATTCAAAACAAAAAATTAGCCAAATCGGTCCCGCCGTTCTCAAGTGATGCGCTTACCAACGAACATCATCGATCGAACGAATTTTTATTTATATAGATATAGATATCGTAACGGCGGCTTCATTATTTGATATGATATTTTTTGAATAAAGTTATTGCAGTATAAAGTACGAATGATACGGAGTCCAAAGCAACATTATTTTGGATTTTTTGTCTGTCTGCCTGTCTTCTCTGGATTCGGATCACGTTAAAACCAAACAGATTTTAATGAAGCGTGACATAGTTGTAGCTTAAATGCCGGATTAACACGAGGGTGCTTTTTATCCAGATCTATTTTAAAGTTAGCTCGAGAATTATCAACAAGGTTGCATGTTTAATCTTAAGCATTATATAAAAACCACAGTATGGATTTCTATGAAGCTTAGTTCAATGATATTTTATGTCCTGAGTAAACTAAAAGGAGACTCTTTCTCTCGAACCATAATAAGTTCCCGCTAATATCATTGCACGCCGCAATCCAACCGCCGCTGGGCGCTCTCGACTGGCCACGTTACTCTTCACTCACAGAAGTCTACCTAGAAATGTACTGCATTTCCCACTTTACCGTATTCCCTAATGTACATACCATGTATTTCGGCCAGAGGCCATTTCCATCCCATTCTTTCCAATCCGCCGTCTTTTTCCTAATCCTTTCTCCGAATCCATTCCTTCATCTCGAAAGGTAGGCAGCACATCCGGGGCCGTGCCAACGTTTGTCATTCTGGACTGAAGTTGGCCTGCACTGCGTATGTCTATGGGCGACAGGATTCATTTCCCACCAAGTGGCCTGCAAAAAATAAACTCTAAAATCCACTCGATCGAACTCGTAAGCACTGCTATTTAAAAATAAAGTAAAACTGAAAAACATTTCAAAATCCTCCTCATACATAATTTACACAAACATTGAATTAAGTGACAGCAGCACAATATCACCCGAGAGCAACATTATGACAACAACGGACATTTCCTCCGGGACTTAGCTCTCGTTGTATTCACCATAAATTTAAAATGGCTAGACTGACACATAGAAAGTAACGTAACCAGCCCATGTGACGTCCACCGCCGGATATTGACATCCTCATACACATTTTCTTGTGCATGAGGAATGTATAACCTTCAAACGCATGCAAAAGAAGGAGGATTGGTGAGGAGTAGGAAATCCCTGGCGCGAAATGCCAACGTCGAGTATCGGGAGGCGGAAACGAACTCAACGTCTCCGTGTCCACGCAGCGCATGCGAAGCAGTATTTGAGACCGTGGGGTCTAAAGACACCTCTAAATCAACTCTAAAAGACTGACACGGAAGAACGAGGGAACCCACCGTGTCTATTTGCCCAAGATGGATCCGTGGTCACGCCCATCAGCAATGAGGAGCAATGTGAAATAATATTAGTCAAGTAATTTAACAAATACAACCTAAATGGACCTTATTTTCCGCCAAACTAAACAAAATTCGACCTATAAAGCATGCCGTCTGAGGTGGCCATTATTTTGAAATAATGTGTCTGCTGCCACGCCTTGTCTGGCTTCGTACCTGGTTTATTCTATTTTTAGAGTTCAAGGAATATAAGATTTTACGTCTACTCCTGGATAAAGTATCATCAGGGTTCTATTTGCAGTGAAATCTTAAACAAAATCCAATTATTTCATTATATTTTTTATTAGAAATTATTTATTAATATTGTAATTAATTTATAAGAGATGGCAGCCGAGCCGGCGGGCCATATGATGGTAACAGGTCACCGCCGTCCGTGGGCACCTTGCCCATGGGGCCATACGGGTGCGCTGCCGACCTAGCACAATCCTGTTCACAGCTCTCTTGAAGAACTCTATATTGTAGCATAGTGGACAGTATTTATTTATAGTATTGGAAACTGTGGACAACCTGGACATCCCGTCTACGGAACCACACACGACTTCGATTGTTTCGGACATCACTAAAAATGTTCCAAACAAACCGGCTCAAGAAACTCTTATGAAGAAAATTGGCCTACTTCAACAGAGAATGAATGTTCTTACTGAAGCAAGGGACACTGGTATAGCCAAATTTGATGATGTTCACGAAGAAATAAAAAAACTACGGAAAGAATGGAAAGAATTGAAAGAA
The DNA here is from genome assembly GCA_914767545.1 of Sesia apiformis. Classification (NCBI taxonomy): domain Eukaryota; kingdom Metazoa; phylum Arthropoda; class Insecta; order Lepidoptera; family Sesiidae; genus Sesia; species Sesia apiformis. Next base: position 1,537,097 of record OU611958.1, read on the forward strand.
GGAGAAAAATGTTTAAAGAAAAAAAGAGACAGTGCCAAACGTGCAAAAAAATTTCGAGCCAAAGAAAAACTTGAGAAAGCTGAATGTCAGAAAAACAATCCTGCTGCAGTAAAACCTCGATCTGGCCCTGGGCAGCCCCCTTTGGTTGACTCGCAACCTGCTCTCCTGGTGACCATAATTAACATTGCCATTCATGGCAGCGCTGCTGATGAACGCCGCCGAACAGAGATGATTAGGAGTTGTCTCACTCTGTCCGACCTGCATGAGAGGCTGTTGTTGGTGGGATTCCAAATTTCTCGAAGCGGCACATATCTTCATTTACTCCCACGCGTTTCTAACACTCAAGGGGAAAGGAGGCACCGTACGCACCGTACCCGTAAAGTTAGCAAAACCACAGACCGAGATGCACAAAAAGCACGAGGACGGGGAATTCTGCACTGCTACAATCAGGTCCTTGGAATCTCTCGCGTCGCTTCAGGGACCGCAGCAAGTATTTGTTCTCTCTCAAGACGATAAGGCCCGTGTACCAATAGGTTTACCGGCAGTGAAAAGTCAGAGCCCTCTTTTAATGCATATAGAATACAGAGTACTTTTACCTGACCATGACTGGGTCGTGGCAGAGCGGCACAAACTTATTCCTTCTGTATACGCCGGCGTCAACGTGGATCCTGACGGTTTCGGTAAGGAAGAAGCTGTTGGTTACAGCGGGCCGACACACATATCCATAAGGAGTGGGAAACACGTATCCTCCACAGCGAACACCCATGCTTATGATTTCGTCTGCATTCAAACCCTTAATGATGACAAAATCGAACACCGTGAAGCCAGTGATCATCATCTTTGTAGATGGTGGGCCGGACGAAAACCCGCGTTATCGGAAAGTCAAGAACTTTGCCATTCAACACTTCAAAAAATACAACCTGGACGCCCTGTTCGTAGCGACTAATGCTCCTGGGCGGAGCGCACACAACCGAGTTGAGTGACGCATGGCCCCCCTCAGTAAACGACTGTCAGGCGTCATCCTGCCGCATGAACATTTTGGTTCTCATCTCGACAACGACAACATTGATGATGATTTGGAAAAACGCAATTTTCAGCACGCTGGGGAGACACTTGCTAAGGTCTGGAGGGAAATGAAAATTGACAACTACGATGTTTCGACGGAATATAGAAAGCCCGAAGATAGGTTGCAGGATCCAGCAGAATCTAATCTGGCGTGGTATAGCGCTCACTTCCGTGAATCGCAATATTTCTTGCAAGTGATTAAATGCGCGGACGAATCCTGCTGTTCCCGCTCGAGGAGTGCATTGAAATCTGTCTTTCCGGAAACTTTCCTGCCTCCATCCTGCCCAATCCTTCAAACCCCAAGCAAGCTCGTGGTACCTAGTCAGCTAGACAAAGGATCATGCAAGTTTTCACCACTTCTTGTGAGGTTGTCCGTTGATCTGTCGCCTCCTCTAGAAGGGTTTAAGCAGATGCCTTACGGTTTATTTTGCCCATCAGTACAATCCGACCTCAAGAACAATCTGTGCAACCTGTGGGATCTATTTCACATCCCACAAGAGTGTGCAAATGCACAGTCGTTACGTGCATGGCAAGACTGCCCAAGACCGTCGTGAAAGTAGAGTACGGCCACAGCGACTTGCTGCCAGAAGAGCAAATGAGCTTCTCTGCATTGTGCGCCGCTGTGAAACATCGTCTGAGGATGCCGATTGGCTCGACGAAGACGAAGTTAATGCAAGTGGTTTAACAATTCCGGAACCCTCTTCGTCTGCTCTCCGGATGCCAGTAATGAAAGAGTCTGAGTGGCTGGCAAACCCGTGGACAGAGGAGCAGTAACTCCAATTGAATTGTTTTTTTTACATACCTACTTATTTGAATTATGGCTGATTTTATTTTAAATTTTTTTTTAAGAATACGATTTTATTTTGACTAAAATGTTTTATTTCAATTAGGTTTCCGTTTCTAATTGCATTGCCAAAGGTTAAATAAATATGTTATTTTATTTTAAGAGTTTATTAGTAAAAAAAAGCTAAAATAGGAGAATGCATGAGAAGAACAATGGTGGATGAAGCCAAAAATGTATGTAAGGACAGGGCCAAGTCAGGAAAACGGCGTAATTAAATGTAAGATTAGTAGTAAAAGTTTATTAGGACAAATTTGAGCCCATTTTAACATATTTTAAACTTAAGCAAATGTTTATTACATTATGTGTGATTGTTTATTAAATAACAATATGAATAAATAAAATAAACAACATGCGCATGTATTGCGAGCTAGAAATCTCTTGTTTTATTTATTATTACCGCAAACGTGATTAAAACAATACAAAGGTATTTATGCGACTTTCCGGTACTTTGCGCAACATAATTGTGACTTTTAGGTAAAAATGGTCACTTGGTTGTTACGTAACGTTTAGGGAGGGGGAGGGGGGTACAGAAAAACGTTACGGCGCGTTACATGGGGGGGGGAGGGGGGTACAGAAAAACGTTACGGCGCGTTACATGGGGGGGGGGGGTCAAAAATCTTCAAAAATTGCGTTACGTAATACTTGAACGCCCCCTAGCACAGAATAAGAGATTGTGAAATTATTAACTAGAATTATTACTAATTAGATAATTATTATTATTAATTGTAATCATTAATTAAAAAGATAAGTATTTTACAGTGATGTAAAATTAATATGACATCTGGTTTTCCAAATAAATAAACTTATTTTATATTTATTTACCATTTAACATTTTATATACAAACAAAAATATTGTGTAAGTAGGTACTTGAATAGAACTAGAACCCATCAATTAACTATTTTCTTCTGCTTCGTTTCAATTTATAGCAGTACCAGCCTTTTACCTGCCACTCTAATATGATACAATACTAGTGTCTTATACAATAAAAGCTTTCGGAAGAAATCATGTACACGATTGTGAAAACAGCATCAAATTCCATCCAGTAGAAACCGAGTTATGAGCGATCAGAAGAACATTGCATTTTATAAATATAGAGAAGAGAATATGGCGGCGGTCCTTAGAAAAAGACCATATCATCCAGTGTAGACACAGACTAATGGTATTGTAAAGTACAGTCAGAAACAAGGTACCCATACTCATCGGTACCTTAACGAGCTTATAATAAAGACTATAATTGTACATCAGCGTGTTGCTGACTGTACAATACTCGACCACTGTTACTAGCTATGACTCGAGACCTAACATTCCAGTTGTCCCCACCAGTGGTCTTTGGAAACAACGGTACCAAAATCCACTATGGTCCGGTTATCAGCAATGACAGCTGACATAAATCTTAACATAATTCTTTAAAATGTAGTAAATTCATTTTACAACTAGATAGAACTTTAAGAATATTTTTTTTTTTTTTTTGTGTTGTGTAATGCGAATGACTGAAGAGAGAAACGATATTTACATGAAATTAATTATATACCGAACTGTCAGCGCTCTTCTTATGATAACCGGACCATAAAGTAGTTATATGGATATAAGAGAGAAAGAGAGAGATCGTTTTTACTATCTTTTTTAGTGTTGTTCGTTTGGTGGCATTGTGATAGATATTAGTTTAGTACCAAATAATATGAACGATATTATACGTATAACAAGTGATTTTACAAAACAAAAGTATTTTTTTACAGTTTATAAATGACCTTCACCGAATATTATTAGGTATAATAAGAGGGTAAACACGGAGATTAAATGTGAAAAATATCAACTATCGCTATTTCATAATGTGTATGCCGAGAATCAGTCTAGTGTCATTCTTCGTCTATGGGCTTACAAATGAGATTCATGGCCATCTGCTCGTATATTAATCTATAGTATATAATAAATCTATGTCATATTATACTCTATGTACAGGATTTAGGTAACGGACGGCCTTGAACTCCCTCTGAAGATAGACTTGCTCTCTTATAACGCCAGGCTTATGTTATTATTTATATAACCTTGGCAACACGTCGCCTAGTAACCGTTTTGTCAATATTTGCGCCTCCTGTCACCACAGCATACAGTAGACTTTTATTTAACTTATTTTTTTATATTTACTTTTTTCCTCGCATTTTATAAAATATGGCACCTAAAAAGGATAAAGGCAAAAGTGAAGCACAAAAGGGAGGAACGACGTTTACTGAAGTAGAAAAAACATTCCTGGAGTTGCAAATTACCGAGTGTAACCGTATAATTGCAAGACTCCGAGCAGCTGTTGATGAGTATGAAGTTCGGAATGAAGAGCTTCAAAAAGCTTACGAAAAACTGGACGAAGACAGAGCCGATATCATCTCTTACTTAAAAAAGACACTCAGCTTGAAAAATGAAGAGAATAATGAGTTAAAGGATAAAGTTAAGGGATTAGAAGAGACGAGAGAAATAGAGACAAACCAGTTCAGTGAAAAAGTTGCCGAATTAGAGAAAAATTTTACAGTCATGAAAGATCAACTTTCGTCTGAAAACAAGCTGTTAGCAGGCAAATTAAATACTCTGGAAGAATTTCGTGCAATCAGGGATGACTTGATGATAAAGTATGAAACACAAGAACAAGCATTCAAGGATCAAGAAATGAAGTACAAAAGAATAATTTATGACACAGAAAAGAACTTTGTTATTTCAAAAGATAAGCTGAAGAAAGAAATGGAAGGAAGACTTTTGAAATTAGCTCAAGACTTTCAAGATGCCACAGAATTAAGAGTTGCTGCATCTACGCACAGAGTTATTAGAGAAAACATTGCGTTAAGTACGACACTTGACGATATCTTGAATGTACAAGCAAAGTTATCTGAACAAAATGAGAAAATACAAGAAAGGGAAAAAGCATCGCGCCTTGCTAAAGAATTAGCTGAAGAAGAGAGAGATAAAGCCATTGATAAAAACATAGATCAACTCAAAGTGATTGATCAACTTACGACTGCGTATCAAGAAATGACAAAAGAGCGTGCAATTTGTGAAAAGAAGGAACACGATTGTGAGGTTATAGAAGCAAAATTACAAAGATTAACAAAGGAAAATGAAAACCTCTCATTGCAAGTCCTAATTCTACAGCAAAATTTGCATGCTTCAATGAGCGATCAAAATAAGTCAGTGACAGAATCGTCAAGAATAGTCAAACAATACGCCAAAATTAAAAATATATTGAAGGAAGCAGCATTTGCAGTGCAAGCTGCATTAAAACTAGAGCAGTGGGCAGAAACAGATCCTATACATGAGACAGCAGATCGAAAAAGTCTGCTATCACGTTTGCTCGAAATATTAACTCAGTATAGTGAAATTAAACACACGGAGTCCATTGACTCTCTGACTTCATTTGGGAAAATATATGAAGAAGGTGATCTCGGTTTTGTACCTAGACCGACTACGAAGAAATTGACGTCTCTTCAGTCGAAAGAATCAGTAACTGCAATTGAGAAAAGCTTACCTTCCATTGCGTCATCAACCTTAGGTAGCATGAAAACTATTCCGAGCCTAAAAGTTCTTGAAGAAAACACAGAGCGAAAGCTTGTTGCTCAAGACAGCCTGCCTTCATTTATATCTTCTAAATCTACTGAGTCTTCAACATCTAAGAAGGAAGAGGATGAAGAGAGTCTGACAAGCATTGAAAAGGAATTGGTTGCAAGTAAGTTAGAGATTCAAAAGTCAATATTGAAATATCTGGCTTACTCTCAAACGATTTTAAGTTCACAAATGGAATTAGCAAAAGACGAGGAACACAAAGTTAAATCAGTTACAACTGCTGAAGGAGGAGAAGAAACGGTAGAGAGTGAACACGTCGGAGAAGGAACGGCAGAAGAAATTGAAGATGAAGAGAAAGAAGAGAAGATGGAAGATAGGAAAGAGGATGCTGCAGATTAATCATTTTAATTTAAGCATTATTTATTTAATTTTTATATTGTTTTAAATATTTACTATATTTGTAAACTTTTGTCTACATTTATTTTTATGTATTATTTTTTATTCAATTTTTTGTAACGTTTTCGTCTGTTGATAAAGTATTTTTACTTGTTTTTACAAACTGTTTTATTATTATATAACCTTACGGTGATAGGTAATGCCTATATTATCAAATGACTTGGCCCTTATGAAACTCGAGGCAGATCACTATTCTCTCCATCTGTCTCTACATACTCGTATATGAAAGACAATATCTATCTGTTCTAGGGATCTCCTAATCTGGTTTTGTTACGATGTTTACTAATAGATATATTTCATTAGGAAGAAATCCATTTTTTTAAATAACAAAATATGGTTTTCCACTAATTAGATTGAAAACATATTATTATCATAATGTGCATACAGTCCACCTGGTGGTAAGTGGATACTGTCGTCCATGGACATCCGCGATATGGATGCTCTACCCACCTTTGGAGCTATGGGAATGGATTTGGAGAAAGGTTTCGGAAAGGGATAGGATGGGAGGGGAATGGGCTCTGGCATATCTCACTCACTACCGAAGCACGTACGTTCATTGGGGAAATAGGATAAAGTGGGAAATGCAGTACATTTCAAAATATTCTTCTGTGAGACAGGGGTAACATAGCCTGTGGCTGTTAGATTGCAGCGTGCACTCTTCCCCGCAAGTATACGATTATGACGTTATTGTCCCTTTCGAACTGCGTAGCTAACCTCAACGCAATGAATGAAAAGAAGAGGGTGATACTGAGTTAGATTCCAGGGCATTCAGACATCGTAGGAAAACGTTGAAGCAACAGATTAGACCAGAACTTTTCTCCGGCACATCAAAAAACCATTCCCTTGAGATTCTTACCGTTCTTATTACCGTGAGATTCCATGAGATTCTTAAAATTATCCTGTGAGTTATTCACTCTAAACAGGCACGACGTTTGCACTGTCATTAGGGCCCTTACGGGGCACTGCAAGCTGAACAAACATATGTTCAATTTGAGAATAAAGGCTTCCAAAACCTGCAGTTTATTTTCTTCCGAGCAGGATGAAACGCCAATGCACATACTTTGTGAATATGCTTTGTGCGCTCATATGCCGGAAGCCGGACGAGGTCTAACGGTCTAACAACTCGCTGCTAAAACTATCCTGCGATATCTGCAGGCCATAGTTATTGGCAGCGAACTATAATAAACGGTGGCGATCACACCAGATCAGCAATGGTCCAGTGATTCGAGGCTGTAGTGACTCGCAGAGCCCCTAACCCACAACAATTAACATTATGTCCTTTATCAAGCTTTCCGGTTTCGTGTAGATTGTACTATTGATATTGCCATGAGACATACACGAGATGTTTCCTTTAATGACGTCATAACATGTCATGTGAATGTTAATTATGCATCGGCGACCCGTCCTGTATGTAATGTAATGTCCTGTGTCCTGTGTGTAATGAGTGACGATTCATACATAGAGATATGAAGTCTCATGGTTCGTGATCTACCCAATCTTCGAGACTTTAATGAACTTTTATGCAAAGGAGGCACGTGTCCAGCATTGTATAATAAAAGGTGGTGTCGATCTCCGCATTAGGTAGGTTACTTCGACATCTTAGCATCCAACGATGACGTACCTGCGATGATTATCAGCCGCAGCAGGGCGGCGAGCGGCACTCGGCGCATGCTGCGTCACCGCGCCATCAACGACGGCGCATCGCCGCCAGCAACGACACACCACCTGTAACAAACAAACATATAACAACATTTTAGTCTTCTAAAAAGAAGTGTTAAGTGGTCGACGCTCGAGCTCTAAGTGAGCACGTGGAGATACCACAAAACCGTCTGTGGTGGTCCCTACGTCCCCAGCCTGCATTCAATCACAAAGATATACATAGCACACATCACACCTCAATTAGTAAAATTATATTTATGGAATGCACTATATCACAGATCAAAGTGATCAAAAGTATATCAAAATCAAAAGAAAAATCAAACGAAGAAAAATCAAAATATATCAAAAGTGCTATTTTAAAGATATTAGTACTTAGTGATGTAAAAAATAGCGTTGAGCGCTCGATGCTTTAGCGTTAAAGGCTTATAGTCCAATTTTTAAATGTTTGATGGTTTTAAACCCTTGTAGTTAAAAGCTCGAGTCTAGAACTTTTAAGGTTAAATACTCGTAACACTCACATAGCGCGCTCGACCACTGAAGCGTCCAGCGCTCGTTTTAACAACATTTCAATAAGGCTTACATATGACACTGGAAGTATCACGGAACACTGACGCTGTGTTCCGTAAAATTATCACCAATCTCAAAATTCTTGGGCACTGCGTTGCTACAATTACCGTCATCTTCCGACAGTAAATGAATACTTTTGCCCGTGGACATCCGCGATACATGTCAATACTAATTCAAAATGACAAACGTTGGCACGCCCTTAAATGCGCCATCTACCTTTGGAGATTTCGGAATGGATTTGGAGAAAGGGTTGAGGAGGGATAGGATAGGATGGGATGGAAAAGGACTCTGGTAAATCTCACTCACTACCAAAACACGTACGTAAATTGGGGGAATAGAATTACATTGTTCATCCTTCCCCCCTGACAAGTTATAAGCGCCCACGAATGCAGTGACTGTCAATATCGTACACGTTCTGCCTGAACAACATATAAACAGACATAACTGGATGTTTGATTTGCAGCTAAGAAGATGAAGTCGAAAAATAGAGCTACCGGGAGTTCAATTGATGTCTAGCATCTAGGCTCAATCTGCCAAGCAGTCAGGATACGTGTACGTACAAAACAGGTTTAACATTAGTACGGAGATATACGCTTCGATTGTCCAACGCGAGGAAAGCAAGGAATCCTGTACGTACGCACACATAACCGTTATGATGGTTAATAAAAAGAACTTACTTCAAATTACACAAATCGTATCTCTTACCCGTGACATAATAGAAAAAAGTGCTGAAAGCACCTTAATTAATTAAATATTTAATTTTAAAAAATTGGTGACTTAACAAACAACGCATGACCACATAGAATAATCAAAATCACATAATAATCAAAATTGATTGCGCGAGATCGTCGAGAAGGTAGATTTAGCTATCTTCAAAACGTTTAAAAAAAAGGTTGTAGCGCGAGCGCCTTGCACTGTGAATTATTTTTCACTTCTTCAACGATGAATATCGTAAAGGAATTTACTGACATAGTGAGGAAATTCCGACACATCATCATATAGCAAGATTACAATATTAGCTTCGAGCTTATTTAATGTTATTATTAACTTATAAAGACCAAATGATTACCAAATGAAAGCTTTTACCATAAGCTTCAATTTTTATTATTGCGAAGTGGTCCTAAAGTACCGGGGCAATGAAATATCTGCCTTACAAGTATGTCAACAATGCCCCATGTCAACAATGTCAACAACAGAGAGACGATTTAGCCACCGAGCGGTTGAGATTCAGGGCCTTAGATCGAAATTTTTGGGTGCAGCATTCTGTGGAGACACATGGTTGAGCGGACTTTGTTGAGATTCAGGGCCTTAATTTTTGGGTGCAGCATTCTGTGCAGACAGCGGACTTTTCTGTCCAGTAGCAATGTATCTACTCGTAATTTGGTCTGCGACCATCTGAGCTCGCCAAAGGTGTACATGAGAGCGGGCATGACCCAGCCGTTATAGGCTCGGATCTTATTAGCGACTGATTTTTACTATATAGTTTTTTATGTATCAAGTACTATTTTTATAGATACCCCATTATTCTGGGAAACAAAATATTTATTTATTATAATTGTAGATTGTAGTTGACATATTTACATTACAATTATATTGGTGGTCGGGCCAGCTTTCATACAAAAGTGTTTATCATTCTTTATAAAAAAATAATGATATATACTTTACCATACCATCAGCCTATGTCTCTCGACTGCTGGGTATAGACCTCTCACAAGGCTTGCCACCACACACGATTCTCGACCGTGATATATGTGTCGCCTAGAATCAAAATCGGTAAAATTAAAAAAATACATTTTTATAACAGATATATAGTGTTTCTTTATTAATTTGATAATACCAACTTACGAAGTCCTTAATATTAACCTTAACCATTGTATGTGCAAAGAGCTTAATATAAAAAATTGGCTATACTCACAACTATTGTCAAAAGCGAGATGACTATTTTTTATTTTAATAGACCCATATATCGATGGTTAAGAATTCAATTGGCGTAAGGAACAAAAGGGGGCTTTTAGTAGAGTAAAAAAATAGTTTTCTGGGATCTTTAAATTATTGTAACTTTTTTATTTATTTATCTATTTACTCAATAGTTGAAGTCATATTCTTAAAAAATGCTGTTTTTAAAGCACGCTGAATAATTGAAAATTATCTAAAGTCCATAATTCCAGAAATAACTTGATCCTTGCGTTAACATACTTTAAATGATTGATTGTCCCTTACCCACTTCAAAAATTGTAAGAATCATAGGTTTTTGTTGCAATAAGTTAAGGTTGTAACTGACAGAAATTTGCACACTTCAGAACCAAGTCTATTGAAATTTATGGTTTTTAACTGGTTTTTTTCACGATTACTCTTATAATGGTCTCGGTGTATGTCTACCAATGTGGTCAGAGTTGTGTATAAACTGCAGTAACACTATTGTTTCTTTCTTTGTGCAGTATAGTAAATCCTATTAATATTATAAACGCGAAAGTTTGTGAGGATGGATGTATGGATGTCTGTTACTCTTTCACGCAAAAACTACTCGATGGATTTTAATGAAACTTTACAATAAATAGCTCATACATTAGAAAAACATATAGGCTATATTTTATTTTGAAATTTTGAAAAAAAAAAGGATATAAACCGAAGCGAATCGAGGGCGGGTCGCTAGTACTTAATAATACTATAATAAATATAATGTCCCTAATATAATTACTCGTGAGGTATTTTTATATTAAACATATTGTAGTAAAGTACATTCGTAATGCCAAAGAATTTTACTACGTTGATATTAAATGTCAATTAACGGTTACGCCCCAAAACAGAATGATGTAAAGTACAATACAGAATCGTTATTTCAAGAGATATCAGTTCGTTGTTGATTGTTGATCAGATATCAGAATTTTTAACCATCGATACTTATTAATTAATTAGATAATATTGATTATTATTATTGATTATTAGATTATTATTATATTCATATATACTCGTATATATATGAAATCCAAAGTTATATGTAACTGCATTTATTTAGATATGGTATATTTTTTCTACCTTCTATTATAACGTATCACTAACAATGGGAAAATGCCTGTAAGTGACGTGTCACGCTACCATATTGCAAATAACGGTTTCATATTATGTACTTTGTACTGATTGTAGGTGTGCCTTTTAATATATAATAAATAAAAAATACTTTGATTCTAACGTAATAAATCTATATACCTAATAATTAGACTAATATATATATATATATATATTTTATAAAGATTATCGAGCTAAAAGCACATACTTATAATAGGGATGCGAAGCCGATGTCTAATGTTAGCAGAATATATCTTCAACAATGTCTCTACCGGTAAACTTTAATGAGCTGTTAAACGTTTAACGCATGTCTGTATCGAGGTTGTAAAGTCAGACCACCCCCACTTTTATTACCATTGCACCACGTATATGAGACCGTGCAGAAGTATCTGCTAAGCCAGATACGGAGATATGCAAGGGTACAAGGAAGTACCCATCGATAGGTATGCCACGGCATAGATAAGATATCGTTCGTATCTTTGCCTTAAAGATATTTCAAATATGGAATGAAACTGCAATCTTGTAAGATAGAGATATGTTTATTTGTTGAACTATTCAAAACTTACAGTTTAATAACCTACGCCCTACATCTTCTTCCCTTCGCAGCTTACAATCGAATGCTCTGACGAAAGAAACTATTTATGATCAATCTATAGGGGAGGGGAAGGGTACAGTAAAATCAATGAGACATGAGCTTTGCATCTGTGTGAGTGAGCGCCGAATTGGCCAATCCGATTGTCGAAATGGTTCGCACTGTCAGTATCGGTGTGCACTCACACAAACGCAAAGCTCATGTCTCCTTGATTTCACTGTACGCACTCCAATCATATAGCCGCTGGGCGCACTCGACTGGCTTGTGTCTTCAAATTTAATCTTAACTCTCCAAATGTAGGCAACGCATCCGGGGGCGTGCCAAAGTTCATTCTGGACAAGGTTCGTGTCATTCTGGACTGAGATGTTGGCATATATCGCGAATGTTGGCACGTTTTTTTTTTATGTACGAAGGCGGCAAACGAGCATATAGTCCACCTGATGGTAAGTGGATACTGTCGCCCATAGACATCCGCGATACATGCCAACATTAGTGCAAAATGACAAACGTTGGCACGCCTCCGGATGCGCTGCCTACCTTTGGAGGTATAGGAATGGATTTGGAGAAACGGTTGGGAAAATGGGGAGGGATAGGATGGGAATGGGCTCTGGCACATCTCACTCACTACCGAAACACGTACGTACATTAGGGAAATAAGATAATGTGGGAAACACAGTGCATTTCAAGGTAGTCTTCTGTGAGAGAGGGGTAACGTGGCCAGTCGAGCGCGCCCAGCGACAGTTGGATTTCAGCATGCAGAATGCACTCAAACCAGGTGGACTGTCTGCTCGTCTGCCATCGGTTACCTATATTTTTTTTTATCTAAAGTAAATCTAAAGTAGCTTCAGACGAAAAATAGAGAAGTTTCATTACCTATATCAAATTATTATTTATTAGATTTTCGATGTCGATTCGATGTCGAGAACAATTTGTAATCATCTAATTTTTATTGGATTTGGATCTCATTTTTCCATGGAAAATATGAGACTTTTCATTTTACATTCTTACGTGCAGTTCAAATAAAAATGTAATGTTTCGTAGTAGCTGGAGGGTGTCCCTTGAGACTTGGAACTGTCACCTGCAGTCGAATAAAAGTCATGCTAATTTTACGAAAAGAATTGCTTAGGTACGAAGGCGAATTTTAATTTGTAAAATGCAATGCATCCAGCCCTTTTAGTGGCCACTGCTGGACATGGACATCCTCATGCACGTGGGATGTATGGCCTTAAAGTACATGGGATGTATGGCCTTAAAAACTCACGGTAGCCAAGCGGGTCATGGAGTCCACTCTTTTAAAATTAAAATTAAAATGATGTGCTCCAAACAGGTAAATACAGATGACATTCAAATTATTGCACAGCTGTTTTGACCTCGCGGGCGTACAAGTTTTATGTAAAAATAACAAGTACCAAACTTAAATCATCCATTACTTATCATTATTTTATTATGTATTATTAATAATATTAATATATATTTCAATAGTGTCTCTTAAATAAACTATTTTCTAAAACGTCATATCTCAAAGACACTCGTTAAACGTAACTTAAATCAATTATAAACTTAAGAAACTTGTAATGTTATAAAAATAATTTCACAGAATTGTAGAGATATCGCCACTACCTTAACCTATAGAAGCCACACGGATATTTCCTAAGAAAATCCTCAATAGCGTAAAAGCTCTCTGGGATTGGCCATTTACGAAAGGCACAATGAAACTTAGTGCACGGTAGATTTGTTAATTTTTTTGGAATACAATTATATATTGATGACTCCCTGTAAATGCAATTTTTCCTATATAATTCTAGTGGTCGTGTAGTTCCTCGAGGCTTGCGGTAACCGCTTAGCCTTAACGACTAAGGCGAACCTTAGTCGCCGTTTACGACACGCACGGTAAGAGATGGCGTAGTGTCCACACGGCACATTTGTAAAATATTTCATTTGAGATTTCATTTTTCACGCATCTCCTGGTATTCCTGCGGTGGTGCTCAAATTTTGCGCTCCCGAGTTGTCTCCGGTGCTTACGCGACTCTTTAGGCTCTCATATTCCACAAAAAGCTTCCCGTCAGCATGGAAGGTAGCTCATGTTCACCCTTTGCCTAAAAAGGGTGACCGCACCGACCCGGCCAACTACAGGCCAATAGCGATCACCTCCCTCCTCCCCAAAGTGATGGAGCGTGTTATAAACACACAGCTCCTTGGGTACCTAGAGGATCACCAGCTGATTAGCGACCGTCAATATGGATTTCGCCATAATCGCTCGGCTGGTGATCTTTTAGCGTATTTAACACAGCGCTGGGCTAACGCCATTGAGAGTAGAGGCGAGGCTCTGGCTGTAGGCCTAGACATTGCGAAAGCTTTTGACCGGGTATGGCACAAATCGCTGCTTTCCAAGTTACCATCTTTCGGGATACCCGAGGAATTATGCGAATGGGTTGCCAGTTTCCTGACTGGACGGAGCATCAGAGTCGTTATCGATGGTAGCTGCTCCGACACCATGTCTATTAACGCTGGCGTCCCGCAAGGCTCCGTGTTGTCCCCAACTCTGTTCCTTCTGCATATCAACGACCTGTTGCAAATTGGTGACATACGTTGCTATGCAGATGACAGTACTGGAGACACCTTGTACAGGGGCCGCGCCAACATCCCTCGGGTCGAAGTGGAAGAGATTCGCGCCAGGCTTGTGTCTGAAATCGAAGACTCTTTAGATCTAGTCTCGGTTTGGGGTTCTATGAACCTAGTGGATTTCAACCCCAGGAAGACGTAAGTCTGTGCATTCACCGCTAAAAAAACCCCTTTTGTTGTAGCACCTCGCTTTCAGAGCATACCTCTTAAGATCTTGGAGAGTATCGGGATCCTTGGTATCGACATCTCCAGCAAAGTCGAATTTAGGGGTCATCTGGACAATAAGGCCAAAATGGCCTCCAAAAAGCTCGGTGTGCTGAACAGAGCGAAGCGGTACTTCAAACCTGGGCAACTCCTCATGCTTTACAAAGCTCAGGTGAGGCCCCATATGGAGTACTGCTCTCATCTCTGGGCCGGCGCACCGAAATACCAATTGGACCCATTTGACTCTATCCAACGACGTGCTGTTCGTATTGTCGACGATCCCACTCTCACGGGCGGTTTAGAATCCCTCAGCATTCGGAGAGACGTTGCGTCTCTCTGTGTGTTCTACCGCCTGTACAATGGGGAATGCTCTGAAGAATTGTTTAATATAATTCCCACCTCGGGTTTCTACAACCGCACCTCCCGTCACAGAAGTGCGGTCCATCCGCATTTCCTCGATACGGAGGTGTCGCGCACTATGCGGTCCAAAAACTATTTTATACCGCGAACCCGTAGGCTGTGGAACGAACTGCCTCAAGAGGTCTTTCCATTGAGCTACGATATGGGGTTCTTCAAGAGAGCTGTGAATAAGATTTTGCAAGGTCGGCGGCGCGCCCGCATACCCCCTGGTGTTGCAGGTGCCCATGGGCGGCGGTAACACTTACCATCACGTGGGACCGCTTGCTCGTCCGCCCCCTAGTCTATAAAAAAAAAAAAAATCTTTTGGTAACGAGAAAAGAAATGGCATACCGCTTCATTCGCCACTCTCTTTTCAAAACTTGACTTTCTCCCAACCCCTGTTTGCGCACACAAATTACACAAAGCTTTCTGTAACTCAAAAAACACACTTCCATTATCAGAAACATTTCATTTTCGAGGTAGGCAGCGATGCACAAACCTTACACAAGATATTTTTCAAAGACTCCTCTCCCTTTGATTACAGTACTCTCAATCAGCGCCTTATATTTTCCAAATGAAATTTTCATCGATTTCCCTTTGTGTGAAGAAAACAGGAAAACCATGCTTTGTGATTTAAGCTAAAACAAATTCGGGATAACAAAGCGGCTACCACAGGACCAGAGGAACGCCTCTTAAAGAGTGGACTCGCCAATCCTCTGGCCAGCTTGCCATTTTTAAGGAGTTACATCCCTCGTGCTGCTGTTGTAATCATAAAAAATCAAGAATTTGAAATAAATATAATCATAAAAAATCATAAATATAACCTGTACACCGTCATCGCAATCACACCAATTCACTAAATATTGTACAATAGCTTAGCAAATTGAAATTGTGAGTAGTCTTTTATCTAGTCTCTCAGTTAGTATCTACAGCTCGCATAAGTTCATAGATGGTCCAAAACCATTTAGTAGTTCCAAAATTGTTATAGTTTGAACTTTTCAAAAGTTAAATGCTCTACCAACTGAGCGTACGTCTGGTGTCGGCAGGCCATAGAATAGCACCACTCCATCTCGTCCCGTGGGTGAAGTGAAATGCGACTAAGAGAGAACAAGGCCGCTACCACAATCCCTGAGGATCCACAATTAGTCATCCACAAGACAATATGCATGAACATGAACTGCTGAACAGGAGTGGCCAGTAAAACGGCTGGTTACGGTATTGAACCGCATAACCTCCAATTAAACAAAAAAACTTGACTTTCACTACTCGAATTCCCGCCAAAAAGTCTCCTATACATTCTTAAGCTAATGAAATACTATGTCTATGTAGGTGTATATACACCTACATAGACATAGTATATTGAAAAGGGAAATTCCTTAACGGGACGTTATAAGTTAATATAGAAGTATTTACTCGTATTAAAGTTAATATTGCTGCACTAAAACCACGTCCATATGTCACTCGGTTTTCTCCTAAATTTACCGGATTTTTCCGGTACTTTCCGGAATATAAACGCTGACGTACAGGGAATTGAGATCAACGTACCGTACTGTGATTTAATAAATTCCCCAGAATTTTTTTGAGTAGAAAACGCTGAGGGTTTTAATATACGCTTTCATTGTAAAAAATGTTCAACGAAATTTTATAATTTAGTTTAACGAAACTTGTCTCAAAAACTTAGAAGAAACCTAGAAAAACGTAGAATCTTAGTTAAATTTAGAATAGAACGGAAACATGGCACCCAAAGATCGTCCGATTAAACTAACGATCGATTAACTGCGCCAATCGGTTGCCATAATTATCTTGTCATATATTCCTTACCCTATGTCCTGCTGGGCGGCGGCGGCCGGTGCGAAACGTACGCGTCGCGTCGCATCGTGCGTTGCATCGGAAAAATATCAAACATTTGCTGCGCACGCGGGTGTCCTACGTCTGCAATGCGTCAATGCGGCAAGCAATTTTATGTGTTGTCATAAAATTCGAATAGCACTGACAGCTATTGCGCGTCCATTGGCTCCCAGGTAGCGTAAGCTCCGCGACGGCCGCGCGCTACACACGTGCTCCAACGCGCGACGCAGCGCAACGCATCACAACGCGCTGTCTAGCAGGACAAAGCCTCACAGCGACACGCATACAGATACTACAGATAGATATAAAGTAAGAATAAATACTGATGTGTAATGATAATGCACTTATCTGTAAATTTCAAAAACCATTTCACTTCAATCCACCCAGTAACAAGTTAGAACGAGTTAACATAAACAAAAGGCAAGTTTCAATGTTATTGATGGAGGCGTGATGTTTTGACTAATGGGCGAAGTTACAAACCGCCGGGTGCGGTGCTCACTGATTTGTGGACGCTATTTCTCACGGACTTTTACTACCGTTAAGGACGATAAGGACTTTAATATTTTACTAACGTTTTCATTTGGCTTCGCCCATTTGGAACGGTGACCCACTTTTGTCGGGACGTCATCATTTTCAAGGGTCTAATATCCCGAATTGCCCAACACTCGGATGGAACGTCAAAAATTGTGATTTTGAAAATAAATTGTACCGTATCAAGATTGGAATCGATACTACTAGTTTCTACACTAGGTTTTTATTTTATAACTTATTCATTTCTAGTACATCTACTATTCTACGCGCAGTTGCAATCGACGTGCATGGCTCGCGCCGCTTGTCATTACTGAGTAATGAGCGCTACAAATTTGCAGAGAGAACAACAAAGCTTTTCATATTTGTGACCTTTGATTTAATCCGTAAAATAATTTTATTTATCGCTAGGTTTTATATATTTTGAATTAGTTAATGTGTTCCAGATTTTGTATTATCTCAGCGACTCTTGACGATTCCTGCTACATGGCGTCCATTCAGGGACTGGTCTGTAGCAATGGTTACCGGTTCTGTCAGGGGTTGCTTTGCTCTATAACCGTTCCTTCGTTCTTGGTCAAATTTCTATAGTTTCAAGTTCAAAGTCATCTATATGCACTATAATTAAAGCACAGTTTTTAGATACTGCGACCATTACTAATCTATTGCAATGACCACTCTTCTTATAATTACAACTGCCAATGTCTATGGCCCGCAAATATAGCGGGATAGTTTTAGCAGCGAGTTTTTAAACCTCTTCAAATTTTAGCAGATAAGCGCACATATACGTATATCAAAGAGGCGAACATTTGCAATCACTAAACGTCAAATTTCGTTAAGTCATCGATCCACCTGGCGAGAAGGCGTCCCACACTGCGCTTCCCAGTGAGAACTCTTCTACTCCATCGGTTATCGGTCCTGCGAAAAATCTGCCCATTCAATTCGCTAGATCTCAAATACCAGGAATCGATGACTTACAGCAACATCACCGGTGCAAGAGGCCTACCGCAGCGATCACCAATCCTCCCTGTCCAGCGTAGTGATTAGGGCATAAACCTCCCAATGGAAATTTGTAATTTACCTTATAAATAAATTGTGTCACTAACCATTGCGTGATCTCCAGAAGGGACGCTCTTCTGAGGTCTTTATACTATTAAGGATAAGCGGTCATTTCCTCACAAACTCTAAACGTTAAGGATGCGATCCCAAAATATCGTTAACTGTAAACGGCTCGGCCTCAAGATTAGGAAAGTTGTTATGTATGAAAGCTAAAGATTACGGCAGAAATTACAACTTCCAACTTGAAATTGTTGTTTGAATAACAGATTAGAGTCTGTGGTGCTTGCTCAAGTAAAGACATATTTCCATTTAAACTCAAGTTATAACCACTTAATAACCTCACGGGGGCGCGTGGATGAGTGCTTCAGATGTCAATAATTTGAAATTATCTCTAGTAATGGAAAGACGAATTTAATGACGCGACTTTGCTCGAGATTTTGTATAATATACGAAAAGTATAACGGATGAAATAGTAATGGGCAAGTCTTGAGTATCGTAAAGCGCAGCTTGGGACTCTCTGTGGCCAGTTGGAGCGACCACTTAAAGAAGTTTATCGGTAAGGACTGGATGAAAACAGCGACAAATCGTGTGTAGTGCTGAACCTTAAGAGAAAATAAGACCGCACTTCTGTGTTGTTTTATATATGATTTTTCATATATGTCATATTTATATATCAGAATATAAAAAAAATATGTTTCGAAATTTCTACGCCCAAAATGTGATTCTATAAATAAAAATGTGTGGTAATAATATTATAATCCTTCATTCCCTCCCTTCCCCTCTCTTCACCATCCACACCCTTTGTCCCTCCCATTCCTTCGCTCAAGTCCTGTATACAAAGGGAATGTACTCATATATGGAAAATAATCAGCCTTGATGAACATGTTTGTTAATCCTCTGAAACTATGTAAAATATCCATTCGCCTGACAAATCGAATTAAACTAACTTTGTCCCAAAGGACCGAATCTCATCAAAATGGAAACTAAACGTCTTTTACTTATTCAATGAACGAACTAAACGCAGACTCGTTCGCAAATTAACACACCGTAAACGCATTTTGAACGCACCAGACCGTGAAACGGTAGAGAAAACTTAATTTTAGTGATTTCATTGGGCATTCTATGAATAACACATTTTCAGTATTGCTTCTACCAATATTATTACGCAGCTTTTCATATAAAGTTGAATTTATATTTGAGAAGTTCAACACGCTGATAGTTTTTCATCATCATCGGTCTGCTAAGCATTGACCTTGTTCATGGGATCCTCATCAGTCCTGTGATATTCCCTTTCAAGTCCTCGCGGTTTTTCAATGTGTTTATTCAACCTACCGGACCAACACTGCTGAAAGAACACATCGTTTATTAGTTTAGGTGAAGATTTTATCCCGACTGCTGTGATCTCGTCTAGTTAAGTGACCGGACCAATTCCATTTGAGTTCCACAACTCTTTTACAGATATCTGAGATCTCAGTACGACATTTGAAAGTTCTGCCTATGCACTTATTTAAGCATTAATCTAGTTTTCATCACGCAGTGTTCTTCGTCTTACTATTGGCCTCAGTTGTGCTAATTTTATTGATCTTTATGCTCTTTCGGATGTTCGTGCATATTTTCTCTGTTTTGAATCCAAGTTCCGCCATCGCACATGATCATCCACTCTTTTATTCAAGTACCACCGGCGACTTTCTCTAAATCGTTGCGCGTCGGTTTTACTTGAAGGGCATCCCATGCTATGTCTCTCGGTAAACGTTCTCCACTCACGATTGTATAAATTAATCAAAGCACAAAAGTTCAATGCCACGGCAAAAAATCCAGAACATTATTAGCATTCTGCAAAAAGAGGCATGTATGTCGATGTCGCTTACAACTATCGACAATTCGATAGAAGCTAAACATCCAAAAATTCCCTAAAGGTGAAACCGAAGCCGTCGAATATTCGACAAATGCGTACAATCTGAAATTCTAACAAGAGATCCAGCTATTAACCAACACGAATAAGGTCAACAGGGCCTTAGGCTCTAAACACATTAAGAGGGTCGTTCTCTACCTCAACGGCTCTCGGAGATGGCCCCTGAGAGCCCTTAACCCTTCCGAAGTTCATAGGGTTAAGTGTATCGCATATATTATGTGTTTATGTAAATTGTCTGGCAATAGGAAGGAAACATTTTAGCCAACTACGCTAAGGCAAGCAGAAGGGTTGTAAGTTCATTTTCTGACTTAAATGAGAAGAAATACCTTCTAAATGATTTAAAGGACATTTTGGCGGAAATTTGAGAAGTGAGTGTAAAGGAAACCAAATATATGTACAGGCCACTGGCATTTTATTGATTTGATGCGACCATTTCGGTTGATGACTGCTAGCGACTGATTGTATAATTCATTTGCATCAACAACAAAGTCATATAAGAATTATACTGCTGTTCCTGCAAATAAGTATAATTGACTCTATACATCTGTAGAAACTATTCGATTTCACATAGTTGTAGTCAAATAAAATTTTAATCACTCATAGATATATAGACATAAGAAAGCAAAATTGTCATAAGTAACTCAAACGCAAGTATCAATATTAAGTAAGTTGTGAATCAGTAAAAAAAATGCGTCAAATTGTTTATTGTACGACCAAGCCAACTAGACGAATGTCATACGTGACGTCATTCGCACGCTATGCGGATACCGACAGCAAAAAACTGAATGTGTATGTCATCACAAATAATAAATGAAATGAATAATGAAATAATGAATAATAATATAATGAAATTTGCATCGAAATAAATTTCTGACTATTAACACGAATTTAAGATTGGGCAATAGTGTATTTGGTTATTATTATTGTTATAAAAACAAAAAAGAAAATAAAAAGTTAATAATAATATTCTGGAGTTAACGGGAGCAATTAATAAAAATATAATACCAAAATCAATAAATTCTTTATTTATATTAAATCTTCATCATCAACATTCATTTCTTCGATACCTGATATTTCGGTATCGGTATTAGTATCATATCCAACGAGTTGCATAATACAATAAAATGTATATTTTTAAAATAGAATATTGCACTCGTCTCAAACGTATCGATACTCTATCGATAAGGCAGAAATGCAACTGCGCCAACGTCACTATTTACGATGAAGTATAGTAATAATTTGTTTATGTGTCACCAACAATATTTACGAATCTTGATACGCGTGTAAACGTCAAAAGCGCCGTGATACAGTGGCGCTAGTTTCGCTTGTGTTATCAACAGCAGAAGACTATTCCTACGGAAACAGCAAAGAAATCTTGAAAGAAATACGAGTCATTGAAAAGAAGCCCGCGTGCATGACAGTGCAAACGAAGACGACATTTAGGGATGTACAATTAATTAAAAGTATTTGCTGGTACTGAGTGAGTGATACCGAATGGTATTATTTTTGTACGGGTCATTTTTTTTATATAGAATACATGACAGACTAGCGGGCGGGTCACGAGATGGTAAGTGGTCACCGCCGCCCATGGACACGTATATTATTATTATTACATACCACACGTATTACCCGTATGGCAGAACATTATGTTATGTTCTGCCATCGTTAGCAAATGTGAGCGAGAAAAATGACACTTTAGATCCACTAGCGTCATTATTTTCAGACAAATGCCAGACAATGAAACAAGTATGCCATTAAGAATCTACTCCTAAGAAGAGAAGGTAATGTGCAGAAAAGAGTCATAAGAAAATTCATGATAATTGTGTTGTACCTAGTACTTGTAGCATGGTCGGCGGTCACGATGAGAGAATGCTTAAAAAAATATCAAATGATAAGTTGAAATTTTTTATGCAGTAGTGAAAATAGAAAACCCGCAAATGGCAGAATGGGAACTCTCGGAGAAAAATGTTGCAATAAAAAATAGACGCAGTCTGTAACGACAATTTTACTTTTTACACTGGTTCCATTTTTTTGATTACTGTGCAGATAGAAATTTATTTCCACACCGTTGGTGTGGCGAAATAAATAAAATGTCAGTACATAACTACTGCTCGTGCCAAAACCTATTCGAGGAAAAATATAGGTGGAAGAGTGTTTCTGCAATGGAAAAATGTCCACGAAGTAAGTAATTTCTATAGCAGAAGGGTTTAAACGCCACTCCATTGCCAATATGTAGTTGTGCTACTAACTTTCTGTTTTTTTGCGGTCTATTTCAGATGTAATGCAATGCAATCAGCCCTTTAAATATTCACTGCAGGTCATGGATCTCCTCATGCACATTGTCTTGTGCATAAGGGATATATGGCCTAAAAACACCATTTTGGCCAAAAGGGTTAGCAAGTTCCCTCTTTCAGAGGTGGTGTAGTTCGTCAGCGCTTGTAATAGCGGCTCCGTTATCACTTAATCGCCTCTTATGACACCTATTCTATAGTATTTACCTATTCGTGGTGCTATTCTGTAGTAGCCCGACCCCACACCGGCACCTATTTCAGGTACATTTTTGCAATAAGTGAAGTTAGTGAAGTGCAATTAGAACGATGCTGCATTTCAGAGTTGATGGGTCCGACTGGTCGAGTTACTCTAATCTCCTAGAAGTCCTAGAAGATTGCCACAAAATGTATCAAAGTCTAAATTACCAGGGCTTGTCCCTTATCTTATCTTCCATTCCATCCGTTTACCTTCTTGTTCCAATATACAATCTGTTATCCATCTTTCCTGATTCGTTTTCAAAATTCTGATCTACCAATTAAAGAATCCAACTGCAGATGTGTCAAAGTTCATCGATTGGACTGAAATTGGCATGTATCGTTGATGTGTATGGATGACAGTAACCGCTTACCATTAGGCGACCTGTTTGCTCGCTTGCAACTTTTCTATAAAAATTGCTTTTAACAATCTTCTTAAATCATGATTGTATCAAAATCTTTTTCCGCCGCGACAACCAGAGCACCTTTAGCTTTAGTTTGTATAGACAGACCGCACGTACTTTCAACACATGCTCTTTAAAAACAGACCTTGTGATATAGCCACAAACTACACAAATATTCCATCAATCATAAAAGGTGTTTACATCTCCAATTCGCCAAAAAATGAATTTCGGCAGTGAACATTGAACTCAACGCCATATTGGCCCATAAATCTGATCAATGGCCCATTAATGCGTTGCCGAGTAAACCAAAAGTCCATAATTTCTTACCATCGGCAGCAGCTGGCCAGAGACGCGGGACGGAATATTAATTATCAATTATACAAGTCCCGAACAATCAGAATTAGCTGTACAAAGCTGTAGTAAATTGGTGCGATCATGATATTAGTTTTAAGACAATGTTTAAGCATTGACTGAAGGAGAATTAAAATTTAATTCAGTTCAGTGATATCTTAATACACTTATTAATTCATTTCTCTTATCCTCTCTCACAGAAGAGCACCTTGAAATGTACTGCATTTCCCATTCTATCCTATTTTCCTAGTACGTACGTGTTTCGGTAGTGAGTGAGATATGACAGAGCCAGGGGGATGCGACGTCTCTTCGGACTCTGAGGGGTTCCAGCAGCCTCTGGGAGTGGGATCATCAACATGCCAACATCAGTCTAGAATGACAAACGTTGGCACACCTCCGGATGCGGTGCCTACTTTTGTAGATTAATGAATGGATTAGGAGAAAGGATTGGGAAAATGGGGAGAAATAGAATGGGCTCTGGCGTATCTCACTCACTACTGAAACACTTACAGATATTGGAGAAATGCGATAAAGTAGGAAATGCAGTACTTTTCGAGGTAGTCTTCTGTGAAAGAGGGGTAACGTGGCCAGTAGAGTGCGCCCAGCGGCTGTGGGAATGCACCGTACACTCTCCCCTTACAATCTACGCACCATAGTAATCTCCGCAATTAGTCGCTTTATAGCTATGCACAGATTTAATCAGGATTGCAAGAGTTCATAGGCGGCGGTCCAGTGCATAGCGGCTTCCATGCATTTATGTCACACATAAAATGCATTAAAATATAAGGAAATTCAGTAGTAAACTAATCTGTCGATAGGCCACTATTATTGAACTTCGAGTTAGTAAAGATAAGCGAGATTAGTTGAACACCTGTTCGGATCTTTATATGAACAAGAACGCTCCAATTTTCTGCAGAAGTTTCCATCAAGAAATTGAAAAGCATTTCTATTTTAAACTTCCCAGACAACCGGTTTCCTAAAGAAAATCCACGTCATATATACTACGACGTCTGTGCTCCGTCTGTTTTATCCATAGAGTACATACCCAATAGAGACGAAATGCTACTCATTTTGTTTGAAAATATTTCCGTCAAATCACCGCGGTGACAACTGCGCTCTGATTGGTCGACTCAAGGTCAAACATAAACTCTAGTGTTGGGTACGCAAATATCGATATCGAAAGAAATTGTTTAGTGGGACGGCATGGTAAATAACACTCTCTTGTTTTTTTATAGAGATACAATGTATACGTAAATATTTAAAATTAAATGAATAAAATAATTAAAATAGCATTATTCCAACTATTAAATACTACCCAACAAGAGTGAACAAAATTGATAGTTTACGGAATACAGAGCACATGGAAAATTTAGATGATAGGAAAACTTCCTAAATAGTTGTATTTAATTAAATAACGTTGTGAAGATAAAACAACATTATAATAGGTACTTATCATTTAATAAAACAATTTAATTCGGTATAATGGTAATTATTATACATTGCGTTACTGGTTTTTAAAATGAATTAATTTCGTGTAAATTCTTCTTACAGCTTGTTTCTCATTATATTGCCTCCTTTTGCTAAGGAATGCTAGCCTTGTATCTATATATTTTTTCATTACGCTTTTAGCCAAATCAACTAAATGGTCTGTCTCTTCTGCGTAGTATTGGTGGTACTGATATTCGGGAAAAAATAATTCTCCTACAAAGCTACTGACAGTCTTGTGGACTAAGAAGTCGCTTGTATATTTTCTTTTGTCCACGCTATTAATGAAATTTTTTTTTATAAATTGCTCAGAACGACGGCAGATTTTTTGCACACTAACCGAAGGATATATTAAGCCACCCTTATCTCTGTAATAAATTAGACTTCTCTTGTTTTCTGACAAACATACCAACGCTTCTATACAAGTGCCACATTTAATGCGTTTAACTAGTTCGCTAGACACATATCCTGCTATGTATTCTATTACATTTTCTGAAAACTGCGAAAGCTCGACAGTTTCCATCAAAATATTAAGATCGTTTTGGTTTTCCTATTACTTTTTTATTCTAGAAAGTAAACGATGACCTCAAACGTTCAGGTGTCGATATTGTCAAATAACGTCACCTGTTTATTTCTAAAATCATATCTACACTACTGCCTAATAGACTGTATTTTTCGATCAAGATCTGATATACTTAAAAAAATCGATAAACATAATATGTCCAGCACTACGACGTTAGATCGACAATGGACATTAAAAATAAGTGCAAAGTTATTTTTTTAAATAAAATATAATAAATATACCTACTTTACTCGTAAATATCGAAACATAATTTCATTTTCTTAGTCCAACACTAGTAACAAGTTCGTAGAAATAGAAAGAGATGATGCAACGAGGCTGTAACTATGTAAAAACAAGACGCATAGATACTTGTCAATTGTTTCATTTTGACGTGACCAGTTTAGCTTGAGCCGTGATAAAATGGATGTGAATTGAAAAATTCTATATTTATTGTTACTTACCGATGAAATGTGATGCCGTCTGTTTTAGAGTTCGATGTTTTACTATTTTTACCACACCAACGAATCGAACAGGAAGACATTTTAACAGCAAATCTCGTGTTTTATAATTATACGGAGACGTACACACAGGTCACTTTCTGGTGCTGTACTATTTTGGTGCATGTGAGAGTTGATATTTATTATAGGCAAATCACTGATCAGTTACGGAATTGGATGGCCAGTATTACCGCTCTATTGGGTATAATACTCTATGGTTTTATCCAATCGTAAAAAAGTTTCACTATAAAACTTGGCTGTACGATCTTTAGACTTTTGCCTATCATAGAAAGGATGAATACAAAAAAAAATATTTTTACCACTGTTTATACTATATCTGTTCCAGAACTTCATTTTCTCGATGACAGTTCTAATTTGATAGTTGTAGTGTTGTGACCAAATAAGTAATGATATCGATCGCATATATTGTATTTATTATATTTTGAACAAAGACAAATACAACAAAAACATTCAAATATATTTTTTCAAGGTGGGAACACTCAATGGCCCACCGCCATTTTGTGTTTGTTTTAATCTGTCACTCGCAACAAGACGGTCGTGCTAGTCACTACATTTCTGTTCGCTGAGTTTTTTCACATTATCCATACGTTACGTTGTGTATTTTGTGTTCCTCCGTGTTGATTGCTGCCCAGCTGTCAAATATCAAAATGCCGAAAGGATCTGTTCTGAAAAGGCAGGCGAGAGAACTGGTGATCAAGGTTCGTAATTACTTTGAAGCAGAGTATCAAAATGATGGCCCGCTATTACCACTGTCGCAAGTGCGAGAGCGTGTTGCGGCCGCATTAGGAATTAGTGGACCTACTGTTTCAAAAATTACTACCGAAGCTTACGGTACAAGCGGCATGCAGGAAAATAAGCTTCGTACGCCGAAGAAAAAACGCCAACCACGTCGTGTGACATCGGTTGACAACTTCGACGCTGACGCTATTCGCCGTCATATATATGACTATTACTTGCGCAAAGAAATTACAACACTTAAAAAACTTGTTGTTTCTTTACGTGAATGTGGTTTGTTCCATGGCCAAAAATCGTCATTAAGCTTGGTTTTGAAAGAAATTGGATTTTGTTATAAAAAATCGGACATACGTAAAATATTGATGGAGCGTCACGACGTTGCTATGGCTCGCTGCGAATTTTTGAGCGAAGCCAAAAAATATCAGATTGGTCAAATGTTATTTTCACTGACGAGACTTGGTTAAATGCAAACCACACAGTATCTAAGAACTGGACTAACGACACCGTCGCTTCCACTAGTTCAGTGCCAATGGGAAAAGGTGAACGCCTCATCATATGCCATGCAGGGTCTACGAAAGGATTCATGTCAGATGCTTTACTGGCCTTTAAATCCAAGAAAACAGTGGACTACCACGAAGAAATGAACGCGGAGATTTACGAAGGATGGTTTAAAGAAATGGTGCAATCTCTGGAAGAACCGTCGATAATTATTATGGACAACGCTACATATCACTCCAGACAAATTGATAAAATGCCGACGCAGGCCAATAAAAAACAAGAGATAATTGACTGGCTCCAACGTCATGGCGAAAATGTGGATAATACTTTATTAAAAGTACAATTAGTGAATATTTTAAAATCGAAAAAAAGCCTCCCTAAAAGATATGTTATCGACGAAATAGCTGCCGAATGTGGTCATTGGGTTCTTCGACTTCCGCCGTATCATTGCCAGTACAATGCTATAGAACTAATATGGGCACAAATCAAAGGACACGCCGCTCGAAACAATACCCATCCCCCTTTTACGGCAAACAAGATGATAGATTTATTAAAAAATGCATGTGCGGAAGTAACTGCCGAAAACTGGGAAAAAATTGTGAGAAGAACCCAAAACATTATAGCGTCGGATTGGGAAATTCATGTGGCATTCGATAATATTACATATAAGTACATTTATTATAAGTACAGGAACTTATAATAAATGTTGGGGAGAGCTCATCGAGTGACAGTGACGATTCATCAGATTTTGATTAAAATAAATAAATAAAGATTACCTGTCATTATAATTATTTCGTTTCATTGTCGAGTACCTACCTATACCTACTTATTTTACAACAGCTTCGAAAATTTTAAAGAAGTTGGCATTATCAATCAAGAATTAACACGTGTAACATCTTGTAATGAAATATAATATTAGTTAATAAATTTGTACAAAAGTATCCGGCAGTAGTTTAGTTTCTTACATTTTGTAAAAAAATATCGGATCTGTTATCGTGTTACGTTTATCGATAACTACATCCCTAAAATTGCTTTCTGTCTGACGTGACCTTGTTAATGAAATATGACGTCTTGGTGCCTAATTTTTGTTCGGAATTTTAGGCGTTGACGCTAGAACAAAGTTATATCGACCGCTGCGTGTCAGCTGTCATCGAGAAATTAAAGAACTGGAACAGATATAATTTTGTTGTTTTTTTGCATTTATTTTCTTATATTTTATTATTTACACCAATATGTCTCTAAACAGTCCCGATTATAATAAGGCCGCTAGTATTCACGAATTTACAATAAGAAATATAAAAGGCGAGGCGGTGAAGTTAGATGTTTACAAAGGTCATGTGTGCATAATTGTCAACGTAGCTTCACAATGCGGTTTTTCCGAAACTAATTACAAACAACTGAACGATTTATACCAAGAATATGGAGACAGCAAAGGGCTTCGCATTTTAGCGTTTCCATGTAACCAATTCGGTGGTCAAGAGCCAGGTAGCACTGAGGAAATTGTTTGCTTCGTATCTGAAAGAGAAGTACAATTCGACATGTTTGAGAAAATGGATGTTAATGGTGATAAAGCTAGTCCACTATGGAAATTTTTGAAGGTTAAACAACCAGGAAGCCGCGGCGATTTCATCAAATGGAACTTTACTAAATTCATTGTTGATAAGAATGGGAATCCTGTCGATCGTTTCGAGTCCAGTGCGGAGCCAAAAGATATGATAAAATGTCTTGAAGGTTATTGGTGAAGATTTCTGTCAAAGTATATCGTGCTCTTTAATTATAAAGAAGTAACGCTTTCATTTGGTACTTTAGTTCATATTTGACTAATGCATATACAGTATAAATTTTATATGTTACTTATTTTCATTAAACAAACAATTTGAATCTAATTTTTTTTAAAATAATATATAATATACCTATTAGGGAAATACCATAAAGTCGGAAATGCAGTACATTTCAGGTTAGTCTTCTGTGAGAGAGGGGTAACGTGGCCATTCGAGTGCGCCCAGCGGCTCTTGGATTGCAGCGTGCACTCTCCCTCTCAAAGCGAATAGCGCCTTTGATAGCGGCTCTTTATTCCTTAGTCACCTTTCACGATAGCCACGGAAAGAGATCTAAAGTTGATGATCGGTCGACACCATTAGTCAGGCTTTGGTATAAGATTACTCAAGATTAATCAATCATTTGGTATTGTAACATGTTATCAGTGATTAATAGTTATTAGTAGTTATTAGTTAGTACTTAACATGACTTAATTTTATTACATATTTTGATTCTATGCATAGGAATACATCATTACTTAATTTTTTTTCATAAATTTATCATGTATATTTACGAAAATATTGCAATAAACGTCTTTATACTTCTGAAATCTATTCCGAAGAAGGTGGCAGACAAGCATACAGTCCACTTGGTGGTAAGTGGACACTGTTTCCCGCAGACATGCGCGTAGACATACATACTCCGAAAACACGAAAAACGAAGTTGCATCGGCCAATATTTCAGTAGATTCCCATCACGTAAACGTTCTATATATCGGGTCGAAAGAAGTTCATTTGACAATTGAAACTACTCCAAATGGCGCGAGACAACGATCGAAATATAGAATTTGACAAGAGATACTTGGGGATCAAACGTAAAATTTTACGATAACAATATCTCACCTTTTAAGTAATCCGAAATAATCGATATATAGAGCTCCGAACGAAGCAGTATCAGGGTAGGATCATAGCACTTCTTTTGTTTGAACTTCAGTCGGGTCCGAAACTTCGGTAGCGTAAAATCAAAGTAAATCAAACCCCCCCAGAGGCCTTTTACACAACAGGCACACCTTTTTTATGATTGTTATTGCATTAATTATCTAGACATAAACTTAGGAATACATAGTTTTACCGCTCTATCAGGCTAGGACAAAACTAATTGCTATCATTATTAATACTTACTCTTACACACAATAATAACATTACTGGCATTTTCTCGTGGTAAGTAATTACTCTTAGTGGCTATTAATACTATATATATATAGTATTGAACTGTAATTTCAATCTTCTTGGATATATCGATTACAATACAGGTTGTAATCGTATATTTTAATGAAAGGTTGGATTCTGCTCATGATTGTGATTTTTTTATGGTAAGTACCATGTTATGGTAAGTATCTACCGCCGCCCATGGACACCTGCAACGCCAGGGTGTATGCGGATACGCTGCCAGCCTATTAGTAAAATAGCCAGTCAGTAAGATCCTATTTACAGCTTTCTTGAAGAGCCCAGTGTGGTAGCGTAGCGGGAAAACCTCAGCAGGTAGGTCATTCCACAACTTTCGGGTTCGCGGTATAAAGTGTTGTGACGACTCGTTTGTCAAGGAAGTATTGATTAACCAACGCGACGATGACGGCAGGTGCGATGGTAAAAACCCGAAGTTGGCATCAAATTGAACAATTGTTCAAAATATTCCCCGTTAATTAATCATAATAAATAATTTAGTGAATTTATATGTAGAGTAAATTGTATTTTCTTTTATTTTGTGAAAATGTCTTTGGATTTGTTATTTAACAGATTTGTATTTAGCTTTACAAAGCAAAGAAGGCAGACAAGCAGACAGTATCCACTTGATGATAAGTGGATACCGTCACACGTGGAATGTGTATGACGTATAATCGTGTATTTCCTTATTTCATCATACCTCGTATGGAAACGCTGGTTCATAAGTTCCTAAAAATTGTATACATTGTTCCACTCTAAAGGCTTGTTCAGATATAAGCGATATTCGCTGCAGCCTGCCCTAACGATGTCCACGTGGGTACTCTGTAATTCCTTATTTCATACATAGGCGACATTCGCTAACCGCCACGGGTAGCAATATTGGCGATATTCGCTCCCCATGGCGAATGCGCGCCAGCGGCGGTAGGTACTTGTACAAAATACGCGATAGGAATATCGCTTATACCTGAACAGGCCTTAACAAGTGATAATTCTATATATATATATTTTTATAGAGAAGAGGGCGGACGAGCAAGCGGTCTCACGTGATGGTAAGTGTTACCGCCGCCCATGGACACCTGCAACACCAGGGGGTATGCGGGCGCGCCGCCGACCTTGCAAAATCCTATTCACAGCTTTCTTGAAGAACCCCATGTCGTAGCTTAATGGAAAGACCTCCTGAGGCAGTTCGTTCCACAGCCTATGGGTTCGCGATATGAAATAATTTTTGGACCGAACAGTGTGCGACACCCAACTAGCAATAATCGCACCTTGGATTAACCTCATTGGTTACGATATTGCCTCTGCGCAAAGTTATTTATCTCCTTTACAATTAACTTTACAGTTATTTACAAATATATTTATTTATCTCCTTTCGTGCTACTCAAGAAATTCAATATTATTTACAAAAACAAACAACATTGACAAAAATCATTTTTAATCAGTCTTTCCGTTAATTAAATATAATAACGTGCGTAAGTGTAATAGAAGGGGTCCACGACCTTCGGTAGCAACCCGTAGCGGTACCCATACGGAGACCCGTAGTACGGGGGTAAACCGGTACGTAGGATGATGTCGCGTTTTTCGTGGGTCTCGGCCGGGGCGCCGAGGCATGCCGCCACTATCGCCACGAGAAAGACTAGACTGATGGACTTGTTCATCTGGAAAATATAATGTAGCCTTCTTGTAATATCATAAGACATATTAAAAAAATCATAATGTGTACGTAAGGTTGCCCAAATGCATAGTGAGTTCTATTATTCATGTGTGTTTTAGTGATTTTTTTTTATTTCAATCAGATTTCGTTTCATACGGACTTGCCATTTGGAATTTAAGTATATTTAATTTTACCTGTATTTTGTTTTTTCATTAAAATGTAAAAATAAAAAAAAAGTGTGCGGTCAGGAACGACGGTTCCCCGTCAGGAACGAAGATCCTCACGCATTTTTTTTTATACTCCCAATGTTATTCGAAATAAAATCTGTATAGTTCATGTACTTTTTTTTTATTTTGTATCATATTTTCAATTCAAATAATTTAAAATAAGAAATGAAATCAAAAATCAAAATTTTAGGTTATACAACCGGCCACGCACTAGTCTGCACGTCTGTTATTCTGCTTGAGTCTCGCTCTCGATACTCACATGCACACACACACACTAAGAGAAAGAAAAAGGCGTATGGAGGGGGTAAAAATCTTACGTGACGTCACATTTTCTCTCGAATCACACCTACAGCAAGCCGCGTAAAGGAACTTCGTTCCAATAAATATCATTACATAATTTTACAATATACATACATAATTTTATTCCAACGTACACAATACACACACATAAAAATCTAACAACAGGGACCTAAAAAGGTATTGGAAGAATCAACAATTACAAACTTAAAATTGTATGTAGATTTTGAATATGATAATAACAAATATGGTTCCAGAAGCTTTACAACTTTTACCGTTTTAACTTTTGTAGGTGGAGTGTGCACGTTGCATTCCCACAGCCACTGGGTGTACTCGATTGGCCACGTTACGCGTCCTTCACAAAAGACTGCCTTGAAATGTATCTACTGCATTTCCTAGTTTATCGTATATCCCCAATATACGTACGTATTTCGTAAAGTGAGTAAGATATGCCAGAGCCCATTCCCATCCCATCCTATCCTATCCCTCCTCATTTTCCCAACCCTTTCTCCGTATCCATTTCTTAATCTGCAAAGGTGGGCAGCGCATCCGGGGGGCGTGCCAACGTTTGTCATTCTAGACTGATGTTGGCAAATATCGTGGATGTCAATGGACTTACACGGAGTATTCACTTACAATCTGGTGGACTGTATGCTCGTCTGCCGCCTTCGAATATAAGAAAATAAATAAAAATAAACCTAAACATTGTTTTAAAACATATAATGAAATCTTCCTTTCAACAAGCGCCTGTCATTAAACTTCATACATTTATATTTACGTCTATTGAAATTGAACAATTTACATGATTAAATACAAAATCCATTGAAGGCAGTCACAACGTAATTATTATAATCAGTAAAAACGTAGACCAAAAAGGAGTAACAATTATGAAACAAAACAAACGAATTTATTAATAAAGTAATTTTGTAATACACTAAAATAAAATGAATAATCTACTGTGCTCACAAGGGTCTTAAAGCAAGGCAGTTATGTTTATGCAAATTGTGATATTATACAAAATATGGGTAGATAACAATTTTTAATTCCACAATAAATATATATAGAAATTCGTGCAGAATAATTCTTACCTCGAACGGTGTTATTCGTTCAACAAACAACACACAACTGTTTCTAGAACAAGCCATCTGATGACATTTTATACCGAATTAATATTTAATGACCATCTCAATTTATTTCTAATGAAATTTGTGGTCGAGAGATATATTTCAAATACATACAAATAATTATGACTGTCCAAAGATACAATTATAATTGACGACAGCAATTATTTGGTTAATTGTATTAGAAGTGATATAAACTGTTAATAAGTATTATTTAATTACATGATAAAAAGTAATTATTGCGTTACCAATTTGTAGTCTGTAGAAGGTAAAAGGTACATACATATTTATTTTTTTACAGGAAAAGGCGGCAGGCGAGCATACAGTCCACCTGATGGTAAGTGCATACTGTCGTCCGTGATACATGTCAACATCAGTCCAAACTGACAAACGTTTGCACGTCCCCGGATGCGCTGCTCATCTTTGGAGATTAAGGAATGTATTGGGAGAAAGAGGGACGAGATGGTACCAAAAGAAGAAATTGATTCATCATGACAATTCATGATTTATTAATATTTATTTTTAATATAGAGTTAAAATATTAATTCCAAATAAAATTGTCAATAATTTACAACCAAAAATACTTGTAAGTAACCATTAGTCTAGTTTTATTTTATTAGTCTCGAAGAAATTCCTTTAAAAAAAAAATTTGAATACGTATCCAGCCCCACTTAATTCGGCCTTGGCCCCTATATCAGTCTTGCGAGTTTTTAAGCACAGTTTGATGTTTTTACCATATGACATGTCTCGTTCAAATTCCAGTAGACTACGCTCCATCCATCCACAAGGCGGCCACTAAACCTACAATAAAATTGTTTAATAATATCATTGCACAATATTATTGAAGCGCACCTTGTACCCAAACGAGTTTCAATGCTCCCCTAAGCGATTAAAAACATTACGCAATCCGTAAAATTGCACTATATAATTGATGATTTTCGTAATATCTACTATATTAATTTTATCTCTATTTTAACACAAATGACATTTGATATTTGAAACAATATATAAACAAACATTATTCAAGTTTTCAATATAAAACTCGCCAACTTGCGTACTAACAATTCCACTTTGGTGAAGAACATTTGTATGTGCCAGAAGTTCTAGGAGATATCGTCGTGCATTTGCGGAATTAATGTTTTCATTGCTGCTTGTAAAATGTTTATGATTTATGGCTCATAACTTCAAGGAATACTGAATAAGGGAAATGCAGAACTTATCTGCATCCTTGTTACGTATATAGTATCTATATATTTTCATATGTATCATGGAATTAAATTTAAATAATAAAATATGTTCGCTAATAATAAATTCTTCGCGCTAAATCACCGACATAGCACGTGGAATCGGCATATGGAAGTGGCGATGGGCTGGTCATATTTGCCCCTAAGACCGATAACCGATGGGGTAGTCGAGTCCTCGAGTGGAGGTCACGTACTGAGAAGCGCAGTGTGAGATGCCCTCCGATCACGTGGATCGACGACTTAAAGAAATTCGCCGGTAGTAGCTGAATGCCGTGTGTGGTGGCTGTCCTTGGGAGAGGTCTATATCCAGCAGTGGAGAGATATAGGCTGATGGTATGTTATGGTATTCTTGTTTATTTTAACGGTTATTGCACCTTTCGCACCATCTCTGCATAGCCCAAAGGTTGACTAGGTTATAATGCTCTAAAGCATTAAATTACTCTGTGTAATCTACACTTATAAATAACTAGCAAAACCCGGCAGACATCCTGCCATAGAAGTTGATGTGCTGCAGCGCCATCTAGTGGCGAGTTAACATATATGTGAAAAAATACATATATGTGCCAACTTTCATGGTGATGGGTCAAACGGTATCAAAGTCTATTTAGTTCCAATATACCAACATCTATTTTTATATATAGATTAACAAAGAATGTGTTTGTATTAACCAATAATGTCCTACTACAGGCCGCAGGCCTCTCCTAGTAAATCACTAGGGGTTATCGTACTGTATTTTTGAAATCTGTTTCCGCTCATTCTCCCAGCGCAGCATTTATATTTTTTTATGGACAATTCCGTATATTCAAATGACCTCACTTCGAAGGCGAAATATAAGCTGTCAGTCGTAATTATCAAACGAAATTTGTCAAGTCTTGTTTAAAGTTAAACCGAAAACAATAGCGGAGTTATTCTTATTGACAGCCATATTTATAATCTCTCCTTTGTTTGGCTACGTTCAGTGATCCCCCTTGGCTTTGAATAATAAATTTCAACCTTTTTATTATATCAAGATGATGTAATCATGTTTCTTATTAACTATTTCTGCTGGGTAATTTATAAACAGTCCACGCAAGAATCTTGCCGATTGCACAAGTTAATAATAATATTCCCTGAAAAATAGCTAATCAAATATTTGATTTATAATAAATATAAATGTGAATGTTGTTGCTCTTTATTGTACTTATAATGAATTGTTACAATACAATACATTACAATACAATATAAGACATTGCAGTATTTCCATACTTGTTTGTGTAAAAAGACATAACAAATTCTAAACACGAGTTCGTCTTTACAATTTTCTGAATACTCCAGTCACGCGCGATAGCATCGGACCACAAGCCGGGTTAAAAGTACGAATTTGGGCCACGGAGAATTTACACACGCGTAATCCCTTTACAGTGTATATATTCGTATATATAGCAAATAGAGATATACCTACTTTTGAGACTAACAAAGAATAAGAAGCCAGTTTTTACAATTTTGCGCTTTAAACTTCAGATAGGTATATTATTTTATGGCGAGCTGTTCAATTTGTTACCAACTACGGGTTTTTATCATCGCACCTCTCGTTACCGAAGGGTGGCTCATCTGCACTACCTTGGCAGATAGATATTTTGTATACAGTGAGGTCTTCTTTATACCGCGAACACGAGAAAATTGTGGAACAACTGCCTACTGAAATGTCTCCACTGAGTTACGACATGGGTCTCCTCAGCTCAGCAAATAGGAATGTGCTCGGACGACAGCGTACTCGCATCGCCCCGGTATTGCAGATGTCCACGGGCAGCGGTGACCAATCTGTCATTTCTTCTATAAAAGATACTTTATTCGAATTAATCTTATTCAACGTATTAGATATGTCAGCTTAAAGAAACTTTAATAGTAGAATTTCGTCGTAGGTTCTGCTTGAGCGTATTTTGATATTACTGTAAACCAACACTCGGGCTTATTGCGGATAATCTAGATTTTTAATCATCGAACATGAAAGAAAGAAAGACTATAGAAACACCATCGTTTCAGTATACAGAGTAATGCCAATTTTCCCGATAAAAGCGAGACTCATTAATAACGCCACTTCGTACACAAACTCATATGCCCATCAATGATGCACTCAGAGCTACTCACCAGCTGTGAATAAGTTATTGAGAGTAATTTGTCTCAACCTTGGACTGAGTCAATTACACGAGTTGTCGAGACTTATCGAGTTGTTTTCTGTTTTAATTAAAAGTATACATGTAACTAGAAATAAATACGA
This sequence comes from Sesia apiformis, assembly GCA_914767545.1. Lineage (NCBI taxonomy): Eukaryota > Metazoa > Arthropoda > Insecta > Lepidoptera > Sesiidae > Sesia > Sesia apiformis. The sequence goes on from OU611958.1 coordinate 1,574,318, forward strand.
TATTGTTAATACCAATCGATTTAATATAAACAACAAGATAACTTGTAACTTTAAACTGAAGTCTGTTCTTAAAAAAACCGGTGGAAGCACCACACATACAAAAGATATTTTTTGTTCTTATATGAGAATAGCCCATTTAGCACATTGAGCCAGGGTCAAATTTTCTTTCGTAATTAATATTTTTTTAAGTCGAAGTCACTTAGTAGTCGCTGAGTAAAGTGATAATTAATAGATTAACCGAGAACAGAAGAGCTGGAATTCTTCTGGAGCTGGCACGCGAAAAACGCAGTCTTCTTTTATTGGATTATCATGAAGATTAAGCATAAACATTACACACTTTGAAGTTTAATAAACTATCACAATTAAATCCTAAAACCCATACAATACACATTTTTCATAATAATCAAACAAAAACTAAATCTTCACTTCTCGAGTTAGCGCCAAGAAGTTTCCTATAAGGGACATTTCGTTATTTTCATCAGTTTTACAAATAAAAATTATGTCTCCCACTGCTAAATATAAGGCTTCTCGCCTTATATATAATATGAGTATGATAAATCTATTTCTCCTCGTGTTTGTAATTATAGAACAGTAATTAAGTTCTAACATGTTAAAGCTATTACGTCAACCAACGTGGACACTCTAATTTCGATCAAACAAACATTAGCTCAATTATTAAAGCAATTAACAATTCGGTTTGGTCTTGTCAGCACAAATAATAACAACTACGTTTGTGCAAACAATTTTGAACTAAACTAGAATATGAATAAGATTTATTTAACAAGCACAGGGATACTTTCTAAAACTAAACAGTTTTATAAACCACAAAGGTATGTTAAACCACACAAGGAGTAGGTTGGGTGCCCTAACGATATAAAAGCGATGTCAAATTTTATTACCTTTGTGCTCCTATGAAGAAGTGATTTAAGGTATTATATCTTATTAATTGAATCTTCCGGGCTACTTGGCCAAGATCTTCTGGAATCTCTTCTCTTTTTTCGAAACGTTTCGTCAACAACTGTGGTTGACATATTCAATGGAGAGTATCTCTCCGACCTTACCTATGTCAGTTATCTCTCCGAAAGTGAACGCAGTCGCCACTGAAGATGTCAACCGCAGTTGTTGACGAAACGTTTGGAAGAAAGAGAAGAGATTCCAGAAGACCTCGGTCAAATAGCCCGGAAGATTCAATTAATATGGACACCGGCCGAGAAAGCCTACACTCCAGTATTATATTTTGTTTCCCATCACTGAATTCTCGGGAATATTATAGGTTAAAAATGCTTGATAAGAAGTGACAAGAGCCGTGGTAACCTATGGGTGTCTATTTTGAACTCACTTTCGTAAAATCATAAATATAAACGCAGACCCTTAAAAATGTTTCATCTGGCTGGAAGGCGCCCTTCTTAAGACATAATTTTTCTCAAGTTTGTCTTTCCTACGATGGATTATTATTATTATAAACATACATAAATACGAATATAGTTATTATAAACGTTATAATGTAGTGAATCGTAAACAATGTTACCTTATAAATTGTATAGTTCACAATATTAACGTACATTCGACTTTGTGATGAGTTTATCCCAATATAAATTAATGTCAAATGTTAACATTAGAATTATGTAAATGAATAAAATTGATTTTGAAATTCTACATTTCATAATAATTGATCTTACAAAGAAACTGACAATGTATAATTAAATTCTAATATCAGCACTTTATTTCAGATGAAACTTCTAACAACATTTTTCTGCTGCCTCTCGATCACTGCGGCCCAGCTACAATGGACCCAAAACGGCCAGTACCAATTGGTGGAGACTAACTCTATACTGCACAAGTACATTGTGGAACCGCCCCCAGTAGTTCAGTATGGACCTATCAGTATACCAGTCTACACGCCTGCAATAGGGAATAATTATAAACCGTATACTTATAAAGACGGGGATACACAGATTAAAAAACCCTAAAAGGATTTAACATGATTAAGTTAAGGATATTTAAGATGAATAAATAATTATTTGTAATCATTTTTTTTTATTATTTGAATAATTTAGTTATCATTAATCTCAGGGAAATAAAGATCAAGGATGTTATATATAACACCGTTGTAAAGGTAATGATTGAAATAAAATGGAGCTAATCCATATTCAATGCTCAAAATTTCGACCCATTTACATTTGTCCAAAATGTAAACAAACTTAGTAGCCTGAGATAATTGACACGGCCATTTAATTAATGAGGTGATGATTGTTTGCCTTAAATTTAAAGCCAAATAGCCTAAACGAAGTCCATTCTCAATCTCTAGGAATTGAGATTTGATTTGATTACTGACAATTGATTTGATTTCTGACAAAAAAAGAGCGTATTTCTGACAACTGTATGAACTTGAGTGTTGGTTTGAGGATTACCTATTTACACCCCTTCAAAAGTAATTTAAGTACAATCCGAAAACCTTAAATATCGGCCCCCAAATCGGACGAGATAAATAAAAACGTGTTTAGAGAAAGTAAGAGTAAATTTTAATTACGGGGCTCTTTTCAGTTTTGCACAAGAGTCGTCCACGGACAGACTTAATTGAAAAGCCGTGGAGTCCAAAATGGAGTACCACTCCAAAATGTTTATCTTTAAAATTCTATTTCACTAATCACTTTTAAGATTGTTAAGAAAACAGGCAAAAAAAAAAAGGAAATTGTTTTCATTGTAAGATTATGGAAGATGATGGGAGTTCTGGAATCTGAACGTAATTTGATACTTGATGAAATAATTACGACAATATTTAGGCTATACGTACGAGTATATCATTCCTGTATAAAAAAATCCAACGTGACAGGCTAGCTCCCTATAGGATGATAAATAGTCACTTTATGGGGATATTATTTATTTGGCTGTTTGGTGTGTGCCGGCTTAAGATTAACACCACTCAATCTCTTCTCGCTGGTGTCGTACAAGGCGACTAATGGATAACAGAAGCCGCTACCTCAAGCCAAGTGGCCATTTGAGGCCATATATACCTCGTGCAATGTGCATGAACAAGTCCATATTCAGCAGTGAACGGTAAAAGGACTGATTACGGATGTATGTATATATGATGCAGTCCACGTTGGGAGTTGCGAGCAGTTTCATCAACTACCCGCATTTATATATGTGTAATTATGCGTGTCTCCTTGCCATCTTTAGTATTATATATCAGAGGTTATATGTGACGACTATCGGGTGATATATTATAATCAATATTAGCGCATCAAAGCCAATATGGCTTTCAATTAAATATCAATATTAACATTAGGGGTCATCCATAAATTACGTCACACGTTAAGGGGGAGGGAGGGGGTCAACAAAGTGTGACATCGTGTGACAAGGGGAGGGGACGAGTAATAAGCTTCATGACGTCACATGTATAAATCTAAACTATTAAAACTAAACTTCAACTCTAAGAAAAAACTTTAAAATTCAATTACCAACTCTATCAATATTATTATAAGGTTGTTTTAATTTTATAATTTCTAAATTTAAAATTGCAAAATATGTGACGTCACAACAGGGATGGGGGGGGGGGGGTCACACAAATGTGACCACCTGTGACAAGGACGGGGAAGGGGGACTCCAAAAATCATGAAATTCGTGTGACGTAATTTATGGATGGCCCCTTAGGAGGAGAATATGCTGTTTGATTATTATTAGATATTCATATAATTAAATAATTTAATAAAAATCGATTCAAATTTGAGTTAACTGACATTAAAATTTAACATAAATATATTTTTTATCGCTTCTAAATTCTTACTACATATTTGCTAAATATAAAGCACGAAAAAATTTTTTTAACAAAAAAAATATATTACATTTCTTGTCAACTAACGAGAATCATTAGCAAAATCTACGGTTTCAATCTTCAGGAATACTTCTGATGCCACCTGTATACTCCCCATATACTTATTATAAAAGCGCGCGCCACGAGCAGGAAAGATTTCAGTCATTAAAATGAGGTCAGCCAAGACTAGACGCAAATAGATTTGTATGAAATCGTCGCACAGCAACCACTTCACTAGCCCTTTCATATTTATGTTCAATGTCATGTTCTTACCGGTGTGCGAAGATTTCATACAAATTTCTTTACCGTCCAATCTTGCCTGACGTCATGTCAATGACCGCAATACTTCCTGCTCGCACCGCGTGTTTTAGCTTTGTAAAATGAACGCTAATTAACCTCGACGCGAACGTTATAATTCAAGTTAGTAACGTTTAACGGTTTTAATCCCTCAAAGTTAAACGCTCGAATCTTATACGGTTAAGGTTGTTAAGATTCATTAGGAGTTGACTTAGCGCTCGAACGCTCAGCGTTAATTTTTATAACAGTACCATTGCAATTGATATATTATCTTTATGTAGATTTTTGAATGTGTTATAAAATAATCCTAAACTAGGCAAAATGAAGCCTCTGACATACAAAAGAGTAGGTATGTATTTTATAGTATTTCCCTAAATCTCGTTTTAACATAGAGCAAAACTATGTCGGAACAATTTGATCTTACTTTAACTGGATGAAAGCGTAGTTCAAAGAAAATAGCATTATTCTGCCGACTGAATTTCTATTTCACATTTTCCTTTACAAGTATGAACTACTATTCGTTGCGAAGGCTGAATCCTAGTGTTGCCTTGATTTCTTTCTTTGAAAAATAAAAGTCATGAGAAAGTAAACATATTGGAAGTTGAGTTTTTGTTTGATTATTATAAAAATTGTGTATTGTTCGTTTTGTGGTTTAATAGTGATGGTTTATTAAACTTAAAAGTGCCTAATGTTTGTGTCAATCAAATGATAGTATAAGACGTGTGCTTCCAAGGAGTCCAATTCATATCCTAGGTAAATCTAGTGTCGCTTTACTCCAGACTTACTTGGATGGGAAGGCATTCCACATTGACGATATTTCTGCTCACTTACGTATTAAGTATTATTAATTATAATAGTTTATAAAATATATTCTTATATAGTCTGTATTTACTATATTATATATGTATATTTTTAAGTTTATTACTTTCTGATTTCTGTTGGTTCCGGTGGCTGAATGGTAGAGAATGCCGTTAGGCATTAAGTCCGCATTTTGTACATGTCAAATAAGTCCAATGAGACAACTTTTAACGGTTTAAATCGCGTATATTTGACATGATTTATATCCCGACGTTTCGAACACTTTGCAGTGGACGTGGTCACGGGGTGTTCGAAACGTCGGGATATAAATCATGTCAAATATACGCGATTTAAACCGTTAAAAGTTGTTTAATTGCAATGTATAGTAATCGCGAAAACCTAAGAAAATATTAAGTCCAATGAGGTTTAATAACGAAGAAAACTTGATATTTTTAAGAAAACTTTTAGAGGGGGACAGTGCACGCTGCAATCCAACAGCCGCTGGGCGCGATCGACTGGTCACGTTATCCCTCTCTCACGGAAGACTACCTTGAAATGTACTGCAATTCCCACTTTATCGTATTTCCCCAATGTACGTACGTGTTTCGGTAGTGAGTGAGATGTGCCAGAGCCCATTCCCATCCTATCTCTCCCCATTTTCTCAACCCTTTCTCCAAATCCCTTCCTATATCTCCAAAGGTAGGCAGCGCATCCGGAGGCGTGCCAACGTTTATCATTTTGGACTAATTTTGGCATGTATCGCCGATGGCTATAGGCGACAGTATCCACTCAGCATCAGGTGGACTGTATGCTCGTCTGCCGCCTACGTACATAAAAAAAAAAAAATTGCCACAATGCGAAAAAGAAGAAATTAGCATATTATTATAGAATTATTTCGAAAAAATATATATCCATTACAAAGATGATCGGAAACGGAAGCTGCCTTTTTCAATAATGTCAAGTGTTTTGTTGACTATTTATTTCAGAGATAACTAAGATAACTAAAGAATAAATAAAGGATAACTAGATGATAACTCAAGGATAACTATCCTTCAGATAACTAAGTATATCATTTTATATTATTACTTAGAACTAACTTAAAACTTAGTGTTAAAATCGAAATTACAATTACAACCTAATATTTCACAATAACACAAAGTAAAAAATATATAAAGTTACATTAATTGAATATTTCAATAATTATGTAATCACACTTAATGACCCACACAAGAACTCGCTAAAGGGTCAGTCTCACTGTCAAACAAATTTGTCTTTAAGCAAATGTTTGTTCAACCGGGAATCGAATCAAGAAACGTTTACACAGTAGGCCCCTGTTTATTTTGTATTTATTTAAACATAACAGAAGGTATATTACAGTTTATAAAAACCAACAAGTACCTCTGCATTCTTTAAAACGATTTCTCTAAAAATTCCACAGTATACCTGCTCAGAACCCACTCATTTGAGAATGAACCGAATTATCTGATTACGCCTCGATAATAATACCGAATAATAGCGATTAATATTACTGTTACCAAACTAATATATGTGACCACGAAGCCAAAATAGACTGCCAATTGAGATAGAATTGGAATTTACACTTTGGCACACAGCCGCGTCTCGCGATTAATATAATTATCCCCTCGCAACGACGACGCCTGGAAGCTGAGCAATTGAAGAAAAACATAAGCGAAGTCTGGACAAAAGCTACTGTTAATGAGAGTGTTCTTTAGATAATAAACACGATAAGGAGAAACGATTACTACCTACAAGTAGTTAATAAAAATCCAACACTTACTGACTGACAGACAACGCACGACCCAAACCGGTTGATCTAGAAGCATGAAATTTTGCACAGAAGTTCCTTATACAACGTAGATGAGTACTAAGAAGGGATTTTTGAAAATTCATCCCCTAAGGGTGTAAAATAAGAGTATAAAAGTTCTTGAGATGTTGCCGATGAGATTTCTCATCGGGCACACGGCTAGTACTCATCATACAATAAAAATACATACTTTTAATAATAATTTATTAGTAATAAATTATTATTAAAAGTATGTATTTTTAATGTTAAACAGCACCGAAAACACATGTTTAAGTACATACTTAGGGTACTTAGATTTATAATTACAAAAATGGAAATTAATATTAATAATAGTAAACACAGCTTGATTTAAGTTAATCGGTGGGTATCAAGTTCATTTATTACACGTAAACAAATTATATCTTCAGTTCTAAATGTTGTCTGAAATAGATCTCTATTAGTGATAAGACCATATTTTGTACACTATTATCATGTTATTGTGTTATGTTGTGTGTGTGTATATTTAAATGACTTGCTTATTTACTTATATCATTTGATTTAAGTTAAAGCTGTACAATATATTTTATTTTATGGACAAAGTCAGCGACCGAGCATAGATACAGTCCCAGATAAGTGGATATTGTAGCCCAAAGACATCCGTGGTACATGCCAACATTAGTAAAAAATGACAAACGTTGGCACGCCCCCGGATGCGGCCTACCTTTTCAGATATAGGAATGGATTTGGAGAAAGGATTGGGAAAATGGGGAAGAATAGGATGGGAATGGGTTCTGGCACATCTCACTCACTGCCGAAACACGTAATAAAGTGGGAAATGCAGTACATTTCAACATAGTCTTCTGTGAGACAGGAGTAACGTGGCCAGTCGAACTTAGCGCTTAGAGACTGTTGGATTGCAGCGTGCACTCTCCCCCTCATATATGAATGAACAAACATGTATTTTAAAATGTTTAAAATGTCAGAGCAAATAAATCCACGCGATCGAAGCAGTGAGCAACAGCTAGTTTTACAAAAAGTGGGATTACATAAATGAAAACCAAGTGAATATTCTTGCTACGAAATTACCAAGCTATTTCAAACGACTTTTAGTGTATTTACACTTATTTATTTACAAGAAACGTAAAATACATTATAACCACCTGACACCATGTCAGCACACTGCTCTCTGTCGCGATTGGCCGAGAAGAGAACCAATGGGTATTCAGTTACGGTGCAGCGGCGAAGCAAAGTGTTGCCACCACACCACCCCCCCACGGTGTAAATTGAACCCATAAAATGTTTAGGGAAGAAGCGAAGGGAAATAAGGTGGTGGAGATTTCTATTTTTCGTAAATGGAGACAGAGGAAGGTCAGGCGTCTGTTGGAATTCTAAATCGAACTCGACGTCCCGATCGAGTAACGTACTCCTTGGGCTGAGCGGAATCACGAAGCGGCGATCGACACTTCGCCTCGGTAGGTTGGTGTTGCGTCGGTTTTGTAGATGTCTTCGTTGTATTTTCCGCGGGTGTCGTTAACGGAGTAGTGTTGAATGGCGACGTCTCCGTGAATGCGGGTTTGACCCGGTCGAGACTAACTTGGACGTTCCGATTCCCTACTGTAATTGTGATGGTTTTATCTGTTCTGGAGATAACCTTATGAGGCCCAGTGTAGGGTGGCTTTAAGGAAGCCCTGCACGTGTCATCTCTAAGGAAGACATGACTGGCATTGGGCATCTCTTTATATACGAAGGCGCGATGCTCGCCATGTCGCGAGGCCGTCACCGGTTTTAGCCTGGCCATCTGTTGTTGCAAAACCGAAGCGAAGTTTGTAACGTCGAAGATGTCTGTTGTGGTTAAAGGGGTCACAAACTCTCCAGGCAGCCGCAGGGGCTCCCCGTACACTAGGTCTGCGCACGACACCTGGAGATCTTCTTTTACTGCTGAGCGCATGCCCAGCAGCACGAGAGGGAGAGCCGCATGCCATGAACCGCCATGGCACATAAGAGCAGCCTTTAATTGCCGGTGAAGTCTTTCCACCATGCCGTTGGCACATGGGTGATAGCTAGTGGTTCGAGTACGCTGGATCGAAAGGTTCTTCAGTAAGGCATTGAATAGAGACGACTCGAATTGCCGGCCCTGGTCTGTGGTCACAATTGAAGGAACACCAAATCGACCGGTCCAACCGGTAGTGAACGTTTCGGCTACTTCTTCGGCTGTAATTCCAATCATGGGCCAGACTTATGCCATCGAGTATAGCGGTCGACCGCTGTCAAGCAGTATTCATATCCTTTGCTGTGTGGCATGGGTCCAATGATATCTATGTGGACGTGGCGAATCCGATGAGAAGGAGCAGTAAAGTTCCCGAGGGGCGTAGAGATGTGTCTTGTTACTTTACTCCGTTGACATGCTAGACATTCCCGAGCCCATTGTCGACAGTCTTTGTTTATTGATGGCCATACAAAGCGCTCGGTCACCAAGCGTGCAGATGCCTGCACGCCAGGGTGGCTCAGGTTATGTAATTTATTGAAAAAACTACGGCGAAGAGAAGGCGTGACGTACGGTCGTGGTTTTCCGTTGGATGTGTCGCACACAATGTGTGAGTCTGTGCCGGGGATACGGATTTTTTTTAATTTGAGAGATGAGTTTGTCTTGGCATCTTGGAGCTCTTTATCGACAGCCTGTTCATTAGCTAGTGCAGTGTAGCTGTCGTCTAATGAAATGGCTTCAATTCTGGACATGGTGTCTGCAACGATGTTGTCCTGACCCTTAATGTGTAAAATGTCGGTTTTGAATTGAGAAATAAAGGAAAGCTGGTTTTGTTGAACAGGAGGCAGCTTTTCCCGGCGCTGGGTAAATGCATAGATGAGTGGTTTATGGTCTGTAAATATTGTGACATGTTGGGCCTCAAGAACGTGTCGAAATCGCTGTACACTCTCATACACTGCCAAAAGTTCCCGATAGTATGCAGGTAGTTGCGTTTGCTTGTCGGTAAGCTTCTTACTAAAGAAGGCTAGTGGCTGCCATTGACCATTGATCTTCTGCTGAAGGCAAGCACCGACTTGGAGGGAAGAAGCATCAGTGAAGAGACCCAAGGTGGCATCACGGGCTGGATGAGCAAGGAGGGTAGCGTCAGCAAGGCTGTCTTTGCATTTCTGGAACGCGAGCTCCAACTCGGGCGTCCAGGGCACTGGTTTCGTACCTTTAAGTTTCGAAGAAGCTAAAACATTGATGAGTGGAGCTTGGAGTTGTGCAGCGTTTCGAAGGAACTGGCGATAAAAATTGATCATGCCTAGGAATCTACGGAGACCTTCCACGGTTTTCGGTAAGGGAAACTTCTGTAAAACTTCAATCATTTCTGGCGGAAGGCGTGTGCCATCCTTGGTGATCCGGTAGCCTAAGAAGGTTACTTCTTCGGCGCCCAAAACGCACTTAGACGCGTTTACTACAACGCCGTATGAAGCCGTCCGTTGGAACAAGGCTTGCAGGTGTTCCAGGTGTTCTTCGGGAGTGCGTGAAAAGACCAGCACATCGTCAACATAAGGATAGCAGAAGTCGAGTCCCCTTACGACTTCGTCTATAAATCGCTGGAAGGTTTGCCCAGCGTTGCGGAGGCCGAAGGTCATACAAGGAAACTCATACAGGCCAAAAGGTGTCGTGATAGCAGTTTTGCAGATGTCTGCATCGTGGACCGGGATCTGTTGGTACGCTTTGACCAGGTCAATAGTACTGAATACAGACGATCCTGCCATATTGTGGGAGAAATCTGCGATGTGTCGAACGGGGTAGCGATCTGGAATGGTTCTTGAGTTTAATGCACGGTAATCTCCGCACGGTCGCCATCCACTTTCACCTTTTCGTGCCATGTGCAGAGGAGAGGCCCAGGGGCTATCTGACGGTCGGGCGGTACCGCATTTGACCATGTCCTCAAACTCCTTTTGCGCTGCAATTAATTTTTGAGGGGCGAGGCGCCGTGGGCGGCAGGAAATCGGCGGGCCATCAGTGGTCACGATGTGATGTACTGTGGTATGCTTGATTTTTCGCGGAAGGCCTGGCGGACGCGTTAAATCGGGAAACTCCAGAAGCAACTTTGTGTAAGGTGAGTTGTTGTCCAATGATACAGCTTTGATGCTAGCCTGGCCTACTTGGGCAATTGATGCTGAGGTAGTCAAGTTTGTGTTACAGTCGATGAGGCGTTTGTTACGTAGGTCAGGTAAAAGATTGTAATGACTGAGAAAATCGGAGCCTATTATTGGCGTTTCTACGTCAGCGATGGTAAAATTCCAGGCAAAGTCTCTGCGCAGGCCCAGGTTAAGGCGTAGGATGATGCTGCCATATGTTTTGATGGTGCTGCCGTTTGCTGCGGACAGTTGATACTCTGCAGGTGGGGCTCGATTTTTAGCTAACCGTTGTGGAAAGCAACAGAGGTCGCTCCCAGTGTCAATGAGGAATCTGCGTGATGTGGTCTTGTCCGTGATAAATAATCGGCGGCAAGATGTGTCGCAGTCAGTCGCCGCGTCTACTGACAGCTCTTTGCATTTCCCGACTTCCAGCTGCAAGGACTGACACACCGGTTAGCTTTTCCTTTGTACCTGCGATGGTACCAACATATCCGTTGGGTTGAAGGTGAACGGGTTAGGGAGCGAGCTCTGTCGCTATCTCGTGATCTCGACCTGGATGCCCTCGCGTCTGAGCTTAGGGCCTCGACCATTTCAGTTAGCTGCTCGACGCGTAGTGTCAGTTGGGTTAGTTCAGACGGAGGGTACTCGACGGCGTTAACCACTGGTACCACAACTTCCACGACCTTATCAGCTATGTCAGCGGCTTTGTCTATTGGCATCTCCTCGTGGGCGGCCAATATAGCTTGCACGTTATTAGGTAAGCGGCGAATCCACAGTTGTCTAATGACGTCTTCATTATTGAGTGAAGAACCAGCTAAGCTTCTAAGGTGTCTGAGGAACTGTGATGGTTTTCGGTCTCCGATATCTTCTTCGCCTAAGAGGCGTCGCATCCTGTCCTCTTTCGATGCCGAGAGACGTTTGATTAGCTCACTTTTTTAGAAATGGATAGCTATCTGACTCGGGTGGATTTTCAATTATATCCGCTACTTCGCCTGCTATTTTGGAATCTAGCATGGCTATCACATGGCTGTATTTAGTCCTGTCCTGTTTAATGCCTACGATCTCGAACTGTGCTTCTACTTGACCGAACCACACGGTGGGCTTGTCGGCCCAAAACACAGGTAGTTTGACGGTTACTCCCATTGCTCTTTTATCTTGGTTAATTTCTAGAACCCTAAGTTGTTCTTGTAGAAGTCGTATCTGTTCTTCAGGAGTGGCCATGTTAACAGGAAATACAGAAAGGAGTGGACATTTAGCGAAAACAAAGAATAGTAAATATTAGATGGCCACTTATACTTTCACCTTGCACCACAACCGAACACCGTACAGTAGTATTGTACGACTTTTAAATTATTAATATAATTATTGTACAGAGACAAAGAATAATTTTCAAGTTATGCTGTGGTATACACAACAGGATAAACAATTACGAATGGTATGCACACAGCTATATATCACAGTAAAAGACAATAAGTATTGTTTAATATTAAATACAGTTATTATACAGTATTGCTAAAAGGTAAAGGAAAACAGATTTTCTCTACACAAAACTAATTTATATCGGACATGTCGATTATATTAGAATTTACTAATTATATTAGACTAATTCGACTAATTATATTAGAATGTCGGAGATACCGATAATATGGCAATTACAGTATTCGTATATATATATGTGTTTAACACTGAAAATAGCCAGTTAATGTTAAGCCAATATTTTTATATTATAAGTGTGAAGGATCTTATTTAAAGATTTAAAGATTCAACAAGTACCTACTTAGAAGGTTCGATGAAACATAATTTGTTGTTCCATAAGTTAATGTGGCGCAATAAATAAGTCGTTTATCTTTTGGCTTGTTATGCCTATGTACATAATACGATACAACAAGGACAAAATAAGCCTATTGTAAAATAAATAAGAGAATATCTTATGACACTATTGTTCACTGTTGTCGGTACTGAGTAAATCTATTATTACCTACTTTTGATTTCACTATCACTCACACATATGTTTATGCAGTAAAATAGTAAGTATGTACTGTTTGATTTACGAATTGGGCTTCGGTCGAGAGGCAGCTCCGAGGGTATGTGGGGAAGCGGAGATGCGGGTCCTGCGGCATCGGCAGCAGTGCGCCGTTGTTGACCGATGAGACGACCGACAAGGTACGGCGTTTGCGGTGGAGCGGTCGCAGGTCGCAGTGTTTCAAATCCTAGCCGAGCGAAGAAGTGCTTGCTGTAGGTCTCGTGTTGTTTTTCGTCGACGGCGGCGGGTGCTGTTGGGAGCACAGGTAGGCGCGGGCGCGCTTTTTCGCGACAAAATGGCTGCGCGGTAGGTATACTGGTGATCGGTATGTGTACAAACTAGCAGATCACGTCGGGGTCACCACTTTAGTGTATTTACAATTATTTATTTACAAGAAACGTAAAATACATTATAACCACCTGACACCCTGTCAGCACACTGCTCTCTGTCGCGATTGGCCGAGAAGAGAACCAATGGGTATTCAGTTATGGTGCTGCGGCAAAGCAAAGTGTTGCCACCACAGACTCAACTATTAATAACATGTATCCACCAGCTGTTCGGAGAAAGTTCTTAGATATGCTGTTCCCACACAAAAAATAATTAATGCGGATTGATTGGCCCAATATTGTCAATGTAATCCCCATTATCGTATTGTATTGTATTGACAATAAGAACTATTTTCCAACTTGTTTGCCAAAAACACATATGTACGTGCTAAAAATAGTATGTTCTCTTTGACATACCTCCACCTAAAACAAGCAATTAATAAAATTTGTCGTACAAACAATACTACATGTGGTGTGGTGTAATCGATTTAGCAAAAAAAAAATGTCAAAAGAAAACAAGTTTCTTTAATTATGAGCGTAGGACGCTGACACCTACTTTTGATTTAGTATATATTTAATTAAGTAATTTGGTAGGGGGAGAGTACATGCTGAATTGCCACAGCCGCTGGGCGGATTCGACTGGTTTAGACGTCACCCCTCTCTCACAGAAGACTACCTTGAAATGTACTGCATTTCCCACTTTATCGTATTTTCCCAATGTTACATACATTTCGGTAGTGAGTGTGATATACCAAACCCCATTCCCATCCCATTCTCTCCCTTCCCATTTCCTCAATCCATTCCTTAATCTGCAAAGGTTGGCAGCGCATCCGGGGGCGTGCCAACGTTTGTCATTCTGGACTGATGATGGCGTGTATCGCGGATGTAAAAAAATAGTATAAATTTTCATAAATTGCAGTATTTACATAATTGATATGAGACTGAAAAGTTGTAAAATAAAATGTATATGTATATAGAAAAACGTAGTGTAATTAACTTGTGTATTTTAAACAAGAATACCGTTGTGTTCTCGTTTAAGTATAACAAGACTATAAATTATATTTAAGTATATTTATTGAATGTGATTTAATGTTCGCAATTTATTAATTGACGGGAAAGGCAATATATATTTTAGTTTACAATGAAGAGAACATATTTAAATCTAGAAATAAACTAAACTTAAAAACAAACTATTTGTTGTACGAACACCATGCTCAATACGTACATTGTAGTTGTATGTAGAAGATTATTTTTAAAATAATTAAATAAATGAACATCCAAAGACTAGTCGCTCGATATAGTCAGTCAATATTCCACATTCATCATTCACGTCGCCGTGTAAAAAAAATACTGATTGTAAAAATCTTATTGGAACTTTGGCACCGACCAAATGAACGAAAATTCGCAAAAATTGGACTGAATTCAGAGTGCATTCTTCCTTTAACTACACCATTCTTGCCACCCTAAAAAGCAACGCCTTAGAAATTTCGAGAACATTTCCCACACCCCCTCTATCTTGCGGCAATTTCTCTCCCCCTGGCCGCTGGTGACAAAAATCTCAATAAAATAAATGAAATGGTAGACGGAAGCGCAGCGGATAAGTCGTTTTCTATTTGCCGTTATGACAGGAGCGTCTCTTGGCAGACACGCCTTCAGAATGTGAAATAATAAAATTATAGTGACTTTTTTACCATAGTAGGTATTAATTACGATTGAGGGAAGAAAAAGAAACTTAGGATGATAATAATGCTAAAGTGAAATTTGGTGCGATACACAAAAACTATTGCAATGATATAAAAAGTACCTTTAGAGATGTGAAAATGAATTTGGGGTAAGTGTTGGCTAATGGGAAAGTATAATGAGATGTTAATTATTTATATTATTTATGCAGAGTACGTTATATTTGCGTTTTATTCCTGATATAACTTAAATATTATAAATGACTAGAAGGTATAATCTTCACTGGATCTCTACGATACAGGCTACGCCTAGTTTTTTTCTTAACGGCTACAATAGGCATGATGACAGTATTAAAGAATTAAAGAATAAATGATTTTAGAGAAAAAAATATGTTGAAAGAATTCTAATAAATTAACCAGTTTTAATGTAAACATTGAGATTAATAATATTTTCAATAAAATAAAAGTATGAAATACTGCATTCGGCCATGTTAACAAAAACGCCAATCATAGCGAATGACGTCACGCCTCAGTAAATATCACCGTGTCGCTTGAACTTCGATTGATTTACCTACCTACGTTTACCTAGGTGTAACGTCACAAGCGACGCCATGACACCTGCGAGTGTTTTCGCGCATAATTCAAAGTAGATAGAAAAAAAATGCATAATTTGCGTTAAAACTTATTTTATTGCTGAAATGATGTTATTTTCGGAAACAGTAGACGTGAATCTACATTATAGAAGCGGATTTCAAAATCCGTCATCATGCCTATTCTAAGAAAAAAACATTGATTTAAACTATTATATACATACCTCCTTAACGCAAAAAATAGACAGATTAAACATTTTAAGTAGCATCTATCAAATTAAATTGGTTGAGAACCTGCTAGACAGGCTTTTAAACATATTTAAGGTGTATATTTTTTGTAATAAAAGCGAAAATTTCTTATACTAGAAAAGAATTGTCGTTGTATCTTATACCACAAAACCTCCCATAAACTCTATAATTATAACTCAAAACTAAAAGCAAAAATTAAGCGTAATAATGGAGCTATCGTTGAAATCCCCGGTTATTTTTCCATAGAGTTTAATAATCCCTTCAAACGTATGGTCCAAGTATCGAAAGCGTTTAGAACTCTTAATTATCTCATGTAATCGAAAATGATGCCCTCTTCATGATTTCCTGTATAATTTTCGTGTGTATTGTGTTGTCTTGAAATAAATGTTCTATATCTTTATTTTAGGAACATTTTGGAAAATCTCGAAACATTCAGCCATTGCTGAAATAACAGCCTTCGAATTTAAGGAAAAGACAATGTCGCCGTAGAGAGACTACTGAGCGTATTTTTAACGAATAGAAATTAAATTTGGCAAAGAAATTAGGTCTGTATTAGGAATGTTACGAATGTCATATTTTTGACATTCGCGAATGCGTATGCGAATGCGAATGTTTGGAATGCGAAAGTGCGAATGCGAGTGCGAATGCGAATGTTCAGGAAAGGCATTAGAAATAATTAATTTAGTTTTAATCAACTTTACTTTATTATTTAAGATCAGTTTTATTACTTAAAATAGAAAAAAATACGACAAATTATAGTATAATTATATACTATATTCTTACATTATATATACATATTAAATATAGACAGCTCTTATAGTAAACAAATTTCAAAAGGGGCAAATTATATTTAAGAAATAGCAATTTAGCCACCTTTTCGCCCATGAGGCTTATACATACATATATAAGGCCGGCTGCACTAAACAATAGCTCACTCGGAACGCTGGCCGATGGAGCGCTGAGATACTTGCGAGCGAGATCTGACAATTTATCGTATTTATCGTAAAAAATCGCCATATCTCGCCGTGTGAAAAACCGTTGGAATGATTCAAAAACAAATAAAAAGTTGTCAACTATTGGTTTACTAACGTAATAATTACTGGCAACTGACTGTCAACTAACGACTGATACTGCCATGCCATTGACACGAACATTTCACAAATATTTTTACGAAAAAATTATATTTTTACGAATTTTTACCACATTTTTCATATTAATTGATACTTTCACAAAAAAAATATGTAACTTTATATGTTCAATTAATTCAGAATCACAAACAGAATTCATGGTTTCAGGCTTCAGGTAACGTTCGGACACACACTGTATAATATTACGAGTATAAAGAGATTTATACTTTATATTTATCTCTACCTCAATCCTTCGTTTCTAGCACCGCTTCAGTCTATTACTTGTGCCGTTTGGCAACTCAACAGGGGTTTGCCTGCGACGCCTGGCGCAGTGGGGGTTGCTTACAAAAAGCTTAATTAATTATTGCATAGGTGAAGTGGCTTGTACCAAGGAAACTCGTAGATCAGGTATTTTTTTAACAGAATACAAATCTACAGGTATAGGAATATCAGTAGTATTTGTTTGCTGCTCATTTAGTATTTGTTTACTGCTTATTTAGTATTTTTTTTGCTGCTCATTTAGTATTTGTTTGCTGCTCATTTATTATTTGTTTGCTGCTCATTTAGTATTTGTTTGCTGCTCCTTTATTATTCGTTTGCTGCTCATTTAGTATTTGTTTGCTGCTCATTTAAATACAAGTCAATCAATACTGCAATGCAATGCTATCAGCCCTTTCAGCATGCTCCGCTGCACATGGGCCGCCACATGCACATTGTCTCGTGCATGAGGAATGTATGGCCTTAAAACGCCACGCTGGAAAAGCGGAGTGGCGAGTCCACTCTTTTACGAGGTAGTTTACGCTTTTACGTGTAGTTCCCAGGGCTTGTACTAGCCACATTGTTATCCGTTAGTCGCCTTTTACAGCACCCACGGGAAGAAATAGGTTGGTGCTAATCTACATGACAAGACTGGTCCATGACAAGTTGGATTCCGAGCAGCAGACAAATGCTCAATTTTTATAAGTGTGCAACATCGATACATATAATCAATATGAGTTGAAATGAAAATGAAATCGAGGTAAAGAATATATTGAATATACGAGTATATATCGAATATAGCGGAATCTCCCTTTCGACTCGCGTTGCCATTGATCCATTTAAAGTATTTTCATTTAATAATGTTAATACAATGTACGCTCGAAGGATAAGAAAGAATCAATGATGGGAAAATGTATGGATGTCGTTCCAACCCACCAACAATCTTAAAATTTTCTTAGGTTTTCGCGATTACTATACATTGCAATTAAACAACTTTTAACGGTTTAAATCGCGTATATTTGACATGATTTATATCCCGACGTTTCGAACACTTTGCAGTGGACGTGGTCACGGGGTGACTAATTGATTTTATTTGTCACTTGAGTCATTAAGAAATTATTACTACCGTCTGAAATTTTTTTGAACTACCGTCTGAATTTTTTTTTAATCATAACTTTCCCTATGCACGCAGTATTCGCTCACGGTGTCCAGAGGTCTTGCAGTATGGCGTTGGCCTTGTGATTTAATTAATTTAATGACTGGATCCCAAGCCGGTGGTACTTGCCAACCATCTTCTCTATTGAAATTTGGGTGTTTCTTAATTTCAATAGCCTCGCGTAACATTCTTGGCATGTACCGGGTCTCTCTAGCGAGGATTTGTGGATTATCAAATCGAATGTAATGGTTGGGTTTGTCCAGAGCATGTTCACAAACTGCAGACTTGGTCGAGCGTCTGTTCTTCATGTCAGCTATGTGTTCTTTTATCCGGATACCGATGCTCCTCTTTGTTTGCCCAATGTATGATAACCCGCATTCACAATCAAGCTTGTAAACACCTGCATCTTGTAGGGGGATATTGCTCTTGACCGGTCTTAAAAATTGGCTAATCTTCTTGGGCGGCTTGAAGTAAGTTTTAATTGAAGCTCGTCTTAAGATATTGCCAATTTTGTCAGTGATGCCCTTGATGTATGGTAAGATGGCAGGTTGTCGCTCAACTGTAGGAGGCTTGGGGCGGCTTCTGTGACGCATTCGTGGGAGTTTGTGATTGTTGCTTCGCAGTACTTGTTTCACATGCAGAAGCTCTTCCTCGAGGTGGTCAGTGTCACAGATGCCGTGTGCTCTCTGTAACAAAGATTTGCCTACGGTAGTCAACTGACATGGATGGTGATGGGAGTTACCATTGAGATATTTATCTGTATGGGTGGGGTTCCTATACACAGTATAACCAAGAGAGTTGTCAGGATTTCTGATGACTGAAATGTCAAGGAAAGCTAAGGATTTATTGACCTCAGACTCCATAGTAAATTGGATTTTATCATGTAAAAAGTTTAAATGATTTAGGAATGCAGAAACATTATTTTTGGGGAGGACGGCAAAAGTATCGTCAACGTACCGTTTGTAGATCTTCGGCATAGCCACAGCTCTGGTGAAAGCCTTCTCCTCGAAGTCTTCCATGAAAATATCGGCGACAACGGGGGAGACTGGAGAGCCCATTGCTACACCATCGATCTGTATGTAGAATTTATTATCCCAGAATAGGTAGCCAGATGTTAGGCAGTGTTCTAGTAGTTCTGCATATTCTATGGGTAGGTCGTGCTCAGTTAGTTTTTTCTTGACAATTTCAATGCAATCATGTACAGGTAAGGATGTAAATAGCGATGGTACATCAAAGCTGACCATTATTTCATCATCAGTCAATTGTAGATGTTTGATTTGGCTGACAAAATGGTAAGAATTCTTGACATGCGCACTCGTTTGACCGCGAAGTGGAGACAGTATTTTAGCAAGATGTTGAGCTAGTTTGTATGTCGGCGAGTCAATTTGGCTTACAATTGGGCGCAAAGGGACGTCATTTTTGTGTATTTTCGGTAATCCATACAGTTTTGGTGGTTTCACACACGAAGGTACCAGTGCCGTGACGTCTAAACCAAGTGTGTCGGAGTGTTTACTAATTATTTCTTTAGTTTTAGTTACAATTTTGGCCGTGGGATCGCTTTTTACTGGTTTGTAGGTGCTTTCGTCCGACAATAGTTCTTGTATTTTTAGGTTATAATCTGACGTATCCATGATCACAGTGGAATTACCTTTATCTGCTCGAAGTATGGTTATGTCTGGATTTTTGCGTAAGTTGGTGAGTGCAAGATATTGTTCACGAGGTAGATTCGGTGTGGGCACTTTACTTCGACGCAAGACAGCAGAGATATCTTGGCGTAACGCCTCCAAATCTTCCTTCTTTACATTGTTTTTTGTGAGACAATGTTCCACGGAGCAAATTATCTGTTCAAAAGGCACTGATCTCGGGGAAACCGCGAAGTTTAATCCATTTTCGAGGGCCTGAAGGGCGACCGGATTTAATACTGTTTGTTTCGATAAAGCACCTCGAGGAAGAGCTTCTGCATGTGAAACAAGTACTGCGAAGCAACAATCACAAACTCCCACGAATGCGTCACAGAAGCCGCCCCAAGCCTCCTACAGTTGAGCGACAACCTGCCATCTTACCATACATCAAGGGCATCACTGACAAAATTGGCAATATCTTAAGACGAGCTTCAATTAAAACTTACTTCAAGCCGCCCAAGAAGATTAGCCAATTTTTAAGACCGGTCAAGAGCAATATCCCCCTACAAGATGCAGGTATTTACAAGCTTGATTGTGAATGCGGGTTATCATACATTGGGCAAACAAAGAGGAGCATCGATATCCGGATAAAAGAACACATAGCTGACATGAAGAACAGACGCTCGACCAAGTCTGCAGTTTGTGAACATGCTCTGGACAAACCCAACCATTACATTCGATTTGATAATCCACAAATCCTCGCTAGAGAGACCCGGTACATGCCAAGAATGTTACGCGAGGCTATTGAAATTAAGAAACACCCAAATTTCAATAGAGAAGATGGTTGGCAAGTACCACCGGCTTGGGATCCAGTCATTTAATTAATTAAATCACAAGGCCAACGCCATACTGCAAGACCTCTGGACACCGTGAGCGAATACTGCGTGCATAGGGAAAGTTATGATTAAAAAAAAAATTCAGACGGTAGTTCAAAAAAAATTTCAGACGGTAGTAATAATTTCTTAATAACTCAAGTGACAAATAAAATCAATTAGTCACCCCGTGACCACGTCCACTGCAAAGTGTTCGAAACGTCGGGATATAAATAATGTCAAATATACGCGATTTAAACCGTTAAAAGTTGTTTAATTGAAATCTTAAAATTTGTTATATTTAGTTATTACATTACAGTTTATAAAAACCAATGCGTACATTCTTTCTCTGAGAATTCCTCGGCATAGCTGCTCAGGACCCGCTCATTTGAGAATAAAACTACGCCATTTGAGTCACTACCGCCTTACTAACATTTTATTTTTATATCGTATAGCATGTGACACTGGTGCATCTGCCATAGTCGTTATAAGCAATTGTAACTGCTAAGGCTATGGGTTCTTTGTAATTCTTCTTTTCTTTTTAGTAAAAAGGTGGCAGACGAGCATACATCTGGACTGGATAAATGTTTGCATGCCCCCGGATGAGCTGCCAACATTTGTGGATATAGGAATGGATTTGGAAAATGGGTTGGGAAAATGGGGATGATGGGATGGCAATGGACTCTGGCATATTTCTCACCGATACACGTACGTACATTGGGAAAATAGGATAAAGTGGGAAATACATTACATTTCAAGGTAGTCTTCTGACAAGATTAACAACTAGAAAGTAGATAAAAGTACAGAAGCAGCTTATATCATTAACTGTGTTAACATTAAAAGATATGTGAAATAAATGCTTCGATTTGAAGTATATCGCAAGGGTGTTGGTACATATTGATTTTTCGGGACAATTTTAACCCATCGTTCTTTGAAAGATACATATTTTATGCAATAAAAAGCAAGGAAAACCTACAACTAATAACTTATACGAAAATTTAAATCCAACGCACGCGTTATTAAACCAATAAACAATATTTTCCCCACAAATCTTCTTCCCGCGTTGAAAAATATGAACGTTGTAATTTGCCCGTCAGTTGGGCGTGATGAACGAGTGACGGCGTGCCGCGGCCGCCGGGGGGTGGGGGGGGGGGTTGGGGGGGGGAGAACACCTGAAGGTTAATAATTGATAAGTGCATGGGGCAGAGGTCATCGAACTGGATATTATGTATGGAATTCTCTGAACATTTTATCAAGTATAAAATTATTTTGGAAAGTACTTTACAGTGAAAAAAAAATTAAAATTTGCAAGTTCAGTTTTATCTTTTACTGGCTGTTGCTCGACTTTAGTTCGCGAGGTTTTCAAGTACTAATTCAGAAACCTTCGCGGGCAACAGCTCACCAGACATATATACGAGACAAATAAAGAAACATTCATCAGAAATGTATACTGCAAGGACTAGCTGCTTTGCCGGTTATTAATTACCAAAGTTATTAATATAGCATTTCCTACTACTCGTATATCGTATTCTCCCAATGTACGTATGCTACGTGTTTCGGTAGTGAGTGAGATATGCCAGAGCCCATTCCCATCCCATCCTATCCCTCCCCATTTTACCAACACTTTCGCCTAATCCATTCCTTAATCTGCAAAGGTGGGCAGCGCTCGTCTGCCGCCTTTTTTCTATAAAAAAAAAGTTAGGGACAATACCAACTGGTCAATAAATAACGGTTTCTGAACACATAAATAAATTGTTCTTTTTATCAACATGAAGCCTTATTGGCAAAAAAAAATGTATGTAAAAATATCAACAATATTAAGTATACATTTGTTTTTGCATGCATTGTATATATTAAAACATTTCTTACTGACTCGTTGAAATGCGGCCCTGTAGTCATGGATTTCTTTCTTCTATTTACCATACTGTATATATAGCCCCAAGTTCTAAACACCCCCAATCCGTAGGTTCTCAATTGGAATTCAAGATGCACAGGATTATACACCCTCGTGTTTTAAAATTCCTGTAACCGTAAAACCTCAAACAGATAAAACTTATTTTGCGTGCACGGAGGAAATGAGTTGACCAACTTGGCTACATTTATTTATTTGTTGTGATTTCAACAAACACTACAGAGACAATTTCAACAAATGAAATTTGTTTACTACAATTAAAATGGAAATAAAATAAAAAAAAAACCTTTTATTGCAACGCAACTTTCCTCTATTTATATTTTACAAGGTATGCATGTCGATAAATTAAAATTATAAATATAGTTTAAAAACCAGGCGCCTGAAGACCTTAGGCTCGTGGTCCCAGTGCTTTAAACTCACTACCCCCACGACTGTGAAATGAGAATAAACACACCTAGACCAATACGGATAGAACGACAACAAACCTCTCACAATACGCCGAACTGTATTTCTAAGTGTGTCACGCACCCATAAACCCGACACAATGTGACCTCGGTCCCCAATGCAATTTTGCACTCGATTGTACCAGCTTTATCAACTTCCGAGTTCGCTGAACCTCGGGAACACTTTTGTTTTTACCTGTCCTTTGGGATAGATAACACTGGGACATGCTATTATTGTATTCGTAGTCTGTTGCCACGGAGACGACTGGAATGGTAAAGGGTTATTTTATGAGTTTTCGTAAAACGTATAGTAGTAGACTACGACATACTTCAGCAAGTATATTCCGAGATGCAGTATATAATTTCTAGTACTTTTGAAGAAAATTCCAAAGAAATCTGCCTATTATTTATAAGGGGATTTTGGTGTGAAATGTAAACAAATCTGTTCTTTCAGTTAGAACAACAAATATTAAAAGTCAAGTTAGCTAAGATAACTCGTTTCCGAACGCAAAGATATATATATATATATTTTCAATATTACTACCGTTAATACCTCAATTACATATTATCTCTTCCTCAGGGTTGTCTAATGATATTGGCCGGGTTTAGAAGAATACCATCACATATCGTCCCGTGGGTAAAGTAAAAGACTAGAGTTTAAGTAAACTTTTTGAGGGGGAAAGTGCACGCTGCAATCCAACAGCCGCTGGACGCGCTCAACTGGCCACGTTACCCCTCACTCACAGAAGACTACCTTGAAATATACTGCATTTCCTACTTTATCTTATTCCCCTAATGTACGTACGTGTTTCGGTAGTGAGTGAGATGTGTCAGAGCCCATTCCCATCCTATCCTTCCCCATTATCCCAACCCCTTCTCAAAATTTGTTCCCATATCTGCAAAGGTAGGCAGCACATCCGGGGGCGTGCCAACGTTTGTCATTTTGGACTAATGTTGGCGTGTATCGCGGATGTCTATGGGCTACAGTATCCACTTACCATCAGGTGGACTGTATGCTCGTCTGCCACCTCCGTCCATAAAAAAAAAATACCCGCATACAAGTGTTGCAGGTGTCCATGGGCGGCGGTAACACTTACCATCACGTGGGACCGCTTGTTCGTCCGCCTACTTCTCTATAAAAAAAAAATATACAAATGAGCTCAAGTGGCTGTTACCGCAGAAGATCCTAAAATTATATTTATTTATGTTTTTATTATAGGCGGCAGTATCCAGTTATCATCAGATGGACTGTATGCTCGTCTGCTGCCTTCGTCCATAAAAAAGAGTGGACTTGTCAACCCATTTGTCCAGTAGCGTCGCGTTTTAAGGCCTTACATCCCACATACGCAAGACGATGTGCTCGAGACGGCCCAATAGCAGTGGACGCCAAAGCGTTTGATTACGGTAATGTGACAAGCTCCTTCCTAGATAGATACCTACTCGTATCGTCAAATCTTGTCAAGTTTCTCAATGGCCTTCTTTTGTTTCCTAGCCTCCTATCATTAATACTCAATCTTATTTTTAAGTTTAAAAACGATTCATTGTTGTACCCAGTTTCTACTAAAATAACTCATCTGTATTGTAACACGAAAAGTCTGTGAAGTTACGATAAGTAATTTGGCAAATACCCGTAAGTTATGTACGGTTCATACCCCGGGGCAGCAGATACGAACCTAAATAAACATCAGCAAGTGACCCCCAGACCGGTACGTTAAAAAGATAAAGTATAACAATTTCACAGATAAAATCGAGCTGCTGTAATGATTATTTTATTACATACTAATTTTGTGCCCGCGACTTTGTTCGCCTGGTGTTTTTTTTTTTATTTACAGAGAAGAGGGCGGACGAGCAAGCGGTCTCACGTGATGGTAAGTGTCACCGCCGCCCATGGACACCTGCAACACCAGGGGGTATGCGGGCGCGCCGCCGACCTTGCAAAATCCTATTCATAGCTCTCTTGAAGAACCCCATGTCGTAGTTTAATGGGAAGACCTCTTGAGGTAGTTCGTTCCTTTTTTACTAAATGCGGTCAGTTTACAATGATTCCCGCGGGAGCTTATAACGGTTCGAGATAATCCCATATATTGATCCAGTATATTATTGCACTAAAATTCATAAAAATCCATCCGGTAGTTTTTTGATAATGATTTCCATGGGAACTCTATAATTGATCTGGAAACTGATAATCATCTGATCGCATCATCAGTTTTTGCATAATGCACATTCAGACAGAGAGAGCAGACATAAATTCTGAAAATTGTTGATTTCAGTTCTGTATCAATCATAGTGTACCTACACTGCAATGATTTTTTTCAATTACTGTTTCATGTACACGTTTTTATTACCATTTTATTATATTATATGTATAGATTATAAGTAAATATTTTTAGCAGTTAAGTCATTCGTCCCACTACCGTTCGTCTAGCTAGATTAATCGTGAGCACCGGGAAAGAGGGGGGCACGCTAAATTCCCACAGCCGCTGGGTACACTCCACTGGCCACGTTACCCCTCTCTCATAGAAGTCCACTTTGAAATATACTGCATTTCTCACTTTATCCTATTTTCCCGATGTACGTCTGTGTTTTTTCTTTTTTTTATGGACGAAGGTGGCAGACGAGCATACAGTCCACCTGATGGTAAGTGGAAACTGTAGCCCATAGACATCCGTGATACATGCCAACATTAATCCAAAATGACAAACGTTGGCACGCCCCCGGATGCGCTGCCTACCTTTGCAGAATAAGGAATGGATTTGGAGAAAGGGTTGGGGAAATGGGGAGAGATAGAATGGGAATGGGCTCTGGCACATCTCACTCACTACCGAAACACGTACGTACATTAAGGAAATAAGATAAAGTGGGAAATGCAGTACATTTCAAGGTAGTCCTCTGTTAAATAAAGGTAGTCTCAAGGTGTCCTTCCCCAGTTTCCCAACCCCTTCTCCAAATCCATTCCTATATCCAAAGGTAGGCAGCGTGTCCGGGGGCGTGCCAACGTTTGTCATTTTGGACTAATGTTGGCATGTATCACGGATCTCTATGGGCTACAGTATCCACTTACCATCAGGCGGACTGTATGCTCGTCTGCCACCTTCGTCCATAAAAAAAAGAAAAAAACACCCGCATACAAGTGCTGCAGGTGTCCATGGGCGGCGGTAACACTTACCATCACGTGGGACCGCTTGTTCCTCCGCCTACTTCTCTATAAAAAAAAATATACAAATGAGCTCAAGTGGCTGTTACCGGAGAAGATCCTAAAATTATATTTATTTATGTTTTTATTATGATTTTTCATGAACGCGAATTTAATTTTATCATTAGTTTCACTATACATAGTATCGTTTCAGTTGAGCGACTGTTTCTTTATGAAAATTCTGATGGCTGTAATACCAAAATATGTTTTTCCAAGACCCTGCCAATTTAGACACGTTTTAGAACTTATTTTCAGGAAACCTATTTATGGAATTCATAAAAAATATAATTCCATTTCAACATTTTAGTAAATCAAAGGCGGTAAGATTTGAAAATGTAAACGTATTATGCTGTTGTATAAAGAAAGTTATCCAGAAAGTATGTTCGTAACAGTAGTAAGAAAGAAAGAAGAAATATGTATGTAGGTACACGCATTCACACTCGTGTGAGTGTGAATGCGTGTAGGTATATCACATATCACCTATATCACAAACACCACATATCCTAAGTATTGGGTTAGTCTTGAACCCACCTAAGTTTATTTATAAATACCTATATATTATACACATAGTGAAATCCTTTGTGGCGATAAGAATAGTTTATATTGATGTTAGTTCTGTTTTAAATGGTTTCGCTGTGGATTTATGTTAATAGATGAATAAATATGACAGAATCTGAGAAAAAGAGGCCTGATTTTTGTTTCTAGTTCTCAAATATTGAGACTATTTTCTTATAAAGAAGGCATTAGACGATTGGATACACAGAGTTTTGTCACAAGAAATTATCCGTGTGTGTATTTTGGTTGATCGATACTTGTGACAGTCTGTTGTATAACTTACAATACGAGCACTAAATACTCTCTCGACGGCGGAACTACGTCGATTACAACCATGAATAAAAAACAAATTGAACTCCATGAGTCAATGGTAACTCCACCATGAATCATTGACGAGCCGGTCGATGCAGTCTGCACGCTATTATTTTGAATTCAGGGAGTGAGGGGAGATGTGGTGGGATCAAGGTAGGGCAAATTATGGGAATGAAGTTGCTAAACATTGCAGATTTGTACAAACTAACCTATAGTTTTCATACGAGTGAATGAAAATAATTGTGTATATGATCCTGTTTCCCTTCTCGTCCCATCTAACGGAAAAAGAAGTGTAATGAAGTGAATGAGGGAAGCCTACCTTCCCTCATTCTATCTTATAGTTTGAGACTATAATTCGGTTAAGTACGAAAATTACTTAAATCGGTTCAGTACCTCAAAAATTACCATACCATACGATCAGCATATCTCTACTGCTGGATATAGGCGTCTCCCAAGGCTCGCTACCACATACGATCCTCGGCTCTTCTTATTCAACCACCATCGATGAATTTCTTTAAGTCGTCGGACAACTTGGCCGGGGGGCAGTGTATGACGCCCTTCGACCAAAAATTACTACTATGTAAAAAATTTAAAAAGTACAATACTTTGACACCAGTGGGTACATAAATTATGGGGGAGTGGAGTTCTTGAATGGAGACCACGTACTAGGCGACGTAGAGTGGGAGACCCTCTGGTCAGGTGGACTGACGACTTGACGAAAGTCGCCGGTGGTAGCTGCATGAGAAGAACTGAAGACTGTGTATAGTAGCGGTCCTTAGGAGACGCCTATAAACAGCAGTGGAGAGACACAGGCTAATGATATAATATGGTATATGACATATTACTGGGTAGGGCTTATAAAAGTTTGTAACATTTATCTAATCGTGTCTTTCTAAAATGTACATAAAATAACGTAATCTCTCTTCTAAAATCACATGGGACCTCGCAGTTTTATCGCCTTTTTTAATTTCATTTATTTTTGTTTGTATGCATAAGTATGTTTATTTTTTTTTTAGAATAAGTCATTGTCACGTTATTGCGATCACTTGTGTGTATGAAATAAAAAATTCTATCTATTTATCTATCTATAAATGGCGCCTGCCGATCTGTTTTTACTTTTTAAAACGTGAACTTTCTTGTCAACTTCCTTTATGAACAAACTTTTTCAAAAGTACTTGCATACCTTGTATGCTGTAGCACTGTACTAAGCTGGGGCAAGTGGCTTTAACAGGAATTACGTAAGTACAAAGTTTGCAACGCCACTGTTCACAGAAAGCTCTATATGAAAGACTGGAATAATAAAACTATGCCGATGGAAGCTGTATGGAAAAAGCTTTATCGTTGTATCTATATGGTGACACAATGGTGGACTGAACGCCTGATAGCTCAATTTCGTCTACCGACATAATCCGTTAATCGATAATAAATATATATTAATTATATGTATTTAATACCTATATATGTTATGCAAGTATATGCATTATCTGCATAAGATGTATTTATGTATAGATACGATTTTTTTTAATGTCACTGCCTACTTTCCTAATCACATTTCCGTGTCGCAGGTCGCCTGAAAAAGATTTCATAATTGCAATAAGACCGCCTATTGTGTTCTGTTTTTATAGCTGTGTGCTAATTACTCTGTAGATATTAGTCTATAAAGATAATTATTAATAATATGCTACGTAGTGTCGGCCGCCCATGGAATACCATCACGCCATCTCTTCTCGTAGGTATTGTAAAAGGCGACTATGGGATAACGAAACTGCTACCACCAGCCCTAAGGAACTACACTACATTTAAAAGAGCGGACTAGCCAACTCGCTTGCGCCAGCGTGGTGTTTTAATACCAATCATACGAGGTATGATTTAAATGAGGATGTACAAGACAATATGTATGAGAAATCCCACCTCCAGCAGTGGATATTGAAGAGGCTGGTTGCATTGCATTATTAATATTATTATTTTCTTTCCTGTACGGAGCATACAAGTAGATCCTTAGACCGTAAACATAATGAGGTTTGGGCCATTCACCGTGCAGGTCCATTATAAGCAGCCCATATAGCAGGCTGCTAGGCTTTGGAACTCCTTACCAGTTGACATTAGACGTGTTCAGTCGCTGCCTAGTTTTAAAAGGCAAATTAGAAATCATTATTCCATTAGTTAGTTCCTTTGGATTTCTACTTTCTTTCTTTACCTAATGATTTCCTCTCGCTACGTTTTTGTTTCTAACCTGTTCTATTTCGTCCCTTGGAGACTTTCAATTCCCTCCTATTTTTCTTTAATCTTATTTACGAACTGATATTGTGTGCAGTGTAGGTACATGTAGATATGTATGTATGTATTTATATATTATTAAGTTATTTATTATTATATGTATTTATTATACTATATTTATTGTCGATGAGTATATATTTAACATGATCCATCTCTGGATTTCGGTTCTTTTGCACTACCTATATCCCTTTTATTTTTCTCTATCCTAAGGTTGCCTGGAAGAGATCGCCTTAGCGATAAGGTCGCCTATTGTATTCTGTCATTTATTATTTGTGCACATGTAATAACTATTGTAAGCAATAAAGAGTATTTATTATTATTATAATTTGGTGAATATTAAACATGTCGCGATCTACTGATATAAACCAAGTCCATAGGGCGCAGGCATTAGTTACCTTCTAATCATGAGGGGGGTTTAGGTCAGAATCCACAAGTGACCGGAGATTGTGTGCGCTCTAATCCCACACACGCTGGGCGCTCTCGACGTCCCAAGTTACCCCATACCCTCAGAAGACTACCGTAAAAAAGCCCCATGCAGAATTGGGAAATGTAAGGACTTGTATTGTACTTGTACTATTCATTTCCCAACCCTTATTACAAATTTATTCCGAAATTGCGAAAGTTAGGCAGACTATCCGATGGTGTAGCCAAGCTTCTCATTTAATGTGTGATGTTGGCTTGTTCATGGGCGACAGAAGTATCCACTTACCACCGAGTACACAAGTGTAATTATGTACACAGAACTAGCATAAGAATCAATAATACCATATAGTAATGACTCGCGCTTCCAACGCGTTCAAAGTCGCGACAATAGCTTACAGTTTCGCATTGTATCATACAATACAATTGCAGTGTTCGATTTGAGACGTTGCCACCTTGCTTTTTTATAAAACTATTGATAAAAAACGAATTCATCTTTTTTTATAATTAATTAAACATTTTAATATCTAAATAATTTACCTAACTAACCTAATAGGTGCGTAACACAAATTAAATAATTGTGAAATTAAATAAAACAAATCGTGGAATGCAATAAAGTATTGAGTAAGTAACAGCCCTCACGGTACGGCATACGTGGGCGAGAATGGGACGTTACAGACTGAGGGGGGAAGTAGGTGTCTATTTCGCGGCCTTTGGGACAAGCACAAAAGAGTTTCACTTGTATATGGTATTATTTATTCTCTAGTGAGACTGTCTGCTCGTCTGACACCTTCTTTCTATAAAAAGGAGATAAGAAGAAATGAGAGATACGATCAACCAAAGTGCTGGTTCACAGGGGAGCTATTATAGTCGCCACAGTCGTTGGTCAAACAGAATGAAGGAAAATATAAGCAAATAAAGTATAAGACGAAAATTATAAATAAATTGACAGATAAATAAAAAAGATTGGTTACGACTGATAAAAGTATACGCCTTATTTCATCAAAGAATACGAAACATTTTCATTGTATCTATCCTATAAAAGAGGAAAACACGAAAACAGTTTTCCAATATCCTTCATCGGACTTTTTTACTTTCCTTCAAACTTTGTTAAACTGGGCCGTGAGCGACGAAGTTACTGCCTGCATTAATGGGTTCTATGAAAGCTGTATTGGATAAGCATACAGAAAAATAGGTCGGGGCGCGAACGTATTTTATTTTCCTTGGCAAATGGATAAAAAACAGTCAATGATCTAGACGTATTGATGTTCAACTCAACACCGATTTAGCACTTCAATAATTTAATAACTCCAATAATCATCAATTATTTAAGATAAGGCCAAAATGGCCTCCAAAAAGCTCGGTGTGCTGAACAGAGCGAAGCGGTACTTCAAACCTGGGCAACTCCTTATGCTTTACAAAGCTCAGGTGAGGCGCCATATGGAGTACTGCTCTCATCTCTGGGCCGGCGCACCGAAATACCAATTGGACCCATTTGACTCCATCCAACGACGTGCTGTTCGTATTGTCGACGATCCCACTCTCACGGGCGGTTTAGAATCCCTCAGCATTCGTAGAGACGTTGCGTCTCTCTGTGTGTTCTACCGCCTGGGAATGCTCTGAAGAATTGTTTAATATAATTTCCACCTCGGGTTTCTACAACCGCACCTCCCGTCACAGAAGTGCGGTCCATCCGCATTTCCTCGATACGGAGGTGACGCGCACTGTTCGGTCCAAAAATTATTTTATACCGCGAACCCGTAGATTGTGGAACGAACTGCCTCAAGAGGTCTTTCCATTGAGCTACGATATGGGGTTCTTCAAGAGAGCTGTGAATAGGATTTTGCAAGGTCGGCGGCGCACCCGCATACCCCCTGGTGTTGCAGGTGCCCATGGGCGGCGGTAACACTTACCACCACGTGGGACCGCTTGCTCGTCCGCCCACTGATCTATAAAAAAAAAAAAAAAAAAAGATAATCTCACCGTAACGAGCGTCTCATTTCGTGAGATACACATGTCTTAATATTTTCTTAGATTTTCGCGATTACTATACATAGCAATTAAACAACTTTGAATGGTTTAAATCGCGTATATTTAACATTATTTATATCCCGGCATTTCGAACACTTTGCAGTGGACGTGGTCAGGGGGTGACTGTGGGGGGCAATGGACGTGGTCAGTCACCCTGTGACCACGTCCACTGCAAAGTGTTCGAAACGTCGGGATATAAATAATGTTAAATATACGCGATTTAAACCGTTCAAAGTTGTTTAATTGCTATACACATGTCTTTTCATGTTTAGCTATGTTCTCTAGAAGAAAATAACAATCATTTCATGTTTTAAATGATCGGATTTTACCCGCGTCTTTGTCCACTTAGAACCCGATTTTACCTGATTATATATGTTGAGGACACTTTTGTCTACTATAATCTCTTAATAGATAGAGGACAGTATTGTCCTACAACCTTATAGGTCGCCGGGGGATGTGGACTGTATATATAGGGATGTTGAACAATAATAACGCCTTATTTCTTGTCTTCGATAATATCAGCAGAGCCGGGGGCAGGGGGCAGAGGTACTTGTTGTTCTACTACTTGTCCTAGTCACTTGGTTGACCGTTTGTAGTGTTCGGAGTGGTGCCGCTGATCGGAATGGAATCGGAATGCCGGAAGCCCAAAATGGTTCGTCTTTTATTCCATTTTGGCTTCCCCTTCTACTTTTCTACATGTGTACCCCTCCCGCTACCCCGCGGGGGATCATTTATTCATACAAGACACAGTTATACATTTTTATACATTTACAAGATTCTTATTAGATAAAACTTAGATGTAAACTAGTCTAAGAGGGATCTAATAAGATCATGACGCTATAACGTTCGGTTTCGAGTGGACGGGGTGTGCGGTTTGCGCGACATATTTACGTAACCCCGTCCCCCGCTTCAGGACTATAAATATTATATTCGTCCGCCAGGTGGCGGAGCGCTTAGTTGTTCCCCGAACGCCATAGCGCCCACAACTTATCCCTAGTATGCCCTACTTACCCTATTTACCAATAATTATCCTAATAGGGTAATAAAAGACACACTAGGGATCATTTTAATATCAATTACACAATACATAGTTATAAAACGGACATTATACAAATAGTGTAAACCTAACGATATTAAGAGATATTCATACATTTTCATACATTTATAAGACACTAAAGAGAAACAACTATACAAGCGAAGCTATTATCTATACATATGCAAGTACCCTAGCTTTTTACATTTTCATTTATTCCGTCGTTAACAATATATATGTATATATACATTGCTTATTAATATACATATTATTATACGTCAATCCACGTCTACTAAAATCTATTTTAAACATTATTAAATGCGACAAAATTATTATTTATTTTCAGCTACATTTTCAAAACTTCAGTCAGTTTAAAAATTATTTACTCAGTGTGATTTTAAATTAAGCGGCTGTATAGTGCCGACAAAACACGTAGGAATGCGACTCTGAAACGAGCTCCCCACTGACTTCGACCGCGGCTTTCTATTCAACTTACATACAGTAAACGACAGAAAGTAATACACATCGATTATGATCGGACTATATCGGCACACGACAGAGACGACGCTCTACAAAACCGAAGCTAGCCGATCATAGTCGACGTGTATTACCTTCGGCCGTTTACAGTACGTACACTTCTTTTTTCATTCTTGGACAGAATAATTGTGTTATTGTCCTTAAAAAATTAATGACAAAGTAACTGTAAAAACTACACACATTATACATGTATTTAATCTATTGAACAACTGACACTCAACCTAGGTGAAAACCCATATTTTGAAGAGTTCTTACTCGTAACATATCTAGCCGTATGTATTGGCACATGAAACTGTGTGGTGTCGACAGTCTTTAGAATAGCATCACCATCTCTTTTGTGGGTAGCATCGTAAATGGCGATTAAGGATTAACAAAGTTACTACCACAAACCCTGAGGAACTACATCACTTTAAAAGAGTGGACTCGCCAACTTGCGCTCAGTCAGCCCGACTTTTTTCCTTTATAAAGAAGTGGGCGCACGCGCAAGCGGTCCCACGTACTGGAAAGTGTTACCGCCACCCATGGAACGCAACGTGCATAAGAAGGCCATTATCCAGCGATGGATACTGAAATGGCTGGTGACGGTATTTTCCCAGTAATGTTTTATAATAATTGAAAATAAAGGTTTTTTTTTTTATAAAAAACAATACAAGTCTTGTATCTACTGTATTAAAACACCACAAAAATTATCCGACAAATTCCACGAAGCAATAAAACTCGAAGAACATTATTACTTAAAGCAATTTTTGTAAGCAAACCGAAGTTTATGGGAAAACTCGTCCTTTTACCGCCTCTCCCGTAGATAATCCCAACTTTGGAGAGGGGAAAGAGTGTTTATTGTGAAATAATGGGGGTTTAACTTCATGAGAGTCCTTTATTTTACCGCTGTATCTACTTTAATGAAAAAATTTCTCTCATCTATAGATTTATACTTATAATCTTTATACGTTCGTATACGTTTATGTACGTAGGTACTTATATGTATATTTATATATACATACGTAAGTATACATATATATATTTGATCACAGTTATATCATACCATCAGCCGATATCTCGCCCCCTGCTGGATATAGGCTTCTCGCAAGGCTCGCTTTCACACACGATCCCTAATTCTTTTATGACGTATGGACTCACTAAGAAGTTGTTCGGGCATCCTCGGATACCATCGGCCGAGCTCGTCTGACTTCGCGAGACATCGGGCCCGGCCGGTGGTCGAGCACTCTTGATTACGGAACGGACGGCCGCGCATAGCAATTGTTTGGATTTGTTAACTTATTTCATCATCTTCAAATAACAATCCATAGTATAGTAATCAGCGCCTTTTATTTATACAATAAATACGTCTTACAACACGCAACAGAAGTGATTTCTTGAAATTCAAACCTTATTAAATTCTTAAATTGAAATATGAAAGAGGTTAAAACTGGATAGAAATATTCCACAATACATATAATTAAACACTTGTTTTACTGTTTTTAAAAACAGTCTCAGACAGCTAAAATACAGGCTGTCAAATTTCGTATGGAATCAGAACTAAATCCAGGCGAGCGAAACCGTGGGCAACAGCTAGTAATAATACAAACCTTACCGACAAATACTTATATTTACGCACTTCGCATTATCAAATTCATCATCAAAGCCGTTCCCATTCAGAACGTCTGATAATGAACTCGATTCCGACATACACTGCCGTATATTAGACACGTCGCATGACACGTAATATATTAAACAACATGAATTGAACAACGTATTGAATATAGCAACCTTTAGTGCGGGATCAAATCTGATGGATGATGTTACTGCTCTCGCAGTTTCGAAAGGGTTGTTTAGAAACGAGCATCAAAATAATACTAAATGACCAACAATCAAGAATATTTTCTTAGGTTTTCGCGATTACTATACATAGCAATTAAACAACTTTGAACGGTTTAAATCGCGTATATTTGACATTATTTATATCCCGACGTTTCGAACACTTTGCAGTGGACGTGGTCACGGGGTGACTCCCGTATATAAACTTAAACGTATATCACGTATATAAGCTTATATATAAGTATATAAACGTATATAAGCTGGCTTCTTTGTTCTGGATATAAATGGATATAAATCTGGATATAAAGTCTGGATATAAAACGTCGGGATATAAAACGTCGGGATATAAATAATGTCAAATATACGCGATTTAAACCGTTCAAAGTTGTTTAATTGCTAACAATCAAGAATATTGATTAAATCAGTACTATTTATCGATCTACCTACATACACTACACTCTCTATTCACTGGGATGGAATAGGATTATGAGTATAATGGATGAAATACCTTCCTCCCCCTTATAGTACCGTCGTAGCCCTTTCATTCTCCACTGTTGGACATGGAAGGTCCTGCACATTTTCTTATGCACGAACGACGTATGGCCTAAAAACGCCTCGTAGGCCAAGCGGTTTGGATTTTTTTAGAGATGATGTTGTTCCTCAGGGCTGGTGGACCTTGTTATCTCGTAGTTGCCTTTTGCGACACACATGGAAATAGATGGGATAATGTTATTCTAAGCCCGATCAACTTCTCTAGTTGGAACTGCCAATTACTTCCCAAAAACGACAGCATTTTTTACGACAGCCTTCTGTGAGACAGCAGTAACTCTATCATAAGGCACGTTCAGTTGATTGTAGGATTACAGCTTGGCTTTTTCACTTTAAAACCCTCCTGCACTGTTAAGGGAACATCAATTTTATCCAACAATAAAACAATGCTTATTTCAAATCATAATTTTTCCCGACGTATTATTAAAACGTTCTAGTGGAACGGAACCGTCCACATCCTGTTATTACGGTCTGGCTCACTATTATTGTATACTATCGCGACATCGGACGGCACTCACGTGATTACCCTATCTCTGTCGACGAAAGAAAAACAAAGGCTTTCTTATGAGGACATTGAACTGGCTATTTGTAGATATTTGTCTGTTAAACAGATTTTATATTTACCGATTTTATTTTACTCCTTATGTACGTGGGGTATAACGTTGACTTGTTTCTGGCTGTACATAGGCTTACACATGAAGCTTCCTGTTGGCAGTCTTTTAAAAAAAAAGAATAATGACATCATTGCCTTCCTTATAAACAAAACACAGAAGACCACTATAATGCTTCCACTATAACCTACTTAATAACTTAAAACGTGGCTATCTCACTTCATAAAGTATTAAAATGATATGCATGGGGCTTTGTACCGAAAGCAGTTACTTCCGGCAAGTCAGGCTGTAGCCGGAAACCGGAAGTGGATAAAAGCTGCATACTATCGAGGAGCGCATAAAGGCTTCTACAAAAAGCTTTAAGAAGATGAGAGGCCCGTGATGGAATATGAATGGTTAGGGTACGGCATAATTTGAAAATATTATAATATGTATATTTAAATCTGTATTAGGGAGGTTTCAAAGAAATCTACCTATTCTTCTATCTTAGATCTATACTAGCCTATCTATCATAGGTCAAGACTTTTGATTTTCGAAAAAATATGATTTCGCTGAATCCAAAAATAACAATCAGTTTCAAACATATCATTTGAGGGAAATTGTGAAAAAGTTGGCAGGTGCATTTTTTCAATTCAAATTCATTTATTTATATTTGGTTTGTAGATATAAAAAAGCTGTCAAACATATATAAATATATACACGATCTCTACATCCTGTCAAATTAGCATACAAATCACATGGTCATGTATTATAATAAAATTATTTTAAATTAGAACATTATTAATTGTCTATATAATAAAAAAATTAACAACATAAATATCCAACATACACCCATGTTATATATTACATAATCAACATGGAAATAATACAATATAAACCATCAAATTGCATAATCAGTGATTGCATAACAAGTCGAACTTGAGGCTTTTGTAAACTACAGAAACACATTAAAATTTGTTATTTTTAACAAACATACCATATAATCGGCGTTTGTTAACCATCTTGTGACTTCACCACGTAAAGAAAAATTGTACCTAATACATTCCTAATACGAA
Source organism: Sesia apiformis (assembly GCA_914767545.1). NCBI lineage: Eukaryota > Metazoa > Arthropoda > Insecta > Lepidoptera > Sesiidae > Sesia > Sesia apiformis. Next base: position 1,611,792 of record OU611958.1, read on the forward strand.
GACATCACATAAATTTGTCACAGTTGATGCTATTATTTTTTAAATAAAATATTAACGACATGGTTTGTAAAGTTCTACAATCCAAAACCAAATCAGCCCTTTTAGTAGTGGTTAGACATGTTTTGTGCATGAGCGATGTATGGCCTTAAAAGGCCACGCTCCCTAAGCAAGTTGACGAGTCTATTCTTTTAAAGATATCTCCATTTCGACTGGCGCAGGCTTCCTTTATTAACAACTGAAAATATAGTATTATTCTTTTATAAATGTCCCTAATTTCAAACAAATGACACAAAGAAGACTACATGCTTACAGAGAACTAGCGTAGAATGTTAGTACATGTAGTTAGTACTACATTTACCATTTATAACCTATTCCCCCCAATGTATATACATTTTGCAGTTGTGAGTGAGATATACTAGAGCCTATTCCAACACACTCTATCCTCTTCTATCCCATCGAATGGATACTACAATAGAATTAAAGAAACTTCTTACCGCATTATACTATTGAGTCTCCATCGCACCCCATTTTGGAGAACTTGGAGGTGTAATGAGATGGGGAAAACTATTAAATTTCCACATGTAGGGGACACGTCAGGAGGCGTCCCAACGGATGTACATTGGCGACAGTATCCACTCACCACCACGTGGACTATCTGTTCGTATGCCACCGTCAATAAAGTTACAGCAGTACCGCGAAGCGGGAAACCGTCGCGTTTGTGTTAACATTCTTAATAATTAAAAAGTGTTTATTTCAGTTATTCAAAGATTTATTTTTTAAACTTTCAAATCGATTCCAAGTATTTGATTTATCGTCGAATACGTCCGCAGTCATTGTTAGTGTAGTGTGTCGTATTCTTTCCGAATGTGAAGATCAAATGTGGGTAGTTGATAAAACTGCCCGCAGCTCCCAGCCTCTTCAGTCGACTCGTGACCGCGGCTGGTGTAACTCGTGCCGAAACATCGAGTAAAAAACAAATACCTTTATTATATGCGTTCAGACTCGATTTAGAATATAAAATATTCAAAAATAATTTATTCTGCTGATCACGTTTTGTTGCCCATTTAGTATTTTCTCGTTGCTTGTTAAAATACAAACCGTATTTTAATATGCCGCCACATATGAACCACTGAAAGTAATTAATTATAATATTTCCATATCGGCATATGAAGGCTAGTTGGACTGCTGCCAGCGAGATATATTTCATAACTTTATCCTGAACTGTAGATAATACCACTAATACCTTTTACCGGTATTATTATACCCCTAGATTTGTCGAACTAAGAGAGTTATCCTTGTATCACAATCCCTAAACTGCTTTCGTATAATGTTCTAGCTTAACTTAATCTCTTGGGATTATTAGGAATCTGGTTTCTGTAAATTCAGACTCGGTGCTCGCAGGCGCTGTGAAATAATCTAGGATACTTTGTAGGTAAGTCTATGGGTAAAAGGTTTAGTTATCACACTGTATTTTGGTACTGACAGTGTGCCGAATTGACGATTAAGTTGTTGTGTTGATTCGTTAAACAATAATTTGATTTCTAGTAAGTATATAAAAAATTTGATATCTAGTAGAATTATATTTGTTGAAGAATTCTGAAATCACCATTACGTCTAAGTTATTGTACTTACTCGTACTTACCATACTATGAGCCAGAGGCATGCATCTCATATAAGCTTACTTAATATAACATACTTAATATTACAGAATATTAATAATGCCTTAATGTCTCTTCATAAATACCGTTACAATTAAAGAAAAATAAATAAATTAAATTTGAATTTGGAATTTGTCATTCGCATGTGAAAAATAAATGTATTTTCTCATTTTGGCGCCAATCATTATGAAATATTGTATTAATATTAAAATGGAGTGGGGTGATAACGAAAACTGTATTGCTGTAATTGCATTACACAAAGTAGGCATTGAGCCAAATGCAATTGTTAAAACTCTCCGCTTGGTATTAGCCGAATGTTTGTGTACCGGACTTTTGGTAGGTACATTGAAACGTCCTCTGTTTGTGGCAAAAAATATCTGGCCGTCCACGCATTATTCGTACTAAACAGACGATTAAAGCTGTGAAGGAGATAATCCGAAGAAATCCCGTCCGAAAGCAAAAGATTTTATCCAGAGAGATGAATATAGCACCCAGAACCAAGTCACGTATTTTAAAATACGATAAAACGATTTTAAAGTCCTAACTTGCAGCTTACAAAATGTACTGGTCATTTCTAGGGTCATAACTAGGGTTGACAAATCAAAACAATTTCGTCGCCGGTACGCAAAGGGAGTTTACTTGTCTGTAAACTTATTTTCTTATTTACGGCCGAGAAAATGTTCACCATTCAGGAAAAAATATAACAACCAGAATGATCGAGTTTATGCTCATAACTCTAGAGAAGCTACTCAATTGGTCAATAGCTGGCCAGCCGTATTTATGCGTAGATGTTATGAGCTGCGACGAGGCCGAGGCGGGCCGCGTCGCAATGAATGTGCATTGAACGGGTGCAGTTAACTGACGTAATTCAAGGGTGTGTGACGCCGTGAAGAATTGAATGTCAACAGCTAACTGACTTATTATTGCGTTGAGGTACTGTCCGCCGCGTCTGTAAAGTGCGTAATGTGCGCGAGCCCTAATGGTGAGTCCTATATCCAGTAGTGGGGTGACATAGACTGATAGTACATATTAAGAAAGATATGGGAGTTCGATTCTTGTCTCCTATAATATCTAACCGTAACGCATAACTCTTTCGTGACTCACAAAAGAAAATATCTTCATTTCTAAACGCATTCTGTTACAGACCTGAAAAAACTTTTAAGTATCAATAAATATACATGAAGAGACACTTTAGGGAACAATAACTGTTATTCCGTTAGCGAAAGTAAATCCGTCTACGATATTAAAAGAATAAAAGTGTGTTTTCCTTCGACGCAGGGGTGCATAATGTTTGGCTTAAATTATAAACGTTATACTCGAAACACTTTACCGTGAAAATATTGTTAAGGGTTTGGAAAGAGAACGTTGTGGTGAAGAAAAAATACCTTTAAAGGAAATATATTTTCAAACATCCACATGTACAGTCAACAATACAGTAATGTTCCCAAATCCATGCTATTTTAGTCCTTATTATTGGCGTATAACGGCATCGATGGGTTAACCTGTTGTGTACTCTGCGTGGGACAGAATTGCCTCGGAAATGATAATCTTACAATACTAAACGGTGAGAGAACAGAGATTTGAACAAATATGAATAGTTAGAAAGATACGTATGATAGTTCAGATTGAGTGTGAGTCCAATTTGTCCATGTATTGGATTTAGAAAGTAGTATTATGCGACTCAATAAGAAATGTAACGGGTTTTTTTTTTCCGAATGACTAAATTCTTTGACTTAGTAGCCCTTCAATGGCAGTGATAGCCTAAGGGTATCCATAGTCAACTCAAATTCATGTGATCGTGAGTTGAAATCCTCGGCCCGTACCACTTAGTTACTATTTAAAAGTACGGATTTAGGGGAGGCCTGTGCCTTGTAGTGGGACATTAAGGCTATTACAAGCAGTCACCTTCAAGAGTCACCGCGATACGGCGCAGAATCGCGAGATGTTGTGAAACGCTCAGGTACGTGCAGATAGATACCTGGTTGGCAGTAGGCCGGTGTGGAGGCCTGTAGAGCCCTCGTGATCCAGTGTCAAGCACTGGTGTCGTTTCAGGACGAAACATAGCAAACTTTGACAACTTTCGTGTACGACATTGTGTAATTTATGGGATTTATGGGATGGGATTCAAAATTAGTGTTTTTCCTTTGGTTGGAATCATATCGCAACGAATTAGCATGTGAATGCTATAAATGTCTATTGTCTTCGATTTAATGTACTCCAGCATTGTTGGCTGACCGCAACGCTCGTTCTAAATTCATTAAGATAAAATATGGAGGTTTGTGTATTACCATAGTAAAAACGTAAGAGTAGTTTAACTCCGGTCCCATCGTCGGAATAATTAGGTATTCCCGATTCTCAGGAAAACGCAGCGAGATAACGACTGCGATAAATGGCGCGAGTCTCGAAAGTTTAGTGAGATTTTATGTAATTCTGCTAACGGATACGACGCGCAAGATAACTTACTGTTATGTTTCTACTATGGTATGATCAATTGGCTGGAGAAAGATTATTAACATTAATTAATAATGGAGAAGTTCACTATGTTTAGAACTACCGAAAGTTTCGTATTCAAATAAAAATATACAAGAAAATAATGCGTATGGTAAAAAAAAATGATATCCATTGGAAAATAAGAGGCCATCCATAAATTACGTCACACGAATTTCGTGTGTTTTGGAATCCCCCTCCCCCGTCCTTGTCACAGTTGACCCCCCCCCCCTGGTGTGACGTCACATATTGTGCAATTTTAAATTTAGAAATTATTAAATTAATACAACCGTATAATAATATAGATAGAGTTGGTGATATTTTAAAGTTTTTCGTTAAAGTCGAAGTTTAGTTTTAATACTTTAGATTTATACATGTGATGTCACGAAGCTTATGACTCGCCCCCCCCCCCCCCCCCCCTTGTCACAAGATGTCACACTTTGTTGACCCCCTCCCTCGCCCTTGTGTGACGTAATTTATGGATGACCCCTAACCGAGATGTATAGCTATTCAATGTTTCGAACGCGCTGCTTGGTATGGTGACGTCACAATATATACAATCCTTAATTTAAAGGCCTTATTTAAAAATCCGCTATTTACCGTATGATTTAGAAAAAAAATGTGTTGACCAACATTATACCGTTAAATAAACACGATATTATATCGATATATCGTTGGTAGGTATATAAATTTGTATGTAAATCCATCGTGACCTCACATGCCACTCGGTTAACATCCAACTTTGAAGGGTTCATATATTCAAAGATACCCTAAGTGTTTATAATTTTAGGTAAAAAATAAAAAATGTTAAAGTTCTCCATTGTAATTGTAATATTAACTCTAACATCGATAATTTTTGGCGGGAACTCGAGAAGTGAAGCTAAGTTTTTGTTTGATTACTATAAAAAATGTGTATTGTGCATTATTTTGTGATTTAATAGCGATAGTTTATTAAACTTCAAAGTGTTTTTTGTGCAAGATGTTTTGTGATACGCAAATAAAAGCATAGGACTGCGATTTTCGTGTGCTTCCAATGAGTCTCTCTTCTATCTTCAGTTAACCTACTACATTTTACTGAGCTACTCCTGACTTACATCGACGGAACTGGACATTGACAGAATACGTTTTAGATTTTAAAATTGTTTATTGCGAAGAAATCTGGACATTGGCAGTATGTGCTAATTGCACCACTGCCATATATAAAAAGAAAAAAAGAACTCTAACATCGGGGTGGAAGACATCGAAAGTAGTTTTGGTATTGCGATAAGGAAGGTAGGTGTGCATCGCCGGACGACACGTGTTCTTAATCCTGAAATTAGTAGCCAATCCTGCGCAAATTGTATACCTCAATTAAGTGGTTCGATTTGATGAAGTTTTAACAAACGTAACGGATTCTTATTTCTTGTCTTATTACATAAGTAGAATTCCTAAAAGGGACTGATTTACTTATTAGTGAATTGAATTGTATTGAATTGAATTATATCATTATTTTCTTGCAATATACTATTCTATGTACCTATATTTAAAATATTATGCAACGTAACACCGAAATGTCAAGTAATTTGAAATATATATATATCCGTTCTAACGAAAAGAAAAATTGTATTAGGTAATAAATCAAAAGGTACAAGCACGTGAAGTTTTATTGTTCTATCTAAAACGTTCGTGGCGCTTATAATTCAGTACAGGATAGTTACCGGGCGCCGCACCAGGTAGTTGCAACATTATATTTGTTTTGCGTAACTACGTGTAGAATTAAAGATATATAAAGATGTATATACATATATATAGAAACCGATAACCAATAAATACTGGAGAACCGATTTTCTCTACCATTTTATTAAATTAGTAAAACAAATTTTCAACACACCAAAACCCATTCCTACCAACAGCTTCAATTTCACATAAAATTTCAACAGCCAACTTCCACTTTTAACATAATTGCCTGTATGTTCATTTTGAAAAAGGGCAAAATAACTTTTAAAATAAATACTCACCCAGTTCACACGGGTCCGGATGACGGAGTACCTGCAAAAACAATTTTTCATTTGTTAATATGTTGAAACAACACGGCAGGCAATGAAGTTATGATACAATTTTTGATTTCAGTTTAATTATACTTTAAAATGAATGGAATTTTGCCTATTTCACTAAAATTAACAACATTTTAATTATATCGGAACTTTGTTAGCAACGAGCATATTTTAAATATTTTGTTGTAAAAATAGTCACGTAGTCAATTTCACAGATTAGTACAATACTTGGCAATAAATATAGCATAATTATCGAATGTGTATGTCTATTATATGTCTGTATAAAAGTATAAAGACATTATTTCTTTATGACGTCTACTTACTTCTCTACCACCCAAGGTTGCCTGGAAGAAATCGCTTTAGCTATAAGGCTGCTTTCTGTACTTTTATTTACTTGTATTATGTGTTTCATCTGTATGTTTTGATGTACAGTAAAATATATCTATATATATCGCAATAACAATCGAATCATCTCTTTCTCATTTATACGTTACCATTAATTATATTTATTTTTTCTTCGTCAGAAAAAACAAATAACATTCAAAGATGACTTACACAGAATCTATTTGTCTACATCATCTAACTGATTTTTACTTCTATATCCGCAAAAAAAAAAACAAAAGAAAGTTAAATATTTTCCGTCATTTAGTCTCAATTAGCCAATAACGCATTTTCAGACGACAAAATGCCTCATTGAAATTATCTTAGATTTCGTATTACAGTGTAATAAACATACTTAATTTACCAGTACAAGAGCCTAAAGTCGGCTCAAAAGGAACGAATGAACATCACATTAGTACAAGACGCTATTTCAATTATACAAGTATATAAATCAGACGAGATTAAATCAAAGATACAAAAGTGGCTCGTGTATGTGCTAAACAAAAACCAAGTAACGAGCATTAAGAGCACAGTTCTTTGGGTAAATTAGTGGAATATACGTAGAGATATAATGTTCTGATCCACTGCGGGTACTATATACATCTTCTTCAACACTTTGTTACATTTTTCTACTGTTGAATATATGTGTCTGCAAGATTTTTTCCACCCTGTCCTATTGCCGTACGCCTGATCCAGGAAATATCTTCACGTCGTGGGATCATTGGACTGGCCCGCACTTCTATTTCCTATTATATTAATAATATAACAGTATATTATAATCAGGTATATTATTATCGGCAGGTATATTATTAATCGCTACATATGCATACGAGTATATGAGTACATAATATATATAGACATATATATGTGTTAGAGGAAATGTGGAGACTTGAAATGGAATGCACTTCAATCCTGTTGGCCCATTGCATTATTAGTTTATGTATACCTGATTATTATCGAAAATTTCAACATTTATTACATCCGTACATATTTACAATATATTTATTATATTTACAAAACCCACTGATTCAGTAACATACGCCCTTTAGGACGCGTTTAATAGATTAATATTAAAGACTGTTAGAAAACAGCCGCGCGGCTGCGCGCGTCGCATGCTCCCGTACGTTTCCAAAGCGGCTCGTATTCGCTGAAGAGCTTGTGAGAGGGCAATAACGATTTGACGAGCACTCGTCAGTAACATTCCGACTGCGTACTTATTAACTGAGCTGCTTCAATATGGTGTAGAGAAGGAGTTGAGTGGTGCCTACATTATTGTCTCATAATCACATTATAATAATGAAGTATAATGCAATAAGTGCACTCAGTATTCACTCCTTCTACACGTATTTTTTGTGCATTTAATAAGGGATGAGTGGCCTTAAAACGCCACGCTGGCGGCGGTAACATTTACCATCACGTGGGATCGCTTGCTCGTCCGCCCTCTTCTCTATAAAAAAAAAGAAAGAAAACGAGTTCTAGGGTCCACCCTGTCGGATTGTTCACCCTGTTATCGCTTAATCGCCTCTTGCGCCATCAACGAGAAGAGTCACAATAAAACGAGGCACAATAATAATAAAATAGTTTTATTCAATGAAATAATAAACTACCAAAGCTTGAGAAAACAGCTGTTACTATATCATCAGCCCATCAGTTGCAATGCAGGTGACAGCACTGGGGACGCCTTGTACAGGGGCCGCACCAACATCCCTTGGGTGGAAGTGGAAGAGAGTCGCGTCAGGCTTGCGTCTGAAATCGAAGACCCTTTAGTCTCGATTTGGGGTTCTCTAAACCTAGTGGATTTCAACCCCAGTAAGACGCAATTTTGTGCATTCACCACTAAAGAAAATCCTTTTGTCTTGCACCTCGCTTTCAGAGCATACCTCTTAAGATCTCGGAGAGTTTCGGGATCCTTGGTGTCGACATTTCCAACAAAGTCGAATTTAGGGGTCATCTGGAAAATAAAGCCAAAATGGCCTCCAAAAAGCTCGGTGTGCTGAACAGAGCGAAGCGGTACTTCACCCCTAGGCAACTCCTAACGCTCTACAAAGCTCAGGTTAGGCCCTATACGGAGTATTGCTCTCATCTCTGGGCCGGCGCACCGAAATACCAATAGGACCCATTTGACTCCATCCAACGACGTGCTGTTCGTATTGTCAACGATCCCACTCTCACGGGCGGTTTAGAACCCCTCGGCGTTCGGAGAGACGTTGCATCTCTCTGTGTGTTCCACCGCCTGTACAATGGGGAATGCTCTGAAGAATTGTTCAATATAATTCCCACCTCGGGTTTTTACAACCACACCTCCCGTCACAGAAGTGCGGTCCATCCGCATTTCCTCGATATGGATGTGTCGCGTACTGATCGGTCCAAAAATCATTTTATACCGCGAACCCATAGGCTGTGGAAAGAACTGTCTCAAGAGGTGTTTCCATTATGCTACGATATGGGGTTCTTCAAGAAAGCTGTGAATAGGATTTTGCAAGGTCGGCGGCGCACCCGCTGGTGTTGCAGGTGTCCATGGGCGGCGGTCACCATCAGCGGTAACACTTACCATCACGTGGTACCATCTTCTATCTAAAATGTTCGTGGCGCTCAGTACTCAGTACGGGACAGTGACCGGTCGCGGCGCATCCTATATCTTCTCGCGTGTAGAATGCAACTGTGTGTAGAATCAAAGATATGCTAGAAATGAACAAGGAATTATTAAAAAAAAATCTATTGTAAAAACTGGATTTTATTATATAGAAAGGCGGTAGACGAACATACATTTCACCTGATGGTAAGTGGATACTGTCGCCCATAGACATCCGCGATACATGCCAACATCAGTCCAGAATGACAAACATTGGCACATCCCCGGATGCGCTGCCTACCTTTGCAGATTAAAGAATGGATTGGGAAAATGGAGAGGAATAGGATGGAATGGGAATAGGGAATAGACTTTCAAGGAAGTCTTCTGTGAGAGAGGGGTAACGTGGCCAGTCGATTGCGCCCAGCAGCTGTGGAGATGCAGCGTGCACTCTCCCCCTACCTTTCTCTTAATACTTCAACAACCTATTTTCAGCTTTTGTGTTATTTCAATCATACGTTGTATTGATAGAGAAATCTGTATTTTTAGAATGAAATTGCAATAACAAAATTAAATACATACCACATGCCACAATATCAACTCAGCAAACACGAGCAGACACCCAAATTCATCAGTTCGAGACTACCCGCACTCACTTTGATTAATTCCTGCCATGTACTAAAGCTACATGCGCACTAAAGTTGTCGGGAAAGTGTTAATAAGAAATAATTAATAAAACAATGTGATACAATCCTTGTGTAACTATGTTATATCCGTTTTAACAGATATTTAGATAGAAAGAAAAGATATAAAGATTTTTTGAGGGGGGGGGGGGGGGAGTGCACGCTGCAATCCAACAGTCATTGGGCGCGCTCGACGGGCCACGTTACCCCTCTCGCACAGAAGACTGCCTTGAAATGTACTGCATTTTCCACTTTAACTTATTTCCCCAATGTAGGTACGTGTTTCGGTAGTGAGTGAGATGTGCTAGAGCCCATTCCCATCCTATCCCTCCCCATTTACCCAATCCTTTCTCTAAATTCATTCCTTAATCTCCAAAGGCAGGCAGCGCATCCGGGGGCGTGCCAACGTTTGTCATTTTGGACTAATATTGGCGTGTATCGCGTATGTCTATGGGCGACAGTATCCACTTACCATCAGTTGGACTGTATGCTCGTCTGCCGCCTTCGTGCATAAAAAAAAGATTTTTTTTCCTTACTGAACAAGAGATTGGGAGATACTTTCAGAAATTGTTGAATTTTAATGAGCAATTGGATATTCGCTAATAGACAATGAACATTCATATCCGGTGACTCTTGAAAAATCATTAGGACCACAAGAATCTAGCCATTCCGAAAAAAAAAAAACAATAGACGTAATGACAACAGAACAGACAACAGACAACAATGTATTACCACAGTCTATGAAAGATTTTTATTTTACACTGAATTTTTTGGAACGAAGTTCCTTTACGCGGCTTGCGGTAGGTGTGATTCGAGAGAAAATGTAACGTCACGTAAGATTTTTACCCCCTCCATACGCCTTTCTCTTTCTCTATCTTTCTGTGAGCAGTCTGTGAGCCGCCGCAGCTGCGCATGTACGCAATATATTTAATGAAACTTTTTGTTGATTTATTGATTTAGATTTTATTTCGAATTACATTCGGAGTTTGAAAAAATGCGTTAGATCTTCGTTCCTGACGGGGGTCCCCTGACCGCACACGTTATTTCATTTTTATCGAAAGATGACGGCAGAAAGGCAGTGAGTCCCCCTGGTTTCGCACGTGGACATCTGCGATTCACGCCAACATCGCCTACCTTTGCAGGCGATTCATACAATCCCCATTCACAAATATTTTTTGAAGTCACCTTCCTCAACTCATACAAGCCAAGTCTTTACGAAAGGTATTCTTGAGCATTCGTCAACCGTCTCTTTCAGTCTCCATTAGACATTTTGCTCACTCATGAACATTGAGGAATGTGGGTCGTCAATTTCAATGCGTGTTAAAACAATTGTTGTTCGAGTGCAAGGCGCGATTCAATAAATTTGTGCAATCACATTATTGCCCAGTTTTATTGTAGGTCTAGGAGTCGCATAAGACATTTATTCTGTAGACATTCTCTTCAGTACAATCGAATAATAAAGGCTACACTAAGATAAATCTGACAACGGGACAGTAATAAACTAAACGATTAATTAAACGGCGTAACACCAATTAACTTGCTGATCAAGTTAATTTGCGCCAAGCCACTAATTGTGGCGGTTTTGAACCCCAACAGCCGGCATGAAAATGTTTATTTAACAACAATTCGCAAATGATGCCTGATGGTATAAAGTGAGCTGCTAATATTCTGCTGAAGAGATCTATTGACTAATTTAGTTTACAAATTAAGTTCGAGGTGCATTCGTCGTGTGCAGACGTATTGTCGTATAGGTTATTCTGTGGTATAAGCTACGAGAACTTTATAATACTTCATACTCTTCTATGTAGATATATTCCTGCTATAAATATTAATTATACACTATCTGAAAATTGTTTCTTCATATATGGCAATGGTGCAATTAGCACATTCTGCCAGTGTGAAGTTTTCTCCATGAAAAACAATTTCAAAATCAAAGTCGAAGTAAGTCAGAAGTCGCTCAGTAAAATGATAGTAGGTTTACTGAAGACAGAAGGGGACTCCTTGGAAACACACGAAAACCGCAGTCCCACGCCTATATTTGATTATTACAAACACCACGCACGAAAATCACTTTGAGGTTTGATAAAGTATCACTTTTAGACCACAAAACGCCTAATACATCATTTTGTATAATAATCAAACAAAAACTCAACATGCTCACTATTCGAGTTCCCGCCTAAAGGTCCTCTATATACCTTTATTTGATATTGCTATCTGTTTTCTCCTTACCATCCGAAGGTAGCCTGGAAGAGATCGCTTTGACGATAAGGCTGCCTTTTGGGCATTTCACGTGTTTACAATGTCTGTTACTGTTTAGATTTGTTTTGGTGTGCATTAAGAGTTTATCTATCCATTTATATATCTGTGAAGAGAGCTGTGAATAGGATTCTACAAGGTGTTGCAGGTATACATGGGCGGCGGTGACCACTTACCGTCATGTGACCCGACAGCTCGTCTGCCATCTCTTCTATAAAAAAAAAGAAAAAATATATTGTATATATCTATAAAATATGTTCATTATAGCTATCATACCTACAATAAAAACGCGTGGAAAATAACCGTTCAAACGATAGCTCTCATGTTTGAAGCGACTTTCAAATCTTATAAAGATCCAGAATAGAAGATTGCTTCTTGGAAACATTTGACGAGGATCTTTGGCACGTGGAATTCCATATAAAGAAAATCTGAAAGAGGCTCTCGTTTAATTATCCGCTCTTCTCAATTTTCTTTCGTAGCTTCCAAGTGTATTATATTCAAAGCAATTAACGTATCATATTACCGCGGATAAAAGAGTTAATTAATCTAATGAATCTTTGAAAATTTGTAAAACATTAAGGCATTTTAAATTTCTTCAGATTTTTTTTTAAAATATTTTGTATTAACTTTTTGTCTAGAACGAAAATTTAAAAAAAAAACATTTATGTAATGAAACAGACAAATTACAAAAATCATGACATTCTTTTTATATTTGACAGTAATATCGTAGTGGCTAAAAGAAATTTTCAAAATCTATAAAACAAACAGATAAACTTGAATATCGATTCTCTAGTCATCGAACATCCGCAGTTCCTTGACTGCGTACAGGACAGCTTTAACACTCTCACTGCCAACAATATATAAGACTATTGAAGTTCAGCAGGCCATGGGATCCGCCGGCGACCCCCATTTTTAAAACTATAGCACGCCACGACTCTAACTACAAAACTATTACAGCAGGCCACGGGGTCCGCCGGCGGGACGATCGGAAATGCTTTTAGTGCGCCGTGGGATCCGCAGTGACCTCCTAAATTCAAACATTTTTTATATCTACTGGCGTCACGATAAGGAAAATTGATTTATACCTTGGCGTTGTCATAAACTTCAGCTACAAATTAAAAAAAAAGTAAAACAATCGGACAAATAGTTACATTTCTATGAGACTGAATAAAAATTAAATAAAAACATTTTAAAATTAATAATAGTTTATTTTCTTAACGCATAAATCAAAGAAAAATAAAAATAAATTTTAAAAGCTACTTTTTACTATGAATATTGGCAAAACACGAGGCACAAACGCTGGGATTGGTCGGGCAGTTAAGGCAAACAGTGCTTGTCTTTTTAGTATATTTTTTGGCCTCTACGCTTGACTTGCCTTCCTTACGCAGACTTTCATAGCAATGTATGCACTTACGACGCACGAGTCGATTTCGATGATCAGTCAAGGGATTTCTCCCGAACTTATGCAGTTTCTGCAGGACGGACAGCATCAGCAGTGTTTTCTTTACATAAACCTAATAACTGAATGCAAAGGCGTTCTCGGAATTTCGTAATAGTGTAACTCTTATCCCATATTCTTTTATGTGCCTTGTAAGTCAAGTAAGCATTTATGACAGACGTAGTCAGTAACAATTCCATCGCCAACTTTTGGAACCAACGGAGGCTGCTTCTGGAAGGATTACAATAACTGCCCAATTGATCAGAAAGATCGATTGAACATTTATGTTTATTGTACTCGGCAATCACTGTTGGTTTCAAAGAAGTTTTTCTCCTGTTTCTCCTGCTTGTGACTATGGCAAAACCAACTTGATGTTTGGTGGACAATGCTAGGACGTCCCGCTTGTCTTTCCATTTTAGGACCAAAACACCCTCACTATTTTCCATTGCAACCAGCTCGCCTTTTTGCAACTTTTGGTTAACAATTTCTTTCGGCAGCCCTTTTCGGTTTCTTCTGACCGTACCAATCAAATGCGTAGATCGCTGTAACAGAGACGTAGCCAATTCCACGCTTGTATAGAAGTTATCCGTAACAATGCATCGTCCCGCATCTAAATATTTGTCACTTAGTTTCATTACCACATCTTTTGACACATTCTGATGAGGCGAAGTTGTCTTTCCCTCATACACAATTAAATCATGTGTAAAGCCTTCGTCATCGCATATTTTAAAGAGTTTGATGCCATACTTGTGCCGTTTTCCTGGGATATATTGCATAAAAATGATTCGACCACGGAAAGCAATCATGGTTTCGTCCACCGTTAGATATTCTCCAGGCGTCTTATAGTTTTGGTATTTTCTCCTAATGCACTCAATTAACCGTCTTACCCTAATAAGTCTGTCAGTGCCTGCAAGTCCTAAATATAAGATATCCTCGAAATGCCAACAACGTAATCAATTCAAAACGGTTACGGCTCATCATTGATCCAGCAAATTGATTTTCGTATAATACATTATGACTCCAGTAATCTGATATCCTAGGCAGTTTTTTAAACCCATCCAAATTAACAATCCCAGGAATTTCTTCATCTCGTCTTGATTACAATCCTTCCAATTACCCAGTCTACTGGACCGTAGCAAAACTGTAAGTAATTTGGTTTTATTCGCATAACAGTTAGTCATAGTCGTCATCAGATTTATTATTTCTTCATCCACAAACAACGAATAGTATTCTAATTCGGTCACACAGGTTGTGGGAATATTCTTAAAACCAGGAGTAAAAGCTAATGGGAATTGTTGCTGACTAGTGCCATTCGGTAGGTGCCAGCCACCATTGTTTCCGGACCGCCGCGCAGAACGATTATTATCACTCGATGAAGCCGCCGATGGCGCTTGACTATAGGGTTGACGTGAGTCTTGCGCAGTGACATGTTCATTGAAGTTCCCATTATTTTCTGATGATTCCTCACTGTCAGTACTATCAGAAGCACTTGTTTCCGACGACGGTACGTAATTTGGATCACAATCCGAGTCGTCCGACATGTATTACAAGATCAAAATTCGCGATGGCAGCAAAAGCGCGGGAAAATGACGCAAACAGTAGGCCACGGGGGCGGCCGGCGGCAAACTGTCGATTAGTATGGCTGGCGTATCGATGAAACTATTGGTTTCGGCGTCGGCGTACTAATAAAATATTTTTGGGGTCGGCCGGCGGCCCCCATGGCGTCTTAATATAGATTCTCGAAAATAAGGCTGGCTTCCTGCAATAAAAATGTTGGGGCCCGCCAGCGGATCCCATGGCAGTGAGAGTGTTAAAGAAACTTTATACCCGAAAGTTGTAGAATAAACTGCCAACTGAGACATGAAGTTCTTCAACACAGCTTTAAGGTCGGTGACGCACTCGAAACCTCCGGATGTTGATGATGGTAAGCACATCACATGATAATAATAACAATATCATAATGATGGTAAGCGGCGGTGAGCACTAACCATCATGTGGGCTTATTTGTCACTTCTGCTATAAAAAAATCTATATTCTAGAGCTGGTTATGTCACTCTGTCTTTATGGACGTTCCCTCAATGTTCAGGATCATGACTCTGCCAACGAAGCCTGTCGACCATCGTCCTCCATGTTTTGTGATCTTTGGCGTCGTGGAGCGTCTTGTTCTCCGTTACCTACATTGAGAGTACTGGCGGCTACTTGGTAAATCCATTGCATAGAACTTCGCCCTCTTGGTCCCTGGTCTTCTACTCAAGACAACGTCCAGTTGCTAGTTTGCCAGTTATTGCTTCAGCAGTGTCGAGAAAACAGGCGTCGTATTAGACGTAAAGGATTTTCATTCGAAGTGTAAAACCACCTTAAAGCAAAACAAAATGAAAGCGACGGAGTGCTCAAAGAGTCTTCTAATAACATTAGTGCACGAGTAACTTTGCAGTCGTACATTAGTTCGCGTAATGAAGTGATAGAACTGAAACCCAGTTACTTTACGAGTGCGTTTGTTATCATCGGGCTGAAAATATGTTTTAAAATTTATTTTCCTTTTGTTTTTACTTATTGAGGAAACATACACTCATAGCCTCCCTAAAGTTGCCGGTAGCGGCTGGATGAAAACAAGGAAAAATCATTAACCTAATTATTTTTATTTATTTAACAGCACACTATCATACAAAGGCGAGCTTAATACCTTAAGGCATTCTCTACAATCCAAACTTTGAGTTAATGATAGAGATACATAATTATTTATTGATTATTTATCTACTTACTTATAATAAAAATATTTATTATAATTTATAACAATTAATTGCACAAACTCGTACGAAAGGTTATAGTCTAAGGGTGTCTACTAGATTCACATTCGTGTGATCGTGAGTTAAAATCCTCGGTTCAACCCTCGAGTTCGAGTTCAAATTCAATCCACTGAGTCTCGGCCGGTACTAATGAGTTTCTACTTAAGTACGAATTTTAAAAAATATCACGTGAAACGAAATCATCGTGAGGAAGCTCGCATGTTCCAGAAATTTAAAAAAAAACTGATGTATGTATATATAAAATATAAAAAAATTATATATATAATAAAACTGCGCCGTAAATTATGGCCCGAAACCCCCTAGTGATTTATTAGGAGGTAGCCTGTGCGCTGCATTGCGACATTAAAGGCGAACTTAATGCCTTAAAGCACTCACTGTAAACCAACCTTTAGGTTGATCAGAAAGGTACAATTTGAAGTTGCGTGAAATACACAGTTTAGATGGTGTGGTAAATAAATATTTTTAAATTACTCGTAATTATCTTCATGAAATATCCACATAAATTATATTAAGTGAAATATAAAAAAAAAATGTGTATCGACGAGCTTTGTCAAAGGTATATTCATACCTGAGGGTACAAAATCACAGGTTTAGTGACATTAAGATTCACTACTAAACATTTACAAAACTGGAAACCGAATTCTCAAAAACTGTTTGACAATAGCTACTCGTATCTAGAAACTCGCGATTAATTCCACGTCATTTCACATGACTTATGATTCACTCTTTGCTGTGAACATTCAACGGTCCTCTCAAAAATATTTATGTTTGAAGTCTCCCTTTCAATATTTGAGATATGTGGATACGTTTATTTTGTTACACACCGTTTACTGCGTCTTGAAGTGGGAATTCCGATATTGAATATTTATTACTCGTAGTATTCCAATACGATGGCATCGGACTATGTCTTTTCCATTGCTCGTTATAAGCTTCACCCACGATCTGCGACTGTTCTCATGGACCAGGTACCAGCGAATTTCTTAAAATCGCAATTCACCTAGCCGGGAGGCGTCTTACATTTCGCTTGCGGATACATAGTCTCCATTTAAGGATTCGTCTAGTCGATCGGTTGTCGGTGTCCTGCGGCAGATATGGCGTACCCATTACCACTACAGCAATTTACACTGCTCAGTCTACATTAATCGACATTATTATGACGTCATCGTACAGTTGACGGTGTATTAAAGGTAATAATATATGTAAGTGTAAATTTCAATGATTTTATTCTGTTTCATTCAACGATTTATATAAATAGATAAATAATTAAAATTAAATGATGTTCAATTCCCTCCTATTTTTCTTTAATCTTATTTACGAACTGATATTGTGTGCAGTGTACGTGTAGATATGTATGTATGTATTTATATATTATTAAGTTATTTATTATTATATGTATTTATTATACTATATTTATTGTCGATGAGTATATATTTAACATGATCCATCTCTGGATTTCGGTTCTTTTGCACTACTTATATCCCTTTTATTTTTCTCTATCCTAAGGTTGCCAGGAAGAGATCGCCTTAGCGATAAGGTCGCCTATTGTATTCTGTCATTTATTATTTGTGCACATGTAATAACTATTGTATGCAATAAAGAGTATTTATTATTATTATTATTATTAAATCACAAAAGATAAATTACGTTACATTACAAAAGATAAATTACGTTAAATTATAAAAGATAAATTACAACAGATAAATTAAAATTAGATGAAAAATGATTTTATGAATTAATATTATTTGGATGGCATAGAGTTACGAGTTTATCACGAGCGTAAACACAAAATGTACATAATGTTAATTTATATGAACTAAAGTAAGTAAACAAATAAAAGGAAGCATATATTTATCTAGTTTCATTCATTTTTTGCATTTATACAAAAGACGATGAAAAAGATATTTAGATGTCATCTCAACCCACCAGCAAACAAAATTTAATTGTTATGATCTCAATCATTATAAACAATTGTAACTGCTTGTGGTTGTTTAAAAAAATATGAAAATGATTTTTGTAACGAAAGTATGAAAAGGATTTTTGTAATGCAAGTATGAAAAGGATTTTTGTAACGAAAGTATGAAAAGGATTTTTGTAATGCAAGTATGAAAAGGATTTTTGTAATGCAAGTATGAAAAGGATTTTTGTAATGCAAGTATGAAAAGGATTTTTGTAATGAAAGTATGAAAAGGATTTTTGTAATGAAAGTATGAAAAGAATTTTTTCAATGAAATATAAGAATATAAAAGCGATTTATATCACGGTTCGCCCACGGTTTTAACATTAACTTCATTAACATTAAAAGGTATATGAAATAAAAGCTGTCATTTGAGGTATGTTTCTAGTGCGTTGGTACGATATTGATTTTTTTGGACGCATTAGTCCTTTATAAAAAAAATAAAACAAAAACTATACTTTTCATATTAGGTCGATTGTATTTTGCCGATTTATGGTTGAGTGAACTCAGTCGTATAACAGTGACAAAAATCTGCATCCGATTGCGATAGGGGAGGCTGGTGAAAAATGGCCTCTTGCTGAAAAGTAACACCGGTAGCAATCAGTCAATCGCTCCCCGATAACTGCGCTGTGACTAATGATTCACTGGGCGGGGAATTTGGGGAAATATAAAAATCCAACTACTATAATGCTCTTCGTGAGTATAACGGAAGTCCTCTGCTCTCCAGTGTAACCTTAGAGAAGCTTGATTGATTGATTCGATTGGTAACTTTGCACGAAAAGCGAAACAAGTTACAATACAACACGTGCAACATAGTGATTTTTACCCATAGCGACCTTAATCTTTTAAAGGGTTTTGTAACTCAGATCTCAAACAATTATCTGTAAGATTTAAAAAAAAAAAATATTCCGCTAATTGATCTCAGGGCCTTTCACAGCGGCAAACTCTTTTTGAGAGCAACTTGGCAAAGTTTTGGCAACTTTGGCAAACTCTGCAAACTTTGGCAAATTGGAGTATGCCAAATAAGAGATATATTCTAAAATACAACGTGTCACTGAGATTGGAGTATGCCCAATATATGAGAGATATTCTCAAATACATAGTGTCACTGAAACAGCGCAAACACTAAAAATGACTTCTTAGGTTTTCGCGATTACTATACATAGCAATTAAACAACTTTGAACGGTTTAAATCGCGTATATTTCACATTATTTATATCCCGACGTTTCGAACACTTTGCAGTGGACGTGGTCACGGGGTGACTAATTGATTTTATTTGTCACTTGAGTTATTAAAATAATTTCTTAATAAATCAATTGACTCAAGTTAACTCAAGTGACAAATAAAATCAATTAGTCACCCCGTGACCACGTCCACTGCAAAGTGTTCGAAACGTCGGGATATAAATAATGTCAAATATACGCGATTTAAACCGTTCAAAGTTGTTTAATTGCTACTAAAAATGACTGTTCAGTATAAGAGAGTAGAATCGATTCTACCAGTTTTTGCAATAGGTTTTTTCATGATTTATTGTAGGTACAATTCTAGTAGGTAGGTATAGGTATAATTTATTCTACGCGCGTTGCCCAAGCCGCAAGCGTGCGCCGCCTAGTCGCCTAGTCTAAGTAATGAGCACTACGAACGTTATGGACAGGACAAAAAACTTTACATGTTTGTTACTTCCCCGGCGTGGTCACCGAGGGAACAGTCTTGCGCACTTTGTGATCCTGATCCTGAGCCTGAGCTTCTTCCTAATGGACCGTCCGGCAGGAGAGCGTGGTGACGTACCCGAGCCACGTCACAAAGACTTTGACCTAAAACTTTGCCGTTAATTTTGCTCAAATAAAGGTTCAGTTTGTATGCTTGCTTTTTTTTAAATTCTCATAGCTAGTACATTTTTTGTAAATGTTATGTAACACAAGCTATGACCTAAGTAAATATCATACAAATTTAATACGTCAAGTTATTCATATGACAAAAAATACAATTGAAAAGGAAAACCGTTCTCATAAAAAAGGCATTAGCACACTGACTTCAACAGATTGTGTCATAATCATAATGCACTTCCGGATTCCCAATCTGGAAGCGCCCAATACAAATTCGCTGGGATTTCCGAACCAAACGTCACAGTCGATCTACCCGATTTGGAGTGAATTAATTATTCGACCCGAAGACTATTTGTACACCCCGGAGCACATCAAGAGTAAATGTTTTGTTCCATTTCCGTATTTATGACGAGGCAGTAAGAGCTGTAGCGGCTGGATTGATTTACATTTGATGTGAAGTCTCTAAGGAAGAGTAGCAGGATTATTTGGAGTGTTCTCAGTAATCCATGGTTAAACGTTGACAATTTGATCTGATAATTTGAAGTTGCCCTGTATAATTGTATATTGTGATGCTTGGTGTCGGTCGATTTTAGAATAGCGTCACCACATCTCTCACCATGGGTGTCGACAAAGAGTAACAAAGCCGCTACCACAGGCCCTGAAGAACTTGACCGCTTGACCAGCGTGCGGTTTCAGAGCCATACATCCCTCATAAATAGGCTCGACTCCAGTAGTGAACGACAAAAGGGCTGGTTACTGTATCATCGATTTTGTATTGGGACTGAATCGGAGTTAGTTCACGAGATAAGGCCCAAAATTATTCCTACAGAAATACACCCTGCCTGATGGTATCATACCCGCAAATTGTGGAGTGAACTGCATACGGTACCGTAAACAGTTCTTTATCGTCCGCTGATCGACACGGAAATCATATAATGTGCACTAGGGATGTATGGCCTTATAACGCCGGCCGCGCTGGCCGAGCAGCTTGGCGAGTCCACACTTTTAGTAGTGGTGTAGCTTCTCATGACTCCTGAAAGCGGCCTTGTTATCCGTTAGTCGCCCATCACAACACCCGCGGAAGAGATGGGGTGGTGCTATTTAAACGCCGCCCACCACATGGCCATGAACTGCTTAGAGAGGTACAAAACTGCTTACAAAACTGCTTCTAGCTCATTAAGAAAGCTTTAAGATATTGCAAAGTCGTAAACGCAACCGCATACGTCCTAGTGTAATAATAATAATATAAATAATCTTTCTTGTTTATATTTACAAAGAAATTTGCATACATATCTACAACAGAAAACAATAGGCGGACTTATCGCAATTATGCAATATCTTCCAGGCAGCCTGTAACAGGAAAATGTAATTAGGAAAAGTATGCGGTACATCACAACTGATATAAAAATAAAATAAAGAGAATAATCGCACCTATTTTTTTTTTTTTTTTTTTTTATTTACGGTTCACAAACTGGACGTAGCAGCATAAAACATAACAGCAACAAAACATAATATCATGATAGGCTGAACGGCCTTCTAAATGCGAACACAACTTGCATAAAAATAGTTTACACTTAATAACAGTAGAAATAAAATTTTAACAAATAATAATAAGGAAAAAAAAAGGAAGCAGGAAAGATAAAATATGATTACAATTTAGAATATAAAAATCGTTTGAAACTGTTAACCGATGCATTGAAAATATCGATCTCAAGACAGATGTCGTTATAAAAGGAACACATTCGGTTCAACGGTGAGTGTTGACCGTAGTTAGTTCGGCAAAAAGGCACAACTAGCGTTTTGCGATTAATTAAACGGCTACTGATTCGTGGGACGGAAAACTTTAGGTTTTCAAGTAGGTCAGGGCCATCCACTATACCATTAATAATTTTATGGAGGAAAACAAGATCAGCAATCTTACGTCTGCGGTCAAGGGGGATCATCCCATAGTGCTTGAGTCTAGATTCATATGATTTGAGACTGCAGCAGCGATTGTTGGAGTAAGTGAGGTGATGTAAAAAGAGTTTTTGGAGCCTCTCAATTCTAGTGACGTGAACCGCATGAGACGGGCTCCAAACCTGGCTGCAATATTCCAACAGTGTTCGGACATAACAATTAAAGAGTATAATTGGTATTTCAGGATCTTTAAAAGTTTTAGTTTGTCTAATTACAAAGCCAGCCAATCTAGCTCCTTTATTTGACATATGGTTTATTTGTTCTCTAAAGTCTAACCTCCGATCTAAAACAACCCCCAAGTCACGAATGCTTGAGACTTCTTTAACCGCACTATTATCTATGGAATATGTTGCATTATGTTGCGTGAATAATTTTCGGGTAAATTTAATATGGTAACATTTGGTCTCATTAAGAATCATTTTGTTTTGAATGCACCATATGTTGACAGCACTGAGATCTTTTTGTAAATTTTTAACATCCTCGTTAGACTGAATAACTCTATAGATCTTTAAATCGTCGGCAAACATTTTGAACCTGGATGCTAATGCAGAGCAGAGGTCATTTATGAATAACAGAAAAAATAAGGGTCCAAGATGGGAACCTTGAGGTACTCCTGAAGGAACCATCCTGGCCGGGGATTTGAAACCACGCACAATAACTAGCTGGGAACGATTAAGAAGATAAGACTCACACCATCTTAAGAGAGATCCGCATATACCAGCGTGTCCCAGCTTGCGAATGAGTATAGCATGGTCTACCACGTCAAAAGCCTTAGAAAAGTCTGTATATATTGCATGAACTTCATTGTTGTCTTCGAATGCCTCAATTATCTCGTTAACGTAACCAACGAGATTTGACGCCGTAGATCTACCCGCCAGGAATCCATGTTGATGCCTGCTAAGTGTGGGCTTCAGGCGGAAGTATAATATTTTTTTAACCATGCCTTCAAAAAGCTTACCAATGGAAGATAAGATTGAGATCGGTCGGTAGTTAGCTATATCGGCATGATCACCCTTCTTATGTATAGGAATAATATGCGCAGTTTTCCATTTGGTAGGAAAGATGCCACATGTTAATGATTTATTAAATATAATGTGCAAGGGTTCGACCAACTGAGAGGCACAGTGCTTGAGGAAAATAGGTGATATTGCATCTGGCCCAGGCCCTTTGTTAGTGTTGATGAACTGTAGGGCTTTCAAAATATCGGATCTTGTTAAAGCGAATGAGCTGGAAATGTGACAGGTCCTTGAATTATCCGTCAGCAGAACTGATGGCGTAGAACTGTTGTAGATGGAGTCAAAATACTCGGAGAAAATATTGCTGATCTGCTGTCCACCCTCAACATTTCGACTACCAAGGTACATTTCATCAGGTATTTCATTACTGTTAGATCTGAACGATTTAATAAATGTCCAGAAGTACTTTGGGTTCTTTTTGATTTGGGTTTTAGCGTCGGATTTATATCTAAACGAACATTCCTTGATCATGGTGTCACAGCGACTTCGCAACATTCTGAAAGTTAAATGATCTCGGGGATTACCATATAGTTTGAATCTTCTGTGGAATTTGGCTTTCTCTCTAAGTGTTCGCACCAAAGAACGGCTAAACCAGCAGGGATACCTATTGTCAATCTTTATGGTAGATGGAGTGTGACTGTGGATTATGGGAACAATGAGTTGATAAAAAATGTCAACAGATTCGTCCACTGTGCAGGCAGGCCCTAAGTGATCACTCCAGTTAATTTTGTCCAAATCGTCATTGATCCCAATATAATCAGCCCTAGAGTAATTTAAAATGGGAGATCTCAGATATTTAATTCTCCTGAGCGGATCAATCTTTATTTTGATCACAAGTGCAGGGTGGTGAGTATCTTGCTTCACAAACGGCGGAGCAAATAAATCCACAGAGAAGAAGTTCGTATCGTTAGTTACTATTAAGTCTAGCATACGTCCATTTATATTAGAAACCGAGTTGATTTGATGAAGGTTGTTGAAAGAGAGCATATCGACGAAAATGTTTTCTACTTCGGCATTCGCAGAAAGCGGGAGAAACGAATTAGTATAAATATTATTCTGCCATTGAAGGTGAGGCAGATTAAAATCCCCGGCCAGCAGTAATAATGAGTTTTGAGGCAGTTTATGCTGGACAACCAGAGCAACACTAGACGTGATGCGGTCAAGGCGATCGAAGGTAGTGGGTGGTGGATTATAAAGTGTACAAATGCATAGATGTTTTGAAATATTACCCTGTCTAATTTTGACGACGACCCAAAGATCTTCATCCACTGATTCCCATTTAAGCTTGCGAATTGGTTCATGTTTTTTCAAGACAGCAATCAGAACTCCCCCACCGTCTTGTTTAACACTAACAGCAGAAGCGCGGTCACGCCTAAATACTGCGTATCTACTGTCAAGAATTTCGTGGTCATACACGGAGTCATTAAGCCAAGTCTCCGTAAGTAAAATGACGTCAACCTCAAGTTTCAATGCATTGGTCAACAACTCGTCGGTTTTTGTTCTAAGGCCTCTAACATTTTGATACACTATTTTGAAGTTGGAAGTAGAACGAATATTCATAAGGAGAACCGTAGCTCAAAGAGAACTTAGAAACTCCAAGTCTTTAATAAAGAAGCTCTTCGAGCTAACGTCTTTGCGCATAAATATTCTGCCGTTGCGCACCCACACAAAATCGAACTTCTTATCCTTGGCCACTTTTCTGGCGGCAGCGTGCAATTTTTTGTTAGCTGGAGTAAGGTGTTCACAAACGTAAATTGGTTTCCTGTCCCTGTCTGCAATGCCCAGGTGAGAAGAGTTCAATTTGTCGCTCGGGTGAATCCGGTTATGAATTTTTACTGCTGCAATCAAGGAGTCTCTCACGAATGGGCTCGAGAGTTTAACCACTATTGACCGTGGCCTATTGGACTCTTTGTTTAATTTTGCCACGCGGTGGTAATTTAGCAGTTCGTGCTCTTTGAGGTCGCAGCCGACAGTAGTGGCAAGTTGTTTAACGACTGTCTTGATATTTTCTGACGTGTGTTCCGGCACGCACTGTATCTCCAAGTTACAGTCGCGCGATTGTTGCTCGAACTGGTTTACCCTAGAGCTAAGTTCAACCACTTGAGAGCGCAAGTCACCCACCTGACCGCGCAACGCGCTGTTGTCCTCTTGCAGTTCACTTATGGCCTTGTTTTTAATTTCAAGTGCTTCCTTCAGTTGATCGCACCTTGCCGAAATATAGTTAATGCTTTCAGTGAGCTCATGTATCTTGGTGCGAGTATCAGAGCTGTCCAGTGTGAAGTCTCTCATAATATCCCTGTGAAGCTGAGTGAGAGATTCTTGAAGTTTATGGTCTAAATACTGCTTAAAATCTTCAGTGTTGTTTACAGGTGACGAGTCAGAACTATGCAGGGGCGACTTGAGAGATTGGGACGGAGTGTCGACACGTTTGTCTCCTGACTTGCACTCAATACACTTCCATGTAGCTTTATACGACTTAGATTCTTTGGTGAAGTTGTCAGCCAATACTCCCAAACACTGGTAGTGGAAAGCAGCGTTACATTTAGAACAAGCTTTAATATCGCTGGCCTTTATTTGCTTGCTACATTTTCTACAAACACTCATCTTGATTAAGTCCCGGAAACGGGGGAGATCGTTTAATGGTGGCAACTCTATAAGTGACAAGTTGTTAAAACTGATGCTGTCAGTTGAATTTGACAGTAAGATAATCACCAAAGTTAGGGTACTTCTGAGAGATTTTCAATCTAGCAAAAAGTGGGTATAAAAATACGACTTAACTTAATAGATTTTCCAAGTAAATTTTCGGTTATTGTCCAGGATAACAGCACTGCTCTTGTTTTATTAGTGTAACTTCACTTTGCACGCAAATTTACTGTAGTTTAAAACGGATTTACTTCATTTTACTAAAATAGATTTAACAAGCCACAAGTGTAAACAATGCCAATGTTGCCAGTGACAATGCCAATGTTGCCAATACACAATACATTATACTACTGTAGTTGGTGTCCACGAGAGGCGGTGACCACGCACCATTTCAAGGCACGTCCGTCTGCCACTTCGTATATTTAAAAAGAAAAGTTATCAACTACGAAGATCATTTCAAAAGTTTTAAATGCTAACTCAATTTCGCCGTAGTTAACTTCAAATTGCATCGCATGCATATCAAATGCAGGGAAGCCTTATTTTAACTAAAGTTTAATATGCAGTCTTTGTGGGCTACAAGTCGTCGTGACACTGGTTTGAGTCAAAAGCAGAGAGCGGAAACGAGATATGGTGATAGCTAAAGGCTCATTTACACAACGAGAGTTAGGGTTAGGGCGAGAAATTGTATACGATTCTTGTATGCGACCAAACTACATACAATTATCGCCTACAACTTTTCAGGTGATGATAAAAACTCGATGATAACGGGGATAACAGTAATCAGATGATGATAACGGTTATTTATATGAGCTTTTTGATCGATGTTAGAGAAACTCGCGTTCGAGAACCTCTCCTTATGTAAATGAGCTATTAAGCTATTAACGAAACAAATCCTAACCTGCGTTGTGGATTATGGTCTCAAACCGGAATGATTTACTGGGGGAAGTCTATGCCCTGTAGTCGGCTGACATCGGAGAAAATCGAAGGAGCTGCCAAACAGGTTTTTGAGAGGGAGAGTGCATGCTGCAATCCAACAGCCGCTGGACGCGCTCGACTGGCCACGTTACCCCTCTCTAACAGAAGACTACCTTAAAATGTACTGCATTTCCCACTTTATCTTATTTCCCTAATGTACGTACGTGTTTCGATAGTGAGTGAGATGTGCCAGAGCCCATTCCCATCCTATCCCTCCCCATTTATCCAACCCTTTCTCCAAATCCATTCCTATATCTCCAAAGGTAGGCAGCGCATCCGGAGGCGTGCCAACGTTTGTCACTTTGGACTAATGTTGGCATGTATCGCGGATGCCTATGGGCGACAGTATGCACTTACCATCGTCTGCCGCCTTCGTACGTAAATACAATAAAATAAAACAGATTACTGTTCTACAAATTGAATAATGCCCGTGGACATTATATAACTACAAAAATTTTGTTTAGAGTTTAATTCACTTTCAGAGCTCATTATATTACGTTTTAACCACCTTATGTTTCGTCCGGCGCTGGCATTATTTAATTAGTAGTACTGTACTCAGATTTTCCCTGAGATATCAAAGATTCAGCGGGTTACTGAGAGCAAGCAAATTCAAATTTAAATAATTTTATCTGTGGAACACATGGCATAATAATACCATACCGTATGCTATTCCGCATACTCATTGGCTTCAGCAGCGGATGGTAAATAGGGGAGTAAAGAAATGAGGTTCTTCTCAACCCATCCCCGTACAATTCCCCCATCTTACTTTATACATTTCACGGAATTCTTATGAGAGTGGGGCAGTTGGCCGATCGGGTTTACCTAACGACTGCAAGATACACCGACTTCTTCACAAATGTGCGATTTTTATGTCATTCATATAATATTTCGTGGTCATCCTTCAAGTTCATAACTTGTACCAACACGCAAATTGAAGCTTGGATAGTGAACTTAGTCTCAACTTTAAGGACAACTTAAGCAGGTTTCTTAACTGCTTCCACAGTGTTATATGACACAGTACTTACGCCGGTACTGGAGTCATTAAGTCCACAAGACTAACTTAACTCACGATGTCATAATTTGTCTGCTATTATTTAATACTAGCTGTGCCCAGCATGCGTTGCATGCCCGGCAATTGTTTGCACATAATATATATCCTATGTCCATCTGGAATAATGTACCTTTCAAATGGTGAAAGAATTTTTCAAATAGCTGCAGTGGTTCCCGAGATTACCCTCTACATACACACAAACTCACAAAATCTCTTTTTATTATATTAGTATAGATTAATACCTAATGTAATTTTTTTATTTCAGTTGTTTAAAAAATAGTTTGTTTTGTTGATCATGATTTCCTGCCCAATGAGTATTTTTTACTGCCCGTTTAAATACAAACCTTAAAAAAATTGTCACAGATAATCTTAATAAAGGTTTGTCCACGGTTTGTGCGAATGAAAATTAATCACGGGTACTCTTGTGAAGTGAGCAGGAACGGTGCGTCCTGCCCGCTATGACGTATGGTGCCGACACGTGGTCTCTGACGGCAGGCCTCATTCACAAATTCACAGTCGCTCGACGAGCTTTGGAGAGAGCTCGGAGTTTCTTTGCTGGACAAAATACAAAATTCATAACGAGGAGATTCGCCGATAAGGTAATCAACATAGCTCAAAGGATCAGCAAGCTGAAGTGGCAGTGGGCGGGCCATATATGGTATGTCGCAGGAGCTGTAACCGACGCGGGAAGACGAGACCTCGAATTGAGACTACGCACCGGGAAATGTAGCGTGCAACGAACCGATCCACGCGTATAATATATGGTATGATACTAGCTGTTACCCGCGGCTTCACTCTCGTGAATTTAATTGCATACAAAATTTGACAAACTTTCATCCCTCTGACTCAACTATAAAAGCAGTGAAACACATGTAAATTTAAATTGAAGAATATTTATACTAAATTTCAAAGTTAAAAAACTGCAAATATTTTTTGATACGCACTTAGACACCGCGTTCTTAGTTAAGTCTTTACTTCGTATAAGGTTAAAGGTTCAAATTTTATGTTTCTTTTATAATTTCGGCGGTTTCGACTCCTCGTTGATGACTCAGTCAGTCAGGACATATAATTCTCTTTATAATGTATATACATGTAAAGAAAATATATTACTTTCATCTGAATTTTGCCGCGCTCCGCGCTGTCGATAGAACTATCCTAATGTCGGTGAAACAGTGTAAGCGTCAAGTGAAGAGAATCGTGCTGACTGTCAAATTGTAGGTAAACATAAATAAGAGTATTGTAAGGATTGTATTGTAAGGATAAATAATAGATGTTAAAAAGGATTGAAGAATAAACTTTATATGTCGTTTCTTTGTATATCGAAGCAACACCACATAAGTTTCATTTGACAATTCTTTTGAAGAAAAAATAATCGACCTTATATACATATGCATTGGACATATAATATATGGCTAGATGGATAGCCGATTTCAATGCCACAAAAGAAAATAAGACATTTGTAACATATTGCGAAATCTCCATATGGATAAGAATTGCTGGACGAAGTATTTGACACTGAAGACATTTCCGACGAATTTTTTAGTTGTTTCGCTCTGACCCTCGACGGGAAAATGAGTAATAAATTGTTATATCCCATTCCCACTTCCCATTACATCAGATATTCGGCACAGGCTAGATCTTATATCAATTTATTTGAATGATAAAATTGAATAATACCGCCAATCGGAGGAATAAGCATATAATTTGAGTCCTTTGAGCATGCAAACTTTGACTATTGATAATGACATAAATAGTGAGTTAATGACACAGGATAATGACATATTATGAAGATGGATACAGACCACGAGAGGACTGCCTGCGTCAATGGTATTGAGGGCCAATAAAAGAGCTCTTTGTATAAA
The DNA here is from genome assembly GCA_914767545.1 of Sesia apiformis. Lineage (NCBI taxonomy): Eukaryota > Metazoa > Arthropoda > Insecta > Lepidoptera > Sesiidae > Sesia > Sesia apiformis. The sequence goes on from OU611958.1 coordinate 1,641,388, forward strand.
TACTTATGTACTTAAAAAAAATTCTTCACGCGTATATTATTAATATATTCTATTTGATCTAAGTTTCGGCTGGTTACACATTGTAAGATTGTCAGATTGACTGGAGAGAACGGTTGGTAGTCCACCGTCCACCGTCTAGAAACAACCACATTTGGTTTTCATAATCCTAAAAGTAGCATAAACAAGATTTACAATGTCCGAATTATATTGTTCAAAGCGGCCGAAATGTCTGGGGAAATAAAATGGAAAAATAACGCGGACTTGTTTATTATTTAAATATGTACGCAAAAAGTCGAAATGTAAAAACATTGAGTACTTGAAAGCGCAGTATTGGACTGTGGTACGATTTAACGACAGACTCATGCAAAATGTCTATCTGAAATACAGTAATTGTCATTAATTGACTAGTTTGTTTCTTCAAAAATATTTATAGTCGGATAATAGTCGGCGATAAAATTAATATGAATATTTTCATAACAATAAATATCGAAATCTTAAATCGATGTAATACATAAAAATCATTAAACTGGTTTTCATTATAAATTATTTAACAAAATATGCATTCAGTAATAATGAAAATTAAACACATATATTCGGTAATTATTATAATTCTCTGTAAACTATAAGATTTGTAACAGATTAAAAGGTCTTCATTACAATTTGTTTAATAAAATACGTACAGATATTTATTAAACTAAAATTAAATTTAGACTCAATTATTGAGTAATTCTTTGTAAATATTTGTAAAACTTAAAATCTGAAATAAATCATTTTTATAATTTTTAAAAATAATTGTATAAGACTCACTAATTTAATTAGTAACTTAAGTAGTGCTTAAAATTGAAGTAGCACTACTTTTAAGTAGTGCTTAACCTATTTAAAAGTGTTTACTTTCGATTGAAAACAATTGTATAAGACTCACTAAATTAATTACTAACTTAAGTAGTGGTTAACCTATTTAAAAGTGTTTACTTTCGATTGAAAACAATTGTATAAGACTCACTAATTTAATTACTAACTTAAGTAGTGCTTAAAATTTAAATAGCACTACTTATTTTAAGTAGTGCTTAACCTATTTAAAAGTAAAAACATTTAATTAGTTTAAGTAGCACTTCACATCGACACATCGACTATGATCGACTAGCTCGGTTTTGAAGAGCATCGTCTCTCTCGTAACGGCACACGACAGAGACGATGCTCTACGAAACCAAAGATAGCCGATAGTCTCTTTCTAAAGGCCGATGTGTATTACTTTCGGCCGGGAAGTGTAAAATACTGTATTCTCTGTATTCACTAACTTATTGAGACATAATCCTGCGACTAAAGCAAGAAGAATGCGTCTTACGTTGTAAGGTAATACTGTTCTCAATATCAGTTAATATCAATATAGTATCACAAAGCATATAACCCGCGACAGTATCTGCTCGGAATACATTACGCGTCATACGGATATTAATTCAATTCAAAAACCTTTCGGTTCAACAACATTAAATTCTTTATTTAGTTCAATAACCCTTACAATTTAGGACAACTTGAACCCAAGTCCTTAATTACAAAAACAAATCCAACATATTAACGCTTATTTGAAATGAAAAGGCAGCTCTAGGTGACACGTCTCTCCGACAAAGAGCCGCCCCCAGCAGTAATGGCGTCTATTCAGGGCAGAAGCGGGACCGATAGCAAAAAAGTGTTGATTAAAAAACTTCGCTTAGATAAGGTATGTGCTGCGAAGCACGACCGATTTAGCTCAGTTAGTACACAGTGCAAAATTTCAGTTCACGACCCGTGGTGATTTAACCACGGGTAATTTTATCTCCCCGTGGTCTAATGAATAAAAGAACATAAACTATAATTCCTCATTGTTATTCCTCATCCTATAGATCATTGTTAATAATCTGTTTTTATTCAATATCAGCCTATAACGTCCCAATGCAAGGCACAGGTCTCCCCTGACAAATTACTAAGCGGTTTTGGGCCATAATGCATCACGCGGGTCTAGTGCAGATTAATGGATACACACGCTCTTCAAAACACGTATCTACAACAATTTACCTGAAGAAATAAATTTATTGCCGGGAATAAATTTATCCACTTTCCAGAAATGTCTAATAGAACGTACATTTTAAAATTTTAACGATTTTTTTCAAAATAGACACATTTTTAAAAAAGTAATGATAACAGATTAGATATAGTGACATTAATATATTAAATGCTTGTGGTGCATCCTGCTGTTAACTGACGAGGCAATGGCGTTCCCTTTTTGCGGTGGGAGGGTTACTCCGTCGGCATTGCTACCACCCTTCCGTCGGAGTCCGCCGCCATAATGATGCCTTATAAACCGCGAGGCCCGCATCGTGTTCCTGCGGTGAGCGGAAGAAGCCGTCCCGAGAGAGGGATTGTTGCGTGTGGAAATGAGGACCGGCGGTTGCGGGGAATTACAGACGCGCATGGGCGTGACATGGTGGCGCGGGGATCAGGGAGACCCGGTGAAACGGTTGTCCGCTGACCGCCCGCGGGTTGTTGGGGGCCCGAACCCGGGGATCTTACTTTAATCTCCACCCCAGGAGGCTGCCCCGCCGCACGTGAAAAATCCCTTGGGGTAGCAGTTGTGCCGGAGGAGACCGGAGTGGAACCCGACTGCTGCCCCCGGGGGGGGGACCGGGGGCCCTTCCGTACCCCGCACCAGCAAGTCACACAACCTTTGTGACCTGATTTTTTCTCCGCCCCGTGCTTTGTCCTTTGATCCACATGCGACCATTTCTCTCTCCGTCCCCCCTCTTCTTATTTTTCCTATTCACACTCACAATGGCCAGGAACAAGAAAATGTATAATGTGCACTCAGCGGCCCATCCTGTAAGTTCCACATTTAAAGTGGACTTTTGCAACATTAGAGGGATGCATAGTAACATCGACGCCGTCCACTACCACCTTGAGACGGCAAAGCCGGCCTTACTTTTCTTGACGGAGACACAGATTTCCTGCCCGGTCGATACATCATATCTTCATTACCCCGGTTACAAACTGGAGCACTGTTTTGTGCGACGTGCCGGGGTATGCATGTACGTCCGGGAGGATGTTTGTTGCCGCCGCCTCAGCCATTTTGAAGACGGGGACCTGTCGATTCTCTGGGCGCGTATTGACTACGGACGTTCCACTAAAGTCTACGCTTGCCTTTACAGGTCCCACAGCGGTGATACGGAGACGACTCGTTTTTTTGAGCGTCTACAAGAAACGACTGACAGAGTGCTCGAGCAGTTCCCTTGCGCGGAAGTGGTGATCCTTGGTGATTTCAACGCTCACCACGAAGAGTGGTTGGGATCCCGAACTACCGACCGCGCAGGGAGAGCAGCCTATAACTTTGCACTGGCCTATGGTTTCTCGCAGTTGGTGTCCTCACCTACGAGGATACCTGATATCGAGAGCCATACTCCCTCCTTACTGGACCTCCTGCTGACTACGCGGCCGAATGACTACAATGTTGTTGTTGATGCCCCGTTAGGATCATCCGACCATTGTATCATTCGAACTGCTGTGCCAGCCAAGCAATCCGTGCGGACCCATTCACAGGGAACGCGCAAAGTCTGGCACTACAAGTCAGCAGATTGGGATGGGTTGCGCGAATTTTACGCCTCTTATCCCTGGAGGCAGCTTTGTTTCTCGTCGGGAGATCCGGATACCTGTGCAGACTCCGTTACCGACGTGGTGTTGCAGGGCATGGAATGTTATATTCCTTGCACCGCGATACCGGTAGGCGGACGGAGCCGACCATGGTTCAATCAGTCCTGCAGAGAGGCCCGTCGTAATAAACGGGCCGCATACAGGGCCTGGGCCAGAGCACAGGTGTCCGAAGATCCGAATACCTCCGACTTGAGGAAGAAATTTAACGCTACCTCGAGGTGCAGTAAGAAGATCATTGTCAGAGCAAAGAATGAGCACATCCGCAGAATTGGCGACCGACTAGCTAGCTATCCTTCTGGAAGCCGGGCTTTCTGGTCGCTCGCTAAGGCTGCTGAAGGTAACTTCTGTCAGTCGTCACTCCCTCCACTGCGGAAACTCGATGAGTCACTGGCCCATGGAGCGAAGGAGAAAGCCGATCTCTTGGGCTATCTCTTTGCCTCAAACTCGACACTGGACGATAGAGGTGCCTCACCACAGTCTATCTCAAGGTGCACAAGCTCCATGCCGGAAATCTGTTTCACACAGCGTGAAGTCCGGCGAGCTCTAGCATCTCTTGATGTCCGAAAATCGAGTGGGCCTGATGGTATTCCTGCAGTGGTGCTTAAATTTTGCGCTCCCGAGTTGTCCCCGGTGCTTACGCGACTCTTTAGGCTCTCATACTCTACAAAAAGCTTCCCGTCAACATGTAAGGTAGCTCATGTTCACCCTTTACCTAAAAAGGGTGACCGCACAGACCCGGCCAACTACAGGCCAATAGCGATCACCTCCCTCCTCTCCAAGGTGATGGAGCGTGTCATAAACACACAGCTCCTTGGGTACCTAGAGGATCACCAGCTGATTAGCGACCGTCAATATGGATTTCGCCATAATCGCTCCGCTGGTGATCTTTTAGCGTATTTAACACACCGCTGGGCTGACGCCATTGAGAGTAGAGGCGAGACTCTGGCTGTAGGCCTAGACATTGCGAAAGCTTTTGACCGGGTATGGCACAAATCGCTGCTTTCCAAGTTACCATCTTTCGGGATACCCGAGGGATTATGCGAATGGGTTGCCAGTTTCCTGACTGGACGGAGCATCAGAGTCGTTATCGATGGTAGCTGCTCCGACACCATGTCTATTAACGCTGGCGTCCCGCAAGGCTCCGTGCTGTCTCCAACTCTGTTCCTTCTGCATATCAACGACCTGTTGCAAATTGGTGACATACGTTGCTATGCAGATGACAGTACTGGAGACGCCTTGTACAAGGGCCGCGCCAACATCCCTCGGGCCGAAGTGGAAGAGAGTCGCGCCAGGCTTGTGTCTGAAATCGAAGACTCTTTAGATCTAGTCTCGATTTGGGGTTCTCTAAACCTAGTGGATTTCAACCCCAGTAAGACGCAAGTTTGTGCATTCACCGCTAAAAAACCCCCTTTTGTTGTAGCACCTCGCTTTCAGAGCATACCTCTTAAGATCTTGGAGAGTATCGGGATCCTTGGTATCGACATCTCCAGCAAAGTCGAATTCAGGGGTCATCTGGAAAATAAGGCCAAAATGGCCTCCAAAAAGCTCGGTGTGCTGAACAGAGCGAAGCGGTACTTCAAACCTGGGCAACTCCTTATGCTTTACAAAGCTCAGGTGAGGCCCCATATGGAGTACTGCTCTCATCTCTGGGCCGGCGCACCGAAATACCAATTGGACCCATTTGACTCCATCCAACGACGTGCTGTTCGTATTGTCGACGATCCCACTCTCACGGGCGGTTTAGAATCCCTCAGCATTCGGAGAGACGTTGCGTCTCTCTGTGTGTTCTACCGCCTGTACAATGGGGAATGCTCTGAAGAATTGTTTAATATAATTCCCACCTCGGGTTTCTACAACCGCACCTCCCGTCACAGAAGTGCGGTCCATCCGCATTTCCTCGATACGGAGGTGTCGCGCACCGTTCGGTCCAAAAATTATTTTATACCGCGAACCCGTAGGTTGTGGAACGAACTGCCTCAAGAGGTCTTTCCATTGAGCTACGATATGGGGTTCTTCAAGAGAGCTGTGAATAGGATTTTGCAAGGTCGGCGGCGCACCCGCATACCCCCTGGTGTTGCAGGTGCCCATGGGCGGCGGTAACACTTATCACCACGTGGGACCGCTTGCTCGTCCGCCCACTAATCTATAAAAAAAAAAAAAAAAATAAGATTATTGTAAAATTTAATTTGTCCCTATGACATTAATACTATGTAAATATTATACGCTTGATAGGGGTAACAACTGTATACTTAATTGTTGCAGTTTAAATATATTCTGATTTTGACACGCTCTAATTTTTTTTTTATATTCAAGCAAGCTGGTTTCCTCAACATATTTTTCTTCACCGCCGTGCTAGTGATAATTTTTAAAAATCCGGAAATAAGTTGGAATTGTGGCATAGGTCAAGGATTTGAACTCGCGCCATCATATTCGTAAATAATAATCGAGAATAGACCCTTGATATTTTATTCACTGACTTGAAAATAGCATCTGCATGAATTCATGAATTCGAAGGACCAAGTTTTCTTCGGGTGGTGGATATAGAATAGAGAGAAACACTTTTCTTGATATTAAGGACATATTCGCACTACGTATGTTTAAGGTAAAAAAGCCCTATACGTGTTTATAATTTAAGTGCCATTACAAGGGCCGAAATCAAAGAAAACTATTATCAAATTTGCATATTGCCAACAGTCCTTTACAGATAGGGCTAACATTTGTGTAAAGACAGATGTGTTTTGTCCTAAGGTTATTTTGGGAGAAAAATTGTGGTTGAATTATTTTATTGGAATAATAAATCTGGCAATTAATACCAATTTTTTTTTATAAAAATATTTTGTTGTCCTGTTAAACATTTTCAAGTAAACACAAGTAACAAATATTTATTTGCCAATAATGTCTTTGTTTATTTTACTATCGGTACCAATTCAGAACGTAGTAGGCTGAATGCAAGTCCACGTTTTACCCACCACGTTTTTGTTTAAGTGGGCCATTTTTATTTGCTAACCTTACCTCCGCGTCGGCTTTCAGAATTCTTGAATTGCGACTGAAAAGTAAATAATTGTACTTTGAGAGTGTCATAATATTCCGATGTTTATGATCTTTTTCAAGTGTAAATTTAACCTCAGATGTCGAGAAAGAGCTGTCGCGCACTCCGCGATAGTGGTCCCTGAGATGTTTATACACATGTATATATAGAGGCATAGATAACGCAAGCTGTCCTTCACTGCACGCCCGCAGTTGGCGCTAAGCTCCTACTTCTCGCACCGCTCGTTCACACTATTGTGACCCGTATCGCTAGCGAGTCATTGTTACAAAACACAAAAATACCTAACTGTGCTATAATCAATTATAATTCGTCAAAAGTGATGAACTGAGTCAAGGGAGATGTCATCGTTTCATCGGTGAGAAATTTCCCATCACTAATGTTTACTCGTGACGTGACACGACTGACACGCTTGGTTTCCATACAATTTTAAGAGCTATTATGTCTACGGTTTACAACTAACTCAGTAGCATAGTAGACGAACAAACAGTCCATCTTATTGAAGTGCATACCCACAGTTGGTCAATGATAATGTTGAGCGCTTCAAAACTGAGATTTGATTTGATATTTCTAAAACATATGAACGATTTTTGCTATAATAATGACCTTGTACAATAATGGACTGAACTCTATTTTTCGATTATTATTGTTTGTTTAATATAATATATTTATAGAGATATTATTTTTAGATTAGTCCTTAATACTCCAGATTTTAATACTACATTATTTTTTAATAGATTTAGTTAATAAATTTGGATTAAAATATTTGAAAAAATTGAAATTGTTTATTTTTTATTTGTAACCCAACCGCGATAAAAAGTATATATATAAACAAAAATTAAAATTAAAAACCAAGCCAAATACAAGATTGTACTAAATAGTTATTAAACATATCTACGTATTAATAAACATATTGAGGTGAGAGCAAGCGGAAGTCGCTCCTACCTATGGTACTATAACATCTTATATTCTTATATTACATATACCTTTTATGTGCGTATGTATGTATATTAGTGTGTGTGTGTGTGCATGATCTTCTTAGATTTGGGTGGATATATTATTCATCCACCCACGTAGCATAAATTAAACATTTATGTGCCTGAATCCTGTTACCTTCATTGCATTATTTACGATGCAATTATTTAACTATTGCGTTTTTTAAATTTATTTTTGTTAAGTTTGTTATTCAAATTATTGTATTAATATTGTTATGTATAAATATATTTATTTTTTATTTTCGCTCTAACTTATCTCTCTCTTAACTTAGCTCTCTAACTTACGCGAAAACCAAATCAGTTGCACAAGCTCTAAAACACTGTTTTTCTTGAGCACTTTTTCTTCTTCTCGTTTTCTTGCTTATTTACTTTATTTAATCTAGATCTACAATCCAGCCTATTAACCAAATGTCGGCATTATAACCAACACCGCCATTGCCTAGTCAGTGCTTCGTCAATTATCCAACAGGGTGCGCCACGCGGGAGGAAAAGATGTCCCTTATGATGGAGAGGGATCCGTTGCACCCCGGAAAAGCGAATGACCAAATATGGTAGTGAGCCTTGGAAAAGAGAGTTCTATATCCAAAGTAGAGAGACACAGACCAATGATATGTGATGATAAACCTGACGATGGCGCACTGGTCTTAATTTAGTTCGTTGTCATGTTCATGTACGAGAATCTACATAATTTTAATTTGATTAAGGTGTTAACATAGCTAGGAGCCAAGTTAAGACAGCAAACACAATCATGTGTGAACGCATTAGGCAATAACATATGTTATTATTGTTATAGCTCTTTGTTGTACATGTAGCAGTTGTTAAACAAAGACAGTATTACAATATTGTCCTAATTAGGTAACGTAGCGTGGGACGCTCTCCGGCGGTGAACTGATTGAATTGAATGAAGTAGCCGGTAGTGAATGAGAACTGAATGAGTGAATGAGAGAAATCTAAATTTTAACATTATGCCTATTTTCAGTAAAATTAATCCTATTAATCTGATGGCACATTATAAATTCCTACATGATTTTATTTTTTAGCTATCGTCCCTAATTAATGACTGCCTAAAAAAATAAAATTCTGCTAACATTGTATGCTGATAAAGATTTGCTGTCAACTTAGTTTTGCCACCATAGGTACATTTTATTACTGACGAAATTGCTGTAAGTTTGCTGTACGTTTAAATACATGCCCAAATGATTAGCGCTTAAATACTAAATTACCTTACCCAGTCAACCTCTGACTGTGTGTCATGGCCACAAACAGGTTAACCAGCTCAGCATAATGCTGCGGAGCAGAATTTGCAACCACAACACACGCCCATTATTTAAATCTGCTGTATTCAAGGTCCTTCTCCTTGCGTCGCCTTCCTCACTGCTGAGGGTCGTGACCAGGTCCATGGATTACTTTTTCTCGGACAATATTTTGCCATCTATTTTTATCCTTCGTGGTATTCATGTCATCGTGGCTGTTGATGTTGAGAGTGGTGCGGATTCTGGTCAAACCAATGCATCGGGCTACGTCTTCGTGGTACCTTTCCTTCCACCTTACCAGTTACTATGAGTCTCTCCAAATTGTTGTCCCTTTTTCTGGCAATGTGATCGGAATACTCAAATAATTCTCTGGAGTCAAAACATAGATAGACTAATAATTTCTTTACAATGGAAGTGTGTCCGAGATACAAATTAAAAAATTGATCGGCAACCTACCATGACCAATATATGGTAGTACCTTCAGTACCTTATGGTAAAAAGAAACAGAAGTATTGTATATGTCGCCAGATAATTTACATGATTACTTGACCAAAAATTTTGCATTATTACAAATCGCACGATCAATTTTTCCATATCATTAGAAAATCCAATATCCATTCTCTAAACCCGTTAAATCTGGCGTATTTGAGTAGGTATTTTTCAATAACCCTCGGCGATATCCAAAGGGCTCAAACAAAGGGAGCAGGTATAACGGCCCGCACATACCGGCGCGAAAATCCCGGATTTAAGGTGTGATTTTGATATAATCAGTGAAAATTAATTTCATATTTTATGAGAAATTTCTTACCTCTGTCATTTCTGTGTTGCCTGATGAATAAAAATAAACCCAATCGGATACAATTATGCATAAATGTCCAATTTTTTTGCACATTACGTCTCCATAACATAACGTCTATTATTCCATTTAGCGTAATATACAAATCTTATAAAGATTTTTGAATTTTTACTTATGATAGTTGCAGGTAGGTGTATAACATTGGAATAAAAGAATAAATATTTATCTTGGGAATACAACTAATAGGTACATTGTGTGCACTTATTAGATTAATAAAATTAATACAATCGTTTGGACGCCCGAGCGAAAACGGTTCAAATCTCGGCTTCTATTATCCGATTCACTTATTTCTGAAATTGATTTAAAAAAAACATTATTTTATTTGAATTGTATGTTATTCTACGTTCACTATACCTACACTGTTATGTAAATAGGTTACTCACGATTTGTTATTTATTTTTTATAACCGATATTTCGGTCCAGTTACATGAACCGTGGTCGCGGCGAGATTGCGGAGGCGACATGTAGCCGTCATGGGTAAAATAAGGAATATGTTCAATTATCATAATAAATCATTCCCGTATGTGTTTTTTTTAAATCCAAGGTTAAATTATCGATTTTCTCGAAACGAAACTTTGAAATTTGAACGATTTCTAAATTGCATAGTATTTGCCAAGTTTCAGCGGAATTGGTTCAGCCGTTTCGAAGTCATTGACAAATAAACGTTCAAACATTTACATTTATAATATTAGTGGGATGTTACATAGTCTAGTGAACATTTCTATGGTAAAAGCTACTCTTTGAGTGAACATTTCAGTAAAGATGTGGGTGTGTAATAAAAACAGATGAAGTGAGCCGTTACGCGTTTTGACGTACGTCTCTCCTTACATAGATAAAAATACACACAAGTATAGGGTGTATTATGATAAGATGTGACAGAACTTTATATATAATACACGTGCATATCATATATAACTAATAATACGTAAAGAAGATACTTCAGATCTACGATAAGCTGTTTTTGAAAGTTCAAATTATTTAAGTATTTTTTTGTACAGTTCACCTGGTGGTAAGTGGATACTGTAGCCCGTGGAGATTCGCGATACATGCCAACATCAGTCCGAAATGACAAACGTTGGCACACCCCCGAATGCGCTGCCTACCTTCGCAGATATAGGAATGAATTCGGAGACAGGGTTGGGAAGATGGGGAGGGATAGGATGGGATGGGAATGGGCTCTGGCATATCTCACTCACTACCGTAACATGTACATTGGAGAAATAAGATAAAGTGGGAAATTTACAAGGTGGTTTTCTGTGAGCGAGGAGTAACGTGGCTAGTCGAGTGCGCCCAGCGGCTGTTCGATTGCAGCGTGCACTCTCCCCCTCAAAGATACTTAACAGATGAAGTACAGCAAAGCAGTACTTCACTCCGGGGCAACGCTTATCGCTTTATAACGCTCAAGTTAGACTCCACCATTCCAAGTTAGATATTCCAGTTTAACCTTATGAAGATTTTGCGACTTTCTGTTGTTCTAATAGTCGAGGAATCAGAACCCAAGGGGGGTGAAATCGAACAATTATACACGAATTATCAGGACAAATGACGTATAATTTACTTTTTTAGACATCTAGAAATATGTCTGCCAAGAAACTTTCGGACCTCACTGAAACCCACCTAATTAATAAGTAACCTAATTTAATAGTAGATAAAATTAAATTTGTGTAATTAATCAAGTTCCACGTACGTGACATTTGGTTGGCAACGGTTAATGGTGACGGTAAGAAATGATTAACAACTCAGATATATCCGTAAATATAAGAAATATCAGTTCGCATTTTATATGCAGAATAACCATTTTTAAACTAATATTCCGGTAGAGGAATGTAATAGCAGTTTTTATCGAAACGGAATCAGTGCTCCATATCTCTACCAGATAGGGATGCCTATTTCACAAGTCAGTATTTTGAGATTGCCACGATACACGGAGATGTGTGTAATTAAAATTACCTTTACAAATATATATAATTATTTACAAAAGGAAACTCAATCGTGAAACATGTCATTACTGTCATTTACGAAGCTGTATATACATATAAAATAGTCTGTGATCATTATTTTTATTATTTGATTATTAGTTTTAATACTGTGTACAGTTGTTAACGGGTTAAAGCAAATACTTCAACAAATATTTTATATCAAACATATTTTTTGTCGATAATAATATTACGAAGTATTTTTTACACAAGAAAATATATGTATAATCAATTCTTTTTTTGAATGAGTTTAATTATAGCATTTTACACGCAAAGTTTAAACAAAAAGTGTGTATTTTTTTCTTTATGGAAAGAAGGCGACAAACGAGCTAACAGTCCACCTAATGGTAAGTGGATACTGTCGTCCATAGACATCTGCGGTAAATGCCAACATCAGTCCAGAATGACTAACATTAGCATGACCTCTAATGTTCTGCCTACTTTGGAGATTTATAGGAATGAATTTGAAGGAAGGGTTGGGAAAATGGGGAGGGATACGATAAGATAGCATAGGATTTGTCACTGGCATATCACAATTACCACCGAAACACATACTTACATTGGGGAAGTAGGATAAAATGGGAAATGCAGTCAAGGCAGTCTTCTGTGAGAGATGGAAAACGTGGCCAGTCGTGTGTGACCCAGTAGCTGTGGCATTCAGGGTGCCCTCCTCCTCCGATTTTGAGTAGTCGTATCAATTGACACAAACAGTGTTTCAGGATCTATATATAATTCGTATCGTAATGTGGATTAGACAGAAAAATTCCTAATTATTACCTAAGTAAGATACGCTTAAAAAATTAGGAGTAATGTAAGTCGAGTTGTTTTTACAGGACACATAGATTTAAGCATCTTATGTCTTTACTTGGTTAAACTTTTCAATTTTAAAGTAATTTTCTTAGCTCCTAGGAACAAAAATGATTACAAATAATAATTAAACAGACCAATGGCACGCGCCAGCCGGAAAGTGAACATAAAATATTTTTTGGTACCAAAAAAAAATAAAGCCAAAGTTAGTCAGACCAATTTGATAGGGCCATATCCAACGAAATTACATATGCTTCGTATAAATATTGGCGTTAACAGTAATTTCTTTTTGAAAAGTTTACACCGTCTTAATTTTTCCGAATGAAATCGGGGCAAATTGCGTGACTGCAGCTTTCTCAACAGGACACGGGCTCCAGACGCCAGAAATAAGGATGTGTCGATTAAATCACGTCAGTTGACGTCCCTACCCCTACCCGTTTCTTTCCGTCCGGACAGTCCATTAGCTCCGCATCGCCCGTCCGTGCTCGTGACAAATTAAAAAGACCAATCTGGCCTTGTATTCGGAGATGAACATGTTAGGAAATTGACTGATGGTACAGTCAATTTCCTAACATGTTATACGTTATACGTTGTTATACGAGGTATACGTTTATGCCCAATCAATAAAACATACCAAAAAATTGTACTATAAAAGGTGTACACGTTTGTCGCAGTTTTATTGCAATTTAACGCTATACTTTAAGCAATTGTCGTTCAATACGTGAACCACACATTGAAACTAAATCAACACAAATTAGTTCTTTTTTTTATGTTATTTCATAACCGTATCTTTGCAGCTAATAATATTTTTATAACTTTTATTTGAATCAAAAATCAAATCAAAATCAATTTATTTGGCACAACTCAAATTATAGTAACTTACTAACGATAATAATTATTGTATGCTGTACTTATTTAAACTGAGATTTACCTATAGATGTCACACTAAGCGAGGGTTGTTACGTGACACCCGTAAGAAAAGAATTAACAATATCGATACAGCGCGAGCGCCTCTAAATGTACAAATTATCCATAACTATTAATTTGTACCATAGCATACGACTTGGTTATATAAAATAAATTACAAAAAATAGTTAAATTTAATAACTATGACACTAACTAGATAACATATAAACACATTATTACAAAACATATATGTATGTATAATGTACAGATATATAAGCTAATAATATTTGTTATTGAGTTCAAGTACAGTTTCAGTATATATATATATATATATATATATATATATATATGTGTGTGTGTAATATCACTTTTTTGTTATATTAAAATGGCTAATGTATCATCAATTATATTTTATGGTATCATAAATATCATTTTGCTAATTGTGAAGTTCCACAGTTAATATCCTTGAACTGCGAGGGGCCTTCGACTATAGATAGTCATAACATCAGGTTTCCTTGTATAGAAAATTCAACTGAAATTGAAAACTAGTGTTTGTTCTCGTTTTTAATTAGTGAAGTAATTAATTCGTAATACTCGTATGTCAATGTTAATCTTCAGTTCTCTCCTTTTGGTTTTGAGCACAGACAATTGCATTTACTTCTCAACCGTGTCGAGTATTTTGGGTGACACTTATCGCATTAATCTCATTGTAATAACAATTCAAACCACCTTTAGTGTCACTGAACAGACTGCTAACATGTATGTAACATGTACGTATTTAAAGAGCGCATGGGATATGCCACAGCTACTTTCCCATCCCATTCCATCGAGTGAGGAGTATAACGGTATAAGAGAGGGCAGAGGGAGGGTGCACGTCGTAATCCCATAGCCGCTGGGCGCGCTCAACTGACCAAACCACTATCGTAAAATGTAACATTTTCCACCATATTCCATTTCCCGAACGTATGTACCTACGTATTAAAAAGTTGACATCCTTTCGGCAATGTTTACTCGAAACAATTTCTCCACGGTCCTCATAAAATCTCTTCACAAGGAAATCTCAATGAACAGGATCATAATCCCCTTAGCAAGTAATCATTTGTAAGGAATGCTCTTTAACTACAGCCTCAATTAGGGTTTCTGAAATAATTGGGTGAATACTCAAGAAGATTCTTAAGAGGTCATTATTCGTTAGAGATAAATTTATTTGAGAATATTCTCTCCTGAACACATTTCCCGCTGCTACTTTTACATGGATCTCCTTCGTTATCTATACGCTACTACATCTATAATTAATGCGTTCTGAAACGAGGCTATTGCACTTGTAGAGATTACAAAGACCCCTAGTGACAAACAACAGTTGGGCCAAAAAGTAGTCTATGCCCTTCTCTTTAGCCTAATGGCCTATTCCGTAACTGTTAGTTGGCTTTATATCTTCCACTACTGGACATTGGCTTGCGCATTGTCTTGTGCATGAGTGATGTACGGCCTTAAAACGCCACGTTGACCAAGCTGGTTGGCGAGTCCACTCTTTTACAGAAAGTGTAATTAAGGTAGAGACTTTGTTATGCTTTATACGGATTTACAACACTCACAAGAAAATATAGGAAGGTGTAATTCTAAAGCCGGATGACACCACAATATTTCACATGAATTTGGATGAGTTGTATTTATTTAAATGAGTTTTTTTTTTTTCATTATTTTCTCAATATTATACTATCTTTATTTTATTATATTATTTTTTCAATTATTTCAGTGACACAAAGAGAATATTATATTTCAAAACGCTTAATATGTAATACTGTACACATCCCGGCCGAAAGTAGTACACATCGGCTAGCTCGATTTTGTACAGCGTCATCTCTGTCGTAACGACACACGACAGAGACGTCTCAAATCTTTCTAAAATCCGATGTGTATTACTTTCGGCCGGGAAGTGTAACATACTTTGTAATTGGCTTATTAATTATCAAATATTATACTCGTACGTAATTTATATTATAATCTGTGAGGTGTTTGTATATAAATAAATAAACATACCAAAACAATCAAAAACTTAAAATCTTTAATTAAAAACGTGAAAAGTCTACCAAAGTTCTGGAGATAAACAATAGAATAATCTATAATAATCAAATTAAACAGAACACAAAGAATAAATACATCATTAATTAAACAAAAATAACATTGTGACTGTTGCGCTTTAAAAATTGAACCTGCTACACGCCACGCTAAAAATTTACACGCTACACGATTCTCCCCACCGAAATATAGCCTTCGTAAAAAGCAAAAGGCGTTTCCATTCAAATCAAGTTAACTTTCAAACCTCATTTCCTTGCTAAGAAGTCGACTCATTAAACGTAATGAATCTTTGGCGAATAAACTCCGTACAAATGGGGGGTAGAATAAAAAGCAGGAGACAATGACCTGGAGGCGATTTTGTCGGATGTCTATTCACGTGGAGGGAATCCGCAAACAAATTAAAGGCGGGAAAAGATGAAGCTAGAAACGAATTAGGACTACATCTAATGGTGAAAGGAAATTTAATAAAATGATTTGCACTAACGATCCATTGTTATATCTGTTATAAGACTTTTCTTTATATTAATTCAACAGCGATCTTTTTAAAGTGGTAATATTCAGGTGAGCGGTGGTAGCCTAAGGATATCTATACTCAATTAACATTCGTGTGATCGTGAGGACCGTACCACTGAGTTTCTATTTAAATACGGATTTTTTAAAGTTCTCACAAGCTTGTTAAGGAAAACAGCGGGAGGAAACTCACATGCTCGAGAAATAAAAAAAATCTACAGTATGTATATCTACAAATCGGCACTGACCTCGTCTGTTGACATATCGTCTTTTGAGGGGGAGAGTGCACACTGCAATCCAACAGCCGCTGGGCGCACTCGACTGGCCACGTTACCCCTCTCTCACAGAAGACTACCTTGAAATGTACTGCATTTCCCACTTTATCTTATTTCCCTATTGTACGTACGTGTTTCGGTAGTGAGTGAGATATGCCAGAGCCCATTTCCATCCTATTCCTCCCCATTTCCCCAACCCTTTCTCCAAATCCATTCGTATATCCAAAGGTAGGCAGCGCATCCGGGGGCGTGCCAACGTTTGTCATTTTGGACTAATGTTGGCATGTATCACGGATGTCTACGGGCTACAGTATCCACTTACCATCAGGTGGACTGTATGCTCGTCTGCCACCTTCGTCCATAAAAAAAAAATACATATGTCCAGAAAGCCCTCAGTTATTAACTAGGGGAGGCCCGTGAGCTGCAGTGGAACGTTACACGCTGTTACAAATGTAATATTCAAGTAATAATAATAAATTCTTCTTATAATTTGGTACTGTGGTGAAAGAAACCATGGTTATGAATCGTGTGCACTCAAGAATTTAAAAAAATCATTACCTAAAAAATAAAAATCTGACGTGGGTGGTGGAAATTAAAAAAAGCTTGACTGAATAACTGGAAGCGTAAAATAAAGTCGCAAAATTAGTACATACGACAAAATACAAAAAAACATTGCTGACAGATGACTTTGCTCACACACACAACAACACAAGCGTACATCAATAGATAACTGATTTGTAAAATTTGTAACATAATTTTACTGACGGCTCTCATAGCTACTTTTGCCGTGGGTCTCGGGACGCGATAGCAATGGAGAAGAATGGACCATTATTCTACAGTCGGCCGACACCACACGGCTCTATTAAAGGTACCAACTTACAATAGAGTATACAATAAATAGTACTACTCTATTTGTTAACGACGGAATAAATGAAAATGTAAAAAGCTAGGGTACTTGCATATATATAGATAATAGTTTCGCTTGTATAGTTGTTTCTCTTTAGTGTCTTATAAATGTATGAAAATGTATGAATATCTCTTAATATCGTTAGGTTTACACTATTTGTATAATGTCCATTTTATAACTATGTATTGTGTAAATTGATATTAAAATGATCCCTAGTGTGTCTTTTATTACCCTATTAGGATAATTATTGGTGAATAGGGTAAGTAGGGCATACTAGGGATAAGTTGTGGGCGCTATGGCGTTCGGGAAACAACTAAGCGCTCCGCCACCTGGCGGACGAATATAATATTTATAGTCCTGAAGCGGGGGACGGGGTTACGTAAATATGTCGCGCAAACCGCGCACCCCGTCCACTCGAAACCGAACGTTATAGCGTCATGATCTTATTAGATCCCTCTTAGGCTAGTTTACATCTAAGTTTTATCTAATAAGAATCTTGTAAATGTATAAAAATGTATAACAGTGTCTTGTATGAATAAATGATCCCCCGCGGGGTAGCGGGAGGGGTACACATGTAGAAAAGTAGAAGGGGAAGCCAAAATGGAATAAAAGACGAAACATTTTGGGCTTCCGGCATTCCGATCAGCGGCACCACTCCGAACACTACAAACGGTCAACCAAGTGACTAGGACAAGTAGTAGAACAACAAGTACCTCTGCCCCCTGCCCCCGGCTCTGCTGATATTATCGAAGAAAAGGAAATAAGGCGTTATTATTGTACAACATCCCTATATATACAGTCCACATCCCCCGGCGACCTATAAGGTTGTAGGACAATACTGTCCTCGATCTGTTGAAGAGATCGCAGTAGACAAAAGTGTCCTCAACACTATTGTAAGTAGGAATAAAATGTCTTTAGTATAGAGTATACGTAGTCACGCAATAATCCTACCTATTGCGACTATTAATTTTCAAAATGTATGAATAAATAATCAAATAGATCGAATAAATAATTAGGCTTTAAAGTACTGCAGTAAAACAAAAACTAATCCTTTAAAACAAACAGAACAATCAGATGAAGCCACGACCCTTTCGAATGTCAAGTGTCCTTTCAATGTCGTCTGGACAACCACAATCAGTGGTAAATAGGCCTGCGGTTTTACAATCAACTAGAAACGTTATGTGAAAAATAAAGCTACTGGTGGCACTGGTCGCATATTAATTTCTTGGAAAAAAAAAAAGTTATTGCACACGCTAAGCGATAGTACTCGTCGCCATTATATTATATCCGTAATTACATTCTTAATTATTAATTAAATATTTATTTTCTTCTTATATAATCAGATGAGCGAACTACACCGGCAATGGCGGAGAAAGAGAGATGGAATGTGTTTCGAAAACACCAGCACAGTAATTACACCCTATGTGTCGTAAACAGCGACTAGAGGGGTGCTCAAGCGGTCGACCGACTTACCTTGACTAAAAAAATGCATATTGTGCGGAAAACTAATATCTATGCCACGATACACCCTACCTAGACGACAATCCTGCATCACACATACTTGCAGCCTCTCAGAGTCGATCGATCGTAGTCTAACAATATTGAGGTAGATCGCCAGCAGTTCAAACTTGAGCACCCCTGGACTAGAGGATAACCGCTACCACAAGCCCTGAGGTAGGACATCACCTCTAAAAGAGTGGACTCATTAACCCGTTTGGTCAGCATGGCATTTTAAGGCCATATACGATACCTACTTATTACTCGCGTACGAGACATATAATGAGGACGCTCTTATTCAACAGTGCACGATAAAAAAAATTAAACTTTCGCTAGTTGTACACATTTTATATTCTAAATCGGGTCCGAGCGCGTATAATAAAGGAATAAAAGATAAACAAATACCTTTATTATACGCGTTCAAAGCCGATCTACAATGTAAAAAGTGGTCGATAAGAGGACTGGGTGCGGTTGTACGATATGAACGATATGTTGTTAGATAGGATTGCTGGATTAAGTTGTTAAGCACTTTATCTGAAAAGCGAATGTATTACACTTATAAAGAAAAGAGCCGATGTCTGTTAAAAAAAATGGACCAGTTACGTGACCAAAACATAAAGACAAATTACAACCCATAGACGGGATCCGGCACAAATTGAAAACGAAGGCAATGTCGGAAAACGACCATTTGCCATTTGTTCTTGTCTCTCTGAAATATTTTCCGGTTTTAAATAAGAGGAGTACATTTGTTTGTATGTCTATCTTGTATGTTTAATCTGTTACATTTAATATTACGCTTTCCCGTCACTTTACTTACACCTATCTATATGTATATATATATATTAACTCGCCACTAGATGGTGCTGCAGCACATCAACTTCTATACCGTTCAACCGATCACCATGAAAATTGATATACATAGGTATTTGAGCACGGAGAATATTTTCGAGCTGTCAACTTTGTTGTAACTCGTAACTAGATGGCGCTGCAGCACATCAACTTCTATACCGTTCAATCGCTCGCAAAAATCATATCGACGGCAAAACAGAATAATTTGTGATTTTATATACAGAGGTAAATAAACATACACAGGCAGGACAACGTCTGCCGGGTGCAGCTAGTGAAATATAAAAGTTGTAAAGTGAATATATAAATTTGAAATTTCCTATCATTCTGCTCTTTTGACCCTGTATTTGAAGTAATAGTAGGACAATAAAAAATATACTATATCTAATCCAGAAGCTCGCATTCATTGTTGAACAAAATCCGGAACGAGGAACCCAAGTTACACATATGGTACAAAGAATCAACCAATGGCAAAAAGCAGGTCAAATTTGCCTCAGAACCGATATAATCAATGAGGTAGACGAGTCATAGAATGGAGATCGAGTACTAAGAGATGTAGCATAGAGCGCCATCCAGCCAGAAGGATTGACGACTTGAAGAATGTCGATGAGCTGAACACACAAGATGATGGTAAATCATGATAAGGTAGGTCAAATATCCATTGACTTAACAGTTCATGTATTGCGTGTAAGTTTGTATATGTACCTATAATAATAATATGTATATATAAATAAACTCCTTCATTTACCTAGGTATGTCATATATACGAGTATTTATTAAGTTACAGCGTCATTAACTAATCGGTTGTTACTCGTCGCCATCTTGTTTATTCAATTAATTAACATCAACGCCATCTAGTGGAGCCATTAAGAACTATATTGGATATAATGTAATTATGTACGGCAAGAAGAGACAAATTAATTAATTTAATTACGCTGTAGGCTTGAGACAGGTGATGTTAAACGTATATTTCCACTATACAATAAACATGGTCTCCGACGCCTTTCTTATCTTGATTCTGTTTTATCGACGTAACGTAGTTTTAGCGACGAAACATCAGGTTCTGGAAGTTATCTAAGCAAAAACATTTTTTTTCCAACAGTATCCGCCCCTAAATAAAATTAAAGAACTTATATATCACATAGGATTTACTCACATAGAAACTCATATAACTACATACAATTATGAACGAAACTGCACCCGAGTCTATTTTTATTTTCTGTTTGATCTGGAGGTTGACTGGTAGAGAATATGCCATACGGCATTCTCTACCGCCATTTGTATACATCAAATACTTATGCAATTGTAACAATATTCTTTCTAGTATTGCCACTTTCCGAACTTCTTGCTACTAAATTAAAGTAACTAGCCGCTAACGAAAAACCGAAATTCAAATTACAAATTTGTTTTTTGATCCATTCTGCTGTTTAATTTTCGACATGTAAAGTTGTGCGCCATTACACCTCGGTAAAGCCTTTTTTATCTGTATGTTCGTGAATATCTCATAAAACGTTTGTTATTGCGCATTTTAGGTACTGTTGTACCTATATATTTGTAAAATGAAACACCTTATTAGGGTAAATAGATTTTATTGGTCCGTTTTTATATACAGTTTACTTTCTTCAAATCAGATTCTTAAATGCCTTTCATTTGTTTTAGTGTTTTTTTAATACTTTTACTGATAAATAATTGCTGGGTCCTAAGATCCCCTCTAGCGTCTGAGCTGTCTGTATATATAACGTTGTAAAATTGTATAGATGACAGACTCCCTTCATCCCCATATCGCGTTATTATATGCGATAGGATTTTGAGACATCTCACTCATTCCCGTAACATCCCCGTGGTTAAAGCAATTTGATCAACTAATCTAAAAGAAAAATCCCGTAGAATTCACGGCAGGTCACGGCCAGTTGGCTCTTAAAAGAAACAATAGAGAAGTATTGCCAACAAAAACATCGTCAGCACGAGTAATATACATATTATATATGTATGCATTTACAATATTATGTATGCATAAGTTTATCCGGCAGAGGTCGCTATTAACGATAAGACCGCCATTTTGTTTTGGTGTGCAATGAAGAGTTTTATCTATCGATCTATCACTACCTATAATGTATATTTATATTATGGTATTTAATTAACACGCGTCACTATTCAATATATAGTTTTACTTAATCTTAACTGGGAGAAAGACCAAGATAATTGGGCCAAAGATGGACTGGGAGATAATGCTTCTAAGCACTAAGTCCGTCTTTTATAACTTTTGTAATAAAGAATAAATAAATAGTACGACTTATTCCTTTGTCTTCTGTAAACACCATACCTTTTCTTTTACAATCGGTTGAAAGCATCCCAACCAAAGGGTAAAATCTTCAAGGTTATTTCTGATTCAATACACAATTTACTAAACAATTCGCTCGAAATCGTATACCGACTGGATCGTGCCCATAACCCGTCCATTTTTGGACCATTTGCAAGCATATTGGGCCCCCGAATTGGGCCCCAGATGAGAATATTTCCACCCTGTTTGACTTTCAAATGAATTGCCGAGTATAAAAGACCTAAGTGAATGAAATCAATTGCTTCAGATACTGTTTCCTTGTGTTATTTATTTATAACGCAGGTTTTAGGGTTCCCTAAAAGGCTCCACAATCACCTTATTGCTTACTGAAATCAATTCGATAGGAACATGTAAAAAAATATTATTTTTTATTGAACGTATTGCAGAAATGTATTTTTTTTATATAAAGAACTCGGTATATACTCTACTTGGTAGTAAGTGGATACTGTCGTCCATGGATATCCGCGATGCATGTTAATATCAGTCCAGAATAACAAAACGTTGGCCCGCACCCGGGTGCGCTGTCTGTCTGCCTTTGGAGATTTAGGAATGGATTTAGATTTAGAATGGGAGAAACGGTTGGGAAAATGAGGAGGAATAGGATAGGATGTATGGGAATGGGCTCTGGGGTATAGGACATTCGGAGTATAGGATGAAGTAGGAAATGCAGTACATTTTACGGTAGTCTTCTGTGAGAGAGGGGAAACTTGCCCGGGCTGTGCTATTGCAGCGTGTTGTACCATCCCAAAGGTCTTTTATTCATTCTTATCCAGCCACTTCTAACGATTTTCTTGGTTTCGGCCGGAGGGCATCTCACGCTACATCTGTCAATTAATAGTATCAAAAATAATACTTCCTACTAAGTAAAAATTTAATTTATTGTGATGAAAATTCTCGGAACAAATCGCTTTTGAATGTTATTGGAAAGGTTTCGTATAAAATACATACTTAAAATAAAATTCCAATAAAATTTTCTCTCGAATGAAAATTCACCACGACGAGAATTCATCTAACTTTTTAATGTTTATGTGTACTATGACGATGGAACCGTATGCATTATTCAGATTTGTGACCTGAAAAATCAAATGTAGTGACGTCACAGCCTCAGTGGATTTGGAGACAATCACTTGAAGAGAAGGCGACATCACTAGAAGAGCCTCAAATGGAGATCACTAAATGTTTCACAAAGTATGGTATAACATTTGAGATTTTAGCGTTTTTCACACATTTATGTATTTAAACGGGTTATTTAAAGGAAATAGACAGGAAGTAGAAACATAAATTCAACACCTGAATTCCATTCATCAAAAAATGAGATTCACATATGACGTGGAGAAACACAGAGTTTTAGCGATCCTAGACGTTAAAATAATGGTTAGAGAAGATGGTTCCTTGTCCCACACTGTGTATAGAAAATCAACGCACATCAACGATAGGTTGATTTCTATACACCTATCGTTGATACACATGCTTCCTCACATCACCACCCTCGACAACCACAATAAGTAGTTGTTTCTTTGAATACCAGAGCACAAGACCTCTGTGACCCTGAACATTTAAAGGATGAGTTGTTAAATGTTCAGGAGGTATTTAAACGAAATGGATATAAAGTGAGTGGAAGGCAACCACGGCGCTATTGTAGGGAAAGACATACTGAGGTCAGCAGAGAACGGGCAGGTATGCCGTACGTTAAAGGAGTGACGGACAAAATTGGAACAGTATTAAGAAAATACTCCATTAAAACTGTCCTCCAAAGTAGCGGGAAACAGAAACATAGCTTATCAGATGCCTATCAGACTTATCTTATAAGTAAGATAGACTGCAGCTGTGGTAGTTCGTATATAGGTCAAACAAAGCGCACCGTAGCAGAAAGGGTCAAAGAACACATCGCAGCTGTGAAGAATAGGCCAGACGAATAAATCGGCGATAGCGACTAAGTACTCAACGCCGGAATCAATCACTGGATAGAACTCCATATTCCAAAAATTCTCTCCACTGATCTTCACTATTTCTCCAGGATTGTGCGTGAAGCAATTGAAATCAAATAACATAGAAATTTCAATTGGGAAGTTGGATACAAATTGTCGTCGACATGAACGGTGATTAATAAAAATTTAATAAAATTAAACCTTGCGATTTTTCGTCTGACGCTATTTCTGACATTATGAGTATTGTGTGCCGCAACTTTCCGGA
Organism: Sesia apiformis; assembly: GCA_914767545.1. Lineage (NCBI taxonomy): Eukaryota > Metazoa > Arthropoda > Insecta > Lepidoptera > Sesiidae > Sesia > Sesia apiformis. The sequence goes on from OU611958.1 coordinate 1,665,553, forward strand.
CTATGAAGACCAAATGCGGGTAGTTGATGAAACTGCTCGCAACTCTCGACGCGGACTACCCACCTCTACAGTCAACTCACGACCACGGTTGGCGATTCCACTTTTTAGAGGTGGTGCAGTTCTTCAGGACTTGTGGTAGCGGCTTTGTTATTCCTAAGTCGCCATTTACGATACGGGGTGATGCTACTTTGAACCCGACCGACACCACAAAGCCATGCCAGCCGACACCACACTGCCAATGCGGCCGACAAAAAAACATTTGGTTTAACACGCACAAAAAAGTATGGTTATCACAAGACCGTAATTATACTAAAGAATTATTATTATACTACGAGTATATAAGTGTCATGACTTAAGGAGTTTAACATTGTACGATCATCAAAATCATTTTGCTATCACAACGATTAGACATGTTAAATAATTATGTTTGTCAAGTATTCGTGACTAGCGTCATCGTCATATATAAGACTGTGGGTTACAACTGGCGTGATTTGACAACATTTAGAAGCACCAAACATATAGATGGTAATTTTATAGTTGCGTCCTTCACAAAGATAGGTCACAAATGACAAAGGTCGATAGTACATTCGCAACGCTTGAAATTGCGTGCCGAGAGTAAGTAAGGCTGGCAAGGCTCCATTATCACCGAGTTTACATCAAAGAAAAGAACCTAATATTTTCTTAGGTTTTCGCGATTACTATACATAGCAATTAAACAATTTTTAACGGTTTAAATCGCGTATATTTATCGCGTATATTTTTTTGTTTATCGCGTATTTTATTTGTCACTTGAGTTATTAATCAATTAGTCACCCCGTGACCACGTCCACTGCAAAGTGTTCGAAACGTCGGGATATAAATAATGTCAAATATACGCGATTTAAACCGTTAAAAATTGTTTAATTGCTAAAGAAAAGAACCGTTGAAAGAAAGAACGTTTACCGTCACACCGTACTATTACATACCATCAGCCTCCACTGCTTTGTATAGGCCTCCACCACGATTCACCATCATACACGATCATCTTATCCAGCCACCGCCCGCGAACTTTACGTACTGCTAGCTGAACTCGAGAACCTATACACCAGTGAAGGTTAAATTAATAATATTCATAGTAGGTTTAAATCTTATTTAATTAACGTAGGTGCGTAACAAGAACGACTCGCCACCAACATATATATATAAACCTTGAGGGTTTCTGTAGGTGACAACATAATATGTTGAAAATTCAATTTTTTGTTCCATTGGCCATAGAAATGAAATGAAAATAAAAATCCAAGTCGTCGATTCACTTAAACCGAAGCGTGTCCCACACTGCGCTTCCCGCTATTTACTCTTTTTTGTACTCGTAATTCATTACATGAGGCGGACTTAATGTCTCGTAGCATTATCTCCCAGTCAACGTTTAGTCTAACAATTAATATAGAAGATAGAAAAAATAACTAATGTAAATAAATATTAAAAAAAAGTCTATTCCATTGGTTGTCGGTCCTGTGGCAAATATAACTTGCCTATTGTCATTTTAACATGCTGATTCTACAAGTCACATACATGAAACAAAAAAACAACCATCAATCGTCTCTGGAACATCGTCACTTACTTTTCAAATTTTAGTGAAGGAGGAAAGAAACACAGCACATTTAAAGAAGTACCTATGCACATAAATTAGGTGACTCGCTGATAAAAAAAATATATATTTTTTTATCATTGGCACATCAATAATACACAAACTATACTTTGACAACCAATTGGCTAAGTAGGCAGTGACATTGCCTGCTGTGCAACAGATCCCGAATTCGATTCGCGGTCGGACAATGATTTGTGTAAAGACAGGTGTTTGTTCGTAGCTGGGTGTTGCATGTGTTGTGTTCGTCTATGTGTGTATCGTTGGAGCCACGACACAGGGAATCTCCTAGTGTGAGCCACTGAGAGTGGCGTTAATATTGTTCCGAAGAAAGAATCTATTTCACGGGTCTACTGGAAATGATCTCCTCAGAAGATAAGCTTGCCTATAAAAAAAAGAGCTAACACTAAGTAATAATAACATAACGCTTAATGTTTGTAGGTATATCTGTGATAACTATGCACAGCACTCCTTACAAAAGAAACGCAACAGACAAAACCAATTATATCTATTGAGTGCATCGATTGGACAATACATACTAGATATATTATTTTTTTTTATAGAGAAGAGTGCGGACGAGCAAGCGGTCCCACGTGATGATGGTAAGTGTTACCGCCGCCCATGGACACCTGCAACACCAGGGGGTATACGGGCGCGCCGCCGACCTTGCAAAATCCTATTCACAGCTTTATACAAACACTCTAGGACAGGCACGTTGCAGTCTAACAATGTTCTATGTTCAGTAGCTCTCGATTTCTTTAATTCATATGTGTTTTGAACATGGAACAATCTTATTACGTAGTACTTTAGTTTCAAATTTGACTTTTTAATGAACCCCTCCACATCTGCTTCAAAATCCCCCCCCCCCCCCCTCCCCTTAGATGTTTAGCAACGTATAATGTGCCATCTAATTTATTATGTATTCCTATATCGATAATATGGGATCTTCTTTCATTATCACATCTTTCATCATTCACCTGTGACACTCAATGTAGGAAAGGAGATGTTACTTACTGAAAACTATTCTATAATTATTATTGAGTTGTTATATAATTAATTACATAACATTACGGGCATATTTTAGTGTCAGACATTCTTAGGTGGCTATTAATAACTAGATGTTAGTTAGGAGTAGATCTCGAACTTTGCTTTTAATACAAAATCTTAAAAAAACACTAGTTCGGGATTCTATTCCTTACAATTCAGTACGAGTACTAATTATTATTTGTAAACTAGACAAACAAAACAAGCAATGCACTATGTTAAAGTCAGTAACAAATAAATCCTAAAATATCATCAATACGCAACGGAAAATCTGCCGTTTCAATTACTGTCTATCCACAAAAAGAGACATTTAATAACTTTGTCGTGCTGTCGGATATCGATATCGATACTTATCTGTTAGCGACATGATATCGACAAAGGTCGTGTCAGTTACACGTGACGATGTCCCAGGAGCATATATACGATGTCGTCTCTGAACGTTATCAAATTCATTGATATAACCTCCTCTGTTTAAACGGATAAATGGAAAATTTTAAAATGTAAATTAAGTCTGAACGCGTATAAGGTATTTGTTAACCTTTTATTTCTACTCGAAGTTTCGGTACGGGTTACACCAGCCGTGGTCACGAGTTGACTGAAGAGGCGGGGAGTCCAGGATGGGAGCTGCGAGCAGTTTTATCAACTAGGTACCCACATTTGATCTTCACATTCCGAAAGGCTGCGACACACTACACTAACATGTCCACGGACGTATTCGACGGTAAATCGCAAGGTTTAAAATTGTTAATCACTGCATTGCATGTCGACGACATTTCATATCTATCCTCCGGATGAAAATTTTTATATTTCTTAATTTCAATCACTCCACGTACAATCCTGGAATAATAAGTGACGTTTAATGGAGAGGATTTTTGGAGTGCAGATTTCTAACCAGTGATTAATTCCAGCATGGAGAATGAGGTCGGCTATTGCTGATTTATTAGTTTGACGATTTAAACCTTTTTAGGCGTTCCACTAACGTTTAATTGGTTAATTTACAATATGAAATGTGTACCAACCGCGAAAGTTTTAAAAACTTAAATAACATTACTGTTTTAAATCGTGATGGACATGATGACATATAAGTATGAATGCTTAGGTATTAATTCCATCTAATTACAGTTGTAGATGAATCTTCTACTTCTAAAATTTTCTTCAAGTCCAGTCATCATTTGATTAACCTTGATATCAGCCTAAGACTTCCCACTGTTGGGCATGGGCATCACGAGGAGGTGTCGGATCATAATACACCTCGTGGACCTAATGAAAAGTAGTGGATACTTAAGCTCCGATTTGTTTTTTATTCCTGAACATACATGGGTTTCATCACGATAATTTCCTTCAGCGTTGAGCTAGTGATAATTTAATAATACCTACTATAATTTAAATAAAAACTCAATGGTACGGGCCGGGAATTTGAAGTCACGACCTCACGAATGAGAGTTGAGAATAGATAAGCCTGGGCTATTTTTTCTGTATAAAAAGGATACAGCGCCTCTAACGGACGTATTGGGAAACTTAAATTTTTCATGCAAGAAACACCAGGCGCATATTGACGTTTTCAAACGAGCAAAAGTTTTGATTAATATATTAATTTGATTGGGTGCGTTTTTATAAGCATATTAAAATAAAGCAACTAATTAGCCGAATTAACCAGAACTGTCTCAAGGTCCGTCCATTCATTTTATGCTAGTATAAGAGTGTGTAAAAATATTAAATGTAATTCGTTTCTAATGTCCCTATCATGCTTGAATGTCACGTATTTTAATTTTATATTATAATTCTCAAAGAATAAAGGTATTTAGGTATTAGGTAAGAATAAGGTATTTTATTTATTTAGTTCAAACTCATCGATCAAGCCAAGTTATAATGCGAGTATAGCGTACAGTGTCAAAATGTAGAACCTTGTTAGAAACTATTTCAAAATGGGAAATAATTTTGATGACCAGAAATACTGAAAGTGGCATCAAATTTAAAGGTGGGTTTGATTTACATTCTCTGGTAACAACAAGCATAGAAAGAGGAGTCCGTTGACTTTCTGTTGACTTTCTTAGTTACCAAAATTTTCTTATTTCAGTTAAAAATGGTTTGTTTTTTATCATGATCTGCCCATTTCGTATTTTGTTGTTGTTACTCGTTTAAATGCAAGCCCTTCAAAATTGCTCAGCAAGTGAATCCGAAATGAAGAAATTCTTAATTTAATGTTTTTATTTTATAGCAAGAAGGCGACAGACGAGCGTACAGACGACCTGGTGATAAGTGGATACTGTCGCGCATGAACATCCGCGATACATGCCACCGTTGAAAAATAAACCTTTTAATGTAGAACAAAGTTCATTATTTTGACGTCAAAATTCAGTATCGGAAGAACGCCGCGCCGTGCTTTTCCAATACCTTGTCATTCCACTGACCAAATCTATGTCAGGAAATCGATATAGATAGCTACCTATATCGACTTCCTGACATAGATTTGACAAGAAACCGAAGAGATGAATCGCAGGTCAACTAAAAACATTTCCGATCAAAAATATAGTGAAAGTAAATATATAAAAACAGATTGGTTATTTCGTATCGCGCCGGCTTCTCCTCCATCATGACGTCATCGTGACTTTTTTCGTGATTCGTCTTCCGAAAACTTTATCTAGAATTAGTTTTTATAGGGAATTGAAATTTATTTACGATCTTTATATTTGCTATATAGGACGATTTTGTAAGTTTATTGGCTCAGTTTCTATAAGACTTTCGGGGGCTTATTAATTCAAAAAATATCGGTCTATAAGGCAAGATAGTATAAGGTTGTAGGCATAGACAGATAGACCACGTAGCCCAGAACCGCAAACCGCTAACTGCTGAAGAGTTCCCTGTTTTAGTAGCCTCTGCTAAACGACACAGGTAATGTTAAATAGTTTGCAGTAATCGCACAATCATGCACACGCGCACAGACGCACAAACACACACTCGTACACGCACACACGAATATATATACATACGCACATAAAATATAAGAGATTATAAGTAGTATCTTAGGTACAATGTATTATGGGTTTGTATTGAACAGTTATGAACTAATGCGATTTGCTGTCACCTGTTTAATAGCTGTTTAATAGCTATTTAGTGCAATCTTGTATTGACGCTATCGTAAAAATGTTCATTTTTCCATATATTCCTGACGGGCAGTATATTATAACTTTATAAGGTATATTTGTTTTGTGCAGAAATATATTCACTCCGTGGTTTTTTGATTGTCTGTTATTGTATTATGTATGTTTGATAAATAAATAATAAAAAAAATAATACCATTGCTTCCTCCATGATCCTGCCAATCCCGCGATTAGTCGAACCAGAACTAAGGAGAGACACTGTACTTACGTGGGGTCTTTTCGACGCACTCTTTATTGTAATCAGTAACCAGCCCTATTTTCGGCCACTGTTGGATACCGGACCTCCTAATGCACATTGACGCGTGCATGAGAGATGTATAGACCTAAAACCCTGGCACCCTGACGAAGTGAGTTGACTAGTTCACTTTTTTAGAGCTGGTGTAGTTCCTCAGGGGTTGTGGCAGCTAGCGGCTTTCCTGTGGCAGCTAGCGGCTTTCTTTTCCCGCAATCGCCTTTTATGACAACTATGGGAAGAATACGGGTGGTGCTATTGTCTTGTGCATGAGGAATGTACGGCCATTAAAATGCCACGCTATACAAACGGTTGGTGAGTCCACTATTTAGAGGTGGTGTAGTTTCTCAGGGCGTGTGATATCGACTTTGTTATCCCTTAGTCGCTTTTTAAATCACCCACGAGATAAGGAGTTGCTATTTTATAGCCGGCCGACACCACGCGACCAACTCACAGTGTATGTTTACAATATCATTATAGATATTGGACGGGGGAGAAGAGGGGGAGAGTGCATGCTGCAATACAACAGCCGCTGGGCGCACTCGACTGGCCTCGTTACCCCTCTCTCACAGAATACTACCTTACTACTGCATTTCCCACTTTATCATATTCCCCAATATATGTATGTGTTTCGGTAGTGAGTGAGATATGCCAGAGCCCATTCCCATCCTATCTCTTCCCACGTCCCCAACCCTTTCTCCAAATCCATTCTTTCATCAACAAAGGTAGGCAGTACATCCGTGCCACGTGCCAAAGTTTGTCATTTTGGACTAATGTTGGCATGTATCGCGGATGTCTATCGGCGACAGTATCCACTTACCACCGGGTGGACTGTATATTCGTTTGCCGCCATCTTTCTATTAAAAAAAAAAAGATGTCACTGTGTCGATTGTCAATTTATTTGCTCTCTGAAGGACATACAATTTTTTACAAACGTGAACAAAATAAAATTAATCGAATTTCTCCCTACACCAAAAATCCAATTACATTTCGTGAACGATTTAATCACACCAGTTCATCATGTGTTCGACATCAGTATTGATATATTTTTTAAATTCATATCTTCATACATAAATAAAATAATTATTTGTCGCAGTATTTGTAGTCGCGCCCTCAGGCCAGTTTTTTTTTTTTTTTTTTTATTGATTAGTGGGCGGACGAGCAAGCGGTCCCACGTGATGGTAAGTGTTACCGCCGCCCATGGGACTGTTTATTTGAAGAAAGACGCCGCCGCGCAGTAGCGTCTATGTGAGAAGAGCACAAGACCACGTGTGGTGGAGATCCTTGAGAGAGACCTCTATCCAGCCTGGAGAGACATATGCTGATAATATTCGCTACTATAAACGATCTTCGGCTGTTCTTACTCAGCTACTCCTGACGAACTTCCTCAAGTTTTCTACAGATTATTAATTGAATCTTCCGGGCTACTTGGCCGAGGCCTTCTGGAATCTCTTCTCTTTCTTCCAAACGTTCCGTCAACAACTGCGGTTGACATCTGCAGTGGCGACTGCGTTCACTTTCGGAGAGATGTTATCTCTTCGACTCAACTTTGCGCTCAGCAACTTCTCAGTTGCGCTCCGAAAGATCCAAGTAGCCCGGAAGATTCAATTAATATGGACACCGGCCGAGAAAGCCTACACTCCACTATTTCTACAAATTATTTCAAATCTCCTTCGAATGGCATCGCGCACTGCAATTCCCGGTACATGGTGCCCATTCATTAAGGTCAAGGAACATTCAGTAGTTTCCCACTGTTAACCTATCAAGGTGTATAACATTTGACCTTTTTTAATTGTGTCTAGCTCGGCGGTCCATGGTGAAAAAAAACATCGTGAGGATACCCCCCCGCATGTTCGAGAAATAAAAAAATATGCGCTTTCCTGTTTTACTGTTTTTTTGTTTATAAATAAAATAAAATAAATATGGAGTATGTGTATCCACCAATCCGCAATGGTCCCGCGTGGTGGATTATGGCCATAAACCCGCAGTGATTTACTAGGGGAGGTATTTACTGGGGAGTATAACGTCCCTATGTAGGAACATAGAGACGTTATAGGGCAAGTATTGTACAAGTACTAGTACATGTACTAATAAGTGACCCTGTGGACCAACCCGAACGTTACTGATCAAATTCCTCTTAAATTTGGGAGATATAAGTATAAACTAAGTATGATACCTACTAGCAAAATCTCGTAATAACCAGAACTCCATTTCAAGTGAAACTAAAATAATCCAAATTAAACATTTATTTTTTGTTATCTTTGAAATGTTTTCCCCGCTAAAAGGACAGCGCGGCAGACGCCATTTACCCGCGTAATTAAACGTCAAGCAACATTTTTGTAAAAATGGCGTTAACATAGAACACCCAATGAGCTATGTGGCCTCGTCAAGTACCGCCTCCAATGAAACTGCATTGAAAGCATCGATCAACCAAAATATATAGATGGATAATTCGTTCTGACAAAACCGTATACATGAGTGAAGTCAGTCGTATAAATAAAATATTAATGTCACTATAAACTAGTATTAATAATTACGTTTTTAAGAGCCTTTGTTTCATTTATTTACTTCAATTACGCAAACACATTGTCTACGCTTGGAGACACTGCGAATTTTACTCCCTTGGCGGAATAAAACCCGAAAGGTTTGCTTGTTGTGACTGTTTGAACCCTTTATTACACTGTGGACGCAATAATAAATAATTTTGATGGTTAATATTTGGGTACGTGTGAAGGACAAAGGAAGGACACTTATCTTTTTGGAAGCCCCTTTCCGTGGTCGTGGCGAAGTTTCACCGCTTGTCCTTCGCTGCCGGACCTGCTGTTGTCCAATTGTACGATCCTTTCAACTCCGGAGATTGCCTTCGACGCCGTTTGCTGGCGCTAACTTGGCGCGTCGATGATTGCCAAAAAAACTATGTCTACGCTTGGAGACACTGCGAGTTTTAATCCTTTGGCGAAATAAAACCCGAAAGGTTTGTTTGTATTGACTGGTTTTATTGCTAGATGCAATGCTAGTGCGTCTCGGCTCACGATTTTGATTGACTGACACTTTATATGTAAAAACATGTAGGTAAGCACCAAAACGGCAGGCTACCCATATTTTGTGGCGGTAGTTAAATAAAAATGAAAAATATTGAAGCGGCGATGTGGAACCGCGACACACATTTACCGCGAAATATTACGTCTCAGTTTATATAGAGAATATATAAAATAGTAACAGAAGCGTGTCTACAATAAATATTTTTTTGGAATATAAAGTACAAATAATGTAGAGCCTAAAACAATTTTTGTATTTTTTTGGTCTTTTTGTCTGAACCACTGGACTGAATTTAATGAAACTTGGCCTAGTTATAGCATATGACTAGGGTTAACATTTAGGATACATTTTATTCCGATCCGTTACAGAGTTTCCGCGGGAATCATTCTAAAGTTCACACGAACGAAGTGGCTGGCAACTAGTTTCTTATATTTTTCTACATTAGAAACACCGTTACATCAAAATATGGGAGTTAGTATAAATAAGGAAACCTATCGATAATACCTTCTGGTAGTTTTTCGACGTCAAATGTCTAATTGAATTGACAAGAGGTAAATTTGTTGGAAAAAAGGTTGATACTTATTCAAGTATCAAAAATATAATTAGCCTAAGACGCCAACTACCGAGCTCGTCTATATACAGCGATACGAAGGCGATAAAATTAATAGCACGGACGACAAAATCGCCGCGAGAAACTCGCTCGTGCAGTTGGAGCCTAACATTGAATTCTAGCATCAAAATTATTTTTCTATCTATTTTTAGTGATAACCTTAGTGATAATCTACCTATTTTTTAATTTGCCGCGTTGTTCCAATTACAACTTTTATTAGCCAAATTCTAGTCATTCTTGACTGGCGTTGACACATGTCGCATATATACTCATTAACATACCACATAGATAAAGGGATAGATAACACAAGCTGTCGATCATTGCGTGCTCGAAGTTGGCGTTAAGGTCCTATATCTCGCGCTGCTCGTTAAGTTTGTTCCTGCCCGTGTCACTAGCGAGTCAATTGTTACAAAACACTCACTCACGACGCGCGACGTGACGCGCTTGCTTTCCATACAATCCCACGAACTTGCGTTGTCTATCTATCCATTTCTATGATGAGCACAGTAACCGTTTACCATTAGACTACCGTCTATTCATCTGCCCACTTATTTCTATAAAAAAAATGACAATGACATTTGCATGGCCCAATGAGCTAAATACAGACAAGGTGCATCATACATTATGCATTCCAGTGCCATCAGCAACTGCACGAATACGGGACGATTGTTCCCGCCGCGTTTTAATTATCAAACGTCTGTTAGATCACAGTACAGATAGTAAACAGTAAGCTACGAGTACTAGGCCCATATATGTACTGCATTCCCTAGCTAATCCTATTCTCTCAATATCTGATACGTACGTGTTTCGGTAGTGAGTGCGATATGTCAGAGTCTATTTCCATTGCAACCTATCATATCCCTGCATATTTTCCCAACCGTTTCTCTAAATCCATTTTCTCAAATCTCCAGGACTGTAGTTATAGTAATTATGTGGGCAGAATAAGAGTGAAACCAATACAAAAGATGCATATGTGCTTTAACCGAGAGCAGTTTGAAAATTTAACTGATATTCCGAGCCTCAATTAATTATTTGGCTCGAATTCAAGTAGCTCTACTGTTTACATCGCACCTACCGTGTAGATACTGCAAATTCAGACAGACAGGGTCGTGATTGCACGAAGTGTCCCATTATGGCCACAATGTGGCGAATATTGCCCATACTCCCCACAAAGACCTAATTAGTAGCGGCAAAAGAAAGCGATTTCTCCACCAGTCATGAATATTAAAACCCCTCATTAGGTGTTTTCGTAAGTTTGCCGCCATAACTCCGTCAACATTCGCGTCACGTACGCAGAGAACAATGACAGTTCCTAATCGGTATCCGTTACGCAACTGATGATCCTCGCTTTTAAGGGGCCAATGTCGTGGCTCACTCGGCCCGAATATCGATTATGAAGGAGAGGATGACACATCCGGAGTAAACGGAAACTTCATCAAAAACCTCTTTTGACTTTGTATAAAAGCGCATTGGTGTCCAGACACAGCATCATTCGTCTGCAGTCAGTCGAAGCAACAAGAACAAATAATGAATACATTCGCTTGCATTCTTCTTCTTGGCGCTTTGGTGGCTGCTGAACCACCTCGTTTCAGGTCAGCGAGGTTCAGGTCCGAGAAGCAAGAAGTGGGTCGTCCAGTATTTGAAGAGAGGGAGCCTACTACGCCGAAGAATGAAGGAGCTCCTTACGCACCAGCTGGCTTCAGGCCTTCAAAGGAATTCAAGCTGCCATCACGCAACGAAGCCCCACCTGCTACGTCTTACGGAGTACCGGCTACTAGCTATGGAGCACCTCTCCACACATACACAGCTCCACAATTAGAATATGGAGTACCAGAGCTTAGAAAGAGCAAAGAAGAACAAGAAGATGGAGAGGAAGTTGAGAGCCTCAAAGTTGAAGGCTTGAAGAAAGAAGGAAAGAAAGAGAAACTTCAAGAAGAGACTAGGAGAGATGCCGAAGTAGTTGAAGGTGCTTATTACGTGCTGTTGCCTGATTCTCAGCTTCAAAGGGTGCAGTTCCAAACTGAGAATGATGTTCGAAACATGGCTTACACAGCTCGCCTTCAGTACAGAAGTGAAGAACGGGCTCCTATCTACGTTTACTCATCTATGCCACCGTATCAGACCGCTGCTTACATTCAACTGCCTGTGTACTAAACCTATATGTGTGGTGTTACAAATGGATGCAAAGGATTTAATTGAATTACATCTGTGATAGGTTTTACTAATGTGTTATCTGAATTAAAAAAAAGATTGTGATATATTCGCGACCAATTTGTAATTTAGAACAACATGTTTTTATGTAATTTATTCAAGGCAATAAATGTCCGTGTTTTACATAAGTGGATACCGTTTCATTATCTCAATGGGTTTACCTTTTTACGAGTTTCATCTGAAAGGTTATCATTCGCTTCTCAATACATTGTCATTTTTGCTATGACTTGTGTAAGCAATTAATTTACATAACAATATTGTTTTTTTTCCAAACTTCTAGAATTTTATTTTTTTAGTTGGGTCCTCATTATATAATGAGAGTATTGTGTAAATTTTTATCCTTCTTAAATTCTAGTTTCACAATACTATAAATCATAAAACACCGTTATATATTTACAAATATTCACACAACATTTAATTTTTTAATGACTTGCATTTAATCAAGTAGCAAAAAATATTATACGGGCAACAAATGACCAGCAAAATAAACTATTTACGAATAACTGAAATAAATATTTAATTAATAAGAATGTCAACACAATATCAACAGACTTCAATACACTGTTAAAAAATGTACCGTTGGCTTGTTACTCGTAACTTTTATGATTTTAAGGAATTTTCCAAATTAATATTGTATAAAAAAAAATATTATGGTCTCATTTATGATTCATTAATTACATGTATGACGATTTAGAGATATGTTATTATGTCATAAATATAAATTTATGTCTCAATTTTTTAATATTCTTATAAGTTTCTATTTATTTATTTATTTATGTAATCTTCAGCCTTTTATATAACTTTTATGTTGTTTAACAATTATGTTGCCAATGCCAATACAGATTACACTGACATTAAGTACAGTATTTAATATATTGTGGGCAAGTAAAGGATTATTCCTTATTATTCATAATGTTTGCGTTGGTGTGTCCGTTTGTGTGTGTTGTGTGTGTGTGTGTACCCAGTGTGAGGGTGTGTAGTGTGCTATTAAACATATTATATTTGCATGTCACATGTAACATGAAAAATGCATGTTTTATTTATAGTAAAGTAGGTGGACGAGCAAGCGGTCCCACGTGATGGTAGATGTTACTGCCGCTCATGGATACCTGCAACACCAGGGTGTAAAGCTCGGTACTAATCCGAGTGTGCGACCAATAAAACCACAAGTATGGTGATATAAATTCTACTATATTGGTAAAACAGAATAAAAGCCAAAATTCTCAATTTGTGATTTACATAGGAACGAAACCATACCGCGAAGTAGAAACGATATAGCGACATCTGTCCGCATTAATACTAACTAAACTATATATTATAACATTAATACAGTTTTTAACACAACGGTTATGCGGGTGTGTGCACAATGATCAGACTTCACATATACACCGTCCCCGCTGGTGGAGACGAGGACGTCCCCCTCGCTACACCGTGAACACACACCGGCCTTCAGCCAACACTTTTACCAGGTATCGGCACGTGCCTGGACGCTTCTCACCGACTAGCGATCCTGCGGTATCCCTACAATGCAACGCCCTAAGCCGAGGTCCGTTCCTTCCGCAGGTTTACCGACGAGGGAGCCTTAGGCTCGTTGAAACACACATTTTGTTCCTGGCTGAACGCCTTTTGCGCTCGCTCTAAATTAAACACGACCGGTGACTCGGCCACTAGGGCCACAAGAATTTAGACATAGCGAAAAAAAATATATGCCGATGGCCAATGTTTTCGTAATGCATCTGTGCACGTCTCCCGCGGCTAAATGGGCAACAGGCAACAACACAATGGCGAATATCGCGCGACGACGTTCGACTCCTTGCCAGGACTGTTACCGCAAGGAGTGGGATATATAACCTCAAAAAAGTGGATTCGTCAATTTTTAATAACCAACGCGCCATTTTAAGATCTTTAAAACACCCTCTTGACTACAAAGGGAGTCCTGTCAATGAATCTTTGTAGGCTAATACTGAAGAGATACGCTTAGAATTTTGACCTTTTGGGGTAAAGAGCAACGTCGCATGGAAAAAATACCAATATTTGTTATATTTCGTGTAGAAACACAACATGTCTTAACTGTTATGCATGACGCGAGGTAGGTAACGCGAGGAAGGGCGTAGGTAAATCTATTTTTGTACTTTACTTGTATCACCCTTTATCGTTCCACTGCAAGGCACAGGCTTCCTCTAGTAAATCACTGGGGCGTTTCGGGCCGTAACGCGGCTCCAGTGCGAATTCAAGTAGAAACTCAGTAAGTACGGGCCGAGTAAGATGTATTTATAAAGTCGTAAATCTATAAAACAGTGTAACACATTATTAACACTGGTCCAAATATTGACCACCCTACATAGACTTAAGATAGGCATTTAGAAGGATGGACTCTGAATAATGCAAAACATCTAATAAATACCACACATCCTTCACTATTGTTAACACAAGCCTATTGTTGGTCCAACAATGAGGCGGGTCTTGTACAATATGCGGAACTACACCGATTCGATCATATCCAACGTGGAGATAATAATAGATCAGATAATATAAGGGTGGGCGATGAAAGCTAATGGAGAGTGATCGAATTATTAATTTCGCTTCAGTTCAAGTTATCTATTAAATCGATAATCAATTAGTAATTATCAAACTTAGTGCGCTACAATGTAAGAAGCAATGGAGAAGATTTTTTATTTCTTACCTAAAAAAAGGACGAATAATTACAAAAAATCTCGTGATTATTTTTTTTGCGATATCTTTAAAAACAACGAAGTTATGGCCTTTCAAAATTGGATATTGACCGAGCGACGTAATATACTCGTAATTTTAACACGCCGGAATATCTTTTTCATGTTTAGACTCATTTTTATAAATATTTTTTCACCATAACATAATGGTTAACCATAACGTATTAGGGGGAGAGTGTACGCTGCAATCCAACAGCCGCTGGGCGCACTCGACTGACCACGTTACCCCTATCTCACAGAAGATTACCTTGAAATGTACTGCACTTTATCTTTTCCCACTTATTTTTATTTTAATTTTTCCCACTTTATCTTATTTCCCCAATGTACGTACGTGTTTCGGTAGTGAGTGAGATATGCCAGAAGCCCATTCCCATCCTATCCCTCCACATTTTCCCAACCCTTTCTCCAAATCCATTCCTATATCTCCATAGGTAGGCAGCGCATGCGGGGGCGTGCCAACGTTTGTCATTTGGACTAATGTTGGCATGTATCGCGGATGTCTATGGGTGACAGTCTCCACTTATCATCAGGTGGACTATATGCTCGTCTGCCCCATTCGTCCATAAAAAAGAAATTGATAACCTTAGAATATTTGCCACTATTTTTATAAAACCTTATATTATATTGACATATAATAATAAAAAAATATATTATATTATTGTAATAGCAACTAAAGTAGCGATTACGCCAACATATAAGTAATAATTGAGCAACATTAAAAATCTACATAAAGTAGCTTTGTCTCACTATATTTGAAGTGTAGTGAAACTGCAAATACTTTTTTATGATACCCGAATTTGTATTCAACTTGAACACGCTACAAATTCAACCAGTGTCCTGAACAAGTGAGCTAGCGAATAAGCCCGGTCAAGCGCGGTCGAGAGCCCTTAACAACCCTTGAAAGAACAAGCGATCTGAGCATATATGGAGCTATACCTACCTGCGTAAGGGCTCTCTGTCGAGCTGTCATAGAGGATTCCTGGTATCATTCCTTTGAAGATTGAAGTGAACAAGGTAAAAGAACAGACGAAATGATGAAATGGATTTACAAAAATAATTAAGTATTTGTATATTTTCTAATAAATAACATGAGATACAAATTATCGTAATTTAGAGATCAATTAAAATCGTTAATTCAATAACGTAAATTGATTTATTCATTATGTCATCGCTAAAATTGAGTAGGTTGAGATAAATGACTAGAAATTACTACTTAGTAAAAAATACACAAAAAAGTACAAAATAAAAGTACATATATAAAGTTTAAGTGTAAACTTTAAGTTCAATGAGGGGGAGAGTGCACGCTGCAATCCAACAGCCGCTGGGCGCACTCGACTGGCCACGTTACCCCTCTCTCACAGAAGACTACCTTGAAATGTACTGCATTTCCCACTTTATCTTATTTCCCTAATGTACGTACGTGTTTCGGTAGTGAGTGAGATGTGCCAGAGCCCATTCCCATCCTATCCCTCCTCATTTCCCCAACCCTTTCTCCAAATCCATTCCTATATCCAAAGGTAGGCAGCGCATCCGGGGGCGTGCCAACGTTTGTCATTTTGGACTAATGTTGGCATGTATCACGGATGTCTATGGGCTACAGTATCCACTTACCATCAGGTGGACTGTATGCTCGTCTGCCACCTTCGTCCATAAAAAAAAAAATAACACGGAGTACTATGTATCTAATATTATTTATTTTTTTATCTATATGAATACTAATCCTATATCGTAGATTCAGCAGTGGAGAGACATTAGGCTGGTGGTAAAATATGAAACCGATTTTAAAAAAAAAATACTGGTACCTTCCGCAATTTGTCACCTCGCAGTGGATGAAAACTGCAAAAATTAGACCAGAAAATCCTGAATTAATATGGAGAACCGCTATCGGTTAGCGTATATACGCTAACATTTTTCTTTTTGTGAATTGAGCGACAATTGTTTGGGAAATCACTTTTTTGATGCAACACATCTAATCCAACTCACATCTTAACATAAACAGTAAATTAATATACAAAAGCAACTTCCAATAACGTACAAGCTATAAATGTTAAGAACGAAACGGAGCTATAAATTTTCTACTGAAACAAAGAAGATTAAATGTGTCAGCGATCAGAGGGAACCAGTACAGTATCTCATACAAAAACCCCAACGCGTTTCTCACACAAACGTGACGCTCGTTCATGTTTAGAATTGTTGTTAAACGTAAGTTTCCTATAGTTATCGAACATTAAACGTCAAAGTCATCAAGGTTTTGGCGTTCAAATTCAAATTCCGTTTCAATACGAATAGATCGAGGTTCCGGATCTCGTTACTACTAACAAATCAAATAAAATAAAAATTACTAAGAAGTTGCAGACTTGACAGTATAATATAAAGGTATAATAATCAATATAAAACTGAATGACCCTTAACTCACTAGTAATCAGAGCAACAATCGAATGGTTTCGATTATATTCACTTAACGTTATAAATGTTGTCAAAGTAGAATGATTTTCTAGTTAACGGTCACCAGCTCAAATTATTAACTATCATTATAAACTCCGCTAAATAATTATAGTCAGGTGACGGTTAATAGCTCACTGAATCAGTATGGCAATAGACAGCTCATATTTGCCGCAGGACCGATAAACAATGAGGTAGACGATGTTGATTGGTAATCTCAGATTATACATACTCTTTTGATGTCAACTCTGATCTGTTTGGTTTATGTATTATGTTTGAATTACTTTAAATTTGGAATGTCAGTTTTATTTGTTCAGATTGAATTGTGTCATATTTGATTATTCCGTGAAAATTGCTTAAAGAAGTAACATGTCTAGTTATCTGACATAACTTTTGTACTTTATATAAATTTAATAATGATTACGTTTCTTCAATAAATAAATTCAAAATGTTTAAGTTAAAATAAATAGTTTTCTAATCAGTCCTTAAGTGTCTTTTTGGTTTGAAGGTGATCTCATTAGCCACATCTACCATTCTAGAGACGAGTCCTCAAATGCAGACAGCCTAACCGGGAAACGCAGTGCGGGACGCGCTCCGGTCAGGTGAACCGATAACATGAAGAAGTTTGACGGTGGTAGCTAAATGAGAAAAGAGGAAAATCGTGTGTACTGGCGAACCTTGGGAGAGGCTATATCCATCAGTGGAGAGACATATGGTGATAGTATGATATAATATGTACTTTTACTCTCACTTACTCCCGAAACACATTTGTATGTTTTGTGAGAGTGGGGTAATTGAAGCAGTCGGACATACCAATAATTAGGTGTGGGATGCAACATAACTCTCCTCCTTTAGAATAATATGTACGTATAATGAGTAATACGTGAGTACGGTAATTGAGTTCGTGTAATTCTATACTGGTTTTCATTATACCCTGCGTTTATACGAGACGGGGTTTATCGAGGAAGCCATAAACCACACACAGTTAATTAACTGGACCTTTAAACTTCGAGAAACTTCTCTGAAAATTCTCTTTTAGTTTCTTTTTGTCTTAAATAAAATTATCATTTTACATGTTCACCTAATAGTTGTATTTACATATCTTTCATTTAAGACTTCTGGCGCTGAAAATCAAATTTTACCCATATTTCTCTAGTAGTGAGTAGTTCTCTTTTAAAAATAGAATATAAACTATTTTATTTTAACATACTGGCAGCATAGTTAAACATTTAAATTTGGAACTTTTGGAACTTGGAATGCGGTTTAAAAATATTTTCTTCATTCTTTGGTGATTCTTTGTGAAAATAACGCTAAGAGATTTTGTTTGATTATTGTGGTTAAATAGTGATAGTTTATTAATTGTTTGTGATAATCAAATAAAACCATAAGACAAAGCTTCAACAAAGACTGGATTTTCCAGCAGACCTCTGCATACTATCATAAAACTAAATATGCCGCGCCGTGTGTAATCCGCCTTAGCGAAACAACCATATCTCCCTTCGGAACCGCTACAGTGCCATCTGTTGCCGTCCATCGAAACTATTATCTAAAGTGAAGTAATTATGTTTCATGGGTAGGTTTTTTCACAATATCTTTAATAGATAAACTCTCATTTAATACTCGTTTAATAACTAAACATGAACCCCTTAACTGCTAGTGACAGAATTAAATATTGAACATTCTCCAAGGATTATAATTTAATTTGAATATGTAAATATATGTCTGTCCAGTGTCTGCATTGCCTGTCCAATTTGCATTTTTGCTCCAAAACATTCTCCAATTAAAATATCTCCATACGTTTAACAATGTGGGTAATCTACATACCCTTTTGATAATTATAAAAACCATCTTATGTTAAATACAAAAAACATTAAAACATGTTTATTTCATAATATCTATCAAACTCCTTTACAGCTATAGACCAAAGACCCGTTAAAAATTTCAAAATAACAGTACTAAAAGATCTGATGCATAATTATATAATTTCTTACTGCGTTCTAAAAAAATGTTTCAGTGTGATAATATGTATATTAGTTTTAGAACAAAATAATATAAAGTATCAAGATCGTATTTTTTGATCGTTTTTTTTTTTTCATTTTCAGCTCCTTTCTAGTGCCTAATAGATTTATTCTTTACTTTTTAGACTCAATTGTCAAATATCAGATGTCAATTGCAAACTGTATGTCAGCTTTGGCATACATAAAGTTTAATATATAATTTGCTATAATTTTCTAAGTATAATGCTAAGGAAAAGTTTGGCAACCGCTTACGTTGAAATAACTCTATCGCGAAGAGATAAAAATAAATGTAAGGCGATCATCACTAATGTCATTATTCAATGTAAGTACAAATCTCAAACACAAATTCATAAAATCCTAAAATATGCACAGGGAATTAATCAGTATAGAACAGGGCCACGCCACGACTACTACAAGCCACGATTCGCTCACGGCTTTGATATAAATTGCTTTAACATTAAAAGATCTATGAAATAAAAGCTTCCATTTGAGGGATCATTTATATGTCAATACAAGTTAGTTAATCTGTACTTAATTTCTCTTTTCCTTCCTTATTTTTGTACAAATTATTCGCATCATCGGAATGTGTCGAGCATAATTTTGTATTGATACACCTGTGGTGTATCTATGATCCACAAAATAAATAAAGCTGAATCTCAAACGATCCCATATAAAAATCGCACAAAAAACGAATATTTAAAATTAGATAAAATGAAAAACGTATTCAATCACTTACGGAAGCCTTTAATATAAATGGCTCAATTTTTATATTACCATTTCTCGACTATTAATCATTTCCTAAAATAAAATAACTTTCCTTACTTGGCAACGTCAAAATTAAACCGTGGTGAGCAGATAAGCCTTTTGAAGAAATGAGTGCCTAATACATTTTTCATGACTTTTTCGAGGAAAATATTAACCGGCCTACTTACCTAATTTTAACGGTAAGCCAAACAGGCGTAGGTTGTGGCTCCATCTGTAAAACTAACAGATTTTGTAACGGATTAAAACAAAATATTGGCAGATGTTCTTCAGTCTAAGCATGTAGTCTAAGAGGTCGTGTAGTGTCGGCGGCCGTAAGGTGTCTGCCGACTCCAGAATAGGACCACCTCATCTCTCCTCGTGGGTGTTGTAAAAGATGACTAACACCATGAAACACCGTGCGCGTTCTGCGTGCACTATGTGGACACTGTGTCCCTACAGGGATAAAGCTGCTACCACAAGCCCTGAGGCACTATACCATCTTTATAAGAGTGGACTCGCCAACCCGCTGGGCCGACTAAGCATTTAAAGAATTCAATTTCGTGCACGAGGCAATGTTAATTAATTGAAAATCATGAACGAAAACCATGCTTTCTGGTTCGGGAATGAATGGTAACGCCCTCTATAGTATGGACCAAAGATCCTCGCCACGATACTGATGCATCATTTCTATTTTGATTTTAATATCAGTAGATCAGTAGATTTCTTTGTTGTAAGTCTGGGTACAAAACCAAGATCGCTTTCTTCATATATTTTCTCAGTTGGAGCCAGGGCGTTAACAGACTCCAAATATTCATACCGAGTTATTATTTTGTGCTAGTTGTAATAAGCGTGCATCCATCTTTTTTTTAACTTGTATTTCACATGCACAAACTTTTTCTCGATATCATAGATCTTTCTTTTGTATATCATTTCTTGACTTACGAATATTTCCTCTTGTTTTTTTTATCATTCTTCATTAAAATATCTCTATTTATTCGAAATTCTCCCAAATTATTTAGTTTAGCTGATAACGTTTTATTCTCAGATTTTAATTCATCCTTCATAATTATAAAATTTCTATCCATTTCAGCCATTTTTTCTTTGAACTGGTTTTTCTCTGTGTAATTTATCTCTTCCAGGTCTTTTACTTTAACCATTAACTCATCATTTTCTTCGTTCTTCGATTTTAGAGTTCTTTGTAAATATGCACTAACGTCAGTTCTGTCTTTGTCTTGTTGATCGTAAGCTTTTTGCAATTCTTCATTACGAACCTCATACTCATCAACAGTTATCCGTAGCCTTGCAATTATACGGTTGCACTTGGCAATTTGCAAGTCTAAAAATATTTTTTCTACCTCTGTACCTACTTACTACCTTTGTAATTACTTTTGGTTTTGGTTTCACGTCGTTTTCTTTTTCTTTATTTTCATTTTTGATGCCATGTTTTATAAAAATGAATTTGTTAAATAATTTGACATGACAAGGTATATGACAGCGAAAGCCAAAGTTAATAAAACAATTAGGCCATGCGCTATGAAAGAATTGGAATAAAGTACACCGACATTTTGAAGCGTAGTTATTGTTAAATAAGATTCATATTAATCGGTACGTACTCGTACACTAATTGAGTGCATGAACCATCCGCATAACTGTGCTAAGCTGTAAACTGTGAACCACAAAGTACGTGTGCCTTTGATCGCTGATCGGGAATGAAGTACAAATATATCGTTAATTTATCGGCAAATTGGCTAGAGAGGTGCCCCATTCACGTTTCATCGGTATAAAGCGAAACTTTTTTCTGATACACGATTCACTTATTTTAAAATATGCATGCAGATCTACATTTATTTGTTTACTGACGTATTTTAAATTGTGATAATAGTGCTTTTCAACGGCAAAACAGTCGTTAACTCATCCTCAACTCGTAATGACTAACTACTGGATATGGGTCTCTTCTTTGTTATGCCATCAAGCACGGTTTCAAACCAACCCCGTCCAGTCTCCACATTGCAATACTACAAAACCTTTCTTTTGTTTACCTCATACCTAAAGTTCATACAGCCGCGACGTAATCCATTTCTTGATAATTATTTAATCAATCAATATATTAGCTTATAAAGGCCGATTGCAGGGCACAAGTCATTCCATATAATCACGAGGGGGTTTAAAAGCTTTGAAAGGCCTATATCGCCATTGTGAGTCGGTGAGTTAACTTTTTTTAACTGAAAACGAAATCCTTTAATTTAAGAACCAATTTACAATATTACTGTCTAAAAAACGCGAGATTGTAAAATGTTGAAACGCCTTTCTGCAAAGAAATAACTTGTGATTACTTTTCTTCACCAGGCATCACCGTATTTATAGGCTCAATCACCATCCTACAATGTGTGTGGACACCTAAATATGCCTTCTACGACTATGATAAACTCGCTCGTATCATGTATCTCTACGACTCAAGAGCCTGCGGTTACCGGCATTCTTCCATATCCATCTCCGAAATCGTTCTGCGCAATGAAACCAATGGTTTAAACCTGATGCCCATAAAGTGGGTGACAGCAGCTGCAACTGCTTCCACCAGACTAACTACAAAGACTAGAAAGTAAGTAAGAGATGATATTAAAATGGCTCCCGTGCTGTAAACAATTGCAAATAGTCTAGTCTTAAAATTGCATCTTTAAATTAATTAAATGGCAATAAATTCGTTTATAAAATCAAAATAGTAAAATTTTGATTCACTATTGATTGACTCACTTGATTGATTGACTTGACTCACTCTATTTATAAAACAGTTCTCACAATCGTCGACATCTGGACTTAACAAATCATTTTCTTTTACAGATACATAGAAATTAGTGTTTGTGTCCATATCATATGGCTAGCAGTCGCTCTCGTGTTACGAGTCTTCTTGCCGACTACCAATACTTCGTTTCTCAAGATTCTTCTCACTATTTTTTACATCGTGTCTATATTCGTCGTTATCTTTGACGGATCAATGGCGGTAGTGTACATCGCTCACATTCAACAGTGCCTGACGAAAAGTATGGTGTTAAGGAACACAGGATGGAATGTAGAAATGAAGTTAAAAAGTTATGAAGACTTCGCAGGATGGTTACCGATTACCGCGTCGTGCTGCTGGTTGAGAGGCATCGTGTTTTTCTGCCTTAATATATACTGCTGCACAGTCATACAACAAATAAAGCGTAAACTTAAGCATAAGGAAGTGAAAACAAGAATAGCCACAGAAACGAACTCTCCTATCCCTGAAGCAGACGTCAGCTATCAGAGATTCGTCGACACTAATAAAATTTTGTACTTTAGAAATGGAGAGAACTTTCCTTTTAATAGAGGTTATAGTGTGTAATAAATGCGTGATTAAAGAGTTTCCTTATTAATTAAAGTCTGAAGTTGATAGAGCGTTTTCACGAATGCTCTCGCTTTGGCAACGAGAAATAAGGCGATTCCATTTTCAGGGGAATTCAATTTAAAACGTTGAAAGGAAGATGCTATTAAATTTTTCATTATAACCTCGGCGGGGGACGGGAGCCATTAATTTTGGACTTTATGTGTAATCAAAACACGGGCGAGGCCAATTCCAGCGACAATAAATTGGTTCAGGGCCCACTTGAAATTTGTTTGTAACTAGATTTTGTATGAGGAGACGATTGTCCCGGAAACTGTTTACGAAATGTCCCGGCTGATTTCATTTTCGATTGAACTTTGTAAGTAAATAATTGATTTATGTCACGGAAATGGGTTCCCTCTATATTTGTACCGGCGTCGTGATTTTATACCAAAGTAAGTAACTGTTTAGTTAAATATAGGTATGTTGTTTGTTTGATGATGATAATGATGACAAAATGCTTCAATTCGGCGTTATACTTGGAAGTGGTCTTCAAAACTGATTTTCAAAAACAGAGTGAACCAAAATGGTTTTTGACAATCTAAATGTTCTTTTTAGTATTATCTAATATCAAATACCAATATTTTAAAGTCCCTTAGTTTTATGTAAAAATCACTAGGTGTTGCAGAAAAAATGTAAGAAAACTTTAAAAGGATTTAAAAATTAAATATATTTTATCAAATCGTTTGATGGGACAAATAATCGCAAACAAAGAGCTGCCAGTATAACACCGCCTGACAGAGTGATGTCTGAATTTGAAAACTATATAAAATACTAGCGACCCGCCCTCGCTTCGCTTCGGTTTTCAAAATTTCAAAATAAAACATAGCCTATATGTTATTTTCTTAGGTTTTCGCGATTACTATACATAGCAATTAAACAACTTTGAAACAACTAACGGTGTCACCCCGTGACCACGTCCACTGCAAAGTGTTCGAAACGTCGGGATATAAATAATGTGAAATATACGCGATTTAAACCGTTCAAAGTTGTTTAATTGCTAGCCTATATGTTATTCTGATGTATGAGCTATATTATTGTAAAGTTTCATTAAAATCCATTGAGTAGTTTTTGCGTGAAAGAGTAACAAACATCCATACATACATCCTCACAAACTTTCGCCTTTATAATATTATAATAATAATAATAGGATAGGATTAATGCTATGGATACTTGCATTATATTTTGACAAAACTTTTCATAAGTTTATAAAAAATGCAAGTACGAATAGGTATAAATAAATGCAGTTCTAGATAATCTCGTATATATCGCAAGATATTCGGCTCTTCCTATCCAGACACCACCGGTTTTTCAAATCGTCGTCAGGCCAGATCATAGAGTATTATACCCAAGTACTGTACGTGGAGGTATGTACTCCATGGGCCCGATATACTCGGCCAGAGGATATTCCGCGTTGCGCTTCTCAGTACGTGGTCCCCATTCGAGGTCTATTCTACTCCATCGGTTAACAGTCCTGCAGCAAATATGACCTGACCCTGCAGAGCCGATATCGCATTTTTGTGTGCTGATTCCAAAAAGTTACAAAAGTGGATATTTTAATATAACTAATCACTAATACAATTTCTAATTCCTTCCAGCTCTCATCTGCATCGTTGCCAGCTGGCTGATCCTCAGCTGCCAACTGACGCCGGACCCTAGCGAATTGCAAGAGATAACCCTCGAAAAATTGCTCTATCTCTACGACCCTGGAACTTGTGGCAGGATCTTTTTCTACAACACCAGTATTGGCTACACCACTTCTATAGTTTGGCCGGTTAAGAATGTTGTCGCCGCTAGTTTCTATAAGTAAGTAATAAAAAGGTGCTTCAATATTTATTTTGTTCTTGTTAGTACACATGCTGAATTAGTAATCTGAAGTGGAAACTGCAAGAAATTGTGGAAACTGCAACCTGTCGAGATATAGGAATGGATTTGGAGAAAGTCTTGAGAAAATGGGGAGGGATAGGATGAGAATGGGCTTTGGCACATCTCACTCACTACCGAAACACGTACGTACATTAGGGAAATAAGATAAAGTGGGAAATGTAGTACATTTCAAGGTAGTCATTCTGTGAGAGAGGGGTAACGTGGCCAGTCGAGCGCACCCAGTGACTGTTGGGTTGCAGCGTGCACTCTCCCCCTCAAATTATATATATATATATATATATATATATATATATATATATATATATATATATATATAATATGTTACGATTTTAATTTTACTTACAGGCTCTTACATGCATCATGTCCTTAGTTCATAATTAATATATCTAGGGAATTAAGAATTATTAGGGAAATAAGATAAAGTGGGAAATGCAGTTCATTTCAAGGTAGTGAGGTTAACATTTAGGATATTTTTCATCTAGATTGATTATGAAGTTCCCACGGGAATGGCAAGTACACGCGAACGAAGTCGCTGGCACCAGCTAGTTATAATAATGATGGTAATTTCGTCGGAAGTACCTATGTGAATTTGATTACAAGATCCACCGTACGTTAGCAATAAAATTCCTAGTTGCGCTCGAGAAGCCGGAGAGATAAAATCTCTCCGAAAGTGAACGCAGCCGCCACTGAAAATTTCAACCGCAGTTGTTGACGAAACGTTTGGAAGAAAGAGAAGAGTTTCTAGAAGACCTCAGCCAAGTAGCCCGGAAGATTCAATTAATATGGACACCGGCCGAGAAAGCCTACACTCCACTATAATAAAATTCCTACTACGAGTATACAAATCCGCATGAATATGAACAATTCGTTTATTTTATCTTATCTTATATTTTTTAATTCTTCTTACTCCTTATGCAAACTCCACTAAACTTCCTTGTTTTGTCTTTTACAGCAAGATCAAAGTCTGGCTATGCCTGCACGTGGCCTGGATGGTCCTCTACTTGGTCTACTTGACCCAACGTCAGAGGACCTGCGGGTTCTATGTCGGTTTGTTACCATTCACTGCTATTGGCATCGCCATGCTGATCGTCGATCTGGTTTACTGCAGCTTTTTCCTTAGAGATGCCACTATTACCCATACAGAAAGTAAGTCTACTATATTAAAATACCAGGCTATAATATCCCACTGTAGTATACTACATAATGCGCTCTATAATCTGGTAGACCACAATCCACCCGACAGTCTAATGATGATTAGTGAGTGTGCAACGGTAGCTCATATGTTGTCGAATTCTTCAAAAAATTAATAACAGCCAATACTCACTTCAGCAGTTTATTCATACGTAAACGAAATAGGAATAAAAAAAATACACCTAAAGCGTTTTTTTATATATATAGATGTAGTTGAAGTGAATTCCATGCGCAAACAAGTGATCTATGAGATTATATATTTAGATGTAGGTACTTTTGTATACGATGTGAATTCAGGCGATCTATGAGATATTCACAAACAAGCCGTACAGATATTGAATTTATTTTCAATGTGTTGAGAACTCTGTCCTGCATTTCGTCTACAAATTTCCATATATCCCATAAATCACGTGTCCATGAGCGATGGTAACACTTACCAACACGTGAGACCGCTTGCCCGTCCGCCTACTTCAATATTAAAAAAAAACTTTCGATATTAAAATAGATTTTTTCGAAATATTCGCAATAATTGAACACGATTCTCACAATAATACAATGAAATTGATACTGTTGTGTGAATCCATTGGATTGTAAACAGGTGGAATGTAATTGATCCCACTCAGAGCTATATACAACCTACTACTTATAAAGCTATATACAAGTAGGTTATTTAAGTAGGCATTTGTATAGATAGGCAGGTAACTTCATAATCATGATCGCTTCGTATTAACAATTAAGTGGAGCCACAGTAAAGTTAAAATAAACAGTAAAGGACTTTTAAAACTATACTGCACTAAAAACAATGCCACCAGAACATCACAATTTTTACATGTTAAACCAAATACCTTGTTGTCGGCCGTTTTTAAGGCTACATCATCTCTTCCCGTTGGGTGTGGTAAAAGGCGATTGAGGGATAACAAAGCGGCCACCACAAGCCCTGATGAACTACACCACCTCTAAAGGAGTGGACTCGCTAACCCGCTCGGCCAGCGTGGCGTTTTAAGGCCAGTCATCTTTCATACTCAAAACATAGTGCATATGTAGGCCCGTGTCCAGCGGTGAATACTAAAAGGTCTGGGTACGGTTGAACCAAGTACCATACATACTATACTAGTAATTCTGTAAAATTGTACGGAAATGGTTAATAATTGACGAATGTATACTTTACTGGCGAATTTCTTAAAAAAGGAGACTTTTATAAATATCAACGGGCGTTGTGGAATACTTCAAGGACAATAGCGAATATAGTGACTATAGTTAATTGGGACATTCTTAATAATAACATTTTGACCAATTAAGGGGCTACCAATTTTAGACATTTCATAATTTAAATTTGCACATCGTTTCTCGGTTATAAAATGAGCTCAGTGATTTCATACCGTTTATCATCTTGTACTGTGTTACGCAAATACATACATTATTAATATACAATTCCGGCATAAAATAGGTGTATTTTGGGACGCGTGGTATATTAAAAAAATATTTTACATAAATACTCCTTGTTTCTTTCCAAATTGCTTTCATTCACCTCCGTGATTAGTATAATTAAATCTAGCAAATAAATTTATTGTTACGTGACAAGCTCTACCGCCAGATGAACAGACAACTTGAAGAAAGTCGCTGATAGTGGATGGAAGAGAAGACCAGAAGAGCTTCAGCATGTGTCTCTCAATTGCTGGATATAGGTGTCTTCCGAGGCCCGCAACCACACAGTTTTCTTATATAGGAAGAAGGCGGCGGACGAGCAGATATCCCACCCGATGGTAAGTGGTTACTGTCACCCCTCGTCATCCGCGATACATGACAACATAAGCCCAGAATGACAAACATCAGCACCCCACGGATGCGCTGCTTACTTCTGGAGATTTAAGAATGGGTTTGGAGAAAGGATTAGCAAAATGGACTCTGGCTTATCTCACTTAAGTCCGAAATACATGCGTCCATTAGGGAATAGGTTAAAGTGGGAAATGTAGACGATACTCGGCTATGCTCATCCAGTCACTACTGAAAGTTGTCGTCGGTTCATCTGGCCAGTTAGAGTCCCATACTACGCTTTCCGGTGGCGTTAAAATGTACAAATTAATAAAAAAGTTTATGCATCAAATTCCTATTAAGTCCCGACCAAAAGAACCAATAATAGAAAACAGTTCTTTTTCTTTTTCACCAGAAGACATTGTACTCTACATAAACCAAGAAGGCGGCGACCTCCGTCATATAAAACATTCGCAGCACCGTTTCCAGCAAAGCCTGCTAGGAAAGGTATCTAACAAGGACACCTCCTGGGTCGCTTTAATCATGGCGTACTGCAGCTGCAGGGGTATAGTGCAGTGGGTAGTCAACTTCTGGATAGTTAAGGACAATTACTTTTCGGGGAAGGAGCATTTTCGTGAGTATTTTTGCCTCTTGTAAAAAAAGCACGCTATGTATTAGTAGCGTGTATATGTAAGACTAGCGACCCGCCCTCGCTTCGCTTCGGTTTATAATTTTTTTTTTTCAATATTTCAAATTAAAATATAGCCTATATTAGACACGGATAATGTAGCTTCCCATTTATGAAATAATTTTTCAAATCGGTTCAGTAGTTCCAGAGATTACCCCCAACATACCTACAAACACACAATTTTACCTCTTTATTATACGATAGTAGGTATAGAAGATTTCGCATATAATTCTTTTTTATTTGTCTATTCTTCAACAGCTTGACGATGCACGCTTTAACAATCTTATCGTAAATAGAATTCAAATCGTTAAACAAAAGCACATTTCACTTTACAGTAGTAGTTCTAAACACTCGTTTTCAAGTCTAGAATCATATTCGGAAGAGCTAAACATTTGCCTATGGACAGCTAACGATACAAACAGTACACATAATTGTCGGACTGTGAGCAGCTTGCATTCTTTATACAAAATTTGTGTGAAAAAACGATAACGCTTTCCATATGCCTCTTTTAAAACTGAGCGCTGAGCTCTCTCTACAGTAATCATATGACATTTAGCGGCTCCACCCCATATCGTCAGACAAGTAAGTTAGAAAGGATTGACAAATGCTGCAATAAACTAGTTTTATGACCTCCAAAGTGGCACCATAGCGTAGTAACCTGATAATACCAATTAACTTCATAACGCGGCCGAACAATACAGTAATATATTTCATCCAATAACAACTTTATTTCTGACACGTACGTTAAGTTTTAATATAAGTATTCATGGTGTACCATGAATACTTATATTAAAACTTGACACAGTTATAGCTTATGACTTGGGTTAACATTTTGGATATATTCTACCCCGATCCATTACAGAGTTCCCACGGGAATCACTCTAAAGTTCACGAGATCGACGTCGCTGGTACCACTTGTCACTAGGTAAAATAAAGTGTAAAGTGCGAATGATCACAGACCAAAACAACATTTTTTTGGAATGTTTGTCTGTCTGCATTTGTCCTTCTGTGTCTGTCCGAATGCGCATCACACAAAAAAATCTGGACCGATTTTAATGAAACTTGTCATAATTATAACCTATGTGCCAGATTAATATTTAAGGTATCTTTTACTATTTTAAAGTTCCCACGGTAATCAAACAAACCATACATACTATAACATCTACGCATACTAAGTTGCTGACACTGCTGGTCTATAGATATAATAAAATTATAATAAAGTATATTGTATTATAATAAAGTCTATAATTATAATAAAGTCGTAACAAAGCCGTGTCTTTTTATATTCTAATCGTGGTCATCTCGTGGCCACGGCTGGTGTAATCCGAGCCGCAATAAAAGAAAAATAGGAATAAAAGATAAATAAATAAATTTATTATACGCGTTCAGACCCGATTTAGATGTCAGATGTTAGATACAATGTCATCAAAACGCGAAAGTTAAAAAAATTATAACGCCGTGTGTCTGCATATATTTTACCATTTTTTTTTAAAAAAGTCGTTGCAGTATAGTAAATACGGGTGATACAGAGTATAAAACAACATTTTTCGGAACTTTTTCCTGTCTCTGTCTGTCTGTCCCACCGCACGCAAAAGTTTCGGGGTGGATTTTAATGAATCTTGGCATAGTTATAGCTTATGTGTCGGATCATGGTACTTTTTATCCAGGTCCATTGTAGAGTTTCCAAGAGAATCACTCTATAGTTCACGCAAATGAAGTCACGGCCAGGATAAATTCGCTATATCTCGGTTAAAGATTCAAAATACTAATCGGTATCGGGGTGTAACATTTTTACAATAATTTAAAGATAGAAATATTGGAATGGTCTTGTGATTTTGTAGTATGATAGTTTAATATTACTGTTTTTATTTTAGAAAAACTAAGAATGGAAAAAACTAGCCGTAAATGCTCACGAAGAGATGCCATATCAAAGTGAGTCGTGGAGATATGCTGACAAGAAACTAACTTAATCTTGAAGTTCTTCTGACCTAGACTATGTTTACCTGTATAATAATAAACTAACTACGTATAATATACCTACCTTGAACTATACTGTATTTCCCACTTAATCCTATTTCCCCAATGTACGTACGTGTTTCGGTAGGGAATGAAATACGCCCACCCCCCGCCCATAGAACATGGTGCAAGTCCTCCTCTGCCATGCCACACTCACACTGACTACTCTCACACAGCTTCATATCATGCAGTCGCTTTCGAAAGCAGCCATGCCCAGTGAGTATCTGGGAAGTTTCATAGTCCGGTTCGACCCAACGCGACTTGAGTCGAACCGCCACGTCCGGGAAGAACCTGAACAGCTCTCTGCCTTTGCTCTCGCCAACCCACCTTTCATGCCAGCTAGCCACTGTCTCGTTCCAAATGGCCTGTTTCCCAGCACGCGCCTCCTCCCTGGTCGCAAGTAAACGCGCCAGATCCATCCTGCCAGCGCGGATTACCTCAAGGTCCGCTGGAAGCACGCCCGCCAGTACCGGTAGGGCGAGCGTGCTGACCGATCTATATGCCTTCGTCAATAGGATCAACGAAGGCCGCTGAGTGCGCAGAAGGACGCTCCGAACTACATGCAAGGACGCACGCTCAAACCAGCACGCCGCGGCATAGGTGAGTGTCGCCACATACGCACCACGGTACAAGATCCTGAGGCCCCGGAATCGAATTCCCCACGATGAGGCCGACACCCGGGACATCTTCCCGAATGATTTACTGCTGCTTTCACCTATGTATTTCGCATGCTCCACGAACGATAGGCGTGCGTCTATCACCACCCCCAGAATTTTGGCCGATGAGACAGCCCCCACCGAAGCACCACCGAACCTGATAGTGGGTCGTCTCTGGAATTTCCCCCTAATGGCCATTGTTTGTGACTTTGTAGGGGAAAACTCCAGTCTATTGCGGACCCCCCACTCGCTGATGCGCTGCAATGCACTTACCGCCATTGTCTCGATATTTGCCCTCGATTGTGCCTCGATGAGGACCGTAACATCGTTTTCATTCGGATAATTGAGTAAGTAAAATAATTACTTGATCAACATCCTCATATTCAACATATCTTTAGTTTATCTTACTTTTATCTTTAGTTTATGTGCCAGAGCCCATTCCCATCCTATCCCTCCCCATTTTCACAACCCTTTCTCCAAATCCGTTCCTATATCTCCAAAGGTAGGCAGCGCATCCGGGGGCGTGCCAACGTTTGTCATTTTGGACTAATGTTGGCATGTATCGCGGATGTCTATGGGCGACAGTATCTACTTACCATCAGGTGAACTGTATGCTCATCTACCGCCTTCGTACATAAAAAAAAACATAAGTTTGTAGCACTAACTTAGTATATAGATATTTTTCTTTTTTTTTTGTACTAACACTTGCTGTGAATCCGTGTTGTCCGATTCAATAGGTAAATAAAATAAAGATAAACATATATTTTATATAGTTTACGTAATGCCCGATCTACCCGTAATTAATTTGATACTCAGTGCTCATATATGAGATACGAGCATGTGACGATGGATCTTGGTAAATATGGAGAAAGCAATTAAACCTCCGCTTATAAATAAATGAGATCATTATCACGATTTCGCGGCATTTACAAATGCTCACCGTTAATTATGGGGACTCTTTTGAGAGATGGGAAACGCAAAGATACGGGTATAATTTAATTTCTAGGAATAAATATTAAATAATGCTGGTCTCAATGGCCCGTGGATACGTAAATAATATTAAATAAAATGTGGATAAAATATTAAATAATTGTGACGTGGATCCAAAGATACAAAAATATAAAACTAGACGAGTTCTAAAACTATAAAAAAATAAAACTATAAAATATATATGTATATACTTAGTCCGGCCATAAATACCGTTACGATGAATAAAAATAAATAAATTGCATTTAAATTTGGAATCTGTCATTCTCACGTGAAAATAATTGTTTTTTTCTTACTTTGGCGCCAATTATTATTAAATATTGTCCTCATATTAAAATGTAGTGGGGTGATAACGAAAATCGTAGGTATTGCTGTAATTGTATTACACAAAGCAGGCATGGAGCCAAATGCAATTTTTAAAACTCTCCATCCGCTATAAATCGAGCTATTGGTAGGTACATTGAAACGTCCTCTGTTTGTGACAGAAAATGATCTGGTCGTCCACGCATTATTCGTACTAAACAGACGATTAAATCTGTGAAGGAGAGAATCCGAAGATATCCCGTCAGAAAGCAAAAGTTTTTATCCAGAGAGATGAATATAGCACACAAAACCATGTCATGTTTTGTAAAACATGATTTAGGACTTGCAGCTTACAATACACGTACTGGTCATTTCTTAACTGATAATTTAAGGAAACCTAAGGTTGACAAATCAAAACAACTTCTTCGCCGGTACGCTCCCAGACAAATCTTATTTGCGGACTGACTATTGAGGAAAAAACTTAACAAGCATAATGATCGAGTTTATTGCTCAATTGGTCAATAGACTGCAACGTGGCCATTATCCGACTTCAGTGGTGGTTTGGTGGGGTATTAGCTATCATGGAGTGACTGAACCGAATTTTTGTGAAAAAGGTGTTGCAACGTCGCCTCAAGTGTATCGAAGTACGAATTGTTGAGAAGGTCGTAAAGCCTCTTAACAACACCCTGTTCCATAACCAAGAAACCAAGAAAGAACCGCTCAACACAGGCGTGGATAGATAGGAATATTCCCGACTCCATTAGAGCTGAAGAATGGCCGTCATTTAGCCCCCATCTTAATCAACTACATTATTATTATTATTATTTTTTATAGATTAGTGGGCGGACGAGCAAGCGGTCCCACGTGATGGTAAGTGTTACCGCCGCCAATGGACACCTGCAACACCAGGGGGCATGCGGGCGCGCCGCCGGCCTTTCAAAATCCTATTCACAGCTCTCTTGAAGAACCCCATATCGTAGCTTAATGGAAAGACCTCTTCAGGCAGTTCGTTGCACTGCCTACGGGTTCGCGGTATAACATATTTTTTGGACCGAACAGTGCGCGACACCTTTATGGCCTGGCATGCTTTAAACGCCATGATGATATTGAATCCCTAAAACATTCCATAAGGGTAACAGTTGCCAATTTTCCAATAGAAAAGGTGCGTGTTTCAATCGAAAACTGGTCACAACGTTTAAAAAATTGTATAAAAGCATTTAGAATAAAAGTTATATTTTTAAAATGCTTACTCAGAATCATGAGCGGGGGCTCATGCTTCTGAGTAAATTGATAATAATATAATGTATTGTACACACATAACATGAAATAAAAAAGAAAAGATGTTCAAAAGGTAAGCTTATCTCGTGCAGAGATTTCTTCCAGCACATCTGGGAAAGTGAAATATAGGTCAAGAGGGAAAGGCTGGCTTAGAGCGTACGGAAAATATGTACCTATGTATAAATACTATAATAATACTAATAAAATACTTTTTTTATAGAAAAAAGGCGGCAGACGAACATACAGTCCGCATGATGGTAAGTGGATACTGTAGCCCATAGACATCCGTGATACATGCCAACATTAGGCCTAAATGACAAACGTTGGCATGCCCCCGGATGCACTGCCTACCTTTGGAGATATAGGAATGGATTTGGAGAAAGGAAAATGGGGAGGGATAGGATGGGAATCTCACTCACTACCGAAACACGTACCTACGTACATTGAGGAAATAAATAAAGTAGGAAATGCAGTACATTTCGAGGTAGTATTCTGTGAGAGAGCGGTAACGTGGCCAGTCGAATACTCTCAGCGGCTGTAGGAATGCAGCATACACTCTCCCCCTAACTGTATTAATATTATATAAATTATTACTCCCCTTATATAAATATATATTTATATAAGTACATATATAAATACTAAAGTATTTTTTAAAGAATATCATTTTCTGGGCTTTGTATTTAGCAAATTTGTTTGCCTGCTCGTCTGACACTTTTATTCTATAAAAAAAAATACACAGTTTACCTAAATTAAACAACTCGAAAGCTCGAAAAATATTTAAAAGTAGTGAAGCAATTTTCCAAGGTTCAACAAAGTAACAATTACCCAAACACACCTCGGTTACGCTAATAGTCGTATATGTGAAAGCTAATAGCTCCAGAAACAAATATTGTTGTTGCGTGTTGAAACTGTCGCAGCTGTCTTTGTTACTTCACTGTCTGGGTCCAAAGTATTTATTAGCAGTGCTCGGGACTTCCTGCCTGCAGACGTTACACTATGTATGGTTAAATTGATTACCACGGGAGCTCTGTAATTGTTCTGAATAAAAAGTGCCCTAAATGTTGACCCGACACGTAAGCTATAATTATGCACTTTCATTAAAATCCGTCCAGTGGCTTTTGCTTGAAGCACGTGCAGACAGACAGAAAAACAGACAAACAATCAAAAAAATGTCGTTTTGAGCCCTGTATCATTCATAGATATAATATTGATATTTATTATACTAATATATGTATTATGTGCATTATGCATATGTATTATTATATAAATATATATATCATATATTAAATAATATGTGACGAATGTACCAAATCACATTTTGGGAATGCACGTTTTAGGAATACAACATTTTGGAAATTTAACATGTTGGGAATAGACTTTCGGGAATTAATCATTTTAAGGAGACAAGGTTATGGTCCTGAAGGTATTTTTGTAGGACCTTATATATATGGATATATCAAAGGTATCAATCACACCAGCTACCCCGCAAATATTCCAACAAGATATTCGTTACTGCCTGAAGCCATGAATTTTACTTATCAAAAACATTCTCTAACTTCCTGGAGTCCGTACATTCCCATGACAACTTTTACGTACATTATAATCCAACGCGGATGATCCTTCAAGATAAATATAACTAAACATTTTCCTGTTATGTCCCTTGATAAATTCTACCCGTGTCACACAGAGCTCTTTTGATGAAATGTACAATCCACAAAAAGGTAAAGGAAATGAGTGACCTACGGACGCCACTACATTCGGTACGTGAGGCTATATAAATTAAGAGATGTCAATAGAGTCGATATGTTCAATAGAGAAAATGGTATCAATTGGGTTCGTCATAAGTGGATCTTACTGGGAGGACTTTTCCAAACGGGGGAATAAGTTTCAAATTCACTTATGGCGATATTGTTATTAATTTTGGAGGGGGGGAGGGACACTGCAATCTCACAGCTGCAGCAACACGCAATCGACTGGCCAGGTTATCCCTCTCTCACAGAAGACTACCGTCAAATGTACTGCACAATTACTCTTATCCTATTCCTTCAACGTGTTTCCGTAGTGACTGAGATATCCCGGAGCCTATTACCATCCTATCCCTTCTCATTTTCCTAACTCTTTGTCCAGATACATTATTAATTACCAAAGTTAAACAGCGCATCCTGGGACAGGCCAATGTTCGTCATTCTGTACCTGTGTCTGTCTCTTTCTAACGTCCTCACGACTACAATACTAAATTGTTTTCAATGAAATTTTGCAGACAAGTAGCCTGAAGTCCGTAGAAGGACATAGGATGCTTTTTATCCCAAAAATATTAATGTTTTTCAGGGAGAGCCAGTTATTTAAAAAAACAAAGTCACACAGGCGATGCGTCGCACAAAAGCCAGTCTTAAATATGAGCGTAACTAAAGTGTAAAGTTATTTAGAGTTTATATACCACTTTCTCGTTTATGGAGAGGTAAACGCTTGGTAATGGGTCCGGAAATAGCGGTAAACAACCTTAACTCCCGCCATTATTATACACTTCGATATTATGGTGACGATGAAAAATTAACAAGAAAGTTTTATAGAGGTTCCTGGAATATTTGATAACACCTACGCTATAGTAATTAAGGTTCATTTTCACACGTCATGTTTCATATATATCAATGTTTTGCAATCGCGTACAATCTTGTTTTATTATATCAATGTCATGCACGTTCAGTTTTCCGTTAGTAGATATAATGTGTTAGCGAACCTATAAAAATGTGACCTTTGACCCTCAATTGTTTTATTTTATAGAAATGGCCCTATGAAGCCAAGCAGCACTTGACTAGTCAATGACGAAATTTTATTTTTTTTGCTTTAATTACAGCAACATTCCAACTTAATCTACTAATGTACTGCTAAATGAGTAGGTAAATGTTAAGGGACTGCTAGAGGGTGCAAGGGTACGCCACGGTTGTGAACTATTAAAAATACTCCTATTACAAGCAAGCTCAAAATGTCTTCATCCATTGGTCCATTGCTTGGGAAGGAAATATGTTCCGATCACTTCCTAATCGTCGAGCATCATCTTCATTTATTTATTTAAACCTCAATGCCGAAATAATCGTACAAATGGCGGACTTAATGCCATATCGCTTCTTCCACAAGTCAATCCCCGGATCAAACAGAATAGGGTCGCGGGTCCAATCTGGTTTAAATATAAATATAAACAAGGTTAATAATTGGAATTAGTTATTCCTTTTTGAGATAAGATTAACGTTATAGAGAAACAGTTAAATTATTGAAATCTTGTTTTTACACTCTCTACTTTTATTTGCATTAATTAAGTTTAAATTCAATTGACTATCACATTACGTCATATAATGTGGAGAAATATCATGCAAAATATTCAAGGGCCGAGCACAAACAAAGGCGCAGGTTGTTGATA
This sequence comes from Sesia apiformis, assembly GCA_914767545.1. Lineage (NCBI taxonomy): Eukaryota > Metazoa > Arthropoda > Insecta > Lepidoptera > Sesiidae > Sesia > Sesia apiformis. The sequence continues at coordinate 1,702,980 of OU611958.1, forward strand.
CTGAAGACTCGCTGAATACTTCATGTTCTGGATATCATTCTCCGTCATGAACTCGACTCTTTGCAGCTGTCCGTTGGGAAGCAGAACGTAGTACGTGCCAATGCTCTTCTGGACCTCGACTGGCCCATCCAACTTTTCCGCTTGAGGGTTATCAGTGGTTACAGTTTCAGTAGAATTGGCGTCATCTGGAGCTCCGTAAACATTAGCAGGAGGTCCGTATGTATTGTCAGGCACTCCATAGCTGGTAGCAGGTGGTGATTGCTGTTGGGGCAACATGAAGGGTTGTCCTAACGGCTTCCATCCAGATGCAGGATACGGACCCTCGGGGGGTCCATACTTGTCAGTCGGAGCGGTCTCAGTTGCGTCTTTGGGAAATGTGAAAGGTGCCCCAGCAGGCCTCCAACCGGATGGTGGGTATGGACCTTCCGCTTCTGTAGTAGTTTCAATCGGCAAGTCTGTTGTTGTTGGTGCTAACTCCAGCCGCTGGAACCTGAACCTCGCCGGTCTGAAGCGAGGTGGCTCAGCTATAACAACAGCCATAACACAAGACAGAACCAAGAACTTCAATCCAGCCATGTTTGAACGATGGGGTTCAACTGATGCTGATAAATCAATTTCTATCATATTTATACTCGTGCATTACTTTATGGTTCATTGTTGTATCATAAATGGCATCTCAGTCAGAAGGTCTGAGGATAACTTGATGGGGATCTGGTCATTCTGGTCACGTAGGCAGCATTGACCCCGTAATGTTCTACGTCAATAGGAAACCCTAATGGATGTCCAATGCCGTCATGATTAGACGTGTAGCGATTAATTAGGTGATGGTAATTCTAATGAAGTTTGTAATGAGAAATTTTCAGGGAGTTCTATAGGATGTTGACGAAATTCATGTGGGCACTGACGTTACTCTCTTGTCAGTAATCTAAGTAAGTATCTGTCTGTGGTTTGTGTCTATTAGAAGTAGATGAAAAGGATTGTCATCAGCATTAAGCACAAGGAATACTGTTTAATGCCGAATTTCTATTTGCAGAGCTTGAAATATTTATTTATATATGTTAAAAAAAAATTGCACATAATCGTACGTACAAAAGGCGAGCTTAATACCTGGAGGCATTCTATACCAGCCAACCTTTGGGTTGAACAGAGAGGCACGTTGGAAGGTGCATTAAATTTAATGGTAATTAATAGTAACATCAAGTTAATGAACTTCTCCTCTATCGGCATAACCTTGATCTGACATGACAAGCCTTTACACTTTCTAATGTTAGTAGAGATGTTTCATTACACTGAAGCCGATTTTTATTATTATGTGTTTGTATCTGGTGTTTTTTTTTTATAGACTAGTGGACGGACGAGCAAGCGGTCCCACGTGATGGTACGTGTTACCGCCGCCCATGGACACCTGCAACACCAGGGGGTATGCGGGCGCGCCGCCGACCTTGCAAAATCCTATTCACAGCTCTCTTTTGGTTTGTTTAGATTATTCTAGTTCTGAATACTAGACTCAAACAGACGCGTCCCTCACGTACTAATTACCTGTATACTACGTACTATACTCGTACATGTACTCATGAACTGAGAGGAATAAGCTATATGAAATTCTTTGTACAATGGTGTAAGTTTATCTTTATTCTCTCGCCTAAAAGTCCTTTGGCAAAACCTGGAGTCCTACATTATTGACGTTTCACGGTCTAAGTTTATCGGTACGTAGTCTCTATGGGCGTGTGATGTCGACCGCATTCAGAATACCGCCACCGCATCTCTTCCTGTAGGGTTAGTCGTCTTTTACAATAATGTAAAAATCGATCAAGGGATAACAAATCAGCTACCACAAGCCCTAAGGAACTACACTACCTCTAAAAGAGTGGACACGCCAACCCTCTTGGCCAGCTTAGTGTTTCAAGGCCATACATCCCTCATGCATTTGCCTATGTCCAGCAGTGAATGCTGTGGTTACGATACGGAAAATAGGGAAATATCCCTTCCGACTCGTGCTCTCTTCAGTCTCTTTATTTAAGTTTTCAATCCAGCGAGCCAGAGGACGTCGCGCGCTACATTTCCCGGTACGTGGACCCATCCACTCAATGATTTACATATCCAAACTAAATTCTAGTTTCCAGCAAAACAAGTTTATCAAATTTCATAATTACGTTGTCACTTTGATGTGATTCTGCAATTACGAAGCGTCGGTTTACATGTGTCACAAAGACTCCATGTAAACGAGCCGTGAATAGTCATTAGCAAATTGTTTGGTGCGTCATCACGTCACTGTCAAGGCGTGATTTGCATGTGCAAATAAAATGAACATACATCTGTGTGGGTGTAGGCATAATCGTATAACCTATTGATGTAGTGACGATCACTTTCGATTTTGTGACTGCTTCTTGAATATCTTTTACATATATTTCTGAATTGCTTACAGAAGACTACCGACAGTATCAACATGTGTATTTTAGAAGAGGGTGAGATATTTCAGATCCCATTTCCCATCCTGTCCTATCCCATTTCATTATCTTCTTCGTTTTTTGGTGCTATCTCCCCACGGAGGTTGCTGATCAGCATGGCTATTCACATGCTAGAGACTGCTACTCGGAACAAAGGCTTACTTCATTTATAGGTAAAAGAAAGTATGTAGAAACATATTCAATTTCGATTTCAGTTTCTCATGTTGTGTGTATAAAAAAGAGAAATGAAAAAAGAATTTCTAACATGTTTAATTTACTGCATCGGTAAACCTAATACGATACAAGTACACCATATCCAGTATTAAAATTACCCAATCTATATAAGTAGAAACGTTCGTTTGTTCAAAATACTTAAATCTCCGAAAGTTCTTCACCGATTGCTTTGAAATTTTGACACAACGTTGCATACGAATACGCGCGTGTTTTTATATATCTATCACAGGGTAAAAACAGGCTTTTTATACAAAAATAGGTAAAAACAGGGTAAGCGCCATCTGTTGGGCAGCCACAGCAACGCCGGGTATAGCTAGTATGTTGTAAAAAATATATCTATCGAAAAAAAATTATGATAGCCATAATTTTTCCCAGAACGTAATAGTCATATATTTTCATCTAGAACAATAAAAACTCCATTTTTTAATCAAACGATATGACTCCATTACAAAAACACATCCCTCCTAAACTTTCCGAAACACAATATTAAAAAACTTCGATACAAATTAATATTGTAAAGGCCAAGTTTTTTTTTTTATTAAAGGAGCCAAGTTCATGTACTTACTGACTGAGACCGCCCGGAAACTCGATTAGTATCTGAAAAAGTAGAATTGAAAGGAAGTTAATGAAGTGGCACGCTCTGATGGAAAGTTTAATGACGTGATTTCGCTTTCTGTCTTTGTTATTAAGTAATTTTACATTAAAGGCAAAATCAATAACAACTTCAAACTTTAAGTGACATTAGATAATCGTTGTCCGCGGCGCCGCTCTCTTAGATTTATATTCCGTTCCAATCAAATTTGTCCAAAATGTAAACAAACGTTACGGCCTGAGGTATCTGACACGGCCTTAAACTAATAAAATTTCTCAACATTTAGCTTTTAATCTAGCTCTAACACCATTATCACCTTACTATTAATTTAAGTCATTTACCTCTAGCCGCCATGTTTGTTTACACTTTCGAAAAATTTGGATTGGAACGGAATATAAATATAGAAAATTACCGTCAAGTACTACATTTCCCACTTTATCCTATCTCCTCAATATATCTCAGAGCCCATGCCCATTGCATCGTATTCTATTCCTTCCCATTTTACCAATCCATTTTCCAAATTCATTTCTAAGTCTCCAAACATAGGCAGCACATCCTGAAGCGTGCCACCGTTTGTCATTTAGTCTGATGATGCTGGCATGTATCGCGGATGTTCGTGGGCAACAGTATCCACTTACCACCAGGTGGACTATATGCTCGTCTGCCGCCTTCTTCCTATAGAAATAACCAATGGCAGAGCCAATCAGAATGGAGATTTCTCTTCTTTATTTTCCGTACTTTTTAGATAATATGGCCTGTGGCGGCCGGCTGTAGGATAGCTCCACCCCGTCTCTACCCATGTGTGTAGTTAAAGGCGACTAAGGGATAACGATGCAGCCATGACACACCCTGAGGAACTACATCATCTCTAAAAGAGTGGACTCGCTAACCCGCTTGGCAAGCGTAGCGTTTTAAGGCCACCCATCCCACATGCACAAGACAGTGTGCAGAGAAGGCTCATTTCCAGCAGTTGTGGACCTTTACAAGCCCTATCTAACGACATATAATTTGTAGGTATAGACATAGCTGATTTTGGGATTCCAACAAGTTTCCACCATGATAATTTGGAACTATTGAACCAATTTAGCTCATCTTCGAAGTTAACCGAGATATCGACCTACTACCTACTTCTCTGTCAAATTTATTATTCTGCAGTTTGCCCACAAATTTCACCTTTAATAGGGAGGATAGATATGTGTTCCTGGCTTCTCCCCTACAATTAAGTGGCCCGTTTCCATAATAGCTGTCCCAATCAATACATATCTAAGGCATTGTAAGGATATTGTCTCATCTTTAATCATCCCTTATTGATTCAATTTATTGAGGTCGTGTCGACCTCCTAATTAAATTAATGAATTCTGCCCAAAAGCTTGTGTTTCCATCCAATTAATATCGTCTTGTGTCCCAATTTGGATTTTTGATATAAGTGAAGCATTTTCTTTTCCCTTACATTTTTTTTTAATTTCAAAGTTATCGCCAGGGGACTAGCCCACGATTGCGTCAGAGACTAAATATTGGAAAATGTGAAAGTTGTTTAAGCCCAGCTGTGGGATAGAATTGTAGGTTATAAAAGGTTATCGCAGCAGCATACATAGAAATTTAGATAGATATATAGAAGTGATAGAAATTTCCTAAAATTGTATGTATTCAGAAATCAAACAAAAAATAGCACCTGTAGTATGAGATGTATCCACCCATGTCGTAGTTTTTATTATCCTCGTCCAATGTAATTAGGAAGATAAGACAGAACGGAATAATCGATATACCGGGCATCAGGCCTCTAATAATCACGAAGGTATTCGACCCATGATCCACCACGGGGGATTGATAGATACACATGCCCCAGATTTTTTAAATGTCTTATGTGAAATCCACTACACTGGCACTTGACACAATAGATTATGACCCGAAACCCCCTTGTGATTGCCAAGGAAAGCTTGTACGCTCAGAGTGAGATAGGCTGATATCAAATTCAGCGTTTGCCTTTATTTGCTTGTTTGCTAGTCTGTCTGTTACAAACGTAGATAAAGTCACATAACATTCACAATATATTGCTGATATTTGAACCACAGCGATAACGGTTATTTGTACTGCAACTGATATTTGGCTATTTGAGGTACTACTATATTGCAGCATAAAAGTAAATATATTTATCTATATTTATATATTATGTATATCTATATATAGGTGTTTGTCTTCTCTATTTTAAATATTGTAATGTAAAATGTACATATTTGCTCACTCACTCTCATAATTATAATTTACATTTATCTACACATCCTATAGGCCCAAGAATTGTGTTCAACACCACTGTTGCACCCGTTTCACGCGTCTTGGTTCCGTCTGAAAATCAGCGCTGTATGCTGTTTGTACGGTATACAGCTTGTGCTGAGACGGATACCCTTTCGACACACATGGGATCGCGCAGTTTTTATCGCCTTGTTTTTAATTTTATTTTTTATTTGCATAACTATGTTTAATTAATTTTTAGAATAAGAATTTGTCATGTTATTGCGATCACTTGTGTTTATGAAATAAAAATTTCTATCTACCATATATAATATTTATGTCACAGTTCACATTTTTGCTGACGTAATTATTCCCCTTTAACTAAAATGGAACTCGCCGATAAGTTAAAAACATAAACCCATTAGAAACATGTAAACAGAAAGCGAATGTCAATACAAGTCATTTACCCAACAACTATTTCGTTTAGCCATCAATGCAAACTGTTAAATAACAAACGCCGAATGGCTAAATGAGAAGTTAGTTTGCCGACCTTTTAGTTTTACTGCGTCTCGCAATTCCACAGTACAAAGAGAAAATGGTAGTGTAACATATTCATAAGAACATTGTTTGCTGCCCACGTACACAAGAGCATCACCTACATACATTGTAACAATACCTTTATGAGCATTGTGAGCATTACTTTCAGATATCGCATCCATAATCTGTTAGTAGAAAAAATATGTTAGTCAAGTATGTCATTTTACTATTTTTTAATTGATATTCAAATTAAATTAACTATCCTATTAACTGTTCAGTCATTTTGGATAGGACAGGAAAAACACTTCTGGAAAACGCTAGATACGGTTACGAAGGTCGATCCATAGGCCGACCTGGCCTCTTTGTGTTGCGGTAACCAATTTGTCATTATTTGTATACGCTTTACAAACAAGTCCAGTCATTGCCCAGCCTACTTCAGATGCTGTGATTTGCAGAAACTGACCAACGTTCATTGTGAGGGTATTCAATTCAATTTATTTATTTATTTGCAATATGCGTTACAAAAGGTTGTAAATAGACAATCAGATCGAGAGATTTACACAATAATGTTCATAATTACATAAATGCTTACAAAAAACACAACATCTAACACCATATCTAATACAAAATAACAATTAGCCTAATTACTATTAGGTCAACAGTTTAAATTAATTTGTAAATAATTGTAAATAAATATAAATTATGAAAAAAAATAAAAAGAAATGTCAGATAATACAATAATAGTGACCGTAATGACAGGGTATCTATATCGATATTAATTCGAGCGCCATAAATTCCATTTCCCTAGCTCAATGGATTTAATATACTACACAGCATTTTTCTCTCGAAAATAGCCCGCTCCAAGTTTCGGAAGCCAATACACCTACTAGTATAGTAATCTAGATAAATTTGTGACTCAGTTGCGTCACCGTTTGTTTTATTTGCTGTGATATTTTCACAGGAGACGCGGATAGGCATTACAATATATTAGATGGTAATTGTGCTTTTTAGGATCAATAAAATAGTTTGATTCGTGTTTTTAACTTTCCCTGACTATTAGCAACACCTCGGGCTTCTCTCGGGTGGGGCGTATAAAGTTTTTTTTTTTCGAAAAATTTCCATTGCTGATTTACATATTTTGCTATTTCCTAGGGTACTCCAACGTAGCTTACGTCCATTTTCATTTTTTATAGAAGAGGTGGCAGACGGGCGAGCTGCCCACAAGATAGTACTGGTAAGTGGTCACCGCCGTCCATGGGCACCTTCAACACCAAGGAGTATGCGGGTGCACTGCCTACATTACAGAATCCTATTAACAGCTCTCTGAACCCAATTTCACAGTTCAATGGAAAAAACCTTACTTGACATTGCATTCCACAACTCCTGACTCACGGTATAAAGTGTCCCAAAGACCGCACATTGCGCAGTAACTATCAGCGAATTGTGGATGAACCGCCCTTGGATGATGAGAGATGCAGAAAATTCATTCGCAGTTTAGAGAAAATTTCTTATAGTAACCGAAGGGATTCATATTGAACGCAATAAAAGCATTAAAACTCGGTTAATCATCGTGAGCGGCGTTTAGTTATTCCGTCGATTCCGCTGGAAACGGTTAGAAATGATGCGGCGGTAAGCGGAACGGGGATATTCTCATTAGTATGCTAAAATGGGGGACGGTCAGTAGATGGCGAGCGGTGTTCAAGGGACAGGCGACCAGAGTAGCGTGAGGATTATATACCACCTAATATTTTTTTGGAATTGCTGAATTCTTGTGTCCCTAGTGGCTTTTCGAGAGTCGTCGGTCGTGTTCAGTTTGAGGCGAGTAGAGAAGGCGCTCAGCCAGAAAAAAGTGTGTATTGCAGGGAACCTAAAAAATTCCACGCCTGCTAACCAGCTGAAGGAACGGACCTCGGCTTAAAACATCGCTTTGGGAGAGCACCGCGTGATCGCGAGTCAGTGAGAAGCGCCCAGGTGCATGCTGAAACCTAGCAAAAGTATTGGCTAAAGTAAAGTGTGTGTTAACCATGCCATGAGGGAGACGTACACTTCCCGGCCGAAAGTAATACACATCGGCATTTAGGAGGAGACTATCGGCTAGCTTTGGTTTTGTTGAGCGTCGTCTCTGTTTTGTGCCGTTATGACAGAGACAACGCCTTTAAAAAACCGAGCTAGCCGATCATAGTCGATGTGTATTACTTTCGGCCGAGATGTGTACACATCTCCGCCGGCGGTCACGTTGTTCTTAGTAGGTGTTTTATAGTATTTTAATAAAAAAAGTATAAAGTATGTATATATATATATCAAACATCAGATATACCTGACAAATGTTATCTAAACAAAGGGAATTTATACATGAATTCACTACTTATATAATTGGGGGCGCTTGTCGGACAACCGCAGAGTACAGGATGCACAATAACGCTCTACTATGAAACAGTTAATCATACAAATCACCTACAGATCTCTTCTGTTTCGTCGTCATTGTATCCCTCACTAATTTTATTTATTTATTTACTTAAGCTTTACAGTACATAGTTACGAATTTGACGACCAAGTATGAAATCATAAATACTGTGTACAGAAAGTGGACTTAACATTCTCTGTCGATCAACCTTTGTTTAAATAGAAATATATAGGGGATGATGCATCGCAGAGTCCTCGTTTGATCCTCGTCCTCGACCAAAACATATCTACATAAATATAATATATTATACACTTTATATAATGTACGCATATGAAATAATGCCAGATATCTACAGCATTATGTTGAACTAGATTCGCACATATTTATCTGTTTATGTACCTACACTTGTCGTTTTGTTCTCAGTTTTGTGTATCACGTTATAACAAATTAGTTATTTTTCTTTCTTTATTATATACACAAATAGTTACTCTTATATGTATACTAATTTAAAATAATAAAAACAATGCATATCTTAGTACATAACTTACACCAATCACGAAGGGCAGAACGGCTTCAGCAATTAGACAGCATTTTAATGGACGGAGTAAGAGATCCGTTAGAATTGTCGCAAAGTTGGACCATCGTGTTCTCTCTAATTGCTGTGGATCCACGATTGTTTTAGCATAAAGACCAAGTTTAATAATGTCCGGTTTTATGTCACAGAAGGCTTACTCGGACTTTTTGGCGGGAACTCGAGAAGAGAAGCGAGTTTTTGTTTAATTTTTATAAAAAATATGTACAAATTGCGAGTTTATAATGATAGTTTTGTAAACTTGTGTACCTGATGTTCCCAGTGCCTAATATGCCTAAAGTGTGCCTAAATAAAGTGCCTAATGTTTTCCTTGTGCTTTCAAGGAGCCCAATTCATGTCCTCAGTAAACCAATATCACCTTACTGAGTGACTCCTAACTTATATTACTTCAACGAAAATTGACATTGGGACAACGCGCTAATTGCGCTATCTATGGTTATATTGGATGGTTTGGGGATGAAAACATTCACAGAGATGATAGAGACATAAAAAATCCATAGTACTCTCGCTCAAATAAAATATTCCAAGTTTCCACTGTTCATACCATCATAAAACAGCATTTCAAAGCCCGTTCTGCATTCAATATCATCACATCTACTTATTCTTTAATAACATATACGATGTAATTAATTAAACGTATGTAATTAAACTTATTCTCACTGCCAAATTGCGCCTAGCGTAAAAAACATTTATTTATTCATGATCTCGCAAATTGTATTAGCTATATTCTAGGTATTAGCTATTGACTCTATGAAATCACTCATATAAACAGATTTACATAATCACACTAGCTATAAGGTCCTTTAAAAATACTATTGAATATAATAAGGCTTACTACAGCCGACTTAATGGTGCCAGTTAATCGCTGATTACAGTAAATATATTGTACAATAATATTGATTTATAATTAGGGCCGTTTCGGGTTAACGAACTTAAATTTATATATGTATGTGTAAATATATGTAGATATATGTTAATATAGATATGCCATCGGAATCCTGAGATTTTGAATTTATGAAATGTTTACGTTACATTTCCCATGAAATCCTATTATTCCTATTTTTAATATTATAAACGTGAAAGTTTGTGAGGATGGATGTATGGATGTTTGTTACTCTTTCGCGCAAAAACTACTCAATGTATTTTAATGAAACTTTACAATAATATAGCTCATACATCAGAATAATACATAGGCTATATTTAATTTTGATATTTTGAAAAAAAAAAACTTATATACCGAAGCGAAGCGAGGGTGAGTCGCTAGTATGTAATAAATACACTGCAATTATGTTAGATAATATAAGGTGTGGAATATGTAAATCCCGGATTTTTTAACAATTCACGGATTTTTAGGTGTGCCCACATTACGATAGCTATGAAAAATCCCGTAAAATGAGGTGTCCTATATTGATCCTATAATCCACCTATATTGATCATTGTTCATAAAGAATAAACACTCTTTGGCGGGAACCTGAGAGGTAGAGTTTTTGTTTGAATATGAAAAATTGTGTATTGTGGGATTTGTAGTTTAATAGTGATAGTTTATTAAACTTGTTTGTGATAATTAAATAATAGCGTGAGACTGCATTTGTCGTGTTCTTCCAAGGAGTCCAACTCTGTCCTCAGTAAACCTACTCGTACTATCATTTTACTAACCGACCCCGACTTCGACGCAACTGAACAATATCGTGATAGAAAACAATTATATTTTCTTAGGTTTTCGCGATTACTATACATAGCAATTAAACAACTTTGAACGGTGTTCGAAACGTCGGGATATAAATAATGTCAAATATACGCGATTTAAACCGTTCAAAGTTGTTTAATTGCTATAGAAAACAATTATGTTTAATTGTTTGCTGTGTGCACCAATGGCTATGCCAGTGTCCAAATAACTTATATAAAAAAATAGAAATAATGAAGGTTACGTTTGAAGTTAAATCATTTTGGAAATATTTCATAAAGTGGATTAAAAATTTAATTGATATTCAACTTTTCACTGGATAACAGCAATTCAGATTCAGAAAAGGTGTAAAGAATTTTCACTTCAGAAAGGTGGTGTAAAGGTTATGATAAATGAAACATGATTCGAGAACACTCAAGGAAAGGCCTATGTCGTGTATTGGGATCATATTGAGATATCATAGGCCTATCATATATATTCCCCGTTTTCTTGAGTAGTTTCAAAGCAATAACTGTATCAATAACGTCAGGTGACATCCCAATGAAACTCAATACAACGATTCGTCCCACAAGATGATAGTAAACAAGATACTGGCAATGAACTATACAATAAAAACTTCCGCACACGATTCTCAAAGGAAAACTTTGAGGAAAATGTGCGCGTACTCAAATTCTATCGTATTACAATACTACACAAGTAGTGCTGCCAGATATCTCGTATTTTCCGGGATGTTCCGTGTTTAAACATTTTTTTTAAACGACTAATCAGATCAACAACTATCCGAGTGAATTATACGCCAGTTTTTTTGTTTAATAAAAAATCATAATATACATGTTAATTTTTAGTTAGATATAACATTTCTAGTGAACTGGTTGACATATTAAATTACTAGCGGTGCCAGCTATTTCGTTCGAGTAAACTCGTAATTCCCGTGGGAACTTCATAAAATTAAACTGGATAAAAACTAATCCAGTATATAAGTTACTAGCAAAACCCCGCAGACGTTGTCCTGCAATAGAAGTTGATGTGCTGCAACGCCATCTAGTGGCGAATTACAACAAAGTCGATAGCATAAAACCTTCTCCACGAAAAAATACATGTATGTGCCAACTTTCATGGTGATAGGTCAAACGGTGTCCAACGTTTTTTGTGTGATCCATATAAAGTCCAAGTGGTCCGTTTATTATATCTATAGATTTATACTATTTTTACAAGATCTTATTTTATCTTATTAAAAGATTTCGTACAATTTAAAAAAATGTAATCTCTGCAATCTAAAAAAAGCCAAATGACGAATCTTCGTTAAAATAAATAATTGTATAAATATCACGTAATCAAATGACTATTTAAATTGTGTTTAATGGCAATTAAAAATCACAATATATCTATGATTCGTTCTGTTCCGTATTATTAGTTTAGCTGTAAGTTTACGTAAAATAATAAAATTGAATAAAAAATAATTCACGTATTTTTTATTTTTTTTAAGCCCTATTTATAATTAAAAAGACTATGAAGCGTGGCTCTATTGTATACGAAATAGGTGCGTGACAAATATTTACATGAACATCGAACACGTTGATCCGCAGGTGGTACAATTTCATTCATAAAAATTGAAATCAATTTTAATAAAACGTCACAGTTAAGGGCAAAAATTATAAATGAATTCCCAAAAATGAGTTTCTTTTATTATAGAAAATAGGCAAGAGACGAGCATACAGTCCACCTGATACTTACGTAAATGCTGTCGTCCATAGACGTCCGCGATACATGCCAACATCAGTTCCAGAATGACAAACGTTGGCTCGCCCCCGGATGCGCTGCCAACCCATGCAGATTAAGAAACTGGATTGGGAGAAAGGGTTGAGAAAATGGGGAGGAATAGGATAGGATGGGATGGGAATAGGCTCTGGCATATCTCACTCACTACCGAAACACGTACATATATTGGGGAAATACGATAAAGTGGGAAATGCAGTATATTTCAAGGTAGTCTTCTGTGAGAGAGGGGTAACGTGGCCAGTCGAGTGCGCCCAGCGGCTGTGGGAATGCAGCTTTGGATCTCCCCCTTTCACGTGCACTCCATATATTGCAAGTGCGTTAATGGTCCTCAAACCGTGCATTTTATGGTGAAAATGTCAATATTGTTGTTATCGTCCATACTACCATTAGACATTTTGAGTGCAAGGTCCAGAAGGTTTAGGGTCACTCGAACGCCTATTTTCTTTAAGTCAAGATAAGGCCGCACTAACATAGCTTAATGTTAACGTAGCCAGTCGAACTTATTGAATTCGGTTATTTAAAAATAAGGTGTTTTTTTTATCATGATTTACTGCAAATTCAGTACTTTTTGCTGTTAGTTTAAATACAAGCCTTTGGTTACTAATGCCTTAGTACCTGCACAGTACATAAGTACCTTAGCGTACATTAGTAATGTAGACTATATATACAGGACGATATAATGACGCATCCAAGATACAAATATAATACGCAAATATATAAACACGTAACACATTTCCACGCAAAATATTGCTTCGTTATCACTTCCATTAGGGTTGACATTTCAATAGAGTACCTACTCATTTGACACCACTTGAAGTAAATTATCAAATTATGCAAATACGATGGTCCATGCAATAGGAAACTTAAACATCTATATAATAAAACAGTTAAAGGGCTGATTATGTTGTACATTGACTTAATTTAAAAAAAAAAAAAAAATTGGGGTCTCTAGAAGCTTCAGAACCCAAACCGGATTTTTTTTTAATTTTTGTCCTTTTTTATCTGTAGATATGTCTGTTAGTTTGAGCATCACGTAAAAATTACTTTAAGATTAAGTTACGTAAGATTTTCGCTAATGTATAGCTAAGTATCCGGAAGGAAATCTGGTGTATATGTCATATATATATGTTATATTCATAGGACACAAGGAAGTTGGATTATATAGGAAAATGAAAAACATACTTTTAATAGAATTACTCAAAAAAAAAAACTGGATGGATTTTCATCCGTGAAATCCATGATGTCGGTGCGAGCGAAGCCGCGGGCAGAAGCTAGTATGATATTTATTTATTTATATTTATATTTATTGTTAAACAATTTGTTCACATACATGATATGAAACCCCAACTCCTGAAGTAGGTAAACCTGTATCACAGGAGCTAGTGTCCTCCCCAATAATATGACAATACTCTGCTTATCCAATAGTTACAACTTATATATTAAAAGTACAAGAAAAACAAGCTTATAAACGAAGATTAAATTATAAAAACAAAAATATATATATACAATAATTTGTTGTGCATACATATGTGTATAAGAAATTGCATGTATGTATATATGAATGTTTGTTTATTTGTATGTGTAATACGTATGATAATAATGATATATATGATAATACGGTAAAAGGCCTATTGTACTGTAATATTAACCAGAACCAGCCCTTTTAACGTCCACTGCTGCTGGACATGGGTCTCATCATGCACGTTATCTCGTGGACGAGAGATGTATGGCCTTAAACGTCACGCTGACCAAGTGGGTTGGCGAGTTCATTTTTAGCAGTGATGTAATTCCTCAGGGCTTGGGATACCGATTTGTCTCCTTTCACGACACCAGCGAGAAAATATAGGCTGATGTTATTCTAAAGCGCATGCTGCTGGATACAGGCCTCTCCGCCCGCCAATAATATTAATTAATCTTCCGCTCGTCGCATCTATTGGAAAACTTCTTCAATGTTCATAACAAAGCAAGATAAATTTTAATCTTATTAAAATTTTGAAAAGTGTATTTTAATATGACGTGTTTAAAGCAAATAGCCGCCATGATGATTCTAGTGACGTCACTCTTAAAAATAAAACAATTTTTCTTCTTTTAATAGTCATTATTTGCATGTTTGTTTATTTTATGAATGACAAGACCAGAACAAGATAAAGCTTGAAAAAATGATTGAAATAGAAAATACAGGTTCAAACCGTTTTATAATAAACATAGAACTCAGAGTAACCTTCGGGAATGATAACGTTTCATAAACATCTATTAACCGGTTTATCTCTATCTAATGACACAGTAAAGTCAGAGCAGAATTCCAAACCGGCAAATAAAATGTGTATCTTCCGATAAATAAACGTTAAGAATTTGAGAACTATTCTTTAACAAAGCCAGTTAAACATCAGTTCAAATAAATAAAACAAAAAGAAAACGTTCCTATGAAGCTGAAGCCAGTTTCAAAATGAGTATCGGAAGAAAGGGGTTTGAGGATGGTCTATATGGGCCGTTTAATAACGAACACGCGTCAGTAATTTTCCAAAAAAAAATTTGTTGAGATGTACATATTTTCTTCTGCAGAGCTCAACATAAAACGTATAACGCAACATAAACAGTAATCAAAATCTCCCACTCTGCTAAATCCCATTACCTATAAATGTGATGAGAATAAATTCGTTATAACTCCGACGAAACCCACAAGACAAACAGCCGCAGCCCTGGCATTAGCGAGACACGTAATTACCGCTCGCACCTGTCACCACATACCGTCGTACATCACGCCTGAACGCAGACGTTCCGATTTAATTTCCCTACGAAAACATGTCAGTAAGAATTATGTTAGCAAAAACGTTGTTATGAGATGCGTTGCTATTAACTTTTCACAGGCAAATATTAAATCCAAAGGATAAATTGAACTACTTAATAGTTTTTATTACCTGTGCTTAGCAAACATTAATATTATCAGATTTTATCAGTATACCTAACATATGGCAAAAATATTATAATCTGTCAGTAATCAGTGCTGAAAATCTGCCAGTTTCCTGCCAGTTTTATAAAAAACTAGCGATGCCAGCGATTTCGTTCGCCTGGACTTTTGATTATATTTTGCTGCATTGGGCCTTAGCTATCTTTTTCGTAGCTTTGTCACTTGGCCTTTCCCCTCACTATATACTCGAATACTCACTATGTTATAGGTACTTGATTCAAAATGAAACGCCTTCACTAGGCCTATAGGTACGTGGGTAACGCTCAAACACAGAGAGTCTATATTCCAGAAAATATTGTTTCGGACACTGTCCGATTTCTTTAATATTTAATGCTATGCTAAGATGTACAGATATAAGTAGATAGAGTATAACTGACACTCGACTAATCGCTCTTTCCGTTTCATTAGTATTTTCCATGATAGTATCAAACCCAGTCTCTATTTAATCCCAACGAGCTTGACGCTTTCACAAAATTGAATGAATAGGAGAGAAAATCAAGCGATGGTACGAAACACGGTACTACCATCTGATAGACGGATGTCCAGAGTCCTTGGATTCATAAGCAATACAATTTTATAAACACGATTTTCTACAACACAGGAAAACGTAAAGTACGGCTATTAGTCGGTACTCAGAGTTTGGTATGTACCTAAATGTAATAAGATTCACGCCAAACTGACACGACAGTGACAGCTATGGCGCACACATTAAAGGAGAGTATTAATATTAGCTGTCACAATAGAAGCCAGTTAGTACTTCTCTTTTAGTACCTAATTAGTTTGATTATGCTTACTTTTGTTTAAATTTTAGAGATTTTTATGGTGAAGGTATCAGATGGGCCCATGGACACCTGCAACACCAGGGGGTATGCGGGTGTGCTGCGGTCTTGTAAAATTCTATTCACAGCTTTCTTGAAGAACCCCAGTTTATCAGGAAAACACGTCATTATTTACTCTCCATACAAATCATTCAATAAATACACACCTACAATCAATTCCATTGCTTATTTAATGTATGATTCAATCAATTATTTAGTGTATGTACCACCTAATCATTCTTTACATAGGTACATACTCGTACATGCATACATCTTAAAATGGAAAAAATGTGTTAAACCATAATTTGAAAACAAAATGTAGGTACCTACGAACAAATTTATTATAACTGTTGTCAAAATATAACGTGTATAACTCCGAAGGGGAATGTTTTTTATTTTGATTGTTGAATATTCATCATTAATAACTACCTACGAACTAAAATGAATTATTAACTTTATAACCTGAAGGTTTCATAAATTTAGGAAGGAGCGGGTGCAAGTTACAATCAAACAGCCGCTGACCGCACTCGGATTGGCCTCGTTCACAGAAGACGATCTTGCAATGTACTGTATTTTCTACTTTATCTCATTCCTCAATGTACATACGTGTTACGGTAGTGAGTGAGATATGCCAGAGCCTATTCCCATCCCATTCTATCATATCTCTCCCTATTTCCCAACCCTTCATCTACATCAAATCCTACATTTTCAAAGGCGGGCAGCGTATCCGGGGTCATGCCAACGTTTGTCATTGTGGACTGAAGTTGGCATATACCACGAATGTCCATGGGCGACAGTATTCATTTACCACCAAGTGGACTGTATGATCGTCCGCCGCCTTTTTATATAAAAAAATCACTAGGTACTATAGGTAGACAGTTCAATTTATCGAAGAAGTGAGAATTGTAGATTTAGCCTCTATAACGCCCATATGTAGATTAGATAATAGTTTTCTATAACCCCGTAATGTACAGCAAAGTAGACTTCTTCAACTTCAACTTTCACCTAACTGGCTTCTATTGTGACAGCCACAATAATTCCGCCACGACCATGTGATTGATAGAAACACGGTGGGGTGCGCTGGTTTCGGCTTATAGATAATTTTGTAAACGAGTTGTAGTAGCAATCAAAAACAGAGGGGAATATAACGATAAGAGTTAGTAAAGTTAGTAGTTTATAATATTAAATATATATGGTTATAAATATAATTGAATATGTTTAAATATACTTATCTATGCTTATAATTTAATATTGTTATTATTGTTTATAAATTTACATAAGATATTTACAAAAGGTGTATATACAAGGGATAGGAGGCATTTGAGATTAGTAGGACGCGGGATATTGGGAGGAAGGACATCATAAAGGGAATATTGTAGTTTAGGGCACACAAAGAAGATATGATCAGGGGTTCCTTCATCTATTCCACACTCACAAAGAGAGTTATCTCTCACTCTTATTTTAGCTAAGTGAACCGGTGTACACGCATGACCCAATCTGAGACGGCAGATAGTAGAAGTGACCGATTTGCACGCATCACGACAGCGAAAGAACCATGGTTTGCAAGGAATATTTGGTTGGACTTCCCCATAATATTTACCCTTAAGCCTTTTCGATAATTGCCACGATCTATTCCACGAGACCACAAGCTCAGGCGCCGCCAGGGAAGCTAGATCACAGGGGAGGTTTTTGTAATGTGATAATGTACCAGATTGGATTGCATCTCTGGCACATGCATCGGCTGATTCATTACCGAGAATATCCGCATGCCCGGGGATCCATGCAAGGACCACCTCAATGCCCAGGCTGCTGCAGGCGAAAAGAGCCTCTCTGATTTGGAGTATGACAGGTGATATAGATTTAGAATGGAAAGGGACAGACATAACAGAATGTAGACAGCTAAGGGAGTCTGAAAAAATTATAGTCTTGTTTAAACCGTGAGATTCAGTATAACGAAGGGCTTCCAATATGGCCACCGCTTCTCCGGTAAAGACTGATGTTTGAGGGGGGCATTTGAAGTTTAGTATAATACGAGTACTATATCTAGGCAACCACACCGCACACCCTACATTGCTATCCGCTGTTAGTTTAGAAGCGTCAGTATACATGGTTAGCCATCCATTCCAATCTCTAGACAAAATTTCAATAAACTCCTGGTTAGCAGTTTTAGAGTGCTTGGATACACCGAAAAAAGTATTTATTTGTGGATGAAAAACTAAAGCATCATATTTTGTAGAAAATAGTGGATTTTGGTTATATTGTGCCAGGGGGAAAGAAGAGTGAATAACCTTAATATAACTCCTCAAGACACAAGGCAAGTACTCCAACGAAGGCATACCCTGAGCATTGAAAGAGTCATACATACATTGAAGGATAGGAAGGAGGGGGTGAGAAGACAATTGAATAACTTTGCAGAAGAACCTATCGCATAAGAACTGTCTTCGCAAATGCAATGGTGGGTCAGCGCATTCTAATTGGAGAGCATTTACGGGGGAAGATCTCATAGCACCGGTGATTATACGGAGACACTTTGACTGAATTTTACTAATTTTAGATAAAGCGGCTTTGTTACAAGGTTCCAAAAGAAAGCAGCCATAGTCAAAATGGCTTCGTACAATAGCATTGTAGATTAGTTTCTGAGTGTATGGGTGTGACCCCCACCAGACTCCAGCTAATGATCGCAGAACATTAACGCTTTTTTCAGCTTTTTGTGCTATGTAATTAAGGTGTGCTATTCCAGTTAGTCTGCTGTCCAGAATAACGCCCAAAAATTTTACTTTGTCTTGGACTGGGATAGCTTCATTATTAACTCTTAGATCGACATAAGGAATATTACGCTTTTTAGTGAAGACTACAGCAACACACTTCGGGATTGACAAAGAGAGCCCATGATTAGATAACCATTGACTTAGGTAATTTAAAGCAGAATTCAGGCGGACAGAAGCATTGTCAGTGGACTTAGAAGAAACATATAGAGTGAGGTCATCTGCATATTGAAGAACTTGACAAAAGGAATTTACAGACTGTTCAAGGTCATAAGTGTAAAGGTTGTAAAGAAGGGGACTCAATACAGATCCTTGAGGGAGGCCATTCCAGACAAGTCTGGAGGGAAGAAAAGAGCCCTGGCATTTAATGCTAATAGACCTGTTCGCTAGAAGGTTGTGTATGAAACGGGTCATCCTCACAGGCAGACTCAGCTGTTGCATCTTGTGCCTGAGTACCGGAAGAAGAACATTATCATATGCCGAGGCAATATCTAAGAACACGCCTACAACAAATTCTTTATTTTTAAAAGCCAAACGGATTTGCGAGGAAATGATACTAAGACTGTCCATTGAGCTAAATCCTTTCCGAAAGCCAAATTGGGATTTTGCCAGAATACCTCTTTGCTCCACTAGCCATTCAAGCCTGTTCTTAACCAAATGCTCCATTATTTTAGAGAGAGCGGATGATAGTGCAATAGGTCTGTGCGCGCCAGGATCTGAGGGGTCCTTACCAGGCTTGAGAAGGGGAATAATAATTTGATTGTGCCAGGAGTCTGGAACAATGCCAAGACCATAGAAGCCATTAATGATTTCTAGGTAAAACTGTTTCGTTCTATCACTGGACCTGGTTAGAAAGGAGTATGGGATGCCATCTATACCAGGACTCGAGTCAACCAGGCCATCCAGAGCACAACGGAGCTCATCAAAAGTAAAGTCCCTATCCATGGGTTCAGAAGGGGAAAGAGGGTAGGGGGGAGAAGGAAGAGAGTCATGATATGGAACAAAGGCGGGAGCCAATCTATCGGAGAATACATGCAGCCAATTAGAAGGGTCGTTAGATGAATTTAGATGGTCACAAGAATTCACAGAGCCTCTGTACCTTCTAATATTTTTCCAGACAAGAGAAGAAGGGGTTTTAGGTGAAAGCCTTTCGCAGAATTGAATCCAGCCCCGTTTTTTCTTCTTGGAGAAAATCCTTCGCAACCGAGCGGCTGCCTGTTGGTATTTGTTGAAATTCTCCAAGGACATATTTGAGTTGTACTGTGATTCAGCATCTTTACGCAGCTTTACTAAATTGGTACATTCCTTGTCCCACCAAGGAGGCGAAACTCTGTGACAAAGCGGTTTCTTGAGGGGGATGCAGGTTTCCCCTGCAGTATGAAGGATATCAACTAATTGGGAATAATTACGAAAGAGATTGTCCTTGTTGCAAGGAGGGATTGAGATTATTTTCTCTTCTACTGAAGAGGAAAACTTGGGCCAATCTGCTTTGGACAATCTATATTTCAATAAAGGGGATGGGTCAATAGTGATAGATGAGCTAAGTGAGTATGAAATAAGTATAGGGAAATGATCACTCCCATGAGTAGAGGGGAGAGTTCTCCAATAGAGGGTAGAAGAGAGAGACGCCGAGCAAACTGACAGGTCTACCGCCGTTCTTGTGTTCTGAGAGGGGGAAACCCTGCGGGTAGGGGAGCCATCATTAAGAATACACAATTCTATTTCATCAAACATCTCTACAAGGGCAAAGCCGAATGCATCACTATGATGGCATCCCCAAGAGATATGGTGACCGTTAAAATCACCAAGTATGATAACAGGAGGGGGGAGTGAGGAAATAACCAAAAGTAGGTCAGGGATAAGGGAGGGATCGGGGTGTGGAATATACACAGACAGGAAAGAAACGTCTGCTACACTAACTGCCACAGCGTTAAATCTCTGCCCGTGCGGTGGTAAGGGGATTGAAGAATAGGTGAGGCAGCGTCTTACAAGTAAGGCGCTACCCGCATACCCGTCATCCCTGTCATCACGGAGACAAGCGAATCCAGGCACCCGAAAACGGGAACCGGGCACAAACCATGTCTCCGAGATGGCAATGACGCCGGGATGATATTTGTCTATTAAGTTACATAATTCATGTTTCTTATGTCTAAGGCTCTTTATGTTCCATTGAACTATTGTCAGTGGAGCCATTGCGGACGATAGAGAAGATTTGGTTGAGTTTATTGGCAACGTTGGACGGTAGGCTATCATCATATTTGCTGATGATGTTAATGATAGCTGCTAATAAGAGGTCAATAAGGTTGTCGTTAGGAGTGATTGAGGATTGAGACTGAAGATTATGGATTAGAGCACATCCATCAGCGGGAGGAGCTGGAGTATCTCCAATAATGGATTGATGGGCCCGTTTGTCATAGCCTGATTGACTAGGAGCCCTAAGACGACGAGGAACAGAAACAGTTTTCCTATAGGAGATGAGAGGTGAAGAGGAAGGAGCTGGGGCTGGTTGATTACCATGAGCGGAGGATGTTGTGGGAAATATTGCTCTGGATACTTCTGCAAAGGATCTGGAAACACGAGGGAAGCGCGATTCAGCTTCAAAGTATGAGATACTCTCCTGAGACATGACCACTTTGATATTTTTCTGTCTGGTCTGTTCGGGGCAATCCTTGCTAGTGGCAAAGTGATTCCCCGCACAGTACAAACAGTTAGCAGACGTTGCTTCTGTCCTACATGAATCCCCGGTATGGGGTTGTGTGCATCTAAAGCATCGGGGCTTTGAACGGCATTGTGCCTTTACATGCCCAAATCTGCAACAATCTAGACACTGTATGGTGGGGTACTGATATGCTTCTACAGGAAGAGAAGTGTAGTACGAATATATGTGCTTCGGCAAAGATTGACCTCTGAATGTTACAGCGACAGATTGTGTAGGGATCCAGTTGGCAATTCCTTCTACAATTCTCTTCCTGTTGATCCTACGTGCTTTGAGGATGATGCCACAACCAATAGGGAGTGTCACAGACTCTGCGAACTCCTCCATTGTCAGGTCAGTATCAACTCCCCTGACGAGGCCCATTCTTGTGACGTTGAAAGTGGGTATTTTAACAGAATATTTGCATATGTTTAAGATGGGACTATCTATGAATTTATTTGCAGCTTCAGCAGTGGAAAATTCTACGGAGATCCTGTTGCGCCCTACTCTCTTTACTCCATCTTTTACTATGCATTGAAATTTGTTGGTCATTAGGAACCGGCCAAACTTAATTGGTCGCAGTACCGTTCCTGACGAAGGATCCTCCTCCTTAAGAGAGACATGGACAATATAAGGGCCTTTGTCATCTTTTTCATAAATTCTATGCCCTTCATTCAGACTGGCATGTATGTACACCAGCGGAATAGATGCTTCAGGGACAGATCTTTTATTTGAAGTACGCTCAGATTGATCTAAGGGGCGTTTTCTCTTATGAATACTGCTGTCTACGCATGCAATATTCGATGTGTTGGCTTCCTGTGAGGCCTCTCCCACAGACACAGAAAGCTCCATGTTTGAATCATCTATTCCTGTCGGATCAGGGGGATCAGGGGGATCGGGAGGTTTAGGATCCGGAGGCATAATTAAAAACAGTAATCACTTACTAGACAATAGATATTGTAT
Source organism: Sesia apiformis (assembly GCA_914767545.1). Taxonomy (NCBI): domain Eukaryota; kingdom Metazoa; phylum Arthropoda; class Insecta; order Lepidoptera; family Sesiidae; genus Sesia; species Sesia apiformis. The sequence continues at coordinate 1,725,687 of OU611958.1, forward strand.
CTATTTAACACCCACCACCACTAGGTATAACTAAAAATAATATAATCAATTTAAACTAGGTTATTAATTTAACGAAAACTTTAAAATTTGAGACTATCCCACTAACACGTAGCAAAGTAGACTTATCTACCTCTGAAATTATTATTTTCCATTTGAAAATCCCCTGATGACCCTTCACAGCACGTTTTGTATTTATGAGGCACTTTGCTATTACACTCTTTAGGCGTTGCTGCTTTCGTATTTCTGAAAAGACCAAAACAGTACGTTAGTGAAAACACACTCACAGTTTTACTTTTGTTTCGTCGCTTACTCGCTCACAAAAAGACTAAGTAAAAACACAAGAAATCTAAAAAGCTTCTACCATAAGTCGCGCAATTTGTGGAACCCAAATTATTAGCAAATTTCTTGCTTGTGGATATTTTTTGCGCTACAGATTTTCTTAGCTTTTGTTCACATAAGCTTTTCGTCTCAAAATCATTTGTAAGCATAACAATAAAAATGAAGATTAAAAGGAACTTATAGTTTAATTGCAGTCTGCTTCGTCCTTTGTAATCAAAACTTACTGATACTTAAAAGTAGCACAAGCTTTTTTTATGTATCAGTAACTTATGATGACTTACGAGTATGATGACAAAAATTATGATGCTTGTTTAAATTTGTATTTAAACAAAACAACACTAATAAATGTTATGTAAACGGGTTACTCACCATTTATATATTTTTACATGAACCATTTACATAACAATTATTATGTTCAACCACGATAACAAAAGTTTAAAATCTTACACTAACTGGACAGCAAATCATAATCAATGGAATATACTACACATTTTTGAAGAATTGAAATGAATAATTCTGAATTACTAAGAATGTCATGACAAAGTCGGCGGAGATCAGCTTTGCAGACAGAGTCACCAGCTTTGTCACCAAAGAACCTAACCTTTAAATTTGCTGCCCATTCACTATTTTCTGCTGTCCATTAAATTATTTCTCCTTAAAAGTGTCAATGATATAAAAATCCTTAACATTTTTATGAACATGAAGAATAAAAAAGTAGAGAGAAAGAAAAAGATGGCAAATAAACTTTTGGCCCAAATACAAACTTAAGAAATATAGTGCCCAATTTAATGACTAGTCCACATTGTATAACGTTTCATGTCAAAACATTGTTCTTTAGTATTATGATGTAAACTATTTGTGTTATAATATGTTACGTCATAATGTTATAGGTAATATTAGGTAGTCGGATAAGTTCGCTGCCTTTTTATTGGACGACCACAGCGAAGAGCATCATTCACGTCAAAATTACCCGACCTGAATCGACTGAACCATTTTTTTGCAGTAGTTTTAGATAAAGCATCTTCTCCGTAATCACCACAAATCACTTTTCGAGAACTGACATACCCTTGTCGAAAAATAATTGTGAAACACATCCAATTTTCTCCTTATTAACTTCCATTTTAAAGTAGTTAAAAAATATGAAATGATGCAACTTTTAACTTGTAATTTCAATTTGCCGCCATTACAAAAAAATCAGCTGTCAAACGGTTTATCACTTTCTCGCCAGTGATCAGTGTTGCCGAAAATATAGCCCGCTAAAACGTACATTCAAAAAGGCAGCGAACTTTTCCGACTATCTATTATGTTGTAACTTATTTATAAGTTACCAAACATTACGTGGGTATCGCTTCGTCGGTTATTTGTGTCGGTTTTGTTTATTATATAACATAATAAATACATGCTGTACACTTTTTATTAATTTCACCGATCTGAACATGTCATATATAAGAAATATTGTATATAAAATCAGTAATCCCCCCCTATAACACGGTAGATTGGTTCCGCGTTATAGGAAAAAGTGTTGTAGGAGTATTCCCGTATAACGCGTTTTTACGACCCCGTATAACGCGTTACGTATAAATTATTCACGTTTAACTTTTCTCGCTAAAGGGGGTTTAAATCGAATATTAAGAAAAAACTATATTATGAACGAAATATGTACGTTTTATTAAAATCAAACTAAACTAAGAACATTTTAAATAAAAAACTTATGCATATGAACTAAAAAAACAGTTAATTTCAAATAAATTACACTATCATTATAAATTTCACAGTACATACAGAAATATAAATGTGGGAAATCCCCGCGTTATATGGGGGAATGCCCGTGTTATACGGGGGATTGAAATCGCGTAATATGAAAATGTGTTATAAGAGTACCGTGTTATAGGGGGGATTACTGTAGTATAGTATAATAAATATTATAGTAAGTGTAACAAATGTTCAAAAATTTTAATCGGTCCCTAGATTTTTAGCTTAGTACTTAGATAAGCATTAGGTGTATTAACTTTATATAACTTTATACCATATATCTTTCATGATATATTTCGCAGTAATATTTTATTTCAATTTATTTCATAAAATGAAGATTAATTTTGTTTATAACGGAATTTATTTTCAGTTGCCACCATGTGTCACATTCGGGTCGTCCGTTCATATTAAAAAATACGAGGAATTTTAAATTTCTCATTTGCTTACAGTGCTGGTTCATTCGGCCCTTAATTCATTTTGTTTGTGTTTAACTTTCCATGGTGTGTAGAAATCCCAGTTCTGTGATATTAACCATAAGCCAATCGTTCAATTGTCATTTTAGATATTTTATTTTAATTTTCTTACTATTGGATTATACCATAATACGTCATTTCATCCAATATTTCAGGAGTTATCAACATTTTTTTCCGTTGTTTTTAAGTAACTCCGAAAATATATATTTAGATGGAAATCAACCCTGCCAGAGGGATAATTTTTACATAAAACCGGTGCTACGAGCTCTAAGCGATAATAAGTGAGATCCTATGACCCTCGTAAATTTTCTGTACATTTTTTTAGTAGAGATTTTAGTACTCCACATTATTTTATTTCTTATAGATTTCGTCACGATGTTTTTCTTCATCGCCAAGCTGCTGATACTTTAAAAAATCGTACTTAAGTAAAACTCAGTGGTACGTGTGGGACTTGAAACGCACGACATCACGAATGAGAGCTGAGAATATGCAAGGAAAGGATGTTAAGGAATATACCGTCCCACTGCAGGGCACAGGCCTCCCCCAGTAAAATCACAGGAGGAATTAAAGTTATAATCCACCACTCGGGCCCAGTGCGGACTGGTGGATACATACACTCCAGATTTTTTTTTATTTCTCGATCATGCAGATATTTCACGATTTTTCACGATGTTTTCCCTCACCGCCGAGCTAGTGTCAATTTTTAAAAATCCATATTTAAGCAGATAATTTGTGGTACGGAACGAGGCAGCATTTGAACTCACAAATGTGAGTCGAGTATATTAGATACTCGTAGGCTATCACCATTCTATACGAAACACGATAATGCAATCTTAAGTATTTTTTAATTTTTAAAACTTTGCGTTTTGGTACACATTTTATATTCTAAATCGGGTCTGAACGCGTATAATAAATGTATTTGATTAACTTTTATACCTACTCTACCTTTCGGCACGGGTTACACCAGCCGTGGTCACGAGTTGACTGAAGAGGCGGGTAGTCCAGGATGGGATCTGCGAGCAGTTTCATTAACTACCCCCATTTGATCTTCACATTCGGAAAGCCTGCGACACACTACACTAACAATGTCCACGGACGTATTCGACGGTAAATAACAAGATTTAAATTTGTTAATCACTGAATTCCCCAAGTCGACGACAGTTTATATTCACTTTCCAGATTGAAACATTTCGTTTCAAGACTTCAAGACGTTTCCTACATGAAACTTTATTATACGGTTTCAGACCCGATTTAGAATATAACATTAAGTGTTTATTTACCAGTGATTTTGCACTGAGAGTACCCTTTCCTCCCTCACCCCCCGCTTGCATTGCAACAGTGGTTGGTTAATTCGCGCCCGTGCAGTCATCATAGTTCCATCGATGAATATATGTGTAGTGCGTGTCATGTTTCCTGCTGGTTGTTTAATTGCAGCCTCCGTAGCCAGTAGCCGACGTGATCGTCACCGCACCGCATCATCAGCTTCCGTTTGGACCCACGCCCGCATCCTATCCGGTATTCAGGTAGGTGCTGCCTATTTTTCATAACTTCGGGTTTCATATTCAAACAAGGGCGACTACACACACTCATCCAGCTTTCCATTTTCTATTTTTTAACTGCTGCACCACGCATTCAATCAGATTTATTACCCTTTGATCGGAAGTCAAACTCATACATTATACTTCGCCCTTGAACAGTTTGAAAGCAAAGTATTTGTAATTAATGAACTTTAATTATATTCATTTAGTTACAGCTGGATTTAACACCTAAAAAGTTTTGCGACAAAGGGACGAAATTAATGAGCCTAAATCGAACCCAAGTACAGCTACTTTAAATAATGATTTCTCATTCAAAAACCCTTTCAGAGGTCCCTATCAGAGAGGCCAGCCCTTTCTAATAATGGAGACCCTTCTTTTTAAAATACTTTTACACAGAATCGTACTTACAATCGCATAAAGATATCAGGAATGAAAGAATGCCTGAATTTTTGGGTATATTCCCTTTGAATAACGCTTCAGTTCGTTAATATTTACTCAAACAAAAATTCACGCACAATCTTTCTGCCTATCTGGTTATTTGTCTGTGTGTTCAGCGTTTATCTGGACATCTACCTAACCCGACTTATTATTATTTATTTATTTAAGCTTTATTGCACTAAAGTTATACAGTAATACCTGGTTTTGCATGCGGTAATCATTCCTCACAGTTTTTGTTTATGCTTATCATTGAAAATACGTACATTAGGGAAATAAGATAAAGTTGGAAATGCAGTACATTTCGAGGTAGTCTTCTGTGAGAGACGGGTAACGTGGCCAGTCGAGTGCGCCCAGCGGCCGTTGTACGGCAGCGTGCACTCTCGTCCCCATTACGCCCTCATATAAATTTACGGTTACAACACCTTTCGACTGTATTTGTTAAATTAAAAGATTTACAATTTGTTAACTATTTTCTGTGCTTCTTAAGCTAATTTTATTTAGATTTGTTCACCATTTTGTGTATGCATATGCGTGCGGGTGTGTATAAGTGTAACAACACATACGTAGAAACACTTGAATTGTAAGTACTTATATATAAGTTATGTATGGGCCCAAATAACTTTAGAAAAATGTGGTGTCTGTCGCCTTTAGAACACACCACCCCATCTAATCCCGTGGGTATCGTAAAAGAAGACTAAGGGATCATAACCACCTGAGTGGACTCGGGAGGCCGGTTGCCCACCGTGGCATTTTGAATCCATACATCCCTCAGACACGAGACGATGTGCATAACGATGTCCGTGTGCAGCAGTGGACGATAAAATACCCGGGTGTCTACTCCGAAAGCACGAAAAATGAAGATTCAGTCGATTTTCGGTAGCTTTCCTACCACAAAAAACGTTCACTACTAGGTATAGGTATATCGGCTCGATCGAAGTTCATTTGACATTGAAAAATACTCCGAACGCACGAGAAAACGATCGACATATAATAGATTTCTACAAGAGATACTTGAGGATCAAACGTCATAGTTCACGATAACAGCATCTCACCTTCTTAATAATCGAGAGATACCCGATATAATAGTGCTTCGGATGAAGGAAATTCAGAGTTTCGCACTTGGTTCGTTCCAACTTCGGTCGGGCCCGAAACTTCGGAAGCGTAAAATTAGAGTAGGTGCTTTGGTTACAGTTTAGTATTTACTTGCGTGCATAGATTTAGTTTTACGACAGTCAACTCTGATAGTTGGTCCCAATAGAAGGAAAACATCAATAAAAAATTATCAGATATAAAATAATAATAATATTGGAGGTTACTTATCAAGTTAGCACTTATCACACTATAAACGAAAATATAAGTGTCATGTAACGTGACAGATAATAATTATTACTACTTGTTCACAGTGTAACTTTTATAGTAACTTAATCAACTTAATCTTAATCTTAATTTTTTCAACTTAATCCTTTTTTTATAGAAATAAGGCGGCAGACGTACTGTATACTGACGCCCTGCGGCATTCGCATTCGCATTCGGCATTCGCAGAATGACAAACGTCGGCGCCCACGGATGCCGTGATTTAGAGCTTAGAGATTCGATTTTTGGAGATTAGGTTTGGAGATTTAGAAATGGATTTGAAGAAACAGTTGGGAAAATGAGGAACGATAGGAAGAGAATAGGAATAAGCTCTAGCATATCTCACTCACTACCGAAACACGTAATGTTGGGGGAAAATGATAAAGTCGGAAATGTATTACATTTTACAGTAATCTTCCGTGAGTACAGGGTAACGTGGCCAGTCGAGAGCGCCCACTGGCTGTGGAAATGTGCATCCGTCCCCTAAATCGAATAGAATTCAAAAGAAATATAAAAGCCACCGAGTAATTTGAATAAAAAATACTTAAAATAAATATATAATAATATCGTAACATTAAATACTGTTTAGTGTAAAACAACATTTTTTTGCAATTTTTTCTTTCGGTCTGTCTATTATATTTGAAAGGGCATCAAGCAGAAATTTAAGAAACTTGGCACAGCTGTAATTTAAGTACCGCGTTTACATTTAGAGTAGGTACTTTTTAATCCAGATCAATTATAAAGTTCCCACGGGAACAAGCTCACCACACATAATCTAACATCGCGAAGTCAGGGGCACCGCTAGACATGCAAAGTACTCGTAACATCCAATTAACCACAGTGTGGACAAGTGTTCATAACACGTTTGTATTGACTGACTTTGAGTTTCGATATAATTATAGCAACCTGAAACCGGTTGTCTCACTTTAGCATTAATAATACTGCGTTTAACCACAGCAGTAGTGAACAAAGACGGATTCATTTACTTCAAAGGAAAACATTTTAATTAAAAAGTAAGTTATGTAATTCAATTTTATCTTCTGTTTAAGAATATGTTGATTTAATCATTAGTTGAAATTCTGGGCTGTTAATGTTCTGGTAAAAAAAAGGAAGATTTTTTCCACTTTTTCCTACCAGTGGGGATATATTTCATTCTTTGTCATTTTCTGAATTGTTTAAAGAGCAGAAGATTTTTTTAAAAAGTGTTAAATTTAATGAGTGTTTACAAAACGTAGGTATATTATTTAAATAATGTTGAACGAAATCAATATAAATTAAGATTTCGAAGGAACGCAATCGATATCGTAATAAAATAGAAATAATTCATTGTTTTATAGTTATTTGTTTGTAATTTACTCATACTATCGACCCTCTCTACCTTTGTGTGTCTATGGACGTGTATTTAACGTTTGAAAAAATTTAAAGAATTTTCAAGAGCGGTTCTATTGGTTGTGAGTTTATTCTTACATACGAGTATAAGGAGAGGAGGTTCAACCTGCATGCTGCAACCAACAGCAGCTTCGCACTCCCGACTAGCCTCGTTAACTCTCTCTCACAGAAGTAGTCTTCTTGAAATGAAACTTGAAATGTATTGCATTTCCCACTATATCCTATTCCCCAATGTATGTACATGTTTCGGTAGTGAGTGATATATGCCAGATCCCATTCTCATACCATCCTGTCTTATTCCTCCCCATTTTCCCAGCTCTATCTCCAAATCCATAATTACATAACGGCAGAATAGAGCTTGCCCTCTTCGCGGACGACGCCGCCCTCTACGCGTCTGATAGGAACTTACTTATGGTCTCTCTACGCCTCCAATGCGCAGTCACCGCCCTGGGCGAGTGGTTTGTGAGGTGGAGGATTGAGATAGACCCGGCAAAAAGTGCAGCCATGTGCTTCCCTTTTCCCAGGGATGGCTGTCGTTAATCCTCCCATCTCCCCTCTCCTGATAACCCTCTTCGGTCAAACCATCCCCTGGTTAGGAAGACCAAATATCTCGGAGTCACTCTAGACCATAGACTGACCTTCAGAGAACACATTAAAACCGTCCGGAACCGTGCCGCTTTTGTACTCGGTCGCCTCAATCCCCTCATAGGCGGGAGAAGTAAAACGTCGCTTAGAAATAAGTTGACATTATACAAAACGCTCGTCCGACCTATAATGACCTACGCTAGCGTTGTGTTCGCACACGAAGCTCCCTCCAACATCAAAATTCTCCAAACCCTCCAAATTAGGTTCATGCGTAAGGCCGTGGCTGCCCCATGGTACTCACGCGACATCGACCTCCATAAGGACTTGGAACTTCTCTCCATTGTCAAATGCGTGAAAGACACCGCCCGACGTTACTATGACGCGATTCCGCATCATCCTAACCCACTTATCGTTAGCTCCCTCACCTATGTCCCAGATAGGAGTGTCCCTCCCCGCTACCGTCGTCCACGACACATCTTAGAGGACTTCGACGACACTCTTATACTATTACCGATGCGACTCTTACACCACACACGCAGACTTCACAGACACACCGTCCCCGCCGGCGAAAATGTGGACGTCACCCTCGATACACTGTTAACACACACCGGCCCTCAGCCAACACTTTTACCAGGTATCGATCGGCACGAGCGCTTCTCGCCGACTCGCGATCCCGCGGTATCACCCTAAGCCGAGGTCCGTTCCTTCCGCCGGTTTACGGGCGGGGGAGCCCTTAGGCTCGTTGCAACACATATTTTGTTCCTGGCTGAGCGCCTTCTGCGCTCGCCCGCAATTAAACACGACCGGTGACTCTTGAAAGACCACTAGGGCCACAAAAATTTAGCCATTCCGAAAAGAAAATAAGTAAAACTATTTTTGAATAACTGTTAATAAGAATGTCAACACAAAGTCGACGGAGTCCCGATTCGAGGTACTCCTATATCTTTATTATCACTAAAGTACCAAAACCTAACCCACTTATTTCCCGATAAAAAATTGTTAGTTTTAATGAAAGAAATTCACTGTCATCCGGATGCAGGTATCCTATTTATAGATACATTATTTAATCCTGTAATAGATATAATATAGTGTGGTAAATGCGTCATATAATCTAGAATTATCTAAACTAACAATTTTAAATATTAATTAAAAAAATATTGTTAAAAGTTTCACAATTTGTTTCGTAAATACGAGTAGTATAAAATCTCCCGATATTGAATACATATTGAAAAAAATGATTTTACGTTGATGGTAATGTCATGTGTAATCAATAATCATCGTTTATTATTACAGATAACGTCCATTAATCATTTTAAGTAACGACAGACGGTCTAAATAGATAGTACCCACAAAATAAAATATTAACATATAGTTTATTAAACTAAATACTTATCGAAACGTCAATAAAAAATCTGTATTAAAAAAATAGCGTTAAATAAAGTAAAAATTAAATAAATAAGAGAAAATGTAAGTCAAGGGCCACTTTGAGAATAGACTAGGGATATTTATTCTCGACACTCATTAGTTCAATGAAGTCGTGTCGTAGTGAGTTTAAACACGCCGTTGTTTAGTTTCTACTTAGCTCAGTGGTGATGGAACCCATCATAAGAGAAAGTAAAAAAAATTGCAAGGGGCCAGCGTAGTGGATTATAGCCTCAAACCCTCAAACCCCCTTAGAGATTACCTGCTCTCTATAGTGGGAGGTTATCGGTATAGAAAACATTTTTGTGGAAAAATATATTTCTTGGCCTTATACGCTTCGTTGCTGTATATAATACAGATGGAATATATTAGTATGACTTCGTAATCACGTGATATAATTTTAATTGGCTTTGTTAGTCCAACCCAAACGTGTTTTTATTGGTCCTCCAATTTTTATTACATATTTTGATAAAGTTTGTTTCAGTGTATTTAGTAAGTTTTTAATTTACGAGCAAAATGAAATAGGTTAACAAATGTGATTAAACCAGTTTAATACAAACTTATTCAAATCATTGATCCACTTAGCGCGTCACACACTCCGCTTCTCAATACGTTGTCTCCATTCACGGAGTCGTTATCTCAACGATTGCTGTTCCTGCGGCAAATTTAACATGCCTTTTGCCACTTCAGCTTCCTTAATTCTGTAAGCAATGTCTAGTATTAATAAGTCTATGTACTCGTAAATGTATGGAAAACTCCTATCAGGACCCCCTTCTGTATAACACATCTTTCACACCCCTAATATTGTCCTCGGTAACTTACAAAAATCACCCTCCGAAGACTCGTATTTTATAAGAAAATAATTTTATCCGCGACATTTGTCCACTTTTTACCTGAGGGATTATAAATTACTCCTTACTTGACAAGTTCTGTTTTTATTCCTTTCTTAACAAGCATACGATTTGCGGATTTCTTTAAAAGATTGTCCGTGAAGTTGTATCTCTAAAGCAAGATGATCTGATGCTCTAATGATCATCAGTAAATACCGTGATACGATACCGATGATTTCATTGATACGTGTTAATCCAGGTTCAACCACACCAATCTGTATGTGTTTCTCCACTGCTAAATATTGACTTCTCCCAAGAATCGCCATCACACATGGTCCTCCGCTGTTCTTATCCAGCCAATATCAGCAAACTTCTTTAAGTCGTCGGTCCATCTTGGCCAGAGAGCGTCTTACACCGCGCTTCCCTGTACGTGGACTTCATTCAAGGACTTGTCGACCCCATCGATTATCGGTTCTGCTACTGATATAACATGCTCATTGTCACTTCAGCATGCTGATTAGCTACGTAGCCACGTAGCTATGCTGGCTACTTTAGTTCTTTGTCGAATTTCTTAATTTTTTTTTATGGACGAAGGTGGCAGACGAGCATACAGTCCACCTGAGGGTAAGTGAATACTGTCGCCCATAGACATCCGCGATACATGCCAACATTAGTCCAAAATGACAAACGTTGGCACGCCCCCGAATGCGCTGCCTACCTGTGGCGATATAGGAATGGATTTGGTGAAAGGGTTGGGAAAATGGGGAGGGATACGATGGGAATGGGCTCTGGCACATCTCTTAATTTCTAATCTTATCCCACAAAAAAACGCCGAGCACAGCTCTGCCCATAAGTCATTGGACAACTTTGAATTTAAGTGCTCTTATCAAGAATCGATTCGGCACAGTACGTCATGACTAGCAGGACGCAATCGTTGAGGACTTACGACTTCAGATAATAAGCATTTTAAGTATTGCGTCTGTACCATTTGTTAAAACCAAGGATCAAAAGAGTAACAGTAATAAAGATAAATAATAAAGATAGATAACAATAACATTATTCAATACACAAAATAACATTAGTTCAATCGAGAAATATCAGCCTGTAACGTCCCACTGTAGGGTACGAGGCACGAGGCACAGGCCTCAATCACGATTGAGTTTCAAGTCATAATCACCACAGAGCATTGTGAACTTGTAGATGTCACACATGCTCTAGATTTCTATTAAATTCTCAGGCACGCATTAATTCCTCAATATGTTTTCTGAGCTAGAGATAATGGAGAGAAGATTGCGTAAAGCCGGGTTGACACGATACGAGTACACTCGGACCGAGCGCACTCGCAGATCTACTCGGACACTACTCGTATCGTCGCAACTTCTCATCTCGGATGTCAGCGCACGTGTGCGCTCGGAACACCGTGTTGTCACGACACGTGTAGTATCCGAGTAAAGACTCGCTCGCTTTCGGGCGAGAAACAAAGATACACATGATGTTCCACCTATTAAACTAAAGAGAGAGTAGAGAGAGTAGAACAATTTAAGTATCTCGGACATTTGGTAACCTCTGACCTGGGGGACAATGCAGACATTGAAAGGGAACGCAGGGCGTTGTCTGTGAGAGCCAACATGATAGCTCGCAGGTTTGCTCGTTGCTCCACTGAAGTCAAGATCACTCTGTTTAGAGCTTTTTGTACATCCTTTTACACGAGCAGCCTGTGGGTTAATTACACTCAAAGACAGTATAGCGCCCTCCGCGTGCAATACAACAACGCATTCAGGATGCTGATGAGGTTGCCCCGATTCTGTAGCGCATCGGGGATGTTTGCCGAAGCGCGGGTAGATTGTTTTTACACGATCATGCGCAAACGGTGTGCATCCCTGATGCGCAGGGTCCGGGCCACCGCCAACGGTATCCTGGAAATGTTTTCGAACAAGTTCGACTGTCAGTACATGAATGTTTGTTGTATGCTACATGTGCTGACAAATAAATTAGCACAAAAAAAAAAAAAAATTGTTATGATCCTGAGTTGGTCGAAATAAAGAATTTATTATTATTATTATTAAACCGAGTGTACTCGTATCGTGTCAACCCGGCTTAAGTAAACTACAATTGTCCTATTTCTGACAATACAAATCACCGAGCACGTTCTGCGTACACTGTGTTGACACTGTGTCCCTACAGTAATTCAAAAGTCATACTTGGTGGATACTCAATAGTACGGCCAGGTGATTGAATTTATCTCACGAATGACAGTCCAGAATATATATTCCTCGGCTATCACTGCTTCATTGACCAGTAAAGCGCGTCTTAACTCAGCAGGGCCTCTGATATAAAAGAGAAGATACAAAACTTCATATATTATAACTTGATAGAAATTATATTAATAAATCGGTTACTAATAATTTATAATTTCGTAACTTTAGATACATCATAATGGTGAAAGTTGAAGTGCAGCAAGGATGGCTTGAAGGAGAACAACTGGAGCTCTGTACCGGCGACGGACATTATTACAGCTTTAAAGGCGTGCCTTACGCTACTCCACCGATAGGAAAATTACGTTTTAAGGTAAAATTTATCTTCTTGTAAGACTCACGAAAGGCAAAGTAAGCAAAATCATTTCATTCTAAGCATTATAACTCATTCATTACAGGTAAAATACCTCTCTGCCGATGTGTAGTTTATAGATCACCTTAAATGTGCCTGAGTATGATTGGTGAAGCCATATATTGATAAGATTGAATTACGTCCAGTCGAAAAATAGCCATTATTTTTAATGACAGCAATGACAGTTTAAAAAATAATAGTCTTGGAAATATATGTATATTAAATATATAAATGCCATATAAATAGTTCAGAAATGAATGATACAAAATAATAATGGTATAAAGAGGAAGAGATAAAATGAGTATTAAAGCGTCAGTGGAGTCGATATGGGAATAGACTAAATGACAGATCATACGTTCTTATCAAAGAAACCTTGTTGGCAACTTCTAGGTTGAAGCAGATGAGACGTTATTCATTAAAAAATCTATTTTTGAAACTTAAGTACTACGTAATAAGATAGTTCCATTTTCAAAAAAACATATAGATTAAAGAATTCGAGAGCTACTGAATATAAAACATTATTAGACGCTAACATGTATACCCTAGAGTGCTTGTAGAACATATCTGGTATGTATTCTCAAATCGATGGGATCTCCAAACGCCAACCTCTAATTCTTATATTTTTAATAATAATATAGATAATTTTTCCCAGATATTGGCATCACTCTACTTCCCATATTATCGCTCTTCTAAATATTCTCTATTCTCTATAGACAATAGTATCCACTTACCATCAGGTGGACTGTATGCCTGTTTGTGGCCTTCGTCCATAAAAAAATAAAAATATTATGTTACCTTTTTTCCAGGCTCCTCAACCGCCTCAGTCATGGGACGGAGTACGAGAGGCAAAAGAACATGGCCCCGTATGTCCTCAAGAGGACATATTCACAAACCAGATCCTGTCCGGCAGCGAGGACTGCCTTTACTTAAACGTCTACTCTCCAGATCTGAAGCCTAAACAACCATTACCAGTAATGGTCTTCATTCATGGCGGTGGCTATAAGAGCGGAAGTGGGAATAGCAACAATTATGGGCCAGACTTTTTAGTTGACCACGGAGTAGTTTTAGTAACTATCAACTACAGATTGGAAGCCTTGGGATTTCTTTGCTTAGACACAATAGATGTTCCTGGAAACGCCGGAATGAAAGACCAAGTCGCTGCTCTAAAATGGTTGCAGGCGAACATTGCGAAGTTCGGTGGCGATCCCAATAACGTTACAGTCTTCGGAGAAAGTGCTGGTGGTGCTTCCACAGCATTGCACATTATATCACCAATGTCTAAAGGTCTGTTTAGAAGGGCTATTCCTATGAGCGGTGTGCCTATTTGCGATTGGTCTACTCCTTTTTTGGCAAGGAAACGAGCTTTTACCCTGGGCAAACAACTGGGTTTGGAAACCAACGACCCTGACAAGCTACTGAAATTTCTCCAAACGATCTCTGTTGATAAATTAATTGCAACCAACCCTTGTATCTTAGGGTCTGAGGAAATATCGAACAATATTCTGAAATTTTATCATTTCACACCGGTTGTGGAAAAAGATTATGGTGAAGAGCAATTCTTGACTGAAGACGTTCTGACGATATTGAAAAAAGGTAATATCAATGAAGTAGATGTATTGGTTGGCTACACGAGCCAGGAATCCTTGATTGGTATACCTGTATTTGAGATGTCTCTTTTAAGCATATATAATAGATTCGTGGAATTACTGGCGCCTAGAAAGATTCTCATCTCTTGCACTCCAACCAAGGTTGTAGAGATATCAGAACGTATCCGCGAACAGTACTTTAAGAACAAATCTATTAACACAGAAACTATGAAGGAATTCGTAAATTACGTTTCAGACAGTAGTTTTACATATGACATTCACAGATATATGAGACGCTTACCGAAGAAAGGCAATACCAAACGCTACTTCTATAAATTCTCCATTGTTTCTAGTTTAAATACTTTTGGAAACATGGGTGCTAAGTTTGGTGTAACTGGAGCGAGTCATTTGGATGATTTGCTATACATGTTCGATCCCAAAAAAGCATGTAGACAGATCAAGAAGAACAGTAAAGAATATAAGTTGATTGATTTAGTTTGTACTATATTTACTAACTTCGCTAAGTATGGGTGAGTACCTTCATTTAAAAATTTGTCTCTCTATCATTCATTCAATCGCTTATTCTTCCGTCTCAGTCCGTGCGATAGTTGGTCGTTAGTTGACATAAATATCGATTAGTCTAGGGGTGCCTATTCTCTAATCTCAATTGTGAGATGGTGAGCTCAAATCCTCGGCATACTGCCTTTTTACTTAAATACGGATTTCTAATAAACTAACTCGTATTTTCCAGAAATTAATTGCATTGGCACGTTAGTAAAGCTAACAAAAAAATATGCATTCTTCGATTAATCGATCTTAGATCGCCATCCCTACCAAATGGTATATATCTAATAATCTGTAAATATACCATACTTAAAACCGTGTATTGTGGTACATTATTAATAATCAAATTTCTTTATTGTTCATCAACAACAAGTGATACGATAACTGTGTAGAAAAATAAAAGAATATTATTATGTTGATAAAATGGAATAATTAAGCATTATTTATATCGTAAAGTCCACTGACTTTTTGTATAAGGTTATAGGTCAAATTATATACCTAACATATTGTATAATAATACGAGTATATATTATAATTATTATTCATTATATTATGTCTGTGTCTGGTCATGTCATAACCACAACTCTGTGGTCTTGTGATTATTAGTGCCGTTTTTTCACACTGGCTACTTTGAACTTGCGTAGGTATCTTTGGTTTAACTCGGAATTCCGAATTTTTATTTTTAAATTTCTATTCTTTTTAAAAATCAACTATTTATTTCGATTTTCTATCTATTGTTATTTCTCGAATATTGTACAATCATGGAAGGCATGAAAATTTGCGTAGGTTTTGCATATTCAACTGTTATTTCATTTTCAATCTATTAAACAACAACATTTAATTTATCTCTAATTAATATGACTTAGCTGCAGGACTTATTATATTACTTGGTAGGGGGAGAGTGCATGCTGCATTCCCACAGCCGCTGGGCCATGTTACCCCTCTTTCACAGAAGACTACCTTGTACTGCATTTCCTACGTTGTAAAATTTCCCCAATGTACGTACGTGTTTCGATAGTGAGTGAGATAAACCAGAGTCCATTACCATTTCATCCTCTCCATCCTCATTATCCCAATCCATTCTTTAATCTGCAAAGGTAGGCCCGCATCCGGGGGCGTGCTAACGTTTGTCATTCTGGACTGATGTCTATGGACGACAGTATCTACTTACCATCAGGTGCACTCTATGCTCATCTGCCGCCTTTTAATAAAAAAAACTTAGCTGTTGACGCACTTCTCAACTCATTTAGTTGAAACTTACATCTAAACTCGTATGAAATAATATGTATTTGGAGAGTACTTGCTATCTGCGCCATTAATTTAACTCGCTGCTTAATAAAGTATAGTAACTAAACAAAGTATAACTGCAACTGCAATCAGATCTCTCAGTATCCACTGTTGGATATGAGCCTCCTCATACGCCTGGTCTTGGGCGGTAGAGATATATGTCCTTAAAACACCACGCCGGTCAAAAGGATTGGAGAGACCACTTTATTATAGGTGGTGTAGCTTGTGGACTCGTGGTAGCGGCTTTTCTGTCCGTTAGTCGACTTTTACAATACCCAGGAATACAGATGGGTTGGTGTCATTCTAAAACCGACCGACACCACATAGCTCAAAGTGTAAATCAGCTATCTATGAATTTAGGTATAATGATTTTCTGTTTTACAGAAGTTTTTTTTTTTACAGAAACCCTACTCCTGACTCCTCCCTTGGCGTGACATGGCCTGAGTATGACGGCGTGACGGAAAAATACGTGGACATCGGTGAATCACTAACCGTTGGAGAGAAACTTAACGCTGACGTCGTTGCTTTTTGGAAGAGCATTTACGAATACGCGGAAATCGAATTTTAGACTTTGTGAATGTGCTTTTAACGTCGTTATTGTCCTGTTTGAAATATCACATTTCTCCTTACCATTTACAAGCAAGTCAATATAATATGCAACTTTAAACTTTGCTTCGTATTTAATTAACTGAGATTACTGAGATTTAATTAACTGAGAAACTTCTATTTGATTTGGCTCTGGTCAAAGCCCAGTGTCTAAATAGGAATGGCTTTAGCGTCTGTAAAGCGTTCTAAATACAAAAGCACGTTTAAATACAAAAGCAAGGCAGTTTATTGCACGGTTTAAAGTGTCTGGCAATAAGAGCTTGTAATATTATCTACTGGATATATGCCTAAACCAAAAAATGTATTAGAATGTAAGTTATTGATTTGAAGAATTATGATTTGGATTGGATTGTGGGGTATTTTTTACGGTTTATAAAGACTTAAATTTAATGCAAAAATATTTTAATAAATTATGTTATATTGCAATGCAGTGTAATCAGCTCTTTCAGTATCCAATGCACTTCTATAGCCGGCACATGCTACATTACAAGCATTTAAATAAAACTGGTTTGATTTTCTATCCTACATTTTATTAGTAGGGCCTTGCCTATGAAATTGCCGCTTGTTCATAGTGGCCACTTTGAACATGTTGCGTTTAGCCATGAAATGCCATGAAATGTTGAACATGAAATGCCAAATGTTGCGTTTGGCATAGAATTCCAAATTCAAATCAATTGCAATATAAAGCTATGACATTATTTTTCTAAATCAGTTATTCATTTGTTTTTCCATCAAACGTCTTTTTGCTTATATATAGTTGTTAGCGACCGTGAAAAAGTTAAAAATTCGCATTATTTTCGTATATGAGTTCTGTCGTGGCAGCAAGGCAGCCCATTAAACATTAGTCACAATGGTCGAACTCAGGATGCACAGGCAAACAACAAACTGCACGACAGACAGTCTCAAAGCTCTCAACGGAGCTTCCGTTTTTCTTTCGGAATTTGGATTTTTTTTTACAGGTAGTGAAAAACGCCTTCAGAGAATTCATCGATTCCCGTCCCCAGGCGTTCTATAACAGAAGCATAGAACACTTTCCATTAAAATGGCAAAAGTGTATTGATAATAATGGACAATACTTCGATTAATTAAATAAGTCATTTTAAAACAAATAAAATAGATTTTTTCCATATAAAAAGGCAATTTCATAGGTCAGGACCTAATAATAGGGGGTTAAAGTATGAAATTGCCGTTTTA
Organism: Sesia apiformis; assembly: GCA_914767545.1. Taxonomy (NCBI): domain Eukaryota; kingdom Metazoa; phylum Arthropoda; class Insecta; order Lepidoptera; family Sesiidae; genus Sesia; species Sesia apiformis. Next base: position 1,743,650 of record OU611958.1, read on the forward strand.
TAATAATATATACTTTGAATTGACATAAAACCTTCATGGTGTGAGATTTTCGAGTGAAACTTTTTCACATGATACCTATGAGGTTCTTGTTTTAAAAAATGTGCAACATTCGATTTTCGACTTTCAATTGTTTTTTTTTTTATTCAGCTTAGACGGGAAAGATGGATACTTCGAAAATCCGAGTAATCTTTGAATACGCGGCAGAAACGGCTCGCAATATCAATGCTGCGTTTGGAGAGGAGACTGCTAATGAACGAACCGTGCGTTTTTGGTTCAAACGCTTTCGTAATGGAAACTTCGACTTGAAGAACGAACCACGTGGAAGACCGCCCCGCCCACACAGGTGAATAACGCTGAATTGAAGGAGATGGTGGAAGCCGATCCGAGTCAAACTACCCAGGAATTAGCGGCATGGTTTAACGTTACCTTACCTACAATATTGACTCATTTGCATCAAATCAATAAGATAAAAAAATATGAAAAATGGGTGCCTCATGATTTGACTGATCTGCAGAAAGAAACACGTGTTGAAACTTGCGTTGCCTTGTTGAATCGGTACAGAAATGAAGGAATATTGGATTGAATTGTGACATGTGACGAAAAGTGGATTCTTTACGATAACCGAAAGCGAAAAATGCAATGGCTGACCCCAGGTCAAACGCCGCAACAGTGCCCTAAGGCAAAGCTTACCAATAAAAAGGTAATGGTGACTGTTTGGTGGTCTATTCATGGTGTTATTCACTATAGCTTTCTCAGGTCTGGTCAAGCAATAACAGCAGATGTTTACTGTGCCGAACTTCGAACAATGATGGCGAAACTAGCAGTGAAACAGCCCCGACTCGTGAATCGATCTTCATCATTATTGCTCCATGATAACGCAAGACCTCACACTGCACGAGAAACCGTTGTAACTCTACAGGAGCTGCAGTTAGTAACCATACGTCATCCTCCGTACTCGCCAGACCTTGCTCCAACGGACTACCATTTTTTTCGTGATTTGGACAATTTTCTACGTGGTAAAAAATTTTCTTCCCAAGAGGCAGTATAAAATGCTTTCACACAGTTTGTCGAATCTACATCCCCAGAGTTCTATTGCAAAGGCATAAATGAACTTCCGATTAGATGGCAACAATGTATAGATAATGAGGGTAAATATTTTGATTAAATAAATATGTTACATTTTAGAAAAAAACGAATTTTAATTTTTCAGTACAAATCGGCAATTTCATACTTTAACCCCTAATATATTCTAAAATGTATTTACAATTGATACGTTAATTTTCTTCTCTTTCTCTTTCCATATTACTTGAAGAAAAATCATTGAAACACTTTTACATACACGCACTGTACATGTTTACGAGGGGTCTCCCCCTGCACGGTGCAATCCAACAGCCGCTGGGCGCACTCGACTGGCCACGTTACCCCTCTCTCACAGAAGACCACCTTCAAATGTACTGTATTTCCCACTTCATCTTATTTCCCTAATGTACGTACGTGTTTCGGTAGTGAGTGAGATGTGCCAGAGCCCATTCCCATACAGACGAGCATACAGTCCACCTGATGGTAAGTGGATACTGTCGCCCATAGACATCTGCTATACATGGTAACATTAGTCAAAAATAACAAACGTTGGCACGCCCCTGAATGCGTTGCCTACCTTTGGAGATATAGGAATCGATTTAGAAAAAGGGTTGGGAAAATGGGGAGGGATAGGATGGGAATGGGCTCTGACACATCTCACTCACTACCGAAACACGTACGTACATTAGGGAAATAATATAAAGTGGAAAATGCAGTACATTTCAAGGTAGTCTTCTATGAGAGAAGGGTAACTGATATTTGTGTAGGTATTATATAATATGGCGGCAAAATTGATGCAGGTGTAAAAATCTACGATATTTAAGCCGGCAACACTAATGCAATAAATAAACAATCATCTCATCGTACTAAATGATGAAATTTAGTCATTCAAGGGTTATCATGCTGGGTAGAAATAAATCATTGATTATGAATACTAATATATTGTAAGTTTTGCACATCCTGTGAAGTGAAGCTCTCCGACCGGCGCGCGGCGTTGGTCCTGGTAACTTCAAGACCTAGCGGTAATTCTTGACACACGAAACCTGACTTCAGTTGTGTAGTCCCACATATTTCCTAATCTCGAAATGCATATTTCTTGCAGTGTGAGTACATCAAATATATCGCGGCGTTTATCTAGACAATCTAGAGACATAAACAGATACCGTTTTATTCGGTCCCTGTTGGTAAGAATTCATTCTATAATTTAATTCTCGAAATAGTTTTTTTGGATCGCCTACAGCCTATCTTTGTAGGATTCATAAAATGGATTCCATATATTGTAGGCATATTCAATATGGGACCTTACTAATGACAGAGTATATGCCACTACTATTCCAATATTTGTACGCCATTTGACAAAACATAGAGAACTGATTGCATGTTTGCTTGTAGCATCATTACACCTATATTTACAAATAAATAAATCTATCTGTCTTATACATACGAAAATGAGTGACAAAACCCAAAAAAATAACAGGTTTTTTAAATGACTATTTTAACATACTATTAATCCGTAATAGGTTATTATGTCAGAAAATAACATGATATCTAAAATACATATGTTAATTTATTATAGCCTTATGAGTTTTGCAATGAAACTAATTCCAATCTGAGTTATTCTACTTAAGGTGCCAAAATAAAAAAAAACAATAATAAGAAACATTTATTTGTGTATATTGTACAAAATAAAATACAGACAACTGGCGACCAAGCTAAGGCGATTTCTTCCAGGCAACCTTTGGGTAGGGAGAAGTCAGTAGACGAAATATTGGTAGACGGTTCAATAAAGAAATAATGACTTTATATACATACATACATACAGAAATATATAGATACATACGGACATATATACATACCTACATACAGACATGTATATATACATAAAGATGTAAGGAACTAAAAAAAAGATTAAGAGATATACGGAAAAGAATTAAGGCGTAAGAGCGAGATAGCGTTCCTTCTCGAGTCGTTTAAAATTAGCCAGAGATTGAGCGCGCTTTATAGTTAAAGGTAACGCACTCCATAAGGGAATCGCTTTGACAATAAATGAACGTGAATAGAAAGTAGAGGTGAATTTTAAAGGGAAGATAATCTAAAAATCGAAGATAGTTAAAGGATGTGAAGAAAAATAGTTAAAATTTTCCGTATGGTATCCGTGTGTCAACTGGTTAAACAGTATACTGTAGAGGAGAGAGTGTGTGAGCATCTTGACCACGACGAATTGGAAGCCACTTGAGCTGCTGGCGAAACTGAGATATATGGTCATATTTGTGCAATGGTGTTTTTAATAACAATTATAGAATTTTGAGTACTTTATCAAGAATTTAAAATTTGTAAAAGTACTTTTTGCAAAATTCTCCTATTGTAACTTCTGCCCTATAAAAAATTGTATATTTTTTTTACTATACAAATACATTCGGCTACCATTTTTCGTGGTATGAACGGTTCGCCATGTTTAGCTAAATTTGCTCGATTATGGCAGATTCAGTTAACTCAATGTAGAGCTCACAATATTCATAATGCTCAGAACATTAAAACTAACACAAATATTAGATATTGCATGCCCGGCAATTTTTTTTTTGCACATAATATACATATATATGTATATATAATATATAGCCTCTGTCCATCTGGAATAATGTACCTTTCAAATGGTGAAAGAATTATTCAAATAGGTGCAGTGGTTCCGGAGATTACCCTCCACGTACACAGAAACTCACGAAATTCGCACTCTCTCTTTATTATATTAAGTATAGATATATAATTATATATTTGGAATTTACATCTAAATAAATATAAATTATTGAAAAAAATGTTAACTCGATTAGTAGAATAACCCAAATGCAGCAAGGACAGCATGAGATAATGAAACGGTTAGTGTTAGTTGCGGCCGCAATCAGTAAGTGCCATATTTACGTAAAACAGGAAAAAACATTCAAAATATAAAATAACGCGTTTAAAAATCCGTTAATATGGTGCAAGTAAAAGTGTCTGAAGGAATATTAGAAGGCGAAGAGCTGGACAATGTGCTTGGTGGGAAATATTTTAGCTTTAAAGGAGTTCCATATGCAGCGCCTCCTGTTGGTGACTTGAGGTTTAAGGTAACCTTATAGATTGATCGTATAAAAACTTATAAAATAACTTAATCGATGGGATTAATGTACGGAATCGATTACTGCAAGAGACATAGATAGCAGTTTGAGGTAAACATACGGATATTCCATTAGACAAACAATGGCAAAAAATCGCAAACACAAATTTTGTTTTTCAACCTTGAACATAGTTAAGTAATTATTTAATCAAAACGCACAAAGCGAAATCCGTAGTGAACTTCAAATACTAGTGGAACCTTTCAAACTTTGTGGAGTTATCGATTATTAGAGTAACATAAAACAAAAAAACAACACCAATAAAAAACCTATTTAATTTACATATGCCACCTGTTTTCTATTTCAAACCCTCTACCACCCAAGACCTTGCCAATCTTATGAATATAAAGAACGAATCGTCGAAGATGAACGCCAAACTTGCTTGGACTAGTTCCGATACCCACATCTTCGACTCCCTACAAACTACCGTCAGCCAGTCTCTCCTCACATATTTTAAGTAATCATGAACAACCTGACTATTAGGTAATTGCACGAATTATAAAAAAGACTTTAGGTATTACCTATGTATATAACCATTAAGATAACGTTAGATAACCTACAGTTATCAGTGTCGTACTTAACACTTTATCACATTAAAAATTTCGCCTGATACAGAAAAATATCAAACTTCTCCATTTTGACGCTTAAATTTGACTTAAGTATTATTCTACACAGGCGCCGCAACCACCAAAACCTTGGAATGGAGTGCGCAGTGCAAAGCAACACGGATCTATATGTCACCAGTTCGACATGTTTACACGAACAGTGTTAGATGGCAGTGAAGATTGCTTATATTTAAACGTATATTCTCCCAACTTGAAACCCGCGAAACTACTTCCAGTGATGTTTTGGATTCATGGAGGAGGCTTCATGAGCGGTAGTGGAAACTCTGATTACTATGGCCCCGATTTCCTTGTGCGCCAAGATGTCATCCTTGTTACAATCAACTACAGACTGGAAGTCCTCGGTTTCCTTTGTTTAAACACAGAAGACGTGCCTGGCAATGCTGGGATGAAGGATCAAGTCGCTGCACTCAAATGGGTTAAGAAAAACATCAGTAATTTCGGTGGAGATCCGGTCAATGTGACTATTTTTGGTGAAAGCGCAGGCGCTGCCTGTGTTGCGTACCATTTAGTATCACCCATGACTGAAGGACTGTTTGAACGAGCTATTATGCAAAGTGGACAACACACAAACGTATGGGCAATAGCTACTGAACCTCGCCTGAGAGCTGAAAATTTAGCTCGACAACTCGGCTGCAACTCAAACGACGACAAGGAATTATACGAGTTCTTTAAGTCCCTCCCAGTTGAAAAACTTATTGCTATTAATGCTCCTATAACGATTGAAGAATCCACCAACATGAAACTAACCATAAGTTTCTGTATTGTCGACGAGGGAGACTTTGGTAGTAATGAAAGATATTTTTATGGCGATGTTTATGAGGAACTGTTGAGCGGTATCCATGAGGGAGTAGAAGTGATGATTGGTTACACGACTCACGAAGGTGCACTAACTACAGCTTTTGTACATAACCCACTGAATGCTTACAATATTTTCTTACAGTTATTTGTGCCTCCGCGTATCTCGAATGAATATTCGATAAGAAAACAGTTAGAAATAGGAAGAAAGATAAGAGATTATTACTTCAGCAATGGGGACGTTAACAAAGAAAATGTCGATCGTCTTCTGGATTTCATCTCGTTCGATACTTTTACGTATAATATACTGCGCTGGGCAAAAATATGTAGTAAAACAAATCCAAACGAGGTATATCTTTACAAATTTGACTGCTACTCAGAAAGAAATGTTTTCGCTGGAGTGTTTGCGTGCGATATCAAACGAGGCAAACGCTCAGTTAGTCATTGCGATGATCTAATGTACCTCTTCCCTATGCAAAAATTTAACATACCTCTTAATAAAGATTCTAAGAGCTACAAAATGATTCTTCATACAACGAAATTGTGGACAAACTTCGCAAAATTTGGGTAAGGTTTCTATAACTTTTACAGTAGAGTTTAGGCTTTCTCGGCCGGTGTCCATATTAATTGAATCTTCCGGGCTACTTGGCCGAGGTCTTCTGGAATCTCGAGCAACCGTTACTCGAGCTCTTTGCGCTCGAGAAGCCGAAGAGATAACATCTGTCCGAAAGTGAACACAGTCGCCACTGAAGATGTCAACCGCAGTTGTTGACGAAACGTTTGGAAGAAAGAGAAGAGATTGCAGTAGACCTCGGCCAAGTAGCCCGGAAGATCCAATTTATATTCTATAACTTTTCTTGTTTCCTTATTTTTTTTTAAACACTAATCAACATAAACAAATCATCGATTGATTAAAATATACATTATTAAAACTATGTAATGATTTAATAATAGTCGATTTAATAATAAGTTAAATAGATCCGAAATTAAACCCGATTACATAAAAATGTGTTGGATTCATTATAAAGAAAGTCGTGTACAAATATAACATAGGTACAAGTCAACTAAAAGCTTTATAAGGCATTATTCAACTATTCCTGGTATAGTAAAGTCTTCCTGTTTGAGACCCTCACACTAGTTTAAAATTTTTAGGTAGTCCGGTTTTAGTTTTTATGTATTAACTTGTTTTTTACAATTGTATTTGCCACTGATTTATAACAGGAAAAAATGAAATACTATCAGCAACAAACTGATATGAACATAAGGACTAGAATCCAATGGATACATACCTATTCGATTCTAATCCGTATTAATAACGCATTAAACTACTGATGGGTATAGGATGACCTCATCGATCATCCAAAATATATAGATGAATAATTGCTTGCGACGAAACTGTGCACACGAGTGATGTCAGTGGTTCAAATAAAATGTGTTTCGGGACAATTCCCTTAAAAGTTGTACCCTAAACAAAATTGTTTTTTGCCCTAAAAGTTTTTTCCATTTCCTAAAAGTCATTCTGCACGGATGTTGGCATGTATCGCGGATGTCTATGGACGACAGTATCCACTTACCATCGGGTGGACTGTATGCTCGTCTGCGGCATGTTTTCTATTAAAAAAAATATCTATGAACTATGGTGTTTGGTGTCACCACAAGGAGTAAATAATGAACGCAGAATCTTTTAGACGCAACGCAAACGCAACGAAATACTTTATATAAAATAAATACTGAAAAATTATGTTTGTCGGTATTTTACAGAAATCCAACTCCAAATAATTCGCTCGGCGTTCAGTGGCCAACTTTCAATGAAGAAAAGCAGAGGTATATGATCATCGGAGATGAACTTGTCCCGTCGTCATTTCCAGAGAAAGAAGATTTAGAGTTCTGGGAGAGCATATTCAGAGAATATCTACCTTCCACATTTGTATAATTTTAAGCAAAACAATAAACTTTTTAGTATTATCTCGTTAATTATTATTTAAATCCGTGGTCACGCTTCACTGTTCTAGAATAGGTACTGCTATCACAATTCAGACTAATATCTCTCAAATCACATTTTGATGACAACCAATGAACCAATGACTGTATAACACGTCCAACTCAAATTTGCGTACCGCAGAATGCAGGCCTCCTCCCCCAACCACTAACCGCACCGCTGTGTCGCCATTTCAGTACCATCTTCAACAGTCATCGTGAGTGCGTGTATTTTCAACGTCTGCCTGTTTTTGATTTGTTATATTTTTCAGTTACTTTTGTTGAGTTTTAATTGTTTAATTGAGTGACGTCACAACGTCAGCGGCAAACCTGAGTGATACAGATTGTAATGTGTATAAAAATGAGATAATTGATAGATAACATCGGCTCGCTAGCTCGCACACTAAGTTTTATTATGTATTATTTATATTACAAATAATTACTATGCTTATTTGTACAAATAAATATTTGTACAAATACTATGTATTAAATAAATAACGCCACACTCAATTGTGGGCTCACACTAGAATTCCCTGAGTTATAGGTACATAATCCTTGTTGTTCTTTTGCAAGAACACACCGAGCTCAGCAAGATTTATTCCTTACAATCAACACTATCAAGTAACGCCATAAAGTTTCAAGAAAAATGAACGAGTTCGATTCCAAATTGTGTAAGAGTTTTTGAAAATGTTTTGAGTGCAGTTTTTCATAACTCTAAAATGGAACAAATTTGAGTTTTGAAAAAAATTCTGTATTTCTCTTTCAGATTTTTCCATATTGACCCGTCTCAAAAAGGCCCAATATATAGGTAGGTATATTGCCAAGTGAACTACAAATTGTCAAAACATGTACTAGTAGGTACATGCGGAAGTTTAGTCTTGTAAAATGGAGCGCTGAGCGGTCGATATTCGGTCACTAAGTGAAAGCTAATGAACATTTAAAACTCGAACATTAAACACCCGTGAGCGTTATAGACAGAGTGTTTAAAGTTTGATTATACCCTTGATGTTAAAAGCTCGAAACTACAACGGTTAAAATAGGTAAATGTTCTTAAGGTTCATTAGCGCTCGAACTATCGAGCGCTCACTGCTCATTGTTACAACACTAGTAGAGATACAACTGACCAATAGCGAGCAAGCACACAAACACAAAAAATCAAAATGTCGACGCGTTTCTGGTTCTCGGTGTCAGTCTAAAGCGTGCGCCACGAGCAGAAAGAATTTCCGTTATTGACATGAGGTTAGGTTAAATCTCTTAACCATCCAGTATTGGCTAACCTCATATCATTGACCTAATATCTTCTTGCTCGTGGCGCGCGCGCTTTATCAAACTGCAGGGCACAGGTTTCCTCTAGTAAATCTCTCGGGTTACAGCCCATAATCTATTGAGCCCGCTGTGGGTTGGTGGATATACATGCTCAAGATTTTTTCATGTCATCCATGCAGATTTATCTACCGATTGCTCACCTTATCTATAATTTTTACATTTCAAAGTAAACAATTTTAAAATTAGATAAACGATGACACAGACTAAAAATCTATATACAGTTATAATATGTATTTAGGTACGATACATTACAAAAACATTGACCATCGGTTAATCCGGAAACACCCGAACGCGTCATCCACGTCTATGCAATAAAGTAATATAGTATGCAGTAAAGTGATCAAATATCTCGTAATAAAGTATGCAATTAGAGGTACGGTAATTCTTTGACGATGTCGATTTTAGAGTTACGAAAAACAGCATACAAATTTAAAAAAAAACAGTCGGGAATCGAACCCTATATTTCTTTGAAAAATCGTATGTATTTCTATTGCAGTTATTATAAGTTATTTTAACGTAAGTTAATTGAATAATTCTGTTCACGGGCGACAGTATCAACATACCATCAGGTGGACTGTATGCACGCCTGCCACCTTTTCCGTATAGAGTATTGCGCTAATTACTCGTAATAATATAGGTCATAAGTTTATTACGCACCACTTTCGCGTTTATTAGTCTGTGGCATGTTTTGCGTACTTTCAAATACAAGCTCGCTCCAAATTCCCCGTATGAATCAGTGTAGTCGTAACCACAGCCGTGTGACCTCGACCGTAACATTTGACTAAAATACATAAACATAGATAAAATACTGGTGTAAATATAATTTGTGATAACAAAAACAATTGAAATTAACAAAATGCAAGTGAAAGTAAACGAAGGAGTGCTAGAGGGGGAGTTGGTAGAGAATGAATACGGAGGGACATTCTACAGTTTTAAAGGTATCCCCTACGCACAACCCCCCGTCGGCGACCTCCGGTTCAAGGTAAGATGTTTCAATGTAGAAAAGTTACTGCGTAGAGTAGGAAAATTCAATGACGAGTATTTTTGTTCTTAGATAAAAAATGAGGTGTTATCGTCCACATTATATGCAATGAATGATAATTATAATGAATGAAAGAAATATACATAAAATATAATAAATATTACTATTAACTATACTAAAATAAAAATGTAGAACTTAATATACAGTATTCCTATGTTTGATTAAGGTTTAAATAGCAGTTTTATTAATATTTGGATGCTGTTTTAAATATAGTATACCCCCGGTAATCCGGCCCCAGATTAATCCGACAGAGCACTTTGTAATCCGACACGCCGATCATGGCGAAGCAGAGGCCAACGTGAAAGACTTGGTCGGGAAATTTCTATAATCCGCCATTGCCCTGCAAAACGTCTATCGGATTACAGGGAGTCTATCATAGCTCAATCAGGCGGACTTTTATCTTATCATAAACTTTTATCTTTTATTACCTATTTGTGTTCAAAGGCAAATAAAGGTATATTTTTATATTTATAAAATGGAACGTCTACATATTCGTCTGTCTATCCGTTCGCATGTAATTTCGGTTTTAATGCAGTCCTCACTATCCTGTAAACTATTTCTTCCGGAAGATTTTAGTATACAAGATACCAGTGTATGTATCATACGATGTAGGTACTTAATATTATTAAAACATTTCGATCATACCATATTACAAAGTACAGGGATTTGATTATTTATTTTTCAAAAATCTATTCTAACTTGTATTACCATAAATAATTTTGGGAATTTTGGTTTGACCTACAGCCAGTTGTATATTATACCATATCATCGGCCTGTGTCTGTCCACTGCTGGACCAAACAGCCACTGTCTTCTGCTCATCTCATTTAGCCACTATCGGCGACTTTCTTCAAGTGTTCAGTTTACCTGGCCAGAGGGCGTCTCACGCTACGTTTCTCGGTACGTGGTCTCCATTCGAGGACTGGTCTCCCCATCGGTTATCTATCCTGCGGCATATATGGCCTGCCGACTGCCATTTCACCTTGCTGATTCTTTGAATTATGTCGATTGTACAATAAGTAGTCGGCTTATTTTATTACAGTTTCCCAGTATAATTTCAGAAAATATTTTTTGTGAGAAATTTAATGCTCACTAAAATATTTCATGTAAAATGAATGTAATTTACAGTAAACGAGTATGAACATTTAAATTGTACTAAAATTTACATATAATAAATATATTTTAGGCACCACAGCCTCCTAAACCATGGAGCGGAGTGCGCAGCGCCAACGAGTTTGGGCCACTTTGTTATCAGTTTGATCTAATGCTGACGCATTCTATAATAGAAGGCAGCGAAGACTGTTTGTATCTAAACGTTTATACACCAGAAATTAAACCAAAGAAGCCTTTACCAGTAATGTTTTGGATACATGGCGGTGGATTCTTGAGTGGAAGTGGTAACGACGACATTTATGGTCCTCATTTCCTCGTCAGACATGATGTAATCCTTGTCACAATAAACTACAGACTCGAAGTGCTTGGATTTCTCTGTTTAGATACAGAAGATATACCCGGTAATGCTGGTATGAAAGACCAAGTGGCAGCGCTTAGATGGGTCAAAAATAATATAAAATACTTCGGAGGTGATCCCGAAAACGTAACAATTTTTGGAGAAAGCGCCGGCGCCGCCAGTGTCTCCTACCACTTAATCTCCCCTATGACAAAAGGTCTTTTTAATAGAGCCATAACTCAAAGCGGTACATTGTTGTCTCCTTGGGCACATGGTCATGAACCGCGTGAGAGGGCATTAACATTAGCAAAACGATTAGGATGTTATTCAAACGACGATAAAGAACTGTACGATTTTTTCAAATCTCAATCCCTTCATACACTTGTTAACGTGCGAGTACCGATCACATTCTTTGAGAAGGAGAAAGCTTCTGTAGATCTTCACTTCAATGTAGTGAGCGAAAAAGAATTCGGGACCAACGAAAGATTCTTCTATGGAGATGTAATTGATTCCATCGCCAATGTACATGAAGGTGTCGAAGTCATGAATGGATTCACTGAAGATGATGGTTTAATGGGAATAGGAGGCGTTGCTGATAAAGAAAAATTTTTAGATCAAGCAAATCATGCTCCCGATTTCTTTGTTCCAAAACCATTTGCTATGAACTGTGGAGTGTATGATCAAATTCAAATAGCTAGAATGTTTAAGAAATTCTATTTAAATAACGAAAAGATATCCTCTAATAGTTTTTATAAGTTATCCAAATACTTTGGCAGTGATATGTTTGTCTACGGCGCTATACAGTGGCAAAAATTATGTGCCAAAAATAAAAGAAATAAGTTGTATCTGTACGAGTTTACATGCAAATCTGAGAGAAACATTATGGGGCAGATCCTCGGAGTAGGTAAGATAAATGGAGAGGAGGCAGTGGTATGCCATGGCGATGACTTGCCGTACTTATTCCCAATGAAGGACGTAAGTCCGAAAATTGATAATAATACTGATATCTTCAAACTCATTGACAATGTGACTAAACTTTGGACTAATTTTGCTAAATTTGGGTAAGTACATAACTTACTACTCTGCATTCATTAAAAAAAAACTACTACATTTAGTAGTTTTTAGAGTTGAGAATATAATAAAGACATGGGGATGGGATGACAAAAGGACACTATAAAATTTCTCTTCCTGGTGAAACACGTTGGAGCACTTTATGACTGTCTTCTATGAAAATAGGATAGTTGAATATGTCCTGCCTTGCACCATCGTCTTTTAGAGTAGTGGACAGTGATAATAAAATTGTTGCATACAAGTATATTTTACCTCTATCGTTATCTTTTTTCTTCCTTCTTACTTTAATTTCCAGATACAGTGGAAAGGCACCCCTCTTCCTTTTTGCTCGTTCAGTGAATTAATCACTAGATTCGCAGCATTTCTTCATATATTAATTTCTTTGCCTTATTTTGAGCATACATTTTTTCATCTTTGATCGAGTATAAACATACTCGTCTGTTGAGCTTGACCTCCACTATAATACGAGTATGCTAGCACAATCAAGGAGCCTGTTCTTAAGAAGCTCAAAGCAATTCTACTCTCCATACCTCCAGTTAACGACGTTATTACATAAAATACACTTTATTATATTTGATTTCATTCTCGTTCAGTTTTGGAAATAAATATTTTTCAATGTGAAGGATTTCTATATCAAGGACGTTTAAATTTTAATTACAAATATGAGTACAAGAGTCTTTATTTCTTTATCATTTCATTCCAGAAACCCAACTCCTGACAGCAGCCTTGGAGTGAAATGGGAGCCTTACACATTGGAAAAGCAGCAGTACTTGGACATTGGCAACAAATTGGTGGCTGGCTCACAACCAAATAAAGAGCAGATTAAGTTCTGGGAGCATATATATGAGAAATATCTTCCTCATTTTGCCGCAAAGTCGTCCTTGTGATGTTATAACTTCAAATACATGTTGACAACTTAGATCTACTTATTACATTTTATTTCGTTACTTATAACATGATGTAATTTATACTTAATACAATGCAAGTACTCGTATTATGCACCAATTTGTTATCGGGCTAACAATAGACACCTTTATAGAATATACAATTAGCCCAGTAATTTTAGGTTTCATCTTCCCAAAAAAACCCAGTTAGTTGAATTTACATGTTTGTGACCTTTTGTGTAGTTCTAATCAACGTATCAAAAATCGTTTTGAGATATTTTAGGTCAAGTCTCAAAATAAGGTTTTTCGCCAAAAACTCGCTTTCTCTGGCTCGCAGGTCAATAAAAATTGTAGATCAGACAATTTGCTAGAAAAAAGATTTTATTCATTTTTGTAGAGCCAACTGTTTTTGTCATGGAGCGCAGAGCAAGGGGGCGTTCAACGACTATGCATTCATTCCCACAATACCTATGAGGTAGAATGCAAGGCTTATATGGTTTTTATATGATTTCTCCAGTAGGCCCAATGTATGGTATTCGGAATATATTATGCTAAAATGTTATTACGAAACCCTTCAGTGATTTACTAGGAGAGGCCTGTGCCCTGCGGTGGAACGTTTTAGACTGATACAAGTACAGATTACTATTAATATTTTCGATAGTGTGACTATTGTTTTAATAAAAAGGGTTTTTGTTGATAATTAAAATGTGTTTTGTTATTAAATATTTGTGATGAATTGCTGGATATCTTGGTCATCATCTACATTTTCTACATGATCCACGTCGGTGACCATAGAGTGCCCGGTGATTCTTATTTATTAACCAGACTTTACCAGACGAAAATTGTTCAGAGGGCAGAATGCTGGAATTTAATGCCTAGTGGCATTCTTTATACACTTTATACATTATACATTGGAACTTTATACATTGGAGAAATAACAGTATTTGGACATTGGCAATGATCTAGTGACTGGCACACAACCAAATAAACAGGTCGACTTGTGGGAGAAAGGTTTTAAGGAATACATTCTTCATTTTGTTGCCAGACCTTGATATTATTATTCAATAAAATATTATTGTTTCAATTCCTAATAATCTTTGGTCTATAAGGTATTATAGTGCTTTGCACCTTAAGTAATTTGTTTTATTCCAATCAACACAGATCCAATAATTATTAAAGACAATAATTTATTTTCTAATAAATAAACAAATAATAGCAATTAATTAAAAAGTTTATATAGTATTTATAAGTGTATATGTAAAATTAGATATCTAAATACATAGGTATGTATAAATATATTACATATACTCTCGACAACATAATATAAAATTCAGTGATTTCACGTCACAGCCGTAAATACTTACGTATCAAACACAAAAGTATAACACGGCAAAATTAGGAATAAAAAATAGAGTCCGAACAATAAATTCTTGCGACCGTACCTCGTGATTTTAACCTATCAAATTTTATGACCTTTGATTTTAAATTTTCGGTCGTCCTTTTTTATATTGATAAGTAATGAAATGAAAATACTGAATAAGCAGCAAATCAATACCGTAACGAACGGACTCCGTCGAGTTGGTGATGACGTTCTTAGTAATTTAAAATTATTTAAAATATAGATTCGTCAGTTATCAAAAACTAGATTGTTTTGTTGATCATAATTTACTGCCCATTTAGTACTTTTCTGCTTTTAGACTTTTGTATTAGTGGCCCTATTTGGCCAAGAAACGCTTGATTATTCAGTATAGGTAGTTATTGTGTAGTAAAACAATACCTGACTATACTAGTAGGTCCATCGGTTCTACTGGTAGATTTATACGGTTCACATAAAAATACAGAAGATTAATCGTCACAGACTCATGTATTATACAAGTAATTAAAACGGCTTGCATCATCATAAAAGTCCTGTTAAGTCTCGCTCGTAAACAGAGGAGTCGTAAACCACCTGATATTGCATCGCTGACACACGGACAGAAATGAAGGCAAACAATACATTATTAAGGAAATTTTGGAAAACCCATTGCGAAGAGCACGATTTAAATTTAGAGAAATGTCACTAGGCTGGCAGCACTGGCGACCGACTGGGTGGAGCGGAGAGCGCGAAAAGCATACGAATTGCCGAGTGAATTCGAACATCCTCTTGTCACGATAATCATAGCCGTGGTGGGAATAAAATTATTTTTGATTCATCCGTCCGTCGTTTTGTAGCCACCGGTGAAGTATGAAAATAATAAAATATCAAAGGATAATTATGTGAATCATCTGCGACTTCCGAGCTGTGATCCTCTTCTGGCTAATATTTGTCTCGTCAGCGGACACCTGTAGACGCAAAAGCCTGTTTTCGTAGCGCAGCACTAGATGCATATTTTACACCGCATTAACCCTGGAACTCCTAGCAGAAAACATAGCAAGCTGTTTGATTTAGACAACAGAATACGAGAATCCGATCAGGCGTTCAAACAATTACAAATTTCTTTGCAGTTTGTTATCAACCTTTTCAATAGATAAAGTGACGCAAACCGTAAAAACAACGATGCAGAAATCATACTCTTTCTCAGTTTAGCGCATCGAATGTAAACCTTAATTACCTTGAAATGTACTGCATTTCCCACTTTACCCTACTTCCCCAATGTAAGTACGTGTTTCGGTAGTGAGTGAGATATGCCAGAGCCCATTCCTATGCCATCTTATCCTATCCCACTCCACTCCATCCATGAGAGGGGGAGAGTGCACGCTGCAATCCAACAGCCGCTGGGCGCGCTCGACTGGCCACGTTACCCCTCTCTCACAGAAGACTACCTTGAAATGTACTGCATTTCCCACTACTATATTTCCCTAATGTACGTGCGTGTTTCGGTAATGAGTGAGATGTGCCAGAGCCCATTCCCATCCTATCCCTCCCCATTTTCCCAGCCCTTCCTCCAAATCCATTCCTATATCTCCAAAGGTAGGCAGCGCATCCGGGGGCGTGCCAACGTTTATTATTCTGGAATAATGTTGGCATGTATCGCAGATGCCTATGGGCGACAGTACCACTTACCATCAGATGGACTGTATGCTCGTCTGCCGACTTCGTACATAAAAAAAAAAAAAGTTTCTAAAGCCTTGAAATCCATTCCTAGAAATCTCCAAAGGCAGGCAGCGCATCCGGGGCATGCTATCGTTAGTCATTCTGGACTGATGGTCGGCATGTATTGCGGATGTCCAGGGACGATATTATCCACTTACCATCAGGTGGACTGTTAGCTCCTCTGGCGCCTTCTTACGACTTTAAGTTGTTTGATCGCGAACTACCGAAAATGCAATTATTGTAACGCTGGTATGGCCTACTCATTAGAAGGCAATTGTTTTTTTCTTCCTACCGTCTGTATCTTTATCCTTGTGATACTGTATGTTTATCCTTGGAGGGTGCACGCTGCAATCACACAGCCGCTGGACTCACTTGACTGACCACGTTACCCCTCTCTCACAGACTACCTTGAAATATACTTTCTCAATTCATCCTGTTCCCTCAATGTACGTACATGTTTCGGTAATGAATGAAATATGTCAGAACCTATTTCCGTCCCGTCCTATCCTATCGCTCATAAAATCCAACCTTTCTCGAAATCTGCCTCGAAAACCTCTTTTGTCGTGGCACCTCGCTTTTAGAGCATAGCTCTTATGAACTCGGAGAGTATCAGGATTCTTGGTATTGACATTTCCAGCAAAGTGGTTAGGGGTCATCTGAAAATAAAAGCCCAAATGGCCTCCAAAAAGCTCGATGTGCTGAAGAGAGCGAAGCGGTACTTTACCCCTGGGCAACTCCTAATGCTTTACAAAGCACAGGTTAGGCCCCATATGGAGTATTGCTCACATCTCTGGGCGGGCGCACCGAAATATCAATTGGACCCATTTGACTCCATCCAACGACGTGCTATCCGTATTGTCGATGATCGCACTCTCATGGCCGGTGTAGAACTCCTCAGCATTCGGAAAGCCGTTGCGTCTCTCTGTGTGTTCTACGGTCTGTACAATGGGGAATGCTCTGAAGAATTGTTCAATATAATTCCCACCTCGGGTTTCTACAACCGCACCTCCCTTCACAGAAGTGCGGTCCATCCGCATTTCCTCGATACGGAGGTGTCGCATACTGTTCGGTCCAAAAATAATTTTATACCGCAAACCCGTAGGCTGTGGAACGAACTGCCTCAAGAGGTCTTTCCATTAAGCTACGATATGGGATTCTTCAAGATAGCTGTGAATAGGATTTTGCAAGGTCGGCGGCGCACCCGCATGCCCCTTAGTGTTGCAGGTGTCCATGAGCGACGGTAACACTTACCATCACGTGTCCCGCGGGTCCCCCTAGCTCGTCTAGCCCACTTCTCCATAAAAAAAAGAAAAATAAATCCATTCCTAAATCTCCAAAGTTTAGCAGCGCATCTGGGACGTGCTATCATTTGTCATTTTGAACTGATTTTGGCATCTATCGCAGAAGTCTATCTATGGACGCAACTATATTCACTTATCACCGAGTGGAATGTCTGTTAATTTGCCAACTCCTTTCTATAAAAAAATATGTTTACAATCGATACCATCCTATAACTTCCTACTACAAAGCACAGGCCTCTCCTAGTAAATAGTATCCGGCTCGAAGGACCAACGGTAGAGGGGCGTGCTAAACTATAGGGTCTAAACTATAGACTATAGTTAACACCAACTTTATATCTGTTCTAAGGGTTTTAATACGTTTTCCATTCTCACATATACTAACATTCTGCGAATACAATGATAGCGCGATGTAGAACCCGATCAGCGCCATCTAGTTTACGTTGGTGAATTAAATCTATCATCGTCTTGAACACTAGAGGATTAATTACCACGTGGCCGCAATGCGAATTGGCGATAGACATGCTTCTTGTGGTTCACGATGATTTCCTGTGGTATGAGCCGAGGATTCGAACTCGCAACCTCACGAATGAGACACGAGAATAGAAGCCTCTAAGCTATCACCGCGTTTACAATACAACTATGGATTGTAATGGATTTTCATATTAAAAAATCACCTACAGTCCAATGAAACAACATAATATCTTACTTTGATTATTTGCACATAATACGCACTGATTATATTTATTGTCACAGATTACTTGTATTTATCAGCTAATGTCATTTTTCATTTACGTCAATACTATGTTTTTAATAATATGATTTCATAATTTTATGGAAAATTCAACTCTGATAAAATTAAATGTTTGATTGGGAGATTAATGATTACCTACATATTATAAGAAGTGTGACCCGATAATAAAGATTATTATTAATTTTATATAAAAGAAATACAAATAATAATTAATGCCAGAAATCCTGTATTTATGCTCCTGTCTAAATATACAGGATGTGTCCGAACCTTTCCCAAAGCCTCAAACCATGGATTCTACTCACGATTCTGACAAATTTTCACATAATATTATAATGATACATATTAATTCGAAAAAAGAAATGTATTTATGAAATATAGGTAAGTATATGATATTTTTCTTTTGAGAAAATCTTAAAGAAATTGATTTTTTTGCAAAACAATACTTATTCATTAAATAAACTCGGAATTAAGAACGGAATCTAATGTTTCTTTTTTTATATACAGAAAGAAGGTGGCAGTCCACCTGGTGGTAAATGAATACTGTCGCACATACTGTCGCGATACATGCCACCATCAATCTATGTTATTGCTTTAAGATCAATGAGAGACGTGAAATTTAAAAAAATATGTCGTATCATTTACCTATGTTATTCGCTCACGACTGCGAGTTTTCTTCGTAATAAATAATTTCAAAGACTAGTCCAAAACGTATCCTGTCAACGTCCAGTCCCGTCGAGGTAAGTCAGGAGTCGCTCAGTAAAGCGATAGTAGGTTTACTGAGGACAAAAGAAGACTCCTTGGAAGCGCTTGAAAAACGCAGTCTCAAGGTTTTATTTAATTAACACAAATACCATGCACGAAAAACCACTTTGAAGTTTAATAGACTATTAAACCACAAAACGCCTAATATTAGGGGTTAAAGTATGAAATTGCCGATTTGTACTGAAAAATTAAAACTCGTTTTTTTTTCTAAAATGTAACATATTGATTTAATCAAAATATTTACCCTCGTTATTGTTGCCATCTAATCGGAAGTTCATTTATGCCTTTGCGATAGAACTCTGGGGATGTAGATTCGACAAACTGTGTGAAAGCATTTTGTACTGCCTCTTGGGAAGAAAATTTTTTACCACGTAGAAAATTGTCCAAATCACGAAAAAAATGGTAGTCCGTTGGAGCAAGGTCCGGCGAGTACGGAGGATGACGTATGGTTTCTAACTGCAGCTCCTGTAGAGTTACAACGGTTTATCGTGCAGTGTGAGGTCTTGCGTTATCATGGAGCAATAATGATGAAGATCGATTCACGAGTCATCATCATCATAGTTTCGCCATCATTGTTCGAAGTTCGGCACAGTAAACATCTGCTGTTATTGCTTGACCAAACCTGAGAAAGCTATAGTGAATAACACCATGAATAGACCACCAAACAGTTACCATTACCTTTTTATTGGTAAGCTTTGCCTTAGGGCACTGTTGCGGCGTTTGACTTGGGGTCAGCCATTGCATTTTCCGCTTTCGGTTATTGTAAAGAATCCACTTTTCGTCACATGTCACAATTCGATCGAATATTCCTTCATTTCTGTACCGATTCAACAAGGCAACGCAAGTTTCAACACGCGTTTCTTTCTTCAGATCAGTCAAATCATGAGGCACCCATTTTTCATATTTTTTTATCTTATTGATTTGATGCAAATGAGTCAATATTGTAGGTAAGGTAACGTTAAACCATGCCGCTAACTCTTGGGTAGTTTGACTCGAATCGGCTTCCACCATCTCCTTCAATTCAGCGTTATTCACCTGTGTGGGCGGTCTTCCACGTGGTTCGTTCTTCAAGTCGAAGTTTCCATTACGAAAGCATTTAAACCAAAAACGCACGGTTCGTTCATTAGCAGTCTCCTCTCCAAACGCAGCATTGATATTGCGAGCCGTTTCTGCCGCGTTAGTTCCGCGTCGGAACTCGTATTCAAAGATTACTCGGATTTTCGAAGTATCCATCTCTCCCGTCTAAGCTGAATAAAAAAAACAATTGAAAGTCGAAAATCGAATGTTGCACATTTTTTAAAACAAGAACCTCATAAGTATCATGTGAAAAAAGTTTCACTCGAAAATCTCACACCATGAAGGTTTTATGTCAATTCAAAGTATCTATTACTATAAAACGGCAATTTCATACTTTAACCCCTATTATAAAATTTTTATAATTAGTACAATTCTAATTGTAAATTTTTACACTTCTCCAGTTCGCGCCAAAAAGTCCAAAGATTTAGTTACAAGCATTTCAAACAGTTTCTTTTTAAATAGTGACAATTTCAAACCTTTCAGTAGATTAACACATAGGATACTAATCATGTAGACCACACGAACGAAGTCGCAGGCAAGAGCTGGTAAATGTTATACTTTCAACTGTGCTGTGCACACACAGGCGTGTTTTTACAGATGCCCTTCTATGAAATAGCTTTTAACACTTAAATAGTGTTAGATTAGGAACATTAATGAAAATATAGCGAGTCTTATAACACAAAATAAAAATTGATCACTTTTTGAGAGAAATCGAGTTTTAAGAAGGTAAAACCGCAAGCAAAAGCTTGTCAAATATTGACTTGTACTTCAAGAACATGGTACTGAAATTTAAGTCATTATTTATATGACTCATAGTGAATACATACCTAGCTTTTTTACAAAATTTAAATTACTTTGAACTATAAAATAAAGTACAAGCTCTTTTTTCTTTATATAGAAAGACAATACAAAATGTTAATTGTGAATTCAAATGTTTAACTCGTTATTAACATTTGAACATATTATATATGACAATATATAAGATATTAAAAACTTTTTAGATGCAAGTGATACTCACCCTACACTATACTTCGATATTTTCTATGGGCGACAGTATCCACTTACCATCAGGTGGACTGTATGCTCGTTTGCCGCCTTCGTCCATAAAAAAAAATGCTAAAAATAATAAAAAAAATATTTACATAATAACCGAATTTGTTTTCTTAGTTTTTTAGTCGCTTTTCTATTGTTAATTATTATTGTGTAAGTATAAAAAGTTTAAAATGTCTTTTATTATATTTTGTAAAAAAAAAATATGTATATAAATATATTATGTAGCAATCTTACATTTATCATCTGTGGCACTCTTTGCGTACTTTAAATACAAGCCTCAATTTCCAATTATTGATTAGTTCTGTCGTGGCCACGAGCCGTACAATCGCGTCGACATATCGAAGTACAAAATATGAAGATAAGAAGTTAAATAATTAATTTACAATAAAATTACTCTAATTAATTGCAAAATGGTGGAAGTGAAAGTAAACGAAGGAGTGCTGGAGGGGGAGTTGGTAGAGAATGAATATGGAGGGACATTCTACAGCTTTAAAGGTATTCCTTACGCTGAGCCTCCTGTCGGCGATCTTAGATTCAAGGTAAGATACTTTAAAGCTCAGGATACCGCTATGTAACTTAATGTTTCTATAATTACACATACAACTACATTTTTTTTATGTTAAAAGAGTCGGCAGATGTGCATAGAGTCCACCTGATGGTAAGTGGATACTGTCGTCCATAGACATCCGCGATACATGCCAACATCAGTCTAGAATGACAAACGTTGGCACGCCCCCGGATCCGCTGTCCACCCTTGCTGATTAAGGAATGGATTGGGAAATTGGGGAAGGATGGGATATCTTGCTCGAAATAAGATAAAGTAGGAAATGCAGTACATTTCAAGGTAAGTCTTCTGTGGGAGAGGGGTAACGTGGCCAGTCAAATGCGCCCGGCGGCTGTGAGAATGCAGCGTGCAATCCCCCCCCTACAAAATATACAAAATTTTGTAGAATACAAACCTAATTAACAAGAATGTATAAAATCTTTATTCATTTCTATATTTGTGGTCAGCAAGATGTTGACGATACAATTTTTTTTTTCTATTATACCATTAACTCTATTCTATTATTAGATTAATATGTCAACGATCTATACTATAATTCGTAATATTTGCGTAACTCCGGGAGCGTACCAACGTTTGTCATTTTGGACTAATGTTGGCATGTATTGCGGATATCTATGGGCGACGGTACCCACTGAGCATCAGGTGGACTGTATGCTCGTCTGCCGCCTTCGTGCATAAAAACATTTGCGTAACCACAATCAGTGAGGCGATATTATTTTACTAAAGTTTACTTATATATATTTTAGGCACCAAAACCTCCCAAATCATGGGACGGAGTACGCAGCGCTAAAGAATTTGGACCAGTTTGTTACCAGTTTGATGGAATGGTTACTGGTACTATAATAGAAGGCAGCGAAGACTGTTTGTATTTGAACATTTATACCCCAGAAATTAAACCAACAAAGCCATTGCCAGTAATGTTTTGGATCCACGGTGGAGGTTTCACCAGTGGAAGTGGCAACGATGACCAATACGGTCCTCATTTCCTTGTCAAGCATGGGGTTATCCTCGTCACAATAAACTACCGACTTGAAGTCCTCGGATTCCTCTGTTTAGATACAGAAGATATACCTGGTAATGCTGGTATGAAAGACCAGGTGGCAGCGCTTAGATGGGTGAAAAATAATATTAAGAACTTCGGCGGTGATCCTGCTAATGTAACTATTTTTGGAGAAAGCGCCGGCGCCTGCAGCGTCTCCCACCATTTGATGTCACCAATGACAAAAGGTCTATTTAAAAGATCGATATCCCAAAGCGGCTCGTCTCTTTGTTATTGGGCAGTCGCATTTGAACCTCGGGAAAGGGCTATAGCATTAGCAAGGCATTTAGGATGTGATTCAAATGATGATAAAGAACTCTACGAATTTTTCAAATCTCAACCCGCAAAATCTCTTGTTAACATAAAATTACCGATTATATTCTCTGAGAAGGAAAAACTTGGTGTAAATCTGCAATTCTGTGTAGTTAATGAAAAACAATTTGGAAATAATGAAAGATTCTTCTATGGCAATATAGTCGACTCCATCCGCAGTAACATTCATGAAGGTGTCGAAGTTATGAATGGATTTACCGAAGATGAAGGCTTGCTGTTACTAGGAGCAGGTTCTGATTATGAGAAAGTTTTCGATCAAGTAAATAATGTTGTAGATTACTTTGTTCCTAGACATATTGCAATGAATTGTGGGCTAAATCAACAAATTCAAGTAGCAGATATATTTAAAAAGTTTTATTTTAATAATGAAAAAATATCTTCTAAGAACATTTATAAATTAGCTAAATACATTGGAGCCGATATGATAAATTACGGTGCAATAGAGTGGCAAAAACTTTGCGCCAAAAGTAAGAGAAACAAATTGTATCTATACAAATTTAGCTGCAACTCTGAAAGGAATCTTACAGGGCAGGCCCTTGGATTAAGCAAAGTAATTGAGGACAAGCCAGTGGTATGCCACGGCGATGACTTGCCATACTTATTCTCAATGAATGACGAAAAGCACCATGTTAATAAGGATTCCGAAACCTTCAAACTTATCGACACCGTGACAAAACTTTGGACTAATTTTGCTAAATACGGGTAAATACGAAACTAGGGCGTATTTGTATTATGTTGTGTTGCATTGTATTTCCTTGTATCATGCTATTTCTTCCTCGCTTCAATCCTACATAGGAATGCGGACAGTCATCCTCGCATACCTCCTTTACTTCCCTTATCTGTTTCAGCACATAGAAATTCAAATGTTGTCGATTGTGTTGTCAGTGTTGTGACACTGACACCAGTGTTGTCGATTTTCCTCATATGTCATTGTGCAAGTAAACTTCATGTCCTTTCTAAGTTTCATTACCAGTAAGTTTCAAAAAGCAAAATAATGTTATTATTTGTCATTCTACAAGTTTAAAACTTCATAATTCAGGCATCAAATAAAAACTGAGCCCACTTAATATTCCATTCCAGAAACCCAACTCCTGATAACAGTCTAGGAGTGAAATGGGAATCCTACACCCTGGAGAAGCAACGATATTTGGATATTGGCAACAAACTAGTAGCTGGCACACAACCAAATAAAGAAGAGATGGAATTGTGGGAGAGAGTTTTTAAGGAATATCTTCCTCATTTTGTTTTAAAACCTTCCTCGTCGAATTCATGCACCTTGCAATAAATATTATATTATTTTATTGCTAATACATTTTCTTTGAATCAATTATAATATTTTGGATGCCTAAATTCTTAGCCCTCGTCCCAAACGACCATTACGTAAGAAGATGACGCTACGTGCCTGATATCTAATCAAAGATTTAATCAATATTATTGTATCCATATTAGTTATTGTACTTTCGATAAAGTCGCAAACAAATGTGACGAAATCAATGGAAAATAATTTCGATTACTAATTCGATAATATTTTCTTCGGTGATAATAAGATAGTTTATAATAATGGTTAATAATGCTTATATATATTTAATATAATACTAATAAACGCCCAAAATATTATTAGATATCAAGTATAATTTCTAATTCAAATACTTAATGCAAGATTGAAATATGGAAATGACATGATTCGTTTTCATTATAGAAAAGATCAAATCAGACAATCCACCAGATGGTAAGAAGTTCTCCAGGCCTAATCATCTCTGATCATAATTCAAACATAATTGTGTTATCACTGATGAACATAATTGTCGGAAAAATATTGAAATAATTCAAAAACTTTTCAAATTTCGAAGACACCTATTGAAGTCGTACATTGTATAAGATTTACGAACTTATTTCGTAAATTTCTATAATTCATCCCACATAATACACTCAGTCATTCCTTCTAAACCAGTTCTTAAAAGGGTGTTACAAACTTACAATATATTATTAATACTTCGGTTATTATTAAGAACTTGACCAATATAAATTATTTATGAATTCAATTGCCCTATTCGAATAATACGTCAACTGGCGTGACTTGAACAAAACAGAGTATTGTTTTGTACGTTAGACTTACGAGTACTTTAGTTTTTATATAGATAACTTTATTTTTAGCAGCATCTTTTAATTGCGGATTCGAAGACCTACATCACCTATCTAAGGCTGCGAAGTAAGTAAGAAATTAGCAGTAAAAAAGAAAAATAACAGTACTGTTAACTGTAATCCACTATGAAATTGTTTCAACAATATCTCTTATACTTTTGCAAACTAATGGGTACCAAATTCATTAACCTGACAAATAAATCTACATTCCAATGAGCACAAATGTCGTCAGACTTTGCATGAAAAATCTTGTAACCTGTAATTGTAATCCTGTAATCATCATAACTTTGTATAGATATTTGAGCACCCCGATATATTACAAGGTGACTTGGCAATGCTACAAGGATTCCAGAGCAGCCAAGATTTCTTTCAAGGCGAAGACTTTATCTTATTCTACAAATATGTGATCTTTGTTCTAAATGCGCGATCATGATTCGATTGATTGTACGATCGCACATATGCCATCGAACATGATTCGATCGCACAGGTGCGATTGATACCTACTCATTAGATGTTGTATATCTTTTCGCAAAATGTATATGTGTATTACTATAGACACTACCCTTTTCGAAACAGCTTGTTGCGGTGACTGTATTTATCAAATTCATATTAGTAATTTAATGAACGAAACTTTAGTTGTCTGAAAACTTTTGTTAATTATTGACTTTACTTGCCTGAAAACACTCTTCACCCTTTGCCATAAGACCATTTATTATTTCGCCAATTTAACTATTTCAGTAGTTTACTACTCCATTATTACATTTATCTGAAATATTGTTTCACTGACGTAATCAATGTTTGACGATATCGATCGACAAATAGGGGTTAAAAGTATAATGGTGCAAATAGTTTCATTTGTCCCATTCCAATTCGAACAGATTGAATGAGATGGTATGAGACTACAGATAATAATCATCATACACTCCTATAACAGTATATTCGTAGTAAATTTAACGGCAGTATTCTGTGAGGTCGAGGTAAACCGGGCCCCGAAGTCTGTACGACGGCAGCGTGCACCCACTCTTCCCTCGAAAAAATACGTAGAAAAGTCGCAATGAAAAGTTTTTACCTTTTCAATATAACAATTGTTGTATTATGGTTAAACAGACAAATATATTTTAAAATTTTTATATCTACTATTATCGTTATACAAATAAAAAATTAGGATGTTGGCAAAATTTTCCGATATTGTCAGATACTTACTAATATTAACAAATTCTTTACGTGTATACCTAAATCTATAAGAATTACAGCATACGTTTATATTTCTCAATTTCGCCAGCAGCTCAAGTGGCTTCCAATCCGTCGTCGTCGAGATGCTCATACACTCTCCCTCCTCTACGGTATACTGTTTAACCAGTTGACACACGGATACCTTAACAAAAAATTTAACTATCTTTCTTCACATCCTTTCAATCTTCGATCTTCAGATTGTCTTCTCCTTAAAATTCCTGACCATTATTCTATTTTCTATTCAATTTTTTTGACTGTCAAAGCGATTCGCTTGTGAAATGCATTACCTTTAACTATAAAGCGCGCTCAATCGCTGGCTAGTTTTAAAAGACTCGTGAATGAACACTTCCTCGAAGATTAAGAGTTCTCTTATTATTTTCCTTTATCTTTCTGTATGTCAATACATATGTATGTATATATATAGTGCAATACCTCTAATCTTATTAGGAATTGGAAACTAATAAACAATTGTGTTGCTCTGAAAACAAAGTTTTTTTATTTTAGTATTTACATAGGTACATACAATAAAAATTACACTAATTAACTTAAATCCTACCTGAAAACAAAGAAACGACATTTAAAGTTTATTATTTAAATTGCCAATTCCTTTTTATTCACTTTTTATACTTAAATCTAGCAATATAATGAATGATGAGTGACTTCTGTCAAAACTAAACATCAGCTGCTCTTCCAACCGTGAAGGCCGCCATTACTCACAGCGCCATCTATAGAGTACAGTACATGGTCACTGTTTACAGATAGAAGAGCGCTGTACGAATTAAAGAAATATAAATTTCTTTACATCTATATTAATGCATGTATATATTAATGCCTGTATATTATGTATGTATTTATGAATATATATACAGACATCATTTCCATATTGCACCATCTACCACTATTTCGTCTACTAACATCTCCTTACCACCCAAAGGTTGCTTGGAAGAAATCCCTTTAGCGATAAGGCCGCCGGTTGTACTTCTAATTACTTGTACTTTGTATATCTCTGTATGTTTTCTCTGCGTGTACAATAAAGTGTATCTATTTATCCATCTATTTTTTCTCACTAATCTTGAGCACTACCGATTCAATTTTGTTGAGATGTATCTCTGTACATTTCTTTCTCTGTAAAGAGAGATAAAGCGGATTTTACAGGACAAAGTGATGAAATTTACGATTTTTCGAGTGACAAATTATGAGATGTATCAAGAAATTCAAGTGGCGGATATATTTAAAATGTTTCATTATTATAATGAAAAAATATTTTTTTTATAATCTAGTAAGTTTCTATACAAACTAAACTGTCAGCTAAAATTAGTTGCCAAATATTTGACAACTTTCTTCTTATCAAAAAAATTATATGGAGATCAATAAACGAAATGAACTTCAAACATCTCTAACGTTCTACAAATTGTGTACATTTTATAAGTCCTCATTGACCTTCACGAATATGTCACTCTTAACGTATTCGAGTACGTCACACAGCCTACAATTTAACTCAATCACTTGTGATTTGTATTGAATTTGAATCAATCCCTTCACGCATACTCAATCTTTTTTACAAAATATAAAAAGTCTTAATTCTCATAATTAAGAGTTTTAATAAATATTAATTAATGAGAGCCAATTTTCACCTGACCCTTATTTGGTGAGGGGCCAATTTAGTCGACGATAAAAAACTGTCGACTATTTCGTTTACATTTTCACAACCACATTTATTTATTTTTCCTTCGTGACTCTTATCCGATATATCCCTTCTACCTGGCCACACTGCCGTTTTAACCATTTTATTTCAGTAAGTAAATGTATCTATGTAAATTAAGTATCTCGCAACATTTTCGTATCGATTGCCTGTGACACGCTTTCACTACTCATACATTAAATACAAGCCTCAATTTCCGCTTATTGATCAGGTTTGTCGCAACCACGAGCCGTGGTAGCTGATATCTGAATACAAATTATGAAGATAAATAAATAACATAATCTTTTATTTATATTAATAAAGTTGCTTTAGACAATTAAAAATGGTCTATGTAAATGTAAATGAAGGAATGTTGGAGGGGAGTTGGTAGAAAATGAATACGGAGGAGAAAATGAATACGGATAATTTTCAACCTTAAAGAGATTCTTTATGCACAGCCTCCTGTCGGGGACCTCAGGTTCAAGGTAATATGCTTTAATATGAGGATATAACTATTACTCTGTGGGACGTATACAGAGTAATCACTGTTATGTGAAGTTTGTTAATTACGTATAATCGAAAATGTTTAACAGAGAAACATAGCAGTACAAAGCCTTGGGCACACGAGGCCTCTGGTCACGGTTACTGTCTCACGGTCACTGTACACAAATACTGTCTCATGTAATTAATGTGTTAACCTATTTTAAAATAAGTGCGTAACTACAATAATTGAGCTGATATTTTAAATAGACACTTAATTATTTAAAGGAAAATCTGCCAATGTGTAATATATTTATTTATCATAAATAAATACATTTCAGTTGCCACAGGCCCCCAAACCGTGGGATGGAGTGCGCAGCGCCACAGTATTTCGATCAGTACGATAAATTAATGAGAGTTCTGTAATAAAAGGCAGCGCAGACTGCCTATATCTGAACGTTTATAAACCGGAAATTTAAACCAACAAAGCCATTGCCAGTAATGTTGTTTATTCACTGGTCGTGCACCGGTTCGCGAAGAAACCGCATGGTGGCAGACTTTGTCTGCTTCTGTAATATCGCGTATAAATTTGCGAGCGCTTCATACGCTGCCTGCTGTAAGATGAAGCGTATGCCTGCTGCCCAGCGTGTCCTGTACGAAGAGGAAAAAAGTATCAGGTCCCACGATGACCATGGAAGGTGCCTCCAACTGGTGCATGCCGGAGGTGAACCGGTGCCGTACTTTTTGACTTAGTTAGGTCGCACACTTTGCTATTCCTTATTATAAATTACCTATGGAGATACAAACGTCTTAAGATCGTGGCATCTTTCGGATGTGCTATATAATGTGCGTCATCATAATGCATGACGCAAAACCAATGATCGGCTTTAAAGATTTTAAAGAAATTCGACAGCCAAAGTTGGCTAGGTGAAAGAATCCGATCTAAACATAGCTCCAAGATGAAGTGAAATAAATAGAAAGTGTGTTAAATGTAGTTGTAGGACCCTACCAATAGAATACATGACGGCTTAAATGAAGACCTCCTCTTGTAAGACTCGTCACCGATACTTCTCTCATCCAGTCACTACTGGACACTTTCTTCAACTACTGCCTAGTTAATTATTACATAGAATTATGTACCGCTATTTCGTGGAATAACTTTATTTTGTTTGGGTGAACACTAAACATGATACGGCGCTTATTGAAGGACGTTCATTCTACAAGTCATGGTGAGGCTTCGTGAGTCAATATTATCGTTGTGCGTCTATCACACCGTAATGATTTCAATCGGTTAATTATAATCAACATGTAAATACGTGCCACCAAGTAAGTTGTAATTATTGGCCAATCGTCTAATTACGCGATAACATTATCAGCGGCTTAAACTTAGAAATGTTACGGATGATATAGCCACCGATAACCGATAACTAATTTGTGAAAGAATTTAGTAAAACAGGACTTCGGCTACCTTTCCTTAAGGTGAAGACGCTTTATTATTATGAATCTTCATTATTTCACTGCTGAGAAAAGGCTCATTCCTCATTTCATCCATTCGTGCTTTAGACATGCAGTTTTTTACGAGTAGGAAATATCTAGATCTGTCACGGTGCCTTTAAATTTCAGACCTCACGTCTAAGTCTGAAATTTAATTAACCGAATTTCTCCGAAAACTTTTTGACCATCTTGCTTTTCATTTGTCCCAAAATACTTTTTATTATTTCACCAGATAATAATAATAATAATCCAAAAATATAAATAAAGTATAATAGTAATTAATTTTGCACTCCTATTTATTTATTTTGCATCATAAAGCAAGATACCAACATATCAAAGCACAAGTTAATAGGGTGTAGGTGCAGTACAGAGGTGTTAAACTCAATAATGAGACGACAGCATGACTTATATTTTAGCAATTTTAATTGTAAATAAGCTAGTGGTTAAATATAAATAAAAAAAGAAAAAAGTATACTACGAGTATCAAAAAAAAGAACAAAACAAGGGGATACCTAATTGTGACGCTCTGTAGTCAGAGAGCGTTTGACTTTGTTCTTGAAAGTCAGGAAACCGTCTGCGAACGTCTGGGAAACCAGTTGTGGATGTTCGGAAGCTAATTGGGTATATTTTCTCCACATTCTAGAAATGGGTTTGTTTGTGTGCCTATTAAGCCGCCGTCATACAGCGGGCGGGTCGGGATGGCGACGGGGCATCGGTGTGGGCATCGATGCACTTGTAATGTATTAAATTGCATGAGAAAAGTCTAACAAACACACTGGAAATCAATCAAACAGGGGTCTAGAAATCAACGGAATTGTTCTTATGTAATAGTTGAACGCTCTCAAGTTTGTAACAAAATACAACTGCCGCGACAAGTCTTGTCGCGCCGAGCGCGACATCTGCATGTCTCGCGTCCCCATGCTGCCCCGCCCAAGCTGTTCTCTCTTGATCTACCCGCCCAGACGGTCGGCGTCACGCTACCGTCCTGCCGGGCTCCACGGGCGCGGCAGTGTGACGTCTCTGTTTGACTTCTCCCGTACAGTTCAAAACATTACAACGCGCCCATGCCACGTAAAGGACACGCCGGCGCGGCATGCCGACAGGCTGACGGCGGCTTTGAAGCCAGACCATAATGGGGTATAATGTATTGCAACACCATATTTTGTTATCTACGTTTTTGCAAAGTAAATAATTTTGATTTTGGTCATAAATTTGGAGAGCCGGATCTAATGGAAATATTTCCGCAAATATATACTTTTAATGATAAATACAGTTTTAGAAGGATAAACAGTTTAGGAGTAAATTGAAAAATAAAAAACATATTTTTAAATTACTCCAAGACCTCTATAGGATACCGTCCCAATATGAAAGAAGACAATAAAAGATCAAATATCAAATTGATTTGACTTGTAAAATATCAGTGTGATTTTATCCCGTTAATTTCTTTAAATTAGGTAAAGTAAATTAGGTTTTAAGTAAACAAAGTTATTCTAAGGTTGACTGGAAGAGATTCCTTCTAGGCCTTTATACTTACGGTAGGTAATATTTTAATTGTAACACAATTGTAAAAAACAACAACAACAACACTGACGATTGAAGCTAGTTGACAAGAATTTCGTACTTTTTCGAAATTAACTTCAAATAACTCTCACTTTATTGCATACAATTTTCAACTCCTTATTGATTTTCTCGGATACGTCACCTGTGACGTCTAGATATACGTCACCCTCGCCCCCCATTTTAACTCGGACATTCGTATTCATAAATTATGACTTGTATTTTAATAGTGTCTGAATCAATTGACATACGCATGCTCATCGGTGCCGGATAGTTACCTATCTCTTATTCAGTACGTCTCCAAATTGGTCGATGATAAGGCGACCGCTCTCGACTCATTCAACTTCTGACATTCGACTTCTTCTTCATTCTGACTTCTTCATTCGACTCATTCGATTTCTTCTGTCAACTCATCCTTTCTTCAAAATCAAACTTTCCAACCTATTTATTTCAAGAAATAAATCTGCCCATGTAAAATATATCACCTTTGTATGTACTTTAATAACAAGCCCGAATTTAAGTGTATGAGTCAGTTTCGTCGTGGCCACCAACCGTGCGAGCGAGCCGTGATATCAGACTACAAAATATAAAGATAATAAAAAGTTATTATAATTCAAATAATAAAGTTACTTTAACGAATGTAAATAAATATGGTGCAAGTGAAAGTAAATGAAGGAGTGCTAGAGGGGGAGTTGGTAGAGAATGAATACGGAGGGACATTCTACAGTTTTAAAGGTATCCCCTACGCACAACCCCCCGTCGGCGACCTCAGGTTCAAGGTAAGATGCTTTAGTGGAAAAAAAATAATTTGTGTACTTATAGTAAGAAATCCATTTATTTCAGAAATATAATTAATAAAAATATTTATGTTTAAATAATGGAAGCCTGCAAACATTAAATCACACGCCTAATATTGGTACTTTTATATATTTCGTTTTTTTTTTATTTTTTTATAGAAAAAAGGCGGCAGACGAGCATACGGTCCACCTGATGGTAACTGGATACAGCCCATGGACATCCTCGATACATGTCAATATTGCCAACTTCAGTCCAGAATGACAAATGTTGGCACGCCCCCGGATGCACTGCCTACTTTTGTGAATTAAGGAAAGGATTCCCGAAAGGGTTGGGAAAATGAGAAGGGATAGGATGGGATGGGAATGGGCTCTGGCATATCTCACTCACTACCGAAACACGTACATACAGTGGGGAAATACGATAGAGCAAAATTCAGTACATTTCAAGATAGTCTTCTGTGAGAGAGGGCTTAAGTGGCCAGTCGAGTGCGCCCAGAGGCTGTGAGAATGCATTCTCCCCCCTACAAAATTGTATCTGATTGTATTCTTTTTGTAATTAATGTGTAGGTATCTGAAATTATAAGCATTTGTAATTTGTAAGTGAAATTTTTAATATCTATCCTTATCTTGTCTCATGTATTCATGTTTGCGTGTGATGTGTTGTTAGGAACTAAGTTAGGTACTTATATTAAAATAATTAATTAACACACGTAATAATAAGAAACGGCTTCGGTACTACGATTAAACTCTGGGGGTATTTGTAATATCTAATAAGAAATATATATATATATATATATATATATCGTATCAACCATAGAGTAACCATAGATTGGTACAAACTCTATAGAGCTACTACCATAGTTAATTCATGTGCGGGGAATTCAAATTAAATGAAGTGCGACGATCTTGATTTACATATATAATACATAGGTATAAGAGCAGTGCTATA
The DNA here is from genome assembly GCA_914767545.1 of Sesia apiformis. Classification (NCBI taxonomy): domain Eukaryota; kingdom Metazoa; phylum Arthropoda; class Insecta; order Lepidoptera; family Sesiidae; genus Sesia; species Sesia apiformis. Next base: position 1,777,335 of record OU611958.1, read on the forward strand.
ACTATTTGCTTCGTAAAACTTCATTATATGTATTTGTATTGCTATCTGATGTTAATAATTTTATGATTATTCTTACTACGTACTGGTAAATACACGATGGAATTAAGTCGTGTTCTCTGCGTTCCCAATAACCCGATTAGAAATATAAATAGTACTATTCACATATTTCAGGCATCACAAACTTTGGGCAGTATTGTGGTTAAATATATTAGTATACACGTTGTTCTCAATATACAAATTTAATGGCAAATACAAATGTCACTATAAAGAAAGGATAAACTTATATTGCATTATAGTTTGTGACTATAAATATTTTTACTATATAAATGGTAATCTTGTTCTCACTTACCCAGACTGATTAGATCTTTGTATTCTACTTATTCACTTGTACAAAATTACATTTCAGGCACCACAACCTCCCAATTCATGGGATGGTATGCGCAGCGCCAAAGAATTTGGATCAGTTTGTTACCAGTTTGACTTCGCAACTGGTTCCATAAAAGATGGCAGTGAAGACTGCCTCTATCTGAACGTTTACACACCGGAAATTAAACCAACAAAACCTTTAGCCGTTTTGTTTTGGGTACACGGTGGTGGATTCACGAGTGGAAGCGGCAACGACGACCACCATGGTCCCCAATTCCTCGTCAGACACGACGTGATCCTCGTCACAATAAACTACAGACTTGAAGTCATCGGATTCTTATGTTTAGATACCGAAGATATACCTGGTAACGCTGGAATGAAAGATCAAGTGGCAGCGCTTAGATGGGTCAAAAGTAATATCAGTAATTTCGGCGGTGATCCCGAGAACATAACTATTTTTGGAGAAAGTGCTGGTGCCGGCAGCGTCTCCTACCTCTTAATGTCACCTATGACAAAGGGCCTGTTTAAAAGAGCCATAACTCAAAGCGGCACGTCATTTTGCTGGTGGACTTCCACTTTTAAACCGCGTGAGAGGGCAATAGCATTAGCAAGACAATTAGGATGCGATTCAAACGATGACAAAGAAATTTACGAATTTTTAAAATCGCAACCCATCGATTCACTTGTTCAAAAACGAGTACCACTCACATTCTCAGAAAAAATCAAGAGTAATATCGAGCTGTACTTCAACATAGTTAGTGAAAAACGATTCGGCAACAATGAGAGATTCTTCTATGATGATGTAATCGATTCTATCCGCAACAACATACATCCAGGTGTCGAAATTATGAACGGTTTTAACCAAGATGAAGGCTTGATAGGGGTAGGACCTGGTGCTGATCTCGAAAAGCTTTTAGATCAGGCTAATAACGTTCTCGATTTCTTTGTTCCCAAACCAATTATAATAAACTGTGGATTGTCTCAACAAATTCAAGTGGCAAGAATATTGAAAAAGTTTTATTTTAATGACGAAAAAGTATCTCTTGAGAATATTTATAATTTAGCCAAATACATCGGCGCAGAAATGTTTATCTATGGTGCAATAGAGTGGCAAAAACTTTGCGCCAAAAACAAACGAAATAAGTTGTATTTGTACAAGTTCACTTGCAGTACTGAGAGGAACTTTATAGGAAATACCCCTGAAATACGTAAATTATTTGGAGACAAGCCAGTGGTAAGTCACGCTGATGACTTGCCGTATTTATTCGTAATGAAGGTACTGAATCAGCAAGTTGATATGAATTCTGAAATCTTTAAACTCATTGACAACATAACAAAACTTTGGACTAACTTTGCTAAATACGGGTAAGTACTAAACTGCCCTCTTCTCTATAAAAAAAAAAAAAAAAATATCACCGAAGCGGTTGTATGCGAGCAATTTCTTGTATATATTATTCTGTTTTCTCTATACCGTTTATGTATATATGCCTATGATATATGTGTCCTATCTTTAGTCCTACGTAATTATGTGGTAAGTCTTCTTCGTGTTCTTCGTCCAGTTCGCCCTCGCCCTATCATGGACTTATTCATCTGAAACAGGACATCGCCGCATATCTCGTGTAACCACGTCAGTCATATTCATTGTTTCATCTTTCACGGAAGTCTGGATCTTATAATGTACTCAATTTCATATTCAGATCGGTTATTGATATGCCACAGATCATCATAGTCTACTTACATGAATCACCATATCACATTATTAGTGAATCAAGCATGCCTTTTATGCATTATCATTTCAGCTTCGGAAGACGGAATGTACTCCTAATTAAAACAGGTACGGATATAAGTAATTAAAGAAAATGATTTTATTCCAGCAATCCAACTCCTGACGATAGTCTTGGAGTAAAATGGGAACCATACACACTGGAGAAGCAACAGTACTTGGAAATTGGAAGTACACTGGTAGCTAGCACGCAACCCAATAAAGAGGAGATAGAATTATGGGAGAAAGTCTTTAGAGAGTATCTGCCTCAGTTTGTTGTAAGATCTTTGTTATGTTTATTGTTTTAAATTTTATAGTATTTCGTATCTACTCACTTTCTGTCAATGTTCTTTATCATGTCTGGAATTTTCTCGTCATGTCCAAATCAATTTTTATGAAAGATGATGATCAGTTATAGGATTTTCGATAAAGTCGCAAACAAATGTGACAATATTTTATCAAAAACAACGATCACGATAAGAATTTAGGAGCTTAAGCCCTTTCAGACAAGGTTCGATTTGTTAATATTTTTTATACTGAAAAGGAAGGTAACAAAAGCAAGCTGTCCGACATAGGTATCTAAGGCCAACAAAATCAATGAAATATCTCAACTTTTAGCTTTAAATCTAGGGCAAACTTACAGTCTCAATGAATCTAATTCCCTAATTTATATATATGTAAATAATTATTACCTCACTATTTAATTTAAGATCCATTTAGGTACTTACCACGGGAGCCTGAAACTATTGTTTCCGTTCATGATTCTGTTTTCAATTTTTCGAATTATTTCTTCAAAAAATATCTTTATTCGAGATGTTACTAAATTTTTAATACAAAATTTATAAAGCCCAAAAATATATTTTTACAAACATCGTCATACTTTTTACTACTTGACAATCAATGATTGTATTGTGTCATGCTCATGCAGAATCATATTAGTCTAAATGAATCATGAGCAGGTTTTGGGCTGTGAAAAGCTTCGGTTAAAATAATTTGGAGAGTGTGATATTATGTTTCATGTTTCAGAGAGTTCATTTATAGTACTCGTTAGTATAAAGAATAGTTATATATAATGGGTGCCGTTTGTCAATTAGGCAAATGTTATCTGTTGTCTGTTGTCATCTGCGAAACTATTTTACCGATTTTATTGTCCTTGTTATGAACTTATTTGAGGTTTTATTTGTTTCAGGCCGCCAGGTCACAAAAATGAAAGAAGATTCAACTGTTATGTGAATAGCTGAATAAATATGTTCAAGAATAAAGTACTATAATCCTTAAAATTAAAATTCATTTCAGCCCCATCCCCTTTTATTTTTCTAATTTCTAAGTTGTTCATAGAAATTAGTAATTCCTGGGAAATGGTGTGATACAAATTTAAAAGTTTGGAAAATATTAATATAAAACAGGTAAAATCAAAACAGAACTATTAAACTAATATCATTAACGTTTTTTTTTTTTAAATAGATGGCCGACGAGGGGACGGGCTACATTTTTTTTTTATAGAAAGAAGATGGCAAACGAGCATACAGTCCACCTGGTGGTAAGTGGATACTGTCGCCCATAGACATCCGCGGTACATGCCAACATTAGTCCAAAATGACAAACTACGGCACGCCCCCGGATGCGCTGCCTACCTTTGTTGATGAAAGAATGGATTTGGAGAAAGGATTGGGGACGTGGGAAGGGATAGGATGGGAATGAGCTCTACATGATGGTAAGTGGTTACCACGGACTATGCGGATGGGCTGCCGGCCTTGCGGAATCCTGTTCACAGCTCTCTTGAAGGGCCTCATTTCGTAGCATAACAGAAAAACCACAGCTGGCAGTTCATTCCACAATTTTCGGGATCGCAACATAAAATGCCTTTTTTTTTCAAAGAAGCGCGGATGAACCGCGTATTGATGACGAGCGCTATGATGGTAAAAACTTGACTTTGGCATCAAATTCAACAGCTCTTCAGAATATTTTCCATTATATAAGCGGGTATTAAACACAGAGAGACGCCACATATGTTCGGATGCTGAGCGATTCTAGACCGCCTGTGAGAGTGGGATCGTTGTCAATTCGGACAGCACGTAGTTGATAAAAGTCAAAAGCATCCAGCTGGTATTTCGGTGCACCGGCCCAGAGGTGTGAGCAATATGTGAGCAGTACTGCAATCAACCCCCAAAAAGCCGTCAAACGACGACTAGGTGACGACGAGGTGGCTGGCAACTTGTTTTTTTTTTTGTGGAAATGACAGCTTTTGCATCATAGATGAAGAAACGATATGAGTTTTTTCGATTCAAGTGGAGGAAGAGGTAAATCGTCCACTGAGAACTACCCGCTTTTGTCCTCTTTTTTATATGGTAAATAATTCAGCTTGAAAATTAGTTCCAGTAGGTTTTCTGGGTTATTGGAACTGGAATCCTTAACTGGATGAAAATTTAGTTCCATCCTCTTCTGCACTTTGAGCTGCACGACTTTTTCGTGGTTGAACATTTAAAAAAATTATAAACGTTTTCAGTGTCTTGCGTGGTATTTATTCCGTCAATTTTTTATTTAATTTTTCGTTGAAATATAGCGGTACTAGAACAGTCAATTTTATTACAAAACTATCATAATTATTGATAAATATTTGATTTAATTATTGAGTAAAACAGGGTTTTAAGCGAACGTAACTGCTAGTTAAAGCTATTGTTTTACCCTTCATTTATTTATTATATTACTTATTTAAGTTTTTCTTTACTAAAAGTTGTGGGTACAGGAGGTGGACTAGTAGCATTCTCTTTTGATTGAATAAAAGAGAAAAGACTTTTTGTTTTTAGTAGATTGCATGCCCGGAATTTTTTTTGCTCATAATATATAGCCCTATGTCCATCTGGAATAATGTACCTTTCAAATGGTGAAAGAATTTTTCAAATAGATGCAGTGGTTCCGGATATTACCCTCCACATACACACAAACTCACAAAATTCGCACTCTCTCTTCATTATATTAGATAGTATAGATTAAAATTTAAATGAATTCATGAAATTCAAACTAAGAATAATTTATGAAATTCCAATTAATACATTAAAAAATAATATTTAATTCACTTAATTTCATTGGAGAAATAGCTTTACTTATATAATTAGCCATAAGTCATATTAACTATGCATTTAAGTCAAGTTACTTGTACAATATCCACCACTTTTGTACCGCTATCGTTAATACATAATACATGCTTTGATTACTTTAAATACGAGCTTCAGTACCCGCGTATGAATCAGTCTTATCGTGGCCACTGGCTGTGCGACCAAACCAGTATATCAGAGTACCAATCATACAGATTATAGAGAATTAATATAATTCTAATAACAAAATTATTTACTGAATATAATAATGGTGCAAGTAAAAGTAAACGAAGGAGTATTGGAGGGGGAGTTGTTAGACAATGAATACGGAGGGAAATTCTACAGCTTTAAGGGTATCCCTTACGCACAACCTCCCGTCGGGGACCTCCGGTTCAAGGTAAGACTTTTTTTTATTCTATATTTATTTTTCGATTTTGATCATTTATTGATCATACCAATCATATTACTAAAAAAATTCTATTACTAATTAAATTGCACTTAAAGATTGTGACTAGACAAGAAAGTTTAAAAAATACTTGAAAATTAGTACAGATGATAGTTTGACGCAATTCTATTGCTCAATTCTCAACTTATTGTCCGTACGAAGAAATAATAGAAGAAACATTGAATAAATAAAACGAGAATAAAATGAATAAAACTTAAAGATATAAACAATTTACAAGACAACCAAATCTAGTAACATTATTATTCCCTATATAAATAAAAATTTTAGTAGCAAAGACCTACATAAACGTCACTTTAAATTTTAAAAAAATACTTAACGTAAATATAAAACTACTTCTCCTCCTTCGTGGACAGTTCCCAAAGAATAAAAGGATTATTTAACCGATTTGAATGCAACTTGTTCTATTATTGTGATCGTAAATGAAAATATAGGTAATAATTGAATAACAAATTAACGTAAAGTAAACTTATAAGCAATGAACTGCTTAGCAATCAACCAATAAAATACACATATCCTTAGAATAATAAGTTAATAACGCTGAGAAGTAACCAAGAAGCGAAGCCGAAACACCGACGCGAAAACGCTACACATGTGTGCGTAAGCAGCGTGTATTTACTCTATGAAACAACGCTCAAGCGCTAAAATGATGTTAGCAGTTAAAAGTCATTTCTCCTGAACTAGGGTAATTTGTGTAGAGCAAATACTCTTTTTTTTAAGACAAGATAGAATCTTGACGGGATATAAATCATGTCAAATATACGCGATTTAAACCGTTAAAAGTTGTTTAATTGCAATGTATAGTAATCGCGAAAACCTAAGAAAATATTAAGATAGAATCTGTTCAATAAGACAGTTTACACAATACATTGTATTATTTTTTCGTCGTATTTTTCATTTCATTCTTTATATTGTGAATAAAGCAGGGCAATGTGATAGGCCATGTGAAAAATGCCTGACAATATAAAACAAAAAACAACTATTTAGAACTTAGTTTAAACTATTTAGATTTAGTTTTAATTTTTGTTTCATTGAGTGTTTTACGTATATCTATATATATATATATATATATATATATATATATATATATATATTAGCATATATATAATATATTTATATATATGCTAATATATTAGCATATATATATAATATATTTATATATATGCTAATATATAATATATATAGCATATATATAATATATTAGCATTTAAAGATATTGATTAAAATATAGCACTTACCTATGAAATGTAATATTAATATAATTTGTCTGTTTGTCTGATGTGCTATGACACCATTTCACTGCACAAATCATCATTTTTTACGATACGAGATACGATCGACAACGTATGACTTTACTAACGGGCCGCCCGGCAATTGAAGTCATTTATGGCTCCAAATAAATTGCTTCCATTTCGTACGCGTATTCGGTTTCTAAACACATATCATACATATACCAACAACCATAGGCGAGTTTCTTTAAACCGTCGGTTCACCTGGCTGGTGGACGGGCGTCTTTAATACATACATGCCTCTTTAAAAACAAAAATAATAGGGGTTGAAGTATGAAATTGCCGTTTTATAGTAATAGATACTTTGAATTGACATAAAACCTTCATGGTGTGAGATTTTCGAGTGAAACCTTTTTTCACATGATACCTATGAGGTTATTGTTTTAAAAAGTGTGCAATAACGCGGCAGAAACGACTCGCAATATCAATGCTGCGTTTGGAGAGGAGACTGCTAATGAACGAAAGTGCGTTTTTGGTTTAAACGCTTTCGTAATGGAAACTTCGACTTGAAGAACGAACCACGTGGAAGACCGCCCACACAGGTGAATAACGCTGAATTGAAGGAGATGGTGGAAGCCGATCCGAGTCAAACTACCCAGGAATTAGCGGCATGGTTTAATGTTACCTTACCTACAATATTGACTCATTTGCATCAAATCAATAAGATAAAAAAATATGAAAAATGGGTGCCTCATGATTTGACTGATCTGCAGAAAGAAACGCGTGTTGAAACTTGCGTTGCCTTGTTGAATGGGTACAGAAATGAAGTAATATTGGATCGAATTGTGACATGTGACGAAAAGTGGATTCTTTACGATAACCGAAAGCGAAAAATGCAATGGCTGACCCCAGGTCAAACGCCGCAACAGTGCCCTAAGGCAAAGCTTAACAATAAAAAGGTAATGGTAACTGTTTGGTGGTCTATTCATGGTGTTATTCACTATAGCTTTCTCAGGTCTGATCAAGCAATAATAGCAGATGTTTACTGTGCCGAACTTCGAACAATGAGGGCTAAACTAATAGTGAAACAGCCCCGACTCGTGAATCGATCTTCACCATTATTGCTCCATGATAACGCAAGACCTCACACTGCACGAGAAACCGTTGTAACTCTACAGGAGCTGCAGTTAGAAACCATACGTCATCATCCGTACTCGCCAGTCCTTGCTTCAACGGACTACCAGTTTTTTCGTGATTTGGACAATTTTCTACGTGGTAAAAAATTTTCTTCCCAAGAGGCAGTACAAAATGCTTTCACAGTTTGTCGAATCTACATCCCCAGAGTTCTATCGCAAAGGCATAAATGAACTTCCGATTAGATGGCAACAATGTATAGATAATGAGGTTAAATATTTTGATTAAATAAATATGTTACACTTTAGAAAAAAACGAGTTTTAATTTTTCATTACAAATCGGCAATTTCATACTTTAACCTCTAATACTTATGTTGGATTATAGCTTGTAGCTATGAAGTTTATACTACAAATATTTTCTCAATTGCGCTCGTTCTGAATTACCCAAACTGACAGAACTGTTATATTCAACTATTTACATAAATATCTGTATATTTCAGGCACCACAGCCTCCCAAACCATGGAGTGGAGAGCGCAGCGCCAAAGAGTTTGGACCAGTTTGTTACCAGTTTGATCCAATAATAACGCATTCTATAACAGAAGGCAGCGAAGACTGCTTGTATCTGAACGTTTATACACCAGAAATTAAACCAATGAAGCCTTTACCAGTAATGGTTTGGATTCACGGTGGTGCATTCATTACTGGGAGCGGCAATGATGACTTATACGGTCCCGAGTTCCTTATCAGACATGACGTAATCCTCGTCACAATAAACTACAGACTTGAAGTTCTCGGATTTCTCTGTTTAGATACAGAAGATATACCTGGTAATGCTGCTATGAAAGATCAAGTGGCTGCCCTTAGATGGGTAAAGAATAATATTAAGAATTTCGGCGGTGATCCCGACAACATAACCATTTTTGGAGAAAGCGCTGGCGCCGGCAGCGTCTCCTACCATTTAATGTCACCTATGACAAAGGGCCTCTTTAAAAGAGCTATAACCCAAAGCGGCACGACATTTTGCTGGTGGTCGTCCTCTTTTAAGCCGCGTGAAAGGGCATTAGTATTAGCAAAACAATTAGGGTGCGATTCAAACGATGACAAAGAGCTCTACGAATTTTTCAAATCGCAACCCGTCCAGTCACTTGTTAACATACGAGTACCGATCACATTCGCTGAGAAGGAAAAAGTTAATATTGATTTGCACTTCAACATAGTTAGTGAGAAACAATTCGGGAATAATGAAAGATACTTCTATGGTGACGTAATCGATTCCATTAACAACAACATACATCCAGATGTCGACATTATAAATGGATTTAACGAAGATGAAGGCTTGATAGCAGCAGCGTTCGGTATTCTTCAAGATAAAATTTTGGATCAAGCTAATAACGTTCTTGATTTCTTTGTTCCTAAACCAATTGCAATAAATTGTGGATTCAATCAACAAATTCAGGTAGCAAAAGAATTGAAAAAGTTTTATTTTAATAACGAAAAAGCGTCACAAGAGAACATTTATAATTTATGCAAATATTTCGGCGCCGATATGTTTATCTACGGAGCAATAGAGTGGCAAAAGATTTGCGCCAAAAACAAAAGAAATAAGTTGTATCTATATAAGTTTACCCTCAGTACTGAAAGGAATTTTCTAGGGAATTTCCCTGACATAAAAAAAATATTTGGGGACAAGTCATTAATAAGCCATGCTGATGATTTGTCATACTTATTCCCAATGAAGATATTAACGCCAATTGATGTGAATTCTGAAATCTTTAAACATGTTGATAAGATGACAAAACTATGGACCAATTTTGCTAAATACGGGTAAGTACGAAATTTCATCACTGAGGTCATAGGATGCAAGCATTTTCACGTATACTCGTACATCATGTTTCTGTTCTTTCTTTTCTCCTTTTGTCTATTTTATACCTGACTGAAGTAAGATCCCATACCTTTCCATCCTTACCTGCATTCTTCTTTCTTCCTTTCATTCTCTCTTTTCTTCCTGCACTCTATCTTATCCAGTGACTTTATCAGTAGTTTACCACCTGACACGACAATGACAAATATATTGTGACCTCTCAAAATATTTGTGACAAATAGATATGTGTATTTTATTCCAGCAACCCGACACCTGACAACAGTCTGGGAGTGAACTGGGACCCATATACATTGGAGAAACAACAGTATTTGAACATCGGCAATGAACTAGTGACTGACGTGCAACCAAATAAAGAGGAGATAGATTTGTGGGAGAAAGTATTTAAGGAGCATCTGCCTCGTTTTGTTGTAAGATATTCGTTTCTAATTAACGTTCATTGTAATCAATTTTAATTTTTTTTTTACACCTACTCAATTTCTGATAATAAGTGCTAACATAAAAAATGCAGGTTATAGATTTTCAGTTTTTTTTTAACAGTTCACCTGATGGTAATTGGATATTATCGTGTACCTACTCATAGTACATTCGCAATACATGCCAATATCAATCAAGAGGAATAAATCAAAAGCTACAAATAAGTAAAGCAGGGCCGTCTTAAGTCTATTCTGCGCCGGGGTGCGGGAAGCGCCGAAAGCGTAATAAAAGTAAAAAAAATATTATTGTTAATGACTATTTTTTTTTTGCTTGCGACATATTTGTCGTAAGTAACAAGTATATAAAACTGTGCAATGGCGTTAAGTTCAATGAAATATCCAAAAATTCAGCGCTCGACAGGCGCCCCCGGGCGCTCCGCGCCCGGGTGCACCGCACCCCTTGCACCCCCTAGTAAAGACGGCCCTGAAGTAAAGTGTTGTTATTCTATTTAAAACGTTCGTAGCTTTACTCAGGGCATTGACCGGGTGTCTAGGCAGCGCGGAGTGGGTGGAGGCAGGGGTACGTAGCTGAGCATAGAATGAAACATATACTAGAAATTAACAATAAGTTATAAAAAAATACTATTGTAAAAATTGGTGGTATTGATTCTACTCTCGATACTGAACATACTATTTTTGCGTAATCCCAGTGTCATGTTGTAGACGAGTTTTCAATTCTCTCGCCTCGCGCAATACGACATAAAAAGATTATTTCGTTATTTTTTCTATTGTCATAAAATATAACATAATCTTAGCAGAATTAATGACTATTACATAATATTAAGATAATGAACTAGAAAACATAATTTCATATCAACAAAGCGCGTTTTTGTTGAAAGAAGGTTTTAAAAAGAAAATGGCCATTAAAAAAGAATATTTATCGTTGGATTTTTGATAAAGTCGCAAACAAATGCGAAGTTATCTTATTGTCACTCGTATCGGATATGATAATTAGATTATGAAGATAAGATATTATTTAAATTTGGAAACGGCTTGTATTTAAACGAACAGCAAAAAAATACTAAACAAGGCAGCAAATGATGTTCAATAAAACAAACTATTTTTTAACTGAAATAAAAAAAAATAATCACTAAGACCTTGGTCTACATATTAACGCTGTCGGCCGCGTACAGCATTAACTGACGCCAAATACAACTGATGTCACACGCCGCGCATTTAGTTATTTTCGAGCATTGCAACATCGCGATCTCGTGGTAAAAAATGGCCGACAAAGATAGAATAGAATATGTGATTCAAGCTACAAGATTGAACAATATTTCACTATATTGTAGCGATAATATTGTAGGGAGAGAGTGAGCGCTGCATTCCCACAGCTGTTGGGCGCACTCGACTGGCCACATTACCCCTCTCTCACAGAAGACTACCTTGTACTGCATTTCCTACTTTGCCGAATTTCCCCAATGTACGTACGTGTTTCGGTAGTGAGTGACATATGCCAGAGCCCATTCCCGTCTCGTCCTATCCTATCGAGAGATACCGTTTACCCAACCCTATCTCCCAATCCGTTCCTGGCGTGCCAACGTTTGTCATTATGGACTGACGTTGGTATGAATCGTTCTGACCTATGGACATCTCGGGGTACAGTATTCACTTAAAATCAGGTGGACTGTATGCTCGTCCGCCGCCTTTTCCTATAAAAAGAAAAAAAAAACAAGTATGTTAAAAACAATAATCTTTTCCTTGTCTTCATTCTCGTTTAAATTTCTATGAGGATATCGTCGTCCTCGTCCTCTTCGTGAAAAAGAAGTGTTTGCATTAAATTATTCATAGCGCAACGAAGCGATCACGTTGAGAGCGTGCAAGAGACTGACGCGACCTGGCCAAGATTGACCATCAAAGCGTCGCAAGCTCGGCGACGGCTGTTGCGCTTGACGTCAGCTTAACGCTGTACGCGGCCGACAACATTTGATTTGTAGACCAAGGCCTCAGAATGTCAATACTAAGTCGACGGATATCTATATCTTTATTGTCACCAGAGGGACTAAAACTAAACCACCTATTAAAATTGCTCCACCGATTCGCTGCCACTTACTGTATTTCTGCTGCTCATTTAGGCATACCGACACGTTTCGATTTATCGCCCATAGACATCTATCTACAATACATGTCGACATCAGTCACTATACACCATTAAATCACTATTCAATTGCTTCATACAGCGAATATCTTCTATACACACAAGGTTCCACAAAAACACATAGTTTAATATGTCAATCTATGTAATTAACATATTAACTAATTAACTGACATTTACATAACATTTATCAAATAGATAATAATGAGAATTCCTATAAAATCCTTTCAATAGTTTCCGAGATTAGTCCGAACAAATAAATACCAGGCATTGCTCTTCATATTAACATTCCATCGTAGCGTAGTCTTCAAATGAGTTTATAACGCCGATACTTACTTTTTGATTTTGATTCGGAATGTCTCACCGTGACCACGATTCATTTAACTGGAAGAGTGCCGAATTAAGTGTGTCTAACGCTGTGGCCGGAAAATCTGCAGCGCCCCTTTAAAGGCAACGTTTTCCTCGCGTATCAAACATTTTAATGTGTACTTTGGAATGACAAATAATATAAAATCACCCTGAGCGATGGCCTAGTTTGCTCAGCCCTTTATCAAACCCTGAACGGGAAGGAAATATTGACTATGCAAAATAAATAATAAATCATATTTAAATAATAATAATCACGAATAACCCGTTTACAATTAAGTTTTCTTGCGGCGCAAGAAAATAGCCCCCACCAAGAACTAATAGCAACGAGTTGGGCAAATTTTTAATTTCGTTATGCCATGCATAAAGTAAATCATGAATCACTAGTTATCACTAGCGGTGCGAGAGACCTGGTTCGTGTGAACTTTAGAGTGGTTCCTCTGGGAACTCTTTAGTGGATCGGGATAAAATGTACCCTAAATGTTAACTCAGGTCATAAGCTACAAATATGCCAAGTTTCATTTAATTCTGTCCAGCGGTTTTTGCGTGATCACTGATTAGTGTTCAGACCGACAGACGAAAATTCGAGAAATTGTTGTTTTGAACTCTGTGTCACGTGTACTTTATAATGCAATCACTTTTTTCAAAAACTTATTTCAAAAACTTCAACACCCATTTGACTCCATCCAACGACGTGCTGTTCGTATTGTCAACGATCCCACTCTCACGGGCAGTTTAGAACCCCTCAGCGTTCGTAGAGACGTTGCATCTATCTGTATGTTCTACCGCCTGTACAATGGGGAATGCTCTGAAGAATTGTTCAATATAATTGCCACCTTGGGTTTCTACAACCGCACCTCCCGTCACAGAAGTGCGGTCCATCCGCATTTCCTCGATACGGAGGTGTCGCGCACTGTTCGGTCCAAAAATTATTCTATATCGCGAACCCGTAGGCTGCGGAACGAACTGCCTCAAGAGGTCTTCCCATTAAACTACGACATGGGGTTCTTCAAGAAAGCTGTGAATAGGATTTTGCAAGGTCGGCGGCGGGCCCGCATACCCCCTGGTGTTGCAGGTGTCCATGGGCGGCGGTAACATTTACCATCACGTGGGACCGCTTGCTCGTCCACCCTCTTCTCTATAAAAAAAAAATGTATGTACAGACATTGCTCGGTTAAGATTTTATTTTAGATAAACTGTAATAAAGTTTTGTTTTCCGATTTCATTTTTAAAGTTAAGACTCCATTATGTTCTACGCTGAAATATGTATTTTATTGAGATTATTTTGTTTCAGGTTGCTGGTTCCAAAAAAACTAAATAAATATGGAATAGAAATATCAATTTCTTATATAATAGAAATATACAGTTACTAGTATTTTAAGACGAGATTATTTAATACTGTCGATTGTCAATATTGCCAAGTAATAAAACCCATAAAGTTTAGCAAAAAATCGCAATTTTTGTTTAACGACCTACAAAACAAATCGATGGTGGAAATTTCAATTAATGTAAGGGACAAAATATCGAAAATGACTTTCTTTATACAGTTTAATAGAATATTTTTTCTACATCGATTAGTATTTTTTTCATTTTATTAAATTTTTATAAATATTTCAATAAATCGCTTATCGCACCATTTATTTTCCATAGAATATTAAATTTGATGTAAAAGACAACATAAATTCACAAGAGGGTTGTAAGGGTGCCGGTTTATTCTGATGTACTTTACAACTCGACTACTGTGATATACATGTAGCTAAGAAAATTGAAAACAGGGACGTGTGGTTGAATATTTATTTTGTAGTCCTTTTATTGAATATTGTATGACAAATTACATAAATGTACATGAAACTATACGTTTGTCATCCTATCTTGTCATCCTATTTTTTGTCATTCATGGTTCCATAAGTTTCCCATATCACCTAAAACTAATTTGTTTAATCTCGAATAAGAGAACTTGCACGTTAGGTACATACTATAATAAGGTACATACCGCCCGTCGTCGTCGTATTGTCGTGTCGTATTGCACTGAGGACCAAGCTGCTGATCTCGTTTCCACAAGCAGCACGATGGAACAATTTAAAATACAAAACCTTCGTATAGCAACTGTAAAAAAAAAGATCTGAGAAAAATGGAAATCAAAATCTCAATGAAACCAAGGATTTGAATCTAAACTAGTCCTACGGCTCTATGGAAAAACACATTTTAAACTTTCCCGTTTTGTACACATTTTGTATTGTAAATCGGGTCTGAACACGTATAATAAACATGTTTACCTTTCATTCCTACTGGAATTTCGGCACGGGTTACAGCAGCCGTGCTCTCGAGTTGACTGAAGACTGTTGACTGACTAAAGTATGGGAGAATGGAAATGGAGAATGGCTGCAGAATGGGAGCTGCGAGCAGTTTTATGTGTGTGTAGTTTTATGCGAGCGTGTTTTCGCAGTTTTACAGTGCGATGCGCTGCGACGCGACGCGGCTGTAATGTGCGCGAGCCTTTAATGTCTTACATTAAGTGATTTTAACCAATTTATATCCATATCGCCTAACTTTTAAGTCTAAATATACCAACCACAAAAGTCAGAAAAGAAATGTACTTTACAACTCGACCTTTTTTTATTTTGTTGCTTATGGTTGTTTTATTTCTATTCTTTCATGGGCGTCGGGGACAATAACTTTTTAATTAAGCTAGTTATTGAAATATTTATATTTTCACGTAATAGAGCAGGATATTTGAAGCAATTCTGCCTTTGCAACATCCGAATACGTTTAAAATTATTGTGCAATTATCTCTTGCTGCTTCTGAAAAGTTGTATTTTGTTCCTTACATCAACTGTGATTTCCACCATCGGAATGTACCTACCAATAATGTCATTGCACAATATTATTGATACGCACCTTACACTCAAACTAGTTTCAATAGATTTAGAGACCTTTAGGCCTCTTCGAGGCCCTCTAGACTCTAGACGATCATAATGGACAACGATATTCTTCTTTTTTTATAAGAAGAAGGTGTCAGACGAGCGGATAGTCCACCTGGTGGTAAGTGGTAATGGTAAGTTGTAGGGGGAGAGTGCATGCTGCATTCCCACAGCCGCTGGGCGCACTCGACGGGCCACGTTACTCCTCTCTCACAGAAGACTACCTTGAAATGTACTGCATTATCTACTTTATCGTATTTCCCCAATGTACGTACGTGTTGCGGTAATGAGTGGGATATGCCAGAGCCCATACCCATCCCATCCTATCCTATCTCTCTCCATTTTCTAAACCTTTCTCCCAATCCATTCCTTAATCTGCAATGGTAGGCAGCGCATCCGGGGGCGTGTCAGCGTTTGTCATTCTGGACTAATGTTGACATGTATCGTGGATGTCTATGGATGACAGTATCCACTTACCATCAGGTGGACTGTATGCTGCTGCCTTTTTTCTATAAAAAAATTGGAGCCCTGCGATATGAGCCAACATCAGTCCAGAAGTCCAGAATGATAAACATTAGCACGCCCCCGGATGCGTTGCCTTGAAGATTCAGAAATGGAGAAAGACTTGGGAAAATGGGGAAGGATAGAATAGAATAGGGTGCGAATGGACTGTAGCATATCCCACTTACTGCAGAAACACTTAATAATACATTGGGGAAGTAGGACAAAGTGGGAAATGCAGTAGATTTTTTTCGAGTATTCCCAGTGTTTGTGGGATTGCAGCGTGCACCCTCCTCCTCCCAGTAAACTAAGCAACACTTTCTGTGTTTAATTTGTGCCGCGATTATAGAGCCTCAATTTCCGCGTATGAATCAGTTTCGTCGTGTTCACGAACCGTGCGATCGGGCCGTGTTATCGCAGTGCAAAACTAGATAAAATACATTTTTTTCTAATAATAAAATTACTTTAGTGAATAAAATATGGTGCAAGTTAACGTAACCGAGGGATTGTTGGAAGGGGAGTTGGTAGAGAATGAATATGGAGGGACATTCTATAGCTTTAAAGGTATTCCTTACGCGCAGCCTCCTGTCGGTGACCTCAGGTTCAAGGTAAGATGCTTTTAGTTACATTTCAAAGAATCTTTCGCATTTGCGAAAAAACCCACTGAATATCGATTAAGAGACACCTGCTGAATTCAAAACAATTATCAGTTTCGAGGTTTATAACAAAAGGGGAATGCCCAAGTGACTATGGAACTTAGTATCGGTGCAAATATTGTTGTGCCAAACATGAAAACTACTGTCTTATGTTGGAATTAATATATACTTTCAAGAAAAATAAACAGGATTTACATAATTTGCCAGGTTTCATGGAAATATATGGGTAAACTTCCAAAGTCTACACATTAAAACACATCGTTTTCCTTTTAGTAAATAGGTAAATTAAGACTTAAATATGCTATTGCTTATTAAATACAACATAAAATGTGGAAAGTCTCAATATCACACATGACAAATAACTTGGACAGCGTAACAATAATAATTTGTAATGTCATGCGCCGGCCAATGACAAGCACGACAAGTGACATTTCAGTGTTGCCAAAAATATGCCAAAAATATACAGAAATCGAATTTTTTATACAGTAAATACAGTAAAAAATGCAACAACAATACACTTTTAAATATATTTATTTATTTTTTGTCCGGCAAATGTGAGATTCCAGATTACTTTATAAAAGCATGATAATTAAAAACAGGAATTATTCATATCCTGCACTTGTGGCACAACTTAGATTCAAACGATATTGCTCATGGGGAATCCCCTTTGTAAACAAACTGTAGGTTGCATTCCATTCCATAACACAAGCAATACTAAATAAATACTTCAGTTTGATTTAATGAATAATAATCAATATGTATTGTAATAGTTTATTTGTGACATGTAATGTAAGATAAAATTAATAAGAAATAATTACATATAAGATAAAGATATAAGTACATAAAATTAATTGCACGAGAATACTGGTAACATATTTTTATATACTATACTAGCAAAACCCCACAGACGTTGTATTGCTATAGAAGTTGATGTACTGAAGCGCCATTTAGTGGCGAGTTATAACAAAGTCAATAGCTCGAAAATATTCTCCGTGCACAAATACCTATGTATACCAATTTTCATGGCGATCGGTTGAACGGTATAGAAGTTGATGGATTGCAGCGCCATCTGGTGGCGTGTTACAACAAAGTGGATAGCATAAAAACCTTCACCATGAAAAAATACATATATGTGCCAACTTTCATGGTGATCGGTCAAACGGTGTCGAAGTCTATTAACATCAAATATACCAACATCCATTTTATAGATAAGTATGTAAATTTACATTATTTCGACAAACAAAATCAAAAAAAAGATTGGGATAAATATTTTCACCACCACTAGCAACCCTATGATAACATAGCGTATACTGATAATTACGGTTTTATTTTTGTTTCATTGAATGTTTTACATAAGTATGTATATTGATTAAAATATCGCACTTACCTGTGGAATGTAATATTAATATAATTTGTCTGTTTGTCTGATGTGCTATGACACCATTTCACTGCACAAACCATAATTTTTACGATACGAGATACGATCAACAACGTGTGACTTTGATTACTAACGGATCGCCCGGCAATTGGACCCATTTATGAATCCAAATAAATTGCTTCCATTTCGTACGCGTATTCGTTTTTAAGCATTATTATTCTAAGCACATATCATTGCCCAAACACCATATACCATACCATACCATCAGACCATCAGCTTGTCTCTCCACTGCTGGATATAGGCCTCTACCATGGCTCGCCACCACCATCGGCGAATTTATTTAAACCGTCGGTTCATCTGGCCGGAGGGCGTCTGCCTCTTTAAAAACAAAAATACTTATGTTGGATTATAGCTTGTAGCTATGAAGTTTATACTACAAATATTTTCTCAATTACGCTCGTTCCTAATTACCCAAACTGACAGAACCGTTATATTCCACTATTTACATAAATACCTGTATATTTCAGGCACCACAGCCCCCCAAGTCATGGGACGGAGTGCGCAGCGCCAAAGAATTTGGATCAGTTTGTTACCATGTTGACGTAATGACTCATTCTGCAGTACCAGGCAGCGAAGACTGCTTGTATCTAAATGTTTATACACCAGATGTTAAACCAACGAACCCTTTGCCGGTAATGTTTTGGATCCATGGTGGTGGATTCATGAGTGGAAGCGGCAATGACGACCATCACGGTCCCGAGTTTCTTATCAGACATGACGTAATCCTCGTCACAATAAACTACAGACTTGAAGTTCTCGGATTTCTCTGTTTAGATACAGAAGATATACCTGGTAATGCTGCTATGAAAGATCAAGTGGCTGCGCTTAGATGGGTAAAGAATAATATTAAGAATTTCGGCGGTGATCCCGACAACATAACCATTTTTGGAGAAAGCGCCGGTGCCGCCAGCGTCTCCTATCATCTAATGTCACCTATGACAAAGGGCCTCTTTAAAAGAGCTATAACCCAAAGCGGCACTTCACTTTGCTGGTGGACTTCCTCTTTTAAGCCGCGTGAAAGGGCAATGGCATTAGCAAAACAATTAGGATGCGATTCAAACGATGACAAAGAGCTCTACAAATTTTTCAAATCGCAACCCGTCCAGTCACTTGTTAACATACGAGTACCAATCACATTCGCGGAGAAGGAAAAAGTTAATTTCAATTTGCACTTCAACATAGTTAGTGAGAAACAATTCGGGAATAACGAAAGATACTTCTATGGTGACGTAGTCGATTCCATTAACAACAACATACATCCAGATGTCGACATTATAAATGGATATAACGAAGATGAAGGCTTGATAGCAGCAGCGTTCGGTATTCAAGATAAAATTATTGATCAAGCTAATAACGTTCTTGATTTCTTTGTTCCTAAACCAATTGCAATAAATTGTGGATTGAACCAACAAATTCAGGTAGCAAAAGAATTGAAAAAGTTTTATTTTAATAACGAAAAAGTGTCACAAGAGAAAATTTATAATATATGCAAATATTTCGGCGCCGATATGTTTATCTACGGAGCAATAGGGTGGCAAAAGATTTGCGCCAAAAACAAAAGAAATAAATTGTATCTATACAAGTTTACCCTCAGTACTGAAAGGAAATTTTTAGGGAATTTCCCTGACATAAAAAAAATATTTGGGGACAAATCATTAATAAGCCATGCCGATGACTTGCCATATTTATTCCCAATGAAGATATTAAATATGCAAATTGATATGAATTCTGAAATCTTTAAACATATTGAGAAAATGACAAAACTATGGACCAATTTTGCTAAATACGGGTAAGTACGAAATTTCATCACTGAGGTCATAGGATGCAAGCATTTTCACGTATACTCGTACATCATATTTCTGTTCATCCTTTTCTCCTTTTATCTGTTTTATACCTGACTGAAGTAAGATCCCATACCTTTCCATCCTTACCTGCACTCTTTTTCCTTAATTTCATTCTCTCCTCTCTTCCTACACTCTGTCTTATCAGTGACTTTATCAGTGGTTTACCACCTGACACGACAATGGCTATATTGTGACCTCTCAAAATATTTCTGACAAACATATGTATTTTATTCTAGTGACCCGACACCTGACAACAGTCTGGGAGTGAAGTGGGACCCATATACATTGGAGAAACAACAGTATTTAAACATCGGCAATGAACTAGTGACTGACGTGCAACCAAATAAAGAGGAGATAGATTTGTGGGAGAAAGTATTTAAGGAGCATCTACCTCGTTTTGTTGTAAGATATTCGTTTCTAATTAACGTCCATTGTAATAAATTTTACAATTTTTTACACCTACTCAATTTCTGATAATAAGTGCTAACATAAAAAATGCAGGTTATAGATTTTCAATTTTTTGTTACATAAATAGAAGGTAACCTACAAGCAGACAGTTCACCTGACGGTAATTGGATATTATCGTCCATGTACTCGTAGTACATTCGCAATACACGCCAACATCAATCAAGTGGAATAAATCAAAAGCTACAAATAAGCAAAGTTTTGTTATTCTATTTAAAACGTACATAGTTTTACTCAGGGCAATGACCGGGTGCGCGGCAGCGCGGAGCGGGCGGAGGCAGGGTGCAGCATGGTGACGTAACTGTGCATAGAATGAAAGATATACTAGAAATTAACAGTAAATTATGAAAGAAAAAACTATTATAATAAACAAATTAAAAAAAAAATAAACCGATATCAATAGATAGCAATAAACTTACTAAAAAGTGAAAAATAATTAAAAAAAACACGACAAAAAGCACTTATATATAGGTAGGTACCTACTAAATACCTATATACAAAACAACTACAAGAAATAATCGCAGATTCACAGTCGTTATGAACCTACACACGAAGTATAAGAAAATAAGTATATACGAAATAAACACAAATAATAATAGGTGCTTATTATGTACAAATTAATTATCTATATATCTAGCATATTTTTGGAGTCACTGACAAGCAAACATGAAAACCCCTGCATTGTTTGAATATCTCGCATTCTTTGGAAATGATGGTCGTCTTATTTGTATTTTTTATAGGTATAATAAGAACAGTATGTGTCACATCATAAAAAAATATGTGAGACCACCACAGAATCTAGCTTAATACGAGACTATAAATCGTAGAATACAGTTTAAACCTGGACTTCCCAACCAGTGGGGCGCGCCTCCCCAGGGGGGCGTAACGAGATCATAAGGGGGGCCCAATGTATTTGGATATTCTAAAGAAAAATCTATTTGAACTCTTAAGAACTCTTAAATCCACTTATTAATTCATTCGGTTGTCGTTCAAGTTTTGACAAGTCTCAACCTGATTACCAGATGTCTTACAATTAGTAGAAGATATCCAGGAAGAATAGATATTCATATTTCTAGAAATGAAGGCCAATTCCACCATGAAATTCCACCATGACTTCCACCTCTTGACATTGGAGAAGTTTTGGATAAAACGTTTCCTCCTTAATCCAAAAGTTGCTTCTCATGCTTTGCGAATAATTTTGCTGTTTTCCTCGACTTACTTATGTGAAACAGGTTTTTCGGCATTGGTTGAAATCAAAACTAAGCAGCGAAATTATCTTGCCTTCCATAGCGACTTGACGATTGCGCTGGCAAAAACTGAACCTGACATCGACCAAGTGGTTCAGAACATGCAGGCACAAACATCGCATTAACACAATTTTATTATTTAATTAGACATACCTAATTATTTTTATATTTTACTTAATTTACGTGTACTTTATAAAGCAATCACTTTTTTCAAAAACTTATTTCATGTATGTATAGACATTGCTCGGTTACGATTTTATTTTAGATAAACCAGGGCCGTCTTAAGTCTATTCTGCGCCGGGGTGCGGGAGTGTATCCTAAGACAGTCAAACATCCTATTGTGTATCCTATGACAGTCAAATATCCTATTGTGTATCCTATGACAGTCAAATATCCTATTGTGTAATTGTTTACTATAGCGTTATATTTTTTCATTACCTTTAAAAGGTGAGCGCCCGGGGTGCACCGCACCCCTTGCACCCCCTGGTAAAGACGGCCCTGGATAAACTGTACTAAAGGTTTGTTTTCGGATTTCATTTCTAAAGTTAAGACTCCATTATGTTCTGCGCTGAAATGTGTATTTTATTGAGATTTTTTTGTTTCAGGTTGCTGGTTCCAAAAAAACTAAATAAATATGGAATAGAAATAGAAATTTCTTATATAATAGAAATATACAGTTACTAGTATTTTAAGACAAGATATTTAATATTGTCGATTGCCAATATTGCCAAGTAATAAAACCCATAAAGTTTAGCAAAAAATCGCCATTTTTGTTTAACGACTTACAAAACGAATCGAATGGTGGAAATCTCGATTAAAGTAAGGGACAAAATATCGAAAATTACTTTCTTTATACAGTTTAATAGAGTTTATTTTTCTCCATCGATTGGTATTTTTTTCATTTTATTCGCTTCAGTTCATTATTTTTCAAAAAATCACTTATCGGACCGTTTATTTTCTATAGAATATGAAAATATGACGTAAAAAACAACATAAATTGACAACAAGGTTGAAGGGTTGCCTGGTTCATTCTGATGTACTTTACGACTCTCCTACTTTCATAAAAATGTAGCTAAGAAAATTGAAAACAGGGACGTATGGTGACATAATTATTTTGTTGTCCTTTTGTTGAATATTGTATGACAAATTACATAAATGTACATGAAACGATAAGCTGCAATGCTGCTGATTTAATCTTGACAACCCTTTTTTTCAATCATGGTTCCAAAAGTTTCCCATACCACCTAGAACTAATTTGTTTAATCTAACCTTTCTCCCAATCTATTCCTTAATCTGCAATGGTAGGCAACGCATTCGGAGGCGTGCCAACGTTTGTCATTCTGGACTAATGTTGGCATGTATCCCCGATTTGTATGGACGACAGTATTCACTTACCTTTAGGTGGACTGTATGCTCGTCTGCCAACTTTTTTTATAAAAAAGTGGAGCCCTGCGATATGAGCGCCAACTTCAGTCCAGAATGATAAACATTGTCTCTCGGATGAGTTGCGTTGGAGATTCAGAAATGGATTTGGAGAAAGACTTGGGAAAATGGGGAGGGATAGAATAGCATAGGATGCGAATGGACTGTAGCATATCCCACTTACTGCAGAAACACTTACATAATATATTGGGGAAGTAGGACAAAGTGGGAAATGCAGTAGATTTTTTTCGAGTACGTCCAGTGTTTGTGGGATTGCAGCGTGCACCTTCGTCCTCCCAGTAAACCGAGCAACACTTTCTGTGTTTAATTTGTGCCGCGATTATACGAGCCTCAATTTCCGCGTATGAATCAGTTTCGTCGTGTTCATGAACCGTACGATCGGGCCGTGTTATCGCAGTGCAAAACTAGATAAAATACAATAAAAATAATAAAAATAAAATTACTTTAGTGAATAAAATATGGTGCAAGTTAACGTAACCGAGGGATTGTTGGAAGGGGAGTTGGTAGAGAATGAATATGGAGGGACATTCTATAGCTTTAAAGGTATTCCTTACGCGCAGCCTCCTGTCGGTGACCTCAGGTTCAAGGTAAGATGCTTTGAGTTACATTTCAAAGAATCTTTCGCATTTGCGAAAAAAACCCACTAAATATCGATTAAGAGACACCTGCTGAATTCAAAACAATTATCAGTTTCGAGGTTTATAACGAAATTTGTAAACAAACTGTAGGTTGCATTTCTTAAATGGATTGAAATGAAATTTGTCAGAAAAATATTTTGGATTTATATCTCAGACTGTGGAACGCTTTACCAGTACCCATTCGGAGTGCTCAATGGTTAGCCAGCTTTAAAGCTAAGGTTGAAGACCACTTTCTTAAGCTTTTTAAGTGACTTTTCCCTTTCATACTAATATCGTATACTTTCACTCTGTTAATATCCCTCCCCTGTCTTTCGTCAACAGTGAACTAAATTCTTTGACGTTCTAGACTCGTATATGCATATTGCTGTGTACTAATATTGATTACGTTTGTATATATGTATATATACTTGTATGTATGTAAGTATATATTTTAGTATAGTTACATGCGGCATTAAGTTATCGTTACTTAACACGCAGATGAGTGAATTTTGTTCAGTAGTTCCAATATTACGACGGTATAAACTGTTAAAAAAATTCAGAAGAAATTTTTAACCCATTTGTTATTTTTTTTTTATAAATCATACCTACTAAAAATTGCGAATTCTTCCTTTCCCACTAGCGCCGATGATCGGCGTTTTTTATTCTAATTTATTATTTCCATAAATATATTTCAGGCACCACAGCCTCCCAAACCATGGAGTGGAGTGCGCAGCGCCAAAGAGTTTGGACCAGTTTGTTACCAGTTTGATGCAATAATAACGCATTCTATAACAGAAGGCAGCGAAGACTGCTTGTATCTGAACGTTTATACACCAGAAATTAAACCAATGAAGCCTTTACCAGTAATGGTTTGGATTCACGGTGGTGCATTCATTACTGGGAGCGGCAATGATGACTTATACGGTCCTGAGTTCCTAGTCAAACATGACGTGATCATCGTTACGATAAATTACAGACTTGAAGTTCTTGGATTCCTCTGTTTAGAGACTGAAGATATACCTGGTAATGCTGCTATGAAAGACCAAGTAGCAGCGCTTAGATGGATCAAGAATAATATTAAAATTTTCGGCGGTGATTCCGAGAATATTACCATTTTTGGAGAAAGTGCCGGCGGTGCCAGCGTCTCCTACCATTTAATGTCACCTATGACAAAGGGCCTCTTTAAAAGAGCTATAACCCAAAGCGGCACGTCACTTTGCTGGTGGACTTCCTCTTTTAAGCCGCGTGAAAGAGCAATGGCATTAGCAAAACAATTAGGATGCGATTCAAACGATGACAAAGAGCTCTACGAATTTTTTAAATCGCAACCCGTCCAGTCACTTGTTAACATACGAGTACCAATCACATTCGCTGAGAGGGAAAATGTTAATACAAGTTTGCCTTTTAGCATAGTTAGCGAGAAACAATTCGGGAATAACGAAAGATTCTTCTATGGTGACTTAATCGAGTCCATTAACAACAACATACATCCAGATGTCGAAATTATAAATGGTTTTAACGAAGATGAAGGCTTACTACCAATAGTGCTTGGTACTTTTCAAGAAAAAGATTTTGATCAAGTTAATAACGTTCTTGATTTCTTTGTTCCTAATCCAATTGTAATAAATTACGGACTGAATGAACAAATTCGAGTAGCAAAAGAATTTAAGAAGTTTTATTTTAATAACGAAAAAGTAACGCTCGAGAACATTTACAATTTATCTAAATATTTCGGCGTCGATACGTTTATTTACGGAGCAATAGGGTGGCAAAAGCTTTGCGCCAAAAACAGACGTAATAAGTTGTATCTATACAAGTTTAGCCTAAGTACTGAGAGAAACTTTTTAGGGAATGTCCCTGAATTAAAGAAAATATTTGGGGATAAGTCACTAATAAGCCACGCCGATGACTTGCCATATTTATTCCCAGCGAAGATATTAAATAAGCAAATTGATAAGGATTCGGAAATCTTTAAACATATTGACAAAATGACAAAACTATGGACTAATTTTGCTAAGTGCGGGTAAGTACGAAACTATTTCAAAATCACTGAGCTCGTTGTATGTCATTTTATTGCATATTGTAGTTGTATGTTGCATGTTGCTTATTCTCTTTTCCCCTCGCCTATGTTATCTGCTGGATTAAAGAGATGACCTTTCCCATAGATGACGTAAAAGACCTTTCCCATAGAGATGGACTCAACGTTCTTGTGTTCTTCCTGCACTTAGCATTATCCACAGCTTTATCACCTGACATGGTTGTGATAAATATATTGTGACTTCTCACGATACTGATGGTAAAGTTGATGAAGGTCAATAGGTGATGAAGTTCTGCAGCAGAAATGAGAATAAAATAAAGACTTAAAGTATGATTCACCAATAAATTGGATACCAGTAACTTATGTGACTAGACAATACTGATGAGGGCGTGTCGAAAGCATGCCTTTTGAATTTCACTTTTGAACTTTTGACGAGGGTTTTCGTGCCATCTTAGATAGAGCTTTACTCGATTTCTATACTAAATAAGTCCTTTGATATGTCTTGATATGTCCACACTAGTCATGTCTACTTAGCAAAATCACCAGTATAAGACAGGACTTTGGAATGAGGAGGGTGCGCACATTTGACTGACCAAGTTACCCAAGACTACCGTAAAATGTACTCCATTTCCTACTTTATCTTATTCCCCCAATGTACAGGTATGTATGTGTTTTGGTAGTGAGGGACGCAAGTCATTCTGAACTGATGTTGACACGTATCGCTGATGTCCATTGGCGGTAACATACACTTACCACCAGGACTGTTGGTTTGCTGACTTCATTCGATATAAAATATAGAATTTCGAAGGATAGAAATACTATGTTTTCTTCAAACAGATTGAGACAATTAAAGATATTAAAAAGTATCCTTTAATTCCAGCAATCCAACTCCTGACGACAGTCTGGGAGTGACCTGGGAACCATATACATTGGAGAAACAACAGTATTTGAACATCGGCGGTGAATTGGTGACTGACGCACAACCAAATAAAGTGGAGATAGAGTTGTGGGAGAAAGTCTTTAAGCAGTATCTTCCTCGTTTTGTTGTAAGCCCTTCCTCATATAATTAACATTTGGAAACGAAAAAGTTCCCAAACTTTTTTTGGTCGCCGTAACCGTTGACCGCCCCTGCTAGTAATTTACCTTACTTATCAAACTGACATGAAACGTATGAGCATGTGCGGAACCTGCAACGTATTTCATGCCCTCGCTTGGCTACGTTCAATGACACAATGGACATGTTTGTGATACGTGTTACTTCATGTATTCTTACGTGTGACTCTTTTGCGATGTACATACAGATAAAAATCTTATCTTCTTAATTAAGTACCTATTGGAATCATAGATACAGGTATTTTGAACTAATAAACGAAAAGTAGTGGTAAAGAGTGTTAGAATGTGTAAACACGCTATTAATGTCAACTGTGAATAGCTGTCACCTGTCAACCTTAAACTGTCTCTCTGTTATAACCGCTTGTGCCGTTGGTAAATGTGAGATTATAAATCAAGTCTATAATCAGTTATCCTAGTCCGTATTACAAATATTCCAACAAAGAGGTCTAATTTTAGGTGTCGTCGACCCCCAAATGTTTTTATTGAAGCTATCGATACCTAGAAACTTCAAATCGACTACGTTAGGAATGACTAATTGAATTTAATATATTTTGCAAGTATTGGTAATGCAGCATGAGTGCATGCTGCATTCCCACAGCCGCTGGGTGCACTCAACTAGTCCACATTACCCCTCTCTCACAGAAGACTACCTTGAAATGTACTGCATTTTCTTACTGTATCGTATTTCCCCAATGTACGTACATATTTCGGTAGTATTGGCATGTATCGCGGATGTCTATGGATGACATAATCCACAGTATCAATAAGGTAGACGATGCATCTGGAGGCGTGTTAATATTTGTCATCCTTGACGTACGTTGATGCCAAAATTCACTCCTAAATCTGTATTATTATTAATCTCTAATCTATTTTATTGTTTTCCTTTATTTATAGTATGATTTATATCTTTCTTCATTTCTATCTTTCTTCATTTCTATCACTTGCATTATCACTTTTCCTCTTATTCTAATTATGTTACTGTTTCTACTAAATATAGATATTTTATGGGTTTCGAATAAAGACCTACGATGTGTATATATATGTATTAAGTAATTGTGTGTACCGTACACCAGATGGTGTACCATCTGATAGATACCAGTGATCAAAATATTTCTTTCCTCTCTACCCAAAGATTATCTGGCAGAGATCGCTTTTAGCGACAACCTTTTGTGCATTTTGTGCCCACTATATCTGTTATTGTTTTCTTTTGGTGTGCAATAAAGAGTTTTATCTATTTCTCAATGTATTTATATTTCCAAAGGTAGTCAGCTCATCCGTAGGCGCGCCAGCATTTGCCAGATATGTTATCATTACTCGATAGTTCAATTCCTGAATTATCTCGCATCGCAAAAAACAACTTCAAAAGATTACTTGTTATCTTGCGATAGTCACAAAATGCAATGTAAAGCTTATTATGAATTTAAATCACAATATTACTATAATAAACCGGAATTTAATATTCCATAACAACAATTCCTATCATACCAAGTTGATATGAAATCACAATATCATATTAGCGCGTTTTTAGTAAAAGAAAAAACTAAAATGAAGATTATTCGTTGAATTTTCGATAAAGTCGTAAACAAATATGAATTTATCAGATAAGACAATTTTGCAATTTGAGGAAAATCGACAATATTACGTTTGGAACATAAAAATAATAGAGTCGTGTTGACAACACTTTTTTCTGTTTTTCGGCCGTTTTGGCAATGATAGTTTTATGATAAGATTAATTTTAATGTTGCATGCATATATATCTCTCAGTTCTGCACCCACTAGTAAAATAAGAATGTCCGCATGTCGTACACAATTCAAATGAGAGACAGATAAAACTTATTAAAAAAACTATATTTTTTTACGGCATCACACTACATGGATTAAGGTTTTTGCGAAAGATTCGGAGATATACTATTGTTGTTAAATAAAATACACGAGATGTTGTTAAATAAAGTTCATAAAACTCATGAAACTACAAATTTTATTTAAACGTTTTTTATCTGAAACATTATTACATAAAATAGCGATCCAATTTCCCATCACCGTTTCTTATCCAAATTAAGACAATACAGCGCGAATTTTATAAGACATTTTTTATAAAAATAAGGCAGCAGACGAGCATACAGTCCACCTGGTGGTAAGTGAATACTGTCGTCCATAGACATCCGCGATGAGTACATGCCACATCACTCCAGAATGACAAACGCTGACACGCCCTCGGGATGCGCTACCCACCTATGCAGATTAAGAAATAGATTGGAAGAAATGGTTGGGAAAATGGGGAGGGATAGAATGGGATGGAAATGGGCTGTGGCATATCTCACTCACTACCAAAACACTTACACACTTTGGGGAATAGAATAAAGTGGGAAATGCAGTATATTTCAAGGTAGTCTTCTGTGAGAGAGGAGTATCGAAGCCAGTCGAGTGCGCCCAATAATTGTTGGTTTGCAGGGTGCACACTCCTCGCGCAAATGTTGTTCCTAGGCTAAACCTGTGTTACATCTGTATGCTGTATAATTCGGGCACTATGCGGTCCAAAAATCATTTAATAACCCGAACCCGTAGTCTGTAGAACGAACTGCCTCAAGAAGTCTTTCCATTACGCTTATACATGGGGTTCTTCAAGAAAGCTGTGAATAGGATTTTGCAAGGTCGGCAGCGCACTTGCATACTCCCTGGTGTTGCAGGCGTCCATGGGCTGCGGTAACACTTACCATCACGCGGGACCGCGTGCTCGTCCATCTACTTCCCTATAAAAAAAATTGTCTATGTTCGTTAAAAACTCGTAAACTTCTTATCCGATTCTGAAGTTATTTCCGGTATCTTAATGGAGCTTAATGGAAAGACCTCTTGAAGCAGTTCGTTCCACAGCCTACGGGTTCGCGGTATAAAATGATTTTTGGACCGAACAGTGCGCGACACCTCCGTATCGAGGAAATGCGGATGGACCGCACTTCTGTGACGGGAGGTGCGGTTGTAGAAATTCGAGGTGGGAATTATATTGAACAATTCTTCAGAGCATTCCCCATTGTACAGGCGGCAGAACACACACAGAGACGCAATTTATTTCGAAGACTCCACTAAGTTGGGATGATAATAAATATGAATAGCAACATCTGTCAGTATTTATTTGTTCGGACTAATCCTGGAAACTAGAAATATGTATGTATTATATATTTAATTGAGATCTTTTTCCTACAGGTCGGTGGTACCAAAAAATCAAAATAGTTGTGGAATAGAAAAGTCAATTCGTCAATATAGTTTTTTGGAGACAAGATGTTTAATATCGCCAATTATATCCCGCGAGAAACCATAAACATTGGCAAAACTCTAAATTTATTCAGTGTTCAATATAAAATAGAGCGGTGATATCCTAGGGTTCAAATCCTCGGTCCGTACCACTACGTTTCTACTTAAGTACGGATTTTTGAAAATTGTCACAAGCTCGGCGATGAGAAGGAAATCCGCACGCTCGAAAAATAAAAAAAAAAACGGAATATGCGTCCAACAATCCGCACTGGGCCGCGTGGTCGATTATGGTCCAAACCGAAGTGATTTACTAGGGGATGCCTGCAGGGAGACGTTATAGGCTGATGCAAAAAATAACATCATCACGGATCAGAGTCGAAACGCCACTCCTAGACTATCGCCGATCTAACTTAGCAAATTAATTTATTTGGTTTAATTATCCTGATTACAAAAGCGAATAAAATTATTTTGGAAAGATATTTGAAGTTTTCTTTCACTTACACCTCAACTGCGTGCGTAGCTAGCGGCACCGGAGCTGCACCTATAATTGTATAATTACTCGCAGAGTATATTTACCGTACCCATCGTAATCAGGCGTAGTCAGGATTTTATCCAGGTTGGGGCA
Organism: Sesia apiformis; assembly: GCA_914767545.1. NCBI lineage: Eukaryota > Metazoa > Arthropoda > Insecta > Lepidoptera > Sesiidae > Sesia > Sesia apiformis. The sequence goes on from OU611958.1 coordinate 1,808,358, forward strand.
AAAGCAAACAATTGCATCCAGAGTGGGACAAAGCAAACATTTTTTTGTCATAATTTAAATAGAGTTAGTGTAATGCCGAAAGCCTGTTACTTATTCTTCCCTGTGCCGGGGAGGAGGCAAACGCCCCACCCTGTCTCACCGAGGCTACGCCTATGGCTAGTATCATTTGATGTTCAACTTAAATAAAAAAGGCTTGTATTTAAACGAGCAGTAAAAATAATACTAAAAATAATGTTCGTTGGCCATCACTTTCTATAAAAAAAAGTCACCAGAAAACATAAACCATCTTTAAATTTGCCAGCGATTTGCCGTGTGACCTTACCCTTCACATGTAACGCGTTAACATTATATTTATTAAAACCACAGTAACAAAACCACCTCCTATCCAACCACCTCTTATTGCCACCAGAGAATATAAATCTAACACACCTTAATTTGCTGCCAGCGACTTGCTGCCAATCTCAGTATTTTCCAATAAAAAATACCTTGCAACCTCTTAACACAGATTATTTTCATACTGATTCTCTCTCGGCCATGATATAAGTGTTATTGTTTGACATCTCGCACGCAAACTTTGTTGATCTTTGCGTTCGGTAAAAACTGTAAATCTATTATGTAAAGTCTGCGAGCTCGTTACACACACAAACGCAAGTTATATAGACATAATAAAGTAGCACATACACTGTAAGGACCGGAGTTTAATTTCCGTCCGGGACAAGTGCCTCGTACGTTTAATATTGTGTGGTAAGACAATATAGGACGGTTTATGCCGTCGCATAATATACGGGGTAATGTGTGTGGAATTTTAATTTAAAATAAACTTAAATTGGATGAGAACTGTTGGTTTAAAGTGTAAACTTAGCTCAGTTGATAAAAAAATGCTTTTATAAGCGAATAAAGTTCAACATGATACTTGTAATATTAAATTTTATCAAAATTTACATAGTTTGGGAAACGGAAGACTTTCTGCGTGTTGGCTAAAAAGTTTGGTCATCGACAGACCTACCTCTACAGAGTGCTGTACACAGATTCAGATAATCGATCATAGATCGATTACCTATGAACTATATGTACTCGTACATCTTTATATTTATTTTAATTTAAATAGTTTAATGATAACAAATTGTCGTTGACAAAAAACTTTTTATGTTTATGTTTTGAACAGGTTTAATTGTCTTATTGTACCTATTTCTGTTGTTTAAGTACATAATAATAACATTGAATAACAGTTTAACATTAATATTAAGAAGACAGTAATATGTTTATAACAAATAACTATTTTCTTTAGATCAATTTATATAATTACTACTAATTGCTAAAATTTCTATTGTTTCAAACGATCGCCTATATCACTTACAGAAAAAGGAAAGTGAAAACAAATAAATAAAAGTACAGGATTTTATTCGTTGACAAAAAACGCGGCGAATACGTCGCGTATAAGCGACGCCAATATAACGCTAACGACGTATACATGGCGTTCGCGATACGTATGCGTTGCGTACTCTGTGTGTCCATATGTTCAACAAACGCCTACGCTGAGGTGCCAGAGCCCTAACGTTGATTTCAGATAAGAGATTCACTATGTGGTTAAATTCTACGCATTCTCTGGACCTAGGGTTCCGGTACCGTAGTACATAAAGGTCCTTTCCTTATATGTCCTTTAAGTATTATAATTAGCATACCAGCCCCTGGGTGACTAGCATACCTTGGTAATTATAATCCTAACTAAAATTATTAATACGTAAATTGGTTAGTTTGTTTGTTACCTAATAATTATGCAACAAATCCCCACCAAAGGTAATTCATGGGTCAGAATCATTTTAATTTTATATTATTTTATTATCTTGCATACAAACGGAAAATTCTACAAATAATTTGTTACATAAACATTATCCAAAAAGTTCCACGGTTTATGTTTTCATTCATTACGTTGTCTCCCTCCTTGAAGAGACAAAAATCACATACTATGTCGTTAAGCATCAGTAATACTCTCTACCGTAAACCTCTGCCAATTATCAGCTGCAATTTGTAGTGAAGAACTTGTTTTAATACTATGTCAGATGAAGAGAAAGGAGTGTTTAAATGTAAAATGTATTTTCTTAGGTTTTTCACGATTACTATACATAGCAATTAAACAACTGTGAACGGTTTAAATCGCGTATATTTAACATTATTTATATCCCGACGTTTCGAACACTTTGCAGTGGACGTGGTCACGGGATGACTAATTGATTTTATTTGTCACTTGAGTTATTAAGAAATTATTTGAACTACCGTCTGATTTTTTTTTTAATCATAACATTCCCTATGCACGCAGTATTTAATTTAATGACTGGATCCCAAGCTTGGGATCCAGTCATTAAATTAATTAAATCCCAAGGCCAACGCAATACTGCAAGACCTCTGGACACCGTGAGCGAATACCAATAAATAATGTTAAATATACGCGATTTAAACCGTTCAAAGTTGTTTAATTGCTATGTAAAATGTATTGTTGCTTCATTACCTTCTACAAATGCGCCGACAGCTTGTATTGCATTCGCACCTGTAACAAGATTTTTTTTATATAATGATTGTTTTATTTTCTATGGAAAAAAGGCACAGTTAGCGGGTATTAATAGTGATTAATGGTAAGCGGTTAAGTACCTACTATTTTAAATGCTCTTGTGAACTTTTTGAACTCCGTCTTCATCTGTCTGTTCTGTTATTATTTATTACATAGTTATTACATAGGTACCTGTTAATTCTCATTTAACGACATTCTTCTGCAATATATAAATTTATGCAAATTTATATTTGACTTGAATATATCAATTTTATTGATTAATTAATAATTTAAATATATGGTTAGCGGAATACTTGATATTGCACGAAAAACTTGAATTTATAGAATTTCCCAAAAATTTCTTAGTTCGTCTGATATAGGTACATAAAAATCTTATAGAAGGTTATCGAAGCTATGACGTGAGGCATATATAAAGATGTGCGGGTAAGGATTTGATCATTTTTCAACAATGATAAGTGAACATCAACTTCTAACGACCATCTTTTACGAGTAGCGCCAGGAACACAGCACAAGCGCAGCACAACATCAACAACACTGTATCCCCATGAAAGGTAAACCGGTGGTAGCTTCGATTGCTTCGGGAGATACGACACTCGAGATCACGAACTGTCCGGGCGACCATCCACGTTCAACGACGACGAATTACTCCGCTGCATCGAGGTCAATCCAGAAAGAACTACGCGTTACCTGGCAGAGACATTTGGCTGTCATCATTCGACCATCGAGACTCATCTTTATAATCTCAGCTGCCGTAAGGTGATGTCACGGTGATTTCCACGTCAGCTGACTGACAACCATAGTCAAGTTAGTGTCAGCATTTGCGAATCGCTCCTCTTTCAATGGTATAGATAAGACTTTCTTGGGGATCTAGTAACCGGTGATGAGAGCTAGATTCTCTACCTACGACAACGACATACGGCATGGCGTCCGGCTTCCTCACGGCGCAGAGCCGCCAACGCAACCAAAGCCGAACACCCACTCACGCATGCACCTTCTTGCCATTTGGTGGGATGCAAAACACTGTTTGAAAAGTCGTTATCTCTTACACCTTTAGATCTGCAATACAATCAAATCCAAGACCGTAACATATCTGCAGTCGACGTATACCTACTTAGTGCGCAAACAACTGATAAATGAATTTATAGTCGAAGGGGCCAGAGCGCGCCCTTTACACTAATAGCTCAGTAAATCTATTCTGTTACACCATACATTGATGGCAATGGACGTGGGGTGTGATACCCCTTGATCTCGATGTAGCCATGGTTCGTGTAACTGGACCAAAATATCGGCTATACAAAATAAATTACTAAAGGCTTGTATTTAGACGGGCGATAAAAAAACTAAATGAATTAATCTGTGATGATCAAAACAAATTAATTTTGAGAAAATTGAAATAATTAATTTTAAATAACTAGGAATGTCGTCACAAATATTTACTTAGGTTTTCGCGATTACTATACATAGCAATTAAACAACTTTGAACGGTTTAAATCGCGTATATTTAACATTATTTATATCCCGATAAATTTTAATCCCTGCAAATTTATATTTGCAGTGGACGTGCCCCCCCCCCCCCGTGACCACGTCCACTGCAAAGTGTTCGAAACGTCGGGATATAAATAATGTTAAATATACGCGATTTAAACCGTTCAAAGTTGTTTAATTGCTATGTCGTCACAAAGTCGACGGAGTTCAGATGCGAAGTCTCCTTTGTCATTACAATCACTAGGATACATAAACCTAACCATCGATTTGCTCCGCATTCAGTATTTTTCTGCTCAATTATTTAAATACTAAATCACGTGTAACCCGTTTACATTATTTACACTTCCCGGCCGAAAGTAATACACGTCAGCCTTTAGAAGGAGACTATCGGCTAGCTTCGGTTTTGTGGAACGTCGTCTCTGTCATAATTACGACAGAGACGACGCTCTACAAAACCGAAGTTAGCCGATCATAGTCGACGTGTATTACCTTCGGCCGTTTACTGTACCCATACTGTACCACATTTACTAACACCACTATAATATAAGTTTAAAATCTTGTATAGTACCCAAAGTCCAAAACCCAACTAAACTATATAAGGAGTTCGCAAGTTCAATTTTTAAGTTTCCCGATAGTTTTACTTCGGATAAATCGATACCTCTCCTTGATGTCAAAGGAATCGCTTAGCTGGTTAAATGACTAATTTTTTTAATGTCAGATAAATAAAATATGTGTTTTCTGTGCTGTCATGTGTTTCCTCAAATTCAGGATGTAACTGTCTAGACAAAATATGTTGTCGATAAAACTAGTTTTAAATGAAAACATATGTAGTTAAGATAGGAAATATTGGCGACAATGTTCATCAAATAGTGAAAACACACGGTAATGAAGACATGCCGTGGAACAAGTTTAAAATTCTTCCCAAATCGATTAATAACTTCTGCGTGGTAGTAGATACAACAGAGATCATTTGAGATCAACTTTTAAGTTCAAAATAGATGAATTTTAGGAAAGTAAATTTATTTTAATTTTTTCTGTGATTTTTGCTAGTGTACGTATAGTGTATTGTGATATGTAGTGTAGTGTAACTGGATTAAAGAATTTTGAAAAACGGTCCAATAGGTTTTTAGTTTACTTAAGAAGTAAATATACTCAGACATAAAAAAACATACTCAGAATCTATCTTTATAATACTTACTAGCGACCCGTCCTTGCTTCGCTTCGGTTTATAAGTTTTCTTTTTTCAATTTTTTTTTTCCAAATTTTTAAAATTCGTTCAGCAGTTCCAGAGATTACCCCCAACATACCTACAAACACACAATTTTACCTGTTTATTATATAGATAGAATAATATAGATAGTATAGATTATTATTATTTATAAAATATATAACAAAACTAATATGAATCTAATTTCCCAAAAATAATGTATTTTGTGTTATCAGTGGTCAATATGATTTACGATAAAATGTGACCGACAGAATCAGTTCAATGACTTCTAAGAACTACGCTACCCCAAAATGGGTGGAGCATAGCGTGATATTTTCACAACAGACCCCACACGACCCCTTCAGTTTTGCGTCATAGATAAAGTTTAATGGGCAATTTAGTTTTTTATTGTACCATTTTATAAAAGGCGGGACGAAATGTGGAAATATCAGAATACCTTTCCATCGATATGAAATTAGAAAAAAATAAAAATGTATAATGATATTAATGACAGATACAATTTTAATGAGTACGGCGACGGAGCATTCCTGTTGTCCAACCAAAGGACTGATGAACATCAGGAGTGCGAAAATAAAATTTTCCTATTTTCCACCCCGATTTAGAGTCCGTTTTTAAAAACATCCTATTCCAGGTGGCTGCTGCTAAGTTATCCCAACTGCAAAAAAAATCGATTAAGTCATCCTACTTCCATCTCTCCGAACGCTGAGGTGTTCTAAACGGCTCGTAAGAGTGCCATTGTCGATAATTCGAACAGCACGTCGTTGAATGGAGTCAAATGGGCCCAATTGATATTTCGGTGCGCCGTCCCAGAGATGTGAGCAGTACTCCATATATGGCCTAACCTAGAGCGTCAGAAGTTGCCCAGGAGTAAAGTACCGCTTATAGATGACCCCTGAATTCGACTTTGCTGGATCTGTCGCAAAACCGATAACCAATGAGTTGTACGAGTCCTCAAAAGGAGACAACGTACCCGGAAATGTAACGTTGGATGCCCTTCGGCCAGGTCGAATGACGACTGGGAGAAATAAGCGGATAGTGGCTATATGATAAGAACGGAAGACTGTGTGTAGCGACGGGCCTTGGGAGAGGCCTATTTCCAACAGTGGAGAGGCAAATGTGGTATGATAATTGTCGAGGTATATCTTACAAAAAGTCCCGATATATTTAAATACTAATAGCAGTCTGTTAAAAAAAAACTACAACTCATAAATGGAGTAGCAATCTTCGTAAAAGTATCGAACAAAAAATGTAAAAAGCGTTTTCGGTATACAGTATAATTTGCCATTCGATTATAGGCCTTATAGCAAAAGCATTTAAGTGCTCTTTGGTATAGGTTGAGCATGCCAGCGCTTAGCGATCGCTTGAACACTTTAATCCTACAAAAACTTCTTTAATGTTTACTAGATATGTGTTTAAACGACATGAGTATTTTCTTTAAAAAATGTACGTGACCACGTCCCATTCCAATTGTATAATTTTAAAAATCCTTATTTAGTGATTACTTACGTTATAAAACCTATACAATGTGTCATTTTAATAACGCCAAAACGGAAACAGGTTGTTAGGTATAAGAGTAGAAGCGACTCTTACCAGTTCTTGCCATAGATTTTTTTTCATAACTTATTGTTTTTTTCTAGTAGATAGGTGTATCTTTTGTTCCACGCGCGTCGGCCACGGAGGCTGATAAATGATCGCTGCGAAAGTCTAAGATAGAACAACGATACTTTACAAGTTTGAAACTTTTAATTAATACCCAAAATATTTTTTTTTATATTATGTAGGTACTAGCAGTGCCAGCGATTTCGTTCGCGTGAACTTTAGAATGATTCCCATGGGAACTATTTAATGGATCTGAATAAAAAGTACCCAACATGTTAACCTGATGCATAAATAAGCCATAACCAGGTTTCATTAATAGCAAATAAGTTGAATAAGTGAATGAATACGCCCAGGCTATCATCACCGCTCAGGTATGGAACCCTAAAGATGAGAAATACTTTTGGCGCACTACGCTTCGCACACCGTCATATTCTTGTATACTAACAAAACGGATACAAAGCAAGGAATGTCCGGCACGAAATTTTTGGCCGCACTAACACCAAAGGAAGAGGGGGGAGGGTGTTGATATCACAGGGAGTAAGAGGGGGAAAATGCAATGTACCGTGATATATTGAGAGGGCTATTGTTCAGCGCTCCTCAAACTTTCCCGTCACTTTTTCTTTATACTTTTTACCTGTACAAAAGGCCTTTGTAAAGAATTTTTTGTGGTATCTTTCCGCGAGTTGGACGGTTTTTATCGCTCTACTTTTTGTTGTGGCGCATGAGTTATGTAACTCGGAAACTGAACTAAAGGCGTATAAGATTTACTAGTTATAATATAAAACCATTTAGAAAAAACAATAAATATGAATTTAAAATAACTCTTAGAACGATTAGTTATTCCCATCACATTCCATCCTTACCCATTTTCCCAACCCCTTTCTAAAATCCATTCCGAAATCTTCAAAGGTAGGCAGTGCATATGGGGGCGTGCGAATCGGTACTGTCATTCGCTTTGTCAAGGACTTTGTCTTTACTTACTGATGATGTTAGCATGTATCGCAGGTGTCAATAGGCGACAGTATCCACTTACCAGGTGGACTGTCTGCTCGTCTGCCGCCTTCTTTATTCGGAAGAAATTTTATGTGAGTAGGAGTAGACTCCTTGTTACTTGTCAGAGCAATTACCATATCAAATTGAACCATTTGTTTTGCAAGATATAGATGACATAATATGGCGATGTTTCCCATTATATTCTGCCCTAATAGATGTGCAAAAGAATAATTTACATTTTAATACTAAAAAATAAAAGAACAACAGGTTGACTTTCAATATAAATAAATACTTTCGTCACTAGATCTATTATTGTAGGATTTCTTTTATTCAACTTTTATTTACCTGCAAAGATAAGCAGCGCCACCGGGGGCGTGCCAGCATTTCTCATTCTGGACTGATGTTGGCATGTATCGCGGATGTACATGGACGACAGTATCCACTTACCATCATGTGGACTGTATGCTCATCTGCTGCCTTTTTCTATATAAAAAAACTCGAATACTTGTGGTGAAGGATTATCCTAATGCGGTCTCAAACAGAAACTTTGTGTAATAACTGTAACCAGCTCTTTTAATATCCACGGCTGGGCATGGGCTTCTTCATGCACATTTTATTGTACTTAAGTTACGTATGGCCTTAAAACGCCACGCTAGCCAAGCGAGTCCATCAAGTCCATTCTTTTAGAGGTGGTGTACTTCCTCAGGGTATTTGATAGCATTTGGTGATGCTGTTCTAAAGCCGGGCAACACCACACGACAAATAACCTTAAGTCAATTTTGGTTACATAATAAAGTTTATTATTTAATTATTAGTTATTTCTATTTTACATTCCTCCTTTGTTATTTTACCTTAATTATGTACTACTCTAAAAGCGTGTTATATTAATTGGACACTTGAATGAGTTAACATAGTGAAGTAGCAATTTCTTCGTGTGAAGATTGATCGCTCAGTGGGAACAAAATGCCGGGAAATTTGTCGAGCTGAATAAACACATGTTTTGTGCCAACTCTCGGGCATATCAGCGAGAGCTCTGTAATACAATATCCTAGACTCATTTATTTCAACCTAATTTTCAGATAAGTTTGCCTTTGCTTTCGTATATTTAGTGTGCAGTTTATTTATATCTTGTTTGGTTTATATTTTATTGTACACACGAAACGAGAAATGTACGATTAAATGTATCATTAAACAAGAGAAAATGCACAAATGGTGAGATTACCTTCTGTGAAAATCTCTTACAGCAGACTCATAAAATAGAAACATTGGTCACAAAACCGACGTGCTGAAGAGTTCTTATTTTTTTACTTTTCTTTTACAGTGAAAAGATGGCAGCCGAGCAGGCAATCCTGGTGATAAGTAGATACAGTCGCCCAGGAGCATCGGGGATACATAACAACATCAGTCCAGAATGACAAACGTTGGCTCATCCCCGAATGCGCTGCGTACCATTGGACATTTAAGAATGGACTTGGAGGAAGGATTGTGAAAATGGGGAGAGATAACGTAGGATGAAATGAGAATGTACTCTGGCATATCTCAATCACTATCTAAAAACGTACTTACATTGGGGAATAGGGTAATTAAAAAATGTAGTATATTTCACAGTAGTGAGTGCGGGGTAACTTGGCCAGTGGAGTGTGCCCAGCTAGAATGCAGCGTGCGCCCTCCCCTCCCACGTGGTTTTAAAGGTCAAAAGTTTTGTAGGTACACTTTGGATATACTATGTTGGATATGTACACAGGTGGACTGTAATTTGTATACTATACTTCATGCCATTTAGCATGGCAATAGCGACCATATCAGTGGTAGCAGCCACATTCAACGTCAACACGTCATGTCAACATGTTCATTATCAACATTATCGAAAACACGAGTACATTAGTAGGGAGGTGTGAATGCTCGCTATTGCCATGCTAAATGGCATGAAGTATAGTAAACAAATTACAGTCCGCCTGTGTACATGTTAAATCGCTACAGACAGTTATAAAATGAACTTCTAGATAACATTTCCAATAGAATAACAAAAGTTATTATTTCTGTCAGCGACAAGAGAAACAATAAAATTATAATTTAATTTCTGTTTGAACGGAAACTGAGCGGTGGTTGTCAACTCCAGGACGGTTCGTAATTAAATTTTAATCCTTTATATAATCCCGCAGAACTCTTTAGAGTTGGTAGTTTGACAGATTATGGAAATGGGTTGTTGATTTGAAATTTTTATTTTTCTTTAACTGTGAAAAATAAATTATTTTCTGTTCTCAGTATTCGACTTATTATATAAAGGTTCCTTGGAATGTATATTTTACGTTTTCATTTAGACCAATAACCGAGGGAAGAGACGAGTTCTCGTATGGAGACCACGTACCGGGAAACATAGAGTGGGACGCCCTCTGGCCATGTAGCCTGACCACTTGAAAAAACTGTCTTCTCTCAGTCAACCCTCAGTCTGAGGGCATGTATAACAAATTTATATAGTTTCACCTCTTCCTCAGTCATGGGCTGACAGAGTATTACATTAACTTCCTCGATGCAATAAATGTTTTGCGACAAGTAAGTACCTACATATATCGGACATCTTCTAGGTATCTAGGCACTCCGCAATCAAATGTAAGAAATCCTCCGTTGTGTTACAAAAACTGCAAAATAACGAAGACTTCTTACCCATCGTGTAATAAAATTTACTATGGGGCATATGATCAGACCTTAACTTAAAAGCTACAACAAGTAAATCCTTGGTGAGGCTGGTGCAGTCGAACCATGGAACTCGGGGAAGAGTATCTTATATAGTTCTATACTATATACCCTTCGTGCTTCACAATTTTACGTGTCATCCTTGTGCAGCGGCCATGCTAATTTTCTCTGTGTCTTTCCAATTTTAGTATATATACTGCCGAAGCACGTACATAGGCCTATATTCAGCAGTAGAAAGACATGGACCGATGGGATGGTATGATATATATATGTTGCGGGGAAAAGTTCACTTGGGGTGCAAAATCGGGTTTAATATCAGCGGCCCTCTTAATCGATACGAATACTGGGTAGTGGGTCGATAAAAATTTTTTTTTTTCGTGCCTAACGGCCTTCAGCCATCTCCAAATGAGCTAATGGGACACGTGTCCTCATGTCCCATTACTTTAAGAATTTACCCATTACTATACAGAGGTATTAATTAAATAAAGCAGAGTTGTAATTTATGTACTAGATTAATTCACTTACTGGAGGAGGTTTCATCTCGTACTGACCATTGTAATGCACCAATGTCACGTGCTATACGTTATATTATACTGTATTCCATATACGAAGTCCCGGCTGACACATGTCAGTCGCGCGGCACTAGTGAAGGAGACATTTGAATTGAAACTATACTGTATCGATTCTCGATTACTATTACGAACAGATTAGAATCGAATCGAAGGATATCGAATTTTTGAAAACTAATGAAATATGAAGCACAAATATATGACCTATCGAAATAAATTTATACGAAACGCATTTATTAATAATGTGGTTATTAGTAGTCCCCCGTTATCCAGCTATTTAGCTATTAAACTTAGAATTGCTTCGTTTTTATTTTAACTCATTATCTGTCATCCCAGAAATTCTCACGAAATACATACTTGATACCGGGGATTAGTTAATTCTCAACATGAACGTAAATAAAAAATAAATCAAGTTTAAGTCTTTAATGACATAACTGCAGTCTAATTATATTTTGATTTTGATTTGAGACTAATCGTCTTCGCTTCCAGAAATGATTTCTTCACACTCGTCATCTGAAGAATCGCCCGTATTGATTATAATTTGTTGATCCGTGACAGTATCTATATGCACGTCTCTGTCTCAATCAGTCATAATTAGATTTCTCGTTCTTCTCACCACATTTTTCCAACTATTACCGGTGACGTTTTCGCATGCCTCTTGAAGTAATGACAGCATTTTGTTAGCAGTAAATGATGGGCTTGTATTTCTATGAGCAGCATAACCTAAAAAATAGTATTTCAATTTATACTTGCAGATACTGGTCCACAGATTTGGGAAAGTGAGGACAACGATCCGTTATTCAGAGATTCATGTTTCAAGTAGTCTCGTAGACGCACAACGATCTCATTCGCTTCACTATGCAGCACGGCCGTTTTAGTGGTATCGACCATTGTAACAATAAAAAAATAACAAAACGAAAACAAAATACACAAACAATTATAATTTAAGTAAAACAATCGCAAAATACACATGCCGCATACAAGGCTTCTGCACTCGTACTGGTACAAAACAAAATGGTGGAAGCGTCGATCGCATGAGTCCCGTTATGTGCGCGTCATTTGTGTTGCTTGCTCACTCACTCGCCATATCGATCGACCTAATAACGCTTACCAATTTCACACGACGAATAAAGAATAAAAAATGAACCTAGTGCGTAACGGTGCAGTTACGTTAAAATAATATCTTATGTTGATGTATTTTTTTAAAACCTATGTATTAATGAAAACAATGAATTGATTTTGTTTATAAAATAATTTCATAATGGTATGTGTTGTTTTATAATTTTTAAAGAGTAATTTGAAACCGAAAACTATGATTGTATCATGTTGCTAATTTAGATTGAACTTACGACGTTACGTTCTATAGATATGTCAGCCGGGACTTCGTATATGGAATAGATTATAATAAAAAATGTCAGCGAGACCAGATGTTTTCTTCTCAGATGAGCGGGTTCTCAGCAGGTATACTGTGGGATTCCTAGAGAAATACTAAAAGAATGTACATGTAAACTGTAATGTACCTTCTGTTATATTTAAATAAATAATATTTAAATCCAGTGTTCTTAGTAAATCAGACCTAAGAATTCTAAAGAACACTATTGGTCAAAAATGGTGACGTCTACTGTCTTGAACGATAACTACATTCTTAACGTGGAACGACTTTACGCATAATAAAAATGACTTGTTTTAAAAAAGTTTGAGCAACACGATGCATTGTCGACCGTCGCCAATTCCTCGGCCATTTGTCGTACATTGTTTGTTCAATTTATACCCTCAATACTCCAGAGATACTAAAACAACTTTATTACTGCACCTAAAAAACCTCTCAAGCGCCTTGAGGGCTACAAAGTAAGGGTGTTTTTAAAATAAACTGTCAGTTAGTGTTTTGTTATTTCACGTGGGTAGACGAAAAAAAATTTTGTTTCTTACACCTTCGAGGATAAGGAAAAAGTTCACGTTTCTATATAATTTTATATAGGTAGGTAAAGACCTACTTAAATGATTTGTTTTACTTTATATGACATGCTTGAAAGATTTTTTTTCAGGTAGTAAATAGATAGAAATTTCAGGTAGAAATAGAATTTGTTGAAGGTATTTTAACCTGCATGTGTTGTGTCACAAAATAAATAAATAAATGAAATGTATCTACACAAAATCAATTATGTGCAAATATTGTGATCTGCCGTTAATATTATCAATAGACACGAATTCGCTATCACATGCAATTTCCTCCTTTTCTTCTCCCAATTCGGATACTTTTTGCTTGATAACGTTATTATTCATTCATGATTGCAAGCATTTATTCGAGTAGATTCATCAGCGCCCCCCTGCCGGGGAGATTATACGATATAAACATTTCACATGCAAATATATTCACAGCTCTCTGAAGAGCTTTATACAAAAAACACAGTGCATGCTCGTGAGCGTGGTGTACGTTGAGGTTTTAATCTAGATTTTACATTTTCATTAAGGGATAAAAAGCTCATACAATTTACTGAAATCGGTAATAAATTAAAAAGAACAATGGTTGGTAAACTTGTGGCAAAGGCACGTGTGGCAAATGTGTTCACTCCGACTGCAAAATGTGGCCGGCCATTCTGTAGTTACGTGACTTTGCTTGCTTTCATTTTTGTTTCTAGTGATCAAGTGCGACAATAAACCCCTTGTGGCCGTCATGCGGTTCAGATGTGGTCGATGTGTTCACAAGATTTGGACTGCAGTGAGTATTGCGCTCATGTAAAAGTTATTATCCTACATGAATTTGTGATCGAATCAATAGCACATACAAACAGATTGATTAAAAACATATACTTAAGTAATCTGATTTTTATATATACATATGTATATATAATTATATATATATAACTGCCTCTGACCATAACTGCAACCGCGCTTCATTGAAAGTACTTACACTAAAATAGTATATTCTGACCTTTGTAACTGTCACATTAAGGTGTCATTTCATGGAACATTCGCTATTAAACCTGTTCAAATTTATTTTGTAAGCGCATCACGCACGCTCACTTTGTCTAACGGTATAATTCACACGTTAATTTAGCGGGGATTATGCAAAAACAACTATTGTAACAGACAACGCTAAATCAATTATTTTTAAGGCTTTTATTTCTTCAACAATAAAAAAGCTTGTAACGTTTAGGTTAGGTGTGTACAGCATACAAACAGCCTAAGTCTCTCCGCCGCTGGGTATAGGCCTCTCCCATCACTGCCAAGGCTCGCCACCACACACAATCTTTGGATCCGAAGATTCGAAACAAACAGATTCCATAAGACTTGTACAAATTTTCTGATAGTGACTGAATGGTAAGAATAGTAATAGTGTATTAGGAGTATTATTCATACAAAATTTCGAAACGACACCATTTATCTATTATTCTTATATTTTAAACAAGAAATTATGCATTTTATAACATATAAACTTTCTTATGAAGACTAAAATTCTCTACATTTTCTTTTATGGGACCACTATCGCAGAATTAGCCGTTCACGAGTTCTAGCGCGTGAAAATTTGCAAAAAGCACCAACATTTTTTATTTAGACAATAGTCAATACTTTATTACGACATACACTAAAACACATACAATATAAATGTCACAATAACCAAAAGAAAGAAAGTAATATAAGCAATAAGAAAAACAAAAGAAAATCATAAACATAAAAAAAAATACAAGAAATAACAAAAAAATAAAGAAATGACACGTTGCTATTTCATGCATGCGTGTGTTGCGATGCTGGAAGTGGTCTCCAACTCAGCATAATATGCTGTGACTGAGTGTCAGTCACAGCGCTAATTTTCAGTGGAGCCATCGGTGACGCACGGACAAGAGTATATTTATTAATAAATTAGTAACTAAATAGTCATATATATCATATTAAATAGTATGTATACAATGTATAGTCAAATTAAAAGTAATAAAATAAATAAATTAATGAAAGAAATATATATATACGAGTACATATTGAGGTGCTGATAAATACGAAGAGAGGATAAAGGTGTGTATACACTGTTTAATTATGGCTGCCTCAGATAAAAAGGTGAAACACGCATTCCAAGTGGTAGTTGTTTTTGATAATTTAAAATTTGATATTTATTTTGATAAACATACACTGTATGTTTACGTAAATATACTAAATAAAGCCAAGCTCTCTTCAAATATTCAATCTTTTAATATTTCTCATTTATCACTAACTCTGCCGTAAAGGAAAACATCGTGAGGATACCTGCGTGCCCGTGAATTAAAAATCTGGTGTATATAGTGGTCAATCCGCAATAAGCCCGCGTGATGGATGGCTCGATGTCCCTCTCGTGGTTAACTAGGGGAGATCTGTACCCTACATTGGGCCGCTATAATAAGCTGATATCGCCAAGCTGTCTCTTACCTGTATTTAGTAATTATTTTCAAAAGATTCTCAGTTATTTCTCTTGCATCCTTACAACTTTGCCTAAAACTGCAACAGTTAATTACATTTATTCAATCTCTCACAGACACGATAGTTCACGTCTCTGAGGCCCTCTTGAATAGAATTACACACCCTCCTTTAAAGCCTTTACAGGCGATGTATAGAGAACTAATCCGACTGAACACGCAAAGTGATCAAGAGGTCTCATTCACGCTTTAACAGCTCAAGGAAAACATATCCCCAGATGCATTGATATTCAGATGTGCCAATAGTTAAATACCTACGTTCTTGCTTGTGTTTTGCTAGACATTACGTAAAATTTCGTTTATTTAGGTATAGTTTTTTCATGTTACGAAGACGGATGACGCTTAGTGGTCGTTGTGTTCATACATGTACATTGTTCTAGTGTGCGCGGCGGCGTCGTCCACCTAATTGAGTGTTCTCAAGTTTACGCACACTAGAACAATGTACATGTACGAGCACAACACCACTAAGCGTCACCCGCCTTGTCTGGTAAAACACAAGCAAGAACGTAGTCATTTACTGTAGAAATGAATGATTTTATTAGCGATAACAAGGACTGAAAATGAGGTGCAAATTATTAAATTTTTTAATTTTAAACCTTAAATTTTGAAATGTAGGCATATAATTGTATTACAATAACTGAAATTTGTACTTCGAGAATTTATTATCTTTAACATATACTGCACAGAAAAATCGTTTTCAAGCTGTGGTCCTGCCAGAAAATATGACAGCACATTTTGCAGTTTTCCACTGTAGGTACTATTAAAAAACCATAGACTACTAATAAGTCTTCTGTGTCATGGTGCAAAATCGTCTTTTTTTATCCTCGCGCAGTACAAAAAAATATTACCGCACGTAGATTCGATTAGCGGTCAGTGGAACCATTACGTCACCCAAATCGCCCTCGCCCTTTGTATCGGGTCGCCACCTAAACGATTTACCTGTAAGGAAGCCGGACGAGAGAAAGTGGAACAATCGCTAACAGAATACACGACTTCAAAGTTCAATGTTCTCGTGAAAGCATCTTGAGGAAACCAGCGTACCCGAAAATTTTAATTCCCTTCATATTTGCAAGGAGCGGAGGAGTTATTTAGAGCCGTACCTATGAAATTGCCGTTTGTTCGTAGTGGCCACTTTGAACTTAGTTATCTTGCGTTTGGCTTGCAATTCCAAATTCAAATTAATTTCAATTTAATGCTCTGACATTCGTTGTCAAAATCGTTATTCATGTGATTTTCCGTCAAACTAATTCCCCTCACCCACCGTACTCGGCAAAACTTCAGAAAATTCATCGATTCCCGCCCCTAGGACTTCTATAGCAGAGGCATCAATCAACTTCCATTAAAATGGCAAAAGTGCATTGATAATAATGGACAATACTGATAATGAAATATGTGATTTTTCAATTAACAGCAATTTCATTAGGTACCTGCTTACATACCTAATAGAATGTCGAAGTCGATATCGACATTAACATTCTCGTATGTGGAATATTTATCTATATCGGTATAATATTAACGAAATGTTTTAGAGCAGTACAAAGGACTATGTGCTGGTCTCCTACCTTTTATCCATAATAAAAAATCAATTTAAAGAAGTAAAACTCTAAAGTGTAAACTAATATGGCAGAGCCCATTCCCATCCCGTCCTATCCTATCCCTCCGCATTTTCCCAACCCGTTCTCCCAATCCACTCGTTAATCTGCAAAGGTAGGCCGCGCATCCGCGGGTTAGCAAACGTTTGTCATTCTAGACTAGTGTTGGCACGTATCGCCGATGTCCATGGGTTACAGTTTCCACTTACCATCAGGTAGACTGTATGCTCGTCTGCCGCCTTTTTCCTATAAAAAAAGTTGTAAAAAACCCAGCCATTAATTATTTATTAACCTCCGTACAGAAAGTTATACTCTCTAATATTACCGTGGACACAAGAAAAGTTTTCACTTTTCGATGCGACTGTACGCCGCCCCTCTACGCGTCCAGTCGCTACCAATTATTTAAACTCAATCGCTCGCTCCCTACGTTTCGGTTACCTTCCGTTTGAAGGGGCACTCTGTGTTATATATTTGTATGTATTTAGAATGGTGGTAAAACAAACTGGGCGGAGAAACGATGCATCGCAGCGAGTAATGTCTACATATTCAGGTAGGGTTGTCAACTTTGCCGTAAGATATATTTCCCACTGTACTGTATTGTACTGAATTTCCCACTTTATCCTACTCTCCCAATATACTTACATGTGTCGGTAGTGAGTGAGATATGTCAGAGCCCATTCCCATCCCATCCTACCCCACCGTTGATCCTTATTTTCCCGACACTTTCTCCAAATTCATTCCTAAATTTTGTAAGGTAAGCAGCGCATTCGGAGGCAGGTCAATGTTTGTCATTCTGGATTGATGTTGGCATGTATCGTGGATGTCACAGGGTGACAATCTGCTCATCTACCACCTTCTTTCTATTAAAAAAGAACCCGAACGTCCCTTTTCTAAGACCTTGGATGAAATGTCCCGCATAACGTGCATGCTGCACGTCGCATAACGTGCACTGTCGCGTTATACTAAATATCGTGATTTAAAATTCAAATACTAGTCTTCATCGATTTCTCGCTAATCAGTATATTAAAGTTGGTAACCCTACTTGTAGGTGAACCAAAAATCATTAATCATTGGGTCTTATAATGATGCATATAATGTCCCATAATATTTTGATTAAGAAACACCGACGTTAGTTTGTTCACATTCTACATTTTAATTATTTGTGACACTCATGGAAATAAAAATAAAAATTACTTCAGTTTTCAAAACAATTAAATAAATACATTAAATTTTGAGAAGAATCGGTTACGCAATTGCCAAAAATGAATCATTATAAATTTTTATACTAAAAGCATATTATGTTGTTTTTTTTTTTAATATCAACAAATATTTATTTTAATATTAATATTAATAGCATATTTTTAATTAATATGGTGCTTTGAATATATGATAATAGCTCGGGATTTTTGTTTGTGAAAAAAGATTCATAAAATTTTTATATCAATAAACTAAGTATCATTCATGGTTTCAGGATTACGGACAGATTCGGACACACCCTCTCTACGATTATATACTCGTAAGAGTATAAAATATTACAATCCAAAGAGAAATTTAACTTTTCCATTGATTTAAGTATTCATTTTACTTCTTTTGTGCGATATATCTATGGACGAGAGGGAACCATCTACCTAGATCATACTAATAAATTAAACATCACTTGCGATCACGTGAAAGATAAAATTTCACTTTACTTACACTGTATATACAGGTTTAAATAAAAAATACCTTGCCTGCACCCTAACCTAAGTTTGTTTAACCCTGAGTTTATTTCCTGTAACCTATCAACATTTTAAAAGAACACTTTTTTTCACACAAACCGACACTCACTCGTACCGCGTACCTCGTACTCGGAACCACTTACTTAAATATTAAGTATTATGTGCCGTATGTCGGCCGGCTATGGAATAGCATCACCTCATCTCTTGGGTCGTAAAAGGCGACTAAGGCGTTTTAAGACCATTTAAGGCCATGCAGTGCATGAGGATACCCATGGATAGCAGTGGATAACGAAAAGGCTGATTGCGTTGCAAGTATTAAGTTGCAGTTCAATTAGTAATTATTTTTGAGTATGCGGCACTGGCGTTAATAGCAGCGTTGAGTATAGAGTAACAAATTTAGAGACTTAATTTAAAGAAATAATTAGAAAAAAGTAGTAAAATGGTGTGTTACAATTAAATGTTCTAGTTGTGCTTTAAATTCTATCGCACTCTCCTGGCATATAATAATCGTGCCAAGGCTTTGAAGGAACATTCATTGTACTTCGAGTTACAATTGAAAATCGGAACAAATGCAGTTGTAAAATCACGATTTATAAAGAGACAGTCGATATTAAAAGCACTCTGTATTGCAGGGATGCAACAAACTGCAGTATTGCGAAATAGCGTTGCAGTTGTCATTTCTTTTGAATGCTGCAATTCCGATAGAGAAAATTGTTTTTTTTTTTTTTTCGAAATTACCGACGTCTTATGGACCTAGTGGTCTTTCCAGAATTCTCTATTCCAATATGTTCAACTGTTTGTTCAATCAGTTGAACATTTTGGATGTTTTTTTCCAGATTTTTTTTTTATTATTATTTAAGACTAGTTCAAGCTGTTCAGCTTGGGAGAAAAATGTTCATGTTACTCAATTATTGGAATTTTATTCGAAGTTAACATAAATGGAACGTCATTGGATACATAAATAGTAAAGGTATAAATTATTTATTGCTTGCTTGTGTTCATAAAGAATTATAAATATTTAATGTGTATGTACACGTACATTACATAAAACAAGATATAACACTAAATAAGACAAGATGGGTTGAAAACAAACTTATTTTCTTTTTCGTAAAATTTTTAAGTTATCATAAGATGTACCTAATATGGAAATGAGTATGGTAGGTGCCTAATATAGAAATATAAAGAATTGTAGTGTACATTTTGGATAAATCATAGCCGAACTGATATTAAACGGTAATCAACGGTACTAGTAGTCTTACTTGAGAGAAGAGTAATTTAGCCCACCGAGTGCGCTCAGCGGCTATGGGAGAGCAGCGTGCACCATCCTCCACTATATACATACATATTGTGTCACATGTGTCATAGTGAGAAATTTTCCCCAAATCACGTTGTTTCATGTAGAATTGACATAAAGAATTTTCAATATTTTTAATTTCACTTGTTCTTTCTTCACAGTGTAAAAATAAAATCGAATGTTAACGACTTTTAACGGTTTAAATCGCGATTTAAACCGTTAAAAGTTGTTTAATTGCAATGTATAGTAATCGCGAAAACCTAAGAAAATAGAATGTTAACGAGTTGAGAAAAGACCAGGACTGAGTGCACCCAAGCCACGACAAGCCACTTCTATAACATAAACCAAACACTGACACAGTATTTTAAAATTAAACCCAACGTCAAAAACAAACAAACAAAAATGGGAAATGAAAAGTTGCTTCTAACAGCAAACCGCGGCGACCACTAACACAGTACGTTCTTTGTGGTTAAAAGTTACGGGTATTTGTTCTTCCGTTAGTATTTATACAAATAACAACGTTGAAGTTTATTAAACAAAGCTAGTTTTAGAATCTACTTTGAAATTATATTTTAAACTAGCATTAGCATGCGACTTTTCCCACTTGGAATCCAATATTCAAATCAGTTAGATTACTACAGTGGCAATGATAAACCAACACATAATGATGCCATCCAGATACAAAATTGTGATTTTCAAATTTACTGGATTGACATTGTAATAAAGACAGAATAAAGACTACCGGAATAAAGACAGGAAGAAAACAGTAACCATTAATGGTCCTGTAGATTCCGAAATTATTGCGAAAAAATTGACATATAAATATCATTATTGACATATAGATATCATCCTCTATCCTATCATATATATCATGTATAACATTGTATTCGGAAATTAAAAATAAATAAAGACAATAATTTTCACTTGACATTAAATTTTTATGAAAATGTTTTTCTTTTTGTTGTATCCAAAATTAATGAAATTTTCTAGCTTGATATTAAATTAATGAATTTTTTAACAACTTTACTCGAATGTCATTCAATGTAATAAATACATATGTGTCTCAACTGTGCAATACGTTGTATTAGATTTTTAACAGTAACAATGTATAATAAATATGTTCTAAGCAGTGAGCAAATTTAAATATCTACGACATGTTGTTACAGACCACCTTGGAGACCACTCTGATATAGAGAGGGTACCCAGAGCATTGTCTGCGAGAGCGAATATGCTGGCCCGTTGGTTTGCCTGGTGTTCCAGACCAGTAAAACTAACGCTTTTCAAAGCTTACTGCACTTCATTTTATTCGAGAAGCCTATGGGTTCGCTATAAAAAAGTCGTACAATGCCTGCGGATCCAGTATAATAACGCCTTCAAAGCGCTATTCGGTTTGCCTCGATTCTGCAGCGCGCCTTTGATGTTCCCTGAAAACCGTACGGATGGCTCTGAGACCCTCCTGCGGAAGAAACCCCCCTCACTATTATTAAGCAGAGCGAAGGGCAACTCCAACAGCATCTTGAAGCTGATTTCAGAGTAATGTAACTGTCCCGTTATGGAACAGTTAATTAAAATCACTAAATCTACCCTAATTATAAAGTACCTACGAATACTAACATAGGTTTTAAATTAGTCACTAATATTTGTATGGATCTGTGTTGTCTCAATAAATACATAAATTAAATTACATTTGTGTCATAAACATGCAATATATTTATATCACACTTGCGTAAGACAAGTGTAAATAGTAAATTCGTGTCGTATTTATTCTCTACCACGTGACGACGTCCAGAAAATATGTCAATTTTTCGAGCTGGCTCTAAATTTGTAGGTACAAAGCAAATACATTTACTATTAATTTTGGATTTTTTATTTATGTTTACATAATAATTTTTACATACATGCATTCGTTTCAGGGATTATTTATTTATCTCAAAAATGTGTAATATACTTATGTATCACAAATGTGTAATACATTTGTATCACACATTTATATCTATACTAATATATAAACAGGTAATATTGTGTGTTCGTGGGTATGTTGAGGGTAATCTCTGGAACTACTGAACCGATTTCAAAAAATCTTTCACAAATAGGAAGCTACGTTATCCGTGTCTAATATAGGCTAAATTTTATTTTGAAATTTTGAAAATAAATCTCTTATAAACCGAAGCGAGAACGGGTCGCTAGTGTTTAATATATTGTAATATATTTGTGTTATACACACGAAATACATTTATGTCACAAATATATAATAATACATTCATATTAGACATTTAAAAAACACATGAAATACATTATGTGGATTTAGAAAATCTTGTTATTCCAAATAGTTTCTTTCTGTCTTAACCATAATTCGTTAAAATATGCTCAAAATACATAATCAAAATAGAGACATGACAAATAAACTTTAATCTCACCACAATGCACTCGTCTACTTTGCATGTAAACCACAGTACTTTGTGGTGGAACTTAATCGCTTGCTTAACAACTCCGTAAGACGATTCTGCTAAACAAATGCTGGCGCCCGTATTTGAATCAGCAAATAAGGACTGCAGCTCGGTTCTATTAACACATAGCTGAGGTTTCAGTGCGGATTAGATTTTAGTAGATATTCGACTTGACTAACTCTCGACTAAATTTACTAGCCCGACTAGACTCGACTAGCCCTATCTAACATATAATTTTAGCGGAGAATTTTAAGAGCCCTATCTGACATATCATTTCAGCGTAGAATTTAAGTCAGCCCTATTTGACATATCATTTCTGCGTAGAATTTTAAGAGCCCTATCTGACATATCATTTTAGCGGAGAATTTTAAGAGCCCTATCTGAGACATCATTTTAGCGAAGAATTTTAAGAGTCCTATCTGAGACATCATTTAAGCGAAGAATTTTAAGTCCTATTTGAGACATCATTTTAGCGAAGAATTTTAAGAGTCCCTATCTGACACATCATTTTAGCGGAGAATTTTAAGAGCCCTATCTGACACATCATTTTAGCGAAGAATTTTAAGAGTCCTATCTGACACATCATTTTAGCGGAGAATTTTAAGAGCCCTATCTGACACATCATTTTAGCGCAGAATTTTAAGAGCCCTATCTGACACATCATTTTAGAGGAGAATTTTAAGAGCCCTATCTGACACATCATTTTAGTGGAGAATTTTAAGAGCCCCATCTGACATATCATTTTAGCAGAGAATTTTATTACCCTGTTATAATAATGGAACTACTGAATCTACTTCGCTTATCTAGACTACCTTTTCTTTTATAGACTAGTGGGCGGACAAGCAAGCGGTCCCACCTGATGGTAAGTGTTACCGCCGCCCATGGACACCTGCAACACCAGGGGGTATGCGGACGCGCTGCCGACCTTGCAAAATCCTATTCACAGCTCTATACCTCGAAATATACTGCATTTCCCACTTTATTCTATTTTCCTAATGTACGTACGTGTTTCGGCAGTGAGTAAGATATGCCAAAGCCCATTACCATCCCATCCTATCCTATCCCAACCCATACTCCAAATCCATCCTTGCATCTCCAAGGATTGGCAGCGCATCCGGGGGCGTGCCAACATTTGTCATTCTGGACTGATGTGGGCATGTATTGAGGATGTCTATGGACGATAGTATCCACTTACCATCAGGTGGATTGTATGCTCCTCTGCCACCTTTTTCCATAAATAAAGAAGGAAAAGAAAATCTACGAACTTGACCGAGATGTAGAAACAAACTACTATTGTGCAAAATTTTATTTCAATTTTAAGAAATTGAATTGGCGGCGCATTTTAAGAAATGTGTGTGTCCATAAAAGATTCCGTTTTATGTTTGTTATTTAAATAAATAATTAAAAAACAACAGAATACATACATATATACATATATTATATATCGTCTGTATACTTAGTCTAGCCATAAATAATATTATAAAGAAGACATTGATATCTTTTTCTTTATTGTAACGGTGTTTATAGCCAGACTAGGTATATACATATATATATTGTTAGGAGAAGAATGCACATGAAATCTGACAGCCCCACACTGGTGCGCCAGACTGGCCACGTTACCCATCTCTCACAGAATACTACCGTAAAATGTACTACATTTTCTTTCCTGTTTTCCCACCCGTTCTCCAATCCCTTATTTCTAAGTCTCCAAAGGTAGGTAGCTCATCTGGGGACGTGCAAACGTTTGTCAATCTGGACTGATGTTAGCATATACCGCAGATGTCTATGTCAATACAATGGCAGTATCCATTAAAGCCAGGTATACTGCACGTCTGTCATCTTATTTCTATAAAAAAACATTTTCCAAATTTCCGTAT
Source organism: Sesia apiformis (assembly GCA_914767545.1). Classification (NCBI taxonomy): domain Eukaryota; kingdom Metazoa; phylum Arthropoda; class Insecta; order Lepidoptera; family Sesiidae; genus Sesia; species Sesia apiformis. The sequence continues at coordinate 1,832,865 of OU611958.1, forward strand.
AATATTATATACTTATTCCGATATCAGATCGAGTAAAATGATTCCAATATTACAATCGTGAATAAAATATATTAAGAAATTCGTGCAAAATATTAAAGTGATGTTAACAAGATCACACCGCGCTCGGTTGTCGCCGCTTCAAAGGGTAAATGTTAATTATAATCATTAGGTACATGTTAAGATCAAAGAGATGTAGCGAATGTAAACCACGTTGAACGTTACACCCTCCTTTGATGATCCTTCTTTTATTTCCCGCCATTACGTATTTATTCTCTGCCACGCGACGACGTCCAGAGAATATGTTGACTTTTCGAGCTGGCTCTGAATTTGCACAAAGCAAATACTTAACCACAATATTAATTATTAACGTTGGAATTTTATTAATGTTTAGATAATAATTACAAGTTTTTATTCTACGTACAGATATTGATTATTTAGATTTGAAAGAACATAGAAATAATTTTCGTATACCGTTGAATATGTACATAACGGTTTATCTTGGTTTGTAGGTACAAACCAAGATAAACCGTTTGAATTCTTGGCACCTACATAAATATAAAAATAAATAAGAAATTAACACTTATCTAAAACTGTGTTCAACTCTGGTCTAGCAAAAGAATAATGCAACTAGCCCTTTCAGTATCCACGGCTGGGACCATGGGCCGCCTCGTGGACATTGTATCGCGCATGAGACACGCTGGTCAAGCGGGTTTACAAGTCCACTCTTTTAGAGGTGGTATAGTTCCTCGGAGCTAGTGGTAGCCGCTCTGTTATCCCTTAGTCGCCTTTCACGACACCCACAATTCTTTCACGACACGGTAAGATACCTATTGCCAGCCGAAACCACACGGCACTACAAAAGAATATTTCGCACAATTACAATATATCGCTAGGTATAGTACAATCACTGCGTTGGCGTTCTTGCGTAATTAAATCACTCACGAATCACAAACAGAAAACTTCAATTATTTTTTTTTGCATTTTATCCCCACTGTCTTTAGTGGGAAAAATACAGATACATTGTCAACTCTTCGACCCTACCACTAACGGCACTCCCTGAGGAAGATACATTGTCAGCTATAAGACCTATCCATAGCTTTAAAGAACCCCATATAAATCCGCTGCACTGGAAAACCGGAGGGGAGCCAACTGCACAATCTGAATAATGGTGAATAGAGACATGTGTATTGTGTGAAATCGTTAGATTTATGGGGGAATCATTTGTCTCCAAAACACCATGGGCGAGAGTGTTCACTTACCACCAGGTAAGGTAGACTGTCTGCTCATCTGTAACCTTCTTAAAAACATACAATTACAGGTCTTAATTGCCCCATACCGCACTATAATAATATGAAATTCCTGTTTTATAATATACAACGATATTAATAATATAAACCGACCTATGGTTTTCAGATATTTATTGTAAGTACTTCTGTAACATATAAATAGTATTATTTACTAATGAAATAAATAAAATTAGTAGACCTTTTCGTGTCGTGTTACATGTTTCATGTTTTTTATTAGAACAAAGGAACTTGGCCATATTTTCACAGAAACTTGTATTGCAATATAACTGCGTCTAATTCTATCTATATAGGTACATTATATAGTGTATTTTTATATGACTATTTATTGCTAGTGACCGCGTTGTTACTAAAGAGAATAGTGCCGAATGAAATAATATTACATCGTAAATGGTGACGAATGAAACAATGCTACATAACGTAAGATATTCGCGTTTTTTCACACTTACTTATTTATTAAACGGGTTTAAAAGCATTTAAAACAATTATAATAGATAATTGAGAAATAGTGTTTCGTTCGCAAGTGATGATGAATGAAGGAATGTTACATTGAAACGATGTTACATTCATAAATGTCGTGAATGAAACAATGCTTATTTCTTCAATGATGACAAACGAAACAAGGCTAATTTCTTGAATGATAGCTAATGAAACAATGCTTGTTTCTCCGATGATGACGAACGAAACAACGTTATATTCGTGAATGAAACAATATTACACTCGTAAATTGTGGCGACTGAAACAAAACAATAAATTCCAAACAGAATTAATCCTGCATAAAATTAAATGTAGATATTAGATGCAACTACACAAGTCTTATAACATTTCTATGTAAATGCGAGATGGCCTAAGTTATTGTTGCAATATTTCAAGCGAGGAATTTCAAGGGAGAATGGAGAGCACACAATAGGAGGACCTTTTCGGTAATAAATATTATTTGTATGCGAATGTGAATCATCCTGTATCATCATTAACTGCCTACTATTGTGCCCGACCCTGCCCATTGATACGGAGTATCCGCGAGGAACTGATGGACATTTGTATGGTATTAGAACTAGTGACCCGTCACCGATTTTAGCCAGATACGACAATAGATGTAACATCATCTGATATATTAAATAATTGTATTTACAAATAATAAGTGTTGTGTGATATTTGCTTTAACCATGATTATAGTATAATTGTAAAATCTGATCAAAAATCGTCAACGTTGCTCACAACAAAAATAATTTTGCAAAAAATTCACGAGACAAATGAAAATAAGAAATTTTAATGCAGAATTCGTCCATATTGTCGAATTGTTGGTAAAATTTTATAACATACTAGCCGTGTGCCCTATGATAAATCTCATCAGCAACATCTCAGGAACTTTTACACCCTTAAGGGATGAATTTTCAAAAATCCTTTCTTAGTTCTCACCTACTTTATATAAGGAACTCCTGTGCAAAATTTCATACTTCTAGACCCACCGGTTTAGGCTGTGCGTTGTCTGTCAGTCGGTCGCAGCCGATTCGCACATTGCGGTTTACCGAAGCGTATGCAAACATATAGGTGTATTCTCATCATACGGTAAAATCGAATGCGGTAAAAAAACCGTTTCGTTTATTTTCGCCGCCGTGTCTTGTCACTGAAAACCGTAAGCGGCGTACGATAAAAAAACCGAAACGGTCGCAGTGGCAATAGTCTCTGAACGAAAGAATTCACACAGTTCGGTTTTTTGTATCGTACACAGCCCGCCTACCGTATACAGAAGGAGGAGTAGATCGGGCAGTCGCTGCACTCGCTTGTATTTGTTTAGACGTGTTTTCGCGATGGATAAAATGAATGTGGAATTACTTATAACACTGATTGAAGAGAGATAGGATAACCTCGCAACGTCGTCGAGCTCCATCTTTCACGAAACTTTGCAGCAAACTGATCCACTGCCCCGAAACGGTTCTACCGTATCAGAAAGCCGACTCACAAATCGTATAAATGTGAACGCTTTAGATTTCTTTAACGTATACGACTAAACCGTATAAGAAAACCGGATGGAATAAAATAGTGAGAACCGGCTCTCAGTGTTAGATTTGTATAAAGTATAGATGGTAAAAAGTTAAGTTCACAGAGTGAAAGAAGTGGAATATTTTCTGTTTATGTACTACTTTCTTCTATTAATTAAAATGTATTTAATTAAATTTATTTAATTCAGGTAACTAATAGAAATACATAAAATTATAAAAATATGTATATTCTAAAATTATCTTAATATTTGCAAGATTCATTGTGCTGTAGGTAAGTTTTTTTTTATAGAAATAAGATGTTAGCCCATCGATCTGACAACCCATCTTCCTGGTGGTAAGTGGATACTGTTGTACATGGACATCCGCCATATATTCAAACATCAGTTTAAAATGTGTAACGTTGGCACGTCTCCGGATGCACTGTTTATATCTCCTATTGCGTATCCCTTTCAATCCTTTAGCTAACCCACTACTAAATCTTCATACAAAAGTATGATTAATGCCCTGTTTACCTAAGTGTTTTTACACTAAGTCTGTGATGACGAAAGGTGACCACTTACCATTGCTGTTGGAGTTGTCCACTTCTTTAAAAATAGCATGTGCAAACGCTACATGAAGTGTCGCATCATCGCTTAGCAATAAAAAACAGATTTTTCAGAAAAAGCGCCCGTCAAAAAAATTGAGTTTGGAAAAAAATATGTAAATAGGTAAAGGAAAAGTGGCCCAAACATGATAAATGACGGCCGGGGCCATCCGCGTGATTAATGGAGCACGCCATTGGTGCTGCGAATTACAGCAAATGTGTATATGTACTGGATGTCCAGCTATTCATCCTAATTTGTTGACCAAAAGTATCGTAATCTGTTTCAGAGGTTTTCTGAGGGTTATTTTTGAAAAATCTCAAATGAAGTTGATGTTATATAAACCCAGTTATAAGTTATAAATGTTATAAGAAACCGAACTGCAAAAAAACAAGTCAAACAGAAAAGGACAAGTTTATTTTTCAAGTAATCTGGATTATCATCAATGCTGAGTATAAACCTCTTTTAGTTTGTGCCAAAGTTACAGTTAGTACAGTAATTTACAGTTGCTACTTATTGTTTACGGTTAGTACGGTACAGTACTTTCATCATCATCATCATCTCAGCCTTTAGACGTCCACTGCTGGACATAGGCCTCCCCCATTGTCCGCCATTTAGACCTATCGGCAGCGACCTGCATCCAGCGGGTGCCCGCCACCTTTATGAGGTCGTCTGTCCATCTAGCAGATGGACGTCCTCGGCTTCGTCCGCCGGTACGTGGTCTCCATTCGAGAACCCTTCTGCCCCATCGGCCATCGGTTCTTCGAGCTATGTGCCCTGCCCACTGCCACTTCAGCTTGCTAACCCGAGAGGCTATGTCGGTGACTTTAGTTCGTCTACGGATCTCCTCATTCCTGATTCGATCACGTAGGGAAACCCCGAGCATAGCCCTCTCCATAGCTCGCTGTGCGACAGTGAGCTTATTTATGAGGCCCATAGTCAGAGACCACGTCTCGGTGCCGTAGGTCATCACTGGCAACACACACTGGTCGAAGACCTTCGTCTTCAAGCACTGAGGTATTTTGGACGAGAAGACGCTGCGTAGCTTCCCGAACGCTGCCCAGCCGAGTTGGATTCGTCGATTGACCTCTTTCTCGAAGTTGGACCTACCTAGTTGGACCGTTTGGCCTAGGTAGACGTACTCGTCAACAACTTCGAGAATCGAGCTCCCAACTGAAACTGGGGTGGGCACGACATGGACATTCGACATGATTTTCGTCTTGTCCATGTTCATTTTAAGGCCCACCTGTTGGGAAACTCGATTGAGGTCTCCGAGCATTGTGCTAAGATCCTCCAGCGATTCTGCCATGACCACGATATCGTCGGCAAATCGAAGGTGAGTGATGCATTCGCCATCAACGTTGATGCCGAGTCCTTTCCATTCCAGGAGCTTGAAAGCGTCTTCCATCGCATTGGTGAAGAGCTTCGGAGAGATAACATCTCCTTGTCTCACACCCCTCTGCAATGGAATCGGCTCCGTGCTCCCTTCCTGTACTCGGACTGACATGGTGGCGTTGTTATACAAACACTTCAACACTTCGATATACCGATAGTCAATATGGCACCGCTGGAGGGACTGTAGCACTGCCCAAGTCTCGATCGAATCAAAGGCTTTCTCATAGTCCACAAACGCTAAGCATAATGGCAAGTTATACTCCTCGGTCTTCTGTATAACTTGCCGCAGCGTATGGATGTGGTCTATGGTACTATAGCCTTTTCGGAAACCGGCTTGTTCGGGAGGCTGGAAGTCATCAAACCTGCGCTCGAGACGATTCGTGATAACCCTCGAAAACAGCTTATAAACATGGCTCAGAAGCGAGATGGGCCTATAGTTCTTCAACAAGGTCTTGTCACCTTTCTTGAAGAAGAGCACCACCACGCTTCTGTTCCATGCCTCCGGCGTAATACCTTCGAGCAAGACGGAATTAAAGAGCTTCTGAAGGACTTTCAGTACCGGTGTTCCACCCGCTTTCAGAAGCTCTGAAGTGATTCCGTCCTCACCCGGCGCCTTGTTATTTCTAAGCTGTTTGAGGGCCATCCTAATCTCGTACAGGCTGATGTCCGGGATGTCTTCGGTATAGTGTCGGGTCAACTTGGCTCTTGGGTCTTTGGCCAAGTTGCCAACAGGTTTAGCGACCGAGGTATACAACTGTCCATAGAACTTCTCGATCTCCCTCAGTACCTCTTGTTTGTCGGAAGTGACACTGCCGTCCTCCCTCTTCAGCTTCGTCAACTGGCTCTGCCCAATAGATAAGTCTCTTGCGAACACTTTGGAGCCTTTATTCCGCTCTATCGTCTCCTTAATACGATTAGTATTAAAGAGACGGATGTCGTGTCGCAAGGACTGGTGAATCCGTCTATTGAGCTGCCGATATGCTTCCGCGTCATCAGGAGTCTGCAGTGTCATCGAACGTCGTTCCGCCAAGAGGTCGAGGGTGTGGTCGGTGAGCTTTTGGGGTCCATCTCTTCGACGATGTCTGAAGAATTTAGACCCCACCGTATGGACAGTTTCTACCAACCTGTTGTTGATATCGTCCACTGCAACGCAATCCTCTAGGCAATCGAAGCGATTTGACAGTTCAAGCTGAAAGCTTTCGGGATTCTGTATGTGGGCAGCAGTAGGTCGGAGCGTAGACTTCATCAGGCGGGACCTTTCTAACTTGACGTTTATATTCAATGTGCCTCTAACCATTCGGTGATCACTACCGGTTTTCACCCTGTGGATCACGGAGACATCATTGAATATTTGTCTCTTTGTGGCCATAATGAAGTCTATCTCATTTTTAACGGAACCGTCGGGGCTCATCCAGGTCCACTTCCTATGAGCCGGCTTCTTGAAGAAAGAGTTCATCATAAAGAGTCCCTCTTTCTCAAGAAAGTCGGCCAGCCTCTGGCCCCTCTGGTTCCGGTGCCCACATCCAAATTGCCCCACTCTCAACTCATCGTCGCCTCTTTTGCCCAGTTTCGCGTTGAAATCCCCCATAACAATATTGTAGTGTGTTTTCGAAGCATGTATGGCTCTACTAATGTCCTCATACATTGCTTCCACTTCGTTATCCGGGTGTGCCGAGGTCGGTGCGTAGACCTGTATGACCTTCAACGAATATCTCTTGGATATTCTGAGTATAAGGTACGCGACCCTGCTCGACACACTCGTGATGGCTACAACATTATTTACGAGGGACTTGTGGACGATAAACCCGACACCACCTTGGGACTGCTGGTCGCCCTCCCGGTAATAGAACAAGTTGCCGGATTTCAGGGTTATCGTGTCCTCCCCCTCTCTTCGGATTTCTGATAACCCCAATATATCCCAGTGCAACTTGCCTATCTCCTCTTCCAGCTCAGCGATCTTCTCGTCTGTCCTCAAAGTGCGCGTGTTGTAAGTCACCAGTGACAACCTACGTCGGTGATCCATGTCAAAAGCCCTGGTCGTTCGACGGTGGAATCCCGCCCGGAGATTCTTAGCACCCCTGGCTCCAGCGCTCGACCAGCGCCCGTCGTCCACGCCGGTGTTGCGACTGGAGCCGCCGGGAACTTGGGGCCGTTTTACTTTTTCTGCCATAGGGGGGGGGGGGGGGGGGGGTGGACCGTAACCCGCCGCGCTGGTTCAGTGCGTGGTGGCGGGTCGCCAGAGCCTCGTTCGTTGGTCGGCAGGGTGCACCACGAGCCGGTGAGGTTGGCTTGGGTCCCAGAGATGTAGGTTGGGACCCCATACACCCCCTTTACTTTAGTACTTTAGTACACAGTACTTTAGTTTACAGTAACCATTAGTTTTAGTTATGACGAAGGGACGCAAGAGTCCTTTTTTTCTTGTTAGAAGTAAACTCTCTACTAGACTGAATTTGAAAATTCGTTTAGGCAAAATCATAAACAATACGGCGTTTTTATGTTACTCATTTTAACAGAAATCACTACAGTTACCTATATAATAAATATTATCTAGACGATGCAATAAATTAAAAAGTCATTAAAGAATCGTTAATGATTTTAAACGAATACCTAGCTGAGATGCACTTATATATGAAGTTTATTTTAACATAAATAACGAAATCCCTTCAATGTGTTTTGTCACTAGATTCAAATGTAAACTTCGAATAATATTAAATTTAAAAAAAAAAGATACTTATATATAGGTACTAATTGTTTCAATGATTTAAGGAAAAAAAAGCAATTATCATATATAATATATATATATGCCAAATATATATAAAAATGTAAAAATATAGTCTCTAGTAGTAACAAAACCCCGCAGACGTTGTCCTGCCATAGAAGTTGATGTGCTGCAGCGCCATCTAGTGGCGAGCTATAACAAAGTCGATAGCTCGAAAATATTATAGTGGAGTGTAGGCTTTCTCGGCCGGTCTCCATATTAATTGAATCTGCCGGGCTACTTGGCCGAGGTCTGAGCGCTTCAGTTGCGTTCGAGAAGCCGAAGAGATAACATCTCTCCGAAAGTGAACGCAGTCGCCACTGAAGATTTCAACCGCAGTTGTTGACGAAACGTTTGGAAGAAAGAGAAGAGATTCCAGAAGACCTCGGCCAAGTAGCCCGGAAGATTCAATTAATATCTCGAAAATATTCTCCGTAGTCAAGTACCTATGTATACCAATTTTCATGGCGATCGGTTGAACAGTATGGAAAGTTGATGTGCTGCAGCGCCATCCAGTGGCGAGTTACAACAAAGTCGATAGCATGAAAAACGTCTCCATGAAAAAATACTATGTGCCAACTTTCATGGTGACCGGTCAAAGGGTGTCGAAGTCTATTAACATCAGATATACCAACATTCATTTTTATAGATGCATCGCGGCGAAGCGAATGGTACTATTAATGTACTTTGTGATGTACTAATATGTATTAATTTAATGTACTTTGTGATATCTTACAATAAACCGACGACTGGTTAGTAGCGACTTACAGATGATGTAAGGTAAGGCTTAGTTAGGTAAGGTTAGGTAAGGCCGCCAAGCTCATCCAGGGTAAGTCAGCAGCTCCACACAGCGCTCAACGATGGAGGAGTTACATCACTCTGTGATCATCTTCATGTAAATATAAGATCACCTTATATGTGGGGGAGAGTGCACGCTGCAATCCAACAGCCGCTGGGCGCACTCGACTGGCCACGTTACCCCTCTCTCACAGAAGACTACCTTGAAATGTACTGCATTTCCCACTTAATCATATTTCCCTAATGTACGTACGTGTTTCAGTAGTGAGTGAGATATGCCAGAGCCCATTCCCACCCTATCCCTCCCCATTTCCCCAACCCTTTCTAAAAATCCAGTCCTATATCCAAAGGTAGTTAGCGCATCCGGGGGCGTGCCAACGTTTGTCATTTTGGACTAATGTTGGCATGTATCACGGATGTCTATGGGCTACAGTATTCACTTACCATCAGGTGGACTGTATGCTCGTCTGCCACCTTCGTCCATAAAAAAAAAGACCTTCATATATGTTTACAGTATTTTAGTTGAATATAACTGCACCGCTCTTTTGTGTGTATGTTCGCAAGTGAACTGAATTTATTCCGTAATTTTCCAGTAGTTTCACCCGTTTAGCGGTCTAATGAAAATCGATTGTAAAAAGAGAGGTTTTACAATCGATTAATCACGAATCTCAAATAATGGCGAATATTTGCAAATATTCGACGAGGTGATGCCAGCAAATGATGCGATGATTGATGGCTGTACCTGCTTTTTAAACGAAATTACTTGAAAACCGGGGAAGTTATAAATTTTAATTTCCCGATATTCCAACAAAATGCTATGCGGTATTATATGGTTGAAGATTAAACTGAAGGTAGACCGTTGTGTTGAGTAAGTTTGCCGGTAGTGCCTATACAGAAGGAGCGGAAGGTGGTATGTGGCAGTGAGTTTTGGGAGATGTTTATATCCAGCAAATGGAGAGGCATAGGCCGATGGTACGGAAGGTGTCAATATTATTACGTGGTTAGACGTACTAAGTACTTCATTGGTATTCGAATTGCCAAAAATACTACAAATTTACGATTTCCTTGTAATATATTCCGTGACCAATACTGTTGTCATTAGCATCGTGTTGGTTACTAATTTAATGATTGATGAGTGTTAACTCCGATGACGCAACAAGCAGTTTGAATAACATGTAACAGGATTAAACAATCGACAATTAATGAAGTACAAGTGCTGTGTGAAAACTCTCCGGTTTGATTATTTATCGATCAGGCATATAAGTATTAGTTTGGGGTCTACGTGCGTTAATATATTGAGAGTGTGACTGGAGACATAACACAGAAAATTCTAGTGTAAGCCAATGAAGACGTTAATTTTATTTGATTGCTTATTATTTCTGAAAATATATTCGTATACGCCCAAAGATATCAAGCCTGGAAGATATCAAATGAAGCGATAAGGCCTCCGATTGTACTTCTAATTACCTACATCTATCTATTTTTGTGTTTCTCTTATATGTCTTTTTTTATACAATAAAGTATATAGATATCTATATTCTGCAACGGGAATATTTAATATTCGATTATTTTGTCGAAATTTGTGAGATAAACTACCTACTAAGATCTTTCCACTAAGTTATAAAATGACCGGTCGCCATGGGTGACGGTGAACGCTTACATTATCACACAGTATACCACCATTTATAGGAGTATAAAAGTATTCGTAAAACTCGGAACTCTCAATAAGAAACTTGAGTGAAAAGAAAGGCTAAGCTAAGGCTCTTTTGTCCGTCCGTGTGTCACATAGAAACAAAGGTAAAACGAATAAAGAAGTGTAAGTCAATAGCCTAGACTGGCGTGAGGGATTTAGACTTGAGCTGGAAGCCTTATAGAGCACGAAGGAAATCGGCAAAGAAATAAAATACTATTTCCTTTTTCCGCTAGCGATCGGAATTCGGAACCAAATTGCGAATGTAAAATGCTGCGAAGATTGAATCCGATCTACTTGAAGATTCTATAGAAAATAGGATTTTCTTTATAGGAAGTAGGTGGCAGATGAGTAGATAGTTCACCTGGAGGTAAGGGTATACCGTCGCCCTGCGACTTCCGCCATCCACGCCAACATCAGTCCAGAATCGCAAACGTTGACACTCCACCCGGATGCGCTGCCTACCTTGAGAAATTTAGGAATGGATTTAGAGAAATGGTAAGAACAGCTCTCGAATGGAGGCCACGAACCAGAAAGCGCAGTGCGATAATCTTCTGTGAGTGCATGGTAACTTGACCAGTGGAATGTGCCCAGAGGCTGTGCGAGTGCAGCGTGCACCATTCCCTTCCAAAATTAAAAAGCAATAAATTCAATTATGTTATTAGTTCCAGTAGAACTCTTTTTGTCTACATTTAAACTGTATCAGCGAGTGTACATAGCGGGAATGCATTAAAACAAGAAATAGGGTTTAATGAAGTTATAAATGGACGTTTCATAATTTTCTCAGGCTGTGGAAAGCATTTCCTTGTTTCTTTTAATGTATCTTATTAATAAAACTGAAAAGTTCATAAATAAGTAACGTGATATATCTCCTGCTTTTATAAAAGTGTTATAACACTAAATATACTCTTATCTATATGAAGATGAACCGTGATCAATGTTAATGCCATTTCGAAATCGGAGAATTGTGAAAAAATAATTTGGTAAAATTTAAGTTTTTCCGGTACCTGCATATTACGAGTATATTTATTCATACTAACAAAACCGGACGGCTGTGTCTCTCCACTACTGGATAGAGGCCTCTCCCAAGGCCTATATCCAGTCACTATACAAATTTATTCACAGCCTGAGAAAATGCGTCCCGTGTGGTGAAGCGCAGTGTCCACACTGCACTTCCTCCATTCAAAGATAGCATATGTATATAGATTATATTTTTGAGAACTAAGAATAGTATATTATTTTACTTCTTATAAACGCTGTTCGCATCGTTTGCGACCAATTGCCAACAGATGCTGTGCGAATGAGCCGGAATCGATTCCCGGTCGGACATTCAGTTGTTTGTTATATTTATTTCTCCAGTCTGGTTGGTGTTTTCGTCTTTGTGTGTGTTTCTGGACTTGCGACATCATAGAAAATATTTCGTCAAGTTCCAATAAAAGAAATTCTTTGTCTTTGACTTCATCTAGCCCATAGACATACCTACAGCCTCTGTCGGATAGCAATCCCTATTTCGCCATCATTATGATAGCTCTTCAGAACCGTCAGAAACACAACATATGAAGGTAAACAAACGGTGTCGTATAACAAAAACCTGGCAATGAATTATGGCAGAATACGAAAGCACGCAAACATTCTTGTACAGTCACGCGATAACAAAAAATATCCCTACCTGGAACATACGAACTTACTTAGTACATGTTGAAACTAATTAGTTTTTTTTATGTTATTAATCATTGTTTAGACGTAGGTATTTGATTTTGTTATTTACGTAACCTGAACATCCGTAATGAAAATCACTTCTTTGTCGTACTACAATATAATTGCGTTTATTACAAGAAATAAAAAACAAATTAAGTGTAAAGCACTCATATAATATTGTGGTAATCGTCGGTGTTGAGGTTTTGGTTAATTCTTGGGAGGTGGACCTCCCAGGGTGGACTAATATTAGAGACTCATATAATATACAAAGAGACATACATATTTTAAAAGACTCCTTTTGTAAAGGACGACTCGATTTGACAAGAGAAAAGACAGCACATATTATAGATTGACGCATAGATAAGTGTGACACAGACTGGAACGCAAATACTACAATAGAATTTACATTACCCACTTAAATATTATGAATAGATTATATAGACGTGTATTTACATAACATTTCAGTTCGTTATCTCTCCAGATGGTGACTCGAGCTTAATTTTTGAAGTCCTATAAACCACACTAAATATTTAGTAGTTTAGTGCAGTTTTTCATTTCGTTGACTGCAACCAATTCGAATCTAACTAACATTTTAACTTTACTGCCTGCTAAATCTTACGATTTACAATTATATCGATCTAAAGAAACTCGCAAAGTAGGTTTGTACGATTGAGAAAAATACGGCCACTTTAACCGCAACTTTAAAGATGGACCTACATTCAAAGGATATACTTTAAGCCCGACACGCTCAAAGAAGTATCCTCAAAGAGAACTCCAAGTAAGTGGGACGTCTTCTATGCCCCTAACATCTATAACACTGTAACTTTGAACTTTTTCGATTTACAACATGCAGTCAACCGTGTAACCTTTTGTATTATTTTCTTGTCACAATCGTTTGAATTGTTAGTCCATTCCATGTACCTGATTACAAGAAATAACTGAAAAATATAGAACACACGTTATCTGCTATTAGTATTCGTACAGGCGCTTCATTTTATCCCACCCATATCTAGTTATGTGTGGATATATTACAAGGAAATGTGAGTGAAAAAACGGGAAAAACATTAATACGTGAGTAATAAAGATTCACATTATTTTTACTGCTGAGTTTGTAGGGGAATGCAATAAATTCGTAATAAAGATGGAGTGAGGTTTGGCTCAATATAAACGTACCCCAGTGGCCTATGGATTTTATGACAAATTCGTTACGCACTGAATCGCAAAACATTATATAATACCTTTATTTATAAAGGCGTTTTATTCGTGGAAATTATTAATAAACAAACTTTTACGCATTATTACAAACATTATATAGATTAAATACTAACCATAGTCTAACTAAAAACAGCAATGAAACTATTGATTAACTAGTTTTCACATTTCAGGGTTAAAATGTGAGGGTCAAATCGAAATATGCAAATGGCGTAAAGTTTGTCAATCTATGTCAGCCTCAACGGGTTAAGCTACGAGTATATGTGAGGTCACTTAATTGTTGGAAACTAAAACTGTTGTTGGACTGTTGTATTTTAGAAAGGGACATTTAAAAGGGTCTTTATTGTACTATGACACGATACCAGGATATAATGTTAATGACTCTTTTACTTGGAACCTAAAGGGCAAAGGTCAATGGAAAGACTTAAAATAAACTGGGGTTCTTCAAGAGAGCTGTGAATAGGATTTTGCAAGGTCGGCGGCGCGCCCGCATGGCCTCTGGTGTTGCAGGTGTCCATGGGCGGCGGTAACACTTACCATCACGTGAGACCGCTTGCTCGTCCGCCCTCTTCTCTATAATAAAACTGCTTTTGTTCTGCTTGTTGAGAACGTGTGACATCACTGCTTCTATCAGTGGATAATTTTTAGTGCTTTTTATTGTTTATTCACCCAAGAAAAGGTAGGTTACGGACTATATTTTAATTATTTAGGTATAGAATTTTCAAAAAATCTATCTAATCGGAGATCACGATTTTCGGTTTTCGGAAAAACACTACATCTTTCCTAAGGGTAACGATATGTGCATTTCTTAAAGAACTGAAAATACATTTGATAGAGGAGGCGGGTTCATCACTCGGTTGAGTTCGTAGATGAGTCGAATCGTACGCACTGAACTGACTGAGTCAGTTCGTGACCATGGTTGGTGTAACCTAATAAAAACGTCGCATGAATTAAAAAAGGTAAAAATTACTCGTTAACACCTGTTTAGAAGGTAAATATGAGTCAAATCGATTTAATACCTTCACAATTACGACGCGACGGTGTACACTTTATAATAAAACTCAGGGATTAATTACATTTATTCAGCTTGATTCGGCCTTTATCTATAGAAAGCGGCACTCTTATGGTAAAGTGCAATCGAATCCTTTCCGCTTTCCAGTGTCGATTCATCTTTCGCTACAAATCTATGCGAAATGCGTAATTATTTTCGGCATTCTTACGTTGGTGATAGCATATTCATGAATTTGAACAACGCTGTTCCGCCGCTTTCACAAAAGAAACTACTGTATTGTCTGTGGTTTTGTCAAACGAGGGCTTACCACCCTATGGCCATAGACACACGCTCTCTTGTCAGGTGACCTCGGTAAGACGCACATTCACGTCTAATATTAATAAATTACTTAGTCACTGTTATTAGTCTTTTAATGTACATAACATACTAACTAATACAACTACAACGTCGATATATACGTATAAAGAAAAAAATATGTTGTTAAATAGAGCATATAAAACTCTACAATTTTGATCTAAATTATTCTTCTTTAAAACATAGATGTGGAGAATCTTCCTTCTGACTGGCGCCTGCCATTGTGTCATTCTTTTGTCTTTTTATTATTTCTATGTTATTTTTTTCTTTTATAAAACATTTCCCAAATTTATCGTTGCTATATTTTTTAATCATTTCTGTAAAATTTTGTTTTTTCTAAAACATTCTTCCCTAATTTAGCCTTATATTATAAACAGACTATATTCCTGGAGAATTAAAAGTCCAATCTCATGACCCTGTACTTTAATATTTATAGGTACTTTACTTACTAACTCACCACCCAGTCAGCACCAAGTATAAACTCAATAACACAAAACCGTATCTAAATCAGGTTAGGTTTAAATTAGAAGTCGGTGACAAAGCGCACATCGGTCACGATGTTGTAACGACCACCGGGGGGCGCTCTCGACGTTTATAATGAAGTTGAAAATGTTTGCGACAACCCTTGCGTGGAAGCGCGGTGTTCGCGTAGTGCCTAAATTATAAAAGCGCCGGCAATAGGGTTGTCATTGAAGCATAATTAAAAATAAAGCCAGGAAAAGCAAAATTCACTTCGTAGAGAGTTGTTGAATAGTAATTAAACAAGGAGAGTTTTAATTTAGTTACGTAATTAAAATAGTATAGTCAATTTGCTTAAATTGTAAAAATTACCTTTTATGAAAACTATAATTCCCTGTGCCATACCAGGTCAAAAGCTTTCGCAATGTCTAGGCTCACAGCTAGAGCCTCGCCTCTACTCTTAATGGCGTCAGCCCCGCGCTGTGTTAAATGCGCTAAAAGACCACCAGCCGAGCCATTATAGCTAAATCTATATTGACGGTCGCTAATCAGCTGGTGATCCTCTAGGTACCTAAGGAGTTCTGTGTTTATGACACGCTCCATCACCTTGGAGAGGCGGGAGATGATCGCTATTGGCCTGTAGTTGGCCGGGTCGGTGCGATCACCTTTTTTAGGCAAAGGGTGAACATGAGCTACCTTCAATGCTGATGGGAAAATTTTTGTTTAGTATGAGAGCCTAAAAAGTCGCGTAAGCACCTAATCATCCCTTTTATAATTTATTGCTGAACAATGGCCTCCTAATGTACAAGACAATGTACATAAGAGATGTATGCACTTAAAGCGCTACGTAGTGCGTTGGCTCCGCGGGTTGACGAGTCCACTGATTTAGAGGCGGTATAGTTCCTCAGCACTTATGCTTCGTTGTCGCCTTTTACGACACTAGTCGCCTTTTACAACACCTAAAGGAAGTGGGGTGATGCTATTCCAAATCCGATCGACACTACACGGCCTACACGACACACGTTTATTTCATAACAGTCCTAAAAATCAAATATTTCGAGTGTGAAATATTTCGAGGACAGAGCTGTTTAAAATTTAAGAATCCATATGAGACTACTTGTTGTTTACCATCGGCACACAAGTAATTGGCTAAATAACTAATTATAATTATATAAATCTAGTCCAAAACAAAATTGCATCTACACACGCACCGTGTAGCTATCCCGAAATTAGCTTTAATCTTGCATAGGTATTACTTAAATAAAATTGCATTCGTCACGCGAGGCAACCCTAGCGGGGGTTCATACGACCCCTGGTTTCTGTCTGTCGATGTCCGGAGGGGTTGTTATGGATTTTCGGTGTGGCCTCTTATTTAGGTAATGAGAATATTATCAGAGGCTTGCGATAGTTTAGAGATTTTTCTCAAGAATTTGTCACTCCTGAAAATTACTATTATTGAATAAAATCAGTTACATTAGTATTGTGAACTCCGTGCTACGACCTTTTTTAAATATTTTTTTTTTATATATATATATTTGGATAAATTAAAAATTGGAAATATATGCGTTTATTTTATATTTTTATTTAAAAACAATCGTTTTGTCGCTCATCTAAACCTAGTCACTTAATTTGTGCTCATTAATTCAGACGCTCGTCTGCCGTCTTCTTTCTATAAAAAAATACGAAGTAGATACTTCAAATTATAAATATTCGTATGAGAAATCTGTAATTGACTATATCATCGTTGTTATTAAATCGTATAACTTTAGACAAAGCTGTGGATTTCTATGTATATAAATATGTGTTGTCAAAACTAAATAACTTAAAAGTCTAGAAAACATTATTTTAAACCAAAATGACCTACATCACTATAACTTTAAAAGTAGCAGTAGGTACCTAAAGATAACGACCTACCTCAAGAAATCAATATACTACAAAAAAACTACCGTTATCTGATTTAACGCGCCCTATGCGTCCTTGCATATAATTATATTGTATAGCGGGATAGGAGCGGCGTGCGTGGGGGCAAAATATTGATTCATCCCGGTGTAAAGGCGGCCATTCACGCCAAGCAATAAATTATGCCATCTTCAATTTTCCTTCCATTTATGGTTTATTATGAATGCATGAATAAAATAGGGAAGCTATTGAAATCTACAAGCATCCTAACAATTTTAACAAAAAAGAAGAGAATCTAAGACTCCGTAATATCTGGTATCCAGCACTCCGAAGACATCAAGCTCACGGGGAAGAGAGACGAGAGGGGGGACAAAAACAGACTCGGTACACATACAATCACAACTACCCTCGCCCACTATAAATATCGGTGCGTCGGTACACACACAATCACAACTACCCTCGCCCACTATAAATACCGGTGCGCCACAGTGGTCGAGTCAGGCAGTGCACATTCCGCTCCCGATCGCCCTAGCGATCGGACGTCTCCAGCTCCGCCGCGCTTGCCGTAGCTGCCGCCGTAGCTGTTGTCGTAGCGTCGTAGCGTCGTAGCGCCGCAGCGCCGCAGCCGCAGGCCCCCCACTTCAAATCAAAAGTTGCCTTTCTCAAGGCGGCGCGGCGGCTGATTTCGTCGAAACCACTGCAGTTCGACAACTGCAGTTTTCCCCTTCTGGGAAAATCCACTGTTTCGTGGTCCTCGGTGGAAACCTAACGGTGCCAACGATCCGAGCGGGGTGTTGACCCAACTACACCCGCCGAGCCCCTTCAGGGTGAGGCAGTCAATTGGACGGGAGCTAGTAAACCGGCCTTGGGGGATCTCCTAGTCGGCCTAGTCTCTGGTTTGCTTCCACAGCCACACACCTAGTGTCGGTCGGGTGTGTCTACACCCTTCGCACTAGACACCGTAGGGCTCCGTCGCACAATAAGATTGGCGACGGATTACAAGCTTAGGGCTCACAAGTAGGCACTCACCTCCCTGCTACACCCGCAGGGAGGGTTACACAACCCCGGGCCCACCAACCTGGGGTGACAGAGATAGCGACAAGATCTCTCTCTCTCTCTCCCCCCACCCCAGCCAACTATGGCGCCGCTCAGTGACGACGACATAGTTGCGCTCCTCAAGGCTTCCGAACCGGAACTCTATAAAGCTCTTTGCCATAAATTGGCCCCCGCCCCCACAAAACTCGCACCCGCAGCTCCACTCTGTGAGAGCCCTGCGTCCCCCGACTCCGTCTCCGAGCAGGATAAAACCTGTGAAACCTCCCAGGAGGACATGGACATAGTCCATGCCTCCGAATCCTCCGACTGCGAGTCCGAAGCCGACAACGTGACTCAGCACCACAATGGCTTCACCATTGTTAGCAAAAGGAAGAGGCCTATTAAGACCTCCTCCCCTATCCCCTCCGCACCCCCGAAGGCTGCAAAACCAACCCCCGTAGCGCAGCCCGGCACGGCCTCCTGCTCCCGCCAGAGCACCCCCCCGCCCGCGGTTCCCTGCACCGAGAAGCCCCCTCCCCCTGTCTTCATTCAAGACAAGGCCCGTTGGGGTCACATCCGCGCCGCTATGGAGACGCACAAGATCTCCTTTAGAAAGGCCTCCAACTCCGCGGTGGCCATCAAGGTGCAAGTCCCCTCATCAAGGGACTTCAGATCCCTTACCTCTTTTCTCCGAAGGGAAAAAATCTCCTTTCACACGTACGCCACGGAAGAGGAGCGTCGTCTCCGCGTTGTGGTCCGTGGCCTCCCTCCCCAATTGGGAGAAGATCCTCGAGGATCTCAAATACCACGATCTCCCGGTGCTGGAAGTGAACCGTCTCTACAAGGGGCGCGACAGGACCCCTTTCAACCTAGTCTTGGTTGTCCTTCCCCTCACCTCCGAGGGGAAGAAAATCTTCGACGCCCGCACTATCTGCGGGCTCTCCGGTCTCTCTTTTGAGGCCCCTCATAGGCGTGGCGGCATCGGGCAATGCCACAATTGCCAACATTATGGCCACGCAGCTCGCAACTGTTACGCGCGACCCCGCTGCGTAAAGTGCCTGGGCGACCACGGCACCAGCAGCTGCACCCGTCCCAAGGGCGCCGAGGACCCCCCTGGCTGTATCCTCTGCGGACAACTGGGGCATCCAGCGAATTATCGCGGATGCCCCAAAGCGCCGCGGAAGCCCTCCAGGAGGGTCCCCGCTATGCCCCCACCCCCCCACCAAGCGCTCTCCTACACAGGCGCTACTGGCCCCCCTCATGTCGGTGCAAGTGAAAGCACCAACACCCGCGCCTTCTGCGCAACCCATCCCTGCCGCAGTGCTCACACCCGCGAGCTTCCCCTCGCTTCCACCCAAACCTGCGCAGCAATCTTGGGGCAGGATCACTCCAGCCGCCCCCGCGCCGCAATCTTGGCGGAGGACCACTCCAGCCACGACTGTGCCGGCCCCCAATCCCGTCCCTAAGGCCACCTCCTCCCAAAGCCAGGCTAGTCCTGGCATAATGGAGGATCTGGCCCTGGTCAGAAACTTCCTGGGAGACATAAATCCCCAGGATATCAAAGATCTGGCCCAAGCCCTCAGGACCACCGACGGTAACCCTTTGGCCCGTCTGGACCTTATAATCAAGTACGAGCCCGTACTTAGCGCCCTTGGCCTCTTCAAGGCGTCCCCCTAAACTCAAACACAGCACACAGACACCATCCCCGCCGGCGGAGACGTGGACGTCCCCATCGTTACACCGATAACACACTGGCCCTCAGCCAACACTTTCACTAGGCATCGACACATGCCTGTGCGCTTCCCGCCGACACGCGATCCCGCGGTATCCCCCATGCAACGCCCTAAGCCGAGGTTCGTTCCTTCCGCCGGTTTACCGGCGGGGGAGCCCTTGGGCTCGTTGCAACACACACTTTTCTCTTGGCTGAGCGCCTTCTGCGCTCGCACTACATCAATTACGACCGGTGAATTTTAAAAGGCCACACGGCCACAAGAATTTAGTCGAAAAACACGATGTTGAGGCAATCAGGTTTTTTAGCCGGTAGGAGTCCGGCACTACCTGGTACCACCTAGACTAGCCTAGCTAGACTAGATGGTACCAGGTGACCATGCAGACTGAAGATGTCAACAGCAGGTGTTGACGAAACGTTTGGAAGAAAGAAAAGAGATTCCAGAAGACCTCGGCCAAGTAGCCCGGAAGATTCAATTAAAATGAATAAAACTTTAATTATTTAATTCTTCTTCTTCTCCTTTTTTCGATTTTATGGCAGTATCATTTGTCGACTCAAGCGCAACGACTATTTTGCCAATGACACGTAAAAATAAAATAAATTAAGATTCGCTCGGTAAAGTGATAGTAGCTGGAGGGCAGTTAGACTCTTTGGAGACTCACGAAAAACGTAGCCTTGTGCTTTTATTAGATTATTACACACATAACGTTCTTTAACGTTTAATAGCTATCACTATTAAATTACACCACAATACACAATTTGTCGTATTACCCAAAGAGATATAGCTAAAAGGGGGTAATCAACTTCTACTAGAGTGGAAAGAGGTAAGATTTGTTACAATAGCTCCTTATAATTTACAGAAAACCTAATACAAAATTTGAGATCTGAGATCCTAATACAAAAGAGTCTGTAAGTGGCTGTTCCTAGTTCTCGAGCACCAAAAGCTCACGGTCAGGGTGTAGGAGAGGCGACGCTTAGCAAGGCGCACGCCTAGAGTGATGGAGAGCGGGCACTATCGCCAACTGGAAACAGCGGTCGGACGGGGCGATGACGGCCAGGCGCAGGAAGCGGTGCCCAGGTAGAGCACCAGCGCCCAAAGAGCGACGGACCAGAGCTGTGGCGGCCGGCGAGAGCAGTCACCCAGATGTTGGTATCCAGGATAGCTGAGTCCCCGGAACAGGCGTGTGACTTCTTCCAATACGTCTCCCCTGATCGCTCTCCAAACAAAAACTGTCCGTGCGGCGCCTTAGATTTTTCACCCTTCTTTTTCTTGCAACGAGCTATTTGGTGCGAGCTATTGCAACAAATGTTACAAATTTTTATAATTATCAAATAAAAACTTGACCTTCACTCATGGGACTCACATGAAAAAGTGTTTTTTTTAATTTTCTCTTTTCTTTTGTCATATGTATTAGTAACATTGACAGTTACCTGACATTGAGAGTGTTGCTCCTTACAAGTCAACAGAAAATCCCAATGGTCATTAAAAAAACAAAATTGTATAATTTACATTATTTATTTGTGTAATTGAGTCATTGTGAGTAAGTATTGGGAAATCAAGAGGGAATGACGTGCGTAGAAAAGTGAAACGTAACTTTTTTTACCCAACAACAGTGTAACAGTGTTAGTGTTATTATTTGTGTTACCAAAATACAACAATTAGCACGACAATATCACGGTACGCTGTAATTCCAGTCTACATTGTTTTAATGACATGTCTCGTCAATTGTCATGAAATACTGAAAATCAAACGAGTTCTTCATTCCAATAGGTAATTGCTTTCATATCTTTATTAAAATCACGAATTTTCTGTCAGTCATAAATTATAAACCATAATGCAAAAATTAAGTAAAATGGACGATTTGTAAAAGTGTCCCAAAAATAGCAATATTTACCAACACATTTAAGATAAATATACACGCATACACATTAAGATACACACATACACATTAACATACACATTAAGATACACACATACACATTAACATACACACATACACATTAAGATATATTATACACATTTAAGATATAGTTTTACTTCACACATCATTTATTGTTAACGCGGTTAATGTCAAAACTGTAGACGAAACATGACATAAACAGTTTTGTATTCTATGTCTTTTAAAAACTAAAATGTTTTACTCAAAACAATCCCATCCCACGATTATGATGGGTTATGGTATGGTAATTTTACGTTTGTTGGTGGGTTGGGATTCATATATTTTCCGCATGATTGTTTGAGATGGTTTCATAAGTTCGTATAACTTAATCGGTACATGAATGGGTCCCTTTAAGGCAGTACGACGCCATTGTCCCCTCAACTTGTGGTGCTCTATGGTTGCTCAACAGTCTACCATCGTAACCCTGTAATTTATATGTTATTTTCTAGAATATTCACAATACTTGTACACGATCTGTCCTAATTCTTTGTACAGTACCAAATTCTTTGTATAATCAATTGTATAATTCCCAATTCATGTATGTATGTTTAGGTCAATTAAAAGGACTTAAATTAGCTTAATATTAATCATAAATCTGTGTCGAGTTATGACAAGTTATAAGTAAACACTTGATATGCACCTATATTCCTTTCCCTTTATATAAAACTATTAGATTTCTTCAACGTGTATATGCTTTTTTAAGCACACATTAAAAATTTGTATTTGAGATAAAACATTGACCAAACAAGTTTCCCCCCTTACCGCTATATGAAAAATAAATCTTTAACAATTGCCTTATTAAAGACAGCAAATGCCTACAATGCGATTATGATCCTTTGATGTACTCTTACAAGTATGTACGCGTCCATATATTCATTTGGACGTTCACCAGCTAAAGCCGGAAGAGATCCAACACATAAATGTTAAAACTATCCTGCCAACACTTACAGATTTCGGTTCAGAATATTAAAATTAGAAAATTGCACCTCTGTGTTGTGAATTGTGAAAAATATAAAATCTCTTTGTTCATATATTATGAACATTCACTTCTATACACTTCAGTAACTAGGCAGACGCGGAATCAAGAAATGCAAGAAGTAAGAGTCAGCTCGTGACCACAATTGGTGCAACCCAACCGAAACGTCTAGTAAAATAAATAAGGTAAACATTCGCTTTTAGACGCGTTTAAATAGATAAATATGTGTGAAAACCGCGAAAATCTCAAATGTTATACAGATTTTGTTGTAACGCTACAGCTGCAATTATATTAGGTTATCCCGTACAGCGCCATTTTGGCTACGGAGCCGAAAGATGCGAAAGAGCGACGACACGTAGCAATATCGTGCTACGTAGCACTCACCGTAGCAAATAGCTAAATGTGACGTAGCAGTATAAAGTAATCTACGAGTTCATCACGCGATCTCTCATTCTATTTTATTAATTGTTATTCTGTTATGGAAATTGTTAATAATATTTATATTAAAAAATACTTTTAATATTACTTAATACGCCTACACATTACACGAAACGAAGCTAGGTAGGTGTTAGGTAGACTTTTTTTTTGTTCATTATTTATAAAGCTTTAAACGAATGTTTGTTTGTTATATGATACTCGAACGCAAATATTAACGATGTAATTTTCATTTTTGTGTATTAGGCAATCATCGCGTACGCGACGTTTTTTCATCAAAATAAAAAGCAGGTTTTGGAATGGAATTTCAATCCAATGAATTAAGATTTGATTTGTTTTTTTTCCCTGTTTTTTATATAAAATGGTGTCAGACGAGCAGACACACAAAATCTTGTTATGAACCTTCTTTGACAAGGACTAAACACGCAAGTCGCAGCTAATTCATTCATGGGACAAGTTACCGCTATGATCCTTAAGAACCTTAACCTTGACCGTTTTAGACTTGAGCTTTAAACCTCGAGGGTTTAAGCTCAACAAACGTTAAAATTTTGCACTATAACGCTCACTAGCGTTTAACGTTTGAATTCATTTGAGCTCATTCAGAGCTCGGGTATCGCTTGACACCCGAATGAATGTCTAAATGAATCAGTGTCGCGACATGCGAAATCTGAATGCATCCTTAGCGAATAAGTTTTTTGACGTTGGTAGTATGATG
Organism: Sesia apiformis; assembly: GCA_914767545.1. NCBI lineage: Eukaryota > Metazoa > Arthropoda > Insecta > Lepidoptera > Sesiidae > Sesia > Sesia apiformis. Next base: position 1,856,858 of record OU611958.1, read on the forward strand.
ACACAGATAAATGGTGAAACACAATTAAAAAAGCAACGGAAAGTTAGTGATGGAACAACGCAGGAAAAATCGGTAACAATCCTTGTATAACAAGAATTCATTGGTGAGTGAATTATTATATTTTCTCAGATACACTATCAATGCTGACGTTCCACAATATCCAATTAAGAGAGGTGTTTTGGTGTGACTATGGGGAAGGCGGAGGTTACGGGTTCAATATAAGAAATAAAGAAATAATACGAGTACTAATGAATGGATATTGTGGATCTCTAAACACAATTATCTCACAGCTCTCCTTTCTACAACATTACCCAGCGTTCTTAGCAAGGTATATAAGCATATATATATATATATATATATATATATATATATATATATATATATATATATATATATATAGGTATATAAGCAAGAGATATTAATACTATGCAATTTTATTACCTTATTTCTACATACAACTACTGCAGCAAATTCCCTCGAGCTTTCGCCAGGGATAAGATTGACACTATCTAAATTTAGCAACGGACCGTTGGACTACAGCTTTACGTAACTACAATCATATATTGTATGGGTTTAGTATTGTTTAAAGTTTTCTGGGTTGAGTGGGAAGTATAAAAGCTGCGGTGGGGTTGGCTGACAAGGTGATTTAGGTAAGAGAATTAATGCATCGTGCGAGATACGGGTACGCTGAATTTACTTATGAATGAAATATCAGATTTTGGAATTACGTAACTACAATCTGTCATTTTGGACTAATGTTGGCATGTATCACGAATGTCTATGGGCTACAGTATCCACTTACCATCAGGTGGACTGTATGCTCGTCTGCCACCTTCGTCCATAAAAAAAAAATACAACTTAGGACCGACGACTTAAAGAAATTTGAGAGTATCGGCTGGATGAGAAGAGCGGGACACATGGCGAGCCTTGGCAATAGTCCTGCCACCACACATACCTACTTAGAACCCGCTCATTGGAGAAGGAAACATCTATATACATATGTATGTCACTACGCATCGCTGACACTTCGCTAACGTAACGTATAGCGTGCGCCACCAGTGCATTACGTTGGAGGTTAGGGGAGATGTAACCTCCTCCAGTAAGCGATGAGCGCGCGCGCTCAGGTACCGATCCGGGGCGAACGGAATGAAGTTAAAAACGAAACTAACAAACGAAGTCAAAATTCCCTATATCAGCAGTAAGGTGACTTTCAAAGTCATGCCTCGTGATGTTAGTAACAAAATGTTTACTAATCATGTAATAATAAAAATGAAATAGACATGTCATATTTCAATAAAGCAAACTGCAAATAACTGCAAATTTCAATTAAGAAAAATGATACAATTCGTACGTTTTATTTAAAACTATTACACATAAATAAGTAATGTTACTTGAAAAAAGTGATCTATAAGCTATCGCTGCTATCAAAAGGCTACCACAGTGGATAACCTACGGTCTTCACTGGGATGTTATATATTAATATTGTATCATATGGATGAATTCCACTACATATTGTATACTTTCTAGTATGATACTAGTATCACATATAACATAATACCAACTACAACAACATCGTGAAGAAATTTCACGTACTCGTATTCACCATTTTCTAAATGTATATTCAAATACAAGACAAATAGTAAAAGCCCAATGTGAGCAGTTGGTTAAAGAGATGTTTTTACAAAGAGAAAAAATACTTTAAGAATCAATGTTTATTTAAATATCTGTTATGTTCCTATCTTTAAATGGAACTAATAACCCTAGAAGACACACGCGTGCCTAAGTATTAACAAAAAAAACTGGGGTATGTGAAGATTATGTGAAATCCTCTCGCGATTACAAGGACACCACATGCAAGAAGTCAAATAACTCCAGATGAAAGATTAATTTTGCAATATTAATGCAAGCCTCAACATACGCATTGGGATGCCACATTTTCATTTCATTATTCATTATCGATTATATTGCAAAACGTGCCGGGGAATATATTATAGTATAAGTGACTTTTACATCCTACGACACGACCACGATCCGGATTACATTCTTATCATAAATAAGAATATGTAATAAGTACGAGTGAAGAACTACAAACTCCTTACTGTATTATGTTTTAACATACATGATGTTCGCTTTAAAAAAATGCAATTCTCGCAAGTGATGGGCCAGCAAAGGTTGTAAAATTTAAATGCCACCAAGCTTAGTTTAATCGAATTTTTCTTGTGACTGCCTTTGATATAATTCATATGTGAACTAGAAGGGGATCGGAGATCAAATTCATTGAACTAGAATTAATTCATTGAACTTTGTAGGTCTCACATTAGGAATAATAAACAAGACATTTAGAAAACAAGCCTAACTAAAGGCCCAACAACAATGAGTGGCTCAAAATAGCATAAACGCAACACAGTACCTCAAAGAAATCTTATCCCAGAAGACGAGGAGAATGACTGGAAGACTGACTGGAATATTTACGGGCTACTTCGGTACAAAAAGCCTCGTCTATTGTATGAATTTAGCAGATGATAACATCCGCAGAGCCTGCAACGAGGAGGGAGAGTCCATGACGCATCTTCTGTGCGAATATGGCCGTTTAACGAGATGCAGAATTAATCTTCTAAGCTACACTGGAACCAGATGACTACAGGCTTCTACTACGACTGTCAAATATCCTCAAGTATATGGACCAAGAGCAGATGTAAGGTTAGAGATACACTAAAGGATACACAAACGATTCCATTGGGTTGAAGTGATTGGAATTCAAGTGTATGACCACCCCTAATAATAAGAATGTAGGTTCGGTCATACTGCTAGTCCAAATAAACACCATAAGTTTAGATGTTTAATGATTTGTTACTCAATCACGTCGAAACCGCCTGAACTGATTTCGTTGAAACTTTGCAAATAGGTAGATTGTAATGCGACTAAATATACACAGGCATAATAAATATAAACATAGGCTACTATTCATGTAGACGACGCGAACGAAGTTGCAGACAAAAACTAGTAAAACATAAATTATAATTATCAGTAAAAATATATAGAGCAGCCAATTGTGACTAACTTCGGTACAGTTTTATAGTAAAATCTTAATACGTGATAAGCCCCTTATTAGAAATGAAGACACGATTACGTCGTCGTAGCCGTCGACAGTAAGCCGTATTACCGGAGCCAATGTACGAAGCCATAGTGGTTGTAATCAAATATCCGAGCGAACTTCAACGTACCTACTCGTATCTTGTTCAGAGCTACCTTATAAGCATACGGCGCGGCGTTTTAATTTACGAAAATTTAAGAAGTCTACTTATTATAGAGATCATGAGTTTCGTTTTCCGGAAAATTACAATAATAGTTTGAGATATCTCCTTCAAGGTGGCCTGGTGCGAAGACGTAGCCGCATCTACTGATATGTCGTTTGTTAGTCTGCTTCAATCATGAGTAGCATAATTTTGATGTTTTCCTCCGCCACCGCCGTCGCGGGACTCACTTCTCTAACATCCTCACTGAAGTGAGTTTAACCGACCACGTTTAAATTCACTGAACCAGTTACAAACAGTGGCGCTGGATTGGGCTTCATCATTAACTGCTAACTTAAGTCTTTCATAACTTTGTTTCTGGTTTAGACCTCAACGAGAGTCATAAAAAATCATTGAACGAAAGTGTTCTGTCGTTAAATTATTTTCTTTCCGCGAATCACTTGATTTTAAAATTGCTGCCAGAAATGAAAAATAAATGAGAGCTTTGAAAATTTAGTGGCATTTGACAAGCAAAGGGTTCCATTTTCAAAATAAATTCGATTTTTTTTTCAATCGTATTGTACAGTAGCCAGTTCTAAGAACTTTAATTTGACCTATCATAGGAAAGAACAATAGAAAAACAGTAACCAAAAATACCCCCACTTAAGTGGATCTCTACACCGCAGTTAGTTCTGTTGACGTGCTTCTCTAGTTTTTAATTGGAAGGCCCTCGTGTTCACACAAGTTGGTTTTCAGAAGTTAAAATTGATTTCAAAAATCCGCCTCATTTTCAAAAATGACAAATTCCACACTTATATTTCTTTATAAGATACTGAAATCCTATTGGATACCGTATAATCCTTTGTGATGCACAGAGGTCGCAAATTATCATTAATGTACATAATGTATACCTACTTGCAGCAAAATGTATATCTTACTTTGAAAATTCTGGAACTTAATATATGTACTCGTATATGCCATACAATACCATCAGCTTATGTCTCTCAACTGCTGAATATAGGCTTCTCCCAAAGCTCGCCACCGCACACGATCCTCGGCTTTTATTATCCAACCACCAACGACGAACCTCTTCAAATTGTCGGTCCATCTGGACGGCGGACGTCCCACAATGCTCTTCCGCGCACGTGGCCTCGAGGACTTTAGTATACACATGTATTTATCTATACTAAAACTTTGAACTGTGAATAGGATTTTTCAAGGTCGACGGACCACCCGCTTTCCTCCTGGTGTTGCTGGTATCCATGGGCGGCGGGTAGCCACTTACCATCACGTGGGCGGCTTGCTCTTCCGCCTATATTCCTATAAAAAAAATGTGCATGAAGAAGCCCAAGTCCAGCAGTGGACAATAAAAGGACTGGTAAGAGTTACTCATTCACTGCCAGTCTATAACGTCCCACTGCAAGGCACGGGCCTCCTCTAGTAATCATTAGGCGGGCCCGATGCGGATTGGTGGATCACATACTCCAGATTTTTTTATTGTATTTCCGGAACATGCGGATTTCCTCGCGATGTTTTCCCTCACCGCCTAGCTAGTGACCATTTTTAAAAATCCATACCTGCTGTGAATCAAATAGTAACCCAAATAGACCAGCTACATTAGTAAACAACTAACTGAATACGGACTACTATTATAAAGATATATTTTAGCAAATATATTAGATAATAAAAAAAACGTTATTGTTAACAGATTTTTATTGACATAACATGATATGAAACCCCTAACTCCTGAAGTAGGTAAACCCGTATCACAGGAGCTAGTGTCCTCGCCAATAATATGACTGAGAGTAATTTGAACTTATCCAATAATTACAGGTTATTAATTAAAAGTACAAAGAAAACAAGCTTATAAACAAATATTAAATTATGAAAAGCAAAAAAATATCTATCATAATCTGTTGTGCATGCGTATGCATATAAGAAAATGCATGTATGTATGCATAGGTACATGTATGTATGAATGTATGATTATGCGTGTGTGTAAGTCTATATGATGTGTAATATGTTTGTCTGTTCGCGCTAATATTGAGTTCTTGGGCGATACGGTTGTTATTTCGTGTGAAAACTAAATTCGTGTGAAAAACACAAAAAAAAAGTATCGGCAAACACTTATATAACACATTTTTTTATATTTTTAGACGATTCCCTGGATATAATTGATCGGATCGATGTGAAATGTCGCACATGTCGTTCCATTAAACACCCGATACTCCGGGGTCAAATGTCGGTCATTTTGTAGTAGGTACGAGTATGTATTGCATAGATTTTCTTTTAAATACGAGGATTTTTTTGAAAAAATTCTAGAATCTGATTCTGTGACATGAAAACAATATAAAACCGAAACTTTTTTGCCGATAATAGACAAGACACACAATGTTAAAGTGACACGTGACACCAACGACCACCACCGACCACCACCGACCACAACCGGCCACCACCGGCCACTACCGTCCACCACCGGCCGCGGTGAACGGTGATCTTTTTCAAGTCGTCGCGTCTTCGTCGTCGCGGCCGGAAGCCAATCTCACACTGCGCTTTCCGATACGTGGACTCAAGAACTTCTCTACCACATCGATTATTTATCGGACCGGCCCATTGCCACTTCAGCATGCTAATTCAATAAGCTATATCGGTAACTTTACTTCTCAATGACTTCGTATAAAACAGCTACAGTACGTATACTAAAGATGAGGTATGACTGGGTGAATAGTGTAGTCCAAAGCTTTATAGGAGTAACAAAAATGTGAAAAATTAATGATTCTTCAAAAAAGAAAAAAATCCTTTGTTCTTAAAACGTTGTCGCCGTTTGTAAACATGTCGCCTCCGTCATTTCTGCTCATTTTTCAAATGAGCGCCGAAAGGAGATTTTTGTATTCTTTTTTTATTCATTTTTCTTTTTATTTTTTTCATTCACAGCCGTTTTCTGGCGTTGATTAATGAAAGTACCTGAACATTCGCTGGAACCCGCTTTAAAAGGATTCTTCGCTTTACTTTTAAAATCCATATCTGTTTTCAATTTCCGTCTCGTTTTTGTTCATTTATTCTTTGTTTTTTTTTTATTAAGACGATACTTCGTTCCATCCATCGATTTAAGAATACATATCAATATGTTATACTACAAACACTCTTGGAGAGACACTCTAGGACTATCGACCAAGCGTGAAAATAAAATGTGCATTAGGAGCCCACGGGCCCAGAGTCTCGACACGGAACGCAATAAAAATGTATTAGAAGCCGATGTCCCTGTATTGATATATCTTGCGCTTCTCTGCCCTCTTATGCCGCCCAGCCTGCCTTCATGCAGGTCCCGTAGAGGTGCACGGCACCAGTGACATCCAGTCAGGTCTCTTGCCATCGTCATAGGAGACCGTTCGCCTCTAGTAAAGCCGGTAACTTAACGGTGGCAAGAGAACGACGTACGTATAATGTAGTTAAAGGTTGCATTACGTGAAAAGCGGCGCGTGCTTGAGAGGTTATCTATATATCTATATATTATTATACATTATATATATATATTATATAATAAAAATGTAACTGATCGCTGTCTGTAAGATATATGAGAAAAACTATTACTGGGGGCCTTTATCAACGCAATAGAACCCAAAACAATGATTGTTAGAATTTTTGTCTGTTTGTCTGTGCGTTTGTGCGCGCTAATCTTAGAAACGGCTTAACCGATTTGGGTACGGTTTTCACTAATAGGTATATTGTGGTAAGCTTCACTTAAAATTTAGTGTTTGTTTTATTTCAAAAGTTATATCAATTTAAAGACGGTGTTTATAAACTAACTAAAGTCCACATGGACGAAGTCGCGGGCAACAGCTAGTATAGAATATAATTGGACTTTATCTAAGCTGAGGAACCTTCTTGTCAGGTATGAAGTTATTAACTATAGTTAAGATTTTCTAACTTAAAATTTTATTGTTTCAATGTTTTTGATATAAAGGTAATAACTTTTAAATATTATCCAAATCTCTTAATTTCTGGAAAAATAGAATCCACAATAAGGTCCCTTTTCTGTGATAATGTCACGTATAATTTACTTTTTACGATAGTATTTATATTTTCTATGGTATAGACGCGTTAGGGATCGCGACAAAATATTATAAAAGTCCCCTTCTGTTTCACTGTGTGTGTCCTACCTCTCTGTGTGTAACTGCAACACGTTTAGACCTTACCAATAAATAAGAACATCTCACTGTTGATCTTTTATTTATATAGAAGCTATAATCTGAATAGACTATGTCCTTCCACTGCTGGATCAGGCCTCTCCCAAAACTCACCGCCACACGCGATCCTCGGCTCTCCTCATTCAACAGCCACCGACGAACTTCTTCAAGCCGTTAGTCCACCTGGCAGGGGGGGCGTCTCAAAGTGCGCTTCCCGGTACTTGAACCTCAACTCGAGGACTCTATCGGTTATCAGTCCTGCGGCAAATATGACCTGCCACACTGTCACGTCAGCGTGCCGATTCCATGAACTATGTGACTTCAGTTCCTTGGCGCGAATCTCTTCGTTTCTAATCTTATCCCGCAAAAAAACTCCGAGCGTAACTCTCTCCATAGCTCGCTGAGCGAGTTTACAAGCCTCCCGTCAGAGGCCACGTTTCCGCACCGAGCGTCCTACCAATTATGACGTGCGACATTACATATGTTTCCATAAACCATCGAGACTTTTCTCTTTTCTCTTGTTATGAGAAAAATAAAAGTTAGAATCCATCTCCCATTTAAGGGCGCATTTAGATACAAAATTAATTAATAAAACGTTAAGTTGGTCATCATTATCAATCTTAGTTAAGCGTAATAAAAGAGGGTGCGATATCAAATATGCTTCGCACCGTACTCCATTCTAATTGAACCACTTAAGTCACACCTTAATCAATCTCAAACTAAATTAATCTTAAACAGCAGATATTTTAAAAGATTTTCGCGTTTTTTTACTCGTATTCATATATAAACACCGTACTCGTATATAAATCATGTATAAATGAATCACCGTGCCTCTAATTGCATACTTTATTACGTGATACTCGTACTTTATTGCATAGACGTGGATGACACGTTCGGAGGTTTCCGAATTAACCGATGGCCAATGTTTGCGTAATGTATCTGTACGTACATGTTTCGGTAGTGAGTGAGATATACCAGAGAGCCTATTTCCATCGCATCCTATTCTATCCCTCCCCACTATACCAACCCTTCCTCTAAATCCATTCCTGCATCTTTAAAGGAAGTCAATGCATGCTGAGCGTGTCAACGATTGTCATTGTGGATTGAAGTTGAACGTTTGCAATATACTATTGCAAACATCTTCACAATAAACATTCATTTGAACAAATTCTGTCAATTGACACAAAGGACATCCAAGTAGCAACAAAAACATTCTCACAAAAATTGATTTCTCTTCAAGATTTCCCCGCGTGTTTTTCTTAGCGGCCTGAACAATGTTTTTCTTTGCCGCGAAAATAGGCCCTTTGCGTGTACATAACTTCCGAAGAGCCCCTGTAAACACTGGGATACGATCCTTACTGGCCAAACACTAACCACAGTAATCAGAAAAATCGGTGTAGAATCTTTGCATATAGGAAAATCAGTATCATATAATATTACACTTAATCTATACAGGTTGCTAAAAAGTTGACAACTTAATTTTAATTGGTTAATTATCTTTGGGGTAACCGGCTTCCAAAACTTCTTGTTGCATAGGCGTCTATTCCCAATAGATTTCGATAAATTTTGGGTTTACTGTTGTTATTTTTTTCTTTTTTTAATCCGACAATACACTATTTATTTTTTTAAAGTTTTGAATATGCGAATATTCTTAGACATACCACCTGTACAGTTTAATCGTCTACCACTAATTTCTGTACAAAAATTAGAAAATCTACGAAACCAGCCCCTCTGTTTCAGTTCGGTTTTTACCTGTTTGCGAGAAGATACCAAACTGGTTTCTTATTAAACTGCGCTAACTAGATGGTGCTTTTTAATCAAACCGTGTAATGAAATAGAAATAATTTATTTAAAAGGCCCGCTGTTTGCGATACTGAACAATCAAAGGCCACGGAGCTTTATGGTTTCGTCGTGTATTTTAATTAAAAGATCGATAGTGGGATTCATTTTCACCTGCTTTTTCAAGCAAAGGGGTTTTTATACAAAGACTACTTTTGCACAGATAGAAAACTAATTCGGGTTCTTTCTGTTGGATTCATATTTCTCTTTTTATTTATTCATTTAATTCAAGCAACAAAGACTCATAGAATATATAACAAAATTAAAGACATTAAATAATTAAACATATGTATTTAAATATAAATTATTAATTATTATGTATATTCATATTGCGATAAATGTTCCATCAAAATTTTTCTTTACATTTACATCAAAATTTCATCATCTCTACAAGAAATAAAATTTTTTCATGCCAAAAACAACTTTAGAACTTTATCAAATTATGTTCAAAATGGTCTGGCAAAACGTGTCATTTGTTTTTGTTGGTTCACTCTTTTATTTGTTTCATCAAAAATATATGAAAATGCAGATTATTCCAACTCAAGAACAAAGGGCATGGTAATAAATGCTTAAACTAACAAGTTCTACAGAATATAGCATTAGGTACTCTCATTTGACCGGAACGGCACCTCTTGGTCTAACAATGTATGAAAACTGAATGATGTCTTTTGTACTTTTTTTATTAGCCTATATTTGTCTTGTCTACAGGGCCGGCAGGTTATGTTAGGTCCGAGTAGGTAGTTGGCCGTGAGGGGGGTCAGTCCCTCAAGAAATTGTATATAGAGGAATGACGGGGACCTTCAACAAAATGGTAAACAAAAAAAAGTTTTCTTTGATCAATTTATTTTGTTTTATTTTGTTAGCTTGTAAACATGACGTATGGGAATTTTGGGTGCAATTTTCCAAAAATGTGGTTTTAACTTAGAAAGTTCAGTGACTAAGTGTACTTTTTTAATTTATTAATATTTCTATATGAAATACTCTATTAATTAAAACAACATTCGTAGAGAAATAAAAAAGTTATAGTCCATCAAACTTGGGTCAATTTCTTTTCTAAATTGTTTTTATGAACTTTTCATGAGTTGGTACAAACATTAATTGTTATTGAATTACAATTGACCGAATGACCTATTCAATTTGTTAGATTTTAATTCTGCACAGTTGTCCATTGGGACTCGATAGATATCCCTAACAATAGGTACTGTACATTAGCTTATATTAGACAATGGTTCTAAATAACAATGAGGCCGGGATATAAGTTTAAGTAAAATAAGATACAAAGAAAGAAAATGCGTCTAGATATGGATTTTTCGAGCGACGAGGAAATCCCCATGTCTAGTGACGTCAGTAACTTTTCGTCAAAATCCGAGTGGGTAGAGCTACCCACTATACCCACATTATCCGCCGGCCCTGGTTGTCTATTGTCTATCACTGTTGAGCAAAGACCTCCCATTTTTTATGCCAAACCGGTCTGTTAACGCCACGCTCCGCCAAGTCCTGTGGTCTTGGCGGTCGGCCTCTACATCCACTCGGTAACAACTTTTGTACTTATCATAAACTATCTATAGGGACACGCCTTATCTATGAAAATATGACGCCAAAGCTAGCACATAAAATGGCGTCTCTAATAAATGAAATTAGCACATTCGAAATGCATCAATTGACACCTAATGTAGCCGACTTCCCGCGGGGCATAGTGTGACGTACCGGCTATAAGACAGGCCCTAAAGTAACCTTAAAGTAAGTTACAGCCCAAGTGACGTTATTATACCGACTTTTGTATTTCTATGTATATTCAAAAGTACATGACAGTCAAGTTATAAGTTGTCTGCCACAATGGCTAGACCACTAAACGGAATATTTTCCATTACTCTATGGTTTCCTAGATAGCTGTAAAAACTTGGACGGAATCAAAACTGGCAATGTGCCACGGAACTGGACTGTTAAACTACAAGATAGGCTTTTATCTGACACGGAAAATATTTAGAAAAGTTTTGCGATACATGACAGATAACTATACAATACAGTTCACAGCTGTAGCATCCCAACCAGTAAAAACCATCGGGAAATCGCTACAGACAGCATAGAGCAGAATTCTACTCGATCTCTGGAAAGAACTTATGGCTTATGAGTATACTAGGAAGTCATACTAGGAATAGCTCCTACACAAAAAAGGGCGAAGAAGCATGACGTGTGCAATGCAATGCCATCAGCTCTTTCAGTATCCACCGCTCGATATGAACCTCCTCAAGCACATTATCTCGCATGGCCTTAAAACGTCACGCTAGTCCAGCGGGTCGGCGAGTCTACTTTTACAGAGGTGATGTAATTCCTCAGCACTTGTGGTAGTAGCTCTATTATCCCTTAGTCCCTGTCACGACACCCGCGGGAAGGATGGGGTGATGCTACTCTATAGCCGGCCGACACCACAAGGCCCCACCTTCAAATTTGAAGATACACTCTTCAGATTAGTTCACCCCCCCCCCCCCCCCCTCTCCCCTACACAAATTGAGGAATATGGCCAACAAACAAAGTTGATCCTAAAAATCTTTCAAAGCCATGTACAAAACCACACCGGGAAAATCAAGTAACTGGACGAGACGATGATCGTGTGCGGTGACGAGCCTTGGGAGAGCCTATATCTGGTAGAGAGACATAGGTTTATTGTAGGTATATCATGATATATAAACAAATGTGTGCCATCGGAGTTTTTTCCTTTATCCAACATCACATGCAAGGCAAAGAAAAGATAAAGTCTAACAGCAATGTGCTCTCAATTCCAACAAAACTAAACTAAGTAATTTGATACCTACATGTGTAGATGGAACACAGCGCCCTCTTCACGCACATTGCGTTACAACAAAGGCGGAGTGTACCAGACTATAACATTACGCAAACATCGATGCTACGCATATAGTCTTTATAGACAAACCTTATCTATGGGTAATAAGATGCCTATCTATGTATAGGCTTTAAAATAGCACCACTCCATCCGTGGCTCTCGAAAAAGGCGACTAAGGGACAATAAATCGGCTATCCCAAGCCCTGAGTAACTACACCACTTCTAAAAGACTGGACTCGCCTGCCCTCTTGGCTGATGTGGTGTTCTCAGGCCGTAGATCCCTTATGTACGAGACAATGTGCTTGAGGAGGTCCACGTCTAACAGTGGACGCTGTAAGGGTTGGTTACGCTATATTAATATATGGCCAGAAGCGATTGGGAGAAAGCGGTACATTCAGACATTTCTTTTTCATCTTCTTTATTTGAAGGTTAACAACATGATAAAAAATAACGATAGAAATTACTCGTAGATAGGTCTCGCCAATAAAATACCTTCATGATAGAACTGTTAGATCAATAACTACGCAAAGAATGATGAATAAATGAGAAGAGTAATTGCATCCATACTACATATTATTGCATTCAAACTACATATTATTTATTTTATTTTTATTAATTGAATCTTCCGGGCTTCTTGGCCTTCTTGGCGGTTGACATCTTATGTCTCATATAAGATCTTATGCAGTTGTTGACGAAACGTTTGGAAAAAAGAGAAGAGATTCTAGAAGACCTCGGCCAAGTAGCCCGGAAGATTCAATTAATATGGACACCGGCCGAGAAAGCCTACACTCCACTATTTATTTTATTTATTTATTTAAAATAAATTTGACAATCAATAAGCCAATTACGAACTTCTACTATATAATCCAATAATATGTGTAGTGCTAAGTTTAAATACTTTAAAACTTTTACTAATAGTTTGTTAAGTGCTAAATTTACTTGCGGTATGTCATCATATGCGAGCATAGAGCATGGGAGTGGGTTGCTTAATCTGTGTTAGTGTGTGCAAGCGCGTGTGTACTTGTGTGTGTGTACGTATTATACGTATATCAATTACGTATATTATATTATACGTATATGTAATTATGTAGATATGTATATGCCCGTATTGAAGGTATTTTAATTGGGACAAAATAATTGAAGTGCGAGTATATGTGCACGTCAATCTCTTGAAAATATCGCGGATAAAATAATTAAGCTTATTCATTTTGCTTTATTTATTTAATACAAATTAAGTCTAAACAGACATATTATCTTTATTTAGCACATTTGCTTTACTGTCTGGTAAAAGTAATATTAAACTGGTAAATGTAAGTGGTGTCCGGTACACTGTATTGGACACAGACAAGATTGTATTCGATAATACATAAACTTATTTATTCTTTATTGCACGGAGTGACAAATGACGGACTTAATGCTTTGAAGCATTGCCTCCCAGTTAGCCTTTGGGCTATGTATAGGTAGTGCGGTAGGTGCCAATAAATGTACAAATAAAAAAAAATATAATACTAAATATTGCAAACATAATCTTCAAAACGAATTACATAATACATATAAACAAATACATACTTATACATATATGTCATCCTCATTACTTATTACTGATATTTGCCACCGAATAAACGAGCTTCAATATCTAACTACATTTAAAACTAGTGATATTTCTCAACTTTGATTGTGAATAGATACTTGGATATATTAATGTACAACGACCATTAATCAACAGCTACAATCAAGATCTCCTTAATAAATTGGATCGTCTTATCAACAACTGTATTCGTTTCATTGTCCGACTTCGTAAATATGATCATATATCCTCATTGTAGGAGGAGAGTGCACGCTGCATTCCCACAGCCGCTGTTCACATTCGACTAGTCACGTTACCCCTCTCTCACAGAAGACTACCTTGAAATGTACTGCATTTCCTATTTTATGTATTTCCCCAATGTACGTACGTGTTTCGGTAGTGAGTGAGATGTCCCAGAGCCCACTCCCATCCCATCCTATCCCTCCCCATTTTCCCAACCCTTTCTCCCAATCTATTTCTTAATATGCATGGCTGGGCAGCGCATCCGGGGGCGTGCCAACGTTTGTCATTCTGGACTGATTTTGACATGTATCACGGATGTCTATGGACGACATTTCTGGCCTATCTCACTCACTACCGAAACACCTACGCAGGGCCGTCTTAAGTCTATTCTGCGCCGGGGTGCGGGAGTGTATCCTAAGACAGTCAAACATCCTATTGTGTATCCTATGACAGTCAAATATCCTATTGTGTATCCTATGACAGTCAAATATCCTATTGTGTATCCTATGACAGTCAAATATCCTATTGTGTAATTGTTTACTATAGCGTTATATTTTTTCATTACCTTTAAAAGGTGAGCGCCCGGGGTGCACCGCACCCCTTGCACCCCCTGGTAAAGACGGCCCTGCACCTACGTATATAGGGGAATAGGATAAAATAGGAACGCTTTATGGTGGTTTTATATAATATAAATAGCAACTATTAACAATTTTATAACAAAGGTTTATTAAAGCTCTAAGAAAGCTCTATCATCATGTCCTTTTGATTGAATTTCTGCCTAAATTAAGACATTTTATAGAAAGAAAATGTAATAAATATTTGTAACTATCCGAGAACAGTTACTAAACATTACAGTTGTTCAAACCCACGAAGGTTATTAAGCCATTAGTCCATGCGCATAAAACGCCGAAAGTAAACATTGACAAAGATATTTTTAAAGTACACCTGAAAGACCAAGGCTAGTATTGAAAATGTGCCATAAAATATTAACACTGGATGAATAAAATATCTATCGCAATGCAGTAAACATATGACTTACGTAAGTTTGCCAAATGCGGGTGTCCGGCAGCGTACTAACAACACTTTAAAACATAATCAATTAAAACAATAAAACACTGGTCGAAAACATAAAACACCACTAACGAAAACAACACTTTTTGAAAACAAAACAGAAGAACCCGGGTTCAATTCGGAATGTTTTTTTATTGCACTAGTTTGAGAAAGATCGCGAGGTTTCGCCTGGGACGCGATACGGAACAAGCGTCCTACAAGCGAGTTTGACACGAACTGAGTATTGGGTAAAGTCTGTGTCAGAGGGTGAAATTGGGGTGAAATGGGTAAGCGGGGGTGTGTGAGGACCCCAGGCTGAATGGACGTACGCAATGCTTGCCGGTTTTTAGCAACTGCGAACGCGTTTCGCTTTGTTCTACTAATTATCACGAACTAAAATTTGTTTCGTTTCTCAAAATATTTGCTGTATTAAACCATGATAATTGTAATGCTTTTGTTAGCTCTGTGTGTAGTTGTGTACATTAGATAATCCTGAACACGTATTGTGTATATAGGATTAACATTATCCACTCATTTCAATATGCAAATTTTACAGAAATAAAAGTGGAATTTCTTCGTTTTTGCAGTAACTATTGAATCGCCGTGACTTCGCTCAGTTGGCATAACGATTTCCTATGGAACCATTACATAGCCTATGTCCATGTGCATTAGTTTAGGTTCCTAAAACTGAAATGAATTTCAAAATCAGCCCCGTAGTCTTTGAATGTACTGATGCTGCTCCACATCGCCGCTTCAAGCAGAGACGTGAGTTCACATCGTGAGCAGAGACGCATTAACATTGCATCTAGCAATAAAACCAGTTAATACAAACAAACCTTTCGGGTTTTATTGCACCAAAGGAGTAAAACTCGCAGTGTCTCCAAGCGTAGACAGTACCTCTTAGATAGATTGGAGGGAGAGAGTACACGCTGCATTCCCGCAGTCGCTGGACGTTACCCTTCTCTCGCAGAAGACTACCGCATTTCCCATTTTATCTTAATTCCCCTATGTACTCGTACGTAAATATTTCGGTAGTGAGTCAGAAATGCCGGAGCCCACTCTCCTATTCAGTTTTCCCAACCCTTTCTCTAAATCTATTCTTTATATCTCCAAAGGTAGGCAGCGCATCCGGGGGATAACGTTTCACATTCTGGACTGATTTTAGCATGTGTCGCGAATGTCCATTGACGAAAGTATCCACTCACTGTCAGGTGGGCTGTATGATCATCTGCCGCCTATTTCCATATATATATATTCATGTATAAATAAATATATATATGTATGTATATATAGGTACAAACAAAACAATGAACTCAAAGCCTCTTTATTATTACAGGTACCATACCATCAGCCCATGTCTCTCCATTACTGGATATAGGCCTCTCCCAAGGCTAGACACCACACATGATCTTCGCCTCTTTTCATTCAGCCACCACCAGTGAACTTCTATAAGTCGTCGGTGCATCTGGCCAACGTCAACCTTCGATATAATATTAAAGTACAACTAATTAAATAATGCCGGTCGGACATCTTCGTATTAAGAACAAACTCGAAGAGATGAGTGAAAAAAGAAACAAACATCCAAACATAATTTCAGAGTTGATTACGTTACGTTGTAACCACTCTACATTGCCGTCTCTCAGCGTTACTGTCACGTTCGGAAATACGAAGATGGCCCACCGGCATTAAATAATTAGTAGTACTGTAGAACAAATTAATTATCTGTAGGATTATCAGAGACCATTACGTCCCATCCAATCCCATTGCATTCCTTCAAATAGAGATATACTCGTATAATAAGATAAAGGATTCGTCCCATCCCATCCGTCTCATGTATTGGCTTTTCTTCACTGCCAAGATAACGATAAATGAAATATCCGTATTTATGTATGTAGATTTTTTTTTTAATTCTGACTGCTTGGGATATTTCGCCACAACTACAGTAGAGACAACGAATATTCAAACACAAAACTAATTTCCGTTGTCCCCACTAGTGGGGATTGTTAGTGGGGACAATGGTATCAAATCCGACCACGAAGTCGAAAGGAATTCTATGGGTTCGCTTGAATTTGTTTACATGGAATCGCTGTTGGGCAACTAGGAGGTCAAACGAGCGACTACACACAAACAAGATAAGTGAGTCCTCGACTGCGCGGTTACAGGAGTGGGGGACGGGTCGAAGCGGGGATTGCGCGGCAGGTGCCCGGGGTGACTTTTCTTGTTTTTCTAAGCCGCTACGTGGTCGCTGCAACCCCATGAGTAATGCAATGCAATGCTACCAGTCCTTTTAGTATCCACTGGGGAACATGGACTTCCTCGTGCACATTGTCTTCTGCATGGGAGATGTATGGCCTTAAAACGCCACTCTGGCCAAGTGGGTTGGCGAGTCCACTCTTTTAGAGGTGGTGTAGTCTCTCAAGGGTTATAGTGACCGCTTAGTTATCCCTTAGTCGCCTTTTATGATACCCACGGGAAGAGAGGGGGTAGTGCTATTCTATGGGCGTTCGACACCACACGGCACAACCCCGTGAGTCCCTTGCCTAAATTGGTATAATACTAATCAGCCAGTGTTTCCAGAAATGTTAAAGTTATTCTACAATTTCGCAAGTAAGCCATCGAATAAAGCCCTTAAAAGGTACTTATTAAGTTATCGATCGATAATTATTCACAAATCTAGACGGTCTGACGGCAGGGGTGCACGGACTGAGGGGAGAACACCCTCCGTGAGTCGTCCTCAACTGGATTAGTTGTTTTGTGTCGCCCTTAACGTGTAGCAAGTGGCGCAACAGACACCTACGGTTATAATACGAGTACATCTTTAACTTTAACAGTAAAATTAAAAAGAAGTTCGAGTAAAATTTAACTTTTGTGTACAACATATCTGAAATCGAAGCTGAAAATATGTTGTTTAGTACCGAGAATAGAATCGACTCTAGACATACCAGTTTTATAATAGGTTTTTTTTTTTCAAAACTTATTGTTCATTTCTAGTATATCTCTTATTCGAGCAGCTGTGCGTAGCTGTTTTGAGGGAACTCCCCGAAACATGATTATAACTAAATTTATTCCCTAAAATAATGATCTTTTTCCATAGAACGGTTTTACATATTTTATATCAGTTGAAGTGTTGCAGCTTTGGGGGTGTCTTTCTGTGACATTTGTATAGTAACCCAAGAAGTATCAGCATTTAGCTCCTAAATCTATTCACAACTCTCTTACGTGAGTCAATAGTGAGTTCAAATTCTCAGCCCGTACCACGGTACCACTGAGTTTCTACTTAATAGGGATGTTCAAGAATTAAAAAAGTACCAAATTAAAAAAAAATGCAACATGTGTCCGCCAGTCTGCACTAGGCCCACGTGGTGGATTGTTCCCCGAAACCCCCTAGTAATTTACTAAAGGAGGCTTGTGGGGGTGTATGCGCTTGTTCGCGCGACGCACCACTAAAAAACCCTCATCATAACGCGACTCGTCACACGAGGCAGCGACACGCGGCCTCGTGACACGCGGCTGGCTCATACTTCAAAATAAGTATGAAAACAAACCATTTTCATGCATGTCTCAATTCGTGCTTGATAATTATATGTATTGTTTCTGCCTCACTCTAACGCGGCTGCGAGAGAGTATTCAGTCAAATTAACAACATAAAAACTGACAAGAGGATTAGACTATTGACCAAAATGGTTGTTGGAAACCTATTAGCGGAACAAAACACGGCATTGGGAAAATTGTGTAGACTTTTCGCCAACCAATGAAATGTTGAACATGGTGAATATTACAATCTATATAAATAAAAAAAATGTAAACGTTCGTTTGTTCACAATCTTAAACCTCCGAAAGTTCTTCACCGATTGCTTTGAAATTTTGACACAACGTTGCATTCGAATACGCGCGTGTTTTTATATACCTATCACAGGGTAAAAACATGCTTTTTACCCAAAAACAGGGTATGCGCCATCTGTTGGGCAGCCACAGCAACGCGTGGCCGGGTAATAAAAACAATTTGTTTTCTTCTTTGTTGAAGTAGGTAAATGTTGTAGAAGACTTTTTTTAATAAAAACGTACCGTAATTATTACCATATTCGTTTATTAATCACCCGTAGAACTATCACTTTTTTTTTTATATTTTGTACCTGGTAACACCGTATTCTTGACAGCGAGTTAGAGACACTGTACCCACTACCTATGAAGAAGTGTTGTCTAACAGAGAGTGTAATGAGTGGAAAAATGCTATGGAAAAGGAGATGAAGGTATTGATAGCCCCTCTCCGTCACCGTCATCGTCCTCTGCACGTCCTAGACGACCCCGATGACCCAATTACTGCTGCCAATGCGGTTCTTACACTACACTCACGGGCTACACAAAGTACACATATCCACCGGCCCCGCCGGCGGAAACTAGGACGTCCTCCTCGCTTCACAAAGAGCACGCACCGGCCTTCAGCCAACACTTGCCAGGCATCAACCAGGATGCTTCTCACCGACTCGCGAACCCACGGTACCCTCCCAAAGCAACGCCCCAAGGTGAGGTCCGTTCCTTCCGGGGAGCCCTTAGGCTCGTTGCTGCGCACACTTTTTCTCCTGGCTTAACCATACACAAACCATACGTGTGGCCACTAGGGCCACAAGAATTTAGCCATTCAGAAAAAAAAGCCATTGATAGAAAACTAAACGTGGATTTTTGTAGAAATACCTAAAAATTGTAGTGATAGACTGTAAATGAGGCGTAAAAAGAATGAAAAAGTAAATGTAGTGTCAGATGAAGCTAGGTCGGTTGCCCGAATCTACAACAATCAGATGTAATACAGATATTTATAGTTCCGTAGCTAGGTTAACATCTGTAAGAATGTTTTTAGCTTTTTGTAATTAACATAAATTGCCCATTCATCAATTAGTTGTTGTGCTTTATGGCGACATTGAACATGATGTACCTATACATTTCTTTGGTAAAAGGTGGTGAAAATTATATTTCAAATAATATAGATAATAATAATGCGTTTTTATTATAAAGAAGTCATTGTATGGCTTGAAAGATTGTCCTAAAAATTGGAATAAAAAGTTTCGTAATGTAATTAGTAACTTGGGCTTTGTTCAATCAGACTATGAATACTGTTTGTATATTATTAAAAATATTGGTAAATGAAAAAAATGCATACTATTATATACTTCACATGATGAGAATGATATAAAGCATGTCAATTAATCTTTGTTTAAAAAGTGGTGTAAATATCCTGATAGACTAAAAATCATTATTAATAGACCATTATTTAAAAGAGGTGATAGAAGTAATATTAGTAATTATATGCCCATTGCCGTTATGTCAAAAGTTTTTGAAAAGGTTATCTATAATTTCCTATATAATTATATAGAAAAAAACGTGTGCGGTCAGGGGATCCCCGTCAGGAACAAAGATCCTCACGCATTTTTTATTATTCTTTGTATCATATTTTCAATGCAAATAATTTAAAATAAAGAATCAAATCAAAAATTTAGGTTATACAACCGGCCACCCACTAGTCTGCACGTCTGTTATTCTACTTGAGTCTCGCTCTCGATACTCGCACGCCCACACACAGAGAAAGAGAAAGGCGCATGGAGGGGGTAAAAATCTTACGTGACGTTACATTTTCTCTCGAATCACACCTACCGCAAGCCGCGTAAAGGAACTTCGTTCCAAAAAATAAATCTATATATTTATATATACGAGGAGAAATCAAAAAGTAGTAAGAATGAGATAGAATATAATGCTATTGATAACTTAATAATTTATTTTTCTACATAGTCTCCGAGTCTCTCTACATACCGAGTCCATCGCTTTTCCAAGGCTTCAATCCCTTTCAAAAAAAAAGTTTTGTCTTGGTCCTGCAAAAAGCTCTCCACGGCATCTATCACCTCGTTATCGTCTTCGTACCTGTTTCCCCTTAAGTATTCTTTCCATTTGGGGAACAGATAAAAATCGCTAGGCGCCAGATCTGGTGAATAAGGGGGATGGTCAACCAATTCGAAGCCAGCTTGTTGAATGTCAGCCATCGCAACTGCCGAGCTGTGCGCGGGTGCGTTGTCGTGATGAAACAGCACGCCCCTTCGAAGTTTCCCTCTCCTTTTCTCTTTGATGGTATTCCTCAACTTGGGAATTAATGCTGCATAATATTGGCCTGTAATAGTGGTTCCACGCTCCAGGTAATCAATCAACAATATCCCTTCTGAGTCCCAAAATATTGAGGCCATAATCTTGCCAGCCGATGCCACGGCACGAAACTTCTTCGGGGTCGGTGATGATGGTCGTTTCCATTGTGAAGATTGCTGTTTTGTCTCGGGATCAAAATGATGGACCCATGTTTCGTCCATTATTACGAAACGAGACAAAAAGTTTTCAGAATCTTCTTGAAACTTGTCCAACAATGTCTTCGAAATGTCAAGTCGATTTTGTTTCTGACTGTCTGTTAACATTCTCGGCACCCATCTTGCGGAGACTTTTCTCATATTCAAAGATTGTTTCAATATGGATTCAATACTTCCATATGAAATGCCCGTTTCTTGAACTAAGTAACAGATGGTAACTCTTCGATCGCTCAATACAATTTTCTCGACTTTAACAACATTTTCTTGGGTGACTGACGTCGATGGGCGGCCGCAACGATGTTCGTCTTCCGTGCTCGTTCTCCCTACTCGAAATTGAGAAGCCCACCTTGCGACAGAGGAATACGGCGGAGCAGACTCTCCTAATGTTGCCTCCAAATCGCAGTGAATCTCTTGCGTCGTTAACTTTTTTAAACAGAGGTATTTAATAACGGCTCGCACTTCGTTTTTCTCCATTTTCGAGAACACGTTCCGACACGAAGCAAACAAATGACTACATTCAGAAAAAAAAACAAAAGAGAATCGAAGACTTTTTCTTTATTAATATTACAAATATCTGAGCTATGCCTGCCAGTATTTTTTTTTTTTCTTACTAAGGAGTATATACTATATGTCGTTCTCACTAATTTTTGATCACCCCTCGTATATATTGTATATAAAAATGGATGTTGGTATAATCTGATGTTAATAGACTTCGATACCGTTTGACCGATCACCATGAAAGTTGGCACATTTACGTATTTCTTCACGGAGAAAGTGCTATCCACTTTGTAACTCGCCACTAGATGGTGCTGCAGCACATCAACTTCTATACCGTTCAATCGATCGCAAAAATCATATCGACGGCAAAACAGAATAGTTTGTTATTTTATTTATAGAGGTAAATAAATATACACAGACAGGACACGTCTGCCGGGTTTTGTAAAATATAAAGTTGTGTCAAAACCCCCAGTTTCATTATACTTAAACTAAAACATTTAGAAATTAAAGATAATTTTGTGAGAGATAAAACATTATTTTTATTGAATATGTACTTACAAATGAACAAATAAGTGATATTTTCACTTACTAAGCCTTTAGCTAAAGTTAAATTTGAAACATTCGCTGGTCTATATTTATTTTGAATAATAAAGTTTTTGTTTTGAAATTTAGCATTGTTGAAATATTAGAATTACAATCATAAATTACCTTTGCCTACCTGTATTTAGCCTGTTTGGTAACACTGTTCTAGCCTATTTTAAGTAATATATTTTTTAATTTATTTATGGACGAAGGCGGCATACGAGCATACAGTCTACCTGATAGTAAGTGGATACTGTCGCCCATAAACACCTGCGATACATGCCAACATTAGACATAATAACAAACGCTGGCACGCCCCCGGAAGCGCCCCCGGATCTTTGGAGATATAGGAATGAATTTGGAGAAAGGGTTGGGAAAATGGGGAGGATAACATGGGAATGGGCTCTGGCACATCTCACTCACCACCGAAACAAGTACGCGCATTAAGGAAATACGATAAAGTGGGAAATGCAGTACATTTCAAGGTAGTCTTCTGTGAGAGGGGGGTAACGTGGCCAGTCGAGCGCGCCCAGCAGCTGTTGGATTGCAGTGTGCACTCTCCCCTCAATAAATAGAGCCCTAAGAGTAAAAGTTTACAACTACAACAAATACAACTTTTCAGTCCCCATACCCTTTACGACACTCTAGGAGCAAAAATCTAAGCAAAATGGTAAATTGAAATATTGTCAATTGCGTTTTGATATTTCTATAATAAATTTAAAACTTCTTTTAAAGTAAAAGAATAATAGAAAAATAAAAGCAGTATTGAGTGTGTAATAAAACACAAAATCTAAAAGAAATGCACGATAAATTCTAGTCAGATTTTTTAAAAGTAATAATAGTGAGAATATTAAATAGTAACTTACAATTATTTACCTAAACAAATGCCTAACGAAACGTTAGTTCAAAGCCGTCGTTTTAAGTTCTTACTAGCCGCTTATTTCTGTTTGGTTTTTATCAAATATCTCTGTTTATCAATCGACGGTATGTTTTATTAATACTTACTTCGTAAAGTAGTATTCTTTTACATATATTGTCACTAGCTATAAAGGTAATACTATGAAAGAAGTCCCATAAAACGATATCTTGTTAACTTTTCAGCCTAGTGTTAAATTATTCTGTGTTATAACGTTGTTTTTGTTAAACTTTTATAATTACTAGCTATTTCAAAGCAGACATTCACGCTCAATAATTCGTAACTATCACGTCCATCTCTTTTTCTCCACATTGATTTTTATTTCAGGTTATTATCGACCTGTCAAGGAGACATTTTTTCATCAACCTGTTTGCGTAAATTTCGCAAAATAGGAGACGAAAACCCCTTTAAGTTCTCCAATTTCATATCGACTCTGCCACCAATAGTAAGTATTTACTCGATACATTTTCAATTTGGCTTTAACACAAATATGTAGTTTACCTTTCCTATAAATATACCTACCTTCAATTTTTTATTGGATCGCAAAAGTAGGTACATATTTGAATATTTTTTTCTGGAAACTCAATTTTGGCGTAAAATATGAAGTGAATCCATAAAGATGACGTTAAAATCTAGTTATTTATTAATTCCTCTCTTGTTTTACATAATTTTATATTATAACCTCCAGAAGTACAACACAAATTGTATTTAAATGTACAATATTTTATATTATAACCTCTAGAAGTACAACATACAAACATTTAAATGTATAATATTTATTATACATTATATCTCTTTTTATTAAAATTATCTGTGAATATAAGTGTTTGAGAATTGCTCTGAATTAATAAAAAACCTTGTTTTCAGCAATTTTTAATTTTAAAGGGTAACTTGTTCAGTTTAATCAGAATGGATCTATCCTACATTCAAGTTTTGCAAAAACTTAAATAAATAAAAAAAATGTGATAAAGTACCAATACATATATGAATTCCAAGGTCATAAAAATTTTTAAAAGCATTTTGATTGAAAAAAGATAGTACATATTTTAGTTTTTTCTCACAAAATTCTTTATTATGAAAAAACTATGATTGTGGGTTCGATTCATTCTGATTAAAGTCGGTCATTTTAAAACAACATGACATACTTATTAGAATATGAAGCTTATAAGATAATTAATCTTACCGTAATTGACTTTTTGGTAATCTAACTGCAAAATGTTTCTTTTACCTACTCATAGATACTTTTGTTACCTAAATAGGTTGTTATTGTTAATATCATGATCTATTTGAATAGAAAACTAAGTAAGACAACAAAATATTAATTGCTTTTAAACTGACATACTTACCATCTTAATGTAATAGATCAGGGAGAAAGCCTTTTGTATTTTGTACATGTGAAGTTGTAATCAAATCTCTTTGTATTTTTTGTACCTGACTGGTGTTTTCTGCCATTTTTCCATTATTTTCCAGTCTGTGAATATGAGTGAAAGTAATGAAGAAATTCACTACATTTTGAAATTTTATTACAAAACAGGCAAAAATGCCACACAAGCCGCAAAAGAAAATTGTGCTCTTTATGGATCTAATGTGGTATCGCTCGAAATTTTAATGTGAAAGATAGCCCTCTCTCTAGTTGCCCAGTTACAGATAAAGTCCATGCCATCTGTGGAGCAAGATCAACACATCAGTAGTTATGACATTGCTGAGAAACTGGGTATTGATCATAGAACGCTTTCAAGTCATTTGAAAAGTCAGTGCCACATGATCTTACGGAAAGAAACTTTATAAACTGTGTTTCCATTTGCGATTATCTGTTAAAATGAAATGAAACAGATAGTTTTTGAAATAATTGATCATGGGTGACAAGAAATTGAGAAGTGACGAATGGATCACTCACAACAAGAATGTGAAAAAGATTGTGGTCAAAGCACAGACAGGTTCCAAAAACAGTGGTAAAACCTGGCTTAACACGAAACAAGGTGATGTTGTGTGTATGGTGGGAGGAAATGTATTGTTCATTATGAGGATTTACCACCGGTGGAAAGTATTAATTCTGATCTCTACTACCAGCAGTTGATAAGATTAAAACAAACAATTGAGACAAAATGGCCTGAGCTAATAAACAGAAAGGGTGTGATCTTTAACCATGATAACCCCAGACCACACACATCTTTTGTTAGCCACTCATCGAAAATTGAGAGAACTTGACTGGGAAGTGTTGATGCATCCACCATATAGCGCTAACCTTGCCTCCTCAAATTTCCACCTGTTTCGGTCACTTCAGAAATCTTTAATTAGAGTATGTTGATATCAAAAAAGGACTGTCAAAATTACTTGTCACAATTTTTTCACTAAAGTACAAAGAAACTTTCTCCCCAAACTAATATGTATATTATTGGTGATTTTTGAATTATTTATAAATATGAGAAACATTATTAAGGTTGGATGAGAAGAGCCAAATATTGTGTGTGGTTATAATAATCCTCTCCCAAAGCTCACTGCTTTGGGAGAGAATTATATCCAGCAGCAAAGAGACAGATGGTATAGTAGCCAGTGAGCCATGTAACCATTTACATGGCTCACTGGCTCTTTAATTGTGTAATAATTCAAAGCTACATAATACAGACTTCCTACTAAATCCCACCAATGAGGTAATATCTAATTTAAATCGGTATATCTGGAATTGCATGAGTTGCACGTATGTTATGAACTACACCTCTAGAAGAGTGGACTCCCCTAGTAGACTTCACCAGTGTGGCATTTTAAGGCCTTGTATCCTTACATTTTAAGCATATCCAGCAGTGGATGATATATAGTCGAATTATGGTAAAAAGATGATACTTTCAACTACAACATTACAACAATAATGCTCATTTGTAGATAAAATATAATGAAAAGCTGCCTAATTCTGACCTTACATTATTATTATAGAGCACTAAGTCTTGTAATCACAGGATCAATAATGTAAATCCTATTTTCTCGTAACTATAAATAATATTTAAACTTATTTATTTAAAAGAAAATATCAACTAAATGAACAGGCAGTCCGTGTTAGTCTGCTGGTAGCCATAATAAAGATTGATCCTAGCTTTGATTCCAACATTTTCATATACATTATACTTCATATGTATTATACTTAGTGACATATATACAGTCTTTTGTTAATTGTAATTGTGAAAGAGAAATAAAGGTGGGTTAGGTTTAAGTTCTCTGATGACAATAAAGAAATAGAAGTCCCATGAAGGGAGACCACTTGTTGATGATATCCTTAATAATCTAAAACATTTACATCAGTTAAAAGTAGGTTGTTTTGTTGGTCATGATTTGCTGCTCTTCTAAACACAAGCCATTGTGAAATCCATTGAAAAGAGAATTTATTTATTTTTAGAAGAGGTGACAGACGGGTATGCAGCACACCAGATGGTAAATGATTACCACAGCCCATGGACAGTACTTGCAACATGCGGAATTCAGGTGCAATAATAAGGCCCCATACCCCCCAGTGATTTACTAGGAGAGGCCTGTGCCCTGCAGTGGGACATTAAAGGCTGATACAATAATATAACTGCTGTCAGGGTGGTGGAACGATGCCCCGCTGCAGTAAACGAACACGGAGCGGCGCGCCCGCCAGCGGCGAGGTGCTGCCGGGCGCGACCTCACTTGACGACCACCATCATCATCACAAGAGGTCTAGAAATAGCAGGTATACAGGTTTTCAACTGTCTCACTGACTAAAGCACAGAAGCCTTCTTGACAAAGTGGTTAGAAGTTGGATCTAATAATAATGATTAATGGTTACCTCGTTCCAATCCAATTTGTCCAAAATGTATAGAAACAAGGGGCCCGAGGTAACTGACGCGGCCTTAAATTAAATGTGATCTGATAATTGTTAACATATCCATAATTTGATTCATTGAGACTGCAAGTTTGCCCTTATTTTAAAGCTAAATGTCGAAATATTTCATTCATTTGGTTTTGTTTTCGGCAAATTTGATTGGAACAGACTATATGTATTTTATTGGCCAATATGATTACATATTCTTCACGTGTTTTCATTCAGAAGTGGAATTTAACATATATAGTTGTTCCAACTGAAAGAATGGATTTGTCCTTGTCTTTAAAATATTTTCTACAATAAGTCAATCAGAGCAATTTTTTTACGTGAGAGCCTTTCCTCGCCTATGGCTTCTACCTGAGCCTTTGTTTCTTTCCGAACTCATAATTCTAGTTTAATCCTTTGTTTACCCAAAAGGTTGACTGGTAGAGAATGCCATAAGGCATTTAAGTGTGCCTTTTGTACATTTTGTCTGTGCAATAAATTAAACCTGATAATATGTAAAACCCATATATTTTACGCGTAATATATTTATTTATTAATACAATACAAACTACTACAATTACATACTAATTGACTGACTGACAAATAGTACACATTTAATGTTATGAAGCCCTGACTCCTGAAGACCTGTGTTGCAGGAACCAATTATTATTTTAATTTGCTTACTCAATTAGATGTTTATTTATTTATATAAAAATAAAAATGCAATGTCCAGCCATGTGAGATATATTATTATTAATTGATAGACGGGCAGCTTGCGCTGATGCATCATAATGCTCTTAAGATATTGGTCAATTCTATTTTACAATGATCTGTCTTTTTGATTTCAGTTCACGTCGACATTCCAAATCAGAAGACACTAGTTTCAGTACAAAAAAGTGTATAGCGTGGTTTAAAGAATATACGACGGTCACAGAGCCAGATGTTTTAGGTGAGTCAATATAAAAACTTTTCGATATACAACAATTTTATGGGATTTCTCACCACCTCCTGATACTTTATCAGAGGGTATCAGAAAGTCAGTGTCAGCTAGATTTAATTTGCAGATAATTTGACAGATTTAGCTATCAGATTCTTAACAATAACTGTCAGGGTGAGAAAGCCCTGGTCCCACCAAGAACGAAAAACGATGAGCGAGTGGTCCAGAAACAAGTAACAAGGAGTGAGTACACAATTCTACCAGGCGCCACGTATTTTGTCGCCGAGCGAGGAGGTACGAGTGAAGTGAACGACAACAATGAGCTAGAAGCAACTCGTCCTAGTGTTGCGAAAAACTCGAATCTTTTAACCAGGGTTCGCTGATATATATCGGCGGATATATATCACGATATTATATCAATTGATATTCATTGTCAAAACTAGAATTATGGCAGATCTCACGCTTTTAAATTAGATAGATAGATTTTTTATTTCATACACACAAATGATCGCAATAACGTGACAATGTCTTATTCTAAAAATTAATTAAACATAGTTATGCAAACAAAAAAAAATGAAATTAAAAACAAGGCGATAAAAACCATTTGTGTCGAAAGAGTATCCGTCTCAGCACAAGCTGTGTACCGTAAAAACAGCATACAGCGCTGATTTTCAGACGAAACCAAGACGCGTGAAACAGGTGTAACAGTGGTGTGCGCCGTTGAACATAATTCTTGGACCTATAAGATGTGTAGATAAATGTAAAATTATAATCTTTGATGACTAAACAAAACGGTATCCTGGAAATGTTTTCGAACAAGTTCGACTGTCAGTACATGAAGCGTTGTTGTATGCTACATGTGCTGACAAATAAATTACTGTGACCCACCTATTACTATGCATTTCATTCGGATGTTGATAAATTAAAATAACACTTGATTAACATCCGAGCTGAAGGGTCACTTTATTCATTTTAAGTTAATATACTTTAATTCGTAGCACTAACATAATTTTATAAGTCTTTTTCTTTAATTATTTTATTATACTAACACTTGCTATGGATCTGTGTTATCCGATAAAATAGAATAAAATAAAAAAAAAAAATAATAATAATTATGAGAGTAAGTGGTCAAATATGTACACAGTATTTCATTACTATGTTCATACATTCATTCATACATTAATATGTTAATAACAATATTCAATATACATTTAATCTCAAATTTGAACAATACAATTTCTCGTTAACAGAATACAATACAAGCTCTAAATTGTTTAATAAAACTAATATTGACTAATACTTTGATTTATATTTATATTACTTTGAGACTGGAAAGGCATCGTGTGTTACGAGCTTTTGCCCCATGACCAAACCATTAATTCTGATGTCTACTGTCACTTGACTTCACAGCACTTGACGAAATACGCCAGAATTTATTAATAGAAAAGGTGTAGTTTTCCATCACGACAATGCTCGACCGCATACATCTTTGATGACTAAACAAAAATTTATGGACCTTGGCTGGAAAGTATTAATGTATCCTCCATACAATGCAGAGCATAGCACCTTCGGATTATCATTTATTCCGCTCTGTCAATGGAGTAAAATTACATTCAAGAGAAGCCTGTATATACCATTTAAATCAGTTTTTCGTGCAGAATCCCCAAAATTTTTATGGCGATAGGTTAATGGCTCTACCAGAAAAATGGCGAAATATAATCGAATTAAATGGACAACATTCCTTCAATAAATATTTATGTAATACAAAACAAGTCTTTATTGTTTTCACTATAAAGAGGCCGCGAACTTATCAGACTACATAATGTTTTCCAGGATATCTGATATTTGAGATTTTTGCGTTTTTCACACATATTTATCTATTTAAAAGTCGTATAAAAGAAATGAGATAAACATTCGCGGTAAAGCCCGGTAAGCGGTCAGATAAATATCTGATATTTAACTGAAATATTTAATACGAAATCCATATTATAAATAAAAGTCATTACACACTAAATATTCAAAAACGAAATCTTTTAATAATCCACCTACAGACTGAATCAGTTAATAGAAAGAAAAATTTTAAATTATTATGATTTTTCAGGTCCTGAAGGTATGGAAAAGTTTTGTGAAGATTTAGGAGTTGATCCAGAAAATGTTGTGATGTTAGTAATTGCGTATAAAATGGGCGCCAAACAGATGGGATTCTTTACACAAGAGGAATGGCTAAATGGTAAACTGATTCTTGAAATGATAAATTGTAACATAATTGTACAATCTAAATTGTACAAGCAATTGTATTAGAATAAAAATTGTATATTCGTAGGAAGATTGACGTTAT
Organism: Sesia apiformis; assembly: GCA_914767545.1. Taxonomy (NCBI): domain Eukaryota; kingdom Metazoa; phylum Arthropoda; class Insecta; order Lepidoptera; family Sesiidae; genus Sesia; species Sesia apiformis. Next base: position 1,887,251 of record OU611958.1, read on the forward strand.
GTTTTAGATACAATTTAGATTATATGTGTCTTTAGCTATTAGGCTTGTAGCCAATTTATGCACAATTTCATCTCTATTTGTCCCTCCATTGATATAAGAAAGCGTTCCAAACAAATAAACAGACATCGTTACATTTTTATAGAATGTGTCATTGAAAAAATGCAAAATCTGAAAATAGGTTGTCCAGTATCGAGAGTAGAATATGTACCAGTTTTTACAATAGGTATTTTATATGATTTATAGCACAATGCTAGTAAGTTTACCGTATATCGCGTCGCCCGAGTTGCGTCGCGCACTACTAATGTTTAAGACAGGACAATAACACCATATTTGTAACTTTTAATTTATTCCTTAAAATAATTTTATTTTCTGCTCGAACAGTTTCATACATTTTAAATTGTTTGACATGTTTCAGGTTTTACATTATTTCGCTGATACGGTGTACATTAGTTATGACTATGATATTTCATGACTCGTGATTTACGATGCTAAAACGTGGTCCGTGTGGGATTGATCTATAAGTTCAAAGTCGCTCAGTGAGTGATGGAAATATCGATGGAGATAGTTTCTATGATGAATTCGTACAATCAAAGTCATTGACATAACATGTGTAATTGTGGGTACTTTTTTTTTTTTATAGAGAAGAGGGCGGACGAGCAAGCGATCTCACGTGATGGCAAGTGTTACCGCCGCCCATGGACACCTGAACTGAACCCACAATTACATTTTACAGTAATCTTCTATGAGAGAAGGGTAACTGGACCCTTTTGAGCCAGAATCGCTAGTGTGTCGTGTATACTATTACTAGGTATTTTTATAAATTTCTTGGTTCCACAGTTTCTCAAAAATTTCTTGTCATGGGACCAAAATCAGAACATTTCCAGGGAAATCGAGATCGAGAATTCTCAGGTCAGGAACCCACCCGTCTGATTTTCATAAATATGTTTGTAGGTCTAACAGAGCTGCAGTGCGACGGTGTACACAAACTGCAGAACAAACTGGATTACTTGCGTAGTCTCCTCAATGACCCATACGTATTTAAGACTATCTACAGATATTCTTATGATTTTGCTAGGGTGAGTATTGTTTTATTTCTTGTTTGTGTTTTTTTTCTTTTTGTAAAAGAAAGGTGACACGAGCAGTCCATCACAGCTGTATCCGCTTACCCGGTGGTAGGTGGATACGGTCGCACATGAAAATTCGGGAATGTGTCAACGTCGGTCAAAATTGACAAACGTCGCCATACCCCAGATCTGAGCAGCTGGTGGTTATTGAATACTGTCGCGCATGGACATTGATATATGCTAACATTTGTCAAAAATGACAAACGATGAATTCAGTTAAATTTAATAATGTACTTTTTGATTCAATGCTTTGTTTCGTTGTGTTATATGCTACATCCGGACTCTCGCCGAGTGAAGACATGCCTTTACACAAATATAAAAGTGTGAATTGAATGTTTGCTGCGATTTGTCAAACTTTGCTGCCGTGTGTCAGTCCGAGTCAAAGGATCTATCGCACTTGTAAACTAATGTGTACAATAATGTTATAATAATGTACAAGCCTCGAGGAACTGCACCACCTCTTAAAAGAGTGAACTCGGTAATCCGCTTGGCCAGCGTGGTGTTTTAAGGCCATACATCCAACATGTCCGACAGTGGATACTAAAAGGGCTGGTTCCAATCTAATATTAAAGGGTAAAAAACGTGGCAGCCATTTATTAGTAAGGTGGTCGTGAGGTTATTTATTTTATTTTTGCCCTTTTTAGCAGGGCTGCAATATTGAGAAATGATGGTCTATTGATTGATAGTTGGTTGGTACGATGTCCACAGGACAAAGACCAGCGTTCACTAGACACGGCCACAGCGCGGGCACTACTGGGCGTGTTACTGCCCCGGTGGGCGCTCCGCGCTCCTTTAGCAGAGTTCCTTCAACGCGAGCGCCGCTACCGCGTCGTCAACCGCGACCAGTGGTGCAACATCCTCGAGTTCAGCCGTACAGTGGACGTACTCCTCAACACTTACGACGCGGACGGCGCTTGTGAGTATTCACTAGCGATGCACGATTACCAATAACATAAACAAATTACTTAATTATTAAAGCTATTCAAATAAATCAAGCGCGCGAATAATCGAGGCTGGTGGTTTAATCGAGGTTCTAGTGATTCCACATAAAAAACGATTTTATATCTGGCAAACTTAGCAACAGATCGTGCGTAATCGATTCATTTGGACCCCAATAGTTTTTTTGGTCTTGTCAATTAGACATTGACATAATTCGCAATCGCTCATCCCTAGATATGCACACACAGCATTTGTGCATTTACTACCGCCCGTATAATTAGCAATATTAACAGCTGTCCAGTTTGATACTAACTTCGATTGTGCGATCTTACCGCATTATACCGCAAACCGGAAACCCTTGGCATCTGGCTATTGAACCACCACATGGGCTCTGCCAAAGAGCTCTGAATAGGTTTCTGGTAGGTTAAAGTCATCCCTGGTGGCAAGCTCCCCCTTGATATCACTGTGATGATATTGATATGCTGGTAATGATATCACTGCCAATCGGTGAGACTGTTTACAACCACTTCTGTAATTAAGAAGTGACTAGCTTTATTGTTTTTTTTATTAGATTAGATGACAGACGAGTGGGCGGGCCACATGATGGTAAGTGGTCACTGCCACCCATGGACACCTGCAACACCGGGGGCTTACGGGTCGACCTTGCAGAATCCTGTTCACTCTCTTGATCTCTCTCTTGAAGAGCCCCATGTCGTAGCGTAATGGAAAAACCTCGGCTGACAATTCATTCCACAACTTTCGGGTTCGCGGTAAAAGTGTCATTTTGTCCGCACAGTACGTAGCGACTCTATGTCAAGGATGTGCGGATGAACCGCACGACGATGACGAGCAGTGCGATGGTAAAAACCTGAAGTATTGGCATCAAATTCAACAGTTCATCAAATTTACCATTATATTAGGCGGTAGAAAACGTAGAGAAGCACAACATCTCTTCAGATGCTGAGCGCTTCTAGACCACCTGTGAGAGTGGGATTTATGTAATACAAAAAGTTTTTATTAATAATTTGACTATAAAAAGACGGAAAACTTATCAGACTACCTAATATTATAATATTAATATAGTTTTTGTCGATTCCAGGGCCAGTAATGCTAGACGAGTTCGTAGAATGGCTGCGAGCGGAGAGGTCCGGTGATGCCGCAATGCCGCCCGCCAGCTGAGGGCGAGCGGGCGCGCGCACACGGTAAGGCGCGTCCGTCCCGCGCGGCGGCCGCGGCCCGACTGACGTCACTAGGCGAGACTCGCGCGTCGTCTACCCGCAAGTTTGCTATCACGACACTATCTAGTATATCTAGCCTACTTGAAAAATGAAACTTTATTTAAATTTAATTGTTGCTTAAAATTGTTAATTAATCAGTTTAATACATTCTCGCCCCGACTGACCTCTCACCTCACACGAGACTCTACCATCTACCCGCAAATTTACTATCAGTATCTGCTCTACTTGAAAAATGAAAACTTTATTTAAATTTAATCATTGCTTAAAATTGTTAATCATTTTATTCCATTATAGTATTTCTTCAGAATTGTGCGTAACTCTATGACCTGAGCTTCTTGAAAATAATGATAAAAATCTCATATTTTTTATTAAAAGGTTATTATCAGTGTCTTTAGTTATAACAACAAAAATAACTGCTTAGTGATACACTACCCTTCAAAGAAGAAAAGACATTAAAGTAGAGTCAATGTAATAGACCACTTTTGACATTTCATTGGCTTTGTGACGATATAACTTTGCATCGGTCCCATAATCCATTTAAGTTTATAAATTCATTACTGAACACTAAAATTATTTAACTTTTATAATAAGAATTTTTTTAATTTGTCTTGTTATATCAAATTTAAGAAGTTTGACGGTCAATTTGGTTGCTAATATCATTACCAATTTATATTTTAAGAAATTTGTACCTCCTTACAAGGTTACGCCTGTCCACATTTTTTCTTTTTTAATACTAGGGATGTGATCTTTATAATCGAATTAACTCGTAGAGAGAAAGGAATATCGAAGAAATTTACCGTTACGATAAATAAACATAATTAAGAAAACGATAAAATTATTAAATAATTGAAATCATTTTAATAAATAAAATTGTTAATTGGTAAATATAAGTAATTAAATTAATATATCTATATCTCATTTAATATATTAATATATTAAAACAATATCTGAAATTAAAAAAGAAGAAGTACCACCTATCTGGAATATTTTACATACGGCGAACAAAAGCAAAAGAAGTAAGCCAGTTGTCGATTAACCACATTTATGGTTATTATATGATAAAAGAAAACTTTTATGTTAACTTTTATTAAAAGAAGCAGGCTTATTTTCTCGTGGAATATCATCTTTAATAAAAACTCCGTGTACAAATGTTTCAAAAGATGATTGAAAGAAAGAGGTAGAAAAAAAACGAAGATTTTTAACGTGATTTAAGAATTGGTAATACTAGCGACGATAGCAGTTTCCACGACCGGTGACTCTTGAAAGGCCACTAAGGCCACAAGAATTTAGCCATTCCGAAAAAAAAAAGGATAACAGTTTCTAATAGTTAATAGTTCCAACTAAGAAATAATTATTTATTACATATATGAACTGGTTTCATTATATTTCCCTTAATTACACCTAATTTTTAGGTCATGTGGCGTACGTAGAAGGTTTCTAAGGCTGTATGTGCTCTAAAAACATTATTGGAGAATTATTTTTTTATGAACACTAAAATCGATTCACTAATAAATATATGACTAACTTATCGATTTTTGTATTTTAATCGATAATTGCTGTTAGATTACCTCACTATGACACCCCGTTTGACACCTGTCAAAAGTGGCCTATTACGATGACTATTTTAGTAAAATTTTTAACGAATAAGTAACATTATACATTCTTTTTATTTTTACCAAAACTCTCAAGTTTCTAGCTAGTTTTTAAATTAATGTATACCAATTGTTTTTTGTATTACTCTCAAATGTTTTGAAAATGCACTTGTGCCTTTTTTCTAGGAAAGGCAGTACAGGTCACAACTACTGATATATTTTTTTGGGCTAATCAAAAGTCAGGGATTTGTGGATCGCTATGAAGAATTTCCCTTTACTCTATGAATGACCTTGACATTTTTTGGATTAATAGTATTAATAGGTCTATTTGATTCGAACTGCACTATATTTTCTTAGAAAAGAACGGATATATTAAGCGAATATTAAATTTAAATAACGTTTATGAACGAGGCTGTATATATTGACATTTTCTTACATTTACCAAAGCAATATAACTATTAAACCAGATGATTGCAAAAGCGAATTAATTTCTGTTATTGCAATTTGAATTCCAAAATCTAAAGCTCGATTAACGTTTATTTTATATTACAAGCGCCAAATTGGATTTAATTTAAAAGAAATATATCCTATTGTTATAATGTTTGTGAAGACATTTTTTTTGAAAAGATCAAAAATCACTTATTGTTTTGAAATTCCTATAATTAGGCGCTAAACAATACATACATAAGCTGATAAAACATAACCCCTTTTGGCTTTGCTATAATTAGGCAAATAAAAAGACAAGTAGGCTCTTGTTTTCATAGGCGTTAAGTTTCTTTTATTTTGTGTATTTTAAAAATAACACACAAGCAATGATCGTTTTTTTTAATATAAAGATAACTTACCTGTGTTTTTTACTATGTTACCGTTTGTGGCATAGAAACAATATTACTAAATTGCATTTTTTCTTAGTTGTCTTATTATGTAAACAAGTATGGCGTATTGATAACCAAAGACAATTTAATGTTAATATTTTCTTAGGTTTTCGCGATTACTATACATAGCAATTAAACAACTTTTAACGGTTTAAATCGCGTATATTTGACATTATTTATATCCCGACGTTTCGAACACTTTGCAGTGGACGTGGTCACGGGGTGACTAATTGATTTTATTTGTCACTTGAGTTATTAAGAAATTATTACTACCGTCTGAAATTTTTATGAACTACCGTCTGAAATTTTTTAATCATAACATTCCCTATGCACGCAGTATTCGCTCACGGTGTCCAGAGGTCTTGCAGTATGGCGTTGGCCTTGTGATTTAATTAATTTAATGACTGGATCCCAAGCCGGTGGTACTTGCCAACCATCTTCTCTATTGAAATTTGGGTGTTTCTTGATTTCAATAGCCTCGCGTAACATTCTTGGCATGTACCGGGTCTCTCTAGCGAGGATTTGTGGATTATCAAATCGAATGTAATGGTTGGGTTTGTCCAGAACATGTTCACAAACTGCAGACTTGGTCGAGCGTCTGTTCTTCATGTCAGCTATGTGTTCTCCCATGGAGCCAACTCCCATCACCATCCATGTCAGTTGGCTACCGTAGGCAAATCTTTGTTACAGAGAGCACACGGCATCTGTGACACTGACCACCTCGAGGAAGAGCTTCTGCATGTGAAACAAGTACTGCGAAGCAACAATCACAAACTCCCACGAATGCGTCACAGAAGCCGCCCCAAGCCTCCTACAGTTGAGCGACAACCTGCCATCTTACCATACATCAAGGGCATCACTGACAAAATTGGCAATATCTTAAGACGAGCTTCAATTAAAACTTACTTCAAGCCGCACAAGAAGATTAGCCAATTTTTAAGACCTGTCAAGAGCAATATCCCCCTACAAGATGCAGGCGTTTACAAGCTTGATTGTGAATGCGGATTATCATACATTGGGCAAACAAAGAGGAGCATCGGTATCCGGATAAAAGAACACATAGCTGACATGAAGAACAGACGCTCGACCAAGTCTGCAGTTTGTGAACATGTTCTGGACAAACCCAACCATTACATTCGATTTGATAATCCACAAATCCTCGCTAGAGAGACTCGGTTCATGCCAAGAATGTTACGCGAGGCTATTGAAATCAAGAAACACCCAAATTTCAATAGAGAAGATGGTTGGCAAGTACCACCGGCTTGGGATCCAGTCATTAAATTAATTAAATCACAAGGCCAACGCCATACTGCAAGACCTCTGGACACCGTGAGCGAATACTGCGTGCATAGGGAATGTTATGATTAAAAAATTTCAGACGGTAGTTCATAAAAATTTCAGACGGTAGTAATAATTTCTTAATAACTCAAGTGACAAATAAAATCAATTAGTCACCCCGTGACCACGTCCACTGCAAAGTGTTCGAAACGTCGGGATATAAATAATGTCAAATATACGCGATTTAAACCGTTAAAAGTTGTTTAATTGCTACAATTTAGTGTTGTGAAATCATCGAATGAACTATAGAATAGATTTACGAAGAACGTAATCTTTTTTCGTGGAGTATTATTTAAAAATACAATCATGATTAAAATAATGATTCAACGAAAAAATCCATGCTATATAGTTAAAAAATTTAACTATATAGTATAGTGACTGCCTGCGGCTTCGCTCGCGTAGAAAAGTTCGTTATCCATAAAAAGTATCCCTTGTCCTATTCTGAGTTATAGTCTACATATATACCAAGTTTCAATAGAATTTGTTTAGCCATCTCGGAAACCAGCCATCAAGAACTCTGATTTATATAGGGCCGCATACTAGGCAGGGTTCAAGTTCAAGGAGAACCTCGGATTCTACTCAACCGATTGAGATGAAATTTATCGTATATCAACCAGTCTATTGCTCAACCAGGTGAAATATATTTTCAAATGAATGGCGTGCTGACAACGTCGCGTTACCATCGGATTTCGTGAAATTCTTTTTTTTGGAGTTTATAGCCCGGTTACAAAACCTTTAAGCCAATCCATGCACTTCAGTGTATGAGAAGCATTAGGTACTATAATAATGCATCAAATCAATCATCACTGCAATTGATCAAAATGAAATATCGTATTGGCTTACTTTAATAACAAACGGCGACCACAGTTCGATTAATTATTGGCATTGCTTTGTGTTAAATATTAATAATCTTTTTGTACTTCGTTATCTACAATTTTTCATAATATGAGAGCGTTTAGTGATCTCATATTAAGAAAAACATGCATATATTTGAAGTAACGAGTTTCGTATGAACTTGATTTGAAAATCTCCATATAAAAATAAACCTTCCTTTTTTTTCCTTATAACCTATTTTATATGCCAAGACAAAGTTCATAAACTTCCCAATCATTCATTCATTGATCAGTGATCACTAGCATCACTAAAAATAATCCATAGACAATAAAAATACACGCAATGTCAGAAGCCGTCAAATGTAATGAAATGTAGAAGGCCCTGGTGTTGCAGGTGTCCATGGGCGGCGGTAACATTTACCATCACGTGGGACCGCTTGCTCGTCCGTCCACTAGTCTATAAAAAAATGTGTTTTATAGATTAGGACAATAATTTGATTTCGACGGAAATTTTGTTTTTAATAGTTCATTTGAACCAGTTTTATGTGAAATTCATATTGTGTATGTTTCTTTTAGTACGCAAGACGTATATTCATAGCCTATGCTGTGTGATTGACACAGAAAATCGTGATTTCGTTGCGAAGTGATGTTTGTTTACAAAATACGACAAGTAAGAGGAAATTTTACATATAATCAGACTGCGATGTTATAAATTGTAATTATGTCAGTTTATGATTTTTCAATGGAAATGACTTTGTATTATCGTTCGCTGTGATTAAAATTATTTTGTTAGAATTTTCCGTCTTAAAGGGCGAGCAAACACTTTTGTTTTCGTTAAACTAGGTATATCAGATATTAATTATAATTATAACAGCATATGTCAAGATATTACAGATGAAAATGTCATGGTGGATTCACATTATGATTCGATGTGTCATTAATTGTGTAGAAACGTTTCTTTAATTTCTCTGGTGGTTTTTATTTCTTTTGGTACTTCAAAATTAAAGGCTTTTTGTCACTTACGCGTTATGAATTTGACATTTATAATAAACATAAAAAGCCTTTAAAAGGCTTTCAAACTTCAATGTTACTTCATGTGTCGTCTATATTCTCTCTGAATAGCTTAGTTGTAGTTATCCTTGTATATTTTAGCATTTATTTTAGGTATATGTATGTATATTATGATTTGGTTATCATTTACCTAAAAGGTGATCTTACCTAGCGATGGCGAACATAATAATCTAGAAATCTTTTTTTTTTTGTTATAAATTTAGTTAGGAATGAAAAAGAGTGTATTAAATTATCTCTTATTTCAACAATATTTCCGTTCGCGGTCGCATAATGTGGTATGTATGCACTTTGATTATTCTCATCGCTGGTCGATAACTCACTAACCTTTGATTACCGCTGATTGAAATGGGCAGTGCCATTTCGGCTCAACAAACTTAAATGTATATTGCCTTCCGAATTTAGGGATTTTCAATTTATGAAATTTTTAATGAAATATACAGGGTGAATTTAGATTCAATCGCCAAAATTGTGACAGCAGTTCTAATTGCTGTATGTCATATTTTCCCAGAAACTAGACTAAAATAAAAAAAAATGCAAATATCAAATGAACTTGGTCGTGTGCTCGTGCGCCCCGCCCCCCGCTCCCCCGGAGCGCGGCGGACCTCGTCTGCTTTATTGTTTCCCCGTCTCTTGGATTTGGGTGGTGTGTTCGTTTTATATTTGTTTCCAACTCTTCGTTCATACGAATATATCGTTCATACTTCGTTCATAATGTTCATGATGAAAATTAATGAAAATTAAAAAAAAAATAAACATTAAGATTATTTGATTTCATCAATAAAAACATCACTAATAATAATAATAATCCGTCCAACATTTTAGTACATGAAAATCGTAAATCAATTTAATTTTCATTCGTACTTAAAACTTTTAATCATGATAATAATAGATATGTTAGCAATAATTGCTATTAAATCAGATTAGGCACTTGCAATGCGTATAATAACCAAACGTCACGTGTACATTCATAAATTAATATCACTTTACACACACAATTGATTTCGCGTCAGAGTTTGTTTTTTTGATTTTGTCACACTAACTGCCGTTCTTACAAATACGTTGTGGAACTTGAGAACCAGGATATCGTTTCCGGTACAGTTGTATAGCACGCAAAGGGAGTAACGAACAGCACATCGCGATTTTTTTTATTATAATAAAAAATATTGTATACTGATCGTGAAAGGATGGCATCACTTTATTTCGCACATATGCACACACTCACACTACACGCACGTCACGCTTCACACACACACACTCGACACGTATTGAATTTTTTTTTACAATTACAATATATAAATATGTGTGAAAAACGCGAAAATCTCAAATCTTATTCGTAGTTATTTAGCGCCGTTTCATATACACAGTTTATTCCTTCCTTGACGATTCCTTGACTCCTTTGATTCACCCACTTATATTTTATAAGAGCCTGAGAGCGACTCATTCGCTATGCACCATGCTCGTTCTTGTAACTCAGCAGTCCAAAAATGAAAGGAATCGGAATCGATAACAGTTAGCCGGAATCATTAAGAGTTTCGGCTCCGCTCGCGGTTACCGATCTTTTGATTCATTGAATCCGGAGTTACCCATCGCTAGCTAAAAGTCAATAGGGAATTAACGTAAACCATGAATAGAACACTTGAACGAAATTTGGCGAACGTATCCAATTTCTTCCTGTATAATAAGTACACTTCGATAAAGAGGATAGCAAATTATCTTACTAGAAGTACTGCGATGGAGAACGATAACGCAGATATATGGAGGAAATGCTATTTGAGCGATACTATTAGACGTACATGTACAGCCATTTTGTTGCAAGGAAAGGGAGGCACAGTGTTGCTGTCCCTTTCTACATTGCGTTTCATTACCCCTTTTAACAAGAATATATGAAAATCTCGAGATTATTCGTTATGTCCATATTTACATAGCTAACAAAAATCATTGAAATGGCACTGCCCGTTTAACCTCACTTAAATTACAAAGTAAAATCTCGGTGATGATTCTTCAATTACATAAAAAAAATAGTTTTCTCTGTTCATTGTGTGCAACTTTGAAAAACCGTTGTTATCATAAACTAATAATAGTACTTTCTACTTAAAAATGTGAGTTTAGGAAATAAATAATACAAACTACAGTAAAAATCTAGGATATTATGTAGTTACTGCGATAGCTCAGGTCGGGGATTTGTCAACTGAGAATCACAGATATACTATCAATAGCTATTGAACCAATTTGTATTATTTTCATAATTTTGCCCACCGATACCAATATTATTGACTAAATAGTACAAGCACCAGATTTTGGGCACTTAATGATGCAATATTTGCCTTATTTTGTTAGTGCGATTTCTTTCCTTATCTAAATTAGGTTGGAACTGTAGTTTTTAATGACCGCCTTGTAATAAACCAACATAAAATTGTTGATTTTGAATGCCTATCGGTATTTATTTCGAATACATCTCGGTATTTATTTCGAATACATCTCGGTATTGATGTCGAATATCTGTCGGCATCGCTGTCGAATATCTTTCGGTATTGATGCCGATTATCTATCTGTATTGATTTCGAATATCTGCCGGTATTGATGTCGCATATTTATTTATGTCAACGTCGAATATTTGTCGTTATTGATGTCGAATATCTCTTGATATTGATGTCTAATATATGTCGGTATTAATGGCGAATATATGTCGATATTGATGTCGAGTATATATCGGTATTGGTAGCGAGTATACATCGGTATTGATGTCGAACCTCTGGTTATTAATAACGTATATATGTCGGTATTGATGTCAAGTATATGTCGATATTAATAGAGCGAATATACCGACGTATATTAATGTGGAATATCTATTGATATTTGCTGAAATTGCGCCACTAAAATTAGACAAATATTATTTCAATAAGAAGGGGGGCGTGGGGGGAGGGCTTTGACGTTTTTACGTAAATGTAAAATAATGAAGATTATTTTTAGAAATTGATTATTCATTTAAATGTTCACTAATGGTCATCACACACGAAGCCAGATTGTAATATTAAAAATATTCAGTTTGTAATAAAAATAATTTGTATATAGATTGAAGACCAGCTCGCGTTATTTCCATTTATTATTTAACATCCTGATTGAGGGTTGGCGCACACCAGGCGAAGCGCAACGCTCCTCTGTGCTTCGCCAGGTCTGCGCCGACACTAAGTTTACAGGCTTCGTGAAATAGCCTGAACGTTATTTCAGTTATTGGTGGGAAATTATAATAAAATATGTGATATTATCTGAGAAAAAAGCCTTAATCTTTAGTCGGTTTTTTTAGTTATTTTTTAAACCTTAGTCGGGCCTAGTTGCCTAGGAATTTTGAAAGAAAGATTTTTGTTGCTTTATCTAAACAACACGATGTTAGAACATGTTTCTATTTAAATAGAATCTTGAAAAGGATACACGTGAAAAATTGTACTGCGCATGCTTGTAATTCGGCGTTATTAAAACCAATATTGGGTATTATTTGAAAAACTTCCTTGGCGCGAATTCCTTCAGGCTTCTGTGGAACAAGACAACAATCTAAGCTCTCACTTGCACCATGACGTTATGCAGTTTCATTTCGAGGAAGTTTTTGTGTGCCACGAAGCCCCTCCCTTACATAGCGAAGCCTCCAAAGAGCCTTTTAAAACTCGTCACCGTTTATACCTTCTTGAGCTCCAAAAATCCTCCCAATCTTAACATTACAAACATCCATCTGCTGCTTTTCTTATGTTGACTGTGTTCTATTAACGTTTCATATTCATGGTCCCATACATAGATAGTTCAGTTTACAGTTTCATATATAAATATATCATAGGTACATAGTAATTGCACAATTATTTACTTATATACTGTTTTTTCACACTCATATACTTATATTATTAACATATGTGTATACACATATATTGTATTATATTGGTGTATAGGTGTATTAACCCTTATTATATGTGAGTTTGCCTTTTGTGTATCAGTTCCCTGTCCGTACGTCCTCGACACGTGAACGGTGGCCCTAGTGGAATATCAGCGTTGCGGTCTACTGTGAGGCGACAATATATGCCGAGCTAAGTGTCCTTTTCATTGTTGTGTCCCACGGCGGATTTGTTCTAAACCATAATTTCATACCGATGTTAACTCGTTCATTATAAACACTTAGAAATTGTATTTCTTTCGAATTTCCTCTACCTCAAACGAAGTCAAGTCAACTGCCTCAAGAGGTCTTCCCATTAAACTACGACATGGGGTTCTTCAAGAGAGCTGTGAATAGGATTTTGCAAGGTCGGCGGCGCGCCCGCATACCCCCTGGTGTTGCAGGTGTCCATGGGCGGCGGTAACACTTACCATCACGTGGGACCGCTTGCTCGACGGCCTCTTCACTATAAAAAAAAAGTGTTTAATTAATGTGTGTCGTTTTATAAAAAATAAAGTTTACGTTCATTCATTCAAATGACGAGATTTTATGTTAGAAAATCATAACCAACATCAATAAATCCATACCGACAATAAGGTCCCTTTACTCAGATGACGTCACATATTGTGATTACTGAGTATGTGATTACAGATTATTATTATGAAGTGGGTCCTACATAAAAAGTCAAATCTAAAACAAGATAACTTCATTATAAAGTCCCTTTACCATAAAAAATTAACAGTTTTTAAGAATTAACAGGCACGTCTAACGTATATAATAGTTGATATGATTTTTTTTTGGTTGACAATAACAAAAATCGACCCATTTTAAAAATAATTTTCAATATTCATTAGAAAATTGAATATGTACATTCTATTACTAAACAAGTTTCATCTTATGAATAAAATGGTTCCAAAACTTAGCACATTTTGTTCAGGGCGAAATAACTGCTCTGCAAATACGGGTCTTTGATGTAAAAAAACATACCATATGACGGTCACTGAAATAATGCAAAACGTGAAACACGTCGGCTAATTTAAAATATATATAAAACCGATCTAGTGAACACAATTTTACATGTACCATTTGATTTATTCCCTAAAATACTTTTATTTTCAGAGGGGTTTTATATATTTTAAATTAAGTAGTTGATGTGTGTACACGAATGTACTCAGGTATCCAAAATTATATCCAAGTGTGACTGTATATCCATTTATATAAGGGGACTTCAAAATTCAAATATCGCGGCTAACGTAAAATCCATTGAATGAAATGTCATCGCGATATAGAAAATATTGCTTGCCAACGTAGCGACATCTATTGGCACACTTCAACACTTTTACCTTACACTAGAATTTTCACGACTTAAACAACGTGTTTCAAGTTTTGCGTTATTTTTCAGCCAACACTTTTACCAGGTATCGGTACGTGCCTGGGCGCTTCTCACCGACTCGCGATCGCGCGGTACCTTCCCGAAGCAACGCCCTAAGCCGAGGTTCCTTCCACCGGTCTACCGGCGAGGGAGCCTTTAGGCTCGTTGCTGCAAACATTCTTTGCTTCTGGCTGAGCGCCTTCTGCGCTCGCCCTAAACCATACATGTCCGATGACATGAAAGGCCGCAAGAATTTAGCCATTCCGATAAAAAAAAACGTATATTATACACCTACTAAAACTGGAAAAGTATTTTTTTTATGGTAAGTTTGTAAGGGATTTATATATCATACATATAAAACATTAGGGGATTCAAAGAAACAATGTTTGTCGCTTATATGTAGGACCCATAATTATGTGCATGTTATATTTAACTATGACATGAATTAATGGACAATATATGACATTGTCCGAGCCTTCGAATGTTTACAAAATATTTTGTGTTCGTAAACGAATTATCTGTTACTCTAACTGAAATTTCATGTTTTCTTCTACAATATTATATTTGCACTTGGCGCCACCTAGCAGTCTATTGAATAACTTGATAATGAGCTGCAAATCAATTTGTATTTACTCGAATGCTCGAACATCTATTAGTAAATGAAAAACTTTAGGAATTTAATTTGGAAACTAATCTGGTTGTTATAGACCTAAGATTAAACTGCCTTCAAATCAAATACTTTATGCCGGTCACTCACATATGTGCAAAACTTTGTTGTACCTTATATGTCAAAACACCTTGTACATTATTTTTCGTTTCCACCTATATATGTAAACACCTCGCAGAAATATACACAAAGCTATTTCCGTCTGCAATGTCCGATGTGTGTGCTTTTCGATATGCTGTCATTAGTATTCCTAGAGTCGGATAAATAGATATTTTGATTTGTTCAGTCTTATTAAAACAAAGGAAAAATGTGCTGATTTCCGCTGAAACCCTTGACTGACATCGAATGCATAGTCAAGGAACGTCAAAAACAATAATTTGTAAGACTGGTATGTTGCATGACTATGTGTTCGCGCACATTTGTCACTACGTTTGTACGTAGGGGAACCCGGGGTGGAACGGGGTAGCTAAGCTTTGGTCACAATTTGTGAGAGTTTGAATGAAACAACACCATTATTTGGCAATTTGTAGGTTTATTTACTTCTTTCTCTACAAGGAAATTAAAGCTAAACTTATCTAAATTAATGATCACTTTGAAAAAATATTGTTTGAAAAATAAAGGGAAATTTCCCATTCTGCCCCACCCCCCGGGGTACAATGGGAAATGAACCCGGGGCACGATGGGGTACTAATTATTGGCATAGTTCACAGATGAGAACACTGTCATCGTCGTCACTATCTAGACCAGCACACGCCAAATGTGCCCATTTTTTACAAATGCTACAAGACCACTAGCCTTCATTGGACTTGGAGTATAAATCATGGCAATACAAGCAGATCGCGTCTTCATCTTCCGAGCTTTCTTCAGATTCAGTTCCGATTCTTTTTTGTTTCTTTCTTCTTGTTTCTTCTTTGTTTTTGTTTAAAATTTTCTACGTCTTCTGAGTGTTCTTCAGGTTTAGTTCTGATTCTTTTTTGTTTCTTTGGCTTAGCTTTCATTCCTTCAGGTATGTCTTCTTTACCTTTTAACGTCAGTCTTGTTTATTTTTTTCTACTTTCGCTTTATTGATATTTTGTGTCTTTTTAATAGATTCTTCTAATTCAGTCTTGGAAGGTGAAGCGGTCAGGATTGCCGTTTTTCCACCCTTTCTTGTAACTCTTTTCATTCCAGCTTTCACTTTTGGCAACGGGATTAGCAATGTAGACCAGGACAGGACTGTCGGCTGGTTTTTCTTATATATGAACGCACCATCTGCAGATGAAATAAAAATGCGTATTTATATGAGAAGTACAAATATTTAAGGGGCGGAACGGGGTATACCCCATTGTGCCCCGACGCACCGTTCACGTAAACACGAGTGTTATGACCGGTTATATTTATTGGACTTGAGTTATCACTAGACGTTTAGTTAGTCAAAAGTATGTTTAAACAAACATGTAATGTTAATATCCGAACAAAGAATAGTGTATAGTGTAATTACCTTGGTATTGCATAGCAAAATTAAAATTTGCAAGCTTTTTCGTCGACCTTCGATAAAATCCAAACTAAGCGCACTCTCACACTGACAGCGGCCACTTCGTATAGCGCAGCACAGCGGACCGAACGTTGTGCGCGATGGTCACGCATCTCTGTCGCCTGTAGCGAGCACAACGCCTCTTTCCCGTTCCGCCCCGGTACCCCGTTCTACCCCGGGTTCCCCTACGTGGGGAACCGGCGTTGGCGCCGTTATAACGTGAATGAGACAAGTTTTAAAGAAAACGCACAATGTTAAAAACTGCCTTGAGACTGCCGTTTACCATTTTAATTTACAATCGAAATTCGTTTTTATTTTAATTTAATGATAATATTTGTCTTTCAAATCCTTTTTCTAAATACAAATTCCTAAATCCTCAAAAGTAGGCAGAGATCTACAGACGTGCCAACGTTCATTTTTGGCAGATGTTGACATGTCTATGGGCAATAGTACCACCAGCCCCCAATTCAGAATCATTTTACAATTTCAGTAAAAGAGCAATAACTGCTCCAGAAATCGATGTTTTATGTCAAATACCAATTCATTAGAAAATCAAACTAATATCTAGTTCATAATATTAGATAATATTTGAAGTGGTGACCTATTACTGTTTTTGTCACTGTAATAGAAATATAAAACAATGACGTCATTGTTCTATATTGCAGTCCTTAAGTCGTGCGACTTTGTTAATTTTTAATTTAAGTTCATGGATTGATTTATCTTAAATTATTAAATTGTTTGATTATATTCATGTTGTGTTCAAACCTTCCTTGAAGCCTGAAAGCGACTCATGATTCAGAGTTAATTGCCATAATGTTCCTTGGAAAAATATCAATTGTAATTTGTATACGATCTAGAATGTGGCGCAAGTTTAGTGGGAATAAAAAAAAATCTTTTTTGCTGAATATTATTCACAATTTTCATATCAATGATTCTAGAAACGGAGGAATCCATGGTTTCAGGTTTTGGGAAAGGTATAGTCCATTACTTGGATGGATTAGTGTGACATTGGATTAGTGTGCATTGAACCGTCAATCGTATATTATTGATGTTATGTATAAAGCAGCAATGTATTTTAATCCTGTTTGTTCATCGCGACAATATTGAAATAGTAAAACTATTCTGAATTGAACTGCACGTGGGCTGTTAAATATATAATTTAGCGAGTTTTGACTGTGTGGATCCGCTTTAAAACGAAGTTCCATAAGACTAGGGCTTTATCTAGTCTTAGACTTACGGTTAGGTGTAGATATGGTTTTGTATAAGACATTGTAGGTAGTTATATTCAAATTCTGTAAGATCGTCCAATGTCATGCGTTCTACGTAAACGCGTTGTAACTATCCAAATTACTCTTGGCATGTTTAGGAGATTGTAACGAATGTAAGAACAAGAGAAATAAAATTATGAAATTGCACCTGTGTTTTCTATGTCCTTTTACACATACCCACACATTTCACTAACTTCACGATCCACTGAGGTCCACGATGTCTACCCAAAATGACCACTTGAGTTTTGTAGCGAAAATGTCCTTAAGGGCACAAATAGATAGAAAGATGAAAGTTTGTTGTAAGGATATAATTGATAATGTCGATAGCGTAACCTCCTAAGAAAAGACTAGTAAGAGTAGCATTTTTAAAAATACATTTTTTCGAAAATATCTTTGTTTATTATTACACTACCCCACATTTAGAGAAATAGCAAAGAAAAACAATGATTTCTTGTAGCTTATTTTATTGTAACTTAATCTACTATTTACAATATCTATCAGCTTTCATTTTACTCCGCCGGTCTAGCAGTGTCTCGTGTAAGTTGCCTTCATTACGAGCTTTCTTTAGCTCCGTGACACCGCCGTCATTGAGGCGAAGCTTCTTATCTTGGAATTTTTGGAACTTTTTCCTGTAAAGAAGATAAATTGTGGTGAATAGAGGCGGATACAAATCTATACTCATAGTTGAGACTTAAAACCTAAGAACACAAAGCAGGCTTGCCCTACTTTTAAACCCTAGGCACGTCTTGTACGAAAAAGACTGTGCATGAAGAAGTCCACGTACAGCAGTGGATACGAAAAGGGCTGGGTATGGTATAGTAAGGTAATACTTACACATAATTAACTTCAACTTCAGCCAAATTGGCCTGCTCCTCTTCCGGCAGAACAGCTTTATTCACCTCCTTAGTCCTATTACTGCGGATAGTGCAGAATTCCTGATCGCCAGCAGCACTGTTGCGAGCTACCACTTCGTCTTCCGAGTTTACTGACATAAACTTGTTTAGGGAACTCAAAATTGCAGTTTTACCTGAGAATACAATATGGTAATCAAATGATTGGGGGGGGGGGGGGGGGTACTTGTTCATCAAGTTTAATATTTGTAATTCTTTTGACAGATTTAAACATAAATATATGTTTGAATATTTACTCAATCACTTACAATTATAATTACTCAATTAGGGATATCATTCTTGACTCGCATTTGTGAGGTTGTGAATTCAAATCTTTGGGCCCCACCACTGGCTTTTAACATAAGGTTTTTAAAGCTATCACTAGCTCGACGGTAATGGAAAACATAAAATTCCATTCCAAAAAAAATATTGGTACATGTGTAACTGTGTGTACCAATCTGTGCTGGGCCTGCATGGTATATTATACCTCAAAATTAGAGAATTTACTAGATGAGGTCTGAGCCCAGCAGTGGAATGCTTAAACGGGAAACACTGTCTCCAAGGATTTGCTACTCACACTCTTGAAAAACAGGCTCCCATTGTTCCATAGCTCCTACCGCATCAGATCTTCCTATCACCACTCCATCTTTTGACACTCCCAAGTATTTCCCATACCCAGATTTCAATGCAAACTTATTTTCTCCCGCAGGAAAAGCCGTGAAGATCTCCTCTGGAGAAGGACCATCTCCGGAATCATGAGGTGCACCAATAGTAAAAAGACCATTGTCTAAAGCTGATACATAAGAATTATTGCCAAATTCTATAGATATAGAGCTAGTTATGTCCTCAATCCTGTTGACTTTCCACCATCCTCCATGTTTGACGAGGTCCTCATCGACTTTTGAATCTTCAGATTTATCTTTCTTTTTGTGTTTACGTTTTTTTGCTCTGAAATGAATGTTTCATAAAATATAAAAAAAACAATGTATAGTAATAAAAATTGCAACAAAACTGTTCTCGAGATAGGACAAATAAGCAGACAGATGGATGTCAAAAAACCCAATGAAAACATATCCAAAATTTGGAAATTGCGATTATTTCAATAATTGACTTAATTATCAGTCTTTTTTCGGAATGGCTAAATTCTTGTGACCCTAATGGCCTTTCAAGAGTCATCGGACATGTATAGTTTAGGGTGAGCACAGAAGGTGCACAACCAGGAGCAGAGTGTATGCAGCAACAAGCCAAAGGGTTCCCCCCAGTAGACCGGCGGAAGAAACGGACTTCAGCTGAGTCAGTGAGAAGCACCCAGGTACGTGCCGATACCTAGTAAAAGTGTTGACTGAAGGACGGTTTCTGTTCAGGGTGTAGCAAGGGGAACATCCTAATCTCCATCAACCGGTAGTGTATACGTGTAGCCTGTATGCCGTGTATTGTAGTGAAAGAAACTCGTTGGCAGCAGGAATTGGGTCATTGGGGTCGTCCAGGACATGGAGAGGATGACGACAATAATTACCAAATGTGTATATTATTAACATTAATCTATATAAATAAAAATCAAATGCTGTTTGTTGGTCAGAATTACTTGAGAATTGCAGAACTGATTTGGCTATTTTTTTTAAAAAAATGTTCATAATAGTCGAATAAGGTTTTTAGGGAAAGAAAAATTGGAAAAGTTGCCTGGAAAATTTGAAAACTCGGGAAAAACTGAATGTGCTTTTTTCTATGGGATTTTTTGTATGAAATCCAAATTTGGAGAGAACAACGTATGGGGGGTCAGCTAGAGTTTTGCTTATACATTATACAATAATATCAAAGAAGATGTTTGTATAGGAGCAAATTGACAAAAAAACATGTACATTATACAATAATATAAGTAATATCAAAAAAGATGTTTGTATAGGAGCTAATTAACAAAAAGTATGTTCATCTTATTCTTAAGCGGTGATATATGAGGATAGATAGAAAATCCGCTTATAATGAAAAATCTAAATAGCAAATAGAAATATTTTAAATCACTGTGTCCTTATTTAATCTCTTTGCAAACAGTAATAAATAGCATTATATCAAATTCCTCAGACGCTTAATGCTAGAATAAATTGTTAAGCGTCCTCCACACTACTCGTGAAGTTGCCAGCAGTTAGTCTAAGTCGAGAATGTAGAAGAGTATGTTGCCTTGCCACTGTTGACTTCGATCCTGTGTCTGTTTTTCTGCTCCTGAGTCAAAGGGATCGAATTTCGATCATGAAGTGACTTGCTACACCTAGTACTTTGTGTCATAAAACATATTTTTAAGCATGTATATACTTATAAAATAAATGTATTATTTGCCTGGCTCTATGCCAATGAGCTGCGCTGCAATCATCCACCATCTCCTTTTTCTCCACACATTTTCCCGAGCTATAAACATGCATAGTTAAAATACGTAAGAGCACAAAAAGCAGTGGCAGCCGCTACTCTATCGTCATCCATGTTTGAGACTTGTCTTGCGACTGAGAACTTCGCGAAGTTGGACGAGTGTGTGGATCGCGTTACTTCGACGTGGCAACCCTGCCTAGTAGCTCGGAGGTATTTCGGCCAGAGTGTAGAGTAGCGATTACTTACTTCGGTTTATCTCCTTTGAAAATTAGTTTCCCACGCTTTACGGAGGCGTATTCGTCAGCCATGTGTGTTATATGACTTTTGTAAAAATAAGAATTAACACTTGAAGATCCTTTAATTAATCGATGAATAAGTTTTGTATGATTTTGCTATTGAATTATCAAATAACATTCGGGTTAATGGTTCGAATAAAAAAAATGGTCTAGTGATTTATTTATGACAAACGCAATGTCAAAATGAAAAAAAATCTTTTTCAAATATGGCAACGGTGCAATCTGTCAGTGTTATTTTTTCTTCGTAAATCTCAAAGTTTAAAACGTATTCTGTTAATTTTCAGTCCCGGCGGCCGTCGAAGTAAATCAAGAGTCACTCAATAAAGCGATAGTAGGCTTATTGAGAACAGAAGAGCACTCCTTAGAAGCACACGGAAAATAGTCCCACGCTTTTATTTGATTATAACTAACACCACGCACGAAAAACACTTTGAAGTTTAATAAACTATCACTGTTAAACCACAAACCGCCTAATACAGAATTTTTACTATAATCAAACAAAAACTCAACTCGAGTTCCCGCCAAAAAGTGCTCAAAAATAAATTTTGACCGGGATTATGCATTGCAATGTTTTAGCAAGAATCAGATTTATTCAAGGGAGAGATCAGAGATGTGACTGAACTGCAGTGTGACCAGATTTCATTTGACGAATCTACTGTTTGTGGAGGTTAAAAACTACTGAATTCTACCAAAAGAGAACGAGAAAATACTAAAAATCTATTATATTTTTTTGCTGTCGTGTTACAACGTAAAAACATGAAGGTTTTCTTGATTAAACGATAAAATAATAAAAATAACAAAGAAACCACCATTAATTAAAGAAACCAATGTTTTTTTTTTTTAATTAAATTCTAAATAAAAATATAATAAAAAAATAATAATAAAATGAAACTTAAAGTTAAGGTTCTTCGTCTTTATGTTGGGTAACATTGTCATAAAGCTGTTTTGAGTCCATTAACTTGATCATACTTCTGTCAGGATCAAATCTGCTACATCCTCCTTCCAACTGTCGTAGCCCCTCTTTTCCATGCATTATTGCAGCAACATTCTTATTATTAAATCGATTTCGATCTTGATTTTTAATCCTATTAATATCGGAAAATATTCTTTCTACTTTGGCGTTTGATAAAGGCAGTATCGTCATTTGCTTCACAAATCGGGACAAATTGCCATACTTTGGTTTGCTATTCGCATCACAGATTTGGCTGACTTCACTCCAAAATTTATCCACCATAAAAGTTTCAGACGTCGAACTAGAAGTTGACAATAAATTAGACACGGAAACATCTAATTTTAATTCCCTATATTCATTGTCAACAATTTGCATGTTTTCTGTTGCAATTAAGTTAGGAAACCTTTGGAGTATTCTTATCAAAGTTCGAAATTCACCATACACTGCTTTTTGGGGATCGATGAACGACAAATCCTGCAAAAAATTATCTTGTATAGACAGTCTTTGCAGAAATTGGTTACTCAGCTCTATCAAAAATGATTGACATCTGTTAAGGAATTCTTCAATTTTAGATCTCATTCGAACATCATCTTTTAATGATTCCAATGTCATTGCTACGTTTGTGCCCAGGTACATGTTTTGTATAGGAAGGAAATGCATTCTTGAACTTGGATCTATTGACTGAAGCGGAGTAGTTTTTATATAATTTATCTTCATAAAGCAACTCAAAATGGAACTCATCATGTTTTGTATGTCTGTTACAATTTTATGAATAAGTGTCTGATCACTTTGAAAAATAACGTTAAATTTTGTAGTTATGGGTAATATAAAATCTAAAAAGTAAAGATAAAGTTTTGTCTCATCGCTGTTAAGGTGATCAAATATAAATTGACAAGTAGCATTTGCATTCTTATTCCCTAAAAACTCATTTAAAAAAAAAAGTTTTAATGCTGACCACTGCTCTATAATTCGGTGAATACATTGATGTAGAGAAAGCCACCTGATATCATAATGACGAAGCATATGGTGAGTTGGAGTGTCAGTAAAATTTTGAAATTCGGCAAACTCTCTTTGTCGTTGGCTACTGTGAGAGAAGTATGAAAAAACATCTTTGACAAACAACTCTATAGAACGAGGTAATTTTTTGCATGCATAACTCACTGAAAGGTTTGTTGAGTGGCAAATACATTTGAAAAAAATGCAGTTTGGGTTGACTTCCCTAATTTTAGATACCACGCTATTCCTGTCGCCGAACATAACATTCGTGGTATCAGCAGCGAACCCTATTAAATTGGCTATGTTAAGGTTTCTTTCAGATAAGGCACATGTTAAACTATCAAACAAATCCTGCGCAGTATCACCTTTTAAGTCCACCATACACAAAAATTTTGTTTGTGGAGATTGCATTTTTTCGGAGTAGTACTTTATTGCTGCTGCAAGTACCTTGGTAGTACTGACATCTGTGCTCTCGTCGATAATGAGCGAAAATACTGGGCTTCTCTCAGTTTCATTTTCCAGTCTTGGACGTAATTCTGCAAGCATCTTTTCTTCGAAGTTATTGCCTAAGACGTTGTAGGCAATTGCGGCAGATTTAGTTCTTCTACAGGAAAAACGTTTTGCGATTTCGGAGTCGTGAAATGCCCTTGAAATAACTTCGCTTACATGATCCATTACGCGAAAAGGAATATTATGTTCAACTAAGGCAGCTACAATGCTGATTTCTGCTTTTTTTACTTCTTCCGAAATGGTTGTTGTTTTGAAAATCGTATCAATCTGTAACCAAAGAAGTTAAAAATAAGTATGCAGGACATTTCATATAGCGCTATATAGTATCAAAAACTAAGCAATTTTTACATAGCATTTAACATAAATAAACACACATAGTTGTATAGTAATTGTTATGTAAATGCGTAGGTAATAAACGTACATAAAACAGCAAATGTTTGCTTTTGAGTGGAAATCAAATTCATAAACTTTAGAACATAATACGGGTTCACACTACTGCGTAAGTTGAAAGTATTAAAAAAAGTCTTAACAAGAATAATTAACTAAGAATTACATTCCACATATTAACATAAGTAACTTGCATACCTGAGAAATGCCGGAATATCCTTTCATATTTTTTATATGCTTTGATGTAGCCATGTGTTCCTTCAAAGACGCCACTCTACTTAGTACTTCACAGTTGCATGCTGTACAATGAGCACTCATAGTGTTTACCTTAGATTTACATAACCAACTTTTAAATGAGGGATCTTGCTCCCATTCATCGCGATATCCTTGTGTGTATTTACGTTTCATTTTAAACTCGATTATAAAAATTCTCAATAAAGGAATTCTCACTAGTCTATCACACTCTACGCTCACGGCACGAATGGTAACGAAAAGAATGGAAATTAAATAGTTACAATCCATTCGATGAAAGGGGGAATATATATCCGATATGCCAAAAAAGTACTAGAATAACTGAAAAGCATAAATTCTACTAAAATATACCAAATAATTTTTACATACTAAATTCTGTTGCCAGTACCTCAAAATCTACCAAAAAAGTAGAAATCTACTAAATCTGGTCACGCTGCTGAACTGTCAAACAGAGTGAAATTTGTACGAATGGAGATAATATTTTGACAGTTCTACATGTCAATCCCGACTCGAATCTAAAATCACACTTAAGTGTTGTCAACCTTGAAATTTATTTCTGGTTAAGAGCGAACACGCCTTTTTCCCCGACCTGGTAAGAAAAGAATTAAAAACAGCAAACTGAATCATTGACTTATGGGAGCAAAACTATTAGATCTGTGAACTAAATTATGTTCTGAACTCGTGTTTCAGTTTTATAATAAAAAAATATTATATCACGATTGATAACAGCTGGTGTCAACATCAAACTTGTGTCTTATCTATCCACTCATTTGCGATGACAGATGACATACCAACCTATTTGAGCTTCGTTTTAGGCAGAAACGTTCGAAATTTAAAATTTCACTAATCGTGAACTTATGCGTTCAAACAAATAATAATTGTGATAGAACTACATCACCCAATACTGAAATATAATAGGGGTTAAAGTATGAAATTGCCGTTTTATAGTAATAGATCCAGCTTTATATAGTATAATAGATACTTTGAGTTGACATAAAACCTTCATGGTGTGAGATTTACGAGTGAAACTTTTTTCACATGATACCTATGAGGTTCTTGTTTTAAAAAATGTGCAACATTTGATTTTCGACTTTCAATTGTTTTTTTTATTCAGCTTAGACGGGAAAGATGGATACTTCGAAAATCCGAGTAATCTTTGAATACGAGTTCCAACGCGGAGCTAACGCGGCAGAAACGGCTCGCAATATCAATGCTGCGTTTGGAGAGGAGACTGCTAATGAACGAACCGTGCGTTTTTGGTTTAAACGCTTTCGTAATGGAAACTTCGACTTGAAGAACGAACCACGTGGAAGACCGCCCACACAGGTGAATAACGCTGAATTGAAGGAGATGGTGGAAGCCAATTCGAGTCAAACTACCCAGGAATTAGCGGCATGGTTTAACGGTACCTTACCTACAATATTGACTCATTTGCATCAAATCAATAAGATAAAAAAATATGAAAAATGGGTGCCTCATGATTTGACTGATCTGCAGAAAGAAACACGTGTTGAAACTTGCGTTGCCTTGTTGAATCGGTACAGAAATGAAGGAATATTGGATCGAATTGTGACATGTGACGAAAAGTGGATTCTTTACGATAACCGAAAGCGAAAGATGCAATGGCTGACCCCAGGTCAAACGCTGCAACAGTGCCCTAAGGCAAAGCTTACCAATAAAAAGGTAATGGTAACTGTTTGGTGGTCTATTCATGCTGTTATTCACTATAGATTTCTCAGATCTGGTCAAGCAATAACAGCAGATGTTTACTGTGCCGAACTTCGAACAATGATGGCGAAACTAGCAGTGAAACAGCCTCGACTCGTGAATCGATCTTCACCATTATTGCTCCATGATAACGCAAGACCTCACACTGCACGAGAAACCGTTGTAACTCTACAGGAGTTGCAGTTAGAAACTATACGTCATCCTCTGTACTCGCCAGACCTTGCTCCAACGGACTACCATTTTTTTCGTGATTTGGACAATTTTCTACGTGGTAAAAAATTTTCTTCCCAAGAGGCAGTACAAAATGCTTTCACACAGTTTGTCGAATCTACATCCTCAGAGTTCTATCGCAAAGGCATAAATGAACTTCCGATTAGATCGCAACAATGTATAGATAATGAGGGTAAATATTTTAATTAAATAAATGTTACATTTTAGAAAAAAACGAGTTTTAATTTTTTAGTACAAATCGGCAATTTCATACTTTAACCCCTAATATAAACGAGTACGAAGATCAGGGCCGTCTTAAGTCTATTCTGCGCCGGGGTGCGGGAGTGTATCCTAAGACAGTCAAACATCCTATTGTGTATCCTATGACAGTCAAATATCCTATTGTGTATCCTATGACAGTCAAATATCCTATTGTGTATCCTATGACAGTCAAATATCCTATTGTGTAATTGTTTACTATAGCGTTATATTTTTTCATTACCTTTAAAAGGTGAGCGCCCGGGGTGCACCGCACCCCTTGCACCCCCTGGTAAAGACGGCCCTGACGAAGATAATCAGTTACGTAGTTATGCACCCTACACTTACGCATAACATCCGCGTCAGCAGAATCTGATTGCAACATTGTATAAAGGACATACGTGTCAAGATTAATCTAATGCAACGTTGCAATAGGATGTTTATTGTTCGCAAATAATTACTTTACTCACTTTTCTACATTCACAGGCACACAGCACTCTGAATAAATTAAAAATTCAACATCTTTTTACTACGTGTTAGTATCAAAGTTAGAGTATGTCGTATTTTGTTACAAAAATATTAAAATCTACGTAACTAATTCTCTTCGTACTTGTTTATACACTTTTTAAAATAAGTATTTTCACTTGTAGTTATCTTTTTGTTGTCCAAGCTAGGGACAAAAATAAAAAATAAAGCGACCCAAATAAACACTGTGAGCTCGAAAACAACAACTTTCATTAACATATATAATTCACACGATTGATATCAAACAGCTGGTGTTTGAACGTCAACTGGTGCCATAACTATCCAAAATTTCATATACAACGTTTCAGCGTTTTTTAAAAAGAGATCGACGTGTATTTCAACTCCATAGACATCGGGGGGATTTTTCGCCAGATGTCATAGGTCTGCTGTTACTTGGGACGATTTTGTCCCAGCTCGCAAACGAGCGGCTATAGAAGCAATTTCTAGATACAAACTTTATGCATTTTACATAGGTGAAGCGCTTTGGTGGGCCTTAACGCTACGATTTGCCCTCTAGTGCATAAACAGCATAAAATACGTCAGAGACAACCTCTTTTGTCTTCGTCTATGGATTTGGTCTATGGACGCCATTTTGTAATTTTGAGCATGTTGTTTCTTTTGCAAAAATGATACTCAGTAAAGAAATTATTATTTTTAAAACAAAAATTCAATAAAATTATTTGTTTTGGGGTAAAAATAACATTATGGATATGTCGGAAGTAAAAGCGTTCAACTCGGAGGTAATTTTTCGAGGAGATAATTGTTTCCTTCAAGTTATACCGTGGCATTGCTTCTACTTGATGTCTTTCTTCTTTCAGTTATCCGGGTTGTACGATAACAAACCGCCTATATCGAAAGCGAAGATGAGTGCTATCACCAAAGGTGCTATAAAGGCCATAAAATTCTACAAACATGTAGTTCACAGTGTGGAAAAGTTTATACAAAAGTGTAAGCCAGAGTACAAAGTTCCTGGTCTTTACGTGATAGATTCGATAGTAAGGCAGTCACGGCACCAATTTGGACAAGACAAGGATGTGTTTGCACCAAGGTTTGCAAAGAATATGCAGCAGACCTTTGCGAACCTGTTCAGATGCCCTCCTGAAGATAAGGTTAGTTACATAAAATATTTAAGGTTATAGTTTGTCTCTTTCCTTCAAGCTGGACAGATTATAGGTATCAGTGTTACATATCACATTGTAGGTGTATAATTGTAGGTATTATATTTATAGCAACTTGTTCATTCAACTAAATGTTATCATAAATCTGTGTATAACTTGTAATGTAATAATAATAATGCCACACTTAATGGCCCAAACTAGGATTCCCTGTGTCGTGGGTCCATAGACACACATCATCTCACCGACTTGAGATCCCGCTGTACCCTCCCAAAGCAAAGCCTAAACAGAGGTCCGTTTCTTCCGCCAGCCCACTGACCGGGGAGCCCTTAGGCTCATTGCTGCACGCACTCTGCTCCTGGCTTAGCAGCTTTTGCGCTCGCCCTAAACCATACATATCCAGTGACTCTTGAAAGACCATTAGGGCCACAAGAATTTAGCCAATCCAAAAAAAAATCAAACCAAAAAATTTATTAAGATTACATTATATTGTGTAAAATGAAATGATGTTAATAGAAATACTACATTTTCATGAAATGAGAATAACTTAGAAGTTATAACCTGACCAAGAAAATAAAAACCTCCCCATGATGCATAAAACTAATAGAACTAATATCTTCTACTGACAACACTAACTAGCTATGAAAACAGTAAATGTAGCACCCCCACAGTAAGTTTTTAATTTTTCTGGTTAGGCTTTAAATAAAAATATATATTTCATTATTCTGATTTATACAACCAATAAGCCCAGTTAGTAATTAGCCCAGCAGTTAGTACTGCTGTATTAAAGATCTCAGGTTTGTTCCCTGATCAGACATTCATTTGTTTAAATACAAATGTTATATTGGATTTGTGTGGTGTCTACGTCTTTGTAAGTGTCACTGGACTCACAACACAGTGAATCCTGGTGTGGCACACTGAGTGTAGCATCAGTATATTATTTTAAGATCTATCACAATTTCAAACAGTGTTTATAATATAATGTTTTTAATCACATTTCAGCGCAACATAATCAGAGTGTTGAATCTATGGCAAAAGAATCATGTGTTTGGTCCGGAAGTTATTCAGCCCCTTCTAGATATGGCTGACCCCAACCATCCTTTACATCAGGAAATACAACAACAACAGAATAATAATACTAATGGTAAGATTACTAATTCATTTATTAATTTGATTTCTAACTCATATAGAAGAGGGGATTTTTTAGAAAATGAAACAGTGTTTAATGGCTATAGCACATAGAAAACTGGGTGGTTGTGTATCAGGTACAGCATAAATTAACTTTTTAGACTCATTTTGTACACATTTTAAATTGTAAATCTGCATTTAAATTGCCACAGTAATGCTTTTAAATACCACATGATTTCCTCACATCTGTGCACAGTAGGAATAAGTTTTTATATAAGTTGATTTGAGATATATTATTGAACAAGAATTTCTAACATATACCTATATCCCTATGAACAGTAATATCCACTTACCATCATGTGGACTGTATGCTTGTATGCCACCTTTTTCCTATAAAAACTGGATTTACAAAAAAATCTCTCAATACTTAATAACTTCAGAGTTATTGATTTTATCATTAAAGAGTTACCTCAGTTTTCCAAGTGAAAAATAAACTTTTAAACTGTGCCTTTGATAAACAGTTGATTTTGACCTATCAACTTATTCATGCTATGCACGGATTTAAGACCATACAGCCCACATTCTGTGTGCCCTAGCCATAATTATATTAGGTAGTCGGATAAGTGCCCTTTTTATAGTGAAAATAATAAAGACCTTTTCTGTATTACATAAATATTTAT
Source organism: Sesia apiformis (assembly GCA_914767545.1). NCBI lineage: Eukaryota > Metazoa > Arthropoda > Insecta > Lepidoptera > Sesiidae > Sesia > Sesia apiformis. The sequence goes on from OU611958.1 coordinate 1,917,282, forward strand.
GGAGCGGAATATTGTCCATTTAATTTGACTGTCTTGCCATTTTTCTGGCACAGCCATTATCCTCTTCTTTTGGGGTTTCTGAGCAAAAAACTGATTTAAATGGTTTATACAGGCTACTCTTGAATGTAATTTTACTCTATTTAGAGAATCTTGTAAAGAGTGGAAATAAATGATAATCGGAAGGTGCTGTCTGGACTGTATGGAGGGAGCATGCATTATAATTTTTCAGTCAGTCTATCAATTTTTGTTTGGTCATCAAAGTTATATGCAGTCAAGCATTGTTGTGATGGAAAATTACACCTTTTATATTCATTAGTTCCTGGGCATTTTTCTTCAAGTGGTTGTTTCAATTTCACCAATTGCTGACAGTAGACATCAGAATTAATCATTTAGCCATGTGGCAAAAGCTTGTAATATACAATGCCTTTCCAGTCCCACCATATACAACATGACACAATAATAAACACATTGAAACAATGGTTAATAACCCTGTCAAAGTGTAGGGTTTAAAATGCCTTCTGTATACTTACTACATCTTTTGAATAACCCCGTTCACCTGCATTTAGAATATGCATTACAAATATAGAATCCCATTTATAGTAAAAACAATGAACAAATTGAACATGTGCAATGTAGATTTCTACATACAATGTCCTATAGATAGCATCAGTCATATGCTTGGCTGCTCGACAGGTATGGCCTTCTATCTCTTACTTCTAGACACTTGCTCCACACTTGGTACAATGACTCTTCATATTCTATGCAACTATTAATATAATTGCATAGGTTTTGTAACTAAATTAAGGTACGCAGGACGCTATAGTGCAGAGTGCGCCCACATTGCCTGTTTTTTACAGACCTGTGCCACACAAAGCCTGGTGTGTGAGCGCCTCTAAGGTGTTTTTTGGAGGTCCTTGTAGGAAACAATTTTGATATATTTGGTACGTCAACAGTTAAGCATAAAAAATGGTAGCAAATTTGTTAAAAAAAAGTAGATCATAAATATATTATAATATAATGTATAAAATGCAGTTAAAGTAAATTATTCTTGTTAAAGTTAGCACATTTGGAATCTTGATGTTTCCAATGCGCTTACTGAATTATTGTTTCTGTTTCTTATAACCCATATGTGAAAAACGATGTGGATTATACACATATGCATACTCATACACCTACTTTAATGTGTAACATTTTATGTACAATTGTTTCTTTTTCCCAATTGTTCAGAGTGACCCTGGCTTGGAACTATATGTGATGGCTCACCTTGCTTAAAACTTGAACATTTAAGCTTTTTTTACAAAATTCAGTTTATGAAGGTGATTTAAAACTGTTGAGTGGTGAATGCTAAGCTCTTCTGCAATTTAATGACTGCTTCAATTCTGTCAATGATAACATCAACATTTACCTTAATAGGATGACCACAGCGGGGAACATCATTCACATCAAAATTACCAGACCCAAATCAAGTGAACCATTTTTTTGCAGTAGTTTTAGATAAAGCATCTTCTCCGTAAACACCACAAATCTCTTTTCGAGCACTAGAAGCATTCATACCCTTGTCGAAAAAAAAATGTAAAACATCTAATTTTTCCTTATTAACTTCCATTTTAAAATTGTTGAAAAATATGAAAAGATAAAACTTTTAACTTGTAATTTCAATTTGCTGAATTTAGAAAAAAGTCAGTTGTCAAACGGTACATCAACTTCACTTTCCTGACAGTGATCAGTGTTGTCAGAAATATAACACGCTAAAGTCTTACGTTCAAAAAGGCTGCGAACTTTTCCGACAGCCTAGTATTATAATAATAGTGCTTCCTCATTAAAAATCTTGTACTTGGGACGTCTTGTTTAGGGAATTTTCAAAGCTGCACTGTTATATATAAGTAAATTTGTTACAGTTCTTTTGCAGTTATTATCGTTTTTTTAATACATAATTTTGTTAACTTTTCTATGTGGAATGATTGCATAATATTTATAGTAAAGCTCCTTTCAAACTGGTTTTGCATGGTAGGATGCAAAGATACAAATTTGTTTACACAAACTGTATAATCGAGCATGTATCAACACTCACTCTCACTCTGATGCAACTAGTTGTATGAGACAGGATAACTGCTATTTTTTATAAAATGCTATGAAATTTTATTAACAGTATGATTATTAATATATAAGCTATTAATTCAATCCTGATTACAAAATCATCCTAGATTGACACTACTACTAATTTAATAATAACCATCTTGGCAATCAATTGAAATGAATTCCCATTGTAATATTTGACTTTTTGCAGGGTAATAAAAAGTAAAATAAATAGTATTTCTATTTCACTGATGCACTATTCAATTTTCTGCAGTAAATGTGACATTATTGGAATGTAAATTTTTAGTGTAGATCTTTGCTTCAAGGGAAAAATGACATATTTAGAGATCACCATTCAGAATGGTTATGCTAAATGCAAATTTAGCATCAGTTTGCAAAGGTTTGTCAGTATAATTATATGAACAAATTTTCATCCTGCATCCCATCATGCACCAGCACCAGTTTGAAGAGAGATTAAAAATGAAAATTTGCTTGTTTTAAAGCGGCTGCATCTGATTGGTGTGGGGTGTGGGCAAGCAATTGCATTAGTTGTGAGTTCAAATCACAATTAAATGATCAGTAATCCCTAGCATGAGTGTAGTTTGTCTCTTGAAACATTGTTAGTTCAATAGTTATTTCTTCACAATAACGATGTCGTTTTTATTCCATCAAATTCTGTATGTAATGCATGTATGACTTACGTACTTTTACTTACTTACTAACTTACTTTGACTTGTAAGTACTTTTTACGTGTAATTCACATTCATCATTTTCTTTCATTAATAATGAATGAATAGCATCACATTAGATTCGATAATTAAGAAATTGTCAAAGTAACAAACTGTAACATATTTGCAAATAAAATTGTCAGACAACAAAATGCCAATTTTCTTAAAAGTAGGCTGTTGCCATAATTAATGTTTACAGTAGACAGAAGATTCCAAATAACGACATATTTCCGACATATTCACAAAAATATAACATTGATAAAAAGCACGTGCATAATTTTTTTTGGTCAATAAAATATTAATGTTACATTTTTAATCATTTACTTGTAACACTTCAGGTGTCCTAAAACTTGATATAAAATCTAAGAAAATTGTCAAAAAGTGTACTGTTGTAACAAGCTAGTCTTTCAAATATAATTTAATTTCCAAAAAACTTCATTGTTTGCATACCATACTATCTGCCTATGTCTCTCCACTGCTGAATATGGGCCGCTCCCAATGTCCGCCAACACACACAATCTTCTGCTTTTCTTATCCACCCACGACCATCATTTCATAGTTTACATAGTCGTTTTATTATATACATTTCTCAACATTAAATTACAAATATTAAGTAAATATGGATAATTTCTTAAAATACGTTCAGGTTAAAAAGATATACCAACTCCATAACATTAATATTAAATATCAGTGATAATATTCTTTTGCACGTAATTGAAAGACTATTAAAATACTAAACATTATATATTGAAACACTTTTCAGGGAGCACCCTCAACCTCAGTCACAACACATCAGACAAGATATCTCCCGTGCCCCCGCCACAGCATACTCCGCACATGTCCACACCAATGGGGGATCAGGTAATTATTAAATAATGTATGTTTATAAAGTTGCTTGCTTGAAAGGTTAAGGGACTTTCTCACCACCTACTGACAAAGTGCCTGAAAGTCTATCTAGCATTTATCTGAAGAATAATGGTTATATTTCTGTTTCACAAGTGTCTAATAACTGTATCTGGCAGATAAAGTGTCTACTAACCTATCAGTATCAGCTAGATTTAATTGTCAGACAACTTATCTATCAGATTGTGAACAGTTACTGTATCCGGAATTCGTGGAGGTGCCAAAGTGAGAGGTCCAATCAGATTCAATTTTATACACTAAAATCTTCACTTTGAAACCTTACTCAAGTAGGAAATAACTGCCAACCTCTAAACATCTGTGCATTCACTGGGGGCAGAATTAGAGCAGATCTACCCCCGACCACTGCTTCACTGTGTAGAAAGTGACTCTCCATGTTTATATATATACCTCACGATGTACTTCCCTCACTGCCGAGCTATTGACATTTTTACATAAAGCGCCACAAAGGAAGAGAAAATAATCACAAAGATAACAAACGAAATTTATCGCCGCTAATTTTCAGCTGGAGCCCCGGTGACCAACATACAGACGTAAGTGGGTTGTAAATGTCAAATATAATGCGACAAGCCTTTTCAGTATCCACTGTTGGAAAAGGGCTTCCTCATGCACACTAATAAGAATATAAAATGAAATGTTTCAAAAATCATATAATTTAAATATAGTAATTATAATCTTATAGATATTATAATTTAATATACTACTAATAATATGTATTTATACAATATTAACAATTATTTTCCAGTTCCAAGACCAACCATCAGGCGGTTCATCGGGCGTGAAGTTCAACCGCAAGTTGCTGAACGACTTTGAATATGAAAGCGAGGACGAGGCGGGCGGCCCGATGCACGAGCCGACTCACCACCCGCACACGTCGCACACCACGCACGCACCACACACCGCACAGCCGCAAAACCCCGCTGACGCACTTGGAAGGTAACTATAGACCTACTGTCATGCAATTCACACGCGTGAATTTAAATCGCAAATTTATTTAATTATTTGAATCAACAGCTTACCTAATATATAGTATACAGTTATAATTAATATTTTATAGCCAACAACAGACTCGATGATAATTCATTAAAATAATTGTATGTGAGTAACCAGACTTGAAGAGCTTACTAAGTTAAATTATGAACAAATTTGACTAGCTATTTTTCTTGTTACTTACCACTTAGTATGTACATACCTAAGTGTGATGCGTTTTGTATGTTTGTGTGTAATTGATGTATATGTGGAGTGGTGTGTATTCTTGTTGAGTGGTGAGTGTGTGTATGTGGGCTCTGACTCTTGATAACTGGAAGTTGTTGAACAACTTTGAATATGAAAGGGAGGACGAAGAGGGCGGCGCGGCGCTTGAGCCGGCGCACCACGCGGACCTTCATTCTTCAAAAATCTTCAATTTCCTACCCACTTCTACCTTTTATTTACGATCTTTCACTATGAAAGCGGTCCAATTATGGAATGCGCTACCTCTAACTATAAGACGCGCTCAAGCATTAAATAGTTTTAAGAGCCAAGTCAAGGAGCATTATGTGATTCAGTATTTGTCTACTTTGTTCTCTACTCTTCTCTACTTTGTTTGAAATCTTTCTTTTTTGTTTTGCTTCTTTTAATCGTTTTTTTTTTTAATCGGCCTCTAAAAATTTTGTTTTTTTTTTAATTTATTGAATTTAAAACATTTTTCGACGCATTACTATTTATGGAATTAAATCTTTTTGTGTTAGATAGGCCTAATATTCAGATAAATCTGAAAAAAATAATCAGGCACTTATCTCAATTTTTAAAGTCACTATTAACAAAAATATCTGCAACTCGTAGTTTGGTGAATAATCACAAAAAGAAATCATAACTCGTAAACTACAAAAAAAACACGGAACATACATGGGGGCGATTCGGATACCCCTGGGGTGCTACCTTTGGACTTCCGCTTCACACCATTTCTTGGGACAGCCTGTATCATGTAATTTTGTCCTTTATGTATTTAACTTTACTCAATTTTTATAGATTATTTATGTTTCATCAATATTAAAAAAAAGAATTATGCCATCATACTCCCCCCTTGGTGGGATTGGGTGGTATGGGATAAAGTGAAAAAAAATTACAGCAGTATTGTGTATAATCTTTACAATAAGCATTGCTTTCTCGTTTCAGCATATTAACAAATCCAGAAATTATGCGGCAATTGCAGAGCTTGCAAGCACAAATGCAGCTTATGACCGGAATGCAAATACCTGTAAGTATAACTTGTACTAATGTTATTCACTCTGTGCTATCTGCTATCACTAAGAAGGACAAACGTTGGCCCTTAACTCATTTTTTTTAATATTTTCCAAATGAAGGCTACTTGAAGATAATTTCTTGGTGCCGTAAAACTATGTGGGTTTATCAGGGCACTGTACATTCGCTTGCACATAACTACCCTTAGTTAAGTAAATTTAAATCTACATAGGTACTTCAATTTATACAGGTTATTCAAAGTTACACTAATTTATATTTCAATTATTTTCAATTTTGATATTATACTAATAGTATAATGTTTTCCTTTTATTAAAATGGTCCTACAATAATGTAGGAATTACACATATTGTAATTACAATAATTTTATGAAACAATTTCCAAAAACACATTATACTATTTCCATTTCTTTATTTTCTCGATGACAGTTCTAATTTGATAGTTGTAGTGTTGTGACCAAATAAGTAATGATATCGATCACATATATTTATTATATTTTGAACAAAGACAAATACAACAAAAACATTCAAATATATTTTTTCAAGGTGGGAACACTCAATGGCCCACCGCCATTTTGTGTTTGTTTTAATCTGTCACTCGCAACAAGACGGTCGTGCTAGTCACTACATTTCTGTTCGCTGAGTTTTTTCACATTATCCATACGTTACGTTGTGTATTTTGTGTTCCTCCGTGTTGATTGCTGCCCAGCTGTCAAATATCAAAATGCCGAAAGGATCTGTTCTGAATAGGCAGGCGAGAGAACTGGTGATCAAGGTTCGTAATTACTTTGAAGCAGAGTATCAAAATGATGGCCCGCTATTACCACTGTCGCAAGTGCGAGAGCGTATTGCGGCCGCATTAGGAATTAGTGGACCTACTGTTTCAAAAATTACTACCGAAGCTTACGGTACAAGCGGCATGCAGGAAAATAAGCTTCGTACGCCGAAGAAAAAACGCCAACCACGTCGTGTGACATCGGTTGACAACTTCGACGCTGACGCTATTCGCCGTCATATATGACTATTACTTGCCCAAAGAAATTCCAACACTTAAAAAACTTGTTGTTTCTTTACGTGAATGTGGTTTGTTCCATGGCCAAAAATCGTCATTAAGCTTGGTTTTGAAAGAAATTGGATTTTGTTATAAAAAATCGGACAAACGTAAAATATTGATGGAGCGTCACGACGTTGCTATGGCTCGCTGCGAATTTTTGAGCGAAGCCAAAAAGATATCAGATTGGTCAAATGTTATTTTCACTGACGAGACTTGGTTAAATGCAAACCACACAGTATCTAAGAACTGGACTGACGACACCGTCGCTTCCACTAGTTCAGTGCCAATGGGAAAAGGTGAACGCCTCATCATATGCCATGCAGGGTCTACGAAAGGATTCATGTCAGATGCTTTACCGGCCTTTAAATCCAAGAAAACAGTGAACTACCACGAAGAAATGAACGCGGAGATTTACGAAGGATGGTTTAAAGAAATGGTGCAATCTCTGGAAGAACCGTCGATAATTATTATGGACAACGCTACATATCACTCCAGACAAATTGATAAAATGCCGACGCAGGCCAATAAAAAACAAGAGATAATTGACTGGCTCCAACGTCATGGCGAAAATGTGGATAATACTTTATTAAAAGTACAATTAGTGAATATTTTAAAATCGAAAAAAAGCCTCCCTAAAAGATATGTTATCGACGAAATAGCTGCCGAATGTGGTCATTGGGTTCTTCGACTTCCGCTGTATCATTGCCAGTACAATGCTATAGAACTAATATGGGCACAAATCAAAGGACACGCCGCTCGAATCAATACCCATCCCCCTTTTACGGCAAACAAGATGTTAGATTTATTAAAAAATGCATGTACGGAAGTAACTGCCGAAAACTGGGAAAAAATTGTGAGAAGAACCCAAAACATTATAGCGTCATTATTATATATTGGGAAATTCATGTGGCATTCGATAATGTAGAAGTACAGGAACTTATAATAAATGTTGGGGAGAGCTCATCGAGTGACAGTGACGATTCATCAGATTTTGATTAAAATAAATAAATAAAGATTACCTGTCATTATAATTATTTCGTTTCATTGTCGAGTACCTACCTATACCTACTTATTTTACAACAGCTTCGAAAATTTTAAAGAAGTTGGCATTATCAATCAAGAATTAACACGTGTAACATCTTGTAATGAAATATAATATTAGTTAATAAATTTGTACAATAGTATCCGGCAGTAGTTTAGTTTCTTACATTTCGTAAATAAATATCGGATCTGTTATCGTGTTACGTTTATCGATAGGTTTATTTTATGTGGAATTATGAAACAAGATGACTGTATTTTCATTACAATAAATGAAAACTAATTTAATAGTAATAAAAACCGCCAGTAATGTAATGATTAAAAAAAATCGTATGTTCTAGTAGTCGATTTTGATTGTAACATTTCCAAGTTATTATAATAAAAACACAGTCGATCGACTAACTACATCCCTAAAATTGCTTTCTGTCTGACGTGACCTTGTTAATGAAATATGACGTCTTGGTGCCTAATTTTTCTTCGGAGTTTTAGGCGTTGACGCTAGAACAAAGTTATATCGACCACTGTGTGTGAGCTGTCATCGAGAAAATAAAGAAATGGAAATAGTATAGGACATTTTTAGTGACCTAAATTCAAATTATTATCCTCAGTCTAATCCTTCAGGTACCATTAATCAACCAGCATCAGTTTGAAAATCTTTAGACCTTTTAAAATTATCTAAAGGACTTTAAAAATTCTTTTTTTAGATGTTCAAATTTACATTCTTTTTTTGTGTCACAATCTAGCCTAAATAAGTTTTTATCCATGTTGTGCACATCTATAATTGGGATACATACTGGACTTTAGTGTTATCTTAATTGTATACTTAAATCGTGTTTGTGTGTTTAATGTTGCCCTGCCTAAATCTATACACACTACTAATTGTTGAGGTAGTAGTAGTTGAGTTAACTGTGCACCTCGGATGACATCGACAATCTGCTACAGTGTGCAAAAAAGCATCACTATAAATATTTATTTTTACTAGCATAAATAAATAATCTGAAATTGAAAATAAATAACACAATTTATTATAAAACACTTTTTTTCCAACCAGGAGGTGTAATGAAATTTATGGCATCTTTGGTAAGTTTCTTGATTTCTTCTTCAGACTGATTGATATTTTTGTCTGCCACCCTTTGTTACACTAAGTTCCATATATGCTCTTGCATCAATTCATCAACAACATATTTTTTCGGTGGCTTTGTCCTTAATATTATCTGGTACAATTCGGGCTTTGTCATGTTTCATTAAATGAAATATTGTTAGTACGTAGCCAGTTATGCATTTCACTTTTTGTGGGCGCATATTCCAACAGAGTCGAAGGATAAGGGTCATTATCAATGACGACAATACCGTTCTGCGGTAAGTTGGGAATAAGGTAATCTTTCATCGATTGCAAAAAAAAATTGTGTAGATCTCGTGATGGTGATCGTCAGTTGTATTTTTGCATTTATTTGTACAGCAATTCTGCACCTGGAATAAATCCCGTGTCTCCCCCGGCATGTACAAGAATCCTTCGTTGTCCTGTACAGTTAATATTTTTCTTTACGCTGGTATTGGTATTGTTTTGCCAGCATTTGTTAACCGTGTAGTGCTAATAAATCCACCTTTCCTCTCAAGTATGTGAGCGGTTTTTTTATCTGTGCCAAAGTTCGGCACAGATACAGATATAAGTTTATCTGTTTCGGCGCAGGTAGCGAGTCCTCCAGGCATCCATGTCTGGTTTTTGCTTTTCATGTCTTAAATTTACTTTTTGCACATTGAAAATTTAGATCTCATTTAGCAACAGACAGAATTTTATTCGGGATTTCTTTCTTCACAGTATAAAATCTGTTGATAATGTTTCTTAAAGCACAAGATCAAAATTGTCCAATACAATTTATTTGGCATTTTGTTTACACTTTTTATCTGGTTTTGACAATTTTGGTTCAAAAGTACTGGTGCTCAGACTTGGCGAAGAAGGCGACGTTAATTATTTGGCTTAATTTTTTATATTCATCAGAGTCATTTTTGATACTCCAGTTGCAACACAGGTTCTTTTAATAACTTGGTTGACAGGAATGATGAATATTTAATTTGCCTTCTCCATTTCAAAAAAAATCAAAACATGTTAATGTTTCCATGTATGTATCTTTACTATGTATAGTCTTTTCCATGTCTTCATAGTTAAAACAACAAACCGTTGATAACGAAAATAAACGAAACAATAACAACACGAGATTGAAACGAAAACATGTTTACAACAAAAATAGTTCAATAACTTAACAATAATTATTGTCCAAGAACGTAACAATAACAACACGGAAATAACCAAATTGTTGAGACGTTTATCGACAACAAAGATGCTATCCATATTGATGCGCCGGCACGAATGCGGGGAGGTCAGCGGGGAAGCGAGGGACGTGTCGCATTCCAGCGAAGTGTACAGTTAATTCAACCGCATTGTATAATAAAATCGTAACACAGCCATGTCTGTACATGAATCTGGAGGGTTGGGTCTAATAAAACTGGAATGTTTAACACCTTACTACTTTATTTTGTTAACACCAACACCATACTTTTCACCTTATTACGTCTTACCAACACTTTTTCACCACGACATCCGGAACGCAAGAGAACATTAAATTCACTCACATTTCATTCAATCGACTCCTTCGTTCACGTCACACCGCTCCCTTCCATTCGTCAACTCTCCGCTTAGTCACTTACTTACATGCTATCTTCACACCACTCATCTTCAAACCGACATGAATATATTTTTTGAAAAACTCGTTGCAGCGTACTCTACGAACTATACGGAACCCAAAATAGCCACTTTTATAATTTTTATCTGTCTGTCTGAACGCGCATCACACAAAAGCCATCGGACATAATTTAATGAAGCTCGGCATAATTATAGCTTAAGACTTGAGTTAATATTTACGGTACATTTTATCCCGATCCGTTACAGAGTTCTCACGGGAATCATTCAAAAGTTCAACGAAGTCGCTGGCACCGCTAGTAAATAAACAAATGTGCTACCACTCTGACTTTGATATCAGCCTATAACATCCTGTTGCAGGGCAACATGCTTCTTGTAAATCACTGGGTGATTTTCGGCCCATAATCCATCACGCCGCGGCCCCAGTACGGATTCGTGGATTTTTTTATTCTTGACCGTAAAAAACTCCAGATATTTTTTTATTCCTTGACCTTACGGATTTTCTCGCGATGATTTTTATCACCGTCTAATGACAATTTAAAAAAATCTTACTCTAATGGATACACTCCATCATCTACACAATGGATCTACACAATTCATACCTTGTTATTATTATATAATAAATACAAATTTACAATGATTAGATTACACTATTTTTGTAATAAAATGAATTTATTTTTTTTGTTTCAGAATCTAATGCCAATGATGTCTGATATGCAATTACAACAGAATCAGAACCAAAATCTACCGTTTTTAGTAAGTACTTTTTAAGTAGGAATACGTAATGTATTTATACAGTATTAAGTGTAGTATTTATGCAGTATTAAGTGTAGTACTACCCGGTTGAATTAACTGTGCACCTCGCGCCCATAACGTTAGATTGCGACACCGCCCCGTAGTGTGCAAAAAAAGCATCACTATAAATATTTAGTTTTACTAGCAGAAATAAATAATGAGCGATTGAAAATAACACAAATTTATTAGAAAATACTTTAATTAGTATTTTAACACACAAAGATCAAAATTCTCCAATACATTTCTTTTGGCAGTGTGTTTACGCGTATCTACAACAAAGATGCTATCCGCACTGATGCCACGCGACGAATGCGAGGAGGTCACCGGGGAACCGAGGGGGCGTGTCGCGTTCCAGCGAAGTGTACAGTTAATTCAATCACGTTGTATGAATGCATCAATAAAATAAATTCAATGAGCATTGATAAAATATATTCAGCGGCCATTTATAAAACGTGTGTATTTACTGTGAGTCGTGATTTTGTAGTTTAAAACAATCACGCACAGTTAATTACATTTTATTTTTATGTGTGTAGTGTGAAACATACATACATATTAATGATGAATCGTTTAACACACATTAATTTGTAATTTTTAACATGTATCATCAGCCTTTAATATCCCATTGCAGTAAATCACTAGGAAGGTTTCGGGTCGTAATTCACCACGCGGGCCTAGTACGGATAGGTGGATCACATTTTTTTCTATTTCTGGAACATGCGGGTTTCCTCATGATGTTTAAAAATCCGCACTTAAGTAAGAAAGTCAGTGGTACGGGCCGAGGATTTGAACTGACGATCACACGAATGTGAGTCGAGTATAAATACCCCTAAACTATCACTGCTCTTAATATGCGTACATTTATTTAGGACTAACTAAAAACAATTTCCTTTAAATATCTTCTGCAATCTGCTTAAAAGTTGATTTCCAACGTGTGTAAGACATATTTAAAAAAAAAAGCTTTATTTACCTTGGCCTAAGCTTACAACAAATTATATTTTCTATTTCAGAATTCACAACAAGATCATCAGAAACAGGGCGATTCCAGAGATGACATGGCGAATGAGTCCGATATTGAATTCGTGGACGCCGGACCACAAGTCATTGAAATACCAGACGCTAATGATTCCAGGTAATTGACACTTTTTTTTTAAAAGGTTAGTCCATAAGCGTCGATGAAAGGTACTCAGTGAGTAATGATAAAAACTAAACTGAGCATTCATAAAGGGTGCTCAGTGAGAATTAATAAAAGGTGCTTGGTGAGTATTGATAAAAGTTAAACTCAGCATTGATAAAAGATACTCGGTGAGTATATAAAAGTTAAATAATGAACATTGTTAAAAGGCCCTCTGTAAGCGTTGAAAAAGTACAGTTATTGATAAAAAAGAGCATTACCAATTCTTTTGCATTCACACTCAATATTATAAATCAAATGTATTTTTGTCTATTTGTTTAATTCAACCAAACTTACTTTATGAAGCAACTAAGGAGTAATGTACTAGAGTAAAGTGATAGAGTACTACTGTACTCTATCACTTTACTCTTATGGACAAAATTAATAAGAGTCAAAAACTAATACTAAAGATTATCAAAAGGAAGTCTATTCGCTTCCCAACTGACAGGCTGTTTGAATTATGCAATGTGCTGACTCCTCGTAAAATATATCTATCTATGGCAATCATTATTAAATCACATATACGAGCATATTAATAACTTATCTATAGCTACGTCTGAAAGCAATCGCCGACAAAGAATCCACTTTTTTGGTCGAGTCTATTTGGCTGTAAGTATTTTACTGTCATTTCACGAAGATTGTTTCATTTGTTATCTGAAGCATCAACTCCCCTCTGAAGATCTTTATGTAGAGAAATTTCATCCAAGCACTTTAATGCTACTAAAGAAAAAGGCTAATTTCTTTCATCATATAAAGCACATTCACCTTAATCTATATATATATATGAATGGATGTTGGTATATCTGAAATTAATAGACTTCGACACCGTTTGACCGATCACCATGAAAGTTGGTACATATGTGTATTTCTTCATGGAGAAGCTTTTTATGCTATCCACTTTGTTGTAACTCTCCATTAGATGATGCAGCACGTCAACTTCTATACCGGTCAACCGATCACCATGAAAATTAGTATACATACTGTCCCGGAACGAGTTGAATGCGCGCGGAAGGAATGTGACCGTTTTATGTCACTTGTTTTTAGTGTTGTACTACAATGATCTTACTGAAAGATCGATATCGGTTTCAGTCGATATTTTTAATTTAAATGTCATGGTCAAAAGTAAAACACAAATAATTATAAAAATCGACTCATTTTTTACCATTTTCATTTACTTTCATTATTTATTATTTATCACACATTAGATAATATAGTAAGTAGATATACATAATTTTTAGTTTTAAACTGATGTTTAATGTTTAGTTTTGAGAAATAATGTTACTAAAAAACAAAAAAAAACAAAGAAAAAATACAAAAATTACTAATTGAGAGAAATATAAAAAAAGAACAATATTATAACAACAAACCATATAACAGCCATTTGTACCCTATACTTTTCAATAGGTTTCATAAACTTCTCTCTCCCCACGAAAATTCAATTTTTTCTCTTAATGATAATAAAAGCTTAGGAGAAGTCGGTACAATCTTCTTCATCTGATAAAATTCTTCGATGCATCTTTTTATCACACCATGATCAAAATCATCAACATTCATGTTTCGTTTAATATTTATTTTTTTACCTTTCTTTGATGGTGATTTTAATTCCGAAGTGCCAGCTAATTGTGATTCTCTTTTAATATTGTCTATAGTTCGTTTATTTAAGCCAGTGTAGTGTGCTACTCTTTCAATACTTCTACACAATGGTATTGCCACAACATTTGATAGCTTTTCTTCTTCACACAACTTAATAACATTTTGCACCATATTTCGACTTTGACTTTGAATCACCGATCGTTTTTTTAAATAAGCTTGGTCACTCATTTTAACAAGCAAGTGTAGTAAAAATCTACCGAACACGTGTTATATCGATGACGCAAGAGAAACAATAGAAAGCGAGCAAGCGCATCACTTAACTAGCCGGGACAAGTGCGGCGAGGGGCCTGGGAGGGGGGTGTGTTCGTGTCCCCACACCGCGCGCGCATTTAGCTCGTTCCGGGACTATAGGTGTTTGAACACGGAGAATATTTTCGAGCTATTGACTTTGTTGTATCTCGCCACTAGATGGCGCTGCAGTACATCAACTTCTATACCGTTCAACCGATAGTAAAAATCATCGACGGCAAAATAGAATAATTTGTGATTTTATATACAGAGGTAAATAAATATACACAAGCAGAATAACGTCTGGCGGGTGCAGCTAGTACATTATATTATATGATAATATTGTAAACAACAAACAATAGAATAAAGATCATAAATACTAAAGCATATATTATAGTGGTGGGTAATGAAGACTTCTCGGAGTGATTTACCTCGCTTAACTTGCGAATCTGACTCCTCTTAGTTACTCCTTAACTCTTTTGATTCACCTACTTATTCACCTTCCGAGAGCGTTTCATTCCCTTTCCCTAACGGTTGTTGCATAAGCAAAAAAAAAGGTCATGCCATCATTGCAGGTCGATTTTGAGCCTCGATAAGTGCCCATGCGCGATTACACTCACGATCATGTTTGGCGCCGGAATCGGAACGATTAAGGGTGTAGATCGTGAAAATCACCGAAAAGAGTGTTACGATTTTTCATATTTAACCTATTTACATATGATTGATATCAATGATAATTTGTATATATTACAATCAAAGACCAATAAGTATGTTCATGCTTATATTAAACTCTTAAACCTAATAGTTGTTATATAATAAACGTCAACAAACGCACAAAATTGAGTAAAAATGCAAAAACATGACTTCGTATTTTTCAGATTTAACCCCATAAATCAACACAAATTGATAAAAAGAAACACTTTTTGAACACTGAAGAAACCAATAAGTATAGCTGTATACTTCTTTTTATACCTTTACAAACAAAGACTTCCTCTTTTAAAGCCCTAAAATCTAGATATATTTTAAGGTAAATTTTTCATACACAAATGTATGGGATAAAACGTTCGTTTCATTCGTGCAATCTCGGTGGTCTGCAGCGGCAGTTCCTTTCTGTAAGTGAACGCGACACCACGCTTGTCGGCTGCAGACAGCAGAATTACGTATTGTGAATTTGTGTTTTTTGTAAAAAACTGTAAGTATAACATTTTTATAATTAATTTATTTTCAGTTAGTAGAAAGTATCGATATAATGAATGTCTGAAAGAAAACCATGATGGAACTAGATATAAATCGTAAAAAATACAATATCTACACTAATAGGTATTATAAAGAGGAAAGATTTGGATTTTTGTATGTAACGAATAAACTCAAAAAGTACTGGACTGATTTTAATAATTCTTTTATCATTCGAAAGCTACATTATCACTGAGTAACATAGGCTATTTTTTTCGCAGGACTGATTGAATTTGAGTGGCATGCCAGGGAAAAGAAAGTTTTGTACGCATTATAAAAATATGAAAGCCAAAAGATCTCGGAATAAAATGTAAGTTCCTCCCTACTTATTTATTATCGCATTTGAACAGGGTACATTACAAAGCTAATACAATATGTCATATGATTTAGATCGCCCGATTCAGACATATACCTACAATAACATGTAAATATTGGTTTGTATTATCTATATCTATACTGATAAATAAAATTGAAGTATCTGTATGTAATATCAAAATAATAGGATTTTTAAAAAAAAAAAAGGCGATACGGAGTTCGCCGGGTCGGCTAGTATTGTCTAAATATCAAATTGTGGAAGTAGGTAGGCGACAGCGCAACTTTGTCGACATACCTATACCGCCAAACAGACGCGAGGCGCCTAGCGTCTGGCTTAGGGTTGTACAAAATAAATAAAAAGTGGATAATATTGATGAATAATATTTCCAGTATTGAAAATAAAGAAAACCTTGGGGCCGAGACTCTGAGCAACAATGCTACGCGCTGTATAGAGGTAAGTTGTTATACGTAATTCTTGTAGACTTGTTACATAAATAAACAAACTACTTAGTTAGTGATGGGCGAAGACAAAATCTCAATACCTACCTATAGATTTTTCTTGCAATATTTATTATTTTCATCGAGAGACAAACACCTTAGTACCGAAATACTTCTCAATTACTTTCTCAAAAGAAAATTTACGTTCAAATAGGTGACGTCATAAAAAAACAATACCTAATGCGTAAAGAAATTATAATTTCTATTCATCAGGAACCTAATATTGTATTAATTCTTTTGCATTTTTTTAAATTTTTAATTATTTTTTATAAAAAAAATCAAGCCATTATCTTTCTTTACAGGAACTAGTTATTGAAAACGACCAAGAGGGAAAGGTGGATGAAATGGAAGTTGGGCGTAGAGTTGTAGACGTTTCTTTTTTTTTTAAAGCTCTTCAGGCCATAGGGGACCACGGTCCAATGGATTGTAAGTTAAGTTACCTCAGTATAATAGGTGAAGTAAAAGTTGGTCTGGACTCAAAACTCATCATGAAATGTAGTATGTGTAGTATGAAATTTACTGTGTGTTTGATTGAAAAGAAAGAAGATAGAATGGAAGTGAATCATCAAATTGTATCTGGTATCATATCATCTGGTGGGAGCTACTATCAGTTAAAAACATTAACTGACGCAGTAGCCCTACCAATCATGTCACCTTCATTATACAATGAAATTAATAATACGGTTTGCGATTGGTGGGAAAAGACAGCAGCACATTCCATGGCAGAAGCTGTCAAGGAAGAAGCGGAGTACGCAGTGTCTATAGGTAGTGTTGATAAAAATGGTACACCATTAATATCTGTTGCTGTTGACGGTTGTTGGAGCAAGAGATCTTATGGTAAGAATTTTTCCGCCTTGTCCGGCGCAGCTGCGATAATTGGCATTAAAACTAATAAAGTATTGTTTTTTGGAGTTAAAAATAAATACTGCGTAGTTTGTGCACGAGCCGCAAAGAACGACAGTCAGCCCTCGGAACACCGTTGTTTCAAGAATTATTCGGGATCATCTACCGGTATGGAATCGACCATAATAGTTGAGGGGTTTAAACGTTCCATTGTTGATCACGGTGTAATTTATAATAAATTTGTAGCAGACGGCGATTCCAGTACTTATAAAAAAATATTAGATTCGCGACCGTACGGTAATTTAACAGTAGAGAAAATTGAATGCAAAAATCATCTTTTACGAAACTACTGCAATAGCTTGGAGAAACTGTCGAAAGACACTAAGTATCCTTGCGAATTGCGGAAATTCCTAAAAGAAAGGTATTTGCGTTTAAGAACGGGTGTAAAATGCGCTATTAAATATTGGGGCGATCAAAATCAGTCACTCGAAGAAAAAATAAAAAATCTTAGTGAAGATATCCTAAATGGTCCACAACACGTATTTGGTAATCACCAATATTGCAAGGAGTATTTCTGTAGACCTGATACTCGTCGAATAGAACCTGTTGGGTTGCTTCCAGCAATTGTTGGATGCGGATTAATGGACGCGGTACACATTTTAAGTAAAAGACTGTCATATCATTCTAGAAGTTTAATTCATAATTGTACAAGTAATATAGTTGAAAGTTTTAACGCAGTGATTGCCAAATTAGTAGGGGGTAAGCGTGTAAATTATTCTTCCCGTGGTTCTTATGCGGGCCGATGCGCAGCTGCTGTTGTGTCTTTTAATACAGGATCGATTCATAGTAAAACTCATGAAGTAATATTTAAATCTAGTCCTAATCCTTTGATCGCGAAAGTGGAAAATTGTAATCGTAGAATCCGTTTAATTGCTAAACCTAAATTAAGATTGAAAAAGAGCCACAGCGCTGTATCGAAAGACGCTCACTATGGACCAAACTGCGAAAAACCTGATCTGAGTCCAGAATTATATGAGAAAGCCAAGTCATCTTTTTTAGCCGATTTAAAGTTGTCTTGTGCTGAAAGAGAGGAGCTTGAAAGGTCGACCCATTTGCAAAGAAGTAGTTCTGAGTGGATGAGTACAAGGAGAAAATTACTAACCTCATCATCGTTCGGGGAAGTTTGTAAAAAACGAGAGAGCACAAGTTGTGCTGTTCTTGTTCGTAAAATCGTTTATGGTAGTAATATCTCCAGTTTGCCTGCTGTACGGTACGGTATCGAAAACGAAGAAACCGCAATTAAACAGTTAGAAATTCAAGAGAATATTAGTATACAAGGTTGCGGTTTGTTCGTCGACGATCAATATGAATTTCTTGGTACTACACCAGATGGCATTTATGCAAACGGTTTAATTGAAATTAAGTGCCCACATTCTTTAGCTGGCATGACTCTTGATGAAGCAATGGCCAAACATACCTTTTGGGTTAAGGACAAGGCTTCCAAGGGTTATGTCATAAATAAAAATCATAACTGGTATTTCCAAATTCAGGGACAGGTACATATTACTAAAAGAAACGTTTGCATGCTTGGCATCTGGTTTGGTGCTACTGTACCTATGAAAGTTTATATTATAGAAAAGGACGACAAATTTTGGGAGGAGAAAATGGAGATGAAATTAGTTAGGTTTTATTACGATTGCCTACTTCCAGAATTAGTTGATCCTCGGCAGTCACGAAGCATGCCCATTCGTGACGCGCCCAGTATCATAGAGGCTATGAAAGAGAGGAAAGAAAGAGCTTTACGTGTTATGAAAGAGAAGAACGCCTAATGATTTTGAAAGATACAGGTAACTTAACTACCCAGCCAGTCGATTCACGTAAACACGCCAGTCCAAAAGTCGTTTTAACTTAGGAACTTAGAAATCGCCTTTTGGTTTTCTGTTTTAAACGCACTTACTTATCTAGTCTTGGATTGTCATAAATCTTCCAATAGCTCAATTACTATACAATTTCTGAGTTACCTGGTGTAAAGAATCATAAAAATTGGTTCAAAAATACAGCGAATTGAGAATTCTCCTTTTTTTAAGTCGGTTAAAAGGGCTAAATTTGCAAAAAACGAAGTGACGTCACTGCGCTACGGTTTTTATTACTTACGTGAATCGGGCAGCTGGTAACGTTTTCATTCTGATAGGTTTTGTGATAGCCATTGATTTTATCATCAAATTAGCAGAAATCAGAACTTGATCCGTAATCGAATGAAAAACCATTAGAATTTTGAACTCATATTTCGTTATTGTTTAATTACATACTTTTAATTAGTATATTAATAATTTACAAACTTCTGTTAAAATTAGTAAATAAATGAATTATTTACTAATTTTTGTACAACCCTAGCACGCTTTTGAGATAGCGAGTAATGGCGACTCATATTTGTTATTGTGTAGTAAATAAATCATTTTTATACTTGTGTTTCATTTATTGACATTTTTTTTAAAACCCTAGGATTTTTTTTAGATATCGACGAGGTGATCGTAAACAAAAAGTAAGTATTTGAGTTTACGCAATAGGCACATTTCCTTGCGTAGAGATAAACACACTTCCTACTGAATTTGCAATTATTTTATTGAATGAATATTTTACGAATTAGAATAAATTTTGGTAGTGAAATTACAAATAAATAAATAGTTGGAATTTTAGGTAAGTAGAATACAAAAATGTCAGATGTCAAATGATAGAAAAACATAAAAATTGTGTCTCAACTACTCTTATTAATCTATTAAAAAGAATCAACAGCTAGTTTCCAAAAATTCAACGTTATTGTTATGCTGTAAATATTCAAGTTCAATAACAATTTCTCAACGTGGAACGTTTGTTGCAAAACATTTTGAAAATCGCGCTCTCTAGGTCATTCATCCGCCCCGTCGGATGTTACATTAAACTTTGGCGCTGCGGTCGCTCGAAATCGAGATCTCAGGCCAACAATCTACACCCTTAACAATTCGATGGAACAGTTACGGGATTCTGCTCCGCTCGCGGATTCAACTCTTTTGATTCATTAACTCCAGAGTTACCCATCACTAAATAAATATATTGTATTATAATATATTTATGAATTATTAATAAAACTAATATTTAAAATTATTATTTAGATATACTCGTACTTATTTTTAATAATTATTTACATCTACGCTTTTTATTTATTTATTATACATATATGAGTACTTGTTACATGCAATAACTGTTGCGACTACGATCAACTGATCACCTTAAATTAATTTGCCTTTTTAAACATAGTAACCAATAGTAAGCCCTTGCACAGACCGTTGGTCTATAAGGGTTTCGCAAAACACTGATGTTAGTCTATTGACGTATGCCCTGCTGTAAGTTTATGATGTTTAAATAACAGTATAAACATTTGAGATTTTCGCGTTTTTCACACTTATTTAGCTATTGACAGTGTTAAAAAAAAAGAAATAAAACTACTGAAACGATATCATTGAAATTTGGGGGATAGATGGCCTGAAATTCAGAGAATGTCATTTAACAAGACCTTTTTTAAGAGAGACCGAATTTTAGAACGAATACCCCCCTTGCAAGAGAAGCCGCAGACAAGACAACAGCAAATACACGAAAATTTAAACTGTGCAATTACAACAATAAGGTTCACATTTAAGTGTCAATATGACGGGGTGCTACAGTTTTATTATGGAATCCAATTATTACCTGCATTTGCCTCTGGTTCATCAGGCCAGCCAGCGCGGGGTCTGCCTCGTTTTCTCTTTCCGGACGGTCCTTTCCACTCGGTGGCTTCTATTGTCCATCTCCCGTCTTGTATTCTCGCCACATGTCCTGCCCATTTCCACTTGAGCCCCAGTGAGTGATGTAGAAAATCTATAAATTTTGTTGTTTGTCTTATTGCTTTTAATTTTTTGAATTTTCTTTATATTCTAAATACTTTTTTCCATTGCTCTTTGACATGTAGGTATTTTATTTTTTATTTTGTTTGTATATATCCATGTTTGTGAGCCATAGGTCAGCCATGGCAGAATGCAAGAGTCCATTGCAGCTTTCTTTAGACCCAGAGACAAAGAACTTTTAAATGACCAAATTTAATGACCAGTATTTATTATAACTCAAAAATATCCTTCTATTAACCTCTTCTAGGTTAGTATTGTTTTTTTAATGATATTTATTTTCCAAGGTAAATACATACTCCAGTTCTATTTCCTCAATCAGGGCCGTCTTTACCAGGGGGTTCAAGGGGTGCGGTGCACCCCGGGCGCTCACCTTTTAAAGGTAATGAAAAAATATAACGCTATAGTAAACAATTACACAATAGGATATTTGACTGTCATAGGATACACAATAGGATATTTGACTGTCATAGGATACACAATAGGATGTTTGACTGTCTTAGGATACACTCCCGCACCCCGGCGCAAAATAGACTTAAGACGGCCCTGTCCTCAATATATGTATAGTGGTGTCATTTAGAGTTAGTCATCAGTTTAGTTTTTTGCAGGTTCATTTCCAAGTAATTCTTTGCTGTACTTATATACGATATTTATCATTCTTTCCAGCTGTACGCCGCTTTCTGAAAGTAGTAAAATATCGTCAGCAAATCTCAAATGACTTAAATGTCTTCCATTAGCAATGATATCACAACCTTTCCAATTAATTTTCCTGAAAATATTTTCCAGGACGGTAACAAAAAGCTTTGGTGATATAGGATCCCACTGTCTGACACCTCTTTTAATTTCATTAGACGGTCCTAGTGTATCTAGTTTAACCCTGCTTGTGCTGCTTTTGTAAATGTTCTTTAGTAAATCTATATATGTCTGATGGACACCAATCCTATCGAAAGCTACCCATATAGTATTGTAAGTCTATAAAAAGGGGTGAGTTGAATTCTTTATATTTTTCCAGAATTTTCTCCGTAACTTGTATATGGTCTATTGTATTGTAACCCTTTCGGAAACCCGCTTGTTCGACTGGTTGGTTATCGTCGAACTGAGTGCTGAGTAGCTGTAAGATGCAAGTAGAAAACAGTTTGTATAAACTACATAATAAGCTGATAGGGCGGTAATTTGTTACCTTATTAAGATCTCCTTTTTTATTGAGCAGTGTAATATTGCATTGAGTCCTTTGTTTTGGCACTTTACCAGAGTTTTCAATTAAGTTAAATACTTCCCTGAAAGATTCGTTAAGAATGTGTTTTCCGATTAAAAATCATTGTCAATATTGTCTTATTCAGCATGTTGTCTGGGCCCGGACTTTTTTCAGGTTTTAGTCGGTCTATGCATTTTAAAATTTCAGATTCAACCCAGTCCCGTACTTAGTTCATTTTTGTGGAGTTACAAAATGGAGGGACGAATAAAACCATGCATGAGTCTGTTTGATTTTTTACCCGACTTGCTTTCGAGATATTATATCCATGTTTTGTTCATATTTAACTCTTTATATACACGCTTATTATAATTTTAGAGACAAAGGGAGTATTCCCGTTGTCTCTAAGATGTCTCTAAAGTTTTTTCTGTAATTCTGGTAGTCTTTTCTTAAACTTCTATTTTATTTGAATTCTTCTTTGAATTTACTTCTATTTGAACAATTCTTTTAATTCTTCTCTCTGTGCCTAATTTTTTAGGATTCATATTCATTAGAGTATGTCTGTGTAAAATAAGTTTTTGTGTTTATTTTGTTATTATGTTATGAAATAGTTTAAGATTGAATTATTTTTTCTTTGTTTTAGACTTGTTTAATAATTCAATCAATCTGTCATAATAGCTTTGCACTGTCATTTTTTCTTATATAAACAATTTGTATGTTTTCATACAAATTCATACATACTCAAGTTCCTTCTACATTTCTTTATAGGAACTAGAGAAATAGAGGCTCTTACAAGTCTGTGATCCGTTGGGAATGGAACTTTGTTTATTTCTTCTATATTGAGAAATTTCTGAGGAAAATTAGATAATATGAAATCAATTTCATTTCCGACTTTTCCATCCGGGGATTGCCACGTCCATCTGGAATTTGATTTTTTTTAAATATTTCTTGTAATAAGCAAATTCTATAAGAACCTCGCTTCTTTTATTTCTATTTCCGTATCCGAAGTTTCCCATTACTAGGTTTTCTTCTGGTTTTGGGTGACCTATTTTACATTGAAATCTCCCATCACAGTGACATTATTAGGAGTTTTTTTTAATGTTTTATAAAATACCTATAAAAATCCTACCTTATAAAATCTTTGTTACCTTTTTCCCTTTCTTTGTTTAATTCGATTTCGAACTCTCTTCTTTTTTCTAATATTTCATTTGGAAAGTCTTCTTTTACGTAGTAGTTGGCATTTGCTAGCATATTTTTATTCTTTAGTATCAAATTTTTTTCCCAATGGTAATTAAGGTAATCAAGATCGGTCTTATCTTACTGATTTTTCTACCTATTCTTAGAGGTGATTTTATTTCCATTTGCGTACATTTTATTTGCATGTTTACGTTTATTATTGTTACAATAATTTTTTCCATGTCGCCGTAGCCATTTTCGGTTTCTTCTGCACCAAAAAATAACAAATTTCTTTGTCTGAGATGTGTGTCAATTTGGTTCAAACGTTTTTCTAGGTAGTCCAATGTTATCATTTTTTATTTTCGAAAAGCTCTTTTTCATTGCTTCGTTTAAGTTGATATAAATTCATCTTTCATTGTTTTTTTTTTTTATTTTGTAGTTCGATGAAGTCATTCTAAATTTTTGTTAATATGTTCATCAATTCATCCATTACTATAGAATTTTGTCAAGAATATACTTACATATTTCAGAGTTAAAAAACGCCTCGTTAAAAGAAACTTCACTTTTTGGTATGTTTCTTGAAAAAGAACGCTAGCTTTTTATAATATACAATAACACCATTGACAGTCCCTTGACATTTCACTGTAATTTTTAAAATTACAATTTCACTATTATTTCGGCTGTTTGTTATGATCTTTACACTTTTATATACCAATTTACTGTTCGATAAAAAGAAATATGAGCGTTTTTATAGTTAAATCACATTATTTTTGTTAGACAATAAATGTACTCCGCGACGGTTGCGCGCTCTTCACTGGACATAACGAAATTGAAATATGATCATGAATAAATAACTCTGTTTGGAACAATACAAAAATATTCGCTATAATTTATAAATTAGACTAAGAAAAAGCACATAAAACAATTTAGTAAATAAAAACCTTGAATGAATGAATGAAAGCGAGAATGGATAATTCATCTTATTTTCTTATTTTGTTCACCCAAAAACAACGTTTTCTGTTCACATTTCAATTCCTGCCATGTTTATGAAGAATGCTATGCCATGTTATCTAAGAAATAAAAAAAATAACTATATTTTATAGGCAGATAATGAAAATGGTTAATGGACAAGCAGTAAAAACAACATTATTTGTGTTAAATTTTGTTTTAAATATATATATATTTGCACTAAAAAGTATTTTAAAAAATTAGACAAAACCATTACACATATACGTGTAGAAAAATGAAATTGAATAACTATCATGACGAGAAACAAACTTCAATTATGTATTGGTAAAATGTGTTTTACAGATAAATGTAGTATAGGAACTGACGCGTTATTTCTTAATTACTCTTTTCTACCGTTTTCTTTTCGTCATCTGCTTCGTCATTTCTTTTTCTACAAGTTTACTTTCCAATATTATTATTTATTTTGATCTATATCTTCATCGTCATTTGAAATTTCCTTGCATTTTACATGTTCGTCTTCTACTATAACTATTTTATCCACACCTTTGTCTTCTATTGATTCATTTTATTCTACATTTTCACATTCTAGTTTCTTTTCCTTCCACATAACCATCTTCTACCATTTCTTTCCCTCCATGTTCCTCTTCTACCGTTTCTTTCTTTTCGTCATGTTCACTTTCTACTGTTTCGTTTCGTTTCGTCTCTTGTTCGTCTCCATAATTAGTTACCGATTCTAATAGTACAGATTGACAAGATCCGACTTCCTTTTCAGGTTCTTCGATACCTACTTTCTGTGATTCTAAATTTATTTTAAAAGATTGCATGTAAGCTATATCCTTCATTAATGATTTCTGAATTTCCCTACGACTCTCGGCTAACTTTTGTTCAACATCTGTCATAAAAGTTTCATCGGTTATCACGTTTACAGTAATCAAAGATTTATTTGATTGACTAGAGGTTACGGATGAAGGGAGACTCCCTTTAGAAACGACTTCTAACTTTGAAGACTTTGGTATAACTTTTATAATTGGAATAGTGTTAAGTCTACTGGGGGTTGATGACGAAAGGGAATTTGTAGTAATAGTTTGTGTTTCACCTTTAGTTACACTTTGTTTCAACAAAGATAACCTACTTGATATTCTCCCTGTTGATTTTTTTGCAGTAGCTTTGCATACAAAACCAAGATCGCCTTTTTCATATATTCTCTCAAATGTAGCTATAGTGGTAATGGGCTGCGTATATTGCATTTTATTGTATTCAGTAATTATTTCAATCAATCGGGATAGTAGACATTTCCTATCTGCTATCTCAGGCGTAGGGTCTGCTTCGGTCCGTTGCTCTAATTTCAACGCAGCTTCTACTACGACAGCCACCTCCTTTAACATTTTCTTAAGTTTTACACTTTCATTGTCTACTTTTGGGAATTTTACATTGGGTTCATTCTGGTCAATCATCGTCAGACTCCTTTTGTGCTCCAAGAATTGAACTTGCATGAAAAGATTTTCATTTTCATGTGTCAGTTTTTTCACTTTAGCATTAAGTACGTCGTTAGTCTTCTCAATAACATCCCTTTCCTTTTTTAGTCCTCGAAGCATAGTGGTTAGTTCATCAATAAGTTTTAGCTGGACTAAGTTTTTGTTTATGATTTTATTTCTTTCTTCTTCTGCTAATTTTGTGGTCATTAGTGCCGCTCTTTCACTTTTTTTATATTTTCCATTTTGATCTGTTAGCTTTTTTTGCATAGACAATATACTGTCCAGTTCATTATATATAGCAATGTTTTCGCGCACTACCCTGCGCGAAGAAGCAGCAATCCTCAGTTCTGTAGAATCTTGGAAATCTTGAGACATTTGTAATAAGCGTGCCTCTATGTCATTTTTTAACTTGTCTTTCCCAATGACAAACTTTTTCTCAATGTCATAAATTTTCCTCTTGTGTTGCGTGTCTTGATTTTGGAATGCTTCCTCTTGTTTTTCGAACTTTCTCATTAAGTCATCTCTAGTTCTACGAAATTCTTCTAGAGTATTTAATTTAGCTGATAATAGTTTGTTCTCACATTTTAATCGATCTTTTGTAATTATAAAATTTCTTTCAATATCAGCTGCTTTCTCTCTGAATTGGGTGTTTTCAATATATTTTGTTTCTTCCAGTTCTTTAACTTTATTCTTTAATTCATCGTTTTCTTTATTCTTTGATTTAAGTGTCCTTCTTAAGTATTCAATGACGTCAGTTCTGTCTTTGTCTAATCGGTCGTAAGCTTTTTGCAATTCTTCATTACGAACCTCATACTCATGAACATTTGTTCGTAGTCTTGCAATTATACGTCTGCACTCGGCAATTTGCAAGTCGAAAAATGTTTTTTCTACTTCGCTAATGGTTGGCTCAGGTTTTCGTTCAAGGACTTTTTCTTTTCTAATTATCTTCTTTTTGGGTGCCATATTTTATGGAGAAATTATTGTTGTGACAAGGGATGTGACAATAGCTACAAATGTAACAAAACAGATAGGCCATGCGTTACCAAGGCATTGTAACAATATTGTATTGGCATTAGCATCCATTGCATGTATTAAAGTATTAAAAACAGTTAATAATTTTCAAAATACTATGGCGTATTTGAATGTGTGGCGTCTAATACTTGATATGGACTGATACATAGCTAATCTATTATATCCTTGTGTCAGAAATGAGCTAATTTGATCTATAATTTATATATTGAGCGTACAAACGTTTTGCAAAATAGAGCTACGCTGTGAACCATGTAACAAAAGTATGTATTCCTTTGACCACATATCGGATATAATCGCGCAATTATTGTGAATTTATCGTAAAATTGAATATTTTACTCTGTTTTACATAAAATATGTTTTACCTGATATTACCTTATTTATTTATGATAATCAACAGAAGTAACAACACATGTGGCTTTATGAAAATTAATCGGATTACAATCGTAATTGTTCGCCTAGTTATAGATTGTCACTGTACGCAATTCTTATCTATTATTCTTATTCTCGACTTCATGCGTGAAGTTGTGAATTTAAATTCTCGACTCGTGAGTTCAAATCACTCCTTAAAACATCAATTTCAAGTAGAGTCAATTGTCGTATTACTTGCAGAAGTCCGTCGCCGAAGTCGCGGCGACATCGGTCACGGTCCAAGTCACCCAAGAGGCGTCGCCGGTCGCGATCTCGTTCCCGGTCGCCGCGACGTCGACGCGACAGAGAAAGGTGGGTAACTTGACCCTGGAAATTTCAAATCAATTCATTTTATTGTGGACCATAGGTTTATAACGTTGTCATGTTTAAAATTTACATAGCACAGCTATGTGCCGCCCTAAAGGCATATAATGATTATATAAAAGTAACCAACAATCTTACCTATAAACGTAAAACGTATAAACGTAAAACCTAAAGTTTTACAAAAACGTTGTACTAAGTTAACAATTCATATTTTATATATGTTATATGTTTATTATTTTATATCCACATGTGTTTATTATATAATATAATATATTATTCGTCACTAATTAATTATTATTATATCTTTCAATTGGCGTAAGGGACAAATGAGTAGTCCTCTTGCAAACACCGCTATTTGCCTTTTGTCCCGAATTAAGCTTACGATAAAATGTACGGATCTTACACGAAAACATAGGTCATTGGGTATATTCGGGTGTCTTCGGCTAACGTCGAATTCATAAATATATAAAGCTACTAATACCTCCAAAATATGTTTTTCAATGGATAATGAATTTTATACGTGTATATTTCCTTTCTTCAATTGTTACCGACCTCATTTTAATTACCTTTCTATATCTATTTTTTTAGAAAGGTCTCCTGTCAATGTAATAATGTTGTTGTGGATGTCAAAATCCTTCACTAACGCCTTAGAAAATCACATTATTATCCACTACAGTCAACTATAAGAGTAGTCACTTTCATAAAGATGCACAAGAATTCAAGACAAGGAAAATGCATAAATAAACAAGCCGGTAAAATTATTTTTAATTATATCATTATTTTTTAACTGAACTATTTAAAATTTTAAAACTATTTTAATAAGATACAACAAAGAGTTCGTAATGCAACTGGTCTTTCCCGTACAAGTATCCGTAAAATTGTAGGAGCTCACAACGACAGCTCGAATTCATCAGAAACACAAAAACAAGGTAGTGTTCGAGAAACACTGCATAGTGCATAGAACATTATAATGCACTGCTTTCCACGTAAGGTAAATGTTATTTATCTTTTTTAAAAAAAAGTAACATCTACTATTTCGATCTCTGTATAAATACAATTCAATTTCATAAACAAGAGGCCACAGAGGGCTTATTAGCTCAAAGAAATGTTGACATGAATATAACCACAGTAAAATAATTGTTATTGGAAAAAAATCTATGATTGGTCTAGATGAATCGAAAAAGGATTGCGATCACGCAATCAAATGCGAAGATAAATATAGAAAATATGAACATGCCATGGATGATTTTATGGATAGGACAATAATTAATACTTCTGAGAGTTCTGATGATTTTGAAAGTGACAATGAACACTACTATTATTCTGATTATGACATGGAAAATATTGAATACATACCACCAGGGGGTCAAACAAAATCTCCTAAATGATCTATAACGTTTAACTAATGATTGATAGATTTTTTTAAGATATAATGTAAATAAGTCTAATAAAAGCAATATATAGTTATATCTACATACTTATTATAATTAATTATCTAGTTAACAAATATAAATAAATAAGACCTATGTAGAAAAAATGTAATACAACTATCTAGCAATATGTAGTACTACTTGTTTAGTAAAGATATAATGTCATTAGTTTTACAAGGGAAACTTACAGCTCCATAATATATTTCTCTCAACTGACTCGTGACATGTTCATAAAGATTTGTATTTATCTCTTAATAAAGTATGCAATTAGAGGTACGGTAATTCATAGGCGTGAATGACGCGTTCGGGTGTTTCCTGATTAGCCGATGGCCAATGTTATCGTAATGTACCTGTATTTATATTGAATTCCTAAACTTGGAACTATAACTACCCTTCCAATTATATTTTATTTTTGAGTGCATGCTAAAAATAATTCTATGAAGGTGAATGTCTATGAATTATCTTTGAGGGGGAGAGTGCACGCTGCAATCCAACAGCCACTGGGCGCGCTCGACTGGCCACGGCTCTATCACCGAAGACTACCTTGAAATGTACTGCATTTCCCACTTTATCTTATTTCCCTAATGTAAGTACGTGTTTCGGTAGTGAGTGAGATGAGCCCATTCCTATCCTATCCCTCCCCATTTTCCCAACCCTTTCTCCAAATCCATTCCTATACCTCTAAAGGTAGGCAGCGCATCCAGGAGCATGCCAACATTTGTCATTCTGGACTTATGTTGGTATGTATCGCGTATGTTTATGGACCACAGTATCCACTTACAATCAGGTGGGCCGTATGCCAGTCTGCTGCCTTCGACAATAAAAAAAAATGATAATTCAATATTTACAGTATTTTTTTCATTCTAAGTAAGGTTTTGTTTTGACAAACTAGTGACTTCTGCAAGTGGACTACTGAGATCACAAATTTTCATTAGCGGCAGAAAACATTTATTTATGCGTATAAAATTCTCTGTAAATTTATACTGCTAAATTTACACTGTCACAGCAATTGTTTTTATACATTAAGTGCTTTAAGATTAAAACGATAGCTGTAACACAGATCATGGAGGAATTTACAAAAAAAATGTCGGAAATTTCTAAAGTCGAACGGTTTTATATTTGTGGGGCATTTTTATAAAAATACTAACTGTGCCTGCTATATGAATTCTAAAAACCTTCTTCCTTGGTTTGACATTAAACCTAACATTTATTACGTTTTAGTTAAGTAATTGAATTATTAATAAATATTATATATAATTTGATAATTACAGAGACAAGGACAGAGAGAAGAGTTATAAAGAGAGGGAAGCAGAAAAAGAAAAGCAGAGAGAGCGAGAAAAGAAGGGGTTACCACCAATCAAGAAAGAAAATCTTAGTGGTGAGTTTGTATTATTTCATTTATTAAAAACTAGTCTTTTCCTGTGTCTTCATCCCCTTGGAACCAGATTTCCTAATTAATTTATGAGAGTGCCTACCGGTGACAATTTATGTGGATATCGGCCAATCGAATGCTCCCAGCGGCTGTGGGGATGCATCATGCACATTAATTAAGAACTGCACAAGAACCTTTAAAGGCCCGAAAGTTATTTAGTTATTTTTTTATGTATACATTTATTCTCAAGTAACGTTTACGCGCGCTCGTCAGGTCAAACGAGTGTATCTAAAACATTTTACCTTCTGTTTAATGGGCATGATGACGGATTTTGAAATCCGCTTCTATAATGTAGATTCACGTCTACTGTTTCCGAAAATAACATTATTTCAGCAATAAAATAACTTTTAACGCAAATTATGCATTTTTTTCTATCTACTTTGAATTATGCGCGAAAACACTCGCAGGTGTCATGGCGTCGCTTGTGACGTTACACCTAGGTAAACGTAGGTAGGTAAATCAATCGAAGTTCAAGCGACACGGTGATGTTCACTGAGGCGTGACGTCATTCGCTCTGATTGGCGTTTTAGTTAACATGGCCGAATGCAGTATTTTATACTTTTATTTTATTGAAAATATTATTAATCTCAATGTTTACATTAAAACTGGTTAATTTATTAGAATTCTTTCAACATATTTTTTTCTCTAAAATCATTTATTCTTTAATTCTTTAATACTGTCATCATGCCTATTCCCAGCTATTTTTTTCTTTCCAGTGTGCAGTACAACGTTATGGGTGGGTCATCTATCAAAATTAGCAACGCAAGAGGAATTATCGGACTTGTTCGGGTCTATCGGCGGCGTGGTGTCTATAGACGTGGTAGCGCCCAGAGGCTGTGCCTTTGTCGTCATGGAACGAAGGAGAGATGCCGCTAAAGCCTTAGCCAAGTTAAATAAACACAAACTGCACTCGAAAGAGATCACTGTAAGTAATATCTTAGATAGTACTTGTAACTTTGACTGAAACTAGCAACTGCGCCTTTGTGGTACGGAGTGGCAGCGGGACGCCATCAAACCCTTAGCGAAGTTGGATAAACACAAACTGCCCTGCAGAGCATCATTGTGAGTAACATTAAATACCTTGCAGGTTTAGTTTTAAGTTGACTCTGAAAACTGAAAAGGACTCATTGGACTTACGCGACTACGCTTTATATCGAATACCTTAGTTATTAGTTGTAGTTCCACCTTAAGTTATTTGTGTCTATTTGCAACATTACGTCTATAGTTATGGAACGAAGGAGAAACGCCGCTAAAGTCTTATCCAAGTTGAATAAACACACGCTGCACTCTAAGGACCTAATTACGTACTGAATTACGTACACAGAAGTGGGCCTCTTCAACAATCAAAGACCTAAGCGAGCTAGAATCAAGATCAAAAAAACGTAAGCGAACGAACGTGGATGCATGCATGGTATGCACTGTACGAGTAAATTAATCAATTATTTATTTTTAATGACTGAAAACTAAAGAAACATCTACACCATTTATCTGTCATACTAACCATACAATGGACCACAAAGTTCTTCCTTCGATGGGATGTATTGTTTCCCAGTGGTAGTGGTATATTTTCTTTAGTTAAATTTGCCACCATCATTACTTTTGTTGCTCGGTCCGCCTCATCGTCAAATAGCGACAGGATAGCTGCTTCATCAGTTAAATAGGTACCATATGTTGGCTAAACCTGTTGGCCTTGAAACAGGATCGGACATAAACCATTGACTTGGGGGCACTCGGAAAGTAATGTAACTTTCAGAGCTGAATCTTGTACCTACTCTGATCAATTGCTTACGACCAGATAAATAAGTGGAAAACCAATGTAATGCAGCACCAGTAATCCTAAGGTGTTCTAGTTTTTTAATTAGTATTTTATGACAGTACTTAGTATTTCGCTAAATCTATGAAAACTGCAAGTTTTGTAACTTGCAATATTTTTGTT
Source organism: Sesia apiformis (assembly GCA_914767545.1). Lineage (NCBI taxonomy): Eukaryota > Metazoa > Arthropoda > Insecta > Lepidoptera > Sesiidae > Sesia > Sesia apiformis. The sequence goes on from OU611958.1 coordinate 1,950,061, forward strand.
TGATTATGAAACCTAGTCACCTTTTCCATTTTGTTTGTGTAGGTCGCGTGGGCGCCGGGCAAGGGCGTGAAGGGTCGCGACTGGAAGGACCACTGGGAAGCGGAACTAGGCGTTTCATACCTGCCGTGGGGAGCGCTGCACGCCCGCTGGGCGCTCGGCGCGCTCTCGCTTGACGCGCTCGAGGACGGCGGCGCGGTGGACGAGGACACGCTGCCACCCTGGCTGCCGCCAAGGGTAAGACACGCACAAATAACATTGTTTTACGAAGAAAACTTGACATTGGCAGAATGTGCTAATTGCGCCATTGCCATATATATGAAAGATAAAAAAAAACAAATATTTCACATTTCCTACTGTTTAACTGATCGTTTATATTTACATTCATACGATCGTGAGTTCAAATCCTCTGCTCGTACAGTGGTTCATTCGTATGAATGAATGTAAAAAAAATATATATTGTCACTGGCTTGCCAGTAAGGGAACATCGTGAGGAAATCCGCATGCTCGAGAAATCAATCTGGAAAATCTGGAATGTGTGTATCACCAATTCACACTGGACCCGCGCGATAGATTATGATCCCGTCAGTGATTTACTAGGCCTGTGTCCTGTAGTGGGATGCAATAGGCTGATATCAATAAAAAAAATAGGAAAAGTAGCATTTTATTAAGGAGCTATCATATTTCTAATGGTATAAATGCAGTTAAACATTCGTACTGTTAGTGGAGATAACATTCAATCGTGGTTTTGCATAATGTTTATTTATTTAATAATTTATTGCACACACACAACATGAAATAAATAATAAAGAAGAAAAAGAAAAGATGTAGAAAAGGCAAGCTTAGCTTATCTGCTGCGGAGCTTTCTTCCAACAGAACTGCGAAAGTGAAATGTTTTATTTCCTTACTGTTTGTGACAATTTTATATCTATAAAACAGGTGCATTGGTCGATTCGGCGGTCAGTGACCACTTCTAAAAATGTCTTCTGGATTTGACCACTTCTGGGGAAGGCCATTTAATGGATTTGATCACTTCTTTTCACTACTTGTAATGTGGCAAAAATGACAAGTTCTGAAAACGCCAAATCTAAAAATGGCAACAAACAATTATTTTCCAAAGTGATTTCAGTACGGTTACTTAAAAATCACACTTGAATTTTTGTTTGGTCACTATTATCTGTATTTAATTATTGTACTTCGAAAAATGAATGTATCGTTGTCCTTTTGAGATTTGCCATTTTATGAATTCCACATTTTGCTACTCAACCATAAAATCCACGAATTTAGTATTGCGGAAGTTGCAAGTACCCATCCCAATATTATTTATATTAAAATTATGGCTAATAAACGTGTATTTTGTATTTCTTGTAGATAATCCCAAAATCAATGATGGACGGCATGAACATGCTTGGCATGCCGCCGGTATCCGCTTCGGGCATGTTACCACCCGGGGCTATGCCAAATTTGGGAAGCTTACCGCCCGGTGCGCTTCCGCCCGGCGCCATGCCGCCGGGGAACCTGCAGTTACCCCCCGGGTTACCTACCCCACCTACCAATATACCTATGCCAGGCATGCCGCCGCCGGGAATGCCGCCGCCGGGTATGCCGCCGCCGGGGTAAGTGTAACTTTAGTCTAATAAAATTTATGTATTTTAACTTTAACCAAGCGCCTGATCTTTGACCTTAATATATTTGTCTATTGTTTGCTCGTCTGTAGGAATTCCAAAGACGCCACATGGGATTTGTTTTTGAAGTGTCTTATTATAATTTGATTTCATAAGTAGCTAGCAATGGAATTTTGTCAGAAAAATGATATACGAGTATTTCGGTTATGTTTTAAAAACGAATGTGGATATTCTTATTACTTACATACAAACACTATGTTTTTAGATAGGGCTCGTAAACCTCTGCAAATTCTGTCTAAACATTTATTTTCTAAAACGTACGAAACATTCCTGAATCTATGGTAGATTAACTGGGTATCTACATATAGAATTGATATTTTTTTTCTTACCCATGAACCCACATGGTATATGCGCTTGAGATAAGTAAATGTGTGGTCGTATATTTGTTTGTACTCCTTTTTAACCCATTCGGTTATAAAGGAGACTTTGTTTTTTGTTATTCTTTATAAACTTTCGGTTTTTCTCTGAAACTGATTTGTTATAAACGTTTGTCATTCTGAACTAGTGTTGGTGGGCTTTTATCGCGACGGGCTTTTATTTTTATCTCGGGGCGACAGTAAGCACTTACCACCATACATACTGTGTGCCCGTCTGCCACCTTTCTATAAAAACTGGGCTCACGTGGTGAATTGTGACTTCAACTCTAGTAATTTACTAAGGGAGTCTCGTGCCCAATAGGGGGATTCAACTTAAATAATAAACATGTGTTATTGCAGTATGCCCGCCGGAATGCCGCCCGGCCTGGCCGCCGGCCTACCGCCCGGCATTAGGCCGCCCAACCTACCCACCGGTCTACCTGGTGAGTTGCATATATACTGTGTTTATTTTTTAAAGAAATAATTTTCTGACAGGCGGCTTCTTGCGTCAATTGGGATGCTTTAATAAATAATTTACATTAGTGAATTAGGATTTTAGGAAAAATGGTGAGCGCGATAGAAATAAAATTAGTTGATAATGAGTTTATACAGCTTAGTATTTGTATGTAAAAATATTATGTATCGGTAGGTTTACAAGGCGACGCAGGGCTGCCTCCGGCCAGCGCCCTACTGGGCTTCCCGCCCGGTATGCCGCCCCAGTCCTTACCACAACCCGGTGAGTCACTGTTACAACCATACACATACATATACAACGCAAGCTCTTCAACTTGCATAGAAACCAATTATTAGGGGTTATCCATTCGGGGAGTCTACTCTGATTTTGCGCTTCCGAAGTTTCGAGCCCAACCGAAGTTCGAACAAACGAAGTGCTATCTATAACCCTACTCTGACTTTCTGCTATGCAAAAAGAATGAAGCGTCATTTTGACTGGTATATCCAATACATACCGCATGAATACCAAATAAAAGCTTTTAACATAAGTTTGAATTTTTATTACGGCAACAAGGCCCTAAAGTACCGGGGAAATAAGATATCTGCCTTACATGTATCTCAAAAATGTATAAAGGAGAGATGGTATAACCACTGGCGCAAGCACAGTCGGTCGCAGTACAGGAACCTAGGCTGCATTTTTTTTTCTTATAGACAAGTGGGCGGACGAGCAAGCGGTCGCACATGATGGTAAGTGTTACCGCCACCCATGGACACCTGCAACACCAGGGGGTATGCGGGCGCGCCGCCATCCTTGCAAAATCCTATTCTTTCAGCTTTCTTGAAGAACCCCCATATCGCAGTTTAATGGAAAGATCTCCCGAGACAGCTCATTATACAGCCTCCGGGTTCCCAATCCGTAGAGGCTACGGGCCTACGGGCATCCTGTAGAGGGACGTGGTGGAGCGGACTTTTCCATCCAGGGAGTCTAATTTGGTCCGAGACCATCTGAACATACCATAGGTGTACAGGAGAGCGGGCATGACCCACTCGTTATAGGCTCGGAATTTATTAGGCACTGATTTTTACCATTAAGTTTTTATTTGCCAACTACCATACACTCCATTAATCTGAGAAACAAAATATTTATTTATGTTAACTGTAGGTTATAGCCGATAAGTAGACAAAGGTATTGGTTGTCAGGTCAAGTTTCATACAAAAGTCATACAGTCGTAGAAACCGAATATCATCTCGCCAAACTATCGCACCCGCACACAGGATGCGTCTTTTTTCTATTTATTTTTTTAGGAATTTGACAAAACATGCCAGTTCCATTTTACCTTTTAACCTATTAACAATAACATATTCCACATAAATACGATAGGTCAAACTAAAAGTTCTTAGAACTTCCATCTTTATATCTGACTAGCGACCCGCCTTCGCTTCGCTTCGGTTTATAAGTTTTGTTTCTTTTTTTTTCAAAATTTCACAATAGAATATAGCCTATATTACTCACGGATAATGTAGCTTCCTATTTGTGAAAGAATTATTGAAATCGGTTCAGTAGTTCCAGAAATTACCCCCAACATACCCACAAACACACAATTTTACTTCTATATATTAGTATAGATATTGATTTCATTATTTAGATAACGTTTACGTGATATATATGTTATACGTGATATGAAAAACGTTCAATGTCACCCACGTATACAAACAATCTACAAACACACATCTGGAGTGTGATGTTTATATTTATTTATATATATTGTATATAGTGTGTATGTATATTGATATGTATGTAATTATGTATACTTTACACCATCTACCTGTGATTAAAATATTTATTTCCTCTCTACCCAAAAGTGTGGCAGAGATCGCTATTAGTAATTAGACCGCCTTTTGTGCATTTAATATGTTACAATGTCTGTAATTGTCTGTTTTTTTTTGGTGTGTAATAATAAATCATCTATCTATCTTATTTTACAACATATTACGATAATATAATTAAAATATCTTATTGTAGCCCACTCATAAATTTACTAGTCTAAGAAGGTCCATCAAAAACTCTTCCTTTGCTGTACGCTCTGCGTATGTTATCGTTTGCTAAATTCATCCTATAGATACAGGTGATAAAACACGAGTAAATTCCGTAAATAGGAGTGTGGGATAATTATTCTAGTCGGTGTGCCCAACGGCTGTGGGACTGCAGCGTGCAATCCCCTCTTAAATTGAGTAAATTTTAAGTTAATTAATAATAAATCAGTTTGTAATTGTTGGAAAACTCGTTTGGATATAACTAATGTATTATCTATTTCAACTGGTTTCAACGTGTATGTTTACCTTATTTATTTTGATCGACGCACACTGGGGCAGGCTATATGCAGGCATTACCCAAGAGTCACACAATGTAAAAAAATAATTTATTAACATTTATTCCTCTTCTAACATGTCAATCACCTCCGGATCAAAGGGTTTTCGTTTCATTTTGGGTACTTCAGGCATCAGGCTTATGATGGGGTCTGAGGATATAAATAAATGATTTATGACGTCCACGAGATTTTCATCTCTGTAGGTTTTTCTACTAAAGCGTTCTCTGTATGATTTAAAATCTTTATTCCTGGACCTCCTGGGCTTCTTCGCTGAGTTGACCGATCGACAATAATGCGTGGTTAATAATTTCAGGACCATGAATTAATATTTTATGAACTGTTGATGTTATTGGCATCCATGGATACAGATTTATATATAGAGAAGCCGTGTCTAGGCAAAACGTTTTGAATTTGTTTTCATTTATATTAAATCCACTAGATATAGTTTGTAGTATTATATAAAATCGTTTTATAACCTGCAGATCAATCTGTGTTATTTTTGCATTTTTTTCATAATTCTGAAAGAAAGTGCGTGCTACATTTCCATCATTACTGTTGCCAAACCCAGGTTTCGGCCTGTCAACAATTAGATGCAGTTGCTTCTTAAACTTCTTTTGTAGCTTTTTTTTATTTTGTTCAACTATCTTTTTATTTTCTTTGTTTACACGCCCCGCCTGAATAGGTAATTTATATGACAGGTGTAAAAGCGCTTCGAACAATCGTATCCAGCAATGCAAAACTGATAAACCGAACGATATGTATTTAGTATTAACAGGTATATGCAAAACGACATCAAGATTATTGAAATCTTTTGAAGTTACACCACACAGATAACAAACAGTTCATGGTAGATTTGGTGTCAGACAGTGTATTGCACAACTTTCCATCTACCATTGTAAAAATGAGCTTATGCACAACTATATATAGTTTACCATCTATATTAATCTCTATTGGTATCTATTATTGGAATCTCTATCTATTATTTTGCATAGTTTCTGATTATATCGTATTGTTTACGTGACAGTTGTGCTTCAACAAGTAATGAAAGAGCTTCTCGTGGTGATAATTTCTTAATTTTTGCTTCTTCGATAGATATGTCTAAACAGTCCTTAGCATATTTGGAAGACTGTGACATTTTCTTAATTTCTCCTGAGGCCCTCAACTTCATTTTTGAGCAGCATTAGTTAAAACATCCGCATTCTCAGTACGCAGACTAGATGTTTTTTTACGTTTCGAATTTTCACTAAGTTAAAGTTGGTCTTCCTGGTTTCGAAACCATAAATCGAGTAAATTCACAACTTCCATCTATCCAAGTCTTTTCAATAGTTAATAACCTTTCTTTATGTCTGCCATGCAATAGCCATTTCTTTTGAAATTGTTGTTTGAAGTTACGTAGTTCTGAAACTAAATCAGTACGAGATTGCTTTGGACAAGTGGTCTTGTAGGCGACAAAATCTATTATTTCTTTAAATTTGCGATGAAATAATTTATAATTGCTCTTGAGAAATACTTCTAGTAAAGATTTTCTCTTAATATTGACTTTGGCAGTTATATCTTAAATCAAATTTAAAAAATCTAATGCGCCTTACAATGAAGTAAAAGCAAAATTGTAAAATATTTCAAATTTGCGCAAAGTGCTTTTACTTTTGCTTATGGTTTTTTAATAAGGAAGGTTCACTGTCTATAATACAATATTCAATTTCAAAAGATCTTTGCGCACAATTAAGATCCACTCATTTAAAAAAAAAGAAAAAGTAATAATTTAAGATTTTAATTTACTATGCTTAAACATTCCAGTTACTTAATTTGACTAATATTTTAAATTGTACTGACCTTGACCTTCACTCATTATATTTTAGTTTTAAGATAACCATATTAAAGCTAAAGTAATGACAACTTTAATGTATGAATCTCACTGTTGCAAATGCAACAACTATGAAAATAGTGAACTTTAAGGGAGTATAGAAGCAAACTGATAACCTTTAGATAGATAAGACCGATGCTAACTGATACAAACTATAATATATCATAAAGTGAACACTTGTCATAATTTTCATGAACTACTCACATTTTAAAAATATAATTATGGGCATTGCCTCCTTATACTATGCCCCAGTGTGCGACGTTTCTGTTGGGTTACACCAACCATAGTCACGAGCTGACTGAAGAGGCGGGTAGTCCACGTCGTGTCGTGCAGATTTATCGACTGCCCGCATTTGGTCTTCATAGTCCAGAAAGTTGCGGCACACACTCACAATATCTGAAGCAGCATCAGACGTAAAATTCGCGAGGTTCAATTTTATTAATACATATAATCACTAGATTCCAAAATCTCAAATGTTATACAACTATAATGTGTCGGCAGGCATGGTGAGTGGTTTCCTGAGCGGTCTGCTGGGTGTGGGCGGGTTAGTAGCGGGAATGCCGCTGCAGCTACGCCATCCACATCCCAACCCCCTGCATCAACAACCACACCATCAGGTTAGTTGGATCTAGGAACTAACTGTAAATATCATTGCAATCAGCACCTGCATTATCCACTGCTGGACATAGTCTTGTGCATGAGGCATGTATGGCCTTAAAACGCCACGCCGGCCAAGCGGATTAGCAGGTCCACTTTTTTAGAGATGGTGTAGTTTCTCAGCTCTTGTGGTAGCGGCTTTGATATCCCTTAGTCGCCTTTTACGACACCTGCGGGAAAAGATGAGGTGGTGCTGTTCTATAGTCGGCCGACACCACCTCTGCAGCGACAACCGCAGCATCAGGTTAGTTGGATGTATAAACTAACTGTAAATATCATTAATATTATCAAATTAAACCGTGTAGCTAAATTAAAAAAAAATTAAAAATACTGAAATATCCTAATAATTATAATTATAGAAAAGTAATTAAATAGCGGGGAGGCCTATGTCCAGCAGTGGACGTCCAAGGGCTGAGAAGAAGAAGAAGAAGAATTAAATAGCACCAAAAATACCGAATGAGCAGCAAATTGAAAGGTGGGCTGTGTTTACCTTCTCTGGCGACAATAAAGAAATAAGGGTCCATCGATTTGGTGATAGCATTCTTAGTCATTTTAAATAATTTATTTCAGTTATTAAAAAATTGGTCGTTTTGTTGATCATAGTTTGCTATTTATTTAGTGTTCTCCTGCTGATCGTTTAAATATAATCATATAATCATAATTATATTTTGCTAAACATTTTATAATTACATATGTTACATCAGTTAAATCGGGGTTTTAGCAACATCTCGCATATGGAAATTCTATTCATCAAGTTTCTGTCATTTAAATCATGCGACACTTAAACATCTAGCTTATTTTTTACAAAATTCCGTTTATGCAGATGATTCAAAACTATTGAGCGGTGAATGCGATGTGTCGATCTGCTTAATTTTTATCCATTTGCACGACCATAGCGAGGAACATCACATCAAAATTACCAGACCTGAATCGACTGAACCATTTTTTGCAGTAATTTTAGATAAAGCATCTTCTTCGTAAACACCACAAATCTCTTTTCGAGCACTAGAAGCATTCATACCTGTAACGCACATCCAATTTTCTCCTTATTAACTTCCAATTTAAAATTGCTAAAAAATATGAAAAGATAAAACTTTTAACTTGTAATTTCAATTTGCCAGCAGCTGTAAAAAAGTCAGCTGTCAAACGTTATATTCCCCTCCAATTCTATGATTCCGTATAATTATAACTGTCTCGCCAGTGGTCACTGGTCAGTGTTGCCAGAAATGTAGCATGCTAAAATCATACATACGTTCAAAAAGGCCACTAACATTTCCGACTACCTATTATTTTGTTTCAATTATTATATTATCCTTGTTAAAATATTCCAAAATGTAATAAATGATTAATTTCCAGCAACCACAGCGTCCAACAGAGGTGACTCGTACAGACGACGCAATGGATCTTGACAATGAGGACGGACACGGCGAAGATAGTGGTGCCGACGGCACTGAATCCACGGTCCCCTCGCACCCGCCGCCCACACAACCGCCACCTGCATTGTTGCCAGACCAAGTATGTATGAAGCGATCACCATAGGCGGGATAGAGATCGGATATCATCATCAAAATTTACGTATACAGGGTGTAACCGAACCTTTATCGAAACTAAGAATTCTTGCTCATGTTTATTGATCACTAGCGGTGCCAACGACTTCGTTTGCGTGAACTTGCGATTCCCGTGGGAACATCATAATTAATCTGGATAAAAAGTACCCTAAATGTTAACCCAGCATATACTTATAACAATGCCAAGTTTCAGATTACCATATACAGTCAGTTATTATATAAGAACTCACCTTCGAATAGGTCTTAATCGCCTACTGATACTTTATCAAAAGGTATTAGAAAGACAAGTCAGTTATACTTTTTCACTCTTAGAACAGTGTAATCCTCGGTCCGTAACACTTGAGTTACTGCTAAAGTACAGATTAAAAAAAATTAAATACTAACTCACATGCTCCAGAATTAAAAAAAATCTGGAGAATGTATGTCCATTAATCTCCACCCACATGGTGAATTTTCTCTAGTGCCCAAAATTCTCTAGTGATGTACTAGGGGGAGGTACGTATCCTGCAATGGGACGTAAGAAGCAGAAAAAATACTCTCGTTCACTACTGATACACGTACGCGATACGTTTTACGGCAGTTTCCTGTTGATTCCAGAAGGTATCATTCACAATGCTCTCTTAATTAATTAAAATAAAAGTAAAAACAGTAAGATATTTCTTTACAGATCCAAGCACTTCTATCAAAACCACCGCCGAACTTCAACTCCTCAGAACCACCGCCTAATTTTAACGCGTCAGAACCACCCCCCTTCAACCAACCACCCCCCGATGAAAAGCAAGATGATGACAAGAAGAAAGATGGAGATAGAGACAGGGATAGAAGAGATCGGGATAGGAGGGATAGAGATAGGGGAGATCGGAGTGATCGAGGCAGAGATCGGGATAGGAGGGATAGAGATAGGGGAGATCGGAGTGATCGGGGCAGAGATCGGGATAGGTGAGTTTATTGTTTTATGCTAAACAGAAAATCATTTTTACAAAAAGGCAGTATTGCCAACTCTAAATATTGACTTAAAGTGTTCTAACCTAAGAATTGAACCTAAGATTTAAAGTTTCACTTACGCATTCCCATTTTTTTTGCCTTTGTATTTAAATATTTCTAACAGAACTTCATTTATTATATTTAAACGAATTAATATTTCCATATGCTGCCTATTGATGGTCAGGTCCAACCATGTATGGAATTTGGCCATTGTTCTTTTCACAGCTACACTAACTAGCGTCTTAAAACGGCGATATAACCTTAAATTGTTCTCTTTTATATAATGCCCATATTGGTGGACCAAGCCGCACTTGACAGCTCAAAATTACTTTTAAGTTGCGTGTTTTTTTTTTCTTGAGTAGGGAGCGGGACGAGCGTAGAGACCGGGACCGGGACAGGGGGCGTGACCGTGGCGACAGGCGGGAGCGAGACCGGGACCGGGATAGGGACAAGGACAGATTCTCGTCCAGGGACAACAACAGGTAAGCACTGCACTAAACAAGAGTCCGCTAAATTACGCTTTATTACTTTATGTTTATCCGAATAAATTAAGTTTTCTTATATAGTTCGCAAACAACTTACCTAAAGTATATATATACCATAGTCTATATTTAAAATTGTAAATTAAAAAAAAAATGATTGTAATAATGTAGTTTTTGTGGTTGTTTTCACAGCTAATGAATGGTTTTTTCTTTTAATAAGGCACTTGTCCGACATACAGTAGCGAGTTGAGCGAGCAACTAGTAACGATTCGGCGAGCGGCGATAAGCGAGTAGTCGTCGTTTCGGTCGCCCGGCTATAAATAGATCCACGTAGATATTATGATATTACAAATGAGTAGACATGTACAGTCAGCAACGAAAGTCACTGAACAGATCCAAAATTCTAAAACACCTATATGCTATAACTCTCCATAAAATTCTTAGCAGAGTAATGTACAAAACAATATTAACATTTGTAATGCTCTGTGTGTGCGAGTGCTACACAGAACGGTGTGTGCCATTAACTGCTAAACATTTCTGATTTGTTGTAGTTGTTTGTTTTAAATATTTGTAATTCTGTGTGTGTGTGTGTGGCACATTCAATGGTGTGTGCCATTAACTGCTAAACATTTCTGGCTACACAAGTAGATGATCTTCAATAAATCCAGAAGTTCCTGAGTAACACAGTCTATTCTTTGTCATTGTCAAACTTATTCGAATGGACACGGAAATTGCCGACTAGCTTATTATTGCTGTCTTTGTCATTTTGTGCATGACGTCAGTGATGTGTCATTTGTGACATACGTTGCCGACCCTGTTCAGCGACATATGATATACAGATGATCATCTATTTTTATTGGAATAGGAAAAAATTGTTTAGTTATTTTAAAAAATATGTTGTGATCAGCGACATTTGTTGTTGACTGTACTTAGTTGCCACGTGATTTCTTATCATCCTGTGATATGCACGAAATTCATGATCTGGTAGATTCATGATCTCTATCCCTTGTAGAATAACCCAAACACTGTATTCTTGTCGAAAATAAGTTATATTAAGCATCCAATACCTTCTTCGTTTTCGCATTAAATCTTACTTTCTTCTTTTCAAAGCTAAGTAAACGCTGTTATAAAATACTTCATCGTCATCAGAACTAAATAATAATGTTTGCTGTATCTCAAAATCCATTTTTCTTTCGCATTAAAATAAACCAATCACACGACTAGACACTGACAATCAGTACAGCGAGTATTTATTCATCGCCAAGCGAGACTCGACGAGCGAGTGAACGATTTATAGCAGCGGCAAAATTAGTGAGCGAGACCTCGCCTGCAGTGTGGACAGCTAACTATCAATTATTTTTATATGCATCTCTTTATACTGAGATTGTATGACATTTGCTATTTCCTCGAGCTCGAAAATAATTAATCGCCCATCGCTTACTCGCCGTATGTGCCTAGTCCTAGTCGTAGACAAGTGCCTAAGTCTGAGAACTCTAAATCAACAGATATAAATTAAGTTTAGACTCCATAACGTGTCACCAAATAAATCAAAACCGGGAACACGTCAACTAATATAAAACATATAAAACCCTTCTAGCGTAAAATAAGATTATTTTAGGGAATAAATTAAAAGTTAAAAACATGTAAAATTTTGTTGTTCTATCTAAAATGTTAGCGCTCATTATTCAGTTCATGTCACGCAGCGCGGGCGCCTCGTGTAGTATGAAAATATATTAGAAATGATTAATGAAAAATAAACCTACAGTAAAAACTAGTAGAATCGATCCGATACTGAGGAGTCGTATTTTTAACTTTTCCGTTAATTTAGGGACACATTGTTTATTGTGGCATTCGTCTTACATAAAAGTATTCCCTAAAATTTTCGTAAAACCGTATGCGGAAGTTTAACATTTGAATCAATTATTATAGATGCGAATCATTCGCATCTAACAAATGCGTAAATTCGTTACATTACTACTCATATATCAACAAATCATTTATATTTCCTTAGGGAACGTAGCAGGGAAAAATCCCCTCGCAACAACACTAATCAGGACCCTAACGAGAAATCATTACAAGAACGTCTCTGGGAAATGGCTAATGGGAAACCGGCGGCAGAGAATAAGAGGGAAGAATTCGGTGAAGGGGAAAGGGAAGCAAGGGAGCCGTTATTACCAGCGCCGCAGGAAAGGGCCCCGCCCCGGTGTGACATGCCACCACCTATGATGGATGCAGGTGAGTTTGATAGTAACAGACTGACGTGGAGCTTTATTTTTAAATAAATTATTGTACATACAAAATAGAAAATAAATATATATATGTGTTATACGTATAATATTTATTATTTAGGTATATGTGGTATTTAAACTTCTTATACTTTGTTTTTTAATAATTTCACAACTTAAACTTATTTTCATTTTCGTTCGTACGTACTCGTACATTCAATGGTTAATCACAACGCTACAATTTAACAAATAATTGTAACAACTATCTACTAGTTTACAATAAATATAAATATATTTTATTAAACAGCGAAATGTAAACTTGTTTTTATAATATTATAATATAATGACAGCTTACCCTAAGGGGTTCAGAAGTGTTGATTACTTTGTTTCCCTTCATATATGGCAATGATGTAATTAGCACATTCTGCACATTTATATCGCGAACCCGTAGGCTGTGGAACGAACTGCCTCAAGAGGTCTTCCCATTAAACTACGACATGGGGTTCTTCAAGAGAGCTGTGAATAGGATTTTGCAAGGTCGGCGGCGCGCCCGCATACCCCCTGGTGTTGCAGGTGTCCATGGGCGGCGGTAACACTTACCATCACGTGAGACCGCTTGCTCGTCCGCCCTCTTCTCTATAAAAAAAAAAAAAATGTCAAGTTTTCTTTGTAATGAACAATTTCAAAGTCTAAAACGTGTCCTGTGAATGTCCAGTCCCGTCCGAGTAAGTCGGGAGTCGCTCAGTAAAGCGATAGTAGGTTTACATAAAGAAGAGGACTCCTTTGGAAGCACACGAAAAATGCAGTGCCACACTTTATTCTATTTATGACCAAAAACCACAGTAAACCTCCTGCACTTATTATTATCAGGGTTCGCTGATATATATCAGCGGATATACTCGTATATCAATTGATATATATCAATTAACATTTATATTGATATCTATCAATTAACATTTATATTGATATCTATCAATTGATATTTTATTGATATCTATCAATTGATATTTATATTGATAACTATCAATTGATATTTATATTGATATCTATCAACTATCAATTGACATTATTGATATCTATCAATTGATATTTATATTGATGATATCTATCAATTGATATTTATCGTCAAAACTAGTCAGCGCTAGCATCAACGGCGGCTCTCGAAAGAATTTTTTCTACCTTCGGCCTGGTGCAATCAAAAATACGTAATTGAATAGGAAACTTGAAAGTCTATAAGATGGTATATATCTTTATGACTTTGAACCAGTCCCAAAAAAGAATTCACGGTACTCCAACATACAATCTGGACAGGGTTTGGAATCCCAAATCCCAATGCGGACATAGAAGGAATAGATGAGGTTGAGGTAGAGTCCCAAAGTCAACTGGACTGGGAGCCAGAAGATCATGTCCCTTTTATACACATGTATAATGAGCAAGGGTTCGTAAAAATCAGATATCTATACATATAATAAAAATGTAACTGATCGCTGTCTGTACATGGAAGATATATGAGAAAAACTATTATTGGGGGCCTTTATCAATGCATTAGAACCCAAAACAATGATTGTTAGAATTTTTGTCTGTTTGTCTGAGCGTTTGTGCGCGCTAATCTTAGAAACGGCTTAACCAATTTGGGTGCGGTTTTCACTAATGTATTGTGGCAAGCTTCACTTAAAATTTAGTGTTTGTTTTATTTCAATCAGTTCGTAAATAAAAAAGTTATATCAATTTAAAGAATCACGTCGAATAAAGACGGTGTTTATAAACTAAATTCCACGCGGACGAAGTCTTGGGCAACAGCTAGTTTATAATAAATATCAAAATATTCGATATATATATCGAATATACCGATGTCCCAAGAGATGGTGTCAAGCGGAAGTCCAAAGGTAGAGCACCACCGGAAGTACCCGAATCACCCCCATGTATGTTGAGTTATTATTTTTTTCGTGATTCTTCACCAAACTACGAGTTCAAGATATTTTTGGTCACAGTGACTTCCATAATTGAGATAAATGCCTGATTTTTTTCAGATTTAGGTATATGTTAGGCCTATCAAACAAAAAGATTCAATTCCATAACCCATACCAGGCTACCAGCATTGGTTAAAAAAAAAAAATTAAAAAATAAATGTTACCAAAATCTTTGAGGCCGATTTAAACAAAAAGTTACGTAACTTTATTCAACCAAACCTATTTTAAAAACTTCCTCTCATTTTATTGGCTATTTACCCTATAAATTTTATTGAGCTATCTCTAAATTTCAAGCGTTTCAAGCGGCAATTAGTTTCCTTTTTCTCCGCATTCATTGAAGCGTACTGTTAATGAGGCATGCTTCTGATACATGCCAGTAACACGCACTTGCAAGTTGCTGGTATGCTTGTGTACGAGTAACACGCATGTGTATCACGGCCCTAAAGGAATTTGTATATTTGCATTTGTAACTGAAGTATCGGCCAATTGAGCATTTGCTCAATTGGCCGATACTTCCGTTATCAACTCTATCATGTAATTTGCAGAAATACAAGAGAAGCAGCCGGAGGATGGTGGATGGACACAACTTCCGCCACCGCGGATGCCGCCGCAACAGATGACGCCACCTATCTTCCGGGCAGGTATGTGATACAACACGTTATTATTTTATTTGGGAAACAGTATTTTACAAAATACTATCAATTATAAGACTTTAAGTGTCCTAAACCAGTAAAATTTTACCCTATTAAACAAGGAGTGAATTTAAGTATAGTCGCAGCAGCGCATTAAGTACAAATAACAATAGCATTTTTGCCATTGACAATGTCTATTTTGAAAGGTCATAATTGCTAATTTATTCAAAGAAATTAAACCTTAAGGTGGCACTTTTTAAAACTAAAATTCGATGCATTGCATGGAAACATCGAATTTCCTACAATTCACAGGGTTGTCAATTACTTCTTACCCAATTACCCAGCTAAAGGAGGGTTATTGTAATAACAAAAATATGCCTTATTTATTTACACGTTTTATATTTGTAAGTACATAATCTAAGACATGGAAACATCAAAATCATTATCTTCATTTTCGCTCTCGGATGAGGATACCACATTAATAATGAATCGTTGGTGGCAACTGTCCTTAATAGTTTGGACGTGTCTAAAACAAGCACTCCAAAGATTATCTGACATACTTTCTACCTATATTGCTATCATCTACCTATATTGCTTTCATTCTGTACTGCAATTCAATTCGACCACTATCGAATTCAGTTATTCTACTCTCGTCACGATTATTATTCTGCCCACGTCACGATTCAGTACGGTCGCATAGGGAGTGACTAAACCTAAACTATCTTTATTTACTTATGTAGCCATTTTTTTTTTATATTATATACCTAACTTACACTCATATTATTAACGAGATACAATAATAATCAAAATTTAATTATTACTAAGTATCAAAATTGTTTATTCTTTCATGAATAGTATACGGGCAACCGGTCGCTGTATTTTCAAAAATCGTACAGTTTTACGAGTAAGTACATAAACATGACATCCGCAAATACGTGAGCGGGGCCTTAATATGTACTCCAATCATGTGACATTATATAATTCCAGTACACAAGATTAAGCACTAAAATAACTAGCAACTAGCAAAAAATAAATAATAGCAACTGCAAAAGAATGATATGTAAGAAAAGACCGATCGTTTAGGATAAAGTGGCTCTAGACTGACGCCGTAAAGTCGCAGCGTTAACTCACGCCGTGAACTACGCGCTCTGAGAACGCCTAAACACACCTTTACACGAAATCCGCGAAAATCATCTACACTCGCGTTCAAGGCCTTTCGCAGGACTTCACGGCCTGAATGTAGAGCAGCCTTTACAAGAAAGCGCTTTTTTGGTTGGTACAATTAGGCACAATAGAGGCGGACGGACATATTAACCATAAACTTTTTATTTTCTAGCTATTCTTCGTAGTTTGTATTAGAGCATGCCCCACTTCTGTCTTATCATTCAACCAATCTCCGTGTGCGGTGAAAAGTTTATTGATTTTGGTCCATATATTAGTAAAAGTAGATTTATCATCTAGAAAACGGCCCTAAAATTACTTAAAAGCTGTTTCAATTTGCAGAATTGAGAATGAGAGGACCACCTCGACAGGCAATGAGAGGTATGGTTCGAAACATACTCGATAACTGTTTAATGGTGTAACAATTTTATATTTATTGTGTAATTAAACATTTTCAGGACCATGGATGGACGGTCCGGGGCCAAGGCCATTCGGGCCAAGGTTTAATGGGAATGGGCCACCGTTTAATCGACCTCCGTTTGAAAGGCCCCCCTTCGAGGGAGGCCTCATGTTCGATGGTCCACCGCGGTTTGAACGACCACCGTTTAACCGCATGCCTTTTGAACCCGGTCACCCACCGTTTGACGGCCCGAGGCCTCCCTTTGACGCTCCCAGACCACCGTTCGATGGATCACGACCTCCCTTCGATGGACCACGACCTCCCTTCGATGGACCACGACCTCCCTTCGACGGACCAAGACCTCCCTTCGACGGACCGCGTCCACCCTTCGACGGACCGCGTCCACCCTTCGACGGACCACGACCTCCATTTGACGTGCGGCAATTTGACAACTTTGACGGCGATCGTCAATTCGATGGACCTCCACGGTTTGATGGACCACCAGAGTTCTTTGACAGAAACAGAAGGTTTGACGATAGAGAACAATTCAATGACAGATGGAACGGAGAAGGAGACCGTGAATGGGACAGAAGAAACGAATGGGACGACAGGAGGCGGGACAGAAGATCTCGCGATCACGAAGACAGATTTAGAGACAGAAGTGATAGGAGAAGAAACTTTGAAGATAGACCGAGGACTAATGAGAGAAACGAAAGGACAGATAGAAATGAAAGAAATCCTAGGAGAGAAAGGGACAGGAAATCTAGATGGGGCGCCCCCGAAGACACGGCCGACCAAAACGAACCAATGGAAAATGAATCTTCTAATGAAGCTAATAATACAGTTAGTGAGAATATTGACTCTAGTCGTGAAGAAAGGAATGATCCATGTGAACAGAGTGAGTTGCAACAAAATGAAAATCAAACTCTTGGTGACGTTTCTTGTGAATCTAGTTATGATAATCAACCAGAAGAAAATATTGAAAAAGCAGCAGAAAATGTATTGGAAAGTGCAAATCTTGCAGAGTTGTATGACGCCAGTGACGCTGTTGATACTAGTTTTTCAAATCCACCTGTTACAGAACCTGAACATGAGACTAGGGAGCCTGATGTTGAATCTATAATGAGCATAATAGAGCCCGAATATGAATCTAAGAAAAGTTATACAGAACCTGAATATGAAATGAGAAGCAACATTGAACCCGAGTATAAACCGCCCGCTCAAAATAAATCTGAAGATATATTCTGCGAAGAAATTAGAGAAGATAATTTATCTAAAGAAGAGAGTATATCTAGAGAAGAGAATATAGAAAGCGAAAACACACAGGAAGAAGATAGAGCAGAGAACATAGAAAGCGAAGGTGCCGCCTGACACCGGCTTCGTTGGCAATTCGGCTATTTTCGGAAATGATTCGGGTGACGCGAGAAGAAAAGAGAACACGAATAACGCTCTCGCGAGTTACAGCTACGAATTCTATCCGTGATGATGTGATCGAGTAACTTTTTTATCGATTTTAGAGAGATTTTGATCAATTTATTTGACACCAATCAATTAAGTTCATATATCTATACTTATAGGGGATATAATGAAATTTGTACATAAACTGCAGGGCGCACTCGTTAATGAATTGAAATAAAATTTCAAAAAAAATGTTCTAGTTTATATCGCGGTTAGGTTCGAAGCCAAATCGGTTCAGTAATTCCAAAATATTACTAGTAAAATAAATCCAAAATAAAAGTCGAATCGTAACGAAAAATATATTTTATGCCCTTGGGTGGTGGGGCTTATAGGTGGGTGGGTGCAGTCCAGAATAACTAACGTTAGCATGCTCCGGATGCGCTTCCCACCTTTGGAGATTTTTATAGGAATGAATTTGAAGGAAGGGTTGGGAAAATGGGGACGGATAGGATAAGAAGGCATAGGAATGAACACTGGCATATTTCACTCACTACCGAAGTACGTACTTACATTGGGGAAGTATGATGAAGTGGGAAATGCAGTACATTTCAAGGTAGTCTTCTAATAAACTTTTCTCTACATACTTGTTACGGAAAACAACGAAACCTCCGTATGGCAGAAACTTTGGGACCGCCATCGGTAACTTTTGTCTAAACTCTGACACCCCCCCCCCCCCCCCCACCCCTTATGAAAATAGTAAAATCTAACCGCCTTCGGTAACTTTTATATTAGCACTTTTTGGACAGACAATATATAAATGTAACCGCCATCGTTAACTTTTCTCTAAATACTTTTTACGGACAATAGCGAAATATCCGCATACGGTAACTTTTATCTTATACATCTTAAAACAGCGAAATCTCCCGCGGCTATCTTTTATTGGGCAGCTGTAACTCGCGGAGCGGCAGCAGTATAACGCCAAAGATTTCATTTTTATACATACAAAAAAACTGTAAATATACGAGTGCGTTACGGTGACATGTGGTGTTTTGTTTGCCGGCGTGCGAAGAGGAGCCCGCCTCGGCGCTCAAACGGAGCGACCTGGGCCAGGTACGGTCGATAGCTTATACTGCGCACGCGCACGTCCAGAACAACACTTATTTTATACAGCGTGTTTCTGAACCTTGCCCGAGGCTTAATCCTTGGATTTTGCTCGTTATTCTTAGTTAATTGACATATAATTTTTGCGCTTTGTATTTAGCAAATTTATATGAGATATATGGTAATAGTAAACATAAATGATTGCTTGCAAAATGTGTTGTGAAATTTTCATGACAATGAACTCCAGAATTATGAATGGAATTCATGAATTCAAGCTTCGGGAAGGGTTCGGACACCTATCTGACTATCTTTAATAAATTCCCATTTTAGGGGGAAACTTTTTATACAAACATTGCATAACGTCACTTAAAATACTTTTTATGCAGCCATTTTAATTAATCATTTTTGCCTAGTCAATTCTAATTTTGAAGTTAATGTATAAATAATGAATATAATTGTAACGCGTCGTTTAATAAAAGACTATGTAACTGTTTTCAACTATGTTTCTCTAAGCCACTTTTATTTTTTCGAAGTTGACAGTCATTTAAACCAATTATAATTAAAAAAAACATAGCAACACGTCACGTAGGTACTATAATTATTGTATAACATACATTTTCAAAATATATTTAATTGTCTTTTTTTAGCATTTTTCTATTTAATTACATATATTTTTTAAATAATAGCCATCTTCAAATTCTAAAGGTAATAATTATTCATAATGCTGCAATCAAATGGCTAATTAATTATTATTCAATCAATTATACTTATTTGTATAGTTTTTTTCAAGTATACAACATTATTTCCAAGGGTTAAGGTAATATTTTTTGAGACCAGAAAACATTTAAATCGTTTTATGTTCTTTCAACAATGTTACACGACGAATTATGTAATTTTCTGTATGTGAATTTGGTGAGAATAATGGACGAGTTGCAATGTTTGTCTTCAACAAACGTGTCATTAAATTTCCATTTTACGATATAGACATGGTTGTACTGGGCGGTCGTGGTTCTTTAATATTGTATTTAAATAATGTCGAAATGGAAAGCAATACTTTAAAAACTTATTACGAACTATTAATGTAATAACTAGTAACAACAATTTGTAGTTTTCATTTCGACGTTACATGTCACTAGCAATGTGTGCAAAACACCTCGCAGGCGACGCGTCACTCGAATCATCCGGAAACAAAGGGGTCCACACAAGAGGAGCCCCGAACACGTTACAATCTATGCATATTTCGTTTTACAACGCCGTGTGGATGGCACTATTTTAAATATGTTCTTTTATTACAGTCCGACCAACGAAACGTGTCACAAGAGTGGCAGATTTAAAATAAAATCATTACCACTCATTATAGTTTAGACAAAATCAATTTGACATTTTATAATTTGTAAGACTAATTCTAATTGAGCGTTTATCAGTTCAACGTTTATTATGTGATCCGTGTATTTTACAAACCCCCACAAATACAAAAGAAGCAACTATACTCTGTTCGCGTTAAGAATGCAGTGAATCTGATTATTTTACCTCGACTACTATCTGTTCGCGTTAAGACAGATAGTTTAATTATTTATCGTTTAATAAAACATATAAAAGGGAACCAAATGAACGGTAAATGAACATGCGTTCTTAACGCGAACAGATAGTAGTCGAGGTAAAATAATCAGATTCACTGCATTCTTAACGCGAACAGAGTATAAGTTGAAAGTGTCAATATGTTTATGATACACTACAAATTCAACCCTACAATGTCAACCAACCTCTATTGTGATGTAGGAATATTTACAAACCGACACAATCAAAAGCAACAAGTATCAACATCTTTATTGTACACTATAAATTCAAATATTGCCATGTAAAGTATCATGAATATATCGTTATACCACGTTTCGTTGGCCGCACTTTACTTTTATTCTTTTTAATTTATGGTGGTTATGTAGTTTAAAATGCTTCTTTTAGCCGAATGTTGTACATACCTTCGTTATGTGCATTTTACTTAGCGCCAAGCGAACGCGCCTCAGGTCAATGTAGGTCACTTCTTCAAATATATATGGTATATTGCCTATAATATTCTTACCAATTAAGGTACATTTACTTGCATATTTCAAAATGTATAATTTATTATGGCTTTATCTTTAAATTTCTTGGTGAGGGTAGGAAATTCAATTACGTGAACATTTAAATCTGTAGAGTTGGTACTACACTAGATATTTTTGATTATCCATTTTTATTCATAAACGATAATTCATCACATACTTTTTTTAGGTTTAGGGTAGAATTAACATTTATCAATTCGATAAACAATTTTAGCATAGTTCCAATTGTGTTGTGTATGTTTGACCATATAATGTGCATAAACGTCAGTAATTAATTACACTGTAATTTCTAATTATTTTTAAAGTATCTACTACCCCGTTTACTTAACTGTGCACCTCGCGCCGATGACGTCATGTCGACACTGCTATAGTGTTCCTATGGTGTGCAAAAAACTCAGTATAAATATTTATTTTTACTATAAGAAATAAATAATGAGCGATTATTTAATGTTCGATTGAAAATAAATAACATGTAAATTTATTATAAAACACTAATTAGCATTTTAAACATACAATGTACACAGTTCGCTTATCTGCGGGATATTAAGAGCTAAGACTCATCGTCACTATAATTTATTATTTCGATGCCTGACATCGTCGCTTTCGTACTCGCCAATGTCACTCTGAGCAATCTTCTCCCAGAGATATTATTATTTCTCTTTGGTTCATTTCTTGGAGGTGGTCTTTTTCTCAGTAAGTACTACGGATTTAATGGAATTTATGACAAGTAAGTTTCTCGATTTCTTTTACAGACTGATATTTTTGTTTGCCAAAAATATCAGTTGTTTTAGTAATATACTAGACGTAAAATTTCATGCCCGTGCTCTTTTCGCTTTTTCTCATTGAGTCGAATGACAAGACGCGTTATCAATGACGATAATACCGTTCGGCGGTAAGTTGGGAATAAGTTTTCCTTTCAGCCATTGCAAAAAAAATATTTATGTTGATCTCGTGATGGTAGTCATATTATATTTATATTTTTGTATTTGTGCAGCAATTCTGCACCTGGAATAAATCCGTTTTCTCCCTCGGCATGTACATGAATTCAGCGTTGTCCTGGCTTAATATTTTCTTTACACTGGTGTCTGTACTGTTTTGCCAGCATTTCTTAACCGTGTAGGTTTTGCACTTTTTAAATTTGTAACCTAATTGATTGATAATTATGTCTTAATATACTTTTTTCACCTTGAAAATTTGGATCTCTTTTAGCAACAGCCAGGATTTTTTAAAGTCGGGATTTCTTTCTTCACAGTATAAAAACTGTAGATAATGTTTCATGACGCACAAGGATCAAAATTGTCCAATACAATTTTTTCGGCACTTTCGCACTTTCTGGCGAAGAAGGCGACGTTTATTGTTTGGCTTCATTTTTTATTTTCATCAGTGCTGTTTGATACTCCAGTTGCAGCACTGGTTCTTTTAATAACTTGGTTCACAGGAATGCTGAATATTATATTTGCCTTCGCCATTTCGAAAAATTTCAAAACCTTTAGTATAATGTTTCTTCCTTTACTATGTTATAGTCTTTCCCATGTCTTCATAGTTAAAATAACAAATTGTTTATAACGAAAACAATAAAAAAACGTAACAAAATAGTCCAAAAGCGACACGATAACAACACGAGATTAAAACGAAAACTTGTTTATAACAAAAATAGTTCAAAACAGCAATATTTTCCAAGCGCGTATCGATAACAAAGATGCTATCCGTACCGATGGGACAGGATAAATGCGGGGAGGTCAGCGGGGAAGCGAGGGGGGCGTCGCATTCCAGCGAAGTGCACAGTTAATTCAACCGTGTTGTACATGAAATATAATACGTTTGTTTTAAAATCGACATGTAGTTGAATAATTATTGAGTATTTTCTCTAGTGTTGTAATATTTGTGCTTCAATAAAAAAAAAAATGCATTAAATCTTTTTTTCATAGACATCGTAGGTTCCGAGGTCAGTTTGCACACATTGACTAGTAGTGTGTTTGTTGCCTTTTATAAATTTCAGCTATTTTGGACGACTGGTGGCCAGAGAACACTTTATCCCAATCGTTGCAAGATCTGCAGAAGAATATCTCAGAAGCAAACTTTCATATATATTTTATAACATTGTGTGTATCATTTATTATTCATAAGCTCATTTTAATAACCGACAAGCTATACGATTTTCTAAAATGAAGTAAAAATTAATTATGAATTTATAACAAATTGTAGAAACTATAAGTTCTTGGAACTCGTAACTGAGAATATTGTGTTGACAATATCGCAATATTGTGAATCTTATATTTTGCAAAAAAAAATTTTTTTAATTCCAAAAAATTTCGTTTAAAATTTATTAAATATTAGCAACCCGCCCTCGCTTCGCTTCGGTTTATAAGTTATCTTTTTTTCAAAATAAAATATAGCCTAAATTAGACACTGATAATGTAGCTTCCTATTTGTGAAAGAATTTTTGAAATCGGTTCAATCCCCCAAGAAATTGTATATAGAGGAATGACTCGTAAACAAGAGAATTTTATAGGAATAACATTAATGGAAATTTTTTAATGGCTAAATAACAAAGAGGCCGGGATATAATTTTAAGTAAAATAAGATTCAAAGAAAGAAAATGCGTCTACACATGGATTTTTCGAGCGACGAGGAAATCCCTTTTCAGTAACTTTTCATCAAAATCAGTGGGTACTTTACGCATTCGGAAAATTCAGAGTGAAAATTTTCGGTAATTCCACATTATCCTTCTACCATGCTACCAATATTACTGAAAAAAAGGCGTTCAAATTCATATGAAAAACCTTTTACATATTTATAAAAAATGGACGAATTTAAGTAAGTAAGTAACACCGTAAAATGTCAACTAAAGGTTCACTCTTAATTGATTGTCAGCTTGCCTTTCCCACTGCCTGTTAAGTAACTGTTAAGTCCTCTCAAATAAATCTAGCTAATACTGACTTTCTTATAAAGTAGAACTGGACATTCCGATGCCTTCTGATAAAGTATCACGGGTTGGTGAGAAAGACCCTAATCTTCGACCATGCAAAGTAATAACAGTTTGTAATGACAAGAATACTAAATATAACGTAGCGTTCTGTTTTTAAGAACGTTTATGAAAATGCTTTTGCAAAAAGTATATTGCATATGCATCCAGATAACCTATATAGGTTATCCTGCTATATTTTCCCTACGTACGTCAATTCATGTTGTGCTCAATATTCTTCAAGACATCAACACAAGACTGAATTTAAATTGAAATCCCAACATATCACAAAAAAATGAGGATGCACACCCAGGTGAAAAAAGCAGCAACGTCTCGTTAGCTGCTCACAATTATTGTGTGTATTCTATCGTGCTTGCTCTTTGACCGCCCATCCAATAGATTCAACCCACCACACCGACATTTGTAGAAAATTAAATGAATTTTGAGCTACCACTGCAGCGCCATCTATTAAGAAAGCAACACATAGCTTTGTAGACGCATGAGATCGAGAGAACATAATATGTAGTAATAATTATGAGAAATTTCGCTCAGTGAGACGGGATATCTCTGACCACAATTATAATTTGTGGTGAAACGGATTATTTTACTACAGAGAACACTACCGCAATGTAAGGTCAACGCTTAAAATATAAACTTTTTTATTCTTTATTAAAAAATATCGAAAAATTAAATATACTCGTAAAGTAAAATCATTAAGACCAAACCACTGGCAACGTCTAGTTAATATCTACTTAACATATAATAAAATCGTAACGGTTTATTGTAATTGTATCACACTTTGAGCTTCCACTGCAGGGCACACTGGCCGTAAATATGTTTAATAATATTTATTATACGTATATACGGTTGTCTGTACATAAAATATAAAAAAAAGTGATTTCTATGAACTAGAGCCCAAAATGTAACAACGGTTTTTTGTCTTTTTGTTTGAACCCACCACTCGAAAGCTACTGAACTATTAAAAAAACTGCAGTTATTCTTCATGTGTCCTACTTTTTATATACATCCATTGTATAGTTCCCACGGGAATTTAATTGAGTTAAATATTCAAGACTAAATTTGCCACTCATTGTCACATTTCTGTTGTAGAATTATTCCACTTTCCTTTTTTTTTTTTCTTCATTTAAGGCAATTGTGCAATTAGCACATTTTACCAATGTCGAGTCTAAAAGGAATACCGTCAATGTCCGATCCCTTCGTGAATTCGCCGGTCGCTCGGTAAAGTGATAGGAAGAGGATTCTTTGGAAGCATACGAAAAACGCAGTCTCAGTTTTTATTTGATTATCACAAACTACGCACGCAAATCCCCAATACACGATCTATACAATAATCAAACAAAAACTCAACTCTACTTCACTTCCCGAGTTCCCATCAAAAAGCCCACTTGCCCTTGTGCCAAAAGGAAAGTAAAGATACTGTGAACGCGACAGCTAAGCAATATAGCCGTACGCTAATCCACGTGCGGATCCATAGGTTTAATAATGATAAAGATATAAAAATAGAAAGCCTAACCTTATATGCCGAGAGTAGCTATACTTTGACACAGCTTGCGATTGCCTAGTGTTCTTCCCAGCCTGGTAGCGCTATTTCTCGGCTTCTCGACTTTCCATTTGGTTTAAGCGTCCTTCGGTATTAAGCTACGATGCAGCTTAAAGCAGATACACTCGCGGTATAGAAAAGGCACAGCGTGTGCCAATTCCAGGGTCCAGGAGACTACCAAAATATGTGAGCTTCACAAACGATCGACCACGGGAGGGGTCGATCGTTTGTGAATAGACAGAATAGGGTCGATAGACTGGCGAGTATGGAAAAGGTGCAACGATATAAACGAATCGGTGGAAGTGATTATATAAAATGTGGGTAATAAAATATGACATTACCTATTGGCACAAATACCTTCTTTTTTTATATGGAAGTAGGCGGACGAGGAAGTGGTCCCATAAGGTAAGTGTTACCGCCACCCATGGACACCTGCAACACCACGAGGTATGCGGTTACGTCGCCGACCTTGCAAAATCCTATTCACAGCTTTCTTGAAGAACCCCGTATCATAGATCATTTCCATATCATGAAAAGACCTCTTGAGGCAGTTCGTTCCACAGCCTACAGGTTCACTGTAAAATGTTTTTTGGACTGAATACTACACGGCACCTCCGCATCGAGGAAATGCGACTATGCACCACTTCTGTGACGGGAGTTCGGGTTGTAGAAACCCCAGGTGATAAAACACAGAGAAATGCAACGTCTCTCCGAACGCTGAGGGCTTCTAAACTGCCCGTGAGAGTGCGATCGTCGACAATTGTAACGGCACGTTGTTGGATGGAGTCAAATGAGTCCAATTGATATTTCGGTGCGCCAACCTAGAGATGTGACCAGTAGGTATTCCCTAGGGGCCTAACCACGACAGTTGCCGCCGATACGCGGTCACACGGCAACCGAACTCAGCAATCCAAAAATAAAAGGAATAAATAGGAGTCGGAGTCGATAAGTAGGACCTCTCATTTCAGCGGCTCCTACCGCCTCGCACCCTCAGCGTACCCGCCGCACTCTGCATCGGCTATTCCATTAAATCATTATCAACTGGTCGAAAACCATCTAATATTGCTTAACAGTTAATATTGCTGCTTTATAATAATACTTATAAATAATGTAATATGTCATAATCGAGTAATTAGATCCAAATGGAAAAAATAGAGGGTATGCTTATTAAAGTCCGCCCGCTGAGAGAATGCATTCCTGACGTCTGTCAGTTGGTCATGACTAGTGATGGGCAATAAGTAACACTATTATTTACTTTTTTCAACCGATCCAAGAAAAGAGTAGGTAACATAAGTTTCAATACTTGTTTGTCTGGCGTCTGATTTCTGAATGTAATTAGCGCAAAGAAAATTAAAATGCGATAGTAATATTCGGAAATATTTAATATAAAATACAACAATAAAAGTATTTTGAAAAATAGTTGCGACTGGGTTCAAACAAATTTAATCAGACTCCGATTCGCTTGAGGAGGTGCTGTCTTCGTGATCATCTTTGCCTACATGTATAATTATATTATTATCAATCATAGTATCAATTCTGATATCTCAAAGTTTTCGAAAATAATATTTTTCGTTTTTTCGACGACCTTCGCCCAGTCATCTCTTATGACTTTTCCGCAGACTTCTTTATTAATTTTATCGTTCTTCTTTATTAATATTTGTTATAGTTCGTTTGCTAACTCCAAGCGCCTGAGAAACGCGCTCTTGTACCCGTTCTACAGTTATGAAAGGTCCACCATTTTGTCTTTCACGCTCATGGTAATCTTGCCGCTTGATGGTTAGCTCACGGCTTTCACTTTTCAATTCTTGTCCACCTTTCGGCATTATTGTGCACTAAAAGTACAACATAACACAATCGAAGTCCAATTTAGCGCCGAGGTCCGAGTCACAAGAAAAAACAGTACGAGAAACACTGGAGAACGTAGTCTATGCGCACGAAACGACAACACACGACTGTTTTACCGTCACAAAAAGGCGGCCCGTTACGCCATTTGGGGTTGCTATTTTTTCCCAGAAATATAAAAGTAGCTACCTACTCATATTACGCTACTTGCCTTCGCGCGTTCGATTTGGGCCCAGCTTTATAATTGTATTATTATTATTATTAACTTTATTGGTACATTCTATTATTATAAAATTATTAGAAAGAAAAACGTATTATTTTATAGTATAACGACAGATAACGTTACAATTGCCTAGCATTTATGGCACGTCAGTACAAAAATAAACAGTTGTTTTAGCCTTGTAGCAGTGCAGTATGGATTTAAAAAAATATTGTTTTCTTATTTATTTAACATTAGATTTAGCGTAAAATTATAACATTTATTGTAAGTTGACATAATGATATAATTTTTAATAATTTTATTCGTTAGTAGAACAAATAAACGATAATAATATTTTTATCGTAAATTCTTCGCCACTTCAAAGTTACGTCGTCCAATCTCTCACGACCTGTCAGGAACGCATTCTCTCAGCGGCCGGACAGTAGTCGTGTGATTGGTATAATTTAATGCGAAAGAAAAATTTATTTGAGATAACAATAGGGTGGCATAACGGGCAAAATGCCCCGGCCAGAGGGCGCCCCCGACCCGCGAGCAGGGGAGGATCCTGACATTTATTTATTTTTATAAAATTTAATATAAAATAGTTTTGTTTTCAATTCATTACATACACATGTATCAAGGTTTGAATGCATTTGTAAGAAAACGAAATCGCCCAGTTTTAGAACGCGTCGGACACGTAGTCCTATAATGCTCACCACTTGTAGTCACCGCTCTGGAGCAACACTAAGTAACGGAAGAAATGTTTTGTATAACTTATACAGTATAAGTATGTTTTTTTGGTAGTTCGCGGGCTCATGGGCTGAACAGAAAGCGGGGATTGAATAGAAACTACAACTTTGGATGAGCTTCTTTATATTGAGGGCCTATGAAGCGAATTTGCCACGGACCTCAGCGGTATAGTTACGCCACTGACAGCAAACATTATTATTTAGTTCTGATGACGATGAAGTATTTTATAACATCGTTTACTTAGGTTTGAAAAAAGAAAGAAATATTTAATGCGAAAACGAAGAAGGTATTGGATGCTTGGAAGGTATTAATATAAATTATTTTCGACAAGAATACAATGTGTTTGGGTTATTATACGAACTATCAGATCATGAATTTTGTGAATATCACAGGATGTGAAATGATAATAATGATAAGACAGATCGTGAGAGAATCACGACCTGTCAGGAACGCATTCTTTTAGTGGCCGGACAGTAAGAAAATAACTTGACACTGGCAGAATGTGCTAAATGCACCATTGCCACATATGAAAATAATTTTAACGTTTAACAAAATTCTTGTTTGTCAATTCTGTTGTTATTAGAAAATTTCTTTTCTGTTAATCGCCTTAAAAATCCTATATAATTATGGAAGGTGTACAAGTAATTACTCAAGATTTTGTTAATGTCCATATCACCAAGTCGGATAGTGGAGACGCTGCGCCGGTCGAGAGACGATTCAAGAAGGGAATCACCGTTCTCGATTTTAAGGTTAAAAGATAAATACTAATATGTGATGATTCACACATTTTACTGTTTTATTCTATTTTACGCGAAAATAAAATATCCAAAGGCAATTATTATGTTTAGAGCTATTCTTGTATGCATATATTATAGTTATATTTTTTGGAATTGCCTATACCTTCCGAGTCTGTTCGCCTTTAATATTATTTAATAGAGCGGGCATAACCCAGCCGTTATAGACTCAGTTTTTATTAGGGCCAAATACAAATAGCTGTTTTAGAAATTTGTCACGTGCTCATAAAATACCTCACAAACTGACTGTTTCACGTTTGCCTCTTTAACACCTATTGTTTCGTACATGCCCAGATAATGCTATGTTTCTGTTTCGAACATAGTTTTTAGCCGATCGGAGCCGACCTCGACTCCATCGGAACGAACGATCCGTCCCTTCATGTAGGACTGCACACTTATCACCATGCAGCTCCATTCTGATGGACCTGCTAAAGTCATCGGTGATGTTTAGCAGTTCCTCCAGTCTGTTAGCAGTGGAGTGGGGGGCGAAAACAGTTTGAGTTCATCCATGTAGATAACCGTGTACCTCCTCTCTAAAACTAAGAGCCCGTTGCTGACTCCTCCAAGAGTGTTCAGCACAAGGTAGAGCCAAAGTGGGCTCAGATAATTGATTCCCCCCTTCATCCTAATTCGGTCATCGATAGCTGTCACCCGTTCTCCTGTTTAGAGGAAGTGTCGAGCTGTACAGAATCGACACTCAAGAGCCATGAATGGGGAACCAAGCCGAAAGCTTTCTTGTAGTCTATCTAAACTGAAAAGTTCTGGTGGTTGCGTCTGACCAATTTGTCTTCGTCAATGAGAAGCAGCTCCTATTATTACTATTATTATGTGTTGTGCATGTCGCAGGGTGACAGCATCCGCTGCTTGTTGCCAGGTGAACTAACTGCTTGTTTGGCCATCTTTGTCTATAAAAAAAATAAGTTAATTATGTTAAATTTTGAAATTGTAGACTAAATTGGAATTGGTAACTGGTGGCTCAGCATCTACAATGAACTTGAAGGTGTATGACAACAAGAACAACTTTTTGTGTGACATAGACAATGATAACGCTATGCTGGGTTCCTACCCTATTGATGATGGCATGAGAATACATGTTATTGACAACTTTGCTCTTTTCAAAGATGACTCTTCAGATAGCACTGAGAGGTAAATATGTTCTTGTATTATTAATTGAAATAATTATAAAATAAATAGTATAAATGTTTTACTTTCAACCAGATATAATTAAATAAACATATGAAATAAACAAACACTTAACACACTGCTGTAATCTAAAATTAGACAAGACTGTCAAAGACAAAAGCAAGTCATAACATTCTCAATAACGGAGTTGGAACCAATTGCCATGTGGTGTAGTCCACCTTTAGGACAGCGCCAGCCCATGGTTTCCCGTGAGTGTTCTAAACGTTCTAAACTATGGGATGACAAAGCCACTACTACAAGCTCTGAGGAACTACACTACCTCTTAAAAGAGTGAACTCGCTAACCCGCTTAATCCATGTGGCATGTTAAAGCTATACATCCCTTAAGTTTAGACAATATGCATGATGAGGCCCATGTCCAGTAGTGACCGATAAAAAGGCTGGTTATGGAACCAATTATCACAAGAGGTCGATTGAATCGCCGACTATAACATTTATACCATAACGTCACAGAGTGGCTCTAACATCACAGAATATCTTATATTAGGTTTAGATAACATCTCCTTTTTTAACTGCTAAAACACGTTTCTTCAGGTTCCGCTTGTCAGAGGAAGAGTATGAGAAAAAGGGAGACACTCTCCGCTCTTTCCTGCAGCGCAACAAGCTTGGGAAATACAATGAGGAGGAATTGAACAAAATGAAGGAGCAACAACAGAAAGAGTTAGAGGAAGAAGCGCAGTAAGTGCAGTACCAGGCAATATACTATGATGATATTGAATCCCTAAAACATTCCATAAGAGTGGCAGTTGCCTTGCCAATTTTCCCATGGAAAGAATGCGTGTTTTAATCGAAAACTGGCCACGTTTGAATTGTATAAAAGCAAATGGTGACCATTTCAAAGAAACTCAATCTATAAGTTTGCAGCCTTTTTATAACAAAAATAATAACGGCTTTTTTGTATTACATAAATATATTAAACGGAATATTGGTCATTTAGTTCGACTATCTTTCACCATTGTTCTGGCAGAGCCTAATTCTCCTTATTTAATTCCATTTTAAAATTGTTAAAAAATATGAAAAGATAAAACTTTTAACTTGTAATTTAAATTTGCCGCCATTATAAAAAAGTCAGCTGTCAAACGATATATCTCTTTCCCGCCAGTGATCAGTGTTGCCAGAAATATAGCATGCTAAAGTCATAAGTTCAAATAGGCCGTGAACTTTTCCGAATCCCTATTATTTTTAAAATGCTTACCTATTTATTTCTAAAACAACACAAATTCTTCTAAGAAAATGATAAACTAAAAATAAAATCATCAGTTTCCTTTGTAATAATATTTATGGCTAGACTAGTAATATTTATACTACAAATAAGAAATACCATACCATCAGCGTGTGTCTCTCCACTGCTGGATGTAGGCTTCTCCCAAGGACTGCCACCACACAGTCTTCAACTCTTCTCATCCAGCCACTACCAGCGACTTTCTTTTTCTGAAGACTTTCTTTAAGTCCTCATATGGAGACCAAGCGGAAATAGTGTGGGACGCCCTCTGGCTACGTGAATTGACGACTTGAAGTCCGCGTGGTGGGTGAATGAGAAGACCTTCAGACCGTGTGGGATGGCGGTCCTTAGGACAGAGCTCTATATATCGAAGTAGAGAGACATAGGCTGAAGGTAAGTCGTGTGTGTCAGGCTAGCGCAGGCGGTAATGGTGGGTGCTCGTTGCGAGGTGCGCGTGCCTCAGCAGCCGGTGCGCCGCGCTACCGTGCGGTACAACGGGCTGCTCGACGGCGCCAAGGGGCTCTGGATCGGCGTGCAGTACGACGAGCCGCGCGGCAAAAACGATGGAGAGTCAGTAACGATAACACTATACATTTATTTCACAGTGTTTACTCTTCAAGTGTTTACAAGAGAGCCATCGTATCCACAGGAGTTTGGTTTCGAACCCCATATTTTCGGATATACGAGTATGAAGCAAAATTTAAACAGTTATTGTTGTTACGCAAAAATAACTTACGTAATAATATTATATAGTACACGGCACCAATCAAACTACATATATTATCGTACACGGCACCAATCAAACTACATATATTATAGTACACGGCACCAATCAAACTACATATATTATAGTACACGGCACCAATCAAACTACATATATTATCGTACACGGCACCAATCAAACTACATATATTATAGTACACGGCACCAATCAAACTACATATATTATAGTACACGGCACCAATCAAACTACATATATTATAGTACACGGCACCAATCAAACTACATATATTATAGTACACGGCACCAATCAAACTACATATATTATAGTACACCGCACCAATTAAACAACATATATTATGTTGTTGTATAAGGCTCATAAAACTACAAATTTTGTCTGAAATATCTCTTTAACGTATTTAGGGAAAATAGCAAAATCTACCTTTTCGCATGACGCGTGCCTTCGGTCGGTCCTTATTTCTTGCTTGTTTTATCTATGTTTGTTATACATTTTTATTATGCATTTTTGACTCTCGCAGAAAATCTTAAGTATTTAAAGCAATCAAATCCTCAATGAATATATTGCTGAAAATAATACATTCCATTGTTTGAACTAGTCGTGGGTATTCATGACTCCTCGGAGTGTTTCGGTTCACTTAATCCGGCTCCGCTCGCGGATCCGACTCCGCTTAACGATTCCTTGACTCCTTTGATTCATCCACTTATATTTTACAAGAGCCTGAGAGCTACTCATTCGCTATGCACCATGCTCGTTCTTGTAACTCAGCAGTCCAAAAATGAAATGAATAAATAACTCCTCGCAGTCGATAACATTTAGCCGGAATCATTAAGAGTTTCGGCTCCGCTCGCGGTTTCGGATCTTTTGATTCATTGAATTCGGAGTCACCCATCGCTAGTTTGAACTTCTCTATAAGCACGGGCAGTTTAGAACCCCTCAGCGTTCGGAGAGACGTTTCATCTCTCTGTGTGTTCTACCGCCTGTACAATGGGGAATGCTCTGAAGAATTGTTCAATATAATTCCCACCTCGGGTTTCTACAACCGCACCTCCCGTCACAGAAGTGCGGTCCATCCGCATTTCCTAGATACGGAGGTGTCGCGTACTGTTCGATCCAAAAATTATTTTATATCGCGAACCCATAGGCTGTGGAACGAACTGCCTCAAGAGGTCTTCCCATTAAACTACGACATGGGGTTCTTCAAGAAAGCTGTGAATAGGAATTTGCAAGGTCGGCGGCGCGCCCGCATGCCCCCTGGTGTTGCAGGTGTCCATGGGCGGCGGTAACACTTACCATCACGTGAGACCGCTTGCTCGTCCGCCCTCCTCTCTATAAAAAAAAACCTAGTTCATGAAAATCATTAAAAAATATTGCCATTGTAAATATCTTTCACAATTCACTGTTTCACTCGACAACTAATCGATTTCACTTATTTTTCAGGGTAAACGGCAAACGTTATTTCACATGCCCTCCGAAATACGGCGGATTTGTGAAGCCAGTGTATATCACTGTGGGAGACTTTCCAGAGGAAGAGTTTGACCTCGACGATGAAATTTGATCACGGGAACACGGTTAATGTACTCCGCCTATTGATTGTGCTTGTCAGACTATTCAATAGGACAATCTTTAGTGAAAACTCTTGAAGAATAAAAAAAAATACTTTATACACTACCTAGAACGAGAAAACATGTCTGTTAGATAAAAATCTTATACAATAATTGTATAAAAAGCCGCCACCGTAAAACTTTTTGTTTTGTTAAACACAAGCAAAATTCTTATAATACGAGTGGAATAAGATTTTCTTAAAATAGACAGCATTCTAATTGAATTCAAGTTAACTATTATGACTGATTACGGGCATAGTATTATTAAAGCCCACAAATTGAGCAAACTATTATTTATCTATTTATTTGGAAATGGTTTTTACATACATTCTCAAAGAGTACATTGTATTTATATGCATATTTAAATAACGTAGATATAAATGTATGGTAACCATGATTAATGAATAACCAAGATTGTCCTATGACATAGTTCGACAATGTTGTTTTGTGTCTGCACATAATATTTGAAAGCTTGCTGGCAGGCTTCTTGTACACTTGATTTCAGGCTTTAATACTCATGTACTCTCAAACGAAATTATGTTTGTGAGGATGTTTATAACGAGGGAGGATTGGAAAGAAAAAATAAAGATTGTGGCTAAACTTGGCCGGCGGAATTATAACTTAAGGAATTACAAAGGCCATGATTAATTACAAATTAATTAAGACGGAAATTATAACTCCGTACTCGAATTTGCATATGCTTGCATTATTACAAGTTTACGGTGAAATTAAGATATGTTTAAAAGAAATCAGCTGCACGGCAGCTGTATAGTATTAGCAATCGAATTATATTGTAGCAAATGCTCAATGTAATATTTTAGACAGATGCCTATGTATTAAAACAATCAAACTATGCCTGCGTTTCGCCTTGACCTCTTTTATATTAGTGGTCCTGTTGGAGAAAGCCGCACTTGACTGGTCGACAACTAAATCCGATATTTACTACGAATTAATTCCCACAGCGGTCAATTATACAGTTCGCAAAAATAGAAAGCGAAGCGCTAGTGTGGCTAGTGAAGCTGATTTTTGTGGCGAGACTCAGGTTGTAGGCAGATAATCTATCGAAATGATTAATAACATATCTTTTGATCGAAAAAAGGCGGCAGATGACCATACCTCCACTCGGCGGTAAGTGGATACTGTCGCTCATGGACATGCCAACTTTAGTCCAGAATGACAAACGCTGGCACGTCCCCGGATGCGCCCTACCTTACAATTTTATATCTGTCGCCATGTTTATGAAATGAATGGAAATTGGAAATAAAGATCTCACAAATATCGTTTGATGGCATTTATTACTAGCATTACAGCTAACTGTAGGCATAAATTGTACGCCATGCTTTATTCACCGCTAGGTTTCGTGTGAAACACCTGCTTGATATTTTTATAACAGTTTATATAGAAATGGTTTATTCATACACGGGTTTGTAGCCAAAATACATTTTTTTTAAATAGAAAGCTTAGCCTTTTGTTTGCGGCTCCGCTCACGTGGTACATACACTTAAGTATGAAACCTTCCAGAAGAAAACCTATATGATAGTGGAAAGCTCATCAAAATCAGTCCAGTAGAACACAAGTTTTAAGCGAACAGATAGAAAGTCCTAGACTAAAAAAACTAAAAATTGAAACTGACGAATGGGCGGTATATTTAATGTGGTACTATTTGAATAAATAATCTATTATTCAAATAAATTGAGCATTTTATAAGTAAATATCGCTTATGGCGAAGACTTCACCTTTGGACAATCCTTGAAAATTAG
Source organism: Sesia apiformis (assembly GCA_914767545.1). NCBI lineage: Eukaryota > Metazoa > Arthropoda > Insecta > Lepidoptera > Sesiidae > Sesia > Sesia apiformis. The sequence continues at coordinate 1,986,100 of OU611958.1, forward strand.
CAACACTATTTTCGTCAAAAAACCTCAGCGTCCGCAGGAATTACGGAATTGATTGTGTAGTGTCTTCTAACCAGGATATCATATAGAGATGTTAGTCAATACATTAAATTTTACTTCAGATCATAGACCACTCAGAGTAAAAATTGTTATCAATTTAAAAAAACCACCTTACTGGCGCCCGAAAAATTGTTACCCAGTGGATGGCACAAAATGGACACTGACGTAGAGGCAGACAAAGATGGCGGGACGACATAGACGCATACCAGACCACTTGGCGGAGCGGGACGTTAAGCAGAACGGTTTGCCATAAAAGATTTGCCCAGCAGTGGGACACAAATATAGGCTAATAAAAACAATTGGCTTTTATGAACACTTGCTTCGTTACAAACCCAGTGTGAATAAACTTGATATTATTCTTCGATCGTGCTATTAAAAATTATTTCAGAATATTTTTTTGTGATTACATTCCAAATAAAATTGTTACTCTTTGCAATAATATTGAATTATAATTGGTTATGTAATAATTAGGTTCTAATTTAAATAAAAATATTAAACAAGAATAAAATATTTAAAACTACACAAGTTTTTTTTATTTATTTCGATTACCTATATTCTTAGTAAAGTATCTTTAAGCAGTCTCTTTAGGTTCTTTGAAATCAACACAAATCTTAAGAATGTCATCATCAAGTCGACGGCGGGGCTCCTTTCTTTATTGTACCAAAGATCCTAAACTAACCCACCTATAAATCTACTATCATCAAAGCTGTTCGTTCCATTTTTTTTCTGCTAGAGCCTTTCGTTTACCGTACAAAAAGGAAACAACGCAGTCGCTACTCGGGTCAAGAGGGTAGTAAAACTAAAACACGGACTTAGAAACGAGCCTTTATTCAAAAACATTTTCACTTCAGTATCTAGTAGATAAATAGGTAACTCTACTGATGCAGTATTTTTCCCCACAAACATGGATGTTTCTAGAACTTCTACCGCTTGAGTGTCTCTGGGCTTATGGATCAGGAGGGTGATATAACAAAAAACACAAGTCTAGATAACAACAGCCTTTATTCAAAAATAGTTTCACTTCACTATCTATTGATCGATACTTCTGATGCCGCATTTTTTCCATGTTATTAGAACTTCCTCCGCTTAAGTATCTCCGGTCGCCAGTTGACTGGATGCGTCTCCTCGGAGGCCGAGTCGTCCTCTTTATATATCTTGATGGTCTTATCTGCTTCAGCCGTGATGAGACGAGCTCCTGACTGGTCGAAGGTCATCGCAAAAATGCCAGCCTCAGAGTCCATAGAACCGGGTTGTACTGCCGCCTGGAATTAACAGATTTAATACATTTAACATTTACCTTCATTTGACATTGATCTGTTTTCTCCTTACCACCCAAATATTGCCTGGGAGACATCGACATGTGCTGGTGTACAATAGACATAACTTTATTGCGACACCACAATACACAATAAAAGGTAAGAAATAAACAAATTACACATAAAAAGAACAAAAGGAATGAACATGAAAATAAAAAACTAAACAAATTACACATAAAAAGAACAAAAGGAATGAACATGAAAATAAAAAACAAATACAATATATAGACCTATTCTATAAGATTAAGATGTGTATTGCGACGTCGGAAAACATCCCCAACTCAGCATATGCCGCGGACAAACCACAGCGCTGGTTGTCAGTGGAGCCATTGAAGATGCACGGACAATGATAAAATTGGGTACAATAACAAAAACTAATAGCATGAATACTAAAATTAAAAAAAAACGTCAAAAATAAATAAAAAGCTGTTAGAACGTACAATACTGTATACAATTAGATAAGTTACAAACATACATTTAAAACAAAAGTATCTATCGCATTCCAATTGTAGACATCAAACTGTGGTGTTAGAATACAGCGGAAATATAAAACAATGACCCATTCATTATACCCAATGAGCATGAGGCCACATGGCTTGGCCGTATGATGTTGGCCGGCTTTAGATACTGCCCCCGTTTCTTCCCGTGGCTATCGTAAAGGTGATAAAGCAGCTACTAGCAGTAGTAAGCAGCAGTAGACTAATACAATTCTAAACTCACCTGTAACCTCTGGAAGTTTACCACCAGTCCACCAATCTCAAAAAAACCGGGCGGATGCATTTGCAAATGTGTAAAAGTTGAGTGAACCACAATGAACTGAACCAAGTAATTCAAACTGGACCAAATTAAACCTGTAAATGTGGACTAATACAGTTCAAAACTCACCTGCAACCTCTGGAAGTTATAACCAGTCCGCCAATCCCAGAAGAACATTGTTCCGTTATCCCCTCCACTGACTAACACCCCTTCAGGGTTGACAGCCATACAATTTACTATCGCATTATGTCCTGATAGATTCTGTATGAACTTTCCTTCGGGGCATTTCCATTGTTTGATGTTATCGGGAGAGGCTGATGCGAATGTGTATAGAGTTGGATGTATGACGATGGAACGAACAGACTTCTTGTGGTTTGTGAGGGTGCACATTGATTTACCAGCTGCTAAGTCCCACAGACGGATTGTGGAATCGTGGGAGCCGGTTATCACCTGGAAATAGATAAGGAATTATACAAGGTGTCACTGAAATAACGCTGTGGAGGTTCTCTATTTTAGGTGTACTATGTAGCTTCAGGAGCTGGGCTAAGTAACTTCTATTAACCTCTATACTATTTTATTAAATGATCACAAGAATTGAATAAAAATGTACATTTTGTGAGGCGTGCATATAGCTGACAACATAAAACAGCGTGCGCGTTCTGCGTGCACTGTGTCGACACCGTGTCCCTACACAACACAAAAGTTGAAAATAGGTTGTCCAGTATCGAACAATCGATTCTACCAGTTTTTATAATACGTTTTTTTTTTCATAACTTATTGCGATCGACCGAAATTAAATTTTTTAGCCGCTATCAAAATACTTTATTCGCTTTCGTTGAGGTTGACATTATCAAATTATTTTGTTAATTTGACAGAAGAAATGAAAGCACAAACTTCTCATTATTTTTTGTTATCTATTGATATTATTTTACTATCATATTATTGACCATTCATGATAAGCTATCTAATTATTGTTTTATTCATTAAACTAAAGCACAATCGAGTCGATTGCAAGAGGTCAGATTTTTTTTAAGTACAGCACTTCTAAACGAGTCCCCCCCCTGGCATACAGCGTGAAGTCCACTTTTTGTACCGCGTCTGTGCAATAAAGTATAAATTAATAAACAAGCAATTATACAATAAAGAGTTTCATTTATCTATTTATAGTAGGGTGTAGCTGATAAGTGGCCGTGGTAGCGGTGAATCCCCTGAAATCCATATATCTATACATATATTGTATATATATATATATATATATTTATAGAGAAGAGGGCGGACGAGCAAGCGGTCTCACGTGATGGTAAGTGTTACCGCCGCCCATGGACACCTGCAACACCAGGGGGTATGCGGGCGCGCCGCCGACCTTGCAAAATCCTATTCACAGCTCTCTTGAAGAACCCCATGTCGTAGTTTAATGGGAAGACCTCTTGAGGTAGTTCATACCTGTGGTTCAGGCTGTACCAATATAGATACATACCTGTGGGTCAGTGGCCTGGCAGGCCAGTGAGGCGACGGTGTCGGTGTGTCCCGCGAGCGTGTGCACGTTGGCCTTGGTGCGCATGTCCCACACGCGCGCCGTCCCGTCTCGTCCCGCCGTCATTACCACGTCTATAGTGGGGTGGAGCGCGATTGTATACACCGCTGATAAGTGACCGTGGTAGTGGCGGATCACCTGCAACGATGTTACAACACGCGTGCTTGATATTGTGAAAGAAATAAATCTCTTATTAATAAAGAATGATGCGTCATTTTGGCCGGTATATCCAATAATAAAAACCACATCAGTACCAAATGACAGCTTCAATTTTTATTACGACAACAAGGCCCTAAAGTACATGAGACATGAGAAATGAGATATCTGCCTTACTTGTATCTCAAAAATGTATAAGGGAGAGATGGTATACCGGTACCGGGACCTAGACGGTGCATCCTGTAGACTCTATACAGCAGGGGTAGCCAACAAGTCGGTCGCCAAAGACAGACCGGTCGGTCGCGTAACGGAATTAAAATTTTTGGCTGCTATCAAAATTTTCGTTAAGGTTGACATTATCAAATTATACTCACGATTTTGTTAATTTGACAGAAGAAAAGAAATGAAAGCACGAACTTCTCATTATTTTTTTTGTTATCTATTGATATTAATTTTACCCTTATCATATTATATTGATCATTCATAAAAAGCTATATAATTATTGTTTTATTCAGCCCACTAGAGCACAATTAAGTCGATCGCAAGAGGTCAGATATTTTTAAACTGTTCTAAACTAGTTGACCACCCCTGCTCTACAGGATGCACTACCTAGGTCCCTACAGTGTACAGAGACATGGTCGAGCAGACTTTTCTATCCAGAGTGTCTAATTTGGTCTTAGACCATCTGGGTACGCCATAGGTACACGAGAGCGGGCATGACCCACTCGTTATAGGCTCGGATTTTATTAGGGCCCGATTTTTATTTATTAAGTTTTTTATTTACCAAGCACCATTTTTATAGAGACCTCATTATTCTGAGACACAAAATATATCCACTTACCACCAGGTGAACTGTCAGCTTTTCTGCCACCTAATTTCTATAAAAAATATGATATTTAGAGGCTCTGCAACTATAGATATGGTTAATAAAAGTTAGTTCAGTTTAATTAATTATTCATTGATAATCTTCGAAAATTACGACATAGGAAATAATGTCAATCAAATAGAACATTACCAACATAATCATAAAGTGATTTCAAAAACTATTTTAGCATAGAAATGTGTTAAATGATACAGACCTTGTTGTATTCCAAATCCCAACACTTGACTTGTCTGTCTTCACCGCAACTGAACAAATATGGATGTCTTGCTGACACCGCCAAACCTGAACACAAAAATAAAATTATCCATTTAATAATCCATTAATCCATTTAACTTCATTTAATAAGCCTCGACAATCGCAATTGTCATAAATACCTATAAGTGCAGCTCAATCTACAAAATATGCCAACTTTTCAAAAGAGCTTTTGAAGTTTGTTCAAATGAGCACTTCGCGTAAAATCGGCAAATAATGCAAGTAAATAAGCATTGATTTTCTAATCATAGAAATGTATTTGTAGCATTTCATATTTTCAACTGTTCAGCTTAACACGTCTTATTACTCACAGGGGGTTTCAAGCCATTATCTACCATACGAACGCAGTGTGCATTGGTAGATATTACACATGCACCCCACAATAAAATAGGAAAATTATGCACAAGATGAATTTAAAAAAAAAAGAAATGACAAATAAACAGATGTCCAAAAAATTCTGAGAAGTAGGAGATAGTGGTCTGATCTTACCTCTAACAGTGCTGACGTGTCCTGTAAGTGATACTTTCAATTTTCCTGTTGCTAAATCCCAAATTTTTATTACTCTGTCGGCAGCACCTGTTATAGAAAATACATAAAAAATATTTACTTCTAGCAATGATACCTGTGGGAACTTTATAATTGATTTGGATGAAAAGAATCCTAAATGTAAGCTCGCCACATAATTTATTATAACACAGCTCTTTTGAGGCGTTGGTAGGACTAAACAGAGTAGCAAACAGTAAACTGCGTGTAGCAGAGATAAACATACAATTTACTCGTATTAATTCTGAGTTTTATTAACCAATCGCATATGTATAACATTTACAATTTACTTTAAACATTTTTTTATTTAAATGTTTGTTTTTCAAATGTTTATTATTCATTTGATGGTGTGATTATAAAATCTTAGTCTAAAATAAAGTTTCTTTAAATATTTTATCGGGAAACACTCGCACGGAATCTCAAAAGTACAAGTCTGTATTATATTTTAAAAATCATTACCAATATCAACAATTTGCGTATTAAGATCAAAATATTAACGAAGCTTTGTTAGAAAAAGTTACAAAATTTATAAAAAACGAAGAAATTATAAGATCCAAATGGTACATTCTTTTCATAATGATGACCTATAATGACTTTTTTTTTATAGAGAAGAGGGCGGACGAGCAAGCGGTCTCACGTGATGGTAAGTGTTACTGCCGCCCATGGACACCTGCAACACCAGGGGGTATGCGGGCGCGCCGCCGACCTTGCAAAATCCTATTCACAGCTTTCTTGAAGAACCCCATGTCGTAGTTTAATGGGAAGACCTCTTGAGGCAGTTCGTTCCACAGCCTACGGGTTCGCGATATAAAATAATTTTTGGACCGAACAGTACGCGACACCTCCGTATCTAGGAAATGCAGATGGACCGCACTTTTGTGACGGGAGGTGCGATTGTAGAAACCTGAGGTGGGAATTATATTGAACAATTCTTCAGAGCATTCCCCATTGTACAGGCGGTAGAACACACAGAGAAATGCAACGTCTCTCCGAACGCTGAGGGGTTCTAAACTGCCCGTGAGAGTGGGATCGTTGACAATACGAACAGCACGTCGTTGGATGGAGTCCAAATGGGTCCAATTGGTATTTCGGTGCGCCGGCCCAGAGATGTGAGCAATACTCCATATGGGGCCTCACCTGAGCTTTGTAAAGCATTAGGAGTTGCCCAGGGGTGAAGTACCGCTTCGCTCTGTTCAGCACACCGAGCTTTTTGGAGGCCATTTTGGCCTTACTCTCCAGATGACCCCTAAATTCGACTTTGCTGGAAATGTCGACACCAAGGATCCCCATACTCTCCGAGATCTTAAGAGGTATGCTCTGAAAGCGAGGTGCTACGACAAAAGGTTTTTTTTTAGCGGTGAATGCACAGACTTGCGTCTTACTGGGATTGAAGTCCACTGGGTTCAGGGAACCCCAAATCGAGACTAGATTTAGGGAGTCTTCGATTTCGGACACAAGCCTGGCGCGACTCTCTTCCACTCCGACTCGAGGGATGTTGGAGCAGCCCCTGTACAAGGCGTCTCCAGTGCTGTCATCCGCATAGCAACGTATGTCACCAATTTGTAACAGGTCGTTGATATGCAGAAGGAACAGAGTTGGAGACAGCACGTAGCCTTGCGGGACGCCAGCGTTAATAGACATGGTGTCGGAGCAGTACCATCGATAACGACTCTGATGCTCCGTCCAGTCAGGAAACTGGCAACCCATTCGCATAGTCCCTCGGGTATCCCGAAAGATGGTAACTTGGAAAGCAGCGATTTGTGCCATACCCGGTCAAAAGCTTTCGCAATGTCTAGGCTTACAGCCAGGGCCTCGCCTCTACTCTTAATGGCGTTAGCCCAGCGATGTGTCAAATACGCTAAAAGATCACCACCCGAGCGATTATGGCGCAATCCATATTGACGGTCGCTAATCAGCTGGTGATCCTCTAGGTACTCAAGGAGCTGTGTGTTTATAACACGCTCCATCACTTTGGAGAGGAGGGAGGTGATCGCTATTGGCCTGTAGTTGGCCGAGTCGGTGCGGTCACCCTTTTTAGGCAAAGGGTGAACATGAGCTACCTTCCATGCTGACGGGAAGCTTTTTGTGGAATATGAGAGCCTAAAGAGTCGCGTAAGCACCGGAGACAACTCGGGAGCGCAAAATTTGAGCACCACCGCAGGAGTACCATCTGGCCCACTCGACTTTCGGATATCAAGAGATGCTAGAGCTCGCCGGACTTCACGCTGGGTGAAGCAGATTTCTGGCATGGAGCTTGTGCACCTCGAGGTGGACGGTGGTGAGGCTCCTCTATCGTCCAGAGTCGAGTTTGAGGCGAAGAGACTGCCCAGGAGATCGGCTTTCTCCTTCGCCTCATGGGCCAGTGAGCCATCGAGTTTCCGCAGTGGTGGACGACTGACAGAAGTTACCCTCGGCAGCCTTAGCGAGCGACCAGAAGCCCGACTTCCAGAAGGATAGCTTGCTAGTCGATCGCCAGTTCTGCGGATGTGCTCATTCCTTGCTCTGACAGTGATCCTCTTACTACACCTCGAGGCAGCGTTAAATTTCTTCCTCAAGTCGGTGGTATTCGGATCTTCAGACACCTGCGCTTTGGCCCAGGCCCTGTATGCAGCCCGCTTATTACGGCGGGCCTCTCTACAGGACTGATTAAACCAAGGTTGGCTCCGTCCGCCTACGGGTATCACGGAACAAGGAATATAGCATTCCATGCCCTGCAACACCACGTCGGCAACGGAGTCTGCACAGGTATCCGGATCACCCGACGAGAAACAGAGCTGCCCCCAGGGATAAGAAGCGTAAAATTCGCGCAATCCATCCCAATCTGCAGACTTGTAGTGCCAGACGTTGCGCGTTCCCTGAGAATAGGTCGGCGCGGATTGTTTAGCTGGCACAGCAATTCGAACGATACAATGGTCTGATGATCCTAACGGAGTATCAACAACAACGTTGTAGTCATTGGGCCGCGTAGTCAGCAGGAGGTCCAATAAGGAGGGAGTATGGCTCTCGATATCAGGTATCCTCGTGGGTGAGGACACCAACTGCGAGAAACCATAGGCCAGGGCAAAGTTGTAGGCTGCTCTCCCTGCGCGGTCGGTAGTTCGGGATCCCAACCACTCTTCGTGGTGAGCGTTGAAATCACCGAGGACCACCACTTCCGCGCAAGGGAACTGCTCGAGCACGCTGTCAGTCGTCTCTTATAGACGCTCAAAAAACCGAGTCGTCTCCGTATCACCGCTGTGGGACCTGTAAAGGCAAGCGTAGACTTTAGTGGAACATCCGTAGTCAATACGCGCTCAGAGAATCGACAGGTCCCCGTCTTCAAAATGGCTGAGGCGGCGGCAACAAACATCCTCCCGGACGTACATGCATACCCCAGCACGTCGCACAAAACAGTGCTCCAGTTTGTAACCGGGGTAATGAAGATATGATGTATCGGCCGGGCAGATATCCTTATCTGTGTCTCCGTCAAGAAAAGCAAGGCCGGCTTTGTCGTCTCAAGGTGGTAGTGGACGGCGTCGATGTTACTATGTATCCCTCTGATGTTGCAAAAGTCCACTTGTAGTGTGGATCTTATGGGATGGACCGCTGAGTGAACCTTATGCATTTTCTTTTTCTTGGCCATTGTAAAGTGTGAATAGGGAGGAAATGAAAGAGGGGACGGAGAGAGAGATGGTTGCATGCGGATCAAAGGACAAAGCACGGAGCAGAGAAAAAACCAGGTCACAAAGGTTGTGTGACTTGCTGGCACGGGGTACGGAAAGGCCCCCCGGTCCCCCCCCGAGGGCAGCAGTCGGGTTCCACTCCGGTCTCCTCCGGCACAACTGCTACCCCAAGGGATTTTTCGCGTGCGGCGGGGCAGCCTCCTGGGGTGGAGATTAAAGTAAGATCCCCGGGCTCGGGCCCCCAACAACCCGCGGGCGGTAAGCGGACAACCGTTTCACCGGGTCTCCCTGATCCCCGCGCCACCATGCAACGCCCATGCGCGTCTGTAATTCCCCGCAACCGCTGGCCCTCCTTTCCACACGCAACAATCTCTCTCTTGGGACGGCTTCTTCCGCTTACCGCCGGAACACGATGCGGGCCTCACGGCTAATAGGGCACCATTATGGCGGCGGACTCCGACGGAAGGGTGGTAGCTATGTCGACGGAGTAACCCTCCCACCGCAAAAAGGGAACGCCATTTCCTCGTTAGTTAACAGCAGGGTGCACCACTAGCAGGTGAGGTTGGCTTAGGCTCCAAAGATGGTAGGTGAGCCTCTTACACCCCTAAAATAATCATAAATACTAAATAAAATACTAAATAAAAATACTAAAATACTAAATAATCATTATAGTATAATCTTTATAATGACTAAATAAAGACTTTTTACTCATATTTTTTTGCTTGTTCAGGTCTTTTGTATCCGACCGTTCCGTCAGCGCTCTAAGAAACCTGCAAGGTGCATGCAGAGAGGCGTGGCCTGAGGTATAACACAAAAAAGAGTGAAGTATGCATATTTAAGTCCGGTAACAACCGAAGAACGGATGTGTCTTCACTATTTTTACACGATACGATACAAGCTTTAAATATTTGGGTCACATCGTGTCTGAGGAGCTCAGTGACTATCCCGATATTGAGAGGGAGCGCAGAGCGTTGGCGATCAGAGGCAAAATGCTCATACGCAGGTTTGCTCAATGTTCAAGTAATGTTATGATTGTACTTTTTAAGGCGTATTGCCAATGTTTTACTCGAGCGGCCTGTAGATAAGGCATACGCTTAGGGGCGTCAACTCCTGCGTATACAATATAATAATGTTTTCAGGATGGTGATGGGAATGCCACAGTAATGCAGTGCTTCTGCAATGTTCGTGGAGGGGTGTACGGACGGCTCTAATTCCTTAATTCGCAAAGAGGCCGCCTCCCCACTGAACAGAATCCGTGGCAGTGACAATAGTATCCTAAGAATTATAAGTGGTAAATTTGAGTGGTAACCTTGTATTTAATGTAATTTGTATTTTCACTAGTATTTTAATGTGATTATTATTATTTTAATATGAGGTGGAAGATAGTCTCGTAAGGGTTGTGGCTGAAATCGAGAACTCCTTAGACCAAGTCTCGACTTGGGGTAATTTTAATTTGGTCCAAGTTGACCCCAGTCTGTGCTAAGAAAGCTCCATTTGTCGTGGCACCTCCATTTCAGAACATGCCTCTTAAGGTCAAAACGAGAGTTTAAAAGGGCTTCACAAACCACAGATTATACTTAAAACTATAGAGATGTTCATAGACTCTAAACTTTTTAAAACAATCCCTGACACGGATAGAAAAATAGACGGCAGAATAAATCAAAGTGCAATAAAATTAAAGAGTTTGGAGAGAACTTGAATTTTTCATGAGCAGCAATTGCTTAGTAATTTTGTAGCAAGAAATTTGGTCAAGAAGAATACTCAAGAGTATTGTTATAATGTATCACTATTTACTATCAATACAAAATTGATAGAGCAGACCATCCAAAGGTATAGAGACATAGTTAAACATTTAATACTCACCAGTAGCAAACCAGTCATTGCCTGGCTCAACAGCGACACACCTCACCCAGCCTAAATGTCCAGATATCACTCTGAATAGTTTCCATGGCGCATGCCACTTAGGCTTGGGCATTGTAGGGGCTTTCCGCGGCACTGTGGTTAGTGCACCGGGGGGCATAGGGGATGCAGCCGGCCCTACGTAAGGGAGCATAGCACCATCCGAGCCCAATGCTGCGGACTCTGCTATATCTATGGATAGAAGATGAGAATTAATAAGGAATTTGCCTGTTCCTGGGTAGTTAAATAATATAAAGCAAAGCTATCTAATTCTGACATCTTTTCTGACCCCAGAGGTTCTTTATTATTATTATTGTGTAATAGGCCAGCAGCATCACTGCTGATATGCCTATATCTTTTGTTGGTTGGTGTAACAGGTCACCATATCTCTTCACCTGGAGGCTCCCAGTCTAAGTAATCAGTGCATACGAACGTTTTCGACAGAACAACAAAACCTTACATGATTATAATGTTTAATTTGTTCCTTAAATACTTAATAAAAATCTAACACTGACTGACTGACAACACACAGCCTAAACCGGTGGGTCTAGAAGCATGAAATTTTGCACAGGAATTCCTTACGTAACGTAGGTGAGCACTAAAAAGGATTTTTGAAAATTCATCCCCTAAGGACACTCTTATTTACAGAAATAAGGGACGAAAGTTTGTATGGGAGAAAAGTCAGATGGTTCCTGAGATGTTGCCGATGAGAAGTCTCATCGGGTTTGTAATTTTATAATTTGGAGTTGTTTTATATATTTCAAATTGGTTACATGTTTCAAGTTTTGCGTTATTTCCGTGACACGTTGTTATATAAAATAAATATAATATAAAACGTTATTGTTACAGTAGGTAGTAGTTGAAAGTCATGCAAAAGTAGAGAGAAAAATCCATAAAGACAAAGATATATTTTTTTATATAAAAAAGGCAGCAGATGAGCATACAGTCCACCTGATGGTAAGTGGATACTGTAGCCCATAGACATCCGCGATACATGCCAACATCAATCCAAATGACAGATCAGAATGACAAATGTTGGCAAGCCCCCGGATACGCTGACTACTTTTGCAAATTAAGGAATGGATTGGCAGAAGGGGTTGGGAAAATGGGGAAGGATAGGATGGGAGTGGGCTCTGGCTATCTATCTCACTCACTACCGAAACACGTAGTAGGTATATTGGGGAAATAGGATAAAGTAGGAAATGCAGTACATTTCAAAGTAGTGTTCTGTGAGAGAGGGGTAACGCGGCCAGTCGAGTGCGCCTAGCGGCCGTGGGAACGCAGCATGCACTCTCGGGATATCAGTTGCCAGGGTCTAAGAATTAATTAGATAATTATTCATTTATTTAATTAATGGAGGTAATTTTCAGTAACATTAGTTGAATATTTGCTTAAAATTATTTAAGTAGTTGAAAACTATTAAAAAGAATATGTTACCAGTCATATCAAGTGGTGTGTCTGGCCTGCTCATGGCTTCCTGGTGTTGTTTGATGGCCTGCGCTTTCTGTACCGCCGCCATGACTTGGCCATAGCTGTCCCGGGCCTTCACTGATTTTAGTACTTTCTCACTAAAACAATTATACACTTGCAGTAGAAGACATCACATTATGGTCTGATTGTTTAAACTATCTGTAATATTGAAGTATAGATATGCAACTGACATTTCGTAAACTTGAGTAGTAGCTAGGCAACATTAAAATACTTCAAGCCCTCCAAAATGATTGTGCTGAGCGCCTACTGTGCTTGCCCTAAACCAGTGGTCGGCAAAGTGCGGCTCCAGAGCCGCATGTGGCTCTTTGGCTCCTTAAGTGCGGCTCTGGCACAAATATCCACGGAAGGCGTAATAATATTTTCATTTAAAAATTTACATACATTTGCTGTTCTTTCCCTTTTCGGTTCTACATATATATGCGAACAATCTTTTTCAAGCATGAACATTATCAAGAGTAAACTGAGAAGTCGTCTTATTGATGAGAACTTGGAATCATGCCTAAAATTAAAAACAACAACATACAAACCTGACTTACTCAAACTTTCCAAGGAGATGCAAGCACATTGTTCACATTAATAAATATTTATTAAATATGAAATTTAGTTTTATTTAGTGTACTACTTATTTAGTGTAATAAAAGTTTACTAAACAAGCAGATTTGGCTCCCAATTTTTTTTAAAATTGTTGTAATGTTCATATTTGGCTCTTTGGCTAATAAGTTTGCCGACCACTGCCCTAAACCATACATGTCCGATGACTCTTGGAAGGCCATTAGAGCCTCAAGAATTTAGCCATTCTTAAGAAAAAGTAGCAGACTTAACACAGGTCCCTGTGGGCTTTTCTATATTATACTATATTAGCCTAGGAGACCTTGAAATCTAATATAAATAGATCTCGATATCAAAAGATTGCAAATCAAGCAAGTCATCTTCTCTGGAACATTGGAACTGACTAGTTAATGCAGTTTCTGCTTGAGGATAAGAAGATCAACATTGTCATATATTGCTATGATGTCCAAAAGGACCCCAACAAGATCAGTATTCAGTATCCATTGTACCTTGTCATTAACGTTTTCTTTCCTATTCAATCAACATGCCTTGAGAATTATTCCTAGGTATTTAGGTAAGGTATATGGTTAGGTATTTCTACCGATTCAACAAATAGGCATATCAGAAGGTACATCTCTAAGCAAACCCATATGACAATAGTTGTAAGTGGGGTTAATTGCTTCAAAGGTATGCTGTGATAAAAGAGGATTAGTCAGAAATATGTTTACATCAAAGCTAGAAATTCCACAGATACCCTGTTTCTGCCTATCTTTTTAATTTCTCTGGCAATTCTGCCTACATTGTTTTTGGGCAAAATTTCTCCTACTTTTATTGCCCATATGGTAGGTTGCCCCATCAGAAAGATCGGACGCCTTTTTCGAAATGTAAACTAGGAATGGAACTAAATCTGTATCAGTATATTTCGTAATAGAATCTTGCACTACAGGATGGATATAAATTGTTTGTATAGATGCAATGTTTGGATTGGAATCAAGATCATTTTTCCGTGTTATTTAAGTGAATTGGCTCAACGTCCTCATTTCTAACGCTTTTGTGGGTTGACCAACAGTTTTGTGTTTCTTCAGATTGATTATCCTCAAGGATTATATCTGGGGCCTCCCCATCGGAAAGCTCCTCGACTCTATCCATTTTATATACCATCACCAACTACTTACCCCAGTACAATTGGCTCGGAAGAAAATATAAAAATAAAGGAAAAAGAAAAATTAAGTGAAAACACCAAAATAACCCCACTTTTTAATACAAGTGTCTTCACAACAAACTACCAATGTAAACTTTCTACGAAATCTTTATTGAATACTACTTACGCTTTCTCGTCCATCGGCGGCAACATTCCTTGATTAGCAAGGAACATATCGTGAGATCTTTTCAAAGATCTGAACACCAATGTGTGCACCGAATGTTTTATCACTTCATCTGCCATTTTGTTTATTTAAGTATTTCGCTCTAAATTATTATATTCTAATTATTCATTTCCCCAGAAGTTTATAAACAATTTTATTTAAGAAAACTAAAAAATTACAATATTTCTGTGAGTACATACAACAATCGGGTGTCAATTGTACGTTATGTCAAAATGAAAATGACAATTTAAGGTAATTTTTTTTTAGTTAATATTTATTAGCTTGGTACCTGGTTGTTTGTGCCTTAATTTTTTTCCGTCGAAACGAGTTTAACCCCTAGTTGAATGTTCCCTTCACTATTGTCATTTCTGATCATACTTATGATATTTTCACCATATTAATATTAGGGGTTAAAGTATGAAATTGCCGATTTGTACTGAAAAATTAAAACTCGTTTTTTTCTAAAATGTAACATATTTATTTAATCAAAATATTTAACCTCATTATCTATACATTGTTGCCATCTAATCGGAAGTTCATTTATGCCTTTGCGATAGAACTCTGGGGATGTAGATTCGACAAACTGTGTGAAAGCATTTTGTACTGCCTCTTGGGAAGAAAAATTTTTACCACGTAGAAAATTGTCCAAATCACGAAAAAAATGGTAGTCCGTTGGAGCAAGGTCTGGCGAGTACGGAGGATGACGTATGGTTTCTAACTGCAGCTCCTGTAGAGTTACAACGGTTTCTCGTGCAGTGTGAGGTCTTGCGTTATCATGGAGCAATAATGGTGAAGATCGATTCACGAGTCGGGGCTGTTTCACTGCTAGTTTCGCCATCATTGTTCGAAGTTCGGCACAGTAAACATCTGCTGTTATTGCTTGACCAGACCTGAGAAAGCTATAGTGAATAACACCATGAATAGACCACCAAATAGTTACCATTACCTCTTTATTGGTAAGCTTTGCATTAGGGCACTGTTGCGGCGTTTGACCTGGGGTCAGCCATTGCATTTTTCGCTTTCGGTTATCGTAAAGAAACCACTTTTCGTCACATGTCATAATTCAATCCTATATTCCTTCATTTCTGTACCGATTCAACAAGGCAACGCAAGTTTCAACACGCGTTTCTTTCTGCAGATCAGTCAAATCATGAGGCACTCATTTTTTATATTTTTTTATCTTATTGATTTGATGCAAATGAGTCAATATTGTAAGTAAAGTAACGTTAAACCATGCCGCTAATTCCTGGGTAGTTTGACTCGGATCGGCTTCCACCATCTCCTTCAATTCAGCGTTATTCACCTGTGTGGGCGGTCTTCCACGTGGTTCGTTCTTCAAGTCGAAGTTTCTATTACGAAAGCGTTTAAACCAAAAACGCACGGTTCGTTCATTAGCAGTCTCCTTTCCAAACGCAGCATTAATTTTGCGAGCCGTTTCTGCCGCGTTAGTTCCGCGTCGGAACTCGTATTCAAAGATTACTCGGATTTTCGAAGTATCCATCTTTCCCGTCTAAGCTGAATAAAAAAAACAATTGAAAGTCGAAAATCGAATGTTGCACATTTTTTAAAACAAGAACCTCATAGGTATCCTGTGAAAGAAGTTTCACTCGAAAATCTCACACCATGAAGGTTTTATGTCAATTCAAAGTGTCTATTACTATAAAACGGCAATTTCATACTTTAACCCCTATTATTTCAAATTCACTATTTTGCTCGTTGATTATTTTTAATTGTAACGGTTTATTCTATCGAATCCCATTTTGATTCAGCGCCAATTTAATTTAGCAGATAAGCCTTTTTTAAACAATATCGAATATGGTTTTACGATTAGTTCAATTGCTGGATATCACTATTTTAAAAATGACAGAAATTAGCAACATATGAAATCCTCTGGTTAAATATAACCGAATTTCTCTATTTTCTTCAAACTATAATGCGTTAGTTTTTCATCCACAAATAAATACTTTTTTCGGTGTAAACAAGCACTCTAAAAACGCGAACCAAGAGTTTATTGAAATTTTGTTTAGATTAGAATGGATGGCCATAGGTATACCTATTTAAAATTAGAAACTACTAACATTACTAACTCTTAATGTTGTATTCCCCTTTGTTTTATACCATTCCTACAACTCTGATACAAAATTATCTATACGCTGAAATTAGCTCCCCCGCCGTGTTCTGTCAACCATGTGGTCGTGGCGGACTTATTGTGGCTGTCACAATAGAACCCAGTTAGTCGAAAGTTAAAGTTGAACATATGAAATGGCACTTTAGTCTGGGGAATTAAAAGGCGAACAATAGTTAATTTCTACACAAATCATTATCATGAAAGATAATGGATAGTGGCAGAAAAATAAAAACAAATATTTTTTAATACCCATTTAATAAATAAGAGTACAATAAGTATAAAAGGTTTATTACACTATAATTATCGGTATATTTAAACGCAAATTTCACTCTTGCCGATTTTTAATGGATGTAAAATTATTTTATGCATTTAATGACACAGGGTTCCATGTTTATAAAGGAAAATAGAATAAACAAAAAAATAATTGTTTATGACATGAATATGAGTAGGTACCTATTTTAAACTTCATTAATTAAGTATATGACTAGAAATATTTAGGTATTAGGTATGTTGATCTAATATAACTCAAAATTAAAACTAGTTTCTAATAGCGTACATTGCAAACGGCTAAGAATTTTATTTCATAATCTTTGTCACATCAATCCACAGTTGCTCCCTACTGCTGTTAAGCCCGATTCGTATCTACTGATCCGGTTTTTAAGCCCGATTCATATCTACTGATCAGGTCTTTAAGCCCGATTCATATCTACTGATGCGGCCTTTAAGCCCGATTCATATCTACTGATCCGGTTTTTCGGGATTTTATGTATACGAGTACAAATACTGATATTGCATTAAGTTCAAGCGAAGCCTTCTAATTGTGATTGTACTATTTATTTAAATCTATTGTAACACGACAGAAAAACACGGATGAAAGAAATAATGGTCCTTATACGAGGCGGTCGACGTTAGCGTTTTCGGAGGACTGCCATTCGTATTCTATATCGGTTGTATCGGCGACGGAAAAAACCGCGCCAGTTTCGGTTCAGATGGCCGACTTTTCCGGGTTATTCGCATCACTAACTCGCCGAGAATGAGGAGCTCTTCGAAGGGTACGAGGCTGGAGGTTTAAGGGAGGCAAATTTGGGCGCTCGATCCTTGTTGGAGAGGAGACTAAAGGCCTATTGCCGCGACGTAAGGTTTCCATTCCATTCCTGAAGTACTCTTCCGTTCTATCGCTGTAGCTTTCGATCAGTGGAGCTGGATCTTCGTATTCCACATTGAAATGGCGAGTTATGGCCAGATCTTCTGGGGGTCCAAGTTTGTATAGCGGTGGTTCAACGCACTCGTAATGGTGGTCCTCGGTTTCGTCGTGAGGGTATGTGTCGGCGACAAAGTGACGAGTACCTCGGGGGGTCAAAGCAGCCCATAGAACTCTGGAATCTAGAGCGGCTCCACCGTAAAGAGCATTGGAGCCTCCTGCTTTTCCAGTTCCACTTTTGCATCCTCCTCTTGCCCTGATAAACAGACAGCTTCTGTAAGATAAGCTAGAAAGCTTAGCAAATGGTAACTTTTAAGCGTTATTTTAATCACTTAGACAAGTGTCCCTTCACTTCACTAAAAGCATACCTAATATGCTTTTAGTGAAGGCACTCTTCGAAGGCATGCGAAGGATTAACATTCTTAAATCAAATGAGCTCAGATAAGCGCTTACAAATTGGTGTCAACTTGATTGGTATTCATTTGTTAGAATTAATATTAATTAAGAAGTAAACCACCGCTGAACTTTAACCTTTCAGCCAAGAGTCACTTCTTCCAAATTGTAGCCCTTCTGTGAAATATTCCCAACTGTACACACCAATAGTCCATGTTTCTTCACTGCTGGACATAGGCCTATCCCGCGGCCCTACACCACATACAATTTTCTCTTCATTTCTTCAGCCACTACGGGCAATTTGTTTTCAAGTCGTCGATTAACTTCGTTGGAGAACGTCCTAACGGAAGCGCAGTGGGAATTATTACTAATTACTATATGAATTATTTAATTATTTAATGAATTATCATTAACTGAAATATTTAATACCATTTACGCTAATACGAGTATTAGCACAAAATACTTACTCTCTGCATTTAAGTAGGAACAGTGTCAGCAGAGCCGCTATACACAGCACAGCAATGCAACATGTGATGAGGACCAAGAACCAGGTGTCGTCGTTAGCAGCTGGCTCTGAAAAAGGAGTCTTCATCATCCATTCGTGATAATAATTTATTTTCCTTTTTTATAAAAGAGATGGGAGACGTGAAAGCGGGCCACGTGATGACAAGTGGTCACCGCCGCTCATGGCTACCTGCAACACCACGGGGCATGCGGGTGCGCTGCCGACCTTGCAGAATCACAACTATCTTAAAGACCCAGCAGAAGTTAAAGTACGGTATCACTTATCACCAAGTCACCAAGTTTGTGGGCCTTCTAGAAATCGCGCTCCAGTTATGAAACAATCAGCTCATAATATACTCTACTTTCAATAACAATAAATTCAGACAATAAAGGAGATTTATTGTCCTCACTTTAATGAAACCGGCCATGAACGCCAGCAGAAAAGGTATATTGAATCTGAAGATTAACCCAGGAACCTTTTTTTTCTTTTCATATACCTGCAGCAATGGTGCAATTAGCACATTCTGCCAATGTCAAATTTTCGTCATAATAAACAATTTCTATCAATAATAAACGATTTTCTAGTCTGAAACATATTCTATCAATGTCCAGTCCCGTTGAAGCAAAATATTACGCACAAAAAACACTTAGAAGGTCAATAAACTATCACTATTGAACCACAAAACGTACAATACACCATTTTTACATTAATCAAACAAAAACTTCACTTTCGAGTTACCGCCAAAAAGTCACCACAAATAAAAAGTCCCCCCCCCCCCTCCTAGGAAGCTTTCCCAAACAGTAAAATTCTTACCATGTCGCGGCAGTTCATGATACTCGACTCCCGGGAACAGAGCGTTCTCCTCATTGTTTTGATGCGGCGGACACTTGGAGGCGCGGCAAGGTGGCGTCAGGTTGGCAGCACTGGCCAGGAACGCCGGTAAAGGAGGCGGTGGCATATGCAGGATCGAGTCCGGAGGTGGACCCAGGGACAGGCATTCTGAGCCGCAAGTCATCCTGTCTATCATATTTTGCAATTAAGTATTGAATACTTAAAAATCTCAGGTTTGCGTGATAAACCAACTAGCGTTGGCTTCGGGTTGGCTTAGAAAAGTCTTATGTCCTACAGTGCACAGTGGCAGAGGCATATATCAGTTACAGATCAGTAGGTTTCATGGGACGAATAAAACGTATAAAATTAGATTGTAACTTCACCTGCATTATTTATAATACATTCTACATGTTTTGGATGTCTCTTTTCTAAACGTATACAAGACCTGATTTGGTCCTTCAAGCCGAATGAATATTGAAAAGCATATTAAATGTTAATTTTATTATTAGTCTAGACTAGATAATGTCCACAATGGATGTTTAATCACTAACAACGGAGAGGAAAGTATCGCGCTCTACGTTTGTGAAACAAATGAATTTAAAAATAAATAGATAGTAATTATTAACACAACACATCAAAACTCTATACGTGTCCGGTGACTCTTGAAGGCTATTATGACTAAAAGAATTTAGCCATTCCGAAAAAAAAATAACACATCAAAAAGTTTACCTACATAAAGTTTTCTGTCTTCCATTTTTTTATTATGTACTGACATTAAAATTAACAATATAGATATTTTTTCCACTAAAATGTTTAATATATACTTTATTTAATATTACCACTAATTTAATACTTTATTTGTTATTTAATACAATATAAAGTGCGCGTCACGAACAGGAATAATTTCGGTTATTGACACGAGGTCAGCCAAGACTGGACGTAAGAGATTTGTATGAAATCGTCGCACACCTACCACTTTACTGGGTGTAGTAAAGTCGATATTTTTTTTATTATACTATCGGTAGTATAATGTGTATTTTTTTTCGGAATGGCTAAATTCTTGTGGCCATAATAGCCTTCAAGAGTCACAATAAATAACTAAAATAACAAATAAATAAAATAAAATAACAATATCAATAAATAAATATTGAATAAATAATAAAATTAAATAACAGCAAAAAAAAGTAACCAGCACGGAGAGGAAGTAAAGAGCAAAGATAAGAAAGCAAGGATTGTAAGATGATAATTACAGATAATCAGACTAATTAAAATGTTCTTACATTGTCTTCTCAGTAAACGTGATAAAGTATTTTAAAAAGTAGTTTCCAATTTAATCTGAATATATTTTTACTTAATTAAAATTGTATGATACATGATAATTAAACCAACGATTTCAACGACATTTCTCATATTTCTGTTACGTTGAAAGAAATCTATTTTGTTGACTATACAAGAAAAACAAATGAAAATCGCGAAACGGAAATTCAACGTATAAAACAATTGTATGTATTTTTAAGCAATTGTAAGCATGTTCTCTTTTACAAACTGTTGACTGGGAATAGAAATTAAACCACTCACTTTTACAATTATTTACAATTTTTCACACAAAATGGATACACTTTACACCAGTTTCGTATTACACTTGTTCAGAGAATGGTCCACGGATGCAGGGCGCAAGCGCGATCCTGTACAACGACATTTACAAACAACATTCTATCATCAACTACTTTTATTATTTAACATCCATTGCTTCTTTTGTAATTGTAGTTCTGACATGAATCCTGACAAAACCGTATTGGATTTTGAACATAGATAAAGCTCGACAAGGGTAGATTATAATGCGGTAGTGTAGTAATAGGTAAATTATTGATTCGCGCAAGCGCGGGAAATATTCACAACCCTTAAACTAGGGTGCGAGTTAAGTACGTTTTGAATAGAAATGCATTTTATATCGACATCTCTTTTACTCTTTTCAATCGTTTCTTCTTAGTGAAAAAGCCAGATATATATTTAAAAAGCATACAATTTGGCAAATTAGTAATAATGAGTGGGTATCCCCTTTAATAGAAAAATATTATTTTTCTTTATATACTTATTATTATATCAAAGTGTCAAGTTTACTTCGTAATAAATAATTTCAAAGTCTAAAACGTATCCTATTAATGTCCAGTCCGACGGGACTGGAGTCCCTGGACCAATGGTCCTGGTCCTGGACTGGACCGATGGAAGTAAGTCAGGACTCGCTCAGTAAAATGATAGTAGGTTTACTGAAGACAGAGCTTTTATTTCATTATCACAAACACCACTCACGAAAATTCCTTTGAAGTTTAATAAACTATTACTATTAAACCACAATACGCCCAATACACAATTTTTACAATAATCAAACAAAAACTCAATTTCGCTTCACGAGTTCCCGCCAAAAAGTCCATAGAAAAAGTAATAAATTTACTTTTCGATAGACGACGAAATTATGAAGTTGATTATGTAATTGTTATGAATAATATATTATGTAATTTGTTCTTATTTTTTATTATTTACAACTTTGTTCTGGGGTTATAGTATAATATATAATTCTCGAGTAGATTGCTTGTTAGCTTTGACTGACATTATACTTTATTTATCTAGAATAAGAAAAAAGGTAAGTATATTAGGTTACCGACGTCATGGTAAAAACATAACAGTAGGTTGGTTACCTTAATAGAAACATGCGAGTCATGGTCTGCTTGTGTGTCCGCACGTATGTCGAAGCCAGCCCCTTTTACGTCCACTGCCGGACATGGCCCTCTTCGTGCACATTGTCTTGTCACTTTGATCTATGATCTTCAACGCCTGGTGTTTTAAAGTTATAGATCAAAAAGTGACCACGTTATGCGCGTTGTCGAATCCACTCTTTTAAAGGTGGTGTAGTTCGTCGGGGCTTATGGTAGCGACTATATTATCCCTTAGTCGCCTGTTACAACACTCACGAAGAGAGATGAGATCGTGTTATACTACAGCAGGGCGACGCCATACGTCTGTAGGCATAACTACATAGGGCCTCCTACAAAATTGCGAAGCGCACCATACATCGCTGGCGAGACGTTGCGTTGCACTTTACTGCGAATTGATAGGCAATTCTGTCGACGAAGCGGGAGTTAAACTAGTGCTATATTTTTACTATGACGATGTCGCCGCGAGGCGCTCGTGTGTAAGAATTAAATTAAGATTCGGACATGACTTAGAATAACAATTAGGTACGAGAATGGAAATGAGCGACAATAAAATCAGTCGCATAATATACATAGACAGTTCTGGACGAAACCCAAGGACTTCGCTAGTATAGCATCCTGAGGTTATTATTGTTAGTATGATATAATAATCTGTAGTTGATGAGATGTCTTGGGACACGTAAGTTTATTAATGAATAAAACAAAAGGTCTTTTGTCTTATATATCACAAATGTCATATTATTCTCATGTTCATAAAAATCACAATTGTTTGTCTATTAAAAGGATCTTAAATGCCTTTTTGCCTTCCTAATTTTACTCGACGTTTCGACTGGGGTACATCGTGTGGTATCAGTCCGCTTTAGAATGGCACCACGCCAACTCTTCCCTAGAGTTTCGAAAAGGGCGTCTACAGGATAACAAAGGCGCTACTACAATAAGTCTGCATAAAGGTTAGTTACAAATTATTCAAGCGAAAATATGGAACGTTCTTTGAATCCGTTATTTATGCCGGTCTTAGTCTTATGCATAATCTTAAAGTTAGGTTCTTTGCCACCTTTATTAAATGGTAAATGGTATTTAATAGATTAAATTAAATGGTAGCTACACTTACGAACTAATTTTTAAAAAGAAATGTGTGAATATTAATTGTTCAAATCTCGGTCTTTACTTAGCGGTTTCATGAATACGCAATAGTTCATAAAAACTTATGCTAACCACTCTACCTAACTTAAACATAAAAGGGTGGTAAAACCACCACTGCCACCCTCATTTTAACCTCTTTAAAATTTTAATCAACATACTCGTAAAATAACGTTATCATATAATAACGCTGTTACGTTCTACACCTCGCATGATCTCGGGCTATGCTCTCATAAATTTGTCAAATGAAAACAAAGATTACATCATTCTTCGGCCATAGTGATGACGTCAACAAGATGGCGTCCCCATTGATAAAATGTCATGGCGGCCGGTTTCGGCCCGAAATGCGCATGCTCGATATTATACAACCATTGATAGAGTGTTTGATGTCATTTATGCTCGACGATAAGTTTACCATTCTACGTTTCATAAAATTGTATTAATTTCTCATACGAATATTTAATAATTTCATCCACTTTATAACAGTAAATATTTGAAGTGAAAATTAAAAATTCTGACTCGATATTCTTTAGTTAGTGTTAGACAATTGACCTAACAGGGTATAATATAAATAACATGAACGGAAATAAAATATAGGTAATCGTGTGTCCGAACGATTACGAATTCTTTTGTAGCTTGTTATTAACTTACTCAGTAGGCGGCTACGCGGCGCCAACCGCAGAAAGAATTGTTTTTGACGTGAAACGTCTTTAAAATCACACCGAAACATACGAGTACCAGGTCAGAAAAGTGAACCGTAACGAAAAGGTCTATATCGTCTTACCTTAATAATTACAAAACTATTAGTCTTAGAGACATAGATCTAGTGTCATTATTTAGCTTATATAGTCAGCTCGCTGCTACGACCTTGATTTTGCGTCGGGACCGGGCGGGTTGGCGGGGAAGAGGCACCGCGCAGAATGGCCGAAACCGGCGCTCTCGCTCCTTTCTATTCAGTGTAGCTCACGACTCAGACGTGATAGCGCGGTGATTCGTGCGTGTGTGTATAGAGTTTATCTACACCGAATGATTTAAGCAAAAAATAGTGTAATTTGGACAATATTTATACGTAAAAATAACAAGTAAGTCTATAAAAAAGTATTGAAATACAATATGTCGGCCTCAGCCCGTGCAAGAGCCAATCCAAAATATAAATCACGCATATCGTTGGAAAGA
The DNA here is from genome assembly GCA_914767545.1 of Sesia apiformis. Taxonomy (NCBI): domain Eukaryota; kingdom Metazoa; phylum Arthropoda; class Insecta; order Lepidoptera; family Sesiidae; genus Sesia; species Sesia apiformis. The sequence goes on from OU611958.1 coordinate 2,010,647, forward strand.
GGGGTTTATGGGCCACGCACAGGTATCCCAATGTCCGGTGCCGAGCGAGCGAGGCGGTTTCGGGAGCGTCGCAAAGCTGCCACGGCACGCTTAGTGAACGACGCCGACTCCGCGAGCATCTCTACCTCTGCTGTACCTGTACCAATGGACATAACGAGTGAAAATACCAGCGAGATAAAAGCGACTCGCCGACATAAACGTTTCACATTAAACCAACGGCCGTGTGCCCCGACACAGCCCCACCCGACTTTTTTAAATGTAAAAAAGGCGTCAGACGAGCATACAGTCCACCTGATGGTAGGTGGATACTGTCGCCCATGGACATCCATGATACATGCCGACATGTTTTATTATTCAATAGAACAGTTAATCAAAATATCATTTTTATCATTTTGATAAGTTTGATCAAAATATAATAATTTCAATTTCATTTCAATAGGATTTTGCAAGGTCGGCGGCGCGCCCGCATGCCCCCTGGTGTTGCAGGTGTCCATGGGCGGCGGTAACACTTACCATCACGTGGGACCGCTTGCTCGTCCGCCCACTAGACTATAAAAAAAAAATCTCAAAATCATCTGAGAATATTATTTAAATTTATGTTCAATGACTCATTGTGTTTTTGTTCTGTGTTAGGTTTACCATATTAGTATAATAATATGTAGTAATGATCGTAGTGTGGCTAGTCTTGGCGGGGGCACTACCGAGCCCCCGATATAAAATAAATATGACATTCAATGGATGTTTTAATTATATTTTGGTTTTGTTAATAATGATATTATCATTTGAATATGACATGATATAAATGTTTTTAGTTTTGTTCATTCTGTTAATTATGATATAATGAAAATATGATATGATATAGATAGTTGTTGTAGTTTTGTTAATTTTGTTAATAATGGTAGAATATGAATATGACTTTTTTTGGTATGGGTTAATTCTTGTGAGCCTTCAAGAGTCACCGGACATGTATGGTTTAGGGTGATTGCAGAAGGCTCTCAGCCAGGAGCAAAGAGTGTGTGCAGCAACGAGCGGAAGGAACGGACCTCGGCTTAGGGCATTGCTTTGGGAGGGTACCGCGGGGTCGCGAGTCGGTGAGAATGAATATTAGAATGAATGTAAGTATGAAGTGTGATATGTGGTGATGTGGAACGAATTTTCTAAATTGTTATTATTAGTTAGAATTTATAAAATTGCAATGCCCTCACAGGGCCATGTACTTAGTCTGAGTTCCTGTCTGTGTACATGATAGCATTGAATAAATGAATAAACATCATAGAAGAAATTCCAATTCAGAATTAAGAATGAAATGGATAAACGCATCAGCAACGGAAGAGAGATGTGATATAATTTCAACTTTTAGAATGAATAAGAAGGCTTTTCATTTGACTGTAAACTAAAATATGTATTTTTTCCCGTCAATAAACAATTTTGTCAATAAAAATTTGAATTTGTGTCGTAATCGTATCGCCCCATCTGAGGCCGACTGAAAATATCGTTGCTTGTAAATTGTTTTTTTTACAAAAGCAGCCTCCGGTTTGCAATAATATCGCGGTTATATCAGACGCCGCCCGCATTCCCGCCGGGACGGACGTCAAATATATACGCTTGTCCCATAATCGCGCACTCGAATTAATTTCGAAATTCTCGAACGCTTTGTGTTTAAAACTTTTCTCTGAATAATGTTTTAAATATCGAAGTCGGTGTGAGTTTCTGTAGTGACACGAAGAAATAAGTTTGGTAAGTTAATTTTACGACATTATTTGTTCTTTATATTTAAGTTTTTTTAATACTCACTACTTTATAAATTAACTATAATTAATTTGATGTTAAAAACGTTACAAAATCGTTAAACACAAAAATAAATACAAAATCGTCGCTAAATTTCAAAAAAATATATTAAACATACAGAACAAATTATATAAACCTCAGTTAACTTACTATTATCAAACTAATTGTGAGTTAATTACTAATTAAATTAATAAATATTGGTAGGGGGAGAGTGCATGCTGCATTCCCACGGCCGCTGGGCGCACTCGTCTGGCCACGTTACCCCTCTCTCACAGAAGACTACCTTGAAATGTACTGCATTTCCCACTTTATCGTATTAACGTACGAATGTACGTACGTGTTTCGGTAGTGACTGACATATGCCAGAGCCCATTCCTATCCCATCCTATCTCATCCCTCCCCATTTTCCCAATCCATTCTCCCAATTCATTCCTTAATCTGCGAGCGCATCCGGGGGCGTGTCAACGTTTGTCATTCTGGACTGATGTTTGCATGTATCGCGGATGTCTATGGACGACAGGATCCACTTACCATCAGGGGGACTGTATACTCGTCTTCCGGCTTTTTTTCTATAAAAAAATAAATAAATAACTGTAATATGTTATATTAATATAAATGCATATCATTTATATTAATATAACATATTATATGCATTATATAACATATTATACATACGAGTACATTAAATTATACTATGTTACATGGTATATTCGATTTGATATGACCTACACATAAAACGTATTGTATCCTTCCGGATATCGAAAGGAATATCCGACCTTGCCAAAGGAAGACAAATGCTGGCGCCTTCACATAATAGCCAGGTTATTGTATTGTGCGTGGTAATAACCAGGCCCTGGATTGAAGGCTGAAGCTTATCGCAATTATCTCCTCTCTATAGTCAGGTCGAGTGTTCAACTTGTTCTCTTCAACGGGAGCTGGCTCTTTCTAGTTCTTAGGCACCGAATACTCTGGCCGATCAGCTGTCAAGGCCACTGATTGATACTCAGTCAATCAGTGTAATCAGCAAGTGTGTCAATCAGCGCGGTGCCGTGTAAACACTTTCAAGCGATTCCGACCCTTTCGAGCTATTGGGCGTCTGATTTAATGCAGTTTTTAATAGATATATATTAGTTAACTTAATAAATCAATTGATATCCGCCTATAATGTCCCACTGCAAGGAAAGGGATTATCTTTGTAATCACGAGAATTTTAGGCGAGCCGTAAAATCCGCCTGAATCCACTATCTAAGGCCAGTACGATTTTATGGATTTTACAAATAATTGTCGTGATGTTCATTTTGACCACAGAGCATTAGTTCTTAGATAATGAAAAAATAGTAGAAACGCAGTATTACAGGCCATATTTTTAACTCACGAGTTCACAAATTTTAGTCGAGAACAGATACGTTTCGGCAATCATCGTTCTTAATTAACTTAATTTCGTATTTAGGTAAAGAAGACAATGTTAAAAGGTACTAAGTATTTCGCGAACCTAATTTTATAGGAAAGATTAATGTTCTTTCGGGCATGTCATTAGATTATAATGTATTTGCTTCAATAATAAGTTTTTACTTTTATTCACAATTAACCTTGTAACATATATTGTTCCTGTTTACAAAAAAATACTAATGAAATAATTGTCTGCCCTAGTGACTTGACCTGCTGTCGTTCGTGTCACGCATAAAATTTAAAGTAAAAATAACATTTAAAACACAAAACAATTCTAGTAATAATTTTAAAACAGTTTACATCCCATTAATCTTTTTTTTCGGCACATTTATCGGCACATACCTGTTTTTGTAAATAAAAATATATATAATGACAGATAAAAGCAGATGTACAAATTATAAAGAAAAGACGTATAAAAGGTGTATTTATCTGCAAAGTGATCCAAAATAGGTAAACCTATTTTTTGTATGAGAAGTATGGAGCGATGTCATACCGCAATTTCATGCGCTACGGCGCGTAGCGAATTCGCTACGAATACAAGGAGCTACGAGTGCTACGAGCGCTACGAGACATTGCTACGAATTGTGTGATGCGTAGCCAAATGATGTGCACACAAAGATATAATCTGCTGTTTCAAATTTCTTTTAAAATGTTTATGGCGGATTTCATCAAAATAAAATAAATTATATTAACACTAATACATTTTATCTATATAGATTTTTATGTATAATTTAGGTAGTCGGATAGGTTCGCGGCCTTTTTATAGTGAAAATAATAAAGCCTTTAAGAATTACATTGTAATTTTTCTATATAAAAAAAACATATATATTTATTGAACGGAATATTGTCCATTTAATTCGACTATCTTTTGGCATGTTTCCGGCAGAGCCATTATCCCATCCCTATAGAAATTTTGGGGCTTCTGAGCGAAAAACTGTTTTAAATGATTTATACGGGCTTCTCTTGAATGTAATTTTACATGAGTTTGTTCGGTGTGAGGCCTGGCTTTGGGACTATTTGTGATGAATCATCTCGCTTAGACCAAGATCGTTTTCGAACATTGTTATCGAAGGTGATCGCCTGTTACCAATCTCTTCAGAAATGGATCGATTTCATTTCGTTTTAGCAATATCTCGCATATGGAAATTCTATTAACCATGTTCCTGTCATCGAAATCATAAGCACTCAAACATCTAGCTGTTTACAAAATTCAGTTTATGCTGGTGATCCAAAACTGTTGAGTGGTGAATGCTGAGCTCTTCCGCAATTTGATGACAGCTTAAGTGTAGATCTGCTACAATTTTTTCGATGATAACATTAACATTTAGGTACATTAATAGAACGACTACAGCAAGGACCATTTTTCACGTCAAAATTACCAGACCTGAACCGATTGCACCATTTTATTGCAGTAGTTTTAGATAAAACATCTTCTCCGTGAACACCACAAAATTCTTCTCGAGCACTACAAGTTTTCATACCCTTGTCGAAAAATAATTGTAAAACATATCGAATTTTCTTCTTATTAACCTTCCATTTTAAAATTGTTAAAAAATATGAAAAGTTAAAACTTTTAACTAGTAATTTCAATTTGCCGCCATTACAAAAAAGTCAGCTGTCAAACGGTATATCATTTTCCCGCCAGTGATCTGCAAACGTGAGAAGCTTAACAATAATATCTTATGAATACCATATACCCAGTAAACTGTATTTATTAAACAAATCTGTTCCCTTGACCTATCTTTTGATGGCAAGTTCTCGCAAACATTGCTTAGAAGTGTATTACGATCATCCCATTTCGTTCAAGTGCAAATTTGTTTGAAAACTTTTCAAAGTTCTAATGAACGAAAGGACGCCGAGAGTAGACGTAATTAGATAAGATTCATCAACTAGATTAAAAGATTGCCCATAGAGGAGACATCCCTTTGTTTCGAGTGAAAAGATTTTAATCGATTTACCCTCACTGCTTCGCTGAGTTTTCGTGATAGGATTTTTATGTTATCCCTTTTTTATTACTAACTGTCCCTCCGATACAACGAATCGGTTATAAAGAATTATTTATATTTATACCGATTTATAAAGAAAAAGTAGAACAATTTTCCTTTGTGATTACAGTTAAAGTTAAAATTTACATTTAAAGTTAAATGAGTTAAAATAAAATTCAGTGTAAATTTGCTGGTTTCGTTATCGAATAAGTAGTTAAGCATATTGATTATCTTCTAGCCCACATCTAAATTAAATTGAAGACCAAGTAGTATTTATTATAATAACTCAGGTGATATCAACACGTCTTGAATTTTTCCATACTCGGGTATGTAGGTTTCTTAGGAAGGTTTCTTTTCCGTCTAAATTATTAATTAAAAAAAACGAGTTTCAAAAAGTTATTCCCATTGAGTTTTCGATCTAATGTTTCATGTAGGAAAACCACATGCAAAGTTAGGAAAGCACGTATTAATACAATCATACCATACCATACCATGCATTATCATGCCTATATCTTTACTGCTAAATATAGGCCTCTCCCAACGCTCGCCACCAGATATATAGTCTTCAATATTTGTCATCCAGCCAAGAAAAAACAAATATTGATTTATACATATATTATAAAAGCTCTTACAACTAAGCTCAAACTAATAAACTAAACATACAATATTCGTCTATAATATCTATACATTTATCTACAAAAAAGATGTCCAATACACGAACCTATTTCTACAATTAAGTTTCCATTAATTTCACATAGCAACAACACAGTACTGGAAATACAATCGTCATACTGGTCCGACCGCGGCATTAATGTCACGGTACTTTATGGTCGGATATACACGATCGTGAAGGTTAAAGGGTTAATACTTCAAGACATTTTTTGACAAATGGCAGTGAATCAACTTTAGAGACGTTCAAAGAATCATAAAAGGATTGCAACTTAAAATATTTCAATCTAGTAAAGAATGAAACAATAGACATATCATAAAGATCATGTAGCTATACAGTATATGCTGTATCGTCTAGACTACAGATAAACATCTGTAGCTGTATATCATACTATGAATAGTCCCTGTAATATAATCAACGTTTGGTTATCATTGGCAGCTTTTTCAAGGGCCCACACAAATTCACAAGTGCTGCTCCTATAATACACACTCATATATAACTTTAACCACAAGTACCCTCTAACAAGATATCCTCTACATTACCCCTAATCCTGCTTAATCAAATTGATCTATGTTATCAGAATAGATCTTGTTATGTAGGCTAGTACGCCCACTACTCGATAGTGTGATCTTAAGTTCGTAGGCGTTGCCCAGATATATGTGGAAATTACGGGCAAGTTAATAGCGGTTAGCGGGAGATATTTGAAAACGACTCTTATTGGTGAAATGATGTGAAATACAATTAAACGAGGAACGGAACAAAACGGAATTAAACGAATTGAAAAGAAATGAACACGTTTGCTGATCGCATATAAATAAAAATCACAAAAATACATACAGATAAATAATTTCTGACGTACAAATGTTATGATGCGCGTACATCGAAATGTTTTCAAAGTTCCGATAACTTATTATATTTGAAGGTTATTAATAACCTTCTATATATAAAACAATCTATGTAATATGTATAATAATCACTTACTTAAACAATATATCAAGCTCTACGAGTGCATTATACTTAAATACATCACTCACAGTGCAGCAGTGCAACTAAGTACTAACTAAGTTGGATCCTATATAGCACAATATAGATATAATAAAATCGTAATAGAGCCGTCTCTGTACATAAAATATATTAAGAAAAAAATCGTTGCGGTGTACTCTACAAACGATACAAAACCCGAAACTGTCATTGTTAGAATTTTTGTCTGTCTGTTTGTCTATCTGTCTCTCTGAACGCTCATCACGCAAAAGCCACTGGACAGAATTTAATTAAACTTAGTATAATTATAGCTTAGGTGCCAGGATAACATTTAGGCTACTTTTTATTCAGATCCATTAGATCTGGATAGCGATAGCAAACGAAGTCGCCGGCACCGCTAGTTGAATAATAAGAAGCTTAATAACAAACTCTACGTGGAACCGTAGAACTGCTACGGTTTGCTACTCCTCTACCAGGCTTGCTACGCCACTCTCTCGCACTTTGTAATGTACTTAGTACTTTATAAATAGCTACTGCCTTTGATGTTGCACGTTTGACGTTGCACTCGAAAGCTTTCAAAATGAGGAAGTAAATTAATTAACTAGTATAAACTAGTTTTACATGGAATGATTTTGTTCGTTAAAGTTTGTTGAATATTAGTTTCTCTGTTCATGGATTTAGAATGGTTTTGATAAGCACAAGGCGACCGTCATACGAGGTTGTCGGTTTGGCGTTCGTAGGTAATAAGTATTTGTATCAAGTTGCTTGAATGTGCACGTTTTTTTATGTACGAAGGCGGCAGACAAGCATATACAGTCCACCTGCTGGTAAGTGGATACTGTCGCCCATAGACATCCGCGATACATGCCAACATTAGTACAAAATGACAAACATGGCACGCTCCGGATGCGCTGCCTACCTTTGGAGATATAGGAATGGATTTGGAGAAAGGGTTGGGAAAATGGGGAGGGATAGGGTGGGAACGGGCTCTAGCACATCTCGCTCACTACCGAAACATGTACGTACATTGGGGAAATAAGACAAAGTGAAAAATGCAGTACATTTCAAGGTAGCCTTCTGTGAGAGAGGGGTAACGTGACTAGTCGTGCACGCCCAGCGGCTGTTGGATTGCAGCGTGTACTCTCCCCTCAAAATGCCACTGTATACGCACATACGGTATCTCGTTGTCGTGATAATATGGGGTAATTCTTGTGACTTTAACAAAGTTTAAAGCTTAAGCTTTCAAGAAAACACTTTAAACAACAAGTAAATGTTGCTTTTTTCTTTACAATTAAAAGCCACCTTTCGTATCCGTTTCCGCGTCAACATGGCGAAATTAATTTAGAAGTTGACTGGCAGCTTGTATTTATAAATAAAACATTTTCCTTCTCAAAACATTTTACGAATGTTATGCATTTATTAATTTCCAAGTGTTTTTATTAATAGGAATACTGTTCATGCTAGGAATGGGACGTGTTTTGGCATCGTGCGAAAGATTTGTAAGAATTAAACTTTGGCTTTCCTTATTTTCATTGCAAATTTTTTAACGACTATGGTTATCAGGTTGACGTGCCACACGTGGATTTAGAAACATGTAAAGTTTTCAAATTCATTAAATTATACGATTTATCTCTGATTACTACGGATTTACTATTTACTACGGAAATAGTGAAATTTCCCTTCAGTCTGACGCCTGCCATCGGGCTCACCTTTCGGCATATACGATTAAATACTTTCGTCACATCCCTAGTTTACAGTACAGCTGTGGTTAACATCGTTGGCTTATATTAAAATTGTTTTTCATCTTATTTACGTAATTCTATTACGTTTGGTTTCAATTAAATTTTAATAAAACTTGTTTGTGAAAATTTGATCATTTTGAAACAATTTGGATGTAAATTATTAAATCTATATTGGCACAAATCAAATCCTACTAAAGTAATTAATGTCGAATAATGAAATGTAATTCCCATTCAAATCCCTTTAAAATAACCAGATTATTTGGTTTAAACTATAATGGATTTTAATTTATAATAGGGTAAATTTTATTGAACAGAATCCTACCTATACAGAAATTTCTATAACTTCAAAATGTTATTTTAATTAATCGTGTTTTGGAATAAACATATATATGTATATATGTGTACCATATGTAAATATAACCCTAACATAACCAACTCTTTCAACACTGATTCACGTGGTCCACCTCATCCATATTGTCTTGCGCTTGAGGGGTGTATGGACTTAAAACACCACGCTGGGTTGGTGAGTCCACTCTTTTAGAGTTACTCGAGATTTGTGGTACCAGCTTTGTTTTCCTTAGTCGCTTTTTACGACACCCACGAGAAGATATGGGGTGGTGCCATAGCACCCCACAGCCCACATCTCACGACCGATGCGGCATACCATACGTATACCGTGGATCTCATTCTCAGGATTCAGTGTTACTAATATTTTCTTTCGGTTATAATGAGAAGAATTATAGACAAAGAAATTAACTAGTTTAAATTAGACAAAACTTTCAGCGAATCAGTGGCCTAGAATCGCGATTACAACCTACGCACGTGAGCCGCTTTTCGAGTTACCTGAATTATTTGAGTCTTATTTCTAAATCTGTACCATCCAATCGCACAAAACTTTATCTCGGCGACCTTGTTACTAATGGGGACAGCGATCAGGAAATGGGACGACAAAAGAAAGGACCCAGCGAAGAATTCCATTGAGGTCAGGTCGGACTGCGCCAGTGGAGGTCGGGCGTGACGAAATGATTGATGTTTCGTGTGAAGGATTTATGTCATTACGGCGTTTTTTGTCGCATTCAACCCCCCCCCCCCCCCCTCCTACACACTCACAAACCCCTTGACATATATTCTATTATAATAGAATTTCTATTATATTATAATAGAAACATTATCTCCGACTTTTTTTAAATAATCACTAGCTCGGCGGTGAGGGAAAACATCGTGAGAAAAGCCGCTTGCTCGAGACTTTAAAAAACTCCGCGCTGTGCCCGCGTATTGACCTGAACCAAGTAATTCACTAGGGGAGGCCTGTGGCCTGTAGTGGGACGTTATAAGTTGATATCAATATTTAGGTGGCAACTGGCCTACTCAAAACTGGTCCGTGGGCGAGTTTACCACTTTTTGACTTCGCTAGTGATCAACTGGCACGGAAGCAATTTCAAAGAGTGCTTTAGTTTACTACTTACAAAACAGTCCCGACGCACTTCTATATTTTATTCTTGCATTTGTTCCATTTCAAGACTACATAATGTAACAAAATGGATATCAGTCAACAAAATCAATTCATGAGGGGGAGAGTGCACGCTGCAATCCAACAGCCGCTGGGCGCACTCGACTGGCCACGTTACCCCTCTCTCACAGAAGACTACCTTGAAATGTACTGCATTTCCCACTTTATCTTATTTCCCTAATGTACGTACGTGTTTCGGTAGTGAGTGAGATGTGCCAGAGCCCATTCCCATCATATCCCTCCCCATTTCCCCTTTCTCCAAATCCAGTCCTATATCCAAAGGTAGGCAGCGCATCCGGGGGCGTGCCAACGTTTGTCATTTTGGACTAATGTTGGCATGTGTCACGAATGTCTTATGGGCTACAGTATCCACCTACCATCAGGTGGACTGTATGCTCGTCTGCCACCTTCGTCCATAAAAAAAAAAAAAAAAACATAATAACAAAAGATGAAATACTGAAGTGTATTAAGTACTACTGATGAAATTAACAATAATACACTATTACTACTGAATGAAGAAACTAGAAAATACTTTCACATATTTATAACTTCGGTGACACCAATAGTTTTACTTCTACTGTTCAGCACCCTAAAGTTGTAGCTACAGATACCATCCATACCATCAGCCTATGTCTCTCCACTGCTGAGTAAAGGCCTCTCTAAAGGCTCGCCGCCGCACACGACGCTCGCTCTTCTTATCCACCCGGCGAAGATCTTCCAGTCGTTTTGAAGAAACACGTCCAACGAGTCCGATTAATGGAGAATCTGTTAGCGTTAAATTTATTTACTTATTTGTGAACATCAATCAGAGAAATAAGTAACTGAAATAGATATACCAAACAACAACAACAGATTTTAAAATTTAACAATAAGATTTCTTTACAAGTTTTTGTTTTTTGTTGGCGAGAAAAATGTGTGTGTGGGTTATTATTATTAACTCGCCCTTACACTGCCCTTGAAGTATATATAAAGTAATTTTATATTTTTGGGACTTGAAATGCTAAAAAAAAGGCTGTAGGTATTTTTGTCGTTGTACACGACGTGAGGGTCCTGTGATCCGTCCTTCAACGTCAGTTATAATTTTGACCGTCCCACAAAATCTGTTCTGAATATAGCATGAATATGTTCCGAAGAGCTGTTCAACTTGATGTTTAATTCGGGATTTTATTATCGCATTTTTCGTTAAATGAGGCCGGTTCATACAAACTTCTTTGATAGAGATCTGCTGGGTACATTGTGGTCTTAAAGACTGTATACCGCGAATGACATGTTATGACATGGGGGGGGGGATCTTTGAAATTTTCCCATTTTCCCAACCCAGAAAGAGTTAGGAATATGAGCTTTGTAATATCTTAGTCACTACCGAAACACCTACAATCATGGGGGGAATGGGATAAACTGGGAAAAGCACGGCATTTCAGCAGCATTTCACGGCAGTCTTCTGTGTTTGTCTGTATTATAGTAGATACGGCTTAATAAGTTTTTACTTTAATTTGGCGAATACAAATTGCATTCATCGAATATCATGGTTACGATATCAATAACATTACGATAGGACACATCAATCACATCACATTTTATGTTAAGTACTAAACTTTCAAAAATAACAAATTACCGTGCCTTTGTTGTCGTTAATGGATATACACAAATTATAACGCCCAGTGACGTCATCGGCCCCGTATCGATCCACTTGACTGTCTCATTAGCGTTCTATATCCATAAATATCTATCATGAATTATAGTAAAAGATTTTGGTGTAAGTTGTACATTGTCGTAGAAAGCATATCTAGCATATCTTGGACTTTTTAACGGAAGCACGTGAAATGAAGTCGAGTTTTTGTTTGATTATTATAAAAAATGTGTATTGCGGTTTTAGCGGTTTAATAGTGATAGTTTATTAAATTTCAACGTGTCTAATTTTTGTGCGTAATGTTTGTGATGTTCAAATAAAAGCATAAGATTGAGTTTTTCGTGTGATTCGAAGCAGTCCAACTCTTCTGTCCCGAATAAACCTGCTATCATTTTACTGAACGACTCCTAACTTACTGCGATGTAACATCACATTGATGAGTTGTTAATTACGAAGAAAACTTGACACTAGCACAATGCGCTAATTGCGTTGTTACCACACGATAAAAGAGGAAGAGTTAACAAAACTCACCATACCATATCCTCAGTCGGAGTCTCCAATTTTTGATATAAGCGTCTCCCGACAACACATGACCTTAAATGAAAATCTGTATTACATTCTGGTATTAACTCAACCTACCTAAGTACCTTTAATCTATCTTTACTTACCTTTAATCTAATATATAAGAAGCAATAGGCGGCCTCATATCAAAATAAATGTAGTAGTATTCAGAAGGAATTTCATCACTGTTGTAATCACTGTTCATATGATGTCGTGTCACTGGTCACATGTGCAAGGTGCTTACAAATAAATTGTAAATAATGTAGGTATAGTAAACGCCACGCGCCGCCCTTCGCTGGTCCTTGACCGTGACATGAACTTCGCGCTATCGACCGCCGCCACCCAGATCCCTAATTCTGATGTTGATCCCTACTAATCCGTATAGCGCGGAGAGGATAATGTTAGGGGAACGTTGTCACGCGTTAACTCTCGATATGTATTGGAACAATTCGTAAATGGTGGAAAGGCTGGTAAGACCTAGCTTAAATGACATAATTATAGCTTAATGACCTTAATTAATTATAGCTAGCTTATTGACATAGAGTTCCTTCCTGCGTACGATGCGGTTCAAACGAAACTTTATACCGCGGACTTTATATTTAAATGTACTGCTATAGCAGAGGTTTTTCCGTTACACTGCGATGAGGAGCTCTTCAAGAGAGCTGTGAACAGGATTCTGCAAGGTCATCAGCGCACCCGCATACCCCGTGGTGTTGCAGGTCTCCTTGGGCATCCATACACTTACCATTTAATATAAATGTGGGTTTGAAGATGAGTTGTGTGAAGATAGCATGTGAGTGACTGAGCGGAGAGTTGACGAATGGAAGGTGACCGGTGTGAAGTGAGCGACGGAGTCGATCGAATGAAAGGTGAGTGTGCATTTAATGTTCTCTTGCGTTCCGGATGTCGTGAAGAAAAGGAAACATAAAACAATAAAGTGAAAAGTAAGATGTTGTGTTAAGAAGAATATAAAGTAGTGAGGTGTTAAAGATTCCAGTTTCATTTGGCTCAATCCCCACATAAATAACTATTTTATAATATCTTATGACTCTAATAAAGTACTGAATCTGTATCAAATCAATTAAATTTATACACTTCTATGATTATTGCAAATAAATAGTCGAGCAACTTTCACGATTGGAATTCGCAGTGACTTGAACTAAACAAATCATGTCGTGGTCTACTAGATACTGATGTTCGAACTTAACTCCCCGCGCTCCGCGCCTATCTTTCAACGCAAATAGTGGGGCGCTTTTTTTTCGGAATGGCTAAATTCTTGTGGCCCGAATAGCCTTTCAAGAGTCACCGGACATGTATGGTTTAGGGCGAGCGCAGAAGGCGCTCAGCCAGGATATAGTGGGGCGCGTCATCGTGAAATGCATGGACTATATATAACCAACGGTAGACTGGTAGAGAAAAATATCCGACATTTTTACTTTCAATTCGCAATACATTTCTTTGCACCTAAGTAAAGTATCACAAAGTTGTTAAGGTTTGTACTGAAAAGGTTTCTTTTACACCCAAAACGTATCCCAAGTCCTGGATAATTTATTCAAAAGTCCGTTTGGAGGTCTCAACTGAATTGAACGAGTGGACGCAACACGTTTTCACTTTTATTGAAGAAACTCGAGAATTATCGACATTGGAATTTATTATTTTGCTGGTCGCGTGCTTCTTTTCTTATTTCAAATTCCCGATAGATTTATGTTTGAACGTGTTTATCACAGTGAAGCACGTAAGAGATGTCTTGCTAGAGAATTTACTCCTATTTTGAAAAAAAAATGTAACTCTATACGTTTTTGTGCTATTGAATAGCGTCGCCAGACGAGAAAATACATTCAATAATTATTTTATTTCGGATTGTGATTTATATATATATAAATATATATATATATATATATTATAGGAAAAAAGGCGGCGGACGAGCATACAATCCACCTGATGGTAAGTGGATACCGTCGTCGATAGACATCCGCGATACATGCCAACATCAGTCCAGAATGACAAACGTTGACACGCCCCCGGATGCACTGCCTACCTTTTGCAGATTAAGGAATGGATTGGGAAAATGGGGAGGGATAGGATGGGATGGGAATGGGCTCTGGCATATCTCACGCACTACCGAAACAAGTACGTACATTTCAGTACATTTTAAGGTAGTCTTCTGTGGGAGATGGGCAACGTGGAGAGTCGTGGCTCAAAAATGTACCTATCTACCCAAAATGTACCTATCTACCCAAAATCTCAAGCAACTAAATGACCATTTCATTTCCATTACATAGAAAAACTTACGTCAAACCCATATTTATTATAGTTCAAGGACAGTTGTATCCGTACGAGTACATATCGGAGATTAGGTATGCACAATGTACGTGAATAAATTTCGTGGACAATAAAATATATTACACCCTTTCCGACGGTAGGTAAGTAAAAAAGATCTCCAGGGACAGTTTTCACTCAGTACATCTGCGAAGGAACTTATTTTTTGGTCTAAAAGTCGTTCAAACTAGACGAGGGTTGAGGGCCCTTTGTCTTAGTTCTCCGATAGCACGAATGGAATAGATGTTTTTCAAAATTAATACTTACATAGAGAGGTATATAAAGTTAGATTAAAAAACTAACTGTAACCAATCCTATAAGGTCTACTGCTGGACAAATTCCTCATTATGCATATTGTCACACAAGTATGAGGATTATACAGCCTCAAAACATCACGCTGGCGAAGCGGATTGCCGAATTCACTCTTTTAGAGGTCTGTAATTCCCCCGACACCATATGACCCACACATACATAATATACAAAATATAATATCATGTAGTGCCATCTTTAATTAGCCCTAATTATGTAAATCTCAAAGGCAACGACTGTTTCCCATCTATCCACCGCTTTTATATACATTACAGGAGACCAGAATGTACCGCTGTTTCACAGAATGTCTCAAAACCTTTAGGGTTCGAGGTTTACCTTTAGAAACCCAAAGCCTTTTGCAGGCTAAAGCGGCTTCGACAAGCACCAAATAGAGCCGGCCTCGTTAGCGTAGGCGTACGTACAATGGGCCGCGGACATAATGGACCCTTCGGTAGCTCTGGACATTATTTACTTGCCATCGTAATATTAGTAAATATATACATATTTGGGACATTATCTGCGAAAAGAGACCTTTTTTGTTGATTCTACTTCCCCAAGATATTAAGACTTTAGCGAAATTTTAAAAATACTAATCTTTTTATCACTCGATCTTAAAAATAATATACAAAAATAGGGTTCTATTTCAAAATCTTGTAATAATGATATTTTAACTTTGAAAATGTAACCAAAATTAATAAAGTTCACACTAATCACTAACTCGACTGGTAAAGGAAAACATCGTGATGCAATTCACGTGTTCGAGAATTAAAAACAAATCTGGGTCATGTGTAATCTATCAATCCCCTCGTGATTACGTTATAGGTTGATATCGAATAATGAAAGAGGGAAAAATAGAAATAAATATTTATTAAACAGCTTGGTACACGAAAACACTACACAGGAAGAGAAAAGTGTATTAGAACACTATATCTATGAGGGATATGCCAGAGCCCATTCCCATCCCATTCTATCTTATCCCTCCCCATTTTCCCAATCCATTCCTTAATCTGCAAAGGTAGATAGCGCATCCGGGGGCGTGTCATCGTTTGTCATTCTGGACTGATGTTGACATGTACCGTTGAGGTCTATGGACGACAGTATTAACTTACCATCAGGTGGACTGTATGCTCGTCTGCCGCCTATTTATCTATAAAAAAGAATATCTATGTAAGTACAGAACTAAGAAATAAAATCGACTGGCACCCCGCGCATAGCAGTATCTTACTGAAAGGGTCTGGTTCCAGCTCAGCATATAAAAATAAAAATAACGCCACATTCGCTGCCCTCAGTAGGATTCTCTTTTTCGTGGGCCCTAGATACGCATGCAAACACGAACACACTACCTACCATAAGAATAATAAATAATAATAAATAATAATAATATTTACTATTCTTTTTTTATAGAATAGATGCCAGACGAGCGGGCAGGCCACATGATGGTAAGTGGTCACCGCCGCCCATGAACATTTATTGTATTTAAAAAAAATGAATATACCACCGGGAATCAAACTCAAAAGATATGATACAGCAGCTATACTCTAAGTGTGTTCCGCGGAACCCTAGGGTTCCGTGATACCTCTGTCGGGGTTCCGCAAGAATTTAGAAATAAAAAAATCAAAACACCTCTCTCTGGTCGCTCCGCGGCTGTGCGGACTCCGCGGCCGCGCGGAGACAAAACGCTATGAATGTTATTTATTTATTTATTTGTATTTGTATAAGCTTGTGTTACATTAGCTGGTACAATATCTCATAAGTTTGGTCTCAACAATTTTATACTTGTACAACGCGTTCGCTCTAAGTTTGCCGGTCTGTGGAATGCGCGTACCCTCCCCCACGTGACAACAAAACTTATAATGTGTCATAGTTTTACCCAAATATCTAACGTACACAATTTTTATTGTTACAATTAAATAAAAAATTTCGAACGTCATACACTCATACCTATCGCCAGCGGCAAACTTAAAACGAGCGGGTAGTATACTTGTAAGCGCTCAGTCTCTTTGATAAAAGCCGCCTCTGAATTAGACGCTATAGTTGTCAACTAGCGACTTTCGTCTCTAACTTCAAAGGATAAAGTCGATATTGTTTACAACGCTATTTTTAAATTTCTGTTTTTATTTTTGCTTTTTGTTTATCAAAGGTGCCGACTCGAGTATTTTCGAGAATATTTGAGATCGAGTCTAGGACTAAGTATAAAAGCGGCGATCGCGCGTTGGCGTCGTCAGTTGATGATTAGCGTTCGGAGCGATAAGTTACTACCTACTTACAAGCTCGCTAGCGAGAAACTAGTGTTCATTGTTTTACTGCCTGCTGTATTCTGTTGTCTCAGTTTTATACATTTCTTCCCTGTAGGTTCTAAATTTAGTCTCTTATACGCAGTAACGATTGTGCATTATTTAAACCCCACTATCCTGACTTGTAACATTATAAATAAAGAAGAATGGAACGTTGGCTTAAAGGTGTTAAACGTGTTCCAACAACATCTTCTAATGACGCTGAATGTTCAAAAGCAATGCGCGCGGAGAATTTAGCAATCACCGATCCAGAAGATGATGCCACGAGTGCCACGACGTCAAGCTCGACGGTTTCAAAGACGAAAAAAAGGAAGTATGATGAATCTTATATCAGTTTCGGATTTGTTGATTCCAACGGCTCACCTCTCTGCATGCTCTGTAGTAAACTGCTTCCTAATAGTTCCATGGCACCTGCCAAATTGCGTCGACATTTAGAAACCGTACACCCCGAGACTAAAGACAAGAATAAAGAATTTTTTGTTCGCAAAAAAGATCAGTTATTAGAAAGTCAAAAAAATATGATGCATGTAACACAAACTACCAACGAAAAGGCCACGGAGGCATCATACTTAGTTAGCTATCGCATTGCACAAGCAGGTGAAGCGCACACTATCGCTGAGAAATTAATAAAACCATGTGTATTAGACATAACAAAATGTATGCTTGATGAAAAATCTGCAAAGCATCTTTCTACTGTTCCGCTATCAAACGATACTGTTTCACGACGAATCCATGATCTGGCAAGCTACGTCAAACAAGAACTAGTTACACGTCTACAAAATACACGATTCGCTTTGCAAATGGACGAGTCGACTGATGTCGCTGGTTTGGCTATCCTGCTGGTTATTGTGAGATATCCATATAAAAGTTCTTTTGAAGAAGACATGCTTATGTGTTCATCGCTGCTTACAAACACTACCGGGGAAGAAATTTTTAATAAAATAAATATATTTTTTGAAGAACATAATCTCAGTTGGAACAATTGCATTGACATTTGTACAGATGGGGCCAAGGCGATGACAGGTAAAACAGCAGGAGCAGTGTCACGAATGAAAAATAAAGCGCCTAATTGTAGTTCCAGTCATTGTATTCTGCATAGACAAGCACTTGCGATGAAGCAAATGCCGTCTAATCTAAAATTAGTTATGGATGAAGCGGTAAAAATAATTAATTTTATCAAATCACGACCACTACAATCCCGATTGTTCTCATTATTGTGTGAAGATTATGGCAGCAAACATAAAACACTGCTGCTCCATACAGAAGTGCGATGGCTGTCTCGGGGAAAAACTTTAACAAGGCTATTTGAACTTAGAGCCGAGTTACAAATGTTTCTTTCAGCAGATACTTCTTTTAATTTGAAGGACCGTTTGTATGATAAAACTTGGTCGTTCCGATTGTCTTTTATGGCGGATATCTTTCAAAAACTTAACGAATTAAATTTATCGTTGCAAGGTAAACAGACAACAGTGTTTCAGGCCTATAATAAAATAACTGCTTTTAAAAGAAAATTAGATTTTTGGATCATTTGCATTGGTAAGAAAGAAATAGAAAGTTTTACGTTACTCAGTGAGTTTGTTAGCGAAAACGACTCAGAAATGTTTGAAGATAATGTGTTTGAAGAATTGGTCCAATATCTCAGTTCGATGCGCGCATCTTTTGAAAAGTATTTTCCCGAAGAACACAATACAAAAATTAAAGTGAACTCCTGGATTCATAATCCTTTTTTACCCAACTTGGAAAAGCCTGAAAACATGTCAAATGAGATATATGAATCTCTTTTAGAAATGTCATCAGACACAAGTATGGAGTCATTGTTCAAAACGACGCCTCTTAATGATTTTTGGTGCAGAATCCAAGATGAATATGCAATGCTTGGCCAAATGGCTCTGGATATTCTTCTCCCGTTCCCAACTACATATTTGTGCGAAACAGGATTCTCTACCTACGCAGCCACGAAAACAAAATATCGCAATAGACTGGACGCCGAAGCTGATATGAGACTCCAACTTTCTTCCATCAAACCTGATATCAAGCAATTGATGAAAAATAAAAAACAGTTTCATACCTCCCACTAGTTAGATTTTTTCTTTTTTAATGTTTTCTATTATTGTCCTTACCAAGTGGTGAAGTAAATAATAATTAGTAACTGATACATTGTACTTTTATTATGCTGATTAATATAGAATACACTTATAAAAATAATTGTTTTATTGTAGGGTTCCATCAAGTATTTTGCTTCCCAAAAGGGTTCCGTCATTTAAAAAGTTTGAGAACCACTGTGATACAGAATAGTAATAATATTTACATATTTATCTATATTTAGCAAAATAAGGCAAACACACAATTTAAAATAAACTACAGGATAATATAATTTGTCTTTTAACTTCAGTTTTACTGTCGTGAGAGTCGGAATATTTCACAAACAAAGTTTGTTCCGAAAACCAGGATTCACACTAGGATTTCCTGTATCGTGGATCAAGAAACACACAGAACGAACACAAACTATGACTCGTGAACAAATTTTTGTACTAGACAAACATTGATTTTACACGACACGTACGAGCGATAACGACAAATCCAATCCATAGTCGAAAACACAGGATTTTCAGATTTATTTCATTACAAACTATGAAAAGAAATTATTTTATACAGAACATTAATCAAGTCACTGAAAAGAATATATTAATAGGCATTTGAAGGGTAAAATTAATCATAATAATGGTACAAGTGGCGTGAATAGAATTCCGTAGAATATAAAATTACTTAGTTTGATAGAAAAGAGGTATTATAATACTGGTAATAGTAAGTATAAAAATATAAAAGTAGATAGTACTCGTAAGTATTTCCCACATTTCGTTCACCCTCTTACATTTTTAACTAGCGGGCCTCACTGGGTCAGCTTAGTTACTGTTTTCTGTACAAGTATTCGGAAGTACTTCTCAAGGCTTGAAACAGGTTAAAAATACCGACTGACGGTATATCGGTTAAGAATAAAGGTTACGTATTTATTTTATTTGATGCCGTATGGGGTCGGCCGGCTATAGAATAACACCACGCCGTCTCTTCCCGACGGGAAGTTCCCGTGTCGTAAAAGGCAGCAAACCACCTCTAAAAAAATGGACTCGCCAACCCGCTTGGCCATCGTGGCGGTTTCAGGCCATACATCCCCCATGCACAGGACAAAGTCGATGAAGAGCAATGTATACTGAAAGAGCTGGTTGCATTGCATTACACTGTTTTTATTTAGACGTAATAAAGACGCAGCAGATTAGATTTATTTATTTGTAAACAATGGTCTTACAAAATACGAGTGTGAGAATGTAGTAAGTTCTCTATGTTTTGTCAAATTCCGAAAAAGTATTGGTATAATAGTTTTATATTTTGCCAATAAATTCTAATATTGTAAAGGGTTCCGATCACCATCACACGTGACCGGAGCCATTTCCTCCAGCGAGCAGCGTGCCCTGCTGAATAACGGACGGAGCTCTGACAACCGATCAATGGCGATCAACCATTCGATTTGCTAGATCTCAAATACCAGAGGCCGGTGCGATCACCAAGCCGCCTGCTCAGCGTGGTGATTAGGGCGTAAACCTCCCAATAAAAACACGAAACAAACCATGGCCCCAGTCCCCGGCGGTCCTAGTATTCCTGGCTACCGCAGCGGCTACGGTCACTGTAGGACACGGGGTGCTAATAATTCCCGGGTTCGGTCAGGCTGCTTACTCCAACGACTACATGTGGCTACTTTTAATAAAAGAACACTGAAGTACTGAACTTATTGGAGCTGGAAGCTGAACTGGGTAATATTAAGTATATTAATTAAAGTAGGAAGGTAGTAAAAAAAAGCAAAATTAAAAATAATCTCGGTGCACAGTCTTGTAAATATTTTGTAAAATATGTTATCAATTTTTACATATATGGTTGCTGCGGTAAATGTTAACATTAGTAGTACTCCGTGTAGTTTAACTAGGATTCCCTTTAGTTTAGATCACTATAAGGAAGAATAAATTACATAAATATTTCAAATTAGTGATTTCACTACACTGATTTGCAAAATCAGTTGAATGCTAAACCGTTATCGGACAAGATAATCAACCATTCGCTCGGTTCAGCATTGCCAATTGAGTTATCGTAAACGGATCGTCAAATTGAATCTCGCTGAAGTTTCGTCTTGTTTTTTCGAAAAGGACCGTCAGGTCCAAAGTAAAAGCTTTCACCGTGTTATTAGTAATTGTCGTGAACGAGTAAAAATCTCTTCTGCTGTAAGATAAAATAATTTTTAATTATTCTTTGAAATATTTTTATCGATAAAAGTATTAGTTAAAATAATTTATTTGATATAGCAACACAGAATTTTTATGAATAGCCACTGAATGGCAGTGAGTGAAAGTTTTTTTTTTTTTATAAACTAGTGGGCGGACGAGCAAGCGGTCCCACGTGATGGTAAGTGTTACCGCCGCCCATGGGCACCTGCAACACCAGGGGGTATGCGGGCGCGCCGCCGACCTTGCAAAATCCTATTCACAGCTCTCTTGAAGAACCCCATATCGTAGCTTAATGGAAAGACCTCTTGAGGCAGTTCGTTCCACAGCCTACGGGTTCGCGGTATAAAATAATTTTTGGACCGAACAGTGCGCGACACCTCCGTATCGAGGAAATGCGGATGGACCGCACTTCTGTGACGGAAGGTGCGGTTGTAGAAACCCGAGGTGGGAATTATATTAAACAATTAAACAGTTGCTATTATCTAGCTCTTTCAACCCTTCTCTGTTCTTCTCTATGACGACCGATTGGCGCAGTTGGAAGTGATTCCGCCTGCTGTTTAAACGGTCCCGGGTCCGAATCCCGGTCGGACATCCATTTAAAGATAAATAAATGTTCGTTCGTGTATGGGTGTTTTTTGTGTTTGTACGTGTCTCTGGGCCCACGACACAGGGAATCCTAGTGTGGGCCATTGAGGGTGGCATTATTATTATTATCTATCCTTTCCAATCTTTCTTTCAAATGCTGATTATTACTAAATTCTCAAAGGCATAAACAATGCGGCAATGAATGCGTTTTTAACTGATGTTGGCATGTAACGCTGTTCATGGGCGACAGTGTCCACTTAGAATAAGTTTATAATTTATTCCACGGTGACCAAAGACGACACATTAGTGTATGTTAATTATTTACGAAGAAAATCATCCAGGTGCTGTTAGTTTATTTATTTAAATTAGGCTTACCAACTAGAGTACATACGGACACGTTGTATTACAACATTATAGTGGCATAGTCCTTCACATGGTATATAAACTTATGCCAGAGGAGGGACTCAGAATTCAATCCAATCTAACAATATGATACTTTGAGATTCATTCGATTTTAAATATTTTTTTGGTATCCCCAATTCACCTCCAGATGAACTACATGTAACGAACAGTCTTGGGGATACTGTTCTCGTATTATTAAAAGCATCCAGGTGAATTTTAATTCACCTGGATGCTTTAATAATAATATTAATAATAATATTTATATATTATATGATAATAATATTTATATGATATCGACTTTTTAAATTATGATTTTTCAAATTACGGATAATATGTAGTGTACTGAACCATTTGGTAAATAAAAAACTAACTTGATTTGGGAACCGTCGTCACTTGGAGACAAAGACAAGTCACTGAACACATTTACTGGTAAATTTCTTTAAACCTTTTATTTTTTACTTTATTCTTCGGTTGTAATCGTCTAGAGTCTAGAGACAGGCTGACCTACATACCTTTATATATAATTCTGTCAGATACTGTCTACCGTTTTAGCGG
Source organism: Sesia apiformis (assembly GCA_914767545.1). NCBI lineage: Eukaryota > Metazoa > Arthropoda > Insecta > Lepidoptera > Sesiidae > Sesia > Sesia apiformis. The sequence goes on from OU611958.1 coordinate 2,033,698, forward strand.
GGATTGTGACAGCAACGTAATATGCAATTTCTTAATTTATTTTTGAATACAACATCAATGTTATTTAGATTATCTGGTAGTTAGTATCTGTCGCCCATAGACATACGCAATACGGGCCAACATCAGTTCAAAACGAAACGTTAGCAAATAGCACGCCCCCGGATGCGCTGGTTATTTGGTTGGCTTGATGAACTAGACAGATTTAGAGAGAGAGATGAGAAAATGGTAAGGGATAGTATAGGATGGAAATACAATACATTTTGTATATTTATACAAACTGTACAAAACACTTTTACATGTAATAATAAGTAATAATTCTTTATTTGTTTACAGAAGGTTTGAACAAGAATACTTGTTGACTTGAACCCCAAACTATCAGTAGGTTATGTACTTACAACTTTTATGGTTACGATTGTAAACATGGGAAATTTTATCTTTCCATCACGTTAGCGTGATTATGTAAATAGTCAAATATTACGACTAAAGTAACATTGTAAATTTTTTTTTTTTTGACATATTTGTATTGATACTGACAAGCCAAACGTAGATCTAATACCACGTAGATCTAATACTAGTCCTACTGACATACATAAAATTATAATTTGACATTTCACTATTTGATACAATATGATTTTTGACATTTCTAATACTAATCAATCAAGAATGACCTCTGACCTTTTGTTTGTCTATTGTTTGCGGGATGAATAAATCCTAACGCTGCCGTATTGATTAAAATAATATTTATATTCGCCACTTGATGTAAATATTAATTATATTACAGTTCGGACCCGAGGGCGTGGTTTAATATTTCTTTTAAATATAAATAAATATCTGTTTAAATGGTAGTAAATGCAATTGTATTATAATTATAGAGTTTTTACACGCTGTGTTTCAGTGGAATGTGTAGCATCTGATTAAAATTATGATCTGTTTTGTACTCACATTTTTGCAAATTACCTATTATTATTATTTCATTTAACCATTACTGGCGAACTCCTTCAAGTCGCAGTCCACGTCCAACTTGGCAGTATGACAGTTGGATGTATGACATTACAAATTTTTGCATATTAGAAAAAAAAATAGCTATATGTTATGTAACTGTAGTTATATGTGTTATTTCACATAACTGGGTCATGACCTAAGTAAATAGCAATTTGTTCGCAGCTATGTACCTACGTGCAGGAAGTATTTAAAATACTTGTCTGAAATATGACAGATGACCAAAAAGGTCCCTTTTCAAGCAACTTTGAACATTACAACTCTGAAATATTACAACTGAACAGTACATTAAATATGGCTTGTATTTAAACGGCAGCAAAAAATATCAACTATTATTAAACGACAGGGAGAATGTCATTAGAAACTCAAAAAAGTTTGCGCGACTTACATATTTACATATTTTTTCAACAGAGAACCGAAACCTTATTTTTGCATGGCTTTCGCATACCTTGGCGGGAGAGTATGCCGGACTCTTTCCCGAGCAAGTTTCCCGGCCACGCCACCCCAAAGAATCGAAACCTAATCCAACTTTATATTTGCATTTAAATTTAAATTACATCCATTTGCTGCCCATTTGTATATACCATAATAAACATCAAAGAAATATTAAAAACCATTATTGGGATATTTAATAAAAGACCTGGAAATAACAAAAAAAAAAATGTTTTCATAATCAAAGTATGTAAATATAACCCATGAACTTTGAGAAATATTTAAATAAGCAGCAGAATATACTGAATGGTCAGCAAATCGATGGTAGCAAATGTAAAGATGAGTTAAGGTCAGGTTCTCCGGTAACAATAAAGAAGGAGACTCCGCCGACTTGGTGATGGCATTTGATACATTTGGTGAAATGAAATTGGTGTATTTACGTTAGTTATTCAAAAATAAGTTATTTTGTCGATCATGATTTACTGCTTATGTAGTAGCTGATTTTTTGCGCGATCATTTAAATCTGTCCCTATGGGCGGCGGTGACCACTTACCATCATGTGGCACGCCTGCTCACCTGCCACCTAATCTTTAAAAAAAAACCACCATTTTTCGGCGTAATTCAATGTGTACAACCGTATTTTTCGTTCCGTTAGTGCCTAGTTGCCGTATATTACGGCAATTTATTGAGAACAACGCTGAATGATTTGCGATTGAAGCGGGTTGGATGTTATTGGGTTCTCGAGAGCTCGGTGTAAATGACATTGATCGATAGGCCAGTTGAAATGCCATATTAAGGAGACTGTACATTTGAGCAGCCTAGACGTATCTATCCTCGACTCTCATCGTGAAGTAGTCAGTTCAAATTCTCGGTAGGCTTTATATTTAAATATGAATTATTAAAATTGTTAGCTCGGCGGTGACGAAAACATCGCATAGAAACCCGCTATTCAAAAAATAGAAAAAATCTACAGCAAGGTATATCCACCAATTCACATTGGGGTCGGAACCTCGCCAGTGATTTATTAGGAGAGGTCTGTGTCCTGCAGTGGGATGATACAGGCACATATCAACATTTTGTAGTCTATTCTGTGGGAGCTAGAGGACCATCGCGGGTATATCAATGTATGTACGAGGGGAGGCACGCTGCAATCCCACAGCCGCTGAACACACTCGACTGGCCACATTACCCCTTACAGAAGAATACCTTGAAATTGCACTGCATTTCCCACTTTATCCTTTTCCCCAATGTACGAGTACGTACGTGTTTTGGTAGTGAGTGAGATAAGCCAGAGCCTATTCCCATTCCATTCTAACGCATCCCTCTACATTTTCCCAATTATTTCTTCAAATACATTCCTAAACCTTCAAAGGTAGGCAATGCATTCGGGGGCGTGCCAATATTTGTCGTTCTGGACTGATGTTGGTATGTATCGCGGATGTCCATAAGTGACAGTATCCATTTACCATCACGTAGGCTGTATGAACGATTGCCAAATTCTTTCCATAAAAAAATGTAACATGCGAGTGAAGTCACGGGCATCGGGCAAAAAGCTAATTCAATGATTCCCATGGTCAAGATCAAATTCACAAGATCCAAAGTCCATGGAAAGAGCTATGGTCGAATTCTCTTTGCTGGACAAAATCCGTAACAAAGACTAATGTCTATCTCTAATATCTTTATAATGTAAGCACTCATGCAATAATGTAATCTAAAATGTAATCGTAGCGTGCAACTTTGAAGTAGGTATCAAACATTTTAGAACCTAAATGTTTTTATTGTTCTCTCGATCACGAAATAAACCTATGTATTGTGTGAGTGAGAAGCGAACAGTTTCAATTCTCCTTTAATTTATTAATCAATTACGGTAGTTAACAGTAATAAAGACAGGGTGCCAAATTGATTAATTAACTAGAAATGCCGATATTTTTCCACTTTTCATTGGTGTAGTGAAACTTCGTAAGTTTCGTTGTATGGGGGCTCTGACGTCAGAGGCGCATCGATCTGTTCCCGAGTTAGCACTGTGCCTCAGTATAAACGCATAGGCAGATGCAACGAGAACAGTTCGCTACATATTTCCTTTACTTTTATGCGTTTATTTACGCTTCTTACATAAAAATATTTTAAAAGGAATAACAGTGAAATAAATATATTGCAATGCAATCAATTAGCCCTTTTTTTTAAAAAAATAGTTAGCAGATGAGGAATGGACATTAGGGAAATAAGATAAAGTGGAAAACGCAGTACATTTCAAGGTAGTCTTCTGTGGTATTGCAACATTTAGGTCATCAATGTACTGCATTTCCTACTTTATCCTATTTCCCCAATGTATGTCAGAGCCCACTCCCATCCCAGAAAGGGAGAAAGATTCTGAGAAAGGGTTGGGATAATGAGAAGGGATAGGAATCCCTCCTCATTGTCCCAACCCTTTCTCCCAATCCATTCCTTAATCTGTAAAGGTAGGCAGCGCATCCGGGGGCGTGCCAGCGTTTGTCATTCTGGACTGATGTTGGCATGTATCGCGGATGTCTATGGACAACAGTATCCACTTACCATCAGGTGGACTGTGTGCTCGTCTGCCCGCCTCTTTCTATAAAAAAAATAGTTGAAATAATCATTTTGATACTTGAATTCATTGTTAGGCTAATTTTATTATTAATAGGATAGAATGGGATGGGAATGCATTCTGGCATAATCTCACTTACTACCGAAGCATATACGTACATTGGGGGAATAGGAGAAATCAAGTCAAATCATTTATTTTGTAAAAGTATAGATAAGAAATATGTTGTTAATTATAAACATGATCCATTATGTTCTGCCCAACAGGCGTGCAAAAATTAATTGTAAATATAAACTGAATTCATTAAATATTTCTCGTAATTAATTTCTAACCGTCAACAACAATCGACAAATAGGTATGTCAATGTAAATATAACAAATATGTTGTCCGACTTGTGGGGCGTGACGTGGACTGAAATCATCCCAGTCGTCTTGTCCGTAAACAAGTTAATCGTCAGCAGTCTCGATACCAATCTGAGGGGGTTGGGTTTCCGTGGTGGCTGGCTCTCAGCGAAGATGCAGAAGGCAGTGCTGCTCGATACAGCGCGAATCGTCCGCCAGTTTATCTCCCTGGGGTCCTGAACCCCAGCCGACTGTGCTTCCGCCGGGGGTTATACCGTCTCTCTTTCATTTTCGCTTATCGATCGAGAAGGTTTAAGACCATTTAAAAAAAAATGTTGTGTAATTTGTCAAAATATAAAAAGTGGGAAATGTAGTGAAGTTTACAGTAGTGTTCCGTGAGGTCGGGGTAACTTGGCCATTTGGATGTTCCCAGTGGCTATTGCCACATAAGAAACTAACAAAACCCTTTTACAATAACATTTATTGTATTCATCATCTGTTTCTCAATATTTCTAAATAACCATTACCATCTCTAGAGGCTCGTGTTTGAAGTTTGTGGACACGACGGTAACTTGTACTGTCAGTTTGGGGAACGGATGATATGAGGAGAGTAAATACTGCTGATATGTTGAACAGGTGTGTTACGTGACTCACTTGTTATTTTTATGACAATGACCTATTAATAATTTAGTGCCAAAATAATGTTGTAAGTGGAGCTTGGAACACTCAGATTATAATACAATCAATGCGTCGTGTCGTGACGTATGGCACCGAAACGTGGTCTCTGACTTTAGGCCTGGTTTCACAAGATCAAAGTCGATGAAAAGAGCTATGGTCGGAGTCTCTTTGCCAGAGACGGACGCAGCTGAAGACTTTGCGGGGAGGTCATGACCCCTACGACCCGCTCCCCTCCCTCGGACCGCCACTGCTCTTTGCTGGACAAAATCCGTAACAAAGATATTCGATGAAAAACTAAAGTTGCCGCCATAGCTCAAAGAATCAGCAAGCTGAAGTGGCTGTGATCAGGCCATATATGCGGCAGGCAGAGTGCACGCTGCAATCCAACACCCGCTGGGCGCACTCGACTGGATACGTTACCCCTGTCTCACAGAAGACTACCTTGAAATGTACTGCATTTCCCACTTTATCTTATTTCCCTAATGTACGTATGTGTTTCGGTAGTGAGTGAGATATGTCAGAGCCCATTGCCATCCCATTTCCCCAACCCTTTCTCCAAATCCATTTCTATATCCAAAGGTAGGCAGCGCATCCGGGGGCGTGCCAACGTTTGTCATTTTGGACTAATGTTGGCATGTATCACGGATGTCTATGGGCTACAGTATCCACTTACCATCAGGTGGACTGTATGCTCGTCCGCCACCTTCGTCCATAAAAAAAAAAAGGACCGATAACCGATGGGAGAGACGAGTCTTCGAAACCACGTACTAGGAAACGTAGCGTGGGACGCTCGCCGGCCACGTGGACTGACGACTTGAAGAAAGTCGCCGGTACTGGGTGGATGAGAAGAGCTGAAGACAGTGTGTGGTAGCCGGCCGCGGGAGAGGCCTGTATCCAGCAGTGGACAGCTGTCTATACTGATGACATGGTATATACTTATATATAATAGTTATATAGTTATTATACTTATATAGACGCATGGACAATATACTTTATAGTGGAGTGTAGGCTTTCTCGGCCGGTGTCCATATTAATTGAATCTTCCGGGCTACTTGGCCGAGGTCTTCTGGAATCTCTTGTCTTTCTCGAAAGAGAAGAGATTCCAGAATACAATATACTTTGTTACATAATTTGATAACATAAGCTAATTATTAAATTTTACTTTCATTAACTTTGTAATTTTAGTTACATGTTAACACAAATCTATCAATAGATGGCGTTATGTAATTTTAATAATAAATGAGCGGAAATTACTAGTATTATTTTTATATTGAAGTAGCGGACGAGCCAGCGGTCCTACGTGATGGTAAGTGTTACCGCCGCCCATGGACACGTGCAATACCAGGGGGTATGCGGGTGTGCCGCCGACCTTGCAAAATCCTATTCACAGCTTTCTTGAAGAAGCCCATATCGTAGCTTAATTGAAAGACCTCTTGAGGCAGTTCGTTCCACAGCTTACGGGTTCGCGGTATAAAATGATTTTTGGACCGAGCAGTACGCGACACCTCCGTTACTAGGAAATGCGGATTAACCGCACTTCTGTAACAGGATGTGCGGTTGTGGAACAACAATTCTTATTTTCTTAACAATTAACAATTATGTGGAACAATTCTTCAGAGCATTCCCCATTGCACAGACGGTACAACACACAGGGAGACGTAATATTTTTAAATCATAAACTTATTCAAATATATTCTTATAATAAATACAAATATTTTACAAGATATTAAATGACAATGTTAATAAAGTTTTTCCATACGTCATTATTGTATTTTGGGAAGCGTTGAGAAGATATTTACAGTCTTAATCTTTTCTTGTTTATTTAAATATATGTATGTCTACATGGATTTAAATGATTTGTGGGTATCTCTTGTATACGTACTATTTAAACCCACGTCATAGGGAAAATTACAGGGAATTCTAGTCCAGCGCATATGGCTTCATTATTAGGGAAACTATATAGAGTAATCCGTCATATCTATTATCTAGTTCTAGACATTAATTAAATATTGATGTATACAGTTTTATTTGTATCCAGAAACAGTAAGTTCTGGCTATTCTTATGTATAGTAAAAAATGGGTACCTACTTTTTTTATATTCATAAATTTATATATTCAGTAAAAGTGATGTACAATTAACTAGTAAAAAGTATTAATTATCTAACTGAAAGTTTCTCGTAAAAGATAATCTTTTGTGAAAAGAGTCCTTTTCAACAAAAATCTTTGTGAAATCACTCTTTATTAATAGCACCTTACTTTGTTATAATATTGAGCAAGTTACGAAACAAAGTTTGCGCATTTTTCTTAAGTAGATATATATTAAGTTATAATTTCTTTTTGAGTTCATCTCACCTTAAAGTTAAAGTTAAACGATCTAGAGACGAGCTGGAATAATTTTAAATTTATTTCTTCAAAAACTTAAATTTTATAATTTTAACTAGCAAAACCCCGCAGACGTTGTCCTGCCATAGAAGTTGATGTGGTGCAGCGCCATCTAGTGGCGAGTTATAACAAAGTCGATAGCTCGAAAATATTCTCCGTGCTCAAATACCTATGTATACCAGTTTTCATGGCGATCGGTTGAACGGTATAGAAGTTGATGTGCTGCAGCACCATCTAGTGGCGAGTTACAACAAAGTCGATAGCATAATAACCCTCTCCATGAAAAAATACATATATGTGCCAACTTTCATGGTGATCGGTCAAACGGTGTCGAAGTCTATTAATATTAACTTCAGATATACCAACATCCATTTTTATATATATATATACTATAGATATATACCATATATAAGATAAATAAATTTAAAAAATTTGAATGGAATACATGATGTTAATGGAATACGGGTTTCATTAGCCGTGGTCACGAGTTGACTGACGATGGGACTACTTTTATTTTACGCATTCAGATTAGATTTACAATATAAAACGTGGCTATTTAATTAGAAAAAAAAAATCAATTTGTTACATAAAAAGTATACCAATCACATTTCTTTCTCTTCAATAGAGGACGATGGGTAATAATGTTCCAAAACATCAACATATAACACAATGTGCCTATCAACACACTAGAGATATATCTCAAATGAATGTTTTTATTACATAGATCTTTTAATGTTAAGGCAGTGTAAAAACCGTGAGCGAAACATGTATAAATCCCTTTTCTCTTCTTATCTAACCGCATCTTATTTAACCTTGGACGCTTTAAGGTGCACGTTGCAATCCAACAGCTGCTGGGCGCACTCGACTGGCCTCGTTATCCTTCCCTCACACAGGACTACCTTGAAATGTACTGCATTTTGCACTTTATCATATTCCCCGATGTACGTATATGTTATGGTAGTTATGCCAGAGCCCATTCCTATCCCATCCTATCCCTTTGTATTTCTTCAATCCCTTTTCCAATTCCATTCTTACATCAATAAAGGCTGGCGCGGATCCGGGGACGTGCCAAAGTTCGTCGTTCTGGACTAAAGTTGGCATGTACCGCGGGTGTTCATGGGCGACAGTGTCCACTTACCATCAGGTGGATTGTATCCTCGTCTGCCACCTTCATTCTATAAAAAAAAAAACTATTTTTTTATTAAAAAAATATAAAATCTTTACATTTTTTTTTATTAACACGCTTTTATTAATTAGTCAGAAAACTACATCGCTTTAACAGTTACAATTGCGTAAAACGATTATGTTAGAAAATAATAAATATATAGTCACTAGTTTTTATGTTGCTTGGTGGATTGGGATGACATCCATATTTCTTTTCCATCATTCAATTTTATAATTAAAAAAACTAGTTAAACAAATTTGCAAATTGTTCTAACAATTCTAACAATTTTTATTAGAACAGCTCAGTTTTAATGGAATTGTGTTCAGGGTGGGATTTATTCATCCGATAAGTACAATGAAAACCCAATTCAAACAGCCGGCCACATCTATGAATACTGAACTAACAAATACAATCGACATGAACAGCGTAGGTCCGATATTAAATTTTATTCCTACGTTCGTCCCACTAGGATTTATAAAGGTCAAAGGCTCTCCTCGCTCTCATAAACTCATATTGGCATCCAGAATTAATGTTCACAATATGAAAGGACATTTTGAATTTCCTGCGTCTTTCTTAGAGGATTGATATTTTTATAGAAATAAGGTGACTAAGAAATAACGTCAGCAAAGAGTTCGCATCATGGTAAGCGATTTTAGTCAAAATTATTAAAATTAGCACTTCTTCATACTTTTTCACACACATGAGCGGGGAATAGGGAAAAACCTGCAGTTACCAATTGAAAGCTACCAATTTGAATTTGAAACTACCAATTTGTGGTGATTATTCTCATAATAAAGTAAATATCTCCAATTTTCGTCATTCATCATTTTGGAAGTGTACCTACATTCTGGGAAATGGTTATTTTAGGAAGTAGCTATTCTAGGAACTAGATGTCATGCTCCGACGCGTACGATTTTATTTATCATTATCATGAAACGAATAAAGAAAATTGTCAAAAAACGATAGATTTTCCATAGGGATGTGACAAACAGACTACAATACAATACTGCAATGCTGCAATGACTACGCTCGAGTAATAAATATGAATGTTGTCATTTATTTTTAAAAATAGTGTTAAATAAAATATAATCTCCACTATCCTCATCCATCCCTTTCACGTCCTGTTCACAGAAAATATTCAATTTTTTAGCTCTACACAATTCAAACTCAATTTGAAACTGCAAAAGTATTTCAAAATGAACTGTCGCCGGGCGTCGGAATTAAATTTAATTCTCCTCGAATGGAGAGGCTTAATCTCGTTCCCTGATTCAAAATGGCAGTGAGAATTGGATTTTATAAAGTTGGATACCTGTGATGTATTTATCGGGAAAGTAATAAAGTAATGTAAAGTAATATAGAGAATAAAACAGAAAAGAGAAAAGGAAAAAATCACAGTCGCTCAGTGTTTTTTATTTACGTCCACGCAGGCCCTTTACTGTCCACTGCTGGGAGCAAACTGGGGGTGGGGCGGGCAGTGCATAAAATACACGTTCCAGATTATTTGAACATGCGGAAACATGTTTTAAGGTTTTATGCGCACTTTCGCATTACGCATCGTATCAGGTTTTCCCGTTCCTACTTTCCTGAAGATTTTTTCCTCTTCATTTGTTTTAACGAAATTATGCGATAGTACAAATTGCAGAGTGGTGATGTACAACAAAAGTACAAATATTACGAAATCAGAAAAGTATGAATAGACCTGATCAAGATCAGAAAAGTATGAATAGACTTGATCAAGATCAAAAAAGTATGCATACACCTGATCAACATCAGAAAAGTATGAATAGACCTGATCAAGATCAGAAAAGTATGAATAGACTTAATCAAGATCAGAAAAGTATGCATTTACCTGATCAACATCAGAAAAGTATGAATAGGCTTGATCAAGATCAGAAAGTATGCACAGGCGTGATCAAGATCAGAAAAGTATGCATAGACCTGATCAAAACCAAAAAAGTATGCATAGACCTGATCAAAACCAAAAAAGTATGCATAGGGCTGATCAAGATCAGAAAAGACAGAAGGGTACTTGTACAACATATTCACTAATTACAGCTCTAGAAACTAGTACTGAATGGAGGAACTCCTTTAGAATGAAACATCCAATTAATTACCTACCTAACACAAATTTGTAAGCAACGTATATTCGCACAAGACTTATGTAATTGTTTCATTGCCGGTGACAAGCGACAGGAGACGGTCTCGTTCAGGATACATACAAACTACGAATTTAGGACGCAGTCATTGAAATAGTTGAATTGTTTCTTTGATCGCGGGTAAACAGTCTCTTTTTCTCTCGGCAATAGAGTTCTCGGCGAGTTCTTCACTGAAAACTTACTCAACTCGCCACCTAAAAGATCACATACTACAAGTCGGGTTTGGCACCGTGGTCCTTACCGACGATGCCGACGGAAGTTGTAGACGAAATTATTATTATTTTCCCCAACTGGTAATGGTAATAAGTTTTGTATTCGAATTTCCGTTGTACCCGCTGTAGTTGCTATAAAATACCCTAATAATTTCTTTTTACGACAATGGCGGCAGACGAGCAAACAGTCCACCTGATCGAAAGTGCATAATGCCGCCCGTGGACATCCGCGATAGATGCCAACATCAGTCTATAATGACAAACGTTGGCAAACCCCCGGAAGCGCCGCGCCTACCTTTAGAAATATAGAAATGGTTAGGAAAACATGGAAGAATAAATAGTAAATAAATAATAATCAGCAAAGGAGCGTAAAAGAATGTTAGATGTTATGTACCTAAAGTGGGGACAGCCAAAAATTCAAATTTGAAACTAATTTCCTTTGTCCCCACCAGTGCAAGTGGGGATTTTCAGCAGGGACAACTGTACCATATCCACAGTCGCTCATCGTTATTCTTCGGCTCGTTACTAGTTGATAATCATCATTATCAGTTAAATCGCCAGGTACTCGCTACTCGTCTTCAACGGGACAAGTGCCTTAGCATGGCCGGAGATAGTCGAACCGATATTGAATCTCTACAGCCTTATGAAACATTACCCATTGCTAACACATATATCCAATTACATTGGAATGTCTTACGGCTTATGTATTAATCTCTTAGTAATCAAGGAAAAAATACGAGGCGGAAAAATGATTTATAGAAATACATTTACTAGTAAATTTTAATTGATTGTTGGAACAATAAAACACCAATCGGACCGAGAGATACGTGATGAAAATTTGTTCCACGAAATACTGGCACTCCAATTACGACATCAAAAGCTTTTGTTGGCTTTATCACAGTACCTATAAAATAAAGAATAGTGTGGCAAATTTATTTACTCGAAACCCTCGAAATATACTTTAATTTGGATCTATTTTTATTCGACTTTTATTTCAGCATTATTCAGAAGATAGCAGACAATTTAAACAACTTCATTTAATCCGGGATAATACAAACAAAAACAGTTATGTGCATACAAAATGGATCCTTAAATTTACAAATACACTTTTACTAATAAATTACTTAAGTGTGTAATTTTTTTAAATTTATTTATTCGTGGACGTCACGTCCCACCCTATGGGCATACAAACACATATACATATATTACACATATTACTTTTGTATATTACACATTTCATGTTAATTATGCAATTTATTGAAAATTGATATTTCTTGGTATTGCCGTCGATGTATGACGACATTTAGCTTGATAGCTACATATGTATTATACATTTGAAATCCCTTTTAAACGATTTCTCTTGATCAATGGTTGATCATAGATTGACCAACGAAAGTATTGCTCTTTGGTCCCTATAGCAAGGTGTCTATCTATCAAACTGGCCTCATTGCTTTGCCGGATAACGTTGGGATTCATTATCAGTCCTGTGCGAAGTAGCTGCAGTACCAGTCCTGACGAACAAACATTTGGATAGGTATTTTCGCATAAACTGTACCGGCATATTGGGTGTATCGCTTTGGTACTAAAATATGTAGCAATCCGTCGGCTCGTGGAATCTACAAAATATTTACATGTGGTTTATGAATCGATATACAACAGGATAATTTTTATTCCAGTCAATGTGGGCAAAGAAGCGGGAAATAGATAGTTTGTAATAGGTATAATATATGTTCGGGTTGCAGACTGTTTCGAGGTGGAAAGTTTAATGTGACGGTACCTAATTTTATTTCAAGGTTTTGAGGTCATTGCTGTTTTAGCTTTTATTATTCAGTGTACTATTATTACTTATTAAGTTATTACAAACAGTGGTATTTATAAACCTAACTGCCACATTTAGTAGTCATGAATCAATATGTGGTCGTAACAATCTACGACGTCGTCACAATATTCATTTTCTCTATTGAATGACCTTAGGGACCCACACTGGAATTCCAATTGTCCGACATATACAATAACGAGCACCAGAACAAACATTTGTTATTACACAAATCAACTCAGGTCAAACTAAATCGTGTAATTCTATATTAGCGTCATTTTTCTGGAGCTAGCCAGTTTTGTCTGGGTGGGAGGAATCTAACACCGAGATCTATGGAGCATGCCAAGTGTCAGTGTGAGTGAGCGTTAAGATTAATAAATTATTCAGAAGAAACTTTCATCTTTTTGAAAAGCTGATCTCAGAATTACCGTTTTCACTGCTATGTAGCGTATTATTACGGCAGGTTATAGAGTATCAGATCATACTATACCATACCATGCTATCAACCTGTGTCTCTCAACTGGCCTCTTGCCAAAGAAATATTCTGTTTTTGCCATCCAACCACTACCAGCAACTTTAGTCAAGTCCACGTGGCTGAAGAATATCCTACGCTACCTTATTCGCTATGTGGTTTCACGGACTGGTGGTTTCGCTATTCACGGACTGGTGTACCCATTCGTTTATCGGTCCTGTGACATATATGGCTAACCCACTAACACTCCATCTTACTGAATCTTTGAGTTATGTTCGGTAACTTTAGTTCTTGTTTTGTTTGTTCCCAATTTTGCCCAACAAAAACATATCGAACTTTCCATCGTTCGTTTAACGAGTTTAAACTAGTTGTGTATAAGTTCTACAGTCACAGTATTCGTACATGCGGTACATATTTCGACACCGCACGTCATGACCAGTAAGGTATTCTTTACAGTATGTGGTACAGGAGATTTCTTTATCAAAATCAAAAGTATTAAAATTATAAGTGTATACATTTAAGTGTCTATAAGTATTACTGATAAACTGATTTGGATTTCAAGCGGATGAAGCCGCTAGCTAATAATAAGTTAGTTAATCATGTACAATACTTTTGTTTACAGTACACTTACAGTTTACAGTATAACATTTGAGATTTTCGCTTTTTACACACATATTTATCTATTTAAATGGATCTTAACTCTTAATTTTCCTTTAGGGTCTTAAGACCCGTGTAAATAGGTAAATTAGTACACTCACTTATCAAATGTTTATGTATGCGGAAATATTTTGCACCTCTAAATTTATTTTCAGTCAAGTTGCCTCGGAATGGACCATCAAACTGGGTCGTAATACAAATGCAGACTACTTCAGTCAAGACATTTGTCTTGCGCTGAAAGGTTAAAGTTCATATCTAAACTGGATGTGGGTTAACACTAAATCAGGTAAACCGGAGGTTTGCAGCGTTGTTGTAATTTATGTTTATTTGCAAATAAATAAACTTCAGATAGATCTGTGAGCCAAAGAAGGCAGCGTGAGATGTCCTTCGCGTGAATCGGTGGCGAAGAGAGTAGTTGTAGTGTGGTGTAGATATTTTTATAGAAAAAAGGGAAATGCAGTACATTTTCAGATGAAAATAGAAAAAAATCGTATATGATGGTGAAATTTAGAAAAGTTTTGTATCTAAATGAAAAGATACATGCTGATGGTGTAATATAGATGGCAGATCTTGTATTGTTTTTGCACTAAAAATCGATCATACCATTTGATTCATTAATACAGGACAGTGCCCAAAAATGCCACATATAATTAATCGTGTATATGAATTTAATTTATATTTGAATAACTTCTGAGCATATTACAGAAAATAATAATTTTTTCGGTGTCCAGCCAAGTTATTAAGTCCTATTTTGTATATTTTCATAGACGATGCGGGCTTCCCAGGGCACGCCGAGGACACCGGGGCGTTGCCATCTTGTAAAAATCTATTCACAGTTTTATTGAAGATCTCTGTTCTATAGTTTAGTGCAATAACCTCAGTAGGCAGTTCATTAAACAACTTTGGGTTCGCGGTACAAAATGTCTTAAAGACTACAATTACGCAGTATCTCACCATCAGGAAGGGCGGATGAATTGCCGCGCCTCTATTCGAAGATGAGAGGTACGATGATAAAAACTCGAAATTGGCATCAGTAATATTAATATATTAATAGGTATATTTATATTGTCCCAGGTGGGGAAAAAAATATATTAGACGAAAATAAAGTAATAAACATTATTAGAGTAATATAACTGTCAGTACCTTCTACATCCCTATGTAGATCATTAATGGGATGATTTCGATTTATCTACGTAGTCCTACACACCTAATTACTACAAAAATCAAAGTGTACCTACTCGTAAGTAGAAAATTCCCCCCGTAACAGCTTCGTGACTTCTGAGAAGTAATAAACATTTTAATAACGAATCTCTCTAATGCTTTATAAATAAAACGTTATTCATTGACGCCACGGAATATAAGCGGCAATATTTTTAGGTACGACCATAATATCTCTCCATAATTAAACACGTAAATATTAATACAATGGGAATGTTATCGTAGATCATTTTCACGGCCATTTCGTGATCCAAACGAATTATATTCTCTACGTCTAGAGCCCGACAAAGTTATCTTTGCGTGTGACTGGGGGTGCAATTGTCAGTTCTCAATTGGTTAGCGGGAAAAAAATCCCACATAATACGGAGTCAATAAAATTTACAAAAAAAATATATAATGATTTCAAGGTCAAGCATCTTCTTTTTACAGTCGATCTTTATAGCCCGGAGTGGGCCTTGGCCTGATCCAGCAAATTACTCAAAATCGTCCTGTCCATGGTTTTCGTCCTTCAATCTGCAACTCTAACCGCTCTCAAATGTTTCTCTACTCCATCCAGCCATCTGACGAAGTCCGTTGCAACATCCTTCCGGTCTGTTGAGGAAATAAATAAAAATGTTTAATTGTTATTATTAACAATGTTACCAAATATTTGGAATTATAACCAATGGAATTTGGTATACGTTGTAATTTTTATGTAAAAAACATTAGATTTTTTTTTATGGACGAAGGTGGCAGACCAGCATACAGTCCACCTGATGGTAAGTGGATACTGTAGCCCATAGACATCCGTGATACATGCCAACATTAGTCCAAAATGACAAACTTTGGCACGCCCCCGGATGCGCTGTCTACCTTTGGATATAGGAATGGACTTGGATAAAGGGTTGGGGAAATGGGGAGGGATAGGATGGGAATGGGCTCTGGCACATCTCACTCACTACCGGAACACGTACGTACATTAGGGAAATTATATAAAGTGGGAAACGCAGTACATTTCAAGGTAGTCTTTTGTGAGAGAGGGGTAAACGTGGCCAGTCGAGTGCGCCCAGCGGCTGTTGGATTGCAGCGTGCACTACCCCCCTCATAAATTATATATGTGTGTTTTTATATCACATAGTGCTGTTATTTTTTAATTGGATAAGAAAATATCTCTAATTGTGAGATCTGGGTGATACAATGTCGGAAAGTCAAATTTTGAAGTTAGTTCCACATTTTGCCGCACGCACAGATAACTTTGTCGCACTATACAATAAATAGTGTAAAGTAAACTACAGAGGCCGTTACCGACACGCTAAAACTTCGTTTGGAAACGATTAATATGTTAATCGAGCGGTTATAATGCTGGAATTAATGTCAACGTGAAAGTTATGGACTGTGAAAATTCATAACTGAATTACAACTGGTTGAAATGCTCAAATGAATTAACTGACTAGGTTACGATTATTTAATTAATAAAACGTTGAGTCAAAGTTTTGGTTAAGCGTTGAATAAATTGAGTTTGAACTTCATTTTAATCTTCGCTAACAATACTTTGTAAATATAATTAACATTTTTGATCAAATTAATAATTACAAGTAGCTTAGTTCGTTTAGCAATTATTCTACTCCTGTCCCTATAACCTGGCCCACTTTTAATAAGTGTTTAAAATAGTATCAAAGTGGCCCGACTGTAAAAACTGGTAGTAGTCGTGAATACGTAACAAATAGATACCTACTTAACACCTTTCAAATTAAAAAAATAGTTGGAATGAACAGGGAACAGAGAGTACAACGGGACGAGAAGTTTCCCTTGTCCCATTACTCTTCCAATGCCTCCTTGGAGGGGTGGGGGAAATGACATGTCTGCTGTGTGTGAAATAAACAGGTCAGCTATTCTGATACACTGAATAGAAACTGTATAAGTCTGATTGTAAATATATTTAAAAGGATTTCAATGAACAAAATTATTTGTAAATGTATTTGTAAACAATTATTTATTATAACCGCTTACCTATTGACATACAAACAACAACTAGTGGGCATCGTCGCAACATAAGGCTTGGAAAATAAAACCAAAACATTTATTGTTTAAAGTGCACTCTAGAGACGGCCATTAGCGAGGGAGCAGCTGGTGACAGCGCTGAGCTCCTATTAGTTTAGATTTTGTTGTAAATGTTGTACGTGACTACTGAGTGAATGCACGGCAAGCTCACAACCAGTATAAGTATATAATTACAGTATAGTAATTTTAAAGTTCATCTTAAACAAATACACACACACACTACACACCCTCACACTGGGTACACACACACGCACAACACACACAAACGGACACACCAACGCAAACATTATTAATAATAAAGAATCATCCTTTACTTGCCCACAATCTATTAAATACTGTACTTAATGTCAGTGTAATCTGTATTGGCCATTAGCATTGGCAACATAATTGTTAAACAACATAAAAGTTACATAAAAGGCTGTAGATTACATAAATAAATAAATAATGAAATAAATAAATAGTAGACAGACAATTATATTTCTGAAACTCAATTGTCTGTATGTCTACGAGCGTTATTAATAGCGTTCTTGGCTGGTAAAATATATTAAAGAATTACTGGATGCTGACGGGCCGCGACAATACGTCGCGTCGGTCCTTGAGTCTCCTAATCTTTTAACTAATATACAATGTGTCAATGAACTAACTCAAAAGCTGGAAAATAGGTAGTTTAATATCATGAGTACAATCAATTCTACCATTTTTGACAATAGGCTTATTTCATAGCTTATTGTATATCTCGAGTATATCTACCTTGAAATGTAATGCATTTCTCACTTTTCCTTCTTCCCCAATGTACGTACGTGTTCACTACCGTACGTACGTGAGTGAAATATGCCATAGCCCATTCCCATCCTATCCTATTCCTCATCATTTTCTCAACCCTTACCGATTCTAAATACATTCCTATATCGCCAAAGGCAGACAACGCATCCGGGGCCGTGCCAAGATTTGTTTTTGGACTAATGTCGGCATGGTATCGCGGATGTCCATGGGCTACAGTGTCCACTTACCATCAGGTGGACTGTATGCACATCTGCCGCTTTCTTCCATATTTTTTTTTTATTTTACGTGCACTTGCATTCTACGCGTCATGCCCGCGCCGCCTATATAGGCTACCGGTCATTACGCTACGAAGGTTTTAGATAGAACGACAAAACTTTACACGTTTGTAACGTTTGATTTATTTAAATAATTTTATATTTAGCTTTATACATTTTAAACTAGTTGAAGTATTTCGGGTTTTCAGTGATTTTCAGTGACTACCTCAGTAATACTTCAGTGACACGTTGTATAAAAATTAAACGATATCTAACAGACTGAAATGATATTTGCAATGTTTATTTGAAATGCTTTCACGCATCAACAGATGAACGAATCGAGTAGAAATTTTATATGAGACTTTTTGGAGGCCACGAAAAGGACAGACTATAAAACTAAAGTTCCTGTGGAATAGTGAGCACTCGGGTGAAGCCGCGGGGCAAAGCTAGTGGAGCAAAAAAAATCGATATCGACCTTTTTCTATATTTTGATATTAATTCTTTAATTTTTATGAAAGCGAACAAGTGTTAATAATAATTCTCTCGGGATTCTCTTTGTTTTCTATAAAAGAACATTTTTTCAGTTTTAGAAAAGCCTTTCTGATAATATTTTGTGAAAGTTTGAGCTGAAATTCGGTTGAAAGTTTACTGACAAGTAGACAGTTCTGACTTGTTCTGACGGACGCTTTATTTTTTAGTAACTTTGAGAGTAAAGTTTCCATGTTTTAGTCTATACGACCAATTTATTTTCCTTTATTTTTCTTCTTTTCTAGTTTCTTAGATCTTTCTAGATGTATGTATGTACCTAGATGTATGTATGCATGTATATATTTCTGTATGTATCTATGTATCTATGTATATATTTCTTTATTGTAGCATCTACCTTTATTTCGTCTATTAGACTTTTATCTATTAGACTTCTCCTTACCACCGAAAGGTAGCATGGACGAAATCGCTTTAGCAATAAGGCTGCCGTTTGTAGTTCTAATTACTTGTACTTTCTATTTCTCTGTATGATTTTTGGCGTACAATAAAGTATATCTATCTACAGTTATAATAAAAAAATATTTCAATCGATATAAGGCTATAATGTCCCACTGATGGGCACAGGCTTAGTCTAATAATAACAAGAGGCTATCTGGCCATATTTCACCGCACGGGCTTAGATGGATACACATGTCTTAGATTTTCTGTACACTCAGTCAACAATGTATTAATTGAACAGTCGTTACGGTTAACGGTCATAATATAAAAGCCAATTAACTTATCCCTAAACACAGATCAATCACGGTTTAATTAATTTCTTCGTCGTCACAATTTCCTTCTAACTCCAAATCTGTCCGTCTTTTAACGCTAATCAGGGCATACGGCGACCTTAAGAATCCTCTTTGTCGCTAATGGTTCCCAGGTAGTGTTGTATAAACGAGCGTTGAGCGCCCGACTCTCGAGCTCTGAGTGAACTCTAATGAACTTTCAAGACTCTAACGTTAAAGGCTAGTGAGCGTTATAGTCCAAATTTTCATTTATGATGATGTTAAACCTTTGCAATTAAAAGCACAAGTCTAAAACGGTTAAGATTCAATAGCAGCAACATAACGCGCCAACACTCTAGCACCGAAGTGTTCAGTGCTCATTTTCACAACACTAATCCGAGTTCCTCGAGTCTGAGGTCGCGTCCTCTCACACACTCCATTATGCGGTCTCCGAAGTTGTATCGAACTTGCTACGTCATTCTGTCCTTCCATTAAAGTACTAATGCTTTATAAAATGTGGTTTGCACCTTTATGAATGGAGTATAGATAGAGAGAAGGGCCATTTGTGACAGTAAAGGACATCCTGCCGACCCTGAATTTACAAAAGGAAGGATCATCGTTATTTAAAAGTGTAGGAATTTTGTAGGATGAGGTAATTTTATCATTTATTTATTTATTAAACAACATGGATCTATAATAAATTGTTATTACCATAAAAATGTCCTTCGTAATTATGTTAGTACACACTCCACTCCACTATTCACATCTCCACTAGCCACTTGCGTCGTCCTCCTCACTGCTAATCGTGATTCTTGACCACGTCAATGCATTACTCTTTCTCGGACTATTTTGCGCTATCTCTTTCTGGCGGTACCCATGACGTCGTGGATGTTGGTGTTGAGAATGGTGCGGATCTGGTCAGACACATCGGGCCACGTGCTCTGGGTTTATTTTCTTCCACCTTGTCAGATACTATGAGACATTCTAAATTGTTCTCTCCCTTTATGGAAATCTGACCGAGGTACTCAAGAATTTTCTGGAGGCAGGTGGTGGATACTCTAGTAGTTATTTTGAGTTTTTTCTTAAATTGATGTGTCTGTCTGAAATGCTGTCCATGGAATCCGAAGCATTTTCTCCAACATTACATTTCGAAAGGATCAATACGGTTCTCGAAACATCTCCACTAATGTTTTAATTATATAAACTTCTGTAGTCTGTTAGTTGCCATTAATCGAAAAAGTATAAAATCAAGTCTAGTTATTTACTAAATACTAGTTTTCCTACTTTTATAATAATTATTATAACATTAATTATTAACATTTTTAACTAATTTTTAAATATCAAAGAAAAGTAAATATTAAATAATTAAAAAATCTTTTAATAGAAAAGCAAATCCCAGCGCCAACTAATTATGTACATAGTTACTTTTAATCGTACAAAAACCCAATGGAAAATTTCGTCAATCTCAACTATTTTAACGAAACTAATCTATGAAGTTAAATGAAGCATTTGTTTAATTAAGGACCCCTGGCCTTTGGCTGTGAGGCCTTGGCCTTCGGATCGGAATAGTGATGAATTAGAGCTATTAATTACTTGTTAATTCAGCTATAGAAAACTATAGAGCAGCTGCAAATTTCCTATTTTTTTTCTTTTTTCCTTGAATCTCTTGAAAGATAGGCAGACGCTTCGCTTCTTTCCAGCTACAATTCGTGCAGTTCACTATAGTGCGTAATTATTGTTTATGGTATAAAATATGACAAAGTTAGATAAATAGATAAAACTCTTTATTGCACACCAAAATATAAATAAAAGAATAACAGACGTATCAAAAATGTACATATAAAATGTATCGCTAAAAGTGATCTCTGCCAAGCAGAGAGCAAATAAATATTTTAAACATAGATAGATGTTGAATTGTATACATAATTGCTTGTAGTTATTTCAGAATGACTTGAAGAATAACTCAATTAACATAAAGTGTAAAGGAATAACAGGTATAAGAGCTATTTTATTTCATCGAAAAAAAATCGTTCTATGAAAAAATATTTCTTTGAGCCGGCGCCCGTTATAATTTTCAACGATTCCTGGATTTTTATAGATTTCCGATAATGATATTTAAGAAGTTATGGTGGAGGGCGGACAGCTTTATGCAAAAATTTAAAGACTTTGAAAGCAAATATCCCGCCATTGAAGGGTTTAAATTTCAATGGCCTGCACATATCGCAGGATAGTTTTAGCAGCGAGGGAAAAAGTTTTTGGACTTTTACCGGTTTTAGTAGGTGAGCGCCCATATTCGTGTATCTTTTCATCTTATGTGCAAGTGCATTGGTGTATCATCCTGTCGAAATAAAATCTGCAGGTTTTGGAAAGGACATATATAACAAAACTAAAGGGAACTGTAAAACATATCAAGGACATATATAACTGTACTAACGAACTGCCTCAAGAGCTCTTTCCATTAAGCTACGATATGAGGTTCTTCAAGAGAGCTGTGAATAGGATTTTGCAAGATCGGCGGCGCGCCCGCATACCCCATGGTGTTGCAGGTGTCCACGGGCGGCGGTAACACTTACCATCACGTGGGACCGCTTGCTCGTCCGTCCACTAGTCTATAAAAAAAAAAACAGAAAAAAAAATGCAAAATTGAAAATGTAAGCGGACAGGAAGCTGTTCAATCCGATATGAAATTAAGTAACTATACCTAAAGTTTAAAGCAAGACTTGTGTCGTTGTGTGACGTTACTAAATAGATGAAAACGTAATTGTTTACTAAATATTACTAATTAATCTATTTTGTTTACGATTAAGTAAGGAACACGTGTGCAAACACCCGCCAATAAAACCTGTTTTGCACAATGTTTTCATAACCTTAGTATTGTTGTTTCCACAATTTACCTACTTGTATAATATTTTTTAGATATGTTAAAATTAAATTAATTCGCTTTTTTTGGGAAACTTATTCAAAATCAATTAGGACACATAATTTATAAATATTTCTAAGATAAATATTTTTACTAATCAATGATTGTAAGCGATAAGCGTCTACGTGTCACTTAGTTAAAACATATAAACTGTTCTTAAACAATACATAAAATATATTAAAAGAATATAACCGTTACGACTACCACTATCACCAAATACCACCGTCAAATGATGTACTTCCGCCCGACATTTGGTGGTAACACGCGACTTCCGGTTGACCCTTAAGCCCCGACGGACATTTCGTTTTATTTGATTAGCTACCCACAATTTAGCTAATGAGTGATGTTATTAGCTAAAGGGGTTGTACATATTTTATATGCTATGTGATTTCCGGCGTTTCATCGCTCTCGTAGTTAACTTTCTAATGATGCAACCTCGAAACCGCAAACGGCATCAAATGTGTTGACTTAATTTTCAAGTTTATTGTGGGACATTTTGGTGGGTACCTACTCGAGGAGTAAGGATTGAATTTATGTTCAATTAATATAAAAACTGTGTATTGTGGACTTTATGGTTTCGTTGTAGTCGTAGTGAGGTGGAGAGTGCACGCTACAATCCAACAGACTCTGAGCGCGCTCTCGTGCCAACGTTTGTCATCTTGGACTAACGTTGGCATGTACCGCGGATGTCTATGAGCGACAGTATCTATTTACCATCAGGTGGACTGTATGCTCGTCTGCCGCCTACGTCCATAAAAAAAAAACTTCGAAGTACCTAAGTAATGTTTGCGCATAATGTTTATGTTAATCAAATAAAAGCATAAGACTGCGTTTTTGTGTGCATCCGAGGATTCAAACTCTTTAGTCCTCAGTAAACCTATTAGCACTTTACTGAGGAACTCCCTAGCTTATTCGACGTAGACGACTTATACGTACTTCGACAGAACTGGACAGTGGCGAGATGTGTTTTGAAATTTGATTTTGAAATTGTTAATTACGATGAGATACGACACGGGCACAATGTGTTGTTCTTCTTTTCATATATGATGCAATTAGCACTTTCTGATAGTGTCAAGTTTTCTCCGTAACATTACTGTTTCATTCAACCTTGACATTGGCAGAATCATCGAAGTCTATCAAGAAATTTGTTATTTGATTGGAACAATCTCAAAGTCTAAAACGTGTGCTGTCAATGTCCAATCCCGTCGAAGTAAGTCAGGAGTCGCTCAGTGAAGTGATAGTGGGTTTATTGAGAACTGAAGAGGACTCCTTGGAAGCATACGAAAAACGCAAAAACACTTTGAAGTTTACTTTTACGGTCACTATTTAACCACAAAATGCACTTTACATAATTTTTATATTAATCAAACAAAAACTCAACTTTCCTTCTCGAGTTCTCGCCAAAAAGGTTGGTACAATGTGCTAATTGCACTATTGAAATATATAAAAAAAAAGTTTATTGCTAACACACAGACATGTTTTGGGAACTAAGTTCATTACTAACGCACAGACATGTTTCGGGAACTAAGTTTATTGCTAACACACAGACATGTTTCGGGAACTAAGTTCATTGCTAACACACAGACATGTTTTGGGAACTAAGTTCATTGCTAACACGCAGACATGTTTTGGGAACTAAGTTCATTGCTAACACGCAGACATGTTTCGGGAACTAAGTTCATTGCTAACACACAGACATGTTTCAATCCTAGCTTCAAGACAGACAATCCTAGCTGCAGCAGCAGTTTGTGATGAAGATCATGTTTAGCTATCAAAATTAAACGTATATGCAAAGCTTCGTGTCCATGCTACTAACTGTTGAGGAGTGCCCTTGTGAGGAGACAATCCTGGCTGCAGTATCAGGTTATTTCTATCATTTTAGTATATTGTCATCAGAACTGAACAAGCATGCAACATTTCAAAGTCGTAAGTTTAGAGGAAGTGGTTCAAATTTGGCTTGCAAGATTTGTCCCGAACATACTAACAGGTAATGTTAAATAAAAGCTTGTAATAAATTCAGTCTTTTCTTTTTAATATATTGGTTATATAGAGTATACTAGTATACTCGTATGTGCATTCTCTTATTGGTAAATCTTGTTTGATAACGCCACATTTACTGCGCCTATTTATAGGTAGAAAATAGGTCACAACCAGATGCATATCCGGGCTAGTGGAAAACAGCGCGTCAGCAGCGATCTGCCGGATCTCGCTAACATAGTTATATTGGTCCGGTTATCCGGCTTATAACCTATTTATACATATTCGTGATATATATTCCAATTATCAGTGTAGCCTTTAAAGTATCAAAAGCATATGATACATGAACTGTACAATGAAACAACACTTTACTTACCTGCTATACTATATTTTATCGATGAATGATAAAGGTTTGCTTGAGAATTAGAACTGAATGATTAGAGAATGGTCGGGAATGGAAATGGTGTTGTCGGCCGGCTTTGGAATGGCAGCACCATGGATATGGGAGTATATATTCTCAAAACGATGATCATCACCCTATCTTTTCCTATGGGTAGCATAAAAGGCTACTAGGGGATAATAAAGCCACTACCCACAAGCCCTGATGAACTACATGTCCTCTAAAGAAGTGGAGTCCACTCTTTTAGCGGTGATGTAGTTTCTCTTACAGTAACCCACGGGAAGAGATAGAGTGGTGTTATTCGAAAGTCGGCCGAAACTTTAATTATTACATGATATAAATGATAATTGAAACGGTTGCATTATTGTTGTTATTTAACAATAATTTTCTTATTAGAGTTGCATTGCAATAATCCCTACGAAATAAGGGTGGTTGGTATGTCAATAGCAAAACAGAAAATAGGTAGGTAGCAAAACATTTGTGTTCAAAGCGTGCTGCAAACAACGCGTTCAAACTCGGGTGTATTACGTGCGGTCAAAGTCACATTTTCATTTGCGACGGCGCTTGGTATATGTGATAAGTAGTAGCGAATTTATAGATTTTTATATACGGATTTTTATACTCGATATCGATATAAGCCTATAACGTCTCACTGCAGAGCACATTAGGGCCTACCCTAATAGATCATCGGGAGGTTTCGGGTCACAAACTGGAGTTATTTTTTTATTTAATTCTCGAAACCGACATTGGTTACCGCTCGATGGTTTCCTTCACTGCTGAGCCAGTGATTTTTTTTAAATTATTCTTGTTTTCCAGAAACTTGTTTAATATGCCGAATTAACTTTAAGTTGGCTGGAAGACAATGCCATGTCCCATTAAGCCCGCCTATTGTACTTTGTGCAATAAAGTGTTAAAGAAATAAATAAATAAATTTCTGCACAGGATCGTATGTAAGAGAGTAATCAATGTAATAAATCTTCTTTAATTTTGGATAAATCTTGATTTTATAATTTTACATAGAAATGAACCAATGAAGGCGAGATAAGTGCTTGCATTTTTAGTTTAGCTCAATTAAACTTTTTACAAAACGAAAATCTTTATACAATATCTTGTTTTAATAATTATATAAGACTTTATAAAGCAAGTTAGCTTCGCATATGCTATGCTTTCTCAACATCTTTTCAAACCCATAATAACTATGCAATAAATACTTTGAAAAAATATTTTATTCATATTTTTCACAAAGTAAAGTGAAA
Organism: Sesia apiformis; assembly: GCA_914767545.1. Lineage (NCBI taxonomy): Eukaryota > Metazoa > Arthropoda > Insecta > Lepidoptera > Sesiidae > Sesia > Sesia apiformis. The sequence goes on from OU611958.1 coordinate 2,059,672, forward strand.
ACATACATTATTCGCTTATCATTTGGCACAATAGATACTGCTGTGTATTCGCACAAGATGGAATATATATATAAATTTATATATATATATATACACGTGCGTGTGTGTGTGTGTGTGAATGTGTGTCAGTGTAGGTATGTGTATGCATGTGCATATGCACGTGTACATGTACATACATATATATATAATTACTAATAACAAAATCTTAATAATAAGTACTAACATAGTCTATAAGTTAAAATTGTTACTAACACTAAAAAGAACAAATGAAATATGAACTTTATCTGAAATAAATGAATTATATATTATATATTACCTACCAATGCTTGGTACAGTTTACCTATTTGTCCAATGCTCACGTCATTTCGCAAAGTGACATATTTGCACGATTTATTTTTAGAGTTTGTACATTTTTGAACATCAAACGTTTTCCATTACTTTTTCAGTTTTAATATTATAAAAAAAAATTAACAAAACAGTTTAAAATAATGAAATTTAAAAAAAAATGTTGCGTTGTGAATCATACAGAGCCCAAAACAACAATTTTTGTTTGTCGGTCTGCGTCTCCTGTTTGAACATGCAAGGAAACTTGACATATTTATAGCTTATGACGTGACGAGTTTACATTTAAGGAAACATTTTTAAGAATTAGAATCTAATAAATTTCTTTTTTTTGTTTAAAAATTGGTACCGTATTTAAAATAGCAGCGAAAAATACTAAATGAGAGTAATCCATGTTCAGCGAAACAACCTATTTTTGAACAGTTGTTCAAGGAAAGTAATAATATGAAAGTAAACAATTTTTAAAAATTCTAATAATCTCATTACCAAGTCGACGGAGTTCTGCTTCGCTGGACTCCTTCAGGGAACTTAAACATTAGTTTTGCTATTAAATTTGCTTTTAGATTTAGATTTACATTTACACATTTAGATTTGCTATTAAAGCAATTTATTAAATTGTAATTCTTAAAAATGTTCCTTAAATGTCAACTCGGCACGTCATAAGCTATAAATATGCAAAGTTTCATTGAAATCCGTCCAGATCGAAATTTCTTAAATTATTTTTATTAAAACATTGCAAATGTTAAATATATATTTATTTTTATCTCACGGAGGCGGTTTACGTTTAGTAGGACTTATTACAATGTTTTAATGTGCGTAAACTTGAGAACGCTCAGTTGTGGTAGGCGGCGGGAGGCGATTGACAAAAGTGGACAAATGACATCACCTGACATGACATTTTGTACATCACCCCCTGACGCATATTTGGGTATTACTATTGGGTTTCCGACGTCGCGGCGCACACAATAATCACTACTAAGCATATTGTTCAATATAATTCCCACATCGGGTCACAGAAGTGCGGTCCATCCGCATTTCCTCGTAACGGAGGTGTCGCGTACTGTTCCGTCCAAAAATCATTATATCCCGCCAATCAGCAGGCTGTGCAATGAACTGCCTCAAGAGCTCTGTCCATTACGCTACGATATGGGGTTCTTCAAGAAAGCTGTGAATAGGTTTTTGCAAGGTCGGCGGCGCGCCCGCGCACCCCCTGGTGTTGCAGGTGTCCATGGGTGGCGGTAACACTTACCATCACGTGGGACCGCTTGCTCGTCCGCCTACTTCCCTATAAAAAAACGCCTTCGTGAGATGAAAGAATTATACCAAACACACTTTACCAATAGTTTCATCAAAGTACACGATTCACTAGCAGATCTATGACCGGTACAGATAATGGGGGAAGTTAATTACACCCGACCCGCCCTGTCAGGGGCATTCATACCCTTGGGACCACCCAATTAAGAGTGACACGTTACTCTGATGGGAGTTTAGGTACATGACATAATCAAAGTTCAATTGATGAAAGTTCTCTTACAGTTGAACAGAATATCGGTTATTGACACACAACAATATATCAAGCCTGTAACGTTTCAATACAGGGCAAAGGCCTCTCCTTGTAATTTGTAGGCCTCTCCTTGGGATTTCGAGATAGATGCCCCAGATTTGTAGGAATGTTTCTATGAAAACTACGGGCCGCTGGTCCAATAATCCCGTGTGGTTTTTACGCGCTAGTAAATCATAAACGAATTATTCGGCGACTATAAAGTGACTATGAATTCGATATACTTGTATTCAAGCCACGACGTGTGCATCTGTAAATTACCTCTTTGTTTAGTACATACATTATTGAAATTATACATACCATATATTTCTTGGAAATTATTTTATCCTTTCAAAGAGGAATCTCATCATTTGACATTCTCGACTGATCTTGGCATGTATCTCGGATGTCTATGGACGATATATCCACTCACCATCAGTGTTACCATTTTTTACTTACCATTTTTTGAGGGGGAGAGTGCACGCTGCAATCCAACAGCTGCTGGGCGCGCTCGACTGGCCACATTATCCCTCTCTCACAGAAGACTACTTTGAAATGTACTGCATTTCCCACCGTACGTACGTGTTTCGGTAGTGAGTGAGAAAGCCAGAGCCTATTCCCATCCTGTCCCTCCCCATTTTCCCAACCCTTTCTCCAAATCCATTTCTATATCTCCCAAAGATAGGCAGCGTATCCGGGGGCGTGCCAACGTTTGTCATTTTGAACTAATGTTGGCATGTATCGCGGATGTCTATGGGCGACAGTATCCACTTACCATAACCTTACAATAACTCATTCTTTTCAAATATGATATGTAGGTACTAATTTGTTTTGGCCTTATTATAAATGTAATTTGAATGGCACATACCGGTAACTTGTAAGTAGTGAGCACAATTATATGTAACCACTACTTTTTATACGTATACTTGTTTATTATTACCTCTGTTGGTTATCCAAATTAAACAAATAAAGTATAGAATCCTTAAACTAAACAGTTTTAGAGTAGAGCTTTTAACCTCAAAGGTTTACGACATTCAACCGTTAACAATCTGAATTATAACTCTCACAATCGTTTAACGCTTTAGGTTTTAACTTGAGGTTCATTACCGTTCAGTCAGCACTCGAGCGTCGAGTGCTCAGCCATAAGAATAGATAATAATCATTTAGCACGATATTTTTAGTTTTTTGTTCCAAAAAGATATTAAACAAATGAAAATTTGTATGCTCACGGGAGCAATCTACACAAAGGAATCATTGTATCATTATAAATGCATGAAGGTATTTTTACGATAACGCAATAATTCGGCGAACAAAAAATCAAATAAAATCTACGTATTCCCCGTAGTAGCACCTACTTGATAAATCCGCGCGTTCACTTCAAAGCCCTTGGACAAATTGGAATCGATTTAATTTCGACGGGTCGCAGCGGACAGCATTTTTAAGGTTTTATCACACTGTAACTTTGATATTAACAATTTCTTCTTTGGTAGTATTTAAACGAACACCAAACATGCACACACAAGCTCATGCATACACATATACACACACACACTGAGGAAAAGCTTCTGATGCATTCCAGCAACCCTCAGCCTGCACTAATCACTACGCTTGGCAGGCAGTATTAGATCTCACATAAATATTAGCAGCCCACTCATTCATATGTAATGATGGGTAGAATAATGCGTGCGCGCGCGACGTATTATGCATCGCAGCGTCTCGCTCCTTATATTTATTCGTTCAAGCAATTTGACTCGAGCAATTGTCGCTCAAGCAACTTTGACTTAATTTTACGCTTCCAAACATAGGTTAATCGTTGTTTTATTTTTAAGTCAGGACTTCTACTAAAAGGTCTTAATACACAGTCAAATTGTTCTTTACATTTTACAACCTAAACAATCACGACGTTATAGACATTTTTTTATTGCCTTTGCCTTCAAAAGAAAATAAAAGAATGCGACTCGATCTTAGAAGTCTCAATAAATGCGAATCTCTTTGTATAACGTTTTGTCGATAAGATCTATTATTGGTTTTGTACGTCTTTAGAAAATAACGTCGTGAATAGAACTTGATTTATTATAATAAATTAATTTAGGAAGTTTTTTTGATGTTTCATTTTAAATGAGTGGCCATAAAAATATGTTCCCGGACGATTTATTAAACATTACTTTTATATTGTACTAACCGTGCCCGCGACTTAGAGTTAGAATATGTATGGTTAGCTTGATTCCCACGGGAGCTTTATAATTGATCTGGATAAAATGTATCCGATCGGTAAGGTTTTCTCACTAAATCTGTAAAAAGATTGGAAGGACTGTACAATGTATGGTAAAGCCTAATTGTGTGAGCTTTTTTTTTTAGACAGAGGAGTGTATATACATGGTATTTTTGAAATTGTGAAAGTGCGGAAAAGCACGATTTTTTTTTAATTTTATTTTTTCACAATTTTGAGGTTATCTGTGTTTTTAGTTACTGGGCAAAGAATATTTTGATGTCATAACGATTGTGGCTGTGATGACGATTTATAAGAACATTCTAGGAGTTATTAATCTAGTACCAAGTTTTGTGTTAGTACCAACTTTGCTTTCATCAGTGATTTTTTTTTTTAATTTCTAAATTTTGAGGTTATTTCAGTGTTTTTAGTTACTGGGCAGATAATATTGATGTCAACAATAATAATAATAATAAATGAAACAACCATTGTTTTTTAACAAATATAATTTATTTATAAACATATTTAATGCACTTTATTAGTTCCTCAAAGGGATCCAATTTATTTAAGATAATTTCTCTCTTCCAGGAATACTCTACCAACCAATTTGTGAAGTCACCTTTATCTTGTCTTTATTAAATCTCCTTTTTAAACCTTGCCAGTGACCTTCTATCCTTTGAGTGTGTGTCCCATCTGGTGCCACAAAGCGGTTCTCAGGATCACTATGGTTACATTTTTTATGGATGTAACCATGTTCAGGCAAACAATCGTATGCCCTCCAGGAATCGGTATGTATAATTGAACCTACCTTGATATGTTTTTTTATTAGTGGCACCAGTACATCAGTTGTCCTTCTATTACCGGGACACACCTCTAACCTCAAATCATCACTATTATTGGCAATCATGCCGATGACCCAGTGCCCTTCCACTTGTCGTCCCCTATTATATTTTCTTTTTCCAAATTTGGATTCATCAATTTGAACAATACAGTTGGGGCCACCGATTTTTTCTTTTTCAATTTGATTGTCTAAATGATACACTCTTACTACTTCACTACAATAATTGTACCAATCTGCGATAGTTTTATGGGATAATACAGTCTCCCTATCTTCTGCGCAGCACTCTTTTTGTACCACGTCATAGGAGTAACTATTGCAAAAACAATACATCAATTCGAACACTACTGGAAGTGGGAGATGAACATTTTCGAACCATGTTCCTTTTACACGGGAAGTGTATTTTGTTCTGCAGTTACTTTTTCTGCATCTGTATACGCCAAATTGACATGAACTGTAGTCCAAATACATTGGCTTCTTATGATAATTGCATATCATGATCTTGGATATCAATCCTCTTTCTTCTGCAAACTCGATGCACTGCTGTTTTGTTCCGAGTTTTTGTATCACTCGTCTTAAGTTCCAGAGTGAGCGAACTTCTTCAGCATACAAGTGTTTACGCCTGTAATAAAATGAGATATTGATATGAATAAAGTGCCTTGTGATGAGCTTACAGTGATGGACTGATACTACTGATAAGGAAGCACTTTAGAAAGGGGAAACTCACCAATTTCTGTGATTCAACTGAAGGTGATAAAAGGACAGATTCGGGTCTGGCGCTAGCTTGGCTTGCTCGTTGTGGTCACAAGACAAATCTAACCATCAGAGTCAGAGTGCTCTGAAGATAATAAAAGGCCAGATTCGGATTTGGCGCTTCGCCGGCCGCTACCGCGGCACGCTCGCTTCGCTCGCTCGGCTCGCGCGTTGTATTCACAAGACAAACGTAACCTAACCCAGCAGTCGGAGTGCCCAGAACATAATAACAGGCCGGATTCGGATTTGGCGCTTCGCCGGCCGCTGCCGCGGCACGCTCGCTTCGCTCGCTCGGCTCGCGCGTTGTATTCACAAGACAAACATAACCTAACCCAGCAGTCGGAGTGCCCAGAACATAATAACAGGCCGGATTCGGATTTGGCGCTTCGCCGGCCGCTGCCGCGGCACGCTCGCTTCGCTCGCTCGGCTCGCGCGTTGTATTCACAAGACAAACGTAACCTAACCCAGCAGTCGGAGTGCCCAGAACATAATAACAGGCCGGATTCGGAATTGGCGCTTCGTCGGCCGCTGCCGCGGCACGCTCGCTACGCTCGCTCGGCTCGCGCGTTGTGTTCGCAAGACAAACCTAACCTAACCCAGCATAAAAGGCCCAGATTCTAATCTGGTGCTTACAATTTAAATTACATCAATGAAAACTATTTTATAAATAAACAATTGAAAAATTATGTTACCTGTTCGAAATGCCAGATAAATTAGAGCTATGTGGAATGGTAGACGGCCCAGGTGTCGGCTCATCTTCAATTATGTTAGCAAGCGGCTCCTCACTTCCAGACTCAGCAGAAGTCGCGAACACAAACGGCTCATTAGAGTCCAACGTTTGGTCACACACTTCACTATCACAACATAACGGAGAAGAGGTTTGGGGCTTCTGTGATGCCATTTTAGTTAAAGAATTGCTCTCAAACAGGTAAAAACGGGACGATCTCAACTGCGAGTACAAACGATAACTAAATTGAAAAATTCAAATTAACAATTGCCATGCATCAAACTGGCGAACCGTTATTGCGTTCTGTTCCCGCACGGTATATTTGCGGTATAATATAAAATCCATAAATATTTGCGAAAATGAATTTAAGGTATTATTTAATTAAAATTAATTAGTTATTATTTAATAAAAGTTAATTAGTTATTATTTAATAAATAATAATCACATGTAAAACATAAAATGATACATTCATTGATATGTGTAACGAAACGCGTTGAAGAAACCTGTCAAAATGTCGGACCCACAAGTGTAAAATTTAAAATTTTAATAATTTTTTTTCCGCAAAATTATGCTTTTCCGCATAATAATATATAGCAGGTCAGGTACCATATTACTTATAGGATCTAAATAAAAAAAATGAGCCAAAAACTCGCTACCATACATTGTACAGTTGAGCCAAAAGATTTATTTCAAATCAAACATAAAGGAACCGTTTAATAACGCCTCAACTATAATCATCGAGATCTAATACGCCCGTTTTGACACCTGTCATTATGACGTAATTAGGGATGCGAACCAAAGAAATCGGTACCCTGAGTATCCGATTATCACGAAAAATCGATTCTAAGTTATGAGGTTTTAATAGTTTTGTTTTTTTTGGATTTTTAGTTTAAAAGTTCTAGAAAGTGATAGAATGATACAATGGAACACAAGAAAACCTGAATTCTGTAGCAAACATAAAACAAATCGCTTCATAATTATTATTAATTATAATCCTTATTCCCTTTCGCCAGAAGAAGAGCTAAAATTGTCAGTTGAGCTATCGTCGCCTGTATAAATAATTATTTCATTTTCAATTAAATTATCAATATTGACGTCTCTGTCAAAATCTTCCTTTATTATTTTTCTTGTTTTTGCCCAGTCTTCCTTCAATAACGTCAATATTTTCTTAGTAGAGAACGGTGGCTGAGTATTTTTGCGTGCTGCCGTAGCCTGAAAAAAAATTGTTTTGGTAATGTACTCCTTCACTCATATTAATAAAAAAAAATGTAGGTACATCTCCTATATCTACACCTCTTTACAATGTTATACTAATAAGACCAGTGGGTATAAAATAATTATACATTCACATGAATAAACAATTAACATAATAGTATTACTGGAATACTAACCTTTAACTTGAGCCCAAATCAACTCAATAGCATTGTATTGACAATGGTACGGCGCTGCTCTTATAATTTTGTGTCCGTGCTCAATCATCAATTTCATATCTAAGTTTTAGAGGTTTATTTTCTCTTACCAATTTCAATAACTCCACTTTCAATTACTTTCTGTCGGCTTCAACACCATTTCTTTGCAACCATGCTACCAAATCAGCCGTTTTTATTTGCCTGAGTAGGCGCTTTATCAATTTGCACTGAATGATAAGATGCATTGTCCATAATGATTGTACATTGTTCGGAGAGGTTCGGAAGTAAACATGTTGTAAACCACTCTTTAAATTTATCAGCGTCCATTTCTTCGTGGTATTCCTTCGTACTCTTCGATTCTAATGCAAGTAAAGCATTGTTCACGAAACCTCCCCCGGCTGATCCAGCATGGCAAATTATTAGGCGTCCACCTTTCCGTTGGCACTTTAGAGCAGGATGCTTTCGTATCGTCTATCCAGGACTGCGGCACTGTATGACCGGAGTTCAACCATGACTCGTCGATAAATATGACGTTATCTCAATCAGTAATTTTATTTATTTCTCTCAAAAATGAAACTATTTGCAATATTAAATCATATCTTTCCATCATAATCTTTCTTTTGTCGGTCTTCTTGTATTTGAAACCAATTTGTTTCTTAATTGTGATTAGCGACCAAGAACTGCCAGTAAACAAGCCAATTTCTTGAAGCGATATTAACAGTTTACTCACAGTAGGGTATTCGTTTCTTGTATAACAAGCATAAACATGGTTCCGAATAGCGTTGGCGTCGAATGTGTCCATGCCTGTTACAGGCTTGCTTTTCTTTTTCTTTTTAGGCATACGTACCTAATACGTTTTCTTCACTACGGGAAGGCCCATCCTTTTCCATCATGATGGTCCGTATGGTTTTTTTGCCTATTCCAAGTGCATCTGCGACACGATCCTGTACTTGTATTACTGGCAATACAGGTTCCCCATTAAGTGATTCACGTTCGAAGTATTCGTGCAACTGCACGATCAATTCGCGCGATTGGCTATTAATGGTACGTCCTCTCTTCAACATGTTGAAAAAGAGTCCATACGACACCACAAAAAACTATGATATTAAGTTCAAATCACTATGTTCAATCAAAGTCCAGAAAATAATAGCCAAGGTCAACGTGATAGCAAACAGAAATAGTCCAAAAACAAAGCCAAGTCACAAGAAAAATACACCGAATACAAAGGAACACACAGTCAACTTCCAAGATGAAGAAAGACTGCGCGGATGCCGACGCCAGGTACCGTCAGGTCGAAATAGTGTTGCCAATTAAAATTTTTCTTTACGGCTTTGAGTGCTAAGCTCACTTAAAGGCTTAATAAAACATTAAAATTATTTCATTATATTATTTATGTTATATGGAATTCATATGGAATTTCATTATATTATTTTTATATGGTATCGAATATAGCCGGTGAAAATCAGCGATCAAATTAGTTACAGCACTATTGTTTAAAGAGAAAAGGACTGAGAACGTAAATGTTTTTGAGACGTTTCGTAGCAATTCGAAATTACATTTTACTTTGGAAATTACGTGAAAAAAAAATACTTGCAATATGTTTGCAAGTGTTTTTTGAACCCAAAAAGTTAATAATATTTTTTTTATTATTTTGTTGATATCATCCTAAGTTACATTCTATTGTCGTAACTAGCTGTCAAAACGGGCCTTTTAGATTTCGACAGGTTTAATGCTACAATAATGACATTCTCACATGCCTATAATACCAACCACCCTTGTCACGGTATTCGGTATCGAGGATGGGAGGCATTCCGTTTTCCAACTATTGATTTTGCTAAACTTAATATTATGAAGGCTATATGTATACCTACATACGCTAACTTATATTTAGATTGTATGACAGTTCATGTAGGAGACAATGACGTTTTACGTGTTTATATCTTTGAATATAGAACAGCTATATTTTTTTTGTATTATAGAAAAAGGCGGCAGACGAGCATACAGTCCACCTGATGGTAAGTGGGCACTGTTGTCCATAGACATCCGCGATACCATGCCAACATCAGTCCAGAATGCCAAGCATTGGCACGCCTCCGGATGCGCTACCTACCTTTGCAGATCAAAGAATGGATTGGAGAAAATGGGGAGGGATAAGTTGGGACGGGTATGGGCTCTGGCATATCTCACTCACTACAGAAACACGTACGGACATTGGGGAAATACGATAGAGTAGGAAATGCAATACATTTTAAGGTAGTCTTCTGTGAGAGAGGGGTAACGTGGCCAGTCGAGTACGCCCAGCAGCTGTGGGAATTAAGCGTGTCCCCAAACAAATAATAGGTATAATGCCGTTTTTCAATTTATAATGACACTGAAAATATGATTAATATATTTAGTTATTATACCGTCACCAGTTCGGACCGCTCACACACATTGTCCAGTGTGTATGGCTTTAAAACGGTACGCTGGCCAAGCGGATTGGCGAGTCCACTCTTTCTGAGATGATGTAGTTTCTTCAAGGCTTGTGGTAGCAGCTTTGATATCCTTTTGTCGCTTTTCACGCCAAGCACTGAAAGAGATAGGGTGATGCTATATTCAAGCCAACCGACAACACACGGCCACGGGTAGCTATACTTTGCCGTAAAAATGTCCCAAGTATCTGTAAAAGTAAACACTGTTATATTCCGTTTACGTTATGTAATGTCTCTTGCGGTGGAAGGTAACAATAATTTCTTTTTATAGATATACATTACTGGTATATTGGAACAAGAAGGTAACAATGTAATAAAGAAAGATATGTTATTTTGTTTTATTTTTCGCTAGATATACTATTGTATTTTGAAAAAGTATGTATAAGCAAAACAGCACGAGTTGAGGGCGTACGATACACGAACAATTTTATGTAGTTGATGGAAACAGGTTTATACAGTTGTTTATGCCACGCTTTCCACGTTTCACACTTTCAGACTATGGGTGAAAAATTTGTATATCGTATCTCATCCAGCGATTACAAAATTCAGCGTTTCTTTCTGTGTCGTTTCTCTTTCCCTGCGCGTAATTTTAACTAATAGGCACGTCATATCCCGTAACTAGTCAATTTCATAACTCTTCTTTTGCACCAATTCATCTCATTACCCACGCGTTTTAAATGGTGTGCCAGTGGTGTGCACCACTCTACGAACCAGAATATAGATACAAATTCCACAGACAAGGAGCTGTTGCGAATGGTGCAGTCTTCACGACACTTTATAAGGCGAATCCGAAATTTGTGGAATAAACTGCCAACTGAGGTTTATCCACTGAGCCATGACATGGAGTTCTTCAAGAGAACTGTGAATCCTATTCACTCGCATCCTGCAAACTCGCAACCCCCCTGGTGTTGCAGGTGTCCATGGACGGCGGTGACCACGTACCGGCTTGTGGCACGCCCGCCACTTTTAATAAAAGAAAATATTTTCCGTCATTTTGTCAATGATTTTTCTTTCCTTGTTTGTTTTATGTTTCTTGTTGAATAATTATATCTTTCTTTATTTCAAATGTTTGAAGTTATGTATTTTATACAGTCCACGGTACATGTCAACTTCAGTCCACGATGACAAACGTTGACACGGCCCCGGATGTGTTGCTGTCTTTTGAAAACTATGTTCTTTGTTGTCCAGGTGGACACGATGCAGTTCTCAATAGAGTGCTACGCGACCTGGCCATCGTTGCGCTACATATTCGGTATAGGCGTCATGATGCTGTACTTGTTCATGGGTGAGTAGTTTTACTTGTTGTGTTTTTTTATATACGATGAAGGCGGAGCGCCCGCATACCCCCTGGTGTTGCAGGTGTCCATGGGCGGCTGTAACACTTACCATCACGTGGGACCGCTTGCTCGTCCGCCCACTAGTCTATATAAAAAAAAAAGATGAGCATACAATGCACCTGCTGGTGAGTGGATACTGCCGCCCTGCGACATCAGCGATACATGCCAACTTCAGTCCAGAAGGACACATGTTAGCATGCCTCCGTATGCGCTGGTTACTTGGTTGGTTTGAAAAACTAGACAGATTTAGAGAGAGAGATGGGAAAATTGGAAGGGATAGTATAGGATGGAAGGGAAAATACAATACAGGGAAATACAATGCGACGCATAACTTTAAACTTTTAAAGATTACAATAGACTTTTATTTTTCATATAAGTACCGCCACACTCAACGGCCCACACTAGGATTCCCTGTATCGTCAGTAACATACAAAAACAGACACACCAGCCCGTCCCGAATTTGTCTTTAAACAAATTAATGTACAACCGGGAATCGAACCTGGAACCTTTTACACACAGCAGGCACTACCAACTGGGCTAATCAGCCGTCATGAATCCCTCTGGCGTGTGTCTGCCATAACAAAATAGTTATGCAAAAGTACTTTGACAATATCGTCAGTTCTTTTAAAAGTTAAAATCAGCATAAAATTTTCACATTTATAGTATTAACATAAAATTCATAAAACATAAAAAAAACGTTCACTACAGGCCATTAATAAAACTCATAATCTCACTCTCGTTTATTGGACTTAATGGAACACCTAAAAGAGCAAATGAAATACAAAGAATTTTATAAGTAGGTATTATATAAAACAAAGGTCTATTTAAATTGTAAAAGAGTTTCGTGGTAAAATCACTTTATAAACTTTCTAAAAACGTTAGGGTTGCCAGCTTTCTGTTATTATTATTTTCTTATCACGTCCTACGTATCTATTATAGTTCAGGGGGCTTTGAAACTCGAAATAGGTGTAGTCTTTGTAACTAGAAGTATTTACCTATAAGTATGTCATCTATCTAGTTTTTCTGGGGATTTAGAATGCTAGTTCTACATATAAGTTAAACATGGAAAACATATGCCCTTTTTTTAAATTCAAATCATTTATTCAAAGAATAAATCTTGCATTCCTGATAACTAATTTACATCTTGAGATTGGCCATTAATTTGCGCTGTATTGTAATCATCACAAGTATTTGACTTAGTATACAAACAAGTAGGTTTGTCAACTGACTCGATTAAGTCAGATAGGCCTGGCGGATAGAGAGCTCGATATAGACTCGATAGAGGCTTGACTCTGGGTATCGTATCGCTCAGAAGGCCTGGCGGAACGCGATTTGTTCTGTTTGTTTAGATACTTCTACTAACTTCTAAGACGCAGTGAAAATAACTTTGAAAATTAAAAAGTAAAAAATGTTAGACATCTCCATGTTGTTGTTTTTAATGTACACGTGCTTTTTAATAGTATCTGGTGATACTAAATAGTAAACAATCGTTAAAGGTAATTATAATAATAATAATTATTATTATATTGTAATATAATAATAATTATTATTATTACTCTGTTTCCTACACAGAAAATACCTTTGTTTGTGGCATATTGCCTTTCTTTGCTTGTTTATTTTTCTATATACATATATACAGGCTATAATGTAACTCAATTTTTTCTCAAACTTGAATTCCACTCATGGCAATGAGGCAATGATCCACTCATGGATTTGAATTAATTGACATTAAATGTAATATTTATTTTAGCTTCTAAAAATATCAACTTATTGAACTTTGTATGTAACAAATTCATAATAATAGAATAAATTTATTTTGTAAGAAGAAAAAACTAAAAAAATCTTTTTTACAAATACACGTAAAATTTTCATATCAAGAACTCAAGCTCATGAACGGAATTCATGGTTTCATGCTTCGTTTAAAGTTCTTACACACCCTGTGTATCAATAATCCCGAAATATTTATTTTCAAAATTAGCAACCCTAATGAGATCGCTGTATCCTATCTAATTATCTAAAGCTGTTATACCAGTTGTAAGCGATTTTAAGAGATTTTTTCAATTTTTCTCTGGTGACGTATTACAGCAATTACGATAGGTGTGGCAAAGCCATTAAGATGTCGCGTCGATATGCAGTTGGGCTTTTACAGCACTGGGCGAAATGTTACTTACTGTTCGAAAGTTATATTAAGAAATTATATTTACGTATTTTTGCGAAATATTTCGGAATCATTGAAAAGGGTAAGACGAAATGGATTCTTTGAATACTTTACGTGAAGCAGGTACTTTGAATGCGAAATGGTGTTGGAACTTCTCAAATGCCAATCAGAGCGTGACATTTTGTGGCGCGCCATTTTGTCTGGATCTTGTTTTGGATTGGATGATTCTGGATTTTATTGTTGATATTTATGCCGGCTACTGAATTTGGGGTTTATTTAAAAAGAATCTTCGGCAAAGATTAGATTTTCACACTAGATCAGTAGATCCCTTAGACCAGGCATGGGCAACCTTTGGGAAATCGCGAGCTAAACTGTCAGACGTTCATGATATCGCGGGCCGTAGGTAATAGTTGTGTATACAAAAAAAAACGTTTATCTTATTTTATGCGTTTATTTAGTAAGCCAAAGTTACAATGTGATCTTAATAGTGTATTTATTTACTTATTATTATTAACATTAATGGGAAGCTTGTACTTGAACTTGAGCAACAAGATTATTAATGTCGGGATCAATCCCACTAATACACAGGCGCAAAGTATTTTGCAAATTTTCATCAGTAAGCCTAGTTCGACACTTCAATTTATTGGTTTTCATCACTGAAAAAAATTGTTCACATTTATGTGTGCTTCCAAATGCGCAAATCAGTTTTCTTGCAAATGCTCTCAGATGTGGATACCTTTCCTCAACAAGGTATGCCCTGTAAAAGTCACTCAGCGCGACATCTTCAAATTTCGACTTCAATAGTATGTCTTCTTGTAGCTCAATCAGCTCCATTTGCAGGTGTGCTGGGGCCTTTCCTACGTCACATTTTGTCGGAGTAGCAAATAGGTTAAAGCTGCTATCCATGTTCTTAAAGTCGGCAAATCTATTTTAAAATTGCTCCGACAGTAATATCAGTTCTTCAGCACATTGAGCATGAGCAATATTTTCATGACGGGATAGCGTTGAAAAATGGTAAGTTTCCAGATCGCATTCGTGTTTCCCACAAACAAATTTTGTTCTGGAACGCTTTTAAATGGCTGTACAATTCGTTCACCACCTGACCTTGTTTTTGTAGTTTCAAATTTAAATCGTTTAAATGTCCCATGACGTCCACCAGAAATGCCAAGTCACACACCCATTTTGGATCACTGACTTCAGGCAGTGGTTTTTCTTTGATTTCCATAAAATCGGCTATTTCTTGTCTGAGGTCGTAAAATCTTTTTAACATTTTGCCTTTGCTTAGGCACCTTACTTAATAGTAAGTCACATCATCGTGTTCTGAAAAGAGGTCATCCAAAAATGCTTAGAACTGGCGATGGTTAAGCGCACGGGATCGTATAAAATTGATGCTCTTTACAACCACATTCATAACATTTTGCAATCTGATGGACTTGGAACATAAGTTTTGTTGGAGGATAATGCAATGGAGGATTATGAAATCTTCTTTTTCCACGTTCAGCTCAGTTGCTTTTTGTTTCGAAATGCCGCAAACAGTGCAAACCCCAACCAATCGACACCACTGCAAACCATACTGATCGATAGCAGCTCGAACCTCATCAAAAATGTCCAGTAGTAGTCCTTTTTAGCGGTTGTAGCGCCAGCAATTCTTCAGTTACATTAAAATCTTTATCTACACCTCGTAGGAAAATAGCTAATTGGCCCGTATCAGACAAGTCAATGCTCTCGTCCAAAGCAATCGAAAACGCTTGAAATTCTGTCACACGATCAATCAACCTTTTCTTGATATCTTCAGCCATCATATCAATACGTCGAACAACAGTAGGTACGTCTTGACAAATTTATTTTTTCGAACTCTTTTTTCTTCTCCGGATATAGAATATCTGCAATTTCTAAGAGGCACTCTTTGACAAATTCTCCTTCAGCAAATGGCTTCGATGACTTTACTATTTTTGAACTGGCTATGAAGCTAGCTTTCACAACACTGTCCAGTTGTGTCCTTTGTTTATGAAACATTTGTTGCTGTTTGTTCAAACCAGTGATTAACTTTTGAATTTTTTCTTTTCGTGACTGACCCGCGCGTTTATGCTGAGCAATATGTTTACTGGAATAATGCCGTTTCATATTGTATTCTTTTAAAACTGATATAGATTCATTGCACAACAAGCAGACTGGCTTACCACTGTAGGTACATTATGAAAAAATATTCATCAGTCCATTTTTCTTGAAATTGGCGACATTCTGAGTCGACTTTTCGTTTTTTAACACCAAATATTCTTCCAGAAGCCTTCTGAACTAAGAGTCACAAAACTAAAAACTATCGCAATGCAATGTGACAAGCAGTGCAATCACTTGAAAAACAATAATGACCTAACGTTCATTCATGTCCGGCCGGCCGGCACAACCCCACGTGCACAGCCTCCCTCAGTTTCTTTTTCATCCTGCGCGCCTGGCATCTATACCTACACGTCTTTATCGCTACGATGAAATTCCAAGAAATCCATTCAAGTGCTTTGGTTGCGTACTTGCCTATTATTTTGCACTTGATGTAATCGCTTTGGGCGGAGTAAGTAAAAGGATCTAATTCTCAGTGAATTTTGACTCAAATGGTTCGAATGTTCGGCGGGCCGGATAAAAAGCTGTAACGGGCCGTATCCGGCCCGCGGGCCGGACGTTGCCCATATATGCCTTAGACAGTAATAAATAAATATTCGTAACTTTGAGGATTTTTATGGCTGACAGACATTTTTACTCTTAATTTAATAGCTTCATGCACAATCCTGCGTTAATATTCGATGTTGTTTTAGAATAGCTCAAAAATTGTTGAATTTGTAGATAAAATGAGTAGATACCTTAACGGTCTCGTTTTTGCAGTAAATTAGAAAAACATAAGGAATGTGTTAATTTTAGTCTTTTTTCAAAATGTTACACTGAATAATATGTGCTTTTGTGTTACACGGTTAATAGATTAGTTATACTTTTGTGTATTGAAAGTATTTCTTTTTACGTCGATATCACGTCAACTTCCAAAGATACTGCAAAGAGTACAGTTTGAACATATACCTACACTACACCTGTAATACGCCGAATTTAAAATAAAAACGGATGCCATTCAGAGGGGGTTGGACTATGACCTCATATGGGGTATATTTATCGATACATATGGGGTATATTTATCGATACATATGGGGTATATTTATCGATACATATGGGGTATATATATCGATACATATGGGGTATATTTATCGATACATATGGGGTATATTTATCGATAAAATTAAGCGTACCTACTATTTGCCCTTATTTGTGCAGACCATAACCAAACACACTATAGTTCTTATCAGTGATTTAATCCAGCGTTGAGAATATGGTCTGTCAATTTTTTTTGTTGGCGATTTTTTACAGTATTGATTTAGGAAATAAACATTTCTTTGACATTTCTATATATTAGATTGAGGGTAAGAAATAAATAGAGAATTCTCGTTCTTAGAATTAGTGCAAGCAGTGGCAACTTGTACAGTTTGCATAAAGGATAATTTCCGAGCACTTGATCGGTCTACTTAGCAAGGAATTGTCTAAGAAAGGACTATTTATTTTGCCTTAATTTACGTATATTAGTAAAATAGTAGGTATGTCTATGGCTCTACGTTCTATCCCTGAAAACACGACTCCCCGATATACTCGTATGTAAAAAGGTTTTGCATTTATACATATAGGTACATAGACCTTCAAACAAAAGCTTCCACTAATGTAGATCTAAATGTTGTGAAAAGTATGCCTAGGCCTATGCAAATACCTTCCCACACTTGTCACTTTACGCATTTTTAACATATGTCAGGGACCGGAGTTATTCACACGACGAAAAACTGTGCGGCATGCGAGGTTTATTTACTATTGCAACAAGTTCAACTCTAATTTTACTAAAGAGTAACACCCAGCACATTGCTCTTTCTTTTATTAAAGCTGAGTAGGTAGTAAAAATATGTTTTCTTCTATTTTAATAAAAAAAATCTCTACTGTCGAGGGACACTTAGGTAATTAACATTGCATATTTACCTACGTGAATAATAAGTAGGTACAATGAACTTTAATTTATGGCGTCTGCAAAAACATAATGAATGTTCTAAGTTCAAATAAGTCTCACTCTGACTCAGACTGAGACTTTTATAAACAAATATTGTTCAGACAACTTGTTAATTTGCTTACGTATCAAGAAATAATAACATGTTATTGTAACTTCTATGTGAACAATTTTATTACGAACATACCAGAAAAATACCTACATTTAACATAGGTACATATTTCAATGTACTTAATATCTTCTTCTTCTTCTTCTTCTTCTCAGCCCTTGGACGTCCACTGCTGGACATAGGCCTCCCCCATTGTCCGCCATTTAGACCTATCGGCAGCGACCTGCATCCAGCGGGTGCCCGCAACCTTTATGAGATCGTCTGTCCATCTAGCAGATGGACGTCCTCGGCTTCGTCCGCCGGTACGTGGTCTCCATTCGAGAACCCTTCTGCCCCATCGGCCATCGGTTCTTCGAGCTATGTGCCCTGCCCACTGCCACTTCAGCTTGCTAACCCGAGAGGCTATGTCGGTGACTTTAGTTCGTCTAAGGATCTCCTCATTCCTGATTCGATCACGTAGGGAAACCCCGAGCATAGCCCTCTCCATAGATCGCTGTGCGACAGTGAGCTTATTTATGAGGCCCATAGTCAGAGACCACGTCTCGGTGCCGTAGGTCATCACCGGCAACACACACTGGTCGAAGACCTTCGTCTTCAAGCACTGAGGTATTTTGGACGAGAAGACGCTGCGTAGCTTCCCGAACGCTGCCCAGCCGAGTTGGATTCGTCGATTGACCTCTTTCTCGAAGTTGGACCTACCTAGTTGGACCGTTTGGCCTAGGTAGACGTACTCGTCAACAACTTCGAGAATCGAGCTCCCGACTGAAACTGGGGTGGGCACGACATGGACATTCGACATGATTTTCGTCTTGTCCATGTTCATTTTAAGGCCCACCTGTTGGGAAACTCGATTGAGGTCTCCGAGCATAAATCTACTCAATATCCTCTTAATATCTACTCGTGTTAATTGGTTTCTTTTGTAAGTAGGTAATCACCTAAACAATGTTTTCCACAACAAAAATTACAAGTTATCATTAAAGGTACATTAAAATGCTAAAATATTTCTTATATAATGAATGTGGCACAAAATTGAGTTATTCGGATATAATTGGATAGGTAATTGTTTGTAATAAATTAATACTCATTACTGCCTGAATGTGAAGTAAGGGTATGAGAACTCCACAGATGTTTAAATACGAGTATAAACACATACGTTATCCATTGTACGTACGTGACAATTGTGGCTATATAGCCACATATATAGCCACATATATAGCCCTGTAACGACTACCTACATATTCTCATATTTTCCTGTAACGCCTACAATATCTATTCTCATAACATGTTGCTCCACTTACGTTATCAGGCGTCTTTAAATTCGAATTCATTAAGATCCTATTAGTTATTACTTTACGTACGCTCCTCTTTTGACTTCGAAGAAAGTGATATTTCATTTTTGAAAATTGAACTAAATGTAGAATAAGAACCGTTCATATCGTATTGCAAATACGGTATGCACTATAAGAAAGCTGTCAATTAGGTTCTGTAACGCATTTGGGTACATCCATTTTGGAAAAATGTTAAATTTTGATTAACATTTTAATTTGGGTACCCCCTCTACATATTTGTTAGACTCGAAACTTTTCTAATATTTACGCATTACACCTGCTTCAAAGTGGTTCGTTTCACACAGTTTCAAAGTAACACGTAAGCATTACCTAAGTAGCAATTCGTGTATTTCCAACAAAGTATTTTATGTTACGTAAATATATATAAATACAATCGTACCTACGTAATTCTAAATCCATTCCTACTCTTCAAAAGTAAGCAGCGCAACCGGGGATCATTTTGGACTGAAATTGGCATCAGGTGGACTGTATTTATGGACTAGGTGGACTCGTCTGCCGCCTTTTCCCAATAAAAGAAGGCATTGAGTCTGAGCCAACGAAATGTAGCACAACGTTATAAAATTCTTTATATTCAATTCTATAATAACAAGTTGAATTTATAGCGTGTCGTAAACATTTTGATACTTGTAGTTTAGTTTCAATGATTGTATAGGGTCCTAAATATATTTTTTTTCATAAATAAAATGTTATTTTATAGGTGCATCAGTGTTCCAAGCAATCGAGGGCCCCAAAGAAGAAGAGCTGATAGAACACATCGCTGCGCTCAAGACACAATTTCTGAGCGACCACCCGTGCGTCACTGGTAAGTCCATAAGTCCATAACCGAATGGCGCTTTCAGCGCTGCCACTGTCTGCTTCTCTTAAATAAGTATAGTTCTTTCATCTTACGAAGGCGGTTTACGTTAGTAGTGGTTATGCTCGCACATGTAAGTACATTATTTTAGTGCACGTAATCCTGAGAATGCTCATTTGGGTTCCCGACGCCGCGGCGCACACTAAAACAATATAGGTACATGTATACGAGCAGAACCACTACAAAGCCTAATCCGCTTTCGTGAGATGAAAGAACTATACATACATATATGAGGTCGATTATTTTCTCTTCAAAAGGATTGTCAAATGAATCAAACTTATGTGGTGTTGCTTCGAGAAAAAAAAACGACATATAAAGTTTATTATACAATCCTTTTTAACTTCTATTATTTATCCTTACAAATCCTTACAATACTCTTATTTATGTTTACCTACAATTTGACAGTCAGCACGATTCTCTTCACTGGACGCCTACACTGTTTTACCGACACTGTGATAGTTTTACCGACAGCGGGGAGCGCGACAAAATTCAGATGAAAGAAATATATTTTCTTTACACATATATATATCTACTGTTAGTACCGGTAAACCATACGTATGTTCCGAGTCTAAGCGAATTGTTAAGTATACATTTGACTAAGATTCGCATTCGCATATGCCTGTAATTTTATATTTGAACATATTTATAACAATATATATCAATGTCACACTAGCGCTCAACACGGGCGGTTTAAATTTTATTTAAAACTTCACAACAATAGATTCTGGGGACACAATATCCCTTGGATACAAACAAACATAACAATCAACATCTCCAAATGTCATCTCCACAACCAGATGATCACATGGACCTCTTAAGGCACATTGTCTTGTGCAGGAGAGATGCATGCCTTAAAACGCTTTTAGAGGTGTTATAGTTTCTCAGGGTTTGGGGTAGCGGTTTTGTTATCCCTTAATCGACTTTTACGTGGTACTATTTTAGAATGGAGTTGGAGTCGACTTTAGAGTCGGCCGATACCACAAAACAACCCCTACAAGTGTTCTTTATTGAAAAATCCAGTACTATTCAATAAAAAAAAGTACCAACATTTCACTCAATGATTGGCAATGGAGTGACTGAATTGAGTTTTCGCAGGCGCTCGCTCGGTTAATGTCGTTTACTCTGTCTGCCCCGCAGTTAAATCCATTAACAAGGCCGTGATAGCGAGCAACAAGTGGTTACGATGAGACTGGTTCAATATGGTATTACTAGCTATATATATACTAGCTATATATATACTAGCTATATAACCTATTTCTATACTAGAAATCAATCTGTGAAATCAAATCAAAAAACGTAAATATCTTGAAAAAAAATATTTCATTCACGTTATTTATTCATAAAACGCGAACAATAAATCATCCGGAAGCGAATTTTACCACAGAAATGAGTACCACCAGAACAGATGATGCTGTCCACCATACAACAACACAGCTTTGCTTCGCTCATTGCTTGCTTCGTTATGGTTGTTAAACAATGTCAGTGGCGTATTTACCCTAGGGCCACGGGGGCCTTGGCCCGGGGCGGCAGGTCAGCTTTGGGCGCCTTTCATAATCGTTACCTATGTTTTATTTTATTGCTTTTTGACTTGACTTGCCTGAAGAAATTTAAAAAGCCTGTCTAATTCCCATATAAGTGAAGAACGTTTGAACAGTTTAGTTTAGCCATCCTTAATATAAAAGCTGACTTAACAATAACCGTTAATTATGACAGTCATTGAAAAATTTGTCAAACCAATTTGTGCAACGCAAAAAAAGGTAAATATTTAATAAATGGTGTTTATTCTTTTGTATGGCCTGTTTCATTATTAAAAGATTTTTGCTTTTTTTCGTTAATTTATGGGGTGGCAAACCTTATAGGCCCAGGGCGGCAAATCTCAAAATTCGCCATTGAACAATGTATGTAGGTAGGTAGGTATCATTTCAAAAGATTTTACATTGAGCATAACAAACAGATCGATGTCAGCCTTAAACGTCCCCTAGTAATTATTTATTTTTATTCACTTTGTTTATTTATTTAAATATAACAGAATTAAAGTACATTACAGTTCATAAAAAGCAATGCTTACGATTTCTATAAGATATCGTTATAAAGAACGTACCTACCTGCTTAGAACCCGCCTCATTTGAGAAGAAAACATCTATGCCACTACGCCTTGGTAATTTAATTGGTGGATACACGTACTCCAGTTTTTTTAATTCTCTAACATGCAAATTTCCCCACGTTGATTTTCTTCACCAGCGAGCTAGTGATAATTATTAAAATCCGTACGTATGTTGAAACTATGATACGGACCGAAAAAATTGGAACTCACGAATGAGAGTTGAGACCAACAAACAGATACCTGGCCGATATTTTATTGTTCTTATCTTTTTCTCTTTTATAGTTAGTTATTTGCATAAATGTTTTCAAAGTTCAAGTTATTCACCAATGAGCATCCAATTAACTTGATTATCAAGTCATTTTAATTAAATGCAGTTAAGTTGCTATGGTAATAAAAGTTTAAATATGTTTTTAACAAAATAGTAGATGCTTAATTATGTAATTAAATTAACAAGCATACGGTTTAATTAAACAAAATACGATAAGGGGTCGAACACGAGCGATCGTCCAGACAACGAACATGAAATTAGTTTGTAGATTTATCAATTTGTATCGGGGCCTTGCCCTATCTATTTAGATAACTGTTTAATTACTAATCTGCGTATAGTACAATAGTTGTTCGTTGTATAGTACCTTAGATGTATTATAATAAGATTTAAAATATAAATTTTTCAGCGAAAATATGACACAATTTAGAAACTTTACTTTTGTCAGCAACATGGTTTTTGTTATGTTTCTCTTGATTAAATTATGTACATATTTCATTTAAATAATGTATTTATTAATTTATATATACTTTGTATATGTACATGTATATGTTTGTATGTATATATATAGTAAAACAGTATATTTGTGTTCTTTTTATTTATTTTATCACACCATCAATTTTGAGGCTTCCATGTAGGTACCTCCAAATTGAACCTCTCTGATCAACTCAGAGATTGGCTGGTAGAGAATGCCTTAATTAAGGTATTTAGTTCGCCTTTTGTACGATATTATGCAAATAAGTATATAAATAAATTAATAAACTTATTTACATTTTCAGCTTTCACGTTAATGACGTTTCCATGTGGTATATACATTTTTAGGTTTGTGTAAGTTTGTATGTATAAGAAAGAGTTACTTGGCAAATATCTTTTGCCATTATGGTAAAAAAATATAGATAATGATAATATGATATTTATGATCTTAAATCTAATCGTAATAAGTTTTAAGTTTAATGTGATTCATGAATTAATTTCTACCAAAATATTGGGTTTAAAATATGTATCGGTCATCCCTGAAAGATTTATATATTAAGCTCCCTTAAGTTTTAAGAATATTAATTTTTAAAATGTTTTTAAAATCCCTGAGGTCATATTAGTTAACTTTAAATCCTTGTCCTACTTTACCAGTAATTTATAATCATATAAACTACATTGCTGATTACTTTATATCGGGTGAAACAGTAACCATTATTCCATGTTTTGCAGGAATAAGTAGATAACTTGAAATATGTTAAAATTGAGATATGTTAAATATTGTAGATAACTTGAGATATGTTAAAATTTTAGTTTTCGGTAGCAAAACACGCTACCACAATAATTTGTATGTTGCCTGAAGTGGACTAAAAATTTGCAAAAGAAATTCTTTCTTTAAGGCGACCTCTATTTACAGTTAACGCACCTACAGAGGAATATTTTTAAGACAATGGTGACACGCTGGCTTTTAAGTAATTGTTTTCATAATGTAAATGATTATTTAAATAGTAGGATGACATAATAATGTAATAATCCTTATTAAATGTATTAAATTTGACTAACGGCTTTTCTCACCACCTCCTGATAAAGTAACTGATAACAATCTGTTAGATATATTATTTGTATTTTAGTGTATTTGTAAATTTTACGCATTACTTCATATTTTGAAACGGTGAAATGCGCTTTCCTTTTGTTTTTGCTCAGATAATTCACAGCCATATTTCTACATTATCGACACTTCCACAGTACCCACATCCACACTTGTGCGGATGCACAAATATTATGTGTGTTTGTCTGTTAATTGTTCGCGACTGAACTACTTACCGATTTCAATGAAATTTGAAAGCGGTAGGCTAAAATCCGGATAAGAACATAGGATATTTTTCATCCCGGGAAATTAATTAGTTTTTCCAGGGGAAACCCATTACTTTTAAAACAAAAACCTTTGGGCTATGCATAATACGAAGTGGTAGGTTTGATTTTTTGTTGCTATCTACAGTAGTAGGTACCTAATTATTTATTAACTTCAATATTTTAAAAAAGAATTAACTATAATACTTCACTTATAACTATAATTAAAGTACAAACTACATATATTACAATTAACTACATATAGTATATTCCCAATGAGTATTATTAGTATTTCCATAAATGACACTAAATATTACTCCTTTTCTTATGAGTAATAAAAAAACGCTGAGTAAACAAACAACGAAACAACTATACAAATGTTTTTATCGGGCATTTACTAATGTGAGTGACAACACTATGTAGATATCGTCAACTTTTATTTGTTGAGTACCTCCGATATGCGTGCAGTAAGTTAACGCTCCCCTCGCACGGCGGTCACTCCGCTAGTGAACTTTTACGGTTTCTGTCATTTCAAATAACTTAATTTTAAAATGCATCAAAATGGTGACTCTTAAACTAGAGAATTGTCGCCGCGATACTAAAGTTACAGAAATTTTCGCTCTGTTCTTCGAGCCTAATCATCCCAAGAGATTTTTCAAGTACAGTTGACCAAGATCTCTCGGTTCCGGGATCGGTTTCGGAACATCGGACTGGTTGATAGTTCAAGCAAAATTTCCGTGATATTGCAGTCCAAAGTAGGTTTGTGTTCAAAAATTGAAGAAGTGCTGACTGTTTGACCGACGAAACACTCCAGGATCGATCCAGGTAAAATTTTTGACTGAAATAGTTGACGATAGAAGTGTCGAGATGAGTAAACCGAGCTATTCTCGAATACATTCCTACGGGAGCATGTACTCATCCAGGAGCGACGACAACATGACAGTTCACAGCCAAATATACCCATGTGTGAAGAAAATGATTGTGGAAAGAGAGATTTTGTATGAAGAAGAGCATCCACCGTTTCAGCCACTTTTTGCGACGTCCAAACTGTTTGGAAATTCAAGATTTACATGTCTGCTCGTCAGTTATATGGTCTTCTACTTGGTGTATCTGGTGTCGGGTGCGTTGGTGTTCTCAGCGTTGGAGACACCGCTGGAGAACCAGATCAGGCTGGACGTGATTCGGGCGAAGCAGGATTTCTTGGCACGACATCCAAACGTGGCGGGCAAGTATTTTTTTCTAAGTAATTTGTTGTATGAAAATTATATGCACAGGTATTTATATTAATGTCAACAGAATTGATAGACTAACAAGTGTCGTGAGTCCACAGCCATAAACACAGATCCAAAAGATATATAGATTGATATTTTATTTTGTACACACAAGTAATTCTATTTCGCATACATAATAATTTTTAATTCTAACATGTCTTAAATAAACATAGAGAAGATAGCAAACAAATAATAATAAAAAAATGTCCGATCAGGAATGGAACTCAGGTCCATCTATGCAGCAGACAAAGTAACTAACTAGGTTAATTTTCAAACCGGCTAGTTTCGTATATAGTTCAAATGCAAATCATTTATTTTACAAGAGCATGGGTAATAAATTTGGTGTGACATTATAAACAACTCCCATTATGTTAATTAAAATATATGTGATTTTATCACTAATTCAGAATTAGTATCAGTCGACTTATTTTTAATAGTCACTTATGAGCAGAGGTCGGAATTAGGTAGTGTGATTTATGTACTTGCAATGATATCATAGAGCAAAAGAATAATATGGATATTCCTCAAATCCCGGGATTTCAGTGTAAAGCTAGTTTTGTTTTCTTGTTATATTTTATGCTGCCTATATTTAGATTAGATAGAATTGTAGGTTAATGTTTGTAAATATAAAAACTGAAACTGAATGTTAACGTGTGTAAATATATTATGTACTATTTAATAATTTTGTTTTATTTAGCTTATCTCTGAGATATCGATACAACCCTAAAAACCATCACGGTACCTTAAGATAGTTAATAAATAACTAAAAACCTTAAATATTAAAACTTATATTAAAAACCTAACCATAAAATAGTAAATTGGCAATAAATTACGGTTCCCGGGATTATCGTTCAGAAAATCCCAGAAATGTCCATGTTCATATCAACATTTCGTTGCAAGTACATAAATCACACTACCTAATTCCGACCTCTGCTTATGAGTCACTTCTTAATAGTACTGAGAATAAATATATAATATATATTTTTTCATAAATATGGAAGTGGGCGGACGAGCAAGCGGTCCCACGTGATGGTAAGTGTTACCGCCGCCCATGGACACCTGCAACACCAGGGAGTATGCGGGTGCGCCGCCGACCTTGCAAAATCCTACTCACAGCTTTTTTGAAGAACCCCATATGTGTTAGCATTACGAAAATAAAGAGAAATAATTATATGAGCAACAATTAGTAAATACGATTTGAGTGGTTGATTTATAGCTGTTAGGTTTTTGTTCTGTGGTGACGAGAAAAAAAAATCAATTCAAATATATGTTTTTTTGTTGATTATGATTTGCTGCTCATTATTTAGTATTTTTGCTGCTTATTTAGTCTTTTTGCTGCTCATTTAGTATTTTTGATGCTCATTTAGTATTTTTGCTGCTCATTTAGTATTTTAGCTGTTCGTTTAAATACTATTTTAATACAATAAATACTACTAATACGATAAACCTATTATATGTCCACGTTAACGACAATTCTTATCGGAAGGCGTTAGTTTTTTTCCAAGCTGCCCATTAAAAATAGATAGCATATCACATCAATAATCGATATTTAAATCAAAATAAACGTTGATATTAGAATAGGCTAGTGGTAACCGCTAGGCTAGACTAGTTGTCATAATGTCGGTTGATTACTCAAATAGTATAAAAAACATCGTTATCGTTATTCATAATTAAATATCAAATAGCGAGTTTATTTTTGGTATGGACTTATTAACACTGACAAAAATTATCTAATTCAAAATTTATTTATTTATGTAGCAAACTTTATTGCACATTGTCGTCCAAAAAGGCGAGCTTAATGCCTTAAGGCATTCTCTACCAGCTAACCTTCGGGTTGATCAGAAAGATACATCGGGAGGATCGACGAGAAGTAGGTACTTATCGGGGCATTACTTATGAAATTGCAGTTTATTCATAGTGGCCACTTTGAACTTTGTTATCTTGCCTTGAAATTCCCATTTCAAATTAATTTCAATTTAAAGCTATCACATACTTTTTCAAAATCAGTTATTCATTTGTTTTTCCGTCAAACGATTTTTTGCATAGATATCGTTGTTTGTGACCATGTAAAGGTTAAATATTCACGTTATTTTCAAATATGAGTTCCGTCGTGGTAGCATCGCAACACAGACGGCACGCAATATCAACGATATGTACGGACCAAACACCGCAAACGAACGCACGGTGAGTTTTTGGTTTGATCGCTTCCGTTCTGGAAATTTCGACCTCAAGAACAAGCCCCGTGGACGACCGGAGACTAAAGTCGAAAATGACGAATTTAAAGCAATAGTGGAAGCAGATTCATCTCCAAACCACGTTAGAGTAAGCAGCAGCCATCGGCGGAAGTGACAAAACGATATTTATTAATTTGCATCTAATCAGGAAAGTGAAGAAGCTCGGAAAGTGGATACCGTATGAGCCTAATGCAAGTCTGCTGCAAGCACGCGTCGAATCTTGCTTTAATTCGCTGAACCGATACAAAAGTGAAGGGATTCTAAATCGTATTGTCACTTGTGATGAGAAGTGGATCCTGTATGATAATTGTAAACGTTCGTCACAATGGTTGAACCCTCCTCGGCACAGCCAAACAATGTCCCAAACGTCACCGTGATAACGCTCGCCCACACACTTCACGACAGACTATCTTCGCTGGAGCTTCGACTGGAAACTCTTCGTCACCCACCGTACTCGCCAGACCTTGCCTCTACTGTATTCCATTTTTTTCGGATTCTGGATATGTTTTTACAGGGGAAAAACTTTAACTCCGATGAAGCAGTGAAAATTCCCTTCAGAGAATTCATCGATTCCCGTCCTCAAGCGTTCTATAGCAGAGGCATCAATCAACTTCCATTAAAATGGCAAAAGTGCATTGATAATCATGGACAGTACTTCGATTAATTAGATATACTTATAATTTTCTTCCAAAAAAATTTAATTGTTCCATATAAAACGTAAAATTCATAGGTAAGGACCTTATACTTATATTAATGCATATCCATACCCTACCATTAACCTGTGTCTCTCCACTGTTGGATATAGACCTCTCCCAAGGACCGCCATCATACACAGTCTTCAGCTCTTCTCATCCATCTACTATCAGCGACTTTCTTGAAGTGGTCAGTCCACCAGGCTGGATGGTGTCCCACGCCATGCTACTTATATTATTAGTCATAGATATTGTAAATTTTAAATTAGGCGCCAACTGAAAATTGCAGTACAGACTGTATAAGACCGTCTTCAGTTAGAGCAACTAAAATGAACGTTAATCATAATTCGTTCAGTATAGGTAGTTAGTAATTGTGCGAACACTTGGTTGGCCAAGTTTGGAAGCAAAACCAGCCATAATGCACAAAGTGAAAACTTCCATTAGAAACACAAACAACATGATCCACCAAACTTTTTCCGATTTAACTTGTGGGGATGTAACGAAAGTAGGGTGGATGTACCAGTCTCAAACCATTTAAGGAAAAAAATTAACTTTAAAATGTTGTTATATAACCTAATTGCGATAATTATTACTAGTTTATTTTTTATATTGTACGTTATCTAGTTAGAAGTTATAATTGAAAAGGAAAACACTTAATTCCTTTTGTTTTTTTTATTATTTAACATAATCGGTATATAACTGGGATGTACCCTACTTTGACCAGCAGGCCCCAGTTGTTGACAGGATTTGTACCAGAGGTTGACCATTAAACAAAGTGAAATAAAATCTACATTCTACAAAAGGAGATGTTTTTATAATCAACTTTATTAAGGTTTGTTCTTAGGGCTAATTGAGACCAACAAGTAAATTACTATTTTCAGTCTTAACAATCACAATAGAAATTCTTAAATCTAAATGGCACATTTTCAAATCACATGAAAATAACAAATAATAACTTCACTTAAACTTTAAACTTTATAAGCAACCTACGTTTTTGGTTTAATCATTATTAATATCAAATATCAAACATACCTAAATAAAATTTCTAACAATATCACGGAATGACTCAAAAGTAAAAACTGCAGATGAAAGCAATCAGATCCAAAAAAGATATTTGGCCATTTCTGGCACTTTGTATGAACCTCTACTATTAATTGACGCAGGGGCATTTATTTTTTCGACTATTCTGTCATTAGCATACCAAATTTTATCTTCTTTATCCGGCCATTTAAAAGTATTTGGAGTTGATAGCACCATCGTACTAACTTCTTTACTCTCTTTGTCAATATTTTTGACAATCCCAGGAAAATACTCTCCCTCGTAGTTTACTATTACGTATGATCCTAATTCTATTTCGTCGTCTGATCTACCTTTCTTACTGTAATAGACCAATGGTAAATTGTCTTCTTCTGAATCAGAATCTATCCTATTTTGTACTCTCTTTCTTATTCGTTTTGCTTTAGGTTTCTCAATTTTGTTCAACTCTTGTAACTTCTTTTTTTCTTCTCTTGCTAATCTCTTATTTTCTTTTTCTTCTAGTTCCTTATTTTTTTCATTCCAATACTGCATCCACTCTACTGATGTAACTGCATCCGGCAATCGCTTTCTATTCAGCTTTTTCTTACAACCTTTTTTCAGTGGCGATTCTGTAGGCCAAACTAAAGAAGACGCAAAAGCAGGGCTGACTGTAATTTTAGAATATCCGGGTGTAGTTTGTTTTAAAAAGTCTCTAGACTTTGCAGATTTAGTAGGTGTCTTTTCTTGGTCGTTTAGTTTTTTGGATGATCCTGGTTCAGGTGTTTTTTGTTCTGAAAACTCTATCATTGTAACAGATTTAGTAGGCGTTGCTTCTCGATTTTTACTATTGCAATCGTCTGTAACAAAACTTAGTGAGGTTGAACCTGGTAGTTGTTCTTCGTCGGATAATTTTGTCGATAAAGTAAGTACTGACTGGCGAATTAATGCAGAGTTTGGAATGATGCTAATTTCTGGAGAATCTGGAGTTAGAATCTTATCATTCCCTATTTCCTTTAGGGGCTCTTCATAAATGGAACTCGGTGACGTTAAACAAGGTAATACTGTCGAGTTAGTGGAAGTTTCTAGTCCCTCCGATGGTCCGTGCTCGGGTGATAATATTTCTTCGTCATATTTTTCAAATACGTCTAGTAAAGATGGACTTACCAACGCGTTGCGTTGCGTTGTGCATTCTTTTTCAGAATTAAGGTCCCGTTCATTATGTATATTTGCTGTTGATTCCGGTGGGTCTGGTGAGTTGCAAGCATTAGTAACTTTATTACAAATTTTGCGCCAGACATAAAAAAGCTCTTTTGCCGATTCATCTCCAGTCCAAGATTCGGTATGTGGAATGGCGCGGAATTCCAAAATTCTATTTCTAGACATTAGAGACTCAAAGTACAGTAAGTGTTCTGTACTTATTTGTGTTGGTTTATCAACAACTGTATGTCTGCTATCATGATTCATACATTTGGTGTAATCAATGACATTAGCATCAAAAGGAAACAAACCACATTTACGAAATCCATTTCTAATGATTTCTTCAGTAGCAGACCCTATAGCAGATTTTAAAAGAGGTGCAAATTGAGCCCTTGTGACAACTCTATTTCCTGTAGTTACTATCCAATTCTGAACTATCTTTTTCCATGAATTTTTAAGTGGACGAAACACAGAGACATCGGCAGGTTGTATAATATGCGTTGCATTGGGATGAAGGGCATACAAAATAATTTGGTTCTCAATGCACAGCTGGCTCACTTCGTATGTAATGTGTGATTTGTGACCGTCGATTAACATAAGTACAGGAAATTTCACGTTTGCCTTACGTAAAGCTGGCAGCAATGAATTGCCTATATACCCATAGAACACACGAGATGTCATCCATCCCTTAGGTGACTTTCCGAGGCACCAGTCTTTGGGAACATTTCTTGCAATTTCTGCTGGTATTCTCTCATAGGGGTAAATAACCATCACCGGCATAACTTTACCAGATGCAGTGAAAGTTCCTAACACTGTTATACTTTCTTTCTCCTTATCTTTAATTTCGTAAAGATTTTCCATGCCTCTAGGTCCCAGTACAATGCCCGAGGAAGGACATACCTGAAAACCGGATTCGTCAGCGTTTAAAATCCTATCAGGATCGTCTAAAATATCTTGTGCGTTTTCAGTCTTTAGAAACGCTTCTAATTCTGAATGCCATTTTCTTAACCCTTCCTCGGTTACTGTACTTCTTGCAGAGTTTATAGCTTCTGCATGTCGCTTAGCAATATCTGGATTTCTCTTCATGAAATTATCGAACCATTTCCGTCCTGGAATTCCTTCCTTGAACGGAGTTGGTCGATTGTCGGCTTTGATTATTTTAGTGACTGTTTCTATTAACTGCTCTTTTTTAATAGGGATTCCCTTTTTAGCCATTGCATTTATCCACCGACATAGCAATCGTTCCTCATCAGGTGTCAAAATTGTTGGCGGGCCCATTTTTCGTTGAATGGGATATCTCATTTTTATTTTATTAATCATTGTAGAATGGGGGATGTTATATTTGCGGCACGTTTCTCTGATTTTGTTTCCTAACTGTATTTCTTTAAGCGCTTCATAAATATCGTCCTCACTGTACCGAAAGAATTTTTTTTTGGTGGCATATTGAATCTAAAACAAGCAAAAAAAAACTCATATTTAGAGAGCTTGGTCAATCATAGGAGCTTATGTTTTGTATGCAGTACCAATGTCAAACCACTGGTCAACTAAAGGAAACAATGCGATTTACTCCATTAAAATCGATTGTTGAGTTACAAATCATATCATAGACATGAAACAGATAAAAAAAATGCAAAAAAAAAGTAGTACTTCAGTGAGCTAATCGTTGACCAACTGGTCAACCACAGGAACACTTAATCAAATCATGTACCTTTTGTTAACCAGTTAAATAACTCATGAAATATAATTATTTGCACCTCAAATTCATTAAAATCCCCAAAATAAACATAAAATCATTACAAAAATCAATCATCAGAGCAAAGTACATTCAAAACAATACAAAATAAATATAAAATATTCTTACCTCGTCAAAACTCGATCTTATTGCAATGGCGGCCGAATGGCAACTGTCAGCGACAAGTAAAAATAAAACGAAATTGTAGGGTTCACTGTTTGTCTCTTTCTAGCCGTAATGTGATTAGTTGATTTGTATTAGTAACGACAACATATAGCCAACATTAAATGAAACACATAGTGGCGGGAAATCTTAATATTGACACTCAATGCCGCAAATGGTCAACAACCGGTGCCTGGTCAACTATAGGCTCAACCACCCTATATATGTAGAAAGCTAACCGAATAATTTATTCATTCTTTTTGCACTTTTATATACCATACATAGATAGCTCTGTCAGTCGACTTGACCGTTGTTTAAAATGAGATAAATTAAAGCGGGCTGCTATTCCTTTTTTATAATTAAAAATAAAATATATTTTATCTTTTAAAAAGTTGATCGCGATTAATTTTACCTTAAATTGTGATTAAGTATAATGAGTATTATATTTCATGATATAAAATACTCAATTTACTGTGTATACTTATAATACTGAAATGTCACGGAGATTAGTACCTACGAAATTTTCACCATAATATTAATATATTTAAACATAACAATAGGTACATTACAGTTAATGAAACCAATGTGTACATTCTTATTATTGATTTTTCTAGTTAGTGAGTAAGTGTGTTTAAAATTGATATTGTTATTTCACTCAGTTATTTTTTCATGTATTTCGGTTGTGAATTTCCGGTATGTATCTCATATTATTTTTTATTTATAAGTAAAATTATTTAAAAATAAATATTTGCTAAATATCTTACCGGGAGTTCGTTTTGTATAAATTTAATAAAACGAATACGAATGACTACATTTTGCGAATCTTTCGCACGTCGCGAAAGTGAATATTCGTTACATCACTAATTACCATATAACCCCAACAGTACAGTTCGAATCCACTGCTTACTTTATAACCTGCGAGTCAGTTCCGTGGTAAAGGAGTCCTAAACAAACGATTAAACTTCTAACATCAGGTAATATCTTTAAGTGAGAAGAATTAGGCACACGATTGTTAACTCGGGATCATCTGTTAAAACATATGGGCTTGTTTAGTCCACATATATCTTTAATCCAGAAGAATAGGGGCAATAGGATGATAGAGGAAGATATTTTCAACGTTAGCTCAGGTGGTAGAGCTTCTTGAGGAAAGAATACCAGCCAGTCCTCATAAATAAATCAAAAAGTTACAAATATGTAAAGTTTTGTTGTTCTATCTAAAACGTTGGTAGCTCTCATTTCTTAGTACAGCGTAGGGTAGTGTGCCGCCTCGCCTGTTCACTGCCCTGTATCATATAATGAGGTGATAATTGTTGACATATCCATAATTTGATTTGATTCAACGAGAGTGCAATTTTGCCTTAGATCTAAAGATAAATGATGGCCGTTAATTTAAAGCCGTGGCAGGTTGCCATGTTTTTTTTTTATGTTTGTTTACATTTAGGACAATTGGATTGAAACAAAATATAAATAATTGAGTCGAGAATAGTTGTATATCACTAGATTATCACCACGCCACAGTACTTAATATTTTTTAATCTGTGACTTGAATTAAACATTGCTTACAAATAAATCGCGAGTGAAATAAAATTCAGTAAAGAAAACCTCCAGTCAGCCTCGTAATACATACAAGAAACACCCTCGTCACGACGTTATTATTGAACTCAAAAACCTTTTTCTGAATTGAAATCAACCAAATTCGGTTTTCTTTCCATTTGACATTTATATTTTTTACATATATTTTCTTTAGAAAACAAGACGATTAATATATTGAATGTAACGCAAATTGTAATAATGTTGATATAGTATTATAATCATCTTTAAAAAGAAGACTGTATTTCAAAAATGGCCATATTCTAATTAATCTGATAACGGTGCTTCATTTTATATCTTCATAACATAGAACAAAACGCCACCATGCGTTAGTTAATGTTCAATGCAGTTCAATGTGTGTCGCGAGAGCGACACAAAAATGTGTCACGAGAATTCCTCAGGAAAGTGTTGAAATTTATACTAAAAAAATAATATATGCTTACTAAAATAAAAAATACATAAAATCTAAAATACCGCTGACATACTACAATAATTCCGAAAAATGTGTGAAAACAGTTCAATTACGCCACGAGCGTCGCCTCCGTCATTCATGAATCATTCTTATTCATATGTCGAATGGGTTAGATTCGGCTCTCATTAATCATGTGTACGAATAGTTTAGATTCGGCTCTCATTATTCATGTGTATGAATAGTTTAGATTCGGTTCTCATTATTCATGTGTATGAATAGGTTAAATTCGGCTCTCATTATTCATGTGTATGAATAGGTTAGATTCGGCTCTCATTATTCATGTGTATGAATAGGTTTGATTCGGCTCTCATTATTCATGTGTATGAATAGGTTAGATTCGGCTCTCATTATTCATGTGTACGAATAGTTTAGATTCGGCTCTCATTATTCATGTGTATGAATAGGTTAGATTCGGCTCTCATTATTCATGTGTATGAATAGGTTAGATTCGGCTCTCATTATTCATTTGTACGAATAGTTTAGATTCGGCTCTCATTATTCATGTGTATGAATAGTTTAGATTCGGCTCTCATTATTCATGTGTATGAACAGGTTAGAGATTCGGCTCTCATTAGCCTCACAGGCTCACCCATTGAGAATATATATTGGTTTCGCGCTCGATTCATAGTGCACGTATTAAAAATATTATATTATCCAATAGACGTACATAAAATCGTGTCTGATTTTTTTGAAAATATCGTTGCATGTACCTACTCTATAAACGACTCAGAAGCCAAAACAACTACTTTTAGCTTTTGTTCCTCTGTCTGAACTCGCTTCAGGCAAAAACCACTAGACAGAATTTAATGAAACTGGCATACTTATATAGCTTATGACTTGCGTTAACATTTCGGGTACATTTTATCCTGATCTATTACAGAGTTCCCACGGGAATCACTCTAAAGTCGCTGGCACCGCTCGTGTAAAATATGTCTCACATTTGTTATTTTTTGACCTGAAATTTCTGAAGTATAGCAAAAATCCAATTAACTTTGGAGTGTGGGACAGGTAAAGAAAGGTTGAAAAACACAGAAAGGTTGGTCTGTCCTTTGACCAATGAAGCGTTTGTACAAATACATAAGCTTTGCAGCTTTCATTATAAACGTATTCAATAAGCGGTTAATGAGCGCCAACTGCAAATACAACATTGTAGAATAAAATTGTTCATTCAGTTAGAGTGACAAATATGAACTTTAAAGTCTAAAAGTCAACATAATAAATGCGTTTACGAACGCAAAAAACCTGTAAAGCTTGATCAATATTAGATATATTTATTAAATTTTCCACGTGGTCCAGAAAGTAAGGTGTCAATTTTAGATGGATTTATTTCGTGTCCAGAGGTTATCGCTGAATAATCTTTCAATTAAAATTCCTTTTTTGTTTTAGCCAGGTAGATGTTTGTTTAGTAAAATAAATAAAACTTTTTATATCTAAAAGGTAGGTTTAACCAGTTTGGGTGAAATTGATGAAAGACCCCACAAAATTTGTTTAATAACCAGATAATTTGACACTTTTTTATAGGCAATCATTTTTTAAGGGACTTGCTGTTAAAATTGCATATTGCTGTTAAAAACAAAGTCTGCATCTATGCAGTGTACCGACTATCAGTACGAACTCGATACAAAATAGGAATAGGCATAGATTTTAGTAGGGATAATTCGGCTGTGTTTTAACCTTTCTATTTGATTTATTTAGGAGTTTTGTGCAGTTCTTATTTGGTTAAATATAGGGTTAGATTGCGTGTTCGTGTATTTAATTGAGACACTTGATTATATCATCCAAATACTTTATTTTACATGAATACA
Organism: Sesia apiformis; assembly: GCA_914767545.1. Taxonomy (NCBI): domain Eukaryota; kingdom Metazoa; phylum Arthropoda; class Insecta; order Lepidoptera; family Sesiidae; genus Sesia; species Sesia apiformis. The sequence continues at coordinate 2,096,213 of OU611958.1, forward strand.
ATTACCAATGACAGTTACACAGATCGGTGCGCAGGAGACGACTGACGGTAGCAGCGGCTGTACGGTCCCACTTAGCCTCTACTGCTTAGGTAACAAAACACCGTGTCTAGCATTCGACATCGTGTCGACACTGTGTCCCTTACATTAATTTCAACTCATTGTGTTTATATTTTGTCTTATATAATTTGCTAGCTATTTATATTATCTGTAAAGAGTGACACGTGTAGGTACCTATCTCTCGCGGCTTTTGATAAATTCGTAATGACAATATGTAGTTAATTGTAAACTAATTATAATGCTTATAAATCATGTGCAGATGTCCCGACTGACTCGTGAAGTACTTATCAACGAAAACTGAATTGTAATACCTAATAGACACAAATTTTCCAAATTACTGCATAGTATCCTTGCATATAGTATCCTCCTTGCACACTATAATTATACCTACTATTTTAATCCACCTGTGCCATAATTTTATGTCACACACTTATATTAACAACGAAAAGCCATCGAAGATAACAAGGCACTACGGGTTATCAAATTAAAAAGTAGTTCAACAACTAGATATCAGTTTTCCTTATGCAAACATACAGAAAGCTCTAGATATAAATTATATAATACAGTTCCAATAACACACACAAAAGCGTGCACAGACACACCCCCATATGTAGATACGCTGACCTCAAGAAATATCTCGATTAAATAAGGGCGAGATTAAATTGCGTAAGACAGCGAACATAATATTCGAAACTTGAAGTATACTTTTAATTAAAAGGAAAAGAAAATGTTTCACTTTATACTTGTATAACATTCGTATAACGTTGTATAACGTATAATTTGTATAACGTTGTTGACTATAACGTTCCACTGCAGGGTATACTGGCCTACTGGGAGTTTAGGGCGATAATCCACCATGTCTCCGTTTTTTTTTAGTTTCTAAAGCATGCGGATTTCCTCACGATGTTTCTCCTCACCTTCGAGCTACTGACAATTTTTAAAAATCCTTAAATCTCAGTGGTATGAGCCAAGGATTTCAACCCATGAACGTGAGCTGAGTATAAATACACCTAACTACGTGTAGGTTATCACCGCTCTTTTACAATACTATAACAATACAATATCTTCCACATACATATATATAGGCCAGTCAATGAGGGTTTTTACGTGACACAATTATATACAGGCAATAAACAATGTGGTCCTATTGGATTTTTTCATAGATTAAGAAATCATAAATTCTACAACGGCATTCATGTCGAAAATAACAGTTTAAACAAGGGTCAAAATTGCAAAGTGGTGTTTTTTTTCCTTATAACTCGAAATCTACTCATTTTATGACAATACTCCTATGATAGAAGTTGTAGATAATTAAAAAAACCTACAAAATGAGGGATTGAGCGATCAAATTCGATAATGTGTTGCTTCGGAAAATGAAAATCCTAATGAGCCCTCATTCGACTGAAAAATAATTATTTTTCGAGTTATAAAGAACAAACGTCATTTTATAAACTTTAATCATTGTTTAAACTATGATCGACATGAACGCCGTTGTCGAATTTATGAAATTCTTAATCTGCGGAAATAATCCAATAGGACCACATTGTTCATTGCCTGCATATACTCGTACCTAATTGTGTCACAAAATCCTACTATTATTATTTTCCGTTGACTGGTCTAATGTTCAAATGGTCTAAATTTAATATTCATACTAAGATAATAATAAGTTAAGTTAGTATTAAATGATATTTTAACATGAACTATTTAATAATTTACTGTACACGCAGAGCATGAAATAAATAAACAGGAAGAAAAAGAAAAAATGTATATCTTATTTCTTCCAGCAGACCTGAGAAAGTGAAATACGAGTATAGGTCAAGACAGAAAAGCAGGCATAGTGCGTACGGAAAAGTTGGATGTATAATAATACTAACAAAATACATAAATATATATTTATATGTTTTAAGTATAGTGTACACGTATTAAGTATACGTTTTAAGTATAGCTCACACACACGTATTTCTATTTTATTTTACTTATGCCTATATACGGAATGGAGCATCTTGTACAAATATATTCCCTATTACAAGGTATCCAACATGCTGGCTGCATTATTTTGCTGGATTGTAATTAAGTCCGATTGTTAGTGCTGTCGCTGAGCTACACTAGCGAATTTGTTATTAGTCTTTTGTTATTAATTATTAGTTGTTATTAGTTATTAGTATTCAAAACTTCTTAATAGTCACTGATTCTCATTGTTTTCGATCAAATTTTGTATTCATGCCTTTTCAAGACATGAATACAAAAATCTATGCTATCTATATTACCTATCTATACTTAAAATTACTCAAACTTCCATTGGAAATTAAATGATTTTCATTAAATAGCATGTAAAACATATATTTTTGTAACGTGTTCGCTCCTCTTGTCGCAATGTTCGCAATCTAATGACCTACCTCGGGAGCATTAGCACAGATCGTGCAACAAATGCATTGACCCCACTATTGTGTTGCTGCAGTATTTAACTATCTACTACAATAGTGTCTATAACAGGAGACATGAGTACAACGTGATATCCACGGAATATTTGAGTAATCGTATATTGTCTGTGATGTGATGACATACTATATTGTAAGCGAAAATGTCAGTTGCGTTGTTACATCAAGAACTTGTTGGAGTGAAACTCGAAGATATCAACCAGCGTCACATCAATTGTAACAATCAATCAGTATTGTATCAATCAGCTTGTAACGACCCACTACAGGGCAGAGACCTCCCCTTCCTATTATAAAGAAGCTCCAGGACATAAACCATCACCCAGAATCAAATTTGTAAATACACATGCCTCAGATTTCTTCGTTCTCTTAATTCTCACGCTTTCGATATTCTTCACGATTTTTTTCGTTTAATTGCATAACACTAGGTTAACCGAAAAAATCCTAAGTAGAAACACTTAATGATTTGAACTATAAGTATTAATGTTTTACCAGTGCAGCGCCTTCAGTCTGCGTCACTAAACGTTTTGATTTAATTTTCATAATAGTCAGTCCGCTGCAGTCCACTGCTAAATTGGAGAATCTTCTTGTGCTCTCCATCTCTCTCTGTTGGTCGCTTCCTAGCATCTATTTCATTCCTATTGTCCTGAACATACTGAAATATATATATATATATATATATATATATACAGTGTAAACTCCATTTAACGCCACTCGATTTAACGACAAACTCCCTAAAACGTCGAAATAACTTGACTATGGTTGGTTTACCTTGTTTTCCATACAATGATACACTCTATGTAGCATCACACCCACTCTAAATAACGACAACAATACGTCATAATTAAATAATAAACAGTACTTTCTAAGTTGCCGAAATAAGAACTGCAGCTGTGTACGTTCTTTTGTTTGTTTTTTTGTTGCTTTATTGTCTAGCCCGTATTTACCTCTACTGTCGGCATCATACGTATCGAAGATTCTAACAAATCCGTTCTTTTGTTTGTTGTGATTACCTTGCACGTGTTTACCTCGGCTACTAGACTGTCGTTAGGTTGTTATGCATTATCTGTACATTACCATATTCTTAGTTGCTCACAAACTTTCAAACTGTGAACATGGCGAGTAAGAGAAAATCTTTGTGTGTTTACGAAAAGGTTTTATTAATACGCGCAATAGAGGCGGGAGAAAAGATAAGTGATGTTGGAAGACGCTTTGGATTCAGTCGCTCTAAAAACGCAAAAAAACTCGCACTCGCACAAAAAACGACAGACGAAGATAACAGACTATACGCAAGCATTGTTATTTGTATCACTATTAATGTTTGTTGTTTGTAAATGTTATATATACTTTATTAGTAAATACATAATATTATAATAGTAAAATAATATTGATTTTTCTTCTCTTCATTTAACGACAACTCTTTTCTGAACATGGGGTGTAAAGAGAAAGGCAATAGAATCAAAAATTATATTCCAGACGTAGGGGAGAGTGGGGTAACTGAGAATAGTGGGTATTTAGGAACAGTTAAGCATATCATACTTCCTCACGACCTATCTTATCCCGCATACATGTAATAGACGCGTTCAAGGACATTCAGCGCGGCCACAAAGGTGAAAGGCGGAGGTTGCACGCGCTGTCACAATAAGTACACCCCAAATATTTTCTGTTTTGTTATAATTTTCATCATTCCATATAATCAATGAAAACGTTCTTTTTTTGAATTCAGAGATTACATATTTCATTACTATTATGTGTTTGTGTTCAGTTTTGTTTTTTTGTTGTGTTTGTTGTTTGGTCATGTTGTTATTAATTTTATTCATTACGTTAAGGAACAGCCATTTTGATCGAACTATCGATTGTCTACTCTGGGTAATTGGAAACTGTTTGAAGAGGGTAATTGAGAACGATCCTAATTAGCCCAAATGTGATAATTTCGCTGAAATGTTCCTCGCATCTAACTAAAATTGTTTTATTTGCTCTAAAATTACACTAAAAAGAGCAACTAGTAATAAAGTATAGACAAAATTCAGCTTAACTTGAAGATTTTAAGGGCAGGAAACTTACTTTTGGTCAAGCTACAACCAGATATTCAGTGCAAAATATGAGATTATTTAAGCAAGTAGGTAATACTGGAAGTATTTAAGGAACCCAAAAAGGTCGGTATTCAGTTTTTAAGAAAGTTCAAGAAAACCAATATAATTAGAAGAAAACAATTGAATAGGTGAACTTTATATGACCTCACCACTGCGAATAATTGCTTATATATATGTTATATAGGTCCAAGATAACAACCCTTCATTTATTCTTGAAGCTAATATATAAATGGACACGATTTAGACACGACCATCAATACTGTTCCTCCGTCTCCTACTGTGTGTCTTCTCGAGATTATCAATCTATCATTCCTGAAATAAAAGTGAGCTCCAAACAACAAAATAAGAAGCATTAACAGAAACGGCAAGTTGATAAGAAAATAGAGAAATAGAAAATAGTAGACAAAAAGAATATGAGGAATGAGAAAGCAGTAACCAAAAAAGAAACGTGTACCTACTAATTACCAAAGGCAAGAGTCGAATGAAAGGAGTCGGAAAGATTTTAAGGTCTTTGAAGAAAAAGAAAATTAATGTTAAGTATTTTTTGTATATTCTTTGCGAGAAATATACTATCCATAACAGAAGATTATGAGATAATGAGCGTCATATGCAGTAACCAGACGCAAAAAAATGCACCAGTGGCAAACCTAACAATGGTTACGTCTGCAAATTATGCCAAACTAAGTAATAAAATAATAATAAAATAATTTTGAAGTTCCTAATTACCCCATAACGTTCCTATTTTCCCCAAGCACTGATCTCAGTTACCCCAGATGGTGTTGGGTAAATAGGAACGTTAATCGTTTTGTTTAGTTGTTAAATTTTAATGAAAGGGTAATTGTAAAGAGTAGTAAAAGCATTTTGATATGTTTATCTCGTAAATAGATTATCATACTTTAAATTTCAATAAAAGTTGACTACATTTGTGTCCATATTTGTCTATTGGGGTTTTTTGGGTTCTACATTTTTTGGGGTTTTTACGTTAAATGTGAGATGTGCCAGAGCCAATTCTCATCCTATCCCTCCAAATTTTTCCAACCCTTTCTCCAAATCCTATATCTCCAATGTATATCTCCAAAAGTAGGTAACGCATCCGAGGGCGTGCCAACGTTTGTAATTTTGGACTAATGTCGGCATTTATCATGGATGTCTATGGGCTGCAGTATCCACTTACCATCAGGTGGACTGTATGCTCGTCTGCCGCCTTCGTCCATAAATTAAAAAAAATACCCCACTTTCTTCTATATTCCTTTTAGTTACAAGTTTAATAATCCCAATATTAACTTACACTATATTTGTAACCTTAAATGCTAAGTCAACATACGCACATCACAATGTCGCAGCGAGTTACAGAATGGTGTTACGGTCCAACTATTAAACCCGTATATTACAATACCGTCGCGCCAGCGGCCTGGTGATCTGCCTACATTTCTCTGCCCTATTCTCTGGAATGGTCGCCATTCCTGCGGAATTTACTCTTAAACTTTGTTAAAGAGCGGGTCTGAAATCTAAACACTGAACCGTAAGCACTCTCGTGTGAAAATACTCTTAAAACAGCAATGTAATTACTCTATTAGGACCTGTCCTAATTACATTATATCATGTAATGGACCATTTGCCGACACAGACTATTGGTTCTTTGTGACCGACTTATTTAATGTCTTCGCCTTGAAAACGCGTCTGTATATATGTTACTCCAATATATGTCTATATGTCTGATATATTTATATCTATATATGCCTAATTTAGCAGTATGAGTCAGTAAATGTTAGAATTGAGAGAAAAGAAACAGATTTGTCTGGGTTTTACCACTTGGGTTTGATACAAAATTGGATTTACTAATAACAATTGGTAAAAGTTTATTTTGGGAATAAAGCATGGTAAAAAAAAAATATATTTTCACACTCATTTCAATTTAAAATACACTTTAGACTGCAATGCAATGCATACATATACTTGTCGATTGAATAATAAAATAAGTGCAGAGTACTCGCGAGTACGAAATGCAACATGCGGGGTCTCAACATGCAAGTTTTTTTTTGTTTAGCCGCAGAATGTGCCATACGTCAAAATGTGCCATTTCAATGTGCATTTCGAAAATAAATACAGGCAGACGTAAAAATCCCAAAAATATCTATATTCTCAAAATATTTTTATCTTAATTTTACTTCACTTAACAAAAATCTTTTTTATTTAACGTTAATTAACTAAGAATAACGCCTCTCTTTGCTTTAAAAGGTCAAATTTAATAGTGTATACATATGAGAATCCGCTTTTGTACATATAAAATATCATTTATTGGTAAATATCATAATTTGATGAGATGAGTAGGTATTTAACGAGTACAAACTACTCAATTTTATCAATTCCGAGAAGGTTATATTTGTTGCCCTCAATAATATAATTCATTACACATAATTACAAATAATTGTACACATAAAATCCTTTGATTACTTATACTGCCGTGATGCCGTGGCATGCAGGGGGTATAAACCTTTGATACCCTATTGACTTCTCTGACGCGAAGATGCACGTGACGTCACAAGATGGCGGAGTAGAAATGTCACCTCTAGAAAGCGATGTAAAAGTTTCCGCGTTCCATCATCTGTTATAGATGCTTATAGATAATTGCGAGTATTTATCGTACCGGTAGTAATTATGATTTGGCTTGCATTGAAATGAGAAGCAAATCATGATCAACAAAATAAATTATTTTTGAATAACTAAAGTAAATGAATAAATAAATGATTTTCAACAATTAATGCATTATGTCATTCTTCACAAAGTCACCATATTGTATCTCATTTTACCTACCAATATCACATATATTTATTATAATAAAAATGGAGTCGAACAGTATTCCGTGGATTCTTATGAATATTGTTTTCTTTGTTTTTAAACAGAGAAACTAAGTTTTAGCCTATAATGTCCCAATGAAGGGAAGGTCTTCCCTTTGTAATCAAAGAGGGATAGTGCACGCTGCAACCCAACAGCTGTTGGGCGCGCTCGACTGGCCACGTTACCCCTCTCTCACAGATAATACCTAAGTATGGATCAATTGAATAATACTTCATTGGTATTCATTTTCACAACTTCAAAAATTTGAATCAAAATTGGAATCGAATTCGAAAAGTATAACATCACAGCTCTATTAAAACTATAACTTGTTATAACTACAACAAGATATGTGCAATAACGAGGAAAACTTGTCGACCTATTCTGATTCCAACTTATATTCCACTTGAATTGCAAGCAATAATATATTACGTAACCAATCATATCTGAGTATATTAATCCAAACATTGTATCATTTCTTCATAAGAACCACTTGGGATGTAAGTACATTCACGTTATCTTATCTATCTAGAATCTTCCGCGGGTACCATCCAATTACGTCAACAAAAGATTTGTACTAACCCCACCAAAACATCTATGTTTACGGGAACCTATAGCCATCTAGGTATACATATAATAAAATCGTACCAAAACCGTGTAGGTACATTAAATAATCTTTAATGAAATCATTGCAGTGTATACGATTAATGATACAGAGCCTGGAACAATAAATAACTTTTGGCACATTTGTCTTATTGAACGCATAACTGGACGGATTTTAATGAAACCAAGCATAGTTTTTTATGGCTAGTGAACATTTAGATAGATTATAGAGATATAGAGTTCCCACGGGATATTCATTATCAAGGGTGCAAGTACATTAGCAGAGCTCCCATAAAAACCACTGGCTGGATTTTTATTAAATTTTGTTTTTTTTTGTATTTACATAATAATGTGTAACAATTGCATAAAAATATAACGTTAATCTTCTCAACATGATTTTTGTCCGATATGCTTTTAAGGTTTTATTATATTTTTTTATTAAAATTGGACAATTTTATCATACAATTAAAATTTAAGCGATTGTCTAACTGAAACTATTCAAAGTTATAATTTCTGGACTAGAATTCATATACAAGTGAATGAAATCCACTCGTGGGCAAATATTAGTCTAATATGTCGCTGATAGTGTCATACCAGCGAAATATTGGTCTAATATGTCGCCGGTGTCATACCACCGACAAATATTCAAAAGCTAGGAAGTTTATTAAACGTTTATGCAGACGGCGGTAAGTCAAAATATATCTTTCACGTTAATTTGTCTTAATTATTACGTCGATGTTTCATGAATTAGGCATCAAATCTTAGCGAGAGAACAGAGTGAACATTAATCACAACATAATAGAAGCGCAAATAAACTACACCATAAGTCATTTTAATGCGAGAACGAGGGTAACTATAAAACAGTTTGTGTTTTGTGCTATTAGAAGGTTATATTTTACATTTTACGTAACTTTTAATGCATCGTAATCTATTTAATTATTTTCAGTGAACCGAAAACTTATTGGAATTTTAATGATTATTCATTAGCTTGGAGCTGTTAAGTAATGCAGCCAGGCCTACTCACGTTTACAAACGACACTGCTTTCGATTTCTATACGTTTACAACTCTAAAAAATATGTCTAGGTAATACTTAGAAAAATTCATGAAAAAAAATTTAACTGTGAAACAATTTTTTTTATTGAGTGTTTTGGTCTGGATGTTGGGAAAAGCGGTAAGCTTGTCAACAGGAGTACCTACATTTGATTAAAATTGTATTTTTTTTATTTTTGTAGTTACTTTTTGTAAATAATAATACCTAAAAGAGCTAAAAAGGATCTATCATTTTTAGTTCTTTTAGATATTATTGTCTACAACTTGAGCTGGTAAGTTTTCTCAAATGGTTACCTAAGATTGCAGACAAGAGTAAGAAAAACATAAGCAGATAGCAAATATGATTAATTAAAATACGAGTATAATATAATAGCGAAGTAGAAAACAAATAAAAAAAAACAATAAGTAATAATTTTAAAAATAATTATCATTTGTAGCGTTTACATTATCACAATGACAATGATTACTAACTTCCTGATTCGATAGGAAGTATCTACTCGTATTAAAACAATGGAAGGAAAAAGAAGTAGCGCATGCTATTTAAAAGCAATTTGTCTATTTAGGTCAAACTTGTAAAAAGTTGTGATACAATTCTCTTTGTTTGTGCTAAAATAGTGCCCATCATCACCATGAACTAGGCGCTTTATACAAAAGTTGAGGGTTCAACTCCCGACCTCCGAAAACATGAATAATGCATTCAGATGAAAATATATAAAATCTGGGTCTGAAACTGGTGTGATAGTGCCAAATTAATCATAGTGTTGTTAGCGCGAATTCCCTGTTACGACTTACTGACTCAAGTTACATTTATTTAGAGAGATATTAGCACTTGCATGTTACAACATGTTAGGTATACAAGCTTGTAAACTTTAAATAGTCTTGGAAAAAGCATGACTTAACTATCGAATGACTAACTAACCCCTCAGCGTTCGGAGAGACGTTGCATCTCTCTGTGTGTTCTACCGCCTGTACAATGGGGAATGCTCTGAAGAATTGTTCAATATAATTCCCACCTCGGGTTTCTACAACTGCACCTCCCGTCACAGAAGTGCGGTCCATCCGCATTTCCTAGATACGGAGGTGTCGCGTACTGTTCGGTCCAAAAATTATTTTATATCGCAAACCCGTAGGCTGTGGAGCGAACTGCCTCAAGAGGACTTCCCATTAAACTACGACATGGGGTTCTTCAAGAAAGCTGTGAATAGGATTTTGCAAGGTCGGCGGCGCGCCCGCATACCCCCTGGTGTTGCAGGTGTCCATGGGCGGCGGTAACACTTACCATCACGTGAGACCGCTTGCTCGTCCGCCCTCTTCTCTATAAAAAAAAAAAAACTTAAGTATTATTGCGAAAATTTTATAAATAATAGGTAATTCATTAACAAAAATAAATGTTTGTGGTACTTGCTTCTGCAAAATTGCAAAACCCACTAAAATTGGAATGATACAGAGAAGATCAACACGGCTCCTGCGCAAGAATGACACGCGAAATAGTGAAGCACTCCACATTTTTTTGCCGCAACTCTTCGTGCGTTTTACGAGTCAATATGTCGGAAGACAAATAACAAAACAATGGAATTAACGGGAGATTAATTAAGTATTATGGGACCACAAGCACAGAGGCAGAGATTTTAAATAGATACATCAGCGACATAAATGAGTCTCCAGTAGCCAAAAATCTAAGGGTAATTGCTAATTTTAGCAGGTGTCGCTTGTCGAAAACGAGTACACTGTTTTGTGATTATTGACCCCAATATTTCCAAAAGCTTGTAGAAATTTGCTTTAGGCATTCGTGTGAAGTTTTTAAAAAGGATGTCTCTATTGAGCTCCAAATGTTTTAATATTGAAAAATTCCGTTTTTTTTTAAATAATCTTTCATCCAGATTGCTTGCCACCATTCGTTACGTTTTTTTCTTGCACTCCCGAACACTAAATATGCCGTACTGATGATAGTTCACACACATCCATTGTTATGAAAACTGAAGAAATGAAGACGCATATTAATGTAGATGGTGAGCTGCATACATCTTAAGGCATTAAACTAGTGGGTGCATACGCTAGACGTAAGATGAATTGAAAGTTGCAAGATGAAGCTGAAAGCTCACGTGTGTCGACATACCTTATAATATGTATATATTTTAACGATAATATTGACATGTTTTAGTTCGTATATAAACACGATTTACCAGCGCTCCACCACCGTATGCTTAAACCAGCAAAACTATTAAAAATAATATACATTATAGGTTCATATACGAGTACTGTTTTGACGCATGTATAATTATTATTTATACCGATTTATTAAATAAAGTAAATTTGAAAAAAAATAACTACAATAGTTTCAATTTTAAATGATTCGGTTCGCAGCTTTATGGGCAATACCTTTTTTGGTTTATTAGTTATTACCTTTATGTAACCTTCCGGCTTATCTGGCTAATTGGGCAATGTTGGTGTCCATGGGTGGCGGTAACACTTACCATCACGTGGGACCGCTTGCTCGTCCGCCCAAGAGGGCGGTTTTTTTGCAAATATGAATGATGCAAATATGAATTCCAAATATGATTTGCGTTATTTTTTTTTTAAAAATCATTTAAAAAATAAAAAAAGCTCCCACAAGGAACATTTTTTTATATAGAGAAGACTATAAAAAAAAATGTTCGTGCCGAACACATCACTGCTCTCCAATACAACGCTTTGTAATAATTTTAATGAACCAAATTCATATTTAGCTAAGTAACAGAACGCTATTACTATGTACGAATTGTCTACAAGATTACTGACACGAAGCCACTGAATGCGTAATACTATCAATGTAACGAAGGTCTTATTTAGGCACAGACATTTATCGGGCAAGTATTTAGAGAAGGATCCAGACCCACCCCGAAACCCTCAAAATGTATACAGAGAACGATTTTTCTTGGAAAATAGTTGGTTAAAAAAGGCTTGTACTTTTATGAGCAGCAAAAATACTAGCTCAACAAAACAACCTATCCACTTAATAAAAATCTAACACTGATAGACAACGCACAGACTAAAACGATGGGACTAGAAGCATGAAGTTTCCACAGAAATTCCTTATATTACGGTGAGCACTAAGAAAGGATTTTTGAAAATTTACCCCCTAATGGTGTAAAACAAAGGATGAAAGTTTGTATGGGAGAAAAGTCGGATGGTTTCTGAGATGTTGCCGATGAGAAATCTCATCGGGCACACGGCTAGTTTTTTAATCAACTAGTAAGTATATTATCACCGAGTCTACGAATTTGCTACTATCGATTTGGCCAGTTAGTATTTTCTGCTGCTTATATAATTGTTTCTTGTTAATAACAAAAAAAAAACATGGCGGAAAGAAGTGTTCATCCATAATCATTCCATAACATTTTTAAACCAATTTGTCCGTCTTTTCCAAAGTTCCTTTGTCCACGATATATGTGCAACCTGCATAACGAGTTGCAAGAAATAGCATCTATCACTGCGCATGACGTGACTAAAATAATATATGCCATTTCTCTTATCTCATATCGTTTTAATGACAAAAAACATTCTCCCTTATTCATTCTTAACAAAACTGTGTCATTTTTTACCCGAGAGCGAGACGCAGAATATCATACTACAAACAAGAAAAATGTTGTATTAGAAAAGTTAATTACGAGTTTTTGTAACTGTGACTAAAAGAATTGTTTAGCCTTTTATGCAAGAGATAAAAGATTCTGCGGTCACTAGGCGCCAGTCGTGTGATTTTCACGTCGCTATTGTGGCAAACGAGGATTTATAGGTTTCTGTGGAAAATCGCGAAATAAATTTCCACCCGGGTAGATTGGAAAGTAAAGTTCAATATAAACCCATCGACATCTTAATTAGCTAGTAATAAGGTCGAGAATGGAGCAGTTTAGGGTTCATTGTAGTGTCGTCAATTGTTAGACTTGAAATCAAATAGAGTTGTTATCAGTGTTATATACCATACCGTCAGCCTGTGTCTCTCTATTGCTGGATATAGATCTCCTAAAGACCGCCACCACATCTTCCGCGGTCTTCCTCTCTTCTCAACCACTCACTACCGGCGACTGTCTTCAAGTCGTCAGTCCACCTACAATCACTTCCTCTCCAATCATAATCATACAATCAAAAAGCAGAAAACATTCCAAATTGATATTAAAATTTAATAAAATATTTGGAATATGATCACACATAAGGAGTTGCGGAGTAATCGAACGACATAATTTGAGTACTTTTCCAGTGTACATCATTTGGTAGAAGGCATATTCAAATAGCAGTGTCAGAGATCCCCTTAGAAAACTGAGCCTGTATCGTGGAGGCCATTTTAATAAATCGATTACCTGTTGCACCAGTAAACGCATAACTGAGGAACCTGCCTACACGTACGTTTCTACCCAAACAAGTACGACAAGGAATTAGTCTAATTCATGAAATAGCCATTTCTATAATATATTTATTAATACAAATTCTCTTGTTCACAGATGGAGATCTGGAATCCCTCTTAAATGAAGTGGTGTTGGCCAGCAACCGCGGCGTGTCTGCCGCTAGGAACGTCAGTCAGGGGCCCAACTGGAGTTTTGGCCAGTCGCTGTTCTTCTCTTCCACCGTGGTCACTACCGTCGGTACGTGTACCACGTTATTATCAATATCCACGAATCTAGGAGCCTATTCTTAATCTGAGACATGTACATCCCCAATCCATGTAATGGGACGTTAAAGACTGATATCAATGGTTACCGAAATGCACATTGTGTTGTGTATAAGGCATGTATGACCTCGAAACGTCACGCTGGCCAATCCAGTTGGCAAGTCCACTCTTTGAGGCAATATTTGTGGGCGGAATTACAAGATTGTCGTACCGTTCATGTTAACCGAATACCAGTAAACTGTATTCACTTCAAAAATTCCATTTATTACAATTATTACAGTTTTCAAAATATTTTATTACCATTTTGACTTTAATTTTGACCATTAAAGATTAAAATTTACGATTAAACTGATATTACTGCTAAACTAAATATACTTACAATAATATGTTCTGTATGTGGAGATAGTGCACCGAATATATTGAAAACAAATTTGGTCCCCGTGGCACACAGTACCTAGGCATATTCGGTTTAAAGAATCTTTATTTTCGAACATTAAATACAGTTCAATTACGTGAGATTTTAAATAATTATATAAAATATTTACTCTAGTGAATAAGCATGCATTTCAAGTACAGTATATAGCATTTCAAGTCTAGTACAGTACAGCATTCAAGTATAATACTTATTTCCTAACAATATTTTCATAAATGTACGTTCGACAGTGGGAGTCCAGTTCAAAAATATAGTCGGCTGCTTTTATAAAGCAAACAAGAGGATAGAACATACGATATTCAAGGGAAGCTGGCTTAGTATTATCAGAAAAAATAACAGCTACACCTGCAATTTTTTTGCAACATTAATATTATTATGGCTGTATTATTATTAACATTAATATTATTATTGATAGCGTGTGCTGATGCGCTCAATCTTATTTTTTCACTTATGTTTGTACTGCTTGGCGCAGTATTAATCTGTCCATATGGTTATTGTACTGGATCACCGAATCTGCATCTATAACATTTACTGGCAACTGGTTCCACTCTTTAACTGCACGGTTCAATATAAAATGTCTATAGGGTTTGAAGGTGTAGATACTATTGTTCAACTTTATTTTATTTCTTAGAGGGTGGTCTGTATTTTGCTTGCATGCGAGTACATGAATTTTAAGTTGTTAACATCATATTGAATGGTAATATTTTGCAGGTTACGGTCACGTGACGCCCCTCTCGCGGGCCGGCAAGCTGTTCTGTATGGTTTACGCCCTCCTCGGCATCCCCATGACATTGCTGCTCATAACTGCCCTAGTGGAGCGCCTGCTGTTGCCCGCCACGACACTGCTTCGGGCCCTCAACGCGGCCCTGGGACATCTGTACCGACCGTTCACTATCAGGCTCATACATTTGATGATTATTGGTGAGCAAAAGGTGGCAAATTTTTGGTTGGATTCCAATGGCATACATTATTTATTATTGTCTATACTAATATAATTAAAGAGAGATTGCGAATTTTGTAAGTTTGTGTGTACCATATGTGGAGGGTAATCTCCGGAACCACTGCACCTATTTGAAAAATGAAAGGTACATTATTTCTGATGGACATAGGCTATATATTATGTGCACAGCTAATTAAACATGAAATTGTATTTACCTCTTTAAATTTTTACATTTCTAATTTTGAGTGAACCTCAACTCTCCAACTAAAGTATCTGTTTTAAAAGACGAAATGTTTTCCTTTGGACTGTATCGATAAAATTAGAAAACGAAAAGAAAAAAATGTAAGGAAGAAAGAAGATTGAATAGGAATCAAAATATGCCTTCTGTGATTAGTTTAGCCGTCTGTGATTGTATTGAAATCGTATCGCACAGAACCTTCTGTGTTTTAATACTAAACGTTGTTGTTTAATTTCATTCCAGTGTCAATCTTCGTGGTGTTCTTCTTCCTGCTCCCTGCCACAGTGTTCACCTGCCTGGAGCCGGAGTGGGACTACCTGGACTCACTGTACTACTGCTTCATTTCCCTGACCACTATCGGACTCGGAGATTACATCCCGGGCGACGCTCCTGGACAGTTTTACCGACCGTTGTACAAGGCTGCCATAACGGGTATGTTATTTACAATATTATAGTCTATGTTGTATGCTCCTTATTCCCTATCCTTCCTAATTATTGTGTCCATAGCACATCCGGTAACGTGCCAACATTTGTCATTCCAGTCTGACGTCGGCATGTATCGCGAATATCTATGGGCGGCAGCAACGAATGGACTGATGAACTATGTATTCGTCTACCACTTTATTTCTACACACAAATACGAACATAAACTACCCAAATCCCAAACAAACATTTCTCTATGTCATGTCCAACACATTCCCATTCAAACATCTATATGTTTGAATGGGAATGTGTTGGAATGCTCGTTCTTCGGTAATCCGGAGATAGGTAAAAAGGCAGTTTATCGTTTAAAGGTTTTTTCGAATTCACTTGAATACAAAGATGTCACAATGTTACAACTCAAGTCTTAAAATAGGATATTAAGCAAAGCGACATCTATAAGTACATTAAAGTAACTACATTAAAGGGAAAGTAACTTTATAACCGTGACACAAGGAATCCTAGTTTTTGCTAATGAGTTTAATCTTAACTATTCTGCCCTTAGAAAGACATTAGAATTATTTTTGACGAAAGCACAAGTTACCGCGTATTCGATAACTAAATATAAACATGGAGAATAAACGATGGTTGTTCTTTGTTTTATTTTATCCAAAACCCCAGTTACTAGCTTGATTTTAAATTTTAGCAATTTTTTTGCCCTTTTCTCGATTGACATCAAAACGTATAGCAAACAACACGCTAATGTACCCAAAACCATTCGATTGCAGTCCTTATCACAACCGCGTTAAGGTACCAATGGGTATTGTTAACGACGGAATAAATGACAATGTAAAAAGCTAGGGTACTTGCATATGTATAGATAATAGTTTCGCTTGTATAGTTGTTTCTCTTTAGTGTCTTATAAATGTATGAATATCTCTTAATATCGTTAGGTTTACACTATCTGTTTAATGTCCGTTTTATGATTATGTATTGTGTAATTGATATTAAAATGATCCCTAGTGTGTCTTTTATTACCCTATTAGGATAATTGTTGGTAAATAGGGTAAGTAGGGCATGCTAGGGATAAGTTGTGGGCGCTATGGCGTTCGGGAAACAACTGAGCGCTCC
Organism: Sesia apiformis; assembly: GCA_914767545.1. Classification (NCBI taxonomy): domain Eukaryota; kingdom Metazoa; phylum Arthropoda; class Insecta; order Lepidoptera; family Sesiidae; genus Sesia; species Sesia apiformis. Next base: position 2,113,091 of record OU611958.1, read on the forward strand.
GCCACCTGGCGGACGAATATAATATTTATAGTCCTGAAGCGGGGGACGGGGTTACGTAAATATGTCGCGCAAACCGCGCACCCCGTCCACTCGAAACCGAACATTATAGCGTCATGATCTTATTAGATCCCTCTTAGGCTAGTTTACATCTAAGTTTTATCTAATAAGAATCCTATAAGAATCTTGTAAATGTATGAATATGTATAAAATGTGTGTTGTACGAATAAATGATCCCCCGCGGGTAGCGGGAGGGGTACACATGTAGACAAGTAGTGGGGGAAGCCCATTTGGAATAAAAGACGGACCATTTTGGGCTTCCCGGCATTCCGATCAGCGGCACCACTCCGAACACTACAAACGGTCAACCAAGTGACTAGGACAAGTAGTAGAACAACAAGTACCTCTGCCCCCTGCCCCCGGCTCTGCTGATATTATCGAAGACAAGAAATAAGGCGTTATTATTGTTTAACATCCTATATATACAGTCCACATCCCCCGGCGACCTATAAGGTTGTAGGACAATACTGTCCTCTATCTATTAAGAGATTGTAGTAGACAAAAGTGTCCTCAACATCGATGGTCCTTCGAGCAGCCGGATAAGAAGAATCAGCGTCCACGGTTCATCGAGTTGCCGAATCAAGAATTGCACGGCGTTGTTTAAAGAAGAAACAGCGGGAAGAGACGACGCGTCGTACTCGTCCGTGCATACAAGTCTTGATTTCTACGTCTTGATTTCCACGTCCTGATTTCCACGTCTTAAACATCTCAATTTCCACGTCTTAAACGTCTCAATTTCCACGTCTTAAACATCTCAATTTCCACGTCAAAAACTACAAACCGTTGTTTTCACAATGCCGTCAACAACGAGATCACAGAGCCGGACGGGATCGCAGAGCGGAGCACAAACCACTACGGAATCAACATCTGCCACCACGGAGTCCACAGCCACGACTTCCGCTACCACGGGCACAGGCACCACAGCGACAGGGACGACGACCACCAGCGGCGGTACTACTAGCACCGAGGCCACTATGAAGACGACTTCGGCGGCAGCGGACGTCACGATCGTTCCACGAGCCGCAAGCGTCACAGCGAGGTCACACCGCTCTACCGCATCCGCCAAGAAGAAGGAACGTCTGGAGGTCGAACGTACCTTACTACAGCTGCGCCTGCAAGCCAAGGAGCAGGAACTCAGGCTAGCGGAATTAGAATCGGGCTCCGAGGCAGATGATGAAGAAAAGGAAGACAAAGACCAATCGTTCCGGTTAGAAAAATGGTTGAACCGGAACGACGCACCCCCCCCTGTACCCCCGCAGGAGGCGGAGCCTAAGTCTCGCAAGATCTCGCCGATAAAGTATGAAGGAGGACGAGGACGGGGAGCTTACACCGCCAATGATGAAGATGACGGAGATAAGCACCGAGAGCATAGTACGTCTCGGCCCGCACGCCCTACCGCAGACATCGTGGAGCAAATGGCCTCTGCGATCTCCAAGGCGGTGAAGATATCGGCGAGGGAGACACCAAGGTATATAACCGAGCTGCCTACGTTCGACGGACATGGCAGCGCATGGTTGGGGTTCAAGGGCGCGTATGAGGATTCAAGGCGCGCCTTCATGAAGAGCGACAACCTGGCACGGCTAAGAAAGAGCCTAAAGGGTACCGCTATGGAGGCGGTAGCAAGCCTGTTCACCGCCCACCGAGAGCCGGACGAAATTTCCATAATCGGCTCTCGGAAGAAGATTCGGGAGGCCGGATGCACTCGTCGCGTATGAGGCAGAAAAGTTGCGATATTTGCGCAAGCTGACCGACGAGCCCCGCGACCTCTGCGTATTCGCCAGTAAGGTGGCCAACGCCGTGGCCACCATACAGGAAATGAAAAGGGAGAACTACCTCTATAGCCCCGAGTTAGTCCGGGCTATAATGGACAAATTCACCCCAATACTGAAGAGCAAATGGTACGACTTTGCGAGCGCATGGGAACACGAGGTGCCTACACTAAACCTACTATCGACGTTCCTGAACATAGAAGCCGATAAGTGCAGTGCCTACGCACCACCCGAATGCATCATTCCCATCGCCGAACCTGCAAGTATAAGAGAAAGGGACGTATCTGCGAATGTAAGAGAAAGGGCAATGAAAAGGACGGAACAAACATACAGCGCCACTACCCACGGAAAAGGGAAGCTCCAATACAGCGCCCCTACCAACGAAAGAGGGAAGCTCCTATACAGCGCCTCTGCCAACGGAAAAGGGAAGCTTGGATACAGCGCCTCTGCCGACGGAAAAAGGAAACATGATTACAGCGCCACAACCGACGGAAAAATGAAGCTTTGCCCACTATGCAAGGAAGATCACAGCTTACCTTCGTGCAAACAATTTGCAGACAGCGATCTCGATACCCGCTGGGAGATCGCAAAAAGGAACAACCTCTGCTTCCGTTGCCTGTGTAGCGACCATCGCCGGGACAACTGCCAAGTTAAGCCATGTGGGCACAGCGGTTGTGAGATGTCACATCATTGGCTGCTGCATCGTACACGTCAAAGTCTACCGCCAACAGAGACGACAGAAGAGCCGCAGGAAGAAATTGTTACGTCGATAACGGAAGTGACAAATAAGGTCACCGCAGCGAACTCATCGCCGCGTCAACGCCGAGCCTATTTGAAGATCGCACCTGTAGTGCTTGCCGGACCACACGCAAAGGTACATACGTACGCGTTGTTCGACGAAGGCAGCACCGTTACCATCATTGAGGAGGCTATAGCCGATTCCCTAGGCATCAACGGGCCGGTTGACACGATGTCAATACAAGGCATCAACGGCGGAGAAATGACACATTAAAATAGCCGCACTATCGACGTACATATACAAGGGCTACACTCGGACAGCGTGCACAAGTTAAAAGGCGCACGCACGGTCAAACGTCTCAAATTCACATCGCAGACCATCGGAGAAACGGACCTGGAAGATTGTACACACTTGGACGACATCAAAGACGATCTCACCTACAGAGATGCCTGCCCTAAGATTCTCATCGGACAGGACAATTGGGAGCTGATCGTCTCACGTCAGATCTGAGCAGGGAAGCGGGACAAACCGGTAGCATCACTAACGTTGCTAGGATGGGTGCTACACGGATGCCGCCCTTCAGTATGTGAATCCGTCGCCTTCTGCGGATATATCACCCAGAAGTGCGACAAAATGAAAGAAAAGAAGAACTTCAAGTTGGAATCACGAGGCATCGAACCAAGGAAAAGAAATGACCCAAAGCAGCACGCCATCGACCTTCGGAATAAGCGCAGTCGACGGCTACCTGACGGGCGGTTCGACACCGGACTCCTGCGGAGAGAGCACAAACACGCCGCTGAAAAGGTACAAAGAGAACGCTACATGTACGACTTCACAACCGGCTTCCCAGAAAAGGAGGAAGCTGCGAGAGTCGTAAGGCCGGTCGTAACAGGCACGTTAAAGAAACGTTCGCCCAGGAAGAAACGACAAAAAGGGTGCTGCGCAAAGACAGACACGACGAAAGGCGACGCAAAGGCGGCAAGAAGGCCCGCACGCGGCAAACGCAAGTTCGTGCCAGTAAAGGCGCACCGTCTCATAAAGCGTAGCGCTTCACCGGCGGGAGAGGACAAGCTCGCCGCACTAAAGATTAATGGGGCAGCGCGACTGCCCAAAGGAGTTGTGGCGCAACAAACGCCACCAACTCAAAGCCGCGAAGAGACAACTTCAAGAAGACCACACTCACCACGGTCCAAGAAGAAGAGGCAACTGCGAAGCACATCACGTGGCGACACGTTCCCCCCTCCGCCCCCTTCATGGCCGGGGCCTGGGAACGTATAGTTCAAACGGTGAAAGAAGACCTGCGAGCGACGCTACATGAAAAGTACCCGAGCGACGAGACACTCCACACACTGCTCGTCGAAGTAAAAAATTCAGTCAACTCCCGTCCACTCACACACGTGGCAGTGACACCAGGGGAACCGGAGGCGCTCACACCCAATCACCTGCTGCTGGGGCCCAATTTACATGTCCCAGCACCGGGCGCCTTCACCAAAGAAGACATAGATGCACGCGCGCATTGGCGACGCGCCCAGCGGCTAGCCGACATCCTTTGGAGCCGCTGGGTACAAAAGTATCTCCCCCTGCTTCAATACCGGCGGGAGCCCCGCACGATCGGCAAGGCACCACGCGTCGGAGATTTGATCATCATGTGCGACGCAAATCTACCAAGGAACACATGGCCGCGAGGAAGTCATCGCTACGTACCCCGGGCAAAACGGCGAAGTGCGCGTCGTCGACATACAAACGAGCAACGGACACGTTCTGCGGCGACCCACAAAGAAGATCGTCGTTCTACCGGTTAGGTCGCGAGACGGCGACGGCGGGAGTATGTTAACGACGGAATAAATGACAATGTAAAAAGCTAGGGTACTTGCATATGTATAGATAATAGTTTCGCTTGTATAGTTGTTTCTCTTTAGTGTCTTATAAATGTATGAATATCTCTTAATATCGTTAGGTTTACACTATCTGTTTAATGTCCGTTTTATGATTATGTATTGTGTAATTGATATTAAAATGATCCCTAGTGTGTCTTTTATTACCCTATTAGGATAATTGTTGGTAAATAGGGTAAGTAGGGCATGCTAGGGATAAGTTGTGGGCGCTATGGCGTTCGGGAAACAACTGAGCGCTCCGCCACCTGGCGGACGAATATAATATTTATAGTCCTGAAGCGGGGGACGGGGTTACGTAAATATGTCGCGCAAACCGCGCACCCCGTCCACTCGAAACCGAACATTATAGCGTCATGATCTTATTAGATCCCTCTTAGGCTAGTTTACATCTAAGTTTTATCTAATAAGAATCCTATAAGAATCTTGTAAATGTATGAATATGTATAAAATGTGTGTTGTACGAATAAATGATCCCCCGCGGGTAGCGGGAGGGGTACACATGTAGACAAGTAGTGGGGGAAGCCCATTTGGGATAAAAGACGGACCATTTTGGGCTTCCGGCATTCCGATCAGCGGCACCACTCCGAACACTACAAACGGTCAACCAAGTGACTAGGACAAGTAGTAGAACAACAAGTACCTCTGCCCCCTGCCCCCGGCTCTGCTGATATTATCGAAGACAAGAAATAAGGCGTTATTATTGTTTAACATCCTATATATACAGTCCACATCCCCCGGCGACCTATAAGGTTGTAGGACAATACTGTCCTCTATCTATTAAGAGATTGTAGTAGACAAAAGTGTCCTCAACAGGTATATATTACCTTGTTACTTGCTGACTGTACATGTGCATCTTTTCCTAAAAAGGAGCAGAATTTATGCCAAATTCCACCTAATAACATCAAGGTTTTTCTTTATAGAAAGAAGGTGGCAAACGAGCATGCAGTCCACCGGCGATAAGTGGATACCGTCGCCCATGTACACCCGCGGTACATGCCAACTTTAGTCCAGAACGACAAACTTTAGCACGGCCCCGGTTGCGCGCCTACCTTTGTTGAGTAAGAATGGATTTGCAGAAAGGATTGAGGAAACGGGAAGGGATAGGATAAGATGGGATGGGAATGGGCTCTGCCATATCTCACTCACTACCGAAATATGCATGCACATTGGGGAATATGATAAGCTGAGAGATGCAGTACATTTCAAAGTAGTCTTTTGTGTCATTCCAGTTTACCTGATCATTGGCCTGACATTCCTCATGTTCACGCTGACCGTCTTCCACGACATTCCACAACTGAATATCAGCACTGTCTTCTCCTCCGCTAAAATGGACGAAGACCCAGAAAAGATGCGTCTCAGCGGTTCCGGGGTCATGGGCCCTGGGTACGGAATCGGGGGGTTGGTAATGAGGGATGATTACAATCATCATGATCAGCGACGTTCTGTTGTCCATATCCGACCTCACATGGATGATAGTCCCAGCCCTGAAGATACTACGCCGGTACATGCGAGGGATATCAGAGTCCATTAAACTGTTTTGGCGCGTTCGATCGAGGAAACTGGGGGTCTACGCCCAAATCACAAAACGAAGTTTCGGTCGAAACGTTCGAGATATTCCTACCACGAAAACGTTTGTTCCGTTATATCGGCCCGAACGAAGTTAATTTGACATTTGTTGAGTCGAAACTCTAATTTAGATACTGGCAGATATCCGATGCATAGAGCTCCGACCGAAGGAATATCGGAGTAGGATTATCTTTTAGCACTTCGTTCGTTCGAACTTCGGTCAGACCCGAAACTTCGGAGGTGTAGAATCAGAGTAGACCCCCTGACACATGTGTAAAGGCATCGGCACTCGGAATGCGGGGCGTTTGCGGTTCAAATCTTATAAGAGATGTTACGCTGTAACTAAGGCTTTTTTCTATAGAAAGAAGATTTAGAAGAGCAAACAGGTAGTTAAGGTGGAGTAAGATACATACCAACGTTAGTAAAAAATGACGAACATTGGTATGTAAATGTACGGCCTACTTTTAGAGAAAGTAAGAGAACATGATTAGAATAGAATTGAGAATTGAAATAGATTGAGTTTTAGAGCGTTGACAATCTAAATATGATTCATCTTTTTTGTCTTCATAGCACAAAAAGAGCCGTAGCATGATTTAAGTGTGTTATTCACTAGTTTCAGAACTCAGATTTTATACAGGTACAGCCCCTCAATTCAGACCCATTTCCCATTACTAAAAAAATTGTCACAGTAAACCATATTAGAATACACTGTCTTTTTAGCAGCGATAAATTGCGATTTTCGAATATGTAATAAGAAGCAATATACTTTGATCCTGATTGGTGTGAAATTATTGAAGTTCTTACTCAATTCTCTTTTTTGAAACTCTGACATCTCACTCGTTTTAAAACAGATCGAAGGCAACGCCCCCGCGTTCTGTGTGCCAAAGTATTAAGTGTCTTGTTTTAAGATCGTTTCTGAACTGCTACGCAAAGATGTTAACACATCTTTACGTCATGATTAAAAGCCAAAAAATGTGGTTTAATGAAAAGTTATTTCGTTTTTGTTTGGGGTGCTAGTCGGTCGAACGATCCAAATGATTCCATGACACAAAATGACGACAATGAATGAATGTTGTCAGGTTTTTGTTTTAATATCTTATAGGTTAATTAATGGTAGACGTGGGATATTAATAAAGCAATTGTATAAGTTAATTATGATATTTCATTATTGTAATGGAGTTTATGAATAATTTTAAAGTGTTGACGGTAAATAAAATTTAATAATCACATTAAAGAATATTACAAAAAAACTTTAACACAATTCTTCCCGATTACAAGTACCAAAGATGCATTAAAAATAAAAAAATGATCGCGCAAATAGGCGAATGAGAGTTAGCATACCTATTTTTAATAATAAGTTAAGTGTCTTTTAGTTATAAATAATATCCTGCTATATATGTTTAATCTAACAGAATTAGCTAAAAAAAACAATAGCATTCTAAAAAAAACTTAATCTTCCTGTTAAAAGGAAGAAGACGAGAAAGGCTATTGTAAATAATGTTAGCTATTTCAGAGGGAAAAAAATAATCATTTTAGAAACAGAATCCAATCGAAACAACTCATATCAATCTCTCAAAAACGTTTAAATAATGATTGATCGTCGACCGTCCTTAACTTCTTTTTCATTTTAACTCCACGGCGTTAATGTTCAAAAACTCCGCTGGTAAAACTAGCTGCACTGAGTTTGTAATAAGACTGAATGGGGTTTTTCGAATTTTCTCACTTTTCTATTTCAATTTAGATTTTGTACGCGATTATAAAGCGAAGGACGTAATTGAAAATCACTGAACGATAAGTGCTAACGTAATTAATGGACGTAACGGATGCTAACAAAACAGACTGACGAAAACTTGCCCCCCTCAATATGTATACGTTTTACCAAAAAGAATTTACTAAACTTTACTCGAATTTTAAAGTCAGCTACATATCAAAAACTCTGCATTTGTAAATTTTACACTGAATACTTGAATGTTGACACAAAAATGTAATGAAACTGAGACATTAAAATTTCAAAATTCGTTGTCTTCAGAATAAAAAAAAGGAATTTTGCCTAAAAATTTATTCACATGTTAGTTGTAGAGAAATTGACATAAGTAAGTACGTATATCAATTCTGTGTGATAGATGACCAATAATTTAGTAGATCATTTGAATATAAAATAAATAATTATTATATGTCTTATGTAAAACATGAATATGTTACACTTATCACTATAAATAAAGCTTTATTTATAATAAACATTACGTAGAAAAAGTAAATGGATGTAATTATTATAATGATATAAAATCCTACAATTCGTAGCAGAAAATGAGTTCTCATCATTACACATCATGTTAATAAAATATTAAAATCATACGTGTTATTAAACGTATGTTTAATACATAGGCCGTTGTTCTTTCACTTCCATGTTTGTTTTTTTTTTCTAATATATTAGGGCCATAAATATGAAATTGCCGTTTGTTCACAGTGGCCACTTTGAACTTAATAATCTTGCGTTTGGCGTAGAACTCAAAATTCAAATTAATTTCAATTTAAAGCTATTACATTCTGTTTCAAAATCAGTTGTTCGTTTGTTTTTCCGTCAAACGACTTTTTGCTTAGGTATCGTTGTTTGCGCCCATGGAAAGTTAAAAATTCGCGTTACTTTCGAAAATGAGTTCCGTGGCGGCAGCAGCGCAGCACAGATGGCACGCAATGTCACCGATTTGCGTTTGATTTTGGTTTGATCGTTTCCAATCTGGAATTTTCGACTTCAAGATCAAGCCCCGAGAACGACAGGAGACTAAAGTCGATAATGACGAATTGAAAGAAATAGTGGAAGCGAATTCATCTCAGACCACGTCTGAGTTAGCAGCAGCCTTCGGCATAAGTAACCGACTGATATTGATTTATTTGCGTCAAATCGGGAAAGTGAAGAAGCTCGGAAAGTGGGTACCGCATGAATTTAATAAAAGGCAGCTGCAAACACGCGTTGAAGGTTGCCTTACTTTGCTGAACCGGAACAAAAATGGAAAAAATCTGAATCGTACTGTCACTTGTGATCAGATCCTGTATGATAATCGTATACATTCGTCACAATGGTAGAACCCAGGAGACACAGCGAAACAATGTCACAAACGGAAACTGAGTCAAAGGAAGCTCACGGTGACTGATCCACTATTATCCACTACAGCTTCTTGAGATCTGGCACAACATTTAATGCAGATACGTACTGTGAAGAACTGCAAACGAGCTCACTATCAAACAACCGAGTCTGGTCAATCGCAATAGTCCACTGCTTCTCCATGATAACGTTCGTCCAACACTGCACGACAGACAGTCTCAAAGTTACAGGAGCTTCGACTGGAAACTGTCCGTCACCGATCGGTCTCGCAAGACCTTGCCTCTACTGATTTCCATTTTGTACGGAATTTGGGTAACTTTTTGCAGGGAAAAAATTCAACTCCGGTGAGGGAGTGATAAACACCGTCAAAGAATTCATCGGTTTCCGTCCCCAGGAGTTCTATAACAGAGGCATCAATAAACTTCCATTAAAATGGCAAAAATGCATTGACAATAATGGATAATACTTCGATCAAAAAAATATATAATTTTCATACAAATTCAAATCATTCATTTGCCGAATATGGGTATAGATATAGTTGTAAATAACACTAGGCCGCCATGTTCCACCTCTGCTTTAAGGGATGCAGATGTAAACAATAAAGCTATAAATACAATTCAAAAAAATACAATGTCGTCTATAAAAATATAATAATAAATAGTGATCAATTAAGAAAATAATAATATAAAAAATAATAATAATACTCTTAATTAAATAAGGATGTCAAAAAATCAATGAATGTCACGATGATAAGTACCTATTATCTCACACAGTATTATCAGCGAAATACTCATTCAATGTGCAATATGCTTTGTCAGCGTACATTTTTTTGTTGTTTTTTTAAAACAGCTACCTCCACAATATTCCTTGGCAGCTTATTAAAAATTTGCGGTCCCATATCAAACACTTCTAAGTCCATTTGAATGTATCCGTATATAACGGCAATTTCATAGTTAAGGACCTAATATATGTACTGGGATTACCTTAGGTATGGCTGTGATTCTTGCAAACTATGGTAATTGTCGCAAATTATTTGTCACTTAAATTATTTTACACAAAATACAAAAAAAGCCTACTGAAGTAAACTTTGTATCGAATCGCTATCAAAGACAATATTATTAAATCTAAGAAAATATTTATTACCTATTATAAAAAAATCCTACAAGGAAATTATTGAATTCTATAAAAAAATAGATTATCTTTACATGCCTAGGTACCTCTATTTAAAAAAAAAACTTCACTACTATTTACAACAAAAATATTCGTAAGTAGATTTTTTTATTTACATTCTATTAGAAATATTTTACAGGGAGATTATTATCAAACCCTATCTGAATCCATGATTTTTTATTAAAATTATAATGCGAACTAGGATGTATTTAATGTTAGATTTTAAATTAAGTATAAGTAAATTTACTGATTTTTCGAATGTGTAACAAAGGACAAATCAGTAAATAAGCTCACATGAAAATACATTTATACATCTTCGTAGAAAATTGACACTGTAGTATACAACATAGATACACACGAAATGCTTTGGGTGGATATACGCATAAATAGACCAGGATTTGTATTTAGAGTAACCTTTAAATAAATCGGCTTGAGGTGTACCATTGTTGTTTTATTGAATACACAATATGACGAATGTCAATTAACCTAAGGCTACATCCTAAATGCTAACTAAGCCCTAGGTTCCTAGAACTATGGGTTCGGCCGGCTATCTGGTTCTGCTGACCCAGCTATCAACAGTAAGGGCTTGGCTGACGTAACTACGTAATAATTAATAATAATTATGATTATTTGTATTGTTTACTTACAAAGAAATTTGCACACATAGATCCAAACAATAGAAAATAGTAGTTATTGCAATTATGCAATCTCTTCCAGATAACCTGCGACATGAAAATGTGATTAGGATATTAGCTTATATAAGCGGCGTATCTCAAGTGATATTAAAAAGGAAGAAAGGAAATAATCGTAAATAAACACAATACATTTTACACAGATATATTTACGTAATTATTCCAATACATACACATATTAATATGTGCGTGTGTGTGTGTGTATATATTACAAATACTATAAAGGATAACAACAGTGTAGCAAGAATTAAGGCAAAAGTGTTCCTACACTCCTAGGTAGGTTAAAAATAGGGTCAAAGGTAAAACATCAGTAGTGGAGGAAATGTTGTTTAATTACACAGGTGTACAAGTATGAAATGCGGATTATTTTTCCAAATTCTAGTTGAAAATTCGGAAGAATGATAAAAAGTGGTTTATTCAAAGTATGTCCCATTGCTAGTTACACATTTTTCCCATCTTTCGGTTAATTTGTGGATACCACGCCAGTAAAAATCTTCCCCTTTTGCCGCGAACCATTCATCGAGCCATTTTTCACATCTTCGTACGAACCAAAGCGCTGCTCAGCAAGTGCGTGACCCATCGATGCAAACAAGTGGTAGTCGGAAGGAGCCAAGTCTGGTGAGTAAGCCGCATGGGGTAGCACTTCCCAGCTGAGTGTTTCCATCGTGCCGTGAACGAGTTTTGCCGTATGTGATGGAGCATTGTCATGGAGAAAAATGATCTTGTGTTGCCTTTTTCGATATTCTGGTCGTTTTTCGAGTAGCGAAAGGTTCAAATCAATCAATTGTTGTTGGTAGCGTTTGGTATTAACGTTTCACCAGGCTTTAATAACTCATAATAAATCATACCCTTCTGGTCCCACCAAACACAGAGCATCGTCTTCCTGCCAAAGTGATTCGGTCTTGCGGTCGATGTGGATGGTGCGCCTGGGTCTACCCATGATTTTTGCACTTGGGATTCTCAAAATATATTCACTTTTCATCCCCAGTAACGATACGATGCAAGAACGACTTTCTTTTGTATCGTTCGAGCAAAATTTCACATGTGTTTTTGCGCCTCCATTTGCCTCTCGTTCAACTCATGTGGTACCCATCTGCCGACCTTCTGAATCTTTCCCATCTCTCGTAGGCGATTGGAAACAGCTTGTTGACTAACGTTCAATTGCTCTGCGAGTTGTTTTTGTTCTGCCGACCTTCTGAATCTTTCCCATCTCTCGTAGGCGATTGGAAACAGCTTGTTGACTAACGTTCAATTGCTCTGCGAGTTGTTTTTGTGTTTGTGAATCGTCTTCGTCCAATAACGCTTGCAATTCTACATGTTCGTACCTTTTTTTCGGTTTTCCGTGTTCCTTGTCTGCAATATCGAAATCACCACTTTTGAACCGCCGAAACCATCGTTCACACGTATCTTGTGATGGAGCATGTTCACCATAAGCTTCTCGAAGTAATCGGTATGATTCAGCAGCAGTTTTCTTCAAATGAAAACAAAAAACTAATGCTGACCGCGAATGCTCTTTATTTGGCACAAATTTCGACATATTGAACACAGCAAAAGAATACTATCAACTATGCGAACACTTTTTCAAATTATCACTTATGCGCGTTTGACACTTGTTGATGACACAACAAAATGGCATATACGTCAAATCGTTATACTTCACATTGCATTGGTGCGCCCTCTGTTGTCTCAAATCCGCATTTCATACTTGTACACCGTAGTTACTGAAAGATTGGTAACGACTATGCTTGTCTGATAGATGAAGGGAGCGAATTCCACAGCCTGACAGTCCGCACAGTAAAGGAGTTGAAAAGTGTGAAGAGGAAAGTTTAGTAGGATGTTTTCAGAAGAGCATAGGTAAGCGCTGTGGTGTGTAGTTGTGAAAGTGAAAATATACCTTCAAATATTCCGGAGTAGGGGAACCCGGGGTGGAACGGGATAGCTAAGCTTTGGTCACAATTTGTGAGAGTTTGAATGAAACAACAAAATTATTTGGCAATTTGTAGGTTTATTTACTTCTTTCTCTACAAGGAAATTAAAGCTAAACTTATCTAAATTAATGATCACTTTGAAAAAATATTGTTTGAAAAATAAAGGGAAATTTCCCATTCTGCCCCACCCCCCGGGGTACAATGGGAAATGAACACGGGGCACGATGGGGTACTAATTATTGGCATAGTTCACAGATGAGAACACTGTCATCGTCGTCACTATTTAGACCAGCACACGCCAAATGTGCCCATTTTTTACAAATGCTATAAGACCACTAGCCTTCATTAGACTTGGAGTATAAATCATGGCAATACAAGCAGATCGCGTCTTCATCTTCCGAGCTTTCTTCAGATTCAGTTCCGATTCTTTTTTGTTTCTTTCTTCTTGTTTCATCTTTGTTTTTGTTTAAAATTTTCTACGTCTTCTGAGTGTTCTTCAGGTGTAGTTCTGATTCTTTTTTGTTTCTTTGGCTTAGCTTTCATTCCTTCAGGTATGTCTTCTTTACCTTTTAACGTCAGTCTTGTTTATTTTTTTCTACTTTCGCTTTATTGATATTTTGTGTCTTTTTAATAGATTCTTCTAATTCAGTCTTGTAAGGTGAAGCGGTCAGGATTGCCGTTTTTCCACCCTTTCTTGTAACTCTTTTCATTCCAGCTTTCACTTTTGGCAACGGGATTAGCAATGTAGACCAGGACAGGACTGTCGGCTAGTTTTTCTTATATATGAACGCACCATCTGCAGATGAAATAAAAATGCGTATTTATATAAGAAGTACAAATATTTAAGGGGCGGAACGGGGTATACCCCATTGTGCCCCACCCATTGTGCCCCGACGCACCGTTCACGTAAACACGAGTGTTATGACCGGTTATTATTATTGGACTTGAGTTATCACTAGACGTTTAGTTAGTCAAAAGTATGTTTAAACAAACATGTAATGTTAATATCCGAACAAAGAATAGTGTATAGTGTAATTACCTTGGTATTGCATAGCAAAATTAAAATTTGCAAGCTTTTTCGTCGACCTTCGATAAAATCCAAACTAAGCGCACTCTCACACTGACAGCGGCCACTCCGTATAGCGCAGCACAGCGGACCGAACGTTGTGCGCGATGGTCACGCATCTCTGTTGCCTGTAGCGAGCACAACGCCTCTTTCCCGTTCCGCCCCGGTACCCCGTTCTACCCCGGGTTCCCCTAAGTGAATTACAAATAATAGAGTAAAGAAGAGAAGGAAGGCGCGAAGGCGGATTGAGAGCCACTTGAGTTTTACACGAAATTTGAAGACATGGTCATATTAAAATTGGTGTAATCCAAATATAAACCGTGTACAAAAATTTACTCTAATTGCCTTCAATCAAATTATTAAAGCTTAAAACTATTAAACTTAAAACTACTTAAAAATTATTAATCAATAGATTCTTAAAACTGTTACAATTTTTATTACTATTACACCAATAAGTCGTCTATACAGGGCGTCCCATTTCGATGCAACGTGAAGGGAAAGTACCTACTTTAAATATTGAAGATAAGAAATTTCACTTAATGGACACTTCATTTTATTTTTTAAAATAAGTAAATAAATATTGTTTTTTCCGCTTCTCCTAATTTTGTGTGCAATTTTTAATTGGCATTAACTAAATAAACTCGTAACTATAAAACTCGTAAACTATAAAAAATCTCGGATCATATATGGGGGTGATTCGGGCATCCCTGGGGTGCTCTACCTTTGGACTTCCGCTTGACACCATTTCTTAGGACACCTGTATATACGAGTACATGCTTCTTATCATTTTAAGAAATGTTAGCAAGCTGATGATGAGTCTGGTGTTCTTGTGTCTGACAGTGTTGGTGCATAATGGATTATAGTCCATGCTCGTGGAAAGAACGGATTTGTTGAAAATGAATTACTAATTTTTAATCCAAAATCTAAGTCCCCTGATTACCGTGACCGTAATATGAACTTTTTGCGATAAATGAAAGAAAAAAACATTCCTAATTTGCCATAAATATGTCTTGTAGTAATGGATGATGCACCATACCATTGTACACAAGTACCTAAATAAAGCTCCTACAATGGGCAATCTCAAGGTTGAGCTGCAAGAGTGGTTGAGGAAAAATGAAATAGAATTCGAAGAATGCTGGATTAAGCTTCAACTTTATGAATTAATAAAACAGAACAAAGTAGAGCCAAACTTTCGAGTAGAAAAATGTTGAGTAAACATGGACATGGGGTCGTTCGATTACTACCTTACCATTGCGATTTGAATCCTATAGAAAAAATATGCCCATATTGTAAATAGAAGGATGGCCACAAAAAATGTCGGGCCAAGGCCGCAGACCAGATGGAATCCTTAACTAAAATTTCTTTAGTAGATTTCCCTCAGAAGAAGGGGCAAATATTTTGAATCCGACAGATATTTTGACATAGAACTAGATAAATTTACAATAAATATATACAAATAGCTGTATCGTCAGATTCTTCGTCAGAAGAGCCAGACTACCCGAATAATAAAATTGATGGCATTGAGCTATTGCCACTGCAGGATCACAATTATTCAAAAATCATGTAAATCAATAAAATTGATTAATTGTGTTATTTGTTACATTTTTAGTCAAAATAAGTAAGACTCTTGAACAGGGGGCGTATAGTAGTAGACCTCATTACGCCATGATAGTCAAGTCATAATAAAATACACTCAAGTTCCTTAAAACAAGGCTTATCCCAATTAGGAGTTGTCCTTTTCCTTTGCCAATTAAAGAACATTTTTGTCTCAATTAAAAATTAGCAGAATATTGCAAAAGAGTGTGCTGTCCTCACGCTTTTAACGCTCACGAGTGTTACACTTTGCAACAATGGTAGGTACCTAAAGTAGAGTCAATGTAATAGGCCACTTTTGACAAGTGTCAAAGTGGATCTCATAGTGTGGTAATCTAACAGCAATTATCGATTAAAAACAGAAATCGATATATAAGTCATATATTAGTGAATATTAGTGAATATTCATAAAAAAAATATTCTGCAATAATATTTTTAGAGCATACACAGTATTGGAAACCTACTACGTATGCCACATGACCTCAAAGTTAAGCGTAATTAAGGGAATTATAATGAAACCATACGTTTATATACGTATTAAATTATTATTTATTAGTTGAAACTATCAGCTTCGTTGAAACTGCTATCGTTGCTATTATTATCAATTCTTAAATCACGTTAAAAATCTTCCAATTTCTTTGTTTTTCTACCTCTTTCTTCCAATCACATTTGTACATTTGTACACGCCTGCTTCTTTTATTGAACATAAATAGTTTTTTCTGGATTTCTGTTTCTGGTTTTTTTCTCTTTTCTCATGTAATAAATAACCATAAATGTAGTTGCGAATTGCATCGGCATTAAAACTATCGACATCGACAACTGGCTTACTTTTTTTCCTTTTCTTCGCCGTATGTAAAATAGGTCAGATAGGTCGTACTTTTTCTTTTTTAATTTCAGATATACATAGTTTTAATATATTAAATGAGGTTTAATTAAATTAAATATTAAATTAAGTTTAATTAAAATAATATATTAAATATTTATTTAATTACACATTTTTTAATGTATTTACTAATTAATAATTGTATTTATTTAAATTAAGATATGTCAATTATTTAATAATTTTATTGTTCTTTTAATTTGTTTATTTATCGTAACGGTAACTTTTTTCGATATTCCTTTCTCTCTACAAGTTACTTCGATTATAAAGATCACATCCCTATTATTAAAAATGAAAAAATGTGGACAGTCGTAACCTTGTAGTGGGGTTCAAATTTCTTAAAATATAAATTGATAATTATGTTTAACAACTAAATTAACCGTCGACCTTATTAAATTTGATATAAAAGACAAGTTTATATTTTTTTATTAAAAAAGTTACATATTTTTAGTGACATGAAATTATAAACTTAAATGGATTTATGGGATCAATGCAAAGTTATATCGTCACAAAGTCAATGAAATGTCAAAAGTGGCCTATTACATTGACTCTACTGTACTTTGTATTTTTGTTAATTTGACACCAGTCACGCACAAAGTTATCTGGCGTCCACTATACAATATACATGTCATATCCTTGTTCCCTGTGTCGAATAAAAAGAAATCCCACATTATCACTTTTATTTTCATATGTGGCAATGGTGCAATTAGTACATTCTGCCAATGTTAAATTCTCTTTAAAGTAAAGAATTTAAAAGTTTATAATGTCCTGTCAATGTCTAGTTTCGTCGAAGTATATCGGGGTCGCTCAGTAAAGCGATAGTAGGTTTACTGAGCACAGATGAAGACTCCTTGGAAGCACACGAAAAACAGTCCCACGCTTTTATTTGAAGGACAAACACCACGCACGAAAAACACGTTGAATTTTAATTAACTATCACTGTTATACCACAAAACGCCTAATATACAATTTTTACAATAATCAAACAAAAACTCATCTGCAGTTCTCGAGTTCCCGCCAAAAAGTCTATTATCACTTTACCACCGAGCGACTCCTACTTCGACGGGATTTGCTTATTGTTTTTTTTATTTCCTGTGCGAATCAATGACTATGCCAGTGTCCAAATAAATTATATAATAAATATAAATTTTGAAACACACAAGTGACAACTCAATTTATAATTAACCTAAAATTTCTCTTTATCGTAGTTTTTTCTCTATTATTTCTGTAGTTTATAGACTTAATAGTGTAAATGTTAATAAACTCATTAAATAATTTTATTGCTGTAAACTACTAAACTCCGTATTCTTTACTCCTAAAGACAAAAATATGAATTCACCGGTTTCAGCATTTGCAATGTATAAACAAGAAAACAAGAACAAGTGTGCCAAGAAGAGATATAAATCTAAAAAACATGATAAAATAAAGAAGAAACTGAAAAAACATTTTTCTTTTGATAATAGTGTAAATATCGACGAAAACTTCGATGTTGATCTGAAACAAATCGCTAAAAAAATTAAAAAAAAGCAAAAGGAAAAACCTAAAAACATGAAAAAGAAGAAATTGAAAGAAGAAAAGAAAAGAAATCTCAAAAAGAAATTGAATAATAATACTAAGAAAAGCAACATAAAAGAAAGTAAGTTTAGTGACTCGTGTGAAAATGAAGATGTTCCTGAGCTGATTGCTGTACTGAACGGCTCAAATAACTCACAAGGGCGCTTGGATATTGAGAGTACATCTTCACATGAGAGTGAATGCAGCTTTGACTTCACTCCTGTAGAAACAGACAGTGTAGAAGAGGGACTCAAAGCTTTCAAATGGATGATCGCTCCTTACAACGTTGAAGAGTTTCTCAATCAAATCTGGGAAAAAAAACCTTTGCATGTATCTAGAAAGTCACCAAAATACTACAATGCAATAATTTCTACACCAGTCATGGATAACATGCTACGTAATGAGAACATTCAATATACTAAGAACATTGATGTAACTTCATACGTGGATGGTGAAAGACAAACACACAATCCAGAAGGCAGAGCTTACCCTAGTTCAGTATGGGATTCTTACTTGAATGGCTTTAGTATCAGACTATTAAATCCACAAACATACATACCAAAGTTACATTTATTAAATGCTACCCTGCAAGAATTTTGCAACTCATTTGTTGGTGCCAATGCATATCTGACACCTCCCGACAGCCAAGGATTCGCCCCTCATTTTGACGACATTGAAGCCTTCATCTTACAAGCAGAGGGTAAAAAACATTGGCGAGTCTATAAACCACGTACTGCAGAGGAAGTTTTGCCGAGGGTTTCATCAAAGAATTTCAGTCAGGATGAAATAGGATCACCAATATTGGAAGTGACATTAGAAGCTGGAGATATGCTATACTTCCCTCGTGGTTACATTCACCAGGGACTTACCATAGGTGGAGAACATTCCCTTCATGTTACCATCAGCATGTACCAAAAACACTCCTGGGCAGATTTATTTGAGAAAATGATACCTGCTGCATTACAAATTGCTATAGATGAAAATGTCGAACTTCGACGTGGCCTGCCATTTGACATCTACAATTTATTTGGACTAGTCCACTCAGATGTTGATACACCTCGCAAGACAGAAATAAACGAAAAAATATTATCTCTCTTTGATAAAGTAAAAGAACATCTACCAATAAATTCAGTTGTAGATCAAATAGCAAAGAATTACCAAAATGATGCTCTTCCACCTGTCATAACTGATTTAGAGAAAGCGGTCACAGTGCATGATGACTGTAATGTCATGACTGAAAATGGTAAAGTAACAAATAGAGTTGAGATCAGTCTAGAGACCAAAATAAGATTGTTACGTAAAAATATATTAAGAATGGTGTCTGAGGAAGGGTGTATAAGACTGTATTACTATGCTGAGAACTCATTGGAGTATCATGGCTATGAAGTACCCTTTATTGAAATTGACGAGAAAATGGCTCCTGGTGTGGAGACTCTTATCACCTCGTACCCAGAGTATGTGTGCGTTGAAGACCTAGATTTGTCAGAGGAGTCTGACAGATTGCAGTTAGCGGATAGCTTGTGGGGAAGAGGATTAATAATGACAGAGTATCCATTGGAAATAATTGATGATTAGGCTGCAATGACTGTTGAACAAGTCTGCAGTGTAGTTAGTGCATTTTTAAAAATAAGCATTTTCAAATACTAAAATAAATAGCATTCAATATGAAGGTTATAGTTTAAAAATAAAAACACCCATTTCTTATATTATATTTAATTTTTAATTGCATATAAATTTTGAAATTTGTGGACTTTCTGTTAATATTTTTCTTGAACTGATTGATATTTCTGTATAAAACTCTTAAAATTTTAAATTGTACCAGACTGGATCTTCTCCATGAAGGTACAAGTTTATGAACAGAAAATGCACACATTCATATTCTAAGCTTATCGTTTTGTTTAAAAATTAACCTAATTTAAAAATAGTGCCTAACACTTAGGTACTTAAATTCTCTAATTTTCACACACACTCTCAGGCTCACCGTGAGCACAGTTATATGGGCAAAACAACAAGCAGCAGGTTTTGAGAAAAATAATTCAACAATAAAAATAATCGTGTGAGTACGCCACACGTTATTAAAATTAACAACTTCCATAAAATAAACTCGACAATAAATTGTGGTGTAACAACATAAAGTGGTAAAGTCGATAAATTGTCTAGTTTAATAAAAGTAAATACTTATTACAAGGTATTCAATTATCTAAAAGGTTTCAAAGTACATCTCCTGTAGGCAGTGACGTTTCGTATTTTATATTACATTTTTGATTTAAAATTTAACATCGAGACATGTTTGGTCCAGATACATAAATACACGCTCAGTCATTCCCACAACTGTACCTATAGTCAGTATTTTTTTAAAATAACACTGGTCACTTTTTCATCAAAGGATATTCATAAAACATGTCTAAATAACACATGCGATTTGGCAGCAAAGTTCTATAAAATACTTTTTGGGGGTATTCGAGAAGTGAAATTTAGTTTTTATTTGATTACTATAAAATTATGTATTGTGCATTTTGTGATTTAATAGTGATAGTTTATTAAACTTCAACGTGTTTTTTGTGCGTAATGTTTGTGATACCAAATAAAAACGGGAGTGCGTTTTTCGTGTGGTTCCAAGGAGTCCTCTTTTCTCCTCAGTAAACCTACTATCACTTTACTGAGTGACTCCTGACTTACTTCGACGCGACTGGACATTGACAGAATATATTTTAGACTTTAAAACTGTTGATTGGGAAGAAAACTTGAGACTGACAGAATGTGCTAATTGCACCATTGTCATATGTATATATATACATATGTATAAAAGTTCTACAAAACTAAATTAGGGTTGACATAAGAACCATTTATGATACGATGAACGATAAGTTTATATATTTTTCGTGTATTCATCATACCAAAAATGTCTTCACCCTGCTATAACTTCTGTAAAAGTTTCACATTTGAAATATGCGAGAGTATTCACTTTTTTCCAGGTGAACTTTTTGCTCTTCTATCGGCTTTTTTCTATAAAAGAAAACTTTTAGCAAACATTCGTAAGCGATTATTTATGAGAGTGGCATTGAGAAAAATCTATTGACACGGGATACATACAAGTTTTTCATTATATTATTTTATTTTACAATAGTTGTATGTTCTTATACTTTAATTCAGGTAAAATTCGATTAGATCACAAACATCACTTAAAAGGGCTTTATGAATCCAAATCGTTATGATATTTACTAGTTTTGATATTTACTGGATTTTCAGAGGATTTCATTCAAATTTAAAAATGAAAATAAAATTGCAAATAACAAAAAAAAAATATTTTAAATTTATTGCCAACCCTGCGTTTTTGACTTTGCCACCAAATCACACTGCTTTTAAAAGGCTAAGCGCGCGCACTGCGGAATAATGTCGCAGAGCGGAAACGACGCCTACGCGCACTGCGATTTTTTATCGCATGTGAACGAAGCACGAACGCCGAGGAAGTAGAGGTATATGGAGTGCGAACATGTAAAAATGGACTTCAAAACAAAAGTGTGAATAATATTATTACTCTTACTTGAAAATATCGCAAGAAAATGAATATTAAGAATTACTGGATGCACCCCTTAACAGCATTAAGACCTTTAAGGGATTTTTTTTGTACGATATAACGACCTTCGTAAATATTTAAAAAAAATGGATATTATCGGATGACTATTAAAATGTTTGATAATAATCTTCTGCGAGTCGTTGGCTCTATAATCCAGTATAGCGAGACTTCAAGGAGAAAAGCAAAATCCACTATTCGCGAAATAGTAGAGTCATGCAAAATGCTTTGGTCTTGCCTCCATTTAAGATATATGCCAGAACCTACTGCGGCAGTGGTTGAAAATTTGGAACGTATTTTAAAAAAGAATAAACTTCCCGCATTGATTGGGCGCCGTCGATGGCAAGCATGTGGGATGTGAAAAGCCAAACAAAACAGGTTCTGAATACATTAACCACAATATCATTCCATTGTTTTAATGGCCGTAGCTGATGCAAATTACCCATTCATTTCAATTGACGTGGGTGGATATGGAAGCAGCAGCGATCCTACTGTGTTCAAAAATTGAAGTTTTGGAAAATGCTTAAACGTGGTCCATTAGCTCTTCCAGGGCCACAAACTTTACCAAATGACTGGAATGGAATCGAATTTGCGTATAATTTTTGTTGGTGATGAGGCCTTTGAAAAGACTGGGATAATTGGGAAATAGAGGGTATAAGGATAGTTCGAAAAGGCTATTCCTATATTCTCAATATTGTACAATTAGTATTTTAAATGTACACATTCAAAAAATATGTAATTGATGTACATATAAATGTACCATTATTGGTGAAAGATAAAAACGTGGTTAAAAAAACTAAAAAATAATCATACAGATAAGCTCCTAAATCAGAACAAATACCAAGTGATTCAATCACTTAGTCTAATAATTGGGATGGAACGCTCCGGAATTCTGTCTCCGCGGAGGGTGGCCTTCGGTCTGGCTTAAGCAACAAAATATCGGTATTCGTATAGCCGTAGTCACGCCACATCATCATTAGTTTCGTCTCATTTATTTGAGTCACTAGACATCGTATACACTTCCTGGCTACACATGAAAGAACGATCAAGTTTTGTATAATTTTGATAGCTCCGCTTCGTGTGGACAGCTTGATAGAGTAGCATGTCAGTAGGCGACTTGTGGTTAGCATTGCAGTCGCGTAGCTTGTAAATATGCCCGTGTGCGATAGACCTTATATTTAGCAGATGAACAATTGACAATTGGTAACCTGACTATTGGTAAGATACGGGGAACGAACATAAATATAAGACATTTTTTAATATTTGCATGTAACGTGTCACAAATATCCTACGATTCACGACAGCACACTACAACATCTTAATAAAAAATAAACACCGATCGTATCAAAATATAGTTCTTATATAAAGCAAAAACATTCGATTTCTATTTGATAATTTTAAATTCTTTGTACTGATATACAATATTTCCGTAACATTAATCGATCAATGTCTAACCTAGCAAATACTCTCGCAAAAATCTGAATTTTAGCCTAATCTTAAACAAGTATGTCTATTGCCTAAGATTCGAGGTGAAAAAGCCCTCAAATCACAAAATATGGGAAATTCTAAAATGTTAACATTTTATATGTTTGATATATACAACGCTAATGTGTTTGTTAGTTCCGTGTTAGTAAAACTTAACGATCTCAATATGCACACGTGATAATAAACCTTATTAGCTTTGTAAAAAGAGATAGATGTAGAACTGCACGTGATAAAAACCTTAGTTGTTTTATAAAAGTGAGAAAGTGAAAAATTATTACAGTTTATCCATTAATAGGTCATAGCTATTTTGGGTAGTCTACATTAGATAGTTACAAAGATTCTGTAAAATGGCAATATCTATTCAGATCACTGCATAATAAAAACATTTTTTTGGGACTTGTGGACTTATTTTGTCCGTGTTAGAACTGAAAGTAAAAAATCTATATATAAAAATCACGAAGGAATAAAAATATATTATACACAAAGCAAGGATTTTAAACGAAACTTGTTGTAAATTATAACGATTCATATTATCACGTGTGCAGTGTTATGAGTTGACGCTACAATAAACATTTTTAATCAATTCAATTTGTGATGTACTTTTCTTCATTATTGCTTTGTTTCCTGAATTAGCTACGCAATAAATATTCAGTGAAAACAAGACCATATTGCCGAACATGGCAACATATGTACAAATAACTTTAAATCTATTAAAATCTTGAATGAAAAACACATTGTGCTATTATTGGGTAGTTTATGACTACTGTGTACTTCATTCAATGAAATGTAGGCCAGGAGTCTGTAGATATGTGGAATCGACGACATATATACCCGTTCCACCATGCGCCCAAAAAGAATTGGGAAGTCTTTGTCACGTTGTTATGCATCCGATTCACTATTTTGCCCACCCTTATTTCAAATCAATGCCTAAATCTTCAAAGGTAGACAGTGCATTTGGAAATATGTCAATGTTTGTCATTCTTGACTGCTATTGGCATATATCGTGCATGTATGTGCAACTGTATTTACTTATCGCCAGGACAAATCCAGCGTTCGCATAAATAATACATATTTCCTTGTAGCTCTTTATCAATTTATTTCATAGACGGCTGGATAACGCCAACTGCAAATAGAATGTTGTAGAAGAAACCTATAGTCGGATTTTTTATTCGAGTCGGGGATATGACATGTAGAACTGTCAAACAGAGTGAAATTTGAACGGAGATGACACTTTATTGACAATTCTACATGTCACATCCCTGACCAGAATAAAAAAAATGACTTTAGAATGTGTAACGAGCCATAGTCATTGTTAAGAATCCAAAAATTCGAACATTCGGTCGGCTAAAAGATTTATTCCCCTCCATTCTAGACCTTACTTCTAGAAAATTAATACATACGGTACTTGTTTAGATTGACCAGTTGCCTACACTAATAATTATTTTTAACATTATAATCTGTATCTGATTAAAAAAATACGGGACTTTATACATTTGAAAATTGCTCGACACCAATTACAAAATTATAGTAAATCAAGACACTTGGCAACCACTCAACACGCCTTAGCCCATATTCTAGACATCATTTTACACCATTAAAAGTCCATACGTAAAACCTTATTTGTACAAGTTGATCAATTCGTCCTTCATATCCTATGAAATTGCTAACCTCTAAAGAATTAGTTCCCACCAAAAGGTTAAACTAGGTTAGGTTAAAACAAGATAAAAGTAACATTATTGTTTATGCAAAGGGACCTTAATATCAGTTATTTAGGTTTATTTAGTGTTGTAAAAATGAGCGTTGAACGCTTAACGTGCGATCGCAGAGTGAGTGCTAATGAACTTTCAAGACTAGTGTTAAAGGTTATGAGCATTGTAGTACAGTTTTTTAATGTTGATGGTTTTAAATTCCTGTAGTTAAAAGCTCGAGTCTAAAATAGCACTAACACAACACTCAAGCGTACAGCGCTAGTTTTAACAATAACTGGGTAACATTTTCTAACTTAAATTATTATGCATTTCAAGATTCTGTTTAAATAGAAACGTACTGTAACAATTGACTTTTAAGATAAGCAATAAAAATGGCTTTTTATTTCAAATTTCACTTAAGTCTTAATATTTGGAAACTAAACCAACCAAAAATAAGGTCCCTTTTGACAGATAATGACATAAAGAGGTTCAACATGTAAAAACTCATGTAAAATATCGACCCATCGAGCGTTCGCACAAATACAAAGTCCTTTGCAGTTCATTGTCAACTTATTCAATAAGCGTTTAGATCGCGCCAACCGCAAATATAACGTTGTAGAATAAACACATTCATTCTGTTGTAGAGTAACGACTATGAACTTTAAAATCACCGTAATAACCCGTTTACGAACGCAAAAAGTTTGTAATCGTGCGAAAGCTCGTTTGGTCAATGCTTTACAAATATTATTTTTGTTATCAATACAGTCGCAAGAGGCTCGCAAACGAATCGTGGCACAAAATAGGCAAAAAAAATCATTTACTATCGACCCTCATCATGGACCCGGGGACTCGGGACAAAATGAACTTGATATTTTACAAAATAATTCAGTTGTGTTGATCCGACTGGAAGAACTAAAAATTAAGATGTACAAGTTGTACAATACTAATTAAATAACGCCGGTTGGCCATCTTTGATTTCTGACCGAAGGCTATACAAATATATAGTTACAATATACAAAAATATAGTTACAACGTAACACAATGAACTCTGAAAGTGGCTCGTGCATTACTTGATGCAGTTACATATGCCACGTACAAGCGCTTTAAAACGATACAATTATGATCTGTACAAAAGTCAAAAGTTTAAGATGATGACATTTTTGTGTTTATGTTTTTTTGTATAATTTTCAATTTAAAATTATTCTAAAATAGATATATCGCGCGCCAGTATTGCCACTGTATCGATGCAAAAAGTCGTATATTTGAAACGGTACACGCGTATAATCGCTCGGCAAGTACAAAAAGGTACTACAGACTCCCGCCACTAAAAGTACACAAATTAAAAAATGATTATGCATAAGTAAAAATAAATATTTAATAAAAGATAGAGATACAACATAAACTGTTTAAAGTACAAATTCTTATGATTATGTCACAGAGTCCGTTCACAAGAACCGAGTTGGGACGTGTATTATTTTTTCGCGGGTGGTTTTCGCGGTGTGCGAGTGGTTTTACCGGTAGATGTGGAGGGGGTCGGCACTATTGGTGAAGGTTTGCTCTCTGCAAGGATAATTATTGAATTTCAAAATCATATAATATACAAATTACACTAAAAAATCAAAATATTTAAAAAAGCTTTGAATAAACTTAGAAATTATTCACTGATCTAATCACAGAAGACTGTTGTAAAATGTACCTATGTACCCTCGTTCCAATCCAGTTTAACCAAAATGCAAACAAACATGGTGACCTAAGGTAAAGACACGGCCTTAAATTAAATACTGAGGTCGTAATTGTTTACATATATAACTTTCATTCATTTAGCCTGCAAGTTTGCCCTATATTTAAAGCTAAATGTTGAGATATTACATTGATTTGGTTTTATTTTCAGCAAATTGGATTGGAACAGACTATTAGGCGCGGCCTACACGAGCGTCTCTCGCGGCGATATCGTCGCCCCAGCCATTAAATTCAATAGTAACTATATGAGCTATCGCCGAGCGGTATACTCGGGGGAGAGCTCGGACTCGCTCGTGTAGGCGGCGCCTTATGTGTTTAGGGAAGAACTCTAGAGCGAAGTGACAACAAAATCGTAGCGATGCGGCACATTTCTTAATTTAGGGATGAATTGGGAAAAGGGAAGGATGGGAAATGGACTATATAAAGACGTTAGAAATTTTCTCATCCCACTACACCGTTCTTCCTAGAGGGAGGAGAAAGTTAAAATATAATGGAATGAGTTTCTTGTAACTTGAAATAGAAGGATTGAATTGATGGAATGAAATGGGATAGGGATTCATGTTCCATACCATCGCGTAGGAAGAGTGATGGGATGATGGTCTCCAACTGCATTGCACTCCTTACTCCCAGAGTTGGTAGTAAAGTGCAAATGTAAATTCCCTCATCCCATCACACTTCCCATTTGACGATTCCGATGTTACAGAGTATATAACACTTACTCCTGAAACACGTACGGAAGTACAACATTTTGCGGACCTAAATTTAAGGGACAAATTATTCAGCAGAAAGTCCTAAAGCGTCATAAATGTCACTCCTTACCTTTTACAGACCTCCTGCCCTTGCGTAAGGGCGTCTTAGCCGGCGGTGTTTCCACCTTATCCGGTTTAGGCGGTGTTCGCTTTATTGGTGAACTTTTAGCTTTTGCCTTTTCGGTCACCGCTGTAGCCGTCTGTGGGGAAAACGCAGCTTAATATGGGGTAGAGTGTGCTGTGAACGTGGTCAGTGTTATAAATGTGTAGAACTGTCAAAATATTTTAATACTAATAAACGTTTCTTCGGCCGTGTGGTGTGGGCCGGCTTTAAAATTAGCTTTGGGGTATCGGCTTTGGGGTCGTGACCCCATCGCGAGTAAAAGTAAGTGTCGTAAAAGGCAGCTAAGGGATAACAAATTCGCTATCACAAGCCCCGAGGAACTACACCACCACAAAAAGAATGAACTTGCCAACCCGCCGCCAGCGTGGCATTTTAAGGCCATACATCTCTCATGCATAGGACAATGTGCATGAAAAATCCCATAAAAGGGAAGCTAGGGGTTTATTGTCTACATTAACTACAGAATAGCTACAAAAGGTTTATTGTCACAGGAAGCGGGAATTTACATAACAAGACAATATCACTGCGATAAAAAGAATTATGCGCTAGCATAAGTTGAATAGGCACCGAATTAGTGCCTATTCAGGGCAGTTTTTCAGTGACACCGGTAGAATTTAAGAATTAAAGATTATGAAAATAAAAAAAATCACATTACTCGGTCATAAATTTGTGGATTTTCACGGTGATTACGGCATGCTACAACTAAGATTCTATTGATAGTACCAAGTAAAGTTTGATTTAATAGGTACAAAGTATAGTATTCGCGTGGTTATCACTGATTGGACCTGAGAATAGACAGACTAAAATCAACATTATAAAAACCTACTGATGTCATAATTTTTTTTCAACTATATACGAAAACAACTTCCCTTAATCAACCGTACGATTATGGTGATCAGCAAATAAACTATTTATTTATTTAGTTGATGTTGTAAATATTATCGGTTGTGACGAATTATTGATATTATTTTGACAAATGACATATTATTATTTTGATAAATAACATATTATTATTTTGACAAATAACATATTTATAACACTAACCGTACACAAATGTATTATTATATTCGCTCAATCAGTATCAAGAATCTATTTTGAATCTGATAACGAGTCTATGATAACAATTGATTGTGATGATGGAAGAAAAATATAAGATTTTTTATCACTTTTGATACTGATTGAGCAATTTAAAATCACTCACATAAATAAATCAAACTTCACACATTTAAACACACAATGCCCGTTTTCGATTATTTAATAAATATTAATACAGATATTAGAAAAGTTAATAAATAATTTACGTTGATTTGACAAGGTAATTTGAAGTTAAAAGAGATTACTTGTACTTACTAATAAAGCGTTCGAACAAATACAAACAGGTCATTATCAACCGCTACAACTCAATAGGCAGCTAGGCGGCGCCAACCGCAAATATAGCGTTGTACAACAAATATATTAATTTAGTTAGAGCAGCGAATATGAACTTTAAAGTCACGGTAATAAGCTAATAAGTCATTTACGAACACAATAAAGTTTGTAGTCGTGCGAACGATCGTTTAGTCAATGGTTAAGTATATCTATCTACACGATAAGAAATAAGATTTCCGTTCATGCAAGAATACGAAGAAATTGTAGTAATTAAATGCAAACAATAGAGAAATCAGGCCAATTAGAATCAAAGACATTATAATTCAAACAAGAAATAAATTCAACACAAAAAGCAAGCGATGAGAATGGGTGGTGAATTAATTTAAGAATCTAATAATTTTGTCAACTTAATAGTTTTTCTACTAGAAAAAAAAAACTGTTTAATTACTAATTAGTACCTAGCTGGAATATAAGTAATTAGAATACTGGTATATATATCCACTAATTCTAATTTGTGAGGTCGAGTGACCCCATTGGACGATCGATTGGCACAGTTTAGTGACCCTGCCAGCTGTGCACAAGGTCTGGACTCGATTCCCAGTCGGACATTCCTTTGTTTAAAGACAAATATTTGTTCGGGTCCGGATGTGTGTTTGTGTTTGTCTTTGTGTGTCTCTGGACCCAATATTTTTAAGGAAATAGTAACATGCAATATCATGCATTTGCCTTACACCAATATTGTTTCTGTTAAAAGCGGAGAAAATAATTAAAATATGACGTTATTTGAGTAAAGGGTATCGTCGGTATAAATATGGGCAGTGCCGACAGTTCGTGAAATTGTATGTAAATCAAGCGTGTCAAATTTTAGTGGTGAGAAACCACTTATCGACGAAACGAAACATCTCCCTCGACTCGGTTCACCACTTTTAACAATTTTTACAATTGAATATAGTGTTGTTAGGCATTTTCGTGTTTTGAAACAACGAGTTGCTGGCGACGCGGGTCTTTTAGTTTAGCGCCAACTTCGGGTACGCGGCGACGAATAGTTTGCTTTATCTCTATATCTGTATACGAACCCTCTATATCTGTGGTGTGGTCAAGTCTAACTTAAAATTTGGTTGTTTCAAGATTCCGTTTTAACAGAAACATGCTATAATATCTGATTTTTAAAATAAAACAATAAAAATATTTTTTTTCAATTCCACTAGTCTCAATATCCAGGAAATTAGAACCGACAATAAGGTCACTTTACTCAATAAAGTCACAAATAATACATCTTCTGTTCTACTAGTTCTGTACTTCAGTTCCATAAAGGTCATTTAGGGATCATTAATAACTATAGAATTAAGAATCTAATTTTGAACAGAATAAGGTCAATAGTGAAATGATAGTGAATAAAAAATAATACCTCGACCCATACAATTTTTTGTATCTGTAATGCACAATAAAACATGCACGTAAATAAAAAAAAATAATTCCTAGCAACTCTTTCTTATTATCTATAACAGAATATACGACAAATCTATCTAAATAATCAATTTATATCATTCAATACAATCTGTGCTTTATCTGTTTAGGTCAACCCGGATAAATCAGTTTATTTTTTACAAAAAAGAGGTGGCAGACGCATAGAAAATTGGCCGCGATTCATGTCAAAATCAGTAAAAAATTACAAACGTTGGCACGCCCCTAAATGCGCCTTCTACCTTTATAGATTTGGGAGTGAATTAGTGGACACAAAGATTAGAAAGCATGGGGAATGCGAAGTATAAGAGGATAAGGATTTTTGCCCGTTCGATTTCTCAGGGATGGTGTATGGAGTGGAAAACTAACTAAATCCATCATACAGTCCACTCGATTAGGTTGGATGGGATGGGATCGGAATAGGGAATATAAGAATGAGACTCCTCCCATTCAATGGGATGGGAGAGGAAATATTTTTTACAATAAAATTGTGAAATCAAAATATTTTAAAAGTGACTGTGACAAAGGGCTTCGAAACCACGAGTTAGAAAAGAACCACAAAAAAATGGATATTCGCAATTCACGCCAAAATCAGTGAAACTTGATAAAAGTTGTCACGTCTGCAAATGCGCTGCTCATCTTTGAGGAAATTTAGGAGAATAGGAAGTATATGTCATCCACTGCAATTTAATACTTCATGAAGAGTCTAGACACTCCATGAAGTGCAGCCAGATAACGTGATAGAACTAGATGGGACGCCATAAACATATATTCTGTCCCATCTCATTAGCTGTATATTACATCTAATTATACCAGCTGTGCCCGGCATGCGTTGCACGCCCGTCAATTTTTTTGCACATAATTGTCTATGTCCATCTGGAATAATGTATCTTTCAAATGGTGAAAGAATTTTTGAAATTGAATTAGTAGTTTCGGAGATTACCTCCTACTTACAAACTTTACCTCTTTTAATATTAGTGTAGGAATCATTCACTCACTCACTTCACTCGTAGGAATCACTCACTGTTAAAATACGCCGATGCGTTTTACAACAGTTAAGTAACTCTGTCAGTCTGACGCACCCAGTCATCAACAACCGATTGACTGCATGTGACTGGTCCAGTAAGTCTAATTTCGACTCACTTTTTTCTGAACAAGATTGAACAATTTTAACACAAAACAATAAAAACCTGATGGAGAACTTGGCAATTGCTATCATATTATTATTATTATATTTTAGAGGAATGCGGCAGACGAACATACTGTCCACCTAGTGGTAAGTGGATACTGTCGCCCATAGACAGACATCCGCGATTTCAAAACGTTCAAAATGACGAAAGTTGGCACGTCCTCGGATGTGCTGCCTACTTTTGGAGATGTAGGAATGGATTTGGAGAAAGGGTTGGGAAAATGGGGAGGGATAGGATGAGGATGAATGGGCTCTGGCATATCTCACTCACTACGGTAACATGTATACTTCGCGCGCGAGCTCCGAGGCATGAGGACATGAGGAGCGGGGACCGCCCCGTCCGAGCCATAACCGTCGCGTCACCTCTTCGAGCTCTCATCATAGTGTTGCGCTCCACGCTATCGATGCATTGATAGTTCATGTTGAAGATGACAACAGTGAAGACGACACGTCGGATTATTATTAGGTATAATTAAGATAGTGACTAATGAAGTATAGGTATGTAACTAATTATATGTATCTTAAAACTTTCCATTTAAACTTTCATGCAATTAACTATTGATTCTATAATAATTTTTACTTATTATTAGTACAACAGCCCATAGACAGGCAGAGACCTAAATAGAAAAATAATATTTACTGTACACTATCGATAAGTCTAATTAAAACTCGGATACCTATAAGTTTATAGAATAACGTAACACAACACTAGTTTAATGCCTAAACATTCATTTCTCAAACGGGCCGGCGCTCGCGCATTGACAGTACGTAGAATAAAGGATACGGATATATTGTATACTCTTGACAGACATGGATATGAAATGATTTCGGATATGGTTTTGGATACGGATATGTTTCTAATGAACTTTTTAAGAAATGCACTAATTGAAAGCAAAGAAAAATAAAACCAAATAGGGAATAATTACAACTTTACTTTCATAAATAACAAACCTAATCTACCAAATCAAATGCAAGCAGCAAGAACTTAGGCGCTCCTAACGGCAATGAATAAATTATTTGGAATACCATCCGAATCTTTTATTTTGGATTCGGTTTCGAATATTTTTAATTCGGATATCCGATAGTTTAGGTTACGGTAAGCTCAATAACATCCCTAGTAGTCAGTAAATAAAAAATCAAACTTCTACGGACCTAAATCAGACATATTGTCGTCCCGCTCACACAACACGGTGTGCGAGCGGGACAGCAACAGCACAGACACATCCAAAAGCCACACTGACTCCCTCTCACATGAATGTATATGGCGGTGACTGCGATACGTACATTTCTATATATCCGTCGGACTATGCCTACCTTGCTTGTGCTCGCCACAATGGGCTTACTACCTGCAGACTTTCGGTTTTGTTTTGGAGGTGATTTTTTGGATTTGCGCTCGTCTTTCGGACTACGTTTCGGCGTTATTCGCGCCTTTTTGCTGGGCGTCGCCTCTTCCTTCTGTAATAATGCGTTTTTCAAATTCTTTATTTGCACAATGTGAATACAAGTGTTATTATATTAATTACATGATAATACTTAAGGAGGGACGACAGCAGCGTCTTGTCCATACAAACGTATTCCCCTGTTTTCTCTCTGAATTCTGGCAATGGGACAATTATTTTTTAATATGTTACAGATATGTACCATGAGCATGTGCCTACGTTTTGATTTTTTTGATTAGTTGTTTCTTATCGGAGCTAAGACTCTCCAAAAATATTGCCCCGTTAATATGCTGCAAAAGGCAGCCCAATTTGCTATTTAACAACTCTCATTTAAAGAAATAAAACGTACAGACGTAGATAAACCATTCTTTATTCCAAGTCAGAAAAAACGATCCAAGTTTGGAGGAGGAAAAAGGGGAATACGAAAAAATCTCGATTTTCTAGAATTTTTATAGGTATCATCAACTCGAAGTGCAACTACCCTTTCTCTCAATATCTGCCCCCGAACCAGCAATAGAAATTAAAAATACCTATGTTTGAAATTCGATCCAGCCATCCTCCCCTCTTAATATTGTCATGCAATTGCAACCAGCTCTGTCGGTATCCACTGTTGGACAGTGGATACTATTAATTCCAGTAACGTTCCAGCAGTGTGACTTGGGTGTATCATCACTTGTACTTTAAATAAAATAGAACTGTACAAAATTAATTATCGCATTTGTATAATCGCATTTCAACCAGCAAAATGGCGTTTATAGAATGCAATATTGCCCTCGTAAGAACAAAAGGCAATAATGACATCTTTAACGAAAACAAGCAACATTATATTCGGAAATTAAAAATAAACAGAGAAAATCAAGTTTCTACCTTGATTTCAAATTAATGAAAATTTTGGCAAATTCTTTTTGCATTTTCCTCAAATGTCATCAAACGGCATTTGTGCCTTAATTCTAATGACAATAGAGATACATTGGCCCTTTTAATTAAAAGTGATATAAAAAATATTAGTGCCCATCAATACTGTTTGTAATTTATTACAAGGACACAGTTGTAATCCAATTATATGGCCAAATTGTCGCATAATGGAGCTACAATACCATACAATCAGCCTATGTCTCTTCACTGCTGGATATACGCCTATCCTAAGGCTCGGCACTACACACCACAAACTTTGTCAAGTCGTCAGTACATTTTTCCGGAAAGTGTTCAATGCTG
Organism: Sesia apiformis; assembly: GCA_914767545.1. Classification (NCBI taxonomy): domain Eukaryota; kingdom Metazoa; phylum Arthropoda; class Insecta; order Lepidoptera; family Sesiidae; genus Sesia; species Sesia apiformis. The sequence goes on from OU611958.1 coordinate 2,147,138, forward strand.
CGCTTCCCGGTACGTGGCCTCCATTCTAGGATTCGTCTATCCCATCGGTTATCGGCAAATATGACCTGCCCATTGCCACTTCAGCATGCTAGTTGTACAAACTATATATCGATATATATATACATATATATATATACTTTAGTTCTCTAGCGAATCTCATTTTGGATAAACTCTGAACACAGGTGGCTGAGCGACTTTCAACTTAAGGATCAAGTCCACCGTTAGAGGCCACATTTCGGCACCATACATCATAACTGACAGGACGTACTGATTAAAGACTTTCGTCTTCAAGAATTGTGGTATAGGGAACAAAATAATCTATGCATTATCCAAAATGCTGTCCAGCCAGGCTGAATGTGTCTATTGACTTCTATGCTGAAGTTGGACTTCAGCGGCTACTACAAGCCGTGGAGTCTAAATAACCTCAGAAAATAATGGAGTCTACAACTCACAACGGGCCAAGGCAGTCTTAAGGTCTTCAAACCTCTCATAGCAATAAGTAATAAATAAATAACTACAGTTACAATAAAATAAATAAAGTTACAATAACATGACTATATTGCTGAATTGTAATACAGGTGGAATACAAATTACCTGCAACCTATTAACACTAGATTCCTATCATTAATATTAACAACATTTTTTCTAAGACTTTTTTAAGTATAAAAGAGTGCAATTTAAAACAAAAAACTATTTTTCGCGAGAACAATTTTATGATTTTACATTAGTTGACATGTTTCAAGTTTGACGTTATTTCAGTGACATGCTGTATAAGATCGGTGTGAGTGTACGTACGCGGTACGAGTGAGTGATTTATATGAAATGTAAGCTTATTCTAAAAAAATGTCTATGTGTATATAAAAAAATATATCACGCAGTAACTTTGAAACACCTGTATCCTAGAAATGTGTGAGTACTGAGTTCGCCGCAACTCTTGTTGTGAGACCTATACACTACCAAAATACTATTTTTTCTGGCTAAGCGCCTTCTGTGCTCCCCTTAAAATAAATACATGTGATGATTCTTGAAAAGCCACTAGGACCACAAGAATTAAAAAAAAAAACAAAAAACTGTGACAATATTGATGATATGATCAGATGGCTATGGTGATGATGACGGTGACTCACCGCAGTCTCATTAGTGTCGTCCTGTTTCCGCGGCGAGGATTTGGAGCGTCGTTTGCGGGACTTCTTCTCTAACTGCGACTCGTCTGTGTACAGCGAGAGGTCCACTGTCAGAACACAACATCACTTATGTATTATACAGGATTGTGTCAGAGATTATACACAGATTTTATTGATTATTAGTGGTGCCAGCGACTTCGTTTGCGTGAATTTGATTCACGTGGGAATTCTAATCGATCTGGTTAAAATGTACCCTAAATTTTAACCTGGCACATAAACTATAATTGTACCAAGTTCATTAAAATCCCTCCAGTAGATTTTGGCGATTGTGTGAAAATTATTGTTTTGGGCTCTGTATCACACGTACTTTATACTGTAATGACTTTTTCGAAAAATATTTCATGTGCAGACTTGTTTATGTTCATCTTTCGGGTTACCCGAAGGATTATGCGAGTGGGTTGCCAGCTTCCTGACTGGACGGAGCATCAGTCGTTATCGGTGGTAGCTGCTCGGACACCATGGCGTCCCACAAGGCTCCGTGCTATCACAATATCACAAACTCCATTCCTTCTGCATATCAACGATCTGTTACAAAGTGATGACATATGTTGTTATGCAGATGACAGCACTGGGGATGCCATGTACAGGGGCCGCGTCAACATCCCTCGGGTCGAAGTGGAAGAGAGTCGCATCAGGCTTGTGTGTGAAATCGAAGTCGAGATATGGGGTTTTCTAAACCTAGTGGATTTTAACCCCAGTAAGACGCAAGTCTGGCTTCACCACTAAAAAAGCCCCTTTTGTCGTAGCACTTCGCTTTCAGAACATGCCTCTTAAGATCTCGGAGAGTATCGGGATCCTTGGTGTGCATATTTCCAGCAAAGTCAAATTCAGGTGTCATCTGGAAAATAAAGCCAAAATGGCCTACAAAAACCTTGGTGTGCTGAACAGAACGAAGTGGTACTTCACCCCTGGGCAACTTCTAACGGTCCACAAAGTTCAGGTTAGGCCCCATATGGAGTACTGCTCAAATCTCTGGGCTGGCGCACTGAAATATCAATTGGACCCATTTGACTCCATCCAACGACATGCTGTTCGAATTGTCGACGACCCCACTAGATCCCACTCTGAGCGGTTTAAAACCCCTCAGCGTTCGGAAAGACGTTGGTTGCGTCTCTCTACTTGTTTTACCACCTGTACAATGGTGTATGTTCTGAAGATTTGTTCAATATAATTCCCACCTCGGGTTTCTACAACCGCACCTCACGTCACAGAAGTGCGGTGCATCCGCATTTCCTCGATAAGGTATTGCGTACTGTTCGGTCCAAAAACCATTTTTTGCGAAGGTGAAGGCTGTGAAAAGAACTGCCTCAAGAGGCCTTTTCATTACGCTACAATATGGAGTTCTTTAAGAAAATTGAATAGGATTTTGCAAGGTCGGCGATGTATCCGCATACCTTGTGGTGGTGCTGGTGTCCATAGCCCGCGGTAACACTTACCATCACGTGGCACCGCTTGCTCGTTTGCTATCCCTATAAAAAAAATTGAATATGTAATGAAAAATAAAACCTCAATAAAATCTCATTAAGGATATTAAAAACAACTCACGTCCATCGGGATGTTCTTCGGTAAGCTCAATGTTGTTCGCATCGCCGCTCTGCTCGGCCTTGAGCGCTCGATCCAGTATGGACTTAGCGCGGACCGCTTCAGCCGGCCGCAGTATTTGAGCGCCGCCGCCGCTCGGCGCTCGAGTCAACGAGAGGGTTGTTAGCACACACTCCATGTCTGTGTAATGATAACAATTTATTTATTTACCAAAGATAAATAAATAGTTTATTTGAATGCCTGGTTCTGTATGGGACTTGGCGCGGGCCGATTCAGTTGGACGCAGCATTTTAGCGTCACCCGCCGTCACTCGACGATCCACATGGGGGACTGTTTGTACTTGTTTGTGGTCAGGTCGACGTCAATACCTTCGGGGCATACCAACACAACACCAATACCAACACAGTTTTCACAGCACAAATCAAGTCCAGGGAAAAAGCCGAAGTCGTCAGTACAAATGAAATATCAAGTCCAGGTTAACACAAGCCAAAATCGTCAGCACAAGTAATATCAAGTCCAGGTAAACACAAGAGAAAGTCGTCAGTCTGAAAGTTACAAGATTACGAGAAGATAGGACGGAACGTAGCGAACTAAATGATATTTATGACGATTTTGGCTTGTGTTTAGCAACAATAAACTTTTTGGCGTCACTATCCATCTCGCTCACTCTAAAAGTTGAATATCAATCTGTCTCACTCTAATTCATGTCGCACAGCGTCATTATCTATCTCACTATCACATTAGTCCATCTCGCTCACACTATGATGAAGCCGGAATACGAGTAGTATTTATCTTAGTAGCTTTTAAAATAACGTCCTCTTGCAAAAAATAAGCAATAATATTTTTTATGAAAAGAAAAGTGGCAAGTGTTGTACCATTTTGAAATCTTGACTAAATAGGCCATCTTTTGAAATTACTTGCCTAGGGTAGTGTAGTACTTTTTTTTTTAAAGGTGAAGTGTCAAAGTTAGTTGACTTAATTTTTGTAAACCATACCTCAATCAATCTATTTTTTTTTAACTAAACTAACACATTTCGTTGTTTGATTGGTGACTGCCATAATAGCATGGTTATTTAGGATTACATTAAAAAAAAAATCACTATCAAATTAGGAAAATTTGTGATCATAGTACCCAAAGACGTGGCAAAGGGTGTCGATTTTCGACATTTTCAAAAATATGACTATTATCACTTAACTAAGTGATATGGATTTTTTTTCTTATTTTTGCCAGAACTGGTATAGACTGGCCTCTCGCCCGGTACCTGCTTGACGTTTAGTTTCGGGACACCCTGTATATCTATCCATATTTTGTTTAGTAAATTGTGTAAATTATTTTATTTGTAATAAAACCCGTTTTAAATATAACAAAAACCTGACATTGCCTGCATTCTAAATTACTAATAATAGACCACAGTTTGGCACTGTAAAGGTCTTATATACCACAACTAGTGAAAGAGAACAAGGCGACAAAAGTGCGATACGAGATAGACGAACTGGCTTTAGCACACGGACATTGCGTTCTCCGAACTCCGCCGTACCATTGTCAGTACAATGGCATTTGTACTTGGTCCCACGTGATGGTAAGTGTTACCGCCGCCCATGGACACCTGCAACACCAGGGGGCATGCGGGTGCGCCGCCGACCTTGAAAAATCCGATTCACAGCTTTCTTGAAGAACCCCATATCCTTCAATATGTTCACTCGCATGGCAAGTGTATGTTCAAATTGACTTTCTTTATCATTTTAAACACAGTACTATATTTATAATAAATGTCTTGATATATAAGTATATTTGTGTGTTGATTTTCTGGTCTATTCAATACTCGTATACCTATCAGTGGGTTATAATATGGCACAAAGACTAAAAAGCACCAGATATTTTTTGTTTATATATATTATAGGTTACGCAGCTTGCCATAATACGGCTCCGCTATTCAGCACTGATAAAATGTTGAAACAGCTTGTGAGAAGGTCACAAAAGAGGACTGGGCGAAAGTAGTTGAAAAACAAGCAAAATAATTTTGGACGACTATGACCGCGATATTCGGATTGATTTCACAATTGACAATGTAATAATTATTCATGTAACTGATAGCGACGACGATAGCAGGTAGTTCACGTGATTTTGATTCATTTTTTTTATTTCCGTATTCCCTATTCTATCACGTCAACGAAAGTATTATCATTATTTGTTAATAAAAGTATTTAATGCTACTGCTACGATTGTCTATAGTCACATTACATTAATCTGACATATGTCAAATCGGTAATCTGTCGACGGCGTAACTATATAATATTGTATCCTCACCGGTGACATCATAGAAGTCAGGTTTGTAAGTCTCTCCAGATGGATCTTCCACCTTGTCCTGGGAGAGCCAGCGGATCTTGATCTTACGAGTAGTGCGGTAGACATTCTGCATCGCTTGGCACACGTAGAAACCACCTTCTGCATTGCGCACTGCCAGGTACTCGTTTCTAAGGCAAAAAAGGAATTATATTACACCAGTGTTTTTTTTTTTTATAGAAAGAAGGCAGCAGGCGAGCAGACAGTTCACGTACTGGTAAGTGGATACTGTCGCCCATGGACATCAGTGATATACGCCAACATCTGTCCAGAACGACAAACATTGACACGCCCCCGGATGTGTTACCTTTGGAGATTTATGAAATAGGATAAGATGGCTCTTGCATATCTCGCTCATTACCGAAACACGTACTTACATTGGGGGAATAGGATAAGTGGAAAATACACGTTTTACGCAGTCTTCTGTGAGAGAATGTGCATGTACATCGAATGAAAAATGTTGACAATGTGAATTTGAAAGAAATTTATTTATTGGATTCATGGTTTAATTTAACTATAAGTTGAATTGGCAAGCGGTGATAGCCTAGGGCATCGTTTCTCACCTTTATGTGTCGCGACATCCCCCCCCCCCCTCCCCGAAACTTTCGTTTTAAGAATAACAAAGTTGGAAGTGTTCATAATATAAAACACGTGGTACTTTATGGTATATGTCCATGGTATTACGTATGGTATATGTCCGAACCGCACGAAGAATCGAGTGAGATTGATATGTGCCTATATATTACTGTGCAACAGACCAAACAATTTTAAGAAACACTATTGGTAAATACAGGTGACCAGTTATCCGATGAGCCCACTGCATGGCGGACAGCGTCAAAACGACGATTTTGCAGGTTATTGCAATTCGAAGGTTAACTATAAAAAAAAATATCATAAAAAATATATGTGAAAGTATATGTTCTGTTCTTTATTTGCAATGTGTAAGATTTTAAATATCTATTATATAAAAAATCAAGAGAAATTAAAATAATTTTGATATAAAGTGTCGAAAAACTCACGAAGTAAATATATAGTCGTAGGCAATTGCGGTATCTACAAACTGGAAGCACAGAACAACAAACCAATGTTTCATTGCGGAGAATTAATTATTAATTTCAGAGCTACTTGTCAACTGCCGCTCGTCGCCCGCGCACGGACACGCATGCGCGGGCGACGAGCGACAGTCTCTCGCTAGTTGTCGAACTGACTAGCTGTGTGTCTCTTGGTTATTTTTACTGCACGGCAGTACATAAATAATATGTGTTCTTTTTGTATTTCCCGCGAATAGACGCTATATTTATTCTTCGTGATTAGTTTTTGTAAGTTATTAATAGTTACGCATAGACGATAATTTTTGCACATACTTGATTATTTAATTATAGATATGTTTCGCGCGGACTCATGCTATTTTAGTTCAATGTATTTTGTTTGTGTACATAGTTTGTAAAACATATGAAGAGCTTGAAGCGAGCCAGAAGACAAAAAAAACTATACGAAAAAAAGACAAAAAAACAGAAGACAAAGATGAATGAAATACTGTGAGTACAAACTTACCTTATTTACAGTCTTTATTATGTACATAATATTTATTATTTTTACCCATTACTAAGAAATCTTACTAAATTCGTTGTAAAAACTAAAATGACTTACTAACCTAAGCACGTCTAAAAACGCATGCCACTGCTCAACTGGTATGTTCTTAACAAAAACCCCAGATGTCAAGTTTGCCTTTTGTATCGTGTTTGTGTTAGATGGAACAATTTGTAAAACTTTATTTTCTTGGGTAAGGAAGGAGACAAATATTGACAACGCCGCCGTTCATATGGATCCTGTGAGTCCCGAAACGGTCTCAGAATTACAACGATCAAAGAAGCGATTGTACGCTGCAGCAAAAAATTCTTAAAATATCTATTTAAATATATTTTCCAATACACAACCATAAAATTAATTTTCATTTGTAAACCTTTTTAACATTCATTAAATTAGTCTATGTATCACACAAACAATATATATTAGGTCCTTACCTATAAAATTGCCGTTTTATATGAAAAAATCAATGTTTTATTGTATGAAAATCATACATTTAATCAATTAATTAAGTATTGTCCATGATTATCAATGCACTTATGACATTTTAACGTCGCATTTTTCACACATTTAAACTGGTCTCAAGGCGAAATGTTTACCTTATTTATTTTACTCGACGTTTCGGTTGGGTTGCATCAACCATGGTCACGATCTGCCTGAAGACGGGTAGTCCACGTCTAGTGTTGTGAGCAGTTTCATCAACTAATTTGGTCTTCATAGTCCGGAAAGTTGCGGCACACAACACTCATAATATCAAAAGTAGCATCAGATGAAAAAATCGCGAACATTCGCGTTAAGACCCGTTTAAATAGATTAATCTGTTTGGGACATTGAATGTGTCTCGTGAGTGACGAATGAATTATTGTGACGAACGTTTACGATTATCATAGAGGATCCACTTCTCATCACAAGTGACAATACGATGCAGAATCCATGATTTTTTGTGGCGGTTCAGCAAAATAAGGCAAGCTTAGACGCGTGCTTGCAGCTGACTTTTATTTTTTCAATTGAACAGCAACTGTATACAAGTGACCAAAATCTTCTTTAGTTCCTACTTACTTGTAAAACACAATAAGCTTGTCATCATTTGGCTTTGTTGGAGTAGAGCGGCCGGCCGAGGCAGAAAGCTTGGTGGCCATCGTCAGCTCGGGGGTCGGCGACTGGTACAGTTGTACCTGGAATCAAATACAAGAGTTCACATTTAATTTTGTGAAATTTCACTGCAATTCAGTACAAAGTTACGAAACAAGAAATAATTGAGTCTATAACTATTTCAAAAATAGACTCTACAAAATGGCTTCTAAGGGAAGACATTGGCTGTAATACTGATAAAGTTAAAAAGAATAGTATATAAAAAAAATGTTTACTGTTCCTCTTGAAAAGTTCTCATTTGTCTTTTACGTCAATTACAGGGTCGATATGGCGAAATGCGTAACACCATCTAATACAAGGTATAGGCCAACCAGCAGTCATACTGATTACCTACTATTACAAAATAATATTTTATCATAACAAAAAGATAAGATGTTAAGTATTACGTAAGTCACAGTTATACAAAATAAAATAAGCCTATAACATCCAATGGAGGGGGGGAGAGGTCTTCCCTAGTAACCTCAAAGGGGTTTCTAACGATTCAAATTTACAATTGACATACAAGATACTCTAAATACGTGGTCATCAAACTGCGGCCCGCGGGGGTATGCGGCTCGAATCGAAGATTCGTGCGGCCCTCAGACGTATTTTTTAAGGCCTACTTAGGAGCTAACAGAAACTGAATTTGTGTACGATATAGTTAACTATTTTTCAATTTGTGTTTATCTAATGTATGTAGTGTACGGAGCAAGTGCGCGGGGGAATGGCGAGCACGCCGCCGCGCCGCTCGCGTCTCACTCTCGCCCCGCCCGCGCCCGTTCAATTTATCTTTTTCATGTCAATCGCGCGCTGAGTTTCGTTGCTACTGAGCGTTCTTCGCGTCGGTCGGTCGTGAGATATATATCTACTTGTTCGCATTGTGATTATTTTCATAGTTCTGCTTTAAAGAATGGCTGGGGTGGCGTCAAAAAATGACTACGAAAAGGAAGATAAGTAACGAGAACAGAAGTTTTCAAGAAAAATGGGAGGAAGAATTTTGTAAGTGGAAAAAGAAGAGGCTGCTATTTATTTAATATGAACGGAAACGGTTGTCGGAACGAAATGATACAATTTGTTTTGTCACTAAACAAGGAAGCATAATTCATTTACAGAGGCCTTTCCTTTGGAATCCAATGGAAGGTGATAAAACCACTCATTTAAAATTGTCAATTCATCGTCAACAAAATGTTATGTCAATAGCAGTCGGACAAAATTAGATTGTTACAAAAGCATCCTACGAATATTCTTGCAAAAAAGATGAAACCATTCACTGGCGCTGAATGAATAGAGCAGTGCATGATAACTATTTCTCAAACTTTGTTTCAACGTTTTTCAAACAATAAACAAATATTGGTTGAAATAAATAAGCTTACGCTTTCTGAATCAACCTGTCGCCGCCGCATATAAGATATTTCAAAATACATGTTTGAGGGAGTAATCAAATCTTCATTATTTGTGCGTTACTGCGAAAACGACGGGTAGAAGAAGACTTCTTAACCGTCATAAACACTGAAAGGTCACACAGGTTCTGATTTTTTTTTTATAGAAAAGAGGGCGGACGAGCAAGCGGTCCCACGTGATGGTAAGTTTTACCGCCGCCCATGGACACCTGCAACACCAGGGGGTATGCGGGCGCGCCGCCGGCCTTGCTAAATCCTATTCACAGCTTTCTTGAAGAACCCCTTTTTATGGTTGCAATGGTTTTATAGAAAAAACCGGTATATTTTATAGTATATACAATATATAAATGAATTAATGAACTTGAAGAAGACTTGTCTAATTTTCAAACTGTTGCTACGCTTTGATCCGACATATCTATCGACGAAAATATCTATCAAGATATGTCGTCCTACTTGAAGGAATATTTGGAAGAAGAAAAAAAAAAAATTATAAACGTGAGAAATATTTGAGGCAGTTCTATTCTCGTTGAAAACCCTTGGCATGTTCAAAATGATGACGTGAAATTATTCTGCCAATTTGGGTTTCATAAAAATTAGTTGATGAATGAAATTATCCATCTTAAGCACGACGGATAGCTTAGCTCAATTCATCGAACATCGTGAAAAACAGGAGTACATTGAATTTTGGAGATGCGTGCATAAATAACAACTACAAAAATTTACGAGAATTGTTTTTTTATAGAGAAAAGGGCGGACGAGCAAGCGGTCCCACGTGATGGTAAGTGTTACCGCCGCCCATGGACACCTGCAACACCAGGGGGTATGCGGGCGCGCCGCCGACCTTGCAAAATCCTATTCACAGCTTTGCTCAAAAATTATTTTGACGCTATTTCCTTCAACATGTTGAAACTTCACAATGTGAAGCTTCATTTTTTACAAACTTCTTATTAAATAAATATCGTAATCGCCTGTCCAGTCATTTAGAAGATGCAATGAGGATTGCATGCAGTTCAAAAGACATTATATATAGATAAGATAACGAAAACAATACAAAGTGGTATAATATAATTTTTGGACCGAACAGTGCGTGACACCTCCGTATTGAGGAAATGCGGATGGACCGCACTTCTGTGACAGGAGGTGTGGTTGTAGAAACCCGAGGTGGAAATTATATTAAACAATTCTTCAGAGCATTCCCCATTGTACAGGCGGTAGAACACACAGAGAGATGCAACGTCTCTTCGAATGCTGAGGGGTTCTAAACCGCCCGTGAGAGTGGAATCGTCGACAATACGAACAGCACGTAGTTGGATGGAGTCAAATGGGTCCAATTGGTATTTCGGTGCGCCGGCCCAGAGATGAGAGCAATACTCCATATGGGGCCTCACCTGAGCTTTGTAAAGCATAAGGAGTTGCCCAGGGGTAAAGTACCGCTTCGCTCTGTTCCTTTTGGAGGCCATTTAGGCCTTATTTTCCAGATGACCCCTAAATTCGACTTTGCTGGAGATGTCGACACCAAGGATCCCGATACTCTCCGAGATCTTAAGAGGTACTACAACAAAAGGGGGCTTTTAGCGGTGAATGCACAGACTTGCGTTTTACTCGAGTTGAAATCCATTAGTTTTAGAAAAAGCCAAATCGAGACTAGATCTAAAGCATCTTTGATTTCAGACACAAGCCTGACGCGACTCTCTTCCACTTCGACCCGAGGGATGTTGGCGCGACCCCTGTACAAGGCGTCTCCAGTGCTATCATCCGCATAACGACGTATGTCATCAATTTGCAACAGATCGTTGATATGCAGACGGAACAGAGTTGGGGATAGCATGGAACCTTGCCGAGACGCCAGCATTAATAGATATGGTGTCGGAACAGCTACCATCGCTAAGGACTCTGATGCTCCGTCCAGTCAGGAAACTGGCAACCCATTCGCATAATCACTCTGGTATCCCGAAAGATGGTAGCATGGAAAGCAGCGATTTGTGCTATACCTGGTCAACAGCTAGAGCCTCGCCTCTACTCTCAATAGCGTCCGCCCAGCGGTGTGTTAAATACGTTAAAAGATCACCAGCCAAGCGATTATGGCGAAATAGATATTGACGGTCGCTAATCTGGTAATCCTCTAGGTACCCAAGGAGCTGTGTTTAAGACACGCTTCATCACCTTGGAGAGGAGGGAGGTGATCGCTATTGGCCTGTGTTGGCCGGGTCTGTGCGGTCACCCTTTTTAAGCAAAGGGTGAACATGAGCTACCTTCCATGCTGACGGGAAGCTTTTTGTGGAATATGAGAGCCTAAAGAGTCGCGTAAGCACCGGAGACAACTCGGAATCGTAAAATTTGAGCACCACTGCAGGAATACCATCTGGCCCACTCGACTTTCGGATATCAAGAGATGCTAGAGCTCGCCGGACTTCGCGCCGGGTGAAACAGATTTCCGGCATGGAGCTTGTGCACCTCGAGATAGACGGCACCTCAGAAATCATCATTGGATTAGTGAGGCACCTCTATCGTCCAGAGTCGAGTTTGAGGCAAAGATATAGCCCACTGCACTAATCTTGCATTTTACACTTTTCACATCACTCATAATAATTGACCTATTATTGCATAATTAGCGAAACAAATGCAGCTTTTATCTTTTGTCCAAGATTATTTTGTTACGTATTGTATATCAATGATCTTAGTGCACCAAACTTTTAATGATATACTATGATCATACTGTATATGTATACAAAAAAATTATGACCATGTTTATTTAATTTCATTTAAGTTTATTATTTTTTTTTGTAGAAAGTAACTTCTTTCTACAAAAAAAAATACATACTGACAGTCCAGCTGGTGGTAAGAGGATACTGTTGGCCTGGGATACACGCCAACAACATGAATCCATAACAAATATTGGAACAGGAGGAAGTGCTTTTTTATAGAAAAAAGGCGGCAGACGAGCATACAGTCCACCTGATGGTAAGTGGATACTGTCGTTCATAGACATCCGCGATACATGCCAACATCAGTCCTGAATGACAAATGTTGGCACGAACCCCAGATGCACTGCCTACCTTTGCAGATTAAGGAATGGGTTGGGTTGGGTTGGGATGGGGTGGGAATGACCTCTGGCATATCTCACTCACTACCAAAACACGTACGTACGTACATTGGGGAAATATGATAAAGCATCAAATTCAGAAGATTTCATGGTAGTCTTATGTGAGAGAGGGGTAGCGTGGCCGGTGGAGTCTGTCCAGTGGCTGTGGAAATGCAGCATGCACTGTACCGCCTACAAATTTGGCTACCAACCTTTGGAAATTTAGAAATAGATTTGGAAAAGAGTAAGGCAAATGGAAAATAGGAATATAACAGGATGGGTTTTCTCATATCCCGTTACACCTTCCTTCTTGGATAACACCGGATGGAAAGGGGAAATAAGAAAACATCATTCTTTTTACTATCAATATGTGGTGCATTTTTTTTTGCAAAACGCAAATAGATGCAAACATGATTTAGATTATCAAAAAGCTGTAATAGCACATTTTGGAACAAGCCTTAAATGAAAAAAAAAGTAATTTTGTTTTTTAGTTTTGTAAAGAAAATTAGTACTGATAGCAATATAATGTATAGGGTGTATCTAGACTATTCCCGAAGCCTGAAACCATATATTCTGCTCATGATTCAGTGTTAAATGATATACAATGTTACATATATTTTAAAAAAATGTTTTTGGGCTTTATATTTGGCAAATATCTATGAAAAATTGGGTCATAACTATAAACTATATATATATATATATATATATATATATATATATATATATATATAACTATAAAAATAAGTGAAGTAATGGTTTAATGTACTGAACTCAGAATATGATATTGGCCGAGTAGTGTTTTTGGAATAGCTTTTGGAATAGTACCACCCCATCTTTCCCGTGGGTGTCATAAAAGATGATTAAGGGATAAGAAAGGGGCGGGCCACTACAAGTCCTGAGGAACTACACCACCTCTGAAATAGTGGACTTGTCAACCTGCTTCACCAGTGTGGCATTATAAGGCTATACATACTTAATAAAATGGATGAAATAAATGGAGTGGTTATGTAACTCAGATTCATAAATGGAATCCATGGTTCCAGGATTTGGCTACTTCCCATAAAATTCGTCCCACAATTTCGTCTCAATGGCAGAAAATACAGACATTTTAAATAAATATTATTTTTGTTCCCTACATAGTCCCAAAAGAAAAATGAGTGGAAAGTACAGTCAAGTAATAAAGTATATTCTTACATCTTTAATTTTAAGTTACTATAAATATCTTATTGTATAATATATAAATCTTATTGTAATGTTATTTTCGTAACAATCAACTACAGACACAAATATAAAATTTCAGGGTGATAAAATAAGCAAGGAGTTTTTTTTATTGATTATGATTTTATTCTTAATCAAACACTTACTTTAAGATTTAAAGCTAAATAATTAATAATAACTATATCATTTAAATAACTACATTGCACCCACGTTCTTATTTCTGTTCGATCTGGTGGTTGACTAAAACATTAAGTCTGCCATTTGCACAAATTACTTGTGCAATGAAGTTTAAATAAATAATAAAAAAAGAATACACAATCTAAATGAAGTCAGTAGTTTTTAGTATTGGACTTAACAAAGTATATACAAGTTCCCAAGTAGAATTTGATGCACTTTAATGTCTTCTCAATAAAATAGCTAATCATAAGTTTCTTTGATGTGATCAGAAGCAAAAGGTGCAGGAAGCAAACAGTATCTCCTCTGGTCACATTCAGATTGTTCCCCCAACCACCTGACGTATTGGTTCTAAGCACTAGGGGTCGCAAGTCGTGATCCAGAATCTCGAACACACCGGGAAAACGGGAAAAGGTTAAATAATAAAGTACTGACTGGATTTTTAAAAACCGATATTTTTTTATATTTTCGGTGTTGACTTCATAACATAATGTACTGTTTTTAAGTTTTAAAATTATTAAAGCCCTGTCGAAGGAAGCATCCATGTTACACGTGTGTCGTGAAAATAAAATTAAAATTAATGCTTATGTCAGACCCCAAAGGAGAATCATATATGAAAACAGTCACAAATAAAGTCTCCAGACTTTTTGGCGGGAATTCGAGAAGTGATGGTTCAGTTAATGTTTAATTAATGGAAAATTATGTATTATGGGTTTTGTGTTTTAATAGTGATAGTTTTTTAAACTTCAAAGTGTTTGTGATAATCAAATAAAAGCATGAGACTGCATTTTTCGTGTGCTCCCAAGGAGTGCATCTCTGTCCTCAGTAAACCTATTATCATTTTACTGATCTACTTGTGATTTGCTTTGACTAATTATACTACAAAAAATTGGTATTTAATTTAAAAGTTTTAAAAAGTAATTAATTATGTTCAAAACTTGAAACTGAGTGCTAATTGTCATTACTAGTCCAAGAAAAAAAATGTAGATTGCTTGTTGTGATTACATATATTTTTTAAAAGGGATCTTTAAGTCTTTCATTACCTTATATTTAAATAAACTTTTTTTACAAAGTTATTAAAACCAAGTTGAGTATCTGTATTTTGACCCATGGGACCAAACTGTTGTGGGACAAATTGTGGAATTAGCCTAGGATTCGGGGATAGACCTAACACACCCTGGTTAAAATGTGGCAAAACAATCAGAGCCATATTTTATACCATGATGCAGACTCACTGGTGCAGTACAGCCTCACCCGAGAAAACCTCAGGAATGACCTACCCGCACCAGCTAGCATCTGCAGTCTGTGAATGGTTTGTCTTCATCATTTCATTTTGCCATTATGTTCATAAGTACATAGCATGGCTGAACAGCCAGGCACTTATGATGTAACCTGCCTTGATATGGGAAAAAAGAATTGACTTTACAATTACATAAATAAAGGACTTTTAACTGGTATAATTTCAACCAGGCATTGTCAATTTTAAAAAGTAAAGGATACTAACCTTAGTTCTATTTCTCTTAATTCTAGTGTCAGGTGTAGCATCTCCTTCAATTGATTTCTTTGCCAGTGTAACTTCATTGGTTTTGCTTGGAGAGGCCTGCCTCCTTTTTCTCATTGGTGGTGTTACTGTTGCCAACTTCAATGTAGATTTTGGAGCAGCTTTCACTTCTGGTTTAGCAAGGATTTTGATGTCAATCTTTTTCTCCTCAAGTTTTTCTTCTACCTTTTCAGTTGTCTCTGCCTGTTCACCTTTTTTTGGCAGTTCTGGTTTGTCAACTTTCACTTCATCCTTTTTCTCCTCTGGTGAAATTTGGGCAGGCTTTTCGTTTTCCTTTGCTTCCTCTTTCTTTTCTTCAACTTTAGGCAAACTTTCACTTTTAGCACTCTCAGCTGTAGGTGGTTCCTGTGTCTTTGGGGTAGGTGCTTTTTCTTGACATGGACTGGCATTTGCCGACTCCGGTACAGTTTTATTGTTGCTCTGTGTTGGAGCTACATCTGCTGTTGGGCCCGGCTTTGGTTCTATTGGTTTGGAGGGAGACTTCTCAGGAGCTTCATTAGCTGTTGCCACTTTCGGTTGCTGACTGTCCTGCTGACTAACAGAATTCCCCGTTTCAACTTTCTGTGGTGTACTCGAGGCAGTGGCTGGCTTTTCAGGTGGCTTTGTAGTACTTGGTGATGTCTTTGCAATGTCCTGTTTATCTTTATTAGACTCTGGGTTTTGAGGTTTCAGTGTGGTTGGAGCATTAGATGCTGATTTTGGTGAGTCTATAGTACCATTTGCTGGGCCAGTAGAATCTGGTTCTTTCTTTTCAAGAGCGCGGGTAAGTGCCAGAGGTTGCACTAAACTTAGGGGAGCACTGGTGCTAGCGCTTTTGCTCGGGCTTGCGGCCGTGTTGGCGGGAACTACAGAGTTCTGGGTAACGTGAGAGAGGTTGCCATGGTGACTCATATTCTGGGCCATTTGCGCCATGTTGGCCGACACGGGGGCCATTGACGGCACTGCGTGTGGCGGCAACTGGGGAGTGGTAGGTGTGTGGTGAGTTAAATTCTGCACGGCGAGGTTATTAGTGCCGTGATGAAGGGAATTCTGTGCGCCCTGTGGATGGCCAACAGCGTGATTGACATTCGCCACGTTCGCTTTCACAGGACTCGCCTGGCCCGCCGGCTGAGCCACCCCCGGCTGGGGCATCACCGGCTTTAAAGCAGAGTTCATTGTCAAATGACGCGACAACCACTCCAACCGAAGCGTGCACAAGCTGAAACATAAAGACACAGTATTTACGACACTGTTATTGTTGCAGGTTAACACACCGCGATGTCTTTGACCCACAACAATAAATTCATACATAATAACGCTTATAATTATGTATAGATAGTAGGCGCGTGAGAACGCTAGCGCGGCTTAGTCCGCCTTTTGACGCACATTCCATTACGCGGAAGGTGTTAAATGATTAAAATTAGACGTAGAAACGTACCAGTAAGCGATTCAACGCGAAAGGTCCATGTAATAGTCTAGTGTGGGGCGGCCACGGCGGGCGAAGATAGCCGCAAAAAATATGCGTTGCTATAGCTAAGAAACTTCCGCAAGATTACGACTTGTCGTCAGCGAGATTCTGATAAACCACCAAGAACAATACACTACAACCGCTAAAAAGAACACTATATTTCACTCGTGACGTTGTAATCCCATGGTAAATGACGCTTTTCAACACGAAATAGGATTCACTTCACACTCGGAACAGGTACATAAGGTACATTGAACATAGGCACAGTAGTTTAGAGATGGCGTCGCCCTAACGCGCATGCGCTGCCCTCTTCTTATCTGTCCTCCAATGAAAACATAATAACACAACGAAGCTTGGACGAATTTTTCCGAGATCATATTCTCTCCTTCTTACATACCGCATTGCTATTTGGCAGTCTCTTTCTAATAATTAATATTCGGCTATTAGAATTCTTGTCTAACAAATTCGACCTCATTCAAATTATGTATTATTTATTAAGTTTAAAAAATATTTAATTATTATACATTTATGATGTATATAAATAAATATTTAACCCAAATAATTTAAAATTGAAAATAGTTTAATACATTAATATAAATGCAATAAGGTCAGAAAATAAATAATAAATACATAGTTGTTGAACCAGAAATCTAACCAATTTTATTAGATCTTTCCTATTATAAAAATTATAACAAAATGTATTAGATACACTACGTTTCATATGTATATGATGTATATGATTTTACCGACGTCGGCTGGGTGTGAATGTGCTGTCCTGGAGCACAACGCTTTGTAAAAAGTAACGCGTGCTCCACAAGATTTCATTATGGAAAATGTTGCAAATCGTCATTGAACCTGTAAATTGAATCCATAGCCTTCTGATTGTAGGAATTTTAATGTGGTAGTATTTATTGTATTTTAGTATTGGAGTTTTCATATATAGTACTGTAGTACTGCTTCTCACTAGTTCTCACCGACTCGCGAATCGGTACCCTCCCAAAGCAACGCCCTAAGCCGAGGTCCGTTCCTTCCGCCGGTCTACCGGCGGGGGAGCCCTTAGGCTCGTTGCTGCACACACTGCTCCTGGCTGAGCGCCTTCTGGCTCGCCTTAAACTATACTTGTCCGGTGACTCTTGAAAGGCCATTAGGGCCACAAGAATTTAGCCATTCCGAAAAAAAATATCTACATATTACTTGTAGATATATTTTTTAAGTTTTTTCATTATGTAGCACATGTAGAGAAGGAAATTCCAGAAAGAGTTCCTCGACCAAAGCTATCTTAATACACGCAAAATCCACTACACATTTAATATCTATGCACCCTTTCTTATGTTTGATTATGAAATTCACGGGGTTTTGTTTAATCATATGCTTCATCTCCGTGATAATACCACAGACTTGTTAATAAAACTCTGGACTGAACTCTTATCACAAAAATTGTGCCGAGCAAGAATTGCAAAAGCATCTGTTTAGTCCCTAGGCAGGCTGCATAGGCATGCACTAGGCACTAGGCATAGTGCATAATGTTCGTGATAATTATATAAAAGTGTGAGACTGCATTTCCCGTGTTCTTCCAAGCAGTCCAACTCAGTACTCCATTGTGTATACAAAAGTGGTGGTATACAGAGATAGTAAACGAACTCTGCAGCATATAGCTCGATGAACTTGAGAGGTGTATCAATAGCTTATACTTTATCTACTTAAACAAATGCATGATATCTCTAAATCTAATAATTATGTTACTAAGGTTACAATGGGTACCATCGCATGTCGGTTTGCAAGGTAATGAGGAGGCTGACCGTTTACCCAGATCAGCTGTACAAAACGGTACGGATCAATTATACCTACCCTATTATTCGACAGTCCACCTGATGGTCAGTGGATACTGTCGTCCATAGACATCCGCACTATATGCCAACATCAGTCCAAAATGAAAAATGTCGGCACGCCCCCAAATGCGCTGCCTGCGCTTAATATACCTTTGCATATTAAGGGATGGATTGTTAAAATGGGGAAGGATAGGATGACATGGAAATAGGTTCTGGCATAATCGTATCTCACTCACTACTGAAACGTACGTACATTTGGGAAATACGAGTAAGAAATGTTGTATATTTCAAAGTAGTCTTCTGTGAGAGAGGGCTAACGTGGCCAGTCGAGTGCGCCCAGCGGCTGTGGAATTGCAGCATGCACAGTTAAGTGTACTTAAATTACACAAGCATAAGTTGTACAGCTTTAGCTAAATGAATTAATGTAGTATAATATATGTAGTCTATATATGTTATCATGGGCCTGACATGCCCGAATATAGATAAAAGACCCAAAAAAAACTAAAGGAATAAAAAAGAATTCTACTCAGTAAACCTACTATCACTTTACTGAGTGACTCTTATTAAGAGTCTGAGAAAAACAAGTCTGCTATATATAATATTTGCTGTGTGTGGACCAATAACTATACCAGTGTCCAAATAAATTATATAAAAAAGTAAAATTTTTTAATTGTATTATTTATTTAATTATTGTAATTAAAGTAAAGTAAAAAGTTTAATGTATTTGGACACTGGCATGGTTATTGGTTTACACAGTTAGCAAAACAACACAATATTTCAAATTAAAAAGATTCTGTTGTAAATAATATTTCCTATGTCTAGTTTTAACTAGTACCGGGTCAAGTTTTAGGATCGCAGGATAGACTTTAAAAAGCCGACGTCTGTACAGCGTTGCTGTTCTTTGTTAATTGAATCAAAATATGTTGTTATTCTAATGGCGATTTAATGGGACACGAGCACAACCTCCTCCCAGCCGTCTCGCCGCACTTGTGTCGGCTAGTTAAGTGATGCGTTTGCTCGCTTTCTATTGTTTCTCTTGCGAGTAGTCATCGATATAACACGTATTGGGTAGTTTTTTACTATACTTACTTGTTAAAATGAGCGACCAAACCCGATTCTGACTTGTCTGCATCAGGTGTTACAAGTGATGATTGTAGTGACTAATATTCATTCAAAACAATATGATAGTCTTTTGAGTCTTTTAGTACCTACTTTTAAATTATTTTTTATTATTATTAATAATGTAGGTAATACTATAAAAATGTTATAATATTGTTTTTTTTTTATATTTCTCTCAATTAGTAATTTTGTATTTTTTTCTTTTTAGTAACTTTATTTTTCAAAACTAAATATTTAATACCTATTTAAAACTAAAAATTATGTACACCTACTTACTATATTATCTAATGTGTGATAAATAATAAATAAATAATGAAAGTAAATAAAAACAGTAAAAAATGAGTGATGTTTTTTTTAATTACATAGTCGTGTTTTATTTTTGACCGCGATATTTAAATTAAAAATATCGACTTTTACCAATATCGATATATCTATCTTTCACTAAGATCATTGTAGTACAACATTAAAAACAAGTGACATAAAACGGTCACATTCCTCCGAGCGCATTTAACTCGTTCCGGGACTATACCTACACTTGTATTGTTTGCCGTCTTTGTGCAGTGTGCACCAATGGCCATTGGCCATACCAGTGTCCAAATAAATAAAAAAGACCAAAAATTTGATTTCTCTATTTCTTTTTCTCGTAATATAATTGCTTCCAAGAAGAAATTGTAACATAAATTTTAATTGTAGACATGGTAAGAGGCTTATCATAATAAAAGTATTAAACATTTTCCTAAAACACTACATTTAATATTTGGAAAAATTAAATTAAAAATTTATGGGGAATGTACAATTTAGTCTTTTAGTGGAAGTATATAATAATGTAAACAATTCCCACTTTTTTTTTATATAAATTACGTTAGCATATTTGTCGGATGTTTTATGTAAGCAAAATAATCAAACATGTGCTTATTTCTTGTTCGTCAGCAATAATACATAACCTCAATCTATGTCAATTACAGGATGTTCTTTCGAGACCGGCCGACGAATTCAGTAACGATGAAACTTTGGAACATTTGTGGGCATCGAAGGCTATGGAACACAGTGACATTTACTTTAATGTCAGTATTTTTATGCAGTTTTTTCATATAAAGACTAGTTGTGACCCCGATTTCGTTCGCGTGAACTTTAGTTCCCGTGTGAATTCTATAATGGATTTGAATAAAAAGTATCTTAAATGTTGAACCGTCACATGAGCTATAACTATGTCAAGTTTCATTGAAATCCATCTAGTAGTATTCGCGTGATCGGTAGTATTCAATGTTGTTTTGAACTCATTTTTTTTACACTGGTGACTTCAAAATACGTTACACGCTTGGACACTATTTTGTTACAATTTTATTATATGTATAGATGGTGGTGGACGGATAGACAGGTGACCTGGTGGTAAGTGGACACATTGTCATACAGCTCAGAATGACAAACATTCGGATACTGCTATATGCACTTCCTACCTTAGGAGATTAAGTAGTGATTTTGATAAATATGCGTTAGGAAGATATAACAAGAAAACTTAACAATAGAAAAATTAACAAGATGAACGAGTTTCCTATTCTTCTGTCCTATTTTTCCTTGGGCAGTATAAAGCATAATTAAATAAGTATGTTCTTTCATTCTACTGTAATTTAATAAATAATATACTCCATTCAATGGTACAGGAGAGATTGAATGGAATAGGAAATATGGAATGGAATGGCACTCATTACTGAAATATGAATGAAATAGATGAAATATAGAAAAAAATGAGATTACACTCATTTTTTTCTATATTTCATCTTTTTTTCTTTTCTTTATTTTTAAGAGGGTTTGATCAAAAAGATTATGCCTGACTGTTACAATCCCAAGCTGTTACAATTGTTACAGTCTATACATATATAATATACAGAATTATTTAAATTCTATCTCAACATTCTCTCCTTAATACCTAATTGTACCAGTGTTTAGCGCCCTGGCTTCATTCAACATCGGAAAGCCAAGACACTTACATCTTTCAACATTACAATCATGCCACTAGAGAAGTTGCCTTCTGCAGACTTTATTTCAAACACACCCCATCTGAATATGATACGCATCCTCTATCACACCACATTCTACACAAACCAGAAAGTGAACCTTACGCATCATATCTATTTAATGGACCATGTCTGAAATGAAGCCTCAGATCCATAATAATGCTATGTCTTCCCATATTGAGTCCTTCAAACCAGAGAGAATGGAAAGGGGTCGGCTGTATAGTCTATACCATATCCCTTTACTTTATGGCCTTTTATCAAAATATTCTGACCATATTTTATTAGTCTTCCTTAACAATATATGAGGAGTGATCCTGCAAAACCAGACAAGTCACATTTTTTGAAAATTTCAGCTTTTAGCCTATATTCTAATGCATAGCTATCGCTACGTCGTGTAACAGTCATAGAACGTGCAAATTCATACAAGTCCTCATGCTGCGACTACTAGAAAATTAATGAATCATGCAAAATCAAACTTATAAAAATATTTTGTTATTTTTCAAACTTTTTTATTAACCGGACTTGTCTGGTTTTGCAGGATCACTCCTCATATATAATACTTCAGAATAATAGGGCAGAATATTAAACTACAGTTTCCTTTGTGAGTCGGTCTGCTGCCTCATTGCCTGTGAGGCCAATATGGGATGGTATCCACTGTAAAACTATATTTTTATTCTTAGCTTTAAGGTTATGGATGCAACATAAAATAACATAGGCAATTGGAATGCCGAGAGAAACTGAAGTACATCATACCAGATGTTGGAGTGCACTTTTTGAATCGGTAAATATAACAAAATTGTTAAAATTAATTGATTCAATACATGAAAAGGCCTTTTGCCAAAGCAATGAGTTCAGTATGCATTATCGAAATTTTATAATTATTCAGTGTAATATGTTCCCCTCTCTGAGAGTCAAAAAATGCAGCTCCAATACCTCCATTACCTTTGGACCCATCTGTGTTCCATAAAATTCTGGGAATTTAAGTATTTATTACAAATGCATTCTAGATGTAGTAGACCATAGTTATGTTTAGGTTTATCAACCATACATTTCAAAATCCTGCTTCTCTGACTGTCTGTCAGTATATAGATGCTGGTAGGACATCAGTGCTATATGGTTTATTTGCTGATCCAGCTCTATTTTGTTTTCACAACAAGCAATAATTACTATATCTAATTACTATCTAATTTACTAATTATTCGTAACAATCAATAAGTTTTTCCATGCATTGGTGATAAAAATCTTGCTAACAGTTTTGGCAGCTTTCAGTCTTTTTGTCATGGGATAGTGTAATTTTTATAACACCATATTTTTTTTTGTATTTTTTGTATAGCATAGATTGAACCACAGGTAGACATAGACAGATGATAATAGCAGAGTTATAACATTTTAATCACATTTTATTAAAAGTAGTGTAACGTCCGTGACGTCTGTACCGATAATCTCCAAATAAAATAAAAAATAATGTCAAATTCCCAAACGATAAACCAAACATTTTACAAACGAAAAACTGAACTTGCGAATTGCGAATCTGTAAATAACTAGAAATTCAAGTTTAGAAAGAAAGAAAATAAACCACCATCAGTTCACGATAAAGAGAAGTTATGTTTTTGTTTGTTTAGCTCCATGACAGGTGACAGTGATTGTTTATTTCGATCTGTGGTACTATTACCCCTTTTTATACATTATGCCAAAAGTAGCAACCCATACAGGCATATAGTCCTCACAAAACTTTTTGGGCTTTGACCTTGAATCAGTGTCAACAGTGTTCCTCCATGCCCCTAAGTTGTAGGAAATTGTTGTTGCGTCTCGCTTGAACTTGCGAGCATATTGTATTGTAAATATCCCCCTCTGTCATACAGCATACATACCAGCACCACCAAATGAAACTAAAAATAAACTACTAGCGCAGGTTTATCACGTGATATCGCCAGTGCCTAAGAATCCTAGTCCTAGTCCTTTATCCAAAAAAATAGAAATCGTACGAGATGTTGTACATGTCAAATTCTTTCGAAAAATGAATAAATAATGAATCATTAAAAAAATTATACCATCCCTTTTGAAAAGTGTCGAGTGTTTCATCTTAACATTCCATATGACCATAATCCAAAAACTTCAAATGTTAATTAATATTTGCCAAAACATTGTTTTGGTGGCTATTTTCAAATTTAAAATTTTCACCTTTAAGTCAATAGCAATAATTATCACACACAACGTAAGTCCTAGTATTATAAAACAGTTTCCCATTTCAGGTTTTATGCTCAGTGGATACAAGATGGCTGCAGCTGACGCCACACGACGATCTTATCTACACGCACTTCAGACAAGACTTCCCAGACCTAAAAGTCTCATACATTAACGAGGACGAAATTAAAAATAATGTTAATAAAGCTAAATGGAGAAAATTCTGTGAAAAATTCAAAACAATTGTGGAAGATTATAACTTCGCCACCCTCATGAGAGCAGACACAAAGGGGGATTACGCTGAAAAAAATACAATATTAGTCCCAAGGGTACAGTTCTACGCAATTGAAATTGCAAGAAACAGAGAGGGTCTCAACAATGAAGTGAAAAAGAGATACAAATGTGCATCGAAAGCAAACTTAGTGGCTAATCAAAATGCTGAAGTCACTGCGTAAATCAAGAATTATAGAAAGCCTAGGTGGATCGTCTTCACCCCAGATATAGAGAGAGATAACGCAAGCTTACTGTCGCTGCGTGTCTCGAAGTTGGCGCTAAGCTCCCACTTCTTGCGCTGCGCGTCGTTACGAAACAAACAAAATCATAAATCATACTTGTAAAGATTCATCAATTATAAAAATTCGCCAAAAGTAGTGAACCAAGTCAAGGGAGATGTTTCTTTTCATTGGTGAGTGGTGGTTTCCCATCAATAATATTTACTCGTAGATACAAAATAAATGACAGGATTGGTTTCCATACAAATTTACAAATCTGCATTCTATGTCTAATATTAATATCGAGTCTATTCAGGAAAATATTTTAACCAGCATTAAAGGAATCATAATGCCTTGTCACCTAGAATTATTTAAAAAAGTAGCATAATGTTGTTATTGTCGATTACAATGTACTTCCATAGGTTTAATAATGAGGAATACATTGGATCTGGAATAATAGAAAGTAGAATTTGTCTGTGACTTCGTGGGATCCAATTTACAAATGGGATTTGTCAGCAATATAGGTAGGTAGATGATTTATATTACTATGTTAACATACTATGATCAATCATGGTGATGACTTGTTCCTATTATTTTCAAAACTACTGGACTGATTCTGAAGAAATTACTTTGCACTTATAACCTTTCAGAAAAATAAAAACTGGTATACATTGGTCCTGTAGATTTAGAGTCTTGCTCATTATCTCAGCCATATTTCAAGATTTTGACTTCACAAGTTTATTTCTATGATTTCGTGATGTTATCTGAAGCGAAGGTACCGTAACTTAATGTCCATATATGAACTTATTGATTTTGATTAAGATGTTCTAATTTAAAATTTTATTGATTCAATATTATGTTCAAAAAATAAACACATGCTTTAACATCTAATTTTTAAGTAAAAAATGTTATTTTTAAAGATACACTAAAATATCTATATCAGAAGCAGTAAAGTACAATTGGATACAATTGTACTTGGATAAGTTATGCATAAATTTAGCGAAATCTCAAGCGTTAAAAAAAATTACAATTTCCATTATATTTTACATAATATTTTAGTAGTAGTCCAATGCAGCATGTAATTAATACACAAATACAAAATCTTATTTCCTACAATATTTCTATTTTGTCACTTGGATCCAGTGTTGCCAACCCTGTCGTAGAGCAAAACTATATATGACCGTAAGCTGTTTTCCTTCAGTTTATTTTATAACTTATAAACCCATGAAAATAATTTGAAGTTCATGATATTGTAATCAACTTTAACGGATTAAAAACAAGTTAACAAACATTTACACAGTACCAGTAATATTTAGATTTAGCCTATTCCTCCCTATTGTCATTATCAATCTCCAAATCTTCTATATATTTTCGGCCTCATATTATTTCTTAAATTCGCATATATTTTTATTAAATTTTTTCATCAGTAGATTTCTACAGTTATATCCAGGATCTAAAAACTGAAATGACTTGTAAAAAGCTGTAGATCTACAGTTAAATCTGTAGGGTTGGCTGCACTGCTTGGATCAGTTATACAGAATGGTATACATTTGTGTATTGGGTTGGAAGGAATGTATTAAAACATAGACCTCTACTTTTATGATATGTACACGATAGCTCGCTCCATCTAGGTTTTTCATAACTCATTGATTGAACAGTATAACATTTCTTAGTGCCAGTTATATGAATGCCCTAGATCTAGTATTTCTGTGAATCGACTAAGCCTAATACAGTTAGATTTTAAGGATCACTGTGTGTTTTAAGATTATTACTAGTGGACTTACTCTATAATGGTTGCTATTTAGTTATACTAGCAGATAAAATAATATTATACCATACTGTAGTTTGTACATGAGCGCGCGTCTGCTTTCCTCATAGTGGTGATTGTCCTTAGGGACATGGAAAATGTATCGATACTTTTACTCATATGGAGTACTGTATGGCAGGTATAGTAATGAAATTTGAGAATCGGTACCTAAAATTTTGTTGTGAAGTCTAGGAAAGTATCAATACACCAATACACAACTCCAGTACACCCAAGGTGGTGTACTGGAGTTGACGTTATTTTCGCTATCAAGATACTTGTAAAAACCTACCTACTATATGAAATTTAAACCCTGGGGTTTCATTACTTTTATTTTTTGCGACACTAACTATCGTACACTTAAAAAGACACCTTGTATTCTTACCAATCTAACTTTAATTACATTGGCGCGAAACTACTACTCGTATTACTTTTCGCGTATACGGACATTTATCTACAAGTGAGGTTGACGCGCGCTCGTGAGTTTCAAAAACTATAATAGTTATTTTTGGAGACTGACAGATTTTTGTAATGTCAGAACATCAAGGTGTGGACTAGATTAAGAGGCGTGATTTGCATCTAGTCCATAATTCACTTGAGTAATATAACAATATATTTATTATTAATGTAATATCTAATCCGCATTAAGCCCATGTGGTAGATTATGGCCCAAACATCCCCATGTACAAGGGGAGGTATGTATGGTTGTACGTTATATAGATATCGTAATATGTATATGTTGATATTGAATAATTCTCAAACAGCCTCTGTAATTACTTTGATAAAGGTGTATGACATATTTTTTCCACTCAAGTCATTACGAATACCGCTGCTATTAGGGTATCAAGATGTTATATGTATGTAACATTTCTTGTTGCGTAATCATTTAATCAATGATGTTCAATTAAGTCTGAAACAACCTTAGAGTATACCATAGGCAAGCTATAGAGCGCGCGCAAGCATAAACAATAGGCACGCGTATGAACAGTTCGGAAATTGCAAGGGTGGCCCCTAATTACTCACGAAACGAAACACGCGCCGATTGTGTCCCATCGAAATTTATTTGCATTTAAGTGAAAATGGTAAATGTGCAGTAGGTGCCGTGTTGCACAAACGATTCCCGGAGGCAAACTAAAAAGAATAATATTTTTTTCTTTTCATCGGTAAGTGCTATTTTAATAAAAAAAAAATCACTGATTTAAACAAAATTAACCTGGGAGTCAACGGGGGACGCGGAACGCGCGCGGCGGGTCGCCGCGGCACGTGCTCCCCGCGCCTCTCCCCGCATTTGAGCTAGTGTTGTACACACACTTTTATTACGATAGTCTTTTTTTCGTAAATAAAATAGATAACTTTACGTACTTAGTAGTGTGATGAAATTATTATGTTAAGGAAATGTTTTGAGAGCTACTAATTGATAAGAGTACTATTTAGATTTTTTATTTATCAGTTTATTTCGAGTAAACACCTAATGTTTACTGATTTAGTACAAGTTAATGTAGCAAACTACTAAATCGATATTGCTTATTTTTTACAAATTGTTATAATGTAAGAATAATCATCACATGGGACCGCTTGCTCGTCCGCCCACTTTCTATAAAAAAAAAAATATTTAATATAAAATAACAATTTTTTAGCTTTCCGAAATGCCGTGAAATGACAAATGAATGGGTCAAAGCAATGCAAATGCCCAATTGGGAGCCTAATATTCGAAATTTCGTTTGTTCCATACATTTTAGTTCTTCATCAATTTCCGAAAGCAGGCACGGGCTGCGCAAGTTGGTTCAAGGTCCAATGCCAGAGCTTCACCTCGAAGTAAGATTATTTGCGTTTATATTAACCAAATAATTAAAACACCAGATAAACCCAAAGCTTTTTTAACTGTCTTTTCCTATGCTGTAGCTAACCAAATATTACATTTATTTTGGGATCAAGCAAATAATTCTGTGGAAATAGTAATGCCATCTACGAGTGAAACGATGGTGGTAGCTGAAGTTTACCCTCCTGACCCTAACGACGAAAGTTTAAACTAAACGTGGAATCATACATCTAAATAAAGTCTCAAATCGACGACGATTGCATTGCACTGCTCAGACATTTTTTTGTACAGTCTCGCATACATTCTCAGGAATATATTATCGATACTAAATAACTATCGGTATCGCGGCGTAGGCCTTTGTGGTGGAGCATCACTATTTTTATCCATATGTGAGTATCCATATGTATGTATAGAATATCTGCTTACGATCGGCACAACGGGCCACGTGCGCGCGCTCTATAGCTTGCTTATGTATACTCTAAACAACCCAATGTAATGTATATGAAATAAGGTTTGGAACGGGTTTAAAATACCGATTAATATCAGTTAAGATTAAAGGTTACATTCCGAACGAAAGCAATTTGAGTAACATCGATTTATTAACCGGTTTGCTATCGTTGAGATGGTGCTATCGGCATAGTTTAATTTTAAGCTGGAATATACCAATGATTGTTAAGAATTAAATAGTGCCTGACCGAAGCTTTTTGCCAAAATCAGTTTAGATTTGGCTCGTTTCAACAATGCTCGGAGATACTCGGAATGGACTGGAGCGCCAATGCACTGCATGCGCACTATCGGTATATAATTTTGAATAACTAACCAACTTCCATTTGTTAATTAGTCGATCGATTTAGGTGAAATAAGAGATCCTTTTGTGGTTTAGGGCTTACGTTTTTGTAAAGGTTAAGATAAGTTTCATGCAATTACATTTAAGTATTTACCTGTTAATCAACAAATTAACGAGTAAAAGTTTTTTTTACATCAGATGTTTCGAAATAGCCTATTTTAGGTTTGCACCGAGTGACATTAGTGCTTAAGAAAAGTTTCAGTTTCGGCCGAAACTGCGATTGTGGCCGAAGGTTCTGTTTCGCCCGCAAAATCCGTTTCGGTCAGACACTAGAATTGGAAAATTGTTTCTTGGTTAATAAATATCCGTTTTATGTATGAAACCCAAACAACGATCCCGTGTTCTCGAATCTCATTGGAAATTTTACCGGTTTCCAAGCCTTGATATGAAAATTAAATTTTGGTTTACAGAATTTGATACTGTCGGAGCAGTCAATGTTGATTGAGTGAGACGAAGTGGGCAACACAGGCTGTGTAATTTAACGAGCATTTTTAGATTTTGAAAATGTGAAAAAATGAATGAGGTGCTCAATTACTCATACATTTTTTGATAATACACTTTTGCTAGTTTACTGTCTATATTGTCTTTCATTTCTTTCCACTTTGCCGCTACTACCTAAAGGCTCATCTACACAAGGGGTTTCTCGAAAGCGTGCATGAGAAAAAAATGGTCAAAAACTAGTATAAACAACGTTATCATCAAGTGATCACTGTTATGAAATTTGGTCGTATACGAGAATCGTGTACAATATTCTTACCCGAAACTCTCCTTGTGTAAATGACCCATAAGGCGCCAAAGATACCCCAAGATCCGACGTTTACGTGTTAAGTTTGTCACGTCAAAACGCGCTCTGCTCGAGAGCGGGCTCCACCGATGAATCCATAGATAATTCACCTTCAATTCACAGGTGGATTCATAGATAATTCCCTTTCTTAAATTATTGTTAAAACGCGCGCTACGAGTAGGAAGAATTTCACTCATTGATACGAGGTCCGTTAATACTGGATATTGAACCTTGGGGGGGGGGGGGGGGGGGGGGGGGGTTAAAATGGTCGATATCGACAATTTCATACAAATGTATTTTACGTAGTCTTGGTTACCTCAGGTCAATGACCGAAATTCTTCCTGCTCGTGGCACGCGATAGTAACAAATTACATTTTTGTTTTCAAAATGTGTAGTTATTGTATTTACTTCTTATCCTTATTTTCGCGCCTTGACAAATGTGGTCGATTGAAGTGGCCTAGAAATATATAATTACTAGCTGTGCCCGGCCACGCGTTGCTGTGGCTGCCCAACAGATGGCGCTTACCCAGTTTTTTTCTATTTATTTAACTGTATTTCTAGATTATTTTTCTTTTTTTTCCGTGAATATTTCAGATATTTTAATAGTTATTCTGCTATTCGGGGCGTAGACGAATCCAACAAATCAGAGATCATTAAAATCGGTCCATCTGTTCTTTATTTTTTTTTTATTAAATTTGAATTCCTAAATTGGTGGATCGAAGAGGAGGAAAAGTTAACCATGGATCCATCTGTGGATCCATGTTAACGGTCTGTTTTATTTGGGCCATCCAAACTTTTACCGTTGTCTATACATGTGTGTGGGAACAAGAGTAATTTTTCTTTTGTCCTCATCAGTGGGAGCTATTTGGACCGAGTGGGGTCCGTGATCCCATATCAAGCACGACAAAATGGAATTTTCCTTGTGTAACCAGAAAGGCTTTTTAAATTGCTGTAATATTTGGATGTAGGTATCCGTCAAATCCTGGACCGTTGCCGAAATATGGATATGAATGCAAGCAGGTACTCGGCAATATGATGAGTGTTGTTGCGATATCGTCTCGATTGCGGATCTACCTATACCCAAATATGGCCGCAGCGATTTAAACAGACCTTCAAAGGGTCAAAATGTAAAATATACAAATGAGAGTCCGTCATATAACTTAGATAGATATTTCTTTAGTAAAAAAAAACTAAATAGTTTTAAATTTTTTATTCGTCTTAAAATCTATGATTACGAGGTCTCCATTGCGGTGGCGGTTTCCTCAGTGTATTTGCCCTTATCCTTGCCAAGGGCTGCCAGCCTGCCCTTCGCTCTGCGGTCGAGGATTGCCTTCCTGTCCTTATTCATCTTTAGCTTGACAATTACGCACTGAAAACGATATTTTACGTAAATTTCCTGACAGTATAGTCGTGTGGTTGTATAAGAGTGGATTTTCAATCAGAGCCATGGAAGTGTTTCAGCATTAACAGTGTCCATTCTCACATCAGCCGTTGGCGAACCGCAGGCGTCTGTGAGACGTGATGACACAGTCTAAGGGTCACATTTCACATCATTTTTTAGTTTTTAGAGGTTTCTAAAGATTTTTCAGTTGTAAATTGGCTGCTGCAAGTTTTGAAAGTGCAGCTGCATCGTCCTTGATGTTCCAGGTGTCCATGGACCACTTACTATGAGATTAATTTTTTTATTGAAATTATTGAATTGTTTCTTTAGTGAAAACTAACAACTTTTGTTCTACAACTTTATTTTGAAAAAAAAAAAGGTTTAGAATTCAGAAAGAAGTCGTAGAACTAATGTTTTTCTTTTAATGATAGAAATTCAGGGTTCAGAAGGTGCAAGTCTCTGATAGCCTAATGGTATCTATGCTCAATTCATGTGATCGTGACTGCAAATCCTCGGCTCCGTACCCACTGAGTTCATACTAATGTACGGATTTTTTAAAAATTGACACTATTGGCGAGTGGAAAACATCGCGAGGAAACCAGCATTCCAGAAATAAAAAAAAATCTGCCGTATTTATATACAATATGGGTTACTTCAAGAATCCCGTGAATAGGATTTTGCAAGGTCGGCGGAGTACCCGCATACCCTTTGTTTAAACTAGGTGTCCATGGGCGGCGGTAACACCATGATGTGGGACCGCTTACTCGTGTGCTTGTACTGAATAATAGCAACTACACTTGTACGTGGTAATACGTGGATAATATAGTTGATTGTACAACTAACACTTTCATGTTTATTTGTAGCTTTTAATATTGTACTGTACAATTGTTTATTGTGCCAAATAAAAATAATTAACACACTATGCAAGTATGCCGAGGTATGCGGGTGCGCCACTGACCTTGCGAAGTATAATGTATTATATTAATATAATAAAATAACTTCAAGTAAGTGTATTGTTATTATATATTATACAAGTGGGTACTTGATTGCTTTCTTTTATTAAAAAAGTAAACTGAAGTAGTTGGGTCTAAAAAACTGTGACATTACTTTGCTATCTAGCACAATAAATGTATTTCGTTAAACTTGTTTTTCTGGACATGTTATGCATCATACAACAAATTTTTTAAACTTTGGTGCAGACATTACAAACACATCAAGATCTCTAAAATTGTCATTAAATTATAATGATGCCGTTCGACACAGTGGTATATGTTTCTCAGCATTGGTGAGACCAGTAGTAACAGCGAACAACCGTCACTGGTGCACACTGCGTAGATTAGCATTATGTAGTACTGTTTAACTTAGTTGATTAAACAAAGAAGGACAGTCAAAATTATCATGACGTAAATTATATAAAAACATAATCAGCAATAAAATCATTGTGAGCATGTTATATTTGAGGCAAAGGTAAACTTTTTCAATGGCATCTATATATTTTGCATAGTGAGGATCCCATATAACATATGAATTATAATTATAGGTACTTGCAGTCGATTTAATAATTAAATTTAAACAGGTTGATATTTTTTAAAATTAATCCATATTATTATATAAGTAGAAATTCAGTGGAAGGGGCCAAGGAAAACACAACAAATGAGAGTTGAGAATAGATACTTCTAGGCTATTGCGCTCACATGTCCTGTATGTCTACCAACAATTTTTCAAAAACCTCTGAAAGAATACCCAAAATTTCTCTTAAGAACTTTGAATGAATTAAAGAATGTTCAGTTTACAAAGTGACATTTATATGATACCTTTGAGGGATGGATGCCGACGTATGCACTGGCTCCATTGGCTTTCTCCCTTTGGATCCTCTCAATGTAGACCACAAACTTTTTACGGTACACCTGTACTACTTTGCCGACTTGCTGGCCTTTGTAGTGACCACGGACAACCTGAAACAAGATTGAAACTATCATGAGTTATTTGTACCATTCCATTTCAGATTAACTGACAGTTACAATATTTGTCAATTGTAATGGAAATAAGGCGAATCCTAACTTCATAAAATTATTATTATGGTGTAATAGATTTTATTTTAATCTTCATTCCTAACAAGGATTTTTGAGTAAACATGTCCGTCCCACTCTCATTCTAATCTATGCTAATTAGTAATTACATTTCCAAAAATGCCTGTATTGAGAATGTTTAATTAATTTAATTAATATCAACATTCTGTTGTCTGCTCCTTTTGAATGTTCTCTATTTTCCCACAAGTTTCACAATTAGGAGATACGACTAAAGGAATTTGTTCAAAGGGGCTTTTTTTATAGATGAAAGGCAGCCGACGAGCATATAGTCCACCCGGTGGTAAGTGAATACTGTGGCCCATAGACAATCAACATCAGTCCAAAATGACAAAGGTTGGCACAACCTCAGATGTGCTGCCAACCTTTAGAGATGTAATGGATTACATGTAATGGGGCTCACTCACTACCAAAACATGTACATAAAATGTGGAATAGGATAATGTGGGAAATGTAGTTACATTTCAAGGTAGTCTTCTGTGAGAGAGAGGTAAAGAAGCCAGTGGAGTGTGCTCAGTGGCTGTTGAATTGCAGTATGCACACTTCCCCACCAACATGAGGGGAAGGAAGCATGTGAGCAGTTTTACTATTTGTTCTATTCAAATTGTGTGTGTAATAGATGACCAGCGTTACTGCTGATTTGTCTATACAGTAGGGCCTCCGTACCCATGGTTCGAGTAAGCGCAGGAAGTCATCAGCTCATATACAAGTTTAAAACTTGTTGAAACATGCTTAAGCATTTATATATATTAATGAATTTGTTTAGCTTTGCTTAAACTGTCAATAAAGAGACTGTGCTCATCTGTGGTTATTACATACGAGGCCAGGAAATAATTGTCTTATGTAATTAACAAATTTTATTTGTGTCACAGCATATAAATACTTATTTCATGTTAATGTAAAATAAAATTTTAATAAAGCACATTTTATATTTATTTTAGTTTAGTATTAATTTTGCTTTATGTGTACATTTATATTCCAAAATATGGTGTTCACTACTATCTGCAGGTTCAGCTATATGTGGAAAATGGCAGATACAGAGGCCCTACTGTATTTTGTGCTAGCTGAATGGCAAAATGAAAGAAAATACAAAAAGTACTTTTTTCACTAATATATTATAACCAAGTAGCAGTTTGAATATTTTACTCAGCAGCAATAGAAATGTAAAATAACATTTTTTTAAACCAGGTGAACTATAATTTTATTACCATTGATCAATGGTATCCCTTGTGCAGTGAACTAATTTCATACTCAATTTATTTTTATGTTGAGTTTATATATTCATAAATACAATATATTGTATAAATACCTAATAATGTAGCAAAACAATCAGAGCCATATTTTATACCATGGTGCAAACTCACTGGTGCAGGCCAACCTCACCAGAGAAAACCTCAAGCAGAGCCTTCCCACACTAGCAAATGTCTGCAGTCTGTGAATGGTTTGTCTTCATCATTTTATTTTGCCACTATTATTAATGCATTATTCCAGCAACTTTTGCTGATGCACATATATGACTAGTTTTTTAATTTACTCACTTCTAATTTAAATGTCTTGTGTGGTAGATTACTGCATGAGTTAACCACTATATGATAGGAAATTAGATATTTGTTTGTTTTAATTAGCTTCTTATACTAAACACACTTTGTATAACTCCTTTCATCCATTCTACAATGGTATAAAAGGACATGATTCTCACATGGACAATTAATTTTGGTTTATACTTTTTATATGAAACACATTCTTTGTAGTAACTTATTTTGTCCCATCTATAGTGATTTTCTTTACGTAAGGATTAATCTTGGCTGAACTAAGTTAGAAATTTGAAAAATTATTGCTTTAAGACAAAGAACAATAATATAGACATTCACTTGATATCGTTGAGCTAGTTAGGCCAAGTACTTACATTTTATACGAAGTGTTCCTTTGATGTTTACATGGACATAACCTATACGGCATTAATTTTCGAACTTTCACAATGATAATTCTCAAACAAACACAAGTAAACGAATAATGAACGTACGTACCTGGACTTCATCGTCTTTACGGATGGGCATAGATTTAACGTTGAATTTCTGCCTCAATTCTTTGGACAGAGGGGACGACATAAGAACTCGTCTAATGTGTGAAGGGGCACTGAAATGCCTCTTCCTGTTTTTCCTCCTTGACGAGGTAACGAGCCTATTGTACTTCATTCTGGTACAGTTTGCTGAAAACCCAAAACACGTTTAACTTCACAGGATTAGAATGTTTAGGTTATTGTACTATGCGTGCTAAACGTCAAACTGCCGCGGTTATTATTTACGAGACCAACAATTAAAATAAAGGAAATATACATTGTTTAAATTAAGAAATACTATTTTAGAGAGAATGTCAAAGATATTCGACCAAAATTATGATAAATATTCAAGATTTTAACGGATTTATTAACGTACCCTAAACGACACGGCAAAGAAACCAAATAAGAAAGGAAATTCTAAACGGGGTTGCTATAAAGAAGTAGTGTCTACCACTGTTGTTATACAATTGAGGGAAAATTACTAAAAGATAGTTCTTAGTAGAAAGTGGTATTTATTAAAGTATGTAAGTTGATTAGATTTCACTGGAATACAACTTTATTAAAAAAATTCTTTATGTTTTGTAAAATCGAATTTATTTTCTTACTTAGCAACATTGTCAAGTTGTAGCCAAAGAACCTAATATCCAGAATGAAACGCTTAGTAAAAAAAGTTGACAAGTTGTATTCCATTTCACGTAAATTAATTATCAAATGGATTCTGTATTAACTATGAAATAAAAAATCTTCAAATATAATTTGAAAATTATCTTTTTAAATTAAAATACATACAGATGTATTCATAAAGCAGATTTTTGAATTTTTTTCTATTACTTTTTAGGAACTGGTTGTAAATTAAAAAGAACTATTCTTTTAAGGTCAAATGCCAAATTAAAAAGAAAATCTAATTTTATTTTAAAGAAGCAAATGTCTGGAAAGACATATTTTCAGAAAATTAGGATCGTATTCTTTTTTGTAAATTTAAATAAAATAAATTTTATATAAAAAACATGATTTGACGATATAAATTTTTATTTTTTTCAAGTTTTATTGTTTTTATAAAGTTTTGATTACAACTCTACACTTGCCAGTACTTACCCAACAGTATTTTTTATTACTGACATAATAGTTTTCTGAAATTCATGACTATTTATCTATGTGTAAAAACAAATTATTATTTAATTTTAACAATAAATTACTAAAATGAGATTTTCTCACATTATTTAAAATCGTATTATCTAAGATCTACATATAATATTGCCTTTTTAAGCGTAGGTCGACTACAGGGCCGTCTTAAGTCTATTCTGCGCCGGGGTGCGGGAGTGTATCCTAAGACAGTCAAACATCCTATTGTGTATCCTATGACAGTCAAATATCCTATTGTGTATCCTACGACAGTCGAATATCCTATTGTGTATCCTATGACAGTCAAATATCCTATTGTGTAATTGTTTACTATAGCGTTATATTTTTTCATTACCTTTAAAAGGTGAGCGCCCGGGGTGCACCGCACCCCTTGCACCCCCTGGTAAAGACGGCCCTGGTCGACTAGATAATATTGGTATTCGATACATTTAATAAAATCATAACAGAGCCATGTCTGGTAGGTACATGAAACATTTTTTGAAATAAATCGTTACTGTGTATGAACGAAACTAATAAATTATACTAATAATGAACGATACTGAACCCAAAACATCAATTTTAGAATTTTTGTCTATCTGTCTGTCTGAATGCGCAACACGCAAAATCCCACTGAAGGGATTTTAATGAAACTTGGTATATGTATAGATAGTTTATGTGGCGGATTAACATTTAGGATACTTTTTATCCAGATCGATTATAGAGTTCCACGGCAATCACAAGTTCTGAATGAAGTCGCACACACAGCTAGTACATAATACGAGTAATACTCGTAGTACGACGTTCGGAGGGGATGACTTTTCTGATCTTTCACCTCTAAGGGCGGGTGTACACTTCTTTGGGATTGTTTATTGTTTATTAGGACTAAATTGTTTGCGGGCAAAAAGACCATAGATTGCGCCCGGCTTAAGTTGCTGCAATTCTAGCTATCTGTTTGTAAACTGAAGGATATCCAGAATAGACGATTGCGCAGTGTATAACAAGCGTTCCTTATCTACCTGGTATGCGAAGAATCTCGGGTTTAATATCCGGTCAAACGTTTGTTTTTGTTGTTGGTTTGTAATCTGGTTACAAAAAGAATATTACTGTGTGAAAAAAAATATTACCCACGTTATTATTATTATTTCTTATTTTTATGAAAATTACCCATTTATTATAATATACTGGCTTCTACCCGTGGGTTCGCTCGCGAGGACTAAGAAGTTGTAAAATTAAGATGCACCACAATTATTAAGATGCACCAAGCAGAGCCATCTGTTGGCGAGTAGTATCATTAATAATCAGTTAAGTAAGTAAAACTGTAAAGTAAAAGTAAGTAAATATTTTAAGTAAAAGTTATTTTATTTCAATTATTAATACTAAACTGATTTCAAACTTAATAAACGTGTATAGATATATAGGGATCTTCGCGACATCATTTCGCACTACAAAGAAAAAAATTCAATACAATAGTAATTAGTATTATTTACAATTTTGTTTTTTTATGTACCTATTGCTCAGCTTTCAAATGTCGCAGCGATATGCCACATCTAAATTTCCTCTCGGAAAATAAGCTATACAATAGCGAAAATTCTAATTCATTAGTCTTTAACCCATTACAGTCATTACATTACCTATAATAGTTTTTACACAAAAAGACAATAAATATTTTGATGACTTTATTTCAGCCTACTCTTGATATAACGCATTTAAGGACGCGCATTTAAGGTTTAATTTACGCGCGGTATGTTGGCAGTGTTATTACGAGTAGATTGGATACCGAGCTACACGATAGTGAAAATCTCGTTAAAATCCACCCAGTAGCTTTTGAGTAATTCTATTAAATACTCAGTAATTACCCAGTAATTACTCAGTAGTACTGAGTAATTTGAGTAATTACCACGACAATAGTTAAAGCCCCATCAAAATCCGTTCCGTAGTTTTTACGTTATGCTCAAACAAATAGGCATACAGACAAACATACAGACAAAAATTCTAAACACTACTATTTTGGGTTGTGCGATTTCTAAAGAGACCCAATTTCTTAATTCTTTTTAATTTTATTGTTACGAGTTTTGCTAGCTTTTATTAGACTTACTGTATTTATTAATAGGGCAGAATGAATTTTCCTCCTCACCGTGTAAATATGTAACGTACCTACAGTACGCAGTATACAAATCGAAGCATGTGGATTTTTTTTTGTTGTGAAGTAGGCCGACGAGCAAGCGGTAAGTGATGGTACGTGTTACCGCCGCCCATGGACACCTGCAATACCAGCGGGTATGCGGATGCGCCGTCGACCTTGTAAAATCCTATTCACAGCTTTCTTGAAGAACCCCATATCGTAGCTTAATGGAAAGACCTATTGACGCAGTCGTTCCACAGCCTACGGAAATGCAATGAATACAAAGGAAATGCGAATGAACCGCACTTCTGTGACGGGAGGTGCGGTTGTAGAAACCCGAGATGGGAATTATACTGAACAATTCTTCAGAGCATTCTCCATTGTACAGCCGGTAGAACACACAGAGAGACGCAACGTTTGAACGCTGAGGGGTTCTAAACCGTCCGTGAGAGTGGAAACGTCAACAATTGATATTTTGGTGCGCTAACCCGGAGATGTGAGCAGTATTCTATATGTGCCCTAACCTGAGCTTTGTAGAGTGTTAGGAGTTGCCTAGGGGTGAAGTACCTACCGCTTCGCTCTGTTCAGCACTCCAAGCTTTTTGGAGGCCATGTTGGCTTTATTTTTTAGATGACCCCATAATTCGATTTTGTTGGAAATGCCGACACCAAGGATCCCGATACTCTCCGAGATCTTAAGAGGTATGCTCTGAAAGCGAGGTGCTACGACAAAAGGGGCTTTTTAGTGGTGAATGCACAGACTTGCGTCTTACTCGGGTGGAAATCCATTATGTTTAGGGAACCCCAAATCGAGACTAGATTTAAAGCGTCTTCGATTTCAGACACAAGCCTGTTGTTAAAAATAAATAAATGAATTAATTAATACAGAATTTCATTTCTCACGCTGGAATCAGTTATACAGAATGGCGCCAAGGAGCTACTCAGCACCGACGAAACATGGTCGTACAAGAAAGCCTCAGAAAAGGAAGAATGAGAAGAAATGGTAATTATGTAATTAGTTTCATTCCATTAGCTCAATTTATAACATGCTAATTTATAACATTACAGAGTAATTTTATATATATATTTTTTAATAATTATACAGTTACTTATTTATGTCATGTATATTGGGTTGACAATTTTTAAGAAATATAAGCCTCTTTGCTATTTATTTTTTTTATGGACGAAGGCGGCAAGTCGGTATGATGGTAAGTGGATACTGTCGCCCATAGACATCCGCGATACATGCCAACATTAGTCCAAAATGACAAACGATGGCACGCCCCCCGATGCGCCGCCTATCTTTGGAGATATAGGAATGGATTTGGTGAAAGGTTTGGGAAAATGGGGAAGGATAGGATGGGAATGGGCTCTAGCACATCTCAGTCACTATCACATTTATCTCCTAATCCTTCCGTTTCCTTTCCATCATCCTTATTTCTCATCCTCCATTATGCTTTTTCGAAATCCCGATTCCTATTCTCAAAGCCAGCGCATATGCGGATATACAAAAATGGTCGACATTTTTACTGATTTTGGCGCGCATTTCAGATATGAACGGGTGATGGTAAACTGTCTACTACCGCTTTAAAAAAAACACTGCATTTTTTACATTTTAACAATTTAATATTTGACATATCAATCTAAATGACCTTTGACTTTTTTACTATTATTCTCTTTTATGATAGTGGCCCTACTGTGTCATGATACGTCTGAGTAGTCAAGGTACTCGTAAGTTCCGAACTGATGTAGTGGTCATCACTGTGTTGAAGATATTTATAGTTAATTCTATTTTAACACTAACTCATACATAAATTAGAGAAAACTAAAAGACGATACGTATGAGATATCATCCGATATATATGAGATATTAAATCGATATCATCCTATAACGTCCCACTATTGGACATAGGGCTACCTTTAAAGCGCGTAGTAACGCGGATCCAGTGGGGTTTAGTTAATTTTTTTATACATCGTCATAAGGGTATCTTCAAGATTACTTCACCGCCGAGCCAGTGATTTGTACTTAAATTAAATCAGACAATCTAAAGTAGAGACTGAATAGTATGGAGTAGGGTTCGAACTCATGACACCACGAATGTAAGTCGACAGTAGATATCTACTATAAATATTATTATCCCTATTACTGCTCTTTACGAGCGAGAAAATACTAAAAATGGCTTGTATTTTAACAAGCAGAAAATTATGATCAACAAAACTTTTATTGAATAACTAATATAAATAATTACGTTTAAGAGCAAGAACACCGAACTGCGTTCTAAACCCCTTATTACCGATGTTGGTGCTAAGAACGCTAAGCTGAAATGGGACTGGGCTGTCGGTCTGTCGCATGCATCCAGAAAGGTGGGCGAAAATTGTTACCGAGTGGATGCCACAGAATGAGCACCGACGTAGGCAGACCGAGATGGAGATGGCGGGACAACTTAGATGCATACCTTACAGGACTTGGCGGAGCGTGGCGTTAAGCAGAGCGATTTGGCATAAAAGTGGGGAGGCCTTTGTTCAACAGTGGAACTCAAACCTAGGATAATAAAATAATAATAACAATTACCAAGAATGTCATCTTAAAATCGACGGAGCTGCTGTCCCGTTTCCTATTTCTTTTGTCACCAGAGAATTTAAACCTAATCCACCTTTTGATAAGCTGCTCATTCAGCATTTTCTGCTGCTCATTTTATCATTTCTCCTAAAGAAATCATGTGACAGAAATTGGAAAATCGTGACTTCTAAAAAGAAGAATCTCGTTGGAAGGAATCGTGAGTTTTCAGGCAAGTTTCAGTACTACTGCTAACTACAGCCAAAAACGAGTCCATTCATGCGCGAACAAAAGCGAACGAGATCGAACGCCGTCAAAGAAGATGCCCTTATCCACACAATCACACGTTCCCGTATCGTATTCGCCGTATCAGTTGCGTGCTATCAGCTTACCTACGACCTTGTGACCTCTGGATAGGCCCAACCCGGCAGAATGGTGCGTGGCCGAGAACCAAAACAGAGGGAGCCAGTGGTGTGCTCAACGCATCTCCGAGCCTGCGCAATCTATACGAGTCGCCCGGGCCTTCCAGTGAATGAACGGGTAGCGCGTCGGGAGCACGTTTGCCGCCGCCCGTGGCGACCGGAGCCCGACCAAGCCTGATATGAGTGACGTGCGGTGCAGTGTGAAACGTGGTGTGCTGTGATGAGATCCGTGTGAGCGTAGAGATGGCCGCGTGCTCTCTGGAGCCCGGCCAACACCGACCATGTGCGGCATCATAGGTGAGCATTTTACCCGGGCTTCAAGGTCACCTCGTAAACAACATCTCCTGACACTGGTGACATGTCACCACCACACATGAATGTAAAGAATTCCTCAAATTGCCCCCAAAAATCTACTACGTAAAGAGGTTGTTCGGTGAGACGCTCTTAGCGCCCGTCCCTAACCATTCGGTTTAACAGTTTCGCATCGGAAGTTCTGACAAATACCTTAGGGTAAGGGTTTTAAGGGTAGTAGAATAAATTAGTCATTCATTTATCCCTTAAA
This sequence comes from Sesia apiformis, assembly GCA_914767545.1. Classification (NCBI taxonomy): domain Eukaryota; kingdom Metazoa; phylum Arthropoda; class Insecta; order Lepidoptera; family Sesiidae; genus Sesia; species Sesia apiformis. Next base: position 2,189,011 of record OU611958.1, read on the forward strand.
GCTTCATTTTTCTTGGCGTGCAACGATCAATCCTGGGCCTTGTAAGCGCTCGTTGTCCAAGGATAATCCTTTCTCATTATTGTGAAGGTTCAGCCACAGAACGCTTCGTCTCGGCTTAGCTGTGTTGGTTATCTATCGTTTTATTTATGCGTTATTTTATTGGGACATAAAAATCAACATTTATTTTATTGTATAACAAATGCACGTCTTTAGACACAAGTTTAGGACATCATTGGATTTAATTAGAAATGACGAATTAAATACATATTTTCAACCTTATTTAAATAAAAATATTTGATGTTATTCAGTCGTTACGTTTTTCTTATACAATTCACAATATATTTCTATATATATAAAAATAAGTACCTATAATTACTCCTTTGCTCCGTGTTTCGAACTACAATTATCCATTAATTCTATTTAGCCAGAGTTCAAAGTAAGATTAACTATCTTAACCGACGATTTCAAAGTTAAAACCGCGTTGGATATCAAATTATAAACTTAGCTGTACTTCCATAGTAGCTTTCCCTCCTATAGTTGGTTCTACCTACCTATATTAAGTTCCGTTGTTTGCATATCAACTGTCACAGAGTATTGTCATACACAGACAATAGAAAACAGGCACTATGTGTCTGTTTACACATCGCTGCTTTTATAGTCAACATTGAAGTGAAGTTTAACAGATAAATAGGTATGCCTTTATCTTCTAAATGTTACCTACTTTTTGATTACAGCCTTCAATACCTGTGCCATCAGTTTGTTTCTTTACTGTTGAATATAGACCTCACCTAAGGCCAATTTCTCCACCATACATTTTGTCATTGACCGAGATATAATCATTAAATTGTTATTATTATTAACAAACATATTTGTTTGAAACATAAATTCGATGTTGTATAAGACAGTCAGCGGGCAATATCTGTCAGGAGACTGATGATCGGTGGGAAGACGAGTCCTCGAACGGAGACCGCTTACTGGAAAACGTAGCCTAGGTCATCCCTGGTGGAATGATTACTTAAAGAAACTGTTATCTTAAATAACTGTAACTTAGTACTAAGAATAGATCTAAGGGAAGGCGACAGCTGTCAAACAGATTAATCTAGTACAGATGTCAGCACACATTGTCCATATGAATACCTACTTGTAAATTAGATGTTTTGTAAACTACATTGTAAGTGACAATTACCGTATAGAAATATGTAAATGTCTTATATAAATAAAGTTATTAAATATATTTAACAGCTGGAGGGACCCATGTTGATGATATGATGTATATAAAATCTTTCTTATCTTTCTTCCTTTTAATGTTGAGAAAAAATTTTGAATGAGTAGTATGAGTAGTATATACGATAACCTATTTACTTAAATCAGTGCCAACGATATATAATACGTATAAATAATATGTATATATTATAATACATTAATATATAATACATAATGGTTGTATGATGGCAAGTATTCATGCCATTTCACATTTAATTATTTTAAAATTATTATGTTAAATAATGCATATAATAATTCATTAACTTAAAATTAATTTTAATCTTTTCGTATTTGTAAGTAGGTATTAGAAATAGGTAAAACTATAAAAAAAAATGTTCAAGCATAAAAAGATTTTTTCAAATCCTTTTACAAAGACGTGTGACACCTGTATAAATATCGAAGTTTTAATGACACACCTCTGTATCAAACAGAATTTAATGTGGAACGTATTATTTGCGTAAAAAATACACAAAGAGACTCGTCGGCGCAGAAAAATGAGGGTCCTCAAGTGAAAGCGCGGTTTGACGCTTCCTTCTTATTTTTATTTACATACACCTTGTTAAAATTAGAGACCTTGTTAAAAAGAATTATATATTTATATGCTAGCTTTTGTCGGAGAATTTATTTACATAAACCATTGGTCCCCAAATCAAATTAATATGAATCTCCTTAAGCGTAGTTTAAAAATATACAGTAAAAGCTAGAGGTTAAACCATGTTGATTTTTAAGTGTATTTACCATATGCACTGAGTGAGACATTCCAGAGCCCGTTCCCATCCCGTCCAATTCTATCCCTCTCCATTTTCCCAACCCTTTCTCCAAATCCATTCCTATATTTTCAAAGATAGGTAGTGCATCCGGGGGCGTGCCAACGTTTGTTATTCTGGACTGATGTTGGCATGTACCACGGATGTCCATGAGCGACAGTATCCACTTAGCATCAGGTGGACTGTATCCTCGTCTGCTGCCTTTTCTCCTTTCTGTGAGAGAGGGGTAAAGTGGCCAGTCGAGTGCGCCCAGTGGCTGTTGGATTGCAGCGTGCACTCTCCCCCTCATAAAGCCTGAAAGCATTTATCTTGTACATACATCGAAAGAGGTCAGTTTCAAACTATTCTAATTAAAACATAGAACGGTCTTAGAAACGGATGAGGTCCGATTCGGCATTACTTATTTATTTACATAAATTATGCTGCTTCAAAGTATGTAATGGCAGATATTTTTTTTTTGGAGATATCAAACAATAATCTTAAAATAATGTAATCCAGAAATAATCTTAAAAACTACGTTAGTACCTATCTTATAGATATATCTTAATGTATCTTATAGTAAATTGGACCTTACTTGGAAACGAGGCAACCCCAACAGCAGCGTGAAGGCACTATTATATTGGATCCGCAGAGCATTATAAGCCATTTGCTGATGGTGGACCTATATACTGCCAGAGTAAAATGAGGTGTAATATGATTTAAATAGCGTTACCTTAACGGGCGCTGAACATACGTACCAGCATATTGGCTGTCACCCACAATGCTCTTGCGTTTCCTCTTCCTATCCATATCATCGCTGAGGTCATTCAGTAACAAGATGTCCGAGATACTTACGCACTCCAGTTAGTGGAGTTCCACAACGCCTTTTCGGTGTAATCACAGACTGACACCTGTTATCGATACTAAGCGTAGGACTCGCAGACACTTATAAGCTAGCTTCCTGAAAGCACTCATCGTTGGAGCCAGCAGCACAATGTCATCCGCGTAGCACGTTGACGCACATGTTATCAACATAACAATCGACTTCTCCTATGATGATTTTAAATTTTCTGATTACTATTTATTTATTTTTATAAATAACGCCCATACTCCTCAGTGGCCCCACACTAGGATTCCCTGTGTCGTGGGTCAGAGACACATACACACAAAACACAGACTCAGACCCGAACATACATTAGTCTTTTTTTTATTAAACAAATGTATGTCCCGATCGGGGATCGAGAACCCGGACCTTTTTTGCATAGGAAGCAAGGTCACTACCAACTGCGCCAATGGGGCTGTCAAATTTATAATTGAAAACTGGAAAGCCATCTTGAAAACTATTTCTATTAAAGTAGCTAGTTACGAAACTAGCGACGCAGATAATGTTAGCAAATATTCACAAATAAACAGTAGATCAATATCAATAAAAAAAGAACTCTTCTCAAGGCTCTATGTAAAGTTACGGAACACACATACTCCTAGGTAAGTCTTTTATGTAACTAAATTCGCTTAAAAACAGATTTTGCGCGGGGAATAGTTAATTTACAAAAGCTGCCGTATTTTTAAACTAAAAACCACTATATAGTACACTAGTTATAACACTAGTTCTCGATAGTAGTGGAAACCAGCAGACAGGCAGACTGGACAATATGTTTTGTAATTGTTAAGAAAATTGTTAACTTTTGAGTTTTCCTCATTTCATAATGTTGTTTCAGTTTAATTAATTAAATTATAGTCACTAATCCACAGTCAGTGTGCATGTTGAATTATGATGCTAAAGTACCTTCGTGATGGAGGCCTTACCTTGCAGTGGGACATTATAGGCTGTAAACTGACAATGAGTTGAATTAACAGAACATTTTTTTAATCTACTTAATTAAATATGCGTACAAATATCAGTTACGCTATAGATCTCACTTAAGACTTGAAAGCCCTGCAAAATATTCACTAGGATTTTAGTTAGTTGTCGAGAGAATTCCGGGATAGCATTTAGCCGTCTGGAATTCAAGGTGTTCAAGGAGCGGTGTCCAAGGTACTTACGAATAGTCTGTTTATTAATACGCTAGAGGTAGGACAACTGTAGGTCTAGCAATTTTAATACTTTTTTGTTGTAAAGGAAGCAGTCAAGTGGCCCACACGATTGGGTGATGATATTCTCTAGCGAACCGACACAGCCCTATTAATTATAGATTTTTTTTTATAGAAAGAAGGTGGCAAACGAGCATACAGTCCACCTGGTGGTAAGTGGATACTGTCGCCAATAGACATCCGCGATACATGCCAACATTAGTCCAAAATGACAAACTTTGGCACGCCCCCGGATGCGCTGCCTACCTTTGTTGATAAAAGAATGGATTTGGAGAAAGGGTTGGGGACGTGGGAAGGGATAGGATGGGAATGAGCTCTAGCATATCTCACTCACTATCAAAACATGCCCATACATTGGGGAATATGATAAAGCGGAAAATGCAGTACATTTCAAGGTAGTATTCTGTGAGAGAGGGGTAACGAGGCCAGTCGAGTGCGCCCAGCGGCTATTGGATTGCAACGTGCACTCTCCCCCTCGATTACATTAATTTATTACACTGTTTCATAAATATTCATAAGTTCGGTGTATTGAATAGTGCAAAGCAGTCCATACTTCACTCCGGGCCAACGCTTGTCGCTTTATAAAGCTCAAGTTAGACTCCATATGGAGTATTCCTCACACCTCTGGGCCGGTGCGCCGAAGTACTGGACCCTCTTGACTCCGTCCAACGACTCGCTATCCGAATGTTGAAATGTGGCAATTCTCTGCGTTTTCTACCGCCTTTATAATGGAGAATGTTCTGAAGAGCTGTTCAATTTGTTGCCAACTTCGGGTTTTTATCATCTCACCGCTCGTCATCATCGTGCGGTTTATCCGCACATCCTTAACATAGAATCGCTGCGTGCAGTGCGGTCGAAAATGGACTTTATTATATCGCGAACCTGAGAGTTACGATATAGGGATCTTCCATAGAGCTGTGAACAGAATTATGCAAGGTCGGCAGCGCACCCGCAAACCCCCTGGTGTTGCAGGTGTCCATGGGCGGTAGTGACCACTCACCATCATGTGGTCCGACGGCTCGTCTGTCATATATTCTATAAAAAATCTCTATATTTTCATTCGCTTTTTAAAACCTGTTTCAGCCGCCTGCCACCCCGATTTCCCTATGCCTGTCCAGATTGTATAATATGCAAATGCAAAATTGTTTTCAAAGTTGGCAACCCTAATCACCTGTCCACGGGCAGCACTAATTACTTAGCATCCTTCAAATAGCTACTCTATTGCCAATCTTTTTAAAAAATATGATTAGAGTCGCCGTGTTTCCATTGCTGCTTGCTGTTTCATTCAAATATATTCAAATTATGTTCATTTTAAAATTAATATGGACATAAGTTCATACCGGTCCTGTAATTTAAAATGTAAATTCGAAGTTGTGGCACTTTCCCGACGTGCAAAGACTGAATATTACATGATCCTTTGAGAACAGGACCTGATAGATGATATAAAAATTATAGATGAACTAATATCCTTCTACAATGAAATGGAAGAGAGTAACATACTGTAAAAGATTACAGTAGGTTAAAATAACCCTGTCTGTTAATAGGCACTAGCTAAACAGTTACTAGGTATATGTAAAATACGGACAGTATATGGAGGGACATTTAAGGGCCTAGGGACATTTTAACTTTCTTCGCCCAAACAGTACTAGGTATATGCAAAATCACAAAATGAAACTTTTTGCACAATTACATTTTCAAATAAAACAATGGTTTTCGTTCCACAAATAAAAAGAAGTTAATTAAAATTACCTTTAAATTTTAATCTCATAGCAAATAAGTCCACCTAGTCAAGGAGTGAATTAATGTTATTCATACCATTAAGGAATTTATATTGAAATAAATGGTGTTGAATATTAACATTGGGTTGAGTTTTAGTATTTTCAATATTACGTTGCCTTATACTTTGTATTATTTGTATTCTATTAATTAAATACCGATAATAGTAGGAAACAAAAAACAAAAAATGTTGTCACGAAAAAGTTCCTAACTGGACTTTAAATTGTTTTTGGAACTGGGTCCTTCTTGATATCAATCACGCGTCATCAGAAAATTTGTAGTTATCTCATTTTCCCATAGAGGATTTTGTAGGAAATATATAGGAGTCCGTTGGTAGCTGAAGCCTTACGAAGAGCTAAGCTGCAGTTCAGGAAGTACGAACTCTGTTTGAATGTATAATATATCTGAGGATTTTCGTGTCAAAGTAGCTACCATAATTCGTTGGCGGCATATGAGATACTTACGTTTATTATTAAGCGGCGTTTCCTTATAAGTTGCTGCTTAAGGATCTATAGTTTGGAGACGTACAGCTACAGTTTTTTTTCTAGTTTGAGATTAGTAAAATATATGTTTAATAAATGAATTAAAAATAGAAAGGTAGATTAATTTTTATAGCTACTATATAAACTAACTATAAACAAACCAGATATTAGTTTAATATTAAATGTCTGTTATTTTTAAGAGTTGCATGCACTATAAAATGCAATATGGCGGATTCATATTAAATTCGTGTAAGCTTAGTCGGGCCGAAATGAAATATGCTTTGATCATATTAAAATATATTCTCTATAAATTTTAAATATCATTCCTGTTTTAATCTCTTCGTGGCGGAATTTCAAAACATGGTCTTTAGTTAAATTACGACTAGCTTATTACATAAATTCCCAGCGTAGAATACAAAGTAAACTTTAGGTACATCTCTTAAATATCATACCATCCGTCTCTTCACTGAGTATATACGAGTAGAAATGAATATGGGACCCTCCCAAGTTTCGCCATCACGTAGGTACCATCATCCGTTCCTCTCGTCCAGCTATTATCGCGAACTTTCAAATCATCGTTTCACTTGGCCGGAGGGTATACTATATACTGCGTTTCTCGTTCTGCGTTATATCTAGTAGTTGTTATTTGGATACAGATATAGGTACACAATATACCTAATCTGAACATAAATACCGTTACATTTGAATTTGGAATCTGTCATTCCTACGTCAAAAATAAATGTGTTTTCTCATTTTGGCGCCAATTATTATTAAATAATATTGTACTAATATTAAAATGGAGTGGGGTGATAATGAAAACTGTATTGCGGTAATTGCATTACACAAAGTAGATGCCTACTAAATTTTAGAAGCTAAATTTTAATGCAATTTTTAAAATAAAAAGAATGGTCTTTTCAGCAAAACTCAGCACCAGCTCATAAGGCTCGCTTAACACAGGCGTGGTTAGAAAGGAATATTCCCGACTCCATTAGAGCTGAAGACTGGCCGTCATTTAGTCTCAATCTTAATTCGCTTGATTATGATCTGTTTTAAAGAGCATGACATGCTTTAAACGCCATGATAATATTGAATGCCTGAAACATTCCATGAGGGTGGCAGTTGCCAATTTTCTCATGGAAAAGGCGCGTGTTTCAATTGAAAACTGGTCACAACGTTTGAAAGATGGTATAAAAGCAAATGGTGACCATTTCGAATAAATGGTATATTTTTAAAATGCTTTCCTATTTATTTCTAAGATAATACAAATTCTTCTAATAAAATGATAATGTAAAAATATATATTACTGTTTCCTTTGTAACAATATTTATGGCTATACTAGGTGGTACCTATACTTAAAGAATACTTATTTCTGGGCTACTGCAGTCTGCGTAGTTCGCTAAATAGAAGCATTTATTTTCTTTTTTTATTGCGTACGGTGTTACGAATACTCGTATGTATTTTATAGTGGGTTCTGTCGTTTAATTGTGGTATATTTTGCTAAGAAACTCCGACTTACTATGTTTGTCGTAATTATATTTTCTTCCCGCAATAAATAATTATTTCTCTCTGATATTTTTGTTAATTTAAGACATTTTTTACGTATAAAGTAATTTTTTGTCCTCTACACCTGTATATACTTTTTTTGATTTGGAATTCCAATCTTAAATGGGTTCTCAATGGGTTAATTTCTATGGTTAATCATAACCTCTATCTCTATATTAAATTCTACATATTGAACAAAATAAGAACTTAAAGTACAGAACCAAAGTTACTAACCCCTGTAAATCTCTGCAAAGTTTGGACCGTCGTCGTAAAATATAGAGGTCGGCAACTGTCGGTCCAGTGCATAAATGTGAAATTAATGCATAACTGTAGTTGTTTCAAAGGTCAAAATTCAAAGTGTACGTACACAAACGAAAAGTCGGCTGTGTACATGTTAGCATGTTAGTATTCTATAGAAAAGTACTTAATCTAAAATTAATGATCTAAGTTTAATGTTAATACTCATTATTTTATTAATCTACCATATACTAATATATAAAGAGGTAAAATTGTGTGTTTGTGGGTATGTTGAGGGTAATCTACTCAAACGATTTCAAAAATTCTTGCACAAACAGGAAGTTACATTATCCGTGTCTAATATAGGCTATATTAGAATTTTAAATTTGAAAAAAAAAAATGAAAAAAAAAAAAAACTTATAAACCGAAGCGCAGCGAGGGCGGGTCGCTAGTGTAGGATACATTAGTAGGCTTTGCCTATAACGTCAGAAGCAGCATCCAGGAATTTCGGAATATATTGAAACGGTCGGTCACCGTGTTCAGTTATGTAATCAATAGTTCCCCATGGCCCACCTATTAAGTAACATGTAGGTCGAGCAATAGATAATATTACTAATAATTGATTTGATCTCAGCCTTTTAACATCCCGCTGCAGGTCATAGGCCTCCCCTAGTTTGTTATTACAGGATTTCGGGACCTAATCCACCACGTAGACACAGTGCAATACATGCCAACATCAGTCCAGAGTGACAAACGTAAGCACACCCCCGGATGCGCGCCTACCTTTGACAATTAAAAAATGGATTGGGAAAATTTGGAGGGATAGGATGGCGATGGGAATGAGCTCTGGCATATCTCACTCACTACCGAAACACGTGTACATTGGGGAAATACGATAAAGTAGGAAATGCAGTACATTTCAAGGTAATCTTCTGTGAGAGAGGGGCAACGTGGCCAGTCGAGTGTTCCGAGCGGCTGTGGAAATGCAGCATGCACTCTTTCAATTCAATTTCTTTATTCATTTTTGATGCTTCTTTTAGGTCTGATTGTTTATTCCTAGTGTTTTTGTATGTTAAACCTGTCTAAATCTGTCTAAACATTTCTAAACATGTCTTTGTTTACTGTGCCTCAAACAGGTCAATAACAGTGCATCGAGTATGTGAAAATCCTTCTAGAAGCGACACTAGAGCAAGATACCGACTTATCTGTATCCTTGCTGTCAGGATAATACGGTTTCAGTTCTGCTGTTATGATCCAGCTGTAACGGGCGACTTTGTTCAAGTTGTCTGTCCAACTGGCTCACGCTGAGTTCTCGATACGTAGCCCCGAGGACTAGTCTATCGCATCGATGTTATCGGTCCCAAGAGAAATAGGGTATAATTATTAATAAACCAGTGCAAATTTGTTATTGCTTGTTTTATGCACAATGGCACCTGTTTGCGTCACACTGCACGCACTGCACAAAGGGGTTGTAGTAGGTCATGTTTAAAATAGAACCTTTAAATGGCATCGGTGGAGAGCTTTATAAATAGGACACACTGTTTTTTATTTAAATTTTCATTGAACAAAAGAACAGACGAATTACAAAGAATAGGTTCTTGTGATGAAACAGGAACTTCGCCTGAGAGTATTGTGAGTGAAATATGACGTTATATTTGCCATAACTCTTGCTACAATAGGTCAATAAGAGGACAAAATTAATATCGTTTAATGGGTTATCCTATCAGTTTAATTAACCGAGTTGGTAGTTACCCTGCCTGCTGTGCAATAGGTCCGGGGTTCGAGTCCCGGTCGGACAATTATTTGTTGAAAGACAGGTGTTTGTTAGGGTTTGGGTGTTGCACGTGCAACACGTGTTGGTGTTGCACGTGCAACACCAACACGTGTTGTGTTCGTCTTTGTATGTGTGTCTGGACTCACGACACAGGAAATCCTAGTGTGGGCCATTGAGTCCTCCACATATAGGAAGACCCAAAAATGATAAAATAATATACTCTTATAATAATGATCTCCAATCGTTCTCTTTTTATTTGCAGTTTTGTTAGGGCAAGCCGCGCTTAACTGGTCAATACATAACTGTGTATGAAAATAGAAACCCGAAAAGCTAAAAAATGTTACCCTAACGAGAAATAACCCAAAGAAATTAAAAAAAAAATGTTACAAATGAGACGGTATTAATAAAGTTTTTTAAGAGAACCTTTTTTTTCCTTATATCCGTTAAATTCTTTTGGTTTCCTCTGGAACTGTAACAACATAATATATACTCGTACATGTACATAATACATTTTTATTCGCAAACTCTGTCTCAATATCGGACTATCTATCAGGATGCTGCACTCTGTACCGTATGATAGCTATCTATTCTCGCTTTTGCGAATATGTTTGATGCGCTACAATGTAGCGGCTACATTATCGAGGGAGACCAACTTAATTTTACTACGAACGTTGCTACGCGCTACGAGTTGCTACGCCGTAGCAAATTCGTAGCAGCCGCGTCTCAATAAAATTAGTCTATGAAGTATACAGGTGGGTGGACCAATGATAATGCTGAGGCACTTCAAAGTCGAGATTCAATTTCATATTTCTAAAACGTAAGGGCGATTTTCGCTTGTGAATCTTACTGGTCAATTTATATTTGAAACGTTATTATCCAACGAATCGAACACGAAATTGCTCATTTTCAAGCGCCCTTCATCGTACGGGTATCTACATTATACGTGTTGTATTATTGTCTATTCATTTCAAACTCTTTGTTTAATAATGTTTTATATATCAACGATATTATATACCAACACGATTACACATTTTTTTGCGCACATAAATGAGTTATTATGATGAGTTTAACGTTTAAGTTCATTTCTCTAAGCGAATGAACAGGTTTGTTTTACAACGTTTTACACTAGCTACACCCCGGAAATCTGTTTCGCTCAGCGTGAAGTCCAGCAAGCTCTAACATTTGTTGATATCCGAAAGTCGAGTGGGCCAGGTGGTATTGTAATTCTAATTGTAAATGATACCTACTTTTATGAATATTTCGCGATAAGCTTTTCGAGAACAAATAATTCAATATGAACTTATTTTATTCGTTTTAGTACATGGCTAGCATAAAAGCTTGTTTTTAAAAAACATTTTTTTTATATTATTTTATTTACACCTTTTTAGTTTTCAATCTATCCATTTCAAGTAACGCATCATTAGGGTAGAAAGTCATGTTTTGTTTTGCAAAGTTTCATGTGCATGCTACTAACCGTTGAGGAGTGCCCTCACGAGGAGACAATCCTGGCTGCAGCATCAGTTCACGATAAAGATCGTGTTCAGCTATCAAAATTAAACGTATATGCAAAGTTTCGTGTCAGTGCTACTAACCGTTGAGGAGTGCCCTCTGGAGGAGACAATCCTGGCTGCACCATCAGGTTATTTTTATCATTTTAGTATATTACCATCGGAACTGAACAAGCATGCAAAATTTTAAAGTCGTAAGTTTAGAGGAAGTGGTTCAAATTTAGCTTGCAAAATTTGTCCCAAACATAATAGGTCGAGGAGAAAGTCTTTTCGTATTTTGTATGTATGAAGTTGTATGTCCAATATCTTTAATTGAACTGTTTGTACCTGGCTGGTTATGATACCATTGAAAAGGTAACACTTAAAAAAAAGAAATAAAAAAACTGTTTCCCGCCATTTTTCAGTTGTTCTTCTGTTCAAGAAAAGAAAAGAGAATGAGTGAATCTAACAAAGAAATTCGATACATTTTAAAGTTTTATTACAAAAAAGGGAAAAATACAACACAAGCCGCGAAAAAAATTTGTGCCGTTTATGGACCTAATTCAGTATCAGTAAGAGTAGCACAAAGTTAGTTTAAGCGTTTTCAGTCAGGAAATCTTAATGTTAAAGGTGCAGTTCGTTCCGGTCGCCCTGGTTACCGATAAAGTTGATGCCATTTGTGAAAAAGTGCAGCAAGATCAGCATATAAGTAGTTACGACATTGCTGATGAACTGGGCCAATGCCCAGTTCATCAGCAATGTCGTAACTACTTAATGTCGACAAAACCACTTAATGACCACAAAAGTTAATGTCGTAAACTTTTGTGGTCAATATACCACAAAATAGTTTTGACTCATTTGAAAAAGTCTGAATTCACTAAAAAGCTCGATATTTGGGTACCACATGAGCTCACTGAAAGAACATTAGGTTTCTTTCAATTTCAATTTCTACCGCAACGGGATCATGTCACTACCTACAAGATGGCAACAAGTTATAGAACAAAGTGGCACATATACATATATTATAATTAAATGTAATAATTATTTTTTTTAAATTTAAACATTGAATTTGTATATAAAATACGAAGAAACTTTTTCCCCGAACTTATACTAACAGGTCAAGTTAAATAGAAGCTTGTAAAAATATCAAAATCATTTTTTTTCTTTTAATTCTTCCATTAATGGTAAGGCAAAGGGGACTGAGCCCATACAGCCGTGGTACTCGTAGCAGACGTGGCGCGCAATTCAAGCACACATAGACAATAACCAACCAATGTAATGGACTAAAGTTAACGGAAGTTAAGAAGACCGTTAATATTTTTTTAATTTAACTTAAAAGTTAAATCGTTAAGCAATATGTTAAGTTCGTTAATTAAGATTAACGGATTAACGGTTTTCTGCCCAGTTTTGGTTACAGGTTATTATTATAAAGCATTATAAAATCTATAAATTATAAATACATTATAAATACAGGTTAGCATTATAAAACCAGTAGCGCTTTTATTAAATTCTTTAAAACTCGCTCACTTTATTTTAATATCTCTTATAATCGTCAGATAAAACTTTTCGGCGTCGTCTCCAAGTTTATTAATTAGATTTGTTGTAGTAATCGACCGTCCGATAAATTTTCAAAAGAATTTTTACGGGTTCGAGATTAAAGCGAAATGAAATGGAGAAATCGGATTTTTTATCGCGTTTTTGTAAAAAATATTTTTTTGTAGCAATTTATAATGAACTTTGGACGGGAGAATTTTTAATGATACCTTTTTAACTTCTCTTTTAACTTAGAGATTGGGCGACGTGCGATTAGGCGACTAAGAGCTCGAAAGGAGCTGTATGGGAGTCGCGCAATCACTCTACTAAATAGGCGGCCAGATCAAGCAACAGATGTCACGTGATCCCGATGTGTGATCGATATTGAAATAAATATGTATTATATTCATAATTACTTACGCTATTACTCTATCGATACTTACTATATAAAGATTATATTTGAATTATATATGTAAAGAAACTATATTTCTTTAATTTGTACATCGCTCTTCTGTCGGTAAACAGTGACCATGTACTTATGTACTCCATAGATGGCGCTGTGAGTAATGGCGGCCAACACGGTTGGAAAAGCAACTGATGTTTGGGGGTTGACAGAACTCACCGTGATTGAGTATATTGTTTGATTATTATAAAAATTGTATAAAAAGGAATTGACAATTTAAATAATAGACTTTAAATGTCGTTTCTTCGTCGATAGATAATCTTCCCGACAATAATTGATTTTTTTACAATTTAAAACAGTTAGTCGGCATCAGTCTGTAACGCGTTCGGATTGCTAATTTTCTTCGATCTAAGTACAGACCTAGATATGTAAGTACTTGTAGGTTAATGTTTAATGTGTGTATAAATGCGAGACATTTACCGATTAACCGATCGCCATGAAAATTGGTATACATATAGGTATTTGAGCATGGAGAATATTTTCGAGCTATCGACTTTGTTGTAACTCGCCACTAGATGGCGCTGCAGCACATCAACTTCTATACCGTTCAATCGATCGCAAAAATCATATCGACGGCAAAACAGAATAATTTGTGATTTTATATACAGAGGTAAATAAACATACACAGGCAGGACAACGTCTGCCGGGTACAGCTAGTTCTTTATAACATCGAATTCGCACCATCTACCTTTATTGATCGCTTACCACCCGGAACAGAAGCCTGGAAAAATCGCTTTAGGTTGTTGTACTTTACTTTAATTACTTTTTTGCGTCTTTTTGTTGCAAGATCTAAGTGTAGAATAAAGCGTTTGTCTATCTATCTGCATTTTATTTAAATATGCCATTTTTGTGATATAAATTTCTATAAGTATAATCACGTGGGCGAAGTTACCGGCACAGGTATTTAAAAAGTTCACATGGGTAAACAAAATATTCACACGAAAATTTATAAATAAACGTGAGACATTTATACAAATCCATCTAAACTCCAGTTCTAATCTGTACACAGAGTAATGTGTACGCTACCGGGTTTGGATGGTACATTTAAAAGTGTGGGAACTCATTAGATTAATGAACTCTGTGCGATTGCTTAGCATTTTGACGAGGGACATTGTTTTTTCACGGTTATGTATTATAATTTGTAAGCAGACTCTGCGGAATTATGAGGAAGCTTTTTTTGTATATAAAATACTAGCATATGCCAGCGCCTACGTCCATTTAAAAATTTGACTATTTTGCCGGTTTATGCCATGTGAAATGTATAATTTATATACATACCGTGTTTTATAAAACCCATGTATTATCTAAACTAATATACCTACTTAAACGATTTCGACAAAGGTTATAGTGAAATGTTTCACAATAAATCGGCCGCACAATGGTGAAAACAGCAAGAAAATCCTCATAGTAGTACTGGAGATTAGTGTGTATAAACGGACAAAATTGTCAAAAAGCCATGTCTATCCATATATTATTTCTTCAATATCTCAACAATTTTCTAGCTGATGTTGATTTTTTGACGTTGCCGAAACCTATACACAAAATTAGTTTTGTTAAGAAATGTATAAATATATAGATATATTATTGATTTGAATTAAAAAAACGCAAGAATTCATAGACCTCGTCTTACAAAACTTGCTGTATTTTCATAACTACTGAACCGATTTCATTGTGAAATATAACCTTCCGTGATTAATATCACGCCTCAATAAATTTAGAGATTAACGCGAATAAATAGCTAGACAGACATCCTTTATACACATTTGCACAACAATACTAAATTCCAATTTACGTTGATACACAAAGCCTAAAAACATGCTAAGTTTATAAATTGATTGTCAATAACAAAACAAGAGAATCGCGTGTTATTTCAGCGTAAATAGTCGAATATAAATAAAATCGAGAATAAAACCGCACGGGATCCGATTTACATAGCGAATTGCCGACTCCGCTCGTAAAATGGAACGTATATTTATGAAGACAGACGCCGGTCAGACATGTCTCATCGGCCCTACACGTACTAGGGTTTATCAGCTAAAATTATTTGTATATTTTCTTTGAAATATGTTGAGGGCTCAGCGAGCTATACCCGTAGTTTGCGGGAAAAGATGTGAAACGAAGAGATTCATCAAAGAACTAAATTCACTGACATAGCACGTAGCATCAGCATGCTGATGTTGGCAATGAGCAGGTTATGTTTGCCACAGGACCGATAACCGATAGGGTATATCCTGTTCCAATCCAATTTGTCCAAAATGTAAACAAACTTGATGGCATAAGGTAACTGGCATGGTCATTAGTTAAATAGTGAGGTGATAATTGTTTATATATATCCATATTTAATTTATTGAGACTTTAAATTTGCCCTACATTTAAAGCTAAATGTTGAGATATTTCATTGTATTGATGTCGTTTTCGGCAAATTGGGTTTGAAAAAATTTGAATCGTTGACTGGAGGCCCCGTATCGGGAAGCGCGGTGTGGGGCGTGCTCTTGACGAGTCTGGACGAGGAGAGTCGAAGATCGTGCGAGCCTCGAGGGCAGTTCCTTTTCTTTGAAATATTTTGTAATATAAAAGCATTTTGCTCTTTGCTTTAAATACACTTTAACTCGTATGTATTTGAAGTTTTACTAGGGCAAGATGAGTTGCGGTGATTGACCCACGCCATTTCTATAAAAGTAAATAAATAAAAAAGGAAAAGATAAAAAATAGAAAACTTGAAAATAGTGAATTGTCGCGTTGTTTTGTGTTATGACCCAATACATCACTGTCATAGTCTATGATAAATAAGCTCGTAATAGCGTTGACACAGTGTTTGCAGGAGATAGTAATTCATCTTCGAAACAGATGCAATATGGCGGAGTCAATAGGGTTGCTGCTTTGAAAAATATTGTTTGAAGATTACGTGTATAAAACAAATCGGGACAAGAAAAGAAAAGACATGACGGGACTATGACATACAGGTTCTTTCTTTGTGTGAATCAGTGTAATTTGGTATTTAATATCCGTGTATGTATGTGTATTTAATATCCGTGTATGTATGTGTATTTAATATCCGTGTATGTATGTATATTTAATATCCATGTATGTATGTATATTTAATATCCATGTATGCATGTGTATTTAATATCCGTGTATGTATGATGTGTATTTCATATCCGTGTATGTATGTGTATTTAATATCCGTGTATGTATGTGTATTTAATATCCGTGTATGTATGTGTATTTAATATCCGTGTTTGTACAGTGTAAGGTGGAGGAAGTTGAGGAAGTTCTCGGTGGTGGTTGAATGAGAAGAGCCGAGGATCGTGTCTGGTGACGAGCCTTGAGAGAGACCTGTATATAATAGTGGAGAGTCACAGGCTGATGGTATTTTATAGGTTGAGCTGTCATTAATAAACTCATCGAACCATGACAAAAATTTCGAATAGCGTGAACTTTTGAGCCTGAAATCTGAACATTTTTTCATATTGGAATTTTCAGATAAAACAATCTAGTTTCCGTGACGAAAAAGACCGCCACCACACGCGGTGTTCTGTTCTCCTCATGCAGGAACCACCAGCGACTTTCTTTATGGAAACACATAGGGGGGATTTTGATAAGATTTTACTACTATTATACAAATAAGCCGTGTAACAGTTTACGTCAATTAACCCACTCAGCATTAATCCTAATCAACCCACTTAGCTTTAATCCTAAATTATCAACACTAAGACACAATATAAGAATTTAGGGGATTATAAGCGCCGAGTAATAATAATTTAGGCAAATTTATTATTGGGAAACGTTATGCGTATTAAATTATTGATAAAGCTTTTAATTATTATCGATCTCCTTGTAGATAGATAGATAGATGAAAGTCTTTATTGCACACCGAAACAAAACAAGACAGCAACAGACATTGTAAACACATGAAATACACAAAAGGCAATCTTTCTCTTCCCAACAACATATAAAACATACAAAACATATAAAGTAGTAAAATTAAGTATAGTCTGGGTGGGGCTAGTCACCGGCAGTATCACATAAATCTTTTTTTTTGCATTGTTGTGTATTATACCTGCCCGGAGGATACATCCTGTAGACAGGTATAAAATGGATTTTGACTTTAATTTAATATTATTACATTTGTTTCATTTAATTTAATTTGATTTAGTTTTTATTTTCATAAAATTTCATTTATCTTAATTCCATCTTCTTTAATTTTGATGTAATTTTCAAATATGAAATATATGCATTCCGAAATAAAAACTAGGTATTGCTATTATGATGAATTATATTAAAAACGAAAGTTGATATTTAAAAATAACATTCTAGTATAATTTACGTTTTAGTTACGTTAATGACCTGCACTAACATATCACACTTTTCATACACATCTCTTACAAAGTTCCCGCAGGAATTATAATAACGAAGTCACATGAACCACTAGTTTTGCAAATAATTTTACACTTACCTTAATTATGGTGTCTAATATAGACTTGCCTTCTTTTATTTCGTAAGACAAATTAATTATGGTGTCTAATATAGACTTGCCTTCTTCTGTTTCGTAATACAAATTAATTATGGTGTCTAATATAGACTTGCCTTCTTTTATTTCGTAAGACAAATTAATTATGGTGTCTAATATAGACTTGCCTTCTTCTGTTTCGTAACACAAATTAATTATGGTGTCTAATATAGACTTGCCTTCTTTTATTTCGTAAGACAAATTAATTATGGTGTCTAATATAGACTTGCCTTCTTTTATTTCGTAAGACAAATTAATTATGGTGTCTAATATAGACTTGCCTTCTTCTGTTTCGTCAGACAAATTAATTATGGTGTCTAATATAGACTTGCCTTCTTTTATTTCTTAAGACAAATTAATTATGGTGTCTAATATAGACTTGCCTTCTTCTGTTTCGTCAGACAAATTAATTATGGTGTCTAATGTAGACTTGCCTTCTTTTGTTTCGTAAGACAAATTAATTATGGTGTCTAATATAGACTTGCCTTCTTCTGTTTCGTCAGACAAATTTACGAGTTACTGAATTGAATTTTTATAAAAAAATTCAATGTATCGCCAAAAAATTCAATCAAGTAAAACGTTTTAAAGTGATGAGATTCGTGCTTTATCTACAAGTTACTGTCGCAGGCTAAAATTTTATTTATTAACTTTGAAATTTGATTACTTAAGTAACAAAGGAAGTGGCTTGCAGATATTACTTAGATGCTTAAGTAAGAAGTATGACGGCAATGTCGACGATAAGTTATTATTACACGCCGGGAGTGTTGCTAAATATATATCTTTACATATATTGACGTTTGCCGGTGGTGACTGGATTAGAAGAGCCCAAGACCGTGTGTGATGAGAGGAATATATCCAGCACTGGAGAGACGTAGGCCAATGTTATGGTATGGTATTGACTGGAATAGGTTATACTTTCCAGAAAATTACCTTTCGTCATTACAGACTTAGCGATTTTGTATAAGTATATGTATAAGTATTTGTATTGTTTGTATATATATATATATAATATTAATTATTATATGATACTCGTATGTGTACATATGTATGTATTTATTATGATATATATGTTTGTATGGAATGTATTTATATATATGTTAGCATGTATTATGTATATGTTTGGATGTTATTCATCATGTATATTTATTTAGCGGTAAATGATGTATTCTATTTGACGTTTAAGTGATATATTTATAGGTCTCATCTCTTTCTCTGATCAACCCAAAGGTTAGCTGATATAGAATGCCTTAAGGCAGTGATTCCCAAAGTTATATGAACCGCGACTCACCTAACAAAAATGACAAAGTTCGGGACTCACCCTACGCCTTACATGAAAATAGCACTGTGTCGCTGCTGCAGCATGGTCTCGTTTACGTAGCTTAGTTATGTGAAGGGTTGTACAATTAAGAAAATAAGACAAAATCCAGTATCCAGTGATGATCGAAATTTTCAATAAGTAAAAATAAGATAAATTAGAGCACTATACTTAATATTAGATTAAATTAATTTTTTTCGGGGCCCACCCAATACACCACAATATTACCCAGACCCATACTTTGGTAAACACTGCCTTAAGGCATTAAGCTCGTCCTTTTTACCATAATGTGCAATAAAGTTTTTTAAATAAATAAAAAAATGATAATAATATTAAATACACATACATGTCAGATAAATTATTAAAGTATAATCATAAATTGATTAATTAAGAGCAGCTTAATTTAAATATAATGAAACACGATAATGAAAAGTCTCCCCGAAATATTTCATTCATTCGTTTGCCAATCTTTAAAAAGCCATTTACTGTCTTTATGGGTCATTCTTTCACAATTTTCTAGATTGAGCAGAAACTCTGCCCGTTGAGCTATAAATTAAATCGACAAATAGTTTATATTTCGGAAACTCGGTTCTACCGCCACGCCGGTTAAATGTATTATGCTAACAGTAATTATTATTACAATGTAGTGTGATTTTGTTTGCGTGAATAAATACTCGCATTGTACGAGAACCTACATGATTTTCTATCAATTATTTGATCCTCATAATAAATTTGATTGTTATAGTGACATATGAAACACCACTGTTCGACATAGGGTTCTTCAAGAAAGCTGTGAATAGGATTTCACAAGGCCGGCAACGCACCCCCCTGGTGTTACAGGTTTCCATGGTCGGCGGTAGCTACTTACCATCACGCATCACGCGGACCCCATGCTTCACCAGAAACGAATACCACATGTTTATTACAAAATAATGTAAAGTAATTAAGTACTTTGGTGGGGACTCGGGGGTTTTATTATATATAAAGTCGCTGGGGATAAGTGCAAAAAAACAGAAGTCCCCACTAGTGGGGAATTATGGAGTACATGATTACACCACTGTGTTGATGTTTTATGGGTTCTAACACGATGCATTCTTAAGACAAATTTGGACAGACTAGTCAATGTACCTAATTGCAACTTTAAGTACGTGCGGAGACCCGTATAATATAGCTATAGATGGAGCAAAGCAACGCATCTTTTATTATTGTATTGAATCACAGAGTACTTACTAACACAAAGAAAACAAAGAAATCAATAAAATAAAATTCACCGTTCAATTTCGCCAAGAAACAAAGCCTACCGAGTTTATTGCTGCCCCATGAAACCGCCAATCAGGCTTCGACATAAAAATGAACGCCAATGAATTGATGGACAAACAACAGTGTAAGGTAATTTCAATCAGTTCAGAGTTCAGTCGTAACCCGTAAACTTCAGATACGGTACAGACAACTAACAGTATCGTAAGTTCATTTAAAATTCATTTAAATTTCATTTAAAATTTAAAATGGGTATTCGGTATAGAACCAGTGAAGCACTTTATTGCACACCAAAGAATACAGTGACTGTGACACAAAGTTTAAATAAATAGGTATAAAAAAGGTGGTAGTGAGACATTATCTTATAGGAACAGGCTGATAAAAGATATGGAGTACTGCTCATACCTCTAGATCGGTATACCAGAATATTTGTGAACCCACTTAACACCATGGATGCGCAGTTCAAGTATTCAACCACTCCACCAGGAAGCGTACTGAGGGTCGCTTTTTGGCCAGGTGAATCAGGTAGGTTTAAAGGAAGAGTCGAAGATCGTGTGTGGTAGTGAGCTTTGGCGGAAACCTATATCAGTATTTAAAAATAATAACGTCACAATCAATGGCCCACACTAGGATTCCCTGTGTCGTGTCCAGAGACACATACAAAGACAAACACAAACACACACCCAGATCCGAAAATACATATGTCTTTAAACAAATGTATGTCCGACCGGGAATTCGTACGTCGAATTCGGATTTCGGGAATTCGTCCCTAATGTACGTACGTGTTTAGGTAGTGCGTGACATGTGTCAGAACCCATTCCCATCCTATCCCTCCACATTTTCCCAACCCTTTCTCTAAATCCATTCCTATATTTCGTTGGGTCCGGCACGTTGGGTCGTGCCAACATTTGTCATTTTGGACTAATGTTGGCATGTATCGCGGATGTCTATAGGCGACAGTATCCACTTACAGTATCCACATCTGCCACCTTCGTCCATAAAAAAAAGAACCCGCAACGTTTTGCACAGCATGCAGGGTCACTACCAACTACATCAATCGGTCGGCCAATTTAAGGTCTTTATTTGTGAAGACAGGTATTAAACACTGTATTAATGTTATAACACATAGTTTAGTTAGTGTTAATGCGGACAGATGGCGCTGTATCGTTTCTACATCGCGCTATGGTTGTGTTCGTAAATGTAAATCGTAAATTGAGAATTTTGGTTTGTTTTATTTCTGTGTGTTTACCAATAAAGGGGAATACAGATCAACCATACTCATAGTTTTATTGATCGCACCCTCAGATTGGATCCGAGTTTAACATGGTCCTTCGACCTGGATAATTGGGGCGCTTGGGGATTGCACAGTGGTCACTGATACTACTGAACCCGTACTCGTAATAGATCGCTACAGCGGCTTGAGTACGTGGTAGGATTGGTGTGTGTTTACCAATATAGTGGAATTTATATCACCATACTTGTGGTTTTATTGGTCGCACCCTCGGATTGGATCCGAGTTAAACAACAAGTACTATACTGTGTATATATGTACTGTGTTGCGGCGCGTCGCATTTACGAGCGGAGACGATTTATGTGATCGCACATTTCACGTTGCGGCTGCGAAATTGCCGAAATATATAACGGCAGTTTTAATGACTTGGCTTCACAGGATGCTACGAGTCAATCTGTTGTTGACTACTACATAATTTCTTACTAACTTGCAGGGTGGAACGTGTAAATAGTTCTTCTACTGAGAGATCTCAATGGTTTCATAGAAAACAACCGTAGAATGTACTCCGTGTAGAATGTCCATAGAAAAAATCCATAAATAGAGTCTCCAAATAAGATAATTACTACATTAAAATACAATACTCCCCTCACTTTATGAAGACGCATGAATTTCCCCACTAAAAGCGAGCTCGGACACTTAGCTGGTGCCAGAAGTTGGCATAAATTTTTAAGATTAAAAAGACGATGGATAAAAGTGACCAACTTGTATGTACATTACGAAAATATGGGCTATCGGCTAATCTGGAAACATCCGAACGCGTTAGCCACGTCTATGAAATAAAGTAATAAAGTATGCAATAAAGTGATAAAGTATCTCGTACTAAAGTATGCAATTAGAGGTATCGTAATGTATCTGTATCATTGATGTCCCAGTACAGGGCACAGGCCTACCCTATTAAATTACAGGCGCGGGGGGGGGGGGGGGGGTGGATTGGTAGATCGGTACACATACTCCAGATTTTTTATTTATTTTTGGGAGTATGGGGGTTTCCACACGACGCCTTTCACAGCGGAGCTACTGCCAATTTTAAAAATCCGTATTCAAGTCGAAAACTCAGTGGTACGGGCCGAGGATTTGAACTCACAATCACACCAAATTCCGTGAAAAAACCCATCACTTTAGAAGTTATACTTGCTTATAACGATTATGCTAGATCCATAACAAATATGTTGCCACTAATTTTATGTTTGTGTTGGTAGGTTGGGACGACATCAATACTGGTACATTTTTCCTTTCTTACATACTTTATTATGAGTAAATTTTGTGTAGGTAGGTTGCTAGCTTATTGACGTAAAACAGTCTTACCACGTAATGTAAGCACGTTCTCTATGCAGTTTTCTCAGGGAAGATAATAATAAGTTTATGATTTGGTAAAATATTACTGTATCTCTACTTTCAAAAAGGCATTAATAAGTTATCAACTGCTATTAAAAATTCTTGCCAACGCTACCAATTTTTAATTAAATTATTACGACAACCTGGCGAACCCCTTCTCTGAAAAGGGACTAGCTCTTTGCTGAAGTTCTCACACGAACGTTCGTGGGACCGCTCTCGGTATTTCTATTATAAAATATTCCGAATTGGAGATGAGGATAGGGAAATACGAATGGACATTTTATTTCGATATAGGATTCCGTTATATCGGGAAATAAATCTCGCGTAAATTTTACGAAAGGCGTTTTATTCTTATTTCTTTTTAAAACACAGTTTACTGTTATTGAAACACCAAAAACTTAAAGCAGAGCACATGTCAATAGACTAAAATCAGTGTTTTGCGATAGTCTGTGCAAAGGCTTACTATTGGTGACTAAATTTGATAAGTGAAATGAATTTAAGGCGGCCAGTGGAGCGTAGTCGCAACAGCCAATTGTATGTTACAAGTATATGTATAATAAATAAATGTAAAGCGTGGATATAAGTAATTATTAAAACTACGTACGAATATATATAAATAATTTTACAGATCAGTGTCCAGTAGTGTAAAATGGTAATATACAATATAATAATTAATATAATATATGAGGACCCTAGAGGTAAAGGGGTCTAAGTGACAAAATTTATGTTTTGAGATAATTGAACCAAAAGTCAACAAAATTTTGTAAGAGGGAAAGTTATTTTTTTTTTGTTTTGACCATTTTAGGCCAACACTTTGGCCATTTGCTTCTAATTAGTACTAACAATAGATTATTAAAATCACCTGTGTTACATTTATAGGTAATAAAAGGTAGATAATGTGTACTTAGACCAAGCAGCTTAGACCTTAGCGCTCTAAGCAGTGTTAGCATGCACTACTAGTGGTGAAGGGGCAACACACTAGGTAGCAGCACCTGTCAGGGAAATCACTTGGATCTCCTCACCACTATAAAGAATAGTATTTTAACAGTCTGTTACTGCATCTAACTCAATTC
Organism: Sesia apiformis; assembly: GCA_914767545.1. Classification (NCBI taxonomy): domain Eukaryota; kingdom Metazoa; phylum Arthropoda; class Insecta; order Lepidoptera; family Sesiidae; genus Sesia; species Sesia apiformis. The sequence continues at coordinate 2,213,186 of OU611958.1, forward strand.
TTTCGAAAATGTCACTTAGACCCCTTGACCTCTGGGGTCCTCATATACAATATTATTCATGATCTTTAATCTATTGTTTATTGTTTACAATATTATCATATAATGCACTAAGGTCAGTGTAGATACTTTATATGAAAAAAAAAATTGCCTGGTCTTTTTCTTTAGAAGCACTAACGTGCTTGGGTTCAATTATATACTCGTAGGTGCACAAAACTATTTGCTTTTTGTTGAATTATTTTAATAACAGATGGGATCAATTATATTCAGTGACTCTAACAAACCATATATAATGATAAATAAGAAAGCAAATTTAATTTTATATAAAATTAATCATAGATTCAAATTTTTTCGCAAACATCAACAAAGCCTGCAAGCGAGAATACAAACCTTAACACGTTAACCATAAGAAAGAAAGAGACAGAATCAACTGTCAAGTGGCACACGTTTTTCATCTAGTCGGAGAGTCTAGGAGTCCTGTCTAGCATGTGGCTTACGTAGTGGTTTTTCACTCTGTCAAGTACATTATGACGATTTAGCATTCAATTCTGTTCACTACAACGTATAAAATTCGCTATTTGACGAAAAGATCTTTCTGTATGATGAAGAAAAAAATGATGCATATTAGTTTGTCAAAAAAGTAGAAAGAAAGATATATATAGTTATAAAGATAGAAAGATATAAAGTTAGACTGGCCACGTTACCCCTCTCTCACAGAAGACTACCTTGAAATGTACTGCATTTCCCACTTTATCTTATTTCTATAATATACGTACGTGTTTCGGTAGTGAGTGAGATGTGCCAGAGCCCATTCCCAACCGTTTTTCCAAATCCATTCCGGTATCTTTAAAGGTAGGCAGCGCATCCGGAGACGTGCCAACGTTTGTCGTTTTGGACTAATGTTGGCATGTATCCCGGATGTCTATGGGCTACAGTATCCACTTACCATCAGGTGGACTGTATGCTCGTCTGCCTCTTTCGTCCATAAAAAAAATATAGACAAGAATTTATAAAAAAAAATTAAAGCGATTTTTACGCGTTTAGTACACATGCAAGAGATTTTTTGTGTAACATCAAATTAGCGGTGTGATATAGGCCGGCTTTAGATTATCATAGCACCATCCAGAGCAGAGGGTGCCGTAAAAGGCGACAAAAGGATAACAAAAGCGACTACCATTAGCCCCTAGGTGCTACATCACGTGCCGTTTAAGGTCATACGAGTCCCTTTTGCACAAAATAATGTGCACCGGCAGGCTCATGTTCAGTGGTGAATGGAAAAAAGGCTGGTTACGCTTACTGTTATTATTATTGTACTCGCAAGTTGAAGTTATTAGTATACAAAAGTATTCGAAAGTATATGCGGGGCATATGTATTTAAAAGAAACGTGTGCGGTCAGGGGACCTCCATCAGGAACGAAGATCTTCACGCATTTCTTCACGCCGAATGTAATTCGAAATAAAATCTGTATAGCTAGCTCATAATCTCTATAGTTCAGTCTATATACGTTGGATTCGTGATTGCACTATTGTCTCTCTATAATGTAAATAAATATAGTAAATAGCAAACACTGGAATTACATGTGCGATAAACGTATGTAAACAGTCAGTAATTGCTTCAAGTTACACAATTTTATTAACTTACTTTTCTAAATCTGTATTTTGCATACTTTCTTGAGTTTCCATTTCTCAAAACCTTATTACAATAATGAGACAATATTATAACTCACGTATGATTTAAAACAAACAAAAACAACAAATACATTTTAACGAAATTTTCATGTGTTTAGTATTTAAGTTATACAACCGGCCACGCATTAGTCTGCACGTCTGTTATTCTGCTTGAGTCTCGCTCTCGATACTCGCACGCACACACATACAGAGAAAGAGAAAGGCGTATGGAGGGGATAAAAATCTTACGTGACGATACATTTTCTCTCGAATCACACCTACCGCAAGCCGCGTAAAGGAACTTCGTTCCAAAAATACAGAACAATCATTTCCTTTCATTGTGACGTGAATGTTTTCTAACAATCCACGTAAATCTCGTGTTGTATATCCGACAAGAAAAATCCGAGATCCATTCCGATATTACTCAGTCTGGATTGTGACAGGCTGTACAGTTTGATTTCGTGGTCTCGATTTACGAGAGAGGCGGGAAACGGCCGCCATTTGCAATTTAATAGCGGACGCGGAATGGCGGACTTGTTGGACTCGGCGGAAATTTGCCAACTTGTAAACAGTGTTTATTGCTACGAGTTAGTGGTTCCAATGTTTTGTGGAGTTAGTGAACTTCTAATGTGGTTATTAAAACTTGTATTTGCACGTTTATTACTATACGTAGATATATATGTACATTGACTATCTTATGTTAATGATCGTAATTTTGCAATGCTATTCGACTGAGGTATGATTTTTTTTAAATATCACTAGCTTGATGGTAAAGGAAATCATCTATAGGAAATTTGTATGGCGACAATAAAATAATCTGGGACAGGTGCATCAACAATTCTCATGATTTCTACGGGAGGACTGTGCCCTGCAGGCAGTGGGACGTTAGAAGCAAATATCAGTACCTATATTATGGAACAGCCCGCATACCCCCTGGTGTTGCAGGTGTCCATGGGCGGCGGTAACACTTACCATCACGTGGGACCGCTTGCTCGTCCGCCCATTAGTCTATAAAAAATAAACATCATTCTTCCCTTTTATCCATATCTTGACGTCGATATCTCCAAAAGTATATTATTTTATGGATATGCCAAATTTCGTCATATTTGACTATTATTGACCGACGAATACATCAAATGGATGACAATAACCGCTATTCGACAACGTTTGATTTTCATTAATAGTATCAGTTTAAACATCAACCGAAAACAACGAAAAGTAGACGTGAAAAGGTCGAATGCTATTTGGCAAATTAATGAAATTAAACACCAGTGAGTTTAATTTGATTCAATAATCGATTTAATGGCTTGTCAATGTTGATTTGAACTAGCTTTGTTAACAGTTATGGTAGGTTCATACAGATCTGCGAAACAATTAGATTGAAAGTGTGGTTTAGCTTCAAATTATAGAATTTTGTTTTATGGTAAATGAGTTTTAAGTTTAAGTTTTAAGCATTGAGGGGGAGAGTGCACGCTGCAATCCAACAGTCGCTGGGCGCGCTCGACTGGCCACGTTACCCCTCTCTCACAGAAGACTACCTTGAAATGTACTGCATTTCACACTTTATCTTATTTCCCTAATGTACGTACATCGGCACCGAATACATTACTGTTCCTTTCGGTGTCGAAACTCTGGGTTCATGGGGTTCTGGTGCTCACTCCCTATTTAAGGACCTATTAAGGCGTCTTTTTAACACCACCTTCGACCCCGTTGCCGACAATTACCTCGCACAACTGGCCATTCAGCGAGGTAATGCCGCCAGCTTGGTAGGTACCTTGCCACAAGGATCAAATTTGTACAGTATTTTCGATATGTAAGTAGTTATTTTTGTCCTAAATATTGACGATGTCGTATTGTCTACGCTTGGAGACACTGCGAGTTTACTCCTTTTGGGAAATAAAACCCGAAAGGTTTCATTGTATTGACTGGTTTTTATTACTAGATACAATGTTAATGCGTCTCGGCTCAAGATTTTGATTGACTGAATTTTATACGTAAAACAAGTAGGTAAGCACCAAAAACGGCAGGTTACCCATACTTTGTGACGGTAGTTAAATAATAAAATAAAAAATGTTAAAGCGGCAATGTGGAGCCGCGACACGTATATTTTTATTTTTAGCCGTAAATTTTATTCTTGTATATAGGCATTCGCTAAATTTCATTTATCATTTTAATGTTTAAGTAATTTAAGTAATTAATGTTTTTAATGGTTTATTAAAATAGCATATAAATGTTTAACGGAGACTTCATAAGCACCTATATTCATTACAGTTTATATACTTTTAATCTTAATTTGTTTATGACTATAAACAAATTAAGTTATTAAGTTATATAATTTTGTTATGCTGCCTGTTTTGGTATGTTACTCTAACTATGTTTTAGTATAAACATTAAGTAAGTGTTATAAAATGTAACATTTTGTTTGTGTGCTTAATAAATAAATACAAGTTAGTGACACTCATACTTACACACGCTTACTGTGAATCTAGATTTAGAAACCAATGATTCACAATATAATAAAATCACCTCGCCCACATATTTTATGACCGCTCTCACTAACCTTCCAAAACATAAAGCAAATAGGTCAACGCAATTGTTTTCATGTGAGGCACACAAATACTGTATAGAAAAGATGTTGGGAGCTAACAAGACTGTCACACACAAGGTTCAGAAAGTGAAAGACACGTTTTGGACCGCTGAGCGTAGTAACAGTTATTTATATCGTCTGTTATTGGCTGCTAAGTTAATACGGTTTTTGTTGGCTTCCGAGTTCTCTTTGGTATATTCGTAGGATACATTTGTTATTGAAAACATTCGTGGTTCAGATTGTAAATACTCTGTGTAGAGCGTAACTTTGTCTGTAGCGGAATTTTATAGGCCGTTGCGTCGTAGCTGTCTATAATTAGGTGATTACATTGTTACATAGTAGAGGTATTTCGTGACACTACTACGTCGTAGCCTTGCTACGAGCCTTAGAGGTTTTAAATGACAAGGTCACAAAATGATTGGGTATACAATTTCAAAAAGACATTTGTTGTCAAGATGAAACAGCTTTATGATAATTCAGGAAACTGCTGCCCGCGTTCTTGGGAGATGTGGAGTACTTTTCACGTGTTCCCCAAGCCGATGCTATGGTGCTAACTATTCTCTGGCTTGCCATTGAGCTTGCCATTGGCTTGCCGCTATTTCGAGCTTTGGGGCCTAAATCACCTCGAAAAGAGTGAGCTCGTCAACTTGTAATCACAATGTTTCAATGTCCTCAAACGTCGTCGTGACTAATCAAACGATTTTGCAACCAGGGTAAGTACAAAAAGCCTTTGCTTTGGCGAGCTCTGTAGCTAACTATACGAGGGTCTGCTCAAAAGAACATGGCAGTATAGTGACTAGTGTTTTAAAAATGAGCGTTGTGTGGACGCACTAGCGCTGAGTGTGCGCTAATGAAAACTCTAGCGTCCAAATTTTTATGGTTCGATGGTCTTAAACCCCTGTAGTTGAAATCTCGAGTATAAAATGGTTAAGGTTAAGGTATATAGCAGGCCAGCGCTCAAGCGCTGATGCGTTTAGCGCTCGTTTTAACAACGCTAATAGTGACACTACCATGTACTTGTGAGCGGGCCCCGTCATGTTTGTATTCATGTTTGCACCCTGCCCATGTTTGTATATTAAACTACACAGGATTAACACGATCTTATAGCGCAGCAGTCAGAGATAAGTTTGCGAACAGTCCCACTGGGGGCGTTTCTGACGGTACAATTCCAAACTCGACCACAGACTACAGCAGCAAACTGCAAGCTATACTACTGGTTTACTCTCGTAGCTTCACACGACAGTGCGCTTCGTTCCGAATACGGTTCATAGGTAACTTAAGAAACCAGTAGTGTCGCCTGCAGCCTGCAGTTTGCTGCTGTAGTCTGTGGTTGAGTTCGGAATTGTATCTTGACTGTCGCGTCTTTGAACACGGCACGCACACAAGTATGTTTATATGTAGATGGCTTCCTTATTTTATTTATCCTGCAGTATAACACAAGTCATGAAAAGTCTGACGTCAGTGTAAGTGTCGCAAACAAATACTGTCTTCAAATTAGTGCCACCTCATAGTGACAAACAAGCTCGTAGCGCTCGCTGAAGTGTTAGGAATCAATTCGTTTATGTCAACATGTTACATAGGTACTTCTTGTCCTCGTGTAGTAGCAATAGTCTGTGATAGACTTTTTCATTGCTTTGTTTTTCACGATAAATGATTTCGTATTTCAGAAATAAAGGATTTTTATTCGTACACGTATGATTTTTTAAGGCCATACGTTCCTCATGCACAAAACAATGTGCATGCGGAGACCGATGTCCAGTATTGGATACTGAATGGACTGGGTTGCATTGCATTGCATTCCGTAAACGATTCAGGCCATTTACAGGCATGTGTTGTCTTTTCAACATCCCACTGTAAGGCACGGGCCTAATAAATCTTTGGGAGTTTTTGGCTCACAATCCACCACGTGGGGTCAGTGCGGATTGGTTCGATACGCATGTAGCAGTTTTTTTTTTAATTCTGGAACAAGCGTGCAAGTGATATTTAAAAAAAAATCCGTACTTAAGTATAAACTCATTGGTATGGACTGGTATGGTATGGACAAAACTGAATTACGAGTATAATTTATTTGATATTAATATAATTTTTGTGAAACCAAAAGCAAGATAAGCAAAGTTTCATCTTTCATTATTGCATTATTGCACCGAGTTCAGCACACAGAGCTCTTTGGAGGCCATTTCCAGATGAATCTTAAATTAGACTCCGTTAGAAATATCGACATCAAGAATCCCAATACTCTCTGAGTTCGTAAGGGGTATGCCGTGAAAGCAAGGCGCTGCGACCAAGAAGGCTTTTTAGCGGTGAAACCGCTGACTTGTGTCTTACTGGGGTTGAAATCAACGAGATTCAGAGAACCCCAAATCAAGACTTGGTCTAAGGTGTCTTTGATTGCGGACACAAGTCTAACGCAACTCTTTTTCACTTCGACCCGAGGAATGTGGCCATGACATATCCAGTGCTGTCATCTATATAACAACGTAAGTTACTAATTTGCAACAGATCATTGATATGCGGAAGAAACAGCGTTGGGGATAGCACGGAGCATTGCGGGACGCCAGCATCAATAAACATAGTGTCGGAGCAGCTATCGTCGATAATGACTTTGATGCTCTGTCCAGTCAGGAAGCTGGCAACCCATTTGCACAATCCCTTGAGGTGACTCGAAAGACGATAGCCTGGAAAGCAGCCCTTTGTGCCATATCCAGTTGAAGGCTTTGGCGATGTCTAGGTTGACAGTCAGAACCTCGCCTCTACTCTCGACGGCATCTGCCCAACGGTGTGTAAAGTACACTAAAAGATCACCAGCCGAACGATTATGACGAAACCCATATTGGCGGTAGCTGATCAGCTGGTGATCATCTGGGTATCCAAGGAGCTGTGTGTTTATAACATGCTCCATCACCTTGGAGAGGAGGGAGGTAATCGCTATTGGCCTGTAGTTGACCGGGTTGGTACGGTTCCCTTTATAGGTGAAGGATGAACGTAAGCCACTTTCCATGATGAAGGAAAGCCTTTCGTTGAGTAAGAGAATTTTAAGAGTCGCGTAACTACTGGAGACAACTCAAAATATGGAAGTTAGATTTAATTAGAAAGTCTAATGTGAGTACAATTATGATTACTCTCAATTTATTAGATGCTTGTTAGACTATAAATTGGTTGATTCGTTGATGACAATAAGAATAAAAACCACTATCAGCCCTTTTAGCATCTGCTGTTGGACATGGGCTTCCTTATGCAGATTGTCTTGTGCATGAGGCATGTATTGCTTTATAGAACGCCAAGCTGCTGGCCAAACTCTTTTAGAAGTGGTGTACTTTCTCAGGGCCTGTGGTAGCGGCTTTGTGATCCCCTAGTTGCCTTTCGCTACATCTCCAGGAAGAGATAGAGTGGTTGTATCGGTAGTTGACCGCGGATGTATCATTCACAGATCAATCGTGATGACCGACCGGGAAGTGTCCAAATATAATCTATACAACAGAGAAACGCTGTTAATCAATAACAGGAAAACATATGAAAATAACTTACGCAATAACAAAAGTCGAGAGGCCTTTGCTAAATGTATCGGAGCGTATCAATATTAGGGAGCAACGGAATTGTGGAAGTACGAGTAGTTCGGTCGAATAGTTTTAGCTACTCGGAAAATAGGTTTAATATGAAATTATGTTGAAATGCAAGCAGGCCTTTTCGTATCCACTGTTCGAAATGGGCTTCCTCATGCGCATTGTCTTGTGCGTGTGGGATGTGAGGCCTTAAAACTCCACATTGGCCAAGCGATTACGAGTCCACTCTTTTAGAGATGGTTAGAGGTGCTTGTGGCAGCCATTTTAGCCCTTTACCCACGGGAAGAGATGAGGTGGAGCTGACAAAGATGGCCGACACCACAGGGCATATGTTGAAATATTAATATAAAAGTGGCATTTTTTTTTTCAAAATCCATACTTCAGTAGAAACTCAGTGATACGGGACGAGGATTTGAACTGAATACACGAATGTATGGGAGTCGAGTATAGATTACCACTAGACTATCACCTATCTCTGAAATAAAAAAAACGAGTATGAGTATCCTTCAATATGCACTGGGGTCTGCGCGGAAGATTACCGCCTGAAATCCTTCAGTAATTTAACTAGGTGAAGCTTACATTACTATGTATGTAGATGTTGATTTAAACCGATCAAGAAAGAAGTACCAATTTTACCTAACTAATCCTCAAGCAAATGTGCAATGCCGTGATAAACTCACAGAGTTTTATAGCATCAATAAATTGTTCGGTATGTAGCCTTCATTTGTAAATGTTAAGTAAATTAAATTAACTAAACGAGACATTACGGACGACTTTCTTCAAGTGGTGAGTCCACGTGACCGGAGTGGTGAGTCCACGCTACGTTTCCCGGTACGTGGTCTCCATTCGAGAACGAGGATCACGTACCGGGGATATTTTATTTAAATATATTTAGTTGCAGTGCTCATTGTGCAGTAGCTTTTCTTCATTATTTTATGTGAGCATTCCTTTGTTTGCTCGCACACAATACAAATTTTCCATAAAGCAAAAATATCAGGAGTGTACGTACGCTTTTCTTCGTCTCGAGCTGGGTTTTAAATTGTACCGTGTTGTGGCAATTTGAAGCTTTACTTTGGGTGAGTGATATAATAATAGTTAATATACAGGATGTGTCAAATATTATCTATATAGATAAAATCAAAATCATGGGAATCCAAGGCTTCTGCCTTCCTAAATATTTAGGAAGGCAGAAGCCTTGGATTCCCATGATTTTGAGTTATTATTTATTTAAGCTTCCACGCAAAAAGAGCTATTGTATACAAAAGGCGGATGCAATGCAAAAGGCAATCTTTTCATTGGCATTGACACTGAGTTCATTGACATAAAAATTTCACGAATAATTTGTTGCGAAAGAATCAATTTCTAGAATTTATTCTCGTACCAAAAATTTTCATACAAATTTAGCAAATTTGTATGAAAAGCTCATAAAATTGATATTTTTACCAAAAAAGGAAACAAAAAAATAATTTGACATTAGGCAAAGGTAACATCGTGTATGCGATATTAACTCTTAAAAAAGAATATTAACCGATTTTTGGTATATAAAATTGTTATATTCCATAGTACATTAGAAAGACGAAGCCGAATAATTATAATTGTAATCAATTATACTTTACTATGTCCAAATTAATGAACGCCGTTAAACAACTAATTACACCATACCCTTCTTCCTATTTTTAGTAAGCCACAGTACGAGTATATAGAAACTAAACTAAGGGATTCACGAACGAATGAGAGTCGGCGACAAAGCTTATAAAATCAGCATGCTGAAGTGGCAATGAGAAAGTCATATTTATCGCAGGAGTAACAACCGATGTGGTAGACGAGTTCTTGAACGGAGGCTACGTACCGGGAAGCGCAAAGAACGTTTGTGGTGACCAGCAGTGGAGAGACTGGCATATTGTATGTATGGTAAAGTGCGATTTTTAATTATTGCTAAAACTTCAATTAACAGTTGGAACGAAAACTGATTGATTTTCTTACCTGGTTGTAGTTTTATATTCATGATTTCCAGTGACTAAACGGAATAGCTTGCGCTCTTTAAAATATTTTTAGTGGGACAACTTGAAAGAGCGGGACCAATATAAGTGAAAAAAAATAACTCTCCGGAACAGATAGTTCCTTTGAAGCAGTTGAACAAACAAGTTCCAAAAGTAAAAGGAATTGAAGTAAAGTTTGTGGGGGGAGAGCGCATGCTGCATTCCCACAGCCGCTGGGGGCAATCGACTGGCTACGTTACCCCTCTCTCACAGAAGACTACCTTGAAATGTACCGCATTTCCTCCTTTATCGTATTTCCTCAATGTACGTGCTTGTTTCGGTAGTGAGCGAGATATGCCAGAGTCCATTCCCATCCCATCCTATCCCTCCCCATTTTCCCAACCCTTTCTCCCAAATCATTTCTTAATCTGCGAAGGTTGGCAGCGCATTCGGGGGCGTGCCAATGTTTGTCATTCTGGACTGATGTTGACATGTATCGCGAGTATCTATGGACGACAATATCCACTTACCACCAGGAGGACTGTATGCTCGTCTGCCGCCTTGTTTCTATAAAAAAAAAAAAATTAATACCTTCCAGTATAATTGTATATTATGGTAATATAATATGGTGTTATACTATGGTATTTAATTCAAGTGTATAGAAGAGTCGCCTTGAAATCTTAATTGAAACTTAATTAAATTTAAGAAGCTTAAATGCAGCTCATGTACACATGCAACGCTGACGCCGATTAAACACAGAGATCGGTTTAGAATCGTTTTTACCGTCATGTTAATGTAAATAAGACGCATTTTGGCGTTTTTGTTAAGATTATGGCCGTGTGGCCTCGGCCGGCTTTTGAATATCGACATCACGTCTCTTCCTGTGAGGAACGGAACTACACCACCTCTACAAGAGTGGACTCGCTAATATGCTTGGCCAGCGAGGCGTTTTAAGGCCATACATCCCTTATGCACAAGACAATGTACATGACGGGGCCCAGCAGTGGACGAAAAAAAAGAAACTGTGAAGGTTACACACTGTTCCTTCTATACGCTATGGTAAATCATGCCTCTCCTGATTAATTTAATTACCATGGTCCTTAATTACTTTAATTAAGGCGGAGATTTCGCTTTTCTTGTATAAGAATAAACATTTTTGCAATTCTGGTAACAATTTGAAATATCTTTTTTTTTATAAAAAGCATCCTTGGGACAACCGTAACGTGATTATTTCTGCCCTCGAGCTGAACTCTAATGAATTTTAGCTACACTTTTCTTTTCATTAAAACTTTGAACAAATTGAGTCCTTTAATTTCGAGTGCTTTAGAAACTTTAGTTTGGTTACAATGACTTTCACGGGTTAAGCGAAATAGGTTTAGATATTGTTAAGTTTCAAAAAAAGTTAATTGCACGGGTTTTAATTAATTTATATATCAAAAATAATACATCATATTTATCGACTACCTAAAAATGTAAAGGAACGCTTCAAGCCCGCCAGGCTTGAACTGCGATGGCTTATCGAGCAGACCGTTTTTACTGTCGTTTTTACAATTTTTGTGACTTGTATCTGAAAGGCTTGTGACATATACATTCTACATAGAAGAAAATTAATTGTTGGCACGGTTATTATATTTCGTCAAGTAAATTATAAATTGAGTTTGCATACAACGAGATCGGAATTCGTTTTTTTTTTTCAATTTATTTCAAGAAGTAATCGTTCAACATCGACGCGTACGGAGCTCACCGTTTCCAATTTAATAATAATAATCAACATAGTACAAAAGTCGGGTTGAATTTCGAAAAATCTTTACGTCATAAACGTAAGCTACTTCATATTTCATGTTTCTAGCTTCAATGGTATCCGCTCGGCGTTCATGAGTCAGTCAGTCGGGACATATGTGTCGGGACTCTTCATATGTGTAAATTGTTATTTGAAATGTACCATTCTTGTAAACAAATAAATTGGAAAACTTAAGTTGGAAAGTCTTCCCTTTTATTTAACATGCCACGTTTTTAACTTTTACTGTCATCAACATTGTTTCGTGTTAAAACAAATAAAGTGTTCATCAATAATTTCGGAATAAATAAACTGTCAAGGTGTCAGTTCGCATCGGAAATACATTTACGGTTGCCGCCGCCGATACAAACCCAATATCCGTCGTAGGCAAGATCTAACTAGATTTCCTTAGCGGCTTATCTCGTTTAAGGCGTTGTTAAAAAGTATTAAAAGTCAGGTAAGTTGAGTAGTATTCAATGAAATCACGTAGTTTTTTAAATTTTCAACGTTTACAAACCTGTAACGTAAGTACATTGGATTTTTGGTGCCATCAAACTGACATCTGTTTTTGTAAATGTTTGGGAATGTTTTTTGTAATGTAAATGTGTTTATGTTTTTTTTTAAATGTAAACAAATCCTGGCGCCTCGTGTCATCGTCGCAACTCTTGCCGCCACTCACAGGTACAAAAATCTGGTTATAACATTGCGTTTAACTAAGTTTATATATATTTTTAAATTTGGTTATTCTGTAGACATTTTATACAGGCTTTGATCACGTCTTTTTAGTTTCATTGTGTATGCTTTTGTTGTAAACATCGTAACATCGTAATGTTTTAAAACAAAAGCTACGATTATATTATTTGTTTTTTTTTATGGTAAAGAGGGCGGACTAGCAAGTGGTCCCACGTGATAGTAAGTGTTGTTGTTGCTTGAGGAAAGTCTTTAGTTAGTACCACAGACAATTTATTACTATCGATGTATTACGATATAATATTTGATTGTACGCATTTGACCATTCAGACTACTTTTGGTCCAATCGGGCCACTAATAAAAAAGAAGACGATAAAGATCATATAGGTAGCTAAGTTTTTGGAGGAAAATGTTTCATTTAATTGATTTCGTTGTATTAAGTTACATTTTATGCGATAAAGGTTAAACGCAATACATTAAAAATATTATGCAAAGAACGTTGTGTTTGACATCCAAAATTATTATTAAGCGAGCTTGAAATATGCCTTCATTTCGAATATTTCCCTTTGAACCACACAAATGCAGCCGACAAAGACCGTGCTACCAAGCATAAATATTCCAACCCGGCCGCTGTAGAATACGCTTATTTCCAATATTTGGCCGAGAACACTCTAGGGGTGAGTTATTAAACTTTAAATTAAAATGCATGCCGCTCCGCACCCAGTTTACTTGTGGCAACCCTGACGCAAGGGCGCGTGCAATAATGGTGACATTTTAATGAAGATTACACCGGACTCGTGTATAATAATTTTATGTTTTCCGGCTGCTGAATTTTCATATAATGACCTTGTTTATGGTTTTGGTCACACGTGTAATGTTGTAGAGTTACAGAAATCCGCATCCACCCCTTTGTATATATATGGTATGTCTGGGTTAAGAGATCGCTGCGTTGTCCAGTCAGAAACAATATAATATTTCATGCGCTTTAAGATTAATAGGGTCGCGCAGTTCTATTGGTTTAATTTTAAATTGGTATGAAATTTTAAATTTCCTAGATACACACACACATACACACTCTCACACTGGGGCGCACACTCACGCACGGCACACACAAACGGACACACCAATGCAAACACAAATCAACATGTATTATTAATAAGAAAAAAAAAAACGTGTACGGTCAGGGGACCCCCGTCAGGAACTAAGATCCTAACGCATTTTTTTTTAAACTCCCAATGTAATTCGAAATAAAATCTGTATAGTTCATATATTTTTTTTTATTTTGTATCATATTTTCAATGCATATAATTTAAAATAAGGTTATACAACCGGCCACGCACTAGTCTGCACGTCTGTTATTCTGCTTGAGTCTCGCTCTCGATACTCGCACGCACACACACACAGAAAGAGAAACGCGTATGGAGGGGGTAAAAATCTTACGTGACGTTACATTTTCGCTCGAATCACACCTACCGCAAGCCGCGTATCCAAAAATCACCTATTACTTGCGGACAATCTATTAAATACTGTATAGAATGTCAGTGTAATCTGTATTTGTCCATTAGCTCTAGCAATATATTAGTTAAATAAGTTACATAAAAGGAAATTACATAAAAGTACATAAAATTACATAATTAATAAAATAAATAAAGAAGTAGTTCTTTACTGTCTTTACTACAATTAAATGTTTGTAAGAATCTTCTTTGTGTGGATAAAATATTTTTTCTTATAGATCTCGTGTTGTTATCGGACTCTTTTCCACAATTAGTGGATAAAAGCGATAATTTTCTGTGAATTATCTATAGGTATATATATATATATATACACAGATATCTATCTATCTAACGATAATATATTAAAGAATAGAAGAATAACACAGACAATTTTCAAATTGTAAACTGAAGAAAATATAAAAGTGAAATTTACTGACCAACGAATCACCAAGCTGAAGTATCAGTGGGCAGACCATAATATCTGTAGTAGGACCGATAATCATTGGGGTATATAATACATCGAGAGGAGACCACGCATCGAGATATATCAGGCATCGATGTATAATTATCTGTAGTAGGACTGATAATATAATCATTGGGGTATATAATACATCGAGAGGAGACCACGCATCGAGATATATCAGGCATCGATGTATAATTATCTGTAGTAGGACTGATAATATAATCATTGGGGTATATAATACATCGAGAGGAGACCACGCATCGAGATATATCAGGCATCGATGTATAATTATCTGTAGTAGGACTGATAATATAATCATTGGGGTATATAATACATCGAGAGGAGACCACGCATCGAGATATATCAGGCATCGATGTATATATAGATCGAAAGGTGGTCTCCTTTCGGAGCGCGGGAAGCCTATATCTTTCAACCGAGAGTCATACCCCAGTGGAATGGTATAGAAAGATAGTAACGGTTTTCCGTTTTCCAAACATTTTAATAACGTGACCACTTAGAAGATGTTTGTTTTATTTAAGACAAAATCACGTGACATTTCTGTTTATATGTGTGACACACACAAAAAAAAATAGCTTGACCCAAATAAAAAATTGGCGACAATTGAATGTGTTTTTGAAGAAAAATCTTCGCTTTTTTTTCCATTAAGAAAATCATTGTAAACGTATACCATCGTCTTGTATTAAGCAGTTAAAACCACTCGGCAATACATCGGCAATAACGTGACAACATAAAAGGCGACAGTCAAAACGTTCCGATAGTAAAACGGAGATGTAGCCGTTTAACGCAAGCTCGACCGCTGACCTAATTCCGGAACGCGCGACCCGGAGACATACATGCACTGTAACATTGACAACTCTTTACAAATTCTGTCGGCAGGGACACGGTATCCAATTAAACGTGTCGATATTTTACTTATTAGTAGTATCGTACAGATCAAAGCATCGAAAGAAAACTATCGATACCCTATAATGTCGATACCTTTCTAGTCCAAGGTATGATTCAACAATCAGACATTCTAAAGTATTATGAATACTTTTCCAAAATTGTCTATACCGAGTAGGTAGTGAGCAGGGATTTTTACAAGTTTACTGATAGGGAAAAAAAAACGTCGCAACACTCCAAGGTATCGAAGGATACTTTCTTAAATTTCTCGATATAATTTTAGGTAACGATTTATTATTAAATTTTGATACGATACCTACCATATATTAGGACTAGCCTTACCTATTAGTAAACCTAGCTTACCTAGCTTTGTACAATAAAATAAAAAATCGTATGGCAGCGCCAGACCTAATGGATATTTCGCTACTTTCTGTATGTTGAGAAAATAAGTGTTTAGATAAAAGTATCCATTAAAAAGTATCGATACTTTTTTCGTGTCCCCATCTATTGGTCGCTTTTTACAGCCAAGTACAAGCATGATATAGACGAGATTTTAACGAGATATTTTTATGAGAGTAGCAAAGAATACGACTCAAAAGTTTTTACTGTCGTCAATGCCAGACGCTAATGATGTCTATTGCATCGATCAATCAATATACAGCTTACAATATACAGGCTCCTAAAAGCGAGGCATGTGCAAGGCGGTCAAATTTACCTACTGCCAATTCAGTCTGTCATTTGGTGGCAAAAAACTACCAAGAACGTATTATTGACAGTTCTTTTTTCCTCATATAAGGCAATGGTACAGTTATCACATTCTGCAAGTGTTAAATACAGTCCCGTCGAAGTAAGTCAGTAGTCGCTCAGTAAAGCGATAGTAGGTTAACTGAGGACAGAAGAGTACTCTATGGAAACGCACGAAAAATGCTGTCCCACACTTTTATTTGATTATCACAAACACCGCGCACGAAAAACACTTTGAAGTTTAACAAAAACTATCACTATTAAACCACAAAACGCTTAATACACAGTTTTTACAATAATCATACTAAAACTCAACTTCACAAAGTCCACCAAAGACTTCACAAAGATACTACAAAACATGGTGCTAAAAATTCCACCGTGTTTTGTAGTATCTTCAACAATGTCACCGATACTGTCGCAAGTGAAACCCGTACCTACTTATTTCTCGTCTAGAATGTTCTCTACTTACTTCACGTCTGATTCCCTCTTACCACGCGTAAGTAGAAGTTATCGTGTATTAAGTATATTTTTTATTTTGGGTATCGGTGGCCTGCTTCTCTGGCTATCCGTAAGCGCACAGATGCTGGCGGATTAACAGTGCAGCGTTTATATGCGGTACATGCAGCGTTTGCTGAGCCAGTTCTATTTTGTAGTCGCGGCACACAAATTTTCGATGTATCTATATTTAATGTTCTACTGTATGCACGTAATTGTGGTGTTGTGACAACAAATAAATATTCTTTCTTTCTTTTTCTTTCCTATTTCTCAATGACTTATTGAAATGTGCCTTGACTATATTCACCAAAGGTTTTGTTTTACATTTCGATAATAAAGTCAAAAATCTTATTAATGCAGCCTTGAAACACAATGGAGAGCTAACCGTGTTACGGTACGCCCATTTCATCGCATAATTGGGCCTTTTGCCCTCCATTAGCTCGGCCAACAATCCAATCAACAATTTCTGAGATCTTTTCCATGGAAGTTCGACTGCCAAGCGGTTAATCGGATTGTAAGAATTTTGTTATTTGATTGGCTTTTGTTCGGAGATATTATTCCATTTTAAGATATTAGCTAGTCGGATACGTTCGCGCCTTTTTATAGTGATAATAATAAAGACTTTCTTTGTATTACATAAATATTTATTGAGCAGAATATTGTCCATTTAATTCGACTGTCTTTCGCCATTTTTCTAGCAGAGCCATTATCCCATCGCTATAAAATTTTTGGAGTTTCTGAATGAAAAACTGATTTAAATGGTTTATACAAGCTTCTCTTGAATGTAATTTTACTCCATTTGGATAATTTTGTAAAGAGCGGGTCTAATGATAATCCGAAGGTGCTATGTTTGGACTGTATGGAGGATGCATTAAAACTCAAGTCAAGGTCAAGGTCATTGGTCAAGGTCCATCAATTTTTATTTAGTCATCAAATATGTATGTGGTCGAGCATTGTCGTGATGAAAAACTACACGTTTTCTATTCATTGATTCTGGGCGTTTTTCTTAAAGTGCTTGTCTTAATTTTATACTAATTTCTGACAGTAGACATCAGAATTAATCGGTTGGCCACGTGGCAAAAGCTCGTAATACCTTTCCAGTCCCTCCATATACATAACATGACTTTTATCGCAGTGAGGTCTGGCTTTGGGACTATTTGTGATGACTCACCTCGCTTAGACTAAGATATTTATCGAACATTGTTATCGTAGGTAATGCACTTCTCATCGCCTGTTACCGATCTCTTCAGAAATGGATCAATTCATTTCGTTTTAGCATCATCTCGCAATTTGGAAATTTTACTCACCAAGTTTTTGTCATTTAATTCACGCGGCACCCAAACATCTAGATTTTTTTTACAAAATTCAGTCTATGCAGAGTCTATGGTTCAAAACTGTTGAGTGGTGAATGCTAAGCTCTTCGGCAATTTGATGACTGCTTATGTGTCGATCTGTAAAGACTTGGATAATAACGATTTCGGCCGTTTAACGTTCGAGTGGAATGTTCCAGCAATTTATTAGCGCTCACTCAGCTTTCGAGCGCTCAGCGTTCATTTTCACAACACAAATAATATTCAACAAATAAATTCAATAATACTCAACACACTCAATGGACCACACTAGGATTCGTGTGTGTCGTGGGTCCAGAGACACACAGAAACACAAACACAACGACACACCCAGACCCGTATAACCATAATTTATCTTTAAACAAATGAATCTCCGACCGGGAATCGAACCCGGAACCTATTGCACAGCACGTATGGTCACTGCCAACTGCGCCATTCTGTCGTCAAATTACAATAAACTTCGTAGTCTAAATTACAATATTACGTAGGGATACAGCGGTACCTGTTCAACAACTGAAACTTATACGAGATTTCAGGAAAAAATGTAAGCGAATTTGAAAGAACCCAAAAAAAATAATTAAAAGATTCCATAAAAGATACGAAAGAATAGGTATGTAAAAGCATTCGCAAACGATTGTTGTCGTGAGCGCCAAAACATAATCTTCTTATTTCTGATAAAAGACAAATATGTACTATTGAATAGGTATTATAATAGAAAGTAGAAAAGAAAACATAAAAAGAAAAACACGACACGCGTATACTTTCTTTTGATGTGGTATTCGTTTTATGTATCGCGAGATAAATTCTTTAAACGATTTCCTTTTCGTCGCTTGCTATTAAAATTGTATTCAAAATGTGCATTGTTCTAGATATTTCCAGGGACATTATATTGAGCCTACCTACCGATTTATTGTAAGCGACAATTTATCAAAATTGCGATTTTTATCCTAAATTATATTTTTAAACATCGAGACCAAATTTATAGCAGCAATTACAGTAGGTAATAATAGCAAAAAATCGATCCGTATAATTTTCAACGCTGCAACATATACCTTTATAAAAATATTATGAAATAAACCCTGTTTTGTAAAACTTGATTTTTGGCGCCCTAGTCGCTTTTTGACTTGCTAGGGCTCGTATATTCTGAAAATTTGAAACTCCATATATTTCCCTATTTGGAGTTTTCTATTTACTTTGTGAACAAACCACACTCCATTCTATTGATTTCGTCCATTCCTATTTATTTTGTAGGCAAACCAAATATCATTAACATATTTTTATATATTCCTGTGAAGTTCAATACAAACCGCATTCCCTGCGGCTATCGCGTGTGGATAAATCTAGCGGTGTTTTTTGCACATTCAATTCTTCGTTCCACGCGAGGCTGTCTGCCTAGTTTTCTATCTAAACTCAATAGATTTGTGCTGTAACCCCGGAGGAGAAAGTCGGATAGATGAAAGGTTTGGAATGGAACAAAGTCAATGGAAAACGTTTGGCATATACGTTTGTTTAATACAATGCACTGCACGCTATTTTTCTGACCGATTGCTTATTGATGGATAGATATTGTAGATAGATAAAACTCATCATTGCCCACCAAAATAAAACGAAACTAACAAACATTGTAGACTCAAAATGCACGAAACGCGGTGTTATCGCTTAAAGCGATTTCTGTCAGACAACCTTTAAGTAGAGAGAAAATAAAATTTCGATCACAGGTAGACTGGTGTAGAGTAGTTTGTTTATAGGCTTTTTTTAAAATAAGACCTTTATCACGTCCAAGCAAACAAATTATAGACTACTGATTACAATTACTAAATGATTGAACTATTTGTTATCTCAAGAGTAACGTTTGTTATTTACGAGTATGTAGGGTTGCCATCCGTCAGGATTTCCCGTATTTGTCCTAGTTTGGAGGACGTCCGGGGAGCGTAGGGTGGGGTTTTTGATGGGCATTCTCATCCAGTCACTATGGGTGACTTTATGGGTGGGTAAAATAGAAAAAAAAGATGGAGTTGTGCTATTCTAAACCGGCCGACACCACATGGCTTAGAGACCACAAGATACCACCAGATAAACATATTTGATGTTCCTAGTGGCAGTGGAAATGACACATGCTGATGTTAAGATATAAACACCTCATTAAATTCTTATACCTAAATTGAGAAGGTGTTACTAACTCCTCACAACTAATCCGTAAAGCTAACACTCGTCGCCTATTCGCAGGGGTTAATGAAAATCCATTAATTAATAACTAAATAGTTTCCTTGTTACATATTGTGAGTTCCTCACTGAACAGTGTTGGGACGTTTACCAAATGAGTCATGTGTTGAAGATTACTTGTTGTAGCTCACGACTGAATATCTCAATTATCTCACTTAGCCTGTTAACTTAGGTCAACCAAAATTAGTTTTTCTATATTTCGTATATAAAAACGGTTAATATTGATTGATATCTGACTATAATGTTCTATTATAGGGCACAGGCCTTCCTTTATAATCACTGGAAGGTTTCAGACTATAATTCATCATCCGGACCCCAGTGCGGTTTTGGGGTCTCTGTAGATTCTCTAGCATGCGGATTTCTTTCAATACCGATTATGCTCGTACAATGTGGCATTATACAGGATAAGAGAATTTATTTCTTCATTTATCTGGTTCATCAAAAAAAGTATACACATACATTAATTAAATATATGAAATAAGATAAGGACAGGCACTTTTTCTACAGGTGTACTCACCCTGAATTATACTCACAAAAAAAAAAAAGAAATGAGAAACAAATTAATCTCTGTGCTTCGCCTCAATCGAGTAACTCAAAACATGCAACGTCTGTGCCTATGCTACGCTACAAGGAAATTCGCAATACAGAATCGCAGGCGTATTCCCAATTAGCAATGAGGTAATTAGACGCCATTGTACCCTTCGAGGGTTGGTAATGAAGTGACGAATTCGACAATCCGTTTCTTCGACATTGTTGTTTGCTAGATTTTATTATTATGTATTAGCGGTTGTATTAGCATCTTGCATTGTATCTGTAGCTTGTATTTATAAACATCCTTCCCCTCCTTCGGATTTATCGCCGAGCTAGGTATATTTTAAACTGAAATAGAAACGAGCCGAGGATTTCAACTCGCGACCTTACGCATGAGAGACGAACCGTTAGGCTATCACCGCGCACCTAGACTCTAGGCTATCGCCAACAATTAATTAATTAAACTCATTGAGGGAATAATTCAAGCATTTCGTATCATTTTGACAAACGTTCACAGACGAGTTTAATCGCATTCCTAAGTTCAATTCACCGCTTCGATGAAAGATTTAAATTTTGAATTTTCATATTAAATAATTGCTAATGAATTACACTTTTCTAAGAATTGTATGAGATTTTCTGCAATGTGACTGAAACGTCAGGATGATATTTAAAACGAATGACTCAAAATCACGTAGTAATTAATTTAAATTGTCAGTTCTCTCGCAATGATATTCGTAGATAAACATAGGGCTTTCACTATGAATGTGCTTTGCTTTTTCATATTGAAAACTTCAGTGATATTGTGAACGTATTTGTTGTTCGAGTGGCTCCGTGCATGGCGCATGCAAACTGAAGTTATGAAATGTAACCGCACACCGCGCTGTCAGTTAGGGTTGCCACCTTATCTTTTATCATTTTCATACAATATATTTTTAGCATATTACATAAGTAAAATTTTTTTTTTAAATGTTATCTGACGAATTATAGTACCATGGTCTGTCCTGGGTCTCTAGTGCGGGCCGCTTCGCACACCATGCCACGATTAATGACGTCTCTTGTTGTAAATAAATAAAATAACATAAATAAAGTTTTTAACACTGTGTAGTAAGCAGGCTTGAAGACAAGCTACAATGCAAATGAATATACACTATCTTTGAGTACCCTTATATTACCTGATCCCTCAGTGGATAGCTAGAGTGGATATATAAAAAAGAACATTTTAAAATAACGTTCAATTATTTATGAGTACGGGTGACAACCCTAGAGTGCACTTTGGAAATAACAATAAAATCCACATATAAATGTATACATGCTAGTCAGGAGGGTAAAAATATTTACTTTACTGCAGGGAGAGAGGTTTCCTTCATATATAATTATAATTTTTGCTTTGTATAAAAACTCTTATACCCAGGTTATTTGGTATCTTTCAAGACCACAAGATATTTAATTTTGTTACTGATTTATCTAACAAATTCCTAAAAATGCTTTATAGGTGGTGGTAGGAATAGGTGGAATAGGTGGTGAGTACGTTTTCTTATAGTAAGAAGGCGATGTAGAAACGATACAGCGCCATCTGTCCGCATTAACACTAACTAAACTATGTGTTATAACATTAATACAGTGTTTAATATCTGTCTTCACAAATAAAGACCTTAAATTGGCCGACCGATTGATGTAGTTGGTAGTGACCCTGCATGCTGTGCAAAACGTCGCGGGTTCTTTTTTTTATGGACGAAGGCGGCAGACGAGCATACAATCCACCTAGTGGTAAGTGGATACTGTGGGCCATGGACATCCCTGATACATGCCAATATCAGTCCAGAATGACAAACGGTGGCACACCTCGGATGCGCTGCGCTACCTACCTTGTGAGATGTAGAAATTGATTTGGAAAAAGGAGATGAATAGGATAGGATGGGATGGTAATGGGCTCTGGTATATCTCACTCATTACAGAAACACGTACGTACATTCTGTATTGGATATAGTGAGAAATGCAGTATATGTCAAGGTAGTCTTCTGCGTGAGAGGGGTAACGTGGCCAGGCCAGCGGCTGTTGGATGGCAGCGTGCATCCTCCCCCTCCAAATGTATGTGATGGCGGTTGACACAAACGAAGACGCGGGTACAGCTTGTTACAAGTGAAAATAAACCAAAAGGGCGAACTGTAACATTCCCGGGACCAAAAATTCTGTTTCTGAACAAATACAGGCGGTAACTGGCAACACGTCACGTGCAAAATGTAAATATTGGGGTTGATACCGCCTTGTGGCCGGAATGTCGCCGATTGTGTGAATATTGGATTCGCCTCCGGTTTCTGATTGCGGTCCGAATTTGCGTGGGATTTGTGAAGCGAGCGGAAAGGGGGAATGTTTTGCTGAGTTTTAATTTACATACCCTAAATATTGATATGCTCTTCCTCGGATCGAAAGTCTACAATTATGATTTTATTAAGTGACTAAATAGGCATTCATGAAAATCATTAATTTCAAACACACACACACAGAAACCATATGCGGGCGTGCATTTTTATAGATTATTATAATTTCATTCAGAACACAAATAATTGTTTAAGACTACTTTTATTTCAATACATAAATTCATTATTGTATGAAAAGGGGAAGGCACAGACTCTCAAAGCACAGGTTATATCTAGTTTGAGAGTCAGAGTTACAAGTACTTATTATTCATTTTAATACTCATGTTACATTGTAATGTGTCAATAAAGACTTCTTTATTTTATTAGGGTTTTACCTATGAAATTTATGTTTGTTCATTGTGGCCACTTTGAACTTTGGTATCTTGCGTTCGGCTTGCAATTCCAAATTCAAATTAATTTCAATTTAAAGCTATGACATTCTTTTTCAAAATCAGTTAGTCATTTGTTCTTCTGTCAAACGACTTTTTGCTTAGATATCGTTGTTTTGCGACCATGTACATTTGTGGTTACAAAGCTACAGATATAATGCGATGCAACCAGCCCATTCAGTATCCATCGCTGGACATGGGCCTCCTGAGACATGGAATGTAGCCCCTCAGGGTTTGTCGTTAAGCCTTAGTCGCCTTTTATGACACCCAGGGGAAGAGATGAGGCGGTCCTATTTTATAGCCGGCCGACATTACAGGATATCAATGTTTATCAAATTTATTAAGTTTAAAACTAATACATACTTACTCTACTGTTTATCAAGTTTTAAAACTAATGCATGCCAATGATTGACTTGATTAATGTAACTGCAACAAATTAATCAATCGACTGCTTACAATTCGCGTTACATTGTTAATCTCAACAGTTCGCGAGCGATGTTTCGATCAATTGACGGTTGTCATTTGCAAATTAGTAGGTGGTAGTTCGAGAGTTTGCGGATCTGTGCTAATTTATCAATTTGGTGAAACATCTTTGCAAACAGTTTACTTACAACAATACAAACAATGATGGTTTTACCTTCGTGTGATTATTTTAAATGTAGAAAAATGTAGGAGCGAAATTCTACAGTTCAAAGGCGATTTTAACATCGTTGTACTCAAACACTAATCGTAATGGAAATTTGATCGACCGATTGGCGCAGTTGGCAGTGCTTTCTGTGCGAAAGGTTCCGGGTTCGATTCCCGGTCGGACATAAATTTGTTTAATAAAAAAAAAAGAAAAACAGACAAATGTTTGTTCGGGTTTTGGTGTACGTCCGTGTTTGGTGTACGTCTCTGTATGTGTCTCTGAACCCACGACACGGGGAAATCTAGTGTGGGCCGTTGAGTGTGGCGTTATTTATTTATTTAGTCAGCCATTATGTCGCGAACTGCTGGACACGAGCCTCCCCATGTATAATGTCTTGTGCTTGAGGAATGGGTGACCTTAAAATGCCAAGCTGGTAAAGCGGGTTGGCTAGTCCTCTCTTTAAGAGATGGTGTAGTTCCTCAACGTTTGTGGTAGCGACTTTGTTTTATAATCCTTAGTCGCCATTTACCACACTCACGGGAAGAGGTAGTGCTATTTTAAAGCAGCCTAATTCGTGGACAGTTAGTACAAAATAGCCTATCATACTATGCGACTTGATCTTCAACTATTATTCTCTTTTAATATTTTATTATGTTGGGCACTTTTAGATCTAGATTATGTTTCAGGGGGAGCCTTTTAGATGGCCATGTTACCCCTCTCTCACAGAAGACTACCTTGAAATGTACTGCATTTCCCTCCTTATCTTATTTCCCTAATGTATGTACGTGTTTCGGTAGTGAGTGAGATGTGCCAGAGCCCATTCCCATCCTATCCCTCCTCATTTTCCCAACCCTTTCTCCAAATCAATTCCTATATCTCCAAAGGTAGGCATCCGGGGGCGTGCCAACGTTTGTCATTTTGGACTAATGTTGGCATGTACCAATCCACTTACCATCAAGCGGACTGTATGCTCGTCTCCGCCTTCGTACATAAAAAAAAAAGATTATTTAATTTTAATTTCATTAATTGCTTGTATCCTAAATTATATAATTTTATAACATAATTATTTAACAAACAAATATGATTTATCATAATAAAATACTCGCTGTTTGTGTTGTCATTTGGGACGCTTGTATGAATATTCGTATTTAATGAATACAAACTTCTGTTACAAGTGAATACCCTATTAATCTATTTAAACGGGTCTCAACGCGAATGTTTACCTTATTTATTTTACTCGATGTTTCGGTTGGGTTGCATCAACCGTGGTCACGAGCTGAGTCAGCCGTGGTCACGTAGTCAGCTTGTGACCATGATCGGTGCAAACCAACCGAAACGTCGAGTAAAATAAATAAGGTAAACATTAGCGTTGAGACCCGTTTAAATAGATAAAAATGTGTGAATAATTTAAGTGAATACTCTATTCTGTACGCGGCTTTACGAGATACTGAAACGCACTAACGCGAGGCACCTTAAATGGGAGACAAGTCAAATAATATTATAGTGAACATAATAACACAATTACGACCGTATTTGTCCCTGCCGTAGTTCCCCATATTAAACATGGCTTCACTTATGTATACTTAATTATTCTGCTATATAAAATGGCTGTCTGTATTTTCAAACTGTTGAGAGACCTTTTGTGTCAAAATGGCGAGTTTTTAAAAGTACATAACTTTATATTTAAACTAGTTGTGCCCGTGTCATCGTACGCTTAAACGTTAGAGTATTTGTGGTTAGTTTGATTCCCGTGGGAATTGTATAATGAATCCGAATAAAAAATAACCTAAACGTAAGCCAAATACCATCAAAATTCGTCCAGACATACGGATAGACAGACAAACAGAAAAAATCCAAAAAAGTGTTGTTTTGGCTTTGTATCATTCGTATTCTTAGTAGGTACTATTTTTTTCAAAAAGTATTTCATGTACAGACACAGTTTTGTTACGATTGCATTATATGCACCTATTAATTATGTAGGTATAGAATATGGAAAGACGTTACCTCGAAACTTATCGGTATTTAAGTTCAGCGAAATTGAATAAAATATTATTAGAATCGAGTAATAGTGGTTTTTTCTAAATTGAAAAGTGGTGATTTCCTAATATTTTCTTAGGTTTTCGCGATTACTATACATAGCAATTAAACAACTTTGAACGGTTTAAATCGCGTATATTTCACATTATTTATATTATTTTATTTATACATTATTTTACAGTCACCCCGTGACCACGTCCACTGCAAAGTGTTCGAAACGTCGGGATATAAATAATGTGAAATATACGCGATTTAAACCGTTCAAAGTTGTTTAAATGCTATGGTGATTTCCTAATTCCGAAGTCTCCATAGAAGTCCATTCGACAATTACGTGTAGTTACTGTGTTAACATGAGGATACAGAGCCTACCCCTTATTCCTGTGGAACATTCAAAGTTCTGGCGCATTGTAGCTACTTAGCAGTTTGGTTGGTAGTATTTTTCTTTACATATAAAAAACTTATGTACGAAGGTAAGTATTGCCCGCGGAAAAGACCTTGAAGCATACCTCTTGATGCCTGTTCGAACTTTAAAATACGATATATCTTATGCCTCTTATAAGTTATAACCCTTTAATATTGTTGCAACGACTGTATTTGAAGTGACTGTTAGGGGTTATAAAAGGACTGAGCCGTACGGCCTTCAGTTCTAGTACCACATTTCCATACAAAAAAGTTGTATTTTACATTTAATTTAGCTCCATACTAGGCTATACCATCAGCTATATAAGCTTCTTCCAAGGCTCACCGCCACAATGATCTCACGCTCTTCTCATCCAGCCACCATTGGTGAACTTATTCAAGTCGTCGTAGGTCCAGCTGGTCGTTCCACACTGAATTTAATGGTATCTTTTCTTCATTCACGGCCGTAAAATGCAACCAGCTCTTTGAGTGTCCAATGCTGGACATAGGCCTGCATGAGAGATGTAAGGCCTTTCAAAACGCCACGCTAGCCAAGCAGGTTGGCGAGTCCACTCTTTAAACGGTGGTGTAGTCCCTCAGGGCTCGTGGTAGTCACTTCGATATCCCTCTATAGCGGGCCGACTCCTCACTGCACATAAATATTCTGTTGAAATAAAAAGGACGTGTTATAAGTTAATTTACACTTCATCTTAAACAGTGTCCGGTGACAATTGAAAGACTATTAGGGCAACAAGAATTAAGTCATTCCGAAAAAAAAAATCATGACAAATAATTCTTAAAAAGTGATGCCCAACAAGCGAATCCGCTGTCATAACTAGTTAACAATATTAAGATTCGTGGAAACTAATTACGTCTACGCAATTTGCATTCGGTACCAGATTATACGTTAATTTACCCTCGCCCTCAAAAGGGATATTAAACCTTACCGCTTATATAAACACAGCTAGTTTTGGAGTAACAGGTATATTCTATCGTAAAATTCAATTGATGGTTACCTCTCAAAGGATTCTAATTGTTTTTCGTAATCAAACTAGTGAGCTGCGGTTTTGTTTTGTACGAAGTTCCCATTGTGTAAGAATTACTGTTAACAACACTACTTTAGTGTAACAAATTGAGTGTAAATGTAATAGGATGCCGTAACATATCATACTATAAAATATCGATGTATACTACATCTATCTATATATATAAAAAAAATGGATGTTGGTATATCTGATGTTAATAGACTTCGACACCGTTTGACCGATCACCATGAAAGTTGGCACATTACGTATTTTTTCATGGAGAAGGTTTCTATGCTATCGACTTTGTTGTAACTCGCCACTAGATGGTGCTGCAGCACATCAACTTCTATACCGTTCAACCGATCGCCATGAAAATTGGTATACATAGGTATTTGAGAACGGAGAATATTTTCGAGCTATCGACTTTGTTATAACTCGCCACTGTATGGCGCTGCAGCACATCAACTTCTATGGCAGGACAATGTCTGCGGGGTTTTGCTAGTATAGTATAAAGGCCAAAACGTAAATATGTTTTTATTTTTATGCTATGTAAAATATTTTTTTACAGAGCGCATTTGTTTACGTTTCACATCTTCAAATAGCCGTACTGCAATGTCATCAAGCTATATCCTTATATGCAGGACCCATTGATATAGGTCCCTCCTAAGGGACGCCATCTCCACGACCTTACGTCCCTATCCTCTAGCTCCTATCGGTTATATTTTTTTAAGTTATCTTCGTGGCGGTTCGTACCACCATATTTCGCGTATGCGGTCTCCACACCAGGACTCGTTGAACTCTCAACGAGTCCTAACATAATTGTCGCCTTTATATCTAACTAGCAAGTGCCCGTTATTTTGTCTGCTTTCAACACGTAGTCTTTATACATATACAGCGTGTCATCGAAATAACCCAAAACTGGAAACATGTCAACCAATTTGAAAAATATATAAGAACGTTTTAGTTAGCGATGATAAAATTGTTTTAAGGAATGAAGAAAAAGTTACAATCATGTAAAATTTTAGTTGTCCTGTCTAGAACGTTCATAGCGCTTATTACTTATATATTCTACTCGAGTCACGGGCGACGCGAGTAAAATAAATGATATAATAGAATTTTATTATAAATAATGAAAAAAAAAAAACTATTGTAAAAACTGGTAGAATCTATTCACATAGAAATATTTATTTATTGTATTTATTTATTGTACATTATTTATTTATTGCAAATTACTCTACGTTTTATTTTGTCCGCACCGGGTTTAAAATAAAATACGAGTACAAATTTGTACTTTTTTTATCTTAACAAATTTTTTGAACTGTCAGTTAAATTTTATAGTGTACTGACTGAGATAAAACTGAGATTTCCTTGTACTTTTTGCTTTTTTTGCTTGTACTTTTTGGATACTTTTGCTTTATGCATTTTTAGTTTCAGAGTATTTATTCTAGAATAGATTCTGATAAATTCTGAAGGTGATCTAACACAAAGTGTTTAAATTTAATAATAAATCAGACAAATGCTGGTGTGTAACATAGTTTATGTGTTCCGAATAAATTTTCCTCGAGTTTAGTGTTTAGGTAAGGATAATTGGGCTTCGTTAGATGAGTTACGTGGCGCGCTTCAGGTTTGTTAGCACAATTGTTTTGGGTACGAACAAACCAATATATGTACGTTGTGTGAGTCAGCCTTGGTATTTAACGAGAGAATAATAAGAATTTTGTTCATTTCCGTTGTCAATATTAATGTTGGTACTTAAAATAAGTACCTAAAACTAGTTTGTTTGGGACAGTCAGCCTTGGCCACGAACAATTATTGTTCTCAAGATGCCATTGCCGCTTTCATTCACCCTGCTCATTAACGACGCTGCCCTCTTTTCCTCGTGATAGCTTGTTGATGCGTTACCGACGGGTGGGAGTCGACGGATGGTAGGCGTTACGAGACGGAGGACGATAGGAGTCGGATGGGAGTCGGATGGGAGTCGGATGGGAGTCCTGAAGGCGTTGTTATTTTTTGGATGCAGTACACTGAAATGCCGTTAGCATTCAAATGCGTCTAGTATCTTGCGGCTTGCCGAGTATAAAAAATATATATAAAAATAGTATTGAGTCCTTTTTTGTGGGAAATTTCGTGAGCTATAACTTAGATACTATTTTTACTATAAGACCATTGAAGTGATATTTGCAAATTATTTAAAGAACAAAAAACTCGCCCGTGTCCAACTTGTATATGAACACCTACATATATTGAAATAAACTAAAATTAATGGAACAAGTAAATTTGCACATTTGCTGCATACACTAACTGGTTTGTTTGTTTTGTTTTTATAAATTACACTACTATTTTGACAATTCAGTATCAGACTCAAAGCAAGCGGCATCAGATTTATTTGTATTGTACTGGTCCTGCAGGCGGGTTTTTGTTCTGTAAATAATCAACTTCTTTTTAACTTTTTAGTTATTTCAAAGAATCATATTTTAAAAGCATTTGACAATAATGTCGAAATTAAATACCATGTCATACCATCACCCTGTTTTTGCTCTGTTGGATCTATATCCAATGCCTATGCCTATGCATCCAATGCCTATCCAATGGGGCCTATGCCCCACATAATGCTCTCCGCCACACACGACTCTATACTTAATTCTTGTCATCCAGTTACCGTAATCGTAACCTGCACTTTCAGGGTCCACTGCAGCACATGGGCTTCCTCGTGCACTTTGTCTTGCGCGTGAGAGATGTATAGCCGTAAAACGACACGCTTTGGCCAAGCGGGTTAGCGAGCTATTAGTTAAAATTTGTACGTCGGCCATCTTAAAATTTTATATTACTGTTTATTTCTCACTCTCGTCAAATTGCTGGAGATCATTTGTTCTAGTTAAGCCGGCTAAATGAAACCGTTGAAGTGAGCTATTGAAATGTTGTCCACGATCTGATGATATTCGAAATGTCGGATTTTTACGAGTATATCTAGTATTCATCGGTATACTTGTGACATTGTTCTTTATGTTCGTCGTATTGTAACAATTATACAATAAAGAGTTTTAAAGAAACGAACAAACCTAATAATTTTATGTTAAAAATTTTACTTTTTCAATTTTAACTTAACTTTTATAAGAACCTTTATAATTGTTACCACGTTCACGGTTTTCTTATGTAATTTCACGCTTGTAAGGCAAAAGAGCTTCAAAACTTGTTGTTCTATTTTGGTGTAAAGTTGGTAAAAAATAATGTGGTAATCGCGGCTAGCTTTGATCGGCAGAGCGACTGCGCCGGGCGCCATCGTGCATCGCCCGCTCGTGTGTCGGACCGGACCGTGTGCGCGCGCTCTAATGAGCAGACGAATTTACATAAACCTGTAGAAATTTACAATTTATTTTTAATGACGAAAGGTAATGTTCCCGGAGCTCTTTCCTCTTTTCTTTTATAGAATGAAGGCGACAGACGAATCGTCAGTCCACCTGGTGTTACCTAAGTGGTATCTGGTGGTACCTAAGTAGCTCATGGACAGATGTCCATGAGCTACTTAGGTAGCCTGGACAGGCATCCTGCAAACCCGGAGACTCCGCGTGAAATCCGGACAGGTGGCAGCCCTGCTTTTAAATGATGCGTCTCTCTGTTTGAGGCATATTACGATAATTTGTATAGAACCCGTATTGTTTCTTATTTGTACTGTGTGACTACTCAGCATACAGCAATAGCACAGACGTAATATTACCATCGTGGTCGGTCGACCGTCAGTCACGAGGTTTACCGCGCATTGTTTGCTTTGTGCAGATGATCGTGGAGCTCATTTGTATTCCATCAGAACCGTAACAATGTGATTAAAAATATACAATTTGAAATTAGATAGCTGCCTGTAACATAAGTACTATAATTTGTATGTTCTGGATAATGGAAAGATGAAATATATAAATAAGAACATTTTAGGATTAGAAAATACGCCTCCGTTCACATGAATCCACAATCAGGCTCCACCGGTGGATCCATGGATAATTTTTCTTCCTCTCAAATCCACAGGCGGATTTATAGATAATTCCTTTTCCTCTTCAATCCACAGCTGAATCTCAGTTGTTAGTAATGAATTACATTTTTATTGTTGTACCTACATAAAATGCTTAGTTATTGTATCATTACTTTCGCCGCCTCGACAAATGT
Source organism: Sesia apiformis (assembly GCA_914767545.1). Lineage (NCBI taxonomy): Eukaryota > Metazoa > Arthropoda > Insecta > Lepidoptera > Sesiidae > Sesia > Sesia apiformis. Next base: position 2,244,695 of record OU611958.1, read on the forward strand.
TTGGATTAAAGTGGCCTAGAAATACCTACTTACATTTGGATTCAGAAATTGGTGGATCATAGTGGCATAAAACATGTTATATATTTGAATTCCGAATTTGATGGATCAAAGAGGAGGAAATATTATCCATGGATCCATCGGTGGAGCCTGATTGTGGATCCCTGTGAACGGAGGTGAAAATACGTACGACAAAGTACGGAACAGAGCATTTTACCTTTAAAAAACAGTTCAGCCCACGCAGTGAGCTGTGTTTTTAGTATGTGAGTACAGCGATGCAAACTATAGCGAAAAACATCGGAATATTCAGGTCTGTGTTGGCGTGTATTTGGACTAAAATCCGATATTAAGAAACATTCCATTGCTATTTTACCTATCTGCTATCTTATGCTATCAATCAATAGTATCAATTTGTTATCAATAGTAAAATCTAATCCAGAAATACCTTTAGTAGCCTACGTTGTTTATTTCAACATCAGCTTTAAACATCCTACTGCAGGGTACAGAAAGTAGCCTAGAAAGTACAAAGGGTAAGCAGGATCCTCCGTGGATATACCAGTAGCGGGATATCTAAATACTTATACTCGTAATTTCTCATGGAGGCAACGAAATAGTAACTTTCTCTTACTGCAGTCATGAGCGGTTGCGGAGCGGATTACACACAGTCTCCATATAAAATAAATTGCTACAGGCGTATACAGTTTAATTCACAGTGTACAGTGTAGTGTAATGTTACTTAAAGAAGACAAAATGCAGGTCCACCTTTGGAAGCGAGCTCGGGCATTAAGCTGGCAAAGGAAAATGGCTAAGACTTATTTTTAGCTTTTCTTTAGAGCTGATAAGCAAACTGTGGAAGGGATTTTTTTAAATATTTTTAATGGTTGTTTCTTAATGAATACTGTATTCTTCGAACTCAGTTCAGAATTCGCTCCAGTTCAAGTACCATTTGAGCGTCTCATTGATTTGATTATCCACGGGTTCATTGTTGCCTGTTTAGAACAATGTTGTTCATTAGTGTATACGGTTGTAGTACATTTGTGGGCTTGTTGAGTACCGTATACGAGTCGAACTTCCGAGTTCAGTATAAGGAGTGGTTATACAAGTGGTGTCATAGGATTGTATAGTAACTTTTTGCCACATTACGAATGGTATTGTGTACAGTATTTATGTAAGTGAACCGTACCCACATTGATGTAGGCCGGCTTTAGTATAGGACCACCCCATCTCATCCCGTGAGTGTCGTTCCCGCTACCACAAATCCTGAGGACTCTAAAAGAGTGGACCCGTCAATCCGCTTGGCCAGCATGTCGTTTTCCGACCATACATATCTCATGCACAGGACTATGTGTATATCTTCATCTTTATTTATTAATATTTTTTTTTTATAGAAAGTAGGCGGCAGACGAGCATACAGTCCACCTGGTGGTAATTGGATATTGTCGTCCATAGACATCCGCGATACGTGCCAACAGTCTAGAATGACAAACGTTGGCACGCCCCTGGATGCGCTGCTTACCTTTGCAGATTAAGAAATGGATTGGGGAAATGAGGAGAGATAGGATGGGATGGGAATGGGCTCTGGTATCTCACTCACTACCGAAACACGTACGTACATTAGAGAAATACGATAAAGTAGGAAATGCGGTACATTTCAAGTTCAAGTCTTTTATGAGAAAGGGGTAACGTAGCCAGTCGAGTGGAATGCGGCGTGCACTCTGTATTACTATGTCTGTAGTGCATAATTATATTTGGGTTAAATTATAATTTCAAGAATTTGCTATAATCCATATTATAATTTGTTTAGCCTTCATTTTCAGTGATTAAATTGAAAAAAAGAAGTTAAGTGGGAAAGGCTGACTTGCCACTTCTATTTACTTCCCGCTAATGGTTACGAAGAAATTGGCAAGAAATTACCTAGCTTATTTTGTTGTAATTATTATGCTACTACTTACAAATGAACACTGGCTACTTACTGGCTGGATGCCTTTACTTCACATTGTTCGCTTGCTGTATTCCCTATAATGGTTTATATCTTCATAGTTTAATGGATACTACTTTGCGAACGATGAAGATCTGAAGTGAATTCACGTATTTTTCGATCTTAGAAAAATTGTTATGATTATTAGAAAAAAGGACCTAATTGTTGGTTCCAGTTTCTCAGATTTGAAGTCTTTAGTGATACCTTTAGTGAAAATCTTAAACATATTTATTTATTGCTTAATCTCAAATGTCGTGTATTTATTTAAACAGAATCTTGAAACAACGCCATTTTAAGTTATGAATCGTGTTTTTATTTAAACAGAAACTTGAAACAACGTCATTTTAAGTTATGAATTGTGTTTTTATTTAAACATAATCTTGAAACAACGTCATTTTAAGTTATGAATAGTGTTTTTATTTAAACAGAAACTTGAAACAACGTCATTTTAAGTTATAAATCGTGTTTTTATTTAAACAGAATCTTGAAACAACGTCATTTTAAGTTATAAATCGTGTTTCTTTTTAAACAGAATCTTGAAATAACGTCATTTTAAGTTATAAATCTTGTTTCTATTTAAAATAATCTTGAAACAACGTCATTTTAAGTTATAAATCGTGTTTCTTTTTAAACAGAATCTTGAAATAACGTCATTTTAAGTTATAAATCTTGTTTCTATTTAAAATAATCTTGAAACAAAGTCATTTTAAGTTATGAATCGTGTTTATATTCAAACAGAATCTTGAAACAACGTCACGTCACTTTAAGTATAAAGTGACACGATTGATTACGCTTGGTTTCCATAGAATTTTACGAATTTGCGTGGTCTATCTATGTCGATGTGAAGGACCATTAGGATTAAACTTCAAAAACCAACCTATCCCTGACCAGAAATAATAAATATTCTCGTACCATAAAATAACCTCTAATTATAGATATTAATATTTCCATAGTATTGATATGTGTAAAGACAGTTTATGTTAGAAAAAGAAAATATTTTCGGAGGGTATTTGCAGATGGCTCGGAAAATATCCGTACCTTTCTCAGAATTTGGGTCACGCGTCACGTTACCTTGTCAAAATGAGATCGATCTGATAGCCACACTGAAGATGGAGTACAGTATGGAATCAAAACAGTACACTTGTAAATACGAAAAGCGATTCACATATGTAGTGTATGTAGGTAGATCGATAAATAATATCGATCTAATTAAGATTGTCTCCCACGCATGAACATAACGTCAGGTAGATGTGAAGCGTCATTATCGCCAAAGCCATGGGCGAGTGCGGATGTGTGCAAGCACCACACGTGTTCATCTGACCAGTAAACAGTTCATCTGGTGGTAAATGGATACTGTGGCGCTGCGACATTCGCGAACCATGCCAGCATGACTTAAGAAGGGGAGTTCGTCATTCTGGACTGTTGTTAAATTTCTAAATCTCCAACGGTCTACCTACCGCACCCGGGGGCGTGATTGTCATGGACTGATGGCATGTATCACGGATGTTCATGGGCGACAGTATCCACTTACCATCAGGTGGGCCGTATGCTCGTCAGCTATTTGTTATTTCTACTCTTTACGGTGACACAGCCAAAAACATTACCGCTCTTTTTGTGAAAGTTAAATCGACATGTTATATGATGTACTGATTTTTCCTCGTCATTGCCCGTTGCTCTTAATGACCGTAGCTTTGACATCTTTCTTACACTTCACGGCGCTGCTCAGACCTTATACATTTGTATCGTACGAGTGAATTAGTCTACGACAATTCCGAGTTGATTTATTAGCCTAGTAATGGAAAAAATGATTTATTAACTTCTAGGTTATGCTTTTTCTGTACCTATTTTATTTCTGCCTATTTTTCCAAATCTTAAATTCCTAAATCGGTAGGCATTTCATCTGCAGATATTCCAATGATTAATATCATCAATGTGCTACTTCAGCGTGCTGATTCTAAGGGCTACGTTGATGAATCTCGTTCTTTTATAACATAGTTATTTGAAATGTTTTCATCGATGAAGTAAGTTTATTGTTCACAAGAGATTACAGTGGAAGTGACGCAAAAAAACAAATAGGTATAAAAAAGGTAGACCTTATAGCTAAAGCGATGCAGACATGACAACGCAAGTTCGTTAAATTGTGTGGAAATAATTTAACGAACTTTACAACTCCATAAACTTTAGTAATTGGAAACTACTCACCGATGAAACGAAATATCTTCCTTGACTGGGTTCAACATTTTTGATGAATTTTTACTATTAATTATAGCGCAATCGGGCATAGTTGTGTTTTGTAACAACGACTTGCTAGCGACACGGGTCGGAGCAAATTGTACAAATAGCGCGAGAAGTAGGAGCTTAGCACCAACTTCGGGTACATAACGACTGACAGCTTGCATTAACTATCCATCTATACCTGTGATGCAAATAGACCTTACGATGCTACACATACCAAAAGATACAACTGAACAATGAATGCATTCACGGAAACATTTTAATGCATTTCGAAACCGCATTAAACTTTAGCATGCGATAGTTTTAGTGCATTCAAAATGACACACAATCATACAAAATGTTCCTCATAAAACACACATAAAATGAGTTTCCTCAGTTGTATAATAAGAATGACCACTTTTATGACACCTCTATAATAACACTCTAAAACGAGGACAATGTATCACACATCAACATTCACGGTAATTTCTACTTTTTGAAATAAAAATAGCATGTTACAGTCGAGTGTAAATATCATTACTTTTGTGTAGATGATTGTATAATACACTACGTAGGTACTAGTACTAAATCATAATAATTTTAAGGAGTGCATCATTCCCGTGGTCAAGGTTAAAATTACAATCTTCAATAAATATTCAAACCCTTTGTACTCCATCAATACGTATTTGGCTAGCGTTTCATTTTAATTGTTTGCCTGTTCGTGTCACAATTACCTACATATCTACTTCGTTCTAACTCCATTTGGATATATTACTACATGACTCATTAAGATCAACATTAGTGATCGGTCATTGACTTTGAGGGCCTTTACTATACGAGTACGTTGCCTAGGCGGCCTAGGAATGCGCAAAATTACAAATGTTACAGATTGGCTAACGCCGGCAGTTACCTCCATCACTTACCACATAAGCGCTATTCAACAGGATAATGCTGTTGGCACACTGAGCATCTTAGCCACAAGGTCCCAATGTTTATAATAATCTATACTTAATATTATAAATGCGAAAAAGTAAGTCTGTCTGTTATCTTTTCACGCCTAAACCACTAAACCGATTTTAATGAAATTTGATACGGAGATAGATCGAAACCCAGGGACGGACTTAGGGTATTTACTGCGATAACCACATTCCACGTGGGCGTAGCCGCGGGCACAGCTAGTATAATATAAAGACAAATATCCAGAGTCTTGTTGACTAATTAATGCCCAGCCGCAATCGCTGAAGGTAGAACATGAAATTTTGATATTGTTTCGTTTATGACGTACATAAGGGATTTTTGATTTATCTCTAAAGGAATAAAACGGGGTGTCAAACTCTGCACGGCAAAAATTATTTGATAGTCCTATTAACTTGAAACTTGGCCATGGGCCTTCTCGTGTACATTGTCTTGTGGATGCCCGCATCCACAATGCATGCAATTGTCATGCATGTATGGCTGTGTGCATGTGTGCAAAATGTCTCCTATGTCTGGTTATAAAACGCCTCGCTGCCGGCGCGCAGCGTGACGTTTTATAGCCGTACATACGCGGCTGTAATATGCGCGATCCTTACAAATCGGTTTATTAATTCTATAATTATAATAAAAAAAGTAATATCATCTTTTTGTTGTTGGACAGAGCTTGTAAAACTCTACAAAGAGAGATTTGACGAGTCGACTCTTTTAGTAGTGATGTAATTAATCAGAGTTTTTGATAATGGCTTTATTATTTCCTTGTGGTCTTTTACGGCATTCACGTGAAGAGATGGAAGAGATGGAGTGGTGATACTAATATTTTAGAGCTGGCCGATACCACATGGTCAGTCCTATTAACTTGAAACTTGATATAAATATTTGACAACACAAATAATTAGTTTTATCGTTTTATAAAACTGTGTCAGGTGGCTTTAAATAATCTCTTAATAACATCTCCTCTAATAGTACGTGTTTGTTGGCAGGTGTATACGCGCTCGGTCGGCGCTCGAGCCGGGGCGCAGCGGTGGGCGCGGGCGGCTGCTCGCCCAGTTGACAGCATGCTCATCGCGTCCAACCAGACCGCCAACCTCTCCGACCTGGCGCTCTCAGACCTCCCCTCCAGCCCGTACAGTCTCGCGCAGAAGATCGTCATTGCGATCATCGCCAGCGTACTCTCCGTGCTCACCGTCGTCGGCAACTCGATGGTCATGATCAGCTTCAAGATTGACAAGCAGCTGCAAACGATCAGCAACTACTTTTTGTTCTCTTTAGCCGTTGCTGACTTCGCCGTAGGACTGATTTCAATGCCTCTGTACACATTGTTCACTATATATGGTTACTGGCCGCTGGGGCCGCACGTGTGTGATACGTGGCTGGCGCTGGATTATCTGGCGTCCAACGCGTCAGTACTGAACTTGCTTATCATTAGCTTCGACAGATACTTCAGTGTGAAATATCCTTTAACATATAGGGCTAAGAGGACTACAAGACGCGCGAAGGTGATGATTGGAGGCGCGTGGGGATTCAGTTTAGTGTTATGGCCGCCATGGATTTACGCGTGGCCGTATATAGACGGTGAGAGGAAAGTTCCTCCTACTGAGTGTTACATACAGTTTATAGAGACCAATCAGTTCATTACCTTCGGCACCGCGATTGCTGCGTTCTACGTGCCGGTCACGGTGATGTGTATACTGTACTACAGGATATGGAGGGAGACGAAGAAGCGGCAGAAGGATCTGCCGAATCTTCAAGGTGGGAAGAAACACGACTCGTCGAAGAGGTCCAATTCTAGGTGAGTTTTTAGTATTTAATAAATGTTCAGCTAAAATCTCATTGATCATATTTTTAAAAATATTTCAAATTTCAACAAACAAATTGTACGCCATTGTAAATTGTCATTTATCCTGTTAATTCGTATGTGGCAAATTCTTAATGTTTAAGGAGATTTAAGGCGATCCGACTTTTCAATTTTAATGTTGGACAAATTTTCTAATTAAAGTTGCAAAAAAATCAAATGTTTGATTTGATCAAACCGAAGTCTGATTCAAACTATTTGAAAGTTTCGAGAGTTCCATAATACTAAAAAGTATTACAAAATGTAACTCTTTAACATTTTGTTAAAGAATAACATAATCTACTCAAAAATTCCTGTAGCTAAACGGTCAAGTATTTCCTTGGCGTATAAATTATCTAAATCTGTTTAAAACTTGGAAATTTTGTCGGAATATTATATAGGCTTTATGAATATTTTATTCAAATTTTCAGCAAAAATGGGACGGTCTTTCTTTCTTGCCCTTGCTTTTGCAAAGCAGAAAGATTGTTTTTCCGCTTTGCCTCATCTACTTTCTATAAATATTCGATAGAAGACGATTGTGGCGATTATATGTATTATCAGTCAATTTTAATTCTTATAGGTGTAATTTTCGAAACAAATGAATGCCGAACAAAATAAATTTAAAATCAGGATTATTTTCAATATCTATTGATAAATTTAACGATACTTGAATATCGGTTGGAGTAATAAAATGAACATCACACAATATTTCACTATGTTTCGGAAATGATTTTATTTTAGAGCTTTATCTTTTTCTTTGGAGTGTTATCTTTTTTCTGTTTTGCTTATACTTTCTCAGAACTTGACCTGCCCATGAAAGTAAACCTAGAAAAAAGTTTCCTTTACTGTTTCAATATCCAAATTTGCCTCATTTCTGGACAAAGGTGGATAAAGTGAATTGCGCAAATCTTAATTGAACGAAACGCAATTTGACACAAAGGTAGTTTGCGTTTATATCTTGGTTAAGTTGTATTAATGGTCGCGTATATTACGGCGAGCCGCGCTGCAGCGGCGCATAACATTGCAAAAATCCTCCAGAATCACTTTTATACATTTTGCATATACCATCGCACACTACAGGCGGGCCGCATCGCAGCGCACTTGCGGACCGCTTGCCAGCCGTATTTATGCGCCGTAGTTATGCGTTATAACGCGGCCCGCCCTATTGTGCATTGTACGGGCGCAGTTAATGGTCGTAATTCTAGAATCATTCGCTGTGTGGTGACGTTAAGAATTGAATGTCAACAGCTAACTGACTTAAATGATTGCGTTGAGCTGCGGCCTGTCGCGTCTGTAATGTGCGTTGTCGCAGTTTTAAAGTGAGATACTCTGCGGCGCGATGCGGCTGTAATGTGCGCGAGCCTTTCGATTTTTTTTTTTTTTTTTGTGGACGAAGGTGGCAGACGAGCATACAGTCCACCTGATGGTAAGTGGATACTGTAACCCATAGACATTCGTGATACATGCCAACATTAGTCCAAAATGACAAACGTTGGCACGCCCCCGGATGCGCTGCTTACCTTTGGATATAGGACTGGATTTGGAGCAAGGGTTGGGGAAATGGGGAGGGATAGGATGGGAATGGGCTCTGACACATCTCACTCACTACCGAAACACGTACGTACATTAGGGAAATAAGGTTAAGTGGGAAATGCAGTACATTTCAAGGTAGTCTTCTGTGAGAGAGGGGTAACGTGGCCAGTCGAGTGCGCCCAGCGGCTGTTGGATTGCAGCGTGCACTCTCCCCCTCATAAATTGGTTTATGAGGAGGTTTATAATTAATTCAAATTGGTTCAGTAATTCTAAAATTATAACAGCTTAAACCCTTTCAAAAAATAAAAAAAAGAAATATCATCTCTTTGTTGTTCGATAGAGCTTATAAAACTCTACAAAAACTGTCTATTTTTTTTATAACGTACTAAAAACACCTTTCGAACACTGATATATTTTAAATAAATACTAGTTTAATTTTATTATACTACTATAAGTTTTTAAGTAACCCTGAAACATTACTTTAGGGGTAAAATATAACAATATTAGTAAATAAACCAACATTAAAATATTTTGGCCACCTCTCATAAATTCGCGGCATTGCGTCGCTGGCAAATGATCGGCAGTCGCACCTGTCTCTGTAACCAAGATTTACTGCTTTCGGTTTGAAAGCTTTCACTTGTCCTGAGAGTGCCCTCCCACCGGATTAGAGAAGTATTGTTCAGTGGAGCGTGTGATTTTTATTCAGTTGCTTTGATTTCTTTTTGTTTTTACTTTTTTTAATAAAACGTAAACACAAACGTAATGTGGATATTAATTTGGACTGTTTCGTGCGTCGTTTTTTTATATTTATTAAGGAATAAGGTAAGATGATGTCTCTAAATTCATTTCAATCAATATCAGTGTCGCTTTGTAGTCACGAGTGGGATTAAGGCCTTCAAACGCCGCGCTAGCCATTGTGAGTTGGCAATTTTACTCCTGTCGGGGTTGTTCAGGAACCACGGCTTATGGGTAGCCGCAATCACAAGTCAGGGGTCGTTTGTTCGCTATCTAATATTTGGCGTTATGTTGTTGCTTATGGTGTTTATCATCCAGACATATGGGTAGGTTGTTGAGAAATAAGCACAACAGTTTTGGGAAGAAATAATTATTTAATTGTTTTGGTTAGAACTTTAGGCCAAATTTAGGCCAGACTTGTTGCTTTAAATGTTTGTGTTAAGTTATATATTATGTAGGTATAATGTGCGAGTATGTAATATCTATATAAAAGTATGCGTGTATTTACTATAATATGTATGTTATTATTTTTATATGTGCATTTGATCAAACTATGTCGTGATAAAACCACTTCTTTAGTTTATAAACAGGATATGAAAAAAAATAATGTAAAATAAATAAAATAAATGACGTTAGAATTAATATCCTATCCACACCTAATTTTCCTTTTTGCGTATTTCCCGACGAATCAATACATAATCACGATAAATTATTAGTAATCAAAAAATATTTACACTCTATTTCTCAAACATTCCTTTCCACTATCTGCAAACATCCTTAAAGTGTTTTTCGTGCTTCTCAAACTTTTCCATACTCATCCTGTCTGTTTGTGTTCCGACTTTCTATTCGATTGGAGAGCGAATTATCGCTAGATCGACTCGGTTGGCTGATTGCGAGTTGTTAAAGGAATTTTGTTTCCTTGGATAGTTCCTTTAAATGTTGATATAAAGGGCGAAGTTTTAATAACGCTGTGTCATCTTTCATACCTATTTACTTTTAAATGGCCATAATATCAGTGTTCTTTACTCAGATGGCTTAAGGTTCATTTCACCTTTGATTAGGAGACAATGACAGAGAACGTGTTTACTGTTTGAATGTTTATTGGAGACTGCCTGCAGTTACAAATTTAACAAGTTCTATAATGTTAGTTACGCATACATAGCTGATCGATACAACAATCAGATAAATTTACGATAATTAGCAAATGTTCAAACCTATAAAGGAGCCGCTAAAACTATTATTATTTTCAAATATGTGTCTTGCTAAAAATTCTTTCGAGTCCCTTAGTAATTAACCACTGAGTCAAGGGGGACCCGGACTGAAACATTTGTAACTGCTTCAAATGGAAAACAGCCTCCGCCTTTGTATTGCGTGTCGCTCTTTGTGTGGATAGTCGAGGAAACGTTCTACACTGTGACAGTTGGGCGTAAAATGGTGCTAGGCGTCGTAAGCTGATAATAACTATTGTAAGGACACAAATCTAGTATGGCGTTAGTTTTCTTTATTCTAAAGAACTTCTTCTACAAAAGTGATACTACAACTATTCTAAAATATATTTCATTCATTTAGATATTTATGTATTTACTAAAATAAATAGAGGGGTGATAGCCTAGGGGGGGTCGACTCACATTTGTGTTATCATGAGTTCAAATCCTCGGCCGGTACCACTGAATTTCTACTTAAGTTTTTTTAAATTGTCCATAGATCGGCGGTAAGAGGAAAACGTTCCGAGGAAACGCGCATTACTGCAGAAATAAAAATGAAATCTGTATTATGTGTATTCGTCAATCCGCACCCGACCCTCGCGGTGGCTTACGGCTCGAAAGTGATTTTCTGGGAGAGGCCTCTGCCCTGCACTAGACTGATACAAGTACTACAATAAACGTACTAAGATTACATATTGACTAACTGACAGATATTACATACTAATATTAGGAGGCCGGCGTACGAAGCCCACAATTACAATTCGAAGCGAGTGCAAAAATCGGCATGGAATTGCTATCTCTGTTTGACTGACCGCTCAGGCCCCGTGCTTGACGCGATAGCACTACAGTCGTTCAGAATTTGTTATAAATTTGGACGTGTTCCGTAATACCAAGAATGATGAATGAAAATTTAATGTTATTTAAATTTTTATTTGGTAATCCGTAATTTGACAATATACGCTATGTTATAGCTTGAACCATTTTATAAATATTAATGTTTTGAATACGAAACAAATAAGAAGAAAACATGTCATTTACGCCATGAAAACATGCAAAATGCAATTCGCTTACATTTCGATTTAGGTAAGTATTTTGAATCAAAAAAGAAGCAGGAACCTAGATAAATGCTATCCGAATCCGAATAATACCATAATATGGTGGAAATATGTACTAATTATAAATTATTTTAGTATTGCGTTTGTATGGGCAACTCATCCTCCGGAGGCCTCTTAAGAAGCCCTTAAATTTCTGTGAACTACTGTGAACAATGTAACCTTCGTCGATTTTTTTTTCTAAATTTCAATTCTAAATTCAATTCGTTTTCAATTTTTTTCTAATTCTAAATTCGTTCCAATCGTCAAATCTGCCTGTCGCACGTCGCAAAAATATTAAGAAACATTAAGATTATAAGAAGATTGTGTAAGAAAGCTTATATTCCACAAGAGCTGGTGAATTGCATCATTACTGGATAATAAGTGACTATGTAATGGCTATCATGGGCAGAATATCCAATTAGGCGAGTCCAACTTCAGCAAGGAGGTCAATAAACGGATTCAACTCGACTGGATGGCATATATGAAAATGCGTTGGTTCTTCTCTGAAGACTAAAGCAGTTATGATGTACGGTGCCGAACCTGACGCTGTACCTTATCCATAAATTCAAATTCGCCCAACGAGCTATAAGATACGTCATAAGATACGAAACGATGAGACTCGCCAAGTCATGGGCATACCATATCGAATCAGCATTTTGAAGCGGCAATGAGCAGGTCACATTTGTTGCAGGACCGACATCTGATGATCTAGACGTAGACGATCCCTTGAATAGAGGCAGCGTACCAGAAAATGCAGTGTAGGCCGCTCTCCGGTGGACCGATGACTTGAAGAAGTTCACCGGTAATGGCTGGTTGAGAAAAACCCAAGTTCACGTGGTGGCTAGCCTTGGTGAAATAGACAGCCTAACGGCGTGCTATTTTTTGCAGTTATATATGGGGATTTTATTAGCTTTGATAATAAATCTTGGTGAAGATTAGCTGACATTCTTTACTGAGAACCCCTAACTTCGAAGCTAACGTTTCAGACCCACGTTATATTCACCCACCTACTTTGTATGTAATCATACGTACGCATTTAGGTACGGCGCGTGTGGGCCACGGCGGGTGTGGGCCATTCAACCCTCACGTTCACACTCGAAATGAAAAGCCAACACCCTCTGCCTTCTGGCTAAATTTAAGTAAAAATATTTTTATATATATTGCTTTTGGTGAAATTTGAAAAGAACAAAATAAAGTAATTCAATGTAATTCACGTCTTACTTGTTAATAAAAATGGGATTTCTCCCCTCTGGTTCTAAAGGAATGTACTTATTTTTAAATTTACACTGCTTTTGGCAAAATTTTAAAGGTATAAAATAATTCAGTGTAATTCTCGGTTTATTCGTTCACAATTTTAATGAAGAGGGAATTTCACTTTCTGGATTTATACCTAAATTTAACTAACTTAAATGCTTGTAGGTATTGAAAATACTGAAAAATCCTTTAAAAGAAAATAATAGGGGGACCGAAAAGAAATCAAAATTTCTTCGACGAGCTCTTTCACAGTTAGTACGTGTGGGGACATGGTCCAGTAGACATGTAAGTTTTGTTTTTACGTTGAAGCTATGGTTGTAAATTTTATTTTTACTGTTCAATTATTTTTTTTCTTCCAGGTCAAGAAAGATGTCAAGAATGTCAAATAGAAGAAGCGCACTTACGTCATTGTATGCTGGTATGCTGTGTTTGTTCGACCAAAGGATGAAGGCAAACGAAGCAGTGAAAGAAATCACCGATACTTACGGGAATATTCTGAAACTAAACAAGTGTCATCGGTGGTTTAAACAGTTTAAAAATGTAAATAGGCACCTCAAGGAAATGACACGAAAGGGACGACCCCAAAAATTAGATGATGATATTCTGAAGTCGATGGTGGAATCAGACCCTCGACAAACAATCGAGGAATTATCGTTGAAGATTGGCTATCCATGGTCTACAGTTCAGGATCATGTTCGTCGCATAGGAAAATTGGACAAGGAATTTGGGTTTCCCCAAGGAATATGATGCAGACGGCGCTCGATCAACGGCGTACCATATTTTTTTTTTTTTTATAGAGAAGAGGGCGGACGAGCAAGCGGTATCACGTGATGGTAAGTGTTACCGCCGCCCATGGACACCTGCAACACCAGGGGGCATGCGGGCGCGCCGCCGACCTTGCAAAATCCTATTCACAGCTCTCTTGAAGAACCCCATGTCGTAGTTTAATGGGAAGACCTCTTGAGGCAGTTCGTTCCACAGCCTACGGGTTCGCGATATAAAATAATTGTAAATAATGATATATATAATAATATGTGCATCTCTTCTGTCTCGATAGGAAGCCGATCCGTTTTTGCGCCGCATTGTGACTGGGACGAGAAGTGTGTGCTATACAATAATCCTGTACGAAAAAAACAGTGGCTTTGTTCCGGACAAGTACCTGTTCTGACTCCTCAACGATCACTAACAATAAAGAAGGTCCTTCTTTGTGTGTGATGGGATTTTTCTGGAATTAAACATTATGAATTGCTTGAACCCGATCAGACCGTTACAGCAATAGTGTATTTTGAACAACTCGAGCGAATGAAACAAGAGCTCATAAAAAAACTGTTTTGGTCAATAACAAAAAAAGGATTCTTCAACACGATAACGCGACGCCTCATGCTGCAAAAATAACACATAGGAAAAAATAAGGGAGCTTGGATTGGAACTTCTGACTCATTATTCACCAGATTCACCAGATCTCGCGGCGTCAGATTACCACCTATTTAGATCATTAGAGCATACATTAAGACATAAAAAATTTAACAATGTTGGGGAAGTGAAACCGCACTTAGAAAAGTTTTTTCAAGAAAAATCAAAAGACTTTCTCAAAAAGTTAATCGAACAATTGCCTTTACGCTGGCAAAAAGTCATAGAAAACGATGGAAATTATTTTATTGATTAGTATTTAAGATTTTTTTTAAAAATAAATGTTTTTCACAAGCAAGAAAAATTTTGATTACTTTTCGGTTCCCCTTATATAAAATACGCGGAGTATTCAAATTCAAGTCCGATTTTTAATTCGATCCTTGGGTACATGGAAGTTAACGTTTAATTATACTAATCACGAAGATAAAAATAAACTAATTTAAACAAAATTAATTTTGGAAGAAACAAGAATATTTAATTGAGTAAAATTTTCATTCTTAAAGTGCCAAGTGAACAGCTATTTTAAAATTTTTCGAGATTTTACCCTTACAATATTGTGATGTGCCTCCACCAGTAGAAGTAAAATCACAAGTTACTTTACACAATTTATTTATAATAATGTATCTTACAACGTTAGATGTTGAATGTGAAATATTAAGTGAGTATTATTAGATTTCCGTGTTCTTATATACGTACAAAATACCATTAGGAAAATACGTCATTTGCGTTATTACAATACAACTTTCAGTTTAGAGACAATTAACAACATACTTATTGGTTTCACTTCAATTAGGTAATGAATGTCAATTAATAATGATCGACTAATAACGACCTTTAGGAATGTTACTTTGTTGAGTAATGTGCTAGGTACATTACAATATCGTACCGTCAGCCTGTGTCCATCCACTGCTGGATATAGGCCTCTTCCAAGGCTCCTCACCACACACGCTCTTCTCATCTAACCACCACTGGCGAACTTTTAAGTCGTTGGTCCACTTGGCCAAAGGGCATCCCACACTACGCTTGCCGGAACGTTTGCTATTACTACTTGGTAAATCGTAGGTTTTACTGGAAAATCTCAAGATTCGCCATTGATCTGGTTTTTACATAGACATATACATACAGACACATCAGTGTTGCTAATGTCGTTTACTGTCTATTTTCAACTAGAGCTGTATGTAATTACTCGTAAAGCATTTGTAAGTATTTGCTTACGCTCTCACCGTATACAAAGAATCCAACGTCTGCTTTTTGCGAACGAAATCTAAAGGAAAAATATTGGTGTCGTTGTAGCATTAACGACACATTTTCACGACACGTCTCGTCGGGCGCACACTCCGTTTATCCAAACGCGACTAATAAAAATACGTATCGGCTGAGAGCGTTTAAAAATTTCATCGTTTACCCCTGGGGGTAGGCGTTTTAGCGAGCCACACGTGCGTACGATTGAGGCGCTCGTTTCGAGAGGACGAGGCATTTGTTTCGTGAGTCACGACTCGTGAGAAACGAGTCGTGTCTTTACTACATATTTCATGAGTCCTTTATACGCCTATGTATATTTCATGCCTACGGCAGGCAGCGCATCTGCGGATGGCCGCAGATGCGCTGCTTGCCTTTGTAGATTTAAGAATCGATTTGTTTATTTAATTATGTATATGTTACTGTACAAGTTCGAATAATGATAAAATTAGGTCTTACATCTAAATCTTAAAATTTACCAACATAATTTACTAAATGTTAGGATTGAGAGAAAATCTTAAGATTCACCAATGTTCTGGCTTTTACAGTAATTATATACGATAATTCGGGAGTGTACCAAATGTTTATAGTTTTGACGGATGTCGGCATGTGTCCCGAGACGTGGGCGACTGTGGGGACTATCAGCTCGTCTGTCAGATTTTTACTTTAAAGTACTGCACCATGTCTGCTTCACTGCCTCATCGTCCACAAAGTGGCATTTATGTGAGTCAGGAGTAACTCAATATACTCATCGTAGTAAATTGTCACCCCTGCCCTCTTACAAGTAAAAGACATTAAGGGAGTTCGTTGATTCACGCGCCGAGTATATAAAGTCGTACGTGTTTACAACGTATTTTGCAGTGAAACTGAGGTCTTGCAGATTTTGACAGCGCCGACTCTCCATTAACATCTTATCGAGAAAATGCGGACTTAGGTATTTGTATGAGGTAGTTCATGAGTTATGACTAACCTATTCTTCCCGCTCTGTAGTAGTAACTAACGTAGTGTTGTAATAATGAACGCGGAATACGCGACGCTCGTGACCCGAGTGAGCGGTAATGAACATTTAAGAATCGAGCGTTCAATGCTCGTGAGTGTTGTACTTAGTCCAAGTTTAAGTTTTTAAAATCTTGAGGTTCAAAAGCTGGAATCTAAAAGGTTATAATTAAGGCTCTTAAGGTTTATTAGTGCTAATAGACTGAAGGATGTTATGAAAGTTTTTTCATTTTATTTTATTTATACGGTATACCAAAAGTATACATATAACAAAATTGTAATATAATACATTATACACCGTCATTGAAAAGTTTTAGGACCACTTAAAACAACCATAATTTTTTTCCCAAAAATAATTTTTATTGAAACCAAAGTCAGAAATGTTCAAAAACAATGAATTTTTTCGATTTTAATCACTTTCGCTCGATATGACCACCTTTTGCCTTGACAATTTCCTTCAAACGGTCTGTGAACGAGTTGCATGCGGCACGAACGTGATCTTCCGGTATTTTGGCCCATTCTCGAACAATGGCTTTCTTGAATGCATCCATACTATGGTATTTTTTTGCGCCGACCTTGGTCTCCAAAATGGACCAGAGACAATAATCTAGCGGGTTTGCATCGGGAGATTTGGATGGCCATTCAGTGTGCGAAATGAAGTTCGGAACGTTGTTTTTTAACCATTCTTGGTTCACAAGCGCTTTATGTGCCGGTGCCGAGTCTTGTTGAAACGTCCACGGTCTCAAACCGAATTGTTTACGTGCCCACGGCTTCAGAGCAGCTTCCAGGACTTTTTCCCGATAGTATGTCGCATTCACTTTGACGCCAGGGTCGATGAAAACGATTGGAGTGCGCCCATTTTCGGTTACAGCTGCCCAGACCATAATTTGTGGTGGATGTTGGTTTCTGCCGACCGTACGATGATCCAAATTTTCACTCGACCTCTCTTTTAGCCATACACGATCATTTTGTTTGTTCAAATATTGTTCCAATGGGAAATTTTTCTCATCGGAGAACACAATGTTCGGAATTTCACCACTTGCGTGCCGACGAAGCAACAACTTTGATCGGTCCAGTCTAACTTTTTTTTGCTTTGCAGTGAGTTCATGCACTTTTTGGCACTTGTACGGCTTGAGTCCAAGGTCGTTTTTCAGCATACGGTTCATTGATTCGGTTGATACATGCAATTCTTTTGCCAGTTCATTTGCACTTCGGCGCGGATTTCGACGAATTCGTTCTCTCACTTTCTTGACCGTAGATTTTGTTGTTGCACTTTTTGGACGGCCACTTCTTGGTTTGTCGTTCACGCTACCGGTCTCATTCCATCGTTTTATGGTGCGACACACGAAGGATTTGTGGATTTTGAGGTGTTTTAGGTCGCGAACAATTTGCATTGTTGATTTTTTGCCCAAATAAAGAGCAATTACCGCATTACGCTTCATTTCCATGATGTAAAACTTTTTTTCTATAAATCGCGGAACAAAATGCTTTCGTACGCTTGTAAACAATAGACTGAAGTGTCATTAGGCTAAATTTGACAGTTGTGGTACGAGCGGTTTGAAAATGACAGCAGTCTGAAGTTGGTCCTAAAACTTTTCAATGACGGTGTACTGTAATATATACTCTAATGTATATAATCCTATTAGAGCTTATATCTATTACCTACTATTATTATTTTCTAGTAACGTCTAGTAGAAATAAAAAGTAAACAAAAACTTTAAATGTTACGCGTTTATACCCGATTTACAAAAAAGAGTGTAAGTTTGTTGATCTAAATCCCTGATTATATAAGGTCATAAGGTCATTACAATACTCCGTTTTGTAAGTGAATTAATTGACTTTCTGAAGCGCAAGGACAGCGCTCGCTATCACTGTGCCTTATTAATAATATGCAGATATTCGAACGAGGAAACTCATGAGTCACGAGTAAGCCCACGTCCCCGCAGTAATGGGGGTCTGCCTCCCCTTTACGAGTGAAAGACATTACGGTACGGGTACGCTGATTAACGTGCTGAAGACGTAACATGTTGCGTATATTATACTCTATTATGCAGTAAAATTGAGAGCTTCCTGAATTTGGAAGGGCAATTAGTTATCATGTTTTTAACATAGAGAAGAGTGCATTAATAACATTTGAGATTTTCGACGTTTTCACACATATTTATCTATTTAAATGGGTCTAAAAGCGAATGTTTACCATGGTCTCGAGTTGACTGAAGAGGCGGGTAGTCCACGCCGAGAGCTGCGAGCAGTTTCATCAACTACATACTATACATTTTCCTTTCTCCAAATACATACTATATAACTCTCCATAGGCAGGCGGCGAATCTGGGGGCGCGCCAACGTTTATCTTTCTGAACTGATGTTGGTGTGTATCGCGAATGTCCATGAGCGACAGTATTCACTGACCACCATGAGGACTGTATGCTCATTAGTCGCATTATTTCCATAAAAAAAAAAGATTTATCTTTTGGACATTTTATATTTCTGCCTATAGTAAAATGTAGATTGTTGGTTTTACATTTAGTACAATAATTGGGTTGTATCTGTGTTATATTAATATATGACATATTACCGTTTGTTTGCTCAAATTAAATAGCGTTTCAGAAACCATGCTTTATAAATAACATAAAAAGTCATACAATGTGTTCTCGCCTTAAGAAAGAAAAGTCGCCAAATATTGCCTTAACAAAGCAAGAAACCAATTGTCAACCCATCCGCGTCCCAACTCAAAAGAGTTTCAATATACGGTTTTATTATAAAGATTATGATCTAAAACGGGCCTTTTTCCCGGCTTCATCTCCTTCGGGAAATAAAAATAATCCTCTGAACACAAAGGGCCCTTATTTCTTCAACCGTAGGTACATTAGTCTCGTAGACCGGCTCATGTAATATTAAACAAGGCCTAACCGACGTTTTATTAATCTCACAGGTCCGAATTCCTTGGGATTTTGGGGGGTTATGTAGAATGTGAGGTCTGAAGACATGGTTATTTATAAGCAGTGTTCATTGCTTATCCGATATAAGCTAGTTACGTTCACATTTAATAACGCTTTTGTACAACGTGTGTTACGCAACAAACAATATGCTTATTCATAACTTGAGTATTCATTTGATGTTTATATTTTTTAATTTCAATAGTTGAAGTTACTAGAAATCGATATGTGACATCATAATATATAGAAAGATGTCAAAATTAGGGTTTAGAAGAAATAATTACGATACTGCATTAATAATGTTACAAATTCACGACCACAGCATTTTTATTTATTAATTAGGTTATTATTACAACTCCTTTGCAGCGCATTAGCATATTCTTCAATAGACAGTTAGGTAGCGCCAACCGCAAATATAACTTTGAAGAACTTACTGATATTCAATCAGTTATAAAAAAAAATATCTTTAAAATAATAATAAATCATTTACGATCGTAAAAAAGTTTGCAAATGTGTTAAAGTCGATTGGTGAACACTTTAAAATGTTTGGATACTATAAGAACTATAATAATTTAGGGGTATCTAAACTATTACCTATTAGGCACCCCGCCACCCTGTTATGCTTCTTATGAGAAATAACTAAATGAGCAACAAAATACATTGAATGAGCAGCAAAATATACTGAATGAGCAGCAAAATATACTGAATGAGCAGCAAAATATACTGAATGAGCAGCAAATCGATGGCAGCAAATTTAAAGGTCGATTAGGTTTAGGTTCTCAGGTGACAAAAAAGAAATAGGAGACCGTCCTCCGCCGACATAGTGAGCACGTTTGATCAAATGACTTTGATCTAAGGTGAGGACATTCTTAGTACTTTAAAATTATTTATTGTAGTTATTTACTCGTAAAAATAGGCTGTTTAGTTGGTCATGATTTGGTGCTTATACACTATTTTCTGCTGTTCGTTTAAATACAAGCACTTACTAATTTGACGGTAAAAAAACATCGCGAGGAATCCTAAATGCTTAAGAATTAAAGAATTGTGAGTCTTTAGTAATATTTATACATTTGCCACAAAAAAAATCCAAAATATTGAGATAGCACTTAGGTAAAAATCTAATGGTACAAGGAGTTCGATCTTATGTTCTGAGGTATGTAAATCGAGTATAGATACTCAAAAGGCTACTGTCGCTTATCGCTAAATTACAATGACCTACTTCGTAAATATTTATTGGGACGATGTTTGTTAAGCTGGAAACTCATTTATTTCGGAGGCAACATGTCCCGAATGTCACTTGCTGGTAATTAACGAATAGTTTACAGTTGCCTCGACGCAGTACGATGAGGAGCAGAAGTTAATCTCCACATGAAAGTTTAAACTATGCCACGCGCACACAGACTCGACATTTACACGATTTCCTTTCGCGGCGCCAGAGATGCAAGCAAACATACCATCTTCTGTTTGTAAGATTTGACGCTACTCGCAGTTCAAAGAGTTACGAATAAGCCCTTTGAAGTTGAAAGTTCAGAATTGAGATTAAACCAGTCAAGTACCTACGGCTTGGCCCGATAGTGCCAATTATACATTAATAAAAGAACAATTTAAGATCAAATAGCCTATATGGTATATCAAAGTCTAAATAGTCCGACAATAAATAAAATTCTGAGTCTGTTTCTTGATAGGTTAACTACAAGACAATATCAAAGTACGTTATCTGAATGACCGTCGAAACCATAGACTAACTACGAAGCGTACATTGTCAAATTTGTTTTATCTAAAAATATGTTATTTGTATGCGTGTGATTTTTCATGTGAATGACGGCGCTTGCTAAACATCATATTACACACCATATGGCTTATTAAGTTACTTCGTTAATGCATGTTTGTTGGGACTCCGGACCCCTCCAACTAGTTGACAACTTCAGCCATTTGACAATAGATTCCGACTTATCTTTGTTTATGGTAAATGCGCTGTTTGAATATTTGTTGATATTCAAACAGCTTGCATGTTTCTGTTGATCTTTGAGCGGTTTGAGCTGTTGCGAGTATATTGCAATTATATCGGTATGGGTGGTGTGGGGGTATAACTGGTATCAGTTACATTGGGCTGGAAATTAAGGTCTCCCATCATGCATTATGCATAGATTACCGATTACCTCGGTTGGAACTACCTTCTCCCGTTTTTCTCTGTTTGCTTTAAAACTTTCGTCTTATTTATAAACATTTGTTTTAAAATGTCTTTGCCTGTTTGTGTTCGAATTCCCCCTAAGTAAATACTGTTTAAATTGAATCTTTGCTTAAACCTCTTTATCACTTTGTAACCGCCTGCAGTTCTAATTATTAGAAAAGGACAAGAGATTGTAATCGATCATTACATTTAACGTTTATGAGAAGGCGTTTGCTTGTGACTCAAAACACAATGATTCTATTATTCTATTCTACTAATTCTATTCTACTAAGTATGATTCATTGAATGTGTTTGATTTTGTGTTATGAAGCAGTTTAGTGAAATCGCAATCGTCAATCAACACACGCATTTAAAACAGTAGTTTCTCTACTTTTTTCTTCGTGTACTGTGACTTGCTGTAGTTTAATATACAAGTGGCGAAGTGATAAATCGCTTTGTGTCATCGTGTCTGGACTTTATTAAAAAAAACATGGGTAAATTTCGTTACTACGACCACTTGGGGCCCAGGGTTTTACTTTTAATTGCATTTGTAAAAGTTTTCTCTCTTTTTGAAGTAAATAGCGGCAGAACGATACTCGTGATGTACTTTCTGTTCTGTAGTTCTCTTTTTTATAGAAAAAATGCGGCATACCAGCATACAGTTCACGTGATAGTAAATGGATATTGTCGTCCATGGACATCCCCGATACATACCGACATCAGTCCAGAATGACAAACGTTGGCACGGGCCCTGGATGCGTTGTCTACCTTTACAGATTAAGGAATAGATTGGGAGAATGGGTTGGGTGAATGGGGAAGGATGGGATGGGATGGGAATGGGTCCTGGTTTATTTCACTCACTATCGAAACACGTACGCAATTGTGCGCCCCCTTCATTCCCTCATTGGAGGGAAATAGAATAAGGGGGGGGGGGGGATGCCAGTGTATTCCAAGGTAGTCTTCTGTAACGTGACCAGTCGAGAGCGCCCAGTCTCTGTGGGATTGGAGCGTGCACCCTCTCCCTCATAAAATATACTCGATATCTTTTTATTCAAATGTTTCACGTATTATACGGGGTATCTGTGCTAGTTGTGCACGACAGAATAGTGAATAGTGAAAGTGCGGTGCCTATATACCTATGTGTACAATATAGAATCAGTGCGCGAAATATGTATGTGCTAACATCACACATTTCGGAGGAAAAGAGGGCCGTCTAAACAGAGTTCCGCAAGTAGCAGAATTTAAGCGGCACGATTTTGGTCAAGAATGAAATTCACGTGCCCTTCCTCCGGAATAATAAAATGTTAACACATACATAACACGTTATCATAAGATGTCGATGTTATATAAAATGATTAGATAAGGTATTGATATAATGTAAAATGTTAAGGATTATGATATACTATTGTTTTTACGTATTTACAACATCTCATTTACTTATGTTTATTGTGCTGTCTTATATTTTTTGTATGTCTTATTCTCGCTCTCCAAAGTACTAGGATACCTAGGTTATAAGTCAGGGAATTAGAATAAGGTTTAAAATAAAGACTACCGCCATTTTAAAAGCGTTCATTTTACCGCCAAAGTGTTTCATTTAGGATAAATTCTAGAACAAAAGTTGCGGGCTAGGTGGCGTAGTTCCGGTATCGGCGCCACTGGAAAGCAGTGCACCCCCGGTCCTCCCACACCTCTTGCTACTCACAGAGGGGGGGAGGGACAATAAGAGAAAAAGGAAATTAAAAGGAAAATACCTAAACTTCGCCACCGAAAATAGTCTTTATCCTCCGTGCAATAAGAGGACCGGCCCAGATAAATAAGACTTGTAACCTAGATATTATGTACAAAAGTGGAGAGCTAATAGCATTAAAATTTCCTCAGGGAACGGGGGGATCGCTAGGGCAGCAAACCCCTATAAAAAGGCAAAGGCCTAACAGCCAGCTAGCCAGTTCGTCCTCAGCACTTGAGTAGTAATTAACATATAGAAGAAAAGTGAGCTTGCTGCCCGTCGCCGCTCCCTCCGCACCCCTGTGTTAATGTAAACCAGAGCGGCGTTTTATTTCCGTATTCACCCCAACACCTGATCTGCCGAGATCCCTGTAACATCAAGACCGGCAAGCCTGAATCCTACACCCCCCCTGTTAGAGCTAAGACGTGTGGCCTGCAACATTGGCCTTCGATAGCCATCGGCGTGCAACTTTAACATCTGGTTCTCCGAGCCAGATTGCTGAGCCAACACCCGATCGCCAAATCGGCGTACACCCCTAACACTAGTAATCTATTAAACTTTTATGTTTTGAATTGGTAAACAGGTATTCAAGTTCTGAGATTTTTTGCGTCGCATTATATCATAAATAAAACGAATTCCACCAAAAACGTGCCCAAGATTTTTGTAAACCGATTTTAATCAACCTTACCAAATAATTTCCATATACTAAAAAGTACATTTCAAGGTGGTCTTCTGTGAGACTTATTTACGTGATTCATTACTTGTATGAAATGTACGCCCTTAGATGGATACTTATCCTATCGATCAATAGGGAAAAATCATAGTACGAGTCATTGAGCGTAGAAGTCATTACGGAAATGTCCAAGGAATCTACTTGTTACAGAGAATACTGCTTTTGAGTTTCGGAAAAAAATCACCGCCAGTTGAATTTAAAATAATTATTGGTGTCGAAGTTTACACGATTGAAACTATTTGTTAACTGATTACTGTTATGTATTACGTATGTGTGCGTGCACTTGCAGCTGTGCGCCAGTCTCTAATAAACGATTGTACTGGACACACGTCTTCGATTTGCTAGTGGCGACGAGTGATAAAATAATAAGTTTAAAAAGCCGGTTTTACGTAAAACTATACGTTTATATTACTTATGCAAGATGTCAATTGGGAAAGTGCGAGAATTTGTAATCAAAACAGGAAATTGGACGGGTTATATCGAAAGATTAGAAATGTACTTTTTGGTGAATAAAGTATCAGACGATATGAAACTACCTACATTAATTTCCGTAATGGGTGAGGAAGCGTACGAGCTGTACGATACGTACGATACATTGGTGAGTCCTACGAAACCCTCGTTATTAAACTACAAACAAGCCGTGGATCTTTTCACTGCCCACCTGCAGCCGAAACCTACAGCATTAGCAGAAAGGTACAAATTTCGCCAGCGTAGGCAGCTTAACAATGAATCTATAAGTGACTATGTTACGGAGTTAAAAAAATTGTATAAATACTGCTATTTCAAAACAACGCTTGACGAGAATATTCGCGATCAACTGGTCTGTGGTCTAAAAAGCGATATTATCAGACAAAGATTATTTGCGGAACAAAATTTAGTATATCAACGAGCCATTACATTGGCTTTATCATTAGAGGCCGCAGAGCGGGACGCGAACACCGTGGAGCGCGGCAGTGATAAGTTAACCGAAGATGTTTACAAAATGTATACCGGCGAATGTCCCAGGTGTGGGGACATCAGACATCAAGCGGATGGTTGCTCATATAAAGAGTACGTGTGCAGTGGATGCCATCAAATCGGTCACTTGAGGAGAATGTGTCCAAAACATAGGAGACGGTCTGGACTGGCGGGTTCTGCCAGTAATTATTACGAGCATGATACGGCGCGGGCGCGCGGTAGCCGCGCGTCGACCTGCGTCGCGGGCGGCGCCGGCGGCGGCCGGCGAGGCACGTGGCGCGGTGGCCAGCGCGGGCAGCGCGCTGCGCGGCGCGGCGGGGGCCGGGACCGGGCCCCTGTATACTCGTTGGAGCAGCAAAACGAAGTCGACGAGCGGGGCTCCGCCGCCGATTATTACACGGAGGAATTGGAAGACAGTGAAGTGGAACCTATGTATCAGATGTCTTTGAGAGATTATAAACCGGTGGGTATAGCGCTTAGGATTGAGAATTGTTTACTTACTATGGAAGTGGATACTGGATCCGCCTTATCGTGCATTAGTAAAAAGGTTTATGAGGAACTGTTTAGTAATTTACCCTTGAATAATTGCCATTTGAATTTAAGGTTTTATGACGGCTCCAGTATCCAACCATTAGGTTTTATCGAAACTGTGGTCAATTATAATGGTATTATTAAAACATTAGATCTGTATGTGATAGATAAAGGAACTACCAACTTGTTGGGGCGGCAATGGTTAGCCGAATTAAATATACCTATTAAAGTAGCGAAAGTTATCTCATATAGTAACCACATGGGAGAAAACAAATCGGTGCAGCGAAAAGATGCTTTAATTAAGAACATTGTTTCTAGGCATGAACCACTGTTTGATGGCACATTGGGTTGATATATGGGAGGCGAAGCCGAGTTGTGTGTACACGAGGGCGCCGCGCCCATATACTGCCGCGCGCGACCGCTACCCTACGCGTAGCCTTTGATTTGCTAATTATAATGAGGTTTGGCACAAAAATAGTTCGGTATATCTCGATTAATTTTGAAGATGAGCCTAATCGGTTCAGTAGTTAACTTTAAAAAAAAAATCAAAAATAGAAATGTCAGTTTGTACAAACGCCAGTTTTGTTTTGTTTTGGTGTGATAAAAAGAGTTTTATACTCGTATGTCTATTTATGTCGTCAATTAAATATTTAAACAATTTGTTCGAATTTGTCTCCTCTGTACAGCCAGCAGGACACTACCAACTTCGCTAGATAAAATTTCATGTTTATCATTCTACCAGCTAAAAGCTGTTTACAAGAGTACAGATTACATTATGAGTGGTGGACTGTAGCGGCGTACACTCAGCCTCGAGTGCATCCTGACGTTGATGGATGGATGTCTCGCAGATGACTTGCACGTATAATGAAACTTGGGTATCTTATATTTATTTAATAGAATTAAGGAACCACCTCAACTTTCTTGGAGTAAATTAATAATAAAAAATTGGTATTATAATTAGTATAGGCCTATACCCGTGAAGCGGTCCTTTAACTTTATTATAATTAGTATAGGCCTATACCCGCGAAGCGGTCCTTTAACTTTATTATAATTAGTATAGGCCTATACCCGCGAAGCGGTCCTTTAACTTTATTATAATTAGTATAGGCCTATTATAGTATAGTTCCAAATAGTATATCCAAATAGTCCAAATAGTATCCTATTATAGTATAGTTTTTAGTATAGTTCCAAAGACATACAAAGATGGACACACCACTGAGACCAGAACATTATGGTTGAAAAACAAAACAATCGTATTTATCAAACTCGTGGTTTCATTTTGGAGCAAAAGTGACACATGTTAATAATACCAGCGAATTTATAATTAAGGATTATTTAATTACCTTGATTATGAAAGCGTAATCAAGAATACAATATAACATAGCATATATACAATATAACAAACAATATTAATATACCTATACATCATATATATATTGACATAATAATATACAAATAAACATTTATATATATATATTTACATTTTATTTACATTAATACAAAGAAACCCTTATTTACTTGAGATGAATTATTAAAAGAATTATGTTGTTAGAATATGTAATATTTCGTAGTTACAATAAGTCCTCTAATAATGTAATAATAAGTAAATAATAAGTGCTGTAATTATTATATTTATATAGATATATATCTAATATGTGTGTATATACCGCCACCCCCTCTCTCCCCGTGGGGTCGTAAAAGGCGGCTAAGTGATAACAAAGTAGCTACAAGCCCACAAGCCTTGAGGAACTACACCACCTATACTTTTATAGGTCTTTAGTGATCTATACCACTCTCTAATGGACTCGCCAATCCGCGTTTTCTGGCCATACATCCCCCATGCATAAGACAATGTGCATGAGAAGGCCTAATAATGTAGGTGAGGGGGAGAGTGCATAGTGAGGGGGAGAGTGCACGCTGCAATCCAACAGCCGCTGGGCGCACTCGACTGGCCACGTTACCCCTCTCTCACAGAAGACTACCTTGAAATGTACTGCATTTCCCACTTTAACTTATTTCCCTAATGTACGTACGTGTTTCGGTAGTGAGTGAGATGTGCCAGAGCCCATTCCCATCCTATCCCTACCCATTTCCCCAACCCTTTCTGCAAATCCATTCCTATATCCAAAGGTAGGCAGCGCATCCGGGGGCGTGCCAACGTTTGTCATTTTGGACTAATGTTGGCATGTATCACGGATGTCTATGGGCTACAGTATCCACTTACCATCAGGTGGACTGTATGCTCGTCTGCCACCTTTTTTGGTCATCTGGAGAGGACTGGTTGCGGTGTATTCCAGATATATTCATTATGTATTTTGTTATTATTCTAAATATATACATTATGTATTTTGTTAGTATTTCAAATTTATATTTATGTATCTTGTTAGTATTCCAAATATTTTTTTAGGTTCTTTTTAGTATTATTGTGCTATTACACATACAAATTTTCAATACGCATTACGCCTGTCTTTCTGTCTTGACCTATCTTTGACCTTGACCTCACTTTCCCAGGTCTGCTGGAAGAAGTCTCCGCAGAAGATAAGCTTGAGTTTTGTACATCTTTTCTTTTTAAGTAAAAATTTCAATCGGGAAGACGGATATAAACTGTAGTCGACGTGGAATCCAGGGATTAATTAATTTAAATCTCGCGATTTACCGTCGAATACGTCCCCGGAAACTGTTAGTGTAGTGCGTAGCAACTTTTCCGAGTGTGAAGATCAAATGTGGGTATTTAATAAAACAAACGCAGCTCCCATCCTTAACTACCCGCCTCTTCAGTCAACTCGTGACCACGGCTGGTGTAACTCGTGTCGAACTTCGAGTAGGAATAAAAGGTAAACAAATACTTTTATTACCTGCGTTCGGACCCGATTTGGAATATTTAATCTTTTCTTTTTCTTTCTTTTTATTTATTTCATATTATGTGTGTACAATAAATTATTATTATTATTAATGACAAGTCATTGTATGTGGGGTATATTACAAAAAAGCATACCATTGTACTTGTACATCTCTTCATCCGTAATTCTTACAATGAATAAAATATAATGAATGCCACTGTCTAGCCATGCGTAACCACCTTGCAGCCGCCGCCGTTCCCCCACCCTAACAGAGGTCTGAGAGTGGGTACAGATAGGAAAACATATTATCGTCTACCCCCATTTTTCTATGTGACAGCAGACGACCATTCGAGTTACCCTTTGCCCCTAAACGGGGACGGATTGCGAGAGCAGACGATATGAAATCAATTATTAGAATGATACATCACTGGTCCGCTTAGCATTTACTTTTACACGTAATATGTTATTCAATTTCAAATTGTTCATTTGCAATGTGCGTTACGAAAGATGGTAAATACACAATCAGATCGACACATTTGCCAATAATGGCGTGCAAAATTACATAAAGGTATTTAAAATGATAAAATTTCATTCCTATCAACCGCCTGGGATAAAGGAAACCAGGAATAGAGAAATATGGAAAAAATATTTATTATGCGGAGTGAATGGAATGCTGTAAAACATTTTATATTTACCTCAAGAGACTTGAACTGAAAATGAAAATGACAAAAAATGACTCGGAACTGGAAAAATAAAACCGAAGTGGAAGATGAAATCATAATGCTGTTTTTTTCGAAATTCGCCGTAAAAATAAGTCTTAGATTAGAACATCCATTTGAAGCGCGAAATCGTGACACGTTAGCCTGAAACTGTCCCACATTTCACGAGCACTTCATTCTAATCTCTACCTTAGTTGAGAAAAGGTATAAAATCATTTTCCATGTTTAAGACGATACGACGTTGTTCCTTTGGCGTTTTCTTCGACATTGACAGATAGAAATTCCCGTGGTCGACGAGTTTTTCACAAACTTTTCTTTCTGAAAGCGTGTTTATTACTTTAAACTATTGGATTTGAGGGCTTTTGTGAATTATTTTTGATTGGGAGACGAACCAACCGAAAGCATTGGCCAACCGAGCGTTCGCACGATTACAAACTTCTTTTGTGTTCGTAAACAAATTATTACAGCGAATTTAAAGTTCATTTTCATTGCTCTAAGTCTAACTGATTGAACTGGTTTGTTCTACAACGTTATATTTTCGATTGACACTACCTAAGTGCCTATTGAATATGTCAATAATAAGCTGCAAATGTGTCTAGTCGAACGCGTGATTGGCTCGTATTTTAATGTTTCCACTCGTTAGAATCGTTTGGAGCGAGATGGTACTCAGAATCTACTGTTTCTTCGTTTGAATTATTATAAAATTATTATTATTATTATTATTATTATCTCGCAAGTCAAACTTGTTAGTAATTTTTGTAGCTTCCACGTTACGCACATTATTAATATATGCGTGTTGTGTCCATGAAAATAAAATTTCAATACTTAAAGTTTGTTTTAGCGATGACACACTAAGGGTGTCACACTATATTCACTCACATTCGTGTGATCATGAGTTAAAATCCTCGGCCCGTACCACTGAGTTTCTACTTAAGTAACTACAGATTTTTAAAAATTGTCACTACCTTTGCGGCGAGGGAAAACATCGCGAGGAAACCTGCATGCTCCAGATATAAAGTATTTAAGGTATTTTCCCTTCAGAGCCTGTTCATTTATTCGTATATACGATTATCTTCCTGGGGTCATACTGCTGATCAACATTAGCAGAAATACCATTTGCCGTCCTACTGTAAAGTATAATTACACACATGCATGCAATGCAATCAGCCCTTTCAGTATCCATTGTTGGACATGGGCCGCCTTAAGCTCATTGTCTTGGTGTAGTTCCTCAGGGCTTGTAAAGGTGTCCCAAAATATTAGTCGGATTTAATTTAGAAAAAAAATAAAGTCATTGTTTCTCCGGCTCTGTGACATGTGGCACCGTCCTGTTGGTACCACAGTTGATCGAGGTCCACATCTTCCAATTGGTGCCAAAAAAACTTCTGTAGTATGTTCCAGTTGCTCTTTATGCCTGCTTAAATACCCATACCTAAAAAACTGGCCCTATAATCCCGTCGAACCAAAACCAAACTGTAACTCTTTGAGGATGCATTCGTTTTTCATGAATCTCCCGAAACCCCATATTCTACAATTTTACTTATTGAAGTATTCGTCAAGGTGGAAATGGGCCTCGTCACTAAAGATGATTTTTCGACAAAATTATGGTCCACTTCATACTGCTCTAAAATTCATACTGCGTTGCTGTTTCGTGTAGCGTTCCGTATTGACTAATTGCAGCTGTCATAATAATATGTGACACCTATAAACAAACTAGAGTTGCCAACCAACAAACAAAAAAATGGCGCAAAATTAAATCCGGCGCTCAATCTGGGACAGCCTATAGACGCTTTTGTATCCTTT
The DNA here is from genome assembly GCA_914767545.1 of Sesia apiformis. Classification (NCBI taxonomy): domain Eukaryota; kingdom Metazoa; phylum Arthropoda; class Insecta; order Lepidoptera; family Sesiidae; genus Sesia; species Sesia apiformis. Next base: position 2,275,568 of record OU611958.1, read on the forward strand.
AATCGTCTTTTACGACTTCCATAGGGAGAGATGGGATGGTGTTATTTTAAAGATCGGCCAACAACACGAGGCTCGATTAGTATACCTACTTACACATATATTTGCTTGGTATGATTATAAATAATTACAAACTTTTAATTACGGACGGAATTCAAGGTTTCTGACTCCGTAAAAGATCCGATTGCATTCTATATAAATCAGACACGTGAATTTAGTATTACCTATCTACACTAATATTATAAAGAGGTAAAGTTTTTATGTTTGGATGTAGGAGGTAATCTCTGAAACTACTAATCCGATTTCAAAAATTCTTTCGCCATTTGAAAGGTACATTATTCCAGATGGACATAGGCTATATATTATGTGCAAAAAAATTGACGGGCATGGAACGCATGCCGAGCACAGCTGTTTTACTATAATCTGGGTCGTGTTCGAGTGGACTTTCAAACCTTTAAGTCTGCCAAAAGTTGAAGAGGTTCGATGGAGCTGATGCCTCACAATTTTGTCAGATCCATAGCTATGAAAATCTGAAGAGATACTTAATATTTATAGTATACTCGTGTGACTTTTCACAGACATTTCACATTCAGATGGATTTAGATTTTATTAATTTAAGTGCATAAATAATGTGTATAACTAAATTATACCATACCATCGCCACTCTCCACTGCGGGATATAGACCTCTTCCAAGGCTGGCCACCACATACAACAAGGCTCTTTGACATTTGTAAACACTAGGTCAGACAAATGTTTGAATCATTACAATGGTTTTAGCGGTTCACAAAGTTATCTAAGATGACTAAGGTTTATGTCGTCGTTGAAAACTGAAAAAATAAGATTGTAGTTACGCTTTTGCTATTGGGCTACGTACATGTCTATGGAATAAGTTGATAACAAACTATAAGGATTTATAATCATTCTGTTATGGATAATTATTATAGTTTGCGTAAACTGACAAATCGACATTTCGTACAAAAGAACAATTACCGCAATATGATCTTCAGTGCACATCTATTTTTTAAGATTTTTTTTTGAGTTTGTACTAAATTTTTGTTGTACGACTTTTTTAAATTCAACACTTTTTTACACAAAGCAGTCACTCGCGTATGTACACTCGCACCGATTTACATAAATGTAGGTATCTAATAGTAGGCTGTTCGATTAACAACTGTTTGTGAAAGGAGTGTTGTTCGTAGGGCGTTGTTGTTCGTAGCAGTGCTTAGTGAGCAGTACAGAGTAACAAAGTCAGAGATTTTTGGAGTAGTATCAAATTCAGAAAAACGTCGTAGATTAAATGTGTTCGTTTTAGTGATATAAGAGGGTGCAGTTATTTTTTGTTTAACGCAGTATAAGTCTAAAAAAATATATTACAAAAAAATACATACATCACCTCGTATTAAGTTCATATTGATAAGGATGGAGCGAATTCAGCGCAGCTTAATAAGTTCTTGCCATACAAAGATAGCTCCTGTTCTTACAGCAGCGAATACTCCGATCTCTTTAAACATTTTAAGATGAGCACTTTAAAAAGTCGTAAATCTTTATGCGACCTTACCCACTCGTTAAGAAAATACTTGATGGGGAATTCTGTAAAATTGTAAATAGCTGTAAAACAGCTTTATATTTATTAAATGAATTTATTTATATTGTATCCAGACACAACAGAAAGTATTTTTGTATTAAAACAACATTCAGATATCCGTCATTAATGGGTGACTAAGTAATATAATCGGTAATTAGTAACCCATAAGTTAGGTAATATTCGAGATCTAGTGAAATTCATTCCACATTTTTCAAAATCCACTAATTAAGCGACTAAATGTGATAATTTGTGTAATATGATCTTCTGTTCTCTTTAACTAGATTGAAATATAAACTCCTTGCCGTTTTTAAAAATGAAATTGCAGTTTTATATGGAAAAAATCAATTATTTTTTTTGGACGATAATTATATATTATTATTAATCGAAGTATTGTCCATTATTATCAATGCACTTTTGCCATTTTAATGGAAGTTGATTAATGCCCCTGGTATAGAACTCCTGGGAACGAAAATCGATGAAATCTTTGATAGCGTTTTTCACTGGAAATAAAGCTGTAAAGTACGGCAAGCTTCGACGCGTGTTTGCAGCTTAATTATAAAATTAATAGTGAACCTAATAATTGGTTCATACGACCTTCCGAAATTCTTCACTGTCCCGATTTTACGCAACTGAACCAATATCGTTTTGTCACTTTCGCTGAAGGTTGCTGCTAACTCAGACGTGGTTTGAGACGAATTTGAGTTGATATTCCACTTTTGCTGCCACGACGGAACTCATATTCGATAATAGCGCGTATCTTTTAGTTTTTCGTGGTCGCAAACACATCTATATCTAAGCAAAAAGTCATTTGACGGGAAACAAATGACTAATATATAATGGGTGTCACAAAAACCTCCTTTCATTTTGAATTTAGAATAATTTTCGTCGTGTCAAACATGGAACGCTGATAGTTCGCAGTTGCCATTAGCAAACTTTGAGGTTAAGTCGTGAGTGTTTTACAGTAGAGCCATGGATAAAAAAATTTGAAAATTCACTATCGAAATGGTGAGAGTTTTGCAGAAAAGGTTGGAAAGTGCCGCTCATTTTTCGGTCAACATAACGCTCCATCTCGGCCCGCTATAGAGAATTTAATCAATAAATTTGAGACTGTTGGCTTAGTTCAGGATGTTAAAGCAGGTGGCCGTCCCCGCAGGGGTCGCTCGCTTGGAAACATTGCAGCAGTTAGGGAAAGTGTACACGAACGCCCATCCACCTTGATTCGTCATCGTTCTCAACAAGTGAACCTCTCCAGAAGCTCTTTGCCACGAATATTGATTAAAGACCTGCATATGCACGCTTACAAGATTCAACTGACACAACATCTAAAATCAACAGACCACGTGGAGCGCCGGGCATTTGTCAATTGGATACTGGAGCATCAACAAGTCGATAGTGATTTTTCCAAGAAAATCAACAAACAGAACTCTCGAATTTGTGGGATCGAAATTCCTCAAGTCATCTATCAGCAATCTATGCTTCCAGCACGAGTGACTGTGTGATGTAGATTTTGGACTGGTGGATTTGGTCATTGGCCCGTATTTCTTTGAGAATGTAGCTGGCATTGCAGTTATCGTCAATGGTTATCATTCTTCTAACATGTTAACCAATTTTTTTATGGCCTGCATAGTATGAAATTGATGTTGATGACATTTAGTTTCAACAAGACTGTTTTTGGGGTTTTCTGAAAGGAAAAAGTGTATGCAAACAATCCGCATACAATTACGTAGCTCAAAACGGAAATTCAACGAATTATTGATGAAATTCATCCACAAGTAAGCCAAAATGTGATCGAAAATTGCGTATAAAGGGGTGTGAACGTTTACCAACAGAATCTAGGCGGGCATTTATCGGGTATTGTGTTCCACGCGTAATCTCCATATTTAAATAAAAACATCTGCATAATTCAACTGGAATATGTGTTTTATTAAAAAAATAAAATTCAAGTAGGTTTTGAGACAACCTTTATATATACATATTATACAAATAATGTAACAACAATATATGCATTATTACACACAATTCTAGGAATTTTTGCCAAGCATAACCTCCACCCAATATTGCAGGATGGGAGAGTCATACTTGGCATACAAGGCTGTCGGGATACTGTTGGCGCTACACCGCGTGCTGTGCAATAGGGAGGCCACTTTCTTGCGTCTGATGGCTTGAAATCCATCATTTCTTGCTTCGGCAAACATTCCGGCTGCACTACAACAGTGTAATATAATGTATGCGAACATTATTGTTATTGAAATCGCAATTCGCAATCTCATTACAATAATAACCGAGTTAACGTGCATACTCGTATTACACAGAATAAATTGACATTAAATTATTGCAAAATTTTCAACCTGCAACGGTTGTAATTATGCTAAGTGTTACCGTATATATATACATACTCGTATGTATTCGTATAAAACGGGACCACGATGAAAAAAAAAGATCGTGAGTTACTATACTGCACGAATTCGCTTGCCTATGTGTAGACCTATATCTCATTTGTCCGGTACCGAGAATAAATATAAAGCATAGAGTCGCGTAGCTCTTTTTACACAGGAAACCTTTTTAGACTATGACAAAATAAAATGTATCATCCGGCTCACACGCGGAGTCCGTTAAAGGAAGAGTTTTTTCAAGGGTTTATCCCGTGTCCCGTGTCACATTCGGCTTAAACATACGACAATAATGTAGGTACTTGCCTCGTGTGCTAATCGCGACACGACATAGCCCTAAGCTCTTTTGTATTGTCGGACGGAGTGTGTCGCGAGTACTTTAGGCACTTATTATGTTGATACGAAAAGGTTAATAATTAAAGTGCATATTTTTTATTAAATTAAATGTAAATTACAAAATTTATAAGTTTCTGTTGGACCCCGCACCGTTTGGATATATCTAGATTACATCTAGGTTACGAATAGTCTCAATGGAATTACAATTTTAGATATCAGGTGGATTGTTAATGAATTTTTTTTTATTACATTTAGAGAAAAAGAGAATTAATAGGGGAAGAAGTAGAATAGAAAAACATATTTTTTGTTATTTATTTAGAATTATGCAGTCAAGATTTCATTAAGTTTTTTCAAAGACAAAAAGTTATTTAAACGCTAGTGGCATTCTCTGCCAATCAATCTTTTTTTATATAGAATAGATGGCAAATGAGCGGGCGGGCCACATGATGGTAAGTGGTCACTGCCGCCCAATATTATGATTATGTAATAAATGCTATAACAATATGTACTGTATGGTGTCGTCCGCCTTTAAAATAATAGCAGAGCATCTCGTCTCGTGGGCGTTGCAAAAGGAGACTAATGGATAATAAAGCCATTCATTATCACGAGCCCTGAAGAACTTCATCTCTTCTCGCCAATCCGCTTGATCAGCGCAGCGTGGCATTTTAATAAAGTTAGAATCGTTTAAAATCGTTTTTATTTGTCTTGAAAAGTATTGATCTGTTCTTTATGTCAATCGAAATTTCTACGATCGATATTAAAATATTTTTAAGTACGAGTAAATTAAATAATTCAATGTTATTTAAGTTAATCGAAAATTGTGTGATATCATTGAAACACCAGTGTTATTACACGATTTGAGAAATGTTCATAAATAAATCCGTTTACACCACTTTTTTTGAGGTTGCGTTCTCGACGCCATTAACTTGAATTCTAAATCGATTTATACCATTAAATTAACATTTATACCAGTATTTGTTTGTAGACCTGGTTAAATATTGAGTTTATACGAGTACGAGTGAAACTCAACAAGAAAACGTTTTTATATACACGTTCAATGAAACCGATTTGAAAATTTAACCGGTTTTCAACCTTTGCAAGCATTGATTGGAACTAGCCTACCCTACATCGAATCATAAAATTGCCGATTCCTACATCACCTTGCATGATTCATATTTCCCTAACCTATTTTCGAAAGTGGGCAATAGAAATGTGAATGTATCAAACGCTTTCACGATACACGCATCTCAATACATTCCCGAAGGCACGTTAAACCACACATCTATATTCCGGCGCTGAGTGCCTGTGGTGGTTCAAGCCCAGATATGTGATCGTCTATATATTTGAATCTATGTATAAGAGCTTAGTTGCTTCATTACAGGATAACTTCAGTGCTTATGAGTATGAGGATAGTCTTTGTGGCAAATGTAATTAATTCAATCGCGTCCGATTATGCAAGTGTGCAATGTAGTGATGGTATTCCCAAAATAACAAGTCATATATTCACTTCGGCTTACTTTAAATGGGCCTTTAGGTATTTACGGAAAGGGGTCGTTAAGACCTCTAGAGTAGCTTGTCTCGAATTAGTAATGTACAGAGGCAAATTAGGTCTAGTAAGTGCCCCGACGCGCGTATATGACTGTTAATTGAGTCAATGGCAAAGCCATCTTGCTGCCCAAATCACTCTGGCATTTACGGGGATTTCCTACGGCCTGGCTCAAGGCTTCCACGCATGGAATTATGGGGCTCGAATTCAACTCCTTTTCATCGCTGAGAAGCGGTTAAATCAACACGTCCTAGGACATGGATAATTATAGGCGCACAAAGCTGCCTTGCCCCGATACCATGGTAAAGTTTTATATTATATGTATATATCAGTTAGGGTTCTATTCGGCCGAATAGAGGTCGGAGTTGATTCGATAAGAGAGGAATGTGTGTGTTCTGATGCCCAGACTTGCTAGCTAGCCGCCGACAACCTTTGCACAGTTCAATTCTGACCCAGAATTGCGTCTTAAATTCAGGCCGATCTCAAGATCAGCTATGGCGATGGATACACAATGAAGATCCTTTTATCGTGTAGATGTCCATCGGAATCCACGCGAGGGAGCGTCTCTCGGTCTGCGCCTTTAGTGGTGTTAAGTTCCCACACTAATGCAAACTTAGTTCATATAAAATGTGCTATCCTTGACTATAAGCATTGAAATAACCACTGTCTTGCAATTTATTAAATATACTAAATGAATTCAGTATCCATATTTTGAGATAGGTTATGATCTCCAAATCTGTTATAGAGTAAACTAATACTTACGACAGCTCGGCCTCTCCATCTGTCTCGTGTCTTGTGTTCAATTTAGACCATCGGCTCAAAGTCCAATTATATATGCAATGTATGCTTGATATTAATTTCAAGACTCTATGATTACCAAAAGCTACATAGTGTCCGAGTATAGCTTGAGCTATTACTTGAGTCCTAGACAGAACTGGCTTTGTTCAATTAAGATCGGATAGAAGTTTGGTTTATCCATCTTTCAAGCTCAATTATAGAATTTCTAGCTTCGTGTATAATTCGTAAAAATAGCCTAGGCGTGTACTATGGGGTTTAGTGGATGAAACTTGTACTTATGTACTTTATTTATAATGTAATTCGCGTGCTGCGTGATTTTATGAACTGAATAATTATCATACTTTAAAACTCCATTTTACCTTAGCCAAATGGGGAAGGGAATTAACTCTAGACCATTGAAATAGCAGAAATATGAAATTAAGAATTATTTATTTCATAACCAAATTATAATCGAATCTGAGTTGATTATTTAGATTAGATGTGACCGATTAAAGTCACATCTAACCGAGTCCTTCTATTCCTAGGCTTTGTATATAGGGAAAAAGAAGACCCAAACAAAAAACCCTATATGCCGTATTACTTAATTCTAACACAATTATTTACACAAGACTTAGATCTATTCGTAATAAAAGAAACATACATAGTAAATTACACGTTTATTGTGTATGCGGTGAGGTGTTATTTAATTGAAGATTGAACTCTAGTTTAATCCAGGATAACCTGCCTGAATTTATGTCTGTCAATTGGCTCAGTACATAATGATATATATATGTATATATATATATATATATATATATATATATATATATATATATATATATATATATATACATGTGTGTGTTGGTTTTCATTAATATCATTTTAATAGTGACTCGACATACATGAGAGTGGTTTTGTTTAGAACTAGAATAACATGATTATGTACTCAATTAATCATCATTTGTTACCAAGCACATTATTTCGAGAAGACTCTTTATTGAGCTGGATTTTAGTATGACCTTTGGATATTTATACACCTCATCTCACACAGACATGATTTATAACAGTTTATACACATTTATATACACATCTGCTCATAACTTTGTTCACATGTCCATAATTTAATGTATCTTTCATGAATCGTAAGTGCTGATCAATCCATTATATTTAATTAGGTGATTGTATGGGCTCTAATGGTATTTCTTAACATTCTCGTCTTTATTATTCGACGGCATCTGGTAAATAGGCATAATTATGGTAATTATTATAATACAAATATAAGAAATTGCCATCTCCCAATACGATCTGTGGTTAGTCAATAATTCATATTCCTTATCAGATATTATATCCATTGTCAAATAGCTTGTTTGTTTATGTTTAGCTACAAATGACAGTTAGTTATATAACACTGTGTACAAAGTTATGAGGCACTAAAATAATTATGATAGTTTGTACTTTACCAGACAACTTTTCTTGTCCAACTTATTTTATTATTCCCGCCTATCTTATACAAATTAAATTGGAAAACTTTTATTACTATTACACACACTATAAAGAACTATTATCTAGATCGGGCTAGCGTGAGCTAGTCAAGACTTCTATCTGGTTCCTTCAGGGAGCAAAAGCGCGCGAGCTCGACCAAGGATGAAACCGTTGTGTCCTCTCTCCTCATGTTCGTCTCAAGCGCAGCCAGCTCTCCAGCCACGCCCTGATGCTGCTCCTTGCCAATGGGAAAAAATCAAAGCCAGTTATTTGCTCCTGATTGGTCCATATCTTAGCGTCCCCGTGCCGCGTCTTGGCGCTGAAAAAATTTGGCGGCAGAATTCTCGCGATAATAATTTTTTTTGTGCGTGTGGGCACATGGGCCTCTTACACGTACATGCAATCATTTTTTACAAACTGTCTCCCCTTTATAAATTTACGACTTTTGTCAAGCATCAAGCAGAGGCGAATTCCATAGAATTCGTGTCACTAATGGCTCTCAACAGTGTAGCACTTGCACATTTTAAGATATTAACTCCGAATACAAGTTAATTTATCGTCGTTAACAACAACTCGATGGGTTGTCTAGACATCTTAACATTTATTTTATGCAGATGTTTTTTCGGCGATGAGAGAAAAAAAGATAGGTTTTGTTTTTGGCAACAAAAACCCTTCTTAATTTTGTATTTTAAATAATGGCTAAATATCTCTCTAATTGGCCATCTCACACTCCCCCAAATAGATTTTGAAACTCGACTTCTCCCTTCTGATATTTTCAATAAGCAAAGTTTTAAAATATATTTCTCCTCATCCTATAAAAAATAAAATTATTTCCATCGACTACTGTACTAATTCTGGCTCAGTTCCCACGCCTTACAAACTATTCTCACAGCACCAACTTCCCTTTCATTCATCCGTTTTTTTTTTTTCGTGGTTTTTTTTTCGTGTGGGTTCGCTTTTGTTATGCTTTCGATAACATTCCCATTCAACGCCGCCCCTTTTTTTTTCTTTATTTGTTATTTGTTTACTTGTTTGGTTATGTAATAACGAAACAGGTGTATTGCATTATAATTTCCTTTGATTTTATTGGTTTTTTCGTCAATTAGAGTATAGACGTTGTCATATGGTACTGCTCCTATTACGAAAGGTCCTTCATACAATCGTACAAACTTTTGAGTTATTTTCTTGTCTGCGTCGGACTTGGCAAAGATTTTTAACTTTACAAGGTCACCTATCTCATAACTTCTTTAACACTTGATCTAGATGTCCTATATGTAGCTGTAGGCTTCCTGTGGTAAATACTATAATGTCATCTAGGTAATTCAAACAAAACTCCCGCACTTCCTCTAATATAATGTCCATGGCTCTGGAAAATCCAGCTACAGACGTCTTTAAACCCTTCCTTATTTGTTCCCTATGTGCTAACGGTACTGGATAACTCCGTTTGATAAATGGTGTGTCATCTAATAACTTTATAGTATGCTCGTACTTGTCTGTTCGTCCTAAACCATCGGCAAATACCTTAATATGCTTTTCTAATATAGGTATCAACATTCGCTTTTGTTCTAAGTTTAAGTCAGTCGTGTTTAAATGGTCCGTCCATTTGTTTCTACATTCCACCTCTTTATTTGACGTGATGCCTTCTGTTGGTAGCGTGATCCGATTCAGCATTGTGTTGATAATGGTAGCGTTCGTCTCTCCCCCTAGTCGTTCGATCTCGCTATCTGAGTTCAGTCTAACACTAGACCTAACTCCTAAATTTTCTATCGTCAGTGTCCGTTCTTGACCGCAATTCACTATTCCTTTCACTCTCTCTAGCCAGTCATAACCTAGTATCAGAGATCTAGGTAATTTCCGCATAATTAATACAGGTGCTTCTACAATTGAATTACCTAACTTGAATTCTATCAATACCAATCGGTTTGTGCTCTCGCTTCGTGAACCAAACGCTCCTTGTATCTGTATAGCTGGTATGGCAATCTCGGGTAATTCTCCGCTCTCTTCCTTCATCAAATCGTATAACTCCCGCGTTATACCACTTATTTGACTTCCGGTGTCGATCAGCGCATTTATGTGCCGACCATACAATTGTACACATATTTCAGGTAACTTAGGTAACGAATAATTTTCACATACGTCATCGCTCTCGTCTATCTCGTCGATTTCGTGAAAAATAGTGTACACTCCTCTGTCTCTCTTCGTACAAAATTCACACACTGAACCCTTCTCATCGCACTCCTGTACGTGGCAAAACTGGTTGTCCAATAAGATTCCGATCCCTGTTGCTAATGATTGGCTATGTTGGTCTTCGTCTTGTGATTTTGTTCCTAATGGGTATTTGAGACCCCTTCCATTTGTTCCAAGCTTTTGTCCAGGTTTCCATTCCTTTCCAACGAGTATGTTATAGGCTATATTTTTCTCACTAAGGTGCGAAGTCTCTGTAGTCCCTCCATCACAAAATAATAATAGGCTATTATGACTTCCTTGTGCCGGAGACTTTAGTTTTTTGTTTGCTTGTTCTCCCCCACAAGTCTTGCCGAAGTGGAAGGTTCACTTTCCTTGACAAAATCGATAGCTGGTCGATTAACGGTAGCTTCGTTTTTCCTCGTGATAGCCGGTGCTACCCGATTAAAGTTGGTTCTATAACCCAAACGTCCACGTAGATGTCCCCTCCCCCTGTACGCACCTCTCCTATTACACCATACATTCGCCGACATTGTCGCGGTGATAGGCCGTCTAAACTGCCTATCCTTCCGGTCGTTCCTGTTTAGGTTATTCGTCATGACATTTTTCCGTTTCATTATAATGTTTTGTTCTAAGCTTCGGAGGAACTTAGCGCCATTCATGATAGTAGGTTCTTCTGCTCTCGTGAACCACAACCGTTGAATGTCTACTGAGTAATGTCTCATTATCGAGTTAACGAGATCTCGTTCGCTAAATGCTATCGTGAGTGATTGCATAGTCTCGGCTTGCTCAGCAAAGTGTTCTGACATAGTAACACCCGAATCGTCCGAATATGTTGTATTTATCAATCTATATCTGACAGATTCCTGAATTTGTTCGGTCCAATAATTGCGACGAAAGTCCGTCTCGAAGTCCGTAAAAGAGGTCCATTCCTTGGAATATAATTCCATCACCTTACGTGCATGTCCCGTGACACATTCTAGGGCTATATCAACCTCTCTATCATTAGCATTCAATGCCTTGATGTACCTTTTCAATCGCTTGAGAAAACCAATTGGGTTCGACAGCGGTTTTCCATCAAATATAGGTTTGTTAACCGTGGGTTGGATCACAAATATGTTGCGCGTAGTTGAGGATGATGTGCTAACACTCTCAGATGTAATGCTCGCGGATTCCTGCGTCATGTTTCCATCGCTGCGACTACCTTCTTCTTCTACTGTACCGCGCGATGATACGCTCGTCGTATCCTTCTGTCCGTCACTACTGTTTGAGCTACTCAACTGCTCTAACTTCTTGTTAAATTCATCCATACGTTGTAGTAACAATTCCAACGTCGTATTATTTAAAGGTTCCGTAATTCGTTCGTCACTTTCACTCGCATTCGTCCTTCCTCTCCCTTTCACTCTTTTACTTTGTCTCTCAGACATCTCTACGACTAAACTATTCTCGTACAACTTGCAATAACAATAGGGCTACCCTAGACCTTCGTTTGTTTATTACTTTCGCTTTCGTGTTTCACGACAGTGTTCTAGCAGTCATAAATTTGTAAAGGGGATAAAATAATAATTCGTAGAGACACAAAATTGCAAAATTTAAAATGTATAAGATTAGGAACGGGGTAATATAATAGTAGTCCTATCGTCCTAGGTTTTTTTTGTCGACCTGAAAGTTCGTATCATATTACTATTCGTCCTTTCCATATTGTTACACATAATTTACACATAACCATATAGATTGTGGGGATATAGATATAGATCGTGTTTACACATAACCATATATATACATAACAATGGGGGAGGCCTATGTCCAGCAGTGGACGTCTAAAGGCTGAGATGATGATATAGATCGTGTAGGTCATACACACGATAATTCACAATAATTCCTGCTTATCAATTTGTCAATATTCCCGTAAATGAAAGGCTTATTTTACGTCTAAATACACGATTCTTTTCTTTTTTTTTTTTTTTCTACGTTGTGTTTTTAGTAAGTTAAATTTAATAAATCCAATCGTATTGTTTTTTCGAATACGTAGTTGGATCGCTGGTCTGCGGCACCATTTTCTGTGGTGGTTCAAGCCCAGATATGTGATCGTCTATATATTTGAATCTATGTATAAGAGCTTAGTTGCTTCATTACAGGATAACTTCAGTGCTTATGAGTATGAGGATAGTCTTTGTGGCAAATGTAATTAATTCAATCGCGTCCGATTATGCAAGTGTGCAATGTAGTGATGGTATTCCCAAAATAACAAGTCATATATTCACTTCGGCTTACTTTAAATGGGCCTTTAGGTATTTACGGAAAGGGGTCGTTAAGACCTCTAGAGTAGCTTGTCTCGAATTAGTAATGTACAGAGGCAAATTAGGTCTAGTAAGTGCCCCGACGCGCGTATATGACTGTTAATTGAGTCAATGGCAAAGCCATCTTGCTGCCCAAATCACTCTGGCATTTACGGGGATTTCCTACGGCCTGGCTCAAGGCTTCCACGCATGGAATTATGGGGCTGGAATTCAACTCCTTTTCATCGCTGAGAAGCGGTTAAATCAACACGTCCTAGGACATGGATAATTATAGGCGCACAAAGCTGCCTTGCCCCGATACCATGGTAAAGTTTTATATTATATGTATATATCAGTTAGGGTTCTATTCGGCCGAATAGAGGTCGGAGTTGATTCGATAAGAGAGGAATGTGTGTGTTCTGATGCCCAGACTTGCTAGCTAGCCGCCGACAACCTTTGCACAGTTCAATTCTGACCCAGAATTGCGTCTTAAATTCAGGCCGATCTCAAGATCAGCTATGGCGATGGATACACAATGAAGATCCTTTTATCGTGTAGATGTCCATCGGAATCCACGCGAGGGAGCGTCTCTCGGTCTGCGCCTTTAGTGGTGTTAAGTTCCCACACTAATGCAAACTTAGTTCATATAAAATGTGCTATCCTTGACTATAAGCATTGAAATAACCACTGTCTTGCAATTTATTAAATATACTAAATGAATTCAGTATCCATATTTTGAGATAGGTTATGATCTCCAAATCTGTTATAGAGTAAACTAATACTTACGACAGCTCGGCCTCTCCATCTGTCTCGTGTCTTGTGTTCAATTTAGACCATCGGCTCAAAGTCCAATTATATATGCAATGTATGCTTGATATTAATTTCAAGACTCTATGATTACCAAAAGCTACATAGTGTCCGAGTATAGCTTGAGCTATTACTTGAGTCCTAGACAGAACTGGCTTTGTTCAATTAAGATCGGATAGAAGTTTGGTTTATCCATCTTTCAAGCTCAATTATAGAATTTCTAGCTTCGTGTATAATTCGTAAAAATAGCCTAGGCGTGTACTATGGGGTTTAGTGGATGAAACTTGTACTTATGTACTTTATTTATAATGTAATTCGCGTGCTGCGTGATTTTATGAACTGAATAATTATCATACTTTAAAACTCCATTTTACCTTAGCCAAATGGGGAAGGGAATTAACTCTAGACCATTGAAATAGCAGAAATATGAAATTAAGAATTATTTATTTCATAACCAAATTATAATCGAATCTGAGTTGATTATTTAGATTAGATGTGACCGATTAAAGTCACATCTAACCGAGTCCTTCTATTCCTAGGCTTTGTATATAGGGAAAAAGAAGACCCAAACAAAAAACCCTATATGCCGTATTACTTAATTCTAACACAATTATTTACACAAGACTTAGATCTATTCGTAATAAAAGAAACATACATAGTAAATTACACGTTTATTGTGTATGCGGTGAGGTGTTATTTAATTGAAGATTGAACTCTAGTTTAATCCAGGATAACCTGCCTGAATTTATGTCTGTCAATTGGCTCAGTACATAATGATATATATATGTATATATATATATATATATATATATATATATATATATATATATACATGTGTGTGTTGGTTTTCATTAATATCATTTTAATAGTGACTCGACATACATGAGAGTGGTTTTGTTTAGAACTAGAATAACATGATTATGTACTCAATTAATCATCATTTGTTACCAAGCACATTATTTCGAGAAGACTCTTTATTGAGCTGGATTTTAGTATGACCTTTGGATATTTATACACCTCATCTCACACAGACATGATTTATAACAGTTTATACACATTTATATACACATCTGCTCATAACTTTGTTCACATGTCCATAATTTAATGTATCTTTCATGAATCGTAAGTGCTGATCAATCCATTATATTTAATTAGGTGATTGTATGGGCTCTAATGGTATTTCTTAACATTCTCGTCTTTATTATTCGACGGCATCTGGTAAATAGGCATAATTATGGTAATTATTATAATACAAATATAAGAAATTGCCATCTCCCAATACGATCTGTGGTTAGTCAATAATTCATATTCCTTATCAGATATTATATCCATTGTCAAATAGCTTGTTTGTTTATGTTTAGCTACAAATGACAGTTAGTTATATAACACTGTGTACAAAGTTATGAGGCACTAAAATAATTATGATAGTTTGTACTTTACCAGACAACTTTTCTTGTCCAACTTATTTTATTATTCCCGCCTATCTTATACAAATTAAATTGGAAAACTTTTATTACTATTACACACACTATAAAGAACTATTATCTAGATCGGGCTAGCGTGAGCTAGTCAAGACTTCTATCTGGTTCCTTCAGGGAGCAAAAGCGCGCGAGCTCGACCAAGGATGAAACCGTTGTGTCCTCTCTCCTCATGTTCGTCTCAAGCGCAGCCAGCTCTCCAGCCACGCCCTGATGCTGCTCCTTGCCAATGGGAAAAAATCAAAGCCAGTTATTTGCTCCTGATTGGTCCATATCTTAGCGTCCCCGTGCCGCGTCTTGGCGCTGAAAAAATTTGGCGGCAGAATTCTCGCGATAATAATTTTTTTTTGTGCGTGTGGGCACATGGGCCTCTTACACGTACATGCAATCATTTTTTACAAACTGTCTCCCCTTTATAAATTTACGACTTTTGTCAAGCATCAAGCAGAGGCGAATTCCATAGAATTCGTGTCACTAATGGCTCTCAACAGTGTAGCACTTGCACATTTTAAGATATTAACTCCGAATACAAGTTAATTTATCGTCGTTAACAACAACTCGATGGGTTGTCTAGACATCTTAACATTTATTTTATGCAGATGTTTTTTCGGCGATGAGAGAAAAAAAGATAGGTTTTGTTTTTGGCAACAAAAACCCTTCTTAATTTTGTATTTTAAATAATGGCTAAATATCTCTCTAATTGGCCATCTCATGCCGAAGCGAGTATTTGTGAATAGATTTGGGAAGCCACTTGCAATGCTGATAAACATCGAAGTGTATTTAATATATATATATGCTGAAGATATATGCTGTATGCTGAAGTGGCAATGGGAAGGTCATATTTGTCACAGGACCGATGACCGATGGGAGAGAAGAGTTCTCGAATAGAGGCCACAAAGGGGAAAGAAGAGTAACAGTTGGGGAAATGAGTTAGAATTAACATTTTTGGATTATTACCAAGCTGAACAGTTATTATGGAATGCAAAATATTCACTATGCAACAAAAAACACAATGCGTGAGTTCAAATAAGTATTTTTTTTTGAGATTTCAGAGCCAGAAATGGAATGAAAACCATATCGAGTTATAGGAAATACATGATGATGGTAAAAGATTTTATACATTCGAGAGTTGGTGCAGGCAGCTATTGTTACGTCAATTTCGAACAAGTGCGTGAATACGACTGTGAACAATTGTGAGTGTAGAGACTTGTTCTCGGGGCACGCAGGTTCACGGTATGAAATCTTGCCGCGGCTTTACATTTTCTCTCAGCACGCGAATAACTAAAGACGATATTACGTCTCACCCTTTCCCTGACGTTATCTTTTAACCATTACTCCTTGTAGGTCCGTAACCATGCTGAAGTTGATGCTTCTACTTAACATATGGCGGTAAAATGCCCGACCTGAGAAACAGTCAACTCGTTTTTTTGTTTTTGTAGAGCGTCTCCTGAATCGTCCACCGTGTCAGTGAAGACTAATATAAGTGACGCTTCATCAGGCGGTTTCAATACATCAGGGGTGGCCAACAAGTCGATCGCCAAAGACAGACCGGTCGATTGCGAAACGAAATTAAAATTTTTGGCCGGTATCGAAATTTTCGTTAAGGTTGACATTATCAAGGAAATGAAAGCACAAACTTCCGATTCTTATTTTGTTATCTATTGATATTAATTGTACTATCATATTATTGATATTCATAAAAAGCTATCTAATTATTGTTTTATTCATCCTACTAAAGCACAATTAAGTCGATCGCAAGGGGTCAGAATATTTTTAAGTAGAACACTGTTCTAAACTAGTTGGCCACCCCTGCAATACATTGTGTCATATCTTACCGCAGTATCTGATCATCTTCTCAGTAATATTGTCACTTTCACTTTAAATGTAAAGCAAATAACTATAATAGCTGTCAGCATATAACTATAATAGTGAATATACTGAACCCAAGCACAGACCTTGGTCTAGTTGGGTTACTATTAACACAACACCAGGGGCAATGTTTTTTTCATGGACTGTAGAGTTCCATCCTTTAGAAACGTGTTATCATGACCGTTTTTCTTGTCTAAAAATAAATAAAATACCCATAAGGGGGAGTCCATCCCTCCCAAAGAAGATGGTATATATAATGGGACGAATAAAATTTCTAATCCCTTTATATTTCCCATCCATCTTAATCATTCTTCCGGATCCACTCCAAACCTCTAGAGGTAGGAAATACATATGGAGGCGTGCCAACGTCTGTCGTTCGTGACTGATGTTCGCGTGTATTCCGGATATCTATATTAATACTATATTTCCGGCGACACTATATTCTAGCCACGAAATGGATATCCACATGTTTGCTCTTGTCTTTTTAAAAAAATGCTTTACTGTTTATATCTATTGAATATTTTTTAAAGTTTATAATACCCGTGTTCTGAATTACCCTGTTTCAGTGTAATCATGTTACTTGCTTCTACATTACTTCGTTTGTTACTGCGGTAATAAGTGCGGTAGCCGAACTGCGGAAACAATTTATCACACAAACGATGGCTTCAGAAAACGCACCGGTGATTCTTCAGTGCGTGCAGCGTTTTTGGTATAGCTGATTGTTAAATGCTTTGAAACCTTGGAAAATATCAATTTAATATTTCAATATTATAAAGTATGTGTATACAATATCTTCATTATTATAAATACGCATTCAATATTATAAATTATGTGTGTTTAAAGTATCGGCCAATCGAGCGTTCGGACAAATACAAACTATTTTGCAGCGAATTATCAAATTATTCAATATTTAACTAGGTAGCGCCAACCGTAAATATAACGTTGTAGAACAAACGTGTTCATTCAATTACGGCGACGAATATCAATTTTAAAATCAATTTAATAACATTTTAATTAGTCGGGCAGAGGGGGGGCTTCCATTCTGTATAGTGTTGGAAAAAAAAGAAAATAAAAATGCAATTGGCACATTCTGCCAGTATAAGCAATGTGTGGTAACTTAGACTGTTGTATATAGTGATGTGCGCACATGCACGCACTATTTGATTTAATATCTAAGTATATATTTGCATATGCAATATATGCATATACAACATAAATATAGGTAATTGTGTGTATTGGACTGCACATGTGTAAGATTTCGTGCATGCACGAATTGCATACACAATATTTTTATTTTATTTGTGTTTAGTTGGTAATTTATTTATATTTTTCTTTTTTGTAATATCAAATATGGATGTGTTGTCTGAGAATAAAAAAAATAACTCATTTACGAACGCAAAATGTTTGTGACCTTGCGAACGCTCGGCTGGCGTTCCATTAATGTGCCGTAATAGCTACCTACTCGTATTTCGTATTTTACCCGATGACGTTTCGGCTGGGTTGCATCGACCAGATCACGTTGACTGGCGTAAACGAAACTTACGAGCAATTTTCTTTCAACTACTAAACTACGACTACAAAATCTTCGTAATCCTGAAGAGCTAAAGTATCTGTATGCAATTCACACTCGGCGTGCGTGGGTTAAGGCTCGGAACCCTCCAATAATTTACTAGGGGAGGCCTGTGCCCTGCAGTGGGACGTTATAAGCTGATACAATCCGGAAGATAGATAGATGTATATACTTTATTGTACAGCAAACATATAGAAGAGAAATACAAAAATTCAAGTAATTGGAAGCGCAATCGGCAGCCCTATCGCTAAGATAGCAGAACAACATGATACAACAATCAAAATAGCCTCAGAATGCGACATTTAAACTTATTAAAATCAATAACAGTTTTCCATATCGAGGACATATAAATTAAATAGGAAAACATACACGTTTATCACCCTTTATATAAATATAAAAATATCAAAGCCTGAGAAATCTTGAAATATATTTGCAGCACAGAAGCAGTGTTGGTATAAATGAAATCACGACAAAGTTACTTGTTTGTGCTTTAGTAACAAGTGTGCCAGTTGGGCCATAACCGTAATCCGTTTATTGTACAAACGATGGCTTATGGGGATATATCGTACAATATTGCGTCCGTGTCCGCTGCTGACTAGTAAATTTATCTTTATTAATTATCTGTTAATTAAATATTTGTGCATAGAAAATACAAAATTCAATCTACTCGTGTATTCATGCAGTTTTTAAGACTTAAGACTTATAAGTTTTTTAAGATAGATATAACCTCCTTAACTTCACTGGTTAATGTGGATTAACCAGCAATGTGGATAGTTTGTAGGCAGAAGTTGTGAAACGGAAGGATCCTTTTTAAAATTTTCACTTGAAGGAAAAAATGTTAAATTATCCCGTACACTTGTATCTATTTAAGTGACCCATTTAAAAAAGTGTACGTTAAACAAGTTTTATAACAGGATCGGAACCTTTTTTACAACTTTGTTATACTGCTGTAGATTTTGATGATGTTTGATGATTATGACTTCGTTGTCTTGATTTTGATGTACCTCTATATATAAGATTTCACTTTACGGGGGTGTATTATATTAAGACCATAACAGAAAAATTGAAAGGTAAATTACAATGAAGTTGCAGTTTTCATTATTTATTTTGGCATATGATAAATAATACGGTTATAAAAGAACTATGAAATATCTATGTCAGCTGTAAGTATATGGAGGTTCATTTATTTTCTATTCAAAGGTTCTGTAGAAGTGCAATTTGATGAAATGTCGATTAAAATACCTAATATTTGCGTTTTAAAAGTAGTAGGATGTAGGTAGCATTTCCGCGCGCAACGTCTGTCTGTATGTTTTCGCCGTTAATTTGCGGGCGGGTTGTGATCTAGCTAATTCCCTTTGGCACCGCCTCACCGTATGCCTTTACGAGAGCTTATTTACTTACAAGCGAGACAAAGATATTCATAATTTGACTCCATTTTAATTTTCGTACGGCGGAGACTCGTTTCAGCAAAGTGATTATTAGTTATACGAGTATGACTTTTTTGCTAATATATTTCACAACCAATTAGCTCTGTTGGCAGTGTCCTTACCACAAGTCTAGAAGGTCCCGGGTTCGATTCATGATCAGACTGGGTGATGTTTAGTCTTTGTATGTGTCTCTAAACTCACGACACGGATTCTTAGTGTAGTATAATTGTAATTAAAGCGCTTATTGAAAAGGTAAAGGAATAAATAGTATGGTATGAGTCCAGTTTCACGGGGCGGTTTCATCCCATTAGCCGCTTACAACTGAGTGAGTTAAGGAAGATATTTCGATATTAATAGATTGAATAAAAATATTTCCCATTTTTTTCAATCTCTTACTGACATTACTAAACGGGTCTTAAAACGTTCACAGACCCCCAGAAAAAAAATAAGCCCTTTAGTCTTGATTATTTTTATTGTTTATAGGGAAATTTACTAGTCTGGAGATGCCGATCTACAATTATATGACCCATATGTGGTTCGTCAGTCTGTGAAGGTTGATCACTCAAGAGGCTTGGACTAATAGGGCCACTAACATCTACTAATAAAAGAAAATTTAAGGTCAAAGGCTATATAGGCTGATCGCGTATATTTGCTTATGCTTCTTTTTTTAAAATTCTGATTGCTAGTTTTTAGCGAGAACTTGAAAAATGACATTGAGTTTTGTTTGATTATTATATGTATAAATCATATTGTACCTATTGTGCGTTTTGTGGTTTAAAAGTAATAGTTTATTAAACTTCACAGTGTTTTTCTGCGTAATTTGTATGTAATATTTGTTGTAATTAAATAAAAGCATAGAATTGCGTTTTTTATGTGCTTCCAAGGAGTCCTCTTCTGTCCTCAGTGAACTTACTATCACTTCACTGAGCGGCTCCTGACTTACTTTCATGGAACCGGAAATTAATAGGATACGTTTTAAAATTTGAAATTGTTCTTCTACCTCGGTTTGATGGCAGTATCAGTCGTCGGCTATGGCGTTCACTAATTTCAAGTAAATATGGCGTCGCTCAGTAAAGCAATAGTAGGTTTACTGAAGACAGTTGGATTCATTGGTAGGACACGAAAAACGTAGTCTTATGCTTGTATTTGATTATCACAAACATGACACTTTGAACCTTAATAAACTATCACTATTAAACCACAAAGTCCATAATACATAATTTTTATAGTAATCAAACAAAAACTCTACTGCGCACCTCTTGAGATCCCCCCACAGAATCCTTGAAATTGTTCATTACGAAGAAAACTTGACACTGGCAGAATGTGCTAATTGCATCATTGCCATATATGACAAGAAAAAAAACCCCCGAAAGTAGGAAGCGTATTTGCTATATGTTGCTAACATTCGTAATTTTTGAATGCTATTGTGGCTACTACAGATGCTCTCGGGGGACGGTAGCCGCTTGCCATCAGCGGAGTGTCAGCTCGTCGACTATCAAAGGGTTATCAGTACGAATGTGCTTCATCTTGTAAACTAAAGCGATGCTATAGGAAGAAATATAATTGTGTAAGCAAAATTGTTCTTTTTCTATATTATAAAGGCCATGTTGTAAAAACGAATGTCGTATTATTTCAGAGCTGCAATATGAGGATGGGTGGACGAGCCCACCGTGCCACACGATAGTAGAATGAATATTTAAGCGAAATATAAGGAATGGTATTCTCATATCATTCCTGTCGGCGGAGACAGGCGTTGACATGGGTCTAGATAAGTATCAGGGTGGAAGCGAGTGGTAGTTTTCATAACTTTCACGTCACCCCGTATACAATCTTTGAAGAGAACCCCTTCTAAACTATTTATGTTCTCCTTACACGTGTGTGTCTACACTGTTTTCAACGATCTTTCAGCCGCTGAGAGAGCGTTCACACATGAGTATTGCAAAGTTTGCTATATAGTGAAAAATACAATTGTTTTGAGATTTAATTTTAGGAAATAAAAAAGTCACTAGATGCCAGGTCGAGACTGTAAGGAGGATGGCCTAAAGCTTTAAATTTTTCACTGCCGTCACGTTTTCAACCGTAACAGCCGTTAAAGGGCGACAGTTTCTTTCTTCGTCAGCCAAACTTAGTCGTACGCGTCTAAATTCATTGTACCAACGTTACACAGTTTCCTTAGAAGGGCACGTGTCTGCAAACGCCATTTAAAGTCTATTAAAAGAATCTTCATGTTTTATAGGACATCGTATAAAATCATAACGCGGAAATGTTCCCGTCCAATATTTATTTATTTACTCGTTATGCACTATATTGTACAGAGGCGGACTTAATGCCCAAAGGCATTCTCTACCAGTCGACCATTTTTTAAAGACACTATAATTTGATTCTGCTCGTAAAAAAATATGAAGGGAACTTTGATATTTGAAATGTTTTGTTTTTACGTTATAGATAGTCATAGTTTTAATTGACATCAACACCAGCCAGCGTTCCATAGATAAAAACTCTTTGTCGCAAAACTTTCCGAGCAGCCTAGTATACCAACCTAAATTATATTCATTCAGACTATTAATATGTTTACCCAGGGAATGGTCGCATTCTAATCTGTTATTTATTTCTCTGTCCTTCTATTTGTTAACAGTATTATTCGGGGTGATATTAGGAATCCAAAACTGTGCTTGTCCAGTTTTCCAGTAAGGGAAAACGGAGATTTGTAGAATAAACCACCTTATATACAACGCACGTCCACATACTGGCATTTTCGCTAGATCACTGGCGAGTTTTTGAGTCTACAGCGACAACGTCACCGCCATATAGTACACACAAAGAAAAATGATAGATAAACCTTTATTTTACACCAATCCATGTTGCAAAAAGACCATTTAAGTAAGTAACATGAAAAGTACAACAGGCCTTATTGCCAAAGCAATGGCCAAACCCTTGGGTGGTAAGGAGAAAACAGATAACAATGTCAAAACGAAGGTAGATGGTGCAATATCAAATCAACATAATATAATTTAATAATAATAATATTTATACATAAACACTTACTTAAGATGAATACGATACATAAATACATAGCTCCAATACATAATATGGGAAATGAATCGCTGTCAATCACTGGCGATGTATGGTACGTCGTTGATGTGTGGAACCCGTTGCTGTGTTAACCTCTGCGGTGGCAGCCAGACCGCGAAAACGGTTGATCACACAAAACATACGGGACACTTTTCAGAACCTGTGGGCACCGTTTTCGAACTAGCTGTTGTTAAACGCTTTTTTCCGGAAAGGCTAAATACATGCGGCCCCGGCTTTTGAAGAGTCACCGGCCATGTATGATTTAGGGCGAGCGCAGAAGGCGCTCAGCCAGGCGTTGTCAAATGCTTTGAAAATATAAGAAATATCGAATGTGTATACATTATACGAGCCTTAAACGCGTATGTTTATGTATTTTATTTTGGACCACGAAACTGTACATCTTGAAATACTAATATAGATATATATGGGGTTATCCATAAATTACGTCACACGTTAAGCGGGAGGGAGGGGGTCAACAAAGTGTGACATCGTGTGACAAGGGGGGAGGGGACGAGTCATAAGCTTCGTGACGTCACATGTATAAATCTAAAGTATTAAAACTAAACTTCAACTCTAACGAAAAACTTTAAAATATTACTAACTACATCAATATTATTATAAGGTTGTTTTAATTTAATAATTTCTAAATTTAAAATTGCAAAATATGTGACGTCACACCAGGGGCGGGGGTCACACAAATGTGACCACCTGTGACAAGGACGGGGGGAGGACTCCAAAAATCATGAAATTCGTGTGACGTAATTTATGGATGGCCCCCATCTGTTCATATGAGCTTCACTAAGAGTCAGCGCGATTTAAGATCCGTTTAATTGATAAATTTATCTATGAAGAAAATCTTTTAAATAAGTTAGATTTTGTCCGACTATAGAAATGTCTTGCGTGCATTTTCCAGTAAAGTTTGGGAATAAAACGTAAAAATCCGGGTTTCTAGAAATTTTATCCTCGTCTCGGAGGTTTACTTCAAACCATTAGCGAAGATATATGAGATGTTCCTTTCCCAGCTTCCCTGCTTCTGTAGTTACATTGCACACTTTTCTATTCTTACTGCACTCTACTGTACCTAACTGATTTGTAACATTTTTTACGATTATCGTAAAAATAAAATAAAGTGTGAATACCAGCGTAGTTAGAAATCTGTCACTGAGTTTTTAATATTTTTCAATTATCATTACCTTGACTATGATGGAATATTCTCAGGAAATTGGCGAAAAAATCGTGACTATCATAGTAAAATTTGTACGATCATGGTACTTTCATGTACCATAGTTCGCGGGGTGTGGGTGCATGGGTGTGTGGTGGCGGTCCTTGGGAGAGGCCTATATTCAGCAGTGGAGACACATAGGCCGATGGTATGGCATGGTATGGCACATGTACGGAAGTATCACGCACTGTACTGTTACTCGTAGGCCGTGGAACGAACCGCCTCAAGTGGTCTTACCCTTATGGTACGACATGGGGCTCTTCAACAAAGCTGTGAATGGGATTCTGCAAGCCTGGCAGCGCACCCGCATACCTCCTGGTATTGCAGGTGGCCATGGGTGGCGGTAGTCACTTACCATCATGTGGGCCGTTTGCCCGTTGGCCTCGTTTAACATAAAAAAATGGCCGGGTTTTTTTTGTTGCGCCCACTAACATTGTTATAAAAATGTTTGAAAGCAATGATTCTATAAGTATTTGATAAGTATTTATTAACTGTTGAGGCAAAACATAACGCGATAAATGTATTCATTACAACACCCTATGTTCTGGCAATATAAATGATTTGATTTGGCTTTATTATACTCATACATATTATACCCATACATATTATACTCATACATATTTTTTTTGTAAATGGTAGTTCTACTGTAGTGTTAAAAAACTATTTAATGTCAAGATATTGTGATATTTCTAAAAAAGGAAAATAATGAAATGTCGATGTACGAGTACTCCGATTCAAGGTTTTCACATTAGATAAACCCTTGTCATTTTATGAGCATATCCTTTGTCACATTTCTATGTTTTATTTTTACGCATGTCAATCAATCTCTAGAAACAATTGCCCTGAGTACTTCAAATACTTCTGATACGTACTTCTGATTGGTCTTCAAATGTACTTCATGTATTACATTTTATGTATCATAAAAGTATTTTACTAATGTTCGCTAAAAAGTTTTTTGAATGTTGGTCATTTTTAAAAATTGCTTTTGAGAGTTTCTTTTTCTCTTCATATATGGCAATGGTGCAATTAGCACATGCTGCCAGTAACAAGTTTTCTTGGTTATAAATAATTTTAGTCTAAAACGTATCCTGTCAATGTTCAGTCCCGTCGAGTAAGTTAGAAGTTGCTCAGTATAGCGATAGTAGTTTTACTGAGGACAGAAGAGGACTCCTTGGAATCACACGAAAAACGCAGTCCTATGCTTTTATTTGATTATAATGAACATTGCGCATAAAAACAACTTTGAAGTTTAATAAATTATTACTATTAAACCACAAAACGCACAATACACATTTTTTATAATAAATCATACAGAAACTCAACTTCACTTCTTGAGCTCCCGCCCAAAAGTCCTCGGATGAGAGTTGTCATTTTACTACATGGGGCCGATGGGTATGTTAGTGGAACTTAAGCTGAAGATAGAGGTTCAATGAAATTGAGTTAATTATGATATTATGATACGATTACGATTATGGATAACCAATTGTTTACGACTTTTTTCTAAACGTGAAAATATCCCCAAAGAAGGATTTTTTTTAATTGAAATCTCTATCTTCGTTAGTCTTTTGTATACTTTGTTTTTGTCACACCACCCTCTTGCAATTTCTGTTTCTCAACAATTTGTATATTTTATTTATATCTTAATATTTTAAAATGGATCTCCAACGAGAGGTACACATGACATGCAGATCAGTTAAAACCAAGAAATATGTATAATAAACAACAAAAGTGTACAAATTGATTATTATGACTATTATTAATACTAAAGGCAAAATTAGTTTATGCAGTTGCATAAATGTTAAATTATGTTTGTAGCGAAGAGCCAACCAAATCAGACCCTAAACTGGAGAACAAATCAAACTTTTTGATCTAAGAAGGCGACTTGGAACATTAATTAACAGATCGGTGACCAGTACAGGACAATTTGACAACGTTGTGTATTTTTTCACTTAACAGATTAGATTACAACTGTTAGATAACATAAAAATGTTTTTATTTTTCTGTACAAGAAAGGTGTTGAATTTTAAAAACAAAAATTACTAGCTTTCATGAAAGAACGTCTTTTCCGTATTGTATTGCAGCCACGAGTATTTGCAAAGTCGATACATTAGACCTCTTTTCTTTCACTTCAAAAATATAAATAAGAGAGTACGTACCATATTTCAAGTTTTCAGTTTCTGGGTCAGCTACTTTCTGGGTCACGTGTACAAGATTTGATAGTAGTGCATGCAATAGACGGCGCGGAGGCTTCCGAGCAGCGATCGCACGCCCTTGGAGAAATTCAATCATGCCTTTTTCCAGTTTATGATAAAAATATAATAACAACTATTTTGACATTCTATGTGTGTGATAGCCCATGGGTGTACGAGTATATTCTCGACTTTCATTCCTGAGGTCGTGTTTCTTATTCTTGATTAATATTCAACTTAATTAGGTATGGATTTTTAAAAAATATGTATCATTAAGTCGACATCCAGCATGCGGGCCAGTGTGGATCGATGTATACGCACGCGATCCATTTTTAGTTATTCACACGCAATGCAAGCGTGGTTCCTTACGATGGTTTCCTTAACCGCCTTCTGTGTACTGTTCAAGTTAAGAAAAAAATTATGGCTGTGTAGATTATGTATGTGTGTAGTTGGTCACGTGATTTCAGCTATTTACCAATAGTTGGTTCCATTGACCAATTAATGCTATGTGCAATTACAAAAAAAGTGATGCTATCTACTAGATGTAGCATCGTAATAGGCTACACTGAGCTTTTTTATCGTAATATATCACTTTTTTCATAATATAAAGAGCATACTGATTATTTTTAAAAATCCGCACTAAAGGAGATACTCAGTGGTATGGACCGTGGACTCGAACTCACAACGAATGAGAGTCGAGAATAGATATTTTTTTATTTATTTATTTAAAACTTCATTGCACATGTAATTGTACAAATGGCGTATAATGCCATATATCATTTTCTAACAGTCAGTCATCAGACCGAACAGAAATAGGGACGGTGCAATTTTGGTTTACACATAAACACACAAATAAAATAATATTTCATTATACACACACACATTATATATATATATACATGCACATGTATACATAATATTATAATACACAAGAGAGCAGAAAACATAAAGAAGTGATGAAAATTAAGGCAGAAAATTACTTGTAACATCTGTAACTCTGAATCTTTAAATAATGATCCTGAAGTAGTTTTTTTTAAAAGAACTTTTACTGAGTGCCTTTCGAATGTCAGTAATGTCAGATATCCCAGGCTATACCGCCGATATTCCATACCTAAGTACGAAATAACATTTATCAATATTTGATTAGATACGTTCAGTTCTTGTTATTATATAAATCTGCCAGGCGGTTAACACCCCACAATGGAACAGATATCTACGTATTGACATCTGACATCCATTCACAACGCATTTGTGAGAACCCTTCGATACTATCACATCTAGTCCCTCTCTAAAGTCGGAATTATAATTCGATTCCACATTTGACATTAGCTACTGTCATTTTGTAAAATAATGATACCACATATAATAGTGTAGTGATGAACACAAAAATCGATAAACAATCGCGATTTATGTTTATGTAATCATAATATTGGTGTGCCAATTAAAGACTAAATTATTGATTTTTATTTAAATAAATACATAATTATTCATAACAATTATTTATTAATTAGTAACCGCTGCTTTATTTTATAAAAAGTTAATATTTTTGTTTTTTTTTATATTAAAAACAAAACTTATAATAAAAGAGCCTAGATAGTTTTCTGTATTGGCAACCCGTGCGCGCTCGTGCAGCTATCGCCATTTTGTTTATCTTGTCATTCGGCTTCATTCTCCTAGTCTGACTGCACGAATATCTCGTTTCATTGCGAATCGATATTTTGTTATTTTGTTGGGTTTTTGTTAAAGTTTTGTTACGTTGTGTTTGTTGTTACGTTTATAGTTTTTTGTGAACTTTGAGTGAATCTATTTGTTTTGGTTTTCCATCAAAATGGATCCTCCGCCAAGTACATCACAAAAAGACGTGGATGTTTTCTTGTCTCCAAGAAAAAAACGTCCACGAAAAGCTTTCACTGTTACTGAAAAAGTAATGATCCGCAACGCATATAAGTACGTGAAAAATGAAACTTCTGCGCAATTGGAGGCCTTTGAAGTTGTGGAAGAAAATGAATGTATGAACAAAGTTGCTCACATATTGGGAATAACCTCACGCTCTGTTTGTAACGTTTTGATGGAAGTAAATAAAGGTGCGCCGCCAACTCCCCCTAAAAAAACTGGACCAAAGCGAAGTTTCAAAGTTAAAATTGATGAATTTACATTCTCCGCAATACGACGAATAGTTCATCAGTTCTTTTACCGAAATGAACCTCCAACCATTGCAAAGGTTAGTCAATCAGTCAGACAGTATTATTTTATACCTACATCTTTTATATATAAGTAATGATTCCAAACTATTATAAAATTTACTATTTCAGATTTTACAAGTGATGAACGATGATCCAGAAATGCCCAAGGTTTCCAAAGACACCCTCAGAAAAATTTTGAAGCATCTTAATTTTAAATTTGTTGCACGGTCACGCAAGAGCACACTTATTGATCGAAATGATATAATAACATGGCGCCAGCGTTACTTGCGATCTATATGTCAGTTTCGACGAGAAGGGAGACATATATATTATCAAGATGAAACTTGGGTTAACGCAGGTAAGGCTAACATTTTGAATTAATATACATTTACATTAAATTTAATAGTAATATTGAATGTTCATGTACTATATGTGATTTAAGGTCATACTGTAAAAAAAACTTGGGTGGACAAGCAAGTCACATCATCTCGGCAAGCGTTTTTGGAGGGACTGACCACTGGATTAAAAAACCCATCTGGAAAAGGCAAACGTCTCATAATTAGCCATATAGGTAGTGAAGAAGGCTTCCTGGAAGAGGGGCTCATGATTTTTGAAGCAAAGAAAAATTGTGAAGATTACCATGATGAGATGAATGCAGTTTGTTTTGAGGAGTGGTTCGCTGGAGTCTTACCAAAATTAAGACCAAACTCAATTGTGGTGATGGATAATGCACCTTACCACTCCCGAAAATTGGAAACGGCACCAAAAATGAGCTGGAAAAAAGCTGCCATTCAAGACTGGCTTTTAAATAAAAATATTCATTACGAACCAGATATGGTTAAAGCTACGCTTTTAGAACTGATTCCACATAACGAGTCTTTTAATAAGTACGCTGTAGACGAAATGGCAGCACAACATGGGATCACGGTTTTAAGACTGCCCCCTTACCATTGCGAGCTGAACCCTATCGAATTGATATGGGCTCAGGTAAAGGGGCATGTAGCTCAAAATAATAAAACCTTCAAATTGACAGACGTGAGAAATTTATTTGAGGAAGGCATTCAAAAAATTACGGCCACCGAATGGTCTAAATGCGTATCCCATGTTGTCAAAGAAGAGGAAAAAATGAGTAGGCTAGATATGTTAATTGACAATATCACAGACACATTTATAATAAATGTTACAGAAAGTGACAGCGATAGCGATAGCGATGACGGCGACGATTTATAAAATAAAATATTACCATAATACATCTATTTGTTTTATTTCTCATGTTCCTTCATGATCACATTTATTTATTTATTTCACACACAATTATTAAAGAAAACTCTCAGATCCGTAATAAAATTAATCGTCATAACTAAATTATCCGTTCACAAATATTTAATTTCCTGATATACTTAGTTTACGAGAATAAAATTATAAACGAGAAGAATCGATCCGGAAATATTCCATTTCCGTATCGAATAATTTCGCAACGTTACTATTTAGTACTTGTCATAACGTTGCAACACTGAAATTGTCAAATCTGGAATCGAATTAAAATTCCGACTATAGTCTATGTACGATTCAGGAAGGACGTGTCACCGAGCGAGACGCCATTATGCCCGTGTCTCTAGTGTAAAAGGGAAGGACATACGTCATTTGTATTCACTGCAATTGTTACAACTCTACGCAGAGAGGAAACTCCTTTTATGTCGGGTCTACGTTACACGTGTTGGTTTTATGGCCGCCGTAGTTGGAGTTTAGTGGTGTTAAGGCCGTGATACACATGCCAGTAAAAAGCATGCCAGGAGCGAGTATCTAGCATACTAGTAACTAGCAAGCGATGACGACGAAATACACATGCTAGTAAAGAGCATGGTAGTTACTATAAGGAACGTTTTTTTTATAGAAAAAGGCGAAAGACGAGCATACAGTTCACCTGATGGTAAGTGGATACTGTCGTCCATAGACATCCGCGATACATGCTAACATTAGTCTAGAATGACAAACGTTGGCACGCCTCTGGATGCGCTGCCTACCTTTGCAGATTATGGAATGGATTGGGAATGCAGATGCAGAGTGCACTCTCCTCGTACACTGTATTGTTTTTCTGTATTGTTTGTATATTTGTATTTCTATATATCTGTATTGTTATACTGTTTAGAATAGATTATAATGTTCCTTCGAGGTGCCGACGGTTAATGACAGGGATTTTAGTTTTCTTGAAAACAGCCCTCGGTAAACAGCCCTATTCTTTGTTTACTTAAATTGTACTCTTATATAGTAACCTAAAATGGCCAATGGAACTTAAAGGAACCGTCGACAAGGCAAGACAATTCTCTCTCTCTCTTTCTCTCTCAAGCGGCCCACAAGCCATGACTATCCAGTGCACTCTTGTTCCTTATTTGTCCATTTTTTTTTTATTTTATATAAAGTGGGCGGACGAGCTAGCGGTCCCACGTGATGGTAAGTGTTACCGCCGCTCGTGGACAGCTGCAACATCAGGGGGTATGCGGGCGCGCCGCCAACCTTGCTAAAGTTTGTAACATAACGCGAACAATATAATATTTATTTATACCAGAAGAGTAAGTATTATCCAAGTGCCAACGTACACACAGAGTAACCGTACATACACAACAAATCCACAATGTCAACACCGTGATCTAAACCACCTTTCCTATCTTTCCTATCTTATTCCTATCTTTAATTTGTTAAAATCATTTTCCTATATAAAAAGGCAACGCACCGCTTTAGCAGTTATAATCGCGTATAACAATTATCGTAAGTCTTAACAAGACTGCTTTCATATAGCCATATTTTATATAATTATAGTCGACTCATAGGAACCATCTTTGTTATTTGAGAAACAAATAATTAATCGACAGCATATGGAGTTACGCAAAACAAGTCTTTGTTATTATCACATTAAAGTCCGCCTTTATATGATAGCTTAATCTGCGGCATCCTGTGCCCAATATATAGTTAGGTACACTCGGTAAATTCGGGTTTGTATTTCATGTCCGGTTATGTTATTAACCACGGCGAGGATTGCCGTACCCCGTGTATTAAATCGTCAATCAAATTAGCTTATCATACCTACCCGCTTTATCAATTTATCTCAACAAGATTCCGAGTCAATTCCACATTCGCCCCATTATCGGGACCCATGTTCTCATCCTTCACCCCCTTTCACCCTTTTTCATCCCATGTCAGGCACCTTCACCCCCCTCGAAAAATGTACCAGCTTTTCCACTGTTCGCTATTTATGACTGAGCACTCTCCTTCAAGAACGCAGTCGCAATTAAGAATCGTAACTATCAAACATTAGATATCAAATTTGTGAGAGTAAGAAATCATTTGCGTCCTTTTAGATATAAAAGAGCAAAGTGGGCTGAGAAACGTGCCAATCAAAAGTCAACTTCAGATCTAACGGAGAAGATTCATAATCGGTTAATGCATAATGTGTAGTTCTGACTTATCCGCTACTCGCTTTCGTGATGAGAATACGCGATTGTTCACGCCGCATCTGTCGGTTCGCTAGGTCTTTGAATATGGAATTGTGGGTAGGATTTACATCCATATTGTTATATTTATTGAGGTTATTCTGGTTTGAAGAGGGTGGGTATTTGTGACGTTTTAGTCGAGTGGTATGTTGAGGCAGTGTTTTTCAGTCGCCGTCTCTGAAATCGTTTTTCGTATAAGGCGATTCATCAGAATGTTTTTGCATCCATGTGCTTTGTTGGTGTTCGTGTATTGTCGAGTTTGGAGTTGTAAAATATACTGCGTTGAAGGTTACATGGCCCTTATTGCTATGGTAAAAACGATCAATTTGAAATTACTTTCAGGGTTCCTTTATGTTAACAATAGACGAATGAATTGCTTTTACGATCCGACTGAAATCGGGGTATTAAAGTTGATAATGTAACCTATTAGGAGAAATACATTCGACTTCACTTCAAATCTGGAGGCCAACTCTATTAACCTACTGTAATCTACCGTTTATGTCCCAGTTTTGTATCCATTATGACCCAGTTTTGTTTCAGCTGTTTTAGGTATGTTTCGGTTATGTTTCAGTTATATTTCAGTTATGTTTCAGTTTTCAGTTTTGTTTCAGTTGTGTTTCAGTTATGTTTCAGGTGTGTTTCAGTTATGTTTCAGTTATGTTTCAGTAATGTTTCAGTTATGTTTCAGTTATGTTTCAGTTATGTTACAGTTATGATTCAGTTTCAGTAGACTTTCCACTTTGATTTAGAACCGTATCCTACTATAATTATAAAATGCAACAAATAACCGTTGATTTGTGAGAATTCAAATCCGCTGCCGGACTGCGGAGTTTTTTAAAAATTATCACCAGCTCGACGGTGGGGGAAAAAAACATCTCGTGAGGTAACCAGCATTTAAATAGCACTCACATCCTCAAACATCGACTCTGTTTAGTGCGTTGTCTTATACGAACGATAGCTTTTCTATTTATTTATTTAAACTTCATTGCAAAAGTATTTGAGGTATACAAATGACGGATATAATGGCTTACGGCAGTCTCTACCAGTCAACCACTAGATTAAACTGAAAAAATAAAACTTATATTTATTTCTTATTGTTGTCATAATACTCAAACACAATAATTCTAATTAACTTGGGATCAATAAACCAGCATTTGTTAGTACGGACCATATTCCTTTTTTATGGTTACAATGAGCATTAATATCTATTACACATTATCCAGGAGTGAAGCGACATAGATTGATGTTGTGCTCTAAATAGGTTTGTCTGTTTATGACGTATTCAATCTAGAAATCATTTTTAGGTTAAGAAAATATAAATTAAGTCGATAAGTGCATTAAAAAATAGTAATGCGTTTATTGTAATAATATGTAGTGTGGGCTGTACGCAATTCACTGCCAACGGCTACAATTGAAGAGTAGCGCTGCAGCTTTTGCTCCAGCATATGCTGAATACTGGTGTCCGTTGTACCTACTGGTGGCAATATCCACCTGTGTGTTCAGTAGGTTTTATATTTTAAGTATTATTATTAATAGTGTGTAGTGTTAAATGACACAAATATTTTTATTCTTTCTTCTTTCTTGAACACAATTACAAATTTAACGACGCAATTGAATAAAGCGGACACTCGAGCTAAATTCATACCGACAGATGTCGCTGTGCCTCCGCGGCGACCGATGTGATAGCTGGAGACACATATATAGAGGGATAAATAACGCAAGCTGTCCCCTCGCTGCGTGCCCGATGTTGGCGCTAATGGCCATTTCACACGAGGGCGGGGCAGTGAGGCAGAGCAGAGCAAAAACAATTCAGTGATATATTTCATTGAATTGTTTTTTTTTTCATAACAAGCAAACAATTATATGGGAGGATATAGCTATACAATATTGGTATGGATGACGTTGTCGACAAAAGTATAATTCATTATTTAAAATTTCTATACAATTAGTACAACAAACACTATTGCGTAGAAAAAAAGTAGACTAGCCCATCAGCCCCAGAGAGCTTACTGAGCTATACCGTTCGAAATTTGAACGCTCACTGTTTTTTCCCTACCTAACCTGTATTCTGCTCTGCCACACTGGTCTGCCCCCGTGTGAAATGGACATAAGCTTCTATAGTTAATTTTTTAATCCCGCAGGCTGAATTGACAAGTACAAATGTCAAACTTGAAAACAATGTTGCTAATTAATTTGCATAGTGTGGTCCATATAGTTCCTTCCGGTTATTTGAATGGTAAAATTTTAAATGTGTTTTTTTTGTATATTGTGTGTATGAGAGCTTTAATTAATTTGTTACATTCAATATATTCGAACATAAACTATTGTCATTATATTTACGATATTTTCACCATATTAATATTTCAAATTCACACTTTTGCCAGATGATTATTTTTAATTGTAATGAATTATTCTATCGATTCCCACAGATTTGATCCAACACCACGCGATTTTGCAGAAAAACCTTTTTCAAACAATATCGAATATGGTTTTATAATTAGTTCAGATTGCAAAAAGTTAGACATCACTATTTTAAAAACGCTAAAACTAGCAACACATGAAATGTCACTTTAGTCTCTGGGATTAAAAAACGAACTCGCGTTGCTCATTCAGTCTGTTCCGATCCGTAGCGCTAGCAGATCGTTGTTACAAAATACAAAATGCCCAATTGCGCTATAATCAATTGTAAAAATACTCCAAAAAAAATTGAGCCGAGTTAAGAGAGACGTTTCGTTGCGTCGGTGAGTGGTTACACAACACTAAAGTGTTCTCGTGACGTGACGCCCTTATTTCTATACAGTTTCACGAACTCGCCTTCCCTAATGTCTCTGATATATGTGTCTCTGGCAGGAGACTTAAATTCTCAGCAATAAAGACAAGCACCCCAGAGCAAAGTAAAGCCTCCTTAATGGACGCTCATAAGACTCGCAATTAAGTCGTTCATAAAATTATCCACCGGAGGACTTCTTTACTGGCTTTACTAGTTTACCAGTTTACTGGCTTATTACAATAGTTTACTAGCTTATTAGTTTACTGGCTTATTAGTTTACTGGCTTATTAGTTTACTGGCTTATTACAATAGTTTACTAGCTTATTAGTTTACTGGCTTATTAGTTTACTGGCTTATTAGTTTACTGGCTTATTAGTTTACTGGCTTATTACTTTACTGGCTTATTAATTTACTGGCTTATTAGTTTACTGGCTTATTAGTTTACTGGCTTATTAGTTTACTGGCTTATTAGTTTACTGGCTTATTAGTTTACTGGCTTATTAGTTTACTGGCTTATTAGTTTACTGGCTTATTAGTTTACTGGCTTATTAGTTTACTGGCTTATTAGTTTACTGGCTTATTAGTTTACTGGCTTATTAGTTTACTGGCTTATTAGTTTACTGGCTTATTAGTTTACTGGCTTATTAGTTTACTGGCTTATTACAATAGTTTACTAGCTTATTAGTTTACTGGCTTATTAGTTTACTGGCTTATTAGTTTACTGGCTTATTACTTTACTGGCTTATTAGTTTACTGGCTTATTACTTTACTGGCTTATTAGTTTACTGGCTTATTAGTTTACTGGCTTATTAGTTTACTGGCGTATTAGTTTACTGGCTTATTAGTTTACTGGCTTATTAGGGTACTGGCTTATTAGTTTACTGGCTTATTAGTTTACTGGCTTCTTAGTTTACTGGCTTATTAGTTTACTGGCTTATTAGGGTACTGGCTTATTAGTTTACTGGCTTATTAGTTTACTGGCTTCTTAGTTTACTGGCTTATTAGTTTACTGGCTTCTTTTTTTAGTTTTTTTACTTACTTCAGATTTTTTTAGCGTCTTTTTTATAAAAGTTACAGTACGTACATATGTACAGTACGTTGACTGAGGATTTTCTTACAGTTTACCGTCGAGACTGCGACGGTCGAGACGAGAACTTTAAATGTAGGTATCTATTGAAACTTAGTGAATTTTAACTCGTGACCTCACGAATGAAAGACGAGAATAGATACACCCCTATTCTTTAATCGCTCAAAAACGATATTAATTCAGTTTATTAACGGGAATTATTAAAACGGTTGATTAAACGGTTAAAAATATAGTTTCAAATGGTTAATATACCTACTTAATTACATTAAGCTGTATAAACAAATTCTATTCAATTAATGGTGCCTGCGACTTTGTTTTAACGTGAATTTAGAGTGATCTAGATAAATGTTAACCCGGCAGTAACACCGCGGCCGACTCACAATTCTACGAAGGCATAAATAACCTCCGTCTGTTACGTCTGTCATAACGTAACTACAGACAAGGCTTCGTTACGATTTTATTATATGTATGTATAAATTGGAAATTGTAACAATTTCACAATTGAATTACTGGAATGCGATAAAATTAGAAATTTATTAAGAGCTTTTGTACGCAATAGTACCTACTTGTAGCGATTGGTATGAGTCCCAAGAGACAAATCTGGAGCTTAGATGAATACTAATCGAGTTTGAATTCGATTGAAATTCATTTATTCGTAAGCCTTTGCTTGATCGAGCGGGTGTTCGGAATATCTCTCTGAAGATTTTAAGTACTTATTGAAAAAAAAAAAGTGAAATGGATGATAAAATATATTAGTATTTATAAATTAAAGGGCTTACCTATTGGTAGCTTTCTGCAAAAGATCCAAGATTCAATTCGAGAACAATAAATTATTGTTTACTTGATATCGATGTCAATCTACAATTCCGCTCGGACCAGGTGGGCTGACGACTTGAAGAAAGTCGCTGATAATGGGGGGATGAGAAGAACTGAAGACCGTGTGTGGTGGCGGTCCTTGGGAGAGTAATCCCGCGGATTATCGATTTTTGTTATCTTTATTTGCGCATGTGCCAACATTCGTCAGTTTTGCCCGATGTTGACATGACATGACATGGCACGTATCCAAGAGCTGCAATACCCGTTTATCACCAGGCGGACTGTAGGCTTGTCTTTTTTATAAAAATATCCTCCCTCTCTCTATGGCTGTTCCCTCAATGTTGAGGATCGTGACTCTGCCGACGAAGCCTATTGACGATCGTCCTCCATGTTGCGATCTTCGGCGTCGTGGAGCGCCTTGTTCTCCCGGTCCATCGCATAGGGCTTCGCCCTATTGGTCTCATGGCTTCTATTTTGCCCGTTATTAATTTATTTTCGTTATTTATTTTATTTCGTTATTATCAATTATTATTTATTTATTAGTTATTTATTTCGTTAGTTCGTTATTTAAGCCCGTTATTTTCTGGGCTTCTTCGTAAAAAAATAAATAACAATATTATAAATATAATACGAATAATTATAATAATATAAAATATACATAAAAAAGGATAGGGACAAAAAGCTATTAATATAATAAAAATAATATAATAATAAGTGCGTTTAATATAAAATATTAAGTCAGCGCTTGTAAATTGGACCAAGCAACAATTATTGAATGGCCTGGCTCTCTGGCTCGTCGCCAGGGGACCGCACTCCCATCGTTTTATGTGTTTTTGATTAACCCCTCATCACGATTAGAAAAACTGCCGCTGGAACTACTAACTGCTATTTGATTAACTATTAGAACTCATTTTATATGTTTGACCGAGTTCTGAACGAAAAGCATATTTTTTTATGGAACAAATGCACAATATATGTATATGAAATTTGTAATTGCGTACTTTTTTTTAATAAAAACGCTCAGCTACGATACGATCCGCGATGCCAATACCAGTCCAGAATGACAATGGTTGGCACGATCGCAGATGCATTGCCTACCTTTCGCAGAGAAAATAAAGAGGGTTAGAATAACATGCAATAGAACCGAAACACGTACGTACATTAGGGAATAGGATAGGATAAGGATATTTTACGGTAGTCTTCTGTGAGAGAGGGGTGACGTGGCCAGTACAGTGCACCCAGCGGTTGTGGGATTGCAGCGTACACCCAATTATTATGTGAT
Organism: Sesia apiformis; assembly: GCA_914767545.1. NCBI lineage: Eukaryota > Metazoa > Arthropoda > Insecta > Lepidoptera > Sesiidae > Sesia > Sesia apiformis. The sequence goes on from OU611958.1 coordinate 2,313,405, forward strand.
ATATATTATGTGTCATTTGTTTTTATTTTAATTCAAAATGGCATTTTTACAGCTATTTATTTGTTTCCTAAATGAGTTTGAACGTTATTGTAACCAACTCGCTCGATGCTCGCGCAGTGCACAAACTCACCTCGCAAAGCGCTTAGTGCGAATTGTTTATAAGTATCGTTTATACTCGTATGTCCACGCGGTATGCTAGTTCAATGGAAGACGGATCGAATTTTTTTTGGCACCAATAGTTTTTTTGTTTTATTATATTATATACGATTAGCTGTGCCCGCGACTGCGTATGCGGGGAATTTTAGTTTTTAAACTCTAAATTGGAGTCTCTTTTCTTACCGTCAGCCTATTTGGATGAAACAAAGCCTAATCGCTCCCAATCGGTATTTGGTAAATATATTTGGGTAAGGTATAAATATATTGGTATATATAATATATAATTGGTAAATATATTGGGTAATCGGTTGGTGCTATAAATATATAGGTAAGGTAAATATATTTGGTAAATGTACAGACACGCTGGTTCTACAGTTTTATTATATGTAATATGTATAGATATAGATAGATGAATACATTTCTGATAGTTAATAGTTTAGGAGTATCTGTTTTCGATTCAAATTTGTGAATTCGTGAGGTAGAATCCCAGCTCGTATCAATGAATTTGAACTTAAATACGGATTGTTCAATTATCACTAATTGGGCAGTAAAGAAACACCATTATAATGGATTCCGTTACTTAACCATAGATAATATTTGAATAACGACGAAATCTATGTACTTACTGCGTTACCTGTCCTGGATTTACCAATAAATGGTATCAAGTTCGCAAAAGGAAAATCTCAACTGAAATGTAGGTTTTACTACAACACAAAGGTATAAACTGACACCGCTGAACATCCTTACACGACACTGGCTTATTGGGTGTCAATACCAAAAGTAGTGTTTTGTATTTTATTTACTTATTTAAAGTTCTTCCTTTTTTAAAGGTTTTTAGAGGTAGTGAATGTTAATGTTTATTTCACGAAAACAATTGAAAATAACTATCATATTATAAAATAAAGTAGAAATAATAATAAATTTAAATGATTAAAAAAGTTTTATTTGATTACAACTTCAAAATTATTTTAATAATAAATATTTATCATGTAATAAAATGTCTTAAGTACATGGCTATACAAAGCAGAGCCACCCAAAATGGCTCTCAGCTGCAAGTGTACCACTTGGCCCTGGCTAGAGAAACTTGGGAGGGGGAGAGAGCACGCTGCAATCCAACAGTCGCTGGGCGCGCTCGACTGGCCGCGTTACCCCTCTCTCACAGAAGACTACCTTGAAATGTACTGCATTTCCCACTTTACTATATTTCCCTAATGTACGTCCGTGTTTCGGTAGTGAGTAAGTATGTGCCAGAGCTCATTCCCATTCCATCCCTTCCTATTTTACCAACCCTTTCTTCAAATCCATTCTTATATCTCCAAAGGTAGGCAGCGCATCCGGAGTCGTGCCAACGTTTGTTATTCTGGACTAATGTTGGCATGTATCGCGAATGTCTATGGGCGACACTATCCACTTACCATTAGGTGGATTATATGCTCGTCAGCTGCCGTTTTCTATAAAAATAATATATTTTATTTTTATGTCTATTTGTTATTTTAGGCGTTCACAATGATACAGGGTGAAACCAAACCTTCACGATAAATTGAAATTAAAATTTTGAGAATGTATTTTGCCAACAATTTGTTTGAGTTTTTACCAAATTTTTCATGCTATGTGAAGTGTAAAGCCCAAAATATATATTTTTTTTACAAAAAAATACATAACATTAATATTGAGCAGAATCCAGGGTTACAGGTTTTGGGAAAGGTTCAGTAACATCCTGTATACCTCATACTTATTGGTGTGATTCCTACAGTATATCTTTTATAAACAGAAGATGGCAGACTAACAAGCAGTCCATCTGTTGGTATTCTGGTACCCATACTGTCGCCCATGGACATCTGAAATACATGTAAATATCAGTTCAAAATGACAAAAGCTTTCATACCCCTGGATGTTCTACCTATCTATAGAGATTTAGAAATGGAGATGGGAACTTTAGGCAATCTCTGGAGGAGAGGTTGCGAAGGTTGATTCTCACACCGACTTGAGCGGTAGAATATGGTGGATTATTATGTAAGTTTAAGATCTTTAATGTACCATATTTTGGAGAAATAAAGGATATTATTATTATTAAATAGGGAGGGGTAGAAGGATGGTAGGATGGGATTGGCATACCTCAATGCACGTACGTGTTGGAAGAATAGGAGAAAGTGGGAAATGGTTCGGTAGTCTTCTGTGAGAGAAGGTTGACTTGGCTAGTTGCGGGGCTGTGGGATTGCAGAATTAGATCAATTCCTGTCAGCATTTCAATTTAATTTTAATTTATTTATATCACAACCGAATCTCAAACTAAGCAAAATCTGTGCTATAAGGTCCGGTTGCCTTCGTTCAGGCAAATATGCACTTAGTTTAGACCATAACACCGTTAACTTTGTAGGCATTTATAAATGCAACGCTGTATTCATAATGCATTTGCTTCGTGACTATAATACTGAACATCCAATGTAATTGTTTGTCAACAGTGACGAGACGCGAGAGATCGACGGCCGCGCGAGATCGGAGTCTGGTGACACGGACTCCGTCTACCACGTCAGAGGAGCGTTACACGATCAGCGGTGGCGAGACCATCAGGTATAAACATACACTGTTCAAATTTAATTTCCTTGCGCGCTACCTCCCTTATTATTATTATTTGTGATGTCTGAAGGGTTCGGAAAATGAATGCGTCTTTAACTCGTCACACTTTATTTAACGTAAAGAAAAGAATGCGAGAACAAAGGATGGCTGGCTTGCCACCCCCCACTCCGAGACTTGGCTAGGCGACACGTGGCAGGCAGGTGGGACGATGACGTGGCTTATCGGCTGGCTGGTGTTGTCAGCGCAAAAGTATGGCGGTAGTTTTACATATTTATGTAAGTAATTTGTAGGCATTGATATCATTGAGATTTTTACATAGGTAATGTAAGTACCTGTGTCCAGAGACGTACACTAAGATGAACACAGGCATGCAACACTCAGAATAAACAGCTTTTTTACTATGTGAATCGAACCTGGGACCAGTTAGCACAGCAGGCATGTGCACTACCAACTGTGCTAATCGATCGTCCCTCCTCCCTACTTTTGTGGGTCTTGGCCACCTCCGCTATCTTCTTCTACTTTGTATGTATGATCCTTTCTCTTCCAGGTGATTTCGTCAGTTATTTGTTGCATGTTTTAGATACCATGTACCATTTACATTTACATAATAATATGTTACATAATATTGGCTGTGGAACGAACTACCTCAAGAGGTCTTTCCATTAAGCTACCATATGGGGTTCTTCAAGAATGCTGTGTACAGGATTTTGCAAGGTCGGCGGCGCGCCCGCACACCCCCTGGTGTTGCAGGTGTCCATGGGCTGCGGTAATACTTACCATCACTTGGGACCGCGAGCCTACTTCACTATAAAAAAATGAGCAATTCGAATGTAAAACAATAAAAATACGTACATTCAATATTAAATTATATATTAATGATTGAACTTTTAATTGCGTTATTATTCATAATAAGGCATTATTAATAATTTAATTATTATTTATTAGACGTCGTTATTTTTTTATCTGTTACGATTTGTTTATATGAAAAATCGTCCATTGAATTAAATGTTGAGTCCATGCTTTTAAATATATTAATTCATTTCTAATTTAGCAAAGTCTTCTAGAACACTGTAGAAAAAATCCGTAATTTTTCCAAGTTGGAGCATCGTTTGAACATTCCATGTTCAAATGCGCATGCAATTTCTTTTGTCCTGTAATCTTAGTCGAAGTCTAGTTGTTTCGGGACGAATCGGGATCATTTATAGTGTTGGTTATAGTTGGTTATAATTGGTTATCATTTATAGTTCGCATTTTTTTTATAGAAAAAAAGGCGGCAGACAAGCATACAGTCCACCTGATGGTAAGTGGATATGGTCGTCCATAGACATCCGCGATACATGCCAACATCAGTCCAGAATGATAAACGTTGTCACGCCCCCGGATGCGCTGCCTACCTTTGCAGATTAAGGAATGGATTGGGAAAATGGGGAGGGAGAGGATGGAATGGGAATGGCCTCTGGCATATCTCACTCACCACCGAAACACATGCGTAGGGGAAATACGATAAAGTAGGAAATGCAGTACATTTCAAGGTAGTCTTCTATAAGAGAGGGGTAACGTGGCCAGTAGAATGCGCCCAGCGGTTGTGAGAATGCAACATGCACTTTCCCCCTATCACATGCATTCTCCCCCATAATTAGTAAGAGTTTTATCATGTGGGGTGATTAGCCCTATGACGAATCCAAATGAATAAGTAAATAAACAAGTCCGCTCCCAAGCCTATTAAGGTGTACCTAATTAAAATGGCTGTAGCGTTCCCAAAGAAAAACCACAAATTACTAATCCAAAAATGTATGACCGGTATGATGTGAGAAACGTGATTGTTCCAATTCCGTTAATGAATTGGAACTCCGATGAGTTGCACTGACTATTTGAAGAAATATTTACCGCTAGTGGATGGATGAGAAGAACGAAATATTACATGTCGTGGCCTGAGTACGATATATATTTAGATGATATTATAAGCTGATAGTGTAGTACGATATTTTTTTTTCCATTTAAATATTGTAGAACCTTTATCTACTCTAGTGCATTCCACGGAATATTCTAGACCCCACACTACTCGTAGATTCCCTGTGTCATGAAAATTGTTTTAAGAGGATCTAACAACATATCATGATGAGGAATGAATGTTTTTTTTTGTTATTTTTAAGGAACTTTTACGCCTTGGCACATGTCAGTTCCATCGTACCCTAAACTTACATTTTACAATATTAATGTAGGTACCAATATATCAGCCCTAGTGAGGGCTCACGGATCTGTACAAACTAAATGCTGCTCGTAAATTAGGTTCTCCTACTATCTTATGGAACATACAAACATCATTCCTGTTCAGATCCTGATCCTGATCGAGAGCCCTCACTGAGGCCTCTCGTTCCTGTTGATTCCGGACACACTCCACCAAAACAAATGTTGGACATCTTCAACAATTCCACATATATCGCAATTTAGAGAACTAGTCTCTTTCATACGGTATCTAAACTTATTGAGTGGCATGTGTCCAGAACGCAACCTAAATGTTAAGACCGTGTATCTTCTATGTAACTTGGTTTCAGAAAACCAAGGTATATGAGGAGGCTCACACTGAATGGTTTTATACTATATGCCCTTTTGTCGGGATTTTTCATCAAAATACTCCTTCCAAAGCATATGGCATTTCTTTTTATATATAGACAATATTTCCGAATAATTAGGGGGCATATATATTTGTCTAGCCTCTGAAATCGCACGCTTTGCTCGCGTGTCAGCCTCCTCATTAGCTTTCAAACCAATATGTGACGGGACCCATTGCAATCTTAAATCTATGCCACGGTTATTTAATTGTAATATTTTTGCTAAAATAACATAAGCTATCGATACCGCTCCGGTGTCAGAGGCGCATCGAGCTATATGTTGTAAAGCACTGCTACTGTCCTTACATAAAGCATTTTTTCACATCCCATTGTTTCGACATATGATATAGCCTCAGAGATTGCAATGAGTTTTATTGACATAGTAGAGACATTTGACGTCACTTTGAAACACCCCTGCGGATCAAACTGTTTGGTTGCATTCAGTGGGTCATAGTTAAGCGGCTCCTCTACCATTCGAGCTCTTTGCTCCATCTGTCTATATTATATACCATCCAAGATATTTTTCCCTCAACTCTTTTACAATATTTATTTTTAACGAATTAATTTCATTCGTACTTTTAGCGTTCTTAACATTGTCTAATTTATCTGTAATGACATCTTTTGATTAATTTTGATGTTCGATACCCATGTACTTAAAGTAAACATTTGAAGAGGATATGCGGAAAATATCTGTTCGTCCTGTGTATATTCGTACGTTGATGCCAGTAATGGTTACCTTTTATTATTCCAGTATCTATTGTGGCAAAGAGAATTTAATTTTCTTAGTAGTTCGCATCATACATTATTATTCCGCGACCGAATCTTCCATCGAAGCCACCTGGCTTCTTCTCAAGTATAGTGGAGGAACACAGAATTCAGTTTCCATAGTATGAATTGGAGTACTTTTAATAAATCCTCCTATAATCCTTAAAGCCTGATTCTGCACCTTGTCTAACTTGTATAAATGAGATTTGGCACTATTATCATATAAAAAATAGCCGTAATCAATACTACTTCTAATTACTGCAATGTATATCCTACGCAAGTGTTTTGGGTGAACAACCCACGACGATCCTGCTAGGACCTTTAATAGATTAAGGAATTTCTGTGTTTTCTGAGTTGTTTCGTTAATATGTTTTCCATCTCAAAGCTCCATCTAGCCATATTCCTATGTATTTATATACATCTACAAAGTTTATTGTGCTATTATTTACTCTAATTTGAATTTGGTGACTTCTACGAACTCTGCTGAAAAGGCAGTATTTTGTTTTTCTTACTGATAACCTAAACTGAAGACCTAAATTCTCTAAAATTGTCACAAAGACATTTAAAGTGCATTGAATCTCAGTAACGCTATCGTGTACTTCTTTACACGATTTGTATAAGACAAAATCGTCAGCATATTGACATATAAATACATTTTTAATTTCTTCACATAGACTAATTGTAATAATATTAAAAAGCAACGGTGAAATAGGATCCCTTTGGGCCAGGCCTTTACCTGTTCGTCTAGTCATTGCTTTACTGTCTTCCTGTTCGTGTTTTATTTTTAAACATCTGTCACTAAGAAAGTTCCATAAATAATAACAAATTTTCTTACCTACTTCAAGTTCATCAAGTACTGTGGCAATTTTATCTACTAATACGTTATTATATGCATTTTCTATGTCCAAGAAACATGTAAGTATCGGAATGCCTTCAGAAAATCCTACTTGTACTTGCGTCACTAACTGAACTAAACAATCGAGGCTAGATTGTCCTCTTCTGAACGCCATAGTATGTGGAGAGAGCGACTCGTTCCTTTCAATATACCATTCCAGACGTTTTGCTAACATAATATGTAATATTTTACAAACACACGATAATAAAGAAATAGGTCTCAGTTTAGGAGCGCCATGCGAATTATTTGGTGCTGGATTAGGAATAGGGACAACTTCTATTTCTCGCCACTGCTCAGAGATGCGTCCCGAAGCTAGAATAAGATTATACATCTTTAATAGATATAGTTTTCTACGTGTTGGTAAATTGTAAATCATTGAATATGTAATTGCTTCATCACCTGACACTGTGTCTCTTTTTTTAAACAATTACATAATTATAAAAGTGTAAACTCACTCTCTAACTGTGGGTTAATCCATTTAATTTCCGGCAGAGCCGGCATCACAAAATCAGGGGCTAGGCTACATAGTAGTTCTTTATATTTTCTTCGGAAATGAAAGATTTATGTTTCTTGTAACCTTTCAATCACCGCATTCTTGTCCACATATCCGTAGCTGATACAGATTCATCAACATTACTACAATATAGTTGCCAGTCTAGTGTTTTAGTTTTTTTCATAGCCCGTTTGGCATCTAAAGTTGATTTTTCAAGACTATTTAAATTTTGAGGCGTTGGATTTTTTTTAAACTAACTTAATGCTAACCTCCATTGAGCTACTAGTTTGGATAGAGCTGGATTCCAATATGATTTTGGTTTGAAATTGCTGTTTGGATTATTACATATGTTATTTGTAGGTATATTTTCGTCAGCCGTTTTATTTATTTGATTTATTAGATTATCACACATGCCTTGAACGCTATTATCCTTGATAGGATAGGAAAAATATACATCAAGCCATTTTGTATACATTTTCCAGTTAGCCAATTTGAAATTTCGCTTTTGTGCAATCTGTATTAATTCACGATAATTTATTTTCATTTTGATAATAAGGTGATCGCTACCTAAATTTTCGTTCATTATATCCCAATCAACATTAATAACTATGTCCGTTGAGCCAAATGAAATATCCGGTGAAGTTTGTTGGAGAACTCCATTAACTGATTTTATTCTGGTAGCTTGCCCGTCATTTAGCGAAGTGAAACCAAATTCTAATGCTGACTCAAATATATAACTACCCCGACTATTGTTTTTACCAATTAGTGTGGTGGGCATTGAAATCACCTACAATTAGATATTTATTAGAAAACTTAGAGAATAGCAAGTTCCAATCAGATTGTGTGGTATGAACCGACGATGGACAGTATACCAATACTATATTTTGTAATTGGCCACAATTTAATATTTTTAAATGTATAGCCTCAATCCCTACATTGTTTAGTAGTAATGGACATTCCTGAACTTTAATTGACTTATGTACTACAATAGCCACACCATCGTATGAATCATCCCTATCTTTACGACTACTACTTATATTCAAACGTGATTCAGGTTATAACCATGTTTTACATATCAAGGCTACATGAACTTTATCTCGGGATAATAAAAGCTCCAATTCTACTAATTTGGGCCTTAAACTCTGTGCATTTCACTGAAATATATTCAACGGACGCTCTCTATAGGATTTATAATCCATATTTAATTAAAGACAGGACATTATCAACTATCTCTCCGTTTTTTAACAAGCTGATGATGAACTGTTTACATTCCTCAATAATAAGTTTCACCAATGATTCTACGTTCTTTTCAAAACTAGTGTCACTAAAACAGATATCTTTAACGTTCTTAAATATTTTCTTAGATCTATATACCTTTTCGTAATGTTCATATTTTTCTAGTCATTTTCTTTCTCTTGTATCGCTTCCCCACTGTTCTCTATATATTCTTGTGTTTCTATTTGGTTATTGCGATTTATTTTCTTCTTATATTTCCTCGTTTTCTTCAAAACTGTATTCATTTCTTTTCCCTCTTCAACTTCATCGCTTTCTATCGAACCTGTCACTTCCTTGTGTACCATAGCCTTCGTTACCACTATATCTCTATACGATCTTTTGTGGTTATTAGTCTCAATTTCAGAAACGTCCCTTGTCATGCAGTTTTCCTCCTCTGTCTGTATTAAATCATGATTCATTTCGGTACACTTTTTTTGCTCCTTTGTGTATCTTGGTTCCGCAATTCTATATGTACAGTTTTCTGCAGACATGATTTTCCTGATATCCTTTTCCTTTAAAAATATAGGACAAGACTTATTTAAAGCCATGTGTGGCCCTTTACAATTGACACATTTGAAATCTTTCGTGTCACAATTTTCGTGTCCTCCGCCGCATTTTGGACAAATTGTCTTTTTTATAGGACATGATCTTATTATATGACCGAATCTCCAGCACCCAGAGCATTTCGTGACTGGAAAGGTGTATGGCTCCACCTTAAACCTACACTCGTGCATATAAACCTACGAGGGTAAAGTGGAACCCTTAAAACACAGTCGCATAGTCTCACTTTTCACCCATCTCCCTTCATTCGTTAAAGGTTTGAGTCTTAATATAGAAACAATCTCATACTCACTTTGAAGGCATTCTATTATCTCGCTATCTTCAATTTCTACATCTATTTGTTTCACAATTCCGTAGGATAAAGAAACTTCACTAGTTTTTGGCATCTATATCCCATTTCGCAATTTTTTTTGCAATTTAGCAATTTTTCTGCCCCCTCCTTGGTTTTAAATCGTATATTCATGTTATATGGGCTTTGGTATTTTATCTCCACTATGTTGCTTATATTTTCAGATCTCAAAAGTTTTGCCATGCCAAACTGTTTTGTGTTTTGGAAGTGAGTCCTTGGATGTTAGGCATACCTTAATTTTTTCCGCTTGTTGATAATGTTTCTGATTCTGATCGCTATCCGATTTCTTTGAATAGCTTCTTGCTAACCGCTTTGCTTATCCCGTCACTGTTATGAATCCTTCTAAATCCTCTTCCCCCTCACTGTCCGGCCGCATTCTCTTTTCCGATCCTCTGACCAGATTCTCTACCTCTTCGTAATTATTTATTCGTTCCATATTTCTTGTTAATTCATCTTCCTTTTTTCCTTCATAAGTATCACTGCCATTTAAGGCGCAACACCATTCATTTCTATCAATGTCATCCATTACTGCATGTAAACATCACCTTTAAATTATGCAGGTATTTGTTAAAAATATAAAGCTATAAATATTCGATACCGATGCGTACGCTCGCTTGCACGACTCGCGCGCCACTGGAGTGAATGGTAATAATGGTGGAACTACGCATAAAATAAATATTGTAGACTAGTGGTGCCAGCGACTTCATTGACTTGAACTTTAGAATGATTCCCGTGGGAACTCTGTAACGGATGGGGATAAAATGTACCCTAAATGTTAACCCAAGTCATAAGCTGTTCAGTGGTTTTTTCGTGATGCGTGGTCAGACAGACAGACAAAAATTCTAAAAATGGTTGTTTTGGGCCCTGTATCGTTCATGTGAGGACACGTTTCTGTTACGACTTTCTTATATTTATGTATAGAAAAGCGTCATTGTGTTTCAGTGTGCAAATATTTCTTCCTTCACCCTGTATTTCCATTTATAAAGTTAATATCTAACATCAAATTGAATAGCGTTTCAGTTATCTGAATAAACAGACAAATGGAGCCTTTAGTTTAGATAAGCGAGTGTCTCTGCTACAAAGTTTTGAATTTATTGAACTGACTCGGAAATTTCCAATTTTATTGCTGTGAATAAACAAACACTGTTTACTTTAATATTTGTATCTACAGCGAAGTATTCTGTCTCTATACAGTTGCAAAGAGCCCAATCAGCAGTAGCTTACTGGACTACTAGAAAAATAATTAATATACTTATTAGAAAATATATTAATTAACCGGGGCCTTATCACGAATATACAAACTAGAATTCAATCACAGAAAAAAATTAGGTAAATGTTTCTACACAGTTGAATCGTGAGATTTAAGGTAGATAGATTCAGGTAATGGATGTATAAATAGTTCTAAAATACACAAACTTTGTTAGCCAAGGCATTGTGCGCCGACCGACTGGTTTGCAGTTTGTCGGAACATTAATTATCAGTGTAAAAAGGATTAGTGTGTTTGAATAAATACAATAAAATGATATAAAAATCAATCCGATAAATCAAATAATGTCGGAAAATTGTTGTGCTAAACGACTACATAACGGCTACATTGAACCGCGAAAAATGTACAAATACCTACATGTAAGTAAGTAAGAGTACCCAAATTAAGAATATTAAGAGATAAATGATGTGGAACACCCGCTTAAATTAATTATATGTATATTTAGTTGTTTGCGAATGTGCAGTGTCGTGACAAACCTCTATGGTTTATATGAAACGAAGCAACATTAATTGTGTATGAAAAAAAAAACTTAGAAATCATAAGTTAGTACAGGACTGCAATACAGAACAATGACGTTATACTTCTATGGAGCCATTACCACCAAGTCAAGAGTAGCTATTCAACATACCACCATAATCTAATGAATTTGGAAAATTACTTTCAACATGGGTTTTCTTTTTTCTTCAGTTATCGAAATATAAATTTCAGAACGCACTACAAATGATTCGCACTTCTGTGACAGAGAGCTTCTGAATACATTGTGGTCTTCAAGACACTTTAAGAAAGTTATGAAGGTTACTGCAAAGTCGGCAACGCACCCCGCATCCTTTCCTGATGTAACAGGTGTCAATGGGCAGCGGCAGTGACCATTTGCCACCTGGTGAAACACTCATCTGTTACCTCTTCTATAAAAAAACCGTCAGGTTATAACTAGAGGCAAGTATTCAGAAGATATTCGTAGCTCCGTGGTGTTGCGGATGCTATAAGTGCCAGTAAACCTTCTACTATTGGATGTAGAACATAGGAATGCCCTTTGGAACACTAAGAGGATTTGCACTACACTCCGCTCCGTCACGACAACTCTGCGCGGACAAACGTGTACATTTAAGTTATCAAGATATAAGAGTTTTAAAAACCTAAACGAGTTAAATACGAGTAAGAAATGTTATGTTAACGGTCGGTTAACTTTAACCGAAGCCGATACGAAGACATTCCGCAACGAACTGACGTCGCACACATAGCTCTTAGAATCAACATATTGAAGTGGTAATGGGCAGCTCATATTTGCTGCAGGACAAATAACCAATGAGGTAGACGAGGTCTTGAATAGAAGCCACGTACCGGGAAGCGTAGTTTGAGACGCCCTCCGACTAGTTGGACCGACGAAAAGCTGAGGATCGTGTGCGGTGGCGAGCCTTGCGAGAGGCCTATATCCATGTCAGTTGCCTCAAGCTGTCATATTTGTTTATATTTTGGACAAATTGAATTAGAACGGAGTTTGCATGCATGCGTTTGCGTATAAGGTTCTTTTCTTTTCTTTGCGCACAGATCCCTATCTAGCATACATCAGATCACAGAAACTATTTTGCCTTTTATAAAGTCTCATAAATTTATATCTTAACCGGCTTTAAAGTGCATCGCAATTATTAACTCTGCAAATAGATTTACGACACCCGCGACGGAGCAAGTTTTAAGTGTTCGAAACTTAACCAAATTACGGCAATGGTTGTCTGCAACTTTTGTGGGTTTATTTATTACTGGACTAGTTACATGTCCATGTTACATGTAGTGTAACTAGGATGTGCTCTTGGAAACTAGGCAGTACATGTGATGCCAGCATGACGGTTGTCCAGCACACTACGGAGTTACCGTGCGACACTGGCTGGATAATCAGTGTTTTAGTAGAAATTGAGCCATTCCATGGCCGGCTAGACGCGCAGACCTGACTCTACTAGATTTTTATCTCTGTTTTATGACGTCTCTCCTGTGCCGACCGTTGAAGAGCTCAAACAGCGAATAATAAATGCGGCGAACGTAATTAGAATTACGTTGTCAAGTAGAGTCGTGAAACGTTGTCAGGGGGAGAGTGCACTGCAATCCAACAGCCTCTGGGCGCGCTCGACTGGCCACGTTACCCCTCTCTCACAGAAGACTACCTTGAAATTTACTGCATTTCCCACTTTATCTTATTTCCCTAATATACGTACGTGTTTCGGTAGTGAGTGAGATGTGCCAGAGCCCATTCCTATCCTATCCCTCCCCATTTTTCCAGCCCTTTCTCCAAATCCATTCCTGCATCTCCCAATGTAGGTAGCGCATCCGGAGTCGTGCCAATATTTTGGACTAATGTTGGCATGTGAGATACATGTGAACTGTGAACTTACATGTGTGAGAATGTGAACTTACCATCAGGTGGATTGTATGCTCGTCTGCCGCCTTCGTCCATAAAAAAAAGTGAACTAAGAAAAACTAATGCGTATCTGCGTACGAAACAATGACAGCCACTTTGAGCTGTCGAAGAACGCTACAAGTTAATTTTGTTAATTTCCTTAAATTATCAATTTTAGACAATTTTGTTGCCTCTCCTTTTGTATTTATGATTTTTTGTAATCTTGTTACCTAGTCGAGATTTTTATACCTCGTTGTATAGCTAGGAAAGCGTAGAGGGTTTTTAAATGTTATGCAAATTAAATTACATGTGTTTTTTTAAAGATATGGTAATATAATTCATATTATCATATACCTATATGATATTATAAAATACATACATGAACCGAACAAAATGAAGTATGAAATAATGCTTATAAAAGAAATAAATAGAAAAACTAAGTCTGTATTACAGTTTATATTGTAAATCGGGTCGGAAAACATAAAATGGCTTTATTTAACCTTTTATTTCTATTCCGCGTTTTGGCACGGGTTACGGCAGCCATGATCACGAGATGACAACACAAATTCAAGTCAAAATTTGAGTTGAGTGACCACGGCCGGTGTAACGCGTGCCCAAACGTCGAGAAATGCCGTTAATTTTACGCGTTCAGATCCGATTTACAATATAAAATCTGTATTACTTTGTCTTGTTTTGTAACTCTAAAGAATGAACACGATGGCGGTGAATAGATTGACTGGAAACTAAAGATTCAAACTCCATTCACCTTGACACGGTTTTTCACTTCATCTAAGATTAATGTCATTTTCATCTCTATAAAACAGAGGGCGGAGCAGATTTCTTCTTTAATACACTTTGTAGCCATCGTACTTCCCGGTAATGATATTCTCTGTTCATTTCAGCGAGCCGGGGTTCAACTAAAAAATCTTATTTAAAGCGCCCCGGTGAGCCAGCATCTAATTTGCTCAACGCCCAAGTTCTGACAAATTCTCGTCTCGACGTACAGCTGGCTTTTTATTTTATGCTCTGTGCAATTCGCGGTTTGGTATTCATATTTAATTAGGCGAGTTTTCATCGTACCAATGTAAATTTGTCTTTCCTTAAAAGTGTACTAGTAAGTAATACGTATATTTTTGTTTGAGACTATAACGATATTGAAAATATACTTATTTCAACTAATATTTTATTAATTAAATTTTAATAATATTTAATTAGAAAAAATATTCAATGCCCATTCCATTTCATCCCTCCCTATTTTCCCAACCCTTGCTGTATATTATTCCTAAATCTGCAAAGGTAGGCAGCGCATCCTGAGGCGTGCCAACGCCATGGACGACCGGTGACAGTATCCATTTACCATCGGGTGGAAAATCTTTGTACTATTTATAACAATATAAAATAAATATAAAATATTCTATACTATTTATTACAATATTTATATCAATATTGTCTATATATACTTATATATATATATATATATATATGTATATATATATATATAATGATATTATGGTCTTTGAATAGAAAATAAAGACAAAACTGCGTTTCTCTGTAAAGACAAAAGTGGATTTATTTCGATATATGAAGTTTAACATTTAAATCATTACGTACATTATCAATTAACAAATATTAGCTCACCTGTAAAGACAAAAGAAACAACATTTAATGCCTTTAATTCAGGTCTCTTTATATTTTAACAAATACGGAAAAATTCTCCTCTCAATAAGTAGTTATAAAAATTAAATGTCACTACTGTCAGTTGTGGCATCTTTGTCGATAGCCAATATTCTTGTCGACCAATAAGCGGTGACGCGGCAAATTCAAATTGGTGAAAAGCACACGAGTGAGGTGATTTTCTTTACATATATATATATATATATATATATATATATATATATATATATATATTTGTATTTTTAGAAAATGTTTTCTTTCTGAAAACGATTGAAGTTATTGCCTAAAAGGGTGGAAGATAATGCTTCAAACATTAAGTCCGTATTTTCTCACTCTGTACAATAAAAAATAAATAATTGGTACATTGCAGTTATAATATCATCATTATAATATCTCCTGAAACCCATTTCCTCACAAATATTTTAAAGTTCATCTTAAACAAATACACACACTCACTACACACCCTCACACTGGGTACACACACACGCACAACACACACAAACGGACACACCAATGCAAACATTATTAATAATAAAGAATCATCCTTTACTTGCCCACAATCTATTAAATACTGTACTTAATGTCGGTGTAATCTGTATTGGCCATTAGCATTGGCAACATAATTGTTAAACAACATAAAAGCTAGATAAAAGGCTCTAGATTACATAAATAAATAAATAAGAATATAAGTAAATTACAGTTTAATAGAGCACATTACATTTTTGACTGACAGTATGTAATAAAATTGATCATCCAAATAAGCAATATAACATTAGCAACTTATTAACTTATTAACATTAGCAATGTAACGAATTTAACTTACACAAGGATCCAGAATCGGACTTTAGCACTGTGTGACAATTTACTTACCGGAAACTGTAACATATAAGAACATTAACATATATTATGTAGAAGATATAGCTGTCGGCGTGCGGATGTACATTAATATATTAAATTATGAAAGTTAAATGCTGAATATTAGTCCTAAGCCGAGAATGAGGGGGAGAGTGCAGGCTGCAATCCAACAGCCGCTGGGCGCGCTCAACTGGCCACGTTACCCCTCTCTCACAGAAGACTACCTTGAAATATACTGCATTTCCCACTTTATCTTATTTCCCTAATGTGAGATTTGCCAGAGCCCATTCCCATCCCATTCTATTCTATCCCTCCCCATTTTTCCAACCCTTTCTTCAAATCCATTCCTATATCCAAAGGTAGGTAGCGCATACGGGGGTGTGCCAACGTTTGTCATTTTGGATCATTCTGCGGCCTTCATCCATAAAAAAATGATCAGTGCTAAATTCAACAAAAAACACTATGATCGATGAGTATCAGTCATTCGATTCAACAAATACACTATGATCGATGCGTATCTGTCATTCGACTCAACAAATACACTATGATCGATGAGTATCTGTCATTCGATTCAACAAATACACTATGATCGATGAGTTCTGTCATTCGATTCAACAAATACACTATGATCGATGAGTATCTGTCATTCGATTCACAATACCTACTCTCGTTCATTTCTACATTGTTACCCTGGCCATATTGAATTCAAACTTGAATAGCTCCTAGTTCTCTCTATCGGACGCGACAGTTGAAACCAGCTGAGTTGGTAAACAATTAAAGTTTGGGATTGAGTGTAATTTTGCATGGAACTAAGCAATAAGTCCAGTTGTGCCTGAGCTGGTTTGTAGTATATGTATTTGAATAATTAATGTATTTGTATGTGTTGCCGAATAAACTGCTACCAATAAAATTGTATTCATTTTTGTTAACGAAAAATTACGTTTGCCTAAATAATAGTAATTATTATAATGGACTGTGTTGACTTTATGTAGTTCAAACTGTATTTACAGTTGTAGCTGTAACAACAATTTTGTTGTAGCTGTGCAAATTGTTTGTCCGATGAGATTTAATTCAAACAAACATTATGCAATAGCCGCTCACTAATGAGGTTAATACGAGTATCCGATAATAAATAAGCTAGTGTATTTGAGTTTACAGTTTTATTAATGTAATACAATCTACATATAATAAAACTGTAGACTCAGCGTGTGTGTACATTGAATACATTTACCAAAAACTGATTGGGGGCGATGAAGGAAGAATATCAGAATATAAAATGAGGATTCTGAATATTTTTGTCGGTCTGGCTGTTTGTCTGTTCGAACACGCTAATCACCAAAACTACTGAACGGATTTTCATAGGGTTTCCACACGTTAATTAAGCTTAGCTTGACGTTTCGAATAAGCTTTGTTTCATTAAAATGGGCTGACGGGAAGAAAATATATACCAATTGAGAGTTTAAAAACTAAAATTCGCTGACATAGCTAGTTTTATATATATTTCAATTCTCTCAATAATTAAGAAAATATAAAATGCTTTCAACATAATTGTATCTCTAACAACATAAGAATATAACAATCTCATTTTCCGATCTGGACACTTTCTGATCTGAACAATTTATGGTACTAACATTTAACTATTTATTTACATTTAACGATCAGAACTTAAAGCCACTTGGACATTTAACGATCTAGACATTTCATGATCTGGACAACTGGACATTTCACGAACTGGACGTTACCATTTGGAGCCAATAAATTATTAAAAGGAACACAACCATTTATATCAACGTACGGTCACACATTACGGAATCGAATACCAAAAGATGTACGCCCAAACCTTATGTATTAATTAACTCGTAGACTACTGTGGTGGGATTTCGAAATCTCATACACTTACAAATCAATGCATTTATTTGTAGTAATATGGGTATTTTTATTTGTATAAAAATGACTATTGGAACAACATCCCTAGATTCCGTATTCTATATATTAGGCATGCAAATTATTAAACTAATATTATTAATTATTACACTAAATATTCTTGCGATTCAGGTATCAAAAACTTCACACAAACAAGCCTCAGGAGGAACATTTCCCTACGCAGCGAAGTTGGCCTAGAGCCAGGATTCCCGCAAGTAGAAATAGGAAGTTATATGGTAGCAAAGCGGAGTCAGATGGAATTTGTGTGTTTTCCAGTAATAGAGATAAAGAGTAAATGGATGGAGAGAGCGTATGGTCCATTTCCAAAACAATTCGCGGGGCATTGAATAAAAAAATAGTATACGAATTATTTATTTGGATGACATACTTATATAAGGTTAGAAAGCGGCATATGATAGACTGCTAACGTGACTAGTCCACGTGATGGCAACCTCTGTCAAAAATGATGAACGTTGACCTTGGAGGCTCTGTACACCTTTGGTGATTTAGGAGTAGATTTATAAAAATGAAATTTATTGATTTTACGTTTGCTTACGGATGATCATTGTAAAACTGTCTACCGTTGCATAAGATATTTTGTGTCTTTCAACGCTTTAGTTGTGTTGACGAATTTGCGCTGAAAGCTCGCGCTTTATTGAACCTTAAGTATCTTAACCTTAACCGTTGTAGTCTTCAGTTTTTAATCAAAACTATTTAAGCCTCTAACATTAAAAATTTATACTATAACGCTCACGAGCGTTTAACAGTCGAAACTTAAATGTTAACTTAGTGCTCACCTATCGCTCATTTTTGTAACTAAGGTAACATTTTTGTAACTGCAATTTTAAACTTTTTGGAAGGCGCAAAGTACGACAATCCTTTTTCGAAATAAGTTTTAGTTCTAATTTAAATAAAAAAAAAATGTATAGAGTTCTAATTGAATTTCGACGGCAATATTATTAAAGATATATATTAGATATATTTATTATTACACTTAAAAAATCCATTTGGTGCAGTAAACACATACAGTAGCACAATTATAATTTCACTTCAGTCTTTACTTCGAATGTCAATGTCGTCTTTGCAATTCATTGAGCTTCCGCAATGGCCTTTACATCGTCGGAACATTGTTCGATAGAAAAAAGAAACAATAAGTCATTATTAGAATAAGTTATTTATGAAATCGGTTATTTATACAATTAGTCATTAATGGGACAAGGCGTTCATAGAATTGTACATTTTATTTTTATTTATTTAAACTTCATTGCACATGTATTTGTCGTGTATAAATGACCGATTTAATGCCTCACCGTTATCTTTATCAGTCAACCACCAGATTAAACAGAGAACAGAACGCTAGCGCTGTTTTATTTGGACTATACAGCCATAGAAAATTTTAACAGAGAATATAAGTCATTAATTCTATGCTCTAGTGATCCAGAAGTGTAATCTACTAAGTGATTTTGTTGTGTGATTTTCTGTTGTTAAGAACTTTTTTTTATAGAATAAATGGCAGACCTGCACACCATATCATTGCAAGGAAACTATGTCAAGGACGTGCGGATGAACCGCACAATGATGACATACATTAGATGACTACATACGTACATTACATACATGTCAAGAATCAGAAGAATCAGAATTTGTCTTCAGGACTCTGTGTAACCGGCAGTTATCATTCTTACCTGTCACACGATCTGTGTCCCGTTACTTACTGCCTTAATATTAATTTTTGTTTATTGCTGAAGAACTTTGATGATCGATAACCTACTGATAACGGGTGCATCATAAGTGCATCATAAAGTGCATCATAAGTTTGAGCTCCAATATTTTGAATGTGGCAAAGAAATTGTTAACGAAAATTAAGGTTTCATAGTACCCTCCTCAACTTGTCTAAAATAAGGTATTAAAGTAAAAATATCAAATTACAATCACTCGCCTCTTGCAGTTGGGTAGAGAAGGGTCAAATGGAAACATTACGGTTTCCAGCATAGGATGGATCATCATCATGCTCAAAGGATCACGCTTCAAAGATTCCAGGGTCCTAAGTCTTAAGTTATGAACTGCTAGATACGTTTAGGCGCTGCTATTCACTTACCCAGAATGTTTACATTTTATATTGTAAATCGTTTTTCGTTTTGGAATAGCTAAATTCTTGTGGCCCTAATGGCCTTTCAAGAGTCATCGGACATGTATAGTTTACCAATTAAATTACAATTCACTGCGAAAATGTTACGTTCTACTACGACTAATTAATCACTTGACAGAATCTCCAACATCAATGGAGCGGATTCTATTGAAACCAAATTCAATTGCAGAAAGTGAACTAAACATCATACAAGTTGTGTTACGGATCGTATCGCCACAGTGAGTTCTGCCGGTTTTGACATCGAAAGCCAAATTGTCCACCATTGCATTCCGTACTGGCTCGTCGCCAAATTTATAACCAACGACAAACATATCATTACCACTAATTTTTATCGAATTTGGACCTTACATCGTCGCAATTAAAGATGTGGTGGAGTGCAAAGGGAAATTAAGGAAATTTGACTGGCTTTCGGATTTGGCTTGAATTTCACTGTACTTTGGAAATACGGCCTTAATCCCTTCGATGTGCTGCGTTGTTAATAAACTAGTATCTGTTTTTAAACCACATACCATTAACCTATTTCTGGCAACTGCTGGATACAGGCCTGTTCTAAGGCTCGCCACCACACACCATCATCGTCTCTTCTCTTTTAACTAGCACGTAGTTCTAACACGTACAAGGACACGCTAAGACATTTGAGACTTAGACCTATCTTCATAAATACAAAACATTTCCGCCAAAATGTATGTAGTTGTTCTTGAGACGAATCCAATCCATAATCCAAAGGGATATTTGATTTGTGTAGACTTTCCTTTCAGGAACAGGGGCATTTCACACCGGAGTAGCGGAAATTTGACGCCTCTCAGTGTCTTAGTTTATTGTGAAATGTATCTTTACGAGACTGGATGGAAGGGGAGTTGTGTAATGTATATCGTGGAAAACAATATTCACGTCTATTAGTGATGTAAAGTTAGCACGGAAACACGCATTATTTCGGAATAATTCCCCCGTCCACGATTTGATTTGAAACCCTTTGATTTTCACTTATATATAGCGAAAAATTAAAGGTTTACATTTTGTAATTGTACGATCATTGTTTTGTAATATTAAAAAAAAAACATACGTTTTTTTTATGGAAAAATAATTGAAAAGCGTAAGGGTTCTATTAAGGTAAGGCGTATTGAAAAGGGTTCGCAGAAAATGAATAAGATGTCAAGAATTCTAAATGGCTGATCCAATATGCCTGACTTTTTATAAAAAATGGATGAGAAACGTAATAACTTGGTAAATTTTAAAGTATTTATGTTCAAAATTACATTACAATTTGGGGGCCGATGGAAACGAATATGATGTCAAAAATTTAATATGTGTAATTCAATATGAAAGACATTACGAAAGAAATTGTTAAAAAATTACGAATGTATGAAAATTTGTAATTATGAGTACAGTAATTTAAATACAATTACAATAAATTCGACATCCCAATTACTTCTGTCTATCAGTGACAATTCAATCATTCTTTCTTTTTTTCTTTGGCAAGCGAACGAAGCATCTGGGAGAATGCATCGGCTCTACTCGGCGCCTATACCACAATGCTTTGGTGTTCAATCAGTTCGTGCTGTCAGTTATGACTTAAGATGCCGTAACGTGGCCTCTAACGCTATCACCATCAGGCCTATGCCCGATAGAGCACTACCAAATGGGCTAATGACAAGAAATCGTTAATTTTGTTAAAACATAAATCTATTATCAAAATCAATGATTTGCCTACTTATTTCTCATTAGTCTTGTCATTATTTTTTAATATGGTAATATAGTAATTTAATATTCGCTAGGGCTTTTAAGATTAATAAAACAACAGTCTTATTAATGAGCAATGAGCAACTAAGTTATTAGTGTTATTATATTACTCAATACCTTCATTAATTTCTCGTTAATAAGTGGAAAGCGAATACGCGAAATAAGATTTTTATAATTTTTATACAGCACATTCAATATTGATGTTCGCAACTGCTTTAAACGCCTTATGGTTTATTCAATCTGCAATTTATTATCATATATAATTTTCAAATGACAATGACATCATTTTAAATGACGTGTATAATTTCATTTTCACACAAATCGCATTCTACTATATGTATTTATATTAGACTGATCCAGAGATTATTTTAACTATTCGTGTCCATTCTCTTAAAAGGTTACTTCACCTTATCTATAGGACTGTCTTTTCCCATATATTCCTATGCTTATTTTCTATAACCAACCACTACTGAATACTTGTAAAAGCTGCAGACATTATCCTATTCAATAATTTCAGGTATACGTAATTACCAGAGATACGGATAGATAACGTAAGCTGTCTGTCACTGTGTGCCGGAAGTTGGCGCTAAGCTCCTACTTCTCGCCCTGCTCGTTGTTACAAAAGATAAAAAAGGCAAAAAATGCACTATAATCAATTGTAAAAATTCTTCAAAAATAATGAATCTAGTCAAGGGAGATCTTTTGAATTCCATAAACTAAAATGTACTCACAATTTAGTTGTAGGTTGTACGCACGCTTGGTTTCCATACAATTTCACGAACTTTGTCTAACTTTGTCTACGTCTATAGTAATTACGCACGTCGATGTACGTGGGTATTCACATGCTGATTTCACGCATGGTCTCTTTTTGCGACTGACAGGTAATGAATCATAATAATGAGATCTAATTTAGTTGATTATTAATAAGATTAAGACAGGTTGCTTAATTTGAAACTATCTCCTCCCAGAGTTCAAGCTCAAGCCGTCGGCCACAGAGAGGCTGGACTGCAGTGAGAGCATGGTGCGTCGCGTGGTGGCACTCCGGGAGGGAAGACCTGGAAGACACAGAACCAGAGGAGGAGCCCTCAGACCCTGGATACGCGACGCCAGTGTCTGTGGAAACTCCGCTGCAGAGCTCTGTTTCTAGGTAAGCCACGTCAATTGTTTATGAATACATTATCATTGTAGAGGGAAAGTGCACTATGCATTCTCACAGCCGCTAGGCGCGCTCCACTGGCCACGTTACCCCGCTATCCTAGAAGACTACCTTGAAATGTACTGTATTTCCTACTTTATCCCTACTTTATTTATGTACTGCATTTATATTTCCCCAATGTATGTACGTGTTTCGGTAGTGAGTGAGATATGCCAAAGCCCATTCCCGTTCCATCCTATACTATACCTCCCCATTTCCCCACCCTTTCTCTCAATCTCAATCCACTACAGTAGAGTCAATGTAATAGGCCATTTTTGACATTTCTTTGACTTTGTGACGATATAACTTTGCATCGGTCCCATAAATTCATTACTGAACACTAAAAGTATGTAACTTTTTTAATAAAAAAATATAAATTTGTCTTTTTGTATCAATTTTAATAAGTTCGACGGTTAATTTGGTTGCTAAACATCATTATCAATTTATATTTCAAGAAATTCGAACCCCACTACAAGGTTACACCTGTCCACATTTTTTCATTTTTAATAATAGGGATGTGATCTTTATAATCGAAGTAACTTGTAGAGAGAAAGGAATATCGAAGAATGATACCGTTAGGTACGATAAATAAACAAATTAAGAGAACATTATAATTATTAAATAATTGACATAATTTAAATAATACAATTATTAATTAGTAAATACATTAAAAAGATATATGTTATTAAATTAATATATCTATACCTCATTTAATATATTAAAACTATATCTGAAATTAAAAAAGAATAAGTACGACCTATCTGGCCTATTCTACATAGGGCGAAGAGAAAGAAAAGAAGTAAGCCAGTTGTCGATGTCGATAGTTTTAATGCCGATGCAATTCCCAACCACATTTATGGTTATTTATTATAATAATATGAGAAAAGAGTATCCATCTAGAAAAATACATTTATGTTCATTAAAAGAAGCAGGCTTATTTTCTGGTGGAATATCATCTTTAATAAAAACTGCGTTTACAAATGTTTCCAAATATGATTGGAAGAAAGTGGTAGAAAAAACAAAAAAATATAATGGAAGATTTTTAACGTGATTTAAGAATTAATAATAATATCAATTTCAAGCAACGATAGCAGTTTCAACGAATCTGATAGTTCCAACTAATAAATAATAATTTATTACGTACTCTTAGATCAGATGTGGCCAACTTGTTTAAAACAGTGTTCTACTTAAAAGAATCTGACTTCTAACGATCGACTTAATTGTGCTTTAGTGGGATGATTAAAACAATAATTAGATAGTTTTTTTATATTATTTACTAATAGGTAAAATGAATATCAATAAATAACAAAAAATAATGAGAAGTTTGTGTTGTGCTTTCATTTCTTCTGTCAAATTAACAAAATCAGGAATATAATTCGATAATATTGTCAACCTTAAAGAAAATTTTGATGCCGGTCAAAAATTTTAATTTCCTTTAGCGATCGACCGCTGTCTTTGGCGATCGACCGGTCGATCGCGATCAACTTGTTGGCCACCCCTGTCGTATATAAACTGGTTTCATCATATTTCCCTTAATTACGCTTAACTTTGAGGTCATGTGGCGTATGTAGAAGGTTTCTTTGCTGTGTATGCTCTAAAAATATTATTGAAGAATTATTTTTTTATGAACACTAAAATCGATTCACTAATATATTATTATATATCACTAATATATCACTAATATATATATAGATTTTTGTCTTTAATCGATAATTGCTGATAGATTACCTCACTATGACAACCAGTTAGACAGTGTCAAAAGAGTCAATGTACAATTACATTGACTCTACTTTAGTTAATCTGCAAAGGTTAAGGAATGGATTATGGTTATGGCAGCGCATTCGGGGTGTGCCAACGTTTGACATCCTGGTCTAATGTTGGCATGTATCGTGGATGTCCATGGACGACCACTTGCCATCAGGTGGACTGTACATTCATCTGCCGCCTTATTTTATAAAAAAAAGTTCCATCCAAACACAAGTAGAATGCTATTGATGTCATGGAAGAAAAGATTAAAAGCAAATAGATTATATTGAATGTAAAAAAAAACATTGAATTTGTCCTTGTCGCTAATCTTATCAATTTTACTTTTAAGAGACAAATTTAAACTAAAATTAAAATTTTTATCTGCAGGTGTACATCGCTCAACGTCATCAGAGATCCGTATGCCGCCCGTGGTGGCTCCAGCGGATCCACAGCTGGTGATGGCGGCACGTCTCCCCTCCGCAGGAACTACGACCCTCCATCAGGCATCCCTGCTGCTAGAGACAGTCGATCACTCCCTCCTAATACTAGAATCAACACGACTACCTCACCTGCCCCCAAATCCGCGTCAGCAGACTCTGTTTACACCATTCTTATAAGACTACCCGAAGGTGATACAGATAGACCTAGTATTAAAATGATCAGCGAAGAATCGCCACCTTCCAATGCACGAACGCATTATCGACCACCCACGAGAGGAGATTCAGAACTGAATCTTCATCCTGCTGGCCATCCAGCTTTAACAAGAAGGACGTCTCATATACAAGATGTAAGAATTCCTCTCAACGCTAAGATAATTCCGAAACAATTAGCTGGCAAAGGCATCACGTCGAAACAGCCGAAGAAAAAGAAGACTCAAGAGAAGAAACAGGAGACCAAAGCCGCGAAGACGCTATCTGCCATTCTTCTGTCATTTATTATAACGTGGACGCCTTACAATATACTTGTGTTATTAAAGCCTCTAACGGCTGGCTCGAAGTCTGGCATTCCGGACGAACTATGGTCTTTCTTCTACGCCCTTTGCTACATTAACTCCACGATAAATCCAGTTTGTTACGCTCTATGTAACGCGTCTTTTAGAAGAACATACGTTAGGATCTTGACTTGTAAGTGGCATAACAGGAACAGAGAAGCGATGACTAGAGGTGTGTACAATTAGTTTTGTTAAACTGAACGTGTGATTTGGTTGAGCTTTATATGTTTAAAGATATTGTGATGGTGTGAGCGGCGCGCGTTTTGCGTCCGAACTTCTGGTTTTATCAAACGGTACCAATATATCGATTGCCCAATTTTGGTACCTGGAGTTCACACTCAATAAATTAAACAAATTTAATTTCTTAATAAAAGTTGTTTAACCTGAAATGTAGTTTGAGGTTTTGTTGAATTTCGGTGTATTTTCAATGGAAGTAATGCGTTTTTTATTTTTACTAGCAAATTGACCGTCCCGTCCATTTCTAGTTACATGATTTGTAGATTTTGAAATGTTTTGTGATATTTAGTTGTTATAAGTTCTGTATTTCTAACTTCTTCATTTAGAATGTGTTTGCTCCTATTTTAAAGAGGAGATTAAAAGTTATTTTTGAAATAACCAAATTTTTATGAGGAATTTTTAAATGCCAGAATATTTAAGAGTGATTAGTATATAGATCGATGGGAAATGATAAAATAGAAGTGTAAAAAGGTAGCCATGATGATGATTTCAAAGTAAATAATCTAGTCTATGTAATTTCTCTAGTCAGAAGTTTCTCTACATGGTGTTTTAAGATTTTGAGCTTTTAGGGTTAAAATCGACGAATTTAGATCGGGGATGATTTTTGGGTTCCATTGCTCATTTTTCAATTCGGTTACATTCCTTGTTGTTCCATTTTAATTACGCTAGTTTAAATATCATTTATTCTCTTGCATCAATTTTAATTATTGTTTTTAATGAAGTTTAAAAATACGTGTATATATTGATAATGCCTTTTTGCCGTTATAGACCAAATAATTCCAATTGTCGTGGAATTAAATATAGTTTAAAAATTTGTGTGTTTTGCAAACGAATGGTAAAGAGAGAGTTTCGCGCCTTCTTTTTCGGAATCTTCGATGTGTTTATAAATATGTATAGTTCATTTAAGATTTATAATTATAGAAATTCTAAGCAATATTTAAATGATCCTTATAACGAAAATATGTGTTTAGGTTATTGAAATGAAGTGGAGTGGACTTTTTCGGTTCCGATGATAAGCAATTTATGTATTTCTTTTCATTCGATTCAATTTGTTCGCCTTTAAGATAAGGTATTTTGAGAAAAAGGAACACGATCTGAATACATTATACATTTTTAAATATCTTTCTTTTTCATATACTTTTCAATAATTTGCCGTTATCTTAAATCTGTGCCAAGAATACTTAATGTAATCAAGAATATTTATGGCATATATCCACATAAAATTAAAACATACTCGTACAACGATTTCTATGTAACACTTAGACATGCCTGTAGCATACATCTCTTCTATTTTTGGTCCGTTATCCGTTTGTCATTAGTTTATAATTATACATGCACTTATTATTTGTATTATATTAGAAATTCAAACATAAGTAATGGGGGGCAAAGAACTTTTTAAAAATGATGTACCCTCGGAAAAATATCTCAGGAATGAAAATATTCATATTAGGTATAGAGCGAATAAACAGGAGTAATAGAATTATTTTACAATCTACCCCCAATATACGAGTACAGAGGTCACACATATTAATAAATACGTTATTAATTATATACAATCGAGATTGACTCTCTTTAAAGACCTTATCTCAATGATTTTAAAAATATACTTGTAAAGGCAGTGCGAAAAGGTTTTAATGAAATAAGTAAACAGTCAAAAATCGAAACAAATTATTAAGGAAAATTGAAATACGATTAAAAAATAGTTTTTGGTATTGATTTTAAAAGTACTTTGTCTGCCAGTTACAATTAAACATTCTGTAACATTAACATAAAACATTAATTCTGTACGTGCCAATTTGTGATTAAAACCGAAAACAAACTAACAATTTATGTCGTACGTAGATAAAGAAAATCGTTAGATAAATATTTAAATTCTAAATATATGTATGTATTTTTAACGAAAATGTATATAGAACATTTAAATCGATACCTAATTCGAAAGCCTTTGATATTTGTACGGGCCTCCGATATGTGTACTTGGCATTATTAATAGGTAGGTATTAATATTACTTATATACAAGTAATGTGTGTAAGTATTTATATAATTATTACGTGTAATATACATCAAATTTATGAATGTCGTGCAACGTTCCTCTGTTGTGAATGAGGTTTTATTAACCTATATATGATATTATTATATGTATGTGTAGAGATAGCAGGTAATTATATCAACGGTAATTATAAAGAGTCCTAGATTAAAATAATTACAAATTTTATACAATTTAAGCAGGATTACGCATTTTATCCGAGTCATTTTTTACGCATGTCCGAGTACATATTTTTTTAATGATAATCAGAAATGATCACTTGTATTCCATAATGTAATTGCAGATTTTATGTAGCTATAATTAAAGTTCCAGCACATTCTACCGCTGAAATATGTACTTATGTAATCATTTAGTTTTTTTTATCTTAATTAGAATCATTTATTCATCTAGAATATTTTATATGGCAATTCTTAAGTCTAATTACAGTTGAGTGCAGTTGACGCTTCCTAGATGCCTATCGAATGTATTAATAAGGCTTGTATTTGAACAAGCGGTAAATAATACTAAATCATGATCAACAAAACAAACTATCTTTGAATAACTGAAATAGATAACTTTAAATTTGTAGGAATGTCAACACAAAGACTTATATATCTTTATTGTCCTAATCAAACCCAGAGAATCTAAAACCTATAAATTTGCTGCCACTTTCGATATTTCTGCTGTTCATTAAATTTTTTCCCTTTAATAATGAGTTGCAAAGGAATTTGTATTGTCCGAAGGCCCGATTGGCCAATACGTTTTCTTGTACATTTTTGTTTATTCCATCAACACCGTCTTGGTATAATGCGTAATTCTGCCATCATTATAAACACCACGAAAACCAAATTGTAAGAGCATACACTGACAATTATGGCCTCGGTGCACACCGTTAGCGGACAGGTAAAGACACTAAAACGTAGAATGAAGTTTGATTTTGAAAAAAAACTTACAACTCTTTATTTATATAATACATATTATATAAATTATACTTTATTTATACAAGTCGACCTGGCGCGAACTATACTTGTCCAATTCTCACGAAACAAAGACACCAGAGAAGCTTAAATAATTTATAGTCTCATAATTTACTATTCATGAGAATTCTGTTAGCGGTCTACGAGATAAGTGGCGCATCAGTAAAAAAATCACTGTTTTATTAAATATTTCAGAGCGCCAAGTGTGTTATTGCATGGTAAATCGAATAGTTTTTGCGAAATTTCAAAATGTCGAAAAATCAGCACGTAGATAAGAGTATCTACGTGCTGATTTTTAACGTGCCGCTAAGAGTAGCGGCGACTAATAAAAGTAGTTCCTGATTTTTTGAATGCTAAAACATCAAAAAGTACTCCGATCGGAACGAAACCTAGACAGATTAACGCAGAAAAAATCCAGTGATAATACCTATCTATAATTCAATTTCGATATATGTGGTGCTTTAGTACCACTCCGACATAAGTGATGGTACCTTTCTACTGGCGACATTAAACACAATTAAACGTTTATTTAAACCATATTTTTTTTTAATACAATATTTTTTTTTTATTTTAACTGTACAAGTCAACAAAATACACACATTATGCCTATTACCGGCGACTCGCTGTCAGTTTGATTTTTTTATTTGTTTGAGGCCTTCAATGATGTTTTCATGCGGCGTTTGATGTTGTGCTTCCATTCGGTGTCCTCTATCCTATCGACATTGTCCATCCAGTCCAATCTTTAACCTGCGGAACCAAACGATAGTCTTATTAATAACTAATTGATTCAATTAATTGACGATTAATACATATTGAATTTGTTCAGATTCAAATTCTTAATTTGTTTGGTTTTGTTTGTTTATATGTAAGAGGTTAATTCAACTACTGTGGGACCGATTTTGAAAATTCTGCTACTTTTAGAAAGGAGGCTAAATTGACATATTATAGGATATTTTTCTAGGAAATGGCTGTGCTAGCTGAGCAAAGGGACCTCATTGTAGGCATGGGATACAATGATTTACGTTTAAAATTACGTTGTTTCAAGATTCCATATAGAAACATGCTCTAACGTCTGATTTTAAGTCAAATCAATAAAAAATTAGTAATTTTTTTAAAGATTTTACTTCCTTAAAATCGTGGAGACTAGAATATTAATTAAACTATTGTGCTAATAATTAAAGTACAATTTACTAATAACTAAAATTAATGCTGACTAATAATTGTATACCTAAGAATAAAAGGCATTAGTGACATTTTCAAAGTATAAATAACATTATATTAGAAAAAAAAATAAGCAAAGAGAATAAACAACGGTTATTCTAATACTAACACGGAGCACTAAAATCGATTCACTAATATATGACATATCGATTTTGTGTTTAATCGATAATTGCTGATAATCGATTAATAACTTATAATTGATAATCGATTACCTCACTATGACAACCAATTTGACACTTATCAAAAGTGGTCCATTAGATTAACTCTACTGTAATTTATACAAAACACCAAATTTCTAGCTTGATTTTATTTATCGACAATTTATAACAAAATAGCATTTTCTGGAATGTCATCAAAATGCACTTGTGCCTTTTATTCCAAAGAGGGCGGAATAATCTAACAATATAGGATTTGATAAAGCTGTTAATATACCAGCATTAAAAGACTTAATATTCTGATAATAAATAACTAAACAATAAGAAACTAATCCTAACCCATCCCACCCTAAAAAAATACTAATCATATGTGGTCTAATAATTAATAATAATATAGAAAACACAAATAATAAAACTAAAAAAACAAAACGACTCAAATTTATCTCAGAACTTATATATCTCTTTCTATAATAAATAACAACAGAAGAAATTAATGTTACAAACATATAGCAGAACATATAGCAAACATACAGAACAATATAGCAGAATAATCTTAAGGATTTTCTTTCTTTATTTTTCCTAAAGTGTTAATATCTGAGAAATAAGATCGACATTGAGGTCCACTTTCTTAAATAACGTCACAAGTTGTTTACCGAGGCCAAATAATTGTACATTACTTTTTGATGATAATTGTAATTCCTAAACGTATTGTCAATGCGCACAGTAAAATTAGTTGGTACCTTTTTACATTTACGTGGTGAGTGTCTTCTAGCCCTATTTTTTTGTTGGTTACCACGTAGGAAGTTCAAGCATCGCATAGGTACGACTTGAAATGGTGTGTTCATGAAGCAAATAATACGGCGTGTTGGTCAAAGGGCGGTGAAAAGTTTACTAGCGTATTTCGCGAATTATTCGTTGCTACTACTTTTGTGTTAAAGCTGGCTCTAGACTCACGCCGTGAAGTCGCTGCGAGAATTCACGCCGTGAGCCTGCATGCCCCGAGAACATCTATCTTCGCTCACAATTGTTCATGGTCGTATTCACGAACTTGTTCGAAATTGACGTAACAGTAGCTGCACCAACTGTCGAATGTAAGAAATTCTTTACCATCTTCATGTATTTTCTATGGTTTTTGTACCAATTTTGACTGATATTTCCAAAAAAAATAAAACATTCGGACCCACGCATTGTTGATTTTTGTTCGTTGGCGGATATTTTACATCCCATAATAATATCGGTTTTAGGTTGGTAATATTCCAAAAAACTTTGAATCTAACTGATTGTACTTATTTTGTGAAAAAAAGAAACATGCAAGACGTACATAGGTACGCTTGCAGCTGCTTCACGCGTCGCACTAAGGGTGACCCCGAGAATGTGGAGGGCATTCGCGGTTTGCAGCCGCGAACCCTTTGTTGCGGACACAACTTACCGACTCCGACCGGTAAAGACGCGAGAAGTGGGCAAAACTCATCCACACTCGTGTTCATGGCTTTTCGCGGAGCTTCACGGCGTGATTCTAGAGCTGGCTTAACCTCTGAATTTTGACCGTTGAATGTTATTCAGTATTCGTCATTCAAACAATATTCAGACGTTATTGCTAAAGTTGTGTTCTAAAATCTGCGAAAACCACTCTTTTTAAAAATGAAATACTTATAGTACCTACATTTGGAAGAAATCTAGGTACAGTCGCAATATTTAATTGTTGAGCCCCTGTCCTTTAGGTATTCTTAATTTGCCAGTATTAAATAAATCAAACAAAGTCGTATGTATCTAATATTGTCTGTCAACAATGTAATTAGTGCAACGCTTAATTTTTCCGGCAAAATTAAGAAGAAAGGACAATGACTCGACAATTATTTTCGGGGACAATATTTTTAATTGCTAATTTCTGTTGCGTTTGTCTACAATTTTTCTTAAATTTATAAATATTCTTTCAAGTCGTACCCTACATTTAATTCCATGTGTAAATACAAATAGTTTACAAGTACAAAAACATTTCATATTCCTCATTCCAACGTGAATTTTACGCTTTATTAACAAAGGACAAAGTTATTTATTTTTTATGTATTTATGTGTTTACTTGAAATAATAATAATATATTCAAAATGCATTTGTAATGGACAAGATACCTATGAAATTATTGGCAGATACATGTAGTTTGGCAATTAAAACGTGTTGCAACAGAATGTTCGAAATTCTTTAAATTTTTTCAACATTAATTGACAGTTGATTAGTAGAATAGGTAAGTACTATAAAAAAATATGATACTTCCGCTTCTGTTATTGATTATTTTGCCTCTTGAGATGGTATAGGTTGTTAAATGCATGAATTACATATTGATTATTGATATAATTAAATATAAACTATAGAATAAACAGAAACTTGAAAACGCTCAGTTGGATTTCCGACGCAGCGCCGCGGCGCACATTAAAACAATGTACACGTGTGAATACAACCCCTATTAAGCGTAACCCGCCTTCGTGAGATGAAAGAACTATAGCTATAACAATAAGCGTGTACAGCCGAAGATTACTTTTTTTCAATATATTAATTTTTAATTTTTTAAATTAAAAATAATTAAATTAAAATGAATTTGTGGCACGTTTTGATAGTCAAACTATATATCATTAATTATTAAAGATTATCCGCACATTTATTAATTATAATTAACTTAATCACGTGCCAAATATTAAATTCATTTATTTTTGTGAAGTTATTTCGTTAGAAAATTCATATAGTTTTAATGAATAGTTGTAATAAAAATAATTTGCGAAATCTCAATGTCATCCCACAATACAATATTAATTGTATCCAAAAATATAGTTTATAACAAAAAGGGAACGTTATTTAAAATGTTTTATTAAAGTCATTATTTTGTAATGACTTAGGTCGTATTTGCTCTGTATGTTTACACTATTGATAGTGTAATGAGGTGTTCTGATTACCTCAAATATTTCAACAGTATAGTGACCTGCTAAGAAGAAAAAGATTAATTAACATTTTTAACGAAATTATGTTCCATATATCCTAAAAATTAAACCAGAAAATAGAAATCGCTTATTCTCGTTGTTGTATTGAAAACTCTAGTTTCAACCTTGAAAATTTAATCAAATTATTTTTTGTATTTTTCTCGATTTTCATCAAAATGCATGTGTGCATTTCTTCAGAAGAGAGCAGAATAGTTAAATTTATGTGATAAATAAATAATTTATTTATCACTTATAAACACATCAGCTCAGTGTGTCAAAGGTAACTCAATGTGTTAAGGTAACTCATGAGTGCTCGCTTACACAGCGCTGATTTTCAGCCTGCCGATCATTGGGTACGTAATTAGTATTACATTTCAATGTATAATAATTGAATTCTACATGAAATATTTGAGGTGATCATAAGATTTGTGTTTTGAATAAAAATTTTAGATGTCGGTTTTTAAAATCATTAAATATTAACAAGGGAATAAAACGAACTGAAGTATTTAATTAAAAGAAATATTGTCGTGTTTTGGTAGAGATGTGAAATTAAATTTTATGTACATTAAATTGGTTTGACGATATAATTCTTAGGTATTTAATTAATTAGATTTTATTGATGTATTTTTACATATTATATTGTAAGTGCATGGACATGTGAGTAGTCAGTGCCAAAATCGTATCCTATTATTGTGAATAGAGAAAAATAAAATCAATATGGAAAAACCATTTCAAAATATTCTGTATATTTTTACTTTGACACCAGGGGATATTAATATATTAATTGATTACTTAATACCAGAAGTTGATTACTTAATTTAACATTAATAAAGCTTCGTCGTGTTGAATATTGCGAGGAAATATGAAACGTTATCACAGCAAAGAAACGTCACTGTTGAAGCTTTAGTTCTTAAATTATTCTAATTTAATATCAATGTTCCAAGTTTTTTTTTTTAATATAAACATGTTTTAATATGCAAATTTTATGTACAGCGATAAAAAAGTATATTATTTTCTACATATATGTTATGTTATTTGCTGAGGTTTCACTAAACAAACACAATGTCCTTTTTCTTAAATAATGTTGCATATAAAAAAAAGAATCGCAAAAATTTAATGACAAAAGATGAACTTTATGCTTACCGAGTTATATATTTATAAAGAAATTTTATTTATAGTTAATATTTTTACTTATTATCATTAAAAATACATAATACATTGTATGTATCTGATTGTAAAAGAACAAAGGTATATAAATACATGAAATGTTTATATGATTTTGACCAAATAAGTGTGCTGTTTAATTTTTAAATTAACTTTAAAAATATGGATGTGAACAAAGTGTCAAACAAAATGTAATATCTCGCAAATTATACTAGATTTATTATTATCAATGTACAACTCTAGTCATTCACGACGTATATATGAATAAATATATGTGTTTTTTGTAAGTTATTTTAAAGATTAATCCATGTTTTTGTATAACCAAAGACAATAAAAATTTAACTAAAATTATTGTATTATTAAGATTATATACCAGACTTGTACATATTCGCTTGGTACATATTCTGATGTATTTTATATTGAAACGCTTTGAAAGTAATAATTTATACGATAGTGAAAATCGTATTAAAATCCGTCCCGTGGAAGCCAAGTTGTAAGTAAATACACAGGACAGGCCCACGCGCGTTCTACGCTACGTTTCCCGGTATGTGGTCATCGGGAAATATAAAATGAAATATTTATTTTCATTTTTAAACCATTCAATGAAAGTGGTACACATTGATTGAAAACTGAATTGGAGACAGCAGACAAATACACATTGGAAATTACCCACTAGGTTACTTGGTTTGTCAATATAAAAATGATGTAATGATGATGATGTTTGCAGTATACCATCACCGTCCACACTGTTCTCGGTAGCCGTCTCCCGCACGCCAACAAGATGTATACATCTTGTGTAAAAAGTATACTTTTAATTAATTCTTGTGATTATTCAATAAATAATGCTCAATCCACAACCTCCACAATGATAAACGGTTCATTACGAGTATAATGTCTCGCCCTCACAGGTGATTTCCCAGTTACGGTGACTTAAAATAATTTTACAAAATTCTCTTACAACTTCGTTTTCCGATTCTAACATCTCTCGAATATTTCAAGACTGATCGATCATTAATTAACTTAGTACGGCTAGATTTAAGCCATAATTAAATTTGAACGAAACTCATGTACGCCGATTGGAGTACAGTCGCGAATATAAAGCAATAAGTCCGGCAAAGTTAAGTACTCGTAATATTTAGTAGATTTAGGGCAACACCAATATTAGACGGAAAAATAGACCTTGATACTTGCATAGTTTTTTTAATTACATACATATAATAATCTATACACATATAAGTATAATAAAATCGCATGTACATACTAGAGCCGTGTCTGTACATGAAACATTTTTCAAATAAAGTGATTGCAATATAAAGTACGTATGATAGAGATCCCAAAACAAAAATTTTGGGATTTTTTGTCTGTCTGTGTGAACGCGCATCACGCAAAAACCACTCGACAGAGTTTAATGAAACTTGGCATACCTATAGCTTATGACGTGGGTTAACATTTATGGTATATTTTATCTCGATACGTTACATAGTTCCCGCGGGAATCGCTCTAAAGTTCATGCGAACGAAGTCACTGGTACCGCTAGTATTTTTTATAAATTATGTTAGTATTAGAGTTACGGTAGATACGAGTGCTATTGAGCTATGTATGCCGCTATTAGCTTATAACGTTCCAATACAAGGTACAGTCATATTAAATTAATAGAGGGCTATGGGCCGTAATCAATCACGCGGGCCCAGTGAGGATTAGTGAATACAAATGCACCAAATTATTTTAAAATCTCGAGCATTCGTATTTCATCACAATGTTTCTCTTCATCGCCGAGATAGTGATACTTAAAATTCGTACTTAAGCAGAAACTCTGTAGTAGGTACGATGGGCCAAGGATTTTAACTCACAACTTCACGACTGAGAGTTAAGAATAGAAACCGTCAGGTTCTCACTCCTATATACGTCATGAAAATTATGTTATTATTTTATTTCCCCCGGTTTTGTCCTAGTTTCGACACGCGGTAGGTATTGGATTTGTAGTTTGGATATAGAATTTAGATTATTGGAAAGAGTCTCTTTGCTGGACAAAAGTTGCAGATATACAACGAAGGATTAGCATACCGATGTGGGAGTGGGTAGGCCATATATCCCACGGGATCGATGATCGAGGAAGGAGACGAATCTTCGAATACAGATACCGATCAGGTTAGGTGGCTAAAGACTTGAAGAAAGTTTCCGGTGATGGCTGGATGAGAAGAACTAAAGACCGTGTGTGGTAGCGGTCCTTGAAAGAGGTCTCCATCGAGCAGTGGAGAGACAGAGGCTGACGGTATGGTATTATATTTTTCAACCTCATAATTCACGAATAATGTTTGTGATTAATTAGTTTTCTACGCGATGGTACTTCGAGTTGGCAGCAATCACTCACGTAATGGGTAGTCTTATTAGTCCCAAGTGGATCGCAATTTGATTATCGACGCCACCTAGACGTTTACGAGTATATCTACTAAGTGATAATAAGGTACTAATTAGGCGGTAGCATTATACTCGCAAGTGGCATTGTACGAATTTACCGTGTAGTGTCTTTAGGCCGGCTTCAGAACAAGTCCACCAACCCATATTTTCGTGGGTTTCGTGAAACGCGACTAGGGATTCCAAAACTGATACCACAAACTAAGGCGATACATCCTAACATGAGGTAAGACTGATTTGAGGGGGAGAGTGCAAGCTGCAATCCAACAGCCGCTGGGCGCGCTCGACAGGGCCACCACGTTACCCCTCTCTCATAGAAGACTACCTTGAAATGTGCTACATTTCCCGCTTTAACTTATTTCCCTAATGTACGTACGTGTTTCGGTAGTGAGTGAGATGTGCCAGAGCCCATTCAAATCCTATCCCTCCCCATTTCCCCAACCCTTTCTCCAAATTCATTCCTATAGTTCCAAAAGTAGGCAGCGTATCCGGGGGCGTGCCAACGTTTTTCATTTTGGATTGATGTTGGCATGTATCGCGGATGTCTATGGGCGACAGTATCCACTTACCATCAGGTGGACTGTATGCTCGACTGCCGTCTTCGTACATACTCCCATGTCCATCTGGTTACGGTTATTTTAAGTGGAATTGTTCTGTAGGTACTTAGTTGTATGCGTCTTATAAACCGAATGTTACAAGTGACTAAATTCTGTTTTTTCCATTATTTTTTTATTTCTCTGAGCCATATTTATTTATATTTGTATGAACCATTTGTATGAGTATTTTACTTAGGATGTTTTAGCGTTAGGTTAGGTTAAAGTGGTAATTATAATATTGTTTTTTAATCACTTATTATTGTTGTTTATATTTTATTTTGTAATAATAATTATTCGTTTACAACTAAAAAATATCTAAAATTACAAAGTTTACTTGGGGGTGGGGATATTATTTCATATAACAAGGAGCACTGAATGTGCATAAAGACGGTGTAATTAATTTTAAGTTGAAAATCTATCACAGCGCTCCGCGCATTGCCAGTATGCCTGTATGTATGTATTGAGCATCGCAAACGTGTGTGCTTGGGTGGGTTATTTTCTACTTCGCACGATAATTAAATTGAATAGTTTACTTACAGAAGTTGCTAGTTTATCATAACTAAACTTTACGTAAAATGGAAAAACTATAAGTAATTATCTAAGCGTTAAAAAATAAATTATCATTGGAAGTGTAGTCTCTAGTCTCTGGTTAAAAGTTCAAAAACTAAATAAAAATGATTGAAATTCCCGCGTAAGCTTAATCTGGCAAAAAAAATGAATAGCGGTGTTTGAAAGTGTTTTTGTTTGTTTTAATTAATCCATAGTTCTTTAATGCTATACATTTCTAAATAGGTGTAGTTCTCTTTTCTCTCTAACGGTCTAAATTCTTGCGAACATGAGCATCGCACTTTAGACACGAAAGCATGTTTAGAGAAATACTTCAAAACAGCAGTACTGAGTAAAAAACCTCTTACATAGAAACCGCAGAGATCGAAAACAAGCACCAGTTGGAACGATGATTTCCCTATTTCCCGTACGTTCACGACATACGGGCCCCGCGGTAGGGGTGGATTACGGGAACACCTGTATCGGGCCCTGTACTTTAGAGGGACATATGTAATACGATAAATGAAACACCAGTATAAAACTAGGTAATATTTTCTTAGGTTTTCGCGATTACTATACATAGCAATTAAACAACTTTTAACGGTTTAAATCGCGTATATTTGACATTATTTATATCCCGACGTTTCGAACACTTTGCAGTGGACGTGGTCACGGGGTGACTAATTGATTTTATTTGTCACTTGAGTTATTAAGAAATTATTACTACCGTCTGACATTTTTTTAACTACCGTCTGAATTTTTTTTTTTAATCATAACATTCCCTATGCACGCAGTATTCGCTCACGGTGTCCAGAGGTCTTGCAGTATTGCGTTGGCCTTGTGATTTAATTAATTTAATGACTGGATCCCAAGCCGGTGGTACTTTCCAACCATCTTCTCTATTGAAATTTGGGTGTTTCTTGATTTCAATAGCCTCGCGTAACATTCTTGGCATGAACCGAGTCTCTCTAGCGAGGATTTGTGGATTATCAAATCGAATGTAATGGTTGGGTTTGTCCAGAACATGTTCACAAACTGCAGACTTGGTCGAGCGTCTGTTCTTCATGTCAGCTATGTGTTCTTTTATCCGGATACCGATGCTCCTCTTTGTTTGCCCAATGTATGATAACCCGCATTCACAATCAAGCTTGTAAACACCTGCATCTTGTAGGGGGATATTGCTCTTGACAGGTCTTAAAAATTGGCTAATCTTCTTGTGCGGCTTGAAGTAAGTTTTAATTGAAGCTCGTCTTAAGATATTGCCAATTTTGTCAGTGATGCCCTTGATGTATGGTAAGATGGCAGGTTGTCGCTCAACTGTAGGAGGCTAGTAATAATTTCTTAATAACTCAAGTGACAAATAAAATCAATTAGTCACCCCGTGACCACGTCCACTGCAAAGTGTTCGAAACGTCGGGATATAAATAATGTCAAATATACGCGATTTAAACCGTTAAAAGTTGTTTAATTGCTATGTATAGTAATCGCGAAAACCTAAGAAAATATTATGTTACGGTATACGGGCCGGAAACCGCAAACGAAATAAGACGGTGGGAGTACCACAACATCAAGCGCGTAAGACTCTTAACATCGCTAAATTTCCTAAAGCGGTGTAGAGATAATGATATTATACCAGTGTGCGTGAGAATATCACCTAAAAAGGACATTTCTGGAAGCGCCGGGATCCTCCGTCAAACAAGTAAGAAATTATTATGTCGATGCATACGCCAACATCGTCTGGATGTTATCAAAATCAACCAAATCATTGAGATTCAATCCATCGAGATTCAAAAAGCACTATCAGCATCGGATTTCCAAAAATGCATGCAAATGATTAAAAATCGCGCCGCGGCTAAAAATGATGAATTCAAAAACCGTCATTTAGCAAAATATAAAAAACTCGCGGCAAAGCAATTGCTACATTCGGAACGAAACGTAACCTCGCGATCGTCAAAAACAGCTGATAGTGTCACAAATTTATCGAAACAAACAGTATTAAATCCGGTCGCCCTTCAGGCCCTCGAAAATGGATTAAACTACGCGGTTTCCCCGAGATCAGTGCCTTTTGAAGAAATAATTTGCTCCGTGGAACATTGTCTCACAAAAAACAATGTAAAGAAGGAAGATTTGGAGGCGTTACGCCAAGATATCTCTGCTGTCTTGCGTCGAAGTAAAGTGCCACACCGAATCTACCTCGTGAACAATATCTTGCACTCACCAACCTACGCAAAAATCCAGACATAACCATACTCCGAGCAGATAAAGGTAATTCCACCGTGATCATGGATACGTCAGATTAT
The DNA here is from genome assembly GCA_914767545.1 of Sesia apiformis. Lineage (NCBI taxonomy): Eukaryota > Metazoa > Arthropoda > Insecta > Lepidoptera > Sesiidae > Sesia > Sesia apiformis. Next base: position 2,353,624 of record OU611958.1, read on the forward strand.
AACCTAAAAATATAAGAACTTTTGTCGGACGAAAGCACCTACAAACCAGTAAAAAGCGATCCCACGACCAAAATTGTAACTAAAACTAAAGAAATAATTAGTAAGCACTCCGACACACTTGGTTTAGACGTCACGGCACTGGTACCTTCGTGTGTGAAACCACCAAAACTGTATGGATTACCGAAAATACACAAAAATGACGTCCCTTTTGCGCCCAATTGTAAGCCAAATTGACTCGCCGACATACAAAATAGCTCAAGATCTTGCTAAAATACTGTCTCCACTTCGCGGTCAAACTAGTGCGCATGTCAAGGATTCTTACCAATTTGTCAGCCAAATCAAACATCTACAATTGACTGATGATGAAATAATGGTCAGCTTTGATGTACAATCGTTATTTACATGCTTATTTATTACATGATTGCATTGAAATTGTCAAGAAAAAACTAACTGAGCACGACCTACCCATAGAATATGCAGAACTACTAGAACACTGCCTAACATCTGGCTACCTATTCTGGGATAATAAATTCTACATACAGATCGATGGTGTAGCAATGGGCTCTCCAGTCTCCCCTATTGTCGCCGATATTTTCATGGAAGACTTCGAGGAGAAGGCTCTCACCGGAGCTGTGGCTATGCCGAAGATCTACAAACGGTACGTAGACGATACTTTTGCCGTCCTCCCCAAAAATAATGTTTCTGCATTCCTAAATCATTTAAACTCTTTATATGATAAAATCCAATTTACTATGCAGTCTGAGGTCAATAAATCCTTAGCTTTCCTTGACATTCTAGTCATCAGAAATCCTGACAACTCTCTTGGTCATACTGTGTATAGGAAACCCACCCATACAGATAAATATCTCAATGGTAACTCCCATCACCATCCATGTCAGTTGGCTACCGTAGGCAAATCTTTGTTACAGAGAGCACACGGCATCTGTGACACTGACCACCTCGAGGAAGAGCTTCTGCATGTGAAACAAGTACTACGAAGCAACAATCACAAACTCCCACGAATGCGTCACAGAAGCCGCCCCAAGCCTCCTACAGTTGAGCGACAACCTGCCATCTTACCATACATCAAAGGCATCACTGACAAAATTGGCAATATCTTAAGACGAGCTTCAATTAAAACTTACTTCAAGCCGCACAAGAAGATTAGCCAATTTTTAAGACCTGTCAAGAGCAATATCCCCCTACAAGATGCAGGTGTTTACAAGCTTGATTGTGAATGCGGGTTATCATACATTGGGCAAACAAAGAGGAGCATCGGTATCCGGATAAAAGAACACATAGCTGACATGAAGAACAGACGCTCAACCAAGTCTGCAGTTTGTGAACATGTTCTGGACAAACCCAACCATTACATTCGATTTGATAATCCACAAATCCTCGCTAGAGAGACCCGGTTCATGCCAAGAATGTTACGCGAGGCTATTGAAATCAAGAAACACCCAAATTTCAATAGAAAAGATGGTTGGCAAGTACCACCGGCTTGGGATCCAGTCATTAAATTAATTAAATCACAAGGCCAACGCAATACTGCAAGACCTCTGGACACCGTGAGCGAATACTGCGTGCATAGGGAATGTTATGATTAAAAAAAAATTTCAGACGGTAGTTAAAAAAATGTCAGACGGTAGTAATAATTTCTTAATAACTCAAGTGACAAATAAAATCAATTAGTCACCCCGTGACCACGTCCACTGCAAAGTGTTCGAAACGTCGGGATATAAATAATGTCAAATATACGCGATTTAAACCGTTAAAAGTTGTTTAATTGCTATAAAACTACGTATCTAATTACTATACTGTATATTGTAATTATGTATACCTATTGTAGACCGTCTACCTGTGATCAAATTATTTACTTCCTCTCTACCCAAAGGTTGTCTGGCAGAGATCGCTTTTAGCAATAACACTACCTCTTGTGCATTTTGTGTCTAAAATGTCTGTTATTGTTTCTGTTTCGTTTTATCCATCTATCCATTTATCTAACTACTAATAACTCCGAGTATCGAGCCCCAACATTTATGTCGCCGGGTGTGACGACATACTATATGTATGTAGGGATTGGCCAAATAAAATTGATATCTTCAACACCTTACGCCTTTATTTTCTTCTCTTTTCAACATTAACACCTTACATTGCACCTCAAGTCTTGAAACAACTTTTCTCCACGACATCCGGAATGCAAGAGAACATTCAATGCACCCTCACCTTTCATTGAATCGACTCGTTCGCTCACTTTACACCGGTCACCTTCCACTCGTCAAATATTTGCTCGGTCACTTACGTACGATCTTCACACCGCTCATCTCCAAACCCACATGTATGAACTCTTATAGACTTGAAAATAGCCGTTTTTGTAAAAGTTTACACTGTCGCAATTTTAGAACTATTGCACCGATTAAGCTCAAACTGGAATTCAAAAATTAGAATTAGGTTCCTTTTAACTCATTCCCAAGCAAATGAAACTGCGAATAGCTTGCTACAGGAAGTAATTTAAATTAAATATTCTAACGCTTTTTAGAATACACCCCCTTAAGACTTGGCCATAAATTTACAGTCGCGGATATTTACGAGGTAACTTCCAACGCCTTCCACCATGTTCCCAACAAACAGGTAAACTTGGCTTAGCTAAGTTGGAAAGCATTACTTTTCCAACGTCAATCTCTGGAGGTTAATTTAGTCATTATAATATAAAGTACCTAGCTTCTGTTGCTGGCTTTTCGTGTTTAGAAGCGCATTTTAATTAACCCGTTTTACAAAACCAGCATAAGGCTTTGGACTGGTCGAGATGATATGAATAAGAGTGGCGATGTAGTACGCTCTAACCGTTAAGGCGTGTAATCAAAAACTAAATTAAAATACCAAAATTGTATCAAAAGTTCACGGTTTCATAGTATATACAAAAATAGAAAAAAATCTTTAAAAGTGCGGAAGTGACCTACTATTTAATTTTTTGATGAAAAACTTTGATATTTTTGCATTTTTTGCATTTGCATTTTTGTACCCTCATAATAGCCTTCAAATTTGGCGGCAAATTTCGTTATATAGATTTTGAAACAAATTGGTTGATTGGATTCGGATTGGTCTGATTAGTTTGGAGTGAATATAGTCCTGGAATATATTCCATAGTCGTGACCCTCAGTCTTAAATCGCCAGACGCCAGTTAAAAGGGAGATTTCGCTATTTCTCGCAGATACGTTTTAGAAAAAGTGTTTTAAGAAAAGTTATAGAGATTCACAAGTCCTATTCAAAGAGATACAATTTGTATGTGTAGATATGGGATTTTTTTGTAACTTCTCAACCAATTTGGCCTCCATTACGAACTTAATCGAAATATAGAGACAAACTTTTTGGCACATTGCGTTACAGATTACTACAAATTTTAAGAAATATCTACAAATGTTATTGTCGGCTGAATGCAATACAAGTAGTTGTCGTTTTATAGCGCGTTGGTGATCCTCAGATTCCGAAATTCGATTATTTTTCGATCTTCGCAATATGTTTGTACATTTGTTCGGAATCTCCTTAAAAATATAAGTACCTATAATTCACGAAATTACTTATTACCTGTTATCATCGATATGGGAATACACTACATGACACAACATACGTTGTTATGAATTAATTAAAAAGTCAAATTTGAAACTTAAGTAGGTACTACGTAATAAGTATGTTCCATTTTCAAAACACGTATGAATTAAAGAATTCGAGAGCTACGGAACACGGTTTATATATAACGGTTATATAATAAGAACGGTTTTATATATATTAAATTGGTTGACATATTTCAAGTTTTTCATTATTTCGGTGACACGTTTAATATGCTAAACATATTAAAATACATGCTATCTTTTTATTTTGTACTAGCTGTATCCGGACACGCGTTGCTATGGCTACCCAACAGATGGCGCTTACCCTGTTTTTGGATAAAAAGCATGTTTTTACCCTGTGATAGGTATATAAAAACACGCGCGTATTCAAATGCAAAGTTGTATCAAAATTTCAAAGCAATCGGTGAAGAACTTTCGGAGATATAAGATTTTGAACAAACGAACGTTTACATTTTTATTTATATAGATAGATTTTGTGATAGTGCAAAACTTTCCTACCAGCCAAGTATAGGTACTTGTAATAATGTATGTTGCTAAAATTATTCATCAAGCTATAACGTCAATATGCTGAGCAAAAGATAACGTAGATTACAGAACAATTAATCATTAGTTTAAGATCTACCGTCAAAGTACAAACTAAACTTTAAGTTTTGTAATTAGATTGTAGTGATGAGTCTGGTTACTTAAAATAATAATCAATATTAATTAACATGTTGGTATAAGTTACTTTAACATTTGTAATAATTTCATTGTGAAACGAGAGAAACCTTACCCATCATCGCCCTCAAAAGAACATCTGAAAATATTGGGGCTTGTGGTGGTTCAAGCCCAGATATGTGATCGTCTATATATTTGAATCTATGTATAAGAGCTTAGTTGCTTCATTACAGGATAACTTCAGTGCTTATGAGTATGAGGATAGTCTTTGTGGCAGATGTAATTAATTCAATCGCGTCCGATTATGCAAGTGTGCAATGTAGTGATGGTATTCCCAAAATAACAAGTCATATATTCACTTCGGCTTACTTTAAATGGGCCTTTAGGTATTTACGGAAAGGGGTCGTTAAGACCTCTAGAGTAGCTTGTCTCGAATTAGTAATGTACAAAGGCAAATTAGGCCTAGTAAGTGCCCCGACGCGCGTATATGACTGTTAATTGAGTCAATGGCAAAGCCATCTTGCTGCCCAAATCACTCTGGCATTTACGGGGATTTCCTACGGCCTGGCTCAAGGCTTCCACGCATGGAATTATGGGGCTCGAATTCAACTCCTTTTCATCGCTGAGAAGCGGTTAAATCAACACGTCCTAGGACATGGATAATTATAGGCGCACAAAGCTGCCTTGCCCCGATACCATGGTAAAGTTTTATATTATATGTATATATCAGTTAGGGTTCTATTCGGCCGAATAGAGGTCGGAGTTGATTCGATAAGAGAGGAATGTGTGTTCTGATACCCAGATTTGCTAGCTAGCCGCCGACAACCTTTGCACAGTTCAATTCTGACCCAGAATTGCGTCTTAAATTCAGGCCGATCTCAAGATCAGCTATGGCGATGGATACACAATGAAGATCCTTTTATCGTGTAGATGTCCATCGGAATCCACGCGAGGGAGCGTCTCTCGGTCTGCGCCTTTAGTGGTGTTAAGTTCCCACACTAATGCAAACTTAGTTCATATAAAAGGTGCTATCCTTGACTATAAGCATTGAAATAACCACTGTCTTGCAATTTATTAAATATACTAAATGAATTCAGTATCCAGATTTTGAGATAGGTTATGATCTCCAAATCTGTTATAGAGTAAACTAATACTTTCGACAGCTCGGCCTCTCCATCTGTCTCGTGTCTTGTGTTCAATTGAGACCATCGGCTCAAAGTCCAATTATATATGCAATGTATGCTTGATATTAATTTCAAGACTCTATGATTACCAAAAGCTACATAGTGTCCGAGTATAGCTTGAGCTATTACTTGAGTCCTAGACAGAACTGGCTTTGTTCAATTAAGATCGGATAGAAGTTAGGTTTATCCATCTTTCAAGCTCAATTATAGAATTTCTAGCTTCGTGTATAATTCGTAAAAATAGCCTAGGCGTGTACTATGGGGTTTTGTGGATGAAACTTGTACTTATGTACTTTATTTATAATGTAATTCGCGTTCTGCGTGATTTTATGAACTGAATAATTATCATACTTTAAAACTCCATTTTACCTTAGCCAAATGGGGAAGGGAATTAACTCTAGACCATTGAAATAGCAGAAATATGAAATTAAGAATTATTTATTTCATAACCAAATTATAATCGAATCTGAGTTGATTATTTAGATTAGATGTGACCGATTAAAGTCACATCTAACCGAGTCCTTCTATTCCTAGGCTTTGTATATAGGGAAAAAGAAGACCCAAACAAAAAACCCTATATGCCGTATTACTTAATTCTAACACAATTATTTACACAAGACTTAGATCTATTCGTAATAAAAGAAACATACATAGTAAATTACACGTTTATTGTGTATGCGGTGAGGTGTTATTTAATTGAAGATTGAACTCTAGTTTAATCCAGGATAACCTGCCTGAATTTATGTCTGGCAATTGGCTCAGTACATAATGCTATATATATGTATATATATATATATATATATATATATATATATGTGTGTGTTGGTTTTCATTAATATCATTTTAATAGTGACTCGACATACATGAGAGTGGTTTTGTTTAGAACTAGAATAACATGATTATGTACTCAATTAATCATCATTTGTTACCAAGCACATTATTTCGAGAAGACTCTTTATTGAGCTGGATTTTAGTATGACCTTTGGATATTTATACACCTCATCTCACACAGACATGATTTAAAACAGTTTATACACATTTATATACACATCTGCTCATAACTTTGTTCACATGTCCATAATTTAATGTATCTTTCATGAATTGTAAGTGCTGGTCAATTCATTATATTTAATTAGGTGATTGTATGGGCTCTAATGGTATTTCTTACCATTCTCGTCTTTATTATTCGACGGCATCTGGTAAATAGGCATAATTATGGTAATTATTATAATAAAAATATAAGAAATTGCTATCTCCCAATACGATCTGTGGTTAGTCAATAATTCATATTCCTTATCAGATATTATATCCATTGTCAAATAGCTCGTTTGTTTATGTTTAGCTACAAATGACAGTTAGTTATATAACACTGTGTACAAAGTTATGAGGCACTAAAATAATTATGATAGTTTGTACTTTACCAGACAACTTTTCTGGTCCAACTTATTTTATTATTCCCGCCTATCTTATACAAATTAAATTGGAAAACTTTTATTACTACTACACACACTATAAAGAACTATTATCTAGATCGGGCTAGCGTGAGCTAGTCAAGACTTCTATCTGGTTCCTTCAGGGAGCAAAAGCGCGCGAGCTCGACCAAGGATGAAACCGTTGTGTCTTCTCTCCTCATGTTCGTCTCAAGCGCAGCCAGCTCTCCAGCCACGCCCTGATGCTGCTCCTTGCCAATGGGAAAAAATCAAAGCCAGTTATTTGCTCTTGATTGGTCCGTATCTTAGCGTCACCGTGCCGCGTCTTGGCGCTAAAAAAAATTAGCGGCAGAATTCTCGCGATAATAATTTCCTTTGTGCGTGTCGACCCATGGGCCTTCTACACGTGCATGCAATCATTTTTTACAAACTGTCTCCCCTTTATAAATTTACGACTTTTGTCAAGCATCAAGCAGAGGCGAATTCCATAGAATTTGTGTTACTAATGGCTCTCAACAGTGTAGCACTTTCACATTTTAAGATATTAACTCCGAATACAAGTTAATTTATCGTCGTTAACAACAACTCGATGGGTTGTCTAGACATCTTAACATTTATTTTATGCAGATGTTTTTCGGCGATGAGAGAAAAAAAGATAGGATTTGTTTTTGGCAACACAAAAACCTTCTTATTTTGAATTTTAAATAATGGCTAAATATCTCTCTAGTTGGCCATCTCAGGCTGTGAGTGTCAGTGTTGCAGAACAACCAAACACTTCCTTCCGGCATTGCTCCCATTAATTAACCTCCATCACACCACTGTCCAACGATTTTTTAACTAAAGATTTGCACCTTCACGCTTACAAGTCCAGCTTACTCAGGAACTGAAGCCTACAGACTATAGACAGCGTAGGAACTTTACCAACTAGACCTTGGAACAACTGCAAGTTGACGATGCATTTCAGAACAAAATCATTTTAGTTTCGAGGTTCATCTCCATCTCAACGGCTTCGTTAACGAGCTGAATTCCCAGATCTTGCCATGAGCTTCCGATGCATCCCCAAAAAGCGACAGTTTAGTGTGCTATGTGAGCAGGAAGGATCGTCGGGCCATACTTTATTGAAAATGAGGAAGGTGCCTCGGTGACTGTCAATGGCGATCGCTATCGTGGCTCATTAAAAAAAAAAATGTCAAAAAATATTGACATGGAAATAACTGACATGTGGTTTCAGCAGGATGGTACCACTTGTTACACTGCGCGCGAAACAATAACATTGTTGCAAACCAAGTTCCCAGATCGTGTCATCTCTCGTTTTGGAGACCAAAATTGGCCGCCAAGAAGTTGTGATTTAACTTGGTTAGATTTCTTTCTGTAGGGTTTTACAAGGTCTATACAAACCACCATGAGACCATTGATGAAGTCAAAGACGAAATTGAACGCCAAATTAACGAAATCCCGCAGTCCTTACTCAAAAAAATATCCCGAATTTTCAGCGAAAGAGTCCATGCCTACCAACGAAGTCGCGCTGGTCATTTGACCGACATTTTACTTCAACGTGTAATGTCTATAATTGATCTGTTTAGGTAAATCTAAATTTATAGGAAATTTATTAAAATATGGTGTTTTTCCATTTATTCAAAATTCAACTTCTTGTTGAGACACCCTTTATAAACAGGCTGTAACGACAGATTTCCAGCCAGTACCGGTATCAATTAACAAGCCGAGCGATAGACGGCAATTTGTCTGATCTATCCATGGCAATTTGTCAGCCTGCTACGTAATCGCAGTTCTTAATTTAGTCTATGCTGATCACGGAACGATATATTTTGAGGTCAGTAGATTGGAAAATCCTTGAAGTTGAAATGGAGACTTATGGTTGAAATGAAATGGTTGAATGGTGTTGAAGTAGGAAGTTATAAAGGATATCAAATTAACTTTACTTAACTCCAAATTATTAAGTATTAAACAAAGAATTCCTCTAACAATAACATTTAGGTAGATAAACTGTTTATTTACAATTCGCTCTATGTTGAAATATTTTGTTTAAAATCAATACCAATTAAAAGTAGGTATGTGATAAATAATAACAATTAAAATATAATAAGCCTTTATTGTACAACATTTCCATTTTATTAGTTTTTGCAGATCTGTACAACGTGCGGTTTTACATTTTACATTTGCGGATGGGTACATTATATGTTATCAGGCCAATCTTATTAAGATATCTAATTAATAAGGTGCCTTTCAAGGGTGGTGGGGTAAGAGTAAGTAGGATTATCGAGTAATTGGGATAGAGTAAGTAATTTTGTTGATAAAAATAAGTATACTCGTACATATAACACTTACTTGGAATAGGTAATCGATCCCCTGACATACTAGTACAAGTAAACCTATCAAATTTTAATACTCTCAGTAAAGCCTCAATTTTTTGTTACCTTCGATGTGTGTGGAATTGTCAAGTGGTGCATGACCATTTGATTTTACGAAATAACAAAGGGTAAGTAGCTGAATATAAGAAAATTGAAAACAAAAAGTTGTTTTTTTCACTAAACATGAGACGGGGAAAATGAAAAATTAACCCATTTCGCGCATCACCTCGCGATGAGGAAGTTGCAGAAATTATAATTCCGGCCATCGTCGTAGGCAATTAACATTCTAAAGGTACAACGCTCTTTCATAGTCATCGGTCATTTAAATGGGCTTTACGGGAGATGAATTTATAAATAGCTTATGGAAGATTTTATTACTTTTTTATGGAAAGAAAGTGATAGATGAGCTGACAATCCGCTGACAACAGTTATCTTATCAGGGACGGTCATTTACTTGGAGTTCCAATCACTTTGACTCAATAGGGATCTTCTGTGTACCCCTCCCTAACCTTATCTTCTACTCTTTCTCCTTCTTTCTCGTGTTCTTTAAAATATCCGATAGTCTTCTGACTCCGGTTTATGGATACATATACATTCCGCATCTCGCCAGACCGTCACATACGCTCAGAAGAGGCGTCATGGACTCTGCCTCTTCGATGCAGGGTCTGCAGATGTTATCATCTGCCAAATTATCATATACTGTAGGCTTTTGTACTAAAGTGGTCCGTGAATATTTCAGTCAGTTATCGTAGCTGTTTTATGGTTATCGTAAATGGTAAATATTATATTTACTGTTGTCCAAAAATATCAGCCTATTAAGTCTCACTGTAGGATACACATCTCACTATGTAGTCACGAGGAGTTAGAAGGCCACGCTGACCATTCTGGGTTATGATTGTTAGGCCTAAAGGCGTGATAGATGTTCACCTAAACGAAGATGAATCTTAGTTCCACCCTGGAGATACACGTAGGGTGCTAAGAGGCAATTACTATGAATGAACAGTACCCCCGACATGCCAACTTCAGTCTAAAACCATAAATATGAGTGTGTTTGTAGTTGTGCTGCCTAAATTTGGGAATTTAGTGATTAGGATTTGGTGAAAATTTGGATTGGGAAAGATAACGGTTGGGATGTGTGATGGAATGAGAGTATAGTCTATCTAATGACCGAAAGTAACTAGTCCTGACAAATCTGCCCAGTGACACGGCATCATCCTTCCCTTATTAATTAATAAGTAATAACGCAGAACTGCCGTACATAAAAGGCAAAAGGTAGAGAAAAAAATGTCAAAGAAATTCTAAGGCAGACAAAAGACACCTTCCGTTTCTCAGAAATAAAAGAATTCTTTTATGAAACTGGAAAATGATCGACAAATTGTCTGAGATGAATACCCCAGAAATAGTTGCAGATGTTCAAGTAACAGTGTAATCAGAGATCAGTGGGAACACTTACTAAAACACTCAATAAATAATTCGGAGAAGCACTCAAATAGCCATTAAAATTTGGGAAACGGTTTAATTATCCTTTTGAAAGACATCTTCGAAGTAGTCTCCCTAATTATGTGATAAGTGATTTCGTTTATGTGAATAAATGTTGTCTCAGCTGATTTTGGAAACTGTTATTTTCACTATCCTCCATCCTTCCCAACCCTTTTTACAAATCCAGTCCTAAATCTCCGAAGATAGGCGGTGCATTCGGCGGCGTGCCAACATTTGTCATTCTGGACTAACGTTGACATGTATCGTATGTAGTGTAAATGTTCATGAGCGACAGTATCCACTTACCACCTGACATACTGTCTCATTTGTCACCTTCTTGTTGCTGAGTACCAATTTAAATATTTTTTCCGAAATAGTTTTTATAAAGTTTTTTTACGAATAAATAATGAAACACTCAACATCCTAAACTAGGATTTCCTGTGTCGTGGGTTGACATTGAAGCCGGGACCTTTTCACACAGCAGGCAGGGTAAGTACCAACTGCGTCAATCGGGTCTTCAATAACACTCATACATTCTATACCGTTACTTTGAAACACTGCGCTTAAAGGAAGAGCGTTTAATTGCTTTTTCAATTAATGCCAGAGAGCAGTCAGGGATCGTATTCGTAAAGACGTTATGTCAAAGAGTTGTCCGCGCAGAGAGTACAGGTCTTTGAGAGACTTCCACCGTGTAGGTACTCAGTATTGTTGGAGTCATTACACCTTAAATATTACTGTATTAGAATGTATGGGCTTTTGCTCAAATAAGGAAATGATTTTTTTGTCTTATTGCTGTTTTAAGATAACTAGCTACTGATTAGTACAGTGAACACATATAAGTAACCAGACATATAGTTGCACCTCTGACTCTCAAACTAGATATAAACCTGTATTTTGACGGTCAGCGTTCTCAGTTGTCATTATTTGACATAAATGCTTTGTTTTGCAACAAATTTTTGTATGTACCTGTGTACAGTGTAATGTAGTGTAAGAGTGTGTGTATTTGTATGCATATTCAAGCTTCCTTGTGTTAATTGGGTGAATAAATTGTAGTGAAGACACTTCTATAAATTTGAATATTTGAGGACATTTTACACAACAAGAAATATAAGATATTACAGATAATTAAAAGAAAACCGGGGCGAAGGTGAACATCTTAGATGAAAAACCTTCATCAATGTTTTCAAAAAGCACCCGTTTACTGTTTATAGCTAGCTGTTGTGTCCGTGATACAAATTGCCTGAATGATCTCCAACCTATGATGATTAAGAAATAAAAGTCTTCCTTGAATAGATTGGGAAATCGATGGCGGGTTTAGGTTCTCTGTTAGGCGGGTTTAGGTTCGATGGCTAATAATAAAAAGTTATGATGATATTCTTAGGAATTTATAATGATTTATTTTAGTTATTAAAAAATAACTCGTCTTTTTGATCAATATTCGCTGGCCATTTAGTATTTTTTGCTGCTCGTTTACATGTAAGCCGAATATATTTTGGGATTGGCGTTACACACAATACTGTCCAGTCTGTATTTCTGTATTTTATATTCTGTGGCATCTCTCAGTCGTTCATAATTCCATTTCCTTTTAAGATACAATCGATATTCTGCCTATTGCTAAGATGGAAATAATAAAGTCTCTACGAATTTTTTCAGTTGTTAGTTGTCAGATTTGAAAAAAAGTACAAAATTTACTTAAGTATGGATTTTTCAATAATTCATTACTAATCCGGCGGTGAAGGAAAACGCCACACGGCTTGTGCCGGCTATGGAACCATAACACGGCACGGCTCGTGCCCCTTAGTAATAAATAACTATAAAAAAATAACAATAATAAATGATTTCAGAAATTTACTTTTCATACAAGTCATTTTAAAGTGAAATATAATTCAACACAGACAATATTCAAAGACTGAGAAAAACTTAAAACATATTTTAATTTAAAATGACGTTTTGCATAAAACGTATTCTGGGTTAATTTAAATATACACAGTATTCTGGGTCCAAAAAATATAAGCCTCATAATTAAATTGTCCAAAGTATATAAAACATGGCGGCTCTTAGAGACTGAGACAGAAAATTAATAATTCCCTTCTTTGATTAAAAACTCAAACTGATTAAAACACTGCTCGGTTACTTTATTTTATTACTTTCTTTATTGTATTTCCTCTTTGAAAAATTGTCCCCGCTTTAAATAATTTTATTAATGTTGTTTAAGCTCTGAGGTCTTAAAGGTCACTTTTGAAATGGCAGGTGAAAGAAGCGTGTATAAAGGCTCGCGCACATTACAGCCGCGTCGCGCCGCAACGCGTCGCTACTGCGGAACTGCGGCAACGCACATTACAGACGCGGCGGCCTGCAGCTCAGCGCAATAATTTAAATCAGTTAGCTATTGACATTCAATTCTTTACGTCGTCGCACAGCAAATAACTTTCGAATTTCGACCGGGAATTGCGCCCATTGCGAATGAATTGCGACGCACAATGAGGCGGGCCGCGGCGTCTGTAATGTCAGTTTTGCAGTGCGACACGCTGCGGCGCGACGCGGCTGTAATGTGCGCGAGCCTTTATAGTCTTATCCATGTAGAATAACGAACACCTGTACCCTCTTAACATTGAATTTCTCTAGTAAAAACTTACAACTTTTGGTCTGTGACTTCTCAATATTCAACATTTTTTTCACTCGCACCGATTTACATAAATATAGGTATCAATTGTATAATACAATTAGCTGTAAATTTTGACATCTTTTCTTCCCGAAAGTCGATTTCGATAAAACAAAGTTTCGAGCCAAGCTAAGCTTAATTAACACGTGGAAACTCCATGAAAATCCGTTCAGTAGTTTGGGAGATTAGTGTGTTCGAAAAAACAAAGACAGACAAAAATTTTCAAAATCGTTTTTTGTATTCTGATACTCTTCCTTCATCGCCCCCAATCAGTTTTTGGTAAATATATTCAATGTACACACACGCTGGTTCTACAGTCTTATTATACGTATAGATAGATACGGTTCGATTAGCAGCTGTTTATGGATTGCTCTTTGATGTAGCGTGTAGTGAGCAGTACAGAGTAACAAAGTCAGAGAATTCCTTAAAAAAATAGGGAAAATATCAAGTTCAGGTGAAAGCCGTCGAATAAAAGTCGTTAGTTTTAATGATAAAAATTAAGAGTTACAAACTTGCAGGTAATTTTTATTTCATCCTGTGTACCATGCCACGTGATTTTTTTTATCTCATTGTCCTTATTCCTTCTATAATATTCCTCCTACAAGATAATAATCTTTCCCGATTTATTTATCAACTAATAAGTCCTGAACCAAAGATTACCTCCTTACCTACTGATGTGATAAATTTTGTTTTTTAATTGAAGCTGACATGTACCTGTCACAGATGTATATAGGTAACTAACATTCTTACCAAAAGGTATTAAAACATTCTGGGGTTGTTCCGATCTGATCGCGCGATCGTTTCGTATCTTATCTGATAGTGATCAGATGTTTTTACAAAATAAAAATATTTTCTTCTCATCTTGACTTCTCATGACGCGATTTGATGCAACGATATAAAATATTTAACTAACTGATAACGTTTCAGTTTTTAAAATTGCATGTTTAGTGTATGCATGTTTCCTAAATTAATCTCACAATTATATTTGACTAGTACGTTCGTAAGTTAAAAAGTTTCCCTAAGTTCCGATTAGTTGTTTATTTCAAACAGCTTTGCATCTGTTTGCAACTAAAGTTCAATTTGCACAGGAACTAAATTATTCAGATTGAAACTACTTACTAACTTTGCACTTACATTTGCGGAGTGAGAACTGGAACTAAACTAGAAATGAACTAAATTAGAATTCAACGGGGAGCTAAAGATTGTTGATTAATTAACGTACTATTTATTCTCTGTTCTCATTAGCTCTTCTCTTGTATTGGAAATTATGAGCTGTATTCTTAATTTCACGCTTTAAATATGGTTTGTTTACATCCTGTAATTTACCTATATTGACGCAAAACAAAATGCTTAAGTGTTGCGTTAAATTTAAATAACTTAAACAAACTTAAATTACTATGCTATTTACCCGCTATATTGAACATGTTGTTCCTGTTAAAAGGTATAAGCAGGTTGGCTGATACGTTGTGAGATATAACTGCCAGCCCTAGAGTCGCTAGTGTAGTCAATCAGATACTTTGAAATTAGTAATAGATCCTTAAATCCTTGCAAATTGCCCATATTTGGCAAATAAAAACTGGAGATAGAAATACTTACCATCTAATATCATTGCAACTCCAAGGCTATTGCAATCCAAATCCCAACTAATATATAAAATTGCAACGTCCGTTTGTTTGTTTGAAATGCTTTCACTCATCAACAGATACACAAATCGTAGCTCAAAATTTTGCATGGACCTTTTTAGAGACAACGAATAGGACCGTAGGCTACAAAACTAAGATTCCCGCGGGATAGTGAGCATGGGGCCGATGTTACGGACTGAAGATAGTTTGCCATAATTATAGAGAAATAATTAACGAGCAGCGAAACGATGACAGCAATTTGAAGGTGGGTTAGATTTAGGCTCTCTGGTGACGATAACTACATAGGAGTCCGCAAGAGCGTCGCCAGCCACCGCCAGCCAATGGGCCAGGGGGGGGGGGGGGCAAGATGAGAGACAGGATGGAAGAAATATGAATTGTAGGTACAAATACATTTTTTTTCGAATCTCTAGAGGGGGGCAACTGCCCTCCCCTGCCCCCCCCCCTGGCGTGCCCTTGGTAGTCCGTAGTTAGTAATTTAAAAATAATTTACTTCAGTTATGAAAAAGTAGGTCCTGTTGTTCTAGGTAGGTTTTGTTGTTCCTTATTTGCTGTCATTTAGTACTTTTTGCTGATTGTTAAAATACAAGCCATAAATAAAGATACAAAACAGATATAATGTGGATGCTTTATTTCAGTGCTTTGGCCAATTAAAGATCAATAAATTTGGTTATTTACAGGTACACTTCGTCGATTAACATTGACTCTTTAACCGATAATCTTGACGCCTCCCAGTCCGGGGGAGACCAGGCCTTTGCCGAGGCCAAGTCCACCAAGGCCAACTCCGCTAAGACCATACCCGCCAAGCCCATACCCGCCAAGCCCATACCCGCCAAGGCCATACCCGCCAAGCCCATACCCGCCAAGACCATAACCGCCATAGCCAGACCCTCCAATACCAAGTCCGCCAAGGCCTACGCCAATGGGAGCAACAGATTTGATGATTGGGGCGGAAATGACGGGGGCGGCAATGGTCCTAACGACAGGGATGGGAGCAGCTTTGACGAAGTTGGCGCTGGATATCGCAGCCGGGGCTAGGATGGGGGCGCTAATGATCGGGTTCACCCATGGAGCTGACAAACCTGGAATTGATTAAATATAATTAAATTATTTATACGTGAAATCGTGGTGCTCTCAAAAACTTAGAAAAGGGAGAAAATTATGACCAATGCGTGCCACACCTTTTAATTACAACCAACAAGTTATTAAATCATCATTAAATAGCTCGACCATTGAACAAATATAATGCTACATACTTTCAATTATATCTTATAATTTTAGAATAGAATTTTGGTGCACAATAAAGTGTATCTATGAACTTTCTTCATAAACATTACTATAAACAATTACTCGTGTTATAAATGTTTAGATTTTTTGCTGGAGGTGTCCGGGAAGTGTAAACTCAGGTCCGGGAAAACACCCTTTTTATCCACTGCACTTTACATATAAGTACACACTTGAAAATTATGTCAATAATTATAAACCATTTTCATTTTGCTATGTATTGTGTTTTATAAACAAACTATTATATTTTCAATTACAATATCTATTAAGCTATGTCATTTCCATTTAGCGCATATGTATGAAAAAAATAATCTATAAAAAATTGGCTCTTCTTATCCAGCCACCACCAGCGAACTTCTTCAAGTTGCCGGTCCACCTGGACGGAGGTGTTCCCACACTGCGATTCCTGGTGCGTGGTCTCAACATAGGGATCCGTCTGATCGACTGTTAGTGGTATGGCAATTCGTATGTGCGTGCATGTGAGTGTATGATAGCGCGTCATAAGTTCATAACTGGCAGGGCGCACTGAATTAATAATTTCATTTTAAAGCATATTAATGTAATTAAATTTAAATGAAACTAAGACGAGCTTACCAAGTCCACCGAGGCCAACGGGGTTAGCATGGCTTAAGCCAGCGACGGCGAACAAGCAAACCAACTGCAAATGTTACGATATAAATTAATAAGTAGAATTTCGAACCAAATTAGAATAATTAGAATAAGAAAATTTCTAAATACATAATATAAATGATACAATTATGTCATCTTTTAGAAAATTAAAGCTGTAAAATATCGATCATCAATATCTATACCTGCATATAATAAAGTCGTAAGAAAGCCGTGTCGGTCTGTATGTCACATATTTTTGAAAAAGTAATTTCAATGTAAACTACGATTGACACGGAACCCAAAACAATTTGAAATTATTGTCTGTTTGTCTGTCTGAACTCGTAACACGCAAAACCACTGAGCGAATTTTAATGAAACTTGGCATGATTATAGCTTTGTGCTGGGTAAACATTTAGGGTAAACCAGTAAAATATAAAGGTATAAATTATAGAGTTCTCACGGGAATCAAGCTGAACACACATAGTCCAACAACTACACGCACAAAGTCGGAGGCACTGCTAGTATGCAATGTGCCTTAAAATAAAACATTTAAAACTGCAAGGAAATAATCGAGATCGGAAAAAATATGAAAGCCAGAGTAATGGCTCTTCAAGAAAGCTATAGGGAAAGAATATTAAAAATAAATACTTTTGAGTTTAATCCGTGAACAGGGAAGTCGGGGATTAAAACATTAGCTAACTCCATAAAGGCAGGAAGGGTCAAGTCTATTGGGGTTGGAGAAATAAGGGAAAATTTCCCAAAAAGACAATTAACTTTGTTTTCGATTCGGGGTGGCTGGTGGCAAAATGAATAAAGATTTATAAAGATAAGGTATACATAGAATGCTATAATTATCCAACGTAAGATTTCAGTAATTATCTCCTTGAAATCAATTGTGAAGTGACTTTTATTAAATGTATTTCAAAAGTTCTATTGGTCTAAATTCAGAGAAAGAGACAAATCCTAATATCTAGATTGCATCTCAGAAATCTTAGTGGGTGAGAAACACTAGGTTCATAAATACAGGAACATCGGCACTAACCAACCCATATAAAGCAAATGAGGAGGGATTTATGGAATAGTCAAATTTGAAATTTAAGTGCTACGTAATAAGAATGTTCCATTTTCAAAACACGTATGAGAACGTAAAGAACACGTAAAGAATTCGAGAGCTAGGGAACACTGAACGCCATTAGACTCTAATGTGGCTGCCCTAGAGTGTTTGTACCATATAACACATCTAGTATATATTCTCAAATCGATGTCTACTACATATATTTTTGCATCAAACATAAACAAAAGACTACTATGTATTGTATTTCATTTGTTTTTGTTCGAAGGGATAAATATTTATACGTTCGCGCGTTGGCAAACAACGCAGTCATAGCTTATGCGTGAAAAATAATTGACGTGAAAAAATAAAAGCATTTTTATCGTGTCACTGGCGTTATTCAATTTACGTGAAAAGCGGATTTCTGCCCGCGGAATGTGGCTTCACTCTAGAC
Source organism: Sesia apiformis (assembly GCA_914767545.1). Taxonomy (NCBI): domain Eukaryota; kingdom Metazoa; phylum Arthropoda; class Insecta; order Lepidoptera; family Sesiidae; genus Sesia; species Sesia apiformis. Next base: position 2,372,072 of record OU611958.1, read on the forward strand.
GATTATATGAATGTGGAATGTGGCTTATATGTATGATAAATATTTATACGTTCACTCTAGGGCTAGAGCGCTTGCAATAACATATCGGATATGTATTATTAAATCGATTGCACTAACTATTGGTTGAAACCGCTCAATACTAGTTTAGAATAAAATCGAAGAGTAAGACATGTTCCAGCACATGTTGGAACATGTCTTATTCTTCGATGATCTTTTCGATAGCTGGAACTATTTCACAAACGTCAATTATCTGGTTTAGTCCAGTGGCGATTACGTTTTTTCCGGCTTCTAATTTTTTTTTAAATTAAACATTTAAACACTACTAAAATATACTATTTAAATTTAAATCTAGTTAAATATTTTACATGGTCTCACAGTTTGCAAAAGACGTTGTGAATCACGATAAGAGTTCTTATAAAAGAAAATTTGTTGATGTCAATTAGTTTGGGTTGATAAGAATATTGATGATTACCCGTAATAATATATGGTAATTATTTATAATTTCGATGTCCATTAGTTTTGTTAATCATTGTCACTCGGTTGGTTTATATGCAAACTATTATGTAATAAATGCCAAAGTCGCTTTATTGATGTTAATTTTTGTAGTGCGATACGTTGTATGGACGTGCAGTTAAAAACTTCCCTATAAAACTAACACACTTTTACATCCTATATGAGTAAATGAGCTTAGTTATTTGAATTTAATTTTCCATTGCATTCATTTGGTCACCCTTAGTTATGATGTGAAAATGTTGAAATATCGAAAGCGACATGTTTGTAATTAGTTTAATGAAATTACACTACCCGAAAATTATCTATCACACACTGAACACAAAAACGAAACAAAAACAACTTACAGTTACGTAGGTGTTCATTTTGCTTCAGTTTCTTCTGACGAAGTGCACTGACCAGTATCGGTCGCTACACTATTTATAGCCGAATAGTTTCCGATAACCGAAATACAGTCGGAAGCACCTATCATACGCGCAAATGTTGTAAATTAGTTGCTGGTTGCATCAGGAATTAGCATAATGCATCCTTGCATTGGGAGCATTATGAAAACAAAAATATTGAAGTCAACTTTCGTGTTTGATGTCGGCAAGGACGGCTTTGTTTTGTGATGTGGAGTGCCCAAACGCGATGTGTTACTGGGTTTCAGACTCGTATTCGGTCGGGTTAAACAAAATTTTCCGTTTAAATAAATAGGAATACCATACCATATAATTGCCGAAACGTGGCCTCTGATGGTAAGAATGATCCAGAAGTTCAAAGTATGTTCAAAGTTTAAAGTTTCTTTGCTGGATAAGATCCTAAACGAAGACATTCACCAAAGATCTATAGTTATCAACATAGCTTATAGAATCAGTACGTCAAAGTGAATTGTCACTTTGACCTCATGGGCTGGTCATGGTTACCGCAGGAGCGATAACTGATTCCGTAGACGAGTCCTTGAATGAAGAGCATTTAATGAGAATTTAATGAGTGTGGGATGCCCTTCCGCTACGTGGTCTGACGACTTGAAGAAGGTCGCCGTCCACGTAGCCAGCTATATTTGGGCTATTCAGCAGTGGAGAGACAAAGGCTGATGGTATGGTATGGCCTATTGTTAACCTGCTAGTTGATAGCTTGTTTCGTTTGCGAAAAAATGAAAGTTATCATACATGTATTCATGACATGACCGTTTGTAATTAACATTTGTATGTACTAAGTATAACGAAATTCCAAAACTCACAACGTTCGTTCTTTGACAACCATCTTTTTCTTGGGTTAGTCCACATTGAACCCCCAAATATTCGACTCCCGAGAAATATATTTACTCATTTTTTTTTTATGGACGAAGACGGCAGACGAGCATACGGTCCACCTGATGGTAAGTGGATACTGTAGCCCATAGACATACGTGATACATGCCAACATTAGTCCAAAATGACAAACGTTATCACGCCCCCGGATGCGCTGCCCACCTTTGGAGATATGGGAATGGATTTGGAGAAAGGGTTGGCGAAATGGGGAGGGATAGGGTGGGAATGGGCTCTGGCACATCTCACTCACTACCGAAACACGTGCCTACATTAGGGAAATAAGATAAAGTGGGAAATGCAGTACATTTCAAAGTAGTCTTCTGTGAGTTACTCAGTTCTGTGGGTTAGTTTGAGTTACTTACTCAAGTGTTCATTTTCAACAACAAAACGGTGTCCATTTTTAACACCAGGGGCTGAAAATTGACTTTTATTTTTATTATATATTTGGTCCACCCCCCAATATACAATAGAATGCAGATATGTTAGTAATGTACTTACTTTACATTTATTACTTTTCAAAATTTTTCATTAAAGATGCAGTAGTAATTAGTTTGACAAAACAGCAAATTTCGTACGTTTAGAAACATAACTTAAAGTTTCTCAACATTTAATTTAACATTTCCGTCAAAGATTTCATTATTTTCTTTTTTGTTTTAGTAATTATATGCGTACAATTATTTTTAAATTTGTTCATATGAAGACCGGTACTGAAATACTGACATGTACCATTTCACAAACACATTTTATATCAATTTAGAGATTTACTAGTTTTTACTAACACAGTTGCATCGGTCTAATAAATACTTACAAATTACACCAAATGACCTGTCATACCTATTGTACACAGAGGTTAAATAAGGTTAGAATGACTTTTCACTCTGCACTATTAAATTTTGTATTAGTATGTATATATATATATATATATATATATATATTAAAGATTTCATAAACGGAACAGATGTTTTTTGTTTTCACTGCATGTAATTTCTCATTTAATATTATAATTGCTTGTTAATTAAAATATTTATTTAAGCTAGTGTTAGATATTTACTTACTTAAAAGAACAATAGGTAGTTAAATTTATAATTGTTAGATAAAATTAGCTGTTGTCCGCAGCTTTGTCCAAGTGAAATTAGATATATTTTTTTATAGAAGGGATGGCAGAATGATATTTGTTAAACAATTCTGAGAATTACTCGTATGCCAATTAGTGTAATACATTTGACCAATAGGAATCATGAATACACGATAACCACGATAATAAATCTCGAAAATAAATTGTCATTCCCATTCTACTTATATTGTTCTCTGTGGCTGCCAACATAACTGGTTACGTTGGTTTATTCGGTTTACGAATATGTAAGAAATAATTAGAACACAATTATGACGATACGGTCAATGATAATCATTCATTTATCGACCTTTAGACACGGTTCTTTTAACGTGGTTGTTTTAAAAACTTAAACTGTGAATTACATAGATTATAATCTTATATGGACAAATTTTATTAGCTCTTCAAAAAACTTCGATATTTTGTTACATTTATTTATTTATCGATATATATACCATAAAATGTATGTTGGTATATCTGATGTTAATAGACTTCGACACCATTTGATCGGTCACCATGAAAGTTGGCACATATATGTATTTTTTCACGGAGAAGGTTTTTATGCTATCCACTTTGTAACTCGCTACTAGATGGCGCTGCAGCATATCAATTTTTATACCGTTCAACCGATCGCCATGAAAATTGGTATACATAGGTATTTGAACACGAAGAATATTTTAGAGCTATCGACTTTGTTGTAACTCACTACTTGATGGCGCTGCAGCACATCAATTTCTATACCGTTCAATCGATCACAAAAATCATATCGACGACAAATCAGAATAATTTAGGTGTTTTTATTTATAGAGGTAAATAAATATATACAGGCAGAACAACGTCTGCCGGGTACAGCTAGTTCTTTATAAGTTTCTTCATAGTGAATAAAAAGACACAAACACAAAAAGACAGTGATACACAGTACGGACTTAATGCTTAGAAGCATTATCTCTTAGTGAACCTTTGGGCTATGCAGAGATGGCGCGGCAGTATAATTTTCTCACATAAGTGAATGTAATTCTTATGAGACTTAGGGCCTTTCTCACCACCTCTTGATACTTTATCAGAAGGTATCAAAAGGTCAGTATCAGCTAGATTTAATTGACAGATAATTTATCTATGAGATTGTTAACAGTTAGTAGGATGTGGCGAGAAAGGCCTTCTGATCACCTCCTGATACCTTATCAGAAGGTGGTGAGAAAGGTTCTTAAAGTTGTGGAGAATTGCAGGGAATTTGTAATTAAATTTGGCACCAAATCTCGGTTATATTATTATTCAAAGATAAGCCAAATTATGGTAGTTCAGCCGTAACAATTTATTTTTTAATTATAAAAGTAACAAAAATACGGCATCAGTATACATGTGGGGTGAAACAAATAACGAAACATTCGTCTCAATTTCAATAGCTTTGTTCGCGGTAAGTATTCAGAACGAATTCGGAACTAGTACTGAACTAATTTGGAATCGTAGTAGAGCGCATGCGCGGTTATAAACCGATTCGTGATTTTTATTTCCGCGAACGATTTCGGAACCAAACTGCGTACGATCTACTGTCATCGGCAGTGTTACCAACTCTCAAAAATATTTATCCCTAAAGCTTAAGTCAAAAACCCCCAAAATCGCCCCAATCCCCTTAGAAATCCCCCAAAAAAATATATAATAAAAGAAAAAATATAAATTACAAAAATGCAATGAAATTTCTTTACCTTTTAAATCTGGATCTGTTTCCCAAATCTACGTGTACTTCTGACTGTACATTTTTTTATTTTTAGTTTCTTTAGGCATCATTAACAAATTGCTTGTCGGCACAGCAGTACAACAACAAAATCGAATTAAACAAGTAAACAATAATCAACGTACATATGTATTTCCAGTAAGCATAGGCACAATAACCACCAGTCACCACAGAGTAGTTGTAATATATTTGTACTAGATGTCGTTAAGTCGATAGGTCAACAAATAAATATGATTAGCTATTATAGTTTGGATTGTCCCAGGGCCTATACTTTCACATAATATATGAAAAATATATATTCAAAAAAATATATGAAGAGTCAAAAAATCCCTAAAAATACCCCTAAAAATATAAAACCCCTAAAAAAAAACCCATCCCACTTATTTACCCCCTAAATTTGGGGGGAAAACCCCTAAGTTGGCAAGTATTTAAGTGGACCCACCAAAACACATTACTCTTATTAGAGTATTATATAAACTTATTTATATAAACAACAAACAAAACTAACCATATTTTATTTAACCCTTAATAAATTAATAAAATTTATATTTTATTTAACTATTTAATCAGTTTATTAGTTTCTAACCAACTGAATATAGCCGCAGCATGTATGTCAAATGTCGTTAGGTAAAAACTGCGCATGTCTGGAACTACGATTCTTGCCAAAGTTATAGAACTGATAGAACTGATTCTGAACCGATCCTGAACCGAGTTCGACGGTTCCGCGAACACAGAACTGTAACTAGAAATTCTGAATTGTGTGTTCCGCGAACGGCATTATTTGAACTGCGCATGCGTATAGTTCCGAATCAGTTCTGAATCCTTACCGCGAACGAAGCTAATATAACTTTAAAATTGCATGTCCTATTCCATCGGTACATCCAAATCCAATCGTTTCTTTTTTTTAAATGGGAAATAATTATATGAGCAGCAGAAATACTGGAGGAGTTTTTGGATGGAACTCGAGTTCCATGTTTGTTTGAGTTTGAAATTGAGGATTATTGTGAAAATTATGTATTGGCCGTTTTGTGAATTAATAGTGATAGTTTATATACTTCAAAGTGTTTCTAGTGCGTGGTGTGTGTGATAATCAAATAAAAGTGTGAGACTGCGTTGGTTGTATGCTTCCAAGGAGTCCTCTTCTGTGGTTCAGTAAACCTACTATCGCTTTATTGAGCGACTCCTGACTTACCACGACGGGACTGGACATTGACAGGATACGTTTTAGACTTTGAAATTGTTTATTACGAAGAAAACTTGACACTGGCAGAATGTACTAGTTGCACGATTGCCATAATATGAAGAAAAAAAAGAAATACCGGAAGTGACAGCTAATCGATGCAGCCAACTTAAAGGTGGGTTAGGTTTAGGTTTCTCTACATATCCCTTAGAAGTTAGGGGCATTCAGAAAAACACGGATGGTCTTCGCGTGTCTCGCTGTATGGACGGCGGGCATGGTGGAGAAACAGGGATCATCTCTGCGTGTCCCTCTGTATGGGCAGAGGGTACGATGGAGAAAAAGGTGGATAGTCCTAGGATGACGTGGACATTCCTGTGAAACTAGGGTTACCCGGGTACAGGGGCACTGCCTGAGCGGACGGCGTTTCTTTCCCTACCGCTGGAGCCGCGGAAGATTGCGAAAGCGTTCCCGTGACCTCGGCACTTTGTGGAGAGGCGGTAGTCGTGGAATTTTAGTCGGTAAGAGTCCAGCATACCCTCCCGCCATGAAGTCAGGAGGGGGGGGGGGGGGGTATCCATGAGGATTTCAAAAATTGTAATTAAAAATTGTTTAAGTCAGTTATTCAACAATAGTTTGTTTTGTAGATCATGATTTGGTGCTCGTTTTAGTATATAAACGGGCACCTCTGTAAATCTATAAACACCTAGGTATATCGCATCTATGATACGTGCAAAGATAATAATGCAATTTCCTTCAATTTCCTATAATAATCTTCTTATTGCTATTTTACGAATGTAATATTCTTATTTTTATTTCATTAAATTATTTTCATTTAGTTCATTTGTTCTATCCTGTATATAATTGGTAAGTTATTGGACATGGTTCATTACTCTGCAAATTGTGTCTAACCAATTGTTTCTTAAACGTTTTCCGATTCGCACCCAGTTGTTGGTTGTTGGTGCGAAAACAGATGTGGCCTGCCTACTGTTAAAGAGAGTTTAGATTATATTAATGGGGTTGGTATATTTTTCTATAGAGCCTGGCATACCTACTTTCCGCCATTTTGAAAAAATCTCGATTTTGCGGCCGCCCACCAAACCTTAATAACTCGATAAAAGTCGTCAAAACAAACCAAAAATGTTCTAGGGTAAAATCTTGTAAAACGTCTCGCAACTAAGATATTCAAGGTCAAATTATGACCTCCAATAATAACCTCTGTTTCTAGACTTTATAGAAATTTTTGCTTCAGAACATTTTTTGTTTATTTTGATGTCTTCTGACGATTTTTCACATCTGATTTTGATCTTATAAAATATTTTGGAACGAAATCGTATTTAAGCCGAGTCAATCAAGGGTGATATCAATAAGGACTGTGTATGTGCTGGTGACGAAATAAATTCTTGTCTAAATTAGTCATAAAAAATCGGTGGAAGACATGAAAATAAACAAAAAGTGTTCCTAGGTAAAAACTATTAAAACGACTAGAAACCGAGATAATTAACATCAAAAGTTATATGTAACTGACTTTATAATATTATCTCAGTTCAGAGACGTTGTAGGAATTTTTATGTAAGGACATTTTTATGTAAGGACATTTTTATGTAAGGACTTTTTTTTGTAAGGACATTTTTATATAAGGACATTTTTATGTAAGGACATTTTTATGTAAGGACATTTTTATGTAAGGACATTTTTATGTAAGGACATTTTTTGTTTGTTTCAACGTCTATCGATTTATTTAGGTTTAATTGGCGGCTGCGAAATCGAGAATTTTTCAAAATGGCGGAAAGTAGGTATGCCAATTAGGTCACATGCCCTTTGTCCACAGACTTTACAGTCAATAATGTGTTAAAATGTAAACAAGTAGAAGGCCTCAGTGCTCGTTGTTGCGTGTAAATTATTCCTTATTGCTGTATTGACCGAAAGTATTACAAACGCTATTAGCGTTCGAAGAATGATAATATATAGATTTATGCGATTGAAATCACTATAAATCATGCATCAACCACAAAGATTAACAAATTGTGCGAAGGAGAAATTAACATGCAACTGCACATTCATTAAAAACCTTTAAATGTTTACGTTTTTCACATACTTATCCTATTTATTGATCTACGTGCCATTTTTTCTAAAGAAATGTTTAATGAGGCCATGACGTGTCGTCCAACAATCTTGACTTAGCGATTAATGGCGAAAAAAAATAAAACTAAATACTATCAACTTAAAACGCTTTCAACCAGAAATGTACATTTTGTACAACAATAGCAACATTAACAGTTTTATGTTTATTTAAATGAAAGGAAAAATGAGTGCGACTTGTGCTGTTGCCGTTCCGGACTTTGTTACTTTGTTGTACTTTGTACAATGAACTTTGTTACTATGACCTCAAATGTAGACGAAAAAATAAATTGTTTCGATTATGTACCTAAATTCCTTAATTAATGCCGTGCCCAAATTATTTTGCCGCGTGCCATTGGTTCGCCATCGCTGTCCTATGTGTTAGTCCGGATTACAATTTAAGTATTTGCCAAGTTTCAACGAAATCGGTTCAGCTGTTCTGACGTGATCGCGAATAAATAACCTAACGTACAAATTCCGCATTTATAATATTAGTGGGATTAAATGGATCTTATTTATTTACTTTATTGCATTAACTCGTACAAAAGGCGAGATTTTTTTTTATGGACGAAAACGACAGACGAGCATACAGTCCGCCTGATGGTAAGTAGATACATAGACATCCGCGATACATGCCAACATTAGTCCAAAATGACAAACGTTATCACGCCCCCGGACGCGCTGCCTACCTTTGGAGATATAGGAATGGATTTGGAGAAAGGGTTCGCCAAATGGAAAGGGATAGGATGGGAATGGGCTCTGGCACATCTCACTCACTACCGAAACACGTATGTACATTAGGGAAATAAGATAAAGTGGGAAATGCAGTACATTTCAAAGTAGTCTTCTATGAGCATGATGCTTGAAGACAATCTCTGCCAGCGAACCTTTGGGTTGAAAAGAGAGGCATGTTGGAGGTATGATCAAATGTATAATTATAACTTCACCAATGATTAGTTAGTATTTTAGTTAAATAATTATGATAAATACATACTTACTTATAAATAATACGTTATTACAGCTTCATTCATATGAAGATCATGTATTAATGCTGTAGATTTTATTCAACAATTCTGAAACATATAATCACATTTGCCAATTTGACCGACCGATTGGCGTAGTTGGTAGTGACCCTACATGCTGTGCTGTTCGATCCCCGGTCGGTCATACATTTGTTTAATAAAAAAAAAGACAAATATATGTTCGGGTCTGGGTGTGTTTGTCTTTGTCTTTGTATGTGTCTCTGGAGCCACGACACAGGGAATCCTAGTGTGGGCCATTGAGTGTGGCGTTAATTATTATTATTAGTATTACATATGTAGTTAAACAGTAGACAAGTATTTACAGCTAAATAAATGGAGTTAATTATATGTTATGCAAGCGGTCTTGGCTGACTAAGTTAGATAATTTCACACTCTACGCGTTTAAACATTAAATTAGGCTTTTTCAATGATATTTTAGTAAACTAGTTGTGCCTGCGATTTCGTTCGTGTGATTTTTGAATACCTAATTATTGTAAATAATTTTAGATTATCAAGAATATCGAAATTGACCTATTTTTCACTTTCCCAGGACTGCTCTGCTGGGTGGAATCTCCAAAGGAGATAAGGTAGGTTTTTGCATATTTTCCTTCCTTTTTATTTATTTCATATTGTGTGTACAATGAATTATTAAAAAAAAATATCTATACAAATTCGCGCCACGCAAGTCTCCAGGAAGCAAAACTCCATCGACTTTCTTTAATGTACAGAACCTAAATGCAAGCCACCGATTAAATTTACTGCCCTCGATTTGTTGCTCATACAGTATTTTCTCCTCATTTGATTATTTCTAATTTTGGACTATGTGTAGTTACTGTATTGTACTCATATCTACCACATCATATTCCACGACATTTCATCTCATATTCTATCGCATATTAGCCCATTTCATTCAAATAAACCTATCCCGTATCAATCGATAGATCTATTGACTATTCTGTCGATAATCGATCGACCATCGTTCTATACCTGCGGCTATATATTTTGAAAGAACCTGGGTGGATGAATCGATGAACATCAGATAAAAATATCAATCGACGTCTACCCTGGACTATGCCTGCACACTGATTCGATTTGAACGATTGATGTTAACGATCCACGTCGTTTAACTGCAGTATAGGTGCATATAAAGGCATCGGCGATGGTCACCTTCTGTCCATAAAAAGAAGGTTAAATGGAATAAAATTCAGTCGTTGATACAAAAATCAATTTGATCTTTTTACTCTAGAAGATTGTATCTGAATCCAATAAATAACAGTGTAGTCTAGACCCAATGAAGAAAATACGACGGTTAAATGAAATTATTATTGTAGCCAGCGTCGGGTTCGCTCTGGCATCAAGTTTTTCTCCAATGAAATTTGTAACTTTATTTCTAAACGGTTTTAAGCAAAATGAATATAGGTATCTACCATGTTCAGATTAGGTAGCGTTATTTTGGATCAATGTTAACCTTGTAAAATAAGGGCTAAGAGCTCGACGTTAAAGCGCTGAGTGAGCACTCCCGGGGGTTTCCCTGCGAGTAGGAAAAAACAGGACGGGAAAATTGTATTGTATTGTATCAGCCTATAATGGCCCACTACAGGACACATGCCTCCTCAAGTAAATTGGTGGGGGATTTCTGGCTGTACACGTGCCCAGTGCTTCGATAGATACATAGATATGTACTTCATATTTGTTTTATTTCTCAAGCATACGGGTTTCCTCTGGATGTTTTACATCACCGGCGAGCTAGTGACATTTTTGTAGAAAATCAGTGGTATGGGTCGACGATTTCAAGTCACGATCACACGAACGTGAGTCAAGTTCAGATCCTGAGGCCATCGATTCTCTGTGCTGTAGACTTGTCTGTAAAAATATATTATGGAGGCTAAATATTCTCTATTATTATTAATATTACAAAAAATAGTAATAAAAGAACAACAAAAGCGAAATTTGCGGAAATTAAATGGTTTATAAATAAAGCAGTTTCATATCCGAAGTTGCCGGATGCACGTGGCGCTTCCGGCAAAATGGCGCCTGACTTATATACATATTTACATACAATACTATGAAACAACTGAGCAAATTATTATTAAGAAATTTCGTGTCATTTTAGATAGATAGATAAAACACTTTATTGCACAACAACACGAAACAGTAACCGACATTTTATCACATGAAATGCACAAAGCCGGTTTCATCACTAATAACGATCTCTGCCATACAACTTTTGGGTAGAGAAGAAATAAATATTTTAATCATAGGAACATAAATATATATAATTCATTCATGTCAATATACATATACATACAAACTGTATAAAGCAACATAATTAAGTATCAGTTATAAAATAATTGAATAAGAGGAAATACCATACCATCAGCCTGTGTCTCTCTGCTGCTGGATACAAACCTCTCCCAAGGACCGCCACCACATATGATTTTCTACTTTTCTCATCCACCTACTACCGGCGACTTTCTTTAAGTCGGCAGTCTCCAGTGGTCTCCATTCGCTAAAGGCGATAAAAATTTGAAGAAAGATAATGAGGCATGAGGCATAAAAGGATGTAACAACTAAAACTAAATAATAAATGACATTTAAGTTTTTATTTTTATTTTAAGCCTTTTTATTATTGAGCACCACTGCGACGTTTGCTGGGAGGGTAGAGCAATTCATAGGAAATAAATGACACCCAGTCTTCACTCCACATTTATTTAACATGAAAAGTACGAAAAAAGAAGCCCCGAAACAAATGAAAGGCACTTAAAAAACTGATTTCATAAAAGTGTGTTTTTTTACAAATGTATTGTTTTTACAACAGAATGATTGGTACGTACGTACGTACATTTCAAGGTAGTCTTCTGTGAGAGAGTATTCCTACAGCGGCTGTAGAGAAGACAAAAGAAGACGAAAATTCCGCAGTATTACTTTGTTGTTTATTTTGTTGCAGTATATGCATTTGTTGTTTACACACAGAAAATTAGATTGTGTATGAACGGGCCGCAAATAAATACAAAATGGATCGATATCGTCAAAATAAACTATTTTTGAATAAATAAAATAATGATTTTAAATTACTAAGAATGACATAACAAAGTCGATTTCGCGACAGTCAAATTCCTTTATTGTTACCAGAGGATCTAAACCTTACCCACGTTTATATTTGCTGCCATCGATTTGCTTCCAATTCAATATATTCCGTTATTAATTTAATGATATATTAATTTAATTATTCAACAATATCACATCAAATTTCTTAAAGCAGTTACAATGAAAAATATCCATACTTCACGGACAATTTTCTTGCATATTTTTATTATCCTATTTTACCTTACTTACATCACAAATACGACAGTCTCAAGGGAAATAGAAGGGAATTGTTTCCGAAACTAGGGCGGATTTAAAATTCATTACGGCAACACCGCCGAGTGAAACGGGCCGTCTCCAGTGAAAAGATTACTCGGATAATGGAAAAAAAATGGAGGCGAAGTTCGATGAAGCTGCGTGTTTTAGTTGTTTGCGGCTCTTAGTAAATATGACACAAGGTGACGCACGGCGAAGTTACTGTGTCAGTTTAATATATCGTCGGCCCTTCTCATCCAGTCACTTCTGGCGAAGTTGTCGATCCACTTACACGAGGACGGCACCTCACACTGCGCTTCTCGATACGTGGTCCCCATTCGAAAGCTCATTTATTTGTAGAAAATAAGCGGCAGACGAGCATACAGTCCACTTGATCGTAAGTGGATGCTGTCGTATATAGACATCTGCGATACATGCCAACATCAGTCCAGAATGACAAACATTGCCACGCCCCCAAATGCGCTGGCTACCTATGCAGATCAAGGAATGAATTGAGTGAAAGTGTTGGGAAAGTGGGGTGGGATAGGATAGGATGGGATGGGGCTCTGACATATCTCAGTCACTACCGAAAAAGGCACGGGAAATACGATAGAGTAGGCGTAGGAGGTAACGTGGCCCGTTGAGTGCGCCCAGCGGCTGTAGGGATGCAGCGTGCACCTTCCTCCTACCAAAGCTTCCTTTTTAGTCCCTCTACTTTTTTCGGTATATTATCTTTGTATCTAAAAATATTTATATTACTATACGAAATTGGTTTTAATTTCTTCATTTTGCGGTTGAAATTGAATCTTTATAAAACACATTCTGACAGATCGCTTGTGTTACAGTATTTAAGAAGACTATATTTATTCAGTACCAAAATCTGCAGGTAATGATAAATAATTCTCGGCGTGTTCTGTAAAACTTTATTCATAATAAAAATTGTGAAAATCGCTTTAGAAGCTTACATTGACGCAAAAGTACAATTTGTGTACAATTCAATCTTGAAATGAAATTAAACTAATGATATTTACAAATTACAAACATATGTAGGTAAGTAGTGTCTTATAATTATATCAATAAATTTTATTTATCAAAACTGGTATACTATTGTCAAAGACGCACTGTCCGCGATCGTAGTAAAACCATAACAGTAAGTTACTTTAAACAACGATCCATGGTTTTTCATGTGTGCCCGCCATCAACAAACGCATGCACAAAATTACATACAAGTATATGTACATAGAATCTCGCTTCACGTTCGTGTCGAGCTTCACTGCGTATCGAGAGTGGATAATTATCTGGACGAGTTACACTACTGTTATATTTTTATATAGTTTTACTATCGCGTCTAAATTCCATCAACTTCCCTGGCAGTACTCGTCGGTTTGCACGAGACGACGAGAGACTAGGCAAAATGACGCTAATTAAAACATTAATTATTAATGTTTTATTTAATTTACACTGAATATAATTATTGTAAATACAGCGGTTGTTACCCTATGAATGGACTATGTCACCCTCTGAGTTCCGTGTAAAAATAATTACTGTATCGGTGGCGCGAGATAAAATCCTTATACAGTACATAATAAGACTGAATAAAAAATTACTACACATATGTATTAATAATAATAATAAAATAATAAGTTATTACATGTGCACGCGATCTCATCCAGGCAATCTTGGGATAGATATAGGTAGTAAGTACATTAAATATACGTACATAAAAGGCGTTGCTCCAGTGGGCTTTGTCGTGGGACGACCTGGCTGGATTGAGAGGCTTGGCCAGGTTGTGCATTTCGGTCCGGCTTGTTGGATTTTGACGGGAGAGGGAGAGGGGGAGGAATTTTTAGTCCTCTTCCTCTTGTCGGAGCTCTCTGACTCAGAAGAGGAGTTGGAAGAGGTTTGAATATATATTTCATATAAAGCGTTCGTAAATTGTTCATACATACATAAATCTTAAGCAATGCGTCATAATTTGTAAATCTTGCCGTCTAACAAACTGATGAGTACCGACTATAATTTCAAAAACCAAAATAAATATTTAATATCCGCAGTCAGCAAATCAACGACTGAAAGAGTGTCGCTTTCTTGTGAAGTTAATTTAATATTTGACTGTGTTTTTAAAAGTTAGTTCTTTAAAAATCACATGTTTGTTGTTACCATAGACGTTAGAGTGTTCTTAAGTATTTAAATTAAGTTTTCACACACGAATAATGTATGTCATAGATATTTAATGCTTGTACATAGTCCTTACAATGTTGCTTTTATAGTGCTACAGAAATTCAATGAATTAGGTTTTCGAAAAATAATGATTTCCCATTTTAAAAGACCTATATCTATATCTATAGGCTATATCTGACTTTGTATGGGATGGTCGGTGACGCAATACAAGTTTAGACACCTCTATGGTCAAAAACGGACATCTTTTCCTCATCTCATACACTTCCCAATCGTCTTTGGGAACATGGAGTGAGACGGGATCTGAGGATGGGAAATCAATATTTTATTATTATTATCGTACAGGACTATATACCTGCTGCGTTTATTATTTGTATTAATCACATTAAATAAATTATCATTAACTCTATGTAATGTTCTTGTCTTCACCCAGTCCTGGCTCGTGGGGTATGGTCAAAGTGTTGGTCCCATGTTTGGTCCCGTCGACAGGCTCCTGAAAATTTAGAATAATACTGTTTACTTACTGTGTAGTGATAATCTAGACACATATCTACCATAGATCTAGATACATAGCTTGTATAATTAAGTACAATATTTTTTTTAAAGTTTATTATAAATACTAATTTTAAGCATTTTAATCATCGATCAATCGAAATACAGAGATTACGGTCCCAAAAGTGCATTTGCAAAGCGGTCAAATTTACCTCCTGTCATTTGACGACAAAAAATTACCAAGAACGTATTCTTGACTGTGGGGCGGGAACTCGAGAAGTGAAGTTGAGTTTCCGTTTGATTGTTGTAAAAATTGTGTATTATTCGTTTTGTGATTTAATACTCGTAGTGATAGTTTATTTCAAAGTGTTTTTGTCCGTAATGTTTGTGATAATCAAATAAAAGCGTGAGACTGCGTTTTTCGTGTGCTTCCAAGGAGTCCTCTACTGTCCTCAGTAAATTTTTTATCACTTTACTGAGTGACTCATATGTTTTAGACTTTGAAATTGTTTATTACGAAGAAAACTTGACACTGGCAGAATGTGCTAATTGCACCATTGTCATGTGTGAAAAAAACGTATTATTGATAGCTTGCCTATTATTATGGAATATTCTTATATAGAAATAAGTGAAAAAATTTTTTTTTATATAAACCGAAATTATATTAATTGCTATTTCGCGGTAAATATGTCGCGTAATTGATTTTAAGTAAATAAATAAAGCAAGGACTTTTAAAAATGTAATTATTAGATACTTAAAATGTAATAACCAGTTTATCGTAACAGTGGCTTTTTATTTATACACATGTTTACAGTTTTGCGACAAGGAATTATTCATACCATATATGTATTTCTCTTAATCTGTGATTTTAATATAAACTCAAACATGTATTTTGTTTTCAGTTATATTTAATATGTCATGTCAGTTATATGTTATATGTAATGTTTATTTATTTAAATAGTAGTTTTAATAATATTAGTTAGAATAATCACCTGTTCAGAGTCGAGCCTGTCCATCTCGTGGAAGGATTTTATCATCTTCTGCGCCCTCTTCTGTGCAGATGCGGCGCGTTGCTGCAGTATCTGTAACATTTATTAATTTTCCTTGATTAATTATTTACATTTGTTTAAGATCTTAACAAAAGGATGGCCGAGGAGAGCGTAAACGTAGCGTTCTTCGTCCTGCGGCAAAGTCTATGATGTTAAGAGAGCTGCGGGAGAGATTGATATATATATTGTATAGAAGATATGGAGAGATGTAGAGAGAACAGCGCGGAACTGAGGAGGGTGGCGCTAACGAAAGCATGTTAATACTTTCGTTAGCGCATTGTTGATTAAGTAAGTACATCTAGTAAAGTTTTCAAACGTTAAATATAAAATGAACTGTCAAACAATGCATTTTTATTATTATTATTCGCTATTTAGATATAATATAGGATTGTTCAATAAAACTATGAACTCGTATGTCATGTCATGATTATCTTATAGCATAAATTGAAGTACTATTTTTTTTAACTTTTACCATAGTATATTCATGTATTGTATTACTCTGAAGTAAGTGTATATGTATAAAATATTATTATTATTAAGTTATACTATGTTGGTAGTATGTAAAATTGCATCATCTACATTTATTTGATAAAATGTTATTTGTTTTCTCCTTACCACACAAAGGTTGCCTGGAAGAGATCGCTTTGGCAACAAGGCCGCCTGTTATACATTTCGTGTTACTCACTTAAATTGTATTTTTGCAACATGTATTCATGTATAATACAAGATTTATTAATCTATCTAATGCTCCTAAATCAGCCTGCATCTCGCTACTATACTGGATGTTTCGCTTCTTTTATCCAGCCATTATCGAAGACTTTCTTTTAGGGTTGGCAATAAAGGAAAGCATTGTGAGGAAACCCGCATCGAGAATTAATAAAAAAAAAAACTGGTGCAAAAGGGACTCACAGTGCATAGTGAGGATTGGTGGATTATGACCCGAAACCTCCTAGTAATACATATTTTAGGGTGCCTTACACGTTATAAGTTGATATCAATCGCAAAATTAACAATAAACAAATGCTTGACAGAAAAACAATAATCACGTTTATTTATGGTTTGTATAATAAATAACACTTTCAGATCGCCCGAAAATTGCGTTTCAAAGGAAATTTAATTCAAATTTTAACCAATTGTATTTGCTTTGTGACGACCTCGTGTTGCGCGCGCCAAATTGAAAAGCGTATTTGTCGGAACGGTTTATTTTTTATTATTGAAAAATTGCTGAAGAGGTATAAAGGAAAAGCGGAATTAATTTTATTTTTGTTACGGTTATGAACAAAATAACAATCTTTTTCCGGTAAATAAGTACCTAAGTACCTTTTGAGGGGGAGAGTGCACGCTGCAATCCAACAGCCGCTGGGCGCGTTCGACTGGCCACCGTTACCCCTCTCTCACAGAAGACTACCTTGAAATGTACTGCATTTCCCACTTTATCTTATTTCCCTAATGTACGTACGTGTTTCGGTAGTGAGTGAGATGTGCCAGAGCCCATTCCCCTTCCTATCCCTTCCCAGTTTCCCAATCCTTTTTCCAAATCCAGTCCTATATCTCCAAAGGTAGGCAGCGCATCCGGGGGTGTGCCAACGTTAGTCATTTTAGACTAATGTTGGCATGTATTGCGAATGTCTATAAGCGACAGTATCCACTTACTGGATGGACTGTATGCTCGTCTGCCGCCTTCGTACATAAATAAGAATAAAAAAAAATCGTTGATTCAATTTTTTTGTAGAAACGAATATAAAGTCACCAATATAGAATAAAAATCTGCCTTAGTGTTAGATCGAGATCGGTATTTAGCTAAATCCCTAGGAAAATAACGTATATATGTAATTGTTTATTTGCTGGAAATGCTTACACGCATCAACGGATGGACGAATCAAGTTAAAATTTTGCGTGGACCGTCTTGGGGACCACGAAAAGTACGTGTTCTACAAAAAAGGTTTCCGTGGATCAGTGAACACGCCATGCCACAGCCTAAATATGGTCTATACAGAAATAATTACCAATTGCCTCCTCTGCTCTGCCTCAGCCAACTTCTCCTCTATGTCTGGCAGGCTGATCTCGGCCTGAGGTGGCTGAAGTAGACGCTGCAAATGAGGTGGTGGTGTGGTGGATGCTCGTCGGTTACTGTCGAACTCCTCGAGAGGTATCTCGAAGGCTACTGCTGAAAGTGAAAGGAAGAAACATTTGTTCACAACGAAACATTATACGAAGTTGATAAGGGGGTGTTGAACATTGTGCGTTCCAAACGTCGATCACCGTTTTTTGCAGATTTAATCCATCATCAATACTTTTCAATACTGAACGATTCACAAATATTCCATCAGTGATTCAATCACTTATCAGCGGTCGCCCCCTCGCGTGTCGATCAATTCACGAGTCACGAACGAACGATTTCGAGACACGAGTCCTCGGACAGTCATGAATGAGTCAATTGACTTGAATTGAATCAGTGAATCAGTCTGTTTCGGCACTAGGTTATCGAACGAACTGCCACACAAGAGTTCTTTCTGGTATGCTACGACATGTGATTTTTCAAGAAAACTGTGAATTGTGCCCTCTTTAGTAAGTAAGGCACAAATGCATTTGATGATATTCGAAATAATTAATAAAAAATAGAGAAATTTTCCTTGATTTACAATGAAGTTAGGAACATGGTGGTATGAATAAAATAAAAGGAATATCCCTTGTTTATTCTGTGTGTTTACTTTAAATTTGCTAATAATTTAATTAATCAATTATTTTAGTTTCTTTGTTACTCATGTTTTCGTTAAAAATATCACTAATTTCTTTTTAGGAGGGTAGGATTCCGGAATGTCAGCAGCGCACTCGTATACATACCACCTCGATATTGCAGTTGTCCATGGGCGGCGGTAGCCACTTACCATTATATGGGCTGTTTTCAGTCATACAAAAAAGTTAAATCCGGTCGATTAGATAAGATTCTCGATATGCAATTTCTTTGAAGTGTCTGACTCATTTTGAACTTGCTATGAAATTCACATTTTATTCCCAAATAAAATTAAATTTAAACAAAAAATTACTTACGAGCTTTGGGCTTCACCGGTGTCTCGGGTAGCACAACTGTCGGCAAGTCATCATGATCATGGTCGTTACTGTGGTTACCATTCGGCACGTTGCTGGCACCGTTGACCATCTTATGTCCATTGGACATGTCTTCGTGAGCGGGTACAATGTTTCCCGATGATCCACAACCCATTTTTGAATGTTCAATGTGTTTTATAACTTTATATAATTTACATTTAACTTTATATAATTCAAAATGACTTTATATTAAGCTTATTAACATTTATAGTCTATCACAACGTATCTGTTATAGTATTTTTAAAGATTCTTTCACTACACTTCTTTTGCATATCACATATCACTTTCTTTTGCACTTTCCAGTTTTTTAAAGTATTTTATGACACATTATCTTAAAAATTCTGTTTAGTTTAATATAATGAGTATAATGTACAAAAGAATAATTTTATGTTAAAAAAATCAAAATCTACGTAACTTTACATTTGACTTTTAACAAATAACCTTATGTTAAAAAGTCAAATGCTGTCGGATGTCAATTAGATTAAATATTGTACAAGATTAAATTGTGTATTATTATGTTGATATCAATGTATTGCAAAATAATAAGAATGTGTGAATGCAAACTTTGCTATGGCTCGTAATTTGAGCTATTGTCATAGTATGACTACATATGGATGTGTGTCGCGAATACTGATACTCAGTCGGCATAGTTTCAGTATGTCACTTCATCGAAAAGCGACCATACGCTTCCACTATTCTAACTAAAGCCTATGAATCTATAGATTAGTAATGTCGTGCCGTAATAACAGATGAATAATAATTGTTTTAGATAATTAATAATTAGTAATGTCGTGCCGTAATAACAGATGAATAATAATTGTTTTAGATAATTAGTAATTAGTAATGTCGTGCCGTAATAACAGATGAATAATAATTGTTTTAGATAATTAGTAATTAGTAATGTCGTGCCGTAATAACAGATTAATAATAATTGTTTTAAATAATTAATAATTAGTAATGTCGTGCCGTAATAACAGATGAATAATAATTGTTTTTAATTCGATGCTTCATATTATATTTTGAAAGGAAATGAATTGGGTGAAATGGAAGGCGGGGGCGGGCTTATTACGAGGTCACATCGCATTTGAACGCAGTTCTAAAACAGTTATATTTATAAATGTACATATCCCATACACATTATGATAATATGAGATATAACGGAATATCTGAACTAACTACAGGACACAACGTTTAACGGATTGAAATGTTTCAGTGAATGTGATCTGTTCCAAAATTAGGACGCTATAAACTTTTCAAAAAAATTATTTAATGATTTTAATTCGTATACAAACGATGCGTTGTCGGATAAAACTTGTACAGCTCGACAAGTTTTATGTAAATATTTTTTGAATGAATGAATGTATTAGAGGTATATTTTTTCTAAAACATACGAATTGCAGTGAAATCTCTCTTGGCTCCTGCCAAATACGTTTTATTAGAATTATTTTTTATTTATTTAGTAAAAATAATTATCTCAAGTAAAAAACGACTAATGGCATTACAAAACGTAATTACAACCGTATCCATTAACCCACAAAACTTGGGTTTTCTATTAACACCTTGCAGTTTTCCATCAATGCCAGAATGTGATAAAGGAGGGCCATTTATCATTACTGAGTAAACTTGACACCGCGATTCTGGGTCGAAGTAACGACGATCCAATTTGTTTGAAATATTATATTCGTCCGACATTTTGAAATTTGTTCACCTTTTGTCACACTTCATATAGATATTTATTTTACATTTTATGTTTAGTAGTAACATTATTTAAATATATTTATTTATAAAACTTTATTGCACTTAGTCAGTCGCACAAGAGGAGAGTTTAATGCCTGGAGGTATTTATTCTCCACCAGCCAACTTTGGATTGTACAGAGAGGTACGTTGAGAGGTGCGATTAAATCTATACTAATATTATAAAGAGGTAAAGTTTGTAAGTTTGGATGTCGGAGGTAATCTCCGAAACTACTAATCCGATAGCAAAAATTCTTTCGCTATTTGAAAGGTACATTATTCCAGATGTACATAGGCTATATATTATGTGCAAAAAAATTGACGGTCATGCAACGCATGCCGGGCACAGCTAGTGTATAAATATAAAGTGTAAATTTTTTAGCCACCGGTGAAACATTAAACAGAAGAAAACAGTAAAAGGTCAAGTCAATTTCATTATCTGAGACAAGGAACATTATCTGTTTTGTTGTCATAACTTAATTTATGTGTGGTTTTAAAAACACTTCGATTTAGTTAATTCCTATGTTAATTTGTTCTATATGTCCACAACTCTGTTACTGAGAATGTTATCACCTGGTTTTGTCTCACCGACTCGCGATTCCGCGGTAACCTCCCGAAGCAACGCCCTAAGCCGAGGTTCCTTCCGCCGGTCTACCGGTGGGTGAGCCCTTAGGCTCGTTGCTGCACACACTCTTTGCTCCTGGTTGAGCGCTTTTTGCGCGCATGACTAAAACTATAAACTAAAATATAGATAAATATATCAATGATCTTTAATTATATTAAATTTTAATTATTTATTTAATTATTTTTTATTATCTTTAACCTTAATTCCAATAAAATATTTTTTTTTTATTTTAATCTTTAGAACCTTAATTTCTATTTCATCTAACTCTTGATTTAGTTGTTGAATTGGATTAGAAATTAATTTACTTAGATTTATACCCCT
Organism: Sesia apiformis; assembly: GCA_914767545.1. Classification (NCBI taxonomy): domain Eukaryota; kingdom Metazoa; phylum Arthropoda; class Insecta; order Lepidoptera; family Sesiidae; genus Sesia; species Sesia apiformis. Next base: position 2,393,883 of record OU611958.1, read on the forward strand.
AATTTCTAACTCTAATAATTTATTATCCTCAGAAGCCTCCTTAAAATATTTCTTAACCCAATCTATCGCATCTATTAATTTTTTATTTATAATTTTATTAAACTTATTTTACATGACTATACATACAAACTATACATGACTCTTGAAATGCCATTAGGGCCACAAGAATTTAGCCATTCCGAAAAAAAAATTGGTTTTGTCTTGGCCAGTGCTTTACCTAATTTAAAATTGCAATGTCAGTGCAAAAGTGCAATAATGTAAAATTAATAATTTTACATTATTGCAGTATTTAGTTTGGACATGTCAGGTAAATTTTGACAGTTGTATTTCTGTGTTAAGCACTTATATGCTTCTATTAAATCGCCTCGCACACGGCTTGGATGTATTTTTGGGAAATTTTGGGAAATTTGGGATTTAAATTTGAAGTCTCTCTTCACACCTATGTTTTTTGAGTAAACAATTTGGAGTTTTCCTTGATCACTTTCAAGCAATTTATTAAAAAGAGTTTATTTGACATCTATACTCAACTTGCTTGGGGGTGAGGGTAAACATCGTGAGGAAACCCGCATGTGCCGGAAATAAAAAAAATCTTGAATGTGTGATCCACCAATCTGCACTGGGCCCGTGTTACACAGTTGGGCACAGTTGGGCACTAGGATTACGGCCCCAAATCCTACAGTGATTTACTAGGGAAGGCCTGTGCCCTACATTGAGACGTTATAGGCTGACAAAAGACTCAACGTCTATCGCTATATCCATATTAAGCATGTTCTAAAAATTTGATCTCTTAGGTAAGGTACTTAAGCAAACTGGCGGTATTACTCTGTTGTACTGCTTGCTACGTTGCGCGCGATAATGGCCAGCCCTAGTCGCCAGTGCTGTCGACCGGGCGCTTTGAAAAATCCTTTAAAATAATTGCGCATTAGAAACTCCGTGGGTTAGGTATTATAAATTTACAAAATAGATTTGATATCAAATAAAACCTATATCCATTAACCTACAAAATATCCTTTTGTAACGCTCTGCAATTTTACATTACACAAGATGACTCAGGTAATCCTAGTGCCATTGAATGTAGCGTTATTTTTTTATGTATAGTGAACAAGAACAGGCTAATTTAGGCTAGGCGCCATGGGCACCCTGAAGTACCACTAAAAAGTCTGGGATTGAAACGTTTTGGGTACAAGGGCGTGTTATTTATTATACCAGTTATAGATGAATGGTGTAGTTCCGCTTTAGAATAGCGACGCGTCATCTCTTCCCGCGGGTGTTGTAAAAGTCGACTAGGGATGACAGAGCCGCAACCACAAACCCTGAGGTACACCACCACTAAAATAGCGGAGACGCCAACTCGCTCGGCTAGCATCGCGTTTTAAGGTCATAGACCTTTTAATGTGCCAAAACAATGTGCATGTCCAACAGTGAATGAAAAAACCGCTAATTACGGGTTTGGTTAAGATTATAACCGTAACTGGTGTAATAAATTATACCAGAGAAAGAGAGAGAGAACTGTTCGATTACATTTCTATTTTAGGCACATTATGACGAATAAAAGACCATAGAGTATTCAAACTGTTTATCTTTAAAAGCCAATCAAATTATCCCTCTATTTGGAGTATTTATACGATTTTCCCTACTGTTCTATTTCTGCATTGTGGATAAGCCTGATCAGGAAATATCGCCGGCAATTCATCGCGTTTCCGCTGTTTACAGGGATCGAGGCGTTGTCGACCACAGATCTAACATTTCTGCTACCGTTAGATATCTATAAATACAGAGCATCTGAGAGAGAATATAAACCAAAGCACGATCACCGTAAGCGCGAAAGAGTCGGCAGGAATTGTCAAATGAGCACGATTTCAGTGACTTTAAGAGGTCAACGGTCAGTCAAACGAAGTGATCAAATTTTCAATATTTTCCAATCCAATATTTCAATCAATATTCAAATCCAATATTTTCAATATTTTGTGGTCATTTATTAGTGTACAAGGGAATAACACAGTTTACAATCATGGCATCGAGTGCTATTTACGATTGTAAAGTTACAAGATGTAACAATCCAAATAAATTCGTTTTCACAGGTACACCAAAATACAGGTACTACACAAGTACAGGTAAAATAGGACACTAAACTTTTCAATCATATTTCTCGTTAATTTAGTTACATTTTGCCAATTAAAGCAACTGCTATTGTTGAACGCAGGAACTGAACGCCCGTGATGCACAACTCCGCTTTTAAATTTGTATCTTCCAGCTTTTAATGCCAATTAGGTACTCCACGACCGGTGACTCTTGAAAGGCCACTAGGGCCACAAGAATTTAGAACAATTAGAAAATTGAAACAAAGAATTTGTAGTTAAGTAGAATCTCGGTTTAAAATCGTAATTTCACGAATATTCGTGAAAAATACAGTTGAAAATATGCTATCGCCGCTTTTTATATTAGAATAACGTTCTGTGATGCACATTGTCCTATGCATGAAGGATATAACGTATGGCCCTAAAACGCCACGCTAGCCTAGCGGGTTGCTGAGTCCATTCTTTTAGAGGAACTTTGGTGAGTTTCTAAGGGCTTGTTGCCATCCCTTAGTCGCATTTTACTACACCCACGGAGTCGACGCCACACCTTTGCCTTTATTCACCTACATTTGTCAAAATTCTTAAAAATAATTATACAGAAAGCTTAGACAGTGATGAGTGATGACTATGACTCAATAACATTTCGATTCACAGAATGAAAGTCGTGTCTCTTATCAATAACTATGAAATAGTTTCAAAATAATGATATTTTTCTATCGAAACGATGACCTCACTTTTTATTGAACGTCATGAAGTCCTTTATTGTGTTCCGTGTATTGGAACAATCGTTGTTACGTGGAACAATTACTTATAATGACCGACATTTTTGACAACTATTGACAGAATTCTATCGATTTTTCTTTTCTTCTTTCACATGTTGTATTTTAATAACTTCATGCACCAGTTTTCCCGTATAGTGAAGGCCACAATGAAATTTGCTGGATTCATAAAAAGGATAATTTTTGTCGGCAGTTTTGCACATTGAGACATTGAGCACGCGGGGTCAGCCGGAGACACATCGCTGGTTGCGGTGACCAGTAACACCATGCGACGTAAGCAAAAAGTTTACGGTTGGCGACTAACTAGGCTTTAAACGGATCATTTTTGAAACACTTCCTTGCGCTCCAGAACTCAATTAAATTGATGTCGGTATTAAGACCGTAAAACTTTACAGGATAGGGAGGGGATCAATCATGTGTGTCGTTTGCATCCGGGAAGCTTGGCAAGAATAACTTGTTAATGGATGCATATAGAGAAGGAGATAAGGTATAATTAAACGAGATAGCCGCTATGGCCTGGCGGAAGACGGACATCTAAACTCAGAAATCTTGGAGAAAGGTTCGGGATGGTTCCGAGCAGTGGACTCTCGAGTGAGCATAGCCATGCTGATCGCCAATTTCCGTTAAATGGCACCAAAGGAAAGAAGAAAACAGAGATAGAGCGCTAGAAGGCAGGCTTGATTTACTACCGGGACTTAATGAACTCGACGGTGAACTTCGGACGGCTGCGTTCACACACCGATGATATAAACAGAGGAGCACGTGTAAATAGAAGCCGTTCGGCGCTGGAGTGACCGTCATTGTGACGTCAAGCCCCAGAAAGGAGAGAGTTAAAGAAAAATATCAGAATAGGAATTTGTTCCTGAATCAGACCGAATAACAGCTAAGTTGGTAGGATCTTGGGAAGCTGGAGGGTTTGAATCCCAATAGGTGGGCACAGACACCGAAGAAGACGTAAATGAAGTTAACGAGACGACCTCGATGCTTTCTGTAAAAGAATACCGAAGGTAGCTGCCGATCGAAGGACTTAGAAGCAAATGGTGAGGTCGTTGTTGTGAGACACTATTAAACTGGGTTAGTTGTACAACATTATATTTGCAATTAGAACCATCTAGCCTTGTATTGAATAAGATGATAATATAGCTGCATAAGAGTTTGTATTTGATCGAACTCTTGATTGATTGTTGGTTAGTTACTTAAGTACCCGTATAACAATAATAAGGTAGCCACGTTACCCCTCTCTCACAGAAGACTACCTTGAAATGTACTGCATTTCCTACTTTATCTTATTTCCATAATGTACGTACGTGTTTCGGTAGTGAGTGAGATGTGCCAGAGCCCATTCCCATCCTATCCTTCCCCATCTTCCCAACCTTTTCTCCAAATCCGTTCCTATATCTCCAAAGGTAGGCAGCGCATCCGGGGTCGTGCCAACGTTTGTCATTTTGGACTAATGTTGGCATGTATCGCGGATGTCTATGGGCGACAGTATCCACTTACCATCAGGTGGATGCGGTCGTTTACCACCTTCGTACATAAAAAAATAAATCTAATCTATTTGGGCCCCAATCATGTGTCTCCAATTTCATTATATAATAGTGTACTTAATCAAGTCACACATTTTAAATACCTAGGTCACATTGTCACTGACGACCTGAAAGGCGATCCCGATATTGAACGGGAACGCAGGGCATTAGCAGTGCGCATTAATATGATAGCCCGCGGATATGCTCGTTTTACGAAACAAGTTAAAATCACCCTTTTTAAAGCTTTCTGCCAGGTGTTCTACACCAGCAGTCTGTGGGTCAATTACATCCAGAGAGCTCACAATACCCTGTGAGTCCACAATGCCTACAATGCCTTCGGGATGCTGTTGGGGCTACCATGCTTCTGCATATTGAATATTGAACATCATCAATATTGAAAAAAAATAAAAAAGTTGGTGATTGCTAAACAAGTCGAACTTTTGTAAACAGCAGAAACACATTAAAATTTGTCTGTCACATATTCATTTAAAGAGTAACAGCATTTTTGGCGACAAAGCATACGTTTAAACATTCTGCACATTCTTACTTCTCAATTCTTTAATCATTACATTTATAAAATTTACATTTAATTCTTACATTTTATAAAACCCTGCACTTTATTAAAACAAATTAGGTCCTATGCAGAATGTGCTTCCTCGTCACATCTAAGTCTTGAAATGTATTATAAAAAAAAATATTTTAGTTTGTAAGCGAACTTTGCATGAAAATATTTTTTGGTAATTTTTCAACTGTGGAGAGACAGGCTGATCGTGTGGCTAATAAAAACGTCTATAAAAAGTACACTGCATTTGTGTTGCGTTACATTAGTGAGGCATTGCCAACCAGACGTTCGAACATTACATATTCCCTTGCAGCTCGTTGTCAAGTTATTCAATAGACGGTAATGTGATGGCAACTGCAGAAACAACGTTGTAGTACAATCTTATTTTTTTTTTCAGTTTAGCTCACTGAATACGTATATTTATGAAAATATTGTTAGTAAATAAATATTATACTATCTTATACCTATAAATAAATAACGCCACACTCAATGGCACACAATAGGACTCCCTGTGTCGTGGATCCAGAGACACATAAAGACAAACACAAATATACACCCAGACCCGAAATATACATTTGCCATTTTTTTTTATTGAACAAATGTATGCCCCGACCGGGGATCGAACCCGGGACATTTTTCACAGCAAGATGGGTCACTACCAACTGCGCGAATCAGTCGGTCGATAATATAAGTAAAGTAATTTATCGACAGTAAAGTATCGATAATAAGTAATTTATAAGTAAATTAATTATATTGATGTTATCATATTATTCTATGATATTATACTAGTATGTTAGCCGTGTTGTGGCGGCCGGCTTTAGAATTAGTGTGATTCTCTTCTCTTCCATCTCTTCCTGTGGTAAAATTGGACTAATGGATAACAAAGCCGCTATTAACACCATCTCTAAAAGGGTGGACTTGTCAATTACAAATTTTAATTATCTCAGATTGCAACAACTTATTGTTGCAAATCACAAATACGTGTTGTAATTATTTCAATGTTTGTCTGGTCTATTACATATTCTTATTCTTTAATTTAGTTGGAATCCAACATTTGTCAGGGGGAGAGTGTACGCTGCAATCCAACAGCCGCTGGGCGCGCTCGACAGCCCACGTCACCACTCTCTCACAGAAGACGTACTTTGAAATGTACTGCATTTCCGATTTTATCCTATTTCCCTAATGTACGTACGTGTTTCGGTAGTGAATGAGATATGCCAGAGCCCATTGCCATCACATCCCTTCCCATTTCCCCAACCCTTTCTCCAAATCTATTCTTTCATCAATAAACGTAGGCAGCGCATCCGGGGGCGTGCCAAAGTTTGTCATTTTGGACTAATGTTAGCATGTACCGCAGATGTCTATGGACGGCGGTATCCACTTACCACCGGGTGGACTGTATGCTCGTCTGCCGCCTTTTTTCTATAAAAAAAGCTACAAACTCTACACGTGTTCTTCACTGTTTGACAGTGAGCTACGTCGTAGCAGTAGAAACTGCCGCTACGACGTAGTGAAATTATTATTGTCATTACTAATAGTTGAAAAGTATCTTCTTTTTCTTGTGGTGCCCCTCCAACTAGTGGAGGTTGGCAATCATTTGCAATATTTTGCAGTGTCGCTCGCGAGGCGACACAGTTCGGCGACACTCGCGATGTCAGTCTACTCTCGTATGTTACGCAGGACTTTTTCTTGCGACCTTCTCCTCTTTACGGCAATCTTGTCCGTCATATTTAGTTAAAAATTGCTATATTTCATGCTTTAGCCCAGTGACCCAGATACGCAACTTCTCTGCACTTGACGGTTAGCCAGAGTTGGCGTTTCCGATCTACTCGTCGCAGAACTTCCTCATTGGTGACCTTCTGCGTCCAACTGATGGCCAGCATACGTCTGTACGCCCACATTCCGAACGCTTCTATGTGTTTACTAAGCTCCACGTTCGTTGTCCAGGATTCGCATCCGTATAGAAGAATGGGCCAGATATAACACTGTAGGAGACGGATGCGCAAGGAGATCTTGATATTTCGGTGGCAAAGAACTTTTCTCATGTTCGTGAAGGCATTCCTAACGATTTCAATGCAAATTTTTATATCCATTACACTATCCCAGTCTCCATTTGGCCAGGTGCCCAAATATTGATATTTTCAAACCCTCTCAAGTTTGAAAACTATGCTATTTTATTAACTATACTATTCTATAATACAGAATTAGCCATCAGCAATTTCAAAATAAAACCTATGATATAGAATTGTTTTAAAATTATCGAATGTTAATGCTATTCATAAACTTATAATGTCAAAATGCATTGGTATAGTATGACACTTTTTCGGGTCTCCAGACCTCACCAACTAATCAAAGGCGTGTGCTATTTGATAGTTCTGACTACTTCTCGTATATAGTGAACGTGCTGTGTTTTGAATTCGTGCTATAATTTAATAATAACAAATAGAAAATGGAATTTTGAATTGTTTTTGTTAGCTATAACCTAATGTCTAAATTGGTGACAATGATATTTTAAATTGTACAAAAAGGGCATAGTTCATAATTTCAATTTTAAACCCACATTAATCAAATATACTAAAAGAGAACAAAAATATGATTCACATTAAACAATGTCAAATTTTCACTTCACTTTGCGAAGTCATTAAGTAATGACTTTTGTCTACCTTTCACTGTCACAAGTCAAAACTCACAATCGATGTCCACCGGGAATCGAACCGAGGACCCGTGTGCGCGTCGCCGCATCGTCAACGCTACTAACCACTTCGATTAATACAAATTTTATTTTCACCCAACTAGCCTTTTTTCTAGACCTGATAGGTGGTAGTAACTTCGACCAATTAGTTTTGATACTTTACATCCTTGTCCAATATACAATAGACAAAACTTTATTCCGACATAGACAAACACATATAATACACGGTCTATCCGAATCTTTCCCGAAGCCCGGATGGATCATAAATTTACAGGGAAATAATGTTGTAAAATAAATTATTTTCCTAAACATTTTATAAGCAGTTTAAGGTTCTACTCTACTATGGCGCCTTCGATAAATAGTTAGCGTTATTGTGCAACTTGCAGTTCTACAGTAGGGTTTTACAACTTTAAGACAATGACTTTTACAGGTTCCAGTTGCATAATGTTGTCATTTTTCTTTTCAATTCAATATGGATATTTGTGGACAAAGGTACATTGGTGGAAGTTTTTAACGAAACGTTTCTCTATGTCTCGCTTCGTATATATACACACAAATATTGCATACATATACATACATCCAAATATACGAATATACATTAGTAAATTACTCAAGTCAGACTGTCTAACTCTAATGCATCTACAAAACGGAACTTACAAAAGGTCATAGTTACATTACATTGTGTCTTTCATGAACCTCTTAATTGAACTTCCCTGATCAACCCAAAGGTTGGCTGGTGGAGAATGCCTTAAGGCATTAAGCTCGCCTTTTGTACGATATTGTGCAATGAAATGTAAATAAATAATAGCATTTTTTGATAAGGAAGTCATATTATCTGCCTTTGAAGATCTTTATATCATTAATAATGTCGGTTAGAGAATTCGGAATTTCAATTAAATGCTTAATATACAGGGTGGAAAATATGAACGGGACATGGAGGAAAAGTATGTTAAATATTGAAGATATCAAATTTCACTCAAAGGAAACATTCTTTTGATTTTTAAAATAAGAATAAGGGCATTCAATCATTATTTTAAAAAGCTTACCTGAGCCGGGAATCGAACCAACTAAAAATGCAAAAAATAGACAGTCACTGTTTTATTGAACCAATCGATAGGGTCTATGATAAGAATAAAATCTCTCGAACAAACATTGTATCTTACAATTGAAGAAGACCATGAAATTTAACAATTCGTACCTATAGAATTAACCTGAAGGACACGTACCAGTATACAAGTTTTCTTGAATGAGTTTGGGTTCTCTTAAGTATTATAATTAACGGATATTGTTAACTCAGCTAAACTAATTAATATTAAGGATGGCTAAACTAAACTGTTCAAACGTTCTTCGGATTATATATATACAAACGTATATGGGAATTATGTAGGCTTTTTAAATCAATTAAATTCTTCAGGCAAGTCAAGTCAAAAAGCAATAAAATAAAAGATAGGTAACAATTATGAAAGGCGCCCAAAGCTGACCTGCCGCCCCGGGCCATGGCCCTAGGGTAAATACGCCACTGTATAGAACTAATGATTTTCATAATTCTACGAATTCACTCTGGATAAATCTCTGCGGTTTTTGAGTGTCTATTATTGTATTGTGTATTTCAGAAAAATATTTACTGATATAGAACCTAAGGGGTTATAAGGGATTCCACTAACACCATCTAAGAACAATACCCGTTAGCAAGAGTAAGACACCATAAACTGCTTGCAGTGTTGCATGCAGACTAAAGTCATAAGAGTAAGCTGTACAGTGGTCCCCATTAACGGGACTCTATACCTCCCTTAAGTTGCAATATTTTTCTTTATAGCTATTTTTCTTATAGCTTTATTTATTTTTATAGCTATTATAGCTATAGCTATTATTCCTCTTTATTATCAATTAAAATGTTAAATATTGATTATATATGTATATCTATTATACAGTCAAAAGTTGTTATAGAAGCTTTTATATATCTTTTATACCACTGTAAATGTTAAAACAGGTTGTCGCTAGCGGGATTTCAGTGGGATTCTCCAATTATCGGAGATGGGTATAATTACCATAGATAGTGTTTCAGATAAAAATTAAAGTACTTTAAAAATCACAAGTAATTTAATTTAATTTTTGTATTTAATTAATTAAAGTTTGATTATACTACAAATATTAAATCGTTCCGGTCGCACTATGTTCAGGATTCGAACAATGCTTACATAGAAATTACCACCGACACTGAAAGTTCACGCCCAACCCCTTTTGATGGGTTCCGTTTAACACTGAAAACTTAAGAGTCGAAATTAAAATTTTAATAAAATTTAACTGAACAAATTACTTCATGTGCTAATTTAGACATCACAGTTTTGAGTACATTCTTTACTCTTACTACTGATAACTGCAAATGTTTATTTTATTCAAAATTTTGTTGTTTTGATAATAAGAATTACTTATTACAGGCGCATCCATTATTTTATTTTTAAACATTTTATAGCGTTTATATTCCTATATACTTTATATTGGCATACATTTTACAAATAGTAGAAACTTGCCTCTACATTTGAACAGGCGCATGTATATTAGAACGACATTATTTTATCTTATTTCGATTCCTATGATTTCTACCGCATAGCGCATCAAAGATTTTACTTGTACTTATTTTAAGAGATTAAGATTAACATTTTATTTCTTAGTATGTTTGTTGGTTCTTAGTATGGTAAAGAACACTACCATAATATATATATAGGTGTTGATAAAAAAAATCTACTTTTATTTTTATTATATATATATACTACTCTACAGCAACTTCCAAAACTCATCCCCCAGTCTGGCCAACAATCACCGGCCAACACCTACCATTGATTGCCGCTACATAATGCATAGACAGCCCCTCTCTCACCCCCTGTGAGCCCTGCGTGACCTCAAATTATACTACCAACCAATTAACAAGACCTGTAATCCGACTCACAAATACCTATTTAATACCGTTTTGAGTGATGATGGGAAGGGTGAGGGGGATCATGTTGAAACGGTTGCGTATGCATGTCGATAATCTCCAATCGATTTTAATAATTATATGGCTGTCTGTCTAGGTGAGTGGGTTTGTAGCGGTATAAGTGAGAAGTTTCGATTATAGGGAAAATCTATTGCCGATATCACGCCCAACTGACATTTTATAAATAAATATGAAAATTAAAATACGACAATAAAGATAAAATTAAACTGATAATAGAATAATACAAATAATATTAATTGGCTATACAAATAACTGTAAACAAAATGTGTATAGGTATATTAAGTATCAGGCGGCCACTATATTAAGTTATATCTCAGTTTAGTTCGAACACGGCTGAAATCAGTTTTAAACTTTTAAAAAATCCCATAAAATAATTCGAAGTCTAATATACATACTCGTACAATATTCGACATTTTTACATACACAATCTCTATATATATATTCTTGGATAGAGCTCGTAAGTTATGGAAAAAAGGGAAATCTCATTATTATTTTAAAATAATTATTAATGCTGTTAAATTTTTCAGTTTCATATAAAGCCTAAAACACTATGAGCTGACAAGTTTGTTGTAACACTAAAATTTGCCTATAACTTTAGTGATAAGTATAATATTCTAACACAGAGCGGTAGAAGGTAGACTGTTAAATGCAAATCGCTTCAATTTTCCACTGTAACTTGATACGTTATAGAGGAGTGAAAAGCAAAATGTTTTAATTTCATGTACAGCCTGTAACACAATAAGTTAATACAAGTTTGTTGGCATAATGGCGGCAACACAATCCCAGACACCGATATAGGTAGGTATATTGGGGCACGACCGATTTAAAAACATTAACAATTGTTTGTTGGGATTGTATCCATAACCTGATTAGATAAAAAAAAATCGGTTTATGTAATTGTCACATTTTTTAATCTAGATGATTAGTAGTTTGATATAAGATACAACTATGGATGAAGCCCAATTATGTATGTTCAATGTCGATGTTCGCGCGTGTACTTGTTCGATCAATGAACCGCTGGCAGAATATCAGCGCTGTGGTTGCAAATTCTGCTTCAAAGCACCATGCTTATCCAGAGAACTTGTCGCCATAACAGACACAGTCGAAGGTTGATGAGTTAATATAGCTTTTATGTACAACATTCTTTTTTGTTGATGTTAACTTTATGTCTGTGCGAGTTGTAGTGATGCGTCAAATAAAACAGTTTCTTTCTTCTTTCTTTCTTCTTTCTTTCTGGCTTCCCTTACCATCATAAGAGCGTTTTGGGCAGAAATCTGCAGTGTGACGTTAACCTTAGTTCAATTAGCACAAATATGGTTTCCCGTAAAGGTAAGAAGCCTTTGATCATTTGATTGGATAATTATTTATTATGCCGCGTGATTGGGTACATAGTAGATCGTATGATTAGGATGTTAACAGTTCAATAAAAGTAGGTAAGTAAGTAAGTAGGTAAGTTGTTTAAGACCGATTTATATGCAGTATAAAAGGCTGAAATATGCATGATTTTTTTTAAATATGTAAGTAAATATATCTTTATATTTTAATCAGTTTCGTACAATTTAATTATAAAAAATGAAAATTTATATGTAGGCACTTGAGGTTAATAAAATACAAAGTTTCAAAATGTTTATTTAATCCATTCATCGGGTGGTAATCACCGGTGAAAAATCAAATAAAAGAAAACAATTAAAGGTCAATTGTAATTGGTCTCTGAAATTTTAAAACTCGAATGCTATCGAAAACCCCATCCGAACGCTTTCGTCACGAACTCCATTAGGCCAAATCCGGGGAAAGCGGGACGGATCGCAACCATAATAATGACACGTAAAATTTCTAGCTTTTAATTGTGCAGACATCTAAAATAGTTTATTATAAAACCGCATAAACATTGAATAGGTAATTCACTGGCTCTCGAAACAGTTATCTTTGCCATCCCGAACTTTGCCTTGAAGCCAGGATGTCTAGCAAAGATAGAAGCAAAATGTAAATAGTTTTAAAATTTCGTATTATCTTGGTACATAATAACTTTTCTTTCTTGACATAGATTTATGTGTTTTGTTTGCTGATCGTATAAACCTTGCATTTGGGAAACATGTATTGCCAAGTAAAATATAAACAAGCTGGATACAAAAAAAAAATACAATAAAGGCCTCTTCAAAATAGCACGGACATTTGTGTACGGGTGATAAATTGATAATTGTAACAGAAAAAAAAAATAAAGAAACATTTTCAAATTCCCCTGTGCGGCCTGAAATTAATAATTCATTCGGAAACATAATGAAATGACAATTGTCCATTTATTCTACATAAGCAAAAAGTGTATGAAAACTGTGAATAATTTGTTTATATTTGTTTTTAAACGCCTTCATAAACTTATTTACTTCACAACAACATATTATCCAAATGTTGCTGTAACACGGAAGTAGGCGCAGTGTGCGGAATATAATTAAAATTGTTCTGTTGTAAATTATCATTTATAGAAATTCTTATAAATATTAGCATAAAAACAATATAACTAATTACATTGTTTATTTTGACGGTAAAAATATTAATGCCCCTAGTTACGCCATCTAACGACTAATACTCATATTATATTTAGTTAGAAAGCATGTGGCCGTGAGTGAGTGAATTTTATTGTTTTTCTTGAATGAATCCATTGTATAGACTTGATAAGTATCGGTAAATAGTCAGTCGTCAATAGATGGCGTTACGGGTATGATTTTAACATTTCCTGATATCAAGTACCTACCTACCTATTTCAAATATATCTGAACTATTTTTTTAACAGTGGAAAATTTAGGTTTTACCTTAGCAGAAAAATTAAAGACGATTTAATTTTAACAATTTATTCCCAATTTAACTTAAACATGATGATGTCAACCTAACGTCGCACTGCAGGGCAGAAGCCACTCCTAGTAAATCACTAGGGATTTGGGCCTTACTCCTCCACTGCGCGGGCTAAGTGCAGCTTGGTCGAGTCACATACTCCATTTTTTCTTTATTTCTTGAGCATAAGGGTTTCCTCACGAGGTTTCCTTCACTGCTGAGCTACTGACAATTTTAAAAACTTAACCATACCTACTTAATAGTATATAAACAAATATTTTTTTCATCCCCCTATCTCGGAAAGAATATTTTTGCTCTTCGATATCTGAGTGCAAAAGCCGTTTTTATCCGCTAGAGGATATTTTTTTTTTTACCTCCGCCCATGGTCCTACCAACCTTTTGGTTATACGGACCGAATCGTCGGGAGGTACGCGCCGTTCGCCTGCTGAGGGCTATGTTGCGGCGCGTATCTGCTCTGCCTCCCTACAAGTATTTCCTTTCCTATGTCCCGTTCCCACTCCCCCCTTTCTGGGGCTGTTTCTACGTACACATCACGCGACTTCGACGCCGAGCAGCTCTCCTGGGCTCCTTAGCTTGTGCCATCGGTGTGAAAATTCTCGTTGCCTACGGAAGTTCGCCTCTGAGGAAACGAGGTCGCAGTAAAACATCGGACCCTCCTCCTGTCTTGTGATTCCCTCCAGCATTCTCTGTCGTTCCTCCTTGTATAGAGGACAGGACCATAAAACATGGTGCAAGTCCTCGTCAGCCATGCCACACTCACACAAACTACTCTCACAACTCTCTACTCTCACACTACTTGGCCGTGATCGTCTAGTGGTTAGGACCCTACGTTGTGCCGCTAGAGGATAAAGTAAATTGAATTTAGAACATCGTGTGCACTAAGTTTGTGAATTCAAAACATCATTAAACCTATTTACTTCTACCTCCATGGTGCCGAATTTATCATACAACCTTTTTTAATTTGTTAAAAACTCAGACTCGGAACCTTCTTGGTGTACTTTTTTTTTAATTTGCTTTGCGCGCGCCATTTTCTTTCCGAGATAGGGGGATGAAAAGTTACGTGTTGCACTCGAGTGCAAAGATTTTTCACCTCGTGCTCTTTTGATTCCCTCGCTAACGCTCAGGATTCTAATTTTTGAATCACTCGCTGCGCTCGTGATTCAATTTTAGAATCCTTCGCTTGCTCGGTCATCAAAATTGAGCACGCGGTTAAAAAGCAACTTTGCACTCTTGTATAACAAATAACTATTTTACACACTGATTAATTATTAATTTATTTTTCATTTTAGCTAGACTAGATACATACAAAGATCAGAAATCTATAGGTACCTACATATAATTAAACTGTAGAACCAGCGTGTCTGTACATTGAATATATTTACCAAAAACTGATTGGGGGCGATGAAGGAAGAGTCTCAGAATACAAAAAGACGATTTCGAAAATTTTTGTCTGTTTGTCTATTCGACCACGCTAATCTCCAAACTAGGAAACGGATTTTCATGGGGTTTCCACAGCTTATTTTAGCTTGGCGCTTCGAATAGGCTTTGTTTCATCGAAATCGGCTGATGGGAAGAAAAGATACCCCAATTTAGAGTTAAAAACTAAAATTCAGCTAGTATTAATTGTAGCTTAGCTTAGATATTTATTGTGATTTAACTAGCTGTAGCTAGTTAAAGAATAAATCACAATAAATATCAGTCAGTTTCAAAAGCTATTTATTTAGGTAGGTAATTATTAGGTTAATTTATTTAGGTTATATTCATATCGCCATGGTTTCAAAAACCGAACATATTTACCTAAACCTTGACATGCGCCAATTTGTGAACGGCCCCAACAACATTGGTTCAAAGAGAGATTACCAATTATTGTTGTTTCTCTTTCAATATAGGCTAGCCGCATTTTCACCCTTAACCGAAACATTTTTACCCCGTTTTAAATATGAAATACCGCATAATAGCAAATAGAGCAACCAATTTATCCATCAATAGCTTTCAGCTTTCAAAAATTAAATTGTTTGTGCAAACGTTTATTACTTGAAAACATTTTCAGCTGTTGTACAATAGCAAGTGAGTGAACTGTGGTATCGTGACCCCAGACTTCAATAGATAACGCTGCAATTGTTTTTTATGAGCTCCGTTCTTATAATGGCGATTGTTTTTTTATAAAACCTCCTTTTATGTAGCTTATTCTTTTGAAGTCTCAAACATCGTCACTGAATTTTGTTCTTTAGTAATTTGGTCACATGTTTTGTTGTTTTGGTCACTGAACACGGGCAGTTGTCACCCTATCATCTATAGTATATAGTTATAAAGAGTCCCGACTGACTCCCAAGCGCAGAGCCGAAGCTCGACATTGGGCAGTAGCTTCCTTTTATGGCTAAGAAGGCATTTCTCGGTATTCAACCCCTTAAAGAGGTGATAAGGGTTGTCAGAATTTTTATGCCGAAAAAAATATTTGATGATCCTACTAACTGAAAGTTTATAATACAAATAATTAAACACGTGTTTTACTGTTTTACAAAATAGTATTAGGGGGCTTAAAACAGGCTAAAAGTTATTTTTATAATTTCATAGAATAGTTTAATGAAAATAATAATTTTGGAGATTATTGATAGGATGAAATCTTTTCTTTGAAGTTTTTAATGAATGATCATATTTTTGATTTACAAGACCAAAGTTTTTTTATAAACTATAAAAACACTATGTAATAGTGTTAGGGGGCTTAAAACTGGCTAAAGTACTACAAGGAATGTATGAGTCGCAGTATCCGGACTACATGCTGGTATTTGTCGCGTGAGGCAAACACATAGTCCATTATAAAATATTAATGGCAACCGTCTTTTGTTTTTCTTCTGTGACACAAAATATAAAACATCACGCGCGAGCACATTCAATTACATTACAATAATCATCAACTGATCAAGAAAATCGGGCACAGGTATGAACCGATTAGGGATGTTTCGAATGGCAAAAAATCATTATTCGCGATTACGAACAGACCTAACTTACTACACACGTACTTGTGAAATTAGTAAGTACGTAATTCGTTGTTCAATTTATAGTTAGTACTACAATTTTTTTAGTTCAATCAATATCTAATAAATACTTTTTGGTTTAATCTAAAGTTAAGTACCCATCTAACTTTAAATTGAACTATAGATACATTACTTACTAATTAAACTAAAAAATCAGATACGTAACTGATTTTCAAATATTAATTTTATTTTTAAAAGTAGAATTCTTTTTGTAGAAAACCCGTTTTATCTAGTGGATCATTGGGATCTTACTATTCGATTAGTATTGGAGTATTATTTTAGAAAAAGAGTGAATACTAGTATGAATTCGAATACTTGAAAATTGGTGAGTAGTCGAAACATCCCTAGAACCTATATAAATATTTATTACATTAAGGATATTTTGAAGAAATAATTGGGAAGAATGGGGAATTGGGGAATAGATAGTTTGACACAGCGCCGCCCTTAGCGGTATGCCCCCCCTTCCTATGTTTGCGTCCATCTTTTGTAGTCTTCTGTGTAGAGCGCCTCCAATTAAAAGTGCCCTCCATGTCTCGGCGCCCTGAGGATTAGATGCCACCTATGCCTCAGCGCCCCCCATGCCTCGACGCCCTGTGCGTATCGGTATCGTAATCTTACTCATATCTTTTTCTTTCCTAAAAATTTCTTGATAGCGAAAAATAAAAAAAATAACTTTGGTAACCTAAAATCTTACGAGATTTTCCCACTGATACTCATTTTGATAGCGAAAAAAGAACGTCTACACCACAAAATATTGATTTACTCTTTTCCATATCCCTAATTGCGCAACCTCAAGGCGCTCGCCGGGCCTCCGACACCTTGTGCAGCTCCACGGGTCGCACATCCCTAAAGCCTGCACTGGTGGTTTAACAGGATGAAAGGCTTTCGATTTTCGCTGAGAATATACTTGATGGGATGGAATGGAACGGGGATAAAAGAGATAACGCACAATTGAAAATTTCAGAAAGGAAATAGAAAGCCTGCTAACATCAAAAACACACATTATCTGTTGTTCGGATCAGCATTGAAAGCGACCACGCATTTTCTAAAAAGGCGAAGTTTAGGGCGAACTGTTTGGTGTTCGACGCAAACAAAAGTTGAACGTCCGATTAACACCGACACGATAGGGTAAACGCACCGAGGTTTACCATGCCACCTTTTCGTGTTTTCAAAACGCGGAGAATCGTAAACGAAATGTGTGATGTTTGCAAATTAATTTTGGCGTTATTGTGTTTAATTTTTCTATTTTGCATCTATTTTAATTCTATTTTGCATACCACCGTATGCAAAATAGAATAAATCAGGAATATTTGGCAACGAAATTAGTTATTTTTACCAAATTTAAAAACGATAAAATGGCAATGAGTCAACAAAAGTTTGCCGATATGTCTTTTTTAATCACCCGCAACCAGTCCATTTTTCATCCACTGCTGGGCCATGGGCTTCCTCGTGCAGATTGTCTGGTGCATGAGACAATCTGGTGCGGCCTTAAAACACCATGCTTGGCAATCGGGTTGAGGAGTCGACAAGTGTGCTTGTGGTAGCCACTTTGGAATACCTTATTAGCGTTTTACGACATCCACGGGAAAAGATGTGGCGACGCTATTCTAAAGCCATCCAAGACTACTCGGCTCTTTACACTACTATATCTACAATCAATAATCTTATTATCTTTAGGATCTACTTTTACGTTATCTTTGGGATTAAATTTAAAAATCCAGACGCCATCAAGAAACTTATAAGCCCCTTATGCCTTTTCGACTCATTTCGTGATAACATTGATTTATTGATTTATTTTTGTTATTCATTCACTTCTTTCAGACCACCATAGAATGTTATTTTACTATTTATTTTCAACGAGCCCTCGAATGGAGGTCACGCACCCGGACGACATGAAGGAGTTTGTCGGTGGTGGCTGAATGACAAGAGTGGAAAAAATTGTATGGTGGCGAGTCTTGGCAGGGGCCTACAGTGGAGACATAGGCTGATGGTGTAAAGGCTTTTGAAATATTAGCAACAAACAAACTACAAGTTTTTTGTTTTTACGTAAAATTTTCAGACAAACTCAGACAAAAATCACTTTTATTGACGTCTAAGAGACGGCAATACAATGTGGCATATCGTAAATGTGAAAGAGACAATTAGCTGTTTTCGTTATTACTTATTCTGGTAGTAAACATGTCTACGTCGATTTATGAGATATTTTAAAGCAAGATATTTAGAAATAAATATTGTATTATACTTAAATTAACTTTACCTCCCATCTTAAATAAAATACTTTCTGCCGACTATTGTAAATCTTACCTTCATCGGGCTTCCTTACAAAACCCGTTAAGACAAGCAAAAATGGTAAATATGCGATCATTTTCTGAATCAACGTTCTTTTAATGGGTTTCTACCCATTTTCGGCTATTTACGGTTATCCTACGCGGTACGATCAGAAAACCGATGTTTAAGGGAAATTAGATCGGATAATAACGGTTTCGGAGATATCAACAACGTTAATAGTGAATGAGATCACCGGTAACGGATTGGAAAGCGATGATGACGTATTGTGGATAAATAAAATATTGGGAAAAGATATATCTGCTTTTTAAAGATTATTTCAATAAAAAAAAATGAAGGCTTAAATTTACATTTGATGCCATTCAGTGTGTTTACATTAGCTATTTATGGTCTAATTAAGTTGAAGTAATTAGCATTTGTGCTGTATGGTACCGTGTCTCATGTACTTAGGAAATACCTCTTAAAGAGTGGACTCTCCAACCCGTTTGGTCAGCGTGGCGTTTTAATGCCATACATCCTTCATGCACAAGTCTTCTCATATGCACGAGGGATCCCGTGAGGAGGAAGTAAGTTTATATTAAAGGGCCTGGTTACGATTAATTAGCATTTTATTTTTGGGTGAAATTTTAATGTTAATTGATATACTTGTACCTATAATTTGTTTTAATATTTTAATATAAAAACAGTTAAAATATATAATATCAATAATTCTGTAAATTAAGAGAATTTTATTAAAGTATGCACGCCCTAATCGTTTAGAAAAAAAATGCTATGACTAGTAACATTTTTTCTGTAACATTTTCATTTCATCTTTCATTTGATTTGATTTGAATGTTTTAGCTAGTTTCGTTGCGGAACAGAAGGTCTGCATGTTCATCTTCACCATGTTCAAACTAGGATACGACCCAAAATAAATAAATAAAAAAAATTATCATTAAGAGTTGCCAGCGCCACGTGAATTGAAGTTCCATTGAAGTTTCCATGAAACGAAACATTGGAGGTTACTTACGTAAATCCATACAAAAATGGAGACAAAATTAGTTATACAATAATTAGAGTGGCACCTCCAAAAGGGGCTCGCCATCTATGGAACCATGAATTGTCAAGCTAAACATTGACGGACAAATTTGGTGACGCGAATTGGTGGACAAATGTTTTTTTTTAGTTTGACAAAAGTGACAAAAGCCGTGTTAAATACTAACGTGGGACCTCGGGGTTTTCTGTATATACAGATAGTTATGTAACAAACTCAATTGTTTTGGCACCAAATTTGGGAATACTGCGTTTAAGAAGCTACATTTGGAAACGTACTCGTAGTAATGTTTATTTAATCATATTTTAGAATGTCCTTAAAAGGTATTCGGTAATTCTGTAGGAGAACATGTTATTTCAAAAAGTTAGTTACAGGAGTAATATTTTAGAAAATTATGATGAATACATAATTTTATCTGGTCAAAGGGACCTTATTGTCGGTATGGACTTGTCCACGCCGGGGACTCGGTGTGATGTCATTTTAAAATAGTAATGGTTAGTTAGTTATTTCAAGATAGTCTGTCATAGTCCTACCCTGTTATAAGTTGGGTGTCACACCTTATAGGTGTGCTCAAGTGTTCACTCTATTGAACAGGATCTCGAAGCCTGTGTGTAAGAGTCCTAACGTTTACCTACCATGTAAAGTGTGTAAAGGAAAAAGTGAGGTATGTCGACCGCCACGCCTAGTCTCAGATGTGGACCCAATTATATAACCCCTTCTCAAAATTGGTCAATTGCTGAAATCACGTGACTGACAGGGATGACATCACTTTTATCTTAACTTGAACAGATATTAAATAAGTTATTATAATTAATTAGTATGTTTTTTTTCATATATGGTAATGGTGTAATTAGCACATTCTGACAGTGTCAAGTTTTCGTCATAATAAACAATTTCAAAGGTTAAAACGTTTCCTGTCAATGTCCAGTCCCATTAAAGTAAGTCAAAAAACCCTCAGTGAAGTGATAGTGGGTTTACTGAGGACAGAAAATGACTCCTTGGATGCATACGAAATTCCCAGTCCTATGTCGTTAGTTGATTATCACAATCATTACGAACAAAAAACATTGAAGTTTAATAAACTATCATTATCAAACCACAACGCACATACACAATTTTTACAATTTAATCAAACAAAAACTTAACTTTATTTCTTAAGTTCCCGCCAAAATGTCAATTAATAAGTATATTGATTTCTTAACATTTTTTTTACAATTGCTGTTTATATTTTCTAAAATTCTATATAGTATCATAAATTCATTAGACATTAGATTTGTATTCATATTCATTGAGACAATACGCAAAATAGTATTTAGTGAATTGTAGATTTTATACTGGATTGTCACATTCTTTCCATCTCGATGACAGTTGCTACATATCGCTATATCATTTTAGCTATGTAACTATGTATGTTTTAAAACGTAGCTGCATAGCTAAAATGAAGTGATGGTTAATTAAAGTTCAAAGTGTTTTTCGTGCATGATGTTTGTTTTATACTTTGAAATTGTTTATTACGAAGAAAACTTGACATTGGCAGAATGTGCTAATTGCATCATTGGCATATGTGAAGAAAAAAAATTTCATAGAGTTCGAAATATAAAATGATACGAAACATTCAAACACTACAAATCTATCAATCAGAAGGCGAAATTGAATGAAAGCCATAATAGTAAAACTTCATTAACCGTGCAAATAAACAAACAAGCAAAGGAACCCCGTCCCCAGACGAGGGTACCACGTGCATCTCCTTAACAGCGACCAGACGAACCATATTTTTGGACCCATTCCTTATCCAACAGTTCACTGCTCCCAACATAGGCGTACAGATCTCAGTAAGGAATTCTCAAGAGTCGCTAAAGATTCTCTTTTTAGTGCCGAGCGGTCTTTTTTGGAAGTGCCCTGTCCTCATATGGCAGGTTCAATGTTGGTGTCCTGTTATATTGCATAATGTTTACGTAGCCTGTTTTTGATTAGCGCGATGGGCGAAAGTGGTGATGAACTTTTAGGTTTTGTAAACAAAGTTACTTGTAGGTAATTTGACCTTGATTTTAGACTCCATTTTGGTAACATACAAAAGCGGACTGTGTAAAACACTGTGCATTGTGTGAGTTTGAATATATAAAGTAAAATGATGTCAACTAAGAGCTACAGGCCGGGGTTCGAACCCACAGCGTCATGAATGTGAATCGAGAATAGATATCACCAGGTTATTATCAATTTTGAGTTTGAACGTATGGGGGAGGCCCCATTATCTGCCAAGCTTTCTGTGAAAAGGTCCGAAGAGATTTGCATCTTGTCTTTTTCTTCCTTTTTATTTACTTAGCTCGTGCAAGCGTATAAATATTGTCTACACTGACAATTGACTGATTGACTGACTGAAACGTGCCATCGGCCATTTACTTTATGCAATGGGAAGAAGGTGGAAAAACCGAAGTTCGCTTAATAATAAGCGGAAAGTGTCGTCTATGAACAACTGCCGCCAATATTAGTCAAGAATGACACATGTTGACAAGCCCCTGATGCGCCGCTTACCCCATGCCCGCCCCATTGTGACGCTCTGCTACCAGGACAAAAGGGGATTAGTGATTAGTGGGGATTACTTTGGGGATTTAGTGATCATTCAGGATTTCCAAAAAATGATTGGAAAGGTTGGAGAATAGGGGATTTTATTATCTAATCCCGTACCAACATATTCCGCATTAAAGTAGGTACGTTTTTAATGTGAACTCCGAGGTCATTCCGAAGTCGAAGTAGAAGTCAGCTCTCATACGGGTCTCCTCCCCAAATTTAAACTTATTCTCTATACTTAAAATTATCTGCTTCTAATGTAAGGCCGCCAATTGTATAAATTCCTAATTTTTGTGTTAAGTAATAATGGCCTAGGTAATAATGGGCCACACTAGGATTCCTTGTGTCGTGGGTCCAGAGACACATACAAAGACATAAAACACATTATTATTATTATTATTTACATATCATTATTATGTATATGGTTCATTTTTATACAATAAAGTGAATTATTATTTATAATATGGTTCTCAACCATATTTTATTATTATGTATGTTTATATGTTCTCTATTCAAGTAGGTGTCAATCATGTCAGCGTTGAGTCAGTTTGATAGGCCTAAATATATCGCTTCGTCCGTCGGTCGATATTGTATGGAACGTCTTTAGTCAACAGAGCAACTATTAAATAAACAGCTATACAACTCTATATATTACTAGCTTTTTACTAGTTACTAGTTCTATATAACTAGTTTGTTTTGTATTTTTTGTGTATATGTATACATTTAGGGATGCTATTACTATTCTTCGCCTATTCTATTACAAAATTACTATTCGTCAATACAAATACCCATACGAATAATTTGCCCCACCATTACACACGTACTTGTAAAATTAGTACCTAAGTAGATAATTCGTAGTTCAATTTAAAGTTAGTGCTATAAATATTATTAGCTCAATCAGTAAGTAATCTTTGAGTTAATCTAAAGTTACTAACTTACCTAACTTTAAATACTTTAAAATCACTTGCAATTAAACTAAAAAAAAAACAGACGCGTAACTGATTTTCTAATGAATGTTCACTGTTAAAATTATTTCTTATTGTTGAAAACCTATTTTACCTAATATTCATTCATTACCTAATAGGCTTTTACTATTCGATTAAAATTCGAATATTCGTTTAGATAATACGAATTCTTCTAAATCCCTAGTATATTCCCCTAGACATAAAAAATAGGAAATATTATAAAAATGTGACCCTTCGAAATTTGCGAATGCGAAATTTCTTGCAACCGCACTATGTTGTGCTGAAGCTATCCTACATTTATAACTATTTATAATGATTATCAATAACAAACACAAATCGCATGACACCATTCTTTATTGGCGCGTGAGGTGACAGGCGATATTTATTTATTGTCACTTCCGGTGTGGCCGGAAGGACGTGCACAGTTACTTTAGCGTCTGTTGCATAACAATCACTGCCATCTTGTGGCGGATGCGCGCGAATATTAAGTGTGCTCCCAACTCGACATAAAAATAAATATAATAAATCGTTATTACTGGGTAACAACCGAAGTTAAACTCCTTCTTTATTAACTTTTGTTTATTTTATAACCAACTAAAACTTTCTATTTTAATAGGAGAATAGCAGATATTCTCACATGATGATATATGCAATACTAGGGAGGACGCGCTGCCGACTTTTGCAGAATCCTATTCACAGCTCTCTTGAAAAGCTGTCTGCTATCTGTCACTTTCTATAGAATACGAAAAAATAGTGGGATAAACTCTACGTTGCAAGATAAGAAAGATGGACCAGTTCATTATATTTTCTGTATTAAATACTCCATTTCAATTCCAAACAATGTACTGCTTGATAAAAACGGTTTTACTTATGACAGTCTTGTAACGAATTATTATAAAACTTCTCCTACCTATATCTATGTACTAAAGATATTTTCCATGATTATACAACTCGACGCAATAACGAAAGCTTCCTCCGACTCTTTAAACCTTAGATATTCTTTTAATGCATATTCAATATCCGAGCAGAATAGATAAAAGCAGGAGGTTCTCCATTTTTCCTGGTTTAAATCAGGGTTCGCTGATATACGAGTATATCACGATATTAATTGATATTTATCGGCAAAACTAAAATTTTGGCAGATTCCACGCTTTTAAATTGTTATACTGTCATAAATAAAAATTATGCTCACTGCCACTCACTGCCAATGATCTAACACTAAAGATTATAATTATAATTTAGTTTAATGTTGATTAAGTATTATAGACTGATTACACTAGTCAACACCAAAAAAATATCGTAAAAAGTATGTAGTACATTTCGTAAACATACTCACTCCTATTACCTGAAAAATATTAGTTTCCTTACATCACGTCTAAAACTGGCAGAATATTTGAATTCCGAAAAAAGCATATTTTTAAACTTATTTTGAGGGTAGATGTAAATTTAAAGCATTTATTGTTGCGCTAACGTTGTAAAAAAATTAGTTGGTGATATATCTATCAACATGTCTCACATTTGTACAAATTCTCTTGATAGTTTTTGCTATATTTGTGAATTATACACACCAAAAAGTCAAAAAAATGCAATCACATCATTGATTAAGGAGTGTTATAGTGCATATTTTAACTTGGATGTTCGTAATCAAGATAAATACTGGTTGCCACATATCTGTTGTCTTACCTGCCATTCAAAATTGGCATGTTGGTTTAGAGTAAAATGTAATGGAATGCCTTTTCGTCAACCTGCAATATGGCGCGAACCTAAAGATTATGTGAGTGACTGCTACTTTTGTCTCACTAATTAAAAAGATTTTCAAGAAAATCGAAGTCCACAATAAAATACCCAGATGTATCGTCTGTTACGAAAACAGTGCCACATTCGGATGACCTTCCAGTACCTAAGAAGCCACCTAATAAGGAACCGATTTCAAGTGACTCTTAAGAAAACTATGAAGAGAATTATTCCGGAGAGGAGGAGTTTCCAGTTCCAAACACCTCAAAAATTTCACATCCGATTAGTCAATCAGAGCTTAAGGATCTAATTAGAGATTTAGATTTACCTAAAGAGAAATCTGAAGTATTAAGTTCAAGATTGAAGCAATAGAATCTCCTTCAGTTGGATGTTAATGTTACTGCATACCGCAAGCTTCACAATTTCGTTATAGATTTTTATTCAATGGATAGAGACTTAGTCTATTGTTCTGATGTCGACGGTCTGATGGGTAAGATGGGTCATGAGCACATATCAAATGATTGGCGACTCTTTATTGACAAATCTAAGACAAGTTTAAAAGCTTTTTTACTCCACAATGGAAATAAATTTCCTTCATTGCCAGTAGCTTATGGTGCCCATTTCAAAGAAACTTACGATGTACTGAAACATATCCTGGAAAAAATCAAGTACAATACACATAAATGGTTCATTTGTGCTGACTTAAATTTGTCGCTTTGCTTTTGGGGCTCCAGACTGGCTACACAAAGTATTGCTGTTTTTTATGTGAATGGGACAGCCGCGCTAGAAATCAACATTACATTCAGAAAATATGACCTTCAAGAAATACTACATTCCAGGACAAAAGAATGTTAAATTTGACTGTTTAGTTGATCCACAAAGAGTTATCCCCGAAAATATGGGAGCTATGAGTGATGAACAGGGAGAGCGATTCCAATAAGATATAGCTGTTATTGAAAAACGATATCAAGGGAAATGGAACCCTGCGATGCAGGCAGACTACTACTGGTTATTAATTAGGGATACCCCAACCACAGAGTACCGTCGACAAACGAAAAAAATGAAAAAGGAAGTTTTTTTTAGTCCAAAATGAATGAATTTAAGTTTAAAAATTGTTAAAAAAGTAAAAATATAAATATTCATATATCATAAAATTGTGACGTGATAGAAATGTTTTATTTGACTTTCTACATTATTTCTAGCACATAGAACACGAATCACATGAAATTATTTACGATATAAAAAAAATATTTTTTTGTTGACTAGTGTTATTAATCTCAGACTCAAATTTTTGTTAGTCTAATTTTACTCTTGTTTTTGTTTTGTTTTAAAATAAATAAGTTTATTAATCAAACTCAAAGTTTCATTTAACAATTTTGACACATTAAAACCACTTACAGAATAAAATTCACGTCTTTTATATATATCAAATATCGGATATTTTGATATTGATTGTAAATATAGGATTTTTGCGAACCCTGGTTTAAACATGCAGTACAAAACTGTATTATCTTTATTTCCGAGTCGAATTAGGTTCATTCCTAGTGGCACCTGGGGCAACGGGGCGCGTCCGGCGGATGTACGAGTACGCGACGAAAGTAAGCTGATCGCTCGCTTCACAATCGGTCACGCACAGGTGAGGTAGACAGAACGTCTGAATTAAATTGTTATCCAGTAGAAAAAGGACAGAAAATTTTTATTTACTCATTTTATTGTGTTGAATTAGGCCTATACCTAGCGGCGCGTGCGACAACGGTTCTCGTCCGGCGGACGTATGCGACGAAAGTAAACTAAGCTAATCGTCGATTCCACCATACAGGGAAAGCGCGGGTCGGACTAACAGGGCGCCCGGGATGATGACTTGTAAACTGAAATACAAAATCACAGAAGAATGTATATCACAGTGTATATACCATACACTTCTATACACAATCAAAGATATTTTTTTTTCCTCTTTTATGGCAATAGCACAATTAGCACATTTATGCCAGTGTCGAGGTTTCTTCGTAATTAACAATTTGAAGGTCAAAACAATTCAAAAACATGTCGACATCTCGTCAGTGGCTTCTAGTGGGTTAGCGAGTGAATCAGTAAAGTCATGGTGGAAGACCACACGAAAACGCAGTGTCATGCTTTTTCACACAAAATCACTTTGATTACATAAATCGCATAAACTATCACTATTAAACCACAAAAACCCACAATTCACAATTTTTATAACTATCAAACTAAAACTCGACTTCACTTCTTGAGTTCCCGCCAAAAAGTACAAGAAAAAAATTGCAAAGTGCTCAGAAGACAAGAGGGTTCCCACATTTTTACAATGTATATAAAAAAGCGGTTACAGATAGTTTACATAATGATAAACGATTGTCATTGCTAATTAAATTAGAAAAGTGAGGAAGGATACCAAAGTTATGAAGAAGATTTGCCCTCTACTTTAGGATTAAATGCCTTTAAGTTCATCCTGATTGATTTGGATTATGAATTGGGATGGAGAATGAAAGAATGGATAGGAACTGCGATCGGCGAAGGGAAATGAGTTTCTGGCAACAGTCACTAACTCCAGAACTATGTTTCACGCAATCTTGTGTGGGATGACGTGAATTATTACTGTCACTCTCTTATCTAGTTCACTCCTCCTGACGAGGGAGGCGATGTTGATTACAGATTCTCATATAAATGGTATACTTCCCTGCCGCGACATGTACAATTTTCGGAAGTGTTTTCCAATTCCAAATTCCTATTCCTATTTATAAATTACCAAAGGTAGGACAAGAAAGTTCTACAATTTTGACTGTTATTGACAGGTATAGGTGAACTGTCTGCGAAGCATCACTCAGATCGACATAATATCGAAAGCCGTCAAAACCTTCAAAGTCCTTTGGGAGTTTCATATATCGAAAACACTCTGAGCAAGATAGAAAACTTTCAGATGTATTGTTTTCCACACTCAATAAGAAATATAACAATAGAGACAAGCCAACGCCGTTCCATATACAATGACTTGTTAATGATAAAAAATTATAGCAATTCCTTTTTATCGATTAATTAAAATTAAACCGATACCAACGTGCGGTACTGAGCCTTCCATGTAGTTCTAACGAGTTCCTACAAATACTAAATGGATGTGGAGCGAACACTGTTCGTCTTGAGCGGATGGGAGGCGTATGCACTACTGCAATGCAATATTAACTAGTTTAAGTCTCTGGCTTCGCTTGTAAACCCTTCCTATATATTTAAGGCAAAGGTCTATTGTCACGACGGCGTTCCATAGCCTTAAAACGTCACGCTAACCGAAATGGCGAGTAATAGTCGCCCGGCAAATCATGACTGCTGATTAAAGCGCCATAATTCTAGCTGCAATTCATAAAAATGTGCGTCTTCATAAACCCATTCTCAACCCATATTCTGTTCCTTCCTATCCCATTGAATAAAGAGTACCTACAATAAAATGAAAAGTTTTTTTTTGTATGTACGAGAGCGGCAGACGAGCATACAGTCCACCTGATGGTAAGTGGATACTGTCGCCCATAGACATCCGCGATACGTGCCAACATTACTACAAAATGACAAACGTTGGCACGACCCCGGATGCGCTGCCTACCTTAGCAGATATAGATAGATTTGGAGAATGGCTTGGGAAAATGGGGAAAGATAGGGGAATGGACTCTGGCACATCTCACTCACTACCGAAACACGTAGGTACATTAGGGAAATAAGATAAAGTGGGAAATGCAGTACATTTCAAAGTAGACTTCTGTGAGAGAGGGGTAACGTGGCCAGTCGAGCGCGCCCAGCGGCTGTTGGATTGCAGCGTGCATTCTCCGCCTCAAAAAAAAAAGTGATGAATTGAATAAAAATAACATTATTTAATCTTTCTGTTTCTTGTTTTATGTTCATTATTTTGTGTAAATGTTTGTTTCTACCTTTTAATGTGTAGGTATTGTTGTGTTGGAATTGATTTTGTAATGTGTAGGTATTGTTGTGTTGAAATTGATTTTTTCTATAGAATAGGGTACAACCATTAATTTTATTTTTTCCCTAATTATAATATTATTAATTATTAAACATCAATATTAAGTTCTAAGTCCTAGATCTGGACTAGAATTTAGAGGAACTTAGAACTAAACTTGGGACCTAGTGGTAGCAATAACAGAGTTACCATCCGCCCGAATTTCGCTGGATTTGCCATAGTTTGAAGGGTGTTCGGGTAGCGTCCGGGTGCAAATATCGATAGCATTCAGGATTTTTTAATTATTTAATACTAATTAAAACAATATAAAATTAATAAATTTTCGTCACAGAAACTAAATTTTTGATCTGAAAACATTTCATTCATATATATATATCTATCTTCTATCTATACATATAATAAAACTGTAGAACCAGCGTGTGTGTACATTGAATATAGTATTTACCAAAAACTGATTGGGGGCGATGAAGGAAGGCTATCAGAATACAAAAAGACGATTTTGTAAATTTTTGTCTGTCTGTTTGCCTGTTCGACCACCCTAATCTCCAAAACTACTTAACGGATATTCATGGGGTTTCCATAGGATAATTAAGCTTAGCTTGGCGCTTCGAAATCGGCTGACGGGAAGAAAAGATATCCCAATTTGGAGTTTCAAAATTAAAATTTCACGCGTACGATGTCACGGGCGCATTAAGTTTCAACACATATTTTGGGTTTGAAGCCCAGAGGTCCGGGGTATTCAATCGCATTTCTGAGCAACAGTAGTTACTGGTGTAATATTAGCCTGTCTACACCATGGGCTAATGTTGCCCTCGCACCAGATACGAGGACAACTTTAGACAAAGTAACCAAGTAACGTTAACAGATAAGTAACAATTAAATAAATAAGATAAATCTGCCAGTTCTCTGCCACATAAAAGAAATCAGAATCTGCCCGCTTCCTTATTTATCTTTAACTTGAAATCGCTATAAGATATGGAACAAATCAGAATTCGCGGCGCACAACCAACACATGTTTTTACGTTACGCACGGAATCTCCCGTAAATTCCTCTGATCGCATTAAAATTGTATAGGTGCCCGCTTTTTGTCCGCGTAACATATGTGACGGTAGTGTTACGAGTATATAATTGTAATTAACATAAGGCTTCTCGTAATAACCGAGGAGAGCGCGCGCGCGATCGAAATGGTCGTGCGGCTTTTTGTGATGCGCGTACGCTGAATATCATAAGCTACGTGGTACGGTACAGGGGTGCATTTTTCGCTTACGAATTCTATATAAAGAATAATATAATTGATGAGCCGGAATAATTCCTGTAATATCTGTTTTTCAAAGGCGCAGTTTAAATTTTGTACTTTCGCATTGAATATAGAGATACCACTTTAATACTGAAATCAGTTTCTGGAAGATTTTTTTTTATTGTAAATTAAAAGTATAACGTTTTGTTTAAAGTTTTATATATTTGAAGTTATCAAGTTATTCTTGTTATGCCCGGATTTATACACCAGTCACATTAGGGGCCATCCATAAATTACGTCACACGAATTTCATGATTTTTGGAGTCCCCCCCCCCCCCCCTCCCGTCCTTGTCACAGGTGGTCTCATTTGTGTGGTCACACACACAGCGGAGGGGGGCCTCCCCTGGTGTGACGTCACATATTTTGCAATTTTAAATTTAGAAATTATTAAATTACAACAGCACTTCCAAAATTATAATATTTTAAAGTTTTTCGTTAGATTTTTTTTTTTTGGAATGTCTAAATTCTTGTGGCCCCAGTGGCCTTTCAAGAGTCACCGGTCGTGTTTGATTTAGGGCGGGCGCAGAAGGCGCTCAGCCAGGAACAAAATGTGTGTTGCAACGAGCCTAAGGGCTGCCCCGCCGGTAAACCGGCGGAAGGAACGGACCTCGGCTTAGGACGTTGCATTGGGGGGATACCGCGGGATCGCGAGTCGGCGAGAAGCGCCCAGGCACGTGCTGATACCTAGTAAAAGTGTTGGTTGAGGGCCGGTGTGTGTTAACGGTGTAACGAGGGGGACGTCCACGTCTCCGCCGGCGGGGATGGTGTCTGTATGCTGTGTTTGAGTGCAGTGTGAGAACCGCATTGGCAGCGGTGATCGGGTCGTCGGGATCGTCCAGGATGTGCCGCGGGCGACGATAGCGGGGAGGGGCACTCCTGTCCGGTGTGTAGGTGAGGGAGGAGACAATCAGAGGGTTGGGATGGTGTGGGATAGCGTCATAGTAGCGTCGGGCGGTGTCTTTTATATATTTGACGATGGAGGTAAGTTCCAAGTCCTTGTGGAGGTCGACGTTACGCAAGTACCATGGTGCAGCCACGGCCTTGCGTACGAATCTGTTTTGGAGGGTTTGAAGAATTTTAATGTTGGAGGGAGCTGCGTGTGTGAACACAACGCTAGCATAGGTCATAATGGGTCGGACGAGAGTTGTGTATAATGTCAACTTATTTCTAAGTGACGTTTTACTTCTCCCGCCTATGAGGGGGTTGAGGCGACCGAGCACAAAGGCGGCTCAGTTTCGGACAGTTTTAATGTGGAATTTTAATTTCTTACAGTTTTAATGGTTTTAATTTCTCGGACTTAGGATTACGACAGTCAACCTTGGGAAAAGGGAAGCACATGGCTGCACTTTTCGCCGGGTGTCGCACTTTACTCTATCCTGTTTTTCGTTAGAGTTGAAGTTTAGAGTTTTAATACTTTACATTTATACATGTGACGTCATGAAGCTTATGATTCGTCCCCCCCCCCCCTTGTCACACGATGTCACGCTTTGTTGACCCCCTCCCTCCCCTTAACGTGTGACGTAATTTATGGATGACCCCCAAAGTTGGGTAAATGCTCTTCGTCAATGCTTCTGCATGAGAAAGCACGACCACACACTTCACAGAAAACAGTTACATAGTTGCAGGAGCTATGGCTGGAGACTCGTCTTCACGTACCCTTTAAGGGCCTATTGGTGGGCCTGTTCGGTGGGTTTTCGAAGATAAAATGATACGTAGATTGGCGTTATTCATCGTTGACATTGTTGTTGGCGAAAAGAAACAAAAATGAGTACTGTGTACGACTTATTATTATACAAAAGGAAGTGTCAAGACACCGAGCTACGTAAGCTTATAGGTGATTTGTTTTTGTTTGTACCTAACCGGTGGTAACCGGTTACAAAATAAAAAAAATTAAAGTAAGTTGTATTTGTTTGCAGGGACGTAACTAGGGGGGGGCTGACGGGGCTTGTGCCCCGGGCGCCGGGTTTTCAGGGGCGCCAAAATAGCAATTGTTGTTTTCCAAAAAAATACAAGTGGAAGATAAAAATAATAAAATAAATAAATAATATTAATAAAATTTTAAACTGGCGCTCCAAAGATTTGGAGCAACGACTTACAAACCTTGGCATCATTTCCATAGAGCACCAAATAGCTTCTAAACTATCTTTTGACAAAATTGTAAGGACTTTTGCAGCTACAAAAAGTCGTAAAGTAAAATTTTAGTTCATATTCAGGTTTTAAGTTTCACCAAAGTTTTTCACTATTTTTCAGAATCTTTTAGATATACATAAATATACGTGTAAACTGTATAGGCCTAATACACTATGTAACTATTGATTGCGTGATTTCAATAACTATTAAATTAACTTTTTACCTTTGGAATCGAGCATTTACTTACCACCTACCCAAGTTAATTATGACAAGTATAGTACATGTTTGGTAACAATCTCAGGAGTGTTGTTTAGGAGAGTTTTCGTTTCATTGGTCATGGTTGGACATTCTTCGTTTAAGTGGGTGAAAGGGGGGGGGGGGGGGGCGCCAAAGTGAGGTATTGCCCCGGGTGATATTTAGCCTAGTTACGTCCCTGTTTGATTGTACACGTTTTCGGCATTTTGCTATAAAAAGTATTGAACACAAAAATAGTTAGCATTCTGTGACTACGCAAATTTATAAAAAATAGGCATAATGTGATCTCATGTATCAAGAATTAAAAATTGACATTGTGCTATCAAGTGTATGTAAACATTGAATATTCGGCAAAGTGCGATAGTAGACATTTTGCTACAAATTCCTTTACATACAAAAAAAAACAAATAATCTCTATTTATAATATTAGTTTAGATAAGTATTAGTAAATTCTGTTTATTTCCAATTCCCTATATCCTGAATATTCCGTTCGTTGTTCTCGCCCCGTGTGCAGCTACAATCGATCGCGGGAGACAGAGCTTCGCCCTCGGTACGCCTGCTCACGTCTTCCACCCAACTTACTACTGATAACATCACTTACTGCATACGACACGACCACGCCACGATCTACAACAAAACTTCGTGTACCTATACTAATTTTAATTACAAATCAAAGAGTCATCTGATCGTGTTATTTGTTTCGAAATTTCCAGACGAAAATATGCAATTATATATAATTGAAAACCAAATGAAATGGATTCTTTTGCAAATAGAAAAAAATACTTTATATTCTAACATCAGGCGATGTTATTGTCTCAGAATCATGAAACAATTAATTTAAAATTTTAATACTAATACGATTTGAAATCAAATATAACTCACAGTAAAGCATGCAGGAAAGCATGAGATCTGTTCTAAGTTTTGACTCGGTCTCGGCTACTCGGTTGATTTTAACAATGTATTTCTTATAATTCATGAATACAGCGATTATCATAGTATATGTTCTATAACTAAGGCAACATAATTAAATCCATTGGCATCCACACTATGAGAAACCATGTAGGTATTATTACGCACCAATGATCAAATCAAAATATTGTACCTATATAATAAAAGTAGCCACACAGACAACTACTCAAATACCAAAGGCTTTTGTCAGTAACCGTCAGAGATCTTTTCGTTTTCATAATCATTTTACCAAGATAATCGTAACGTGTAAACAACTTCTTTCTCCACAACTCGCTTACAACTGGCCAGAGACGCGGCATCTGCGCCAGCACTTTTTGCTGCCACGCGTAACACGATCGGGCCATCTCATAATTTTAGCTTTTTTCATACAATCCCGTCCAGCCCTTATTAAGGGGACCACTCCTGTATTACGTTGCTGGATGGTAGATCGATGGTGGCTATTGCTATCAAACTCCTTGATTAATATCTAATTAAGTTTTTCACATTGCCATTGAAACAAATTTGAAGTTTGCGTTCTTTCTGCGTTTTGGTAATAACGCATATTCTAGACTCATATTCGTGAAGTGGTGAGTTCAGACACCATTCTGTACCACTTAGTTTCTTCTGTTGTATGGAGAAGTTATGAAAATATGGTTTTGTAAAAAATCATATTCCAAACGCGCGAAGCCGCGCGCAAAGCCCGGTATAGCGTGTGTAGGGTTATAATTCTTATTTTCTGAAATATATCTATGTGTATATTCGTTAAAGACTTGTCATTATTTATTTTAAGCCCGTTTAATGATTTGTTTGTTCGTGTAATAATGAATTAAATTTCAAAAATACTATATAGAGATATATTATGTATAGGCATAAACTTAAAAAGAGACGAAGTGGTTTTTGTTGAAATTTTAGAAAAGTCAAAAAAGATTGTTTACGTTTTCATTAATTTGAAAGCAAATTAGAAACTTGAAGTTTTGAATAAAACAAAAAGATTTACCAATGTATATTTATTTATTCCCTTTATTTATTTTTAATTTCCGAATATGTTATATTTGGTAGGTGGAGAGTGCACGCTGCATTCCCACAGCTGCTGGGCGCACTCGACTGGCCAAGGTACCCCTCTCTTACAGAAGACTACCTTGAAATGTACTGCATTTCCCACTTTATCGTATTTCCCCAATGTACGTACGTGTTTCAGTAGTGAGTGAGATATGCCAGAGCCCATTCACATCCCATCCTCTCCCTCCCCATTTTCCCAATCCATTCCTTAATCTGCATAGGTAGGCAGGCCATCCGGGGCGTCAACGTTTGCCATTCTGTACTGATGTTGGCATGTATCGCGGATGTCTATGGACGACAGTATCCACTTACCATCAAGTGGACTGTATGCTCGTATGCCGCCTTTTTTCTATAAAATAATAATAATATATTTATTATGTATGTCTTTTCCTTTTAAGAGGGCGAAAACCTTGTAGTGTTGAAAGAATATTTGAATCGATTCAATAGTTCAAACAAACCTTAAAGTTCAGAGAAATAGCTACGAGTATAACGCTGTCAAAGTTATAGAGAACTTTTATTAAAAATAATCTCATTGTTTACCCTGAGGAAAAACGTTCATCATCAATTGGCATTTAATACAAAAATGGGTTTAGTACACAGTACTCAAAACTAAATGTTCGATTGTCCATAGGTCGGACAACAGATTATGTTATGTCATTTGGGTCGAATTCATACCTTCATTAGAACGAATCTCAGTTTGGTTCGAAGGTGAGTCAAATCGGTTTACTAGCTGCAAAATTATGACGATTTACACTTTTCAAAAAAATTTGAAACAATAAATTTGGCTTTGTATCATAGGTTGGGAAAAAAAAAACTGCATTTAGTTATATAGGGCTCGAAATGATCGACGACTATTCTAAACCGTACGATCTTTTACGTATCCACGTACCTTACCCGTATGTATGTAATAAATAATCGTATTATAAATCTAGCCTATTTGGGTAGCCACTATGTCTGCTCATTTTATTGCTCACCTATCGCTCTCCCATATTTGGTGGTAAAAAAATGGTAAAAATCTCCTATAAGCACGTCCTTTGTTTGTACTTTCTTTTGTAACTATTTTTCATGTGCCACATTTCGTTCACTACGTTCAATATCAGTATATAATAAATAATTAAAAATAAACTCTATACAACTGCATAAATGCATAATCCGACACGTAATACAGTTCCTTATCTAAGACTGCAGTAAAGCATCCGAGCAGACTGAGTCTTTAGAAAAGGTTAAATGCGTTCTCGTTGTAATCGAGGACACACATGCGCACATAACGCTGTGTTAATATTCACTTGTCCTCCATCTATATGGTAATTGCTTCGCAACTTATTCTACACCAGTCGGTATATGTGACGGCGTATAATACTTAAAACATATATTATGTAAAAAAATGTATCAGCCTTTAATGTCCCATTGTAGAGCACGGATGGGCTTCGGACCTTAATCCACCACACGGGCCCAGTGCGTATTGGTGGATGCGGGTTTCCTGTCGATGTTTTTCTCTCACCGATGCCGAGTTAGTGACATTTTTCGAAAATTCATACAGTGGTGAGGGCCGATGATTTAAACTCACGATCGCATGAATGTAAGTCGAGTATAGATAACCTTACTCTATACTTAGAGCTCTATATATTAAACATTTAATGTATAAACATGTATTATTTGTCACGAATCGTTTCGTTTTTAGTTCTTTTTTTAGGTGGGAGTGTGAAAGTGGAGGCTCACCTGATGGTATGACGTTGATATATTACGTATATTTAGGTGTATATTTGGCACGTGTTATGTAAGAAATAGACTGGTTGCAGTGTATTTTTCATAATAAAATTACATCGTTCGATTAATACAGTCGTAGAAAGGTTCGGTTTCCTTTCTGATTCATTTGTTGAAAGACAAGTGCTTATTTTATATATTTGTACGAATCTGATTAGTAGTTTTTATTTAATTTGTGCCCTATGTGAACTCGCAATCCAATCAGCTTAGAATGAGTTACACCGGACTATTGGAACAACAGACAATAGACACAGGGCTGGTTAATGAAATAAAATTATAGTTAATTGTATAAGATTTTTTAATACTCTTGAATGACGATAAAAGGCATATTTCACAGAGTTTAAACCACAGAGTTTGACGTTACTTTAAATAATTTAAATTTTCATTACTCTATGTCGAAAAGAAGTATATCAATTAAAGTAAGTAAAATTATATGTACGGAACTCGTTGGAAAACTGTCGTTGCTATTGGTCAATGTTTTTTTTTTATTTAAAATACCAGCACTTAAACATGCGGACATTAAAGCTGCAATGTACACTCGGCCACGCCTTTATGCGGCTTGAATATGTATGATTTTTTTATCTACTTGCCTATAATAGGTAATTAATTAACCTCCCACTGAGAGACGAGACACGTTCCTTGCATCAGCTTTGTCATTGATATTATATTATAGAGTCAAACCGTACTAGGTACGGTTGATAGAAGGGCTGTTCAAAGGTTGATTACGATAAAAGGGCGGGCCCTTTTACCGTTATGCTGGATACGGTCCTCCGCATGCACATTGTCTGATGTATGAGGGATGTATGACGAAGCGAGTTGGCGAGTCCATTCTTTTAGAGGTGATGTAGTTCCTCAGGGCTTGCGGTAGCCGCCTTAGTCGCCTTTTACGCCACCCACGGGATAGCTATAAAGTTGAGTGTGAAAATTCTGTTTGTATATACAGTGGTGGACCGGCGACTGAAGAAGTTTGCCGCTAGTGACTGGATGAGATGTTGAGCCGCGGGAGAGGCATGTATCCAATAGTGGAGAGACGTAGACCGTTGAGCGTATTTAAACTTGTGGAACAGTTTTATCAGAGTTTACGTTTCGACACGTTATAATTGAGAGGACTCGCTGATCGAAGGTTTTCGCCTTCAAGAATTGGCGACGAGAACACACTTTCCCAGAATGATGCTCAGCTAGCTAAATGTATCTGTCGGCATCTTAATGCACACGAGGAAAGTTTCTCGAATATCGGTCAAAAGTTAGTATGAACAACTGTTATCATCGTTTGATCACTGTTATCCCTGTTATCAACGGGTTTTTATCATCGTGTGAACAGTTGTGGGCGAGAATTGTTCCGTCGCAAACGAGAATCGTATACAATATTCTCGCCCGAACGTTTTGAGAAACTCTCCCAGTGTAAATGAGCCTTAGCTGGTTGAATAAAGACACTGAAAGCATGTGGTTAGGTGCGTCAAAGTTGAATTTCCACGTGAAAATTCAGCTACATTGGCGCGGTTGTGTCGTGCGCTGCACAATGAATGGTTACCATAAACAGAGCGGATGCTACGATTTAGGCAGGTGCACACGCGGGCATACTAATTTTAAACTAGTATGAGTATGTTTTTGAGTACAGTTACGAATAAATAAATGTGTAGACGTACACATATGGATACATAGAACGGTTAGAATGGTTAGGATACATAGCTTAGGGATATCTGTTCTCGACTCCCATTATTAACAGCGTGTGTTCAAATCCTCCGGCAGTATCATTGAAAGAAAGAAAAAATATTTATTTATCACAACATGACACACAAAACACAGTAAATAGTAATGATATAACGACAGAAACAAGATGGAAATTTGTGTCGCAGCTACTAAAAGGATACCTAGCTCAACATAGTGCTGTGGAACAAAAGGAAATGAACAACAGCGCTGATATTGAGTATTTGGGGAATGTTTAAAATTGTCAGAAGCTCGGCGGTGAAGGAAGACATTTCACCAATCCGCACTGGGCTCGCGTGGTGGGTTATGAATTGAAACAATTTTACCTTTTCTTTCTAGTTCAATAAACAAAGCAAGACGGAAGACAGACGGATAGATAGATAGATGGAGATGACTTCCGTCATACGTCAATATGTTTTAGTTGTATAGGAAATTTCTTAATTTAGAAAGAGACTATCGGCTAGCTTGGGTTTTGTAAAGCGTCGTTTCTGTCATAACGGCACACGACAGAGACGACGCTAAAACCCAAGCCAGCCGATAGTCTCTTTCTAAAGGCCGATGTGTATTACTTTCGGACGGAAAGTTTAGCTATAGTTTACTTTTTTTCTATTAAAGTATTGTTCCATGATAATAATAATTCATTTGAAGTTTTAAAGAGTGCTAGCCAAAATGAGCGACTTTATCAGTAATTTTGTCTAAAGTTCATAGGAGTCTAAAGGATTAAAATGCCCATGTACTCGTAATGTAATGATGAAACTTGAAACTGTTTATAAATAATACTTTTTTTTTAAATTTTCCATTCATTGCAATAAAAATGCAATTAAATTATTGTTGAATGCGTGACAATAGTCACATTAGTTAGTTATATATTTTAACGACGCTTATGGTCACCCGAGTTTGACGCGCAAAGCCAAATGTGACCAACATCATTGTAATAATGTACCCATAGTTATTTTCATTGGCAAAATATTCAGTACTCGCGTTGAATTTTTAATTAATTGTGTTTTCAACAATGCTCATTGGTAAAAGGAAAACATCATAAGAAAATTTTAAGTACCTATCCGTCCACTTGATTAAGTTTAAATTCAGCGAATTAAATTCATTTTTCTTCACATAATATGTACTTATCTTATTTTATATTCGCGAGATCGTATAGTCGAATTTAAGCTTTTGTTATTTGTTTGTTATTGTTATTGGTGAAACCTTTTAAAAAAAGGCCTATAAAGTTCAAAGTACGTAATATTCATACAAACTATATATCTTTGAATAGGACTCGTAAAGCTCTATAAATTAAAAATAGCTTATTCTGTAGAAATCTACTTCTCTGTTACCTTTCATTTTTTAGATTTCATTAAATATTATAATTTAATTTAATAATAATAAATATGTGGGAAATTGGAACAGAAAGTAAAATACACTTTCTTAGATAATATCACATAAAATGAACACCATTAGTATTTCATTTGTTAATTTTGTCCACGTAATCTTGTTGTGATAAATAAAAGGTTTTCTTTCTTTTTTCTTTTATTTCCTTCTTTGATATAAAAACTCAAGTATATAAATTATATATAAATTATATATATAAAATATATATATAAATACAATATTTTATAAATAGACCTCGCGCAATGCTTCAATCCGTTTACACGATGTTTGTGTAGGTTCAATAAATTCAACCTTCTGAAAGTCGATATCCTTGAATGTGCCATCCTTATTTATTGTAGGTATGTTTTTTCTAAGATTCCAATGAGCTAGTTCTGTTTATATATGAAATCGATTAAAATTACTAATCGGTTTACTAATCGGCCATTTAGTTTTTAGTATTGTGTACTAAACCCATGTATTTGATATCAATATCGTACTATGATGTCCTAATGTAGAATATACCGAATCAGAAACAACAAATGCGTTATCACATTTTGTAAGGTTTTCTATCGCCATTTAAATTTAATTTCGATGACCTTTTCATGGCTCTGCAAGGTATTTTTTGCCTAAATATCTGTTTAACTATTTTTTATATAATTAAAAGGTAGCCTTTGGTCTCTGAAGTAACAAATCTACTCTTAATATTCCATGATTTAGATATTATTGTCGGATACTCCAAACAAAAAAGTAGATATTTTGAAATTCATTACGATGATTTAGATTCTCTGGTCTCCGAAGTAGCAAATCTACTCTTAACATTCTATAGTATTGGTTTTATACTCTGGTCCCCGGAGTAAGGAAACTATTATTAACATTCATTGTTTTAGGCCCTATCCTTTGTTCTCTGGAGTAACGAATCTGTTAAAGGCTGTTAAAGGCTAAAATCTGTTAATTAAATCCCAAGGCCAACGCAATACTGCAAGACCTCTGGACACCGTGAGTGAATACTGCGTGCATAGGGAATGTTATGATTAAAAAAAAAAAAATCAGACAGTAGTTCAAAAAATTTCAGACGGTAGTCCAAATAATTTCTTAATAACTCAAGTGACAAATAAAATCAATTAGTCACCCCGTGACCACGTCCACTGCAAAGTGTTCGAAACGTCGGGATATAAATAATGTCAAATATACGCGATTTAAACCGTTCAAAGTTGTTTAATTGCTATGTATAGTAATCGCGAAAACCTAAGAAAATATTAACGAATCTGTTGTTAATATTCAATGTTTTTGGTACTTACTGGTTATATCTGAGTAACAAATCATTTTTTTATATTTTATATTTAAGTATATAGGTATATTTATATTTTATATTTAAGTATATTTTATACTGAACATTGTAAAACTAAAACAGAGTACTATTAATATAATATTCCATGTTTTCCATTCAACTGCACATCAACGTTTTCACAAGCCAAGATAGTGATAGATCAACAGACGCATATGTCAGATAGCCATATTCACTCGCTTGCTAGTTCGATCCAGTTTGCAAATCGGAAATTTTAATTTTAAACCATATTCATTCTGGTTTTTGTCAGCATCAAGATGTCAGACTTCAGACTTGTTCGCCTTCCTTCTCGGAACAAAAACCGCATGTTAATTGTGACAGTAATTTCTCTGGTAAACAGTTGTGAAAGCCAAATAGGGAAGAAAGGGTGTAGTTGATTTGTTGGTACTATACTGAAGGTCTAATTAATAATATTAGGTGGATATAGGTATCGTAAACTATATTGACAAGCAGGATCTATATATATACTTACCAGTGGCGTAGCTGTATCAAAATTTGTTGGGGGCCCTTTTTTATTTTTGCTTACATACGCCCCTGTAGCTTGGGGGCCCCGTATCATTGATACGGCTGATACGGCGGTAGCTACGCCCCTGATACTTACACAATATCAGAAAACCAGAAATTACCTAGGTATATATTTTCCGTTTGTATTAGAGAAAAAAATTCACTAAAGTTATATAACTTGATGAATCATATTCAATAGTATAATATAAAATATACTGCTGTAATTTTTTTGGAAATTTTGAAAATGTATATGTATATCTATACATATAATAAAAATGTAACTGATCGCTGTCTGTACATGGAAGATATATGAGAAAAACTATTATTGGGAGCCTTTATCAATGCAATAGAACCCAAAACAATGATTGTTAGAATTTTTATCTGTTTATCTGTTTGTCTGTGCATTTGTACGCGCTAATCTTAGAAACGGCTTAACCGATTTGAGTGCGGTTTTCACTAATGTATCAATTAAAATTTAGTGTTTGTTTTATTTCAATCAGTTCATAAATATAAAAGTTATATCAATTTAAAGACGGTATTTATAAACTAAAGTCCACGCGGACGAAGTCGCGGCCAACAGCTAGTTTACAATAAAATTAGGAACTACTGAACCGATTTAGCTCATCTACTAAGTAACCGAGATATAAATCAAAACTATTTTTGTGCTGAAATTTATACGTAAATTATTTTGGATTCTGCTCGTGATTCTGTTAATTGATGTAGTACTATTTTGTATAAATATCAATTATCTGGTGCTTAAAATAAATAAATAAATAGTATATCCAGGTTTTCATCTCTCTCCAGTCGTTCCTTCATTGCTGAAGATCGTGGTCCTGGTGATTTTGCAACCCTGTGCGGATTAAATTCCTCCATTGGGTTCTATCGGAGGCCAGTCTTGCAATGGTGTGAAATTTGAACTTGGAGTCCCTCAGTTGGTCTGACCATCTGGTTGGTGAGCGGCCTCTCGATCTTTTGCCCTCAGTGTTGCCCGTCACTATAAGCTTTTCTAAGCTGTCATTCCCCCGTCGTATTATGTGACCGAAGTAAGAGAGCAGGCGCTGGTAACATATGGAGGATAGT
Organism: Sesia apiformis; assembly: GCA_914767545.1. NCBI lineage: Eukaryota > Metazoa > Arthropoda > Insecta > Lepidoptera > Sesiidae > Sesia > Sesia apiformis. The sequence goes on from OU611958.1 coordinate 2,436,413, forward strand.
CGCGTTTTTACCCCCAGCTGTGACAGGATAGACGCGTTTGTGCGCTTGGCTGTCCAAGGAATCCTTAACATGCGCCTCCAGCACCACATCTCGAACGCGTCCACCCTTTGCCTTTCTCTCGCCTTTATGGTCCATGTCTCCACTCCGTACATGAATATTGGAAAAATTAAAGCACGGACCAAACGACTCTTGGTGGTGTTGCTTATACCCCGATTCCTCCATATTCCATTTAGACGTGCCATTTAGGTTTTCATAACAATAGATAAAAAGCGTTAAAATATTTTAAACGCCTTTAGCATAAATAATTTCCTTTAAACACACAGAAGTTTTTATTTTTATAAATATTAAATACCTCTTAGCAAATGAACTTCCTTTTGCGTTTAATTGATTAAATATGCTCACTCCTTTGATCGGCAGAATAGATTAAGGAGTAAAATAATGCCATAGTATAGATATAAACAGTAAGTATGCTAACAGATGATATTTGGATTCTTTTCTGTGCTCATTAAATTAAAAAGGAAACAATGAACTTTTAAGCTGTATGAAATAAGTTTTAATATAGAAATTTCAATAATTTCTGAAAGTATGATCCGTTATGGTACAAGTTAGGTACATGTGGGCCTGGCCGAGATAGTCCGAACAGGAGTGAAGTGGTAATACACAAGCTCTTGCCCTCAGGACACGAGAAGTTAAGTAAAATTCAAAATATTATTAATAATTACGTCTCCTCTCGGCTGGATATAGGCCTGTGGTAATTACCTACCACCTACCTGTTACCACAATTACCTACCTGTGGTATGATTATACCTACCACACACAATCTTCGGTTCCACTCATCCATTCCAAAAGAATTCAAATAATAATTTAATTTCATACACATTAAACGCACATCAATATCACAATTGCCAGTGTGACAATGTCACTGAATGCAGAGCGATCGGCATGGCGACCTCTTGCTATGATTAGGTACACGCAAAATTCCTCGCCGCAATCTGTAAACTAATGCGTGTGAGTGAGTTAGCTGCATTTAATCAGTCGTATGAAGTTAACTTACCATAGTTACCGTCAAACCGTGGTATTTCTTGAGAATTAACAATTGTTTTCTTGCAAATTGATAAATTTCGAATTCTGCCAGCGTCTGATGCAAAGTGAATCCATTTGTTTAAAATATTCTTGTAATTAGTTGTAAATTATTTGAAGAGAATATGGAAAGTTACCAGTGATGTTCCGCGGGTTTATATTAAAATTGTAACTGTAGTTTTTTTTGGGAAATTATATGTCGTCTCGTCGACAATTCCAAATAAATGTTTTATAAATATAGTGTTTTTTTGCATTACCTATAACGAGCTATGACAGCCTAAAAATCCCCTTGCAGGGCACAAGGCTCCCCTTATAAATCACTACAGGGATTCGTGTCATATTCCATCACGCGAGCTCATTGCGGACTGGTGGATACATGTGTATTCACGTTTTTTTAAAGTTTTAATTCGTTTTTAAAATTGTTAATTTTAATTCTGTTTTCTGGACCACACGGGTATCCTCGTGATGTTTTCCTTCACCTTTTTTTATATATTTATAGTGTTTTTTTTTTATAAAAATCCGTACTTAAGTAGAAACTCAGTGGATTTGAACTCACGACTTTACGGTTGAGATTCGAAATTAGATATCCCAAAAATGTTTAAAATGTGCTAGAGCTAAAAATTCTTTATATCGATAGAAATATACCAAGCCTGACAAAATTATCGAAGTCCAGTTACTAATAAGTTAACTAGAACATAACCAGCTTTGTGTGTGTGTGTGTGTGCTTGGGTGTGTGATAGCGGGGCGGTGTTACAGTACAGTACACCTTTTTGATTCGAACATCTCATACGCGATTAGAAATGAAATGGAGTCCTCCTAATCATAATTATTTTTGTACATTGGTGGACTTACATTTGTATATATTTCGGATTTAAGATCGTTTAAAGCAAAGAAGCAAAGATCGCACAAAAAATATGTTCATGTTCGTCCGTCATACAGCATCAGTGTCGTGTTTAACACGGTGTCACGGAAGAGCGACACGTTATCATTTTCTGTCAAGTAACTAGTAAATTGTAACTGTTTTTAATGTAATACACATTAGTGTCCACCTCTATACATACTTGTGTGTTTGTGTTGCTCTTGCATGTTCTTTAGTGCTTATTTTTTAATAAATTTGCAAATTTTTTTTGATTTGTTTTCATCTTCAATCATAGAATAAGTATATAAATTTTATTAACATTTCTCAAAATTTATTCGAAGCCTTAAAGAGATTTAACAAGTGTGTAGAGAGAGATCTGAGGAGCATGGAAGGGTGATATCCTAGAAGAGAGAAGCCAAATGGGAGACGTTTCTAGATTTGCGGTGGCATCCACAAATCTGCAAGTATTCGAAGTATCAAATGAAAGCCAATTATTTAAAAGTACGTCTACTTTTCTATTTTAACCTGTACCTATGTTTATAAATAAATGAAGCAGCATTTACCATAAACATCAAGAAACAAGTAAAAGTGACCCTGAATAAATTAAATGTAAAAAAATAGAATTACCAACTCTGACGACATTTTTACTTCTAAACGTATTTGGTTGGCACTTAGTTCTTGCGTCGTGCGTTACCGGTTACAATACCTTGGGGTGCTGGCTTGGGTTTCTCTTATAGTAAACTGTAGTTTTAGGGATCCTTGGATATTTTAGAGATTTTCAAACTTAAGCGTGTGGCGTTCTAAGCAACGGATGTTATTCATTTTGTTGTTATTAATTATTAATTTCACCATATTGATTTTTGATTAAATTTTTGAATTTAAAATATCGTTGTTTAAAGATTAAGTAATTTTTCTTAAATATTTCACTAAAATCTTTATATCTGGGAGACTAAAACCGACAAAGTAATGTCATATTATAGTGTATAATTATGTACATATCTTTTGGCAACAGACGAAATTTATTTTTATACCAGTATGTATAACGCGCGAGAGAAAAGAAGACAGAAGAAAGACAACTCTATTCCTTCTATTTTGAGGTCCACTGCAAAACCGTTAAAACATTTCTTTTATATAAATACTTTGAAAATTGAATTTTTAGTGAATAGTGTACCGAGGAAGTATTGTACGAGTATTTACGTTATATTTTCCACTAGGAATTTAGAAACTCAACGCAACTTTCATTATCTTAAAGAAATGGTGTGATAATTTATAATTGATTGTATGATAATAGGTAATTCAGTCAATCAATCCAGTCAGTCAGTATTGTTGAATAATAAATATAAAATTACAATAAAAAAGATAAAGTAAACCATATTTTGTTAGTATTATCTTTACTGCGCTACCAATTAGAAGAATTCTTAATCTTCTTTACAATAATAAGGAATAACACTTATCAGCAATTAGTACCTCAAGTATTTAATTAGTAGTACTGTAAAATGACACGATATTTGAGAGGTATAATTTGAATAAGAAGTATAATTATTTGAAGACAAGCTGCAATGCAGACAACCTACAGTGTACAGAACCACCACCAGTTTGTGGACAAAATCCCTCTTGACCAATTTTTTCAGACTTGGTGATAAACAAGCTTTTATAAACAAGCATTTCATAGGTGTGCAATATTCCGGAGTTACAAGTAATATACCATAAGGTGGAGAAGTTTTTTATTGGAAGAAAAATGGCAGAGAAATTCAAGAAAAGTCATTATTATTAACAGAAAATCACTTTAAAACTGTTTATATTCGAGCATTATTGAAACAGAAAAACAGAATGTAATAATTTAACTTCACGAGTTAAAAATACTGATACGAAATAATGAATTTGTATTAAAAATTAATATACATAAAAAATAATGACAATGTTAATAACGACTCCGTTCCTTCCTAGCAGTTCTTAACGCATGCTCATTATTCAATCAAGCAATATGATTGGCTGTCACACGACCAATCACGAGCAAGGCACGATGTTATTAAAAATTTAAAAATGGAATAACATTTTCGCTACGTACAGGTTATGCCAAATATCAAATAAACCATTTTAGTTAGGCCTCTGAAAACGTATGAATTATGCCACATAAGAACAATTAAGAAAGAATGTGGGGGACTAGGGGTGTCAAATTATAATGGTCGATTGGGATCATTAAGTATTATTGTTTTTTTTTCTTTCGTAATTGATAGCACAATGCAATTGTTTAGTTTTTGTCAGCCCGCTATTCAACGTTTATGATTATTTTTTCAAAATTGTAATGGCGGTGTTTAAAGGTACAATCGCATACAAAACTGAAGTAATATTTTAAAACGTTTAATTATTAATTTAAAGCCAATCGCAATATATGATGTATACGTTTTGGCGGGAAGTCAAGTGAAGGTGATTTTTTTGTTCCATTATATTATTAGAAAAATTGTGTATTATGCGTTTTGTGGATTATTAAAGACAGTTTATTAAACTTCTAAGTGTTCTAAATTAAACTTGTTATGTTTGTGATGATCAAATAGGACTGCATTAAGCGTTTTTCGTAAGCGGAGTCCTCTTCTGTCCTGAATAAATATATCACTTTACAAAGCTACTCCTGACTTATTGTGACGTGGCTGGACATTAACAAAGTGTGTTTAACTTTGTTTTGACTTTTACGAAGAAACCTTGACACTGGCAGAATGTACTAATTGCACAATTGCCATATGTGAAAAAAATATAATTGATGTACATTTCCTTTGACTAAGTGCAAGAAATTGAACCAAATAAAGTTACTTACTTTTCATCACCGAATATATTAGACATTGTTATAAAATTGATTGTATTACGATTACTTTTAATATTTATGGTTCTAATAAAGCAATTTAAGAAAGATGAAACTGCTTAATTTATAAAAGTGATATTGTTAGTACAGTGTGCAAGGAACTTAATCAACAAAAACAAGTTCCGTGTGGGCAGGTGAATCGAAAACCAACACGACGGAGGGTAGACAGATTTGTCTGTCAATAGCAACAACAGCTTCACCCGCCCCAGCAGTCTCGCCGCGACCACGCTTCATGTAATTGGACTGAAATATCGGCTATAATAAATAAATCGTGAGTAACCCGTTGACATAACAATTATTATGTCAAACCACGATAATAAAAGTTTAAAATCTTATTCTGGACTGATGACGACAGTATCCACTTACCGTCACCATTACCAGTTACCACTCGTAAAAATATACCAATATATTCAACAGGCCGCTAGACGGTGCCAACCGCTAACACTACATTGTAGAACAAATATGTTCATTCCGTCCAATCAATGAATATGAACTTATAAAACTCATTTATGAAAGCGAAATAGGTTGAAATCCCGCGAAAGTTAGCTTAAATTATTTACATCTGGGTAAGAAGAGCTTGGGAGATGTATCCATAGTATCCAATAGTGGAGAGACATATCGTTACCGGGCCTCGTTCTGTTCACTACTGGACATGGGATCTCCTCATCCAGATTGTCTTGTGTATGAGGGATGTACGGCCTTAAAATGCCACGCTGGCTGTGGCCAGTGGCACTCGTGTGCGAGTTGGTGAGTCCACTCTTGTAGAGGTGGTGTAGATCCTCGGGGTTTGTGGCAGCCACTTTCTCATCTCTTTGTCGCCACTTACGACACCCACAGAAAGCGATGGGATGGTTCTACTCTAAAGCCGCTCGACACACCGAACTGTGGGTACTCGTACAAAATTGTATAAAAAGGTATTTAATTATAGAAAATAAACAACATATATTATTATTTACTCATTTTATTACAAAAGACCGAAACGAAAGGAACATTTATTACCTTAAAACAAGCAACCGTTATGTGTTACAAACATTAAAATTAATTTTAATTAAATACTGACATATACAGTTACAGCTAGTGTTATAAAAACTAGCGCTGTGGATTGAGCATCGAGCACAGAGCGTTATTTATGTTATGTTAGAAGATGTGTTATGTTATGTTAGAAGATGTGTTATGTTATGTTAGAAGATGTGTTATGTTATGTTAGAAGATGTTTTATGTTATGTTAGAAGATGTTTTATGTTATGCTAGAAAATGTTTTATATTATGTTAGAAGTGATTGAATCCATTTTACTCTTAAAACTCAACACCTGTTTTTAGCCGAAAAATATGCCGTGGATTTCGCTGTCCACACCGCGCCAACTCCGGTCGCAGCGTTATGGCTCATTTGCACAAAGAGAGTTTCTCGAACGCGAGTTGCTCGAACATCGGTCAAAAGCTAATATAAACAACTGTTATCATCATCATGTAAACAGTTGTCGGCGAGAATTGTATGTAGTTTGGTCGCATACGAGAGTTGTATACAATATTCTCGTCCGAACCGTTCGAGGAACTCTCCTTGTGTTAATGAGCCATTAAAGTTTCATCAGCGCTCGACGCTCGATCCACAGCGCTAATTTCTAAAACACTAATTACAGTTATAAATGCTTGTAATATTACATTGACAAACAGGGAATTTAATCTACAGGCGTTAAACTTAAATGAAAAAAAAAAAAGATTATTTATTTTGGTACAAAAATATCCTTGTTATTTTAAAACAATATTAACACCTATTCACTCGTAATTTACAATAAATTACGTAACAATTTACGAGTACGTACATAATTTTAATAATCGACATACAATTTTATCTTCATAATGTTTAATTAAGTATACAGTTGGCAAGTACTTAGATCGTGTTATGATCATCGATTTGAGAATACATACTAGATATGTTATACAAGCATTCTAGGGCGGGCACTAGAATGCTTAGAAGTGAAGTGCACTAGAAGTGCAGTAGCTCTCGAATTATTTAATTTATAATATATATGTTTTGAAAATGGAACGTTCTTACTACGTAGTACTTAAATTTCAAATTGACTTTTAAATGAACTCCTCCTTATCTGCTTCACCCCTCCCTAGAAGTTGCCAACCGAGTTTCTTTGATAAGCACGTATGGTGTGTCATCTAGTCTGTTCTCATATCGATACTTATTGTGGCTACTTTCTTATTTAACAACTTTTCCTTTTAAACTTTAAGGGCCGGAATAATTTATTTCAATATTCGATGTAACATGCGCATTAATTTCTTTTAAAATTTGTATTTTATTCGAAATTTAAAATTTGTGAATATATCGGACAATTGGAGTCCGGTCACATGTAGGGAACTGGACTGGTAAGCTAAGTCAAGTCAAGCCAAGTTGGTAAGCCTGATCCAAAGGCTCGACACCACACGCGATCTTCGGCTCTCCTCATTCAACTACCACCAGCGAACTTCTTCAAGTCGTCGGTCCACCAAGCCGTAAATCGTCTCATACTTTAAAAGGTACTTAGTGTAAGTAGGTACATTAAATCAAATTGGGCTCGCGTGATGATTACAAAGAGAGACCGCTGTCTTACAGCGGCACATTATTATGTGTCAATTTCTAAGTTTCTGTTCGAAAACTAAAAATAAACTTTGAAATTGAACGTTGCTACGCTAGTAACACATCAGGCGTGATTCAATAAATATTGTAACTTTTACATATAGGTAGGTAGGTATATATTTTATTTCTACGTATGTGTCAATTTAAATATGTCAAATTATATGAGAAAATGAATAATATTGTCGATTTAGTTTCAATTTATTTATAGGTTTTAGTGAAATGTTTAGAATATAACATTTTTTTATACGTAAATATCATATAAATACATATAAAGAGAAATTATCTGACAGACTAACTTATCGACGCCAAGCCGAAACCCCTGACGTCAGAAACATGAAATTTGGATAGCTTTTATAAAGTAAACACTTCCTAAGAATGGATTTCTTGAAATTCAACTCCTAATGGGGTTAGGTATACGGAGTGTCAGATTTTAATATAGAAAAAAAAAATTGATTATCCCATCAACTTGAAACTTGGTATAAATATCCTATAATGCAAATTAATAAACACATGTTTTAGCGGTTTTCAAAATTCTGTCCGGGGCTACAGAGCCGAGTGTATGAAATTACTTAAATGTTGTAAGGGACGGCGTGAAATCTATACATAGGTATGTATAATAAAATCGTAACAGAGCCGTGTGTGTACATGAAATATCTTTTGAGAGAAATCAATGCAGTGTACTCTACGAACGATACAAAGCTCAAAACAACCATTTTTAAAATGTATGTCTGTCTGCTGAACGCGTATCATGCAAAACTTAGCACAGTTTTAGCTTATGTGCCGGATTAACATTTAAAGTACTTTGTATCAAGATCCATTATAGTGTTCCCACGGGAATCAGTCTAAAGTTCAAGCGAGCGAAGTCGCTGGCACCGCCCGTTATTAATAATTCAAATGGAGTAGGTAAATATGCTGTACCTACTATGTGAAGAGATAACCGTTTTTTTTACCATTTTTTCAACTGTAACAAGACAAATATATTATTGTGTGAGAAGCCTAAGCTGATATAACGTCAAATATTATCTATGTGTTTTTTATTTAAATATATATATAGGTAAGTAGAAATTTTAATTCACCAAATGTATAGATACTATGTTTCAGAAAAGTATTTTGTCCAATACATAGTGAGGTCTAACATAAATATATTTATTTATGAGAAAATAATTAATAAGCAGCAGAAGTTGAAGTGGCAGTGAACCGGCCGCTGCCGATGCTGCCGCAGGACCGTTAACCGATTGGAGAGGAAGAGGAAGAAAATCGCCGGTAGCGGGTGGGGATGCGAAGAGCTGAAGACCGTGTGTGGTGGCGGTCCTCCAGCAGTGGAGAGACACGGGCTGATGGTATGGAACAGCAGAAAATATTGATTGAGCGGCAAATTTAAAGGTGAGTGGGTTCCATGGTGATGATAAAGAAGTAGGAATAGCGTTGCATAGACTTGATGATGACCTATGACATTCTTAGTAATCTAAAATGATTTATTTCAGTTATTTAAAAATAATTTGGTTTGTTGAGTAGTATTTTTTTTAGTTCACTTAAATGCAAGGCTATCTTAAGAACAATCTAAGATACAACATGGTATACATAGTACGAGGGTATGATGGGGTTGACATGTAGGTATAAAAAGGTGTACATGGTACAAAAAGGTGTGACGAAACCCCTAAATTATAGTAAAAAAAAGTAATTTGTCCAACACTAAATACGGTCTAACATAAAGATATTAATATATATATATTGAGGCGACAACTAGAATATATTTCTAGCTACATACTCGCATATATACCCTATTCCAATCCGATTTGCAATAGGCCAAGCAACAGAGCAAAATATTAGCGATTGTGACAAGTTTGTGTAATTGTGTGCAGAGTATTAGCGGGTTCAGTTACCCAAAAAAAAAAATCTAATAAAATAGCTGCAGTAGTTGTTGAGATATTTAAATTAAAGATATCAACGTTGCGCGCATATATACGCCTCTCCTTATTCCTTATTCCATTCTCCCTAGTACTTGCTCTATTGCTTGGCCTATAAATGTACACAAACATGGCGGCTTGAGGTAACTTACACGGCCTTCAATTAAATAGCGATGTGATAATTGTTTACATCTCCGTAATTTGATTCATCTAGACTGCAAGTTTGCCCTCGATTTAGATCTAAATGTAGAGATATTTCATTGATTTGTTTTTGTTTCCGGCAAATTGAATTGGAACGGACTATTTTTTAGAGATTGGTTAAACATAAGTTGATACACAGCTTTGGTAGGCCCTACATGCGATTTCTAAGATCGTTTTACTATTTCGAAGATAGTAGTTCCGTAGCCTTCGATGGGTTTCATCTGAAACAAATAAAAAACAAATGTAAGTATTAAAATTATATCTCTTTTAATATTTGCTTTATTTGTGTCGGTCTTCAATCTTAACATTGCCGTAAGAACGGTATTTTATTTTTATAGAAAAAAGACGGCAGACGTGCATACAGTTTACCTGGTGGTAAGTGGATACTGTAACCCATGGACATCCGGGATACATGCCAACATCAGTCCAGAATGACAAACGTTGGCACACCCCCGGATGCGCTGCCTACCTCTGTGGATTAAGGAGTGGATTGGGAGAAAGGGTTAGGAAAATGGGGAAGGATAGGATAGGGTGGTATGGGAATGGGGCTCTGGCATATCTCACTCACTACCGAAACACGTACGTACGTTGGGGAAATACGATAAAGTAGGAAATTCAGTACAATTCAAGGTAGTCTTCTGTGAGAGAGGGGTAACATGGCCACTCGAGCCAGCGGCTGTGGGAATATAAGTATATATTTATTACTACTTTTACTCTTGTTGTAATTATCTTATCGCTTATACTTAACTTGATTACTTTATGTATATTATATGTAATTATGTATACTGTATACTATCTGTATACTTGAGATGAAATTATTTATTCCTTTCAAACTACGCAAATATACGTAACACGTTACGTAGTATACCATACTTACGCGAACCGTAGGTACTTACTAACAGAAGCGGTTGCGTAGCTCTAGCCAGCGAGTATGGACAGTGTTATGCACATATGAGTAAATTAATCACCAATTATTAATTTTTAATCTAATAAAAAACCTTAAATTTTTATAAATGTTTTATATACCTAATTAACATATATCTACGTATATACCAGTTTTAGGGTATTAATTGACATATTAAAATATTACATACTATTTTTGTAGGACCTTGAATACATATAGTTTGATAGGTTTACAACTCCTTACCTTCTGTCACTTCCTCCCCCCTGTGCTCAGGTCCTGCAGCTCGCTGCTGTCATCACTAGAGGCACTAACTGGGCATCCGTTGGCCGCTGCCGATGGGGTCGCCGCCGCTGCCATTGCCATAGATAGCGGAATTGTGATGAACTGCGGCTGGGTTGATGACGACGCTGGAAGGTTATTGAAGCATTGTTATTATAATAACAGTGGCAGTGGCCAGGTTGTAATTAGATAGATAAAAGTTTTTATTGCATAATTGCTACATTATAACAAAAATAAGGAACAATATTATTAGAAGAGTATAAAATCAGGCGGTCCTATTTACCCCATCAATTTATCGGTTATTACCACAGTCACAACTCTTTTTCTTCTTATTATACTTCTTATATGATTATTATTAATATTACTCATTTGTATATTAATATTTCTTATTTTTTTACTTTATACAGCAATTTCTTTCAGACAACCCTGAGACAACAGCATCTCCCGTCTCAGAAGTGCGGTCCATCTGCATTTCCTCGATACGGAGGTGTCGCGTACTGTTCGGTCCAAAGATAATTCTATACCGCGAACCCGTAGGCTGTGGAACAAACCGCTTCAAGAGGTCTTTCCATTAAGCTACGATATGGGGTTCTTCAAGAAAGCTGTGAATAGGATTTTGCAAGGTCGGCGGTGCACCCGCGTGTCCCCTGGTGTCGCAGGTGTCCACGGGCGGTGGTAACACTTACCATCACGTGACACCGCTTGCTCGACCACCCACAGCTCTATTAAAAAAAATAAAAAACAGAGGGAGTTGTAACTGAGGTAATAACTGTTATATCTATCGGAGAACCGATAAATTGATAGTGTAAATAAGACCGACCGCCTAGTTCAAACGGAATCTTCAAATGGAGACCGCGTACATGGCATGCTCTCCAGCCAGGTGGACTAATTACTTGAAAAAACTAAAAGAAGTAGGGGTTGGATGAGAAGAGCAAAAGACTGTGGGTGGTGGTGGTGCTTGGGAGAGGTCTATATGCAGCAGTGGAAAGACACAGGCTGATGGTGTGGTATAATCATAAGGCGGCCCCTGCACCTAAAATTGTACAATAATGTCTCGCAGAAGACCACTTTGAAATATACTGCATCTTCCATCCTATTCCCCGATGTACGTGCGTATTTCGATAGTAAGTGAGGTACGCCAGAGCCCGTTCTTATTCCATTCTACCCTAACCCTCCCTATTTTTCCAACCCTTTCTCTAAATCTAATCCTACATCTCCAAATGTAGGCAGCGCATCCGGGAGCATGCCAACGTCCGCCATTCTGGACTGAAGTTGGCATGTCCGCGGATGTCCATGGGCGACAGTATCCACTTACCATCAGGTGGACTGTAAACTAGTCTGCCGTCTTCTTCCTATAAAGAGAAAATAAATCGCATTTCGCACCAAAATGAGCTTCCATAAAACGACCAAAAATTGCTAACAATTGCAATTGCTAAAATTGCATTATATAATCAATCGTCCAGGGGGCCTCTAACGATCATAAGTATTTGGTGGCTAATAAAGATCAAATGATCAAGTTTCAAAACCAATTGACCTGGTTCTAACATTACTTGCCGAATATTTTTCTTCTCGGTATCAAGCAAATCATTAAAAAAAAAATAGATATTCATGAAAAGTAATAGAAATTCATGAGACCTATTCTACTTTCTGTATCTGAAATAATTGAAAATGCTTTCAAGACGAGGAGAATATAAACCAGTTCCAAGAAACAGTTGATGACTGAATTTTATAAGGGAATAAATTTAAATATAAATTATTGTTGTCAGTAGGTAGGTAATGCTTATTACATGCCTTACGAGGCAACATATATAATGAAATAAACCAAGACATGTTTTAGAATAACCATTGAACAGTATATGGGCCTAGTTAACACGTGGAGCGCCGAGACGGACACATATTGTCCGACAGTGTACTTTCCGTTTGGGTCATATGAAAAATTGCAGAACTAACATTTTTGACAATTGTGTTTTAATGGTGCCAATGAATAAATATGTACATTATAGTCATGGGATATCGATATCATATTTGAGATGGAAATAACAGTCGCCAACCCGTGTCCCCCGCGGCCTGCACTTCCGTACTCCTTCAATAGTTGCAGCCGCGGGGGCCTCGATGCATTGAACACTTCTCTGTTCAATGCATCACGGCTAAGAATTTTATATGAAAATTTAGTTTAAAAGAAATTATTGTTTATTTATTGTTAAGTACCTAAATCCTTTTTAATATTGTACAAAAGGCATGTTTAGTGCTGGCAAGATTGAAGGTGAGCGATCATATATATATATATATATATATATGACTAGCTATATCGTATGTATTTTGTATGTAAGTATTTTTGCATTTAAGAATGTGTTATATATATGTATGTATGAGAGTATTATTTTAATATATCCAACAATTTTTAGGAGCATTTTTAGGTCCAGCATACGGAGAAGACGATGGTAAGTGGTTACCGTCGCCTACGGACGCCTGCAGTACCAGGAGGATTACAAACGCGCTGCCTACCCTTCAACTGTTTATTTACAACTCTCTTGAAGAACCCCATATCATTGGAAACCATTGAACCATAGAATTGAAACTGCATCTGAGATCATTTTTCTGATCTGGTGGTTGACTGGTTGAGAATGCCTTTTGACATTAAGTCCGCCTGTCGTACATATTATTGTTTAATGAAGTTTAAATAAAATAAATTGATTTACATTTAATTTTCCTAACAAATATCTTAGATGTTTAGTAACGAGTGTCTATGGAATATGTTTGATATCATGTTTATGTTTGATCTGTACAAATTACTCACCCCCGTCCTGCCCCTGATTCGCCAACCCCAATATGAAGCTATGCGGGTATCCCATAGCCAAATTCCCCAACCCAATATTGGATCCCAACCCATCCAGTCCCACACCCGCCAATACTCCAGGGTACAGCATAGCTCCTCCAGGCAGGTCTATATTGGGTAAGATCTTGGACAGCGTTGGTGCTGTGGCCAACTTACTGCTGTCAGTTTCTTGAGTGGTAGCTGAAGTAGACGCTTGCGGTTCCCTGGGGAAGTTACAGCAAATTAGATTCCTGTGAATAACACACGCTCAAGTATAGACGTATTTAACATGTAATGGCCCATTCACACATAGAGAGTTTCTCTTAGATTGGTCAAAAGCTGTTGTCCCTGTTATCATCGAGTTTTATCATGATCAGAACAGTTGCAGGCGAGAATGGCATGTAGTTTAGTCGCATACGAGAATCGTATACAATATTCTCGGCTGAACCGTTCGATAAACTCTCCTTGTGTAAAAGAGCCTTAAGACTAAATAGTGGGGAGGTTATGGGTTTAAGGAGCAATTGATTTGTATGTGAAAGTGAAGTGTCTCTTTATCAGATGCGTAAATTGCAATTGTTCTCCATATCCGTATCTCCAATTGCATACTTTATTACGAGATACTCTATTACTTCATAGCATACTTTATTACGAAATTCTTTATTACTTCCTTACTTTATTTCATAAACGTGGATGACGCGTTCGGGTGTTTACGGATTAGCCGATGGACGATGGTTTCGTAATGTATCTATACATCGGTTCATAAGTCATTGCGGTTATCTTCAAAATAAAATTTATCCCTAAAACAATTTTGTTTGGCGCAATATGACATATGCTTTTTAGATGTTCACCTTTGGAATGGAGAAATGGAATGTCAAGTGGACACAATATTATTTATTGTGAGAATATTCGGTCATATATATCTCACAGAGGTTTGTGATATGCTTGTTTGTGCGTGAGATGTTGTATCATCTCTACCTATATATATATATACGGATATGGTGTGGTATATGATAAAAGGTTAATTATTATTTCTCTTCGATTCCGGGTAGCGAAGCACTTCCTCACCTGTGCGGTTCCCGCTCTTTGTCCACGATCCAGTCCCTGTGATTGTGTGGCTGGTGATTTAGCTTCTCACTGGGCGATTCCGGCTCGCTTCCGCTCTCATCGCCGCTCTCGCCAGATGAAGCTGGCTCGTCCTGAAACAAAAAATATATACAATATAAGTAAACGCGAATTTAGTATGTAAATGAAGATCTTCGCACTTCATTCCGAATAGACTATGGTGGTGGCTCTATCGAGTTTGTGTCAGTGTATGGTTACTCTATGGTTGAGGCAATGGAGGTTTGACAGAAGGGCTTGTCTTTTTTGTATCTAATATTAATCGAAGTTTGCAATTGAGTCGGGTGACAAAATGCAATAAGGGGATTTGTTTGCTTGTGTTGAAGTGGACTACATGGAGAGATAGTGAGAGTTGAGTGGAGGGTCAATAGCTCTAAATGTTGAGTGCTCTAGTGAAGCTGATGAGGAGGGGTTCATTAAAAAGTCAAATTTGAAACTTAAGTATTACGTAATAAGAATGTTCCATTTTCAAAACACGTATGAACTAAACAATTCGACTGAACATAGAACACTATTAGACTGTAACATGCTTGTATAACATATCTATAGGTAGTATGTATTCTGAAATCGATGAAAAAAACTAATAAATTAGGTATGTTTCCCGTTACCACGAGCTCTGGAGAACTACACTACTTCTAAAAGAGTGGAATCACCACAACCAGGCCTGGTCAGCGCGGCGTTTTAAGGCCACACATTCCTCATGCACATTCTTTAGGATGATGATAACTATCCATATCTTTGCACGAAAAAAAACAATCCTGTAATTTATTTTCACCACAGTATTTCAGAGCCAGTATTTTCACAGATCGTAGAACAATTGTTTGTGTTATTGATTGGTCGGTCTGATGCAGTAATAATAAAGTAGTTTATAGCTGGTAGAAGATAGATACACGTTATTGTACACCAAAAACATATAGAGTAATACAAAGTACAAGTTATTAGAAGTACAAGCGGCCGCCTTAGCGCTAAAGCGATTTCTTTCAGGCAACCTTTGGGTGGTGAAGAGAAGTCAGCACACGAAATAGAGGCAGATGGTACAATGACGAAATAATGTCTGTATATATATTCATACAGAAATATATAGATACCTACAGGCATTAATATAAACATGCATTAATACATACATACGGAAAGATAAAGGAAAAGAATTTGGACGTAAGAGAACTGTTAATCTACGAGGTAGTGTTCTTTCACTAATCTTTTAAAACTAGCTTCGAGTGCGCTTTATACTTACAGTAAATGAACGTGAATATAAAGTAGAAGAATGGTCAGGTATTTTAAGGAGAAGGTAATCTGAAGATCGAAGATGGAAAGTATGTGAAGATAAAATTTTCTTTAAGGTATCCGTGTCTCAACTGCTTAAACAGTATACTGTAGAGGAGGGAGAGGGTATGAGCATCTCGATGAGGACGGATTGGAAGCCACCTGAGCTGCTGGCGAAATTGAGAAATATGCTCATATTCGCGCAGTCCAAATACGAACTGTATGCTGAAATTCTGAGGACGCTCAAGTTTATTAAGTTGTGCTTCTGTCAAATCCAAGTAGCAAACATCGCCATAGTCAAGTATAGAATAGAAGATAGTATAGAAGTAAACTGCGCTAACACAACCTTGATGGCCTGCGGTAAGAAATTACGAAGTTGGAAGAAGAATGTGGAGAATGAATAAACCAGTTCATATGTATCTGACGCCATTTTACTGAAGCTTTTTATATCTTTGTTACATCACAAAATTAAATTTACAATAATCAAAATAACTTTGTTTTAAACTCCAACTTCTAAAAAATTGCGATTCTGTGTTCTGATATTCTGTGTGTGAAAAAGCTTTCTATGCTCCTAATTTCACGGCCCTGCCATTAAACAGTGAGCAGGTGTCGCAAACCGAAGGCTCTTTGCCACGTTTTAAAGCAAAAATATAACCAGCACCGGGGTTTACAGCCACTTACCCGAGTTTCAAGCAGTTGTGTGAAAATTTGATTAAAATATACATTATGCAAAGATTAAACCACAGAGAACGAATATAGATAGAGTGGCTAGTATAATTGTAGTAATTCATCTATTAAGTCATATATTAATCTTTGCCTGGATAAAATCGCTTATCGATAAGGCCGCCGATTGTCCTTCTAAGTACTTGTATTTTTGTTTTCCTCATGTTTTGGTGTATTACAAAGTATTATAATACTAGTAGTGTATTATAATACGGCCCGGTTAACTAATAGTTCGGTTATAACCGGACTACTGATACCTAGGCGCCATAGAGTATATCAGTCTATATATCTATATAAGTCCAGAGGCCATTCCTTAGTCACGAGGCTGATTAAAGACCTTAACACACTGCACTAGCCATTGTAAGTTGGCGAGATCACTCTTTTCGGGGTTATTTTGCCACCACGGTTTATAGTAGCGGTGGCAAGTCAGGAAAGAGGTCGAGTTGTTGTCGACCGATATTTAGCTTTATATTTATTTGATGGTTATAAAATCAGCATGCTGTGAACATACAATGCTGAATATTAGCCGTAAGCATGCGCGATTTCAATTAAAATATATCTCATGTTCAATCTACATATTTGAGTAAATATCTGTGTTTAATATTATTTTATAATCTGATATAGGATTGGATGAATGAGAAACTGATGAGTGAGCGGTCGGTTGGCTAATGATTTAAGATTTCTTGAATGAGTAGCAGCTGGAGACATTGAACTCCAGTCGGTTTTACTGACTACAACTCTGGTGTCTCGCTCCCTACTACTGCCACATGCATCTTATTCTGTCCCAGTCTGGATTCGTTTAATCAAAGTGCAATCACTCTACGGTTCATATGAACACAACACGGAGTTTACCGGTTAATTTTTCGTTCCCGATAATTCTGTTAGAACGAAACCGAAATAAAAAAGCGATTTAATCTGAAATACTATTGGCAAACTTAAAACCGGCATCAAGTCTTCAACGATATATAGAAATATATAGCTGCGTAAACGTTTGATTTGATTAAAACTTAGTGCCATCGGGAATTTTGAGGTAGTTTTAGACATACGTTGGGCAGCTTCATTACGTCGGGATCGCCACTTTGAAGGTACTGAGTTTAGGTGTCCTGTGGGCAGATTCAGAGGGTTGCGTAAATACTCCATACTACTACAATTATACTCCATTTTATTGATTGATTACATTATTAAATTCGTAACTAAAAATATACAATTCCGTTCGCCGAGCGGGAGGCGAGGGGCGGGTGCACTGTGAACTGACGCTCTACCACAAGTAGCTCTGACAACATACGACACCGTGCGCGTTCTGCGTGCACTGTGTCAACACTGTGTCCGTAAAGTAAGGGTTTCACTTGCCCCGCGCCCACTTATACCATACGATAAGCTCCTCAACAGCACACAAATGACAGTGACGCTTCTGTTCTACCAATATTCCGTGTCTTTGCTCCATTGACGAGTTACCAAGTTTTCCATTAAACGTCTCTTTATCTTTGGTATCGATCTTGTCGAGCCAACAGTATTACTTGTAGCCGACTTTACTTATCGTTTAGGGGTGAATGAACACAGAGATAAGTCTTTGATAACATTGGATGTGTATTGAAGCGAGGATAGATACCGTGAAAGA
Organism: Sesia apiformis; assembly: GCA_914767545.1. Classification (NCBI taxonomy): domain Eukaryota; kingdom Metazoa; phylum Arthropoda; class Insecta; order Lepidoptera; family Sesiidae; genus Sesia; species Sesia apiformis. The sequence continues at coordinate 2,454,661 of OU611958.1, forward strand.
TGCTGTTTGGAGTACTATTTGGTAACTCAGTAATTTATTTTTATGGAAAAAAGGTGGCATACAAGCTTGGCATACCATCAGGTGGCGATATGTCCACTTGATGGTGGATATTGTCGCCCATAAATATCCACGATACATGCCAACATAAGTCCAAAATGACAAACGTTGTCACGCTCCCGGATGCACTGCCTACTTTTGGAGATATAGGAATGGATTTGGAGAAAGGGTTAGGAAAATGGGTAAGGATAAGTTAGGATGGGACGGGGAATTTGCTCTGGCATATCTCACTCACTACGGAAACATGGTATGGGTATGGGAGAATACGAGAAAATGGATGAAGTATTCTGGACTGATATTGGCACGCATTCATGGGCGACAGTATCCATTTACTACCAGTTACTTACTTGAAGCCTCCTTTCTATAAAGAAAACACACTCATACTCGTATATTGTATCCGTAATACCTTAAGACTGGCTCTCAGTCTTGTAGGCCTTGAAGCCGATGTTTAGTGCAATGCTGTAGTGCAATGCAACCAGCCCTTTCAGTAACCAGTGCAGGACTCCAGTCTCCTGCACGAGGGATGTAAGGCCTTAAGACGCCACGCTGGCCGACGGATTGGCGAGTTATGGCGAGATCGGCGTTACCTTTAGAGGTGGTGTAATTCCGCAGTGCTTGTGGTACCCGCTCTTGCTTTTTACGTGGTACCCGCTTCCTATAGTTGCTTTTTATGATACTCACTTTTATGATATTTTATGATACTCATTTATGAGGGGGAGAGTGCACGCTGCAATCCAACAGCCGCTGGGCGCACTCGACTGGCCACGTTACCCCTCTCTCACAGAAGACTACCTTGAAATGTACTGCATTTCCCACTTAATCTTATTTCCCTAATCGTTTTCGGTTTTCGGTACGTGTTTCGGTAGTGAGTGAGATGTGCCAGAGCCCATTCCCATTATATCCCTACCCATTTCCCCAACCCTTTCTCCAAATCCAGTCCTATATCTAAAGGTAGGCAGCGCATCCGGGGGCGTGCCAACGTTTGTCATTTTGGACTAATGTTGGCAAGTATCACGGGTGTCTATGGGCTACAGTATCCACTTACCATCAGGTGGACTGTATGCTCGTCTGCCGCCTTCGTCCATAAAAAAAAAAACTCACGGGAAGTGATTTTCTGTTGTACAACCGGTCGATACCACACGACACCCGACACCACACTTGTCGTAAGTTGTATTATTTATTATTCATCTGTATTATATAAGGCATTATGTATTATTTAGTATTTATAATATGGCTGCAGTACAAGCAGTTTATTAACTAAATGAGCTCTCATCGAAATCGCAGACTGCTATTTAACAATAGCAGTCTGCGATACAACTAAAAAAATAGAACCCTGATTTTATTTATAAACTGTGGAAATATGTTACCGATTCGTTTATCAAATAAATCTGCGAATTATATCTATTCTGCTTCAATTAAATCTTCGCATGCCATTTCGAATTTCTCGACCAGGCAAGAAGTGTCTTTTCAGGTGGATACTGTTGGGAGAAGACAATATGACGTCATCGATGGAAACCGGACAAAACAAACTATATTGTCCTAAAACTGTGTTCTGCAGTTGTTGCAGCCTAAAGTCATGTACGGTGGACAAAACAATATCTTCAGCACGACCTAGTTGCACGACATTACACCAGGCCAAATTGGTTATTTGACAGATATAATAACAAATTATAAAAAAAATATTGCCAAAAATAATTATGAAGTGCTTAAAATTTTTGCATTATTAAAAAAAATAAAGATTTTTACGTGATTTATGAGATCCGAAACGCGGGAAGCTATAATTGTTAACCGCGTGACGTCACAACACTAAACATTTTTCGGCGTTGCGTAATTTATCTACTCTGAAAGATAGATTTCGTGATTGATTTTATTGATTGTTCATGGTCTACACAAAATGGAAGGTGGCTTTATTAAAGCTGATAGTGCAAATTTTACGAAGTAGAAAGAAGTAGTACTTTTATGATTGCAAACTTTGCTGGCAATCCGGACCTTTTCTCAGCTGAGATATGTAAAAACTTCTGTGTAGATTTATATAAGAAATTATTTAATTCTACAGTATTTCTATATTTGTTAAAATAAAATGTAAATAATTCTTTTATTTTACATCGGGTAAACGCTTAATTTTAAGCATACAACGAAGTGTTTAGGTTATTTGGATTTCTAAGAAAAGTACATAGATATATCTAGTTAATTAGTTATTTTATAATTGATATTGTTTATTAACATTTAGATAATATATTCAATGTCATTATTTTCAGATATTCAAGACGGTCTTATGGCGATGACGCCAGCGACGTCCAGCCAGCCAGGGTATGACGACATACCCGTCCAGCTGAAACGAGAATCGACTTTGTGTAAAGAAGGTTTATCGAATAGAAGGTAAAGTGTAAAATTATTAGGTACTTACGTTAAAGTGATTTCCACAAAAATTGTATTGTCGATTTATTTGATGTATATACCAGGTCTTGTCCTGCTAACTGAAACCACTGTTTCTGAAGTTTTGTACATTTAGGAACATGTATAAACAATTTGGTAGGATATTTAATGGTCGTACTTCTACATGTAGATACTGCACACGTTAAATATGTGAAAAAAAAAAAATTATAAACCGTCCTCTCGGAATAGAAGTTGTTTGTAGTTTTGTGACGTCATAGACACAAGATGTCACGTGACCGTACTGTTACCGCGCGAAATTGAAATCAATAAAAAAGTATTTTTATTGAATCTTTTTTAACAAAAAAGAAATTGTCGAGGGTATAATCAATAGATTTCGCATGTTTTAAAATACTTTCTCGATAATTTTCAGATAGCTAAATCAATTAATTCGATAAGGAAAATATCTCGTTAGTCATTATTAAGATTCAGTACCTAGCTTAAGCAAATGCCATAGATACTCCTATGGTAAATACTTAAAAAAAAAGCGAAAGAAAATGAAGGATAAAGGAAAGTCCTTGTCCATTATCCATCCCAATGCTATTTCCCACTCTACTCCAGAAAGGTAGGCGGCGCATCGGGAGTTGCGCTAACATTTGTCATTCTTAAGGCATGTATCGTGGATTTAGATGGGTAACAACATCCAGGTGTATGGTCTGCTTGTCAATAACCTTCTATTTAAAACTTACAGGACTTTCCAAAGGACAGTCACCTCACACGTACTTTTGCTCTTCTCATTCATAAAGACCAATTATTGACGTACATTTCGTTACATTTTTATTTGTATGTACGCTTGCTATGCAGTCGGTACAAACCCAACTTATCAGATGCACAGAAGAAAGCCCGCGTTAAACGGTATTTAGTTACCAACAATTATTATTATTTAGTGCGGCGGCGAGCAAAGGCGACGCCCACGCGACTTTGCATCGATGACCGTGCGTGAGGAAAGAATAGAGTAGACCTACCTGATCAGTGGGGTTTTTGAGTCGTTAGTGTGCCGAGTCATTACTTGAATATCAGTAAATTAATAAAGATTTGAAAAGGGGTTCAATAAGAAAACACAAATAAACAAACCACAATAAGTAAATAAATATTACAATACTACTATAATTATAAATTGGAAGGTTTGGATATTTGTTACTCAATCGCGTAGAAACTGAACTGAACTGAAACTCAATCTGAACCGATTTCGTTGAATCTTGGCAAATCCGGAAGGTACATATACGGAAGGTACATATACATATAAATACGGAAGCCAAGGTACATATAATCCGGATTAAAAGAGAGGCTATGATTCATATGATCTACTCGTATATGAATAAAGTTGCGGGCAAAAGCTAGTAATAAATATTTTTAATACATTCACGACAATTAGAAACGTGCATAAAAGGGGTCTTCTGAATCCTGAAAATTCGGTAGGCACCCTCATCTTCCTGGTGCTACACGTGTCCATGACCACTTACCGCCATGAGTAGGCCGCATTATCGTCCTTTGTACAAAGGACAAAGGGCCTTATAGAAATAAGAAAAATAATCATTATCAAAATTAACCAATACGGAGGCGTTAAGATTTATGCATGCCGTAAACAATAGACAAACAATAAAAGGTTAAAGGTTAAATAAATAAATAATCAAATAAGAACAAAATGGCACCCTTCTTTTCAAATACGTCGTGTGTTTGAAGTGTATTGTCGTATTTGTATTTGTGTATTTGTCGTGTATTGTAAAGGGCGTTAAAACCAATCTGTATTTATTATATTTTACTTATAATGGAATAGGCCTTGGTCATGACTGACTGTCACAAGACAAATTGTGACCACAGTTCACGTGTAAACGCGAAAATAAAAAAATATGAGCCTTGTCTCTCTGCCATGGATCCTGTTCAGGATCAGTTCAGCTCAGATCCTAAGGCGGCGGCGTTTTTGCGAACTAAGATTACAGTCTTTAAAAAGTCATCCGTGCAAACAGTATGTCTTATCCACACTATTCTTACATGAGCAGTAAGCATACGATTGTATCTGCGCCCGCGCAGCGAACTACGAAATCATACTTTGTATTTATTAACAATTGTACCCGTGATACGTATACAGATACCCGCTAATTACCACAATCGAATATAATGTGCTTTTATAATGTGACATTGTGTGCTATTACATCTAATTAACGTGCGTTTACATTAAATGAAAAACATTGCCGCGTAACACAAGAAATCTTAAAAACACTTTTGTTTCAACTTAAGTTTTTGTTTTATTTAGTTTTTAAAATTAACCAACCCTTTTATCGTCCATTTCTAGACATTAACTTGCACATTGTCGTGTGCACGAGGGATGAATGACCTCATGCAGTAATTATAATAATCTATACAATAATAAAACAGTAAAGGGTTTGAGTCTGTACAATGACGTAATTTAAAATAAATTGGGGTCTCTTTAGAAGATACAGAAAACAAAAACAGTAGTTTTTAAAATATACGTTTGTATGTTTGAGCATCACGTGAATACTACTGAACGCATTTTGATTGTGTTTTCACAAACGTATAGTTAAGTATCAAAAAGGAAAACTGGTATATGTGTCATCTTCATATGACACAAGGAAGGTGTCAATACTCAAAACTAATGGATGGACTTTAACGAGGTTTGCACTGACATGTAGCTCAGTAGCAGTGCCAAGATTTTGTCCTTAAATGCGTTGTATCAAGAGTGGGCTGAAAAAAGTCATTGAAATATTTATTATCTGTTTGTGCAAAAACTATTATAGGTAATGAATTAGGATACCTATTGGCTGATGCATAGTCTATCGTCCGAAAGGAGATTTGGAGTATGTGGCATATGTGGTGAGAGTTTGTAGAGAATTCTGTAACCTATATAGTGATGACAACATTGACCAGTGGTATTGGAGAACAACGCGATTGCTGTACAGAACTATTCTTTACAACGCCCATCTCGGGATATAATAACCGTAGGTATCTACAGCTGCATCTACACGCTGCATTCCTACAGCCGCTGGGTGCACTCGACTGGCCACGTTACCCGTTTCTCACAGAAGACTACCTTGAAATATACTGCATTTCCTACTTTATCGTATTTCCCCAATGTACGTACGTATTTCGGTAGTGAGTGAGATATGCCAGAGCCTATTTCCATACCATTCTATCCCTCCCCATTATCCCGACCCTTTCTCCCAATCCATTCCTTAATCTGCAAAGGTAGGCAGTGCATCCGGGGGCGTGCCAACGTTTGTCATTCTGGACTAATTTTGGCATGTATCGCGGATGTCTATGAACAACAGTATCCACTTACCATGAGGTGGACTGTATGCTCGCTTGCCGCCTTTTCTCTATAAAAAAAAATCGTACTTCATTGGCAAGGGGTCGTCACGTACGATGAGGTATACAAATCAATTTATACCACGTAACCAAAGGTTGTGAAAAGAACTACCCCCTGAGGTTTAACGTTACGCTGCGGCTTGGGCTTCTTCAAGAATTACGTTTTTCTGAAATCAGTAACGAGCATGAACAACTTTCGGAAGATATCCGACGGTGCTATGAAAGTATTCGTGAATTACCTACATGGAATTTAGTTTTATGTGTTCATCAAAATCAGACATGCACTTGACGAGGTTTTTTATTTAGAACATTGTGTAGTTAACAAGATATTTTCCTAAGATAGTTATCGCAATTTTACACCGGACTATAGGTAAAAGTTCTGTTTACTTCTTACTTTTAGTAAAAATTTACGTTCTTTAGTAAAATGTGAAAATGTACCATAAGAGGTTTCTCATTCACAACGACGTTATATGCTAACAATAGAAAATACCGTACATGAATGTGCATACCGATAGATTCGATTGTATAGATTAAATATAGCAATTATTCAAGAATAATTTCGGCAATATCCTGCTAGCATCGTTTCTAGCATCGACTTCATAGAGGTTTTCCTTCCTTCAATCTCTGTCCTAGTTCCCATAACAATATAGTAATAAAACACATCAACACTACGTCTACTACTCCAATTTAAATCTCGTGCTGCAAATACAAAGTGGCACAAGAAGAGCATACCATGTAAAGACAATCGAGTAGATCGTATCGCCTCCGATCGTGTTCGATACCGCGGACAATCGATCTTTGTTACAGTCGAGATAGAACCGGTGCTGGCTGAATTTGTTCAATTGCTTGTTACTGTAATAACTGTTAGGTTAAAGTAATACTAAAGAGGTAAGCGTCAACCACAGGTGTGATTTTCAAAATTTGTCATAAAACAGGTGCCGAAACGAGTCTCTGTCGGTAGGCCTGATTTAATTCAAATTATTTACTTCAGACAATGGTCCGTATAATTGTTAGTGCAAAACTAACAATTATAGTTTTTGCCTTTATAAGAACACAGTGTTGACACAGTGCACGCAGAACGCGCACGGTGTTTTATATTGTCAGCAACTTGTAGTAAGTATAGCGTCAATGTTCACAATGTGCTCACCAGTAACACGCCCCACGAGATGAAAACTTTTATTTAAATCGTGTGATAATTTAATAAAACAGTATGGAGGACGATTTCTGATGCTGCATACAGTACACCTAAAACCAGTACCTCCACATCTTGAGGAGATATTCAGAAAATACGAACCATGTAATCTTTTATAATAAGATTCTTATGAATGGCTTGAAAATAAATGAAGTACAAAGCCTATTTATACATCATCGCTTTGAATGGCGCATGAACCGTCCAAAGTACAATTTGATTCCGCTTGTTAACGCAATATGTGACGTAGGAAGGTAATGCCTATCTACATGGAGCTACTAAACTTCTACCACATCACACGGCAGACCATCGATGGTGTAATCGAGTTCACGAATGGAGACCACGTATCGGAAAACGTAGCGCGGGACAGTTTCCGGCCACGCGGACTAATTGGGTTTTTGAAAAAAAAAAAATATCAATTTTTTTTATGTATTTTAAAACTTTATCATAAATTATATTAATAATCAATGCGAAATACTCTTAAAAAATGTTTATTTAATTTATTATAAACAATTTAAAATTGATAAAATTTTAAAAAGAATCACGTGACTACAAACGCGCTACGATTGGTCGCCATGTTTGTGACGTCATAATGTTAAAAGGATTTCTCGATAATACAGTATCACAGGCTTCTACATGTAAATTGACGACAAATATCCGACATTTAGTTTAAAAAATTATTTATATTAACTACTTTTATTTAGTTATGTGTGATATGTGTATTTATAAAGGCTAATTCCGATAATATACCTGATGTATGTATGTATAAAATGATATTCGGTTTAATTCAGTTGAAGTTCGAGGTGCTAAAGCATCAAGGTAAGTTTATAAAAAAATAATATTGTAAATTAAAATATTAAATGATTTATTCGTCATTAAATATAATTAATTTTTATTTATCGAATGCTATTTATTTCATTTATACGTTTACATAAATATTTTTTAATTACTGTATTATTATAAAATACTTACATCAAAATGATCTTCACAACAAAAAAAAAATGATGTTGTTTTGGAATTAGGTCGTCGCACTGCTTGGAACCGTTTATTTCGACGTTCAACATTTTGTGGAACATTTAAAAACATTTTTTCAGGAGTTTTTGTAGTATTCGTACATAATGGTACGAAGCAAGCACGATAACTTTTAAGGTTAGACATTTTCGATATATTTATTAATATATTGACGATAATAACAAGATTTAATCGATTAATAGTCAAAATACTGTATCAGCTGTGTGCTACAATGAGTAGAAATTAACATTGTGACGTCACACGCGCTCGGGTTTGTTCGGGAACTGTCCGCGTGTTTTCGGTACTGGATTCAAAAAATTATTTGTAATTAAATATAACTTTTTAATTAAAGCGAAAAAAAAAACTAAAAATAGTTTTGTTATAAAATGTGATCTTTCCATTAATGATAAAAAAATTTTTTTTTCAAAAACCCAATTACATAAAAAAAAGGGCTGGATGCGAAGAACAGAAGATCGTGTGTTATAACCACATCGTAACCGTAACCAGACCTTTTAATGTCCATTGCTGGGCATCGGCATCCTCACGTACATTGTTTTGTACATGAGAGATGTATGGTCTTACACGACTCTGGCCAAGCGGATTGTCGAGTACACTATTTCAGAAGTGGTGTAGTTGCTCAGCTCTTGTGGTAGCGGCTTCCCTATCCCTTAATCACCTTTAATGATGCCCACGGGAAGATATGGGGCTAAAGTCTGCCGACACCACTCGCGATATTGGATATAGGCTCGCTACATTTGGACTGGACTTTTGTCTGTATCTAAAAATGGTGATTTATAGAACAAAATTGTTGATTATCAAGAAGTTTCACCTTAGATTTAAGGTCACCTCATCTTAAGTCACACGAAGATGAAACTGTCATCACCCAGATATGATTATTTTCAATCATTTATCAATCGCGATGTGTTTCGCGTAACCTGACGCTCTAATGGGCGATGACTCTAAGAAATAGAAACTCGTTCAGACTTGGTATGGCCACTTTAGGAGAGCGGTGATACCCTAGGGGTATCTATACTCGATTCACATTCGTGTGATCGTGAATCCAAATCCTCTTCACGTACCACTGAGTATCTACTTAAGCACGGATTTAAAAACATCATGAGCAAACCCGCATGCTCGAGAAATAAACAAAATCTGGATTATGTGTATCCACCAATCAGCACTGGGCCCGTGTGATGGATTACGGGCCGAAATCCTACAGTGATTTACTAGGGGAGGCCTGTGCCCCGCAGTGGGACTTTAAAGGCAGTGGTAAAAGTACATGACCACTCTCCCATCACTTATGTTTTTAAAGACTAATTTATTTATTCAACCATCACCTCCATCACCTTCCTACCTCCTACCAAAAGAGCCCTTGACCAGTTTGAATAGAATAAGGGTTACCGTAAAATATAGTTTCATTTTGTCCCCTACACCGGACAATTTATAGCTTAGTATTGTATGCGCGAGCTGTTATAATAATTGTGAGCTTTTGTTAGGTTGAACTTGGAGGTTGCATTGTGTGTACAACACGTGGAGCTAGGTTGAATAAGAAAAAAAACAAGTTCTATTCATTACTTGTTTTTTTTATAGTTATAGTTTATAGTTAAGGTTTCCGTAAAATGCATAAAAGGAATTAAGTAATAACGAAAAATTTATTTGAACAAATGACAAAAAGGTCAAATTTAATGTCTATCAATGTTTTAAAAACTATCTGAATTACAAATTATGTCCTTTCAGCAGCTAAAAATACCCTCGTATCAACCAAAAATCTTCGCTTTGCGTATTTAAATCCTTACATTGTAAACACATTATTCTGGTCACCCCATACAAATGTCCGACACACATACAACCCAAACATGTGTATGGAGTATTCCTATTATACAGTTCGGAATGCGTCTGGTTGATTTTGAATGGGCGCTTATTATGCACCCATTTACACCCGAGAGCCGAACACGTGGATACAGAGATACACTGGATAAGACTGACTATGAATAGAGACGTGTAGTTAGGCTTAAAAGATATACATATTAAAAAGTAGATTTCGCATTCATTCGTTTTAAAAATGCTTAGGTATACAAAAGCCGACTAGGCCTACAATTGTGTAATTGAAGATCTATAACTGACTTATAGACTTATAATAACTGATCAAACTTCAAGCGACTACGAACGACGAAGATAGCGCTCTACCACGAAACAATACCGCCGATTGCGTCTTCATATTCGTTTTTCTTATTTAAGTTATTCGTAATACAAGTAAATAGTACTTGATATATGTTCGGGCCGCTTTATTGTTTTGATCACGTTTTTGAACTCGGTCTTTTAGTCCATGACTGTGTACTTCAAACTAGGAACATAGCTTTGATATTCCTTTTAATTTTAATAAATTATAATGAGTGATTAGGTGATATTTTTTGCACGCTGTTTGAAAATAGAATTGTGTAGCATCTAATGGAAGTTGTCACCTATGAAATTGCCGTTTGTTCATAGTGGCCACTTTGAACTTAGTTGTCTTGTGTTTGACTTGGAATTCCAAATTCAAATTAATTTCAATTTAAAGCTATGACATTCTTTTTCAAAATCAGTTATCCATTTGTTTTTCCGTCAAACGACTTTTTGCTGAGATATCGTTGTTTGCGACCATGGAAGAGAAATCGCGTTATTTTCGAATATGAGTTCCGTCGTGGCAACCACGCAGCACAGACGTCACGTAATATCGACGATGTGTACGGACCAATCTCAAACAACTCATTCAAACCAAGTCTGAGTTAGCAGCAGCCTTCGGCGAAAATGACAAAACGATATTGATTCATTTGTGTCAAATCGGGAAGTGAAGAAGCTCGGAAAGTGGGTACCGTATGAGCTTAATGAAAGTCAGCTGCAAATACGCGTCGAAGCTTGCCTTACTTTGATGAACTGGCACAAAAACGAAGGTATTCTGAATCGTATTGTCCCTTGTGATGAGAAGTGGATCCTGTATGATAATCGTAAACGTTCGACACAATGGTCGAACTTAGGAGACACAGCCAAACAAACCAAATAACAGCGCTCGCCCACACACTGCACGACAGACAGTCTTAAAGTTACAGCAGCTTCGGCTGGAAACTCTCTGTCACCCACCGCACTCGCTAGACCTTGCCCCTACTGATTTTCGGAATTTGGATAACTTTTTACACTGGACAAAATTCAACTTTGATGACGCAGTGAAAAAAGCCTTCAGAGCATTCATCGATTCCCGTCCCTGGGAGTTCTATAAGCAGAGGCGTCAATCAACCTCCATTAAAATGGCAGAAGTACATTGATAATAATGGACAATACTTCGATTAATCAAATATATATTTTTAATAGTTTTTTTTTAATTTTCCACATATAACGGAAATTTCACAGGTAAGGACTTAATATTATTATTATTTACGAAAAACGTACTATTATGTATATTTAAAATAAAAAACAGTCCGATTTTTTATCCAATATCCAAGATCCCACAAAGCCATATCTAGTTTCTATAAGTCTCGCTTGATGATACGAAAACAGTAGCCCAAAGGCGTACGATACGCATCTCGTTGGCGCGGTAACAAGGGCCATGTTCCTGTCAATCGAGCTAATGTTCCGAGCAACTACAATCGCTGTGTGTGCGTATCATTTTCATATACATGTGTATGTAAATAAAAGACGTGGGCGAAGGAAGTTGGATATGTTATAATATAAGTTAAGTTTTGGGGAGGAACTTCAGGGATTTCTTCGTAGAAAGAAAAATTAAATTAGGCTTTTTTTAAGAATGTATTATAGATAAACTTATATTAGTACACCTTGCGTTCGAACTTGGCCTGGTCCTCTGTCATGCCCCTCGATCTAGTTGGTGTAGAATATTTTTGCTAAAATATCCTACAAGTTCACCTTTAACCGCAAAAAAGTCACAATCCATTATCAAATGGCACACGTTCTCTACTAAGCGGAGAGGCCCGGAGTTCCCACAAACTTGTGTATTATGAACATGACATGACGCAAGACGCACGTTGTGACAACACACACACGCACACACACACTTTTTTGTGCCGCGACAGTCGACATTGTGGGTCTTGTTGGCTCTATGAGTACTATGACAAAAAGTGATCTACGACATTCGGATCGTGAACGTTACTGCGAATCTTAGATTTAGACTCCTCATAAAAATGAAAAGCGTCACTCAATCTGTTTATTTTGTACTTCTTTTTAGGAAGGAAATAGCAGACGAGCAGACAGTCTACCTGGTGGTGAGTGAATACTGTCGCCCGTTGACATCTATGACACATGGCGACATCAATCAAGTGACAAACGTAGGCACGCATTTCAGTGAGAAAGGGGTAAATAGGCAGTAATTATATAGCAAGGTAGACGGCGCATCTGGGGAAGTGCCAACGTTTGTTATACCTGGCTGATGTTGACATATATCGTAGACATCATTGTTTTCAGGCAGAATGTAGCTGGTTCACCATATCTTTCTTTAATAACGCACACGTAATGTTCGCTGTATAAAAAAATATGATAAAACTAGATCTTAAACATTTAGAAGCTAACTCACTTATACAGTGCTGCATCAGTCTCTACTGGGGATGTTTCGAATATTCACATTCGTTTCGGCGAATACCCGCCACTTTTCAAGTATTAATTAATTAATGGAGTGTAGACTTTCTCGGCCGGTGTCCATATTAATTGAATCTTCCGGGCTACTTGGCCGAGGTCTTCTGGAATCTCTTCTCTTTCTTCCAAATGTTTCGTCTTTTCGAGCGCAACTCGAAGCCGAAGAGATAACATCTCTCCGAAAGTGAACGCAGTCGCCACTGAAGATGTCAACCGCAGTTGTTGACGAAACGTTTGGAAGAAAGAGAAGAGATTCCAGAAGATCTCAGCCAAGTAGCCCGGAAGATTCAATTAATATTAATTAATTAAGTATTAGTTTAATAATATTATTAGTGGTATTCGTCATATACTAAACGAATACTCGAATGTAAAAGCCCAATGTTAATAGTAGATAAAACAGGTTTTCTACAAAAAAAGAAATATTTTAACGAGTAAACATTCATTTCAAAATCAGTTACGTATTTAAGGTATTTAAAATTAGATTATATCAAAAAAGTTGATACTTACTGATTGGCATAACAAAAAAAAAATAGTACTAACTTTAAATTGAACTACTAATTTTACAAATACGTGTGTAGTAAGTTAGGTACTATTTTACAAATACGTGTGTAGTAAGTTAGGTACTATTTTACAAATACGTGTGTAGTAAATTAGGTACTATTTTACAAATACGTGTGTAGTAAGTTAGGTACTATTTTAAAGATATGTGTGTAGTAAGTTAGGTCCTATTCATAATCGTATTCATGTTCGTGAATAGTGGGGAAAATTATTCACATTCATATTCACGAATAGTAATTTTTTGCTATTCGCAACATCCTTAGTCTCTACTGTAGTGCTGTGACTGTAATTATACGTATGTATAATAGTGCTAGTGCATCAGAAGCAAGCAAACCACGCTAGTGAGATAAGGATCTATGTAACAAGACGGGAAGAGTTCTTATTATGGACGTAGCATTTTGTCCCAAAACACCTCTATCTAAGTATATTCCATATTAGCTTATTATGTACCACTGCGGGCCATAGTAATCCCCTTCCAAAGAGTACAGATTAATCGGCGAAATAAAAAAAAAGAATATCTTTAAAAATGACTGAGCTTGGAACTCAAAAAATAGAAAATAATTAAGGTATAGGTGGGGAACTCAGAAAATTATGCGAAAAAGAAAAAATAGGTTCTACGTGTGATAATACTGATAATCATTATTTTAAAACATTTTTAATGAGACACGATATTTTAATTCATCTCGTAAAAAATCTGAAGGGATATTTGAACTTGGAATGTTTCGTTTTTTCGTTATAGATAGTCATACTTTTAATTGACATCAAAACCAGCCAGTGTTCCATAGATAAAAACTGTTTGTCGCAAAACATTCTGAGTAGCCTCGTAGATCAATGACATCTTCATTCTACAGTCTTATTACAACCACGCATGAATGATAGAGATACATTCCCACCACGTCCCTACCCCAAATATTTTCAAGCTCATATATAATTAATTATTTATCTAATCATTTGTAAAATCATTGTATGGGTTTGTTTTTTCCTCCAGTTATCAAAATTAACGTAGATTTTTTCTTAATTACATCGCAGACAAATCGACGTTTGGTTTTGTGATGTGTTTATCCAAATATAAAATGTCTAATATTAATATTAGAAATAAATAATTAATAAGCCGTACCATACAAACTCTCTCTCTCTCCCAATGTCTCTCTATCGACCTGTCTCTCTACTGCTGGATATAGGTCTTTTCCGAGGCTCACCACCACACACCATCTTCGGCTCTTCTCATCCAGACACCACCGGCGTACTTCTTGAAGTCGTCGGTCCACCTGTCCGGAGGAGTCCCACACTGGGCTTCTCGGTTCGTGGCCTCTATTCGAGGACTTGTGTAATCCACCAGTTACCGGTCCTGCGGCAAATATAACCTGCCTATTGCCGCTTTAACTTGCTGATTTTATAAGTTATGTCGGCGACTTTATGTTATGTACTTTGTGGGCTCTCTTCATGTGCGATCCTATCCCGTAAAGAAACTCCGAGCGTAACTCGCTGAGTGCCTTTAAACTTATGACTTTCCGGCCCATCATACGGATTAAGTCGCAATCATACAAATTTTAGAACCAACCCTCAAATATCCTGTTCTTTGGGATCAAATCTAAAGTCACTAACGGGAATACGCCGTCCCAAAGGCAAGCTTAGCGAAACCGTGTCCCCTGTCGGCGGCGTCCTGACGCGTGTCCATTGTAGATGTGCGATTGGATTCCCGGGGCAGGGCAGATAGCGCTGATGTGACAGCTGAATTTTAACGTGTAGGTGGCGAGGGTGCCAATTACCCGTGCTCTTTGTGTGTTTGTGTTTATTGGATGTACTTATTACCAGTCGTTGGTAGGACTGGGGGAGCATTTAATCTGTTCTATTCAAAATACTAAAGGCGTTATCTATTCTCGAGTCTCATTCCTGTAGTACATGACGCGAGGGGAATCATATCAAATGCAATGAGAAGTAGAATTTAAAAATGTATATTGGGGTTAAGGGTTAAATGGAACGAATTAAGAAAAACATATTATAAATATAATTTGAATAATGGGATCTTTCCGCAAGGCAGATTTTAAACATTTGTTTTGGTCCCTTTGGAACTTATTTTAAACATAAACTTTATTTAATTAATGTGCATTTAATTAATTTATTAATGTATATATACACCATTATTTATTTATTTAAACTTTTTTTTTGGTAAAGATAAAATGATAAAATGTTAAAGATTAATAAAAATCTAATTTCGCAAAGTAAGATTGACTTATATTATAACTATTCTAGGTTAACAAATAACTAAACATTTGAATTTATGAGGCAATTAAGAGTAGTTTAACATAAACGCTAATGTATTGATTATATTAATATTGATGTGCTTGATTACATTGATTGGGTGGATTGCCTGTTCATTTGGGACCTTCCTTCTTAAAAAAAGTATGTGCATACAGTTTAAGTTTGCAAATCGTCGAAGTTCATAAGAGAAAGGCGGCATTTGCCTAATTTTACACTGTGGCAACACGCACCCATTTATCACATTTCAGAGCAATATCGAGATGCTAGCTAATGCAGTGTAACAGAGACCGCCCGGGAATCGAATCTCATACCGATTAGAGCACAATACTGATGTCGTAATGTCTAACTCGTAATGTTAATAACATAATAACAAGCCGCAACCTATTTTGGACCGTAGCTTGGACGAAACGGGAGCAAGTTGATGGCGTCATGTAAAATGGCATAACTCAAAAATTTTAAAAACTGATTTATGTAGGTACTAACTAATTTTTAAATCATAGTTAAAATTCAGATATAATTTTGAACTAAAATAAGGTATAAACTGTATGAGTTAAACCTGACCAGTGTTTTCATGTTTCGTTAAGTAGTTAACCTTTATTGGGTCACGATGAACATTTATTAAGTTACCCATATTTATTAAGTTATACAGGTGTGTCCAAAACTTGATCGAAGCCTGAAACCATCTATTGTGCTCATTATGCTGAGTTTATTGACATAAAAAAAAAGTACATACTTTTTTTAAAGATTTTTTTATATATTTATCAAATTTGTACGGAAATTACGGTAAAAACTCAAATAAAGTGTTGAATTAAGATAGGTCAACCAGGGGGTTATAATAAACTATAAAAAAAAAAAATCTACCGTTATTAAATATATGTTTACAATTACTCGCGTCCAAATTGTCTCTATCTCAGGTAATATTTATCGTTAAAATTAAGAATTCGAACGTTGAAGTATTAAACAGAAATTATTGTAGCAAAAAAAGTCTATATTTAGCCATTAAAAGCGTTTCGTTATTTTTGTGCCGGCAGAAGTTATTGACGCGTTAATTTTTCAGTCGTGGGTGATTATCGCCCGGTGAACGGGTACGCTAAAACTTTGTCCAGCGAATAACGTAGGCTTTACGGTTAAAACATCAATTATTCTCTCCAGTAGATGCTGCTGGCAGTTCGCTGAAGTTTGTGGACGTTTCGCTTCAGTCAGTGGATTCAGTTTTATAAAATATGCTTTCAAAAGTGTTGATGGGTGTTTTGGTGTCTGGACGCACTTTCTGAAAGGAGGAAAGAATATTTCCTCATTCATTTTATTTATTTAAACTTCATTGCACTATGCACTACGTTCATTGTACCACAGGCGGACTTAGTGCTATATAGCATTCTCTACCAGTCATCCACCAGATTATACAAAGAGATTTTTCGAGTGAATACACCAATTAACTATATGCGGCTTAATGTTATGTTATGTTCTTCAGCGATACTTTAATGACTAAGTGCAGGGTGGTGTAAAAACTGCTATTACACTACCCTGAATTTAGTCTCTAAGTGAGTTAGGATTCCTGAATAACGTGAAGTGTAATAAGCCATGTAAACATACAAATCGACCCCATTAGATTAGTTTATTGATTTACTGAAAACACTAGATTCGTTCCGTAAGATCGCTTAAAGGGACTTACGCCTTATACCGAGTTTTCGCTGAATCTCTTAAGAATTTCACGAAATGGCTAATAACGTGATATACTTAGCAATTAAACATCTTTAAACTGTTTAAATCGCGTATATTTAACATTATTTATCATTAATAACATTATTTATTTAGCGTATATTTAACATTACGGTCACGGGATGACTGACAGTCACCCCGTGACCACGTCCACTGCAAAGTGTTCGAAACGTCGGGATATAAATAATGTTAAATATACGCGATTTAAACCGTTTAAAGTTGTTTAATTGCTATGTATAGTAATCGCGAAAACCTAAGAAAATATAACGTTATATACTATTTGTGTGTACCGAAATAACGTTTTGTTTGCAATCAGCCCTTTCAGTATCCAATGCTGGATACTGGCTTACCCATGCACATTGTCTTGTGCATGAGAGATGTATAGCCCTTAAGGCACCACGCTGGCCAAGAGGGTTGGCGAGTCCACTCTTTCAGAAGTGGTGTAGTTCCTCAAGGTTTGTGGGAACGGCTTAGTCATCTCTTAGTCGCGTTTTACGACACCCACGGGTGAGAGATGGTATGTTGCAATTCTATAGCCGGCCGACATCACACGGAATTTTTGTTTATTATCTAAATATTATTAGAAGCCTATATGGATTTAGTGGTAACATACAGACAGACGGTTAACCACAAATCATCAGGTAGAGCGGCCGTCATGTTAATTTTAAAGTGATGTCAAATAATGCCGCAACTAATGGGTATTTAAAGCTTTCATTAAGTTGAAACAGTTGCGGGTAAACCGACGTTAATTTACTTTGATTGAATACCCGCATTGTCGTGTGTAGGATTAAAGTGGTTAAACGTAATCTTATTTGTTTGCATTGATCGGTTATTGAGACGACATGGGATAAAGTCTCTTTTATCTCATTATACGTGGCCGTATTACGTTGGTTGGTTTTCAACTCCACCCCTACCCGTTGGGTATCGTAAAAGGTGATTAAGACACAACGAAGCCAATACCACAAGCCCCGAGCAACTACACCACCTCTAAAGGAGTGGACTCGCCAACCAGCTTGGCCAGCGTGACGTTTTAAAGCCACACATCCCTCGTGCACAAGACAACGGTTACGATAAATTCATACTTGTACATATTTGCATATATTAATACTAATGTTTGTACAAAACTTAAAGCCAGACGATGCTGACGAAATCAGAATAGAAACCCAAAATTTTTCTAAAATTTTCAACTTACGTGAGTTTGCCTGGCGTCCGCAACAAGACACGGAAGTCCTCAGCCGGTGGCACAATAGCCGGCAAGATGAAAGCGGCACTTAATATGCGTGACGTAATAGCGCTAATGGTGCCCTAAGCCCGGTATGACCATTGTTATGGGGCTTATTTATGGAGCTCGCCATCGAGAATCCTTTGGGATTTGCGCCCGATTTTATTCATATTCGCGATCGGTTTTTGTCTGCTGTTCGAAGCTATGGATGTTATTTGTTTTATTATATTATTTTTTCTCTTCATGTATGGCAATAGCGTAGTCAGCACATTGTGCCCGTATCAAGTTTCTCATTTCACATGTGGCAACTGTGGCAGTGTCTAGTTTTCGCAATCAAAATTCAATACACTTCTCGTCAATGTCCAGTCCCGAAGCAAGTCACTGGTCGCTCAGTAAAGTGATAATAGGTTTACTGAAGACAGAAGAGTTGGACTTCTTGGGAGAATGCAGGTCTTATATTTTTATTTGATTATAACAAACACTATGCACTTTGAAGTTTAATAAACAATCAGTGTTAAACCACAAAACGAGATATAGACAATTTTTACAATAACAAAAACTCAACATTCACTTCTCAAGTTCCCGCCAAAAAGTCTATTGTAATTTATTGGTCTACTGGCATGTGGATGTAAAACGTGAGGTATCCACGTGATCGAAACCATGGACAGCTTCAATTACCGATTGTTGCCTAGTTTTATTGGAGAAAGATATTTATGAAACAGGAAAATATTTTAATATACATATTTTATTTATATAATAATAATAAAATAGTAAACACACACATACATGGATACACTCACGCGATAGTTCATTGTATAACACTAATTAGAGTTCCTTGAGTGCTTGCGCGTGTTACATGTGTAGCCCATTACAATATAGCTTTTTTAAACAAAAAATATTTATAACTAAAGAAATAAGAAATAGTATTATAGATCAACTTTATTTATAACTGAATTATAAAGAACAATTTATTTATAATTCCAAACAGAAATGAAACTTATATAAAAATCTATATATTTTTGACGTTTGAGATCTATCAGTTTTTCATTTTTAGGAACACAGATTGAAAGCTATTCAGATTATTAGTAAGTTTGAAGACGTATAATTATAATTAACAATAAAGCATATTATCGTCGCAATCGAGGCATATCACCACTTGGTGGACCAAACAAATCCATCTATTGCACTTGCTACATCGCTTGTGAGTGCTTCGGTCTAGGACTCTACTGCAGAATGTACAATCGCCCTATTCCATTCTAGGAAGGCATATTTTGTTGCGAAAGATGGTCTGAGGGCCCCAGAAGAAGGCTGCTTTCAATTTTACAGATCTGGATGTGTTTTATAGTGATACACATAGGGTAATCAAAGGCTTGACGAGTTCAAATTCAATATCTTACTGGCAATTCAATCGCAACATCATATTGGGGATCACAGTTTTAATGCCGTATCAGACTCGAGGGGTGAAGCAATAGGGCATTTTGCTTCTCGCAATCAACTTCTATTTCCTCGCTCCTATGTCGCGGTGCCTTCTGAATCATTATCTCCTAAACTATTTTTGCATGATGACATTTTTGTCAATGTCATAATCGGCTAAAAATATTTACACAAATCACTATAGATAGGTGAAAGTAAAACAATATTGACATAAAACCTTATTTTGGTAATGAAACTAAATAATTACTTATGTATATTTTTATTTTCGTGTATATTTACCTAATTTAAAAATTCAATACCTACTTCTGTTTGCAAAAATTCCTCGAGAGCCCGCGCGGGTTACATACGTAGCCTACGTATTTTATACTTTGATGATTAATTGCACAGACATCGATGCTCCGAGGGGTTTCATGCGTTAATGGCGTGAGCGGCAGTTCATATTCAAGGAATATATGAGATGGTTATAAGGTCAAGATAATTATTTTGATAATTTTTAAGCCTTCCTCTCTCCTAATTGCTGTGCTCGACAGGGTCCATAAAGATGTCATAGTTTTTAACTTCACCAATTTGTGAAACATTATCAAATGCAATAAAGTATTGAGTACTGAAAACTCACACTAACTTTTCCACTATAACATTATTTGTTTGTGGCGTCCATAAATCACAAAATTGACAAATGGCCGTTTAAATATCGAATAAAAGGGATCCTATTTAATTCGTGTCTATGGTAAATTCTGTCTGATAGCACAGTTCGTGATAGGCCGACGGCCTGGGGCGCGTTTGTCTGTTCCGGCGTAACACCTAAATCATGGGAGTTCATGAATCCTACGCCGTGTTGCAGTTTTTATACGGGCAGTTTTGCTACAGAGAGACTACTAAGTAGGAAACTTCACAGAATTATAGCTTTTATTGCGTAATCATTAAGGCACATGGCAATGTCAATGGACTGTATGATTTAAAATGAGAGCTGCACACAGACGGACATTAATTTGTATACATACTTTGAAATTTGCCCTTTAAAACGCATAATAATGTCGCGTCACAAAGGATGCTATATTGTAGTGGAGTGTAGGCTTTCTCGGCCGGTGTCCATATTAATTGAAACTTCCGGGCTACTTGGCCGAGGTATTCTGGAATCTCTTCTCTTTCTTCCAAACGTTTCGTCAACAACTGCGGTTGACATTTTCAGTGGCGACTGCGTTCACTTTCGGAGAGATGTTATCTCTTCGGCTTCTCGAGCGCAACTGACTCGACGACTGTGGCGCACCGGTATTTATAGTGGGCGAGGGTAGTTGTGATTGTGTGTGTACCGACGATTCGATATTTATAGTTGGCGAGGGTAGTTGTGATTGTGTGTGTACCGAGTCTGTTTTTATCCTCCCTCTCGTCTCTCTTCCCCGTGAGCTTGATGTCTTCGGAGTGCTGGATACCAGATATTACAGAGTCTTAGATTATCTTCTTTTTTGTTAAAATTGTTGGGATGCTTGTAGATTTCAATAGCTTCCCTATTGAGACGGGAATAATAATGATTCCCGGTTGACAAGATCTTTGTGTCCCTGAAGCAGATTTCGTGGTCCCCATCCGACAAGGCATGTTTAGCTACGGCCGACTTCTCAGTCTCTCCTCTTCGACAATTGCCTTTATGTTATTTAATGTGGGTATTGACACTCCGTTTCGTAGTGCCAATATACACTGACCCACAGGAGCATGGTATTTTATATACTCCAGTCGAGGACAACGGATCTCTGGGATATTTGACTGATCTGATGATATTTCTGAGTTGGCTCGTAGGCTTGAAAATGGTCTTCACGTTTTTCTTGTGTAAGATTTTGCTGATGCGATCTGTTACGCCTTTTTAAGTCCGGTGAGAAAGTCCGTTTTTTACAGTAAGAACGTCCTGCTTAAAAGAAGAAGGTAAGAAGCTCACGGGGAAGAGAGACGAGAGGGGGGGACAAAAACAGACTCGGTACACACACAATCACAACTCCCCTCGCCCACTATAAATATCGATGCGTCGGTACACACACAATCACAACTACCCTCGCCCACTATAAATACCGGTGCGCCACAGTCGTCGAGTCAGTTGCGCTCGAGAAGCCGAAGAGATAACATCTCTCCGAAAGTGAACGCAGTCGCCACTGAAGATGTCAAGCGCAGTTGTTGACGAAACGTTTTGAAGAAAGAGAAGAGATTCCAGAAGACCTCGGCCAAGTAGCCCGGAAGATTGAATTAAGATGCTATATTGTGTTGTAGTTCATGTTGAAACATAACATAACGTGACCATCATAACATAACATACGGGGGGGGGCGATCTCTTTCTCTAAAGGAAGTACCAAATTGTATGTAGTTTTAATATATATGAACGAATAATGTATTTTAGTGCATATGATGTGTGGGTTAGAGCTAGGATAAATATGATTCAGATTTTTTCTGTGATTTAAACCCTCTAATGATTTCATAGATCTGTGCCAGACAGACAACGGGACGATATAAAAAACCTGAAAAAATATTTAAATACTATACAATTTAAAACCAAACAAGACATCTACGAGTATTTCTGCTTCCATTATAACTTTTCTGTCACACCACTAGCATAGATATAATATAACCGTAACACCATTTATTTTGACCTAAAAACATTTTCCCGCAACATATCAACTGTGGCATATTTCAGTATCGTCAGGTCATCCCCGGAAAGCCGAGGGAATGGTAAATGTATGCAGATAGCGCGTCGCTTACGGCGATGCTCGGGCGCACTCTCCCACGTGCCGGGACGCGTCATGGTAAGATGCTGGTATAAACAAAATAAACACTAAATTTCATCATATAAACTGCTGACCAGCCAGTTGAAAATGTCAAATTTATGTACAACCTTTCGTCATTTCAAGTTTTTTATGGGGCTTTTCAACTATTTAATTTCTGTTTTCGTAAACGAGTTTAAGATAATGTACTTATACGTAAACACAAACTGAAACGGAAGAAGATAATTTGTTTTGTTTTCGTTTTATACTTATTTATGAGTTACTGAGTTTTGCGTTCTAAAAAAAATATTCTAGACAGCTACCTACCACAGAGCTTGCAAGTGTGAACTATTTATCCGGGGCGCGAGCGTGCGCGATTGACTCAAACATTTCATTTGTTACAGATCGAACCTCTACCCAGGATCACTATACATTGCTTCTTTGTGTTTCACAACTAGAGATTTACTCCGTCCTCGCATGACACCAAGAAATCGTAAATCTGTGGGACTAGGCTCGTAACATTTGAGATTTTGGCGTTATCCATATTTATTAATGTAAACGGGTCTCAACGCGAATGTTTAGCTTATTTATTTTACTCGACGTTTCGGTTGGGTTGCACCAACCATGGTCACAAACTGACTGAAGAGGCGGGTAGTCCACGTCAAGAGTTGAGAGCAGTTTCATCAACTACCCACATTTGGTTTTCATAGTCCGGAAAGTTGCGGCACACAACCCGTTTAAATAGATAAATATTTGTGGGACTAACCTAAGAACCAAAAAATCACATGGACCGGGACTATCAGTAATAGGTATTAAAAATTAGTAAAAAAATAAAACTAAAAAAAATAAAAAATATTCGAGCCCTACGAAATTAACCGGGATATAGACCCATGTCCAGACACAAGTTATTATTGTGCAAAATTAAGAATCATCAAACTTTTCAAGTGAGGTACATTTGAGGGTTCTCTCGGAATCTACACGTGAACAAAAATCTATAGTGCAGATGTAGTTAATTTTTCCAAAATCGACCTCAAAGTCTTCAAATCAATTGGTATGGAATTTCAAATTGGAATTTCAATTTCAAATCAAAAGTCAAACAGCAAATCAATTGGTATGGTCTCCAGTTTTACCAATAAGTTTGATTAAAGTTTTAGCAGCTCACCTACTCGTATTTGCCCCCTAACATTGATAGGTGCAAAGCAGCTGACTATGTATACGACATATATGTTTAATTGTTTATCCTAACTAATATATAAAAATGAAAATGTTCCCATGGGGTTGAGTGAGCGTTTTTTAACTTGTTATGTAACTCAACAGTAGACGCGTACGAACAACGATGCGTTGAAAGCGAGTGACGAGACCTTTTAACACGGGAAATGACAAAAAAAAGCTCTTTACATAAACAAACATAAACAAAAAATTGTCATCACCTAATTACGCGTATAAATTGACACGTATTGTATGTGGTGTCGGCCGGTTTTTAGATTAGTACCATCCCATCTCTTCTCGTGGGTGTCATAAAAGGCGGTTAAGTGATAACAAAGCGACTACTACAAGCCCAGAGGAACTACACCACCTCTAAAGAGTGGATTCGCTAACCCGCTCGGCCAGCGTGGCGATTTAAGACCATACACAAGACAATGTGCATTTGGAAGCCCAAGTCCAGCAATGAACGCAAAAAAGGCTGGTTACTGTCAGAGTAAGCCACATATAGATCCACCATATAGTTGCTGATGAGCAGTTTGGCGTCAAAGTTAGATAATTGTTATAACCAGTTGACGTCACACGGATTTTCAGCCTTTTGAAAAGTTGTGTAGGTTCCTTGTACACCACTCAATCTAAATCTATCGCGTTTTCGTCTAACACCTCGAGAGCCCGGGGCCCGCACGAACCATCGATCTTACATCGCCACCGCCCGCGATTTGCGCGCAACTCGATGTTTGAGTGCCGATCGATTTGAATTCGTCACGTTCGCGAATGCAATATCGATGCGGCGCAAATTCTCGAGGCGGGGCCGACAACGGTTGAGTACAGTGTGATGTAGTGTATATATATCGGCGTTAAAGCACTCTTTCAATATCGCTGTTAGTTTGTTTATGTGAACGCATGGATGTAATTGCTGTTCAGTGATATTTAGCGTGAATTTCCAAAAAATCACAAAACAGATTTTAGATAGATAGTAAATTCGGCATGTTGCAAAAAGACAATTTAAGTAAGTAATACGAGAAATAAAACAGGCGGCCTTATCGCCAAAGCGATCTATTCGATGCAACCTTGGGTGAAAAAGAGAAAAGATAACAATACTCGTATCAAATGTCAACATATAACTGAGATACATTATTTTATATATATATACAATTACTTGAGATGCATGCAAGACATTAAACACACATGGGGTTCTTCAAGAAAGCTGTGAATAGGATTTTGCAAGGTCGGCGGCGCGCCCGCATACCCCATGGTGTTGCAGGTGTCCATGGGCGGCGGTGACACTTACCATCACGTGAGACCGCTTGCTCGTCTGCCCTCTTCTCTATAAAAAAAAAGATATATGTAATACATAGATGCATACATAGATACATACATAATATACACAGGTTATAAATATGTTGTTTAATTTTGCTTTAAGTCCTTGTTTAAATTCATCGTAAATAATATCCTAGGTTACGACTACAGTTCTAACCCAAAAACACTACTTTAGAAACGTCATCCCATGTATTCCCAAAGTGCATGGGTGTGATACCTAACGAGCAAAGATCCTCGGCAAATTTGGGAATATTATCCGAAGCATGCAACAAGTCCAGAAGAATATTCGACTTCCGGAAGGATTAGGGTGACTCGAGTCAAGTAAATACTCGAGGAGGAGCTCCCACGTGAAATGGTCGCTTCGATCGACTATGTTTGGTCGCCATGTTTGTGACGTCATAATGTTAAAAGGATTTCTCGATAGTACAGTATCACAGGCTTCTACATGTAAATTGACGACAAATATCCGACATTTAGTTTAAAAAAATATTTATATTAACTACTTTTATTTAGTTATGTGTGATAAAGGATTTATAAAGGCTAATTCCGATAATATACCTGATGTGGATATATTTATGATAACAGATTTTCTTAAAAATGATATTCGGTTTAATTCAGCCGAAGTTCGAGGTGCTAAAGCATCAAGGTAAGTTTATAAAAAAATAATATTGTAAATTAAAATATTAAATGATTTATTCGTCATTAAATATAATTTGATGTTGTTTTGGAATTAGGTCGTCGCACTGCTTGGAACCATTTATTTCGACGTTTAACATTTTGTGGAACATTTAAAAACATTTTTTCAAGAGTTGTTTTTGTAGTATTCGTACATAATGGTACGAAGCAAGCACGATAACTTTTAAGGTTAGACATTTTCGATATATTTATTAATATATTGACGATAATAACAAGATTTAATCGATTAATAGTCAAAATACTGTATCAGCTGTGTGCTACAATGAGTAGAAATTAACATTGTGACGTCACACGCGCTCGGGTTTGTTCGGGAACTGTCCGCGTGTTTTCGGTACTGGATTCAAAAATTTATTTGTAATTAAATATAACTTTTTAATTAAAGCGAAAAAAAAAAACTAAAAATAGTTTTGTTATAAAATGTGTATATGATCTTTCCATTAATGATAAAAAATTTTTTTTTTCAAAAACCCAATTATGGAAAGAATCGCTTAAAGAAAAAGACACAGTTAAAGCTGGACTGGCCGCTTATTCGAAGCAATATGACGTCACAAAGCTAGCAATAAAATGTTCTACAATTTTTCATTCAAAATTGTTTTGTATTTGCGGCTGAATAGACGTTTTTTTTCTTCGTTTTCTTTTTACAAATTACAGTAATTTCCTTTTTACAAATTTATCTTGTTACGTAAACCTTATCACCTCGTTTTAATGAAAACTCGAAAACGGATCGTTTGGCTCTCCCAATATCGCTGAAAGCGCTTGGAATCACTATGGGTTTTTTATTATGTAAATTGGGGGTATTCGATATGCCAACGTGGAGATCGGATAATGTTTTATGTATAGCGAGGGCCAATGTTAAATAGGAGTTATATTGGAAATAAGGAGTCAGATGTTGGTAGATACTGTCAGTGAATGTTGGATGTTTCATCTAATACAATGGAAGTAGGATGCTCTTAAGTAGAACCTCGGTATTACGAGCCGATTTGAGCTCACGATCACACTAATGTGAATCAAGTATAGATACCCGGCGGCGAGGGAAAACATCGTGAGGAAACCAACATAATCGAGAAGTAGAAAAAAGTCTATAGTGTGTGTATCGACCAACCCACATTGCGCGATCGAACATGGCCTGTGGCTTGTAGTGGGACGTTTTGTTTTTTATAGACGAAGGTTGCGGACGAGCATACAGTCCACCTGATGGAAAGTGTCGCCCCTAGACATCCGCGATACATGCCAACATTAGTCCAAAATGACAAACGTTGGCACGACCCCGGATGCGCTGCCTACTTTTGGAGATATAGGAATGGATACGAAGGATAGATATAGGAATAAGGTCATAGGCTAACCATCAAGATAAGTGTCTCTGCTTCATAAATGTAATTGCTTTTAAACTAATACATTGAATTGCTACAAATGTAACTGCTACTGTAGGAGTCACGATACAGGACGCGGATCTCTGCATCGATTTTCACTTATAAATTAGTTATAATAATACCCTCTTTCAGGATGTTGACTTATATTTGCGTTATCCGAGCCTGGTTATAGGAAGTACATTATCGAGATGCTTACTAGTGTCAAATCAATGGTAAGGGCCAATAATAAAGCAAATGTATGAATGCCAATTATTGAAAGAAATTTTTAAATAACTATTATTATTATGTAACGTGATTATTTTGTGAAGTTCAAGGTTTGAATATTTGATATTCCTGTATATAGCAAATTGAGAATGACGTACTACAATAATTGAACTGTATGTTTGTTTTGTTTTCCTAAATATATTAAAGTATAATTATTTCACTACGGCGAGCGGACCAGCTTGTTGAATATAAATTAGATACACTTGTATCGGAATCTAATAACCCACAGATAGTTCTAGAAAAGCTATTAAATGAAGCCATAACTCTCTTATCCTTCCACCCCGAACACATACCATGTCGTAACTATCCGATAGTGTGATTTAAATCAATTCGGGTCCAGTCGAGGCGTGTTTGTGTAATAGAGCGCATTATCCGATAAATTGATCGGTCGGTGCTCTGATTATTTAGTTTTAATGGGCGGAGCGCTAGTGTCGCGGCTGGATTGGACGGTTTTATGCACTACAGAATTATTAATACTTTACAACACTGAAGTGAAGATAGTATTGTATTTAATTATTTCAAGAATGTAATAAACTGGGACATGAGCTTTATCCACCAATCCGAATTAGGTGCGATCATAATCCAAACAAAACTCCCACGTAATCCTATGATTGTGATCCTATCCTATCCTATGATCCTATGATGTGACTGTTTACAAACGAATAAGCAATAAGTATTTAAAAAAATAAATAAAAATCATTATTATAAAATAAGGTAGATAATTATAGATAATTATAGTCCTTTAGGAAGGATGGGATGGCATGTATAAGGAGATAAAAAGTCTTTCTTAATCTATATTCGATGAGACAAGATGAGCTAACATGGGATGAGATGCAAGACTTCTGCTATTCCATTGTACAAAGGATGGGAGTACTCACGTTATAAAAAAAAAACCTTCAAGTTAACGATATCAATATTTAAAACGGCCGCGAACATGTCGTTTATAACTTTGATGATACTATTTGCATCTAACAGTGAAATAAGAACAGTGTAATATCAAATCAACATGGCTCCCCCCCATCCCCCGCTTGCCATAAACATCGCAATGTAACAAGTGGAACACTCCTTAATATAAATGCAAATACGAACGCAGTTGCATTTGCGACGCGTCCGCTACAAGCTTACATCAACATTCACCCATATTCATAAACGCAAACTTATCTTCTCGATTCAAACTTCTTCGAGT
The DNA here is from genome assembly GCA_914767545.1 of Sesia apiformis. NCBI lineage: Eukaryota > Metazoa > Arthropoda > Insecta > Lepidoptera > Sesiidae > Sesia > Sesia apiformis. Next base: position 2,483,267 of record OU611958.1, read on the forward strand.
CCACACCCGGTAGTTATTGTTGCCTATTGACATCCGTGATACATGCCAATACAAAATGTTAAACGTTGACACGCCCTCAGACACGCGAACTACCTATTCTTTTCTTCATGTATGGCAATGGTGCAATTAGTACATTTAGCCAGTGTCAAATTTTCTTCGTAATAAACAATTTCAAAGTCTAAAACGTATCCTGTCAATATACAGTCCCGTTGGAGTAAGTCAGGAGTCGCTCAGTAAAGCGATAGTAGGTTAACTGAGATCGGAAGAGGACTCCTTGGAAGCACACGAATAGTGCAGTCCCACGCTTTTATTTGATTAACACAAAAACACTTTGAAGTTTAATAAACTATTAAACCACAAAACGCCTAATACACATTTTTTACAATAATCAAACAAAAACTCAACTTCACTTCTAGAGTTCCCGCCAAAAAGTCCGCTAACACTACCTTTGGAAATTTAGGAATGGATTTGAAGAAAGGGTTGGGAAGGGAGGGAGAAGATAGGATGGAATGGGAATGGGCTCTAGTATAACCTCATTCACTAACGAAACACACATTTTGGGGGAATAGGATAAAATGGGAAATGCAGTACATTTTACGCTAGACTGACCATGGGGTAACGGCCAGTCGAGTGCGCCCAGCAGCTGTGGGACTGCAGCGTGCATCACCCCCCTCCCAAAATACTTCAATCGATCACCTCAAGATTACTTTAAAAGTATGTCAAAAATTATATTCTTAGTTGTAATGGTTTTCGAACGCAGAAAATGTCATTACTTCCTACCCGCAACTTTAGACCCTTTTTCCGAGTTGTGAGTGTGTGAATGTATTTTCCAAAAAGGTGCAACAGCTACTCATACTATTTACTGCATATCTATTGGTATAGTCCATGAAGAATATTATGACAAAAAAAAAACCGACGGATTTCATTTATTTGTAGCCGTGGTGTAGAGATACGTAAAATAATGTGAAAAAAAACGACTTTTAAAAAAAAAAATATTTTAGATACTACTTGGGATAGATTTTTTTTGTATTTTATTTTGAGCGCCCAATAGCTCTACTGTGAGGTGTTTCAGGCTTATCCATTCTTTCCTGGACACCTTGTAATAAGACTTGTCGTAAAAGGCGACTAATGGATAACAAAGTGGCTACAGGCCCTGAAGAACTACACCACCTCTAGAAGAGTGGACTCGCCAACCCGCTTGGCATCCCTCGTGCACAAGACAATGTGCACACAGGAAGCTCATGCCCAGCAGTGGAGGAAAAAAAGGACTGGTTACGTTACGATATAAAGCAAAATGAAGAAAATAACAAGGAAAGTCCCACTGTAATACTAGATTTAAAATAGGCCTACATTCAAACGATCAAATCAACTTACAATATGGCTATAGGCATAATGAACACATTTTTCCCGCCATAATGAGGGCGACACCTGTCAGACTGACAGCTATCAATTGACAGATATAAATCACGGTGACACCGTCACACGGCGTAATTACTAAATGTTTGTTGACATAACCCGTGGGTTGAGGGCCTGAGAATAGAAGCCCGGGAGGTTTCCCAAGATGTCGTCTCAGTTAAAATGGTATATGAAGAAGACACTTTCCAATAAATAATTATAATTAAGGTTTTTATTATTGCCATTATTGTTATTATTAATAATTAATATTATTATTAATAATTATTATTGTCACATTATTATGGGCGTGTGGTGTCCGCCGACTTTAGAATAACACCACCCGATCTCTTCCCGCGGGAGTCCTAAAAACTGATAACAATACTGCTCCACAAGCTCCCAGGAACTACTACACCATCTGTAGAAGAGTAGACTCGTCAATCTGCTTGGCCAGCGTGGCATTCTGAGGCCATAGATCCTTCGTATACAAGACAATGTGCATGTCCAATAGTGGACCATAAAAGGGCTCATTAACTGGACTTATTTGCTGTCAAACGTCAAAGTCAAACGCGCTGACCACAGAGCGTCATAATTAGGTCTCCCTTTGTTTTGATCTCACACATTTTACTTTATTTTCTTTTTTCTTTATAATCTTTTAACCACTAGCTTGTTTACAATTAAATTTATTGCTAAAATGTCAATCCATCATGCTGTCGTCACATTATTGAGATGTCAATTAGATTTAACACTTCTGTACAGACGTGCTTCGATATGTTGATATCTTGTTTTGTGACGCAAAATAAATAAATTACGGTATTTAGTTGAAACCTATGACGGTACTAACGTCATAGGTACTAAATGACACGGTTGATTTCCATACAATTTCATGAACTTGCGTTGTGTACGTTTATAATCATAAGTCTCTCCCAAGTGTCTACAATCTGATTGTGTTTTTCTGATAACAAATAAGTTACCAACACATAAAAACCTTTACGGAAGCTGTAGAACATTCTCAGATTGGGCGTGGTTTGATACCTTACCGCTTACCTATTTTAATGAAGGTATGACGAAGGGGCGTTCTTAACGATTGGACGAACACGTTCACGGAAGCATCAAACCAGCTCCGCCTTTCTCCAAGATGGCTATGCACGTGGCACGAGACGGTTCACGCTTGACGAATCTTTTTTTTCTATTTGTTCTTTGGGACTTTTGTTTAAAAGACATGTTAATCCCAACGTCTCTTAATCTTGATTTACTTGATAGCTCAGCTGATGGGCGTAAGATTTCTTAGGCCGATACTTTTCCGGCATTGGTGGCGGGTTTTCATACCTAGTTTTTTGCTAATTTATTTCGCAGAGCGCTGTCTTCTCGTCGCGAACACGTATCATACCGATAGGGTAGTTTTTTTTTAACTGCAGGTTTCACAATTTGAACGGTGTGGAAACCGGCGCATTTAACTAGCATTTCAATATTGTTTGTTCTTCAGTCGCGGCCAAAAGCCAAAATCTTATTCAATAACGTATCGTTTATATACAGGGCGTATCTGATCTTTTCATGAAGCCTGAAACCATTGATTCTATTCATGAGTTAAATGACATGAAAATTTTACGAATTAGGTTCTCTTTTGGAACAAAATGTTTTTTTTTTTTTTAGTTTTTACCAAATTTTTCATAAAAGTTAGGTGAATACGAAGACAAAACGATAATTTTTGAAAAAAGAATACATAACATTATATATCAATTAACTCAGAATTTATCATTCTGAATGATTAATTTATCATCATACCGATGTGGCATGTATCGTGGATATCTAAGGACGTCAGTATCCACTTACCACCAGGAGGACTATATGCACGTCCCCCAGGGGGACTACCGCCTTCTTTCTCTAAAAAAGAGCTTCGGGAAAAATTCGGAGCCACCATTTAATTGTTGGGATTATTTGAAATATTTACACAGTTGTAATTTTTGACAACAGGAGTTTTTGACATCTACGAAATTAATCGAGATATTGACCAAACTACTTTACTGTCAACGAAAGTCAAGTTCTCCCAAAAAGTGATCGCTTCTAATAATCACTAAAAAAATCTCCACTCAATAATATATGTCCACGTATACTCCACGTAACTCAATAATAACGTGGGCCTCGTAAAGAATTTTATAATAGATGCGTAAGAAATAACAATTAGCAGTCCTTGTATCGTGTAATTATTTTTAAAGGTACCCTCAGAAAAACTGCTTACAATTGCTGATTTATAGACACGGGTTTCCCACGTGCTACTCGGAATCGAACCCGGAACCCGGTCCTGGGAACGATACGTTACGCGCGGAACGCTGGGGGTTTTTCTTGGGTGTAGTGAGGGACGAATGTCGATATTTCGAATAAAATTTTAAATAAGAATTTAGTATTCTATAAAGTATAGTTAACGTTTGAATAGAAATAAAAATTAAATTTATAAGAATCTAGCTAAATCGATATAATATTGTAGTTTTTCCATTTATATATTTTTCTTTCACGTGCGATTGACACTGCTCAGAGACCCATTTTTCAGTGTTCCGCGCACTCAGAGATGATTAATAGGACGCCCGCCCGCTATAACTAGTAAAAATCATTTGCCACTTGGATAATTGGTAGATTCTGTCTCGCTTACCGTAAACGTACATGGTGCAAATGCTCTATCGCACGTTGTATTGATTTTTATCGTTAGCAAACAATGGGTTCGTCACATGATAGGGTTTGACAAATATCTTGAGAATCATAATTAATGTATCTGATACTTTGTTTACGGAACTGTAAAATGAACGATCTCTGAAAAAATATTGATCAAAATATTAATTGATAATTACAACGTACATCACTAGCCGCCAGCTACTACAAGGGCCTCGTACTATAAAATAAAACACTGGTATGTCGCCTGGACAGGTCCGCACATTTCTATAGATAGATCTTAGACGGCTGTCGATGAACTGCAAACGGTTATATCGATGCGTCAGTGCTCCACCTTTTTGCGGGCTTGACATAAAATAACTAAACTTTTTCAGAAAGGTTCACACCGCCTCACTTCTTTCAACCGATTTAGATAGATCATACACTTAGAACGACGAGACTGTCAAGTTGAAAGCGGCACAACGCAAAAAAGAACTTGATTTTTTTTATTAAAGGTGTCAGACAGTTCCGTCTGCCAAATTATTAGCTCAGTTGGTAGTGCTCCTGCCTGCTATATAAAAGGTCGCGGGTTCAGTCTGACAAACGTTTTTTTGAGAATAGGTGGTGTGTTCGTATTTTCTCTGGATCCACGACAGAGGAAATCCGAGGGAATCCTACTATCCCAGAAATCCTAGGATAACCAGTGTGACGTTATTTAAAAAAGATGTTAAGTGATTACCTTCGATTGCAATACCAGCAAAATTAGACGTTCTCATAAAGAACTCGCATGTTATAAGTATAACGCAGCAGAAAGACCTCAGGATGTGAATTATTCCATAACCTTCATGTTTGCGTATGAATGTAAATACAACGTGTGTGACAATGTGTGTGACAAAACAAAATCCACTCTATACTACAGGACACCTGCATTCCGAATACATAAGCGAGAAACATACGTCGGAACAAACTAAAATGGCACTAATTTTCAATAAGCCGCGAAGGCCTGGAGTACCAACAAACATGTGTACCATATTAAGAAGTGGTTTATGGTGTACAACTAAGTTAACTACAACTACACTTGTAGTTAACTACAAAGTTCAGTTTAAATTGACTTTTTACTTATGGAAGATTTTTTTCAATTATCACTAGATTGGCGGTGCTCGAAAATTACATATATAGAAAAAATCTTGAGCATGTATAACATTCACCGACTAATTCAATGGGCCCGAGTGATGGAAATAATTTCAAACCCTCTTGCGATTGCGAGGGTAAGTCTGTGGTCCTGCAGTGACATGGTTATAAGTTAACATCTATAAAAAAATGTTTAAAGAATATTCCGACAATCAATAATAAAGATAAAAGAAATAGTAAGCATGAAAACGAATTCTTTTCTGACGCTAAAAGATCAAAGTAAATGAATATCATGAAAGCGAGAATTTTTAATGTCTCATACAATTTCGCAGTTGAAGTCGACCGGAGAATCTTTTATGAAACCTTTTAATTTTAACGGTCGCAACACGTAAAAAGTTAGCTAATGAAGACGAACTGTTTCACTTGACATGGTAACAATTATACAAAATAATTCTCCCTACTTTAGCATGTGACACGCGGCTCGGGAGAAATACTAATTTCATCGGTCGATTGCCTCTTCATTGGATAAATATATATCGTTTTATTGTGCAGACACGTCCGAGAATGGAATCCTGCCTAAGGGGGCATGCCGTAAAAGGCCGGGGAAGCTCGCGAGTCCGTTTGTATTCTCTCCTTGTCGCGTGCAACAAAAAATTACGCTACGAGTGCGTACGCGCACCGTACGGGGATGCCAGCCTAACGAGGGTTGCCAGCCAAGGCGTAGGGTTGTCAGATTTTGCGCAATTAATTTTGATGGCGCACGCGAAACAATGCCTTTATGATATTGATAAAATTGCAATAACATTTGATTGAGGTTTTTGTTAGCGAACACTGTATTTATCAATACTCTGGTACATATAGTGTATAGTTCGATATATGCAACATAAACATGCATTATCTTTAGATGCATTTATGGTTACATAATATGCGTATTAAATTTTAAAAGGACCTGTATTTAAAGGAGTAGGAAACAGTATCACTAAACATGATAAAAAAAAAACTATATTTGAATAACTGAAATATTAATTAATAATATAATAATTGTATGATATTATTATTATATTTAACGGGTTAATCCCCAGCAGCCTCGAGACCAATCTGACGCGGATGGGCTTCTGTGGTGGTTGGCTCTCAGCGATGATGCAGATGGCGGTGCTGCTCGATACCGAGGTATCGTCTGCCGGTTTATCTCTCTGGGGTCTTGAACCCCGGCCGACTATGCGTTCGCCAGTGGTTGCAACGTCTCTCCCCCCATTTTGGCTCACCAATAGAGAGACATGAGGTGGTTTAGAGCCATATATACCTCTAAACCACCGGAATACTGAACTTACCCCATGGTTAAATTTGCTTTTTGTTGCTCACCTAATCATTTATCTTTTAAAAGTGTTTGAAGAATTAAAAGTGCTGAATGAACCTGTTAAGATATATCTCTATTTATCTCTATATTGATCAATTCTTTCATTAATCAACTGAGTGACTAGAATCCAAGAAACATTTTAGAAATTTTCATTCTTTAAATGTAATTTCTACTGCAGTAATTCATATTTATTTATTTGTTTGAACAGTCAAATGCGGCTTGGAGCCATGGGGCCGCTAATACAAAATGTATACATACAATTGCCTGGTGATAGGAACACAAACTTAAGCTTGTCATAATAATATCATGCAAAATCTTAAATATAACATGCATGAATTAAAATAAAATTGATTTTACAATAAAGTAAGAGTACGAAATTTCCAATTGACTCGATAAAAACTAGAACGGGTGCACTCAGTTATCAAAAGGTTTGTGCAAGCAAAAATGTGAACAAATTTTTCCGAGCGCTGCACAAACAAATCCGCTGAAATATTCAATCACCGACTCGAGTAACTATTACGATGATTCGATAAAAATACAACTTACCAAGTACTTACTAACTTTATTAGCAGAACGATCTGCAGTGAAAGAACGAAAGGAAAAATATATTAGTCTCAGGTAACAATGCAAAGGTGCATTTGTTAATAGGAGGCGCCACTGTCGCAATAAGATATGATTGCGGTAACTACTAAATCACTCGATTATCCATTAACCTTTTTTCTCATAAAAACATAGTATCACGAGATCCATATCTCCTAACACAATTTAAGCTTGCAGCATCACATCACCTCATGTGGGATAGCATGTTGCAGCATTGTGGGACACGATTATGATTGCCGACATGCTGGAGCATCGGTGTGTGTTTGCAAAGAGATTGAAGTTGTGTCGTACTACAAATACCCGGGAGTGACTGTTGACATTAACACGACATGGAAACTACATATAGAAAAGGTGTGTACTGTTGCATAAATTATAGTCTGTGCTTTAGGATTGTCTATGGTTGTGATATTAGTCTATGGGTTCTCCCAATAAATGTCTCACGTGCAATGTAACACCAAGTTTTATTTAAACAATTAACCCAGCAGCCCTGCACATATCTAGCAAATATGTGACAGTGGCGACGAGGATAAAAAGAAATCAGTGAAAGTTTTACGTGTTACGTCCGTAAACTACAAGAAAGATAGTAGAATAATTTCGTCTTGTTACGTCGGACGAAATTTCACAAAATGGCGGCTGCTGGGCTCTCACTGCCTGAGTTTTCAGCTGCAAAATGCACATTTAAGGTGTACAAACAGGTGTTTGAAAACAAAATGAAGATCCACGAGGTGGATGAAACGAAGTGGTCACAATATTTAATCTCGTTTATAGGTTTTGACATGGTCACGTTGCTATCAGAACTCTGTTTCCCGGAAACACCACAGGATAAAACGTATACTGAATTAGTGGAACTTGTTGAAAAACACTTGGAGCCACAGCAATCAGAAATCGCGGAAACATATAAGTTTATGAAACGTGAACAGTTGGCAAACGAGTCAATCTCTGAGTTTGTGGCGGCATTAAAGAAAATGGCACAGACGTGCAACTTTACCACACATTTAGAAAGATGTCTAAGAGATAAATTCGTTCATGGATTAAAGAGTGAAAGCATAGTTAAAAGATTATTTGGTGAAGAAAATTTAACGTTTGCAAAAGCCGTGAAGATAGCAATGAGCATGGAGCTGGCGGAGAAGGGAGCAAAATTAATAACTGCTGGCAGTTCTGGGCAAGAAAGCTCAGACATACACAAAATAAGTAAAAAACAGGTGAACATTAAATGTCATTGCTGCGGGAAGATGGGGCATGTAAAACCCCAATGCAAATTTAAAGAGGAAGAATGTTTTAAATGCCACAAGAAGGGGCATATGGCAAGTGTTTGCAAAGCAAACAGTAACAAAACTTTCAAACCCAAGAGGGTCCATGAAATTACAAATGATGAAGAATTTTCTGTTATGCAAGTTAGTGAAGTACAATTGAATAGTGAATTTGTGGGTGATAGTTATGATTTGTCTAGTTTATTTCAGAAAACAGAGAGTCAATTAAATATTAACAAAGTGGTATCAATAGATGAGAAGCGTCCAAGTCCTTGGTATATAACTTTAAAAATTAATAATGTAAATATATCATTTGAAATTGATTGTGGATCAGATGTCACGTTAATGCCTGAATCTATGTTCATAGCATCCTTTCCTAATTTAAAATTATTTCCATGTAACCTAAAGCTATCAGGATATGGTGGTAACAATATCACTGTATTGGGTAAGACAAATGTAAATATTAAAATTATAAATGAAAAATACTTAGCAACATTGATTATTGTCAAAGATGGTAAAAAGCCATTGTTAGGTAGGGATTGGCTGAGTGCTATGAAAATTGATTGGCAAACTTGTATGAAACGGTGCAATTTAATTATTCACCAAGATTCACAAATTAAACTTAACAATTTAGTAGAAAAATATAGGGATATATTTTCAGGGGTTCCAGGCGAAATTAAAGGTACTGTAGGCACTTTAAAATTAAAAGAAGCTAATATTAAACCCATTGCATTTAAACCAAGAAGAATAGCTTATGCTGTAGAAAATTTAGTTAAAAAGGAGCTTGACAAGTTATGTACCGAAGGTAAAATGTATAGAGTGACAAATAAAGAAACAGGCACATGGGCTACACCCATAGTGACCATCATTAAAGGACCTCATAATATAAGAATTTGTGGGGATTACAAGGTAACAATAAATCCATTTTTGGAGGTGCCAAATCATCCAATCCCTGTCATTGAAGACATTTTTGCAAAATTAAATAAAGATGATCAAAATGTTAAAACAGTATTTAGTAAAATTGACTTAAGAAAGGCATATATGAACAGGCGAATGGATGAGGAGGCACAAAAGCTTATGACAATTACCACACCATGGGGGTTGTATAGACCAACGTTCATGATGTTCGGTATGTCACCTGCTCCACAGGAATGGCAAGATTTTATGGATGAACACTTTAATATGCCAAATGTATATTGTTTCATTGACGATATTTTGGTTGCAAGTAGTGATGTGGATTGCCATTTAAAAACTTTAGAGTGTATATTTCAAAAACTTAAAAATTTAAATATTAAAGTAAATAAAGAGAAAACTGTGTTGATGTCCCCACAATTAGAGTATTGCGGGCATGTGATTGATAAGGAAGGCATTCACAAGACACCAGGGCACATCAAGGCCATATTGGAAGCACCACAACCTGAAAATATTAAAGAATTACGTAGTTTCCTTGGCACTATTAATTTTTATCATAAATTTCTAAAGAATGCTGCTGAAAATTTAAAACCTTTATATACATTACTAAAGAATTCAGAAAAATGGGTATGGTCTAAGCAACAAGAACTAGCATATGAATGGGCCAAGAAAGCTATTGTATCAGAGCAAGTATTAATACATTATAATCCAAAGCTACCAGTTGTATTGAGCTGTGACGCTTCCAAGTATGGGTTAGGAGCTTGTTTAGCTCATGAAATTAGGTTAGGTAATAATATTGTTGAACGCCCTATTGCTTTTGCAAGCAGAACACTCAATGAAGCAGAAGTAAAATATTCACAAATAGATAAAGAAGCCTTAGCCATTATATGGGCAGTTAAGAAATTTGATTTGTATTTAAAAGGTAGAACATTTACATTAGTTACTGACCATAAACCACTGATATCTATATTTAATCCAAATAAAACAGCTGGTAGTATATATGCAGATAGAATGACTAGGTGGGCATTAATTTTATGTAATTATAATTATGATATAAAGTACAGGACTTCACAACATAATGCTGCAGCAGATTTTCCATCTAGGTTACCAATTAAAAATAGTAATGAGGAGGATAAAATTAATCTGGAAGGCAACATTAACAGCATTGTGTTGGATAATCCACCTGTAACTTTATCTGAAATTGCCAAACATACTCAGAAAGACCCTAATTTAAGCAAGGTTTGTACTTACCTAAGAGAGGGCTGGCCAAAGTTGATTAATAGAGAGTTATGTAAATTTAAAGGCAAAGAAACTGAGTTATATATAATTAAAGATTGCATATTATGGAGGGATAGAGTAGTTATACCTGACAGTTTAAAGGATAAAGTTTTAACTGAACTGCATTCTGGTCATTTGGGTATTAATAAAATGTTATCTTTAGCTAATAGTTGTTTTTGGTGGCCAAACATCACAAATGATATAAAAACATTAACTAATAATTGTGCAGGTTGTATCCAAAATAGGAACTTACCACCTATCAAACCTATACATAGATGGGAGTGGCCAGAGGAGCCATGGAAACGTATTCATGCTGATTTTGCTGGTCCATTTTTAGGGCATATGTGGTTAATCATTGTAGATGCACACTCAAAATGGCCAGAAGTAGTTAAAATGAACAATATTACCTCCAGCAGTACAATTAAATGTCTACGTAGTATTTTTGCTAGATTTGGTCTACCGGAACAAATGGTGACTGATAATGGTCCACAATGGACATCTGAAGAGTTTAATACTTTTTGTAAGAATAATAATATTAGACACATATGTACTGCACCTTATCACCCAGCCAGCAATGGCTTAGCAGAAAGGGGGGTTCAAACCTTCAAAAGGGCCATGTTAGCATATAAGTTTGATAAAAATTGTTTAGATCATAGTATACAGAATTGGCTATTAGCTTATCGTACAGCACCACATGCCACAACAGGCAAGGCACCATGTGAGTTAATGTTAGGTAGAAAACTCCGTACACGTTTATCTTTAATAAAAAAAGATGTAATTATTCCTCGGCAGTTGATTTGTAAGAAACCTGTAAAGCAATATTTGCCAGGTGATAAAGTACTGATCGCATCATATGATAACTCTCAAAAATGGTTAGATGGTGTTATTGAAAAACCAGTAGGAAATGTTATGTATGATGTGCACACTGACAAAGGCATACTCACCAGGAATGTTACTCAGTGTTTGCCTAACTATAGTGTACCTAATGAAAGTGTATTGGAGCAAGAAAAAGAATCGGAGAAATTAGAAGTAAATAAGCCGTTAATTAACAAAGAAATACCAAGTAACATTGCTAATTCTCCTATTCTAGTGCAGCCAGAAGTGCGTAGAAGTGCACGTACTCATAAGCCTGTTCAGAGACTTGATTTGTAGTAATTTAAAAATTTAATAAAAATTAGAAGAGAGGAGTGTTGCATAAATTATAGTCTGTGCTTTAGGATTGTCTATGGTTGTGATATTAGTCTATGGGTTCTCCCAATAAATGTCTCACGTGCAATGTAACACCAAGTTTTATTTAAACAATTAACCCAGCAGCCCTGCACATATCTAGCAAATATGTGACATGTACTAAATTACGTACCATCCTAAGTATCTACTCAAAACAAAATAGGGCCCAGTTAGTTTTTACAGTGTAACTTAATAATATACAAATTTATATAGATTTTATGAATAGACATGTTTAAATTAGGGATTTAGAAATCATGTAAACATAACCAATGGTAAAAGTTGTTTATTTTTTTTTAATTACTCACGAAAAAGAGTATTTAGGGAAATTATCACTAAATGATCAGTAAAAGTAAATTTTGGTTATGACCATTTTTCTAAAAAAAAACTGATGATAGGTGTCATGTTTAACAACGTGTAGGCCCCCCTCGGCTCCGTATGCATTCTCTGAGCCTGTCTGGTACACTTTCAATCAGATGGCTAACGTTTTCATCAGGTATTCGCTCCCAAAGGACTTTTAGAGCTTTTAGAGCTTGTTGACTGTTGACGCTGCTGTAATTTTCTTTGAGGCTTCTTTTCAATTGATCCCATAAATGTTCGATGGGATTGAGGTCGGGACTCATCGCTGGCCATGGCAAAACTGTAATATTGGCGTCAGAGAGTGCTCTTTGTGTGGTACGGGCCGTATGCGCGCGAGCAATATCTTGCATAAAAACAAAGTCATTGCCCACTCTTTGTGAAAATGGGATCACATGAATTTGGATTACTCGCTCGACATAACTGGCTGCGGTTACGGTACCTTCATCCAGAATTACCAGTTCTGTTTTGCCTATTAAGCTTATTCCACCCCATACCATCACACTTGGACCCCCAAAACGGTCTGTTCCGTGGATGCATGGTTGTGAAAAACGTTCGTCTTTTCTTCTCCACACGCGTACTCGTCTGTCATCACTAAAAAACTTGACCTTACACTCGTCTGTGAAAAGTACAGTCCTCCAGTTATCTATGGTCCAGTCCAAATGCTCACGTGCGAACCTTAAACGCGCTGCACGATGACCACTTGTCAGCTTGAGCCGAGCAACACGCATTCTGGAACGTTGTCCGTCCTTGTGGAGTCGGTTTCGGATGGTTTGATCACTAACGCGTGTACCAGTAGATTGCAGTAGTCGGTTTTGTAAGGTCCGGGTAGTTACAGTACGATCCCTACGTGCAGTTAGCCTGATGTACCGGTCTTCCTGGGCGGTTGTGGCACGAACTCTTCCTGATCCTCGTCTTCTAGCCACACTACCTGTCTCCTGGTAGCGGTCCCATACGTTCCGGATAGCTCGTCGCGACACACTTGAGACGTATTGCTACAGATCTCTGAGATTCTCCCCCCTGAAGCAAAACAACCGCTCTGGTCGCGGTTTCCGTGTCGATGTGATGGCGAGAACCAGGCATAGTAATCAGGACTAATACCGAAACTAAACAGAATAGCTATACACAATGACTTTCAACAGAAGCGTTTACAACGAGACTGGGAACACAAGTGATTAAGAAATAGTGCATACGGTAATTTCAAGCACCTCGGATTTTCTGTCTACCCACTTGAGAATAACATTAAAGTTGTCGCTCAAAACATTGATAAGGACTCATAAACATGTCTACTATAAGTTTCAATGCTTCAAATCGCTAATGATTACCTCACGAGTTATTTATAAACAAACTTCGATCTTAACTCAAGATGGGCCCTATTTTGTTTTGAGTAGTATATATTATATCAATTGCAATTGGGGGCAGTTTAGAACCCCTCAGCGTTCGGAGAGACGTTGCGTGTGCGTTGTGTTTTGCTTGCGTGCGTGTGTGGTGTGTTCTACCGCCTGTACAATGGGGAATGCTCTGAAGAATTGTTCAATATAATTCCCACTTCGGGTTTCTACAACAGCATATCCCGTCACAGAAGTGCGGTCCATCCGCATTTCCTCGATACGGAAGTGTCGCGTACCGTTCGGTCCAAAAATCATTTTATACCGCGAACCCGTAGGCTGTGGAACGAACTGCCTCAAGAGGTCTTTCCATTACGCTACGAAATGAGGTTCTTCAAGAAAGTGCACCCGCATACGCCCTGGTGTTGCAGGTGTCCATGGGCGGCGGTAACACTCACCATCACGTGGGACTGCATGCTCGTCCGCTTACTTCCCTATAAAAAAATGTAGTAAATAGAGCCATGATTGTACATGATTATACTATGCATTAGTTGACTGGATAGTATTGTACGGACTGAATAGTTTATGGTCTTTCGATCCGAACTCATCTAGACAAAATGAGACAGATGCAAATTTGTTTTCTGAAATACCGCGTCGACAAAAACGCGAAAAAAACGACGTAAGTCGAATAATAACAAATTATTTCTTGAATGTGAAATAATCCCAATACAAGGGAACAATTGGAGTTAATTGCATTGGACCAATTTGGCTTTAATGAATTTAAAAATATTGTCAATCATCCTCATAGCACCAGAGTAGTGGCGAAACAAGAATTGGATGTGTCCAGAGTTTGCATGTAATTATTAGGGCAAAATAACCTAAATTTGAAAATAATTTACCTAAATAAATGTAAATTTCAAAATTAAAGTGCCTATGTCAAAAGCCATCCTCAAAAACATTTATTAGAAATGCATTTAAATAAAAATAGTTTATTTAACATTAGAAAACCAGTATTTGTCATATACATAAATACATATAATTGTACAGTAGACACCACTACAATTAATTTAAACAGAGAGCAGTTCTGCCAACAATGTGCTCTGTAGTTTGGCAGATGTGTTATATTGTTTAATTATTTTTTCTATGTGGTTTAAAATGATTAAAATAAGTAATCTACATTGTGTTCATATTGTGACTGGTCTCCAGAATACGGCCGCAGTGACGGGCGCAGATATGCCACGGCGATATCTCGCTTCACTGCCCCGACCGTTGACGGGACTCCGTCAGGTTTATGTGCCCGCATGAGATGTTTACGGGATCGCGTATGTTGGCCCGTGCCGTATGTATGGACGAAAATTTACTGCACACATGTATACTTTGAAGGATGATGGAGGAGAAAATGGAGCTCTATCTCTATTGCAAAAGGGTTTAGAAAGTCATTGACAAAACGACAGTTTTTGTCATTCGTTGCATAGCTTCGTTTCACACGTCATATTGGTTGGTAAGTACTGTTCTTTACCCGTTATGATAAATAAGAAATGACAAAATTTAATAGCTACACTTATTTTTCTTTTTTTATATATAATGAAGGTGGCAGACGAGCAGAGTTCATTTGGTGATATGTGGTACTGTCCCCTGCGACATCCGCCACATCAGTGATACACGCCAACATCAGTCCAGAATGGCAAACGTTGCCACTACCCAGATGCGCTACCTACTTTTGGAAATTTAGCAGTGGATTTAGGGATATGGCTGGGAAAATGAGGAGAATAGGATAGGATGGGACGGGAATGGGCTCTGGCATATCTCATTCACTACCGTTTCAGTGGAAACACGTACGTATATTGGGAGAATAGGATGAAAAGGGAAATGCAGTACATTTTTTTTTAATTGATTTAGAATTGGGATCTCGCTATATCACACTCGGGTACACTGATGATCATAAAATGAAAGCAACATATAATACGTCAACGAGGAATTGGAAACACACTCGAGATAAGTGTAACTTGCCTATCGTTTATTGAATTGCCGATAATAAAATCACATTAGCGCCGACCAGCTGCGTCTGTAATTCCCTGAACAACCAATCTTGATCCTTTATACCTGCCTGCAAGTTACTTGTATGTCAGTAATATTTATCACAAGAGCACATAGATATATTAATTTTGAAGATCCCAACTCGAAGTGATATTTAGAGTAAATAGTGACTGTGTAATTAAAATAAAAAAAATCCCTAAAAACAATTTTGAACCAATTATTTTTTTCCTAAGCATTAAGACTACTAGGTCCATCCAACTCTATGTAAGTTTCACTACTGTCCCTTGTCATATTTTCCATAAATAATAATTCCTATTTAAATTTTGCTAACAAAAGATAGGAATGTTGTCAATTCCCAGTGGACGTACTATACCTTGATGAAGATGATTTCAATTTAGGACCAAAATTGGCGTTGACTGATCAATGAACAACAATGATGATATTGATGATAATAAAACACACAAATCATTTTTACATTTACGTTTTCAAATTAAAGTCTTAATACAGAAGAACCATGAAATCGTCAGTAAATGGATTATGATATGTCAGAAATGTTATAATGAGGCCACGCATAGTTATGACCTTAATTACAACGCTATACATGACTTCAACGGCAATTTTAGTCATTTAAAGTACCTGTGAGCATATGAAGCTGCAGGAAAAATACACGAGTACAACAAAAAGTTTAATGTTAAACAAATGTTTAAAAAGTTTGACGTTTAAAAGTTTTAATTTTTATTTTTAAGGAACGGCTTCCGTACTACGGATCAACCTTAGAAGTTTTTGTAGTATCTACATCATCGTTTCCCAACCTTTTTAGCGTCCCGACTAGGGATTGCAATGCCACAGTGTTTTCAATTCTGCAGTAAATTTGCGGGATATCGCATAGGTTTTTAAATTATATGATTTAAAATAAAAAAAATACCTTTATTTAGTAAATTGTTTAACAAATTGATTTTTTTTTTAATAAAAATCGTCAACAGTTATCAAACTTTAACTTTTTAAATTTTTGCGTTTTGTACACATTTTATATTGTATTTTTATTAAAGTCATCAAAATAATATTAATTGAATCAATTAATGTTAAGATTCTCTAAACTATACGTCTCTTATACATTAAAATAACTTTGTGTGAATGCACTTTTAAATGTCAATTATTTAGTTCTGTACCTAAATCTAAATTAAACCCGATCAAGTAATGGTAAGTAATCGGTAATACTCTGTCCTACCAGTATGGGTTTCATGAGTTTGTACGCGATATTTAAGCAGTTTTATTAATTTTGATACAATAATTGTAGATCACATTGAATTGTAATATGATTAACGCGCTTATTTAAAAAAAATAGATTGATTATTAAATATCACTGCTTTTAAAAGAATGATCTTAAGAAACAATAATTGTATCTATTGTTTCGTCAGTCAACGTAATTTCATCGGTCGAGAAGACCATGTCTGCCGTTACGTTTGTTGGTTGATAAGTATTTTCCTCCGACTCCTTCACATTCATAGTAGTTGTTTCCTGCTTAAAAATTTAATGAAAATCTGTCTCTTTTCCGGTCTCTGCTGTCTGTTTGTGGTCTTCCTTTTATTGACGTTAAATTGATTTGCAATAAATCTTGGTTATCTTCTACCGGCAGTTTCATCGCGCAGACCCTCAAATTAGACGGGATTGCAATCCCTAGTCGGGATCTCCTAAAAGAGTCAAAAATAAAGTAAATGACTCCAATAGCAACAATTGTTATAACAACAATAACAATGAAAATCGAAAAATCGTTACTCGATAAAGTGCGGAATCGATTTTAAAATATCAGTAACTAATAAAAGTTTAGAATAAAGGTTACGGTTTACAACACAAAAACCTTTTGCGATGGCTTCATAACACTCAATTAAACCATCACACATCACTTCACACACATTCATCACACATCACAATCGGTATCTATAAAAAATCGCCGCCAGAATGCCAAAAAGTATAATAGCTTGCACCGTTAAGACCAGTAGTCAAAATTGCACTCAACGCCATATCTCAAGTCTACTTTTCTACAGCAAAAACGGACGGCTCAGCTTGCCGACTTTGCAGCTTGTTTGATCTACAATTCAATAGTTGCAATTACATCGCCGCTTCAACGACGGCCCCCTGCGGGGTAAGTCAAAAAAGTACACATTCACAAAGAACGTAGTGATTTCATTAAATTTACGAACAAGTTGTAAGCTGATCTAATAAGGAGTTTTAGAGTCATTCCTACGCCTGCTAGCGTTAACTATGTATCACTTAGATCACTTTTGTGATGTTCAAGAGTACTTATTGATTCTTACAGGTACGTCGCTTCATTTACGTTTAAGCATTCATTCATTGCATTTCAGCATTATTTAAGCATTTACGTCGCTTCCAGGTGTCATGTCGAGATGACGATTAAAGCCTTAAACAAATACAAATTATTTCAGATTCTTCATTATTTGCTAAAGTACGGGTTAGAAAACATGTCATACATTAATTATTCAAACCCATTCTATTTCTGCCTCATCGGCGTGCATATACAAATACTATCTATCTATCTATCTATCTATATATATATATATATATATATATTTGTCAAAGTGTGAAACTAGCCATAGAATATACAATTATAGACGCTTCAAGTTGTCAACCACAGACAAAATACATACATCAGAAAGAATGTAAATTTACGATGTCAAATATTGTCATAAGTAGCATTATCAATTTAATAGAAAATATATGTCAATTAATATTCAATCAATTTCAATTATTGTTTACAGAAATAATTAAATGGCCTGCAAAAAATAGAGAATGAGTGGACTCCGTCAACTTTGTTATGACGTTATTGGTAATTTAAAATTATTGATTTAGTTATTCAAAAATAGTTAGAAATAATGATTGTTGCATACGTTGCATATTGTTGCATGAAATAATGATACGTTTAAATCATGATTTGTTGCTCAGTTACTATGTTTTTCTGCTTAAATACAATAGTATAGTATTTTAAACACAAGCCTTCTTGCAGGTCTTATTACATCGCTTCCAGGTGTCCTATCAAGGTGATGTGGTAAGCATTAAATGGTTATAATTTACCCTACCATCAGGGTTTTTAACAACCCTGATGGTAGGCGCCAGTCGTAAGGGTAATTTCGCTAAATTTTATATATTTAAAAAAAATATATATGTATGTAATTTGTAGAGCTTTACGAGCCCTATCCATTAAAATATCGTTTATGTTGGTGTAGAATATATATTGGAGATTTTTTAGAAAATACAAATTTTAATTTTGCAAATACTGAACCTATTTTGTCTATCTACGAAGTTAACTAAGATTAAATCGAAATTGTTTTTCATTTGAGTTTAAGCAAATTTCATTTAAATTTAAGCATGAATGCAATCATTTCAATTGAGAATTTAAGAAAGAAATTGTTAAGAAAAACTTCCTGCAGTTAGTCAATAAATTTCGTTACATCCTCTATAGTATATGTATAAACTTCAAAGTGGTTGTTGTTTTGAATTCAATTTTGAAATTCAATAGATAAATTTCCTCGAAAATTTCCTAATATAAAAAAAAAAACCGAAATTTAAATACTAATTTAAGTCTCTTTAATGTAATAAATTGAAAGACTACATACATGTATTTGGAAGTACATATATGTATGTATCAATATTATGATCAGATCCGTCGCTATCATGGTTATAATCAAGGGCATTAAAATTCAATTACAAATTAATACATAATTGCAGCCAAGCTTCCAGCTCCTAAAAACTTCGAACACCCACTAACTGCAATCTCTCGAAACTATTTCAAAAATGCAAACAATTCAGTCTCCTATAAATATTCATGCAGTATCCCGAAATCCTTGGAGGTGGCCTTACCAGGCGGGATTCCTCGAGTCATCCAATAAGTTTTTCGGTTGTAATTAACCTTTTATATGCTTTGAAGAAGTCTCATTGCCACGCGTTGGGCGCGCGACTACCCTAAATGGGCAGTGGGCACTGCACCTCGAATCACCCCGCTACAACAATCGCTAGAAATATAAACGACTATAAAACCGGCACTGAATTAAGCAATCCTAAACCATAAGCAAAGAACGTAGAATTGGATTTCGAATGAGCTGGTTATGTTGATGAATATTACTTAGTTTTAGACGAACGGAATTATATTGTCAACCCATTAGAGGTTGCTCATAGAAAATTGAACTCTAATGATAATTGCGTTAGTGATGAAAATTAATTCAAAGGGCTCGATTTTAAGGCTATTTCGAATCTGAATGGGAGTAAACAAGACAGAAGGCCGCCACACGATGAATTCCATACGTTTCTTGGACACAATTTAGTAGGAAAATAGTGCATCATTAAGATGGTTGAGGCTATGTCGTGACTAAAAAAAATAAAGTCGTGGCTCATACTCTGTTAGATGAATTGGATTTAATGATTCGTAATGATGTATCTGATACGGATGGTGGTGGGGTTTGAATGCGATTCAGTTGACATTTCTATAATGATGCTTTGACCGACGTGACTTGTGTCGTTGATTTTTCTTTATGTGACTCTCTTTTCTTATTTTACTTATTGTATGCATATGTTATGTGCCCACGATTAAATAGTGTGTCCAGTACATGCGTACGATACAGAAGTTACTGCTTTGCTACTAAACAAGAGTAGATAATCAAACATTTCATGATGCCGAGTTTTATGACAGACTTTATGAAATTGCCAATTTTATGAATCGGTAAATTTTTAATATCGTTGTTACAAACCTTTATTATGAGATAAACATAATTCGAATTGTTCTAATATTTAATATTATCTTAGTCGTAATATAATTTAAAATTTTTATTTGACAATTTATCTTCTTAAAGTTATAACCAAAATTTACAGGTAGTTTTATAAATGTTTATTATAATTATATGCAAAATCTTTGGTTAAAACATTAATAAGTATGTCTGGAGATTACAATAATAATTATTATTCTGTGTTTATACTCTTGTTTCATGTATAATAAAAAAAAATAAAAATATTATGTATTATTATGAATGTTGCAGAAAAATACCCAACGTTGTCAAACTCTCGATAAAGAGAAATTACAGGCGGAACGGAAAATAGTTTTATAAAATTAAACTTATATGTACCGGGAAAGGTAGCGTGGGACGCCCTCTGGACTGGAGTGGCCTGGCGACTTGAAGAAAGTCGCCTGTAGTGGACGAGAAGAGCTGACGACCGTGTGTGGTGGCGGTCCTTGGTAAAGGCTTACGTCCCGCAGCGGAGAGACACGGGCTTATAGTATGGTATAAGCGTTGAGAATTAACAATCAATTAACCCTTGTATACCATAACCAGCCTTTTTAGTAGATATTCACTGCTGAACACGGACCCCTATATGCACATTGTCTTGTGCTGTACGCTACGCTACAGGGATGTACGCCTTTAAAACGACACGCTGGCGAAGCGGATTGGCGAGAGCTTGCGGTAGTCGCTCTGTTATTTCTTAGTCGCTTTTTACTACACCCGCGAGAGGAGATGGAGTGGTGTTATTGTAAAGCCCGCCGACACCACAAAGCGCAGCTTTGTATAAGTGTCCAGTGTTTTTTTTATTTATGAGATTGGCTGGTTTTATTTACAGAGAACCTACCACCTGAGCTAACATCGCAATATATCTTCGCTTATATCATCATTGCTATAAACATACAAAAGTACAAACATAAAGACAAACAATCAAACAACTGTCGTTACATATTCAATAGCGATCTCCCTACGCAACAATACTCCATATATCGGCTTCGCTTGTAAATATCTCATTGTATCGTCAGTCCGTCCGCCTTGTCTGCGGTCCGCTCCTGTATAATGAAGGTGCAATCCGCTGACAGCGCCGCGCCGGCCGCATGATCGATTATAATCGGTTATTGTGTGTATAATCGAGTGTGTGGATTTAATTGTAATCGGAGTGGTATTCTTTATGAGAGCAAAGGGTTGGCAATTACGGATGATTGAGGCGAATGACACACTTATATTGTAATAATAAGCGCACTGAATTGACGAAGTTCCCCTATTTCACAGAAGACTTGAAATGTACTGCATTTATCCTATTCTATTTCCCCAATGTACGTACGTGTTTCCGTAGTGAGTGAGATACGCCAGGGCCCATTCCCATCCCATCTTATCCCTCCTCATTTTCCCAACCCTTTCTCCTAATCTATTCCTTAATCTGCAAAGATAGGCACCGCATCCGGGGGCGTGCCAACGTTTGTCATTCTGGACTGATATTGACAGATGTCTATGGACGAGAGTATCCACTGACCATAAGGTGTTTATTTCTTAAAATAATAATAATAAGTGTTTGTTCCATGCGAGCAATGTTTCTTACTGTCGTCCTCGTTGTTTTTCTATAACTCAGGAATTGAATAAAATAATTGGTCGAAGCTGTTAGTTTTAAGTATGTGTATATAAATGTATCCAGTTACTTGGGTATTAGTCACAAACGATGCCAAGGCGATTTACTTTGTAAGAGGTCCGCAAAAACCGCGGCGCTGGTGGTTTAAAAATTAACAAAAATTATCACATTGATAACAAGGCCGATACATCCTCTCTTTAATAGCCATAAGCCAAACAGTTAATTTGTATCACCCGACGAGCAGCGTAACTCATTGGGGGCATAGAGTAAAGAAGAAAGAGTATTAAATCTTCATATTCTGTTCGAAATATATTACACGCACACAAACGTAACGCTGGTCTTAGGACGTGCGTCGCGCGTCGTTATGTAGTAAAGAACTTGGCCAGATGAAGCGAAATTCGCGCGTATGGACACGCACGTTGACGAGATAATCAATACATCTCGTCCACGTGCAAAGCGCGAGTTTTAAGTACGCGCGCTGATCGCGCGTGCAACACGCGTTCGACGCGCAGTTCGCCAAACTCTTAATTCGCCCGTCGTACGCGCGTATGTGCGCGAGTTGAGTTAATAGAGAGGCCTTGTTGCATCCAATACTGCGGGCATTAGCGCGCATGGTGCGAGCATTGGCGTGAATGCGAAATATCCATATCGAAAACAGACTGATTCCTACCCCAGATGCTCGCGCGTTGAACGCGCAATATGGACGCAACGTTCGCGGGTGTACGTGTGAGAGCTTACGCGGCTTTTCGCCTCATCAGAGCTGTGAACAGGATTCCGAAAGGTCAGCAGCGCACCCGCAAGCCTCATGGTGTTGCAGGTGTCCATCGGCGACGGTGACCACTTACCATCGTCTTCTCCGTATGCTGGTGTGTCATCTATTCTATAAATAAAAATTGTTGGATAAGTTTAACGACATCGCGATCTATGTCAGGGAAGCGGCTTCGCGCGTGCATTATTTCAGTTATTGACATTAACATTCTGTTTCCATACTGATTTCCTTTCATACCAATGTTGGGGGCGTTATTTTTTTCGTACCTTATCTCAGCATCTTTTTGAAAGTAACAAGTGTGATTAATTCTCTTGGGCTCTTTAGTGGCGACCCATCTGCCTTTGGGCGTTTAAACCATTTAAAATTTACCGTTTTTTCGAATTTATACCGTGTTTCGGAAGGATTAATATTGGTATATAGCAAGCAGAAGCTTTTTAAAGTACAATATACGGTAATTTAAAGAAATCGAGGTGCGATTTTAAACGCATAACTTTGTCGAGCGATTCATTGGGATGTCTAAAAACAGAGTGGGCGTGTGGTAGTTAATTAATTATATTAATTGCACTTTGGGTATACCTGTATTTTATACTTTGGATATTGACAAAATCGTTGCCTTCAAAAAATCCTACCTCGTAGCATCCATACATACCTGAAACAAAGAAGAAGGTATATAAACATAGATAAAATATTTTTTTCTTCATACACGGCAATGGTGCAATTAGCACATTCTGTCAGTGTCATGTTTTCTTCATAATAATTAATAAACAATTTCAAAGTCTAAAAAAACGAATCCCGTCCCGTCCCGTCGAATAAGTCAGGAGGCGCTCAGTAAAGCGATAGTAGGTTTATTGAGGACACAAGAGGAATCCTTGCAAGCACACGAAAAACGCAGTCCCACGCTTTATACCACTAACAAACAAAAAATATAACAAACACCACAAAAGAAAAACGCTTTGAAGTTTAATAAACTATGACTATGAAACCACAAACCGCCCAATACACATTTTTTACAATAATCAAACAAAAACTTTACTTCGTGGATTCCCGCCAAAAGGTCTTTACAACAAATCGACAAAGTTACAAATCAGAATGTATACAAGCGGACTGTAATTTTTGTACTCTTTGGATTATGTCATTTAAATACTCTTTAAATATGTAACTATAATTTAGACTTTTTGTGGTCCATGCACATTGACTTAAACATGAGGGATGCGTGGCCTTAAAACGCGACGCTGACCAAACGAGGTGCTGTAGTTCCTCAGGGCTTGTTATCTGTTAGTCGCCGCGATACGACACCCACACGCAGAGATGGTGTTGTGTTACTCTAAAGCCGGCCGACAACGCACAACACCATATAAAATTAAGCTGCACTCTAATTATTGATCGGTGCCAATAATGACATATTTATGTCCCGGGGTTCGCTCGCAAAAAACGGTATTTAATAAATTGATAACGGAGCTAGACTCTCATAACAGCCGGGCGCCTGTATCCATGTATATCATAAAAAACATCATAAATGCAGGTCGTATATTGGAAAAGTTAAGAATTTTGGCACGTATAAGGAATGTTTTCAGATAAAAATAGAAAAGTCAAAATGTAAACAATGTCTTGATATTGTATGGAAACTGTTGTTTCCTGTTGTGACTTTGATGTTTAATTTGAATACTTTTTTTTCATGAAATTGTTAAAATATCTTACATCTTTTCGTCATCCTAAATTAAGGTGCACTTAAACGTCAACTAGTCTATAAAAATAACCTCAAACACAATCGATGACTTTAGTGGAACGACGAATAAATAGGATGATCGATTGTCGATTGATCATTGATCGATCAATGGTTGATGAATGAATAATCCGTTACTCGATATCGACCGACATCGATTGAGAATACTCGAGCTTTAAACATTGCTCGCCGTTGATCAGGGACATAGTTCGGTTCCAGGCACCGCACTAAATCGATTTGAACGTTCGATGTCATCTATCGATTGCAATGTAAGTTTACATTTTCATAATACATTACAATAATTGTTATGTATTAAGGATACATATTTCTATAAAAGCATATTTATGTCAATTTAACCTATTAGAATATAAGTTCTTACGCCAAGTCGCGCTTGGTCAAAACAGTTTTATCTGCAACTTTTCATAGTACTACAATTTAACTCGCAGATGACAAAAGATATAACATGTATGACAGACCAAGCAAAAAGTGAATATGATTCAACCGACATAGCGGACTTGTATAATGTTCTACAGATCATAGAGGCATTTATAACATACAAAGGACTATGTTTTGCGTCGGCGCTGTCTGAAGGAATATTTTTGTATCTATTAAGCCTCTTAATGTGACAGACTGAATGCATTGAGACTCGTTTATGCGACGCGTTAGATGTGCTTAAATATACAATAGTAGGAGGAAAAACCATCAACCAATCAAAGCACAGAGATCGTTACGATCCTAAAACGATCCTGCAACGATGGTTACGATCCTGCAAATTGCAAGACTGTCAAATTTAACTAAAGTCAATTCAGTTCGTCATTTCATGCCAATAAAACTACCAAGAACTATTATGGTTAATTTGCTTTTTTTTATAACAATTGAAATATTTTTGACGTAACAGCGTTGTCAAAGTGAAAGAAATATAAGAAATTTAGAAATAATTGATAAACATAACTTTTTTATATATGTATACTCCTAAATATTGTTTATGATGTAAATATTTCATGATATATATGTTGGCGTAATTATTTTTAAGTAAATAATAAATCTTAATAAGGCTCCGGCAGTAAGACTCTGAAACTCGCTTCCCACTGATATAAGGAAGGCTACTAATAAAAACAGCCTTAAATTTTTTTTTTTAATTTTATTTAAGTACAGTTAAAGCTCCTTATTCGCGGGTTTACGTTCCATAAATATGCCGCGAACAAGGAAACTGTAAATATGGAATGGGAAAATGTATGGGATTGTAAAATATACGTTCCAAATTTACGAAATTACAAATTAATATTCATAAAAAATACTTTCATTTAAATTTTTTAACAAAATTAACATAATTAATTATCAATCTTAGGCAGTGGCTTAGAGAATCTAGTTACTTTTTCGTGTTTTGCAGATATTAAAAGATCGTGCAATTCAGGGTATTCGGCAGTAGCGTAATCAATTTTCCTTTTGTAAAGCAGACTTCTGTCCATAGATGGATCAACTTTTATGAAAAACGACATCATCAACGAACAACAGCTTTTATCAAATAGGATTCCCTGTGTCGTGGGTCCAGAGACACACACAAGGGCAAACACAAACGCACAAAGAAAAAAGAAGCGCGTGTATTCTTCGGCTCTCGAAGGCGGCACTAAGTCAAAGGGCATTTGTGTTTTAATAAGTGCATCGTAAGTAGATCCGAAGCAATTGCTATGTGTTTATTTACCTAAAAATAAATATGTATCGATAGCGATGAACGAGTTTGAGATAGTTTTGATCCGTGAATAATGAAATTCTTACGCGAGTGCAAAAATTGGACACGATTATTTTCCCCGCAAATGTTAAAATCGCGAATCGCCAAACCATGAATAAGGAGTTTGGACTATATTTCTAATTTATATATGTATTTATACACCTGCAACGTAAGGCATTAAATACGCCTTTTGTATATGTCACATACATGTAGATGTTCAGTTAAAATAAATAAATAAACCGTGACAACTCAAATTTACTTTATTTTGGTATCATTAAAGACAAAGTTTATTACTAAATTAATTGGAATTGTAATATTTGTATCGGCCTATAACGCCCCACTGCAGGCCACAGGCCTCACCTAGTATATCACTGGGGGGGGGGGGGGGGTTCGGGCCGCAATCCACCACGCGGGCCCAGTGCGGATTAGTGGATCATATACTCCAGATTTTCTTTCCTGGCACATGCAGGTATCTTTACGATGTTTTCCCTCATCGCCGAGCAAGTGACAATTTTTAAAAAATCCATAGTTAAGTAGAAACTCGGTAGAAACGTGCCGAGGATTTGAAGTCATGGTCACATGAATGTGAGTCGAGTATACCGGGCCAGATACCCCTGGGCTATCACTGCACTTATTAATAGAAGAAAATTAAATTATTTTAAATCAAGCAAGATAGACAGTGAAACCGAATTACTCGCCGTAAAATAATACGATTGGAGAATCGAATAAAATCCTCTTTTTGCGAAACAAACGAAATAACGCGATGCATTTTGTATCGAAACACAATAAACAATAGTTAATTGTTGTCCGGGGTTGACAAGAAACACAAAGGTATGGGGTTTGATGCTTCGGCGATGCCACTTTTGTGATAATGTCGCTTGGGCATGAAGTTTATGATTGATGGTCGATATTCCCCAATGGAATTAATACGTGAATCGATTCAGTTCGATAAATAATTTATTTCTGTACGAATGGAGGGCTTTTAAAATTTTTGATGTGCTCGATACAATTTTTGTGCGGCATTTCTTGAATTTAGAATCATGGTTGCTATAGACTAGGCTTGCACCTCGGTCCGACCTGCAACATTTGGTTATTTATTGAAAATCGGCATAATAAAATAAATTGTCAATAACAACTTTTGCTAATTGTCAAGAAACATATGACGTGATCGTAGTATACTTGAGTGATTTTTCTGTATTAAAATATTACATAGTGCAATGCAATCAGCCCTTTACTGAACCCACCGCTGGACACGGACACAAGACAATGTGCATGAGGAATGTAGGGCCTTAAAACGGCACGATGGGATGAACGAGTTGGCGAGTCCACTCTGGTAGAGGTGGTATACTAGTAGTTCCTCAGCGTTTGTCACCCCTTACTAGTCTTTTACAATACCCACGTGAAGAGATAGGCTGATTCTATTCTATAGCCGGCCCACACTACGCAAGAATATAAGGGGCCATCCATAAATTACGTCACAAGAATTTCATGACTTTTGGAGTCCCCCCCCCCCCCCCGTCCTTGTCACAGGTGGTCACATTTGTATGAGCCCCCCCCCCCCCCTGGTGTGACGTCACGTATTTTGCAATTTTAAATTTAGAAATTATTAAATTAAAACAACCTTATAATAATATTGATGGAGTTGGTAATATTTTAAAGTTTTTCGTTAAGAGTTGAAGTTTAGTTTTTATACTTTAGATTTATACATGTGACGTCACGAAGCTTATGACTCGTCCCCCTCCCCTGTCACACTTTGTTGACCCCCTCCCTCCCCCTTAACGTGTCATGTAATTTATGAATGACCCCTAAGATAGTAGAAATCAAAACAAAAATATTTTGCAACAAAATTCAAATAATTTAGAATTAATTGCAATTAGAAAGCGGACGGTCCGTTTTCTAATTGCAATTAATTATTACATTTATTTATTTTTACACTTCATTGCATAATATCATACAAAATGTGAGCATAATGCGTTAAGGTATTCTCTACCGGCCAATCCTTGGGTTGATCGGAGAGGTTTAATTAGGAGGATTATTATACTTCCACTACAACCGCACATGAATGAAAGAGATAGATAACACTGAGGAGTAATTAACCATTGTCAAATACGTGAAAGATTCCTCCGATGCTACTACGACAGAGTATCTCACCATACCAACCCCCTAGTAGTTGACAGCCTAACCTATGTCCCCGATAGGAATGACCCTCCCCGTTGCCTTCGTCGTCCTCGGCACGTCTTAGACGACCCCGACGACCCAATTACTGCCAATGGGGTTCTTACACTACACTCACAGGCTACACATATACACCGTCCCCGCTGGTGGAGACGTGGACGTCACCCTCGCTACACCGTCAACACACACCGGCCTTCAGTCAACACTTTTACCAGGTATCGGCACGTGCCTGGGCGCATCTCACCGACTCGCGGTCCCGCGTACCCTCCCAAAGCAACGCCCTAAGCCGAGGTCCGTTCCTATCGCCGGTTTACCGGCGGGGGAGCCCTAAGCTCGTTGTTGCACACACTCTTTGCTCCTGGCTGCGCGCCTTCTGCGCTCACCCTAAACTATAAATGTCTGATGACGCTTGAAAGGTCATTAGGGCCACAAGAATTTAGCCATTTCGCAAAAAAAGAGAAATCATTAAATGAGCAGTAAAAACCACTCAATGAGCAGCAAATCAAGGGTAACAAATTTAAAGGTGGGTCAAATTTAGATTCTCTGGTGACAATAAAGGAATTGACTTGATGATGATGAATACAGTCTATTACAATACAGACTGAATAAATATACAAAAAAAATATTAAAGGTGAACTTGGTATTGGCCATAAAGCGTTTAAACAAATGCCTCTTTGAAGCTTGGTAAGCTTCAATACCATAAAACCATAAAATTACTACAATACCATAACTACAATACCATAAAATTAGCCTGTGTCCATTTCTGAATATATGTAGATCTCTGTCGAGGCTCGCCACCACAGGCGTTTGCTGGACCGATAATTAAATTCTTCGAATTTTACATATTCAACAAATAGACATACAAAATCTCCTTTTTAACTCTGTATATTGATAGTCAAAGATACTGGCAAAACCAAAAAATGTCCCCTTCATATCGTAAACATTTCGGAATAGCGATTTTATCTGAAGGCATATTTTCTCCGAAACAGATCATTATAATTTTATAACGAAAACATTTTTTCGCAAAAAACATTACGTTGTCAATTCAATGAGTTTATTAAATTTGGTCAATCTTTTTTTGTGTTTGATAAATTTGTATAGATAGTGTATAAGGTAATTGATTGTAGTTATTTATTTAGGGTTTTCGTTGGAAGATTTATGCCCTAATCACCACGCTGGGTAGTTAAGGTGGGTGACCTCTCGCACCGGTGACGGTGCTTCTCGTCACCGGCCTCTGGTATTTGAGATATAGCAAATCGAATGAATAAACCGCTATTGATCGGTCGTCAGAGCTCCGTCCGCTATTCAGCAGGGTGCGTCCCTTGCAGGAGGAGATGGCTTGGGTCCCGTGTGATGGTGATTGGAACCCCTTACATCCCTGCCCAAATGCCTATCAATGCGTCCTGTCCGTTATGACGTATGGTGCCGAAACGTAGTCTCTGATGGTAAGCGGGATTCACAAGTACAAAGTCGCTAAGCGAGCGATGGAAAGAGCTACGAATTGCCTCAAGAGGTCTTCCCATTAAACTACGACATGGGGTTCTTCAAGAAAGCTGTGAATAGGATTTTGCAAGGTCGGCGGCGCGCCCGCATACCCCCTGGTGTTGCAGGTGTCCATGGGCGGCGGTAACACTTACCATCACGTGAGACCGCTTGCTCGTCCGCCCTCTTCTCTATAAAAAAAAAAAAAATGATCGGAGTCTCTTTGCTGGATAAAATCCGCAACGAACAAAATTAGACGAAGAATTAAAAGTTGCCGACAGAGCTCAAGGAATCGGCAAGCTGAAGTGGCAGTGGGCAACTATATATGCAAGGTCATAATAATTTAAATAAATAAAAATTAGGTAAATACACTTTTTCAGTTGTTTTGATCACTACAGAACACAAAAAACAGTGAGAAAACTACTACATAAAACACTGTGAAAATCAAAACATATGTTTGTTTATTCAGAGTAGGTTTATACGTGGTCGTACAAACAGGAACATAAATTCCAAGATATATACAGAGTACATAACACTGACAGTAGGTCACCTGTACAGGGGCAGAGGCAATGATACGTCTCGGAAATGCACCACTTAGGAAACGTTTAGGAACTTAGGAATAACAATTATAATAAAAAAAATATTTCGACATATAAAAACTCTTTTAAATACATTTATTTATTTACTCTTTTTGCACTATATTGTACAGAGGTTGACTTAAAGCATTCTCCACCAGTCGGTCGTTGGTTTAATGTGAAAAATTAAAGCGGATGCAGTAGAAATTAAACAGTAAAGCATAATTCATCTGTATAAATAATAATAAAAATATAATAATACATTACTAATTTACTTAAACGATAAAATATATAAATATACATAATAAAAAATAATTATTAAATATATAGACCATACATATGAATAAGATAATATAAATATAATACACACATACATATAATACAAACATAGAGAAAAAAGGAGAAAAATACTATAAGCTCTGTTGATTTCGGAGGTAGTATTCCCAAAGCTTCCTCTTGAGGTTGTTTAGTCTTCCTTATGTCAGTGGGGAGCGAGTTCCAGAGTCTTGTTGTTTAAGCGGCGAAGGAATTAGTCACGAAACCAATGCGGGAGAAGATATAGATAAGAGAATACGGAGTTTCCAGCGGAACAAAGATGACACTCATGAGAGTCCCTCTGAAACTGACACTTATATTTCACGTATTCAGGGGAACTTGTATCGTATAAGATAGCAAAAAGTGTGCAAAGAAATTTTACACATCTGCGTTGTCGTTGTCGGATACATTACGCATCTCAGATACATTGAACAAAGGCCGACAAAAAAACTATATGTCATTAGATAGGACTCTTAAAGGTCAACAGTTTTTTTCATTGTATTTTTTATGGATAAAAGGCGACAGGCGAGCATACAGTCCACCTGATGGTGAGTGGATACTGTCGTCCATACACACCCGCGATACATGCCAACATTAGTCCAAAATGACAAACGTTGGCACGCCCCCGGATGCGCTGCCTACCTTTGGAGACATAAGAATGGATTTGGAAAAAGGGTTGGGGACGTGGGAAGGGATAGGATGGGAATGGGCTCTGGCATATCTCACTCACCAATGAAAAACGTGCGTACATAGGGGGATAAAATAAAATAGGAAATACGATACATTTCAAAGTAGTATTCTGTAAGAGCTGGCAGTGCATGGCAGTTGACGACTGTTGTCCTACTGCATCCTCTCTATGTTGATACACATATCAGACAATAGTCCTCAATACGGGGAGCCCGCGACCTTTACCACGACACGACATTGTTATCGCATCATCGCTACCGACTTGACCCTACCACCCTTAGGGTGGGTATGGTGGACTCAAACTTTGGGATTCAAAATGTCTAAAGGTATGTCTTGTCTCAAGTACTTGACTACTGGACGGTGTTGAAAACTTGTTTTATTTGTCTTGTTGTTGATATTCTTATGTTGGAATCAGCAAGCTGAAGTGGTAGGGGGGAGGCCATATATACCGCAGAACTGATAACCGAGGGGTCCTCGAATGGAGAACACGTACCGGGAAGTGTAGTGTGGGACGCCTTCCTGCACAGATGGACTGGACGACTTGAAGAAAGTTGCCGGTAGTGGCTGGATGAGAAGAGCTGAAGACTGTGTGTGGTGGTGGTCCTTGGGAGAGGTATATATCCAGCAGTGGAGAGACACAGGCTGACGGTATGTTATGATATTCTGTTGTTAATCAGATGGACAATCAGACATTAAGATGGACAATTGAAACAGTCACAGAAAAACAATAACGAAACAAATAAGCCAAATTTTTAATACCATCCAGTAGTCAAGTACTTCAAGCCAAGCTTTATGATTCTTTCGATTCGTATCAACGCAATGTTTTTTTCAATTACTACAAGTTCGGCTGGAAAAAAAACAACGTGAGGAAAACAATATCAATACAACGAACGTTTATTAGCAATGTTTGTGTTAGATAACCGACTATATTCCTCTTTCCCATTCCTTCCTGTCATTTACCGCCGAACCTGGCAACACCATAATTATTTACCTGGCCACAATGGCCGTATATTTAAAAAAAAAACTTTTTGATTTAATTTATAATCGCGGCATTATGTTCGCCGTGTGTCCTGTGTGGCCAGGCAAATAATTATAGAGTTGCCAAGTTCGGCGGTAAATGACAGGAAGGGATGGGAAAAGGGAACATATAAATGAATGAATGAATAATTTATTGTCTTAATAAAAACACACTACACTTATAGAAACAGTCGGTTATTTAACAGTTAGAAAGCCTGGTTATCACTTGTTAACCACATCGCAGTGGGGTATTTGACTGCTCCTGAAATTCATATGTTTTTGGGTTTATTCCACAACTAGAAATGCCAACCCCGTATCAAAAAGAATTTCCCAAATGCCTTGGAGAATTAGTTAGAGTATCCGCCGATCGAGCGTTCACACAAATACAAACATCTCCGCAGCAACAATATTTATCTTAGCAATTAAACAACTTTAACGGTTTAAATCGCGTATATTTGACATTATTTATATCCCGACGTTTCGAACACTTTGCAGTGGACGTGGTCACGGGGTGACTAGTATCTTATTCTTAAGATCAAGATCTCTTAAGATCTCAAGATTTCTTAAGATCTTATTCTTAATATTTATCTTATTCAACAAGTGGTTAGGAAGCGTCAACTGCAAATATAACGTTGTAGAACAAACTTGTTAATTCAGTTAAACCAGAGTTTTTTTTTTATAGGTGGTGGTCCGTCAGGCCTCTAGGAATGGTCCGTGAAGTTATTTAGTAATTTCATCTACAAAAAAATATCTATTAAAGTATATTTAATTGGCTCGTTTGATTCGATTCCGAACTAAGAATCCAGCAATTTTTAAGACAAATAAATGCAAGTTGAAAATTTTTATTAATTTAATTTTTGTGACAGATATTTTGTGAAAGATGTCAATGGTTCGTGATGAGAGATGAAATGAGTCAAACGGTCCCCCATCTCTAAAACGCTAAATACCACCGAGTTAAAGCAAGGAATTCATCATGTTCCAGCATGTTCAGCATAACGTTTGGTGATCCTACACTGAACTCTTGTTTTCCGAGCGCCAGTTTTCGTGCCCCGTCGTGCGGGGACGAACTGAAGAGTCAATGATCGTCTATTTCTTTTTGTACCTTCCATTCATAGTGTTTCTACTTTTGCTTTATGGTGGTATTAGGAAAGCATCGAATAAAAGACGGCTTCAAAATAATTATTTACAACTTCAGTTAGTGATCTATATTTTTTGCCCTACTTTTCATCGTTCCATTATGTTTTCTGCTCTCTTGTGTGTTATATATGTATGCAATATGTGCATGTATAATAAAATATTATTTATGTATATTATTATTAAAATTATATGATTTAAATAACTATATTACATCCCCGTTCTTATTTCTGTTTGATCTGTTGATTGATATGGAAACTGTCACATGGCAATTAGTCCGTCATTTGTACAAATTACTTGTGCAAGTTTAAATAAATAAAAAAGTATGATACAGTGAAATCAACGAGACAATAGCTTTTCATCTGCGTGAGTGGGCGCCGAATTGTCCAATCCAATTTTCGAAATGGTTCGCACTGTAGACTATCGGTGTGCACTCACACAAACGCAGAGCTCGCTGATTTCACTTTAGGACGTTTTGTAGAATGTATATGTAGACATTCACCATCCTTCTGGTAATGATTTTAGACTTCCTCGTGGAAACTTTAAACAATTCAATTGTTTAACAAGACGACAAGTGCAGTTTTAGTTCGGGCGATATAGCGACGAATGTGACTAGAGTTGAAAAATTAAAGAAAACTTCACAGGCATAAAATAGTTACCAAATAGTTCTCGTGCACTGTGTCTTCTACACGAGGGACGTATGGCTTTAAAACGCCACGCTGACTAAGCGGGTTGACGAGTCCATTCTGTTAGAGGTGGGTTTCTCAGTTTCTCGGGGTTTATTGTA
Source organism: Sesia apiformis (assembly GCA_914767545.1). NCBI lineage: Eukaryota > Metazoa > Arthropoda > Insecta > Lepidoptera > Sesiidae > Sesia > Sesia apiformis. Next base: position 2,517,559 of record OU611958.1, read on the forward strand.
GAGTATTATTAATTGAATCTTCCGGGCTCGGAGTTGCGCTCGAGAAGCCGAAGCGATAGAGGGAATGGCAACAACAGATGTACCAACTAAACAAAAAAACAGAACTCAAATCGGAACGATGCGAGCGCCACACGGTGGTTATTCCGGGAACTTTTTGATCATGCTGGTATACAGTGCTGTAGCAGTCTCTACTAGGGATGTTTCGAATATTCACATTCGTTTCGGCGAATACCCGCCACTTTTCAAGTATTAATTAATTAATGGAGTGTAGGCTTTCTCGGCCGGTGTCCATATTAATTGAGAATTGAATATATTTCGTCTTTTCGAGCGCAACTCGAAGCCGAAGAGATAACATCTCTCCGAAAGTGAACGCAGTCGCCACTGAAGATGTCAACCGCAGTTGTTGACGAAACGAGAAGAGATTCCAAAAGACCTCGGTCAAGTAGCCGCGAAGATTCAATTAATATGGACACCGGCCGAGAAAGCCTACACTCCACTATTTATTGTAGAGGCTTTGTTGTCTCTTAGTCGCCTTTTCCGTCAGCAGACGGTTGGTAGTGGACGATACAAGGATTGGTTATGGTTACTGTCACTTAAAATATAGAGTTAATTGAGGGAAGTTAGGATTATAGTGAGCGTTCGTATGTGGCTGGCATTGTCCGGTAAAATGACTGAAGCCTCAAAAAATGTACGAGTAGATTAAAAAAATATATATTAAGTTTTTTACCGTCATCATTAGTATAATTAAACATAAGAAATCATGTACAACTTATGGGTATCGACTGTATTCTGACCTTCTAGTATCACTCAATATGTTCATTTCACGACTGATATTTCATGATTGATTTACTAAAAATACTTTGACTCATCAACTCGTATGTCATGTGACCGCATGTTGCAGCCAGTAAGCGGACGTGTTGTTCGTGTTGCTTTATTATTTATTTTGGCAATGAATTTCTTTAAAACGCTGTTAAAATATTCTCGCCACAAAAATGATAATACAATCACAGTCCAGACGGGCCCTCATATCACTTTTTGCGTTTAATAACGTCATAATGAGACAGGATGAAGCATTTAACTGACGAAAAGAAAGTTATGATTTAAACACGATTTAATACGAAAGTTGGGAAAAACATGAGTTTTGCCTGTGATCGATAAATCAACGTACTTTGTTGACATCGGTCATGATTCATTTATGTGATGTGCACGCCTTAATGGCGTACTATGCGCGCGTGTGCAGTGCGTTCGGATACTGTCAAGTGACATTTTCTCTAAAAATTAATAATAACGAAATATAATCGTAAATATCACATCCCGTGTGTGCGGGACAAATGACACGAAACAAATTAGTGACCACCGAAACTAACAGCAGTTATGGAAAAACAACCTGACATTTGACATTCTGGACTGACATGTTGGCATGTATCGCTGATATACGAGTACATAGGCGACAGTATCCATTTACCACCATCAGTATGGTCACCATCAGTCAGTATGTATGCTCGTCTTCCACCTTCCCAATTCTTATTTTATAGTCCACTGCTATAAAGGTAGGTAGCGCAACCGAGAATGTGCCAATATTTATCATTTTTTACTGATGTTGGCATGTATCGTGGTTGTTATATTATTCTTTCTGTTAAAAATACGACTATTTAGAATATATCTACGAAAAATATATTAATTATTTTTTAACACTTACTAATTTAAATATAGGAATTTGGTAACAAGTTTTCAAAAGTAGATCAAAGTGAGTCTAGTAAAGATTGTTTAAAAATCAGTTGAGTATATTTTATGTTTCTCGATAAATGAGGAGTATTTTGAGCTGTGTTTCTTCTTGGAAACAGCGACTAATGACTTCACAAGAAACTAGTACATAAATAATGTTAGAATACGCGTAGAAAACGAATGTAAACTCTGAATTTTATAGTTTTACATTACTTTGGCAGAATCCACAATTTTCTTTAAAACAGCCTTTTAAATTAAAGCTTTAAATATGAATACTCAAATAAATTATTACGCTGTTAACATTTTAATGACAAGTGTTATAAAATATTGTAACCGTGGGTTTTATGAAATGTACGGCGTACGTAATTCTTAAGAAACAATTTACCTAAAACTATACTGTAGTATAGTTCCATTACTAGATTAAGGTGCACTTGAGAGTGCATCTTGTTTCCCACCACATAGCTGGAAAATAAAGTACCACATAGCTGTAAAATTACAAATACTTGAATTATTTTTTTATAGAATTAAGGTCTAATAACAATAGTGAATTAAATTTTAGGTGACTAAATTAGAAAAACTGACTGTATCTTTCTTGAGGGATTCAGGGCAGTAGGAATTAAAAACACAACTAAATCAAGGAAATATCTCAACATTTAGCTTATAATCTAGGGCAAACTTGTAATTTCGATGAATCGAATTATGTAAACAATTATCTCCTTACCATTTAATTTTCCCTTATCACACCCGTGTCTTAGTTACCTCAGGACGCCATGTTCGTTCACATATTGGAAAAAATGATTAGAACGGACTTATACATAGTCTAATTTGCCTAACCACACTAAAGAAATAGTCACTAAACATTTTTATAAACCGTTCATACCGTTTATGACAAAAAAATATAATTACCCACATTTTTCTAATAGGCTGATATATAATACGATTACAGTGTCTTTGTTTTGTTTACTAGAGTATTGTAATATAACTTAAGTTAAATAATTGTTTTCTTTAAGTGAACTATTTACAATTATACCGAAAAATTAATATTATTTTATCCCGCTGTGCACTCAAATTGATGATACAACCAAATAGCGTCTGGATTAAATATCCGAACGCAACCTTTACGCGCCATAATGGTTTATCTTCTTTTTGTAAACACGGGCGATTATTGAAAACATATTTGTATTCCGACACGTCTTCATTTAGCCGTTTATGGGCGACACAGATATGTAATAACCCCGTTCACTTTTTGTCTCATCTTAAACGTTATTGCTTTGAAACAATGCTTAGAGGCGTTTTTATTTATAAAGCACACATAGTAGAATTTAGGCAATGTAAGAAAAGTAATCAACAAGTAACGATTTTGACAATTTGACAATTTTCAATTTAATAATTGATTTATAATTATCAATTCATATATGTATTTCTATAACATTTGCACGCCATTACCCTGGCAGAATGTGTATGAATATTTTTTTTTAGAATAAGACATTTATTATGTATCCACAGGTCTTAGCAAATAAACAATTGACTTGACCATGACAACAAGTCAAAATTAGGAAATAATTAGGTTATTTTAATAAAATGTAATGTAAACTAAAATTTTTAGAATTTGCTATCAAGGCAAGTGAAGTAATGCAATAATACCTAATTGAAACACTGTTACACGAATCAGAACAATTAATTAGGTTGGAACTAGAGAATTTTCAGGAGGTAGAATCTGAATACAACCAATCATGAATTGAAGATATTAGGCATGTTGCCTTTTCGTGATAGTATATTGAACGTGTAACACATTCTGATAACTGGATTATGAAGGGCAACATTGCTATTACATACAGGAACAAAGAATGGCTGAAAATGTCGAACGGATCTTGTGGGGTGATAAAAAATATTTTTTTTGACAACCTTCGCTGAAACTATGTTATAACAATTTTATATAACTTTTATATATTTTATATACAGTCATGTTGGGTAGGTACGTCTTGTTTGTAGCGAGTTTAGTTTGAATTTTTCAGACGTTTTTCATAAGAGTTAAGTTTTTTTTTTATGTACGAAGGCGGCAGCCGAGCATACAGTCCACCTGATAGTCAGTGGTACTGTCGCCCATAGACATCCGCGATACAAGCCAACGTCAGTCCAAAATGACAAACGCTGGCACGCCCCTGCATGCGCTGCCTCCTTCCTTTGGAGCTATAGCTGCCTACCTTTGGGGATATAGGAATGGATTTCGAGAAAGGGTTGGGAAAATGGGGTGGGATAAGATGGGAATGGGCTCTGGCACATCTCACTCACTACCGAAACACGTACTTATGTACATTGGAGAAATACGATTAAGTAGGAAATGCAGTACATTTCAAGATAGTCTTCTGTGAGATGTAGGTATATCCTATTAATAATATTATAAACGCGAAAGTTTGTGAGGATGGATGTATGGATGTTTGTTACTCTTTCACGCAAAAACTACCCAATGGATTTTAATGAAACTTTACAATAATATAGCTCATACATCAGAATAACACATAGGCTATATATTATTTTGAAATTTTGAAAAAAAAAACTTCTAAACCGAAGCGAAGCGAGGGCGGGTCGCTAGTATGTAATAAATAGGTGTGTAGAAGACTACTGTGAAATGTGCTGCATTTCCCACTTTGTCCGAATCCCCTAAGGTATGTAAGTGTATCGGTAGTGAATGAGAGGCCATTCGCAAGCCATCCTATCCTCCCCATTTTACCAACCCTTTCTGAAAATCCATTCCTAGATCTCCAAGGGGGCAGCGCATCCGGGGGCGTGTCAACATTTATTATTCTGGACTGATGTCATAAATCGAGGATGTCCATGTGCGTCATGTGATTACCACCATTATATGATTAAAAAGTGATTAAAAAATTATACCATATTTACTTATTTAACGTTTACAAATAAAGAGTACGTAAAGATAATTTCTTGATGCCATGAAACTGTGTGAGTTTATCACAGAACTGCAAATTTGTTTGTAGGTAGTTAGGTAAAATTGATACATGTTTACCGGTCTCAATCTACATACTATAAGCTATACAGGCTGCTAAAAGTTATGTTAATTTTAATTTTACATTTATTTTTATGCCCGTTTTTTACTAAGAGTGTAGGGTTTTCGTTTTGACCCTTTTTATATATCTACATAATAATATGTTTTTTTATTTCAATTTGTTTAAATGTATGACAGTTATTTTGAGCTTATTTTTGTAAATCTTTATTGCATTCATGTTTTAACTTATGTAACTATTATACTAGCTAGTGCAGTAAACATATACAGTAATATAATATACAATTTTATCAGTCTTATTAAAAGAATGAGTTGGATCTCTGACCTCAAACTGGGTATAAACCTGTATCTTAAGGGCTTATCACAACGCATTTCCTTCGCGCAACACAACGCATGAGTGGAGGCTTCATTTGCAGCATTCTGCCTTTGTAGTTCCTTTTAAAGTCAGATAAAACGCCGCCACAGGATAAATAAAAGGTCCTTTGTTTAATTAATAAGTACTTTTTCGTGCACGTTCCTCAACGTGTTCATCAGTCGCTATACAGGCGCCTGGATACAAGAACATTCGAGCTTCCATTTATTAAAACCCATTAAACCCCGTCCTAAAAAAGGGACATTGTTATAACGTTGTCCCGGACAACGTTTTACACACGGACAGACTCACAAATCATCATTATTGTATAAACTGACAAATGATTGATCGTCCGCGAATACGTTTATGCGAAAGTTTCCATATTGCGCATTTTTAAATACAAATTTAAACTCTATCGCAACTGGATAAGCTTTATGTCGATTATGTCTAATATAAAAGGCTTTAGTGATAGCTAAAAAATATGAAATATGGGTAGGTTTAATATGCGTTATGACAAATACAGACGTTCTTTCTTTTAGACGCGTTGAAGAAATAAAAATTCGATAGCGGTAAAATTTGTGTTTTGAACTAAAAATGACATAGGATAATTCAATTATTTATTGGATTATCCAATGCGTGCAGCAGATTAAAAGTGGTAGCAAGAATCTTTCGTCAGCGAAAGCCGGTTCGGAATAATAATAAAAAGGTGATTTGTGATAACATTGGATTTAGACATATGAGGGCAAAATAGGGTTACGTAGTTTAACACTATTCTGCTCTCGTTAGAGAAAAGGCACAAGTCCATTTTGATGACATTCGAGAAAAATAAAAAAAAATTGGTAAAATTTTCATTAATCATATTAGAAACTTGGAGTTTAAGCTAAAACGAAAAGAGTACCATCGTTTATTCTTTTGTATATTTTTATACAATATGAACAAAATATAATAATAATGTTTGTTTATGCTTTCGTTAAAAATGTTACTAATTTATTTATTCTTTACCCGAGTAGCAGTGATGCTAACTTAGCGCTATCGGCGCTAACGACCCCTTTTTGGCTGTGTTAGCGCCCAACAAACTTACTTAACGCCTAAAGCCCACTCTAGCGTTTTTTTTTACTACGTTCCTTTTCATTCATTAACGAAATGTAATTGTTTAAATTAAATATAAACTGGCTCAATAGGACAAGAAACCAGAGCCGTAAAACTAATCTTCATAAACAAACACGACGTCAAATACTTAATAGGTAGGTACTTTCTTTTCATATCAGCACTGACAATTTTTGATTAAAATTTTCCCTTCATTTTTTAATGTTATCTTTGATCTAGCGCGTTTTTCCGAAAAACATGCCATTCTAGCGCTATTTAACGCCAACTCAGCGCGCTTTCGTTAGAGAGCATTGGCAACACTGGTGAGTAGGCTTTACAGTGTTCCCACCAATGCGCCTACTCAGGGCTCCTTACAACTTTAACTTATGCTAACAGAGTACACTAAAAACTACTTCAATGCCAACGCAATCAGTAATGAATACCCACTGCTGGCCTGCGCAACACTTGCAAGGGGCAGTGAAACAAGTCCAAATCTGGGTGTCAGTGTACAATGCAGATGCAGGGCCCAGAAAGCGGCGTGTCATTTCTTTTTAGAAGGACAGTGTTATAGTAAGCATTTTTTCGAAATCTATCTATAAATGTAGAATTTATCATCATGGGAGCTGCAAATTGCAATTGGCCGTTAAATCGTCATCGAGAGACACGGTCTATTACAGCCGAGCCATGGCTCGCTCACAAAAAGAATAATAGCTATTCGATACTAGCCATAGATTAGAAGCTGGTCAAATGGGTTGATGAGTGCCACTCTTTTAGAGGTAGTATAGTTCCTCAGGGCGTGTGAAAGCGGCTTTATTATCCCCTAGCTGCCTATTACGACACAGGACACCCATTACGATACCCATTCTAAAGCCGGTGGACATCTTATAACAATTTTAGTAAATTTAAACTTAATTAAGAATAAATACTTATATATTCGTATATAGGTATTATGTAAATTTGGAAAAAAATACTCAACGAAATCTTCCCGGAAGACTGTGAGTTAAAAGACCGACATAATAAGTTAGAGTAATCTTACTACAACTACAGCTAGGAGATGACGCTGCTTCAGATATTGATCTATCTACCTATTTTAGAATACCCGTACGTTGTGAATATTCATCAATAATTCAATTTTAGAAGCACCAACAACTCTTAACTCCTGTAGTCGCAGCAAACCTGTCTGAACGCTGATAATGCCAATCTGAAATGGACATGGATCCATTATTTTCCGGTAACTGGTTCCACTCGTTAACACGGTGCGGTATAAAATGTTTATAAATAGCGATTGGGAGTGGAGACACTACGGTTCGACTTCATTTTAGGTTATTTTTATTAATATAAATATAATTTTATTATTATTATCTTTACTATTGGTTATATATAGATGTATAATCTGCCTAACTAAATAGTTTACCAGTCTGTTTTATCTCCACACTATTCTATGCCCCATTGGTATCGCAATGTGCGATCCGTGTTCACACAAAAACTACAATAGCGCGCGTCGCGTCACCGTGGGATCTTGTGTGTGACGGGCCTTATAATATTGTTTGAGTGGCTTATGGGCTAGTAATTAGTTGGCTGATTAGCACAGACATGAGTACATGTCTGTGTACTCAGTACAATCAGACACGCTATTCGATATGAGTGAAATATTGTTTCCTCAATGTTAGTTTATGCTGTAAGGCAATGTTGCTACTTTTATACCTTGCTACAGAAACCAAAGTATGTGAGGATCTCAGAATGTTTTACCAAAAAGAAAAAAAAAATCTATGGGTTCTAATTTTCTTATTACATATTTTCAAAGTATACTATCTATCCACTTGGGTCTATACAAAGTTTCATGCGTCTGAACTAATTTTGAAAACATTTTTTCCACTTTTCCTCAGGTACCTCTTTCACAGCCTCTGGGTTCGAACGTACCCAGCGCGTCTTCCGGCGACGAAAACTGCTTCCATTTTAGTTGGGATTTAATTTTGGGAAATAAAAAAAAATCCCAAGGTGCCAAGTCGAGACTGTAAGGAGGATGGCCTAAAACTTTAACCGGGGTACTGTCCAAAAGGACCCTTGTCTTAAGCGCTGAGTGAGCAGACGCGTTGTGTTGCAACAGCAGTCCGCGGAGATCTGTGTTTCCACGGTTATTATTCACTGCAGTAAAAATGTTTGGCAAGCACGTGACTACGTACCATTCTGAGTCAATGCTGCTTTGGTTTCGGAAAGGTACTGATATTCGAAAGGGTAACCAGAGGATCCAGAACCATTTTCTAAGATGTCTGAGCTAAGATGTCCATCTGCTGCCAGGTTTACGGAGACCATAAATTACCTCACCGTACGTACTAAGCAAAATAGAAATAATACTTCCCAAAAAAATATAGTCAGTAACATGATGTTTGTATTATATTATTATACAGGGGTTCCATCATTTGACTCACTGGACGTCAGCGTCCTGTGTGGTCCCAAAACAAAAACATATCGGCCTCGCTTTTTGCGCAAAAGACACGGCATGTGCATTTCATAAAACATATACCTCAATTCTATTTCTTAGGAGATAAAGATCAGTGATCATCAGTTCCACGGAAAAATCTTTGTCCAAAAGGAAAGAACTAATATAATTGGGATAGAATCCGTCAATGCGGAATGATTTTGTAGCCAAAGACATATCAGAAACTAACAAAATGAAACTGTATGTTTGCTGTTTCCCTTTACCTTAAAAGGGTAATTAAGATAGCTATTTGAAGGATCGAGGATGATCAGCAGACTTCAAGGCTTATTGATCATTGATGACTCATTGAAAATTTAGTGGGAAAACAAATTTTATAGTGACTTAGTGATTTAAATAAAATCGTAGACAGCGTTCACTTAACTCTCGTGTTGTATGTGTTCATAGGTAGCGGTAACCATTTGCCATTAGATGGGCCGCCTGTTCCTCTGTCACTTCAAAAATGGTATGGTAACGCCAGTTGGATCTACGACTTGAAGGAGTTCGCCAATAGTGACACAATAATTTTTATACCCACAGATATACGTCGTCGAAATTTAGCGCAAGCAGAGTAACAGAACAGGGCTAGTCTCTCGAATAATTAAAACGAAATGAGTTTTTGACAAATAAAACTGACATGGATATATAGGTTTGTTGCAAAAAGGACCTCCCCGGTTGTCAATGCGGGGGTGACATCGCTGATGAAAACAATGATTTGATGAAAATACTAGGGTAAGTCAGGGAGAGATGCCTACAGTTTTAAAAAAACATCATATTTAATTATACATTTATGACACAGAAGAAAAAAACGCCATTTTACTTAAATTAGACTTTATTAATCTGTCTTACATAAAATTCACGAATATTAAACGCATATTTTAGGATATAACACAGCTAGAAAAAAATATAGAAAATGGGCATCTCTCCCAGGCCTATGGGTGAGTTGCCTATAGATACCAGGGATAGATGCCCATGCGTACTTAAAACAAAATCAGTCGTCACACATCAAGCATTTCGCTGGATCGTCACTACAATCCTCATGGAACCATTGTTGACACTGAATGCACTGTATCCAGTCGCATTTTTTTTTTAGTGGCATGATAATATTCTCCACAAACATTGCATATGTCCCCGAGAATTTCGTGTTCTATGTCTACGTCCGAAGAACTATCGTGAAGCGAAATATGAGACTCTTCATCGCAGGAATCGTTCGATTCCTGTTTTCGGTTACTTGTAGTTTGTTCTATTTTAATTCTCTTTCTATAATTTCTATTCGATAATGATCTTTTCATTGGTTCTTTTTTACTTCGTGTTTTAAACTGTTTTATGTTAGTCTTGTTCCTGATTTTTTCTAAGTTTTCCGGAGACGTCAAAACCTCAGCATGCTGTTTTCTCTTTGATACAACCTGAAGACCATACGAAGGAACAGGATGAACTTTATTCAAGATCTTTGACGGCGTTTTTTCTTTACCAGATTGGATTTCCGATAGGTTGTGGGATTTTAAAGGAGTAGATGGGTTGGCTACAGGCGCCAAATTTTCCTTATTCACCCCGCTAGTTGAGGGAACTATGTTTCTGACAGAGGTATTATTATTTGAGGGATCATCTGCTTGGCCTTCAGGAGAAATGTCGGATATAAACGCGTACTCAGGAATTGCGTTTCTGTTGGGTGGAAATATTCCAGAAGCACGAAATCCTGATGCACCATTATTTTGGTTTGTTGATTTTCCCCACGCTTTGCCTAACAAATCTCCAAACTGCAGTCGTCCTAATTTTCTGCTGTGGTTATTTCGAATCCATACGTTGGTTTCATTATTAAAATAAGATTTTAAGGACTTAAAAAATGCCCTATCTAAGGGTTGTAAATAATGAGTAGTGTGACTAGGAAAACAGAGTAGAATGATCTCATTGGTCTCGCAAAATTCCAACATCTCTATGGAAGTGCAGTGTGAAGTGTGTCCGTCCAATAACAGAATCACTGTCCCGGGAGGTTTTCTAGGAAAAAAATGTTCTTTCAACCATTTGTAGAAAAGATCAGTGTTGACATAACTTGATTTCTCATTCATGTAAACTTCACTACCCGGAGGCATTCCATCAGCAAACTCGGGCTTTCTGTTTTTTCCTTTAAAAATTGCAACAGGTGGAATAAAATTGCCTTCTGCGCTGCAACAGCAAATCAAAGAAATGTTTTCTCCTTTTTCAGCAGAAGTTAACTGTGGAACTGTCTTAGAACCCCGCATTGCGACAACGTGTGAGGGTTTATTATTTAAATGGAGACCCGTTTCATCCATATTAAAAACTTTGTTTGGATTATTAATGAAGTCGTTGTCCTGAAATAGTGTCTCCAATAAATCAAAAAAACCATCAACTTCTTGTTTCGTCATTCCTTTAGCTCTTTGTAGAGATACTCCTTCTGATTTTCTTAAAGATATTTCCGGATTTCTTCTCATAAAAGATTTAACCCAATCGTAACCTGCTTTACCAGAGTCCTTATGAAAATTATGTTTAAGATTCATACTCTCAGCTAAATTAAAGGCCATTACGCGTAAATCATTAATGGTTGGTGCAAATCTACGACTTTGCAATTTCTCAATATGTTTGACAATCTTTTTTTCATTGTCTCCAAACAGAGAATCGGGTCCAAGACGTCCTTTTTTAGTATTGCCCGAGGAAAACCGTCGGCGAAGGGTCCTGTACGGAATATTGAATTCTTTACTGGCTTGGTTAAAATTTAATGTTCTGTTTTTTACAAGGGTGATTGCTTTTTGTAAGTCAGCTTCACTCCATGTAGCTCTATTAGAGCCCGATGGCTTCCTTGTGTACTTATTCGGCATCTGAATATAATAAAAGCAAAAATTATTTATTGGGCATCTCACCCTGAAAAATCATTGGGCGTCTCTCCCGATTGTCAGGAAGAGATGCCTAATGTTCCTAAACACAGAACAAAACGCAAGACAATAAAAAATGGCCTCGTGTCAACAAAACGAAACCATATTGTAGGTTATAAAACAATGTTATTATCATTTGCATGAAATTGAAGAAAAAAAACTAGAACAAAATGTCTCTGAAATAGTTTTCTGACATTTTATATAACTGTACTTACCGTATTTTACGAATAAACACCAAAATAATATATTTAAAATAATCTAATCCCTTGTAGAAACTTGCGCTATGACATGTGACTTTCAACTGACGCAATTAGGATGCGTTCCGGTTCACGCAATTCTTTTATTTCTTTTTTGTAATTCAGTAGGCATCTATCCCTTATGGGCATCTCTCCCGGATTTACCCTAGTACAGTGGTGTACTGGTATAGATCTAATTATATCAAAATGTTTTAATGTAAGTTGTGTGATCATTATTTACAGCGTGGCAGTGAATGAATGAAAAGTAATCGGTAGATATATAGATAGAAATACTTTATTATACACTAAAATAAAAGTAATTAGAAGTACAATTAGCGGCCTTATCGCTACAGCCATTTCTTTCAGGCAACCTTTGGGTGGTAAGAAGTCTGTAGACGAATAGTTAAATGGTGCAATGAAGAAATAATGTTTCTATATAAATACTTAGATACATATATATATGTATAGATACAGTCACATAATTACACATATTTTATATAGTATACATACGGAAACTAGAAAAAAGAAAGAAAAAAGAAAAGATGTTGGTCGTAAGCATCGGTATGGGAATAGACTAGATGACACATCATACGTTCTTTTTTTTCATGTATGTCAATGGTGCAATTAACACGTTCTGCCAGTGTCAAGTTTTCTTCGTAATAAACAATTTCAAAGTCTAAAACGTATCCCGCCAATGTACAATCCCGTCGAGGTCAGGAGTCGTTCAGTAAAGCGATAGTAGGTTTATTGAGGACAGAAGAGGACTCCTTGGAAGCACACGAAAACGCAGTCCCATGTTTTTATTTGATTATCACAAACATCACGCACGAAAAACACTGTGAAGTTTAGTAAACTGTAACTATTAAACCACAAAACGCCTAATACACAATGTTTACAATAATCAAACAAAAACTTCACTTAACGAGTTCCCGCCAAAAGAGGGGGTGAAGCAGATAATTGAGGGGTTCATAAAAAGTCAAAATTTGAAACTTGAGTACTACGTAATAAGAATGTTCCATTTTCAAAACACATATGAATTAAACGATTTGAGAGCTACTGAACACTGAACGCTATTAGACTGTAAGGTGCCTGCCCTACAGTGTTTGTATAACATTTCCATAGGTAGTATGTATTTTCAAATCGATGATCGTAAGAGAACTAGTGTTCTTTCAAACTCTTTTGAAACTTGCCAGTGATTAAGAGATTGATTGTTAAAAGGAAAAAAAAGAGAAAATAAATGTTGCATTTGTCATACATAACTCATAATACGACTAAAGACTAAACCATTTTCAATTTTCGAATGTGTGTTACGGTTACAAAAAGATTGTCTGGATCACCATATTGCTTTTGGGCAGACTTTGCCCAAACTAATTACCTTTAACATTGTCTTCCGCTAATTCTTTTTCTTTCTAAGCCTGTGTCTGTCCACTGCTGGATATAGGCCTCTCCCAAGGTGCGCCATATTTCATTTTTGGAGGTAAAAAAGTCTTAAAACGCCGCGCTGGCAAATGCGAGTTGGCGAGTCTACTCTTTCTGGGGTTATTTTACTAGACCTGACAAATCAGGATCATTATGATTATTAATGATTTATTATTATTCCATTATTTATTAATAATTTATATTGTATTATATTTTGTAGGAAAGCTGTATATTGCAGTTTCATAGCCGCTGGACGCACAAACGTTGTCACGTTACGATACCTCTCAATAAAAGATTTTTTTATTTGTTTATAAAAAAAGGCGACAGACGAGCATACAGCCCATCTGGTGGTAAATGGATACTGTCGCTAATAGACATCCGTGGTATATGCAAACTTCAGTCCAGAATGACAAATCGGCAAACCGATGTCCATGGGTGACAGTATGCTCATACCACCAGTCGGAATGTCTGCTCGGCTGTAGTCCTTTATATACCTATATAGAAAAAATGAGAAATGCTTTATCTTTTATTCATTCATGATTAGTCCCGGAGCTACGCTGTAAGGTGACGAGCGCACGGAGGTGCGTGGTCACGTGACCAACTATCAAATTCACTGCCAACTAATCGCGCGACTGCGCGACTCCGTGAGAATACTTTCAAGCGTCCCGAGCGAAAAGTTACTAGTGCTCTGCACCTAAAACTCACGATTTTTAACGATTTTTTTTATTACTAAATCAGGATCCAGGCCACGTAATGCCATAACCGTAAAACATAGGAATCTCTGTCGGACAGCATCGAACAAATGACTACACAAAAAAGCTACAACGCAAGCTGCAGTCGGCGACGAATTTTTTTATAAGTGAAATAGTTTTGACACGCGCGGATACACGTACCTTTTAAAGGCGCTTGTACACCGTGCGTGTAACTGAACCAGTAACACGCGGATCGAGTAATAAACGTGATCCATCGTATTCACAAGACTTGCGCTGAATGATTTGAACGCCTTAATGTAAAATCACGAACGCGTCATAATAAACCAAGACAGTAGAGGGAATAAATAGTTATAAACCTTATTTGCTCTGTACTTATTAAAAACAGCTAAGAGTAAATGATCTCATTTTAGCGCCATCTATCGTTAGTTGCCTTCAATTTTCTCCTTACCGTCCAACAGCAGCCTAGAAGAAATTGCTTTGGCGGACGTGCTGTAGTTATTATACATGTGTTGGTGTACAATAAAACGTCTATTCATCTATCTATCTATCCACAGTCCGCTGAACATATCGTATGTGTATGGCAAAGGTTTAAATCTAAATGACAAAAAAACAGCACTCAAATTCCAGGGTGTCCGTGTCAGACACACATTTACACGGTGCGACAAAAAATAGCAAACAACCGAAACACAACTTTGACACGAGAGAACCGTGTTCGATAGTTTTTCTGACACTTTAGGTAAACATAATAGCACTCCGATTCTGAGAGAAACTTTCTATACAAAAACACTGGAAAATTTTCGATATTATATACAGGCTTAAATAAATTATATACAGATATAAATAAATACATTATATACAGGGATAAATAAAATTATATACAGAGATAAATACATTATATATAGGAATAAATAAAAAATACTTGCACCCCCTTAACGTTGACTTTATTTGTGTATTTCTTTTGGAGGGGGAGGGTGCACGTGGCAATCCAATAGCTAGTGGGCGCACTCGTCGAGTGCTACTCGACTGGCCACGTTACCGCTCACTAAAGACTACCTTGTAATGTACTGCATTTCTCATTTTATCCTATTCTTCAATCTATGTACGTGTTTCGGTAGTGAATGAGATATGTCAAATCCTATTCCCACCCCACCCTATCCTATCCCTCCCAGTATTAACAACCCTTCCTCCAAATCCATTTCTAAATCTAAAGAGGTAGACAGCGCATCCAGAGGCGAGCTAACGTTTGACATTCTGGACTGATGTTGACATGTAACCTAATCCGACCCCGAAGTCTCTCCTTGATGTGCCTTCTAATGTTTTCAGGTATCGTCTTCTCATCCAGGCGAAATAGGTAGATAACTATGATCGGCACCGCTTGAATTTCGAAATTCTTTCCAAAAGGGTTCATTTTTCTCGAATCATCGAATACCCCATAACTGATATAAATTAACAGTGAAGTACCTTTTTATCGCCCTTATCGTACGAGTGGGTATCGTAAAAGGCGACTAAGAGATAACACAGCCACTACCATAAGCCCTGATGAACTACACCACCGTGGCGTTTAAGGCCATATTACAATCCGCGAAAGCCAATGTGCTGAGGAAACCAATGTCCAACAGTGGACGATAAAAGGACTAGTTATGGCCGAGTTATTGTCAAGTAAGCCAAAAACATAAATAAGAACAATGAACTACCCTTCTTTCGGAACAAAATACGCTTATAATTCAGAATCAGTCGCCATCCGTCTAAAGCTGGACATGTTGTTCTTAAACGTTGTTTTTGTCCGTCTGGCTGACAATATTAATGTTATCGTCGGATTCTCCTGTAGGTTTGTGTTAGGTCACCGAATTAGGGAATTAGGGTTCCGTTGCAGACATATGTCTATCGGCTGGCTTTGGTTTTGTAGAGCGTCGTCGTTGTCGTGTGCCGTTACGACATTGAGGACGCTCTACAAAACCTTGCTGGCCGACTATAGTCGATTTGTATTACTGTCGGCCGGGATGTGTACATAGATGTGAAATATCATACACTCACTGGTTGCAATCAGCCCTTTATTCACTGCTGGACATGGGCCTCCTGATGCATATTCTCTTGTGAATGAGGGATGTACGGGCTTAAAGCGCCACGCTGCCTAAGCGGGATGGCTAGTGCACTCGTTCAGAAATGGTGTAATTCCTCCGGGCTTGTGGTAGCTGCTTTGATATTCCTTAGTTGCTTTTATAACACCGGCATGAAGAGATGACCTGGTATCATACCATCAGGCTATGTGCTAGATACAGGTCACGGTTATGGTATATTATCATGTTTCATTTCTAAACTATTCACATTTCCAAAACAAAAACTGGAGTACTATCGATTGATACGCGAGACCGCGATATTCTGTTACACATTTTTTTCCTGCTTTCAAATACTCTTGCAGTTTCACCGGCACTTTATTACAAACTGAAAACAACCTCTCACTCCGAAGTACATCATTATCAAACTCGGATTTACCCACTTGATGAACCATTAATTAATGAACGAGTGAATGGGAGCAGATGAACGAGGCGGTTCATTATAATAATTTCACACGTTCAACATGTATCATTAGGTGGGTGATCGTATAGGTTCATCGGCGTCTATAATGGAGTAGAAAAGATGTTTGATAATAAAATTAATTGAATTTCAACTTTAGATAAACTAGCGTTCTTGTGAATAGATGATAAACTAGCATCTTAGAATATTATAAATAATATAATAAATAAATCAATTAATTACTGCCCTCACGATCTTCCCCCATATCATAACCCGGGCTCCGCAAAAATTTAATCCGCCACTGTTCATTCTATCCTTCCCCATTCCCTGAACCCTTTCTCCAAATCTATTCTTAAGTCTCTAAAGGTAGGCTAGATCCGGTGGCGTGCCAACGTTCATCATTCTGGACTTGATGTTGGCATGTATAGCGGATGTCCACGACAGTATCCACTTACCACCAGGTGGACTGTATGGCGCCTTCTTGGCATAAAAAAAGGTAACGTTAAACGTAAGGTTCCGGTAAGGTTATGCTTGACTCTCTTTAGTGAAGTCGTTAGTTCAAATCTTCGGCTCGTAACCACTTCTACAAAAATATGGATTTTTAAATTAATCACTTATCGATGGTGAAGAAAAACATCTTAGCAAACCCATACGGAATTTCTCACGATACTCGAGAAAAAAAAAATGAGCCAACAACGCACGTCGAAAAGAAAAAACAAATCTGAAGCATATTTTGTATCCACCAATCCTCACTGGGCCTGCATGTGGGATTATAAGAAATTTTGGAAACTGTTACTGAATTTCGTAGAAATTTTTTCATAGTAACGATGTGTTACTGTTATTTCCCGTTCGTCCACCAGTATGAACGCGCCTTATAAAGGTCGTCGCACACGAGCGTCGTGTAAAACAAATAAGTACGCGGTGTCATTATATTTGTTGATAACGTCCACCCCTTGAGTGATGGTGTGGAGATGCCGACACGCCTATTCAATTACCATGGTGGCATGCAGAAGAGAACCACGATATAAAAAAATATCATGAATTAAAAATTCAAAGTGATTCAACGTCACTATTATCCCAATATTGTGAAGCGATTGAAATTAAGAAATATAAAAATTTCAATCAGTAAGATGGATATAAACTCGTCGACGTGGAATTTATCGTCGAATACGTCCGCGGACATTGTTAGTGAAGTGTGTCGCGGCCTTTCTGAATGTGAAAATCAAATGTGGGTAGTCAATGTGGTCAAATCGGTTAACTCGTGACCACGGCTGGTGTAACCCGCGCCGAAACGTCGAGTAGAAATAAAAGGTAAACAAATACCTTTATTATTCGCGTTCGGACCCGATTTAGAAACTTTCCCATTTTCCCAACCCTTCCTCTAAATCCATTCCTATATCTTCAAAGGCATGTGTACAAAACGCGAAAGTTTAAAAAGTTATATCAAAGTGATTTAGTCCAATAATCAAAACATACTATTTTTAACTAGAACTGTTACATATAGGTCTATACCGGTTGATTTAGGTCTTTCACAAGGGCTCGCCACTACACACGATTTTCAGCTCTTGTAATGCAGCCACCACCGGAGAACATTTGGAGAAAATCAGCTCTTCTCTTCATCTATACTACAATGCTATAATACGAAAGTCTTGAACCAGCGCGTACTGATCGTTATGACGTACTGTGCCGAAATACGGCCTCTCACGGTAGGCCTGATCCGTGACTGCAAAGTCGTGCAGCAAGCTATGGAGAGTTTATTTGCGCGATAAGATCTGAAACGAATAGATTGAAGAACTATATTGAGTAACCAAAAAAAATTTTTAAACTATGATGACATTTATGACGGATATTCGAATACAATTTCGTAATTGTTGCAAGGAATAAATAAAATAAATTATAGATTAGCCAAGGAACTAAAGTCACCGGCTTAGCTTGTACCAAGGAAGACCACGTACCGGGATCACAATGTGGGACGCCCTCCGGCGACGAGGACCGTTCACTTGAAGAGATTAACATATAGCTTATATATATAATATGTATATCAACAGAAAATGTTATTAACTTTTTATGTCTATTTGTATAAATAAAACATTTCCTTTCTTTTTGAATGGACGCAACTTATTCCTTATTGCATGCGACCGTTCACCCGAAACCCCGACTAGTAAATATCAATTAGAGTCAAATTAAACTGCAGATGGAATCATTTCTCGCGTGTTACCGACTCCGTACATAAAGACTGTAATTCCAATGAAGACGTTAAGTGGTACTTTAGTGATAAAATGGTACAATCAGTTTTGACTAATAGGTGTTGAAACGTTGCAACTGAGATAATACAAAAAAGGTTTGTATTTCAATCGCGATCAACAAAACAACCCGTTGGAGGGGGAGAGTGCACGCAATCCAACAACCGCTGGGCGCGCTCGATTGGCCACGTTACCCCTCTCTCACAGAGGACTACCTTGAAATGTGCTGCATTTCCCACTTTATCTTATTTTCCTAATGTACGTACGTGTTTCGGTAGTGAGTGAGATGTGCCAAAGTCCATTCCCATCCTATCCCTCCCCATTTTCCCAAGTCTTTCTCCAAATCCATTCCTATAGCTCTAAAGGTAGGCAGCGCATCCGGGGGCGTACCAACCGTTGTCATTTTGGACTGATATTGACATGTATCGCGGATGTCTATGGGCGACAGTATCCATTTACCACGAGGTGCACTGTATGCTCGTCTGCCGCCTTCGTACATAAAAAAAAACAATAATATTGGAAGGCATGTCAACAATATATAAATTATAATAAAAAAAATACAGTTATAATTGGGCCGTTCTAATAAGTCGGATTTGACATATGACGAACCATATAATCCACCGATGTGAAATATTAATTGTCATAGACGTAACGCTTCCAAGAAAATGACGCATAAAATTGTTGGAGTTATGTTTAGTAAATTTAAATTTAAATTTTTTGGCTTTATATTTAGTAAATACGTATGATAAATTTAGCAAAAACTAAAAAAAATAACTTTATTGTAAGAAAATATACCTACGTAAAAATGTCATGTCAAGAATCAGGAACGGAATCCATAATTGAAATCATTCAATCGTGAATGTCTTTGGGAAACGGTCATTGTCTATATTAATAAATTATTATTTATTAAAAATAAAATTTGATAAAACGATGTTAAATACAGAGTAGGTACATTACGGCTAAGAATAGATTATGCAACTAGAGGAAAACGACCTAATTTTTAAAATTCGATTTATTTAAAAAGAGACAAAACATTAGTATTAATAATGTAAAAACAAGACAGCTATATCATAGCAAATGCAACCTCAATATTACGAGCGCCTTAAAAGGATTGGACTTAATGAATATTATAACAATGAAAAATTTACTTTAATGTTAAAGAAATAAGGAACAAAATAGTTAATGAATGACACGCTCGTACCGTGTGCACTTCGCCAACGTCGATTATGACTTTATGACAAGTAAATTGTTATAATGAAGTCATATTAATGTTTGAAAAATATATTTGTTGATGTTTATTTCTTTTTAATAGTATTTTACCCTAATAGCAACGGAATATAAAAATAATTGGATATTCACCTTTCGACACTTGCTATTATTATCAATGATACATCACAGAAAACTCTCTCACAAAAGATTTACCTTAGAATGTACTGCATTTCCCACTTTATCGTATTCCTCAGTGTACGTACGTGTTTCTGTAGTGAGTGAGATATGCCAGAGCCCCCATTCCATTCTATCCTATCCGTTAATTGGATATTCATCTTTCGACACTTGCTATTATTATCAATGATACAGCACAGAAAACTCTCTCACAAAAGATGTACCTTAAAATGTACTGCATTTCCCACTTTATCGTATTCCTCAGTGTACGTACGTGTTTCTGTAGTGAGTGCGATATGCCAGAGCCCCCATTCCATTCTATCCTATCCGTCCCCATTTTCCCAACACTTCCCCTAAATTCATTCCCTACATCTTCAAAGGCACGCAGCGCATTTGGGGGTGTGCCAACGATTGTCGTTGTGAACTGAGTTGACATGTTCTGCGGATGTCTATGGACGACAGTATCCACTGACCATCAGGTGGTCTGTATGATCGGTCTGTAAAGATAAGGTCTGTAATAAAACACCAATTTATTATTATTATTGTCTTTATTTCTCTCAATGTTCACATACCAGATTTTAAGAGAGAGTCGGGACTCTCAAACTAGATTAAAAAAAATATCTTAAAAGTCAGTGCCTGTGAGGGGCACACAGGTTTCGAGTAAGAAAAATATACATTTAGGATTTGTTACAAACATATACATATGTCGGTAAGCACACTAAGAACAATTAAATAATAAGAAATAACTAAAGTAAGTATAGTGTGCAAAACAAGTTACTTAAGAAATTATGAATTAGAGATTGCAGGTTTATTTTATACTTTTAATAACTCACCAAAGTTTCATCGCAATCGGATGAATGGTATAGGAACGCATACGGGACAAACAAAGAAATATTCATTTTTATATACATATATATGTAGATGTTGAAATCAATTTCTCTGCAGCTATCCGAGCATTGAAAGATTCAAATTTTTCATTATAATTCCAAACTGATGCAACGTGCTAGAACATTTTTTCTTTTTAATTTCCAATTAATTTTAATTTTCTAATTTTAATATAATTTCTTTTCTATCTATTTACCACATTGCACATTGCAAATAAATAAATTGAAATTTTAAATATCTTGAATTAACAACCTATTCCTGCTGTACTTAAATTGAGCACTATAACCTTATTTTTTTGTCTATTTTTTTAACATAAAGAAAATAGCGATATGTTACTTCCGATTGGTCGGTGTTATTAAATAAAGGGTTCTTTATTTAATAAAACCGTCCATTTACCGGCCAAATACTTTTCTGCAAATTTTTAAGATGGTTATACATCTTAAAAATTTGCAGAAAAGTATTTGGCGTAAATGCGAGAGTAACGTTTGAAAGTAACAAAAGCGGACGCTACGATATATACCAATTTCTATATACCAGATATAGAATATACCAGCTACCTATATACCAGCGAAGGCGAACCAATGGCACATAATTTGGCTATAGCATTAATTAAGGTACCTAATCGAAATAATTTATTTTTTCGTCTACATTTTAGGTCATAGTAACAAAGTTCATTGTGAACGGGGGCTACCGGTGCCGGAACGGCAACAGCACAAGTCGCACTCATTTTTCCTTTCATTTAAATAAACATAAAACTGTTAATGTTACTATTGCTGTACAAAATGTATATTTCTGGTTGCAAATAAAGAGTTTTAAGTTGATAGTATTTATTTTTTTTTTTTTTTCGCCATTAATCACTAATTCAAGATTGTTCGACGGCACGTCATGGCCTCATTAAACATTTCTTTAGAAAAAATTAGACCTAGATCAATAAAGGTTCGCCATTCCTGCTATATACGATACGATATACGAAAGAACCAAAACCTAACCCACCTTTAAATTTGCTGCCCATTCAGTATTTCTATAGTTAATTTGATTATTTCCCTTAATTTTAATAACCATGTTGATCGATATCAAGCTATAAGGAGGTCACTTATAAATTATGTATATGAAATATTTATTTAGCCACCGACACCGATTATTAATTTGTCCTGATGACCTTGATACCGTGACTAATGTGTTTTTGCCAGTGATTTGATCATTGAAGTCACGTACTGCATGAGCTGTGATATTGGCACGCGAATTTATGTGAATAATGAATTGTTATACACTAGTAACTATTGGCGACTTTGTATAAGATTGCAGAGGCACAGATTAACTAATAATATAAGTACAGAAGACTCACTCCCCAATAACGCTCCATAAAACCTATAAAAATATTTTTACAAAATAAAATTTCGATGAGCACGAGCCAAATTGAATTCTAGGCACATCGGAGAAAGGCGATATTACACTGGAAGTTCACGCACACAATGACACCTTAATTATAATGTAACTAATTATAGTAGTCTTATTTGTTTTAAAACACACTTTTAAATTTGATCTACAATAAAATTAAATAAAAAGTATTATACCTATTTACACATTAAGATGGTAGTTTTTAAACGATTTTATTTGCGCGTGCGTTACAAAGAGCAGTAACCGACTGAAATAAACCCCTGCGCCGGGGCCCGCCGTTGAAGGTATATTTTCGTACCTAGAGTGCGGAGTGGGCTCGGCCCGGCGGAGGTCATTTTCAAATTTTGGGATATAATGTTTGTAATCAAATTGTAGGGCACATTTCTTAACGGATTGAAATAAAATTTGGCAGAAAAATAGTTTAAACGTATAATCTCGGTTAACTTCGAAAACAAGCCAAATCGGTACAGTAGTTCCAAAATTATGACGGTGTAAATTTTCCAAAAAACGTTTGTAATATACATACGTCAAAATTGTGTATGTCCGAATACGTACAAACTATAATATGTCGCTGGATACGACTCATGACATGAAATTACAATTTCTGTCTAAATATTTTTTTTTAAATAGTACGGAAAATCACGAAATAACTAATTTCGTGATTTTCCGAATCAATATTCGTAATTAAAATTATCAAGTATCGCACCAGATAGAATTACTGCTCGTCTGTCACCTTATTTCTAATAAAAACACAGCTATAAATGCAAATATAAAATTATAGATACTTAATTACATCTAATTATCGTTTATTTTTTATTTCTCAAAAAAAAATCATAGCATTTTGATAGCGGCTAAAGCCTCAAAGAGCATATATAATAACAATAAATCCAACGTCCCCCAGTTATTTTAATAAACAATTAAACGCATAACGCTTTGCCTTAACTTAAGGGGAAGCTATCCGAAATATTTGCTAAATAAATAATTACGCCATTTCACGTCAAGTGTGGTTTTTAAAGCGTATATATTTAAAGGGCCGTTACACTGTTTAATTACTTAATCAAGGTGATAAATAATGTTTAAGAGAGGTGGAACAATGCGATCTTATATAGGGCTGACAAAAATCACCATCACCACAGAAAAATAAAATGAAAATCATAATTAAAAGTGTTTTATTGAGGAAAATCCTGTTTATTAATTATTAATTCTTTATGAGTATTGCAGATCAACAGATATCAGTGTGTCCCTCTGCAATATAATGGGCGTGCAATGAATTGATACTACAATTTTAAATATATAAATTCACAGTCCCAAAATTATTTAAACAGAATAACTTTTTGCTTAGGTAACGTCACATTTGTCCTTGTAGCGGGACTTTTGACAACCCTATCTTAAGGCGGTACACTTAACGCGTTGAGTTTTAATGAAGTTTCAAGCGTATTTGTGCAAGTGATTTATAAAATTATTCCAGGGATAAATTTCGACGCGTGCTATATACGTTTTAAATGTATGCACAACGGAATATACATGAAAAAAAAAACAAAGTGGTTTTTAGTGTTATTCTGTGGAATACGTATTGAATAAGAAGGGGGTGGTCCTTTTCCCTCGTATTTCTTTACTTTCTTCCCTTCGTTCGTGCCGATCTACTGAATCAACAGGAACCTGTATTAAATTTTTGACGATACTGTTTTGTTAGGGTGCGGCTTTAGAATAGCAACACTCCACCTCTGCCCGCGGGTGTCGTACAAGGCGACTAAGAGACAACACAGTCGATATCACAAACGTTAAGGAACTACAGCACTTCTAACAAGAGTGGCCTCGCCAACCCGCTCAGCCAGCGTGACGTTTTAAGGTCATACATTGATCATGCACAAGACAATGTGCCTGCGGAGGCCCTTATACAGCAGTGGGTGATAAAAGGGCTGGTTATGCTTTTTACGGTATAATTTTTTACTCTAATTAATTTCTTGATTAATTACTTTTACGAAAAATAGTAAAGATGTAAATCTGATCATCTTGATATGTCGCCGCTCTTGTCGACGATTAGCCAGTGAGTGAAGCAATAGCTAATTTTAAGATTGCTAAGTTTTTTGCGTCCGTAAATAAGAGCTTACGGTTTCCTTTAAGGTTCATATTCGTTGCTCTAACTGAATAAAAAGGTTTGTTTTATAACGTCGTATTTGCAGTTAAGCCAATTAGCCACCTATTGTATAAGGTGATAGCGATCTGAAAAGAAATTTGTATTTGCTCGAAAATTCGATTGATCATTTCAATTACTTTATTAAATTCAATCATTTATTTCAATTCAATTTCAATTTCGTTTGATCGTATGGTTGACCGAAACACTTCTATGTAACGTTCCCTCGAATGACACAGAAGTATCTAAATGCTCACATTAATATTTATCTTAAATGTTTGACGCTCGATGCTCAGTTCGATAAATACGAGAGGTTAAGGTCTTTGAAATGTTCACGGCTTAACGAGGAAATTAAAATTTACATTTTATTTATTTTTCAACATACTCTTCCCCAATATGCACACCGGTAAAGAATCTATACCAGTTTTATAAAGCTCCTCACCTAACTCCTCAAAATATGCATTCTCAGCGGTTTTGACTTATTGCTTTGACTTTATACATACTAAGGTGCGTCGAGTAGGCGCTGGCTACAATTTTTTCGCCGAAAACTACAGTCCGATTTATATCTGTACATGGAATAAGCAGCTTCAGGCGCCTGCGCTGATGGACGTTATGTGTAAGAAGTAACCAATAAAAATATAACGTTTAAAAATATTAAGAGAATATTTAGAAAGGAGAGAGTGGATATGTTACCGACATAATACTATTAGGACTTGTCTAGGCGACATTCGATGCTGCGTAGTTCGACTTGTTTGCGACAATTATAACGTATGTTGTAAGGAAAGAAATGTTATATAGATTAAAATAAATAGAAGAAATGTTGGTTGCAAATTTTTGCGGTCAGGAAATCATACCAGGTCCACAAATGGAGACTAAGTATCGGAAAACGTAGTGTGAAACGCCTTCGCAGTCGTCAACAGTGGATGGATCAGAAAGGCAGACGATCCCGTTTGTAGCGGGTCTTGGGAAAGGCTTCTATCCAACACTGGGAGACACCAGGTGATGGTATGGTATGGATATAACAATATCATTAAATAATAATAATAATACTGGTATGGATATACAGGCTGTGTCCGAACCTTTCCTGAAACCTGAAACATAGATTATATTCAAAATTCTGATTTCATTGACATGATAATTTTAATATTTTCTTAGGTTTTCGCGATTACTATACACCCCGTAACCACGTCCACTGCAAAGTGTTCGAAACGTCGGGATATAAATAATGTTAAATATACGCGATTCAAACCGTTCAAAGTTGTTTAATTGCTATGATAATTTTACATTTTTTTACAAGAAATTAAAGTTATTGTGTTTTACCAATTTTTATACTAATATGCTCTTTTAGGTAATATTTTAACTCAAAAAATACGTAACATTATATGCTAATTACGATTCGGCACATTACAAACCAGCTACGATGCACTAAAACTAGAATCTGTAGTAGACTACCCTCCACCGAGAATTGTGTTCTACCCTCTCGTTTGTCAAAGAATAGACCTTCAAAAAAGGAACGATAATAAATAAAAGAGTGAACGGTCGCTGTGAATTTATATCCGCTTCCAAATGCAATAATTTTCACATCGCCATTTATAAATCACTGAATCGTAACAAAAAAATAAAAGGTAAAAATTGGCAAAAACGAAGGTATTGAGATATGACGACATTTTTATGACTACATAATTTTTACAGTTTCACTAAGCTTACTTTAGTTTTTGCAGAACTGGTTCCGTATTGCATAACGAAACGTTAATAAATCCACCAACTAATTAGTGTTGACTTAAAAACGGCAATTACGCAAAATTACGAGCTAACCGAATCGCTCGAAATATTCTCGAATATTCCATATTACTTATTATAAATGATTTATGACATATGTACATTCCCGCTGTCGAGTTTTCGCACATTAACTTGAGATATTAACCCTATTGCTTATAATCGTTATCAAAATTTTATTATTAATAATCATAACGTCTAGGGACATTTCGTAGCTATGGTCGCAAGAAATAATTGTTGAGCACAATTATTTCTTACCTTTGTTCTTAATTTTGTCGTTATAATCCTGTCATGACTGTGACGTGATATCAATGAATTATATATCACGTTGTTTAAAGGCTCGCGCATAATACAACCGTATCGCCCTACATCGCGCGTCGCACTGGAAAACTGCGACAACGCACACTATAGACGAGGCGGGCCGCAGCTCTACGCAATAATTTAAGCCCGTTACCTGTTGATATTCAAATCTTCACCTCGTCTTGAATTACGTCGGTAACTGCGCCCGTTCGACACACATTGAGGCGGGCCGCGTCGCAGCGCATACGGCTGGCAAGCGATCCGCTACGGCGCGATGCGGCGCGATGCGGCCCGCCTCAAGTGTGCGATGGTTTATACAAAATGTATGAAAATGATTCTGAAGGATTTTTGCAGTGTTGTATTGCGATGCGGCCCGCTGTAATATGCCACATTAATACTACCACATTAAGAATAAGGGATAGTGGTTTAACAATTAAATATTGTGACTGTACCTTGGCACGGGGAACAAAGTATAATGTTTTCAACATGTAGGAATTATTAATGTATATTGAAAATATCTTATGTTTTATTTTATTAATGCTGTGTCGGGCGGCTTTAGAGCATCAACCCAGCCCCCAAGTGGGTGTCGTAAAAGGCGACTAAGGGATAACAAATCCGCTACCACAAGCCCTTGTACCACAAACAATGGACTCGCCAACCCGCTTGGCCCGAGTAGCGTTTCAGGCCATACATTACAACAAACATTAGTACGATAATAATAACAAAAAAAAATTACATTACATCTCGACTAACAGACTGAACGCAAAATTTAACAGACAGATAGCTTAGGTCTAGGTATCTAAGTATATCTAGGTTAAGTTTGAAGGTTGAGCCGAGTCGATTCAGTAACTCCCAAGATTCACAAATTCACAAACTTTTCACAAAATCCCAAAAGAGAATATGTCTACACATGCAAACTATATGTAGTTGAATGGGGTTCGTTCAGGTCTACAACTTTTGTTAAACAGTTTTCTATTACAACTAACGGAAAATTATGATTAAAAAAATCTTCTTTAAATATTTTTTGACATATTTTTATGTTCTATAAAAATTAAATTTACATATTAAATATTTTTGTTTTATGTTCATTATTTGCTACGATTACAATTTTTTATACAATGCACCGGCACCCCCTTTGGTGTTTCTGTTTAATCAAAGATTTAACTGGCAGAAAAAGAATGCATTAATTCCGTATTTTGTACAATATTTCTTTGTGCATTACATAAAGTTTAAATAAATTATATCTCTAGACAAGAGCGCAGTTCTTGGTCGATTGAAATGACACAAAAATAGTTCCAAGATTACGACGGTGTAAACTATCCAAAAAATAAAAATATAAATTGACACCAGTACACACAAACATGTTGCTGGAGGTAAAGAAAGAAAAATATTTAGTTGTACACACAAAACACCACAATACGTAAAATTTAACATACAGCACGGACAAGAGATGTAATTGTGTGTGTGAGAAAAAGGTCCGCAGCTCAGTATATGCTGCAACACCAAAGAGGGTTACAGCGCTGGTTTCCAGCTACATCCTGGGATTTGGGTTTTCTTAGATCCTCGGATAGGGTTCGTGAATCTAGAAACTTTGTCTAAACGTTTTTTTTTTTCTTGAAACGTACGAAAAATAGCGAAATCTCCTTTCTAACTGGCGCCTGTCATCGGCCTTTTTCATAACAGGAAAAGCTTTCTGATAAGATATTATCTTTCATACTCAATTTCTTTATACAAAGAAATCATTTTTGTTATAGAAGAAGTGTTTTTATTAGCAAACGAGAACACTGTCCGCGGAATGGTAAACAATTACTATCGCTGACGGACCGCTGAAGAAATCCTGTGGTCAAAAAATCGCTTGTCCCTTTCTACCAATTAGAGTTTTAGACTCGTTAGAAATTGATGAGAAATTTTAATGTACAGAATCAATTAAAATTAATAAAAATATTTTTTTAAAACTTTTCTCATACTAAACAAAAATATCATAGTAGCATTACAATAACGAACGCGCAGGCGCCTCGGCACGCGTCCGCCATTTTATTTTTTCAAAAAAGTACGTACCACATCTCGCAAATAGCTATGACATAGTAACCACCATATTCGTACATACTTGTTGAATATTTAGGTTAAAAATGCAATTTGTAAATGTAAAATCGTTGCAGAAAAAGCGTGTTACACGAGTTTCCATTTCGAGTGCATGTAAAGCGAGAACTAAGATTGTAAAAAAATGTGTACAGTTGGCCACATACAAAGATAGCTGGAAGAATCGCTGCGATTTGTTTAATAGTAATAATTATTAGTGACAAAAATAAGATTGACATTATACAAATTGAGTGAAATAATTTCCCAAAGCCTGAAAACACGGATTCCGTTCACGATTCTAAGTTCATTGACCTAAAAATTTTGGGATATTCTTTTCTGCAAAAAAATAAATTTATTTTAGATTTTACCAAATTTTTCATACAAATTTGCTGATTATAAGGTCCAAATTTTAATATCTGTATGAAAAAAATAATTAACAGTACAATTATGTCAATCAACGTAGAATCGTGAGCAGAATTCATGGTTTTAGGCTACAGGAAATTATAGGCCACATGCTGTGTAATTAGGATTAGAAATGACAGATTCACTTGCACTGACTTAGCGCTGAGCGCCAAGAAGCTCTAAACATATTTTATCCTCCAATACGTATGGAAAATAACGAAATCTATAATATAATAACGTGTTTATGTTTTCTCGTAGCTAACTGTACATGCATTCCGTGCTATTTTTATCTATATGATATGGGAGGAAAATTTTGATATTTAATTAAATATACTGTCGCATTGGTATTTAAATTTCTTATATTTTTATTCGCGATCGCCCTTTCGTGTGAACAGCTGATACGAACACTTTTTACTACAATAAATTGTGAAAAAGGAAATGAACGCAGTGTTTAATAATTTTTTTATAAAATTGCGTAGAGAAGGTGTAAATCGACTTGTGGTTAGTAGTAAAATTTTATATAAAACCGATTTTTAACCAGTTCCGACAAAAGAACTTCTCAAATTGTCAATGTGCATTTATAAATATTCAAACATATATACAATACCAATGTAAAAGACGAGACTACTTGAAGGCAGACTCTCATTCATTTTCATTATCCTTACATACAAAATAATTATTAAAATACATACTCTACATATTTCCCTTTCTTGAAAAGAGAAAATGGTGTCTCTCCACCCAAAACTAGAGAGGCAATATAGGCATTTCCACTGTAATGGGAATGCCAGCCGCCGTTGGCCAGGTGGATTGACGGCTTGAAGAAGTACGCCCGTAATGGCTGAATGAGGAAACTCAAAGATCATGTGTGGCGGCAGACCTTGGAAGAGATCTATATGCAGCAGTGGAGACACACAGGTTGATGATGCGGTAAGAACGATTCGTGGTAAAATTATAACTAGGACTATTTATTTACCTAAAGCGTAGCCATTTTATATATCGAAAAAACTAAGTGACACCGTCGCTTCAGTTTCCGGTGCGAACGCCCCCCGCCGGAAGTGACGTCACCCACAGATAATCGCCCGCCAAATATCGCTTTTAGGGAGTTCACTCACACCCCGGCCGCGATAGCACGGATATGCAAAATGAATACTGATCGAAATTATGTTTTAACAGACAATGTTACTACTTATTATTGACATATTGTCAAAATCGGAAGTACGTGCTCGAAAGCTCGGAAGGCTCTTTGCTGCAAAATTCGTCTTTTTTTATAAAAAAAGTGCGCACTATGCAACCCTAAACAGAAGACCTTGACATATACTACATTGCCTACTTTATTCGATTTACTTCCCAGCTATGTTCTTTCAAAATAAATTTAACATAACATAATAAAAACTAATATAAAAGAAAATCATTAGTAACCAAAAAAATTCAAAGTGCATCCTTTACCTTGCAATCTTAAAACAGCTCAATACGTGCTCTCTCATACTATTCTCATCGCGTCCGAAACTATTACATGTACCGAAATTTACTATTTACTATGTCAAACACGTTATGCTGTAGTATTATGTCACACTCTTCCGTCAAATCCAACTGTGCTGTTTGCCAACAACATACTGCAGTTGATAAGCTTCCTCTGCAATACGAAATGGTGGTGTTAGGAAAGAAATTGAAGGTAACATAATTTGGTCAAAATGATGTATGTAGTCTTGGACAATTCACACGATACTTCCTGTATTTTAATATGCTAACAGCGATCAGGAAGAGGTGCTTACACTTTTGAACTGTGTTAAAAAGGTAACAAACATCAGTCTCTTTTTTTTCAGGGGGCAACTGTTGCTGAGGGCACTTTCAACACCTTATAGGTACCCCTGGATGATGCTAAATGGGCGACATCACAATGTCGAATATCGGGTAACCCGACTCCCCTGATTTGTCAGGGTGATCATTAGAAGTCGTTGGGCCTAAATAACCCCTAGAAAAATGGACCAGCGAGAAAAATGGACGTTAGCTTGATTCCCGTTGGAACTTCATAATTGATCTGGATAATAAGTATCCTAAATCTTAAACGTTACCTAAGTACTGGGCATAGAATTATGTCAGGATTCATCAAAATCCGTCCAGTAGTTTTTGCATGATTCAGACAGACAAAAAATTTTAAAAATTGTACTTTTGGGCTCTATATCATTCGTATTTTAGACTGCAACGATCTTTTTCAAAAAATATTAAATGTACAGACAACGGCTTTGTTACAATTTCATTATATATATATTGATATCTACATTTTAACATTTGTATTATAAGTTTAACTTTATATTTTATTCCAATGCGTACATTCTACTTACGTTCGTATGTCATCGGGGCTTCAGGTGGATATCAGCGCTGTATGCTCGTCCCGGGTATTTGGCATTATGCCGACCCTTCCGACAGGGCACTGTCGCTCACGGGGTGACAATTATTAAAACTTGTACAGTGTGTCATGGTTTATTGAAACTATTTATTTTCTCTCGTCAATGTTTCTCTTTCTTTGTGTGCTGGATTTTATTCACATATGTTTTATTCATGGGCATGAATTTAGGACATGGGCTTCCTCATGCACATAGTCTCGTGCATGAGGGATGTATGACCTTGAAATGCCACGCTGGGCAAGCGGGTTGGCGAGTCCACGCTTTTAGAGGTGCTGTAATCCTCGGCGCTTATGATAGCGGCTTTACGCCTTAGTCGGCTTTTATGACACACACGGGAAAAGATTTAAAAATTGATTTATCTTCTTTCTTGCTAATTTGCAATGGTCAGCGCTTAGGGCATATAACCCTCTCATATAAGAAGCGACCTATAGACTACAGTGAGACTAAGAACTAAAACTGAAAATAGAATAGGTACTTTTTAAAAAAAAATGATAAAGAAATCGTGTTAACAATATCCTGTGAAACTCATATTTCACATTCACAGGCGCCAGGAAACAAGCTTTCTGCATTACCATGCACCATGCACAAAGGCAATTAGGACCGTGCAGCCGACGTGACGATGGCCTGATGGACACGTGACGTGAAATTTTATTGATCTTTCAGTTTATTACTTAAAACAGCGAGGAAGATGGGAAGTCGTTCTGATTGTATTCAAATGGCAACTTTTGCACCCCGGGTTCGAATCCTAAACAGCATTTCTGTTGATATGTTAATAAAAAATATATTATATAGTCCATTCAATTTTATTTTGTTTTGCATTGTAAATGATTTTTAGCTTGTATTTAAACGAGCAGAAAATCATGACCAACAAATCAACTTATTATTTTAATATCTGAAGTAAATAATTTCCAATTACTAAAAATATCATCATCAAATCGACGACGGTGTCCTGCTTCGCGGGATTCCTAGCGCTATAGATCAATATTTTAAACGTTTGATGCTCTTAAAAGCTTTGAGATTAAAAGCTTGATTCTAAAACGGTTAAGGTTAAGGATCAGCTTCATTAACGCTGACTTTACTCTCGAGCATTTGAGCGCTAAACGCTCATTTTTAAAAGCTTTTATTCAACTTCACATAGTTGTTTTTGGATCAAATCTTGCAAGTCGATTTTAATCCATTTCCACTTTTACTACTGACTTGAAATTTTATGACATGTATATAAAACTAATGACAATACAATAATCGGATGACCTTGACCTGATGCTGCAGCCAGGAAAGCAAGTGGAACTTCTCAACGGTGAACAGTACACATTTCGTGTTTGGGCTCGTTTGGCTGGTAGTTTTAATGACAACACCTTAGTGTCATGACCGTAATCTGATGTTGCAGCTAAGTAGGCCAGCACACTGTGGAACTCCTCAGCGGCGAACAGTAAACACGTCGTGTTTGGGCTCGTTTTAATGGGTTCGCAATTTTGATGACAAAGTTAGTGACATGAGCTAGTGACAAAAGTTAGTCTGGTTCGGCGAGATGTTAATGTTATATTAATCTAATCATTGTTAATGTTATTATGTTATTTAAAAGTTTAAATAATCACGCGTAAGATTTATTTATTTAACTTACGTTGACTTCTATGTTTATTTTCTTAATTCTTATGCATTTCAATAAAAACTTATTTTTAAAAGGTTTCATTTCGTTTAATTTATTACAATAGTAGTTTTAACTGTTAAAGTCGATGGGTATGGATGTGTCGAGAGCGGTGATAATCTAATTAGGCACGACCTATTTATATCCATATTTATATTAGGGGTTAAAGTATGAAATTGTCGATTTGTACTGAAAAATTAAAACTCGTTTTTTTCTAAAATGTAACATATTTATTTAATCAAAATATTTACCCTCATTATCTATACATTGTTGCCATCTAATCGGAAGTTCATTTATGCCTTTGCGATAGAACTCTGGGGATGTAGATTCGACAAACTGTGTGAAAGCATTTTGTACTGCCTCTTGGGAAGAAAATTTTTAACCACGTAGAAAATTGTCCAAATCACGAAAAAAAATGGTAGTCCGTTGGAGCAAGGTCTGGCGAGTACGGAGGATGACGTATGGTTTCTAACTGCAGCTCCTGTAGAGTTACAACGGTTTCTCGTGCAGTGTGAGGTCTTGCGTTATCATGGAGCAATAATGGTGAAGATTCACGAGTCGCATTTTTTAAAACAAGAACCTCATAGGTATCATGTGATAAAAGATTCACTCGAAAATCTCACACCATGAAGGTTTTATGTCAATTCAAAGTATCTATTACTATAAAACGGCAATTTCATACTTTAACCCCTATTATTTATGTTTATAGATTTATATTCTTAACATTGTGTGCTCTAACCAGATTCCGTGTCTATATCACTAAAATGACTGAAACTGTCACAGCCGAACTCAACAAGGAACCTTGCAAGGAATTATGCGCGCTAAATAATACAAAATCTAAGTTTAGATGTAGAATTCATTAAAACCGTATATATGGCCCATGTGGTCGATTGGAAAAAAAATCATAATTAAATTAAATCGTGACAAAGCTGTACACAAGCATACAGAAAAAGTGATTGCAAATATAATTACTAAAACAACATTTTTTTGTATTTTTTGTCTATTTCTCACATCGCGCAAAAACTACTGGATGGATTTTAATAAAACTTCGCATAATCATAGATCTTGTGCCGGGTTAACATTTAGGGTACTTTTTATTCAGATTCAATATAGAGTTCCCACGGGAAAAAGAAGTTCACTCTGAAGTTCACACAAAACGAAAATAAATAAATGGAAAAGTCTAGAATAGACATTGCTTTGTTCACTGCTGCAAACTCAAACACATAAGTATTAAATTAGACTAGTTAAATATGCATATAAGTAAAAAAATTAAATACTGAAATTGTGACGTTTTTTTTTTAACTAAAATAAATTTTTATTACAAGACGTGTTTTATAGTGGGAACATTGTAGGCTGACATCAATATTGTTTCTTTAGAATGCACCTGATCGATGTGACATTAATGTCACACCGCATGAAGCGAGCGATAGAAATATTAAACAGCATCGTTTGAAACTATAACACGTGTCACGTTCGCGAACCGAGCTCGGAAGCGTTCGCCGCACGTTCGGTCGTTTCCGTTGGCATTCGGCGGGAAACTGGGTGTCCATGTTTTAAATTAAAATGTTTTAGTTATAAAATACATTAAAATTATAAAAACAAATTCAATTTAAAAATGTTATTATATTCGTCTCCAATTCATCAATTTTTTGATGATTACTGTGGACTCCGATAATTTGCGATGTATGTATTTCGGTATAAATAGTGAGACATGCCAGAGCCCATACTACCCATTCCGCATATACTGCCCATTTCCTATATCAACGAACGGAGAGTAAACTGGAATAAAAGAAACATACCAGGTTACTTTCCATTATTCAATTATACTCCTTACTCCCTGTTACTCCCCCCCCCCCCCCTTCCCCCAGGAGGAATGGAAAATTTCATTGGATGAGAAAAAATCTTCTTATAAATCAAATTTACTACTAAATTTCTAAAGATGGGTAGGGCATCCAGAGGCAAGCTAACGTTTTTCACGGTTGATGTTGGCATGTATCATGGATGACCATGGACGACAGTATCCTTACCACTGGGTGGATTGTGTGCTAATATGAAACGTTGTTTTTCTTAAAAAAAACCGTTAATAGATTGTCTAAATTATCCCCGGAAATTTCCAAATCATGGACACCATACAAATAAACATTGTCACTCAAAATCGTAATTCGGCGTAGGCCTTGCATTTCTAATTTTTTTTTCTTCGCCTAGTGTCAATAACCTTTTTGAGGCGGAAGTGCTGTCTGCGCGGAAACAGGGAAGTACTCATTGTGCATTTTAGTTCTTTTTTTAATATTTATTTTCGACGCACTCGCAGGATATTACGCTTTTCGGCCAGTTCGTTGACATCGTCTATTGTTTAGTTTACTTTGCTGTGAAGATTGCGGTTTTTAAACGCTCTATGAATATTTTATAACCATTAACATTTATATTAGACGTTCCTATCAGATATATAAATCCATATAAATGTTTTTTTTGTTTAGAATACAAATCATTATATTGTATAATGTATGTAAATTATCTTTAGCTCAGAGGCGAAAGAAACCCTAAAACTTAAAAATATGGGCCCGTGTGGTGATTAATGGTTCGAACGTGATAACGTGAGGTTATCTCCTTAGAAATAAGGAAAATAATAGACCGAATGTAAATAGAAAATAAATAATTAGAGCCGAAAATAAGGTCCATTTCCTTAAATGGTCCTTATATTATGGACCTTAATGGACCTGAACCGAAAATAAGAACCATTTCCTTAAAGGGATATAAGTTTCGGTATAGACTTATCAAATTATTAAATTGGATATTATATTACATTCGCTATTATGCATTATTAAAATTTCGTTGTTTCAAGATTATGTTTAAATACTCGTAGAAGAGACATGTAGTTTTTAACATAAAACAGAAAATGTTCCTTTATAATGGACCTTATCGACAATAAGGTCCATTCACTCAGATAATGTCACATCTCGAAAATGTTTAGAAGGTATATGTACTCGTATAATGAAGGTAGAAACACATTAATTACACCCGCTATAGGTATTTTCCGCTAATGTAAAAGTTCCTTTTACATTAGCGGAACAAATGTACGCAAGACCAATTAACCCAATTAACACAAATCGTGTTACACAATCTAACATCCAAGAAACGCCAGCTGTAATCCCTAGACGAGAAACATATCGAAAAATCGATGCCCTAAATTAAGGCACAAAGGCACCATTTAGCAACGTTGATCACGACTAGATCACGTGTCGTGATGAATAAATCATTTATATTAACGAGATAGTGAATGATATCGATTGTGTGGGATGTGCGGGCGCCGATGACGTCACGCGCCGAACGACCAATCGCGACCTTACCGTATAAGACGATTCCATTATCAAATTACCTTTCCAGTTTGATTTTGATTCCATAATCGCACCAATTAATTTTCTAACGTATTCTTTACAATTTAAGGTTTATTTCTTTATTGTGATTCGTGATATGAATTTCAAATGATTTTGTGCGTATGACTAAAGAAGGCATTATACATCGATTAGAAGCGAGTCGTTTGATTGACGCGAGCAATTAAAATCGCCTTGAATACGTAATGAAGATATATTTCAATATCAACTAATACACAGGATACAGTTTATGACCATAATTAAATTTTGATGGTTGAAGTGGCGATCGTATAGTCATACGTCATAAAACAAAAGAGGCGTATAGGTATAAAGTAAAAATGCAGCGCACACAGGTTGCCTAAAATAAATTTGCTGCTACGTCAAAAAATTTAGAATGCATTTTCTACTGGTACAGCCGGTGTTGGGTTGTCGCCTATACCATATTACTTAAAGATAAAAGTTTTCAATCAGTGCATTCTGCCAGCTATGACGTTCGGTGCCGAAATGTGATTTCCGACGGTAGGTCCGATTAATAAGTATAAAGTGGTTCAGCGATCTATAGATATCTATCCAAAATGAAAAGATCAGTCAAAAACAAAAGCCGCCGATATAGCTCTTATTATAGAATCAACATGCTGAAGTGGCAATTGGCAGGTCATATCTGCCGCAGGACCGGTAACCGATAGGGTTGACGACTCCTCGAATGGAGACTACCAGGAAGCGCAGTGTGGGATGCCTAGATAACTGAAGAACTCTGGCAAATCGACAATTTGAAGAAGTTTGAAGAAGTTCGAAGAAGTGGCTCGATGTGAAAAATCATAAATCGTGTGTGGTGACGAGTCTTGGGAGATACATATCTATCAGTGGAGATCTCGCCACTGCTGGATTAACCTTAGTCTCCTATATTGATGAAGGTTCAATAGGCTTCAAGTTGTAGATTGATCTGGCCGGAGGACGGCGCATACCGTGTCTTCCGGTACGTGGTCTTCGTACAAGAACTATCCTATCCTATCGGGTATCCGTCCTGCAGCAGAAATGACCTGCCCATAGTCGCAGCATGTCACCCATGGCCCATGTCACCATGTCCATGCCCGACCCATGTCAGTGACTTTCTTTCTTTGGCGAATCACTTTATTTCGTATCTTATATTACCACGTAATTTTTCATGTAGATTTGTGGGCACATAAAGGTTTTACCATACGATTTCTGTTTTATTGAGTGAAGACACGCCCGTGTAAAGGGCGCCTAATCAGTGCCGCACAGTCGTGCACGCAATTGTCTCGCTTTGATCAGGTGTTAAAACCAGTGTCGCGTGGGCGGGTGAATCACCTCTCCATTTTGAGCAATGTCTTCTAACTACCGCCATATCTGGACAACAATTATACTCGGACCACGTTGTTTTTGTCCAAATTTAATATCAACACGATGTGTTCCTTTTTCGGAAACGCTACCGTGTTCAAATGGACCACTTTAAGCTTTATTTGTAGTGGAGTTTACTAAATGGTGGTTTGTAATACGTCTGACAATGGTTGGGTGTCGTAAATCAGATTGTGAGATAGCTACGTAATTGTTTACCGCTTTTGGTGACTTTCTCTTTATTTTTATGTGTAAGTTGTTTATGAATAATACTTTAATTAAGATAAATTAAATGTACGATAATTCATTATAAATATTACAACATATTTTGTGTTGTATTTATAGTTATATATAACTATAAACATGCACGCGTGTGCGTACGCGCACATTGTTACATTTTCTTCATTTTTCTCTCGACGTTGATACTCACTGAAACTATGTGAAAAAAGGTGGAAGTCTTTAAAATGTGAGTTTATAGAAAAACGTTGAGGATATCCTGAAGAGATAAAAGTGACAAATGTTGTTTTGATAGAGCGTTCCTGTCTTGTATTAGAATGAGGAATCCCATTTATACTCTCTATCCTCTATCCTTCCCAATTTTTTGTCATCCTTTCCAATGTATGTCTTTCTTGATAGCTGTTGACATGTATCGCGGATTGGCAGGTGGCAGTTGGCAGGTGAATTGTTTGCAGTCATTATATGCGAACATTTGTTAAACCTGGAGTTTTCATTCAAGTAATTATTGTATTATTATAAGCCTTTACTGCATCACAGCTGAGCAAAGACCTTCCCATTTGCTCCATTATTTTCGGTTAAATAAATAAATTACTTGCAATGCAATGCAACCAGCCCTTTCGGTATCCACATCTGCAAATGGGCTTCTCGTGCACAACGTACTGTGTATGAGGGATGTATAGCCCTAAAACGCGACGCTAGCTGTTGCGTAAACTAGATTTTGAAACTACCCCAACAAATTCCCGACTATATTAAGGGGAAGAGGTATGTAGGTACTCACAGGACGATGAATGCTTGTCTCCAGCCCCGGGGCACCTCGTTGAGGATTATGGGCTGGTTCGGTAATATTCTTTCCATACTGACACCACTATTTTTGATATTAGTTAAGTTCTGAGTGTAAGCGTAACAAGCGCACTCACGGACGGACATCGAACTGTCAGTGTTGCCATGTTTGGCGGAATAGGACGGGGCGGGAAAAAGGAACATAGTCGGTTCTCTAACAGTAGCCAAACGGGTTGGCAAGTCAACTCTTGTAGAGGTGGTGTAGTTCCTCAGGGCTTGTGGTAGCCGCTTTAGCCACTAGTCGCCCTTTACGAGGCCCACGCGGTGAGATGGAGTGGTGCTTTTCTATCGGCCGTCACCACACGGCATAATATTCTTTTAGTATTAAATTACTCAATGAAAAGTCATTAAATATATTTAGTAGTAATGGAAAAATAAAAGTAATTTTAACTTTTAATTTTCATTATATAATGATATAACACCTCCGATATTGTAAAACCGGGCCTAATGATGCTTATAGGTACGAGTATATGAATGCAGCACGCTTTCTAGCTTCGGTGTGCTATTTTTTTCCTTCCGTTCACGTGTCGCAAAGCAAAGCATTGTTTATTACGGTCAGCTAGCAAAAGCGAAACCACCCATGCATTATCTTACCATCTGCAAGGAAATCCGCAAGCATTGTCTAGAATAATTAGTCTTTAGACGAGGACCTAGGTCTAGTATTAGATATGCGTATCCAAGTTAGTACCTAGTTAACGTAAATTAAATATATGTAATTTCTTGTTGTTGTTGTAGCGCCTCTTTAACTAGTGGAGGTTGGCAATCAGCTCCAAATATTTTGCCGTGTCACTCGCGAGTTGACACAGTTCGGCGGCACTCACGATGCCAGTCTACTCCTGTATGTTACGCGGCCATGACTTTTTCCTGCGACCAACACGCCTCCTTCCGGCAATCTTATGTAACTACTTACTCTTAAAAAAAGAAGCGCATTGTGAGACCGCCCTCCGGTCCGATGAACTGGTGGTAATTGGATGAGAAGAGTAGCGAGCTTTGGGAGAGGTCTATATTGTTTTTTTTAAAGAAAGAAGATGGCAAACGAGCATACAGTCCACCTGGTGGTAAATGGATACTGTCGCCCATGGACATCCGCGATACATGCCAACATTAGTCCAAAATGATAAACTACGGCACGCCCCCGGATGCGCTGCCTACCTTTGTTGATGAAAGAATGGATTTGGAGAAAGGATTGGGGACGTGGGAAGGGATAGGATGGGAATGGGCTCTGGCATATCTCACTCACTACCGAAACACCTACATACATTAGGGAATATGATAAAGTGGGAAATGCAGTATATTTCAAGATAGTATTCTGTGAGAGAGGGGTAACGTGGCCAGTCGAATGCGCCCAGCGGCTGTTGGATTGCAGCGTGCACTCTCTCCCTCCGTATATACAGCATTGGAGAGACATAGGCCGATAGTGTGTTATTATATGGTGTGGTAATTACTTATATAGTTGTTTCTTAATTTATAATATTATTTTAAATGTTCAATTACCTCATTTTGTTAGATGTTAAGAGAATATTACATTTACTGATTTGTTAACTCCATCTAGCATAACAGTGTGCAAGTACATTCAATCTAAGTGACGACAGCAACCCTAAACGATTAGAGTTCTAAGTGTGTATAAATGCGTACAATGTACTTACGCTTAAAAGTACACTTTAAAGCGTCTATTTAGAAAGTATATACAGGTATGATGTAGGTATGTATTTGAAAAGAAAATACAATTCGCTAGACATGCCCTCACACATAGGTACCTACGAGTACACTTCCGGTTGTATTGATCACGGTAAACCCCGGGGGAAATCACACTGTGCATCCGGTGTGTCCCAAGTAATATGTTATTGAGAATGTTTTCTTCACATCCTTGTGATTTCAATAGATTAAATTCAAAAGGATACTTGAAATTCCAGAGTATTCTGTGAATAGATGGCCCCATAAGACTGATATTTGGGGCCACGTCCCCGTCTAATAAAAAAAAGTACCATTTTGTGTGTGTGTTTAGGGCCGCTAAATTTTGTGTGTGTTTCTTAGGGCCGCTAAATTTATAGCCGCTATAGCCTTCCTTCTGTCATATGAATATGTACCTACTTATAGAGAAACTTATAGGAACTTATAGAGTACAAAGTACAATAAAAAAAATACTTAATAGAATTACTCAAAAACTACTGGATGGATTTTCATCCGTTAATTCATCGGTGCTTTTACAGGTGTTAAAAATATTTTACAGCTGCTTAGTCCACGCGAGCGAAGCCGCAGACAAAAGCTAGTTAACCCTAAGAAATTTAACCTTAACCGTAATAGACATGAGCTTTTAAACCTTTTAACCTCAAGGATCGAAGACCATCAAACGTTAAAAACTTATCCAACGCTCACGAGCGTTTAACACTTGAGACTTAAAGGTTCATTAGGGCTCAATGCTCATTTTACACACTACAAATAATTATATACTTTGTCATGTTAGATACAAAAAACTATTTGTTCCAATAGCTTATATTAATTCCCAAAAAAATTTAAAAAAATGACCTAA
Organism: Sesia apiformis; assembly: GCA_914767545.1. Classification (NCBI taxonomy): domain Eukaryota; kingdom Metazoa; phylum Arthropoda; class Insecta; order Lepidoptera; family Sesiidae; genus Sesia; species Sesia apiformis. The sequence continues at coordinate 2,558,974 of OU611958.1, forward strand.
AACAAAATTAACAACTATAGTAGAGAGTCCATGATTACGTGTAAGTGGCTGAAAAGTGTCCGTGGAACAAGATTGAAATCACGAAACTCACGGATAGAAAGCACCAGCACTCAGACAGCGGCGGACCAGAGCTGCGGCGGCCGGCGAGAATAGTGGCGCCAACTGAACGTCGGAGATTTGCTGCTGTGGCTGCTATTTGGGTTTTTAGGAGCGCTGGAGGCCGAGATGATGAGGCATGTGACTCTTATTTCACCCTTCTTCACCAATCGCTCGGAAACAACTTATCCGGGCGGCCCATTAGATTTTTCTTGACGTCTTGTCAGAATATGATCGATTCTTTTTCCAATTTTAGATTTTTCAAAGATAAAGTTGTTTGCAACCAGTATCTATTGTTTTCGGCCAGTGCTGTTTATTCATTTCAAGAAGATAAGTAATGCGTTTGAGTAAGAATATTTGAGAGATCTTGTAAGAAACGCCGGTTAATGTGTAAAAAATATTGTTAAATAGTGAAATACAAGAGTTAATATAATAAGCGAATTCAAACAGATTGATATACAGAATACAGAGGTTATAAAGGATGAGCTATTGGAACAAATGTTACAACTTTTAGTTGTAAAGGAAAAGCCAGTGTGAGGAATTGTGAAGTGTGAAGTCAGTTCAACTTCAGTCAACTTCATTTGTGAAGGATATTTTGAAATATGCACCAATGTGACTACGGATGACAACTGGGCTAACTTAAGAACGAATACTTTAATATTATTATCACTCCGGTCACATGGAGAAATTCGCTGGTGGTCGCTGGATGTGAAGAGCCGAAGATATAGTGGTTTGTCGAGCCTTGAGTGAGGCAGTGGAACAGTGGAGAGAGACAGGTTGACGACATGTTATGGTAGGCGAGAATAAATAAGTGTTTGTATATTTGAGTAATCCGTGTGGGCCTTGTGGTGGTTTATAGCCTGAAACCCCCTTGTAATATAGTGATATCGAAAGAATTTGCACTGATGTATTTGACTCTTAGTATCTATCGTAAGGTAGAAATACACAAACAGAACAATATAACTGCATACATAGATACATTTTTATTTAAAAGCCCAAGGAAGTCTATAAAAAACAGGTAGATAAATGTTCTGCACGCTGGTATCGATTAGATTCGATGGAATATTTCATACCAATCGATAAAAAAATGTAAGGTATCTATAAATATTATGTAGGTATTCACTAAGCACCTACTTATTAATATACAAGTAGCACTAATGTATTGCAAGCAAAAATTGTGAAAAAACATAACCGTTCCTAATTAAAGAATGGATGACGGATAAAAAAGGAGGCTAAAGCTATTCACGTTACGAAAGCGCTAAGTTATTGCTAAGAGATCGTACGAGCATTGACAAATACGAGGCAAAGGTAATACATCAACACCCCACCAGTTGTCCACCATGACACCTCGCCCCACTAGCCTGAGTTTCCCACTTTTCCGGACTGCCGTGAAGTTGGCAACACTGTGATGGGCGGGTCAGAGGCGGAGCGGGGCGGCGCTCAGTGCGCAGCAAGCTGCGGAGACGAATGTATCTTGCGTCACTTTACGCGTCGCTTTGGCGCGCTCGCGATTCCACTCGAAATTCAAAACTTTTAAAGGGATTTTTGTCGTGATTGATAAAGAGAAATAAAATATGATGATCGATTGTCACATTTTAATTGAACATGGGAGTTGTTACAAACGATTACCAAGTAAAGAGGTGAGAACGTTTTTATAATAAAGCGACTGACCTTTACCTACACTATTTGTCCGCTGTTCATGACTTATTCATGACTGTAGGGTTTTTGCTGCGTATAGAACCTGGATACAAAATCAATTCAGGGAATTATCGACTCAAGCGCGTTGGGTTAAGGATAATTCGTGTATTGTTTCGTATGAGCATATTTGTAGAAAGACACTTGGTCGATATTAAATTGGCGCCACATTGTTCGGGACGCAATTTGAGCGCGGGACCGATAGGCATGCGTTCGTGGACAAAAACGATACGTGAGACGAAAGAATCGATAGTCCGTAGTTTTTGCGACGCACCTCACTAGTTCAGGCGACATTGTTCTACTCATACGTCAATTAGAGGTAATGATGAATGGTGTTTTTTGTAAAAGTAGATACTTGGGATTTGCTTTAAGATGTCAGAGAGCCGATTGTGGCTAATAACTTGGCACTTTATCAATGACTATATCGGAAGAACAACGATTGCGGTGATAGCCTAGTGGTATCCAATCTCGAGTTTTATTCGTGAGGTCTTGAGTTTAAACCCCGGCCTGTACCATTGAGTCACTACCTATTTATGTGTGGATTTTTCAACTATCAATATTTGGCGGTGAATGTTAATATCGAAACCCCTCAATAAGAATAGGAAATGATAGTTAATAGGAAACTCATATCAGGTTTAAAAGTCTGGGCCTTGTATATGGATATACACCACGCAGACCGAGTGCACATTGGAAATGTGCACTCGGTCTGCGTGGTGCAGAGGGAAGGCCTGAGCCCTGCAGCTAAACGTTACAGACTGATATCCATATTGGAAGAATCTTCACTGAATTTGAACCTAATAAGAAGTCACAAACGCGCAAATAACAAAATATTTTTAACGGCCAAAGAGAGTATGCCAAGGCACATGTATGATGTAAGGTATGCTGTTATCTAAGAGAAGGAAACTTATATTTGTCGTAAAACGATATGTTTTTGTATAAACAAAATCATGATAAAAAGGAATTTTAAGTTGGAAAATTTAAAAGAAAGCCATACCGACGACAATTAAGAAAAATATTTTTAAGAAAGAGCATTAAAAGAAAATTCAGTTCTTTTTTTATAAAGTCTGCGTACTTGAGAAACTATAGAACCAAAAATAATGTCTTTTCTAAGATAATGTCAGGTGAGAAAGCACTTCAACTTTAAATTGCATTTGTTCCATAGATTCCTTTGCATGTATGTCAAAAGTGCAGGAATCCGCAACCATGCGCAAACCAATAGACAAAATAATTGGAATTTACAGACGTCTCTATCTAACGAATTTCTAATTTATTGTGCGCGATAGCACACACCCCGGCTGTAAATCCTGCGCGCGCGCATCTTATCTCGCGTGCTGCTATCTAGCGGCGCCTTTGCGAACTAAGATGTAGAAGTCGCCGCGGCGCATAGCAATATTTCTATTTGCTTTCTATTATCTAAGTTAGTGCTAGGTGGCGATAAACTGGTGCGTTTCTAATTGTTTGCTTTGTTAAGTGCATCCGTGTTAAGGTTAAAAATAATGCGAGAACAATTCTTTTACCAAGCATTATCCCTTATTGAATTTTTTGCTTATAAATTCCTATCTCCCAACCCATGGAATGGAGAATATCCCTATATACCACTAATATTATACAATACAACAGTTTGGATATTTGTTACTCAATCACGTCGAAACGGCTGAACCGATTTCGTTGAAACTTTGCAAAAACTTGGCAATATTCATGTAGAATTCTCGGTCAAACCCTAACCTTAACAAAAGAAATCGTTGTATTATACTTCACAATTTCCTTTTTTCTAAATCTTCAAAAGGCAGCGCATCCGATGGTGTGCCAACGTTTGTCATTCTTGACTGATGTTGGCATGTATCGTAGATGTCGAAAGGCGACCGTATTCACTTATTATCAGGTGGAATGTCTGCTACCTCCTTTCTATAAGATAAAGTACACATATAATGCATGTCATATTTCGACTACATTATTATGTATTCATACTTATAATGTATGACATAATTCGACTACATAATTTTAGCCATTGAGGAAGAAGGAGTCAAACAAGCATACAGTCCACCTGGTGGTAAGTGGATACTGTCGCCCACGAACACTCGCGGCATATGCCAACATCAGTCAAGAATGACCAACATTAGCACGGTCCCGGATGCTCTGCCTACCTTTAAGGATAGGAATGGATTTGGAGAAAGGGTTGGGAAAATGGGGAGGGATAAGATGGGATAAGAGGGTCCTGCATATGTCACTACCGAAACAGGTACATATATTGAGGAATAGGATAAAGTAGGAAATGCAGTACATTTCAGTACATTCATGTAGTCTTCTGCGAGAGAGGGGTACCGAGGCCAGTCGAGTGCGCCCAGCGGCTGTTGGTTTACAGCGTGCACCTTTCCCCCGCCTAAAGGAATATTGAAATTAACTGACGTTTGTTTCCTATTAATTGATAATGTTATATAATTTTGACATTGTAGATTTATTGAATAGTTTGTGATGTATGTGATTGATACGTGACGTCAATAGTTACTGGGAATCTACTCTGAAATCACAAAAACCATAGTCTCGGCCGATACTACCACGAAAACGTTCACTTGGATACATCGCCGCGAACGAAATCCGAGACGATTGAATTATAAATGTTGACGGGAGATTCTTCGGTTTCAAGCGTCAAAGTTCACTATAATAGAGATAGTCAATATATAAACCTCCGATCGAAAAAAAGTCCGAGTAGGGTTTATAGCACTTCGAGTGAAGGCTCACAGTAGACCCCCTGAATGTGATGTTAATGGACTAGCAGGAAAATGTCTGGAACAATATTAACATTAGCAACACTACTCGCAGTTTGCTCACCCTAAGCGCCAGAATGCAGCTGAAAACCAGCGCTGCAACACCTTTTTGGTATAAATATGCAGAGCTGCAGACCTTTTTGTTGACACACAACTACACCGCACTGTCTCTTATACCTATTCTATGTTTAATTGTATGTATTGTGGTCTTTTATGTGTGTACAAATAAATATTTTTCTTTCTTTCTGTTTAAGCGTTAAGTAGTAACTAAATCGTAAGCTCTGCTTGTCGGCTTACGTGAAATGCACGCCACTGTCTACGCCCTGTAAAATAAACTTTATCGGTTGATATAAAACATTAACATGCAAACGCGTGCATTCGTTCAGTCATGAGATATGTACCAAAATAAATGAGGCGCTGAAATCTTAAAAAATAAAATTTAATAAACGCAATAAATAATCAAAATCTGTTCTTAAGTCGTCATTACCATAACGTTATATTGAACTAGTGACCTACTTTTTAAAAGCATCCTTTTATTTACCGATACAAAGGCAAAATAAGTCATGAGGCAATCACAATAAGAACTAAAATTCTTTGTGTATGAATGATTGTATTAAAATTATACTATGGTCCCCTTTTAACACGTGTCATTACAATGCAAGGCTTTTATGCGAAGAAGTCACGAAAATTTTTGTATCAGCTTAAAAATAAACTGTATCTGTATGCGTTAAAGTTGATTTTAGAATGAATTGTTTAAACTTCAAAAGATGCTGCGGACGGCGCCTATTTTGTAACGCACTTTCTAAAAGATTTGTGTATATGTAGAAACTAGAATAGAAACGTATGGAAGAACGACGACGGTTTAAAACCTCAAATTGAAGAATCTTTCGAAATCGATCTAGGGCAATGGCGCCGACTTATAAAAAATATTGGGGGGTCCATACCGGGGTTTTTTAAGTATTTTAGAGTAGAACCCCGAAAACTCGAATTTTTGAGGGGGCTCGGGCCCCCTCAGGCCCCATGGAGTCGGCGCCACTGATCTAGGGTAAAGATGGTAACAGGAACACAAATAAATCACGAAATTACCTCAAACGTACACACCAGGAGATGCTCAAAGTTATACTATCGGCGATCTACAGCAAAAAAAACTTGGACGGCAAGCGATCGTCTCTACTCTAGGCAGGAAAAAAGACAACTTTTATTAAAGGGCATTTATTACAAAAAGTTCTTGGGCGAATCTCTTCGGTTCGGATGTTATTCCACAAAGAGATTTCCCAAAGAACTAAAGTCACCGACATAGCTCAAAGAATCAGCATACTGAAGTGGCAGTGGCCACAGGACCAATAATCGATGGGGTGATCGAGTGAAGGTCACGTATCGAGAGGCGCACTGTGGGAGATCCTACGGGCTGGTGGATCGAGCGACGACTTGAAGAAGTTCACCGGTGGTGGTTCGATGAGAGGAGCCGAGGATCGTGAGTGGTGGCGAGCTTTGGGAGAGGTCTATATACAGCTGTGGAGAGACATAGGCCGATGTATGGGATGGTATTGCACAAAAGAGTCGTGAGTGGTGGCGAGCTTTGGGAGAGGTCTATATACAGCTGTGGAGAGACATAGGCCGATGTATGGGATGGTATTGCACAAAAGAGTCATACAAATAGTCCCATGGTACTATAAACTATCATTTCGCAATAAGTAAGTTCAAAGTTGATTGTCCGGTGAAATAGTTGAAAGAAATATGATGGTGGTGAGAAATAGTACTACGTGTGGGTAGGCAAATTATCGAAGGCGTTTGTGGTGCCATGGCGGACGGAGATGAAGCACGGTATTTTTTTTGTGAATGAAATCTACAATTGTAGGTAATGTAGTTTGCGACCTATTTTGACCCGTAAAAGCTCTCGATCCACCGTTTGAGCACCCCTAGATATCCGTTGCGGAACACAAATAAATTCACATCCTAACCCCGATCTGTTGCGGGTAAAAAATCAAAAAATAAATTTGCAGGTGAAACAGTTATAGATTTTTTATATTTTTCATAATTATCTAGATGATATCCGAGCATGTAATGTGGTGTCCTTTACAAATATAAGTTCATTTATTTTTTATGAAAAGTAGTCACAAATGTCACACAGCGGCCATGTGCATTGTACGTTATGATTTAGCGTGTCGATATCGATTACATTGTCGCGGCGCGGCGCGGTGTCGATAAATCGCTACGTCGACACCGCGCATGCGCGGCGCACTAACGAACTGACGCGCCGCGAAGCTTTCATTATGCCTTTCGATTACGTTTCTCAGTGTATACGGTATTAATGAGTTTTATAAGCGAGTTACATCGACAGTTTGAATAAATAAAGGATGTGCTACTTGCATATATTAAACCTCGAAAAGTCCAGTACATTGTAAGTCTATCATGCATACAATATCGATGTTGTTATTGAAAGAATCTCTGATTATATACGTACAAATATATTTTCTATCATACCATAACATATCAGCCTATGTCTACTAATGTCTTGTCTATGTCGAGCCTACCAAGGCACCACACACGATCTTTGGCCCTATTCATACAACCGCCGATGCGCGCGTTTTCGTATAATTCTCTTGCTTATTATAAATTCATTCGCACTTGCTTCACATAGAGTCGCTGAGTACACACGGTCAAAAAGACACTGTACCGCGAACACGAACGTTGTGCAATGAACTGCCGGCCGAGGTTTTTCCATTACGCTACGACATGGAGCTCTTCAAGAGAGATGAGAACAGATATTTGCAAGGTCGGCGGCGCACCGACCTTGGTGTTGCAGGCGTCCATGGGCGGCGGTGAACACTTACCATCACGTGACCCGCTCGCTCGTCTGCGATCTATTCTATGAAAAAACATTTGTTATTTCTCACAGGTATCTATCAATTATTTGATTATTATTTAACTTTTATTTATTTATTTATTTTTCTTAAAATTGTACAAGCTGTAATGTCATATCTTTTCCACTTATTGTAGTTATTGGACAGTTAGTGGAAATGTTTTCGATAATTGGTTCTGTTTTATCATGTACTAGCTGTACACAGCACGCATTGCTGTGGCTGCCCAACAGATGGCGCTGTTACACTATTTTTACCTGTTTTTACCCTGTGATACTGTGATTACCCTGTTATCACACGCGCGTATTCGAATACAACGTTGTGTCAAAATTTCAAAGCAATCGGTGAAGAACTTTGAGAGATTTTAAGATTTTGAACAAACGAACGTTTACAATTTTATTTATATAAATAACGTATTATTTGTAAGATGTTCTGGTTTTTTTTTCAAATATAATAAAATTTCCTGCAATACAGATCCCGTCATCACATTTGTACCACGGTAAAGACTCGCATGTAGAAAGGTCCTTTACTCGTTATAAAAAAAACTCTTTACTAAAAATAAAACAAAAATTGTCCAAGAAAAACGTTATATTCAGCATTTATATGCCAAGCTCGTTTCATTCAGGCCCTATTAAACATGGTTTCGTAACCACTAATGGCTTGAAGTGAGGAAAAAACCGACTGTCTTATTTATGTGTCTATTCATTTATTAGCCATAAATGGTGATTTCCTCTATGAAGTTAGCCTAAACATCTACCAAACGCATCTGCCAGAATATACAAAGTGGTTGTAAAAATTCTTTTGTTTTATTTCTTCCTGAGAAACATTTTTTGTTTGAGGAAGCAAATGTATTAATTTTGATTACTGACTATCTATTATCACTGCTAATAGCAAACAAATAGCTCTAGTCTCCCTGGAAAGAAGGTTCAAGTTCATTTTGATTATATTCGAGAAAAATACAAAAAACGTAAAATTTTCATTGATTTAAATCAATCTAGAAACTTGGAGTTTTGATTAAAACAAGAAGAATAATTTAACCATTGTGTATCCTATATGTTTATTTTAAATTTTTCAATATAATGTTACATATGCTTTCGTTAAAAATGTTACTAGTGAGCAGAATATACATAAAAGGAAATATTACTCTACGTAACTACAACAACTATAGACTTAAAAGAAAGACAAAAAGAATACAGTGGACTTAATTCTTAAAGTGACTTAATTCTATGTTTTCTCTCTGTTCCAATTAATTTAATTAAATATGAACAATTCAGTTTATTTAATATTAACGTGCATACACTCAGACAGTGTCGTGCATTTGTTCTGAAACTAGGTAAGCCGTACAGTGGCAGTGCGCATAAATATTATTGTAAACCAATTGGAAAATATCAGGATTGCTCGTGATTTTCCGATATACCATAAGCCTATAACGTCCGACTGCAGGGCACAGGCCTCACCTAGTAATCGGCTAGGAACTTTGATATGGCAAAAATCGATAAAAAAAATATTATACCTATTTAAATTAACTTGATAATAAACTCATAATTATAAATATAGGTATTTTGTAGTGAAGTTAGAATCCACTGTTGCTTTAATTCTAAAGTAATCATTATTTTGCTAATTGTCTTTTAAAATAATCAGCAAAGTTGTGGCAAAAATGTGATACTATTATGGTTAAATTTGACGGTGCGCGGCGCCTTTGATGTCCATGGGCAAAGTAAACTCGTTGCTCATCGTGTTGGTAATTGCCAGAGAACTAGAGATGTACATTAGTCGATATTTCTATTATCGATGATGCGATGCGAACTTTTAATTATTCTTTCATCTAATTATTCTTAACATTTGTAATATTTTTATATTATCTGCATTAACCAGTTAAAGAATTTCAAATCCATAAACTTTGTAAGACAAATTTTATTCTTCTTGTCATGTTTCAAATTGTGTTTATCCTTCAATGAAATGTAGGTAAAAAGATACATATACTTTATTGCACACCAAACTATACAGAAAAACACAAAATATAAGCAATTAAAAGTATAACCGACAGCCATCTCGAAAAAGCGATTTCTAAACCATCTCTTGAGAAAATTTAAAATATATGAAGTAAATATTAATTTCAACTAGAAAAGTCATTCGTAAATCAGAGCAAAATTGATATAAAGTAACCTTTTTATCCCACATTCGAATAGTTGCTGTCATTGACAAAAAGTGGCAAATCAAATTAGATCTTGTTAGATAACAATAATATTGAATAATATTAGTAGGTACTAATATTATTCATTTTGTCGATAGAAGCACATCTCTATTCCACGAGTCGATAATTATGAATTGCATATTTATTTCCGCACCGCACCGCGCGCCCCGGGCGTTGGTAATAATTCTCTTTTTTCCGTCGCTGTACCTGTGTACTTTCTTTTCGGGGCATCTTCGCGAAAGTGCAGGACGGGAATTAAATTAAAAAAGGGATAAGTGCAAAACTTTAAGTGTAAGTTACGCTTCATGTAATTGTTAAATACATATAGATATGTGTCATATTTAAAATTAAATATGTTTATTTATGGTGGTTGGATTAGAAGAGCCGAGAATCGGGTGTGGTGGCAAACTTTGGGAGAGGCCTGTATCCAGCAGTGGAGAGACATAGGCTGACGGTATGGTATGGTATCATATTCTTTGTATTCACCCTTGACTGTAATACAAAATTTTAATTCAAGAAATTAAAAAAAAAATACAAAAATAATCTGTTACATTTTTCTAGTGTTTGTTAAAACACAAGACACAAAATAAAAATATTTATTTATAAGGTATCATATTATTAAGTATTAACCAATAGAGCGTTCAAAGATCTTTTACAACTCATTATCAATTATCCCACAGGCAGCTAGGCGGCGCCAACTGCAGATACAATGCAACTGCATGTTGGCAGTCAGTTATAATAACTTTAAACGTTAAAGTCACTAATATAACTCGTTTATGAACGCAAATTTTATTTCGTAACTGTAAACAGTTCTTTTATTAACACGGCCTTAAAACGCGGAATGGTAACTCCACTCTTTTAAGGGTGGCGTAGTCCGTCGGGGTTGTGTGATAGCGGCATTGTTATATAGTCACGTTTTACAACACTCACGAGGAGAGACAGAGCGGTGCCATTCCTAAGTCGGTGGACACCAACAAATATAATATAATTTTAATTCAATTTTAATGAAACTTTAATGCCATTTTAATGCCACTTTCAATTCAATTCAATTTTAATGCCACACAAGATATAATTCAATTTTAATGAAAATTTATTTTCTCAATCCATCCAATCTTGTATACTTTGAGTATATTACACAAAAAGGAAAAAAATCAGAAAAAATAGCCCCCTTATAGAGCCGAGGCGGAGCACTGGTTCCTGGCAACTCAGTGAAAGTCAACCTATCATCGCCACTAAACCCTGCCATTAGTAAAATCATCACTCACACCTCATTGAAGTGGTAATGATATTTTTTGTGACCGCTCAATAACGCTTCGTAATAGGAATGTTTGTTTAAATGCGTTATGTTTTGGTACTCCTATTTTGTGGTGCAAGTAATAAGAATGTAGAAGAAAAATACTTTAAAAAAAATAATATAAATATATAAAATGTGTAATAATAACAAAAGAGTGTCACAGAAGGCTAAATTCCTAATAAAATCTGCAAATGCTTAGACTGATAAATGAAAAAAATATTTCATCAACACAAAGTGCACATAAATACCTACATAATTTTACATAAACCTACAAGGTACCTAAATAAAAATCGCATATATAAATATTTCTAAATATAACTATCATTAAGTTAAGATGACAACCTATCAAGCTAACGTTTCACCTTCAATTTAATGTTCACGTTTATATTAAAGGTCAGAGGTGGCACCACTTAAGTTTAATATTAACAAATCCAATAGACATGCGCGGTCCAACATGTACCAATAAGGCATTTGTTTCACCACAAGAAATTACACACAGTACTGATTTTTAGTCAAAATCCATACAAGGAACCAAACTAAACGTTTTACGTGAACTAAAATGAATCTAAAACTCATCGAAGAACGTTCCCGCGTACATATTGTTGATTCACTATAATATTGTTATAATGTTAGTATAAAGTGTGTACTTGATTAAGCCATGTTATATCGGCCGGATTTTGAATATCACGACCCCATCTGTCCCTGTGGGTGTCATAAAACTCGACTAAGGAATGAATAACAAAGTCACTACCACAAGCCCTGAGGAACTACACCATTTGTAAAAGAGAAGATTCGACAATCCGCTTGGCGAGTGTGGTGTTTTGTGTGGCGAGGTCATACCACATTATCTTGTGCATGAGGAGACCCATGTTCAGCAGTGGACGATAAAAGGCCCCGGTGACGGTGACCGTACTTGATTTATTATTTTCTCATAGCCATAAAATATCTCATCTCCTGTGACTTGGACCATACGTAGAGCAATTTTCATGGATGACAAATAAGAAATGATGATTGCACTCCTCCCGGTCATTAATGGTTAATTGATTCCGATCCGATCGATTTGTAACGAACGCTTTGATCGATGCATGACTATCGGATTATTTTTGTTTTTATTCACTGCCGCCGGGCGCCCGCTCCGTCGACGCCTCTCGCTCCTGGTCTAACTTACGAGTATATTTTATAAAGACACACACTATATACATATATACACACAACACATATATACTATACATATATATACACTTATACACAATTTTATACACACTTTATAAAGGATTTTTTTTTGTGTTTTTAACTATGATTTAAATGCAGGGAGGGGGAGGGTGCACGCTGCAATTCTACAGCCGCTGTAGAATTGCACTCGACTGACCAAGTAACTACTCTATCATAAGCCTACCGTAAAATGTGCAATACAATTCTCACTTTATCCTATCTAGGTACGTGTTTCGGTAGCGAGTGAGTGATGCCAGAGCCTGGGCCCATTCCAACTTATGCTATCCCTCCCCACTTTGCCAACCTTTTGTCAACATCCATTCCTAAATCTCCAAAGGTAGGCAGCGCATCGGGGGGCTTGCCAACGTTTGTCATTCTGGATTGATGTTGACATGTATCACGGATGTCCATGAGCGACAATATCCACTTACCTCCAAGTGAACTGTCTGCTACCATGCCGCCTTCTTTCTATAAAATTATATAAATCAATCACATTGCTGGAACATTACAATATAGGTGCTAATTTTCTGTTAACAGTTAAACTGTTATTTAATTAATAATATGTGTGACAATATTAAGTACTCGTATCTGCGTGCCAGAATGGTAATGTGACGATTGAATATGCTAATAATAATAAATAATAATAATAACACAGTGTGCAAATAAATAATTTGAAATAATAAAAATGTAGGGTATTTTGTATATCCAACGCTTTCGCCGCGCACGCAATCACACTCTAGAACGCGATTCCAACTGACATTAGGAAGGCTTCAAATAATAATAATTTTAAACATCAGCTCCGGGCACATTATATTTCGTCATCGCATAATTAGTATTTTTGTATGAATGTTTATAAAACATGTATATTATATGTGTGTATGTGTATATATTATGATATATGTATGGTATATGTATGCATATTGTATTGTATTATTTGTTGGTAAATATTTATCCTGTTTGTTGTTTAAAGTATCATTCTGTTAACCCAAAGGTTAGCTGGAGAGTGCCTTGAAGCTCGTCTGATGTACCATAATGTGCAATATAGTTAAATATATAGATAAAGAATAAAATATCCACAGTGGGGTGACATATGTATATGTTTATATAGATCTTACAGCATAGTATTGTCCGTGTGTCCTACAAGTTTACTGAACGGGCCTCCAGCACACCCTTATACAAGTTTGTACTAAATTGTATATATTATTTAAAACGCGTATATTTATCACATACCCATTACAATTATTTGAATCTATTAAGGTGTCAACACCTCAAGGTGTCAACTGGACTGCGTTTATCACTACGAAAAAGGCTATATTAAACGTTATTGGAATTCATAAAGAGTATTTTAAAAAGTTAAACCTTATTAATCATGTTGTTTTAATGGTATGTGTCCATTATTTCTTGTTATATTAATCGATTTAACTATGAGAATACGAATAGGGTTACATGTATTAGGGTTGTCATATTCTATTGAATTTACTGTGTACTTGTACCAGCCGCAATGTCTCACTGCAGAGCAGAGACCTCCCCCTAAACTGTGGGGGGGGGGGGGGGTCAAACCAGGCTGGCCCGGTGCGGATTGGATAATACACATTTTCCAGTCTTTTTCTTTATCCGCCGAGCTAGTGACAATGTTTAAAAATCCATACTTAGATATAAACTCAGTGATTCGAGCCGAGGATTTGAACTCACCACGATCACACGAATGTGAGTCCAGTATAGAAGGTGGCAGATGAGTCATGGACAGCCGCGGTACATGTCAACATCAATCCAGAATGACAAACGTTGGCACGCCCCCGAACGCCCTGCCTACGTTTGGCAATTTACGAATGGATTTGAAGAAAGGGTTGGAAAATGGACATACGCAATATATGTCAATAATTATGAATGTTGACAATGTTGTTTGCAGTGTTTGTAAAAAATCATCCCAAAATTAGTTTTGATTTCCAACCATTAATTTCGTTTGTTAAAGCTTGCTTAATCATAGAGTGTTGGTATAGTTTTTGTTGTGAAAAATTTATGCTGTCTTGCGATTTTAATAAATTTAAATGTAAATCCATAGCAATATGTTAGTGTCAATTGTGCAAGAAGCAAATTGCGTGGACAGCGTGTAAAAGCTCGTAAATCGTCATTTTCACGTCTCCATGCATTTTGACGAGATAATGCGTGAATACATCATTTCCGTTGGGCCACTAAACAGGTGATGTTATGCTCAGGTCTACGGCACTGGTTTATAGAAAAAAAAAAACGTTGATAATGCACACTAAAAATATTGCAAATCGAGTGTTGGACCGATTACAAATTTATTTTGCGTTTATAAATGGGATATTGTGGTGACTTTAAGGTTAATTCTAATTGAAGGAACAAGTTTGTTTTACAACATTATATTTGCGATTGGTGCCAACAAGTTGTTTAATTCATAATTATTTTAAGATTTAACAGATTCTCATGAAGATCGACCGATTCATTGGAATCGAATCGAACGATATCGAACTGTTGCATTCAAAATTACGAGCGAAAATGTTTACACTGTAACCATCGGAAGACAACTGACGCGATCGGGTCAGTCAGGTGACACACACACGACTACAGTCGTACCAACTCTAAGCATGCATGCGTAGAAAAAAATCCAGTATGACAACCTTTAAAGATGTGTTATGATGAAAGTATAGATAATTTTTGACTCTCCCTCATATATGAATCTTTTTTCTAATATTAATGGAGGCAGACAGGCAAGCGGCCTACATGATGGTAAGTGGCTACCTCCGCCCATGGATACCTGCAACACCAGGGGGTATGCGGGTGTGCTGCCGGCCTATTCATAGCTTTATTGAAGTAGTTACCCCATGTCGTAGCAAAAGGGGGAGACCTCTCGAGGCAGTTCGTTCCAAAGCTTACGGGTTCGCGGCAAAAAACGATTTTTAGACCGTACAGTCTGCGATACCTCCGTATCGAGGAAATTTGGATCCGATTTTAACCATGTTTTGCTTTAATTTTTTACGTTAATGAACTCTTCTTGATAAATTATTTATAAAATCAAGTAAGTAAGTAAACTGGTAAACTGAACTGTTAAATTATTAGAACATTAAAATGAGGCTAGATTTGGTGCTATTAAGCTTAGGATACACAGAAAAATCGACTTTCGTGGCCACCCACTAACGTATAGAATTTTAAAAAACAATTAACAAAAACACTTCACACGCTGCAGAAGGATATAAAATTAGTGAAAAAAGTTGATGTATCGATTGAATCGACCATTACTATAATCGACATTATAATCTAGAAAATGTAATTTCAAACAACAACTCATTATTATCAAGTAACGAGTTGTTTATAATTTTAAAAAATTATCTATAAATAATCAGTAATGACAATTGTACTGTACTGTTTAGAAAAAAGCACAAGTGCATCTTGATGACGTTTGAGATAAAAACAAAAAATTTGGCAAATTTTCATTAAGATAAAACATGGTTCGTAAAAATCCGATATTTATAATATATATTAAAATATCCGATATTTGATATACCTATATCATGTAACATATAAAAAAGACGCGAATTTCATTGTGTAAGTGGTTTTAATGTGTCAAAATTGTTAAATGAAACTTTGAGTTTGATAAATAAACTCATTTATTATAAAACAAAACGAAAAATAAGAGTATAATTAGACTATCAAAAAATTAGTATTTGAGATTAATAATTAATCAGTCTACTTAATCAACATTCAACTAAATTATAATTATAATCTTTAGTGTTGGATCATCGGCAGTGGTAGTGATCATAATTTTTTTTTTGTCAGTATAATCAATTTAAAACCTCAGAGTCAGGTCTCAGGCTCGGGCCTACATAGGGACATCTTCGGGACATCAACAAAAGTCCAGTTGACTTTCGGACTCTACCGCAACATCATTTATTTCTTCTATTTTCGCATTGGAATTGGGATCCCACACCCAGTCCATATTGTATGTTGGAGTACCATGAATTTTTTTTGGGACAGGTTCAAAGTCTTGAAGATATGGACCAAGTTATGGCCTTTCTCGTTTCCTAACGGCACCAGGGCGAAGGTAGAAAAAATTCTTTCGAGACCCAGCGTTGATGCTGCTGCCGACTAGTTTTGACGATAAATACCAATTGATATATATCCGCTGATTTATACGAGTATCAACGGAAACCTGAAATAAAATTAAGGTGGAAACTTGGAGTTTTGAATAAAACAAAGATAATAAACAGTAAACATTGTTTACTACCTTTGTTTATTTTTAATATCCGAATATAATGTTACTTTATATTCGGATATCGTTCAAAATGTTACTAATGCCTTTTCTTGAGAGGACAGAGATCGTTCCAGGTGGAGAAATCGTGAAGAGGCATACATGGTCCAACAGTGAATGAAAACACGCTGAGAGAGAGAGAGAGAGATGAACAGACAAAATAATAACTAGTAACGAATCTACAAAAATAAAGATTTGTATAGCATAGCGCGATATGAAACTCGCGCGCCGAACACGTTCAAGGCCGCGATAATAGCCTACAGTTTCACATCGTATCATACAAGCACTCAGACAGGGCCGCGTCGCCTGACGCCTGACATTCAGTTTAGCCAGTTCAGTTAACATTCAGTAGGTATAGAAGTAAGCAACAACATTGTAAATCGTTCAATGTAAATCTCAAGAGTGGTTTCTTTATTTTCTTCACAACCCTGCGCAACCCGCACGGGCAACAGAGGCCCATACAATAATATGCATACCTACCTACCAATAGCATAGCTCTTTTTGCGTCATTAGTACTATCGATAGCCTATCTATTTACTCACAACACCCGAATCTCCCTCGTGAATAGAATAAAAAATAATTTATACTAATACAAATTCAATAAGCAATTTCAAATTCAGGAAACTGCGTAAAGTACGAGTATGCTTAGAAAATGTGACATGAATTCTACCGCGGTTTTTAAATTAATTTTATTCAAACTGCAATACCGTTTATCTAATAAAAACCCTTATAACGTTAAATATCGCATAGTACATGTACCACCCACTGAGTGTAGCTTGTTGGAAACTTCTATAGATTCCAGTATTCACTTGGCCTTAATGTGACATTCTTATAAAACAACGGTTTCCCATTGAAAAAAATGGTAGGCGGATGACCACCTGATGGTAAGCCATGTGATGTGACTACATCGTAACATTAAGAAAAAACCTATACATATAATAAAACAGTAAAAGGATTGAATCTGTACATTGACTTAGGTGATTTAAAGAAGTAGCAACAGAACCCAAAACAGTAGTTTTTAATTTTTTTGTCTATATGTTTGTTCATACGAGCATCACGTAAAAACTACTGAACGGATTTCGATCGGGTTTTCTCTAATGTAATAGCTAAGTATCCAGAAGGAAAACTGGTATATGTGTCACATGCTTCACACGACACAAGTATGTTGAGTTGTAGAGGAAAATAAAAACAAAAAACTATTAATAGAATTACTACCGGATGGGATTTTCATCCGTAAAATCCATCATTTCTTTTACGGGAGTTAAAAATTTTAGATTTATTTTAGTTTGTTTATTTATTTTAGTTTAATTTTTTTACGGCCGCTCAGTTCCCGCAAGTGAAGCCGCAGGTTTCATAATCCTCAAGAACAGATGCAATTTTGATGAGTTTTTTAAATGCTTGTGTTATTGTTTATTATTAGAAATCAAAAATATATATATTTTTTTAATTTACGGACAAAAAGTAATGTTTTTTTTTTAATTTAGAGGTTTTCGACGAGAGAATATTTTTCGGGGGTTTTTAGGGTAGCTGATTATAAATGTGTTGTCAGAACAATGACTTTTGACTCTTTTCCTCAATTTTTTTTTTGGAATGCCTACACTGAATTATTTAATATAAATATGTATTCGAGATCTTTCTTAGATGATGAGTTATGTAAAAAATTAAATATATATATATATATATATATATATACCGAAAATTGCGAATTGTGAGTATTTTTTTTGTAAAAACAGCATCTAAGTCGGTTCTGTTCTTTAGGATTAAGAGGTAAAAACCTTCATTAACTCGACTATAATACTCGTAGAATAATAAAAATACTAAACAATGCTACACAAGTATACCTACTATTAGAGAACTCAAGGATTTTGACAATTAATCATCATAACATAAGCTATTGTGATATGATGTATGATGACTGTCGACTTTTTGCGGGAACTCGAGAAAAGAAATCGAGTTTTTGTTTGATTATTTATTACAAATAATCAAATTTCTGTGGGTTTAAAGCGATAGTTTATTAAATTTCAAAGGGTTTTTTGTGTGTAATGTTTGAGGTAATCAAATAAAAGCATTTAAGAGGGGGAGAGTGCACGCTGCAATCCAACAGCCGCTGGGCGCACTCGACTGGCCACGTTACCCCTCTCTCATAGAAATGTAATAGTACCTTGAAATGTACTGCATTTCTCACTTTATCTTATTTCCCCAATGTACGTATGTGTTTCGGTAGTGAGTGAGATGTGCCAGATCCCACTCCCATCTCATCCCTCCCCATTTTCCCAACCCCTTCTCCCAATCCATTCCTATATCTCTAAACGTAGGCAGCGCATCCGGGGGCGTGCCAACGTTTGTTATTTTGGACTAATGTTGGCATATATCACGGATGTCTATGGGCTACATACAGTATCCTCTTACCATCAGGTGGACTGTATGCTCGTCTGCCGCCTTCGGCCATAAAAAAATAAAAAAAATAAGGTTGCGTTTTTCGCGTGCTTCCAAGGAATCCATCCTTCTGTTCTCAGTAAACGTACTATCACTTTACTGAACGACATTTAACTTTTAACGAGATTGGACATTGAAGAGATGCGTTTTTAAATTGTTTTGACTTAAAAAAATATAATAATGAAGAAAACGCCACTGGCACAGTGTGCTAATTGCGCTATTGCCGTATAAAAAAGAAAAAAGTTTACTGTCAAAATGAGAGATCATACGTTTCCCTTGTAAAATGGGAACTTGCAATAAAAATTACTCGTGACCAGTAGTTCTAGTTTCAAATGCGGTGCGATTTGTTTTAAGAAAAGTGAAGTTCTAATTTTAAAATATGTTAAAGTTCTCCAATACTTAGTTCCAATTTTTAATCTACTAAAATATGTTATATTCCAACAGTACATTATTATAGTTCAGATCAGACATTAGATTACTATTGTTCTTAAAGATTTTAACTGTTCTTAAAGATTGAAGGAGAACTAATTTTAAATGTGAAAAAATTCGTTTTATTTCTATTAACTTTTCTATTATTATTTCTAGTAACTTTATTATATTAACTTTTTGGCGGGAACTTAAGAAACTATGAAATATACGAATAAAACTTGACACTGGCAGAATGTGCTAATTACACCATTGACGTATTAAAAAAAACTTCATACGTCTTAAAATTTATATTCTAATAGTTTTTTCTTTTAATTAATTCTAATTCTAACTTGTTAATTGTAATAGTTCTAATTTTAAATTTGTCACAGTGTGTTCTTTTCTAGTAGTTCTAATTTTAAATTTGTAATAGAGTGTTCTTGCCTAATAGTTCTAATTTTAAATTTGTCACAGTGTGTATTTTAAATTAGTCACAGTGTATTCTTTCCTAGTAGTTCTAATTTTAAATTAGTTACAGTGTATTCTTTCCTAGTAGTTCTAATTTTAAATTAGTTACAGTGTATTCTTTCCTAGTAGTTCTAATTTTAAACTTGTCACATTGTGTTTTTTTCCTAAATAGTAGTTCTAATTTTAGTGACAGGGTTTGGACATAAAGTATGTTTTTGACATATTCTGATGCAAACTTAGAGTATGTGGATACCACCTTCATAATATTTTCAAACTTTTACGACATTTACGACATTTCAATCGGCAAATTATCGGATTACTAACAAACACATACAGGGATTACAAGATTTTTATCAGTTACGATGCGAGTTATAATAATTATTCTAAAAATAGTCAGTTATGTCTGCAGTTTCTTGCCTTCGTGACAGATTTATTTTTAATGGGTAGGTACCATTTTTTTCTAGACCATCTAAACCCACTAGAGATAAACAGAATAAGTTCATTAAATGACTAAGCTGCACACAGTTGTGACACTAATCGCTCTCTAGATGACGTCACGCGCAAATTGATCCACATTGCGTGAGCATTGTCTTACCAACGTCTCACCTTAATAGGGTATGAACTCTCTGGCGTTTAATAACTAGAATAAACGTTGCTGGATTTGAAAGATTGTACACTTTAATGAAATACGAGTGTAATTTATTTATTTGTAATAGTAACTAGATAAGAGCGGTATTAACCTACGGGTATATACTCGACTCACATTCATGTGATCGTGAGTTTATATCCTCGGCCCGTACCACTGCATTTCTACTTCATAGTGAAATACTGCATTCATAGCATTTTCGCTAGCTCGGCGGTGAAAGAAAATATCGTGAGAAACCCGCATGCTCGTGAAATAATAAAAAGAATGAAGTATATGTATCCATTAATCGGTACTGGGCCCACTTTGTCGATTGTGGCCCGAAAACCATCCAGTGATTTAATAGGGGAGGCCTGTGCCCTGCAGTGGATCGTTATAGACTGATATTACGAGTATTTAAGTAAATAACAAAACTTTTTTTAACTTCACGACATTCACGTTTTACAATATATGTATTTACGGGTCCAAATTGAATCATAAACTCCTGATGTGGACCCCAAGCGGGCAAAGCCGAGGGCAAATCCTGTTAAAATAAAAAATATAAACATTTTAAAGTTTAAAATTTCAAAGGTTGATATTAAACTCTGGTTTTAAACGCTAAATTTTATTTCATATTTATATAATTCACTCTTACCAGGTTGCATTTATGTGTTGCGTAAATATGACATACCTGTAAAAGAGAAGAATGGAATTATGCTTAAGTTCCAATATTTGGGCCGCATTAAAAATGTTATATCTTGATCTTAATTTCTTTTTTTTTAGAATAGATAACAGACAAGTGGACAGCCACACATTGGTAAGTGGTCACCGCCGCCCATGAACACCTGCAACACCGGGGGTTAGAATATTCTAGTTTATAATAAGATAGATAGATAGATAGAGACACTTTATTGTACACCTACAGAAGATCCTACTTTATTGTACCCACACATACAGAGAAATACACTTTATTGTACACCTACAGAAGATCCTACTTTATTGTACCCACACATACAGAGAAATACACTTTATTGTACACCTACAGAAGATCCTACTTTATTGTACACCTACAGAAGATCCTACTTTATTGTACTTACTCATACAGAGAAATACACTTTATTGTACACCTACAGAAGATCTTACTTTATTGTACCCATAAATACAGAGAAATACACTTTATTGTACACCTACAGAAGATCCTACTTTATTGTACTCACTCATACAGAGAAATACACTTTATTGTACACCTACAGAAGATCCTACTTTATTGTACCCATAAATACAGAGAAATACACTTTATTGTACACCTACAGAAAATCCTACTTTATTGTACCCACACATACAGAGAAATACAAAGTGCAAGTACTTAATTAGTTTTTATTATAAGAAATTATCTCGTTTAAGAATCATTTATTTCTCATAAGAATTATATTCACTTACATAAGAAAGGGAAGTGTTACATAATATAATAATAATTATAAGGAAATAAAGAAAACATTTACTTTAACACGACACATATAGTATGGTACCATACTATACCATCGGCCTATGTCTCTCCACTGCTTCATATAATGTCATCCTTCATCAATCATTGTATGATTTTTCACCTTGATACCGTCATTTTACGAAAAGCGACAAGAATTCGAAATACCTATTTTTAAGACATTTTTACCGCCTTTTAAAAGTGCAGTGATAGCTAATAATAAAATCGGCTGCCAATTTTTAATTTCGGCACACAATCAGTGTTAAAGTAAATTGATCGATAAATCAAGTCCGACCCTGTACAGAGTAATTGCTTATTTAAATTCGGTCCTGCCCGGGGCGGTTCTTTGAACTAAGCTATGTGGGTTTAGCATTTTTGTTTGCGTTCTGTAATAACTGTGTAACTTGTAAGAATTGTAATAACTGAAGTGGGATATGTCTTTCAGAAAAAAATTAAATCATGCGAGTGTAATAACATTTTAAAAACAATATATTTATTTTATTTTGACAGTTCTTTTCAATATCTATTGTATTTAGTTTATATTACAAAATATTTTTGTATATTTTTATTAATTTACAATTTATGGAAAATGCATAGTTTAGTAATGTTACTAAGTTTTACGCCAATTACGAACTAATATTATTTAAAAAAAACAATTAATACAAATTAATTATGATTATAATTCAACACCCGTGTGTGTGGCCCTACGTATTCTTTGAGAACTATGTAGTGATAGCAGTTATATGTATACGTTGTGTATATTATGTGTATTTCATATTGATTTCACATACGAATTCATACGAAAATTCCTCAGTAAAACAACAACAACATTACTCGGCACTTAACCCAATTAATATAACACCAAAACTATATTTTATACGAACAAATTAACAAAAGCAAAGCTTAAATGGCCTCCACCCGGGTGTCCGTACTGCGGCCCGTGTGGTCGGTCGTGCCAACCGTCGCGAGCGCCCCCTGGCGAGACATCCATTCTACACTCGTATATATAACTATTTATTGCACTCTTATTGTTTGTTACTTTGTGGAATAGTTAATAGATAAACTTTGTAAAAATAGCAGGAGCAAGGAAAATATATTTTGAGGCTTTCTAACAAATAAAATTATGAACAGCAGAAAATGCTAAATGGGCAGCAAATCGATGGCAGTATAAAATTGGATTAGGTTTTCTGATGAACATGACGGACAGTATAATAATTTATGTCAGTATAATAATTTAAAAGCGTGGGATCTGCCAAAATTTCAATTTGGACAAAAAATATCAATTGATATATATAAATATCAATTTATATATATCATGATATATATTAGCGGACCCTGGTTTTTATTCAGAGCGCCTCTCTTCAAAATGTAACTTAAAATATACTATATTTCCTGCGATATACGAAACCAGTAAGGCCACTAGTTGGATTTGTTTTACAAATCGCAGTTATATAGTCAACTTTTGCTTGACCACATTTGCTTAAAAAATGCATTTTTTTGCATATATGTATCGTAAATGTCCATAGCGGCAATTCCTCTTAACACCAGGTGTTAAGTGGATATCGGGGGTTCATCCGCTTCCACTTATCCCTTATAGTAACCCCGCATACTTTATCGGACGCGATCGTGTTGCGTAAATTTGTCGAGTAATTACAAGATTTCGTCTCTTGCGCAACATTGCTACCGTTTTAATTGAACTTAAAAAAAATTGCCTTTAATTGGACCAAGTCTTTTCAACTTGTAAATCAGGCGGACCCGTAAATCGGCAACTTTATGGTGTTTTCAAAATGCCGATATTAGTAATTATTTTCGTACAGTCGTACGAAAATAAAGTTGCATAAAGACAGCAAGTGAAATGTGACACTACAGGTTAGATTAAGAGATTGATAGGGTATTCTTCAGAACTATGCTCCCCCCATACCATACCATCAGCCTATGTCTCTCCACTGCTGGATATAGGCCTCTCCCAAGGTTCGCCACCACACATGATCCTCGGCTCTTCTCAGCCAACCACCAGCGGCGAATTTGTTTAATTCGATGGTCCATGTGGCCCGAAGGCTTCCCACACCGCGCTTCCCGGTACGTGGGCCTCCATTCGAGGACTTCGAGATGTTTATTCTACGAGCTATGCTCTCGCATATCAAACAGAAAAATCGCAATATACTTAAAAATAAACTTTTAACGACGATAATTTTAATAATTATTTGAGATTTTTGCATCCGGCAAACACTAGACGAAGAATAAAAGGTCAAAGGTCATTATAGTTTGATTGGTTAATGTCTTATTAAATTACAGTGCTCGTTACTTATACAAATAATTTTGTATTTTTTTAAAACATTTTTTAGAGAAGTCGTGAAATTGGTAATGAAAACTATTTTTTAAGGAATCAGTGTAAGAAAACTTCATTGCCGTAACATTCTATCGTCAATATCGTGTCAATACATCAACGGAGCTTCACGTACTTGGTTTATTTAATTATTTTATAATTTATTGTACATACAAAACAACCCTTCAAATTTCAACCCACTAAACAAAAAAAAATGAAATTTCCTTTTTGAAATTCTTTTTAACTTTTTAAACTTTCACGTTTTGTACCCATTTTATATTGTAAATCGGGCCTACATTTATATTGTTTTACGTTGTATTATATTGTTTTACATTGTATTATATTGTTTTACATTTTAAATTGTAAAAGCTAAACAAAAACCGTTAATTTTATGCGTTGAGACCCGATTTACAATACGAAATTTAATTATTTGAGTTTTAAATCGTTTTGGAAGGGGAAGTGCACGTTGCATTCCCGCAACCGCTGGGCGCATTCAACTGGCCGCGTCATCGCTCTCTCACAGAAGACTACCTTGAAATGTACTGCATTTCCTACTTTTTGTCTTTTTATAGGGAAGAGGGCGGACGAGCCAGCGGTCCCACGTGATGGTAAGTGTTACCGCCGCCCATGGATTCCTATTGCCTCAATGTACGTACGTATTTGGTAGTGAGCGAGATATGTTACAACCCATTCTCATCGTATCCTATCCCTCCCCTTTTTCCCAACCCTTTCTCCAAATCCATTCCTACATCTCAAAGGGTAGGCAGCGCATCCGGGGCTGTGCCAGCGTTTACTTGATTGATTGATTTAGCGTGCCATACTGGACTGATGTTGGCATCTATCGCGGATATCTATGGACGACAGTATCCACTTACCATCAGGTGGACTGTACGCTCGTCTGCCGTCTTTTTTCCATAAAATAAATCTGATGTGTTGTCAACTGTGCATAATATCAACGTTACGTTAACAAAAATAATCTGTACCAGAAATGATGAAAAAACATTTAAATAGTAATAAAAAGCTGCCGATAAATAATTAATACGTGCGATATGAGAGACAAGTTAAAAGTAAAAGTTAATTAAGGTTAATTAAATAACGCTTTGCAACAGTTCGGTTACTCCTTCCTTTTACATTGGAACGTTGTTTTATCAATATTTACACAAGTACCCACATTTAATAAATACAAAAATGGAACATATAAAATTCTGTAACCGTGACCAGACCGCTTGTTGTCCACCGTTGACATGGGTCTTCTCATGCACATTGTTTGTGAATGAGGGATGTATGGACTTAAAGCACGCTGGCCAAGCGGATTAGAAGTGGTATAGCTCCTCATAACTTGTGGTAGCCACTTTGTTACCCCTTCGTCACCTTTCATGAATCCCACGGGAAGAAATGGGATAGTGCTATTCTGAAGCCGCCAGCCACCACGTAGCCATTGTAAATACCATGCACCATGTATGTTATGGTGCATCTGATATCATCATTCACCACTTTCGCTTACATCTCACGCCAGCGAAAAGGGTGCCAAGTTGAGGCTCAGGCGACCACAAACAGTGTGAACTTAAACATAAAGCACGTAACACATACATATTATTACAAAATAATTCCATTAATATAAAAGAAAATCTAAAGCAAACCCTGTTATAGAATGCGATGATCACAATGCGTTTAAAACAAAAACATTAGATATTTCACGAAGTTTCGTTCATAAATAAATTCCATCGACAGGACATTTTGTGCTCGAAACAGGAAACGGAACTGTTTCTGTGGAAAGAAATATCTTTGAAATAAGCTATAAAGCAGTAGGGAATTTGATTATCCTTTTGTTTAATCTAGCTTAAAAAATCATTCAAACAAGTGAAAAGTATTAAAACAGGCCGCTTGATGAGCCATTTACATATGCAATACATGTAAAGTCAGTCTAAAATGACGAACATTGTCACATCCGTAAATGCATTGTCTACTTTTGGGAATTTAAGAATTAGGTTTTAGAATATCATTATCCAATTTCATAACGTGATTAAGTCATGGGACAGAATGAAACTGGACGCATTCCGTGGCGTGCTATAGTATTTGCACGGAATGTGATAACATGGAATGATTAGTTAGACGGTTTGTAAAGTTATGGGAAGAGATAGAGATATGAATATAGAGAGATAGATGAGAAGATAGAAATAATAGAAAGAGAAGAGAGGAAGGCAAAAGCAGCGGATTTAGCAACTTTTACATCTGAATCACGTTGGTACGTGTCACAATAGTCTTCTGAAATGCGAGATTGACCAAGATTGTGGTGGCTTGGCCAATCGAACCGCCTTATTGGCTGTAGGAAGCAACATAGCAACATAACATGTAAAAGCCCTCGTCATCAATTGTCTTTTTTAAAAAGGCTATTTTCTTTTCAGCCCTTGGACGTCCACTGCTGGACATAGGCCTCCCCCATTGTCCGCCATTTAGACCTATCGGCAGCGACCTGCATCCAGCGGGTGCCCGCAGCCTTTATGAGGTCGTCTGTCCATCTAGCAGATGGACGTCCTCGGCTTCGTCCGCCGGTACGTGGTCTCCATTCGAGAACCCTTCTGCCCCATCGGCCATCGGTTCTTCGAGCTATGTGCCCTGCCCACTGCCACTTCAGCTTGCTAACCCGAGAGGCTATGTCGGTGACTTTAGTTCGTCTACGGATCTCCTCATTCCTGATTCGATCACGTAGGGAAACCCCGAGCATAGCCCTCCCCATAGCTCTCTGTGCGACAGTGAGCTTATTTATGAGGCCCATAGTCAGAGACCACGTCTCGGTGCCGTAGGTCATCACTGGCAACACACACTGGTCGAAGACCTTCGTCTTCAAGCACTGAGGTATTTTGGACGAGAAGACGCTGCGTAGCTTCCCGAACGCTGCCCAGCCGAGTTGGATTCGTCGATTGACCTCTTTCTCGAAGTTGGACCTACCTAGTTGGACCGTTTGGCCTAGGTAGACGTACTCGTCAACAACTTCGAGAATCGAGCTCCCAACTGAAACTGGGGTGGGCACGACATGGACATTCGACATGATTTTCGTCTTGTCCATGTTCATTTTAAGGCCCACCTGTTGGGAAACTCGATTGAGGTCTCCGAGCATTGTGCTAAGATCCTCCAGCGATTCTGCCATGACCACGATATCGTCGGCAAATCGAAGGTGAGTGATGCATTCGCCATCAACGTTGATGCCGAGTCCTTTCCATTCCAGGAGCTTGAAAGCGTCTTCCATCGCATTGGTGAAGAGCTTCGGAGAGATGACATCTCCTTGTCTCACACCCCTCTGCAATGGAATCGGCTCCGTGCTCCCTTCCTGTACTCGGACTGACATGGTGGCGTTGTTATACAAACACTTCAACACTTCGATATACCGATAGTCAATATAGCACCGCTGGAGGGACTGTAGCACTGCCCAAGTCTCGATCGAATCAAAGGCTTTCTCATAGTCCACAAACGCTAAGCATAATGGCAAGTTATACTCCTCGGTCTTCTGTATAACTTGCCGCAGCGTATGGATGTGGTCTATGGTACTATAGCCTTTTCGGAAACCGGCTTGTTCGGGAGGCTGGAAGTTATCAAACCTGCGCTCGAGACGATTCGTGATAACCCTCGAAAACAGCTTATAGACATGGCTCAGAAGCGAGATGGGCCTATAGTTCTTCAACAAGGTCTTGTCGCCTTTCTTGAAGAAGAGCACCACCACGCTTCCGTTCCATGCCTCCGGCGTAATACCTTCGAGCAAGACGGAATTAAAGAGCTTCTGAAGGACTTTCAGTACCGGTGTTCCACCCGCTTTCAGAAGCTCTGAAGTGATTCCGTCCTCACCCGGCGCCTTGTTGTTTCTAAGCTGTTTGAGGGCCATCCTAATCTCGTACA
Source organism: Sesia apiformis (assembly GCA_914767545.1). Classification (NCBI taxonomy): domain Eukaryota; kingdom Metazoa; phylum Arthropoda; class Insecta; order Lepidoptera; family Sesiidae; genus Sesia; species Sesia apiformis. The sequence continues at coordinate 2,586,992 of OU611958.1, forward strand.
GGCTGATGTCCGGGATGTCTTCGGTATAGTGTCGGGTCAACTTGGCTCTTGGGTCTTTGGCCAAGTTGCCAACAGGTTTAGCGACCGAAGTATACAACTGTCCATAGAACTTCTCGATCTCCCTCAGTACCTCTTGTTTGTCGGAAGTGACACTGCCGTCCTCCCTCTTCAGCTTCGTCAACTGGCTCTGCCCAATAGATAAGTTTCTTGCGATTAGTATTAAAGAGACGGATGTCGTGTCGCAAGGACTGGTGAATCCGTCTATTGAGCTGCCGATATGCTTCCGCGTCATTTGGAGTCTGCAGTGTCATCGAACGTCGTTCCGCCAAGAGGTCGAGGGTGTGGTCGGTGAGCTTTTGGGGGCCATCTCTTCGACGATGTCTGAAGAATTTAGACCCCACCGTATGGACAGTTTCTACCAACCTGTTGTTGATATCGTCCACTGCAACGCAATCCTCTAGGCAATCGAAGCGATTTGACAGTTCAAGCTGAAAGCCTTCGGGATTCTGTATATGGGCAGCAGTAGGTCGGAGCGTAGACTTCATCAGGCGGGACCTTTCCAACTTGACGTTTATATTCAATGTGCCTCTAACCATTCGGTGATCACTACCGGTTTTCATCCTGTGGATCACGGAGACATCATTGAATATTTGTCTCTTTGTGGCCATAATGAAGTCTATCTCATTTTTAACGGAACCGTCGGAGCTCATCCAGGTCCACTTCCTATGAGGCGGCTTCTTGAAGAAAGAGTTCATCATAAAGAGTCCCTCTTTCTGAAGAAAGTCGGCCAGCCTCTGGCCCCTCTGGTTCCGGTGCCCACATCCAAATTGCCCCACTCTCAACTCATCGTCGCCTCTTTTGCCCAGTTTCGCGTTGAAATCCCCCATAACAATATTGTAGTGTGTTTTCGAAGCATGTATGGCTCTACTAATGTCCTCATACATTGCTTCCACTTCGTTATCCGGGTGTGCCGAGGTCGGTGCGTAGACCTGTATGACCTTCAACGAATATCTCTTGGATATTCTGAGTATAAGGTACGCGACCCTGCTCGACACACTCGTGATGGCTACAACATTATTTACGAGGGACTTGTGGACGATAAACCCGACACCACCTTGGGACTGCTGGTCGCTATATAGGCTATATAGGCTATATATAAAAAGGCTATATAGGCTATATATTCTATATAGGCAATATTCTTATAATATTCATCAGAGTCCCAACACTTCGTGGTTACACTGCAAATGTATTCAGGGAACCGGGCGTGATAATTGCGAGCGCCCGCACTTGCCCAGCGAGACGCTTGGAACAGTTGGTACTCGTACTTGGAACACCTAGCGTTGGCAGACCTGGATCACTGTGTATTTTAGGTATGAAATATGCCTATTTTAGTATATGTATGCCAATGTATGTGTCTATGTATGATTTTTGCGCTCGTAAACGAATTATTAAGGTGATCTTTAATTTAGTACTTTCTTTGTTGGAGATAACTCTTCGGAATTATTGAACCCATTTTAATTCGACCAGACGATTACAATAAATACGATGATGTTAAAAAATTTAATCAAAAAAGATTCAAAGAACTCGACGCTAAATATGTAACCATACAACTTTTGTTTGGGCACTCTTATAAAACGTACGCAAAATATGGAAGAAGGGTCCAGACGAGCATACAGTCCACGCGGTACAAGCCAACATCAGTCCATAATGACAAACGTTGGCACACGCCCGGATGTGCTGCCCACTTTTGAAGATTTAGGGATGTATTTGCAGAAAGGGTTGAGGAAATAGGGAGGGATGGGATAGGATAGGAATGGGTTCTGGAATATCTCACTCACTACCGAAACACGTACGTACGTACATACGGGTACGAATACAGCATGCCATCGGATTTTTATTCTAATTACACGATTGACGCAAACTGGAGCGAAGCCGTAGGCGTCTTAATTTTATTATCAACGTTCAACCCTTTCATAAATCGTTCGATGAAAACGCACATAAAGCGTAACAAACCAATACTGGAGCGTAAAATTCGGGCTTTCGACTGCACAAATTAAATGTTTATTCGAACTTAATTCAAGCACGTCAGCCTGCCTTTGATACGGATTTAATATTCTCCGATATGGTAGTTCGGCAAGACGGTGTGTGACGGGTGTTGGGGTACATCGAAACGTGGCCGTGCGACAGGTTCATTTCACATATAGTGCGGCTACAGAAAATTGGTATCGCAAGTTTAAAAATCTCGCGAGGTTTCAAATCGCGGCGCCACGAATACCATGTTATATCATCAGCCTTTGTCTCTGCATTGCTGGATCTATATCACTTATATCTATCTATACCTTTATTACTATCTCGATATCTATCAATCATTATATCTATCTATATCTAACACGTTCTTCGGCTCTACTCATCCAGTCAGCCGCCAGCGTCAGTCCGCATGCCCGAGGCGCGTCCAACACTGCGCTTCCCGGTAAATATTCAGCGTTAAATACCCCCCCCCCCCCCCCCCTGCACGAGAGAAGCTTGCCTATTGTAAATCTCTTGTTTTGACTTACTTTTTTATTCAATATTTAATAAATAAATAAATAGTTCTTTCCATAGCTCGCTGAGCGACTTTGAACTTATCGATCGGGCCTGTCGTTGGTGGCCGAGTTTCGGCACAATACCTTATAATTATAATTGACGCACGCAGGCAATAAATACTAAACCACTAGCGGTGCGGCAAGTGATTTTCTCAATGAATTTGGCGGAAATGCGTGCGGACCACCTGATGGTAAGTGGTCAACGCAACCCATGAACACCTGCAACACCTGAGAAGAGGTGATTACGCTGGCACCTTACATTTTTACTTTATTATACACCTAGATTTTATTTTCTCCGTTTTTAAGGCATACCGTCTGACAATGTTTAAGCGATTATGTCATGTACTCGTACTCCACCTGTTGTTTTACTTCGTAAATAATTATTTGCTTTGTTCTCCTGTTAGAAAGTTGCCATGTATATTCATATATAAATATATTTACAATGTAAATACATGGTAATTTCGATGAGAACTTAATAAAATAAATAAATTAACAAAAAAAATATTACCATTGTGTCTTTAAACAAGTAAAAATCTACTTATTTTTATACTCTACATTTTATATATACATATAATTAAGTACCTACTGACTGCAGTTGTTTTAAGGCAAAGACATTGCATGTGTACTCGCCTTATTAATAAATTACATATTAATTGCCAGTTATAAGCTGTAAAGGGAACATTGATAAATTATTATGAGGCCAGTACACTATAACCCCACTTCTTAGGACGTGCCACGCCTGAAAACCAAAACACTGTACCTGGCAATTTTGGCACTTTAATTGATTCTTGCCAGACGGAAACACGTGGAAAAGTCAACAAATAAAGAGAGAAAATATATGAAGACGTACTAAACTTCGTAATCGATTTGAACTCTACTGGTTTGTGATAGAGGCTGTTTAGCAATGATGCGATGATTTTAATTAAATTACAAAGGAACTTCATTCTGTCACCAGTTTGAACGATGTAATGATTGCGTGTAGTCCATTAATATTTCTTTTTAATATTACACTTACGATGTGAGATTAAAAATACTTATAAATGTATAGGTATAGGTATGCATAGTGTCATAATACCTCATAATAATATTAAATATATAATTTCTTTGATATTTGCACCTCAGTCAACTCTTTTCTCAAATTTGTCTGAAAGAGATTGCTATAGAGTTATAAGACGGTCTGGTTGTATATTCTTCAGCAAATAATATTTTTTTGTCTTGAAGCAGTTTTATATAATAAAGAAAGAATGTTCATTTTATCAATCTAATTGTTCTCTAAACGGATGTTAATATAAAATTTGAATCCAAAAGGACATGAAAACAATAAGTCTCGAGGTATGGAAATATCAAAAGATCTGTAGATATTACTTGCAATGACTCAATACCCTTCCATTATTAATATACAAATAAAATATCAACAAAGTTTTTTTTTCTTCAAACCGTTTGCCAGATCCGCACAGATAATTTGCTTACAATATAATCGGACAGAGATTGCGAGCCCACTTCAAGGAAAGGGGGTAAAAAGAGAACCATAGGATAGGGGCTATTATATTCAAATTCAGTTTGGTAGAGGCAATTTATAAGGAGGTTATTGACAAGACCCTGAGCCGACCGCGGCGCGGCATCCGTGCGAAATTCCTAAAGAAAATATCTCTTTAGTTTCGGCCCGGCTTAATTGAATGTTGGAGACAATATTGTTAAGCTTCTCATTTTTCCTTTTTGCTATTTACCGTCTTTCACCTATCATCATTGCGACATTTGAATTTCGAGCTCCGATATTTCAGATATAAATCAATAATTAAATTTAAATGTGGAACTTAAAAACACTGGCCGTCCGAGCGCATCGAAACTTTTTCGTCAATCTTTTCTTTTATTTCTTTTAGCAACAGGCAAACGTACAAAGCCGTTCGTCGGCCAACGCTGGTACATTTCGCAAGGGGTCAGAAGAAAGTGGACACAATACGGGATTTCACAAGACAGATTACAGAGGGGCGCATTAATAAGGAGACCTTTATACTGTACGACTTGATTAGCGACTATAGTTATTATAATAGATTACTCTGAAATATGAAAACGCTACACTGTATGTAAAGAAAGCCATAAAGGTGCCACGAATAATTTTTCATCAATCTATGCTATTTTTGGATGCAAATATAGTAATTTAACATATTTGTAATGCACTTCATGTTTCGGTTTTATATCATTTTGATTTAATTCGTAAAAAACCAAAAAGTGTTTATTTTTCGTTTTTACGGTTAAGGATTTCAGTATGTTGTAATGTTAAGCACTGATATTATCAAACAAACTATTTTCTTTCGAATGAAGCTTATTTGATTGAAATCCTTTCATATTTGCCTAAGATATAAGCGAAAAACCTAATTTGTAGGGTCATGTTTGAGAGGTCATTGCTCCGAACGCACAGCGAATAGGTGGGGCACTTATGCTGTAGCTTTGAGACTATCTAAGGTATAGTTGGTATAAGTTTGAGCCACCTATTCGTTGTGCGTTCCGAGAAATCACATTTTAAACGAACTGGTTGAAAAGAAACCTACGGTTGAATTTCAAACCCATCCTCGGATGTTTTGCAACACCTAACCCCTCATAGATCAGCGATTTTCAACCAGTTCGTTTAAAATGTGATTTCTCGGAACGCACAACGAATAGGTGGCTCAAACTTATACCAACTATACCTTAGATAGTCTCAAAGCTACAGCATAAGTGCCCCACCTATTCGCTGTGCGTTCGGAGCAATGACCTCTCAAACATGACCCTACAAATTAGGTTTTTCGCTTATATCTTAGGCAAATATGAAAGGATTTCAATCAAATAAGCTTCATTCGAAAGAAAATAGTTTGTTTGATAATATCAGTGCTTAACATTACAACATACTGAAATCCTTAACCGTAAAAACGAAAAAAAAAAACACTTTTTGGTTATTTCCGAATTAAATCAAAATGATATAAAACCGAAACATGAAGTGCATTGCAAATATGTTAAATTACTATATTTGCATCCAAAATAGCATAGATTGATGAAAAATTATTCGTGGCACCTTTATGGCTTTTTTTACATACAGTGCGCTAATGGTACGCGCCAGTCGTAAAAGTATATTTCGGTATTTTCTATACACTAAAAAAATAGATGAGCTCTATCCAATAATATACTGCCCTTATATATGTATAATCCAAAACTATCCTTATATATAATCCAAAATATACAAGTAAGGGAAGCGCAGTGTGGGACGCCCTTCGGCTAAGTGGACCGACGACCTAAAGAAATTCGCCAGTGGTGGTTGAATGAGAAGAGCCGAGGATCGTGTGTGGGAGAGGCCAATACCCAGCAGTGGAGAGACATCGGCCTATGGTATGGTATGTATAAATCTTGAATTCTTTCTTTGCGATTGTTTGAAAATTTTATATTTTAATAATATTAAATTATTCTCAACGTCAAAAGAAAATCAACGGTAAAACGGGGTATCAAAGTTTGTATGGAAACAATATACGATAGTCCCATTAACTTGAAACTTGTTCTACAATACAAATAATTTAACACGGTTATTACCGTTTAGCTAATCTATGTCAATGTATTAAGTCTAAGGGGCTAAAGTACAATGTGTCAAATTTTGTATGGAGGCACAATTAAATGTAATAAAATCCACGCGAGCGAAACCGCGTGGAAAAGCTATTATACACTTGGACAATTGCGTAACATGAACAGCGTGCGTTCTTTCGTCTAATGCTAGACATGGGCTTCCTCAAGCATATTGTCTTGTGTATGAGGGATATATGGCCTTAAAACACCACACTAGCTAAGCGGGTTAGCGAGTCCACTCTGTTAGAGGTGATCTAGTTCCTTGGGGCTTTGTTATCCCTTAATCACTGTAAGAGATGAGGCGATGCTATTCTTAAACTGTATTCGAATGCAACTCGTTAATCGATTCAAGTAACTGAAAAAATCGTACGGCGTAAATACCTCGAGATGTGCTCATGTCTCGATTGTGAGATAAGATCGTAATCTTTTCGGATATTGCTCACTATAATCATATGCGGCCTTTTTTTAATTTTCTTTTTTTTTTGCGAAAGGGCGTAGCCGAGGCGTGCTGGACAATGAGCCGCGGTTTTAAAAATAATGCTGTATTGTCGTTGGATCTTAGAGGATTTTTATGGCCAGTACTTTTTAATAATGTATAAGTATTTGCGTTTATTAATGAACGTTTTCCAAATGATGTATTCTGGATACAATAAAAGGCGGTATTGGGTATTGAGTTGTATTTATCTTTGCGCTGATATCTATTCGCCATTACGTATTTTTATTATTTACTTAGAGTAATGAGATTCGTTAATGAACTACACAGTTACAGTAACATCTCAAAGAATCAGTATACTGAAGTGGCAATGGGCAGGTCTTATCTACCGCGGGACCGGCAACCAGTTGGGTAGACGAGTCCTCGAATGGAAGCCATATGATAGGAAATTAGCTCCCTTTTACCACATAATGTCATATATTGGCACGATGAATTTATAATTACTAGACTTTAAAAACATAGCATTATTGCTGCGTACCCTTATAACGAGTTTATTTTTTAAACATTTATTGTTATATAGATCTGAGCTCCGTGCGCAAACAAGCATATATCAAGCTGTGAAATATACAATATTTATTTAATAATGCAACGGTAGTGCAGTAGGGCGCATCCTTCCATATCAAACGATACATGGCAAATAGGTCAAAGTACAGGCATTTGACGATTGGAGCGAATTTGTATATAGGTTTGCATTGAAGATTTAGTAGCAAGAAGTTCGGGACTATACTCAAAAGAGTATTGTTACAGCATTAGATAAAACAAAGTTCTGAGAATCGATCAATCAATCGTGAAAGTACCTTATCGTAGTATAGAAGGGAAGATAACGGAAAAAGCTTATAACCATAGTAGTTCAATCGGAGCCAGTGAAGAGGGGCGGCGCGAATTACGAGCGAGGCTCGCCCCACGGCGCGCACGCGCATCGATTTACGCGCATCACTAGGGTAGTGATGTACTCTCATAAAAGAAGATCGATAATTGACTATTTCAAAAAATGTACAAAGCAAAGATGGATTAAAGGCGTGAATTCATTGACCTATCGCATTACTACTACCATAGTGTAGTGTTATACTTAAACGAAAAACATTCTACATTATTTTACGAGGTCTATCGGGATTACACACTCTAAAATGAACATGTTAGGATGACGGAAATAAACAATAAAGCCTAAAACAAAGCACATGTAAAAGCAACTGTGAATTATGATTTTTTAAATAAGCTGTTTCTCATTGATTTACCATAAACTTTAGTGTAATCTATTTACCTACCCACGAAGATTACGAAGATGTTATGTATGTAGAATAAATTGTTAAATAAAATAAATAAGATTTTGACGGGATTAAACTCAATTAAAGCCTTATATAACTGACACACCCGTGTCAAACCAAAAATATTTATTGACAAAATCATCGATATAAAGCGCAGCACTATTCTGCCCACGGCGACCACGCGCATTATCGATTCGCTAAAAATCCACCGTGACCCTCGACACTAACCAAATTATTCTCGGTGCTAACTCTCCGGTATCGCGGGTTCGAATCCCGTTTCAGATAAATGAGGAGTGATATGCTCGAGTTCTCAATAGACTAATGCAAATAGTGAAGGGGTTACTTTAGTTTATGATAACTTGTCGAGTCGATGAGATTGCATGTTTATACAGGTAAATGGAAATTTTATATACTTAGGGGCCATCGTTTCTCAACCTGGGGGTCGCAACCCTCCAAGGAGATTAATATCACGTACATGGTCGCAGTTGCTCAGGTAAAATTAAGCACTTATGTACAAAAAACTTCGTTATTAATTGAAAATCAAAATCAAATGTTAAACGGTATAAAACATAATTATGACCTAATTATTAGTAAAAATATACCAGAATTAGTAGGATTTAATAAATAAAAAAATTATGAGAATACAGAGCGGCGAGTCTGCCACGTTTCGGGCCACACCACAATTTCATTAGCCGCGATTTTACCACTGTGCGCTGTTGCGTTTTTTGTTAATTAATATCATTAATTGTAACAAAATGGTGCCTTTACGCAAGCAAGTTCACCAGCCATTCGATGAATGGGGGGCAAGTAATAAGTGACAGCGGAAGAACACAACCAACAAATCAAAATCCTTCCACATCTCTCTACTTTCTTCAATCCCTCTTATTATCTAAGTCAAGGGCGTTTTTTTTTCTGTATTATTATTTATTTTCTAATTCTAAAGAGTGCAAAAATAACTTTCCAATGCGTCCCGCTTAATTCTCTGCTTACCCAAAGATTGACTGGTAGAGAATGCCATGAGGTATTAAGTCCGCCTTTTGTACATTTTGTCTGTGCAATAAAGTTTAAATAAATAAATAATGCCCATAAGGGCTACCATGGACATACTTGACGTTGACATTGTTTGGGGTCATATTTGTCATTTGACAAGTCAAGCAATATAAAATTGGACGTAACGCAAAATATGTCTTCGGTTGTGCGTGATTTGTCATAATATAAGTGACAGCACCTGATGAAACACCAAACACTAGTACTTGATATAGATACTGGTCGAGACTCCGGGTATCTTCACTAGTTGAAAACGTGTTCCATTTAACAGTTAACTCGAATTATTTCGCTCTAACGCCGATTCAATGATTTAAGTTCTCACTTGCGCGTTTTGTTGACCTTTACATAGAAAAGCAAAGACTTTGTATGTTCATTCATACAAAATGTTCATATGTATGTATTTTTTTTGTATCAGTCTATTAATCTGTCCTAAAGTGCAGTGTAACTAACACAGAATCGATGTTGTGTGCAACACAGAGACATCTAAAGCTTCTTCTATCCGGGGACAGAAATTTTACCTTGTACGCTTCACATACAATAAAATTAATGGACAGTTGCGGATTCATCACCTGACTAGATATCAAACTAAAAACAATATCAATAATTATAATCATAGTTTAATAAAACCATGACTATAATGACACCGAATCTTTACCAATGCGCTGAATTATACTTAACACCTGTACGTAACATTTTTAGCATCTGTAACTCTTATTCACACACACACCCATACATCAACTCCCACTCAATTACTAACATTATTGAGTTGACTCTATGCTAAATTTATTAAAAATCTAAATTAAAAAATATCTAAAACCATACTCTCACACATTCACATACATACATACTAACATAAAACACGAACAACGTTTCCTCTCGATGTTTATCCTCACGGACTAGCTAGCATCAATTTTTAAAAATACGTACTTAAGTAGAATCTCAGTGGTACGGGCCGAGGATTTAAACTTACGTATACGTATGAACTCATACGTACAGGGGGATCCAAAAATATCCGGTCCGACAAAGAAAGAGGACACTCAAGCTCGTGAAACTATTTTTATTTTTCAACATAATCTCCGTCCATTTAAACACACTTTTCGAATCGTTTAATTAACATCTCTATCCCAGTATAAATATAATCAGAAGTTTTGGTCGCAGTGGTCACTTCAGCATCAGTTCTAAGAGTCCAGGAATCAAAACTAACGAGGACTTAATGCTAAAAATTAAACACTAATTAGCAGGAGTAATGACAATTACAATGACGTATAATTTGTTTTTTAGACATCTAGAAATATGTCACGTCAGAAACTTTTGGACTTCACTGGTTGTCAGATACTTTTTCGAAATTTATGGTATATCAATAAGTGTTCCGCTTATATCTTCAAACTTCACACCGCTCTACCGCTACAGCCAAATTAAATTCAGTACCTAATTGATATTTATTTGCACCACTTTTCGACCCAAACCCGATAAATAAAGCTTGAATTTATCACTTTCTCGTCACTTTCACTGTTAATATTTTAAAATTATAATTGCGAGCAAAATTATAACTTTTTTATTTTTTTAAAAGACCAGCTGTGCCCGCGGCTTCGCCCGCGTGGATTTCGGTTATCGCGGTAAATGCCCTAAGTCCGTCCCTGGAAAGTATCCTATGTCCGTCCCTGGGTTTGGATCTATCTCTGTGTCAATTTTCATCCAAATCGGCCCCGCAGTTTAGTCGTGAAAAGGTAACAGACAGAGTTACTTTCGCATTAATAATATTAGTATGGATGATGCGATATTCAGTAGCCTATGTGCAGTAAATACAAGAAAGTATCTTTTATATAAATAACGTACTGTGCCCTCGAGTTGTGTGGTGTCGGCCGGCTTTAGAATATCACCACCTCATCTCTTCCCGTGGGCGTTGTAAAAGGCGACTAAGGAAGAACAAAGCCATTACCACAAGCCTTGAGGAACTGCACCACCTCTAAAAGAGTGGACTCATCAAGCGACTTGGCCAGTGTGGAGTTTTAAGGGCATACATCTCTTATGCACATAACAATGTGCATGAGGAGGCCCATATTCAGCAGTGGACAAAAAGGGGCTGATTACGGTTACTATACCGTCAACCTATATCTCTCTACTGATAATTTCTTTCAAGGCTCGCTGCCACACACAACATTTCAGTTTTCTCATCCAGCTACTACCGGCGACTTTCTAGAAATCATCAGTCCACCTGACGGAAGGACGTCCCACACTGCGTTTCCCGATACACAGTCTCCATTCGAGGGTTCGTCTAGTACATATTTTAAATTTTGCTTTTATATTTTTTTTGGTTGCTTACTCCTCATAAAATTGTAATAGCAAATCTGCATTTGTTTGGAGCATGACGCGTTGATGTCTTTTGTATAACACTACTTATGTAACCCTTAAATAATATATTTTGAAAATAAAATGTTATTCTTTTTCAGTACTCGTATATATTTACATTTAATAACAAAGCTAGATCCAATTATGAGCTAAAGCTTGAAATGGTAAGCAATGTGTTTACTTCCAAAATAAAGTTCTGTAAAATGTTTAAACCAAAAATGTATACATAAAACTATAATTGTGTGTTGTCCGTACAAATTAATTAATACAGTATTTACGTGAGTGTAATGTCGTGTGTGCCCGCCTCGGCAAGTAAATAGAGACTTATCTCATTATGGAAGTCACACAAATATTACAGAACGATTCTTGTTAGTTTCTTAATGATATAGCTGGTATAAAACATACGTATGTATATGAGTATCTTGTGATATACTATCTGATATCATTTTACTATGACTTTTTACTCGTATCATGATGACAGTCAATCGGTACCTAATACAGAGATTTATTTCGGACAGTGATGGAATTCATTGAATTAAATATTCAACATCTGTATCTCTTAAGACATCTGAAAGTACTTACTATAGCATTAAAATAGCAGAGGAAAATGAGAGCGATGCTAAAGGCATGCTGTACGAAACTAACGAACTTGTGATAATTAATTTAGGATATATTACAAAATAATCGCAGTACATACTCACTGATCAGTTACTAATATTTTCTCAATTCTAACCACATGTATTGAGTTGAACCAAAAAATAATTCATTATACGATTTTTAACATGAGTTCGTAACAAAGTAAGCCGCCTAAAGGCTGGGCCGAGGCGGGCGCACACGACAGTACAAGCACGTAAATACTGTATTAATTAATTTGTACGGACAACACACAATTATGGTTTTATATACACAATTTTGGTTTAAAAATTTTACAGAACTTAATTTTGCAACAATTGGTCCTAACTTCATATGTGTTTAAATGGGTCACTTGAAATGGAAATTGATGGAAATAATAAAAAATGTGTGTCTTTATTATAAAATACATTTTGAAATGTATTTTTTTTCCTAGATATTTAAACATTAAGATATTAAGGGAATATAAACTAATTCCCCTTATAAATCTAATATCTCGAATTCCATTTATTATATGAATAATTACTCCCGCACATATACATAATAAAGATTTAGTTAAATATTGCACGAGTTAATAAATGAAAAATAATGGTGAATATTCGTAAACTTCCAGGTCGTACTGATCTGCTACAAGGTCTACCATAATTTTGGCATACCATTTATTCACTATGGACCATTACGTGGTGGTGAGTCCACTCTCCATACATACATTTTTTCTTTGCAATAATTAGTTTACTTTTATATTTCCTACATCAACTAATGCAACAACTTTAAATAACCTACCTATTTAAATTGACATAAAATAATTGGCTTCTAATTTCAATTTACATTAATTAATTTCGTTAATTAACACATGTTAAAGAATAGTTTGACGCAACAATTTTTTCACTATCCAAAACTTTCGCATCGAAACTTCTTCTCCCAAAAATGACACCCACTTAAAGATACCTTTACTGAACTTTAAGTAATTTAACGCAACTTTACTTTTTGAAGTGTCATTTCAACGTAATTTCGCAAAAAGGACAGTATATATGAAGGTATTTCAACAATATAAAGGTATTATGGAAATATGCTTGACATGCGTTCGTCACACACGTGTCAACGGTTATTGCTTTGAAAATTATGTCATTTTTTAATTATTCGCATGAAAATATTCATACAAGGTATACTGTAAGAGGTGCGAATTAATTATACATAAAAATATAATGTTTTATTACAATCATATTTTTTATATAGAAGGAAGACGGCAGACGAGCACACAGTCTACCGGGTGGTAAGTGGATACTGCCGCCCATGGACACACTCGGCACATGCCAACATCAATCAAGAAAGAAATACGTCGCCACGCGCTCGGATGTGCTGCCTACCTTTGGAGATGTAGGAGTGGATTTGGAATTAAGGTTGGGAAAATGGGAAAGGATAGGATAACAATATAGCAATCACATAATGTTTATGAATTTAGAGCACATGCCGCAATCCCACAGCCGCTGAACGTACCCGATTGACATTTCTCATAAAAGACTGCCCTGAACAGTGATAAATATAGTTACTTTATTGCCCAGGGACGTTGGGGGGGGGGGGGGGGGGGGAATGTGTAGTAGATAAGGAATACACTTATTCCATTCCATTCCACTTATTGTATATTTCTCATTTCCTATCCATTCGAAATCTATATCAAAATTCAGTCCTAAATATACAAAGTTATGCAGCGCATTCGGTGACGTGCCTACTTTCGTCATTTTGAACTGATGTTGGCATATGTCGCGGATTTCTATGGGCGACAGTATTCACTTATTGCCAGTAAATTTTATTGTTCGTCTGTGAAATTCGTACTTAAGTAAAAACTCAGTGGACGAGGTACTTAAGTAAAAATCCACGATATATGACTCATTTACACAAGAAGAGTTTTTTCGAACATCGGTCAAAAGCTTAGTGTAAACAAGAGTTATCATCATCTGATCACTGTTATCATCAAGTTTTTATCATCATGTGAACAGTTTTAGACGCGAATTTATAGTTCTGTCTCATACGAGAAACGTACACGATATTCTCGAGCGAACCGTTCAAGCTAACTCTTGTTGTGTAAATGAGCCTTAAATGTTAATCGAAAATAGATACCTCAAGGCTGTCATCGCTATTAAGAACATTTTAGACAATTTTTTTTAATTTTGATATGTGGACAGTACTCAAAGTATCATTCTCCAATGCCCAGTAGAGGTGCATCTCAGATAACAAAAAGATTGGCGAATAAAAAGCGATCATAACAAAGGCGATCACGAGCGCAACTGATTATTTTATTGTTCGCCTTACCATTACAATTGTTCTCTGCCCTGTTTGTTTATTAAACACGACATGTTATGTGGCTTTAGTTGACGTTCCAACGTTTTCAAGAAAATTTCATAAATAGAAGATAGAAGTCTTGTAGAAAACAATTGAGATAGAAAACATTTTGTTTCATGCGTTTAAATTCAAAGGGATTCATTGAAAGGGATGGGCAGAAAATCATGATCTACAAAAAAAATAATTCTAAAATTTTGAGGGGAAGAGTGCACGCTGTAATCCAACAGCCCCTGGGAATGCTCGACTGGCCACATTTGTGATTCTTGACTGATGTTGACATATATCGCCGTCCAGGTGGAATATCTGCTCGTTTCATAGCATCTTGATGATAATAATGAAATAATGATCGTATGTATCTTGAGGGGGAGAGTGCACGCAGCAATCCAACAGCCGCTGAGCGCGTTCGACTGGCCAGGTTACCCCTCTCTCACAGAAGACTACCTTGAAATGTACTGCATTTCCCACTTTATCTTATTTCCTTAATGTACGTACGTGTTTCGGTAGTGAGCGAGATGTGCCAGAGCCCATTCCCATCCTATCCCTCCCCATTTTCCCAACCCTTTCTCCAAATCCACTCCTATATCTCCAAGGGTAGGCAGCGCATCTGGGGTCGTGCCAACGTTTGTCATTTTGGACTAATAATGTTGGCATGTATCGCGGATGTCTATGGACGACAGTATCCAATTACAATCAGGTATGCTCTTCTGCCGCCATGATCCATAAACAAAAACGAATAAACAATTTATTAAAATGTTAACAAACAGTCGAAAGTGTTCCTTTTATTGCCACCAGCGAACCTGAACCTAACCCATCAATAAATTTGCTGCCACTTTCAGTATTTCTGCTTCTCGTTTTATTATTCCGTAAAAAGAACATAAAAAAGGAATCCGACTTTAGAGCATACAAACGATATCGATAGTCAGTAACAAAGTCAATAACGTACTTAGAAAAACGGCACTAGTGCATTTTGATGACGTTCAAGAAAAATGCAAAAAAATTGGTAAAATTTTCATTATTTTCAGTAAAAATCAAGCTAGAAACTTGAAGTTTATTATTTTTGTTTACTTTTAATTAGTGAATATAATGTTACTTAAAACAGGCTTTCATTAAAAATGTTACTAAATAATGCCCTTTCTTGTTAGGATGACAGTATGAATAGCAAGTAAAAACCGTAACCGCAATCAGCCCTGTTATCGTCCACTGCCGGACACGATCTCCGGATCTCCTCATGCATATTGTCTTGGGCACGAGGGATGTGTCTCCTCAAAGCGCCACGTAGGCCAAGCGGCTTGGCGAGTCCTCTCCTTAGGAGGTACTGTAGTTCCTCAGGGCTTGTGGTAACACTTTATTATACCATAGTTGCTTTTACGATACCCATAGGAAAAGATGACGTGTGGTATTCTAAAGCTGGTTGACACCATATGGCCTATCTACCTAACTACACTAACGACTAACTAACGACAAATTCAGTCGAATCCATTGACAGTTGTAGTATAATAGGCTATTTTTTTTTTTTTTAAAGAGAAGAGGGCGGACGAGCAAGCGGTCTCACGTGATGGTAAGTGTTACCGCAGCCCATGGACACCAGCAACACCAGGGGGTATGCGGGCGCGCCGCTGACCTTGCAGATTCCTATTCACAGCTTTCTTGAAGAACCCCATGTCGTAGTTTAATGGGAAGACCTCTTGAGGCAGTTCGTTCCACAGCCTACGGGTTCGCGGTATAAAATAATTTTTGGACCGAACAGTACGCGACACCTCCGTATCTAGGAAATGCGGATGGACCGCACTTCTGTGACGGGAGGTGCGGTTGTAGAAACCCGAGGTGGGAATTATATTGAACAATACACAGATCGGTATGTTGCAAGCATAAGTTAACACCACACAAGGTCAAATTGCCGCATTTTCACATATAATATATCATATTTCTTTGACAGCGAGATAGTAGTATTTATGTAAAAAACTGTAACGGCACTAGTAAGATAATCCTAAAGGTATGGTCTAAGTAAACGCGAGAAGCGTAGCGAACTTGGGCACAAATATTTTATCAACCAGAATCGCGTTTTGCGCGTCGGTGGAGTCAAGTTTTTTGTTAACAAGTGAAATAAATTAAGGTTGAAATATTTGTGCAACTCGCTACGAGTTAACCGAGGCCACACCCGAAATGTTTGAGTCATGGTAGAGGTAGCCGAGGAACAAAAAATTGCACGCGCGAGAATGCGCGGGACGCAGGTCTTGTGACAAAGATTATGCAACGAAAAAAATGTATTTTTGAATCGAAGGAGTGGATAAAAGTTAACGACCTCTTAGATGAAGTCTGTCGGTTTTCTTCTATTTGTATTTTATACATTTTTGTTTCTACGACCAAGTGGACTGGAGTGTGAAAGTATACCTTGTTTAACTTGGACCCTTACACTACTACAGAGCCAAGTGTTAGATATTTCAAGTGAATTAAAAATTTAGAATATATAAATAAATAGTTTATATTTTCTAAATTTTTAACATAATAAATCGGATGGCTTTCATGCACCTCCTAATTGAACTTCTGTGATCAACCCATAGGTTGGCTGCCAGAGAATACCTTAAAGTGTTAAGTTCGCCTTTTGTACGATATTGTGCAATAAAGTGTAAATAAAAAAAAAACGCCGAGAATCTTAATTGGATCGCAAAATCGATTAGAATAGTTACATTAATGGCCAGTGGGAGTTATGGGTTTAGAAATAAGAAGGGCTATAAGTGACACAATGTTCTATAGAGGATTGTTACAAATAGAGCGCATGAAAACTTACGTCTTTATACTAGTATATTTACAAGAGATTTAATTATGTCTAATACTTTGTTTTCGTTAATATGAATACGTTATTATAATGTACTTATAATTCATTAGGCAAGTTTAAACATAATTATAAGTTAGGCATATTTATCGATCCATCACCTCTAGATCTCTACGGATAACTAATCTATGAGCATACAGAAGTGTCGTCCGTTTGTCCGTCCGGGTTTCTCACATTAAAGTGGACATTTAAGATTATTGGCATTTGATTTTTGCTAATTAATACTTTTAGCGCTTCGCCACGAGTATTACTGAGAAATCTAACGTAAGAAGTCCTTCCCACGACTGCTTATAAATTCAAACAAGGATCTTATAAAAACGATTAGTGATTTATGTATAATTTTATTCAGAGAGATAGCGATAGAAATCTGTATAATTTATTAGTTTTTTATGCTTATTTTACTAAGTAGTTGTACCGATGCGGACTGAAAGCCCTGTGACAACCTCTATTTCTCAATAATTTAAGCGTTACTTTTTTAATACAATAATTATTAATAATTTTTTATTTTCAGCTCCTGTACTTTGAATTAGTGCGAAGGGTGTTACGCAGATACCGATAGTCGATGGAGCAGACGAGTCCTTGAATGAAGGCCATGTACCGGGAAGTGGGAAGCCATGGGAAACTATGGACGCGCTCGAACTGACGACTTGAAGAAGTTGAAGAAGAAGAAAAAGGAAGTGGCTAGATGATAAGAGCCGAAGATCTAACAGTGGAGAGACTTAAGCTGATGGTATGATAAGTCACTGGAAAAAGTCAAAATTGTTTTGTTTGTAAAATACTAAAATTTTATACAAGAATGATAAATGATTCCATACTAACATCATGTGAAAATTGAAAATGGAAATGGGAAGATTTGAATTTTTGTAATTTAGAAGAAATTATAAATAGTCCCACTGCAGAACGTTGGCTTCTAGGGTATACTAACGAAGATGTCAAAACGCCCTTAACGTTAAAAAGACCCAAAGATTTTGGGCTTTAAGTTTCAAATATACTCTATACTCTCTATAAACATTACTCTATGATATGGATATCAGCAACAACGTGTTTCAGAAGGGATGGGATGGGAATGAACTCTGGCATATCTCACTCACTCACTACCGAAACACGTATGGTCAGCAACAATCAAAACACACCCGTGGGTACCTTTAACGTAATACCAATAAGGGTTAGAATGGGATAGCTTCGGATACATTAGCAAGTTACTGACTGTACGTACACTAGAAGAAGGAATCAAATCCCCTCTAAATCCCTTTTTTGGTCGAGTTCCCATTTACTAGAATATAATATTCCCCATCTAACTATCACTATCAAGTGACATGATTTATCGCTTCAATACTGTACCATCTCACTTGGCCACATATTATTGAAAACGTTGTCGATTGCAATCCAAGTTAGAGCGGTAATAAGTTCTACATTACAAGACTCGTCGCCTTGTCCTACCTGCTTTTCTATAAAAAAATCTACCACAATGTTACACGTCGTACAAAACATGACTTCTACATACTACTCAATACTAATAACAAAATCATATAGTCGTGATGTGTGTAAATTGTTTTTTTTTTTATGGACGAAGACGGCAGACGAGCATACAGTCCACCTGATGGTAAGTGGATACTGTCGCCCATAGACATCCGCGGTACATGCCAACATTAGTCCAAAATTACAAACGTTGGTACGACCCCGGGTGCGCTGCCCACCTTTGGAGATATAGGAATGGATTTGGAGAAAGGGTTGGGAAAATGGGGAGGGATAGGATAGGATGAGAGTGGGTTGTGACATATCTCGCTCACTACCGAAATACGTACGTACATTGAAGTAATAGGATAAAGTAGGAAATGCAGTACATTTCAAGGTAGTCTTCTGTGAGAGAGCGATGACGCGGCCAGTTGAATGCGCCCAGCGGTTGCGGGAATGCAACGTGCACTTCCTCTTACAAAACGAATTACTGACACATCTCACTTACTACCGAAACACGCACGTACATTAGGGAAATGCAGTACATTTCAAGGTAGTCTTCTGTGAGGTACCTTCGAGCGCGCCCAGCAGCTGTTGGATGGCAGCGTGCACTCTCGCCCTCAAAAAACCGTAACCGCTCAAAAACTATCCTCTTACCGCCGCCCATGGACACCTGCAACACCGAAAAAAACGGTATGCGGGTGCGCCGCCGACCTTGCAAAATCCTATTCACAGCTTTCTTGAAGAACCCTATATCGTAGCTTAATGGTAAGATCTCTTGAGGCAGTTCGTTCCACAGCCTAATCATTTAACTCCAGAACTATTGAACACAATTCTACAGTGTTTTCTTTATATCCGTAACTAGAGTACAATCTATGGCTTGTATTATTTCTTTTTCCTTTCCGTTTTACCGACTACGCTATCAATAACTCCTTTGAACTGGTAAAAACGCTATCATATTTTTAAAATTGCATGCGAACAGAATCGCGGGAAGCAACTAGTGATAACTATGTACTAATGTACTAATAAGACGTCCATGGACCGTATGTTTCTGGGAAGCGCGGCGCCCCCCGGTCTATCCATTCCAGTGCTCGGATCTACAAGAACAAGTGGTTTTCCAACTAGACACCGCGTTTAATATGGAATTATGGATTCGGTTGCTGGATTCAAGAGAGTGTTATCGTGTAAAAAAAACGTTGCCGAGGCTTGGAAACTAAACCCGTGGGGCAGCTTAGAAGGTTGAAACGGGTTGGAAAAAATAATAGCCATAAAATGTGTGATTATTCTTGGATTAAAATGAAATTTAACCATGAACATTGATGCCACACCCATACATGTCAAGCCTGTCATGGTGAAATTGATACAGCAAGGGAAGCAATTATTTATTAGATTTTTTATAGAAGAGATGGTAGTTCGTCTACACACATGGCCACATGATGGTAAGTAGTCACCACCGCCCATAGACACACCAGGGGGCATGCGGGTGTGCTGTCGACCTTGCAGAATCCTGTCCACAACTCTCTGGAAGAGCCTCATATCGTAGCGTGGTGGAGGAACCTCAGCTAGCTGTTAATTCCACAATTTTCGAGTTCGCGGTATAAAATGTCTTGACGACCGCACTGTACGAAGCTGCTTTTACGTTCAGCGATTCAGGGCAGGACTCTCGGTGGGCGAAGATTATCCTGGCTAAAGAGTTCAGCGGTACTCGTCCAATATTAATGGCTGAAGTTTCTAAACTATATATAGCTATAACGATTGCA
Source organism: Sesia apiformis (assembly GCA_914767545.1). Lineage (NCBI taxonomy): Eukaryota > Metazoa > Arthropoda > Insecta > Lepidoptera > Sesiidae > Sesia > Sesia apiformis. The sequence goes on from OU611958.1 coordinate 2,607,334, forward strand.
ATACGTTAGGAGGTCTAAGGGTTTTATTCTGCGAAAAGGGCAAGAAATCAAGAAGCAGCGTGTCGGTATGTTAATGTTTATGGCATTTCTCTATGGAAAGTGTACAATCCGGACAAAAATAGAAATTAGGAAAAGCAAAACGCATTAAAAATTACAATAGTCATTATTTTGAAAAATTTTTAAATATAAATGGTGGTCAAAAGCGCAATTGTGTCGACAATGCGCGGTGCGCGCCGTGTCGCGCGCTGCATTATAATGAGGTTGGTTTTTGTAGCGCGACAGCGTGGGATCGTGCGACGATCGGTATCGCTGCACCGTACTACGATACGTTCGTTAGACGATCAGTTTTTCCAATATCTGAACAGCAGACCACTAGAAAGTGGAATGTTGCGAAGTGCTGATGTGGAATATGTATAATACTCTCCAGTTATTATTAATTAACTCAATGTACAGATTTAACCATTTTAACGTTTTATTATTAAATTAAAAATTACAATAGATAATACGAAATTCAAAAAATCATATTAAAAGTTATTTATATGTATTAAACATACATGATACAAATTGAAATGAGTCCTGACTCCCGATGTTAGAAAAACATCGGAATCTTGGGGTCCAGTACGTTCCCAAAATAAATGTGGCATTGTGATATAAGTAAAATGTTTGTTTTATTTTTTTTAATACATGCAATCCTAAGCATGCATAGCTCGAAGAACCGATGGCCGATGGGGCAGAAGGGTTCTCGAGTGGAGACCGCGTACCGGCAAACGAAGCCGAGGACGTCCATCTGCTAGATGGACAGACGACCTCATAAAGGTTGCGGGCACCCGCTGGATGCAGGTCGCTGCCGATAGGTCTAAATGGCGGACAATGGGGGAGGCCTATGTCCAGCAGTGGACGTCCAAGGGCTGAAATGATGATGATGATGAATCCTAACATATTTTATAAATGTGTGTGCGAGTGAGAGTATGTATGTATGAGGGAGAGTGTGAAAGAGGATGTGTGTGTGTGTGTGTGTGTATGTATAATTAATTATTTTGTGTAATATGTATATATGTTTTTATTCAATTAATACCCAACAAATATTCTGTGCCGTCAAAATGTTTATTTACTTTTCTGAATTATTTTTTAGATACAATTTATTGTATACAAATTATACAAATATATTTAATACATTTATACAATAAAGAGTTTCTATAGCAATTATAACACTTTATACTTATTAAATCAATCCAAAAACATGGGGCTTTCAAACCGTAACCAGCTCGTTTGTCGTTCACTGCTGGAGATGAGCTTCCTCCTATAAATTATCTTGTGCATAAGGGATGTACGAGTATAGTCACACTATGCCACGCTGAAAAAGCTGGTTGGCAAGTCCACTCTTTTTGAGGTGGTGCAGTCCCTCAGGGGTTGTGGTAACGGCTTTGTTGTCCTTTAGTCGCCTTTAACAACACCCAGGGGAACAGATAGAACGGTACTGCTCTAAGTCGGCGGACACCACGAGACTGGATGTCTTCATCAGAAATTTAACGACGTATAAACAAATCTAAGTCTATACAATCTATCTATATACAGGACGCAAGTCTGTGCATTCACCGCTAGAAAAGCCCCTTTTGTCATAGCACCTCGCTTTCAGAGCGTATCTCTTAAGATCTCGGAGAGTATCGGGATCTTTGGTGTCGACGTTTCCAGAAAAGTCGAATTTAGGGGTCATCCGGAAAATAAAGCCAAAATGACCTCCAAAAAGCTCGGTGTGCTGAACAGAGCGAAGCGGTACTTTGCCCCGGGACAACTCCTAACGCTCTATAAAGCTCAGGTGAGGCCCCCGTATGAAGTACTGCTCACATCTTTGGGCCGAAATATCAATTGGACCCATTTGACTCCATCCAATGACGTGCTATTTGTATTGTCGACGATCCCACTCTCACGGGCGGTTTAGAACCCCTCAGCATTCGGAGAGACGTTGCGTCTCTCTGTGTGTTCCACTGCCTGTACAATGGGGAATGCTCTGAAGAATTGTTCAATATAATTCCCATCTCGGGTTTCTAAAACCGTATAGAAGTGTGGTCCATCCGCATTTCCTCGATACAGAAGTGTCGCATACTGTTCTGTCCAAAAATCAATTGAAAAAATACTAATTAACTTTATAGTCTGTCGTTGAGGGGGAGAGTGCACGTTGCAATCCAACAACCGCTGGGCGCGCTCGACTGGCCACGTTGCCGCTATCTCACAGAAGACTACCTTGAAATGTACTGCATTTCCCACTTTATGCTATTTTCCCAATGTACGTACGTGTTTCGGTAGTGAGTGATTTGGACGACAATATCGGAGTGCAGCTACTTTTGTATTCACTGTGTATAAATAAACATTTACTTTACTTTCAAATTTCGTCTACTCTTTTCAAGTGACACTTTTTTGCCGGGCGTACAATAACACGTGCCGAGTCGAAGCAGCGGACAGTTTTTTGTGGACTAATCAATTTGGAATCTACCTTCTCGTTGCAACTTGGGAGGAGTTCACACTTCTTCATCACTCTTTGTATTAGTTTGTTAATGACAATGGTTTTGGTTTTAGTCTACAGAATTAGTCATGTGACCGGCTTCAGACCACCCCATCTCTCCCCGTGGTGTAGTAAAAGGGTAGTAAAGTAGTAGTAGTAAAGTAGGTGTAGTAAAGTGTAGTGGGTGTAGTAAAAGGCGATTACGGGATAACAAAGCCGCTACCACAAGCCCTGAGGATCTACACCACCTCTAAAAGGGTGGATTCAGCGTTGTGATTTATGGCCATACATCCCCCATGCAATAAGATTATATACATGGGGAGGTCCATATACAGTAGTGGACGGTAAAGGGGCTGGTTACGTCTACGGTTACGGCAATCCCACGTGTGTATGAAATAAAATTTATATCTATCTACCTATCAAATGACTTTAGCGATTTAGGCTACACGAAGATCCAATAATCAAATCGTTGATTGTTCCAGTTGGCCAAGTATGTAGCCGGCTTTACTGGTAACAACCCATTGTGCACTTCACAATGGTGGAAAGGCTTCACGTTTTTCGACAACATCTTCATCTAAATCAATAGGTCGTTTTCTCGAAATTCGGAAAAGAATTTTTAAGGTGTGAATTTTATATCAACCTCGACAGTTTAATGGTTCAGAAGATAAGAAACCCTTCATTCAAATGGTAATCGGAATTGGAATAATGTGTTTATTTTCCCTCTGGCTTTGACCGCAAAATTAAGTATTTTCTATTAAACTAAATATTAATAGGTAACTCTTATTATTAAATTTAAATTAATTCTTACTAGTATTTCGTATAATAATTATATGTTATAATCTACCCTTAGTTCGTGAAATAACCTACTGACACTCACTTCTATTCACATATTGGAAGTAAGATTATTTTAAACAAATAAAGGATAGACATAACTATAAATATTAGGCAAAATTTAGACTTGAATTATTAAAAAGCGTCATTCAGCAGATTTATTAGAAATTAGACTTAGACCGACATTAGAAAGGTTTCGTACAAGAATACTTTTAAATGGAGGCTCCGAGAACATTACGTTTGGTCATTACAGACTTAGCGCTTTTGTATAAATATATATATACTAGCTGTGCATTATCCGGCAATTTTTTTGCACATAATTTATAGCATATGTTCATCTGGAATAATGTATCTTTCAAATGGTAAAAGAATTTTTCAAATAGGTGCGATGCAGTGGTTCCGGAGATTACCCTCCACATACACACAAACTCACAAAATTCACACTCTCTTTATTATATTAGTATAGATAGTATAGATATACATATATATCTAAGTATATTATATTATATGTGTGTATATGTATGTATTTATTATGATATATATATGTTTGTATGGAATGTATTTATGTATATGTTAGCATCTTGAATGGTATTATATATTTGTACCTCTCATCGCACCTCTCAATGTATTTCTCTGATCAACCCAAAGGTTAGCTGGTATAGAATGCCTTAGGGCATTAAACTCGCCCTTTGTACCATAAAGTGCAATAAAGATTTTTAAATAAATAAAAATAAAATTTATAAACATTTTCAATAAGATTACAGAAAGTACAGATTACAGTCCGACGAAAAAAAACGCATTATTAAAAATCAATTAAAAAATCTTCTAATTTATAAATGCTAATTTTACAATTTATAATTCCATGGGGGATTTCTTTGCGGACGGATCACTGTGACCAAACGAGCGTCCGATTATTGTAACTATCCAATTATTGCCCAATTTTATTGTAACTATATAATTATTATTATATTAAGCACAATAATGTAATCACAATCAATCATTTAACGTAGATATTTTCGTTTGTGCAGTTGCTAATGATAAAAAATTTGTATTATTTTTAGATGTGTATAAGAATTAAAAAAGATATAATAAATTAAATTAAATAAAAAAATAAAACTGTAGATAATAAACTAAATAATTAATAATTAACCAATTTTGTAATAATTTTGTAATAATTTTGTAATATTATAATAATTATTATAATAATTATTATAATATTATAATATCTAATGTTTTATGTAATAATAGATTATACCGAATGTATCACTTGCTGTGCCCTAGCAGGGTAATGTTAGACAGTAATTATGTACTACAACTTGCAAATTAAATAAAAGAAATTTAATTTGCAAATTAAATGCATGCTGCATTCCCACAGCCGCTGGGCGCACTCGACTGGCCATGTTACCACTTTCTCATAGTTATTTATCTCTCTCTCTCTTTATCGTATTTCCCCGTACGTGTTTCGGTAGTGAGTGAGATATGCCAGAGCCCATTTCCAACCCATCCTCTCCCTCCCCATTTTCCCAATCCATTCCTTAATCTACAAAGGTAGGCAGCGCATCCGGGGCGTGCCAACGTTTGTCATTCTGGACTGATGTTAGCATTTATTGCGGATATGTATGGACGACAGTATTCACTTATAATACCTTATTAGACTTTAAGCTCGTCTGCCGTCTTTTTTCGATAAAAAAACATACTAGAAAGGCATTGTGTATTGCCACATGGTAAAACGATTAATTATGATGTCTGCTGTCAGCAATTAATAAAATTGAAACAAACACTTGACGAAATAGGTACACCCAGAATTATGACCATGACGATGACAACAATGCTCGACCGCATACATTCTTTGATGACAACAAAAATTGATGGACCTTGGCTGCGAAGTTTTAATGCATCCTCCATTCAGTCCAGACATTGCACCTTTGGATTATTATTTATTCAGCTCTTTACAAAGTTATCCAAATGGACTAAAATTACATGCAAGGCGTATAAACCATTTAAATCAGTTTTTCGCTCAGTAAACCGAATTTTTTTATAGCGATGGGATTATGACTCTGCCAGAAAAATAGCGAAAGATAGTCAAATTAAATGGACAATATTCCGTTCAATAAGGCACTATAAAAAGGCCGCGAACTTATCCGACTACCTAACATTTATGTACACGACGTTTTCTCGAAATAACTCACAATTTGTTCTATATCAAATATCAACTGTCTCCAATATGTTGGTACGACAGCAAAAAATAAAGCAAATCCATTCCACGCACGGACAAAACACTTCGACAGCACATTCTTATCCCAAACGGTCGTAAAAACAAAATGGCGGAAGCCACGTTAACAAGACTTCGGATTGGTACTGCACATTAAATCGAATAGATGGGAATTAGTATAGGACGCTTTGTCGGACGGCAGTAAAACGTCGCAACTTTAGTACCTACTCTAGCTCACTAGATGGAGTTATCTGGTGGTACAGAAATAGGAGTAGAATTGGTTCATTGTGTTTTATTTTATTGAGGCCGAGTTGTTACAGCATATTGTGCAGGGATTGTGTCTATACTATATTGTGTTAAAGTTAAGAATAAAGTGGTGTCATGACTGCTAGTGCACGTGATTTCACCTTTTGACCAATCACGAGAGTTCCTCAATTGACCAATTAACGTTATGTTTTGCTATATTGCACGGATGACGTCACTTTTTTCTTTAAGTGGAAAAAGGTGATTCAGGCTACCTGTTGGTAAGTGAACAGAGTCACCTATGGAGATCAGCAAAACAGTAAAAATAAGGAAATGGTAATATTATGGACATGTTACGCCCAGTGATAGATATCATCGCTGGAATTTGTAATACATTACAAGGGTAAGGTAAGATAAGGGTAACCCTACAGGGTAAGATATACGGTCGCCCTAAACCTCGTAGAAAACATCTTGGCTCAGAAATCTCACAGAATGGTTTGGAATGAGCACGAAGTCTTCATTCCGAGCAGCAGTCTCTTGTTTGAGGATAGGCATGCTGTTCGTCAACGTTTTTAAAAGTTCATAATACACTCAGTTCGACAATCCATCTTCAATAGCGAATGCTCAAATGAATGCTCTAGTTTGAAAGCACCTTAATATCGGACACTGCCTTTGTAATCAAGGGGGTTGCGAACCGTAATCCACCCTCTAACTTTATATAGAGTTGTAACATAAAAGTTTTGTTTGCTCGTGTATACACGTTTATTGGAAAAGAACCGTAACATTTCGATACTGAATTGTTGACATCAACACAACGAATTTGATTCTACGACCGTTTATTTGATTTTTTATTTTAGAATACATTTTCTAATCTACGCAACATACGGATTTTTAGATATCGATTTAAACAATTTTTGTGCCAAATTTAACCTACGTACAGTTTGTTCACTAAACAGGATATTTTATTGAGACGGGTCAGTGGGGAAAATTCTGAAACCATTAGAAATAGAGAAATTTGTTCTAAGGAACCATGGCGTCGATTTTATAGTGATGAAAAACTCTAAACAAAAATCATTTTTCCCGCTCATTTTCCTTGAAAAAATCATAAATTATTTTATTACGCTAATTGATAGTTGTAGGTTGTAAGGAAAATCTAGATTTTTATTTTTATTCCAGACGCAAAATTCTTTAGCATGATTAACTTCCGGTATGGGAATTTATTTTAGATATAAATTGCACTCCAATGCAATCAATGGTCACAACTGTACATCGTAAAAAAATAGTTGGCAATTACTGCACAATCAGTGCATCCTCGTGCCGCGAACTTTCCCCCGTTACAACACAAACTAGTTACAACCAGTTGAGGACCACCGACGAAATTTCTCTTAAATCCTCCGCATTTCAAAAGGAACCTTGGAAGTACTTATGTCAACGACATAAAGACGAATTTATGTTAACAATTGCGATGTTTTTAAACTGATCGGTTTATGCTATTTTAATGCGAGATAACGTTAAAATTGATGTACACAACTCGCTAATTTCGCGAAACATTTAAGGAGAAATTAAAATCGTATTAATGTTTTTAAAAAGTCTTATGTGCATCTTATGGACAACTTCATCTTAATCGTAATGTGAAAAAAATTGGCATGATTGGAATGTTTCAATCATGCTCTCAATAGGTATTTATGCATATACTAGATATCCTCCAAAAGTAAATTTACCTAGGTTTATTTGATTAATGTTCTGATCGGAACCATAGCACATAGTACATAGTCACGAGCTAACTGATATAAAGGTAAAACGGAAAATATAAAAAATGTAAAGTTAATTGTTGCAGACTCTTTTCTATCCTCGCACTGGCCACTGCGAGCGCAGATGACCATGACTTTCGACGGATGCCGCAATCTTAGGTTCTTAGGTAAGTATTTCCATAGTACGCCTAAATTGACTTACACTCTACGCCACCTGTACGTGTACGTACAGATCCACCTGTACGTCTGCGGCATGCACCGGCTGGAGGCACCTTCCACGGTCGTTGTGGGGCCTGGTAGCTCTCCTTCTCTTCTCGGCCAGGGCATACTGGGCAGGTAGGCATACGCTTAGAGCTCAAGACTTCTTGTAGTCCTTCAATAAGTGTTGACCTACGACCTGGTGGGTTTTCCTTGTGCACCAGCAAATATCCAGCGCCACCAAGATGCAGTCATAGACTAGGCGTTATTACAGTTGGCGACAAGGTCTACCACCACGCGATTTCCTCGCGAAGCGGTACACAACCAGCGACGACGAGGTTGAGCCAAAGTCTCCAATCAGCTGAATTACAGTCATGGACAGAGCCCACAAACACGTAGTTTCCCCCCCACCGAATCGGCACAAAACCAGCTGCGACGAGGTCGAATCAAAGACTTGAATATGCGAAAGAAATAAGAAAAAATATAAGAAAGAATATGTGGAATTATAGTCGTGGTCCACGACCAGGCGGTTTCCGTCGAGAACCGGCACAGAACCAGCTGCGATGAGGTCGAGTCAGACTAGCGGTCACACACACTTTTAACTTGGGGACAGGAGTGAAAAAAAGTGATGTGCGTAATGACAATATGCGACTTGGCGCGAACAGACAATGACCGTGATTTTCTATAATTGATAAAAGACGATTTTGGAAAGAACGATTTGTGACAGACAGACATATAGATTTAACTAAATCTTATTAGGATAAGAAGAGTACATTTCACAGAAGTCTTCCGTTCACGGTTGTTTGTCATTATGCAAATGCTTACTTAGTCAATGCTTTACATAAAATAAGGATTGCGGCGATCTTTTATAATTATTCAAAATCCACTGCAGGACGCTATTAAAGGTATATAAATCGGGCCGTTAATAGTGAGTACATGGCACAGAATACCGTGTGCATATTCTGAGTTAACTCCAGTTTACTCGGTTCAAGAGTTTGGGAATAAGGGAAGTAGATAATTGCAATTGTTAATTACATTGGAACAATTTGGCTCTAACGAGTTTAAAAACATTACCAATCATCCTTATAACACCAGAGCAGTGGTGAAACAGGGATTGGAAGTGCCTATATGGAAAACGCCCACGAAAACATATATAAGGGCCTTACCTTTGAAATTGCCGTTTGTTCATAGTGGTTGGTCACTTTGAACTTAGTTATCTTGCGTTTGGCTTGAAATTCCAAATTTAATAACAAGATAACAATCGATAACAAGACTAGTGGACAAGCGGAGACTACAGTCGATAATGATTAGTGGAAGCGGATTCAAGTCAAATCACGGCTACGTTACGAGCAGCCTTCGACGTAACTGACAAAACGGTATTCATTCGCTTGCGTCAAATCGGGAAAGTGAAGAAGCTCGAAAAGTGGGTACCGTATGAGCTTAATGAAAGTAAGCTGCAAACACGCGTCGAAACTTGCCTTACTTTGGTGAACCGGCACAAAAATGAAGGGTTTCTGAATCGTATTGTCACTTGTGATGAGAAGTGGATCCTGTATGATAATTGTAAACGTTCGTCACAGTGGTTGAAGCCAGGAGACACAGACGAACAATGTCCCAAATGTAAACCAAGTCAAAAGAAGCTCGTAGTGACTGTATGATGGTCCTGTGTGTGTATTATCGACTACAGCTTCTTGAAATCGGGTACAACAATTAGTGCAGATGTGTACTGTGAATAACTGCAATCGATGATGAACTAGCTCGCTATCAACCAACCGAGTCTGGCCAATCGCTCTAGTCCACTGCTTCTCCATGACAATGCTAGCCCAGTCTGTCTCAAAGTTGCAGGAGCTTCGACTGGAAGCTCTCCGTCACCCATCGTACTCGCCAGACCTTGCACCTACTGATTTTTTTTTTTTTTGGAATTTCGATAACTTTTACAGGGGAAAAAATTCAACTCCGATGAGGCAGTGAAAACCGTCAGAGAATTCATCGATTCCTGTCCCCAGGAGTTCTATATCAGAGGCATCAACTTTCATTAAACTGGCATTCATTAAATGTGTGCAATGCACTTTTGCATTGCATACATTTTCACACATAAAGTATTATTTTATTTTCTCCATATAAAACATCAATTTCATAGGTAAGGACTTAATAGTAACAAAATTTTAAAAATTGCCTTTAGTTGTAAGAAATAAAAATGTGTCAGAAGCTGTCTTCAAAAACATACTTAATAATAAAAACATACTTAATAATGAAACATAATTAAAATAATTATTCAATTTATAGAATATTAGTAAACTAAAGTATGTATAATATCATATATCTATATAATTTGTAACATAATACAGCATTTATCATATATTATAATTGTATATTAGACTCCACTAGAATTAACTTTAAGTAGAGAGCATATCTGCCAACAAACCACTGTTTGGTAGATGTTACTATGTGATGTGCAATGCAATGTATACAGATAAAAATAATCATACAAATTATCCGCCCCATTTTCCCTATCCTTTCTCCAAATCTCCAAAGGTAGGCAGCGAATCCTGGGGCGTGCCAACGTTTGTCATAAAAAAATAGATAAATATCAGCCCACAATATCCCCCCCCCCCCACCCCTCCCCCCAGTTGTTTCTAGAAACACTAGAATGTTTCGGGCCATAATTCACCACGCGGATTCAGTGTGGACTACTGGAGACACATGCTCGAGATTTTTCATCAATTTTTGAGCAAAAGGGTTTTCTTACGATGTTTTCCTTCACCGCTGAGCTAACTAGATAACAATTAACTAAGCATTATAAAAAGTGTTAAAAAATTGGGTTAGCTATCTTTATTGTAAACGAACATTATGTATGTTCATTCATTGTAAACCTACAACTGAGCTTTATAAAACTTTTTGTTCAATAATGAAAAGGCCAAAATTCTCGAGCCGAGTTGTATCCTTACTGGTTTGCCCGACCCAGTCGTAAATAGAGCGGTGTCACGCGCGCGTACATTGTACGAGCCACCCCGGGAGTCAAAACTAGCTGTTTGGATCAGCGCACTGACCAAACGCGGCCGACAACTTTGCCAAACCCAACCTTAACTTCTGTACCTAAAGCTCAAATTCAAATTGCTATTAGCTGTAGTTACGTCATTTTTCTACAGAGCCCCGATGAGAATAAAGAAAGCCTTAAGTTTGTCGTTTTTTGTCATTTGAATTGGGGTTTATTGAGTGGTATTAAAGGCGAATTTTGATTGAAAAGAATTATAAATATGATGGGATCAAATTAAGCCTTCGTTTTGTTTATGCAAACTCGGGGACTAGATGACTCATTTTGTGAAAGAAATAGGATGCTTATGAAAACTTATCTATTGTTTTAATAATAATGAGATTGGATGTAATATGATGTTTTTGCAAATTAAGATCGTTATGCATACAATTCGTGGAAGCATTTGGTTATGGATCCGTTATTATCTGCCAGCAATATTTGATACAGTCTACAATTGCATTTTTTGAAAATGACTCAATGAAGTATAGAAGCTGTTTGACGCTTTCAACCGCGAGAATTAGTAACGCCATAACAGCAATTATAGTATCGCGAGCCACGATTATTTGGTGTTAGAATAATATGCTGGGCACAACAAAGTTGCCTTTTTGTGTAGAACATGCCATTCAATACTGCGCCAATGCAACAGTGTTTCAATGGTTTCAAGCGCATCCACATTAATTTATATTATATCAAAATTAGTTTAATATCAAAATATAATCAATCAAAATACAAGCATGCCGGTCAGCATGCCCCGATCGCCTGATTGATTCAACCGCCACGGGTGCTGCGCGCGATGTCATTACCGACTCTGTGAACAAGCCTAGAGCCTTAGTTGGTAGAACTCAGAGCATCTGTAAGCTATGTTTACGTTTGAATACTTGCAATATTTGGTATTCATCAATTAAATTTTCGATCAAATAAAAGCATTTAACCTACATGTCTCTTATTCTTCGATAAATCTGAAAAATTGTCTGAAATCTATAAGCGAAATTAAAAAGTGACATCAAGTGATTTGTCAATTCAAGATCATCACTCAAATTTAACTTAAGTAATCTTATTCCAAAGGCTTAAATTAGTTTTTGTTTTGACCCCAAAGTCTAGTGAAACTAGTTAAATTTAGTTACTACCTACATTGGTCCATATTTCAGTGTTGCCCTTACGAGTGACCATTCGATGGGGTCACCGCGTGGGATACAGTTACTATGGGCACACCCAAAATATAATTTCATAAGTCACTTACTTTACAAGGCAAAACATACCTTAAATACTACGACATACAGTTGTTCATACTAAAATTATGTCTCTAAGAAAATTTTACTTAAGAATAAGACTTAGCCGCGTTTAAATAAGGTTAAGATTTCCTTGCAACTTTTCGAGTTTAAAACATTTCAGAGTATGTTTATGCAGTAAGGGAGATCTCTGCAGGCAGCGTCGGGTCATAGAGATAGTATCGGATGACCAAGAGGTCCTGAGGCGTCATTTAATTGCGGTCGTGGGTTCGATTCCCGCTGAATGGGTGGGCGGACGGTGGCAGACTTTATATAAATGACACAGGCGGTAGCTTAACTGGGTGGCGAATGTTCTTTGGCCATGTTCGGAGGCCATATTGAATATTGTTATTAAATTATTATGTTAGAAAGGGGAAAATGTAACGTACTTCAATAAATAAGCACTTGGATACAGGTGATTTGTTTTAAAAATCACAGCAGAGATAATTGGATACTTTTTTAGGCTTCTTTATTATGATTACAATAGTCCAATTTTTTATTCCATTGAATTCTGACATTTGTTATTTTATGACATTCCAGTTGTCTTAAATATTTTAAGTCTAGTTTTTTTTTTTAACCAGTCAAGCAATGGCCTTTGACTTTTTATTGTTTGTCTATTGTTTGTGGGATGCAGAAATCCCAATACTGCCGTACGGATTATGTATAGTTTTTGAACATTTTGTATAAAAAAATCTTTTTTCACGCCAATAAGCGAAATGCAAATAATAACCTCCCTGCATTTTTGCTAAATCTATACATATTCTACACATACAATATAATAAAATCGTAACAAAACAGGGTCTGTATACAATTAATATTTTTTTTTACAAAACTCGTTGGAATGTACTTTTTGAACGATAGAGAGCTCAATACAACATTTTTTGAAATTTTTTTGTCTGTCCGTCTGTCTCTGAACGTACATCAGGTACAAACCACTGGACTGAATTTAATGGAACTTAGCATAGTTATATAGTTCATGTGTTAAGGACAACATTTAGAGTACTTTTTAATCAGATCCATTATAGAGTTCCCACGGGAAAGAGTAAAGTTTACTGGAAAGAAGCCGCGGGCGCTGCTAGTGTTTTATATAAAAAGTTTATATGTTTACTAGCAGTGCCCACAATATTAGAATACCCACAAGCTTAATACCCGTGGGAACTTCGCAATAGATCTGGATAAAATTACCCTAAATATAAGTTACAACTATGCTAAGTTTCATTAAAATCCGTTCAGGTGGACACACATACGGACAGACAGACCGACAGAAATTAAAAATTCCAAAAATTGTAAATTTGCGTTCTGAATAATTGGAACATAACAAAGCAGCGACTTTTTTCAAAAAATATTTAGTGTACAAACACGGCTTTAGTACGATTTTATTATATGTAAGTAGGTACCTATAGATGTAGATTTTCTCTATTTGCAATACAGCCAATGTGTACCGTTTGAAGAAAATCAAAATTAGCATTTTTAATTTTAGTAAAAAAGATTTGTTATATATGCCACAGTTTAGAATGATACCTGTTGCCATTTATTTTTCTCTGTAACTAATTGATATTTATTAAAGGATATTTTTACATCTATTCGTAATATTTGAGTATTTTTACATCTATGAAATCTCCCCCACAAAAAAAGCAAATCTGGGCCAAGAATTGCTCTTGTTAAAAAAAAGTTTGTACCAACAACTAGTCATGTCCGTTTCGCCTATATTTCTCTAAACATTATGTTAGTGAGTATATCTCTGTCGGCATCGCGCTCACAGCAAATATTTAACGTCCGGGCCTCTTCCCGGCACACTTCCTTTTAACTCTTAGTCATGTTTAGTCTGCGGGGAATTCTAGAGACGTAGGTATGATTCCGTGAGGATGAAATGCGAACTCCAACGTTTGTTAAAAATATGTAACATTGTTAACAATATGTAACAATATTGTTACACCCGGTGTGAGTTATTGCTATGTGATCAAAATTCTGATATTCAAGATACAGGTGTTGATCTAGTTTGTAGGTCAGAGATCGAATTGATTATTTAGATTACCTTGTATGATGATAACCTGGCTGCGTGATATCGGCCGGCTTTAGAATAGCACCATCCCATCTCTTTCCGAGGATGTCATATACTACCACAAACCTCAGGTGGAACCTCAGCTTCACAGCATGGAACAGGAACTACACAACGTGGCGTTTTAAGGTCATACAACCCTTATACACAAGACAATGTGTATAAGACCCATAAAAAGGCTGGTTACGATTACTGTATGTGAAATTACTGTGAAATTGTACAAATATGACACATATTTTGTGTTCAATAAAATTATGAAGTCTTATACGAGGTCACTGACTTTTACTCAGATTTGTGATGATATTCTAATAACATTATGTTAAAATCGACCTTCATGATCTCTATGTACCCTTATCACACAATGCGTGTAAAAATAGAAATCACTGAAGTTCATTGAACGTACACCAGAAACTAAGTAAGCTAAAACACTGCCAAAGCGGTACATGCGAAAATTATCCTGCGAGTAGGCAGAAACGACATTTGTACCGTTGATAGGGCACTTACGGGGCACTGCGACTGGAACAAACAGATGTTCGATTTGGAGGGAAAGGTTTGCAAAACCTCAGGTTTTGTTTGATCGGGAACACCAATGCCAGGTGTATCGGAGTTTCCACTCCGTGTGCAAAAAGTATACGTATAAAAGCGATCACCTACGAAAGCCGAATGACCTTTAGTAGGTGAAACAATTCGTTGCTAAAATTATTCTGCGATACTTGCAGGCCGCAGGGATTAACGGCATACTTTATGAAAGAAGGCGATCATAATACATCAAGTAATGGTCGCAATGCCGGCTTTGTTGACTCGCAGAGTCGCTAATATGATAATAATTCATCTTACATCGTATTTGTGACTTCAACAACAAACTCAACAATGCACCTCACATCGCCGGCTAACAGTGCACCCGTTCGCCAAGAGCGGGGAAAGCGACTATCTGTCGCTTTATCTGTCGCTCGTGTCGCCCGATCGTGCGATACCGCGACAAAGCGCGCCGCACGGTTTGTTCCGCGCCGCGGCACGAAACGACCGCCTAACTTAATATACGCTGATAGAGATTTTATTACTCGACCGGGGAATCTAAGGGTGTTGCATGTTCAGATGGTAGATTCTAGCAACATGTACACACTTACCGTTCAGTAAGAACTACGTATTAGTAGCCATTCGAATTTGACTTAGAATCATATGCCACTAGAAATATTATAAACCGAAAAAAAAACTATAAATACGAGTATTATAAACCGCAAAAAAAATCGAATCGTTCCCAACAATTTCTCATGCGTGATATTGGGAAGGGTTGTATGCTGCTCTCTTTCACATAATACCGTAAAATGTACTACATTTCCACTTATCTTAATCCCCCATTGAAATGTATGTAAGTATCGGTTTCGATAGAGATTGAGATATGCAAGACCCCATTTCCCATCCCATCCTATCCCTCTCCATTATCAAAATCCTTTCTCCAAATCCACTGCTACATCTCCAAAGGAGCCTTCGAGCCTGTGAGCGTACCAACGTTTGTCATTCTGGACCAATGTTGGCATGTTTCGCGGATGTCAGTGTGCTACAGTATCCACTTACCACCAGGTGCACTGTTTACTGGTCTCTCTGCTATACAAAAGACGAACGCACCACCCAGACCCGAAAGAACATTTGTCTTTGAACAAACGAATCGATACCGGGGGTCTTGACTACCAACTGTGTTAATCGGTCGTCGTAATTGTTCTTCTAACCCTGTACTAATTCATCAGGTTGATTAACGACTTGAAGAAAAAAGTCACCGATAGTGGCTGTACGAGAAGAGTAGAGAACCGTCTGTGGTGGTGATCCTTGGGAGAGGTCTATATCCAGCAGTGGAGAGACAGGCTGATGGTATGGTATATGGTAAACAGTGGAAATGGAAGGCTTTGTTTGAATATCCTACTAATATCACAAGAAAATAATTATTTTCATCACTTATTTACGTGAACTGTTTTGTTTACAATTCCGGTGTCGCGACCCGAACATTCATCTTGTTCTCATCAACGACCATGATCGATGCTCATCTTTTAGATCGTATCTTTACACCTCAATGAACCACTACATAAATTCGTTTCCACATCAAAAATTAGTTGGGACTACTTTTAGAAAATTATATAATTTAAGGTACTAAAGATTGAACTGTGAAACTGTGAATTATGAGGGGGAGAGTGCACGCTGAAATCCAACAGCCCCTGGGCGCACTCGACTGGCCATGTTATCCCTCTCTCACAGAAGACTACCTTGAAATGCACTGCATTTCCCACTTAATCTTATTTCCCTAATGTACGTACGTGTTTCGGTAGTGAGTGAGATGTGCCAGAGCCCATTCCCATCCCATCCCTCCCCATTTCCCCAACCCTTTCTCCAAATCGAGTCCTATATCCAAAGGTAGGCAGCGCATCCGGGGGCGTGCCAACGTTTGTCATTTTGTCAATGACAGTGGACTGTATGCTCGTCTGCCACCTTCGTCCATAAAAAAAAAAATCAAAGCCATGGAAAATCTATCTGTGACGTCATTGTCGATATGGATTTATTGATTTTAACTTAAAATATCATTGTTTCAAGATTATGTTTAAAGATAAAAAAAAACAATGAAAACACTTATGTTATTGTTTGAGATCTCACTGAATATCTGGGAAATTAGGACTGACTATAAGGTCCCTTTTGTCATATAATGTCACCACCCTGAGCGAAGCCAGGGCAAATCGCTAATATATAATAAACTTATTGTAACACAAATAATAATTCTCTCTCACATAAGACTACCGTACTGCAAATGCAAATGTACTGCATTTCCCACTGTATCCCATTGCAGCAATGGACGTGCTTGTTGCGGTACTGAGTGAGATATGCTAGATCTTTGCCGAATTCTTTCGGGGGAGCCCTTAGGCTTGTTGCTGCACACACTCTTTGCTCCTGGCTGAGCGCCTTCTGCGCTCGCCCTAAACTATATATGTCCGGTGACTCTTGAAAGGTCATTAGGGCCGAAAAAGGAGACCTTTTCCATCCCATCCCATCCGATCCTATCCCTTCCTATTTTCTCAAACATTTCTCCAAATCCATTCCTACCATAAATCTCCAAAGGTAGGCGGCGCTTCAGGGAGCATTCCAACGTTTGTCATTTTGGACTGATGTTGGCATGTATCGCCGATGTCGCAAAGCGCTGTCGCGACATCGGCGATACATGCCAACAGTATCCACCACTTATCACCAAGTGGTTACGTTTAAATAATTAAATAACCCTAACTACTTATATTTTTTGAATTCATAACACCGTTTAAAAAGTAGCTAACAGGACGCTCCACGCGCAGAGAGTAGCAACTGCAAAATCGCACTGATATTTAACGCTTCGCGATACATAATTATTATGACAGCACAATGCGCTTGCGCAGACATGGGGACAGCTGTTTACATCCCGTAACAAGTACCACGCTATATAAGACAAAACTGGGAGATAACATCGCGAGATGAGGCATGGTAGCGTTTTGTATCGCTAATCTGGTTTATGATTTCTCGTTTTGGTCCATTGTGGGATTGTGTAAATGTAGTTATAAGGGTTTTCAACGGACTAATGTGTTATCACGGATATTTTTTTTTGTAATAACGGATATTTATATTGTCCGTGCGTCTCTAAGGACTGCAACCACTATGAGCGTGTCCTTGTGTCTTGTCTGCAGCTAATGCTGAGTTGGAGACCATTTCCGGCATCGCAATGAATAGCCCAACTCTCGAATGAGTCTCTTTCTTAATTTTCTTTATTTTGGGTGTTTTTTTTAAGTTTCTATTTCTTATGTGTATATTACTATTTTTGTTGTGTCGGAATAAAGTGATGTCTATGTCTGATGATGACAGACAAGCAAGCAATCCACCTGGTGGAAAGTGGATAAGTACTGTCGTCCCATAGACATCCGCGATACATACTAAAGAATGACGAACGCAAGCAACGTATCAGGGGAGCTGCGCTAGCCTGCGCTGCCTGCGTTTATCATTTGAATATTTGAGAATGGATTTGGGGATAGGGTTAAGAACTTGAGGAGGAATAAGATAGGATGGGATGGGAATGAGCTATGACATATTTCAATTACATTTGGGGTAAGGATAAATTGGGAAATGCATAATCTGTTTCGCTAGTATTCTGTGAGAGAGGTGTAAATTGGCCAGTCGAGTGCGCCCAGCGGATGTGGGATTACAGGGTGCAGTCTTTCTTTCCTAATATTCCCTCAGATTAAGGGTTGACTGAGGGAAGACAAGATCGCAGTAAGGGTCCTTATGAGGCTGGTATAGTCGGTTAAATCGACTAAAGCCAGTAAATAAAAAGTAGATAAAAAAACATATTATACACATCCTGGCCGAAAGTAATACACATCGACTATAATCGGCTAGCTTCGGTTTTGTAGAGCGTCATCTCTGTCGTAACGGCACACGACAGAGACGACACTACAAAATATAGTCTCTTTCTAAAGGCCAACGTGTATTACATTCGGCCGAAAAATGGACGTGTGTTGTTTTCAGCAAGAACTAAATGGCTATGACGAAAAGCGTTTCATAAGTAAGTGTTCTGCTTAAACTCATTATGACGAACAAAAACCTAAAAAAATATTTACAAATCCCAGATCTTTGTCATTCAAATAATCCGACAATTAAACAATGTGTGTTGAGCAAATTCAAATCACGAAACAGGTTTTTTCAACATTGTTAAGAGCAAGTGACGCGTAGGTGTGGCGTGGGTGTCGCCCGCAAAAAGGCTCAAGTTTTAAATTACTGTTTTTGTGATAAATCAAAGGCCCGACCTGGCACCGGCGCTTATTTCCTTGTTCTGTCACGAAATTACTTTTTTTAGGATGAATCATTTCAAGTCTTGCGTATTAATATTAATAAGTTTATTAGACGTTTTAATTTAGCAAATAAGGATATTGACATTAGTGATGATTGTTTAAATTAAATGGTAATATATCTATTTGAGTAATGGAGAGGTAGCTAGGATAGCTATTCTTGTATGGTGAATAAGTAAGTAGACGGTGAGTAAGATAGATAAATTAAAATCAAAGAATTGTTATACTTCATTGGAAACATAATTCATTATGGTGCTATAGATTTAGATAAAACAAAAGTTTTAATAATTTCAATAATTTATGCCAATGCCAAGTAACTTATATTTTTCCAAATGTCCATATAATGTCTTTGACATTAATGGTGACTAAAAACTTTTTATTTTATTAAAAGAAGAATACCTGCAAAAGTATGGAGCTTTTCGAGAACCTCGTATGATGTTAAAATTTTCATAATATGTAGGCACTGTTTGCGTAATATCAATATATTCTATATTTCGAATCCAACGTTGAATTACACAGAAAAAAATTATAGGGTCAAAGATTTTTACGTCAGTTTTTGTCATAAGCCCACAAAAACTTGTTTCTAAATACCATAAGATAACGGATATTGCCCTAAGATAATATCCAGTAGAGAAACCTCCTAGGCGATAGATTTATATAGAAAAATAGACAGACAGACAGAATAGAATACGTCAACGTCAATTTTAATGACAAGGGTAAAGTGTGCACAATGATAAGATATGATTACAATTATGCTTAATAATCAATAAATAATAAAATGAAACTGTGAATTGATAATAAAAAACAGAGTAATAGTAAGAAAACATATTATTCTAACACTAAAGATGATCCTTTACACCATCCTACTCCTATTTATTATCCAGTACATAAACGCTAGGAAGTCCATATTTAGGCCTAACATCTCGTAAGCCCATGTTTCACCTTCTGGTCAACTCCTTCAACAATTAAGCCATTCAAATAGAACTAATCCATCACAAGCATTCATATTAACTAATTCAAATTGATATTTATACGTAATAAAGTGCGACAACAAAAGCGTAACCCAGATAAGGGCCACCGCACACTGTAGTATAATAAATAACGTCACATTAGAGCCGGTATTAAGCATGGCGCAGCGTGGGCGACAGGGTTTAGATGCAGAAGGTTATTGCTGTGATTTTTTTAAGCGTGCTTCTGCTCTTGAATGTCGTTCTGATTATAAAACGCTTGTTTAAATTAGAGTGAATATATTTTTTGTATGCAAATATTATAGGCAAATAATGCAATTATGTATTGTTAGTTTGTTATAATGAGTTATTAAAAATAAGACTCTAAAATCACAAATTTATAAACATTTAATTAACAGATTAAACATTTATATGTAATTACTTCCTTACTAATAGTTAAATATGAAAGTTGTTTGGTTTATTCGTTTGTTACCTAATACCCCTGGAACTAATCAACAAATCCGCATGTGTTACGTCGTTTATTCCCAGTAATTAATAATTTTAATGTATTCCAATTAAAATCTCAATTTTAATAGTTTTTCTGCTAATTCCAAGTTGCGAACAACAGCTAGTATGGCATAAATAAACATTTAACCCACATTTACATATCTATGTATCTGACGTTTGCTCTTCAGTTGTTCTCTTTTGTATTAGTGGCCCTGTTGGACCAAGCCGCACTTGACTGATCAATTTAATTCAACTGTAAGTTTTTTTCTAGATAACTAAATAGATAATATAGAAAGTACATACAAACAGATATGACACAATACCTGTGAATTTCAATATTATAATTATAATTCTAATGATGATTATAATTCTTATAATCAATCACATTTATATAAATAAATGATATTTTTTTTATAAAAGAAGTTAAAAAAAGAAAACCCAAACATATCCTATTTCCATCTGCATTAGTTTCGTACAATAAAAAAAAAACAAAATGTCAGTTGCCACCTACTAACGTACTAGCGTCTTGACTTGTTCTTAAACAGTAGTCGGCGAACGAATGCAACTTATTAATTTCACTGTCGATCCTATCTTCGCTTGTAGGTGTATTGTCAGACGAACAGGCGTTCTGTCCGCTCATTGTTTCGTGTGTAACATCTCTAATCGACGCGCCGCGCACACTTAGTCCAAACAGTTCAATGACACCGCTATATGTCTTATTAATGGTGAAATAGAGATTATAATCGTTTGTAATGGAGTTTTCATACGTGTAGTCGGTATGGAAAGTTTGTGTGGAACACCCATTTGTCACTATCGCTCTTGTTTTGATTTGTTATTCGTGCCCCAATGAGTTAACCTTTTGAGGTGATGTATTATGTAAATATATAGATAACTTTCGGATTGTTTAATTTAGAGTACCTAACAATTACGTCAAGTGTTTCAAGATACTTACTAGGAGATTCTGTAAATTTTTATTTTGTCATTTGATAGAATTTATTGGAGAAAAAGTGGGTCGATGAGCAGACTGGCCACTTGGTGGTAAATAGGATTAGGGACATCTTTTTCATTTCACATTTGTAAGGTCATCAGATCGAACCTCGGCTCGTACCATTAAGTCTCCGCTTAAATATAAACCACTACTTTTAAAGACCGTGATACACATGCCAGTAAAAAGCACGCCAAGTGGAAGTAACTGGCTTATTAGCAAGTGATTACGACTCAATACACATGCTAGTACGAAGCATGACAGTTAATAGAATCGTTTCATGAGTGCCACCTGAAGATTACCAAATGGAGGCTCGTAAGTTCGCAGTTCCTCTCACGAGTCTCACCGCTTCTTCGACTCTATGAAAAATCAAACGGCTTGCGATTGGGCCCGCGCCGTGCCAATGCGTTATTTGTTTGTTTTCATACCCATAGTTATACCAATTAAATTGTATACATAAAATTACATATATTTTTAACTACATCGCGGACAATTCGACACTCCGTTTTGTGATGTCAGATGTGTTTATCCAAATATAAAATGTCAAATATTAATATTTGAAATAAATAAATCTAAACTAAACGCTTAGGTACTAAATTAAAACGCACGCTTCTGTATTGAAAATCTGATTACACATGCCAGTAACACACATAAATATGTATCATGTGTGTGTATCACACGGCCCTAATAATAAGGGCGATAAAGGAAAACATAGTGAGTAAATTATAAATAAATCTGGACCATGTTGTGTAATATACATAAATCCGTAATGGGCCCGCGTGGTTGATTATGGCCCGAAACTGTCACCGTAACTGTAAGGGAAAAATATGCAAAATTATACGCAAAATTAATAATACGATTTTTTTAATAGGTAAATTCAAAATCACACTTTATAACTTTTTTACTTGTGAAGTAAATAGTTACTTTTTTATTTAACAAGTAAACAGTAAGTACCAGTTGCTACCGATTGGTCGTTACCGAGTTATCGTCAATTAACATCGGTAACTAAGCGCGTGGGCGGGACATGGGAACCGTCAATTATTTAACTTAGGTATTCAACTTTACATTTTTAACTCGAAGAGAGGTGCAAGTTATAAGAGAGAAGACATAAACTCCTAGATGAGAGAATACGTACATAATATACTGGACATAAGCTATTTGAAAGTTGTTTATAATAATGACATTGTAACACATTGACATTGTGAAGTTTATGCAAAACAAGTTCCTTCAATCGTCAACAGATGTCGCTATACAATAACGTAGAACGCGATATTGTTTCGCTTTAAGATTTATTCACAAGATCAGATGGATTATTGTTCATGATAAAGTCTGGCTACATCTGGCGATAAAGTTCACCTATAGGCTACATTTAATTCGTTAGGTTATCCGTCCGGAAGTGTGCTTGGCACCTTCCCGTCTCGCTCATCTTAAATTTACTACGACAGTATCTTGGCATACGCTGATTAATAAGTATAACGGACAGCTGGTTGTTATTATACCCTAGTAACACGTATTGTAAACCATATATGTACAGTTCCGAATAAAAAGCTTCTGTGTGTTTACTGACACTCTTCTTTTATTAACATCGAGTACCTCAACAATACTATAATATCAAGTCTAGTTTTTATACAATTTTGTGGACTCATATCTTGCAAGATATCTCGTTTATACAGCAAATTCTACAATTTTTTGAAGACAGTTTTAGAAAGACAGAATTCCCAGCTATGGAACGATCTGCCCATCAATATTAGAAAGGCACATCGCTTGCAAGTTTAAAGAAAAGATTCAGAGAACATTTACTCAAAGTGGAGAATATTGCACAGATATAAGCCAATTAAACGAGGTATTATTAATCGTATATTCCTGTTAAGTATTGTATGTCTGTAAGTATTATGTCATCATTAACTATAGTTTAATCTTAATCTTACTTATCATTGCACCCACCGCGCCATCTCTGCATGGCCCAAAGGTTGACTGGGAGATAATGTTTTTAAGTACTAAGCCCGCCTATTGTCACTTTATTCAATAAATTACATATCGGTCACCTTGTCTTACAAAAATAGTTGTATTGTCTAAAAAAAACTGCTTGACCGATTTGGATAAACACTACATCAAAATCTTCCAGAGTAGATACTCTATATAATAGTACAAACCACAAGAAAGTCGGTAGAGTATGTCTTAAAATTAGTGTGAAGAAAGAAACAGATTAGAATAGATAAAAAACCGTGTTGATATCGTATATTTAATTTATATCGTCAAAATTTATTAGTTGACTAGCTGTGGCCGCGAAATCGTACGCGTGGAATTTTAGTTTGTATTTATCTATCGTAAGATATCTTTTCTTCCCGTCACCCGATTTCGATGAAACATTCGCCTATTCAAAACGCCAAGATAAGCTTAATTAACCCGTGAAAACCCCATGAAAAACCGTTCGGTAGTTTTGGAGATTAGCGTGTTCGAACAGACAATCAGACAGACCAACAAAAAATTTCAAAATCATCTTTTTGTATTCTGATACTCTTTATCCCCCCAATCAGTTTTTGGTAAATATATTCAATGTACAGACACGTTGGTTCTACAGTTTTATTATATGTATAGATGTTAATATTTTTACTATCGATTATATTGAAACTTCCAGGATAAATTCAATAAATATTATGTACACGAATTATTCGTGATTTGTTATTTATTTTGTATATGCGATAATTCCGCCCAGTTACATGAGCCGTAGTCACGGAACAGAATATCGACTATACTTACAAAATAGTAAAATCTTGAGTAACACGTTTATATAACATTTATTAAGTTCAACCACGATAATAAACGTTTGAAATTAAACAAATAAATCTCTGACTTGATTATCTAGCCAATCATCACTGGAATTTTCTAATCACGTGATCTTTTAAGTGTCTTAACCCACCACGAATAGGTTTACCGTATTACCGATCAGTCTTGAAATTCACCTACGAAATATCTAACATAGCAATTATTATTTAAAACGTCATTTGTATTGCATTAATCTGTTCCCTAGCAAGTATAATTAAAATTTAATTTGCAAGTTCAGCCACAGTTACGTGCCACAAAGATACATTACTCCATTAATTATCGTTGATATATGTAAAATATATGCAAGAATCAATTAAAGTACATATGTTTATCATAACACTGGCGACCCGACCTCGCTTCGCTTCGGTTTATAAGTTTTTTTTTTTAAAAAATCAAAATAAAATATAGCCTATATTAGACACAGATAATGTAGCTTCCCATTTGTAAAAGAATTTTTGAAATCGGTTCAGTAGTTCCAGAGATTACCCCCAACATACCTACAAATACACAATTTTACCTCTTTATTACGAGTATATTAGCATAGATTAAACCCGTCTTACAAAGTAAAACTGTATTACATCCGAATCCGATTTTGAGATATAGTAGATTTATCTAATCGTCTATACTTTTTTTTTATAGAAAATGGCGACAGACGAGCATACAGTCCACCGGATGGTAAGCGGATACTGTCGTCCATAGACATCCGTGATACATGTCAACATCAGTCCAGAATGACAAACGTTGGCACGCCTCCGTATGCGCTACCTACCTTTGCAGATTAAGGAATGGATTGGGAAAATGGGGAGGGATAGGATGGGTAGGGAATGGGCTCTGGCATACATCACTTGCTACTGAAACACGTACGTACGTACGTTGAGGAAATACAAATGTAGTGTAGAAAAGTAGGAATTTCAAGGTAGTATTCTGTGAGAGAGGAGTAACGTGGCCAGTCGAGTGAACTCAATGGCTGTGGGAATGCAGCATGCACTCTCCCCCTACCGAAATACTTGAAAGTAGGGGTTAACTTTTAGTTTATAACATTTTTTCGGACTAAGTATATAAAAAAAAATGTTACAAACTACATTAAATAGGTAATATTGACACAAAAAGTAAAAAATGTTACATAATGTTCGATATTGTCGACGATCCGCTCTAACAGACGGTTTAGAACCTCTCAGCATCGGAAGAGACAGAGAAAGAGAGAGAGAGCTGTTGCATCGTTTGTACATGAGGGATTGCTCTGAAGAATAGTTCAATTTAAAGTCAATTAAAAACTTTCAATTTAAAACTTCGGGTTTCTAAAACCGCATCTCCTATCACGAAAGTGCTGGGGAACTACACTTTCTCGACAAGGTGTCACGCACTGTGTTATACACGAACCGTTACATACCGCGAACCCTAGGTGTAATTAACTACCCCCTGAGGTCATTTCTACAAAAAACAAACATGGAAGATATGTGATTGAAAACCTCTCACGTGACTGCTTTATATCAGCTATGTAGAAATATTTATATGTGATTCCGCTACCACTCGTGAACTGGGCCAACATTTGTGGAGTTAAACGCTAATTAAACGCTAAAGTGGCGAGCGAGAAAAGTAATTGTTTTATGTGTACCCAACAAAGGGCTGTTTGCGTTTTCAAATTATTGTTTTGGGTACACTGATTTTCCTTTGTAAGCATTCTGGAAGTAAAAAAACATTACAAGTAATATATTTTACATTATTAATTTATAATAGAAGTTACCTATACAATTAATATCACTCGAGGTGTCTACATATTTCCCAAATGTATAATCCCTATTTTAATAGTTTTTTTTTTTTTTTATAGACTAGTGGGCGGACGAGCAAGCGGTCCCACGTGATGGTAAGTGTTACCGCCGCCCATGGGCACCTGCAACACCAGGGGGTATGCGGGCGCGCCGCCGACCTTGCAAAATCCTATTGAATCCACAGCTCTCTTGAAGAACGCCATATCGTAGCTCAATGGAAAGAGCTCTTGAGGCAGTTCGTTCCACAGCCTACGGGTTCGCGGTATAAAATAATTTGTCAGATAAACGATGGCGTAGACGAGTCCTTTGAATGGAGATCATATTTCACACCCCAAGTGAAGTAAAGACATAATCCGAAAATGATAACTTATCGCTACCGAAAAAAACCTGTAAGAAGTTGGATAACTTTTTATTAATTTTTCTCGGGAGTTTTTATATTCATTATAAAAATTCTAAAATCCTAATCATTAATATTTTTTGTTTTATTATGTTTATTTATTATATTATTATGCTAATTATAAAATTTTTAACAAACTTCTTTAAAAAAATATACTCTTACTTAAAAATATACATAATTTTCTCATATTTAGCGTTAAAATTATGAAAAACTTTTGATATGTGCAGTTTAGAGTGCTCTTTCAAATAATGTTAAAATCTTAATTTGGACATGATACAGCTTTGTTAAACTAAGGGTACGATTTCTAAATGAACAGTAATAACCCTACGCTCGGAGAGCAAAGTGAATAATTAAGAAACGCGATTGGGTTTCCCAAATCTTGAAGTTTTTTGAATTGAATTTTGAATTTTTGATTTCACTCATGTATTAATTTGGAGACATGTAAAAGTGCACAATGTAGGTAGCGTGACAACACCCTTGACCGGCGACCGGTGAATCAGCGGCGCCACCACGCGACTGCAAGGGCACAGCTACACTTAAAGAGATAATTTGTATTTATTCTTATTTATTATTGTATATATTATCATATAATACCTAAATTCCATTTTGTACATACAATTATTATTCATCATTTACTTCATTTTATTTATTCTGTAAATAATACAGTAATTTTATTTTTACAAATCTGTAGAACTGATTGGTTTATATTTTCTACTTTTCAGGGGTTTGTAAACGGAGACTTTTGTGATTTTCCTTCAGCTCATGATATATTCGCTGGCAGTATAGACCCTTCTAACACCGTGACGTAACAACAACAGTCCACGCGTCCACTTTCGGGTTACACGCCACGCAACATCATACAGGGAACACTAATTTCACATTTTTATTACACAAATTTATACAGCGCCTGTGCAGAGCATGCATGGAGGTTGCGGAAACACCAGCCCATGTGCCCAGAAACACATCGGACAAACATCTTCGGCACTATACAGACACTTCCGGAGGCCTTCGGGAACCCCAAAAAGTTTCTACATATATGGAGGATTTATGGATGGCCGGTATAGCCGCCATCACCGAACATTCATATGGAAGGAAACAAACACCGCACAATGGTGGCCGTGCTCGACTAAGTTCGGAAGATATTCTAAATGATCTAAGTCGTTGTAAATGATTTCTAAGTGGAAACTGTAGCTATTCCTTCAGCTCACAATATATTCGTTAGCAGTGTGAGCTGCCCTGACAGCGTAACCCAACGCAACATCCCATGTGGAAACTGGAACTTTTTCTTAAGCGCATAATATACTCGCTGACAGTGTGAACCGCCCTGACGACGTGACGTAAAGTAAACAACAGTCCGCGCGTCCACTCACTCACGCCTACACGCGCTACGCAACATCGTATAAGTATCTATAATTGAAATTAGTTAATGTTATAAAATGTTACATTATACAATCCTATTTAACATAAATATTTATTCGCTATCAATGTAACTTACCCCGACAGTGTGATGTACACAATAGTCCACTCGTACTCACATAACGCGCGCTGTCCAACACCACCATCGACCTGTGTCTCTCTGGATATAGGCCTCTCCCCCTCACCACACATACGGTCTTTAGCTCTTCTCGTCCAGTCATTACTGGCGACTTTCGTCAAGTGGTCAATCCACCTGGTCGGAGGGCGTCACCAAGTTACGTTTCCCAGTACGTTGTCTCCGTTTGAGGACTCGCCTGCCCCATCGGTTATCGGTCCTACGGCATATGAGGACCCCAGAGGTAAAGGGGTCTAAGTGACAAAATTTATGTTTTGAGATAATTGAACCAAAAGTCAACAAAATTTTGTAAGAGGGAAAGTTATTTTTTTTTGTTTTGACCAGGCCAACATTTTGGCCATTTGCTTCTAATTAGTACTAACAATAGATTATTAAAATCACCTGTGTTACACTTATCTCAAAACATAAATTTTGTCACTTAGACCCCTTTACCTCTGGGGTCCTCATATGTGGCCTCCCCATTGCTACTTCAGCCTGTTGATTCGTTGAGCCATGTCGGCAACTTCAGTTTTATCCAACATTGTATAACACTAATTTCATGTTTTCGTTATTTAGTTCTAGAAGTCATTTAGAAAAGATTTTAAGTGGAACCTCTGTGACTTTCCTTTTAGCCCATAGGTATTTGCTCGCAGTGTAAACCGCCCCGACATCGTAACGCACAGTAGACAATAGTCCGGCCGTCCACTTACTCACGCCTACGCGCAGTATACCTGTATACGCAAAGTCCTAGTACACTAATTTCATATTTACAATGTGCGTACACGAAAAGTATACTGAATAGCAAGACTTAGTAACCCACTAAAATCTTGAAATGATTTCGACTTATGAATATTTTATTTTTCAATGTAACATTTGAGATTTTCGCGTTTTTCACACATATTGATCTATCTAAACGGGTCTTAACGCGAATGTTTACCTTATTTATTTTACTCGACGTTTCGGTTGGGTTGCACCAACCGTGGTCACGAGTTGACCGAAGAGGCGGGTAGTCCACGTCGAAAGTTGCGAGCAATTTCATCAACTACCCGCATTTGGTCTTTATAGTCCGGAAAGTTGCGGCACATAACATTCACAGTATCAGAAGTAGCGTCAGACAAAAATCGCGAAGTTTAATTTTGTTAAATTTATTAATCACTGGATTCCATGTCGAGGACAATTAATGCCATCTTTTGGATTGAAATTTCTGTTTTTGATTTCAATTGTTTCACGCACAATCCTGAAAATTGTGCGTAAAACTAATAAAAGTTCTAATAAAATGGTTGTATAATAAAATCAATGAAATAAAACCAAAAAGATTCCATTATTTTAACCCAAAATTGACAAGTTCATAATTCCTGTTAAAAACATGAAATTTCTTTACAACTTGCCAGTCGAAACTTGTAAAGACAGGTGTTTGAGTCTGGGTGTTGTACGTGTTGTGTTCGTCTTTATATGTGTCTTTGGACCCACGACACAGGGAATCCTAGTGTATGCCATAGCCATAGTGGCGTTATTTAAAGAAAAAAGAGGTGCTGGCAAAATATCAGCGCTGTGGTTGCAAATCCTGCTCACAGCTTCATGCTGAGCCAGATAACCTTTCTATCATCGTAACACACAGTCGAAGGTTGACTTGGTCAGCTAAAATAACTCTTATGTACAACTATATGTGTGTAGCGTCAATTAATTTTATTTTCTTATTTTCTCTTAAAGAAATTTATATGACAACACTATAAGGCTCCGTAGTTAGTTACAGAACTCTAAAAAATAATTTTAGAGAATGATCTAATCAATACGATTCAATTATATCAATCATGGCTTCAACAAAGGACCGAATCGGTGCAGATTACTGCTAACAAAAACATTTGCAACCCGAGCCGCGCAATCTCTAGGAATGTGGGTGATTCACGCGGTGTTTACAACCGTGTCACGTACCAAGTGTGTCGGATGTTTACCTACTGATTGTCAGCTGGTTCTCCCGGCTCTCCTGATTGTAACTCCCCTTCACCGGCCTCTCAAGAAAAAGATTGGGTGATATTGGAGAAAAATGCAAAAAAGCTTTTGGTAATTTATTTCGTTAATTTCAAACCAAGTTAGAAATTTGGTGTTTCTGATAAAACAAAGAAAAATATTAAAGTTATTAATTTTTTTTTATGGACGAAGGCGGCAGACGAGCATACAGTCCACCTGATGGTAAGTGGATACTGTCGCCCATAGACATCCGCGATACATGCCAACATTAGTCCAAAATGACAAACGTTGGCACGCCCCCGGATGCGCTGCCTACCTTTGGAGATATAGGAATCGATTTAAAGAAAGGATTGGGAAAATGGGGAGGGATAGTACGGGAATGGGCTCTGGCACATACTACCGAAACTCGCTACCGAAACACGTACGTACATTAGGGAAATAAGATAAAGTGGGAAACGCAGTACATTTCAAGGTAGTCTTCTGTGAGAGAGGGGTAACGTGGCCAGTCGAGCGCGCCCAGCAGCTGTTGGATTGCAGCGTGCACTCTCCCCCTCAAGAATTCCTGTTTTTCTTTTAGTTTCCGAATACATATATAAATAATGCTCATCGTGTGATTTCGGCCGGCTTTAGAATAGACACCACCCTATTTCTTCTCATGGTTGTCGTGAAAAGAAATTAAGCAACGACAAAGACGCTACCACCAGCCCTCAAATACTACACCACTTCTTCGAGTAGACTGGCCAACCCGCTTGGTCAGCGTGGCATTTTAGAGCCATACATTCCTCGTGTACAATGTGAAGGCCGGTGGTCGGGAACGGACGATAAATGGGGTGGTTACAGCAACATCCCTTATGATACAGTATCTGGTAACATTCCTTTCTTTTTCACGATAAGTCATATTTCCGCCTGGTAACTGTACTTTGCTAACTTGGTTGGTCCCGTCGAATTCACCGAGGAATTCAGTTACACATAAAAAATCTCTTGGATCCTTTAAGGGATCATCACGTCGAGGAATCCAAA
Source organism: Sesia apiformis (assembly GCA_914767545.1). Taxonomy (NCBI): domain Eukaryota; kingdom Metazoa; phylum Arthropoda; class Insecta; order Lepidoptera; family Sesiidae; genus Sesia; species Sesia apiformis. Next base: position 2,638,227 of record OU611958.1, read on the forward strand.
TGGATGGAGAGTTATTTATCATACCAATCAATAGAACTCAATGGAAATCAGTGGAAGTAGTTTCAATCCAGATACACCTGCGTATCTGGATACCATGATACACTGATTTCCATGAAATTGTAAAAGAAATTGTATCCGATCTCAGAGACAAGAGGAGGGAAGAAAACAATATTATTATGATAATTATACTAGTTAATGTGCATGTTCTAGTCATATGATATATGATATCTAGATACACGTAAAGAATGTTCATACACTTATATAAAATGTCGACTACAAAAAATTCACATTGACGGCTCGTCTCAAAGAGGAGTCATTATGTAGTTGACAATTGCCATCTCGTTGACCATCCGTCTGCCGTTACATAAGAACGACCTTTGACCACCTGCCTACGTTGTCCGCTGCAACCACGTAGGTACTTACTTATCTAAATAAATTACATTAAAATGCAACGCTTACATAAGGATGACTTTGCGTACCAACACGGAGATCTAGAGAACATAAATTTGTTTAAAGTAAATTTGACTTTTAGTATGATTGCCATAAAGATCTATATATGTTGAGTAAAGCGTTACTACAAATTATACTAAGTAGGTAAATAGATTTTACGTGATTAAAATAAGGTTCAGAATGTTGTATTTATTGGATGTATTTTTCAGATGATAAAGTGTGTTTGGCAATGGTCTGTATAAATATTAAGGGCAAGTATTACACAAAATTTCATCGATAAATATGGCCCAAATCATCGATTTGAAAATACTTAATACGCTACGCGCGCGAGCAGTTGAGCTTTGCGGCTTGAGGTGGGGAAGCGGGGGAGATGGCCGTCCGCTCACCGCTATATAATAGGGCTGCACGTTCGAACTTGTTACACTTTTGTTTCGATTGATAATTTTAAATTTTTACAATTTGCTCGTCCACGTGTTTATAAAAATTGTTTAAATAGGTAAACAAGGCATGGAAGGAGGAAAAAATAAAAGTGTATACAGTCAAGCTGAAGAAATGGCTAGAAATGTGCAACTTCGATTCGTATTCAAGTTTAGATTTTTTATTGCATTGGTTAATTTTATTATCACTTACGTGATTTTTTTTTAATAATTCCAGCAATTAACAAAACAAGATGATAATTAAATATATCTGTGTATTGTTTCATACGTTATAATGTAAATTGATATCGACATAATTTGTTTACACCCCAGCCCTAGTGCTCGCTCATCGCATTCCTTCCGGAGCTCTACTGATCGCGCGCCGAGTACAGACTAATGTTACACAAGCACTCTAGGAGTCTAATGTTTTATGTTGAGTAACTCTCGAATTCTTTAATTCATATATCTTTTGAAAACTGAACATTTTTATTAAGTAGTAGGAAGTGTCAAATTTGACCTTTTAATCATATCGATAGCCCCAAATGATAATATGTCAAAGTCCAACCCCTTCTGAATGGCAAACATTTTTATTTTTTACTGCATTTTATTTTATACTGCATCAGTAACCACGCTGAGCGAATCAATATTCATGTGTAAATATATGTTATGGACCAAAGCCGATGTCATAATAACACATCGAGATGTGCTCGGGCTATAAGCGAATACGTTTGAATTGTTCCTGTCTAGAAAGGATTTTCGCGTTGTTTAAAAAAAATAACTTAATCAAGCCGAATTATTTCTGGATTCGCGGTTTGCCCGGCCAAATCTCGATGTGCTGTTAATTCGGCTTTAGCCCTTAACTTATACTTAAATAACATACGAATATTGGATATTCTTGAGTCTATAGTCTATTCTAGCATAGGCCATATCTACCTCCTATAGCCTATTCTAGAGCGGATTCTTGACGCACATTTATGAGGTCGTGATTTTGAACCCCGGCCCATATAATTTTATTAAAGTACGGGTTTTTGAATTAAAATCTGCTCTTCATGAAGGACAAGCGTCGCGCGAAATCTCGATTCTAGTTTCGATATTGAAACTAATGAAATATTTAAAAAAAAAAGACATTATTTGTCATTTTGGACTAATGTTTGGGCTTGTTTCGCGGATGTCCATGAGCGACAGTATCCACTTACCATCAGATATCCTGCGCCCGTCTGCCGCCTTCATTCATTAAAAAAAAAAATTGCATTTTTCTCGGTTGTCATTAAATGCACTAAAGTAGGCATAATTAACATTCCTTCATGAGATTTGACAAGTTCGCACGCGATAATACATCTCATCTTTCTTCACCCAGTTCAATCTAGTAGGATTACTTATTCCATTTGCATATTACTTAAGCTTAAAGTGTTATTAGATACAACTTGTAAGCGAGTTTTTATGAGTGATACAATTAAAAATTAAAAACAACTCCGCCACAGCCCCCTGGTGATTCAATACGAAGATCGCAATCTTAACGATACTGAGAACGTGCTCTGAACATAGCTAACGAGTATATAACATGAATTAAAATCTTGTTTTTAAATTACAAACATTGCTGTGTTTACCCTTTCTTCTCGTCGTACTTTGAAAAGCAGTGTACAAGTCTTATAAATAAAAAAAATAAAAAAATAGTTATAAAAACTAAAATCCGACTGCGCAAAAGTTTCAAATAAGTTTTTTACATATGGCGTCGTTGCACTTCTGTTATAAAGTGCCTGAATGTACGACTACGCCATAAATGTGAAAGCCTCCTTCTAAAGAACCTAAAACTTATTTGAAACTTTTGCGTAGTCGGACATTAGTTTTTAAACTTATTTTTTTATAAGCTTTTGGGGTATGCAACCCTACGACTATGTAATTCCCTAAATCTCGTAAAACTCGTATCTAAAATTATTGAGCTCGTGATAATATTTTTTTACTTATGTGTGTTGCACTCGGACGGGTATATTAATAGCTACGTGGGTAACTAGATTTTTAAGATACAAAAAAAATATTTGGGCTACAACACAATTTTTTATTAAAACTTCTCAAAATACTCTCTATTAACCTCTATACAGCGATTCATTCGTCTAAACCAAAATTTAAATTACTGGTGATACTCTTCTTTAGCGAGGCCCTCAACAGCTGCCATAAAAGCATTCCGAACGTCCTCAAGGATGTCCAATAGAATGCCACGGAGTCCAAATTCACTTTTGGAAAGAGAAAGAAGTCGCATGGAACTGAATCAGGCCTATAAGGAGGGTGGTTTAACTCTTGGATCTCTGTGGTCTTCAAAAAATAGTGTATACAATAAATAGTCCAAGTTGTATTTTTTACCAAAATAATAAATTACGTACGTACTGAATCCAGTAAGGCTTGTCTGTAGATAACATTCTGTTTGCCCAGTGAGAATAAAACAGTTTAGTTTATAATATTTTCTTAGGTTTTCGCGATTACTATACATAGCAATTAAACAACTTTGAACGGTTTAAATCGCGTATATTTAACATTATTTGGTCATATACGTATATTACGTATATTACGTTTGCGTATATTACGTGGTCACGGGGTGACTGCGGCGCAGTCACCCCGTGACCACGTCCACTGCAAAGTGTTCGAAACGTCGGGATAAAAATAATGTCAAATATAGGCGATTTAAACCGTTCAAAGTTGTTTAGTTTAGTTTATGTTAAAGTATCAAATATATAATATATCAAATATACCCTACATTAAAAAAAAATATAAGGCGTGATATTTTGGGCAATTTTACCTCCCGTATTTTGTTAAATTATAATATGTATTCAATAAACGTAAATATGAAAATTAAATATAAATATAAGCTCATTTCAACTCATTACATTTGACATTATCTGAGACAAAAGACCTTATTGTTTAATCTCCTAGATATTAGGTTTGTATGGAAGTAAGTAGTTTTTATTATTACTTCTGCTGGCATAAGTTAAATTGTCAGGGGCTCCGAATAAACAGGCGCATTGTTGGGAACTCTGTAAAGCCTACTCACATCAATAAATTTATTGATTTCTTATTTTATTTATTTATAACATTAATATTTGACATTTTATATTTGGATAAACACATCACATATCCGAATGTCGATGTGTCGGCGATGTAGTTAAAAATAAATATTAAAACTTTCGTCACATTTAAAATAAATAACATTATGTTAAAGCGTGTTAAATAAAAGTGTTATTAATAACCTTACTAAATCCATCCCTGAATGCGATACATTTCACTATGAATAACGTGTAATAAAAATTCATATAACCGAAGATAGTGCAGCAATAAAAAACAAAATCGTCAATAGACGGGAGAATATTTCAAATTCTGCCTCCACATAAATCGCTTAACACATCGCATTATGCAAACAGCACAATCGACTACTGTACGTTACAAACAATTTATTTCCTACAATAATCCACACAGGTTTAATTTCATAAAACACGCTTAGTCAGCATCAAAAACGATCGGTAAAAACGACAACCGCTTGCACATGTGAGCTATTACACATAGGAAAACGATAGATATCACAATTTTGTAGCATGCGATTTGAATCGAAATATTGCTTAAGGTTTTTCGCACACACATCCATTTCGCAAGCTTTTCGAGCTACTGTATAAACATAAGTGCTTTATTAATATGCATCGAGCAATAACACAGTCGTTGATATGTATTTAACGGCAACGAAAACGCGAAACGGTTTAAATACGTCGTTAACCCTCCACGATACCCATTGTTCGTTAAGCGGAAAAAATATCGCCATTAAATACCCCATTTCATTCTCCGTTTAATTGCCAGCAACGAGCTTCATTGAGTTATCTTTCGCATTAGTAAATGGAATGTCGTTTACATATTGTATGACATATCTCGAATGTTAACTCGAGCTGATTTACAGACAAAGCCGTAATGTCAGTTTTACGAGTGTACGTATGTGATTGAAGTTTTTGTGGGACAGATCACAATAGAGGCGGTTCCTACCACAGTGCAGCGGCGGTACAGTGAACTGGCCATCACAATTTACATTTCAACGGCCGCTAAGTGACGAAACTGCAAATATGACATATTTAAATTGTTGTGTACGTCGATAAATATATGCAAATATTTTTTAACATTTTTTACCTAACTGTTTTTACCTACTGTTTTATATACATTATTCATTTTTATTGTAAATAGTTTTTACTATTTTTTCCGGTTTTTTACCTAAACTGTCAGATAAATAGAATAGTAAATGTAAACTAACGCAAGTACTTATCGTAATAAAAAGCAAAGTAAGTAATTCATCTCCATTCATTTACTTTGCGTCTGTCGATTTATTTATAAAGGAGATAGATAGATAGATAAAACTCTTTATTGCACACCAAAAACAGAACAAAAACATAACAGACATTGTAGACACAAAATGCACAAAAGGCAACCTTATTATGATCGATTTCATCCACATCTCTGTATTCACTTCTATTTCTTTCATTACCTACATATGTTAAAAACATTTCTCCTTCATTCTGTTCTGTTTATAAATATTTATCTTGGTATATATATTTATTATTATTCATGTAGATATGTGTATTATTATAAAGATATATCAAATTTTAATGCACCCTTCTCTATTTGCCTAAAGGTGGTAGAGAATGCCATAATAAGGCATCAAGTTCGCTTTTTGTCTGCGCAATAAAGTTTAAATAAATAACAGGCGGTCTTATCGCTAAAAGCGACCTCTGTCGGGCAAACGTTTAGGTAGAGAGGAAATAAATATGTATTTTGATCACAGGTAGATGGTGTACGCAGGGGTGCTCAGACTTGAACTGCTGGCGATCTACCTCAATATTGTTAGACTACGATCGATCGACTCTGAGAGGCTGCAAGTATGTGTGATGCAGGATTGTCGTCTAGGTAGGGTGTATCGTGGCATAGATATTAGTTTTCCGCACAATATGCATTTTTTTAGTCAAGGTAAGTCGGTCGATCGCGATCGACCGTTTGAGCACCCCTGGTGTACAGTATACATAATATACGATATATATACACATCATAAGTATTTATACACATTGCTGTACAAATACAAAGGCGGAATACAAACCTTATTCTTCAACAAATAACACACAAACTGAACGGTTACAGTTGTTTCTTTATTATAATTTATACAGTTCTTTGCAGTTAGTTACCACTACCCGCTCTATCATTAATATTCGAAACTAGAAAGACTTCCCACTGGTGGTGAAGGGGCAGTGACAACATTGTGTGACGACATTCCCATGTCATAACGGTAATTGGTTATTGAGATAAGTTCAAATGAGCGTTGCGAAAACTGAAACAACGCTTGAGAATATTCTGTAATTATCTTTAGCAATTTAGATTGGAAATTGAAGTATGTTATCGTAACACGACAAAAACAAAAGTGTACGTTTCGTGGGTTCTTCAGAGTTCACGAAAAGTTACTATGTTTTATATTCAAAGTGAGTCTCAATCAGAGCATCTGCAATACTCTGCCCTGCTCTGCTTTGTTTAGACTGACCGCATTGGCGCTCAGTCTAAACAAGGTCAGTCATTACAAAAACTAACAATGTAAGTTACAAAAATGTAAGTAAGTACACTTTATTGCACCTCAAAGAATACACTGAAAGTGAAAGAAAAGGTATAGAAAAGGTAGGCCTTATCGTTAAACTGATCTCTTACACAATAATAATAGGTAAAAGTTACGACAATGACAAATACTTAAAGTTTTTCCTATGTTTGTCTTCCCTATCGGAAATACTATATGGCAGGCACACGCCGAGCTGTCAAAATTACAATAATAGTTTAAATTGTCACATTATATTGTAATGATTAAGTAGTTATACTGAACAGTGAAAATAAATTAAAAACCGTCAAGTAAATATTTAACATTGCACATAAATAAACTTTAACACCTATTAAGGTGCTGCGAATATTTATCGTTAAAAAACCGCCCGCTGCAGTCAAAACATTTTAACTGCTCTGAAGTTTTCCCCCATCCGTTAACTTCCCTCAACAGTGGTCACGCTACATATAACTGCGACGCCTCTCGCGACAACTTCAGTGAGGACTAGATAAATGATGTGTACCTTAAACGTTCTGATAGGCTCTTACTGGTACTCAGTAATTATGGGCTAACAAAAGAACCCCTGCTGCTCTCATGAATTGTTAATTCAATTTTAATTAGGTTCGATAAAATTAACGTTCTGAGATGTTGAGTAAAAAGCAGTCGCTTCTGCTTGAATGTACAGTCGGATGAGTTTAAGATTTTCACTTTCCATCAGAGTTTTAATAATGCTGAGAGTTGAAAAAGTCTTGCGTCCTCTCACTATCCCCACAAAACCGCCCCGTGCAAGATGGCTGGCACTAAGCAGAAGAAGGAATTAGCTATTTTCGTTCTCAAATGCAAATTGTGTGGCCATTGTGGGCTGGATGGCTGGATGGACCAGAGATGAACTGGTGCTCTTTAAAAGAAAAGCACAAGTCCATCTCTTCCCGTGTGTGTTGTAAAAAGCGACTAACGGATAATAAAGCCGCTACCACAAGCTCTGAGGAACCATACCACCACTAACAGAATGGACTCGCCAACGCGCTTGTCCAGGGTGGGATTTTAAGGTCTTATATCCCTTAAGCACAAGATAATATGCATGAAGATGCTCATATTCAGTATAGGACGATAAAAACGCTGGTTACGGTTAAATGGAGGCTAGATGGACTGACGACTTACAAAGAGGCGCCGGTAGGGGAGGATATATGCAGGTATATAGATCATGCCATTTAGCGTGGCAATAGCGACTATTCACACCTCCCTATTAATTAGTTCATTCGGGGTGAAAGTCGAGGCAATGACCGCTATTGCCTTGCTAAATGGCACGGATTATACATCGTACATGGTGATGGGCTTTGACAGAGGCCTATCTATATCTGATCACAAGGGCTGATAATACGATATGTTCCACTATTAACTTTTATGTGGTCAAGTGTACAAGGAAATTGGTAGTTTTTTGGTAAACAACGTATGTTATATTAAACGTACCCCCTGTAGTAACCCCCTGGAGTGCAGGCTGGTTACTTAGCGCAATCACTTACTTCATTACACTCAAAAAACTTTACATGACTTGACGTATGTCAAGCTAGTCCGTGCCGCGACATTGTCTGCGTTTTTACTTGCATAATTTATTTTCTTGTACACAGTGGTTAAGGTAGGTAACAACAAACAGAGCTTTGTAGCTGTCATCTGCCAAAGTCCGTCTCTGTGTTGAAAAGAAACAAAAATTTAACACAAAATTACAATTAAATCAACAGTTAAGTATCAAATGAATAATCAAAGAATAAAAATTTTGTGAAAATATTTTTTATCATCATTATTGAATTATAATACTAAAACCGCCGGAATATTATAAAAATGATTTTTTTCTATACGTCCGATTCGATAATCATTCAAAATATGTATATTTACTGGAGACAGGAAAAAAAAAGCTGCGTCATAACCATAATATAATCATAACTAAAGCATGGAATAAAGGTGTTCGTATTTCAAAAAATAGTTCATTCACCTAAAACTAAATGATTCGAAAATAGAATAATGCACCAAAAAATGTAGAGCGGTGAGGGGGTATCATCTATACTGAACTTTCATTGGTGAAATCTGAGTTCAAATCCTTAGTCCATACGACTGAGTTTCAACTTAAATAAGTAAGGATTTCTAAAAAAACTAGTTAGCGGTAAATGAGAACACTGTGAGGGAACCTGCATGGTCGAGAATAAAAAAAGTCTAGAGCATGTTAATCAATCAGCACTGGGCCCTCGTGGTGGATTATGGCCCGAAATCGTCTAGGAGTTTTAACAAACTGTGCCCGGCAGTGGGACGTTATAGACTAATATCCAACAATGAACTAGGAAAAACGTATTTTAAACTTTACCGTTAATTATCGATATTACATGATTCTGTATTTTGACCTCTCGAACTAAATATTATTATAAAATAATGATCGCTGATTTTAATGCAATTCGATATGGCTCCGATTTTCTCAGATCAAACAGATGTCACAAACCTTTTCAACGTATATTATTCAGATATAATTAGACATGAATCAGGATATAGCCGTTAGGGTTTTGGACGAAAAGAAATTTCTCAAGATTCTCATTCAATTTTAGACACACTTATTCGTTTCCTAATTTAATCATTTGCAATAACCACAAAACGGAGAGAGGTCAGTGGCTATAAGTAATAACCAGTAGGCAATATGCCTTGTAAAATGCACCTTATACTACAGAAACAATAACATTTTTAAGCTGTGACATAAAAATGATATCATCAACTATCATAAAATAAAAACATAAAATGAGTGCATTGTTAACTTAAATGTGATCTTGATACAAATTCAACTTTTAAAACAGCCTTTCACACAATAACGACTGATTACATAAATTATGAGAAAATAATTTTAATACGGAGGCCAAAGGATCAGAACTCCTTACTTAACCCGATGATATATCTCAAAAATCTGTCGCGTCACCACCGTTCCGCGAAGCAGATCGTAACGCGATACGCGATATTATACGTCACGGGCGGTGATCTTAAACACGTGTGGTCTTCTGGTTTTGCAGTACGCGGCTTATTCTCAACTCAACACCTTTTAATGACACATGAATTGTACTTACAGGGTATAAAGTAAACTTATTTTTATATGAGTATTTAATAAATTTTAAGCAAACATATTTTATGTATAGTGAAAAAATGGCGATCAATTGAGAAGAGACAGATAAAAGTTTTAATTTTATTTAGGAGTAAGATAGTCCTATTTACGAGTATATAGTATTCAAGGCGCTTATACCACAATGTTTGGAGAAGAAAATTTCCAATCAGTGTTCCTAACAGTAGGCCTGATTCAGATGTTCAAAGCAGCTCAGCGATGGAAAAAGCTATACTCGAACTATTTTTATGGGACAAAATCTAAAACGAAGAAATTCGACTAAATTAGCCCACATAGCATAGTTCAAAGATTCAGTAAGCGCGGAACACTGCGTTTCTTAAAGAACGTTACGTTTCTTTCTTGAAGATTCTTAAAAAACTCCACGTTCGTAGTGTAGCAGAAAGATCTCAGGGAGCAGTTCCTTCCATAACCTACGAGTTCACGGTTATAAAGAGGTTTGTACGAGTAGAGCGCACAGTGCGCGACAACCCCCTAACAGAATTGTGGATGGACTGCACCTCGGTTGCGTAAGACCATTACCATGAACCGAAACCATTAACAACCCGATATTTGAACCCAAGGACCTTACACTTAATACAAATACACACTCCTCAAATGGATCTCCATTATCATCAAATACTTGAACTTTAATAAACCCGGGTATAATGAATTAATCATGTAACACGGAAGCCCGCGGGCGCCATCGAAAGGTAATTGATTTTTAATGGGTTCGCCTGAATTTTGTGAGGATTATCCGATGGACGATTTAACTTGTATTCGAACTTTCGCCCAATATTAAATTGAATGGACAATCTTGTACCTTGTCTTGCGTCGAGCGTCACTTTAATATAATTCAAAACCAAATCAATTTTACATGGCCAATTTAATATATGTATAATTAAATACCAAAGTCCATAACTGATTTGGAATTCAGTGAATTTCGTGGTGCCTTACGTAAATGGTTGGTCAAAAAAACCTTTACCCAAACGAAAAACTCTTTTAAAAAAAGAGCTATTGCGGCTATATATAGGTAAACAGTTGACATAAATCATGAAAGTTGTCTAACGTTTGACATACTTTGACATGTAATTACGATTAATATCCATTTAAAATGTAATTTGCAATGGTTTCTGTAATAACTTCATATTAATTTGCACGCCAATTCTGAAAAACGTGACTATCTACTGTATTTAATTACGAATGATTTGATTTGCTTGTCAAGTATGTTTGAGAATTACACCACGGTTTGTGTGACCCAGCCGAAACGTGGAATAAAATAAACAAAGTCAACAATAGACGTTGAAATCTCTTGTAATAGACAAATACAATAGAAGCAGTAATCAAGAAGAAGGATTGCACTTAAAAAAAATGATACAAGTGTTGCGTTGACAGTGATTCCGAAGCATTATTTTAAAAAACCCGCTCGACCAGCGTGGCGTTTGGAGGCCATACATCGCTCATGCACATGAGAATGTGCATGAGGGGGCCCACATCCAGCAGTGGGTACTGAAAGGACTGGTTGCATTACAATAAAAAAAAACAGTGTTTTTTACGTCGATAAGGAAACCGTCTACGAGGGAGATAATAGTTATTGATATGTATAATATTCTTAACGTTGACATGCAATTCCCTTTTTTTAATGTATTTAAAAGGCGCCCGTCCATCTATTCTATGTTGGTGAGGGGGTCTTAGAGGAATCGAGGGAACATTAAGTGATGATACACGTATAAATATTGAACGGATATGTATTATTTATAGACATACACGTCGCCGCATCAAGTTGGTTTGTCGGAAAATATGTCAGGACTAATGATTGTTTAAAAAAAAATATTCTAAAATTTAAATTCTGTTTAAAAATTTTCTACCATTCAATGAAGGAACTTAGATACCAGACGACAGATTAAAGAATACTGGTCATCCACAAAGAAAGCAGGATGAGACTTCCTACGGCCAGGTTGATTACCGATTCACCCGCCGACGCAGTCTCGCCGCGACCGCGGTTCATGTAATTGGATCGAAATATCGGCTATATTAAATAAATAATAAATCGTGAGTAATCCGATTACATAACAATTATTATCATTTAGTAATACATAATTGTAAAATTCTGATATTTGTTAGACATTTTTTTTTTAATATGTATAACGATCCAAAGATTGTCTCACAATCCTTATAGTGGGGCAGTGAGATCATAAAAACCTTATCAAATAGGAAATACATTTCGGAATAAGGGACGGGAACACGCCGGTTAATGATATGAAAGAATACAGAAAGAAAATTAAGTGGACAACTAGTGACTAGGATTGAATGTACTAACCGTCGTAGTAGCCTCTGTACGAAAGGTCCCAGGGTAATTTCCGTTACAACAAGTACGTTACATACAAGTAATAAATGGTTTAAGTTAGCCGATAACCCGTCGTGTCCAAAGTTTTGTAGATTGAAACGTTGAAAATACGCCATAAATCTGTAAAGTGGTACAGGCTATAAGTCAGCCGCCCACGCGCGACTTATTACAACTTTCGGTTGACTTTAATCGCATTGTTTTGTCGTTTTCACTTTTATTGTTAATATATTTGTTATTGGTCATTATAGACTAGATGTTATTTAACAGGCGGTTACTTCACGTCAACGGCAAAAACAACTTTGTAGTACAATCTCATATTTTAAATTTAGAATATCGAATATAAAACTCAATTACCTTAGGTAATTGCAAACCGCAAAAAAGTTTAGTAATTGTTGGTACGCATGTTTGGTACAGTGTTAAGGTAAGTTGTTGTTGGTAATTGTACTTATAATGAATTGTATCAATAAGACATTACGTATTACTGCGAGTTCAAAGGCTGACTTATTCCTAACAGGAATCTCTTTCAGTCAATCTTAAAATAACTGAGAGGAGTTATGGCTTTGAAAAGGTACCTAAGTATGTATAGAATTATTAAAACAAGTCTACTACTATCTCTCCACTGCTGAATATAGGCTTCTCCTAAGCCCCGCCTCCATACACGGTCTTCGGCTCTTCACGTGTACCCTGACAGTGAACCCGATCCACAAGTTAGTCACACATCAAGCGATGGAAAGAAATATATTATCGGACTTTCTTTGCTGGATATTATGCGAAACGAACATTCATAAAAGAATTTCGTTTCGGACCCTACATCATTGACGGTTCAAAAAATGAGTAAACTGAAGTGACAATTGGTAGGTCAAATGTGTCGCAAGTCCGATGGAGTAGACAAGTACTCGAGTGGAGACCGCGTACCGGGAAATGTAGCGCAGGAGTCCCTCCATCCAAGTGAACCGATAAGTAAAACAAGTGAACTAGGTCCATATCACATAGTTCTCCGGATTACTGACTTCCTTTCACGCACCCCGTTGAACTCTTTTCAAACGATACCTTATAAACAAAAAGTAACAATTTTAACTACAACTTAATGACAATCAAAAGTAATCCCTAATACCATAAGGTAAGGTTTAAAGGAGATGCCGGTTATCTACCGGAAGCGGAGTGGCCTCGTAGTGAAGTGTGGTGCAAGTGATAAGTTAAAAGCGCTAGAAGAGATGTTTTTGACATACTTTTGCAAGAAATTGTGTTACAGGCGATTTTCATTTTAGTGAGTTTTGTATGGTCTTTCTTCGTATTTCAGAGGTATACACGCGGTTTGCTTGTATTAATTAAACAACAAAAATTCGAAACCAATAGATTCGATTGCAGAACTAAAGTCAGGGATATTGCTTACAGAAAGAGCACGCTGGAGTGGCAATGGACAGGCCATATATGCCGCAGGACCGATGTAATAGACGTCTCTTTGGGGACCACGTAAGGGAAGCGCAGTATAAGCCGCCCTTCGGCCAGGTAGCCTGGCGACTTGAAGAAGTTTTCCGGAATGAGAAGCTCGAAATTGTGTGTGGTGGCGAGCATTGGAAGAGGAATATAAGAATAATCCCAAGGTTCGCCAACATGTACGATATTTCAATCGTCTCGTCAGTTGTATGGTATAAATTCCGCCTTCCTCCTATTCTTCGTGCTTATACCTTAGTGGAGCGTCGCACGCGCCGTCCAGGAAGTGACGTCACGGCGCGCCCGTCGCGTTATCTCGGCCAAGCGTGTTCTATTTATCAAAAATTTTCCGGTTAGGGTCACTCGCCGCAAGTGATTTCAAAGCAAAGAAGTCGCTGACAATGAAAACCATTGGATTATAAGCCCACTACATATTAAGAATATGGTAGATATATAGATAAGACGTTTAAATAGAACATAGTTATCGGACACTTACAGTTGCAAAGGAAAATACAAACATACATATTTAAACACAGCAGAGAAATTATAAGAAAGTGAATAGAAAAAGAAGCGTTACAGTAACGTAGTCTGCTGTCCACGTGTTCTATGACTGCCCTGAATGGGCGTCAAGCGTATTCTACTTTTATTATTGTCACTTCTTACAAATGTTGACTAAAAAGACATAGATTTTATTATGTCATTTATGTTGCAAAATGACAAGTGCAATCAGTATGACAATTTACTTGCTAAAATCAATGAATGCTAATTAATTAATCAATGTACCTAAAATGAATGTGTCTATTAGCCCTAAAATTGTGGTGCCCTAAAAGGGTTAATGTTGAATGAAATTTATTAATTCTTAAAATATGTATGTTGGCAACATGGGTGCAATAAGGAATTGTATTGAAATGAACATGGGAATTGTATTGTATTGTATTGAATCGGAGAGTATTGGGATCCTTGGTGTCGACATTTCCAGCAAAGTCGAATTTAGGGGTCATCTGGAAAGTAAGGCCAAAATGGCCTCCAAAAAGCTCGGTGTGCTGAACAGAGCGAAGCGGTACTTCACCCCTGGGCAACTCCTAATGCTTTACAAAGCTCAGGTTACAAGGCTCTGGGCCGGCGCACCGAAATACCAATTGGACCCATTTGACTCCATCCAACGAACGTGCTGTTCGTATTGTCAACGATCCCACTCTCACGGGCAGTTTAGAACCCCTCAGCGTTCGGAGGGACGTTGCGTCTCTCTGTGTATTCTACCGCCTGTACAATGGGGAATGCTCTGAAGAATTGTTCAATATAATTCCCACCTCGGGTTTCTACAACCGCACCTCCCGTCACAGAAGTGCGGTCCATCCGCATTTCCTAGATACGGAGGTGTCGCGTACTGTTCGGTTCAAAAATTATTCTATATCGCGAACCCGTAGGCTGTGGAACGAACTACCTCAAGAGGTCTTCCCATTAAACTACGACATGGGGTTCTTCAAGAGAGCTGTGAATAGGATTTTGCAAGGTCGGCGGCGCGCCCGCATACCCCCTGGTGTTGCAGGTGTCCATGGGCGGCGGTGACACTTACCATCACGTGAGACCGCTTGCTCATCCGCCCTCTTCTCGGTAAAAAAAAAATGGTGAAATTATTACACAATTTAATTACACAGTATAAAATGATTTTTTCCAAAAAGGGTGATTCTTACCACCTTGGAAGTGTATAGATCCGATGCTGGCATACACTCACCTAATTATCAGGCTGCGGCTCTCCATACACACGGTCCTCTGTTCTTTTCATCCAGTCACCACCGGCGACTTGCCTCAAGCCATCAGTCCAACTGGCGGGAGGGCGTCCCACGCTACGTTTCTCAGTACGTGGTCTGAATTGTAGGACCCATAGACATACATAGACAACGCAAGTTCGTGAAATTGTATGGAAACTGACCATGTCACTTCAGTGGATAAATTTAGCGATAGAAAAACACATCTCCATTGAGTCGGTTTTGACGCCACTTTTGACAAGTTTTTACAATTGATTTTAGCGCAATTAGTCATTAAAGTGTTTTGTAATAACGATTTGCTAGCAAAACCGGTCGGAAGAGATTGAACGCTAAAAGTAGGAGCTTATCGTCAACTTTGGACACGCAGCGATGGACTATTTGCGTTATGTACCCCTCTATATCTGTGGTAGTACCCATCCACCACATGCGGTAGTACCCATCCACCACATGCGGTAGTACCCATCCACCACATGTGGTAGTACCTACGACATTGACTACCACCGGCATAAAATGTGAATGTCCAAACTATAAGCATACGAGTGTACAATTCTCGCTTCGCAATTAATTAATTCGAATTTTCGTCTGTAAAGAAAGCCATTCACTTTTCGAAATATTTTATGACATACACTTGATATTCACCGCAATAATACGACTCAATCCCTTCACTGGCCCACATACGGGATCAGTAATTAACATAATAAATTGTAATATTATGTGCTGTTTATTCCTTAAAAGTATTTCGCACGTTGCCACCTGTTAAGATTGAGCGATAAATGTAGGAACGGGTCTGACGAGCCGTCTGTCTGTCTATCTTTACGATTTAATAATATGCACGCAACAATAAACAGCAATTTTTTCGGGTTATTTTATCTAAACCGCCGCCAATGTATTAAGAAAATAAATTGCATTTATAAATAAGCTAGACAGACATTGGATAAGACAGCTAAAGTACAGATTTTTTTCAATTATATCACTAGCTCTGTGATGTAGAAAAACATCGAGTGGAAGGAAACAACAATGAGGAAAGAAAAATTTGATGCATTCCCAGTAGTTCAATTGATCAGTTCCATCATTGGGAATATTTTTTCCCAGCAGTTCAACGGAAGCTGTTTTAATTAATGATTGAACTAGTAAGAATAGCCAGAATAGCTAATCTCACTAATTCAATTAAACAAAATTTACACTAACGGCTAAAATTAAAACAACATATGCCAATAATAATTTAATTATCTAGGTATATATAAGAAAAAGTCGTTTTACTTTCATCCGTTATTTTAAATTTTGTTTTCATTGAACTAGTGAAACTACATATTCAAGCTATTCCCAGTGGTGGGTAGTTCAATCGTTAATATAAAACAATTTCAATTTAGCTACTGGGAATATAGAAAAAAAGGTGGACAAAGGGAAAAGGGTGGATTTGAAGCATGTGTAATATCCATCAGACTGTAATGGGTTCGCGTGCTGAATCGTGGCCTGAAATCCAATCATGATGGTCATAGTCATGGCAGACCTACAGTAGGACGTTTTAGGGTGATATTGAACATATGTAGGTTTTACTACCGAGAAGTACAGTGTGGGACACCTTCTAGCCGGGTCGATCGACGTCTTGAAGAAGTCCGCCGCTGGTGGTTGGATGAGAAAAGCCGAATAAAGTGAGTGCTGGCAAACCTTGGGATAGACCGATATCCAGCAGTGGAGAGATATCTCTCCACATATGGGCTGATATGGGCCACACTACAGCCCATATGAGCTGATGGTATGGAAGGTCTTTAATGTCTATAACATTACATATTTCTCAAATAACATCATTTATCTAGCAACTGTTTAAAATTGCATTTCGTAAAAAAATCAGTATAAAATACTTTTGAGTTTCTTAAAGTATATTGAATTAACTAAAGAATAAGGACTACTGTCATTTTCCTTGTGAGTAACGAACATAAAAAATAAGTTTCGTTTTTTTTAATCTAGGTACTTATGTAATTTAAAAAAAAACGATTTTTATTGTTCAAATAATTCAAATAGTCCTCGCCGCACAAACCTCTAGCAGAAGATGCAATAAAGTTCCCACTGTCATTGTACTGAGCAATTTTAGTCGGATAATTGAGTCATAAATTATAATAACTTCAACGTAACGTCGTATAAACCACGCTCGAATGCGATACGACGATAAACAAATGCATTTATCGAGAGAAAGGGACGCGTTATATTCTAATCAGTGTATTGAATAGAGATAAATCTATATTTCACTTATCTGCTTAGAATCGTTCCGCACCCGCGCAGAAGCAAAGCGTCGTAACTTTTGTAATTTCTTCAAATGAATATGAAGTGTGCCCCACGGGCATTTAGGGTTGAATTTCGTTTGCTTGTATGGGGTGTTAAGTGAAATCTGGCTACAATATCGGAAGGCTATGTAATAAAATAAAACAACGCTGTCTGTATGTAAGTGCGAAGATTTGTAGAGATTTGATTGTCGGCCCTGTTGGCGCAGCAAGACAAATATTTGATTTGTGCAGAAATGATTAATGATTAAGATTAAATACCGGATTTGAAAAGGAAAAAGAGTGGAGTAAGATCATAATTGCGCAATGTTCTTGATCGTTTAGATACGACTATAATATATATTTTTTGGAGTTGGTGAAGTTCCTCGGTGCTTTTGGTAGCGGCTTTGTTTAATCCCTTAGTCGTCCCGACACGACATCCACGGGAAGGCCACGACCGGTGACTCTCGAAAGGCCACTAGGACCACAAGAATTTAGTCATTCCGAAAAAAAAACCCACAGGAAGGAATGCTAAAGCCGACCGAGATCACACGGCCGAAAATAAAAACAAAATATAAAATACAAGTCATTTTCCATCACCGCCGCGATAATTAAAAAATCCACAAACGAGTAGTGGTACAGACCGAATTTCGAACTCCCTATCTCACGAATGGGAGTCGACAATTAATACGAACCACGAACCATACGACTACCACAAGCTGAAATCACAGCACAACAAACCACATATTAATGCGACTTTTCTACAAAAAGCCTTAACTAACGGTTCGCTTTCATATCATCTTCGTTAAACGCACCTGCGCAACCATATGTCGCTAAAAAATCCACTCCCGCGCATCCTACAAGGATATAGAATTGGCACCATATTTGAAACCAAAACCTTTACTGTAAGGAATAGGATAGAGATAATATTATTGCTATATCTCCACACGATCATCTTTTACGGCGAAATTTAGTTACATATGATCACCGTATTTGGTATGTTGTTTTTACGCTGCAGCTGTCTCGCTCTCTCTTTACGGTAGGTTATTGCTGTCGCTGTCTAGTGACGTCATGAAGCTAGTCTAGTTGGCGGCATCAAACGTGTTTTGATACGTATTGGCTACTCGATAGAGGCGTAGATCGACTAGAATTTGTCTTGACTAGAATTCATTTGCGATTAAGTGAAATATAAACATTTTTTTAATTTTATGTGGAAATGGATAGACTGTGAAATATGACTAGTCTATGTCTCTGCTGGATATATGTCCTCTCACAAGGCTCGCCACCATGCACGGTCTTTTGCTTTTCTCATCGCTGGATGACTACTGGCGACTTTCTTTAAGTCATATGACATGGAAATATTAAAATATAATGTGATAATAAAATGTGAATTAGGTATATTATGCGAGTTACCTCCGAAAATAATCATACGTAAATAGATGTGTTTGAGGTAAGTATGAATCTATATCTCGGTCAGTACAACTGCGTTGTTACTTTAACACGGATTTTCAAAATCCTAGACGACTAGACTAGACCGAGTTGCCTCCCCGGCATCGGTATCGCGTTTGCACTTTTGAAGTGGACTTTTGAAGCACTTTAATTTACAAAACTTCCAAATACATATTGTATATAAACGTTAATAATTTCAGAATTGTCTGTTGACAAAATCCTCAGAATGAAACAATTCTGGTGATTTGAAAATTTAATCGATTTTCAAATCTTATTACTACATGTTTTTCTAAAAATAAGTCAACTGATATCTAAGGAGTGGAAATTAGTGGAATAAATCAAGAGTAAATCCCTACCATGACATAATACAATCAAATAAGAACCGTGGCGCCACGAACTAGAGGACTCAAGTAGCCAATCACAGTTGCGTGTCCTTTGAATTAGTGTTGTACGTCGCGCGGTAGCGGGTGTCGATACATTATATCGATATTTATCGATGCGACTCGACGCGACTTATTGCTCCCGATGGACTGATAACGAGCGAATTTGTTACCGCGAAGTTAGAGTTTTTATTTTCCTTTTCGCCGTAATGGAACAGGTTTTGACTGAAAATGTTAGCAATTAGTTTGAGTAATTACAAATGTCACAGGTACCAATCATTGGTATGGACTTTTCTTTGGTAGAGACTAGGATGGACAATTTTTTTTTTATGGAGGAAGGCCGCAGACGAGCATACAATCCACCTGATGGTAAGTGGACATTCCAACATCAGTCCATGGAGATATTGAAATGTATAAATTAGGAATGCAAAGGAATAACAAATCAGAAAGGAATTGACTGATTCTATTTAAAGTATTTTATACCGCGAACCCGTAGGCTGTGGAACGAACTGCCTCAAGAGGTCTTTCCATTAAGCTACGATATGGGGTTCTTCAAGAGTGCTGTGAATAGGAGTTTGCAAGGTCGGCGGTGCACCCTCTGGTGTTGCAGGTGTCCATGGGCGGCGATAACACTTACCATTACGTGGGACCGCTTGCTCGTCCGCCCACTAGTCTATAAAAAAAAACTTAAAGTATTATACGAAACATATTTTCGGTACGCACTACGCCTGCCTTTTCTGTATATTCACTTTCCCAGGTCTGCCGAAAGAAATTTCCGCTGAGATAAGCTTACCTTTCATACATCTTTTCTTCTTCTCTCTTTTTTATTCATTTCATGTTGTGTGTACAATAAATTATTTAATCAAATTAAATAGAGATCAACAAGACTACCTTGAAATATACTGCATTTCCCAGTTTTATCTTATTTCCCTAATGTATGTACGTGTTTCGGTAGTGAGTGAGATGTGCCAGAGCCCGTTCCCATCCTATTCCTCCCCATTTTTCCAACCCTGTCTTCAAATCCATTCCTATAACTCCAAAGGTAGGCAACGCATCCGGGGGCGTGCCAACGTTTGTAATTTTGGACTAATGTTGGCATGTTTCGCGGATGTCTATGGGCGACACTATCTACTTACCATCAGGTGGACTGTATGTTCGTCTGCCGCCTTCGTCTATAAAAAAAACTTAGGAATGTAAATGATTAAAGTAAGAATTACATAATCTATTAAGTTTTATTAATTCACAATTAATTAAAATCAGACCTAATACTCAGTAGAGTGGAAGGAAGCCTGTTGATAATGATAATATATCCTTAATGCTCATTCACACAAGGAGAGTTTCTCGAACGTTTCGGGCGAGAATATCGTATACGATTCTCGTATGCTACAAAACTACATACAATCATCGCCTAGAACTGTTCAAATGATAATTAAAATTGTATGTAAAAGCTAGTTAGATCTCGCTAAATCCAGGTCACGAACGTCACTTAAAAATAATAATCTTTTTTTCTATAACATATATAAACTGACAAGGAAAGCTTTTTTTTTATGGACTAAGGCGGCAGACGAGCATGCAGTCCACCTGATGGTAAGTGGATACTGTCGCCCATAGACATCCGCGATACATGCCAACATTAGTCCAAAATGACAAACGTTAGCACGCCCCCGGATGCGCTGCCTACCTTTGGAGATATACGAATGGATTTGGAGAAAGGGTTGAGAAAATGGGGAGGGATAGTATGGGAATGGGCTCTGGCACATCTCACTCACTACCGAAACACGTACGTAGATTAGGGAAATAAGATAAAGTGGGAAATGCAGTACATTTCAAGGTAGTCTTCTGTGAGAGCGGGGTAACGTGACCAGTCGAGTGCGCCCAACGGCTGTTGGATTGCACCGTGCACTCTCCCCTACATAAAAAAATGTCGTATGGATTTATTCTTTTCAAACACAATATTGCAGGGAACTATCTACTCCAAACTTTACATTTACGAATTTACAAATAATAGGAAACAAAGTTACACTAAATGCAGCAAACTAAATTCTCAATTTCCGATAGCCCCAGAGAATATTGTAAGTACCTACCCATAAAGAAAATACTAAAAGCGACAGAAAAGTCTTTAGCGGACAACATTTAACTTTGTTACAAAGAACTTCAACCATAGATTCTCATTTACGTGAACTTAGTTCTTCGTGTAAAAAAATCCTTATACTGTTGGTACTTTACGATATAGGCACAAATTTGCGCGCTTGGGCTGTTGCGCGCACCACATTTGATTTTACGACATCGAACGCGTGTAAAAACGTTCCATTGGAAGTTTAAAAAAAACTTGTTAACGTCACTATGAACATACTTTTTACTGGGCTACGATGTGGTAAGGTTTAATGCAATGTGTATTAAATGTTTAAATCCTCTTTTTGTATTCAATATAATCATACAGAGATATTCGATTTTGTGGTGTCTCCTTATTTAGTATTACAAAACAGAAGTTTACAAAAACCAATGCGTACATTCTTTATGACAATTTACCTAAGAATTTCACGGTATACTTTTTTTTATATTTTATATATAAAAAGGTGGCAGACGAGCATACAGTCCACCTGGTGGTAAGCGAATACTGTCGTCCATAGACATCCGCGACACATGCCAACATCAGCCCAGAATAACAAACGTTGGAACGCCCCTGGATGCGCTGCCTACCTTTGGAGATTAAGAAACGGACTAAGGAAATGAGCATGGAGAGGATGGGATGGGAATGGGCTCTGGCATATCTCACTCACTATATAAGGACGTACGTACATTGAGGAAATACGATA
Organism: Sesia apiformis; assembly: GCA_914767545.1. NCBI lineage: Eukaryota > Metazoa > Arthropoda > Insecta > Lepidoptera > Sesiidae > Sesia > Sesia apiformis. The sequence continues at coordinate 2,660,269 of OU611958.1, forward strand.
AAGTAGGAAATGCAGTACATATCAAGGTAGTCTTCTGTGGGAGAGAGGCAACGTGGCCGGTCGAGCACGTCCAGCGGCTGTGGGAATGCAGCGTGCACTCCCCCTACTGATACAGCAGTAGGTCGCTAATATTTTACTGATACAGCATATAGCACGTGACACTGGTGCATTACGTTGGAGTGCCTATATAGAACTCCATAGGAATATAGAACTCTCTCTCTATTCCATGCTCCTAGCAAACTTGCGGTTATTCTGACCGAATCGCAGGAGGAGCATGGCATATTTACGTGAGCTATTTTGGAAGCGCTCATGACTCTAAATTCTTGTCCTGTTTCTTTTCTACTTTCTTGGACTTGACGACACGATAACGTTTGGTTCGGCGTTGAATAACTCCTGCTACAACATCCATGTCTGTGACATCGTGAATTCTCTGTGAATTCGCCACTATCTTCTCGAGGTCCCGGTGTTAGACCGGGGACGTTTTCGTACGCTATAACCCCTTCAGCATCTTCGCACGCACTTCGTAATTTCGTCATGCCCACAGTTGATGTACTGTTGATACACTACTATCAAATATAAAAGATATTTTTCTCATGTATCTCATTTTTGACCTTTATTTTAATGACAAAACCAAAGTGTCGTTTCGCGTGAACAACGCCACATTTTTTTCCCAGATATAAATCAAAATGACGAAATCTGTTCGTCTTTGCCGCGCGTAAAAATTATAAAAAATACGTTAACGCGGTACAATTTATTTTATGACACTAACTATCACACAATCTATAACATTGTAAAATTTTACAATAAAAACTAAAGACAGCAATACTCAACTCTGTGGTTAAGTAAAATAAGACACAATTTAAGTGTAAATAATATATTTGTGAGTACGCTGCGACAAAGTTATATCAAACGATCGCCAAACGAACTTCCATAACGTACAATTTTGTTCCAAAGACACTAGGTTGACTTTTCATAGCGATGTGACTTCGTCGGGTTGTTCGTTTAATTTTGTGTTTGTATCTGGAGTGATAACGAGTAGATTAATTACTGAGATGAATCTTCAGGTTGACGGACTGGTTACACATAACGGTTGTACTGACACATAACCTAACATAAACGTTTCGCGGGGACGAGATAATGTGGATATTAATAAGTTTAATTTCTGAGAAGCAGTTTCGGAAATTGTGTTTTAACTTACGGAAAATTAATAACACATTTAAAAGTGAAACACAATTTCTTTTGTTTATAACGTAGAAGAATACTTAGCTGTACATCTATCTCGTATTTTCTATCTGTTCATCGGATCTAATCACGGGAACTATTTATTCACTTTTAAATAAAGTATAATATATTCGATTTTTTTTGACGTTGTTTACGGACTAGATAAACAAAACTGCTTCAAAAATCATTAGAATATGTGTTTAAAATAAATGTCATTTTTAAAGTATTGTGATTTTTTTATGAAAATAATAACAATAGCTTAATTTAAATGAAACCCCTATGAACAAAAGTTCTCCCCTAACCCATAACTCTGCAGTCTAATTTATACAATCCTTGAAATTATTAAGGATCATCATCGTGTATTTATTTATTCAAAAAATATTACAATGACATGATTCTGATTACGAATCTCCTCTAAAAACTTGTCTGCAATGGGCAACTAAAACAAAAATATCAAAATACCAACAGTCATTGTAACAATACAGAAGGACCATATCGTAAAACTTCAAAGGTGGGACAGGTATAATCTATAGTGTGTCCATAAGTATGTCTATAGATACAAAATGTCCATAGGGTTCTAAGAAAAAACAGGCTTATCGGTTAGCATAGGGACAAGCGACGTTAGAAACATTGTCATGTTTCATGTTTATGTATAGAAAATGTAATGAAATAGCATTTTTTTAAAAACCAATAAAAATGTTAACTTGACACACAGCGGCTTATAATTAGAGTTGCAAAAGGCAGGTGTCTAATAATACGCGAATGAATAAACTTCAAACATAGTGGGAATGCCAAACAAACATTAAAACGGTGCATAAAATGTTATGCAACAAAGAAACATTCATTATTTATAATTAAATATTAATGTTAAAAGAAAAAATATTTCTTCCAATATTGGAATAATTAATATGATTGGTAATTTTATAGGAAAATAGGCGGACAAGCAAGCGGCCCACGTGATGGTAAGTGGTTACCATTGACCGTCAGCAATAGAAGGTATGCGAGTACGCCGCCGACCTTGCAAAATCCTATTCGCAGCTTTCTTGAAGAACCCCATATCGTAGCGTAGTGGAAAGACTTCTTGAGGCAGATCGTTTCACAGCCTGCCTACGAGTTCACGGTTATAATATGGTTTCGGACCGCGCAGTAAATAAAATTAAACACCTACGTACCGGGGAAATAATTAAGCTTAATTACTATAATTTGATTGTGTAACTGGGTTACGTGCTAAGGCATGAAATATACGAACTCTTCAAATTGATTATGATGAGCAAGATCGCCAGGAAGTGGCGTGTTGGTCGCAGAAAAAATCACGGCTGCGTAAGATACGGGTTTTTTTTTATAGAAAGAACGCGGCAAACAAGCATGCAGTCCACCTGGTGGTAAGTGGATACTGTCGCCTATAGACATCCGCGATAACATTAGTCCAAAATGACAATCGTTGGCACGCCCACGGATGCGCTGCCTACCTTTGGAGATATACGAATGGATTTGGAGAAAGGATTGAGAAAATGGGGAGGGATAGAATGGGAATGGGCTCTGGCACATCTCACTCACTACCGAAACACGTACGTACATTAGTGAAAGTGGGAAATCCAGTACATTTCAAGGTAGTTTTCTGTGAGAGCGGGGTAACGTGACCAGTCGAATGACCAACTTAGTCCAAAATGACAAACTTTGAAGGGCAGTTGCTCACAAAGGCTTATTATGTTTTGTTCACTCATTCGTTCATTTAGCAGTTCATTAGCAATAAACTCATGGCTCATACAACACCTGACAAAAAACGCATTCGGTATAATTTTAAATTTATTTACTGACTGCAGGTGGAAACTGTGGATGCGTTTCCATTGTCGAGCGATAGACGAAACGTCATGAACACCTTTAAGAAAGCCGAGTATAGTGAAAAATCATAGAAAAATAACTTAATTTGTATCTATTTATATCACAGAAGACTACCTTGAAATGTACTGCATTTCCTACTTTATAGTATTTCCCCAATGTATGTACGTGGTTCGATAGTGAGTGAGATATGCCAGAGCTCATTCCCATCCTATCTGTCCCCATTTTCCCAACCCTTTCTGTCAATCCATTCCTTAATCTGCGCGCAGCGCATCCGGCGACGTGCCAACGTTTGTCATTCTGGACTGATGTCGGTATGTATCGCGGATGTCTATGGACGACAGTATCCACTTGCCATCAGGTGGACTGTATGCTCGTCTGCCGCTTCCTTTCTATAAAAAAAAATAACGTGGGCGTTGTAAAAGGTGACTAAGGGATAACAAAGTCACTACACCTAACCCCAAGGAACTAGACCACCTCTAAAAGGTGGACTCGTGAACCCGTTTGGCAAGCGTGGCATTTTAAAGCCATACATCCCTCATGCATAAACCCATGCCCAGCAGCGAATTAAAAAGAGCTGGTTACGGCGCCTAACTTGAAGCATTTCATGCAGTATTAAAAGTAAGTAAGCAGTATAATCAATATCCCAAAAGGATTCTAAACACAAATCTACCTAAACTTTGTATCTCTTTGCAAGCACCTGAAAAAGACGTAAAAATATTTCTACTTTTTTTGGTATAACAATCGTGTTACAAGTATATGACGTTACAGATGAAAACATTGATGAGGTCACATATCGCAACAATTTTCTTTATGCTTGGAATATTGAAGCTACACCATAAGAAAAATAACTTCCCCACTTATACTATATATGACAAAAAGAAGAAAGAAAAAGGCCGACTATACTATCATGGGATTGAACCATAAAATATGGAGAAAAAACAGCCTAGTGTGTACAAACTTCTAGTAAAAACTGCTCTAATCTCTCGCCATAACAATTCCGACAACAATCATTGGAGACTCGATACCGAGGATTATGATTATACTCGTACAACGTCTCACGGAAATAACGCGAAACTTAAAAAGGCGCCAACCAATGTAAAATATATAAAACCTTCGAGCAATAATAAATAAATTGTAAAATAATAAAATTATTTTAGGGAATAAATCAAAAGTTATAAACGTGTAAAGTTTTATTGTTCCATCTAAAACCTTCGTAACGCTCATTACTCAGTACGGGGTAATGACCGGGCGCCAGGGGTGCGCGGCGGCGCGCCAGGAATCGGTAGTTGCACTAAAAGATAAACTAGAAATGAACAATAAGTTATAAAAAAAGTACCTATTGTAAAAATTGGTAGAATCGATTCTACTCTCGGTACTGGACGACTTATCCTCAACTTTTGCGTTATTTCAGTCTAAAAAGTTTAGAATATGAAATCTCCGACCAAGGTGTTGAGATATTTAAGTTATTAAAATTATTTACCAATACACAGTATTTTCCTTTGATTATTCTCTTTTAGTTTATATAGGTTCTTTCGTTAAACACAAGCTTAATTGCATTAAATAAACGCACCACAATCGTCAATGCGCACAGACTGCACGCATCTCTCGCGGTGACAACGCTGGCAACAAATTGTGAGCACTCACGCTACCAGGGTTATTTATTATTGATATGCGGAGAGCGGTATATCGAATTTTCAAAGTACATTTTCCAATACATAAATTTGTCAAACTAAAGAATTGTAATAGTAACTCCTACATCGCTATTGTTTTTTTTAGTATCTAATAATAAATAATTTATTTGCTTAAGAAAACTTAATAATATGGGTCTTATGATAAGTTATACAAACCTTACACATTTTGCCAGATAACTGGCGTGCACATGTTAGATAGAGTTTACATTAAAAAAAATATATCAACAAGATTATACCTATGTTGATTAAAATAAGTAATTTAACAATTCACATTTAAACGAAAACAAAGAAAAATGACGAATGTCATTTATATATTTATTGTACACACATAACATGAAACAAATAAAAAGCAAAACCTGAGAAAGTGAAATATAGGTCAAATACGTCATTAAAAGAAGGGCGTGGTGCGTACGGAAAATTTGTATAATAGTACAATAAAACTAACAAAATACATAAATATATATTTACTTATATACATATATAATATATAAATACATATACACCTAAATAATAAATATTATACATATTATAATGTAGATACATATTTAATTTTTATTATATACAATACGGACTATTTAAGAAATTGACAGACTGACAAGCATCTGACGATGGCGTCTCGCCGGTATAGTGCAACTGTATTCTACAAAACCGACCTCTGTCCTCAAACTACTGAAACACTTGCGAAATGAGATCACCATAATTATGGTCCGGTTATTATAGGAACAGCTCGGACAGCTGATATAATAATAATAATAATAAATAACGCCACAATCAATGAACCACACCAGGATTCACTGTATCGTGGGTCCAGAGTCACACACAAAGACAAACACAAAAGATATAAATCTTAACAGAAATCTTTAACAATCATTTTACAACTTGATATCGTTTAAGAATATTTTTGTATTTTATAGTTATGTTAATTATGACTTAAGAATGAAACTGTATTTAAATATATAACATGAATTAAATTCAGAACTGTCACAGTTTCTTCAAGTCGCCAGTCCCCCGCTATGTTTCCAGATTGTTTTTTTTTTTAAAAAACTGTGTGCTTTGTTAAGGCAGGCCCAGACACGTGTAATAAATGTAAAGAATTATTCGTATGGACAACATTACTAGCGTACTCGATCTCTCAACCCCGAAGGGGGTGAAAAAAGGTGTCAGAATTGATATGGTAACAAATTCTTTTCTTTTCTTATTAACTTGAATATAGGTATAAATATTCCACAATAAAAATAATTAAACATGTTTACATCGTTTTTTTTTTTTCAAAATTGTATTAGGAGACCAAAATACAGGCTATCAAATTTTGTATGGAATCACAATGTAGCAAGCAAAGCCGCGTGTTCAACAGTCAAAATATAAAAGTTTTCAGAAAAGGATTGGGAAATTTGGAAAGGATAAAAAAGTGGGAGTACGATAGGATGAGGCGTTAATTACATCCCATTATAGGTATTTCACATTCAAACTAAGCTAGTAACAACTAAATAACATTTTAACCCCAATATTTACCAGACTCCCATATTTCATGGCTCCCATTCATTTTCCAGTTAACGCCTAAAGCCAATTGGTGCGTTGCTACAACCAGCTACATTATTGTAATGAAGACTTCAAAGTTAAGATTTAACGCGCCAACTAGAAGAGAAGCTACGTATAGTAACCGACGATAACGTCGTGAATTCAAAGAAATATTCGGAAATTCCAAACGTTTTATAGGTTGTATGGAATGATGTTTTATTAAGTATTATTCTCTTATAAGAATAACTAAGTATGTAATTGTTATTTTCTTCAACTCAAAGGAGTAGCGAAAACGAGCGTTTGCAAATAAGCAGTGGGGCTATATTCAACGTATTAGTAACCACATAACGTTCAAAAATGCGTTACGTATATGTATTGTAATTTTGTGCACTCCTGAATAATGATTAAAATGACTAATGGATAAATGACTAAACCATAATAAAGTCTAAACCGTCTATGGAAACAATGCAAATAATATTTATATGGTAACAATTCTAGGACGAATTATATACTGTAAGTAATTTGGCCATTGATTTGGAGTTATTCACAATCAATGAGGTGTCAGTGAAGCGAGTCCTGGTGGTACGTTTCTTCTCAAAACAACAACTGACTGATGATGAAGTAGTGCCCAATTGTTGCATCAGGCTTTTATCGTTATTACATTTAGTAAGTATTTGTGAGGATTCGCAATCAGCAGTGAGTAGTGTAAGCAAAATTTTCAGTTTTATTTAGAATAGTATTAAAACTAACCGCGTACTGAAATTTATAAAATAAATACAGTTAAAATTAAAGGTGAGTAAGTATTCTTTATACACTAGCGTCATTGATACAGTGTAACATAATAAACAAGTATAGAAAAGGTGGTCTCTTCTTGACAACCTTTGTTTCTTTGTTTGTATGCTCGTATTCGACGGGCAGATTGTTTTTTTAATTTAGAAAATATTAACAACCGTTATTATTATTAATAGAAGATCGGTGAAAACCTAGGAGTATCTATTCTCGCTTTTAAATCGTGAGTTCAAATACTTTTTTTAATAGAATAAAGCGGCAATCGAGCGTACAATCCACCCGATGGTAAGAGGATACTGTCGTCCATAGACATCCGCGATACATGCTCAGACATCAGTCCAGAATGACAAATGTTGTCACGTCCCCAAATGCGACGCCTACCTTTGTAGATTAAGGAATAGGGAAGGCAAATAGGGAAAAAGAGCTAGGAACATGGGGACGGGTAGGATACGATGGGGTGGGAATAGGCTATGACACATCCCACTAACTACCGAAACACGTACGTACCATTGGGGAAATACGATAAAAAGTATAAGAAAAAATTAAGGTTTTTCTGACCTTTTCTCTGACCTTTTTCTCTTCTTATCTAGACACCGCCGGTGAACTTCTTCAAGGCATAGGTCTACGTGAGCGGGGGGCATCCCACACTGCATTCAAGAACCTCGTCCACCTCATCGATTGTTGATCCTGGAGCAGTATTACCCAATCCTACCTCAATGAACTGCTTCTATGAGGCATGTGGTATTCGAAAGTTAAGCAGATATGAACTATCACTATCTCTTTTTATATTCGATCGGGTCTGAACTCGTATAATAAAGGTAAATGGTTTAATGTGTAGGGACACGAAATTTAATTAAAAGTATCGATATTGTAGTTATGACTCATGAATAGTATCGCAAAAAAGTATCGTACTCATTTATTCCTACTTTACGTTTCGGCACGGGTCACACCAGCCGTGGTCACGAGTTGACTCAACAGGCGAATAGTCCAGGATGGGAGCTGTGAGCAGTTTTATCAATTACCTGATCTTCACATTCGGCAAAGCTCCGACACACTACACTAACAATACCCGCGGAGGTATTCGACGGTAAATCGCAAGGTTTAAATTTGTTAATCACTGGATTCCACAATAAGATGAATTAACGGTAAACAATAAGGTAACGGAATAAAAGGTACACAAATACCTTTATTATAGACGTTCAGACTCGATTTAGAATATAAAATTCGCGAAAGTTTAAAAAAATATATCACTGTGTCTGTCACTCACGCGACGTATGTAATGTTATTACTGTGTTAGTGACGTTATTAACACAGTAGTGCAGTCCTTATAACTTTGTCCTTGTTCAAAACATTTTCATTATGATTTCTCGAATCGATTTCTAATTTAATACTAAGGCATTTAATGTTATGACTGTTTAAAAACGGGCTGTTATGATCATTCTCCTTTCGTTATTTCGCTCCCTTTATTCACGATCGTATATCTCCGAAACAGTTTAAAAATCGCGAATAACTTACTTTCCCGCGCAAATATTAAAAATATCCAAGTATAGTATCACACAGCGTGGGGCATACTTCCCGAAATGGTTTGCTACGTGACCGCGCGCGCAGAATCGAGAGATTATCGCGTTAGCGCCGACGAGCCATAATCGATGATCGAGGCATCGATTGTGAGAACGTTTCCTTTGGGTATGTACTCCATGGTTTCCTGGGATAAAACAATCGATAGCTGAATCGATTCTTTGCACATTTGCGGATAATCAAGTCGGTATTTTAATAACTACTAAAAACTACAATAAATATTTATTAGAATAGTATCTTGTATATATTATTATAATTAAAATTGAAACAGAGCCGAGTATGTACATTTTTCAAAAAGTGATTGCAATGTAAATTACGAATGATAAGAGCCCGAAACACCAGTTTTTGTCTGTCTATCTGAATGCATATCACACAGAAACCACTGGACAGAATTTAATGAAACGTGGGACAGTTATAGCTTATGACTTGGGTTAGCATTTAGGGTACATTTTATCCCGATTCGTTACAGAGTTCCCACGGGAATCACTCTGAACTTCACGTGAACAAAGTCGCTGGCACCGCTCTTACTGTTATATTATGTTAAGACAACTTAATTGAATCTGCAGTAGACTCTGGGAGTATCTAAACTAATTGCTGTCGAGGGCGCGTTCGATAATCAAAATTATGAATAACAGAACTTATAGAAAAGTTCAAATAAATTGTTTACATACAGGTTTATTGTTAAAAAATATTAAGAGAGAAGTTATTGCCTTAAAACGTTTGAGACAATTAAACTAATATACCAAATATAGTCTAAAATTTACAAATAAACTAGATTCATTGCTGTATTGTCTGTGGTTTGACTAATATTAATAATTAATTTAATTAATATTAATTTAAAACATCTAATATTAATAAATCAGTCTAATCTAATAATATATTCTTTGAGCTATGTCGGCAACTTTAGTTCTTCGTCCACTAATACAAAAGAGTAATTGAAGAACAAAGGTCATCATATATTAAATTTTAATACGATACTGAATTGTTACCCAAGTAACATTGAATATTCGTGTGTACCTGTCACAATACTTTAAATCTCAATATCTACATTGAACTCGTTGTCTAACAAACTGACCGCTGCCATATACCAGAGCTAGGAACATTGGCTCAATTCACTAAGTTCACCTACATTCAAACTATAAACTCTAACACACTAATCTCAACATCTCGACATAGTAAATCAGCGACTCAGAACGGTTTTATCACAGTAAAAACATAATTCCCAGTAGGAGATCTCAGCGCTAGTTTTGAATAAATTCATAACTACGTAGGTGGATGACACTGAAAGTTTTTGAGAATCTCAAAAATGAAATCAGATATAAAGATGGAAGTTGTTCTATTGCTTTTCTAAGTATTCTCGGCGACAATCGATACACTACTTCATGCGATGAAACCATTGTGTGAAGCACCCTACTTTAGGCACCTCTTCAACAGCTGTTTGGAAAGCCGTCACTATCTCTTCTGCACTTCTGCACTCACTCCTTTGAATATATCCTCCATTTTAGAGAATAAATAAAAATCACAGGGCAGAGGGTCGGGACTGTATGGCGGGTGGCCCATTAACTCTACATTTACAGTACTCAAAAATTGCTTCGCTTGTCCGGCGGAGTGAGCTGGGGCATTGTCGTGATGGAGGATCATTCTGCTTTGTGGAAGTCGTTCTTCACTTTTTCTAAAATAGCTGTTCACATACCAATCCGCAATTACTGTTCTTTTATTTTCTAAAGTCAGAATAGCAAAGTGGCCCGCCAAAGAAAGAGGCAATCATCTTCCTTACAGCACTCCGTAGTTTCTTTACTTTCGGCGGCAACTCTTCGAAAGGAAAGACCCACTGCGCAGATTGACTCTTAGTTTCAGGGTCATAGCAGTAGATCCAGCTTTCATCACCTGTTACTAGATCAAAAATAGCATTTAATTGACCATTGTCGAGTTTTTGAAGCATTTGGAAACCTCACCTCACTCAACATTTTGAACTTGACTTATACTTGAACTTGAACAATACCTAATGATGCCCGTATCTGCTGATATGTCTTTCGTTTGTCTGCTTCAATCATGAGCTGCACAGTTTTGATGTTTTCCTCCGTCACCGCCGTCACAGGACACCTTTTCTCGTCACTGAGGTGGGTACGACCACGTTTAAGATCACTGAACCAGTTATAAACAGTGGCACTGGATGGAGCTTCATCACTAAATGCTAACTAAGGTCTTTCATAACTTTGTTTCTGGTTTAGACAGCAAACGAAAATCATAAAAAATCATTGAACGAAAATATTCTGTTAAATTAATTTTTCCGCAAACACTTAATTTTCAAATTGCAGCCCGCAATGAAAAACAAATGAGTCTTCAAAATTTAATGGCGTTTACCAAGCAAAGACTTCCATTTTCAAAAATCGAGTTTGTTTTTTATCGACTGTCGTATTGTACAGTAGCCAATTCTAAGATCTTTTAGTTTGACCTATCGTATATTTGACCGAAACTAGGGTCATCATCATCACTCGTTTGATTATGGAAAAAAGCTGCTACCATCAAACAAATCTAGGGTTATCAGTTATCTTATCACTTAATGCTCAATACTCGCTTGATAAGTATTTTTAGTATATTAGTTTATACTAATAATACTATAGAGAAATAGTGGCAAACTAGGCAAGTGGAGACTGTCGCCCATTTCATGTCATCATCAGTCAAGAATGACAAACGTTGACACGTGCCCGTATGTACCATCTACCTTTGGAGATTTAGAAGTGGGTTGGGAAAAGGTATTGGAATTGATAGGGAGTAGAAATTACAAAGGAATGGGGTGTTTTCGACATTCCCCATTCCTTTTGAATAAGATGGAAAGTAAAGGGTATAATGGGACGAGGAATTTCCTTAATTCCATATATACCCTTTTACCGATGGGTTTGGAAGAATGGACGTATAATTCGATGAAAAACCTTTCCTATCCCATCACAACGCTCACTTCACGCTCGATGAGGAGAGGTAGGGTGACATTGGAAATAGGCTCTGGTAAATCTAATTCTCACAAACCCAATAACGCCGTGTAAACAGCACATTTGTCTGAGTGAGCATATTTCAAACATTAATATAAAAATTCAATACCTACTTTTCCTCTTTATTATGGTAGCACGGTCAAATATGTTGGTTGAACATTCATAAACAACATTAACATTGTCGTAAATTGTTGAAATGACGTAACTGTTGAACTCCGTTATCCTTCCACAGGAGTACGAGATGAAGAAATGGCGGTGGGGCCACGAAAAACGGCGAACAAAACAGCGAGCGCACGATTGCAAAAAAACGCAAGACAGAGTACGAACGGCGAATGAGCAGGACAGCAATTATTGCATCTTATGATTCCAATTAAAATAACACAGAGTCGAAGTTAGAAACATCTAAGGAAATAAAAAAGATTGATGGTAAACATAACTACAGAGATATAGTGTCTCTTGTGTTTATTTCCACGTCTTTACACAAATAAATCATTTCAAAATTTGTAGCACAAAGACATACTCATAGTCGTCCGATATTGATGGCGAGCGCATGTTTGTCAAAAGTAACAGTCGCCTATCTCTGTCTTCTATTTATAAATGGTATTCCTGCATTTGTGTAAAAGTAGGAAACACTATTTAAACTATTTTAGAGTTTATCTATTATTAGTTTATATATACATCATAAATATGAAGCTACATGCACCTTTATTGCATACGTAATAATATGTAATGGTTATTTATTTGGTACTTAAATAATGATTGTCTGGAAAATGACGAGAATAATAACAATATATCACGATTTGCACGCGTTAGCGAAGATTTAATATACATAAGTAAGTAATAGTTAAATAGTAAGCTGTGTTTGTCTGCTTATATGACACACCACCGTGTGTAAGTAATGCTGACAAACCAACTTAATCAATAAAATCATATAAATAAATAAATTTCTGCTAATATGTAAGTGGCGTTTGTAATTTTGCTATTTTTACCACCTTTAGTGAACCTATGGATTGAAAAAGTTTGGCGAAAAGAAATCTAAAACATTGGCCAAGAGAATGAATGTCCGCACGTTACAAACATTTTTACAGTCGTAAAAGAGATATTGTGATGACCTTGGTGACTTTAACGTTAATATTTTGAAAGAAAAGGTTTGTTCTACAAACTTGTATTTCCGGTTGGTGCCTCTTAGCTGAATAAGTTAATAAAGAGCTGCAAAGATATTGAAGGTTTGTATGGGAATGCTCGATTATTCGATACTATAATAAGAGTAATTCTTTATTGCAGGTAACAGGACTCATAATATACAAAATAAAAACATTAAGAATACACGAAGTATTATTATTAAGTACATGGTTGTCCACGGGACTTGTTCTTGGGCTCGAAAATTCCAGAACAGAAACCAAAAACGCAATGTGTGTTTGTTTGAAATTGGCGCGAGCGTCTTTGCATACCCGCATACATTGAATATTTCGAAGCAACATTTTTTTGTCCCCGCCATATTGAAGGCGGTTTGATATTTTTTAGTAGGAACACGCGCTCGGCGGCGAGCAGAGTTAAATTGAGATAAATTCACACCGCGGTCTCGGACAGTTGTTATTTGTTATTCGCGCCTATTAATCGGTCTTGTTCGCTGATATCCTGTGCCACGCAAGTGTTTTGGTTGGATTTGCTGTGATTGTGCTTGTATTGGAAGTGATATCTCGAGGTGATTTGCTGCCGTGTGTGAGTTGCCGAACTATAGCGGCCACCGGCTCACCACAGGACGAGACTTGGATTACTACACAAGTATTTATTGGGAATTTATGTATTTATTCAATCACACTAGGATAGGTCACGTCTAGTAGGGACTAGCGTAGGTACACTTTCCAGATTTGTGTGTGGGCAAAACCACCTGGGGTAAGTGAGACCTTTAAATTGTGTAAATTGTTGATTATTGTGCTTACCCACCTCTGGTGGATATATTGAGTAAGTTTACTACATTTGGGCCCGAGTGCACATTCCTCGGGCTGCTTTCGCGTAACGCGAGGCAGGTGCGCGCCTAGTGTGCGCATCGTAAACAGTGTTCGTTTGCGGTGTTTGGTCCGTACACATCGTCGGTATTGCGTGCCGCCTGTGCTGCGTAAGCTGTTTTGCTGCCACGACGGAACTCATATTCTAAAATAAGGCGTATTTTAACTTTGCCATGGTCGCAAACACAACAGAATTAAGCAAAAATTCGTTACACGGAAAAACAAATGAATAACTGATTTTCAAAAAGAATGTCATGGCTTTAAATTGAAATTAATTTGAATTTGGAATTTGAAACTTGAATTCCAAGCCAAACGCAAGATAACTAAGTTCAAAAGTGGCTACTATGAACAAACAGTAATTTCATAGGTAAGGCCCTAATATACCTATATACACAGATAGATTACTGAAATCGTTAACTTTAGGGCCTCACCTCACATCACGAGCATCGCGCGACGCGACACAAAGCTACCGTGCGCGTGGCAATAACTCTCAATTATCGACATCAAAGCCGCGCGGCAATTGTTTATCATCGCGATACGATCGTGGTGATTACCACTATTACAACTATCTCGTTAAATGTGTTAAGTAACTGGTGATGTGATAACATTGGTGTTACAAATAGGGAGGGTGATTTTTTAATTAATATGTTATTGGTTAGTTATATTGTTAATTGTATATGCCGAGCCGAGAAAAAGAATAACAAATGGGTACGTAAAATGAGATTTTACGCGAGTAAAAATAAATTGTCAGAGCACAATTTTACAATTGAAACATATATAACTTTAAAGATATGTTTAAAAATAGTGTTTATAGGATTTTTTATTTCTTTTACTCAATAATAAGTGTATAATACGTATAGTACTTACTATAAGAGTATCTATTTAAACTATACTGCACCCGCGTTTATTTTGTATTTTCTGTTTGATCTGGTGGTTGACTGGTAGAAAATGCCGTGGGACATTAAGTCCGCCATTTGTATTGCAGGTGTCCACGGGCGACAGTGTCCACTTACCAGCAGGTGGATTGTCTGATCACCTATCACCTTCTTTCTATAAAATGGCCATGTCCAGTAGTGGTACTGAAGGGGTTAGTTGCATTGCACTGTAGTAATAATCACAATCATTTTGAGTCTTCACTTCGGTTCGGTCTCGCAACTTACCTTACACTTGTACTCTTTAGCGGTAGCTTCCTCAAGTTTCTGTTAAGAAATAGAAAAACAGGCGGTTAGTACATTAAGTTACGGTTAAGTAAGCGGAAAACTGGATTATTAAATTTAAAGTATGTTACGATTATTTGCAATCCATCCAGAGTTAGAATTAGACTTATGTATATTCGCTGAATTTTTTATGATTTTAGAACCGTGACATAATTACTATATTAAGGAACTATAGTCAATACGTAAGGTCAAGTATACATAGTCAAGATATACAAAGTAAAAATAAAGTTCGATAAAAAATCAACTATTTTTACTATGATCGGACATTCATCTGTCTAAAGACAAATGTTCATTGGGTTCAAATTCAGATAAATGGGTTTGGGTGTGTGTTTGTCTCTGGATCCAGGACACAGGGAATCTTAGTGTGGGCAACTGAGTGCGGCGTTATTTAAAAGTAGCTACGTTATAATATATTCATTTAATTTGTGGCTCTGATTGCTCGGAGTATTAAGAATTATAACGAGTTATCTTAGGAAGAGCGCTGACAGTTCTGTATTTAATTCATTTTTTTGTAAATACCATTTCCTTCTTAAATCATATATAACTTATCACAATAAAATAGAAAAAAAGAATCTTCAAGAACTATCGAGTTGTAAAATGATTTTACCTGTCATGTTAAAGATTTATATTAAGATTTATGTCAGCTGTCAGAGCTCTTCCTATAATAACCGGACCATAGCAGAGATTATATGTTTTTTTTCGGAATGGCTAAATTCATGTGGCCCTAATGGTGTTTCAAGAGTCACCGGACATGTATGGTTTAGGGCGAGCGCCGAAGGCGCTCAGCCAGGAGCAAAGAGAATGTGCAGCAACGAGCCTAAGGGCTCCCTCGGCGGTAGACCGGCTGAAGGATCGGATCTCGGCTTAGGGCGTTACTTTGGAAGGGTATTGCGGGATCGCGAGTCGGTGAGTAGCGCCCAGGCTCGCACCGGTACCTGGTATAAATGTTGGCTGAAGGCCGGTGTAGCGAGCGGGACGTCCTCGTCTCCCCCGGCGGAGACGGTGCATATGTGTAGCCTGTGAGTGTAGTGTAAGAAGCGCATTGGCAGCAGTAATTGGGTTGTGAAGATCGTCTGGGACGTGCCGAGGACGACTACGACTACGACGACGACGACGACAGCGGGGAGGGGGACCAATAGCAGCGGTAATAGTAAAGTATTACCATTATAATGTATATTATAATAAATAAATAAGACAGCACAATGGACCACACTGGGATTCTCTGTGTCGTGGGTCCAGAAACACATACACAGACGAACAAAACACGTGCAACATCCAGACCCGAACAAGCACCTTTAAACAAATAGTCTTTAAACAAATTATTATCCGACCGGGATTCGATCCCGAGACCTATTGCATGGCAGGTAGGGGCTACCAACTGGGCTAATTGGTAAATGTTGTGGAAATTGTGATATGTTTAAATTTTTACATCTTAATCCTGAAACAAAATCCATAACTCAACTGCGGTTAACCAAAACATTTATAATCTGCACCCGTGAAAGCCTACCACAGTCGTAAATTTAACACGCTACAGTCGTAAAAACATCGCATAAAGCCTTCTGTTACATTTCGACAAGATCATTAATTTCTGGCTAATTATACCTATAAACATAGGTCGTAAAATTAATAAAGTATATAACATAACAATTTAACGAGCCGAAAGTGCTAAAAGGAAGTATGAAGCATTGCCGGCTAACCTTTGTATGGTGCGTTTATCTTATATCGAGAAATCTTCAAGGAATGACATAATCCTGAAAGATATATCCTGAAGATATACAACGTGACTCTGAAATAAGGCAGAAGCTGAAAATAGGTTGTTGAGTATCGAGAGTAAAATAAATTTTTCGAGTTTTAACAATACGTTTTTATTTTCGAAACTTATTGCTCATTTCTAGTAATATACGAATCTATTTTATTCTTTGCTTACGCAAAACATATACACTCATGCAACTACCGGAAACGGCGCGCACCCAGTCACTACCCTCTAACGAGTAAGGAGCGCTACGAACGTCTTAGATAGAACAACAAAAGTTTTAAATGTCTGTAGTAGCGGTACGCGTGCTTTAACGTAATCTGTTTCAGAAACTAGTTACGACTCGGAAGGCAAAAAGGTATTTTCCGTAAGCGGTTACGTCGATCGACGTTACACATGCATACCTCGCAACACGGCCGACGAGTCAGTTACAGATAACGAGGATTCCCGGGGGATTCCGACTGGTCCCGAAGGTGCACGTGTCCTTACGTTAAATAGAGAGGCTATAATATAATAATAGATAGTCCGTGCATGTTTGTATATATTAAACACTGTAAATAGATAAAAAAAATAAAAATAAGTGTGAAAATAACCCATTGGAACTAGTAGCGTAAAAAAACATACAAATTAAGTGTAAAATATTTCAATTAATTGTATATATAATAATCAAATATACAATCCAATAGTTTCCCGCGTATTTGTATTACTGTGTGAACTTGTTACAAAAAATAAGCAGTTTCAAAACAGGTTACACTCCCGAAAGAAACTGGTTACGTTACGTGCAAACACGTCACGGTCCACACGTAGTTTGAGGCTATTGATTTATTCCCTAAAACAGTGATTCCCAAACTTATATGAACCGCGACTCACCTAAAAAAAATGACAAAGTTCGGGGACCCACCCTACGTCTTACATGAAAATAGTATTGTGTCGCTGCTGCAGCATGTTCTCATTTATGTCGCGTGGTTATGTGAAGGATTGTACAATTAAGAAAATAAGAAAAAATCCAGTTATAATCGAAATTTTTAATAAGTGAAAATAAGTTAAATCAGAACTCTACTTAAAATTAGATTAACTTTATTTTTTTCGGGGCCCACCTAATATTGGTTCGCGCGACCCATACTTCGGGAAACGCTGCCCTAAAACAATGCTATTTTTGCGCTAGAACAGTTATTGTATACATTTTAAATTAGTTTACGTGTTTTAAATTTTGCGTAATTTCAGCAACACGTTTACCTTTCTTCTCTTTTTTTATAGAAGAGATGGCAGGCGGCGGTGACTACTTACCACATAATGGCGAGTAATCAAATCACCATCGCCCATGGATCGCCATGATACATATACTATATATCATCTGGAGGCATGCGAGCGCGTTGCCGTCCTTACAAAATTTTGTTCACAGTTCCCTTAGCATTTGGCGTAGCACAGCGAAGAAACGTCAATTTTCGGATTCGCGCTATAAAGTGTCTGTACAAAATAAAATATAATAATAAAATAAAATCTCTATTTGAATGTAACCTTTATCTAACAAAAACAATATGTAAACATATCCCACCTTCCCGTTCAATCCGATTCCCGAAATTTCTATTTCTTTCTAAATCCTGATTCTTAACCATAACAGTTGCATTTGCGGACGTACCAACTTATGTTATTTTTGATTCATTTTGGCATGTGTCGCAGATGTCAAGAAATTACTGTTAGTTCATCGGTTGCCTTCTTACTACAATAAACAATGAAAAATGTATTACATAAACTTAGCATCAAGTTGATCTCTACTCATAGTTACTTTAATAAATTACATATACGGATTGTTGACAACTAACTCATTAAACTCATTAAAGTTACACGAACGTAAAAGTTATGTTAACAATCAAATGAAAATATTAGTCTAACTTGACCTAGATTACGCGGTAATTGTCGAGCCTTGATCTGCGCAGGCGCCGTCATTAAGTGAACATTTTAAATACACTCGCGAGTTCAAACCTAATTAGAAGGTAAAATATAATAAAAAGGCTGAATTTTTTTTTTTTTTTTAATAATGTATCGTTAATCTATTTATTCTAATAAATTAGCTGAAAATCTTCTGTATGCATTCTCAATCTTACTAACTGGTCTTAGTTATTTAGGTCAATAAAAATTTCCTTAGCTCGAGGTTTTTACTCAGTTGAGGTGAGGATTGTTTAAGAGTTATCATTGAGGACCATATGCGCCGAAGGCAATTTTGACAATAGGATTTTTTTCACCTCGGACTTAAACAACGGGATGTAACAGATAATATATGTATAACAGAAAGAAGCATGGGATTGAAAAAAGCGAAATAAAAAACAAAAACATCGCAAAGTACGGAGATACGGGCCGAAAACAAAATGACGTATCGATATTCATTTACAATATCGTAATCGTTTCGATATCGCACCATCTCCACATACCCCATAAGTTGACTGGGAGAAAATTCTTCAAAGCATTAAATTCTCCTTTTCACTCTATGCAATAAAGAATATTTATTTTCATATTTAAGGATAGCATTGTAGAAATGAGTGCTCGAGCGCTAAATTATCGCTAATAAACTTTAAGACCTTATCTTGACCGTTTTAAACTCAAGCCTTTAACCACGAGGATTTAAGACAATCAAACGTTAAAAACTTGAACTACTAATAATGCTCACGAGCGTCTAAAAACCTCAGCGTTCATGCAGCGCTTAAGCGTCGAGGGCCATTTTAAACAATGCCGGCGCTTTTTACACGGTTTTAACAATCCGTAACAATCGGTTTCCTCCGGTATCAGTGGTTACCGGTTATTTCCTTTAGGTTACGTAAAGCCCTAATTTCATCTATGAAAGAAAATTCTCGGCTAAAAATGAAAAGGCTTGAATTAAACTAGGAAATAAAATGTTTAATGTGCCGCGAGAAATTCGTGAAAATTGTAATTACGTTTTGATCAAAAATTCTTAGAACTGTTTCGGTCTAAATAAACAACTTTCGTTCCACTTCTGGAAATTCGCGAAAAACTATTACTCACAAAAAACACTTATTTTCAGGTAAACATCTAAAGACATGAATCATAAATAATATCTGTAGCAGTGTCAAAACCAAAGACTTCTTAATACTAACGTAATAGACAAACATAGGGTGCAAGCGAGATTCCTAATAACAAGTTCAATAGCGATGGCGACATGTTAACACCTAAAACCTGTGTGTCGAATTACAAGATCCCACAATCTGTCGGTCTATCAAGTGCTCGTTGAGTTTTATTTAAATTTCGGATTTATTTGTAGATATTCTCATTTAATTTGCGCATTTATTGACAATGGAATCACGTCTGTACTGATTGTAGTGTTACACATCGAAATAATTCCGACAACACAAATTTCACAGGTAAATTTGGACCTTGTGAATTTCCAGTGTTCACTTTTGGTAAATAATTGCATAAATGTGCTTCTTTTACCGTTGTTGTTGTAAATAAAACATTCTACTTTGTGTTATTATACTCAGATGAAGAAATTCGTGTTAAAAATAGATATATTGTATACGAAAAATCTTGGAAGCGATAGACATTGGACATAGCGATTGACTTCGTTTTATCGATATCGATACTTAATGCATACATACATACAAAAGAGTGTCTTCAAAAATAATAACATTAGAATCAGTTTTACATGAATTACACAATCGGCCTGGTCTTATAGATCATATTAATGAAATTGCATTAGCATGTGGCAATGACACTTTACAATTGTTAGTCGACACAATTAATAAAAAGGCATCGGGACTCGTTGCAGCAACAACAGGGTTTAACGAGCAGATTAAAAGAAATGTCCTTACTGTTAATTTTTATAGTCGTCGGTGCTATAACTACTTGCGTATGAAACTCGACCTTTGCCTTCCTCACGTCAATACTTTGAAATCTTGGTATCAAAAGGAACCCGTAAACCTGGTAATACGGCTGAATTGTTGAATACCATAAAAGAATTAAGCAAAGCGAAAAATTTGTATGTTAGTCTAACTTTTGATGAAATGAGAATTAGAGAACATGTAGAAAGGGTAGGATATAAGCACATAGGCTTCGCAAATATTGGTAACGATTTGCAAGAGGATGACGTTGAAATAGAGAAAGAATAAGGTACCTACTTGTTTTTATGGTGGTTGCTGTAAATGGTCGATGGAAACTGCCTGTAGGATTTTTTCTAGGAATAGATTTTACAGCTTCTCAGAAAGGAAAACTGCTTAAAATTTGTTTAAATCTGTTGTCAAATTGTGGTGTTAGTCATTTCTCTTACTTTTGACACTATAGCTTCAAACTTGACTATGGCAAAGTAACTCGGTGCCAATTTGTCCAGTAAACCTTATATTCCACATTGTATGTATAAAAATAAAAAATACAATTTATTGTTGCATCGATTCCATTTATTGAAACTCATAAGAAATTATTTTGCGGAAAGAAAAGTTTTGATACCACGATAGATGGCGTCGAAAAGGAAATAAATTATGTTTTCATTATAATGATTAAGATATTAGACAGGGTTTGCACATAGCGAAGCTAACTTTCAGACACATAATTACTGTGTGAACACATATAATGAAAGTGACGCTGGTTACACAACTTTTGTCTAGATCAGTTGCTGTTGCTATTAAACACTGCGAATTAAAATTTAACTTGCTTGAATTCCAGAATTCATTTGTAACTGTTGAATTCATTGAAAATACTGACGTATTTGACATTTGTAATTCGAGGACATATCAAATGTTTGGATTAAAGAAACCCATGTACTACAACAACAAAGATGAAATCTGTAAAATTTTTGATAGAATTTATGAATATTTTAGCAGGCTTACTTTTCAAGATGGCAAAAATGTTTGCTATTCACAGCGTCGCTTAGGCTTAGTCGGATTTATAATTAATTTATTATATATATATACGGAATATCAGGTAATTAAAATGTTTGTATGTACTCGTAAGTTACATTGAAAATAACCTACTGCAGTTTTTACCTTTCTACAAAGTATCTCGAGACCACGTCAAAATATTTTTAGTGCTATCTGATCCAGAGGAGGATTCAATAATAATCCCACCTTGAGGAATTTCATATAAGCCTGCAAAAGGCTATTGGGTCATACAGAAATGAATTTGATAGAAAGTGGGAACTCTCTTGAATTGTAAATAATTAAAATCTTATACAACAGTAAGATGTCAACAACTGAACAGATACATACGTCATGTCATTAATGTGCAATAAAATTACAGAAAAATACATTTCATTAGATTAAATTGAAGATGAACTAAAACATAAGTTTAATTTCGCATTTGTTAATATTGACGACATCGCATATGTATCAAAATCTATTGTAGAATATATGTATTTCCGGATTTGTGATAAAAATATCCAAAACTTCCTTCACTATGAAATTTACATAATCACTTCATGGGCCACGCACTGTTGATTCATTAATATGTAAGAAAGACTATTCTACTGTGAGCGAAGGATTTTTGTTATAGCCTTCGGAAGACGTGTTTTATCTCTTTTTGAATTATGAAAAAAATTTCAGAAGATTTTAAAATAATACATTTAATCTCAATGATCGCGATTTTACACAGATTGTCATTTATATTTTGAGAGAGATTTCAACTGAAAAATTATTTATAAATTTAAAATGTCACTTCACAAGATCCCTTAATTTACGTGACAAAATACGAATGACGGATAAGTTTATTTAAACAGAAGTCAATGTTTGCATTTTTTATTATTAAATTGTACAAACAATTGTACTTATTTATCAATAATTTAGATTTGAAAATTTGGAATAAAGGATGATTTTTCTTTCGTTTAGTATATATTTCATTTCATACACAAATGTAAAGGCAACTTTTATATGAAATGAAAGCATATGAATGAATTTTATGAATGAATGAATGAGTTTTATGAATTTATGAATGAATTTGAAGTTGAATGAATGAATCGTACCAACAAGGCTAAAGCTTGTCTGAAGTTGTCAGACATAATCATAATATTTCACATGGTTTTTCAGTGATTTCATGTTCCCTTACAGACAGTTCTATTACGTACTCGTACATATCGACGGTGGGAACGAGAAATGGGATAAGTGACATACAACTTACTTTAAAACGTAAACCACAATACATAATAACCAAGGTTTAATTTTGAAAGTAGTGTGTGTCGCTTATTCCATTTCTCCTTTCCACCGTCGATATATAAATTAGGTATAGTACAAAACCAAAGATTTCTTAATAGAAATCTTTGTATAGATCTATGAACTTCAGGTTATGATTTCATCATTCGTTATAAGAACAACACAACACTATTTTTCACTCACACATGCAGAAACTTACGCACGCATTTGCGTATCAAGGACAGTCACACGTCAAAGCGATCTTTGTTTGTCTATTATGCTAGTATTAGGAAGTCTTTGGTCAAAACGTAGCTTTTAAAACATAAAAGCATTTGTCATTGGTGACAGTTTTGATGCGGGTATTCACTATCGTGTAGGTTATTTCTTTCGAAAGGTTTTAATATACAAAAAATCAATTTATGTAGCAAGCAAGCGAAGCCGCGGGCAAAAGTAATTTACATTAAAACGAAGTCTATTTGTCTGTGTTTGAGGTGATCATGGGATTCACTAGTCCAATTTTGATGCAATATTCACGTCATTGCGTAGAATATTTTTTCCGGAAAGTTTCATCAAAATATAACGAATTTTGTGGTGTTAAAAATTTATTATTTTTAAAGAATTTTTAATAAATGATCATGGTCTCACATGATTTCATTTCTTATCGATTAATGTGCGCTTGCCCTTACCAAAACCCCGCTATCAGCTTTTATCTGATCACACACAACCTTTGCGTGCATTCTGACATAACTGGAGCAAAATAACAGTTAAAAAGTCTGTCAAGTATACATCGTGGATACTGCGTGGGTTCTGTAAAAAACAACTGGGAACCGATTATTAAACTATGTATTATTAACGTTCTATTAACAGTTATTTGTGTATTTATATACTTTATTGTTTACACAAATAATAATAATAGTTCCAAAAGAAAATACATACAAAAGGCGTGCTTAGACGTGATTTCTATCAGCAAACGTGGGAGAGCGATAGGTGAACTTAAGTTTTAGTATGGATTACATTTTGCTAGATGTTTGACTTTGACTTAAAATATTGCAGCATCTTTTAAAGAAATGAATTTGACGGTGTAAATTAAAAAAACAAATCCCTACATAGCTTATGTCATTGGATTTTCTGAATATTGTTTTTCTAAAACTTATGGAAAATATGGAAATCCGACTCCTAGTAATAACTGAAAAAGAGAAATAATTGAGGGGAACCTTACGCGAAACATACTCTCGCGTTCTACTATTTAAACTTATTGAATCGTATTATTTCGTAAAAATAAAAATTGTTGATCATCCGATCGTGTATATAACACAAGTATCACAGTAAACGAAACAAAACATTTTTTTTTGGAATGGCTAAATTCTTGTGGCCCTAATGATGGCCTTTCAAGAGTCATCGGACATGTATGTTTTAGGGCGAGCGCAGAAGGCGCTCAGCCAGGAGCCGCCAGTAAATCGGGGGAAGGAACGGACCTCTGCTTAGAGCGTTGCTTTCGGAAGGCACCACGGGATCGCAAGTCGGTGAGAGAGACAAAAGATCTGAAAGATCACTAAAATCACGAAAAACGCCATGTGGCGTTCCCACAACTATGTGTTACCTACTGACATATATTTTATTTAGAACACACAGAGAGATGCAACGTCTCTGCGAACGCTATGCGGTTCTAAACCGCCCGTGAGAGTGGGATCGTCGACAATTCGAACAGCACGCCGTTGGACGGAGTCAAATGGGTCCAATTGATTAAATGAACAGACTTAGGTTCTCTGGTGATAGTAAAGACATTTTTAGTAATTTAAATTTATTGATTTTAGTTACTCAAAAATAGTTTATTGTTGATCATGAGTAGCTGATAGCTCATACTAGTAGCTGAGTAGCTGAGCAGTAAGCAGCTGCTCATTGGGTATTTATTGCTCATTGCTGCTCGTTTAAATACAAATCCTTTATATATAACTAAAAAAAACATACGCGTCGAATATTTTTGAAGTCGGTTAAAAAGGACGCTGAAGATTTGTTAACAGAATTTCCTCCTACACGGTACCCTAAAATGTAAAGCGAATTCAC
Source organism: Sesia apiformis (assembly GCA_914767545.1). Lineage (NCBI taxonomy): Eukaryota > Metazoa > Arthropoda > Insecta > Lepidoptera > Sesiidae > Sesia > Sesia apiformis. The sequence goes on from OU611958.1 coordinate 2,685,066, forward strand.
ATTTACAATATTTTGCTTTTGTTACGTCAAAGGCAATCGTGGGCGGTTTTTATTGTCTTATATAATTGTTATGCGAATTATTTTGTAACTTTTTCTGTTAAATCTTGCCGCCATTCGTGTAGGTACTGTAATCAGTAGTGTGACTGTCTGGGCAACAATTAAAAATATTTCACCAGTATCGCTGATTATATTAATGAGATTTCATGCTGTAGGAGCACAAATTAATCCGATAAATACTTATGATTAATTAAGACATTAAGGAGGATTATTTGTATTGTTGGTTGATAGTCCAAACGTATATATTTTCGACTCTCGTTCATGTGAGTTCTCGGCCCGTAACACTTAGTTCTACTAAAGTACGGCCCTATGAAATTATCATTAGCTCGGCGATGAGAGAAAACATCGTGAGGAAACACGCATGTTCGAGAATTTAAAAAAAAACTGGAGCACGTGTATCCACCTATCCGCACTGGGCCCAAATTGTGGATTATGGGCCCGTAATTCACTAGAAACCTGTGCCCTGCAATGGGACTTTATAGGCTGATATCTAATCTATATTTCTCATGATGTAGATTTGCATTAACATTTGCATCAGATAACTAACAAACAAAAGCAAACAGTAATTTCACAAATACGAATGAAAAGATAATACAATAATTAACTTCTTTTAACACTAATATGCTTTCATTTTTATTCGACTAAAGATGAAATGAAGCCCTTAAGGAAATCCAAATTCATTAGAAAGCCGAAAGGAGCTGTTCCTCTCTGTCAGTCATGCGGTATGGTAATAATAGCACTGAAGAATGTCACTGAATATGGCGGTCTTTTTAACCTGTGACTTTTGAGTCTTTTTCTCATTAATTTAAAAAGATATTTAAATTTTCTAGTTCTAGTAATTTAGTTTTCTAATTTCCTAAAAATATTCGGCTTCATCCTAGTTGAGTTCCCCGCACCCAGTCTAGCTAGGTGACTCCTCCCGCGCACCTACTCCTCCAATACGGAATTCCAATATTTTTAGCTATTTTATCCACCCCATTTCCGTTCAGAAATGTAGTTGTTCTGAAAGTTGCATCTAAGAGAGTTCCCACGATATTTGTCCATTCCTATCCACTCCGCATTTTAAAGCTGATTGGCGAATATTTTATTTCCTTACGTGTAACCACGTGTTACAACAACACGCATAAATCACTAAACACGTCGCGCCGTATCCCCGAATTTCCCACACGCGCGGCCGCACGTGGGACGAGCGCGGGCGAAACGTGAAACACGTATGAAATTGTGTCGTCCGGAACAGTTGTATACGATAGAGAACCATTCGAGTTTAAGTAGGGATGATCTGAACTTATTTCAATTATTATTCAATTATTTCAACTTTGGAATTTTTGTCTGTCTGTCTAAACAAGCATCAAGCAAAAACCGCTGAATGGATTTTAATGAAACTTGGCACAGTTATAGTTTGTGTTGCGGGTTAAGATTTACGGTACTTTATATCCAGATATTTTATACAGTTCCCATGGGAATCACAATTGCACGCGAACGAAGTGGCAGACACCGTTAGTAAATAATGTAACAAACAAAACACACCCATGCTCGTGACAAACCTTTCGTTGCTATACATTTTCTCACACTGACCTGAAAACATAATATTATTAATTAACAAAACAGAAAAATATACACTCGTACATAGGTATTTGACATGAAATAAATTAACGGATATACATATATAATAAATAGTAATATAATTCGATGGAACAAACAGAAATGGGATATAATGGTAAATGGACTCTGATATTTTTGCACCAATATATGTTACCATGTAATTCCAATAAACTAATGGTGAATTGGCAAATAGGTCACCTGATTCAAATGCACAATAAAATACAAATGAATTCACTTTTTCCCTAATAATATATTCACATAAAAATATCATATCATAAAAGCAGAAGCAGCTGCGTAAGATATAAATTGTTAATATATCTTCTTTTAAGTGCCAATTCCTTTATAATTACGAGCTGTGTTTTCGACTTGAAACATTGAATAAATACGAGAAAATAAAGATAAAAGATGGCTAGTAATATGCAAATGGATTAAAAATAATACGATAATATTAAATGCACAATTTATAGGCATATATTTTATACAAAAAGAACCTAAATGAGTATAAAATATAGGGTTGTTCTTATTTTAATTATTAAATATTCCAAAAATAATGTAGCATTTCATGGTCGTTCATCATTTCCTTTAAAAATACATTATTATCTTCTATGTAAGCTTCCCGAACTCTCCTTATCAATTACATACGAATACGATTACAAGCGATCTTTCTTCACTGTTGGATATAGGCCTCTCCCAAAGTTCGCTACGATAAACGATTTTTCGCTTTGTGTTATAAACAATTTTATATTTTTGTTAAAAAGATTGTCCCTTTTCATGTTGTATTATTGTATGTCCATAAGGCGGGACAGCGATACAATATACTGTTAAATTTAATTTGATTTGTCTTAATTGTAGATTTTTAATACTTCTTGAGTTACTTTTAACTTTTAACCGCGTATATATCTTTTAACCACCACCCATGGAATTAAAACGCGACAAAAAAAAAATACCTATCTGTAACTGCATAACCCTGTCCCAGTGGTGGATGATGGACGCGTCTTGGACAATATCTGGTCACCTCCGAAAAGATATTGTTCTCAAAAAACGATGAATGTACGGTCAGCAGATACAGGCATGGGAACAGTCGGTAGTCAGAGAATTTTAAACAGTTTACTTATGCAATTAGGAGATTACTTAATACAAATAGGTAAGCGAAAATTGGGGTCGTTCAAAATATATAACAAATAAATATTTTAACTATTTTAATTTTTTTTTTTATAGATTAGTGGGCGGACGAGCAAGCGGTCCCACGTGATGGTAAGTGTTACCGCCGCCCATGGACACCTGCAACACCAGGGGGCATGCGGGCGCGCCGCCGACCTTGCAAAATCCTATTCACAGCTCTCTTGAAGAACCCCATATCGTAGCTTAATGGAAAGACCTCTTGAGGCAGTTCGTTCCACAGCCTACGGGTTCGCGGTATAAATATGTTAGTTAACTTATTTATTACGAAAACTCTTAAACATACAACAACTACCTTACAGTCCTATTTATAGTTCTTACAATTCCTAGTTATATGTCCTACTTTATAGTCTAGACAACTGTCCGTGAACAACAAACTGAAGCCAAGCTGCATAAGAATGGGCGAGTCTTTTAAAACTTCGATCATAGCGGGAGAGATTGACATAGCATGCGTGTTTGTGTCGCGTGTACTGACAATCAGTTGGCATAGTTTCAATACGCCACTTCATGGAAAGACAACGTTACGTCTTTACTAGTCTAATGTTTACATACTATTTTGACTCTATAAAAAATAAAACCTTATCAAGTGACAATATTTTGTTAACTGTTCGTGCGGACGCTACGCGTTATGACACGCAACACAATATGTCCGAGAGCATTTATCATCATAAGAGCTGCTATAGTTGTGAACACATTGTATCCCACTCGGCCGCGACAATACACAGCCTATCGGGCTTAGTTCATTTGTTCGTGTACAGCATGCATCACAAGTTTATCCTACGTTTTGAGTAACAAAAGAATGGTTTGATATCAAAGTAAACGTCCCTCCACAGATTTTTCCTTACAGCCACTTACACCTTGAACCATGTCCCATGAACCACATGGTAAATGGCCATAGGAAAATATTACAATGCCCCAGAAATATTCAGGATTGTTAGTGATAAATGAGAAAGAGAAACAATCAAATGAGCACCAGAAAATATTGCTAAAACTTGCCAACATCTGTCAAAAATGACACAACGAGTTTTGGTGTGTTTTTCATTTGTCAAGTGTGATAATGATAACGTTCTATATGTATCACAACCAAATTCACACACAGTATAATTAAAAATCATGGACCGTTCCGTACATTTCTTAGAAACGATTACTTTTTATTAGCAATCTCTCCACGTTCCGCTACCATTTGCACATCAGGAGAACGAGTCTTAGCACTCCATATCAAAACGATCGCCGACAGGTTCAGCTCAATTATATCGTAAAATTTTACATTGTCATTTATGTGTATCACCTAATTTTTTCATCCCTCTCTCTCACATTTAGGAAAACGAGAGATGGAAAGAGACGCCGCTCCTCGTAAAATTATATTGGACCTTAAAATTGACAGTGCTCAACTTTAAGTAAACAGAATGCTTTAAGACCTGTGATTTTGAAGATAAGGCTTCGTTTTTATGAGGCTTAAATCGCTAAAATAAAGTTCAAATTTGCTTATTCACTTTTTTTGTGACCTGGTTTTGAAGTGTCATTGCAATTGGCGAGACGAGCGATGATTGAGGGTTGATTGACCGAAACGTTTTTGGCGATAACAATATCAATAACAATTTGTCATTAATTTGATGTTAATTCAGGGTAAGCATGAGAGTTTTAAATAATACTTTGTAAAGTATTTATTATAATAATATTACTTTGAATAATAATAATACTTCAATCGATATCAGTCTGCAAAACAAAGCTCTACTATATGAAACAAAGAAATAAAGAAAAAATTATTCAACAAGGCACATAAAAATACAAAGAAAAAAAAGCATTAACAGAATGACAGAAAATAATTATGTGATAGAAGCAGTGAGCAAGATTTAATAATTGTCATCCGGTGCGTGGCAATGCTGAAAGAGTCTTCAGCTCAGGATAATGCTGAATGTATGAGACTTCAGCGCTGACTTTCAGCTGAAGCCCCGGTGATGCACGAATGTAAGTAAGTGGACATGGTGGGTCCCACTCCAATATCTTCCACTACAAACCACCCCTTGTAGTAACGATAGCTCTTGCCAGTTGGCGCGTTCATTAATATTGGGATTATTTAAGTCCGACTGCTTGTAATTACCACCATGGCGAAGCCAGTGATCGGATTGATTTATGGCTTGCATTTAAACAGCAACAAAATACTAAATAAACAGAAAATTATGATCAACAAAACAAACGAGAGTGCACGTTGCAATCCAACAGCCGCTTGGCGCACTTGAATGGCTACGTTGCCCCTCTCTCACAGAAGACTACCTTGAAATATACTGCATTTCACTTTATCTTATTTCCCTAATGTACGTACGTGCCTCGGTAATGAGTGAGATGTGCCAGAGCCTATTCTCATCCTATCCCTCCCTATGTTCCCAACCCTTTCTCCAAATCCATTCCTATATCTCCAAAGGTAGGCAGCACATCCGGGGGCGTGCCAACGTTTGTCATTTTGTACTATTGGCATGTATCGCGGATGTCTATGGGCGACAGTATGCACTTACCATCAGGTGGACTGTATGCTCCTCTGCCACCTTCGTCCATAAAAGAAAATTAAGACGTAGTTTTACATCCAGCTACATCTAGTTACATTCAGGCTCCTACAGAAGGCTAAAGAATGCTCCAGCTGTCCCCACCAGTAGATGGTTACAGGCTGCAAGTAGATACGAGTAGATAGATAGATAGATAGAGTGAATATTAATGGAAATTAAAAGCACTAATAAACAACAGGAGTGGATGAAACGAAACTCATAACTAAATAAAACTAATATTCGTCCATAAAAAAAAACTGTTTTTGAATAACTGAAATAAATGATTTTAAATTACTTAGAATGCCATCACCAAGTGGGTCCCGCTTTGTGGCTTGGTCATTTAATTATTTCTCATAAAAAGTGCACTTTGGCAGAAACTTTAACTTGAGATTTGTTGAGACCGTAACCGTAATCAGCCCTTGTAACGTCCACAGCTGGGCATGGGTCTTATGTCTTATGTACACGTAACGTAACACATAAGGAACGTATAATCTTAAAACGTCACGCTGGTCAAATGAGTTGGCAGTCCAATCTTTTAGAGGTGGTGTAATGTCTTAGCGCTTGTGGTAGCGGGATTGTTGAGACCATTTATACTCCTAAAGAAGATATAGAAACAGACATTATTTCGTAAAACGTCAACTGTCTCTTATGGAAGTTACTAGAAAATATCGTAACATTTAGGAATCATCATATTTAGCATCAATTACGACAATTCCCATATCAACAAGGACGCCATATTGCCAAATTGTAAATCCAAATTGAAGTAGACGATCGACTGTTTTTATTTTATCAAGAACGAGTTCTTACGCAATATGTGAACCGAATACCATTTTCGATATAAGTAGTGTTTGTACCTTCCGCATTTTCTGCAGCACCTTTACTCCTGATAACTGGATCCCACGTTTAAAATATTGTACTCGCTTATCTACCAATTTCTGGGCAACACAGAACTCTTTAATTTGTCGGTGATGTATCTTCAAGAACATCTCGCGCCATACTTCTTGTTATCGCATCCGACTCGTGATATCGAACACTTTAATCAGTGTCCTGGTGGTAAATCTTTGGTTAATTACCTGTCGAGCAGTATCGATTATCGGGAATCGATTATTCGGGAGCTTGTGTATCGAGGCGATTAACAAGCTGTATGGTGACAAGTTTGCAAAACGCTTGGTGAATACATGAGCATTACGATCAAGTTCGATTGTATCTGGTTCTAAAGCAAGACAAAATATTAAGAAACATTAATATGAAGCCTACAGCTCAAAACATGAAATCTATACGACATAATCGCTTTAGCATCAGTTTAATGGTCAATGCTAACATAGTCATATAAGATTGTATGTGAATATTTTCTGCTATCGTTGTCATGAAAGGGCCTTTTTTCTATTTGGTTTATTCCAAATTTAGGAGGTATAGAAATATTTTACAAAATATATTTGTGGTTGTAGGTATGCATACTTTATAAATTATTATTTAAGACATTACAACCGATATTTTTTCTATTTAATTATTAATTTATTTTTGCTTTTTTTACTCTCCTCTAAAGCCACAAAATCATACGGTCAGCAATATGCTAACGCAACGAAAGCCATTCAATTCTCGCTCTTGTTACTATCGTATTCATATGCTAATAGGTGTAGGTTGACCGTTCATTCAAACTTATATGACTCCCCAGTCGAGAATTTTTTTAATGGTCTTCTAACACGAAGTAACTATATCAAAATTCATAACAGTGATTAACTGATTGGGAAAACAGAGGACAATTCAACCTCAACAAACTAAAAAGTCTATTATGAACTTTAATCATTTGTACAAAGACTGAAAGTGTAGTTTTGATCAATGGTCCTTGCGGTCACGGTATTTAGCCTTCAAAGCACCAAATACACCTGTGCCTGAAGCAACACCAAAAATATATAATTAATAACAAAAATAACAGTGACAGTTTGTCGGTAAAGGCGTTTTCGGGACACGAGATGATATTCATCACACACACCCTGAAGATAATTCGAAGACAATTTGCTTGGTTTATCAGTACGTAATTATCCGAACCAGCGACTTAATGAACGGTTGTGATATTATGCACCGGTTTGGAGGATAAGCGATTCTCTTTTATCGCCTCGGTTTTCTTTTAAGGTTGTATTAAAGAAACAAATTTTAACACAATACAATATTGGAACAATACATACATACACAATACATAGGAACAATCCTTTGAGAACATCCTTGTTTGCTTAGACTTCTCTCCTATCTAGTGCTGTTTGTTATCATAAGAAGTCTACAAAAACTTACAACTTAAAAGTTTATAACGCCAAACTCAAAGGCCCACACTAATATTCCTCGTGCCGTGGGTCTAGAGACAAACAAAGATGAACACACCACCCAGACTCGAAGAAAGATTTGTCTTTAAACAAATGAACGACAGGTCGGGATCGAACCCAAAACTTTTATCACTATCAACTAGGCTAATGGAATGTAATTTTCAACTTAATTACTCCCACAGCTGAGTATAAAATTCCGTTCGTTCCTACCATCCTCTTTGGTGCTGAGCTGTTCTCATCTCTCTGTTCCAGTCTTCTGGATATCATCGATCCATCTTGTCGCTGGACGACTAACCATTCGTTTATCTTCCCTCAACCTCCACTCAAGATCTTACTCCACATACTATAACCTCGTCTAGTTAGGTGACATGGCCCAATTCCATTTGAGTTGCTCAACTCTCTTAAATGCTAGATCTTGTACCTAGTACGACGCAGTATCTCGGAAGTTACGCTAAACTATTTGTAAAGTTATGAACTTATTTTTATTTTTTCTCAGGCTCAATTTGGTCGTTTCACGATTCTGTTTAATAGAAACATGTTTAAATACACATTTTTTAAGACAAAGCAATAAAAAGATATATTTTTTAAAGATTTCACATAAAATCTCCAATCAAAATCACATTTAATTTGGATTTTTCATTGTTTTTGTTCTAACCCCTGCAACAAGGACCATCTCGTCTTTGCCTTGCACCACTCACTGAAATATTACGCTCCTGCGCATCTTCGCGTAAGAATAAAGTGGACGCTCCGACCGCCGTGTTATTAACCCGTGAGTTATGGCGATGACACGTATAGTGTTGTCGAAAAAAATGACGTACTGAAGCGATAATTACCCGCGAAATTTAATTTCCATGAAACATATAATTGGAAGAAAGCGCTTTGAGCAGGTTGTGTTAATGAATCTGAAGATAACACATGACTCTTCATGATAACAGATGTCAAACGGTCAATGTGGCGATCGACCAATTAGTCACGAGGCCTTTTACGATCGGAAATAGTTCTATAGTCAGTTCCAATTCAATTTGCAGAAGACAAAATAAAATCAGTGTGTACTATCTCAACGTTTAACTTTCAACCTAGGGCAAACTTGCTGTCTCAATGAATCAATGACGGATATACGAGTATAAACAATTATGACCTCACTAATTAGGCCGCCATTATGAACAAATTGGATTGAAACAAACTGTACATTTCCTACAATGTTAAACTACATTCAATAGAAAAATGAGTTTACGCCACCGATAATTTACTTATATTACTATTTCACATAAAATTACATACTCGAAATAACGCCACCAATTTTTAAATATTTCTCCAGACATGAGATTTTGAACCCACTTATTGCGAAGTAATTAGTGACAGTTCATTGTACCAAGGGATTTGAAGGGAATATTTCTATAAGTCGTGTCTGCAATAAAAGCCTTTTAATAAAAGTAGTGTTTTTTTCTGCCTAGCGATCGCTTGCCGCCAAATGTTTATGTTATAGATCGCCTATAGTGCTATATAAGTTTGAGCATCCCTGGCTCTACAACATTGGCCGAGAAATCATTTAAAGAATATTTTTTTTTAGATTCGTAAACAAGTTATTAAAAAAGTACAAGATTATTTCACAACCTAGGCGCCTCATGAATATGCCGATAATTGAGCTGCAAAAAAGTTTGTATTTGTTCAATCAGTTGGGTTTGCTGCCACAAGCCCCGAGGAACTTTGTAAAAGATAGTAATAGAAAAGGTTCATATCATGTTTAGCCCACGGCATTGAAGTGTTAATAATAAAAGATGTATGAAAATGAAAATTTTCATTTAAAGTATATCTCAATTGTGTTGGAACATGGTCCTTTCATGCCACAGTAGTTGTAGAACAAAACAAATCAAGGTCTAAAGATTGCTTACAGAGCGAAATGAATTTTACAAAAGAATGCATTTTTTGATAATCATTATTACAAGGTTAAGCAGATATATAAATAAAAACTTGAATAAAAAATATATAAGCTTATAGTGGTCTTAAATTCACCGAGTAGCTCGTACATTATAATGCTCCAGTTCGAGTTTTTCCGACTAGTGTAATTAAAATAAAAATATATAAAACATAAGACGTTAAACGCGATGATGTTATGGAAACAACATCAATTATGAGATAATTACCATCGTAACTCAAACTCGGCGATCTACTAGTTGATGTGGGGCAGATGGCTTCTCCGCTTCGGGCAAAAAGAGAAATGTGTCATAGACATAACTGGGACTGATTGAATAAAAGTTAATATGAATAAATAACAGTTCTTCTTGGTGGCTACCACTTTCTTGACGATCTATTTAGATATTTTAGTATTACTCATCGCTCCACCCAATACTACGGTGGTAGTATTGGTATCCATCCAATCACACACTTTACTCAAGTTTAACCTAATTTGTTCTTGGTCTTCTAAACTTTATGTGATGGTTATGTAACTTTTATTATGTAAATTGTCTTATTGTGCTAAATTCATTCATGCATGCTACATTTTAATTTTGCATGTCATTTTTATGACAAACATGTAGAACTTCTCTTATTTTCTTTTTTTCCATCTTATTGTTATAAATTCAGTAAATAAATTATGAATAAAAATATATGTATTCTTAACTAGAACTTGCTGTTACAAAATTGTTGATTAAAACTGCTGCTAGGCAATCTAATTAAGTGTACTTTGTAATTAATTCAATTCATCCAATTTGAGTACACGTGTCAGCCTATAATGTTTCACTGCAGGGTACAAGCCTCGCATAGTAAATCACTGGGGGTTTTGGGCTGTTATTCTCCACGCAGGCCCAGTACGGATTAGTGGATCACATACTCCAGATATTTAGAGCATGCGGGTTTCCTCGCGATGTTTTCCCTCACCGACGAACAAGTGACATATCCGTGCTTACCATAAGTAGAAACTCGGTGGTACGGGCCGAGGACACGAATGTGAGTCGAGTAAAGATATCCCTAAGCTACCACCGCTCTACTATGAGTAATGAATACAAATTGTTTTATAACATTTGGACTGATACAAAGGTTTAAAGTCTAAAATTAAAAGAGCTACCATATATACTCGGAATTTCGTTATGAAATGATGTACAAAATCTGAAATGAAGTCAAAAACTAAAGTTATCAATATAGGTCAAAAAATTAGCAATCTGAAGTGACAGTGGCAGGCAGGCAATAGATTGAAGATCACGTAACGGGAAGCGCGCGCGGGACGTCATCTGGTCATCTGGCGGGTGAACCGACGACTTGAATAACTTCGCGAGTGGAACATCGTATGTAATGACGAGTCTTGAGAAAGGCCTATATTTAACAGTGAAGAGACATATGCTGATAGTAAGGTACAGTCGCCAAATTTCGTCCGCGAACCTAATTTCGTCCCCTTCCGTTTTTTTTCTTTCAACAAACGCCATCTAATTTTGATATCCCGAATCAAAAGTTAGTTACTTCATTCGGCCATTGTAGAAAAGTAGTGGTAAAACGTCGCTCCTACAACAAGATATTTAAAAAAGAAAAAAACTGTTCAAGGTGAGTTTTTGATTGAAATATTCTCGGCCTTGATTAAATATTGATATGTTTGATTTCTTGAAACGAAAGTTTTGTCAAAATGAACATTATTATATATGATTTAAAACGATAGGAAAAATTTTAGGTTATGACATGTGTTTTTTGTTAAATGGATGTTTATTAAAACAAATAACAAATTCCTAATAACGTCCCCCTACGTGGACCTAATATCGTCCCCGGGACGATATTTAGGTAACTTCACCTTACTTTTAAGTTTATTTTCTATAGCTGTTTTCTATATTTAGTTAATATTTTTCTTTATACTTTAGATGCCAAAGAGAAAGCTGTGGGATCCTGAAGCAATGAAAAAAGCTGTTGAAGCTGTACGAACGAAAGAAATGGGTTATAAAAAGGCAGTAAAGTTATTTAACGTCCCAAGAGCTAGTTTGAAAGATTACGTGAAAAATTCTGAAAAATCTGTAGAAAATGTAGTTTCTGGGAAAATGGGAAGAAAACCAGTTTTGCCCTTAGAATCAGAAGAGGAGCTGGTAAACTATTGCCTGCAAATGGAGAAGAATTACTATGGTGTCACCGCTTCTGATTTAAAACGAATGGCTTTTCAATTGGCTATCAGGAATAATATTCCACATCCATTTTCACAGACCAAAAAGAAGGCGGGCAAAAAATGGATGAAGTTATTTATGGCTCGTCATTATATGTCATTTATGACCGCATAAACAAGAAATAATGTATGCAGAAAAGAAGCGGAAGGAGAAGGAAGGAGAAGGATGAAGTAGTAGCGGGAAAAAAAGGGACAGAAGTGTGGAAAAAACTAAAACAGCAGGAAAAAGCAAAAATAACAATAAAACCAACAAGCGACAAAAGCAACAGTCTTCTGACAGGGAAACATCTGATGGTGACCCAATTTTGGTCTCTATTAACAAAGAAGATAGCGATAATGATGACGCTGAATGCCCAGTTTGTCATAAAAGCTTTTCCGAAGACAAAAATGGATAAGATGCATCAAATGTTTCCAATGGATGCATGAGGATTACGTTGAAAATCCAGGACCTAAATTTATCTGTACAACTTGTCTGGAAAATTAGAATTACTTAAACCATATCAATGATTGACAAAGGTCTGATTAGATATTATAATATGATTACTAAGTACCAATTTTATATAATATTTTTATGAATACAATTTAAGTTCACGTACTGATTATTGCGATCTCAATATCGTCCCCGGGACGGAATTAGGTGCCCAAAAATATATTTTTAGAATTTGCACTTTTTTGTTAAAGCTATCTTTATAGAATTTGTAACAAAGTTAACAAGGTTTTGATTATTTTTAAGAATAAAGGAGTATTGTACCTAATGTTTGACGTTTTATTTATTATTTTACCTGTAATATTTTTTTTTCTTCAATTTTTTTACAAAATGGGGACGATATTTGGCGACTGTACCTTATAATAACATTTTAAGTTTACTAACTCACAGTTCTCTTCTTATTTATTTATTTATACTTTATAGCACACAAACACTGTACAAAAGGCGGACTTAGTCAACCTTTGAGTAAACGCCTATTAAACATACTCTTCGTATGAATATATCTCTTAATACGAGTGCGAGTATATTCTTATGAACATATTCTTAGCGCAGCAAACATTAACGATTTCCTGGTATTCTTAACTTTATATCAAACTGGATGTAGCTATGTGTGAACACAAATATCTAGATAATTTTGATTCTTACATTTATACTGATCTTTTTAACATTCATTGCACAGTATCTTTTAGTTGCTCGTCTCAAAGACAAATTGATGGGAGCTAGCAAACTTTCCATGATTTCCACGAGAAACCGTAATGACTTAATAGCCTCCACGGTGGACCGTAGGCGGGGCGGGCAGAGGCTTTCGACACTAGTGATTTCACCTCAATCGGACGTAATCGATTGTAATTCTCGATGTCTCACTTTCGATACAATCGAGCCTTAACGACATCTTCAATGGAAGGAAGGGTGTAAAAGTAATTTGTATGTTGGCGGGTGACGATGATGTGCGCTGGCGCATCGTTGAGCGGTTTAAAATTGACGTTAATAGAGGTTCAATAACATTCGTTATCGTTAAGCAGATGAGATGATGCGAGGTCTTATTATTCTCATTTGAGCTGTTGCTCATTGAGTATTAAAATAAGGGAAGTACGCGAACATAAGGCTTTCTTTTGGAATGTCGTCGTGTAGTATATTGAATAAGGCTTTTAACACGAACAATAGCACGTTCACATAGTGCACTCGCAACTCGTGCGCAGTGAGCCCGCATAAAATAAAAATCATAAAAACTTACCTTTATGATCTGTTAAAAATCATAACAGATCATAAAAATTTACCTACCTACTACGATGATGACGTCAGCCAACAACTGATGGGATAAATGGGGTCTCAAATAGAGACTCAATACTGGGAAACGTAAAGTAAGACGCGCTCCGTTGACCGGGTTGACAGGGTTGACGGGGGGCGACTTGAACATGTCATTAGCGACTTGATAAGAAAAATGAAATACTGCATGTGACGTGGCCCTTAAGACCGGCCTGTATCCAGCAATACAGAGATACGAGCTGAGGATGTGGTATGGTATTCGAAGTATTCTCCACGACAATTGATACACTTTTTATGCGATGAAACCACTGTGTGAAGCATTTAGCCCACCCTTCTTTAGGCACCTCTTCAACAACCGTTTGGAAAGCCGTTAATGCCTCTTCTGCATTTATAAAACGTATTCCTCTGAGTATATCCTTCGTTTTACGGAATAAATAAAAATCACAGGGCGTCAGGTTGAGACTGTACGGCAAATGACCCATTTACAGTATTCAACTCTTCATTTACAGTATTCAACTCTTCATTTACAGTATTCAAAAATTGCTTCGATTGTCTGACGGAGTGAGCCGGGTCATTTTTTTTATGGACTGAGGCGGCAGACGAGCATACAGTCCACCTGATGGTAAGTGGATACTGTCGCCCATAGACGTCCGCGATACATGCCAACATTAGTACAAAATGACAAACGTTGGCACGACCCCGGATGCGCTGCTTACCTTTGGAGCTATAGGAATCTATTTGGAGAAAGGGTTGGAAAAATGGGGAGGGATAGGATGGGAATGGGCTCTGGCACATCTCACTCACTACCGAAACACGTACGTACATTAGGGAAATAAGATAAAGTGGGAAATGCAGTATATTTCAAGGTAGTCTTCTGTGAGAGAGGAGTAACGTGGCCAGCCGAGCGTGCCCAGCGGCTGTTGGATTGCAGTGTGCACTTTCCCCCTCAAAACAGTAGGTTATCGTAGAGCATGGCATTTTGAAAACAGAAGGCAAGCAAGCAGCTAGTTGTGCACATACCAGTGAGTAGATACTATTCTTTTATTTTCTAAAGTTATATAGCAAAGTGGCCCGATCTGCCAAAGAAAGAGGCAATCATCTTCCTTACAGCACTCAGTCCTTTCTTTACTTTCGGCGGCAACTCTTCGAAAGGAAAGACCCACTGCGCAGATTGCCTCTTAGTTTCAGGCTCACAGCAGCAGATCCAGATTTCATCAACTGGTACTATATTAAAAATAGCATTTGATTGACATTTGTCGAATGCAACGAAAGTCATAAAAAAATGTTGTACGAAAATGTGCTCTTGTTAAATTCATTTTTCGGACAACTTTAAAAATTTAATAGCATTTGACAAGCAAAGAGTTCCATTTTGAAATTCGTATTTGGTTTTTCTATCGTATTATACAGTAGCAAGCGTAAGAACTTTTAATTTTACCTATCGTATTTAGCAATTTATGGTTCATCCGTTTTTTTTTGCGTTTGTACTCCAATCCTTCAATACGAGTATACCTAAGCAATATACAAAACCCTTTCCACAGTAAAGCACGCAGCTTTGCAAGCTTCCGTTAACCAGGTCACTTTGAAGACCACTTTAAATTCTAGGCTGTGCGATTAAGCCTTAATCCCGAGGGAAGTATGTAAATGGATCGTGATCTACATGCAACATTGTAAGAGCGACGTGCCTGAACATTGATTTATCGGAGAAACGTTTGGACATCCATGCGGTGGTATTATGAATTGAGAATGTCACGTAGTTGACAGTTTTTAATAGATTGGCTGAATTCAAGAATTCGAGATTTCATCAGATTTTGATCGCCAAGACTGTTGATTACATTGATTCCAACATTAATTATTGATATAATGTTTACTATTTCTGAACGGCAGGCAAACTTTTTAGTGTGACAAATTTGTTTCTCTTGAAACGATACTTAGCGTATAACTAAATGTCCTCTAATGTCCCAACTACATAGCGTATAACGATATGTAATTGGGTCAATGACGCTAAAGAGTGCTGCGGTAGAGATTTGGTTGGGAACAGCGCAAGACCAGGGAGGGTGGCACGAACGAAAAGAGGCTCTTATACTCAGCAGTGGGTGGAAACAATGATGATGATGATGATGATGAAGTATCCATTTATTTATTTTCATGTTTTAATTTGCTGTGCACGCAATTTATTAGCTAAAATATCTCACAAAATCAGTTACAATTTATTTAATTAATTAAAAATTATAGACAATGCAATTGTACACTTGGAAAAAAAAGAATAATTGTAATTATTGTTTATATGTAGATGATGTTTACAGTGTTGTGAAAAAGAGCGCTAAACGTTCCAGCACTGAGAGAGCGCTAATGAACATTTAAGACTGAAGCGTTGATTACTTTCAAACACTAGATTATTTTAAAAAAAAATATTATTATCAAAATTACACCCTCTTTTTTATAATCGTTGATTTACTAAAGAGAGTAGTAAGCCTTCCGATTATTTATGGAACATAATCTCATTGAAATCGCAGCCGCGACTAGTTTGGCTGTAGCCATCGATATGGGAGAAATAATAGAAACGTGAATAATAGATACATCATACGTTCTTATCAAAGAAACCTGGTTGGCAACTTCTAGTGGAGTGGTAGTGGTGGGGCGGGGCGGGGGGGGGGGGGGGGGGGGGTGAAACAGATGAGGAGGGATGCATTAAAACGTGATATTTGAAACTTACATACACAATAAGAATATTCCATTTTTAAAATATATATGAATTAAATAATTCGAGAGCTACTGAACATAGAACTCTATTAGACTGTAACGTGGCTGCCCTAGAGTGCTTGTATAACATATCTAGTATGTATTCTCGATGGCTCTAGATCATCTTGTCAAGACAATTTTACATTTCATCCGTCGATTGTTTATGGCTCTATTTTGTGAATAACTCCATAATTGTTTCATTTAAGTCCATCAATTGTTTGTGGACAATTAGATTAAGAATGGTGTAATTGAATTAAGAATGGTTATTAACAGTCGGTACCCTATAAGAAAGCGTTACTTGAGGAAACGTACTTATTAATATTATAATACTAGCTGTGCCCGGCCACGCGTTGCTGTGGCTGCACAACAGATGACGCTTACCCTCTTTTTACCTGTTTTTGGGTAAAAAGCATGTTTTTTATACTGTGATAGGTATATAAAAACACGCGCATATTCGAATGCTACGTTGTGTCAAAATTTCAAAACAATCGGGGAAGAACTTTTGGAGATTTAATATTTTGAACAAACGAACGTTTACATTTTTATTTATATAGATAGATTATCGCCCTGCAAGATGACAATATTGTAGATAGGTAATGCTGGTATCGCCAGTGTAATGTTAATATTATAAGTCAACAATTTTGTCATTCTTATCTCTAATGTCTATAATAATAATAATAAATTCTCTTTATTTCGACCAACTCAGGATCATAACATTTTTATCACAATTCATTGTTAATAAGAACTCAATTTAAAAATTTCTTAGCCTATAGTTAGTTAGCCAAATATAAATTAAATTAAAATTAGAATTATGCTGATTTATTTGTCAGCACATGTAGCATACAACAACGCTTCATGTACTGACAGTCGAACCTGTTCGAAAACATATACACACCTATACACTCCTTTAATATTTACATTACTCGACAGCCAAGCAACGCTATTACACTAAATATTAAATAATATAACACGTAACAAATCCAAAAGAAAAAATTAAAGATTTAGAGAAAACCAGAATAATGTAGATCAACATTAAAAGATATTAATAAGATCTTTATCATACAATGCCATAAGGAATAAGATAAATGGTACAGAAGTCCATAAAATAGTAAGCAGTTACATGAGAAATGACTACAAAATTGTTAACGAGGGGACACCTAATATGAACTTAATAATACGTTTGAAAAACGACAATATTAACATTGTGGCGATTTATTAGCTAAAACGTTAGCCAATCTAGCGTTCGAACGATGTTTGCGTTCGTTAATAAGTTATTACGGTGATTTTAAAGTTCATATTCGTTACTCTAACTGAATGAATAATGTTGTTCTACAACGTTATATTTACGGTGGTGGCGATCTAAACGCTTATTGAATAAATTGATAATGAAGTGCAAAGCAGTTTGTATTTGTGCGAACACTCGATTTAGCCGATACTGTAATAATAATAGTATTTACATATGAAAATACTAGGCGATTGTACTCGGTTTCACTGTGTAGGCATAAAATGATTCAGAATAAAATAAAATTTTACATATAAATAATGTATCTACAAATCCACAGTGGTCCCGCATATTGAATTGTGGTCTGAATCTCCCTGGTGATTGTAAGAAAAGGAATATGCTCTGTAGAGGGAAGTTATAGGCTGATATCGATATAAATAAATATTAAAGAAAAAAGGAAAAGATTTTTTAGTTGAATGTGGTGAAAATTATTTTCTAGGAACTAAACGAATGCACATAAAATTAAGAAAAATAAGTATTTACGAAACTGTACGACGCGGGATGGCTTATAATTGGTGGTTGAGTAGGTACATGTAGAGAAACACTTTATTTGATAATTGTTGATTAATTACAAAGATCCGTACGTCTATGTCGTTATAATATTATCGCCATTTCCGGAAGTCGAGACAGCGGGGACTGTGTTGCCAACATAAATTATATTTTTGATGTTGCAAACAGAAACTGTAACAGGAAATGGGCATTTGATTTGGTATGATGCTACGGATCATACTGCAGTTGAGTGCTTACGTGACACAAGTGAATTAGTGGTAAACGTTTCATTTCACGGCGGTGAAATGTGGTCGGGTGTCTTGGTATAGGTCTATCCAGCAGTAGAGAGGCACAAATTAATGCCATGGTATGGTTTCAGTTACTCGAGTCCAGTATAAACAAAAACTAAATATCCAACTATTCCAAATGTAAGTCCAAATGAATCTATTCATCCAGGAGTCCTCACGTTACAAGTGTACAAACAAACCAGATATATGCTGCGTTTATAGATAGGTAGAAAAGGTTTGTGGGCGAATACATCGATTGGGCTCATGATAATAAATAATTAAGTAATTAGCAAACTAGGAGCATAAAATACAGAACGAATTCCGGACGTTTCCGATGTGGGTAGCATGAATAATTTAAAATTGCCATTTTTTCTCGCTGGCAACCCACGGTCAGATTAGTCAGTATTTCGACATTCCCCGCCCACATCCACGGTTATTAACATAAAACGCTACAATTCATTGCGCAATAAACGCGAAATGCGATTTTATCTAGCAACGGAACGGCCGCGTAAAATTCAGCAACGTATTTTTTCGACAGCGGCCAACGTTGGCCATGAGGCGCTACCACTTACTTATCTTAACTAAAGCTTGTAGTCGGCTAATATTGTTGGCCAAACATATACCGTCAGACTATGTCTTTCCAATTGCTGGTTATAGGCCTTTTCCATGCTTTGATTAGCCAAGACACACAATCTTCCGTTCTTTTCAGTTCAGTCACTATCAGTTCAAGTCGTTTCAAGTCGACGACAATCCATCAAATATTTCTATCGGGTTTAAAACACAAATTGTCTAACCTGTTTAGATCTAAATGCATTAGAACGTTATATTTCGCTTTCATTTGTTCTGTCACTGAATAGTTCTCGAATATTAAACAAAAATTTACCGCTGTTGTATACCTATTTACGATTTAACTCTAAAAACGCCGGCAATGCCATTCTGATATTACCATCTCGATTGAAATAAACCGGTTAATTAAAATTTGAGAAAACTTCGCAAAATGCTTCTATTCCGAATGCAACCCTTATTCTAAGCTGATATAAAATTTTACTAATTCGTATTTTGTAAATGATTCGCAGCATTAATCTTAGATCAAAGCAAAACGAGAAGATACGGTACGTTCTTACATTGCGTCAACTGAAAATAGGCTCGAATGCAAGAACTACATGCGCACAATCTCGTTCAGCTATAATTATTAAAGTCACGTTGTACGACACCGAAAGACAGAGATAGAGCGATGAGATTGGACAGTACCAAGAGCAAGAGATACAAGCACTACTTCCCGGTCGTATAGTTTTATCTCCTTCCCTAATTAATGGCCGAATGAAAAACTAATAATTTTAGAAAACTTCTACAAACTAATTACTTTTTGGTACTTACTTTTTACGCATGAAAAGTGATTCCATGTGTGTTGTTTTTGCTCCTTAAGTGATTTGTGCACTGAATAAATGAAGAGGAAGACATTCTTAAATGTATTTTCCACTACAAAACCGTGTTCACTGTGTGAGTGTATCACGTGCAAGCAAGTCGCTGTTCTATCGGTGACTAAACGAGGCAGGTCTATTGGACTCGGTTTTGTAGGACCACGCGCGGTAAGTGACTAACGTATGTTCCTCCTTTTGATTTGATCTAAGGCTTTAATCGGATTTCCATAAGAAGATAAGGTCTCCATCCTTTTAATTTCGCGGATAAATAGATAATTGAACATATTTATTGGAAAACAATCTTCAAAAAAAAAATCAATTAAACATGACGTGTACAGTATATTAATTTAATTAGAAACCGAAAAATTTAAACTTCTCTCAGTGAATACATTCAACATGTCTCCCGTTATAATCGTGTGTTGTCTGTGCCCTGCAATGGATATCTACTCAATATCAAATATATTCCAACTTCTTTTCCAGTACGGTACTCCACTATTGGAATTTCTCTTTGTTTCTCGTCAAAGTGCGCTACATTCACGAATATAGTGCAACTATAACTTATTCTTCTACCAGCTAATCGTTTCCCCTAAATTTTACCCACCATTACAAGTTGAAGCAACTTGTATCTATCATGCTGGAGCACGAGTCTCGAGATATCAAGCATTTCTTTTTTCGATAGTCAGCAACAATTTGATTGAATACAAACAAGCCCTTAAAGAAATCTCTGATTTACATACACCCAATATATTTATTTATTTATTATTATTTATATATTACCTGAGTAGGTTTTGCCCACCAATTCGTCTGCTCAGGATCAGAGGATCCTGACAAATGATAAATTATATTGGTTGATTGGTAAAGGCATTGGCTTAAAGATTGGTCCAATCGTATAGATTTTGAACGGAGCGTAAACTCGTACAATATCTTGACAATTTCAAGATCATTTCGAACATTTACGCCCTTCGTATTCGCTTTACGATATTGTATTAAATATTTCAATTGTTGTTATGGCTGTATTAAAATTTAACAACTTCTTTCTGTAGACAGGTAGGTACTACCGCAGTAGTCCTCGTAGTTGCCAACATATCAGCGGTGAAAAATTTCTAGATAAAATTGTTATATTAACTGGCTTGTGATATATTTTTTTCAATTTCCATCCCTATGGTTTATCGATCAAACTGTACTGGGTCCAAATGATTGCATAGGGAGGCCTATTCCTCTCAACGGGATATTATAGGGATATACTTATTATGTTTGATAGTCTGTACCTAGATATGAATTTGGAATAGATTCACAAGCTTATATAGACTATAGATAGACTTTACGGGTTCATATCGAAACCTTGCTATCTGCTATCGCAAAACAATGATGTTAGTCAAATGACGTGTGCACTGCTCTAAGTTTTTGGTGGTTCAAATAACAGTTAATTGTTTTATCTTAATTGAATAAATCTAAAATTGCAAACTGTAAGAGACATTCTAATAAAAATAGGTTCCATAAAACGTTCGAACACACAATTCGAAACATTCGCACGATAATAAAACAATTTAGAACAATTCAAATAATACAAAAAAAGCATAGTGATGCTGTTCCACCGCGCACCGGGTAGACTGGTCCTGCATAAGCTTATAGGTATATTGAATTTAATTTGACTTTTATTAGTTTTAGCTTGTATGTAATCAGTTGAAAGATAAATTGGAATGAAAGATTCGGTGAGATTGGATTTGACAAATTGAAACCGAATAAAGAGTTTAATTCTTCTGTCTCTACTGCTTATTATCAAAGATAATTTTAGCGGGAATTTTCAACCTTCTTATATTCCATCAGATAGAGCAGACGTTATGAATAAACAAGGTTTATTTCCGCAGACATTACGCAGTTCACCCTTTACAGATTATAACTCAGATGGAACAAAGCTCTTACAATTTCGCCTACCGACAAAGCAGCGTCGCAAATCTCATTTGCAGACAAGAAACAGATAACTATCTCATTCTTTCAACAATGGCCGGTGCGGTCATAAACAGAGCCTAATTAGTAATATTCAGAGTGCATTGTGGTAGCTATCTGTAAGGACAATAAGATGGAAGTGCGGTTATCTAGGGCGATACGGCGGGAATGGCGGGCGCGACAATTATCTGCCAATGACGTTTGCGTGCGGTGTTTTTGTTGCTCCCGTGCATGCACCCCCACCACAAAACTACGCCAATCACAACGCCAGACGACGCATCTATTACTTGCCTTACTCGCGGACTATGCGTTGGAGCGTATTCGCGGGCAGCAATCTAAGTGGGACTAAGAGTTTTGTGCACCGGTCTCCTTGGACCTGCGCACTGAGATACGATCGTGGTCGGAATACGTAATGGTCAATAGTGGCCGCTCATGTAGCTACCGTTTATTGTTCCCGCTCTTGTCTCGCGTAGAACGTAAATTGAATAACTGAGATCGTAGAAAGCGCCGACTTACCGCGTAAGTCGGACTTGTCATAAGTTGATTTGTTGATGTTTTGTGTTGGTATTTCTTCGCATTTGTTGCATATAAATTATTCAAAGGCTACCAATTTCGCGTTATTATCCGATTGTGGAACTGTTAGTGCATTTATTTAGTGGTATAAATGTACAGTCTTTCTTGAGAATGACTTCGCAGTGAACAGTAAACAATTCTTCAATATTTATATATTTTTGATAGAATTTTTAAAGTCCTACTCGGTGATGATTTAATAGCTTTGTTTGCGGTAAGGATTCGGAACTGATTCTGGACTAGTACTGAACTAATTTGGAATCGTAGTAGAGCGCATGCTCGGTTATAAACCGATTCGTGATTTTTATTTCCGCGAACGATTTCGGAACCAAACTGCGTACGATCTACTGTCATCGGCAGTGTTACCAACTCTCAAAAATATTTATCCCTAAAGCTTAAGTCAAAAACCCCCAAAATCGCCCCAATTACTTAGAAATCCCCCTAAAAAAATATATAATAAAAGAAAAAATATAAATTACAAAAATGCAATGAAATTTCTTTACCTTTTAAATCTGGATCTGTTTCCCAAATCTACGTGTACTTCTGACTGTACATTTTTTTATTTTTAGATTTTTTAGGCATCATTAACAAATTGCTTGTCGGCACAGCAGTACAACAACAAAATCGAATTAAACAAGTAAACAATAATCAACGTACATATGTATTTCCAGTAAGCATAGGCACAATAACCACCAGTCACCACAGAGTAGTTGTAATATATTTGTACTAGATGTCGTAAGCCGCTAGGTCAACAAATAAATATGATTAGCTATTATGGTATAGTTTGGATTGTCCCAGGGCCTATACTTTCACATAATATATGAAAAATATATATTCAAAAAAATATATGAAGAGCCAAAAAATCCCTAAAAATACCCCTAAAAATATAAAACCCCTAAAAAAAACCCATCCCACTTATTTACCCCCTAAATTTGGGGGGAAAAACCCTAAGTTGGCAAGTATTTAAGTGGACCCACCAAAACAGATTACTCTTATTAGAGTATTATATAAACTTATTTATATAAACAACAAACAAAACTAACCATATTTTATTTAACCCTTAATAAATTAATAAAATTTATATTTTATTTAACTATTTAACCAGTTTATTAGTTTCTAACCAACTGAATATAGCCGCAGCATGTATGTCAAATGTCGTTAGGTAAAAACTGCGCATGTCTGGAACTACGGATTCTTGCCAAAGTTATAGAACTGATAGAACTGATTCTGAACCGATCCTGAATCGAGTTCGACGGTTCCGCGAACACAGAACTGTAACTAGAAATTCTGAACTGTGTGTTCCGCGAACGGCATTATTTGAACTGCGCATGCGTATAGTTCCGAATCAGTTCTGAATCCTTACCGCGAACGAAGCTAATATTTTTACAATTTTACGTTCCTGAACGTACAATTTCTCGGTAACTATCATAATAATAGAACCCGCCTTAGTTTCCTCACGAAGTTGATCGGAATCAACTCGTTTAGGGACAAGGCGAATCGAATGATTTGATGACGATATATATATATATATATATATTACACAGATCAAATAGTTCTTCTACATCTATTATTTTATTATCCATTTTTATATTTTCTTTCCGAAAAATTAAAATGGCATGGGCCGAAAACCAACTGCTTCGAGGGATTATGTCAAAATTAAAAGAAATTCCTGATCATGCCGCTTGTATTTAAGAGCAAATATGATTGCATATTGTAATTTATTTTAAAGTCTAAAATGATAGTAAGGGAGAGTGTATGCTGCATTCCCACAGCCGCTGGGCGCAGTCGACTGGCCACGTTACCCCTCTCTCACAGAAGACTTTAAATGTTTGTACGTACCTGTAAATACCTGTAAATTGTACCTCAGTCCACAGGTACAATTTACAGGTATACACTTCCGAAACACATAACACATCGTGGTTAATTTCATGGCAATCTTCTGAGTGTGGAGTAACTCTGCTCAGCTGCTGTGGGGTTGTAGGACGCGCCCTCTCCCTTGAATATTGTATTACAGATAAAAAATAAGTACTCTAGTCCAGTCCTAGTGTTTAGTCTTAGTTTCAATTAGGAGAGAGATATCAGAGTATTTGAATGTGAAGTGGTAAAATATGGTGTATGTAAAATTGGTATGATGATGTTGTACCTTATGATTCAATCCCGCGTCAGTCAGCCTCCGGAGGTGGACGGGGACATTATACACGCATACATATTTATACGGCGGATATTGTCATAAATTACCGGTACAATGTTATTCGAGTACACAACACTGTGAATACTTCAAGAGAGCTGTGAATAGGATTTTGCAAGGTCGGCGGCGCGCCCGCATACCCCCTGGTGTTGCAGGTGTCCATGGGCGGCGGTAACACTTACCATCACGTGGGACCGCTTGCTCGTCCGCCCACTAGTCTATAAAAAAAAACTTAGTGACTTTGAATACCTATTAAACGGGTAAAATTTTGGCAAGTTTACTGATGAAAAGATACGATTATAAATACATAGTACCCATAGAGTATTCGAGCAAATAGAAAGTATTCTGCGGCTTGTTATCAACATATTCACATTGGTCTTGTGGCGGCGCGCGACTCTAGAATTACACCACCTCATCTGGTCCCGTGGGTGTCGTAGGACGATTGTGGGATAATAAAGCCGTTACCAGAAGCTCGGAAGAACTACACCACCTCTATAACTGTGGACTCGCCAACTCGTTTGGCCAGTGTGGGCGTTTTTAAGCCATACACCCTTCATGCGTCGGTACCCTAGTAATATGCAATTTAAATCAAGTTTCTAAACAGTATATGTTGGTATACGATTATCTGTAGTATAGACAGAATAAAATAATAATTACGAAGTAAACGTACATGTCGCCGTTAATATTACTCCATACAATAGGGACACGGAAAAAGTATCGATACTTTTTACTATCGAATACCTTTTTGTTTCATACTTTTGTACTCGACATTTCTTATAAGTTTTTAAACTGTGCCGTTTTGTACACATTTTATATTGTAAATCGGGTCTGAACGCTTAAAATTTAAGGCTATTGTTTACCTTTTATATCTAGTCTTACGTTTCGACACGGGTTACACTAGCGCCGAATTTACCCGATTTACAATATAAAATCCATACTTTTAATTCAATGATACTTTAAGGTACACCTATCTTCGCTGTCAAATGTGTATCATTGGGAACTTGTGAAAAATATGTGTACAACAAACTTTAGTACAAGCAAGTGTTCAGGATTCAAGAAAGTACCTTGTGTTTATTTCGCTATCAAGAAACTTTGGGAAAATATAACTTTTCAAACTTTCGCGTTTTGTACACATTTTACATCCTAAATTGGGTCGGAACGCGTTTTGTTAGTCCACGGAGATTATTAGTGTAGTGAGTCACAGCCTTTCCGAATGTAAAGATCAATTGTGGGTAGTTGACAAAACTGCTCGCAGCTCCTATCCCGGACTACCCGCCTCTTCAGTCAACTCGTGAAACGTCGAGTGACAGTCGTGAATAAAAGGTACAAATATATTTATTATACGCGTTCAGACCCGATTTTGAATATAAAACTTTAGGAAAAGTATCGAAAGCAAAGAAAAGTATCGATAACTTGGGGTATCGACACTTTGATGAGTATGATACTTTTTTTGCGGTACTATTCATGAGTCATATATACAGTATCGATACTTTTCATTCAATACCATGTCCCTACATACATTAACCCAACAGTCTTATGAATAGCCGTAATAATTGACTGGAGAATAAAACGATTTTATATTATTATAAAGTGTTTAGTAAAGGTAAACACGCGCCAGACTCCAATTATCCAGATGCTTGTTGACCGCAATTAGCATAGTATAAAGCTAAGCTAATGGCTCAGTTTATTCTCAGGCAAGTGAATGAACAGAGTAAATTAAACTGCTGTAGGTACAAATAAAGTGTTTACTAAGTTAATGTTTTTAACATACGGAAAGCCGGTATAATGATAGGCGTCAGATCGTAACTTACTTGCGACGGTTTAAAGTCTAAAGGGTAAGGTTTAGAGAGGGTCGGGTGCGGCGTAGGTCATCATATGCCGATGATGACGTTGATGATTCAACCTTTTCTTAAACGTTGCTCTAGTGAATCACTAGGGGGTTTCGGGCCGTAATCCACCACGTGGGCCCAGTAGATATAGGTGCAAAAAACATACATTTTGACCGGTACTACGCCCAATCCAGAATATACAAGCACAAATAATACGGTTCCGTGTGCCGAATGGCTTAAAAGCCTGTGAACACTTGAAATGTAAACTTTGAGAGGTATATACATACCTATAGGTGCATGTCTGATCCTTCATCCTGAAGTTTTATGATGCCGTAAGAGTTATGATGACCCTTCTATCTTATTGCAATGATTTCATTTTGATATTTCCACTTCAGCTGACCATCGTTAACAATAGTTTTTAGAAGATAGTTTAGTTTATATGAAACTGTGAAGTAGTTTTTTTTAGTAACTGTTACATAACCCTTTTTTAGAAAAGTCCCATAATAAGGTAGGAGAACTTTTATTTAAAAGGGTTAATTTTATTTAAAATCTTATGCATACAGATACGTTCCGTTTACAAGTAAGCAAATATTGTGTGTTCCTATAACTGAACATCACCATGCTGGAAAATCTTAGAAAACAAAAATCCGCTATAACGACATACTCGTATGCGTACAGTGCAATGCAGTCAAAAAGACACCGCGTACCGCGAGCCCGAAAGTTGTAGAAAAAACTGCCAGCCGAGGCTTTTCTATTCCACTACGATATGGGACTCTTCAAAAGAACTGTGAAGAGGACTCTGCAAGGTCGACAGCGCACCGGCATGAACCTTGCTGTTGGAAGTGTGTATGGGCGGCGGTGACCACGTGTATTATTAGTAGCCGTGTATCATGTGTATCTATTATTCATAACTTTAAAAAATAGAACGTCTAATGGACCAATGGACATTTCGCAACCACCCCCACCCTCCTTCCCCTCCCCGCACATATTTCTTTTATTTTAGTTTATATTGATGTTACACGTTTGTTTCAGCTGTCAGAAATCCAAAGATTGGCAGAAGATAAAAGCTTAGTCAGTACCGTCACCGAACGGTGACCATTTACAAGTACTGCAAGAAATGAAGTCACCCGTTGTTAATGATGGCCGATTATCATAAAAGACAGGGTATACATTTCAAAGACGGATTGTGATCCATCGCCATCACCGTTCGAAAACTGCTGCAATCAATATCAGTCGTTTAAAACTTTTTATTGCTACCGTCTTGTCATAATGCTACATTATAACAGAAACGTATTTTATTATGAAAACATGAGTTGAAATATTTATCGGTGGGATGATTGAATGGCGCTACCCGCGACTCAAGAAGTTATACCAACAATGATACTTTCAAGATTTTTTGCCTATTTTTTTCAATACACGACTTACTATTTAGGTTTTTAGTGATCAACGACTCAATGTGAGCTGTATAATCTTAACCAGTAAAGGTACAAATAACTTTTTATATTCAATCCCAATGTGTACAGTATTGGCCAATCAGGCGTCCGCACAGATACAAACTCGTTTGCAGCTCATTTTCAACTTATTAAATAAGCGGTCGGGGTAGCGCCAACCGCAAATAAACCTGAAAGTGAAGCTTAAAAATCACTGTAAAAACTCGTCTACAAACGCAGGAAAAGTTTGTAATTGCGCGAACATTAAGTTGGTTAAGCGTTTAAATGATGCGTTCCGTCAATATTTTTCAAAAACTCCAATCGCGTTCGCGTCAACTGCTTTACCGTAACGTCGCCTATAGCGAACGTTTTGAGTAAATGATTAAAACCAGAAATACAAAAATAGATCTTTAATGTATGAATGTGTGTTCAATAATAATAAATAGTAATAATAATTGCTAAATAATAAGTCGTTATACAAATGAGTTTATTATTTATGTAGCTACGTTATTATTTTTATGTGGTGAATTTGTTTCCCGTAGGAACTCTATAATTGATCTGGATATACTCTAAATGTTAACCCGCCACATATACAATAGGGTACGCCGTCGAAAGATTACCGATTTGGCATATGTCAGATTAGTGTAACTAGTGATGTGACTATAGACAATCGTAGCAGTAGCATTAAATATTTTTATTAACAAATAATAATAATACTTTAGCTGATGTGATAGAATAGGGATGTTTGAAAATTTAAAAAAATGTCATTGTGGAGAAAATATGTTTTACTGAGTATTTTACACTATTCTGAATCAGAATCACGTGAACTACTGCCATCGCCGTCACTGTCAGTTACTTGAATAGTTATTTCATTGTCAATTATGGAATCAATGCTAATATCGCGATCATAGTCATCCAAAATTATTTTTCTTGTTTTTTTCAACTACTTCGCCGAGTCGTCTTTTGTGACTTTTCTCACGAGCTTCTTTTAGCAGGTTCAACATTTTAATAGTGCTGAATGGCGAAGCCGTTTCAGATTTTTTTAGAAAATGCAATGTAATAATGATCATTATACAATTTTAAAAAATCCTAATGAAGGATTTTAATAATAAATTACCCTGCTGGTTCTGTCACAGCTTAATATTAGACTTAATTAAGTCACACATAAAAATAATCGATTTAGTAAATTCATACACTTCTAACATTTTACTCACACATAGTTACAAATATCCGGTATCGGTATTCAATATCTTTAACCACATCACTATTTTTTAAAAACAAAAAGTGACACGACGTGACATTGTAACAGCGTGACACGGATTGAAAAAATAATAGTTTTCTTAGTTATTAAATAATATTTAGGACTCCAAACAACTCCTATCATTTTCGTGTGCAACTTGTTTTGAGATCGCATATTAACGATCAAAATGTTTTTGTCGTAATTTGTACACCACTTCAAAGTTATCCAACTGAACTGTCAAATAGCTAATCCTTCGACGGCGTAAGTATAAGTTTTCGCGTGATGCGCATTCAGACAGATCTAAAAATTGTTGTTTTGTGCTCTGTATCGTTCGTAGAGTAGGTACACTACAATTATTTTTTTCAGAAAATATTTCATGTACAGACACCGCTCTGTTACGCCTTTATTATACGTGTATAGATTACTGTGTACCTATAGGTATATAAGAATTTAAACTAAAATTGTACTCCCATTGTGTTTTCTGTTAGATCTGATGTAAGGTTGGTAGAAAATATCATAAGATAAGGCATTATCTTATATGCATTATATGAGAAAGGTAAGTTACCATTTACATTGAACCACTTGTAGTTATCAGTCATAACAGTATATCTAAAATCGTGCCAATAAATATCAGTTATTATATCGATTATCGTATCATTTTATATCAGTTATTTAAAGTTGCCAATAGACGAAAATTACTACAAATCTTCTGATAGTAATTTACCAGCAGTGGGAATCTAACTATAGGTATACGCTGAGGGAACAAAATGTCGCATGAGTATTTAAGGATTGTATTTTATAAAAAGAAGGAAACATCACAAAATTCGTTCTAAACTCAGAATAGAGTAAACTGTATTCTGAGATGTCAAATAAGAATTCCCAATACCATAGACAGAAGTTTTCAAGCCATGCATATACCAAAAGTATTCATCAGATACGAAGCCATAGTGTTCAAAGGGCCCCTAAATGAAAAGATGCTTTTGTTGTGCATTGAGATCAATTTACAATACAGACATACAAAATGCAACAACTAAACAAACCAGTCGTCAAATGGTAAATCGCAATCTTTCCCCAGCAATCTGAAATCCCAAAAGAAAATAAATGCCCATAAGAAATTTCTAGTAAATCTGAAAACGTTCGTTCCAAAGCACCATATATCTGCCAGAATAGAACGTAAAAACAAAATGGAATCCCTCAAATTGCCAATACCGTATCGCATCGATCACGAATCGACCGGTTCGATTATCGGTAATTTCAGTTCCACCGAAAAAGTCGGTCGAAAATTCCTTTTTGTACATGTCCACGCGAATACTTCTATAATGAAATGACAATTACCTACGACAACGAGCAGATTCCTGGGCATTACGCAAGGAATCGAATACTGAACAGCTACGTGTTTTCGATTGTTAATCGCCGTTCGAGAAGAATCGATTTTAAAAGCAGTCAGAATGAAGGAAAATCGATCGATACTTATGTTAAGTTGAAATTTTAATTCAATTTCGTAAGAGGAATCTTCGGGGAAGGACTACTATGAATTATTATGAATCGTAATTGAAGCAAGAGTTCCCGAATATCAAAAAAAACGTTTTGCTTCACGTCGTAACGACCAAGAGATATAATAAGAACAAAATTTTAACATAATAATATGTTTCGCCCATAACTGTATATTGTAGAAGAGGTACACAGACAGACAGATTGTACAAACAAATATTACAATCAATTTCTTCTGTGATTCCCATTTCATGCATTTTGTTGTAAGTGACAACTGAAAAACTAACTGCATGTAAAGATAAGAAGATAAGAAATAAGATAAGATAATAAATAATAAAAAGAAAAAAAAGATGATTTTCAAATATAGATCAATAAAAAACCGAAACAGGAGCGAGTAATTATTTTTGTTTCGAATATCTATTTTTGCACAAAAATGCCGCAACAAAAACTTACGAAGAAGGCAGAAGCTGTTTATTACTTTTTTCCCTTTTTACTCTCGAATATCTAGTTTTTTGCGCGAAATACCCGCGACCACTGGTAGGGGCACTTACATTTATTGCATCGGAGACGTTCGATTGTTTTATAAATAAAGCGGCCGCAAAAAAATACTATCGATCAATCCGAAAGCAAAACGAGGAGACCCCGACAGCGTTAGCTCGAAATGGACTTTCGTGTTCAGATTTTAAGATATATTTCTCAATGCTCGCTTCAAACGACGCCGATTATGAAGAAGCGCGATCGAATTTAAAAACCGACTTTATTAGAAGGCCTCATGAACGATTTAAGAATGGTCGAGAACAAATAGTAGCGCATCATAATCTTGAGTCCGCGAACGTGAAAGATTCCATACGCGAGCTGTCCAAACATTTTATACTTTCAAATCTACGGTCTTATCTGTTGTGATGATCTGAAATCTGTTATCTCCGATCATAAGGGGGGTACTCTTAGATCTTTATTATATGCGCTTGAAAATACGCCGCCAGACGATGGTCCAGATATGTAGGGGTTCAATATTTTGATGGACGTCACATTACGCCATTGTTAAGATGGTCACTTTATTTCCGACTGTCAAGATGCTGACGTATTTATTGGTGACGCTGCTGATCGTGATGACGATATGATTATATTCAGTTATTTTCGACTTGATAGGGAACGGCACACTTACAGTGTCCCCTGGAGTATAATAATCGTACATACTCGCGCTTGAAAACAATGAGAACACATCCCTCGTGCACAAGACACTGAACTTGAGGGGGGCAATGTCTAACAGTGGACGAAATAAGGACTGGTTATGGAATGGTACATACTCGTGGTTGAGAATGAAGTTGAACAACTAAGAAATAAGAAGTTCATTAAAAATAACGAGTATTGTTAATGAAATTACGCCATAATGAACTTCTGTGTAAAAATGTGTATAATGCAGTGTGTGTATATATTGATATTGTTTTCATAAAATAGAACTTACATTATGGATTAACAAAATATATTTAAAAAAATATTTTCAATGACTATATCAAATACATGATCTTCGGTTTTTTTTCGGTATGGTTAAATTTTTGTGGCCCTAATGGTTTTTCAAGAGTCATCGGACATGTATAGTTTAGGGTGAGCGCAGAAGGCGTTCAGGCAGGAGCAGAGTGTTTGCAGCAACGAGCCTAAGGGCTCGTTGGTATACCGATATACCGGCGGAAGGAACGGACTTCGGCTTAGGGCGTTGCTTTGGGAGAGTACCGCGGTATCGTGAGTCGGTAAGAAGCGCCCGGACACGTGTCGATACCTGGTAAAAGTGGTTGGGTTGATTTTCGGCTCTTCTCCAGTAATGTATGTATTATATGGAGTGGGGACATGGGCTGATGAAGGATTAGATTGAATTAAATATCAAATAAATTATTGAATGACTTTCAAAAAAAATAGTATCTAAGGTTAACATGGAACAGAGGAAAATAATTAATCACAAAAAAGGTAACCCTCATGTCCAAAGATTGAAAATTTCCAATGACAAGCACTCAGTCGAAAGGTACAAAATGGTGAAAAAAATTACAAAAAAGAAATTTAATCGCATGAAATCTAATATCTAAATCAATTAGAAAAAAGAATCGGAATACCCTCGTTAAAGACTAACCAATTACTCCTAAAGGCACCTTTATCCTTCCTAAAACTCCTTTGTTACTTTGTAATCTGTTTGAAGTTATGTTAAAAAAGAACAACAAATTTTAACCAATCGAAAAATGTAAATAAAGATTTTTGATTATGTGCTGGTAATTTAATTATAATTATATTAATAGCACGCTATAAATCTTAGCGTATAAAAATAACTAGATTATTCCGGTTAATTGGCTATGATTAATTTTGGTCTCCTTTTTAATCTCAATTGGCCTTCGTTCTTTAGCGGTTTTAATTATTGTCCCATACGTTTACAAAAATAGACTAAATTCGAATGAATTAGAAATTAATATAATCTAGACACATCGAACGGCAATTAATGAATGACTTGAGAAGAGTTATTTCTATTTAAGGTTTAAAGCTAGTTAAGTAGAAACAGTTCATTATGTCTTAAATAAAGACAAATGCCGATGAAAAGATTCAAACCACAGAAATTACTAAAACAACATTTGTCAGTCGGCATTTTTGTGTCGCCCACAATGTACTGACGTATTAACGTAAACATTGGCAAGTCATAAGCGAGGAGCGTGTAGAAATTACCTTAAGCCTTCAAGTTCAAGCAATACATATTACAGAATATGTAACGAAAAATGTATAGATTATGTTTCGGCGTATGCATCCAGAGAGATGGACAAAATAATCTTTTAATGAATTCCTTTGGACGGATACAGTAGCGAAGAACAGTCAGAAAATGATGTGACATCTTAACGCCACTTGTGGAAGACTGCCAAAGTTGGAGAGAGAAATGAGAACAAAAGAATTGGGGATGTTTTAATACCAGTGGAAAACATTATAGGCTATTAAAAAGTAATTTATGTTTGGTGCAGATGATGATCTATACTCTGCAATCTTCATACATTCAGCTTCAATTAGAGGACGTTTCATCTCTCATTCATTAGAATGTAAAAAGCGGAATAGGAATTGGCGATTGGCGAATAAACATGCCCCAGATATTTCCTTACGATGTTTTCCTTTACTGCTGAGAGAGTAATATTTTAAAAAAAAACGTACTTAAGTTGATACTTAGTAGTACGGGCCGAGGATTCGAACTCATGACCACACGAATGCGTATCAAGAATAGATAATCTATTATAGGCTATTAACGCTCTTACACTTTAATCACCCCTCTTAATTTTATCTTACAAATACTTTTGTGTATTGTAATAGAAATGTAGTAAGTGTGTGTAATGTAATAATAGTGTAATAGAAAAGATGTCTATTGCACGACATACACGTAACGACATACAAATAAGAGACTAGTTTACATTACAGATATTCTTTATACACATAGGTTCAATATTCTGTTTTGTAATCATTTGTTAAGACCGAATTCACAGCCTTAGCTTGCTTCGAGTTCATAACATGGACCACACCAATTATTCCATCAATTAAGCGTCGCCTACACCCGTGATTTGACGCCGGCTGATCATTTTATTATATTTATAAATTACGTGTGATGTCAAATACATACCTACACAGTGTTTAAAGGTCGCTTTTGTACATGTTTAATAATTTCCTAGGTAATAATCGAAATGTTGCGGTTACGTAATTTAGGAACGCGGAAAATCAAAGGTGAAAGAAAGGACAGAATTACGAAATGATTTTTTTTTAAAAAAAGAAGTCCTAGGTACAGACAGTCCACCTGGTAGTAAGTGTCGCCCATAAACATTCGCGACACATGCCAACATCAGTCCAAATGACAAATGTTCGCACGCCTCCAGATGCGTAGGCAGCGCCTCAACCAGCCTCTCAAGAAAAATATTGGGTGATATTCGAGAAAAATGTAAAAAGCTTTTGGTAATTTCTTTCATTAACTTCAAATCAAGTTAGAAATTTGGTGTTTAATATAAAACAAAGAAAAATATCAAAGTTATTCCAAAATATCAATTTTTTTTATGGGAACGAGCATATAGTCCACCTGATGGTAAGTGGATACTGTCGCCCATAGACATCCGCGACACATGCCAACATCAGTCCAAAATGACAAACGTTCGCACGCCTCCAGATGCGTTGCCTAGACGGCAGCTGCCTGCGATGCGCAGATAAAATAAGACTGGCCGCGAAGGGTCTCCGACTTATCTCCCTCACTACCGAAACACGTACATGCATTGGGGGAAATGCAGTACAATTAACGGTAGTCTTTTGTGAATAAGGACAAAGCAACGCCCTAATGACTCCAATGACATGTCCGATGACTCTTGAAAGACCATAAGGGCCACAAGAATTTAGCCATTCCGATAAAAAAGACAAATAGTATTTTCATTTAACTCAACTAATGAGCATTTTGGAAATTGCGTCAATTCTTCTCACAGCCTACATTACAATGCACGTGTTCAATAAGTGCCAGGTATGACATACAATGCAGAAACTTAGACTGACATTCGAAAAATGAATGAAGGATACTTTATTTGACATACACAAGTACAGCATTAAAACATTTATGTACACAACACATTCACACATAATACATAATTTAGAATATGTATAAACATATACATTTTTGTAGTAAAATGAAAGCAAGAGCACTACAGTGTGATGTCATAAGGTCGGCATTTATGTCGCATCAGAAGGCTGGTTTTCATCTCACGACGCTGGTTTTCAGTGGAGCTGCATGTGAACCACGGTTGAAGTGACAACATTTTCCACGATGTACAGATTTTTCTTCTTTTATTGTTGTAATTTCTAATTTGTTAGAATCCGATATGCTTACAGAGATTCTAAACTCAGGCCTAGGTAGAAACTTTCTCAAACTTGGAACAAATAAAAACAAAACAGTGTCAAGAAGATGCTTTGTGACTTGGGCCTAATATAGTAAGCGAGGTAAATGCACTCTGTGTAAGGTATCTCTTAGTTAACAACACCGGTCAATATTTTTATTTTTCATCAAATCTGTCTCTCTTCAAAATCAACTTTATATAGATTATTTTCCAAAAGATTTTAGTACTTAAAACTAATCGTACTCCGCAGGAGATAAGCTTGCCTTTTGGACATGTTTTCGTTTTCTTCCTTTTTTATTTATCTCATGTTTTGTGTACAATAAATTATTAAATAAATAAAAAAAATTTTACTCCTACTTTGTATAATTATACGGGAAGCAAGGACTGGCTTGGTGTAGGGCTAGAGTTAGAACAGTGTTATTAAAAGCGAACCGAATACGTTCAATATTAAAAATAAATTGAAAAGTTTGCCGTTCCAAATCGATAAATGGAAATTTATTGTATAAATAAAACACGATTCATAATTGATTATTTTATCAATACGACATTCACTATGGTTATCCATAGTATGGTACGTAACCTATGGTAAATACCTATGAACCTATGGTAGTTACTATGGTAGCACCTACTTCGATCTGCTATATCACGAGATAACATGAATATGGAATAAGTGAAACAAAGTACACTAAGTATGCTTTATTGTACAATGTAGCACAAGAACATAAAACAGTATACAAGTAGTCCAGTCAAATTATACATCATACCATACAAAAGGTCGGGTAGTTTTGATTTTTGGGGTATGTTATACGTACCGGAAGCCTCTCTATTTAAAAATCCAAAGCGACTATTTATATTATAAAATGTGTTAAAACGCTTCAAATTAAACACATTTTATATCTTGTACTTCAAGTTTCATCCACGTGGTCGAAGGATTTAAAGAAGTTTGCCGGTAGCGACTGCATAAGAAAAACCGAAAATGTGGTGACGGGCCTTAGAAAAGGTATAATATAGCAAAACAGTGGAGAGATATAGACTGATAGTATGGCCCACCCGTCGTCTGTCAATTCTTCTATATAAAAGAAAACGATATGACAAGGGACCTCTCAATCTTAAAAATGTTATCGTGACGTCAAAATTGCTGTAACTGGCAACTGATTACATAAGTAATGAAATGCCTTGGCAACCGGGCTTGGCTCACTAACCGCTGGTTGAATAACCAACGTTATATTAAATTAACTAATTTACATGATTCACGAAGGAATTCAGAAGAAACGGGCAGAAAAATTGCATGGGCCGACGAAATTTATAGTGTATCGCAAAAAACACCTAAAGCGGCGCGATTTGTAAAGTTTAGTGAAGATGTGCGGTGAGGAACGACCCTCCATCGCAACTGATGGGTTACATATGAAATACTGAATTCAAGTTATCACTTCCAAAGTAAAATACATAAGAACTTTCCTTATGTATATACAATTCAGAGTCATCATTATCTGTACTGTCCCAGTAAACAAATTATTTTTATAAGTGATAAGAAGTTCATATGTTTTCTAATTCTAACAATATCATGCACTTTTGTGGGATTGGCCGTCTGGGGTCGGCTGCATTTAGAATAGCAGTATCTCTTCTCTCTTCTTGTGGGTGTCCTAAAAGGCGACTAAAAATAACAAAGCCGCTACCACAGGGCCTGAGGAACTGCACCACTTCTAAACGAATGGACTTGCCAAACCGCTTGGGCAGCGTGGTATTTAAGGTCATATATTCTTCATGCACAAGACAATGTGCATGAGGAATCCCACGTCCGGCAGTGGACGATAAAAGGGCAGGCTACGGTTACCGGATGCACTTTATGATGCATCCTTCTTTTGTTTTCTTTATTTGATCTTTGTTTACCTAAAGTTGAAGTTTCTTTGCGGTATAAGATCCGAAAACCAAAGTACAAAAGCATAGTTCAGAAAATTAACATGCCGAAGCGTGCAAGTCATATCTGCTGCAGGATCAACAATCGATGAAGAAGACGAGTACCTGAATAGTGTGGGACGCTCCTAGCAAGGTAAACCGACGACTCAAAGAAGTTCGCTGTCAAGCTACAATACTCGTAAATTATCTTACAAAACCTTTCACAGACCCTTCTCCTTAAATTAATTTTAAGACGTAATTTCGCTAGTTTTCCTGTCAGTTCGAACAATGTAAACAATCTCGCAGGTTTCAGAGTTAACGTCGTAATAGTCGACCAAGCGCAATGTTGATTAAAATTACGAGGTCAGGATGGTTGACCCCTTCAGCGGGCGAGTTGTAATCCGTATCATCGTGGTACCGTTGCGGAAAGACAATAACGAGATAACAGAATGGTAAACATTTGACGGACAGCTTATTTCATAACCGTTTTTACTTCAAAAAGAAGAATGGAGCGTTTAACCGTGTTTCGATTCGAGAAATCAAACTTGCGGTGATGACTTGGTGGTTATAAGCCTGTAAAAACGTTATCAGAAGAACGTTATAAGATATCGAAAGAGAACGTTAATATTTATAAGTATCCGTAGTAAGATTTAAATTGGCTTTCTTGACCCTGAACTGTGAAGCAAAAACAACAACATATCAGAGGTGCTGCAGAACTGAAGCACGAATACCAAATCAGAATTGCCAAACAACCAATCAGATAGTTATAACCAATAATAAAAAACTAGCAATATATTTTATAGAATAGCAAAATTATCTTTGTGCTAAAATAACGTTTAGAGAAGGCAGCGTATTTTCTGGTACTGCAGAACTTACAACCGTTCCAAAACATTTCAAATCGTGGCGATGGACAGTCCAGTGACTGACACACAAAGCTAAAATATGTATGTTGTAATCTCTTGTATTTGGCCAAAATATAGCATTATACTCGTGCGAAACCACGGCAAAAGACTAGTGAATTCACCCCGCAGTGAAAGGTTATTCAAGTTCGCAATTCGTATCGTACATCAGGCCTGTCAATCTTATCGTCGACGGCTACGGAATTAACGCCCGAAAATTATCTTTAAACAAATTGTTTCGCCCATCTCTTCCGAGTAGCGCGAAAATTGACTGGACCGGTATCTTGGGCGTTATCAACGTTTAGCTGCTTTTGCATTTACCCTGGAATATAACCTGGTTGAAATTCGCGCGGACGCGTCGCAGTAGAAGCTGCATGCTGACATCTGGTTGGAGTGTCGCGGTCTGAAAGTTCTGCAACTAACTTCAGGTAGGCCGAGAAGTTTGAAGCTTGTATAACGTCGGTGCAATATACAGGGGGCTGGATAATTATGTCAATAAATCTCGGACACACTCGCGCTGACGGCGCGCAGCCAGTTAGCGTTGGTTTCCATGATGGCCGTCAAGTTTCTTGTAATACGCGAGCCTGAGGCTCCGTGTTAAATACGTGTTTTCTCCGACAACTCCCTAACTTATTAACCGTTTACACTACAGTCAAAACAAAATGACTAAAAGTCAATTTCCACTTCCAGTCTGGTCTGGTCCAAAGATAAGGCAAACAACGTACTCAAACATTTAAAAGTTGAAAAACTTTATATACAATAGATCAAAGTAAAAGTTCTTAGAACTGCGTACTATACAATACGATAGAAAACACAAAATCGAATTTTGAAAATGGACCTTTTTTGCTTGTCAAACGCTATTAAATTTTCAAAGCTGTCATTTGTTTTTTATTTCTAGCGGCAATTTTAAAATTAAGTGTTCGCGGAAAAATGAATTTAATAGGAGAATGTTTTTTATTACTTTAGTTAGCATACTTAAGTTAGCATTTAGTGACCACTGTTTATTAGTTGTTCGGTGAATTTAAACGTAACTCAGTGACGATGTTGGAGAAGGGTGACCGGGGTGACGTAGAAAAACATCAAAACTGTGCGGCTCATGATTGAAGCAGACAAACGAACGACGTATCAGCAGAAACGGGCATCATTAGGTATTGGTATGAGTCAAGTTCAAAATATTTTACACGATCAGCTTTGTGCTAGATGGATTCCTCACAATTTGACCGAAGCTGAAAAGCACTGCCGCGTGGAATGGTGGCTTCGAATGCTTCAAAAACTCGACAATTACGAGTAATAAAGTAACACAGAGCCCATAACAACCTTTTTTAAAAAAAATTGTATGTCTGTCCTAACGCGCATCGCGCAAAAACCAGTAGACAGAATTTAATGAAACTTGTAACTATAGCTTATGACTAGGGCTAACATTCAGGGTACATTTTATCCCAATCCATTGTAAACTTCCCACGGGAATGGAACTAACCACACATTCTCTAACATCTACGGATATGAAGTCGCGGCAATCGCTAGTAAATAAATAAAAAACTTTCAGTCACCATACCTTGTTAGCGATATCTTCTAACACGAATACAATTCAAAGAGAAATGATTAAACTAATCCATCGTTTCTCAACCTTTCTAGTATCGCGACCACCCCAAGGGGCCAAAAATAAAGGAAATTAACTTCACAATTGCAAATAATTCGGTCCTAATTTAATTTTTTTTATCGTTTAACATTTTTTTTATATAATTAATTTTATATAATAAAATTTTTTTTCGAATATACCCGTAAGTATATTATTTTATTTTATAAAAATGCACATTATGGTACTAAAGACAAACGTAATGCTTGGCATCTCTAACAGCTAACCTTTGGATTAAACAGAAAGATAATACATGTGTAATGACAACCCACAGGTTGAGAAACGTTGAACTGACTAGTTCAAATCAGCGTCAAGTATGTAGACCTTTACATTTTTAATTAAACAGCCTAACTAAGAGAGCGGCACAGCTTTAAAAAATGCACTATAGTGAACACATCTATCCCAGTGACTAATTTTGACGTATTTTAATGTTTTCGAGATCGCTGTATACGAATCTGAAGTTATTTTTTACCTAAAAGTATTGCAACAGTAGTCCACCTTAAGAAATATACTTTCTAGACAACTCGAAATTTCATCACTTAACTTTTGCTTTAGTGAGTAAAAACTCATGAAATCGCATAATTTTTTTCAAAAATTCGCTACTAAGACAAAAAGTACTTTGGAAATATGGGACCAGTCTTGATTTTTCAAGCAAAACTTGAAAATGAACCTGTAAAAAATTCAAAGGGAAAGATTAATAATTGTCCGAGATATGGCGAGTTGAACATAAAAAAGTGACGAATTTTATTTTTCACATTTTTGACTTAAAAGGCATTTTTCGCACTGTTGCCATACTTTTGGGTAAAAAATAACTTCAAATTCGGATTCAGCGACCTCGAAAACATTAAAATACATCAAAGTTAGTCACTAAGGCGGAAGTGGTCACTAATTTCGATTTCTAAACGACTTGTCTTGGCTGTGCCCGCTCACCCACATTCTGCACATGAAGCTCTTAAGTAATAAGCACTTATGCTTGTAAGCCCTTGTCATTTAGACATAATTTTAAGTATTTATTGAGCATTCCTGGAATCCAATTTCCAGCTAAATAACTGTTTAGTGGGGAGACTGCGTTTTAATTTCTCTTGAATGTTGTCGGTTCTTTAATGGGTACATACAGAAAATGTGATGTGTAATTACTGAATCGATTCCGTGACAAATTAATTCGAGTTTCGTTTTCGCGATGTGGATAAAGTACTTCGTATTTTTTGTTGGAGAAATGTGAAGTATTGGATAGATATCCCATATCCTAAGTGTAAATTGTATCACTTGCAAACGTTTTTTAACGAATTCGTGTCTATTATTGTTTTGTGAGATGAGGTTGTGTTATTCATTCTAATGCCGGTGGACACCACACATCCTATCTGTTTCCGTGGGTGTCGTATGAGGATAACAAAGCCGCCAATTTTACATCCAAATTTAAACTCTGACAATTTTCCTTTTAAGAGTTCGACAAAATGTTTGCTTTCAGACATAAAACATGCTGAGAAATATAGTAGGTAGGTATTCTAATTGAAGCGCTTGGTCATTTATTTTATTCCGTAGGTATTTAAAAAAAAGAAAGCTTTCTTTTGAGACCGTTACATTGTTCGCTCAAACAAAGATACACCATACCGTACCATCAGCCTGTGTCTCTCCACTGCTGGATATAGACCTCTCCCAAGGACCGCCACCACACACGGTCTTCAGATCCTCTCATCCACCCACAACCTGCGAACGTCTTCAAGTAGTCCACCTGTTGTAGTGCATCCCTTCATGACACACATAACGTATAATAACTTTCTGTATTGTCTGATAAATTTAGTAATTTTATTAAATTGTTATCAATTTATTTATTTATTATTATTTATATTAGTTTTAATAATTGAATAATTATTAATTTTATTAATTTAACTTAACTTTATTAATTTAACTTTAAGTTAAAATACTTATATTAACATAGTCGTAATCAGATTCATTCATTTTCATCAGGTTACACCAACCGTGGTCACGAGCCGTCATTATTGTATAGATGAACTTGTCACATGCCTATTGTAAATTAAGTAAACATACGCGTTTAATTTCCAATTTATTCAAATATTTACCCAATTTTAATTTTTTTTGCACTTATTCTCTTAACGTCTATGGCAACATGCAATTACTTCACAGGCTCCGAAAAATGCCAAGCAAAAACCAATACTTTACTGTGGCCTTTCAATTATCCACCGGGGGTTATTCATTTCAATTATGC
Organism: Sesia apiformis; assembly: GCA_914767545.1. Taxonomy (NCBI): domain Eukaryota; kingdom Metazoa; phylum Arthropoda; class Insecta; order Lepidoptera; family Sesiidae; genus Sesia; species Sesia apiformis. Next base: position 2,727,101 of record OU611958.1, read on the forward strand.
GAAACAAAATTGATGGTCTCAAGCCCTTATTTAAGTGATAAGTGCAGCTTATAACCGTTGTTTGCATTGGACATCGCACGTACACTACCCCAATATTCTAGAGAGACAGTATTGATACATAAAAATAAAAATAAAAATGTATTTCACGCACACAAACTTGTTATTTATTCAATTTAATAAGGAATTATAAAGAAATATTATTGAGGCCATATTAACGACAGAATCGATAACCGATGAGGTAAATGAATCCTCGAATAGAAACCATGTACTGGGAAATGTAGCGTGGGAGAGGTAGTTTCTTTATATATAAAATACTAAAGCGCGCGCCACAAGCAGGAATAATTTCGGTCTGAATTCTGAATTTTGGGTTCGGAATGACCACTTTCCTAAACCCCTCATATAAATATTCAATAATATGAGGGGTCTACTAAAGTGGTCCGTCATTGACGATTTTATGCAAATCTCTTTACTTTCCAGTCTTGGCTGACCTCGTGTCAATGATCGAAATTATTCCTGCTCGTAGCGCGCGCTTTACATAAAGAGTTCGGGACATGGAATCCATAACAAATACAGACTGGCGTAAGATCACGATTGAACTTTTTAATTAATTTAATTATTCAGTGGTTTCTAAAACTTTTACAAAACTTACTGCCATGTCATTATTAGAGCTAAACATTCCTACTTGTAGAAATTCGCCGGTAATGGCAGGATGAGAAGAGCAGAAGACTGTATGTGGTGGCGGTCCTTGGGATACGCCTATATCCAGCAGTGGAAAGGCGCAAACTGATATTATGATATGGTATACCTACATATACGTAACATATTATTATAACTTCCACTTTTTGACTATACTAACTATACTATACTTGCTATACTATACTTGCTATACTGTAAGTAAATACTTATTGAATTGATAACATCGTTACAACCTCAAGTGCCAGTCGACGGAATTTTAAGAATTACGCTGATATCCCTTACTGTTAGTTTTAATTCTTGTGTCCAATACAAGCGCGAAAATACATACTCGAAAGGTGGTTCGAAATTAATGTTTCCAGAAATTTTGGGAAATTTTCCATTGGACGTGTTATTTTTCGACAGCAAATGACTGGCCGCGGACCGCTCTTCAATGTTTGGGAAAAGTGATTGTCGCACCTACGAAGGAAAGTAACAGAATTTTTCTTAAAAAATTGGGAATAAAATTTGTAAGGACTGCTAAAATTATTTAAATAAATGACTTATGTGATAGTTATAATCACATTTTATATTTGTATGTGTGTAACGTCACAACAAGTCAAGCGTCGTCAAGCAAAGAACAATTAATGTCTCTGAAAGTGGTACAAAATAAATAAATACCGTCACACTCAATGGCCCACACTATAGGATTCCGTGTCGTGGGTCTACACACACCCAAAGGCAAACACAAACACACACCCAGAACCGAACAAACAATTGTTTTTTAAACGAAATCGAACCCGGGACCTTTTGACAGGAGGCGGGGTCACTACCAACTGCGCCAACTCTGTGAGACCACGGAACGCAGCGTGACATTTTCTTTGGCATGATAGACCTATTAAGTAAGCTAAATTGGCAACGGGCAAGCCATATCAAGCGGCAGGTTGGACAACCGTTGGGATAGATGAGTCCTTGAACGGAGACGACGTAGTTGGAGACGATGGGGAGTCTCGGGAGATGTCCATAACAGTGAAAAGAAATAGAATATTGATATAGTATAATCCTATAAAATATATAGTTATAGTTTATAGTTGGGAGATGTCCCTATATAGTTTGTGAAATGATTAATCATTTTACAAACAAATTATTCATTTTCCTTCGTGAAAGTGTATGGAAACCAAGTGTGGCACTTATTTCATACAACCTACGGCTACGTCAGTTTTAGTGATGGAAAACCACTCATCGTTGAAACAAAACATCTCCCTCGACTCGGTTCACCACTTTTGACGAATTTTTTACAATTGATTATAGCGATTTTGGACATTTTTGTGTTTTGTAACAACGACGAGGAACGTGAGAAATAAAAGGGCTTAAGCGCCAACTTCGTGCATACAACGATGGATAGCTTGTGCTATCCCTAACTAATTATGGTTACCTACAATTTGTCAATTCCCGATATAATTCCACATTATGTTTGTCATTCTAAACTGAAGTTGGCATGTATCGTAGATGTCCACGGGCATTAATATGCACTTAAAGGCGGGAATACACATGTCAGTAAAATAAGTAAGTAGCTTGCATGTTAGAAAATGGCATATATGGTAGATGGCACACAGGTGATACATTTGCAAGTGCCCATGCCAGGGCCCATTCCCATCCCATTATGTCCTATCCCTCTCCAATTCTTTCTCCAAATCCATTCCTTCCTCTCTATAGGTAGGCAGTATATCCAAGGGTGTGCCAACGTTTGTCATTTAGGATAGAATTTGGCATGAATTGCAGATGTCTATGAGCGATAGTATCCACGATAGTATCCTATAAAAAATGCTAATTTTTTAATCTTCCCATCGAGACATTTTTACAGAAAAATTCAAAATATAGCACACACGGAGCCGGCTGCAGCTATTGGCATGCTCGCAGCTGGTGGACAGGCGTGCCTTTTGGTAAGCCACTTGCACTCCTTCGCCTCACAAGGCATGTCAAAAAATCAAATTCTGTGCTTGTGTACCTTCTACAGGCATGCCTTTCTGCATTGGACATTTTTGTGTTTTGTAACAACGACGAGGAACGTGAGAAATAAAAGGGCTTAAGCGCCAACTTCGTGCATACAACGATGGATAGCTTGTGCTATCCCTAACTAATTATGGTTACCTACAATTTGTCAATTCCCGATATAATTCCACATTATGTTTGTCATTCTAAACTGACGTTGGCATGTATCGTAGATGTCCACGGGCATTAATATGCACTTAAAGGCGGGAATACACATGTCAGTAAAATAAGTAAGTAGCTTGCATGTTAGAAAATGGCATATATGGTAGATGGCACACAGGTGATACATTTGCAAGTGCCCATGCCAGGGCCCATTCCCATCCCATTATGTCCTATCCCTCTCCAATTCTTTCTCCAAATCCATTCCTTCCTCTCTATAGGTAGGCAGTATATCCAAGGGTGTGCCAACGTTTGTCATTTAGGATAGAATTTGGCATGAATTGCAGATGTCTATGAGCGATAGTATCCACGATAGTATCCTATAAAAAATGCTAATTTTTTAATCTTCCCATCGAGACATTTTTACAGAAAAATTCAAAATATAGCACACACGGAGCCGGCTGCAGCTATTGGCATGCTCGCAGCTGGTGGACAGGCGTGCCTTTTGGTAAGCCACTTGCACTCCTTCGCCTCACAAGGCATGTCAAAAAATCAAATTCTGTGCTTGTGTACCTTCTACAGGCATGCCTTTCTGCAAATACACGTGCCAGTAGCCGATATATGCAAACTACAGGCATGTGTATTCCCGCCTCAATTCACTCACCACCAGCTGGACTGGCTGCTTCGTCAACCAGCTTCTACAAAAAATTAAACTACCGCTAATTATCACTCGAAAATTTATTACACTCTATGTCACATTAAAAAATGTCCTAACTGCATGTGGACGCATCCTTATTCTCCATAATGACCGTCAGGAATTTCTCGTTGCGGGTATAAAAATGTTCGATAACACCGCGACGTTCGCTCGACGGCTATTTGCATTAATATAGCGTATACGCGTTATCGAAGTGCGGAGGGGGGTTAGAGATTAAACCGAGAATCTGACGCTAAACGAAAACAATCACTTGGAAATTGGACATGCCTAACGTATATATACGAGCAATATATACATATTTAACCATAAATAAAAATAATTAAATAATTATGTATTTCACTAACTATATTATTACCGTCAATGTGTCTGAGTACTCGTAAACATGTGCACAGGCCCCGGTCTATAGGGGCTTCTATAGCATAAAAACCAGTCAGTGGACATATGCTTTGGTCATTGATTTTTGAAGTTAAAGAATTTAAGTATGTAATTTTTGTAATTAATAAATATCAAATTATAATTATTAATAAAGTTGCGAGCAACAAAGAACAGAAGTTTTAAGCGTTCTTTTATCATTCATTGTACAAATGTAGATATCAACCAAAATATGGAGATATTTGGATTGATATCTATTGAAATTTTTGAAAATGGAAGACAATATTCGCGTGGCAACTCGTCAGGAACGCTGCATTTTCACGCAACAATTCTAATTCTCGATACAAATAACTATGAAGATGGATAGTTAACTGTGTCCGACATGCATCATTTATATCAAATTTATTTGCATAAATCGTCAATTAAACGACCGGCAAATTACGTTAAACACTCATACAACATTGCGGGATGAAATGTATAGTTTTTGTTGTATTGCATTTATAATTAATATTGCTCATAAAAGTGCAATAAATAAGTTTAATACAAAAAAGATGGACAGTGCTAGGTGGGATTTCGCTATAATACGTAGGTACGTTTTAGAAAAAAAAGGATTTAGGCAAAGGTTGTAAAATATAGTATTTTTTTTTTAAATTATACTTTCCTAATTTTAAAACTACTGAATCAATTTGTCTCGTCTACATACATAGATAGATAAGCTCTTTATTGTACACCAATACAAGATACAAAAAGACAATTTAAGTAAGTAACACGAAAAGTACATTAGGCGGCCTTATCGCCAAAGCGATCTGTTCCAGACAACCTTTGGGTGGTAAGGAGACCACAGATAACAATATCAAAAATAGGTAGATGGTGCAATTATATATAATATCAAATCAACATAATATAATTTAATAATAATATTTTATACATAAACACTTAAGAAGAATCGCCTACGAACTTAACCGATATATACAGATACACCCAGTAGTTTGTGTCGAATTTCATTTTAATCAGTTAGGAAATACGTCCTGCAATTTGTCCACTTTCTTCCCATAGATGTAGGGGTCGGCTGGCATTAGAATAGCACCATCTCTTCCCGTGTGTCATAAAAGTCGCCTAAGGAATAACAAAGCCGCTAGCACGAGCTCTGAAGCACCACACCACCTCTAAAAGAGTGGACGACTTGGCCAGCATGGCGTTTTAATTATATTCCTCGCGCAAACGACATTGTGCATGAAGAGGGCCAGCAGCGAACGATAAAATGACTACTGACAGCTATCTTAAAAATCGAATGTTAGGGCACGTTTCCATTTAAACATAATCTTCAAACTACGAAACCTTTAGTTAAAGAATCTCGACCAAAGTCCAAGTCTATACCGACAATAAGGTCCGTTTCCTCGGACAACGTCGTACCCTCCTTCTTAGCGAATAAAATATTTTTTCATAGATTTGAGAACATACCTATATATACAAGATATGTTATACAAGCAGTATAGGGCGGGCACGTTACAATCTAGTAGAGTTCTATGTTTCGTAGCTCTCGAATTCTATAATTCATATGCGTTTTGAAAATGAAACATTCTTATTACGTAGTACCTAAGTTTCAATTTGACTTTTTAATGAACTCCTCCCCATCTGCTTCAACCTTAGAAGTTGCTAACCACGTGTCTTTGATAAGAACGTAGGATGTGTCATCTAGTCTACTCACATGTCGATGTATTCTTTAAAAAATATTTTAATTGCCATTTATAAGTGAGGTGCTATATTTGTTGTGTTATTGCAAAATAACTATAAAAAATAACAAGTTGGACCTTTACCAATGGCGTAAAGTAGACTATGCAGCGATATACGAATATATATGCATAAATCTGTACTGAGTGAAACACAGATTAAAACAATGTATCTTCATTTATCGCATTGTAAAGTTTATTTCCGCAAACTCACGGTTTCATTATCACTGCCATCTGAGATTAACTCCTAGAACAATACCACTCACATATTACCCCATCATTGAAATGATCAAATAAATCCCATAGAAGACTCTTCAAACGTGGGGACGTCTTCACAAAATTAATACCCGCATACAAACTCAATTCCCATTGTGGGACCGAAGAATCTCCATATTATGAAGTATTAGAATGTCTAGATTGACGGTCAAATAAAGTCCGTAAGCAGATGAACTACTGCGCCACGTTTTGCTATAAATCTACGCTATTCAGACGACGATCATCAGGAGAAATTACTTAACCACCAACTTGAGAACTTCCCAGCCTTTTACAAGTCTTAGAAATATTCCCAAGCGAGGGGGCATTATGTATTACTGTGGGGCTCGAAGTACACTGGGCACCATAATATGGTAACCTGCTCACGTTCCAAAGATTATTCACGAAGCGTCACAATATTTTAAACGTGTACATTAAGCGCTGACCGCTCGCTGATAATATTGGTGTCAAGTTTAATATATGATTTAATGTGCGTGGAAAAATATGTCGTTGATGCACAACTCGATGTGTTGCCAATTACAGAAATATACTCGATGAAGTGAACGCGGTCGGACAATACAAGCAAAACTGACGTTTCAGTCAATAAAATGCTAGCAAAAATCTCAAGAACATTAACATTAACTTCCTTGCATCTTCGTACGAGGTTTCACTTTACTTTTGAATAAATCAGTAATCTATCATCGTTAAGTATGTAAAATTTGGAACATGTAACATGATGTTAATGCCAGGTTATGTGTCAAGGCATAAAAAATCCTTTAAAAAGTATTAAAGAGCCTTAAAGTTCAAATTTCAAAGTCGACAATAGTCCAAATACACTGGAAGTGTCATCCAGAGACATTATTGTTTAAAAATAGTCACACCGTATTATTCAAAAACGTTTGTCATATTGCTTTCATATTTGTACTGAAAGGATGCGCGTGTTAAGAAAAGCATCGCTGTATTTTGAAATTATATTGGATTATTGTAATATTCCAATATAATCTCAAAATACAGCATAGTTTTGGATATTTTTTTAAACAATTTTGCACTTTCTACATTTAAGTGTTATCGGGAAACAAAAAAAAAGAGTACTTAGCAACAGGATTTTATGCAATATCAAGAAAACGAAGATAAATTAACTGCCTCATTCAACTGAAAATCGTTGCCACATCACCTTCTATTTTTTTTTAAATAATAAAGGCAAATTAATTAAAGTCATAATAATATCCTGTATTGATACCTGTAAAGTACACAGCAAACCTGGAAATGCACATGGAAAACACACGAAAAAAAATCAAACCAGTGTTAAGTATATTTTAGTTGTTAAAAACCAACAATATGATTATTGTGAAAATAAAGAAACACGTACCTTTTGCTATCTTCTTTCTTCTATGTTCATTTTTCACTTCTTACGAAAGATTGGCCAATCTTAACTTCTACAATAAACGCGAAAGATTTCGAAGCCAAAAGAAAGCTGTTCATATCGAATTCCTTGCATACAGTCAGCTACATTTAAAAATATTTCTTAAATTTATTTCAATAGACAGGTTCAGTATAGAAGATTACTGAAAAGAAATAAATTTTTTCAGTAATCAATTTTGTCCTACGACGAAAGAGAAATAATTTTCCAAATAACGAAATCTGTTCAACAGCGAATTCTCTTAAAAGAATATCTATTACTGTTAGAAAGTCGTAGAACAAAGCTGTTAGTTCCGAATTGAAGTAAATAACAGAGATAGCTTTAAAATTATTCGAATAACCTGCTTCTTGCACTCATTTATTTGAAAAATGATCACAGTTTTAAGCAGCTAACTGTATTTGAAACGCGAGGGAGGATCATTGAGCAATTATTGCATGTTTATGATTGCAATATTGGAGTCCGAACGGCGAATGTAATTATGGGGACAGCGATACAGCTTTTGGCATCGACATGTTTAAAAACTATTAACCAACCATATCAAAAACAGCCTTTCCAACCGTAATTCAAGTTAAAAGGAGGCTTTTCGAAACGGCCGGCTTGGATCGTCGATAAAACCAAACACTATCGGACACACCCATTTAAAACATCGATATTAATATCGGTAACGTAATTAAAAACGTCAAATTGAATGTTTTACGACAATGTTTGTAATAAAAATTAATATGAAAGCGACGCGTCGGGAGGTTGATCTGTGCGGTCCGATTTGGCGGCAACCGGAATCAAAATGCACCAGAAGTCCATGGTATATGAGCACAACACTTTAGGCCTTTAAGTGAGATGCGGAATTACCATGAAATAGTGAGGCATTTTGACTGGGGCCCCTTCGGTCGCCACCCCTAAACACATAAACATCAGAGTCTTTATTAAAGTTTCGAAATAATAACAATTAATATTTCCAAAACGCAGTCAAAGACAATTTAGACTGAAACTTCAACTTCAGACTTTGGACTTCAAGCAAGACCAAGTTCCCAAGTGAAGCCCGATAGTGGATTTTAGGGTGGGTACTTAATCTATGTATAATATAAAATCTGGGCAAATTTCTTAACAGTTTATTTTTTATAATTTTTTTAATGTCTGCCGATTCCGTCCACGACATTATACAACCACATATATAAATTACTCGAAACGATAAAAATAAGTCATTATTAAAATAGAGTAGATTAAATCTTTAAAAAAATATTTTAAATAGAAAAAACTTGTACAACATTGCATCTAGTATTAAAATTGCTTATTTCGTTATTTTTATTGTACATATTTACAAGAAACTGGATTTTACACTAACAATGATCTAGCTTCTTTAGGTATTGTTTCTATCACATTGTCATTACAACGTCACCTCCGGGGTTTTCAATGAACAAACATTCAAACCGAGCGACTCGAAAGTTATATTTGAAACTCAATAAAGACTCAATTTTAATTCGTCGAAAAGTCGCCGAGTTTGAACACGCGAACAATGACCATTTCACAACCATTCAAATTTTAAATTTGGTATCAACAGCAAAATCGATTTCGCGTGTTGCCGAAACGGTCATTGCAAAGATTCTATACAAGATAATATACAATAAATAGTCTTTTTTTTTTACAATCATACGTAATTTCAATTGATACACACAACTTGCGATAAGTAATGTTATATTCCAACACGAACGCGACAGAACTGATCCACATTTTTCGGCTAATCGTTGTGTTATGTATATAAAAATATCTATTATCATTAAAACAACACCGTTTCTTTGAAAAATGTTCATTGATTAAATCGCAATAACAATATAACATCATGTTATAATTTTAAACCAGAAAATGGTGTACAGTTTAAGGTATACAATTGCATTCTTGTTGAAACATTTATTATCGTAAAATACTTTATACAAAATTACAATTACATATTACCAGGCTCACGTGTGTACCGAGCTTAACATGCACAAAGTCTCAAACGAGAATTGAATTATTGCGCGGCGCACATTTATCAGGCAGCCATGAGTAATCGCCACAAAAAGCAATGAAAGCCAGTCGAAAAACTTAATTTCGTATTTAAATATATGTTTTCGAGTTTTGGCGGTTATGTCGATTGTAAGCGAGAAATCGGGCGACTAATTTTGACAGCATTGACACCTCAATTGCTTTTAAGTCGCATTCAAATTATTTATTTTGTATATTTTAAAGCCGCCAGTCGACACATTTGGAACACTTTTCTGACGGGTGGTTTATACAAAACGCCTTAACAAAACAAGGGTCATGGAAATTGTAACAAAGTAAAGATATTATTAGATATTATGAGCGGTGATAGCCCAGATAAGTTTAAGAAACGATGGCTCTAGGGTCATACATTCGTGTGATCGTGAGTTGAAATCCTCGGCACGTACCACTGAGTTTATACTTAAGTACAGATTTAAAAAAAATATCACTAGCTCGGCGGTGAGGGAATACATCGTGAGGAAACATCGTGCTCATCGTTTAAAAAAAAATGTGGAGTATGTGATCAACCAATCCACACTAGGCCCGCGTGATGGATTATGGCCCGAAACGCCCCAGGGATTTTACTAGGGGAGGCCATGGCCCTGCAGTACAGATATTATGCCAAATAAACACTTATTTTGTAAGAGGCACTTACTAAATTTTTGACGTAACTATTAGCAAACTGTACACTAGCGACTGGTGAACTAAACAATAAATTAATAAGCCTCCATTCAACTGACCAACGATCATTACAATAAAGTATCATTTGGCTTCATTTACAAGTTTGCTACGAAAATTTGAACTAAAAGTTTTTTGACTCAGTTTTTATTTTTCTATTTTTTGATAGTTAAACTTATAATTCGCTTGACCTAAATATTCTAGTTTTAACTATTCTGTTTTAAATTTTAATAGCTTTATTCCGAATTGATCCAGTCATTTGGAAAAATCAAATATTGAAACCAAGCGAACTATGAATTTAAACTGTTTAAAATAGACAATAAAATAATACACCAACAGTCATTACAAAATTTTGAGATTTTAAAAATATTCAACCAGTTAGATTAAAATAATCAACAAATCTAGCTGATCGGAAAGGATAGTAAATAATACTGAATAAAGTCACTTTAGAATTTTAAGTACAATCTTCTCACTTCGATTTCGTAAGGCACTTACAAGACACTGGTTCTCGAATCACTGGATCACGTGTTAGGATACATTCTTACTATATTAATTTATTATTCTTTGAGACAAATATATTCCGTTCAACTTTACCAGAAGCTTCACTAGTAAAAATGAACTATCCATCGACTGACACTTGATTAAAGATAATAAAATGAGCAATCATGAGATAGCACCAATTTTTGGACTTAGCTATTTGGCCAAAAGACAGGAATCCATGCTAAATATTCTAATCTAACGAGAAGAATTTAAAAAAGTATCAGTCAATACTTTATTCACTACTCACGTACAAATCGTTCAGTAACACACAATCATGCCTTAAAACTAACGCATTACTCTGGATGGATCACAAACAATGTTAAAATGGTCACTAAAGCGCAAACTGGGAATGTTACGTTACTTCAATACAGGTATCAATATTTCAGACGTTGTCCCGCAAAAGGACAGGTCACATCTAAATTAACTACAATATAAAAAATATATTAAGATTTAAGATTAAAAATATATAGAACAACTTTTTAAGTAAATAGAGATCACCTACGAGTAAGAGACCGACGCCACTGCAATAGCACCAACAGTTTAGCACCAATTGGAAAAACAAGAACAGGAGAATAGTGGTGTACCTATCTAACGAATTCGTTCAGATAAACCTCGTTGTACTTAAACTATACAGATGATGGCACCTTTATTAATGGCCTGCGACTTAATTGAGTAAAATGCATTAGAGTAAAAAACTTAAAATAAAAAAACGCGAAATTATAAACAAATTTACATAGCGAACGTATAGTAGTCGATTATGCTAAGCTCTCGCGACTCGTATCATTTGGTACATCGAGTCACGTTCCTCAAACAATATTTGTTTATTTGTTCGACTATATTCGCTTCGTATCTGCATTATTCGATATCGTGTAGGTATTTATTATTGTTTTATGATAATGACTTCTCAAGTAGCGTCTACATTTGTAAGGATTTGAGTAAGAGGCTTTGAATAAATCGCTTCAATGTTGACAAGTGATGGAATTAAAGTTGATTTTCCGTACGCAAAAGGAGTGAAATTCAATAACGCCGTATCGGAATCGATATCTGGAACATTAACTGAAAGTAAGTGAGTGCAAATAATGAAAAAGTGATGTTCAATGGTCAAAGGTTTAGTGTAAAGATTATTCCTTTGCCCCGAGAAAACGACAGCCTATTTCCATACCGCACTTTACTGTAAAGTTTACGAAATTCAAAGTACAAGAGTACCGTTATTGCAAAAGATATCGTATAACAGCACAAAAGGCGTTCAGAATTAAGTCATAATTTAAGGAGGATGACCATTTCGAAAGGTTGAGCAATGTAAAGTGCTCCGAGAACGCATTTTATCGGCGCTCCACCTACGGGACTGATGTCATTGCAACAACTGCAAACAAAAATACTCGATTCATTAAAAAAAAAAATAGTACTCCAAACTTGCAATTGGCAAACAACATTACTGTTTATTTAAAAAACATTACTGTCAGAAACAATAATTGTATTATGCCTATCTACATAGACCACCGTATTGCTTGCGACTTTTTTAACTAAGTTGCGGTGCGTAGGCGGTTTCCGTGGGCGGGCGGAAGTGAGAGCGAGAATCTTGTCCTTGTCTAACACATGAATTTAAACATTAGTGTAAACGTAATGCAAGACGGTAATGTCACAGACGCAACATTGCCAAGGCTTTACTTTCGGTGAACGTGACGTAATTTGTATTAAAGTATACTTAACTGGCCATTGGGAAAATACTATCTTTACTTATGTACATATTATTATAATAATCGATAATAATGTAATTATAATTACATATTATAATAATCGAGTCACGTAGCCTTGTTAATGTTCACGTCTGTCGTAAACATCGGTTGAAGTTAAAAGGCATCTGAATTAATATGATGAATGAATCGATTAATGCTGCGTTCCTCAGGACATTTAAGTTAATGTTAGCTTTTCAAAATATGCTTACAATCGGCTTTTAAATTAACCGTTCTTATTTTGCAATTATGTATTTAATTTTCAATGTAATTCAGTTAGCTAGTTAATTTGTAATCACTAATTTCTCATCTCTCTTGACATGTTTGTTGATAACGCTTAAATATCAGACGTTGCTTCTTGTGAGGTCGAAAGCAAACGGAATTGTCCCAACGTGTTACGAGATCAAGCATAATAAACAAATTAATAACGCAGTTAAAAATTATAACTATAGTGATAGACAATCATCTAGACCTATAGTACAGATTTCAGTATTCCAACTATCAAAAAAATCTTTCCAGCGGTTTCAATAACGACAGTATTATTATTTTATTTTATTTATTTTACTTATTTAATCATTATAATAATAAAATAAAAAAAAATGAATAATATAAAAAAACAAACGCAATTCAATTTATCATTAAAAAAATAAAACAGTTAATAAATTTAAATCTTTAAGAACAAAGCAATCTGCCAGAACAACCTTTTTTAATTTGCGATTAAATTATTTACTACCCATCATATAAAGACTCCTTTATAACCAACTATAATAAAACTAACAAATGTATTTAAGTATTACTGGAAATTACATTTCAGAGATCTAACTAGCCAAGCGGTGCAACGACCCTTCGTTTACTACAGTTCTCACCTTTCAAATCATAATTGCAGCACAAAGGTTTACTGCCCATCGGTGAATGAAAGACAGACATGTACACTATGAACTGGACAGCAATAAAATCAGGCCGTGACCGTCTCCCTTTGTGTTAAATAGCCGCAAACGGCTGCGAACTAACTGGATTTCATCGGCTTATTGAGATTACGAGGGCGCAACCCATAAGATAGAGCGAACTAAATATTCAGATAGCGAGAAATAAGACTAGTGCAAGAACGGAACACATTTGACATCTTCAAAACATTGGTAACAGAAAGGCATGCGTGCGGTGTACCTACCTGATGAAAAGTGGTTTATACCACTTATCCTTTAAAATACTCGACGAGAAGCAAGAAATTAACACGAAATGTGAGGATTACCTCACATAATAATCATCGGTATTATGATTAATTAACGATATTGTGAAACCTAAGATTTGAACTATGAAAGGAAATTTCAATTTAAATACAGGTATGAGGAAATACAGTCTCCCACAACTGTTGGAACTTTAAAATAGTTATGGTGGTGGATTATCAAGAAGACTATAAACCAACAATTCACAGCAAAATCATGACTGAAAACAGAAAAGTGATATTGTAATGTTCTCAATATTTTCAAAGGTCGAGATCACTCCGCTATCTCTCGTTATTGTACCACCTCCGTTGAGCCCTAGCATGCGTAGATCAACGCAAGTTTACGATCGGATCTTTAGGACTGACCAGCCTGATCCGATACCAAGAGCTATCTATCTACTTCCTAGTTCAAAGGCGCATTTACAGCTGTCGAGCAAATTAGCTTCCTGATTGGATGACAATAAACAGAGCGTCATAAATTCAAAACAGTTTAACGTGACTGATTGGACGAAGAGAAGTAATCAGTCATGATTGGCTCCAGAACTTCGAAAGTCCCCTAATTACCAAATTCATCAGTTAAATATATTGCTCAACCATTAATATGTCAGTTAAAAAAATACAAACCAGGACGTGCAAATTGGGTGCTACAAAATAAGTATTTTTCGCGTCAATTTCTAGATGAAAAAATGAACTGGTTTCATGATACAGTTTTTAAAGAAAGGCATGATTGCTAATGACTGCAATTTCGATAACTGGTCCATTTGCTAACAAGTCGGTGACGGGCTTCGATTACGCATAAGAAAGAAAGGGTTAAAATATACAAACAAAATATATCATACTATGGAACCATCGAAACTTTTCTCCTCAAAGAGATATCAAATATATGCAAACAAAACTTTAGATTCTGAACACGGCCGCGTCAGAACGAGAGCTATGTTGCGAACACAATAATTCCTGAATACATCTAGTTAAATGAGCCGGTGCGAGATATACCGGTCATACATAAATCATCGTGAGTACGCAGCTTCGACTCACGCGCTTACATGTTGCGAGCATTACACGAACCAAGTTCCGACTGGAAAGACGCCTACACTGCTGACGTAGTATTCTTATTAATTAACTGGTAGACCGTGAGCCGATAGATTATATCACCGTTCATGTAGGTGTCCATATAAGGTTAATGCTCAAAACGAACAATTAGTCCAAGAGATTTCCCACGTAAGACACCGGAACCAATCCTCGCACGTACTGGATTAGCATTTGAAAGCTCTTTGTGGTGATTGGTCAATAGAAAAAAGATGATGAATTGTGGACACAAAGCTAAGGATTTGTTTTGAGGGCTGAATAGCTCGAAGTTAGCATCGCACGCGCACAGAATACATTACATCTGTAAAGTACATTTCCAGAGATCGCCAGTGTATGTTAGAAAAATAAAATCACACGACGTGTTGGCTATACAAGTTGCAAATAGAAACCCCTCGCCTTTTGCAGTTGAACAGTGAAGTCAACCCACTAACGTGGTTTTATGATTAATTTTATAGTTTTATGCGCTAATGTCTTCCTTGAATTCGGGTGACGTTGATAAACATCCAGTTTAGTAATCAGTAAACTTTAACAGCGACATAATATAAGGAAAAATCTATGAAGGCACGCACGCCTTTGTTGAAACATTCGCCATTTTTTTTCTACAATACAGTTTCATAAAGCCATCCTTAACAACGTGTGGTTTATATATAATCGCTTTAGATTTTTTTTTAAATGCTTATTATACGTCGTAATTTTGAACCTACCGAACGAATAAGGCCTATCTATCTACGAACATAAACGAGATAACACGATCTAGTTTTATAAACTAGTAAATAATAAGTCTCATGTCAATGCAGTTGCTTCAACCTCAACTATTTAATATCAATCGTTTGACTTATTTCATCAGATCTTCATTTCTTTTTACGATTTTATTTACAATTAGTAATTATTTATTTCTCTGCTTAAGAAAATACCGCTTAACAATAATTGCTAACAATTCCATTCGATACTATATTTAACAAACTCCACGATCAGCTCCTCAAATTCATATTATTTAAAAGTCATTGGCAAAAAATGCTTCGATAATCCCAGATTCATGAGTGCCAAATTGCACAAGTAAACCTACCGCACGAAATAGCACAAAATAAATCCTCAAAACCCATCCGAATAAGCGTTTACACACAATCCCGCTTCGTTCCCACGTAGCTGTCACCGCGGGCGAGGCACTATACACAGCCTATCGCCGGATCTACACCACTCTAGTGGACAATCGTCCTAACAAAGCCAAAGCCTCACCGGCTAGACTCGGGTCCAATCATTTCCCACGCTGTAACGGTCGACCCCCACTCCGAACTGCAGTTTGAATATTGACCGCGAAAATTTCGCTGCAAACCACGTACACTTCTTCGTGAAACCATAAATGTTTAAGGAAGTTACTGTTCAACACGGCGATGGATAGGAAACAAAAAAGATGATGCGGAAAGTTGGAAGGTGCGGCCGAATCGGCGCGTCGAGATCGCGATATAAAAGAATGACCGATAAGTTATATTCTTTCAATAACAGAAGAAAACATTGTTTGCGTTGTGAACAATAATGTTGGAAATCCAGTGTCATGTCGGGTTAATGTAAAGATCTATAGCCGGGGAAGACAGTTTAAGTCATTGTTGGTGCACTCGTGATATTTGGATGGGAATCTTTCTAAACATTCGAATTGTATCTAGTCATCTTGGAATATTTCAAATCAGTTTACTCTCTAAAATTTCTTTTATTTTGTACGATGAGATAGAATGTTTACATTTTTGCCCTTAAGAGGCGTTTACGTTAAACATAGTTATGCAGAACTTTACACTTTCTTATAGAGAATGGTTGAAAATCAATTACCAGACAAACCTGCAGAGAATTGCATCAACGAAATCATTTTTAGTTTACTCACTCTTCTCAAAGTATCAGATCTATGAATAAAAGAGTCCAATCAGTAAAACAGTTTGTTGACAATAGTCTTACCTTCCTGACTCCGTTTAATAATGACTAATAATGACTCCAGACAGACGGAATACGTAAAACTAAGCGTTTTATCATCATAACAAATTGAAAAATTCACGTAACGAAGAATTAATGACGCATTCTTTAACATCCTACTATTTTTAGTAAATAATAAGAAGCAAACCGCGTAGGTAAACAATCCGATAACATAATGTAACACAATATCCGTAGCCGGTGGATGTGTTTGTTAGTGACGCGGCCGCTCGCAGTTTATGCTATTTTCGGCGGGGCTCACCTAATTTTAACCATCTGCGTCTCCCAGTCTAGTTTTAGGAAGTGGGCCGGCTTGTTCGCCGAATTAATCGAGTCGACTACTCGATTATTCAGTCAATGATGAAACACGTTTATCGTGACGATGACTTCTCGGTAGATATAACTAAAAAACGGATCGATAAAGAAGAACTCATTACATGTCTATCGCTATATTTTATGAAAGACAAAGGACTAATTAGACCATATAAAATTAAGACCTCAAATAGTGCTGCGTTCAATCAATGCAAATGTACAATATATGATATAATGGCGGGCCCAATTATCGAAATGACATAGACGTCGAACGTATCCAAGAGACTCCGCTCAAATCTATAATGGATGAGGCGCGCCAGCGTCAGTCCAGTAAACGAGACCGCATAAACACAAGCGCATGTATAACTAAACATCCCCAGACAATCGCGGCCACTTGTTCATTAATCTCGGATTAAAAGGCATAGAGGAATCAGGTCGCGTCCGAATGGAGCAACGAATAAATTTCAATTAGAGCAATCAGGAGTCAACACGGAAGTTTCTGGATGCGATGGGCACGGGATAGTGGAGTTGCACCTCGCATACAAACGCAGCTCTGTCGATTGCATACAAAAGAGGACCTCCGCTGCAAATCATTACAATTGCGGTAAGTAAGATGTGAGCGGAATTGTAGGCAGCGATGTAAGCGCGAGATAATGACGCTGCTTTTGGATTAGACGCCATTAAATTCTAGGATGTCTAAACAGGCGCTTTCGAATCTGCACGCCACTCGCGTGTAAAATTATTAAAGTGAATCACGGAATGAATGTGCACGTGTCAAATTGTAGTTTCTCCACGAGAATGAAATACAACGTACGCGTTCGAGCACAATTTCCTCGGAAGATTTGCAACGCCCTCCGCCAATGCATCTCTGTACGCCAATTTGTAAGCGCCGACATAAACCTCGGGTGTAACGAAGCCCCTAAACAACGATATAAGCCGGCGCATCAAGTCGGGCCCCGCGAAATATCTCAACGGTTGACATGCCGACAACCCAAGAAGCTAACTCGGACTTTACATTCGCCGACGTAACGAGGGAAGCCGCCGACTCGCCCATTGTATTTATGCCTTAAACACAATTTATTTATTCGGCAAACATTACGGAGACACAAAATCTTGTCCATAAATACATGTGAAAGCACATATCAAGTATCGGAATGCAAACGGCGGGACTCGTGTCTGAATTATGCAACAGTGCGGCGCGGGCGCAGGCTGCCGTAATAGTGCACCGAGTGCTCGCCGAACGCAACTCCTAAAATAATACGTTCTGTGGACACGCGCTCCGCACCGCACGCACCGCCTCTCGAAATAACGCCAATGACGAATTTTTATACGGACTGATGCATGTCTCTCCGCACGATTGTACGGCATTGTAAGTTTACTGAAATTAAGATACTTGTAACGCCTAATTCGACCGGGCGTCGATTGTTAAATGTCTGGAGTTAATGCGGCGATCCATCAGCAAAATGACGGCGCGAATCGAATTTATGACGGTCATTGGTCTTGCGGAAATTTGGCCAAATTGTGAGAGTTCCTCCTTGGGCCGGCCGCTGGTTGAATCTCTTCATTTGTCCACCGAGCGAGGACACGGCAAAGGCGGTTTGCGAATATTACCCTTACGTCGGATTAACGGTGGGTCCATCCATCTTTCTCCCGGGTGGTCGAGCGGCTGCACGTTAATTACAGGGGAGAACCGATCATTTAACGTGAATTTCGCAAACATTAAATAATTACAAAAAACAGAATCGGTGGTGCGTTCACGCGCTGAATAATAAATTAATGATCGCGCCGACCGCGACGTTTTATAATAATTTATTTAAGCAACTTTTCTACATAAAACGTGGTCACAATTAGAAATGAAAAGCCCAATGCATGACGAAAGACCGTACGATTCGAAATCAGGATTACAAAACGAAACAAAACAAAAAGTAGAACAATAGCTTTAGAACAACGCTCATTAAAAGCTGATCTGAGGAGCGGCGAAGAAAGTGACTCAATAATCTTCTAATCCTTAAACCACACGCGGTGACGATTACAACGCACCTATTAGTCAAATTAGCCTTATTGTTGAGGGTTGCACAAGAGGTCCAATCGGCTTACAGGCGGACAATTATGTAGGCACATTAGCTGGCACAATACGATGAGTCAACAAATACGGCGCGCCGAGCGTTTATCAAAACAATAGTATTGATAAGTTAATAAAGCGAGGTGCGAGACTAACGAGCGATTACCGACCGATCTCGAGAATAGGCGCACGCGTCGGGCGAATTGCGAACGGAATACGTTATGGGTGCGTGTGACTCACCCGCGCTATTGGAAAGGCGAGTCTATGATTATCGACTAAAAAAACAAGAATTTACGACCTGTGTCGACATCTTCTGTAGAAGCGACAGTTGTTTTTTTTTAATCTACAAGATACTCCACAACGCAAACGTGATTTGAAATGGAATGAGGGGTCCGAAGAAACTGGGTGCTCGCTGAAAACTAAATCTGTCAAGTGTTCGAAGATGTTACGAAACATCGGCGTTAGGCGCCGAGGAACTTTCATTTTGAGGATACACTCGAAGCAGGGGGGCATTGACCGACTTCCACATTTACTCCGCCAATTCATGCACAAGAGCATCTGTATCCCATGAGATTCCGCGCAATATTGTCATGGTTTACATTCACAGAACATACGCGCCACACTCCGTGCATTACACGATGGGAATACGTAAAGTATTTTATTTATATGTACGACCTAAAGATGATGACAGGTGAAACTGTTCCTAGAGAAAGAGCGAACAATGCCGCCTTTGAATTTAAAGAACACATCAACAACACAGTGTATACATTCACCATAGTCACGAACGAAGATGTACGAGGAATAGAACACAAAAACTGAACAGATAGAAATCTCAAAATCGTCACGGGACGCACTTATCACTCAGGATCATAATTACCGCGTGAATATTTCAATCGGATCGACTTATCGACGGTGCGTGAACAATATCGATTGGTATCGCCGCAGACGTATTATTTCCGTACGTCAGACGAGGATGGGCGAGAACGACAGACCCACCTGAAGACGAGAGATTTTTATCGAATTGAACGCGAAACGAGAGAATCGACGTAATCGATTTCAACATATCAAAGCTGACAAGCGATATTCGAGGTCGGGGGCGAAGCGCAGTGGGCGCCGGATGGGTTCGAAATTAAAACGATATGCAAATGAGAAAGAGAATTAATCGTTCGGTGCAATCGATGCGACGGTAGCGAGAGCGGCTACTGGGTACAAATCGATGAATAAATAGTGTCCGATTAGCAACGCGAGGTGTGTTGGATGAATCGAATCTCAGCTCAATGAATCTACAAACTCGCCGTATTTGGCGGCTGTATTTGATCGGTGCGTTTCATTGATTAACTGTTCGCGCGAACGGTGATGATACGAACTGAAATTAGAGACGATAATTATTTTGAGATTGATTTTAGAAATGAGTTAAATGAATCAGAATCAGTAGCGGCTATGTGTTATTATAAGAAAGCCCCCGTGTTACACCTTTCTTCAGTTTGACAGGAGAATTTATAAGAATCACTCACGGTGACTCCGAAAGTCATTTTCAATTAAGTTTCTTGATAATCCGGATCAAGCGCAGCTGTGGGAGAACTTAGGACCCGAGGCGACACGCGCTCCCTTGATAATTGGATACCGTCTCTAGAACCGTATAGCAAGCCAAATACTTTAATGTTTTTTAATTTCTTTGAATTTTCAATGAAGGTGTGCCAGAGTGATTGATTCCTCAATTTTTTTTAAGTATTCAATATAATTCACCTTATGTAACTACTTGATTTAGGATCAAAACCTTATGATTACAGCATTTTTAAATCGTAGACTTCCTCACAATTTGGAGGATAATCGTGATTATAAATGCACCTGTTTATTAGGAAGCAAGAATGAAAGGCCGATTCATTCATCATAATGAATCAGTAGTGGCGCGCACAACCGCTCCCATTTTTAAGGCGTCACTCTAGAACCGTAAAACCGGTTCACAGCGTTAATTATAATCGGATTTTAAATCTGATCATTTCGCTACTGAATTATATTTACTCTATTTCGACATCGCATTTACCGGCTATCATTAATTTCATTGATAGGATTTTTAGTTGAGTGATTAATTAAACGACCCTGATCGATTCTGTGTCCCAATCATTCGAAATAAAGTCGAGTAAGGTATCGAACAATTTCGTACGACGCGCCGCGATTATTTTGGAAGCAATTTAAAATTTTCAGTTAATCATAAATTTCAACAGAAGCGTGAAAGTGTGACAGACCATAAATCATTTTATACGTCCACGGTGTCTCATATCTCTCACGATCTGAACCAATCTGTCAATTACAATTCCCGACTGATCGCTACGGTCACTTGTTCTCTCCTATGGTAAACAAAAAGCATCTGTCCAAATATTGCATAATGTCTCTCAAATCCTCACAAAACTGACCTCAAAAATAATTATCTATTTGTCAAATATTTACAAAAATAGTTTCATAAAATATTTACTGCTACATTATTTCTTTCTTAAAAACCTAATTTAAATCTACAGAACGTGACTATATCGATAATCCAGTCGGAATCTCCCTGCTTTTCGGAAACCATCGATATCCCCCAGGGGTTCGCTGAGTGCTATCTGGAACTACCGTTGGGGATGATGTGACATGTGAGGGTGAGGTAAATGGGAATGGGAGTAGGGTTGTCCTAAGGAGCCTAATGGGAGTGGTGATGGACAAGGCGGGTGTTGGTGGTACGCTTGCAGTGGCGACGGTGCCAGCCCTGGATGATGTTCTATTGGGTATTGGGCGGACCCTCCGTACGCCAATTGTCTCACCTTCATTTCCTCGTCTACTATGTTATACGTGAGCTCGGTCTCCTCGAAGCCCGTGGCCGCCATGCGCTGCTCACTCGTTGTCGGTGGATCCGGAGAATTGAGACACGTTTGTATAAGCCTTTTGCCGGAATCCGACGTGATCATCGGCTGTAGTTTCCGCGTAGCGAAAGTGTATACGTGTCCTGTCTCGGACGCGACTAGTAGCATGACTTGTGTCCCCGTCAGGGTCGAAAGCTCGTAAGCCTGCAACAGAAAAACTGGCCGTTAGTTCTACATCCAAACAAACAAGCCATGTCAGGTGCTGTCTTTGTAAACATTTGTGCAATTTCCTCTGTGCTAGCAGACACAATTTGAATGTACTAAACTATCACGTCAAAGTGTTTCGAAACTTCTAGTAAGTTACTAGACATAAACTAATAACTAGTTCAACATTAAAGTTTGAACCGGCATCAGCACCCCAAAACTTGTGACCTTTCACCTCTCCCACGACATTAATTCGTAAGCAAACCTCCACACGTTTCGGGAGCCTCTCCCACGGCACTCTTTGTGTATGCCGTAGGAATTATCACACCCACTGGCGCCCAGCCTACACCTACACCTAACCAAGACTTACATGTCATCAGAATCAGCCAATTTAAACTCTAATGCATAGCAATAACAAAATCTATGAAGGCAGATAAATAAAAGAGCAATTGGATGCGGACAATTTGACAATACTTCGGTAGCTAATCTCGAATTCCGCATTCAAATTGATGTTAACAAGAGCGTCAACCTTGTTGCATAGAGCATAGAGGTCTTTGTGGGAGGATTTTCGTTTTTTAAGTGAATTATTTCTTTGTTTGTTTTTCCCTTACATAATAATAGTGCGTTCATGGCACAATTCGCCCACATCGATTACATTAGTGGTCTCGTGTGTGGACGACTTCGATACTGACCACTCGTAAAGTGATTTATATTTGATACTAAGTTTTACTATCTAGATGTTTATTAGTATTTTACAGCTATTATTTTAAATGTCAGTAGTTCACACAATTTTCTATCCGGTTTAATATTTCCTTAGTAATTTAGATGACGAATGTAAAAGTAAAAGTATGTTACATAATGTCTTTGCGTCTCTTTCGTGACAACGAATTTTAAAAATGAGATGATAATTATTATTACATTTTAGATACAATATTATATATTTTTAACGCTTTACAATATATAAAAACTAACGTTGGTAAATATAGACCCGTGTCACAAATTTTAAAACATAGTAATGACTTGTGGAGGAGGCTTAGTTAGATATATGTATTCCCCACATACCTGGGTTTAAGAAGATCTGAAAAGATTATTTGATAATGAAAAGCTGAAAAGGAGTAGTATCAAGAACAAGTTACCCTTGATCATGATACTACTCTCGAGTTGTTGTGTATGGTCACTTGTTTATAGCAATTATTTAGATTTAGATCATTTTTCCTAACCAACTGTGATGCACAGTCCACCTGTTCTTATAAAACACTTTTTACATGCTGTGTTCTTCTGTAAGGGAGCTGCTATATCTTAATGTATAAGTAATTTTTATTTATAAGGCAAGTGTACGGTATATGGTTGGAGAACCTAATAAAATAAATTAGGTTATTAAAGAGTTTTATTTAACCTTGGTTATTAAACTGAATAATTTGATAGTTTTGTTTAAATTTCCAGCTTTTACCAATAAAAACTATATATTCATGTTCATCAAATCGCACACTCAAAATAATACCGTCACTATCCAAAAAAAAAAATTAATTTTTCAGTTACAGTTGTTTAAAGTTTTGAAAAACAAATAAGGACCTGTATCTTTTAAAGTATTAACCAAATTTTAAAGTAACTTAAGTATCTTTTAAAGTCATCGGTTTTATATACATGTGTAAATTTTCAAGGCAGTAGTACAAGTGGAGGTAGTACAAGTCTACTTGCAAGATTTGACTTAAACAAACAGACTAACAAACATGTGAAGTTAAATAAAAGCTTGTAATAAAAGAGATCCATACTAGGATATGACTTAAATTCAAAGTGATTTTTTTTATAGAGAAGAGGGCGGACGAGCAAGCGGTCTCACGTGATGGTAAGTGTTACCGCCGCCCATGGACACCTGCAACACCAGGGGGTATGCGGGCGCGCCGCCGACCTTGCAAAATCCTATTCACAGCTCTCTTGAAGAACCCCATGTCGTAGTTTAATGGGAAGACCTCTTGAGGCAGTGATTGTATTCTTTTAGAGCGTGAAAACAATCTAGCAACTTTTTAATCGAAATAATGACACTAAAACATTAACATGTTCGAGGTCCCGGTCACTACTGAGAAAATGTCGGTATATCCCAGGTAAACTGGATAACGACACAAGTGCCATCTGGCGGCTCGTATGTTTACTACGTTCTCGGGAGTTTTTGGAAATGGAGTCACGGCCCACATGGCGCTAAAATCCCGAAATCGATATTTTTCGTATAGTGACGGACGGTATTCTGTTCAGTGTGCGAAATATTTCATGTTGTTTGAAGTATATATAGTGCTTAAGTACAAGAGTACAAGCATGTCTTTCACTGCGGATTCGCCCATTTGAATGGCGATTTCCCCCAAGAAGTCGTTAGATAAAATTCATCTACAAAAGCAATATTTTCAAAAGTTATAAAGCAATTTTTAAAAAAACGTGCAGAAACTTTCCGGAATAAATGCTTTTACATCAAAGAGAAAACCTCATCAAGACCTATTAAGCTCGAAGTGCTCGAGATATTTTCTAATTTTCGCAAACATAATATACATATTATGTTTCGTTACTTTCTTTATAGAATAGATGGCAGACGAACGGACGGTGATTATTTATGTATATAAATACTTACAGCTACACATTTATTTACTGGCACATAAAAATAAACAGTTTCATTAAACAAAACCCACACTCTTGTGGGTCACGGGGCAATAAGCCTTCAATCAAGATTGACGCAAGATTGAAGGTTCTCCGAACAAGCTGACGAGGGACCTTCGGATATGTGTGAAGTCAGTATGAAATCAAATGTCAATTTAAAATCAAACAGTATTCTTGCCCTCAATATTTTCCTCTTTTCGCGATTTTATGAGATTCGTGTTCTTGCAGCATAAGTTTAGGGACAAAGAATAAAGTAACGCAAAGCTACCCAACCTACCTCTTATCCCGACCAGTTATTTATCCCGGCCACTTATTTATCCCGACCACTTATTTATCCCGACTACTTATTTAACCCAATCACGCAATTTTTTCTCATATTTTTATTTTATTCAGGAAGCTATTAAACTATTGTGATTACATATATATTCTATATGAGTGATCGATAGCTTAAACAAAGCTGCCACACATAGATGGGATATATTTAGATGAGCGCATTTTTAATTGAAAAACATTGCAATATATAGCTTTATTTGCTTATGAAGCTATATGGAACGTCCCCATAGTTTATTCGCCGCTAAACAGCGGTGACCGCTTACAAACATGAAGGTAAACATTCTGGCCACCCGTCAGTCACCTCTGTTATAACAAAAAAAATAAATGAACTCGACTAAATTGTATCACTAGGACCTGGCTAAAGCTACTTAATATGAAGAAAATAATGATGTTGTTGAAATAAGTTTAAAAAAAAGACATTTAAAATATAAATATAACGTGTTTAAGTTTTTGCGTTTTTGGATTACAAGTAACTTTCCAAAACAACAATTCGCAGAGCACGCGCGATTTATGAAGATAATATATGAGGACCCCAGAGGTCAAGGGGTCTAAGTGACATTTTCGAAAGAATTGAGTTAGATGCAGTAACAGACTGTTAAAATACTATTCTTTTTAGTGGTGAGGAGATCCAAGTGATTTCCCTGACAGGTGCTGCTACCTAGTGTGTTGCCCCTTCACCACTAGTAGTGCATGCTAACACTGCTTAGAGCGCTAAGGTCTAAGCTGCTTGGTCTAAGTACACATTATCTACCTTTTATTACCTATAAATGTAACACAGGTGATTTTAATAATCTATTGTTAGTACTAATTAGAAGCAAATGGCCAAAGTGTTGGCCTAAAATGATCAAAACAAAAAAAAATTAACTTTCCCTCTTACAAAATTTTGTTGACTTTTGGTTCAATTATCTCAAAACATAAATTTTGTCACTTAGACTCCTTTACCTCTGGGGTCCTCATATAAAGTTCCAAGCACTTAGGTATGATTTTTTCGCGGCTTGTTTCAAACATTCAATCACATCAATTCACCAATGATTGATGATAAAGCTATAATTAGCAACTCTTCCCGATACATGCCACACACAAATCACAACTGGGTGATTGCAAAATGGACCTTGATTATACAAAAACACGAGCCCTATTGACAACACAATTACCTCCCCGGTTTGGGGAACAAAATTGACAATTACAAATGTACCTTTAATGAGGTTTGTTGTTAAATATGATTAATGAACTGGCAGCGAAACTTTTGCCAATCCAATATATCGGCGTCCTGTGGATCAATAAAAAGATGGGAGTTAACGCGTTTTTCGTATGACAAATAATTTAGTAAATTATTTAATTAAACGGTTACCAAATACGACTCCGATTAACCCTTCGAATGCTCAGTAACCCCTTTCGAAAACTCAGAAGTGCAAAAAGACAATGAATTATAGTATTAAGTCATTAACAGTTCCCGTAACGGGAGATTTTAATTCGCGAACGCCAATTCTCTCATAAGACGATGAAAAGATTGGAAACTCCCACAATCCGATAATGAAGTTACGACCTAATTGATCGCATTATGGTGATTGGAATTAAAATCAAACGGAAGTCGATTACTACCTTTCGGCTTCGAAAAATTTAAGTCAATTTAAACAGCACGCACTGACGGATGCATTGATTTTTGTAAGAACGTGCGCGACAAACTTAACTCACTGTCGGTTTCATATCAAAATAAAAGATATATAAATACATTAATCTGCAAATACAACATTGTAAACGATTATTGGCTTAAAGAACGCGCGTTAAATAATTTGACAGGAAGTTTTATAGTGTGTCTTTATTACCCTCCTTAGCGAATATTACTGTTAAACGGTAGTAAAACTCAAACGTTATGTATTAATAACCGCGCCGATATTTAATAACCATATCTGATATGCAACAAAGAATATAAATATGTTGGTTAAACTATAAATATATGTCTATTTTTTATTACAAGTTTAATTATTGTTATATTCGAAAATAACAACAATGAGTTATCTGTAGAGAAGTAAATTCTCTTTCTTAGGATGGAAATGGATTCGGGCATATCTCACTAACTACCAAAACACATACGAGTACATATACCATAGATTGGGGATAAAAAGATAAAATGAGAATGCAGTACATTTTAACGTATTCCTTTAGAAGGCTAGAAGCTTTAGAAGCCCGGGGAAATACACCAAATATAAAATAGTGGACTCGCCAACCCCCTTGGCGTTTAAAGGCCATAATACGTCCCTCGTGCATCAGACAATGAGCTTGGGGAGGCCGATGTCCAGCAGTGGATAATGGAAGGGCTTGTCTATTGCATTGCCTTAGTAGAGAAACTTCAATTAAATGTTATATTACGTGCTACAACGCGACACTGTCAATAACACAGTGAAAATATATGTGACCATACTTACTTGACAGTTGCAAATATTTTAAATTGGCAAGTTGAACGAATAGGTTAGGTTAAAGGTTATTAGTGGAGTAAACAATTGGTTAACCTCTGTGTGACTTCGCTGATGACCTAAGTAATAGGGTTGGCAGGTTCATTGAATATAAAGAAAATGTAACTACAGGCTGAAACATTTATATTGTCGAAGACTAAAAATCATGACTGTGTGTTAATTGACATAAAAAGTGTATTTTTTTATATATAGAAAAAAGGCGGCAGACGAGCATACAGTCCACCTGATGGTAAGTGGATACTGTAGCCCATGGACATCCGCGACACATGCCAACTTCAGTCCGGAATGGCAAACGTTGGCACGCCTCCGGAAGCGCTGCCAACCTCTGCGGATTAAGGAATGGATTGGGAGAAAGGTTGGGAAAATGGGGAGGGATAGGATAGCATGGGATGGGATGGGAATGGGCTCTGGCATATTTCACTCACTACCGAAATGCGTACGTACATTGGGGAAATACGATAAAGTGGGAAATGCAGTACATTTCAAGGTAGTCGTCTTCTGTGAGAGAGAGGTATCGTGGCCCAGTCGGGTGCACCCCCAGCAGCTGTGGGAATGCAGCGTACACTCTCCCCCTATAAAATGTATGTACTTGACTTGACTTCCAATATAGTGTCCGTTCCCGCGGACACTATAATGGATATGGCTAAAACATATAATATATAAATGTTAATCCGGCACATGAGCTATAACTATGCCAAATTTAATTAAAATTAGTCCAGTAGAAAACTGTATAAAAAAAAAACTAAATAAAAATTAGATACCTAGAAAACTGACACGTCTTGCACAGTTAATAAAATTTGAGCATAATTTAAAAAATAATGTCATTAAAGTTTGGCTTTTGAATACTAATCTACAACATTAACTGCAGCAAACAGAAACATAGTTACGACATCAAGATAAAGATTAAACATGGCAACATAAGAGATATAAATCATTGGTGTAGGTCAGTTGTACAATTCACAATATATCTCTTATTCTTCATATACTGGATGCAATCATAACTGCTGATGTTATTATACGAGTGTTTGTTATTTGTCCATATGTTTTTTTCAATGCACTGTTGAATTCTCTAAAATATGAATTAACTTTCCTCATAATCCTTTCAACTCACCGACCATTAAACTAAACCTCACGCTGTGACGCAACGACCTAATCCGCTAAGTGAAATAAATAATTATATTTTGTATTAGGCAAGATTGACGGATCCGCTCCTTCGAAATAATTTATCTAAAGACACATTGCGAAAACAACACCGGATAAGTGCTCTAGTTAAGTCTCAAGTGATTGTAATCAGGTGCAAGAGGACAAAAAAAAACCCGTCTTGGATCGGTACTGGCCGGCAACCAAATTTTCTGAATACGAAAGAACGGGTGGCGAACAAATTACAGAAATCGAACACCAATCCGCGCATGTCAAAATCGAGCATTATTACGTCCATGCGTGATCGCTTTTACAAATTTAATTATCAACTTATGAGTTAAGTAGGTCTGTAAGTAGGTCTGACTGTCAAAATTAATACTCGATGCAGTTATGACAGAACTCGAGTAAAAGTTGGCGACAACATAAACAGGAAATCAGATTTTTTGGTGAACGAAACGGACAGTATCCATTGATACTGTATTTGATACGTTAGGTTTCAAAATCATTGTGGCTTGCGATAGACTCGCTAGAGTTTTTAAAATTGAAATTAAGATCCTTCGAGATTAACTTGTAACTTAATCTGACAGTAATCACTTGATAATTAAAAGGTAGGAGCGTTTATAATATGACAGTGTGCATTGAAATATAAACGTTTATAGGATGATTTAAAGTTTTTATCTTATTTTGAAATGTGCCGAGGACGCGAGATCAAAATCCATAACGAGATTTTACACTTGATATAACAATTGACAACGATAGAACAAAGGAAATGAACAAAATTAATAAATACAATGACAATGTGTTAAATGAAAATGAGATCGAAGGAATCATGATCAGACCCGACCCAAACAAAGAAAAAACATGCGACAAAGAAAAGTTTTAATAAAAAATCCTTCGAATTAAAATTAAAAAATACTATTTTCAATACAAATATCACATGTATGTAAATTTTAAGAATACTATAATTACCTTTTAACAGTAGAGAATTTGGTTTGATTTAGAAAATTGTTTTTAGTTGTTTATACTGTAATAATAATACTCTGATATTGTAATTAATGTGGAAAATATATTTAAAACATATGTAAGTTAAACAACATTTTCAAACATTGTACTTATTTCCGTATCAACGCGAAAGCAATAATCGACATTTGTTTTAGTTGTGATGTCATTCTTATGGCAATTAAAAGCCTGCAGATAAGAACGATTAAAGAAAAATCTTATTTTGTTTGCTATAGGAGTGACGTCACATCTAAAACAACATGGCTACTGTTGTTTCATTTCACGTGACAAGAAAACATTAAATTACTTTTAAGCTTATGCCTTATGAATAAAGAATTAAATATATTTTAGTATCATATCGTTGAGGCGATCGTATTTACCTAATTGCACAATTTATTTTTCGTAGTGTCAAATAGTCTGTTTAGTTTTGAAGATGACGTTCGTCAACCCTACCTCTTTCTTATTAGACCCGGCGCTAGTCTAGCCGGCGCGCGGCGTTTCCATCGGCGGGCGATGAAAACGGCACTTTTTGCTGAGATCAGATACACAATCTGATGGCACGATAACTAATAGCTCTATAAACAAGATAATCTTCTAGTTAGCGCTGGGAAAGACGCGGTGCAACCTGGATGTATGAAATGATGAACAATGACGAAAAAAGTTGCAAACCTGGTGTTAGTTATTCCCGATTCCGTTATGGACTGACGCAATTATTGCTCGTTTTGTGTGTAAAGAGGACAGGCAAAAAATTCTCGTTTAAAACGCAACCTGATAGGATCCTGTTTCTGAGTCCAGTGTTGATAATGTCACTTCTTTTTTAATCCATTTGTCTTGTCAAAACAAATTTGCAATAATGTATTTTTTACTAACTTGACATTTGTTGTTAGTTTACGCTTAAGCTCCAGTTGAACTATAGGTTGAACTTCTCAACTTCAATGAACCAACATAAGAAAACAATGAAGCCAAACAGTGATGAAGAAAAATTATGAAGCCTAATGTCAAAAAAGTCCGGCACTGATGTGTGCGCATGAAAAGATTGATGACAGATGACGAAAAGAAAGAGGTGCGGCAGCAACGTGGGAAATGGAGATCTGAGAATTTAATAATAATTCAATCAAAAGTAAGAATCAAACAGACACGTTAACCGGTTAAGGGACACTGCGTTAATAAGGTAGCTTTCCAATAGCACAAATCTAAAAGGTACAACTGTGGAAAACAGCACAGAAGAATGACATCGCAAAAAACGAAGCAGGAAGTCTTAAACAACAATCGCCATCATTAACATCATACCACTGATGAAATCAGTATTTCTAAACCGCAATTAAATTATGACTCGCACAAACAGACGTCAAGATAGATGCTGTACACTGTCAAGCCGAACAAGTTTTAACTTCATGGTAGTACAAGACAAGAATCGCTCGGTCTAGGCACGGAGACGCTTCGATAATTTAGTTTACATTGTAATTTGTAATAAACAACTATCACGACACCACTGATCATCGATATAGATGTAATTCGTGAGAAAGCACCCGAGACTATCACGCCGAAATTATCTTTGATTAAAATACAAAAAAGCAAGGAGAAATTTAAAACGGACGAATGACGATGAAAAATGTCAGCCGAACCGTTCACACGTGAATAACCGCTTATGAATCGCAAAAACAGATTTGATCATCGCGGATTGTTATATAAAAATTTGTCTCGGTAATGCAACGTAAAATCGCCGGTGCTGAAGGAGAAAAAGCCGTCAACGTGGAGGCAAGTTGTGACTGCGCCCGCGACTTTAAGTCACAAATTAATGAAAAACATTTGGGACAACCCATTACGAGATGCGACATTTCTCCGACAAGTGCGACTTGCGACATCGCTCTCGAAAAAACTGCTAATTGCGACTACAATGGAGTACAAAGCGACCGCTTTTCTCACGGAGCATCCGACCGCGCATGCGCACCGATCATTTCAGGCATGCTCGTCTTTTATTGCCAAAAATTAATGCCCGGTAAACAGTCCTTAATTGCAAGCCAGTCTTGTTACTCAGACTCTTGAGTAACTCGAGCGTCTGCCGTCACACTGCAAGCTACGTTTCGAGGAAGCCAAAACCAGAAATCACATAAAATTCGCAATAAGTGACTAATAATAATATAATATTAAGAATAACCCTGTGATTCTTGACTCAATTTCAGTGCGCAATCGTTGTTTTATGACATTTTAATTTTATCGTTTAAAATCGTGTTTTCACCGATTCGAGTACGTGCAGTAATTTGTTTAACAGCTTCATAGCTACGAGGGAGAAAATTAAAATATAACTGTTTGCTTCCTTTATAAAGTAATATTGGTTGTAAGTATAGGTTTCTATTGCAAATAACCATAACAATATTTTTGTGGTAACATTTAAGACAGATGCAGAGAGAGTTAATGAAATGCAAATGGTTATTAAAACTATACATTCTTGAGGACATAAATGCCGCTGGTGGTGTAGTTAAGTCCTACGAGGCAACTTCTAGAGCCGAACAATACACGCCACACATTAGTATCGAGAAGCTGTTAACATTAATTATAATAAACACACTCGACAGGAATGCTAATGTCACATTCAACAAAGGTTGCCGTGTCATTTTTGTCCACATTTTAATCGTGGATTAATCTGTCATCGATAAAAAGCTAAGTGAAACTTAATGACATTATTACTCAAAGTATTTTTTTATAGAAAAAAGGCGGCAGACGAACATACAATCCACCCGATGGTAACTCTCGTCCATAGACATCCGCGATACATGCCAGCATCAGTGCAGAATGACACACGTTGGCACGCCCCCGAATGCGCTGCCTACCTTTGCAGATTAAGGAATGGAATGGGT
Source organism: Sesia apiformis (assembly GCA_914767545.1). Taxonomy (NCBI): domain Eukaryota; kingdom Metazoa; phylum Arthropoda; class Insecta; order Lepidoptera; family Sesiidae; genus Sesia; species Sesia apiformis. Next base: position 2,759,506 of record OU611958.1, read on the forward strand.
TGAGAAAATGGAGAGAGATGGGATGGGAATGGACTCTAGCATATCTTGCTCACTACCGAAACATGTACGTACATTACGGAAATACGATAATGTAGGAAACTCAGTACATTTCAAGGTAGTCTTCCGTGAGAGAGGTAACGTGGCCAGTCCAGTGCGCACAGCGGCTGTGGGAATGCAGCGTGCACTCTCCTCCTAGGCATTAATAAATACAAAGAAATTGGAACTGGAAATTCCTAGGAACAGGTGGGTGGGTACCTGTTCCTAGGAATTTCCAGTTAACGTAAGAGCCTCTGCTAAGGTAGAGAACACTTAAAAAATAAAATCAAATTCCTGTATGAGTTGCGTTTAAAGGCATTTTTTCCAGGTTATAATGCGTAAGGGCCATGAAATTCTATTACTAGAACGTACCCCGATCCACTTTCACTAAAGCCTGAGGTGTCAACCCATTATCGCGGCATGGTGGCTAGACGACGGCAATTCCTATGGTAATGAAGCAGCTGGGTAGGACAGGTTGGTGGGTACATGGTAATATGGTGACGCCGTTGCAAGGCTAAACGCAAGCCATTAACATTTATTAATTTTCAGGAAACTCTGAGATGAAGTCGCTTTAATTTCGGAAATTGATACGTATAAAGACATTAATGCCGCGCAATGTGATAATTAATCGTCGTTTAAGTGTTATAAAAATGTACGATATAAAATTGCAACCGATTAATCCACTTATTAAAGTCATTACTCGCTAGGCAACTGAAGTCTTCTTTTTGAACTGTGGATATCTATAATCTTTAAAGTTCTATCACTATCGGATGTGGTTGATCAGCTGAAAGATAAAAATCGTTTGTAATAAGAAACATTTTAGGTGCGAACGATTCAAATCCAAATTCGGTGTGAAACACACGACGCTTCATATTTATAAATCAAAAAACTTTACAAATACAGCAGATCATTCCCAAATTCTAACACCAGCGAGCACGCGTCTACACAAAAAACGTTTCTCTTACAAGGGCTGAGGAAACCCCAAAAACAGGTTATGAAAGGCCAGGTTGCCATATTTGTGGGCTGTTCTCAACTGGATTAGTCGTAAAAGGTTTAAACGGCCGAGCTCGTCTTTAGCCTACTCGTGCGAAGCCACGTGGCCGTATTTGTTTGCCGACATTTTTACGTCACAAACCCTTTAAGGCAAGGATGCTCTTATGTTATTAGCCTTAAGGCCGACGAGTTGATTCGCCTTTTTGAATGGGATTAAACAGTGAGTGACTTCACAAATGGTCTTGTTCTGAATGCCGTACGGATGAGTAAATTGAATGAAGGTTTATTGATTGCTTAGTTTTTATTAGAACTTGTTCTATACCGAGTAGGTTTAACCGAGTAATAATAATAATACTCTTTATTGCGTACACAACAAACAAAAGCAAAATATACGCTTACTTAAAACACATACCTAAGACATAATTGGCGGCCTTATCGCAGCGATCTCTTCCTACTACTGTTTTAATACTCAAAAAAAAAAATTCATCAAAATGTAATCATAATAAACAAATTACATAGGTTCAGCAGTTACTTATTTCTTAAATCTTGGATCTTCAACCTTCAGAGGGGTTGCCCACACCTTAATTCCATTAAACTGATTGCGATGCAAGTAATGTTCCGAAAGTGAAAGTATGTATTGGACGGACATCATTACGCGTATCTCTCACAACAAGCCGATTGGAAGCACCTTTAATTATGATAACTGTTTAAAAACTACAGACAACACCGCCGACGTAAATTCACTCATTATCAACTACGTATGAATGTTTCGAGAACTCAAGGTATCGAATGAAACAAACTTAATTTTGACAACAGCAAAGATATATTGGCAGGTGGCGCTTGTGTGTATTAAGCGCCCCTCAGATGCGACCGAAAACTTGATTATAGAAAAAAAATCGCAATGATTCAGTACCAGTCGGTGTTTCCTTGAATAGCGGTACCATATGTAAATTGCTCGGGGATGATACTCGTAAACCGCCAAGATTCCGAACTAACGACCTACGCACAATGAATTGTTAAAGATAACAATGACAACATAAATTCTGCTTGGTTTTTGCACGAAGAAGTTAAAATTTAAACTTTAATTGGGACCGTAAGTCACATTTTAAAATTGTTCTTACCACTATAAGTTATTTATTAACTACAAGGTTTACTGTAAACGAGTTGAACAAGACTTTTATAGTTATGAAACCGCATGTTAAATAGGAATATTTTTAATGGAACCTTGTTAGGATGAACTCGCAGCAAAACTAATCCATTATCAGATTGATTAACAATTAGGTGGTAATGATGGAGAATTATGGAAATTGCCAAGTGAATGTTGTTGGTCGTGTTCATTAAGCAAAAATCGGTATCGGCTAGATTGAAATTGTCACTCGGCACATAATCAGAGATTGCCCTATAGCTGGCGTCAAAGTGGCAACACAAGCCGCTGATAGCGGGTTGCCGACGCCGAGCCGATTAGTTTAAATGCCTCTTAAACAATAATTACCGATTACTGGAACCGGTGTAACTCCAGTAGTACCTATACGCAAGACTTGCGAGAGCATAAAATGTTTTTTCTTCGAGATATTGTCTTTAAACAAGATGATAAAAAATATTTAAAGCATCCTTAAGAATTGAGATAAGTCTGAATTTGAATTCTGATCACTAGACTCTAACTTCATTACCGTAAGATCCGATAGCATTATCTGACAGATAAATTGCTACAAGAATACGATTCAGAATTAATTGGATATTTAATTATATCACGAAAGGGGAATTCAGTTATCTTGTTGATTTGATATGGGTATAGATCAAGCCATTTGAACAGATTTCGATTGAAATTTGACTATTGTGTTTAATAGACAATAAGGAAGATTCGCACCAGATCCAAATACGACAATAGAAGCAATAAACGACAATACCCACTCCTTAGAACAATGGGCGATCCTTGAATTATTGTCTATACCTGTTCTATAGGTAATTCAGTTAAATGGAGCTCTTATAGAATCACATGCAAATGTACTCGGCATCCTATCAATAGCAATGGCGTCGATAATTACACGTTTATAGTCTCGTTGCGGGTTTCATTCATAAACAAGCGAGATTGCTTTATGAATGACCGAGCCATGCCCTTAATTTATTGTGTCGCCCGACCGACTTCCATAAGTTTCCTGCTCGCCTATTACCATTTATCGCATGTTGTACGTAGACTATCATTTCGTAGGCGCTAACTTGACCTTGATTTATGAAGTTCATTGCGAAGTGGCGCGGAACACTAATTTTCACGATAACAAGCGCGATACTGCATCTATTAGAGATAACTCGCGTGTACAGTGTGATAAAATGCATCCAGTAAATAAATTAATTTTCAATTCATTAATGGTAGAAACGAAAAAAACGCAACACGCTATTACTAGAGCTTATGGCAGTAAACCCGTCCAACTGTTAATAATTATTTTCTTAGCGGCCTCTCATGGCTGAATAAATTTTAGCGCTAAATAAACAAGGTTTATCTGTGATCTCGACAATGCAACGGGTCCAGGGGAACAGGAGCCGACTGAAGCGCCGCCACCACGATACCATCACGCCGATATGCATCAAGGAAGGCCAGTTGTCAATACATTTCACCTGCAAACCGAACTAACTTGATGGCCTGTCGGTGCTCGGAACGAGTTCCCATGAATTGTGTTGCGTGCAAGACATTTTTATACTTGTGTCCGACAAGATGTGCGCCAGTAGCTTACATGTTAATGTATTTGCTATCCACTCGTGGTTTATGTCGATGATCCCACTGTCCGTGCGCTTGTTTTTGCCCGAAGATATTGCCGCGAGGATCGAATTTCTAATTCAATGCTAATATCGATTCTGTAAGATTTAGATTGCCAGAATAAATACGTTTCGCGGTAAATGCTAATTTCTGTCTCCGTCGTATGCAAATTAACAACAGTGCCACTAAATAACATTAAGACCGAACAGGCAAATATTCCGCTATCCTTATTTACGGAACAATTCAGACGTTCGAGCCAACAAACACAGGTGGTCCCAATAAAAGGTTCGGAGGGAGCCAAACGCCTCTGAGAAGAGATGCCGCCATCCCTAAAAGGATAATAATACGTCGTTTCCGAGCTCGACCCACGAGAATCCCCAGGACTCCGGGAGAAATGTAAATTGTACCTGCACCTGACAAATAGCTTAATTAACGTCAACACGCGACACAAGAATTATTGCGATTATCTGAATGGTTCATTACGGAGATGATCACAAATGTATCCTTCATCTGCAGTTTTATTTGCAATTATATACAGTTTTGTTGCAATTTTAATATGTCATCAATTCGCTACAATCCTGCTCGATAGAAAGGGGTTGTCAAGAGCGATCATTACTGATATCAGATTTAAATAACTACGCTAAGGCCGATTTAATGCAGTAGAATTCAAAAAGGTTTTATATTCCCTGAATACAATGAACAAAAGAAACTAACTAAGAGAAACTTATGACACGTCCTAAGTAGCCCACATGCAGTAATTTAACGAAGGCATTAAATCTCAAGGTTAAAATGGAAGTTACGTTAAGAGATTTAGTTTTTTCGCAATGTTATGTGTTGGTAGGCGTCACGTGGGCGCGCACGTGACGACTTTGTGATTCTGTGGCGTGCCACCGAACGACCGCTGGCGTGGGCGGCCGCCGCAATACTGACACGGATGGACGCGTGCACAACATATCTGACGATTTTGTCTACAATACTTTGACAGCCTGTCAAAGTGTAAAGTGTAAAACCTTAGCTGTACATCTCAGACACAGCCATAGTTTTGACGTGTTGTTTAATGCAGGAGTTTCAGCTGTCACTCAACCTTCATTTATCGATGAAGGTTATCGCAAAAACACGCTTTAGAATGTGAACACCCAACCGCATTAAAGGCAAAATTCTCCAAAATGCGACGCAACAACAAGAAGAAAAACTTGATAATGTACAATTGCGCGGTAATGATTGAGGTTTCCCACCGAAAAGCAGAATGTTTGGAGAACTTTTTAATTGATTAAAAAATAGGTTGTGGTCTCGAGCCGCAATCAAATAAAAACCTACTCGTTAATGTTTTATGTATGAAAATTCCCGATGCCGATACATTATTGATGGGGTCCCGCTGGCTGGATGTGTTCGTAAATTTGACAGAAGGATAGATATCGGTGATCTGTATGGTAGCTTCGGATCTTGTTTGGTGCATTTCGCAACGCTCCCCACCGATATGATCAGTCGTTGAATAATCAGCGTGCGTAGTGATCGCGTTTCCACGGTTCTGACGTTGGGCATGATAATATCAAGAATAATAAAAACTGCATAGTCGAACTCTGTAAAACATAATTGATATTTCATACATCGCGTTAAGAAATAATTTCGCAAATTTCTATTATTAAGGCCTTTATCTTACACCTTGGGGTACTATATTATATATGATAGTATATTATATATGATCTTCGATTATAAAACACTTAGGTTTTTTATTATAAGCTATTTTCGACCTGTTCATATAAACCGAAGAACGTAATGTTTATAGCTGGTGCACATTAGCGGAGTTCTACAACAACGGCGACCACGCTGGCTTGTTTTCTAGGACACCTGAAGGACTATTTCGGTCGAACCAGTTGCACTGGGGCGCATCGTTACAGCGCAGGTGTATTGCTAGAAGGGTGACCATGACGTTACGTTAGACGGAATATATTCAACGTTTATACTGCACATAATCAATTGTTCACACACACCTGCTAGCTACTGTAGAAGGAAAATATACTGATGTGGAACCAATAGTGACTATACGATTTATTGTAGTCCGAAGATAAAAAACATGCGCACCGCAAATTAATCACGACTGCGTAGATGTGATTTACATTATGTTGCATATAAATACGTATGTATGTAACTAAACAAAACCACAGTATTTTTCTTCAGGATTTTTTACACATTTCTTTCTATCAGTAGATACATTTTGTTTAAGTGAATGTTTATGAACTGTCTTGTTAACTATATCAAATGGTGATATCACTAAAACAATTGTGTTCTTGAGTGACAAGCGTCAGCGATAACCAGTAAGTAAATCTTCAATGTATTTAAAAACAATTTATTTGGTCTTACCATACCATCGACCTATTTGCTTCGGCCTATTCATATAAGTCTTTAAAAATAACCTTAAGTGTGACGTTTAACTGAGCAAATGGAACTTGTTGTAGATATGAAATTTTGGTTAAGATTTTCTAATATAAAATTTCGTTTTTCAAAATTCGGTTTAAAAATAAACGTGCCGTAACATGTAATTTCTAAAATAAAGTAATCCATACATATATCCATACAAATAATGAAAGCATATCAAAACAGCGTCTGTACATGAAATATTTTTTGAAGAAACCATTGTGGCGTACGCTATAATTAATGCAGTCGAATTTTTTTCTTAATTTTAGTGTCTGTCTGTCTAACGAGCAAAACGCGAAAATCACTAGCCGGATTTTAATTAAATTTGGCATAATTATGGTTTATATCCCGGGTGTTTATCTAGGACAGTGTTTATCTAAATCCATTAAAAAGTTCCTACGGCAATCGTCATTAAGTCCGAATGTATAATATCAATCGACACCAAAAACCTGGATGCATTTTTATGATTTTTTTCCGACTGAGTTTAGGTATCAAGAAGTCGCCGGCGGTTTCCGCTACCGCTTCTGCCGTGGACTGCATAGTTTTGTTTGCCCACAGAGCGTTCATTACACGCGATTATCTACTATCTGCACGTGTAATTTGATATCGAATCGCACTGTGGGCGAGCCGTGAAAAAAAAATGCAAGACAAAAACTGTTGACAAAATGTTCGTCAACCGTGAACGTCACACATGATATTTAGACTAATCAATTTTCATATCTAACTAAAAAATGCTAAAAAACGAACAACTACTTTGTAATTTGTTATAATTTAATTAATAACGAGTTACTGAAAAAATACAATTAATTTTATGTTACTGTAACACATGCCATTTATTTTTATAACAATTTTTAAGAAAGTGATTCATTATAAATTATTTTGTACGCTGACTTGTCAGTTTTGACACACAACGCGTATTAATTTAACGGCATTTTTACATTAACTGTATACTTTTACGTACGAGTAGAAGCTAAAACACAAGTTAGTTTTCAATTAACTTTTTAAATAACAGTGTAGAGAGACGTTTTGATGTTTTTAAATATTCATTTGCACAAACGCAGTAAGGTTTACAAAGTACACTGACGGCGTAATTAAATGCCTTCGCCTTTTAATTAAAAATTAAAAACTCTTTTTGTTCTTAGACGTTGACTAAGTTGAAAATTATGGAGCGAATTCGTTCATTGAATATTTTATCTTTAATAATATGGTAGTGTGTGCTTTAATTTTCAACGTACCGTTGAAGACTTGTTAAAAGTAATTTTAGGTAGTAAAATAAACAGTGTTTAGACATATTGTATACTATGTTGTCATTCTGCTATAGTCACATTATACATACAACACAGACCACACACAGGGCTACTTCCAATCATCGTTTATAAGTACTTAAGATATCCCATGCATATTATATCAGTAGATAGACAAATTTAGTTATCTCGAACCTGAATTCCATTTATAAAACACCTATTCAATTTCAATTTACCGGTAAATTTTTTGTCTAAACATCTTTTAGACTTTACACTTTTACTTTTTATCTTTTACTTGATTTTTTAACAGGAATATTTAAAAAAAATAACTTCTATGCAATTGTAACAAAATGCAGCTCTCCTGAAGGAAAGAAATATGTAAAAATCCCTAAAATGAAATACTGTGGTTTTCCTTAGCTGCACACAAAATATAACTATTTTGTGATAATGGTGATAACCAAACATAATAATGGTGATATCTAAAAATATTTATCAAATCCATTGTTGACTACGTAATTATCACGTAATAATAACCGATGGCCGATGGGGCAGAGGGGTTCTCGAATGGAGACCACGTACCGGCGGACGAAGCCGAGGACGTCTATCTGCTAGATGGACAGACGACCTCATAAAGGTTGCGGGCACCCGCTGGATGCAGGTCGCTGCCGATAGGTCTAAATGGCGGACAATGGGGGAGGCCTATGTCCAGCAGTGGACGTCCAAGGGCTGAGATGATGATGATGATGATGATGAATAATAATAATATCTTTGGTTCAAATAAAACATTTTTATGTGTTATGAAGATATCTTTTCTTATTATTTTTATGAGAAGAGTCCATTGTTATAAACAGGAAATTGAAGATGAACTTAAAAATATAAATTATATACGTATGTATCTTCAAATTCCTGATTAAAATAATGGACTCTTCACATTCAAACACTACCAGCAGACTAGACGTCATCCGTCATCAAGTCATCCATCCGTCCACCTGGCCGGGGAACGTCTCACGCTGTCTGATAAATAAGTTGTCCCCCTTCAAGAACTCTTCTATCCATCCCAATGGGTGCCGATCCTATGACAGATATGGCTTTCCTATTGTTACTCAGCTCTATAATTCTATAAGCTACTTCTATAAGCGGTGACTTCCTTCTTTTATCGAATCTCTCAGTTACGGATTTTAGCCCGCAAAAAAACTCTGAGCATAACACTTTCTATAGCTAACTGTGCAACTTTGAACTTATAAATCAGGCCAAACGAGTCCATGTTTCGACGCCGTACGTCACAGCTGGCAGGACGTATAGTTTGAAAACTTCCGACTTCAAACATTGCGGTATGGGCGATGAGGAAAGGAGAGTTATTTTACCGAATGCATAGGTATACGGTATAGGTATACAGCTCATAGGTAAAATGATATGATATAGCAAACGGATGGATATATACCAAATATTTAAGAAAAAACAGCACCAAATTTATTTCGCAAAATCTTGATGGTAGTATCCAGGAGCCTTCCATGTTCTCTCTTACCATCTATTCTTATATTTATGAAAATCCCTGAACGTAGTAACGATTAGTAGAGGTATTACTTGATGTACCTTTTCCTTCGTTGTCTTTTAACCAGTTATTCATTTAATATTTTAATAAAGTAATTATGTGTTTATGCAAATATATGGGTATTCATCTGTAAGTTTTATTTCTTGTCATTAATATAATGTCATGTAGTTAAAATAATTATTTATGTATGTGTAATAATTCCTGACTCATGTAATAGATATTTTAGGATGCCTGTTGTGTTTCTGTTTGGCCAAAGGTTTGATTGACTGACAAAGCCATGAAATGCCTCATGGCTTTCTCAGTCAATCAAACCTTTGCGCAAACAGAGAATTAATTTGAAATGTGCAATTTCCAAACGCGTCGCCTTTCGTAAATCGATTCATCACTTTAAACTTTTGTATCATCCTTATCACAATTAGGTACTTACTTTGTTTCATACAAAGGAAATGGTACAGTCAGTCCAATAATTATAAATTCCTGATAGTAACATGAAATGTAAAGCCTTATTTTATATTTCTGACAAGGGTTCGCTGGTATATATCAGCGGATATATTGTATATCAATTGATATTAATCGTCAAAACTAAAATTTTGGCAGATCCCAGGCTTTTAAATTGATTATACTGACATAAATAGAAATTATGTTCACTGCCACTCACTGCCAATGATCTAACACTAAAGATTATAATTATAATTCAGCTGAATGTTGATTAGGTACACTGATTATTTATTAATCTCAAAGACTAGTTTTGTCACTCTAGTTTTACTCTTATTTTTTGTTTTGTTTTATAATAAACTAGCTGCACCCGGCAGACGTTGTCCTGCCTGTGTATATTTATTTACCTCTGTATATAAAATCACAAATTATTCTGTTTTGCCGTCGATATGATTTTTGCGATCGATTGAACGGTATAGAAGTTGATGTGCTGCAACGCCATCTAGTGGCGAATTACAACAAAGTGGATAGCATAAAAACCTTCTCCGTGAAAAAATACATATATGTGCCTACTTTCATGGTGATTGGTCAAATTATGTCGAAGTCTATTAATCTCGGATATATAAATGGATATACTAGCGACCCGCCCTCGCTTCGCTTCGGGTTATAAGTTTTCTTTTTCAAAATTTCAAAATAAAATATAGCCTATGTGTTATTCTGATGTATGAGCTATATTATTGTAAAGTTTCATTAAAATCCATTGAGTAATTTTTGCGTGAAAGAGTAACAAACATCCATACATCCATCCTCACAAACTTTCGCGTTTATAATATTATAATAATAGGATATATAGATAGATAAGTCTATTAATCAAACTCAAAGTTTCATTTAACAATTATGACACAATTAAAACCACTTACAGGATGAAATTCGCATATTTTTTATATGCATGATAGATATCCGATATATATCGGATCATAGTTTGATATTTATTATAAATATCGGATTTTTACAAACCCTGCTTCTGACAGAGAACCTGTATATCTAAGTACTCCTTTTTAAAAATATTATTGAGCCCATTTAGGTAATTTCAAAGGCTTAGGTCACAATCTAAATTTTAAGTCCATCTCTCTGAATTTTAAGTGGTAATCTCAGCCAGTAGGTAGTTGAGTGTGGGTGAAATGTCTACTTCAAAATTTTAGAGTGGTAATTACATCATCAGTCTACTCTCGGAAAACGTTTTCAAATTATATATTTTTTTGAAATAATTTCATATTTCTTATAAAATTATTTCACTCGACTTACCTACTGGGTGAGATCACAGCTAAAAAATCAGAAAGGAACTCACCAAATACTGAGATTTTCAGAGGGTGAGTAGCCACCTAAGCCATTTCTGATGTAAATATTTCTGTAATTTGTATTCATATTACAACAAACTACAAAAACGAGTTGACTTTTAATTTTTTAACTATCTTATTTCTTTAAGTCTTAATTTGAACTTGACGGGAATTCGAGAAGTGAAGTTGAGTTTTTGTTTGATTATTGTAAAAATTGTGCATTAGGCGTTTTGTGGTTGAATAGTGATAGTGTAGTGATTTGTGATAAACAAATAAAAACGTGGAACTGCGTTTTCCGTGTGCTTCCATGGAGTTCTCTTCTGTCCTCAGTAATCTATCGGCAATGGTATTTTTTTTTATGGAAGCGGGCGGACTAGCATCACGTGGGACCGCCCACGTGATGATAAGTGTTAACGCCGCCCATGGACACCTGTAACACTAGGGGGTATGCGGGTGCGCCGCCGACCTTCCAAAATCCTATTCACAGCTATATGAAGATATATGGCAAGGGCATATATACCAATAAACACTGAACGACTCGTGACATATTTCGACGGGATTGGACATTGCCATACATTTTAGACTTTGAAATTGTTAATTACGAGCAAAACTTGACACTGGCAGAATGTGCTATTTGCATCATGGCCATATATAAAGAGAAGAACAAAAACGTGAGACAGGTCCATATCAAGGGAAAGATCTGATAAGTTCAACAACTATGACCCCGAAATATTCCCGGACGACAATACACTATGAAAATGGTCAAGTGCAAGTCGAGTGTTTAAGTGCAAATTTAACATTTTCGAAATCTTAATTTAGCATTTTGTGTGTATTCAGTACACACTTAGCGGGTTTCTAAACATTGAAATGCGATTAAATAAATTTTCTTCAAATTTTAATACAGTCAAGGAATTCTGTAACACAAATATCTCGTATTTTTTACTAATGGGAATTCACAGAAGTGGCTTAGGTGAATAGGTAATTAATGACAGGACTAATTCCATAGACAAAATTCACAAACCAACAAGACGATCACACCGCATGTTATCTGAATAGACGACATTGAAGTACTTCACAATCGTGCGCATAACTTACACATTTACCTAGAATTTTCTCGAAAACGCATGGTGAACGCTCCGGTCGTGAGTTTCGAAAACTCTTTGATATGAACCGACGACTAACGAACTAGTGTCCGACCGATAAATCCAACGATTAGCCGCCCTGACACACAGACGTACTGTCCATCTTCGTACTAATCAGTAAGCCTACTACTGACAATGACATGACGTCTGCATAAAGTCATGCAACGGTTTTAGTAACCACACAAAATAAAGCAAGCTACTACTAATACTTGATTTACGTGCAAATGTTTATTGATCCGAAATATACAATAATGATAACCATGCATACCGCGAGTTCATGGCAAATGGCACCCGAGTACTAGGAGCACAAAACAACAAGGCGTTCACGCAAGGTGTCGCTAGTAGGCGGTCCAACGCGCCAGACATTCCCTTCCCACCGACCAATTTCAAATGATCTACCCTTTTCCCCACATCCGAACACTATTCAAATGACGGGGAGCAGAACAGTAGACGGAACGAAGACCTTTGTATGTTGGACATGTTAGTTAACTCTTATATTATTATGAGCTCCTGGTAACTTGCTTTGTAAAACGGTCGTGGTTGATGTAACTAAACAAAAACTGATTAATTAATTTTGGATTGTCTAAAAATCATAGTTTTAGACTATAATAAATGTGTACTTCAAATTGAAACCAAAACAATACGTCGTGTATTTAAATATACTTTAGCACAGACAAATATATTTGAGTCTTCCGATTAGCTACTCGTATCAAGAAATGTAATTAATTACGCCATCACAAAATTGAACTTACTGACTGACTACGAAAACAGCTTTGGTATTCAAACGAACTCTTTTATACTATTGCGTTCCTGGTATTTCGGTGTCCATATTGGGAACTTTTGAGTTTCACTGACCACCGCTGTTACGCCGTGTCTTCATTATTCAAACGTCGTTAGCACTTTAATCGCGAGCAAACACACACTGTGACGAATTGTTTGTAAGTTTAATTTACAATTGGAAGTAGATGCTTCATATCATGACAAGCTACATCAACTTATTTTGAATAATCTTTAAGATAGGTGGAGAAGGAAAAAGTTATACTTTAATTTATGTGATCCAACTCTAAAGTATATATTAGTTACGGTATCAAGTAAATCTACCCTAGCAACCAAAAGCAGCGCCACACAGGTCGACGAAGCATTAGCATTACAAAACTGCGAGCGTGAGATATGGGTCGCAGAGAGCGCAGATGGGCGCCCGCCGCAATTAGTAAGCGCAATATATAATTGTTTCATTTGCAACCTACTTGTATCCTTGCACTCCTAGTACACAAATTAAAACAAAAGTCGACGCATAACTCCTAGTACAAATTATGCTGTTAATTTAAAATTAAACAGAAACTACGTATTACTTTTTAAATGTATTATAATTGACAATATCATAACGACACATGATTGTCAGTAATTTTTTTAGAACAAACTTATTAACTCAATGAAGGGAGTGAAGAGAGAGTACTGTACTGTGCCAGAAAAACCTTTGTTAGACATACATTAAACGATTTTTGGACAAATTATTTATTGAAGACACATTAAGGACAATTAGACAAATTGAAGATTATTCTGCTTAGTTGTATCAGTATCATTCTGTTCTAATAGTTATTCTGCTCAGTAGTAACTGCTCTTACCTAATAAAAGTCGTTTAAGATATTACAACATCATCAGGTATTTCTAAAAATTTAAATCAATATACATATATGTTCATAGCAGTAAAAGGTTTGAAATTAAATTAAATTGTTTTATGTTTTATTTAAAATGTAATAGTCTTTTGTAATTTTGCTAAACTATTATTTGACTTTATTAAATGTTGACACTTTAATTGAGACATTATACTTCCTTCTTTACAAGAACAACATTAAACAATAGTTACAAAATCTAAATCTATATTACTCGGTCGTGTGGGAAAATAATCTGAGTCGCAATCTACATCCGAGCTAGGTCCTAATTAATTTAGTAATCGCTCGTGACGACTTATTCCGGCCCCAACCTAACCCACGAACCTAACGAAATCACGACTCGGCCAGACGATAATCGTTATTTTAAATTTATTAAAATGTCCTCTTTAAGGACTATATCGGGACGCCTATATCGGTACTGTATAATTTATTATTCGTAGAAAGCTTTTGCAATGAGACTGTTCATATTTTCTTTGAGAACTGTTTTATATTATTTTAGATTGAATTCTATCTATGCGTCCAGAAATACTGTATTTTCTTTAAATAATCCTATAAATGGAATGGTAATTCAATAGGTTATTAAATGACAAGCGACTACGCTTTAACTACGAATACGAATACGACTACGAATGTTTTAATTTCAATTATTTTATAACGTCCAACCTGATAGAGAAGATTCATAAAATCCTAAAATAAAGTGCTTAGAATGTGACCTAGATTAAAGAAACTGAGTATAATTGTCACTACAGTATACATATAAATATAGTATTTTGAGCAACAATTGTAGCAAGCAAACATTTATAGCAACAATAGTATTTTCAGTTAGATAAAACTTGGCATTGTCGTTTCTGAGGTTATTTATTTTCAACTTCATCGTTTTAAGTTTCTTGAAAGAAATCTGAAATCTATTCTAACATTAATCAATTTGTTATTACAATGCCCATTACACAAAAGATTTAATAGTAATCATAATAATATTAATGTATGGTGTACAACTGCCGTTATTTAGGTCCAGTCCAGTATGTCCAGTAAGCATGAAGCGCAAAATCTCGGAATGCAATGACTCGCAACTTGCAAACATGATAACAAGCAAATATAAGCTATTCATGATCGCTATGTCGGGGGAGACTAATTTGACAAAGATCTGAAATTAGAATAAAACAAATTGATAGCGATAATACCTGCACTAACAATTTGCTTTCTTGTACAATATTTGTTTGTGTCGGTCAAATGAAAAGAAAGGAAAGTCCCTTTTGAACATTTCTTAATGAGCTTATTGAGACTTATATGATGTCATAATGGAATATCAAATTAAAAATATTACAATATTTCCGTTTAAAACATATCATCATCTTCAATTGTAAATACCAATAATCGTTTATCGTACACCAATACATGTTGAAAAGACAATTTAAGTAAGTAACACTAAAAGCACAATAGGCGGCCTTACCGCCAAAGCGATCTCTTCCAAACAACCTTTAGGTGGTAAGGAGAAAAGAGGTAACAATATCAGAAATAGGTAGACGGTGCAATTTTACATAATATCTAAATAACATAATAATAATATGTTATACATAAACACTTACTTAAGATGAATACATACATGCCATATGTAATCATGTAAGTATGTACAAAAATACGTAATATGGGAAATGGATGGAAAAAAAGCTTCTTTACTAGTTAAAAGCTTGTAATTTTAGTAGGTACTGTATTATTATATTAGAATAATTTTAACAACTTGTTCGATCGTTTCAACACCGTGTTCTCTTCTGTTTTGCAAAATTTATTGCTACCAACTCGAGACTTCGTTGTTAACCAGAAGCGAGACAGGCGGCGAGGGCTACCAAAGAAAAACTTCCTGGAGCCCTACAAGAGCACAACGTCAGAACCATCTGTTCAGCTACTAGATCACCCCTGAAGGTAAGTCGGCAACAACAAGGTGATGTCGGTACACGAGCGCGCAGACAAATGCCTTCGTGTCGCGCAGACGGCCCCCGGGGCGACGTGATTAAGGTCCCGGGTACATGGGGTGATCGGTGTGTAACGCCGGGATACAATAGAGTTTGTTGCACTGGATAACCTAAAGATTCCATAGTTGTTTTCCTACGATCTACTAAACATTAAAATAATGTTGTAATCGTGGTTGAGTGGAGGAGTTACTTTTTTGATTTTTGACATACATGAACATTAGATTGATTTGGCCTTTAAAAAGGAGTTATTTAAACTAAATATGGAGTGAATAAATTTTGTAAAATTTATAACATTTATAAAATTTATTTGTAAGCAAAAATGTAAGGAATATAAAGTTTATTTATTTATTTATTTATTTTTTATTTATTTATTTATTTATGTAATCTACAGCCTTTTATGTAACTTATGTTGTTTAACAATTATGTTGCCAATGCTAATGGCCAATACAGATTACACTGACATTAAGTACAGTATTTAGTAGATTGTGGGCAAGTAAAGGATGATTCTTTATTATTAATAATGTTTGCGTTGGTGTGTCCGTTTGTGTGTGTTGTGTGTGAGTTTGTACCCAGTGTGAGGGTGTGTAGTGTGTGTGTGTATTTGATTAAGATGAACTTTAAAATATTTGTGAGGAAATGGGTTTCAGGAGGTATTATAATGATTTCGATGCTTTTTTATGATTTCCGTTTTTAATTTTTTCTTACTTAATAAAAATATATCAAGGTCTGCGTAATACGTATTGTAATTCTGCAGAATGCGAGAAAGGACTGAATTTTGGGCGTACTTTGTTTTGACCAGAGGAACATCAAACAACTCGGTGTGCCTAGTACGGCTAGTTGGCGCCCGTAAGGACACTTCGGTCAGTAGCTGGGGACAGTCGACTTCGCCTGACCATAAAGCGCGCAAAAGCAAAATTCCATGTTGACGACGCCTAAGCTCCAATGGGTCAACATGGAAGAATTTACAGTTAGTTAGATAACAATCAACTGATTTATTATCTTTAAAACATAAGAATTTTATAATTACAGTTTAATTATAAATTAATTATAAATTAAGTTTACAAATTGTTTTAATGAGAAAATACTTCCAAAATATTGAAAAATCAAATTCTTAGTTTTAATATGCTTTCGATTACATTCTTAAAAAAATGCTTCTAAAATTTTGGGACATGCTTTATTTAGGTCACTTTACTTCACTTCTATCGTGTCGAAATTCCTAATTTCAGTTTATGAATATGCAGCTGTACCTAGTGAGTGCATAGAGGTTGGAGTATTTATACTAATCATTCCACCATCTACTTCCATTTCGTCTACTGACTACTCTTCACCACCCAAAGGTTGCCTGCAAGAAATCGCTTTAGCGCTAAGGCGGCCGCTTGTACTTCTAATAACTTGTACTTTGTATTACTCTGTATGTTTTTGGTGTACAATAACGTGTATCTATCCATCTATCTACTTCGACAAATAGGTATATTGGTCTTATTGAGAGATAATCGTCATGTTAACTCGTTTAGACGGTCCACCCGGGATGGTAAAGGATGGAAATTAAACTCTAATAAAACACATTAATAAAAATAAGAAAAATGTTAACAAAGATGAAGAACCTAGTGTAAGAAATTCTCTAACCACCGCGTCTCGCGTCTGTTTGGATCTGGGACTTGGGCATTCAAATGGAACTGAATGAGATTTGTTTGGGCAAGTTACAAAGCTCAACTAAACTAATAGAATATTCGGTATTCTTGATAAATAAAAATTGAATTACACTTGTAGACTGAACAAGATTTTTTAAATTTTCGATTGAAATATTTCTTTCTACCTTACAATTTTGTCTAAATGTTTTGATGAAAAAATATTGTCACGAAAATACGAATTAATATTATTCCTAAAAATATGTTATAAATTCTCATAATTGTTAGTTTCTTTATAATTGATATTACAAAATATTTTAAATATTCGCACCTCTAATTGTTATATTTTTACGTTTTTTTTTTCACAATTAAAAAGTTATACCTTTTCGAATTTAAAACCTGACTGATCTTCAATTATGTTATTACTGATATTATGGGGTTTCGGGCTATAATCCACCACTCAAGTCCAATGGGAGTTGGTGAATTACACACGTCTCAGATTTCTTTATTCTTTGACATTTTTTTTTTTTTTACAGAGAAGAGGGCGGACGAGCAAGCGGTCTCACGTGATGGTAAGTGTTACCGCCGCCCATGGACACCTGCAACACCAGGGGGTATGCGGGCGCGCCGCCGACCTTGCAAAATCCTATTCACAGCTCTCTTGAAGAACCCCATGTCGTAGTTTAATGGGAAGACCTCTTGAGGTAGTTCGTTCCACAGCCTACGGGTTCGCGATATAAAATAATGACATGCGGGTTTCATCACGACCTAGTATAATTGAAACATCCGTATTTTAGTAAAAAGTCATGAATAGAGAGTAAATACCTCTAGGGTATAGAGCATGACATTTATATCATGCCTTGCTTTAAATTGATAAAGATAACAGTTTTATTTTTAAATGTTCGCTGACGGTTAAGTGCAACTAAAGAAACAAACTCGACGACAACGCTTGCATGCGCGCCCATAATTTTGTGGTATAATGGGTAAGCAAATGAGATAAGAAATGATTTTGTTCAGAGCAGGATGAAACACTGATAAATGTAAACCTTATAAAAATATGTGACGCTTATTAGAGCCGGAAGGGGTCCAACAATTCCCTGTTAGAACTATTCAACGGTATCTGCAGGCCATACGCCACAGATTAGCAATGATCGCAGTGATACATTATTGACTCACAGAGGTCCTAATATTCAAAAGAAAGCCAATGAGAACTAAAAGAAACATAGTGCAATAATGGTCAGTTTTTACAGGGCCCTCGTCATAGTGCGGTAATGAGGGCGGACGCAGCTAACAAAGACGACGATTTTAGTACCCGCTGTGCGACAGCGCTTGCGTGCGTGATCTTAACTTTATGGTATAAAAGAAAAGAGAATTTGGTAAAAAAAACCAAAGAAATTGCTGATGGACAAACCAAAGAACATTCTGAGAGCTCTTCCAATGAATCTTGGCACGAAGGTGTTATTATTTACATATAAAACTATTATTAACAATTAATAAATTAATTATTTACATTTAGGTACTAGCTGCGTGGCGTCGGCCGGTTTTATTTGGTATTTATTTTTTTATGTTTTTTTTTTTGTGGACGAAGGCGGCAGACGAGCATACAGTCCACCTGATGGTAAGTGGATACTGTAGCCCATAGACATCCATGATACATGCCAACATTAGTCCAAAATGACAAACGTTGGCACGCCCCCGGATGGGCTGCCCACCTTTGGAGATATAGGAATGGATTTGGAGAAAGGGTTGGGATAATGGGGAGGGATAGTATGGGAATGGGCTCTGGCACATCTCACTCACTACCTAAACACGTATGTACATTAGTGAAATAAGATAAAGTGGGAAATCCAGTACATTTCAAGGTAGTCTTCTGTGAGAGAGGGGTAACATGGCCACTCGAGTGCGCTATTAAAGTAATAATAGTTATGAGATACTGCGCATATGACGTTGTGGCATTGTTTTCTAGGGTATTCTCAAATATTTCATCTCCCTTAACTCGTAAAAGGCGACAAAGGATAACAAAGTCGCTACCACAAGCCCCTAGGAAAAGAGTGTACCAGCCGACCCGTTTGACGAGACCAGCGTGGCGTTTTAAGACACAGTAACTTCCTCAAGCACAAAACAATATAATAAGGTCTATGTCCAACATTCGGTGAAAAAAGGGCTCGTTAATGTAATATATTTCCAAGCATTGAATACAATATCATTATTATTATTATAATACATTCACATGAGAGTGAGTATATAGTAAAAAAAAGTAGAATATTGAAATAAGTATACAAATAAAATACTTAAAAAAATAACTGATTTTAAACTCTCAAGTTTTACTATATTTTATACATTACTCTTTAAACGTGTCAGTTTTCGGAAGCTCAGTTTCTTTTGCACCCGGGTCCAAAAGTTTTGAAACGTGACACCTTTCGGTGACCGGGCGCTAGAAGCCTCCGTGTAGCATCATAATGAATAAAAGCAAAATCTCCATCGCCGCAAATGGAGGGAAATCGGCAATAGCATTAGTTCACTCGTTACTAAATTAATGAGTTATGAAAGGAGTAATTATGAAATTAATGAGTTGTCAAAGGAGTAATTATGAAATTAATGAGTTATTAAAGGAGTAATTAGTGTTGAAATCAAATTATAATGTGATATAATATATAACAACTATACA
The DNA here is from genome assembly GCA_914767545.1 of Sesia apiformis. Lineage (NCBI taxonomy): Eukaryota > Metazoa > Arthropoda > Insecta > Lepidoptera > Sesiidae > Sesia > Sesia apiformis. The sequence goes on from OU611958.1 coordinate 2,779,351, forward strand.
AGATTTTTTGAAACTCAATGAGCACGTCACAAATGAATTAGAGAAATAATCTGTTTTCCAATCAAAGCTGTAATCGACAACATGTGGAATTCTCTATTTGACGCAGTTAATGCTCTTTTCCTAAAACACAATGATAGAAAAAGATTCGTTACGATGATTAAATGATTACATTGTACATAGCCCAAGTATTTTCATTGGAATAATATTATAAAAAAAAGACTGGGAGTTTGTCTTTGCTTGTTTCTATGTAATAGGTAAATTCAATTCTATGTAATAAGTAATTTCAGAAATTATTTCTCCATTAGGAAACGAAACTAACACTAGTGAACATAGGCTATGTATTATTGGATTCCCTAGGAAATTTTTATGCCACATGAGTGAAACCAGATCTGGTCGTTAATACAGAATATTTTGAATGAAATTATTGCTATACAAAATATATAAACATATGTTAAATATGTAATCATCGTCACCGTTAGCAGCCCTTTTATCATTCACTGCTGGACACGGGCCTCCTCATGCACATTGTCCCGTGCGTGAGGGATGTATGGCCTTAAAGGACTCCTTTAGAGGTTTCGTTTCTCAGGTACTTGTGGTTGCGACACCCACAAGTAAGTCCCACCATACCATCTCCTACCGGTAAGTCCCAACTTAAGACGGATTTAAAAAAAAACATCACTAGCTCAGCGGTGAAGGAAAACATCTTGAATAAACCCGCATGTTGCAGAATTAAAAAAATGAAAATCTGGAGCAGCATGGTAGATATCACCCGAAACCCACTAGTAATTCCCTAGGGGAGGTAAGTATATGCCCTGTTAAAAACGTTGGGACGTTAAAAAGACTGATATCGTTATCAGTACTAAGTAAAATAAGCTTAATAAGGTATCGCTGAACAACTGTAACTTAAACCTTAGTTCTAATGGTGCATTTTGACGGACATCCTTAGTAAGTTCTTGAAGTCTCAACGCACATAGATTGACAACGTCTGGTCGGTTAATGAAGCTGCTGCTTTAGTAAGTACATTGGCGAGATGTGCGTAGGCTTTTTAGGTTGATACCAGCTACTTGTATTACTTAAATACAACTACTACTCAGCTACTGAAATTATTAATAATAATAATAAATACTCTTTATACAATTATTTATTACATGTGCACAAATGATAAATGACAGAATACAATAGGCGACCTTATCGTTAAGGCGGTCTCTTCCAGGCAACCTTAGGATAAAGAAAAATAAAAGGGATATAGGTAGTGCAAAAAGACCGAAATCCACAGATGGATCATGTTCAATATATACTTATCGACAATATCGATAATAGATATAGTAATGTTATAGTATATGTATAGTAATTGATTGTAATGTAATATACTCGTAATAACCGCTTATTATTAATACGTAATATTGAGACTTACAGTTCAATATAGTTTATTTAATTTCTAAAACATAATATATAGCCGAATAAAATTTGTTTGTACTTATTTACGTAATCTTCACCTAAGTTGAGATGTAAAGTGCAGTGGATACGATAACGGCCCCTGACTCAGCACAATGTCGTTGTCGCCACAGCAAGTCAGTCTTTAGTTTGTGTCTTGAAAAATTATAAATCGAATTATTTATTGCATTGCCTTAAAAAATAAGTTGCCCAAACATGGATTCTTTTTCACCGGAATCTTAAAACAACGATATTAAAAAAAAATCTTAAATTCGTCAATAAGGTGACATTTGACGCCAAATAAAAAAAAAACGCATTGAATAACAGAGTTGTTTGGAATAGATTGTTAGATGTTTGGAATTTTGGAACACAGATTTGGAATAGATTGCCACATGAGGTGGATTGCTCAACAGTGGAGATTTTCAAAATAAGACCAGACAAGTGGATATCGGAGCTAAATACACCAGCGCAAGATATAGGCACATTAAATGCTGGCTGCTCGCCTATTATATCATAATAATAGGGGTTAAAGTATGAAATTGCCGTTTTATAGTAATAGATACTTTGAATTGACATAAAACCTTCATGGTGTGAGATTTTCGAGTGAAAATTTTTTCACATGATACCTAAGAGGTTCTTGTTTTAAAAAATGTGCAACATTCGATTTTCGACTTTCAATTGTTTTTTTTATTCAGCTTAGACGGTAAAGATGAATACTTCGAAAATCCGAGTAATCTTTGAATACGAGTTCCGACGCGGAACTAACGCGGCAGAAACGGCTCACAATATCAATGCTGCGTTTGGAGAGGAGACTGCTAATGAACGAACCGTGCGTTTTTGGTTTAAACGCTTCGTAATGGAAACTTCGACTTGAACCACGTGGAAGACCGCCCACACAGGTGAATAACGCTGAATTGAAGGAGATGGTGGAAGCCGATCCGAGTCAAACTACCCAGGAATTAGCGGCATGGTTTAACGTTACCTTACCTACAATATTGACTCGTTTGCATCAAATCAATAAGATAAAAAAATATGAAAAATGGGTGCCTCATGATTTGACTGATCTGCAGAAAGAAACGCGTGTTGAAACTTGCGTTGCCTTGTTGAATCGGTACAGAAATGAAGGAATATTGGATCGAATTGTGACATGTGACGAAAAGTGGATTCTTTACGATAACCGAAAGCGAAAAATGCAATGGCTGACCCCAGGTCAAACGCCGCAACTGTGCCCTAAGGCAAAGCTTACCAATAAAAAGGTAATGGTAACTGTTTGGTGGTCTATTCATGGTGTTATTCACTATAGCTTTCTCAGGTCTGGTCAAGCAATAACAGCAGATGTTTACTGTGCCGAACTTCGAACAATGATGGCGAAACTAGCAGTGAAACAGCCCCGACTCGTGAATCGATCTTCACCATTATTGCTCCATGATAACGCAAGACCTCACACTGCACGAGAAACCGTTGTAACTCTACAGGAGCTGCAGTTAGAAACCATACGTCATCCTCCGTACTCGCCAGACCTTGCTCCAACGGACTACCATTTTTTTTGTGATTTGGACAATTTTCTACGTGGTAAAAAATTTTCTTCCCAAGAGGCAGTACAAAATGCTTTCACACAATTTGTCGAATCTACATCCCCAGAGTTCTATCGCAAAGGCATAAATGAACTTCCGATTAGATGGCAACTATGTATAGATAATGAGGGTAAATATTTTGATTAAATAAATATGTTACATTTTAGAAAAAAACGAGTTTTTATTTTTCAGTACAAATCGGCAATTTCATACTTTAACCCCTAATAATATAAACACATGTAGGATAGTCCGGAAGTTTCCTTCAAATTGAACATCAAGCACTTGGGTTCGGCCCGTACACTTTTACCTCCTCGGAAAGAAAATACGAGAGTAAAAACATAATAATAGATAATAAATAAAGATATTTCGTTTTAATTTTAAATTACCAGTCTTCACGTCTCTGCACAATAGCATTTTGAATGAAGTAGAACTTGACATTTCAACAGGGTTAATGAGTGTATAGGCATATTTGACGATTTATTAACCCAATTGGTAGTACCCTGCTGTACAAAAGATCCCGGGTGCGATTCCCTGTTGGACATTCATTTGTTTATAGACTGTTTGTTCGCGTCTAGGTAATGTGTTCATTATTTTATGTCACTGGACCCACGATACAGGGAATCCCAGTGTAGTCCAATGAGTGTGGCGTTATTTATTATCAACTTTACCCAGAAGTAATTGTAAAGTTAGTAATTGATATCGATCAATTATAGCACTGACGGGCACGTCAGTGCTATAATTGATCGATATCAGCCTGTGACGATCCATTGCAGGGAACAGGTCTCTAGTAATCACAACAAGAGGATTTCGGGCCATAATCTACCACGAGGCGAGGGTTCAGTGCGAATTGGCGGATAATACATGTCCTAGTTTTCTCATGATGTTTATAAGCTAAACTAGCTAGCTAACAAGTTCATGTTAAGCTAGTTTTCTCAAGATGTTTTACATTTTTCCGTCCGTAAAAAATCCGTACCTACTTACTCAAGTATAATTTCAGTGGAACGGGTCGATGTTTGAATTCAAAATGTCAAACACGCTCTCAAAAAATATACGCGAAACTTATTATAAGCTTATTCAGTGTAAAAAATGTAAGGGAACATTATACGGGTGCTTAATTTCTTTTTATATTCTAAGGTTTTTAGTAGGTACTAACATTCTTGAGAATTGAAGTTATGTACTTAAAAATCTTTCGACGTTTAGTTGATATGCAATTTACAATATGCAAAACATAGAAAGGTGGAAATATTATAAATTACATCAATTAAATATCGAAATATTGAGAATAATTATATTAAATCATATTGAGCAACGTTATCTACGTTGGGTGAAAAGTACAAAGCGCCCTCTTTATTATCTTTTTTTATTATTAATTATAAAATCACTTAAAGAAATTTACTTTTAGAATGATTATCATATTTAGCTAATCTACTAAAGGTATTTAATACGACTGGAATTAGAACCAAATAATATTAAAAATTTCTTATGTATTTTTCAGAATAAATACTCTCCCTGGCTATATCTGCGGATAATTTTCGAAACTTTTAGTGATAAAAATCCTTTTTTGAATTTTTAGTAGTTCGGGCAACGTAATATAAAAAAACATTATATTTAGGAAGCTAACAAAACCACAGATCTAATACCTATTTAAAATGCTGTAGCAAACCTGAGAACGCAACAAGTGGCGCCATCTGTATCAATAATTTATCGACTTGTATGACAGATGTCATTGTTTTAGGAAACAAAACTGCAAATTTCAGTAAAAAATATCACTTTTATGTTTAAAATATATTAATATTAAAATATAAATTATGTTTAATGATATGGAGCAACCTACAATAATAATGAACTCGTGAAATAAGATAGAGTACTCACGAAAAAATACCTTTGTATCAGCTGGCACCTGTCAAAACTTTCGGCACAAATGTTCACTAAAACACTGTAATTATTAGTAAAACACGTTTTCTACTTCTCAAACGTGAAAAATATTCGTAATCTGGCAAAACAATGCAATTTTTGACGCAATTTTAGCAATATTCCATACAGTTCCGCCTGTTGTGAAACATAACCTAAAAACCACAACAACATTTTAATTCTGTTTCAATTTATCCAAAGTATTAGTGTTTGTTTTAATCCTGTCACTCATGGTAACGAAAATGTAAAATATTATTAATTTAAGTTGTACATATTTTGATTATCATAGCTTTCCACATCAATTTGATTTACACACAAAACTTATATAAGTTTATATATAATTTTTTATATTATCCAATTCATAGTTCTATATAAATAATTACATAAAACACACCTTTTATAGGTTTAAATTGTGAAACAATTTTTTCTCATATCAAATAAGTCTCTTTATAATTATTTTTAGTTTTTATACATGTCCTTTGCACAGAACTTATTTATTGATTTTTCTTATTATTTTATTTATTATTTAACTAATATTATGCATTGCCTATAACTTAAGTTTTCTTTAGATATTATTAAAATACTTGTAGTGAAAATTAAAATTTGTGCGAAGGCTCCAGTGCACTTCGCAGTATGTGAGAATTTTGCACTGAATACATTCACAGAAAATAATTTCTTGATATTTATGCAAAAAATCCCTTCATCAATTTCATCTTTTACAAGACATTGTATGCACTTTCACAAACTGATTGCAAGAAGCCAGTGATCACGGATGGTCCATATGGAATATTGCCAAAAGTGGTCTCTTTGACCCACCTTCTTCATTATGCCTGTCTTCCGTTTAGAGAACGTCGTGTACCGCCGTAGTTTGTTGTCTATATACTCCATTTTAATCTTCACACGGCCCTTCGTCTTTTTCCCATTAGACGGTGGTGACTTCTTGGGCTGCAGCGGCGGGTAACCATCCTCTGAAATATCGGGCATCGGACACTGCTCCAAACCGAGACTGTGGGACGGCCGCTCATCGTAACACTGGTCTGACGGACGTTTTACTCCGGCCCGCGGCACGGGACAAGGCTGCATTCCCGGCCTTAGGCCTCCGCCAACCCCGAGGCCACTTGGAGGCCGACCTGCACCATACATATCCGGCACTTCCCCGAGAAGTCCCATCCCATAGGGCGACCCGAAGCGGGGCTCCCGCGCTCCGCCCGGCGCGTCCATTATAACCTCGCAGTACGCCACAGTAGCCGGTGCGCGCACGCGCTTGATACACTTCACCGTTCGAACGACGAACGGAGACTAAACGAAAACGCGAAAGAACCGAGGGCGGGACTGACGGGTCGGCCGCTCGGACCGCGACTGACTTCGCGCGGTTCACGTCCCGCGCGCCTCGACATCTATCTGTCTCGTTCACGCGTCACAGTGACGTTCTCGCGAAAGTGGGACGGAGATATCGATTGCGGCCGTAACCTGACACATCCGTATGAAAAGCGATGTGCACCGGGAACTTGCGAACGTTTCAGTGCCCGAAATCCGTATTAAAATAGAGCTTTTATTTTGAGTTTATTTCGTAAATAGAAATAATAGAGTCGGAAGTGGAGCGGCGCGAGCGCGGCGGCGGGGCAGTGGGCAGTCCCGTAGCCATATTTAGACTCAAGCCATGCCAAATATGGCAATCGACGACCAAATGGGGGCCACTGAAATCCCTCCTACTTGCAACAGGCGATTTTCAAGTCATCTAATCATTGAAAACTTTGTCACGTCAGTTATTGTGTGACACGTTCAATACATAGCCATCGTATACATCGTATAAGTAGGTACAGTCTGCTTATAAATTTTCCGTTCTAAAACTGCAAGTTTCAATCCTTTTTAATAATTTACGGGACCAAATCAGGAAAAATAAGTTCATAGTGGGATGACAGACACCTATGAAATTCTTCACAAAATTGCAACATGGTGTAATATACTAACTACTTATACAGCCCTTACAGAGCTTCCTGCCAATTGAAACCAAGGTTATGCTTGCCTGTTCTCTTCTACGTCTACCCGTTTTCTTCTCTACTACATCTTCTAGACTACTGTGACGCAGCATACCTTGACACTTTTGTGGAACTCCTCGGTAAACTTGAGCGTCTTCAGAACTTGTGCATACGAGACGGCTAGCATGCGATACGTCCGAATATCGCAATGGCTAAATTGGCTTCCAATCCACCTTCGTAGGGAATGCCACGTCCTGTCATTTCTCTTCAATATCCTTTTTAATCCCTCCTCTCCTCGTTACCTAAAAGATAATTTTACATATCTAACTGACATGAGTGTTCGCTTGCGATCTGCTGACAATTTATCGCGAGCTCTACACATTCCCTCTTCATACACTTCCCGTGAGTAGGTACTCAAAATCCTTTGCGGTTCACGCCGTAAAACTGTGGAACAAACAAACTTTTTAAACTTTCGCGTTTTGTACACATTTTATATTCTAAATCGGGTCTCAACGCGTATAATAAACCAGTATAATGTGTAACCCGTTCCGAAACGTCGAGTAGGAATAAAGGTAAACAAATAAAGGTATTATACGCGTTCAGACCCGATTTAGAATACAAAATGTGTAACTAGCTCCCTGTACAAATTAGAAAATCCTCATCTGTGAGTTCTTTCAAGTCTAATGTGTATAAAGCTTTATGCTCCAATCCCGCTAATCTAAGTTAACTATATATATGTATGTTTGTATGTATATGTAGGTGTTATATGTATGTATTTGTATATATATACATATATGTATATATGTTTACGTTTACATTTATGTGTATGTGTACAACTCCATTCGGTTATTCTGAGGTTGACTGAAAGAGATTCATTCTAGGAATAAGTCTGCCTTTGTACTTATAGTAATACTATAATGTCATATTGTAACAACTCATTTTGAGAACAACAACAACACATTCATTCAAAAAGGCAGCGTTTCAAAGGATCTGCGCAATTTTCCATTTAGGTAGGTATGTACAAAGACAATGATAGATTTACATATTTTATTAATTGGTTACCTATGAACATACAACATAACAAAAAATCCAAAACCCCCTTGTATTTCGCAATGTTCCTTGCTTGTTTAATAATTAATTAAATTTAATAATTCAGATCCTTTTCCTTAATAATAATTTATAATATTACTAGCCGTGTGCTCGATGAGAAATCTCATCGGCAACATCTCAGGAACTTTTACACCCTTAGGGGATGAATTTTCAAAAATCCTTTCTTAATGCTCACCTACGTTATATACTGTGCATATATACTGAACTCCTGTGCAAAACTTCATGTTTCTAGACCCATCGGTTTAGGCTATGCGTTGTCTGTCAGTCAGTCAGTGTTAGATTTTTATTAAGTAGATTGTAAAAGTAGGTGCTTTAAGCTTTTTTAACACCAACACTAATATTTTATGTGTACATTACATTTGCTAATAAAAATTAGTCAACTTTATATCTATTTTATGACACTATTAGTGAAAATTTATATATTTTCTTTGCGTATAACAGTGGGCCGCCCACTATTCAAGTTATTGCGTTGTTTTTCCATACAAAGCCTATTTTATTGTGTTTAGTCACAGTGCATTCAACTCTTAACTGCTTTTTAGAGACAAATAACATTCATGGGTCATGTCAATTTAGAAACAATTTGCTGACTGGATGGTAAAGACTAATATGGTGTATGGTGTCAACTTAACGTGCCTTAGAATTCAGATATCAATATAACATTATGCAATGCGCTGTATAGATAATACACAGTGAGATAATACACTCATATCGATGTCGCTATATCTAAAGGAAAATGATATTACATCAGAGCGACCGTTGCAATAACTTATTTTGCGTTGCAACGGCACAATTATATTAGAGCGACCGTTGCTATAACTTATTTTGCATTGCAACGACACAATTATATTATAATTATAGAATTGTGGCGAATGAAACTGCAATATCGCTAAATTGCAATGAACGGCGCCAAATCCTTCCTTTTTACATTTAATTTTTACAGCTGGATACAGCGCTCTCCCGCAGCTCGCCACCACATACGACCTTTGGCTTTCTCCATCTAGCCCCCACTGGTGAACTTCTTCAAGTTGTTGATCCATCTGGCCCGAAGGCGTCTCGCATATGACTAATTCCTGCAATTTTTTGTTAGTTAGGAAGAGCCCAGCTGGGTGCATCTTGCCACATAACATAACTAATACCTACTTATCAAAGCTAAACCTATAAAGCGTAGACGAAGTCACGTACGGTCGCTAGTGGTATTAGTGCTCCTCAAATGTGCAGTTGTTTAAAAACAATGTTCACATACATACAGCCACCATCGTTTATCAAATTCCAAAACGAATGCACGCCACTGGAAGAGCACTAAGGAGGAAAGGCAACCTTATTTTCGATAAGGACTTTAGTTAACGGTTTCTAATTTTTAAATTCATTGTTTCAGGAATCAACTAACATCTGATTTCTAAAATAAAACTATAAAAACTTTTATGTCATTTCTTGAGTCTCAATGTTTGGAAAAATATACAAAAAGTAAGGTCCCTTTTCTCAGCTAATGTAACAAATAGTAGTTTCGTATATAGATGTTTTTAAAAACGTCCTAACAGCTTACTAAATCAGTAATGTCTATTTCTGGTATGAAAGCTAACATGTGTAAAACTGTTGCAAGGTCATCCGACTGTTGTTTACATTTTCCATTTCCTCTTTCAACTCCAAAACGGCTGTGTCAGGAAATACACATTTCCTAGTAGGTATTTGACTTTTTAAGACTTTAAACAGTGTAACGACGTGGTGGGAAAGGCCCTAAGAGCTCAACATTCGTTTGTATCAAGATTCTCTCAACGAGCTTGTCTATCATAGGTTTTGCATATATTATTTTTCGTTAGGTAGGTTCGTTAGGTACCTACGTTATTTAATAAAAAAAAAGATAAGTAACGATTTTATACTTGTTTTAGTAGATCTGAAAGTCAATTTTAGCACATACATATTGTAATGGTCGTCTATCATATCTTCTGTATAAAAACTGGAATTTATACTAACCTGGTCACGCACTAAAGCCCACCGTACCACTGAAGGGTTAAGTTAGAGATGTACCTCAGCGAGAATCAAAGATAAATATCGATAATTTTATGTCTTATAAAATAGATATTATTTTATTTTCTATATCGTGTCTGAACGCGTGTAATGAAGGTATTTGTTTACCTTTTATTCGTACTCGGACGTTTCGTCACGGGTTACGCCAGCCGTGGTCACGAGTTGGCCGATTTAGAATATAGATAAAATGTGTACAAAGCGCGAAAACCTCCACATATAGTCTGTAAATTATTTTCTGCTACCAGGGCATGTCTCAGAGGGCTGGCTACTAATGACGACAGGATCGTAGCCAGGTCAGGAGGATATGGAACTTCAAACTCCTCCAATGCTCCCGAAATATAGTATAAGAAATATAATTATACTAATAAGAAAGTCAAGTACGAATAGTGATGGGTAACTCCGGAGTTAATGAATCAAAAGAGTTGAATCCGCGAGCGGAGCAGAATCCCTTAATTGTTCCATCGAATTGTTATTCATTCGGATTCCGGCACCAATCCGGATTGTGAGTGTAATCGGGCATCGCCACTTGTCGGGGGCTCAAAATCGAAACGCAATGATGGCGTGACTTTTTTTTTGCTTATGCAACAACCGTTAGGGAAAGGAAATGAAACACTCTCGGAAGGTGATTAAGTAGGTGAATCAAAAGAGTTAAGGAGTAACTAAGAGGAGTCGGGTCCGCAAGCGGAGCAGGATTAAGTGAGTTAAAACACTCCGAGAAGTCTTGATTACCCACCACTAAATACGAATCTAACGAGCGTTGGTTACAGTATCCAAAACATTTACGTAAAATCAAAAATAATTATAATCATATCAATCAAAGTACTGATTAGGCTTTAGGACAACACCACACCATATATTCTCGTGGATGTCGCAAAAGGCGACTAAATGATTACAAAACAGCTACCACAAGTCCTGAGGAACAGCTGTATGTACTTCTAAAATAGTGAACTTGCCAGCGTGTCGTTTTAAGGTCATACGTCCCTCATGTACCTAGAAGATAATGTGCCCATGTCCAACAGTGATCAATAAAACGGCCGATTACGGTAACAGTACAAAAAGCGGGTTTTTGAGGGGAGAGTGCACGCTGCAATTCAACAGGTGGAGGGCGCGCTCGAGTGGCCACGTTACCCTTCGCTCACAGAAGACTACCTTGAAATGTACAGCATTTTCCACTTTATCTTATTTCCCTAATGTACGTAAGTGTTTCGGTAGTGAGTGAAATGTGTCAGAGCTCATTCCCATTCTATCCCTCCCCATTATCCCAAATCCATTCCTATATCTCCAAAGATAGGCAGCGCATCCGGGGATGTGCCAATGTTTGTCATTTTCGACTAATGTTGGCATGTATCGCGGATCTCTATGGGCGACAGTATCCACTTACCATCAAGTCGTCTTCCGCCTCCGTCCATAAAAAAATACTGAACATTAAAAAATTACGTAATACTTATTCAGTAGATAGCTACGTGTTCGGGGCGCACTTTAGCAGTTTCCTGCCTACAATATTTTTTAAGAAAACCGAAATTAATGTAAGTATGTAAATAAGGCATTTGACTCATGTGCCCACTAATTTGACCAACCAGTGTGACAGTATCTTGATTTAGTGGGTTTGTGTTTCCACTGCTCTGTAGTACTATTAGTATCAAATATCAATTCGTAATCCTTGACTAGTCTAAACCTTGACGTAATCTTAACCCACCAACTAGTGAATGAGAAGAAGTAAAAAAATATGAACTAAAAAAATTAAAGTTAAATGAAAAAAAATTGAACAAATGGAAACAAAATGACAAAATGCGTGGAAACAGAAACACAATGGGACCTCGAGTTATAACCAATAACCGTGATTTCTGGTTCCACCAAGCAGTGGGGCTACGAGCCCAAGACTGATGGTAATGGTACGAGTAATGGTGGGACAATGTCGATGGGACCACGAGTTACAAATCGTAGGTAAAAGTAATCATAATTTATAATTTATCCGAAACAACAGAAATTGATCCAATTGGAATCCCTCAAACTAAATATTTCAAAGCTACCTGGATCATTTGAAAAGTTTCCGGCCTCATTGAATTAGGGTAAGTGTAGAAAAAAAGTTCTTTCGCCGTCCGATAGATGGCCTTGACATATGTAAACCGTAAAAATTTCAAATCATTCTGATCATTACTTTGTGTATGGCACTCTTCCAAATTTGTCAGCTGATATTGTGTCAACAATGGAGAAAATTGAGTATCGCGCAGTGATAAAATTCCTTCATTTGAAAGGGAAAAAGACTCAAGAAATAAAAGATGAGTTAGACTCTGTATACGGTGAAGCCTTCCCTTCATTTACAACGGTCAAACATTGGGTGGCTGAGTACAAACGTAGTCATACAAGCATTTTAGACGACGAACGTTCCGGGCGCCCGAAAACCGCTACAACTGACGAAATGGTCGATTTAGTGCATCAAACTGTGATGGAAGATCGTCAATTGACTGTTAAGGATATTGCTGAGGCTTGTGGGATATCATCTGAACGGGTGCACAAGATTTTACATCAAGATTTGGATATGAGAAAATTATCCGCGCGCTGGGTGCCGCGCTTGTTGACGATCGACCAAAAGCGCATACGGACGGAAATGTCGCGCAAGTGTCTGCTTGTATCAAGAAAATCCAGCGGAATTTTTACGGCGACTGTTAACCGTGGATTAAACCTGGGTACACCACCATACGCCTGAGACCAAACAACAGTCAATGCAGTGGATTGCGGTGGGGGAACCAACTCCGAAAAAGGCAAAGGTCGTTCTCTCTACGGGAAAAGAGATGGCGACAGTTTTTTGGGACAGCCGTGGAATAATAATTCTTATCGATTACCTTTCAAAGGGTGAAACAATCAACGGACAGTACTACGTTGCATTGCTGGATAAATTGAAGGCCACAATTAAGAAAAAACCTCCGCATTTGGCCAAGAAAAATATCCTGTTTCATCAGGATAACGCCCAGGTTCACACGTGCATGGTCGCAATGTCAAAATTGAACGAATTGAAGTTTGAATTGCTTCCGCACCCACCCTATTCGCCAGATCTAACTCCCAGCGACTTTTTCCTGTTTCCTAATTTGAAAAAATATCTCGGGGGCAAAAATATAAGTCAAATGCTGAGGTAGAAAACGCTGTAAACCAGTATTTTTCAGGTTTAGACAATCAATTTTTTTCTGACGGTCTAAAACAAGGGTGCTCAAACTTGAATTGCTGGCGATCTACCTCAATATTGTTAGACTACGATCGATCGACTCTGAGAGGCTGCAAGTATGTGTGATGCAGGATTGTCGTCTAGGTAGGGTGTATCGTGGCATAGATATTAGTTTTCCGCACAATATGCATTTTTTTAGTCAAGGTAAGCCGGTCGATCGCAATCGACCGTTTGAGCACCCCAAAAGGATGGAAGAAACGTTGGACCAAGTGTATCGAGTTGCAGGGAGACTACGTCGAGAAATAAATTTTGTTTTGCTTCGAAATATGTGCTTTTCTTAAAAAGGCCGGAAACTTTTCAAATAGCCCTCGAGCAGTGCCCATGACTTCGTGCACGTAGAGTATGTGTCGTCATCTAGATTCCCGCGGGAGCGGATTCGTCCAGTAGTTTTTGCGTGATGCGCGTTCAAATAGACAAACAAAATTCCAACAATTTTTGTTTTGGGTTCTGTATCATTCGTACAATACAATACATTAAAATGTATATATTGTATTACGGCTTTATTACGATGTATGGAAGATATAGATGAAGTCCAGGGTTTAATTGCTTGTCCTACATATTAACAAAACAACTACCACAATGCTACCAGTGAAATTATTGTAGTGGATAATCAATTGTCCTGGTTGCAACTTTCTAAACAAAATCGGGCGCAAGTGGCTAGACAGCTTGCCAGTTGCCACCGCATTCCTATGCCAAAAGTGGCATGCCAGCCGAAGATGGTAGTGTTGACGCAACGCCATTCAATATAACACTTAAGTAGGGACAGTATAATTATACTGTGAGCCCAGGACAGATATAAAAGGTATATCTGAAAGTTTTATTACAAAAAATATATTTTAAAAAATATCTAAAATGGAAAATGTTCTAAAGAATTGTTGTGTTATGCTAGCTTTGGGTTTTTACCTCTCCTCACCAAATAATAATAATAATTAAATAGCTTATACACATAAATAAATACATACATAAGTACATATTTACATCTGCATTAAATATTAATTTGTACGAGTAAGTATATTACATAATAAATTACAAAGTGCGATTTGTCCGTACTACTTTGACTGAGGGTTATAAGTAAATTCTTCAAAACAATTTATTCTGCGAACCCTAAAAATATAGAACAAATTGCCTACCGATTTTATTTTACGGAAGCTAAGTACGACATGTTGTAATTGTCATCTCAAAATAATAAAAAACAACTAAAATTCACTAAAATAGTACTAAAACTAACTTTACTAAACTTTCATAAAATTAAATACCAACCGAATTATAAAGATGAACCTGTACAAAACAAATAAATATTGTATTTATGCAATTCCCGTAAACTAATGGTACTTTGATACACTACATGTATTTTGATTTTCAAGTTTATCAATTCGTTTAGATACGGTTACGTTTAGATACGTTTAGGTTTAGATATCTAAACCGTATCTATGAGACTCCCAGCCTCTAACCAGGACACAATCGGAAACAAAAAAATATCCAAAAAAAATTAATGTTGCAAACGTAGCTCAAAGAATCAGCAAGCTGGAGTGGCAGGAAGCAAGTCATATCTGTCAGTAACCAATGGGATAGACGAGTCCTCGAATCCAAACCATGTACCGTGAGACGCCATTCAGCCAGGTAAAGTAACGACGTAAAGAATGTCGCCGCTAGTGGCTGAATGAGTGCATTATTTAAATTTAATAAAATATTGACAGGGCTTGTGAGAGGCTTACCATATATCCAATAATGGATTTCTCAATGCTGTTAGTTTCATGGTTACAGCTTGAATTTACAAATTAAGCTAGCTAAAAACTACAAAATCAAGCTAGAAACTTGGAGTTTCTGAAAAAAACAAAAAGCATAACCATTGTTTATTCTCTTTGTTTTTAATTTCTACTACTAATATTTTTTCTTTTTAGGAGGACAGAGATCGCTCCAGGTGGAGAAATCGTGGAGGCAGCGAACGAAAAAATGCCGTAAGAGAGAGAAATAAACAGATGAATGAATAAGTAAATGGAAAACAGTTACGAGCCCACAAATATAAAGACGATTTGTTTACGTTCTTATTCTGAACAATCTAAACTTTGCCATCGAGCTCGATATCCTCAAAAGGATGGTCAGTTTATGGTCACCGTATCCATAAATTGTCACAGAATAGGTGTTGAGGTCAGCGAACTGTTGGACTTCGATTCACAACTTCCAATATGGCAAGGGATTTGTTTTTAAATTACAATAACACTGCGTCATCTTTTTTATACTGATTATTACCAGTTTCACCCGGGTAGGTACTAATTTGGAAACAGTGGAACAATTTTGACCAAAATTTCTATATAACCCTTTGTTTATTCTGTTCAATCTATCCACTGTTTAAAAAAGGTTATTCACTGGTGCTTGCTGCAATCTTACGGCCGTTTGGTCGATCTTAACTATCACACAACACTACCGTAAAATGTACTGCATGTCCCATTTTACCCTATTCACCCAACGTGCGTGTTTCAGTAGTGTGTGAAATATGTCAGAGCATGGGAATGGTCCTATCCCATCTTTCATCATTTTCCCAACCCTTACTCCACTTTCCTAAATCTCAAAAGGTAGGCAGCGCATCCGGGGGCGTGCCAACGTTTGTCATTCTGAACTGATGTTGGCATATATTATTGAGGACGTCAGTGAAAGACTTAGGAAAGTAGGCGGACGAGTAATCGGCCCAAGTGATGGAAAGCCTATTCACAGCCTTCTTGAAGAACCACATATCGTAGTGTAAAGGAAAGACCTCTTGAGGCAGTTTGTTCCAGTCTACGGGTTCGCGGTAGAAAATGGTTTTTGGACCGAACAGCACGCGATAACAAAAGGATTTACCTAAAACTCAGCTTATGTAAATCAGTGGTTTTAGTATAGCTAGTTAATTACATTGTGGGGTCGTATCCGCGTCTCAAATGGTACGGTGAATTGTCTTTCCCTGAACTGTAAATAAGATGAAATAGCCGAGATTCTCAGCATTCGTCCGTCCCATTTATTACATTGAAACCCACAACAATGCTGAATAGCTATCCGGTAACTGAATGCCCGGGATTGCGCAAATATCGTCATCTAGTAGCCAATTATTAGGGAATTCGCAAATGGATTTCGGAATCCGGTACACAGCTTATGTCTCTATTCATTAAAAGGCGGCCTTTCTAATTAAAATTGTTTGTGTCTTTGCGCGTAAAATAAATCTTCCCGGGCGCTCAGGTGCTTGTTCGCGTTCTTGTTTTCTTTTTTACTACATATTTGCGAGGGTCTGACATTAACACCTACTGTTGTTGCAGTTTACAAAGCGTGCGTTGTCGGGCACCACAAAGGACTCGTTGAGTGTTGGAACGATTTGCGGCCAACACGCCTTAAATATATCGACGCTCCCTACAATGTGCATAGTAAAGCCGTAACTAAACTCACAACCGATATATGGACGCAACCATGCTTTGTTCGGCTACAGATTGCATCTTTTCCCGCTAATAGAATAGCACCGTTTCGATGTATTTATTGTTTACAATTTAAATTCCGTTTCCGCGTTGCACGAAAACAGAAAAAATGGCGCGTAATCCACTCTTTTTTGTGACAGTATTCGAATATGATGTTACTGAAAATTATGCCTATTCTCTTATCTGGTAATCAAGAGGGCATATAAAAGTATATTTTATCACATTCAATCGCGTCGGTTAATAGCTTTTGATGATTATTTGTAAAGGTATCGACTGGCCGCAGCGGGATATCTCGTTTTCGAAATGCGAAAAGACGTTACTCTGCTGTTAGGTACTATATTAAAAAAAAATACGCAATCATATCGATGAAATTACTTTTTAAACTTTTTAAGTAACTATGGTACTTTCTACAGATATTTACATAAATGTTTTTATGACATAAATAAAAATAATACCTACAGAAAATTATTAAAAAATATAAACAACTTTATGTAAATGAAATCGTTTCCGATTGCATTTTTATGCAATTCTATACCTATACTGGTATACCTATATATTTAAATTACAACTTTTAAGTTCAAAGTTAGACGACACATAGTCTATATTGATTAATTTCTACTAATATTATTATAATAAAAAAAAATTGTACGACTTTTCTCTTTCCTCGGTTCCCAGTGGGTCCTTACAACCAGGGGCGCCGACTTATAAAAAATATTGGGGGGGCCCATACCGGGGTTTAATAATTGGTTTCTTACTAATAACTATTAATTTTCTTAAATTATTGGGGGGGGGGGGCAAGGGTAACGAATTTTTGAGGGGGCTCGGGCCCCCTCAGGCCCCATGGAGTCGGCGCCACTGCTTACAACACTTATTGTTGGAGTGCAGTCTGCGGGGGAGATAGAGAGGATGCGTGGATATCTAAATGCACAGCAATGATAGTGTTGGCGACGAGTTTTATCGTAGCCACGACACTTTTACCGGGACGACAATGTGTCATCACGACAAGTGTGAACAGTACAATAAGAAATTATATGCCAATAACTTACTATACGATGGAAAATCTTGACAAGTTGCACGGTAATAGCGTCATGGACGACAGTATTGTCGTGCCCGACTATATGTGAATAGTTCCATTTAAATATACAATTCATGACACTATTAGCGGGACGACAATGTGTCGTCCTAAATGGGGATCGGCTCTTACTGTGGTGTGGGCAAAGAGGACCAGATAGAGGAAAGAAAATGGAAAAAAATGTGCGGTCAGGGGACCCCCGTCAGGAACGAACATCCTCACGCATTTTTTATTAAACTCCGAATGTAATTCAAAATAAAATCTGTATAGTTCATGTATTTTTTTTTTTATTTTGTATCATATTTTCAATGCAAATAATTTAAAATAAGGAATCAAATAAAACATTTAGGTTATACAACCGGCCACGCACTAGTCTGCACGTCTGTTATTCTGCTCGAGTCTCGCTCTCGATACTCGCACGCACACACACAGAGAGAAAGAGAAAGGCGTATGGAGGAGGTAAAAATCTTACGTGACGTTACATTTTCTCTCGAATCACACCTACCGCAAGCCGCGTAAAGGAACTTCGTTCCAAAAATATATTATTCCTGACAAATATACATATTTAACAGATGTATAATTAAATTAGTTAAACAGAAGTATAGTATAGTTAAATCTCTCAAAGATAAAAAACAGTATTTTAAAAAGCGTCTTTAAGGAAAGATATTTTTGAAGTATATTGTAATATCTATGTATTGTATATGAATAAAATGTACAGTCTATTAATAAAATGTTAATTAATTAAACGACAAATGCTCTTTAAAATATTATATTAACTGTACACAAATTCACTGAACGCTAATTAGTGGCATGCGCGGGAGACGACTGCCGTTTGCCGATGGTTGATCGAGAACCTGTAATAAGCATTGTTACAGGGTATGGTTGTTTTTGTAACAAAGAGTTTGTCATTATCGGGGGCTTCTTCGACAATTATAATTAAATTACGACCCACAATTAATTTCTGTCGCTAAACATGGACTCGCGACGGTAGTAATTAGTAATAACGACGGTAATATCATATCAGACAGTGAAGGATTTATATTCGTTTAGCACGCATCAACCATATAAAATTACTAGTCCACTAGGTTTAATCGGTAGTCGATTTTATGAACTTTTAGAAAACTATGCAAGTTTCCAGCAAGTTTTCAGTTTGCAGCTCTAAACTGACTTGTTTTTTCAAACTGTGCAAATAACTGTGCAACTTCCGATTGGTTCGATTGTAAGTATATTATTAATAGTCATGAAGTTTTAAAATCTAATCTATAGTGTCGAACGCACTGTCGACACCATTTATGATCGTCGACACGGCAGTCACCTGGTCGAGTTGCAGCTCGCTAAGACTCACAATAACTCGTTAATAAAGTAATAATAAGGTACCGTGATCGATCTATAAAACCATAGAGAAGTCGGTCGTAATGTCATACATCATACCTATGTCATTTAATAAATGCTCCCAAGTGAGAATAAATAGAGATAATAAATCTACAGAGAGAGAGGATAAACAATAAACAAATAGAATAAACAATTGTTACTCTTGTTTTATGCAAAAATCCAAATTTCTAGTTTGAATTCAAATTGTATCTTGGACTTGTATCTTTAATAAAGAAGGCAGTATAACTAGGATAGCGGTCTAAAGATCGTCTGTCATGTGTTCTATGGCGTAAACTAACTGGCTATACGAGCACATAATGAACCCCCTGACATAGGCGGGTAGGTATATTCTCATGTCGTTGGCAATCGACGACAATTAACTACCTTGATATTTGCTGGCATGTCGATAAGAACGCGGAGTATGTCCAGACCGCGTCCACCAGGTATGTACCTACCACATTCGCCGCGCGCCGAGCCCGTTTTTCGTTTCTTGGGATTACTTTTTTTTCAGTCAGTTCAGTCGATTTAGGTCTGATAATTTTGATGTGAATGATGTTCCTCGCTGTGGTCGTCCTATAAAGGTAAATGTTGATGTTGTCATTGAAAAAATTGAAGCAGATCTACACATAAACAGTCATCAAATTGCGAAAGAGCTTACTTAGCATTCACCACTCCTGTTGAGTGGTGAATGCTAAGTAAACTTTTGGATCAGTTACAAAACAGATTTTTTTAAAAAGCTAGTAGTTTGCCGCATGATTTAAATGACAGAAACTTGGTGAATAGACTTTCCATATGCGAGATGTTGCTAAAACGAAATGAAATCGATCCATTTCTGAAGAGATTGGTAACAGGCAATAAGAAGTGGATCACCTAAGATAACAATGTTCGAAAACGATCTTAGTCCCATCTTAGCGACGGGATAATGGCTCTGCCAGGAAAATGACGAAAAATAGTCGAATTAGACGGACAATATTCCTTTCAATAAAGATCTATGTTATTTTCATTATAAAAAGGCTTCGAACTTATCCTACTACCTTATATTACGGCAGATATTTTGTACTATTTTGTATTATATTGTTTTTGTCAGTGATGTACAATAAATAATATTTATTTACTTATATTCAAAATCCCTGCATTAGATTGAGTCATTATTACCATTCACAAAGTTCTTCATAAATAGCAAAAGCGTCGTATAATTTTGAAAATAAACAATAGTTTTTGTTTATTGCCTACTATACGAGTGTATGTTCCACCAGACTGGTTTAGTGCCTGTCCTAACAAGACAATGAGCGCACCTGGGCTGACCGTACCGGGTGCCACCAATGTAACTCCCACGCGTTATCGGAGCAGAATTACTGTTGCAGATTGTATCTAATTCAATTAAAACCCGTGTAAATGATAATTTAAAAAAATTGAGGCATAGATATCTACCTATCCGGTCTGTATGCTGGTCATGGCCTAAAACCACCTCGTAATTTTTTGGGAAGGTCTGTGGTTTGAAGTAGGATGTGATTTCGAGAGATATAACTACATATACAGCATATTGCAATACATATTGCAATGATAGCCTGGATAAGATGTTTTTACAAATTCATTATCTAATTTCGGGACTCGTCTAATTCGTTATAATAGTCGTCTAGATCGGGACTAGTCTAAGGTTTGTACAGTCAGCAATATCTTTTTTACTTAATAATTAATTTTGAGAAAACCTTCCGGACCTGGAGAAATGAAAAAAATGGATATTATGAAAATCCTAAGGTGTGTATTAAGCTATTCTCGATTAATATTTGTGACGTTGTGAATTCGAACCCCGGTCTGTAGCACCTGTGAGTAGGTATTTGAGTACGCATATTTTCAATTATTAATAGCTCGCCAGTGAAGGAAAACTTCGTGAGGAAACCCGCCTGCAAGAGGATTAATAAATCTGTGACATGTGTATCCACCATATTCCATTCGACGCATTAGCCGAGTTAGTGGTACGCAAAAGGTTCCAGGTTTGATTACCACACTCAGGACACTCATTTGTTTAAAGACGGGTATTTATTCGAGTCTGGGTCGTTTGTGATCGTCTATGTATGTTTCTCTGAAGCTACGACATAGGGAATCCTACAGTACCACCATAGAGCGTTGGCTCCTTTGCAGAACAAACCTTTTCATTCAGTTAGCGCAACGAATATGAACTTTAAAATCAGCACAATAATTTATTGAAAAACGCAAAAAAGTTTGTAATCGTGCGAACGCTCGGTTGACCATTGCTTTAGTGTGGGCCTTTGTGGCATTATTTATTTAATTCATATAAACTGGGAGCTTGGAGTTGGTAAAAAAAAAAACAAATTGTACAAATTGATATGTCTTCTTTTATTTACAATATATAGTGTACTATTTACACACTGTACATAAAACGCAACAAATTAAAAATAATATCTATTAAGTACCTACTTACATGTAGATTTAAAAACATTTATCGTAATCATAAAAATAAAATAGCAACAAACATTTAAATCGATTATTATAAACAATAATAATCGTTCAATATTCGGTTGCATAAATGTGTACATTTATTGTATCGATTTTTTTATTAGTTAATTATTAGACTGATTAACTTTTGACGGACAAATAATAACAAGGAGTGACGAATTGTCCATAATTATTTACAGAGATGTAACTTATCTTAGATACAAGTATTTGAAATACAGATACAAGATACAAAATACGTATTTTCATCTTGTATCTGAAATACTTTTTTAAATATTCATTTTGTATCTTGTATTTAGATACATTTTTTGGTATCTTAGTATTTTGTAAATACTAAGGTTGCTAAAATACTTTTATTAGTTACCTAAGCATTTTTTTACGGCATCATAAAGACAAAACTGAACGCACCCTTAAAATTTTAATTTATCAACCTATCAAAAGACTGTATGGTCTATAAGTAGAAGTACCTACTATAAGTACTTGTAGTTACTTTTGCCTGCCGCCACGCCATCGCCGCGCCATATTTTATTGTGTTGTATTGGTCGTGTGTGTCACTGTCAAAGTTATTTATTGGATCATAATTGACAATTGAGGACGACAACAAAGATTGGTGACCACTAAGACCACAAAGACCACTAAGATTTGGTGATCATTTACTACATTTCACATTTGGTGTTTGAATACAATTTCAAGTCACTAAAATAGCTAAGACTGTTGTAAAATTAGACTTTCTTTGTTTGGTACATGTTTAATTTTTTTTGGTGTTTAGTACAATTATATTTTTGTTTAAGAGAGCTTAAGATCTCGAAGTGTTTTTTGATGTTCATTATATTTAATCGCAAAATTACTTTTACGGCTATTTGACGCGGTTTATTTAAGAATTTTCATTCTTGAAAACGATAGCCGAAATGAGGCCGAAACGTTGAATTAAAAATGTATGTAATTAGCTATATAAACCTTAAGTTTTACCTAAGAATAATAAAAATATGTTTTCAAAAAGTATTTTATTTGAAAAAAGTATTTAGAAAATACGTATTTTGTATCTAGTATTTCAAATACCATTTCCAAAAGTATCTTCTATCTGATATCTCAAATACTTTACTTAAAAGTATCTTGTAACTTGTATTCAGATACTTTTTATGAGGTATCTTTTACATCTCTGATTATTTATATCAGACTCAGTCCATATTTTGTTAGTATATAAGTATTATAGTTATATTAGTAGATAATTAAATACGACGACAAATACATATAACAACGTGATACGTATCATAATACAATACACAATACACATGTGTACATAACAACGCGTTGCTGTGGCTGCCCAACAGATGGCGCTCACCCTGTTTCTACCTGTTATTGGGTAAAAAGCATGTTCTTACCTTGTGATAGGTATATAAAACCACGCGCGTATTCGAATGCTTCCAGTATGACAAAGTAACGAATGCTAAAAAATGACCAACTATACTAAACCCAAAAGCACTGATTAATTATAAATATATATAAAAAACTCTTTAATTTTTAACTCGCTTTAATTTTCTATCTCTGACTTATCTTATAGCTGTTCTAATGGAATCTTAAATGTCCATAATAATATAATTTGCTTTGAAGTTAAACAATTGTTGAATAACTGAACAAATCTCAAAAAATCCCATTACAAAAAATGTACACATTTCTGCAAACTTAGTGAAACATACACAACACAAAGTATTAAAAAATAATATCGATTCAACATCAAAATTATATTATGTCAATTATTGCTTAATAACTACACAGTACATCAACTAAAGCGATTCGTAGGCTCTATATTTTGGCGCCAAAACGACCCTAAACGTGTTGCCATATTTTGCGCTTTATCTCTTACATTAAAACACCCTCTAAATAGTCCCACAGGAATAAAAATAACATAGAAAAATATAATTTTATTAAATCGAAAAAAAAATTGTCATGATTTTTATCCTTACCTAAAACAGAACAAAAGTATTTTTATATACATTAATGTATATGATTATATATTTGTTCAAGTTTAAAATTATAAACAATATAAAAATTTAAATAAAAACTGACGATTTACAGAATGTATCCGAATCTTTCCCAAAGCCTGAAATCATCCGTTCTGACTCGTGGTCACACCACTTTGTAACACCGGTGTAACTACATGTTACACCTATTAATCATGGTCAGATTGTTTATTGTGATGACAAATGCTTCATGATTCCGAGTTCATTGAGGTGACAATTTTAAGAAACTTTTTGAAGAAAAATTTTTTTTTTTGAACTGCCAAATGTTTCATACAAATTTGCCAAAACTGATAAAGGTCAAAGAAATTGATATTTTTACAATAAATTAAGTAACATTATATGTCAATCAACTCAAAATCATGAGCAGAATTAGGGAAAGACTCTGCTACACCATATAAACGTGTTGTAATTGTAATTTATGTACTGTTGATGTAATTTTTGACAAAAAATTAAATCGCACCGTGGGACCAAAAACTGAATCCTAACATCTTGCAACATTGTGTTTTTATTTTAAAAGTTTTGTTTTCTGCTAATACCACTTTACGCAATAATTAACGCAATTATGTGATAGGCCGATTAAAAACACAATGAAACTAGATAAATGATTTATTAGAAGCTATTCATTCTACCCTACTTCAGTTAACTACCTAACACCTAGCAATATACCTACCGATAAAGAAAATTATTCCTCAGTCTGTCTTGATATAGTTGGTAACTTCTTTGATCCGACACACACCTTACCAATTTATACGTAAATGCGAAACATAAATAGATCTCCGAGACTAGTAGACAGGGTCTTTGGCTATGGTTATTAAAAAAAAAAGTCAAACGCAACAGCGAGAAGACTCGAAGCCGCCGTCATTCGACTTCTGAACACAATCCAAGTTATCTTAAATTATGCTCGTCTAAATATACCAATTGTACAAAAGCTATTCAAATAATCTAAAATAACAATGCATATTACCAAATATAGATACTCTACGAGTAAAAAATACACACAGGTTTGACATAAAACAGGCAGCAAGCTACACTAGCTGCGCGCGCAGCTAAAGTTGTAAATTAAAGACAATTTCACATAATGAAATAATCTGTCTTATTTCTTCCCAATCAGTTTTATTGACCTTCATGATTTATAATTAAACCTACAGTCGTTTCACTTTTCCGACTGACATGTGACAGATTATTTTACAATTTCACGCATTCAGAAAGATCTTTTTCAAATACTTACGTCATTAAAATCATATCCACACCGTTTCAGTAAAATGGTATTATTACATAAACTTACAAAACATATGTACAATAGATCATGTATTTTAATAGTGAATTTTATCTCCAATGTAGATGGTTTAAATTTGTATAACGCTCCAGAGTTATCGACGCCTCTATTAACGGACGCTGGCTATATTCATAGCGTCATATAAATTTAAACCATGTACATTGATGATAAAGTTCATTATTAAAATACACGACCTACTTGACGCACCTCGCCGATGTGACGTGTGGTTGATGGGAAAAGATGAACTAAACTCTCAGTTAACTCTCTCTCTAGGGCTAGATGTCGACTCAAGCCGCTAGATGGCATTATTTTTTTGGTTGCCTTCAAATATCTAGCAAATGTCATGAGATCTATCAAGAGGTGACCGTATTAACTTGTAGAGTATTTAAATTATTTGGTATTAATGTAATTCTAATGTACTTATTGTTGCCTGTTTACAAATTATTTTGTATTTCGTCTTTACTACCTACAACCTTCTGTATAAAAGTAAAAATAACTTAATTCCTTCAAGTTTCCTTAAATTTAGAACGTTTGAACGGCTGTAGTGTTAAAACGTGACATATTTTTAGAAATCAGTCCCTTTATTGTGATGAATACAAAAAATATATATTGCATAAATTAAGCGAACACTAAAAAACGGGCATCGAGAAATGCCACTTTGACAGCTGGCAAACTGATCCTTATAGTGAGTTACCTAACGGCAATTATGGATTAAAGATAAACACCGATATGCAGGTTACACATTAATAAATGGACTTTGTATTTCTTTTTTATATTTACAAAATATGTAGGCTATGTCAACTGTACTTATTAAAAAAAACTTCATATTTAAATTAACCTACGTAATGTTTAGGATTTAATATCTCCGAATTTTAGTTTATTCGATTGTAAAGGTATCACTATAATTAAAAAAAATATTTAAAAATTTCTCCATTATTAAAAAAAAAGGTAGGCATAATCTTGTTAAGTAAGGATAAAAAGTAAGGCATAAAAGTAAGGATAATTTTGTTTAGACCTGCTGAGCTGATTTAGCAGAATCTGATTTAAAAGTCGAAAAGATGAAAATTTGATCGCTAAACAAAATCATCCTTACTTTATATCTTGTTATATCTTTATATCTTGTAATTATCCTTACAATCTTGTAATTAATGTAAAAAGACAAGTTCCATTTGCTTTTATAAAGATGTGACGTGATAGTGCTCAGTAATAACTTTCAAAATACATATACATAATTTATGGAATTGTATGACCGCTGATGCAAAGTAATCTCGTTGGGAAGTTTATGAAATGTCGAGTGGTCTCCCTCGATGCCCGTACTATAACCGCTACATTCTCACTACTTCGTAAATCGTACGCTCACCTTACGTTATACACATATAAATAATATCTACGTTATATAAAATTATTAGGAATAAATTTGTTTTTCCTTCACGCAAGCACCGATATGTCGAGATGGACTAATGTTTCACTATACACCTATATATCCTTTTCTAAGACTCTTTAGAATATCATTTCTTTACATTCCTAAGGACAGATGGCATTTATCATAAGTTCGCATCCAATTTGGCTGGCACACAACAAATTTTCTTTTAGAATAACTTAGCTTTGACGTAACACTAATGTAAAACAGTTCAAATGAATACAAGGATTACGTCAATACAAGGTTATTCCATATGAAAATTTCAATGTGTCAACCTTGTCTAAACGTTTGGAATAAACTACATAATATATTAAATATTTTAACACATGATTCCATTCTGATTTTATTTGTCAAAACAGCGGAGTAATAAATAATTATAAGTCAATAAACTTAATATAAATTTTGAGAAGTTCTCTAGAAACAATGATACCTATTTCAAATCGATTTTAAATTTATTTTAATGTAATAGCTATCTCTTAATAAAGACTTTTTGACAAAAATCTGAATCGAAACACGCGTTTAGAATTGACATCAAAGCAATTGGGGTTGTTACAAACTAAAGACTTATTGTCTTTTAAATTATTACTACGGAGGTTAGGGGAATGGCAAGTTATCGTCTAATTCTGTAATCTCATAGACAGTTAGATTATTTGTAAGGAATATAGATATGTCTGGAGGTTTAGTATTGTGCGGGCATTGTGAAATCATTCTACACGTTCACAAGCTCGATAGAACTAAAACAATTTGATTCGATAATTTGATTTCATATCAACTGCAAAATGGCTCCTAAAACTTTTATTTTATGTTACCAAAATCCTAAGAGCAATTATTATTTACTGTTTATAGAACTTACTTACTGTGATCAAGTAAACTGTATATTATTTCGCAGGTTCATTGGTTTATTGTATGTAATTCTGCAGGTCTATTGATTTCAATCAACAGCATACTGCAAGTCATTTGACAAGCTCATCGATTATAGTCAGCGGCTGTAAGCCATTTTTATTGGGCTCAATGATTTCAGTTAGTGGATAATTGAAAGCCATTTCGCAGGTGCTTTGGTTACGATTAGTGGTTTACTATGTCCAATTTCACGGGCTCATTGATTTCGTCAGTGGCATATTTGTAAGCTTATTAATATCGGTAATAGCGACTCATTGTGTAAGCTATTTCGCAAGCTCTGCGAATGAGTAATGTGCTAATGTAAACTGATCACGTGATCAGTCTCTTGGGTGCGTGCATCATACATACGTATGAAACGAATATATGAATGTATGGTTTGGCATAATGTATGCAAACGCAAATGCGAACTTGGCGTAATGTGAAAGAGGTTTTACTGCTGTAGTTACTTCACAGTTGATACAAATTTAAATTATCGCTCATTTGTAGGTCACGAAGCTCGATTAAATAAATTACTAGAAAGAATGTCGTAACTCTAAAATTGACGTCGTAAAAATGTCAAATGATAAAAAGGCATTCAATAAGCTCACAACACAAATTATTTATCTTAACGTAAGAGCCGATCTAGAATTGGATAAGTAAAAGTGATCTAGAAAAGTGATTAAAGTACTTATTATTTTGATCAACAATTACATAAGGATAATAAAATCCACGTACGGAGAAAAAGTGAAGCGACCAATTAGAAAACCATGTAAAACTGACCTTAGTAATTTAGGGTTGAAATTGACCTAAAGATAAATTTCACAAAGCGTCTTGAAACAGTATCAGAACAAGCGTCGATCTATCTTCAACCTTACACGTAAGGATGTAAAGTTGAGTTTCAATCGTTATATCTGCAACTGCAAAAATCGCTTCGCCATCATTGCGTAGTTAAGATTACCGCGCAATTATTTTCAAACTGCAAAGTAAATTTGCAAAGCATTATAAAAATATTTAACAAAAAGTTTGCTTATAGTTTCAAACAAATCGAAAGTTCGCTTAAAATACTTTTGAAGAAAATATTACTTAAATCACTGCTTTTAAATATCCAATTGTTCATAATAAACATTGATATAAAAAGTCCTAGAGATACACAGTATACATATAACAAACAAGAAGAAAGACATCCCAAAAATACCTACATCCCAATCTTAAGTGAACCGTTTGCCCCATTTCTTTTTGACGTAGAAAACGTCAAAGAATTATAATGAACGTTTTTTCCATAAAGAAAAAAAAATGAACGAAAATATTGTACTCCCAATCGTCAAATCGTCAATCCAATCGTCAGTAAGGATCTTAAGTGAACTGCTCGCTTTATTATACTAATTATGTATTTCTTTTTGAAACATAAAAAGCATATTTTAATTAACGAAAAGATAATATCGATTCTAGGTGAACTGCTTGATAATTTTAGAGTAGTCCGATCTTAAGTGAACTGCTTGATAATTTTAGAGTAGTCCGATCTTAAGTGAACTGCTTGATAATTTTAGAGTAGTCCGATCTTAAGTGAACTGCTTGATAATTTTAGAGTAGTCCGATCTTAAGTGAACTGCTTGATAATTTTAGAGTAGTCCGATCTTAAGTGAACTGCTTGATAATTTTAGAGTAGTCCGCTCTTAAGTGATCTGCTTGATAATTTTAGAGTAGTCCGCTCTTAAGTGATCTGCTTGATAATTTTAGAGTAGTCCGCTCTTAAGTGATCTGCTTGATAATTTTAGAGTAGTCCGATCTTAAGTGAACTGCTTTATAATTTTAGAATAGTCCGATCTTAAGTGAACTGCTTGATAATTTTAGAGTAGTCCGATCTTAAGTGATCTGCTTGATAATTTTAGAGTAGTCCGCTTTTAAGTGATCTGCTTGATAATTTTACAGTAGTCCGATCTTAAGTGAACTGCTTGATAATTTTAGAGTAGTCCGCTCTTAAGTGATCTGCTTGATAATTTTAGAGTAGTCCGATCTTAAGTGAACTGCTTTATAATTTTAGAATAGTCCGATCTTAAGTGAACTGCTTGATAATTTTAGAGTAGTCCGATCTTAAGTGAACTGCTTGATAATTTTAGAGTAGTCCGATCTTAAGTGAACTGCTTGATAATTTTAGAGTAGTCCGATCTTAAGTGAACTGCTTTATAATTTTAGAATAGTCCGATCTTAAGTGAACTGCTTGATAATTTTAGAGTAGTCCGATCTTAAGTGATCTGCTTGATAATTTTAGAGTAGTCCGATCTTAAGTGAACTGCTTGATAATTTTAGAGTAGTCCGATCTTAAGTGAACTGCTTGATAATTTTAGAGTAGTCCGCTCTTAAGTGATCTGCTTGATAATTTTAGAGTAGTCCGATCTTAAGTGAACTGCTTTATAATTTTAGAATAGTCCGATCTTAAGTGAACTGCTTGATAATTTTAGAGTAGTCCGATCTTAAGTGAACTGCTTGATAATTTTAGAGTAGTCCGATCTTAAGTGAACTGCTTGATAATTTTAGAGTAGTCCGCTCTTAAGTGATCTGCTTGATAATTTTAGAGTAGTCCGATCTTAAGTGAACTGCTTGATAATTTTCGATTAGACTGATCTTAAGTAAACTGTTTGATAATTTTCGATTAGTCTGATCTTAAAGTAAACTGCTTGATAATTTTCGATTAGTCCGATCTTAAGTGAACTGCTTAATAATTTTAGAGTAGTCCGATCTTAAGTGAACTGCTTGATATTTTTAGAGTAGTCCGATCTTAAGAGAACTGCTTGATGATTTTACATCTTTTTCTGAAGCTCAAAAAGCTAATTTTAATGGACAAAAAGTGTAGTAAATATATTTTAGCGCGCATTTTACACAGACGTTTTTAAATAAAGCACTGTGTATCTTGAACTTTTAAATATCAATGTTGCTAAAATTCAAAATTACTTAACAGTACGGTTTTTTTAATTTGACAATACAGTGACGGATGTATATAAATTTTAAAAACAAATGATAAAACAACTATATACTTACTGAGAAAATGGCACAATAGTTAAAATAAAGACTATAAAATACTTGGTGGTATAAAAGAATGCGGATTTTTATTCCGTCACTGTATCATTTGTAGGCAAAATGAGGGAGAATTAGGAAATAATCTGGTAGACGAAACATGTCACAAGGAAATATAAGATTTTTTTTATATGGCAACATTATTGAATTGTCAGTTGATCTAATGAAACGTATAATATCGGCCAAGAGAGCGTTCGCACAAATACAAACTCCTTTGCATGTCACTATCAAATTTATCAATTTAGTGAGCGGTTAGGTAGCGCCAACCGCAAACATAATGTTGCAGAACAAACCTATGCATTCAGTTGGAGCAACGAATAAAATCACAGTAATTAGTCTTTTACGAACGGACAAAAGTTTGTAATCGTGCGAACGCTCGATTGGCCAATGCTTTAAAGTGAGTGCGTTTTTTTTAGTAGATAGGTTAGAAATTTGGTCAAATGGACTTGAATCCAGAGCCGTAATAGATAATTCCAAAAAAAAGTCGAGTTGGTTCATCTACCATAAACATCTTGATAAAATATCATGTTTCTGTCAAGATGTTCGCTATTGATAATGATTTCCTTTTTGTATCTATTGATTTTTGGATTTATAAATAACACCACACTCAATGGCCCACACTAGGATTCCCTGTGTCGTGGGTCCAGAGACACATACGGAGACAAACACAAACCCACAAAACAGACCCGAACATACATTCGTCTTTTTTTTATTAAACAAATGTATGACCGACCGGGGATCGAACCCGGAACCTTATGCACGGCAAGTGGGGTTACTACCAACTGCGCCAATCGGTCGGTCAAATTACGTAATGAATATTGAAATGATTGATTTAGCATAAATTACGGAATAACATAACACGAACTGAAATAGAGGGTAGTTACAATACTTCTAATTAATTAGTGACAGTCGGCCATCTTCGAATTCCATAATAATTTCAGCATGACTGGAGTAAAAAAGGAACAAACACCTAAAAACACTTTCATAGTTCATTACGTAACGTTGTAATCACTCTATGTTATATACAACTCTCAACGTCCAGTCATCTTCACACTCTTTGATCATTTCACCATGATTGAGTAAAACAAATTTTCATTGTTTTAAGTTATAACCACTCTACAGTGTATACAACTCTTAGCTTTCGACGTCCTTTGCATTATTTAATCATTATATTATGATTGAGTAAAAAAAGCAACAAACATCCAAATGCACCTTCAGAATTCAGTACGTTACGGTGTAACCACGCTATGTTATATAAAGTCTCTCAGCGTTCTGTCTCGATCGGAAATAAAACGGCCGACCGGCATTATTTAATTACTAATATTGTAATAGTCGGGATCATAAAGCATCAAATTCATTTTTGACTATAGTGAGTCAACTTATTATTTTTTTAAATTTTATTTTTGTATTCTTGTGCCATGTTCCGTTTGCCAGACTGTAATTACGAATGGCATATAACACTACATTACCCTGGTACTGGGGACGAAATCCCAATTTCCTAAATCACTGACAGCCTTCATTCAATGTTATTGTCCATATCCTCTAAACTCATTACAATCATAGTAAAAAAACACAAGTAGGTTATCTAAGTGCCATAGTCATATTACACACAAGCGCGTAATATTTGTATGTAAAATTCTTGTCAATAGAACTGTCATACATACAATGTAAACAAACACTAGTCAATATTACTCAATGAACTCTTACTGTTGGCGATAAAACATGGTTAAAACATCAAACATACTATTCACTTTTCAACCGCAAAATATTAAATTGTTCTTAACTGTATTCAACCGCAAAGTATTAAATTGTTCGTAACTGTATTCAACCGTAATTTATTAAATTAAAACTATTATATCATAACAAAATGCATTTGTTTAAATTGTCTGAAAGTTCTATTGACGGAAAATTTACAACTACACAGAATTTCACTGGTTTCAGTAAATTGATTATTAAGCTACAGTAAACTATACGTTTGTATGGAGATAGATTACTTGTCTTTCTTTACTATGTTACAACTCTAATAAATGGGGCTCTCTTTTATTAATAATTAATTATACTCAGAGTTTACTATTCTAATTTTATGTCTACCCATGCTCGGATATTTATAAAACCTAAATGTTATTATTATTATATACGTAGTCTAGCAACTAAAGTTGAGACTGGAAAAGTGAGACAAATTCAAAGAAATAAATACGTTATCACTAAAAACAGTTGGGAAAATAATTTTATTAC
The DNA here is from genome assembly GCA_914767545.1 of Sesia apiformis. Classification (NCBI taxonomy): domain Eukaryota; kingdom Metazoa; phylum Arthropoda; class Insecta; order Lepidoptera; family Sesiidae; genus Sesia; species Sesia apiformis. The sequence goes on from OU611958.1 coordinate 2,811,865, forward strand.
TGAATTCAAGTATCAAGATTGTTTTTTGTTTTTTAGTGATAACTGATAACTTATTTGCCGCGATTTTAAATTCTCAACTTTCATTTGCCAAACAATTACAGACACATTTCTTTAAAAGTTACGTGACTTATTAAAAAATATTGATAATTTCTAGGGTTTACACAAAATTATTAAGTTCCTTAGTGGCCGTAAAGTCAAGTTGGCATATTTTAGTTTTCTAACATTTAATAATCCAATATGTTTATTTCATATTTGATTTGGTGACTGGTACAGAATGCCGTAAGGCATCGAGTCCGCCAGGAAGTCAACAGGAAGGTAGTTAAAAAGAAAACTACCCACACCTTTCAAAGAGAACCCCATAAATATAACATAAACATTACAACGCGCCTATATCCGGATATAAGTGGGGTATTCCCGAGTTGCCCTCCTTGTACTGTAAAGGGTCGGCCCTAAACTCAACGGACTTCAACGCCATATGTCCGTATACATTCGCGAATCGCGCGATACAAGCGGAACGCTGGGACATGTGGCGAGCGTCCGCTGACAGCATTTCTGTGTTAGTACATTCGGGACATTTGAATTTTTTACGGGGCGTCACCTGCAAATTGACAATTGTATTGAATGTAGATATCAACGTAGATAACAACGTGTCACTGAAACTAGCTTGTCCAGAATCGACTCCACCAGTTTTTACAATAGGTTTTTTGCGTTCATTTCTAGTACATTATTACGTATGTGTTTCGGTAGTGAGTGAGATATGCCAGAGCCCATTCCAATCCCATCCTCTCCCTCCCCATTTTCCCAATCCATTTCTTAATCTGCAAAGGTAGGCAGCGCATCCGGGGGCGTGCCAGCGTTTGTCATTCTGGACTGATGTTGGCATGTATCGCGGATGCCTATGGACGACAGTATCCTCTTACCATCAGGTGGACTGTATGCTCGTGTGCCGCCTTTTTTCTATAAAAAAAAAATAATTTTCGCTTTTGATCTATTTCTTAAAACCATTTTATTTTTCGCTAGAAGGCTATACTTTAAATTTACTGACGTATTTTATGTTCTGCGTTATTTCGGTGAGACGTTATATTATACAAAATTATACAGAGAATAGAGAGTATACAAACATTCTTACCTTTATAGGTGGTTTTCTGGTGACATTGGCGATAAGAAAGTTCATAGCGATGTCTTCGCAGTTGAAGTTATCATCGACCCAGTTTCGGATCTCCGCAGGCATTTTATACATGTAGTACCACGACCAGATCTTATGGTGAAAGGCTGCTCCAGTCAATACCTGGAATTACATTTTTATATTTCGATAGTTTAAGGGCCTTTCTCACCACCTCCTGATACTTTGTCAGCTAAATTGGATTGGCGGATAATGTATCTATTAGAAATGGTCCAAAAATTAAAAAAAATGTGATGTATGTGATCCACCAATCCGCTCTGGGGCCCCGTGCTGAATTAAGGCCTCAAACCTCCCAGCGATTAGCCTCCCCGGCCTGTGCCCTGCAATGGGACGTTATAGGCTTGTACAGACGTTATACAAGTACCAGTATCTATTAGATTGTTAACGGTTAGTTTATCACAATTTTTTATAAATAAAATCCTTCTGATAAAGTATCAGGAGGTTGTGAGGAAGACAGAGAAAGAATTTTGCCTTTATTTCAGTTCCTCACCAAATTTCTGGAATTATGCCATTATAATCCTTAGTCCTATCCCATCCCCACCACTGCTTTGTAACTTTTTTATAATTTCATTACTGTTAGGCCAAATATAATCACAAAATATTGTTTGTTTTGATCTTAAGTTTCGTAAGATGAATGTATGTTGATTGATTGTATTTCCTATTGTCCCACTCGTTCAATCGGAACTGAAACCGTTGTCCCACACTTATATACTGTATCCTATCTTTTTTTACAAATACAGGGATAAATAAAGATCAATTCACGTGTGGGTAGTTGTTAAAGTTTGATTTTTTTGTTAAAGATGTTAATGTTTGATTGGTTTATATCTATAAAATATAAAAAACTTTTTATCAAAACTCCACATTTTATAATAAATTAAAATAATTCTTAATTACAAAATGTTTCCATGGTATGCAAAAGTTTTTCCAATACAAAGGCTGATAATTTATAAATAAAAATTAAATGCTGTTCGTTGCTAAGCGCATTACTTGAGAACGGCTCGAACGATTTGGCTATTTTTTTTAAATTGTTCGTAATAGTCCGGAAAAGACTGCTTGCTCGTCCGTCCTCTTGTCTGAAAAACTGAAAGCGCTTTTTTCTATGGGATTTTTGTATGAACTTATTGAAATTATTGTATTATTGAAATTTGGACAGGACAACGTCTGTCAGCTCAGCTAGTACTTAATACAATATGTAAAATTAACATTTATTATTATTGTATTGCTTGTAGGGCTTGACTTTTGCTTAGCGGGATAAGAAAACAACTGTGTACATCTGCACTTTATGATGGTTTATTGCAACTGAACTTAAAAATTGGAACAACAATTATTTATCTAGTTTATAAGTTTCAAAAGGTTAATTTAATATAAGCTATATAGTAGATTACCTGAAAATATATAAAAAAAAAATATCTATAAGTACGCATAGTTTCAAAAATAAGTTAAAAGAATATTTGTTAAACAATACTGTATCTTAGACGGGCTGAATGTCGAATGTATTAATTAGTACCTACTTTAAGTTGATGTTCCGTTAAATTCTCACAGTTTATGTGAACAGTGTAATAATGTTCTTTTTGGAAAATAAATTTCTTAGACCGAATTTCTATATTTATGTAACACTATGTTTCTTAATATTGCGGTGCGGGGCTCATGTTGCGGACAAATTATAGCAATTATTATCATGTTGCTCGTGCCTTTGTAAGCACATAATGCAATAAATTATATGACTATACATTTTAAGCTACAACACAGGTTGCACAAATTTATCAATCAATTTACAGTTATTTTAAAAATCTGCTATTTAACTAACACTAGCCACTGACCATTGATATGTGGTTGGTCCACTCGCTGTGGTAGCGCCACGAGTGCGTACCGTTGTCCCACACGTGCAGCCGCGACGGGAACCCCACGATGCGGTCCGGGAACTCGCGCCACACATCGAAACTGAAAGGACAAACAGTTTCCAATTATTAATTGGAAAGTAGTAATTATCAGTTAAGTTTAAAGCTACATTTGCAAGGTCGGCGGGGCGCCCGCATACCCCCTGGTGTTGCAGGTGTCCATGGGCGGCGGTAACACTTGCCATCGCGTGAGACCGCTTGCTCCTCCGCCCTCTTCTCTATAAAAAAAAAAAAATCGAATGGTGAGTGTTGAACGCGTTTTCGTTTAAAAGCACATTTAAAAGAAAAAAAGTATAAAACACTCCCCCCGACACCCGAATCGAGTCACCCTGCATTTTCAGTTTTGATGGCCTGAAGCTTACAAAAAATGTTTGATCGATCAAAAAGTTTTTATGCAGTTTTGAAGCTGACATACTAACCATAATTTCAGTATGCCATTGTTCCAAATTTGAATTCAGAGTACTGAAAAAATTGAGTTTAAGTGTAACAAGTCGTGTGTATGTCATGGGGAAGACTTATATTGGATTTTTGAAGAAAATGATGGTTTACATAAAAGAAATCGTTTATTCTGTAACTTGTATTGCCTCCAAGAACGTTTACGACGGCCGTCATGCGGTTTGGCTTGCGTGGCTACTTCAGGGGCAGTATCCATAATTTTAAGGTCAAAATCGGTTCAAATCTCAGAAAAAACAATTTAACGAAAACTTTATTGAAAAACAACACCATTAAATGAAAAAACTGCTCGAATTTAAACTTTCTGGTTCCTTATTTTTTTCAAAACAATGAACAAGTGAATTCAAATTTGGAACAACAGCACACCAAAATGATGGTGAATATGCCAGCTTCGAAACTGGATAAAAACTTTTTCTTTGACTTAACATTATTTTTATGTTTCAGGCCTTTATACATAAAAATGCAGGATGGCTCGATTTAGGAGTGTGATAATCTATAATACTCTTTATTGTATAAAAATAAACAATACGTAATATAAATACAAAATGCGACAATTAAAAATTTATATAATTGGCGGCCTTATCGCTTATGCGATCTCTTCCAGGCAACCATATTTGTTCATATAAAAAATAACAAACATGTAAGGTCTTATTCTTCTATCTAAAACTTTCGTAGCGTTCATTACTTAGTACAGGGTAATGATCGGTCATTGAGCGAGGCGCGGCGAAGCTTAGAATACAAGATATACTAGAAATGAACAATAAGTTTTGAAAAAAATCTAGTATGAAAACTGGTAGAATGGATTCTACTCTCGATACTGAATAATCTATTTTCACCCTTTGCGTTGTTTAGCGACGTGTCTGTCAAGTGTGTGTGTGTATATATTATGATTTTAATTGACACAAAATAAAATTAAAGCTTGTACAATCCAGTCAAAGTATAATCAACGGTACACGTGTAACTCAATCATTGATTTAAACGTTATCCTCGTGACGTGCGTTTACGATAATAAATAATGTAATTCTGATTTATTACATGTATAAAATTTTAATTAAAGCAACTTATTTGTCGATTTATATTTATCTACAAAAAAATCAAGGACATGTATAACATTCACTGCAGTTTGTTGTCAAATATACATATATAAAAAAATGTCAGATTAAAAAGCGTAATTACTCTGAAGCACTCCATGATGTCTGGCTGTATAACAATTATTCCTTAACCTATATGCTAAACCACTTTTATTTCATTTTAACCTTTCAATTGATGCGATTGGAGTATACAGGGCTTTTTCGAGATGGGTCAGTATGAAAAAGTCTGAAACTAGTAGAAATATAGAAATTTGTTCTAAGGAACTATGGCGTCGATTTTAGAATTATGAAAAACTGCATTCTGAGTCCACTTCCATATTTCCAAAGATAGGTAACGAAACCGGAGATGTGCCAGCGTTTGTACAGGAAATGTTGACATGTATCGCTCTATGTACGTACATAGGTGACAATATCCACTTTTCACCTGGTGGACTTTATGATCATCTGCCACCTTTGTGACATAAAACTTACCCAAACTCCAACTCATCCGGCGTCAACATAACAATATCGTCGTCGATCGTCAGCTGACACTCCGTCTCGATCTCATCGTATGGGTAGAAGCGATTCGACAGCTTGTTCTCTCTCGTGCGTATCACTTTCAAGGGCTTGTTGATCACTGGCCATTCGGATGCTGGAAAAATATGTTGTGAAATTATACAATTTGTTCTTGTGTATGTTTTAAAAATAGAATACCATATTGGTATTTCACTGAATGGAAACAAACAACTCAAAGAAAAATGGAATAAAATTTTATTGTTATGTTAATTATGATGGAATTGTGAATGAGAAAATTTGAAAAGAAAATGTGTAATTTATATGTGCGTTTTTGAAATAAAGGCTTCATTCATGCATTCACATGGAATGAATTATTTCTGAAATAATTTATTTCGTATCGATCAATGTGTATGAAAATGAATAATAACATGAATTTGGTAATTTTATTGATAAAATTCAATAGTTGACCGATAAAAGCAATTCATTTATTTTTTGGTTTATGTCCATTTAATCAATGTTCATGTGGTAATTTAGGACACTTAGGCCTATTAACCATTTTTACGATCTGTTTTCTGAAATATGTAGTCTCAAAAGTATTTGAACAAATATTTGCAAATACATTCGTCAAACGTTCGTCGTCAATGTGATAAAGAAAGAAAGAATGACAAATATTTTATTGTTAACACTTAAAACTTACATAAAAAATTATGAACTGAAAGGCAATTAAAAGAATATAATTGTTGTGCCAACTCAGCATATGTAGCAGTGTGAACTGCGACGCTGATTTTCAGTTGGAGCCGCATCGGTGACCACGGACTGCCCGCAGCAGAACCCACAACATACACCTATGGATAACTAGTTTCTGAGAGAAATCTTACAGATTATATCCAATTCTTAAATATAGAAACAACATTTCCTTTGACTCGTTCATAAAATACGTGTGTAATAAAACGGGACGTAGAGAAAGATGACGTGATAACGTGTGATGAAAAGGGGACTAGTGAAAACAAACATGTCGTCACATATAGATAGATTATCACTGGGGGATTTGTATTTTAAACTTCTATCTAGTAAACATTGAAATTTACAAAACTAAATCTGATCTTTAAACCTGACTGAGACACGAGACATTTTGGCGTTTTAAGTAATTTTAAAAGTCGATCGTAACCGTGACCAGCTCTTTTATTGCTACTGTTAAATATGGGCTTCCCCGTGCACATTGTGCACGTCATGCTGGCCTGGCTGGTTGGCGACTAGATTCTTTTAAAGGTGGTGTAATTCCTCAGGGCTTGGGGTAGCGACTTTGTTATCCCTTAGTCGCCTTTCACGAGACCCGCGGGAAGGGATGAAGTAGAGCTATTTTATAGTTACAGTATTCGGTACAGTACTACAGTATGTAACTGTATCAAACAAATAACAGCATTGCAAAATTGTATAACAACAAGTTACAAATTGCAATTCAATTTGTAGGTATTTATTACGCTATTACCGTTTAGTATTCTGTATTTGTCTGTGCCTAGAACGTAGAAGCAATAAAAAGCTAGACTAGACCTTTGGATTACAAATTGTGTTAATCCATTGTATTGAAGTCCATAAATGGCACATAATTTATTACTTTGAAGTCTGACTGTATGTAGAATGCTAGAGCGGGTTCCCATTATGTCGAAGGAACACATTTATCATAATCGGGCTGTCCATGTCGGAGAGTTCTATTAACACCAGCGCGCTACACGATAAAACTGTCGTCCTTCAATATCAAACCATTTGTGAATGAGGCATCCGACACTTTTATCGCCCCGATAATGTATCGGTTCGACACAGTGGGAATCTGCTCATACTTATTCAATAAATTATAAACGTCAGAAGGCCCTAGCAAAAACACGGCCAAATCAGCGTCGGATCGATTATGTTTTTTGTGGTTCGTAAAAACCTTATATAAGGTGATAAGGTTTTTAGTTGATGTTTTCACCTAAAAAATATGATTGTAATACAAAAATATTTTCGCGATTAGCATCACGTAGGCAGTCTATTGAATAAGTTGATAAACGTTGGGCTGCAAAGGGATTTTTGTAATTGAAATTGGTTACCAAATACATTTTTTTACTTTTCTGCGTCCTTACCAAGAGTTGATAGCCCATTTTTTTTCTTTTTATTATCTTTATCCTTTATATAGATACATAGAGAGCATAATACATAAGAGGCCAATTTGGTTCATCTATGAACTTATACGTGTCAACCCAAGTGCAGTCCAATGCAAAATATTCTACCCACTGTGCAGACGATCCCGGAATCGATTGCCGGAATTTTTGTTTAAAGACGAATGTTTAAACATATTTGAGCATTCCTTATAGAGATATTAAATTTAAGATTACGTTTGTTCCTATTGTTTGTGCTTATCTTAATGTCTATTTCACAACCAATAAGTTGTTTCACATGTGAATTAGTTTACTCAAACAAAATTGTATAGAAAGAAAGTGATATAGGTATATCAATTATATTAGGGGTTAAAGTATGAAATTGCCGATTTGTACTGAAAAATTAAAACTCGTTTTTTTCTAAAATGTAACATATTCATTTAATCAAAATATTTACCCTCATTATCTATACATTGTTGCCATCTAATCGGAAGTTCATTTATGCCTTTGCGATAGAACTCTGGGGATGTAGATTCGACAAACTGTGGGAAAGCATTTTGTACTGCCTCTTGGGAAGAAAATTTTTTACCACGTAGAAAATTGTCCAAATCACGAAAAAAATGGTAGTCCGTTGAAGCAAGGTCTGGCGAGTACGGAGGATGACGTATGGTTTCTAACTGCAGCTCCTGTAGAGTTACAACGGTTTCTCGTGCAGTGTGAGGTCTTGCGTTATCATGGAGCAATAATGGTGAAGATCGATTCACGAGTCGGGGCTGTTTCACTGCTAGTTTCGCCATCATTGTTCGAAGTTCGGCACAGTAAACATCTGCTGTTATTGCTTGACCAAACCTGAGAAAGCTATAGTGAATAACACCATGAATAGACCACCAAACAGTTACCATTACCTTTTTATTGGTAAGCTTTGCCTTAGGGCACTGTTGCGGCGTTTGACCTGGGGTCAGTCATTGCATTTTTCGCTTTCGGTTATCGTAAAGAATCCACTTTTCGTCACATGTCACAATTCGATCCAATATTCCTTTATTTCTGTACCGATTCAACAAGGCAACGCAAGTTTCAACACGCGTTTCTTTCTGCAGATCAATCAAATCATGAGGCACCCATTTTTCATATTTTTTTATCTTATTGATTTGATGCATATGAGTCAATATTGTAGGTAAGGTAACGTTAAACCATGCCGCTAATTCCTGGGTAGTTTGACTCGGATCGGCTTCCACCATCTCCTTCAATTCAGCGTTATTCACCTGTGTGGGCGGTCTTCCACGTGGTTCCTTCTTCAAGTCGAAGTTTCCATTACGAAAGCGTTTAAACCAAAAACGCACGGTTCGGTCATTAGCAGTCTCCTCTCCAAACGCAGCATTGATATTGCGAGCCGTTTCTGCCGCGTTAGTTCCGCGTCGGAACTCGTATTCAAAGATTACTCGGATTTTCGAAGTATCCATCTTTCCCGTCTAAGCTGAATAAAAAAAAACAATTGAAAGTCGAAAATCGAATGTTGCACGTTTTTTAAAACAAGAACCTCATAGGTATCATGTGAAAAAAGTTTCACTCGAAAATCTCACACCATGAAGGTTTTATGTCAATTCAAAATATCTATTACTATAAAACGGCAATTTCATACTTTAACCCCTATTACTTAACGATATATTCTGCCTTTATCACTTATTAATTGAGAAAATATCATGGTTAATAGCCATAGCGATATCGCGTGCATTTATGAACTAAATGGGTATCTAATTGCACATCTGTTTTTGTTGCTCTTTGTGCGATTATTGCTTTGATCACGACACATTAACGTTTTCACTTGTTTGCACTGAAAAAAGTAATTCCTTTGATAGATTTCATTTTAAAATTTATTATACAAAGCATGCTCCTACAGACAAATATCGACGTTTGTGTTCTAAAATTTAAAAGGAATTATTTATTTTGAGTATCTCCCCAAAAACCCACAGAGTGAACACGTGACCACGGTTGGTCACGCTGGTCACACCACCAGCCGAAACGTAGAGTAAAACAAAATTTGTATACAAACTGCAGGGTTATTTTTTAACAAGTTAAAATGAAATTTGACACAAAAATATTTTGGTTCTATATCTGAATTGAGTTTGAATATCAGCCAAATCAATATGGTAGTTCCAAAATTATGACGGTGAAAAATTTTATTAATTTCAATTTAAAACCAAGTCATAATTTTACCTTAATCACTATTTTTTAATTTACATGTATTAATTTTTACATGTATCTATTTAGTCAAAGTTATGACAGAATCGGAATATCACTTCGGCATTTCCAAAGTTGCAAAGACAGAAGAAGCTGACTTGTAGAATGGCCGATAAGAATGGTGTACTGAAAACGACAGCCCGTATTTACATAAGGTTTTATCAACATTGGCATGGCAGTATTGATTGATAGCATACTGCATTAACGACGTATCAAATTCAATGGTTCCCGACTAATGGTAGGTACATTGTTAGTCTAATCAAAATATATAGATTAAAATTCAGGGAAAATTGATGTTATGTCAGTATTCCAAAACTATAAAATAGTATTAAAATTGAATTACGGATAGGTACTTTGTAGAGACAAATTATTCCGCTGCATACTTAGTCTATATCAATTTTCAAAATCATTTCAGTAGTTTTTATATTTACCACTTACATAAAAACAAAATCACATTTATTTATTTAAGGAAAAACAGCTGAAATGGAGTTTAGACCAGGGATGAGCAACCTTTTTATACAACAGGCCAGCTATAAATTTAAAAATGTTGTGCGGGCCTATCTATGATGTCGGCATCATTTCCAAAAATTAAGTTAATACGCCTAGGGTACAATGAGGCTGCGGGATACAGTAGAAATTTTTAAAAGTCAAAATGTAAAATCTTTGAAGGGGCGCACGAGAAAGTCTGGCGGGCCGCATACGGCCCGCGGACCGCGAGTTGTTCATCCCTGGTTTAGATGGACACAGAATAATAGTTAAATAATAAACATAAAGACGAAACTATGTTTAATGATTACCTACATTTTTAAATTTTGCGACCCGTGTTTACATTTTCTTCGGTTTTTATGTTAGTTTTCTGTAAGCTCCTCGACGATATGACTGACATCACAACACGTTTCTTTTGAAAAAAAAAATACAATAGAGACCTGTTACTTTGTTTAATAAAGTTGTGCTTGTATATTCTTCATAATTGAAAGCCGGGAATAAGGAATCAGTATCCGGCATCAGTTAATGATCATGATCACGGATGGGAAATGGTTTGGGAATAGTTCGATTTTAAGTCAAAGTAGAACGTCTAATAAAAGTAATCCGTATTAAAACTATGCGTATTAATAGATAGAATCGGCTCCTAGTAATGGTTCCGAACAGACAGGATAATTTGCTATTATGTTAGAGAGACAACGATGCACAACTATTTGAAAGTAACACGCTCCCTCCGAGAGAGAGACCACGTAAGACTGAAACAGTCTTACCACTGTACCACGTGGTGCTGTACCACGTAAGACTTACTCGTACGTTATAAGTGACAGGGAGCATCTCTTTCGGCCCTATTGTATTCTTTATATTAGCACCCTTAATTTAAGTAGTTTTAGCTCGCGATTATTTTTACATAGAAAGAAGACGAACAGACAGTCCATCTTGTGGTAAGTGGATAATGTCGCCCATAGACATCTGCGATACATGCCATCTTCAATTCAGAATGAAAAAACATTGGCACGCCCACAGATTCGCTGCCTACCTTTAGAGATTTATGAAAGGATTAAAAAACAAGAATTGGACAAATGGGGGGAGTCAAAAGTATAGTGGAATAAAGAGTTTCTTTCATTCCATTACTCTCTATTCGATTAGATATAAAAAATCTGCAAAATAGGAGCATATAAAAATAGAAATAGCCCGCGAACTCGATAAATATGCGGTTTACATGTTCAATAGTTACAGACAACGAACGGAAAACGCAAGTTCAACGGGAAAAATGTTAAAAAAAAAACATTTGAAATTAGTCGAATTTAATAAGCCAATATTTAAAACGTACTCGTGCTGGGAACTGCCTAATTATCCTACGAGTTCGTCTGCATGTATGCGGATATTTCCATCCCAGGACTATATGTATATTATGAATTATAGCTTATGTACTAATTTATAGTTAATTTACAATATTATTCTTTATATCATCAATTCAAATCTTTTCAAAATCCTACATTACTCGTTTATAATATACATACATATATATATATATATATATATATATATATATATATATATATATATATATATATATATATATATTAGTATAAATAAAAGTAGCCTCCGGTCCCTTTCTCTGAGGGTAAAAATTAGGCACGAATAAATAGACTATTCTAAGAGCGTTCAGGACGAGTGGTTGGAAACTAGCCTCTATGCAGACTGCGTAAGACCCTACACAACACGAGTATCCGGCACTGTGTTGCGGACTGTATGTTACGTTTTTGCTGAGCCAGCTCCATTTTGCTGTCCTGACACAATATTTACTCAAATATACACATTTAATGTGTTACCTTTATCTTCATATTATTATATACGAGTAGTATTAAGAAGGTGGCAGACAAGCAGACAGTCCAACTGGTGGAAAGTGGATACTGTGACCCATGGACATCCGCGATACATGACATCGGTCCAGAATGACAAACATTGGCACACCCTCGGATACGCTACATAAATTTAGAGATTTAGGAATGGATTTGAAGAAAGGGTTGGGAAAACGAGGAGGGATACAATAGGTTGAGATGGGAATACGCTCTGGCATATCTCACTCACTACCGAAACACGTACGTACATTGGAGAAATTCAGTACATTACAAGTCTTCCGTGAGAGAGGGGTAACGTGGCCAGTCGAATGCGCAAAGCGGCTGTTGGATTGCAGCGTGAATCCTCCCCCGCCAAAAGACCCCGGCGGCGTACATTCTAATGGCGGTTTTTAGGTACAAGTATTTCAAACAGACCTTGGAGAAAGGGTTGGGAAAATGGGGAGGGATAGAATAGGTTGGGATGGGAGTACGCTTTGGCATATCTCACTCATTACAGAATACGTACGTTGGTTTTCCGAAACCTGAAACTATGAACTCTGCCAATGTTTTGAGTTAATTGATATATAATTTTATGAATTTCTTGTAAAAATATCATTTGGGATTTTTCGTCCGACGCTACTTCAGATATTGTGAATTTTGTGCCGCAGCATTCCGGACTATGTAGACCAAATGCTGGTAGTTGATGAAACTGGTCGCAACTCTCGACGTGGACTACCCGCCTCTTCAATCAGCTCGTGACCATGGTTGATGCAATCCAACCGAAACGTCCAGTAAAATGAATATGGTAAACATACGCACGCTGAGACCCGTTTAAATAAATAAATATGGGTGAAAAATGCGCAAATCTCAAATGTTATATTCTTTATTTCTTTCTTTCATCGAAGTTAAGATATATATATATATGTATTTATAGAAAATTCATAATAATCCTATCTAAAGCTAAAATTTTATATTTATCACTTCATAGAGGGCCGAAAATAAATCACACGTTTATATTTCGGGGCTTCCCGCCTCCTACATCTACAAGCCTTATCACCTCTGTTATAAAGAGCAGTGACCCTTAATGAATATAAGCAATAAAGGTCAGGCATCTAGAAATGAAAATATAACGAGAAAAATACGTTTAAGTCTTATTATGAGTTATAATATGGATTGGATGGATTTATTACATATACTACGATTACATATATAATTATGCTAAAAAAAAATTATTGTGTGTTAGAAATAAAAATCAAAATGGTAGTAACCTTATTGAATTAGGTAATAAATACAATCAATACCTAATACATACAAGGCAACCAGCTCTTTCAGTATCCACTGATGGACACGGGCCTCCTAATGTACATTGTCTTGTGGATGAGGAATATATGGCCTTAATACAGCACGCTGGCCAAGAAGGTTGGCGAGTCCACTCTTTTAGAGGTGGTGTAGTTCTTCGGGGCTTGTAGCCACTTTGTTATCCATTAGTCGCCTTTTACGACATCGACGGAAAGAGATGGGATGACGCTAATAGTTGTAATGGTGCTGTAGTTTAATGTTTCTAAAATTGGCATGTTTAAAGTTTAGGCACTAAATAACTGAAGAAAATTAAATAGATATGAGCTTGGGAATATTTCGGGGGTTTAGAACTGAAACGCAAATAACCAATTTATTTTAGTTTATGCTTGGTCACTGATTGAAACCTAAACACAAAAATAAGAACAAAAAATAAAAAATCAACTCACATGGCGGTGGCGCTTTCTTCTGGTTATTCCACACTACGAGGATCTTCGCTAAACTGGGCGTACGAACCAGCTTCTTGACAAGTGTGAAGAGACTTTCAACGCGGTCGTATGTGAGTATGACTGCGGTGAAGCCTGGGGCTTTGGGTGCTGTTACTGGCAGGAATAGTGGGTTCACTGGACCATACTGGAATAAGATAGATTGTATAGATTGGACCGACAACTTGAAGAAGTTCGCCAGTAGTGGCTGGATGAGAACAGCCAAAGATCATGTGTGGTGGCAAGTCTTGGCAGAGGCCTATATCCAGTAGTGGAGTGTCTTAGATACAACCAGTAAGGCTGAAGCTATACTATACAAGTTAGTCATCATTATTCTATTAGTTAGTTTCTTTGGTTTTCTATTTTTTTTCTTTATTTCCTCTCGCTACCATTTTGTCTCTAACCTGTTCATCCCTTGGAGACTACTTATAAGTATTTATTACATTATATTTATTATCGATATTATTGGTAGGTATATATTGAATATGAGATGGCAAAAACAGTACATTCCAAGGTAGTGTTCTGAGGGGTAATGTGGCCGGTCCAGGCACTCAGAATATGTGGGATTGCATCGTGCACGGCCCCTCCCCCCCCCGCCCATTAAACAAAATATCATAATGTAGGTACATCAAATAAATCACAATATCTCAGTAATATACTCAGTTTTCATATTTTACATTCTCAATTAGTTCTAAACATAGCTATAAACAGTTTCAGATAAAGATTTAACAAAATTAAATGACTTTCAAGAGAAAAAATATGGTAAAGCCCGTGAGGTCAGCTAGCACAATATAGGCATACCGGCAATAATGCTGCCTGCCTATTACACAAACAATAACAATAATAATGAAATAACATACCTGAAGTATCCTCCAAAAATTAAATGGCCTCGACAATAGGTCTTTGAATTAGAGGGTGGCAATGAATCAGTTAATTATTCAGTTCATGTCTGACAAAATATATTAATAATTTCAATATTGCAATCAACTGACAATAAGATTATTTAAATTAGTTTAATGCTTCATTGTTTTTGTTCTACATTAGTTTTGTTAGTGTAATCATAAGTAATAATAATCAGTAGTGGCTAGTCTTGGCGGGAGCACTACCGTGTCCCCTGATATAATATGAATATGACATAAAATGGATGTTTTATTTGTATTTTGGTTTTGTTAATGTTAATGATCATAATGATATTATGATTTGAATATGACATGATATACATTAGTATTGTAAATTTTGTTAATTATGAATCAAGAAATATGAATATGACATGATATAGATACTTGTTTTAGTTTTGTTAATAACATACATGAATTTGACTTAATATGAATGTAAGTACATATAATATGAAACATGATATAATGTTGTGATATGGGTATGAATTTTTGAAGTTAGTATTATTAGTTATTAGAATTTATAAAATTGCAGGGCCATGTACTTAACCTAAGTGCCTGCCTGTGTACATTATAGCATTGAATAAATAAATAAAATGAAATAAATAAAAATAATCATCTTTAGTATACTACTGACTACTTTAATTCTACATACTAGATACTACTAAATACTAACTTGAATTCTAGATTTTGTCATATAAGTGTAGATAAAATAAAAATGTCAGTGAAAGAATATATTCTTACCAAGTGTTCAGGCATATTCCATTCCTCATACATCCTAGCTGCTAGTGGAAAAACCTTTTCATTTATAATCTCTAATATTGTCAATGTAATCTTCTCTATACTCGAAAAATATTTCTCATACACCCATCTCAGCTGCCAGTAGAGTTCTCCCCTCCTCTCTTTACTAACTGAATGGACTATTTTCAGTAGATTCTTCAGGTTCTCTTCAGGTACAAAGAGTGCTATTCGATTCCAGTCTAAATGTGAACTGAAAGGCATTACAATAGCATCGGCTATCACGACAGGAATGCACTGAGATGCCAGTATATCTAATAGAACAGCTTGTGTCAACCTTGCACTACGTACAACTAGACAGAACATTCCTTCTTTTAATATTTCTGGGTAGTCAAAGACCTGCCCGGTTGTGTATTCACAGCGTTTCGTATAGTCTCCTGTCTTGCAACTGTCCAGCAAAAGCAAGTCATTTGATGAAGATGCAATATTCTGCAATTCAGCTAAGTAATCTTGTGGGATATTCTGCTGTGTTGATATTATGAAGTAGCTCTTCCGTTCTGGTTGTGTTTTATCTATTTTAACTGTGACAGGACTGTAGATTGGTATTGACACATCAAAACCATATCTAAAAGTCCATGTGTCAAAACCGGCTCCTGCTATAATGGCTTTTCCTGTGTTAAGATCAACAACTGTATTGTAATTTGGTGGTGACCCTGACAGCATATTGAGAATAAGGTGGTTCTCACCATTGTTCCAACTGTTAAATCAAAAAAGTTATTTCAAAGAAATGAAAATAGATGTTGTTACTATGTTATGTAATATACTAAGTCTCATTGCCAAGCACCATTTGCCATGCCAGGGTGTAAGACGGAGTTTCTTTCCCTCAGGCCATGTCTACTCAATGAATTTAAACATTTTGCAGGGTGATATACTCAGTACTGATTGATTACATTTAGGTAGTATCTTTATTGGTACACTAATTAAAGTCAGATCAATACAAGTACAAAAATTGGAATATCTTGGATGTTATAACAAAATTTCTAAAGGACACTAAGTAGGTGATTTGGTGAGCATAATGTAAAGCATACTCGGTTAATCACAACATATTAATTAATAATTAATATTACTTACTGTTCCAATGACTGCAGAGCTTTTGAGACATATTTACTTAAAAAACTATTTTGATTCAATGTATCTATACTAGGTACCAGCAAGCACGCATCCTCAGGATTACTTGTGTAATATCTACTATGTCTAATTGTATTTAAAATTACATAAAACTCCCTAGAAAAGTGTGACACACTCCTGCCACCCTCAGTCTGATATTCTTTCAATGGATATATGTATATGGTTATCTTATCGTGTCCACCTCTACCACATCTGTACACATCGAAGCAATCCCAATATGTACAGTTCGTATGACGAGCCTCTGATTCAGGAGCATCACTTCTCAATTTCACCACTTCTAAATTTACACCATCTAAATTCACTGGCTCATGGAACTCTGTCCGTGGCGAACTCCCAGACAAAACATTGTACAACACAATAAACACTAAAGATAATACTATAAACAAGAGTAGGCCGACGAAAAACCTATGATACACAATTTTTCTATACGATGTATACTTGGGATGCTTGCTAGTTTTTAAAAGCGACTCCGCAGCCATTTGTGGTTTCGGAGATTATTTCAATTTCCTTAGTTTATATATGGCACCCATTATTAGGTAAATCAATTATTTCTCATTCAAAAATATAAGATTCTATTAAATTATATAGACAGACACTGAGTCAGACTCAAGAATGAGAGAACTATGTATCCAATATCTGACAATTTAGTTATATGACATGACAATCACTTGACAACCATTTGACATGTTTAGTATGGTTTATGGCACGTCTATGGTTTAAAAATAAGTTCGAATATGAAGAATATGAAATATAAATAATAATTGCAAAAATATTACATTGACATTAGCTGTATGTATTCTCCATTAATTGTCTTTCTTAATCGTAACCTTTTAAAATTAGTATCATTTAGTTAAACGATTTTTACTGAAACAAAGCAAGTGTAGATAATAAACGAGTCTATAACTGTACTGTTGTTGTGTTGCGATCGAAAACTACAATCTATTTTAGAATATTATACAATTTTCTCATTTCAATGTATTACAGTTTTAATTTTTAATAGATTTTAATTATACAGTATCTACCGTAAATGATAATATAAATAGAATTAATATCTACTATCTGACCTTTATCCTTTTTATTAAAGATCAGAAATAATTATTTTAAATTGGCTTAAATATTTTTATTTCTGAATGTTGCTAATTGTGACGACACCGACTTAAACTTTCTTGTTTTTCTGTCAGTTTTGTGTTGTGCGTAATTCTGTTTGAGTTTCTGATGGCTTGATTAATTTCATTATTATTTTATTTTTAAATTCCTACTAAATATTTTGGTTCGAGCTTGACCAGAGATGGCACTGTTACCCCCTGATCCAGTTTATACCATCAGAAACGTCGACAATGTGCCTGTTTATTCCTTGGCATTTAGCTTCTTACCCGGTGGACTCGAACGATTATTAGCCGGCTCAAAAAACGGTTATGTTTATGCATACAACCTTCAGGTGAGATCACAATATTCCAAGAATGTTATTTTTTAGTATTTACAATTCTATCTACAACTGCGCAACTGTAAAATAACGGTGTTTTATAACTTCTGTACTACGCCGAATTCCTTTGTTTACTACCCTCGTTTCGGTGACCTAGAAAATTAACGAACTTTAGATTTGTTAATTCCAGTCTGCTACTGCAATTATATGTTTGTTCAGTTGTTCCAATTGTATTGCCACTAAGATATTTGTTTTTTCTGTTATTTTTAAGTTTCACAATATTCCAATTCTAGCAACCTATAACTGCATTTTATAGCTTCTATACTATACGGTTTTTTTTTGTTCGCTACCCACATTTCAGTGACCTAAAAAATCAGCAGACTTTGTGTCTGTTAATATTTTGATCTAGTTACATTAACCATGGTCGCAACGAGACTGCGAAGGTGGGTGAAGGTGTAGCTATTGACAGACAAATCTGTCTACCCTCCATCATGTTTGTTTTTGATTCACCTGCCCCCACTGAACTTCTTTTTGTTGATTAAATTCCTTGCACACTATACTAACAATACTACACACAGTCAAGTTTGAAAACATTTACTTTACTGTTACTTTTCTGGGTTTGCATAGTTCATGGAACATGGATCCATGGCACATGGGACCCAGTGATTCTGTTAATTCCAATATGCTACTGCAAATATCTGTTTATTCAGTTGTTCCAAATGATTATGTTATGACAGATATATAAAAACCTTTTTATTTTTTATAATTTGAGAAGTTCAAAAGTGTATTTTTTCATTTCAGACTTTACGTGTGCAGCAAAAGATTCAAGTTGGTCAAGCTCCCATTATCCACCTCATCCACACCGCCGAACACCTCATCACACAAGAGAAGGGTGGCAGATATAAAATCTTTAATTTAACAAACAGCGGCTATGAAGAAGGTTCTGTTATTGACATTGACTACCCTGGCTTTTGTCGCTTTGAAGCCAACACAAAACTCGAAACACTCTATGTACCTGATAGGGACTCTAAGATTCACATCTACAATTTTTCTGGAGAAAAACTTGGATGTTTAGAGCCAATAGACTCTGTGCCCAAACTTGGAGATCCCATGTGCTTCAAATTTCTTGAATTTGCTGATGACAAGCCTTGCCTCCTTGCGGGCTATGAAGCCGGATGGCTATTACTCTGGGATCTCAACACTAGTCAATGTATCAGCAAACTGCAAACAAAGGAGTGCCCCATGTCTGTGGACTTCCATCTAGAGCAACAGAGAGGCATGACTGGAAACATTTCTGATGTGGTACAGATTTTTAGCTTAGGAAAAAAAGACTTAAGCTTGAGCCACAAGCTGGACATCAACATCAAAAACCCAGGAATAAATAAAGTCCAGACTCGCTGTGATGGAAAAGTGTTTGCTTCCGGAGGCTGGGATGGGCATATTCGCATATTTTCCTGGTTCTCTCTGAGACCATTAGTTGTGCTCACGGAACATAAACAAGCTATTCAAGATGTTGTTTATTCATCTCAAAAGGTTTCTTATTTTAAAGCTAACATCATGGCAGCAGGGGGTTTAGACGGTGCCATTACCCTTTGGGATTTATACAACAACAAACAGTAAAATTGATGCATTTAGTATTAAATTTGATATTGGACTGGATTAAGTTCTAAGATCTAGGTCTTAGATTTAGATTGAGTGTTTGAAACTAAAGTAGACTGCATAAGATCTTTTAAAACACGACTCGGACTAATTCTAAGACTGAGAAACAGATATTTATCCGACCCTTAGAATCTAGAATAGTCTTGTGTCAAACTACTTGTACTATCAAAAAAGTAGATGAATAATGTTATTTTTTCATAGCTTGCTTCATAGGATAATTAGGTCTTCTAAATTATCTATGGCGTAACTACCCACAGTCTATCCTATGAATTTTGCATTGAAAATGTGCCAGAATTGCCTTTAATTGTTACAATGCTTTATTTACTTTTTTTAACAAATCATCAGATAAATGTTTTAATTAATTTTGAGAAATGAATTTGTTATAGAGCACAATAATTAATGCTATTGAAAATTTTATTGGATCTCAATTGTACAAATGTAAGAAACTAGAGGCATGCTGAATGTCCACCCCATGTGGCCAAGTGTTTATTTGTAGGTGAACCTGTTGATAATATCAAGGAATATTTTCCAATTAAGTTTTTCGTAATTATTTTCAATGAGACGAGACATTAAAGCTTGTGAAATTTTTAACTCTCTTTTATTCTATCTACCCTTCGTGTGAATATTATTAATTAAATCATATATTTTTATCTATTAAACCGCTCTTAACCCATATGTTGTTTACCTTTTTTTTTTTACTCTGTTTCGGCTGATGGTGCAAATAAGCCCAAACTTGCAAAATAAAAAAGACCGATGTTAACACCCGTTTAATAATAAATGATGTAGTGTGAAAAACGCAAAAATCTGTCTCCTATTAAATTCACTTATTATTATTATTTACTTAGAATCCTTAAAAATTACTGTCTTAAAAAAATAATTACAATGCTACTTGTATTTGCAGTAAAAAAAATCTTTAATATCTTTCGGGGATAAACAAAGTATGATGTTTATTGTTACTGCATTCATTTATACACATAGTATGTACAAGCTATAATTTTATTGCCAAAAGTGCTCTGAAGATTTCTTGGATGACTGGAAAACTTTTCTAATTTGGTAGGTATGTTCATCGGTGAGATGGCTGGAGAAGAGCCGAAGATCCTGTGTGGTGGCAAACCTTGAGACCTATATTCAGCAGATGAGAGACAGGCTGATGGTATGTTACGGTATGAAATAAAAAATATATCCGAATTCAAAGGTTTCATATTTTTTATTATATTGTAGAAAGACTCATTGCACAATAACAAAATATTTTAACAGCTGCTGCTACATTGTGACAAATAATGTTTACGATATGTCTGGGTTTCTGATACACTGTTAAAGAAATGTGCTTTTGAAAGTAGGTTAATAGGATATAATAGGTCAATGACTCTAGGCCTTGTGTCGAATTCCCACCGTCAAATTCGCAACAGTGGGACTTTAAACTCAAAATACACTCTGAACTTAGAAAATTAAACCAATATACTTTCACATAAAAAATATTTTATTCAAAGAGTAAAAATTGGAAATGTATTATTATAGGTACTATATAGGTATATATACACCATAAGAATTATTATTTATTCTTATGACTTCCTACACATATACGTAGTCTAGCTATAAATATTGTTACAAAGAAAACATGATTTTATTAAAATAATTTATTTTAGATATAAATAGGTAAGCATTTTAAAAATATAACGTTTATTCGAAATGATCACCATTTGCTATTATACGAGTACAATCTTTCAAACGTTGTGGCCAGTTTTCGATTAAAACATGCACCCTCTCCATGGGAAAATTTGCAACTGCCACCCTTATGGAATGTTTAGGAATTCAATATTATCATGGCGTTTAGAGCATGCCATGCTCTCTAAAACAGACCATAAATCATAATCGAGCGGATTAAAATCGAAATTAGATGACGGCCAGTCTTCAGCTCGAATGAAGTTGGGACTATTCCTTTCTAGCCACGCCTGTGTTGAGCGATCCTTATGACCCGGTGCTGTCTTGCTGAAAGGATCATTCTTGGTTATGGAACATGGTGTTGTTAAGAGGCTTTGCGACCTTCTCAAGAGTCGTATCCTGATACACTTAAACCGACGTTTTAGTACCTACCTTTTTTACAAAAATATGACTTAGTCACTCCTTGATAGATAACACCCCATCAAACCATCGCTGAAGCCAGATAATGGCCACGTTGCACCCTATTGACCAATTAAGGAGCTTCTCTAGAGTTTTGACCATAAGCTCGATCTTTCTGCTTGTTAAAATGTTTCTCAATGGTAACCGATTTCTTGTCCATAAATAAGATATGTTTGTGAGCTCCCTTTGCGTACCGCCGAAGGAGTTTTGATTTGTGTGTTGTAAATTCTGTTTGCAACACACAAGTTTGTGTTGCAGGGCTGAGGACGCAAATTCTGCTCCGCAGCCAATCCACAGCAGCATGTTCAGCCAGGTAACCTTTTTATCGCACAGTCAAGGGTTGACTAGGTAAGGTATTATAGAATTAATGAACTAATTCTTTTGTTGTTTAGGTACTTTATGTCTGTGTTGTGTTGCCTCAAATAAAACATTTTCTTTCTTTCTTTCTTTATATTTGTCAACCCTATTTATGTTTAATTTTTCAGTTAAGAAATGACCAGTATTTTGTAAGCAGCACTCCTAAATCATCTTTTAAAATACGTGACATTGTTCTGCGTAAAGGTACGGTGGGTAATTCATAGACGTGGATGACGCGTTGGGGTGTTTCCGGATTAGTCGATGGCCAATGTTATCGTAATGTATCTGTACAATATTTAATCATGATTGGCGCCAAAATCAGAAAAAACATTTATTTTTCACGTAAGAATGACAGATTCCAAATTCAAATGTGTTTTTTTTTTCATTACCTATTGTAACTTAGTTCATGGCCAAACTAGGTAGGTACCTATATAAATACCTAATAATATTTTTAGCATTTTCACTTTTAGAAGTAATTTTAGTCGATTGTTAACAATGACGTACCTAAGTTCTTTTTATTATGTCCTTTTAATTAAAAATACTAATAATAGGTGGTATGTAGTTTATTGGGCTCTAAATCTGTAATTGTTTATGTTTTTGTGGATGTACTTCCACATAGATTTTATATTCCTTTGGAATAATTAAGAAATGAATTATTCTAAGTAGCTGTATGAAATTATAATGGTTTTATATTGTAACGATTTAGACTTTCGAGTAGGTATAATAAAATTAGTTATTCTACTGAATATTTCGAAATCGCCACTGGTGGTGACGAGACAATGGGGATTTCTTAATACGAGTATAATGCTCGGAGTATGTAAAACGACTTGAAGATCTTAGACTGCGACATAGAGCTCGCCTCATTTTGCAAAAACACAACAACCTTGCTTAATGGACCATTTACACGAGGCCCATTGTTGAGACAATCGACCAAGCCAAGACACGCAAATGTTGAAGACAGTCTAACGAAAAATGCAATTTATCGTTTACACGTAGGCCAGTATTAGCCAGTTCCACAAACATAAGGACTGTGTACGGAAGCTACAATCGCTTTTAGCAGAATGGATAGGCGTAAAATGGCTATGAGAGCTAATTTAAAAAATGGCTTAATTTGAATGCAAATGGAAATCCTCGACGTAAATAAGAAAGAATTTACTTTTAAAAGGTGGACTAGAACCTGGAGAGCTAGAAGATCTGCAAAGTCTTATTTTAAGAGCAGAAGCAGCAGCAGATAAGCAGAAGATTCTGAAGAAAAACACGAACAAGTGCGTCCGGCAAACGCCCAGTGGATTAGCTTAGTAGCTTGGAACGCACGTTCACATCAGGCTATTACACAAACCAATCCATCCACTGCGCGAGTGGTGAGGGAAGCTACTGGCGCCAAAAAATTTAAAATCGTTTTAAGTGGAGTGGCTTGATAAATGGGTTGTAACATTTCATTGTTCTGGATTGCCTCTATTCACATTATGCCAATATTGGATTGGCGTAGTCAATTGTCTTAACAATTGGCCTCGTGTAAATGGTCCATAACACGTTCCTGGATAATACGATCACAACAATAAATTTTGAACTCTAAAATATGGCAGAATGGTTATTATAACCAGGGCCGTCTTTACCAGGGGGTGCAAGGGGTGCGGTGCACCCCGGGCGCTCACCTTTTAAAGGTAATGAAAAAATATAACGCTATAGTAAACAATTACACAATAGGATATTTGACTGTCATAGGATACACAATAGGATATTTGACTGTCATAGGATACACAATAGGATATTTGACTGTCATAGGATACACAATAGGATGTTTGACTGTCTTAGGATACACTCCCGCACCCCGGCGCAGAATAGACTTAAGACGGCCCTGATTATAACAGTAGAATTTTAAACGCGTTAATACGAGTAGATAGCTGCAGCCTTAGCAGGTTCTAGCACCTTCTATGAGATAATCGTATAAAACATTTATACTGCGTATTACAACGCTCAAGTTTATTTTCAAGTATTACTACCGTCATTACTAGTATTATTAACGTTTATTTGTGTGAATGTATTTGCGAATGTACGTGAATACATACAAAAGGCCACTCACACAGACACCACAGGCTACGGCTATGACAAAAATGACAATTTTTTGACAGTACCTATTGTATTTTTACAGAAACATAATTCGAACAGAAATCGCGACTTATTTGGCGTCTTTTAGAAGATTCTACTTCTGAAGCGTTTCTAAGTGAAAAAGATCTGTTCAAAGACGATGGAGATGATAGTTTAGATTTAAACCTTCAACTAATTCTGAAAGATCAGTCTTGTCTGAGCGATTGACAATGTTACAAAGATTATTGTATCATTTCAGTTGTTTTATTTAATTTTCTAAGTGGTACTATCAGAACACAAAGTACTTTTGATATATTCCACGGTATTATTACAACCAAAGTAAACAGCCGTACGGAAAATGTACGTCAATACGAAAATCCTTAATCGTATACATCGATATAGTCGTACAGATTTGATAAGACAGTACAGCTATAGCCATAGAAATCTAATTATTTAGATTTCTATGGATTTGCTTGTATTCATAAAATGTATGACACATCAAACCGTCACACCACATGAAAAAAAAATTGCGTCTGTCCGGGAATGTGTTAAGAACCTAAGGATCTTGAGCCTTAACAGACGGGATCGTCCATAAAGACAAAAGTGCAAAATGTAGATTAAATTTCTTTCTCAATTTCGTTCTATATTTACTTATGTTTAAGTTTTCGTCTTTTCTGAATAAAATGAGTGTAAACAGCCTATTTTTTTTTAAATTTGCAGCTTTTTTCTTTAGCCATGTTTCCTTTGCCAGCCTCTTAAATAGTGTAACCTATTCAGACACATGTATTTTAGAACTGTATTAAAACTTTTAAAAAGTATGGATTAAATAGACAATTATTTACGACTTAGATGCGAATCGTGATTGTAGACACCGTAGTTAATCTGCTTAGAGGTCTGTTTCAAATTACTCTCAGTAACTCTAATTAAATAAACAGCTAAGTTGCTTATATTTATTCGACTCTAAAATTCCCTGTGCTTATAGCACGACAGGAGACACATTATCATTAGTTTACAGATAGTAATTCCACAAATAGTAAAATTGAATTATGATATGCATAATGTTAGCATTTCCCTGGATTAGGTAGGTATTCATAGAATTCACCAAATTGAATGAGGGATAGTGAAGAATCAGTTATCAAACTAGTCAGTTGACGAATTAAGGAATCTGTAATACCAATCAGCCCCGGATATATGATTTTTCCGAATATTGGCGCCCCTCCCCTCCAGCATTTGAGATTAATGATTTCAAAAACTTACAAAATAAATATAGGAGGTTGGATTTCTTGTGACCGGGAAAATAAAAACCGGCTTTATTCGGCTTCACTCGTGTAGCTCGTCCCTCCTCCCTAAAATCACTCCCCGCAAACAGAAGTGTTTGCGGGGAGGGATTTTTCTAGATGTGATGGGAACACACTACGCACGCGTTCAAAAATCATCTTAGGATGCATTCCAAAATCAAATGAACAATCGATATTACGACGCGCCCTGGATGCTAAGCGCTTTAGTGAAACAAGTTTTTTTTTTAATATATGAATTTGGCGCCCCCATGAATTGCCGCCCGGGGCAGGTACCCCGGTTTGCTCCAACCCCCCCCCCCCCCCCCATCCGGGGCTGATACCAATGTATACTTTTAAACAATATGCAAAGACGCTTATTATTGAAACTATACAGAAGTTGGTATGGATAGCAGTGATCCATATTAAATAATTCTTATAGAAAATCTGTCAGCTGTTAAGAAAACTACCAAATATAATTATTATAGTTGCTTTATGCTTTTAACGAATTATACAGATAGTTAAAATAAATAACTAATATCACATTTACAGTGCGTTCTAATATTCCTTAAATATCATATAATATTAGTACCTAATACTCAAGATCTTTAATTAAAATCTAGATCACATCTTAAACCTAGGACTAGCAGTTTGAAAGAATATTGAACTCTGTTCTAATAATCGTGCTTAAATGTGATATGTATTTATAATTTATTGGAAAGTTGAAAATATAGATTAGACTTGTACGATTTTTCTTGTTTTAGTTATGAGTGGATCCTCTTCAGTGACCACTTCTACAAGTCTTCTACGTTTCCTCAAAGGTCGCGTAGATTCTGACTGTTCTCTAGGTTTTGGCACAATTTTTGCCATTTTATTACCTAGCCTCGTTATTTTAAACTTTGGCAACGTTTGTTCTGGGTTCCCAGTGTCATTTATTTCACTCTCGGTTCTTTCTTCTTCTGCTATTCGATCATTTAGTTCGCTATTTTGTCCAGAAACGGTCTCTTCTGCAGTAATATCAGGAGTAACCTCGCTATTAGTGTAAACAGTTTCCTCTTCTTTTTTATCACCATTCATTGTGAAGTCTAAAGGTTTATCTGTGTCGTCATTTTTTACATTGGTTTTTGGTCTATTCGCGCAGTGTGCTTGGATAAACGATTGTAGAGGTATAGGAATTGGTATCGGAAGAGGTATTGGTAATACAACAGGATAAGGAACGAGGACAGTAACAGGTGGGGCCTGACCTAATGGTGCTGGGAAGTTCAAAGGAGGCGGGAGTCGAAGCCTTTCTTGATGCATTGGCATCCCAGGACGTGGCATCATGTTGAGTCGAGGTGGAAATATATTTGGCAACCTGTGGTCATTCATATGCCCTTGACCCTCCATGAAAACGGGTGGTGGTATCCCGAATATTGGATTAGGGAACAATGGAGGAGGTATTTGATGTGGATTCATTGAATGCGTGGGAGAATGCATCGTACTGTTGCCTACAGTTGAAGCAGGCGATGATCCGTCAATGGATGGACTGCACATTCGGAGATCTTGTGCTTTGGGCGTAGAACTGTGATGCCTAATAGTTTGCGAAGTGACCGTGGCCGAGCACTTAGAAGGTCTACGTTTTCGCAAATTCATCTTGGAACTCCTGAGATCCTTCTTGGTTTCCGGGGACTTTTGTATCGACGTTCTCTCTTCTGAAGGCCTCTTTGGTTTCATTAACTTAGCTGTGGGAGCTATTGTTATCAAAGGGAGTGGTGACTTCCTTGACTGCGTTTTTAAATCTTCTGCCTTTTCTGAATTTGCCTGTTTTGTCATATTTTCTGGGTTCGGAGTTCCGGATCGTTCAGAGGAAGGCGATACCGACCTGCTTTTACAATTCTTCAACCACAGATCAGGAGTAATGAGGTTTGATGTTGAAGAGGCATTCACCAAATGAGGGTTGAGATCGAGGTGCGCCTGTGTTTCTCGGCAAAATATGTGCATCTTGTATTGATTTAGGCATTTGTCTGAGCAGAACTGTAGTTGTGTGGCACCATCCTGAAAATTGAAAATATATTAATTGTTTACCACATCTTCATCCACTCAAGAAGTTTCAGTTCAATCACTTACGGTTCACGAAACGAAACATCGCAAGAATATTATTCTTTCGACAAAGAGCGAGTAAGCCATCGGTTCTCATAAATACATTGGTCGCACTGAAAATTTCCGGAACTGGCCACTTACATAAACAATATTTAAAAAGTAATTACAATATTTGAAAATGGAACTCTTTGGCTGTAGAATAAAGGTTATTTCATCTAACAGTCATTTGTTTTTCATTGTGGCGTCATTTTATAAATTGCGTCTGCATTACGATGGATTTAACTCGTGACCATTTTCGCTGTATGATTTTCTACGATTTTAAGTGTAATTTGACAGATCAGCAGAGCCTCGCTCGGCTTCAAACGCTTTTGGCGATGAAGCACTAAGACGACAATGTATGCTGGTTTGCAGAATTCAAGCGCGGTCGTGTCAATCTCAGTGACGAACTTCGTGAAGGTCGCCCGTCCACGGCTGTCAACAACAAAAACATCGATGCTGGGCACCATACTATCGAAACAGACAGGCATGTGACCTACCATGAGATTCGAGCTTCCTTAAGCATAGACATGAGTCAGATACAATCAATCTTACACAAACATTTGGCTGTGCATCTCGCAGTGGATCCCACACAATTAGACTGAGGCTTAAAAAACCGAACGCGTCACTTGGTGCAATGCCATGCTTACCAGATTCACCGAAGAGGTGTCAAATTTGGTGTAGAACATAGTAACAGGTGACGAAACATGGATTTACAGCTACGACCCCGAAACAAAGTAGCAATCGACCATTTGGGTCTTTCAAGATAAGCCGAACCCCACATAAGTGGCGCGTGTGCAAAGTGCCGCAACCAGATGATCGCTTCTTTTTTTAGAAAAACTAGACACGTGGCTACTGTTGCTTTGGAAAATCGTCGTACCGTGAATGCTGATTGGTATACGATCATTTGCTTGCCGGAAGTTATTGACGAACTTCGTAAACACAACCGTAAACGCCGCATAATCTTGCATCATGACAATACCAGCTCTCACACGGCCAAACAGACAAACGACATTTTGAAGGCGAAAAACGTAGAACTCATGAGCCATCCTTCATACAGTTCCGACTTGGCACTTTGTGACTTCTTATTGTTTCCAAAAATTGAGAACCAATTACGTGGTCAACGATTTTCATCGCCAGAAGAGGCTGTCGAAGAGTATGAAAAACATATTTCCGAGGTCACCACGGAGGAATGCAATAAATGTTATGGAAATTGGTTTATTCGTATGAAAAAGTGTATAGACGCTCACTGAGAATATTTTGAGAAACAATAAATTGATATAAATTGATTGATAGAAACATATTTATTCAGTTAGAGAGCAACGAAAATGAACTCTAAAATCACTGGAATAACTCGTTTACGAACGTAAAAAAATTGTAATCGTTCAAAAGGTCTGTTGGCCAATACTTTACAGGTTCGTATGCATCTACTGCAGTACAATAAATCTACCCGAAATCGAATACAATAGACAATAAAAATAAAGTAAGTAGGTACCTGAAAGTCCACATAAGCAACAGTATGTCTGACATGCCGGCACCAATCGCAAGTCTTAGCCCGCTTGAAGTTGGCCCGCCGCGACTGACTGAAGCACAACTCTGAGCAGAAGGTGGCGCTAGCCTGTTGTAGGGCTCCGCTCTCGCTGGTTATGCTCTTGTTGCACCATGAACACTCTTCTGGAAGGAGAAAGAATACATCTGAACATATGAATACCTAAAAGATTGCTTGGTTATCATGATATATTGTAAATCAAATCTATGTTATAAAATTAACACATTGCCATTGCATGTGCAGCTAGTAGGTACAAGCTATATTAATTACTGAAAACCGTAACTAGCCCTTTTATCGTTCACTGCTAGATATGGGCTACTTCATGCACATTGTCTTGGGCATGAGGGATGAGTGGTTTTAAAATGCCATGCTAGCCAAGCGGGTTAGAGAGTCCACTCTTTTAGATGTGGTGTAGCTCCTCAGGGCTTATGGTAGCGGCTTTGTTATCCTTTAGTCGCACGCACACACACCCACGGAAACAGATGGGGTGGAGCTATTCTAAAGCCGGTCAACAACACACGGCCTCTCACAACCTGTATTATGTAACTTAAAAAGGTAATCCAAACAATAAGAAAATATTTAACGCCACACTCAATGGGCCACAATAGGATTCCCTGTGTCGTGGCTCCAGAGACACATACAAAGACAAACACACCCAGACCCGAATATACATTTGTCTTTTTCTTTAAACAAAATATCTATGTCCGACCGGGAATCGAACCCGGGACCTTTTGCACAGCAATCAGGGTTACTACCAACTGCGCCAATCGGTCGGTCGATTGTAATGAACATTTTTATTTCAAACAATTAAGTCCAACTCGACTGGCCACGTTACTTCTCTCTCACAGAAGACTACTTCGAAATGTACTGGATTTCCTACTTTATCGTATTTCCCTAATATACGTACGTGTTTCGGTAGTGAATGAGATATGCGAGAGTCCATTCCCATCCCATCCTACCCCTCCCCATTTTCCCAATCCCTTCCTTAATCTGCAAAGGTAGGCAACGCATCCGGGGGCGTGCCAACGTTTGTCATTCAGGACTGACGTTGGCATGTATAAGGGATGTCTATGGACGACAGTATCCACTTACCATCAGGTACAGTGTATGTTCGTCTGCCACCTTTTTCCATAAAATAATAATAATAAAAAAGGGTCGGTGGTTACAGCGTCTAGGTATTCAGCCCTTGATGCAGAGCCGATATACTACATATACCTGCTATAGTTATAGTATATGACAGCACATTATAAAATGCTTGATTCTTTATAGGGTTAAGCAACTAAATTTTAGTGGTCTAGCCTCAGTACCATAAAAGTCATTCTTCTTTTAAATAATATTAAACCCTTCGCCTCGTGCTGCAAGTAAGTATCACAAAAAAAAAATATTTTGTTTGAAAACAAGAAAATGATACAATTTTTTAAAACAGTATTTTAAAGAATTATTAATGAAGAAATGTAAATCATTACTTTCCCGCATTATTGTATTACACATCTCCTCAATAAAGAAATGTGGAGAATGTTCAACTGTAAAACGGGCATTAATTAAAATCAGTAACAAGAACATACGAATAACAAGTTGGAATTGTGAAAATACTGATGAAAAATTGTACTGTACGCTCGTCTCAAGTAACCGTCTCCAATTAATTTTTGAATAATCTCCAATGAAAAAATTTAACGTCCGATAGGAAATAGTATACGGCTCTCATTATTTTAGCCTTGTGGTTTTATACCGTACAGGAACAATGATAGATCGTTACAAGCTTTAATATTATTGTGATTGAATAACATTCTGATTGGGATTTAATATTTGTCGAGTTATTCGAGACCAACGTTGCTTTGACAATTTTATAGGACAGCAAATCTATTTGTTCTTATTCTTACACTGTGTTTTTTATGGAAAGACCGCGACAAACGAACATACAGTCTAAATGGTGGTAAGTGGATACTGTCGTCCATAGACATCCGCGATACATCCCAATATCATTATTGAGATAAACTTTGGCCCGCTTACTGATACACTGCCTACCTTTGGAGATATAGGAATGGATTTGGAGAAAGGGTTAGGAAAATGGGGAGGGATAGGATGGGATGAGAATGGGCCCTGAAATATCTCACTATACATACATTAGAGGAATAGGATAAAGTGGGAAATGCAGTACACTTTACAATAGTATTCTGTGAGAGGGGTAATGTGGCCAGTCGAGTGCGCCCAGCAGTTGTGGGATTATAGCATGCACACGCACCCTTCATCAAGTTTTTACATAAAAATATTTAAAATGAAATATTAAAGTTCAAAGTATTTAAATCGGTACGTATAATAAAACGTACGTTAAATATTTATTGAAAAAACAAATCCTTACAATGTACACGAACTATATAAACTCCAAAACAGCTATTTTCATATTTTTTGTCCGTTATGAAGTTCCTGGTGGAATTATCGTTAAGTACGCGTGCACAATATCAGCTGTTACATAAAAACCACCGAATTTTCCCTCCAATTCATTGCTACAGTTTTGTGGAAACGTCAAAACCCGTTGAGATTAAATAAAGACTGGGTTTCATACTGTCATGGCACATACCGATAAAACAGAAAGATCGATTACGTCGAGTGCCAGTTATCCTCACAATTAACTAATCACACATTGAAGTTCCAAAGTGCAGGCGAATGAAGTCGCGGGCACCGCTAGTGAAACTAATATGAGAAGAGTGATTTTCGATAGACACAAGAGCTAGTGTAACATAAAGGTAACGTTAGCCGTACGTAATCATAACAATTTAGCCTCAAAGTTCTACATTTTCATCAGTCTGTATATAATACACCACTCTCTTCTCAAATGTTACACACAACGTGAGCAAATTCGAGGCGTTCATTAGAAATAGTAGGTACCTATACCGCTTTTGCCGAAGGGAGGTATCAAATTTTCAAATAAACGTGAGTGCAGTTCGATCATACGAATATAGAAGCCTGCGACTTGGTTTGCGTGAATTTTAGACTGATTCCCGCCGGAACTCTATAATGGATCAGGAAGAAAAGTACTTTATATGTAAACTCGGCACATGAGCAATAACTACGTCAAGGTTCAGTAGTAGTTTTTATGTGATGTGCTATCGACAGACAGACAAAAAATTAAAAACATGTTGTTTTAGGCTCTATATTATTCGTACCAACTTTATACGAGGGCCACACTGAAAGTTTCCGGAATGAATAAGACAAAAATACAATGAATGGCCAAAAATCAATTTATTCTTTCTCAAAATATTCTCAGTGAGCGTCAATACACTTTTTCATACGAATAAACCAATTTCCATAACATTTATTCCACTCCTCCGTGGTGACCTCGGAAACATATTTTTCATACTCTTCAACAGCCTCTTCTGGCGATGAAAATCGTTGACCACGTAATTGGTTCTTAATTCTTGGAAACAATAAGAAGTCACAAGGTGCCAAGTCGGGACTGTATGGAGGATGGCTCGTGAGTTCTACGTTTTTCGCCTTCAAAATGTCGTTTGTCTGTTTGGTCGTGTGAGAGCTGGTTTACGAAGTTCGTCAATAACTTCCGGCAAGCAAATGATCGTATACCAATCAGCATTCACGGTACGACGATTCTCCAAAGCAACAGTAGCCACGTGTCCAGTTTCTCTAAAAAAAGAAACGATCATCTGCTTCGCGACACTATGCACACGCGCCGCTTTGGTGGGGTTCGGCTCATCTTGAAAGACCCAAATGGTCGATTGCTGCTTTATTTCGGAGTCGTAGCTATAAATCCATATTTCGTCACCTGTTACTATGTTCCACGCCAAATTCAACGCCCCTTCGTTGAATGTGTTAAGCATGGCATTGCACCAAGTGACGCGTTCGGTTTTTTGAGCCTCAGTGTAATTGTGTGGGATCCACCGCAAGATGCACAGCCAAATGTTTGTGTAAGATTGATTGTATCTGACTCATGCCTATGCCTAAGGATGCTCGAATCTTATGGTAGTTCACATGCCTGTCTGTTTCAATCATATGGTGCACAGCATCGATGTTTTTGTTGTTGACAACGGTGGACGGGCGACCTTCACGAAATTCGTCACTGAGATTGACACGACCGCGCTTGAATTCTGCAAACCAGCTATAAATTGTCGTCTTGCTTGGTGCTTCATCGCCAAAAGCAGTTTGAAGCCGAGCGAGGCGCTGCTAAGCTGTCAAACTACACTTAAAATCGTAGAAAATCATACAGCGAAAATTTTCACATGTCAAATCCATCATAATGCAGACAAGCAATTTTTAAAATGACGCCTCAATGAAAAAACAAATGACTGTTAGATGAAACAAACTTTCTTCTACAGCCAAAGAGTTCCATTTTCGAACATTGTAATTACTTTTCAAATATTGTTTATGTAAGTGGCCAGTTCTGGAAATTTTCAGTGTGATCTATGTACCAATGCAATCACTTTTTTCAAAAAAAATTCCATAAAACGGCTTTGTAACTAGTTTATTATATATTTATAGAAGATACAGATAATAACATTTCTATGTGTTCTTTGTATCCCACTATCGTCGTAGGTAAGTTGTATTGATATCAGCCCATAACATCCCATTGTAAAGCACATTACTCTCCTACTAATTACAAGAATGTAACGGACCATAAACCACCATGCGAGTGCAGTGCATATAAGTCGACATCTAGATTTCTTTTACTTCTCAGAAATGCCGGTTTTACGATATTTTTCTTCACCACTGAACTAGTGACAATTTAAAAATTCCTATTTAAGTATGGAAACTTATGGACTAATGGGGCTTTGAATTTATAACCTCATAAATGACAGCTGCGAATAAATACAAAAAGTTACTCGTACCACCGTCCTTGTATGTTACGCTCGCATTAAAAAAATTGACACAAAAGAATAACGTGCACAGATTTCCATAAGACTATATTCCGAGATGCTAATAATGTTTGTCAATGATGTTCTGTTTTATATCTGCGTATTTTCCAATCATATTACAATAGTTCTAAACAACGAAATACGAACTGGACAAAACAATTAAGGAAAGCATATACAAAATATTGTTAGGAATAAAATTAAACAAATACTAAATCTTAATCATTAGCGCTTGTTTATTGTACAATATCGACACCCTAAATAACTGTGTAAGTTCCAAGAATATTATTTTATTACTAAAAAAGAATCGGATTACTATCTTCAGCACCCCGCGAGGTGGCGGGAAAGGTCATTTGCCACGTTTTATGCTGTCAAAAAGTACGATCATCGGAGGGTTACGTTCGAAAACGTCACGGTTCATAGAATCGCAGCTGTAATAACAGGGTATCCGTTCGTAGAAATCTAATTTGTAATAATCGTTAATAAAGTATTGTTATTAAATTATTTAAAAGGCGAAGACAGGGTGTATCAGAAGTATTACAAAACCATAGATTCAGCTCATGATTCTCAGTTAAATTGACATAAAATGTTACATATTTTTTTTTAAGTTTTGAACTTTGCAAATTCAATAGTGAAGACTACAAAGCCCTTGCCCAACAATGGGATACAATATAGGCTATTAAAAAGAAACAGCGAATTTAGATAAAAATTTAGCAACCGTTTAAAAAAATGCAAAACATCTTTTAAATTTTCATGGCAGTTATATATGACAAAGATATGAACGAAATCCGTGATTTGAATTCTTCGGGAATATACTCGCACCTATCACACCTGTACATTAAATATACGTAAGCCTAAAATTTTATTTTGTTGAAAATGATTATTAATACTGGAATAACTGCATTGATCATAAAAAACATGAGTAATGAAAGTAATTAATCACTGACAAATAACCCATACTCTATCAAACTCAAGCTAATCAGACACTGGTAAACCTAACACTTTGGTAACTCGTATTTCCAAGAGTTAGTTCTGCAACACACCTTTATTCTTCTGTTCACTAGCTTGCTCAGGGCTGGACGCGTCTCGAGCGCGCGAAGCAGCCCACCTCCTAAGCTCAAGCCGCTCATATCCATACCATCCGAGCAGTTCATTCATCGCCGTCTCCGCAAAGTCCTGTAACAAATTAGACAGTATTATTAACATACCTTATAATTGGTGTTAGTAGAATGTAAGTCTAGGGTCCGATGGAACATGTGTCAAGCTACAAAATTTTATTAAGCCACACAAACTATAACTCGTTCAATCTAAGTCTGTTTGTGCAGAAATTCAAGCACTCTAGACAAACCTCCGTGTTTTTTTTAAAGTTTATATTTGTGTTCATACATTTGTTAATTATTTGATAATAGATAGATAAAAATATCTAGCCGTTTGAAATTATGAAAGACCTAATGATCAAAATAAATCAGATAGATCACAGCTACGCCTAGATCAGTTTATCAATAAGTGGATTTAACGAGCTACGTTGAACATTTTCGTATCACCATACAGAAATAAAGCCGTTATTTTAATGTGTTCAGCTCAAAATAAAAATGCGATTTATACAAAATAAATGGGTCTACAGATGACCTCCTTACAAGACGTTTTATTGCCAACGTTCGTGGTAATAAATTCGTAAGAGTATATAAAATGTTGTGATTCTTGTAATTTTAACAACACAGCGTAACAAGAAATATCTGTGTCGCAGCAAAAATGTTATAATAATATAATAGCTACTTTATATACATTGAAGATTTTATTTTGAATCCGGTAAAGAACACTTTTTCTTGGTAAGTAGCGTAGGTAGTGACAGAGGTAGATTCTGATTAATTAGGATTCCGACTATTTAGTTAAAGCAAAAAGCGGTGTCAGACAGAAGAGATGATTGGACAGAAAGATTATGTTTGTGTATATCGTCCTGAAATACATACTGAAATTTTTTCCAGATTTATCATACTAAAGCTGGACCTAAACGTCATCCTATAAAAGGCTAGCTTAATGTCTTAAAGCAATGTTTCCCGACTTTATTTTCACTTGCGACACACTTCGAAGTTAATTATTAGGTTCAAATATTTTTTTGTATGAAAATTATATACATATTTAATTAATCCAAGTATTTTATTGAAAGATGATGGAAGCCTCTGCTATAGAACTCCTGGGCACGGGAATTGATGAATTCTCTGAAGGTGTTTTTCACTGCTTCATCGGAGTTGAATATTCTCCCCTGTAAAACCCAACAGCGATACATTGCACAAACAAAAACTAAAGTTAAAATCAAGTCCAATACAAGATTACAATAAATTTATACATATTGAGGTGACAGCAAGCTGCAGGTGCTCGCACCTGCTTAATACAAAACCATAATACAAAATACTAACGATAGTACAACATCTTACATTCATAAATTACATAGGTACCTATATCTTAATTCTATGTGTGTATTTATATATATCGTGTGTGTGTGTGTGTGTGCGTTTGTGCGTGTGTTTAATGTTATGTTACTTTAATATTATGGCGACACACCTGAGGAACTCTCGTGACACAAGTAGTTAAACACTGTCTTAATGAATTCTTTATCAACCACTCTTTGCGTTGATCAGTTCATTGGGTAGTTCGAGAATATATTATAGATACGTACATATACTTTATTGTACACCAAAATATACAGAAGAGAAACACAGAAATACAAGGAAACAATCGGTGGCCTTATCACTAATGCGATTTCTTCCAGGCAACCTTTGAATGGTAAGGAGAAGTCTGTAGACGAATATAATTATATGTAAAATTTATAACATTCACCGATGAATTGAAATATAAGACTCTGCAAAAACATATCTGAAGGCTTCATTATCTATTATATAACGACGATACCGCTTTGACACACGAGCACGTATCTTAATAGCCTGGCATAATTAATCTTGAGCTCATAAGGCTAGAGATGTCCAGACAGGTAATATTTCAGGGGCAGCTGGGACAAGATGACCAGAGATAATTGGTCTCCTATTACACAAAGAAAGTGGAAATTATTAGACGACACTAATGTGGAAAATTTTAATAGCGATTTTGTTAAATATTAATGATAATGACTATATGGATGTACTATAAGATAAATAAAACAAAAACCAAATCGTAGGATTGATTTATAGTTTATAGTATCGTAGTTTATAGTTTTCATTCATATTTACTATTAAAATGGTGCTTAGTATTACTTGGCTTTGATATCTATATATAAATAGCGTTGATACGGGGAGAGTGCACGCTGCATTCCCACAGACGCTGGGTGCACTCGACTGGCCACGTTACTTCTCTCTCACAGAAGACTACCTCGAAATGCACTGCATTTCCTACTTTATCGTATTTCCCCAATGTACGTACGTGTTTCGGTAGTGAGTGAGATATGCCAGAGCCCATTCCCATCCCATCCTCTCCCTACCCATTTTCCCAATCCATTCCTTAATCTGCAAAGGTAGGCAGTGCATCCGGGGGCGTGCCATAGTTTGGCACCCTGGACTGATGTTGTCATGTATCGCGGATGTCTATGGACGACAGTATCCACTTATCATCAGATGGACTGTATGCTCGCCTGCCGCCTTTTTTCTATAAAAAAAAAGATAGAAAAAAATCCTACCGATTGACTCATCAACGCCGAGCCGAAACCTTTAAAGCGAGAAACATGAAATTTTGACAGTAACTAGAAACTCAACCCCTAAAAGGGTGAAGGGGTGTCAAATATTGTATGAAAAAAAATATAAATATTCTATAATACAATTAATTGAACACGTGTTTATCATTTTTCAAAATTATATTAGTAGGATTAAATACAGGCGGTCATTTTTTTATAGAATCGTTTAAATATTTTAAGGCAGAGTGATATATTTTTTAATTCAAATTTAGTAAATATGCCGTACTACAAGTTTTTAAAATTGTATCAAGGTAGTTAAATCTACGCGGGCAAAGCCGCGGGCAACAGCTACTAAGAAATAATCAAAGTAACTTTTTATTCATAAGACCCAAAATATGTCATTTAAAAATCTTTAAAACATAAATAATGCGTAGCTAACCTATCCGAACTGAAAATTAGCCTAGATCTTGAAATTGATAATAAATGTGAACACGTGTAAAGCAGAGTCAAAGTCATAAGTTAGAAGCCCTCTTCCCCTAAAAATTTAATAATGCCGAGTAAATTTTGTTGGTAGGATCATATATTATATCTGATAATATCAAAATTTAAATTTTATAAATCCCTTGGACTTGCACATCGTATAACGTAAGTACTTAGATTTTATTTTTTAAGCAAAGTAAAATGATACCAAGGAAAATATGCAAAATTCCAATAAGAAAAAAAAGAATACATTAAAATTCAAATACTGAAAGGAACATTTCAAATTTCATTTCGAATAAAATCGATGTTACTGATGTGAGACTAATGACGCAGGTCCGAACTCGCAGCACTGACGCAAAGCCCTCTCGTTTTAATTTACCGGCAGTGTTGTCAGTGTTGTGTTGCGTAATAATTATCACCACCGTAAATACGATATCCTGAACGCACGGTGGAAGGAACGTTGGTAAAGTAAAGCCGCGACACTACTATAGGATTTAAACTCGCGTTTATTTGGCAAAAAGAACAAAAAATTGAAAATGCGAACGATATTAATTCCACAGCCCTTTATACGCTTGCAAAAAAGTACAAAAAACAAAAAGTCACCTAAGTAATCGTTCGAATCGAAAATGTTAGCAATAAAATTAAATCAACGTTCAACATGGTAGGGGCCACCCATTATCCTCCTATCAAATATTCGTCTAGCGAACTCGCCAAAATGTTGCATCAGAAATCAGAAATACAGCTATCCCGGATATCGAATCTTTATTTATCAGTTATCGGAATTAACAGCGGATACCTTTCTGCGGATTCTGGGATACCTTTTACTGACATCCTAAATACGAGTATGTACATAGTGAAAGCTGCAATATTAACTTTATTAAAAAAAATAACAAACAAACATTGTTTTTCAAACATGTAGATATTTGTAGGTGTGCGTTGTATTAATAATACGGAAATTATAATTAACTTTACGTGTAAATAACAGTAATAACATGGAAATGAGACTGCGGTAGTAAACTTCGCATTAGGGTTAGTTTTAGGATTTTTTTAGTTGGTTGCGTTTGTGACACCACACCCGTGGTCGGTGAACATTGTACCTATCGCCAAAATTGCCAGGCAGTCGATAGCCAGTCAATTCTCATAGCAATATAAGGAATTACGTGATTCCTATGCCGCATCGTACTTAACCACAGTTTTTTAGTGTCACAGCAAAAGCTCTTATCTGTTACTTTTTTTTAAACTAAATTCAAAAAAATAATTATACAATATATCATACGGTAATATCTACCAAACTGCAGAGCAGTTTGTTGGCAAAATTGCTCTGTGCTTACATTAGTCGTAATGTAGTCTATTATACAATTATATGTATTTATATATATGACAAATGCTGTATAATGTCACAAACTTTGTTAATTCTTTTGTTTAGGTACTAATGTTACATAAACATTGATTTATTTTTTAAATGTATTTCAAATATTTCTAATAAATGTATTTTTAATTTTGTTTTTTCTAAATAACTTTGACATATTTGTAATTTTTAAATCTAAACGTAAATTATTTTCAAATTTAGGTAGTACTATAAATTTTTGTTTTCTTTTGCCCAATTGTAAACTGTGGACACATCCAATCTTGTTTCGATATTTCTCTGGTGCAATCGACAATGTTTTTAAACTCATTAGAGCCAAATTGTTCCAATGCAATTAACATATTCTTGTATTAGGATAATTTTACACTCCAGAAATAATCTGTCATAGTCGAACTTACGTCGTTTTTTCCTTTTTTTTTTGTCAACGAGGTATTTAAGAAAACAAATTTGCATCTGTCTTATTTTGTCTAGATGAGTTCGGATTGAAAGACCATAATTAGTCAGGCCGTTCAATACTATCGAGTCTATTAATGCATAGTAAATCATGTACAATATGACTCTATTTATATACAATGTACAATATAGTACGACACATCTTCAATCTCTTTGCAAACACACGTCGATGCTCCGGCATGTAGACAATCGTAGTCGTCTACCACGATATGAGGCGATTGGTTCACAGAACATGAATAAGTCGGGTGGATATACATACATTTAGTTTTGGATAAATTGATAAATATGTCGTTATCGTCAGCCATATTTATAAAATGTTCCTGAATTTTAGCTTCCGCATTTTGAAAATTTTTATCCGCATATAATACTGTATCGTCTGCATAAATATACACCCGGCTACTTTTTACCACTTTACTCATGCTGTTGA
Organism: Sesia apiformis; assembly: GCA_914767545.1. Taxonomy (NCBI): domain Eukaryota; kingdom Metazoa; phylum Arthropoda; class Insecta; order Lepidoptera; family Sesiidae; genus Sesia; species Sesia apiformis. The sequence goes on from OU611958.1 coordinate 2,852,117, forward strand.
CATTCATGATATATCCATACACTTATACTTCCACATACACGTCACGCACACGTCGAAGTAGTCCATGTCGTGATATTACGATTGTGAGCGCGAGCTTTGCCTATAAACAGTGAGCCACCAGTTGCCCAGTGTCACAGCAAGCTCCCCCTTGAAGCCATCCAAGCCTATTCGATGACACACCTTGTTGCATAAATTATAGTCTGTGCTTTAGGATTGTCTATGGTTGTATTATTAGTCTATGGGTTCTCCCAATAAATGTCTCACGTGCAATGTAACACCAAGTTTTATTTAAACAATTAACCCAGCAGCCCTGCACATATCTAGCAAATATGTGACAGTGGCGACGAGGATAAAAAGAAAACAGTGAAAGTTTTACGTGTTACGTCCGTAAACTACAAGAAAGATAGTAGAATAATTTCGTCTTGTTACGTCGGACGAAATTTCACAAAATGGCGGCTGCTGGGCTCTCACTGCCTGAGTTTTCAGCTGCAAAATGCACATTTAAGGTGTACAAACAGGTGTTTGAAAACAAAATGAAGATCCACGAGGTGGATGAAACGAAGTGGTCACAATATTTAATCTCGTTTATAGGTTTTGACATGGTCACGTTGCTATCAGAACTCTGTTTCCCGGAAACACCACAGGATAAAACGTATACTGAATTAGTGGAACTTGTTGAAAAACACTTGGAGCCACAGCAATCAGAAATCGCGGAAACATATAAGTTTATGAAACGTGAACAGTTGGCAAACGAGTCAATCTCTGAGTTTGTGGCGGCATTAAAGAAAATGGCACAGACGTGCAACTTTACCACACATTTAGAAAGATGTCTAAGAGATAAATTCGTTCATGGATTAAAGAGTGAAAGCATAGTTAAAAGATTATTTGGTGAAGAAAATTTAACGTTTGCAAAAGCCGTGAAGATAGCAATGAGCATGGAGCTGGCGGAGAAGGGAGCAAAATTAATAACTGCTGGCAGTTCTGGGCAAGAAAGCTCAGACATACACAAAATAAGTAAAAAACAGGTGAACATTAAATGTCATTGCTGCGGGAAGATGGGGCATGTAAAACCCCAATGCAAATTTAAAGAGGAAGAATGTTTTAAATGCCACAAGAAGGGGCATATGGCAAGTGTTTGCAAAGCAAACAGTAACAAAACTTTCAAACCCAAGAGGGTCCATGAAATTACAAATGATGAAGAATTTTCTGTTATGCAAGTTAGTGAAGTACAATTGAATAGTGAATTTGTGGGTGATAGTTATGATTTATCTAGTTTATTTCAGAAAACAGAGAGTCAATTAAATATTAACAAAGTGGTATCAATAGATGAGAAGCGTCCAAGTCCTTGGTATATAACTTTAAAAATTAATAATGTAAATATATCATTTGAAATTGATTGTGGATCAGATGTCACGTTAATGCCTGAATCTATGTTCATAGCATCCTTTCCTAATTTAAAATTATTTCCATGTAACCTAAAGCTATCAGGATATGGTGGTAACAATATCACTGTATTGGGTAAGACAAATGTAAATATTAAAATTATAAATGAAAAATACTTAGCAACATTGATTATTGTCAAAGAAGGTAAAAAGCCATTGTTAGGTAGGGATTGGCTGAGTGCTATGAAAATTGATTGGCAAACTTGTATGAAACGGTGCAATTTAATTATTCACCAAGATTCACAAATTAAACTTAACAATTTAGTAGAAAAATATAGTGATATATTTTCTGGGTTTCCAGGCGAAATTAAAGGTACTGTAGGCACTTTAAAATTAAAAGAAGCTAATATTAAACCCATTGCATTTAAACCAAGAAGAATAGCTTATGCTGTAGAAAATTTAGTTAAAAAGGAGCTTGACAAGTTATGTACCGAAGGTAAAATGTATAGAGTGACAAATAAAGAAACAGGCACATGGGCTACACCCATAGTGACCATCATTAAAGGACCTCATAATATAAGAATTTGTGGGGATTACAAGGTAACAATAAATCCATTTTTGGAGGTGCCAAATCATCCAATCCCTGTCATTGAAGACATTTTTGCAAAATTAAATAAAGATGATCAAAATGTTAAAACAGTATTTAGTAAAATTGACTTAAGAAAGGCATATATGAACAGGCGAATGGATGAGGAGGCACAAAAGCTTATGACAATTACCACACCATGGGGGTTGTATAGACCAACGTTCATGATGTTCGGTATGTCACCTGCTCCACAGGAATGGCAAGATTTTATGGATGAACACTTTAATATGCCAAATGTATATTGTTTCATTGACGATATTTTGGTTGCAAGTAGTGATGTGGATTGCCATTTAAAAACTTTAGAGTGTATATTTCAAAAACTTAAAAATTTAAATATTAAAGTAAATAAAGAGAAAACTGTGTTGATGTCCCCACAATTAGAGTATTGCGGGCATGTGATTGATAAGGAAGGCATTCACAAGACACCAGGGCACATCAAGGCCATATTGGAAGCACCACAACCTGAAAATATTAAAGAATTACGTAGTTTCCTTGGCACTATTAATTTTTATCATAAATTTCTAAAGAATGCTGCTGAAAATTTAAAACCTTTATATACATTACTAAAGAATTCAGAAAAATGGGTATGGTCTAAGCAACAAGAACTAGCATATGAATGGGCCAAGAAAGCTATTGTATCAGAGCAAGTATTAATACATTATAATCCAAAGCTACCAGTTGTATTGAGCTGTGACGCTTCCAAGTATGGGTTAGGAGCTTGTTTAGCTCATGAAATTAGGTTAGGTAATAATATTGTTGAACGCCCTATTGCTTTTGCAAGCAGAACACTCAATGAAGCAGAAGTAAAATATTCACAAATAGATAAAGAAGCCTTAGCCATTATATGGGCAGTTAAGAAATTTGATTTGTATTTAAAAGGTAGAACATTTACATTAGCTACTGACCATAAACCACTGATATCTATATTTAATCCAAATAAAACAGCTGGTAGTATATATGCAGATAGAATGACTAGGTGGGCATTAATTTTATGTAATTATAATTATGATATAAAGTACAGGACTTCACAACATAATGCTGCAGCAGATTTTCCATCTAGGTTACCAATTAAAAATAGTAATGAGGAGGATAAAATTAATCTGGAAGGCAACATTAACAGCATTGTGTTGGATAATCCACCTGTAACTTTATCTGAAATTGCCAAACATACTCAGAAAGACCCTAATTTAAGCAAGGTTTGTACTTACCTAAGAGAGGGCTGGCCAAAGTTGATTAATAGAGAGTTATGTAAATTTAAAGGCAAAGAAACTGAGTTATATATAATTAAAGATTGCATATTATGGAGGGATAGAGTAGTTATACCTGACAGTTTAAAGGATAAAGTTTTAACTGAACTGCATTCTGGTCATTTGGGTATTAATAAAATGTTATCTTTAGCTAATAGTTGTTTTTGGTGGCCAAACATCACAAATGATATAAAAACATTAACTAAGAATTGTGCAGGTTGTATCCAAAATAGGAACTTACCACCTATCAAACCTATACATAGATGGGAGTGGCCAGAGGAGCCATGGAAACGTATTCATGCTGATTTTGCTGGTCCATTTTTAGGGCATATGTGGTTAATCATTGTAGATGCACACTCAAAATGGCCAGAAGTAGTTAAAATGAACAATATTACCTCCAGCAGTACAATTAAATGTCTACGTAGTATTTTTGCTAGATTTGGTCTACCGGAACAAATGGTGACTGATAATGGTCCACAATGGACATCTGAAGAGTTTAATACTTTTTGTAAGAATAATAATATTAGACACATATGTACTGCACCTTATCACCCAGCCAGCAATGGCTTAGCAGAAAGGGGGGTTCAAACCTTCAAAAGGGCCATGTTAGCATATAAGTTTGATAAAAATTGTTTAGATCATAGTATACAGCATTGGCTATTAGCTTATCGTACAGCACCACATGCCACAACAGGCAAGGCACCATGTGAGTTAATGTTAGGTAGAAAACTCCGTACACGTTTATCTTTAATAAAAAAAGATGTAATTATTCCTCGGCAGTTGATTTGTAAGAAACCTGTAAAGCAATATTTGCCAGGTGATAAAGTACTGATCGCATCATATGATAACTCTCAAAAATGGTTAGATGGTGTTATTGAAAAACCAGTAGGAAATGTTATGTATGATGTGCACACTGACAAAGGCATACTCACCAGGAATGTTACTCAGTGTTTGCCTAACTATAGTGTACCTAATGAAAGTGTATTGGAGCAAGAAAAAGAATCGGAGAAATTAGAAGTAAATAAGCCGTTAATTAACAAAGAAATACCAAGTAACATTGCTAATTCTCCTATTCTAGTGCAGCCAGAAGTGCGTAGAAGTGCACGTACTCATAAGCCTGTTCAGAGACTTGATTTGTAGTAATTTAAAAATTTAATAAAAATTAGAAGAGAGGAGTGTTGCATAAATTATAGTCTGTGCTTTAGGATTGTCTATGGTTGTATTATTAGTCTATGGGTTCTCCCAATAAATGTCTCACGTGCAATGTAACACCAAGTTTTATTTAAACAATTAACCCAGCAGCCCTGCACATATCTAGCAAATATGTGACACACCTAACGTAGATAAAAGTTTTCACGACCCGTGACTACTAAGACTGGTAAGTATGGTTCGGATGAAAACTACGAATCCGAAAACAATGAATCAGACAATGAATCTGCAATACAACTGACGACGAGCTCGGTAACAAGTCTGGAGTTGACACAGAATGCAGTGACGAGGACTTCGATACTACACTGCATGACTTTCTCACAAGCGATTCCACAGAACTCGATCATTCCCGTGACAGATCCGCAAAGTACAGAAACGATCGTGTAAAAAACGGCGATGATGACAAAACTTCAGAATCTATTATACTCTTAGAATCTGCATATCAGAGACAGAGAAATGTGTATGCAGTCAAATCGAAGCCAGGGGCGTCATTTAGCTCAGTCAAGTCCACTGCCTCTTCCTAGCTCAGAACGGGAAGACACTGTGGCGAATATTCCTGTTTCTGATATTCCTGTGGTCATTATTGTATTGTCATAAATCATAATACACATTCAACAATGTGCCTATTGTCACAATATACACAATAATATGCTTGATATCACAGTGCGTCCACGGACAAGGTACAATTTTCTATGTGAATACGTTGTGTCATATTGGGAATTTTGGTACTGTTCAGTATCCGTGAATGTGTTAATATACTCCCAATATACTTTTTGGTATTTTCCAATATACTCCAATTATTTATTAGAAAATAAACCATTCGTCAGAAAATTTCAGTGGTTCTGTAAGCAACAAAATAATCAAAGGTAAAAAGTTAATTATGGAACTGCGAATTTTAATCATCATCTTCGAATAATTAATGTTAAAGTTACAGAGAAAATTCATGGAATGTACAGACGAGGATACGATACTATATTTACCCTATACATATAAATCTACGTTACTCTATAAATCATAAATAGTTTACAAGAGGCAGCTCGCAAAGTACCGGGCCGGTGGAAGCGCGGTCGTAACACTAGCCGTGCAGTGTCGATAATATTGTGATATCCAATACAACATAAATGCTTTTAATGGCAGTAGCTCGACTAAGGTAAATTTAGGAGCGTTCGGAACCCGATACCGCGGCGACCTACGCACGCTGGTGTTGCTCGAACAGAAAACTGACGCGATTTAAGCGGTAGCTGGCCGAGAAAATCATGCTCATACTTTTGTTCTACAGTCTGAAGAGACATGACTAAAATTGAATGCATTGTACATATATTATTATTGTTCGTAATGGTTTAAACTAATTGTTGCCCGCGGCTTCGCTCGCGTGTATTTAATTGCCTTTAATTGTGACTCCACACAATATTGAACACCACGTATTTTAGTCCACTGACGCAATTTTGAGAAACGATAAAACGCTTGTTTAATTATTTGTATTGTAGAAAATTTGTGCCGAATTTCAAGTTAACAGACCCATCGAATAAGTTTTTTTCCATACAAATTTGACAACCCGTTTCACTTTAGCGGTAGAATTTCGTGAAATCCCTTAGTTCGTCTTTACGTCACCAAAGGAACTAACCAAATTCATGTTTCTGGCTTTAACGGTTTCGACTCGATGTTGACGAGTCAATCGGTCGGTCAGTCGGGACATTTCTCATATGTATAGAATGTAATTATGTAAATTTAACGTGCTGTGTGGTGTCGTCGGCCGGCTCCAGAATAGCACAACCCCCTTCCCGCAGGTGTCGTCAAAAGTGACTAAGGGATAACGAAGCTGTTACCACGAGCGCTGAGGAACTACACCAGCTTTAAAAGAGTGGACACGCCAACCCGCTTGGCCATCGTGGCGTTTTAAGGCCATACATCTCTCACACACAAAACAATGTGCATGAGGAGGCCCATGTCCAGCAGTAGATACTGAAAGGGCCGATTGCATTACAAGAAAAATAAATGTGGAATAAGAGTCAATTTACAAGTAGAGAAATATTTTAAAAGTTATCGAAATTCATGTTAAGAACTAACCCAAAAATATTTTAGAGCTTAATTATTTAAATTTTCGTTTGTTCTACAAGAGTACAGAGCAAAACCATAAAATGTTTTAAGGACGAAAGCGTCACATTTAAACGATATTAAAGCATTGGTACTCAGATTTCGGTCGTGGTAGGATTAACTTTAATGAAGTATCCTGTGAAGGTTGTACTGTAATTCAGGTCATTGAGGAAAACAACAGCATCATTAGGCAACTGATAGAAGGAAATCATTAAATAACTTGTGATAAAATCCGACCATTTTGTATGTAGTCGATACTATCAATCGATATTTATTTTTACTTTCTTATAAATAGTCGTCTGACGCAGCAAATGGTTTCATCGGTTATCGACCCAATGACCGACAAAAACAAACAAAATTTAAAACCTAATCGCTGAGTCCCACGGAGATCCCAGAATGGCAGATCGCGTCATTCATTAAGGCGATGCCGAGACGGCACCAACTGCAAACATATCGGATTGCGGCGACTAGTGGAGCTTATAATTTACCTAATGCCGTGTAAAACGATCGCTGTGCTAATGTACGCGGAAACAAATATGGAGGGATGTTTGAAAACGCTACATTGTTGTAAAAGTTCCGGAATAATTTCTGGGTCAGATATACGTGGGTAGGAAATATCGCCTTTTTATCATTAGTGTAAATACAGATATTCCTTGTGAACTAAATATCAAGTTGTATTTTTTACAGATTTGCCGTGTTTATGAAAGAAGTGAAAAAGCAGCTGTGCGAGCGTCCCACGTGATGGTAAGTGGTCAGCGTTGCACTTGGGACTCCTACAACACAGGGGGGGTTGTAAACACTGCCGACCTTGTAAGATCCTATTCACAGCTCACTTGAAAAACCACATTGTCGTAGAATATGGGTAAAAACCTCAGTCGGCGGTTTATTTCACAAGTTTCGTGTTCGCGGTGTACGAATAGGAGACTTTTGGAGACCGAGAAGTGTCATAAACATTTCAATAGAAGCGGATCTTACCAATGCCTGTGTCTCACCAATTCTGAATATACTTCTCATGCTGTTTTCTTCTCCTCTTATTCAGCCACTACCGACGACTAAGTATACAATCCGTATCCATAAATCAATAATATGCAGAATCTCACGAACGATATTCTTTATTCCTGATCCATGCTCCTAAACATTGCTAAATGAGCTCTGAATCTTTACAAGTTTGTCACAAATTGTTACTCGACCGTGCATGAAGCAAGTCCTGCGTTCAAACGAGTCAATTTATTTCAAAACCTATTTGTAACACATTATTAAAAGCTTTTAAATTATGATCGACAAGAACGTGTGATTGCTTTGTACCTAATATACACAGATTATATAGGCATAATCTTAATTATATGTTTGCCCCGCGACGATCATGAAATTAAAAATGATATAATGTGTTAGCTAAGTTTTTTTTTATTCAAAGAAGTTGGCAGACGAGCAGATAGTCCACCTGGTGGTACTTGGATACATCCACGATACAAGCCAACAGCAGTTCAGTGTTACAAGCGTTTGGCTGTCTACCTTTGGAGATTTAGGAATGGATTTGTTACCGTAAATACCGTAAAATAGGTACTCGTATTTATAAAAAGAAGATTGTCTTGTATTTAACCCGTATTTTCTCACATAACTCTATACTAAATATAGCAACAAAATTCCTATTCAGCCGTTCAAGTGTACTCTGCGGGAGCTAAGTCCTTACTTTGTAAACTGTTTAAAATAAATTTCACACAACATGAAGCAGTTTCCAGGGAGTGAATGCAACACAATCGTATTGTAACCGGATCGTTAGTATTCTAGTATTGCAGAATAGTTCGCCGTATGTGACTGAACTGTACGGGAAAACGAATCAGTCACTACCCGGAGAATAAGTAGTACATGTATTTTATGCGCTATATATGGTGGGATTTGCATTGGAGATTTGACATTTTCGTGTTTTCACACATAATAGGGGTTAAATAGGGGGTTGGTTAAATAGATAAATATGGAGGGGTTGAAAGAAAGCGAAATATAAGGTCTTAAGTGCCTTTTGACAATTGGAATTGGTCCCTCTCATTAAAAGAATAACCTAGGTTCGTTTTTAAGAAGTTTATAGTCTGCACGTTGTTTGTATTGTTTAGACAAACACATAATAGATGCTTAGTATTATAGATAAGGGTCGAAAACCGGGATCCCGAATCTCGAAAATACCCGGATACCGGGCTAAATATAACACATAAAAAATACCGAGATTGGATCTTTAAAAACCGGTGTTTTTTATATTTTCGGTATAGATGTCATAATATAATGTCAGCACGTCACTTTTTTAAGTTTTAAAATTATTAAAGCTTTTTCGATCAAACTGTCGATAGTCCCGTTTTTTTATTATAGAAAAAAGGCGGCAGACGAGCATACAGTCCACCTGATGGTTAATGGATACTGTCGTCCATAGCCATCGGCGATACATGCCAACATCAGTCCAGAATGACAAACGTCGGCACACCCCCGGATTGCGCTGCCTACCTTTGCAGATTAAGGAATGGATTGGGAGAAAGAGTTGGGAAAATGAGGGATTGGATGGGATAGGAACGGGCTCTGGCATATCTCAATCACTACCGAAACACGTACGTACATTGGGGAAATACGATAAATTAGGAGATGCAGTACATTTCAAGGTAGGTAACGTGGCCAGTCGAGTGCGTACAGCGGCTGTGGGAATGCAGCATGCATTCGCCCCCTATAATATCCGTGTGTCCCCCGTGTGTCATGAAAATAAACTAATGAAATGAAAATTAATGTAAATGTCAAACAAAGTCACAGATAAAGTCGTAACACTCAGACGTAAATAATAAATAAATGACCGCGGACTTATTTTTAAATTCCGAATTTGATTTTAGATGTTTGATGTTGTGATTTAAAAAATATATTTTTAGAATATTAAATACTCCGGCTTCTAACGGTAGTCCTGATCCACAAGTTCAAAGTCTTTTTGCCAGAGTTTCAGAGTTTCATTGTAGGATAGAATCCGATACGAAGAGATTTGTCAAAGAACTAAAATCACCGACATAGCTCGTAGAATCAGCACTGGGTGGCAATGGCTAAAGTGGCAATGGGCAGGTCATATTTGCCGCAGGACCGATAACCGATGGGGTAGACGAGTCCTCGAGTGGAGGCCGTGTATCAGGAAGCACAGTGTGATACGCTCTGTGGCTAGGTAGACTGACGGCTTAACGAAATTCGCCAGTGCAGGTTGGATGAGAAGATCCGAAGAACGAATGAGGCGGCCAGCCTTGGGAAAGGCCTATATGCATCAGTTTTTAACTTATAACCGACAGTTATAAGTTTAGCGAACACACTATATAGCCCCAAGGTTGACTAAGTCCGCCTTTTGTTAAGACAAAAAAGTGTAAATAAGTAACGACAAGCTGTTTAAATTGTCGACGATCTCACTCTCACAAGCGGTGTATAACCCGACAGAGTCTGGAGAGACTTTGATTCCCTTTGCGTGTTCAACCGCCTGTATAACGGAGAATGTTCTGAAGAATTGTTCAATTTGATGCCAACTTCGAGTTTTTATCATCGCATCTCCCGTCATCGTCGTGTGGGTAATCCACTTTTCCTTGACAAAGAGTCGCTGCGCACAGTGGGGTAGTCAAGACACTTTATACCGCGAACCCGAAAGTTGTGGAATGAACTGCCTGCTGAGGTTTTCCCGCTACGCTATGACATGGGGTTCTTCAAGATGTGATAGAATTTTATAAGGCCTGCAACGCACCCGGTGTTGCAGATGCCTATGGGCGACGGTAGCCACTTACCATCACATGGACCGCAAGCCCTTCGATCACCTCTACCAAAAAAAAAAGTAAATAATAAAAGTGAGATCGAAAACAGCGGATGTGACTAAAGTACCTACCTACTTAGGTAGTATATTAGAAAAATGTAATTCACTATATCATGACATGACAAAAAAGAAACTCTTAAGAGTACATAGCAAAAACAACAAACGATCTAAACAAATCTAACCAAACACATTGTGTATAAAAATAAAACGTGAAACATTAAGAATGGCGCGAACGCAAACGTGCTCAGAACGAAAACCGCGGCGTAGTGTTACGTCTCCGATATCCGCCGATCGATTATGTTTCACATGTTTCTCATTATAACGTCTGTGCGAAACAAAGAGAGTGTCGGGTTGCGTTGCATTACTCTTCGGGCAACTGGAGAGGGGCTCTGTTTTGGTCACACGAGATCGCAACACTTTCAGGAAAACTGTTTTGGCCGGCAACCCTAAGCGGGCTTTCTAAACGCTCCTTTGTAAAGTTACCCTGTAACTGTATTTAATATAATTTTATAACAACATTGTTTAATGTAGTTTTTTATATAAAAAATATTGTTCTTTTTTAATTCTTTTTTTGTTTGAGGGTTTCTGTACAAAGTCCTGTATAACAAACGATAAGGTATAAGGTTCTTTACAAATTGGTTACAAATTTCTATTGTAGATTTCTGAACTTTTATTGTAACCCGTACCCTGGCAAATAAAGAATCTTAATATGGATCTCATCGAGGTACAGCATGCGTTTACTGTCTCAAATAGCTAATTGTGCAATTTTTTAATTAATACCATTAACCGTAAGTAAATAATCACATTATTCATCGAGAGGCCTCATGGACGATCAATTATATTGTGAAATTTTACGGATTGCGTTAATTTATGTTCATGATCGTTTTGGGAGTGTATTGAAACTTGTTTAGGTGCAAGGCTCGATTCAATAATATTGTGCAATGATATTATTGTAGGTCTATGGGCTGTTTAAAGACAATCACCATCTTTTATGTTTTATGTGGCAAAGTAATCCCTTTTCCCACGTTGGTGAACTTGACCGGTGTCATGTGGCGACTATAAATATGACGCTTTTGGAAGGTGCTTCGTGTAAGATTCCAATTACGAGTACGTCAGTGGACTGGTTGATACTAGTCACATTCAGGTTCAGCAAAAAAAGAAATGTTGGGGCTTGTTACTCTGATTCCCTAGTTCTACGGCTGGTAGTGCATGTAGCAGACCCGGAATAAAGAGGCGCTTTGTTACCATAAGAACAGATTCTCATAAAGACGGATTCTCATAAGGACAGATCCTCATAGAAACGGTCTCAAAAGGACATAATACAGTCATAAATAAAAAATAACAGGTTAGGTGTAGGTTAAATTATTTTTAATGCACGAATGAATATTGAACAGGGCGTAATGACATAGTCGATGGAAAAACGATTCCTAGGAACATTTTTTTGCATTACGTCAAGGATATTGTCCTGATTGTATCGGTGCAAGGTGCCAGAGGGTACCCTCTTGCATTATTATTTAAAAAAATAAAATTAAAAAATCTTTATCCCTCAAAACCATAGAACACCATCCCAAGACTATCTTAATACCACCCCAAAGCCATTTCCAAAAGCCTTCTCAATATATCTCTAACTAATCTCAAACTCTCAGGTTGACTATACAGTTTCTGTCGTTATGGAAATTTGTCGTTATGAGAATCTGTCTTTTTGAGAATCTGTCCTCATGCGAACAAAGCAAGAGATCGATATTTCGTAATAAAAACTGTTATTAGTAAATATAACAAGTACGGGTTTTACGTACTAATTATAGAGGTATTAGTATCGTATTATATGGGACACCCTAAAGTCCATTGTCCCCTCTTAACGCCGGATCTGGTCACTATACTTTCTGACTCATACTTTGAAAAAAAAAATTTTTTTTCATATGTTTACACTGTTACACACTTACATGATATCTGCTCAGTAACAAGCGTTTCAACCATTTTTATAAGGTTATAATTATATAGATAAGGTCGCTAGAGTGTCTTACAACTGTGAGCATTACTGATCTCAAATAAAGTTTTTCCAAATATCCACACTATTTTAGTGTGAACAATTGGAATAATCCATTGTGATTGTCTCTTTTCTCAAAGTTCGCTGTCAAATGCCCATTGCCTGCAGTTATGACAGGATAGGTTTAGCAGCGATTTGTTGAACCTCTTTCAACTTTAGCAAGTGAGCGTCCAAATTTTTACGTATATCCATTAAAAAAACAAACATTTACTCAATAAACTTTTTAGAGCCATCCACGATTCTCACGGATATCAAGAAGCGCAAACACGGTTTTATTTGCCATTATACTGGTAATATCGCCCGGTGAGAACAAGAAGTTAATTATTTACTGTGTTTACTGTAATATTACACCTCCAATGCGGGCCTGTAGTTTCAACTTACATTATATTTTGGTTATTACTGTCCAAATTGAATTTTTACAAGTTAGCTACTTGTAAATTATTTTATACAAAAAGTGAGCCATGCTAACATCAGCGAAAAATGGCGAATGTTGACACGTGTGCAAATGACATATCCAACATGATACCTCATGAAAAAGACTAGCTCTCCAAATTGCGATATATGTGGAATTGTTGAAGATGTCCACCACTTGTTGGTGGAGTGTGTCCGGAATCAACAGGAACAGGAATGATGTTTGTATGTTCCATAAGATACTAGGAGAACCTAATTCCCGAGCAGCATTTAGTTTGTACTGATTCGTGAGCCCTCACTAGGACTGATATATTGGTACCTACATTAAGGTTGTAAAATGTAAGTTTAGGGTATGATGGAACTGACATGTGCTAAGGTATAAAAGTTCCTTAAAAAGAAGAAAAAAAAAAATGGTCGGTGGATATCAAATATGCCCGAGATTTTATTTAAATTCCGAGTTTAGTTTCCTCATGATATTTTTAATTGAAAAATCCGCACTTAACTAGAAACGCCACTAAAGTTTATAACACTTGCTGTACGGGTTGCAATTCACAATTTCAATGTAGGCAAGTCGAATATAAATACTATACTTTGCCTGCGGTTCACTATCTTAAGGGAGATACTTTTGTAGCGTATGTCCTTCCCAAGAAGGTCCATGTAAAATATCAGCTCAATTCGTCCATCCGTTTATGCATGAAATTATTTCAAATAAACAACCAAACATATATCGTTTCATTTTTATACATAACTAGCTGCGCCCGGCACGCGCTGCATGCCTGGAACGCTCTGCATGTTCGGCAATTCTTTTGCACATCATAGTATATACATAATATATTGCCTATGTCCATCTGGAATAATGTACCTTTCACATAGTGAAAGAATTTTTCAAATAGGTGCAGTGGTTCCGGAGCTTACCCTCCACATACACACAAACTCATAAAATTCGCACTCTCTCTTTATTATATTAGTATAGACTAGTAATGCCCGCGACTTCGATCGCGTGCACTTTAGAACGATTCCCGTGGGAACTCTATAATGGATTTGGATAAAAAGTACCCCCCCCCCCCCCCCCCTTAATGTTAATCCGCCACATGAGCTATAACTGTGCGAAGTTTCATAAAAATCTGTTTAGAAATGTTTGCATGCGGGCAGACAGTATCAGCCCATAACGTCCCACTGCAGGGCACAGACCTCCCTTAGTAAATCACTAAAGAGGTTTCGGGCCATAATCCACCACGCGGGCCTCATACGGATTGATGGATCAAGTACTCCAGATTTTATTCTTTTATTTCTGGAGCATGTGGGTTTCCTCACGATGATTTCCCTCACCTCCGAGTTAGTGAGAATTTTTAAGAATCCGTATTTAAGTAGGAACTCAGTGGTACGTGTTGAGGATTTGAGCTCGCGATCACAGGAATATCTAGGCTATCATCGCTCACGGACGAACAGTCAGACAAATTTTGTTCTTTTGGTTTCTGAATAAGTCACAGTAGATATTTATACTGCAATGATTTTTTTTTCCAAAACAATTAATCTGCAGACATGCATGACTTTGTTACGATTTTACTATATTTATAGATAATGTATATATAGATATTGATTTATATGTAACAAACTTTATTGCAGACTGTCTTACAAAAGACGAGCCTTTGGATTGACAGATACATTGGGAGGTGGGAGATAAGATATATATATATATATATACCTATATATAGATAACTTAGGATTAAGAGAAATCTGACCAAATAATCGATAATGCAACTCCTTCTTAATACACATCTACGGACAGCGTCCTTGCGAACTCACGTTATCTTATTTTTGTAAGGCGACCCCGACGTTATTGTACCTTCTTAATATCATGTAATCAGACACCGGATCGATTATAATTTTATTTGTCCGTCAGGGTGTTTGTTGCGGATTTTACGAATCGAAAGTGCGCAGACAGCATTGTCTAAATTCATGGTAAACAATCGTCGAAAATCAGAGTGTACAGCTGCGAAGTTAGTTTCCTGCACCTTGTCTCATTCGTAACAATTAAGAATAAATAATTCTTCTTCCCCGTTAAATTTTAATGGGGTAGATGAATAGAGAATATAATTAGATAAAAATAAATCCTTCCTCCCCCAATACGCAGCCTTCCCAATCTTTTTTCCAAATTCATCCCAAAATCTTCAAAGTTAAGCGGTGTATCTGGGGCATCGATTTCAGAATACACACTTGATATGTTGTACAAGCACGGGATTCTATACAAGGGCAGGCACGTGAAATAGTGTTTTATGTTCAGTAGCTCTACTTCATGTGTTTTGAAAATGGAACATTCTTATTACCTTATTACATAGTACCTACTTAAGTTTCAAATTTGACTTTTTAATGAACCCTTCATCTGCTTAAAGTCCCCCCCCCCCCCCCCCTGCACCCCGCACCCTAGAAGTTGCCCAGGTTTCTTTGATAAGACCGTATGATGTGTCATCTAGTCTATTCCCATATCGATGATCTGGGTACTTGCCATTGTTTTTCATTCTTGGCAGATGTTGGCATGTAACGCGGATAGGCGACAGTATTCATCAAGTGGACAGTCTGTTCATATTCGACCTTCTTTCTATAAAAAAAGAAAGTCGTAGTCTCTTTTAAACTCCTATGGAAGCCCACGTTTAATGTAACGTTCCGTACGTCGGTACATAAAAGTATAAAATTGAACCAGTCATAAATTAACATTTGAAGAATTTGAGAAAGAACCGGTTTTAATATCGATTTCAGGGTGCTAAAACCGAAACAAAACGTTCATTATATACATTCCGATTAGTTTTATTAATATTCCCTCAACTTCAAAAATCTTATCTTGTTTGTCTAAGTGAGAACTATCGAAAGGAGTTGACAGTGCCGTACAGTTGAGGCCATTTTTCCTTTTTTTTACGCCTTTTTGGAGGTTGCTGGTAGTACTAAAGTAAGATAATGTTGCATTCCCGTCAAATTTGATATTGTATGTCTAGTAATTTTAAGTTTATGTGTGTTTTATTTTTGTTAAAGAGCGTGACATAACTCGCTAATATCAGTAGATAGATGGATAGATAAAACTCTCTATTTATTGCACACCAAACCAAAACAAGACAGCAACAGACATTGTAACACATTAAACGCACAAAAAGCGTGAGTAGTCTGTCAAGTGTCTGTCACCTTGTTTTCTCGCGTGCCACGCGACTTTATTAATGACTTCCATCACAGCATTTGTAGCAAATGTCATTTCCACTACTTCTGTTTATTAATCACACTTTACAGATGCTAATGACGTCAATAAATAAATGTGAATTGAATCAAGGTTAATTCTTTGTCACTATATCTAACCAGTTAAGTGTCTAAATTTTTGAAAAGTAAACGAGATAGCTGAAACATGATCAATCATTGAATTTATGGGTTTATCCGTTTATGGCGTAAGATGCGCAGACAAACAATAAGACGGATAAAATAAAGAAATAGTGTTGACTTTTTTGCCAATGTTGTTGTTCGCAAATGTTTTGCTATTACGATTGGCGGTGGTAACACTTACCATCACGTGGGACCGCTTGCTCGTCCGCCCACTAGTCTATAAAAAAAAGTAATTTTATTATATTATTGTATATTAAAAGTATCGAAGAAGCCCATATCCAACAGTGGAGAGACTAAAATTACTAATACATTGTATTAATTAATAAGTTTCCCGAGCTACAAATTCTCATTTGCAACCAACCCTTTTCACGTCCACTATTGGACAAGGGCTTCCTCGTGCACATCACACATTGTTTCGTGCACGAAAGTTGTATAGTCTTAAAATGCCACCCTAGCCAGGATAATTGACAAGTCCACTCTTTTAGAGATGGTGTAGCTTCTCAGGGCTCGTGGCAACGCCTTTGTTATCGCCTTAGTTGTCTTTTAATGAGGAATATGAGAAATGTTTAAGAAATATGTGGTGCTTTTCTATAGCCGGCTGACATCACTGTTCACCAAATTCTCATAAGAAACATGAAATAAAATAAGCAGTCAAGTTACACCCCACATGGAGTACCTACTGCTCAAACCTCCGGGCCGGTGCGCGGAAATATCAGCTGGACCCTTTTGACTCCGTCCAACAACGTGCTGCCCGAATCGTCGACGATCCCACTCTCATAGGTGGTCTAGATGCGCTCAGCATCCGAAGAGATGTTGCGTCTCTCTGCGTTTACTATCGCCTATATAATGGGGAATGTTCTGATTAACTGTTCAATTTAATACCAATTTCGGGTTCTTACCATCGCACTGCTCGTCATCGTCGTAGGGTTGATCCGCACTTCCTTGACATAAGAGTCAGTGCGGTCGCAAAGACACTTTATACCGCGAACCCGAAAGTTGTAGAATGAACTGCCAGCCGAGGTTTTTCCATTACGCTACGATATGGGGCTCTTCAAGGGAGCTGTTGAAGCTCCCTGGTGTTACAGGTGTCCGTGAGCGGACCACTTACTATCAAGTGGCCTGCCAGCTCGTCTGTCATCTATTCTATAAAAAAATCGTATCTAATTAGATTTGTTGTTTACAGAATCTACTACCTCACAATAGTGTTCATGAATCGAATGAATTGATCATAGTATATAAGCTTCATCTAACAATGACTAAAATCTATCAATAATAAATAACATATCGAATTATGTATTCGATAACTCATATTACTCCTATTGTGCGTACCAGTCATAGATTAGTATTTTTTATAAAAAACTGTCAGTACCGTCAGACGGTTCATGTTTCACGAAAATTAACGTCAGCCTGACGGGACGGGCTGTGACGCAAAATGGAGTCAAATGACGCCAGGGCCGGTTGAGACGAGCATTAATTATACGGGGATCATGTTCTACTGTGGAGTCTAGGGTTCCGTGACAGGCAGTTTTGTTTAGGGAATCCTTTTTCGTCGATTTTTAGTTATCAAAACACGTGAATACATTGGAATAATATACTCTGTAGTTGTAGTACTAGTATGGGCCGGATGCAAGTCGTCACTACTCTAAAGAAACGATTATGCAATTATGCAACTAATTAAGCAATTTGAGAGCTTATTTTTAAGAAAATAAGTATACATAGGTGTGATAATAGTGACAGTGATCACAATACTGTCCAGCACAAATGCATTTTGATGACATTCGAGAACACTGTCATTAATTTAAGAATAAAGATAATTAAAATCAAGCTTAGTATTCGGAATCAACTTGGAATTTCGGATACAACAATATGAATAACCATTGTTTAATCTCTTTGTTTATTTTTGTTCATTTTCTTCTTAGTGGGGGCAGAATAGCCATGGACATTTAATGTGGAATAACTTGTCCAGATATAGTGACATTTATGAGAAATCGTCGAAATTTATATGGACCAATTATTCTTGTAAGGTTTCGCAGTAGTGCCTATATTTTTTGCATTGCCTATATACATACTTTACTATTTTGACACGATGATTCAGTTTCATTTTCAAAGATTGAATCAGTGACCTCTGGTAGCAGTTTCTGATCATAGAGCGACACAAGTTTGATAAAAAATTATTAAGGCCTTAGGGGTTCAGTGAT
The DNA here is from genome assembly GCA_914767545.1 of Sesia apiformis. Lineage (NCBI taxonomy): Eukaryota > Metazoa > Arthropoda > Insecta > Lepidoptera > Sesiidae > Sesia > Sesia apiformis. Next base: position 2,870,522 of record OU611958.1, read on the forward strand.
GGTGTCGTGGGGACTAATAGGACCACTGGATCGGACAGTGGTATGGTGGGTACCGAGTATGAGTATGACACGAATTCAGAACAATTACAAAACTTAAATTATGGCTCTTTATTGTCCATTGTATTTGAATGTATGTCCACTAAAGGTTTAATGTACAATAATTCTAATCAAAATTAGAATGATTAATAATTAAATGAAGGGTTTAATTTATGCCCAGTTTGGCAAGGTATGTTCAGATCCTACTCGTGTTCGGATCTGTATTTTTATTAATATTGTTATATTAATTTGGGTTTTATGTTCTCACGTAACATTTTACGTATTTACACAAACAAGCGGAGGCTGCGAGAGGCGGCGTTTCGTTTTACACTAAAATTAACGACGATCCCGGCATCAGGTGTCGACAACTTACAATAATTAAAACGCGCAATCGAAACCCCCGGTGATGTTACGCGCCGTTCTCAAATTGTATAATTAAAAATGTTCTAATTACAATAAAACCAGTAATAATATGTCGCGTGACAGATTAAAAAGTTTTGCCCAAAATTTAACCAATCACAAGTTAATCAAAGACAATTTTGATGGATAGAATAGTGTTGTTAGATAAGTATCATTAATGATGATCAGCACACTCCTATTTATGTTAAGTTAATGGTATTAATATTTAAATTTAAATCAGCCAAAGTACGGGACTAATAGCCACAACAAAAGGCCCAATAGCAATGGGAGGCTCTAAATGGCTTAAAAACATAAATTCAGACTGGACTAATTAAGTTTATTTGGTTAAATTTAATTTATAGAATAATCACAAAAAAATACAAACTCGAAATGAATTATCATACAAATGATACTCGTATGGGCAATAGCGAAAACTACCATCCCTACTGCTGTACTCGTCATTATTTGGGATTTTTCCTTTATCACAATATTTTTTTTTTCAAAAACATCTCAACGGAAATAATCTTAAGTCAAATACAGTATGTCCCAAGAACCAGCGATAAATGATATACGAGTATATTATGGTGTTGGAACACATGAATAAACATGAAGCTAGTCAAATCTAATCGCACACTGCCGGAAATAGACATTAGATCCACCCCCTGATAAAATATCTGTTAACAATTTGATAGATAAATTATCTGCCTATTAAATCTAGCTAATACTGACTTTCAGATAAACTATAACTGACTTTATGATAATACCCGATAAACAATCAGGAGGTGGTGAGAAAGGCCCTAAATATTGGCCCTAACCACTCATGACCTGTGGTTAATCTTTTGTTCACGAAAAATAGGCAAAATACCTTCATATCTGGCACATATCATTAGGTTTTCCTTATTTGATTATTAATTTATATTGATTACTTATTTTCAAGATCTAACTTTAAGAAATGTAATAATATAATTTTACAAAAGTGTTATGGTTATATTCTGGTTACAGAATACCCCCCAGGCGACGGGATTGGATGGAAACGGTATTTTAGACACATGTGCGAATAGCTCACTAATATTATAAATGCGAAAGTTTAGACGTTTGTTACTCAAACATGGCAGATTGCAATCAGGATTAACACGTAGGCTACTATTTGCCAATAAAGTCGCAATCAAAAGCTAGTTTTCTTAATAATTCAGTTTTACATCACGCTTACTAGGATCCGAGTAACAAACCAAACCGCTGGCCTTTATTGGCAAAGAGAAAGTAACTCGACCCAATAGTCAAAACGCTATAAATTTGTGTCCAGCCGCGTTGTAATTCTAGAAGCTGAAAACTGACACCGGGCTAAAAGCGACCCGTCCAAAATGTGGACACATTACTCAACTCCCATTGACTCGTATTACACGTTTTAATGTTTATTGGTTTGACATTAATTTTAAACGCATGACATACTTCGAAATAGCCCGTTTAAAGACGATATAAATTTTATAGCTAACATTTCTTTGTACAACAGAGATGTTACAGCTTTCTGTCGAAGCCTGTCGCTCTATTGTAGTATTTATTGATTTTATGCAGAAGGTCCATTAAGTAACTAAATAACATATCCATTGCAAGAGGAGATTGCAGGAGTGAGCATGCCCTTAGTCCAGGACCAGTCTCAGATTACTGGACATACACTGAATTATTGTTATGGGAATACTTCTTATTTTCCGACTACATATTCGGGACACCGATCAATGCAACACCAACCAAGATCTATTGCGAACTGTGCTGTCGTTAGCTATGACATGGGGCTCTTCAAGAAGGCTGTGAATAGGATCCTGTGGGGTTGTCAGCGAACTCGCATCCTCCATGGTGTTGCAGGTGTCCACGAGGGAGGGTGACCACTTAGGATTTTGTATGCCGCCCGCTCGTCTGCCACCTCTTCTACTTGTATATAAAAAAAGTCCTACACACACCTAATTAGAATTTTCAACTTATAAAGTCTCACTGTAGGACATAAGTCTCCTCTTGTAGTCTCGAGGGGGTATGAGGAGCTACTATGAGTTAATATTTACCACGACTTGTAGTAACTCTTGACTAATATTTTCCTAGGTTTTCGCGATTACTATACATAGCAATTAAACAACTTTGAACGGTTTAAATCGCGTATATTTAACATTATTTATATCCCGAGACACCGTGAACCATATATGGTTATAACTAGTGACAACTGATTAATAAAGATCTTTTCATTACTCTAAGTACAATAAAATTTTTTCGCGTTGGGTAATTGTCGCTTTTTCATGTTTCTTAGATGCTGCAAAGATAAATATGTCGATATTTCTACAATGAAGTCATCATCACACTTAATGAAAATAAACAAAAAACGTGTTAAATTCAAATCCTATTTATTCGGCTTTGTTGTATAATTGAAACAACATTCCATTTGGAGAATTCCACATCCAGCCGTGTAGAGTCGAATGACTGTGTAACATGACACCAAACCAACGCTGTTTTTTTCTGTCACACGATATTCTGTAAATACCAAATGAACATTTACAAGAGTTATTGTACGCTTTGTTGTTTATTAATGTTATAAATTAATCTTTTTATAATAAATCTCGCTAAAAACTCGATACAAATTCAGTTACATTCAACTATTCTTTTCATTTTGCATATTAAGTTATTATTATGTTGTATACCGAAGACTTGTGTCAACTTATTGTGTACTCGTATCTCATTGATAGGTAATTAATTTCACTTAAAAATATAGTTGTTAGTTCTTGGAGACAAATGTATGTTTGTTTTACCAAAGTATTACCATTTCTTATTTATGCAACAATACTTACTTTTTTTTATTAAACAACAGTTAAAACAGATCTAAATCCGGTGCTAGATTTATAGCCAGGACGGACATAGACAGTTGAAGCATGAGAAAATAACCCTTTTCAACAACGGGATAGGTGTGAAAATAAATTGAACGGTTAGGTGAGGTCCTGATGGTGGACATTGGAGTTGGACACTTGATACGCTCACGCTCGCCTCCCGCCCCTTCGAAGTGATGTTTATTCACCCTTCTGGCATAGAGTAACCGGAAAGATGTAGAAGCGATACTTGACACTCGCTACTTAAAAGCAAATAAAAACTAAGCATGTGTCGCAAGCATTACCTACAACTACTTAGGCTCCAAAATAAAATTAAAAATAATCAAGAGATGCATATTTATTAATGCGAAACCTACTTTATTCGCTGATATCTGTTGCATCACGTGAGCGTAGTTAAAAAATAACAAGTAAAGCATAACTACACAATTTACACAATTTTGAACTAATATTTAACTTTTAAAAATAAATCATTAGAAACGCTGCTTAATTTTCACTTGATATCTTTTAACAGCAATGATGAGTTTTTAACACGTTTTTTAATATGAAAGATGATCATCTGCGATATATGGCAACTAAGTTAAACAACATGAATTATTTATTAATATTTGCACTATACTTTATGTTATTTTATTTTTGTTTGGATTGGTTTTTATCCTTCGTTGATTACATCGCTGCGCCATCATCACATTTTCTCTCCTGAAAGTTGGTGGCCTTATAGCATTAAGATCACCCATTGTTCTTTGTGAAATATAATAAACTGTAAAAAGAAATCCAATATCGCGATACCTTATTCCGTTTTCCTCGTCTCATTAGGGCGGAAAATGCACTCTGGCTCCTACTAACTCCCGAAATATGTTGGTACATTTCACAATAGTCTTTTGTGAATTGGTCAGTTGGGAGCGCATAATCTGTGGGAATCGCATAGCGGCTGTGGGACGTGGGCAGCCTTCCCGTCGTGTCTCTACGTAATCTACTCTATGCCGCGAAGATGTACAATGCAGAGGCATCGCATCGCCGTATCAGTAACAACTGGGTATCGTATGACTCTCCATCGCAGCCAGGTTATCTTTCCACGTTTGTTGTTACCTTATATACGGTGATATTAGCGGATGATTTAGGGTTTTTGGGGAAACACTCAACCAATAGAGCCTACACTCTCTTGTTGAATATTCTGTTGTACTGATTTTGGTAAGAGTGGTGATAGTTTAGGCCCTAGACTAGGGGTATTTATACTCGACTCACGTTAGTGTTTTTTTTTTTTTATGTAAGAAGTTGGCAGTCGAGCATACAGTCCACCTGATGGTAAGTGGATACTGTAGCCTATAGACATCCGTGATACATGCCAACATTGGTCCAAAATGACAAACGTTGGCACGCCCCCGGATGTGCTGCCTACCTTTGGATATGGAAATGGATTTGGAGAAAGGGTTGGGGAAATGGAGAGGGATAGGATGGGAATGGGCTCTGGCACATCTCACTCACTACCGAAACACGTATGTACATTAGGGAAATAAGATAAAGTGGGAAATACAATACATTTCAAGGTAGTCTTCTGTGAGATAGTCACGGTAGTATACAAGGTAGTCACGTTAGTGTGATCGCGAGTTTAAATTTTCGGCCCGCACCATACGGATTTTAAAAAATTGTTAACACATTTTTAAAAATTGGTGAGGGAAAACACCTTGAGGATACCCGTATGCTTCAGAAATAAAGAAAATCTGGAGAAAATCTGTGATCCACAAATCCGCACTGGGCCTGCGTGGTTGATTACCCGAAATCCCCCAGTGATTTGTGCCCTATAGTGGGACCATTATAAACTCATACTGATTTTGGTAATTACGAGTATAGTAATGTATTTTTTTAATAATAATGAGGCACTACATATGTACGCTTTCAAAACTAATATGTATTAAATAAATCGTATATCTACAAAATAGATATGAGCGGTTTTTTAAAAATTAATAGTTCTGAAAACTCATTTGGCTTCAAAACGACGTAATCTTAAAAATGTGGTTCTATGAATGGTGTTAACATGTAGGAATAACGGATTGAAATTACTTTTGGCACAGGCGTCTAATATATTTGATTTCGGACCATACTGACAACTGATGGAACTTAACTGATGGTTAAGTTCGTAGATCGGTCAAATCGTTTCGGCTTCAGTAGTTCCAAAATTACAACGCTGTGTTGAAGAATGGTTAAAAAAAATTTAAAAAAAATCAAAGGAATATAAATGTAAATGTTAGCTACATTTCTGAATCTCTACAATGTTACATTTTCTCTGAAGGAAATGAAAAATAGCCAAATCTACTTTTATGACTGGTACCTATTCCGTACCTACCGTCCACATTTTAGCAATTATTTTTACTATTAATAATAATGATAATTATTAAACTAGGTGAGTACATATTTACATCTTTTTGTAATTCTTAATAATAAATTCGTACAAAATTGTGAATGGGACAGTGTATCCTGTCAGCAATAACCTGACTGTTATTCAGAATTCAGTTATTGCCTCCCTGTAGTCTGTCCCACAGAAATGCTATTCTTTATGCTATTAATGGATGAACAATGAAAAAATACAATTAAGTGGAGCGTCAGATACAAAGAAACGAACTAAGGAGTTATTATTCTTGTGTGACAGGAGTAACGTCAAACGACCAAAAAACAAACACATTTCAGCAGTCAGTGTACTTGCACAAGATATCAAATATCAACTAAACGCATCACCCCTAATTACATCTGATTCAGTGCAGTTCCCTTGACCATGCACCAAATGACCTCATTATTCAAAATGGCCACTACATCAAATGAGACGTTACTAAGTAACGCGACCGCATAAATATACATTGCAGTTGACACGTTGCCCGAAATACAAAACGAAACATTTGAATATCAACCTTATTGCTTTGTAGGAAGAGTTAGAGGTAGGCAGTTAGACTGTGTATGATAGGTGACCTTGTCCTAATAAAACGCGTACGCAAGTGACAGTTCGCAGTGACGCGAGTTGCAGTTTCGTAAGTGATTTGCGGAAAAGTTGTTTCTAGGGCATCACAATGCTTTTGTTATGAGATTAGATTTCGCCTTTCACTGTATTTCTCTGCAAGCAGCAGCCATGTATATAGAATTTGATTTACATATGATTAATTACCGTAAAATGTACTGCATTTCCCACTTTATCTTATCCAATGTATGTATGTGTTTCGGTAGTGAGTGAAATATGCCAAAGTCCATTCCCATTCCATTTCATCCTATCCCTCCCCACATTTAGGGAGCGCATTTGTCATTTGTTTGTCATGCCAACGTTTGTCATTCTTGGACTCATATTGACATGTATCGCAGATGTCACAGGGCGACACTTAATACCACCAAATGGACTGTCGGCCCCTATGCCGCCTTCTTTCTATAAAAAAATCCGACGGTTTAAAGTACTATCAATGACATGTCCGAATATTCTAATAAAAACGACAGCGTTATTTTATTGAAATATTGAACAAATATTTAAATGAATAATTAAATTAAAAGTCCATAATGTACCATAATGTCAATAACTTTCAGTTAGCAATTAAACAACTTTGAACGGTTTAAATCGCGTATATTTAACATTATTTTTACCCCGACGTTTCGAACACTTTGCAGTGGATGTGGTCACGGGGTTATTATCAGTTATTTATCAAAATCAGTTTTCTTTAAAAATTGTTTGATATTTTTTTAGTATTTCAGCCACTGGAGGAAATTATCGTCCGAAAATTTGTTTTATGTAAAATGACCATTTCAGGGTTGACAAAGCATTTGCATTTCGCATATCAGATGGGTAACATCACTAGAACCACTTGCCTCACCATCACACCACTTATTAAAAAATAACAAAAAATAATCGTAAAGTTCTGCAAAATTATTAGTTACGAGTAAATTACGAAGCACATTTTTAACCGATCGAAATGGGATCTAGCACAAAAACAGCTTAGTTCTACATTTAGTAGTAGAATTACTAAATCCGTTTAGTAATTCCGATATAATTTCAAAAATTTCCAACATCACATCAAAGTCTGTTTATACAAATGACATTGGATTGGAACTTTTGTTTAGATATATTGTAATAAAAATGGTTTTTTTAATAGAAGAATAGTGGGGGACCAGCTGACGGTCCACCTGACAGTAATGGACCTGTGGACATCTTCAATACATGCTAAAATCATTTGATCTTAAGTAAAGATAGTGAATAAATCTATTTTTCCGACTATATGGCGCGTGCCATCGGGTTTTCTTTATCACGCCTCCACGCTATGTTTGCATTTGGAATGCATGTAAATCCGTCCTAATATTGGTTACACTTCGTTTCCTGCCGTTTCCCGCGGATTTTGTTATCCGTCAGCGTTAAATCTCATCGCATGTGTAAGTGGCGCGCCTTTCTGGTATAGCTTGCATCATTTACACAGTTAGTATTTCAAAATACTTTTGTCAATTTCTTATAGTTTATGAGTTGTGACATGCGATGCGGTTCACTCTATATGCAGACAAATTGGACAATGCATTTTCGTATTTACATTTAGAACGAAAATAGAGTTTGATTTCGTGTATCACGTGTATGTTAAATTATTGTAATCCTCGTATCGTCGATAAATCAAACGGAATTTGCATATAAATGGCAAAGTATTATTTGTGTTATTTATTGTTTGTATTGGAATTTTTTTCGGATTTTCTGCGAAAACTCAATATTATTTCTTTCATTACGATAAGAGCAGAATTTTAGAGTAGACAGTTGATTTTCAACAACTTAAATCTTAATCTTACATCAGAAACATATTTTTGATTGTTTAAGATTAATTTAATATACCTAGATTCTCTTCACTCACTATACACATTCAAATACAACAGCCAAACAAACATTTATACATCCACACACACTTACACACATACATACATGCAAATTCATACGCATGCACAACAAAATATATTTTTTTCTTTTTTATAATTTAAACTTTTTTTATAAGCTTGTTATCTTTGTACTTTTAAATAAATAAGCTGTAATTATTGGATAAGCACAAATTGCTGATATTACCCTATTATTGGGGAAGGCACTAGCTCCCGTGGATACACGCTACTTCAGGAGTCCTAACTCCTAAAGCAGCGTGTTATGTTACATAACAATGTTATGTCAGCAAAAATCAGTTACCAATAAAGAGTTTATTGATATTATTATTAAAAATTAAAATAGTTTCATATTTTCTACACTTAGAACTTAGTCACCTTCACTGAAATGATGCACGTGTAATATGTTTGGACACGCGGATTCGACTGTGAACTATTAAATGAGTATTTAGTTTATGTAATTTTGTACCGCCTTTTTAATTACGTAAATTAGTTATGTCCGTGCCAAAAAAGCAGCCCAATTTTTATAATTTCATTTACATCCACACTGGAGCGTAGGCGCAGCTTATGCGCACAGCAACAGTCGCGTCGCCGCAGAGCGTAGACTCGACATAACTGACATAATGCCTTCAGCTTCAGTTGCAGTTAAGAAAAGGCGTTTACCTACTTATGATTGTTTCCTTTACATTTAACGATAAACATTGAATTGTGTAGCATCTATGCTGAATTTATATTTAATACGTACCTGTAGGTACTTCATTTAAGTAATACGTAACTGTAAGCCCTTATATCGTCCACTGCTTCTCATGTACATTGACTTCTGCATGAGCGATGTATGGCCTCAAAATGCCACGCTGGCCAAGCGAGTTAGAGGTGATGTAGTCCTCAGGCAGTGTTGCCAGATTTTTTTTTCGACCAAGGCGGATTTTTTTAATATTTCAAAGTAAAAAAAACGGGATTCGTTGCGTGATTTTCAGCGTCCCGCGCGGCATTGTATTTTATGTTTCAAAAAGCGGGACGTCCCGCCAAAAGCGGGACGTCTGGCAACACTGTCCTCAGGGCTTGTGTCCTTAATTGCCTTTTACGATACCCGCGGGAAAAGATGAGGAGATGCATACTAAACCGATCGACACCACGCGGACAGTATTTACATAATAAGTAATACGTACTGCTTTAGTGATAAGGTTTGGAAACGGTGGTGGCCTAGCGGTATCCATTGTCCATTCTCATTCGTGAAGTCGTGAGTTCAACTCCTCGGTCCGTAACACTGACTCTCTACATAAATATCGATTTCCAAAATTATCACTAGCTTGTGCGAAAACTTATGCGTTAAATGTATCCTGAGAAAATATGCACTGTTTAATTTTCTAAAAATATCTGAGTATAAATATTGTGTACTCACAATAATTATATTGGTTATATTATTATGTACCATAAACAATTAACAGCATGTGGAATTAAACGCCGATGTAAACTCGTTTATGAGTATAATTACTCTAGTTAAATTTACACGGTTTAGCTATTTATGGCTTCGTAATAACTGGCCGGTGTTTTCTGCAAGTGCTATCAGATCCTTTATGTCGCATTTATTACTACTGCTGGATCCGACTTAAATTGCTTGTAAACCTGTTATATATTACATAAATCGGTACGGTTTTAACCAGTTTATTTGTTACTATACATATGTACAGCACGCAGTGAATATTTAAATATTTGTATTCTGTGGACTGTGGATAGATATAACACTAGGCGTAAATGCGTAGGTATTCCAATATTTTCTCTATATTTTAGGCCTTAATAGCGTATTATAAATGTCCACCTATCTAGGGCGTCTAGACGTGTAGTACCCATAAATCGACCTCAAAACTTTCGACCTCAAAACGAAATGGTGGTTAAATGGTCGTGCGTCCGTGACGTCACCTTCGCGTGGACAGTTAATGGGGTTATTGACATGTCAAACTATTTCCGTGGCGCCAAAATAAAAGCGCAAATCAGCGGGGGCGGCTGCCGCAGCGCATAGGCAACAATCGCAACGCGTTTACGCAATATTACAATACGTCTAACGCGATAATCAGATGAAAACAATAAATTGAAGCGTTGGGCTTGCGGCCTGGGACGGTCTCGTGTTACGTTTTGAGCAAAGGAACGTCTAAAATTACCCCGCACGCACACATTTACACCATCAACCGTCTGTACACACTTACACAGATTCAACGCCTATATCTATTATCAAAACATCCAGCGGCTCCGGTTACAGCGATCCGAGCGCGCTTCGGATATCACGTTACACACTTTAATGGCTGGAAAAGGCCTCGAAAACGTGATATTACACGCGTTTTATTGTATATCGTGAAGTGTAATTAATATTGTAATAGTACACCAAATAATTTATTCGGTGTAACCCCGCGAACCATTGTCGAGATTGGAGAGCCCCTCGCAAATCGACATGAGCGTATCAAATTTAAAAATACGACGCCACCGTCTCCGGTTACGAGACGAGACGAAGCAGGCTGCTTGCCAACAAGACGAAGCCGCAACTCGATGATGGTTTTCCATCCAACGGAAATTCACGTCAATGTCGGAAAAAACGTCTGAAATTAAATCTTACCTTGATTTCTTCTTCGTTCTCCTTTTTCACTTGAGCCCTTGGCGGCGATGACGGATTTGTCGGAGTTTTACTACCCATTTCGAATTTTCAGTCCACTTTTTGCACGTAAATTACACATGTAATAATAAGTTAAAAGTTTTTATTTTGAATCGCAACTTTGAAATCGCGTAAACATTCCGCGCGCAATTGACGTAAGTTTATTACAATATACATGTACTACGTGCGGCGATCGCAGCACGACTGTCGGCCCGCCATTGGATAGTTACATGAAAAAGCTCATTTTTTCCCGCGCTCGCTATAAGGCGGAGCTAACGTACGCAAGCGCTTCAGCCGATAAAGCTAGTGTTGCATTTTCTTTCAGGAACCGTCGAATATGCAATCCTTATCAGCTGCAAATTTAGATTTATTTTATTTGTACTTAATAATTCTAACGGATATAGTTTTATAGTTTTTTTTATATAGAATGATTTATATTTAGAGTTTAATCGGTAATCTATTTAATGTGAACTTAATATGATAATATACTTATAAATTCGTTGAGACATTTTGGCGGGAACTCGAGAAGTAAAGTTAAGTTTTTGTTTGATTATTTTAAAAATTTTATATTAGGCATTTTGTGGTTTAATAGTAATAGTTTATTAAACTTCAAAGTGTTTCATCGTGCGTGGTGTTCGTGATAATGATAATCAAATAAAAGCGTGGGATTGCCTTTTTCGTGTGCTTCCGAGGAGTCAGTAAAACCTACTATCGTTTTACTGAGCGACTACTGACTTGCTTCGACGACACTGAACATTAACAGGATATGTTTTCGACTTTGAAGTTGTTTATGACGGAGAAAACTTGGCACTGGCAGAATGTGTTAATTGCACCATTGCCATATATGAAAATGAAATGTGTATATGTCATTTCATACCTACTAAGACGTTGATAGTACGTACAGCGTCAGCCTGGGATTAAGGAGCCCAGGAGGCATTGCGACTTTAGGGGCCAATTCAGGATCAGGGCAGATGATTATTGATGGTCAACAATCCAGTAATGTTAATCAAATAGTCAAGTTTTTATTCTAAAAATTTTACATATATTTTCATGTACAATGCTAATAATATAGGTTATTAGCCTTTATATAGGTATATCCTCTTTTGAAAAAAATGTTGATAGGCTAGCATAGGTGCTAGCCTATCATTTTTTTTAAAAGAGGATAAGTTTCAGCTATGTTGTCAATAACTCGTTCATAAAAGCTGTCGTATTCATTCTTGTTAAGATTCGACTCTGTGTTTAGGATAATCAACGAGTCCAGCAGTTATTGCCCCAGTAGAGAACGAAACCTCGTTTAAATGCGCTTCAGCGCAGAAAATCATCTCTCTCAAGTTACTTGTGTAAACAAAAGTACACAATAAGCTACATATAAGTTGGAGTACGTACTGATGTGATGTGTATGCAAATTCGGCAGGCGTCCGAATATCTTGGAGACAAGCAAATAACATTCTTTGCTGTTTGATCTAAACCATGTTCGCCGATTTCTTCCTGCTCTTTCTCTTCGTCCTCTCTCTGCTAAGAATCTGAGTCATTTGTGTGTTGCTGCGTAGGTGGAGCGTATTTGTTCCAATTGTATAAATAGTTTCAGAAAGTTCTTTATAACTTTTTGAGAAAACATCGTGTACCTTTGCAAGCACTACTCGATGGACGTTGACAATTGATGCCATTGAATTTAATGCATCATTAGGAATTGTGTTTTCGTCAATTTCGTGGAACTTTTTCGGATACATACATGCGGTATTCTTAATTGAACTCTCGTTACAGTTGAATTTCTCATAAATTTTTAGTAGAACCGAGTTGATGTTGACTTTGTACGAGGTAATTGAATAGCATCTCATTGGGTCCGTAGACAGTATGTAGTCCTATTTCATCATGACATAACTCATCGTACTGTTTCGGGGTCCTAATTGTTCTCCGTATCAAGAGCGTGGTCTGTATTTCAACATCGACGGTTTTGGCTTGAATTATAAATTTATTAAGGTGTTTTTGAAATGAAGGTTACGAGACTACGAGTACCTCTCCCTTCACCTTTTCCTGACACTCTTTCTTTTTTACTGTCAGTAACAGCCTCGGATATATGGGTCTTCAGAACTGCATCTTTTTAGATAACAAGACAACAAATTTAAAAAGTTTCCGTGATTCTGACCCTCGCCGATATGTATCCGAGGAGTACAAACCTTTAATTTTGCCAAAATAAGCGATGCTTTGTTTAAATATGAATATTATTATGTCAATGATTATTCAGAACGAGACGTCTATTAGATATTTCTTGCGATTTTTTTGCATAAGTTGTTCAACATTTTTTATCTTTTTTGCTATGAGCAAAGAAACTACAGCAACTTGATGAGATTGAGTTTCCTCGTGCCTGACGAGTCGTTCATATAGGTATGTTTTTTTGACAGAGTAACACCATCAACGATCTTATTCTTCCTCCTTCTTTCTTCGTGTCTTCAGGTGCAAAGCACATGTAGGCGGTACAAAAGATACAAACGGATTCACGTCGAATCAGAGTTCCTGTTGGTAACTTTCGGTAGTAAACTCGACATCCATCAAAGTGCAAGCTGTGTCTATCACCCGATGTCTGATTCGATTAAAAAGACAAAAAAACATTTTTTCCGAAGTGGTGGCATTTTTTATTGGAGGTGCAAATGCAGAAAGTTTTGAATTTTCCCTGCAACCCTCGTTGTCTGTTAGTGTGATGCCATCGAAATGCGCTTTAGCTCTGGTCTCGCTAGAAACGGAGGAGTTGGTTCGTTAGAAAAGATTGCATTTTGTTCTCAACTGTCGATTGATAATATCGATCGTTAAAAATGACGATCGTTATTTTTAAGGACGCTGTTTGTCGCATAATTCGTCGAGCGTTATTGTTGATCAATAAAATCGAGTCAGTGTGGCGACTATACGTTGTTGATCATCAAAAAACATATCGATTGCTATTTTGTCTCTTTGTCGCGCGTAATTGTTGATCGAAAATCGAGCCAGTGTGGCGTCACCTTTAGGTAGACAGGACAAAGGAGTGCATTGAAATGTATATCGGCATTGTAACATGCAGTCTTGCATTTTAAGTATTATTTATAAAAAAAAAATTCTACTCTTTATGTAATGAATTACAGACTGTAATTAACACATCATTATATTTCTTTATAAAGACATCCTACATCTATGTACAAGTATAAGCAAAACGGATAATATTAGCGCTTTTCGCGTTGTAGTAATTCTGCATAAAGGTTCATTTACACAAGGAGAATTTCTTAAGAGCGAGCATAAAAGAAAATCGGCGAAAAGCCAAAACAACTAAGGTATTTCCAGTTCTTTATTTACACGATGACAGTTCTAATTTGATAGTTGTAGTGTTGTGACCAAATAAGTAATGATATCGATCGCATATATTTATTATATTTTGAACAAAGACAAATACAACAAAAACATTCAAATATATTTTTTCAAGGTGGGAACACTCAATGGCCCACCGCCATTTTGTGTTTGTTTTAATCTGTCACTCGCAACAAGACGGTCGTGCTAGTCACTACATTTCTGTTCGCTGAGTTTTTTCACATTATCCATACGTTACGTTGTGTATTTTGTGTTCCTCCGTGTTGATTGCTGCCCAGCTGTCAAATATCAAAATGCCGAAAGGATCTGTTCTGAAAAGGCAGGCGAGAGAACTGGTGATCAAGGTTCGAATTTCTTTGAAGCAGAGTATCAAAATGGTGGGTTCTTCGACTCCGCCGTATCATTGCCAGTACAATGCTATAGAACTAATATGGGCACAAATCAAAGGACACGCCGCTCGAAACAATACCCATCCCCCTTTTACGGCAAACAAGATGTTAGATTTATTAAAAAATGCATATGCGGAAGTAACTGCCGAAAACTGGGAAAAAATTGTGAGAAGAACCCAAAACATTATAGCGTCGGATTGGGAAATTCATGTGGCATTCGATAATATAGAAGTACAGGAACTTATAATAAATGTTGGGGAGAGCTCATCGAGTGACAGTGACGATTCATCAGATTTTGATTAAAATAAATAAATAAAGATTACCTGTCATTATAATTATTTCGTTTCATTGTCGAGTACCTACCTATACCTACTTATTTTACAATAGCTTCGAAAATTTTAAAGAAGTTGGCATTATCAATCAAGAATTAACACGTGTAACATCTTGTAATGAAATATAATATTAGTTAATAAATTTGTACAAAAGTATCCGGCAGTAGTTTAGTTTCTTACATTTTGTAAAAAAATATCGGATCTGTTATCGTGTTACGTTTATCGATAACTACATCCCTAAAATTGCTTTCTGTCTGACGTGACCTTGTTAATGAAATATGACGTCTTGGTGCCTAATTTTTGTTCGGAGTTTTAGGCGTTGACGCTAGAACAAAGTTATATCGACCACTGTGTGTTAGCTGTCATCGAGAAATTAAAGAAATGGAACTTGTATAATATCTAATAATTTTTGTTTTTATTTTAGTTTAAAGAATTATGAATTGAGACTTTACTCTTAGTAATATTTGGGAAACGTCAATAAGGTGCCTATTTTCTCAAATAATATGACATTTATTATAATTATGCAATATTTTTAAATTACTTGTGTATATCTTTGTAAACGCAATTATAACGTCAAATATATATCAAATGTCAAAGTCAATGATCAGCTGCTCTAGAGCGGAAGTATCTTGTAAACAATTGGCCTTTTAGATTAGAGAAAATGTTTTATAATTATTATATTTTTATGACAGATTTTTATTTACAATGACTTCAAAATTGCCCAAAAATGCACTTAATTTGAAGCAGGTAACATCAGTTTTCTAAATATTTTAGAGCATTATTTTGACCTGTGTGCTGTTTCATACCAAATTGTGTTCCCTTTGAGAGAGCTTAAGGGCACAGTATTTAATTAAAATGATGCAGTTTTTTCGTTATTATAAGTTTCGGGATATCATGCAATTTTTCTTTTTACCTTTAAATATTAGGTACCCTTTTTAAATCCATAATATATATGTGATAAACATTTTCGTCTAATTTTGTTTTACAGTTCCTCTTACGTCAAGAAGTGCTAAAACTCTATAGAGAAATCTTTCGTACACTACGACAAGTACCAGATGAGCGCACCCGATGTGAACTCAAAGAATGGGCGAGAACAGACTTTAGGAACAACATGCATCATAAGGATGAGAGTACCATCAAAGTGATGTTACATTATGGCAAGAAATCATTGAATGATTTGCAGCGTTCACTTTCTCTGAGCAAATAGTAAATTTTAATTGTTAATAGTTGCAAATAAGTTTATGGAAAGTTATTAATAGGTATGTGAAATAAGACTGTGTTCCAAAATATGAAATTCAGCATTTGACAATCAATAAAGTTCTTAGTGGAGTAGCAAATTCCATTTTGGATTCATATTTTGGAGTACAGCCTAACACAATAAAAGTTCTTAGTACTAACACATTTTAATTATCTATTTTTATAGATTTATACCCTTACATTGAAATTTAAAGCTACATACAATATAGGTTAATTGAATGTTCAAACAAGTACAAATTCCTTTGCATCTTATTATTATACATTTACTGAGTAGATGGGAATTTAGCATAATTTATTAAAATATTTTTTAAGAAATAGCATGTAGCACCCAAGAAGGTACTTTTTTGGGTGTCAATAGTAACATTGAATAAGACAACCATTTAAAAGAAAATGTTTATTTTAGAACTTAAATATACAATAATTATTCACTCTATCTACAGAAATTATTTTCAAATAATTATTAAGCAGTATAAATAAAATGCCAAAAACAATTATAATTTGTGAAATTTTATTACTCATTCTTTACAGCACAGACTTCTCGCAATCACAATGTGGTAATTTAAAACATCCACACTCAAGTGAAATTCAGTGGTGAAGTGGTGAAGGCCTGAACTAGAACTGTATCACAAACTTATGTCCAGAAGTTACCCCTAGGTTAATCTGGGCCTAGGCTGTGGCTTTTATTACACTAGTAAAGATCTTTCATCACAATAATTTACTTGTTATAAAATAGTTTTTTTTTATAGAAAAATGGTGGCTGACGAGCTATAAAGTCCACCTGATTATATGTGGATATGGTTGCCCATGGATATTTCTGATACATGTCAACCTCAGCCCAACAAACGTTGCAACATCTCTGGATACACTGCCTAGTTCTCTAGTTCTAAGTCACAATTAAAATATATTTTGATATGATAACCAATCTTATACCTTACACACTTTAAAAGAAGGTTGATAATTAAATCTCATTCTCCTTTCTAAATTCGCCTTAACACGTTTAGGCGGATATCAGACTTTTTGTTACCATTTCTGCTACGATTAAATAAGCTTTACCTAATACTTAATAAATATAATACAATAGAAGCACTGATTTTTTAATAATAAAGGGCAGGTTTGAAGGTCTGTGGTAAAGATGCTATGAAATTGAGAGATTTAATAACAGTTTAAAATTATATAATTTTATTACTTTTACCACCTGGTATGAATCACCAGTATTTCTTATAACTCGAAATAGATTAGTGTTGAAAAGTGAGCGCTAATTGCTCTAGCATTAAGAATGTTAACCATTTCCCTAGCATTAAGAATCTTAACCATTTCAGACTTAAGCTTTACCTAAAGGGTTAAGACCATCAAATGTTAATAACTTGCACTATAATAAGCCTTTTACAGTCGAGTCTTAAAGATTCATTAGCTCTTGAACATCAAGTGTTAAGGGCTCATTTTTCCAACACTTCCTTTTTTCCAACAACGCACATAAAGTACAGTCAAATACAGACAGCAATCAACTCAATCCTGTCTATAAATGGCTTTATACATTAAATATATTAAAATAGGCCCTGTCACACCTGTGCCTACTACTACAGTGAAAACTGTGAAGAATGTGACAAAATCACCATTTTTGTTACAATGTTTTGCTATAATTTGGATAATGTTTCTAGCTATGTGCTGTCCATCAGTACCATAACATGGAACAACATTCAAAAATCCTATACCCATTGAAAATATAAAAACATATCTCAAGAGCTTCTCAAATTGTGATGGAGAGAAAAATGAGAACAAACTTATTCTTGGAAAATATTGATCAACAATAACAGTTTTGTGCAAATCATATGGCAACCCTAAATATAACACAGCATTATTATCCTTTCTCCCGACTATTATCAAATAAGTGTGATTATTTAGAGAAGGTTTTAAGCAATGCATACCCCTTGTGCAGCTATAACCGCCTGCTTCAGTACATTTGACAAAATTATCTTTTATCATGTCCCTAGGTTTTAAACAGGAGTATTGCCCTGGCAACACTGAATCTCCAGCCACTTTTGGCTCCATATATTCAAAGCAAAAGCCGTAGAGGTCTTCCTTCCTGCAGCATTCGACTACATCATTTTCCTTTATTGTTTCCATCATGATTTCATCATTTTGAGCAACATATTCAGCACTAGTACATATTCCAAATCGCTCGTGGGCCATTTGGAGACAGTAAGTCCAATCATTTTTGCTTTTTACCTCACACCCACTTATTCCTGTAATAACATCTCCTTTATCTAGGCCTCTGACATCTTTTAATGGTGAGTCTTCGGTGAGACCTGTTACAGTGACACCTATACCAGTCTCGTATGCTATGTTGAATAATATTGGAGCAGAGAAAAACAATAGCAAAGCTACAAATGCTATGGCAATATTGTGCCACACTCCAGCACAGTAGATCTTCAATCTTTTCGTCATTGCAAGACTATTTAAATGTTCAGTATTGAGCTGGACAAAAGCTATCGGAATTATAGTGAAAACATACACTCCTACTGCAATTAGTTGCACATCCTCTTGTGCAGCAGCCATAGCGTGACCCAGCTCATGAAATACACTGCTGAATCCTATAGCTAGGAAATATACCCAGAAATCGGAAATAGGAATATTAACACCAGGTAACATTGCCTTTATTTCAGGTACAGCATCTATCTGAATTGTCTCATAGAAATGTTCGAAAATGAATGTGAGCAGTGTCCATATAGCGAAGGGAAGGAAAATCCAAATAGTAAATACATATCCGCATGTGAACCATTTTCTGAGAACTCGCGACATGTTCTTACTCCATCTGTATATAATTCTATTGAATACCGTTGTTGTCCAAGAAAAATTCAGTATGCCGACTTTCAATCCGGTTCCCTCTAAAAACGCGTAGTACGGGTAGTGCATACAACTCTGAAAAACATTTTTTTGCAATAATTTCGAGAATGATAACAATAACATAAAATAGTTGACATAGTGATGCATTACCTTGAAGAAAGAGTCAAAGAACCATATAACTACATAAAAGGCTAAAACGAATGAGCAGAGTATGGCAAAGGTCATCTTTGTAGAATAACTAGTTTACTATTGATTTAGAAATATTAGAAAACATTTTCTGTAAATCGGTGAAAATCACTGAAAGTACAATGACAGCCGGTCTGAAATCGATCGACAAATGTCATTTTTTGACATATTTGGGCTGTGTTCCGAAACGTGCAAAAATTATTCCTTATATATTCCTTATTATAATTTGTAAAATTATTACAAACATGAAAGTCTTTATTGACACATTACATACAGATTGTATTCTATGTTCTTTGTGTTTTTTTATTTCTATACATATAGGTACAGAAGGGAGGATATAGTAATTCGTATCAAAGACCAATTTTCACACATTTTATATCACATCCTTAACTATTGAAAGCTGTATTAATCAAATAATCACACAACGAATAATACTATAGACCCAGTCACAGTGTATGTATGCGATAGAAAATAGGCTATACACAATAAATATATTATATAGTGTTACCTCGTATTCAGGATTTCCTTAAAATTGAGTAAAATTATTTTCATTTCGTGTAGCGACTACAAGCATTGGAACAATCGCTATGTCTGATCTAACTGAATATTATGAACCCATATATGATAAATAGCATTATATGTTTAAATATAATTTCATTTCTTATTACAACAAATTGAATGAATT
This sequence comes from Sesia apiformis, assembly GCA_914767545.1. Taxonomy (NCBI): domain Eukaryota; kingdom Metazoa; phylum Arthropoda; class Insecta; order Lepidoptera; family Sesiidae; genus Sesia; species Sesia apiformis. The sequence goes on from OU611958.1 coordinate 2,890,363, forward strand.
AGAATAATGAGAAGTTACAAATTCGTATCTCGGCACTGGATAGAAGCGAACACAAACTTGTCAGGCGTTATCATTACAAGCGGTCGCACCATATACAATTAATTTTACAACTACAGTGGGTGGCCAAATTATTAGAGCCACTTTGAAAAAATACATCATTTTAGTATATGGGTAAGGAAAAGTAATATACATGTTACCAATTATTATAAATTATGTTTTTTTTTTAAACAGCATTGGATAAACAGTTAAAATGTGCTTAATGTAGTTTAATAACGTTCAAAATAATAAAAAAAGCTTAATATTTAGTGACGCCGCCTTTTGCTGTAACCACAGCTCGTACTCTTCTCGGCATACTTTCAATACATTTAAGACAGTTGATTAGAATTGCATCGCTTCTATGCCACACTGCATCAAGGGCTTCTATCAACTGTATCTTATTCGTGATATGTTCCCTGTAAATTTCCCGTTTCATTAATTTCCATAGGTTTTCAATTGGGAATTCCCAGGCCAATCAAGAACTTGTACCTGGTTTTCTTGTAAAAATATTGTTACTTTTTTGGCCTTATGGCATGGAGCAGAGTCGTTCATAAATATGGAATCGCCATCTGGAAACCATTCGTGAACTAGGGGCAGCATTCTGGTTTCCTAGACCTTTATGTATTGGTCCTGCCTCATTGTCCCTTCGACAATATACAGGCGTCCTATGCCTTTGCTGCTAATCATCGACCAGACCATTATGCTAGGGGGATGCTTGACCCTTTTTACGATGCAGTCCTCTTTAAGTTTTTCATTAGGTCTTCGCCTCACAAACTCCAATTTGTCAGTCAGTATATGCACCGATGATTCGTCAGAGAAGGAAACCTAAAACATATTGTTGCCTTTGAATTTCGCAAAACTGAGATTATATGAAAACTAAATATCTGACTTTTATATTAAAAACTAGTCTAATTTACCTTGTTCCAATCATCAACAGTCCAATTCAAATGCTCTTTGCACCATTTTAGCCGCTTTTTCATCATTGCAGGTGTGAGAAGTGGTTTTTTCGCTGGACGTCGACATGAAAAATCTAATTCTTTTATGCGGCGTCGAGCTGTCCTTAGTGATATTGTGATGCCGGCTTCCTGGATCTATTTGGTTATTGCCACTAATTGAGCCTTTCTGTTTTGGACACAAATGTCCCTTATTTTTCTCTCATCTCTAGATGTGGTTAAGCTTTCACGACCACATTTTGCCATCCTATTTGGAGTTAACTGTAATTTTGCAACAATTTTTTGTTTTATTCAATCCACACTTGCCCGCGAAATGTTTGCTATCGATGCAATATGTCTATTGGAGTTATCAGTATTGGTTATTAAAGTTTTTATCTCAGAAATTTTTTGTGGAGTGAGGTCTTTATTCTTCCCCATAACAAAAACCTATAAAATAAATGAAAATGACATAATTGTGTCAAACTTAAGCCATTTCAATGAAATAACTAAATAATAAAGATGTACTTACCAAGTAACAGCGTAAAAATCACAAAACTTAATGAAAAGTAACTTAAATATCCTCAAATTTCAATGTAACACGTGTACGTCCAAACAACTACCTACTGTAAGACAAAATGGCAGTGCCCAATATAAATGGCGTTCAAAAATGCAGTGTTGCCAGTACATTTGTAAAAAGTGTAACAAAATGTAATAGAAATACATATCTTTTAAAAATAATAATAATGGCAACTAGTAACATTTATTAAATGTCAAAAAAATGTCATGTTCTTAGAATTTGATAAAATATGCGTGCGGCTCTAATAATTATAATTTGGCCACCCACGGTATTTGTACGAAATTTATGAACGCATTGTACGCATCTAAATAACCTTCAGCAATTCTTGTATTTCTATTGCCATACTCAAAAACCCAAGATAGAACACAGTTTGATCGGTTTCCGAACGACAATCTCCTGAGACAGGCGAAGAAACGAATGACGGATTTAGTAGTGTGTCGTCCTTCTGTGATTCTAAAAAAAATATTGTGACACTTTTTAAAACATTTTAACATGTAAGTGATGAGTTGTACAGAAAATGAAAGTGGCCCTTTTGTCGTATTCTTTCTACCAGCGGTCGTTGGCTGCCTGACTATACTCTTAGCTAGGCGCTGGGCTAACTCTCAAGTTAGTGGTACTTCGTCGACTGCCGTCTCTCGGCGGCGAAAAATCATTAAAGATCCGCTTATCAAGCGGCCTTTGCCACCAATCGCATGTAAAATGGTGCCACCAGGTTCGAAGAAGACTGGGGTTACTAAAAAGGTACGTTATGATATCCACAGGTGTTTCAGATGTCACTCCAATATGTTGACACCATCGATCAACCAAAATATAGAGATGTAGGTACTAGCCTTAAAAAAGTGGCATTTGCAAATCTATCAAATTTACCTATTATTAGTATATTACTTATTAATTATAACTATAATTTACTGTAAATTCAGTATGTTATTTGAGGCGACAAGAACGTATTATTGATAGTTTACCTTTTTACAATAACTGCAATATTTTTGTCAAGCACAAAAAAACAGTTTTTTTAAATCTATAAAATAAACAGTTTGAAAGGTTTTAAACATGTGTTCCATTTTGTAATTTTATTCCTTGATTTTCAACACACATTTTAAATATTTTTGAATCAATTTAAAATACAACTCACGATATATTTTTGTCTAAGGTAATTTCCCATTTATTGCGGATTTCCCGAATTTACAAGATTTATGTGAAGTAGCAGTGGGCAGGGCACATAGCTCGAAGAACCGATGGCCGATGGGGCAGAAGGGTTCTCGAGTGGAGACCACGTACCGGCAGACGAAGCCGAGGACGTCCATCTGCTAGATGGACAGACAACCTCATAAAGGTGGCGGGCACCCGCTGGATGCAGGTCGCTGCCGATAGGTCTAAATGGCGGACAATGGGGGAGGCCTATGTCCAGCAGTGGACGTCCAAGGGCTGAAATGATGATGATGATGTAAATATTATATATACTGTTATAATATATATACTGTTATAGTTATACTGTATATATAATACAGTTATATATACTGTTATGTAAATTAGGAGAATAACCTTATAACAATATGAACTGCCAAATTGATTCAGGTGATTCCCCCAACTCAATGCAATGCAAGGTAGATAATAGAGATGCCCACAGCCTGATATTTTTTTTATAACTTAATCAGTTCTGAATTTACTTGTGTGTTGCAAATTTGCTTTCAAGACTCCTTATTGGAATTCTTTCTATTTGTATATGAATTTAAGTATGCTTAAATAAAAATACTTGCCTACAAAAGATTCAAGTGCTATAATGTATGTTTAATATGTAAGTTTTTTATTCATTTTAAGTTTAAAACACTTTAATTTCAAATATATTTTATTTAGATTGGGTTTTAATCAGTGTTTAAAATGTGACTTAAAACACTGTTTTAAACTTAGCAACCCACATGTTTGACATATCATAAATAGTAATTATTAATTTATTTAAGGCTTAGCTACTAAATAAATACAGAATATTGTTAGTACATTCAAAGCATTGTTTTTTATATACATTTAAATTACAGATATGCCAACATTCTTAAACAGACATATATACAAATAAAACTGATATCATGACTTAAAAAGAAATAAATATTAGATCACATACAACTGTCTTGTAATCTAATGAAAAAAGTTACAACAAGAGATCAACTTGTAAATGTAATATATTGTAATGTGACCAATTGTAAACGTACACTTTTTTTTTAAATTGTGAAATTGAAAATATAATAACAGTATGCTAGCTAATACATAAATACTAATAATGGTGTCAATGTAAAAAAAAGAAATATAGAAATAAATATTAAACAAAACTTTATGTATAAATAAACTGAAATAATATTACTTTCGTAGGTAAATGTGTTTGCATACACACTTACCACTGTAATTTTAAGTGAAAACAAATAAAGCAAAGACACACATGACAGTAACATTTTATTAAAAACTTAATTATTACTACTCATTCATTTGTGTGACAGTAACATTTTATTAAAAATTTAATTATTACTACTCATTTGTTGTGACAGTAACATTTTATTTATACCATTGGTATCACTCACATACACAGTTTGGTTACAAGGAATTATCTATCTATATTGTGGTTGACGCAAAGAGTTGTTGTAGGGATCAATTCCACCTGTTGATGAGGATTTGAATGGTGGGAAACGTATTCGTTCAGCACGTCTGTCTCCCCCACATGCTGGTGTTGGAATGTCAGATGTGAAGTTGGTTGAGGTGCCTGTGCCTCCAAAACACATTCCATTTCCATCCATCCCTCATGATGGCGAACTACTATTTGAAGCAATGACGTTTGTGTTCACTCTGGTGGGCACTGGACTGCAGTTCCTCAATCTCTACAGAACAGCCTGGTGGCTACCACATTCATTTACAAACCAAGCAATGGTGAGTCTTTCATTTAATTGAACTTTGTTCTTCTGTTATGATAATAATTTTATATTTTGAAACATATATTTTTGACTATTTCATAATTAAAATGTGATAATTATTATCTGACAAAAGGCTCCTCATTTTTGGTTTTCATTTTCTTGACACTCATGAAATCTTCAAAATATTTAACTGTTTTTTTATTTCTTTATCTTACAAATCTGATGTTCGAGCATATTTATATTTCAAATAGAATCTTGAAACAACAAAACTTTAAAAGTTAGGAAATCTTAACCAGATTCAATACATTAAAGTTCCTTTTTCTCATATAATGTCAGAAATGTTTAATTATTCAAAAGGTGATAGACTAATTGAAGAAAAGTAAATATTTCTTTATCATGACAGAAATTATAAACCAAGATTTATCATCTTGGTTAGTATTAGTATTGACTAATTAATTGTTAATTTCATATTAACTATAAATTACATTTTCCATGCCTGTCAAGACAGGACATAATGGAAAATATTTGCATTGTTGTCTTATTTTGTTACCCATGCTCTTCCAAAAAAAATGATTTGATCATCTTTGTAAACTGTATTAAGAACTCTAAGGAACATTTGTTTTCCAGAACTTCTATCTAATAGAACCACATTTAGTCGGGTTCATTGTGGCATTAATATCTCGGAGACTGCTCATGAGTATAAGTGTTGCTGTGCTCAGGTTAATGGTGAATCCAAAGCCAATGCCACATGTCATTTTTGCTGCCAGGTAACGATCAAAACTATTATTTTTTTATGATTGATGAGCAGACATTTCACTTTGTAGTAAATTGGATACTGTTGCCCATGGATATTCACAATACATGCCAACATTAATTACATCAAAACTGACAAACAATTCACTAAGAATAAAGTCTAATGTCTATGGAACTAGAACTGACAATAAAATTGCTTTTCTCAGATAATGTCACATATAAACTTTGTTTGTTTAATATGTAATATGTTTTGAGTTTACAAAAACTGCTAGACTGATTTTGAAAATTCTTTCAATTTTGGAAAGCTAAATTAATGCAGATGGATATAATCCGTTTTCTTTGCCACTTAAGCAAGGTCCGCTGGCCTTACTTAAGAGTCAAAGCAAACATAAAACAATGTTTGGTTTGTTTGTTTGTTAAAACTGCACCAAATACAATTTAACAGTTAAAAGTAACAGTACCTACTTCAAAAAAAAAAATACTAAATTTACCTTTGGAACATAGGCACATTATTTTGAAGACAGCTGCCAGCATTATAATGGCATATTGTTCTTTTTTTAATTGAATAAATACTTTTTGTATAATCAGTAATCACCACTCAAATCGATATTGCAGGGTGGCTCGATTTTTTTATGGTAAGTGTATATTATGGCTTTTGAGATGGGGCAAGGTATTATTTATATGTTGACATATTATATTACTATTTAATATTTACTAATATTTTACATATTATATGTTTATTATATTACTATTGTTATTTATAGAGATGAATTAAGCCTTACTATTTGAGTTCTATTGCACCCATTTAATTTTTTCACATTTAACCAATGATCGACTGGTAGAGAATGCCTCAAGGCATTAAGTCCGCCTCTGTACAATATAGTGCATAAATAGTAAATAAATAAATAAAAATATGGAAATACAGGAATACATTGAGCATGGTATAACTACAACACTATATGGAATGTAGAAATACATTCCAAGTTGTATTTTAGTGTTAGATATAGCTGACATTGTATGTTGATGCCCTCCATTTTACATTCCCTCCTTCACATGGGTAATAAAAAATTCCCTGGTTTTCTATTTGTAAAAAACGCCAAATCTGAAATGATAAATCTGATTATTATTATTTTAATTTCAGAATGTTTGTACTTGGCCTCGTACTTGGTGCGATGGGTTTGTGCATGTACTACATAATGCTGAAACATCCACTTGTTAAGATATTCTACTTATGTTATCCGTAAGTATTTTACTACCAACAACAATCTTTTTACTCTTTACCTGTATCTAATCGTAACTGTAGGAAAGAAGAATTGTCATGCTAAGACTTTATTATGTTTAAGACTTGTCATTATTATGGGATGAGGAGATGAAGTAGAAGTCCCTTTCTATCATCCTAAGAAATCCCAAGTCTTGTATGATGTGTATTTAAAGATTCATTTTAACTTAAATTTAATATCTTTGTATAGCAACATCAATTTTAAATTCAATATAAATGTATAACTTGCGCCAATAAAGAAACGATATGAAAATGGCGAAGATGAGTCGGCAAAAAAGTTGTCGAAAATAATTTACCTCTATAATTATGCCCATTATTTTATGTAAGAAATAATTTAAATTATGTTTAATGCAATAAATAAAACATTATGTTTTGAATTGTAAGGAATTTAATCCTGTACTTTTTTATTTAATTATTATACTAAATGTTAATAAACAGATTTATAGGCAAGATAGGGTAAAGAAAACAGTAAACAACTACTATTCTATCTTTATTTTTATATCGTATTTTTTTTGGATATGTTGACAATTACAAAGTACAACATGTGATGTTATCACTAAAAACAATCTCTTCCAGAGAACCTTAGGGTAGAGGAAAGTTGTTGTATAATGAAGAGACAGATGGTGCAGAATAACATATATAGCAGAAAGATTTAAAATATACTGACATAAAATAGTTGAGAGTTGTAAACGTCATCCTATTCATAAGTCCCAATGGAGGTTAAGCTATGTACATAAACCATTTGGTCCTTCACCAGGGTCATCAGAATCGATTAGTATAACCGCCAAGGATTCATTCCCATTGCAGCTGAATGACATTTGATTTTCGTCATCAATGTCACTCGTCATTCTGACGCTTATTATGAACTCCTCTAATTCATATTTTGTGACATCGCATCTCCAATTCTCTTGTTGTACCCTTTTTATATGGTTAATTTGTTTTTCCAATATTCTTTTGTTATTGATGCTATCACTTGTTTGGTCAATTCCTCTATTTTATTTTCATGTTGCACAATATTCATATTTGCTACTCGTTGTTTTATTAGGTTCTATATATGCTGTATGGGATTGAGGTCGCAGTTATAAGGAGCTAATCTGACAACCTCATGCCCATCTTCAAGCAGCAATTCTTCTACCACATAGAAACAGTTTTCTCAGGAAGATTTTTTCTCATATACGTCAGAAGTTCTGATTATGTCCACAACACTTCATATGAGATGTTATGCTCTTCCATCCACTTTTGTACGTCTCCTGTACGGGTTGCAGTAGTAGAGGAGCTTTATCTAATTACACATTATGACAGGATGTCCATGACTAGTATGCAATTGTTCGGCAGATTCGGAATCCGTTTCCTCTTTAATATGTTTTAAAAAAATACTGTTATTCATCTCGTCATGGTAATCTCCTTTCAATTTTTAAACTTTGCTTTAAAAAGTATGTCTGCGCCTTCTACAAATCCATTTTCAGAGTCGGCGTGAACTAGGGCTTAAATATCGGACGCATTTTCAATTCCGGAATTGTGTTTCGATATTCAGTATTTCAATTCCGGAATTCCGGAACTCAACAATATCTTTTTGTATCTACAATGATAGTTAAGTTTTATTTACTCTAATCTAAATTTGCAAAATTTTCCCAACATTTTTATTATATAAATATGGATTTATGGATTTACTTTCTCAGTAAGTATCCGAAATATGAATAAATAAAACAAATAAAAGCATTAAGTTTTTGAACTATAATTAAAAAAAGAAAGAAATGATCCAGAAATTAAAGAAGTAAAGTGAAGTAATTTAAATCGCATACGAAGATTACAAAGCTCACTAACGGACGACAGCTGCAAAAGTACTATTTTTTTTCGTAATGAAATTTCAAAAATGTAAGCGCATTTAAGCTGTCGTCGTTTAGTGAACTTCGTACGCGATTACAAATGTAACTGACCCCTGAAAAAGCTCTTTCAGCTTCTACGCTCGTTGGCGGTATTGTTTTCAAATATTGAAAACATTTTTCTAAATATTGTCCTCTGACGCCACCGTTTTCAAAAACCGCCATCTCTACTCTTATCAAGCTCTCTAAATCAAAAACGTTAGTTTTCCTTTTATTTTTTGTTGTCAATTTCTTCTGTATTGTTTCTTGTAGCTTTTTTTTCATGTCTTTTTTTACAGTTTCTGTATTTGTATGTATTTCAGGAGAATCGGTATTTTCCTCCTCTTTCTCTGGGATTCTTTCCTGTGGCTCTAAATGCTCTAATCTTTTAATTATTTTAATTATTTCATTAAGCATTTCTTCTCCTGTTGGTTTTTTGAAAGTTTCATGGTCAAAGTTGTCTTCATGGTAGTCTTCAGAATCGTAAAGATACGTCAGCACAGATGCCAACGGAAGACGTCTTTCCTTTATTCTGTTTCTAAGGCTCTGTGCCAACTTGTTGCTGATATTACCATTTTGGCTATCTAATGACTTTAACATAAACTTTAGGGCTATGTCAGCAGTCATCAGATTAGCATCTCTGGTGCACAGTGACTCCACGGTTATTTTAACGATATGGAGAGTCTCGTGTAGCTCTTTGAGTATTGACATGGACTCTTCACTTACGGGAACCACAATATCCAAGTCTAAAAAGCCTTTGGTAATACAGGACTTCAGCTTCAAAAATCTCTCAATCATGTCGCTTAAACTGGACCATCTCGTTTTACAATCCAGTATTAGGTTTAATTCTTTGCCAAACTCTTCTATAACATATTTTTGAATAGCTTCGTTCTTTAAGCTTGACTTTCGTACAGACCTGACCAACTTTCGAATCTTCTCCACTGGTTCTTTAAAGTTAAGTTCTCTTTCTGTTTCAATTGTTGGTATATCAATATCAAAACCACTGTTAAATTCTTCATTTCCATCAGCATAATTTTCCTCTAATGTCTCCTCTTCGTTCTCATATTCAGGTTCAAACATATTTGTATCAATCGTCGGGTCCACAATATCCCCCTGCCTACTGTTCCTTTCTTCGTTTGAGTTTTTCTTGTACAAAACATCAGTCACTCCTAATTGTATGCCATGCGCCAGACATATTTGGTGATAGCCTTCATAATACTGGCCCATTTTGACCATCACTGATGCTCCGTCAGTTGTCAAACAAACTACATCTTTATCTAGATCAACAGCAAACTCTTTGAGATGTGCTTTCAGATAAGTATAGGCGGTCATTGCAGGCATACTGCCTTCAATTCTCACAAGTCCTAGGTTTTTAAAATTATCTTTAAATTTGTCAGAGTGTAAATTTACATTCACGTATCGTCTGTTACGTGTTGACGTATACTCGTCGAGAGTTACAGAATAACGTTTTGTGGTATCCTGTGCGATGTTTTGTCGAAGCTGGTTTTTAATAATTTTAAATTGGTTAAGCACAATTCCTTTTATGGCGGTACCAGATTCCGGTAATTTATATCCACATCTATGAAAAAGATCACGTAGATCTTCTGAAGTGCAAAATTTACTGAATGGTACCCCATCAAGAGCGGCCATTCTCGACACTTTTACGTCCATTTCTTTAGAAGCATTAAAGAAGTCTGTCATTTTGTGTTTTTTTGCCGATGTAGCTGTAGGCATGGACGTACTGGTGCTAGAAGTACTGGATTCTGGTTGTGACTGCAGCAGGTTCTTTTTTTCTTTTAAATCAATAAAATGGGTGGACTTTAAATGAACATGGAAGCCTGTGGTAGCACCACCGTGGCATTTTAAAATTTTAGAACATAATTTACATTTGCCGGATTGTCCGTCTTCCGCTCGAAGAAAATGGTTCCAAACAGATCCCTCAGTGGACTTTCGTTTATCAAATTCCAGATATTTTGTCGGTTTTGATAACGACCTGGAAATTAAAAAACACTTTGAACTATGTTGTAATCATAAAATAATAAAACCTATCATTTTCAATATTTTTTGTTAGCCCTGAACTAAAACTTATATTTTTATGTTAGTATGTAAAAATTTCTTGCACCTTTTTTTTAATTAATATAGGCTGTTATGTTAGGTATTAAAGTTGCATATGCCCAAAGCAATGGTTTGGTTAGAAAGTTTAAATAAGTTGTTACGTATTAACAGGGCTGGCAACATTGCAGCTGTCACTTCTGGATGTCTCTCTCTTCCTCCCCCGGCTCTGGGTGAATGTGTCGTTTGTAACGTGTGCTCTTTGAAATAAGTCAGTGTTCATTAATCTGGCTGTTTAATTCAAGACACAACATAAGTGTTGCTTATAAAGTGTGTTATTTACCATTGTTACATTTACTTTAATAATAAAGTAACAATATAAAAAAATCAAACAGATATCTTATACATTCTATGACCTTATGAAATATATATGCCAAAAATGCCCCGCGTACGGGCGGTGGGGCGTACGGGGCGTAAGTGTTCGTTCAGAAGAAAAACTTTAGTTTGATATGTGCGTGCTATGCATGAAACATCATAAAAAATTATGAACTGATAATAGTGCACTTATTCTGGCATATATCAACACATTTAGTATGACTTGGTATTTATTGATATTCTATGTAGTTTATAACGTATGTTCTTTGAGTTCCTAGGTCACAATATTATCCAAACCAAGGTATTGTACACGATTACTATACCTACGAAAAAAAATAACAGTTCCGAAATGTTACCAAAAACACCCATGCTTTCGCGCACAATTATTCAATAGAGTAAGCGTAAATAATAAAATTTAATAAAGCAAAAACGAGCAAATGAACCAAAAACCTGAGTAAAACACACGCACGCACACATAGACTTACGATTTTTAAGTAATCTTACGATTTTTGATAATGCTGTCTGTCTGCTTGGCGTAGTAGGTAGTATTAGCTACCCACTTACAGGTATGTACCCTCGAAGGAAACTGTCATGGATTAATGAGATAAAATAAGTACCTAATAACAACAATCACAAGTTATTAAACAATAATAGTGGTGTGGGTTGTTGTGCTTAACGGTCATAATCAGAACTCATAGGTACTTCTTGTATTAATTTCATTGATAGATATAGATACAAAAAAGAATCAATTTAGGTACTTACATTTTATTATTGTCTGTCTTGATATTCTGCAACTCAAACTTCTTGCTTTTATCAAGAGCTGCGTATTAAAATATTTACCGCCAATCCAAATGAACTGCGAGTGTATGTGGCTGTGCTGTGACGTGATGTCCGCCTCACGCGATCTCCGGGAGCAAATGGGTGAACGAATCAACGAACGAACGACTAGCCGCACACGCGTAATGGCGCCGGGCGCGGGGCGAGAGGTGCGGAGTGCGGACGCACCGCGCGGATGCGCCGCGCCTCAAGCCGCGTAATAATTATTTTTCAATATCGAAATTCCGATATTGCTCTCGCCAATTCCGGAATTGGAAACGATATTGGATTTCATCGGAATTCCGGAATTGGGCCAGTTCCGGAATTCCGGAGCTCAAGCCCTAGCGTGAACCATTACCCACCTTTGACCGGGACTATCATTCTTTCGTATTCCCTTATCCTTAGTTGACTGCCAGCACTTACTCACAGTATAATGTGCATGGATCCATGATTCGATTCGTCCATGTACCCTAGACCTTTCAATTTATTTTTATTTTTTATTTTTCAAAATTCTTCACAATGTTGTTTTTTAGAGTCTTTGTAATTCAAGTTTTTTTTTTGCTATTGCCATTATTTTATTTAGCGTCGGAACTTTCATCTGTACGTCATAAATGGAAGCAACGATTTGTCTAATCGCACAAACATCAAAATGGTCTATTGCGACATGCGTGTCATGCTGACCTCTTTTTCCTTTACTTGGAGGCCGTATTTTGTTCGCAGACTCCTCCGCAAGTTTACCTAAAATGAAAAAAAAAAAACGAATCAGAAATAATCATAATCCACACGTGGAATATGTTTCAAAATAATTTAATATTCTTGGGATATGAGCTGAAAAGATTTTATAATTTAGTGCTTACGGAATATTACATAATAATTCAGTAAAAATAAAAAAGTTTTTATTTAAATATTTCAATCATATCTATTTTACAAACGGTAGTAGTGGGCGGCTGTGACGTCACCAATGACAGGAATGACACCTGCGCGACCGGATAGCAGTACACTATTATTTGTACTTACATCATATTTAAGCATGTCAAAGCAAACGTACTTACCTTCTTTTTTATTTTCGATATTGTGCTGTGTGATACACCGGTTATCATAGCTGCGCGCGCGTTGCTATGTTGAAATAGATAATAACGTTCAAAATTCTGTTCTTCTTCGAAGTATTTTATAACGTTATATACTTACAATTTTACGAGTGTCACTGCGAATAATCTTTCCGCGTTTTCTCATAATTCAACAAAAGAACAATAATTACAATACAATAAAAACAAAACTCAACAGTACCTAACAAAATAATAACAACAACAGCTAAAGAAGAGAATGTATTAAAATATTCCGGGCGCGTTGAGATAGCGTGGGCGATTAATCCATTCTGAATATTTTTTTGCATGTGGTCCCGTGGTGTGTGACTATAGACGGAAATATAGTGTGAGCGAATAGCGCGTGAGTGGATGCCATTTTCATATCCTTTCTTTATTGGCGTAAGTTATATCAATATTATGTAATTTTAATTTCAATAATTCTAAAATTATTGCGAAAATAAAATAATAGCGAAAAATAAAATTGTTTTAAGGAATAAATCAAAAGTTACAAACATTTAAGGTTTTGTTGTCCTGTCTAAAACGTTTGAAGCGCTCATTACTCAGACCGGATCCCTAGGCGGCGCGCGCGGCGACGTTTTGGCGTCGCCCGTAGATTAGAATCGATTAGGTATAGATTATGTATAAATTGGATTAGGTATATTAGAATCATACTATAAAATATGAAAAAGAGAAGAACCTATTGTAAAAACTAGTGCAATCGATTCTACTCGAGATACCGAACAACCTATTTTCTACTTTTGTGTTATGACTTTGTTTTGACTTTCATGACAAGTATATAAAAATTAAATATATAAGTTAAATATATTTTCGTTTCATTTTTCAGAGCAGTAATATACTTCCTCTTATTCGGCTTCCATTCCCGTCCGTTCCTGGAATTGAACAATTCAGACTCGCCTCCATTGCACTGTTGCTCGCATGATCCGCAGCAGATCAGATCTGAGGTAGAAGTTCTGCGGCAGGACTTCAATATGAGAGTCAAGAAGATTCTCTTCAACTCTGTGCTCGGAGCGTACTATTCTAGTTTTATTCCATGCTGTTTTGCACAGGTAAGTCTACATTTAAAAAATACACATTTTATTTATTCTATATAAAAAAATGTTTAATATCGCCGTGTGTGTACGATCAGCCGTACGTGTATTACGACGTATACGGCGCGTCGCAACAAGTAGCATTTGTATGGGGCGCGCTATTCGCGCGGTACGCTCACCAGCTGGTGTCGGGCGCCGCTTGCGACGTGCCGCACCGCGCCGCGCTACACCTCGGGCGGTGGCGCGCCGACAACACGTGTATAGGTGAGAAAACAGATATAGACGCATCAGCTCTTTGTCTATTATAATAATATAACTGAAATAATTTATTTTATACATAAACGCTTACAGATACATTACGAAGACATTGGCCATCGGCTTCCACACGTCATCCACGTCTACCGTAACTAATTGCATACTTTATTACGAAATACTTTAATACATAGACGTGGATGACGCCTTCGGGTGGTTCCATATTGGCCGATGACCAATGTTTTCGTAATGTGTCTGTACTTGAGATGCATACAATACGTTATATGAGAAATGGAAGGACAAAATAGAATCTAAACAAAATGATTATTATTGAATAAAATAAGGAACTAAGTATGAAGGAATGAAAATACATAAGACAAGTAATGGAAAAGAAATTGGTTAATAAAATTACCGCTCATATAAACTATTTTTTTAATAGAAAGCCCAAAAATTGTGGTTTTTATCAAAAAATACGTAAAATCATTTGTTAATTGAATATTAAATATCAAATATATTTAAGGAGAAATGAAAAATTTTTTTTATTAAAGAAAGTGTATTTTTTTATTAAAATGTGTCGTATTCGTCTTTGTATGTGTCTGTGGACCCACAACACAGGAAATGCTAGTGTGGCCATTGACTGTAGGGTTATCTATTTATTTATAAAGGAGTTTATACAATTAACGCCATATTTAATCATAATGTGAGTTCATCACGATATTATAATCTGTAATATCTTGACATACTATGTTACGTTTTCTGTAATATATTGTTATAATATTTGTAATTATAGTAGACCCCCGCTAATCCGGCCACCATCTAATGTTGCAGAGCACTTTGTAATCCCACACGCCAATCACGGCGAAGCAGAGGTCAATATGAAAGATTTGGTCTGGAAAAGTCGATAATCCGACGCATTTGTCGGATTACAGGGGGTCTACTGTATTTTATATTTTAGTTATTAATACCTAGTGACGTACATAAGTTTGACAAAATAAATCCTCTGCACGCCTATTACGTCAGAACATTAGTTGAGCTGTGTTCTGGCTAATAAATAATAATTTAACAGATAGTGGTGGTGACGTGTCGGCGTGGTCGGGCGACAAGTTGTGGTCGCGCGGCGCGCGTGTGGCCGCTCGCGGCGGCGTCGTAGTTGCAGTGTCGCCCGCTGTCGCCGCCGACCCGGACGACTCGCACCACACTAGGTTCCATGTAAGTATAGCTCTTTTTATGTTTTATTTCAGGTGTATTGGTATATCAGGTTGGACAGACGACCTCATAAAGGTTGCAGGCACCCGCTGGATGCAGGTCGCTGCCGATAGGTCTAAATGGCGGACAATGGGGGACGCCTATGTCCAGCAGTGGACGTCCAAGGGCTGAAATGATGATGATGATGATGTATTGGTATATAACCTATCCTTACATATCATTATATAAGGTCATTACCTCTGAAATTGCCGTTTTATATGGAAAAATTTAAATATTTGTTTATGTGTGAAAATTATATATTTAATTTATTGAAATATTGTCCATTATCTTATCATCGCCGAACTTTTGCCATTTTAATGGAAGTTGATTGATGCCTCTGCTATAGAACAACTGGGGACGGGAGTCGATGAATTCTCTGAAGGCGTTTTCACTGCCTCATTGGAGTTGAATTTTCTCCCTTGTAAAAAGTTATCCAAATTCCGAAAAAAATGGTCATCAATAGGCGCAAGGTCTGGCGACGCACAAGGTGACGGAGAGTTTCCAGTCGAAGCTCCTGTAATTCTGAGACTGCCTGTCGTGCAGTGTGTGGGCGAGCGTTATCATGGAGAAGCAGTGGACTGAAGTGATTGACCAGACTGATGTTTGATAGCAAGCTTGTCCATCATCATTTGCAGTTATTTACAGTACACATCTGCATTAATTGTTGTACCAGATTTCAAGAAGCTGTATTGGATAATACCGGCACAGGGCTACCATACAGTCACCATGAGCTTTTTTTGACTCTTCTTTTTTTTTACTTTTGGGACATTGTTTGGCTGTCTCCTAGGTTCAACCATTGTGACGAATGTTTATGTTTATCATACAGAATCCACTTCTCATACCAAGTGACAGTACGATTCAGAATCCCTTCATTTTTGTGTCGGTTCACCAAAGTAAGGCAAGGCAACCTTAGACCCTTCAATTTTCCGATTTAACGCACATGAATCAATATCGTTTTGTCACTTACGCCGAAGTCTTCTGCTAACTCAGACATGGTTTGAGATGAATCCGATTCTGTTATTGCTTTCAATTCGTCATTATATACTTTAATCTCCGGTCGTCCACAAGACTTGTTCTTGAGGTCAATATTTCCAGAATGGAAACGATCAAATCAAAAATTCACCGTGCGTTAGTCTGTGTTGCTGCCAAGACGGAACTCATATTCGAAAATAACGCGTATTTTTAACTTTCCCATGGTCGCAAATACAACGATATCTAAGCAAAAAATCGTTTGAAAAGCATATGAATAATTGATTTTAACAAAGAATGTCATAGGTAGCTTTAAATTTAAATTAAGTTAATTAATTTAAATTTGGTATTCCAAGCCAAATGCAAGATAACCAAGTTCAAAGTTACCAACTATGAACGAACGGCAATTTCATGGGTAAGGATCTAATACACTGCCGAACACATAAACTGCATCAAATTACTCAATGACTTGAACATAAATTCCTATCTAATATGCAGCCTTTTTTGACTGATTTAAATGAAATGTTAAATACTGGTTTGTATAGAAAAACATAATTTTAAAATAAAACTGCCACCAAAATAAGTGATTAAATAGCCTTAAGCCTTAAAATCGAATCAACACATTACTATGAATGACACTAACGCGTCATTTCAATTGAGGAACTTGAGGGTACTAGTCAATTAGTTGAGATTCAATTTCGAAATCGAATCATACTCATCTTTTTTTGAATTATTTTTTTAATAAGCAAAATTGGCCTACATACAGTACACAATTGCTTTCTGCAAGGTATTCTGCAAGCTTAACCAGTATTCAATATTTCATTTCAATCAATCAAAAGAGGCTGCGTATTAGTAGTTAGTTCAATAGCTGGTTCCCACTTGCCACCAGGCGGACTGTCTACTAACCAGCCACCCTCGTTCTATATAAAAAATAGTAATAAATTTAAAATTATTTTTCCAGGCGGTGTTCATAAACCCATCAATGCTGCTGTGCCTGCTTCTGTGCCTGCAGCTCTCGCTAATTGTCCTACAATTATGTCTATTATTCAGTTCAATACCCTGGCATAATTTCCTATCAATAGTAATATTACTGTTTATTAATTATTATACTATGTTCAAAATGGTTCGCGACTATCTAGTCGCGTGGAAAGTGTATAAAGCCGAAAATATGTTACAGGATAAAAACGGTCCCATACAGTCTATAGCTAACTGAAAATGTTTATGTTGTATGATATTGATCGATTGCAGTCGTATATTAAAACTTAGATTAAATTCCGCGCGCGAACTTGGCCTGATGCACTGTCGTGCGGGCGCCCAATTTAATAGTATTTTCTTTGTTTTGTAATATTGTTATTTTCATTGTGTATTCACTATTTCATTAGTGTAACAAACAGATAGACCTTACTAAATATATACAGTATCCGACAATATATAGCACATCGTAAATGAGAAAGACACTTGGACTTTTAATAATCGGTTATTTTCAATTCTGTATTACTCTTAAATAACTTATTATAAAACTGACAATAACTGACGACTGAATGGGAATGTCATTGTTATACGATAGTGAATGACGGAGAGGACGCTCTACTAAAACGAAAGCATTCGATTGTCTCTTTCTCATTTAGGACACAAATATAAGTGAAAACTGTACGTGAATAAAAAGAGATATTAATTCAACACAATTTCAGTTTGAATTTCGTGCATTTTCAATTTATTTTTCCATCATATTACCTATACATTTTTTTTGTCAAAGATGTTCAAAGTTTCTTATATACGACTGTTTTATTTTAAAACGTGATGCAACGAGATTTCTGTTATGAAAGATCTAGTCAAACCGCACGATACAAAAAAATTAAAAAAATATGACGCCACGTGATATCGGACCTGTCTCAAGTTGCGATCAAGGGCCTTGTTTAGTCCATAAAATCCACGACGGCTGTGTAAAATATCGGCATGCCTAATCGATTATTTTACAGAAAAATGACTTCTTTCTTTTTTGATACTATTTATGTCAGGTAAAAACGGAAATCAGCATGTGCTGATAATAATAAAGAAACGATTATTTATACTGTCCGCACGCGAGCTCCGAGGACGCCTGGGGAATTTTGACATCAGAGGCTAGTGATGTTCTAAAGTCGATAAATTTATCGATGGTAGATTTTTGATAGGCAACAGTATTTTTGATAGGATAAATAAAAAAAACAATTATTAAGTGGTGTAAGGTACATTTAATAAAAAATATTCACTATCTGAATTGTAAATTATCGATATGGACGAATCTGACACGTCAATGTCACTGTCTTCTACAACTTCAATAATAAATCAATGGCATCTTCCATTCGCCCATCTTTTTGCCAATACTGAGACATGATCATCGTCACCACACCAATCTTCTGTGACTTGATTTAAAGCCAACTCGGTAACATCTTTAAGACTGTTTAATCAGATGAGACATTATGCTCCCTGACAATCCTTTTAACTTTAGCCCATGCTAACTCGATAGGGTTCAGGTCACGCATGTATGGCGGCAAACGAATTACATTGTGGCCGTGACATTTTATGAGCTCATCAATTTTAAATATTTTTTCTGGAGCCTTGTGCTTTTCAATTAAACCGTATAATTCAATTTTTCTCATACTCTAGTCGCCCTGAATTTTATTATAAGAGAGCCAGTCTAACATTGCTTGTTTTGTGCTTGATTTTGGGGGCACTTTATTTTCCTGTATACTATGATATGATATGAATAACGCGTTTAGACATTTCACGTGCTTGTCGATGTCGATGAAAATTTGCAAACGATTTCTTTCTTTCCACTCTACCACTTATACCTTCCCCGCTATCCATATAGGTGTATTTAAACAATCAAAGTAATAAAACAACAGCAATAACAATATAAAACAAAAATATAACAGGTAATAATGCGCAAAGGTCGATAACACTTACCATCACGTGGGACCGCTTGCTCGTCCGCCCACTAGTCTATAAAAAAAAAAAAACGGAACATAAGCTTGTCTCAGCGTGGCAAGCAGCACTATGACTGAGGAGCGCGCGGTGGTGAGGCGAGGACAAGAGCGGCGCGAGTCCCCTCCGCTCCTCATACCGCGCGTCCTCGGAGCTCGAGCGCGGACAGTAAATTCATTTAATCTGTATATTTATATTCAAATAACTTCAACATACTGTCGCAACTTATGGAAAGTCTTAAATATGATGGTAACAGTTCGGTTTATCCTAAAATAAAAAATATACAGTTGTCAATTGTACTTAATGTGACTTCCATCATTATTTGTAAGTTTTATCACATGTAATATAGGGGTCGAATTGACTAGGACCGCTATTAAAATATTTCTTTGACGGAGATTTCATTTCAATTTATAATTGCAGTACACCTAAAACTATTCAGTTCTAACGGTTATATTAGTAGCGCCCTGTGCCTATGTTGCCGAATATATTTTTTTGTTTTTGATTTGCTGTATTTGAGAAAATTTGTTGATAACAGTAATAACTTGTAAGACATAGACACCCAAATTGGATTGCAGATATAAAACATCCCCTCCAAAATAACTACTCGTAACATTTATTTATTAAATCACACAAGCAGTATATCGCTATCGCTTACGGCGATACAGGCATTAATAAATTACAGATAGTACTTCACTCGCTGGGACATACAGCATTAAACCTAATTACTACGTAAAATGAGTTCTCATATTTCTTTCGCATATTTTTCTTAGTCGGATAGTCGACGCCTAGAAATTGTATGATTTAATGTATGATGGGATTCTGGAGAGGCCTGTATCCAGCAGTGAATTGACACGCTGATACGAAGCTGGTTCATATCCGGCTCGAAGGACCAAAATGCGGCAGTTTTTGGTCCTTATATATTAGAAATGTTAAAAGTGAAGTTAGAATCCAAGGGACACAAGATTTAATGTTGTGTAGAGGAGTGTGGATGGTAAATAATTTAATTGCCCATGTTGAGTGCTAGTAATTGTTGTTCCAAATATGTTTAAATGTAAAATTATAGGCGTATGCGAAACGTGGCGTCAAATCTTAAGCTAAGGACACATTCACAATTAGTCTAGGAACATATGTACTACTGTCTACTCGTACTGGTATAATAATGAATGAATTTATTTGCGTAACATTTGGTTACAGATACATTACCAAAACGGCTAATCCGGAAACACCCATACCCGTCATCCACATCTATGCAATAAAGTATGCAATTAGAGGTACGGTAATTCATAGACGTGGATAACGCGTTCCGGTGTTTCTGGATTAGTCGATGGCCAATGTTTTCGTAATATATCTGTAGTTTTTGATATTATATTGTAAAATTACTGAAGTCCGACAAACTTTCATACCAATTGAAAAATGCAATTCAAAATAATCTAATAATAAAATTGAAATTTACTATTAATATTTTTTAAAATTAAATAAATACACGGTTTGTCAAAATCTCGCAGTCTGGTTTTCTTTAAAATGTATGATAATAATTCTTCGTCAAAGAAATACAATGTATAGCGTAAGACAGATTTGATCACATTTTGAATGCAACCAAATGTAATATCATAATACATGTGAACTTAACATAATCAGATGTTATGATAACTCGAACAATTTATACATGTACTTGCCATAATCTGGAGTTTTATTTGTCCCTTCAATACTAGATTTTGTTTGAAAATTCGCCGGCTTGGAACTGCCTGTTTTTCTCAGACTTAAAAAGTCACATTGATTTTATAAAATACTCTCAAACTATTTCTGA
The DNA here is from genome assembly GCA_914767545.1 of Sesia apiformis. Lineage (NCBI taxonomy): Eukaryota > Metazoa > Arthropoda > Insecta > Lepidoptera > Sesiidae > Sesia > Sesia apiformis. The sequence goes on from OU611958.1 coordinate 2,911,310, forward strand.
CAAATATGCTACATACCAGTTAATGTAGCGGGTTTATGACATGGGACATCGGAATTATTATTTCTGCTCCCAAAATTATATATCGTCGAGATTCATACTCTGTTCATATTGCTATTGCTGGTGGTTTTTTTTGTACTCACCATGGTTTGTGGCTAAAGTTGATTTATAACAATTATACAAATAAATATTTATATTGATTATATTATCGTATCTCTTATGTATCTGTCAACTCAGGTACATAAACAGACACCCATTTGTATACAATAAATAGAACGTAATAGTTACTTGGTGGGAAGTCACCTATGCCATTCCTTACCAACCTGGGTCAAACCCAACAGTCGCAGTACTACTAATGGAATAATGTCAGCCAATTCAGTAGCTAAATGTCTAAATACATTTGCAGTGTTCATTACGTTAAGTTGTAACCACCCTATATATAGTCCCAGCGTTCCGTCGCGCTCGGAATTACAAAGATGGCAGACTGCGAAATTAGGAAGAATACCGTCCTTTTTCCTGTACAATTTCCCTTTTTTCACTTCAGAGTTCAAATTCAAAGAATAGCTAGGCAAAATAAAATAATCTGAATTAGAAATAAACATTTAACAACAAATGTATAAAAATCTGTAGAGATCTACTTTACCTATTAGCTTTATTCATGGTTAGAGATAGTATTTACAGGCGGTTTAAATCATATCTTAAACACTACAGTCCACTATTTAAACAAATAGGAATAGCTTCAGGTAATTTGTTTGTACAGAACTTTGGTATTACTTTTTCACTTATACCTAGATAAACATTAAACAAGCAGAGCAGTATACAGGGCCAAGTTTGTGCACAACGTGGCCATTTTTGTTTACAGAATATATTTTTAAACATAGTATAACTGTAATAATGAATATAGTACATCTCTTCCTGTGGGCGTTGTGAAAGGCGACAAAGGGATAACAAAGCAGCTAGTACAATCGTTGAGGAAGTATACCACCTCTGAAAGTAGACTCTCCAACCTGCTTGGTCAGTATACCGTTTAAAGGTCAAACATCCCTCATGCGTAAGAAAATGTGTAATGAGTGCACATGCCCAGCAGTGGACAATAAAAGGGCTGGTTATCAATTAAGTAGTAAATAATAATTATTTATATACAAAAAGTAAGATGGTTACTTAGTAAACACCCAAGATGGTGTTTTCTCATTGTCATTTATCTGTACTTTCAATGATGTCATACGGTCCCTAACCACATCACATGCACTTAGCAACTCTTTGTCCTTCTTTGCTAATGCATTCAATCGCACTGTGTGTCTGAATTCTACTAGATTATCTACCAGAGAATTCAATACATGATCTTGTGAGGACTCTTGTAAGGTTAAACCAAATGTCTTCAAAACATTTCTTATATACTCTGCAATTAAGAGAATCGGAACTGGATAATATTCCATACTATCAGATTTTATTATCTTATTTGTACTGCTCACTAAACTCAAGAGATTGTTAATGCATGTTGATGTGTCGAAGTCTGATTTGAGAGCTTCGATATTGCTATCTTCGATTTTCTGAAGAATTTCCAAAATCTTCTCTTTGTAATCGCCATTTTCATTTGCATTACTATTGGCATAATTAGATGCATCATTCAAGAAGAATTTGAATTTATTTAATACTTCTTCGGCTGTTTTCATTACTTTGTCACTATATTCAATTGGGTATCTATAGTTTGACATCAGGCAGGCCATTCGAAAACTATCTGCACTATATGTTTCTAATAGTTTTGGTATTAATATAGTGTTCTGTAGGGATTTTGACATTTTAGTATCCCCTTTCACATGTAGATGGCCGACATGGATCCAATAGTTGGCCCACTGCCTTGTATTGTGAAAAGCACATGACTGAGCCTCTTCATTTTCATGATGAGGGAATTGCAAGTCAATACCACCAGCGTGGAAGTCCAACTGGGAACCAAAAACCTTACTGACCATTGCGGAACATTCTATGTGCCATCCTGGCCGACCTTTGCCCCAAGAAGCATTCCAACTAGGCTCCCCAGGCTTGTGTCCCTTCCAAAGGGTAAAGTCCATCTTGTTTCTTTTCTCAGTGTCTGTGGGTTCACCAGAGTCCTGCATTTTCTGCAGCTTGCCATATGAAGGAAATTTACTTGTATCAAAATAGACAGAACCATCGCTACCAACATAAGCTGCGCCTGTGTCTATGAGGGTTCCAATGAAATGTTCAATACAACTAATGTGTTCTGATACCCGAGTCATTATTAGGGGTTTTTCTACATTCAAACTAGACATATCAAGCCAAAATTCTTGTTCATACTGCTTAGCAACTGCCCTGAAATCTGAATTAGTGGTTTGAGCCTTTTTGATAATCTTATCATCTATGTCGGTGACGCCCATAGCTGTTACGAGCTTGATATTGAAGAATGACTTTAATATCCTTTGTATAATGTCCAGTTTTACGTAACAGCTTGCATGTCCAATATGAGCGGAGTCATAAACAGTGGGGCCGCAGGAGTACCACGTAGCGATGTGAGGATCATTCAGTATTACCGGAATCTTTTGGTCAGCGATACAGTTGTAAATATACACTCCAGTCGGGTTACCGTTCGGCATCAACCATTTAGTCTCCTTATAAGGTTTTAGACTGCAAACGTGAGAGAGTCTTCTCGTGAATATTGTGTATAAATTGATCATTTTTCAATTTTAAACTATTAACTCATTGAATAAAAACAAATCTGAAAAAAAAGCAAAAGACACACAGGTGACTATCATTTCATTACAACATTATCTACGTCAAATGAATAGCTTTGATAAAAATAGCGCTGAACAATTCTCATGACAAACATTGCTAATAAAAGCTTATTTACAATCGTGCAAAGTATAATTTTAAAGTGCATCTTTTCTACATTTGTATTATAGAAGGTCGTTGATAAACAGAAATTGAAATGTTTTAATCTCATATCTAGGATTTTTGATATTGATTGCTTTTGTAATATCAGCGCTGCTTTCTAAATCTAAAGACTATTTCAACTATCATCTGTCATTAGTGTCCGCCTCCGCTGTCACTGGGATCGTCAATCTTCTATCAGCTGATGGTATTGCAGTATTTAATTTAAATTTAAACTTTTGCTGAATAAACCAAATCTCCAAATCTAATCTAAATCCTAAACAGATAAATTAGTATTTTAAACTGAAATTAAGATGGTCTCGTTTGCACCTGATGAAATTGGTTTAGCGGACAAATCAGCATGTGCTAGTATTAGAGCCGACCTCAAGATGTGTTTACTGGAGAGCGATTGCTGTATACGGGTTTGTATTTGTCTATTTTCTAATGATTTACTTTTAAGAGTTGGAAGAGTTGACAACTAATGATAACAATGCAGTTGGAGATTTGGGTAATTCAAATTCTGCTATATAAGAAAAGAAAAATATACATTATTGGCTACACCATCAACATAAAGAAATTCCAATCATACCCAAAAGGTTGAGGTTGGTGGCTAAAGCTATCTAGGGCTATATATAAATATATTTTTCAAACATCCTTTTATTTTTCAGGGAAAGACTCCACGAGAATGTTTGCAACAAGGCAATGTTCCGGATGAGTGCCTACAATTAAGACAAACTTTCTTTGAATGTAAAAGATCATTAGTAAGTAATTATATCAATTATTAAAGTATGTATTACTAAAATTAGGTATTGAAATTTTAGACTCGCAAAAGGCTACCGTGAAATGTACCGCATTCCTCACTTTATCTTATTCTCCAATGTACATACATATTTCGGTAGTCATTAAGATTTGCCAGGGACCATTCCCATCCCATCCTATCTCTCCCATTTCTCCTAATCCTTTCCCCAAATACATTCCTACATCTCCAAAAGTAGATGTGCCAACATTTGTCATTTTGGAGTGATGTTGCCATGTATCGCGGAAGTCTATGGGTAACAGTATCCATTTACAACCAGGTGGACTGTGTGCTCTTATGCCACCATTTTCCTGTAAAAAAAATCTGTGTGAAAAATTTTACACAGCTTGTATTTAAACAAACAGCAGCTTATTTTGGAGTAACAGAAGTAAATGATTTTAAATTTCTAAGAATGTCATCACCAAGTCAGTGGAGTCTCATTTCACAGGACTCCCTATTTCTTATTCCCTATTCACCTAAACCTAACTCACCTTTAAATTTACTGCTCCTAATTTGCTGCACATTCAATATTTTCTTCTGTTTGTTTAATTATCTTTTTCCACTAGTGGATAGATTTTGATAAAATTCTTATTAATGTTTATATTATGTTTTTATTAGCCTATGTTTGTGTCCCACTTGAGCAAAGGTTTTGAGCTCTTTTGTGCCAAACCTCTCTGCTTAATGCCACATGTATGGAAGAAAAAATGTTTATATATTTTTCGTTGACCAACGAAAACAATACTAAACTGTTCAAAGTAGCATTAAAACCATATCGCATCCTATACCACCCCATCCTTCTCAAGAAGGAATGGGAGGCATAATAGGATGAGGAAATCTCATCCGGTTTCTAACTTATATTTCATATTAATCATTCTTTCTAATCCTTTTTCCAAATCCATTTCTAAATCTCTACTGGTAGACAGCTCATCCAGCATGTGCCAGATTTGCCTTTCTAAACTGATGTTGGCATACTTCACAACTTCAAAAACTTACTAGGTGGACTGTCTGCTCCTCTGCCATCTTATTTATATAAAAAACATATTAAATAGCTTTTTTTTCAGCTCGACAACAGAAGAAGATTCCGAGGCCATAAAGGGTATTAAGTATTAATTTTAGTTTATATAACAAAGTAAGACAATTTAGTTTATATTGTTACTTAATCATAGATGTAAATTATCACTGTTACTTATTTTTCAAATAAAAGTTAATTGATAAAACATTCTTTGAAATAACGAAAATCCTCATCGTTTTTAAGATTCAATTGAAGTAAGATTTTTGCTTTTATAACATACTAGCAAAACCCGGCAGACGTTGTCCTGCCATAAAAGTTGATGTACTGCAACGCTATTTAGTGGCGAGTTACAACAAAGTCGATAGCTCGGAAATATTTTCCGTGCTCAAATACCTATGTATACCAATTTTCATGGCGATCGGTTGAACGGTATAGATGTTGATGTGCTGCAGCGTCATCTAGTGGCGAGTTACAACAAAGTAGATAGCATAAAAACCTCCATGAAAAAATACATATACGAGTATGTGTCAACTTTGATGGTGATCGGTCAAACGGTGTTGAAGTCTATTAACATCAGATATACCAACATCCTCTTTTATATATATATAGAAGATTTCAACGGCCGCTAAGTAAAAATCATCACTTATTTTTCACTTACATTACTTCCCATATATGATACCATTGGTCTGATAAATTAGGCAAAAAAGGAAATTTCCGAATATTATCATTGTTAACGAAATATTATTGAACATTTATACAAACAATTTAAAAATACTATAACATTTCTGTAGTTTCGATACTTTATTATATTTATTAGGTTATCGATTTATCTAATAGATCGGGGAGAAAGTCTTTTCGTATTTTGTATGTATGAAGTTGTGATCCAATATCTTTGATTGAACTGTTTGTACCTGGCTGGTTATGATACCATTAAAAAGGTAACATTTAAAAAAAAAGAAATAAAAAATAAAAACCTATTTCCCGCCATTTTTCAATTGTTTTTCTGTCCAAGAAAATGAGTGAATCTAACGAAGAAATTCGATACATTTTAAAGTTTTATTACCAAAAACGGAAAAATGCGACACAAGCCGCGAAAAAAATTTGTGCCGTTTATGGACCTAATGCAGTGTCAGTAAGAGTAAAACAAAGTTGATTTAAGCGTTTTCAGTGAGGAAATCTTAATGTTAAAGATTCAGTTCGCTCCGGTCGCCCTGTTATCGATAAAGTTGATGCCATTTATGAAAAAGTGCAGCAAGATCGACATATAAGTAGTTACGATATAGCTGATGAACTGGGTATTGACCACAAAACAGTTATGACTCATTTGAAAAAGTCTGGATTCACAAAAAATTTGGGTACCACACGAGCTCACTGAAAGAAACCTAATGAACCGTGTACTCGTTTGCGATTCTCTATTAAAACGCAATAAAACCGAACCATTTTTGAAAAGATTGATCACTGGTGATGAGAAGTGGATCACTTACGACAAGAACGTGCGGAAAAGATCATGGTCTAAGTGCGGCCAAGCTCCACAGACTGGCGAATCCCGGATTAACGCTTAATAAGGTGATGTTGTGTGTATGGTATATGAGCTTTTACCGCCGGGCAGAACCATCGATTCGGATCTCTACTGCCAACAGCGGATGAGACTAAAGCAAGAAATTGAGAAAAAACGCCCGGAATTGATTAACAGAAACGGTGTAGTCTTTCACCATGATAACGCCAGACCACACACATCTTTGGCCACTCAGCAAAAATTGAGAGAGCTTGGTTGAGAAGTGTTGATGCACCCGCCATATACCTAGCCCTGACCTTGCGCCCTCAGGTTTCCACTTGTTTCGGTCTCTTCAGAATTCTTTAGGTAGTGTAAGGTTAACATCAAGAGAGGACTGTCAAAACTACTTGTCGCAATTTTTTGATCAAAAACCGTAAATTGCTACAGCAACGGGATCATGTCACTATCTACAAGATGGCAAGAAGTTATAGAACAAAACGGCACATATATATTATAATTAAATGCAATTAAACTTTAAAAAAAAATCTTGATTTTGTATATAAAATACGAAGAAACTTTTTCCCCGACCTTATATTTTAATAAACGCGATCCTAAACGCGTATGTTTACCTTTTCTATTGTGCTCGACGATTCGGCTTGGTTATATAAAACAAGCGGTGATAGCCATCGGGTATCTACATACTCAATGGGTATCTATTCGTAATTCTCATTTGAGTGGTTGTGAGTTCAAACCCTCGGCCCGCACTACTGAGTTTCTACTTAAGTACGAATTTCAGAATTTATTTTAGAATGATTAAAGTGAAATAAATATAAAATAAATTCATTAGCTTGACGGTGAAGGAAAACATTGTGAGGAAACCTACATACTCGACAATTAAAAAATATCTATAGGATATATATTCACTATCGACCAATTCACAGTGGATCATGTCCCGAAACCCCTAGTGATTTGTGCAAAAGGCCCAACGGTACCAATCAGTTGTCGAAATAGAATTTTAATACAGTGAGTTAGATTAATACTACTTCACGTGATATAAGCTTGTTTTAACAGTACAAGGTTTTATGTGAAAAAATAAAACTTCAACTTGAACAGTTCATGTTTTATTACAAAAATAATTGAAATTTATTTAAAATTTCTATTTACGTTTAGAGCTCAGCCCATAATGCAAACTAGCTTTGTAAGCTACATAACAAAATACTGATTATTTTTACATTATTATTTGCTCTTAAGGCTATAAGACAAGGGAAAATTAAATGCCTTAAATCTAAACTAGAAACTGTACTATAAGGCCAAGATAAATAAATGTTTCTTAGACCGTTTTATGACAAGGACAAGACTCAGATTCCGTAGACAAGAGACTGACTTTAACACACTGCAACAAACAGCGCGGTCGCGTTTTTTAAATCAACTGAACACCTTTTGTTCTCACATCACGATTTTTACCGGATACCGATTTACTCATAACACTACGACAATAAATGGAACACATTATATTCATCGATACAATAATGAATGAACATTGTCTTAAGACTTAAGAATTTTATGCAGTGTGTGTATAACTAAGTTTCCAACAACTTTGTCTAGGTCCTAGCTAATGAGCATCTAAGAAACGATATTTATCTCGACCAAGGTATCGTCACAGGCAATCACAAAAAGCTTTCTAGCTGTCAAAATTGTTTATCAATTTTATTGTATTCATTTCGTAAAGGTTATATTTCACCCTAAATTCATTTCTAAATAAACAACTTCGACAGTGAGAATAATTTCTGAATCACACTCATACATAGAATTTTATACAACATAAAATATATATTTATTGCTTTGACATTTAGATAATCGGAAAATATATTACTTATATATTTTTAAAGCATTTTCTAATATCTGAAAGAGATCTCATTAACGCTCCAATCAAACATTGATGGTGGACATTTAATAATCATCGGTTTTTATTCCACTAAATTCTTTTATTGGTGACAAAATACAAAGTGTTAGCATAGATTTTTCACAAAGTTTGAAGCCTAAGTACCTATTGTATTTAAATTATGGTCAAAAATAGTAAAGAATTATTTTATGCCACTAAATGGGTAATTAGGTAATTGGCAAAGGGAGTGGGCCTTTATAAACTATTCTCTATAGATAAACATTTTAAATTTTATTTCGCACTTAAATGAAATACCATTACTTAGGAGTAAATACGTGGTGGAGCTCTCGACTCTTCTTGCACATTTCGAAGGCAATGAAAACAATGCCATCTAGCATCCTGAGTCGGTATCTAACAGTTGAGGGATACACTGAGTCTGCTAATGAAATTTGTTAGATTCAGTTATACTGATCACGAAGGCGAATGAAATTAATATGGGAAAATACAAAAATAATTATTTAATTTTGTGAAATTTTCTTTAATTTATAATTTCATCCGCGCGCATGCTGCCTATTTTATACCAGAGCTGTCCGTGTATTTACTCGTAAGTGTATCTGTGGTATTTACTCAAATAAAGGCGTTAAATTAATCTTATAGTAACAACTAATTAACGAACACACAAGCTTTCCTTAATTTTCTAGCAAGAACGTGCTTAGTTTAAAAATTGACTAGTATTGGCCTTAAAATTAAAAATCAACACATACAATTTTGTTGTAAATACATTTTTTTTTGTAAATGTTAGTCAAGGTTTTTAGTATCACGGAGAAATGTTACCGGGATTTACAATAGCCGGTTTGCGGGTGGGGGAGCCCTTAGGCTCGTTGCAACACGGTATTTTGTTCCTGGCTGAGCGCCTTCTGCGCTCGCCCTAAATTAAACACGACCGGTGACTCTTGAAAGGCTACTAGGGTCACAAGAATTTAGCCATTCCGAAAAAAAAAGGATGTACAATACTATTAGGCGTTTGTTAGCGTGGAGAGCGGCGAGCGCTAGCGGCGCGGCGAGCGGCGACATTAGTCTATGGGTTTATATGGTAGTGGCGCCGTTGTGCACCCTTTCCACTTCCATATAAAACCATAAACTAATACCACCACTCGCCGCGCCGCTGGCACTCGACACTCCACGCTAACGAAGGCCTTATAATAGGCATGATGACAGTATCAAAGAATTAAAGAATAAATGATTTTAGAGAAAAAAATATGTTGAAAGAATTCTAATAAATTAACCAGTTTTAATGTAAACATTGAGATTAATAATATTTTCAATAAAATAAAAGTATAAAATACTGCATTCGGCCATGTTAACTAAAACGCCAATCAGAGCGAATGACGTTACGCCTCATGAAACATCACCGTGTCGCTTGAACTTCGATTGATTTACCTACCTACGTTTACCTAGGTGTAACGTCACAAGCGACGCCATGACACCTGCGAGTGTTTTCGCGCATAATTCAAAGTAGATAGAAAAAAAATGCATAATTTGCGTTAAAACTTATTTTATTGCTGAAATATTGTTATTTTCGGAAACAGTAGACGTGAATCTACATTATAGAAGCGGATTTCAAAATCCGTTATCATGCCGGTCGACATATAACGCCCGGTCGACCATACAATGCAACGTAATAAACTGAGTCTGTTTGGATTTTTGTTTCTTTTTTACTCAATTCAAAAAATCGGCAATCGGCACGTTATTTAAGTATAGTATACATATAAGTATCTACTATACTACTGTATATCTTGCATTTTTTTGTGAAAAAATGACTTTATTTAATAAAACATTAATAAGTACCTCTTGTGGATGATTACTTTCATTTATTCTATCATCTTTCGACTTTAGCGATTTTTTTAAGTTGACGTATTAAAATGATTAGTATTTTAACTTCAACATTTACAGTCTGGCTATGGATTATGGCCTTTGAATACGATAGGAATAGGGTTTTGCAAGGTCGGCGACGCACCAGCATGCCGCCCGTGGACACCTGTCTACGGGCGGCGGTAACACTTACCATCACGTGGGACCGCTTGCTCGTCCACCTACTTCCAAGTAGGTAAATAATCCCTATGTAATATTAAATATCCTAAAATACTTTATTTCAATAATGCTTTTAAGCCGATAACTATGTGCGTATAAGTATGTACTATTTTATTTTTAATGAATCACAATTTTGGGTACGGTTTTTATTGCGTCTATTTTCAAAAAAATATACGTGTGGTTAGCAATAAAAAATAAATATAAAACGCGTACCTGCTTGATAACATGGCCATATTATATTATACTATCTTTAAAAAGGTCCGTATCATAGCTACAACATTTATATGTGCATTATTCTGCAATAAAGCGTATCACGAATTTTATTTCAAATTTTAAAGAGATTAAAATCTAGACTTAAACTTATTTCGCACTTTCCTTTACGCGATTTTTTACTTTTTTGATTCCATAAAATTCCAGCTCTGCGTAATTAATTAATTACTTAGCTTAGATATTTTAATTTAATTAATTCTAATATTTAAAATTGAAAATACTTATAGTTTTTCTACTTAGCTATTAACATAGTCAGTATGCAAACGGCTTTTATGCGAGTATGCCAGTATTTGTGGGCGTCCAAGCAATAAGGGTCCAGATCTCAGCTTCTAGTTTGTGAGATTCACATTTATATAACGTATCTATATGTATTAAAGCATTTCACATATATGCAGGTGCTTCCACAAGGATCAAAACGTGCATTTCGCATGTGAAAGTAGAAATATATTTTCTAAATAAATATTTATTTATTGTCTCATGCAGATGATCATTTACTTATTTCACATGAACATTTTCTTTAAATATTGTGTGTAATGTATATGCACAATTTTAAAGAAATATCTCCATAGACTGTTTGATTGTAACCGAACTTTTTCCGAAGTCTAAAACACGAATTGCAATTATGATTCTGAGCTCATTGACAGGAAAACTTTGTTTTTCTAAAAGACTTTTAGAAACTTAGAAACTTTAGATTAGATTAGACTTTTACCAAAGTTAATATTAAGTTATAATAAGGGCCTTTCTCGCCACCTCCTCATACCATATCTAGCAGAAGGTATCAGAAAGTCAGATATACTTTATCAGCAAGTCAGTATCAGGTAGATTTAATTGGCAGATAATTTATATATCATATTGTTAAGTTACTTTATCAGGAGATAATGTATCAAGAGTAAAAAGAAAATCTTTGTGATTAAGTATCAGGAGGTGGTGAGATAAGCCCTTAATATATTTTTATTTTCTAAACCAATACCACTTTTTTTATTTTATTATGTTTGCTCGAGCAGGCCACGTACAACTAGTCATACGATTGTATATTATTTACCTATACACAGAAAATACACTGATAAAATGAAAAGCCTTAAAATGAAACAGTGTTAGTTATATCAGTAAGGATTAATCTGTAGATAGTAAGTGCTTAACGATACTTAATCTCGGAAGAATTATATGCGTGTATATGTTAATTATTGTTATAAGTGTTATAACGCGTTCAAATATTTTCTATTTTTTTAGTATGATATGTATTGCAAGATATGTAAGATATAGTGAACATTGCATTATAACGTGTCGAAGCAATAACAGTGTGTATCTTTACAAAAAGTGTAAGTATTTATATAGAAATGTACGAAATCAAGAACGTTCCCACTTCTCGTGTTTTCCTAGATACATTTGGATGACGTTGTCATGAACATAAACTTAATTCATAAATTTGGTAGCAAAAATCACGATTACACGCATTTATCTCTAAATGGCTGACCGACATATAATTTAGCCATCGATACGTGACAGAAAAAGAGCGACTAAAGCAAAGCTAGTGCCTAATTCCGACCTCCTACCTTAATTTGACCTTATTTTAAATTAAAGTAGGCGCTTAAAACACATTATAATCAGGACAAAATAGATTATGTATTAACTTCTCTAATTTATTTCTTTTGTATTAATAATCCGTAGTTTTCCTAATCATTTTCTATCAATAGATAAAAGAAAACAAGAGATGCGAAAGTATCAAGAATGTTTGTGGTACACTGTAAATTCAATTAACAATTCAGAAATGTCATTTAAATAATTCCAAATATTTCGTTGCGATACATTCCGATTGTCAAACTATTATGTTTATTGGATTATTGTGAGTTCTTTAAACATTAAATTAATCATTGCACTACAAAGTCGAGAGATATAAGTAACAATTGAACGAATCATTGTGGGATATTTTTTTCTAACATTCAAAAGGAAATATAGTATCTTTTTTCTTTTTAACTTTTTAACATACTTAATATTAAATATGTAATCAAATTATGCCAGGATAAACATTATATTCTAGTTACTTACCAATATTTTATTTAAGACATCAGATTTTATTTAAAATTTATGTTGTAGGTAGATCAAAAGCTAGTAATAATTAAATAGTGTTTTTTTATGGACGAATGCGGCAGACGAGCACAGTCCACCTGATGGTAAGTGGATACTGTCGCCCATAGACAACCGCGATACATGCCAACATTAGTCCCAAAATGACAAAATGCCAATGTTAGCACGCCCCCGGATGCGCTGCCTACCTTTGGAGATATAGGAATGGATTTTGAGAAAGGGTTGCGATAATGGAGAGGGATAGGATGGAAATGGGCTCTGGCATATCTCACTCACTACCGAAACATGTACGCACACTAGGGAAATAAGATAAAGTGGGAAATGTAGTACATTTCAAGGTAGTCTGTGAGAGAGGTGTAACGTGAACAGTCGAGCGCGCCCAGCAGCTGGTTGTAGAATATTGATTTTTGGTGCGACAGTTTAATGCGGCCTGCATTTAGCATTATACCCAGTACGACCACATTTATTATTTATAGCAGATGAGTAGATAAATGTCGTGTCAACGTCGATTCTTAATATTTGTTAAACTCAATAACAATTGTCATGGAGTTTACTTTTGTGTACACAAACTGATTTTGTACGAAGTGATATGACGATGATACGAGTGATTGATATGACAGCTACTTCATTTTTGTTAACAATACCTAAATACATATTCCAGTATCATACAAAGGAAGCTTTCCACACGCGGACTCTCTAACATGAATGTAATTTTTTGGGTATATAGAGTAGGCTATTGTGAACACAACTTCATATATATATTTTTATTACAAATTTTAGTCGCAGGTAGTTATTTTTTGTAAATGTAAATGATTTGAGCTTTAATCTATTTTTTTTGTTTTTCAAAAAATGTACGAATTTCAAAAGGGTAAAGATGAGAAACTATCCTTAGAGAAAATAAATTAAAAAAATCATCTGGTAATTTTTTTTTTCACTAGTTGATTCACATATTTTAAGAGTAAAATTTTGAATAAAAAATATATGTTTGTATTCACAGATTTATGCGTTAGTATATGAAATAAAGATAAAAACTAAGATGAAATACGAAAATCGTTCCTTATTTCGAAAGTTATGTCTTCACAATAACAAACTCGTGTAGTGAAACGACAATATTTATCAACATTTATGAAATTACTAGCTGTGCCCGCAACTTCGTCCGCGTGAAATTTTAGTTTTTAAACTCTAAATTGGGATATCTTTTCTTCCCGTCAGCCGATTTCGATGAAACAAAGCCTATTCGAAGCGCCAAGCTAAGTTTGATTAACCCGTGGAAACCCCATGAAAATCCGTTCAGTAGTTTTGGAGATTAGCGTGTTTGAACAGACAGACAGACAAAAATTTTCAAACTCGTCTTTTTGTATTCTGATACTCGTCCTTCATTGCCCCCAATCAATTTTTAGTATATATATTCAATGTACAGACACGCTGGTTCTGCAGTTTTATTATATGTAATATAGATGTTACAACGAAGTACTTTGATTTTTAATATTCACAGATCAATTGAATAGTTGCGATGTGGGTACAATTTTTGATTCAAACTTTTGTTGTCAGATACTTTACAAATATTTAGGTCATGGTCGATTGAATAAGTAAAATGATACAACCGAACCAACATACAACCAAAAATTGATTTCCCGCGAAATTTATTAATAGATCTATATGATTTTAAAAATATATCTCTATTATTTAAAAAATAGCAAGCATCCTACTTAATTACATAGTAAAATTTTGCTGATTAATTAATAAAAACATGAGAGGTTAATTGACTTAATTCTAGGAGAGAACACTTCGGTTCATAACACTCTTCGTTTAGATATCAATTACACAGAATTTATATCATTTAAGATATACTTAAACTTTTATAATGTAATATTTTGGTCCATTTTTTCACAACTTGTGCTGTCGTTGACCAATTTGGACTCGAGACAACTTTTAAAAGCGTTTAAACATTACGAATAGATTACCGTAAAAAAATGACTGTTATTAAAGAAATTGAATTCGTATGGAACTTCCGTGTCTTTGTCATAAAATAATTGAATTCGTATGGAACTTCCATGTCTTTGTCATAAAATAATTGAATTCGTATGGAACTTACGTGTCTTTGTCATAAAATAATTGAATTCGTATGGAACTTCCGTGTCTTCGTCATAAATTTAAATACATATTTTGAAACACCAAATAACGTCAGTTTTTTTTACGTAGAAAGAAGGTAAGCACACGCGCGAACAGTTTACCTGGTAGTAAGTGGATACCGTACATGGCAATATTAGCCAAAAATGACAAATGTTGACACGCCCTCGGATACGCCGCTTACCATTGGAGATTTAGGAGTGGGTTAGGTATAGGAGAAGGATATAACGAGGAGTATATATAATAAGGAGTATAACAGGATGAGGATAAAGATGTAGATATAAAGATTATAGTATACTAGATAGATCCTATTTTTTAAATATGAATCTATCTACAGGATAACTTCATTTATAATGTTGAAATCTCCAGAAGTAAGACTTTATTTTAAAAATAATTTCAAATTTTAATTATTTTCCAAAAACCAAAAACATATATTTAATTAAATTTCAATAATTAATGGAACTAAATAATTAGAAAATTAATAATATTAATATTATTAAATAAACTGAATTCGAATGGAACTTAAAAAGGGGGGCACACGAACATACAAACTCACATTTTCTTAACCCAAACGCAGACGCCATCTCTATTTCATCGTACTTAACAATTGACAAAGACAACGAAAAACCATTATATCGTCAAGATAAACGCTAAAAGTTGCCATAGAAATCACAGAACAACACAGTTAAGGCCTCTCAGGCCTTTCTCCTTCTACTAGAAACTCTGTATAGGTCTGTAAAGGCCCGTGTAGCCACAGAGCCTGGCTCTCAGCGCCGTCACTAACATAGCAGCACCTGAAAGATCGTCTAACAAGTTGGCACATTCACATACCAGAAGGTACATCTTGTCTCCATGCGCGGCCACGGACTTGTGGAGAGCAATCTTCCTCATGCCCACGGAGTGGGGCAAATGACGGTAGAGCATCCGAGCTCCTGTCCAATAAAGCCAATTCCGCTCAAATCTTTCACCGTCATCACCTTCGAATACCTGGAAATATAGATTAAAATTAGAGGTTTAACAGCATTGTTATCTGGAATTATTGAAGGAAACACGGTACAATCTAGCAAGTGTAGGGCCTGCCATTTCGTCCTATTGGTGGCAGAAGCGATTATCCGACAATTTTCCCAGAAATGAGTCAATTATACCAAAAAGCTGACTTCTTGAGCTCTTTCTACTGGTAAAATCGATTTTGTGTTATCTATCATAAACTGTTTCGGAGATATCAAGAGAAAAACTCATTAAGTTTCAGTTGTTGTTCAATTTTTTGTACGATAGGTATACAGAAATTTATTAGAATTTCTACTCAAACTGATTGATGAAGGTGAAGAAAACATATAGTACTTTAAGTACCTACTAGTTTTAGTCGCCACACTTTAAAATGGAGTTTTCTCAAAATCATGATGTCGTCAGATAATCGTTTTTGTCACTAATGGAACGGTTTGTAAAATCATCAAGAGTTCGAATATCCCGAATTTTTGTGCTTAAAACCCAGACATTTTGACATACTTGAAATTGGTACATTTTATAGCTTATTTGACAACTGGAGAAGAAGATAAAAATAATTTGGGAGGGGGAGAGTGCACGCTGCAGTCCAACAGCCGCTGAGCGCGCTCGACTGGCCACGTTACCCCTCTCTCACAGAATACTACCTTGAAATGTACTGCATTTCCCACTTTACCATATTTCTCTAATGTATGTACGTGTTTCGGTAGTGAGTGAGATGTGCCAGAGCCCATTCCCATCCTATCCCTTCCCATTTTCCCAAACTTTTCTCCAAATCTATTCCTGTATATTTTTTTTTTATAGACTAGTGGGCGGACGAGCAAGCGGTCCCACGTGATGGTAAGTGTTACCGCCACCCATGGACACCTGCAACACCAGGGGGGATGCGGGCGCGCCGCCGACCTTGCAAAATCCTATTCACATCTCCAAAGGTAGGCAGCGCATCCGGAGTCGTGCCAACGTTTGTTATTCTGGACTAATGATGGCATATATCGCGGATGTCTATGGGCGACAGTATCCACTTACCATCAGGTGAATTGTATGCTCGTCTGCCGCCTTCGTATCTACATAAAAAAAAATCAAATTCATCAGAATATTGGATGGATTGCTATCTCTGTCACTCACGTGTGAATGTAATGGTACTACGCAGTACTTTTCTATCATTGATTTTTGGACTTCATGACAATTGGCGAATTTACGTATTAAGAATAACAGACCTTATAAACACTAATAATGAATCCAGTAGTTGGTGTATGTGATTTCTTTGGTCCACCAGCCAAATCGCTGAATGGTGGTCTGCAAATCATTGCCACTTCACTATACAAGTCTAAAGTATGAGCAGCAGAGTATCTAATCATCTTCGGATCAAATTTTGTCAAGGAAGCACATCTCATGTTGTTGTAGAAAAGTAAAGGATCAGTTTGTGTCGTATTTATCACATAGTATGATATGAATGGAAAATCTGCGTTCTTCTCCATATTAGCTAATAGCATTCCTCCCACAGCCGTGTTAGCCTGAGCTACTTCAGTTAGAAGCTCGCTTGCGGCCATCTTCTGTTTGAATAAAGGTTTGGCAAGCGGGGATTCTAATACTGGCTCTATTGGTTCTAATGGGCTCATCAAATGCGCCAATATACACAATTTTGGATCAGCTATTTCCAAAATGCTCAAGGAGTTTTGTGTGGTTTTAGTTGTCGCTCCTTTTTCCGGCGTCGGAGGTGGTACTGGAAGCTGCAATTAAAGGAAATAAGTATGATTAATTTCCAAAGCTGAAATTTTAAATATTCATTGTTTATTTATTATTTCAGGTAATTAATTCATATTTTGGTAGTTATTTGGTAGTTGGCCTGATGAGTAAAGGGTCTCAGATTCTCAGTCAGACAGTGTCAGTGTTTGTTTGAGTGTGGATTATTTTCATATTTGTGGGTGTCTCTAGACCTACAATACAGAGAATCCTATCGTGGGCTGTTGAATGTGGTGTTATTTAATATCTATCTTTTTGATACTCCCTGATCATGTCTATGTAACTCACCTTTCGCTCATTGGCTGTCTTCCTCAATGAATAATAATGATTTATTCAATACTTTTTTAACTCCCGATTCCTAAACCGGGCAGCGTATTTGCCAACGTTCTTCATTTTTCAGCGATGTTGACATAAGTATAGATTTGTCGAATTTAAATAAATCCGGAGCATGTGTTAATCATCTGATGGGTGTTATATGCTAATAAATATTGTCGTATATTCCTTATCCAAGCCCATCCCATCTTATTGTGTGAGGAGTATAATGATATAAGAGCGGTCTCTCATATCATTCTTTTCTTCAGTTCATATTCTATCTCCTCTTGTCTCATTGTAACCGTAACCGTCCCTTAATACTTCCCAACACTTCTTCCGAATCCATTTCTAAATCTCCAAAGGTAGACATTCGAGGACATGCGAACGTTTGTTAAATTAAACTGACGATGGCATGTATTACAGATGTCGCAGGTCGACAGTATTCACTTACCACCATGTGAGCTGTGCCGCCTTCTTGCCATAAAAACATACGTTTGGAACTCACCGGCACTCCATCAGGCAGGAACCGATCAAGGGCGTGTGCAGGTATCACAAAGCAGTCTTTCTCTAACGTCGCCAGCGAGACGGGCTCCGTGCGGCGGCGGTGGTCCGTCGTGTGGTGCGAGGGCCGGTCCCATCGCAGCAGGGACACAGAGGGCTCCCGAGTGACGAGCGGCTGTGGGGGTTCCAATTCCGGACACGTACCAGCACCGAGGACGGGGCCACATCGTTCTGAAACCAGGGAAGATTTAGAATTAGTATTTCAAGAACAACAAGTACGAGTATAAGGAAATGATGTAGGTATACGTTTTTCGGGTTATTGCATATTCGCCACAGTGAAAATTTACCACCGCAAAAACATATTCTCGTCAATATAATGTGTAAACTCGCCACAGATATTTTTTTATATCTCTAAGTTCAAAAAGTACAAAAGTTTGCCGATGCGTAAAATTATATACATAATTATTATGTTTTTGACCATAAAATAATGTCGATTTATCTGGTTTTGGTTTTCTTTTTGCTGCTAACTGAATAAAATGGGTTGACTTTGTTATGTTTAATTAACTGTAGGGAATATTCATATAAATTTTAAAATTGTGATGAATATTATGTGACAAATATTCATTGTAGCGAATGTGCAATAACCTGTTTTTTCGTGCTTGTTCCGACATTATATATCACTTACTTTCGATTTTGTAGAATCAAAAATAATTACTAATTGTCTGTAGAGTTCTTCATCGGTCGGTGATGAATCTCGAAAATCTCTTGGTAGACAAGAAAACAACTTTTTATTATCGTCCTCATCATCCAAGTCTTTCCATTTAGAGCTTAAACATGTCACGAGAAACGTCGACAGATACATAATCTACGTTACCCTAATTACCCTATGCCGATGCGTTACCCTATGACCTAATGACGAGTGACGAATATCTTTGTACGCAATCGTTATACGAGTATGTACATGTGTTCTCAGATTCTCAGTATTCTCGAAGACTGAAATCATAGACTGTTGACAAGAAATCGTGTGGATTTCTTTTTTTTTTTTGTAAAAAGTAATAATTTTTGTGCTTTGTTTATAGCAAATATACAGGATTAGATAAAAAATCTCCCACTTGACACTGAATTTCGTTCGTGAAAATTAACAACTTTTGTTCTAAAACTTTTTTAGAATTGAGCACTTTTTTCACACAAACCACTCACTCACTTACTTACTTAGGAGAGACTGCACGCTGCATTTCCACAGCCGCTGGCCGCACACGACTGGCCACGTTACCCCTCTCTCACAGAAGACTACCTTGAAATGTACTGCATTTCCTACCTTATCGTATTTCCCCAATGTACATACGTGTTTCGATAGTGAGTGAGATATGCTAGAGCCCATTCCCATCTCATCCTATCCCTCCCCATTTTCCCAATCCATTACTTAATCTGCAAAGGTAGGCAGCGCATCCGGGAGCGTGCCAACGTTCCTCCCCCTGAACTGATGTTGGCATGTACCACGGATGTCTATGGACGACAGTATCCACTTACCTTCAGGTATACTGTATGGTCGGCAGCTGCTGCTTTTTTTTCTATAAAAAACTCACCCGTACCGATTTACATAGATATAGATATCTAAGATTAATGGTTTGACTAGCGTCTGTTTTTGAATGGAGTGTGTGGCGGTGCCGTTCATAATAAAGTACAATACAAGGTCAGAGGCTCCATTTGAAAAGATTTTTTTGAAAAAACATCAAATTCAGAAAATGGTCGTAACACTAAAGTTGTTAGTTTTGTTTAATTATAAAAACTCAGTGTTAAGAGCGTGCAAGTACGAGTATGTTTTATTTAATCCTCTATAGAGGTGTTTTACAAAAAATGCAAAATACTTATTGAATTTATAGCAAAAAATTTGCGTTGAATTTTCATCTATGGCCTATGGCAATCTATGGTAATCGATTTGCGAATTACATACGTTTGCTTTCGGGAATACATCTGAATATACACTATTGTATACAAAAAAAACAGTATTTAGGTAAACAGTATACATGTTTGTAAAATCGCAGTGTTTGTAATACCCTGTAGTATAATTTTAACCTTTGTAGAAACGCACAACCCTAGTAGCATAGTACTATGGCGTTATAAGTACCTACTTAATAAATAAATGACTATAAAACATAAAAATAATGTCTCGTGAAATGCCAACGCTAAATTCTCGGCGTCCCAATTCACTCGAAAATAGCTTTGTTGACGATTGCGCTCAAATGTAAGTACGTAGGGTGTGGCGTTTATTAAATGTACACCTACATGATTTTATGTGGTTATGATATGAAACTCAGATCAACTAAAATACATAGATGGATAATTCTTTGTGGCACAATCGTGTACATGAGTGATTCTAGTGGCATAAATATAATGCTACATAAACTAGAAGCAGGTACTTAATAATTATAATTTTAAAAGCCTTTGCATTTTATTTATTTACTTACTTAAAATCAATTACGCAACACATTCACCTCTAAATACTAATAATTCATTAATTAATTATTAATATAATTAATATATCATTTTTTATATTGGCAACACCGTTTTATAAAAAAATATTGCAGTTTTTTGTAAAAAGTTTAACTAACAAAAATACTGTCGGGGCCAGACCTCTTGAAAGTACCTAAACATTTTCAGGTTTATAACAATATGAATTTCAGTTTGTTCCGTCATTCTTCGTCTCTTTTCTTATTTTTAATTCCTCTTTTACTAAATATATAATATATTAATTAATCACAGTTCTCCCTTTGCTGTCGTCCACAAATATGTTCTTGGTATTTTTTGGTCGCCAAATGACAGACTGAATTGTGCATTAAGTAAATTTGACCGCCTTGCAAATGCCTCGCATAATAAGGTCGTAACCGGTACATCTCTGTATTTTGGTTGATCGATGTATTTAATTTTATACTGCGTAGTGATAGTGACGTACGCATGCTTATTAAATGCCTCGCCGAAAATAAGTTTGTGTTTACAGCCAAAACTATCGGTCACGTTAATCCGGTTTATACCAGTTTATGAATTTATTATGTAGACAAGAGTTTCAAGACTGATTGTTACGATTAGGAGTTTAAAAAAACAACTGAGTTGTTTAGTACCAATAATTATAGATAAGTTTAGACTGAAAATCTTGAACTTTTAATACTAAGTTTGCAGATCACGTCGTCATATCTTTCAGATTTCAAGACAGTTATTTCCATACAATGATTTATGACCATTAGCAGTGATTTTATGGTAGTCCTGGAAACGTTTCACGGGGGCGCGGCGCTCTAATTACTATTTACAATTTGTTGATTTTAAGGTACCTTTTATACAGAATATATGACGTCATTTTAGAAAGAAACCCTTTGTGGGTATATACATTGATTTAAAAAAAAACATTAATTCAAGATTAAATTTTAATAGAAATTTACTCTAGATAATAAATATATATTTTTTCAATGATTTCACTAAAGTCTCAACATCTGGGAAACTAGCAACTAAAATGGATCCTTTTTAAGTAACATCACAAATTGTTTAGTAATTAATTTTGCTTGTATCTAATAGTGTTCATCTAACTGGTACACAAAAACAATGTCCGTCTGTCTGTCACTGAACATATTTATAGCCCTTGTGACGTCCCGCCTCGCATCTGGCTTGTTATTAATGACTAAACTGACGAGAACTTCGTCCAATTAAATGAGAACATAGTTTTTAATATGGCCTTTTCGCTATAAATTACAAAATGGACTTGTTTAATACATTCTCTTCAACTATTAGATACTTTAGAATGTGTAACTAAATTTTTGTATAAAACTTACTCGTACGTCAATTTCATCTTGGATGTCAACAGTAAACAAAACAATATCTCGCGCGAAATTATCACTCCTGTCACATTCACTTTCTGCTTCACTAACACAAGAGGCGTTGTTTACTTTACCTGCACCATCATTGAACTGCGTGCTGGCCCGCGGCGCCGAGAAGAGTATATGGGTTTTGTAACGGTGTTCTTCCATGCAGTATCGCTCGCGGTCGCGGCGTTTGGCGTTCCTCCCTGCACCGAGCGCCCCTCTCGCTTTCCCCCCACCACTAGTTCCTCCTACGAGGGACTTCTCCCCGCTGAAGTTCTTCCGAAACATCAAATTCATCTTGGAAGATTGCCACCCGACTATCCTTCTCACACCCCTTGATCAAAATAACTGGTTATACCGCTCTAATGTTTTGTCTAACAAGTAATTAGTGCAGCGAGCCGCGCCAACAAGCTAATCTCAACTATGTTCAGACATCTTTCGTCACGTTACAACTATTGCATTTATAGTGGTTTGTTTACACACAGTTTGGGTTTAATGCCTGTAGAATTATGGTTGATTTTATAACGTTGCAAGATGATCCAAGTACATTACTAAACTGTTTAAATATTATTATATTTCTCCGTCAGTAATATTATTTTGTTGTAGTTATTTTGTTTGATTCGCACATCATCTGATATCAGTCACATTGATCTAGAACTTTTTATCAGTAGGTATTCTTGGGTCCAAATTTTTGTATCTTAACACAGGAATGGAATGAAGAATTTAATTGAGTTTTAATTTTTCCTTCATATATCTCTATATCTAGGTTACGTTGAAAGAATATTTAACGGTTATAATTTATACCTAAATGTTATCTAATACCAAACCTTAACGTCTCCGCTGTAACATGTCGTTTACATTAAATACTTTGTATAAACACAAAGAATATTCTTTGTTTTCACAAAGAGAATTGTTGAACAAATTACTTACAGCGACGGTCCTCAAATGATTGTCGTTTCAGCCTTTATCCATTTCCTATACGGTTCCAATGAAGGGATCAATATCACTTGTAATCAACAATCCCTTTGTATGAAATATTAAACAAACGTCATCGATTTTGCTGCTTACAATGGAGAAACTAAAGAGTAGTTAAGGAAATGTATAGCGCGTTTGTTTTATTGGAAACGCTTAAAGTGTAAGCATTCCAACAATACTCAGGTGAAAATGCTTGAGCTTTAAGCGACAGGTTTAATTATTATTTATCTTGCTTGCTGTACAACAGGTATAAAAATTAAAGACAATATATATTGGTTTACACGTAGGTATATGACACAAATAATTAAATATAGTCAAAAATATGACAAGGACGTAAAATCCAGAGATCTGATGTTTAGTTTGTAAAGTCATATGCTTCACTAAGAGCAAGAATGTACAATATAATCAACAAATAAAATGTTAGTAACATAAGCTTTCAAACGTTATCCAATCTAATCTCTTGAGTGGTTTTCAAGAGGTACTTGTTACCTAACATATGTTTATCATAAAAAAGGGATTCTCTATTTTACCAGAGTACTGTAGAAATACGTCCAGGGCTTCATAACATAGGGGCGTATTTTGCATATACCTACACATTTTGATCACATTTTGTTTTTTTTTTCATAATGGATAACTCAAACTAACACTTACAATGTATCAGAAACACGTGTTATTTCATAAATTACTGCAATTCCAAATTTAGTGAGTTTTGTAGAACTGGTATATTAGTTTCATTATTTGATTTTCGCTGCACTACCTCTTACTATTTATTCTCTATTCATTGACGCATGAGATAAAAGGTACACAGAATGATAGAAATTACTTTGTTTTTAAATTACAGCCGAGACTAAAGACTTGAGACTGAGTTTTGTTGAAGTTATATCTAACATATGGGCTAGAACGTGCAACCTTAACCTTAGGAAAATGAAATCCATTTTAATAAGTCAATGATAAATAAATTAAGTTTTAAAGCCGCTGTCTGTTTTGTTTACCGTTTGTCTCATGCTTTACTGAATATAGTATATGTCTCTTTGTTCATATGTTATAAAGTCCTCGATATGTGCTGAAGGGGCTGAGTATAAATATTATAAGTATAAGGATCGCGAGTGGGCGGTGGCTACTCAGAAGATTTGTTTTCAATATTACATAACTCCTCAGTATAACTTTCGTATAAGTTTCATCCCTTTCGTTTTACGCCCGATGGCAGATTGTGGCCACTTTTATAGCACAATTTTGTGGGCTTTTGTGGTTGAAGATTATGAGTATCTCTGTTTGCGCTTTGAATCGTAAAACTCTTTGAGGGGGAGAGTGCACGCTGCAATCCAACAATCGCTGGGCGCGCTCGACTGGCCACGTTACCCCTCTCTCACAGAAGATTACCTTGAAATGTACTGCATTTCCCACTTTATCTTATTTCCCTAATGTACGTACGTGTTTCGGTAATGAGCGAGATGTGCCAGAGCCCATTTCCATCCTGTCCCTCCCCATTTTCCCAACCCTTTCTCCAAATCCATTCTTATATCTCCAAAAGTAGGCAGCGCATTCGAGGGCGTGCCAACGTTTGTCATTTTGGACTGATGTTGGCATGTACCGCAGATGTCCATGGGCGACAGTACCACTTACCATCAGGTGGACTGTATGCTCGTCTGCCGCCTTCGTACATAAAAAATAACATGGGTTTTTATGGTGTTTGTTAGTTTTGTATACAAGTTTTTTTCATGTTCTAGTTTCTTTATATATTTAATTACTATTTTAGTGAATAATATTATGTACATTGTTGAGTTTCACTACTATTAACCGTTATACTATTCACACTAAGCAGAGCTTGTCACGTTTTATAAACTTTTAAATAATTGAATTAAACCTTAAAATTGAATGAAAGGAAAGTAATAGCCTAGGTATATTTATGTCTATGGCGGGAGTTTTAAATCTAAATTAACTATTGTTCAAGGGCACAGTTTAGATGCCTGTTTGTGTTTTCGTTTTGGATATGGAGATATCACTAATGCTGAAATATTTTTTTCTGAATTTATAAAGTGTCGACATTTAGATTTAGTGTACAAATCTAAAAAGATGTAACGTGCAAGAATTTTTTATTTAAATTTTTATATATCTAGAGTTACGAACTTATTCATGTCGTGCACGTATTTCGCGAAATCGTGACTTTGAAAACGACCTTTATCAATTTTTATATCACTTATCATTAAACAAGATAAGTGAGTCCTCGGCTGCGCGGTTGCAGGGTGCGGAACCTATCTTATTTGTCAATAGCGGTTAAGACATCGTGTTTAAATATGCATGTCTAAGATTATAAAGAAATGTATACGTACATGAAGGCGAAGCTCAGGCTCTACAGTGGAGCGTTACACGCTGGTGTTGATCATAAATATGTTTGTTTGGTTTGTGAATATTCTATTTTTGAAATGTCATTTCCGTTTATGTATTCTATGAGATATGAATGAACTCAGACATAGGTATTACATATTTACTAAAGTAATGTATATCAAGAAATTGTACAGGGCGGTATGGAAATTTAAAAAAAAAATACAATTTCACTAAGTATGTTGTTTGTTACTGGGTTTACTGCAATATATTCGAGAGCTAGCCAGCCTCATAAAGTATGATATGTGACGTTACGTCGATCGACTCGTGTAAGAGTCGTATGAAAATTGAGACATTACTTAGATTGTATCCTAACTTTGCACGGGGTTAGTATTACGATTTTATATAAATTCGTGAACTCATTTTTTTTTCAATGATTCATTTTTTTACAAATATAAGTAATCAAGTTGAATAAGGTTCAAAGGTTTAAGATGAAGATTAACATCTTATTTTTAAAAACAAAATAAATTGTACAATGTACACCCTATGAAGTCGGGATATCTAAAAAACAGTTATCTATAGAATATAAATATATGTAATGTATATGGGTATATTATATTTTAAAGAATCCTTATTGGAAATATTGCAGTTGAATAAGTGGGGTCATTGTTGTGTATATAAATTCAAATCACATAATTCAAATCAATCACACATAGTATAAAAAAATATAGATTTTAGTGTATTTTTGTGGCTCATTTAGTAAATGCTTCGCTAGATAGGTATACGAAGGCCTCAGGGTAAAATATCTGTAGATACAGACGGGCATGTCCCGTACTCCAGGCATTTTTTTAAATATTTTATCATTAGTATTGCCAAGCGAAAAATACCAAAAAAAAACTTTATATTTTCAGCTGGATACGGGTGTTCATGCACAAAATATGTTCATGATAAATTGGCTGGTTACTGTATAATGCATTAACCAATTGTTTATTAAACTCAGTTTATTTCCAGTTATCTCGTCGCCCACGCGCTTGCTCCTATATTGATAATGGATAACCATTACCAATATAACCAAGCAAGCGTCTAGTACAGTGTTAATAATCGTATAGCTGAAGCGCTATTATAATGATCATTAATGTGATTGTAATCATTATAACTCTATCAAACATTAATCTTTTCAAGTGAAGCGATTACTTCGATTCCATGAATACAAGCGAAGTATTCATTCGAGAACACATCATTAATGTTAGGTTAGTAAAAAATGTGACCCACGGGCGACATGTGCGCGACTAGATACGACCCCAGTGCATGCGTCGCGTAAGTGGCGTTAGTCCTGGCCGACAGTGCTAAAAAAGAGAAGCGATTGTTAGAAATCTGTTATTATTAATTGTGGTCGTAGTCATATAACAAATGCGATTTTTACGGACTGATTATTATTATAGACGTATGATATCGTATTACATAGGGCCTCATGAAATTGGTCCATTCCCCCCTTATTGCCGGGCCTGCGTCATTGCATTTTCAGAAACAGGAACGGACCAATTTTAGTGCATTCACCTAACAAAAACCATTCTGGCGCCTTTGGTACACCCGGCAGGAAATTTAATAAAATAAAAACAACAACAGTTACTGTTTTAGTATTCAACAATAAATTTGTAAGTCGTAATGACTTACAGATGCAATGTCATTTTCTGTCGTTTTTAACAAAAGTATTAGTGTATTGCGAGTGGAAACATTTACTTTCACATTTCATTAGTATTAGTTAAATTGAGTATTTACTTAAAAAGAAAAAATACAGAAAATGAGAAAAAAAGAGAGTACTGTATTGTAGAGAGGCGGACTTAATACCTTAATGCATTCTCTACCAGTCGACAGTTGATTAAATATGAAAAATTAAAACCGGAGCTATAGAAATTACATAATGATCTTAATTTTGTTATACTGTATGTATAATAATAATCTACTTATACAACAAATATATACGAGTAAATATACATACTGAATAAAATCAATATTGAATATACTTATATACCATACATGTGAATAAAATACTATAAGTATAATACTTACAATATAAATATAGAGATTATGTTTTTTATTTTGGCGAACAGTAAACACCGAACAACTTAACAAAATGAAATTCTCGTTTTACCCACGTAAGTCTTAGATAATGGTTCGTTTTCCCTGATGCTTGTAAATTGATCCTAATGGCAAACAGGTATCATTGGGTAATGACATTTCCCTGGCTGATTCCCTTCACAGAAAACATTTCCGCTCTAAATAAAAATACATATTTTATCTGGAATAATACTTCAGTTTAAAAAACGGTCTGCCTAATGAGATAGCATAATATTGATTTTAATATACATTACCGAATTATGTCCATGATTTTGGGCGCAGTTGTGTTCATTTTGCCCGAGAAATTGTATTTCTTCTTCGTTGATAATATTACAATGCGTCATCATATATAAGAATCTTATGAGAAAGGATAAGCTGCTGTACCTACCTACCTAGTACATTCGAAAATTAATTCTAACAAACAAACAGAAAGAGAGACAGACGTTAAATTTAATGTACGTGAAGATCATTTAAACCTATATCCACAAGTAGACCTTTAGTTTATATCTGTACATAGAGCCGCATGTAATTGGCAGCGTTCACTGTATGAACTCGTGTTATCACTACTGGAGCGATGCCAGCCTGAGTTACGGATATCGTGTACAGAAGACAACATTACGGGTAACATTAGTAAAATTTTATTGCGTAGACATAAAGCCGTAAATTGAACGAAACTGTTCTAAAAACATTGAAAAATTGAACGCAACGCCTGCTTACATTTAATAGCAACGTGTTGCTTATATGTATTTCATTGTGTTTCTCTTTGTTCACCACACGAAAGTCGGTCGCTTTCATAATTTAAAATATATTTGTGCTCTGACAATTTAAAATATTTTAATTAACACTATAAAGTTTCCGCGTTATTGTTATAGTATATATTATATTACCGAAAAAACTCGATTGGGGCGCTGAAAGACATCTTGAGCTATGGGTGTAATAACAAATCATCAAGTCACACGCAAAGCTTAAGAAAACTTTATTCAAGCTGTTTCCAAGACAAGAACTACAATCAACCGAATAAAAATACACACGTACAAGACAAAAGTAACAATTTGTGTTCTCTTCTTTAAACGGTGCATTCCATGCGCCTATTCTTTCTGGCAAGTTGGTTAATTACATCGTCGATACGACAATCAATATCAAGATGAGTGTTCAACAGAGCTAAGCCATTAGCTCTATCAGCTAAACAGAGCTCGATCCTCTTTCATTGTCGACCTCAGCCACGTCTTTGTACACCGCAATGTTGAAAAACTTCTCTCTACTGTAGCAATAGATACAGGTAGACAAGCAAATATTTAATACAATTATTGTATTAGTTCTTAGATTTATTATTCGTAGTTTGATTTTCGGTGAATAGAGGAAAACAAATATACAAAAATAAAAATGAATAAATTTAGATTAAATAAACTTTTTCATGACCGAGAATTAAATTTGAAATTCTTATTTTTTTTTATTCACTTACAAAGTTCACGGCCAAAATTTAAGTTAATTACAATTACGTAACTTCGTAAAATAAGTAACTGTATTATCGGCGGAGTTAAACGGCAAATAAATTGTCAGATAACAAACCTGTCTTTCGCAATTGTTTAAAAAATAACAGTTTCGACAAAAAAGACGTGTGTGTGGTTGATGAATTCGGGCGGAGCTACATTTATTAACGTACGCGATGTGTAATATTCAGGTTGCATGTGAGAGCGCCATTAATTACCGCTCCAACTTAACTGCTAGCCAAAAATTAACGAGAATTACTACTTTTATTTCGCTTACATTTAGTAATCTTTACTATTGTAACGCCTACGGTGCTTTGCAATCGTAAAAAGAAGCATTTTTATGGAATAAGTGTAGGGTGAATGTTTGTTGCTACGGATGCTACGACCACGCTACGCCATAGTATCGTAGAGCATCTACGAATTGCACATTTTCGTAGAGAGCCTGCTCTGGTTTTTGCAACACACGAACGTGCGTCTGCCTTGCTTGTAATGGGTAAAAAGAGACATATCCTTCATAATATAATATGTACTAACGCGAGTCACTTTTCGCGTGTAGGTACTGACATTTATCCACAAGTAAAGAACTACACAATATCGAAAATAATACGGGGTAGATAAGTATTAGTTTTGATATGAACAGTACATGTAGATAACCATTGCTATGCGAATAAACTATCAATGATTAAAACTGAAATGAAATGATTTTATGGTGGCAAGCTATAGTAGCTATCCGGTAACTGAAAATTTAATTTGAGAAAACTGCTCGAGTCCAAAGACTGACAATTTACGCAACTGCAATCTAGAAGGTCACCACCAAAGTAGGACCGGTAATAAATAATAGGATATTAAAACAGTTCCGTTTAGTTGCACCAAATAGAAAAGGCTCGATACCCCTTAGGTTGATACCGCTCTTGAAGAACTACAGATCTGCAACGAAGGGGTTTTGTAAACTTTTATAAATCCTGCGTACGT
The DNA here is from genome assembly GCA_914767545.1 of Sesia apiformis. Lineage (NCBI taxonomy): Eukaryota > Metazoa > Arthropoda > Insecta > Lepidoptera > Sesiidae > Sesia > Sesia apiformis. The sequence goes on from OU611958.1 coordinate 2,941,237, forward strand.
CATGTCTTATCACATGTTGATGGTATTACGTATTTTAAATTTATTGGTACGAATATTAGGCTGCAATCTGAGTCATAGTCGAGGTACGAGTATATAAGTAAGTCACATTACAGCGACACAACTTTAACTGCTGTGTCATTGGGGTGATTGAGAGTTACAGTCAACTCTACGAGTATACGAGAAGCGTATGTAGAAGCGAACCTATATTATACCTCACATCTTATGAAACGTAATCATCATGTAACATTAAAGCGACTTTAAAGAATTAAATAATCTTAGAATCATTTAATATTTTCTTAGGTTTTCGCGATTACTATACATAGCAATTAAACAACTTTGAACGGTTTAAATCGCGTATATTTGACATTATTTATATCCCGACGTTTCGAACACTTTGTAGTGGACGTGGTCACGGGGTGACTAATTGATTTTATTTGTCACTTGAGTTATTAAGAAATTATTTGGACTACCGTCGACGGTAGTCCAAATAATTTCTTAATAACTCAATTATGTTGTTGTTGTTGATTGTTCAACATTGATTGTTGATTGTTGTTGTTGTTCTCAATTGTTGATTTTATTTGTCACTTGAGTGGGGATATAAATAATGTCAAATATACGCGATTTAAACCGTTCAAAGTTGTTTAATTGCTTAGAATCATTTAGTTAAATTTTAATAAATCCAACTAAGTACTTAAAGTTAAAATCTAACTAAGTACTTAAAGTTAAAATCTTTGTCCTGTTATCGTTGTTCTGTGATTGTTTCAATTGTCATAGTATCTTCAGATATATCTCCGAGTTACCATTACCTTCTAATACATAATTTCCCTTTCCCGCTTACCCCACTCGGCGCGCTAACTACTCGTAGGTACATACTTGAAGACAAGCTGTAATTGTTACTTATAATAATTGTTTATACCACAGATAATAAAGTGTCATACTAACGTTTCAGTCATAATGTTTGCATAATTGTTGTCATGGACCATTAAAATATTGATAACGAAAAGTTAGTTAATTGTATTTAATGTATTTTTCGTCCTTGTTACTATACTGTTAAATCGAACGTAGGCCGTGCGTGACTTTGCAAGGGCCGTAAATGGGCTGCCCTGATGGGGGGCCCTACTAACCTTACACTATCAGACTGTGACCCCACGATGACCGTGATTCAGTACTATGTAAATTTAGGTGCTAATTTATGTCCTTTTGAAGTTGAGTAATGCATTTTGGTGAATCGATTTTTACCTTGAAATACACCATAACCTTTTATTTTGTTACATTTTAAGATAATGTTGGCATTTTATGGTCACAACTTTGGATTTATCACTTACATACTCTATCTAGCACTTCGTCCTGGCTTCGCTCAGATGGCCAAACATGACCTATATTCATTTTTTGCATTTAAAAAACTTTATTGCACTTCTCATACCATTCTCTACCAGCCGACCTTTGGGTAGAGGCACGTTGCGAGGTACGATGTTCGACTGCATTAGTGTTTTGTTTCTTAAAAGATAAAGGAGTTGCAAATTCCTAAAGAGGATTTTTAAATTTTTGTGTTTACCTTTTACATAAAAACAAACTTCTCCTCCGTCTCTCTTTACTCGTATAATCTACCGAACGATAAACGTAAAAACGAAGCAGCTATCCCACAAACTGTCGAATAGAGTGACAATCAATCATGATGACCGACCGCGTCCGCTGGCACGCGGCAATGAACCGGAAACTCGAGCAGATAGCAGATTCCTACTATAAACACTTAATAAAAAGATACTCGTACTTTATACAGAGTACTCCAAAGTTGGAGAATTAACTTCAAACTGCTGTTATTCATCTAAACGTGGGACTCTTGCAATGCAGCCGTGCTGGTGCGCTACTAACCGTGCACGATTTCATTCAGAGCTTTGAAGAGTTCTATGTCGTATCTTAATAGAAATACCTCAGTAGACATTTCGTTCAAAAACTATCATATATAAAGTGTCTCATAAGTGTTTTGAAAATCAGAGCAACTCCCTGTCAAGGAAGTGCGTATTTATCGCACGTCGGATTGAGCTCTTCATGTGGTTCCACATTATACTAGTACAGGTAGTACGAAACCGAGATAGATGCTACATCTCTTCAGACGCTGAACGATTTTAAACTTCCTGTATTTCCTTGAAAATATAATATATTGTATCAATACAATTTTCTACATAAAAGGAACATTCATGAAAAAAAAACATACAACAACATTATCGCACAAAGCGCGATACAGTCATGACTAACTTGTTAGCACCGCTGAAAATTGAAATATACCATGTATGGAGCAAACGTGTTTGGAGAGCAGCACATTCGCCGGCCTTTTTTTAATAACTCTAACGATAAACACTTTATTACAAAGAACATAAAACATATTTCTCAACAAAATAACAATGCAACTCCAATTGACCTACAAACCGCCGAGGGTGACAATCATTTCTAACAGTGTCCGCTTCCTAGCACCCGCGGTAAACGAACCGGAAACATGAATAGATTGTTTAGAAAGCTGAGCCACGTGCCGCACTCGGAGAAGTAGATTTCGATATTTTCTCTAATTTTTACAAATAGTAACAAATTTAGGAGCTCAATTATTCAATGATTATTCAAATGAACGTATATTATTGTTTACTTTTTTTAATAACACGGAAAACAATGGCACCCAGTAGGATCCTTGTATCGTAAAAGCCTTTTATGTAAATTCTATCATCACAAAGAGTTATTTGCGTTGTTCAAAGTGGAGTTTCAATTTCTTCTTCTTGTAGGATATTGGAAATAAGCAGAAAAGCTTTGTATCTTCTTAGATTGAAAGCCTTCAAATGGTTGCATAAAAAAGGTTTTTGTTTAAAAGGTTCAAAGGAATGTCTTAAAAACTGTCTAAAAGTAAATTTATTGGACTTGTAGATGGGCCTCATCCACGAAATATTTCTCTATAAGTCTTTATTATTATTAGAAATTATTTACCAGTTCACAGTATACGAAACCACTAACACCTTTAAAGCCTTTTTTGCAGTAAGGCCGATACAAACGTTTTAACTTTTTTGTCGACAGGTTTAACTCAGTCACTACATAAATTGCAAAAGATTATACAAATAAATTCAATAAAGCAGCAAACAAAGAAGCCGACAAATATGATCCGGCATCCATGTGCACCTGGTGGTAAGTGGATACTGCCGCCCATGGACATCCACGATACATGTCATCATCAGTCCAAAATGACAAATGTTGGCACGCCCCGAATGCGCTGCCTACCTTTGGAGATTTAGGAATGGGTTTGGAGAAAGGGTTAGTCGGAAAATGGGGAAGGATAAGATGGGATGGGAGTGGGCTATGACATATGTCACTCACTATTGAAACACATGTACATTGGGGGAATAGGAATAGGCACTCATAAAAAGCGAGGTAGGTATAGGTACATATAACTCTATGCCTAAAAATAAACTTTTTCCTGTGACTTTTATTTGTTTATACGCTTACAGTTCGTGTATGTATGGGTGTTTGTTTGTTTATTTCAACTTGGAGCCGTTCCAATATTTTGCGAACGCTTCGTGTTATCCGATGACAGTTTTATATGGTGCATATCGCATCCGCTGTAACTCGCAAAGAGATATGATACATAATCATAGATATCTGTAGCTGAGATGTAAGGGGTTTACATTTTAAATTGCGGTAAGGTCCATTATTTCTATAGATCTATATGAGTTTTTTTATAGCTATGAGTTTTCTAAGGTTTACTTTATTTGGAGTATTAATTAAATGAGCCACAGAAAATACTGATTGAGCAGCTCGATGGTAGCAAATTTAAAGATCGGTTAAGTTTAGACTCTCTAGTAACAATTAAGAAATAGGTGTCTTGCGAAGTGGGCCACCATCAACTTTGTGATGTCATTCTTAGTCATTTCAAATTATACTTCACACACTCAAAAATAGCTTGTTTGTTTAACATGATTTGCTGATTGTTTAGTATTTATTTCCTGCCTGTTTAAATACCCTTTATTATATGGTAAAAAGAAATGAACCCTACAAGTAATACTAGAAATACTTTTTGAGGCGGAGATTGCACGTTGCAATCCAACACACCTCTCGCACACCTCTCGCACAGAAGATTACCTTGTTGACCTTGAAAAAATAGTTTTAAAACCATAAAAAGATATTCATGTTTCAATGGTAAAATTACGCGACGGTGCAACTTGAGAGCGCTTTAAAGCGCTCACGGCACAAGAGAAGTTATTAGACAATAGACAACACTTGACCCTGGACAACAGAACACACAATAATTTGTAACATAAAAACAAGATGGAAACACACACAGAATAAGTGACCTAGTACAGTAGGAAGTATAATCGTGCCGATGTGTATTGCGACTCCGGAAATGGACTCCAACTCAGCATAAGCTGCACTGAACCACAGCGCTGGTTATCAGTGGAGCCATCACGTCGCCATGGACGTCGAACAGCAGTAAGAGAAGACGATAAACAAATAAAACAATAACTTATGCCACTTATACCATCTCTTGCAACTTACGAATATAATGCAAGTTAAGTAAGATGCACGGCCGCCATAACCCTGGCAGAAGTCGGATATCAGTAGTCGGAAGCTCAAAAACCTTAGGGAATGGTTCGGGTTTGCTTATTAACAGCTTACCACAAGTTGTCAATCAAATAAACGATATACGAAAAATGTGCTTTACATATTATCTGTACATATTAAATACATATTTATCTATTTACTTTCTTCGTTAATTCGCCAAGATAAGATAGGTATCATCTGTCACCCCATTTAAAACATTTCTAATTAAAGTAACTTCCAGGCAGAAGTCAATAATTTACTTACCTTTAATGAACAGCAATTAAATCTGTGCCTACATAAGAGCTAGCAGTAATTACTGGCATTACGTCAAAGAAGTATTTCCCTGCTGTATATCTAGGTACAGTAAATAGAACGCGATACCAGTAATAACATCCTAAACTTGATAGAAATTAGTAGGAAGTACATACACATTTTGTATACAGTACCACTGATTATATGGGTACTCGTATATGAAAGAACAGAAGAGATAAAGAAGTTTGTGTGTTCTGAAAGAAGTCGGGCGCTCTGCACGTGTGCGAGGAGTGAGTGTGGGGAGGGTAGAATTCTGTCGAGTGAACTTCGGTCAAATCTATTATTACCCAATTGCAGCACGGAAAATAAAGTTCGATTACAAAATAAAAAAAAACTGATAATTATAAAAGTAATTTTAAAACCAAACAAACAATCCCATTATAAATAAAATAAACAAACTGCATACATGCAATGTTTTAAGTCGAGCAACATAACATACTCAATTCATAACATACAATATTTACTCAAGTAAATATTGTATGTTATGAATTCAAGTAAGTAAATATTTACTCAAGTAAATATTGTCCCCCTAAGAAGAAAAAGGTTATACAACACTTTGACGAAGGCATAAATAACATTATATTCGGAAATTAAACATAAAGAAGGATAAAAACAATGGTTATTCGTTTTGTCTTATCCAAAGCTTCAAGTTCCTGTAGCTTGATTTTAAATTAAAAAAGTTTTACCAATTTCTTTTTGTATTGTTCTCAAATGTCATCAAAAGCACTTGTCTCTTTTTCTAAGGAGAACATAATACATAGTTACGAAAAAAAATTAAATGCGTCACTGTTTTTTTGTCTTTTAGTTTATTTTAACATTATGTATTCATATAAGAGTTGAATTGCATTTGGGTATTTGTTTTTTTAAATAATATTTTTTACAAAGCATTTTTCATTTTTTTTCAATAATCTTTTGCACACGGCTGTCTATTTCGTTTACACGTTTTTTCTCTGCCTCTACACAAGGTGCACATGCATCAAGGAGGGCATTTGCAAAACCCTGTTCAAACACGCCAACATTTAGAAGAATCTCATTGGTGGATCAAGGTTTTTATAAATATTTGCGAAACCTTCCTACACATGTTGGTGGCTACTTTGGGCTTGGGCTGACACGGACACGATAGTGTCACATGTTTAGCAGTACACGTCCCCTTTTGAACTAGCAATAAAATTAGCGTTACTTGAAAAGTTTGTTAAACTTCCGTACGAGTAAGCTGTAGTAGAACAAAATAATATAGTAATTGTGACGTGTAACTAAGCTAATTGCTTAGTTGATAGTTATAACTTTGTGTATAAGATGTCGTCCCCTCTGTTTAAAAGTGTCGTCGGGCAAATATAATTTATCACTGCTGTATCCACTGCTGGATATAGACATTCGCCAAAGAACCAAAGTCACCGACGTAGCTCGTAGGATCGGCACGTTGAAGTAGCAATGGATAGGTCATTTGCCACAGGACCGATAACCGATGGGATAAACGGGTTCTCGAATGGAGGCCCCGTACCGGGAAGCGCAGTGTGGGACACCCTCCGGCCAGATGGACCGACGACTTAAAGAAATTCGTCGGCGATGGCTGGATGAGCAGAGCCGATGATCGTGTGCGGTGGCGAGCCTTGGAAGAGGCCCATATCCAGCAAATATAATACGTTTGAAGAAAAATGTCTTGAGTTTCGGTAGCTTGTGTTCGCCTGTGTACACATATATACATATCGGAATCCCACAACACAGGAATTTGGCTAATGAGTGTGGCGTTATTCATTTATTAATAATGACTGACAGATCTGTAACGCACCCGTTGGTGTCCGCACGTGTCCATGGGCACAGTGAACACTTACCATCTGGTGGCCCGCCCGTCCGATGTCACCTCTAAACATACAATCAGTAAAATAGATAAGTTTGTATGCAATAGACTTTAATCATAAATTAGACTCTCAACAAACTGAGCTACGAAAGTTATGTCGTCAGTAAAATTTTGTTAGTGTGTAAGTGTGTTGTTGTACAGTACGACACAACTCAGAGGTTCCAACGATGTACCTATTCGCTCGACCAATGGAAATCGATTTATTTCCCGCCTCAACGTCTTCTACATTGTCGCCTCGAGCGCGCGGAGTGCGTCAGACGATCGCCCTTGCGTCATACGTTGATTTCACATTACATTCAGTAATGTTCGGTTTGACGAGGGTGGCCCATGGCACCTCTGAGTTGTGTCGTACTCTACATTGTGAGCAAGGCCCGTAAACTTATTGTATATTTTAACGTCTGTACAATGTTTAAAAAAAATATCACACAGACTGTACTGAAAAATACAGTAAAAAGCTTCTTGCATAACCAAACTAAAGCATTTACACGGAATCATTACTGCCCTCTTCACTGGCGGCTTGTGAATGGGGCCTAGACGATGGCCCCATTCGACGCCGGTATTTCTTGACCGGCAAATTGGAGTGCCTACTACCCTTTGACGGCGCATAGGTGACGACGGTCGCCTATCCACTTTATGCCGAGATACTCTTCAATTTGTATGCGTAGGTCTGTTACGTGCCGGCGACTACGTGGCGCCCCGGCAGTTTTGCTGTACGGTCCTGTGAGCTACAGTCTACCTATTAGTTTTTTAAGTTATACGCCCTGAATAACTCAAAAGCCAAAAGCTAAAAATAGGTTGTGTCGAGCATAGATAGATTTGATCAGTTTTTTACAATAACTTTTTTTTTCATGATTTATAAGTACAATTCTAGTACAATATATCTTTTTATATTAATTGAATCTTCCGGGCTACTTCGCCGAGGTCTTCTGGAATCTCTTTTCTTTCTTCCAAACGTTTCGTCAACAACTGCGGTTGACATCTTCAGTGGCGACTGCGTTCACTTTCGGAGAAATATTATCTCTTCGGCTTCTCGAGCGCAACTGACTCGACGACTGTGGCGCACCGGTATTTATAGTGGGCGAGGGTAGTTGTGATTGTGTGTGTACCGACGCACCAATATTTATAGTGGGCGAGGGCAGTTGTGATTGTGTGTGTACCGAGTCTGTTTTTGTCCCCCCCTCTCGTCTCTCTTCCCCATGAGCTTGATGTCTTCGGAGTGCTGGATACCAGATATTACGGAGTCTTAAATTCTCTTCTTTTTTGTTAAAATTGTTGGGATGCTTGTAGATTTCAATAGCTTCCCTATTGAGACGGGAATAATAATGATTCCCGGTTGACAAGATCTTTGTGTCCCTGAAGCAGATTTCGTGGTCCCCATCCGACAAGACATGCTCTTTAATGCGGCTCTTTAACCCGCATTAAAGAGCATAAAGGCAATTGTCGAAGAGGAGAGACTGAGAAGTCAGCCGTAGCGTATGTAGACAAATAGTGAGTGAGTGTTGGCCTTTTTATTTTCTACCGGCTTTCTTAGTTTCTACCGTATGTAATATCGTATGTGTTTTATTTCTGTCTTTGTCACTCACGCGTGAATGCAATAGCACTACTGTGTAACTGACGTCATTGATAGGGAAACGCGGTCCTTTTCTAACTTTAATTGCCAAGCTCTATAACGCAGTCATTTTACAACATATTTTGATTTCGATTTCACGGATCGACTTCTAATGTCTTCAACTATTAATAAAAAAAATATTAAAATTACTCTATTCCTACTACATTTTCTTGAACTTGAACTTGAAGACTACGAAATTTAAAAAATAGAATAATTTATAATGCCGTCGCGTCGTAAGAATAGGCAAACACCATTAACGTAACAATTACTGTTAACTACCGTATCGTGTCATGTGTACGTATCGTGTCATGTATACGTATCGCGTCGTGCGTACGTATCGTGTCGTGCATACGTATCGTGTCTTGTGTACGTAGCGAACATTTTATGATCCATGAAGTCACGGCTATTGGATGAGCAAAGTGACATAAACTACTGAGGACTTAATGACTTAATTAATCACATGACATAAATGACTGACTGACTGCTGGACGTGAGCCTCCGCATGCACTCTATGTGGGATTATTTCCAGGAAAAAAATGTTGAGACAAAAATTGGTTTTACGAGCATATCCTTTGTATACCTATGTTGGCTTATAATAATATATGCAATGCAATGCAATCAGCCCTTTCAGTGTCCACTGCAGGACATGGGTCTTCTCTTGCATATTGTCTTGTGCATGAGGCATGTATGACCTGATGCTGCTGGCCATGCGGGTTGGCGAGTCCACTCTTTCAGAAGTGATGTAGTTCCTCAGAGCTTGCGGTAGCCGCTTTGGTATCCCTCAAACACCTTTTACGACACCCGCGGGGGAGACGTTAGGTTATAGAGACATAATAACCGTTTTGTTTATTGATAATAAAATATTACAATATAATAATACAATAATTAAATAATAACGGTTGATAATAAAACGTTGACAACGTTGTTGTATTATTAGTTGTAATACGGAAATCTTTCACATAATCATGATGAAACATTGTTACGGGTTTTTATTAGTTACATAGTAAATGAAGCTATATAATAATTAAAAAGTAATAAGTAAGGATAATAAGTTGTTCCAGGATATAAATTGGCATTGTACTATTTTTTTTATGGGCGAAGGCGGCAGACGATCATACAGTCCACCTGTTGGTAAGCGGATACTGTCGCCCATAGACATCCGCGATACATGCCAACATTAATCGACCGGTGACTCTTAAAAGGCCGCACGGCCACAAGAATTAGTCAAGAAACACGATGTTGAGACAATCAGGTTTTTTTAGTCGGTAGGAGTCCGACACTACTTGGTACCACCTAGGCTGGCCCAGCCAGACTAGATGGTACCAGGTGTCCCATGCAGGATTTTTCCTGATTGTCTCTCCTAACACAAAAAAAAAAAAAAAAAAAAAAAAAAAGCCAACATTAATCCAAAATGACAAAAGTTGGCACGTCCTCGAATGCGCTGCCTACCTTTGGAGATATAGGAATGGATTTGGAGAAATAATTGGGAAAATGGGGAGGGATAAAACGTGAATGGGCTCTAGTACATCTCACACTTCACTATAAAAAAAAAAGATTATGTGCTATGAGATTATTAATGATTATATATGTGCACATATGATATAAATATTAGGTAATTGTAATGCGCCTCGCGTTGGACGCCAATCTCGGTCGAAGCGTGATAACACGCCGATGTAATTAAAATCGTATGCTTTTTACAATATTCACTAAACATGTTCGTACATACATCGGGACTCAATTTACTATACCTACATATTTTGATTTAAGATAAGTGTTATACACATTGATCGTGGTAATAATGATTGAATGGAAAGAAAGAGCGATAGACCACGCTTGATCGGCATTGACTGATGTTGACATGGATCGCATAATGTTCATGGGTGACACTATTCACTTTCGATCAGACTAAATGTTCTGCACGTTTGTCATCTTAATTTCATAAAATGCACGTAATGTGTTTCAATGCAAATAATGGAAATGACACATTATTATTAAAAATGTCTACATATCCCACGTACACTCGGCGACAAGTCAATGTGTACCTCATGGGCGCCTTATTGCGCAACTAATAAATTGAAATTAAATGGTTCTTGGTGCATTAGCGTGTAGTTGACTTTACCTACACCAAAATTAACGATTTATTTATTCATGGATCCCAATTGTACCGTGTGACGTATCTCTCGTTGGGCGCCATTTTCTGCACCATAATAACACGCGATATTATAATTGCTTGCTTTTTTCACATGTTTTATTAATTATTAGGAATTATTCAGGTTTTACGCTTGGATACCATGTTTTGTGAACTATGACCATGGTGTTTTATTTCATAAAGTTAAACATTCAACAAATAAAATGTATCATGAATTAAATGAAAAGAAAAACGACGTAATAAAATGACTTTCAAATAGTTTTAAAAAACTTGTAATAAATAGGTACTAAATTCCAGAAATACCTGTATAATCTAACATCTGTGCTGAGACCTATTGGAATATTTTTATTAAGAACTAAGGTAACTGATTATAGACTTGATTTATAACCTCACATTTATTAACGGCACAAGCGGTTATGACAGAGTGACAGTTTAAGGTTGACAGGTGACAGCTATTCACAGTTGACATTAATAGTGTGTTTACAAACATTCTAACAAGACATACTGTTATGTTATCATATTACTTTTAGTAAGTAAAGTTTTTTCGTGAGTAAAGACAACTAAAGCTTTAGTAATTAAATATAAATTAAATAATCTCTTTAACATACAATTTGTCTGTTTAATGCGTAACTCAGACCAGTTATAGTTGTTAATTTTAATAAATTGCATACACCCTTAAACGTCAATGGAAATAAATTAAATAGAATGTAGTACAGAAGCGTTTTCGGAATCCAAGTTCGCGTAGAGCAAAATGAATAATTATACTACTATAAAGTTAATAATATAAATTGGAGCTTAATGAATAACCAACATTTTTCCACCACTCATATCCGAAAAAGTATTAATCGTCTAACTAATTGTTGTCCCCTAGTCATTGTTGTCGACAAGTTGAGATTATGAAGCAGATGAGGTTATGAAGATTATGAAGTAGCTAGGTACTTAATCCTGGGAATGCATCGTCTAGACAGTGGCGCTAATTAGAACTCTTATTACCAGCATTAGGGACAGTGTTACTAACGGCATCAGTATCCTCCTGTTAGACTAAAGTCAGATTAATCATGTCTATGTTCCTCCTGTTCTTGTTCCTGTTAAATTATAGTCAAATTAATCACTGTGACAAAAATCACCAGTGAGTGCCTGCTCTAACAGAAATATTTGTCTCTGTCCTATATTAGCTTCGTTCAGAGACGGACTGAAAGTTCTCGCCCAAAACTCGACAGCAAATTTACATGGATTATGGTAGCAAGTTGGCGACGGGCCAGGTCCGGACTGGAGTGATCCAAGAATCAAAGGTGTTTATTTAAATTGTTCAGGTAAAAAATAGGAATTGTTGGTCAAAATAAAGAGAATAAATCCAATGAAAAATATTAATAATGTTTGTTTAACATATACTAAGTTTGGTAGGACCATCAAGTGGCTACAGGAATATGCCATCGTATTCTAAGTGTACCTCTATTCCATGATACGGACAACTTTCGTATTTATTGTATATTGCGATACCTGCAAAAAGGTGAAAATCAGATTTTTGACAAATGGCCCATATTAGTTTTTAGTTTGCACAGTCGGAACGTCTAAATAACGTACTCCACAAAACTATAAGTAAACGCTCGCATCGAACAATTAGCCAAGCCAGCGAGTGAAATAATGAGCTAAAGGCACGTAAATGGAAGCTGGTAGCTTTTGAATGATGTTCGCTAATTATGTGTTAGTGTAAGACAAGACTCTAATGAACTGTTCACGCTAAATGAAGCTCAATTCGATGTTACGAATGAAGGCTCTAATTTGTAAGCGCCTTAAGACTAATTATTGTACAAATTCTATTAGTACAAATATTTTTAACATTCGATCACCTTCCTGCTTTGCACATATTTTTTTTTATTGTACAAAGAGGTAACATTAGTGGATTTAAGTAAACTATTATAAATTGATGACGACGATAATAATAATTAATGACTATAATAATTGATTGCATATTAGTATTAATTACGGTTAATTTTTAAGACTTTTACTCAACTGAACCTTTGTAAAGATTTCCTTAACGAAACATGATAGTGTGACATATATTTAGTTTATACGCATAGTTTTAAAAATAATCCGTCAAGCGTCATATTTTTTTTTTTTAATATTACTCCAATTAAATTAATAAACGAGGTTTCGAAAAACCTTCAAAGGAAAGTAAAAACCCCCGGCCCTTATAATTTCCACAACTCACTAAAGTTAAGGCAATTATGGCAGTGACTTTCAAACCTTCTGTATCCTCGACACGACGTCCTTCCGAAATAATCCACGATTTCATCTTTAAACAATATCATGTACATACAATCTGCAACAGGTCGACCTTCCTTCACCCATAGGCACCTTAATAATAAGGGTAATAATCCAATTGCTTCTGTTACATTAGCTTGTTGCTGACTATACAATCGATCTGCGTTTCTACACTTTTGTACTGTCTTTCAGTTAGATAATATAAACTTCCTAACAAGTCTGTGAAGATATATTAATTAATTCATGAACATAATTCATTAATATTTATTATGTTACGTGATCAATTATTATGTTATTTTATCAATTAGGATGTTTTAAGATCCTAGCGCACGTGTAAAACATGTATCCTTGTAAAATAAATTATTATTTTTTTATTTATTTAGAATCTTTAGTTATTGCTGTAAAATTTGTTAAGTGAAAAAAATAAATATTGGTAATTCTATGTAGAATCAGAATATACAAAATCGAAAATATATTTTACAAAATAGACGATCAGTGATCCCAAGAGAATTAGCAGTAACTCTGAGTAAAAGACGATAACATAATTTATACGGATTTTATTTTCTTTTGTTTAAAAAGCTCGCTGACATACTCGACCTTCCGTTCTTCGCGTTCACAACCTTGTGAACACGCTGTAAAGTGTCGACTGTAAAGTTTGTATAGTGTGTCACAAAGTTGTATGTAATTTTGGAACTTTTTCGTTTTTTTTTTTATGGAATCATTGAAATTTAACAGTGACAGACATTTGCAAAGTGACACGTGACGTTGTACAATCTTAATGTAATTAAGTACCACATGTTGCTGTTCGATTGTTTGCCATTTTAAGAACTCAGCATTCTTGAACACTTCATAAATGTCTGCAGACCTACCTGTCTATATAGTAGATGAATTATAGTTTGACGGGTAGGAAGCGGCGTCCCCATTTGACTGAGCCCACTAACGTAACATAGTATTACTATTTCTGTTCCAAGGTTATCAATTACTGGACACAGGTCATGGCCAGGCGGGGGAAAGTCCGAGTTAATGCCATGAATATTTTGGAGAAAAATTACAGCTCAGTCGTTATAATCATTATGATAAAATGGTGCGTATGTACTTCGAAAATAAAGATTATTTTCTAAGAATTATTTCTGATTTGTTTTTGTCACGAAATGTGCCCTAATTTTACGACTTTATTATACATTTTTAAAATATTTAAGTGCTGCGTGCTTTCCTATGAATTTATTTTTCGATGAAAATAATTCATTAAGTTTTTTTTATGTACGGAGTCAGCAGACGAGCATACAGTCCACCTGATGGTAAGTGGATACCTTAGCCCATAGACATCCGCGATACATGCCAACATCGGTCCAAAATGACAAACGATGACACGCCGCCGGATGCGCTGCCTACCTTTGGAGATATGGGAATCGATTTGAAGATAGGGTTGGGAAAAATAGGGAGGGGTAGGATGGGAATGGGCTCTGGCACATCTCACTCACTACCGAAACACGTACGTACATTAGGGAAATAAGATAAAATGGGAAATGCAGTACATTTCAAAGTAGTGTTCTGTGAAAGACTACGTGGCCAGTCGAGCACGCCCAGCGGCTGTTGGATTGCACCGTGCACTCTCCCCATGCACTCTCAGCGTGCTGATATGTTTACGACGAAAGAGTAGTTTTGTCGCACCTCTAACACTTGAATATAGTATGAGTATGAATCGATACTAGGATAATCTGTGCTCTAGGTTATTTAACGTATTTACATAAGTTTAATTTGATATCAACCGTTAATAATACAACTACTAGCCGTATGATAATAATAAAATAATTATCATCTTAATACATCTTTCAATAGTTTCTTTATACTCTCCGATACGCGGGTATCCATACATTGCCTTCATTCATCGCCGAGGTTTTGCTTAATAAGGTAAGTTATATATATTATATAAGCAAAGGTGATTGAAAAGTGGTCTCCGAGAGTGGACTTAATCGATAAGTTCAAAGCCACTCAACAAGCTAAGGAGAGGTCGGAGGTTCTTTGCGCGATAAGAACCGACACGAAGAGATTCGCCAATGAACTAAAGTCACCAATATAGCTCGTAGAATCGGTATGCTGAAGTGCAGGCCATATCACCGTAGGACCGATAACCGATACCTATTATAAGTAACCGAATAAACGAATGTAGGTCACGTACCGGGAAGCGCAATGTGGTGGATCGACCACTTGAAGACGTTGGCCGGTGGTAATCGAATGAGAAGAGCCGAAGATCATGTGTGCTGGCGAGCCCTGGGAGAGACCTATATCCAGCTAATTGTACCTATGTTATGGTGTATAAGCAAACTTTCAAATAATTCTATTTTACAGGACGTGCTCTAAGACCACAAACAATCTTTCCCACTACGATCATTAAAATTAGAAAACAACATTTACGAGTTGTAACATTTGTTTCAATAACTCAAAAACTAAAAGCTCGACGCCGTCATACCCGTGCAACACTGTCGCTCTGCTGGAGCCGCCCTTGTTGCTGTGCCGCCGCTGTTTCTACTAAACGCTCCTATTAAGCGTCGCCCCTTGCGCCTGGCCGCCACCGGCTTCTGTTTGACCGCCTCTGCTTCCGGCTGGCGGTAGTGCTGTCTACACCATTGCTCGGTCGAAGTAGAACTTTGTTTATGCGAACCGTACTGTGACTTGTGGGCCAAACTTTGTGTGAAATGCTAGATTTTAAGTCTTATTAAGTTTTCCTGTTACTTAGTTCTCTTGTCAATCTTGCTTTATCTTAAAAGCCATTGGAACAAATTCTGGCTCCTTTCTTCTTAGTAATTTTTGTCTGTACCTGGGTTACACGATGGAATCTGTTATTGCATCTCAATAAAATTATTTAATATACGCTCTACAGGATTTATTTCAGTAGAACATCTGTACTATTATTGGAGCGTTCGCATCGCATTCGGAGCGCTATTTTTTCATCCATTTCACAACTCATAGTAGTGACATAACATGATAAATGTCTCCGACTCATTCCTTAAACTGTCTTGATATAGAAAACATGTTTGAACTGGATCGTTTTAAATGTATCCTCAGATAACACATTTCTAACGCCTTGAACTAACTAATGTCTGTGGAAAAAAGGCTACCGGTTATTTTGAAGTTTGTGGAAGTAAATTTGCTGTTGCATACCTATATAGATATGTTTATGTACATGTACGTATGTGTATGTTTATATATTCTCATTTACTAGGAAAGGCCTGTGCCCTGCAGTGGGACGTTACAGGCTGATACCAGTACAAGTTGTAAGTTTACACAGAGATTAAAGGAGACAATTAGTGTGTAAGATTGTGGTGACATTGGCTGTTTCCGACGCATTCGCTACCTTACGATCTAAGAATTTCAACGATACGATCATATAATTAATTATATCGATATTATACTCGTAGTGTGAATTTCATTAATTGATTATTTAATGTCAGTATTTTATTAGGCGTCTTATTATTGTTATATTTCGTAACTGCTAAACCAATTCTGATAAAAACTACACTAGAACCTTCCAGAAGAAAAGCCCTACATAATGATGAAAACCACAAGCTGACAAAGTTAGTAGATTGTGAGATTAATGAAAAAAAATTTTTACAGAAAGAAAGAATTTTAAAGAATTTTAAATTTTGATTTTCGAGCAGTCTCCAGCCAGTGCTATTATATTATTTTTGTGTCACAGAATATATAAAAAATATACAGAGCATTTTTTAAAAAAAGGGTGAGATATTGTAACAAATATTACATTTCCCCATTAACAAGGAAACTGACAAGTTTGCAATTGAATATGTAATATTTGATACAATAGCTCATCATTTTTTAAAAAAATACTCTGTATATTTTTTATATATTCTGTGACACAAAAATAAAATAATAGCACTGTCTGAAGACTGCTCGAAAATCAAAATTTAAAATTCTGACGAACAAAGAGAGAAAAATCTAAAGCGCACGACAGACGAGTTTTTGTTTTGGGAGCGATCTGGTAAAGACGTTTTCAAAAAGTGACACGCCTGTTCCGAATCTCGACTGTCCTGGAGACGACACCTGACCCGCTACTCTACAGACTTTACATCACATGTGTTTCCGAACTATTTTTATAAATTGATCTTGATTTATCTTTTTGCATTAGGTTTACTGGCTAATTATACAAGCTATTGAAATAAATCTTGCCTCTTTCCTTGTAGTACAAGTCGTACACCCATAGTTTAGCTCTCCCCCAAGGGGGTAACGTGACACTTATTACCTATATACATCATATATTCATATATTTGTAGGTATATTATACATACCAGTATAGTATACTGTAATAATTTTATAACATACGTGTATGTATAACTACACGTAGGTATGCATACAGATTAATATTTTCACCTCATTATGAACTTCAAACCTACGATTTATTCCAATACGAGTAGATTGTATTACAAATCGTAAAATTGTAGAATTCAGTCTACATTTCGCATTCTCCATTTTGTATCCAATATTACGTAAAATAGATGTTATACATAATATTAGTAATAGGCCAAAAATCACATAGAAGTTAGAATGTAAGGATTGCCGAATAATACCTATATATCAGTTTATTATCGTGTTATATTGGATATTGGACAAATGCCATATCAATTTATTTATTTATTTTTAGTGATGATAGTGAGGTAACTAGTTGTGCCCGCGACTTCGTCCGCGTAGAATTTTAGTTTGATTTATAAAGCTTTGTATACAGCATCCTTTCTCCCCTACAGCCGAATTCGATGAAACAAAGTCCATTCGAAGCGTCAAGCTAAGCTAAATTAATTTATGGAAACCCCATGAACATCCGTTCAGTAGTTTTGAAGATTAGCGTGTTCGAACAGACAGACAGACAACAATTTTCATTATCGTCTTTTTGTATTCCTTCATCGCTCCCAATCAGTTTTTGGTAACTATATTCAGTGCACGGACACGCTGGTTCTACAGTTTTATTATATGTATAGATTACGAGTACTAGGAACGTTGGTAAAGCTTGTTGCGATGACATAACGTAGGAACATAACGTCAGGACAATGATCTGACGTCACATCAACAAGTGATTATCATTAGTAACATTCCTTTTAATATTATACATTAAAAACGAATATCCGTAATTCAAACAAAGAGGTTCGTTAATAACTGATTTACATACAAACTTCATTCCGTGAAAGTCGGGGAAAGTCGAAGATGCCTTTGGCAATTTGTATAAGTGGCCGGCTGTGTTATTTGGCTAGAAATCAAACGGGAGAAAAACATCTCCCTGATAACCGATTTCCACCAAACAATGTTTGTTTACTGACATTGTCTTGATTTCATTGACTGGTTTCACAGACATAAGGATATTTTCTAGCCGACCTGCATTTGAAATCGGTTTTAAATGTTACCGATTATATACTCACAAGATTACTACAAATACTCAACGTGGTTGTGATATAACAACAATTGTAGATACCATTATTTTGAAATTATGGGGATGGAGATTAGTTCAGTCCAAAGTCAATAAATTTACCTATATTTTTTTTATCTACGAAGGCGGCAGACAAGCATACAGTCCACGAGACGGTAAATGGATACTGTCGCCCATAGACATCCGCGATGCATGCCTACACAAGTCTAAAATTACAAACGTTGGCATGCCCCCGGTTACGCTGCCTACCTTTGGAGATATGGGAATGGATTTGAAAAAAGGGTTTTGAAAATTGGGTAGGGATAGGATGGGAATGGGCACTGGCACATCTCACTCACTCACTAGAAACACGTACGTACATTAGGGAAATAAGAAAGTGGCCAGTCGAGCCCGCCCAGCGGTTGTTGTATTTTAGCGTGCACTCTCCCCCTGACATTATTGGTAGGTTAGGTTCACTTAATTCAGTTTCGTTACGAACAAATTGAGCGAGAAAGAATATAAAACCACTCTCTAATCGGTAAATTCCGTGTGTTATTCAAGTGGTTGAACTTCAATTGACCTATTAAGTTACACGTAGCAATTACGACGAGCGACAGTCAGTTAGATAAAGTATAAATCCAGTTACTGCTCATAAAAGAAAGCCGCTCTGTAACCGATATTTGGATTTCGTTTATTCATTAACGTTCTTACTCGTATTTACCGATACCGCGAACTTTTAAAGTGAGCGTAACCGTTATTGGAATTCAGCTCTGAAATAATGAAAAATCGATTTGTAAAATAAATCGTTTTTCAAACCCTGTAGCCGACAAACGTTTTAGCTGACACTGTGTTGATTCTGTTTTACAACTAGACGACTAGTTACGACAAGTTTTATTGACGTAACATCCAGCTGTGAAAGTTGTCACTGATACTGTCTTGATTCTATTTCCATTTACGACTATTATTATTATTAACGTAACATCTAGATTTCTTATTTGAAAAAGTCGATAGAAAAAGGGCAGTTAAAAAGGCATCCGGAATGGTTAGTTATAGTCGCCTGTGGACATCCGAGATACATTTCAATTTCAATCCAGAACGACAAACATTGACACGTACCCGGACGCACTGCCAGATGAAATGGGTTTGTGGATCCAGATGTGAATGTTTTCTACTGAACAAACATTGTCGCAGACACTCTCTTGATTTCGCTTGCATATATAACTAGTTTTATCAACGTAACATCGAAAATATTATTGATGTACCGTCTATACTGGTTGAGTTTCCATTTGCGACTAATTTTAACCACACATTATTTTATCACTTTTATAAACAAGTAAACTAAAAATTTCTAAAAATTATCATTATGTGGAAATGCTTCACACACAGCGTTCGTCACAGTAACTTTGTTGTATCTTAAGACTAAGACAAAATGTTTATTGGTCCGTCTACAGTTTATAGTGACACTAAACCAAACTAGGAGCACTAAAAGCTGACAACTAAAATGAATTGGAAATGTGCGACACTCAAACAAAACAGTTCAGTTACTTTTAAATAGTATATAAAAATTTTAGTTCAAGAACTAAAATCTAACTCCATAAAAGTTTCAAAGAAGCTTTGAATTTCTCAAAAGGAAGGCGATTTATATGTAGCACGGTGGCATGTCTTTGCAATTATATTATGAAATGGTATATTATGTTATGCGTATATGTATTGATTTCTTTTATTATATATACAGAATGTGTTCAAAGTTTTCCAGAAGTCAGAAATCAGGCCTGAAGATATAAAAAGTTTCACGAAAGGTTTTTTCAGTTTTATATTGTATTGTAGGCCTTTAGTTTTACGCGTTTCAACCCGGTTTAGAATATAAAATGTGTGCTATACGCGAAATTTAAAAAAGAAAATAGTTTTTATCAATAATTTAACACAAACTTACTGAATACAAATCCTACAAATATTGATAAGTTATATGTTTCACATAACTTATTAAAATAATATTTGCTAAAATTATTATAACTCTTACTTTTGGCTTAACCATAGCGTTAAATTAACTATTCAGTGCCATAAAATTCATCTAAATTTTTTTAATTTTATTTTTTTTGCTTCGATATTCTTTGCATTATTCAATTTTCTGGATTATTGAATTGGCTCTCAACTTTGAATGTAGTCACATGAGTATCAGTATATACTCGTAACACTCAGGGTAGAGAGTTGTTATAACCGAACCAATGTTTGGAACCGGTTACTAAAGGATAATATCAGGTTAGAATAAAGAATAAGGAACTAAACCGATTTCATTCTAGAAGAATAATTAACGGTATCGACTCTATATCGGCGCCGGCACATCAAAGTAAGAATTAATTTATCGGCGTAAACTCATGAACGTTTATTACTAATGAAACCCACACTAAACCCTTTTATGTACTAAGACCGACTGATAAGTATAGTTGGGCAATGAAGATGTTGAGCAATTTCACTTTCAATTCGATTGCAAGAACAGACAGTGATAAAGTTCCAAATATATATTGGCAAGTTAGATTTGCAAGCGAAAATCGTCCTTACGTTTTAGAAATGTCAAATTGAAACTCAACCTTGATGTGCTCAACATTATCATTGGCTCGAAAATTTACCCGGATTCTAAACCTTGGTAACAACACGTGCAAAATATTTTGTGTGAACTACGGCGCGCCGTCGTAAATACCATCACCTCATTATACGACAAGACGTTTTACGTAATACGTAATAGAAAATAAATTCATATTGTAACCACTTACGTAAATCTCCTTGTTTTCCCGACTCGGGAGACGTGCCGTCCTTCGAGCTGTTTACCAAATAACCCCATTTACATTTAGGAGGTATTCGACAAATGAATATTGTTTATGAATATTTAAAGAGCATTTTTCACTTTGTTACACCGTTCATTTATTCAGTGACAACTATTTTGCACCCTACTTCAATAGGCTGGTTATAAAGTAAGTTTCATAAATATTTTGTGTTGACAATTTCAATAACTTATATATATACTATATATATTTTGTTTGGAATTGGCGCGAGCATCTTTGCATACCCGCATACATTCATTATTTGAAGCAACATTTTTTTTGTCCCCGACATATTGATATTTTTTGAGTAGTAACACGCGCTCGGCGGCGAGCAGAGTTAAATGGAGTTAAATTCACACCGCGGTCTCGGACAGTTGATTATTGATATTCGCGCCTATTAATAGGTCTTGTTCGCGATATCCTTGTGCCACGCGAGTGTTTTGGTTGGAATTGTTTGGGTGTGATTGTGCTTGTGGTTTGGAGTGATTTCTCGAGGTGATTTGCTGCCGGGTGTGAGTTGCCGAACGATAGCGGCCACCGGCTCACCACAGGACGAGACTTAGTAGACTTAGACAGGACAAGTATTTATTGGGAATTTATGTATTTATTTATTCAATCACACTAAGATAGGTCACGTCTAGTAGGGACTAGCGTAGGAACACTTTCCAGATTTGTGCGTGGGCAAAACCACCTGGGGTAAGTGAGGCCTGTATATCCTATTATTGTGCTTACCCACCATTGTGGTGGTTATTGAGTAAGTTTACTACATTTTTGGGCCCGAGTGCACATTCCTCGGGCTGCTTTCGCGTAACGCGAGGCAGGTGCGCGCCTAGTGTGCGCATCGTAAACATATTTCATAGAAAAAGGCGACAGACGCACATACAGTCCACCTGATGGTAAGTGGATACTGTCGTCCATAGACATCCGCGATATATGCCAACATCAGTGCAAATGTTAAACGTTGGCACGCCCCCGGATGCGCTGCCTACTATTGCAGATTAAGGAATGGATTGGGAAAATCCATAGGATAGGATGGGATAGGATTGGATATAGGATGAGGGATAGGATGAGATGGGAATGGGCTCTGGCATATCTTCCTCGCTACCGAAACACGTACAATGTACATACGAGTACATTGTGGAAATACAATAAAGGAAATATGATTGAGGAAATTTAAATGCAGTAAATTTCAAGGTAGTCTTCTGTGAGAGAGGGGTAACGTGGCCAGTCGAGTGCGCTCAGTGGCTGTGGAAATGCAGCGTGCACTCTCCGCCAAATAAGATATCTTTTTATATCTATCTCTCTCTCTTTATCCATCTATCTTATATCTCTTAGGAACACCACCACACTCAAAAAATAGCTTTATTTTGATTACAAACCTTCCACATTATGAATCAAAATATTCATTCTATATTCTGAACTTCCATACTGATTTTGATGAAAATAATTTATTCCGGCAATTCTCGCGACTTAACCCCATTTTTTATATCATCGCTTTCCCATATATATGTTTCCCATATATATGTTTACTAAAAAGAGTCACGAGACCTCAATGATTAGATACATGGTGAATACGCCTTAGATTTATGGCCCTCCGAGCAGAATACGATCACAGACAAGGTTTATGACGACGCGGTTGTCCCTCGAGCACTAGGACAAAATCCAGGGGCGACACGACTTTCAATCAGACCAGCGGAACCACATCATACCAACAGCCTGTGTCTCTCAACTGCTGGATATATACTCGCCACCGCACACGATCCTCGACTCTTCCCATCCAACCACCATCAACGAATTTCTTTAAGTGGTCGCTCCACTGCCGACGGGCGGCCCACACTGCGCTTCCCGGTACGTGGCCTCCATTCGAGGAGTCGGCTACCCCATCGATCATCGGTCCTGCGGCAAATATGACCTGCCGATTATCATTTCAACATGCCGATTCCACGAGCTGTGTCGGTGACTTTAGTTCTTCCGTGAATGTCTTCATTTCGGATCCTGTCCCGAAAAGAAACTCCGAGCATAGCTTTCTCCATATCTTATAGACTTATTATGTATCAGGCCTACCGTTAGAGGCTACGTTTCCGCACCATACGTCATAACTTGCAGGACGCACTGATTGGACATTTTCGTCTTCAAGCATCGTGGTATTGGCGACGAGTAGAATTGACGCATTTAATACTGCTCATCCAGGTTGAATACGTCTATCGACCTCCTTGCTGAAAGTTTAATGACTAGCGAATTAAGTTCATTACCGCTGTAATGAACTTGATTCGCGAAAATACGAAAAAAAAAATAGAGTGGCGTACAAAAATAAAAAGAGATAATCAATAATACGCGACTCCACGCGAACATTAATAACAATGAATGTTTCAATACAAAGTGATTATTAACATAAATAAACAACATCAATCTCTCCTAAAATATTTCAAATAAATGACTTCGTTCCACAAGTTTAACGCAGTGTAAGAAAATGAACACTAATGTGTTTATTATTCTCATAATGTTATGTAAATTATTGAAGAAATATTCGCATAGAGCCAAGATTCCTTAGCTAAAAAGCCGCTTAGATTATTTCGTTTGAAAGAATATAGAATAAAATATATAAATAAAGAATAAAATAAAATATAGAATAAAGAATAAAGAATAACGATAGGGTATGACGTCACCTATAACATAACGAGAACATTCGAATTGCTAAAGTACATCACACCTCTCTACATTCTGTTATCTAAGTGATACCAGTGATCTAAGTGATCATGCTTTCATTGACGACTAGTCTTTAGAGAGTCACCGCCTACCTAATGCCAAACCAAAGACGAAACTTTAACTATCGTAGGTGTCGTTGTCTCGAAAAATAACCCGAATAACAATTCCATTAGTAAAGCAAATCAATAACCAAATTATTCGATGTTCAACCTTTAACGTCCCACTGCAAGGCATAAGCCTACTTTAATAAATTTCTAGGTAGTATCGGGCCATAATTTACCAAGCAAGCCCAGTACGGTATGATGGATACACATGCTCAAATCTTTTTTTCCAATTCTGTGAACATACCATAACATACCTTCAACCTACATCTCTATACAGTTTATCGATTGTAGGTTTAGGATTTGGGGTTGTCGGAAAAAAGTGCGCGTATATTTTTCACATGTAATATTCTGGTTTCCATTATATCGATTATAAATCACGAATGATTTACTAACATGATACTAACTATCATTACTAACATGATACTAACTATCATTAATAACATGATAATTCATGTCACATAAAGTTTTTTTTTTTTTATAGAGAAGAGGGCGGACGAGCAAGCGGTCTCACGTGATGGTAAGTGTTACCGCCGCCCATGGACACCTGCAACACCAGGGGGTATGCGGGCGCGCCGCCGACCTTAGTTAGGTCGACGCGTGTTTACATTTTTATTTCACTCAACGTTTCGGTTAGATTACACCAACCATGATCACGAGATACTACTCGAAGTCACTATTTAGCTATTAAGAAAAACTTTTAAAATCCCACCAAATAAAAAGAAAGTATATTTATAAGTATATCTATAGAATAGCACCACCCCATTTCATCCCGCGGGTGTCGTGTCGTGGCGAATTGGCGACTGAGGAATAACAAAGTCGCTACCGCAAACGATGAAGAACTACACCACCTCTGAAAGAATGGCCTCGCCAACTCCTGGCGTTTTAAGGCCATATATCCATATCTCCTCTTGCACAAGACAATATGCAAGAGGAGACCCATGTCCTGCAGTGGACACTGAAAGGGCTATTGGCATTGCATATTTATAAGCCAACATAGGTATACAAAGGATATGCTGTTGAATAGAGCTCGTAAAACTCACTTTTTGTCTCAACATTTTTTTCCTGAAAAGCAAGGAAAATAACCATATCTGCCGTTCCGACTAGCGCCGGTCATTGACGTTTTAATTTTTCAACAACTTTTCCTCACAGAGCTAATAGTGTTTTAAGGACATTATAAGAATATGAATTAGATGAGTTTCCAAAAAGTTGTGATAGCATTATAATTTTTAAAAGAAACTTCTTAATATTACCATTAATTATATTAAACTTGGGAGGGGGAGGGTGCCGCTGGACGCAATCGATTGGCCAAGTCACTTCTCTCTCACAGAAGACTACAGTAACACATTTCCCACGCTATCTACAGGATATTATTCCCCCAATGTATGTACATGTTTCGGTAGTGACCAAGACATACCAGAGCCCATTCTCATTCCATCGTATCCTATCCTTCCTCATTTTTCCAATACATTCCGAAATATCAAAAAGTATAGGCAGCGCATTCGGGGGCCTGTCAAAGTTTATCATTCTGGATTGATGTTAACATGAATCTATCAGGGCTGTCCATGGGTGACAGTGTTCACTTTCAAGCAGGTGGACTGTGTACTCGTCTGCCACCTTTTTTATAGGAAGAAGGCAGAAAACGAGCATATAGTCCGTCTGGTAGTAAATGGATACAATCGCGCATGGACATCGACAGTACAAGCCAAGTTCAATTTACAATGACAAACGTTGGCATGCCCCCGGATTTGCCACCTACCTTCGAGATGAAGAAATGGAGTTGGAGAAAGGATTGGAGGCATAGGACAGAATGAAATGGGTATGGGCTCACAGAATCTCACTCACTAGCGAAACATGTACGTACTCGTACATAAGAAATGAAAAGGAAACGTAAATGAAAAATGCAGTATATTTCGAGGTAATCTTCTGTGAGGGAGGGGTTAAGTGTGGCCAGTCGAGTGCGGCCAGAGGCTGCAGGAATGCAGCACGCACTCTCCATTTGTATTTGTTCCAGCTTGCAAATTGTATTTGTTCGACATCTCGATTAGCTAATATGATAGAAGCTAAGTCGTTTAACGGTTAGAGTGTATGCACGTGAATTATTTTTATTTCAAGATTTGAAAATAACGCGTGCCAAACGGTTGTCACTGAGTTGTTTCCGAATTTATTTATGTTAATTTTGTCCAGAAATAAACTCCGCTTGGCTGCTTTAGCAGCAAAATAAATCGACGAGATCCGAGAATATCTGTATTGTGACGTCAGATGGCGCACAGGTGGTAAAAATGTAAGTTTGTTTAGCCGTGATACGTAAGTAAATATTAATGCAGTTTTTAAGAGATATGAATGTTCACATTTAGATGTCACTTTTATTTACAAAAAAAAAATAAAACAATAGTTTTTAATCAATTCGTCTCGACAGTTATGCAGTAGGATATTTATCTATTTAAACAGGTCGTAACTCGAATGTTTACCTTATTTATTTTACTCGACGTTTACGGTTGGTTTGCACCAACCATGGTTACGAGCTGACTGAAAAGGCGGGTAGTCCACGTCAAGAGTAGCAGGTTCATCAACTACCCGCATTTGGTCTTCATATTCTGGAAAATTGCGGCACCCAACACTCATAATATCAGAATCACTGGATTCCATGTCAAGGACAAATGGTATCCATCTTCTGGAGAATCAATGGATCAATCTATCAATGGAGAGGATTTTGCGACTATGGAGTTCTGTCCAGTGATTGATCCCAGCGTTGAGTACATGGTCCACTATCGCCGATTTATTTGTCTGGTAATATAAAATATGTAATTACCAACTGGTAAAACAAATAAGGTAAACATTCGCGTTAAGACCCGTTTAAATAGATAAATATGTATGAAAAACTCGAAAATCTTAAATGTTATATGCAGTAAGATGCCAAAACGTAGACTCTAACAACAGGCCTAATCTAGTATAAGTTCAAATGGAAAGAGCTATGCTTGCAATGACTTTGATGGCTGGGATCCGAAATGAAGAAATTCGTTTCGAATTAAAAGAATCAAAGTCATCGATATAGCTCTAAAGAATCAGTAACCTGAAGTGGCAATGGACAAGTCAATGCTGTCGCAAATCCGACAACCAATGAGATACACGAATCTTCGATCGTGACTGTGTATCAGGAAACGTAGCGTCGGACGCCATCCGCCCAAATAGACCGATGACTTTATGGAGACTTATTGATCCATGGATGATTTAAAGAAACTCGCCGATAGTGGCGGTATGAGAAGAATGAAAGACCGAGGTGGCATGCTTTGAGAGGGGCCTCTTAATACATGTTGATGATATGGTATAGTGTTTACAAACATAAATTGAATCTGATTATATACAAATCATTATGTTTAAATTAATTCAAGTATGTATCACCACTAAAATTCCCATTTTCAATTTTGTGATGATCCCTGTTGTGTTCTCTGTTTACCTAAAGGTTGTCGGGTGGAGAATGCCATAAAGGTCTCCGCCTTCTGTACAATATTTCTGTGCAGTAAAGACATATTGCAGCTAGTGTAACTCTGTCTACCAAAGAATATTGTTAAGTCGTAACGTAATATAAAATTTGATTTGCTTACACCTCCATAAAGGGCGTTGTGTCCTCTGTCTGGATCGCGGTATTGAGATTCTCTGCCAAAACATGAACCACTGTGAATGTTATTCAATTATATACCTTTGTCCTGAGCTCGGTGTTTTCTTTGGAGCTTCCATAAACACCTTGCTGACTCCTCGGAACTTTTTGAAGATTGTACAAATATATAAATTATATCATTTAAATGAATGTCGTCTAATATTTGATATCAGTAAAAAACAAATATGAATTGGTCGATTTTCCTACAGAAAACATCAACTCCGTTTATATTTTCAATGAAAGTGCATATCATTGAAACAAATACAATCAACCATTAACAGATCGTATTTAAATGAATCAAACAATAGCTGTCCTCCTTTCCTTATAACTCGTGACTTACAGCCGCTAAACATGTAAAGTTGAAGGTTTAGTTGAACAAAGAAGTTAATATCGAATAACAAAGAACAGCTACCGTTGGAAGAATGTTGGAGCTTGAAACATTTAGGAAATAAGCAGCGCTGACATTTGGAGGGAAACTTGCGATATTGGGTTTGTTTTATAAGTGGTTTTGATGATAGAGATAATGAAACTTAGATCGAAAGTATTGAACCACATATGAATTGCGAGAGTAATTTATCATTTTTCTAAAAGTAAGTTCTAGTTTTGTTTTTAATCTTGTTTTTAGTGCTTTGATGACAACAGTTGTGCATAAACGTGGTTATATAAAGAAATACAATTTGATAGCGTAATCTAATCTATTATTAATAGCGACTGCATAGAGTAGTACAAATGCGTAAACTTATTCGAAGAAGGTTAAACACGCGTTGTTTACGGCTTTTTGTTGACAATGAATCGGCAATGACTAAGCAAATTATTGGTCATTTTACACGTGCAGTCTGTGGATCAATTAGAGGGCCTACAATGTCTTGTGAGTCCAGTATAATATGGCGTTCAGGGTGATGTTGGGGGTAACCCCAGGTGATGCTGTAGGGCGCTGCAACACATTCTCGGAGCCTCCTCGGACCCGCGAAATCTAGTCGAAACAACCGTTTACTGCACGCAAAAATGATTGATATTTAAATTTTTAGGAGAAAACTTTGATTTCCTTTGAATACATAGGTAAAAATATGATTTCTAAGTTTGTGATTTTTTTATTTCCGTGCGCTCAATAAGGTTTGCCGACCCAGCGGGACGATTCCAGGTTATCCCGACCTAATGCCTAATGTTGTATACCTAATGTACCTAGTACCTAATGCTGTATTTAACTACATTTTATTTGAATTAATGTTCTATCTGAAATATTTACAAAATTGGGAATAGATGTCTTCCACGCCATCATTAAAAAAAACGGTAGCTTCGATGATGTGCCGATTTCGCGGTAACATCCCTTATAACATTACTAACATCAAGCACTAATAACATCCTAAACAATGTGTAGTAACGAAACGCTGTTCCCTCTCTCGTCTCTCGCTCTCTCAGCACACGGGACCGACGGAGTTACAACGGTTCAATAAAGAAATACCTTAGGTTAGAATAAAGACAGTGTAATTAATCAATTTACATGTCATACGTTACAACACAATGCTAGCCAGAAAACTAGATAGTCCCGTGTTGAGGCATTGGTTGAGTGTAACTGAGTAAAAATGAATGTCTTTTAGTCAATTACTAATGCCACTAACATTGATTCACAAGTTATTTTACTTGTGTTATTAAGAAACTAATAATTAATATAGTCTGAAATAAGATTATTCAATCAGTTTCTAAACTGATGAATAGAGTGAGTATTGGAAGCAAAAACAGTTCATTGAATCCATTTAGTAATAAGCTGAGAAACTTTCTAACTTCGTAAGCCATTGATCCTGTAATAAAAATTGCTTTTGGCTCTTTCACTGATAATATTAACATTTTATTTGCGTTAAAGTTTTATACGATAAAGTTTATACTCTAGTTTAATACTTATTCACATCAGAATAATATAAACCGCATAATACAATACCAGCCCTTTTATCGTCCACAACTGGACCCGGGTCTCGTGCTTGTGCATGAGAGATGTGGGGCCTTGAAACGACACGCTGGTGAAGCGGGTTGACAAGTCCACTCTTTTAGAGATGATGTTGGTAGCGGCTTTGTTATCCATTAGTCCAATTTTACCATAGGACGAGATGGTAGAGAAGAGAATCACACTGATTCTAAAGCCGGCCGCCACAAAACGGCTAACATACTAGTATAATATTATAGAATAATATGATAACATCAATATAATTAATTTACTTATAAATTAATTATTCTCGATACTTTACTATCGATAAATTACTTATATTAGCGACCGACTGATTGGCACAGTTGGTAGTGACCCTCCTTGCTGTGCAAAAGGTTCCCGGGTTCGATCTCCGGTCGGACATACATTAGTTTAATAAAAAAAAAGACAAATGTATGTTCGGATCTGGGTGTTTGTTTGTCTTTGCCTTTGTATGTGTCTCTGGACCCACGACACAGGGAATCCTAGTGTGGGCCATTGAGTGTGACGTTGTTTATTAATAAAAAAAGAAAAATAAAAGCTCTATGCAAAATATTTCAATTAGAAAAACGTTCGTTTAAATATGTACATATTAGTTAAAAAAAGGGAGTGATCGGATTTATAGTAGGAGATCGGAATCGGAGGCCAGTCATTAGTCTGCCCGCTCACTGTGCAACGGGTCTCGTTCTCGTCTGGACCCACTGAATCTGCCATCATTATTTATTTATTTTAACTAGTCTTCGCCTGTGACTACGTTCGTGTGGTCTACATGAATAGTAAAAGGGCGTAGTCGGGGTGTTATCCAGGGTGGGGCAAAAGCAAACAATTTTCTACGGTAAGGCGGCAAATGGACCGAAGCGTAGGTGGATAACGTAAAAAAGTAAATCACACACAAAACCGGATGGGTTTATATGATTTAGCAGTGAGAAATGCATGTTGAGGAACACCGTTTTGATGAAATAAAAATACTTTATTTCGATTTCAACCTTAAGCAAATCGACTATTAACGAATGACAATTATCGCTATACAATAGTTAACTTAAATGATTAAAATAATTTAAGGGGCTCGTTAATGGTAAACCTTCATGGTAAATTATTGTTTTCAGTGAAAGCTTCCGACAAAGCTCCGCCTTTTCCGCTCACCAGCGTAGCGAGTGGACATTAGTGGATGTCAAGCTTTAGTTTGCGTTTAGATATTGTCACAACTATTTTTAAGTACATATTGTAATATAAATATAATAATGTAAAAATAATCTAATTAGTTTTAAAAGAAAATTGGTAATTGTTTCAATCTATAGATAGGTATTATTATTTTCCACAAACTTTCCATATTTTTCTTTTCTGTAACTATTAACTACATACTTTATGACAACTTTCATTTAAGTCTTACCTAGGTATGTACTCTTAATAATTGGGTTAATAGAAAACCAAAAAGTATATACTTAATAAAAAAATAAATCAGAGACATTATGCAAGGAAAAATCTTTGAAATGTTGAATTACTTATAGGTAAATACGATTCGTTCATGGTAAACCATTAAATAATTACATGTTTGTCGCAAAGTTCAAATAATAATATGTGCAGTAGATGTACTGATTCATGTACTGATTTTAATTATGCATTATACGGGCTTTTCGTATTATTAGATCATCTTGCAATGTTAAAATCTTACCGTTACCGAATTGACAAATTAAATATTTGAGAATACACACAAAGCGTCACTTAATTTCACTATATTTATAACTTTTAATTTATTTAAATAACTTTTATTTTACACTATATTTAAATTAACACTAAAATTTGACAATAGAACACCAACAACTATTATTCCAAGTTTTTATTGTCAAGTCATTTTGATTGTATCACACGAGGTATTTGTTGAAAAACGCGCGATTGTCTGAGCGCATCGCGTTCGCGCGTAAACTCAAATTTAGAACTCAAACGTCATCGGCTGACATTCAAATTCTTCGTTTATAATTTGCCAGTGTTTGGTGCATTTTTGTCTTTTCTTTTCAAGACAGTTTATGAGCGTAAATCGTGAGTTTTTGTGTAATGGGACGCGGTGTTACCAGGGCGCGAACGTTTCACCGACTGAACCGTTGGACGCGCGTTCCCCTAATACTTGGTCACTAGTATTATCGATGATTTCAATCTTGATTACAGCCGTAACAATCAGGTCAGGGTTTCACTTGAATCAGTGTTCGTACTAAAAATTGTAAATTAAACGGTAATTAACGTGTAATGTAAATAATTATGTTGAACTATTAAAGCGTAAAGTCAGAGGGCAATTATTCATAGAATTCTCATAAAAAGGTCAAAACATCAGGTCACATGAAATCGGTTATTATATTTTTAGTAACATCTAAATAATGGTAATATAAACAAATAATGCCCAGTCACGTGGTAGTTATCAATCATATGAAATTATAGACATACGTATGTTAGTACGTATTTTAGTTTTATTTGTTTACGAACAAAAATCCACAGCAAAATTTATCGTACGTTGTCGCAAAAGGTAAACAGAACAGTTTCTTTTTTTCTGTGAATCTAAAATTCGACTGCATTATCGACGAACGTTACGATTCGCTTCGCAAACAATCTGTACTTCAGTAAAAATTCAGTGGTGTCAGGATTTGAAGCCATGACCTCACAAATGAGACTTGTGAACCCCTTGGTTATCATTGCTCTACTGTATACTAAGGAGTAAACACAGATATCGCTACACGAGAGTCAGCGGCAAGCTTTTTATCGACTATCCATTTGGCTCTGATTCTAGATAACGACATTTATCCGCCAAAAGGTATCTTTTACATGTGGTTAAAGTAGAAAATAGATTTAGGATTATTTTGTTAACAGCAAAAATCAATAGACCGTGCGAAAAAGAATTCAACTCATATTTCGTTCACCATAAGCGAAAAAGCGTTATGAAGCCTTCTCGTTATAATTCCCATAATTTGTGTGTTTGTTATAACAATCACACAAATTATATTATCAAGACTACTACTCGTAGAGGCTCGGAGTTCCAATAAATTAATATACGAGTATGTGTGTGCTCATGTACATACATGAGCTTGCACATACACGTGCTATCACGTGATCAAACACACACTCAAGATTTTGTTCGAGAACAAGCCTGAATCAAGAAGACTCAAGGTGAAAATATAAGATTGAATTACAACATTATATTTGCGACTGGCGTCTCTGAGCTGGCTATTCAAAAAGTTGCGATAGAACTGCAAAACGATTTGTAATCGCACCAACGCCTCATTGGCCAATACTTTATTTACCTTTGTGACAATTGATCAATCGCTGATGAATTCTATCGAGCTGGCGTCCATCGTACATCAAAGGACTAATTGGGTTTGCAGATCGACCAAACTTGAATCTACTTGACATTGAAGCGTCACCTTAAGCGTTACACTCTTCAGTTAGCTACATAGAGGGAATAAATCAATTTCTGAAACCTGAAACCATAGATTTCGTTGACATAACGTGATATAAGTTAGTTGACATAAAAATTATAGGAATCTCTTTACCTCTTTAACTTAAAATGTTTAACTTTACGTTTTTTATAGAGAGAAGGCGACAGACGAGCGTACAATCCACCTGGTGGTAATTGGATACTGTCGCTCATTGACATCCACGGTATATGTCAACTTCAGTAAACAATGACTAAACGTTGGCATGCCCCTGGAACATGTAGTAATTGATTTACATGAAGGGTTGGAAAAATTGGGAAGGCTAGGATACGATGGGAATGGGCTCTGGCATATCTCACTCGCTAACGAAACATCTACGTACTTTGAGGAATGAGATAAATTGGGAAATGCAGTACATTCTAAGGCAGTCCTCTATAAGAGGGGTAACGAGGCCAGTCGAGTGCGTCCAGCGGCTGTTTAATGTAATGAACACTATCAAATTCCTTGTTGGAGGTTGTTCCCGGGGATATAAAGCTCATAAAATTGATATTTCTACAAATAATACATAACATTTAATGTTAATTAAATGAGAATCATGAGCAGAATTCATTGTTTCATGGTTCGGGAATTAATCGGATACACCCCGTATGTAACCGTGATGACCACTGCCAGTTATTTTCATAATTACTGGACCAATTTGTATAAAAGCAATCATAAATATTATTCTACGGAAAATGCGCTACACGGCGTAAAAACCGCAACAAAATCTGTTCTGTAGATCTCGAGGCAAGCGTCAAGAAACGGGCAGAGTTACTTGATTGTGGTTACTATTTTTCCTCTTATTCTGTCTAAATACAACTATGTACTTTCTTTATTAAGGCATTATTTATATTGGATACGCAGCTAATAGTGCTGGATAGTGCAGCTAAAGTTTTTTTTTTTATAGAAAGCAAACGGCAAAGGAGCATACAGTGCATCTGGTGGTAAGTGGAGTCTGTCGCTCGTGGACACCCACAGTACATGCCCACATCAGTCCAAAATGACAGAAGATGGCTCCGATGGTGCTGCCTACCTTTGGAGATATAGGAATGGATTTGGAGAAAGGGTTGGGAAAAATTGGGAGGGATAGGATAGGAAGGAATGGGAATGGGCTCCGGCATATCTCACTCACTACCGAAACACGTGCGTACATTGCGGAACAGGTTAATGTGCAGGTGGAAATTCAGTACATTTCGAGGTAGTCTTCTGTGAGAGGGGGGACACGAGGCCGGTCGAGTGCGCCCAGCGGCTGTTGGATTGAAGCGTGCACCCTCCCTCTCCTAAAAAAGAATCACTATAAGAATGAATAGGTACTTGTATTATTTACTATTCTTATAATATTACTAAAATTTTATTATACATATTATACATAATAAAATAACAGATTGGTGACAAAATAGCTGACCCATTTTCAAAATATGAGGTTAACGTACTCGCATTTAAACTAATAATTATTTTAGTAAGCCTAGGAATTTACGCATAAACAATCGAATGTATGGTTATTGTACAAAATATTGTAATATCATCTCTGCTAATAAATCTTTTCGCCCTAGAATCTGGCGATAAATATTTTGGGAGCGTTTTCTACTAAATATATTAAGTTCATATCCCGAGAGACTGTGTGTCGTATATAAGTTACTATGCATGTTGTAGTTCGTAGGTATCACACGTACCCAATAAATATACTTAAACATTTTGCAGACTTGCAGCGTCGAGAGTTGCACAAACTGCAGACTTGGTCGAGCGTCGAGAACATGCTCTGGACAAACCCAACCATTACATTCGATTCGATAATCCACAAATCCTCGCTAGAGAGACCCAAGGGCCAAGGTTCATGCCAAGAATGTTACGCGAGGCTATTGAAATCAAGAAACACCCAAATTTCAATAGAGAAGATGGTTGGCAAGTACCACCGGCTTGGGATCCAGTCATTAAATTAATTAAATCCCAAGGCCAACGCAATACTGCAAGACCTCTGGACACCGTGAGCGTATACTGCGTGCATAGGGAATGTTATGATTAAAAAAAATTTCAGACCGTAGTTCAAATAATTTCTTAATAACTCAAGTGACAAATAAAATCAATTAGTCACCCCGTGACCACGTCCACTGCAAAGTGTTCGAAACGTCGGGATATAAATAATGTTAAATATACGCTTATTATATAAATATAATAATGTTAATTATATTTAACATTATTATATACGGGATATAATAATGTTAAATATAATGGGGTGTATGGGGTCCCAACCTACATCTCTGGGACCCAAGCCAACCTCACCGGCTCGTGGTGCACCCTGCCGACCAACGAACGAGGCTCTGGCGACCCGCCACCACGCACTGGACCAGCGCGGCGGGTTACGGTCCACCCCCCCCCCCCCCCCCCCCCCCCTATGGCAGAAAAAGTAAAACGGCCCCAAGTTCCCGGCGGCTCCAGTCGCAACACCGGCGTGGACGGGCGCTGGTCGAGCGCTGGAGCCAGGGGTGCTAAGAATCTCCGGGCGGGATTCCACCGTCGAACGACCAGGGCTTTTGACATGGATCACCGACGTAGGTTGTCACTGGTGACTTACAACACGCGCACTTTGAGGACAGACGAGAAGATCGCTGAGCTGGAAGAGGAGATAGGCAAGTTGCACTGGGATATATTGGGGTTATCAGAAATCCGAAGAGAGGGGGAGGACACGATAACCCTGAAATCCGGCAACTTGTTCTATTACCGGGAGGGCGACCAGCAGTCCCAAGGTGGTGTCGGGTTTATCGTCCACAAGTCCCTCGTAAATAATGTTGTAGCCATCACGAGTGTGTCGAGCAGGGTCGCGTACCTTATACTCAGAATATCCAAGAGATATTCGTTGAAGGTCATACAGGTCTACGCACCGACCTCGGCACACCCGGATAACGAAGTGGAAGCAATGTATGAGGACATTAGTAGAGCCATACATGCTTCGAAAACACACTACAATATTGTTATGGGGGATTTCAACGCGAAACTGGGCAAAAGAGGCGACGATGAGTTGAGAGTGGGGCAATTTGGATGTGGGCACCGGAACCAGAGGGGCCAGAGGCTGGCCGACTTTCTTGAGAAAGAGGGACTCTTTATGATGAACTCTTTCTTCAAGAAGCCGGCTCATAGGAAGTGGACCTGGATGAGCCCCGACGGTTCCGTTAAAAATGAGATAGACTTCATTATGGCCACAAAGAGACAAATATTCAATGATGTCTCCGTGATCCACAGGGTGAAAACCGGTAGTGATCACCGAATGGTTAGAGGCACATTGAATATAAACGTCAAGTTAGAAAGGTCACGCCTGATGAAGTCTACGCTCCGACCTACTGCTGCCCACATACAGAATCCCGAAAGCTTTCAGCTTGAACTGTCAAATCGCTTCGATTGCCTAGAGGATTGCGTTGCAGTGGACGATATCAACAACAGGTTGGTAGAAACTGTCCATACGGTGGGGTCTAAATTCTTCAGACATCGTCGAAGAGATGGACCCCAAAAGCTCACCGACCACACCCTCGACCTCTTGGCGGAACGACGTTCGATGACACTGCAGACTCCTGATGACGCGGAAGCATATCGGCAGCTCAATAGACGGATTCACCAGTCCTTGCGACACGACATCCGTCTCTTTAATACTAATCGTATTAAGGAGACGATAGAGCGGAATAAAGGCTCCAAAGTGTTCGCAAGAGACTTATCTATTGGGCAGAGCCAGTTGACGAAGCTGAAGAGGGAGGACGGCAGTGTCACTTCCGACAAACAAGAGGTACTGAGGGAGATCGAGAAGTTCTATGGACAGTTGTATACCTCGGTCGCTAAACCTGTTGGCAACTTGGCCAAAGACCCAAGAGCCAAGTTGACCCGACACTATACCGAAGACATCCCGGACATCAGCCTGTACGAGATTAGGATGGCCCTCAAACAGCTTAGAAATAACAAGGCGCCGGGTGAGGACGGAATCACTTCAGAGCTTCTGAAAGCGGGTGGAACACCGGTACTGAAAGTCCTTCAGAAGCTCTTTAATTCCGTCTTGCTCGAAGGTATTACGCCGGAGGCATGGAACAGAAGCGTGGTGGTGCTCTTCTTCAAGAAAGGTGACAAGACCTTGTTGAAGAACTATAGGCCCATCTCGCTTCTGAGCCATGTTTATAAGCTGTTTTCGAGGGTTATCACGAATCGTCTCGAGCGCAGGTTTGATGACTTCCAGCCTCCCGAACAAGCCGGTTTCCGAAAAGGCTATAGTACCATAGACCACATCCATACGCTGCGGCAAGTTATACAGAAGACCGAGGAGTATAACTTGCCATTATGCTTAGCGTTTGTGGACTATGAGAAAGCCTTTGATTCGATCGAGACTTGGGCAGTGCTACAGTCCCTCCAGCGGTGCCATATTGACTATCGGTATATCGAAGTGTTGAAGTGTTTGTATAACAACGCCACCATGTCAGTCCGAGTACAGGAAGGGAGCACGGAGCCGATTCCATTGCAGAGGGGTGTGAGACAAGGAGATGTTATCTCTCCGAAGCTCTTCACCACTGCGATGGAAGACGCTTTCAAGCTCCTGGAATGGAAAGGACTCGGCATCAACGTTGATGGCGAATGCATCACTCACCTTCGATTTGCCGACGATATCGTGGTCATGGCAGAATCGCTGGAGGATCTTAGCACAATGCTCGGAGACCTCAATCGAGTTTCCCAACAGGTGGGCCTTAAAATGAACATGGACAAGACGAAAATCATATCGAATGTCCATGTCGTGCCCACCCCAGTTTCAGTTGGGAGCTCGATTCTCGAAGTTGTTGACGAGTACGTCTACCTAGGCCAAACGGTCCAACTAGGTAGGTCCAACTTCGAGAAAGAGGTCAATCGACGAATCCAACTCGGCTGGGCAGCGTTCGGGAAGCTACGCAGCGTCTTCTCGTCCAAAATACCTCAGTGCTTGAAGACGAAGGTCTTCGACCAGTGTGTGTTGCCAGTGATGACCTACGGCACCGAGACGTGGTCTCTGACTATGGGCCTCATAAATAAGCTCACTGTCGCACAGCGAGCTATGGAGAGGGCTATGCTCGGGGTTTCCCTACGTGATCGAATCAGGAATGAGGAGATCCGTAGACGAACTAAAGTCACCGACATAGCCTCTCGGGTTAGCAAGCTGAAGTGGCAGTGGGCAGGGCACATAGCTCGAAGAACCGATGGCCGATGGGGCAGAAGGGTTCTCGAATGGAGACCACGTACCGGCGGACGAAGCCGAGGACGTCCATCTGCTAGATGGACAGACGACCTCATAAAGGTGGCGGGCACCCGCTGGATGCAGGTCGCTGCCGATAGGTCTAAATGGCGGACAATGGGGGAGGCCTATGTCCAGCAGTGGACGTCTAAAGGCTGAGATGATGATGATGATGATGAAATATACGCGATTTAAAACATTCAAAGTTGTTTAATTGTTATGTATAGTAATCGCGAAAACCTAAGAAAATATTATTTTAACACAGTTTCAATTTTTCAATTTTTGTTAAAGTGATTTAAATGTCGCACCAAGGCAAATCGAATCCTAAGCGGGAGAAATCACGGGGAAAAATTTGCCAGCATAGCACTTACCACATACCATGCTTTATGGTATCCAGCAGTTCCAGAAATACAGCAAATACATACACACAGGCTAAAAATATGTATGCAATTAGTAAATAAATTAAGAAAAGTTAAGAAATTTATTTTATTCTTTATTGAGTGAAAAAAGGCGGACTTAATGCTAAGAAGCATTATCTCCCAGTCATCTAATTAAAAGGCATTATATATGTTTGT
The DNA here is from genome assembly GCA_914767545.1 of Sesia apiformis. Classification (NCBI taxonomy): domain Eukaryota; kingdom Metazoa; phylum Arthropoda; class Insecta; order Lepidoptera; family Sesiidae; genus Sesia; species Sesia apiformis. The sequence continues at coordinate 2,979,922 of OU611958.1, forward strand.
ATTTGTACTGTTCGGATTTACGGAAAGTACTTACTGGTTGCAAGCTCGTTGCGCATGGTCTGCGCCAAAGAATGATTTACAGCTTTTGAAGGATTTGGTGGCATACGAAGAGATAAATCATTCACTTACAAAAGCTGCTTCGAAAAAAATGATCTTTGGTATCTGTCTGAAGATCTTGTTGCTTTTGCATTTTTGAATGATGAAGTTTCCTTGAAAACTAAACAGAGGATGATCACTGCCCTTGAAATACTAGGTTTGGAAGATTCTCCAGAGCGAGCGACCCTTGACCATGATCTCATTCTCGTTAAAAACTTAGAAGATATCTTAACAAATCCTACACTGGCTTTTTTCAATACAATCGCCGTTTCTTGTGATTTTTTGAAGAAATATGTCAAAATCTGTAAGGATGATGATGATTACAACAAATGTAAGATTTTTGTACATTCTATGAAAGTTGTTAATGACATAGCAGGGAGAGGAGTAGCGCTCATGGAAGAGTACAAACGTCTTCACACCACCAATAAGGAGCAGAAGGAATATTTACTCTTGACGATTAAAGATTATCTACAAATATTTCCCGACGCAAAAAATCCACTTCGACGTCATCTTGAATGATTTAGTATTCTTTTTAATTATGTTTATTTTTAAATGTTTCATACTTTAATCTTGTGTTATACATTTTTGTAAAAAATGGGTAAAATAATAGGGGTTAAAGTATGAAATTGCCGTTTTATAGTAATAGATCATTTGAATTGACATAAAACCTTCATGGTGTGAGATTTTCGACTGAAACTTTTTTCACATGATACCTATGAGGTTCTTGTTTTAAAAAATGTGCAACATTCGATTTTTGACTTTCAATTGTTTTTTTTATTCAGCTTAGACGGGAAAGATGGATACTTCGAAAATCCGAGTAATCTTTGAATACGAGTTCCGACGCGGAACTAACGCGGCAGAAACGGCTCGCAATATCAATGCTGCGTTTGGAGAGGAGACTGCTAATGAACGAACCGGTCGTTTTTGGTTTAAACGCTTTCGTAATGGAAACTTCGACTTGAAGAACGAACCACGTGGAAGACCGCCCACACAGGTGAATAACGCTGAATTGAAGGAGATGGTGGAAGCCGATCCGAGTCAAACTACCCAGGAATTAGCGGCATAGTTTAACATTACCTTACCTACAATATTGACTCATTTGCATCAAATCAATAAGATAAAGAAATGTGAAAAATGGGTGCCTCATGATTTGACTGATCTGCAGAAATAAACGCGTGTTGAAACTTGCGTTGCCTTGTTGAATCGGTACAGAAATGAAGGAATATTGGATCGAATTGTGACATGTGATGAAAAGTGGATTCTTTACGATAACCGAAAGCGAAAAATGCAATGGCTGACCCCAGGTCAAACGCCGCAACAGTGCCCTAAGGCAAAGCTTACCGATAAAAAGGTAATGGTAACTGTTTGGTGGTCTATTCATGGTGTTATTCACTATAGCTTTCTCAGGTCTGGTCAAGCAATAACAGCAGATGTTTACTGTGCCGAACTTCGAACAATGATGGCGAAACTAGCAGTGAAACAGCCCCGACTCGTGAATAGATCTTCACCATTATTGCTCCATGATAATAACGCAAGACCTCACACTGCACGAGAAACCGTTGTAACTCTACAGGAGCTGCAGTTAGAAACCATACGTCATCCTCTGTACTCGCCAGACCTTGCTCCAACGGACTACCATTTTTTTCGTGATTTGGACAATTTTCTACGTGGTAAAAAATTTTCTTCCCAAGAGGCAGTTCAAAATGCTTCCACACAGTTTGTCGAATCTACATCCCCAGAGTTCTATCGCAAAGGCATAAATGAACTTCCGATTAGATGGCAACAATGTATAGATAATGAGGGTAAATATTTTGATTAAATAAATACGAGTATGTTACATTTTAGAAAAAAACTAGTTTTAATTTTTCAGTACAAATCGGCAATTTCTTACTTTAACCCCTAATATTTTAATCTTTCGACAGTACACTTGCCTATTGCTTTGGTTTGAGTCTGATTTAATAGTAATTGCTTAGACTGTGTTTGGTTTAGAAGTTTGAAAATTGTCTATTTATTCAAGCCTAAGGTTGAAAACACGTCTGTAATAAAAATAACCTCCAGACACACGTGTTACACAGACGTGAGTCGTGACAGAACACGACAGACGTACATTATTATTACAGACGTGTTTTCAAACTCCACGAGATTATAAATTGATTTCAATGCGGATACCCAAATATTGTGTTGTTCAATCCACGACACGAATTATATCTCAGCATTAAAAAAAGATAATTCTATTTAATATCCTGTTTGTTCTATTTGATAGATTAGGAAAAAATAAATATTATTTAATACTATGCGACGTATGGCAGTTATTAGTTCAAAATTCTTGCGCACGCAAAGTTAAGTTTGTCGGAAAGTAGACGGATTTGGGTAGTTTTACTGTGGTCACACTTTATGATTTATTAACAGATGTTGTCGATAGGTTGGCTAAATTAGGTCGCATACAATTTTTTTCATGTTACAAAGCAAATAGCTATAAGAATAAGCTACTTAAAACTACTAACATGAAACAATATGACACCATATGGAATGAAATTATATATGATGAATGAGTATGTATCTGCATATTATAACCGATTTCACAGTCCACACATCGACAAACCTTGTATATAAGAAGTCACTCAACATTAAAAATCCTATATAAATGTACCAACAGTCAAATTGAGAACATCTCTATAATTTAAAAGTTGATAAAAAGTAATATTTTTTATCCGTGGTAAAATATTTGAAATCAACGGAAGCGACATCTTTCCACGAAGCGATAAACTAGGTCGAGTGTACCGCAGACAGCTTAGAAAAATCGCAGTTCTCTAAATACCACTAGCGCCATCTGTTTAATAGATTTGGAAACAGCAGCCCGTCTTATCAGCTGGGGTTGAATAGACACCTAGTACACGTCTTGTGCAACGTTGGAAACGGTCTGAAAATAGGTACTTTCTAAATATTCAAACACATGGAGGTGGCGTAGCCTAAAACGAACTTGGCTGGTGCACTGTTGTGCACCTAGACACAGAAAATGATAATCAAGAATCAACTTTAATCATCATTCTAGAAAATCAATCGGCTTAAATGTTACTGAATAACTATGTCATTATTACAAATGTAGGTATGGTAATAATTAGGTAACAAAATAAAAATAAAAACATGAACTGTGGAACTGTGTGCCGTGTGGTAGAAAAACACCACCCTGTCCCTTCTCGTGAGTGTAGTAAAAGGCAATGAAGGGATAACAAAGTCGCTCCCCAGACCCTGAGGAACTACATCACCTCTGAAAGAGTGGACTCGTCAACCCGCTTGGCCAGCGTGACGTATTAACGTCACACATCCCCCATGCACAAGATAATGTGCGTGAGGAGGGCCAAGTGCGGCAGTCGACACTGAAAGGGCTGGTTGCATTTGCATTCTGTATTTGTATACAATACCATCAGTCTATGTTTTTCTACTACTGGACCTTAATCCAGTAGGCCTATAGGCCTCTCACAAGGCTCGCCAGCTCACCACAATTTTCCACTGATTTCATCCAGCTAATAACTGCAAACTTTTTCATGTCGCACATCGGTCCACCTAGCCGAAGGACCGTATCACACTGCGCTCCTTTTTAAATGGTCTCCATTCAAGGACTCATCCGCGCTATTGATTGTTTGTTCTTTGCATGATATGGCTTATCAATTGGCATTTCAGTGAGCTACTAACTGTGTACACTACGAGTACATCCATTACTTTTACTAATTTCTTCCCGATTTTATCCAGAAAAACTTCCAGCATAGGTAACAACTCGCTTAGTCAGTCATTAAACTTTTAACACATGTTATTATCATGTACAGAAAATGAACTTCTTCTGGAATTTCAAAACGTCATAGAATAAATATTGTTGAGCATAAGATTCTATACAATCATTATTATTTTTATGGAAAGAAGGTGGCAAACGAGCATACAGTCCACCTGGTGGTAAGTGGACAGTGTCGCCCATTGACATCCGCGATACATGCCAACATTAGTCCGAAATGACAAACTTTGGCACGCCCCCGGATGCGTTGTTATTGCGTTGTTGCCTACCTTTGTTGATGAAAGAATGGATTTGGAGGAAGGGTTGGGGACGTGGGAAGGGATAAGATGGGAATGGGCTCTGGCATATCTCACTCACTACCGAAACACGTAGGTAACACATACATTGGGGAATATGATAAAGTGGGAAATGCAGTACCTACATTTCAAGGTAGTATTCTGTGAGAGAGGGGTAACGAGGCCAGTCGAGTGTGCCCAGTGGCTGTTGGATTGCAGCATGCACTCTCCACCTACGAGATTTTTCTGATGTCAATATATATTTAATGACAATGTTTTTATGCTATTCCACTATTATATTAACACATTATTTGTTGGTTTCAATTTGATTTTCAAATTTCAATTTACTCACAGCTTTTAACGCTTCTCACCAACTTTCGTCCTTTTGCCCGGGGAATAGAATACAAAAAAAAAAAAAAATATTGCGAAAAGAAGTCAAAAGTCAATAAAGTGAAACGTAAATATGTAAAGTGATACATAATAAATGTAAGTATTTAGCATATTCAGTTATTTAACATGAAATTATTATTATCCTCGTATATATGTTTTTATGGAACATGACAGTACAATTAAACCCTTGTATAGTCCGAAATGACTTACTTCTGTTTATTAATTTGAACTTGTCATCTTTCAGAACCCCTCGTGTGCTCGTGCTGCTTATAAAACCTGTCATTTATTTTCAAATTCCTTTGATTTTTCCGAAAGAAACACAATAGTTATAACTCCCACATAATCAAATTAATATTATCCTAGATAAAGAAAAATGACACAGGCAGACAGTTATTTAAAACGGTTTTCACATATCATCTTCTTAATTTTTATATTGTGTGTTATATTGTATATTGTGTGTTTTTATAAACGTTATATTGTGATACCTACCTACATACGTTCTATTGGGTATCTTGTATTGTGGGTGAACAGTCTGCAGAGCATCATTTATTCAAAACACGACTACGCTTGCACTTTTGCCTCAGTTGCAGCATTTTGTTTATAAATTACTTTTGTTTTTTTCTCTACCAGTGTTATTAGACTTAATAAGTTACAGTGGAATAGAAAAAGTCATGAAACATTCAATTTAAATACTTTCTTTATTAGTATTACCTAGGGTGGATGTACCAGTCTCAAACCATTTAAGGAAAAAAATTAACTTTAAAATGTTGTTATATAACCTAATTGCGATATTTATTACTAGTTTATTTTTTATATTGTACGTTATCTAGTTAGAAGTTATAATTGAAAAGGAAAACACTTAATTCCTTTTGTTTTTTTTATTATTTAACATAATCGGTATATAACTGGGATGTACCCTACTTTGACCAGCAGGCCCCAGTTGTTGACAGGATTTGTACCAGAGGTTGACCATTAAACAAAGTGAAATAAAATCTACATTCTACAAAAGGAGATGTTTTTATAATCAACTTTATTAAGGTTTGTTCTTAGGGCTAATTGAGACCAACAAGTAAATTACTATTTTCAGTCTTAACAATCACAATAGAAATTCTTAAATCTAAATGGCACATTTTCAAATCACATGAAAATAACAAATAATAGCTTCACTTAAACTTTAAACTTTATAAGCAACCTACGTTTTTGGTTTAATCATTATTAATATCAAATATCAAACATACCTAAATAAAATTTCTAACAATATCACGGAATGACTCAAAAGTAAAAACTGCAGATGAAAGGAATCAGATCCAAAAAAGATATTTGGCCATTTCTGGCACTTTGTATGAACCTCTACTATTAATTGACGCAGGGGCATTTATTTTTTCGACTATTCTGTCATTAGCATACCAAATTTTATCTTCTTTATCCGGCCATTTAAAAGTATTTGGAGTTGATAGCACCATCGTACTAACTTCTTTACTCTCTTTGTCAATATTTTTGACAATCCCAGGAAAATACTCTCCCTCGTAGTTTACTATTACGTATGATCCTAATTCTATTTCGTCGTCTGATCTACCTTTCTTACTGTAATAGACCAATGGTAAATTGTCCTCTTCTGAATCAGAATCTATCCTATTTTGTACTCTCTTTCTTATTCGTTTTGCTTTAGGTTTCTCAATTTTGTTCAACTCTTGTAACTTCTTTTTTTCTTCTCTTGCTAATCTCTTATTTTCTTTTTCTTCTAGTTCCTTATTTTTTTCATTCCAATACTGCATCCACTCTACTGATGTAACTGCATCCGGCAATCGCTTTCTATTCAGCTTTTTCTTACAACCTTTTTTCAGTGGCGATTCTGTAGGCCAAACTAAAGAAGACGCAAAAGCAGGGCTGACTGTAATTTTAGAATATCCGGGTGTAGTTTGTTTTAAAAAGTCTCTAGACTTTGCAGATTTAGTAGGTGTCTTTTCTTGGTCGTTTAGTTTTTTTGATGATCCTGGTTCAGGTGTTTTTTGTTCTGAAAACTCTATCATTGTAACAGATTTAGTAGGCGTTGCTTCTCGATTTTTACTATTGCAATCGTCTGTAACAAAACTTAGTGAGGTTGAACCTGGTAGTTGTTCTTCGTCGGATAATTTTGTCGATAAAGTAAGTACTGACTGGCGAATTAATGCAGAGTTTGGAACGATGCTAATTTCTGGAGAATCTGGAGTTAGAATCTTATCATTCCCTATTTCCTTTAGGGGCTCTTCATAAATGGAACTCGGTGACGTTAAACAAGGTAATACTGTCGAGTTAGTGGAAGTTTCTAGTCCCTCCGATGGTCCGTGCTCGGGTGATAATATTTCTTCGTCATATTTTTCAAATACGTCTAGTAAAGATGGACTTACCAACGCGTTGCGTTGCGTTGCGTTGTGCATTCTTTTTCAGAATTAAGGTCCCATTCATTATGTATATTTGCTGTTGATTCCGGTGGGTCTGGTGAGTTGCAAGCATTAGTAACTTTATTACAAATAAAGACATAAAAAAGCTCTTTTGCGCCAGACATAAAAAAGCTCTTTTGCCGATTCATCTCCAGTCCAAGATTCGGTATGTGGAATGGCGCGGAATTCCAAAATTCTATTTCTAGACATTAGAGACTCAAAGTACAGTAAGTGTTCTGTACTTATTTGTGTTGGTTTATCAACAACTGTATGTCTGCTATCATGATTCATACATTTGGTGTAATCAATGACATTAGCATCAAAAGGAAACAAACCACATTTACGAAATCCATTTCTAATGATTTCTTCAGTAGCAGACCCTATAGCAGATTTTAAAAGAGGTGCAAATTGAGCCCTTGTGACAACTCTATTTCCTGTAGTTACTATCCAATTCTGAACTATCTTTTTCCATGAATTTTTAAGTGGACGAAACACAGAGACATCGGCAGGTTGTATAATATGCGTTGCATTGGGATGAAGGGCATACAAAATAATTTGGTTCTCAATGCACAGCTGGCTCACTTTGTATGTAATGTGTGATTTGTGACCGTCGATTAACATAAGTACAGGAAATTTCACGTTTGCCTTACGTAAAGCTGGCAGCAATGAATTGCCTATATACCCATAGAACACACGAGATGTCATCCATCCCTTAGGTGACTTTCCGAGGCACCAGTCTTTGGGAACATTTCTTGCAATTTCTGCTGGTATTCTCTCATAGGGGTAAATAACCATCACCGGCATAACTTTACCAGATGCAGTGAAAGTTCCTAACACTGTTATACTTTCTTTCTCCTTATCTTTAATTTCGTAAAGATTTTCCATGCCTCTAGGTCCCAGTACAATGCCCGAGGAAGGACATACCTGAAAACCGGATTCGTCAGCGTTTAAAATCCTATCAGGATCGTCTAAAATATCTTGTGCGTTTTCAGTCTTTAGAAACGCTTCTAATTCTGAATGCCATTTTCTTAACCCTTCCTCGGTTACTGTACTTCTTGCAGAGTTTATAGCTTCTGCATGTCGCTTAGCAATATCTGGATTTCTCTTCATGAAATTATCGAACCATTTCCGTCCTGGAATTCCTTCCTTGAATGGAGTTGGTCGATTGTCGGCTTTGATTATTTTAGTGACTGTTTCTATTAACTGCTCTTTTTTAATAGGGATTCCCTTTTTAGCCATTGCATTTATCCACCGACATAGCAATCGTTCCTCATCAGGTGTCAAAATTGTTGGCGGGCCCATTTTTCGTTGAATGGGATATCTCATTTTTATTTTATTAATCATTGTAGAATGGGGGATGTTATATTTGCGGCACGTTTCTCTGATTTTGTTTCCTAACTGTATTTCTTTAAGCGCTTCATAAATATCGTCCTCACTGTACCGAAAGAATTTTTTTTTGGTGGCATATTGAATCTAAAACAAGCAAAAAAAAACTCATATTTAGAGAGCTTGGTCAATCATAGGAGCTTATGTTTTGTATGCAGTACCAATGTCAAACCACTGGTCAACTAAAGGAAACAATGCGATTTACTCCATTAAAATCGATTGTTGAGTTACAAATCATATCATAGACATGAAACAGATAAAAAAAATGCAAAAAAAAAGTAGTACTTCAGTGAGCTAATCGTTGACCAACTGGTCAACCACAGGAACACTTAATCAAATCATGTACCTTTTGTTAACCAGTTAAATAACTCATGAAATATAATTATTTGCACCTCAAATTCATTAAAATCCCCAAAATAAACATAAAATCATTACAAAAATCAATCATCAGAGCAAAGTACATTCAAAACAATACAAAATAAATATAAAATATTCTTACCTCGTCAAAACTCGATCTTATTGCAATGGCGGCCGAATGGCAACTGTCAGCGACAAGTAAAAATAAAACGAAATTGTAGGGTTCACTGTTTGTCTCTTTCTAGCCGTAATGTGATTAGTTGATTTGTATTAGTAACGACAACATATAGCCAACATTAAATGAAACACATAGTGGCGGGAAATCTTAATATTGACACTCAATGCCGCAAATGGTCAACAACCGGTGCCTGGTCAACTATAGGCTCAACCACCCTACATATCTATATTCATGGAATGTCCGACATGTGAATATTCTACTTTAGCTGTGTTCCAAAACATGCAAACAATCCACTTTGAAAATCGAAGATGCATAATATAAAAAGAGATACAAAAAAAATTCACGACCTTCAAATAAAGTTACAATTTGTTAATTATCAATTACCACTAACCGGCAATTAAGACTGTCGAGTATCTCCTATAGATTTCACCGATTAGCGATACTTGGACTAGGTGAAATGTGATGCGGCAATCACCGGTCGGTTAGCTTACTCTTACTTACAGTACTTATAATTAATATTGTCTTAGATCCTGATCCAAATACCTATACTGGTATTTACCTTTTTATAATAGTGAATTTGAAAGATGTGAATTTCCACACAATTATTTTAATTATTTTAATCTTTATTCTTTTAATAATTGTGTTTAGAAATACTCGTACATCTCTCATGCATAATACAATGTAGGGTGTAGATGCGCCTGTCCAGCAGTGAACATAAAAAGAGTTAATTACGGTTTATGGTTTAAGATTTAACAGATATTTAAGGACAATTGAAAAACAAGCTATAAGTCATTAATAAATAATTTAATAAACCATGTGTATATGCGGGCACGAACCCAAACTGCGGTCAAACAGACAAACCCATAATGTGGATTATTTAAAAGTTAAAGTTGCGTGACAATAAACTAAATGTGAATCACGAAATATACAACACAAACCTTGATGTTTCTTTAAGGGTGTAGATTGTTGGCCTGAGATCTCGATTTCGAGCGACCGCAGCGCCAAAGTTTAATGTAACATCCGACGGGGCGGATGAATGACCTAGAGAGCGCGATTTTCAAAATGTTTTGCAACAAACGTTCCACGTTGAGAAATTGTTATTGAACTTGAATATTTACAGCATAACAATAACGTTGAATTTTTGGAAACTAGCTGTTGATTCTTTTTAATAGATTAATAAGAGTAGTTGAGACACAATTTTTATGTTTTTCTATCATTTGACATCTGACATTTTTGTATTCTACTTACCTAAAATTCCAACTATTTATTTATTTGTAATTTCACTACCAAAATTTATTCTAATTCGTAAAATATTCATTCAATAAAATAATTGCAAATTCAGTAGGAAGTGTGTTTATCTCTACGCAAGGAAATGTGCCTATTGCGTAAACTCAAATACTTACTTTTTGTTTACGATCACCTCGTCGATATCTAAAAAAAATCCTAGGGTTTTAAAAAAAATGTCAATAAATGAAACACAAGTATAAAAATGATTTATTTACTACACAATAACAAATATGAGTCGCCATTACTCGCTATCTCAAAAGCGTGCTAGGGTTGTACAAAAATTAGTAAATAATTCATTTATTTACTAATTTTAACAGAAGTTTGTAAATTATTAATATACTAATTTAAAAAGTATGTAATTAAACAATACCGAAATATGAGTTCAAAATTCTAATGGTTTTTCATTCGATTACGGATCAAGTTCTGATTTCTGCTAATTTGATGATAAAATCAATGGCTATCACAAAACCTATCAGAATGAAAACGTTACCAGCTGCCCGATTCACGTAAGTAATAAAAACCGTAGCGCAGTGACGTCACTTCGTTTTTTGCAAATTTAGCCCTTTTAACCGACTTAAAAAAAGGAGAATTCTCAATTCGCTGTATTTTTGAACCAATTTTTATGATTCTTTACACCAGGTAACTCAGAAATTGTATAGTAATTGAGCTATTGGAAGATTTATGACAATCCAAGACTAGATAAGTAAGTGCGTTTAAAACAGAAAACCAAAAGGCGATTTCTAAGTTCCTAAGTTAAAACGACTTTTGGACTGGCGTGTTTACGTGAATCGACTGGCTGGGTAGTTAAGTTACCTGTATCTTTCAAAATCATTAGGCGTTCTTCTCTTTCATAACACGTAAAGCTCTTTCTTTCCTCTCTTTCATAGCCTCTATGATACTGGGCGCGTCACGAATGGGCATGCTTCGTGACTGCCGAGGATCAACTAATTCTGGAAGTAGGCAATCGTAATAAAACCTAACTAATTTCATCTCCATTTTCTCCTCCCAAAATTTGTCGTCCTTTTCTATAATATAAACTTTCATAGGTACAGTAGCACCAAACCAGATGCCAAGCATGCAAACGTTTCTTTTAGTAATATGTACCTGTCCCTGAATTTGGAAATACCAGTTATGATTTTTATTTATGACATAACCCTTGGAAGCCTTGTCCTTAACCCAAAAGGTATGTTTGGCCATTGCTTCATCAAGAGTCATGCCAGCTAAAGAATGTGGGCACTTAATTTCAATTAAACCGTTTGCATAAATGCCATCTGGTGTAGTACCAAGAAATTCATATTGATCGTCGACGAACAAACCGCAACCTTGTATACTAATATTCTCTTGAATTTCTAACTGTTTAATTGCGGTTTCTTCGTTTTCGATACCGTACCGTACAGCAGGCAAACTGGAGATATTACTACCATAAACGATTTTACGAACAAGAACAGCACAACTTGTGCTCTCTCGTTTTTTACAAACTTCCCCGAACGATGATGAGGTTAGTAATTTTCTCCTTGTACTCATCCACTCAGAACTACTTCTTTGCAAATGGGTCGACCTTTCAAGCTCCTCTCTTTCAGCACAAGACAACTTTAAATCGGCTAAAAAAGATGACTTGGCTTTCTCATATAATTCTGGACTCAGATCAGGTTTTTCGCAGTTTGGTCCATAGTGAGCGTCTTTCGATACAGCGCTGTGGCTCTTTTTCAATCTTAATTTAGGTTTAGCAATTAAACGGATTCTACGATTACAATTTTCCACTTTCGCGATCAAAGGATTAGGGCTAGATTTAAATATTACTTCATGAGTTTTACTATGAATCGATCCTGTATTAAAAGACACAACAGCAGCTGCGCATCGGCCCGCATAAGAACCACGGGAAGAATAATTTACACGCTTACCCCCTACTAATTTGGCAATCACTGCGTTAAAACTTTCAACTATATTACTTGTACAATTATGAATTAAACTTCTAGAATGATATGACAGTCTTTTACTTAAAATGTGTACCGCGTCCATTAATCCGCATCCAACAATTGCTGGAAGCAACCCAACAGGTTCTATTCGACGAGTATCAGGTCTACAGAAATACTCCTTGCAATATTGGTGATTACCAAATACGTGTTGTGGACCATTTAGGATATCTTCACTAAGATTTTTTATTTTTTCTTCGAGTGACTGATTTTGATCGCCCCAATATTTAATAGCGCATTTTACACCCGTTCTTAAACGCAAATACCTTTCTTTTAGGAATTTCCGCAATTCGCAAGGATACTTAGTGTCTTTCGACAGTTTCTCCAAGCTATTGCAGTAGTTTCGTAAAAGATGATTTTTGCATTCAATTTTCTCTACTGTTAAATTACCGTACGGTCGCGAATCTAATATTTTTTTATAAGTACTGGAATCGCCGTCTGCTACAAATTTATTATAAATTACACCGTGATCAACAATGGAACGTTTAAACCCCTCAACTATTATGGTCGATTCCATACCGGTAGATGATCCCGAATAATTCTTGAAACAACGGTGTTCCGAGGGCTGACTGTCGTTCTTTGCGGCTCGTGCACAAACTACGCAGTATTTATTTTTAACTCCAAAAAACAATACTTTATTAGTTTTAATGCCAATTATCGCAGATGCGCCGGACAAGGCGGAAAAATTCTTACCATAAGATCTCTTGCTCCAACAACCGTCAACAGCAACAGATATTAATGGTGTACCATTTTTATCAACACTACCTATAGACACTGCGTACTCCGCTTCTTCCTTGACAGCTTCTGCCATGGAATGTGCTGCTGTCTTTTCCCACCAATCGCAAACCCTATTATTAATTTCATTGTATAATGAAGGTGACATGATTGGTAGGGCTACTGCGGCAGTTAATGTTTTTAACTGATAGTAGCTCCCACCAGATGATATGATACCAGATACAATTTGATGATTCACTTCCATTCTATCTTCTTTCTTTTCAATCAAACACACAGTAAATTTCATACTACACATACTACATTTCATGATGAGTTTTGAGTCCAGACCAACTTTTACTTCACCTATTATACTGAGGTAACTTAACTTACAATCCATTGGACCGTGGTCCCCTATGGCCTGAAGAGCTTTAAAAAAAAAAGAAACGTCTACAACTCTACGCCCAACTTCCATTTCATCCACCTTTCCCTCTTGGTCGTTTTCAATAACTAGTTCCTGTAAAGAAAGATAATGGCTTGATTTTTTTTATAAAAAATAATTAAAAATTTAAAAAAATGCAAAAGAATTAATACAATATTAGGTTCCTGATGAATAGAAATTATAATTTCTTTACGCATTAGGTATTGTTTTTTTATGACGTCACCTATTTGAACGTAAATTTTCTTTTGAGAAAGTAATTGAGAAGTATTTCGGTACTAAGGTGTTTGTCTCTCGATGAAAATAATAAATATTGCAAGAAAAATCTATAGGTAGGTATTGAGATTTTGTCTTCGCCCATCACTAACTAAGTAGTTTGTTTATTTATGTAACAAGTCTACAAGAATTACGTATAACAACTTACCTCTATACAGCGCGTAGCATTGTTGCTCAGAGTCTCGGCCCCAAGGTTTTCTTTATTTTCAATACTGGAAATATTATTCATCAATATTATCCACTTTTTATTTATTTTGTACAACCCTAAGCCAGACGCTAGGCGCCTCGCGTCTGTTTGGCGGTATAGGTATGTCGACAAAGTTGCGCTGTCGCCTACCTACTTCCACAATTTGATATTTAGACAATACTAGCCGACCCGGCGAACTCCGTATCGCCTTTTTTTTTTTTAAAAATTCTATTATTTTGATATTACATACCGTAGAATGGGGTTACTTTGAATCCCGGGGTGACTTTGATAAAAACTTCGTTTCATTTTTAAACTCTAATTGTTCGAATGCTGAACGCATCCTTCCATTTTTGTTTTTATGATTGGCAGCATTGAACACCACTGTCATCGTGTGATCAGTCACAGTGAATGGATCGGTGCTGATTAGTGAAAAAATATTAAAAATAGGTAAGTACTAGTTTTGTGTAATTTCAAAAGCTTGAATAACTTCTAACCTACAATTTTGAGTATCGTAAATACAACAAATGTATATATTTCACCGGATCAGAAGTTTATTCACCTATAACATGGACGTTTATTGCAAATCATAACCTTAAAGTTCATTGTTTTTTTGGCGGCATATTTTGTACGGGGTGTCATTGATCACCTATACGGGTTTACTTTGATCATTGGTCAATGTTACCCCACGAAGTTATTTCTTTTGAGTTACTTAGGTTGAATAATGATTTTTATTCTTCTTATTAACCATAATGTTTTTTTTATTGTTTTAGCATCATGCCAAAAACATATAAAAAGCGTTTAGGCTCCCGAGATTACCGGAACTACACCGAAGAGATTTTGAATAGGGCTACTACAGAAGTAGTTGAAAACCGATTGACGTTACGTGGAGCATCTGAAAAGTATAATATTCCCTATGGAACAATATATAACAAGTACCATGGTAAATTTGGCAGAAGACCTGGTGCACAACCAGTTTTCTCCGAAAATGAAGAGTCTGTGATATTGAAATCGGTAGCAAAATGTGCAGAGTGGGGATTTCCACTATCTCTTCTAGATTTGCGGATGTTCGCGAAAATGCTCTTGGACAAGCAAGGAAGATCTGTGACTAAGTTCACAAACAATATTCCTGGAGTTGATTGGGCTTACTCATTGCTAAAGAGACACAAGACTGAATACTCTCAACGAGTAGCTACAAATATAAAAAAAGCAAGAGCCGCCGTGTTTCGCGAATCGCTTGGTGAATATTTCCAGAACCTTGAAGAAGTTGTTAAGGATGTTCCCCCTGCTAATATCTTTAATTATGATGAATCCAATATGAGCGACGATCCGGGAAAGAAAATTGGCATCTTTAAGAGGGGAGTTAAGTATCCGGAGAAGGCTATGAACTTTTCCAAAAGTGCAACAACAGTTATGGTCTGTGGATCAGCAGATGGCGTTCTTCTACCCCCATATATTATTTACAAAAGTGCTCATTTATATGATACATGGAAGGAAAGAGCGCCAGCTGGCTCGCCTTGTTGTGATCAGCCTTGTTGTTCACAGGGTTCTCGGTTTAACCGAACAGTTAGTGGCTGGATTGACGGTGCTACGTTCAGGGACTGGTTCAAAACAACATTTTTACCTCACGCAAGAAGATTACCCGGCCGGAAAGTCTTGTTAGGTGACAACCTTTCATCCCACTTAGACGATGAGGTGATCAGATTATGCAGCGAACACAATATAGATTTCATTTGCCTAGTCCCAAACTCTACTCACCTCACGCAACCGCTCGATGTGGCTTTCTTTCGACCGATGAAGTCAGCTTGGCGACTAACATTAACAACTTGGAAAATCCAAAATCCCCGACTGGCGACTGTCCCAAAAGATGCTTTTCCACATTTTCTGTCGAAAGCGTTGATTAAAATGGATCAGGTAACACCGAAACCTAATTCCCCTTATTTGAACATCAGTTCCGGACTAAAACGCAATTTAATGAGTGGATTTTGTGCCACTGGCATTTATCCTTTTAATAAGAACAAAGTTTTGGATCGACTGCCCAGAGAAGATGAAGCCGGTGAACGAGAAGTTGAAAGCACATTGACAACTTTTTTGAGAGAGTCCCGGTATGGTAACAGCTCTAATAAACCTGCCCGAAAAAAGAAGCGATTAGATGTCGCACCTGGCAAGAGCATAGCTACTAGAGATGGTAGTGCGACAACTGATTCGCCTCAGGTGCAAACAAATAATCAATATCAAAATGATACGGCATCGACTAGCGATCACCTGCCGATTGAAGTAAACCAACTGGACCCAATTGAAGAAGATACAAGACGGCCAGAATCAGCTAATAAGAATTATCAAGAAGAGCTGGAAGATGAAAGTAACATTGATGATAATGTTGATGAGAAGGAAGACGAAGAAACTGAATGCACAGAAGGAAGATACGTATTAGTAAAATTTTTTACTATACGTGGCAAGCAAATGTATAAATACGTGTGTAAAATTATACAAATAGATCCTTTGCTAGTTGAAGGATACAAGTCCTTAGATAAAAAAAGGAATTTTAAGAGAATACCCAAAGATATTTCAGAAATTGATCGCTGTGACATTATTGCATTTTTACCTAAGCCGGTGGAAAAAGAAGACTACGTTGAGTTCCCATTTGATATTAGTACTAAAGAACTTTAAATAAGTATTAGTTAAAGTAAACATTAATCATAAATTATTGATCTCCAAAGAAATAATCTTAGACTGTGTTATATTTACTAGTTTACTTATAAGTTAAATTTTGGAAGGTTATGCAAAGAACTGATTGTTATAAATGTTATAATTGTTACCATAAGCTAAGTTTTTGAACTTAATACGAGTTTATAATTGTTTAATTAATAACATTTTCTAAATATTTATACTATCGAAGACTGAAAAACGTGTCTGAAAAAGTTAGTTTTCATAATAAAGTTCATTATTTCGTAAAATTCCTGTTTTTCTTTGTCAAAGTAACCCCAAAGACATAAAAAATGTTATAAATCCTACACCTACGGACGGATTTCAATTTTTTTTTTGTATTTCGTTCCTGATTGGGGATGCTTTCGAATTCCGTAAGAAAAAAGGGAGGTATCAATGTAACCCCGATCATAGTTTAACATTGATCACCGACATTTTATTTTTTTTCTCGAAAAATAATGAGAAAAATAATATTTTTATTCAAGAAATTGAAAGTATAGACAAAACCGATATTGACATTTTTTTTATTATTTTTTCGCTCGTATATTTTAAGAAAAAAAATCGTTTTAATTCTAAAATTGATCAAAGTCACCCCATTCTACGGTACAGATACTTCAATTTTATTTATCAGTATAGATATAGATAATACAAACCAATATTTACATGTTATTGTAGGTATATGTCTGAATCGGGCGATCTAAATCATATGACATATTGTATTAGCTTTGTAATGTACCCTGTTCAAATGCGATAATAAATAAGTAGGGAGGAACTTACATTTTATTCCGAGATCTTTTGGCTTTCATATTTTTATAATGCGTACAAAACTTTCTTTTCCCTGGCATGCCACTCAAATTCAATCAGTCCTGCGAAAAAAATAGCCTATGTTACTCAGTGATAATGTAGCTTTCGAATGATAAAAGAATTATTAAAATCAGTCCAGTACTTTTTGAGTTTATTCGTTACATACAAAAATCCAAATCTTTCCTCTTTATAATACCTATTAGTGTAGATATTGTATTTTTTACGATTTATATCTAGTTCCATCATGGTTTTCTTTCAGACATTCATTATATCGATACTTTCTACTAACTGAAAATAAATTAATTATAAAAATGTTATACTTACAGTTTTTTACAAAAAACACAAATTCACAATACGTAATTCTGCTGTCTGCAGCCGACAAGCGTGGTGTCGCGTTCACTTACAGAAAGGAACTGCCGCTGCAGACCACCGAGATTGCACGAATGAAACGAACGTTTTATCCCATACATTTGTGTATGAAAAATTTACCTTAAAATATATCTAGATTTTAGGGCTTTAAAAGAGGAAGTCTTTGTTTGTAAAGGTATAAAAAGAAGTATACAGCTATACTTATTGGTTTCTTCAGTGTTCAAAAAGTGTTTCTTTTTATCAATTTGTGTTGATTTATGGGGTTAAATCTGAAAAATACGAAGTCATGTTTTTGCATTTTTACTCAATTTTGTGCGTTTGTTGACGTTTATTATATAACAACTATTAGGTTTAAGAGTTTAATATAAGCATGAACATACTTATTGGTCTTTGATTGTAATATATACAAATTATCATTGATATCAATCATATGTAAATAGGTTAAATATGAAAAATCGTAACACTCTTTTCGGTGATTTTCACGATCTACACCCTTAAATACAGACCGTTGTGGATGCAAATGCGTTTACGGAAATCTATGACCTCTCATGATCATTTGTTTATCTCGTATGATTTTTATTCAATATACCAGCATAAGTTCTATTTAGATCTGTAAGGTCACGATTTATGTAAATTAAATTACTCTAAACTCTTAAATTGTTTTACAAGCCACTATTTTCTCACAATGTTCATGTATTAAAAAACAAAAAAAAGACAAAAATTTATTTGTCAGAAGTGGGATTCGAACCCACGCCCACAGAAGTGGACTGCGACCTGAACGCAGCGCCTTAGACCGCTCGGCCATCCTGACTATCTACTTTATTTCCAATAAATAGTTCACACTACTACACTTAATCAATTTTATGAATTATTAATTTTTAGTATTGAATTCCTAGTACATCAACATTTTTTTAAATTATTTTACTTTGAAACATCAATTACTAAATTATTAATACCATAAACTTTAATAAAGATAAATAAAATATGTGAGCAAAAATTACATATTTAGTGCTATATTATTATCAGGCACGGGTTACACCGAAATGTCGAGTTAAAAGATAAATAAAAACTTTTACACGCGTTCAAACCCAATTTACAATATAAATTCTTAACAATTAATTTTACCATTTAATACCACTTTCAATTAAGTTAACCATTTCTACCAAATCTGTGTGCATCGGAACATATTTAAATTCCGATGCCACGAGAGAGAAAGAGTGACACATTCAATTAGAACAGTGTGCAGTTTACAGCTTTTACCCAAGAAAAGATTTTTTTACACTGTCGCAAGTCCCAGTGCTCCCAGGTGCTCATTAAAATGCGTCGTCATTATTGTATAATATATTAGCAAGCCCTTATGCCAGCCAGCACTGCAATTTCAGAAGACGACCGGCGGAGAAGATTGTGAAACTACAAGTAGCCTTGCTAAAGATCAGATGAAAGCAAAACCCACATAGCAAATAGGGTGAATGGTCAAAATTCACCTCACCAAAATTCTTATATAATTTATTAACTTTTTGAATACAGACATGAATTATCTGTCGCATTCTGCAAACCGTGACGTAGGTAATATGATAGTTTGGCTCATTATCAACGTGCATAAATGGTCTGATAATATTATTGTGTCAGTGCAATGGAAAAATTGTCAGCAATACAAAACAACCATATTTGTGGGCCTCTTATCACATTTATCAATTAAACCGCAAACCATACACCGTTTCATTAGAATGTGGTTGAAATGCACACTATAAAATAAACTACATACACGTTATATTCATTCCCTTCGTCTAGCTACGAGTATATCGTGGTCGTGCACAAATTGCTGTTCTTTTTGACAAATAAATTGTCGAAAATGTCGATTGACAACGATTCGGCCGTGAATAATTTGCGAAATTATTTAAAAATCCGCAGCGTACACCCAAATGTTAACTATGGTATGTATTTATAATTAAAGCATATAATTTTTCATGTTTTTTTTTTATGATACAAGATTTTAAACAAAATAAATTGGCGCACTCTTAAAGCTTTTTTATAAAATTGTTCACGATAAACTCGTATTAAAAAATGTTGTGAGAAGTCTCTCTATAGTTCTATACTCTCTATAGTTCAATAGTTCTCTCTAAAAAGAGAACTATTGAATCATTTTTATGTCAGTAATCATCGCCTCAATTTAAGTGTGGATAATATTTTTCGACATAAAATTGTAGAAATCAAGATACATATTTTGTATTTAAATATAATTTTTGCCAAAATGAATAAATCATGTTCATTAACTTAGAATCATGATACGAAAGCCATATTTTTAGTCTTCAGATGTATTGATAGATGTATCAAATGTAATGTAATAACCCCGACAAAGATTACTTACTCAATTATAGTTGTAAAAACATTTAGTCAACTGAGTCATAACTTCTTATCTATTTATCTTATCTTTTATTTATCTATTTATTCTTATCTTATCTTAAAAAAGAAAAAGACAAATGTATAGGTAAGTATATGTTCGGGTTTGTGTTTGTCTCTGTATGTGTCTCTGGACCCACGACATAGGGAATCCTAGTGTGGCCCATCGAGTGTGGCGTTATTCATTTATTATATATTTCCCCTGAAGTTGTTATTGCAAGTTAAAACTTATAATGAAATGTTAGTAACATGATTTTTTTAGATTTGTCATTATTGTAAGAGTGTAGAATGCAAATTTAATACAAATATTAATGACCGATTCATTCAATTGATAGTCAGGTCAGTTTTTTAAACATTTATATAAAGGACAAAGAACGAGGGGAAAAAAATTAATGGATTTTGTCCCCCGCTAAAGTGACGTTTTTTTACTAACAAAAAAATAAGAAAAAGATGTTAACTAAGTAATTAAAGATAAGAATAGAAAAGCGATTATATCATTGTTCGCCCACGGGTTTAACATTAACTGCCTTAACCACAGTTTTAATAGTACATTGTTACCCTAGGGGTGAAAGTGACTTATTTCAGTCTCGAGACTGGGTTTGGTGCCCGAGCGCAGCGAGGGCGCCAATAGGTCGAGGGACTAAATAAGTCCTGAACCCCTAGGTAAACACTGTGCTTTTCATTACGAATACAAGGAAAGTAAAAATAAAACTACTAATTAGCAAAATAAAAAATGAATGAATTTTATTTCATAAATCAGGCGTTAAATCCATGTCCGAATCTGTTGAACTCATAGTGTTAAAAAATCTCTGCTACGAGTACAAAAGTTTACAAAACACTACCACTCGGAAAAACAAATGAAAATCGAATTGCCGCTTTCCCGCCTGTTTTGTTTTTTTTCTGCCGCGCGGCCACGCGGCCGCGCGGTTAGCCAGCTTTTCAGCCAATTACTTTTCATTTTCATAAATGTTTTTTTTATATATTTTTCCGAAATCTATGTTATTTTGAAGAAATAATTGAAAGTAAATTATAATAAAGTAATTTAAAAAATATACTCTTTAATTAATGGGTGCGTTCTTTATGTTTCTTCTTTATGTTATTTCAATTTTACATCGCGCTGTAATGGAGTGGCTGTATAGGAAGTTAGATCATGGTTACATAGAAATGTGAAAATAGCTCTTTTTTTCTTAATTTTTCAGTTGTCTGTCAGTTGAAAACGCTCACCCTAGGGTGTATTGGGCTAATTTCACTTCGCTCCACAGGCAACTTCGGACCTACTTTCAGAGTATGAGTAATGAAAAAGTAGTTAATTGCTCACTATTGCACTGTACGTTGACATTAAAAGATCTATGGCACAAAAACTTTCATTTGCGGTATATATTAAGTCGATTCATATGACGCTTTTTTTATTTTATTTTCTTAATTAAATATGTATATCAAAAAATAAATACATTTATGTTGCCTACTTTGTGCCCGCAAACCTAGAAGGTTTGTGCAGGCACTGTTTGTACAACATAATTTATTATTTATTAAGACTCAATGTATTCATTTTATGTAATTTATATATTTATTAATTCTATGGAAATTCCTGTAATATTTATATATTTGTTTGTTGAATATAAATATGTAATTTAAATATTATGTAGTTCCTAATTTTGTGTAGATATAAGTAATTATATTAATATTCATATATGTAAATATGAATATTGTGTTATGGTACATATATGCGGTCGTCTTTGAACTGGTGTACGCCTTTTCATCCACGAGATAGTGAACCCTAATGCGAAGTCATAATAAAATAATATTTATCCAGACGAATGTATGAGGTATCTCTCAGCGCAAGCGACTGAGCTCGGTCTCAAACAAACA
The DNA here is from genome assembly GCA_914767545.1 of Sesia apiformis. Classification (NCBI taxonomy): domain Eukaryota; kingdom Metazoa; phylum Arthropoda; class Insecta; order Lepidoptera; family Sesiidae; genus Sesia; species Sesia apiformis. The sequence goes on from OU611958.1 coordinate 3,001,829, forward strand.
CGAATCGAGCTCGGAGATGATAAGCCGGTGATTGTAATGACCTGGGAAGGAGAGGATCCGAGCCTCCCGAGTATCTTACTCAACTCACATATGGACGTCGTGCCGGTGTTTGAGGTGACCAAGAAAGATTATTGTTTTTATTGTTTACTATAGTGACAATGGCAGGTCACGATAGCCGCGGGACAACTGGTGGGGTAGACGAGAGCTTGCATGGAGATTACGTACTGGGAAACGCAGTGTGCGACGTCTTTCGGGCAGGTGGAACGACGACTTGAAGAAGCTCGCCTCTAATGGCTGAATGAGAAAAACGGAAGATCGTGTGTGGTGTCGAGCCTTGAAAGAAACCGATGTCCAACAGTGGAGTGACAGAGGCCGATGATATGATATATAGTTAGGCCAGTGACACTGCGATATCCTGAATGTTGTGTCCTGGGACCATAAAGCGCGCGAACGTAATGGTCGACAATATTTCATATATTCTGAACTAACTGCCTCTGCAGTCAGCTCATGAACGTGACCGAAACGTCGAGTAGGTACTTAAAGTAAAACCAGGTAAACATACGCGTTCAAGACCTGTGTAATATATATATATATAGGATATTGATATATTCTTCAGAAAAGCTGGATACATCCGCCATTCGAGGCTCATGTAAAAGACGGAGTGATTTATGGTCGAGGAGTCCAGGACATGAAGTCTGTGGCTATACAGTACATCGAGGCTGTAAGAAGACTCAAAGCTAAAGAGACAAGATTGAAGAGAACTGTTCACTTATCTTTTGTCCCTGGTGAGTGGAAATGAAGTATCATTACCTATCAACTTTCTTTGACTATTGGTCTTCACATATTTTTTACTTGGTGGCAGACGAACAGACAGTCCACCTGGTGGTAAGTGTATATTGTTGTCCTTTGACATCTGCGATACATTCCAACATCAATGCAGAGTGCCCCCAGATGCACTGCCTACATTTAGAGATTTAGTACATTTACATTCGATATCAACCTATGACATCCCTCTGCAAGGCACAAGTCTCTTCGGGTCTGTCCTAAGCCTCTTCTCTTAATTTCGAACCACAGTCCATCACGCGGATCCATTGCGAGTTGGTGAATACATACACCCCAGATTTATTAATTCTCTATCGACCAACGTCAAGTAGCACATAACTTGACATTTATTTATCAGTAGTCAGTTGGTTCTGACTCTCTTTGCTTATGATGAACATGTTACACTTTGAATGGTCGTTCAGAAACTTTATTGATCTTTGCAGTCTTTGTTTTATTGCAGCTATAGGTCTATTGCAGCTAAATCTATGGCCAAGGACAATCCTTGATAGGAAGCCATCAAAAACAAGAAAGGGAAGCTTATGCCTGTGAAATAATGTTTGTTACAGATGAAGAAATAGGAGGCCGCCCGGGCATGGGTAGATTCGTGAAGACTGATCACTTCAAACGTCTGAACATTGGCTTCGCACTGGACGAGGGCATAGCCAACGCTGGCGACGATTATTTGGTCTTCAGCGGTGAGCGGACTATATGGCGTAAGTGATTTTAAATTATCTAAGATTTTTAATTATATTCTAAACTTAACATTCTTAATTATACAGGCTGTTTTCACTATTACTTATTCAAAAAGCTTCAAACCATGCATACTATTCACGATTCTGATTTCATTGGCTTGAGAATTTTACAACTCTTTTGTTTCAAGCACAAAGTTCGACTTCTTAGAACTTTTACCTAATTTTTCATACAAATTTGGCAAATGTAAAGCCCAGAAACTACTTTTAGAAAAAAACTTGTAACATTATTTATCAATTAACTCGGAATCATGATCAGAATCCAAATATATTAGCCTAATAGGGCCACTAATACAAGAGAATGCAATTATAGGTCAAAATCAACCTACCAATCGCAGTTTGATAAGTGTTAGAGGTGGACGCCGATCGCTATCGAACGCCAATGTTGCAGGCCGCACGTCGCTGCTCTAACGGGGGGGTGTAGGGATTTAGGCTTGCCGGTCTAGATGTTGGTGCAGGGATCTCGGCAGATCAGATGTTGGGAGTGAATACGGAAATAAAACGCTGCTCTAGTTCACATTAGACCACAGGAGTGCGGAGGGAGCAGCAATGGACAACAAGCTCACTTTTCTTCTTAGGTTTCCTTAGTGTTTGAGTGATGAGGACGAACTGTCTTGCTGGCCGTTGGGCTTTCCCCTTTTTATAGTTGTTTGCTGCCCAAGCAATCCCCGCGTTCCCTGGGGAAGTTTTATTGCTAATCGCTCTCCACTTTTGTACATAATATCTAGGTTACAAGTCACATATGTCTGGGTCGGTCCTCTTTTTGCACGGAGGATAAAGACTATTTTCGGTGGCGAAGTTTGGGTATTTGTCCTTTTAATTACCTTTTTTTCCTTTTCCCTTCCTCCCTCCTTGAGTAGCAAGGGGTATGGGAGGATTGAGGGTGTACGGCTTCCTAGTGGCGCCGATACCGGAACTTCGCCACCTAGCCCGCAACTTTATGTTCTAGAACTTATACCTAAATAAAACACACTGCGGGCGGTAGTCTTTATTATAAACCTTATTCTAATACCCTGACTCATAACCTAGGTATCCTAGCACATTTGGAGAGCGACAGTAAGAGCAATTTATACATAAATAAATTATAAGATGTTGTAAAGGTAAAGAAATAAGCAATAGTATAATACATAATCAACACCTTAACTAAACATTTTACATAATATTAATATTCTATTCATTATTTTACATAACGTTGATATTTTATAATGACGATAATGTACGTGTTCACATCTCATGATCTTGGAGGAAAGGCACATGAATTTTACTCTTTACGCGTAAGTCTGAGAGTTCCGCCGTTCAAACTTTACTGTTTGCGGAACTCTTTCTAGACGGCCCTTTTTTCCTCCGAGATGTGCGATGTCAGCACGTACATGTTACGCGCACTGATTTTACATATGTACATAGGCACCGCACTTTCATTATTCATTATTCTGTCGTGCACAATAAGATGATAAGTGTTCGCGACGTCCGGCTCATAATTTGTACATAGCATATAATAAGCCTATAAGTATATAATGTATAAGTATAGGTTAAGTACAAATACAGTTGATTCAAAACAGGTTAAGGTAGGATACTATAGTTAAATTATGTTTGTTAGTTCGTTCCATACAGATAGTTATTTCATTCATTGTAAACTCATTTTAAGGTACGTTAGAGTTGAACAAAAGACGAGAAAGGGTATAAAGAACTATAACGGTTTACGCGTCCCCGCTAAAAACATTGAATAGATAAAGGACAAGAAATTGTACAACAAACTAACAGTTTACGCAATTCCGCTATTAACATCGAACAAGACAAAGGATGAGAAAGCGCGTTCCGACCTAACGGTTTACACATCTTCACTATTGACATTGAAAAGACAAACGAAGAGAAATTGCATCCCAAACGAACGGCTTGCACATGCACATCGTAATGGGAGCGTAGGCCAAACGGCGCGCTATCAGTCGACGTAACAATAGAAACACTCCAGCGTCTCTCATTGCATCAATATAAATAAGGGCCGATCCCGGGCCAACGGCCCAAGTTAGTCAACTCGCAGTCACCACGTAAACACGTGTTTAAGAAATAATTAAGTCTGTACTGAATCTAAGTCTCAAAAGTGGTTCACTGCGTTTTTTCCTTCTTCACAATCCCAACCACAACACAGTGCGGTTAATACAGGCCCGCACAATAAGTTAGGAAACTTTTACCATTCATTTGACCTGAAAATTAAGCATTTGTATTATTCAGTAATTGATAACCTCTACATAGATAGGTAAAGTACTCGTATGTAGAGATTATCTAAGGACTTTGTTTACACATATGTTAATCTGATTTGTTAAGGGGACAATGTGTAACAAAATATGTGTTATTTCTTAAAGAATTCTTGATGACAAAAATCCAGCTGTGATCATGACTGAAGTTATATATTCATATTTGCCCAGTTAAACATAATACTTACTTCCCTGTAAGACGTAACAGAAGAAAGATTACTACATTTATTAAGATATACAAATATAATCAAATTGGCGTAAATTTCGATTGCTTTCCCTCATCAGATGTAAATGTCACCTGTCGGGGTCTCTCGGGACACGGCTCGCTGTTGCTCCCCGACAATTGCGGTGAAAAGGTTTGTGTATCATCTTTCTCTTTTCCCGCCTCTTTCAGTTTTAGCATTATGTAATTGTAATTTAAAAGAACTCACTTCGCTTGCCTTTTATCATCTTCATCGTCACTTAACATAACCAATCGATTTCGTAATTCCACTTTTTTAGAGATGGAGTCAGATTCCTCAGAGCTTGTGGCGACAACCACGGGAAGAGATGGGGTCAGGGGCGCCGACTCCGTGGATGCTCGGGGGCTCCAGCACCCACGAGAAGTAAATAGTGGGTGCGGAGCACCCATGACCATAGACATCAAAACTAATCAGGAATCTGCTTTAAGCGACACCTGTACTAAATCAGCCGCCGCGCGACAACACGTGTAAATTATTGTTAATGAAATTGTTTCGCGCGTCAATAACAAAACAATTTTTTGTCTCTTACGTTCACGATAGAATATTAGAAAAATGTTTCGTAAGCTTGCAAGGAATAATAACACAATCCCTTGGTCAATTATTTTTTTTATCTGGCAACGCTAGCTAATGTTAGGCGGCCTCAAAAGTAACTCTATTCCTTTCGCATACACGTGTGTACGCTGGACATTTCAGAGGATAAATGAGTCATCAAATGAGCATGAGCACCCACGGGGTTTTCTAAAAGCCGGCGCCCCTGGATGCGGTGGTCCTATTCTAAAGCCGGCCTATAAAATAGCTACCTATTATACAAAACAGAAATTATTTAAAATTATGTTAAAAGTTGCTTTCCGTTTAATTGCTACACTTAATTCACATTTATTGTTGTTAATTTACGGTTTTTACTTTTTAAAGCTGCGATACATAATCGACAAATTCATGGACCTGCGTCAAGAGTCGAAACAAGACTTGGCGCGCGATCCACAGCTGACCATCGGCGACGTCACCACCGTCAACCTCACCATGATACATGTGAGTGATACACCATGATACAGGTATTACTACATAGCACAATTGACACATTGTGCCAGTATCAAGTTTTCTTCGTTATTAACAATTTCAAAATCAAAATTGAAAACATATCATGTCAATGTCCAGTCACGTCGAGGTAAGTTAGGAGTCGCCCGTTAAAGTGATAGTAGGTTCACCGAGAACAGAAGAGTTGAATTCCATGGAAGCACACAAAAAAACGCTTCAAACATTATGCACTTTAAAGTTAAATAAACTATCACTATTAAACCACAAAATCCACAAATACATAATTTCAATAGTAATCAGACAAAGCTCAACCTTCACTTCTCGAGTTCACGCCAAGCAGTATGGATATAACTTTAAGTAACAGTTCAAATTGTACTTGCAGGTGTTTATTTAAGCAAAGACGTCACATTATTCCAAACTAGCCTTTACCCACGACTGTTTCGGGAAAGTAATTACAATGTAGAGTAGAGTCGATGCGCATAGTACTGTCATTAAGACCCTTTATATTGCGGATCAAAAAGTTATGGAATGAACTGCAGCGGTTCCCGTTATGCTACAACATGGGGTTCTTCAAGAGAACTGTGAATAGGTTTTTACAAGGTAGCGTACCCACATACCCCAGTGTTGTAAAACCAGTGTTGTGGGTGTCCACGGGCGGCGGTAGCCACTTACCATCACGTGAGCCGCATACGGACTGCCACCTTCACCATAAAAAAAGAAATATATAGTATAGTCTTCTGCTCGTCTCATCCAGTTACTGCTGGCGACTTTCTTTAAATCGTCAGTCCACGTGGCTGGACCGCGTTTCCCGGTACGTGGACTACATTCGAGGACTCGTATTGAATGGAAACTACGTATGACGTACCTCTAAACTATATATTACACAGCTAATTATTTTGCAGGGTGGCATTCAAAACAACGTAGTGCCAGAGAAAATGACAGCGAGTTTTGATATTCGCATTGCGCTCTCTGTTGATCTTGAGGAGTTTGAAAATACGGTAAGAAACATGATAGAAAGTTAGAAACATACATACAGTGTGCAGTCGATCAATACTCGAAGCTTAAAACCATGAATTGACATAAACTTAAACATTGATATAAACAATTGATATTTTTGGCAAAAAAAAATTTGTCTATTCGCGGATATTTTTATAGAAAGAAGGTGGCTGACGAGCACGCAGTCCACCTGGTGGTAAATGGATACTGTCGCCCATGGTCATCAGCGACACGTGCCAACATCAATTCAAAATTACAAACGTTGGCACACCCCCAGTTGTTTACCTTTGGAGATTTATGAATTAGTTTGGAGAAAGGGTTAAAAAATGGAGAAGGATTGGATAGGATGGGATAAGGCTCTGTCATAAATGTCACTCACTACAGTAACACGTACAGGGGTATAAAGTGGAAGAGCAGTTTTTACATTGAGTGTACATTGTACGGTAGTCATTTGTAAGAACTTTTTCTTAATGTGAATAGATTATATTAATTATAATAATAAATAAAGTCACAACTCATTGACCCACACTAGGATTCCCTGTGTCGTGGGTTCAGAGACACACACAAAGACAACGACAGACTTATTGTACTAGCTCTTGCCCGCGGCGTCGTGCGCATGGATTTTTATCTATGGAAAAAAATATCAATTTTGCGCTATACGTGGGTGACACTGAAAGTTTTTAGAATCTCAAAAATGAAATCAGATATAAAGATGGAAGTTGTTTTTTTGCTTTTCTAAGTATTCTCGGCGACAATCGATACACTTTTTCATGCGATGAAACCATTGTGTGATGCATTCAGCGCACCCTTCTTTAGGCACCTCTTCAACAGCCGTTTGGAAGGCTGTTACTGCCATTTCTGCATTCATAAAACGTAAAAAGTTTATCCTTAATTTTAAGAATAAATACGCAAATACTGTTCTCTTATTTTCTAAAGTTATAGTAGCAAAGAGGCCTGATCTGCCAAAGAAGGAGACAATCGTCTTCTCAAAACTCCGTCGTTTCTTCACTTTCGTCGCCAACTCTTCGAAAGGAAAGACCCACTGCGCAATTGCTGCAAATTGCTCACATAATTTTAAAATTCTGCCAGAAATTAAAAAAACAAATGACAGCTTTGTAAATATAATGACGTTTCACAAGCAAAAAATTGCATTTTCAATATTCAATTTTAAGAAAGCTGTGATAGGATTTTGCAAGGCCGGCGGCGTACCCACATACCTCCTGGTGTTGCAGGTGTCCATGGGCGGCGGTAACTGAGTAATTTAATCGTGAAGATGTAATAAATAGACAAAATCACATTTTCGGATTCGGATATTACGCACCACACTCCACACAAATATGTGTGGAGTGTGGTGCGAATTCAAATAACCCCGCTTTTCTGCGAGTAGATGATATTTATTTAAGTTTAAATTACGGATAAAAATATGTACATGAATGTCCTATCGCCAACGTGTCTAATAAAACGTTGAAAACACTGATTTCGTTTGATCACCGAAATTAAGCAACATCGAGCGCGGTCTGTACTTGGATGGGAAACACCGCCTGATGTTGGCCTTTTGTCGCTATTTTTAAACATTGTGCGATGTTACAGATTGGTTCACAAAACCTGAGTTATAAATATTAACTAGTTTTTGAAAAATAAAAATGAATTCCTTTAAAAAATATAAAACTGACATAGGCGTGGTAAAATAATCAGCTATAAGATATAGATATAATTATCTAAATATTTCTGCAGGGTTTCAGTATCGTAACAGTTTTAGAATAGAAATTATAATATAAAGTTCTCTTTGTTTTTAGAAACGGGCAGCAATCTAATATTTTTAAATTTGTATTACGTTGAGTTTGCCAGACCATAAGGGCCAGATAAATGGACATTTCTCAATCATACAATTTATGTAGACACATTTGAAGATTAGAAATTATGGAAAATATGTCTTTAGAATTCAGACCTTATGTGGTCTGCAGAGAATTTGGTTTCGAATCCTTGATCTAAGACGTAGAACAGTTATTTAGTCGTCTCAGAATGGTTTATATATTTTGGTCTAATATATTGATGCTTGGCTTAAAGAAGTATAATACCATTCATTTATGCGTTTACAGATAAAGCGGTGGTGCAAAGAAGCTGGCAACAATGTGACGTATGACTTTGATCAGAAAGACACATACGTCCCTCCGACCAAACTGGACGACTCGAATCCGTATTGGGTGGCCTTTAAAGCAGCTGCCGATGAACTGTAAGTCTTTAAAAGAGTAGTTTTAAAAGTGTATTTTTATAATGCGATTTTGAGTGGCTAGTTTATAATCCTAAATAAAGAAATTCGTGAAAGAGCCATAGAAATCGATATAGCTCAAAGATAAGTAAGCAGAAGTGAATATGAATAAGCTGAATAAGCCACTTTTAAGTAGAACATTGGTCCTTACTGACAAAATATTACAGAATATCATTCATCAGTACCTTTGAAACGCGAAAATGGTGACGAAATCTTTTCGTTCATGTTACAAAGTAATATGTGGGTTACACATAAAACTTTTATTACAGTTATTTTCTTACAATTTCATTTTCTGTTTAATTTATAGTACTTCGCATCATTTACTGTCATAATATCATATATACATTTATAATTAATTATGATTATTTATTAACAGTTGTGTATATGTCACAGTTAATGTTAGGTTTGTCGATATAGCTAATATTATCCAGATAAGAGCTGTGGATAAAGTCCGAAACTTAACAAAAGTCTTCCTAACCAGAATTTTTTCCTACCGCAGAAATTATTGGGCTTCTTTAGAATAATAATCTAAGGCGATTTCAAAGTGTAACGGAGCGATTGCCTCAGACTTCGTGGTATATTTAAAATGCGAAAATCCTTCCTGCCCAAAAACAATTTGTTTCAAATAATACATATGCTATTTGGACTTTATCTAAAGCACTTGGACAGTAATAGCTTTATCTGGATAATGCTAAATTTATCAACGCACCTGCTTTATCAACTCTGCTGCAGGCTGTCCTCGACGCGGCTCTAACTGAAAATCAGCGTCGCAGTACAGACTGCGACATATGCTGAGTAGCTGTTGATTGAGATATATAAAATAATTTTCATTCTTTTCTCATTTTAGCAAAATAAGCGTGAAACCGCGTACATTCCCCGGGGGCACGGACAGCCGCTACTTGCGGCTAGCCGGCATCCCCGCCGCGGGCTTCTCACCGATGGCGCGCACCGAGCCCGCGCTGCACCAGAACAACGAGAGCCTCGCCGTAGATACGTTCACTCAGGGCATTGGCATATACGAGAAGATCATACAGGCACTTGCTAATGTTTAATGTTACTTGGAATCTTTTTAAGTAATTAGCATAATTGAATAACTGAAGATATATATAAAAATTGTATGTAATACTGCCCATGTCTGCCCATTTCATTGCTCACTTATCGCTCTCCCAGATTAGCTGGTAGAAATCTCCAAAGCCTTAGCTCTTAATTAATAAGTGAGAACTCATTTTAGTGTTCATTTGTAAACTCCTTAAGAAAATGTCTTCTCCTTTAAAGTCACTTATGAGGGTTTTTGTGAAACTAAAACTAACCTCAAGTAAAAAAATTAAATTTTAGAATTTCTTGGCAATAAATTCTGATTTTCCAAAAAATTGTATCTTGGAAACTACTTATATGGTTGTACGGAAATCGCACTGTACTTCTTTTATAGGAAATTTAGTCTAGTTTAATTTATGAAAGTGTAGGAACCTTGCCTACACTTAATTAATTACACTACACGCAATTAATTTAATCAGGCAAGCAAACCCGCCGGCCGATGCTAAAGTCGCTTTAGACCGTTATGCGCGGCCGCTTGTAGAAGGCGCTTGCGCAGAACGCAGCGAGCGGGCGCCGACAGTCACTACCGATAACCATAGGCGAATGCACGCGCAATGTCATTCATATAAAGTACGAATAAAGTATTTCATATAAAGTGTGGACTTTTAATAAAGAACAATAACAACACTTTACTGGTGACCCCGAAGAACAGAAGAGAAGCATGGACAGCGAATCACCAAATAATACAGTTGGCAGCGCGGCGGCAACCGGAGATGTTTTCAAGGTTGGTGTGAAAATACCCCCATTTTGGCCAGAAGAACCTGCTTTGTGGTTTGCTCAGATCGAAGGCCAGTTTCTCATTTCTGGAATAACGTCCGACGCAACGAAGTTTTACCACGTTATTGCGCAGTTAGATCAGCAATATGCGGCGGAAGTAAAAGATATTATTATAGCACCACCCGCAGACAACAAATTTCAAAAATTAAAAAGTGAGCTAATTAAAAGACTTTCTGCGTCACAAGAAAAGAAGATTAAGCAACTACTTATACATGAGGAATTAGGCGACCGAAAACCTTCACAATTTCTTCGCCACCTTCAGACCCTGGCAGGACCTAATGTACCCGACTCATTTTTGAGGACGTTGTGGTCGAGTCGTTTACCCCACAGCATACAAACGGTGGTAGCATCGCAGACTGACGCGCCTCCGGAAACCATAGCAGACCTAGCCGATCGCGTCTACGAAATAGTTCCTGCTCCAGTGACACCGGTCGTGGCAAGTGCTGAGTTCTCATTCAACGACATGGCGAGGCAGATTGCAGAGCTGACGCGAGAAGTAACGGCACTAAAAGGTCATGTAGCTCGTTCGCACTATAGATCTGACTCAGGTGAGGGTAGACATCAAAGACAGAATAGAAGTCGTTCGCGCCCTAGACAAGGGAACCCAGATTTTTGCTGGTACCACAACCGATTCGGCAACCGAGCTACCAGGTGCACGACACCATGCAAATTTAAAACGTCGGAAAACGCGAACGGCAGCCGAAAGTAGCGGCTAGCGACTGCCATACTAGACCAGACCGCTTATTTATCACGGATAAAGTTACCAAAAAGACATTTCTCGTCGACACAGGATCAGACCTCTGCGTGTACCCAAAATTAGCACTCAACCAGGTTCGTCCCAAGACAGACTACCAACTTTATGCAGCAAACGGTTCCGTGATAGCAACATACGGCTGGATACATCTGCAACTTAACATAGGCCTACGCCGAGCATACAAGTGGAGATTCGTGGTAGCTGATGTACCTAAAGCAATTATTGGTGCTGATTTTCTCAGATTTCACAATTTACTTGTTGACCTGAGGAACCACCGCTTGATTGACGGTCTCACGTCACTCTCCACCGCAGCAATACCTGATAAGGAGGTAACCGACATCGCATCAGTTAAGGCAGTTACAGGAAATACCGCCTATCACCAGCTTCTACGTGAGTACCCTAGTATCACCTGTCCTGCTGGAACGCAACATGAAGTCAAACACGAGACCGTACATCACATCCGTACGACACCCGGTCCACCCGTTTCAAATCGTCCCCGAAGACTTCCACCAGATAGACTAAGAATAGCACAGAAGGAGTTCGAAGATATGCTCGCGAATGGTACAGCGCGCAGGTCAGAAAGTCCATGGTCATCACCGCTCCACCTTGCGCCGAAGAAGGATAACGGCTGGCGTCCTTGTGGTGACTATAGAGCACTTAATTCGCGAACCATCCCAGACAAGTACCCAATACGACATATTCAGGACTTCTCACAGCAGCTGTCAGGCACAAAAATATATTCGAAAATCGATTTAGTAAAAGCATACAATCAGATTCCTGTACATCCAGACGACATTTCGAAGACTGCAATCACAACACCTTTCGGATTATTCGAATTTCCGTACATGACGTTTGGACTCCGAAATGCAGCACAGACATTCCAACGCTTCATAGATGAAATGCTCAGAGGACTACCATTTTGTTACGGATTTTTAGACGATATTTTACTGTACTCGCAAAATGAATTGCAGCACCTCCATCATCTAAAACAGTTGTTCCAACGCTTGGCAGATTACGGTATGCACATAAATACCGCTAAATGTGAATTTGGCAAAAGTTACATTACATTTCTCGGACACGAGGTCTCTGCCGATGGTATTCGACCGCTACAAGAAAAAGTACAGGCGATTCAAGAATACCCTACACCAACTACGGTGAAAGAACTGCGCCGATTCCTTGGAATGTACAACTTCTACCGACGTTTCGTACCTAGAGCAGCCAAATATCAAGCTCCACTTAACGTCGTACTATCTGGCCCCAAGACAAAAGGATCGCAGAGCATCACTATGACCCCGGACATGGTGGAAGCCTTCAACACCTGCAAATCCAGTCTCTCCGAAGCAACAATGCTTTCTCACCCAGACCCGTATGCTGAGCTGGCCGTGTTCACCGATGTGTCAGATACATCCATAGGCGCAGCGCTGCAACAAAAATGCAATAACAGTTGGAGACCACTTGCATTTTTCTCTCATCGTCTGACATCTGCACAGAAGAAATATAGCCTATACGACCGTGAACTACTGGCCATCTACGACGCAATCCGGCACTTTAGACATATGGTCGAGGCCAGAGCCTTCACAGTTTTTACGGATCATAAGCCACTTACCTTCGCCTTCTCTTACAATCGCGAGAAGTGCTCACCGAGGCAGTTCCGGTACCTAGACTACATATCCCAATTTACAACGGATATCCGCTTCGTAAAAGGAAAAGAGAACGTAGTTGCAGACGCGCTCTCACGCATAGAAGAAGTATCCATACCCATCGACCATAAAGCTCTTGCAAAATCTCAAGAATCGGATCCTGAATTGCAAGAACTGTTACAGAAGGGTTCGGCACTTGACCTTAGAAAGATCAAAGCTCCAGACTCCGACGCTGAAATTTACTGTGACGTGTCAACTCACCATCCTCGTCCATTTATGACAGCTGCCTTCCGAAAGCCTGCATTCACTGCGCTGCATCAGCTGAGTCATCCGGGAGCAAAGGCAACTGCAAAGTTAGTCACAGAAAGATTTATTTGGCCAGGAGCACAGAAAGATTGCCGACAATGGGCCAAAGAATGCACGGATTGCCAGAAAACCAAAGTTTACCGACACACCCATTCTCCCACCTCCCATTTTCCCGTTCCTTCCGAACGTTTTTCCCATGTCCACATGGACATCGTAGGGCCTTTACCCATTTCTTGTGGTTACAGGTACTGCCTTACGGTCATCGATCGCTTTACCCGTTGGCCTGAGGCATACCCCCTGCCCGACATCACGGCGGAGACATGCGCCCGCGCCTTCATCGCTGGCTGGGTGTCTCGCTTCGGGTGCCCACACAAGGTCACCACCGACAGGGGCAGACAGTTCGAGTGCGAGCTCTTCCGCACCATAACCTCCATCCTCGGTACGCAACATCGCCCTACCACAGCATACCATCCCGCCTGCAACGGTATGGTTGAACGCCTACATCGCAAATTGAAGGCTGCGATCATGTGCCACCAAAACTCCAGTTGGTCAGAGGTACTTCCGCTCGTGCTGCTGGGTATCCGCAGCGCCTGGAAGGATGACGTCAAGGCTTCGGCAGCAGAGCTTGTATACGGAGAACCCCTTCGGCTACCTGGCGAATTCTTCGTACCTTCCACTGATTACCACGACGTCACTGACTTCGCATCGCGACTCCGTCTCCATATGGCAAAGCTGTCTCCCGAACCTGCAAGTAGACACGCACAGAAGGCTTTCTACGTACCTAAAGACCTGGCCACAGCAGAGTATGTCTTCCTCCGGCAAGACGCTGTCCGGCGTTCTCTGGAACCTCCATACACCGGCCCCTACAAGGTACTGGAAAGAGGGAGCAAGACCTTCAGGTTGGCCATAAATAATCGAGAGTCCACAGTTTCCATAGACCGCCTCAAGGCAGCCCACATGACCAGAGACGACACTAAGAGTGGTACGGACTCCATCCTACCTGCAAATGATCCTGTCCCGGCGAAGAAAACCAGATCCGGTCGAACCGTCCGCTTCCCGGATTACTATCGCCCTCAGTAAGCTTCGGTCTCAGCGGGGGAGTAGTGTAGGAACCTTGCCTACACTTAATTAATTACACTACACGCAATTAATTTAATCAGGCAAGCAAACCCGCCGGCCGATGCTAAAGTCGCTTTAGACCGTTATGCGCGGCCGCTTGTAGAAGGCGCTTGCGCAGAACGCAGCGAGCGGGCGCCGACAGTCACTACCGATAACCATAGGCGAATGCACGCGCAATGTCATTCATATAAAGTACGAATAAAGTATTTCATATAAAGTGTGGACTTTTAATAAAGAACAATAACAACACTTTAAAAGTATGATTTTTTTCCACCAAACTCACTTCTTAAGAGATATTTCGCAAAAAGTGAAACATCGTCGAAAATCTTACTGTTTTCGAAGTGGCAGTGCCCGCGGTTGTCTGCCGAGGTCGAAAATTTGGATATTTAAATAGGGCCCGGTACGTACGACATACCAGAAAATCAAACTACCCGACCTTTTTCATGGTACAATGTTGGTATTATTTGACTGGACTATGCCGTATTGTTGTAAGAATTCCATCGAAGTCAAAAATCTTCACGAGAACAATCTAACTTCTGTTAATTTATAAGAAAGTTGTGTCGCCTGTCAGAGTTTGAAGACTGTTCGCTAAGGTTTTTCCCTTCGATGAAAACTGCTGAATATACGAAGAATTTTGTAATAATACAAAGAAAGTAACTATTACATAACTTGCAAACGAAATAAGTTTCTTTTTGTACAGTGTTACAATCTCTATAGTCATCGTTTCTCAACCTTTTAAGTGTCACAACCCTTGAGGGTGGCCAAAAATAAAACAAATAATCTCACAACCACCGTACTGACAGTCATTTATTTATTTAAACTCAATTGCACATTCTCTACCAGTCAATCTTTGCGTAAACAGAGAATTAAAAAGAGTGCATTGTAATGTTGGTAATATAAATACTCTTAATTAGAAAATTAATAAACCTAACACATACATTTTTTAAACATATACATAACAAGTAATGTCCTAATTATGTTTTTTTGCCGTTAACGTTTGATTATAAATCATTAATTAATTAATAAAATTTCTTAAGCAACTGCGACTCCGTGTATATGTGATGGCGACCGCCCTGAGAGTCACGACCCTCAGGTTGAGAAATGATGCTGTATAGCAGGGATGCTCAAACGGTCGATCGCGATCGACCGACTTACCTTGACTAAAAAAATGCATATTGTGCGGAAAACTAATATCTATGCCACGATACACCCTACCTAGACGACAATCCTGCATCACACATACTTGCAGCCTCTCAGAGTCGATCGATCGTAGTCTAACAATATTCAGGTAGATCGCCAGCAGTTCAAGTTTGAGCACCCCTGCTTTATAGTATCCATCAAATTGTAGAAATATGGCGAGGACATTCTTCTTTTGATACAATAACTTTTAAAATTTTTACCTGCACTTATTTTCTAAAGAAAAACAAAACTGAGTACACGTTCGGTGGGCATGTCGTGTCCTCACGGATCAAACGGCATATAAAAGTTTTGAAAACCGAAAATATCACGCCAAAAATTAAATCAAGGAATTACGTTGCAAAGGTTTTTTAATGTTTTTTAATAGGAAATGTGCGGAATTGAGAAGCAGGACAGTAAAAGACAATGCTCATGGGAGTATTGTTACAGTATTCTTAGGTGTCGAACACACGGTGTCGCGACTAGTCAGTAGTGACGCGGCTGGTCTCGTGGTCACGCTTCTGCTCGTTAAGACACGCGACAACACGACCTGCCACAATCGATAGATAAAACCATAGGGGAATCAGTCGTAATGAACTATAAGTCGCCACCATGCCTTAATCTATTTAACGGGATACGAAAATGCCTCTTTCTCTGTTCAGTGTAACAATGGATTGTACTAATTTATTTGTATTCGAATGAAAGGGCGAACGAACCTATAATACGCATTGGATTACGCGCATCAGTGGGCAATGTGCCCAGATATCATCTGTTGCATGCTCTCCAAATAGCAATAACTGCAATTTAGACGGTTTGATCAATTGCAAACTGATATTATGTTGAATATCAACAAATTTAAGTTTGTTCCGATGAAGCACTTCTTCTCTATATGCATTTATTTATTTTTTTATCTAAGTACATATTTAAACTTTTCCCGCACAGAAATTGTAGAGGACTGCCTAGTGGCATTCTCTGTCAGTCAACCCTTGTATACCTATGTATAATATGTGAGCCACATAATAAATTTATGTCTATAATCTTCAAGACTGGTGTATCATTTAAATATTACTCTACAGGCTACTCCTTTATAATGACCACTGAATTGTTATTATTACTAAAAAATTTGTTTGGAAATGATTACAATGTAATGGCATAATTTACAATTTAATTTACAAATACAAACTTAGACTATTAATACCTACGCTCTTTCAAACACAATCGCAGTTTGGTTATAAATGTCAGTTTATAACGAATAAAACGAATTTTATATATTTACCTAATGTTTTAGAACGGCTAGTCACGTTCAATTTAAAGTATACTCGTATTTAGGGTCGGAAATAGAATCACGATCGTTCAACAACTATTAGCTTAGTAAAGTTCCCTAAAAGTGAAACAATTTGCAAACACCTGTTGCACTAAATTAATTTTTACTAATTGTCCGAGTTTCTAACCCGTATTGACCTACACACCGTATATGACGGTGCAGCACACCGTCGCATTAAATCCTCAATGAACAATGATATTATAAACAAATATCATTGTCAATGAATATCAAATTAGGCGTGGTTGACGCAAGTTTCAGAATTTTGCGGAAATCGTGAGGTCGATCTATTGAAACACATTCACAAAAACGCATTGACGCAAATAAGATAACACACCGCATTGTCAAAATACCCTTTAACTATAAATAACTGAGATGTTTTATATAAAAAATAGATCAAAGATTTATATAACGAAAACATGATTAATCGAAATCTTGTCCACCTATATTTAATTCAAACATGGCGTAAAAATTACAATACATAAACCTTAATAAAATTCTGAACACAAAATTCTTAACCGTCTTTGTAAATTGCAAAGGCTCTATTATAAAAATCATGCTATACTATGCTATGTAATTGCATCTATCTTAAATATTGCAACTTCGACAACGTTCGTGAGCGACGTTCAACGTGTGAAACTATAGCAACATTATTTGTAACGGGAATAAAAAGAAAATACTACATATTTGAACCTAGTAGTAATAATAATTTTCTACAAAGCAGAAGTTCCATAGTTATTTAAGGTTCAGCTTAAGTTGGTGCATTAATCGTGTGTTCATAAAAGGACTCAATTGGTATATTTTAAAACAAATAATATGCTTATACGTGAAAAGTGATCAAAGATTGTTGATAATTTAATAACCGTGTCTTTGTGACTGCGTCTTTCTTTAAAAGTTAAAACTTGTATGTACATATGTGTATAGCTGCAAAGGTTTGGTTTCTCGTTATGCCCTGGTGTATAGTTCAACTGTGCCTGGTACCGAGCCAAACATAGCCTTCAAAATACCATTGAATCAATTATTACTTCGGTGTACCAATAGATTTAGTACGCGTAACTGAAAGGAGAATGTTTGTACAAAGTATTTAACAAAGGAACTTGCCTTTGTTAAAAGCTTTATGTATTTCCTGATACGACGAAAGGGAACATTTATAGTTTAAGCCCGTAATAGATTTAGTATTTCCGCTTATGAAATATATTTTTTTTAATTTTATACATAACATGAAATTCCATTATTCTTTTTAAAATTTCGATATATCATAAAACGAAGTTTATTTACACAATGGTACATACTATAATTAAACAAATATTATTGTTGCATTAATATTTTTACAATAGAATCACACAATAAATTGTGCTACACACTGCTGGCTTCATGTAATATTCTTTATGAAGCGAAACTAGCTGAATTTCATTGTCTTAGTCGCAAATTTAGAAACCTCTTTAAGACCATACTTTTATGGTATAATTATCTTTAGTTAACCATTCTGAGCAATCTTGCTAACAAATGTGAAGGATTTTAACATAATAAATCTTAAGGATTTTGCGGGAGAGAAAATAGCGGTGGTTCAAAATTCTTCAAAATTACGAGCTATTAATGTGCCATTTTTCAGAGCAAACGACACATTTTCAATAATATATTTTTCACATTTTCTCCCCAATTCCTCTCTCTCTCCCCGTATTATCGAGTGTGTATTATCGAATATTACAATGTAGTGAGTAAAGGAAATTAGTGAATGTAATGAGATTTTATAAAGGAAACAAGTCTGTTATTAATAAATTAAGAGTTAATATAAATTACGGATAGAAAAAAGTAATAAAATTTGTCTTATTCTAGTTTGGAGTACTGATAAGGGTAAATATTATCCGTCATTTTCAAAAGTAAATATACCCTAGCATGAAACTTATATTCAAAATATACATCAAACTTGTAAACAGAATAAGACAAAAGGGTTGGGAGGGCAATTAAAAATCGATTAGTCCTTTCCAGTTACGTAGTGATATCACTGGTATCTATCTCGTATCGCGGGCGATCGAGCGCGCTCGGGCGAGTTAAATTTATTGGCCTATCTTTCTGAAAAACATCTGATTACATGCTTCAATTAGCACAAACTAGCAACTGGAATCCATGCTGGCTTGAAGCTAGTGATGGGTGTTTGTCAAGTGACGATTGTTATTTACAATAGAAATTAACGAAGGAATAGTTCTCCTGAAATGTAGGTAGGTACTGTTAATTTTTTTTATCTCTTCGTCTACGGAACTGTATACAGAGTGTAACCGAACCTCTCCTGAAGCCCGACACATTACATGAAACCAAGTCATAATACCATTCACGATTCTGAGCTCATTTCTATGAAAATTTCGCTAATATTTTTTTTTGCAATAATCATTTTTTAAATCTTTATTCGCACAAATTTGCGAACCAAATCAAAATTGATACTTTTACAAAAAAACTGTAACGTTTTACTTCCGCATTATGGGGTCGTCCGTTTGTACGTGGTACCTATGGTAAGCCCACAAACTGGCTCGAGGACTCGACGCTGGTTTTCATTTGACGATGGGATCCAAAAGACGACCTAAGAATTAGACGACATAGGAAATGGACTTTATGGATAGAGGGCGACTTTGTGCAAAAGGACCGAAAACAACCCTGATATTTATTTCAACATTTATCCACAGGCTTCGAAAAGGTTCGATTACATCCTGTATTATCCCTGTATCAATAAGTATAAAAATTTAACAAACCCATGATTAGATTGTGTGATTAGAAGAGATTAGAAATTACAAATTTGTGATTAGAAACATTTTAGAAACCTATACAATGTTTCCACAAAGGCTAAGACTTCCCTTAATTTACACTACAGCATTGGAGACCAGCGCGCGAACCTCTCATTACTTGAATAAATGAATACAACGGAATTGAACCACGTTTTCCATGTTTAACTATGCAAGCCTTACTCAGATCAAATGGAACATTGAAACAGGCACGTATTTAAGGGGCTTCTAATGGGTCTCCTCTCCCCTGCAATTACACTGTTTAGAACGTCCTGGAAAAGGAGAAACAGAAGATGAGAGGAGTCAAAATGATCAACCTGTAATTTACCAGGTCTTCCCCTGCAATAACATGGACGCCTTGCTCCATATTGCATTATAAGGGCCCGATGAATAGACAACCACCATTTTTTTTATATCAGCCAAACGTGTTTACTCACAACATTTTTCTGTACAGCCGAACTAGTAATAATTGAATAACCAATGCTCAGTTTAAAACCCACGACTTCAAGAATGTGACTCAATATTAGATACATCGATGCTATCACCGCTCGAATCTTAAAGTCGTGATTATTCTGAATATGGAATCTTAGTTTGAATTTTCCGTCCTTTTGGAGCACCGCTTGTGTTTGAAACCCCCGAAACTTGAATCCCCTATTAAACCACATTCTGAATACGTGACTGCAGTGAAGCCAAATGCAATGATGAATAAATAACAATGCGATCGATTGGTGTTAATTTTTTCCACTTCAAAGCACAAGCCTTGCATGCACGAAGCGATAGCTTTACGACGTATATAGTACGAGTATAATTTGTT
The DNA here is from genome assembly GCA_914767545.1 of Sesia apiformis. Taxonomy (NCBI): domain Eukaryota; kingdom Metazoa; phylum Arthropoda; class Insecta; order Lepidoptera; family Sesiidae; genus Sesia; species Sesia apiformis. The sequence goes on from OU611958.1 coordinate 3,021,970, forward strand.
TTTAACCCAGTGATGGCTTCACAATATTCTATCTAAAGCGCTCGCCACGAGCAGGAAGAATTTCGATCATTGACATGAGGTCAGCCAAGACTGGATGCAAGGAGATTTGTACGAAATCGTCGCACACCGACCACTTTACTAGATTTTTTCTATTACTGATTACCGACCTACCCTACCCTACCCTGTCGGGGTATATCTTTTCCAGAAAGATCTGCGGGTTCTTTATTAAAACTTTATCAAAATCCGTAGCTCGGCTGCCTTATATATCGAAACCTAGTAAGTTTACAAATTTTACACTGAAGCTCAAAAACATTTAAAACAGCCAAGTTAAAACATAGGAAGTTAAAATAAAATTTGCTCGTTATTACCCACACACAACTAAAAGATGATAGAAATGATAAAATCATACCTAAAATATTATAGTTATCTCATGTTTAACGGGATTCTTAGAGATTAATGAGCGTCCGTTATGTATATTTACTAACTTTCAAGATATTCATATCTCCACGAATGCCTACGAAAGATTTTAATATGGATGTTTCTGCATAGTTTGGTTAATTAAATATTGTCAAAAAAAACTTAATTTGTTCCTTGCTGACTTCAAACACACACACATTTTTCACAGCTCGGCTGCCCCACATTAAAACTAATATGGGGCAGCCGAGCTGTGAAAATTTGGCGGATCATGTACGGCAGGCTGCTCAAAATCTAAACCGTCCCGGGTGAAGTGGACTCTTCAGCAGTTGAAACCGCAGACAAACATTGTACCTATCCACTACTCACTTATTTACTATATTTCTTTCAACAATGCTTTATAGTATATAGTCGAGCTAAAAAAACCTCTTTAAATAAATAAGTATTAAATAAAACTTTCAGCGCGAAGAGACGTCTTTGTCACCCTCCAAAGTCGCAATTTGAGGATTTTATTTCTCTGCCTTAACGAGGTTAGTTTACAAAAAGTTTTACGATGCGAGTGTTACAAACGAAATTGGAGCTGTTTTCTTAACAAGTTTTATTTAACAATGTCGGCTGATGTAAAAATTGCAGTTATTGCCTGCAAACGCTTTACTAAGTGTTGCTATTTCTTACGTTGGAAACAACTACTGATTACACATTTACATACTAATTAATATTTTCATATTCTTAGATATCGATCTGTGGCATTCGTTTTGAAACTTGATAAATGGTAGTATCCATAATGCAAGTATATATTTGATCAACTGGAATATGTGAGGAACCCTAACGACACTAGCGATCGGCCGTGACTTCGTCCGCGCTAGTGTCGGCTTAGTGTACATAAATATTAATTAAATGGTAAATTCTAGTTATTTAAATGTAGAGAAATGTAGATTTTTAGTGTAGATAAATGTGAGATGCACGTCCCTACTACCTAATTATAATGTAGGTACATAAATTTATAATCTCTTGCTAATAGAAAATAATGAGTTAGATGAAATTGCAGCTTTCGAACCGGCTACATTTCTTATTACACCTCCATACCTTCTTAAATACAAGCAACGACATCCCTATGAATCTTTGATCTCTATGACAATCAATAGCCACTCTATTTCAGAGTGGCTATTGATTGTTGAAAAACTTGAAACCGATAAAACCACAACAGAAAATTAACATTAAACCGATAACAAAATGAAAAGAATTACATCAACATTGAGCACTCGGCTAAAACCTAGAAAAATTTTCGATAAAATATCAAAGAAAACTCCGACGAACGTAAATAGAACTTAACAAGAAACATGGTATCGAGAACAGAGTCAATACCTATATCACAGAGCTGTCGAGTCTAAGACAAACACTCACTGGTTTTGCCTGACCATGTTATTTTTATATCTATGCTAGCAGTGCCCGCGACTTCCTTCGCGTACACTTTAGAGTGATTCCCGCGGGAACTCTATAATAGATCTGAATATAAAGTACCCTAAATGTTAAATCTCTACCCGTTTCTTTAAAATTTGTTCAACAGTCTTTGCGTGACGTGCGCTCAAACAGACAGACAGGCAAATATTCCAAAAAATGTTGTTTTGGGCTCTTAATTCGATTTCGGAAACGTTATTACGTGTCTGATTCCATTGTTTCTGTTTTTGGCGAAAAGAGCGATCTTTTTCGGGATACACAATAGCAACATTCATCATGTAGCAGACAGCGATCAAATAAAAAAGAAGTACTGATTTGTTATATGTAAAAAAAGAGTTTACTAGAACACATATTTAGAAATCATTTTAACAAATTGTGCAGAAGGTTTTACAATACCATATTATCATATCATTGCAGCTTACTTAACGTTTTCATGTCTAGATTAGTTGATCGCACGCCGCCCACATTTTTTGATATACGTAGATCGCCGACAGTATAAGTTTGAGCATCCCTCCTAGTCTATACCCTCCGCAACCCCATAGGTTGTGTACATGCTGCCGACATATTGATAGATTACCGAGAAGCAGATCATTCATCTACAATGTGTTGTCTGAACCCTCACCGAAGACCAAAAAAACCAGGAAAGTAAGTTGTAGTAACCCTTTCAGGTCGCATTCTGTCACACCTCAGCAATTTATAATTTTAAGTACTTACTCCTCATTACCAGTGCCTGTCTGTACCATGTTATACGGAGAAGGATTCTAGAAACTAGATATTTTTATTTTGAGAAAATTTTATGTTGACCCCACTACGTAACATCTTATTGCCGCGGACTTTAATTGGCACCTCGCTTTCACACTTAAGAACTAAGCAGCGAAAGCAATTAGGTTATCTAATAAGGAATCAGTCTACTAGTACCTGTCTAGTTAGTTGTAGCTGTCTTTTATCGGTCAAAAGCAAGAGTTGTATACTCAACTTGATCACTACTTCAGAAGAGAATCACTTCACCCGTTGACCTGTATAACCTAATACAGTAACCTAAACATGTATAACCTGTGGATAACCTAATATTTATTACTTTTTTTTTTCGCCGGTTGTAGCGTGATGAGAAGAGCCCAGGATGTGTAGCGGCCAGCCTATATTCAACCGTGGAGAGACACAGACCGATGGTATGATATGTTTAGTTTACATAATTTTACTTAAAAATAACTATCTCTTAAATTACCAAACTGGGAGATCAAATTGGGGGAAATAAATTTGACAGTATTTTGTCAGGATCTAAACTAATTTAGAATATAAGTCGGTATGTATAACGCTGGAATAAATTAAAAAATACACCAGTAGAACAAAAGATAAATAAAATGAAATATACCTCTCAGATACATTGCTCACTCAAATACAGATTAAATTCAAAACGAATATTATTTATTTTACAATATTACATCTATTTTAAAACCTCTAGGTGTCATATAATTTTGATGCACTTCACCCTCAACAAAAGACAAATTGACTACAAATGTTAATGTATAAACCTATATATATAAAACAAAGTCGGGTTAGTTACACCATTTATAACTCAAGAACGGCTGGACTGATTTTAATGATCTCTGATTTGTTGGATTCGTCTCCGCCCCGAATAGCAGAATAACTATTAAAATATCTGAAAAAATCACGAAAAAAAAAAAAAAGAATATTAATCTAGAAATATATTGAAATAAATAGAAAATACTCGAATCGAAATTTAAACAAAAATGCTTTTTACCCAAAAACAGGTAAAAACTGGGTAAACGCCATCTGTTGGGCAGCCACAGCAACGCGTGGCCGGACACAGCTAGTAGAATATAAATGTATAACACTAATTTTCCTCAATATATGTGTATATTGAGGAAAATTAGTATATATTGAGGTTCACAAAAAACGTAATCAAGCCATTTATCTGAAAAGTACGTACCTATTCAGTTTAAAAACCTCGGGTCACAAGTTAAGCATAGTTTACGAAAACGTGAAAATAAACAGTCTATTCGAGTAATCTACGGCAAACTGCAGTCTCCAAGCCGAAAGCCTTGGAAAAGCCAAATGTCGAGAGATGTCGCGAACTCTGCTTTGTGTAGCTTACGTGTGGCGCCCTAGATTCTTGATGCTGGTATCAGTTGCAATGGTCATGCTTAAATAAGATATTATTCAAAATTACTTTTTTATAGAAAGGTGGCAGATAAACAGACAGTCGACCTAATGGTAAGTGGAAGCCGTCACCCTGCTACATCCGCTATATATGCTAACATCAGTCAAAAATTACAATGTTTCAACGCCCCCGGATGCCCTGTCTACCTTTGGAGATTTAGGAATGAATTTGGAGAAAGCGTTGAGGGATAGAATGAGATGGGACTGGACCTAGAGCCCAAATCTCTCTCACTACCAAAGCAGGTAACTTATATTGGAGGAAAAAGGATAAAATGGGTAATGCCGTAGGTACAATTTACTATAGTATTCTGTGAGAGAGGGGTAACTTAACCTGTCGAGTGCGCCCAGCAGCTACATCTATTTTCGATTCACAACAGTGAGCTCGTGACTTCAAACCCCCGCCCATACGACTGATTTAATACTAAGTACGAATTTTTCAATTATCGCTGGCTCGCCGGTGAAGAAAACACCAATCTGCCTTGAGCCCGCGTGGCTGATTATAAACCCAAACTTCTTCATGATTACTAAAAAGACACTAAGTATTTTATAACATGATATCAAACCGTAACAAAAAAAAAACATTGAGGAGACCCTTTTTATAATAATAATAATTCATTTATTTCAGATTACGAGATCCATATTATCATTCTATCATTAGTGGGAGTTCTTTGAGGAATCATGTGACTAAATATATGGTTAGAGTTATTAATTCATTCATATATTATAAATCACAATCATAATGGTAATGATAGTGTAAATGAAAGGGTAAGATGACTGACTGGTTCTAGTGAAGATGTATGGAAACAACCCTAAAAAGTTATTAAACAAATGTTTAACAAAAATTTTAACTTATAACTTAGTATTTACTTTTTACTTAGTATTTATAATTAAGATTTTATTACTAATTGTGTATATATATATATATATATATATATATATATATATATATATATATATATATATATATATATATATATATACACATATATATACATACACAGGTACCTCATTTATTCAAAGAACCAAACATTTAAAATTCATGTTGGTGACATTTCTTGGCACAGGTTATCTAGATAGACTAACATCCCGCGGAACTGGATATAAATCAACATGCACGTCCGTGAAAGAAATAGAGAATGAGACGTTATGTTACAGTTTTTCCTAAGGCCTCAGGTGGGCCTTCGCAAAATGTATTATCACGTACTTTTACGGGTTAGAGGTAACCGTAAACTCGTAGTTTAGAATCTGGCAAACCGAATATGACATAAGAAAAGAACAGCAAATTTAAAAAAATCTTGGACCGTTTGCCAGGACAAAATGAACTTGTTATATTATTCTTTCTTTTTTTTTATTTATTTAAACTTCAATGCACAATTATTTAACATATACGAAAGGGGAACTCGAATAATATTCAGGGCTTTTCTGTAAAATTTGTAAATTAAATACAAGATTTTGATATGGGACAGTCGACCTACCTGTTTAAATTAAATTAAGTTAGCAAACACTGCACCAACGTATGATAAACGAGGTTCATCAGCATAATGCAATGATACTGTTAACATTAGGCAATTGCAGCGGCGTTAGTATCTTACTGTGCTGCTAAATTCTACTCGTATTTTGTTAATTGAATAGGAAGCAGACATAGATCACTTGATATTACAAAGTTAGACTATTTACCATCTCTTGTTGACTTACCCATAGCCTGTGGAAGGAACTGCCTCAAGAGGTCTTTCCATTAAGCTACAATATGGGGTTCTTCAAGAAAGCTGTGAATGGGATTTTGCAAGGTCGGCGGCGCATCCGCATACCGCCTGGTGTTACAGGTGTCCATGGGCGGCGGTAACACTTACCATAGCGTGGGACCGCTTGCTCGTCCGCCTACTTCACTATAATAAAAAATGTCGGGTGGGGCTGTGTTGGGGCACACGGCCGTTGGTTTAACGTGAAACGTCTAGATCGACGAGTCGCTTTTATCTCGCTGGTATCTTCACTCGTTATGTCCTTGGTACAGGTACAGCAGAGGTAGAGGTGCTCGCGTAGTCGGCGTCGTTCACTAAGCGTGCCGTGGCAGCTTTGAGACGCTCCCAAAACCTCCTCGCTCGCTCGGCGGCGAACTTTGGGGTATCTGTACGTGGCCCATAAACTCCTCTTTCCAACGATAGGCGTGATTTATATTTTCGACTGACTCTTGCTCGGGCTGAGGCCGACATAGGTATTGTATTTCAATACTTTTTTATAGACTTACTTGTTATTTTTACGTATAAATATTGCCCAAATTACACTAATTTTTGCTTAAATCAATCGGTCTAGATAAATTCTATACACACACGCACGAATCACCGCGCCGGTATCACGTCTGAGTTGTGAGCTACACTGAATAGAAAGGAGCGAGAGCGCCGGTTTCGGCCATTCTGCGCGGTGCCCCTTCCCCGCCAACCCGCCCGGCCCCGACGCAAACTCAAGGTCGTAACAGCGAGCTGACTATATAAGCTAAATAATGACACTAGATTTACGTCTCTATGGCTAATCGTTTTGTAATTATTAAGGTAAGACGATATAGACCTTTTCGTTACGGTTCACTTTTCTGACCTGGTACTCGTATGTTTCGGTGTGGTTTTAAAGACGTTTTACGTCAAAAAAAATTGAAATATGTATATTCCCTAAATGTAATGTCAAAAAAAACTATAGTTGTTAAAATATTTATTGAAGAATTAGCAGCGCCAACGACTTCGTGTGCATAGACGTGGCAACTCTATAATTGATGAGGATAAAAAGTATCCCTAATGTTAATCCAGTACATAAATTATAACTATGCCAAATTTCGTTAAAATCCCTCCAGTAGTTTTGCGTGATGCGCGTCAGACAAACAGAGAGACAGACAGACATGAATTTAAAAAAAATATTTTAGGCTCTATATCATTCATAGTGTAGGTACACTGAAATGATTTTTTTTTCAATACATAAATACAAATGTACCACCACTATACTGCACCGGGAGTCGATATCCATTGCACCCTTTTTAATAATTTTTTTTATTTTCCTTTTTTTTTTTTATTTGCTTGTAATTTGAATGTCATTGCGTTAATATCAAGGGAACAAAAACATTTGCTGCTGCACGGAGGTATTCCCAGACGTATGTTCAGTTCAGTTCAGCAAAGCGAGCTATTTAGACAGATGTTGGTACGTGTTTAATTGCTTACCCGAATGCAAATTTTCATCAACGGAACTTGTAGCAGAGGCCCTGCTTGTTTGGCCCACATGTGGGGCAATGTCGTCCAAATGAAATGGCGTTACATCATTGGGGCAATATGCGAAAAGCTTTTTCCCGCATGGGGCTATGAAGATTAATTTATATGGAGAGACAAACTGAAATTGAAACAAGTTGCCTCCAAAATAATTACAATCATACGTGATATACGTGGCACGTCGTCTTTTGTTTTAAAACCTTAGGCTTACACGTGAAATGTGAATTGTAGGAAAACCACCTTATCTCTAAAAGAGTTGACTCGCCAGCCCACGTGACCAGCTCGCCGTTTTAAGGCCATATACTCCTCATTCATGAGACAATGTACTCGAGGACGCCAATGCCCAGCAGTGGACGATTAAAGGGCTGATGACAGTGATGACGACATGAATGGAATCCATGGTTTCAGGCTTCTGGAATGAATCGGTTTCACCCAGTACATTTATATTAAATGGAATGTAATTCTACTGAAGTAATCCCTTTATTAATACGTCTCACTTCACTAATCCGCGGATTACTTATTCACCCTTCACAATCATTTTAATACCCCACCTCATAAGGTCGTTCCTGCCGCATTTTAAAGAGATTTTCCCGCGGGACCACTCGTTAAGGCTGCCTCAATAGAAGAGGCTGTATTTTCATAATCTTTACTCTTTACACAAATGTTATTTATAATGCCAGTTTAAGGGTCAGTATCAATTGTACATTTTCTATTCCAAATTCTCCTTACTAATCACCAGTTTTTGTTTGAAAAATAGTCAATTGAATGTACAAAGAAATGTACCTACCAAGGGTGCTCAAACTTATACTAACCGAGATCTGCAGCAAAAAAAAAGAGGGCAAGCGAACTTTTATTAAAGGACAATTTAATGCACATATTATTATTATTAGTTACACAAATAATCTCTTGGTACTATGTACTGTTACTACGACTAACAACATACTTAATTACTAACGACTTAATCTCTTACTTAATCTCAATTTTTTCCTATTTTTTTTTTCTTTTTGGGAATTGCCAATATTTATAAGCAAATGTTCGTAGCAATGATATATTTGTAGAAAGATTTGAATTATTAAAAGAAATAATTACTATCGCAATTTTCCTATGAACTTTGTAATAATGTTGTTTCTTTTTTTTAGCAATTAAGAATAACAAAAAGCAATACCTAAAAGTATCAGTATCAAAATATCAATTGCTAGTAAAGCAAAGCGCTGCAAATGTGAAGGCCCGAGAGCCTCGAAGCGCAATGCGGATTCCCTGCCTCGCGCTCGCAAAACCCATACAAACCAAATACATATACGTACATATATGTGAATAAAAACATTGTAAATATTCTAGTTCTGTTATATACAAAGTTATAGGGAAAATGTAGCCACTTTTATGTATTGAATTGCAATTCATTAATAGGTGTCCATCAGACTGTCTGGACCGAATGAGATATTTAAGCGAATGTATCACAGACATTTAGTACCTATTTGATACTATTTAATATCCATAAAGAATTATTTTGTACCTCTTCTTAAATAAAAAAAAACAATAAAGTGGTCAGCCATTCTGATGTCAGAACGTCCGGATCAATATTAGTACACTTTACTGCATAATTAAATATATTAATGTCGAGGGACATCTCTAGGATCTACTTAAGTCCAAAGTTGATATTTGAAATCATTATAAAATAAATTATACGGAATCGATACGAGTATTATTATGGGAAAAAGGTATCTGTTTAGGGTCAACTGTTTTGCCTTCCTTATTTTTGTCGTAACTATGCAACAAGTGACTGAAATATAAGACATAGTCTAGTAAATAAGTGAGTGAGATATGCCAGAGCCCATTCCCATCCCATCACTCCCCATTTTCCAAATTCATTCCTATATCTCCAATGATAGGGAGCGCATTCGGGGACGTGCCAACATTTATCATTCTGCACTAGGGTTGCCAATCCTACTATATAATGTAGTATCCTACTATAAGTGGAGCCCTACTACCATATTTCTAATATATATATATATATATATATATATATATATATATATATATATATATATATATATATATATATATATATATATATAATATATATATATCTAATATATATATAGATACTATATATATATATAGTAGGCAAAACTACTACATTTTTACAATTGTAGATATTTTCAAAATTATGCAGGACTAAAACTTAAAGAATTTTTGGATATGAGACAAAAGGCTGAAAAAGTTTCCTGATGTGTTTCAAATCACAGAGAGGAATTTATCGCTACTTATAACAGAAAGTCAGAATTATTTAAACAATAATAATTATTTAATGGTTCTATTTTTCACAATCAAATGATTGGCTGACTCTTCTAAAAGACTTCAATAAAACTATCTATCTATCAATAAAACTGGAATTTTCCAAATTTGAAGCATTGGTAGAAAAATTAGAAATGCATATACTATTGCCAATTTATATTCAATTTGATTCGATTCAGTTGACCTTGTACTTGCTGGTGAAAAGTTCTGTATTAAATGTACTGCTGAAAAATGGCAACAAATTTTCTTTTATAGTAATTCAGATTACTCTTCTATTCTAAAAAATAAATCATTTCTTCTATCGATTCCGGCAACCTCAGCATTCACAAAGCTCATATTTTCTGTGATGAATACTAAATGGAGATGTGAGTGCAACAGAGCCACCATAACTCTCATAAAAGCCGAGTTATTCGTTTATTGTAATTTAAATTTAGAATGCAATAGCCATGAAGCTTTCCTTAAAAATAAAAAAATTATAAGTGCTCAAAGTAGCAAAAAATTCTCATTTAAAAATAAAATATAAATAAATAAATACTAATTAGTTTAAAAAATAAAATATGATTTAGAACCATACTATATAATTTTTAATCTTTTCCCAATCTACTATATTTTTATGGCTTGAAAATACAATATTCGGCTTACAAAATTGACAACTCTATTCTGGACCGATGTTGGCATGTATTGCGAATGTCCATGGACGACAGTATCCACTTACTTTCAGGTGGACTGTATTCTCGTCGCCTTTCTTCCATAAAAAATAATAATAATTAAAGCTGTCTGTCTAACAGGACTACTTTATATCGTCTATTCCCGCTCGTTACCACGAAAATATCGTTTCTTATGATAAACGTTATCTCACTAAAATGAGAATTATTTGAGAATCAGAATATATTTATTGTGAACTGCAACACTTAAATACACAGTCGATACCCATATCAGGCATACAATATTTTAATAGTATTAAATGAAATGAATTTTTACAATAATATTTTCGCTACAAGATAGTCTCGTCGGTTTAGATAATCATATAAATTAATTTTTTAGATGTTCACCTTCTTTAAATGGAGTCGACAAAAATGACCATTTTCGACACGTTCTATTCGTATTTAATCAAGGAGCTATGGCCGACAAAGCCACTCGTGTCGCTTGTGTTATGTACGGAGAGGATCCAATGCCTGAAAGGACGGCTCAATGATGGTAGCTTCGAGGATGAAGATGACTTCAAGCATGTGCAACGCTCTGGATCACCAGTTCAGTTTGATGCGGTGTTTCGTTCAATAATAACATAATGACATGGTTCCTCCCGTTAATAACAACGAACATTACATTATTGATTAATTTATTATATTGCCCTGGATGCAGGTCGCTGCCGATAGGTCTAAATGGCGGACAATAGGGGGGGCCTATGTCCAGCAGTGGACGTCCAAGGGCTGAGATGATGATGATGATGGTGATTGCCCTTTGTTAAAAATAAAAAAAAAAACAAATATGACAGATAGCAACCCGCCCTTGGCGCCTTAACCTTCGCTCAGATAGCCCTTGAAGCGATTCCTACAATGCAAACATGGCCTATTTTCAACTGTATTAAACAAATAAAAGGATTTTCAATGTGCTCCAGTTTTGTGTTTATCACTTACATAAAAACAAAAAACTCGGTCTCTATAATATTATAGATAATCATAGATTAATAACTACGAAAAGGTGCATATGGAAGATCCCTCGATTACGACATGCCATATCGGGTACTATATATTTCTGTCAATTACTGGTAATCTATTGTCATTTATATCATCTGTCAACTCATTAATTTACCTTCATGAAATCGGTCCAATACCTACCTAATATCGTAGTTAAGCCAGAGTGACGGTCCTGTCAAGCAAAACTAAGAACTGTTACAATCCCTATTTATTATATTGGACACGAACAGTGCCAGACGCAAGTTTGTTATTCCCCAAAACTCATTACTAACATTTTATATATATTTTTTAATGGCTTATTAAAGCCTAGAGGCGATTTTGTACCTTTTTATAGATTTCTATGTACACGTTATTATGTCTTTGCGGGATCTCTGAAAGGAAGAGCTCGAAGAGGATCCGCAGAGAATGATATAAATACGACGTAGCTCATAGAAGCAACATGTTTCAGTGCCAATTGCCAATGGACAGACCATACCTGCTGGCGGCCAATCGACAGTATATACGAATGCTTGGACGCAGTGTGACAGGCCCTCCGATCAGGTGAACCATTGAACCATTGTTAGTGATTGAAGAAGTTTTCCTTTAGTACATGGATGAGTGCGGAACATAGTGTGTGATGAAAATCTTTGTGAGAGGCAAAGGCCTGAATAAAGATCGAGCAGAACCTAAGCTGATGGCGTGATATGGTATGATAATGTTATCAGTATAGAATATCTACGAGTACATATCATAACTTGTAAGTCAATGTATAATCTAGATACGGAACAGACATTGAAAACCTCTAAAAAAATTCATTCGCATTCGGCTGAAAGTAGTAAAAGTTGTAGGAAAATGCTCCTCCGGGTATAGTTCACGTTTAAAACTCGGTAGATGTGATAAATAGTTAGAACTACCTTTTTATTTCATTTCGGTTTGACTTGAATAAGTTTTGTTGACATCGATGTATACCTACGGAAAATTAACAAGTTATTTTTAAAGAAGATTTCATTTGTTCATATAAAAAAGGACAGACATACAATTATGTTTGATCCATATTCTGGTTATTTTTCGTTCTTTCAGTTTTTCGAATTCGATAACAGTAGTCGATAAATCGATCAATACAATAGCGATCCTTGGTTTACGAATGTTTGATTCAAAAACATTTAGATAAATCATTAAAATTTGCGACTTTTATTATTCTTTTTATTTCCTATTTTTTGTTTATTTTCCTTTTGTTTTTCTCCTTCCTTGATTGCACAGCCGTCATTATATCTCTCCTCTCCTGAAGGTTGGTGTAGGTAATTCTATTACCTACATATATGTATCCAACCGACTGCGCCATTTAGTAGAAGGCGGATTATCGGATACGTTAATCAAACTTCATTGTCAAGACTATTTTTTTAATCACTAGCTGTGCCCGACATGCGTTGCATGCCCGGCAATTATTTTGGAGATAATATATATACATAACATATAGCCTATGTCCATCTGGAATAGTGTGCCTTTCAAATGAAGAAAGAATTTTTCAAATATGTGCAGTGGTTCCGGAGATTACCCTTCACATACACGCAAACTCACAAAATTCGCACTCTCTCTTTATTATGTTAGTATAGATTTTAATTCATGCCCCCTAACGAATATATCTTAATATAATAGAATCACCTACACTTGGCTGGATGACTGTTAATAAACAGAATTGCTTTTGAAAATTATTCATCAATACATTTTCAAATCATATGATTTATGAAATTATCAAAACAATGATTAATAAATCAACCATTTTGAGAACAAAATTTATTGCACTTATATATATTGAATGCAATAAGCACTGTGCCGAATGACGGTCCGCTGGTAGCATGTGTTATTTTGTTGATCGGAGTTCATTCATTAATGTTCAATAAATAGGTCTACGAGCTCTCCAACGACATCCGTGTCACACTAATTTTATCATCGCACGCCGTGTTACAAGCACGAATCGAGGGTTAGTTGCGAAATGTTTATTAATAATGTCGTATATTAGGGTTGCCACGTCGATCTAAAAACTCGTTCTAAAAATTTCAATATAAATAAAAAAGTTGTACTTAAATTGTTAAAATGTTTAATGCCTCCCAATTAATTTACAACAGTTGCTAGTCGTCATGTTATTTTGCTTTATCGGGACATTTCCAGTTATCTCTACCTTAGACAAGGATCGTAAAGGACGTGGGTACGTGCCCGAGGAAAAAATCTTGGGCGTGTATAACAGTTATCTACCAAATTGTACTGGACCAGGGCACGTTGCAAATTATGTAGGCATTTTAAGACTGAAATCACAGGGTATTCCTAGCGTCTTAATTCTGAGCACTATTAAAAACCAAGCTTCTACCACAAGATCCCCGGTAGGACATACATTTGTTTAATAAAACAAAAGGTAAATGTATGTTCGGGTCTGGCTGTGTATTTGTGTTTGTCTTTATATGTATCTCTGGACCCAGGACACAGCGAATCCTAGTGTGGGCCATTGAGTGTGACGAAAATAAAAAAAATAAAATTAAAGGTCAAAACAGTTTAAAAATTTAATTACACTATGCTTCCACATGCACACAGCGCAGGCGCACACTAACTTCGTCATAACAAAATCATGTCAGGTTGAACAGCAGGAGCCATGCTGATTTAAATAATTTAAACTTCAGAAACCAGCAAACCAAGTATAAAGATAAACTAAAAAAATACCTGATCAGTAAAGAAATATTAAATTCATGCCTGCCTTTTGATAACCCTAATAATAAGACACCCAACGATCCAGGTATGGAAAATTTAAGACAACTTAAGTATTTGTTTGCTATTTACATTACTTACTGCTTGAATACAAGCTAAAAGAACAGACTGGTTGACATTTAAAAGTATTACAGGACTGATACTCTTCCAATGGTAAAAAAAGAGTAAGTACTAAAGTGATGTAGGAATATCATAGAAAATAGCTTGATACTATGGCAGGTAATTAGGAGGTAACCGACGACGACGCCATATTCGCACATATGTTTATTTGTTTTCTTTATGAATGTGTCACAATGGAAAATAACCTCAAGCTGTAGACGTTGTTATAAATTATAACCGGAAAATTATGTCTTTGACTAATTTAAGATCTAGTCATGTTCTCGAAGGCATTATGTGGTATGAATTTAAAAGGTTCATTTTCAAATAGCCGATCCAGTTTAAGACATCGTTAAATCTACATAAAGTGCTTATTAGTCTCGCCCTTCCCTATATACTGTGAAGTAGCATTTAGAATTCCTTGGGTGCCTAGCCCAATAGAATTCTAAATGCCGAATGTGGATTTTCTTTAGAGTTTGCGGCAAATTCAAATGCAGATGATGTTTACGTTCCAACGCTTGACATCTTATCATAACATTTTTTGTTTACTTTCACATCTGTTACATTTTCATTTTACTGACGCCAATGTCGAAAGTGATAAAAATAAAAACTAGACACGTTTAAAAGTGTAGGAAGTAGATTTCATAAAATGTTATTTATACAAACATTTTAAAAAATTCTCAATCTGTCACAATGTCAGGTGTCAGTCATCAGCACCCAAGACAATTAAAAAAAAATACGAACATGATGAATGCACTGAAAACTTTTCCCGCCAACACTTGATATAATATGGGAAAGTAACTGTCAAAAACTTACCGGACGGCGATTTGTGCGGGGACTCCTGTTCTTCGTGATGATGAGTCCTTAGGAGTTGTAACGCGAACTCTGTGCCGACTTCTTCGGACCTTGGGCAAGGGATGTACGCGTATTGTTTTTTTGTCGGCGCCGGCACGGGCGCGACGCGATGTTTGCCGCGCTCGGCCATACGGCGTCTGCCGCGCGCCCGGAATGCGGCAACTTGCGTGTCGGTTCGCTGCTTATCGATAAAGCTTTCCTTTGCTAATTCAATGCTCACATAGTCAATTAGTACCTACACCGCTTAATTAATCAGTATACTCTATAATTAGCGCTGACGGAAAAAATGTACTGCCCTATTATCATACCCACATAGCAAATATTTCGGCTATCTACCTATATGCGGAATGTTCCGAATAGTTTTTTATAATAAGCCTGATTGTATAGTAATTTGATCAGATAGATAGCTATAGATATGACATATTTGCTTTACCAAATATAATCAGAATAATTCATATCTGAATAAGTTTGGATCATATTAATAAAGTTTATGAGTCGCTTTTGAATTAAAGAAACAGTCAAACATTGTATTCTTCTTCTTCTTCTTCTCAGCCCTTGGACGTCCACTGCTGGACATAGGCCTCCCCCATTGTCCGCCATTTAGACCTATCGGCAGCGACCTGCATCCAGCGGGTGCCCGCAACCTTTATGAGGTCGTCTGTCCATCTAGCAGATGGACGTCCTCGGCTTCGTCCGCCGGTACGTGGTCTCCATTCGAGAACCCGTCAAATTATATGTATATTACATTGTATTATCAAATTGAAATTCTGGTTTATGGGTCGCTTTTTCAGCTATAAACGTTTTGACTTAAAGAAACAGTCAAACATTGTATTATCAAATTCAAATTCTGGTTTATGAGACGCTTTTTCTGCTATAAAAGTTTTGAATTAAAGAAACAGTCTAACATTGTATTATCAAATTCAAATTCTGGTTTATGAGACACTTTTATCTGCTATAAAAGTTTTGAATTAAAGAAACAGTCAAACATTGTATTATCAAATTCAAATTCTGGTTTATGAGTCGCTTTTTCTGCTATAAAAGTTTGAATTAAAGAAACAGTCATACATTGTATTATCAAATTCAAAATCGAATCATTTTTTTCTAGAACGACTAAATATGTATATCAGTTGTTGCATAAAATATTTTCTCTAATAGTAATAACCATTTTGTTTTCTTATATGTTTATTTGGCAAGTACTTTATTTCTTTTGGTACCTACTACGTTATATAGGTACTTATTATTATGAATATTGATTTTTCCATTTAGCTAGGTTCTAATTAATAGAGGGTATATGAAATTTCAACATTTGTCCGAATCTCCATAGATACATCACTAGCAATTTCATTGCGCGCGCACGCCGCGTGCCGATGCCGGGCCCGCACTACGGTCGATAGCACGTGTCTTCTCCCGCGAGAGCACTCGACACTGCACTATTATGCGGAAACTTGCAATTGCAACGTTCACCTACCAAAGCATTGGCCGCCCTATAATTTACTCTTATAATAAACCAAAAATTTTACAAATACTTTTCTATAAATTAATTTTATTTTGTAATTATTGCTCTGAAATTACAAGAATACTTACTGCATTCTAATTAATTTAGAATAGGTATATTTGTAATTTCCTAATTGTAATAATTTTCTAATTTCCTAACCCTCTGAACTGTTTAAACTCCGGGTTGCCTCTCATTTTCCTTTTTATAATCAAGTTACTGCTAGTTCTTTCAAGGTATTTTTAAACTTAAATAACTATTATTAAGTATGCAGTGAGTTTTTATGGATACTATTGCTCGATACCTAAATAATTAACGAAATCTGATTGTCTGTCTGTAATTTCCTTATTTCACAAACATATATACGATTATATTTACTTATTATACTCGTATTTAGCATGTAATGAATACCTACATTTAGAATGATAATGAATATATTTAACTAAATGGATTTGTACTTGTACTTTAATTCAGAAACAACATTTCAAATTAGAAAAGAATGGAGATCTAAACGAGATAATAAATTCATTGGAATTCATTCATTAATTTGTAAAGAATGGAGATCTAGACAATAAAATAAATTCATTGGAATTCATTCATTCATTTGTAAAGAATGGAGATCTAGACAAAAAAATAAATTCATTATTAATTGGAACAAAAGGAGAATGGAAATGGCGCGCAAACAACACGAGGATCTCTGAATAATTCATAATTCTGCAACATCAGATGCTGGATGTAGGCCGCAATGGAATTTTTGTTTCGTTCCAACAAAACACGTTACTCATTTAATATCTTTGAAACGATGCCTCTCTAAATCAAAGTTATATAATTTCAATGTCTCCTAAATAATATTTTAATGTGACTTTCAATGCCACATTTATTAAGCATTTCATTTAAATATTTTTACTCTAAACTTTCTTCTTATTATGTGAATAAAAATTAAGAAAATAATAATAATTTTATCTTCTTACACCTAATTAATAAGAACATAAAATTATTATCCGATAAGTAGGTACTTAATTTTTTTTCTTGTCTATCAAATTATTGCTTTTAATTATTTCAATAATATAATTATGATTTATAATTTATGTTATTATAAAAAATATTTATTTACTTAGATTTTATTGCACAGACGAAATGTACAAAAGGTGGACAGAACCAGGTGGGAAAATCTTAATTTTATTATATTTTAATTTCTTCTCAAATTCGCTCCCTTAATTTCTTTCTATTTAGAACTTGCAACGGGCCAATTAATGTTGTCTCTCTGTAACAATAGTATTATCATTAAATTTTCCATTGCTAACGGAAATTATATGAAGAGTAATGTTTATCCACGAGAGTGTCAGAATTCAAGCGAAACTGTTCTGTTTACATTGCGACGGTGATGTATGTATTAGCTTTACCATTTACTAGCTCTTCTGATTCATTGGCTATAACGTCTTGTTTGTTTGTTTAATTTAGATTCTACCACAGACTGCATTTGATTTAGTATTCTAATCCTCAGTTGCAAAAACGATAAATTTATATGCGTGTGCTACCACCACCTGTACAGCGGAGATTGTTCTGGAGAACTCTCTCGCACCTCCCGTAGCCTGTTCGAAACCAAGCCGCCTTTATACTCGGTCGCCTCAACCCTCTCATAGGCGGGAGAAGTAAAATGTCGCTTAGAAATAAGTTGACATTATACAAAAGCTGCGTACGTTCCATAATGACCTTCGCTAGCGTTGTCTTTGCACATGTAGCCGCCTTCAACATTAAAATACTCCAAACCCTCCAAATAGCCACGGCTGCCCCACGGTACTCTCACCATGTCGACCTCCACAAGGATTTGAAACTTCCCTCTATCGTCAAATACGTGAAAGACTACTACGAGAGAGTCCTTCACCATCCCAATCCCCTAGCAGTTCACAGCCTAATCAAATCCCCGATAGGAATGACGCTCCCCGTTGCCATCGTCGTCGTCGTCCTCGGCACGTCTTAGACGACCCCGATGTCCCAATTACTGCTGCTAATGCGGTTATTACACTACACTCACAGACTACACATACACATCCCCACCGGCGGAGACGAGGACGTCACCCTCGTTACACCGTGAACACACGCCGGCCTTCAGACAACACTTTTACCAGGTATCGACACGTGCCTGGGCACTTCTCACCGACTCGCATTCCCGCGGTATCCTCCCAAAGCAACGCCCTAAGCCGAGGTCCGTTCCTTCCTTCGGTCTACCGGCGGGGGAGCCCTTAGGCTCGTTGCTGCACACACTCTTTGCTCCTGGCTGAGCGCCTTCTGCGCTCGCCCTAAACCATACATGTGCGGTGACTCTTGAAAGGCCATTAGGGCCACAATCATTTAGCCATTCAAGAAAAAAACTCACGTAGAAGTTTATGATGCATCCAATTTTCTCCATAAGAGGATGCTACACGATGCGTTCCATCAGTTTATACGGCGAACCCGTAGGTTATGGAACAAACTATCTCAAGACGTCAAGTTCAATTATGCAACGAATAGGATTCTTAAAAAAAGCTGTTAATTTTGCAAAGTCCAGCGCACCTTTTAGGTCTTATATTTTCAGGTCGTTCAGTCCACCTAGTAGATTCTAACATCTAAAATCAATATTCTAAGATGAAGACAACTCTGTTTATGTAGCACTAAACGTTGCCAAATAGATGTTTCTTAGTCTTAGAATTGATCCAAATCGAGTACCTATAGGGAGTATATGCAGTCTGCACGGAGGTTATTTTCTAATTCGATTCTAAGACTGAATGGTGTTAATGGTATATCGTCCGAGTCTGAGTCATATTTTTATTTCGTCCTTCGCGACAAACACTGCAATAAGTACGGGCATTGCAGAAACAATTTATTTTCATCCAGGCACCGCTTCCTTTTATATCAAAGTGTACGTAAAAATCAGTGGAAATCTCATTTCCTTCACGCTTCATTTCCAGCTATCAATTGTAGGATATTAAAATTGTCAACGTAAACAATTTTATTATTAGATTCCACGTGAATGTAGAAAATAAGGTTGTCTTACACAAAACGTGGCTCTTAACATTTCTGCTTCAGTAGTCAAAACAATAATATTGAAGGCTTTCTCCAAACATAATAACACCGTATGCCTAGGTAGAAAGATTTAAAATAGTTTGTACACTTTTTGTACATAAAGCCAATTGGAATTGTATGAAAACTCCCAAAGGCATATGCTTAAATGTAACATTTGCTATCAAAATATTTTTATTACTTAGGAGGCAAAAGTGACTTTCGTTTATGCCATCTTTTATCTCGTTTGTTCCCATAACAAACGAATAGCTCCAGGCACGATTCATAACCTGAAATATTATTGTAAATGTGCAAATACTTGGC
Organism: Sesia apiformis; assembly: GCA_914767545.1. Classification (NCBI taxonomy): domain Eukaryota; kingdom Metazoa; phylum Arthropoda; class Insecta; order Lepidoptera; family Sesiidae; genus Sesia; species Sesia apiformis. Next base: position 3,041,802 of record OU611958.1, read on the forward strand.
TGTATTAGGGAGCTACTTTATATGAATTCGTAATTTGTAAAGTACTGCTTTAAAAAAGTTTATAACAACTTCATATTCATATATGTCACGGAGAATGTCTACAGGGTGTACACTACCCAGACAATATCAATGCTGCATTTCTCTTTTGGGCAAAGTCCACAAAGAGTGATAATGTGCGGGCTTCGCTCGGATTAATTTTGAATACTTTCAATACAACACAATTTTCATAACAATCACATCTTTACTAATTTTGTCCAATTTCTAGCTGGCATTGTTGACATTAGTAACTTATCAATGTTCGCAAGGAAATGATTGTAATCAATCAAACACTGATTGGGCAGTATCGACATTGCTAGACTAAATCGAGCCAAGCCTGCCGATTCATGTTCCTTGTGGATTCTGCGCGGAAGTGAAGTGCATTATCGGCATTGCCCGAGTAATAGGTACCTATACCTACTCTGTAAAGTCTACTTAGCCTGTAATATATTGTACCTACATATATTCTTTAATTATCTGAATCTGAACAAGAATCATTTTCAGTATTAATGTATCTTAAATAAACTTATAGTAATAAACTGTTACCTTAACATGGGGCACGTCGCCATCATTCATCTGCCTACGAAACATCTGACGCTACATTTTAATTAAGATCTGGTATGTTTTTGTGGAAAAATATAATGAATGCCACCCTCAATGGCGACGAAGTATTTTGACTATTCTAGAAGTAAAGCGGGCATTACATTATCCAATTTGCAGAGCGCTAGATTAGTGCGCTAGCTAGTGCACTAGATGAGCGAGCGTGGCAGAGCCCATACGATCGTACTAGATTGGATCACTAACTGTCTAACTATCTTTACACAATACAAAATTAGCACGCTAGCTCACCTAGCGCTCTGCAAATTGGATAATGTAATGCCCGCTTAAACCATAAACGACACGAAAAATTATTATATCACCATTTTTTTTTGTTTTAAATTCAACTAGTTTTACTGTACAAATTTAGATGACTTGTTATTTATATATTGTAATTCTGTACAAATTTAAAACCTTGTAAATGCACTGAACCAAATACAGGAGACACAAAAAATATCTTTGAATTTGCCCTTCTGAATCTAATTAAAATTATTCCATGTGATTACAAGACTATGTGTAGTATTCATATCATATCTTTTAGGTACGGCAAGGTAAATGAAACTAAAAGGTAATGACTTATACATTTTATCGACTAATAGACAACAGTTTTCTACCCATTGTATATATAATATACTTATATGTTTGTATATAACATGCAGCAGGTCATATTTGCCTCACGACCGATAACCGATGGAGTAGACGAGTACGTGGAATTAGTGTGAATGGTGAGTACGTTTTGCATCTTCGTTTCGCCGATGACATAGTCATCATGGCAGAATCGCTGAAAGATTTAAGCTGAATGCTAAACGACTTTAAAGCAACATCACGACGCATCGGTAGAATGGACTTATTAAAGTGGCAATGTGCAGGTCATATTTGCCACAGGACCGATGGCCGAGCTGAGGATCGTGTGTGGTGTCGACCCGCGGGAGAGGCCTATATCCTGCAGTGCAGAAATATAGACTGACGGTACGGGTATGTTATATATATGACAATATCCCACCCTTATCCTGTATCTAACGTAATTATGCTTATCGGATTTTTACGGTTAAAAATGTATCAATCAAATTTTTCACAAAAGTGACCTTACGAAGTTTTTAATTTGCACAGTCAAACTGATAAGCTACCTTAGCTTAGTGATTCATACAAGGAACTTAATTGGATAAACCTTTTAGATGGTAGTGCGAGCATCTGTAGGAAAGTTTTTACTCCACCTCAATTCATTGGTAATAATTCATTCTTACGGTAACCGTAAACTGTAACCAGTCCATTTTCGTTGTCCACTGCTGGATATGAGCTTCTTCATCCAAATTGCTTTGTGCATGAGGGATGTCTGACCTTAAAACGTGACGCTGGCCAAGCTTCTTTTTACGTGGTTACTGTCGTCCATAGACATTCACGATACGTGCCAACATCAGTCCAAAATAACAAACGTTGCCACGCCCCCGCATGCGCTGCCTACCTTTTCAAATTAAGGAATGGATTGGGAAAATGGGGAGGGAGAGAATGGCATGGGAATGGGCTCTGGCATATCTCACTCACTATCGAAACACGTACGTACATTGGAGAAATACGATAAAGTAGGAAATGCAGTACATTTCAAGGTAGTCTTCTGTGAGAGAGGGGTGACGTGGCCAGTCGAGTGCGCCCAGCGGCTGTGGGAATGCAGCATGCACTCTCCCCTTTACCAAAGTTGACGAGTTCACTCTTTTACAGGTGAAGTAGCTCCTCGGGGCTTGTGGTAGCGACTTTGTTGTCCTTTAGTCGCCATTTGCGACACCCACGGCAAGAGATGAGGTGATGTTAGTACAAAGCAGACCGACACTACACAGTTCTAATCACAATGTAATGTAATGGACTGCACTTTTTATCTGGATTTAGAGTAGATGTCGTTTCAAGTAAAAATATTTATATAAAAGTGTAAAAATCTTTATAAATGAACAAAAGCAGAGTAGATATATAGATACATACATATACATATATAGTATACATTTAGAGTAGATGTCGTTTCAAGTAAAAATATTTATATAAAAGTGTAAAAATCTTTATAAATGAACAAAAGCGTCTTTGTTCTATTTTATTTCAGGTTTAATAAGAAAAAAAAACATTTCATAGAGTACATAGTGCGGAGACCTGAAGTCATCTCTTTTAAAATGTAACTTAAATTAAATTTTAATTAAATCCGGTAACTTTTTTATAGGGCCATTATGCGAAGTTGGTCTCAGAAGTTCACCGGTGGTGGTTGTATGATAGATGATAAGATGCCAGTTAATGATAACTGGGAGAGATCGAATAGGACGATATGTTTATTCTATTATTATACTATATAATCATTTGGCTACGTCTGACCTACCGATGACAGCGGCTGTAGTCTCTTCCGCTAAAGAGGTTTGACGTAATTACGAGTAGTTAGGGGTCCAATCAGGATTCTCTCATGCTTGACATGCTCTCATCAGTGATTGACATGCTTGTAAGAATTTCCAGAAAACTTAGATATATTTGTACTTTTGTATTTGTAAGTTTACTTTCAGTCTAGATACTCATATAATAATAATCACCGATACGTATTCATTAATTTTTTCTTAATCCATTGACGTTTAAGAAAAGAATTTAGATATAGAGATATTGGATGCAATACGAATATATCTATAAAATATTTATAATTATAATACATATTATAAATATTGTATATACATATAAATATTTCACATATTAGATACCTTACCTATGAAATTGCCGTTTTATATGGATAAAATTCAAATGTGTTTTTTGTATGAAAATTATACATTTCATTAATCGAAGTATTGGCCATTATTATCAATGCACTATTGCCATTTCAATGGAAGTTGATTGATACCTTTGCTATAGCACTCCTTGGCACGGGAATTGATAAAATCTCTGAAGGCACTGCCTGATAGGAGTTGAATTTTTTCTCCTATAAAAAGTTATTCAAATAAAAAATTAAAATCAGTAGGGGCAAGGTCTGGCGATTACGGTGGGTGACGAGTAGTTTCCAGTCGAAGCTCTTGTAACTTTAAGACTGTATGTCGTGCAGTATGTAGGCGAGCGTTATATGGAGAAGGAGTGGACTAGAACGATTGACCAGACTCGGTTGTTTCATAGCGAGCTTGTCCATCATAGTTTGCAGTTCTTCACCGCACACATCTGCATTAATTCTTGTGCTGGAACTTAAGAAGCTGTAGTGGATAATACCGGCACAGAACCACCATACAGTCAACATGAGCTAGCTTCTTTTGACTCAGTATACGTTTGGGACATTGTTTGGCTGTGTCTCCAGGATACAACTACGAGTATTGTGAGGAACGTTTACGATTATCGTATAGGATCCACTTCTCACCACAAGTGACAATACCATTCAGAAGCCTTTAATTTTTTACCAGTTCAGTAAAGTGAGGCAAGTTTCGAAGCGTGTTTGCAGCTGACTTTCATTAAGCTTATGCGGTACCCACTTTCTGAGCTTATTCACTCCCCCGATTTAACGGAAATGAATCAATATCGTTTTGTCACTTCGCCGATGGTTGCTGATAACTCAGATGAGTTTGAGATGAATCCGCTTGCACTATATCTTTCATTTCGTCATTATCGACTTTAGTCTCCGGTTGTCGACGGGGCTTTATCTTTATTCCAGAACGGAAACGATCCAACCAAAAACGCACCGTGCGTTAGTTTGCGGTGTTTGGTCCTTACACATTGTTGATATTGTGTGCCAACTGTGCTGCGTTGCTGCCATGACGGATTTTGAAAAAGATTGCTATAGCTTTAAATTGAAATTAATTTGAATTTGGAATTCAAAGCGAAACGCAAGGTAACTAAGTTCAAAATGGCCACTATGAACAAACGACAATTTCATAGGTAAGGACCTAATATATTTTATATTATCTGCACGGCACAGGCCTTATGAACCTTTAAGAGTTGAGCGTTAAACGCCCGTGAGCGCTATTGTTTCAGTTTTTATCGTTTGATGGTCTTGGGTTAAAAGATCGAGTCTAAATCGGTTGAGGTTATAGTTCTTAAAATTAATTAGCGCTGACTTAGTGCTCGAACCTTAAGAACACATTTTTACAATACTAATCTTGTTTCCTGCAACGCCAAGATATTGATAATTGAAAAATCCGTACTATAGAAACAGTCTCTTGTACTATTATATAGGCAGCCTATATAATAGTACAAAAGTTACTACATAGTTTGAACTCACGACTTCACGAATGCGAATAGAAAAAAGTAATCCCTAGGCTAATCAGCTAATCACCTTTCATTAAAAAAGACATTTATTAAGCTAAAATACTTACAAAAATACTGGCCCCTAGGATATCCTGTACAAGGTGGCAAGGTCTTCCGTATATGTAAGTACTAATTAATACTTACTTACCTAATACTTAAACTCTTACGATAGGTACCCAATGCTTGAGTTTAAAATAATCGACTATCCTAGCACTTTATTCATTATCTTAACTGTTTTCTTACGGAGAACATACCAAAAATCTTATAAACGTGGCTTTTTAATTCAAAAGTGCACCTAGAAAGAAATTACTTCGTACAATGAACAAGTCTTTTAAAGTTTAATTTGATTCACAGTTTAATCGATTTTCCTTCCATTTCCGTAATATTCCAATTCTTTTCTCTTCATTCGTTCATTTTAAAAACTCGTGGAACTTATAATTAATCAGAATTGCTCCATCTTATTATACTCTTGACTATCGGGTATAATGGGATAGGATGTTATACTTACTATTCCACATTTCCCAATCCTTCTTCAAAATCCATTCGTAAATCTCCAAAGGTAAGCAGTGCATCCGTTGGCATAACAACGTTGGCCATTCTGGACTGATATTGTCCATGTATCTCGGATATCCATGGGCAACAGTATCCACTTACCATCAGGTGGGCTGTCTGCTCGTTTGCCGCCTTTTTTTTATAAAAAAAATATCTTCTGTAAGGATAACAAAAAATTCCTTTGCTAATGGTGATGCTATTTAATCTGTTAATATGAAATACATGGCATTGTTAGTATGCGAAAGAAACGAAACCCTACACCAAGAAAATAAAAATTATTCGTCACAAACAAAGGCTTCGAAGTTAGACGACATTTATTAACAACTATTTATTGTTACATTTTATCATCATAACGTATGTGTTTGCGACGAGATGAATGATGAAGCGAAGTCGTGATGAGAAGTCCGGCTTGATCCAAGGTTCAACACAAGTGCATGTCGGTGAATGTTTTCTTGTCCTTGTAGATGGGGCCCCACGATCCGTAGTCCTTCTTCGGCTCCTGCTTCTTAGGAGTTTGGTAGGAGGTCGTCGGTGTTATTGTTTTTCTGGAATATGGAAAAAACAGTATCTTAATTATTGAGTTTCTTGTAACCTAGTAAGAATTAGCAAAATCATGTTTTATTCCAATGAAATACTACAAGCTGTGTACAGAGTGATTACTTTGGAAATGTGATTAAATTAAAAAACGCCAATTTCCAATTGACCCATTACCAAATCATCATCATCATCATTTCAGCCCTTGGACGTCCACTGCTGGACATAGGCCTCCCCCATTGTCCGCCATTTAGACCTATCGGCAGCGACCTGCATCCAGCGGGTGCCCGCAACCTTTATGAGTTTTCGCAACCTCTATTACCAAATAATCATCACAAAATCAGAGAGAGGTATTATTTTTAACAGCCTCTGTCTGTGTTTTACCATAGTTATAAACTAGAATCATTTTTACAAGATAGACCATCATTTTTACCATTGGCTTCCCTAAATACTTAATCGCAGCCTTCTGGGTATACTTACATCAAAGAACTGTAAATGGCATTATGCAAATGGCAATAACTACTTACCATCAGCTGGGCCTAAGTCTCTACCATCAATGCCACAGTAAACCGGGATTTAAAACTATTTAATACTGGCAAAGATATTATAATTATTTAGTAACGCAAATAAGTCACATAGCTTTCGGTAGGTGTAATTGACTGATAGGGAAAAATGGAAGAATAGGGAAGATTGACGATGTCATCACATGAACATCATCAATCTTCCCTTCCATGTTCAGCCACGAAAAGAACGGACTTATGGTATGAAAGGACTACTTACTTAATTGGAGGAGCCACTTCGAAATGCTTACACGCGTAGTTAGCTTTGGAAGCAGTCTTGCATTCATCGCCGCGGGCCATCGTTGCTAGCATCGGTCTCTTTTACTCTTAAGTAGCCGGGTCGGTGGAAGCGAGATGGATGATGATGAGGAGCCGGGGGGCAGAGAATCTACGGCACGTGCTGTAAATGGGTGAGGACGGCGTGTTCCAGGCGGTTGCCGGTGTTAGCCCGACGACTGCCTTTACGGGTGCACAGGTTTTTAGCGAGCCTGAAAAAGGACAATTTATCGTATTAAATATACATGGTAATCTAGAACACAGTCTTAGAGAGGCAGATTTATAAGAAGACGAAGATTTTCTTTATTTCTTTACAGTATTGTTTTCGTCGTGTTTAAAACTTCTCTAACCTTCTTTTTGTGCGGTGGAAAAGACGTAACATTTGGCGGCCCTGCTGCAGTCATTGGATACCTAACCATGCTGTTTTTCAGCTTCTTTATTAAACAGTTAATCGTGTTAATTATAGGATCAAAGCGAAGTGAGGAAACGGCATTAACGAGAGTGGGAAAGGACGCCAATTTGTTTTTTTTTATCTCATCCGATTCATACATGAAACGTTTCTGTATTAAACACAAAGTTATAATATAGTACGTTTGTATGGTTGTCGGGAAGCCGTATGCATCATACAGACTTATTATTATTGAAGCTACATAAATCACCTATCTGATTTGTTAGCATATTGTAAATTTTCGCGTATTGGTGGATTTTTGAACTTTCAATGTATCTATTCTTATATTGTAAATGACGTATTCGCATTTTGTAACCTTTTGCTAATGTTTATTATCATATTAGCAAATTTGTAATTTATCAGTCAACTTTTAAAACTTTTCGCTTTAGTAAAATACCTGTACCTACATTTTGCGGCCAAACTCATCCTGGTTTTTGAATATCTTCAAGATATGCAATATTCAATAATGCGGTCTCAAGCAATATAAAAATGTTGTCGTAAAAGTATCTACTTATAAAATAGATGTAAATATCAAGTTTACGCAAAACTGCATAAACAACAGATGTACTCTCAATGCGTATAAATTATCATAGCATAGCATAAATAGGGTTTATAAACATAAATGTTCTGGACCGGCCTGTTGGGTGATGCAATAGTTGTTCATCGTTTCGTCAGTTTATAAACCTGTTTCATATTGTTTTTCCATTTTGAAAGCTATTTGTATTTAGTTGGGTGACCCTTTCGAGGACTCCTTATTATTCATAAGAGCAGATTCTACATTCGCTTACCCGAGGTTTGACCAGGGTTGACTAATTTTTATGAACTTACAATAAATAGGATGAATATTTCTATTTAAGATGCTTGTTCTCAAAATAGGATGTGTACCTACGATAAATACATTCGATGATACAGACTCTCATATCGATGTTTGAAAGCAATTGCTGACATAAGGAGTTCATTTATTTGATGGCGATAGTACCAACCTACCTGTGTAGGTATCTGGATGTGTATCCAGATTCTGTTGATGGCATTGGGGAACTAAACTACAAGGCCCTTGACACAGAGTAGAAGCTTTCTAAAAATTTAAGTGGATTTAAATTAACAGTGGAGAATATTCTAGGAAATGTAGATGAAACTGATAGATAAGTAATATATTTGTTCCCACCTTTCTTCGTAAACTGAACTTGGTTACATACAGTAAGTGACTATAGCATATTGTTACGTTAAGTTTAATCTTTCATTATCCGTTTACATGTAAGCAGTTTTATAAACAATTTCGTTGCTTTCATTTTCTCTTCAGGCTTTGCAAACTGTTCAAGAGAAATTTCGCTCAAACAATTGCCGCTCTTAAATTTTTACATTACTTTTTTATATTCTAAATATGCATGTTTTACATTGAATAAAAGATAATTGACGCCACTCTGTACCGATTCTTATGAACATTCAAGAATGGTGAAAAGGTAAAACTTATGTTAATAATCGACCTACAAAAAGGCAGATGTTTTAAAATTTAAACACTTCATTTTCTGTAATATTCTCTGTGACAGATGCAGAGTATATAGTGTTTTAGAGGCGGAGAAATTTCAAAGAGAAAGAGACGAATGTAAATGACATTATTATACATTATTTACACAAAAACTGCAAATGAGGAAAAGCTGTAAGAAGGCTATAAGAGTTACTAAATTGTGTTTTTTTCTTTTTTATGAAGAGAAGGTGGTAGACGAGCAGACAGTCCATTTGGTGGTAAGTGGATACCGTCGCCCAAGGATATCCGTAATACATGCTAACACCACTCCAAAGGAATGGTTTTGAGCGTTGGCAAAATGGAGAAGGAGTAAATGTATTTAATAATATTTCTTCAAAGTTATTAATACATATATATTTGTGGATTTTCCAAAGATTTCCGTTTCGATTTTAAAAGTCTTACGCATCGATAACAAGCTGTTATAATTTCAAACTCCTAACCAAGGTGAACTCAGGAAAAGCTACATTTAATCGGTAAACAATCACGTGATACGCCTAGCGAATAGGGTTGCCGTCTTTGAAAATCAGCTTTTCGACATTTTATGTTAAAAAATCAGAACAAGCAATGAAAAACCGAAACGCTAATGAAGCGGATTTTTTCTATGTATATGGAATAATTTGTAGCAAATGTTATTTTTAATTGGTTTGCATGACGATCGGCAAAAATACTCTTTCAGTGGGCAGCAAATCATGATCAACAAAATAAACTTTTTTCCAATTACCTAACCTAAATCTAGTTTTTGGTGCTCATTTAATTATATTTAACTTTTTAATTACTCTTTACAAGCGGTTACTAAATCAATGATAGCGTAGGTGTAGCTACTCTTAACCTTCATTCATGAGGTCGATGGGATAAATTTCGATCCAAACAACTGAGTTCCTACTCAAGAACTCGGGTCATTTTTACCCTAGGTGCATTAAAGTTTACCAAAGCGAATTTTTAATCACTAGCTTGGGGGAAACAAAGAAAACACTAAGGGAGAAAACATGTGTTCGTGAATTAAAATACAACCGAGACATGTATAAAATGATGATTATGAATAAGCACACTAATTTACCGTCAAATAAATGACATCATAATCATAATAAATAAAAAAACTTTATCATCAAAATCGTTTAAAGAAAGTTTAAAGAAGAGTCCTAAAAGATTCTGGCACTTTGTTTTTATCAAAACAAGGACATACCGAAATACCGAATTTTATGTATCTGGGGACTCGAGAGTATCTTGTGGCCAAACAATAGTCGATATTTTTAATATAGGTACACTTTTTGTCTGCGTTTGAACCTCAGAGCAGTATAAATCCCCGGACAAACAATACATCCAATCATTTAGTAGATATCTCATTTATTGATTTTACAGTGGCTATAACTGAGAAGTACTTATCAAACTTTAATATAAACAAGGGCCCAGGTCCAGATGGCCTTCAAGCGCTTTTCCTCCGAAAGTGTTCATCTTCGCTAGCCAAACCTTTGCATATAATTTTTAAAATATCCCTAACATCTGCCACTTTTCCAAATATTCGGAAGCAGTCATACGTAACACCAATTTTGAAAAGCGGCGATGAACATACGTAGGCGGGATGATAAGTATCTGGCCTAAACTATTTAAAAAGAACACATATTTAAAAAAAAAATCTCATTTTACAAAAGAGATTTCTGGCTATCCATATTCTAAATTTGAAATCGACGGCCCCAATACTTTTTAATAATCTGACATTTTAGAAAATCTTGTGTTGAATTTTTCACAAAATGAATAAAATTGAACAAAGAGCAGTGATAAAGTTTCTTCATATGAAGGGTTTAAAGGGATCAACAATTTTTGACGAGTCAAAAAATGTTTTAGGTGAAAGTGCTCTTTCATATGCCACAGTCAAGAACAGTTGCCGAATTTAAGCGCGGCCGTACAAGCGTCCAAGATGAATCCCGATCCGGACGTCCAAAAAGCGTCACCACCCCAGAAATGATCTCCAAAGTCCACGAGATGGTCTTGGACGATCGAAGATTGAAATTATCCGAAATAGCTGAAAGTGTAAGCATCTCGAAAGAACGGGTACATCACATCCTGAGTGAAGAATTGCATATGAAAAAGCTATCCGCCCCTTGGGTGCCGCGCTTGCTTACTCTCGATCAAAAACGAATTCATATGCAAGACTCCCAACACTGTTTGATTCGTTTTAAGAGTAATAAAGTGGATTTTTTACGAAGATTTGTAACAACAGAAGAATCGTGGGTCCACCACTATACACCTGAATCCAAAATTCAATCAAAGCAGTGGACAGAAGCTGGGTGTTCGGCTCCATAGAAAGTATTTTGGGATGCGAAGGGAATTTTGATGACAGATTACCTTGCGAAGGGTCAAACTATTACCGGCGACTACTACGCTGATCTGTTACACAAGTTACAGGAATGTATTCAGCAAAAAAGACCAGATTTGACTCGAAAAAAAAATTTTTTCACCAAGACAACGCAAGGGTTCACACATGCGTTAAGGCAATGGCAAAAATCAACGAATTACACTACGAATTGTTGCCCCATCCACCTTATTCGCGTGACCTAGCACCGTCGGACTTCCACCTGTTCCCTAAGCTCAAAACTTTTTTAGGCGGACAGAAATTTGAGACGAATGATGCCGTTATAACTACTGTAGAGGAGTATTTTGCCGGCCTTGAAGAAACGCATTTTATGGAGGGCATAACTGCTTTAGAGCGAAGATGGACTAAGTGCGTAGAGCTTACAGGAGACTATGTCGAAAAATAAAAACCACTTCGTTACGTTAAACTGAGTATTTCTTTCCTAGGCCAGGTACTTATCATCCCGCCCTCGTATTATTGTAAACTACCGCCCCATATCTAAATTATCGTTAATACCAAAACTATTTGGAAAAATTGTTTTTGATACAGTCAGTGCTCTCATCAGACCTGTAATAATTCCACAACAACGTGGATTCGTTTCCAAACGTTCTAGTGAAAGCAATTTGTGTAAGTTCATTGATTTTGTTTCTACTACTTTAGACCAGGGCTATCAGGTAGATGTCGTGTACACCGATTATAAAGCTTTCGATAAAAATACTCACGGTTTATTAGTTATTAAGCTACAAGAGTTCGGTGTACACGGCGATCTGTTTCATTGGCTCGAGTCTTACTTTAAAAGATCGATGTATTCCAGTAAGCTCAGGTGTGCCCCGGGGTTCTTATCTTGGTCCACTTTTGTTTAATATTTTTATCAATGACATTGTTAATGTTTTTTCAACATCCAAATTTCAGCTATATGCAGACGACAATAAAACATTTAAAACTATTACTTCCCTGGATGATTGCGTGTATTTCCAAGAATATCTTGATAAACTCTGGAGCTATTGTTCCAATAATTTACTTCAATTAAATATACCAAAATGCCACTTATCACATTTACTCGTAATAAATCAAAAATAATTATCAATACAATTTTAATACTGTATCAATTATGTGACCGGCCTGAGAGATCCATGAGTGATGTTGGATGAAAAACTATTATTTAACCACCATATTCAATTTGCAATCGGTAAAACATGTCAGATGTTAGGATTTATTTTACGTGTAGGAAAGGTCTTTAAAAAAAGCTCCACTCTACTTTTACTTTACAAATCGTTCGTCATATCTCAGTCAGTCTCATGTCGTCCTTTGTACACTACATACATAATACAAATCGAGAGAGTGCAGAAAAAATTTCAGAAGCATCTTAATTATCGCTTTAAATCATATCATTCTGAAAACCCTATATAAAATTTATATGTGCGCAGAAAAATTCGTGACCAAATGTATTTATATAAAATATTAAAACACCATGTCGACAGTGCATATTTATTAAAGAAAATTAATTTCCGTTGTTTCAATCATGGCATTCAAAATAAAAATCTCTTCACCATTCCTGTTCACAAAACATATTATTCAAAAATCGAGCTTTTGAATCCTATAACTCTAAATATAGTGAACTAGACTTATTTAATTTAACTTTATTTAATTTAAATATAAAAATATGTTGTACCACATTAATTGAAGCAACGATTCTCAACATCTCTTTGTATTGCATAGTTTAAAGAGTGTGTTTCTAACTAATAATAATGTCATTGCGCTATGTTCATTTTATAGTGTCATATTATGTAATTTATTGTGACTACTTGTGTTCCATATATAATAAAATAAAATAAAAAATATCAGATTGATATAATAAATGCAAATTAAACCAAAAACAATATCAAGTTATTGAATAAATAAAAAATTCAAATTTTCAAAATTATTCTCATAAGTAATTACGTTAACATAAGTAATTCATAATTAACGTTAGTATTCTCGGTGGGAATCAGAAACTATAATCTATTCACATTAAGAAACAAGTGACGACATCCGTCCAATATACCATAACACAGCGTTAATTTGTCTATGGACGAACGCTTCGTCTCGTAATTGGGCAATAGGCGAAATCACGTAACTTATAGTGATGACAACACTGTTTTCTTAACTTGGACAGAGTACGTGGGTGACTAGTTAATTTTTGAGATACAAAAAAATATATTTGCGTTACAACACAAATTTTTATTACAACTTCTCAAAATACTCCCCATTAGTCTCTATACAGCGATTCATTCGTCTAAAGCAAGATTTAAAGTACTGGCGATACTCTTCTTTAGCGAGGTCTTCAACAGCTGCTATAAAAGCATTCCAAGCGTCCTCAGGGCTATCGAAAAGAATGCCGCGGGGTCCAAGCTTTACTTTTAGAATGACAAAGAAGTCGCATGGAGCTAAATCAGGGCTCAATTCTTGGATCTCTGTGGTCATCAAAAACTCTTGAGTAAGTTTTTCTTTGTGAGATGATGCATTGTCATGATGCAAGAAGAGCCCTCTCAAACCTGTTGTAAGACGTTTTTGATTTAACACATCCAATACAGTACACTTCACTATTTATATCATTGGACATTACCAGTTTTTTGAACGTCTAAAGAAATTGCCGTTAAATGGCCATCCGCAGAGAAGAATGTTGCCACCATTTTTTTACTCAGACTGCGCCCACGTTTAACCTTCCTGTGAGGCTCTTCGTCTGGAAACACCTAAATCATTGATTGCCGCTTAGTTAGTGGGTTATAATGATGCATCTCACTCTCATCTCCAGTAATAATATTAAATACCATATATTCCGTCCCTCTCCATTTTCCAATTTTACAATCATTTCGCTGCTCCATGACACGCGAGCTTGTTTTTGTTCAGCAGTCAGTGAATGAGGAACCCAACGCTTCTCGACTTGGAGGTGTTGGTTTAAAAATTCATGAATGACGGGCGATGAAATCTTAAGTCTCCTCTATCTGTTAGTAGGTAGTTTTTGGGTCCTAGTGGAACATTTTCTTTACCGCCTCGATGTTTTCATTCGTTACAGAAGTCGCAGGAAGGCCATTTCGCTCAACATCTTTCAAGGAAAATTTTCCTTGTTTAAATCGAGAAAACCATCTAAAAATTGTTGCAAGGGACAGTGCGAGGTCCCCAAAAACTGATACTAAAGTGCTATCTTTCACTCAAACCAACTTTAAAATCATATAACATCATTGCACGAAAATGTTCTCGTTCGAATTGCATTGTTGCAAAGAAAAGCGTGCGAAATGCAATAAAAATGTAAATACAACATTTTTATTTTTTTCGTTTTGTATTTTGCCTTTCGGAATTCAAATTTCAAATAAATGATATTTAAAAATGGTGCAGCCTCAAATGAGTTCTCTTTCTGAAATCTGAGTATCTCAAAATTTACCAGTAGTCACCCACATATAGGAACAGTTGCCAACCCTACTAGCAAACTACTTCCTACTACGACTGTAGTAAACAGCTAACCGGTTCCGCGAGAGAATCTCGTGAATTAACCGAGTTTTGTACAACGGTTTCACAAATTGTATCAGTCTTATGTACCTACGTATCAGTCTTATGTACCTACCTGGTAGGTACATAAGACTGGTACAATTTGTGAAACCGTTGTACAAAACTCGGTACAGAAATCTCTACGTATGTATAGAACCACAATATGTTGTTGAACCTTATTTTATGGTTCTGTACATACGTTTTCTATTTTTGTATTGTTCTGATACATATATGCTGCTAAAAAGAATTGAATTATTTGTATCTGTTCCATTGCGTCTGTCCATTGCGACAACTGGTCAGAATTTTTATTCATTTTTGTAAAAATATTTTGAAACCCACAATACTTTTTCATAACGTTACAATTATGATATACTGTCATCATGACATGACCAAACTAGATTGGTTCGTATGAATCTGAATCAGGCCGTATTACAGACAAACAGATAATGCAAAATATGGTAGATCCCAAAATATCGAATATTTAAATTTTTTTTGTACATAAGTTTTTATTTATTTATTAACTTTCTAAAATCGAATTTGAACATTCTTACTCCACGTTTTCTCACTTAATACCTTAGACTAAATGTAGTAATAGGTACACATCCTAGGTTTCAATAACAATTCCAAATAGGAACGTCTGTTTTGTAACTAGTTAAAATATAGTCGCAGTATGCAAATGTCACCAACACAGGCTGTGTCCTATAGATAGGTATACAGCATGCATCCGAACCCTTCCTGAAGTCTAAAACCACGGATTTCGTTCATGATTTTGAATTCATTGCCATGAAAGTTTGCTATGAAGTTTAACGAATCTTCTAAGATTTTGAGTTTTTTTTATAAAATTTTTCATTTTCGTTTTCTTACCAAAAGTAGATAATGCTATCTATATTCCGTTAGAACTTGTTAATCTAAGCATTTAACACTACGACATCAAAGCTGTAGGGTAATTCTTTGTAGTTGTTCGAGTTGAAAAATCTGCATTTTCTTACATTTTCGATAAAAATAAAAATGTGAGCTAACAAAAACAAACGACATGTACTGCCGGGACAAAAAATGGATATTAAAAAAAATACATAACATTAAATACAACGTGGCACTGAAATAAAGCAAGGCTGGAAATGGGTTCTTCAGTATGAAGACTAGAATCGATTCTACCAGTTTTCAGAATAGGTTGTTTTTCATAATTTGTAGAAGATTTTCTAGTATCTCACGCGCGTCGCCCGCATAACAAAACAAAACCTTACATACTTATAAGATTTGAGATTTTCGCGTTCTTCACACATATTTATCTATTTATATTACTTATTTGAATTTATTTTATTTTTATTTTACATACATGAAATCAAGAAACAGAAATTTCAATCAAAAAGATGGATAAAAATTGTCCCCGACATGAAATCCAGTGATTAATAAATTTAATAAAATTAAACCTCGCGATTTTTCGTCTGACGCTAATTCTGATATTGTAAGTGTTGTGTGCCGCAACTTTCCGGACTATGAAGACCAAATGCGGGTACTTGATGAAACTGCTCGCAACTCTCGACGGGGACTACCCGCTCTCAGTCAGCTCGTGACCATGGTTGGTGCAACCCAACCGAAACGTCGACAAAAATAAATAGGGTTAGGTAAGGTTCGCGTTAAAACCAGTTTAAATAGATAAAAACCTTACCACATGTTTGTAACTTTTGATTTACTCCTTCAAATAATTTTATTTTTCGCTAGAATGGGTTTATATATTTTAAATTACTTGCCATTTTTCAGATTCTGCGTTTAGTACCTACTTAGAAGTGTAAAGTTAATCTAGAAGTATAAATATATGACAGTGCAGAAAGTTGCCTTCGAAGTCTACAATCCTGTACTTTTAAAACATTTTACAAGTTAATGTAGAACGTTTAAAACGTGACCAATAGTGACCATGCTGTGCGCTGTTTCAAACTACGGCACTTTACCACTTTTACTTACTTCTCCCGCTCATTTATTTTATAACAGCAGTTTTTGATGGAGTCCAAATTAAACGGAAGAACCGGTTCATTGATCTTTAATTTATTCAAATGAACGAGATCTTAGAAATACAAGCGTTATTTTTTACACCCTCAATATGCAATAGCTGTCACACCATCAAAAACATACAGAATGCTTGAAAAAAACCCGCTGAAGTTCCTTTTCACAAAGCTGTTCATAGACATAACAATATGTACGAAGGTTTTTGCATTGAACTGAACTGTCTGTCCTATGCAAAGCCCACACACTTGTGACTACTTACGGATAGGTATACACAAATGTCTGGGAACGGAGTAAGAAAATAATCCATGAGAAGTAATGTAATTAATTTCGTACCTACTCGTATAACGGCTTATTTCAGAGATTGGTAGTTTTTCTACATTACAGTCTTATTCATTGGGTAAAGAGTACAATGAGATAGAGGAATCTCCTATACCCATTAAACACTTTACCACCAATAAAGGAGAAATGGGAAGTGTAATGGGATGAGGAAAACTAATCGTCTTGTTATACTTCCTATTCCCAATTATTCATTCCTAACCCTTTTTCCAAATTCACTCGTAAAATCTTTGAAGTTAGGCAAAGCATTTGGCCACGTGTCAACGTTTGTCATCCTGGACTGATGTTGGCATGTGTCGCGACGTCCATGGGCGACTGTGTCCACCATCAGGTGGACTATCTGCTCGTCTGCCACTTTCTTGCCATAAAAATACTTATTTAATAATTACTGACTTATTTTGTATATATGAAAAAATAAAAAATTAAATGAAAGAAATCGGTATAAATAATATGTTGATTTGACATTTTTATAATAAAATCTTTACAATTATAAAGTCTACACTATTTACGCTGTAGCATGGTGCGGAGGACAGTTATCAGTGTCACATGACTACAAAAGTCATGTCGATTTAGTATCGTGATTACTAGATAATCAATCATTAGTCTATGATCGCATAAAGAGAGTAGATAAATATTGAAAAATAGTCTTTTTCTTGCTTAGAAATAAAATAACTTTCATCTCTCCTCGTTCCTTTGTACGAGTCCATATTCTATGCCTCGAGTTAATCTTTTAACATCAAGTTTATCGACACGAGGCACCTGAATACCTTAGCAATATGTAGGTAATCACTTCAACATAAAATGCTAAAATCATGGTAATATCAATCCATCATACGTTCACCTAACGAGGTAATATAAAATTCTGACCTTGGAAGAAATTTGTCGGTGATCGCAAACTTTCTCTTCGATTTTGTCATTGACACATACAAATTATTGTTAAAAGATTCAAAAACACACTCCGAAAAATGCAAATTTAACGGCCGATTGAAGGAACAACGACTTTCAACTGAAGACCGGCTTGACGCAACATGTGTATTTATGTAGCTACCTACCTACTTCAATCTAAGGCACCGGTTCTATGACGCCGAATCCTATACAAGCAAATGCTCCCTGGCGTACTCGACATTTTTTACATCATCATCATTAACGACCCGTTTGCATATTATTATATTCATTATCATCACCTCTGGATAGATCTCTCGCGAATGTCTTAAGAGCAATTTGTAGATATATTTTTTTATATATTTTTGATTAAAATCATTTCAGTCATGATTATTTATTTCTTGACTAAGTAGGTACCTACTATGTTTACTACTTATAGAAAATAGTTATAGTTTTATATAAAAAAGGCGGCAGACGGGCGTACGGTCCACCTGATGGTAAGTGGATACTGTCTTCCATGGACATCTGCGATACATGCCAACATCAGTGTAGCTGCGATACAAACGTTGGCACGACCCGGGATGCGCTGCCTACGTTCGCAGATTAAGGAATGGATTGGGAAAAGGGGAGGGATAAGTAGGATGGGATGGGCCCTGGCATATCTCAGTCACTACCGAAGAACCTACCATACATTGAGGAAATACGATGAAGTAGGGAATGCTAAACGTTTCAAGGTAGGTAACGTGGTCAGTATAGTACGGCCAGCGGCTGTGGGAATGCAGCGTGCATTCTCCTCCTAATAGTAATTTTAGTAATTCCTAAACATATTTTTAAATTATTGAGCAAAATGAAACTAAATGACAAACATTTGTAGAAACAAATGGCACAAACAGACAAAAGACAAATCTACAATTTAATTATTTATTTACATACGTAGCACCAGCCACCGATATTTAATTAATAAGGTTCTTCCCTTATTTATAGCTTAATTAAAAGTTTAATTAAAATTTAATTAAAAGTTACGAGTGGTTGAATCTTGAAGAATTCCCTATAAAATTAAATACCTAATTAATTATGTAGTGAATTCTTAAATATTTTCGCATTTTTTTTTAGGGAAGTTGGCGGACGAGCAAGTGGACCCACGTGATGGTAAGTGTTACCACCGCCTGTGGACATCTGCAACACCAGGTTTACACTGCCACATAGGACTCGCAATAATCAAAAAGACTCCCTCAAAAATAAGACTAAAATTCTTCATAATGATAATCGTTGACAAGATTTGATTTCTTGTCACATAATTGTTTTACAAAGCAAACAATAAACCTGTACCTACTATGTAAAACTGTTCATCACGTTATTTTCATACCGTGACCGAAACAAAACAAATGAAATTGCTGCTGACGTTGTACTTATGTATTTTTAAACAAGATCAGTTCGTTAATTCTGTCCTTTCTACCTACGGAATGCACGAATTACGATTGAAAGAAAAAGGATATACCGTAGGTACTATGAGTACCATCAGCTTCTCTAAATGGTGGATTTAAACTCAAGGCCCGCCGACATACTCGCTCTTCCGCAAGTAATAACAAAAGAGCTTTTACGAGACGTTTGCTAGAGCTTTTAATAAAATCCGAAACAAAGAAATTCGACGGAGATCTAGTCATATATACATAGCTCAAAAAAAAAAGCATGTTGAAGTGTTAATGGGCAAGCTATGTCTATGACAGTGGCGATGAGCGTTGATGTAGACGAGTCCGCGAATGAAGATCACGTGCCGGGAAACGTAGCGTGGGATCGCTCTCCGACCATGTGAACTCAAAGTTAAAGGTAGTGGCTGAATAGATGACCAGGTCGCTAGCACCTAGTATAAACTATGGCTAGCTTGTTCTCCGGGTATGAATCCGATTAAGCATCTCTCGGATAATTCGGTAAATAAATAACGAAATCCAGCTCCAAGAAATTCAGCAGTAGGGAAGCTACTATACTGCATTACTGGAGGATTAAAACACAATACAGCGGGAATTTTTTAGACAATTATATCAGGCAAGGAGGCCAGAAGAGTGTTGAGGACAAGAGGAGAACATACTCATACTGATGATGTAGTTTTAGTTTTACTTCAACACCCATGGAAAAATGTTCTGATTAGAAAGAACTAGAAATTAAAATCTGTAGTAGTTATATGTAGTATTATCTGTAGTTATGGTAATAAAGGATTATTTACCTATCATCAAGGTCGTATACAAACGTATTATAATTACGTAATTAACACGTATAAGGAAAATTTTTCCTTTCTGAGTTTCCCAAATTTTGTTTTCGAGTTTAATGTATCGTTCCAGTGAATAATACAAATATAAATGTAGATAAGCATTCGTGAAGTTTATCTCGAGCGTTCAGTGCTCATATGCAATTATAATTATTTTAAAACGGTTAGGTAGAGGTACACCGCGTGGCGTCTGGTGTCGGCCGACTGTAGAATAATCCCATCTCTTTCCGAGTGTGTCGCATGTCGCAAAAGGCGACTATGGGATATCAAAGCCGCTACACAAGAGGTGGTGTAGGAGTGAAGTCCCGTACAGCCAACGTGCTGTTTCAATGCTGTGGTCTTAAATCGGCCATGCACGAAACCATGTAGGTACATTAGAAGGACCATGTCTAGCAATGCACGATAAAAGGGCCGGTTACGGTATTAAACACCTTACACTAGAGAATGCTCGATGTTCGTCTATAAATGAATGCTAATGTGGTTTTATTTCGTACATACCTTAACATGGACTTCGATGGAGATTTTACGGAGATCTTCCGCGTCCATTGTGTGAAGACCCTTAAGATTATTTTTACCTACCCATATTAAGTAATGTTTACATAAGCGTGGATCATTGTTCGCGTATCTGATGTTGGTCACGTTAGTAAAATGCTACATTGTAAGGCACTTTATAAACAACCATTTGCATACTTCAAAATAAATACCTACAGCGTAGTGTAGGTTATTTATCACGGATTTATGATGATGATCACCATTTCCCGCATTGTGTTTGTTTAGGGCAGATTAGTGAATTTGATTATTATTTACTTTGTAGATGCCAAAATCACGCCAAAGCCTCCAGAAGAGATTAAAGCAAGAATCATACTCATCGTATTGAAAGACTTCTGTGTTCACTGTTAAAGTATAAAAAGCGATGGCACACACAATAAAAGGTATGGTAATCATTCAACCAAAAATTGCATCGATATATGCAAGGTTTTTGCAGGATTTTCTTCTAATGCCTATTCAAAACACAAAAAAGGATGTACACAGGGGCAACAAGCGAGTGTTCCGAGATAAAAATGTCACCTTAGAATTACGTTAATTCTGATGATCATTGTGATAATGACGCCGAAGGTGCAGGAAACACCTGCATTATTTACTGTGAATTTAGTCGAACTAATGAAATGTGGTAGAAATGTAGACACTTCGTGTGGAATATGAGCTCATGTGGAGTGGACTGGATGGGGTTTCCGCGGAAGGCTATGTGAGTAATAATAATAACTGTCGAGAACGCTTCACTCTCATTGTCGATATTGTGACTACCGTCACCTGCGGGTGACGGTAGTCACAATATCGCGCATATTCAGGGCAATAGTTTACAAAGGTTTCAAATTATCAAAATATTATTACAAAGATGTTAAATTTGTGTTAAATTAAGAGTATAAGTTGTAGTATGTAAACAGTTAAAATAAATAAATTGATTCCAAATTATTACAAAAGTCCCTTAAGTGACTCCCGTTACCCCATTCTCCCCTAACGTTATGCTTTCGTTAAGTGTCTTTTTCTAGAAGATCCAGAATTGCAGAATAACTCTTCGTTTCGTAGAATGAACAAGTCATGTGTATTTTAGTTTGGAAAACATCAACATTCCAGCAAATAATATGTACTCTGTATTATCAAATGAGGCAGTTAAATGAAATACAATCCGTTGCACAAACTTTATTTAACAGAAGCATCAGTTGTAACATCTTTGTGCCATTATAGCCTTTATGCCGACGCAAAAAGATTTACTATATCACTTGACATATCTTTGGTACATAGGCAGGATTGCTACACTTTAGGTACGAAACTATGCTCACGGTTAGGGTTTTTAGGCCGAGGCCGCAATGAGAAGGCGATGACGATGCGTCGGCGACGCGAATAAATGTGTCCGCATTACCACTAGCGAATGGCCACTGCATCGCGTAATGGCTGCTCGTCGCATTGGGTGGGTAAGCCTCTCGCGCCTCTCGTTGCACCAACTACATTTCTCGTTCTTTCGAGCGAATCACGTAGCAGTGCGGTCGGTATTCGCATTGAAATCGCCGTTGATCCACCATCATTTTACAAAAGGTCAGCTAATGCTTTGTAATCGTGCGAACGTTCGGTCAGCCAATGCTTTGTAATCGTGCGAACGTTCGGTCAGCCAATGCTTTGTAATCGTGCGAACGTTCGGTCAGCCAATGCTTTGTAATCGTGCGAACGTTCGGTCAGCTAATGCTTTGTAATCGTGCGAACGTTCGGTCAGCCAATGCTTTGTAATCATGGGAAGGTTCGGTCAGCTAATGCTTTGTAATCATGGGAAGGTTCGGTCAGCTAATGCTTTGTAATCGTGCGAACGTTCGGTCAGCTAATGCTTTGTAATCATGGGAAGGTTCGGTCAGCTAATGCTTTGTAATCATGGGAAGGTTCGGTCAGCTAATGCTTTGTAATCGTGCGAACGTTCGGTCAGCCAATGCTTTGTAATCATGGGAAGGTTCGGTCAGCTAATGCTTTGTAATCATGGGAAGGTTCGGTCAGCCAATGCTTTGTAATCGTGCGAACGTTCGGTCAGCCAATGCTTTGTAATCGTGCGAACGTTCGGTCAGCCAATGCTTTGTAATCATGGGAAGGTTCGGTCAGCTAATGCTTTGTAATCATGGGAAGGTTCGGTCAGCCAATGCTTTGTAATCGTGCGAACGTTCGGTCAGCCAATGCTTTGTAATCGTGCGAACGTTCGGTCAGCCAATGCTTTGTAATCGTGCGAACGTTCGGTCAGCCAATGCTTTGTAATCGTGCGAACGTTCGGTCAGCCAATGCTTTGTAATCGTGCGAACGTTCGGTCAGCTAATGCTTTGTAATCGTGCGAACGTTCGGTCAGCCAATGCTTTGTAATCGTGCGAACGTTCGGTCAGCCAATGCTTTGTAATCGTGCGAACGTTCGGTCAGCCAATGCTTTGTAATCGTGCGAACGTTCGGTCAGCTAATGCTTTGTAATCGTGCGAACGTTCGGTCAGCCAATGCTTTGTAATCGTGCGAACGTTCGGTCAGCCAATGCTTTGTAATCGTGCGAACGTTCGGTCAGCCAATGCTTTGTAATCGTGCGAACGTTCGGTCAGCCAATGCTTTGTAATCGTGCGAACGTTCGGTCAGCCAATGCTTTGTAATCGTGCGAACGTTCGGTCAGCCAATGCTTTGTAATCGTGCGAACGTTCGGTCAGCCAATGCTTTGTAATCGTGCGAACGTTCGGTCAGCCAATGCTTTGTAATCATGGGAAGGTTCGGTCAGCTAATGCTTTGTAATCATGGGAAGGTTCGGTCAGCCAATGCTTTGTAATCGTGCGAACGTTCGGTCAGCCAATGCTTTGTAATCGTGCGAACGTTCGGTCAGCCAATGCTTTGTAATCATGGGAAGGTTCGGTCAGCTAATGCTTTGTAATCATGGGAAGGTTCGGTCAGCCAATGCTTTGTAATCGTGCGAACGTTCGGTCAGCCAATGCTTTGTAATCGTGGGAAGGTTCGGTCAGCCAATGCTTTGTAATCGTGCGAACGTTCGGTCAGCTAATGCTTTGTAATCATGGGAAGGTTCGGTCAGCTAATGCTTTGTAATCATGGGAAGGTTCGGTCAGCTAATGCTTTGTAATCGTGCGAACGTTCGGTCAGCCAATGCTTTGTAATCGTGCGAACGTTCGGTCAGCCAATGCTTTGTAATCATGGGAAGGTTCGGTCAGCTAATGCTTTGTAATCATGGGAAGGTTCGGTCAGCCAATGCTTTGTAATCGTGCGAACGTTCGGTCAGCCAATGCTTTGTAATCGTGCGAACGTTCGGTCAGCCAATGCTTTGTAATCGTGCGAACGTTCGGTCAGCCAATGCTTTGTAATCGTGCGAACGTTCGGTCAGCCAATGCTTTGTAATCGTGCGAACGTTCGGTCAGCTAATGCTTTGTAATCGTGCGAACGTTCGGTCAGCCAATGCTTTGTAATCGTGCGAACGTTCGGTCAGCCAATGCTTTGTAATCGTGCGAACGTTCGGTCAGCCAATGCTTTGTAATCGTGCGAACGTTCGGTCAGCCAATGCTTTGTAATCGTGCGAACGTTCGGTCAGCCAATGCTTTGTAATCGTGCGAACGTTCGGTCAGCTAATGCTTTGTAATCGTGCGAACGTTCGGTCAGCCAATGCTTTGTAATCATGGGAAGGTTCGGTCAGCTAATGCTTTGTAATCATGGGAAGGTTCGGTCAGCTAATGCTTTGTAATCGTGCGAACGTTCGGTCAGCTAATGCTTTGTAATCGTGCGAACGTTCGGTCAGCCAATGCTTTGTAATCATGGGAAGGTTCGGTCAGCTAATGCTTTGTAATCATGGGAAGGTTCGGTCAGCTAATGCTTTGTAATCGTGCGAACGTTCGGTCAGCTAATGCTTTGTAATCATGGGAAGGTTCGGTCAGCTAATGCTTTGTAATCATGGGAAGGTTCGGTCAGCTAATGCTTTGTAATCGTGCGAACGTTCGGTCAGCCAATGCTTTGTAATCATGGGAAGGTTCGGTCAGCTAATGCTTTGTAATCATGGGAAGGTTCGGTCAGCTAATGCTTTGTAATCGTGCGAACGTTCGGTCAGCTAATGCTTTGTAATCATGGGAAGGTTCGGTCAGCTAATGCTTTGTAATCATGGGAAGGTTCGGTCAGCTAATGCTTTGTAATCATGGGAAGGTTCGGTCAGCTAATGCTTTGTAATCGTGCGAACGTTCGGTCAGCTAATGCTTTGTAATCATGGGAAGGTTCGGTCAGCTAATGCTTTGTAATCATGGGAAGGTTCGGTCAGCTAATGCTTTGTAATCGTGCGAACGTTCGGTCAGCCAATGCTTTGGGCATAATTTCGTGGGTATTTGTTGATTTTACTAGAGACTTCTGTACATTAGTAGGTACTGTGAGCTATTCTGTGAGATAGGTGTTTATAAAATCAAAACAAAACTCGTTTATTTATTATATATATATGATTGTAATGATAACTAATTATTCGACGTAGGGCTTTATTACGACGTTGTCGCTTCGACGCTTCCACCTTTTGTACGCCCATTCCAGAAACAGTACTGTTGATGCTGAGAGGAATCCTGATGAAAAAGTATTTTATTTTTAAATAATCTTCAAAATAGGTGTACTTGCATAATTACAGATTACAGGAACGATTCATACAAGTACACTTTGGTAGATATGTCTAGGTTGGTATATATCTAGACATACTGTATGTCGGCGGCGTACACCGGCACACCCGGTGTTGCAGGTGTCCATGGGCGGCGGTAATATTTATCATCCCGTGGGACCGCTTGCTCGTCCGCCTACTTCCCTATAAAAAAATAATACCTGGCAGTTATTTTTGTTCAATTTTTCTATATAAAGGTTGTCTGGAAGAGATCACTATTAGTGATAAGATCGTTTTTTTGACCATGGTCTAAGATCGCTAGTGTTCGAACAACCACAAACTCATTTGCGGATCATTATCAACATATTCAATAGGCGGCCAAGTGGCATCAAGTACACATATAAATTTGTACATCAAAACTGTTCCTATAGAGAATGAATAGTAGACAAAGACTAAGTTCTTAGTTCATAATTAAAGTCCTTACTTCATAATTACAGTTCTTAGTTCATAATTAATAAGTGATTTATTTATAGTTTAATGCTTAATTGGCAGTAAATTTTATTTATAACCGAGTGCTGTGAATTTTTTAATAACAAAATAAAAAAGTACCTAATTAGTACAAACGGCAAATTAGATACATTTGCATGCAAAAGACTTTGTTCACAGACTAAACGCTCGGCAAACTGCGCTACGGAAGCTATGAGAACAGTCAGTAAAATTTTGTTGCACATACTGCTATGGGTGCGTGTATTGTTGTACCTAGTGAGCATGCCCAATTGTCTGCAAACTTATCTATTTTGTCGTGTGTACATTATCTTACCAAGAAACAGTACGAAGAAGGATCCTTGCATATCGCGGAGGTTGACGGTGTGGTTGTTGACCTCTTGCGCGATGGTGGAGGTCTTCCAACACCGGTCGCGCTTCGGCAGATAGTCCGACAACCACTTTGCGATGAGCCCCGCTTTGTGCATGCGATCTATTCTAAAATGTTATCAGAATATTCTTATTGTTAAGGTTTCGATGAGGAAAGGACCAAAAAAAACCTATTGCGATTGTTTATCTTATTATACTACAAGATAAGATTGTACAACTGTGAATACGATATCAGTCTATAACGCCCCACTACAGAGCACAGGCCCACTTCATAATCACGAGAGGGTTTCGGACCATAATCCAGCACGCTGTCGCAGTACGGATTAGTGTGAATGAATGACATTGTATAGTGAGACTACAACATTAATAAAGCCGTAATTTTGTTGAAACATTAAAATACAAATAGATATAAAAAAGCGAGTTTATGCCAAATTCAAAGTTCATGTTCAATTATTTATTTATTTTTATAGAAAGAAGGTGTCAAACGAGCATACAAAGAGTCCACCTGGTGGTAAGTGGATATTGTCGCTCATTGATTAATTCGTATTTATTTGTTCATATTTTACAAAACTGTGTACATATTTTATGGTACAGCCTTTAGCTTTATATAATATGTTCATAGATATCGATGAAGTGACATTTAAATTATTTCGATAAAACAGCTATCATGTTTTGCCAGTATGTCATATAGTCAAATTTCGATGTGCATTTTTTTCAGACAAAAAACAACTATTTGAAAACTATCGAATTTGAAAAATCACAATTTATGTATAATGGACACGCAAGTACTTACTCCTTATTTATGACTGGCAAATATGGACTTCCTGCGGGCACGATCATTGCTATTTGTTCATCTAAAAATTCTTCTGTACCTAAAAATATCAATAGTGAATATTATACCTATGCGTGAGAATATTATACGTACTAAAAGAAGAATTAAAAAATACCAATATTTGCGCTGGGTCCGTGTGGTGCATCACTCAAAAGTTGATTACTAAACACAAAAAGTGACCTACTGAGCTCAAATTTAGTAACTGCAAAAAGAGCACAAAAAATGGTGACAGTGTGAAGGGTGATTAGGGACCGCAAAAGTAATCATTTTGTGATCACGAACATCATTAAAGTCACACTCACTGTATCACTAAATGCAAACGATGATTACTAAACACAAAAACTGATTACTAAGCGCAAGAAGCGATTACTGAGCGCAAGAAGTGATTACTAAGCTCAAAAGGTGATTAGTGAACACAATACTTCGCGAGTTATTATTACTATTACAGAGCGCAAATGGTGATTTATTGAACACATAATAATCACTGAGAATACTGAACACAAATTGATTATTGAACAAAAAAAGAACAGTCGGCTGAAAATTTATGGCATCTGCTAGTTCTGCGGTACTGAGTGCAAAAAAAACCGTAAATATATTTTTATTATGTTTATTTATTAGTATTTGAATCAAAATAACAGCACACTAATCGAATGTCTCGAGGGCTGCAGGACACAAATGCGGGGAAGCGAGAGGGGCTGTATTCAGCAAACTGCCACGTTATAATTATGAAGCGTAATTATAACGTGGCTCTTAATTAAAGGTGTTTAATGAACACATGTACTGATTGATACATTACTGAGCGCAAAATCGCAAGTGTCCGACTCCAGATGATCGGTCCGCGTGACGTAGCGAAGGTGCAGCCGCCAGTCCACGATTACGTGGCGCTCATTGCGCACGCGTTGTACCAGTGCAGATTCTACATGAATAAATAAAAAAAAAAAGTTCCAAAAACGCGTATGGCACGTGGCAGTCGAAAGGCCAAATTTCATTATATTCAATGACGTTTTTAGAAAGAAGTGCTTAGATAAAAGTTGTAGGGCGTTACTCGTATGAGTCGTTTGTCAGTTTGAGGAAGAGAGTGCACGCTGCAATCCAACAGCCGCTGGGCCCGCTCGACTGGCCACGTTACCCCTCTCTCACAGAAGACTACCTTGAAATGAGCTGCATTTCCCACTTTATCTTATTTCCCTACGTACGTGTTTCGGTAGTGAGTGAAATGTGCCAGAGCTCATTCCCATCCTATCCCTCCCAAGTTTCCCAACCCTTTCTCCAAATCCATTCCTATAACTCCAAAGGTAGGCAGCGCATTCGGGGGCGTGCCAACGTTTGTCATTTTGGACTGATGTTGGCATGTATCGCGGATGTCTATGGGTTACAGTATCCACTTACCATCAGGTGGACTCTATGCTCGTCTGCCGCCTTCGTACATAAAAAATAAAAAAAACCGTCATTATTTTGAATTAAAAAATATGGTTAAATATCAATGAAATGATTTCGTATATGTATTGTATACCTATCACGTTTACAGTAGCCCCTTAAAATGATCTCTACTAGTTTAATTATAGGCTATATTCACGGGTACTGTAAGTGACCTAACAACAGACGGCGAAATTTACATAATTTATTCATTTCTTTGAGATCCAATTGACATCTCTACTGCTTAGGAACCGGAATACTTGTTAAAACCAGTTTCGCGGAACATACGTCACGCATAATAGGGCCCAGACTTGTTTTTCTGACTGTATGTATGGAGTGGAGTGATGTCATGCATGACATAACTTCATTGATTGATATCAGCCTATAAAGCCTTACAAAAATGGCACAGGCCGCCTCTAGAAAATCACTAGGTTTCGGGTTGCTATCCACTACGTGGGTTCAATACGGATTGGCGCATGTATACATATTTTTTTTTAGTAATTTATATATACTACATAAAGCAATAAATGACAATTTGTGTACTTTGTAATCCTTAAACCTGAAAGGTTTGTCGGGGCACAAACCTTTCAGTTGTTAATATTATCGCAGGTTAATAATAAAATGTCCTTTAATTAAACGCCGTAAAATTGATAAATGTTTATTTATATGATTTCAGACTTTCATTTGAAGGGCCCGTGCTCTTTACTCATTCTTCTTTCATTTCATTAAATACATTTATTAGTCGGTCGACCAGTTGCCATGTGGCTATTTGTCATTAGAGAATTATTTTGTTCCTAAATTTGGTCGATAAAAATTTCACGTTACGTAATTTCTTTTGATTACCACTTTTTTTTTATCGAAATTCCCGTTTTTTAGATGCCTGTCCCGTTTTATTTCAGATTTTGGACATGTGTTACTTAATACATTTTTTATATAAGTATATTTTCTCTCGGTTTTTTTTCACATTATATATATATATATATATATATGTATATATATAACATACATCTGGCAACACTATCGTGGACCCATAAATGCATGTCTGGTGTGAATATTTACCGGACCCAATGTTGCCTTCAATACCGCCCACACCAGACACCAGTTCCGCCCCTTGTAGTAATGATCTGTACTTCGGCTCGTCAGAGTTCTGCAATAATTAAATTTCATATACAATACTCGTATACATCATATACATTGAATATACATTTCAATGTTATCAGTATACATTATTTCTGTAAGCACTACGTCTGCCTTTCTATCTTGAGCTATATTTCACTTTCCCAGGTCTGCTGGAAGAAATCTCCGCAGCCTGCCTTTTGCATTTTTTTCTTCTTCTTCCTTATTAAATATTATTTAATGTTATGTGTGTATAATAAATTATTTAATAAATGAATATAATACCTTTAACTCCGTCTCCAAATACGAGCCTTTGTTAATGGACCAGGTGTAAAGTTCACCATTTTCCAGCAGTTCGGCTACCGTGGTCACCGGCATCTCCTGCTTCGGGAATGTTAGAAACGCGACCAGGTTCCCGGAATAGGTAGTGACAACGACAATTACAACTAGCCACCAAGTGCCTACTACAAGGCGACCGCTGTCAGCACGCGGTAGGTACATACCACCTGCAAATGTCTATTGCAAGTAGACTGAAATAGTGACGTTTCGATTGATTGAATATACCATACATTCAAATACAACAACTAAACAAACATACACACACACATAATTACCAATAAAGATTTTATTATTATTTAAAATATGGTTCTGAACCATCTCGTCTTTCTCTCGGTGGGCCAAAATGAATGAGAGACGGTATGACCCCCGGTGGAAGCACAGTAAACCGGGGTTCAGAACTTTAGGTAGAGAAACTGGCGGACGATACGAGCAGTATCGAGCAGCACCGCCTTCTGCACCTTCACTGAGAGCCAGCTTCCACAGAAGCCCAATCGTCTCAGGGATTAACCCGTTTACGGATAAAGCGACTAGGATGATTTCAGTCGACGTCACGCCTCACACGTCGGTGATCTCGTGCGTCGGTTTCGGCTTTTACGAGGCCCTCGTCATGCGCGGCGGCGATGTCCACTAAAAACACCCGGTCCGTCAACAGGATATCAGGCTTATTCGCGAGAACATGTACATAGTGTATATGTTCTCGCGTAATGAACATGAGAGCGGGCATGACCCAGCCGCTATAGGCTCGGATCTTATTAGGGCCCGATTTTTAAAACTTTTGTCAGACGCTTATAAAATACTTCGCAAACTATTTCACGGCCGCCTCTTTAACACCGGTTGATTCGGACATGCCCAGATTACTCTAAGACTAAGTATATATAACTACTCTAAGTATATATAACTAGTCTATGTATACATAACTAGTCTAAGTATACATAACTAGTCTAAGTATATATAACTAGGCAAGTATATATAACTAGTCTGACCATAAATACCATTACAATGAAAAAAAAAAGGCATTTGGATTTGGAATCTGTCATTATCACGTGAAAAATAAATACTTTTTTTCATTTTAGCGCCGGTCACTATTAAATATTTTACTAATAATAATAACGTAAACCGTATTGCTGTAATTGCATTACACAAAGTAGGCAAGGAGCCAAATGTAATTTTGAATCCTCTCCGTCCCGCTTGGTATTAGCCGAATGTTTGTGTACCGGACTATTGGTGGATACATTGAAACGTCCTCTGATTGTGACAGACGAAAGGTCTGGCCGTGGGTGTGGGCACTATTCATACTGAACAGACGATTAAAACTGAGAAGGAGAGAATCCGAGAAATCTCGCGCGGAAGTAAAATATTATAGCCAGAGAGATGAGTATAGCACCCAGAAGCATGTCACGTATTTTAAAAGATAATTTAGTAGTGCTGCTTACAAGAAACGTACTGATCATTTCTTAACTGATAATTTAAAGAACAATAGGGTTGACAAACCAAAGCAACTTCTTCGGCGGTACGCAAAGGGCGCTCACAGACAAATCTTTACAAATTTAAACACGGACAAATTTACAAATTTACGGACGAGAAAATGTTCACTATTGAGGAACACAAGCAGAATGATCGACTTTACGCTCATAACTCTAGAAAAGCTGCTCAGTTGGTGAATAGGGTGCTAGGTGGCCATTATCCGGCTTCAGTGAAGGTTTGGTAGTGTTAGCTATTAACGAGTGACTGCACCATGTTTTGGTGCAAAAGGTATAAAAATGTCGGCTCAAGTGTATCAAGATACGATTCTTAAAAAGGTCGTAAAGCTTCTCAACAACACGCTGTTCCATAACCAATAGTCCTTTCAGCAAGACTTAGCACCAGGTCATAAGGCTCGCTCAACACAGGCGTGGCTAGAAAGGAATATTCCCGACATCATTAGAGCTGAAGACTGGCCGTTATCTAGTCCCGATCTTAATACGCTCGATTATGATTTATTATGTAAATATAGGGTGTCCCAGATATAGCGCCGGATATAATTTAGAAAAAAAATCAAATCAATTTCTCCGGCTGTGTGACATGTGGCACCGTCCTGTTCGAACCACAGTTGATCGAGGTCCATATCCTCCAGGAATTGGTGCCAAAAAAAACTCCTGTAGCATGT
Source organism: Sesia apiformis (assembly GCA_914767545.1). Taxonomy (NCBI): domain Eukaryota; kingdom Metazoa; phylum Arthropoda; class Insecta; order Lepidoptera; family Sesiidae; genus Sesia; species Sesia apiformis. The sequence continues at coordinate 3,073,791 of OU611958.1, forward strand.
TCCGATACCTCTCTATGCCTACCTAAATATCGATACCTAAAAAATGGCCCTATGATCCCGCCGAACCAAAAGCCGCACTAAACTGTGACTCTTTGAGGATGCATCCATTTTTCATGAATCTCATGATTGGAGAATTCCAAGCCTCAGATACGACAATTTTGCTTATTGACGTATCCGTCAAGGTGGAAATGGACCTCGTCACTAAAGATGATTTTTTCGCCAAAATGATGGTCCACTAATGATGCTGATGCTTACATATTTTTGGAATCAATTACGTTTTATTGTAGTGCAGAAATGCGCATTATTATTTTTTCAAATTGCTTTTTAGATCAAGTTATGGTAAATTTACTGTTGTACGCGGGCGCTCGGACTAGCCGAGCTTGTATTAAAAAAAAATACAATTGGTAATTTGCTTTAAAAAAACAAAAGCGTATGAGTAATCTCACGTAAAAAAAACATTCTTTCGATTGGTGTAGTCAGATTTTGAAAAACATTCAACCCAAAAGAGTAACTGTATTTTGCAACCTAATTTGTTAAATAAATAATTAAGCTTAATGTGTGCAGCGGGAAACTTTTATTTCCCTTAAATATAAAAGCAAAAAGATTTTCATAGAGTTTACCGACTGAGAAACTTTTTCCTAAGTATAAATCTCTATTGACTTGCCTAAAAAGGGTATAGAAACTTTTTGCTTAGAAGCTAATTTTTAATTTATGCCTATTTCTTACCTTGTTGCAACAGAGCCCCATAGACATACCAAAGGCAATTGTGTATAGTGGCCAATCCCCCTTGTCTAGGAACTCCCATGGCTTCATAATACGGACTTAGGCGGTGTACTACGAATAATATCGGGCCCATAATGATCACCGCAAACCCAAGGCAGAGCCAGGTCTGAAACAATAGTATTTCATCAGGCCTAGTTCAGTTCTCCAATTAAGTACAAAAATATGCACGCATTAATCAATCCAATATTTGCATAATTACAAACTTATGTTTGCATTCGTAAAGGTGACATTCTGGTAATTTTAACGTTCATATTCGTTGCTCTAACTGAATGAACAAGTTTGTTTTACAATATTGTATTTGAGGTCGGCGACACTTATACGTCTGTCTGGTTTTTAAACTTTTGTTATCGTGGCTGTTAATAATTGTTATGTAAGCGAGTTACTCGCGATTTATTATTTATTTATTATAGTCGATAGTTTGAAAACACATCTAGAATTTGCAAAGTTCAATTACTAGGTCCCATGTACGAGTACGTGCCAACTTAGATCCATCCTCGCGATTGAAATTTCGGCATCTTTTAATTTCTATTGCCTCTCGGACCAAACGCGGTATGTAATGACGTTCAGTTCATTACTTTTGAGTTACTTTTGGTTTGTGTAACTCAATCCAATGATTGGTTCTTGACTCTGGTTCGTGTGTGTCGATTTTAGGTAAAATACATCATTTTAATCGTCTTTTTAAAGCTTTAAAAACATGAAAATAATTGTATGTATTGTAAAATCGACAAAAATGGCGTTTATATTCAAAAGTTATTTGTTTACTTAAGAAAAGAGAAAAAAATTAGTTAACTAAATAAGCACACAACATTTATATCTCGAAATTAGCAGAATACTTTTTGTTTTTGCCTGCGACTTCGTTCGCATGGTCTACATGAATAGTAGCCTGAATGCGTTGATCCGGATCACAATCTATCCATTAAATCAAAAGAGGAATAACAAGATAGACAGATAAAACTCTTTATTGCACACCCGACACAAAACAAGACAGCAACAGACATTGTAACACATGAAATGCACATAAGGTGGTCTTATCGCTAATAGCGATCTCTGCCAGACAACCTTTGGGTAGAGAGGGAATAAATATTTTAATAACAGGCAAGAATCATCAGAAAGGCTTAACTGAAAATACACCTTACTCTTTGAAGTGACAAGTGACTCTGACCCAATCGGGTCACTAATATAAAAGACAATAAAAGGTCTAAGTTCACATAGCTTTAGTAAGCTGTCATACTTCAACTTTCACAGCACGCAAGAGATATGTTAGTTAATTAACGTAACTCACGTCGGTAGTGAAGGGCAGTAGAAACAGCAGAGCCCTGCTGAGCTCTCGCGGGCGCGCTATCATGAACGAGTAGGGCTGAGTGCTCACCGGTATCGTGTAGTTTATACCTATACGCACACAAAATTATTTTGATACTTTCTTTGAGTTTCTGTGATACATACGACCGAAATATTGGTTAATTTTAATAGGGTTCAGAAAAATAAAACGACCAGCGTGCGAGACATTTGTGCCTTAAAAGTTCAGAGAATCCACGCTATTCTAAGGCCTCTGTTACACAACGCTATTCAAAATAAACTAATTTTAACTGAAATCATAAACTAGTTTCTGACAAAGCTTCGAGCATCGTGCTATTCAAATCTATGTAATTTTAGTCACTCGGTTAATTTTTCGAATTAATTTATGTTTAATTTAATTTTGTTAATCTTAAGGGAATAGTTTTAAATTTGATCTTTTTAATTTAATTTTTGCTCCACCATTTTGGCCGATACTGTTGGAAAATAGTATCGTGGCAAGTAGCACGCCGCGTCGCTTGAGAACCGACCAATTACTAAACGATGGCACTGTATGAGAGCCGCCACTGAAATGCATGTACTATGAATTAAAAATAACTGATTGGGTCTGAGTTATTTATTTATTGCACACACACATGAAAAAAAAATAGGTACAATAGAAAATACGTACAAAAGGCGTCATTATCCCCTAGGAGAATTCTACCAGTAAACCTGGGAGAGCGATAGGTAAGGAATCAAAAAGGAAACATGTAGTGTTTATTAGTGTTTATTTTATAATAGATAAACACTATTTAGATTTATACATACAATTAGTGATTAGTTTGCTTTGAGTAAAGCTGTGTGACAAAGGTCTACGGCCTAATTGTCACCAACCGCACGGCACAGCAGCAGCGCGGTACGTCAAGATGATCGTGTATTTTATAGTGAACTTTATAACGTGACACCGATATAACGCAAAACCTATTAAATGTCACCTATTTCATGTCAACCTATTTAAAATATATAAAACCGTTCCAGCGACAAATAAAATTATTTGAAGAAATAAATTAAAAGTTACAAAAATGCAAGTTTTTGTTTTCCGGTCTAAGCCGCTCATAGTGCTCGTGGCTCGGACCCTGCGTCTAGCTAGACGGTGCGCGCAGCGTGGCCGGGCGACGCGCGTAGTATAAAAGATATACTAGAATTGACCTATAAATCATGAAAAAAAAACTATAGTAAAAACTAGTAGAATTGATTCTACTCAATACTGAATAACCTATTTTCAGCTTCTGCGCTATTTCAGTGACACATAGTTTAAACTTGTTTAACGCTTCGAGTTTAGCTAGCGACGAAGACGTGCGGCAGCTAGTGCGTTTGGAATGTTTAGATTCGGCAGCTAGTGCGTTTAGAATGTTTAGATTCGGCAGCTAGTGCCTCTAGTGCTTAGATTCGAAATAGAGATGAGTAGTTGGCGAGTGAGAAATAAAAATAAACTAGCCCGCCTATTGTGAATTAATCTTTAACTAGCTCACCCTCGCTCTTACTACATGCGTATTATCATCTAGTTCACTCATTCAAAGGACAAAGTAATGTAGTCGCTGTATCATTCTCGCTCGCGACGCGTCAAGAACGATACACGACTACATATTTCTATATATACGTAAAGGACATAGCTATTGATACTTCAATTTGACAACCACCAAATGGAGGGAAAAAACGAATGTCACTCCATTGGGGATTTAGTAGATTCTATTGGCTCCACAATAGGGGACCGTGACATGAAATTACAAATTGTACTATAAATAAATGTAAAAACCACAAAAGAAAACGTACAAAAAAGATTAAATTTTTTTTTGTTAAACAAAGAGACAAATATAATAAATAAAAGGTACAATATTCGTCGTTAAAAAAGTATTTAAAAAATATATTCCGCCGTTAGAAGGTTACACTGTTACGTAAAGTACGTCAGCTGTAGTATTTTACATCGTAGTACTTGTAAAATACCACAAATGGCGTCAATTTAATCTCTAAGGAAACATATCGGTAACAGTGTATGAAAGACCATATCCTGTTATGATTGGACATAAGTCGTGTAAAGCTTCTGCGAGTGTAACATTCATCACTCAATTTTGTCGCTTCATCGTTCTATATATTTCACCGAGCTAATTAAGCTACTCAGCTAGACGAGTGGTATAAAAATTCATATCTCTCTTGTCGTTACAATGATATATTTATTGTATCACTTCGTTTATTATCGATTCGATTCATTCATCGTTCGAAAACCTAAAAAGAAAAAATGCATCTTACCGAGGTTTACATCAGGGAACACAGTGAAAGAAGCCGCTGCGAGCGCTACGTGGCGCCGCGCCACGGCCGTCAGTGTTAACATCGCATTTTGACTGTATAGAGACTGAAAAATAATACCAAAAGAAAAATAGTACAACAGTCACGAAAATAGGTATAATACAACTATAACTAAAAATAATACAACGGTGACAGATAAAATAATTCAGTGGTAACTGAAAAATAACAATGAGTGACAACATACAGAGTAACAAACTCACATATTTCATTTAAAAAAATCCTTTTTGGGATAAATATCAAATTCAGAAAAAAATCATAGAAAATGTTATTAATTGACAGAAATTCAGTATTTCAGGATGCAGATACTTTTCATTTAAACCTGTATAACAAGACTTTAAATAAACGTGGCCAGGAAAAAACGAACGGCGGCCATCTTGAAATGTTTAATAATTATCATGTTATCAATATTTATTTATAAATGATCCTCAGTTATACATTATTGAGTACGAGATAAATATATTGGAAACTTACATTAACTGTAGACTTATTCGAAGACTCTTGTTTAATATCACTCGGATAGAGCAGTTTCATCCTAAAATTTACTCACTTTTATTATTTGCAGATAACAAACAAAAGATGGTCACAACTTTTTCGAATGAGACTTACGTGAAATTTTTGCTCTTAGCCAATTGATTGACTATATCAAATATTAATCCACTGTGTTTGATTATAGATCCAGATTCATTTTTTTCCAGAATTGTCCATGGTGGATTCTGAAATTTCATATTTAATATACTAATAGAACACATCAAAAAAGTTCAATGTGAGCAGCAGAATCAAAAACGAATAATAAGACGTGTTTGTGAGAACACGAATATAAAATACTTCTGTTCAAAAATTTTGTATTTTGTTTCCGAACGACTAATGATTTCAATTTATTGATGTAATAACCACTCTTCGCTCCTTCACCATTTTCATAGTTGAAGCGGATAACCTATTTGTCTTCACATTTTTTTCTCACTCAATAACCCTAGGATGGGGTGGGTGTCGTGTCGTGGGTCCAGAAATATAAAGACAAACACATCAAAACGATTCGAACTAAAATTTGTATTTAAACGTGAATTTCCGACCGGGAATCGAACTCGGGTCCCTCTGCACAGCAGAAAAGTGCAATTAGTACATTCCACCAGTGTCAAGTTTATCTTCGTAATTAAAGTCAAAACAATTTAAAACACAATATTTTCTTAGGTTTTCGCGATTACTATAAATATCAATTAAACAACTTTGAACGGTTTAAATCGCGTATATTTAACATTATTTTTATCCCGACGTTTCGCACACTTTGCAGTGGACGTGGCCACGGGGTGACTAATTGATTTTATTTGTCACTTGAGTTATTAAGAAATTATTTGAACTACCGTCTGAAAAATTTTTTTAATCATAACATTCCCTATGCACGGAGTATTCGCTCACGGTGTCCAGAGGTCTTGCAGTATCGCGTTGGCCTTGGGATTTAATTAATTTAATGACTGGATCCCAAGCCGGTGGTACTTGCCAACCATCTTCTCTATTGAAATTTGGGTGTTTCTTGATTTCAATAGCCTCGCGTAACATTCTTGGCATGAACCGGCTCTCTCTAGCGAGGATTTGTGGATTATCGAATCGAATGTAATAGTTGGGTTTGTCCAGAGCATGTTCACAAACTGCAGACTTGACGTCTGCAAAGTGCTTTGCAGACCACGTCCACTGCAAAGTGTTCGAAACGTCGGAATAAAAATAATGTTAAATATACGCGATTTAAACCGTTCAAAGTTGTTTAATTGAAATTTAAAACACATTTTGTCAAGGTCCAGTCCCGTCGGATAAGTCAGAAGTCGCTCATAAAGTGATAGTAGGTTTAGTGGGGACTGAAGAGGACTCCGCGGAACGACACGAAAAACACTTTTATTTTATTATAACAAACATTCTGCACAAACACCAGACACTTTGAAGTTTAATAAACCTATAACTATTATACCACAAAACCCACAATATACAATTTTTACATTGATCAAACAAAAACTCAATCATCACACTTCTTGAAATCCCGTCAAAAGTCTCCATACTGTATATCTTCTATGAAAATTTAATAAATAAATTAAAATAGAACACTCACGTGGTAAGTTATAATAGGTAACTCCTTCCTTCTAAACCCGTGGGCAATGTGTGGAAACAATTCGTCTGTCAATCTAATCCCGTCCACAGGGCGCCAGTACCCAACCTGAAAGCGAAATATTTTACCTACTAAGTCAAAAGTCATAAAAGTCTATTTAAGTCAAAATATAAATATATTACCTACCAGCATTTATCACAAGCATTGCATCACAAAATGCCGAAGTTTGTAAAAAGTGCGTCTGCGCTAATATGATTTTACAAGGTCGGCGGCGCACCCGCATGCGCCCTGGTGTTGCGGGTGTCCATGGGCGGCGGTAACACTTACCATCACGTGGGACCGCTTGCTCGTCCGCCCACTAGTCTATATATATATATATATATATAGCTTAATATATATATATATATATAGCTTAATATATATATATATATAAGTCGGCTTAATATAAACGTGAACGCGAGTGTGGACGGTTTTCGCGGACTTCTCGTGCGTACACGACTTGTTTCCCGGTCGGAGTCGGTAAGCTGTATCCGCGACAAAAGGTTCGCGGGCGCGAATCGCGAACGCTCTCCACATTCACACGTCGTCCTCAGTGCGGCGCAAGAAGCAGTTGCGAGCGAATGTACGTATTGTATGATTTATTATTTCAAAATGAGTATCAGTTGGAGTGAAACAATTGAAATAAAAAACCATAGAAATTTCATTCGAGCAGATGGATACAAATTATCCTCGACATGGAATACAGTGATTAATAAAATTAAACATCGCGATTTTTCGTCTGACGCTATTTCTGATATTGTGAGTGTGTTGTGTGCCGCAACTTTCCGGACTATGAAGACCAAACGCGGGTACTTGATGAAACTGCTCGTAAATCTCGACGTGAAATAACCGCCTCGTCAGACAGCTTGTGAACATGATTGGTGCAACCCAACCGAAACATCGAGTAAAATAAATAAGATAAACATTGCGTTAAGACCCATTTAAATAGATAAATATGTATGAAAAACGCGAAAATCACAGTTGTGTTATATTGCAAATGATTAGTTACCTGTAACAATTCGGCGTGCTCTATAATGCCTGTGGTGTTCCAGTCTGCTTTCACCTCGGGCGCGTCCGTATCGTTGTACTCCTTGTACGTGGAGCCCCAAGTATCCGCGGCTAATGCCCGCCAAGTACTGCAGTTACCGCAACGGCTGTTAGCTGATATGTGTTGCTGGGAATAATTAGACCATAAATATAATAATGCAAAGCAATGCAATTAGCCCTTTCAGTACCCACTGGCAGTTAGTACCTACCTACTCCCCTGCTCATACACATCGTCTTGTACATGAGGAATGTAAACGCCACGTTGGTCAAACGGGTTGGAGAATCCACTCTTATGGATGTACTGTTTTTTTTTTATGGACGAAGGTGGCGACGAGCATACAGTCCACCTGATGGTAAGTGGATACTGTAGCCCATAGACATCCGTGATACATGCCAACATTAGTCCAAAATGACAAACGTTGGCACGCCCCCGGATGCGCTGCCTACCTTTGGATATAGGAATGGATTTGAAGAAAGGGTTGGGGAAATGGGGAGGGATAGAATGGGAATGGGCTCTGGCATATCTCACTCACTACCGAAACACGTACGTACATTAGGGAAATAAGATAAAGTGAGAAATGCAGTACATTTCAAGTACAGTTCTTCTGTGAGAGAGGGGTAACGTGGCCAGTCGAGTGCGCCCAGCGGCTGTATACTGTATTCTCACACTGTAGTTCCTTAGGGCTTATGGTAGCGGCTTTTTACGCCACCCGCGGGAAGGATGCGATGGTGCTATTCTAAAACTCACATATTTTGCATTCGAATTATTGCAACATTCAAATTATTGCATTGCTGTTTTGCGCTCGCGGACGTACAAATTTTAAGTAAAAAGAACAAGAAGTAAACTTAAATCATGCATTACTTATCATTATAACTTATTATGTATATGTATTATTTTATTATATTAACTATATATTAGGGGTTAAAGTATGAAATTGCCGATTTGTACTGAAAAACCAAAACTCGTTTTTTTCTAAAATGTAACATATTTATTTAATCAAAATATTTACCCTCGTTATCTATACATTGTTGCCATATAATCGGAAGTTCATTTATGCCTTTGCGATAGAACTCTGGGGATGTAGATTCGACAAACTGTGTTTACACAGTTGCATACTGCATTTTGTACTGCCTCTTGGGAAGAAAATTTTTTACCATGTAGAAAATTGTCCAAATCACGAAAAAAATGGTAGTCCGTTGGAGCAAAGTCTGGCGAGTACGGAGGATGACGTATGGTTTCTAACTGCAGCTCCTGTAGAGTTACAACGGTTTCTCGTTGCAGTGTGAGGTCTTGCGTTATCATGGAGCAATAATGGTGAAGATCGATTCACGAGTCGGGGCTGTTTCACTGCTAGTTTCGCCATCATTGTTCGAAGTTCGGCACAGTAAACATCTGCTGTTATTGCTTGACCAGACCTGAGAAAGCTATAGTGAATAACACCACGAATAGACCGCCAAACAGTTACCATTACCTTTTTATTGGTAAACTTTGCCTTAGGGCACTGTTGCGGCGTTTGACCTGGGGTCAGCCATTGCATTTTTCGCTTTCGGTTATCGTAAAGAATCCACTTTTCGTCACATGTCACAATTCGATCCAATATTCCTTCATTTCTGTACCGATTCAACAAGGCAACGCAAGTTTCAACACGCCTTTCTTTCTGCAGATCAGTCAAATCATGAGGCACCCATTTTCATATTTTTTTATCTTAATGATTTGATGTAAATGAGTCAATATTGTAGGTAAGGTAACGTTAAACCATGCCGCTAATTCCTGGGTAGTTTGACTCGGATCGGCTTCCACCATCTCCTTCAATTCAGCGTTATTCACCTGTGTGGGCGGTCTTCCACGTGGTTCGTTATTCAAGTCGAAGTTTCCATTACGAAAACGTTTAAACAAAAAACGCACGGTTCGTTCATTAGCAGTCTCCTCTCCAAACGCAGCATTGATATTGCGAGCCGTTTCTGCCGCGTTAGTTCCGCGTCGCAACTCGTATTCAAAGATTACTCGGATTTTCGAAGTATCCATCTTTCCCGTCTAAGCTGAATAAAAAAAACAATTGAAAGTCGAAAATCGAATGTTGCACATTTTTTAAACATTTTTTAGAACCTCATAGGTATCATGTGAAAACAGTTTCACTCGAAAATCTCACACCATGAAGGTTTTATGTCAATTCAAAGTATCTATTACTATAAAACAGCAATTTCATACTTTAACCCCTATTATTTCAATAGTGTCTCTTAATTAAACTATTTTCTAAAACGTCATAACTCAAAGACACTAGTGAAACAAAACATACATAAATAAGAAATTAGGAAATACTGTTTAATCAATAGACCAAGTCCCGTTATAATATAATATACAATACCCAGCATTTTAAAACTACATGAATTTATATCTGTCATGTTGCAAGATGTTCTGATTTTACCGACGGATTTCCAGTATCTAACAAAGTGACAAAGAAGGACACTCAAGTTCATGAAACTATTTTTAATTTTCAATATAGTCTCCGTGTATTTGAATAACACTTTTCGGATCCTTTAATTAGCATTTCTATCCCAGTATAAAAACAGTCAGAAGTTTTGTCTTCAAAATAGGCGAAAACCGCAGCGTTCACTTCATCATCATCTAACTATAGGGTATAGATGGACTATAGACGTTATATTGACTATGGACTATAGACGGTGGCGAATTTCCGTGAAGACAAACTTTGAAACAGCAGCTTTCGCAACTGCGGCGGTGTGGACGGGGGGTGCATTGTCATGCAGGAGCCGTACACCTTTGCTTAGTTTTCCACGACGTTTCTGCTCGATTACTTCTCGCAATCGCTCCATGTGAAATAATAGCACCAATAGCTTCCAGTCACCGTAGTATTGCGTTATTTTATGTCTATAAACAATATTCCTTGACAGTCCTAGAATATCGAACCCATAATCTTGTTGGTGGACCGAGTCACCTTTGCCTTTCTAGGCGGTGCTTCGCCAGAAGGACACTACTCCATCGACTCCCTTTTGAAAAAGAGATCATAGTAAAGAACCATACTTTCATCCCCAGTAGGAATTAGCTCCAAAAAATCGTTTCCGTTTCTCTAAAAGGCCCCCAAAAGTCCTTTAGAGCACGGTACTCGTTCACTTTGCTGCACACCTGTAAGAAGTTTTGGCACCCAACTCGCACTACCTTTATTCATATGAAGATGTTCATGAAGAATCCTAAGGACTGTAGTTTTGAAAGCCTTGTCCTTGCTGCTATTTCTTTGGTCTTTTAGCAGCCGGTCGCTCACAATTTCTTCTTCCACTAATGTGATGTTGTTTGGAGTGAGTGCCTCAATGGGTCGACCGGAGCGAGGTTCGTCGTCGACGGACTCTCGTCCTAATCTTTGACGGTGGAAAATGATGGAGAAGAATCCCCGTACACATTATCCAACCTTTGCTTAGTACCGGTCGGGCTAACACCTTCCTTTGTAAGGAACTCGATCACGGAACGATGTTCCAGTTGAAACATTTTAAAGATTTTGCGACTTCCTGTTGTTCTAAGAGTCGAGGAATCAAAACTAACGAGGGTTCAACTCTAAAAATTATACACGAATTAGCAGGATAAATGACAATTACAATGACGTACAATTTGTTTTTTTTAGACATCTAGAAATATATCAGGCCGGAAACTTTTGGACCTCATTGGTAATTTTCTAAAAACAACATTAACATTTTCACGGTGTTCACAGATAAATTATAGAATTTTCTAAAAATTAACAAACAACCAATGTAAAACATACCTGCATATGCTTCAAAAGCATATCCCTCCTCTGTATCTTGGTGGGTCTGATGGCCTCCCACTCTTCATCAGAGACTTGCGAAACGACCTCGAATTCGTCTTGTACCGCTGTGTCAAGTGCTGATATAAACGCATTTAACATCTCTTGACAGTAACACATTATACCGTTCTGGAAGAAGGTGATCTTCATTGAGGTCAAGCTTAAATAACGGTTTATTTAAAAAGCGGTTTTCTTTATTTGTCAGAACAAAATTCATATAATGGTTACATTCACCCAAAAAATTCATTCAATCAAAGTTAAATGACCTTTGTGTTCAATGAAGTTTATGTCGGTGTGTATAGACAAACAAAATAAGTGCGTCCTCGCCTGTGCGATTGGTTTTTGTTATAGAATAGATGACAGACGAGCGGACGGGTCACATGATGGTAAGTGGTCACCGCTGCCTACCTTGCAGAATCGGTGCAGGGACGGGGCGAACTCACTTATCTTGTTTGTCTATACCTATATGTGAATGTTCAAGTAAAAAGCGTCCAGATCTTCCGATATGTAATTGGGTCACGTACCTACAATTTCATGCTGAAACATCTTTACATGACCTTTGTAACTCACATATTTTAAACAAATTATGTTTAGAGAAAAGGCACAGTCAACAATATGCTCATGTTCCCAAAACCATTGTATTCTAGCCCTTATTACTGGCGTATTAAGGACCAGATGGGTATAGGTTGACCTGTAGCTGACTGTACCAGTGGTCAGTATGCCTAATTTATTGACAAAATTATGTTTTAAATTTGTTTATGTTGACAATTTATGTAACAAGCGCTTACTTTGCAATCCGGATCAGTGTCAGTTATATTATATATGTATGCCAAATTCTCTCCCTCGTACAAGGCGTTAATAAGGTTCGTCAGGTTTCCATTATGCACATTAGTGTCAGATATGACATACAACCATTGCGCTAGTGTGTGTGACATAAGCAAATCCCGTGCAGTATCTGCCATAGTTGCCATGACATCTGACGTCACTATTGCCAAAAAATTTTCTCCTGAAAGAGGTCACAACGATATAATCTGGTTGCTCTATTACCAAAATTGGCCGTGTGGTGTCGTTTAAAATGGCACCAACCCATCTCTTCCCATGGGTGTCTTAAAGGGAGACTAAGGGGGTAACAAGGGCTACCACAAGCCCTGAGGAACTACACTACCTCTAAAAGAGTGGACTTGCCAATCCACTTGGTCAGGGTGGCGTTTTAAGGTCACACAGCCCTCGTGCACAAGATAATGCGCGTGAGGAGGCACGTATCTAGTAGTAGGTACTGAAAGGGGTGATAACGACAAATTGCCATGGATATACCCGACGCATAGTACCAGCTATAATACAAACTTATAGGTCTTGAAGTAACGTCATAATACCGGTTATTTTGTTTCTATATTCAAAGCAATATACCAGCCCTAACACAACCATACCATCAGCCTATATCTCTCTACTGCTTGATATAGGCCTCTCCTAAGGCTCACCACCATACAGGATCCTCGGCTATTCTCATACGACCACCACCAGTGATTTTCTTTACATCGTCGGTACACCTGGCCGGACGGCGCCCACACTGCGCTTCCCGGTACGTAACCTCCATTCGAGGACTCGTCTGTCCCAATGGCCATCGGTCCTGTGGCAAATATGACCTGCACATTTCCACTTCATAAGTCCATTCTACCGATGCGTCGTGATGTTGCTTTAAAGTTGTTTAGCATTCAGCTTAAATCTTTCAGCGATTCTGCCATGATGACTATGTCATCGGCGAAACGAAGATGCAAAACGTATTCGCCATTCACACTAATTCCACGTCCTTTCCAGTCCAACATCCTAAAGTGCATCTTCCAGCGCGTTTGTGAAGTTTCGAATAATACCTGTCTCCCTGTCTCCCATCTCCCTGTCTCACTCCTCGATGCAGCTGGATCGGCCAGGTCTGCTAGTCTTGGATTCGGATCGCCATGGTCGCAATGTTATACAGATATTTCAGCACCTCGATATATCGCCAATTGACTTGGCACCGCTATAAAGATTTCAGAACAGCCCAGATCTTGATAAAGTCTTGGTAGGTCTTGGCTTTCTCGTAGTCCACAAAAGCAAAGCACAAAGGCTGATTACTTTTCGATTATTTTGTATTATTTGATTGTTCTGTATAATCTGTGTGTGAATGTTGTCTACGGCTGTAGACTTTTCGAAACCCAGCCTACTCCGGCGGCTGAAATTCGTCAAACCTCCGGGTGAGACGATTTGTAATTACCCTTGAGAATGGCTTATATACGTGGCTCAAAGAAAAATAGTTCTATAGCTCTTCAATAAGGTTTTGTCTCCCTTCTTGAAGAACAGGAAGACGAAACTCCTGCTCCACGCCTCCGGTGTTATGCCGATGTTAGGCTTTTAAAAGATTTGATGTTATACCGTCTTCAGCGGTGGCTTTACCATTCTCAAGCTGTCACTGAGGGAATACTAATCTTACCCTGATTGAAGTCTGGAATATCGTGGTGTAATGCCGTGTTAACTTTGCAGGGCGATCGTTCTCCTCGTTCTCCTCGTGGGTTATAGGCGCAGGTGCATGCGCAGCGTAGAATTTTCCATAGAACCTTTCAATGACTGTGAAGAACTCTGGTCTCGAAGACCAGTCCAAAAGGCAAAAGGCAAAAGGCTCAGCAAAGACTTTAGAACCTTTATTGTTCTCTATCGTCACCTCAATCAGTTTTGTATTGAAGCGACGAAGATCACGGCGTATCAGCCGTCGGACTTTTTTATTCAGTTGTCGATCTGGCGAAGAAGTAAGCGATGCTCTCTCGCCTCAGTTCCACGAGATCCAGAATCTCGCTAGAGAGTTTAGACTCTTTACCTCTGCGCTATAGTTTAAGATATTTACAGCGCACTTTGTAGGTGCTGGCCACTTACCATCATGTGGCCATCCCGCTCCTCTGCCATCTATACTGTAAAAAAGGATCACTCTCACCAAGTTAGGCGTGGTTTCCAGTGCATCGAATCTATTGTGGAGTTCCAACTGAAAGTCATTGGAGCTTAACACGGTTTGAGGTGGTGGTTGACGAAGATTAGCCTTCATCAGAACAGACCTTTCTAGCGTATAGTCGCTATTTAGAGTGCCACGTACAAGTCGGTGATCGCTTCCGGTCTTAAAATTGTTGATCACTGTAACATCTCTAAATATGCGCCTCTTACTTGCAACGATAAAGTCAATTTCATTCGTGTCCTACCGTCTGGGCTTTGTCAGATCTACTTCCTGTAGGACTTCTTTTTGAAGAAAGAGTTCATCAAAAAAAGTTCTTGTATCTCGAGGAAGTTGACCAGTCTTTGGGCTCGGTGGTTCCTTTCTCCAAATCCACTTTCGATTCTCAGCGTTCTCGTATTCTCACTTTGGCGTTGAAATCCTCAACAACAACGCTGAATTGAGTCTTGATAGTCTGATTCAGGGGTTTTGATATATCATCATAAAACGCCTCGACTTCGTCGCTCATGTGTGTAGACGAGGGAGCATATACTTGCGCATTCTTTAAAATTATCTAACCTGAGAACATAATACGCAACCCGCGAGCACACATTGGATACATCTACAACGTTGTTAATCTTGTTAATGGGAAAACTGACCCCTGTTTGGGATGGTTGGTCACCTTGTCGGTAGTAGAATAGGTATTCAGATTCAAGGGTCATCCTGAATATCCCGCCTTATCCTACTCAGCTCGATTTCCAACTCCACTACGTTTTGTCGTCATGTCATCATGTCTCAAACATGATGACATGACAACACAGATCATGTCATGTCTCAGAGTCCTCGTGTTATTTCATATAACAAGAGGACTCTGAGGCATGATGAAAGCGACGACTGTACCTGGCTACATATAACTTATATGTAGCCAGGTACAGTCGTCGGTTTAGGCAGCCTAACCGAATCCGTGGATTCTGATTCTTCGCACCCCTGCCCCACCGTTACCGTAGCCACTGCCGTAGCTAGGAATAGTAGGACTGCCGGGGATTGGGGGCAATCATGTGTTTCTTGTTTTCATTTAGAGGTTTATGCCCTAATATCATGCTGGGCAGGCGGGTTGTTGATCGCAATGACCTAGACCTCTCGCACCGGTGATCCGTCACCGGTCTCTGGATATACAAACTGCATAGGGAAAAATAAAAAGTCATACCTATATGTTTAACAGGCAGTTTGGACAAGACTCTGTGCATCTCTTTCCTTCGAAAATACTCATTGGTCTCGTGTTTCATCTTGAAGACTGTCACGGACACGGGACTCGTACTCGCTTCGTATGTACGAGACGTGAGAGCTTGTACTACTCGGGAAATCATATCACGACCTATAATAAACAGAGGGATAGATAATGCAAGCTGTTTGTCACTGTATACCTGAAGTTGGCGCTAAGCTCCTTCTCGCGCCGCTCATTCTGTCTGTTCCGTCCCGTGTCGCCAGCAAGTTTACAAACACCAGGTTACAAAACACAAAAATGCCTAATTGCGCTATAATAAATTGTAAATAGGTATACCAGTTAAAATTGGTGAACCATCAAGAGAGATATTTCGTTTTATTGACTAGTGGTTTCCCATCACTAATTATGTCTTCAGGACTAAGTTACTGAAAAGATTTCAATGAAATTTGGCAGAGAGGTAACCTGAAATCGGAAAAAAGACATTCGCCCAACGGAACTTCGCCCGCGTGTAGGTATATATGGATAAACAAAATAACTTTTTAGAACATTCACGATTTTAAAGGCAGTATATAACGTTATTATAATAACAGAATAGCGATGTTCTGCAGTGGGACGTTATTGGTTAATTTCAAATACTAGGTCACAACCAGAAAGTCTCTTTAATTCAAAAACACACTAATTAAGTACAATTTTACGTTAAAATTAACTTACTCAAAGTATCATCATGGAGTATCACAGCAGATTTCCACTTGAACGCGTTCATGGTCCTCAAATCCAACACCAACTGAGGCAATTCTTCGCCTGGATCACTGTATGTAACTGTGATGGCAGCACTCCCCGGTAGTCGGGGACAGTCCACTTCTGTTAACGCGAAGAGTAAAAGTTCCTCATCTTGGGTCCGAGAGAATAGAGACCAGGTATCTTCGCATGATGCCAGGCTGAATACTGCTAGAAAACCTAAAAAAAGTAGACTTTTTGTATTATTTCACAGAGCTTGTAACAATTTTAATTGTCTGTTCAGAGTTCAACTAACTCAAAGATGCCCAAATTTATTTTATCAGCTATCTACAGCAGAAAAATTGGGCGGCATCAGCATGAGATTGACTATATTAGGCTGAAAAAATCTTTTGTTAAAAGCATTTATTGCACATGTGAGTTATATAAACATGCCATGCCATGTAGTGATAATTATGCCCTGAATTATCACTACGCGATAAGTTCAAAATCCCACCTCCAGTGACACAGTAATAAAATTTAGATGGTGGTGAAAAGTAGGTAGATACATGTATCTATTTAAACGGGGTCTTACCCGTTTAATGTTTACCCTGTTTGTTTTACTCTACGTTTCGGTCGGGTTATACCAACCAGTCAGCTTCAGTCAGCTTGTGACCATGGTTAGTGCTTGTGGTACTATAAATAAAAAGCGATATTTTTTTTTTGTGAATGAAGTGGTCTACTTTGAAGGTCTAGCAATCAACCGCCCGACCGCAATCGGCCGTTTGAGCACCTGATCTATCTGATCTTTTTAATGTATCATCATCATTAATTTATATTCAAAATTATCATCATTTATCATCTAGGGATTTTACGGAGTTCCAAGTCTGAAACTATGTGTTAATAGATAGATAAAGAAACAAAATGAGACAGTAACTGATATTGTAACACATGAAGTACATGAGGTGTTGATGATTTTATTAATGAAAAAAATATATAATTTAATGGTCCTATTACCTTGAAATTTGATATACATATTCTACATAATAATTCGAAATCGAATGAAATTTGATATAATACATAATTATACAAAGTGTTTTAATATTTTTTTAAATATTAAATTTAATATTTTGTACAGAATCACAATCAACGGGAGCAGGGAGCAATGCGTCGCGCTACCAGATATATGGCAGGTAGCAAGTTCGACTAATCACTACCTTTCTACTACTACTAGCGTACCTTTCTTCAAACTGATGGTGCTCCATGAGTAATAGTGTACGATGACTCCGCCATGTTTGAGCTCAACTCTCGTCAACTCTTTGATGTAATCCTTCAGCTCGTCCACAATTGGCTGGTACTTTTCGCCGAGGTACTGCCGATCTAATACTACGGCTGAAAATGAAATAACATACACGTCAAATATAATAGCGAAACAGATATATAAATATATAACAGATACAATTATTATATAAATATATAACAGATACAATCGCAGTCATTTACACCTGATAAATTAAAACTTTTTTGCTTGCAGTGCTGCGAAATCAACAATCAACATGTCCTTGTCCTTAACGCTAGTTGCAATTTGCACTTCCATATTGTCGGCGAGTGCAATTATCAATGCACTGTTGCCAATTTAATGGAAGCTGATTGATATAGACTGATTTAGATATAACTGGCCAGTTCTCTTTTTAGAGGTGATATGTGATCCATTCAATGACTGTGATCCCATCTGTTATTATCAGTCCTGTGACGATGACCTGCCCACTGCCACTACTGTAAAAATATATTAATATGTAGAAATTTTACTCACCTCTTGGAAAGCCAATCACTTACAAATTGGCATAAATCTGCAGGCATCTCAGATAGAAATTGCCTTAGCAGATTGATTTGGAAATTGACGGCACACATTTACTCATTAACTAGCTACAGATTCAATATTTAAACGAGCCAAATATACAATCACTCATTGGGTCAAAGAGAGTGCAAATGATAAAATCAATATCTTGTGATATTATCAATCATAAAATACAAGATTAATTACACGAGGAGTTTCTCAAACGGTTAGGGCGAGAATATTGTATACGATTCTCGTATGCAACCAAACTACATACAGTTCTTGCCAATAACAGTTCACATGATGATAAAAACTCGATGACATAACAGGGATAACAGTGATCAGATGATGATAACAGTTGTTTATACTAGCTTTTGACCGATGTTCGAGAAACTCTCCTTGTGTAAATGAGCCACAACAGTCCGAAAACATTTAAAAACACCAGGCAAAAGATAAACGTTTCCAATCCAATTTTTTAATATGGCCCAATCGATACTTAAAACATTTGTAAAAAAAATTAGACATTCAAAATTAATGCGACGCGCGACGATTCAAACATCAGACGTCAAGAGGTGACAGATCCGTTTGATTGATAGAAAAAGAAAAGTGCTGGCTCGAAGCATACGAACACGTTTGTAAACATTGACGTTTTAATGACTTATGATGTCAAATATAAAAATTAAAATTTTACTTCAGGTCCATTTTATAACGATAACGATTGTTAGCATATTGTAAACTTTCGCCTTTTAAAAGATTTTAGAATTTTCAATATTATGGCTAATATTATATTAACAAGGGCGTCGCCAAGTGGGGGCATGGGAGGGCAGTTGCCCCCCTCTAGAGACTCGAAATTAATTAACCAAAGGTTGACTGGCAGATAATGCCACTAGGTAAAATCCGCCCTCTGCACAGAATTAGTATGGGAAAGATTTTAAAAATATTAAAGCACGTCTGTTTTTCTGGTAAGGACGTTGTATTTTGAAGTTAACATTACCTATAGACGCATTCGCGGTGATTAACGAAGGGAAATCCTCTCCTGACACACAAACGACCAAATACAAAAGACCCACATATAACATTTTGCAGCACATCCACTCCACTAACTTTACCCGCCAAAAATGAAGGTTCAGTCATTATTTGAAAAAGTTAATTATCTTTCCAATCAGAAACACAATTATTATTTAAGATTTAATTAATACACAGTAGTAATAATCAAGCACACGTGTTACATATTAACATTTGATGTGAAATCGTTGGAGGTTGGTGGCTAAATGCCAAGTGAGTTCGTAAACGAATGTTAGAGGAATTAAAGGTACAGGGAGTATCGAAATTAGTACTAATGCATTAACAGTAGTTCTAATTAAATAATTCTGGTCGGGCATCTTCATTATGTCACAGTGATCTAATGCTGAGACCATAAAACGGAGTAGTTTGAACGTAATGTAATGAGCATGTTTAAATGTTTGTTTCTTTTTTTATAAGCTTATAGTTTACTTCACCTGTTAGTTAGTATGTTTGGGACAAATCTTGCAAATCAAATTTGCACTTCCTCTAAACTTAAGACTTTGAAATTTTGCATGCTTGTTCAGTTCTGATGACAATACACTAAAATGATAGAAATAACCTGATGCTGCAGCCAGGATTATCTTCTCACGAGGCACTCCTCAACGGTTAGTAACACGGACAAGAAACTTTGCATATACTTTTAATTTTGATAGCTAAACATGATCTTCACCATGAACTGATGCTGCAGCCAGGATTGTCTCCTCATGAGGGCACTCCTCAACGATTAGTAGCAGACATACGTAACTTTGCATGTAGGTTTAATTTTGATAGCTAAACATGATTTACACCATGAACTGATGCTGCAGCCAGGATTGTCTCCTCATGAGGGCACTCCTCAACGGTTAGTAGACTTAATAACATGCACATGAAACTTTGCAAAACAAAACATGACTTTCTATCGTAATGATGCGTTACTTGAAATGGATAGATTGAGAAATATTTCTAACTAAAAAGGTGTAAATAAATTAATGTAAAAAAAACGTTTTTTAAAAACAAGCTTTTATGCAAGCCATGTGCTAAAACGAATAAAGCTAAAGCTTGTTTTAAAAAACGGTTTTTTTATATTATTTCTCAATCCTCTCTTTGTGATATCGTGTCTATAGGCATGGTCCAAAAAAGGATAATATTTTATAAATTGGGTATAAACGTATACCTATATTAAAAAAATCTTTAAATAGACACGTCTCTAGGAATGTTCAAGGATACGGCCGACTGACTAAATTAATACATTCCTACAGAAGACTGCCAATAAATATGCGAACGTACCTACTTCAGGAGTCAAGTGAAGAAAAGATGCTAGAGCCAAGTCCATTCTATTCTTCGAATACAGAGTGTACTTCCATCTCATCCAATTCAATCGCTTAATAGAAAGAAACCGTTATCCCATTATAAACTCTACTCTTCAAATGAGTCCGTTGAATATGATGAGGAAAAATTTCTCATCTAATTAAACTAGCTAATTTTCAATCCATACATTATACAATTTTCAATTTGTATAAAGAATTAGTACATTCTTTATACAAATCCTAACTTTTAAATCCTTAAGGATAGGTAGAATAGCATATTTGCGGACCTCGCAACATTCGTCATTTTTGACTGACTTCGGCATGAATCAAAAATGTTCAAGACGGACAGCATCCACCAGATGGACTGTCTGCTCATATGCCATTTTCTTACTGTTTGAAAAATGTTCGGAGACAGATGGGCCTTTTAACCTACTTCCAAATATAGAATACAAAAAACTACCTATTTTTTTTTTTTGAGTACCTACGGCATAAGAAACGTTAAATAAGAGAACAAAAATATTAAATTTGAATACATAACGTTTGTTTCTTGAAAAAACAAATCACCCTTTTATTTACAGAAGCTTGCGAAAGGTCAATAGGTCCTTAAAAATTCATAATGTAACGAGCTAGCTTCACGCGCCATGGACACGTCAATGGTTTCATTAGGCATCACGTGTCCGCCACTTGTTAGATGGGTTCTTAGTTAGAAATTAGGTCACTTTAACGTGAGTGGGCACTTATAATTAATGTCGATCCTAAAAAAAAGACAGAGTGTATAGAGTATGCACATGATAGGGTTCCGTAGCAGTTTTAGAATAACTTACTCTTTGAATATTATAAGAGTTATTATTATATTTCACCTTGACAATTTTTTTCATACTTTAAGGAAGCTTGTATGAGAAATAAAGTAAATGCCACTAATTCCACATAACTCCTGGGTGCAGGGGGAGCGGCAACCGGCAACGAACTCACATTCGGGCACAGGTTCATATTTACTAATTAGCAGGCTAGGTACTCAGAACGTATTGCGCCGGAGTTTTTTTATAAGAATCTACGAAAATTAGAAACTTTGTCTCATTTAGCAATTTTATCACTGTGCATTTTAATTCGAAGCACTTTTTTCTTTGCGACGCTTTGCTGTCGCCCCCGTCATCTGAACTCAAACATCAAGTTGACAGATATGCAAAAGTAATTATTAACGTATTATTTCTTTTGTGTTTTATTTTTTAATTCTATTTAATCGCCTGAATGTGATATAAGAAATACATTAGAAAATTTCTTATGTATGACTCTTCAATAAAATGGCACGACAGTACAAGAAAGTATTTGTAACTGTGGGCACAACTAATTTCGATGAACTTTGCGAAGTCGTTCAAAGTCTATCAATTATAGAAGTGCTAAAAGACATGGGATGCGAAGAAATGACCATACAAGTTGGAAACAGCAATTTTACCACTGGAGATATCGAAAAAGCGGGTGTAAAATTGCATTTATACAACTTTCAAGATTCTTTGGGAGAGGACATTAGAAATTCAGACTTGGTTATTAGTCACGCAGGTGCCGGCAGTTGTTTAGAGATTCTGGAAGCTAAAAAACCTCTTTTAGTCGTAGTAAATGACTCGCTAATGGATAACCATCAAATGGAGTTGGCAGAGCAACTCCATGTTGATGGTCACGTCTACTATTGCACTCCATACACATTAGAAAGCACATTGCAAGAGGTTGACTTCAATCTACTAGTGTCATATCCAAAAGCCGATATCACAATTTTTAGAAAATATTTAGATGATGTGTTTAGAGTTAAGTCACGTGTTAGTTGATACTTTATTCTAGTTAATATATCATTGCTGCTCCTGCAAAATTCGACCAATGTTACCTAATAGACAGACATATTTTCCTAATAAAAATATCAAAAAATAGATTTTGCAGATACAATCCACATACCTGAATCGTGCCACCTTTCATTTTCAGTTTTGACGACCTGAAGTTTAAAACATGTTTGTTCAATTAAAAGATTTTATGCAGTTTTGAAGCTGGCATACTAACCATGAGTACTGAAAAAAATTAGTTTAAGTGTAACAAGTTGTGTGTCCTCCTTTCTTACGGGGAAGACTTGTATTGGATTTTTGAAGAAAACAATAGTTTACCTAAAAAATTGTTTATTCAGTAACTTGTATTACCTCCAAGAGCGTTTAAGATGGCCATCATGTGGTTTGGCATGCAATCAATCAATGTCACTATGACGTATTGTGAAATGTTCTCCCATTTTTCCTTGATGGTAGATTTCAGCTCCTGTAAGGTCTGCGGAGCTGGGTGGTGAGCTTGCTTTTTTTTCGGAATGCCTAAATTCTTTTGGCTCTAATGGCCTTTCAAGTCACATGTATGGTTTAGTGCATGGGTTGGCAACCTTTTTCTATAGAAGGGCCATTTGGTGGTATAGCAAATCTAGTGTGGGCTGCATGTCATCGGGAAATTAGAAATACACATCTTATACTATTATAGAAGCTAATCTTGTATATATATATGTATATACCTTTAGTATCAGTAACTAACTTTTTAATTAAGTAGGCATTAGTAACTTTTTAAGTACAGCTTAAGTGACATTATATTCTGAAAATAAAAATTGGCTACATTTAAAATATAAGAAAAAAAATCTCAAATATTTTCGAAATGGTTTATTTTCTAAGGAGGGCACTATATTAATTAAATAAATAATTTCATATACTAAAAAGATATTTATATTTTAAGTTTTATAGAAAAAGAAACATTCAGTATCAAGACTTTTTGAATGTTCACATTTTGTACACTTTTTATATTGTAAATCAGGTCTAAACAGTATAAAGGTTTTTGTTTACCTTTTATTTCTACTCGACGTTTCGACACTGGTTACACCAGCCGTGGTCCAGTATCACAAAATATTCCAATATATAGTGCATATAATAGGTTAAAAGAAACCTATAATCTTTACTGCCCATCTCATGGGTGTGGGAAGTGCGATGAAGAAAAATCCGTCTCTATAATAATTGGTTATTATATGTACTCCTTATCCACTCCTAAATCTTCAAAGGTAAATGGTGTATCCAGAGACACGCCATTGTCATTTTGAACTGATGTTGGCATGTATGTGAACTTGTCTTCCGCTTTATTTCTATAAAAAAATCATGTTTCTAACTACATAGTTGATATTTTGGTAAATAAAATAAGACTGAACAATTTTTGTTTTATTTGAAAAAATACAGATCACTCAACATTCTCTGAACAAATAATTATAGTGCAAATTTGACTTAAACATATATTATAAAGAAAACAAGATCAGCCTGTATGTAAATTAAATTCATTTCTATCATATGAAAACTACAACTTTGTACACATTCACATACAATTTTTACAGATGCATGTACAAAACTGTTGTCAACTTATGCGGCTCATTAACTCATTATTGTTACCACTCAAGATATTTACGAAAATAAATTTATTAATAAATATTTTTTAAACTAATTTCTTGGCTTCGAAGAAACTCTTGAGATGTCTCATCTGCCAGTACCCGATGCATATAAGGACACCAGTTTGGAGTAAACTCCACCAAAGCACACGCTGATTTGTGCTTTCTGATGTCTGTCTAAAGCGCTCTTCACGATGCTGAAACAAGCAAACAATATAATTATGACAAATGTCATGTAGCTCACCCCACACAGCCCTAGAGTTCACCTCATAATTTCGAATTAATAATATGTACTGCTTATCAAAGCTTGATCGTCTATTTAATAGATTATATTATACAGTTGGAGACTACGTTCGCGGCGGTCGAGGAATGAGGTACGCGCGAGGCAATCCCTCTCCTCTCCACTTATGGCGCCCGCGAGCTAGCACCGACCGCGCAACTGTCCCACTATCGTTCATACCGATACGAACTAGCATGGAGTAAAAATCAAGAGGATTGTCTGAAAACATAATGTGCATGCAGATATATATATATACAATGGGGACATCTGAAGGTGCCTAACTGCCAATTTAAAATTATCGTAGGAAAAGCAGTTTATTGAAGTCGTTATGTACTAATTTTTGTTTTAGTAAAATAATACAAAACCAAAAAAGACTGGTAACAGTGGCCACTCTGAAGGGAGATTTTGCCTTAAATTTGCTCTTCCTTAAGTGTTGGAATCGGGGTATAAGCAACACCACCAAGAGTCGTTTGGTCCGTGCTTTAATTTTTCCAATATTCATGTACGGAGTGGAGACATGGACCATAAAGGCGAGAGAAAGGCAAAGGATGGACGCGTTCGAGATGTGGTGCTGGAGGCGCATGTTAAGGATTCCTTGGACAGCCAAGCGCACAAACGCGTCTATCCTGTCACAGCTAGGGGTAAAAACGCGACTATCCTCCATATGTTACCAGCGCCTGCTCTCTTACTTCGGTCACATAATACGACGGGGGAATGACAGCTTAGAAAAGCTTATAGTGACGGGCAACACTGAGGGCAAAAGATCGAGAGGCCGCTCACCAACCAGATGGTCAGACCAACTGAGGGACTCCAAGTTCAAATTTCACACTATTGCAAGACTGGCCTCCGATAGAACCCAATGGAGGAATTTAATCCGTTGCAAAATCACCAGGACCACGATCTTCAGCAATGAAGGAACGACTGGAGAGAGAGAAGTGTTGGAAAAAAATGTTTATACAAAAGTAGAGCTTTATGAACTTTATATTCAACAAAATATAAATATTGAAATTTCTTTCGGGAAATTAATTTTGTCTTAATTTTGGAACTACAGTAAAAGTTTTTAGTGAACTTAACCGAGAAATAGACCCAAATTTATACGAAACATTTCGATTTATGTATACATATAAAGAGGAATGTTCAGACTGACTGACTCATCAATGCCGAGCTGAAACAGCTGAAGCTAGAAACATGAAATTTGGGCAGTAGCTTTCATTTTATGATGTAAATACTCACTAAGGAGAGATTTTTCGAAATTCAACCCCTAAAGAGGTGAAACCGGATGTCAAAGCTTGTGTGGAAAAATATTTTATGGTCCTATTAACTTAAAATTTGGTATAAATATTCTACAATGCCTAAAAATCATTAAACATGCATTTACAATTTTTTTTAAATGTGGCATAGCTCTAAAATACAATGTCAAATTTTGTAAGTAAATTCTCGCAAGCAAGCTGCAGGCCATAGGTAGTGTGTTATAAATGTATAAACATTTGAAACCGTTGTTTATATGCAATTCAGCAGGTCACTATAGTGGATATAGTGAAATTTTTCCTAAATTCAAAAGTAGTGATCTAGGTAGATTTCTTTGAAATCTCCCACAAATTGACATTAAAAACACCTGACACCAAAAATTCAAATTATTAACTCTGGCACTGAAAGTCTAGTCTAGTAATAGCTGGAGCTGTTGTAATGTGATGTATGTCACATCACTACTTTTATACACTCTATGCTACTGTCTAGATTATCTATGATCTTATGTCATTCACATTGGAAGTACATAATAAAAATGTATTATTATAATGTTTCTTTTATTTAACTAAATTAGAGATACAACATGGCGCAGCCGATAAAACTAAACATTGAACCGTGAATTTTATAAAGTTTCGACACAAACTTAAGTTTACAAGTTTGCAACAAAAAAATTTTTACGAAAATCAAGATCAAAATATCAAGATGGACGCCGGCAAATGTGCATCCCAAACTAAACATTGAACCGTGAATTTTATAAAGTTTCGACACAAACTTAAGTTTACAAGTTTGCAACAAAAAATTTTTACGAAAATCAAGATCAAAATATCAAGATGGACGCCGGCAAATGTGCATCCCAATTAGAAAATGTCTCGGTTAAACTGCCACCAAACTTAGATATTTCAAGAGAAAATGCAGCTTCAGAATGGAAGTTCTGGTTGTGCAGTTTTGAAGATTACTTGGTCGTTACGGGTAAAAATAAAAGCCCAGATGCGGTAAAATTATCCTTGTTGCGAAACATGATGGGGCCGGAAGCCGCTAGAGTCGTGTCAACAATCCCTATCGCTGAAACCGAGTTGACCTATGAAAATGTTGTCAGTGCAATCACTGCGCATATAAATCCTCGAACAAATATTGTTTTCGAGCGCTTCAAATTTAATGAACGCAAACAACAAGAGGGCGAACCGTTTGATGCATATATGACGGACTGCAGACATTTGATAAAATCGTGTGAATATAAAACTATGGAAACCGAACTGATGAGGGATCACATAGTTCAAACTGTCTATGACAAAGGAACACAGGAAGCCTTACTCAGAGTTGATGAGCTTACACTAGATAAGGCAATAAAATTTTGCCAGACCAAAGAGCAGGCGTCAAGACAAGTATCAGCGATGAATCCTGTGTCCATTGAAGCCGCAAGAATCAATAAGAAACCTTCTAATATATTCAAGTGCAAGAGGTGCCAAACGGAGCATGGTCCACGTTCATGTCCCGCATTTGGTAAAAAGTGTGTGAAATGTGGCTTGTTAAATCATTTTGCAGTGAGTTGCAGGGTCAGCAGTCATAAAAAAGTGCGTGAAGTAAATAAAGAGTCAAATTCTGATAGTGATTGTGAAACTGTTCACTGCAAGGAAGCTAAAAGTATAAATAGCTTAAAATCTGAGTGGTTTGAAGTTATCATTATTGAGGACACCACAATAAAATGTAAGCTTGACACGGGTGCCGATGTCAGTATAATGCCTGTTAATTTATTTAACAAAATTAATAAAAATTTAAAATTAAAGCTACTGCCAACAAATATAAAACTTGAGTCGTTTGAGGGCAGCCAGGTTAGACCGTTAGGCATGATCAGTTTGCAGTGTAAATACAGAGACAATAAATGTCTAGAGAATTTTATAATTGTTGACTGTAAATCCATGCTGCTGGGTTTGCCTGGTTGTGTCAGCCTAAAGTTGATAAAAAGGGTGCATAATGTACAGGCAACTGTACCTGATGTCAATAAAGAAAATTTTATTCAAGAAAATGTTGAAGTATTTAAGGGGATTGGCAAGGTGCCTGGTGTTTTTGAAATTCCCACCAGATGTTCTTTAGATCCAATTTGTTATCCTTCGCCTAGAATCCCACACTCCATGTTGGAGCCGTTAAGAACTGAATTAGATAGACTGGAAAAGAGAGAAGCTATTGTAAAAGTAGAGAATATAAGTAACAAAGCATGTGTAAACAGAATTGTATTAGTTGAGCGGCCAAATAAGAAAATTAGATTATGTTTGGACCCATCTGACTTGAACAAAAAAAATTGCAGAATTTTACTATCATGGTTGGCCAAAGTCTTTACCAGCTGAGCTCAAAATTTATGAAAAATTTAGAGATGACATGTACATGCAGGATGGTTTATTATTTGTAGGAAATAGGCTCATAGTACCTATGTCACTGAAGATCTATGTCCTTGATATTCTACATAAAGGTCATTGTGGTATTTCCAAATGTATCTCCAAAGCTAAGCCTTTATTTTATTGGCCAAATATGCGAACTGATATACATAACTATGTACAAAAATGTAGACCGTGTGAGAAGTATAGTTCCAAAAACTATAATGAACCATTGTTACCCCATAAAATACCTAAAGAACGCTATACTAAAGTAGGCTGTGATATACTAGACTTTAATGGAAAATGCTTTTTAGTGATTATTGACTACTTCTCACACTGGATAGAGCTTTTGCCACTGAGAGACAAGTCTACTAAATCTGTAATTAGTGCCATGCAAGAAGCCTTTACTCGTTTTGGTTATCCGGTAGAGCTAATTGCTGATAATGTACCATTTTCTTCATATGAATGTAAATGCTACTTTAAATCTAAAGATATTGTTTTGTCAACCTCAACCCCAAGATACCCTAAGAGTAACGGTTTGGCAGAAAAAGCAGTGCACATCTGCAAACAGATTTTAAAAAAATGTAAAGAGGATGGCTCTGATTATAGAGAAGGTATATTGCACTATAATAACACACCACTGTCTGGTCTAGATATAACACCCTCACAGATGTTAAACAGCAGGAGGTTAAGAATATTACCCTGTAATAGTGATGTACTAAGACCTAAAGTGCAGAATGATGCATTTAATAAACTAGTTTTAAGACAATCTTTGTATAAGAATACTTTTGATAAGACAGCAAGAATGAAGGTCACAGATTATGTGCCTGGAGACAATGTAGTTTTTAGGGAAGGAAAGATGTGGAATAAAGCTAAGATCATATGTAAGTCCAAGGAGCCTCGCTCCTACATTATAATGAAACAAAATGATTGTAAGCCCTTAAGGCGCAATACATCACAAATGAAGAAATCATTTACTACAGTGAATGATAATGCTAACCTAATGATTGATGTTGATGATTACAATGAGACAGTGGATAGGAAAAACAAAACTCATGTAACTGAATAGAGTTTCCCCACAAATATTAATGTACCCTATATGACTAGAAGTGGTAGAACTGTTAAACCTAGACAAGTCCTAGATATTTAGCCGTGTTCCAATTCTAGGGAGGGAGGTGTTGTAATGTGATGTATGTCACATCACTACTTTTATACACTCTATGCTACTGTCTAGATTATCTATGATCTTATGTCATTCACATTGGAAGTACATAATAAAAATGTATTATTATAATGTTTCTTTTATTTAACTAAATTAGAGATACAACAGGAGCTACATCTGAAATTAATCCTAGCTATTCTAATGATATCAAGGCAGGTTTTATTGCAAAAGGTCTTCAATAATCATTAAGTTATTTACCCTCTGATAACTCTGTTCCTTGGTAATCTGGTGAACCTGGTCCAGTAACTGTCTGATTCTAAGCTGTAGCTCCGTTAGTTTATCCTTCTGTGCGACATTGGCATAATCCACTGCATGTTCTCCCACTTGGATGTCAAGGTGCACCTGTTAAAAGAAAGTTTTTATTTAAAAATCATCTACATAAATACACGACAAGACAAATCTTGTAATTTCTGTAATATATCTGTACTTTTCAGTTATAAACCTTAACTCAGAGGATGAAGCTTCAAAGTTAATCTAAATTTTTGTATTTTCACAAGTCAGAAGTGACTTGAAAAGTTAAGAGATTAATTTGCAAAAGTTATAAGTTCATAGCGTAACTGTTTTTTTTTTGTAATATAGCTCATTCAGAGAACATTAATTAATTAACAGCTTCGCATTTTAAAGCGCACATTCCATGGTACGCCGGCGATTTTTATCTATTAATTTTTAACTATTTAACTATTAATTTAAATAGGTATGGGCATAATTGTTTTTGTATGTATTATTAGATCTTTTATTATATGTTTTTATTTAAAAATGAAATTTTAAGGCCAATTTTGACAAACAATAACTCCAACATTATATGACATTAGACTTTTAAGGTATTATGAACAACATTATACTTTTGAGAATGAATGTAAAGAGTAAAATCTTTTTGAATGTGGTACTTTAATGGTGGTAACACAACGGTATATTACAGTCTGAATAGTAATATACCTTTTCTTTACGCCCCCGTTTACCACTTTATTTCTTGATAGTGTCAGCGCAAACTTTGCAAGCTCTTGTCACTACTGTCTTCTTTTCTGTCGATGGTATCTTTTCTATAAAGTGCCCTCCCAGTATTCTCGTTGTCTTGCCAACAAAGTGTGGTCCATGAGATGGGCCTCCAGCATCAGCAGACATTTTAACCTTCACCACAAACAATCAAATCGCTGTCTACGCCTTTATGTCATGGGTTTGTTGTAAATAACATATGAATTTATCATTGCTCTTGCCACTAACATTTTTTTTTCACCACTTCATGAACCACTTCATGATAACTTCTCCACGAAGCCATTTCGCGCCAAAAAGTTGCACAGGCACCCTATTAGCTAGCATACTGATTTCAGCGGCGCAAGTGAGCCCGGCTTCCCCACAACCCTTTCGTAAATGAATTGCATATGTATGTGTAGCTAAAATATTCATCTAGATCAGTAGTTCGCAACCTTTTTTTGACCAGAGATCACTTTGATTTCTTTGTTGTTAGCTGTGTATTTGTAAACTGTGTCAATCTAAAAAGAAACTAATCAAATTTTTAACATATTCGGTTTTTTTTTTTATAGATTAGTGGGCGGACGAGCAAGCGGTCCCACGTGATGGTAAGTGTAACCGCCGCCCATGGACACCTGCAACACCAGGGGGTATGCGGGCGCGCCGCCGACCTTGCAAAATCCTATTCACAGCTCTCTTGAAGAACCCCATATTGTAGCTGAATGGAAAGACCTCTTGAGGCAGTTCGTTCCACAGCCTACGGGTTCGCGGTATAAAATAATTTTTAGCCCGAACAGTGCGCGACACCTCCGTAATGCGGATGGTAATGCGGATGGAACACGAGGAAATGCGGATGGAACGCACCTCTGTGACGGGAGGTGCGGTTGTAGAAACCCGAGGTGGGAATTATATTAAACAATTTTTCAGAGCATTCCCCATTGTACAGGCGGTAGAACACACAGAGAGACGCAACGTCTCTCCGAATGCTGAGGGATTCTAAACCGCTCGTGAGAGTGGGATCGTCGACAATACGAACAGCACGTCGTTGGATGGAGTCAAATGGGTCCAGTTGGTATTTCGGTGCGCCGGCCCAGAGATGAGAGCAGTACTCCATATGGGGCCTCACCTGAGCTTTGTAGAGCATAAGGAGTTGCCCAGGTTTGAAGTACCGCTTCGCTCTGTTCAGCACACCGAGCTTTTTGGAGGCCATTTTGGCCTTATTTTCCAGATGACCCCTAAATTCGACTTTGCTGGAGATGTCGATACCAAGGATCCCGATACTCTCCAAGATCTTTAGAGGTATGCTCTGAAAGCGAGGTGCTACAACAAAAGGGTTTTTTTTAGCGGTGAATGCACAGACTTGCGTCTTACTGGGGTTGAAATCCACTAGGTTCAGAGAACCCCAAATCGAGACTAGATCTAAAGAGTCTTCGATTTCAGACACAAGCCTGGCGCGACTCTCTTCCACTTCGACCCGAGGGATGTTGGCGCGGCCCCTGTACAAGGCGTCTCCAGTACTGTCATCTGCATAGCAACGTATGTCATTTAACGTATGTCGGTAAACTCAAAGTCGGTAACATTAACAGCATTAACTGTTAATGCATTAACAGTAGATTAGTGTTATAATAGAAAACATAACATTTTTATAAAAAAATAATATCATACATGCATATCATCACTTACTTTCAGTCAATTTCTGGACTTGTTTTTAATTATTAGTAAATAATATTATAATAGTAAAATAATATTGATTTTTCTTCTCTCCATTTAACGACAACTCTCAATAACGCCATAAAATGCGCAGTTTCTTCAGTGTCGCTGTGTCGCTATATAGAGTTTACACGTAATTGTTTTCGCCAATTTTACCTATCCATAATTGAAGTTTGCAAATAAAGGCACGAAGTTTATCTTCAAAGATAAATATATTTGCAGGGCCTTCTAAATGTCTGTTTCCGGAATCTTGCAATTCAACTTTAACGTTCAACGTAAGTTCAACTTATTCAAGTGGGTGAAAATATCCGCGAGATAAGCCAAATGCATCTGAGATATCAGATCAGAAAACTGCTCTAGTAAATATTTCATTCTTTTCTCACCTAGAAACAACTCAACCTCTCCTCTGAGTTCGTATAATCTTTCCTGTATGTTTCGACAGCCAATGAACTTCTGTGTGAAAGAGAAGGGTCTCATGGTCGGAGTCCATTTCAGTACATAGTTTTTTAAAAAGGCGTGTATTTAAGGCGCTGCTTTTGATAACATTTACCACTTTTATGGTGAATTGCATTGTATTATTAAGGCATTCAGGAAGAGTCTTAGTAGCTAACCCCTGGCGATGTAAGATACAATGCGTTGTTAATGCCGAAGGATTCTTCTGTTTTAGACCTGTTTCTTCTGTTAATATTGCTAGACCGGAGCATGATCCTAACATAGCTGGAGCGCCATCCTGAGAGAACTGAGCTTTTCCCACATAATGTTATCTTTCTGAAAATATTTCATTATTATGTTCATGATGTCGAGACCTTTTGATGTCGTTTCCAGTTCAATTTGAAAATAAATTTAATTTTAAAAGGAATAAAAGGGGAATAAAATTGTGGACCACTGGTGGGCCGCAGACTACTGGTTGGGAACCAATGATCTAGATGATCGCAGATTGCGAGTATGTTGTGATTTTTCAATAAACAGGATGAAACTCATACACAAATTCAACTCGTAAGGAACACAAGTTGATCTCGTGATCAGCTGTTAAAGCGTTAACACACAAAGGGTAACTCTGATGGGCGATATCAGCATATTAATGTTTGTTATAGGTCTTATGTTATGGTTACCCAATCAAGTTATTCTTGACCTTGGGGGGCCATTAATATTGTGCAAGAAATTAAAATAGCAAAATTAAATTAATGAATGTTATTGGTAAGTTTAATTTTGCCTATTCAGAAACCTCAATGCTAGGGGGATGGCAAAAAAATTTGCTTATAGGTCAAGAGGTAACAATGTACAAAGAAGGTAGGTGCTCTTCATAGAATGTTTGAACAAGTGCTCATCAGAACAAAATTACAACCACTTATATACAGAATCTTGATTTTTATTTAATGGCAATTGTCTGGAGTGCATGTTACTGTCAGAATGACATTGATGTAAATTATAAAATTAATCTTGATTTTCTATAACTACATAATAACATTGATCAACCTAAATACAGATAGATGATTCCTTATGGCAAAATTGTGTACATGAGTTGTCAGTAGTAATAATAAACAGTAGTAGTGCCAGTAGTGGTTATAAATGAGTAGTAATAATTACATTTATAAGTTTATCCTTAATTATTTACTTAAAATCAATTAAGTGTACAGATACATTAGGAAAACATTGGCCATTGGCTAATCTGGAAACACCTAAATGCATCATCGATGTATATTAATTATGGTACCTCTAATTGCATACTTTATTATGTGATACTTTTAATAAAGGAAAATTATCAATATGTTCTTAGTAGTGTTTTTACCACCATGTAATTTTGTAAAATGTATATTTGACTGTCTTGTATAATGCTTTTAGGACCGTAATGCTACATCTATGTATTTTGATTGATTGATGCATAATATATATTTATGGCATTATTAAGGGACTTTATTGTCAATTCTAGTTTCTTAATCATACATTTAAGGTGAAATCTTAAAAAATTGATGTTAGAGCTATTTCCTATACAGAAACATGAAGCAACAATTTTAAGTCAGAATCTTAACCAATGTTCCTAATAACAATAAAGTCCCTTTGATCAGATAATGCCACATCTATTCTTAGTTATATCTGTAATACTTACTCTCAATTGCGAACCACTGAACCATGATGTGCTGTTCGAATACATGCAAATAACGTGTTCACCAGGTGTGGTGGAGGTGAACGAGATCATGCCTTCAGAGGAGTAGACCCGAGACAAGACTACACGGTCATTTGGATCGCGAACTTCCACGTGCATTCCAATACCAGGTGATGATGGCATAAAACCTCCCGAACGTGGATCATACAACTCCACCTTGTAATTTACTGAAAAAATACAGCAATATTAACAGTCTTAGCAAATTAAAAACAATACTAAAGTGAAAAGAAGGAAAAAATATGTTACCAATAACAGTTGTGTCGTCGGGTATTTCCTCTATAAAACATTTTCTCTCGCCCTCTGCTATGTGAAAGTATAAAGCAGAAGTCACATCAAAAATGAGAAATAACGCTAAAATAGAGGGAAATTTATATAATTCCATAATGTGGTGCACAAATTAGTCGGCGAAAACCTAAGGTAAATATGACAGATTATTGGAAATGTCATCACACGTCACCTCAGTACCATCGATTAATATTTTTTTTTTCGAAAAATATTGACTTAGAATCAGGTTTATTGTAACTTTCATAGACATTAAATATATATTTTTTTAATATCAACATAAAACCGAGTACTCTGCTTGTGCTTGGCGTACACTTTTTCTAATCTTTTTGCTTTTGACGATGCACACTAGCGGTAGCGAACATTTTCTGCTCTTTTGTCTTCCCTAACAGTTGAAAAGCATTACAAAGGAGAACTGGCTGATTTCTTACTATAAGCAGAGTACTCATTTTATCAGACAAAAATAATTTGACTATAGACTATAGGGTGTCAACCATAGATATTTGACAAAAAGTGATGTCACGTCATGCTCATGACTGTGTTCATGTTTGACAGTTCAGTAATGTTACCGTTGATTTTGCATTTCTTTAATCCGTCCATTTCTTTCAGATTTTGATTTTATATATAATTATTTTAAGCGTTTACAAAATAATACATAAGTATTATTATCTACTCCAATTTTATGTATGAAGTCATTTATATGTTAAGAAAGGTAGTAAGTGCAACAGAAAATTTGTAAAACATGGATCCATTCATTATTGCAGCTATCGTTAGTGCCATTGTTATCATAATTCTGTGCATAGCGTTTATTCGAGTATCTCAAGTGAAACAACCACGTAAGTCGTATATATTGACACTATAACCATTTACTCTACTGACCCTTATTTGTCAATTTTCTCAATCATTGCAGCTGGTGTACTCTGAACGAAACCACATCACCACTTCCCAATTTGATTTATAATTTCAAAATCTATGATTTATTTATTCAAACTTCATTGCATAATAATATGTACAAAGGGTAGTGTTAATGTGCTTTATTCTCTACCATTCAATTACCAGATTAAACAGCAAAAGGATAACAGTTGCAGTTTTTAATTTGAAGAAGTAAAGCACAACATACATACATAATATGATATCTACATATACCAAAATTAAACAGAAAACTGAAAGTGGTAGAGAAGATGAACTGAAAGAATAAACCACTATACTCTTGTCTGAGATTCTATGAATCCTATGATGTTTATCTAGTGACTTATGTAGAGATGTGAAACTAATTAAATCGAAATATGAAATAATCAATTCTTTCCAATTATATTCATGCAATTTTCTAGTATATCTTAGACATTATGGAAATGAAACAAAGCTAGAACATTTAATATTCATTTAGAATGTAGATGAAAAAAAAGATAATGTTTCTGTAAAATCAGTGATTCCAATATAAACATAAATATGATTGGCTCATTTGAGACTTTTATTTTAGTTGTGTCACAGAGAAAAAAGTGATTGGTTATGATAATTAGCTAATGCAGATGTATTTTATTTAAAATTTTACCATTTAAGGCAAATGTTTGAATTATTCATAATAATTCCAAGAAATGTTTTGATCTGTTGTGGTCTATGGTTGTTGACCCAGTATTAGCTCTGAGAGCTGAATAAACCTTGTTGCATTTGAAAGAGGTCCAGACATTTTTGTATGCAGCCTGGCATATCTACATTTCGCCATTTTGAAAAATTCATGATTTTGTGACCACCAACCAAACCTTAATAAATGAATAGAAAATATTAAAACATACAAAAAGTATCTATAGATAGAATCTCCTAAAAAGTCTCAGAATTGAGAAATGTCAAAGTTATAACTAAATATTGCCTCCTTTCTTGGTTTTAGAAATTTTTATTTATAATATTATTTGTTTATTTTGATGTCTTCTGTCTATCTATCACATCATCAATATGGGAATAAACTAGATGTCACACCATCCACTCTTATCAAAGAAACCTGATTGGCGTCTTCTATGTATGGTGAATTAAATGAGCAGGGGTTTATTAATAAGTCAAATTTGAAACTCAAGTACTACGTAATAACAGGTCAATTTTCAAAACATGAATTAAAGAATTTGAGAGCTACTGAACATAGAACACTAGCATAGCCCTAGAGTGCTTGTGTAACATATCTACTATGTATTCTCAAAATTGATGATCACATCTGATTCAGCTATATCCATCCACATTATTCTGGAATGTTTTGTAAAATATGAAACATTAAACCGAGTAAATCAAAATTGATATAATGACTGTGTATGTGCTGGTAACGAAATATTATCTTATGTCCAAATTAGATGTAATAAATCAATAGAAGGCATTAAAATAAACAAAAATGTTCATAGGTAAAACTTCTAAAAGGACTGGAAACCAACATAATAAAAATCAAAAGTTATAACTTTGATTATCTGAGTTCAGAGACATTGTAGGAGTTTTTTTTACCTAAGGATATGTCTTCTACTGATTTATTTAGGTTTGGTTGGATTTATTTTTCAAAATGGTGGAAAGTAGGTATGCCACTTAGGTCACATGCCCTTTATTTACTTTATTTTATATGTGCTTTACTTTAAATTATGTGCTGAAGTGTATAATATTTGTAAGTTATTATGCAAGTTTTATTTGCAATTTGCTAAAAGGATATCAAAATACAAAATTTTGCCTTGAAAATATGAATTACATCTATAAATGTTGTACATCTATAAAATATGTTGTACATCTATAAAATATGTTGACATCTTCAGTGGCGACTGTGTTCACTTTCGGAGAGATGTTATCTCTTCAGCTTTGTTTCTCATGTTATCTCAGTTGCGCTCGAGAAGCTGAAGAGATAACATCTCTCCGAAAGTGAACGCAGTCGCCACTGAAGATGTCAACCGCAGTTGTTGATGAAACGTTTGGAAGAAAGAGAAGAGATTCCAGAAGACCTCGGCCAAGTAGCCCGGAAGATTCAATTAATCTGTACTAAGTACCGTTCCCAAAGCAATATTTTAAAATATATACATATACAAGTGATATGTATGTGGTGTTAAGATAGCTAAAATTTTCTTTATAGCTACGGCCAAACCGCGAGCAGTAGCACAGAGAGATGGTGGTCCTGGCAGAGTGCAGGCAGTTAGAAATCAAAGAGCTCGGATGAGAGCAAATGGTAAGATAAGATCATTTTTAATTTAGATGTTTAAAAGTAAGCAGGACATGTCACATTACTTCTTAAATCCAAAATAAATATAATTTTGTATTTTTTTCTGATCCAAATATTTGCTTACTCCATCCAAACATAGTTCTTTTTGTTACTTTAATGGTAACCAGCTCTTTATTGTATATTGCTGGACATGGGCCTCCTCATGCACATTGTCTTGTACATTTTCATATCCATATCCATTCCTAAATCTCCAAGGGTCATTTTGGGTCATCTCCATTTGTCATTTTGGGCCGATTTCAGACGACTGTTGGCAACAATATTCACTTAAGTACCACCATTTACCTAAACAAAAAGTACTGTCTGCTCGTTTGACACTTTCTGTCCTTAAAACAATGTCAATACATGTACATATTGACATAATTTTCAGTTTTTTTTTTGTATTAAATTACCGACATACTGTGATGTGATAATAAGTTTCAAGACAAATGGATACCAAAAATCAGATTAAAACTGATCAAAGAAACTTAGACAAATCCTTCTATTCTACCTTAAAATTATAATTAAATGACTAGAGAAAGTACTGAAGTGGGTTAGGTTTAGGTTCTCTAGTGACAATAAAGTTTGCGGGACTCCCATCAACTTAGTGATGACATTTATTAATTTATTTTTTATTGCACAAAGTGTCAAAAGGTGGACTTAGTGCTTAAAAGCATCATCTCCCAGTCAACCTTTGGGTTATGCAGAGATGGCGCAGTAGGTGCAATAATAGATAAGATTAGGAAAACTAGTTAACAGTGACACATGATAAATAAACAAAGATACATACATGTATTTTTTATATATATAAAAATAATACATTTTATTATATATTACATACATACCATACAAATTTACTTAACTTTAATATACAATAAATAATACCTTCCCTTAATTGCCTTGTGTCTGAGCAATATTCTCCACTGAATAAATGTTCCCCCAGTGTTTTCTTAAAAGTTGCGCGCGCGACTGTGCCTTTCTAATACGGACGGGCAGGTTGTTCCAGACATTCTTAGTAATTTAAAAAAATATTTACTGCAGTTATTCAAAAATATCTTGTTTTGTTGATCACGATTTGCTGCTCATTTAGTATTTTATTTGCTTCTTGTTTAAATACAAACCATTTTATTTGTTTATATTTTTATAGCTGCTCGGAACCAAGCTGTTTTGGAAGAAGAACAAAATGTAGTTGAAGATGCTGATCAAGAAGAAGGGCCCAATGACACGCCTCTAAAAAATGATCTGGATGAAAAAATGGGCGCTAAGGTGAAATAAAATGTATTTTGTAATGACCAAACTTGTTAAACATTTCAGTTAGGAATTTGAAAATATAATGTAAATTAAAAACTTAGATCAAAGTAAAAGAGGAAGATACTTCAAAGGGGTGCGTCAACTGAAAATTGGCTCGAATGCGAATGTAGTTCTGCATTCGAGCCAATTTTCAGTTGACTTGTACAGCTATAATTGAAGTCACGTTATACGACACCGAAAGACAGAGATAGAGCGATGAGCTTAGACAGTAGGAAGAGCGAGACAAGCTGAACGTGTCGCTCGCACATTTATTGTATAGTTTTATTTCGCTCACTCATTAATGGGTGAATGTAAACTAATAATTTTAAAATACTTCTACAAGTTATTACTTTTTGGTGTACTTATGCATGGAAAGTGATTCCATGTGTATTGTTTTTGCTCCTTGAGTGATTTGTACACTGAATAAATGTACAGGAAAGCATTTGTAAATGTATTTTCCACTACAAAACTGTGTTCACCGTGTGAGCGTATCACGTACAAGGAAGTCGCTGTTCTATCGGTGACTAAACGTAGTAGGTCTATTGGACTCGGTTTTATAGGACCACGCGCGGTAAGTGAGTAACGTATCTTCCTCCTTTTGATTTGATCTAAGATAAAGAGCAGTAATTGTAAAACATTCAGTCCAATATTGTTCAGATTTATTACGTTTTACAAAATCTTTGTAACCTTTTTCAAACCACAAGAATCTGTACAATTTACATACTTTATAATATATTTATATATACACCTATACAAAAATGCGAATGTGTTGGAAGTAGCAAAACACTTAAGGGTGTAGATCGTGAAAATCACCGAAAAGAGTGTTACGATTTTTCATATTTAACCTATTTACATATGATTGATATCAATGATAATTTGTATATATTACAATCAAAGACCAATAAGTATGTTCATGCTTATATTAAACTCTTAAACCTAATAGTTGTTATATAATAAACGTCAACAAACGCACAAAATTGAGTAAAAATGCAAAAACATGACTTCGTATTTTTCAGATTTAACCCCATAAATCAACACAAATTGATAAAAAGAAACACTTTTTGAACACTGAAGAAACCAATAAGTATAGCTGTATACTTCTTTTTATACCTTTACAAACAAAGACTTCCTCTTTTAAAGCCCTAAAATCTAGATATATTTTAAGGTAAATTTTTCATACACAAATGTATGGGATAAAACGTTCGTTTCATTCGTGCAATCTCGGTGGTCTGCAGCGGCAGTTCCTTTCTGTAAGTGAACGCGACACCACGCTTGTCGGCTGCAGACAGCAGAATTACGTATTGTGAATTTGTGTTTTTTGTAAAAAACTGTAAGTATAACATTTTTATAATTAATTTATTTTCAGTTAGTAGAAAGTATCGATATAATGAATGTCTGAAAGAAAACCATGATGGAACTAGATATAAATCGTAAAAAATACAATATCTACACTAATAGGTATTATAAAGAGGAAAGATTTGGATTTTTGTATGTAACGAATAAACTCAAAAAGTACTGGACTGATTTTAATAATTCTTTTATCATTCGAAAGCTACATTATCACTGAGTAACATAGGCTATTTTTTTCGCAGGACTGATTGAATTTGAGTGGCATGCCAGGGAAAAGAAAGTTTTGTACGCATTATAAAAATATGAAAGCCAAAAGATCTCGGAATAAAATGTAAGTTCCTCCCTACTTATTTATTATCGCATTTGAACAGGGTACATTACAAAGCTAATACAATATGTCATATGATTTAGATCGCCCGATTCAGACATATACCTACAATAACATGTAAATATTGGTTTGTATTATCTATATCTATACTGATAAATAAAATTGAAGTATCTGTATGTAATATCAAAATAATAGGATTTTTAAAAAAAAAAAAGGCGATACGGAGTTCGCCGGGTCGGCTAGTATTGTCTAAATATCAAATTGTGGAAGTAGGTAGGCGACAGCGCAACTTTGTCGACATACCTATACCGCCAAACAGACGCGAGGCGCCTAGCGTCTGGCTTAGGGTTGTACAAAATAAATAAAAAGTGGATAATATTGATGAATAATATTTCCAGTATTGAAAATAAAGAAAACCTTGGGGCCGAGACTCTGAGCAACAATGCTACGCGCTGTATAGAGGTAAGTTGTTATACGTAATTCTTGTAGACTTGTTACATAAATAAACAAACTACTTAGTTAGTGATGGGCGAAGACAAAATCTCAATACCTACCTATAGATTTTTCTTGCAATATTTATTATTTTCATCGAGAGACAAACACCTTAGTACCGAAATACTTCTCAATTACTTTCTCAAAAGAAAATTTACGTTCAAATAGGTGACGTCATAAAAAAACAATACCTAATGCGTAAAGAAATTATAATTTCTATTCATCAGGAACCTAATATTGTATTAATACTTTTGCATTTTTTTAAATTTTTAATTATTTTTTATAAAAAAAATCAAGCCATTATCTTTCTTTACAGGAACTAGTTATTGAAAACGACCAAGAGGGAAAGGTGGATGAAATGGAAGTTGGGCGTAGAGTTGTAGACGTTTCTTTTTTTTTTAAAGCTCTTCAGGCCATAGGGGACCACGGTCCAATGGATTGTAAGTTAAGTTACCTCAGTATAATAGGTGAAGTAAAAGTTGGTCTGGACTCAAAACTCATCATGAAATGTAGTATGTGTAGTATGAAATTTACTGTGTGTTTGATTGAAAAGAAAGAAGATAGAATGGAAGTGAATCATCAAATTGTATCTGGTATCATATCATCTGGTGGGAGCTACTATCAGTTAAAAACATTAACTGCCGCAGTAGCCCTACCAATCATGTCACCTTCATTATACAATGAAATTAATAATACGGTTTGCGATTGGTGGGAAAAGACAGCAGCACATTCCATGGCAGAAGCTGTCAAGGAAGAAGCGGAGTACGCAGTGTCTATAGGTAGTGTTGATAAAAATGGTACACCATTAATATCTGTTGCTGTTGACGGTTGTTGGAGCAAGAGATCTTATGGTAAGAATTTTTCCGCCTTGTCCGGCGCAGCTGCGATAATTGGCATTAAAACTAATAAAGTATTGTTTTTTGGAGTTAAAAATAAATACTGCGTAGTTTGTGCACGAGCCGCAAAGAACGACAGTCAGCCCTCGGAACACCGTTGTTTCAAGAATTATTCGGGATCATCTACCGGTATGGAATCGACCATAATAGTTGAGGGGTTTAAACGTTCCATTGTTGATCACGGTGTAATTTATAATAAATTTGTAGCAGACGGCGATTCCAGTACTTATAAAAAAATATTAGATTCGCGACCGTACGGTAATTTAACAGTAGAGAAAATTGAATGCAAAAATCATCTTTTACGAAACTACTGCAATAGCTTGGAGAAACTGTCGAAAGACACTAAGTATCCTTGCGAATTGCGGAAATTCCTAAAAGAAAGGTATTTGCGTTTAAGAACGGGTGTAAAATGCGCTATTAAATATTGGGGCGATCAAAATCAGTCACTCGAAGAAAAAATAAAAAATCTTAGTGAAGATATCCTAAATGGTCCACAACACGTATTTGGTAATCACCAATATTGCAAGGAGTATTTCTGTAGACCTGATACTCGTCGAATAGAACCTGTTGGGTTGCTTCCAGCAATTGTTGGATGCGGATTAATGGACGCGGTACACATTTTAAGTAAAAGACTGTCATATCATTCTAGAAGTTTAATTCATAATTGTACAAGTAATATAGTTGAAAGTTTTAACGCAGTGATTGCCAAATTAGTAGGGGGTAAGCGTGTAAATTATTCTTCCCGTGGTTCTTATGCGGGCCGATGCGCTGCTGCTGTTGTGTCTTTTAATACAGGATCGATTCATAGTAAAACTCATGAAGTAATATTTAAATCTAGTCCTAATCCTTTGATCGCGAAAGTGGAAAATTGTAATCGTAGAATCCGTTTAATTGCTAAACCTAAATTAAGATTGAAAAAGAGCCACAGCGCTGTATCGAAAGACGCTCACTATGGACCAAACTGCGAAAAACCTGATCTGAGTCCAGAATTATATGAGAAAGCCAAGTCATCTTTTTTAGCCGATTTAAAGTTGTCTTGTGCTGAAAGAGAGGAGCTTGAAAGGTCGACCCATTTGCAAAGAAGTAGTTCTGAGTGGATGAGTACAAGGAGAACATTACTAACCTCATCATCGTTCGGGGAAGTTTGTAAAAAACGAGAGAGCACAAGTTGTGCTGTTCTTGTTCGTAAAATCGTTTATGGTAGTAATATCTCCAGTTTGCCTGCTGTACGGTACGGTATCGAAAACGAAGAAACCGCAATTAAACAGTTAGAAATTCAAGAGAATATTAGTATACAAGGTTGCGGTTTGTTCGTCGACGATCAATATGAATTTCTTGGTACTACACCAGATGGCATTTATGCAAACGGTTTAATTGAAATTAAGTGCCCACATTCTTTAGCTGGCATGACTCTTGATGAAGCAATGGCCAAACATACCTTTTGGGTTAAGGACAAGGCTTCCAAGGGTTATGTCATAAATAAAAATCATAACTGGTATTTCCAAATTCAGGGACAGGTACATATTACTAAAAGAAACGTTTGCATGCTTGGCATCTGGTTTGGTGCTACTGTACCTATGAAAGTTTATATTATAGAAAAGGACGACAAATTTTGGGAGGAGAAAATGGAGATGAAATTAGTTAGGTTTTATTACGATTGCCTACTTCCAGAATTAGTTGATCCTCGGCAGTCACGAAGCATGCCCATTCGTGACGCGCCCAGTATCATAGAGGCTATGAAAGAGAGGAAAGAAAGAGCTTTACGTGTTATGAAAGAGAAGAACGCCTAATGATTTTGAAAGATACAGGTAACTTAACTACCCAGCCAGTCGATTCACGTAAACACGCCAGTCCAAAAGTCGTTTTAACTTAGGAACTTAGAAATCGCCTTTTGGTTTTCTGTTTTAAACGCACTTACTTATCTAGTCTTGGATTGTCATAAATCTTCCAATAGCTCAATTACTATACAATTTCTGAGTTACCTGGTGTAAAGAATCATAAAAATTGGTTCAAAAATACAGCGAATTGAGAATTCTCCTTTTTTTAAGTCGGTTAAAAGGGCTAAATTTGCAAAAAACGAAGTGACGTCACTGCGCTACGGTTTTTATTACTTACGTGAATCGGGCAGCTGGTAACGTTTTCATTCTGATAGGTTTTGTGATAGCCATTGATTTTATCATCAAATTAGCAGAAATCAGAACTTGATCCGTAATCGAATGAAAAACCATTAGAATTTTGAACTCATATTTCGTTATTGTTTAATTACATACTTTTAATTAGTATATTAATAATTTACAAACTTCTGTTAAAATTAGTAAATAAATGAATTATTTACTAATTTTTGTACAACCCTAGCACGCTTTTGAGATAGCGAGTAATGGCGACTCATATTTGTTATTGTGTAGTAAATAAATAATTTTTATACTTGTGTTTCATTTATTGACATTTTTTTTAAAACCCTAGGATTTTTTTTAGATATCGACGAGGTGATCGTAAACAAAAAGTAAGTATTTGAGTTTACGCAATAGGCACATTTCCTTGCGTAGAGATAAACACACTTCCTACTGAATTTGCAATTATTTTATTGAATGAATATTTTACGAATTAGAATAAATTTTGGTAGTGAAATTACAAATAAATAAATAGTTGGAATTTTAGGTAAGTAGAATACAAAAATGTCAGATGTCAAATGATAGAAAAACATAAAAATTGTGTCTCAACTACTCTTATTAATCTATTAAAAAGAATCAACAGCTAGTTTCCAAAAATTCAACGTTATTGTTATGCTGTAAATATTCAAGTTCAATAACAATTTCTCAACGTGGAACGTTTGTTGCAAAACATTTTGAAAATCGCGCTCTCTAGGTCATTCATCCGCCCCGTCGGATGTTACATTAAACTTTGGCGCTGCGGTCGCTCGAAATCGAGATCTCAGGCCAACAATCTACACCCTTAACCCCCCTTATTCATTGTTTGTATGTATTATTCATTGTTTGTTGC
The DNA here is from genome assembly GCA_914767545.1 of Sesia apiformis. Lineage (NCBI taxonomy): Eukaryota > Metazoa > Arthropoda > Insecta > Lepidoptera > Sesiidae > Sesia > Sesia apiformis. Next base: position 3,118,530 of record OU611958.1, read on the forward strand.
TTTTGTTGTGCAGAAAAGAGCTAAACTCGAAGCTAAGCTAGAGAGGAAAAAGGCCAGAGAAGCTGAAGAGCAAATGCGGGAAAGGAGAAAAAAGAAAGAGGAAGAGCAGAAAGAAGAGAACAGGAAGGTTGAGGAGCAGCAGGAGGTTGGTAACAATTTCTTTATTTTCAACAAAGCAAACGGCCCACCTAGTGGTAAGTGGATACTGTCACCCTGCGATATCCGCGATACATGCCGACATCAGTCCAGAATGACATATGTTAGTATGGCACCGGATAAGCTGCCTATCTTTGGAGATTTATGAATTTCGAGAAAGGTTTGGGATAATGGGGAATAGTAAGTATAACAGGATGACGAGTTTTTCTTATCTGATTAATTGATTATATTTCATTTTATATTTTGGAACTAATTATAATAAATATATGTATATAAAACTATAACGTTTAGTTTAAATCTATAAATTTTATAGAGGTGTTGTATTTTATATGTCTCAGCTTAGTGTGAGACCTATACGGTATACATGATACATCCGGTATACATGATGCAGTAATTATTATCATAGTGTAAAACTTTGTACATAATGTATGTATAATTAATAACTGTGTGATTGTGTGTATGTATGTGTAATCTTCTTGTAAGCACCTTCTTTGTATAAACAAATATTCTTTAGGCTATAATAAAAATACCTATTGTTAAGAATGCTTGGTCAAAAAAGGTTACGCCTACTGTGTTGGGCAATGATAGACTGCGTTCTAAACGCGGTCGGACTCTTATAATAAAAATAAATCCATTTATTTAATTAAATTAGGAAGAGGAACGCAAACGCGAGGAGACGGAACGGCAGGCTGAGGAGGAACGCAAAAGGAAGGAACAGAAGGAGTACGAGGCTTTGAAAGCAGCTTTCACGGTTGAGGGCGAAGGATTCGACGAGAACGACGATCAGGACAAGGAGAGCTTACTACACGACTTCATTGAGTACATTAAGGTAAAATATTATAAGTGACATTGTTTGAGAAATTCTTCATATAAAATGACAACAATCCAAATTCCATATTCATGCATCCGACAATCCCATGTGACATTAATAATATAATAAATTCTTTGAAAAATACAAAAAGTTCCGTCTATATACAGATAGATCTAAGGAACTAGATAAGATAAAAAAAATAAGATATTGGTCGTAAGAGAACTGTTAATCTGCTAGATAGTGTTCATTCATGAGCCTTTTGAAACTTGCCAGAGATTGAGCGTGATGTTTTCCATAAGCTTCCATAAAGGTTTTATGGAATTTTAAAGAGAAATTTTTAAAATAAATAATACTTTGTTATTGTCTTATCTTAGATAAATAATACTTAAAATCAGATGTTAGAGCGTGTTTCTATTTTTTGAAATATCTTGAAATAACGAAATTTTAATCCTGTGTCCATTTGGCTCCCGTGGTAGGATCCTAGTGAACTTTGTAGTACACTTGAATCCCTTCACAATTCTACGAAAATGGATTATAAAATACTCTGAAGTTCACTTGGATCTTACCGATACACTAAGGTCCCTAGAAATTATATTACAAGTACATATAAAGTACCGCTTTAATTTTGTAATCGCTTTCAATTTTCAATTAAATACAAAATTTCCAATTAAATTTGTACAAAATGTAAACAAGCAGACGGCAACTGAGGTATCTGACATGGCCTTAAATGAAATAGTGAGGTGATAGTTGTTTACATATCCATAATTAGATTGATTCATGGAGACTGCAAGTTGGCCCTAGATTTAAACCTAAGGCTTCGGACCCATTAGGCATATAGCTTGCGGCTGACTGTTTGCCTCCCATATATTTTAGATGGAGCGTTCCTACAACGCGTACTGTACGCAGTTTGCCGACTCATGCAGTCAGCGGCCAATTTGCAACGAAAGTACGGCCGCTCACTCGACGTCACTGAATTTGAGTTTGATCATTGACTAATACGTATGCATCCAATTTGCAGCTCAGAGTCAGCTAGCCGACAGTCAGCCGCAAACTATTTGCCTAATGGGTCCGAAGCCTAAATGTTGAGATATTTCATTGCTTTTGTTTTCTGCAAATTGCATTGCAAGTTGCAACGGACTTTATAAGCAATTAAATTAATTAAAATTCGGAAGAGAGTAAAGCTCGCCCGCCCCCCTTTTTAAAATATTAATTGGACATGGTTACGCAAACTAGAACCAACGCACAACATGTGACTTTTGAGATAATTGAATTTTTATAATAAACGAATGTAAAAATCACCAAGTAGTTTTTTTAGATTAAAAACTTTACAATCTTGTATGTAACATTGAGGACAATATAAGTATGCTGAATTATTTCGATTTTGCATAGATTATAATCTTTTTTTAAATAAAATATCGGTTGGTTCTTTTTCGCAAAAAACAGTTTTGTGGCTTGGTTCTAAATTGCAAAATGTTTAAAGTTTAAACTTTTTCTTTTTAAATAATAAAGGTTAAAATAACAATAGCTTTTTGTTTTATCGTATAACTAAGAAATTAATAGACTAAGAAATTATATGAAACAACTTAAAACTGGTACATACATGCAATGCATGGCAAATTAAAATCGTATATTTATTAGCTATTCATTTTATAAAGTTAAAATCATTTTTATTCATCATTCTGTATTAATGTTATCATTGACTACCATCTCAAAATCGACTTCACCAGAAAAACCGTCAATTTAACATATTTAAACAGCTCTGTATTTGAAAGTTAGCAGCATCATTCTAGTTTGTTTTTAAAGAAGTTACTTAGAAAGGGTTGGTACCCTAAGGTAACATCTTTTTTTTTTGTTTTAAGTCGGTATATTGCCCGTATCGTTTTTGAGCATGGTAACAATACGATTAGGATTCCAACTGTATATTTATCTCATTTTCACTCGAGTTGTGAATTGGTTCTGGTTTGCATAATGATGTCCAATTTTAAACATTAGGAAATTACCTTTGTTTTATTATTATTTTATGTAGGTATATTATTTTTTAAATACAGGCTCAAAAAGTGGTATTACTGGAAGACCTAGCAGCTCACTTCAGGCTGAAGACTCAAGCTGCTATTGACAGAATAACTAATCTGCAAGCTACAGGGGACCTGACAGGCGTCATCGATGACAGGGGCAAGTTCATATACATATCGCAAAAAGAGCTTGAAGATGTGGCCAAATTTATCAAGCAGAGAGGACGGGTTTCCATATCAGATCTTGCGGAATGTAGCAATGACTTGATCAATTTGAATCCTATTGCTGTGCAATAGACAAAAATACTCATACCATTGATATAAAATACCATAGATAGTTTGAATAGCAATAATGAAGGTCATTCTAAACAAGATAATCAGTGCTTGTTTTTACATAGGTATTTGAAGTTCTTTGTGCATCTTGCGTTTTTTATATCAATGTAACACCAGATTCACAATTTTATGATGAATTAGCAATGTTGTATGATAAGATAAATGATAACTTGTTATGAAAAAATAAACAATGTTCATTAACACAAAAGTTTTATTTAAATCATAAGCATAACGCAAACTCAATCAGTAACTTCGTAACCAAACATATCCCTTTCTTTCTCTAATAACAAAAGCGATGATTCCTTAATCCTGTCCAAGACTTCCATTAGCTTGTCCTTTGTGAATACTTTATATAACTGCTTGCTCTCATCAGCAACTAAATCACTCAATTTCACAGCTTCTTTATGGTTGTCAATGTCATCAGTGCTCTGTAAAATCTTCAGTATAAGGAGAACAACTTCTGGAATGCATAAACGTCTCAATGTTTCCAGCTGCTTAGACCTTTCCTGTTTTTCGACATCACTAAAGCACTCCGACAGGCAGTCTGTTTCATCTTGCAACCACCCACCATGGAACAACAAGATATTATAAAGCATGTTCTTGGTATGTTTAGACTGATGAAGTACAACATTCTTCCACCTGGCTCTCATTTGCTCAACTTGTTCACATCTTTGCTCATGGTGAACTTTATCAGAAAATGATGCATCTAGTTGCAAAGGCTCCACATCTTTAGGCTGGCCGCTTATAAAATGCCTGTACCAAGTAGCAAATCCTTCAAGAGCTTCCAAATAAGCCTGTAAGCACATGTGTTCCTTCATCTCTGTAGTATCAGATGAAACTTTATGTGCTGAGAATGTTTGATTGAAATTAACAACACAAGCAGATGCAGCATCAGTGTTACCAATAAAAATAAATGTGCGGGTCATAGCATTGCTCAACCAAAGCGCTTCTACAACTTGGTTTGGAATGAGTGAAAGCCATTCAAGGGAGGAAATTACTTTAGAGATCAATGTTTTATCTTTTTCAACTGCAGTTGTTTGAGTAAATGTTAAATCAATGTTCCCATAGCCTTGTTGAATGTCAGTTATTGCTTTCTTTATAGCAACTCTTGCCGATGCAGCCACATCAATTGCACCTGTCATTCCTGCTTTAACTACTCCCTGTCGATAATCACTTTTGTGTGTGTGATCCATCAAATTGGCATACAACATTATTTGTCTTTCAACTGGCACAGTAGAAGTATAATAAGCAATAAGCTCAGGGCAGTCAACAGAGCCATCAATTAATCTGTCTATGAGTTGAGTGACATATTTCTCCAAAATTTGGTCCCCAATGTCATGCAGAGGATCCTTCCCCATCTGTCTCAGTACTAAAACCAAATGAGCCAAAAACCTAATAAATCTTTCATCAGTACTTTCTAGCCACTGTAAAGATTCTTGCATGATAGTTCTGATGTGGCCAAGCATTAAGTGCCGTTGGCAAGTTTGATAATTGGATTCTTTCTTGCCGTCCATTAATGCGTTGACTGTACCAAAAAGTTGCTGTAGAGACATCTCTTCAATTTTCAGCTCTGACTGCAATAATTCTAGTACATCTGGGGTGGTGGTGTTTGCACTAACAGTAGCATGGTGCTCACATAAGAATTTGTCAATTCGAGCTTCAATCTGCACCCGCAAGTGTGCCCATAGAAGATCTTCCCAATTTCCTTGGCAAGCTGGGATGATGCTTGATAAATGGCCACATAAAATACCTAATGTGGCTTTATAATGAATGTTTTCTGAAACATTGTTGGCTATACCCATTGCACAATATTTCCAAAGGGCTCTTGAAGGATTGCCTGAAATCTCAAGATTGGCATTTGGGTCTTCCCTTGGCAAATAGTGAAGTAATCTTCCACCTTGTAAAACGGCACCACGCCAGGCTTGACCCGCTGTAATGCACAAAGAAACAGCTTCGACAAATTTTCCACAGCGCACTTCTGTAAATACTCTCTTACACAAATCATTATCATCCTGTTGATCATCTGTGTGAATGGTTTTCTTTTGGCGTTTTGGAGCATCGGGATCTATACATGTGACCATGGCTTTATTTTGTTCTTTGTTAAAAAGACTTGACCCAAATAGCAATTGATGGAGTGTGTTACCCCAATGTATATTGTTTCCAATAACAGGTGCCGAAGTCTTTGTTGATTCCTCTTGATAGGAGGCAGCTGCTTCCAGCCATTCTACAAGCAACTGCAATAATCTTATTTCAGAATCACTTCGGAACAAGGTGTTAACTAGGGTTTTTTGCGATAAAACAGTCTGTGTCAGTAAGCTATCTATTGACTCTGCATGTTCTGTGATTGAATCAACATATAAACTGTGAAGTAACTTCCAAGTATTTGCTTCCTCCGCCAACCAGTAATTGTGGGCATTATACCTGTTCCAAGGTTCTATCAGCTCTAGAGAAGAGCGACACACTTCAGATAACCTAGACAATGTATCAAAAATATCACTAGGACGACTTGATTGTATTATTTCAAAGAATGCTTCATCCAAACCTTCACCGGCGTTTCCATTATTACCTATTAAGGTAGACTCGTCCAATACTTGCCTTAAGCTTGTGTCGTTAAGAGTTTTGTAAATAGATGTTTCGTTAAGAATCGGTGATAAGTTCAAAGTATCCTCTGTCTGCAAGAATCGCATACTCCGCTTGTTTCTAAGCGGTGTATTGCGCGTAGACTGAATTTGAAAGCTTCTTTGAAAACTCATTTCGCAATTTCGTAAATGCGATGATAGGGAAATAAATAAAAGCGGTATATAAGTAATGCAATGCCCACAAACGCATTGTATTATTTCTATTGGGAGGGAAAAAAAAAAAAAATTGCGTTCAAAACCTTGTAAATTTTTAATCAATCTCCATAACATAACAACTCATTATCATAATGAGTTTCTATGTTGTTTCTATTTATTGTAAGTATAAATAAGTTTACAATGACTGTTCCCTATTTATTATAACATCTTATTTTATATTAGATTCTTCTATTAATTATTAATGCCTTTATAAGTTATTACGATACAGAAAATGTTAAAGGTATTTGAACGTTTTTTGAAATTGGCGGGCTAGACTAGTACGTTTGCGTTTTGAACACCTTGGTCGTAAAAATAATAAGTCTTATTTAATTTTTTAAGTAAATACTAATAGTTTAATAATAAACCATTATAATCTCTTCTTATTTTTATTTTCATTGTAGGTATAAGCATTTTATATTCGAGACAATAATTTTGTCATTTTATTCACAACTGTTTTTATAAATTGCACACACGTCCTTTTCTATATAAGTAAAATTTCACTTACCTTTTCTTCTCCACTTGTCGCAGTCGTTGTGTGCAAAGCAGAATTTACAGAAGGAAAGGTAATGAAATTAATTGTGTAAATAAAATTGTTTTTGTAATGCATTAAATTTTCTAATATACGTTTTTATATAAGTATATTATAATATCATTATTATTAATTCTAAAATTATTTGTTTTTCAATTTTTACTACAAAGTTGTAGTCGCGATAAAGTGTACTTTGTAAGCGGAGTTTGTAAGAAATTATATTTTCAGTTTTCAATACAAATGTAAATATCTTAAAACTTCTGAGCAGGTAATATTAAAGTAAACCTCTTCAAAACCAATGGTAGGTATGAGTAATTATTTAAATTCACTGCAAGTAGATACGATGTCCCTCCACTGCTGGGTATAGGCTTCTCCCAAGGCTCGTGGCGAGCCTTGGGAGATACCTACACATACAATTTTCGGCTCTTCTCATCCAACCACCACCTGCGAACTTCTTCAAGTCGTTCCCGGTCCGTGACCTCCAAATTTCAATGAAATACTTAAGTATTTATTTTTGGGTAATTTCATCTACTGAGTTATTTAAAACAAAAATTAAGTTCCTTATTTAGTACAAGATACTCAAGATACTTCTAGAAATTCAACTTTTTATAATATCAATGATCATGTTCTGTAACAACACTAGTCATCTACCCTTGCTTTGCTACAGAAGGTTGGATACCTTATATCTCTATAAAAAGTATTTATATATACATAATACAACCACTTGAACATTCATTGAAACATACATTAACTTGAATTGGATATGAAAAAAAAAAATGCAATAATTGGCTGCAAAAACCAAAACATATATTAGTGCATTTGTTAATATAAATATGTTCTATATTGCTACTTCTTAATAATTCTATTTCATAAAACTTATTATTCCATTGCTGAAGTATGTTTCATATTTTGATAATTATAATTTAAAACATATAGGTAGGTACCAACTATTCCATCATTAATATATGATTTATATTTTAATTTCTTTATAAATCTAATATTAATATAATGTAACATCTCTCTTTCTGTACGTATGTAAATCTTACTCAGCTGGACTCATAAGTATGAGTTACACTCGTTAGAACAAATTTAAGTAAATGTTTCAAATAAGCTAGATTATAAAAAATTGCATTCAGTTTCTACAGATATTAAGTAATATCTGCTATAGATTCAATATATTGTTTATAAATGTTGCTCCTTGTGTATTTATAAAACCAATTTTACTATTAGTTTTAAAATTTTTAATTGATATGAATAGGTACAACTGCTTCTAATATATCAAGACTACAAGTACAAGATATATCTACTTGTTCACTACAAACAATATATCTTCAATAAATTTATGTTCAAAAATATATCTTTCACTAACTTGTGCCTGCGATTTCACTCGCATGCTCACTATCCCAAGGAAACCTTAGTTTTGTATCCTATATCCTTTTCATGGTTTCCAAGATGACCCATCCAAAATTTCAGCTCAATTCATCTGCCTCATGATTATGATGCATGAAAGTGTTTCAAACAAACAAACAGATTAATTATTATAATAGTTAGAATTTGATAGTTAGGAAGTTAGAATATTTTGGGTATAACAAAAAGATTTCTTACTAAAATACAAAATGATATATATTTCAAGGATCTATGATTTCAAGAAAAATCCTCTGCTTTATTTACTTATACAAGTTTGTATCTTATCTCAGAGGAACTGAAGTTTGAATTTTAATAATTTTAAAACAGTTGGTTAACTGTAAAATAGTAAGAGTTAGTGTTTTTGCATTTATTGCAGTGTACTTCGTTGCGTAATTTAAGTCTTATTATTATTTTTTTTGTTTTTCTAATTATTGACATTGAATGTCACTATTTTTATCATATTTTTATAAATTTGTTGTGTCAAGCAACTGTCACTGTACCTGCTCAGTCTCAAGTAATACATATAAGATTAGTGGAAATTAAAATTTATTTTGTAATATTTCTATACATTTCTTTTCAGAATTATTTGTCTATAAGTATGACTGGAGAATGGGAGTGTCAGATTCCAGTATCTATGAATAGTATACAAGAAAAATTTACAAGTAAAAAATGCTCTGCTGCAAAGGTAATACTTAAACTTATTTTTATTTAGTATTAATATAGTTTTGATATAATTATAAGTCTTAAAACATCGGGCTATTTATCTATATGTATAAATTATATATAGTTTATGTTGAGTTAATATATACATTTTATTTTTCTCTGTACCTATTTCAATCTCAAAAATAATTACTATGTGTATATGATTTACATTTCACTTATTTATTAGTTCATAACAATTACAGATATGATTTATGAGATATTTTATACTTGGAAAAGTACCTATAAATTTTAGGGTATCCATGAGAACTGTGCTGGCTGTTAATATTTATGAAAATGTGTTAAATGTGTAATAATAACATTATATTATGTAGATTCAAAATGAATATGAATTCTATTGATCATATCTTTAAAAACAGAGATAGAATATTATATAATTACTACAATGACATTCATTGGGAACTAATCGATGAATTATATTACTTACAGAGAATTTTTCAAATAGTTCCTACTTTGATCAGTTTATCGTTTTAAAATAGGCATAAAACTTTGGTAAATTCCATTACTATAAAATATTTCTTTTAGTTAATGTCATAACAAATAAGTATTCAGAATTAGAATTTATTTAATGTAAACCGCAACAATTAAATATACAGTCGTTACCCATATCAGGCGTACAATATTAGTCTATAATTATATTATAACACTCACAGTTTAAATTATTACTATGGTATATACAAATTATTAATATTTCTAAAGAATCTGAATGTATACAATATCTATGTTAGTTTCTGAATATTAAAATATTGATTATTTTATAAATTCTAGATTGTGTACCTAATGTTCAGTAACTACCTAAGTGAGAGCCACTGGCAGGTATCAAGTAATTGTAAATAATTTATATGGTAATAGATATATTTTGCGTTTTAAAACTTCAAACATTCATAATATACGATTAATATATTTATGTATACATGTTAATTATAACATTGCAACTGTTTTGTTGAGGAATGTTATGTATAAATGAATAAATAACATTTTAAACAGTCTATAGGTGAGATGTATAGGTATGCAGTAAAACAAAGATAAGTATTTCTTATTTTGGTTTACATAACCTGATATTTTATAAGGTACTGAGATTAGTGACGATTTTTCGCATAAAATTAAAATATAAATTAGAGAACAGAGATATATTTCGGTGGTTAGTTTACCACGTACGCGCGTCACCATTTTACCAAAGATACAACGACGACGCCTCGTCAGACGCGATACAAGAGGGTCACATTCTATGCGTCTCCGTCATTCGTATCTTATTGCAATTATTCACCAATTGTGAAACGGAACGTAAAAGTATAGTTCAAATTATAGAAATAATAAAACTATATTGCGTTACGTAGTTATATAAAACATGCAATTTATCACCATATTTTTTTCGTAAAATATTTCATAATGATTTACAGTGAGTACCTACTATTTATTTTTCGAATGCTTGCACTTTGAACGCACCATTTGTAATATCCGGATGTGAATTAAAGTATTTACGTTACTTTTTTTTTCAGTATTTGATTTTATGTTTGTTCAAAATGTACAAATAATTTTAAAATATTTTATTTGAATTAAGATTGACTTTATCATATTTCACACATATTTTATTAATTTAGTCACTTTTTGCAAGATTATAAGATCTTTTCTTGAAATGAAGCGTGGCTGCTAAGTTATTGGAATCAATATAACATTTTTGTTTACATATCCTTACCCACAAGTGTTAGTGTTATTTTATGTAACCGTTCTATATTCTTTTTATAGCAAAATTGATATATTTGTTATATTTTCTGCAAAATTTATAACGAAAAGGGGGTTGAGGTTATGTTAATCGCTAATTTGACTTTACCGCGCAAGTACTGTTTCAAGGACGTTCAAGCCATCTCTTTTTTACAAGTCGCTCTTTGTGCGCGGTTTGTGGCGTACGTTTAGTCACTGGTTTACATATTGTACGGTTCTGTTTTTAGCTTGATTCCGCCATTATTATTATAATAAAAAAATCTTCATTATTATTATATTATAGCTTTGTTCCATTAATGATCTGTTTAGCGTGATTCCATTTATTTGATGCCTTATTGGTTTCTGACAAAAGTGTTTTCATAGTGTATCATTTCCTGTTTCATATCATATAGAAACAAGCAACTGTGGCCACCTAACCGACTCTTCGTTATCACGTGGGTCAAATTTCGAATTATGTGCCTTTGTGAGATGAATTTTGTGTGTTTATAATATGCGTTCGATATGCATAGAAAGTGTGTGGTGTAAAGTTAAGAAGACCGGCTCATAATCGGTAATAAATAATCTATAATCCTATATTTTCAGAAGTACACCGAGCTGCGTTGGACTCTGTTTCGATTAGATATGGAACCGGCGGGAGACTGATTGTCGAATTGCAATGCTCGAGGTGGATTGTGTTATAGTGCAGTGCAGTGCAGTGTTAGTGTCCGTGTTATGAACAGTGTCGTAGTGCGTTATATAAGTGAGGAGATGGTCTGCGCCGGAAGCCCGCCCTGACGCGTGGGGCGGGCGTTCGCGTGTCATGGCCCCGGCGCTCACAGTGACGCCTCGCCTATACGACGACGACAAACCCCTCGCCCACCGGAGACGGGCGCTATCGTCCGTCAGCAACCTGTCACACATGGAGGACGACGACATGGGACTCCAAAATCAACCCAACTTGGCTAAAGACTCCCAGGAAATGGAGCAAATTCTGGTTGATTTGGGTAACAGTGATCTTGTTCAAGGGGATCTGCTCCAAGCCATCAAAACCCTCGAAAGTGGCGGCGACAGTTTAACATCGGCTGATGCTGTCGATGGCATCTTCCCTCTTGCTAGCTTTGAAAACGAGGCGGATTCTGAGAGTGATGCAGCAGAAGATAAGATAAGATTTTTACAAGTGCGCCTCGAACGGAGAAATGCATTTCTGCAAAGGCGTTTACGGATACTACAAGCGAGATCTATTGGGAAGAGAGTATCGGAGGAGGTGGCACAAACATTTGAGAAATGCACTCGCGGTGCCCGGAAGGATGGTGCTGGAAGAACAATGGGGTTGAAGGCCCTGTTAAAAAGAGTGGAGACAACGTCTGCTTTGCAAGCGAGTGCCGCTTCTCTGTCTGTAGTTCGTCCAAAGTACTACCATGCTGGTACATCAAAGGGTGATGCATCTCGATCTGCAACTGTGGGAATAGCTTCAGGAACCTTGACTGGGTTGGAAGACACTGCGGGAGCTTTACGCTCTCATCTATCAGTAGTGAAGCATGAACTTGACTCGGATGCAACAGCTTCATCATCAGGAGCAGAGAGCAATGATGAGGCAGTTCAGAATAACAATACACAACAGGAACATATGCCAATGTGAGTGTAATTCAATATTTGCTTTAATAACTAGCCTTTATCACTATTGTTATACATGGCACAGGCTTCGCCAAGTAATCTACTAGGAGGTTTTTAACATTATAGTTATATATGACACAGGCTTCACTTAGTAATCTGCAGGGAGGTTTTCAACGATAATTCACTACAAAGGCCCAGTGTGGATTAGTGGATCAGATTTTTTTAAATTCTTAAGTATACAGATTTCTTTATTGTTGAATGTTTTCCTTCACATATAATTTTGATAAATTTGTACTATACAGCATTCAAATATAGCATTGTCTAATGCAATCCAATAACAAAGGCCTATTTCTTGCTTAAGCATATTTGTTAAAAATTTACTTACAAATGAAATTGACATCCCAGGACCCATGGTCTGCATGATACCTCAAATCCCCCTAATTACTAATGTAGGCCTGTGCCTCCAATTGATATTATAGTATGTACAGTTTGATGTTATAGGTTATATAATTTATTTATTTTATGTTATAGGTTGATGTTATATAATTAAAATTTATTCCATTCTAACATTTAGCCAACAATTCAATTGATTGAATATTTGGATATGAAAATGCTAGTTATTTATTAGTTCACCTGCCCATTCATAAATTGTATATGCTATTTTCTTACCTCTGTCATTTGCATGATAAAGTTGCATGACATTTCCTTGTTTTGATAATCTATACACATATAACTTAGCTTTCTGTGTACTTCCATAAGTAAAATAATGCTAGTTATTTGTAATGTTACCAGAAATCTTATTATCAGTATCAATTTACTTTTTTTACATTTTTCATTTTTTAACTCAAAATTTCATTGTTTCAACATTATTTTTAAATTGAACATGCACTAACATCTGATTCTTAATGCACTGAACAACTTAAACACATGAAATAGATTGCCACAAGAAATGATCTTTCCTCCACAGGAACCATTGCTACTTGGGAATTTTCATAGTCTAGATAGACTTCATAGCACCTAAGAAGGCAAACATACTGCTGGCTGTTCACCTTAATAATAAATTGACTAATAATAACATTTAACTAATATTTGTTTGTGACAATGGAACCCAAAATAAAATGTCTCTGTAATTATTAATGTATTGTTACATTAATTATTCTTTAATCATTATATACTAGGAACTTACACTTTAAATAGAGATACAAGACTGAAAAGAATATTATATCTTTGGCAATCTTATTAGTAAAGTATGATAGCCAAATAACTACTGACCATACTTTACTGAAGCCATTTTTTTTACTAGCAAAATATTACACCAGGTGGACTACACCTGTCTGCCACCTTATTCTTATAAAAAAATTATATGTATTTGAAAACAATATGCAGTAACTGGTATATATTTTACAATTTTTATCTTGTTAATAATTAATGCTATTACTTAATTATATTTGGATAAGTTATCTTATAACTTGTTTATTTATTATTGATGACCATGCCAACATTCTTTTTATCTACTTTGATGAACAACATTTTTGTAATATTTTATGTAACATTAGTGCCTGAAATTTATTTGGTGTTTTAAAGGTTTCAGATATGGAAAATCTTATTGTGTGAATCATGGATAAAACAGGTTAAAATTAATGAACCTGTTGTGGTAACTGAGTGACAATTAAAAAAATATTCAATACCTAAATAATATCTTAAAATTAATTAAACTTATTATTAAATTATTATTTAAAGTTAACTTAAAATTATTTAAAGTTAATACATTCTTTAACTAGTACTGAGGGCCTATTATTATTGTTCTTCACTTTACACTTAAAGGAACTACCCTGCAATTTTGTATTATTCATATGTTACAAACAATCTTTGTTGTAGTGTTATTCTACTTATAGGTACACTGGATTTTATCTATATTGAAGTCTTTTTTTTATAATACTCTTGGTTATTATTAGACAACAAAACCAAGCAGAAGTTGCTCAGTTTGTGGCATTATCTTAATTATCTGAGAATCTTAATTATCTTAAGACTGTTGCTGGTCCTCATTTTGCTAGATATTGTAAGTAGTGAATTTTGAAGAAATAACATTTTTTTCACCTTTATCTTAAAAATATGATGCTTCAGTGTGTTACTACTGAAACATAATTTTGAAACAATGAAATTTTAAGTTAGGGTATCTTAATGACAGACAAAACCAGACAACAGTAAGGGTTTTCACATAAAATATCATAAATATGATTTCAAAAATACACTTAAGACCTGTAAACTAACTTTCTTAAAAGGATTTTTTTTAACATTAATATATTCCCTATTCTAACCTAAATCACATCTAATAGCTTGCTTAAATCATGGAGTAATCATAGTCCACTATCCAGTCTGATAAGGAAATGGCATCTGTTTAAATAAGGTGATAATAATAAAATTCAAAGTTCATTATAATTTTGACTTTGTTTTAGATATTGCATCATTTTCAGTTAATAGCATTGGTTCCAAAAGTTAATTTTGGGTGTTTAGATTTCAAAGTATTGCATCATGCGAATTCATGTGATATATAACATTTTATATTGGGTATAAGAAAACACCACAGTTGTCTCACACTTTATAAAAAACTGAAGTTTTTTAACTAATATTCTTATAGGTAATTAGAAATATTGTGCAATGTGCAATTATGCAATATTGTGTTGGAAAATATAGAAGAACTTGATTACTCCTGTCCTATAATAATCCACTGCTTAAATTATCTTATAATAATTATCTTAAATTTCTACAGTATTTTGTTAAAATTAATATTACAGGCTCCTAAAACCTTATAATAAATACCTTATAATTACCTTATAATTTCTCCATGAAGTGGAGGAACTTTGCTGTGAAAATGCGATATAATTACTATTAATCGAGGTTTGATATATATATATATACATACATACATATATTGACTCATCTGTAGAACAGAGTCTGATATGATCATAGAGCAAAAATGTCCCATGTTAAAATCATACCCACTATGTGTGAAATTATGTGAAAGGATATAGAACTATACCAATTTCAATAACATAATACCAGAAATTCAAAACTCCCAAGTTTCTGAGTATAAGAAATATGCGCCTTTAGGTACATCTTCAATGAGCTCTCCTGAAAGTAAGCATTTTGCAGATGGGACTTTGTTCTATGGATGAGGCAATATATCAATTTATATTTAAATATGTTTATATTTAAATTTATTGATTATATTTATTGATGTTTATATTGATATATATCAATTGATATTTATTGTCAAAACTTGGATATTTTGTAATTTAAATTTTTATATTGGCATAAATAAAAATTATGATCACTGCCGCTGCCAATGATCCAACACTAAAGATTATAATTTAGTTGAATGTTGATTAAGTAGACTGATTCTTAATCTCAGACTCTATTTTTTTGCTACTCTACTCTTTTTATTTGTTTTGTTTTATAATAACTAAATAAGTCTATTAATCAAACTCACTGATTACTTTAACAATTTTGGCACATTAAAACCACTTACAGAATGGAATTCTTACACTTTTTATATACATGGTATGTTATCCGATATATATCAAATATCGGATATTTTGATTTATTATAATTGTCCGATCTTTATGAACCCTGCTATTAATTAACTAAACATCTTACTAACTGTAAAACTAGTTTTAATTATGAAGTAAATAGGCAATAAACAATATGTTCCTTATACCCTTAAAATAGAGAAGCCCCTGGAATATAAAAAGGTTTCTATAATGCTTGCTGGTTATTCATGTGAATGTTATACAATGTGGTATATATTTCTATATTTAAAACTTTGAGGCCTTGTGATTTTTAATGATTAAAACTACCATGGTACTCCGATGCCAGTATACAATTGTCTCTAGAAGTCAATCTCCTTCCAATTTCTGAATTGTACTTAACATTTGTGTAAACATTGCCAATTTATATTTTCAAGTTGTAACATGACTCCTACACTTGGTTGGCAACAAGGCCAGACATATGGGACCAAATGACAATGTATGTGAATGACCTTACATGCATAAATTTTTAAGTACTCCCTGTACTTCAAAGCTAAAGTGATATTGCACATCTTTTGATTTTGTTAGAATACAACTGTCACTTATAATTTTTGAGTTCCTTTTAATTCACATTAATTCTTTATGAGTTTAAAGACTATCACTTTGGATTTTCCATCATCTGCACTAGGATTATAGTAGATAAGCAATAATTTATAGTGAGAAAGCAACAGACAAGCATGCAGTCTTCCTGGTGGTAAGTGGATACTGTCGCCTATAGACACCGCAATACATGCCAACATCAGTCCAGAATGACAAATGCTGGCACACCCACATATGCACTGCCTACCGTTTGAGATATAGGAATTGATTTGGAGAATGGATGAGATGGGAATGAGCTCAGGCAGGCATATCTCACTCACTACCGAAACACCTACATACATTGTGGAATAGAATATAATGCAATATGCAGTACAATTCAAGGTAGTATTATGTGAGAAAGGAGTAACGGGGCTAGCAGCTGTTTGATTGCAGTGTGCATCCACAAATGTGTTTATGGATTTCTAAATCTATAAATGATATTTCTGCATACAAATCCAGAATGATATTTCGCAAGAAGCAATATTATGCTAGTTTGAGAACAAATATGGGGCATGAAGATTCCTAAACGAAAAGAGATCCTAGTATAAATTCTTCTTTACAATTCCGTGTTGCATTTGCCTCAAATGCTTCATATTGAAATGAATTTAAAAAATAAGGAATACTTACATGAGGTCCATGGCTGAAGGTCATAAATGAGTCATTCAATTATGTCTTAATTCTGCGTGTCCTTATATCCTATGAAAACCGGTACATCTGGAAAAATGCAACTTTACAGGGGAGCAGTTTAAATGTTTGAAAAATTCAAGCGAACAGAACAGAACATTTTATGAAAAATATGTATGTCGTGGGATTCGTCTATATTAGTCTATTGTCTTACAGTAATACTTTTGAATTGTTCTCTGTCGATACATGGAGCTGTGTATATTATTGCTTTACATATATTTTTTTACACATAAGAAAACTGAATCCTGAAAAATGTTACTATGTATTTACAAAGCTTTAACATATAGAATATTCTAATGCTCATTAATTTGATTATTTTTAATATACTCTGCACAAAGTAGAAAACAGGGTGACATTCTATAACAAATGTATCAAAAAGCACAATATTTTGTAACATATTTTATACATGTAAAACAATATTACAAAACTATTGTATACAGTTTTTAAATGTACGATAATTTCTTTCCCATGAGTTTAATAGTATCATTTTACATGCAAAATTTAAACAGTGTTTTACTAGTAGTTTGTTGTGTCATTTGTCCCAAACTGTAACTCAGGATCTATAGCTTGGATCGCTATGTCGATTAGACACATAATACATTTTTTTTCTGAGTATGATACACTTAAAAAACCAAAAGTGATAAGAGTCGAGTTGTACCGGTTTTCACAGAACACAGAAATTGGCCATAACCAAATTTAAAGCACTAAATGAATTTTTGTACTTATACTTCTACTAAACCATTACAATATGTGTTTGCAGAGAAAAGCGTGCCCTTTGGTCTTGGCAGAGATATCGCGCGTCAATCGCGTCGCGCTGGTGTTGGTTGCAAGCCCAGATTCAAGAATTGGAGTACAAGATCCGACAGCACACTGAGTTGCATAGAGAGGTCAGTTGTTTATATTAGCTGTTTTTTTCAATTTTGTACCTTTTGTATGTAAAGTTAGACGGGTAGTTAGACGGTGTAAAGTTAGTTTTGCCTCCACCACACAGCCCTACAGACATACATAATCGTATGTCTGTAGGGCTGTGTGGTAGAGGCAAAACTAAACTGAAACATTTTGATATTTATTTACCTACTTTCTCTTTTGTCTTCAATATTTATTTTACTCCCCTATCATTTTATGTCCTGCAGTCTAAAGTAGCGATGCTCGATATACATCGATGCATCGAAAACATCGATGTTTACTATCCGAGATATCGGTTCAATCCGCTACATCGGTTAATTTGGTTATTTAACGATGCATCGATGTATTTTATTCGATGCATCGAATGACGCACGTATTATAATCCTCTAATAAAAGTACATGAGAAATTTATGGGGCCACAGTAACGCGGCATTTCATTGGTTGAGATAAATATATAATATAGAAAAACAAGACAAAAATATATACACAATAAAAATGTATGACACGAATGATGTGAATTATAAGTATGGTCAGATTCCGACAACAACAGTTTCCGAAATTGTTCAAAATAGCCTATAAATATTTAACTTTGGTAGCCAGCTCAGTACCATCAGAAAGATTTTTTTCAAAAGCTTCACAAGGTTTGAATTAACAACGTAACAGAATACAAGGAAAACGGATTAATAAAATTTTATTTATGCAAAGCTTAGAGAAGAAGTATTGGGATCTGTAATTTCCAAAATTTTCATTCATTCTTCTAATAAATCTCAATTAAATTGAAAACCTTGGATTATGTCTCATTTTCCTATCCTATATTTCTAAATGATGTCAGAAAGCATACAAATCATCGATGTTTTTTAACTGATGCATCGAAAACATCGATGTTTTATTTGATGCATCGTAAAACATCGATGCAACGTTTCGATGCATCACATCGAAAAAAACATCGATGTATTTTTTGCATGAACATCCCTAGTCTAAAGGTCGATTTCCTAATCCAAAGGTTGAAAATGATATTAACTCTGCCTTTTGTAATATTTTACAAAAAATAAGTTAATAAACAAAATACTGTACAAGGGACCTCCCATTTCTACCACAAGGTGTTTTTAGGCATTAATACACGACGATGCAGACCCAATTGAGATTGGTGGATATTACCATTTATACATATTACAGATTTCATTTTAATTCTGTCACACTAGTAGCTCACAATGTTTTCCTTCATATATCATTTCTCAAAAGTAATCATATTAATAATAAATATTCTATTATTATTATTAATATTATTATTACATGTGCAGAAATAATAAATGACAGAATAAAATAGGCGACCTTATCGCTAAGGCGATCTCTTCCAGGCAACCTTGGGATATAGAAAAATAAAAGGGATATAGGTAGTGCAAAATGACCGAAATCTACAGAATGAATCATGTTCAATATATACCTACTGACTATATCGATAATAAATATAAAATAAATACTTAATAGTAAATAATTTAATAATATATAAATACATACATACACATCTATCTACATTTACACTGCACCCGATATTAATTCACAAATAAGAATCAAAGTTGACAAGGATAGAAAAATAAATGATGGAATTGAGGTCTCCAAGGGACGAAATAGAACAGGTTAGGAACAAAATGGTAGCAAAAGGAAGTCATCATTTGGTTGGCCATAGTGTTACTAAAGAAAGAAAATAGAAAAGCAAAGGATCTATCTAATAGAATAATGATTTCCAACTTGCCTTTTAAAACTAGACAGCCACAGCACATCTAATGACAACTGGTAAGGAATTCCAAAGCCTAACAGCCTGCACAATGGAGTCTGTAAAGAAATTTGAAGAATGGGTTATATAGTTAGTAAAAAAAGTAATATAGTGCTAACATACTCCTCTATAGGAATACAAGTCCTCATATAGGTGGGAATATGTTATATAATCAGAATCACATGTGTAAACAGTGTGAATCATTCATGCAATTCAACACATGTAAAAATAAACATTACATATACAACACATTGGACATCATAGAATGTTGCTGTTTCAGAAGCTCATTTCATATGCCCCCATCTTTTTTATATGCAGACACGCAAAATTTCTTAGGTATCGAACACATGGAGTCGCTGATGGCGGCGACCCGTGACAAGATGACCAACCAAGTAGTTGAAAAGGCCATGTATGGGGTCACTTAAAAGTGTTCAATAGCGCCACTTTCAGCGACTTACCGCTCGCGGTCGCCGATGATCTTCTACTAAGGCATCAGACACATGGTGTCGCCTGGCCGTGCAGCTAGCTCTAACTTTATTTATAGGTTACCAACTGAGCATACATCATGTAAATGAAAGGGTTACATGCAAGTATGTTTATTATACTAGGTTGATCAATAAGTTTCTGAAATCGGATACTTTACATTAAATTATTGGAACGCATTGTATTAATTTAGCCAGTGCCATAAGAATAAAAAAAACTGTCACTAATATTTTTTTTTGTTGTTTACATTTGGCAGTAATTTTATTAGTGTGCAAAATGGAGAAAATCGAAGTTCGTGCGGTTATTAAATATGTATTTCTGCCTGAAACTTTTTTTATGAAATATGATTTTGAAGAATTGCAGTCTACTTTGGGAGACAATGCTCTGTCTTATTTTACAGTAGCATACTGGTGTGCGGAATTTAAATGCGGCAGAACCGTCTGTAAGGACGAGACTCGCTCTGGGCGCCCAACAACCGCTGCTACTGAAGACAACATTAAAAAAATTGAAGAAATTGTTAAGACAGACCGACGTGTGACTATCCGTCATTTAGCTGACATTATAAAGCTTTCGTTCGCGACAATTCAGTTCATTTTAACTCATACCTTAAAATTGAAAAAGTTCGCCGCGCGTTGGGTTTCTGGAATGTTGACAAACAGCCTAATGGCCTCGATGTTCTGGCATGCGGTAGGTATCATTATGATCGATTATTTAACTAAAGGACAGACAATAATTGGAGAGTATTACGTAACATTGATCAGAAAACTACGTGAGGTAATAAAGAATAAATGACATGGAAAATTGGCTGTGGGAGTGCTTTTTCATCATGAAAATGCACCTGCGCATCGGTCTGATGTTACAGGCGCTGCCATCCGAACGGCTGAGTTTCAGTTGATGCAGCATTCACTATATTCTCCGAACCTAGCTCCTAGTGATTTTCACGTTTTTACTAATTTAAAAAAAACGCTTGTGTGGTATAAAATTTCACAGAGATGATGAGGTCATCTGCGGTGTAAAGTCTTTTTTCGATACCCAGGATCAAGACTTTTTTCCAAGGGAATTGAACAACTTTCAAAACGTTATTCAAGGTGTATTAGATTAGAAGGTGATTACGTTGAAAAATAATTACCATTTAGATATACGTTTCCTAAGTTTCAATACTTTTCCAAAAATATATTGATCAACCTAGTATAAATGTCACTCTACTTAAAGGCGACTACAACACGATTTAAAAGTAAACACAGTCAAAAAAGAATTAAATTTGGAATTAAAATTATATTCACAGTAGAAAATTAAAATATAAAATTTTGGGAGGACGCTTTGAGGAGGCCGAAGCTTAAGTACGTTAAGAATAAGAATAAGCTTTTAAGTACGGGCTCGTACTTAACGATTGGGTCTAGATGGGCCATAAGGTTTCCATCAGTGGACCCAAGGGCTTGAACCAGATTTCTAACTTCCTGCAGGTTGATGGCTGAGGAAATTACTGACTAAGGCCACATCCTCCGTTAGTCCAGAACTAGTCTGGATTAGGGAGGAGTTGGCCTTAGGAGGGTGGGATTTAGATACAGACACCGGGACGACTGGAGTATTCTTCCACGCTTGCGCCGGTTTGGATAGCAGAGGGATTGCCACTTTAGGAGACACTGCAGCCGACTTGGGTTGTGTGTAAGGCGCGGGTTTGGGTGCCTCTACATGTACGCACATGAAAGGTACTGGGGGCGCCAACGCAGGAGTGGACTTGGAGGCCCCCTGCCAGGCTTACCCGACACGGGGCCTCCGGGGAATTCTGCGTGGCACTATGAGCCATCCACGATAGCTCGCAAGGTGTCCAAGTTGGCTGCAAAGAACGCAACCAGGCGGGTCCTCAGCACCCCCTTAGAACGGGGTCAGTCGCTAGTGCCATGGTCGCCCAGGCACTTTCCACAGCGGGGTTTTGCGTAGCAGGTACGCGCAGCGTGGCCATAGCATTAGCAATTACGGCTATTGCCCTATGGAATATTCACCCATGTGGTCACCCTGTCTCGAAAGACAGGTTTGAGAGCCCGCAGATAACGCGCGTGTTGAAAATATTCTTACCCTCGGGGGTGAGGGTAAGGATGACCAAAATGAGTGTATAGGTGAGTGTATACCACCAAAATAGGTGGTCCTGTCACGCTCCTTCTATAGGTGGTGCACTTCCAGCACCGGAAGATTTTGCGTTTTCAGTTCTAGGATCTCATCCTCTCATCCATGACTAGGTAAATTTTGAGATACTCAAATTTCAGAAAGAGAACTCAGTTGAGCTTTTTTAAAACATCATTTATTTGAAATTCGAATTCCGACAACCATTTAATCAAAACGGAAAAAAATGTTGAATTTACTTTTCTATTGCATTTCGCGCGCTTTTCTTTTGACTAAATTTGACTTCTTTGACTTTGTCCTCGCACCATCCCGTGCAACAATTTTTAGATCGTTTTTTTAATTTAAACAAGTAAAATTTTCCTTGAAAGATTATGAGAGAAGTAGCCGTCCTGCGACTTCTGTAACGAATGAAAACGTCGCGTCAGTAATGAAAGTGTTGCACGAAGACCCAAAAACTACCTACAAACAGATAGAGGAGACTTACGATTTCATCGCCGGTCATTCATGAAATTTTACACCAACACTTTTGAGTCCAGAATCTTTGTTCCCATTCGGTTCCTCGTTCACTGACTGCTGAACAAAAACAAGTTCGCGTGACATGGTGCAAGGAAATGATTGTAAAATTCGAAAATGAAATATATTTAATATTATTATTGGAGATGAGCAGTTGGATCTATCAGTATGACCCACTAACTAAGCGCCAATTAATGGTTTGGATGTTTCCAGACGAACACCATCAGACGACGAAATAAAGTTATTATGATTATTATTCTCTGTGAGTGGCCATTTAGTTACAATTTCTTTAGACGCTCAAAAAACTGTTATATAGAAAATAAATAAATTTAGAAGACTTCTTCTTACTAGCCATTTCGTTTTTAAGACGCTTTACTTCGCAACCGAGCAAATTTAAATGTAAATACTGGTTATGTCGCGCATGTGGCTTAAAATGAGCCTGTACAAACTTGGTGGAAATAGAGCAACGCGATTGCGGCGCAATGAAGGGAGCGCGAGCCAATCAAAGGACACCATTTCGAACGCTGTGCCTCTCTGCGCCTAGACAAATTGACGCGAAATACCGCCGAATAGTTTGGCCGAATATTCGGCCAAGGACCCCACCGAATATTCGGTTATTCCGCCGAGGACCCCGTTGAATATTCGGTATTCGGCGGAAGGCCGAATGTACTATTCGTTGCAACACTAGTGTTTATCAACTGTATTCGATGTGTTATATCAAAAACATCCTATAACAGGTTTGAGAGGTTTTTCTTGCATCATTTCACAAAGCAAAGCTTACCCAAGAGCATTTGAAGACCACAGAGATCCAAGAATGCAAACAAATACACGCAGAAAACAACTATCTAGTCCAATGAACAACAATGAATTTAGACGAGGTGATCAGGCGAGATACAAAATGACAATACATAATGTTCTTTAATCAAGTCCCAAACATTTATTTGCATAATAACAGGAATTTCGCTTAGTGTCATTAGTGGTGGAGTGTTCTAAAGAAATCTAAACATAAAAACAAACTATCTATATTATGTATTTGAAAGATCGAGCAAATTTAATCTTATTTTTTAATGCAAAAGAGACATTTTTCACTACTCATGAGGCGGACGGAGGTAAGAGCAGAAGCAATCCCGCGTGTACCCATTTGAATGAACTACTCTCTTGCTTTTCAAACACAGCACATGCTATCTTCGCATCTCGCTTTTGCTCGGACTCGCGGCAGTTGCCGATACGCGGTCACATGGCGAGTGAACTCAGCAATCCAAAAATGAAAGGAATAAATAAATCCTCGGCAGTTTACATTTAGTGTATATTTTTTGTTTCTAGGTCCGTGAAGCAAAAGGCCCTGTGGAATTTGAAGGTGAACCAGTAGGATACGAAGGACAGTTGCCTGGTAACGAGACGCCTGACAATGACCCATCTTTGGAGACCTGCGCACGAGTACGGCCGTTACGCAGGGAGACATTTAAAAAGAGGAAACTGTTGCAGATGCATAATCTGCATATTGCCACCACTAAAGCTGCTAAACCATCAGATATCAAGTAAGTTAAATGCAATAGCATAAAGCTAGAATTCATTATTGTGTTGTGGTGTGTAAATATGACTCCTAAGACTGTAAGAACTGCTGCAAAGCAGTAAATGTCATGTCACATTTACTGCTTTGCAGCAGTTCTTGGATTATTGGAAAAAAGTGATCGTTACATTGAATCTGAATAAAAGAAAATGAATCGAAATAAGCATCGATGATTATGGAAAAAGGTATTGTAATATGGGAAAAGCAGTATTAACTTAACTTTCATTTTAAACCACATTCAGATGATGGCGTTTTTTTTTTGTTGTGTAACCGGTGAATTAAAATTTATCTACTCTTTTCGTTCTATAATTAAAATAGGGGTTCAATATGTACATAATTTTTGAACATACATAACATAATGTCCTCATTTGTTCCCGTTGTCCACAAGTTTGCGTATTCCTTCCATGAAGGTTTTCGGTTGGACGCGAAGCTACTTTTGCACCCCTTCCTACACGTCTACGTCTATGGAAAATCGACGATCTCGCAAAGCATCCTTGAGTGACAAAGCAAAGTCAGAGGGAGGGATCTGGGCTGTAGTACCTCAAAACCCAACTTGTCATGAATGTCAACTTGTTTGAGCTTGTTTTCTGCAGTAAGCTGTCTTGGCACCCATCGCGCAGACTTCATGGAAACTGTCTGGTCCAGCTTAAGGAACAGTGTTGTGGATAATATAGATATGGTGGCCCATGAAAGAGTTAGATTTTGATTAGTCAACTGTCCAAAGATGTGTGCGTTTAGTGTGGTATGGTGATTACGGTCGACTGAATGCCGAGGCAGGGCGCTATCTAGCTGGCTTGCATAGATGTTGCGCGTGGATGTACAATGTACATATACGAGTATGATATAAAGAAGAGTTATTTATTTGAAATACGTAGATATAATAATAGGTATGTACCAAAACGTCTTTCCTTTACAGATTTCGCGTTGCAAAAGGTATATATATGTATCTTATATATGTATGTACCGAACAGAAGCCAAGCTTGTCGTGGATATAATTTAATGGGCAGAACCATGACTGATGTTTAAACTTCTATCCACCAGAACCACCTTTCGAGCTTGCTGAATATTGTCGTTCCTGGTGGAGGTTGACGGGCGTCCTGCTCTCTCTGCGCCGGACGAGTGCATCACACTCGTCCGGCTTAAACGTCATTTGTTCATGCACTTGTAATAAAAAGTAAATAGTTTCCAATTGTAAATTGAAGCCTCGCGTTTCGTTTTAACAAATATTAACATAATACCTGATGTTCGGGTT
Source organism: Sesia apiformis (assembly GCA_914767545.1). Classification (NCBI taxonomy): domain Eukaryota; kingdom Metazoa; phylum Arthropoda; class Insecta; order Lepidoptera; family Sesiidae; genus Sesia; species Sesia apiformis. The sequence continues at coordinate 3,144,116 of OU611958.1, forward strand.
GTTGTAGTTGTAGGGTGATTTTAATGATACAGTGTGGAGCGCGCGTGGTCGAGGCGCTTGCGCCTGGCGAACTTACTAATACATGATTAAAAAGATGATTGTGACTTAAAAAGATGTACGCACTTGCCCATACACCTATTGTTGAATCACTCTCATGAAGCTATATAACTTTTGTTACACTGAACAACATTGATCTGATAACAAATACAGCAGGAATAACATAAAAGAAAAGAGCACAACATTAAACATTGTGTCAATCGGAACCAACTCTCCATTTACTACAGTGGAAACTGCGATGCTGATTTTCTGTTTTGTGTACTGGTGATCACAGATTGTATCTTAATCTCACTGGTGTATGTTCTTTATGTACAGGTGCAGCTGCCGTCAGTCGGTGGAGAGCTGCCCGGTGTGCACGGGGCGGGTAGAGTGCACGCAGCCGGCCGCGCCCTTCTGTACACTAGCGCCCTCGCAGCGGGTCGCGCTCGTTGACCCCGGGTATCACCCCGTGCTTAGCGACGTCAGAGGTGAGTACATTAACACATGCGACCTATGTTCATTTTTATAGAATCTGTAACAATGTTTTTTTATTTTTTATTTATAACTCTCAGATTAAATTGCATAACCAGTTGATCATTGTCGACTAGTTGCCACCAATTACTTCCTTTAAAATTCCTGTGCGTCTTTTTTAATGTAACTTAAATTCCAGTGTGTGTTTTTAATGTAACTTTATTAGTCCATATTTGACAGTGCCGGCCTTAAGCACCAACTACACGACAGTCTCTCGCGGCGATAATCTCGTCGTGCCACTAATTTTAATAGTAACTATATGCCCTAATCTACACACTGCGATATGACGAGTGGCAGTCGCCAAGTAAAGCGCCAGGGACCCGCCGCGAGTCCTCTGCAATACGCGGCGATACGTTGACGGAATAAAATCGCTGTGTTGTGTAGTTTACTCGCCGTTAGTAAAACGGAATCGTCGCGGAAGTCTCGCTTGTGTAGTTGGCGCCTTAGCGGTAGTCGCCGCCGTGTGCGCGTTATTCGATTGTGCCCTCTCATTCTGCCTGCGCCCATCTGCTACGTACCCATCTAATTCAAGGCGCCCTCCGCCACACCCCTAACCTCGGCACTGATATTAGATATTTATTTATTTAATTATAATTAATTAACCAGTGGTACAGCCACATATAAATCATTAATAGAAAATCGTACAGGCATATATGTGATAAAGTTTATCACATATATGCCTGTACGATTTTCTATTAATGATTTATATGTGGTATTATAATAGGTTATTATAAGTACACACAGCACTCACATATAAAAAACATCTTTGTAGCCCACAGCAATATTAATATCAAGTAACAATAATAATGACACTAAAATTTTCAAGGAAGACAACAGTTAGCGGTTATTCTATTCTAAACCAATATAAACAGAAATTTTACATAAACCACCCATTACTGATAAGAATCCTCACAAATAGAAAAATAAATGCGTTATAGGCCAAATGCAACAATTAGTAATAATAGGTAGTCTAAAAAGTTCGCGGCCTTTTTGAACGTACCACTTTAGCGTGCTATATTTCTGGAAACACTGATCACTGGCGGCAAAGTGATGTACCATTTGACAGCTGATTTTTTTGTAATGGCGGCAAATTGAGATTACAAGTTAAAAGGTTTATCTTTTCATATTTTTTAACAATTTTAAAATGGAAGTGTTAATAAGGACAAAATTAGATGTTTTATCATTTTTTTTTCGACAACGGTATAAATGCTTCTAGTGCTAGAAAAGATATTTTTCGTACCACTCGCTCAAAAAAGTGACATTCTATGCCACAAAAAGCGAACATAACAATAGTCATTTTTAATCTGTTAAAAACAGGGAAAGAAAATTGTACTGAATTTCATTCATCCTCTACGGGGAGAATGTGATTTAAATTTGGAATACTTACCGAAATGTATACTGAACTACATCTGTGTTTACACCATTGAGTTTGTATATAAAGCATTATACATCATTTTGAAAAAGGAATACGCATTTATTATGCAGTTATGATTATTAAATAAAATTGCGAAAACCGATGTACCAAACAAAAATGTAACTCTCTCTATCAATAATTGGACCAATGTTTCGAATGTTAACTTTTACTTTTAATTGTCATTATTTTTAATAAATGCTTATCTCATATTATTATTGTGTTAATTTTTTCGCAAATGGTACGAAAAGTAGAGAATTTTCCTCGGTGATAAAGCTGTCTTAGTCTTGGGTGAACTTAAATCCCTCACTACACTCAGGACTCGTCTTAAATCCCTCGCTTCGCTCGTGATTTAAGTTTTTAACACCCTCGCTACGCTCGGGAGTAAACCTCGAGTCCTTCGTTACGCTCGCGATTTAAATCGTCACCCGCGACAGAAAACACTGCTTTATCCCCTTGGTTAATAATCTACTATTACGGAGTTGTTTACGGAGAAGATACTTTATCTAAAACTACTGCAAAAAATGTTTCAATCGATTCTGGTCTGGTAATTTTGATGTGAATGATGTTCCTCACTGTGGTCATCCTATTAAAGTAAATGTTGCTGTTATCATTGAAAAAACTGAAGCAGATCGACACATAAGCAGTCATCAAATTACGGAAGAGCTTGGCATTCACCTCTCAACAATAATGGCCTCGTCTTCTGGGATGCGGAAGGTATTATGATCGATTATTTAACTAAAGGACAGAGAATAACTTATACAACATTGATTAAAAAACTACGCGAGGAAATAAAAAATAAACGACGTGGAAAATTGGGTTTTTCATCATGACAATGCACCTGCGCATCGGTCTGATGTTACAGCATCCGCCATATACTCCGCACCTAGCTCCTAGTGATTTTTATCTTTTTACCAATTTGAAAAAACACTTGCATGTTATAAAATGTCACCGAGATGATGAGGTCATGTGCACTGTAGTCTTTTTTCAATACGCAGGATCAAACCTTTTTTCCAAGGGAATTGAGCAACTTTCAAAACGTTATTCAAGGTCTATTAGATTAGAAGGTGATTACATTGAAAAATTAATACAATTTAGATATACATTTCCTAAAATTTCAATACTTTTCCAAAAATATATTGATCAACCTAGTATTAATAATAATACAGTTACTATATGTAAAAACATGTAATGGCCTCAGTATTCATGTGATGTAAGTTAACCTTGAAACGATTTAAGTTAAACTGGATAATGAATGATTCTATTCTCTCATAATCTCAGATATCCCCCCATCGGTGCACATATCAGCGCTGACGTCTCGCGCGTGGTTCCGCGCTCGCGTCAGCAAGTCTTGGCGCGGCGCCCACCACTCCACGTTGCCCAGGCAACTGCCACCACAACCACACGCCGCCCCAAAACCACCCAGGAGACATCCCACACGTAAGACATAGTTTACCATAGTTTTCAACAGTTTCAGGGAGATTGAAAAAAATACCCTGAATGTTTAATGCTTTTAGAGCCAGACCCCTTTATTATTAAGCGTTAGTAGTATCAATACATAATGTCAATACGAGCATAAAAAATAACACAAAATTAAAAAAAAAATGGGTCAGTAATGAGAACTTGCGACTGTAGCACAGCTAGTACGTGTTCTAGTTTACTAAAAGATATACCCACCTTTATTTTTACGTTCTATATAAGGTCTAATTAAATTAGTGTGGATCATTCCAATATTTAAATCAGGCCGGCATTTTAGTAGTTTACGTTAACGAACAACGATTATTATACACAGGTGGATGTCACTCTCGCTACACCATGAACACACTGGCCTTCAGCCAATACCTTTACCAGGTATCGGCACGTACCTGTGCGCTTTTCACCGACTAGCGATCCCGCGGTACCCTCCCAAAGTAATGCCCTAAGCCGAGGTCCGTTCCTTCTGCCGGTCTACTGGCGGGGCAGCCCTTAGGCTCCTTGCTGCACGCACTTTGCTCCTGGTTCAGCGCCTTCTGCGCTCACCCTAAACCATACATGCCCGGTGACTCTTGACAGGTCATTAGGCCCACAAAAATATAGCCATATACAATTGTTTACCTTTTATTCCTACTCGACGTTTCGGCACGGGTTCCACCAGCCGTGGTCACGAGTTAACTGAAGAGGCGGTTAGTACAGGATGGGAGCTGCGAGCAGTTTTATCATCTACCCACATTTGATCTTATTCGTAATTATTATTATTCGCATTTAGACGCTATTTAGAATATAAAATGTGTACAAAACGCGAACGTTTAAAAATATATATTTTTTTACATTATCATTTTATTAGAAGAATTTGTTATTTTAGAAGTAAATATGTAAGCATTTTAAAAATCTAACGTTTATTCGAAATGGTCACCAAATGGCATGACCAACCAAACTCTATTGAAATATGCACCCTTTCCATGGGAAAATTGGCAACTGCCACCTTTATGGAATGTTTTAGGGATTCAATATTATCATGGCGTTTAGAGCATGTATCTCAATACTCCCTAAAACAGACTATAAATCATAATCGACTGAATTAAGATCGGGACTAGATGACCGTCAGCCTTCAGCTCTAATGAATTCAGGAATATTCCTTTCTACCAACGCCTGTGTTGAGAGTCTTATGACCTGGTGCTGGGTCTTGCTGAAAGGACCATTCTTGGTTATGGAACATACTGATGTTAAGAAGCTTTACGACCTTCTCAAGAATCGTTATCTTCATACACTTGAACCGGCGTTTTAATACCTCTTCACAAAAGTATGGTTCAGTCACTTCTTGATAGCATAATACCACACCAAACCATCACTGAAGCCGCACAATGACCTTGTTGCACCCATTTGGTAAAAAAAGCTGCTTCTCTAGAGTTGTGAGCATAAACTCGAAATCATCCTGCCTGTTAAAATGTTCCTCAATGGTGAACATGTTCTGGTCCGTAAATAACATTTGTTTGTGAGCTTCCCTTTGCGGTACGTACTACATGCCAACATCACTCAAATATGACAAATTTTGGTACTTCCATAAATACGCTGCATACCTTTGAAAGATGAGGACTAGCAAAGATGGAGAATGGGGAGTATCATTATCCAATTTCACAAATTTCGCTATCCAACCAGATGACGGAACAGGGTAAGATTATATGGAATTGGATACATCCTAAAACATCCAGCGAACGATAATATCCAGGAGGATAAGGAATGAAACAATAATACAGGAAGCAAGTACGTTGGCAATGGAATGAAAAGGAAGGAAAGCGTAACGGGCTTTGGTAACTCTCACACCCTTTCAAAACATGTTGATATGCAATTAAGTCTTTTGTGAAAGTGGACTAACTGGGCCAATAGTTTGGCCCCGACGTCTATGGGATACAACATCGTTCTCCACGCCTACTTACAATCAAAATTACTTATTAACTGGTTCTTCAAAAGGAGAATGGTGTGTTTATAATATGAATAGTTATTACTAATACAATCTGAGTATTCAATTGATTTCAAAAGGCTACAGTTTTTTCTGATAGTCTGTTTTGCAATGACAATACATCCAAGGCCAAATTCTCAAGGTAGCGGATATTAGATGACTACAAATATATTTTTATACCTGTAAAAAGAAATGTCTTGACTGGCCAATTGACTAACGAACTCATCAACGCTGAACCGAAATCTCTGAAGCTAGAAACATAAAAAAAATAAATTTTCCATTGAACTATTGCATCTTTTTTTACGCAGTAAAGACTTCTTGAAATTCAACCCCCAAAATGTGAAAAGTGGTGGCAAAATTTGTATGGAAAAAAATTGATGGTCCTATTAATTTGAAGCTTGCTAGTAAAAGGCTAGTAAATTCATACTGACAATAAGGTCCCTTTGCTCAGACAACGTCGCATTTGGCTATTTCTTTGTGCAGCGAAGTTGTTTTCGATTAAATTTTCATTAAAATTTAATATTGTACCCTCGTTTTCAAACATCCATTATAATTTTTTAATTAACGCTTTTTTCAAAAATCTTGTAATCTGGTTTTCAGGATCGAAAAGAGGTCGCCCACCTTTATCGCGAAGAATACGTGAGAGGGAAAGAGAAGAGGAACCATCAGGTTCCGGCCAAGAAAGGTATGTTGTTGAATCTTTTATCTTTGAAAACAGTTTATTGTTTTTAATAGTATTTTTTTGTTTTCTAGAACTGTTTTTGCTACTTATTGTTCAGTTTCGGTTAAATTATTTCATAGTTTATTTTTTGGCTTTAATATTTATTATGCAATCCATGTATTTGCAGAATTATACTATTGTTGCATACAAAAGAAAAGTATCAAAATGTTTATGTTCAAATTCAAACATGTGGACACATTTTTTTGTTATATTTTAGTGTCATATTTTTCTCAAATGTTTGTAAATAATGAATTGTTATTCCTTGGGTTGTATTCGTCATTGGTGTCGATGCATGAATCCTTTCGGACCATTGCGTTGACTTCCTAAAATGTTGAATTTCCAAAACATTCAATTCTCAAAATGTCTATTGCCAAAATATTTAATTTTAATTTCCCAAAATGTTGAATTCTCCCAAAATTATCCTCATGCCTAAACAAAAATTGCATTTAGGTAAATGAAAAGAAATCAACTAAAATTAATTACTATGACTAAAAAACCTAGCTTTAATTACTCAATTAATTATCTAATTTAATATTACTGAAGAAACAGAATAACTGTTAATACTCATAAATGTCAACATATAACGTTTATGAGAACATTAAAAACAATATCATTTATTTATAAGATAAATGATACTGCTATAAAAGTGCTTCCCCAGTCAGAGATCTAGGCATTAGACTAGATTCTAAATTGTTACTTACAGAACATTTAGACTTAATCGTCAACAACTTGAATCTTAATCGTACAAACAACTGTATTTATCAAACCTCTTAATCTACAGGAATAGACAGGTCATTTGAGAAATCTTGGTTACTTGTGTACATATGAGTTATCTAAATACAATAATGTGTACAAGTACAAGAAAATGGGAGTATATATTGCCAAAAATATTGTATTGAACGAATTACCGACTGAACCTAGGACTTTTATATGAAAACAAATAACAAGGGCAAAATTAAGTCCCTTTTCACTAGTCTAAAGTTAATTACTTAATTATATGTATCATATCTATATAAATTAGGTATAAGGAACGACTCGATTATCTTATCTACACATAAACCTTATGGGTTTCAATAGATGGCTACACTACAATTATCTAAAGAAGTCTCATCGCCATATCTCGCTTTTAGTCGACAAACCTCGTTCTTACACAGCTATTAAAACTACTAATCTTCATAGGTTTTCGCGATTACTATACATAGCAATTAAACAACTTTGAACGGTTTAAATCGCGTATATTTGACATTATTTATATCCCGACGTTTCGAACACTTTGCAGTCACCCCGTGACCACGTCCACTGCAATGTTTGTTGACATGTCTTGTCTTGTGGACTGTTTATAGTTATCGGTTATCAATTTTGTATTAATAAAATGTATGTATTTAATAATAGATATTTAATAGATTTCCTTATCGACCTCATCCTAGCTGCTTCCTTTATCGGTGTTGCAGTTGATTATCTATTTTACTTTGTTTTCCTGTTATAATATAATAGACGAGAACTTTATTTCTCAATAAAGACGAATAATCGGAGACTAATATCGTTCTGTTGTATAATAAATAAAAATAATAACAATACGTACATTGTCATAGCTTCAGTTAGAACCAATATAAAAAGCGGTAAACCGCTTGTTGCACAGTCCCGGGAAATTGTAATTAACGTGTATCAATATCTTTGTAAAGAAGCTGCTATATTTAAAAAAACGGAAAATAATTATTATCAGAAGGTAACACAAAGAGTTGCTGAAGCAACAGGGATTTCAAGAAAAAGTGTAATTAGAATTTTAAAAGAAAATGACGAAAAGTGCATTGACGAGGCGACAAAAACAAGGACCCAAGGAACACCAAGCAAGAAATATCGTTTGAAGCTAGATGATTTCGATTACAGTGCAATACGGCGAACGATATATGATTTCCATTTGAGATTTAAAGAACGGAACTCACTACGCAAAAAGTTAATAGATGACATCGATTTCGACTCTTCAAAATATCATTCGAGATATGGGGTTCAGATTTAGAAAAACAGAAAATAGAAAAATTTTGATAGAAAAACAAGACATTCCATTAAAAAGAATAAAATACTTCAGAGAAATTAGGACATAGAGCTGCTGGTAAAAACATTTTTTATACAGATGAGTTTATACAAAGGAAAGAGTTGGACAGGTAACGAAAGGGCCTTTGTACCTGGAGCTCTTTTATTAGACCAATAGGCAGACCTTGACGGTGATTACAATAAGGAGATGAATTCTGATAAATATGAGAAGTATAGTGGAGTGTAGGCTTTCTCGGCCGGTGTCCATATTAATTGAATCTTCCGGGCTACTTGGCCGAGGTCTTCTGGAATCTCTTCTCTTTTCTCCAAACGTTTTATCAACAACTCCGGTTGACATCTTCAGTGGCGACAGCGTTCACTTTTCGGAGAGATGTTATCTCTTCGGCTTCTCGAGCGCAACTGACTCGACGATTGTGGCGCACCGGTATTTATAGTGGGCGAGTATTTATATATTGTATTTATATGCACCGGTATTTATATGTTTGTGTGGTGAGTCAGTTGCGCTCGAGAAGCCGAAGAGATAACCTCTTCGGCTTCTCGAGCGCAACGTTGATAACGTTGACAATGTTGATAACGTTGTTCAAGAATATGGACACCGCAATTCGTTTGCCACCATATCATCCGAATTTTAATCCGATCGAAAACATCTGGGTCCAATTAAAAAGGTATGTTGCCTCTAAAAACACAGAAATGTATAAAACCACTGAAGAAGCTCTGAATAGAAAAAATAGATATGATCGGATCTAAAGAACGGACGAAAGTCTGTAATCACACCATTAAATGTGAAGAAGAATTTCTGACACGAAGAAAAACTCGACATATTTAGTGACAGCTTTATAATTCATGTTTCCGACACACAGCGAAAGTGACTATAGTTGATTCTGAAGATTAATTCATAATTGTATTATCTTTCCAAAGGTAGTTGGATTCGTAAATGTAAGTAGCACCTCTGTATATTCATAAGTCTACTGTTAACAAACTACTATCGGGGTGTAGAAGTGTTCCAAACTATCAGGTGATGCTTGATATTCTATTAAAAGGCACCAATGTACTTTATATAATTTGTTGTAGTGGCACTTCCGAACTGCTCCGATAAAATTCGAGATATCCTGAATGAACTTCTTTAGATAATTGTACTGTACATAGATTTTTTGTTAATATTTATTGTGTGATCAGAGAAATAAATAAAAAAAAAACACATAAATCCGTGCTTGTGTATAGATCCCGTGGTCGTACGAGCACGGAGTCCCGCCCGTCGCGAGCCCAATACGATATAGACAACATCGTGATACCGCAGAGCATCGCCGCGAACACTCGCCCAGAGATACTGCCTTACAAGGAGATACTCACGCCCAAGTGAGGCTATTTTATTTTATACAAATAAAGTGTCATTTAAAGTCTCATCCTATTACACTGGACCATACTATGACCGTAGCCCTATCGACACACGCAAAAATATATTCTTCATATGAGTCAACGCCCACTTGAGCTTTCCGTCGCCGACCAACACAAGATGTGCTATGACCGGCCCGACAATAAATTCACCTTGAGAATTATTTGCAGGCGGCGAACCGTGTTGCCGCCCCGTTTATTTACCGTTGTAAACGAGTTGTTGCCGTATTGACATGACATTAGTTGCTCACTGGGTCCTTCGCACTCATGCGCGCTTCGGCGCGAGAGAGCAGGTACGTGTGTGAGGAACCCCTCGTACTCGTACTTCATCTCAGGGGACAACGGCTCCCCTGGTCTTTGGTTGCCGACTAATATAGTCGGCCTATATATACTTCTTGTTTCTTTACATCATTTCGCCTTCCCGCACTCCGCCTGCCATCTAGGCTGGCGGCGGCGGTTGCATGAGCTCACGGGGCAGTGGACGTCCGTCCGGTGGCCACGTGTGCAGAGGCGCTATGTTATTGTAGGTGTGTGTGGTCCTTTTTCGGCGCGGTTGAAAAGGCTTCGCGCCAACTGGACCACGAATTCTTCTATTGAGGGCACGTCTGCACGTCGCAGGCGATGACGTCGTTCCGTACGTAACGCCCCGCCCCTACGATTATACGCAGGGCAACGTTCTGTTGGACCTGCACCCGTTTGCGCTGTGTTTGGGAATACAGCGCGTACCATGCCGGCGCAGCATTAGTGAGACGCGAGCGGACATAGGTTTTATAAATCCTCAGTCGCGTTCGGAGAGGCAGTCGTGATGCTAACACAAGAGTCGCTCGCGCAGCCTGCGGCTGGCGGACCATTTGGTCCACCTACGGAATCATGCGCAGCGAGCGATCAATGTGGCACCCGGGGTAACGGACAGAGGACTCCCATCCTACGTCCTGACCTCGGAACTTGAGCGGTATGACATGATACGTTTTAGGCCGGTAAGCAGAGCAGCCGTCTTCAGAACGTTGACCAAAACATATAATGCCAAAACAGCGTCTTCCTCCCGCTCCTGCAGCTGGGCATGTAGAGTGGGGATATCGTCAGTGAACGCCGTATATATACGGCGAAAGGCAACTGCCTTGTGGAATTTCGGTAGTGATGGGACGTGGCTTCCCAGCCACGTTCCCTTGACCGAGACGTAGAAACTTCGACCCTCGAGGAAGGACGCTACTATCCGCACAACTGCAGGCGGCGTCCTGGTATCTAAAAGTTTATAGAGCAACCTCTCGTGCCACACATGATCAACAGCCTTCTCAATGTCTAAAAAGACTCCAACCGTGTATCGACCCCGGTTGCTCTATGATGCCAGGTGGTGCAGTCGAAATCCAAATTGCTCCGCCCTGATTGGGAAATGCGGACAGAGACGTCGCCGCAACAAGTCCTCGAACAACTTAGCAATGTGGGATAGCAGTGTTATGGGACAGTAGCTCTTTTCCCGGCTTCGGGAGGACTATGACTACGACGCAGGGAAATGGCCAGTGCGGAGGATCCCATTGAACAGCCTGGTCAATGCTACCAGACCCTTCTTTGGCAGCTGCATTAGCGCCATCGTTGAGATGTCTGGACCCGCCGCCTTTCGCCTATGCAGGCGAGCAACTGCCTTGCGCAGCTCTGACGGGGTGATAAAGTGATCTCCCCGGAGCGCAGGCGCCGAAACACAGCTATTCTCTAACGCGGCGTTCGATGTGTTTATGGTAATCGGCGGGTGGTGTCTACGGCAGGATGAGTAAATTTTTCCTCTATGGGGTTGGCAAGAATTTCTGCCTGGTCCATGGCAGCGTAACGACGTTTACCCGCGCTGTTGAGCAACGCGTAAACGGGGTCTGGGACTTTAGTCAGCTGTCGATTTAGGCGGTATAGGCTGACGTCGTCTTCTGTAGCCTGGTCTATGATATAATTCATGCGGTACCGCGGAACGCCATAACCGCATTCTACAGCTGCTCCGTCAACCTGTTGAGTTCACGCTTAACCCGCGGAGAGCGAGAGCGCGTTCAGAGATTTTTTAATGCGCGTTTGCGGCGTAAGTCGGCACGCAAATGTGGCGGCAATTCCTCTCGGCGGTAGTTCGCGGAGGATTTTGTTGTACCTGCAGCCTTTGCGGTTTGGATTTTTGTGGTGATATAGGACGCAGCTGTTTCACCTCCCCTGGCGTGGAAAGAGTACCGCGGAGGAAGAAATCGGATAGCGCCCCACTGCAGGTGCGCCAGTCCGTTTTAACTGGATGCCCTTGCGGCTGTGAAATCCTCTGCGAGACTAAACATGATAAGAATCGGTAGATGTTGCGTATCCAAATCGTTGGTACGTCGACATGGACCGGGCAGTGGAGGGCCTGATATAAGGTCACATCCAGGACGTCTGGGGAAATACCGTGGATTGGTGGGCATATGGATGGGCGCATCCGGGTCTACCACCTCGTACCCTTGGTTTTTGGAATTTTTGAGGAACCGCCTTCCCGCGGGATTCCCACGCGGAAACCTCAAGTCGGGTGTTTGGCATTAAGGTCACGAGTGTAGGCGTGCTTCCATCGAGTATTTTTCGGATGTCCTGTTTGTGTAATGGTGATCCGGGGGGTCGGTATGTGGCAAATAAACGGAGTTCCGCGGTGACGGGATTCACAAGGACCGAGTATGGAACGAGTAGAGGTGAATGGCGGCAGGTCTAACTCTTCGTGTATTAGGTCTCTCCTCATGAGAGCAGCGGTGCCTCTGTACGGCACCCCGTCGGGTGATACCTCGTCGCGTCGATACACGAAGAACTTGGGTAGACGGAGGTCACGTTGAGGTGACAGTTTGATCTCGCCCAGAAGGACAATATGGATGTCCTGCGACTGGACGAGAGTTCTTAAATAGTAAAGATGTCCCTTGACACCCCTCACATTCCAATATACAATTCTCAGGTTGCCTCTGCTGGCTAAAATGGTGCCAGTTGTGCCAATCCGCGCGCTGCTGCCGTGGCCAAATCTGTGCCGGAGCATGCGCCCAGGAAGAATTCTGCTAGAGCACCGATCAACATATTTTGATCGGCTCCCCTGTTAATGGGACAACTCTCTGTTGTCCGGTTGCTGAAACTGGAATCGTAGGCCTGTGCCCAACATGTGGCGCGGTAGCGGGCGCAGGAACTGACATCGTAGCAATCGCTGGTACCGATGCGTTCACTGTTGCTCATGTTGGCACCTGCACCGACGCTACTTGACCCCGGGACGCCAGCCCTGGTGCAGGCTATGGCGAGGAGGTGGTTGGGGTGGTAACCGCTTTTTTTGCCACTCCGTTTGCTTCTACGGCGCAAAGGAGCGCCCCTTTCGGTTGGCTCATTCGCGGGCGCAGCTAACGTAGCCGCACCCGGGACAGTGGCCACATATCACACGCTGGGAAGCTGGCTGGTTAGTAGGTAGGGGTGCATGTGTTGGAGCACCTATCTTGCCGGTCACGCGCGAAATACGGCGCAACGGCGGTGATTTGCCGCGTGATCCTTCGCGCAATTCGCACAGCTTGCCGGCTGGTCTCTTGGCCGCGTGCAATCTGCTGTTGGGTGCTCCCCCGCACAGCGGATACATTTTTGTGGTCGGTAACAATTATACGAGGCGTGGCCAAGACCTGGCACCGATGACATTGTGCCGGCCTCCCGCAACCTCCCCACATCTCGATAGTTACTCCCGCCATAAAGAGGAGCTCATCGATCACATACAGACGAGAGAGTATGGCGTCAGGTGGTCCAGCTGCACATTGTACAAGCAACTCAGTCGTCCACGACCTGGCGGATGGGCGCGGACATGACGAACTGCATATCCGCTATCTAGCGGCTCCCTGACCTCTTCAGGGGGAGTGTCGTGGGGTAACCCCCTCAGGGCCACTTTAGTTGGCAGCTCTTCTGCTGACGCATCACAGTACCAGGTCAGTGCAGGCTCCTTCTCGCCAAGCTCCATGAGGCAGGCCTGCACTGTCCGGTATTCTTCAGGTGTTCGCGAGATGAATCGGACACTTGATCCAAAGGGCCTCGCGTTGTTCCAGTTTATTTTTGATAGCGGCGAAGTGGCGTGTCCAATTGGGCAGCCGCTCCACCACTATCGGCCGGTAGCTTTGGTCGCGGTCTCGGACACATCTGGATTTGGCCCCAGCGTTTGGGATTTGGGACTCATTTGGGACGCATTTGGGACTCAGGTCGCCTCCTAGGGAGGCGCTGAGGAAGTGATGCGGCGCCCCAGATGGTAATACGTGGGCGTGGTATTTGCGACTGTTTCAGTGACTTTCTGGGTGCTGGGGAAGGGGGGTAGTCTGCGCTGCAGCACAGCCTCTTCTTGTTATCTTCTTCGGATTCCTGCATAGGGGGGCGGCGTAACTTGGCCGAGGCTTGCCCTGTTTTCCAACGCACAGTTTCATCCCAAAACGTAGGCTCAGTTCCGTCCGAGGGAATCCCAGAGGCGGCGGATGCGGACGGCGTTGGTTGCGCAGCAGTTGGTCTACTCCAACCCAGTTCAGAGGGATCAACTGTGCGGCTCCGTTGTGGGGCGAAAAGGTCGCGAGCCACTATAGCCCACGACCCTACCGCTCCTCTCCTACGGTCCGCCGTTCCACGGACTGGGGGTCGACCCCTGTTCGCCATTGCCTTTTTTGACCCGACTTTGATTGGGGGGTACTACTGTATGCACCCCCGGCGTCGACAGCCCATAGGGTTAATCCTAGTGAAGCGCCCAACGAAAGAGTGAGCAGTAATTCCGAAATGCGGGGGCGAAAGCCTCAGCTCAACGGGCGCACTGCGTGAACCCAGCAGTGCAGTAAAGGTCCAGCAGTGCGATACAATGAATTCCAAAATAAAGTTGGGCTGGGTATAGACCGAGTCAAGCAACTTTGCTGCTGTCTATACCGGTAGATTGATATTAGTTGAGTGTGGTGCATATGATTGGAGCGAAACGACGTTACGTTATGGAGGACGAAAAGTTTATAAAATGTGTGCGTAAATATGAATTTTTGTACAACCTAATACATCCAAAATATATGGATACCGTCAGAAAATAGCTTTCCTAACAGCCCTTGTTGTTTTTAGATAAATACTTCTGTCATTATATAAATAATGTCTGCTATAAACGCGTCCATGTGACACGAAAACGAGTGTACGTTAGCAAATAGAGAGCATGCACCGCATCCGATAGAACGCATATGACAACGTCATCAAACGTGATGAAGACGAAAATAGAATTGTGTTGATCTGTTGACGTGGACGTTGGTAGTGCTCAGCGCGTTTCTATCGAGCCCGGTACTACGATCATGGTATGATTCGGTGTAATGAGCAGATACCTTTAAGGTAATAAGACTATTCTTCGAATGAAGACCACGTACCGGGAACCGCAGTGTCGGACGCCCTACGGTCAGGCGGACCGACGATTTGAAGAAGTTCGCCAGTAGTAGCTGGATGATGGAGAAGAGTCACTCGACTCTTCTGTGTGGGAGAGGCCTTTGTCTAGCAGTGGCGAGACATAGGCCAATGGTATGGTATAGTAGCATTTTATTTCATTTCCACTGCATTTATTTAACAATAATTTCTAATTCTATAAAGACTGATCGATATCACGAGTTTCTATCAAAAGGTGTCATTTTTAACAGCTTTCGGTAAAATTGATAAATTCGTATTGATGAGACATTTCGGTAAAAACTTCTGTTAATTTTTTGGTCAAAACAGGAAAAGTGTAAATGTCTTCCTTTAATCTAGTTTCTCAATTGGATTTGGAAAGCTAATAATCAATGTTTTTTTTAGATGGCGTGTTATGGAAATATCTGAGGTGGGACTCAATAATGGCAATGCACACTCGCACGTAATGTCCGACGACAGTGAGGTATGTTGTTATTTACTTTTTTTTTATATAGGAACGGAATGTCAGACGAACAGACAGTCTGCTTGGTGGCAAGCTGATACTGTCGTTCTTCGACATCCGCGATACATGACAACAACAGTCGAAAATGACAAACATTGCCACAGCCCCTGACCCATTATCTATTTTTGGAGATTTGGAAGAAAAAGGAAGTATAATTCTCCTAGAATCAAGAGAAGACAGAGACTCGTGTGGAGTTAAGAGTATAATGGAATAAAGTTTCTTCTATTGCCTTATATTCTCCATTTAACACGTTGAACGTCGCGGAAGACATTCGGAGCCACGCGAGTATTTATTTCCATTTGTAGAAAATTAGAGTAGAAAATTTAAGTTCCTTAAATTTTTCACATTGATGTTTTATGATTGTTCTAAACATATGATAATACAGTATTTAATGCTATGCAACGCAACCAGTATCCACTGCTGGCATGGGCCTCCTCATGCACATTGTCTTGTCCATGAGGGATGTATGCCCTTAAAACGCCATACTGGGTGATTAGACTTGTGCTTCTGGTGTATTTTGAGAATTTTTATATTCAACGTAGCTGACTAATCGTCTTCGATTATTGGTCAGTAGTCGTATCGATTTTCTGCTATTGGCCGCTGGTTCGTCGTTGCTCCGACGTCACCGCACCTGTCCGCCCAATCCTAATCTCAAAAAATGCTTCGACATGCCCCCGACCTTAAACGCACCATGTTTCAAATGTTGCCTAGATAGCTTAGTTTGCGTATATGACGTATAATGCAGGGCTGAGTAGACATGCGAAGATAATGGAGATTGACTAAACGAAAATGCGCATCGATTGTCGGGAGTGGTTGCCGGTCGGCGATCATCATTACATGTGCCGTTGATACATTTGTGATGCGTTGTTGTAGTAGGGGACAGATTCTAGTAAAAGTCCTCCTTACTATGCCCGTAATTGCTCTGGATCTCTACAACCCTGGAGATGCCGTCCTTTCCTGGAAAGGTATTGATGATGCGCCCAAGATGCCATTTGAGTGGAGGTTATCTTATCATATTTATTAACGACGAGTGTTCTTCTCCAATGAAGCGTCGTTGTCCTTCCACTTGCTCCTGGTCTAAAGCTCGTAGATGTATTCCTTAGACCACCCAGAAATGCTGCCGTATTTGCTCCACCTTCTGGTATCGTGACAGCTAATAGCGTCGACGAGATTAGCGCATGCAGGTGCAGTTAGCGGGGACGACCAATCAAGGAATGAGCTCAGCCAACAGGTAGGACATCATGAGGATCGGCTGACATAGTGAGGGGACGCGAATTCAGGACAGTATATACCTGAGTTAACGCTGCACTGAACTCTTACGTTAAATGCGCATATTATCCACTACACGGCGAAGATGGCACTTGCAACTCATAACCCCCGCCTCCCAACAAACCACCAAAATGAGGTGAGTAAGCAGGTATAACAGTGAATTTAATATTTTGTTCAATGGCGTAATCTTTAATATTTTGTGAACAATTGGCAAGAAACTGTGAACTTCCATTATCTGAAATTTGAAAATTTCTTCCATTATCTGAAAATATTTCAGCAGGTTTACCACGACGTGAAATAAACCTTTTTAATGCGAGTAAAGAAGCGTCAGTTGAAATAACCTACCAATTACAAATGTTATTGCGCGTATTACAAAACATACGAATAAACAGATATACGATAATATGAACACTGGTCCAGCATAATCCACACTTCAGCATAGAAAGGGAAATGGTGTGAGACGTTTCTGGGGTAGTTTACCCATTAATGGAGTGATAGTCTTACTCTTCAAACATGTACAAGTAACACATTCATGGACTATCTTACAAGCTAAATTTCTACCACTCACTGACGAGCACCAGGTCTATCTTATGGTAAGGCTATCTTATTAAGAGGAGCTATGATCCTACGTTTAACAATTGCTTGTGCTCGTGGCGGAACAGCAAGACTAAAATGATGTTTAGCGGATATTATGATATTATGATTTTTGTCAAAATAGAAGTCGGACAAATTATGTAGTGGACTATCGACACGAATAACTTTGTTATTATCTTTATAAATGAAAATTAAATTCTGTTCGTTGGTAAACGCATCACTTGAGAACGGTTCGACCGATTTGGCTTTTTTTTAAAATCTTCGTAATAGTCCGAATAAAGTTTTTAGGGAAAGAAAAATTGGAAAATTCGGGAAAAACTGAAAGTGCTTTATTCTATGGGATTTTTGTATGAACTTATTGAAATGATTGTATTATTGATATTTGGACAGGACAACGTCTGTCGGCTCAGCTAGTCAACAAATAAATTTAAATTCATTAGATTATGTGTTGTTTGTAAAGTACCTCTTTATTCACTAAATAATTGTACTCATTACAATTACGCCATCGAAAGATTACCCATTTTACATGTACAATTGGTTGACATAACTTTGGTAGTGGTATACAAATTACGACAAATCAACGTAAAACGTTTATTACATACGAGAATTTTTGCATGTAGTAAACTTCTAGTACTGTCGGACACAATATCTAAAAGTATAAACTCTAGAAACTAATAAAAACAATGATAGATAACAATTATATATTTTATCTTTATTAATATTAATTAAAGTATTTTGTAAAAACCAAATTTCATGTTTAACTTGGTTTTGAAACCTAAAATACTGTCTCCTATAACTTTTTACGACATATTTAGGTTGGTTAAGTAAGGAGCAGAAAACCTAAATAAATTTTACTTTACTTATAGTGGAGTGTAGGCTGTCTCAACCGGTGTCCATATTAATTGAATCTTCCGGGCTACTTGGCTGAGGTAGATACATCTAGATGTCAACCGCAGTTGTTGACGATACGTTTGGAAGAAAGAGAAGAGATTCCAGAAGACCTCGGCCAAGTAGCCCGGAAGATTCAATTAATAAATTACTTTACTTAACCTGTCTAAACAAACACTTTAGGTAATCATTAGTTATCTTTGTTAATCGTTTCGTTCATCTATAATTTTAATTTTTTTCTGACGTTTTCTATTGAAAGTTATGTATATATTATATTGCCGAATACGGAAATCAAAGTCAACGCTCTCTAAGTATTAAATGTTCCGAAAATATACGAATCGCGAAAGTTTATATAATGCTAATAAATCAAAATTTTACACTAAACGTAATAGTTTGGAGCCCTAAATATTCTTTACTAAGAAAACTATTATTTTTCAATCCGTCACGCGCTATTACACTGTTACGTCGTGTAACATTTTGTTTTTAAATGATTAATTTTGTTTTGATAGTGACGTAGTTCAAGATACTGAATACTCGCACCCGATACTTGTAACGTAGCTGAGTAAAATGCTAGAAAAGGGTTAAGGGTAAAATGCTAGAATTTACTAATTCGATTACTTTTGTGTGATTTGATTTAAGTCTAATATTAAGCTGTCTGTATCCTAAATTAAGATTTTTGAAAATTGTATGATCATCATTAAATTATTGCATTATTTTAATATTATCATTAAAAATGGTATCACTGGCGTAACTATCGTCACTAACCTGCAATTATCGCCGCCGTTTTGTGTCTGCGAAACAGTCAGTCAATCAGTCGTCCGTTGTATTTGCTGTCCATTTACCCCCCAGTATTTGCTGTTGTGTGCTGTTTTCTTTTCTGACCTGCCTATCTTCTATTCCTTGTTCTTGCTTATTACGTTGACCTTGGCGCGAAATTGGATTCTGATTCTGCTTTGTATTTTGGACGTGTTGTTTTAATGCACAAAAATGCCGATACGTGGACTTAAAAACAAAAAACTTTAAAAACTTTAAATAGCCAATGCCACGAGCTTATAATTTAAATTACAGGACTATTTCGAGCATGAGTCGCAAAATGGCGGACCTTTGGTGCTTGTCACCCAAGTACAAGAGCGCGATTCTCAGGCGCTTGGATCAATATAAAAAACTTTTCAATATCAATAGAGAAAAATTCGGCCCATCTTGAAGTGAGGAAAATGTGTTACGGACACCAAAGAAAAAGAGAACAACAAAGCCCATGATGGATGTTGACATCGATTAAATCATATTTACAATTATTATTCAAGAAATGAATTTCCGCATAGAAGAATGCTTTTGATGTCTTTAAAAGAGCTTAAAAAGGCTTATTTAGTATAGGAAAAACCAATGTTTAAGGGAAGCGAAGAGAATTACAAATTGGGAGAACGTAGTGTATATCGACGAGTGGTTAAATGCGAATCACACGGTTTCACGCTCGTGGACGGATGGCACGAAAGCTAAAGTGCCAATGGGCAAAGGAGCTCTACTGATTATCTGTCACGCCGGTTCTGCTGGATCTGGCTTCGTGGAGAACGCGTTGCTAGCTTTTGCGTCAAAGAGCACTTCTGACTATCATGAGGAGATGAATACTAACACTTTTAGACAGTGGTTTGAACATCAATTATTACCCAGCCATGCAGGTGGATAGAGCCCCCTATCCAGGTCAGTAAAAAAGCAGAACTGGTTACCTGGCTTGAGAAAAAACGCCATTGAAACCAATATCCAGATGCTGAAAGCAGACTTGATAAAACTACTGAAAGAGAACAAGCCCACAAAAGTGCGATACGAGATAGACGAATGCCATCGAGTTAATATGGGCCCAGATTAAAGGTAAATGTTCAAAGGGGAATGCCCAAATGACTATGGAACTAATATCGGTATAACAAAAATGTCGGTGCAAATATTTTTGTGCCAAAATGAAAACTACTGTTTTAAGTTGGAATTAAGATATACTTTCAAGAAAAACAAACAGGATTAACATAATTTGCCGGGTTTCATGGAAATATATGGGTAAACTTCGAAAGTCTACATATTAAAACACATCGTTTTCCTTTTAGTAAATAGGTAAATTAAGACTTAAATATGTTATTGTTTATTAAATACAACATAAAATGTGGAAAGTCTCAATATCACACATGAGAAATAACTCAGACAGCGTATCAATAATAATTTGTAAAGTCATGCGCCGCCCAACGACAAGTGACATTTCAGTGTTGCCAAAAATATTATACAGAAATCGAATTTTACATACAGTATACAGTAAATAAAGTAAAAAATCCACAATAGAAAGACTTTTAAAGATATTTTTTGTGTTTTATCCGGCAAATGTGAGACTCCACATTACATTATAAAATCATGATAATTAAAACAGGACTTATTCATATCCTGAACTTGTGGCACAACTTAGATTCAAACGATACTGCTCATGGGCAATCCCCTTTTCTTTCTTTATCATTTTAAACATAGTGCTATATAATAAATTTCTTGATATATTTGTGTGTTGCTGTCAAATAAAGATTTTTTAGTCTATTCAATATACCAATCAGTTGGCTCTATGTATTTGGTGCTATGCCACGGATTTATCCTACACAATTATCCTATTGTTATCACATTAATATATATATTAATGTGGGAGGTAATCTTCACCTTTAAAATCACACTCTCTTTCACGTCTTTCCGTCCTTTATCTTCACACCAGTCCTCTGCCATCTTGTCTTTCACACTTATCTTACTCTCTCCTACCTACTTCCTTTTCATATACTTGCCTCTCACTCGCACATCCTTACGCTCCATATTACGCATTTGTCATATATATATATACAGGGACGTAACTAGGGGGGGGCTGACGGGGCTTGTGCCCCGGGCGCCGGGTTTTCAGGGGCGCCAAAATAGCAATTGTTGTTTTCCAAAAAAATACAAGTGGAAGATAAAAATAATAAAATAAATAAATAATATTAATAAAATTTTAAACTGGCGCTCCAAAGATTTGGAGCAACGACTTACCAACCTTGGCATCATTTCCATAGAGCACCAAATAGCTTCTAAACTATCTTTTGACAAAATTGTAAGGACTTTTGCAGCTACAAAAAGTCGTAAAGTAAAATTTTAGTTCATATTCAGGTTTTAAGTTTCACCAAAGTTTTTTACTATTTTTCAGAATCTTTTAGATATACATAAATATACGTGTAAACTGTACACGTATGAGGGGTGTAAGGGGTGCCAACCTACATCTCTGGGACCTAAGCCAACCTCACCGGCTCGTGGTGCACCCTGCCGACCAACGAACGAGGCTCTGGCGACCCGCCACCACGCACTGGACCAGCGCGGCGGGTTACGGTCCCTCCCCCCCCCCCCCCCCCCCCCCCTATGGCAGAAAAAGTAAAACGGCCCCAAGTTCCCGGCGGCTCCAGTCGCAACACCGGCGTGGACGACGGGCGCTGGTCGAGCGCTGGAGCCAGGGGTGCTAAGAATCTCCGGGCGGGATTCCACCGTCGAACGACCAGGGCTCTTAAAACGGATTACCGACGTGGGTTGTCACTGGTGACTTACAACACGCGCACTTTGAGGACAGACGAGAAGATCGCTGAGCTGGAAGAGGAGATAGGCAAGTTGCACTGGGATATATTGGGGTTATCAGAAATCCGAAGAGAGGGGGAGGACACGATAACCCTGAAGTCCGGCAACTTGTTCTATTACCGGGAGGGCGACCAGCAGTCCCAAGGTGGTGTCGGGTTTATCGTCCACAAGTCCCTCGTAAATAATGTTGTAGCCATCACGAGTGTGTCGAGCAGGGTCGCGTACCTTATACTCAGAATATCCAAGAGATATTCGTTGAAGGTCATACAGGTCTACGCACCGACCTCGGCACACCCGGATAACGAAGTGGAAGCAATGTATGAGGACATTAGTAGAGCCATACATGCTTCGAAAACACTACAATATTGTTATGGGGGATTTTAACGCGAAACTGGGCAAAAGAGGCGACGATGAGTTGAGAGTGGGGCAATTTGGATGTGGGCACCGGAACCAGAGGGGCCAGAGGCTGGCCGACTTTCTTGAGAAAGAGGGACTCTTTATGATGAACTCTTTCTTCAAGAAGCCGCCTCATAGGAAGTGGACCTGGATGAGCCCCGACGGTTCCGTTAAAAATGAGATTGACTTCATTATGGCCACAAAGAGACAAATATTCAATGATGTCTCCGTGATCCACAGGGTGAAAACCGGTAGTGATCACCGAATGGTTAGAGGCACATTGAATATAAACGTCAAGTTGGAAACGTCCCGCCTGATGAAGTCTACGCTCCGACCTACTGCTGCCCACATACAAAACCCCGAAAGCTTTCAGCTTGAATTGTCAAATCGCTTCGATTGCCTAGAGGATTGCGTTGCAGTGGACGATATCAACAACAGGTTGGTAGAAACTGTCCATACGGTGGGGTCTAAATTCTTCAGACATCGTCGACGAGATGGACCCCAAAAGCTCACCGACCACACCCTCGACCTCTTGGCGGAACGACGTTCGATGGCACTGCAGACTCCTGATGACGCGGTAGCATATCGGCAGCTCAATAGACGGATTCACCAGTCCTTGCGACACGACATCCGTCTCTTTAATACTAATCGTATTAAGGAGACGATAGAGCGGAATAAAGGCTCCAAAGTGTTCGCAAGAGACTTATCTATTGGGCAGAGCCAGTTGACGAAGCTGAAGAGGGAGGACGGCAGTGTCACTTCCGACAAACAAGAGGTACTGAGGGAGATCGAGGAGTTCTATGGACAGTTGTATACCTCGGTCGCTAAACCTGTTGGCAACTTGGCCAAAGACCCAAGAGCCAAGTTGACCCGACACTATACCGAAGACATCCCGGACATCAGCCTGTACGAGATTAGGATGGCCCTCAAACAGCTTAGAAACAACAAGGCGCCGGGTGAAGACGGAATCACTTCAGAGCTTCTGAAAGCGGGTGGAACACCGGTACTGAAAGTCCTTCAGAGGCTCTTTAATTCCGTCTTGCTCGAAGGTATTACGCCGGAGGCATGGAACAGAAGCGTGGTGGTGCTCTTCTTCAAGAAAGGCGACAAGACCTTGTTGAAGAACTATAGGCCCATCTCGCTTCTGAGCCATGTTTATAAGCTGTTTTCGAGGGTTATCACGAATCGTCTCGAGCGCAGGTTTGATGACTTCCAGCCTCCCGAACAAGCCGGTTTCCGAAAAGGCTATAGTACCATAGACCACATCCATACGCTGCGGCAAGTTATACAGAAGACCGAGGAGTATAACTTGCCATTATGCTTAGCGTTTGTGGACTATGAGAAAGCCTTTGATTCGATCGAGACTTGGGCAGTGCTACAGTCCCTCCAGCGGTGCCATATTGACTATCGGTATATCGAAGTGTTGAAGTGTTTGTATAACAACGCCACCATGTCAGTCCGAGTACAGGAAGGGAGCACGGAGCCGATTCCATTGCAGAGGGGTGTGAGACAAGGAGATGTCATCTCTCCGAAGCTCTTCACCAATGCGATGGAAGACGCTTTCAAGCTCCTGGAATGGAAAGGACTCTGCATCAACGTTGATGGCGAATGCATCACTCACCTTCGATTTGCCGACGATATCGTGGTCATGGCAGAATCGCTGGAGGATCTTAGCACAATGCTCGGAGACCTCAATCGAGTTTCCCAACAGGTGGGCCTTAAAATGAACATGGACAAGACGAAAATCATGTCGAATGTCCATGTCGTACCCACCCCAGTTTCAGTCGGGAGCTCGATTCTCGAAGTTGTTGACGAGTACGTCTACCTAGGCCAAACGGTCCAACTAGGTAGGTCCAACTTCGAGAAAGAGGTCAATCGACGAATCCAACTCGGCTGGGCAGCGTTCGGGAAGCTACGCAGCGTCTTCTCGTCCAAAATACCTCAGTGCTTGAAGACGAAGGTCTTCGACCAGTGTGTGTTGCCAGTGATGACCTACGGCACCGAGACGTGGTCTCTGACTATGGGCCTCATAAATAAGCTCACTGTCGCACAGCGAGCTATGGAGAGGGCTATGCTCGGGGTTTCCCTACGTGATCGAATCAGGAATGAGGAGATCCGTAGACGAACTAAAGTCACCGACATAGCCTCTCGGGTTAGCAAGCTGAAGTGGCAGTGGGCAGGGCACATAGCTCGAAGAACCGATGGCCGATGGGGCAGAAGGGTTCTCGAATGGAGACCACGTACCGGCGGACGAAGCCGAGGACGTCCATCTGCTAGATGGGCAGACGACCTCATAAAGGTTGCGGGCACCCGCTGGATGCAGGTCGCTGCCGATAGGTCTAAATGGCGGACAATGGGGGAGGCCTATGTCCAGCAGTGGACGTCCAAGGGCTGAGAAGAAGACGTGTAAACTGTATAGGCCTAATACACTATGTAACTATTGATTGCGTGATTTCAATAACTATTAAATTAACTTTTTACCTTTGGAATCGAGCATTTACTTACCACCTACCCAAGTTAATTATGACAAGTATAGTAAATGTTTGGTAACAATCTCAGGAGTGTTGTTTAGGAGAGTTTTCGTTTCATTGGTCATGGTTGGACGTTTAAGTGGGTGAAGGATGGGGGGGGGGGGGGGGGCGCCAAAGTGAGGTATTGCCCCGGGTGATATTTAGCCTAGTTACGTCCCTGTATATATATATATATGCTGCTCGCCACAATGCGGCTTCGCCATTCAGCACTAATAAAATGTTGAACCTGCTAAAAGAAACTCGTGAGAAAGGTCACAAAAGACGACTGCGAAGTAGTTGAAAAAACAAGAAAAATAATTTTGGAAGACTATAACCGCGATATTAGCATTGATTCCATAATTGAAAATGAAATAATTATTCAAGTAACTGACAGTGACGGCGATAGCAGTAGTTCACGTGATTCTGATTCAGAGTACTGTAAAGTACTCTATAAAACATATTTTAACTACAATAGTTTTTTTTTATTTCCGTATTCCCTATTCTATCACATCAACGAAAGTATTATCATAATCTATTAATAAATGTATTTAATGCTACTGCTACGATTGTCTATAGCCACATCACTAGTTACATTGATCCGACATAATATGTCAAATCGGTAATCTGTCGACGGCATAACTATAGGAAACGATTCTAATGTAGACAATTTCACTAGCGTTAAGATAGGCTCTTTTAACTCACCCACATTTATCGCACCGAACCGGCGATTATGTTTATTGCGAGTTATGTTAAGGCCAGAACAATCAAAACTGGTATCGCGTAGGAAGTGTGGTCCGGTGCACCATAGATCGCAGCTACATAGCGCGTCCAAACCCAAACCTCGCAACACTACGCCCCCTGGATATTGTTCTAGCCGCTGACTTGTCAACTCTTATATTTCTGCAGTTCTATTTTTTACAAATGTTTTAAATTGGTTAGGTGACATACGAAAACCAACCCAAAGTAATCGTCGAATCTGTCCAGAATGTCACACTATGAAGAGAGTATAATTTTCATGTACAGCCTAGCACCTGCACTATGTGGAGCAATGCACCACACAATTCAAGTCACGGTGTGTTAACAGGTTCTGCGACTTAAACTTTAGAACATAATTATATAACTTGAACTGTTTAATCATTGCTAATGGAACGAATATAGGCGCAAACGCCGTACGCACTCTGCGATGCGTCAGCAAACAGGTGCATCTCCATACGTATACGGTACATATAGCGTGGCACGGTATTCGTAGGCTATCGAGAATATGCAAGTTGTTTACAAATTGATACTAAGTGCGAGTGACGTTACTCGGAACCGGTTCATCCCAATCTAGTTTTATTAGCCACAGATTGTGTAATAAAATTTTCGCGATTATAATTGTAGGACTTAATAAACCAAGGGATCTAATATTTGTGACGTTTGATAAAATAATGCCTTTAGCCACCGGTTCAGTAATGTTTTTAAATTGCGTATTAAAATGTAACTCGTCTGATGTGTGAGGCCACCCTAAACCTACCATTTTGCATTGTATATTTTCGCATAATGACAACTCCTTTGAAGCGCACGATCATGTTGTCATGGGTGAGATATTAAAATTGTAAATCCACTTACATAGTGGAAAGCAGCCAGACTTAACAATTTTCTCAGTTTCTCGACATACATTTAACAATTCATCAATGATTTCAGCGCCTGTAATCATATTATCAACGTAAAAATCTTCGTTTATGGTTCTAGCCACTTCAGGGTAGCTACACTCGGACGCTAACTGCCTCAAACATCTAACACTCGGAAAAGACGCGGATGCCGTTCCGTAAGTTACTGTATTTAATTGATATACGTCTATAAAGGATCTACGGGATTCTCACGCCAAAGTATGCTACATAACTATGCTATAACATTAGAGATTTTCGCGTTTTTCACACATATTTATTTGAACGGGTCTTAACGCGAATGTTACCTTATTTATTTTACTCGACGTTTCGATTGGGTTGCGCCAACCATGGTCACGAGCTGACTGAAGAGGCGGTTAGTCCACGTCGAGAGCTGCGAGCTGTTTTATCAACTACCCTCATGTGGTCTTCATAGTCCGGAAAGTTGAGGCATACAACACTTACAATATCAGAAGTAGAATCAGACAAAAGATCGCGAGTTTTAAATTTTGGATTCTGTAGGGTGTAGCTACGCACAACCATACATAGCCGAATCAGCGGTAACGCAAACATAAATTAATCTACAGCAATTATACGAGTCAATACGAAAACAGCGCTCAATGCGTGTGCTCCTTCGCGCCTTCTCGAACGAAGCTGCTTATTATTTCTACCTCGACGTTAGCAACTTCTACAGATTCCATGTCGAGAACGATTTGTATCCATCTTCTCGATTGAAATTCCTGTTTTTTTTATTTCAATTGCTTCATGCATAATCCTGGACAAATAGTGGCGATCAGTGGAGAGGATTTTTGGACTATGGAGTTCTATCCAGTGATTGATCCCGGCGTTTGGGTACATGGTCCGCTATCGCCGATTTTATTCGTCTGGCGATTCTTCACAGCTGTAATGTAACGTTCTTTGATCCTTTTTGCTTGGGTGCGCTTTGTTTGGCCTATGTTGTTTGTTTGGTTTACACTTACCATCTCGTGGGACCGCTTGCTCGTCCCCCGACTTCACTATAAAAAAATGGAACTACCACAGCTGCAGTCTATCTTATAGACACCTGGCTATAAGATAGACTATAATGCTAATTATAGTCTATAGCCAGCTATATTTAATTCGTGTGCGTTGATTATACACAGTGTGGGACAAGGAACCATCTTCTCTGACCATTATTTTAACGTCTAGGAACACTAAAACTTTGTCTTTCTCCATTTCATATGTGTATCTATTTTTTTGATGAATGGAATTCAGATGTTGAATATATTTTTCTACTTCCTTTTATAATACTGAAGATGTCGTCAACATATCTTTTCCAAAGTTGTACAGGGTTTGGTTCAAGGCTGAGAGCCTTTACTTCAAATGTACTTTAGCTCACTTTAAAGTCAAATACTCCGATAGAATATTTTATTAATTAATCGCCTCACCTACATACATATTGTGCTTACATAACTAGTGGTTACTATGGCGAGCCGAGCAGAAGAGCTAGAGGACGAAAACCTCTCACTTGCAAACTTATAAATATTGCCCGCTGTAGAAAGCGGCAGGCAGTGCTCGATGATCCGGCGACATACGCACACCTATGACGTCAGCCACAGTACCATCCAGATATTGGCAATAACTAATGCAACGGGATTACCCATAGCGATACGCATCTACCTGGAGATAGTATTGACCTTGGTATAAGAAGTAATTGCCTTCCAGACAATGTTCATGCAGTTACGTAATCTATTGATACGATACTAGAGACCAGCTTATCCTTTATGACGTCTAGACATTCTTTACCGTCAATTCACTTACCGTCGAGTCACTTTTCACTAATGTTCCTCACATTAGTATTACATTCCTCACATCACTCATACATCAAAACTCAGCATGAATTCATCCGGTTCCAACTTTAATTCGTCTATATTTTTTATAACGTGGCAACAATCCTTCCCAAAAGACGAAGTTAAACCTACCAGTGGTTGCAAGATCCGCATCTTTTCATCGCAATCAGCAGTGTTAACACTGCTACTGTGGTGATTAATCACCACAGCAGCGTTTCCCTTATGGGCCTTAAGCACCAAAATCTTATTTTCCCATAAGGACTTCATGCTTGACGCTCCTCTGTGGTTACACTTTAGGTGGTCTCAGCTAAATACTGGAGTACAACACCTGTGTGACTGAACATTTTAAGGATGAGTTGTTACATGTTCATGAGGTACTTAAACGAAATGGATATAAAGTGAGTGGAAGGCAACTACGGCGCTATCGTAGGGAAAAACATCCCGAGATCAGCAGACAACATACATTTATGTCGTACGTTAAAAGAGTGAACGAAAAAGTTGGAATAGTATTAAAAAAATACTCCATTAAGACTATATTATACACCGTTCTCCAAAGTAGCTTAAAACCTACGCACATCAAAGGATGTAATACCCTATCAGATGCCCGGGCATGTTGGCTGATGTAGAAACTACCACAGCTGCAGTCTATCTTATAAACACCTGTGTTTATAAGATAGACTGCAGCTGTGGTAGTTTCTACATCACCCAAACAAAACGCACCGTTGCAGTAAGGGTCAAAGAACATATCGCAACTGTGAAGAATCGCCAGACAAATAAATCTGCGATAGCGGACCATGTACTCAACGCCGGGATCAATCATTGAATATAACTCCATAGTCCAGAAATCCTCTCCACTGATTACCTCTATTTCCCCAGCATTGTGCGTGAAGCAATTGAAATAAAAAAAAGTAATTTCAATCGAGAAGATGATACAAATCGTTCTCGACATGAAATCCAGTGATTAATAAATTTAAAACTCCCCGATTTTCCGTCTGACTACTTCTGATATTGTGAGTGTGTTGTGTGCCGCAACTTTCTGAATTATGAAGACCAAATGTGGGTGGACACCCGCCTCTTCGGTCAGCTCGTGACCATGGTTGGTGCAACCCAACCGAATCGTAGAGTAAAATAAATAAGGTAAACATTATTCGCGTTAATACTCGTTTAAATAGATAAACATATCTATGCTATCTAAATCGAAACAAGAAGACTAACAAATCACCTTAAGTTGTAATGAATTTAGCGAATGACCTGAGCTAGTTACTGCGCTTCCACCAAACACAACACGCAACTTGGTCGTTGTGCTATGTTCGCGGAAACACAATGGGTTGAAATAGTGTGGAGTTCCGTACGTATGTACAAGGCTCATGTGACCTAAACTTAATATACTCAGGGCCGTCTTTACCAGGGGGTGCAAGGGGTGCGGTGCACCCCGGGCGCTCACCTTTTAAAGGTAATGAAAAAATATAACGCTATAGTAAACAATTACACAATAGGATATTTGACTGTCATAGGATACACAATAGGATATTTGACTGTCATAGGATACACAATAGGATATTTGACTGTCATAAGATACACAATAGGATGTTTGACTGTCTTAGGATACACTCCCGCACCCCGGCGCAGAATAGACTTAAGACGGCCCTGAATATACTCGCACATGAAATCGACATACGTAGCTTTATATTCCGGTGTACGATGCAGTCGCCTTCCTAGCGTATAAAATCGGCGTTCTACTTGCGTATACGTATCACCTAAAAATTCAGGAGATTGTTTAATTAGGAATCACACACAAAATCTACCATCAGAACCCCGTTTGGTAGTTTTTGAAAACAGATTTTCGCGTGCGCGTTCCTCATCAGTGCCAATATTATTTTTTGACAAAGGTAACTCTTTAAGTTCCTAAAAATGTCATAATTGCGCGTCTATGGATTGAGAAAAATTACAGCGTATATCATTATTTAAATAGCGCGTATTAGTAGTAGATAGCACCGCTCTCAATATGATCCAACCTAATTTTGTGTTTTGTAGGTACAGACCGTGAGACAAACGCAACTTGCCCTTTTCAAGTAAGTCCCAGAACTGTCCCACACCTATTAATTTTTTTTAATAGGTGGATAACACTATATCTATCGAATGAAATTGAAAGAAAGACGGATCGGCTAAACGTATGTTGTGTGGAATGTGAAATTGATTGCCCTGCATGAACACAGATGGCATTGCAGGCCTAATATTTGTTTATACGAAACATTGTATGCGTGTAGTGTAGGTTTTAGTTAAATACCTTATTGCGATGTCACAGCTTTGCGTACAGCCTAAGCGTTTAAAAGTTTACATAACGATTTAGAAATAAAACATTGCTGACTACCGCTATCTAACAGCGCCCAAATAACATGATAACTATATGACCCGTTTGCTATCTCGATAAGCTAACGAACTGCCTCAAGAGGTCTTTCCATTGAGCTACGATATGGGGTTCTTCAAGAGAGCTGTGAATAGGATTTCGCAAGGTCGGCGGCGCGCCCGCGTACCCCCTGGTGTTGCAGGTGTCCATGGGCGGCGATAACACTTACCATCACGTGGGACCGCTTGCTCGTCCGCCCACTAATCTATAAAAAAAAAAAAAAAAAGCGCAGTGAACAACAAAACAGTTTGCATCGATTGTGCGTTTACAAATAGATGTGAAGCATTACCGCTTACGCTCGAGGCGTGCCATGCAGAAATCGGTTCTGCACTCACTCTGCGATTGCTTTCATTGTTGGATGCGTCGTCGGAATGAATGAGTGTGTTGTGTTTTAAATTACACTTTCTACATGTACCAAACCAATAATCTTTAGGCGCGTATCCCGATCGTAAACAATTTTCACAAAGATTTATCGTTTTGATAAAATATAGTCGTATTATAACGGATAATCCGCGTTGCGCATTAAACAACGTTTCCTATGCGTGTTATTTATTAGCTTCCGCCTTGTTAGTGGAATCATGGCAGTGTACCTTTGATGAATTGCTAACGTTACGCGATTGAGTGTTTTGAATTTCGTCATGAAGAGGTTTCGACATGTTCCGTTCCGTGTGCGTGTAACTGTTATTGTTTGCAACATATCCGCGCGATTACGTAGAAAGTGTAATAGATCGTCCCGTCCAGCTTCGAAATTAACCCAGAATCGCCATTTGTTTTTTCAATAAGTGAACTTTTATACTGTTCCCATTTGCGTTCCGTGGTGGTAGTAATTAAATAAATTATGAGCATATCCCACGGTTCGGTCGGCTCACCTAATAATTTTAAAGCACGTAAGCAATTCTTTAAAATAATGTCCATTATATTTCTAAGTTTAGTCTGAGATAGGACTCTAATGTCAATGGACCCAGGTACTTTTCACTGATGAATCCAAGATTATGCTATATGGTAATGATGGAAGAAGGAAGGTGTACCGAAGACAGGGAGAGTGTTTTGTGCAGTGCTGTATTGAAGAGAAAGTGAGTTATGGCGGAGTGTCATGGACAGTCTGGGGAGGAATCTAATTCAAGTATTCCCCGTGAGAAAGGCGGGCGGAAACACGACTTGTTACACTTACACTCAATTTTTTCTGTACTCTGAACTCAAATGGCATTGGAACAATGGCATACTAAAATGATGGTTAGTATGCCAGCATCAATACTGCATAAATTTTTGTTCATCGATTAAGTTTCTTTTAAGTTTCAGCCCATCAAAACTGAAAATGCAGGATGGAAAGCTGGACTCGCTCGTGTCCGGTAGTGTATAATGATCATAAAATATTACCCATCTCAAATATAATTTCATTAAATTTTCCATCACCTATTTTTAGATTAAACACCGTTATCGTTAAGAAAAACTTAATATTTTTAAGAACCAATCTGACGGAACCATTCTACAGGGCGTACGGCCCTGTGGAATTACTAATGTAGAATTACTTGTAGGGTCACATTACTAACTAGAGACTACTAGAGAGAGATCTGAGCCCCACGGCTTGCAACAGACATTTTAACAGAAGCTCTTTCGCGGCTCACCCGTGTTCCCAACGGCTCGAACGGAACGACTAGTTTCTTGCCCGGCCTTCAACGTGTAAATGGGATAGGAGGGAAAATGGGCTCTGGCATATATCCACAACTTCCACCTTTTCTTATACGGAGAATATACATATGTATCTTTTTGGTTATACTTACAGCCAAATCGTTTACACGTGATGTTTACATTTGTGTGAGTTCACGCCTAAGTAAAGAATACAACAAAATTTTAATATAAAAAATCAAATATTTATTTGAATAAGCACATACCATATTATCCATAGATAATAATATTATTTTAAATTGCTTTTGTGGTATCATCTCCATTCTCTTTGAATGTGTCACTATATTGCACTCGCACAAGTTCAAAAACCGTATCTCAATGATTTCACTATATGTGCTCAAACATCGGCCTATCTCGTGTATAGTTTAAATATGTACAATCAAACAACGGTGTAAAAACAAATATTTTTTATCTTTTGGCATAAACGTTGACTTAGTATTTTCATCGAGAACCTTTGATTTAAATTTTCCCCTTTATCACAAAACGTCTCATTCGCAAAATGTCACACGCTTAAAGAAATCCCCGATTCGCATAATGTGCCGTTCGCAAAAGATGTGCTATAAGTTCAAGCGTGACATTTTGTGAATGGGGCGTAGAAAGAAAATATCCACTGAAAATTGAATTGAAACTATACTTCAACATTGCGTTTAGTCACGGTTGGTCCAATTAGCAAAACGTCTAAACGTCTAATTCCCAGTTAGTCCAATTCGCGGCTGGTTCAATTTTCGTTAAATATAACGTTTTGTGAATTATTTTAGATTTATTCAATCCATTTATTATTTTTCTTTTATTATTTAGGTCGTTTTTTTATGTTTATTTTCATCAAATTAACTGCGAAATGGACCATCCACGAATTGGACCGTTCGCGAATTGCACTTTCCGCGAATTTGACCTTTTTTGGGCCATTGGACGTTTTGCAAATTAGACCAACAGCGACTAAGCGCAACATGGTTTCCCCAGGAGGAGGACATGTCAGAAACCTTGATCCGCACACGTCACATCCGCGCAGTAGTACGTGAAAGGGCCAGATACCTGCGCACTCGCAGGCCGCGGCGAACCCACAACAACCAACATAACGACGCGGACGTGCCTCCAGCACCGCTAGCATTCGTCCCAGAACCCGACCCGATGCCGACCACATCTAACCACGAGGCAAGTGCACTATTATCTCTACAGAACGTGTCTGAATGGGACGTAACAATAACCAACACGACGCGGCCGTGTCTCGCAGCTCACCAACTTCATCCCACACCGACCACGTCCAACCACGAGGCAAGTGCACACAACATAACACTATCAACAAACACACCATACCATCAGCCCAAATCGCTCCGCTGTTGTAAAATCGAGCGTTGAGCGCTCGACACTCGAGCGCCAATGAACTTTTAAGCTAGTTTTATATTAGTGAGCATTATATTACAAATTTTCAATGTTTGATGGTCTTAAACACTTGTAGGTTAAAGCTCGACTCTAAAACGGTTAATGTTAAGATTCAATAGTACTAACTGTGAGCTTAAGTGCACAGCGCTTGTTTTATTCTCCGCCCACTATGTTATTTTCTCGATGATAGAATCTGTTTAGTAATCCGAATTTCTTCATACCGATTACCGCGATTCGATTATCAATTCAATTTTAGTACAATTTGCATAAGCTTTTATAGATTCGATTTTTTTAAAATATATGTCTTAAATCATTCATTTATTAATCGCAAAAAATATTTAATACGAAATCAATTTAATAAATCGATTGTATTGTATGTAAACAATACAATCGAAATGGTTTGCGTGCGTTTTTGGTTTAAACGCTTTCGTAATGGAAACTTCGACTTGAAGAACGAACCACGTGGAAGACCGCCCACACAGGTGAATAACGCTGAATTGAAGGAATGCTGAATGGTGAAAGCCGATCCGAGTCAAACTACCCAGGAATTAGCGGCATGGTTTAACGTTACCTTACCTACAATATTGACTCATTTGCATCAAACTTGCGCAGAACTGATCTGCAGAAAGAAACGCGTGTTGAAACTTGCGTTGCCTTGTTGAATCGGTACAGAAATGAAGGAATATTGGATCGAATTGTGACATGTGACGAAAAGTGGATTCTTTACGATAACCGAAAGCGAAAAATGCAATGGCTGACCCCAGGTCAAACGCCGCAACAGTGCCCTAAGGCAAAGCTTACTAATAAAAAGGTAATGGTAACTGTTTGGTGGTCTATTCGTGGTGTTATTCACTATAGCTTTCTCAGGTCTGGTCAAGCAATGTTTACTGTGTAATGTCAAGCAAACAGCAGATGTTTACTGTGCCGAACTTCGAACAATGATGGCGAAACTAGCAGTGAAACAGCCCCGACTCGTGAATCGATCTTCACCATTATTGCTCCATGATAACGCAAGACCTCACACTGCACGAGAAACCGTTGTAACTCTACAGGAGCTGCAGTTAGAAACCATACGTCATCCTCCGTACTCGCCAGACCTTGTTCCAACGGACTACCATTTTTTTCGTGATTTGGACAATTTTCTACGTGGTAAAAAATTTTCTTCCCAAGACGCAGTACAAAATGCTTTCACACAGTTTATCGAATCTACATCCCCAGAGTTCTATCGCAAAGGCATAAATGAACTTCCGATTAGATGGCAACAATGTATAGATAATGAGGGTAAATATTTTGATTAAATAAATATGTTACATTTTAGAAAAAAACTAGTTTTAATTTTTCAATACAAATCGGCAATTTCATACTTTAACCCCTAATATAATAGTGATCTGACCACTTATGATTTATTTATATTCAGCATGTTACACTTTCATAAATAGACATTGTTAACTTGGATTTTAGACTATTGCCAAGCTGGTTTGTTTTTCTACAAACCCCTATGGAATTGGTGACTATCAATCTGCTTGCAGTGGGATACTATAGACTTCGATAAATTCTTAACTAATTGTACCCTATTATTTCCAGACAGTGAGACCTTACACTCCTCGACCATTTCCCCTAGTCGACGAGACGTACCTTGACATGGTGTCGGCGATGCCCGACGGGCGTCTGCCGGCCGATAGGTCTACCGGCGACCAGTCGCCACAGGCCGACGACACCGACACCAGCTCCATGTCGGCGATTTCTCCCACCCCGTACGAGGGAGACGACCCCGACGACGCCGAGTGGGAGCCTAGTATACAGAAGGAACGACGGAAGAGCACGTTTAGGTAAGCCTTCGATATTCATGAGGCTTTGCACATGTCCTAATCCCAGATGTCAGTGTTATTGAAGTTACAATTTTGTACCAAACTACCATAAAGAGCTATTCATTGTAAAGTTGGCGGAACAATATAAGAACACGTTTAAACTAAGGCTTTGATGAGATATTGATGAGAAATACAATCCCATGTTTTTATATCAAAAACACGGGATTGTATTTCTACCAAACATTTTATTTTGTACCAAATAGTTGTTAATTGTAGTGAAGTTGTCAAATCGACTAGAGTCAGGCTCATATATACGGTGAGAGTGTCTCAAACGGTTCAGGCGAGAATATTGTATATGTTCACATGATGATAAACACTCCATGATAACAGGGTTAACAGTGAACAGTGGATGGTAACAACTTCATATTAGCTTTTGTACGATAAACTCGCGTTCGAGAAACTCCTTCTGTAAATGAGCCTTACGTTTAGCCTTCAACATATATTCTCGAGGAATATGATCCCAAATGTCGACCTTACTGAAGTTACATTTTGTTATTGTGTAAAAATACTGTCACAAGGAAGTTATTGATTGTAGTAAAATTGGTAGAGCATAGTAAGAAAATACAACCCAAATAGCAATCTTACAATATAGTAGTGTTCCAACAATGAAGTTATATTTTGTTATTTTGTACCATAATAACAATAAAGGTTATTAATTGTAGTCTGGTTAACAGAACCATTTCAGAGAACTTTTAGGTAAGCCTTCGGCAAATAAATATTCACGAGGAATACAATCCTAGATATTGGTCTTACTGAACTTACATTTTGTTATATTATACCAAAATATTATAAAGAGTTATTAATTGTAGTCAAGTTGGTAGAAAACTTAAAAACAGGGTTAAATAAGCCTATGAAACGTTGACCAGGAATCCAATCCCACCTATATTTTAATCTGTGCCGCCACACAAGTCTCACTCAGAAAACAATCTCAAGAAGTTGTTAATGGAGATGGACCACATTTTTTAATGATCTATGCATCTCATATAGGTTTTTTTTTTGGACAAAAGGCTTAGAAATTATAGCGAACAATGTGAAATATTTGTCGATGACGTCACTTACCGCTGTATGGATTGCTACTTTTGTCATAATGTATAAAAAGTCATATCCCCATAGATCAAAATAAACTTCAGTCACGTGTCATCGAGCTAAACAAACAAAAACATAATCTCTATTTGTGGCAATAATCTCTTTGTTGTTAACTGGCTGTGGTTTGTTTTCTTTCTTTCTGAGCTGAATGTGTGGTTATTTACGACAATATTGCATTCGAAATTGCACAATGAATATTGCTGCTCCAAATTCCACTAATTTGCCTAAATTGATCCATCCATTATTTTTGATGATGATTGTAGAGTACCTACATGAAGACAAATGACACGTCACACTACTTTTAATAAATGAAGACTTTATAATGTGATAACTCTGCGATTATTACCACTTTCTGGTTCAAGCTATATTGGTCTACTCTATATAAAAATGTACAAAAATATGGTTTGTTAGAAAAATTGGCCCATCCCCATCATTATAGTACCAGATTACCATAAATATTAATTTTGTGAGAAACCATCACAAAAAGTTTAAGCAGTCGAGTTATGAAACTGGAAGTCCTTAAGTAATTCGTAATATGGAAGCACTTTGAAATTACATTTTATTATATTATTTTGTACCAGACTAAAAAAAAATGTTAATTGTTTCTCTCACACCGAAGTTATACATATTTTTTTATTATACAATGTTTTGTTATCTTACTTTGTAACAAATTATCACGGAAAGTTATAAATTTTGGTGGAGTTTAATAACTTAACATTTATAGCATAATAATAATATCACGGTATTTAATAAATGTTTAATAAATGTTGTGTTAATACACAACATTTATTGTTAATATATTAGCTTATAAATATATAACAAACAGTAACTTTGCAACATAAATAAATGATTTGATTTGATAACATTTCCGCGTTGAACCACCGGCAACTGAAAACTAAAATGTTACAAAATATTTTCACATGTAATTGGCTTATTGCCAATGTGATACGATTATTACATTTAACAAGTTGATAACATAAACATTTCAAGGTTTATTAACGTTATCATGTTTTATAATGACTGCAGTGTGGGGGTCACCTTTAGGAAACTGGTTTTACCATAAAGCTCGAATATTAAGAAATGATCATACTTGACATTTTATACTTTATCTCGGTGCATTATAAACAGTCTGATAGTATGTTTATAACAAAAATATGATTCCGAATTTCTTAAATGGCGACTTTAATGTATACGTCTTTAACTACATTTTTTTTAATATAGCAAAGAATTAGGAACGTTCTTAGAATATATGTATGTACTCCCTTGTTTTTGGCTTTAAAATATGACATTAAATATATTGCGCGGTTACAAGAAAAAGAAAACAAAGTTATGATTTTATGATACAATAATAATTCAGTAGCTCCGTGGAGGAATAATTACTTTACATTAATATTGTACTCTATGTCTAAGATAATATTCTCGTGTTAGAATTTGACCTAAAAAACGTTTGGCTGAGCATTATTATAAAAATAAATTAGCATAAGAAGTAATAATATAATTTAATGTTTAGATACATTTCTAAAAAAAATGTTCTTTATGGAAAAAAATATTTGTGTCGAAAATTACGAATATTGTAAGTTTCTGACAAACTTACCGCCAGTCTGTTTGGACGAAATACAAAAAACCTACATAATCACCAATTCCTCGTAACGTTCACGAAAAAAAATAACTGATATACATTTTAAAGTTAAAATCCAATAATGACGTCAATTCTGACTGACCCTGACCATTAACTTAAGACTGGTTAATATTGAATATTGACTAGGCCTTATCGAAAACTATACATTTTTAATAATCAATTCGACCCGTGACATTTATAATACATTCAAACTTAAGGCTGTTAATACACTCATTATGTTTACTAATATTTTGATATACATACTGTCCCGGAATGAGCTAAATGCGCGCTGTGTGAGGTGTGGGAACACGAGCACACCCCTCTCCCAGCCGTCTCGCCGCACTTGTGCCGGCTAGTTAAGTGATGCGCTTGCTCGCTTTCTATTGTTTCTCTTGCGTCATCGATATAACACGTGTTGGGTAGTTTTTTACTATACTTGTTAAAATGAGCGACCAAACCTGATTCTGACTTGTCTGCATCAGGTGTTACAAGTGATGATTGTAGTGACTAATATTCATTCAAAATAATATGATAGTCTTTTGTGTCTTTTAGTACTTTTAAGTTATTTTTTATTATTAATAATAATGTAATGCGTAGTAGATTTTTGTTGTTATAATATTGTTTTTTTTTTTTTTTTATATTTCTCTCAATTAGTAATTTTTGTATTTTTTTTTTGTTTTTTAGTAACTTTATTTTTCAAAACTAAATATTAAATACCTCTTTAAAACTAAAAATTATGTATACTTATTTACTATATTATCTAATGTGTGATAGATAATAAATAAATAAGTAATGAAAGTAAATAAAAATAGTAAAAGATAAGTGATGTTTTTTATAATTACATAGTCGTGTGTTTTATTTTTGATCGCGATATTTAAATTAAAAATATCGACTTTACCAAATCGATATACCTATCTTTCACTAAGATCATTGTGGTACAACACTAAAAACAAGTGACATAAAACGGTCACATTCCTTCCGCGCGCATTCAACTCGTTCCGGGACCATAGATTGTTTTTTGATGAAAGTACTCAATATTTGAAAACCATTAATATACATGAAACTTTGTAGTTACTTGCATTGATCAAAATGTACTATTTTTCATTGGCTTTTAGGATAATAATAATAATTATACTGTGTATAAAAGAAGTTAGGATTTCAAATAAATTATTCAATTTCAGTTCATCCAAGTCCACAAGTCCATCATTTATCTCCTGCCTACCAAGCATCTCCAAAACTTCATAAATAAATTAAGCTATATGTTCCAAATTTTTAACATGTAAAATATAAATTAGAAGCGCCCGTTTAAATTTAATAAAACTTAGTGGTCGCATTTATCTAGGAGGTGTCGGTATTATGTTTTGTGTTAATAACGATCGGTGTCAAGAAAATTTACGTAACAATAGAATGTGTATTAATATCTATGATCAAATTATTTAGTATGATCTGGGTATGACAAGGTACATTTTAAATTAGATATATTCATTGTTGTATTTGTATAGATTTGTTCTAATGTATATGTACAAGCAGAAATAACTATTTATATGTGACATAAAACTTGAAAGATGCTTAAAATTGATAATACAACAGTGGTTATTTTAAACTGATTTTATGACAAGATAAATAAACGCCAATTGACTACGTCACAGTCATTAGGCGAACTACCATATATTATTTGTAACATAGAAAAATCGCCGTTATCTGTCACCTCTACAATATTAATCTGGACATATTGTAAACGTACACTATTAAATCGACCTATGTTATACATACTCTGTTTAAATCAACCCATGTCGTATAATCAGTTTAAAGCAACCCTTGTTGTATAGTCAATTTAAAGCAATCGATGTCGTATAATCAGTTTATGGAATAGACGAACCATATGGTTCCTACGACTGTACTATAAAGGAAAATGCCAAATTACGTCAAATCGCGTGCGGTTTGTTTCAGCCTTAACAGTATTGATACAACTTTAATGTAACATGTTCATGAATTACTTGTAACTATCTGACTTATTAGGAAAATTTCGGCGATTTTGAAACTAGGG
Organism: Sesia apiformis; assembly: GCA_914767545.1. Lineage (NCBI taxonomy): Eukaryota > Metazoa > Arthropoda > Insecta > Lepidoptera > Sesiidae > Sesia > Sesia apiformis. The sequence goes on from OU611958.1 coordinate 3,184,436, forward strand.
ACGAGACCTTATACACAGCAGACAGGGGTACTAATTGCTATAATGAAGTCACCTACCTAGTACCTATCTAAATACCTATACATAAATAGTTATGTATGGGTATTTATACTTTTTTGTATAGGTAGTTATGTATACTTTTTTTCTATAATAGTATAGGTATACCTATTTAAAACATTGACTAATCGAGCGTTCGCATGATTACAAACTTTTTTGCGCCCATAAACGAGCTATTATGGCGATTTTCATATTCATATAAGTTCATATTCGTTGCTCCAAGTCACGGCCCGCGGGCACCTGCAATCCGGCTGGACATGCCCGGCATCCGGCCCTCCACACTTAACCTTTATTTTATAATAAAACAAAATTATAATCGGATGTTCTTATTCACTAAAGAACCCAATCACTGTCATATATAATCTAGTACGTAGTGTAACATTAAACATTTTAATAATAATTAATGAAATTCATGTAGCTATGATTTTTCAGAGACGATTAATTGCTTGCTCTGTGGATCAAGTTTACTAGTGCCAATTATCAAATGAGACTTAGATGGCCATCAGTTATATTGGATCGGCAGAAATATTTTGTGTATTTCATTTTGGAGAATGTTTTTCCACTTGGATAAGTAGTACCGAAAACGGAAAAAGTCACGAACAAATAATTTATGCAACTGATCAATCTGTGTGGGAAGAAGACTTATAATATTCCAACAGAGATCAATTTTGATATTTTCCTTTAAACATATCGGTACAATGCAAATCAATTCTTTCCATTTGAATTTCTGGAGAGAGGCTCTTTTGGCCTTGGGACTTTGGGTAACAGTCAGTGTGGCCCTCAGACCAAAAAGTTTCGAGACCTCTGCTCTAACCGAATGAATAGGTTTGTTCTACGTTATATTTGTGGTTGAAGTCACCTAGCCGCTTATAGAAAAAGTTGATGAACTGCAATGTAGTTTGTATTTGTGCGAACGCTCGAATGGCCGATACTTTATGCATATTGACGAATTGATTTTGAAATAGAGTTTGAAACAAATGGATTTTTATTCGATTTCATTGATTAAAAAGAATGTGTAGGACAAGTTGCGTCATTATTTGACAAATTGCGAATGGTTTTTTTTTTCAATAACCGTATATGTAAGCAAGGTTGTTTCCAAACTCACGTTTTGTAAATTAATTCTATATACATAAGTAGGCAACACCCATAAGTGATTTTTGACAAAGTGCAAAATAATTGTAAAACTTTTTTTCTTTTATCAATTTTTTAATATTCATCAATTTTGTCAGGGTTTATATGTGCATTCACAATTTCTTTCATACTTTAAAAGATAGCGTTGACATTAGAGACATAGAAGGTCGTATTTCGATGTGAGGCTATTTTTAGTTTTCGATCTAACTCCTATAGATATACCCCTCAAAATATGTTTTCAAATTTAAAGCAAATTCGACATTATGCCTCTAGAGTCAAGATGTGTTTCAAATTGTTATTCTAAGTTTATAGAAATATTATAAGCTTCGTCATTTAATGTTAGTTTTATAAATCTATAATCTTGACAATGTTTATCTAATGAAGTTTTTATTGAGTAATAATTTTTTTTTTTATTTCCAAGCGTAACTCGCATAATAATAGAAAAGTTTTGGTAACGTTTTTTATTTGATATTACTAGGGGTGATTCAAACATAATAATAATTAATATGTAAAACAATATTAAAGTTTTCAAATTAAATTTATTTCTCTACATACTCTCCTAACAAGTCGATACATTTAGTCAATCTTTTCAATAACCCTGGATACTCTTAGAATTTTTTTTTATCTTAACCCCCTCAAAATGCTTCTACAGCGGCCATCACCTCGCTATCGTCTTCAAATTTCTTACCCCTGAGCTGTTCCTGAGTCGAGGAAAGAGAACCTTAAACCGACGCCATAACCTTTCCCCCCTAGCTTGAAACTTTGAATTTCTTCGGCGTCGATGAGGACGGTCGCTTCCAAGCCATCTAGTGCTGTTTCGTCTCAAGATCAAAGTGATTGAATCCAGGTCTCATCCATAGTTACAAATCGCGACAAAGAAAATTCAGCTTAGTCAACTTGGTACTTTTCAAGATTACCCCCTTGAAAAGCACAAGCCCCTTGTCCTTTTCTTTTGTTCCTCGGTTAAAATTCTCGATATCCAACGTGCATATCCAACCTTTTCATATGCAGTTATTTGGTAAGGATCTTTTGAATGCTGCCATATGAGATCCCTGTGACCTCAGCTAAATGTCTGCTATTCACTCTTCGATCTACTAATACAACATCTTGGACTTTTTTGACGTTATCCTCGGTGAGGGACGTGGTTAGGCGTCCTTCGCGACGCTCATCTTCTGTGCATGTTCTGCCCAGCTTAAACTCCTTGCACCAGCGTGCAACTGTGGAATATGGAGGAACAGATTCCGGCAGTGTTTCCACCAAGTCGGCGTGTGTCTCTTCAGAAGACATTTTTTCAAGTGAATTTCTCCATTTTCGTGTTATCACTTTGACTGCTCGTATTCAAAGGAATGCATCTCCCAGAAATGATGACTTATTTATATGATTTTTTTACGCTTAGCCAGTGAGGGGGTATACGAAAGCGAAATCAATTTCTTTCACGTTTTTTTTTGTATTACAAATACTCGCTTATCGTTATTGTTGGATCACCCGTCCTAGCAATATTACAATTTTTTTCTCCTGTATTGACCATATTAATTCAATGTTTTGAAAAACGTCATAAAATCTTGAGTCATTCATATTCCTATTAGATTTGTAAAAATTGTAACATTTAAATTTCTTATGTTATTTCGTGTTATGCTATACGTGTAATTTAAATACTAAAGCTTTATAAAAATTGTAAATAAACGAAGATAGGATTTACATAAACTTAGTGTACAGGCTGTCCCAAGAAATGGTGTCAAGCGGAAGTCCAAAGGTGATCACCACCTACCACCCCCAGTGTGATGGGTGATAGACCTAACATTCAGCTAAATGTGAAAAAAATAATCTGGCACTTTTCTCAATTATTAGTCACTATGGACAAAAATATCTTCAAACTCGTAGTTTGGTGAATGATCACAAAAAAAAAAATCATAACCAACTATAAAAAATCGCGGAACATACATGGGGTTGCTCTACTTTTGAACTTCCGCGTGATACCATTTCTTGGAACAACCTGTATAATGTTTATAATTCGTATAAAAGTAACCCAGTGTTTAATATAGTTGTATGGCAATATCCTTTCTACATTCCTGATACAGTTCAAAATTACGCATGTTTAATATGAATGTGAAACTGCGCATTAATTTCAAAAAGGCTGCAAGCATCTATAAATTAAGTTTCATAGTTACTATGACGACAAAAAAGTACAGTACTACTAATGAAATATTGCTGGTCGGGGCCACCTTCATATTTCCGACCGGGACAGAACGCTTAAAAATGTATATAAAAGAGAGATTACAACGTTACATAATGAATGAACTCTGAAGGTGTGTTTGCATGTTTATTTCTGTTTTTACTCATTATCTTGTTTATTCGGAATAAGAAGATGGCCGACGGGCGTTATTGAATTAATAGTACTGAATTAGGTTCTAGACCTGTAAAGATGATTATTGTAATTGTTTACATGACCAGCATATACAGGTCTAGAACCTACAAAGAAGTGTGTCTAATTGCGATGTGACCTCATGATAATAAACCATCAACCCATTGTGTGTGACGTGATTATGCTGTATAGAATTTAATCAGTTTGGAAACTCATATGAAGAATATGTTACTTTCATTTTAACAGTAAATTCTAATTCATTGCTTGGATCATATTAAGTGATATTATAATATCAACAAAGTAACTTTATTGTCCACATAGACTTTGGCTAAGATTTCTAACTTAAAATTTCGTTGTTCCAAGATTATAATTAAATAGTAACGTGCTCTAATATCTGATTTATGAAATGAGCATTAAAAGAAGTGTTCTAATTTCACTGTAGTCACAATATCCGAGAAACTAGAATCCACAGTAATTAATCACTTTTCTCAGACGACGAACATAATATTTAAAACTGTTGTTATCGTGGTTGAACATAATAAATGTTATGTAAACTAAAACGCGCGCTACAACCTGGAAGAATTTCACTCGGACATGACATCAGCCCAAGACTGGACAAAAAAAAAAGAGATTTATATGAAATCGTCGATTACCTACCAGTTTACTAGACCCCTCATATTATTGAATCTTAATATTCATTCAAATTTCTTTACTAGCCAGTCTTGGCTTACCTCATTTCAATGACCGAAATATTTCCAGCTTGTGGCGCGCGCTTTAGTTATACAATAGGATAGACAAATCTGTCTATCCAGCTTATGTAACTGGACTGTAATATCGACTACACAACATAAATAATAAATTGCGAGGTGTTTACATAAAATTTATAGTCTCACAAACATACCAATGAAGTCCAAAAGTTTCTGATCGGACATATTATACGTCATCTAAAAAAAAATTATACGTCATTGTAATTGTCATTTATCCTGCAAATTCGTGTACAGTTTTTAGAGTTCAAACCTGGTTAGTTTTGATTTCTCGACGCAGAACAACAGGAGGGAGCAAAATGTTTATACTGGATATCTATCCGTGGTTAAGTTCCTTGCAAATGAACGTGTTAGCCCGATCGAAATCAAACAAAGGTTGGATAATGTGTAAGGTGTAATGTCTTCTCCATCATTTTCCACCGTCAAAGATTGGTGTAATAAGCAATTTCGTTTAGGACACGAGAGTCCTTCGACGACGAACCTTGCTCCAGTCGACCTGTTGAGGCACTCACTCCAAACAACTATGTGGAAATATATATATAAGGAAGTAGACGAGTGTCTAGTGGAACCGCCGGAATACGATGCGGGCCTCGCGGCTAATACGACACCATTATGGCGGCGAACTCCGACGGAAGGGAGGTAGCTATGCCGACGGATAACCTTCGCTCTGAAGGTGGTAGGTGAGTCTACATGGCTTCGATATTCTAGGACTGTCAAAGAATATTGTTTATAGACATAAAATAACGCAATACTATGGTGACTGGAAGCTATTATTGCATATAGAGCAATTACGAGAAGCAATCGAGCAGAAACGTCGTGGAAAACTAAGCAAAGGTGTACGGCTTCTGCATGACAATGCACCCCCCGTCCACACCGCCGCAGTTGCGAAAGCTGCTGTTTCAAAGTGTGCCTTCACGGAAATTCGCCACCTATAGTCTATAGTCCGATGATAAGTGACCGCTGCGGTTTTCGCCCATTTTGAAGACAAAACTTCTGATTATTTTTATACTGGGATATAAATGCTAATTAAACGATCCGAAAAGTGTTCAAATAGACTGAGACTATATTGAAAAATACATATAGTTTCATAAATTTGAGTATCCTTTTTCTTTGTTAGGCCGGAAACTTTTGGACCTCCCCTCGTGTCTAACACCAATTCTGCTACAATATTTATTTTAAATGTACCCGCTGAGTTATATTGTACTGTATCATAAGTCTGATGCTTGTAGCCAAGGCAATGATTTCAGTTAAAAATTTGTATGGTTTTTAGTTAGTATGTACATATTTAATTGGTGTGTATTATTTAGTATTGATGAGGTTTACTAAATTCACTTAGTTGTAAGGCTGCCCACTTGCCGCAAAGCGTGTATATAGAGTTAACGGGCACTGAATAGTAACTAATAGACTGGCTACAGAATAATGAATCTCTATAAGAGATAGGAATTGGAATTCGCCGTTAAATGCGATCGTATTTTTCGTTTAGACAGCCTACATTAGGTTGTCGTAACAAATATATTTAACAAACAAAGTCGTAACAAAATTAAATATAACACCCTCTATTTCTGCTGATTTTCAAGCACAACCCTCCAGTTGCAATTCTAAACTAAAAATTTCGTTTAGCGGACGAATAGGTGTATGACGCGACAAGTAGCTTTAACAATCTCGTTACACTTATGTGGATGTGATTAGAGATTAGCGTTATAATTCTACTCCAGCTTCCAAATTCATTTCTAAATTCCAAAATGTAGGCATCGCATCCAGGGACGAGCCAACATTCGTCATTTTGGACTGATGTTGACATGAATGACTGTGCGCTCATCCGCCATTATTTTCATAAAAAATAGTTATTGCGTACGATTGGACACGAAGACTATCGATTAGGAAGAATTGGGAAATACTTCTATTCCATTCCCCACCCGTTCTATTTTCTTTTTTTCAAAACATGGTTCCTAAATATCTAAAGATAACGTAGGCCGCGCATTTACGGATGGGTTGATGGGCTGCTCCTCTAATTTTTTATATAAAAATAGTAATTCTACATGAAATATATTTAAAAATTAATAAAATTATAAGACTGTAACTAAATAACGATGTCGCACACATTAGGTAATTTTCACAGGCGAATTTCAATTTCAAAACAAATACCAAGGGTGTGATACGGTACTAAAGATCGCATCGTGTGTGAGTGAAAGAAAATGTTATAGAATGCGGGTGATTCGATATCGAAAGCTCATGGATAACTTCAGAGGACAATGTTGTTTTTTAACATGTTTGCTTTCAATGTTTCTCTTAAGTTTCTACGAGTGTTGTAACATTTTGCATTTGTCTGTAATATAACGCATGAATGTTTGGTTTTTAAAAGAAGCCAAATTCTTCTTATTGTTTAACATACTTTAAGCATAGATTTTAGTTTTTTAAGGTGATAACTGAAGTCAGTTGAAGGCGCTGTCTCTTTGTATAGTATAGAGTAAAGAATATTGCACTTGAAATGCTCTTTTAATTTTATTACCTTCCCATAATCTTTCAAAACATAGTTTCTTGTATATTATTTCTCCCATATATTATTGCTGACATTGACATTGCTGAGCAAAGGTTTATTATTTTCATTTTAGTGTAGACTTTATAAATTTTAATTTTCTAATTTAAAATTTCATTGTTTCTAAATTCTGTATAAATAAAGACATGCGTCAAGATCTGAGTTTCAGATAAGGCAACAAAGATTTTTTTAATATTCTGCTTGTATCTCTTATTTGAGGAATTCATACAATTAACTGTTATTTGTATCAGATAATTTATATATTGCGGAATAATTAGGCTATTTTGTTATCAACATTTAGGAGGTTTGTATTAGACACAAATCGGCACGCCAGCTAGACAGCCAAGTTGCCGTCGTAGATCAAAGAATTTATGGTGTGCTGAGAAGCGCAGTGTAGGATAGAAGATTCATCCGGGTGGACTGACCACTAAAACAGGCATGTCCGTCAGACTGGCTCGCCCATCAGTTTAAGCTTTTGGACTGTGCATTAATTAATTATCAAAGTTGTACATTGGAGATGAAAACAATAAGAGTATCATATCATTAGCCCATGTTTCTTCGCTGCTGAAAATAGCCCTCTACCAAGGCTCGTCGCCACACGGGTCTTTCATTTTCTCATCCGGTACCACCGGCAAACTTCTTCGGGTCCGTTGGTCCACGTGACCGAAGGGCGTCCCACGCTGGGACGTCCGGTACTTCGTCTCCATTCAAAGACTCGAGGACTCTAAAGAGAAGTACGTTAGACTTTAAAAACTCCATCCGAAGAGCGGGCCAGCCTAACGTACATAGAAAGTCGCCGATAGTTGCTGGATAGAAGAGTGAAATATCATGTGTTAGCGGACCTTTTCAATAGGTTACTCAACAGCGAAGATACAGGCTAATCGATACATGGATCGATAATACAGGCTAAGATATATTAATCGGGTTCGTCCATTAGGATATCCACGCTACTACGATTTTACAGTTTTGATGTATCTTTATTTTAGTGTCCCTTTTTATTTTATAATTACTTAGGTTTGAGAATGTATATTTTTTAAACCTGATAAATAAATGATAATTTCATTTAACTAGGGTATATCTAACAGTGCAGACGGATCCCTCCAAGGAATTCTGTAGAGAGATCCTAGTGGACGACGCCTATTCATCGGTTATATTGATTGTTAACCTATTATAAATTTCTTTATAAAAAAGAAGTTTAGCAACTTTTTGCAGCATAACTTTAATCTGTTATGCTTTCACATTTCTTGTAGCTAAGGTGGTGGAAACCCACGTAAATCGATCCAGACTCAAAATGACCATTTCGCATGCATAGACCACTTCAAAAGTGGGTGACGTCAATCCAGCAGGTTCATCTTTTAAATGGTATAAAAATTGATACTTAGTTTCCGCTACAGTGGGTCCGCTGAGATGCCACTCCACCAGGGTCACCTTTCAAGTAGATACAAATGAAAAATGCATAATTTATGCATTAATGTAAAGAAGTACTTTTTTGATGTGAATTTGCCATTTCAATGTGCGTCTCATGTAAAAGGGTAGCTTTTTACATGATGCTGTAACAACTTAATTTTATCTGAATTCCAATATGTTTTCTGTGCTGGTATAGGGTTCTGTAACTAGGTGAAGAATAATACAACATTTTTATATTCATTTTAATTTTATTGTGAACTACATAACATACAATGTTCAGTATGCTACGTGTGTGTAGTAATTGTGACTAGTATGCCTGGCGTAATATAGGCAATGCACTACTAATTCACTACACTGTTAAACATTTTAATAGGCCGCTCATATATCACCATTTAACCGCAAAGAGCTGAATATAAATAATATAACCTATAATATAAATCATAACCCAGTTTGTGTTTGCTGTGGTCGGGTACAACATGAACAAGTAATGCTATACGGATGCCCTTGTATGGCTCGGAAAGAAGATTGATGTAGAATCAATTCCCACACTCACGCAGTGGCGGAGAAGCGAACACTATAACAATTTGAAGTCTTTATATAAATAAGGTTTAAAATGATCGATTGATGCATGTATGTCCCAGTCACTTAAGGTCAATTTTATCTTTCTATCATTTCAACCGTATTTTAAAATACATTAATTTTTAACTTTTAAACAAACTCGAGCCCTTGAGCGGAATAAAAAAAATCATCGAAAATGTTTTTTTTTCTGGTGGTAAAATAATTAACATTATTTTTTTCCAAGTGTTCGTATAACAAACAGATTTTTGATATAACTATATATAGTTATCAGATCTTTGACGAAGCACGAACAGACAGAGTGGTAAATTATTTACCACTAAATACTACCTACTTTGGACTATAAAATAACAAACAAACACATACTCGCACGCGCAACTAATCAGTGCAAAACTATAAAAATATAGTCTAATCATTGTATCTGAATGCAAATATCACTTAACCAGAATCTTTATAGTATAAAAATTACAAAAAATCGCAAAGAACCGAGATAAAATCAAATTTTTTCATCAAAAAATAGACCGTTCAATTTTGAATTTGAACATGCACTCAGAGATGACGTTTCGAAGATAAATGTTGCCAGGAATAAGATTCAGTAAACATCCAAATATTTTTGAGGTATAATGAATGGGTTCTATTAGCGTTACCGCAACCAAAAATGTGATAGCTCTTTGGCTAAAACAGCAGGTGGGAAATAATATACCTCTGTTTTATTAAGGGTTAAACTCTTATTTATTTGGTCGCTTCGCAAGCATTCCGTGGGTAGGGAATTTACCCTAAGCGTCAAGACAATGGAGAAAACTTTCAGTTTTGGCTATTATTGATTTGATATAAAGGAGAGAAGATAGTCCCGAGATTTTTAAGAAGTAATTGCAACTTCCCCCTGAACACACTGAAAATAGGCTCGACTGCATGCACATAAACTTGACGACTATAATTGAAGTCACGTTGTACGAACTCACAGCGATAAATGTATAGATATATAGATATTTCCAACCGCTACGAAGACAAAAAAAATGCAAACTGTGTAGGAATGTTTACATACACAGACTAATAGGAGACCCGGTATTCCTACAATACTGAAGTAACATCTGTTATTCAATATAGAATTCGATATATTCTTTATAAGTAAAGCATGATAAAGCTGCTCAAATGCAACAAATACTATCAAACGTTACGATTATTATGACTGTAAGTCCTTCCTGTTCAACAATTTCAAATGATAAAAAATCGCCCGATTATCACATTCCAAATATTAAAAACTTATAATTTAAAGATATCCGAAATATTAATAACATTTTTTTTTAATAAAAATACGTATCCAACGAGATTGAAGGTGTTAAAGAAATACCGGGATTTTCTAGGAAAAATCGTCATAATGAAGTTAGGAATAGCGCGCCATTTATATGTACATCATATTTTTCTACATTAAGTATAATGAATATGAACCTACATGCTAACTTTGTAAAAAGTATAAATCAATAGTGTACATACATAAACACAAGATATTTTATACAAATAAAAATGGCACCATAAAAAACTGGCACGATATAAGTCTTGCAAATATTATTGCGGACTCCTTGCCGTGAAGTTTTTTAAGAAGTTTCCTTAAATTTGGAAAATTATTTGAAAAGGTTGCGGACAAAGAGTTCACGCGTGCAAAGAGTCCGCAACATTAAATATATTAAACCAGTCATAGAAATCTTATAATACAATCACATTTCCATCGGAACTTTATAAAAATAATACTGTAAAAATTAAGTGCTATGGTGACAGCTAAACAGTACCTACACAGCCTTATAACTAAGTAAAATAAATGCGTATAGGAATGTTAATAATCTTACATTTTAATAAGTACTTTATAATTTCGATTTCACGAGGGTGTATTTTTAAGTTCGTGGAACGTCGCTTCCAGCGTTTGAAACAATCTATTAAAGAAAAGAGAAGGCGACGACAATGCGCCTCTCCACATGAGTCGTGTTGTACTGGCTGCCCTGCACAAAGTGCGCTTTGATATTTTAAACCATCCTCTCTACAGTCCGGATCTGGCTCCCTGTGATTATTACCTGTTCCCAAGAATTAAAAAAGAACTACGTGGGAAGAGGACGCAGTTTCAGTTTATTTTGAGGACAGAGAAATATTTTTTTTTTCAAGGGCATACACAAGCTAATTGAAAGATCTGAAAAATAAATAACGCCACACTCAATGGCCCACACTAGGATTCCCTGTGTCGTGGGTCCAGAGGCACATACCAAACATAAACACATCCAGATCCGAATATACATTTGTTTTTAACAAATTTATGTCCGACCGGGAATCGAACCCGGGACATTTCGCACAGCAAGTAGGGTCAATCGAACCTGGGACATTTTGCATAGCAAGTAGGGTCACTACCAACTGCGCCAATCGGTCGGTCAAGTATGTATTAGGGTTGCAGATGAATACACTGAAAAAGAAAAATAATTCTGTATTTTAATTTTCCCTCCTTATCCCCCTCCGCGAACTTCAAAACGCACCCTCGTACTTGTGATTAGAAATCTGTGGCGTTAAGGACAAAACAGATAAGTAAAATGAGTTATTTTTAACAAAACTTAAAACACTGTAAAATGGAAATGAGCCGAAAATGAGCCTATAAAAAAATTATAGGCAGAATTTGGACCCATTTCGTGATAGGGTTGCTAATATGAAAATAACTCATTTCTACCCCTTTTTCGTTCTACCACAGAAATTATTACTATTTCACATCTACTAATATGAACCACATTCTGTACAATCATGTGTTGGTACAAAAGTCGTAGCCAATTGGGATAAAAGTCATAATAGTAGCCAACCAGGCATTTAAAAACATTTACAAGTTCTTTTGCAGTTCGTTATCAATTTATTCAATAGGCCGTTATGTTACACCAACCGTACAAATAACATTCTAGTTCAATCTAGTGTTTTTCAATTTATAGGTAGAAATTTGTCGCTTCATGTTGAATCGTAACAAAAAATAACTGTTCAAACACGGCCCAGTATATATTATGAGTATTATTTTAGGCAGTAATGCTTAAATTCCTTATTATAAATAGTTGTGCCCGCGACTTCGTACGCGGGGAATTTTAGTTTTTAAACTATGTCAGCCGATTTCGATGAAACAAAGCCTATTCGAAGCGCCAAGCTAAGCTTAATTAACCCGTGGAAACCCCATGAAAATCCGTTCAGTAGTTTTGGAGATTAGCGTGTTTGAACAGACAAACAAAAATTTTCAAAATCGTCTTTTTGTATTCTGATACTCTTCCTCATTGCTCCCGATCAGTTTTTGGTAAATATAGTCAATGTACAGACACACTGGTGCTACAGTTTTATTATATGTATAGATCTAATCGGTATTGCGATAAAAATAGGGATGTTACGGAGTGCCGTAACGGAAACTATCGGAAATACGAATTAAAAATATATTCGAAACTGAAATAAAAGATTCGGATCTTACCTATTACAAATAATTTTATTCATTGCCATTAGGGGCGGAATCTTAATGAGGCGAATTTTGAGAAATTATTGTTGCTTGCATTTGATTACATTTTTCGTGCGTTCTTTGTGATTATAAAAGTGAAGTTGCAGTTATTTCCTATTTGGTTTTATTTTTCTTTGCTTTCAGTTACATTTCTTAAATAGTTTATTTAAAAATATATCCGTAACCGAAACCGTATCTGAAACCATATTCAAAATAATTTTATTTCCGTATCTGTAATCGAAACCGGTAAAAGAATATACAATATACCCGTATCCGGATGCGAAATATCATTTCCCTAACAAGCCTGAATAAAATCATATCAAAATTATAAGTAGCAAACCCATTGTAATATATGTGATTTAGAAATTGATGGTCGGCACATAGATACTTGATCATATCTATAGGAACAACACTATCTTATCAAGCAATTGGCCTAATCAGGACAATATACAGTTGATTGTATTGACTGATACTTCAGGATAGATCCTGTATGCGCCTAGCGTTGCACTTCTTACAATACAAGTGTCCGTCTAGCGTATTCGCACGCGATGTGGAAATTATATCAGAAACTTGATAATATCTATAGGAACAACACTATCTTATCAAGCAATTGGACTAACCAGGCTACTAAGACGACGATCAAAGGACAAAGTTTGACGATTTAATACTTAATATTAATTAATACTTCTGGATAGATCCTGTATGCGCCTAGCGTTGCACTCCTTACAATACAAGTGGCCGTCAAGCGGGTAGCAGCCCCTGCCTTCCTCGCGGCTGCAGAGAGAAGCGGCACAGTCCTCGCACGAGTAGCACGCGATGTGGAAGCTTTTATCGAGCGCCACAATGCGAACTGTTTCCTCAGCGCCGCCCTCCGGCACTATGGGCTCGCAACACCGCGCGCAGCGGGGTGCGTACCTGTGTTACGAAAAAATATATTTATTGAGCCGTGTGATGTATAGCATCACCCCATCCCTTACTGTGGGTGGCGTAAAAGGTGCATAAGGATAATAAATCCGCTACCACAAGTGTTGGGGAACTACACCACCTCTAAAAGGTTCAAGGCCATACAGACCCTCATGCACAAGACGGTGTGCGTGAGAAGACCTATGTCCAGCGGGCCACTATAAAAGGACTGTTTACGGTACGAAACAAAATACAAAGTTTATGTATAAACTATTATAGCAGTGCCTGCATCTTCGTGCGTGTAGAAATAAAACATTATGTGGGTTAGCTTGGTTCCCGTGGGAGCGATCTGGGTAAAAAGTATAGTAATTTATTTAACAGACTTGCACATTATCGTACAATAGACCTTAATACATATATTAATTAAGGCATTATGCTCTGCAGTGCCGGCCCGAGGCAAGTTTTAGGATAGAGTGAGATCCATTTATGGCGCCCCCTTGCTTGTTCCTAATACATACCAGTTATGCGTGCAAGCATGGAACTTGGAATATCTCGACAACATCTTAAATAGTTCCTCGTCTCTCCCTCGATAAGTCAAAGTGAGGGAGAGACGGTATAACCCCCGACGAAAGCACAGTCGGTCGGGGTCCAGGACACCAGGGAGAGAAACCGATGAACGACTCTCGCGGTATTCCACATTCCGCCTTCTACATCTTCGCCGGAAGCGAGCCGCCGCGGAACCTAACCGCGTCAGGTTGGTCTCGAGGCTGGTCGGGATTAATCCGTTTACGGATAAAATGACTGGGATGATTTCAGTAGACGTCATGTGCCACATGTTTTTGACCTCGTGCGCCAGGTCGAGATATTTTCTTCTCTTCTCGGTTTCGGCTTTCACGAGGGCTCCGTCGTGCGGGATGGTGGTGTCCACTAAATATACCCGAGACTGCGCCCAGTCCATCAACACGATATCCATCAACCCCATATGCCCGTCCATAGCATCCCCAACCCAACTTGATTGAGTCGAGGCCGCCGATCAGGGAATACAAGGTAAACCGCCCCACACCGACAAACGCGCTCCGTACTAACTACACTCACATACTCACATACTAACTACACGCTCGCAATCAAAATAACGAAAGGTGAATTTTTTTTTTTTTCTTTACCACTGAGGCGCCCCCTGGGTCTCGGCGCCTGGAGCGGCCGCTCCGTTCGCCCTATGGTAGGGCCGGCCCTGATGCTCTGTACCAGTTAACCTTTGGATTAGGTAATCAAAGACTAAAGTTGCTATCAAACTAAAAGTTCTTAGAACAATACAATACTATAGAAAAAAAACATATTCGAATTTTGAAAATGGAACTGCTTATCCAACGCCATTACATTTTCAAAGCTGTCATTTGTTTTTTATTTCTGGCGGCAATTTGAAAATTAAGTGTGTGAGGAAAAATGAATTTAATATTAGGGGTTAAAGTATGAAATTGCCGATTTGTACTGAAAAATTAAAACTCGTTTTTTTCTAAAATGTAACATATTTATTTAATCAAAATATTTACCCTCATTATCTATACATTGTTGCCATCTAATCGGAAGTTCATTTATGCCTTTGCGATAGAACTCTGGGGATGTAGATTCGACAAACTGTGTGAAAGCATTTTGTACTGCTTCTTGGGAAGAAAATTTTTTACCACGTAGAAAATTGTCCAAATCACGAAAAAAATGGTTGTCCGTTGAAGCAAGGTCTGGCGAGTACGGAGGATGACGTATGGTTTCTAACTGCAGCTCCCGTAGAGTTACAACAGTTTCTCGTGCAGTGTGAGGTCTTGCATTATCATGGAGCAATAATGGTGAAGATCGATTCACGAGTCGGGGCTGTTTCACTGCTAATTTCGCCATCATTGTTCGAAGTTCGGCACAGTAAACATCTGCTGTTATTGCTTGACCAGACCTGAGAAAGCTATAGTGAATAACACCATGAATAGACCACCAAACAGTTACCATTACCTTTTTATTGGTAAGCTTTGCATTAGGGCACTGTTGCGGCGTTTGACCCGGGGTCAGCCATTGCATTTTTCGCTTTCGGTTATCGTAATGAATCCACTTTTCGTCACATGTCACAATTCGATCCAATATTCCTTCATTTCTGTACCGATTCAACAAGGCAACGCAAATTTCAACACGCGTTTCTTTCTGCAGATCAGTCAAATCATGAGGCACCCATTTTTCATATTTTTTTATCTTATTGATTTGATGCAAATGAGTCAATATTGTAGGTAAGGTAACGTTAAACCATGCCGCTAATTCCTGGGTAGTTTGACTCGGATCGGCTTCCACCATCTCCTTCAATTCAGCGTTATTCACATGTGTGGGCGGTCTTCCACGTGGTTCTTTCTTCAAGTCGAAGTTTCCATTACGAAAGCGTTTAAACCAAAAACGCACAGTTCGTTCATTAGCAGTCTCCTCTCCAAACGCAGCATTGATATTGCGAGCCGTTTCTACAGCGTTAGTTCCGCGTCGGAACTCGTATTCAAAGATTACTCGGATTTTCGAAGTATCCTTTTGCTTTTGCTCGCTAAGACGCACGACCTGCCATAATAGATCCATCCATAAAACTATAGAGAAGTAAGTATATATCAAACTTTTAAAACATGCACCTATGTGTAAAGAGTGTATTGAGCTGAGACCATCTGCAGCCATGAACGGCAGGCCAGTTGATCGCCCGACCAGCCCCAAGACTCCATACAACTTTTTTCGAGCAATATAATATTATTTCAAGATATTGTTAAAAGGATTCAGTAAAACAAGTGGAATAGCAAGTCAACTTACCCATTACTACACAAAACACTTTGACAAAACTTTGAATGAAAATATTCAACAAAGAACTAGTTGCGAACATAGCAAATAAGCAAGCTGAAGTGGCATTGGGCAGGTCATAGCTTTCATAAGACTGATGGAATAATCAATAGGGTAGATGACTAATATGGAGACCTCATACCTGGAAATGTAGTGTGGATGCCTTCTGGTCATGTAGATTAACAATTTGAAGAAAGTTACTGATAGTGGTTTGATGAGGGGAGCATCAGACCATGTCATTTATGTATGGCAGGTCGAGGGAGGGGCAGTGGAGAGACACAGGCTGATGGTATGGTATCCAGTAAACAAGGAAGTTCTTACCTCTTATGAAAGTCCTCAATACAATGGATGCGGTTCACAGCATCTACTGTAAAGGGGATGCCATCAAGACTTTTCTGGCACACAACACAGGTGAAACAGCGAGGGTGGTAGGGCTTCCCAGTTGCCCGCAGGATGCGGTCCAGGATTGGATCACTGCAAACACAGCACTTCTCCAAGGTGTCAAGGTAGTCCCGTTCACACAGTGCTCGCCCTTGGACTGCATAAAAAGGTCGACCCTAGAAATACATAAATAATCATATGTGAATAATAAATAATTAAAAGGACATAATACCTGTGAAAAATTAATGTCAGTGTAGTGATACAAGAAAGCTTGAATAAAGGTAAAATCTGCTTTTATGATAAATAGAATAGGCCTAAATCAGATCAAACAACAAACAATCAGATCAGCTGTCTAGTTCAGCTAAATCTAATAATAAAAGAATACATTTTTAATTCATACTATGTTCACAAATTGATGTCTTTCAAATTTTATGTTTATGTATTACTTCTATTTGATTATGTGACTCAGCAGGATCTAATAGTTTATTGCCTTTTAAAGTAAAAATATCATATTTAGTTTTTAATTAAACTAACTATTATTTATATACAGCTCTGTTTGCATAAGAAAGTTGGCTTATCTGTACTTTAAATGTACAGAAAAAATTATGCTATGAATGTTTACAAAATATTTTATATGTATTTAGTAGATAAGTTTAAATAAATAAATAAAGTTAACTAAGTGGAGTTTACCTGCAAATTTATCCCACATTGCTGACAGCAGAAGCACTTGATGTGATAAATTCTCTCCATTGCTGTACACCCAGTTGTCTCTCCCATGATTTTCTCCCCGCATCTATAGCAGTTGCCACAATACAGGGCGTCATCTGGCTCCGGGGTAGGTTCTGACGTGGTACCAACATAACCACCATATAAAGACGTTCCGGATAACTGGCTGCAAGGTCTAGGGTTGATTGGTTCATATAAAGACTCATAGGTTGAGGAAGTCTGTGATCCACCATAAGTGGAGAAGTCTTGTGCGTTTACAGAGGCTGAAGAGGGGGGATAAGCTGAGCCCGGGCGCCGTAGTTCGCTGTAGTTAGACTGCGCGCCAAGATCGCTAATCCTAGACACTTCAGATCTCGCATCTCGGTCTCCGTAAATACTGTCCGCCATGTGTCGCTGCATCGCAATGTTAGAATATACGTGATTCGTGCCTCCCGGCGGTAGTAAATTGCTGTACAGCAGCACATCACCGCTCCGAACTCTCGCTGTATTTCGTACAATACAACTTTTAACTGGTACCAAATTTGAATACGTCGAACTCGTTCGGCTCCCATATTCCAGTCTTGAAGAATATGAAGGTTCGCAGGCGGACTTCACCATGCAGCTTTGAGGTATCTGAGGCACCGGCGGTTTGTTTTTTTTTGGTGGGATCGAAGGTTTCATCTTCGCCGCATTTATGTCGTCTTGTAACTTAGCATCTAATTCATTTGCGTAAATACGCAAGTCGGCCAATTGCTTGTCCAGCGTATTCATTTTAAAGCTTTTACACTCGTACTTATTCGATGTTTTATTCATAAAATCTATGAAAAGTGTGTTGGTACAATCCAATAAAATTTCATCAACACACCCCAAAAGTCCAACAATTGGATTGCTACAAATAATTTGACAGTTGTTTTTTTACAAAGATTTTATAATCTGGAAACATGGTTATTTGAGCCTTCAACAAGAACGAAAATTGTATGAGTCGAATTCAAAAGTCAGTTGGCAGCAATTCGTTTCGACGAGTTACCATTTAATTTTGTAAGTGACGGAATTAATAATAAAAGTATATTTTATAGAATTAGTAACGTGTTGACGATTTCTAAAGTGTTAAAGGTATGTAAAACAAGTATATTTTACAATAAAAGACCATTAATTGTTTTGTTTAAATAGGTAATGGTAATTATTAAATATTTTTAAGTGTTTTTGTTGTAGTTTTATTTTATTTTTCGGTTTAGTTGATGTAATTAGAAGGTATTGTTTTAATGTTTCAGTAAAATGTCTTGAATGGCAAAGCTTACCAGGGAGTACGAGCTGGGCAGATGCTTAACATACTTAGAAGACTTGCCGAGAATGGGCAGCTACAAACATCTACATCTTCTAACTTATGTAAGTGTAGTTACTGGATCGCCTAGTTGTGCCATTGAAAATAAATATCTCCCTTTGGCACTACTGCTAGTGCTGAGGGGAATAGGAATTCCCCAAGCACTATCGATAGTGCGAAGCGGTTGTGCCACGGATCAGTAACCATCAAGTGAATTAGTATAGTGATAAATTAAATAATTAAAACGAAACAAAGTCTTGATAAAGTCGCCATGTCGTGTCCAAGGTCGATTTTTTTATCACTGTTTGTTATCTTTTCAGGTGAGTACTCTTGATCAGCTGATACCTGAAAACAAAGATACGTGATACCTAACAAAGATACTGAGATACGTGATGTCATGTGTCCCTATATATTAACACTGTAACCCCAAGAACGCATGTGGTATATTTGTATTGTCATAACAATAGAGGGGTGCGGCGTTGCTAAATCTACGTTTTCCCCAATACAAACAATACCCAACAATAATAATAACAACAATAATAATAATATCAACAAAAACAACAAACAATACCAATACCCTGTATACAAACAAATGACAAACGCCACTATCGCGAATATTATGGAATTGAAAAGAAAATTCTCGAATCTTCTCTAATGTTCTCTAAAAATCTAGAAGTCGTATTGGGGTATATAAGCAGCTACAAAGCGGGGAGGTTAGTCGGTCGAAGTTAGTGAGTTGAATCGAATAGTTGAGATTGTAAGATGTCTCGAAAGTGTGTAAACCATCAAGATCACTTCTGTTGTGTTTGTGGTGAGGTGACTTTTGCGTCTCAGAAGGGGTCTATTACTCCATTGATAAAAAAGGCATATCAGCTTTATTTCGGTTGAAAAAAAAGGGGAACAAGACAAACATTGGGCGCCACATATCTGCTGTAATGCTTGCGTTTCAAGTCTGAGAAACTGGTTAAATCGTAAAAATCGATCTATGCGGTTTGCTGTTCCAATCGTCCGGAGAGAGCCTACAAATCATGTTAGTGATTGCTATTTCTGCATAATACCTCGTGTTGGGCAAGCCACAGGTATATCTAAGAAGAAAAAGTCGGTTATCAACTATCCAAATATACCATCTGCCATGAGACCTGTGCCCCATATTGACGAACCATATTGTTAAGGCACTGAATAGAGATGGCCCAGCTTTTCACTACCTGCGTCAGAAATTTCTAAGGCTAAGTGAAGCAAAAATTAAAGAAGGTATTTTTGTTGGGCCACAGATTCAAAATATGCTGAAAAACGAACATTTTGACAGCTCTCTAACAGATATTGAAAAAAATGCTTGGAATGACTTTCGCCTCGTGGTCACTAATTTCTTGGGAAATAAAAAAGCTGACAATTACAGTTACTCTTGTTGAAAATATGCTGTCATCGTATCAAAAAATGGGTTGCCACATATCTCTAAAGATCCATTTCCTACACTCACACCTGGACTTTTTTCCTGACAACTGCGGAGCACGACGAACGATATATCGATATATCAGGATATATCAACATTGGAGAAAAGGTTCCAGGGAAACTGGAATGCTTCCATGCTTACCGACTACTGTTGGACTCTCGATAGAGATGCTCCAAAAACAATTCAGAAAAGAATAGCAAAAAGACAGCGCATTTGTGACTCTAAAAGTGTAAAAGTATCCATTTTTTAATATTTTGTTAAAAATACAATAAAAAAACTTGTTCTTGAAAACTGCAACTAAGTATTTAATTTCATTGTCATTTTTGTATTCACCGCCCCAAAATTAACAAAAAAATGCACTTTTCATACAAGATATAACAAATAAACTAAAATTTGTTTTCCAGTGTTATTTATATCCCGATGTTTCGAACACTTTGCAGTGGACGTGGTCACGGGGTGACTAATTGATTTTATTTGTCACTTTAGTTATTAAGAAATTATTTGAACTACCGTCTGAAAATTTTTTAATAGTAAAGGACTAATCATAAAGGACGTAGTCTATTAATGTCTGCTTTCACTTGCGATAACATCAAAGACTCCGGTAAGAAAAGGTACTCCTCAGTTCCACCTTCATATTTCCGTAAATAAGAGAATACTCAGATGCTAGAACCCGAACCTTCTAACCTAATGGACGAAACTGTTTCCTACGATGGTGACTGTTCAGGCGATGATACTGACGTGACCTACTGTCTCTCAGACATTGATCGAGTTTCAAACAATTCTAGTTCACAGTTACTTTTAGAAGAACCATCTACTTCTTCGGGAACTTACCACGCCCCTAAAAGGGTCACTCCAAGGACCTGTTCATATTGACGGAATGAGGCGGCCCCACAGAAAGTGAGCAATCCCGGCACTGTTTCCTCCGCCCGCACAAGACGGAGCGAGAGATAGTCATGATGAGCCACTGCCTCTGTGCACGCTTGTGACTTTCTTATATATAAACTATAAACCCATAGACCGCTCATCGCGCAGCTGCCATTCGCCGCTCTCCACGCTAACAAAGGCTGTGTATATATTTCAAAATATATGGATTTCTATTCGCTATAAGTAGCGCCGTTACGAATGCAAATATTGAGTCATAAATCATTATGTCAATAACGATGCGCAAAAAATGTTTGACCTTGAAAAAATAAGTCTGGTATTTCAACCGGCCACAAGATATGACAGCGCTTTTTCGTGGAGTCAGTTTATAGACTGTTGACAAAATCAAGAAAGAGGTATCGCAAACGGGCCACCCATATGCACCAAGGGAAGGATATACGAAATCGGAGACTGTCACTGATGTATTGTAGATAGTTTCGACATCAGCTTACTAAGACGTACAATTTCTTCACTTTACAACGATGGCGAATATCCAACAGTGGCCAAAATATTTGAAATATCTAGGGAACAGCGCCCTGATATTAAGTGTGGGCAGACATCAATGAAAACAATCCTGAAGAAAACTGGTTACAAGTTTGGGAACACGTTGACACACGCTTATATGTTGAGAAGCATAAATTATTAAAACATAACTATTTTATGGCCTCCATGGAAAAAAATATAATGTAGGTACCTTTTGCTGTCCTGATGATGCTGATGCTGTCGTTTTAATTCTCCGCTGTTGACTAAATATACAAAAGGATATTTTTATACGTAATTTGATAAACTACCCAATTATTTTTTATTGTTCATAAAACAACATTGGGCGATAACTTTTTGTTAATTGGATCGGAGAAGAAACCTGTTACTATTTTATGTTCACTGCATTGGTAACAGTTTAGATTATTCGTTTTTAAAAAATGCGAAAATTAACCATAATAATTTTTCAGGTACTTACTAAAAAAATATATGTAATTTTTAACCATTTATGTTAATGATATATGTATTATTTATTGCAGGCGATAACGTCAGTATATTCAGATAATTTCTATGATTTGGGTATAGTTTCATTTTATAAAAATGTTATTTTAATATTTTAATTAAAAGTACAGTACGTTATAAAGAGTAGGTATATTTTACCAGTACCTACCTATTTTAAGTAGCATTAATTACGTAATATAGGTAAAATAGGGCAAGGTTTTAAAATTTAAAAATATACATTTTTTTATTAGATATATCTACGGAGCCAGCCGATGAAGAGGTAAATGGAATTTAGATTTTTTTTTATAAGATCATTTATCTTTTTCATAAAACAATAAGAACATAATTTAATAATTTTACAGTGGCACATGGATTTTATGCCGGTGAGAAGTTTTAGTGATTTAATAAGTATTATTTCATGAAGTATTAAAATATACTCGTAGTTATGATGTTAATAAATTAGAATTATTTTTCCTCCAGACTGGCTACCTGCCAGATAGCGTTTATAGAGAATTAGCGTGGTATGGCATACTTCAAATACAACCGCTTCATCACAGCTCAAAACACAAAGTAGCGGCGCATTTAATATGGGAACAAACACTTGGACGCCCTCACGTGATCCTCGAAAATGCACCTCAGGTAAGTGGAGAACTAGAATTCTTTGAAATATCTTAAATATCATTAAAATATCCCTTTTATTCTTATTAAATTGACGTTAGAACAATTTCTCATGAAAACTACATTTCATTAAATTTTGTAGTCACAAAGTAACAAAGTAGTCTGTTTGAAATTGGCGCGAACGTCTTTGCATACCCGCATACATTGAATATTTTGAAGCAACATTTTTTTGTCCCCGCCATATTGAAGGCGGTTTGATATTTTGGAGTAGTAACACGCGCTCGGCGGCGAGCAGAGTTAAATTGGGATAAATTCACACCGCGGCCTCGGACAGTTGTTATTTGTTATTCGCGCCTAGTAATAGGTCTTGTTCGCTGATATCCTGTGCCACGCGAGTGTTTTGGGAGTTAAGTTCACATCGCGGCCTCGGGCAGTTGATTTTGGGATTCGCGCCTATTAACTGGACTTGCACGCGGATCTCCTGGAGCCACGCGAGAGTGTTGGTTGGACTTGGTGATTGTGATTGTGCTTTTGGTATTTGGAGTGATATCTAGAGGTGATTTTGCTGCCGTGTGTGAGTTGCGGAGCTATAGCGGCCACCGGCTCACCACGGAACGAGACTTGGATTACTACACAAGTATCTATTGTGAATGTATGTATTTATTCAATCACACTAAGATAGATCACGTCTAGTAGGGACTAGCGTAGGTACACTTTCCAGATTTGTGCGTGGGCAAAACCACCTGGGGTAAGTGAGACCTTTAAATTGTGTAAATTGTTGATTATTTGCTTACCCACCATTTTGGTGGATATATTGAGTAAGTTTACATTTGGGCCCGAGTGCACATTCCTCGGGCTGCTTTCGCGTAACGCGAGGCAGGTGCGCGCCTAGTGTGCGCATCGTAAACATAGTCATTTTAACTATAGTGAGATTTTTTTTGCTCCCATGGACTTGTTGATCAGTAGAACAAATGGGAAACATGCTTGGATTTAACGATGGATATATCAGGTAACCAAAAAAGTTCGTGCGGTTTAATATAATGCTGCTTAATTTGTTATCATCTGACAATTTATGTGGGATCCATTTGCTTAACTTCCACTTCTTCCCTAGCTGGTGAAGATGCAACCGAATGGTTTCATCACTCACATTGAACCTTTCTGCAAGCTCTAAGCACGTTGTACTGGAATTTGCCTCCACAACTTCTGATCCTCGTTGTTAATGATCTTCGGTTTTCTAGAGCGTGCTTCATCGATCAAGCTGACATCTCCGGAGGAAAATTTCTTAAACCACTTCTGTGCTGTCCGATCACTTACAGCGTCATCTCCGAATGCAGTACATATTTTTCGCGCCACCTCGGCCGCTTTGGTGTCAAGTTTGTACTCATAGAGTAAACAACTTCGACTAACGTTTTGTTCGTGACCATTTTAAATTATTTCACAATAGGAATTAAACAATTGTCGCAAAATTTGTATGCATCAAATGAAATAGGAATTCATACGAAAGTATACAACAGTATCTATATAAACAAGTGCTATCAATTAAATAATTAAAAAACTATTCATCGCAATCTGTGAAAAACCGCACGAACTTTTTTGGTTACCTGATAGATGGATTCTTATTGGGAAGAATTAAAGGAAGATATGGTTTTGTTTTCTTTATAGTCCACCCAATCTCCTGGCAAAGTAAGTCGCCAAATTTTAGCTGAAGAAGCAGCAAAGTGGTCCCGAGAACAACGTGCCGCTCAAGAAGTTATTATGGAGAATATTAAGAGCGGTGGCAACGGTCTTTCGGTCAGAACAGTTGTCAGTCATCACAATACGACTGTATACATTATACAGAACGGTAATATAAAACACTTAAATAGAGTATTTTTCTTAATGTGAGAGCATAATATACATAACTGTAAGTTTAAAATCTTTTTATTGACGTGTATTTTAACTGAAATACCTACATATTATATGGAAGTTGAGTAGATGTCGCTCAAGTAGTTGGTCGTGTGGTCATGTATCATAGAATTTAAAGTTTGTCTATGTTTCACTTAATATCTCCACACATCATAGATTATGCTAAATGTACAAATTGATAGCGCGTTCTCAATTATTCTGATTGAGCCTATACTGTGACCATAATATCAACTCACAAAAAGACAAAAGCATCTAATATAAAAACCAACATGCATATTGTTAATTTTAGGGAGATACTATAAATGTCCTGACGGTTCTGAACCAGATATGAGTGCTTACCGAGTGCAAGCAAATATGCACGAACGAAAATGCACGTTCGGAAAAGACTCAACAGAAGTACCAATAGATCCATGCATTGAAGCCGAATCAGCGCCTATAGAATATTCTTTTCATGACGGTTGGGCGTTCTGTCTTGGTAATGGTGAAAGAGAAAACAATTATTTCCCAAATGGTACTTTGGATTGTGGTAATAAAACCAAGGTAATCCTACACATTTTAAACAGCTGGTTTGTGAAGTCCTCAAAATAAAGTTTTAAGTTCATCGATATTTAAACAGATGATTAATTTTCAGTTGATTTTCGTAAACAATTTGAGTCCGAAATTTACTCGTATAAAATATTTTTTTTATCTGTTCAGTTGTCCGTTTATGTTAACTAATATGTTTGTGTTGTTCTTTTTATTTTATGAGCCGATTTCTTTTATGGAACTGTTGAATTCTGAATGAATGAATAAATTATTAAAATAAACTATAGTGTAAATATTAATTAGATTAATTCAGATAGTAAATCTAATATTTTAGGTCACAATCGACGAGTTTTTAGATTTGTGTGCTATCGACAACAATGTGGTGATGACTTTTGATTATTTCGGCGACGAGCCTCGCAAGGATTTATTGCATAATGCTACACTTTGTACTACCTGGGATCCATGTCATTTGTCTTATTTGTACAGACTTGAGGTAAATGAAATTATAATAGCCATAAAAATTTTATTTACGAGTATATTGCATACCTGACAGTTGAGTTAGGTAGATACCTACACAATATGAGTAATCTTGAGAATCGCACTGTTCACAATACCTAAGTATCTGCGTAAAACAAGCAGATGGATTACACTTGAGTTACGAGAAGTGCTAAATCTCTTCTACTAGGTATAGTAAAAACTAGAGGATGGCATCAAGCTATACAGAGCATACCCCGTTGCACAGGAGGTAGGAACGACGTTGCTTCTCTGTAGAATAAATATATCTTCAGACTTCGAGATGAGAGTCAGACAGGTGAGAGTCTGAGAGATGTGAGTCGAATCAATCAACAATTCAATTTTGGTGTACCAGTTCAGAGACGTGACGAGTACTACTTAGATGTATATAGAGTAGAGTAGACTATCATCAATACAAAATAATTAATGAAAATCGGTTTTGAGAGACAATTAATTTTTTTTGTTCATTTTAGCCGCCACCAGTAGAAATGCTGCCTGCTTTCCCAACTACGACTGAGAATCCCTGCGAAACTACTATGTGTCCTGAATGCTTAGAAGGTGTTACAGATGACCTTGGAGTTAAAGTAGATAGTAAGTAATCATTTATTTATTTAGGAAAAACAGCGGTATCAGAGTTTAGACACACAAACAGAATAATAGTTAGGTAGGTACATAATAAAGATAAGACTATTTCCTTAGTATAAAACCATTCTGCATGAACGAAACCACAAAATAATACGTGTATAATTAGTTAATTAGTAAATAACGACAGTTAAAATACTTGTACTTGTACTTGTACTTGTGTAAATACTTTTATATCCTCTACAGTGTCTACAGAGATGTAAAACATTTTTCGTTGTGTAATAGGTAGGTACTTGTGCCTTTTAAAGTCAATGACTAATTTTTTATTTTTCAGTCCCGGAGGATGAATAATAAAACATGGATGGAGACGAACCATACTTCTAAGGGAATATTACCTATTCACGACTATGGTTCACATAATAATTTCTATAAAGAGCGTAGAATTAATAACCTAAATATCTTTACATTTATGTTTGTAACAATTTTAAAGCAGAAAAAAATAGAAATAGCTGATAAAAAAATAAAGTCATTTCTAAAATATACTTTTTTTAAAAGTGCCCCGTAATTAAATTATTTCCAATAGATTTAATTTATTGTTTTCTTTCTTTGTTCAATTAGTTCTCATACTCGAAGAATCTATTAGTGTCGCGAAGAGTCGGCTATGACTGCTACTCAAAAGTTTGATTGCATACATTAGATTTTTTAAATAACTTTCGAGTTTTCCTCTTTGGCTTCCTCTGAAGATGTTACATTATATGTGGTCTATTTATTGGAAAACGAAGACAAATTACTTTTATGTAAAATTGGCGATACAAATGGCCAGACGGACGGGACTACGACCAATACTTGCTATTGAAAATGATAGAAAAATTAAAAGTAATAATAAAAATCTGTGTCTGATAGTGTTAAAAATTGATCGCCAAACGCTCAACACTCCAGCATCGAGTAAGCTCTATGCCAGGGGTCGGCAATTAATTTTAAGTGGGGTCCAGATGATTAAAATGTTTCAATCGAGAGTCCAGAAAAAAAAATTAAAAGCAACTTTGTATGCCAAAAGAGAAACGTCAATAAAAACTATCTATAAATAATTATTTTCATGTTTATTAAAGAAGCCATAATATAACATAATTAAATATTGCTCGTATTAATTAATTTACTACCTACTATTGAAAATACATCACATTATGCAGATTGTACAATAGAAATAAATGAATAGAAATAGATAGAAAGGTAGAAGGTCCAGTTTTATACCATCTGCGGTCCGGATCCGGACCGCGGTCCGCCAATTGCCGAACCCTGCTCTATGCTATTGCTTGAACATTAAAACTTTAAAAAAATTTTTTTTTCATATATGGCAAAGGTGTAATTAGCACATTCTGCCAATGTAAAATTTTCTTCGTAATCAATTTCAAAATCCTGTCAATGTCCAGTCCCGTCGAAGCGAGTCAGGAGTCGCTTAATAAAGCGATAGTAGGTTTGCTGAGGACGGAAGAGGATATCTTGGAAGCACACGAAAAACGCAGTCCTATGCTTTTATTTGATTATCAGAAACATTACGCACAAAAAACACTTTGAAGTTTAATAAACTATCACTATTAAACCATAAAACGTATAGTACACAATTTTTACAATTTAACAAATAAAATCTCAATTATACTTCTCGAGTTTTCACCAAAAAGTGAAAAAATGTTTAATAAGCGTAAACTTAATATTGGCAGAATGTGATAATTACACCATTGCCATATATGTAGAAAAATAAACTTTAAATTGTTGTACCTTCGACGATCTTTATTTAGAAAGTGACAGTGACATATTACTATTATATATTTCACAATGCTTATTTCTGTACATTTACGTTTTTCTAACTTCTGAGTTATTCCAAGTTTTCTTTATTTAATGTCCTATTAAATTGTAAATAATCATAATGGTTATTACTAAAAATTTACATGATATATTCGACGCCTCATGCAAAGTTACAACTTTATCTTTGCCCACCTATAAAGAAAATGGTTTGAGTATAGAGATCCATAATGATAATGATGTAAGTATTTCCACTTTTTTGAAATGAATATAGTGTTACTATATTATAATTTAACTAATTATAATTAGACTTATTTAACCGTAACCAGCCCTTTTAGAATCTGCTGCATATTGCCCTCCTCAGGCACGTTGTCTTGTACATGACGGATGTATAACCTTAAAACGCCTCGCTATCCAAGCCGGTTGGCGAGTCCACTCTATAGGTGGTGTAGTTCCTCAGAGCTTGTGGTAGCCGCGTAGTTATCTCTTAGTCCCCACGACGCACGTGAAGACATGGGGCTGAGTTATTCTAAAGCTGGTCCACACCACATGGCACTTACTATTAGGCTTAATTATTTTATTATTTATTAATTTCAATTTACAGGAATTTCAAACTGTGTATAGTGAACAAAAACCTCCTTTGCCATTTACACAGAGTGAAGTATTTTACTCCAAAATCTGTGATTGGAGGCAGCTTACAGCAATGAATTCTGAATGTAAGGCTGTCTATGAGGTTACCTTTGACATTGAGGTAAGACACTTCTATATTGTTTTATGATCAAAATTCCTATGTAGCAAATTGTCACATCTACAAATGTCAATTTGCACATCTATTTAACAAATCATCCAACTTGCATAACATCCAAATTGCTGAAAGTCCAAGTATGCAGAATGTCCTAAAAGCTAAAGGTCTAACAAAACATTTAATTCACAACTTGTACAATCAATGACAGAAATATTAAAAATCATGTTATTTTTTTATTCAGAAAGGATCTCAATGGCCCTAACAGAAGGATATAAAAATTAATTTCATAATATTGTTGCAATATGTAAACTAAAGAAGCTGAAAAATTAGGTTGCATTATTTTATTCAATATTCTTGTTATATCTCCAATACTTTTAAAATAAAAAGGTCCTACATCTTCATTTACCAGATTTTTTAGTTCCCTTCTATGTTCTATTAAATGATATTTCTTCAAATTCTTTTTTAGGGCATGTAGTAATAATAATAAAGTAGGTTTTGGCTCCACATGCCAAACCTAGGATGCCACCCGTCTAAAGGATTATTGGTTCCATAATTTTCACTGCAACAGCTTATTATATCTACCAAATTGTATATTGCATAATATAGATATTTAATTATTTTTGTACTTCTGTTTCATTTTGTGACTTAGACTTTTTGCTAATTAGAGCTTTAGCTTTAGCTTTTAATACATCCTGTATACTTGGGCTTTCAGAGACTTGATGTTGTGAGAGTTGAACAATTTGGTAAATAGATTATGTCCGAATTAGATGATTTGCCAAACAGGCATCTTGATCGTCACATTCGTTCTTTTATTTGGTATACTGATAATGTCATTGATTGTGGGAGAAATATGTAGACTATTGGGGATCAGGGAGAACTTTATGTTCATCTTTTTGTATGTCTCTGGAGTCAGTACATGGAATTCTAATGTGATTGGTGTAAATATTACTTTAAGTTATGAGTGTTATGATTGAAGTACTCTGATGTAATCATTAAATGAGTTTCAATGGTAGCAAATTTAAAGGTGGGTTAGGCTTAGGTTCCTTAATGACAATAAAGAAATAGGACTTCCACAATTACATCAGGTATTCAACAATACATGTTTTGTTTTTCATGATTTGCTGCTTGTTCAAATACAAGCCTATCTTAAAAATCATATATGGTCATGGGTACTGTAACTTGTGGATTAATTTTTCAGGGCAGCAATTTTACTTACAAACCAGGTGATACAATAGGCATAATTCCACAAAACAATGATGTAGAAGTTGAGGCAATTATCACCCATTTGAACATTGGAAATCAGGTTGATTTACCTTATACATTGAGTGTAGACGGAACTCAGAAGGGGGCCAAAATACCTGCACATGTCCCAGTAAAGTCCACTTTGAGGCATGTATTGAAATTCTGCATTGATCTTAGGAGCATTATTAAAAAGGTAAATTTATTATACCTATTGTATTGATTATACTGCCCTCCCAAGAAGAAAAGGCATTAGTAATATTTTTAATGAAAAGGTATTGTAATTAACATTAGTTTTGTCTCATTGTCATTAATTGAAAAGGTATTGTCATTAAAATACACTTGTAACATTTTTCCTAAGGAGGGCAATATACTAAATTAGTATAATCTCATATATTTTAAAAAGTAAAGTACTTGTAGAGCTTCAAAAAGACAATTTCAGGAGATTCAACATATGTTTGTTGTACAATGCTTTGAACTGTTTTGAAATGATTAAAAATGCCATAATTTTGAAACTAATGAACAAGCTCATATAAAAACTCAAACTTTATATTTGGATCTCCAAATCTAATATTTAGATGCTAGATATAATTTTGATCATTCAAAGAATGCACCCTCCAATTTGTTTATCGCCTTTTACTTATTTTTTTTATTATTTATTAATCTTCAGTTCTCTTTGAGTATTAATTTGGAGCAAAAACAATTGTCGTTTTTTTTATAAAAAAAAGGGGGCTGACGAGCATACAGTCCACGGGATGGTAAGTGGATACTGTCCTCCATAGACATCCACGATACATGTCAACATCAGTTCAGAATGACAAATGTAGGCACTCCCCCGGATGCACTACCTACCTTTGCATAAGGAATGGATTGGAAGAAAGGGTTGGGAAAATGGGGACGGATGGGAATAGGCTCTGGCATATTTCACTCACTACTGAAACACATCAGGGAGAGAGGGGTAATGTGGCCAGTCGAGTGTACCAGCATGCACTCTCCCCCTACAACTCGACTAAACCTAACCATTTCAAAACCAACTAAACCATCTCAAATATTTTGGGTGAAACTAATTGTATTAATCTCATTGTTCTAATAAACTCAACGAAAATGTACAATTTATTTTTGCAGTTATTTATTCTAACCTTGTCAAGGTATGCAAAGGATGAAAACGAAAGGAAGATACTTGAGTATCTTTGCAGTAAAGAAGGCTCCGCTGCATACCAAACTAATATTTTAAATAACAGCCTGTGCATTCTCGACATTTTCACCATATTCAAGTCATGTAAACCTCCTATAGAGGTAATTTTAAGAAATCTACCTAGACTTTTGCCTAGACCTTATTCCATAGCTAATAGCAGTCTAAAAGATCCTAACATATTGAAAATATGTTTTTCTGTAAAAGAAATTGGCAATAACAGAAAAGGATTAACCACTGGCTGGTTAGAAGAAATTTTGAACAGAGAATCCAGCCTTGAAATTAGAATTCAGAATTTGAACATTTCAGATGAAACTGTAATAAAAATACCAATTTATATGAGGAAAAATATGTCTGGATTTTCTTTGCCTAATAGTTTGGAGACTCCTATGTTATTATTAGGTCCTGGTACTGGAGTATCACCGTTTATAGGGTTTCTTGAAGAAATAGAGAGTATAAGAAATAAAGATTTGAAAAGAAATATCGGTGATATTTGGCTGTTTTTTGGATGCAGAAACCCTGAGTTAGATTTTATATATGAGATAGAGTTAAAGAGTTTTGTAGACAAAGGCATTATTAGTAGACTCGTGACAGCATTTTCAAGGATTGAAAATAATGGCGTTAAGTATGTTCAGGTGAGTGTTTTAGAAAAGTTTTATTATTCAAGTATTATTACTGGCTTTTGTTAATTGGCTCCTGCTGAAAAACCAATCAATTTTCGGAAATCAAAAGTGTCTTATCTTTCAATTTCTGGCTGCCTCTGCCAAGTTTCATTGAAACCAGTTTTATATTTTAATCATTGAGACATAATAAACAAACAGACAGAGTTGTAATACTTTGGATCTTATTTTTTATTTTGTTTTATAGAATAGATGGCAGAGAAGCGGGCGAGCCACACAATGATGATGGGCCACATAATGTTAGGAATAACACTAATTTTTCAATACTATCTTTTGTCAACTGATATATTTGGACTTACAGATATAAAATAAGAACCGATTATCGGACAATTTTCCCGGCCGATACCAATAGATTCAGCCTTTTGAGGTTTTTTGCTTTGCTTTTGCTACAATTAACCACTTCAAGAAAAAATTGAAAGAAAGAAAAACTACTAAATACTAATATAAGCCTTTTCCTCGATTCACTAGTTATTCTTCAATTTTTATCACGGTATATATAAATTTAATAAATTATTTATTCTAATTTATAGTATCGATTAAATTAATTCCAAAAACTAATTAATAACAATTACCAAACTTACAAATCAAGGTTTTTTGAAAATCACGACGTGTTCAGGGTTTGCTAATAAGGGGACATCTCCTGGTTTTTTTTTTATAGACGAGTGGGCGGACGAGCAAGCGGTCCCACGTAATGGTAAGTGTTAGGGTAGAGACAAACTGTTCCCACGTACGCAACGTATCCGATGCAACGTTCGGGCGTTGGTGTGCACACTTATCCTACGTATGCAACGTGCATTGGCATTAGAGACTCTTGTCACTTCTCAAGGTGCACTAGTATTGGTACAAAAACATGCTTTCCGATTCTGAGAGTGAGTTTGAGAACGATTTATTAAATTTGTTATTTTCAAATGAATATGTTCGCGCCATAAAAACAAAAAAAAAAGAGTTAAAAAGAGAAAATATTGGATTCATGAGATAAATAGTTGTTAGATCAATAATAGATCAGTTGTTCATCTCCCATTTTGATAACGTACATAAACAAATATGTTCACGAGCGACGTTCAATTCGTGACTGACGCGCTGTGAACGTAAGTTCCTAGAAACACACTCGTCTTACGCGTAGGATAGCGTAGACTAATAAAAAATATGTATTTTTCAGGACGCGTTGTTACAAAACGGCGCAGAAATAACCAAATTAATACAAGACGGTGCTAAAATATTCGTTTGTGGAGACTTAAAAACTATGGCATCACAAGTAAAAGAGAGTTTCGTAGAATGTATTATGAAGAACAGTGATAAATGTAGAGATGATGTAAAGAAATATTTGCAGGATATGGAAAAAGAGAAACGGTATTGTGTTGATATATGGACATAAATTGTTAATAAATAAAGCTATTTATTTCAATTTAACATTGTTTTTAATTTAAAGTAATAAACTGCTACTTGAACAGTCATATCAAATTCCACATAAGTATTCATATTTCATCAGTTCGAAGTCACTCGGCTAGTTATGGGAAGAGCTATGCTCCGAGTTTCTTTGCCGCGATGTAATTAGAAACAAAGAGATTAACCAAAGAACTAGTGGCCAAAGTAGCTCGTACAATCAGCACGCTAAAGTGGTAATGGGCAGGTCATATTTACTGTAGGACGATAATCGATGGGGTTCACAAATTCTCGAATGGAGGCCACGTACCGGGTAGCCCAGTGTGGCACGTGATGATTAATGTGATAAAGATGACTGATTTTTAATTGTATTTAGTACTTTTATTCTTTATAAATGAAGATTGATTATGAATAAAACATTGAAATATGTATAACATGACGTCTATTTATTTCAGTATCGCGAAATGAGATCTTTCGTACTCCAAAAATGATATTAATTTTGTCTTAAAATAAAAGATGACTGTCCCAGGTAGTGGCAATTGGGAAAACTTCTCCCGTTCGTCACCAGTGATGGCAAATGGGAACTATTTCATTCCCTGTAGCCATCTGTGGTAGCAAATGGGAAGATTTTTCCCAATTGCCACCAGTGATGACGAAGCTAGACGACGAAGCGAAGCCTAACATTGCGTCGATTGGTTAATCAAGGATAACCAATAGTATCCTAGTTGACTTGCGGCTTAGCGGTGGAGATGCGCTACAACAGGTCGAAGCAATTCGGCAGTTGTTTCTCGGAGCAGCAGCTATAGCTAACAAACAATAATTGTTAAGTAAACGGGTTAACTCACGATTTATCATTTATTTATTATTCACCTGCCCACACGGAACTTGTTTTTGTTGATTAAGCTCCTTGCACACTATAAGTACTCAATATCACCACACACTCAAGTTTGTAAATAAGAAAAAAATAAATACATCAATTTCAAGAACAAGCAAATACATTCTATTAGCATCTGGAATCCCACTAACCTAATACTCTCGGTTATCTGTGCCGTGTGCGTGTGTCGCAACAAACTATGGCAGGAATTATGCGGTCTAAAGGAAAAAAATAAAAGAAAAAACGCACAAAAATTTTACAAAAATAATTTAATACGCAAAAGTATCATAAAATGCTCCAAAATTACGTTATTGGTGTATACAAGTCTTATGCTACAGCGATCTAGCTCAATACAATATAATACACAAGTTTTCGTTGTGTTGCTACTAATACCTACTTAACAACTTAGCTACACATCCCGGCCGAAAGTAATACACATCGACTCTCGGGTAGCTGTTTTGTAGAGCGCCGTCTCTGTTGTAAAGGTACACGACAGAGACGACGCTCTACAAAATCAAAGCTAGCCGATAGTCTCTTTCTAAAGACCGATGTGTATTACTTTCGGCTCGGAAGTGTACACTTAAATACTATCATCGCTTTTTTAAGCAGGCACTCATGGTGGAGGTTTCTCCAATGTCTTGTTTTTAAAACACCTCTGTCCTTTGTCCATTCACACCGAGTACCACGGACGAACATTTTTTTTTAATAAACGTTCAAAGGATGTTTATTTCTTTAACGTCACCAAAGATAGAACACCTGGCCTTTATACACCTAGAACACCTGACGGGTCCAGCAGCGAGAAAGAAAAGGGGTCACGTTCCATCATGTTTTGGTCAGGTAATAACACCTACAATTCTTATTATAGACATTTATGGCACGCATCCTATGTAGGTATATCCCACGCGGAGTTAGCTACTTGGTACTCTTGGTATGTTAAGTTACTGCAGAAAACAATAGATGTAAAACGAGAGGCAAAGAGAGAATTTCAGCATATTTAAGCATTTTTTACGAAGGGATTGTCTAGAAACAGATGAAAAATATGACTTCTTTTTTTAGACATGGGTATTTGGTATTTTATTATTCTGTGACAAAGGAATAATTCCATAGTCCTCAGTGTGAAGAGACCAATTAACAATGGTGTAAACTAAAAAGTACACATAAATAAGCCAAAAATATGCGATTACTGATGCAGTCAAAGAGTTTAGTTTAATGGGCAAACACATCGGTGCGTTACGGGGTTTTGAGTCGCAAACAATTTTTGCACTACCCAACAATTGCTACAGCGTAATGTATGTAATTTGCTACGTCATGTTGTGCGTGCTCTGCGATCATTCGTAAAACGGTTCAACGTCTGAAGTGTAGGGACAAAGTGTGTCGAAACGGTGTCTTATGTGATACACTTTTTCATAAGTGTTATTTGTGGGTCCTCTGAACTCCTATGCTCGGCAGTCGTATACCTAAGTAAACGGCCAAGTACTAGTAAGTCCACTTTTAATTAATTCAAGTATACAATCAATTTTAAATTTTAGAATACATAATTAATTTCTAAACTTCATTCGTATACAACACAAAATACGTCAACACTCTATTTTCTTCAAAAATATTAGGTTACTACATCATTGTGCAGATTGTTGTGACGGGATTCACGACGCGCACGGTTTTATTTTTGTGATGTGTTCTCGCCCAAAAATGTGGTTAATTGTACTCATATGTCGCACTCTATGGCTTTTGAAACCTAATTCCGTATAGGCTATTGAAATTAACTGAACATTGATATTGTTAAAATACTAAAAATAAATTAAAAATATACTTTGTGGATTTGGTTCTAATCTTAAATGAGATTTGGAAAATCTCATAATATTGCACTGAAACAAATACGGACATTATGAAAGCACATTTGGAATTACTAATGAAGATGATAGCCAAGATAAAGGTTTTATAAGCATAAAAACTTGTATCTAAGCTATAATTCTAAGCAGGTGGGATAAATAGACTCGGTCTAAGCACGTGCTTAGACCGAGTCTAATCTAAGCAACGGCTTAGCATTGTTTGTCACTATAAAGCCGCCAGCCCACTGATGCGTACGCTGTGCACGCACACGCTACGCACATTAGCAGAGTGGATCCATTTGTCCGGCCGCGTGTGTCGGCGATTGCACTACAGCGCTCGCTGTGCACGAATGACCCACGGTTACACACACGCGCCCTATTACTTTTTCAATAAAAAAAAATCCATAATAGGACAAAAATCACGTGCACTCAAACATAGTCAGTCGTAAACTGTGAGAGGTGCGAGCGCCGGCATACACAAACGAAATCGAAGCTTCCCTTCCCGCACCGCACCGCCGCACATCCGAGTGGGGCCACGCGTGAGTCACGCGCGGTATGCGTTCCTGCTTAGCGTGTTAGTGGGCGACACATCTGAGCGGGCCCCGCGTGTCTGTGACGTCATTAAACCACGCATCCGTGCGCAGCTTATGCGTGGGCCGCTGTGGATGATATCTCCTATATTTTCATAGAGTGAAGCTTGATACACATGCGTGGCGTGTCCGTGCGCCGCAGTGGGTGCTGGCGGCTTAATAGAGTTCTAAAGCACGCAAGTAATGTCTTAGATCTAGATCGTGCTTAGCTTAGCTCGAGTTATGATTTTCGTCGACTTAGATCGATTCAACATGGGATTTGTTATAATGGAGGAATTCTTTTGAACTTTTCTCTGGATCCGCCATTACATATAACGTGTAGTAAATAAATTACGGATGCAGATTTTGAAAATGTTACATGAGTTTTTAAGAAAATAGATAAAATTTCACGCGACCGACTGCATAAGGTGCTAAAAACATGACTGACTAATTCTAAGACCTAGAATCGTCTATTCATCCAGATAAATATACCACAGCTCTATGCGAACTGCATAAAGTTATAAAGTGCTAAAAACAAGGCTTAAATCTGAAACTGAAAATAGTTATTCGGACAATTCGTATCAAAGATCTTTTTACTGACCATTTAATTCGTAGATTAAGTATAATGATATGCCATTTAATAAGTGGCGTGACTTAGAAGGCCAAGATAATTGACACGACCTGTAACATCAATTATTTTCAGAAAATAATCTACGATTTCAGTTTCAATTTCAAGTCCCATGGGTCATATAAAAAATGAACAAAATTGTAATTGAGAAAAATCGACATCGTAACACTGCAAGCGAATCACATATTTTATCCTAGACAATTCACAATGAAATACTTTATACAATACTTTATCCTACAATTAGTTTCATAGTTCCTTTAGTACTAAATACATCGAAAATCAATGTACCTATACTATTTAGTCAACCGAGCTTTCGAACATATACAAACTTTTATACAGCTCATTACCATCTTATTCAATAGGCGGGTGGCGCCGACAGTAAATAAAACGTAGAACAAACTTATTCATTCATTTAGAGCAACGAATAAGTCACCGTATTACGCTGTTACGAACGCAAAAAAGTTTGTAATAGTGCGAACTCACGGTTGACCAATGCTGATTATTGTTGAAAGGTTTGTTCATCTACAAGTGTAGGGATAGATTTTTCGACACAACTACAAACGGTCACAAAAAGATAAATATTGTCAGATTTGTTACATGGGGCTGTGTTTCAAAACATGCCAAATTCGCAATCGAAGTGTAACATAAGAAAAGCGCAGTAACAAAAATCTCGGGTTGGTAGTCGACTGTCATAGTCAGAAAAAAATATTTTTTTCATTGCAATCTCTTGCCGGAGGACATTCAGCAATGTATTTATAATTAAGGAATGATGGCATTGCATGGTTTGTATCCAGTGATACGTCCATATATGTATTTATTTAGGGATCAAATCTCGGACTTCTGCATTGACAATATAGTTACCAAGTTTAGTATTATAACCATATTATAATAATAGGGGTTAAAGTATGAAATTGCCGTTTTATAGTAATAGATACTTTGAATTGACATAAAACCTTCATGGTGTGAGATTTTCGAGTGAAATTTTTTTTTTATTCAGCTTAGACGGGAAAAATGGATACTTCGAAAATCCGAGTAATCTTTGAATACGAGTTCCGACGCGGAACTAACGCGGCAGAAACGGCTCGCAATATCAATGCTGCGTTTGGAGAGGAGACTGCTAATGAACGAACCGTGCGTTTTTGGTTTAAACGCTATCGTAATGGAAACTTCGACTTGAAGAACGAACCACGTGGAAGACCGCCCACACAGGTGAATAACGCTGAATTGAAGGAGATGGTGGAAGCCGATCCGATTCAAACTACCCAGGAATTAGCGGCATGGTTTAACGTTACCTTACCTACAATATTGACTCATTTGCATCAAATCAATAAGATAAAAAAATATGAAAAATGGGTGCCTCATGATTTGACTGATCTGCAGAAAGAAACGCGTGTTGAAACTTGCGTTGCCTTGTTGAATCGGTACAGAAATGAAGGAATATTGGATCGAATTGTGACATGTGACGAAAAGTGGATTCTTTACGATAACCGAAAGCGAAAAATTCAATGGCTGACCCCAGGTCAAACGCCGCAAAGCTGGCAAAGCTTACCAATAAAAAGGTAATTGTAACTGTTTGGTGGTCTATTCATGGTGTTATTCACTATAGCTTTCTCAGGTCTGGTCAAGCAATAACAGCAGATGTTTACTGTGCCGAACTTCGAACAATGATGGCGAAACTAGCAGTGAAACAGCCCCGACTCGTGAATCGATCTTTACCATTATTGCTCCATGATAACGCAAGTCTTCACACTGCACGAGAAACCGTTGTAACTCTACAGGAGCTGCAGTTAGAAACCATACGTCATCCTCCGTACTCGCCAGACCTTGCTCCAACGGACTACCATTTTTTTCGTGATTTGGACAATTTTCTACGTGGTAAAAAATTTTCTTCCCAAGAGGCAGTACAAAATGCTTTCATAGTTTGTCGAATCTACATCCCCAGAGTTCTATCGCAAAGGCATAAATGAACTTCCGATTACATGACAACAATGTATAGATAATGAGGGTAAATATTTTGATTAAATAAATATGTTACATTTTAGAAAAAAAACAGTTTTCATTTTTCAGTACAAATCGGCAATTTCATACTTTAACCCCTAATATAAAGAAACGCAGCATACATCAACTGTCACATTGTTTTGATACCGTAGATTTAGAGTGTTTTGCTCAGCGCAAAAACCAACAGAGCGTGCGAGCAAGAATACAATCTATAGCAATTTAAAAATTAAAAATAAGTCAGTCAGTCAGAACTTGTCAAGTGGCATATGTGTTTCAAACTAGTCTGTGACGTCGGGTGTTCTATCACACCCGTGTCCTAGTGGATTACTATGTTTTAGTAGGCGTTGTCAAACACATTACACACTCCAAAACTGAGTTTGACCGAATTCTAAAATACACAAAAATTGATCTTTGGCACTCTTATTCATGCTGCGCCCTTTTCTGTATTACGAAGATAATGCATTGTAATACATTGTTAAAGAAGGATTTTTGTAATGCCCACCTCAAATTTGACTTGGTTATTTTATTTTTCGAAACTTAGCCCATTTAACTAAATTACTTGAAATAATCCATTTATCCAGTAGGAATTTTCTTGGGAAGTGATTTTATAATCTTTAAAACTCTGTAATCATAGGACATTGTAATGTCAAGCTAATGATATATTGTATTGTTATTCAATATTGGACGTAGATTAGATTACAGTCTTATTATAACTTGCTTTAGGTAATTCTATTCTAAAGAAAAGTGTTTAGTATCAAAATAAGATTTGGTTAATGCATCTTGTTGGAAAATTAAGAGGAATGTAGAACTTTGATAATGCTTAGATAAGACAGGGGTTAGACTATCCCCATACGGGATACATTAGTTGTATTCCCAAGAACTGAAGTCATTCTTGAAGATTCTGAGTTCATTAATAGGAAATGTTTAAGTATCGGCCAATCGAGCGTTCTCATAACACAAGTTACTTTGCAGTTCATTATCAACTTATTCGGTAAGCGATTGGGTAGAGCCAACTAGAAATATAACGTAGAACAAACCTGTTCATTCAGTTAGAGCAACAAATATGAACTTGAAAATTACCGTAATATCTCCTCTATGAACGCAAAGAAGTTTGTAATCGTGCGTATGCTCGGTTGGCCAATGCTTTACGTGACGTCATCTGAGCAAATTGTCGGTTTGGACTTATTGACTTTGATTAAGATTTTCCAATTTTATAATTCGTTGCTTCAAGATTCTGTTTAGACTCAGTACTATAAATAAAATATTGTGCTATCGTCTATATATATCACATAATTAAAAGGCAAAACCTATTGGTTTAAAATTTGTTATTATATAATGCATATATAGAATGACTAGGTAAAATTTGAGATACTCAAATTTCAGAAAGAGTAGGTACTCATTTGAGTTGTATCATTATTAAAACATCATTTATTTGAAATTCGAATCCCGAAAGCCATTTAGGTAATGATGTTATACGATTATAAAATTGGTTTAAACGAGAGTGAGAGTAAAGATAGATTAATATCAGCTTTTGGGGACCTTGCACTGTTCCGTTCAATAATTTTTAGATGGTTTTCTCCATTTAAACACGAAAAAAATTTCTTGAAAGATGATGGGAGAAGTGGCTGTTCTGCGACTTCCGTAACAAATGAAAACATCGAGGAAGTAAAGAAAATGTTGCATGAAGACCCAAAAACTACGTACAAACAGATAGAGGAGACTCTTAAGATTTCATCGCCGGCCATTCATGAAATTTTACACCACCA
The DNA here is from genome assembly GCA_914767545.1 of Sesia apiformis. Classification (NCBI taxonomy): domain Eukaryota; kingdom Metazoa; phylum Arthropoda; class Insecta; order Lepidoptera; family Sesiidae; genus Sesia; species Sesia apiformis. The sequence continues at coordinate 3,225,117 of OU611958.1, forward strand.
CCTTCAAGCCAATATGCTTTGTTCGCGTTGGGTTCCTTATTCATTAACTGCAGAACAAAAACAAGCTCTCGTGACATGGTGCAGGGAAATTATTGTAAAATTTGAAAATGGAGAGGGGCGGAATATATCTTTTTTTTTTATTCATTTATTCAAAAGAAACTTAAATAGTAGGTATACATATATTTCCGCCAAACTGATGACAGTTTGTTCTAATATTATTACTGGAGATCAGAGTTAACTAAGCTGCAATCAACGGTTTGGGTGTTTTCACCCAGGAGGAAGAGCCTCCCAGGAAGGTCAAACGTGGGAGCAGTGTGGGCAAAAAATGGTGGCAACATACTTCTCTGCGGGTGGCCATTTAGCGACAATTTCTTTAGACGCTCATAAAACTGTTTATGCCCAATGATATAGTGAAGTGTGTTTACCAACTGTATTCGATGTGTTAATTCAAAAACGTCCTAAAACAGGTTTGAGAGGGCTTTTCTTGCATCATGACAATGCATCATCTCACAAAGCAAAATTTACCCAAGAGTTTTTAAAGATCACAGAGATCCAAGAATTGAGCCACCCTCCTTATAGGCCTGATTTAGCTCCATGCAACTTCTTCCTCTTTCCGAAAGTGAAGCATGGACTCCATGACATTCTTTTCGACAGCCCTGAGGACGCTCGGAATGCTTTTAAGGCAGTTGTTGAGGACCTCTCTAAAGAAGAGTATCGCCAATATTTTAAACCTTGGTTTAGACGAATGAATCGCTGTATGGACACTAATGGAACGTATTTTAAGAACTTGTAATAAAAAATTGTTTGTAAGCCATTTTTTTTTGTATCTCAAAATTTACGTAGTATTGACCACGTATTGACGATATCGCAATATTTTATGGAATCCTTTATTTCAAACCTCAATTAAAAAAGTTTGAATACACCATATACAGAGGAAATAATATTAGTAATTAATTTTATAATCAAGTCCAAATGCAAATTCTAATTAAGACTAGCTAATTTTAATAAAATATTTACATTTTCTTGGTAAATAATATCCGTGTACCAAATTAATTAAAATAATCGTAAAATGCTACAATGGACCGGCATAATTTTAAGTAACCGAATACAAAAGCAGAAACCCTAATCTAAATACAAGTATAATTTATTTTTTTCAATTTTAATCATAGTTATGGCAGTTTCTTGTACACGAATTAACATCAATATCTTTTGGGTACGGTACTCAGTACAATTGTGATGTATAAATATATATGTATATAAATAGAAGATAGCGTATCTATACTAGCGCAGTGATAGATAACCAAAGTTTGAAAACCGTCAAAATAAATATCTTGTGATTTCATAGTTTGCGTATACAAAAGTTTAAATACGTTCAAATAGTCTTAGACTATAGCAAGCGTTATATAAAAACGTATAAAATATATTGTAAACATTTTCGTATAAATGGCCGTCAATTAAGCGTTAATTCCACTGCGAGTTAAAATCGGTAACCCGAGTACTAAAACCATAAAACGTATGTCAAATAAATTGCTGTCTCTGCGAGTTCAGCTAAATTATATGTGGGTGTGGTCATTCATTTCGTACTGCCACGTAGGGCTGCCACCTTTGGAATACCCTACACCCGGAAATTAAAAAAATGAAAAAATGGGCCAAAATAAAGCAGGAAGTTAAGTAGTAAATTGTTAATTTAAAGTTTTACTTTAAGTTATAATCTTCATATTAATGTTCCCAACAAGATAATATTAAATTATTAATATTAATTAACACAAGTTGAACTTATATTGTCTTTGGTATACACAGCAACGCTTTAAAGATATAATTGTGATACAAAATAATGGTATAACTTTTCCATTAATCACAACAATAATGTTTAAAAGAGTCTATATTAGTTCATTGAATAAGCTGGTTATAGTAAATCAATATAAATGAATTGATTATCATATATCCATGATATCCAATAAGGTTATAAATAATCATACTTCTCAGTTCTCTGCGATTTTTGAATGCTCCATGTTACAGCCGCTTCGGCCGGAGATTTATGATATTAACCCGTAGAACGGACAAGCATCCTTCGAACCCGGAGAGTCCGGGTCAAACCAGGAAGGGTGGCAGCCCTAATTGCCAGTGTATCGACATTAGCTACGTTGAACCGTATCTCAAAGAAATAAAGGTTAACCGTAGCTAACGATGTAACAGATTTTTTTGACGATAGGCATATCTATGTGATCACTCGCAATGGAATCAAATGGCTTTGAAACATTTCTTAAGTCTTGCATCAATCATAAGAAGACACATGGAATTTTAGCAAATACTATAGACCGTTACAAAAGCGAAATATTTGTAAAAACGGAATGGAAGCATTACCAGTCTCAATCGTAGCTTTTGTGTAGGATTTTTTGGGCGGCCTTTATGAGTGGAGTCAAGGTTTTTAACTCCATAGCACACTCGAGGAATGGATGATTCAGAAGCTCATCCGCCGTCGCTCTCAAATCTACATCTACTTGCAGACATTTATCCAAAAAGTCCTGGAAATTAGGTGACAGGTTCTCCCATCTTGGTATTTTGGGACGGCCAACGGCAGCTATCAAATACAACGCCCTCAAAGGAGTTTCCTTCATGTACGGCGGTTCCCCTTCTATCATCTCAATAGCCATGATCCCCAGCGACCAAACATCTACTTTCTTTCCATACTGCTTTCTCGTAACCACTTCAGGTGCCATCCAATAAGGAGTGCCCACCATAGTCTGTCTCTTTTCATCGCCGACTATGTTCGCGCAGAAACCGAAGTCGGTTACTTTGACTATTCCGTCCATGGCGAGTAATACGTTGTCTGACTTGATGTCTCTATGTATTGTGCCCTTTGAGTGGAGGAAGGCAATTGCTTGTAGCGTCTCGCGGCATACAGCTGCGATTTGACCTTCTTTCATCACCACCTCTGTCACGACATCAGTCAGCGATCCCCCATCTAGCAACTCCATAGCAACCCAAAGGTGATCACAAGTTAGGAACGCGTCAAGGAAGTTCACCAGGTTCTTGTGATTGAACCCTTTTAGTACATTGATTTCGTTGAGTATGAGATCCTTTCTCGACTGTTTCGTTAGGTCTATGTCCTTGATTGCGACCCGCGAGTTATCTTTGCTATCAATTGCGGTGAACACAACACCTGTTGAATAAGAATACATTAATTACTATAAAACATGCTTTATCATTTTATGTTATGTAAATATACACATGTGCAAAGACAAATATACATATGCAAAGACGTAAGTTTGTTGCGACACAAAGTGGAGTTAAAAATCACAATGGTCGTTTTAAGGTCAATCAATGCAGTTCATTAAATGGGTCAATAGTAGATATTATGTAACACTCTTGATTTTGGTCATAGAATACACATATCAAACTTCAGTATTTAATTGCTCTTTTGCACTATTCTGTACAGAGGCAGACCTGACGTCTTAATAAGACATTTGCTACCAGTTAACCATTGTTAGAAAGGGATAAAACTATTATAAACATTAGTGCAGTTATTTATTTAAATACCTAGTAGGATAATAATAAAATTCAAGATTAAATTGAATTTGTGTTACCAAATTTTCTTTTTAATATTGTTTTAAAATAAATCGATTCTAAAGTAACTTAAGACAAAGTACCTACATTATCTTTATTACTTTATAAATATAAACATACTGTATAAGAATAGGGTTGCCACCTCTTATAGAGGCCAAAGTCTCAGAGACTAAATTTGGCGATGAAGGAGAAAAAAGGGCTTTTGCGTGTTTTCTTAATGAGATGTTTAGGAAAAATCGTTTTCAGTTACATTGGCTTTGAAATACGAATGATAGAGGATTATGAAAATCAATTTGAAGGCTTATAGTGTTTTATGGGCAAGGAAAGGTGTATCTATAATATGGACAGAAGACTTTCTCTATTCCAATTCAACAATGATCCACTTAGAATTATGTAAAAAAAATCCTTCACGTTCCATGTATGGAGAGACTAAAACATTTTTGATACACATGATATTGCAAATGCGAAATATGTACACGCCCATATGAAATTTCATCAAATCCAGGCATGAGTTTTAAAGTTATGTCTTTAAAAGTTAGACTTTTAAAGTCATCAATTACCACTTGTCACTGAGGGTCACAGGTTGAGTGTGGCGGCTCTAAAAAAAATTCCCAGTGTCTAGGTTCTCTAGTCTCAAATTAAGATTTGCTATTTACAATGGTACAACGTGTTTATGTTTATCCATCATAGTTAATAATCAAATAAGAATTAAAGCTGAGGGTTCTTGTTTCAATAAGGGACAGTTGCACACTGAGCCAATGTATCACCTGAGTAAGAACATTGACTTATCTGTTTCAAGAATAGAAAGAATGAAATTGTTACACTTTGTTACAAGCGATGTATCGTGAATGTTTGAGATTAGATAAGATTATCAACTTTAACTTCAATACATACTGTTTATTTAGAGTATTATAAAGTTAAACATTATGCTTTATTTGGGCTTACTACAAATTATATGATAGATAATATGGCGTATCTTTTCTCACGTGATATTGGGGAAATAGTTGCTGCGATTGAGTCAACAACTGACACTACCATCGGCCCGCAGAAGATGAATGTGGCATGCGTATCTTTAAAGATTTTCACGTTTTCCACATATAATTATGTGAAAAACCAACCACTGTTATGAGTTGACTAGTGATCTGTGATCAGTCAGCTCGTGATCATTTTCATGTAACCTAATCAAAATATCATGTAAAATAAAAGAAAAGCAAAAATACTCATATGCATTTGAGACCTGTTCAATAGATAGATAATATGCAAAACTCAAATTGCAGGGGGAATGACCATTTTTGGCCTGTTTATGAAGTAACATGAACCAAAATAATTTTTACATGAATAAAAAAACGAACATTTTTCAGACACATTCTGCATTTTTGACGAAAAATAAAGAATAAAAAATATTTTTACATATTTTATAAGTGTTTCAATTGTTTGATTCGTTGAATCCATTCAAGCGTCCTCTATCTATACATATGTATAATAAAATCGTAACAACCGTTGAACCAAAAATATCCATTTTTATAATTTTGTCTCTGTCTGAAAACGCAACACGCAAAGGCCAGAATAGAACGCAGAATGAAACTTTACATAATTATAGCTTACGACCTGGATTAACATTTAGGGTATCACGGTAAACGGGTATCGTGATCCGTTATAAAGTTTCTGAGGGAATTACCATTATGTATGCATGTACAATATAAGCCGTTAAATAAAAACCACTGAATGAATTTTATTGAAACTAACTACAATGATAGTTTATGTCCTGGTTAAACTCAAAGGATACCTTTGAGTCACCCAATCTATTATAAGTTCTCTTAGGAATCATTGTTGTGATGCGCGCCTGATAAAATCTAATAGCAACATAATATACAAGGAGAAATTATAATATTACAGGCATCGTGGAGGTTTCAATTTTGGATGTTGGGTCCCGTTGAATTAAGCAATTGGATAGCTATGACCCTATACAGCAGAAAATAATATATAAAAATGCGAGGGTAGTGCCTTTATCCTAAATACCATTTCTACCCTACCAATATTAATACTCTGCTCTACACGTGTGTTATCGCTGTCACTGTCTTGTCAGTCTGGCATGAATATTATTAGTTATAGCCTGACCAAGAAAATAAAAAAGCACGTCATGATGCGTAAAAGTAATATCTTGTACTGACAACACTAACTAGCTATGAAAATAGCAAATGTGGCGCCCCCAGAGTAAGTTTTTTATTTTTCTGATCAGGTATGTAAAAACATACCAAACTTTGGCTACCGGCTTGTAAAACATGTCTAATTTTTACCTTATTAACATCCATTTAAAATTGTTAAAAAATATGAAAAAATAAAACTTTTAACTTGTAATTTCAATTTGTCACCATTACAAAAAAGTCAGCTGTCAAAAGGTATATCACTTTCTCGCCAGTGATCAGTGTTGCTAGATATATAGCACGCTAAAGTTCTACGTTTCAAAAGGGCGCGAGCTTTTCCGATTACGATAAATGTTAAACTATAATGAAATAAAACTTAAATTCTTGATTATGCACGAAAATTTAATCTCAAAATATAACAAAATAATTTGTTTATGACAACGTCCTCCCATCTTTATTTAAAAAAATGAAAAGCATTTTCAATTTAAGATATTTGAAGAATCATATTGGTGTAAAAAATATTTTTCCTTGAGATACTTTATGTTAGGCCAAAATAACAATAAAAGGTGGGCACTCTCCGTTCCAAAGGCTTATGGGCAGCAAAAAAATACTAATGATCAACATAATAACCTAGTTACCTAACCCACCTTTGCTACCATTAATTTATTTTACTGCTCATTTAATTATTTCACATTTCCAAAATATGAAAAAATATACCTAAACGTTTTAAGTACCTAATTTAATTACGTAATTGCAGGTAGTGCATTCTACTATGCTGGTCATCAACCTAGTGATAATATGCTTGATTCTATGATAATATAATTAATCCTATATAAACAGGTTGATCTTATCTACCTATCTAAAGTTCGCTTTTTAATACCGGAGACTAAAGTGATGCTAGTTTTGTGGCACTTTTAAAATAGTGATGTCCAGCAATCGGAACTAATCGAAAACATTAGATATGGTTTAAAAAAGGTATTTCTGCATGGTGCTCAATCAAACTTGTGGGAATCAATAGAAGAATTAATTACAATTAAAAATAATCATATGACAAATGGTGAATTTTAATTATTAATATGGTGAAAATATTAAGTAATGACACTAATGACAATAGTTTATCTTTGAATATATTGAATGTAACAATTAATGAGACTATGTTAATTGATAGACAATTTTTTTTATTTTTTAAAATTATTGATTATAGCTATGAAATACAAGGTTAATCGAACCTTGATAAGGAAGTTAGCTTGTCTATTCGACTGTCTTATCTATTCAATTTATTATTTACTATACATCATTATTATTTACTATTCACTATACATCTCGAATATAAAATAAAACTAGAAACTTAAAAGCTTAATTAAAAGCAAGCCGACTTCTTTAATTTAAATACAATATTTTAATAAAATTGTATAATTAATACCATAAGTAATATTAATTATATTACTTTAAATAATGGGTCATCATTCATCAATAATAGAAAAAATCAGTCGTAAGCACTAGCACAATTTACACTCCATTACACGTAATGTGAAATTTACGTATTAATTGAGGAAAATGAATTGCATCTAACAAACTTTAAAATATACATTAAAAAAGAACAATAAACATTTGACATTTGATTATTATAATTTTGTGATTCCTATATGTAATTAAATATTTTTTTAATTTTCCAATTAATGTGTTACGGAATAAAAATGTTTTGAAAGAAATAGACAAGGCCCCAATCTGTCAGAGCCCATGCTATAACAACCAGACTATAAAGCCCTCAATACACAAAAAACACATTTATAATTTTACAATTCAAATAACCAGAACCATAGGAACCACACTACACTAATTAATTAGCAACATTATTTTCAAGTTTGACATTTGTACTTGTCAATTTAGACTCTGGGATTAAAAAAACTTAATATAGGACATTTTTTTTTAATAAAATTATTTACTCTTACATTAACTCAATATGAGTAGAGAACTTTCATTTTGATCCTCACACTCACCCCTCAACACTACAGACAATAATATATTGTAACTGAATACTAATTTGATTTCAGTGTATTATATTAATAGATTGTCACAAGAAGTGGTGGATTACTCAACAGTGGGGATTTTCAAATTGAGACTTATAAATGGATAGCAGATCAGGATCTATTCATTACACCAGCACAAAATATAGTCACATCAACTGCTGGCTGCTCGCCTATTATATGTATAAATGTAATTTGTCTTAATTAGACTAGGATAAATTAATATATTCAAAATAGCCATAATAGAGGCTGAATACTGTAATTGGTAACCTTATTTTTAAGATCCTTTGTATTCAGATTTATTCTTGCAAATCAATCATTTTATTATATTGTAACCCAGTGCTGGTCACAAATGTTTCCTGGCAGTAACAAAAAGATTTTAAACATAATCCACTATACATAGTGGAAACTGCCAGGAAACTACCAGGACCTACAGGTCCAGTGCAAATTGGCAGATATGGTGATTTTATAATGCAATAATCAATTTAATAATAAACATTCCTTAGCTACATTGTTATATCTTTGGCTAGAGCTTCATAATAACATATCTTTCAATAAAATAGTTTGTTTCTCAGGCATGCAGATTTCCTTACAAGCTCTTTAGTATTTTCGTTCAATAGAGAGCTAGAAATGTTTGAATATTAATAATGTAAGAAACATATTGATACTGTGAGATATTAATTTTAAAATTTTGAATAAATATTGAAACATGATCATTACCTGAGGCACCTGCACCAAGTTTATTGACTTTTTCGAATCTAACATGTGGATTGTCCGGGCTACAAATCCTTCTCAACTCCTCATATATTTCCTCATCAGTCAGTGTTGCATTCACCATTTCCTTCTTCCTCAATATTGGACTTTCTTCAGGTTCATTGTCTATCAGAGTCAGGTCTTGAACAACAGCTGTTATGTTCACTGTAGGATCTTTTTTCTTAAGACTATGTTTAGTTGGTGCAACGGCAATGGTTTGTCGCTGCGTAAACTTGTCATTTGTAGCGACCTCTTCCTCACTACTTTGACCGATAGATAGGTCAGAGTCCTGACTTTGGTGAGCATTTTTCTTATCAAACAACTGTTCTATTTCCCTATCTTCTTCAGTAATAGCTTGTTCAGTGACAAAAGGTTTAAACGGCTCATCTGGCGCTTTCTCCTTTTTGATAGTGTACATGTGAAATTTGACGGCCTGGATCGCCGCGTCTGGATTCTCATTTTGTTCGGCGGGTGTGATTTGTGCGTTTAAAAGCCTCAACCACGGGGCGGGCAAACCTTCCAACATACCAGTCTCAGAGTTCTTACTTACATGGATATGCCTTGTAACGTTCGTAGGCATACCAATCTCAGTCGCTCGTTCATCTTTATTGTGTTGTTTCTTAGCAAAGAGCTTCCCGAACACACCGCGATTTGATCGCCCAGTCATTGTGATAAATTTCTGTTAAAACGATTATAAACAACTAGATCATTTCACTGCAATGTTTTGGAATACAAAACTACATTTCTCGTATGAAATATTTGCTTAAAAAAACATAAACTAATTTATTTTTGCTAAAGGAGTGGCTTCCAATCCAATCGTGGACGGCACTTATCAACTGTCAAAAAGACAAGATAATTCCGTTACACGTTCACGTGTTGATATATTATAACAATGATATGAAATTTGTTATATGAATTGATTACAAAAAAAAATATAAATTTAAGTGTGGAGTTCAAATCGTGAAAAACTAGTTGCTTATTCGTTATTTGTTTTCTAACCATAAGTTTCAAGCATTTTTTTTAATAAATTTTATGAAGATTGGAACGTTCTCGATGTCCATGTTGGCAGACTTGGGAAGCTGATAAATAGGAATTTCGGATGATTCATTGCATGACGAAAATCAATTTAAATTAATTTAATTAAATAGTAGATAAGTACTTCATAAAATAATTATAGAGAAGCTATTATCCCAAAATAAAGAACTTATACCCGAGGAACTTAGAATGTTTTGCGAAAAAGAAAAGAAATCTACGGATTCCCATTTTTTATAACATTTTTTCAAAGTATTCTCCACTTGCATCTGTACAAAGTTTCATGCGTCTGAACCAATTTTGAAAACATTTTTTTCTACTCTTCTTTAGGTAGGTCGGTACCTCTTTCACAGCCGCCTCTTCTGGCTACGAAAACTGCTTTCCTTTTAGTTTGGATTTAATTTTGGAACAAAAAAGACACAAGGTATCCCAGTCGGGACTGTAAGGAGGATGGGCTAAAACTGGGCAGAAACGTCTCGCAATATCAATGCTGCGTTTGGAGAGGAGACTGCTAATGAACGAACCGTGCGTTTTTGGTTTAAACGCTTTCGTAATGGAAACTTCGACTTGAAGAACGAACCACGTGGAAGACCGCCCACACAGGTGAATAACGCTGAATTGAAGGAGATGGTGGAAGCCGATCCGAGTCAAACTACCCAGGAATTAGCGGCATGGTTTAACGTTACCTTACCTACAATATTCACTCATTGGCAATGGTAACTGTTTGGTGGTCTATTCATGGTGTTATTCACTACAGCTTTCTCAGGTCTGGTCAAGCAATAACAGCAGATGTTTACTGTGCCGAACTTCGAACAATGATGGCGAAACTAGCAATGAAACAGCCCCGACTCGTGAATCGATCTTCACCATTATTGCTCCATGATAATTGATAACGCAAGACCTCACACTGCACGAGAAACCGTTGTAACTCTACAGGAGCTGCAGTTAGAAACCATACGTCATCCTCCGTACTCTCCAGACCTTGCTCCAACGGACTACCATTTTTTTCGTGATTTGGACAATTCTCTACGTGGTAAAAAATTTTCTTCCCAAGAGGCAGTACAAAATGCTTTCACACAGTTTGTCGAATCTACATCCCCAGAGTTCTATCGCAAAGGCACAAATGAACTTCCAATTAGATGGCAACAATGTATAGATAATGAGGGTAAATATTTTGATTAAATAAATATGTTACATTTTAGAAAAAAACGAGTTTTAATTTTTCAGTACAAATCTGCAATTTCATACTTTAACCCCTAATATATGTTCGTCTAATGCATGCAATATTAATGTTATAAATGGTATCACATGATATCATAAACCGATACTAGTGGTACCTAGCGGATACTGTCGTAATTTGCAATATAAACTAACCGCCAGTCAAAAATGACTGACGTTGGTACGTTCCCAAATTCCCCGTCTCATTTTTATGATTTAGGGGAACTAGGATTTTAAAAAAAAAAACAGAAAAAGTTAGTAACGTATTGGTATTAGAATAATACGATTATCAGCTTGATTTTTTGATTAGAGTAATATTGAAATATATCAAGGGTTTGCAGATCATTTTTGAAATTGTGAATTTTTTTAATCTCAGAGATATAGTACAAACAAACAGTTTTCTATAAATTGTGAGTGATATAGGCTGGACGTTAAGCCATTTAACATAATATTTATGTCTAGTTATGCAAGAGTCCTGTCATGCCCACTAATTCAGTGTGCTTAGTCCATTCTATTTCCTGTTGATAATTTTGATCTGCTATATGCTATTTGAATTAAGTACCTATATACAAAATAAAGCAATGAAATTTACTTACGGTCGGTACCTAAATATGTTCGCAAAGTAAAATTACGGGCGATGACTGGACAAATTGGAAGCATTTTGAAATGAGCCGTAGCGATCCTATCGGTTTGATGTACGACCCATTGTTTAGCTTCATCAGTGTGTAAAATGTTCGACCCATCTATTTAGTGGTTTCGGCAAATTTTAAGAAATACATAAGATAAATTTTGGTAGGTAATTTGGATGAAATACAAACTGATAGTATCTAGTAATTATCATAAGTAGAGCCAAGGTTGTGTCGGCTATAAATGCTTTAAACCTAGCGAATTATGTCGCTGATCGCAAATTTCAGACAGATAAATTATGTCTTTAGTATACTTTGCTGCGAAACTGAAACTGTGAAACCGCTTCAGTTTACTTTTTCATAGATCGAACGAAGGAAAACAAAGTCCACTTGAAGATATAGAACCCCATATCGTAGCGTAATGGAAAGACCTCTTAAGGCAGTTCGTTCCACAGCCTACGGGTTCGCGGTATAAAATGGTTTTTGGACCGAACAGTGCGTGACACCTCCGTATCGAGGATATGCGGATGGACCGCACTTCTGTGACGGGAGGTGCGGTTGCGGTTGTGAAACCCAAGGTGGACCCATTTACATTTAATTTTAACTTTGTATTAATATACTTAGCTTGACTCCTACGTTCCATGTTGTCGCTGTGACTCTCGCATAAGGCACTAAAAGGGTCCACGGCCAGTGATGAGCTCAATTTAACTCGTTTAATAAAAGCTATGTATTAAGAAATATTTTTTTTGGCCGAAAAACAGAGCATAACGTAAGAAAGTGTTTCCATACCAGATGATGTTGGACGTCGGTATAGGTATAATAACGCTTTTTTCAATTAATTAAGCAAATTGATTTAAAATGTTATTCGTAAATATTTTATATTATTAACGACAGATTTCGTTATTTTTCGTAAGTTAAAAAATGTGAAGCATCCGCAATGGGTCCGAGTGCTGAATTATGGCCCCAAAACCTCCGAGCCCGAAGCCTGATTCGGTTCTCCGCGTTCTTGCTGTATCCAGATTTTTCAAAACGCCCTATGTCAAATTCTCAATATTTCTTTGCAAGGCTGAGATAAAAAAAAATCATAATACATACCTACCTAACTGGTTTGCATCAGTTTCCCTAAATGTAGCGTTTTATTACATTGAGCGCTCTCTCTTACAGATCGGTAAGCTTCGAGTGAAAACTGCGCTCGGTATGCATGCAGCATGCCGATTAGTTGTTGCTCTATATTATATTTTCTATAAGAGTCGCACACGGGTCGGTGCGACAGCGATGCGGCGCAACTTGCACTCGGCATGCTGGCACGCCTCGCGACATCTGCACGTTTACCGGCGTAGGAACCCTAGAAATTTTTTTTGGTCCTGGCTGACCGCCTTCTGCGCTCGCTCTAAATTATACATGTCCCGTGACTCTTGAAAGGTCATTAGGGTTACAAGAATTCGGGCATTGTGAAGCCATTTACACATTAACTTTGCGTCGTATTTCGTCTGGTAAATACTTACCATAAAAGTATTTTTTAACATTCTATACATCGACTATTCTATAAGTACTTTGCATCATCTTCGCTCAATTCTCTTGCTGCTACAAATAATCTGCTACCCTTTGTTGCGTTGAATACCTATATTAATGCACCCAAAATTTCTTTCTTTGTCGTTTCAAATAAGTGTAAATTATAATAACATTTTCGTCACTAGAGTCACTAGACATGTTTCCTCTTCCATTTTCCGCCTTCTACTAAGGTAATCTGACGAAAGATGCTGTCAGCATGCAGGTGCCGTGTGCGAGGCTAGCCAGTAAAGAGTCGGTTCGACATTTACCATTGAAAATGGAACAAGGGATAACATTATGAAAATTGTGTATAATTTCGCAGCATCTCTGTGCGGAAGTCGTGGATAAGAAGAGCGGAACATCGCATATGTGGCAGAAATCCAGGGAGGCCCAGAGATCCAGAGAGAACATCGCGTGTGTAACCTTCGTGTAGAAATCCACGCGATATTGCAATACACTGAGCAGCAGTGGTCACAGGTTAATGATAAGTTAGTTATTCTGTGTATCAACTTATAAGAGAATTTCCCATTTAGCTGCAAATACGGTTCTTTATTGCATACACACTTAATATTTATTTATTCCGAACACCTGTTTCGTTTCATATATCTGTATCGAACACGTGGCCGAGTAGATAGATTTGTACAACTTCCTAAATTATCAATGCTAATGTATAAAATTTGTTTGTCCGTAGGTGTGTCTTTAATTATTATTCCCGGTGAAAAATATTGCAGATTGTACAAATGACACAGGGCCGTATCACAAAGTACAGAAAATAAAAAAATGGATCAAAGATTTTGGGTGTTATAATGCCATAAATTGATATAAATAAGTATGATGAATGTCTCAAATACATAATTGTTCCATTGAACGACAGAGACAAAAGGAAATAAAGGTTTCTTAGACATTTCCACGTCTTAGACTGAGTGTGTGGAAATTAAACTCTATGCAGACTGTACAAGGCCCCTAAAATTCGATTGAAAAATTACGAAAATACTTTTCATTGAAGTATTAGAAATTTAAATTTTTATTGTGTGGCAATAAATGTATTTCCTTTTTAAAACAGAGTAAAAATAATTCCCAAATTTAAAAATAAGTAAAATAATTCCCTGCTGAATTTCATTTCAATTTCTTCAAAAAGTGGAGATGAAAAAAATGACGTTGAAAGGTACCTTTCAAAAATTTGAGATCAAGGTATTAAATGGGGTGTTGCTAGACTTGAAGGTATCCTAGCCTTAGTCGATGATTAATCGACCATCTACTGCCACAAACCATAATAAATAATCTTAACTGTTGACAAACCCGTAAACATAATACTAGTCTTCGAACTTTCACGGAAATAAGCGATGATGAAACAACTGGAACTTACAATTTGCAGCCATTGTGACCTTATTTAGAATACGGTAAGAGCCATAATGTACTCTTTAGATTGTATCAAGTCAGTCACAAACTCCTGCTCTCTACACTCGAATGTTTGTTTTGGTTTCCTTAGGGCTTAGGGATACATTCGAAGGAGTGTTGGCTAGTGATGGGGTGTTTGATATCGATGTTTTTTATCGATTATGCAAAGGGAGTGGAGTTTTTCGGTAGGTAAATATTGAACTAAACACTCCCAGACAAATACTTGCGCGTATTGTTTCTGGAATGTAATCTAATATTGTTTCCGTAATATAATCAACTCGTAATGATATTGATATCTAGTAGGTGCAAGTTAGTTTTTATAGAATATGTAGTAGATCCATTTCTGTAACCTTTTTCCACTTCTAGTGCTATCTCCTGATGGAGGTTCGCGATCAACATATGGCTATATGCAATCGAGACTGTTGACCTGAATAAGGATCCGGCTCATCCCGAACCATTCCTTAGGATTTTCGAGTCAAGATGTCCATCTCCTGCCAGGTTTTCGTCAATGGTGTATGTAGGAGGAGTTAGGAGATGGTAGTTAATGTTGTAGTTAAAACAAGTTGCAGGAAATGGTATCTGTTAATGATGAAACTAAAAATATTTTAATTTCCTTATTTTCATTGTTTCATTTTAATTGCAAATCGATCTCGTTTTTTACTCTGTAACATTTGTTATTTCTGTAATTACATTGATGATGAATATGAAGAAAAACATTGTGAAGAAACCCTCGTGCCGGAGAAGTAAACCTGGGGTATATCATGGATGTGCGTTTTCTATATATTCCGTGGATTTCCATTGTAATATCCACCAATACCTACAGTACCTTTAGAACCCTCATAGTTCATTGTGGTCCTGATCTCCCTTGTGATTGTGTAAAGTGGGTTTATAGGACTGATACAAACTGTATCGTTATCACTCGTATCGGTTGATAACGAACTCGTTATCAAATGATGAACAAAAAAACACATATCAATGTTTAAACGGCACAAATTAAAAACTATGTCTTTATAACTATTTTCCTAGGTGGCCCTAGTCATATATTTTAGAATAGTATTTGGTGGCTTTTTAGAATAGTCAATCTCTACAAGTGACACTCGTGGTATGCTTTCAGTACTATTTTTATTACAAACAGTACTATGTTTTAAAATGATTCAATTTACTGTTACGCTTTGTTTAATACGTGCCAGATTAGTGGTATGTGGTAGTACAATGTTTCCTCTCATTAGTTATTAAAATTATTCACTTAACTTTTTAACGGGGTATTTCTAACAGCGTATTTTCATCCTATTAGCATTCCTATTGAAAACAATACGGGTAGTTAATGTTAAGTTAAATTTATGTACAAAACAAATAAACAAATAAAAATTCGACAAATAAATAATTTGATTGATTGACAGTACTCAAAAAAGAATTACTTACTCAAAAAAGGCTTTCTGGGAATTACATTATTTTGGATAATTATGGAAGCAAACCAATGTAAGACGAGTTTTCAAATGGAGATCATGTATCGAGAAACGTAGCGTGGGACGTCTTTCGGCAACTGATAACTTAAAGAAAATCTTGAGAAAGAAGCAGTGGCTGGATGAGAAGAACAGAAGACTGTGTGTGGTGACGCTTCTTCGCAGAGGCCTATGTCCAGCAGTGCAGAGACACAGGCTGATGATATGGTGTGGTATTATTACAATGTACATAATGCAAGTTTAAAATTCTTTAAATTCATATTAAAATTAAAATTCAGCACACTTAGGGTATTCTTGTGAATTTCTTTGAATATAGAGACGTAGGATTCATTTGCTAACTTTACAAATTAACAAGCTTGTAAGCGAGAATTTAATCCATATCATGTATGCTATGAGTGGGAAAGAGTCAGAACCAACTGTCAATTGGTACAAGTTTTGAACTAGTCGGAGAGGCCCGAAATCCTCATAAACAGCTATTCATTACGAAGTGGCCTAAAGTGTTGTAGTGGCGCTGTTATGCTCATTATAAAAATCACGTCCATTCACATGTTTTTTTTTTGTGTCAAATCAAATTTGATGTCAGATGCAATTGCGTATATCATTAATTTAATGGTACATTAATACGAGAACATTATAATACAACGTGCTTCCTTATGAATGATAAAAGTGCATGAATAAAATGAAAGTGCCATTAAATATAACGATAGCTCTTGTTAATTATTTTAGTTTTAAATCAATTCGTACTTCCGTGATCTGTCTTGTTATGAAATTACTTTACTATATATAAAAAAGATTCTTGCGTACTCATCAAATATTTTTTTATAAACATGAATATAATATCTACTATATCTATTGTTTATGTAGTCTAAGTCATGCATTTTATTTTAGTTTTCTATCGATTATCCATCATATTATTAGTGACAGCACTTTTTCCGAATTCCTACCATAAGCAGAAGTATCGTTAATCCCGGACTAGGCGCGAACAGTGTCCATATAGTAAACAATTTCGAGCGGAGGACGGTGTGGTGCGCGTTATTTTTAGGTCAATAGCTTTTGAATTCGCTCATCGGCTCAGTTGTAAGTACATGAGAGCGGGCTATATGCATAGATACGCCAAGCAACAATCAATAGGCAGTAATGTATTACATACCTAGGTTGTGTGCTTGGGTTATGTTGGAGTATTTCCATAGAAGCCCAAAAGCCTGATTTACCTACCTCAAAAATTGTGTTGATGTAAGAAAATAAATTATATGTAAATTAAAGTAACTTAAGATTTGTTAGGTAAGTCGGGCTATTGGATATTTAAGTAGACCATGAATTATTTTGATTGCCGTCTCTAGAATAGTTCATTATTCTGATGATCTTAATGTAGATATGTATCTATTATTCGTTTTTGTTATAGTAGAGGCCGGAATAATTTGAGGAATTATAATTCCAAAACATATGTATATATTTTCTTAGGTTTTCGCGATTACTATACATAGCAATTAAACAAAGTATTATTATTTTATTAGTCACCCCATGACCACGTCCACTGCAAAGTGTTCGAAACGTCGGGAAATAAAAAATGTTAAATATACGCGATTTAAACCGTTCAAAGTTGTTTAATTGCTATATGTATATATTCCAGAAATATTTTTGGAGTCACAAGAAAGCAGTTTTTCCTTTAGGTAAGAACTTATATGTGAAATTATCTCAGTAAAGGGGCCTTATAGTACAGTAATTTTTCAAACTAAATGGAAAACAAGTAGGTAATGCGTGTTCAACAAGCAGTGCTCAATTTCTTTGTACTTTCTATTATCAGTCTTAACTATTTTCAGTGTAATGGATTACTGACCTTTATTATTATAGAGGCCAGCTTCTATTGTCATTTCTATCTAGTGTGGTGGTAAATAATTACCATTGAATTTCCCCAGTTTTCCTGGAACAGCCACGTGAAAATTCCACAATGTGGTTCCCGAAAAGTAATTCATATATATCTATCCCAAAAAGTAGTACTTTCTTTCGCTAAAACATATTTGTTTTTCATATTTGTGAAGCTATTTCACTATTGCATGACGCTTGCGCTAGCGTCACTTCGGCGGCTGGGCGGCGGCGTACCGCCCACTGAAACTCAGTCTCGACGTCCACTCCGCGCGGTTCGCCTGTCGTTTCCCGCCATAAAACTACCAACCTAACAAAACATTTAACCCCATAATCGCGTTTACGAAGTAACCTTTGCTCTACGTATTTAGTGTTTATTTTTTTTAAACCGGGAAACGACGACTCGTCGTCAAATCTGTGTGAACTGAAATTGTGTGTTCTTGCCTAATTGGATGACAATTTAATGTTATTGTTTTTGGAGGATCAACCGAGGATTCTCTGGTGCAAGGTGTGTATTTAAATTTTCTTATAGTAATTTTATTTAGTATCGAAACAATCGAAAAAATGATTGCATTTGGTTTTTAAGATTAACTTTAGGTAGTAGCGGAATAAAAGAATAAATATTTATGGATAAAACCAGACCTACCTAAAAACTGTTCAGATAGCAAAATGTAAAGTATTTGTAGCCATCCGGAACTAAATAGCCTTGCAAAAGAATGTGTAATTATCTAGAATATTTATAACGGTTTAATTATATCGTATATTATTAAAACGTGGTCACCAAAGATTTAATTAAACAGATTTGGAAAGTTGGAAAGAGCAATGCAAGAGTAGTAGATGTTAATTGACGTGAACAGTTAGGTCAGGATAAATAGACAATTCTCGGTCTTAAAATTAGTACCTATTAGAATTCACTGTCATATTTTAATGCGGTCTTCATAGAGGTTAGTTTTCAACGACACGGTCTAAATGTAAGCAAAAGCATGGTCTTTAGCATCGTCTATTTATCCGGAACTTAGAGTTATCGCTTTCTTTTTTTTTGTAGAAACCTTCTTTCTAGGGTACAGTTCTCTTGGTGGATACTCTCGCCCATGGACACCCGCGATACATACGAGAATCATTGCAGAATGACAAACGTCGGCACACCCCCGTTGCGCTAAGTTGTGAAAGGGTTGGGCAAAATGGGATAGGATTGGAATGGGCTCTGACGTAGATCACTCACTACCGAAACACATACTTACGTACATTGGAGGAATAAGATAAAGTGGGAAATGTATTATATTTTATGGTAGTCATCTGTGAGAGGGGGTAACTAGCCAGTCGGTGCACTGTGGCTGTGAGATTTCAGCGTGCACCCCTCCCCTAAACGTCAGCGTACAGTCTTCATGTCTGATGCCTCTACTAAAGTAGTCAAATTTTCATTCTCCTATAACATCAGATGATGAATCACATCTATCGACTTTCGTCTTGGTTGGAAGTTGAAACAAATTCATTAAGACTAAGTACCTAATTTTATAAATAATCGTTACTAAAGGGTTGAAAGCGGAGAAACTAAATCTACTAATCAGTACTTACTGACTTCAGGCGGTGAATTATATCCTGAAACGCCCATGATTACATGGGAAGGTCTATATGAAGGAATTTGAATGTCATGTATTGGATCGTTATACGCTGATGTGTGAGAGACTAATGTTGATGTCACTTTATAGATTTTCGCGTTTTGTACACATTTTATATTCTGCCTTTCACGAAAAAAGTTAAAAGTGCATTTCGATAATATCTATTGAAGTTAAATGCAAAAAATGGAAAAAAAACATTAATTTATAATTAAGCCAGAAAGTTGGAGATTTGGATAAAACAATAAGAATAACTATTGTTTATTCCCTTTGTTTATTTTTAATTTCCGAATATAATGTTACTTAAACGCGTTCATTAAAAATATGAAAGCCTTTTTTTCGAAATAAAAGGTTCACTTTTGTTTACATTTTGTTAAGCTTTTAATTATACTGAGTAAAATATAAAACATTTATGATGCTTTTGTAATAGATATAATATTGATAAAATTTAACTGTGCCGCTCATGCGATGTAAGCCCTGAACATCAGTTCACGGTAGCCCTTTGAACAGCCACCGTGACAAATTGTTCTGCTGAAAGGACTATTGGCGCCCCTATTCGAGACTAAAGGTTGCGTGACTTTCCTAATGAAACATAAATGTATCAACCTCGAGAAACACTAATAAAGTTCCTCTTACACACAATGCTTTTTATACACAGAAGCAAATGAACTGATGCATATAGAAGTTTCTGTTCCAATTTTGTCTTTATGTCAGCGCAATAAAATTTACCGGTGTTACGATAAAAATCTTCTTTAAACGGGGATGTAATTCTTCTGAAAATATGTTGGTTAGCCCTAGCTACATAGCTCGCCATGCCTTTCCTGAGGTGGCAAAACGAAATGCATTAGTTTAGCTGTCTAAAAGTGGAAAAAATATCAAAATTGATCCTAAGTTTTTTTGTTTACTTTATAATAATTTTTGTATGAAAAAAGGCGGCAGACTAGCACGTAGTTCACTAAGTGGAAAGTGGATACTGTAGTAGATATCCGGGATACACGCCAATGCGCATGCGCTGCTCACCTTTGGAGATTTAAAGGAATGAATTTGGGGGTTGAGAAAATCGGTAGGGATAGGAAAGGATGGAATAGAAATTGGTTCTGGGATATATCACTCATTACGGAGACACCTATCACGTACGTTGGAGGAAAAAGTATGAAATGCAGTGCATTTCATGATAGTCTTCTGTAAGAGAGGAGTAACAAACAAATAAACAATCTCACATTCTCTAGTAGTGTAGAAAAGGGTGAGTTAGCCCACAATTTTCGTGTCGAGCCTACCGATAGGCGATTAACCATGCGACCCCACCTATTTGAACTTTTTCTATGTCAAAACAAGGTTCCACATTTTAATGTTTATTGATGTTTTAGTCGGAAGTAACTGAAGCTTCCTTTACAAATGTTTTTCATTTTGTATTTACACTACTAACTTACCTTGAGAATACGTAAAAACATTTTCAACAAAAACTTTGTTTAATCAACTATGTAGGTACGTATTGTTGCGATCTTTGAAGTAAATTAAGACTAATTGTTATAGTAAAAGGTCTAATATATTCTCTACTATTCACATTGGATACTAGCGTGGTCCCAACTGGAAGGAAGGACATTCTGAAGTCCCGTAGCCGTTGGGTGAGCCACAACTGGCCGAGTTACCCCTCTCTCACACTATGTACGCTATGTACACTACGTGTTTCGGGAGTGAGATATGCCAGAGCCTATTTGCATCCCTTCGCATTTCATCCCATTCCATCGAGTGAGGCATATCGTAATCCTAATCAACATATAAAAATGAAACGATGTCCGTTTGTATATTTGACAACGCATAGACGACCGTTGCTATACACCACAATTCCCGTGGGATACGCTGGTTAAAAGCTAGTAATGATATAAAAGAGGTGCTATCCCATCCCCTCTTCTTCCTTGGAGTAGAAAGTATAATGAGATGACCAAAACTCATCCCGTTATACTTCCTAATACCCAATTCCTTCAAACTTTTTTCCAAATACATCATCAGTGCATCAGGCTCTAAAGGCAGTGCATCAAGGAATTTGCCAACGTTTGTCATTCTGGACCGATGTTAGCATGACCCCTGGGTGACCACGGGCGACAGTATCCACTTACCACCAGGTGAAAAGTCTGCTAGAGTTAAAGTTCTTTCCATAAAAAAGAACTCCCCGAATTAGGATGGTGGAATATGTTTCAAACTCCATTACAGGTTGCTAATGTAGTGTCTAACAGTTGCATGACTCTACCACTGTCACATAATGCAACATTATCTAATTAGGAACCTAAATATTTTGACAGCCATTTCCTTAAAAATAACATAAAAAGATCTTCCATTCACCGTTTCTTAAAAACATATTATATGACTGTCCATTTGTATGTCGCAAATAATACACAAACGACAGTTCGCCTACGCATTTTATGTCCACTTTATGAGTTGGTTTTACATTCACTATTTAATAAAATTATTCGAAAGTTGGGTACAGTAAGCTATAAATTAAAACTGTAAAAGTGCTCGCTTAGACGAGGAGAGCGGAAAGCCATGTGTGGTGGTGAACCTTGCAAGAGGTCTTTATTCAGCAATGGAGAGGGTATAGACCGATGATATTTTATGGTATGGTATAAAGTGGTATATGGTAAAAGGAGACTAAGGGATTACAAAGCCGTTACCACAAGCCCCGAGGAGCTTCCACCACCTCTAAAATAATGGACTCGCCAACCCAACTAAAATGCTAGTGTGGCATTTTAAGGCCATTCATCCCACATGGACAAGACAATGTGCATGTAAGGGCTATGTCCAGCGTGTATTAAGTGATTGCTATAAAGATTTAACACTAATTAAAAGGTAGATAAACTCTTTATTGTACCTACATCAACACACGATGCAAAATGACAATTAACTCAAGAAAGTTCTTCAAGAAAGCTGTGAATAGGATTTTGCAAGGTCGGCGGCGCGCCCGCATACACCCCGATGTTGCAGGTGTCCATGGGCGGTGGTGACACTTACCATCACGTGGGACCGCTTGCTCGTCCGCCCTCTTCTCTATAAAAGGGCAACCTTTAGTTAGGTGGTAAGGAGAACAAAGGTACATAATAAAGGTAGATGGGGCAATTTTTACATAATACATATGAATAATTAATATATATATGTATGTATTAACAACAAATAATTTTATTATTTACATAGGTATATACTTATACATTTACTTAAAGGTGCATACAATACATAAATGCATACAACCTAGTACAGGAATGAAAAAAAAATAAGTTAAAAAAGTAAATGCAGAACAAAGTAAAGAACGAGACAAATAGAGGAGAGAAATAATAATAATTTACTATTGATCTGTTTGATCAGTTTTAAAAGGTTCTTTTGATATGAATTCAATACAGCATTTAGTGTTTCTAATAAAAACTTCGCGGTTAACTTATTAGTTCTTATTATTATTATTATACAAGAAAGAATAAAACACGCATAAAATTTGTGTTCGATAGTACAGCAATTACCTGTACGTTTAATTACAACTAGTAACAGAAATAGTAGGTTGTATAAATGTAGGTTTATTATTTGAATTAATAATAATGACATGAAGTTATTAGTTATATCTAAGTATGTGCTGTATCTTTGCAATTACTTCGCAGAGAGGTTTTCGGAATATACGTCACTAATGTTATCTATCCGTCAAATTGTACGGGAATACACGATTTTGGATGACCACACAATGCAGAGTTACTTAAATGCATAACGCATTGTGCGAACGCCTCAATTGTGTTCAAACTCAATAAGGCCTCAATTGTGTTCAAACTCAATAAGGCCTCAATTGTGTTCAAACTCAATAACGCCTCAATTGTGTTCTCTTAGTGGAAGTTTAGTTCTAGGAAGAGGTATTAGTATAACTAGTTGTAGTTTTAGGACCTTTCTAAGGTTAGGTACACGATGATGACTAAAGAAATATGCTGATATTGGCTGGATGAGAACAGCGGAAGACTGAATGTGGTGGCGAGCTTTGAGAGAGCTCTATCAGGGCCGTCTTAAGTCTATTCTGCGCCGGGGTGCGGGAGTGTATCCTAAGACAGTCAAACATCCTATTGTGTATCCTATGACAGTCAAATATCCTATTGTGTATCCTATGACAGTCAAATATCCTATTGTGTATCCTATGACAGTCAAATATCCTATTGTGTAATTGTTTACTATAGCGTTATATTTTTTCATTACCTTTAAAAGGTGAGCGCCCGGGGTGCACCGCACCCCTTGCACCCCCTGGTAAAGACGGCCCTGAGCTCTATACATATAGATAGATAGATGAAACTCTTTATTTTGTAATTGTTACATTGTGGCAGAAATAAGGAACAATATCATAAGAACAGAATACAACCAGGCGGTCGTATTGCTTCGTAGGAATTCCTTCCAGACAGACCAGAGACAGTAAGGTAATAACGCGCCACAGCGCATATCTATCAGTGTAAAGACAGACATTGATGTATGGCGTGGTAAATTACATAGCCAATGATTTCAAAACAAGTTATTTCCGTGGTGGGCGTGAATAAGCTGATAAGTCTAAATTATGTACCTATCTTTCAGGGTATAATTTTTAAAGTTTACTTTTTAATGTAAAATCCGTTTCTAATAATTAAATTGTATTTCTGTTTTCATAACTGAATTAGTGTTTTTTTTGTTTCGTCTTTTAGACGGTGTAAAAGACATTGTTAAACTATGTATTGCTCTACTACAAAACTGATTTATTCAACACTCACTGATGATGACTTATCAAGTTATTCACATAAGAAAAGTACTAAGTCGATTTATATAATTATACCACGTGGCAAAAGCGTTGTTAAGTTTAGCGGTAACAACTTGATAACTCAATATAATTTGTTTCGATATTAAATTAGGTAATATGAATAACTTAATTAGTCAATATGTTCTGTTTTTATATTAAAGCAAGTCGACTTATATAATAATACCACGTGACAAGAGGTTTGTTAAAAGTGTGATAAAACAAAAATATCAAATGTATCGAGATAATTAATAATTCGCGCCATAGATAAAACGACCTAAAGAACAAATTATGATAAATCAGATTTCGAGTAATATGCAAGTCGAGTTGTCAACTCGTTCACCCCGACCGGCGATTTCCGAGCAGAAAGGAACACCACTTCCTTTGCGAATGTGGCCCTTTGATGTACAAAATATATAATACAAAATAATATAATTAAGACCGTTCACCTGCTAAAGTCGAAAGAGATCTGCTAAGACTATTCTCCGATACCTATAGACTATAGGCATAGGCAGTGAATTATAAGAAAGGAGGTGATCAAAATAGATCAACAATAATTGCACTGATAAGAGATTCAATTCAATTCTTAAATAATACTCAGTAAGTAAAAGAGATGTTAAGAGAATGAATGGGAATCATTAATAATCGTATGCTGGAAGAGACAATCAAGTAGCAGACATATGGCTGATTTTAATCAAGATGCGTCATTTCAATGTAGTACCTTTATGAAATGAGACTGTCCATAGAATATTTCATACTTGACTTAGTATGTTTGTAGCCCTTAGAAACATACCGGAAATATTCAATGGATACTTGTGTATTATTATTATTACATTGTTATTGCTTCCAGCTTGCTCTTGTCTCCTTCGGAATAGACGTAATTGCAATTTTGTCACAGACGTTGAATGTAAAACAGGCAACTTGGCGCTGAGCCACGATTTACGGCTGAAATATTACGTTTCCAAGGTCGAAAGTGTGTTTCAGCTCGACTGACGTGTGCGCGCGTATTTGGAAAACAGGATATTTATGGTGGATCTCAATGTGTTTGTTTTGGAAGTAGTTTAAATAGTGTTCTCGTTTTTAGTTTTCTGTGAGGAATCAGGAATTATAGTGTTGAAGACGTTTGATGAGGTTTTGAAATCAGTTTGGATTTTAAAACATACCTAATAATTAAATTTGAGATGGAAGTAGCATAATTTTGTATCATACCATCAGCCCAGGTCTCTCCACTGCTGGATACCCTATACCCGCGCCTTTCATCACGATACGTCTACCCGCACCTTTCAACACGATACGTCTACCCGCGCCCGGTGTCTCAGACCGAGATTTCCTCAGTCATTTTTTTACATTAGTAATTATCCTTTAATATTCATAGCTATTTCTAGGTCGTTATGTATAGTAGGGGATAAAATTACTTTGTTTTTTCTAGAAAAAAAAAAGTAATAAATCAATTATCACACGATGTGAATAATATCTGAAAAATCAATAATAAAAAGTTACATTTAGTAATTTAAAAAAAAATCAAGTAATTTATATAATTAGTAGTGGGATAGTAATTTATATAACAAATTAGAAAGCCAGTAGAAGACAGGAAACGCTAAAGTTATTCATTATTGAATATAAATTAAATTTGTGATTTGTCGTTAAGAGAACGTTAACTATGGTCCACGTTAAGGTTAAGATATGTTAAGGTTAAGGTCCACGACCATACTACACAGTATCAAAATGCTTATGTACTGTCTTGAACTCTGGACTTATAGTTATTGATTTGTTGATATAACTCATCGATTGTCCTGGAATAAATTGGATACATCTTCACAATCAGATTTTAATAAATGACAGTTTGGGTGGAATTACGAAGGTTTATGAATTATTAAAGTAAACGATCTACATATTTACGTTGAATGTTGGTTAAATGTAACGTCATTACGTTTAAATTGAATAATGACAATGTGTGGTGCCATGAACTGACACAGATTAAGTCTATTTGTAACATTTGTGAATACTCAGATTAATTATCTAAAACACTATAGTATTAGAAAGGTCAATAACCGTATTACTTCTTGAACCAACCACGTCATCAATATTTTCTCTGTTTGTTTCTTGTTCGTTGCCAAGCAACAACCCGAGGGGTCGACGAACATTCAAATTTACAGTTCCAACCTAAATCGTTTCTATTTCAAATATTCAGACAGTTTAATTATAATTATATGTACCTATATGGAATTGCACTGTTTACATTTATGCATTAGGTGCAATAGCTCCTCTCAGGTGGCATAATGATTTCCTAGGGAATCAAAACATAAATTATATCCAGCATAAGCTTTCTAAAAGGGGTTGGGATATTTTTGTACGGAGCCTGGCGTATGCCACCTTTCTACCATTTTGAAAAATTCTCGATTTTTCGCAAAGTAAACCTTAATAAATCGATAGAAGACGTCAAAACGAACAAAAAATATCCTTAGGTAAAATCTCATAAAACGTCTCTGAACTGAGATAGCCTGTCAAAGTTATAACTTTCAATATTGTTTTTACTTTAGAACTTTTTTGTTTGTTTTGATGTCTTCTATCGATTTATTTAGATTTTATTGGCGGCTGCAAAATCGATTTTTTTTTTCAAAATGGCGGTAATAACTACGCCACTTAGGTCACATGCCCTTTTCGGAATCTGTCATTACATATTTTTTATGGAAAAATAATGGCAGACGAGCAAATAAGGCAGTTCATATGGTTGTAAGTAGATAGTGTTGCCCATGGACACGTGCGATGCATGTCAACATCAGTTCAGAATAAGAAACGTTGGCGCGCCCCGGGTGCGCTGCCTATCTTTTGGAGATTTAGGAATTAGTTTTGGAAAAAAGGTCGTGAAAATGAGGAAGTGTAACGGGACGAAGAGTTTCAATGTTTTCAATAAGTTTAAATATCTGGGAAACTAGGAAATACATTGCATTTCCCACTTTATCCTATTCCCTTAATGTACTACCTACATGTGCTTCGGTGGTAAGTGGACTGTATACTCGTTTGCGACTTTTGACCTTTGAAAAGGTCTCATCGAACAGATAATGTCATATTTTGAAATCAGGTTCCAACGGACAAATGCTAGTGTGATGTAAAACAACAGTCCGTTTGTATCAAAATACATTAGATAATGTAAATTTAATATTATTTCTAGTCGTATGCATATATGAGTCAGTACAGTAACATTGTAGGTACGTCTCATGGATATTTCTGGCGATACAGGCTGAAAATGCGGAATTACAGCTCATCGCAGCAATAATGTTCATGCTATACAAATACATAAAAATGTACGCGCCCCGCATGTGTCGCTAACAATTTTAGCTTCTGTATGGTTATGGTTAAACTTTGTTTTTCACTGTCGAGGATTCCACTCTCACAGACGGTGTAGTATCTATCAGCGTCCGCAGAATTATTTTCTATCGCTTAGCCTGTAGGTACTTATAATGGGGAATGGTCTCGAGAGCTGTTCAATCTGATACCAATTTAGGGTTTTGAACGGCGGTTCTTGATGAAGACACACTTTATACCGCGAACACGAAAGCTGTGGAATGAACTGCGTACTGAATATTTTACAAGGAGCTACGACATGAAACTTTTCACGAAAGCTATAAATAGGTTTTTGCAAGGTCGGCAGCGCACCCGCATCTCCCCTGGTGTTGAAGGTATCCAGGGACGGTGGTAACCACTTACAATCTGGTGGGCCGTTCGCCTGATAGAAAAAATGATTTTTTTATTTTCTCTCTTTTGTAGTAATGGCCTATATAAAAGAAACAGATGGCACATTTATCTGAGCCGCGCTTGTCTGCTCAATTAGAATTTAACTGTGAGGGTGTAGAGTTTAATTGGCCTATCATATTTAACATGCTCTGCTCATTCCACGTAGCAATCTTTATGTAAGATATACCGTCTCCGTAAATCTGGCAGAAGAAGGGCATCTTGGCTCAGAATGGTTCGGGATGAGCACGAAGTCTTTATTAAGGGCAGTAGTCTCTTGCGTGAATCCTCAAGCCTTGGTGATCGCCAATCTCCGTTAGGATATGGCGCCTAAGGAAGTAGAAGAATCATGTTTTGTTAGACTCTTCGGCCGGGATGCACCAACCATTATTAGGAGCTGACTGAAGAGCCGGATAGTCGTTGAGAAACGTAGAGAAGTGGGAGCTTAACGCAAAAGTCCATCACTATAAGTATAATCACAGTTTTGCAAAAGCAAAAGTTATAATAAAATATATCCATCACAGGTTTGCATCGCAACGCAAGGTTTACGTGTTAGGTCATCGGGCTCAATTCCAGAGTAATTGTTACAATTGCACGTCCTTTGAGCGCGTTTCCTTATTAAATTGGATCTAATTCGCTTTATGTTGTGCCGTAGCGTCTAGATGCAATGTGTAGATATTATTTAGGTAAAGTATTCATACGGATTATTATTACTCGTTAGTTAAAGTACATACTTAAAGTACAAGTACATAAAGTATGTATACTTAAGTATATGAAGTATGTTTCATCCAATCTAAACTTCTTCAAATTCTGATTCCTAATCCCCAAAAGTAGGCAACTGCTAATAATGTTCATCATTTCTAACTGATATTAGCGTGTGCAAATAAATGTTCATGGACGTCAGTTACAGCTTACCATCAGGTGAAATGTCTTGTCGTCTGCTAGTTTTTCATGAAAAATATTTTGAGAAATGACACAATTTCGAAACTAACTAAATATTCCGTAAACATTCCTATGTGGTAGGATCAGTTCTACCAAGTTCTATGAAATCTGGTCGAAAAAACTAATTACAATTACTTATAATTACTGATGCGGTTTCTTTTATAGAAAGAAGGCTGCAATTGATTAAATCCTCTATCTGGTGTCGCATACATGCCAAAATCAGTCAATACGATAAATGTAGGTACGTCTTTTGAGGGATGGGATGAGATTACTGTGTCCCATTATATTCCATTCTATGGCATTGGTTGGAAAATGAACTCTGACTTTTATTCAATTCAGAAACTTGTTAGTATTTTACACTTTATAGTAGTCTTCTGTGAGCGAGCCAGTCGAGTCTTCGAGAAGAACAGTTCGAACTTTTGCATACTTTTTGTTGTACAACTTTTGCATTTTACTAATATGTTTTACTTAATCTGATTATGATGTCTTACTCAATTAGTAACATGGCTTCGGCGTACTCGGGCCATCATTCACCACCCGGGCCCAGTGAAAATTGGTGGATACATGTTCCAGGTTTCTTTTTAATTCCCCTACATGTTGATGATATATTTTGCACTTAAGTAGAAAGTTAGTGTGAGTGGAAGATTTGAACTCACAGCTCAAGACTGCGAGACTAGAATAGATTACCCCGAGGCGGACACCGCTCTGTAAGAGAATACTTTTTTTAATAAGCCTAAAACGTGAAATCGATCGATAACAAACCCAGAATGCTCGCCCCTAGTTAAACAGTTTAACACCGCGAATTAGCCATTAACTAATGATGTCACAGTGGCGACCGACGGGCCGTGCCCTATTTCAAATGAACTACGCTATTTTTATTACGTTTATCACGTTTATTATTTAGGGCAGACGGTGGGAATTCCTCTTTATTATTCATATGACTGTGTCTAATTTCAATAAGAAGTTGTGTTTAGTTTATGACGAAATGGGCTGCAGATGTCCAGGCACGAGTAAACAGTTATAGCTGTCGAAGTACTATGGAGTTCATAAAATTGCCATCGAACTTCACTTACAAGTAAGTTCGT
The DNA here is from genome assembly GCA_914767545.1 of Sesia apiformis. Classification (NCBI taxonomy): domain Eukaryota; kingdom Metazoa; phylum Arthropoda; class Insecta; order Lepidoptera; family Sesiidae; genus Sesia; species Sesia apiformis. Next base: position 3,254,911 of record OU611958.1, read on the forward strand.
TTCATTTTTAATTATATAGTTTAAAATCAAACTATATATGTATTGTATTTATATACAAACATGAGCATTTCTTTGTAATGTAACATATTAAGAGTTAGTTGTATACCGCTACGTCTATAATGTAGCCCTCAGACCATCCATGTGACCATGCTGTAACCGTAACCAGCCCTTTTTGCATCCACTGTTGGACATGGATCTCCAAATGCACATTGTTTTATGCTCATGTATGAAGGATGTGAATAGTCTTAAAACGCCACGCTGCCCAAGCAAATTGGCGAGTCCACTATCGGTGGATAATACCAGGGCCGTCTTAAGTCTATTCTGCGCCGGGGTGCGGGAGTGTATCCTAAGACAGTCAAACATCCTATTGTGTATCCTATGACAGTCAAATATCCTATTGTGTATCCTATGACAGTCAAATATCCTATTGTGTATCCTATGACAGTCAAATATCCTATTGTGTAATTGTTTACTATAGCGTTATATTTTTTCATTACTTTTAAAAGGTGAGCGCCCGGGGTGCACCGCACCCCTTGCACCCCCTGGTAAAGACGGCCCTGGATAATACTATAAAACAGTCAAAACAGTCAATACTGGAACATGTCTATCGGTGGTGTAATTCCTCATAGCTTGTGGTAGCCGCTTTGTTATTCCTTAGTCTTTTCACGACACACAGGGGATGAGATAGTGTGGTAAATCTAAAGCCGGCCGGCACCATTATGCCGACCATGCGATCAACTTGAATTCGTTCCTTGAGAATCTAAATATGGTACACTAAATGCTTTTTGTCCTAATAAGTAAATGCTCGTCATTCGAAGCAGACGCTCGCGTGAATTCTTGAAAGTCAAATGATAGGTATTCTAATTATATGATAAGATTTACGAGTACCCACTCATTGAATATACGAGTAATGTTATTTTGTAAACTTATGTGTACTTGTACGATATTTAAATGAAAATATTTATTTGTGCTGTTTTTAAGGGGAATACGCAAGCTGCAATTCTATAGTTGCTGAACGTGCCCAATTGACTGAGTTACTCCCAGAGAAAACCCCCGTGAAACGTTTATAACGTGTTTCGGGAATGAGTGAGATTTGTCAGAGTTCAATTCCCAATTCATTTCATTACATTCCAAGGAAGAATGGGGAAGTAATGGGATGAGAAAAATCCGTATTCCACATCCTTTCGCGCGAATCCTTTTTTCTAATGTGCGCTCCTAAGCACATCCTTCGGGGTACCTACTAATGCGTCTTCGATTAATAAATCAAGTTATTTATTTATTATTATACTGTGGGCGACAGTATCCACTTACCAATGGTGGACTGTCTGCTCATCTGCCGCCTTCTTAATATCTATAAATGAAATTATTCTTTAATATTCTGTTCTTTCTGTTATTCATATCTAGGTTATGTCATACAATAACAATATCTAGGTACATTATTGTTTATTATTATGGTTATATATTACTATTATTATGTACTGAACATTAGTAACATTTGAATTTCCGACATGCTGCCAACCTCCCAACACCTACGATATTTTTTATAGTTTTTTTTTTTCTAATAAAACACTGTCTTATTTATAAGATATAACTAAACACGTTGCATGTGGGCCGTGCGAACAATTGTATACTTTATGCGTATTACGCGTATTTGAAGCTAGTCTTCAAATTAAACCGAATAAGCACCCACGATCATCCTACAATGCACGCTCAGAAATCCGTGACCTACTTGGATCATCATAAAGAAAATTCATTCTATAAATAGATATACATATTTCTCCAATGACGATTTCACATTTTAAGAAATAAGTACGTAGATATTTTCTAAAGTTCATCAATTAAAACTAATGGAACAAATATACTTCTTTTATAGAAGAGGTGGCGGTCGGACGGGCGACCCATGAGCCCATGAGCCCACGAGCCCATGTCATCGCCGCCCGTGGACACTTGCAACACCAGGGGGGATGCGGGTACGCTGCCGACCTTGCAGAATCCTATTCACACTTAAACTATTTTAACTAAAATTTACGCACTCTAATAACATTTTTATTATTTGATTTTCAGAATTGGCATCGCATCCCAAACAAACGAAACCACACAAATCGAACGAACGACGACATAGCAACGATTCGTACGATTATTAGTACGAGGCTAAAGACCGCGGACGTTCGGGACAGATCCCGAAGTGAGAAACGAGTACGGTGACGTCACAACATGGCGTCCACCGACACATCGACCGCCAGCAGCCAAATATCCGCCATAGCCCCCGAGGAGCACAAGCGAACCGTCGACGAAGCATTCCTTAACAAGTTGAAGGGCCTCGTCGAAAGGTTGAGGCTTGATAACTCGACCTTAAAGAAGTCGCTCGACGTCGAGCGGAGCGGGGTTCGAGCCTTGAAGGCCCAGCACGAAGCCACACTCAGAAATTTAAAGACTGAACACAAGAAGAAGGATGAGTTCCTAGAGAAACAGTTAAGGATAGCCTCTAAACCTGAAAAGCCACATGACGATGTTCAGATAGGAAATTCTAAGTTGGTAGAGCTCAAGAGATTGACCACAGAAATTCAGTCTTTAAAATCAGCTAACAAGGGTCTTCAAGAGAAAGTAAAGGTAAGCTATTATTATTATAACTAAGAAGCAAAATATTTATTTTTCAGTTAGTAACATGCAGCCAAATGTGTTTAACAATATTTCAAAGAAAAAGACAAATGTGCTAACGAGAAGTCCTATGGCCCAAACGATAAAAACTTCTTGAAGGCTTCCTAGGTTCAAAGGTTTTTTTTCTTTTGTGACTATAACTTTATCTTCGGTCTTACGAAAAATACTTTCATCTGATTCAGCCCAGTACTCCAAAATTCCACCTTGATTTAACTGAAACAGAATGCGGTTTATTCTCGGAAGATATGGGCTTCCGTACCGCAGACCGTAAACTATTTTACATTGCAACGGGCATTCCTTCATGGTGTGGTATGTTGGTCTTCCAGCCACCATATTTTCTAGTTGCCGACTAATATATTTTGTATCTGTACGCCTTAATAATATCGCGTATTGAAATTGTTTCTTTGTTAACACTTGCTTAATTTTGCGATCGAAAAATACTTCAACTCTTTTTTCTAGAACTTTTGGATAATCTGTGCCAAAGCTGTTGTTGAAAATGTCCATATCTCGGTTGTGAACACCCAAAGTCATATTTGTGTTTACCAGTTGTGATAACTTGTCTATATCGGGTTTGTATCGTGGATATGTTATGGCGGATATAATGATGCCCTGAAAGAAAATATTAGTTCCTTGAAAACATTACGAAATTGCCCCTAATATAATATACCCTAATATAAAGCATTACTTACGTCAATAGCGCAATCGATGACCAGTGAATACATTATGATTATCAAGACTACAGATCTGAAAACAGGTCCTAGAAATTTTATATCAACTGTTTGCCTTATTAAGCACTTTACCAAATCGAGAACAGTCGCTGTTGCAGTCTGCGTCTCATTAATATTCCAGACTATTCTCTCAATTTTGCGGACTACAATTGCAACAAATAATAGAAGGATAACATTACACATCAAAATTATAAGAATATTTGTTGATATCAAATTTAAAGTTGTTGTAAAGGTCGATTGCTTTCCGGACTTCTTTACCATAAAGCATAATTCGTCTTCAGCAAGTGGGTAGGTTGTATCTATGTATCCATAGTATGAGGTTTTCAAAATGCGAGATTCTAATTCCAAATCTGTATATCCATCTATCAAATCTGCCGTCACTCCTGTTGCAGTTCCGTTTTCTAACATATCACCGACTGTGCTCCCGTCTCTAGGAGACAACGGCTTGCAAGTTGCGTTGAGATGCTGCATCATAATAGATGCTAATTTTGAATTACAATGAATCGGTCCCGTGTTATTGGAGATGTAAACTTTTCTGAAAACACTCAAGCGCAATTCTTTACCGTACAGATTGTCGTATTGCCGAGACAGCAAACGACTCACGTCTGTGACACTTGTTATATCTCTGACTTTATCGAAGAATGGATTGTAGGAATACATTCGCAACTGATCTGACCATATAATGAGAACTGAATTGCTAATTCTTTTGCTCCAAAGCAATTGAAAGTGACCCTTCATTGCATAGTAGAAGTAACTGTCTATTTGTACAGGCACGTTTATGACAAAGATGACGGTGCTTCTTGGTTTAAATACTCCTGTTCGTTTCAAGGTGCTTATAGCAGCATCGTTGGCAACAAGGGATAGTTCGTTTGACGTTATAATATAGGCACTTTCTCCGTGTTTGTTGATCCTTGGTTTCACTCTGCTCTGATTTTTCGAGGGGCAGCCATCCAGCAACATCACTGGATAGCCATAATCATAAGTTTCGGTGTACTTGAGGATTCTATTTTCGAAGTAAGTAAATTCACAGAATATGATTGTGAAGAACCACTGTCGGAAAGCGTTGTAGATTTTTTGAACGACTTCGTATGCGAATTCTGATTTAAAAGATGTATCATTGTGGTAAGCATAGACCTCCTTAAATAGAATGCTAGAAGGATTTATGCATAACGAAGGGTGAAGTAGTAAAATTATTCCGAGAACTATAAACATTTTGCGCTCCTTGCGTGTGTTTGGCAGTAGCTTCGAAAAGACTGGTTGGTTTGAAGCATTAAAAAGGGGGCTCAGAATCATTAGCAGAATGTCAGTGGCTGTTATGTTTCCAATAAAGCTACGTCAATTACTGGCAGCAAAGAAAATATTGGCTTGTCATTTAATTGTCTGCCGTCGACGGTTTTCAACTAATAACTTGGTAAACACTGCGTTCAATATATTTATGAGTGTTTCATTTAAATCTCACTGCAATAATGAAAGATGTATGCTTGCACCAGGCTTTTAACCTGGCGAATATCTAGTATATTTATTCAGTATATAGGTATTTTTATCTAGCGTAAAATAGAGCAAAAGAGCATTTTTTCATTGTTGCGTTGTTTAATGGACTTTTGTGTAGTAACTCTTGATTTCATAAATTATTGTTTAAATGTTACTCAGTAACGCGGTAGGTACTTGAAGTAACGAGTAATTGTAGTAATCTTAATCAAGATAATTTCATACCTTTTCTAATGCCTCCTGCATGTTCTCCATGTATATATTACGAGGGGGAGAGTGCACGCTGCAATCCAACAGTCGCTGGGCGCACTCGACTGGCCACGTTACCCCTCTCTCACAGAAGACTACCTTGAAATGTATTGCATTTCCCACTTTATCTTATATCCCTAATGTACATACGTGTTTCGGTAGTGAGTGAGATGTGCCAGAGCCCATTCCCATCCTATCCCTCTCCATTTCCCCAACCCTTTCTCCAAATCCATTTCCATATCCAAAGGTAGGCAGCGCATCCGGGGGCGTTCCAACGTTTGTCATTTTGGACCAATGTTGGCATGTATCACGGATGTCTATGGGGTACAGTATCCACTTACCATCAGGTGGACTGTATGCTCGTCTGCCAACTTCGTACATACAAAAATATATTTCTACTGCAAATCGTTCATTCTTTATTGAATTCAAACCTTATTTAATTTCTTGCCGTTTTTTTATTGTAAAATTGTATGTGTTCCCCAATTATTCTTTTTTTCTTCATCTGCGGCAGTGGTGCAATTAGTACATTCTGCCAGTGTCAAGATTTCTTCGTAATAAACAATTTCAAAGTCTAAAACATTTCTTGTCAGTGGCCAGTCCCGTCGAAGAAAGTTAGGAGTCGCTCAGTAAAGCCATAGTAGGCTTACTAAGGACAGAAGAGAACATCTTGGAAGTACACGAAAATCGCCCTCGCTTCGCTTCGGTTTATAAATATTTATTATCAAAATTTCAAAATATAACATAGCCTATATTAGACACGGATAATGTAACTTCCTATTTGTGAATGAATTTTTGAAATCGGTTCAGTAGTTCCAGAGATTACCCCCAACATACCCACAAACACACAATTTTACCTCTTTATTATATTAATAAGTAAAAAGTATAAGTATAGATCACAAACACCATGCACGAAAAACACTTTGAACTTTAATAAACTATCAATATTAAATCACAAAACGTCGAATACACATTTTAATAACCAAACAAAAACTCGACTTCACTTCTCGACTTCACTTTTCGAGTTCCCGCCAAGAAGTCAATATACTTACCTTCTCTGAATTTCAGACTACCTCTACCAAATGTTATTGAAATTGGTTTAGTAGTTTAGTGGCGAACTAAACTATTGTATTAACTAAACAATAGTTTAGTCGTGAACTAAAATACTGTACTTGCTTGTATTTCAACGAGCAGCAAACATTGTTTTTATTGTTTATTTCTTTATGTACTGTATTTTACGGAGGCGGACTTAATGGCTTAAGGTATGCTCTACCATACCGTTGGTTAAATGTGAAAAATTTACGCGGATGCAGAAGAACTCAAATAGTAAAGCTTAATTCAACTCTATAAATAACAATGACAATATTACATTGATAATATACTTAAGCTCCTCTTGAGATTGTTTTTATAAGTAGCCTTCTTTATGTTAGCGGGGAGCGAGTTCCAGAGTTTTACTGCCTGAGCGGCGAATAAGCTTTTAAATGAGCAGCAAATTAAGATTAACATATTTTTTTATGACTGAAATAAGTAAATTAAAACGACTACAAACGACATCAGGAAGTTGACATGGGGCTCTTATTTCTGTTTTTTTGCTGTTTATTTGTTTTTTTATTTTATAATGTTAGTGTGATTAATAATGTTTGTTTGTTTGACTGTCACAGGTCGCACAGGCGGCGGAGTGCGCCCGCGCGGCCGAGCTGCGCGCACAGGTAGCTAAGCACGCAGCAATGGAGCAGGCCGCGCGAAGGGACGCGCGCGCTCAGTGGCATAAACTGGTCAGTATCTCACCACGACCCTCTGTTATCCAAAGTCTTCTACCAATCCGAATCGCTAAACATACATTGCTGTTTTTGAGTTAGATGGACAAAATATAATGTTATGCAATAGCGATAGATAAATATCAATGGGACAGTATGACACTTATCGCCCATGGCCCTGTCAACTCTATGGTTATACGGTGGCAGGTACGCGCAAATCGTTTATTAATCACAGCTTTATTAATCCTTGACTACATACTTTCTTTTGTCTGACAAATATGTGTACAATTAAAAGGCACTTTATTAATGCAACCATTCGGGTAGAGGACTGCTATAATAGTAACTCATTGTATAATTCCTTTGCATAGAATAGAGCACATAAGAATTATATTGCTATCCCTGCATATAAGCATAATTTTTTTTTATGGACGAAGGCGGCAGACGAGCATACAGTCCACCTGATGGTAAGTGGATACTGTAGCCCATAGACATCCTTGATACATGCTAACATTAGTCCAAAATGACAAACGTTGGCACGCCCCCGGATGCGCTGCCTACCTTTGGAGATATAGGAATGGATTTGGTGAAAGGCTTGGGAAAATGGGGAGGGATAGTTTGGGAATGGGCTCTGGCACATCTCACTCACTACCGAAACACGTACGTACATTTGGGAAATAAAAGAAAGTGGGAAATGCAGTACATTTCAAGGTAGTCTTCTCTGAGAGAGGGGTAACGTGGCCCGTCGAGTGCTCCCAGCGGGTGTTGGATTGCAGCGTGCATTCTCTCCCTCATAAATTGAACTTATAGTAACTTCTCGATTGCACATAGTCGCATCTAAATAATAATTAGTCACTTATGGATGCCCTTTATTATATTATTATGTATATTTTATTCATTGATATAAGAAAGCATAATTGTTTTAAATAACTCAAATATAATATAAATAATAAATAATCCATATATAATTATCAATATTAAGTAATGTGAATAACTGAAAAAAAACTCCGTCATATCCAATGAGTTATATATAATGTATTAAATTAAAGTAAATTAAAATGTATTTAAATATATAATATATATATCTCATTAGTTTCAAAGGCATCGATACTTTTTTTTTTTTTTTTTTATAGAGAAGAGGACGGACGAGCAAGCGGTCTCACGTGATGGTAAGTGTTACCGCCGCCCATGAATACCTGCAACACCAGGGGGTATGCGGGCGTGCCGCCGACCTTGTAAAATCCTATTCACAGCTTTCTTGAAGAACCCCATGTCGTAGTTTGATGTGAAGACCTCTTGATAAATCGATAAAGCAAAAACACAACCGCGTCAACGTGACTATTACAATGAAGTAATAATTAGTTTATTACCTTGTTGCCTAATAATTAGTTTACACGTCATTACCAAAGTCCTAGACGACTCCGACGATCCAATTACTGCTGCCATATACACCGTTCCCGCCGGCGAAGACGAGGACGTCGCCCTCGCACACACCGGCTTCAGCTAACACTTTTACCAGGTATCGGCTCGTGTCTGGGCGCTTCTCACCGATTCGTGATCCCGCGGTACACTCTTAAAGCAACGCCCTAAGCCGAGGTTCGTTCCTTCCGCCGGTCTACCGGGGGGGGGGGGGGAGCCCTTAGGCTCACGTTAGACACTCTTTAGAATGTTCGTATTGTCGACGATCCCACTCTCACAGGCGGTTTAGAACCCCTCAGCATTCAGAGAGACGTTGCATCTCTCTGTGTGTTCTACCGCCTGTACAATGGGGAATGCTCTGAAGAATTGTTTAATATAATTTCCACCTCGGGTTTCTACAACCGCACCTCCCGTCACAGAAGTGCGGTCCATCCGCATTTCCTCGATACGGAGGTGTCACGCACTGTTCGGTCCAAAAATTATTTTATACCGCGAACCCGTAAGCTGTGGAACGAACTGCCTCAAGAGGTCATTCCATTAAGCTACGATATGGGGTTCTTTAAGAAAGCTGTGAATAGGATTTTGCAAGGTCGGCGGCGCGACAGCGTACCCCCTGGTGTTGCAGATGTCCATGGGCGGTGGTAACACTTACCATCACGTGAGACTGCTTGCTCGTCGGCCCTCTTCTCTATAAAAAAAAAAAAATATTTATGAAACTTGATGGGCGTGTTAACGTCAAAACCGCCTCGATACAGTGCCGCTAGTGTAGCATATCTCCTTTTTTTTTTTCGCGAGTTATCTTATCAGTGTAAAGAGATCAGTACAGAAGTTATCAGCGTGCATCAGAGTTATCTTATCTTAATTTTACTTTCGTGTAAAATTCTGGTTGGGGTGAATTTTGTATCATAACGTTGAATATTTATTTAGATGAATAGGGAGGTTATTTAGCTGCGAAATCTGCACAAGCAATTAGATTAAACGGATCGGGAATGCAATAACTCTTTACAACGGTCCTATTTATAAAGTCTGATGTCACCCGGGACGAAGACAGCATTCGTTTGGAAGCATAATGACCTTTTACCATTTTATCTACTAAATTGTAGGTGTAGATCTATTGATATGGCAGTTCGGAGCTATTTGAATATTGACAAGGATCCTAGGTTTTTGGTAAGTTTCCTTTTAAGTCTGGGTCTAGTATAATATAACGGTTTTATTAGCGTCCTTCGTACATATAAAATGATCACGTTCCAAATTAAACTATAGTAAAGTTCATTTGATGGTACTTCTTGAAGGAAAAATAAATCAGAGAACTAGAAACTAGGGCTTATAGAGTGGTAGGTATGTACCTACCACTTAATACATAAGTACATAATCGCTACGTAAATAAAAAAGGGACACAAATCGAAATTTACATTTTTACACGAGAGCCAATCGAAAATTTCAACATAGATTTTCTTTTATTTACAATTAAATTAAAATTTTATTTACATTGTGTGTTATACTATATATAATTTATGAAACTTTATCCATAAAATGGGCTTTATTGTCGCTGTTGCCCAAAAACAAAAAAAAACACATACCTACTCGTCTTTTTTTGTGCCATAAATCACTTTATTTTTTTATATACTCGTATTTCGCCGCAGCTTCCCTCAAATTGACGAAACTATTAAGAAGAATATAATATACGAGTATATTGCCAGGCTACCTCTATAGAACAAATATACCTAACCAAAAGCTAATTCTGGATAGGCAATCTAAAATTGTCAAAAAAAAAAACAAATAGAATCTGTCTAAAAAATTCCTCTAACAAACTGTGCAGGTCACAAATTAGGATCACCATTTTTTCTTAATGTTTCTTACATTCAACAATTACGTTTTCTTAATGTTAATTATGTTTTTTTAATTTGAGAATTTGTTAATTGTTTAATTTATGCAGTTGCAATCATTTTCATAAATATAATGTTGTAGTTTGTAACACACTTTGTAACTTTGTCACTCCTTTCACGTATGGCATAAATGCCTGGGTGTCTGTTAACCTCAGGATGTTTTTTTCTCCCTGCGATTGCGCTTTGGTTGCGTTCCACCAGCTAAGGCTTTGTACCCATTCCGTTTGAGTACCTACCTCCCGAATATGTGATAATTCGTCCTTTATATGTTCGGGGTCACAGAGGTCATTATATTTATTATACAAGTTCAGACCCAATTTAGAATAAAAATGACATTTTTTTTGGAAAATTTGTTGTCAACCACAGGCGATTTTTTGAGATGTGTCGTTTTAAAATTAGACAAACACGCTTTCACAGATAACAACTAACAAAATGGCTGCCATGTCCTAAAGTGAGGCACTGAAACCCGAAAATGCGAAATTTAGTTACTTCATATGCAAAATTAATGAATGTCCTCGTCGCATAAGAAAATACGACTAATTTATGTTACATTTTTGCAATAAAAATTTTGTATGTGTGGCCATTTTGTATTTAAACAGCCAATAATAAACGTTTATAATAATTTTATATAATTACCTATGTGCTCTATTATGTAAATTAGTCATTAGTAATTATGTATCATTATTCGTATATTTTTTTTTTTTTTTTTTTTTTTTTTTGTTAGGAGAGACAATCAGGAAAAATCCTGCATGGGACACCTGGTACCATCTAGCCTGGCTGGGCCAGCCTAGGTGGTAACAGGTAGTGTCGGACTCCTACCGACTAAAAAACCTGATTGCCTCAACATCGTGTTTTGTGACTAATTCTTGTAGCCGTGTGGCTTATTAAGATTCACCGGTCGTATTGGCGTAGTGCGAGCGCTGAAGGCGCTCAAGCCAAGAGGATAGTGTGTGTTGCAACGAGCCTAAGGGCCCCCCCCGCCGGTGAACCGGCGGAAGGAACGAACCTCGGCTTAGGGCGTTGCATTGGGGGATACCGCGGGATCGCGTGTCGGCGGGAAGCGCCCAGACATGTGTCGATGCCTAGTGAGAGTGTTAGCTGAGGGCAGTGTGTTATCGGTGTAACGATGAGGACGTCCACGTCTCCGCCAGCGGGGACGGTGTCTGTGTGCTGTGTTTGAGTTTAGGGGGACGCCTCGAAGAGGCCAATGGCGCTAAGTACGGACTCGTACTTGATTATAAGGTCCAAACGGGCCTTAGGGTTGCCGTTATTGGTCCTGAGGCCTTGGGCCAGGTCTCTGATGTCCTGGAGATTTACACCTCCCAGGACGTTTTCGATGAGGGCCAGATCCTCCATTATGCCAGTACTAGCCTGGCTTTGGGAGGAGGTGGTCTTAGGGACGGGATTGGGGGCCGGCGCAGTCGTGGCTGGAGTGGCCCTCCGCCAAGACTGCGGCTCGGGGGCGGGTGCAGTGGTCCTGCGCCAAGATTGCTGCGCAGGTTTGGGTGGAAGCGAGGGGAAGCTCGCTGATGTGAGCACTGTGGCTGGGATGGGTTGCGCGGAAGGCGCGGGTGTTGGTGCTTTTACTTGCACCGACATGAGGGGGGCCAGTAGCGCCTGCGTAGGAGAGCGCTTGGCGGGGGGTGGGGGCATACCGGGGGCCCTCCTGGAGGGCCTCCGCGGCGCTTTGGGGCATCCGCGATAATTCGCGGGATGCCCCAGTTGGCCGCAAAGGATACAGCCAGGGGGGTCCTCGGCGCCCTTGGGACGGATGCAGTCTCTAGTGCCGTGGTCGCCCAGGCACTTTACGCAGCGGGATCGCGCGTAACAATTGCGAGATGCGTGGCCATAGTATTGGCAATTGTGGCATTGCCCAATGCCGCCACGCCTATGGGGGGTCTCAAAGGAGAGACCGGAGAGCCCGCAGATAGTGCGGGTGTCGAAGATTTTCTTCCCCTCGTAGGTGAGGGAAAGGACAACCAGGACTAGGTTGAATGGGGTCCTGTCGCGACCCTTGTAGAGCCGGTGCACTTCTAGCACCGGGAAATCCTGGGATTTGAGATCCTCGAGGATCTCGTCTTCTCCCAGTTGGGGAGGGAGGCCGCGGACCACTACGCGGAGACGACGCTCCTCTTCCAGGGCGTATGTGTGAAAGGAAATTTTTTCCTTTCGGAGAAAAGAGGTGAGTGATCTGAAGTCACTTGGTGAGGGGACTTGCACTTTGATGGCCACCGCGGAGTTGGAGGCCTTTGTAAAGGAGATCTTGTGTGTCTCCATAGCGGCGCGGACGTATCCCCAACGGGCCTTGTCTTGAATGAAGACAGGGGGAGGGGGCTTTTCGGTTCGGGGAACCGCGGGCGGGGGGGGTGCTCTGGCGGGAGCAGGAGGCCGTGCCGGGCTGGGCTACGGGGGTTGGTTTCGCAGCCTTCGAGGGTGCGGAGGGGATAGGGGAGGAGGTCTTAATAGGCCTCTTCCTTTTACTGACAATGGTGAAACCATTGCGGTTCTCAATTGTGTTCGCGGGTTCGGACTCGCTGTCGGAGGATTCGGCATGGGAGGGTTCCGCCTCAGGTGAGGAGGGCTGGACTATGTCCATGTCCTCCTGGGAGGTGTCGCAAGAGTCGCAGTCATTCTGCTGCTCGGGGACGGATTCGGGGGACGCGGGGCTCTCGGATGGGGCCTCGTGTGCGGGTTTTAAGAGGTCGTAGGTCATTCTAAGGCAGATGTCTTTAAAGAGCTCCGGATTGACTTTCTTGATGAACTCAACTATGTTGTCGCTAGTGATCGGCGCCATAGTTGACTGGGGTGGGGGGAGAGAGAGAGAGAGAGATACAGATAAGCGGACTTATCGCTATTTCTGTCGCCCCGGGTAGGTGCGCCCGGGGTTGTGTAACCCTCCCTGCGGGTGAAGCAGGGAGGTGAGTGCCTAAGGTGAGCCCTAAGCTTGTAATCCGTCGCCAATCTTATTGTGCGACGGAGCCCTACGGGGTCTAGTGCGAAGGGTGTAGACACACCCGACCGACACTAGGTGCAAGCTGTGGAAGGAAAACAGAGACTAGGCCGACTAGGAGACCCCCCAAGGCCGGTTTGCTAGCTCCCGTCCAACTGACTGCCTCACCCTGAAGGGGCTCGGCGGGTGTGGTTGGGTCAACACCCCACTCGGTTCGTCGGCTCCGTTAGGTATCCACCGAGGACCACGAAACTGTGGATTTTCCCAGAAGGGGCAAAACTGCAGTTGCGGAACTGCAGTGGTTTTTGGCGGAATCAGCCGCTGCCTTGAGAAAGGCAACTTTTGATTTCTAATCGCGGGCTTCGGCGCTACGGCGCTACGGCGGCAGCTACGACGGCGGCTACGCGAGGGCAGCTACGACGGGGCGGCTACGGCAAGCGCAGCGGAGCAGGAGACGTCCGATCGCTAGGGCGATCGGGAGCGGAATGAGTTTTTTTGATTATTCGTATATATATATTGATTATATTATTTAAGGAAGACTCGAGTTGTAGAACTCAGAATGTAAGCGTCAATGTTATTGTTGTTATCCTTCTCTAAAATAGTCTGTCCTTATCATGTCCTATCTCGCTCCCACGTATGTATTAAATAAAGATAGCCTGAGGCGCCCTCAGTCGGTCGATACACGAATCCTCTCGCTACAAGAGAAGCTAGTTGAGACACCTAGATCCGAAATATAAGAAAGCCCGATCTATATGCAATCATGGACAAATGGACAACTGGACAGTTGAAATGAACATTGGAAAATTGGATATTGGAAATTGAACAATCATCAGTAAATCACTGCAGCTCTCACTACTAATAACAACTCTGAAAACCGCGCTTTCAAGAATACTGTCTCAACGCCTGCTTCTACACATCTTGATCGAAATCTCAGAGGCATCCGACTGTGTTCGTGTACCGTCAGTACGGGCAAGCTCCTCAGGCGTAGTTTTCATTGCGACCTGACTCGAGTTACCATTTCACCACCCGCCGCCCTTACACTCACCATCCTCGGTATACGCAACAATACCTATAAATACTAAAATTAGAACTGTTATATTCAACTCGATGCATAGAAAGTATAACGCCTGACTGAGGCTGTTAGCAATAGCTTTATTCGTCGTTTATTCACTGGTGTGTCATTCAGGCATACTTTAGAATGATTTTCTTATTTTTTATTAATAGGAAGAAGATGGCAGTCTAGCAAACACTTTAATTGTAAGCCATTACTGTCGGTTATGGATATCAGTGATATATGTCAGCATCAGTCAAAACCCACAGACGTTGGCTCATGCCTACCTTTAAGGATTAAATATTCTTTTGGAGAAATAATGAGAATGTTGAGGAATCGGTACAGGTACGTAAATATTTAGGAACTGGCCCAGGCGGTCCTCAACCTGCCCCACTGGCGACATAAAATTTACATAAAATCACAGGTTTTTGGACAGGAACCTGGGAAGTAGGAGATTCTCGAGCTTTATCTTTAAAGAAATTTCGAATGCTTGAATAGGAAGTATCCCATGCAACTCTATCTAATTCAATTTTTATTGGATGAGTGTTTAACTTTTACCTAGTTCGCGTACTAAATAAGCTAAATATAATTATTATTACTGAGTTTGGAAGGCGATCTAATAATAAATTGTTTGTTTTCAGCTGGAGGAAATCAAATCGAAAGAGCGGGTGATAATACAGTTGAAGCGAGAGGCGGCGCGGGCGGCGGCCGCACACGACAATGATCAGGTAAGTGGAATGATGACGTACACTGTACACACAATGCATACTTTATTATTATTATGCACTTTATGCTGTCTCCTAAGAATTCTAAAAACCTGTTTTCTGGTAAGATATTTTTCTTGCAAATTTGTGTGAGGGTTAAATAAAAAGTCTGTGTTTATTAAATACCGACGCACTAACTCATATAACCAGTATACTGAAGTGGTGATGGGTAGGCCATATTTGCCGCATCGCTGATAACCGATGTGAGACGCCCTTCGGGTAGGTGGGCCGACGATTTGAATAAGTTCGCGGGTGGTGGTTGCATGAGAAGAGCGAAAGCGTGTGTGGTGACGAGCCAAGTATATCCAACAGTGGAGAGACCCAGGCTAATGCAGATGATATGGTATGGTTATTAAATATACCATACCATAAGCTTTGTTATTAATATAAGCTTCCCCGCAACAGTTGCGAAAGTTATTAGTCGAATAGATATTTAAATTATTAAATCTAAACATGCCATGAGATTTAAATATCGGTTGTAACAAAAAATACTTTAACTTTTAAAAGACGAGTAATTTTGAATGAAAATGTAGATTCCGAGCCGTGTGAAAGGGCCTTAGGGTACATTTTAAAAATTATGAAGATTGCTCCTTTTTGACGTTTTATATAATTTTAATAACGGGACTCAGAGCAGGAGGAATGCATGTAGGTAATTTCCGAAAGTAATTATGCTGTTTGAGTATTAAAATAATATGCTTCAAGGTACGTAGTTATTTTTAAATTAGGCTAATGCGTGTTAATAATAATTGTCGAATTAAATGTACTTAAATAATGCACACTAATGGCGTTTTCCTTGTGTTACGCATTCAAGGTATGTACCATAGTACGATTTTTTTCAATTATCATCATGGTGATGGAAAGCATAATGGGAAACGTGCGTGTGCGAGAATAGAAAAAAAGAAAAAAATTGGGGCATCTGTAATATCTATTGGTTCTACATGCAAAATGTTCATATACCTAATCAAAGTACAAGTACAATAGAAGATAGGATTTTGCAAGGTCGGCGGCGCGCCCGCATACCCCCTGGTGTTGCAGGTGTCCATAGGCGGCGGTAACACTTACCATCACGTGGGACCCAAGCGGTCGTCCGCCCACTATTCTATAAAAAAAAAGAAAATCGTTCACAACGCATTACACACTAATAGTTTTAAGACGGGGATGGACGACTATCATTTTTTTGTATATCATTGTTATTAACTGTACCTTGAAGAAGTTATTTTCTTTTAAATAATTATTGGCCCCAAGAGACTATTTTGTATGGGGCCGCGGCCTCAAATATCAGAAATCCTGGTGGTAAGTGCATTGAGCATTCTAAGTGGTAAGTCGCCCATGGACATCCGCGATACTTGTCAACATTAGTCCAGAATGACAAACGTTGGCATGCCCTCGAATGCGCTACCTACTTTTGGAGATTTAGCAACTGATTTGGATAATAGGTTAGGAAAATAGGAAGTATAACAGGACAATAAGTTTACTTCATCCCATTGAACTCCACATTCCTCCTTGGGGGAATGGGGTGGGATGGGATCTAATAAAATAAAGAGTTTGTTTTATTCCACTATATTCTCCATTCTATGGGATGGATATACGATGGGGGTCATAGACTTCGGCTTATGTATAGTATAATTTTTTTTTCTTTATGGAAAAAAGTTGATAGACGAGCATACATTCCACCTGGTAATGGTAAGTGGATACTGTCGTCCATAGACATCCTCAATACATGCCAAAATCACCCCAGAATGACAAATGTTGACATAACTCCGGATGCGATGTCTACCTTTGGAGATAAGTATAGGAATAGATTTGGGGAATGAGTTGGGAAAATGAGTTGAAAAGATGGGATGGGATTGGGGTCTGGCATATTTCACTCACTACTCACTCACGAAACACGTACATTGGGAAAATAGGATAAAGTGGGAAATACAGGTAGTCTTCTATGAGAGAGGGGTAACGTGGCCAGTCGAGAGCGCCCAGCGGCTGTGGGAATGCAGCGTGTACTTTCCCCCTTTAATAGTATTGAACATTCGAATGTTCGGAGTAATACAAACTCTTTTGTAGCTCGCTAACAATATAATCAACAGGCGGCTAGGTGGCGCCAGTAGCAAATACAACTCTGTAGAACCTGTTCTTTTGGTTAGAACAACGAATTTGAACTTTAAAGTCAATCTAATAACTTGCTGATGAACGTAACAAAGTTTGTAATGCTATAAATCTTTATATGTAAGCTTCATTGTCTTAAAAGAAGAAAAAAAAAACGTTCATTAGGACACACACAACGCTTATACCGGATTGAGAAAAAAAACGAATCCGAAGACCACACCAGTTTACCTTTATGATGCGGCGGCGCTGTTATTTTATGTTGATACAAACATAGCCCGAGTACATGAACTAAAGTTTATATCTCGATTAAGTTCGAAGTTGAGCTAAATCAGTTCACTGTTTCCAAAAAAAGTATTAAAAAATCTAAAAAAAATCCTCGTCTATACTTACAAACGATATGTCGTTGAATAGGGTTCATGGAGTTCTATAACTTTTATCTAAAATTCTGTTTCTAATACCTAAGGAAATAGCAAAGTCTCTCTTCCGACTAGCGTCTGTCATCCGCCTTTTCTTTAGACTAGTTCTAGGTTTTACATGAAATTTGTAGACAAATTGTAGGTCGTATTTCAACTAAATTGAGCACAAAATACTTTTGGGTCTCTATCTATGGGTTCAATGATGTTCAAAGTGAAAGAGAAATCAAAGCCAACAATAATAGGTAGTTGGAAAAGTTCGCGGCCTTTTTGAACGTATGACTTTAGTGTGCTATATTTCTGGCAACACTGATCACTGTCGGGGAAGCGATATACCGTTTGACAGCTGACTTTTTTATAATAGCGGCAAATTGAAATTACAAGTTACAAACCTACACACATAACTTTACCGATGAAGGATGTCGTTGCTATCGACGACAGTATTACTATTATAAACATTTTACTCAATTTATGGGTAAAGATCATTGATATTTTAAGCAAGATGTTACGTTCAATACTTTATGGATTCCCAAATTTAATTATTTTCTTAAATTATTTCCTAAATTTTAATGTGAAATTTAGTTCCTAAATTGACCACCGGCAAAGTTACGTGTGTAGGTCTATAAAAGTTTTATCTTTTAATTTTTTTAACAATTTTAAAATGGAAGTTAATAAGTCAATTAAATATGTTTTACAATTTTTTTACGACAGGGGTATGAATGCTTGTAGTGTTCGAAAAGAAATTTGTGGTGTTTACGAAGAATGTGCTTTATTTAAAACTACTGCAACAAAATGGTTCAAGTTTGGTCTGGTCAAGTCAAATTCAGGTCTGGTAATTTTGATGTGAATGATGTGGTGTGGTCCTCGCTGTGGGGTAAATGATGAATGATATCATTGAAAAAATTGGTACAGATCGACACATAAGCAGTCATCAAATTGCGGAAGAGCTTAGCATTCACCACTCAATAGTTTTGTATCACCTTAATTTTGTCAAATATGTAAAATTTTTGCGTAGCGCATTATTTAATCGACAGAAATTTGGTGAATAGAATTTCCATATGCGAGATGTTGCTAAAACGAAATGAAATCGATCCATTTCTGAAGAGAATGGTAACAGACGGTTCACCGGAAGTGGCGTGGAGAAGTGGTTCACCAAAGAAAACAATGTTCGAAATCGATTTTGGTCTAAGCGAAGTGAGCCATCACAAAATATAGTCCCAAAGTCAGGCCTCACAGTCATGTTATTACGAGCTTTTGCCACATGACCTTGACTAAACGATTTATTCTGATGTCTACTGTCAGCGAATAGCAAAATTGAAACAAGCACTTGAAGAATAACGCCCAAATTATTGACTAAAAAGGCGTAGTTTTCCATCACGACAATGCTCGACCGCATACATGTTTGATAACTAAACAAAAATTGATGGACCTTGGCTGGGAAGTGTTAATGCATCCTCCATACAGTTTAGCTAGACATAGCACTTTCGAATTGTTATTTATTCCGCTCTTTACAAAATTCTCTAAATGGTGTAAAATCACATTCAAGAGAAAGAAGCCTAGAACAATTTAAATCAGTTTTTCGCTCAGAAACATCTAAAATTTTATAGCGATGGGATAATGGCTCTGCCAGAAAAATGGCGAAAGATTTAACGGACAATATTCCGTTCAATAAATATTTATGTAATTAAAAAAATGTTTATATTATTTTCACTGTAAAAAGCCCGCGAACTTATTCGACTACCTAATGGGGTATGGGTACTCAGTAGCACTACTTACTTACTTAGTAATTTGGGTACTTTATATGGGGTTCTTCAAAAGAGCTGTGAATAGATATTTGCAGGGTAAGCAGCGCGTCTGTAATCCTCCTGGTATTGTAGGCGTCCATAAATGACGGTAACCACTTAACACCAATTGGGTTGACTGCCACCTTTAATATAAAAAAATAATAATATACTTTTACAAATCAAAAGTAAATAAAATAAAAAAAATAACAATTAAAGATTACACCTTTCATTATTAGGTTTTTACAACTCACACTGGAAAAACCTCCGTGGTTTTTTGAGTGTCTGTTATTATATAGTGTATTTTTTTGATAATTAATTTCATAAACAAATAAAAAACTACTAAATAACCTATGATCAGATACTAATTGAATTAATACAAAACTAATTGAATTTAAATGCAATAACGAAACTTTATTAAGAGGCACAACTCAGTAGAACAGATCTGTATACACCGACGTTTCAAGATCCAAGTGAGCGAGCCAGCCTATGTAGCAAGTTGTTGCTAGAAGCAAATGTCAAATGTCAAACCACTCAAATGTTACCGCCATAGAGTATTTATTATACCCAATAGAGCGGTAATACTGGCCATCCAATTCCGAAACTGATCAGTGATTTGCCTATAATAAATATCAACTCTCACATGCACCAAAATAGTACAGCACCAGAAAGTGACCTGTGTGTACGTCTCCGTATAATTATAAAACACGAGATTTGCTGTTAAAATGTCTTCCTGTTCGATTCGCTGGTGTGGTAAAAATAGTAAAACATCGAACTCTAAAACAGACGGCATCACATTTCATCGGTAAGTAACAATAAATATAGAATTTTTCAATTCACATCCATTTTATCACGGCTCAAGCTAAACTGGTCGTGTCAAAATGAAACAATTGACAAGTATCTATGCGTCTTGTTTTTACCTAGTTACAACCTCGTTGCATCATCTCTTTCTATTTCTACGAACTTGTTACTAGGGTTGGACTAAGAAAATGAAATTATATTTCGATATTTACGAGTAAAGTAGGTATATTATTACATTTTATTTAAAAAAATAACTTTGCACTTATTTTTAATGTCCATTGTCGATCTAACGTCGTAGTGCTGGACATATTATGTTTATCGATTTTTTTAAGTAGGTATATCAGATCTTGATCGAAAAATACGGTCTATTAGGCAGTAGTGTAGATATGATTTTAGAAATAAGTAGGTGACGTTATTTGACAATATCGACACCTGAACGTTTGAGGTCATCGTTTACTTTCTAGAATAAAGAAGTAATAGGAAAGTACTGCAAAGATTATGTTTATGTTTAAATTTAGGAATACTCTTCTTTGGACACTGCATCTTATCTAAGGCCAGTTCGAATTAGGTGTAACTATGCTGTTGGCCTATTTTAAGTATCGGATTAAAAAGTCAAATGCAAGCCGTAGCAATTAGTGTTTTGTATCATCAGTTAATTTTTTTTTATATACCAACAAAAGTACTTATTTCGTATTGTTTTCTTAGATTTCCTAAGGAACCGGCCCTTAAAGAAAAATGGATTAATTGTACAAAAAGAGAAAATTGGTTCCCAAGTAATTACAGCGTCGTATGCTCCCAACATTTTACAGAAGACTGTTTTCATAAAGTAAAAATTCGCCGTCGCTTATTTGATACCGCAATCCCTACTCTGCATTTGCCTGTAGTGGTAAGCAATATATCCAATCAAACTAATTTAACTTTATTACACCTATAATATAGTGAGCCGACATATTGTTTTGTTTGCAGAGTAACAAAACAGAAATTCCTGAATGCTCTCCGGAAAATGCAAGTCCGATACCGTCATCGTCATCTAAATATGAGCCTATATCAACTACACCAAAGGCAGCTAAACGAAAAGCTGCCGATCCTGAAACTCCTTCACAGTTTCATTCACCGACCAAAAAACGTCTTTGCAGACGTGTTTTACAGTTATCAAATCAAATTAAGCATAAAAATAAGACAATTAAGGTATTACGAGACAAAATGCGTTACTTTAAAAAGAGAGTGGCATCTTTAAAAGTCATAATAAAGGAATTAGAGAAAAAAAGTCTTATAAAGGCAGAAGATGCTGATATTTTAAATAAAATTGGTGTACTTAATAAAGAAATCGCGCAACGTCAATATCTGAAATGTAAAACGGGTAAAATAATGAAAAAAAAATATTCACCTGAATTGAGGAGTTTCGCTCTTACGCTGAATTTTTATTCAACAAAAGCCTACAAATACGTCAGAAATACATTTAATACATGTTTACCTTCGTTGCGAACTCTGACAAAATGGTATCAAACTGTAGATGGTAGACCGGGTTTTACGACGCAGGCTTTCAGCGCATTAAAAGCCAAAGCAGAATCATCCAAAGTAGAGCTTATATATACCCTTGTGTTTGACGAAATGAAAATAAAATGCAAGGTAGAATATGAACCATCTAGTCAACGAACATTCGGTTACATGATTTTGGTAATCAACTGGATACTGACTGCAATAATGAATGTACAGAGGCTTTAGTCTTTTTGATAGTACCAATCAATGGCAGTTTTAAAGTGCCTATTGGTTACTTTCTAATCGACAAAACCAGTGGAACACAAAAAGCAAACCTAATTAATATTGCACTTGAGCTATGCCATGAAAATAAAATTACAATTAAAGCATTGACTTTCGACGGCTGTCCAGCAAACCTGGCAATGGCCAAACAATTAGGATGTAAATTACACAAGGACCAGCTAAAGACACACTTTAAACATCCAGTGACGGGTTCTAATGTTTTCATCTTTTTAGATCCTGTGCATATGCTCAAATTGCTTAGAAATACTTTTGAAACATACAGACAATTCCAAGATGAGAACGGCAACACTATACGATGGAATTACGTGAAATTGTTACAAGAGCTCCAAGAGGAAGAGAATTTTCATTTAGCTAATAAGTTACGCGCCGAACACATATATTTTAAAACAAATATAATGAAAGTCAAATTAGCCAGTCAGTTGTTCAGCCGCAGCGTAGCTACAGCATTAAATTTCTGTAAAGAGGAATTAAAATTAACAGATTTTCAAGATATTGGTGCGACATCCAGAATGATCCAACTCATAAACGATTTATTCGACATTTTGGATTCCAGAGTTCACGGCTACGGATTCAAACGAGCTTTAAACTTCGATAATCACAATGAAATCTTCGAACGATTAGAGGAGTGCAAAAAGTTTTTGCTGACTGTTACCGCAGAAATAAAAATACGAAACAAGACTCAACAAGTTAAATTAATAGATTCACCGAGGTATACTGGATTTCTTGATTTTTGTGTGGCAATCGAGAGTACTAAGGGTATGTTCAAAGATTTAATTTGTGATGAAAATTGTCCTATAAAATACTTACCGATGCATAAAATTTCACAAGATCACATTGAACTTTTTTTTGCCAATATAAGATCACATGGTGGCTCAAATGATAA
Source organism: Sesia apiformis (assembly GCA_914767545.1). Lineage (NCBI taxonomy): Eukaryota > Metazoa > Arthropoda > Insecta > Lepidoptera > Sesiidae > Sesia > Sesia apiformis. The sequence goes on from OU611958.1 coordinate 3,277,615, forward strand.
CCCCACTCAATTCACACCGAATTAGTACAAACATCTACTGGTAATTGTATACCGTTAGAAAAAAATTCTATTCTTAATTTTTCATCGGCAATCGTAAGGATAAACTTGACGACTCACAGTGAAACTGAAGAGACAGTTAGTGCTGACCATGAAAACCAAAATGATCTTAATATTTTGATGGAAACTGTCGAGCTTTCGCAGTTTTCAGAAAATGTAATAGAATACATAGCAGGATATGTGTCTAGCGAACTAGTTAAACGCATTAAATGTGGCACTTGTATAGAAGCGTTGGTATGTTTGTCAGAAAACAAGAGAAGTCTAATTTATTACAGAGATAAGGGTGGCTTAATATATCCTTCGGTTAGTGTGCAAAAAATCTGCCGTCGTTCTGAGCAATTTATAAAAAAAAATTTCATTAATAGCGTGGACAAAAGAAAATATACAAGCGACTTCTTAGTCCACAAGACTGTCAGTAGCTTTGTAGGAGAATTATTTTTTCCCGAATATCAGTACCACCAATACTACGCAGAAGAGACAGACCATTTAATTGATTTGGCTAAAAGCGTAATGAAAAAATATATAGATACAAGGCTAGCATTCCTTAGCAAAAGGAGGCAATATAATGAGAAACAAGCTGTAAGAAGAATTTACACGAAATTAATTCATTTTAAAAACCAGTAACGCAATGTATAATAATTACCATTATACCGATTTAAATTGTTTTATTAAATGATAAGTACCTATTAAAATGTTGTTTTATCTTCACAACGTTATTTAATTAAATACAACTATTTAGGAAGTTTTCCTATCATCTAAATTTTCCATGTGCTCTGTATTCCGTAAACTATCAATTTTGTTCACTCTTGTTGGGTAGTATTTAATAGTTGGAATAATGCTATTTTAATTATTTTATTCATTTAATTTTAAATATTTACGTATGTATATCTCTATAAAAAAACAAGAGAGTGTTATTTACCATGCCGTCCCACTAAACAATTTCTTTCGATATCGATATTTGCGTGCCCAACACTAGAGTTTATGTTTGACCTTGGGTCGACCAATCAGAGCGCAGTTGTCACCGCGGTGATTTGACGGAAATATTTTCAAACAAAATGAGTAGCATTTCGTCTCTATTGGGTATGTACTCCATGGTTACCGCACTCCAGCGCCCTCTCGGAAGCGAGTGTCGTTTGCTTCAGCGCCCTCTTTTCGTTTCTTTTTTGTCAATACGTAACCTCTAATAATAATAAAGCAAACGATAAACAAATAATAAATGATAAAGCAAAATTGCGTCCCTATCCTGGTAGGAAATGCCATATGGCATTAACTCCGCCATTTGTACAATTACTTGTGCAATGAAGTTTAAATAAATAAATATGTTGTAAGATTAGGCTCATGAAGCTCTAAGTCATTTCACTGCCCGTTGGTGGCCTGGAAGAGATCGCTTTTAGCGACAAGGCCCCGCCTATTGCTTTTGTATATGTTATGTTTAATTAATTAATATATGTAAAGAATTAGTTAAGACATTAATGCAATTAAGATTTTTTATTCTTTCTTTCAAGTTCTACAATGTTTGTTTAAACTTATTTCCAAAGCAGCTCAACTTACGTTTACATCATCAACGGATTTTTAAAATATTTTATTTAAATTTTCGTAGGGATATTTCCCAGAAGACGTTATATCGTCGGTAGAAATCTATTGAAACTGCTGCATGATAAAATTCAATAATGACTGCATTGGAAGCTACTCGTATGGTCGCAAGAAATAATTGTTGAACCACTGTCCTTTATTCTTAACTTTGTGATATAATACTGTCATGTTTTGATTCGTACGACTGTGACGTGATATCATTGAATTATTATAATATTACATTGTCTATATTTGCCAAATTTACCATAAAAGATAGTATTTCAACAATTAAATACTGCGACTGTAGTAGCAAAAGTTAACAAGAATTTCGTAATCATACGTAACTGTCATCAACAACACATAGGGCTGCCACCCCTCCGGGTTTGACCCGGAGCCTCCGGGTTTTGAGGACGCTTGTCCGGGCTACGGGTTAACATGGTAAATCTCCCGGCGACACGGCTGTGACGTTGAGCAATTAAAAATCTTAGAAAAAATAGAAATGGGATTTTTAAACCGGCTCTAGTGAACATTACCTAATACCCAATAGTATAGATTACTTTAATGATTATTGTTGTAACAAATGCAAAGATAAAAGTTGAAGCGTCGCTGTGTGTATCAAAGACAGTATAAGTTTATCTTGTGGTAATTTTATTCGTAATTTAGTACTAATTAAAATAAAATTATTAATAAATATAAAAGTAATAAACCTTAAATTAAAAATGTACTAAGTACTATTTTCTGTTTCGTTTTTTTTAATCTCCGGGTTTAGAGTATTCTGAAAGTGGCAGCCCTAACAACACACCGGTATTCATCGATTCATATCACGATATTAGTGGTACTTATTCATTACACCTGTCACATTCACTTTCATCGTCACCTGTTACGTCAGATAATGGAAACTAACACTCCTTAATATCTACTTATAGGTAGAATATTGTACGAGTAATGTGAAATGGGTCTCGACTTCTCTCTTTGGAACTACAATTATTGTTCACTAGCTTCTGCCCGCGATTTGGTTCGCTTGGTGTACATGAATAGTCTACATAATATCCGGATTGCAATCTACCTATTTGCCAAATTTTAACGAAATCGGTTCAGCCGTTTCGACGTGATTGAGTTACAAGCAACCAAACTTTAGAATTTGTAATATTAGTGAGATTAGAATTCATTCAGTTGGGTTCTTTTACAGAAAGAACATTGCAGACGAGCAGACAGTTCACCTGATGGTAGACCGCTTATCTGCGATACATGCCAACATCAGTTGAGAATGACAAACGTTGACCCATGCTCGGATGTGCGGCCTACCTTCGAAGATTTAGGATATTTAATAAGACGACCACAGTGAAGAACATCAAAATTATCAGACCTGAATCGACTGAACCATTTTTGCTGTAGTTTTAGATAAAGAATCTTCTCCGTAAACACCATTAAAAAACCACACCACACCATAGAAAAAAAATAGATATAGAAAAAAAACATATAGAACACCATATAGAAAAAAAAATTGTAAAACATATCTAATTAACTTATAAACGTCCATTTTAAAATTGTTAAAAAATATGAAAAACTAAAACTTTTAATTTCAATTTACCATCATTACAAAAAGGTCAGCTTTCAAATGGTATATCACTTTCCCGCCAGTGATCAGTGCTGCCAGAAATATAGCACACACTAAAGTCATACGTTCAAAAAGGCCGCTAAATTTTCCTACTATATATTATGTAACGTAGCTAAAATAAAGGGAAAATAATAAAAAACAATTCCATATTGAAAAATATCTGTAAACTCGTCGTTTTCTTCATTGTACTTCGAAACATAAATTCGCTAAAATTTCATTGTCACGTGCATTGTTATTGTTACATATAACATTTACTTTATTGTTCCCAGTATGCCGCTTTCATGTTCCGCGTGCAGACGTTGAACGACCATAAACTCAACTCGATTCACAATTTAGATACGCGTTTTGGATGTTCAGAGTCCAAATAAACGCTGCTATATTTAATTTTACATAATTTTCCGCACCGCGGTAGATACAATATTGTTAAAAAACAATCTTAACGATTAACAATTTTACCGATTGACGACTAAGCCCAGTTGATGGTGACCCTGCCTGCTGTGCAATAAATAACTCTGGAGTTAGATTCCTGGTCAGACAAACATTTGTTTAATGGCAGCTGGTGTTTGTTCGGCTCTGGGTGTTGCATGTGTTGTGTTCGTCCTTGTATGTGTTTCTGGTAATACGACACAGGGAATCCTAGTGTAGGCCATTGAGTGAACCGCAGGTTGTGTTGTTATTGTTCCTAATCTTAGATACTTGTCTGACTACTTTTATGTTTCTTTGGGAACGTAAGATATAAATGTGTTCGACTAGCTATTGCCCGCCTGCAACTTGGATCGCGTGGTCTACATGACTAGCCCATTCCTCAAGTTTCAACGAAGTTGATTTAGTCGTTTCGATGTCACTGAGAAAATATCCAAACTTTAGCATTTTTAATATTAGTGGGATTTTATTTTCTGATATTTTCCCTTCAAACAAGGAAACACAGAAATCTTTGTGATGTATTGACGTTACTACAACTCCAACAGTGGTTCGTCATCATACTGTATAAGTCACAGATCTAATATGCTATCACGTTTTCACTCGATTCACTTTATTTCATCTACCTATATGTCATCCTGACATTTAGATTTGGACTTTCAACTTCTTTTATAACTTCCATAAATACTTTTAATTTAATTCCATAATACTTTTCAGATTTAATTACCATTTAAAAATCTACATTAAATTTGTAAAAATATAGGAATGACCGCTAGTTTGTGGGCGTTTCATGACACGATACAAGATTTAGATACGCCTCTTTGCACGTAAACGCAAGAAGCGCGTGAGTTGATCTTATAACAGATTATGTCGTTAAAATAATTTACCCCAAGGACAATTTGCTCTACATCTTAGCCATTAAAGCTATATTTCGTTATGACCCAGCTATTTTTAGAATGAACAATGAACTAACTATACTAATAAAAACGCGTTGGTCACGAAATTTTGATTTTTATAAAATTATGAGCAAAATGTATCTTGATCTGTTTTTTTCCTTTTCTTATCCTTTTATGTCTGATTAATCTATTTATTAAAAAATTTAACAATATAAAATATATAAGAAATAAGATTAATATTTCCTGAAAATTTTCGTTCGTTTCCCAAAAAATGCACAGATTTTCTTTACCAAATTATGTCATATGGTATAAAAAGGTTTTACATATATTCTTCAACCTCATTAAATAATTTATATCATTTTTTAAGTGTAGGTAATCTTTCTGTCAAGTAATGAATCATTCATTATCAATCTGTCTTCAAGTTAGCGCGAGGGTTCAAGTTGAAATTCTTTTGTTGAAAGGGCCACACACCGCTCAGCACTTAGCTGAACTGTGCTTAAGTGCATATTATAATGGTTTATGATATGTTCATAGGGATAAAGTTAAAAAACTAACGTCACATTATTATGGATCTGTGTGGTCGCGCCTCAGCAAGTGTTTCAACAGAGAACGGCAGAGCGACTCCGGTTGCCGGCGACTGCGCACGCCTGACGCCATCTTGAATTTCACCCGTCACGTTGGTACTCCGCGTTTGAAAATAACGTTCAGAATCTCGTTTATGTGTGCTTGACATTAATTTTGAATTAAAAAGTGTTTCAAGTGACGTTCGTGTTGAATCTGTTGTGTTATATTTTCTTAATAACTTTGTGACTGTGTGCGACCTTATAGTCGTGATCTAACGTTCATTGCTTTGGGACTTTGTATTTCGGATTTACTTTCTATCGCTGTAAGTACCTGTTTTATTGTTTCTGTTTACCTCTCATTTAGAATTAACAGAGAAAGTTTATATTCTTGTGTTTTAGTTTACTGTGCAATCAGTTTCATTTCAGATTGAAAATTTTCACTTGTAAGAACAATATAAATGAAGCAATTTCCATAATTTTCATTTGGGATATTTTAGAATATTTGTGGTAAGTAGGACAATTTTGAGAAAATTTTAATCACTCATGATTTATGAGGTCACGGCAAACAGGATAATTTAAAATATTTAATTAAACGGTTATGTCCATTCCAAATAGAAACTTTTTAAATCAGTCAGATTGGAAACTGTAACAATAAAAACTGGCTCTAAATCACCACAAGTTGGTAATGAGAATATAAAGTACCATTCAACGATAATAATAATAACAGATATAAAATTAACAACAGCTAATCTGAACTAGAATAATATGCGAATCGTAGTTATAATTACGGAATACCGGTATGTTATTTCACAGGAAATGTGGTGATATCGTGCTGTAACGGTTTTATTATTTGTTTCTGGCTGGTTAGTGGCTGCCGGCGATTGGCCTTTGATAAATAATTCTTCCCAAGCCTTTGTTGACTGACATTGAAAAAAAGTTAAAATTTAAGGACGTTGACTGATGTTCTGTATTTGAAACGCTGAGATCGCATTCATAATGTTTTTCGAATTTATTTAATGGCAAAGGAACGCATTGTGAATTTAAATTTGATGAATAATAAATATACCTATACATAAATGTTTTATATTAATATTATTAAATCTTTAGTGAGTAATGCATTCATACATATAAAAACTTTATATAAAAATTTAGGTTCTATACTTAGACCGTATTTAAAAATATATTTACAACTTGTAGTTTACCAGTTTTACTTTCGTTTAATTATGAAATAGGAGACCTCGAGGGCTCGGCTTTATTATGATGAGCTCATGTCACGAACGCTGACTCCGTGCATACGGTTATGATAATTATATCAGTAGGATTTTTTTTTTCTTTTATTAGAGTTCACTATGTTTTACGAAGTAGTTGAAGGCGAATAATGACAGGTTTTTTATTTTATTTATATGATAATTTATTTTATTCTTTATTTTATTTTATTTTATTTAATGATAATGTGAGATTCGGCAATAGCAGAAATGAACGTAATTTCTTATAAATATTATATATATTTACGTAGATTTGTTGTATGTACTCTTATATTACATGCATTTTATAATAGAATTCTATTATATTCTATTTATAATGGAATATATGAGCCCTACATTCATATCTCATACATATTTGTCTATCGATCTCATAGGGCTCAATTCAAAACAATTTTACAATTTCAATAATTTTGTCGTGTCGAACAGGATTCAATTCTTCTTATTACACTATTGTGTTGGCATCCTAAGAAGAAAGAGGATTGGTAACATTTTTAAAGAAAGCATAAGTAACACTATATTCGGAAAGTGAAAATAAAGAAAGAGAACAAATAATGGTTATTCTTTTTGTCATTTTCCAAACTCCAAGTTCCTAGTTTGATTTTAATGAAATGTTTTTTTTTTTGGATCATTTCGAATGTCATCAAAATTAGTTTGTGCCTTTCTTTCCAAGGAGGGCCAGTTACCAATGTCAGGTAAATATTCAATGTATCTAATTTAATTCTATTCCCCGTCGCGTCGCTGCGTTTCCTGGAAGAAATTTACCAAGGAGATAATCTGGTCTGTTGTGCATTATTTTGTTAATCCCTTTTATATTATATATAATAAAGTATAATACTTACATAATAATCATAAAATATAGTTAAGTAGGCAATTTCAAAATGAATAAACAGTACTTTAAGCGGTTGCATAAGGTCACAAAATTACGAAAGAGCCGCACAACCTTTTAGTAGGAATCGGAGGCTTCTTCAACGTTTTATAAGCAAAACCGTAGAATAGAACTGGTTTACAATAATACCGGCTGTTCCATCAAGAGCACCCGTCACTCGAGCACAGACTATAATAAATTACTATCGTCCAGTCTACATCATAAAGAACTTTCTACTCGCCTGTCACTTGTCGAAGGCACTTGCTTTTGATAATTGTGCATTCGTAAGCTTTTGCATTGCGTTAGTTATGATTATTGTCGACGTTGATGTTATTTATTACCTGTGATGTATTAAGAAGTTGTATTATGTGAGTTATAGAATGTCCGTTTCAACGTTATGATATCAACTCATCAAGTCATCACGTTTTCTTTGTTGGTGCATTATAATTTTGGATCCACTTTAAAGATTTCCTTAATTGATTTTATATCTTTTTCATGCCCTTTAAACTTTTCGGGTCCTAGAATTGTAATGTTTGAGATATTATTGTCTGTGTGATGTCAGTTTCCGTTGCCATTTTCTTTAGTATTTCTACTCCCTCATGCCTCCTATAGGATTTATAACAGATTTAAATTTGTGTTAAATATTGTATATGTCGTCTTTAGATCACTATAGGCGAGCTTCGTCAAGTCGACAGTCTACCTGGCAGTAGTGCGTTCCATACTAAGCTGCCCAGTAAGTGCTCTCCATTCAAGGACTCGTCTACCACATTGTTTGTCGTTCCTGCGTCAGATATAACTCACCCATTGCAACATGCTAGTTCTATTGTAGCTATGTCGTTGACTTCTCTCGTCTTTGGTTCTTCGTTACGAATCTTATCCCTTATATAAACTGTGAGCTTTTTATCTTATTTTATTTCTGCTAGTTTATTCCTACCTCTGTTGGTCTAGTTGCACGAGTTTTGAGTATCGTTGAAGTCGTTGACCTGTAGTTTTTGGTGCCAGTACTTACAATCGACTGCGAAAACTGTAATAGCGTGTTTTTGTTCGGATATTGGTTTATATTTATCTGTATAAGGATCTTTGTATTGAGTAGAATAGAATATTATCTATTTTTGGATGATAAGTAGATATTAGTTGGAGTACCGGTTCACACTATATATTTTTTGTATATAGCTGTTAACCGCATTTGCTTAATCTGAATATAAAAAAAAATATACTAATTTTAATCAGAAAAAAATGTATTTGACATTTATTTTTTTTCCGTTCAAAACTGGTGTTAATCTGAAACAGACAAATATAGAAATAAATTAGGTAATATTTAAAATTTTATAGCATAGATATTTTAAACTTTTTAGCTTGTCTTTGAAGTCAGTTTTTTGTTTTAAAAATATATATGTATTTGTTTAACACTATTAGAACATAACTAGAATAAAGTATCTATTAAATTATTTCGTACCTAGTTTGTACTTTAATTACCTAAATCATATTCAACATTTATTAAGATTTATTATTACGATCGCGTGATCCATGCGAGCACTGGATAATAAATGTTTATGGTATACTATAAATTCAACTCATAGTATTTAAAAATTGTAGAAAAATAAATATGTCAGGTATCGTTGGAAAACTCTAAGTAGGCTAGCTTTTCATTTTTCTTTGTTTTGCCAGTTTAATAACTTTAACGTGTTTTCAGTTAACGTAGTCGATCGCATGATGTTCATTTGATATTTATTTAATTTTTTGGTTCACTTTTTAAGAATCGGATCGTCTGGATGAAACACAGGTTTAATATTTAAGCAATTCCACACGTCTTTGTTCTTTTTGTTGTGATACAAAAACATAAACAGAACTTGTAACAATTGCCTGTTTATTACTCGTGCTGTTATGACGAATATACAAAGGACACGACGGATTGCGCCCATCGAATAACTACTCGATTTATCTATATCGATCAATCATGTACGATCGATATACAAATTAAAAAGTGTGATTTTTAACTTCATTTTGATGGCTATCAAGAGTGAAAGCGTACGGAATGTGATGTTGAATGTTACTATGTTATTCGTTATGCCACTTAATATTTATATCAATACAAATCTGATATAATTTGTTCTTAAAAATTGACTAGCGACCCGCCCTCGCTTCGCTTCGGTTTATAAGTTTTTTTTGTTTCATATTTTTTTTTCAAAATTCCAAAATAAAATATGGCCTATATTAGACACGGATAATGTAGCTTCCTATTTGTGAAAGATTTTTTGAAATCGGTTCAGTAGTTCCAGAGATTATCCTCAACATACCTACAAACACACAATTTTACCTCTTTATTATTATTAGTAACTAGTATAGATTAAAGTACAACATGCGTCGTTAGTGTTAGTCACATGAGCGACCAACATTTTATTTTTTTTTGTCACCGGCATAGATCGTTGGATTAGTATGCTAAAGCGGCAATGGGCAGGTCATCTGGTAAATAGCACAGGACCGACAAACGATGGGGTAGTGGACGAGTGCTCAGAGCCCACGTGGATGGACGGCTTGATGATGTTCGTCATGGTTTATTTCGTCCAGTCGTCGCTCCACCGGTTCACCTAGTCGGTGGACGTCCCATACTGCACTTGACAAAAAATATTTTATAAGGCCGTTGATGTTAACTGGTAAAATTGTCTTCCTGTAACAGACGACTTTATATATTTTTTAAATATTTCTTTTTAAAAATATGAATAATAGTCACTTTTAATAGTTGCAATAAACAGTAGTTAGTAAAAGTATTTACTAAGGAAATTGATCGAAAAATTCGAAAACTACTTATTTATTTGACTTGTGTTAAAATGACAGTGGTACATTAAAGAGATGATATAACTAAAGTAGTGACACTAACACAGTTGTCTGTTCATACATCTGACGGCGTTCATACATCTGAAGGACAAATTTTTCCGTCGAAGTCGAATTTTCGAATCAGCCGTCATTTTGAATTTTTTATGTAATTTCTTGAAATAAAAACATTAATAACAATTCTTACTTAGTTTTATTCACCTTTTCACTCAATAATAAATACTCTTTATTGCATTTATACATTTATTTCTTTATTGCATTATTATATGTGCATAAATAATAAATGACAGAATATAATAGGCGACCTTATCGCAAAGGCGATCTCTTCCAGGCAACCTTAGGATATAGAAAAATAAAAGCCATAGAGATAACTCAATAAAATTTATAGGGTAAATAGCCAATAATATGAGGAAGTTTTTAAAATAGGTTTGGATAAAAAAAAGTTATGTGACGTTTTTTTTATTCGCCCTTAAAGATGTTGGTAAATATTTTTTTAACTTTATTGAATTAAATTTTTTTTTGGCGCAATGATATAGTATATGGAATTAAATCTTTTTGTGTTTGATAGGCCTAACATTCTGCTAAATCTGAAAAAAATCACGCACTTATCTTAATTATTAAAGTCACTATGACCAAAAATATCTTCAAACTCGTAGTTTCGTGAATAATCATAAAAAAAAACATAACTTAAAGTACAAATAATCGCGAGGCGTACGTGGGGATGATTCGAGTACCCCTGGGGGTGTTCTACCTTTGGACTTCCTCTTGACACCATTTCTTGGGACAACCTGTATGTTGAAGGTTCGTAAATGCAGTAAGTAACATTTTTCATGAGTCGGGTTTCTTTCGTGAATAATAAATATATGTAAAGTAATATTAATATACACAGTTCCGTGTATCGTGCATTAATACAAATGATGAATTTCGGCGAACATTATTTTGTTATTATTTTCATTATAGAGAATAATTTCAAAGTACCTATTGTTGTAAGATGATAATAGAACAATCATGATGAATCCCATGACATACGTATTTTTCATAAAAGCGTTACGTTCTGCTTTTTAGTATTTTTCAAACCTTTATACCGCTTTCCTGAAAAGCTGCATTTTTTTAGATGTACCGGTTCTCACAAGACAGAAATCTGGGTGCGTTAACACTGATTTATCACGTAAATACGAAAGAGCTGATTTAAGTAAACACGACTTCTATTGAGGTCGACACCGCTCACGTGACCTCGACGTCAGCACAAGGAACACAAGTACTAGTAGTAGTTAATACATATCCTGCAGATCTTACAAGTCTTGTCAGTCTTGCAACGGAAGTCGAGACGGATCCAAAACATGTATTGTTGTTCTTTTTCAATCATTTGTTTACTCCGGTATTTGCATTCAATGGTAATGTTATGAATGACTCTTGTGAATGATCGAATTGAATTTAAATTACATTTTCTTTGTTTGTTTGAGGTTTATTATTTTCAATTTAGATCGACGTTCTCACTATTGTTAGCTCGTGTAATCAAGCTATTAGTAATATCTCGTACGAGCACAGTGTTCTTATAGATCAGGGTTGTCCAACTGGCGGCCCGCGGGCCACATGCGGTCCCCGATGCCGTTTTGTGCGGCCCCCGAAAGCTTATTAGACAAAAAAAATCAGAAATTTAATTTGAAATACCTTCCTTTTGAAAAAGATTTTATAATTTAATATAAACAAACTACCAAATTTGCTGGTTTATAATTTAATTAAAATAAAATATTTAAAACAAATACTTGAGAAATATAAAGAAATATTACTACTTTTGGTTTTATTAATAACTTTACCTTTCATAGATTCTTATTGATACTTTAAAATTAAAAGTATATGTTAATAATTTAATTTAAAGTTTAAATTAAAGTATTATTATATGGTCCGCAACTACGTTCAAGGTTTTAATTTTGGCCCTTGAGGCTTTCTAAGTTGGACACCCCTGTTATAAATTAGAAACATACTAAACTAATTGTTAAATAAGCGTATACTTCTTTATAAATAAATTTCCAAAATTTTAGCATTCTTTTTAACAATAATAATATATTTAAAGCATAAACGCAACGATCGGGAAAGACGTCTGAAATTAACAGACATAAAATTTTGTCAATGAAATTGAGAAGTGGGGCCTTTTTAATAAGAATATTTCAATACAAAATTGATTTAGTTACTAACAGTTTCTTTTTATAAACATCGTTTGGCAACAAATGTGTGAAGTGATATTACACTTTTTTTTTTTTGATAAATTATTTGTTAATATTTCATAATGTCTATAAAGTCCAAATTGCTATTAAAAACATGATTTCACTAACTGAAACTGGCGCTATCTACTCGCAGTTATCGTATTTCAATGCTGTTTTATTTCATCTTCTGTTGTCCCTAGTTCCTGTTATGATAATATTTATTTACTCGCTTTTACTAATGTGTAAGTTTATCATCATCGCCGAAAACCCCTGAACATTTACTCAGCCTTATCAATTTGGTTCATCTTGTATGATGAGTTTGATGAGTCAAATTGACTTATTGTGTTTTCCTTCTGATTTACTCATTGCTATATTTACTGTTTCTTCTGTTACTTTCAAGTAATATTACATATTTTTTATAAATACATAACGTTAGTTATTGGTTTAATTGTTTTTAATATATTTTCTTTTAAGATCTTTTCTTGTCTCTTAATATGTGAGGTTTAAAAATAACATATCTTTCGTATTGCTTTATCTTGAAACTCAGACATAAATAGAACATTTGTATGCATGAGACCAGCTTTCTCACGATTCTAGATTCCTGAACCAACTAAATTTTAAATTAAAAAATCTTAATTAATCAAAATCAATAAATAAGAAAATATCATAAATCCACATCGACAATTAAGTCCCTTTGATTTGATGGTAGATATATGGCATTTTGCAATAAAAGTAAGCCTACTCGTATACAACATACGAATACGCATTATGAAGGCTACCAAAAAATAAAATTCCTATAATTCTCACGAGTTCAGTTTTCAATGCGGTCAAAGCAGTTGCTTGAAAAGAGATTACCTATAAAGCGATTGGGAAGCATTAAAAACATATTACAATACTTTCTCCGTTTCACCATATTCATATTTATGAATACGGCATGTGGTGCATTACCGTTGATCATTCACGCGGTATTGCAAAAATAGAGATTATTGAACTCTTTACTTAAGGGTGTAGATCGTGAAAATCACCGAAAAGAGTGTTACGATTTTTCATATTTAACCTATTTACATATGATTGATATCAATGATAATTTGTATATATTACAATCAAAGACCAATAAGTATGTTCATGCTTATATTAAACTCTTAAACCTAATAGTTGTTATATAATAAACGTCAACAAACGCACAAAATTGAGTAAAAATGCAAAAACATGACTTCGTATTTTTCAGATTTAACCCCATAAATCAACACAAATTGATAAAAAGAAACACTTTTTGAACACTGAAGAAACCAATAAGTATAGCTGTATACTTCTTTTTATACCTTTACAAACAAAGACTTCCTCTTTTAAAGCCCTAAAATCTAGATATATTTTAAGGTAAATTTTTCATACACAAATGTATGGGATAAAACGTTCGTTTCATTCGTGCAATCTCGGTGGTCTGCAGCGGCAGTTCCTTTCTGTAAGTGAACGCGACACCACGCTTGTCGGCTGCAGACAGCAGAATTACGTATTGTGAATTTGTGTTTTTTGTAAAAAACTGTAAGTATAACATTTTTATAATTAATTTATTTTCAGTTAGTAGAAAGTATCGATATAATGAATGTCTGAAAGAAAACCATGATGGAACTAGATATAAATCGTAAAAAATACAATATCTACACTAATAGGTATTATAAAGAGGAAAGATTTGGATTTTTGTATGTAACGAATAAACTCAAAAAGTACTGGACTGATTTTAATAATTCTTTTATCATTCGAAAGCTACATTATCACTGAGTAACATAGGCTATTTTTTTCGCAGGACTGATTGAATTTGAGTGTCATGCCAGGGAAAAGAAAGTTTTGTACGCATTATAAAAATATGAAAGCCAAAAGATCTCGGAATAAAATGTAAGTTCCTCCCTACTTATTTATTATCGCATTTGAACAGGGTACATTACAAAGCTAATACAATATGTCATATGATTTAGATCGCCCGATTCAGACATATACCTACAATAACATGTAAATATTGGTTTGTATTATCTATATCTATACTGATAAATAAAATTGAAGTATCTGTATGTAATATCAAAATAATAGGATTTTTAAAAAAAAAAAAGGCGATACGGAGTTCGCCGGGTCGGCTAGTATTGTCTAAATATCAAATTGTGGAAGTAGGTAGGCGACAGCGCAACTTTGTCGACATACCTATACCGCCAAACAGACGCGAGGCGCCTAGCGTCTGGCTTAGGGTTGTACAAAATAAATAAAAAGTGGATAATATTGATGAATAATATTTCCAGTATTGAAAATAAAGAAAACCTTGGGGCCGAGACTCTGAGCAACAATGCTACGCGCTGTATAGAGGTAAGTTGTTATACGTAATTCTTGTAGACTTGTTACATAAATAAACAAACTACTTAGTTAGTGATGGGCGAAGACAAAATCTCAATACCTACCTATAGATTTTTCTTGCAATATTTATTATTTTCATCGAGAGACAAACACCTTAGTACCGAAATACTTCTCAATTACTTTCTCAAAAGAAAATTTACGTTCAAATAGGTGACGTCATAAAAAAACAATACCTAATGCGTAAAGAAATTATAATTTCTATTCATCAGGAACCTAATATTGTATTAATTCTTTTGCATTTTTTTAAATTTTTAATTATTTTTTATAAAAAAAATCAAGCCATTATCTTTCTTTACAGGAACTAGTTATTGAAAACGACCAAGAGGGAAAGGTGGATGAAATGGAAGTTGGGCGTAGAGTTGTAGACGTTTCTTTTTTTTTTAAAGCTCTTCAGGCCATAGGGGACCACGGTCCAATGGATTGTAAGTTAAGTTACCTCAGTATAATAGGTGAAGTAAAAGTTGGTCTGGACTCAAAACTCATCATGAAATGTAGTATGTGTAGTATGAAATTTACTGTGTGTTTGATTGAAAAGAAAGAAGATAGAATGGAAGTGAATCATCAAATTGTATCTGGTATCATATCATCTGGTGGGAGCTACTATCAGTTAAAAACATTAACTGCCGCAGTAGCCCTACCAATCATGTCACCTTCATTATACAATGAAATTAATAATACGGTTTGCGATTGGTGGGAAAAGACAGCAGCACATTCCATGGCAGAAGCTGTCAAGGAAGAAGCGGAGTACGCAGTGTCTATAGGTAGTGTTGATAAAAATGGTACATCATTAATATCTGTTGCTGTTGACGGTTGTTGGAGCAAGAGATCTTATGGTAAGAATTTTTCCGCCTTGTCCGGCGCAGCTGCGATAATTGGCATTAAAACTAATAAAGTATTGTTTTTTGGAGTTAAAAATAAATACTGCGTAGTTTGTGCACGAGCCGCAAAGAACGACAGTCAGCCCTCGGAACACCGTTGTTTCAAGAATTATTCGGGATCATCTACCGGTATGGAATCGACCATAATAGTTGAGGGGTTTAAACGTTCCATTGTTGATCACGGTGTAATTTATAATAAATTTGTAGCAGACGGCGATTCCAGTACTTATAAAAAAATATTAGATTCGCGACCGTACGGTAATTTAACAGTAGAGAAAATTGAATGCAAAAATCATCTTTTACGAAACTACTGCAATAGCTTGGAGAAACTGTCGAAAGACACTAAGTATCCTTGCGAATTGCGGAAATTCCTAAAAGAAAGGTATTTGCGTTTAAGAACGGGTGTAAAATGCGCTATTAAATATTGGGGCGATCAAAATCAGTCACTCGAAGAAAAAATAAAAAATCTTAGTGAAGATATCCTAAATGGTCCACAACACGTATTTGGTAATCACCAATATTGCAAGGAGTATTTCTGTAGACCTGATACTCGTCGAATAGAACCTGTTGGGTTGCTTCCAGCAATTGTTGGATGCGGATTAATGGACGCGGTACACATTTTAAGTAAAAGACTGTCATATCATTCTAGAAGTTTAATTCATAATTGTACAAGTAATATAGTTGAAAGTTTTAACGCAGTGATTGCCAAATTAGTAGGGGGTAAGCGTGTAAATTATTCTTCCCGTGGTTCTTATGCGGGCCGATGCGCAGCTGCTGTTGTGTCTTTTAATACAGGATCGATTCATAGTAAAACTCATGAAGTAATATTTAAATCTAGTCCTAATCCTTTGATCGCGAAAGTGGAAAATTGTAATCGTAGAATCCGTTTAATTGCTAAACCTAAATTAAGATTGAAAAAGAGCCACAGCGCTGTATCGAAAGACGCTCACTATGGACCAAACTGCGAAAAACCTGATCTGAGTCCAGAATTATATGAGAAAGCCAAGTCATCTTTTTTAGCCGATTTAAAGTTGTCTTGTGCTGAAAGAGAGGAGCTTGAAAGGTCGACCCATTTGCAAAGAAGTAGTTCTGAGTGGACGAGTACAAGGAGAAAATTACTAACCTCATCATCGTTCGGGGAAGTTTGTAAAAAACGAGAGAGCACAAGTTGTGCTGTTCTTGTTCGTAAAATCGTTTATGGTAGTAATATCTCCAGTTTGCCTGCTGTACGGTACGGTATCGAAAACGAAGAAACCGCAATTAAACAGTTAGAAATTCAAGAGAATATTAGTATACAAGGTTGCGGTTTGTTCGTCGACGATCAATATGAATTTCTTGGTACTACACCAGATGGCATTTATGCAAACGGTTTAATTGAAATTAAGTGCCCACATTCTTTAGCTGGCATGACTCTTGATGAAGCAATGGCCAAACATACCTTTTGGGTTAAGGACAAGGCTTCCAAGGGTTATGTCATAAATAAAAATCATAACTGGTATTTCCAAATTCAGGGACAGGTACATATTACTAAAAGAAACGTTTGCATGCTTGGCATCTGGTTTGGTGCTACTGTACCTATGAAAGTTTATATTATAGAAAAGGACGACAAATTTTGGGAGGAGAAAATGGAGATGAAATTAGTTAGGTTTTATTACGATTGCCTACTTCCAGAATTAGTTGATCCTCGGCAGTCACGAAGCATGCCCATTCGTGACGCGCCCAGTATCATAGAGGCTATGAAAGAGAGGAAAGAAAGAGCTTTACGTGTTATGAAAGAGAAGAACGCCTAATGATTTTGAAAGATACAGGTAACTTAACTACCCAGCCAGTCGATTCACGTAAACACGCCAGTCCAAAAGTCGTTTTAACTTAGGAACTTAGAAATCGCCTTTTGGTTTTCTGTTTTAAACGCACTTACTTATCTAGTCTTGGATTGTCATAAATCTTCCAATAGCTCAATTACTATACAATTTCTGAGTTACCTGGTGTAAAGAATCATAAAAATTGGTTCAAAAATACAGCGAATTGAGAATTCTCCTTTTTTTAAGTCGGTTAAAAGGGCTAAATTTGCAAAAAACGAAGTGACGTCACTGCGCTACGGTTTTTATTACTTACGTGAATCGGGCAGCTGGTAACGTTTTCATTCTGATAGGTTTTGTGATAGCCATTGATTTTATCATCAAATTAGCAGAAATCAGAACTTGATCCGTAATCGAATGAAAAACCATTAGAATTTTGAACTCATATTTCGTTATTGTTTAATTACATACTTTTAATTAGTATATTAATAATTTACAAACTTCTGTTAAAATTAGTAAATAAATGAATTATTTACTAATTTTTGTACAACCCTAGCACGCTTTTGAGATAGCGAGTAATGGCGACTCATATTTGTTATTGTGTAGTAAATAAATCATTTTTATACTTGTGTTTCATTTATTGACATTTTTTTTAAAACCCTAGGATTTTTTTTAGATATCGACGAGGTGATCGTAAACAAAAAGTAAGTATTTGAGTTTACGCAATAGGCACATTTCCTTGCGTAGAGATAAACACACTTCCTACTGAATTTGCAATTATTTTATTGAATGAATATTTTACGAATTAGAATAAATTTTGCTAGTGAAATTACAAATAAATGAATAGTTGGAATTTTAGGTAAGTAGAATACAAAAATGTCAGATGTCAAATGATAGAAAAACATAAAAATTGTGTCTCAACTACTCTTATTAATCTATTAAAAAGAATCAACAGCTAGTTTCCAAAAATTCAACGTTATTGTTATGCTGTAAATATTCAAGTTCAATAACAATTTCTCAACGTGGAACGTTTGTTGCAAAACATTTTGAAAATCGCGCTCTCTAGGTCATTCATCCGCCCCGTCGGATGTTACATTAAACTTTGGCGCTGCGGTCGCTCGAAATCGAGATCTCAGGCCAACAATCTACACCCTTAACTGTATGTTTATTTCAGCCATAAAAAGTCTGAAGCAATCGTGGTATTTATAATTACGAAAATAACAATTTATGTAATCGTATCGGAAACGAGATACCTACGTTTTAATACGTATTGTTTGAATTGGAAGATATTTTTTATTTCGCGAGTTTTGTTTCGTTCTAATATAGCATTATTAGCAGATATATTATTTATTATAGTTAGTATTTAGTTAGTTATTTAGTTACTAGTATTTAGTTATTTAGTATAGTTAGTTACACTATTTAGTATGTGATACGGTGTTGTGTTGTATTGTGTAACTGTCCTTGTTACATTTTTTTATTTTTACTCTTATCATCTAAGTATCTTTACGGGTTTTGACTATTTGCAACTGACTTTACTGCTTTTTATCAGACTAACAAATATTTATTTAAATTTTAATTATGTAGATAAATATTGTAGATGAACCACAATGAATGCTTACATTCATTGTGGTTTTTGTTGTAGCTATGTCTAGTATAAAATATAATATTCTAACTAAACAGTGTCTGAATATACTATTACAGTTAACGAGCGCAGTTTAATAATTCAGTCATCAACTCATCACGTACACACATCTCGGCCAAAAGTAATACACATCGGGTTTTAGAAAGAGACTATATTTTGTAGAGCGTGGTCTCTGTCGTGTGCCGTTACGACAGATATAACACTACAAAACCGAAGCTAGCCGATTATAGTCGATTTGTATTTGTTTGACTCGGACTCTTATAGTACTACAGCTTTCATTTTAGATTCATCTGTCTTCTGTAAGGAAATCACAAATTCGATATGTTTTTCTACGAAAGTCTCTAAGTTAAAGGTTAAATTTATCACCGACGGTATCACCGATAATATTTAAACATTTCAATTTCTCATCCTCGAGATCCGCTTCGATTTTACATTTGATCTCAATAAACTGCCGTGAAGTTTCAATTGCAGTTGTAATTTCCATCGTCCATTGAAGTCAATGAGAGCGTTCGTTCATCACGATTCCGTTACTTGTTATGTGTCTTGTTTATTTAGATTGCTGTGAACTGGTTAGTGACTGCGACGTGGAGTGCAATCTCATGAAATTGTATTAACTATTGACTTTTGCCCGCGGCCTCGCACGTGTGGAAAGTTAACCCTACGGTTAAGTTAGCATTATAATTTGTTAATACTGGTGTGCTCTTTTCGTATTGTCTCGGTCTGTAATGTGACACATAATTCTGCAGACCTCCTTCCTTGATTTCAGCAACTTCTTATCCAGTAAAATTCGATGTCTCGATACGAGGACTCTTCCATTAGACCAGGTCATCACATATTTAGCCAGCCACTTTATTCTAACTAGAGTAATATCAAATCATAAAAAAGGTTCTAAAACCTCTGATGATAGGGCAAGCAGGAATCTTGTTCTTTTTTAGGCATGGTATTACGTCTTATAAAGTTTCTATTACTATACTGAACTCAAATATCCATGTTAGTCCAACAGCTCGTGTGGTACACACGCGCTTTTCAACTAACTAGCAGTGGAATATTGTGAAATACCGAACTGCACAAAATTCCAAGTGTTTCGTGAATCGTACTGTGATTGCGTGACACAAGCCGTTTGATTCTCGCCTTGATGTTAGAAATCGAACTATATGTGCGATTATATTATATCAATTAATATTAGTTTCAATTGTGATATAATGTAGATACTTGAGTTATCGAATTATTTTTAGCTATTTCATTACCTTGTCTGTATTGTTCTACTTTAATTAAACTTTTAAACCGAAGGTATTTTCAGGGGTTAGCTGGCGTTGAGGTGTAATTATTATTTTTTTAAATGCGAATTCGGGATTTCTGATATAGGTACAGTAGATTTCTGATATGCGTGAGCTTTAGATCCTCTTACCACCTGTTACTGCTCACAATTGGCCATTACGACATCATATTACGTGTCAATGTTATAACAAATTTTAGCACCAACGTATTACCCACAGCTGCTAGAGAAAAAACTGCATAATTTCGTGAGTATTAATTCCTTAGCAGGCACGCTCTAATTGGGCGATTGGACGCGCTCGTTTAACAAGTTGTAAAACTGTATCGCTCTATTTCATAGGTGCGAACGATTCTATCACGACAGGCTTTCACGAACTTAATGTAAGACAATATTTAAACATCGTTTTTTAGTTACGTTTTCAACATTAGGTACCAATTAGTACCTATTAAAATTGTTTATAATTGAAGTACACAAGATTGTTAATATTGTCTTCTGAAAGTGGTTTCGGTATAAGATACATTTTTAATTTTCATATTTCGCCTCCTTACAGTATTTTAATACATTGCAATACTATTACTAATTTTAACATAATTAAATTGTCCCATAAAGCTATATAACCTTTGTCTTTTAATTGTTCTCTTTTGTATTAGTGGCCCTATTGGGCCAAATCGCTTACGAGTAGCCAAAATATTTGAGAGAAACAATAAATACAGCACAGATTTGATCTAAGTACATATACGAGTATGCTTACTAGTAGTCACCAACCCGCTTGCTTAAAGAAGAGGTGTGTATCCAGTAGTAGAGACAAGTAGGCTGATAGTATGGTATAGAGCAGTGGTTCTCAAACTTTTTAAATGACGGAACCCTTTTGGGAAGCAAAATACTTGATGGAACCCTACAATAAAACAATTATTTTTATAAGTGTATTCTATATTAATCAGCATAATAAAAGTACAATGTATCAGTTACTAATTATTATTTACTTCACCACTTGGTAAGGACAATAATAGAAAACATTAAAAAAGAAAAAATCTAACTAGTGGGAGGTATGAAACTGTTTTTTATTTTTCATCAATTGCTTGATATCAGGTTTGATGGAAGAAAGTTGGAGTCTCATATCAGCTTCGGCGTCCAGTCTATTGCGATATTTTGTTTTCGTGGCTGCGTAGGTAGAGAATCCTGTTTCGCACAAATATGTAGTTGGGAACGGGAGAAGAATATCCAGAGCCATTTGGCCAAGCATTGCATATTCATCTTGGATTCTGCACCAAAAATCATTAAGAGGCGTCGTTTTGAACAATGACTCCATACTTGTGTCTGATGACATTTCTAAAAGAGATTCATATATCTCATTTGACATGTTTTCAGGCTTTTCCAAGTTGGGTAAAAAAGGATTATGAATCCAGGAGTTCACTTTAATTTTTGTATTGTGTTCTTCGGGAAAATACTTTTCAAAAGATGCGCGCATCGAACTGAGATATTGGACCAATTCTTCAAACACATTATCTTCAAACATTTCTGAGTCGTTTTCGCTAACAAACTCACTGAGTAACGTAAAACTTTCTATTTCTTTCTTACCAATGCAAATGATCCAAAAATCTAATTTTCTTTTAAAAGCAGTTATTTTATTATAGGCCTGAAACACTGTTGTCTGTTTACCTTGCAACGATAAATTTAATTCGTTAAGTTTTTGAAAGATATCCGCCATAAAAGACAATCGGAACAACCAAGTTTTATCATACAAACGGTCCTTCAAATTAAAAGAAGTATCTGCTGAAAGAAACATTTGTAACTCGGCTCTAAGTTCAAATAGCCTTGTTAAAGTTTTTCCCCGAGACAGCCATCGCACTTCTGTATGGAGCAGCAGTGTTTTATGTTTGCTGCCATAATCTTCACACAATAATGAGAACAATCGGGATTGTAGTGGTCGTGATTTGATAAAATTAATTATTTTTACCGCTTCATCCATAACTAATTTTAGATTAGACGGCATTTGCTTCATCGCAAGTGCTTGTCTATGCAGAATACAATGACTGGAACTACAATTAGGCGCTTTATTTTTCATTCGTGACACTGCTCCTGCTGTTTTACCTGTCATCGCCTTGGCCCCATCTGTACAAATGTCAATGCAATTGTTCCAACTGAGATTATGTTCTTCAAAAAATATATTTATTTTATTAAAAATTTCTTCCCCGGTAGTGTTTGTAAGCAGCGATGAACACATAAGCATGTCTTCTTCAAAAGAACTTTTATATGGATATCTCACAATAACCAGCAGGATAGCCAAACCAGCGACATCAGTCGACTCGTCCATTTGCAAAGCGAATCGTGTATTTTGTAGACGTGTAACTAGTTCTTGTTTGACGTAGCTTGCCAGATCATGGATTCGTCGTGAAACAGTATCGTTTGATAGCGGAACAGTAGAAAGATGCTTTGCAGATTTTTCATCAAGCATACATTTTGTTATGTCTAATACACATGGTTTTATTAATTTCTCAGCGATAGTGTGCGCTTCACCTGCTTGTGCAATGCGATAGCTAACTAAGTATGATGCCTCCGTGGCCTTTTCGTTGGTAGTTTGTGTTACATGCATCATATTTTTTTGACTTTCTAATAACTGATCTTTTTTGCGAACAAAAAATTCTTTATTCTTGTCTTTAGTCTCGGGGTGTACGGTTTCTAAATGTCGACGCAATTTGGCAGGTGCCATGGAACTATTAGGAAGCAGTTTACTACAGAGCATGCAGAGAGGTGAGCCGTTGGAATCAACAAATCCGAAACTGATATAAGATTCATCATACTTCCTTTTTTTCGTCTTTGAAACCGTCGAGCTTGACGTCGTGGCACTCGTGGCATCATCTTCTGGATCGGTGATTGCTAAATTCTCCGCGCGCATTGCTTTTGAACATTCAGCGTCATTAGAAGATGTTGTTGGAACACGTTTAACACCTTTAAGCCAACGTTCCATTCTTCTTTATTTATAATGTTACAAGTCAGGATAGTGGGGTTTAAATAATGCACAATCGTTACTGCGTATAAGAGACTAAATTTAGAACCTACAGGGAAGAAATGTATAAAACTGAGACAACAGAATACAGCAGGCAGTAAAACAATGAACACTAGTTTCTCGCTAGCGAGCTTGTAAGTAGGTAGTAACTTATCGCTCCGAACGCTAATCATCAACTGACGACGCCAACGCGCGATCGCCGCTTTTATACTTAGTCCTAGACTCGATCTCAAATATTCTCGAAAATACTCGAGTCGGCACCTTTGATAAACAAAAAGCAAAAATAAAAACAGAAATTTAAAAATAGCGTTGTAAACAATATCGACTTTATCCTTTGAAGTTAGAGACGAAAGTCGCTAGTTGACAACTATAGCGTCTAATTCAGAGGCGGCTTTTATCAAAGAGACTGAGCGCTTACAAGTATACTACCCGCTCGTTTTAAGTTTGCCGCTGGCGATAGGTATGAGTGTATGACGTTCGAAATTTTTTATTTAATTGTAACAATAAAAATTGTGTACGTTAGATATTTGGGTAAAACTATGACACATTATAAGTTTTGTTGTCACGTGGGGGAGGGTACGCGCATTCCACAGACCGGCAAACTTAGAGCGAACGCGTTGTACAAGTATAAAATTGTTGAGACCAAACTTATGAGATATTGTACCAGCTAATGTAACACAAGCTTATACAAATACAAATAAATAAATAAATAACATTCATAGCGTTTTGTCTCCGCGCGGCCGCGGAGTCCGCACAGCCGCGGAGCGACCAGAGAGAGGTGTTTTGATTTTTTTATTTCTAAATTCTTGCGGAACCCCGACAGAGGTATCACGGAACCCTAGGGTTCCGCGGAACACACTTAGAGTATAGCTGGTATAGAGTAATCACTTATACTGTAGTGGCCTTTCTGTGTAAAAAGCCTTTTAATATTCATTTGTCATTTTCCGCTGTAGCTTGTTTTTGGCATAGAGTAGACCATACTAACGTTTACGATTTTCGGACAATGACCGACATACAAAAAACTACAAAGTTAAAAAAAAAATGGAGCTATTTTCAAAGAAATCGTCACAATGACATCTAATCTGCAGAGCTATTTTGCAAGAGTGACTTCTCGATGAAAATAATTATCTAAACATATTTTTTTTAAGTATCATTGAAGTATTTTAATCCCAACGGGGTCGAAGAAACACGGTATAGATAGCAAATAACTTCAACTCGCCGCTTTATTTGCTAATACAATATTTGAATCTAATATGACTCCTGTTTAAACAGTCAGAAGAAATACAATGCTAACATAAACTTTCGTTTACTTAAGATCTATGGTAAGTATCTGTATACATCAGATTCAGTATTTTAACATACTTCTGTTTGGATATCGGCTGTAACTCGTTTATTTCAGAAACTACACGAGAAGTTTTTAAATGTCCAAGTAACATAAATAATAATAGTAGTAAAATCGCATTATAAAAGTAGTGTTTATAGTAGTATATTATTATTTAGGTACGTACGCACTGTGTGCCCATTTCATTGCTTACTAATCGCTCTCCCAGGTTTGCGTGTCGAAATCTCCTAATCTACCTTCTGTATGTATTTTATTTTGTAACTATTTTTATCATTTGTGTGTATAATAAAGTATATAAATAAAAAAATTAATAACATACGTTAATAATTTTGTGTCCTTTGTTACCACTGGGGAGGGAACAAGTGGTAACAAGTGAGAATAGACGAGATTTACACACCCCTGGGTCTTTTTGTGACTCTATAATTACACACTACACACCCTCACACTGGGTACAAACTCACACACAACACACACAAACGGACACACCAACGCAAACATTATTAATAATAAAGAATCATCCTTTACTTGCCCACAATCTACTAAATACTGTACTTAATGTCAGTGTAATCTGTATTGGCCATTAGCATTGGCAACATAATTGTTAAACAACATAAGTTACATAAAAGGCTGTAGATTACATAAATAAATAAATAAATAAATAATCGTAATCAGCCCCTTTATTTTTCACTGCTGCACATGGACCCTGTACCCCTCATGCTCACACTCTTGTGTACGAGAGACCTATAAATGGTAGACTTAAAACGGTACGCTGGAAGCTGGCCAAGCAGGTTGGCGACCCCACTCT
Source organism: Sesia apiformis (assembly GCA_914767545.1). Lineage (NCBI taxonomy): Eukaryota > Metazoa > Arthropoda > Insecta > Lepidoptera > Sesiidae > Sesia > Sesia apiformis. The sequence goes on from OU611958.1 coordinate 3,303,056, forward strand.
TTTAGAGGTGGATTCCTGGCGACTTTCTTATCCTTCAGTCGTCTTTTACGTCACCCACATGAAGAGATTGGGAGGTGCTATTCTAATTCTACGTTTACACTATGCACGAGTGAGCAGGGAAGTAAGCAGGACAATAGGCACTCGCGCTGCCATTGCTCCTGCTCATGCCGCCGTCCGTCGCTCCCTCAAACGGCTCAAAGGGCGGTGCTTAAAGGACCGGCAGCGCGAGCGCCAATGAGTGTTTACATACTGCTCTCTCGCTCACTTTACGCCAATTATTACTTGTATAAGAATAAATAGTAATATGTACTTGCATCGTTCTGTTACGATGAATTGATGTCATCCACCATCTCCTGTGACGACGATTTCACTTTTTAATTTTGTTTCTTTTTGAAATGTTTAAATAATTCCATAAACTGTATATACAAAACACAGACGCTGCATTAATTTCTACGTCCTCCATTACCGAGAATCGAACGTAAAGTGTGGCAGCCTGGTAGGGGTATATGTAAACAGTCTTTGACGAAAATATTTCGGGCAAGGCGAGGAGCAGCGCGATGAGCTAAACGCAACGCAGTCTAAACGCAGCTTAATGACGGCGGACACCATAATACGGCAACTCTTTGCAATTTATTAGAATTCAAAATTTATTTTTATTACTTATTAACGATTTATAAAATATATAAAAGCAAGTCATCACTTTGAAGTATGCATTTATTATTGTATGCCGCAATAAGAGAAATTTGTAATGACTAGAAATGTATCAGTTTGCAATTAACAACATTTGGCAGATGTATTAGAAAGTGTTAAGTAATGTAACATTATAGATTTAAAAAGAAATCTTTCCGAGAACTCGAAACTAATAGTGGTAAAAAAAATATTACATTTGAGGGAGCACAACATTTTAACAAATTATCCTCAGATATCAAAAATGTTTTCAAGTCTTGACTATCCAAACGTATCGTTCAAGACTACTCACTCTCTTCTAAAATGAATGATTGAGATCTCCAACAATATTAATATTATTGATAGCAGCATTATTATACCTATCTTATCAGAAAACATACATATAGACAGACAGACAGGAGTATAATAAATAAATAAAAGAACCAAATATAATTAAATAGTTTATTTACATAGGCACTAACTTTAAAATATTGAATTGTATGGACTTGTTAATATTCTTTTTGCACTGTTCAATGGATTTTTTAACTTTATATCATGTATTATATCTGTAGGTATGTTTTTTTTCTTTGGGCGAAGGCGGCAGCCGAGCATACAGTCCACCTGATGGTAAGTGGATACTGTCGCCAATAGACATCCATGATACATGCCAACATTAGTCTAAAATGACAAACGTTGGCACGGCCCCGGATGCGCTGTCTACCTTTGGAGATATAGGAATGGATTTGGACAAAGGGTTGGGAAAATTGAGGAGGAATAGGATAGGGATGGGCTCTGGTACACCTCACTCACTACCGAAACATGTACGTACATTAGGGAAATAAGATAAAGTCAGAAATGCAGTACATTTCTAGGCAATCTTCTGTGAGAGACCGCGCCCAGCGGCTGTTGGATTGCAGCGTGCACTCTCCCCCCCAATAAACATAACGTTCTCATGTAGGTGGCAATAATTGTCATAATGAAAATAAAGAAATTAAAACCTCTTCACGTCATAATCCGTTTGTGAAATTACATTAGGATTATTTTATAAATAGTTAATTATGTTTTAAATATAAATTCAACAAGCTAATAGAATTGTTTCTGGTTTCTCAAAGGCGGAGTAGGTATATGTAATGGAATACAATAAACTAAATGAATGAAAGAAGTTCATTCGTAAATACATTCATTTATTCATAGATTCTGACAGAGACTACATGATAAATAAAACATAAACATATTGTATGTCTTCCAAGTCTCGTAACCATAAACTATCTGCTGTTCTTTTCAGGCAGACATTAGCGAGGACCCTCTTTAAAAAAATGTCTTTAGAATGGCGCCAACCCCGCTAACCCGCTTGATCAGCGCAGCGTTTTAAGGCCATACATCTTTCGTACACATGACGAGACATGTCCAGCTGTGAACGTTAAGGGGCTGGTTACAGAAATGATTTTTTTGCAAAAAATATCCAAAAATTCATTACAATTAATTCAGATTCATAAATAAAAAGACATGAATAGAAAACTGAAAACCTGAAGAGATACAGTGATTACACTATAGTTATACCCGGTATAAGCGATACCGAAGCTTATTTATTGTAGCTCGTATCGTGTAATGTAATTTCAGTTTTAGTGACTAAAATCGTGTCATCGTTTAATCAATACGCATTTTTGTAACTAACTACGAATTTACGACATTTTAGTAGTTAGCACCTGTAACTGTAACAAAGCGTAATTCACGAATCGAATGTTTCATAACGTTAAATCGATTCAATGGTTTAAAAAAGAACTCTGAAATATTTCAATTTCGAATATCTATTTCGTGTCAGGGTGACCTAGAAGAGACGAGTAAAGTCAGATATTTAGTAAGAATATTTAGTCGTCTTTTGATTGGCTTCACTCATTGAATTCTTAAACAATGAAAATCAATTGGACTAGTTTTTACAGTACCTATACGCAACAGTTTAGTTGGATTTTGATATTATCTGCTTATAATGCCCCACTACAGAGCTACAGATCTCCCTTGGCATAAAAATCGCTATTCTATCTCCGCTCATACAATAATTGTAATTATTAATATAGGATATAGGTGTAATGTAGGATATAATAAAAAAAGATGACTGACTGATTGATTAACGCCGAGCCGAAACAGCTAAAGCTAGAACTATGAAATTCGCATAGTAGCTTCTTTTTATGACGTAAAGCCTCACTAAGAACTAAGAATTCTTGAAATTCAACCCTTAAAGGGTGAAATTTGATATCAAAGTTTATATGGAAATAATATAAACTTTACAGTTTTTCAAAATTGTTTCAGGAGGCTAAAATGCAGGATATCAAAATTTATATGGAATCATTATTAAACCCAAGAGAGTGAAGCCGTAGGCAACGGCTAGTGATACATGAAAGTTTATTTGCAGTAATTGGAATAAAAGTCAATAACTGTAAAATTAATATTTCAAAGGGGATGTATTGATAACAGCGTAATTATCGTTGCGGTCGTAACGGCTTTCTGATTAGCATACATGTTTAAGAGCTAAACGCGCGAAAGCTGTAAAACAGCGGTTGCCTCGGAAAATGGAGGGTTTGCGTTGCTTTCCAGTTTGCTTAGCCGTGACCTGTGAATATGAGAAGAGTACATAAAGTTAACAGTAGAGTACCTACTAAGTATCCTGGAGCCAATGGGACACGATTAGAAATTGTTTAAAAAAAATGTATAGATATGTTACTAATGTTTACTATGCTGGTTTCGTTTAAATACTTGTTTTGACCGTTATTTGTTACGCTATAACTTCATGTCACGCGCGACTGTGATTACTCGGAATTTCGCGAGATTCTTAATCGTCTAGTGCATCTGTGTGCATTATTGAAGCGTTATTCTGCACTTTAACTACTGTTTGTTGTGTTTATTGTGTATTTGTTGCGTTCGCGAGATCATTACAGTTATTATTTTGTTCGTGTTATTTTGCGTACGTTGCACGAAGTCTGTATACTGTGTTTACCTATTTATTATGTATATTAGTAAATATTATGCTCGAGTCTTAATGTTTCCTATAAACCATATTTTTAACATGACTGTACTAGGGAATGCAAAGTCCGGCATAATTTTTGAACCTGACTTTTTGGCGTTTAAAATCATGTTTGTCGAGTTTTATACAAAAGAGCCGCTTTATCAGTAACATTTTTATTATAAAAAGATAAAAAATCTGAAAATTCGTTGTCTCGCAGTCACAGTTGTTACAGACTAAAAACCGGCTTTAAAAATGGTTAACGAGCTTTTCGGAATACTCGGTTTGGTCCCTTTTGCCTTGCTGGAAATAAAATTCAGTAATAAATACACGAAGACACGTACTTACTACCCATCGTCTTGTTTATGGAAATGGGCTTAATTTTGAGCTAGTTATGCTAGATTGTACTCGTATGTAATACCTCTTACGAAAATCAGCGACATGGCTCGTACAACCAGCATATTGAAGTAGCAATAGGCACGTTATAATATCTGATGTAGGACCGACAACCGATGGGGTAGATGAGTCCTTGAAAGGAGGCCAAATATTAGGAAATGCAGAGTGGGACGCACTCTGGCTGGGTAGTTGCTAAATGAGAAGAGCCAAAGATTGTGGTAGTATTGGGAGAGGTTTATATCCAGCTGTGGAGAGACATTGGCTGGACACGTATCGTAGTGAAAGCCGCATCTATTGTAAAACACTAGGTATTGAACAGTCAATACGCACTATGGGTAACACTTAGGTAAGTCAGCATTCAATCAACGAAACGAAAGTGAACTTCCCTGTTACGAACACCAATTGTACTAAATCGTTTTCCGTGTTTAACCGTACTTAACCGTGGCTTTCCTGCAAAAATGTTAACAAATATATAAGTAAGTCAGTAAGAAGTTAGGTACACTTCCCGGCCGAAAGTAATACACATCGGCCTTTAGAAAGAGACTATCCGCTAGCTTCGGTTTTGTAGAGCGTCCTCTCTGTCGTGTGCGTGTACGACAGAGACGACGCTCTAAAAAACCGAAAATAGTCGATGTGTATTACTTTCGGCCGGGATGTGTGTGCTGTTTAAACATTTTGTTTTGTCAGTTATCCATGTCTCTAGGTAGGTTAACGTAACTATCATCTGAGCAGTAATCAAAAAGTGATACTTGAGTAATTCACAGGCTCAGTGGTAGGGTTTACTATTTTTTACAGTATTTTGGGCGTGAAGTGGCGACCGGCTTTAGAATAGTACTACCCCATTGCCTTCTGTGGGTCCCCGAGGACCTACACCACCTTTAAAAGAGTGAACTCATCAACCCGCTAAGTTTTAAGTATAATACTACGATTAGTTTACTACTATAATTATTAGGTACTACTTATAATTAGTTATAAAAACATTAACAGAAATGACAGCCGACAAATAAAAAAGTGAAATACGTAGTTAAATAAATCTATATAAATAAAAATGCAATTCACCGATTGCTTTTAAATTTGGACACAATGTTGCATTCGAATACGCTCGTATTTTTATATACCTATCACAAGGTAAAAACATGTTTTTTACCCAAAAATAGGTAAAAACAGAGTAAGCATCATCTGTTGGGCAGCCACAGCTACGCGTGGCCGGGCACAGCTAGTGCTAAATAAAAAATAAAGTAAAAAGGATGAAAGAATATATTCCATGGTGGGCGTGAATATGTTGATAATTCAAAATCATGTACTTTTCAGGGCATAATTTTAAAATTTACTGTTTTATGCAAAATCCGTTTTAATTGTATTTGTGTTTTTTAACTGAATTTGTGGTTTTTACTGTATCTTTTAGATGATGTACAAGAGATTGTTAAATTAGGTATTATTCTGCTAGAAAATTGACTTATTCAATCACTCACCGATGACTTTTCAAATTACTAACGTGTTTAGCGGTATAACTTGATAACTCAATATAATCTGTTAATATTAAATTAGGTAATATAAATAATTTAATAAGTCAATATGGTCTGTTTTGATATTAATACAAGTCGATTTGTATAATAATACCACGTGCTAGAGAGTTGTTAAAAAAAATCATAAGTGTGGTAAAACAGAAATATCAAATGTATTGATATAATCAATAATTCACGCCATAGGCCCGTAGCCTAAATTATGATAAATCAGATTAATATGCAAGTCGAGTTGTCAATTTATTCACGTCCATCGGCGATTATTATTGCACCTATATTAGTGAAGGTACACTTTAGTGTGCCTTGACTAATAGTAATAGTATATCTAGGTGCAAAAATGCATCCATTATCTAAGTAATCTTTGGTTATTATTGACTCAGTGGTTTATAATTGGTGCTGATCGTCGGAAATGGAAGCCGTTATGATAGTTTACGATCACTTTCACAGTGCGCGTTCCCATGAGAAATTGCGCTTATTAAAAACTGTCTGATAACATGGTATTTGGTGTGCTAATTAATTAAGATTTTGATCGCCAAATAATAGTCTATATTTCTTTATTATTGTTAGGAGTTTGCGTTTGTGCAGTGTTGTTTAAAACTATACAGTATTCTAATTTTATTGGAGGGAACGACAATTGCTACGCACTAACTTGTTACAACACCATGGCGTCACTTGGGTTGCCGTAAATAGAGTGTGGCCCTATGTAAAAATACACAAAATATTTTATAGTCATTAACAATTATCACCGCAGTCCAAAACACACATGTTTATATATACGTTTGTAGACAAAGTCCAGGGCGCATTTCTTAACGGACTGAAATTAAATATAACAAAAAAATATTTTGAGTCTATATCTCGGTTAAGTTCGAAGATGAGTGAAATCGATTTAGTAGTTCCAAAATTATAACGGTGAAAACTAATAAAAATAATCCACAAAAAATTATCGACATCTATACATATAAATTATATATCGTTGGATATGGTTTGTAAAGTTCTACAAATTTTGTCTAATCACTTTCCTCTAAATCGTACGGAAAATATCAAAATAAAAACCGTCGCCAGCCAGCGGCACTTTTTAATTTCTCTAAATCCTCCAGTGATTTACTGGTGCCTGTGGCCAGCAGCGGGACGACATAGACTGATACGACCACTAGAGGCGCTGCTTTATACATGATTGAATAAAATATAGGCAAATGGCCGATAGAAAATAAAATATATTTAATTTATTTAGGAAAACAAACAGTATTACGTTACATTTTAACATAACATAGGTACATTTCAATTATTCTACGTTACTAAAATTACTATTGGCGGGAATATGAAACATCCAAAAGATAAGTAATTTAAAAAAGCATCCAATATAGTATACCTAAATCAAAAATATTATTAGCACATTAATATTAATATAGCCATTCAAAAATCTTTTAACCATGAGTTCAAGGGTCATTCTATACCAATGGACTTTACCACTGACTTATACATTGAAACATATGCATTCCATTTTTTATATTCTTAGATGTTCTATGAATTATATATATTAAAATTACACAGACACTATATTTAAATAATTTGGGGTTTGGGGTTCAAGGTATCAAGTATTTTTGTTAAATTCTTCTATAAATAAATGAAGAATTATATTATATTATTATTATTATAATAAGAAGATCGATAATACGCTTCCTATATCCAGGCTCGGGCAATGCAAACATGTCAACATTCTGGAAAACGGTACTACCTACATATATGTGTCGGTAAGTACGCAGTATTATAGTCTATAGTATAGTATAAATACAGTATAGTCCTGCACAATTTAGTAGTCAATAGATAGGCATAGAATATAAAGAGAAATCAATTGTTTTCTCCAGCTGGAGGTGTAAGTTGGTAGAGTAATTATGTATGCGTGCCAACGGAACTAAGTAAAATGTAAACCAATCTTTTCTCACTTAACCTGGAAACAACGCATTTGCATATTGATCGAGTTCACACTTCACCGCTAAGTACAGAGGTTTATGTTTAGTTTTATGCAGACAATTTGTGTCTATTCATATATTTTGATTATTTTTTGTTTATTTATTTATTCATTTTGCACTATATTGTACAGAGGCGGACTTAATGTCTTAAGGCATTCTCCACCGCCGTCCAACGGTCGACCGTTGGTTAAATGTGAAAAATTTAAGCAGGTGCAGAAGAAATTAAACAGTAAAGCTGTAAAAATAATAATATTAGGATAATAATTTAATATTAAGATTAATAATACATTGATAATTTACTTAATCCTACGTTAAAATGCATACAAAAATAGATATTAAATATATAGACTATTGACCATACATATGAATAATATAGAGAAAAAAAGGAGAAAAATATCATTAGCTCTGTGAATTTTGGCTACGGTAACCATTTAATCATTGTTTGCCACCAATAAAAAAAAATTTAGGCTCGATAAATATAATTTCTAATTAAAATTCAATTCACATTATAATCACGTGTTTCACTTCATTATTTATAATTATTAATAACTATCCGACGCGTTTCGAAATTTATTACTTAAGCTATTGTAAATGTTGACAATTTACGTTTTACCTGTGTTATTAGTTTGAATCTTATTTCTATTAAAAAAATATAAGGTGGATGAAAAGACCATGCCACCAGCGGGTCTCACCACTTCTGGATATAGGCCTCTCGTAAGAACCGCCAGCACGCATGGTTTTCTGCTCCTCTCAACCAGTCACTACCGTAGGCTTTCTTCAAGTTGTCTTACCACCTGGCCGTAGGGCGTCTCACGCCACGTTTCCCGACACAATCGTTTAATAGCCTCGTTTAAAGATGTATCATCTCGCATACTTCTAAACATAATCTGCTTCAATTTATCCGGCGATTCGATCTTGCAAATCGATTTTTGTGCCTTTCTATTTAAATAAATTTCACATCAGTTATATTTTTTTGTAACTACTGAATGAAGTATTCGAAAAGTAAGCTTCATTCGAAATTGCTAATGTTATTATAAATGCCAGAAGTACGTAATCCAATTCGATAAACTTACTGATGACTTCAGCTTTTAACGGCCTCCTACAAAGCACAGACAACCCCTGTTAATGACGAGAGTGTTTCCGAGGCGTAATCCACTAAGCGGGCTCGAATGTGAATCAAAAACATATACTCCTAACGTAAGCTTATTTAGGGAATCGTCATTTTAGTTGACATGCTTTCAAAAGCTCTACCATATGTCAAAAAAGGGAATTATAGTCAATAGAAAATGATTCATAGAATTTATAAAATAATTAGAATTTGTTGATGAAAATTATGTAAAATGTTACTTAAACAAAGTGGAAATTTAATTATGAATGAAAGGCTTTTCGATAAACAAAGAAGTACCTATGTAAGGTAATGTAGAATAATGCGAACAAAGTTCCGATTAAAAAGTACAAAACCACAAGCTATAAAGCTAATACCTATTTGTAAATTCATTGTTAGGGAACGTAACAACCTTGATAGGTTTAAAATAAACGCGATTGTGTTGTTTTTTAGTACACGGACGCAGTTTGCATTTATTTACGTTAATTTGTTCATAGTAGTGTTATAAAATAAGCGCTGAGCGTTGGGGCGCCAAATCAGCGTTAATGAACATTAAGAATCTCAATTGTAACTTGTGTAAGTTACAATTTAATATAAAAACAAACAAAAAAACTCTCAGTCTCCCTTTGTAATATTAGTATAAATTAAACGTTTAAGCGATTTACATTTATTTTACTTGAAATAAAAAGGGAAGGTAGGTTTAAAATTTTAATGTAAAACGTCTTAATACCTATTTATTTATGAAAGCATTTTTTCAATATGTAAGTAGTTTTTAAATTTTATATCCATATGATATACTACTTCACAGACAAATAGATACAAAATCGATGAATCACTTGCGTTTCGGAATAACAATAGCCTACCCACTTACATAGATACTGATGTTTAACAGAAACTGGTCGATGCCTTTTTTGTTTGTATTCACAGGGTCAATGACCTTATTCGGATTTACGAATTATTGATATGATTTTTTCACTGATAGAATGGTTTCTTACTGGATAAAAATGTTAGAGTTCTTCAGCATACTCCTATATAGCAGAGACACAGGCCTGCCTACACACACGGTCATAGTTTTTAATTAATACGCTTTCTTTCATCAACCCACTGTTGGTGAGTTATATCTTTTTTTTATTTATTTGTTACAAATATAATTACTCCGAATTTGTCACAACAAAACACTATCTTTTACGGACGACACTTGGTATAAACATTCGAAAAGTAATAGAAATGACTAAATTAGAGTGCAATATTTAAAAAATGTAAAAACAACAATTTTATAATATTTTCTTAGGTTTTCGCGATTACTATACATAGCAATTAAACAACTTTGAACGGTTTAAATCGCGTATATTTAACATTATTTATATCCCGACGTTTCGAACACTTTGCAGTGGACGTGGTCACGGGGTGACTAATTGATTTTATTTGTCACTTGAGTTATTAAGAAATTATTTGAACTACCGTCTGAACTCAACTAACAATTTGAACTAACAACTTTATAATTTATAAATAAAAACACAAACACAAATCTTTTGTGGTTATTAGTATTATTGTACTATTATTATATTATATTCATATTTTCCATGTGCACTACAACTGCCTTTCTATCTTGACTTAACTTTTCATTTTTCCAGGTCTACTGGAAGAAATCTCCGCGGGAGATAAGCTTGCCTTTTGCACATCTTTTCTTCTTTTCCTTTCATTATTAATATCATGTCACGCGTGTACAATGAATTATTAATAATTATTAAAACTATCACCTCAAACGCTCCGTCGTAGGTAAAAAAAAAGATTAACGAATCGAAACTACACAACGATTTAAAATTCCACCCGAAAAAGTATCGAAGCATGTCGCTGGTGAAAGTGTAATGATATTTGGATGATCTAATGGGTGTCATTATTGTATTTCTGTTATTTGTTCAATCTATTTGTTACGTCTCGTTTGTCATTGCCTCTTTTTATAAAAATCAACGTCATGTAACGGGAAGTCGAGCGACGTTGGTTATAAATGCCATTGTGAAGTCGCTGTTACGTTCGCTGAGTAGCAAGAGAGTCAAAGAAATATTTTTATATATTGTAAATTGATGTAAAGAACCTTTTTTTTATTATACAGGTATTGCAAATTCTGTGGGTCTTTGCGTTATTATGCTTTTTTTTTGTATCGGCCTTTATAATGCCCCAGTGCAGGGCACATGCATCCCCTAGTAATTGATTAGGGGGTTTTCGGGTCATAATCCATCACGCGGGCCCAATGCCGATTGGCGGATACACATACTCCAGAATTGTTATTATGTGAGTTGATATAAATCATAATTCTTTATTTGCGTACAAAAAATTGAAATATTATGCTCATTTAAAATAACAGAAGATCGGTGAACAAATGTTATAAATTAGTTAAAAAAAAGTATTTTTCAGTTTTATATTTAAATTATAATGGTTTTGTAAAATTTTGGAAAATATTTAACATCGCATGAGTTAATTATTCCTCAACGAGTTACTTCGTTATTTATAAAAAATGTGAAATTATAACTACGTAAGGCCACAGATTAAAATAGTTGCTTGGTAAGCAAGCACAACATTACAGTAAACGTGCTCAAGCAATTAAACGTTATTATAAGATTCACAACCCGTTTTACAAGTCGATGAAGAATTTTGCAAGAGTAATTAATTTTGTTAGTAATGTTAGCACTAGAGACCCGTCAGTGACTTCACACGTTCCCGGCGTCAGTACGACTAATATTAAGTTGCTTGCAAGTCAGGTCTAGGACTATTAATCATAAGTTATCATACTCTTGAACTATTAAAGCAGTAAATGAGACATCCTCGAAAGATCTTAAAAGGTATTCTGAAGATAGTACCTATTTATATGCAAAAATAATGTTTCTATTGACAACCGGCTTTGGTTTATACAAGCTAGATGAAGATACAAGTTTCTTGATATTTGGCAAGGACCCGAGAACTACATTTAGTGCTACTTGGTAGTTAATTTTTTGCAGTTTACATGGTTGGTTTAACACCAGTACAACTGGATAAATACGAGCACAATCCCTTACCTTATTTAACCTTGCTCACAGAGAATGGAGAGAAGAAAAGTTTTATTAGGTCTCTTGTGATAAGAAAAGTGCATTGAGCTCATACTGATTGTCAAGTGTTAGAGAAAAATAAATCTATTTAACCAATAGGATCGTTACTAATAACAATCACCGACTTTTTATCGTTCTTTGCTGAAAGTGTACCTCCTTAAACATATTGTATATGCATATTTCACTGACCGATTGGCGCAGTTGGTAGTGACCCTACTTGACGTGTAAAAGGTCCCGGGTTCGAATTCCGGTCGGACATACATTCGTTTTAAATAGAAACATTTATGTTCGGGTCTGGGGTGTGCGTTTGTCTTTGTATGTGTCTCTGGACTCACGACACAGGGAATCATAGTGTGGGCCATTGAGTGTGGCGTTATTTATTATTATTTATCCGGTGCACGAGGGATTTATAGTCTTCAATCGCCACGCTGCTTTGTTGTCTCTTAGTCGTCTTTACACCCACTGGAAGAAATGGAAGAGACACCGTAGTGTAGTGAACTAAAATTGACTGTCAAGCGCTAAGAGAAAAATAAATTGAATTAATCAATAGGAACGTTACCAATAGCAGTAGCCCCCATAAATCAATTAGCAAAAATTGCTACATTATGTGATGACTTCTGTTTTCCCATACGCAACCTTGAGTTCGATTGCTATTACAAAATGTCTGGTAACAGTCACTCCGCTCCAAATCATAGCTAATTTGAATACAATGCGTGTAATGGCTCCGACTTGTCAGCTTGCGGATTACAAAACCTGCTCCTGTAGGTAATGTGGATCATGCATCAAAATACAGAACAGGTTCTTGACGTAATCTCGATCTGGTATTGTTTAGTTCTTAATGAATGGAGTTCATTTATGAGAATCATATTTTCCATGTTGAACTCATTAAAATTAATCACGTGAGTGGACGTATGAGCTATAGAAGTCCTCGATCGAGAATTACGGAGGCTATATTTGAATAGTTGGATGGTGTCGAGAGTGTAGTAGTGAGATTTGAGAAGGATCTGGTGTTAGAAAAACACAGGCTAATTAAATGAAAAGAGCGTAGAGTCGTATATTGTGGTCGTAAAACTGGCGAACTTTAGGCTGGAAGGCAGAAAAAGAATAACATAATTAAATAGCTTTAAGGACAACTCACAAACGACAAGTCTTCTCAACAGTCATCAGAAAAATATTTGAAAGAAGCCTTCATCAAAATAATATACGATAGATACATTTACAACAGATACGACAGATTTACAAATTCAAGGTTAGTACCAAACAAAAAGATTGTAAGGCGATTAATATTATTTGTAAATCATTTATCAAATAGATAATTTTACACGAAAATGTTATTAGTAGTGAAGGAGAATAGTCCATAAACATGTAGCTTTACGATCAGGAAACACGTTGGACGATGTGTAGAAACAATAAAACAGGATGCATTTCCTGCAAAGCTTGCAAATGACTTGATTATTGAACCTTTATGGCTATTTTACACTCTTCTTAGACATCGGACCGACAAAAACCCGGACGAAACGGACTATCAACGTGTCGTACTTACAATAAGATACTCGTATCTTATAATTTTTTAAGGTTTTTTATTAATAAGCGATAGACGGTTTATTTTGTTAGGTCGATGAAACCATACCATCTATCCCATCACTATTGGAAATAGGTCTCTGTCAAGGCTCGCCACCACACACGATCTTATTTTATTGGCTTCCAACGATATTACCTGGCCTGGTATCTCCGGAAAGTGTAAAACTTATTTAGACGAATCTTGTAACAAAGCAAAAAGAAGTCCATTAAAATGTCCTATTGTTATAATACACAGAAACAATAATTAATGCATGCGTTGGAATTTATTTAGTAGAGATCTGAAGAATGATTGACATTGATTTACATTGATTATAACGATGCGTCATTGAAAAGGCGTGACGATTGACGCATTGAATTAAAAATGCTGCGTGGGAAGGTGTACTGTCTTCTGTCGATATCGCCTTTTAGAATACCAAAATTCAGCAAGCTACTGTAAGGGAATAAGTCAAAAAATATTCTCAACGATGCGGGTTTCCTTAAGATGTTATTCTTAACCGCCGAGTTAGTGATAATTATTAAAATTCGTAATTAACTAGAAACTCAATGGATCGTATGGAGAATTTAAACTCATAACCTCACGAGTGATGGTCGAGAATTGGCACTCCAAGGCTATCATCACCACTCTGTAAGACTATCACTATCTCCGCTTCTTAAAAGGTTTGGCAATAAATAGTTCCACCAAAGGCGTTATTCCAAAAACTGGCTTCGAAATTAGTTTGACCAAATACGTTTCTACGATTGCTGTTCCACAAAGACGTATATCTACTAATGGAATTCATTTCTATAGAAATACCTCAGAAATCTTAGACTTAATAACAGATATCGTGACTGCTACGATCGACCCACAAACTGTCCGCGTTATCGGAAGAGAAAGTATTGTGGAGCCGATAGCGCGTTATCTGTTTAGATGTTTGAATGGCACGTGTTAAGTGAATATTGATGCCGTTGTTTCTAATATTGAGAGCAATATTTTTATATAAATACTTTATTTATCAAAACATCTATCAGCTAGATACACGAGGTTGCTATTGGGCCCCGCACTAGGGTAATGTATCGCGGGCGCCCAGGTTTAGTTTATATTCTAAAAAGGGTTAAAAATATAGAACATAGGTTGGTTGTAACATACAATCTCGGGGTAATTTCTAAATAAGTATCATCATTAAGTATTACTTACCATCACGTGGGACCGCTTGCTCGTCCGCCCTCTTCTCTATAAAAATAATAATATATGTATAACTACAAGATAAGTTTAAATATATATATAGCGTTTAAGTAAAATGCAATTAAGTAAATATAAAAATAATTCAACTAAAATGTAAATGACTCATACAACTCTCTAAAAGGTTCTGACTCAGTTAAACTAATCGGAAATTGGAGGCATTGAGTTTGAGGCTTATCGTCACATGCAATGTTTATCCTCTTCTCAAGGTTGTCTGGAAGACATTGCTATAAAGCAATAATATTGACAGAAGACTCACGGAAGACTACCTTGAAATGTACTGCATTTCCCACTTTATCCTATTTCCCTGATGTACGTGTTTCGGTAGTGAGTGAGATATGGTAGAGCCTATTCCCATCCTACCGCTCCCCATTTTCCCAAGCCTTTCTTCAAATCCATCGCTATATCTCCAAAGGTAGGCAGCGCATCCTGGGGCGTGCCAACGTTTGCCATTTTGGACTAATGTTGGCATGTATCGCGGATGTCTATGGGCGACAGTATCCACTTACCATCAGGTGGATTGTATGCTCGTGTGCCGCTTTCGTCCATTAAAATTAAATCCCGCCTGATTGTATTCTCTTCTTGTAACATTGCCATAATGAAAAAAATATACAATAAAGAATTTTAGAGATCTATCTCTTCTGAATTAGCTACTATCAGTGCCTGTTTTTAAGTGTGTCGGTCCATGAGGCCGACTTCTATAGACAGTATATGAAAGGACAATTATTATTAAAGAAAATGTTATGTCTACAAGTCCTATTAGATATTAGATTGCTCTTTAACTACAAGTGGTTCATAACAAATATGATATCAAATGTATATATATGTAAGTAGGTATATATTTTACTATAGTTACATGTAGTATTTATTATCGTTACTTCACACGAGTATGTACGTACACTAGCCGCGTTATTACCTGTCACTACTCTCTTTCTCAAGGTTGTCTGGAAGAAATTGTTAGCAATAAGACCGCCTTGTTGTATTCTCTTCTCATAAGACGAGAGAAAAGTTAGCCCAGTATCTTCTAAAATTGTGTCCAGAGTCAATTGGCATAAAATCAACCTTGTATTCGTATCTGTCACACTAATTATATTATCGTTTCACGTGTCATAGACCATAATAACATGGTTTACCAACCTTAAGCTAGAAATAGTTGGGCATGACGAGGCCACCTTCGATGTTATATGATGATAACTATGATTATTTTGTCCCGTTGTCACGTAACTTTACCAACGAGCCAAACACGTGATTGTTTTTAAAAATTCAATAGAACAGTTCGGAATACGTAAGGCGAGGTTACTGGCCGAAAAATTGGTAAACATCGAAAAAAAACCTTACGCAAACTAAAAGCAGAACTTGTGTTGCCAGTGCGCAGTTAATTAGAAACATACGTAACTGGCAGTATAATCAGACCTAAAATCAATAAGTGTAACTGACAGTAAACGATTTTTTCATAGCTAATTATTTTTAGTTTTATGGAGCTTAGTGGTCCGGGCGGTCCACATGTCATAACCAACTTATGCCTTTTTTCATCATAGCATAATCTGTAATAATAATAAAATGTCAATACAAACACGAAAGAATTTAATGTCATTTTAATGTATAACCGTATACATGTATTTTGTGGTAATAAATAAATAATTTGCTTTTGACAAATTTATAGTGACATTACAGATGATTAATCTTCAATGGCAAATGAGGTTTATGATGCATTATAATTTATTAACGAAGATTAAAATTACGTACCTATATATTTACTTAATTTTAACGACACAAGCAACTACACAAATATTAACAATAATGGCAAGGGCAGTATGCAGTCTCTCAATAAAACTTGATAGTTTTAAAGTGAAGGCTTACGCTGTTATATTGTTACCATAAAGCGCTATTAATAGCATAACGTTAAAGAACGGCTATGGGAGTGAAACGCAGATGCTTACAATTTTCTGAGTCATTAACCTTAGTGCGACATTGAAATTCTATAAGACGGTTCTATACCGTTGATCACTATCTATTACATAAAAAGACAATAAACCGGCGATTACTGAGATTATTAAAATGACCTTTTTGATGTTAGTAAAATGAAATGATTAATTCAGCGTCTACAATTAAAACGTGTGAACAACTGACAGAGGTGTATATTCATAGAAGTCTATGCCGATATTATTATACTAACTGTTGCTCGCGGTTTCGCTG
Source organism: Sesia apiformis (assembly GCA_914767545.1). NCBI lineage: Eukaryota > Metazoa > Arthropoda > Insecta > Lepidoptera > Sesiidae > Sesia > Sesia apiformis. The sequence continues at coordinate 3,319,793 of OU611958.1, forward strand.
GCCTGGAAGATAAAGACGCAATTCTGCATATTTACTGTATTCGAATTAATAATATATTACACCGCTTAAGAATATAATCCGCGAGACCTGATTGCGCCGTGAGGCTTCACAGTTGTCGACTACGCTGGTTGTTCACGCGAGGACGGCATGAAGATCTCCTGAGGCAGCGTCACAGCCCAGAGAGCCATCCCGATGACCTTTCCGTGTTGGCGGACAGAGGAGACGCCACTGAAGGGGACTCAGTCACGAACAGTCACCTCCACCTGCGTGAGGGGGTGTGAGAAGATCTACGGGCTTTTGGCTAAGAATATAAGATTCAATACAAAATTTCACTATCTGTATTTTAGGCTCCTGACAAAATTTTGAAAAACGATACACGTATTCAATTGTTGTATTTTAAGTTAATAATAATTTAAAGAGCGCAGTATAGCCTCAGTATAGTATAGTTAATGTGGTATGGCCAAGATCAGCCGTCAAACTGTCTGCCGTCTCACCTCACCATCACGATTCTTATAAAAAGGTACTTTCTAAAGAATCCACCGGAACCGAACGCTGATTCCAGCAGACTGACAGACGCGTATCCAATCACGATGTGTGACTAACACAAATGTATAATTCCGTTACATGCGCGTGCGCAAGAATCCTACTATATGTTCGCGATTGCAGTTTTGTTAGAGAACTTGATATTTTATAGTCATACTTTGATAGTCGGGCTTAATTTTTTCGTTATATTATATTCCGTTCCAATCCAATTTGTCAATCCAATTTGTTCAAAATGTGAACAAACATGGCGGCCTTATTTCATGTTTATCATAGCTACTTGTTTCTGATCATAGCTACTATAACAACATGAAGGAGTACTTATGTGGATCAATGAAATAATAGTGTTTTAAATGTTTACCCCAAAATTTAATTCGAATTCATTAAAAATTTGAATTTGGAATACTTAAAACAACCGTTTATTCTCGGAGTTATCGCTCGTTTGTTTCGTTTGTTTGTAAAACACGAAAAAAAAAGTATTTTTTTTCCTTAGAATATTTCCAAAACACCAATAAACACCAAAGATATATTAATTATCTATATTAATAATTGATACTTTAATTAAATTTCTTATTTTTTATACAAAATTTTCGTATTCCTTATTTTCTTAACCTTCTGCTATCTATAAAAGTCGCTCTACGTAGTAATTACATTGTTAGTTGTCACATTAGTATAAAAAATAAATAGCTCTGCCATTAGTTGGCTCGCCCTAGATACATCTTAAATGCAACATCTTAATTGTAGATCCTTTGACAGCTACAACGCAATTTGTAACGATAATTTAATTGGTGTCTGCAGTAAAGGCAGGCTGCATTCCAGTATACGGATACAGCCTGACAAACTTATGTTTGCGGTTTATGGCGCTGATGACGCTTTAGTCGCAAGATAAAAACTAATTGATACCGTACAAAGTAAATGTCCGTCAACAAACTGTGCTCACAGTTTGGCGGAACTACGAGTACCCATGTGTTGACTAATGATTGTAGAAAAAAAAAACATGTTCAACTTAGCATTCCCGTAGAATCTTCAAAATATAACATTGGTTTTCCGTCTGTCTTTCTTTGTCTGACTTTTTGTTTGTTTGGACTAATTTTAACTAATTTTATTTATTAATTTATTCACTCTTTATTTTAAATAATGATAAAAGATGAATTTAATGTTTTGATGATACGCTTCTGATTGCCTACCTTTGGAGATTTTGGAATGGACTTGGAGATGGGGCTGCCAAAATGGAGAGGTATTGGAATAGGCTCTGAGATATCTCACTCACTACCGAAATATTTGCGTACGTACATAATTATATTTGATAATATAATTGAGCTAAGCGCAAGAAATACCCAATGTTTAGTACCCAATTTTCACCGCACGCACTATTAAGTTTGTAAGCACGCACGTTATAAACGTCACAGTAGATTGATATAGAAGGTCCTCAGGATCACGATTTGGTTTGATTGCATTATCTAACATTCACTTGTTTAATGTACCGATATATCGCCGGTTACAACACGAATGACTATTAGTTGCATGAACTTTTTTATTGCCCCTCCGATACCAGGTATATGTATTTTATCATCTATGCCTCCATGGAGGTTAAAGTTTAAGTATTTGCCTTTATTTAAATAGTTTGTACTCCTTTATTTTATTATTTATTTGGGAAAGTAATATATTACATTCTAATATAACATATATGTAGTTCATTTATGTAACATGTATTCAATGTAAAACTACATTATCAGTAATTTACTAAATATAATTTGAAGTGTTCTCCTAGTACCGGACGCCTAAGGATTTTTAAGATAAATAAAAAACTGGTTGAACATTAAGTTTAAATTTAATACTAAATTATAGTCGCTGCATGCACGACTCTAGTTCCCCCCTCCCCTCCCCCCCGCCCCTCCCTCGTCTACGCCACAATGACAACGGTTCGTACGCTTCTACATTTATGGAGATACTGTATATATTCGATAGCAAGTGGCGTCCGGCGCGCTAGGGGAATTCTCCCTACGAAAAAATGGGCGAAAAAATATATTCAGTGTTGAAATCAAGTCAGGATATATGGGACATCAAGCTCCGTAAATGTCAGTCTAAATATAGTGGGCAATTATATTCTAAACATTTGTTAGAATTAAAATAGTAGTTCTCTGTTTTTGTTTGGTTCTGTCTTTTGACACTTTGTTGTTCATCAACAAAATTCATCAGAAAAACTGAAAAGCTATTGAACTTGACTGGGTAGATTTACCTTTCATTCTTAAAAGCAAGAGCTATTCTATTGTTCTCGTATTATAGTGTAGGTATGTAGTTATGTTTAGAACAGTTACATAGGTACCACTATATAATCAGCTGTATCTCATAAACTTTTTTCCGCTAAAAGAACTTGTAGCGGTTGTCTCAATGGGTAAATAGAACAAAGAGAACAATGATGCGTCGGCGGCAGCCATCTTGTTTTTGATGACTGGCATTGCCTTAATAAGTTCTTATTGAAATGGTAACACTGATGAGAAATTTAAAGCAACGGTCATATGATTATGTGCCTTAATTTTTTTTTTGTCTTTGTTACAGGTAAGTTAGAAGATGTCATTTGTAAGTAGCAATAAAGGCCAAGTTCCGATGTCAGCGACATTGATCAGTGTCACTAAAAGACAGCTGTCATAAAGCAGGTTTGTGTCTTTGTAACAAACTGGACATTGGTGTCGCACAGGTTTTGCGACAACTGACCGCAACACTTGTGATACATTACTCGTATCTCGACATTGAACACTTAGTCACATAATTACTTCGCGCATTTGTGAGATATATTATACTTAGGTAAATATATTTTACGATCATAACTTGCGTATTATTTTTTGATTATCAGTGACTGATAGAGAATGTCATATGGCATTAAGTATGCCTTTGTACCTTTTGTCTATGTCTATGATCTCAAGAAGTCATTGCGTAATGAAATTTATAGAAATAGCACCTGTAAGCTACAGCTGCACAGACGCGCTGTATTATAATGTCGCTACCAAAAGCGCTGATGCTTCCTCTCCATACAAAGACTCCATAAATATCATACCGTAATATTAGCTTGTGTCTCCCTACTTCTGTGTGCAAATCTTTCCTAAGGTCCGCCATCACACACAACCTTTCCCTATGTTCATTCAACAACTACCGACGACTTTCTTTAAGTAGTCAGTTTATTTGGCCGGAAGGCATCTCCACTCTAAGTTTCCCGGTACATGGTCCCCTTTGTACCGGCTTGGGGCGTTGCTTTGAGAGGGAAGCAGGGAGTTGGTGAGAAGCGCCCATGTGCGTGCCGATACTGGGTACGTTGAAGACACATGTGTGTTAATGGTGTTGCGAGGGGGACGTCCTCGTCAATTGATCACTATTATTTCAACTTAGGTATTTACAAAGAATATAACCAACGCTGTCTTTAAGCTCGTGCGAACGAAACCTTTTGTAAAAAAATAAAGATACGGGAACCGCATACATCAAAGGCAGTAGACAGTTTAAAAAATCTAAACAAATGCATATTTTTTCATTTTAATACTACATATTAGTGCAAACCCACACGTCTAGAGAAATGGGAACGATTACCTAAGCGTAAATACACATTGATTTAAATCTTTGCACTCGTTGTAGGCGTCGGCAAATGTTAGGTTAATTTAATATTGTAGATAACAAGTGAAATTTAGAACAAACCGTAATTCATGGTGTTTTTATAAAGAATGTTTTCTAATAAATCGAACTAATTTGTAATGCTAATAGATCGCATTTAGATCATAAATGGAATTCAAAAGGGAATACGCCCAACTACAAATTATGTTTTTGTCCAGAATTTGTTTATCTTGAAATCGGAAATTAAAGAGTTTCTAATGACTACATTACGCTGAACAAAATCATCATTGAGCAGAAATCAAAAATAATTAGGATTTTAAATGATTTCCTCGTATTTTGGACAATATCCCTATATATTAGATTTAAGGAAGGTTGAATTGAGGGAACCTACCTACTGTTAAAACAGTAGTAGATATTTCTGACATCGAAAAGAACTACTTATATTAAAACACTCTACTAAGATCGTTAACGTGACGTTAATGATAATTGTTTCTGCTTATTTCTAACATGTTCGGGAAAAGAAGGGCTCTGCCTGTTTCACAGGGGCTTAATTAGACGGTTAAATAGTAATCTGAAACTAAGTAGTAATTGCTTTAGGAGTCCAGTCGCTCCGATCACAAAAGTTAAACACACACGGCATCATTATTTAGGAATTTAAACTCAACTTAAGGTCTCGAGCTCCAAAAAAGTCTGGGAATTTAGTTACCAGTGACAAAACGAATTAAAAGGAAGAGCTTATACGAATGTTATCTCTTGGTCTTGGATTAAGGTTGACAGAATTCCGAGATTTCCGGCATTGTTCCGGTTTTCGTTTCTGTGTTCCGTTTCCAGGAATTTAAACTGTTTGTCCCGCTAATGCACACTATGATAAAAAATATTGTAAGTAATCCTTAATTTTATTAAAATCACAGAAAATTTTTAAAAGCTCAAATCCACAGAGAAGCGAAATGATTGTAATTCACACGTTATGACTTAATTTTGATAAACATTGATCCTTTTATTTATGGTAGGGTACAATAAAAAGATCAAGTTAGTTCAACTAGATTTTATTTTTCGTTTCAAATTCGAAATGACATGGAGTAGAATGCTCCGAAAAAACTACCTACTTAGTTTCTTAATTTAATTTTTTTTTTCTCATTAATTGATAACAATATAATCATTTAATACTATTTACAGAGAAGTACTTATATAATTCTTAAATTTTAAAGTGGTGCATTTATTTATTTATTTTATATTTACTTGTTAAACTAATATTTATATATATCATTATAAAGATTGTGACCTTGTGGCAAGATACCTAACATGCTGGCGGTATTACCCCGCTGAATTGCTATGTTTATCTCGTTGAAAATAATTTTATAACTGACAACACTATCTCAGGTACAGGTCTCACATAATTAAGGTAACGGTTTTACGGAACCCCATTTATCATCGCGTTTTTATTAGGTACAATAAAAAGTGTCGAAGGGCCCCAAACCCGGTACCGACAGTCAAGTCATTTGGCTTCGGTCTAGTAAACAGTAGTTAAAACAAAAGATTCAGTTGATTACATTCAGAACTAAGCTGCCGTTACGAGACCACTTAAACTGTTCACTGAAGTGGAGTCACGCTTTTTATATTTTTAGTTACGCTACCAAATATGTAACTTTGAAGATAGTATTATGAATACTTAATCAAAGTCAGCGCTTTTTTCGTCAACTGTTAAACACGTGCCTCCCTATTTATGCACATAGCCTTGTGTATGATGTTTGACCTTAAAACTCTTTTAGCAAAGTAGTGATTTTATTAGTGGCTAGTAAATTATTTCTCTGATGGTGCAGTCTCTTAAATCTTGGGACAACAAAGCGTCTTTGTTGTCTCTTAGTCGCCTTTTACGACACCCACGGGATGAGATGGGGTGGGATGGTGCCATCCTATAGCCGGCCGACACCACACGGTCAAACCACAATATGTGAAATCCATTGTAAGCTCACGTGTCGGATTTTTTAAAGCCTTTTTGTTCTTTTTATACAGTGTTATTTATTCATTCAATGTGTCTAACGTTACGACATGGCGCTGAATATACATGAATGATATAATAAAACAGTAACTAGGAACGATTATAATCTATGGCACGGAACAATGGGCGTAGGGCGCAGCATCCGACTCCAACCGGATGCGTGCGCCCAGTTCAATACGCAACCAGAATAATTGTGATGAACCACCCACGTGACCTGCATGTTTTGTATTTATTATATTTTTTAGTCTAATTATTTATTTATTTGTTATACACTTTATTGCACACTGTCGTATAAAAGGCGAGCTTGATGCCTTAAGGTATTCTCTTTCAGCGAACCTTTGGGTTGTTCAGAGACACTAATTGGAAGGTGCGAGAGAGACTCAAATGCTATGGTTTGGACACAAATATCTTATATGTGTAAGATATACAAGTATACTGGTATTATTATACATGCATACATAAGGACCACAATATACCTGTATACAATGTGAACATAAATGTAAACGCTAATAAATATGATACATTATTTTAAATAAAATGACACGAATATCACATGAAGAAAGAACGATGTTGCTGACAAAAGTGCATATAAAAGAAAAGATAAAGATAATTGGTAGTTTTAAAGATCCGTGTTTATTAACACGTGTACAACACGTTAATTCAATTCAAAGTTTATTGTTCAAACACGTTAAGTCTCATTTATAAGAGGCAAGTTTCTGGAACGATTCGGGCAAGAATATTGTATACGATTCTCATGCATGACCAAACTTCATGCATTTCTCGCCTAAAATTGTTCACATGATGATAAAAATTCGATGATAACTTAGTATTACGAGACAACAAAAGTGTTCCCGGAAGAAAGGCGAGCAGTTCCAACAACATAAAAAAATATTTGACTATGATTTCCAAAGTCGAAATATGTAAAATAGTAATTTTCTAATTAAATCATAATAATTATAAAGTTATTTTAATTTAAAGTTAAACACTTTAATAAATATCAATGTCGAAACAATTAGTTAGCGAGAACAATAAACTGCAACAGGTATCATTTTAACTTCTGGCTAGCACACCTTTTTACTAGAATTAAAAATGTTCGATTGTATGGCAAATAGAGAAATTAAACTTATACATTATTTAATATGCGATATAATTAAAAAATATTATCTGTACAATAAAATCGTGTATCAATAAACAATAAAAGTCATCCATGTATGTACCAGACTTTTTGGCGGGAACTCGAGAAGTGAAGTTGAGTTTTCCTTTGATTATTGTAAAAAATATTGATTAGGCGTTTTGTGGTTCAATAGTGATAGTTTATTAAACTCAAAGTGTTTATCGTGCGTGGTGTTTGTGATAATCAAATAAAACAATCAAATAAAATTATTTGTGACTGCGTGATTTGTGATTATTATTGGCATGCGTTGCATGCCCGGCAATTTTTTTGCACATAATATATAACCTATGTCCATTTGGAATAATGTACCTTTCAAATGGTGAAAGAATTTTTCAAATATGTGCAGTTTTTCCGGAGATTACCCTCCACATACACACAAACTCACAAAATTCGCACTCTCTCTTTATTATATTATTAGTATAGATTATTTGTGATAATCAAATAAAGGTATGTACCAAAATCATATGACAAACAGACAGCTTGAATGCTTTTATAAAATGTGCTACTCTTACTATCTTGTATCGTACAAAGTGCTTTTGCTTTTACAAAGTGTGAATGTAACCACGGATAGATTAAATGATGACTAGCGATACTAAAATCATAATTTTATCTTTGGACAATAAATTGCAATCAATATTACACCATAGTCTCGATTAAGTACGTTTGTGCAAATAAACTATATTAGATCAATTTTCCGCTCATACGCAATATTATCAACCTAGTTTAGTGACCACGTGAAGTATGAATATTCGCCTTATTTATTTATTTATTCATTTATGAATAACTAAATAGTATAATCTGTTTTTAGCAATAACTTCGGTAACTATTATATATTTATATCAGTTACTTATTTCTCTGTTTTGCTGTAGATTCATGTTCACATATAAATAAACGTATCAAGAACGGAATTTGTGGTTGAACAAACTATCAAAATTAAAAGACAATCCTATCTTGTTATTCCTCATTTTTACAACTCTTTCTCCAAATCCATTCCTAAATTTTTAAAATTATGCAGCGCATCGGGGGCGTGTCAACGTTGTCATTGTGAATTATGAATACGTTGTTGGTGTGTACCGCGGGTGTTCATGGGCGACACTATCCACTTACCACCAGGTGGACAGTCTGCTCGTCTGTCATTTTCTTTCTATAGAAAATAAACAAAGATTTTATGGAAGGGATTTATAAGTACGTTAATCCGTAACACTCGTTATAAAATAATTATAAGATTCCACAAACCACAAAGAAATCTCTGTAAACATGTTTTTGACAACATTTAAAAGAGAAACAGCCAGTTTAAAAAATGAATACCGCTACAAATTATATATACTGTATCGTCGCGTATTCTATAATATAACCTAAAATGCCTATACTATACAAATAAGGATTTTACAAGGTCGGCGGAGCGCCCGCATACCCCCTGGTATCCATGGGCGGCGGTAACACTTACCATCACGTGGGGTCCCACGTGATGGTAAGTGTTACCGCCGCCCGTAAGTGTTACACCGCTTGCTCGTCCGCCCATTAGTCTATAAAAAAAAAATGTCTATGTTCATAGTAGTTCATACTCTTCGTGGACGTCGCCCAATAATATAGAGCCAACTAGGCCATGTAGGCGCGATTAATCTGTACCCTAACGGAACGCATAGAACCTTAACAAACTTGCAATAAGGGCTACAACAGGGTGGTTTTATGTTGACGCATTGTTGAATACACCAAAAACTAACCTTTCGGTTAACTACGTGCTTAAGTTTAACTGTTTTTGGTAACCGGATACCTGACGTGACTGACATTTAGGTAACGATGAAATTAAGTATTACGTCGTGTTGTAAGCGATTATAACCAAAGACCATTTTGTTTTGATTCTTCTTACAGAATTTGGTATGGTTATGAAGTTTAGAATGGCGTAAGTAAATCGTAAGTGATAACCTGTTAACATAATAAATATATAATTATGAAGTCGTATCGCTGGAAAGTAATTGCTGTCAAACGTGTATTTCCACAGTTCTCCATTTGCCATGTACTCAAAGTCACCGTTGAAATATTTCTAAGGGGTATTTTATTCCAAACTACCATTTGGAATAAAATTCAGAAATTGAATATATTATTTTTTTAATTAAAAATTAATTAATGTTAATAAAAGTCATTCAAATAATTGAAAAAGTAGGAATAATAAAAGTCAACTCAATTTTTTTTAACAAATTGGTATATCTGGTGCGATACATATTTTTCAAACACTTTACAAAGCCCAGTTTAAGCCATATAATATTCATTTCCTATAATGCTTTATGTACTCGTATCTGAGCCAATGTACCGAGGTATCAATTGACTATCAACCCATTTGACTCCTCTCAACGATGCGCTGATCAGTAGACAGTCTTATTCTCACAAATGAAACTGTTTCTTATATTCTACCGTTTTCACCATGACGAATGCTCTGAAGAATAATTGTTCGACTGAATGTCAGCTTAAGGTTTCTACAATCGCACCTCTCATCACCGCACTCTCAATGAAGAAAGAGTCATTTTAATAATAATAATAATCTTTATTTCCATAAAACTTGATATAGGATATACGTCTTGTTATTTAAATAAATATAGTTCCACAAGCTTTACCATAGCTGGCTTTATGACCATTCGTGACTTCTTTCTTCGTTAAAAAGTCATAAAAATGTTCAATGCACAATAAAAATCTCAAATATACTAATGTATTTTGTTTAAGACGACGTGTGAACAAGGTATTTACGTTGGAATCTCAAAAATCAGATCGTTTCAATTGAGTCAGTAACAATATTTGGCTTGTAGGGCATATAAAATAAAAGTTACACATTATTGATACATACACACACATTGATTATTGCACACGCATATAAAAGAAAGCGGCATAACGCACTTGCTTTTAGAAAAAGTAGGAGAAATACATCATCTGTCCGAATGTGGAGCGTTGATAGGCATCGCTGGAGTTGTAAAGCTTCGAGCACAAGGTAATCAAAACATTGGATTATTTTCACCCAATTATGCCAACGAGTACACCGAAAATACTTATTTAGTAAATTGTAACCAGTGCTTTTGACGTTCTTTGTTGGACATGACCTTCCTTATGCACATTGTATTCTGCATGAGGAGGATATCTTGCCGAGCGTGGCTTTAAAACGCCACGTTCTCCAAGTGGGTTGGTGAGTCCACCAAGTGTTCCACCGAGGTGAGTGGAGGTGATGTAGTTCCTCAGCGCTTGTGGTCGGGGTAGCGGTATTAAAAATATTTACTACCACATAGCAATAATTTTATATGTTAATGTGACGACCTAAAATGTCTGGCAAATAAATTTGTTCGAATCGAGGGCGTTGCCTCAATCTTAGTTTAAAGTCAGTTTAGTCTTTGAGGTAACCAAGGGCTTGCTTGTTGCCAACAGTATCCACTGGTTAGGGCATTGGTCAAACATATGAGAAATTATGCGATTAGATCAGTTGTTACACATTTAATTTATATTTAGTAGATAGTAGTTTATATAGGTGTGGAAACTGGTCTAGGTTTGTGTTTAACAACATTACATGAGATGTTTAATAAAGATATCTATTTGGAGGACTTGTTAATAACGTACCAAGGACTGTAATACTGTTAGCATTATATTTATTAAAAACCGTAATCAACCCTTTTATTGTCCATTGCTGGACATGGACTTCCTCATATACAAGACAATGGGAGTAAGATCTTAAAACATCAAGCGGGCCAAGTGGGTTTGCGAGTCGACTCTTTTAGAGCTGGTGTAACATAAAATAAAAAGTACGTAAACAATTAAAATTAAAGAAAACTTTATAATTAGAAATTTCTTTGTTTTACAAAAAGATAAGTATTTATCCTAGAAACGAAATAATAAAATTATTATTATAAGAGAGTGTACTAAAACATGAAAGTTAATAATTATAATAACAACATTACCTTAATCCCTTACCGTTACAGAATGGCAATCAACAACTGCGAGTTTTAAGTGCTACATTTAATGGATTTGTACTCACTTTCTCAATATATTTTACAATATGAATGCTTTGTAAATAGGCCCCTTGTCAACCTTAAAACAATGGTAACTTACAATAATAGGCACTTGTGGACAAACCACCATTTTTTAATGAGAAAAACACTACCACTCCATTGAAAGCAAAAGCTTTAGCAATAATGTAGTGGATGTATTGTTTTATGTTCGACACCAATCGATTAGAGAGTGCACTGGGAAAAGGGAATCCCTTCAACCTATTATGCTCTCTACTCCTTTCCAGTGCATGCTTTCCAATCGCATCCTTCCAAATCCAAATTCCTAACCTTCCCAAGCAGACAGTGCATTTTAAGGCGTTCCGACGTTTTTAATCTTGGCCGATGTTTGCATGGATGAACGACATTATCCATTTATCACTAGGCGATTGTCTGCTTCTTTATAAGTTCTTTCAACAAGATAGTGCTTAGTACAGTCTCATTAAAGTGCTTGACCTGTTATCTATCCTACAACAGTATGCACTAGGTCTTAGTTTGCCAATGGCCGCTTTCAAACAATAAATTACAGTTTCTCATCGCTGTAATAATGCTTATAAATGCGAGTGTAATGATCCAATAGTGAATGACGAAGTGCATAATTATGTAAAAGAGTAAATATTGTTAATATTCGGATAATTTTTCAGTCTATAATAATTCAAATCAGTAAAATATTCTGAAGTTCATATGAAGTTTATTTTGTTACTAGTTGTGTAGTTCGTTTTGTTGTTGATACCATACCAACTGTCAGCCTGTGTCTCCATTGCTAAATATAGGCCTTTATCAAGGCCCTCCACGACATAGAGTTTCAGTTCTTCTCTAACAGTCTTTAAGTCCTCAGTTCCCCTGGCCTGAGAGCGTCCCATGTTAAGGTGCACCCAATTGCGGTCTATCGATGTCGATTGATGACATCGACCGTTCAAATTGATTAAGTTCGGTGTATATGGCACTCATCGATGTAGTTTGTATGTGGATCTATATTTATAACTCCACTGTTTTCTATCGATGTCGATCTATAACGTGGAATGGATCACAACACATTACATTTGATCATCTTTCTATCGATCGATCCATGTACTCATCGCCCAATCAATGTTATCGTTTATGTGTTTGATCAACTGCAATTTGGGTCCACGTACGTGGCCTTATAACACCGTCTTTAAATTTGGTCTTTTAACAATTAACATTGTTATAATTGCGTTATAACCACAAACAGACGCATGCAGTTGTTATCAATAGTTAGGTGTTTATCGCTTCAACTTTCGCTGATTGGAGTCTGCTTCGCCGGTCCACTTTCCACGTTTAGTGAGCTTGGCTCACTAAACGTGGTGAGTTAAAGGGAAGTCATAATGGAAACAGAAAAATCGAACAACATACGATTAGTTTTTCGTAGTTCGTATTTTCATTCATTCTATATCATCAGCCTAGGTCTTTCCACTGCTGAATATAGGCCTCTTCCAAGGCTCAGTTTAGTTCATATGACCCTAAAATTCGAACTCTTATGAAGTCTTGTTTTATTTATTTTGTGAGGTTTTATTTATTTATTTATTGTTTTTTTCTGTTATTTACCCTTCGTTTTATAACATACTTCCTTTACTAGGTGTGTTATAGATGATAAAGTAACAAAGAAATCTATAACACAGCTTACAGGAGTTACATCGTAAGAGTTGCCACATAAAAGAATACATAAAAGAATACCCCTTTTATGTTTCACAAAGATTTCGTATTCTCATTACGATGATCATAAATCACCATTGACGTTAAAAATATTAATCTTTAAAGGGATCTGTCTAAGGAGTTCGCATTACGATTAAATTCAAACAAATGTCTTCACGCAGTTGCTAATGGTATGGTATATATACATCTACTCGTAGATGTAAGATTTTTGCTTTTCTTAAGAACAACAGAAGTATCCAGAGTCAGAAGCAACTGTCAGTGACACAAGTTTCCGATTATTTAGAGAAGCCGGAAGTCTTGTCCACCATGCGTATTACAAAATGACTTATGGTGTTTCAAGAGGCACTACCATACACGTTTTTGACATGTAAGAAGTTTTTTTGTATCATGTCAAACATTGGCAGTGCTGCAGTCAAATACGCCTATGATATATCATCAGACTATGCAAACTTTTCTATAAAAGGATACATGTCTACTGTCATTTTTCATCATACTTTTACAGTCCACAGTAACTTTGTAACTTTCTCGGAAGTATTTTTTAATGCAAATCTAGTATTATTTAGTTCTCACAAGTTAACGGGCAGGTATTCTCACGACTTCGCCTTTTATATAACAGTAGATATCCATTAGGAATTAATTAGGGAGTGTATATGAAAGTATTGCCTTTAAAGAGATTCTGGTTATTCGAGAAATTGCTGTTTAAGCTTGAGTTTATGTAACTTCAGTATACGTAGGGCTGGTCTGTGTACTATTTTGCGCATCTTCGGATTTATATTCTTAAAGGAGACCGATGGAGATATGGTCTACGTGGTAGTATGTGGCTACCGCCGTCCATGTATACCTGCTTCACTAGAGGCTGTAAGGTCCTATTTACAACTTTTTGAATGACTTCAAGTTCTTATCGTGACGGTAGACTGCAAAAACTCGAAGAAAAGTGTTAAAGTTCCTTCTCAATTACTTAATATCATTTTAACATATATCTTTCTACAGCTGGACTATATCCAGCACTAGGAAGATAAATATGATTACCATGTGTTTTTCTACAGCTGGACTACGAGTATATACAGCAGTAGAAAGATGCGTATCTTGTGCGCTAGATAGGCCTTTCCCAAGCACAATCTCACTCTATTTTTATCCAGCTATTACGTAAGTGACTTTCTTTAAGTTCTCAGTCTACTTAGCCGAAGAGCGACCAACGCAACCTTTTTCTCAAACCTTTTACTTGTTTGTTATCAAGAATTGTAAGTGGAAAAAAATTCAGTCGTTACCACCCGGGGGGATAGCTGGTAATTACTAGTGTAACAGCCGAAGATGGTGAACAAATTTACGGAGAACATTCTTCATATTTTTATTGTTACTAAAGCGCCGCCTACACGAGTGAGTCTCTCGCGGCTATATCCTCGCCCTAAACTTCACTAGTAACTAAATGTACTATTGCTGAGTGAATCGGCGAGCGTCGCTCGTATAAACGGCGCCTAACATGTATTGCATATGTTCTTCGGCTAACGTAACGGCCTAATATCGTGGATCATGTACATAGGTACGAGTAGGTACGCAGTGAAAAATTTTATTAGACATAAAATGAAATTTTCATAGGTAGTTATAATTTAGATTAATATGAGTTTTTATATTTTTTGCATTGTAAAATACGTAGGGCTCCGGTGTCCAAAAATAAATAAATGAATCTGAACGGAGGCTGTCCGCATGTCTGCCATCATTTTTATAAAAAATATAAAACAATGAAATAAGGCTTATAAAATCCGTTAATCAAACCAAAATGTTCATACTTTAGTTGGAAATCGGTTTCAAAAATTCATTGGGTCAAGCCTCGCTTACAAACGAGAAGTGGAATAGCTATAAAGTATTATTGTGAAGAAAGTGCCTTCAATATATTCTAGTCTGAGTGAAATCAAATCGAAGCTCCGACAGCCTTTGACACGAAGATGTTCCGAGAAAGTTCTCATATCAGTGTGGTGTTAAATTATGCAATTTATTGAAGTGGCAAGTCATTAATGACTCGGACTTTTGTGTCATTATGTGATTTATGTGTCCTCGTGGCGTTCATGTTATTATGGATCTGTTGTGTTCCGAGAGGGCTCATACGAACAGGAAGATTTTTTAAGATGTCTTAGCAACAGACAAATTAAAAGAGAAATAATCAAATAAATAGTGAATGGGCAGCAAATTGATGATAGCAAATTTATTCTTGGGTTAAGTTTAAGTTCTCCGGTGACGATAAAGAAATACATAGAAGCCCGCGAAACGTGTCCTCGACGACTTGGCGATTATACATTTTAAATTACACGGCGATTACACGGCTTTGTTACGATTTTATTAAATGTATAGATAGATAAATATTTTCTTTTCGTAAGTTACCTATTCATTGCATATTTGTAATTATAATAATAAAATAAAATAATTTGGAATACTATTTCAGTCTACCAAAAATTTGCGTAATTTTTTTTTGACAGTGCAGGAGGCATTAATTGCAACGATGTTGTCTGCGAAAAATGCAGAAAAAACAATTGAAAAATGTTGCTATTTCAATTATTTTGTTTAGATTTTCAATGGAGAGAATGTTGTCAGCTATAATCAGAATTTGAATAGCTCAGCTTTAAATAATTATGTGTTTAGACAAATAAGATATCTAGAGCGGCATAGATATTAAAAATTAACATTTATTTTAATATATATCTCTAAAAATCATCAACTACGAATCACTAAAGATTCTTTATTTGATTCTCTAAGATTAGTTGCACGCGAAACAAAATATTTATCAGTACATAAATTATTTGCAATGGTCGTATTTGTATAGGCATTTGTATTTACTCGTATTTTTATTATTGAGAATCGCGGCACGACAAAAGATAAAAACTACAATGGAATTCACAGTTCGGTATATGGCCAACGCAAAAATAAACAATTTATACAAAAAACAAAAAAGGTGAACGATCCAAGGAATGCATCACGGAGATATTATGAAACATTAGTAAGAAACGTGCTGACGGCCAAGGAGACGTGAATGATATAGTTCCATTTAATGCACCACCAATTATTTTTTTCATCATAATTAACATAATTACATTTCAAGATAAACGTTTACGAAGTTAAAGTAAATGTTTTGTTTTTGTTTCAGGTGAGGTTAATTAATTCCATTTTAAAAATGTGCCGTGACGACGCAGAACAAATTACCTAAGGTGAGTGATAAAAATAATAATTATATTAAAACTTTGCATCAATCTTAAAGAGTTTCAAATTTTTTCCGGTAATATTTAAATATTAGCCCGCTTGAAATGTTATTAACAAATTTTGTATTGTGTTATTTTATCAAAATATGTATTTTTTTTATCTCATCTATATCTATACTAATATATAAAGAGGTAAAATTGTGTGTTTGTTTGTGGGTATGTTGGGGGTAATCTCTGGAACTACTGAACCGATTTCAAAAATTCAAAAATGTAGGTAGCTACATTATTCGTGTCTACTATAGGTTATATTTTATTTTGATATTTTGAAAAAGAAAAATCGTAAAAACACAAACCGAAGCGAAGCGAGAGCGGGGTCCCTAGTATATTGATAGAGTAACACCATACAAAATTATGCTACACAGTCTATAAGACACCGTGTCCTCGGTTGTAGTTATTAAAATAGTCAGTAGACGATTGTCAGTCAGAGACTAATAAAACGCGATATAGTCGGATCACGAGCTACGAATTATCGGCGCGGTTGTGAAATTATCCAGTCACCTCTTGTTCGGGTTCCCATGGCTTGTGAAAAGATTGTGATCGTTAATTTTGAACTCGCATATGTGAAGTACCAGGCATATACCAGGTCTATAAGCTTAAATCCGCTGTTTTCAGTCAAAGAAAAAGATACTTTTTTTCATAAAAAACTAATAACAATTTTATTCAAAGTAGTTTCCCTCACTAGCTACACATTTTTGCCATCTCTCGGGCAGTTTATGGATACCACTCCAAAAAAATTTTTCTTCTTTAGAGGCAAACCAATCATCAAGCCATTGTTGTACTTCTTCGTAAGAATTGAAGGTCTGCTCAGCGAGCGCGTGGCCCATCGACGAAAACAGGTGGTAGTCAGAAGGAGCAAGGTCTGGTGAATAAGCGGGATGGGGTAACACCTCCCAGTTGAGTGTTTTTAAGTATTCCTGGACCAGTAAAGACGAATGCGCTGGTGCGTTGTCGTGGAGGAAGATGAGCTTGTCGTGTCTTTTCTGATATTCTGGCCTCTTTTCTTGCAAAGCTTGGTGCAATTTCTCCAATTGTTGTTGGTAGCGATGGGCATTGACAGTTTCGCCAGGTTTCAAAAGTTCGAAGTAGATAATTCCCTTCTGATCCCACCAAACGCACAGCATTGTCTTCCGACCGAAACGATTTGGTCTGGCGGATGATGTTGATGGTTGGCCGGGATCAACCCATGATTTTTTACGCTTAGGGTTGTTGAAAAATATCCATTTTTCATCGCCAGTAACAATGCGATGGAGGAAAGACTTCCGTTTCAGCCTGGCAAGCAAAATTTCGCTGGTGTTTTGACGTCGCTCCATCTGCCTGTCGGTCAACTCATGCGGTACCCATTTTCCTATCTTCTGAACCTTTCCCATGGCATGGAGACGCATGGAAATGGCTGCCTGACTTACATTTAATCGTTCAGCAAGCATTTTTTGCGATTGGGTGTCGTCTTCATCCAGAAGAGCTTGCAATTCTTCATCCTGAACCTTCTTGGGCCGATTTTCACGCTCCTTGTCGGTCAGGTCGAAATTACCATTTTTGAAGCGCCGAAACCAATCCCTGCAAGTTGTTTCTGATAGAGCAAGGTCACCATACGCTTCCACAAGCAATCGATGAGATTCAGCAGCTGATTTTTTTAAATTATAGCAGAAAAGCAAAGCTTCCCGCAAATGCATTTTTTCTGGTGAAAATCTTGACATGTTGAACTCAAGGAAAACAAACGTTACTGTGCGAATGCGCTGACGGAGTGGACTGACTATGTTGACAACAGTCTAGTCCGCAAGGAAATGCACACGGCGCGGTCGTAGTAGCGAAATTCGCCAAATGGCGCCACCTTTTAGCAAACAGCGGATTTAAACTTATACACCTGGTACATCCTAAATGAGTATGAGATAGTTGGATATTGCGTTGAGAATCGTCATTGCGTAGACAGCATCAGATACTCTCAAAAAAAAGATTGCCAATTGTTTCTTTCTCATCTTTCACGACGTGCCATATACAGGCTGTAATCAAATCTTTTCTGAAGCCAGAAATCACGATTTTCATTCATATTCATTGACATGAATTTTTTATATATTTTTTATAATCTAAATTTTTTAGCTTTTGTCATATTTTTTAAACAAGTTTGCTAAATACAAAGACCAAAAATTGTTATTCTCACCGAATGAGCTGAATCCATGGTATAAAATTTCCGGAAAGCGTCGATTAAATATACCTGTAAATCACCGGGTGGAGTATAGGTTGGTCTAATGGTGCGCAGAAGGTATCGATTTGAGAATACATTTATATGTTAGACAAGCACTCTTGGGCTATGCTACTGTTCTATGTTCACTAGCTCTCGAATTCTTTAATTCATATGTGTATTGAAAATAGAACATTCTTATTCCGTAGTATTTAAATTTAAAATTTGACTTTTTAATTAAACCCTCCTTATCTCCTTCCCCCCCAGACGTTGTCAACCAGGTTTCTTTGATATGAACGTATGTTGTGTCATCTTACATCTACTCTATTCCCATATCGATGGTAGAAGGCTGAGGCTATTATTCAGCCTATTATCAGATCGAATCTCTTACATATTGTTAAATACTCTTAAATATTGTTAGTATTTTTATACAGATAGCAACTTTTCATCCATACCTCTTTATATATCATAAATATGTTTCGTCCCAATTTTATGGGGGAAATTTTAGCTCAGTACTAGAAAGAGCCCAAAAAGTGCGTGAGATCGTTGCTCAGATTAGTTGTGAACCACTTTTATTTATGAAAAAATTAGCATTTTTGTAGTTATGTTTTAATACAAAATTACAAAAAATATGTACAAAAACTGTATGAAAATTCATATTTTTAATCATATACTGAATAATAATGTTGAAGATAATACCACTTAAACATTTTAAGAAAATAATCCTTGAATTGTTAATGCATATGTTGTGGGTACCTACTAGCTGAGTCCGCTACTGCGTACGCGTGGAATTTTAGTTTGTGATATCTTTTCTTCCCGCCAGCCGATTTCGATAAAACAAAGACTATTCGAAACGCCAAGCTAAGCTTAATTAACCTGTGGAAACCCCATGAAAATCCGTTCAGTAGTTTTGGAGACTAGCGTGTTCGAACAGACAAACAGACAGTCAGACAAAAAAATTTCAAAATCGTCTTTTTGTATTCTGATACTCTTCCTTCATCGCCCCCAATTAGTTTTTATTAAATATATTCAATGTACAGACACGCTGGTTCTACAGTTTTATTATATGTATAGATTATGCAGATGCAGTTGACGATTTCCTAAATAATAAATTTTAAATTAGGTACATTAGCAATTGACATATATATAAAATTGTTATTTTAATAAGACCTTTAAAAACATTTACATAGTTGCTATGAATCGTGAATATTATATATAACATTGACATTATAACTAATAATAATAAATAAACATCATTAATTATTATTTATTAATATTTCTGTATATAATGTTATTAATTATGCCAACAATAATGCTATGTTACACTAAAGTTGTTGGTAAAGCGACTCGCCGAGAAGCAGAAACGAGGTGTAATGCTATAGAAACCCAAAATGGCCAAAACCTATGCTAGGGCTAAACAAATAAATAAATCACACAGGTAACATAATAATACATATTTATTGTTATTACACATTTACTTTACATACTGAATTGCTAATATAATGTAAAAATAAAAACTAAAAATAAACTAAAAATAATGTAAAGAGAAGTTGTAATTACATTTCTAGCTAAACTAAAAATAAAATTACCAAAAAACCAATGAAAATGTGGTCTAGCCAATAACATGAACAAATTTGTTAAAAACAAAATCGCATATTTATTTGTTTTTTGTAAAAATTGTACTTAGTTGATATTATTCTTAGAAAAAAAGGATCGGTACAGTAATAATGGACCTGAAGTTGTTAGAAGACAAGGAACATATGTTTAGTTTTTTCAAAACAGATTCAAATTTTCTTTGAGTATATTTCCACAACTAACGAAGCTTAAGTTTTGAATAAAACCACAGATCAGAAAAAAACATATTTAACTAAAGCAACCCCAACTTTTATTTATTTAGAAATATGCCGTCAAACGTTCTGTAGTACCCGAGACGGCACATAATAACCATATTTTAGCAGAGGACACGACAATAGGTGTGTAGGTTAACTATTAGTTACTCAGCTATTGTTTCCAAGTTTGAAGCCCACACGGCCTACTATGCACTTAAATTAACTAATTAACTAAATGTTACAGCATAGAATCCAACGTAGGTGCTACTGTAAGTGAAACCTCATGCTTAAGACTTATCAAATGTATTCCTGGTTTCTAATACATTGAGGTTTACAAAATAAAATCCGTGACCTATGCTGCGTACAATCGAACTATCAAATAAAACTACGACACCCACTAGCGTCATCTATCTATTATACGAGTACTATCTGATTACCTTGATTGTACCTATAGGTTTACTTATCAATTTTTCGATATAAATTTGAGTATTTTTAATCCATGCGATCACTAGGGAGTTATATAAAAGAAATTATTTTATAATTGCATAATAGAATTGTAAATAACCATTTACTGTAATCTAATGAGTAATTAGCTATTTTCAGATTTCTTTACATAAAAACGTGTCTAACCAATACAAGTCACGATCGTTTTAAAGAAGTAAATAAATTACGATCAACACTGCTTCTACATCGGTTTGTATTTTTGAGAATATAGAAAAAAATCAGAGCTTATTTATGAACTGCCTGATTATATGAGACGGTCGTATTAAATTGAATAGTATATAAATTAGTTTATAAATATTAATGCTGTGTGTAGGTGACTCGAGTTAGTTTTTGAGCCATGACATTACAACCGGCCAGGCTTTTTGGGTAATGCGGAATGACTCATATTCTGTTTTTAACCCCCGACCATAGGGGGTTAAAAATAAAGTTAGGGTTAGACTATAAATAAGTACATAAAGAACACACAAAACAATATTAGATTAGCATAATTTCGTTATGTGAAAAAAGTCATATGAAATGTTATTTTTTTTGTGACCCTATTCATACAACAAGTCATATCATATATCCGACAATTTTGAAATTTCGCGTGCTAAGATAGACAGCTTATTCTACGGGGCCGCGTGGATCACATCGTATAGTTTATTAGAACTTTTTGGTTTAGTGTCCGTCGGCTTTCGAGAAACATTTGAATGGAGCTCGGTCGCGCGATCATTTCTGTCCGACACAGCTCGAACGGAACAATCAAGTGTCAGATACACCGTGTCCGACATAGACTTACCTCCAAAAATATTAAATCTGTGGACTTACCTACAAAAATATTAGATCTGTGGTGTCCGCCATGGCCTGAACGAAAAGGTATTGTTTTCTCTTTCGGAGTTTAACGTGTTAATAGAATGATAAAATGTTCCTTTCTGATATTGCACGAGAACATATACGATACGTGAAACAAAAGTTTAAATAAAAATGACAAATACATCTTGAAAATATTTTTAATTAATCTCTTCGTAACACAGATTTCTTAAAAAAAAAGTGATTTATTATTATTAAAGTAAGAAAGTTAAGCAAGTGAAGTGAGCAGCATTCTACATGACAAAAAATATCGTAATTAGGTATTACAAAATCGCATATATACTTTTACTTCACTATACTTCATACTATTGTACCATTGGATACAAACATCAGCTCAAGTTGCTCATTCAAGTTTGCTCTTAAGAAGTTCTTTGAATGATTCCAGTCCGGGTTCATTCGCCTTTTTGAAGAACTGCTGTTCTGAACACCGTGTCAGCCAAGCAGTCAAGTTGGGATACCTGAAAAAATATTCATTTTTTTCACTGATGAACCAAGTTGCTTTGTACGAGGGCTTTTCAGTATGCTGAAATTGTATGTACATTTTATAGGTGTACTTTAATGGTTTTTAATTCATTTTACATTAGCTTTTTCAGTATGCTGAATTTGTACATTTTATATGTGTACTTTAATGGTTTTTAATTCATTTTATATTTCGTTTGTCATTTAATTGGATACTACACTGAAAATAATTTACTATAATGTTGCTTAAGACATTAATGTAACTTATGTTAAAAGTTAGAAAAGTTGAATTGATAATTTCTGGTACTAAAAGTGATTAACTTTTTATATTCTGGGAAGGGCTAACCTATAATAATTTTGATATTAATGTTTCTTTATTCACTTAGATCACACTCTTATAAGGGAAATCAATGAAAATGTTAAAACACATGCAGGAAAATATTGGTGACAGAAGGCGTACGTTCAATACATTTTAGATATAACACAAAAAATGCTTGAATGTTTTGCTGATATTCTAGTAAAAAATAATGATTCATTCCAGATGACTAAGATCCTAAATCATAACAGGGGAACTAACTTATCATTGTCAATCGGCACCATCACATCTAAGGAGCTAATACTTGTCACACAGCAGACGTCTGCTACGGTGAGCTTGTCTCCCGCCAACCAGGGTTTCGTTATGAACTTATCCATGAAATCGTATCCGTTCTTGATTTTTTCAACAGCTTCGGGCTTGAAGCTCTTTTCACCCCCAAAAAGTATCGGCGCCTGTAAAATTTCAACTATTTAATGCATCCTGTTTTATATTATTACCAATCAGTATGGCTAAAATTTCGGTTCATCCAGTAAATTTAGCAATAGTATGTATAATTTCAGTAACAAAGGGCGACTATTTACTGCAATGTATTCATTTAGTCTTTCAGCTGGAATTTTGTCTCTTTTACATTCCATCCCCTCCCCAACTCTTTCTCCAATACTATTCCTGTTTTTTTTATGGTGAAGGTATCAGATTTGCATGTGGCCCACGTAATAATAATTAGGAACCACCGCTCGTGGGCACCTGCAACACCAGGTGGTATGCGGGTGCGCTGCCGGCCTTATACAATCCTATTTACAGCTTTATTAAAGAATTCCATGCCGTAGCGTAGCCGCAAAACCTCAGCTGCCAGTTCATTCCGCAACTTTCGAGTTCACGGTATATCTCCAAAGGTAGATAAACTTGACAAAGACAACTATTTAGTTGCTTGACAGGTTTCTATAAAGAAAGCAATACAATACGTACAGCAGCTCCACGCAGGGAAGGAAAGAGGATGCCACTGTCAAAATGTAGTCTTTGATCGACGATTGCTCGCTTCTTCGGATCGGTTGGGTAAAGTGAATCGTCTTTGCCATATTTGGCTACCAAGTATCCGACGATTGCGTGACTGAAATAAACATAGGTAATGTAGATAATGGGTGGCTCGAACAGAATGATAAAGAGCGGTCGTAAGCTGTATTGATAAAGTCGAAACTCCGGCTCTTGAGCACTTTTCTTTATTATTAGATGAAACATGACAGAAAATCGCGAGTCCACGTCCGACCTTAGATGACTGGAAATTAAAAAATAAATTAAAGAAAGGTAATTTAATCTTATATGCTGGACAGGACGATAGTGATGCATGTTAGGGGTCGAGCATCGCTTGACGGACCCAGTTACTCGTCTCTTACAAAATATTGCTTTAAAATGTATCACATTGTTCGGTACTGATCTGGTGGTTGACTGGTAGAAAATGCCATAATAATATGGCATTAAGTCCGCCTTTCCTCCAAATTACTTGTGTAATTAAGTTTAAATAAATACTGAGTGGGAGATCCCACATCCCGTTCCTAATGCTCTCTATCTCTCTAGCCCTATCTCCTCTCCTTTCTTTCTTGGATTAAAATCCTTTTTCGAATGATTGTTTCCTGAATCCTCAAAGGTAGGCAACCCTTCTGTTAATTTTACACCGGCCAAGATCTTGATACATTCTTCTATGGATACAACTTCTTACCTGTCGGTTAGCACAAAGCCGTCGTCAACCAATGTAGGAATTGTATGTTGAGGATTGATCTGAAATGTGAACAGTTAACGTTAGATTCCAGTGGGAGCCTGGAAGTGTCCTTGATAGCCCTTGATAGATATTGATAGATAGCCCTTGGTGGAAGAATTCGAAGCACACGATGAGCGCATAAATTTGGCCAGCACGGTCAGAGGCGCGAGTATATGTTTTGATTGTTTGCAAACGTCACTATTGCGTATGAGTCAAGTGTTGTTTCTCAATGCGTCTACTATTTAATGCTTGGTTATTTATACAGAAAAACACTTGAACGCAAACGCAATAGTTGCGTTTACAAACGAAAAACACACTAGAGGCACAGGTAAAACTGGCGGCGTAATTATGCAGCAGGATGAGAAAAACAGGTTCGATCATCGCAGATACCTAAATCCTTCATGTTGCATTTAATTTCTATGCTATAGTCAAAATATAGTTATAGTTTTCTAATGTACATTATGACATTTTATAGCATACCGTATCTTTATATCTATCATATATCTTTATATCTATCATATATCTTTATATCTATCATATATCTTTATATCTATCATATATATTTATATCTATCATATATATTTATATCTATCATATATCTTTATATCTATCATATATCTTTATATCTTTCTCGACCACTGCTGGACATGAACTTCCTTATTTTCTTGTGCATGAGGAAATATGGTCTTAAAACGCTAGGCTGACTCTTTTGGAGATGCGATAGTTCCATGGGGCTTGTGTGGTATTATAACAATTATAATGAAAATATACCACCGATAAAGGCAGATTCAAATATTTTTTATTTATTTGCCGCATAAAAGTAATGATAAATGGAACCAAACTGCCAAAACACAGCAGACAAACCTTCAAAAATTCCTTTTTAAGATGTTCTCCTGCTAAGAGGTCCAAATCCACTAATTCCACATCTTGAATTCCAAGGAGATCAATAACGCTCAACACCGATCGCACTGGGGGACTGGCGTCCGCCTTATAAAGAGTTAGCACCATTTTATCTAAAAACAACCATTATTTTAATAATAATTAGTTAGGTATTTGTTTGCAGCAGATTTCCACTTAGAAATTGATTTTAAACTTGTAATCATTAAATTTGATAACATTGTCTTAAGAGTATTTCCAAAAATATTGGAAAATGGAACAGTGAAAATCGCAATAAAAATTACCAGTGGCCGAGATTAGAACGAATAAACAGACAACATATTATATTTGTATACGGGTGTGTTAGAGCTTTTGCCAAAACCGGTACTGATTCCGTTCACGATTCTAAGTTCATTGTCTTAAAAAAAGCACGAAACTCCTTTTTTGAGTATTGAAACGCATTCTTTGAGTTTTCTTTACTAAATTTTCCATAAAGATTTGCACGAGCAAAGAAATATGTATATGTGAAAGAATAGAATCATGAGTAGAATCCGTGGTTTTAGGCTAATGGTTCGGGGACACAGTCTGTTTACGAGTATACGCAAAATGTACTGCATTTCTCATTTTATCTTATTCCCCCAATGTACGTACGTGTTTCGGTAGTGAGTAAGATATGTAAGAGCAGATTCCTATCCTATCCCTCCCCATATTCCCAACCCTTTCTCCGTTCACTCCTAAATCTCCATTTCTAGGCAGTGCATCCAGGGGCGTGTCAACGTTTCTCATTCTGGACTTATGTCGGCATTAACGCGAATGTTCAGGTGTGAAATTATCCAGTGTTGGATTAAGGTTATTGGGGGCCCGGGGCTATTTTATAAATTTAGTTAAAAGAGTTTTAAAATGGCCGGGCTTAGGGTCCACGGAAAGCTGGGCTTAATCCGGCACTGACAGTATTCACTTACCACCAGGTGAACGGTCCACTTTGGCCATCTTCTTTCTATAAAAGATAACGTTGTGTACGTAGTATATACATGCATATGCATGTCTCAATGTATTATTGATATTTCTTACAAATGTATACCTACGTTACTTATTGTATATATTATCTATATGAAGTTATGAAGATAACATCTAATTCCCGTTAATGATCAACTTATTATCATTAAAGGATGACCTCTGCAATGATAATTGATTGAAATTAATTGTTTTAATTGACGGTGATAATGCAATTTTGTTATCGCTCCTGTCTCTTCTCTTGTTTATTTGTTTACATAAAAATACGAGTATATGTAAGAGTCAAAGTCTATACTTCAAAGTATTCAAATCTATTCAAAGTACGTTATAAACAGGTCATCAAAATGAACAACAATCTGAAACAGTCTGCTTAATGAAAGCGATCGGATGCGTATGTGCTAAAGATTATTCATCGACCCAAAAATGTTATAATATTTATGAAACGTATTGCCTAGATTAACTCAAATATCACATTTCACAGGCACTTACATGCCATACATGCAGTAATACATGCACAACATACAAATAAATACTTAACAAAACAATTAAATAATGTTAATGTTACCTTAAATTATTTTTTATTTTCCCAACTCACAACACAAGCGTCAAGGCGATACAGTTACCACAGTACGAATGTGAACGACCGAAAATAACAGCCTTGTACAAAACAAGTTCCTCTATACGCAACGAGAGAGACGCGTGTCAATTGGAACAGTTGGGCAGTTGGAACATTTGGACTACAGAGTACTGCGGCGTGTTTGGTTTTGAATCGAGTTAAAAAGTAAACGCTGTATGTGATTTAACGGTTCCACTGATTGACCTTCCAAGAGGTTTCCAGTACATTAATTAGATAACATAAAGTACATACGAGTATATTCAGCCATCCTGTTGACCTCACAATATGAGCTTCCACTCGACAGCTCTTCTGCCATCTATTCTATAAAAATAATCAGTATGGCCCTCAACAATCGAAGATGGTCATTCACTACTGTCTCTTAGAAGTTCAGAAGTTGACCGCGGGCAATCGCTGTTATTGTCTTTGTTATTTGCTATTTGCTTCTGACAATTTTCAATTGATTAAATACAATTAATATATTTAAGTACCTATTTATACAATTAATATATTTAGGTATATAAATTAAAATGACAACAACATAAAAGTATTATTATTTCCTGACTTGTTTCATTATAACAGGGAAAAAGTAGTGGGTAATAAATAGTATGTGGGTTAGTAGATATGTCTTACAAATCATGTCTTTAAACATGAAAATTCAATGTTTTAATTTTATCTTTTAAACTTTAAACTTAAATAATTTAACAATTATTTAATTATTTAACAACAACAATTGTTTAACTTAACTTAACTTAAACAATTATTTATCGCCCAATTCGGAGTGCAAATGGTTATAAAAGTATTTTAATATACTCGTATAACGAAAATAACGCATTATTTATTTTAAAACTTCAAAACAGTAACGTTATAATGTAAATACCGAAAATATCAAAACTACCGGTTTTTTAAAGTACAATCTCGATATTTTATAAGGTTATTTTTGGCCAGGTATTCCGGTATTTTCGAGATTCGGGATCTCGGTTTGCTACCCCTAGACAGATTATATAACTTTTACATTTTTGCGTTTCGTGTACATTTTATATAGTAAACTGGGTCTTAAATGTCTACAGTTAAAGATTGTAATTTACCTTTTTATTTTTTCTCAACGCTTTAGCACGGGTGGCACCGACCGTTGCCGCGTGTCGACTGACGAGAACTGTGTGCAATTTTTTCAACTACCCGCATTTAATATATTAGTCGTCACATAAAAACGAGTTTAGAAACATCTAGTAAGAAAAAAAAGTTAAACATGAAGTTTATAATTGACTATTGTTGGCATGTATCGCGGATGTCCATGGGTGGTAGTATCCACCTATCACTCGATGGACTGTCTGCCTGACTGTTACAGGGAACGCAATATCTCTTGTAGCTAGATAACGGCATCCGTTCTTGTAGCGTGAGTTGGCATATGATACAGATGTCTTTGATAATTGACATAGACATAGACATAGACATACTTTGACATAGACATAGATATAATCTCGTAATGTTCTTGTAACAGACAATTAATTTATGCAAGAAAATGGCAGCGAACTCGTTTGCCTCCTGGTTGTTGCAGGTGTCCATGGGTGGCGGTGATCACTTACCATCAGCTCGCGCGCTCGTCTGCCATCTCTTCTATAAAAAAGTCCAAACGTGGAAGCTATTGCAGTCCCTCATTTAGATGGGAATTAAGCTAAATACGCGGAAACCTTCTAGCGTAATTGATGGGACCTTGGGTGATACCTTGCTCTATGTCGGCGACTAGATAAGGGTTCATGTTCAAGAAAGTTGTGCGGTTAAGATTTCCTTTCAGAGAAATATCGAAGAGATGCACCTGTTAAGTAATAAAAGACTGGAATTTGGGAAAAAAATTACTATATTTCGATTAAGGGTGATCAGTTGAAACCAAAACATATAATCAGTTACGATATTTATTTTGTATTATAAATATAATATAAACGTTTTATTGAAAACTCCTAGCAAGCGTATGTTCACGGTAGAGATGTAGAGTAACGAACGACTGGCGAGGCGTACATTTAGATATAGCCGTTGTCTTTCAAACTTGCTTCCAGAAATAAGTTTAGATATAAATGCTTTCAGTGTTCTACATAACAAAAAATATCGTAATTGTTAAAAAACACCTTAATACTTTTATTTGTCAATGTCAACACGTGCATCTAAATCTAATTTTTAAGGTGCGTTTCAATTTTAAAACAGTTTGCCCTTCAGGTATCCTTTGAATGCTTCCAGTCCAGGTTCATTCACCTTTTTGAAGAACTGCTGTTCAGAACACCGTTTCAGCCAAGCATACAAAATGGGGTATCTGAAAAAATTCACTTTTTTTAATGATAAGTGCAGGTGTTTGCTGGATTGATACGAGAATAATATGAATGAAGTTGGTTCGAGATCAACAGGGCTGCTGGCATTATCTATATGTTGAACAGATTGTCAGTTGTTTGGGTATACTTTCACAGTTTAAATTGTTTGTTCTTACGTTACTTTTGTTAACTATTAGATAAAAACAATGTGACTTCTGGTAAATTTGATGATGCTGGTACTACTTAAATTTTGAACTTTTGGTTTTCATGGAAGAGATGCTTGAGAAACTTAGTTAAAATAGCAATGTTGACATTTAAAGCCAATAGAATTTAAATTCAATGGGTTATGATTTAAAATAATTATGAATTAGACTTATTTAATGATTTAATTAGACTTAATTAAACTTAGCAATTAAACAACTTTGAACGGTTTAAATCGCGTATATTTGACATTATTTATATCCCGACGTTTCGAACACTTTGCAGTGGACGTGGTCACGGGGTGACTAATTGATTTTATTTGTCACTTGAGTTATTATTATTAAGAAATTATTTGGACTACCGTCTGAAATTTTTTTTGAACTACCGTCTGGATTTTTTAATCATAACATTCCCTATGCACGCAGTATTCACTTACGGTGTCCAGAAGTCTTGCAGTATTGCGTTGGCCTTGGGATTTAATTAATTTAATGACTGGATCCCAAGCCGGTGGTACTTGCTAACCATCTTCTCTATTGAAATTTGGGTGTTTCTTGATTTCAATAGCCTCGCGTAACATTCTTGGCATGTACCGGGTCTCTCTAGCGAGGATTTGTGGATTATCAAATCGAATGTAATGGTTGGGTTTGTCCAGAGCATGTTCACAAACTGCAGACTTGGTCGAGCGTCTGTTCTTCATGTCAGCTATGTGTTCTTTTATCCGGATACCGATGCTCCTCTTTGTTTGCCCAATGTATGATAACCCGCATTCACAATCAAGCTTGTAAACACCTGCATTGTTACGCATTGTACTGCATACGCGATTTAAACTGTTCAAAGTTGTTTAATTGCTATGTATAGTAATCGCGATAATCTAAGAAAATATTAATTAAACTTTATTGGAGCATTATTTATGATCAAGATACTGATGATTGATTAAAAGAAAAAGAATCCAAAATGGACAAACTAATTGAACAGCTTATTATGCTATCGAGTACAAAATAATTTCAACGTTTAAATTTTTAGAAAATTTCCAGAAAATCGTATTACACCATGAACTGATAAACCATAAACTTACGCATCCTTGTCAATCGGTACAAGCACATTTAAGGAGCTAACGGTGGTCACGCAGCAAACGTCAGCTACTGTGAGCTTGTCTCCCGCCACCCAAGGTTTCGTTATTAGCTTGTCTAAGAAAGCGTATGCTTTCTTGATATTCTCTATGGCTTCGGGGCGGATGCTCTTCTCACCGCCAAAAAGAATTGGTCCCTGTAAAATACCAACCACATTATCTTTAATATCAATAAATTTATTCATCTGATGAACATTTCATTCCAATACATTTTATTCATTAATTTATACAAGGGAATTATTGACTGAAATGTCTCCATCAAATTTTTTAACTGATACTAAACTTTTAATGAAGTCTAAACGAGCCTTCAAGTTTTTTAAAAAACTATTCTTAAATAAAATAATTCTATCTCTCTAAAGAATTTACTTAAAACATATTTGTGTTAAAGCCTGACCAGAAAAATAAAAAACCTTTTCTGGCGGCGCCACATTTTCTTTTTTCATCGCTAGTTAGTGTTGTCAGTAGAAGATATTAGTTCTATTAGTTTTACGCATCATGGCGAGGTTTTTTATTTTCTTGGTCAGGCAATAAAGATACATATTTTCATACAGCAATGATGATAGACGTTAAATGTTTGCCTACATATTAATATAGTCAACATTTTGAGTTATTTCATAATCATAATATGAATGAATTACAAATTTGCCAAGCTCAAACTTGGCGACAGAAGATAAACATAGTAGGGCTGATACTGAAGATTTAATCAAATTATTAGTACAGCTACACTTTTTGGCGTGGTATCCATTTAAGTTAAAAGTATATCGATATGTTATTACAAATATGATCGATTTGATACAATTACTATTAATGACGCAATTTTGAAAGAACGAGACATCTTGTAATTTTAACTAAGACGTCTCATTATTATTTATATTATTAACAAATTCTGGTTGTCATATACAAGAATTTTGGTTAGAAATTCTGTAAGTGTACGATACTTTTTTAACAAAGTATTTTTTTATATAACAGGCTTCTAAGTATGCAATACGTACAATAGCATTAGGCAGTGTAGGGAAGAGGGTGCCACTATCAAAATGAAGTATGCGATCGACGATCGCCCGCTTCTTAGGATCGATTGGGTACAGTGTGTCGTCTTTGCCATATTTGGCTACTAAATATCCAACGATTGCGTGACTGAAATAAAGATAAGCTTTTAAATATAGCCGGTTCGAGTGTATTAGCCTATAAATATCATATTCATTATAGCCGAGACAAATGGTAAACAAAAAAGGTAGTATGGTTTTACGACTTAAATCCTATATATATTAAAAGTTAGGTTTGCACGTTATAGCCTACATATTCTAGGCTCTAATTTAACAAAGTGATTTCTATTAAACTTTTGCTTACCTACTGTCTCATGCGCCAATGTATATAGAATACATGTATCTAACCTCGATATATTGGTATAATTATCAAAATTTCGATCCGTTTCTACCACAGAGTTTCTGCAATAGTACGGACGGATCTTCCTTTATCATAACTTTAGCGATGATAACACCATGATACTATACATGACCTTAAATGTTTGGGAATTGTAGAATATCAGAAGTATGTTTAATATCATACTGAGAAACACATTGCTGTCTTTCACAGTTGTTACATTGGGATGGGAATTGTCCGAATGACCGAGTTACCCCACTTTCACAGAAAATTGCCGTGGAATATCAAGGTGTTTCGATAGTTGTGAGAGAGATAGAGCCTATTCGATTAAAACCATCCCCTACCTATTCCAATCTTATTCCCCAATCTCGTCTCTTTTCCATATTCTATTATCTTCCTTATAGCCCATGCAATCCTCTGTTGGAATCTTTATATCTAAATTTACAAAAGCGGGCAGCGCATTTTCGGGTGCAACAACCAAATAATTTCATACTGCCTAAAAACTTAGATAGAATTCTTAGATACTTTCTTACCTATCAACTACAACAAAGCCATCGTCAACCAACGTAGGAACTGTATGTTGAGGATTGAGCTGAAATACAACAAGTTAATGTTAGATTCTTTTTCAGTAAGTATGAAAAAACATATTTTAAAAAGTCCGCATTAGATTGGTTTTCAGTTTCAGTTTTAGTCTGTTGCCAGCATTCATTGGCAAAAACGACTCCCGTTGCATCGTCAATGAATTTCATGAAATAGATAGTGTTCTATGGCACATTATGGTATTATACTAACGACTTATACCTGGTACTAATCCAATTTGTTCAAAATATTGGCCCGTGGTAACTAACTGACACGGCCTTTAATTAGCAAGATGATAATTATTTACATATACATAATTCATCGAGACTGCAAATTTGCCCTAGATTTAAAGCTGAGATATTTCATTGATTTTTTTTGTCCGCAAATTGAATTAGAACGGACTATAGGTAGATAGATATATTTAAAATATTTACTACATAAAAAGTTAAGGAAACAGAGACCAAATACTAAAACCCAATAGCCATACCTTCAAATAATCCTCTTTAAGATGCTCTCCTTGTAATAGGTTCAAGTCTACTAAATCCACATTTCGAATTCCGAGGAGCTCGATGACGCTCCTCACCGATCGCACTGGGGGACTGGCGTCCACTTTATATAGAGTTAGCACCATGGTTGTCTGGAAAATAAACCCTATTAGTTAATGGTTAGATCTTTTATCAACATCGGCATGTATTATGTATGTACTTTATATATTTGTATGTCTAATTATGTTTTAGTTGTATGTATGTTATTATACATTTGACAAACATTTTTTAATGTACCTATGTTATTATTTTGTATTTTTAAATGGACTATTTCGCACGACCCAATTGGATTTCCGTTTAGTCTAAGGTTGACTGACAGAAAATGCCCTAGGCATTAAGTTCGCCTCCTTCCCATACAACTTTAGTGCACTAAAGCTGAAATACACGCAGCAGACGGGATCCCAATAGATTAGAACTACCTAAAGTACCCAAAACAAAATTTTACTAAAAAAGTTGTTATCTATGTATGTAAAAATATTCAATTAAATTCCTAATGATTTAAAAGAGGCTCCATTAAGATCATTTAAAACAAAAATATATAAATGGCTGCTTGACCATTGCCATTACTCAACTAATGAATTCGTGATGCACAAATAAGTTTATGTAGATAAAATAAAATAATCTGACATCTATATATAAATAAAAATGTAAACGTTCGTTTGTTCAAAATCTTAAATCTCCGAAAGTTCTTCATCGATTGCTTTGAAATTTTGATACAATGTTGCATTCGAATAGGGGCGTATTTTTATATGGCTATCACAAGGTAAAAACATGCTTTTTACCCAAAAACAGGTAAAAACAGGGTAAGCGCCCAAAAACGCGTGGCCGGGCACAGCTAGTAAGTAAATAAAATCTTTGTCATTGGAAATTGTTAAATTTGATCGTTGACAAGATTACTGGATCAATTTAAATAAAATTTATCCATAATTGTCTTGAATAAATTACCTTATACTATAAAGAAAATAGCAAAAGAGAATCTAACTAGTATCTATAATTCGAAATATGAGCGAACAAACAAAGATATAGACTGACTGACATATATAATCTTTTGGAATAAAAAAACCTATAAAATAATAGAAACCGCAACAAAATTGCATTGGTACATATCGAGATAGCTAACCGCGAGCAAGCAGACAGATAAACAAATAGATTTTCTCCTTTATTTGTAGAGAACATCGTTATCAAACGTGCGATTTGGTATCAAGGTTAGAATTGTCGCTATATAAGTCTTTTTATAATTTTTAATTTTCTTAAAACACCTATATGAACAAACATCATATGAAAGTTCATATGGTAATCAAGTTCTCCCTAGATTTAAATATAAACTATTCATATTTTCCTATTTATTTATGGACAGAATTTGACTCATTCTGACTATATTTACATATGTTTTTGTTGCTATCAAGTTTTGGCCGCGTAAGTTCATAAAAATTATGTGCATATAATGCAATATATACGTCAGTATTATATATTTCATATACCGTAACCAAAGGGTTAATTAATATCCACTGCTCTCGACACGAGCTTCCTTATGCCACATTATCTTGTGGATGAGTGGGCTGTACAGCATTGTAACCTTAATTTTCATATACATATGTACATATTTGCCTTATTTTTTACAAAAAAAATGTCATAATGATAAGTAACTACAATAATATACCGATTCATGTTAATAAACTGAGAATCATAAGTAGAATCCATTCATGGATTTAGTCTTCGTACACATTGACACACTATACAATGGAATAAGATATCTGTGTATTAAAATTATTGAATTGTTATACTTGTATATGACTTACTTCAGTTTTATAGTTAACAGGCGGAAAACAAAACACGTTGTAACACTGTCGGTCTCTGAACTCAAGTGTCTATCTGGCGACGCGTTCTCGGACGAACTGCCTATATGCACGATGGTAATAATTTATCATCTCGATTAAGCGATTCTTTTATCAGTGATAAATATAAATGGATATGACATTTTTTATTTTGAACATTTTTTTCTTGAATTGTTATCTAATGTCATGAATGACGTTCTTCGTTAAACCGCGTTTGGGACTAATTAGCAATTAGGCTGAATTAGGTTAATCAGTATTTGCCCTTATCTGTTGCGCTATAAGGTATAATTCTCTGTGGACCATATTCATATTCGAAGGTTTAATTTCCATATTCGAAACCTAACTAAATGAAACGATGTCTATATGTCTGTTTGTTTGTTTGAAATAATTTCACGCATCCACGGATGGACTAGTCGAGCTGAAATTTTGCATGGACCATCTTAGGGACCGCGAATACGGCATAAGTTACAAGTCTAAGGTTCCCGTGGGATAGTGTGACGGGGCAAAAACGCGGATTTTTTGTTGATATAGTGACGTAGGCGGACAAGCAAGCGGTCCCACGTGATGGTAAGTGTTGGTGTTGGAGCAGCTACCATCGATAATGATTCTCATGCTCCGTCCAGTCAGGAAACTGGCAACCCATTCGCATAATCCCTCG
Source organism: Sesia apiformis (assembly GCA_914767545.1). Lineage (NCBI taxonomy): Eukaryota > Metazoa > Arthropoda > Insecta > Lepidoptera > Sesiidae > Sesia > Sesia apiformis. Next base: position 3,355,066 of record OU611958.1, read on the forward strand.
GGTATCCCGAAAGATGGTAGCTTGGAAAGCAGCGATTTGTGCCATACCCGGTCAAAAGTTTTCGCAATGCCTAGGCCAACAGCTAGAACCTCGCCTCTACTCTCAATGGCGTCAGTTTGTTTGCCTGAAATGAGTTTGTCTATAAACATGTGTTTGATTGATGTATTGTGAACATACCACTATAATATCACCTTCACTTTTTTGCCAATAGATGGTGCTGCTTTCAATTTATGGTTTTACTATCAAAGGTGTCATATTGCTATTACTGGACGACTTGAAAAGATATTGACATATATAATACGGTATTCATTATTGTTCGGTACGTCTTTGGCTGTGGAATAAACCAAAACTGTTCTATCAAGGTAAAAGGTTTTATGTCGTAAAAAAACGCGTGTAATAAAAGAATATTGTTTATTTATTTTTACTCAATATTTTGACACGAGTTACAACCATCGTGATCATGAGCTCACAGGTCATGAGTTCGGTAATTCACGACGGTAATTATGAGCAATTATTTAACTACACGCATTTGATATTCGGAAATTTTGACTAAAAATGAAAAGGTAAATAAAAGGTTTGTTATCCTCGACTGCTGTTGGCATGCCTCGCGGAAATCCATCGACGACAATATCCACTTACCACCAGGTAGACTGTCTCGTCTGTCACTTTCTTCTATACTCGTAAAAAGTATATTGTGTTGTCCACTACATTATGGCTAGGTTCACACTGAAACAATTATAGTTAGATTTGGCCCACACGAGACCTGAGGACTGCCCGCTCAGTACGATACGACACGGTCTGCTGTGAGTGAGAGCGGGCACGCTCCATCCAGCTCGCACGCCCGAGGCATTTGTTATGAACCCCCATATATCAAAAAATCATTTTCATAAACATTAGGCATTTTTGTACGAACAATTTTACCCATATTCCAATCATACACAAACATATTCCTATATTCACATATTAGTCTTCTAAACATAGTCTAATCAGGTGATGAGTCCATTCTTACCTTTTTATGAGTCATCCCTATATTGGATGACATTTCATATTTATATCAGTCAGCATTTGAAGCGTTTTGTTTGTTACCTGTCTAAATCTTTTAATCTTTTAATCTATGTACAGTAGTTTTCCTTGATCTGAGACAGAACATTAATGGAACATTCGTAACCCTATGGGATTGAGTACTTCATACGGCTGTGATGGCAATATAGTTGTTTTAAATGATAAGCGTTACGTAGCATACCATTAGCCTACGTCTCTCCGCTGCTATATATACGAGTAGGCCTCTTCCAAGGCTCGCCACCACACGGATACGGCGTATGGTGTACCATATGGAGGATCGGGATCTTCTGTTCTTTTCACCCAGCCACTACCAGTGAATGTTTCCACCTAAGCGGAGGGTATCACCTGCTGTACTGCCCGGTAAGCGTTCTGCATTCCAGGACTCGTTTACTCCATCGGCTGTCAGTCCTGCAGCAGATATGATCTGCCCATAGCCACATTTGCTTAAAAATTCTGTGAGCTATATCGGTGACTTCAGTTCTTTGTCGAATTCCTCCGGTAAAGGCACTGTGACCATAGCTTGTTGAGCGACTTTAAACTTAATAATGTGGACCAACTGTTACAGATCACTTTTCGGAATTGTGCTTTTAACGATTTCGGGGTGGATGGCCAATAGTAATTTTTGACAAAATACTGCAATTATCAAGCGATTTCGTCAAAAGACTATATTCGCCAAATATGCGTTTCGTCAATCCGTTTTTAGTCAAAGGTGCGTTTGGTTAAGTTTCTTTTCCTTTCCTATTTTTCTGAGAATATGAGAATATTCCTTTCCTATTTTATTTTTATGAGAATATATTTTTTTATTAATAAGGGTTTATCAGTTATTTCATGTGTTTGTTGTTCTTGTTTATTTTGATGAAAATATGTGAAAAAAATATAACCTTATTTTGTCGAAACGCAATTTTCACGAACAGCAAGGTTTCACGAAACTCACCTTTGTCGAATAGATTATTTTGTCAACAACCAAAAATGTCATCCAATGCCATCCGCCCCAAAATCCATTTAACTATTCTATACAAACCGACCAAGAGGGTGTCGGCTTATACACGATAGTGTTCTGTCGTCGGATCTGAATTTTATTTTTTATGGACGAAGGCGGCAGACGAGTATATACAGTCCACCTGATGGTAAGTGGATACTGTCGCCCATAGATATCCGCGATACATGCCAACATTAGTTCAAAATGACAAACGTTGGCACGCCCCCGGATGCGCTGCCTACCTTTGGAGATATAGGAATGGATTTGGAGAAAGGGTTGGGAAAATGGGGAGGGATAGGATGGGAATGGGCTCTGGCACATCTCACTCACTACCGAAACACGTACGTACATTAGGGAAATAAGATAAAGTGGGAAATACAGTACATTTCAAGGTAGTCTTCTGTGAGAGAGGGGTAATGTGGCCAGTCGAGCGCGCCCAGCGGCTGTTGGCAGCGTGCACTCTCCCCCTCTCTGAATAATGTTCGACTTAATAACTTTCCTTTCAACTTTGTGGTATTTTGTTTTATGATGGAAAATTTCGGTCGAAAATAAGGGATACTGTCCCGGAACGAGTTGAATGCGCGCGGAAGGAATGTGACCGTTTTATGTCACTTGTTTATAGTGTTGTACTACAATGATCTTACTGAAAGATCGATATCGGTTTCAGTCGATATTTTTAATTTAAATGTCACGGTCAAAACACAAATAATTATTATAAAAAAACATGACTTTTTTTTACCATTTTTATTTACTTTCATTAATCATTATTTACTTATTTATTTTTTATCAAACATTAGATAATATAGTAAGTAGGTATACATAATTTTTAGTTTTATACAGATATTTGATGTTTAGTTTTGAGAAATAAAGTTACTATAAAACAAAAAAAATACAAAAATTACTAATTGAGAGAAATATAAAAAAAAGAACAATATTATAACAAGAAAAATCTAGCAAGCGTTACATTATTAATAATAATAAATAATAACTTAAAAGTACTAAAAGGAACACCGAACATGTGTTATGTCGATGACGCAAGAGAAACAATAGAAAGCGAGCAAGCGCATCACTAATCTAGCCGGCACAAGTGCGGCGAAGCGGCTGGGAGGGGGGTGTGCTCGTGTCCCCACACCTCACACCGCGCGCGCATTTAGCTCATTCCGGGACAGTACCTTGATAGGAGCTTGATGGCTTGATATTTGAAACGGAATATCTTGCTACTAAAAAGTTACAGGGTAAAAGACTCACAACATTACAGACTAATATGTAGACAAAACCCATACGTTGAAACGTTAAGTACTATTTAATTTGTTTACTTTCGCTAATGGTATTTCATGTTAATGGTAACAACAAACAATAGCTTGTTAGATAATGTACTCGTACCAAGCATGTACAATACTTTTTATCCTGTACGATGATATCGAACGCTTATATCTAATCTACATATGTCGATGGTATCTAAGGTTGGGCTTTTGAGTTGTTACCACGTAACTTATATATATAGAAGATGCTAGATTAGATAAGTAACCACACTCGAACTCATCTGGCTTTGTTTTTTGTGTATTTACATCAGTATCCTTGAGTTTTGTTGCTGTTCGCTTTCTTGTTGTTTTTCTTCAGTTGTCTTTTCTTCGCATTCCCATCTTCTCCTTCACCCTATGCAAATTTTTATCTTTAACATTCTTCCTTTCAAATCCTAGACAACAGCATCAGGTTTTGGTGGATGATGGCATATGTTATGCTTATGGATGTGTATAGGCAACAATGATCTCGTATGTATATAAAACCTACTTTATATAAAAATCTACTAACCGACCTTGCAGGATTCTGAAAGGTTGGTACTTCATCCTCTTGCCCTCTGGTGTTGCAGATGTCCATGGGCGACAGTGACCACTTGCTATCATGTGACCCGCATGCTAGTCTGCCATCTCTTCTATAAAAAAACTAAACCTTCCAGAAAAAATAAATCTATACAGCACTTTAGAACTTCGGACGCTTTTAAAGTACTTATAGATTGTACGTTTTATTCCTGTCGACATTGAATTCTATTTCGTTCTTTTATTAAAATATTCGAGTATAATTTTAATGTTTTTATTATTAAATTAAATAAAACGCGTTTCCGTTAAAGGTACTGGATCACTAATCACTATTAGACCGATCAAGTTGTTACGAATTGATTTTAACATATAATATTATGTTTATTTAGTCATTTTCGCAGCGACTTCGCATCTTTGTAGTTCATTGTAACGCGTTGAATACATCGTTGCATACATTATCATCAATACCACGCGACATAGCAATAATCATTAGTTTGTGACTCACACAAGGACAATTATATTTACTTACCCACTAAGAAAATATCAATTAATTGCCGAACCATTTTACAATCCGACGTGGAACTGAAGGTTTTGGTCATTTTGATTCTTTACTATATATATATCTTGATAATTTGTAGTAATTTGTATGAGGGGGAGACTGTACGCTGTAATCCAACAGCTGCTGGGCGCGCTCGACTGGCCACGTTACCCCTCTCTCACAGAAGACTACCTTGAAATGTACTGCATTTCCCACTATAACTTATTTCCCTAATGTACGTACGAGTTTCGGTAGTGAGTGAGATGTGCCAGAGTCCGTTCGCATCCTATCCCTTCCCATTTTCTCAACCCTTTCTTCAAATCCATTCCTATATCTCCGAAGGTTGGCAGAGCATCCGGGGTCGTGCCAACCTTTGTCATTTTAGACTAATGTTGGCATGTATCGCGGATGTTTATGGGCGACAGTATCCACTTACCATCAGGTGGACTGTATGCTCGTCTGCCGCCTTCGTGCATAAAAAAAAACTGTGTTGAACATGTATGTTATTGCTGAAGTAAACACTAATGTAGCAAGTAAATTCGTTTTAACATTCACAAATAATTTTAATAATCACATATTCGTAATTCGTCTTACAGTCTCATCCCATCGAATAGGGTGTATAATGGGATATTTTTATCTTTCTCAATCCTGATTTCTATTTACAAATGTTGGTGACGCATTTTTGCCTGATGTTGGCAGTTAACGTATGTATAATAGCATCCATTTACCATCTGGTGGACTGCACGTCCACCATCTATCTTATTTTATGTAAAAAAATAATTAATTAAGGCAAATAGTTTAAATTAAATGTAGCAGAATTTACAAATTACTTTTAGTGTGACAAAGTATAACATCGTCCACGCTATTTGCTCAGATCTATCTCCGTCATGGCACAGTTTAAACGTGGAAGCTAATGGAGTCCCTCATTTAGATGGAAGTTAAGCTAAATACGCGTGTAGCCAGCCCTCTGGCGCAACAGATAGGATCGCGAGTGGCATCGCGCCGTGCAGGCGACTAGATAGGATAAGGATCTATGTCTAATAGGATCTATGTTCAAGGAAGTGTTAGGTTCTCGCACTTTAACATTAATCATAAATATCTATTTATTTATTTAAACTTTACCGCACAGAAATTGCACAGAGGGTGGACTTGCCAAGTGGCATCCTCTGCCAGTCAACCTTTGGTTAAACAGAAATGCATGAGAGTGCAAAGTTCTCGCTTAAATGAACACACAATAGTATATACATACTAAGTACGCATATATGACAAATATATATAATAATGTAGACATATAATACAATATACATACCTAAACTTATTCCCAACAATGTTAACATTCCACATTATCTTTGCGGTGACAGCCTGTAAGTAAGGCAACATTTAATTATGGCTAACTACTCAGATAGCCTAGTATTTACTTTTGTTTCATTGTATGTCTTTTAGATTGTATGTTCTGCAAAATAAATAAATAAATGTATAGGTATCAATAAAATACAAATACACAAATTAACAATTATCATATTTTTGCACTGTGATTTATACAATTGCAAAATACATGTTTTGAATTTGGGAGTAAATAATTTACAATCATTATCTACGTTATTATTATGACTGGACGGTTTTTAGCTCTCTTTAAAGTTAGCTCTAATAGTAGAAAAATCTGAGGTTCCTATAAAAAATCTATATTTTCATTCTCTAGATACAGTTTACTCTAAAGTGCTGCACCTATCTGTTTCATAACTTTAATTTATCATTCATATCGCAATTCGTACCCACGAGTACCTATACATTTTTATTAAAACGTGTTTACATAGGTCAAAAATATTAAGACTAATCATTTGTTGCGCGCCAGACTGGAAATCTTAATTTTTTATTTTTCGTTTTCTCACTAAATTTGTAATAGATGTCACTTTATAAACTGGTGAAAAAATGGAAAATCAAAAAATGTTTATATGAGGTTTGGCTAGCGTAATGTTAATTTAACATATCGCCTTCATCAACTGCATAATAGCTTCGCTTAGTATATGTTATGAGTAAAATAACAATTCAAACGATTCTAGCGTCTCCAATCATTCGTGATGCTTCATTTCTCATCGCAAGTGTTATAGCCAGTTTCTGTCTCCATGCTCCGTTGATCACGACTTCTTTAACAATGGTGGAAGCAATCCGACCTCGACTGAGCCTTGGCCGAGTATCATCAGAACAAAAAAGGCCTTTGTGTTCTACCGACGTGATGCACCTCGTCTTTTTATTATAGAAGCGATTGATTTGTTGGTGTGATCATGTTTTTTAATTCCCACGGCTTTATGATTGGTGTTGTTGACCCATTGATCTCCATGATTTACGTGGATGCAAAATAGGTTTAATAAAATGAGGTCGAACATATTTGCTGTAATTTTATATTACAATAGTACGAAAAACAGACAATATTTAAGGACATCTCTCACCATGTACTGATAATGTTTCTGATACCCTATTTAGCATTCATTCGAAGGATACTTGTTATATTTTTATTTCACAAATGTTAGATAACTATATCTGGCAGATAAGGTGTCTGCTCACCTATCAGTATCAGCTAGATTCAATTTCAGTCTATCAGATTGTTTTTAAAATATTTGGATTTTCGCATGAGAATCGGAGAGTCTGTTAATCAGTCACATTTTTTCTATACATTCACGACGGGTCGACGGAGCGTATCCGTTGCTCCAAAAAACTATACTTGGTGTCGCATGAATCATTATTAAACTGATTACTAGAAATATATCTAAATGGTAGTTAAATTATTTCATATATTCCAATAAAGTTCAATAATCATTAGTTTTTATAGGGGGAGAGTGCACGGTGCATTCCCACAGCCGCTGGGCGCACTCGACTGGCCACGTTATCCCTCTCTCACTGAATACTACCTCGAAATGTACTGCATTTCCTACTTTATCGAATTTGCCCAACGTACGTAGTTCGTACGTATGTATGTATGTATTTCGGTAGTGAGTGAGATATGCCAGAGCCCATTCCCATCCCATCCTATCCCTCCTCATTGTCCCAACCGTTTCTCCCAATCCATTCCTTAATCTGTAAAGGTAGGCAGCGCATCCGGGGGCGTGCCAGCAGCGTTTGTCATTCTGGACTGATGTTGGCACGTATCGCGGATGTCTATGGACGACAGCATCCACTTGCCATCAGGTGGACTGTATGCTCGCCTGCCGTCTTTTTTCTATAAAAAAATTGCGTACACTAAGTACCTACTTATATATTTTAATTTCAATTTTTAAAACTAAATCATAGAACGGTCAATCTTAAGTTGCTGTACTATTCCGTTTCTTAAGTAATTACTTGTTATTAATCTTAAAACTTTAGAAGACGAGCTAACAATTATTGATAGTAAGTAAGTAAATAACTACACTTCACTGCATACCAATGAACACAGTGAAAGTGACAAAAATTTTATATAAATAAGTATAAAAAGTAGGCCTTATCGTCAAAGCGATCCCTTCCAGGCAACCTTTGGGAGGGAGGTACTAGTAATAAGTGTCGATTTTATTTATAACTGTCTACACTTAATTAGTAATAATTTCTAATCGATACCATAATCGATCTTTTCGATTGCAAACCAAAACCATCGTTTAATAACATTGTTTCACCATAGCCGACACCATTAAATGTCATCGACGGAATAATTATTAGGACAGCGCTGGGACAATGCTTGTGGGCCATCGGGCCGCTTTCTTTGCCCATAGCGGTCGGACACGCACAACCGTACCATTTTCGGTGCAGCATTTATGGATCGTGTGGAGTGCCGCTTTCAAAAACATTATCGATTTATTATTGTTGCCAAAATTTGGGATTTGTCTTTGACGACCTACGTGTGGGTCAAATAGATAATAATTATTGTCATTGAAAATTAATTAAAAAGCAAATGTAAATGTTGATTAAATTTTAATTGTTTTGTCAACAAGATTCATTCATTAGTCGTATCAGTAATTAGATTCATTAGATTCATTCATTACATGACAGTAATGATTTTTATTCTATATATTATCTAATTAATTACAAAGTATTATTTCAGATTAATCATTGTTGTCGTATGATTACACCACTACAATTAGTTATATTTTGTTAAGTATTACCAACTTATTATTAAACCGAGTTTCCTGACGAAATTCTCCTTCACCAACGAGTGATTACTTTTAGAATCCAGTGTTACAGACCCAGCATTTAAACTCAAGAACTCAGGAATGAGAGTCGAGAATAGACTCTCAAGGCTATCGCCGCTTTTCAGAGCACAATAAGTCAAAACTTACCTAAATATTGTAGTTATTGTTACTTAAAAAACGTGGAACAAACATCTACAGTAGTTATACCACCAGTAATTTTCTTTCGGCATTATTTCGATAATTTTGAAATTTTAAAAATTCAAGATTCATTTAAGCCAAAGTAGCTCGGTGAATGTACCTTTATCCCAAAAAATCCTAACCAGTCTTATCAATATCGATAATTATATGCACATAAATTAGCATATGCGTAGTATCTAGGCTAGGTTTGAGGTGTGGGCTTAACACTTGCGAAACGACATGTGAACATTCACCAATTAGAAATGTAGCAATGTGTACTTTGAAAACCAATTAATGGAATGATTAATGAGTTGGACGTAGTAAGTAAAAAGACAATTTTGTAGAATTGAAAAATGATATAATATTTATTTATCTTTTTTTTTATTTAACATTTACAAATGAGGGGCACATACAGAACAATTTCTTGGTGCCATAAAACTGTGTGATTTTATCATGGCACTGCTGCACATTCGCTTTCGGGTAGTTGGGTAAAATTGATACTCGTTTGACCGGTTTAATTCTACATATTATAAATACAGGTTGCTCAAAGTTTGAATTTTGTATATAGTACTTATTTAATTTATTTTCACTATGTATTTTCTCTTTTATCTTTTATCTCTAATGGAACTGTATTCATAATATTCAGAATTGTATATGTTCTCCTTCCATAGAAATTATTCGTTCTAGGTATCATCAGTTTCTTCTCAGATAACTCTCTTGTGGTTCATAACTCTCATGTTGTGTCGTACTGGCTTCTATAAATCAATATTGTTGAAATGTTCTATCAACAACATGTACTTCACCTTATCGTGAACAAATAACACATTGCAATCCCTACATAATTTGGATAATATTTTTCTTTAACTTTTCGAGGAACAATCATTTTTTTATAAACGTATCTGCCGATTAAAAATCCTATCGAGATTGCTGTTAAAAGTGAGCCCGTAGCTGGTGATACCGTAAGCAATTATAGACTTCGCTAATGTTTGGTATACCTATCAAAGTATATATATCAGAGCTTTAAAAGGTATTGTATTTCTAATTAAATAAAATCTATAATACTTAAGGGTAAGTATACACGTTTAATTGGACTTTAATAGATAGGTGATAATGTGAGAAGAACGCGAAAGAATTTATACACTAAACGTAAATCTCATTTCTCAATTTCAAACAGACTCTAAAGTTGATAAATTTGTTTCTTTACGTTGTATTTATTATATTAATATAATACTTAATAGTAACGTGGTACGCCCTCCGACCAGATAGACTGACGACTTACAGACGTTTGCTGGTAGTGGCTGAATGGAAAGAGCCGAAGACCATGTGCGGTGATGAGCCTCGGGAGAGGCCCTATATTCAGCAGTGGAGAGACACAGGCCGGTGGTACGGTAAGGTATATGAGTAACAATTTTCCAACTTATAGTCATAGACAATGAGTTTATAGGTTGACAGTATAAAGGTATTGAAAAAAAAAATCATACCTTTGTCATTATTTTTACTCCTGGGAAGTATTGGAAACATTTAAAAGAAATAACAGATAATAAATTTGAAACTATTTTAGAAAGGTACTTCCAGAAAGGATGTCACCAGTAGCAAGTTAATGAGACGAACGAATGATTGACGTGGGAACTTAGGAGAGGCTTGATAACCAGCAGGGAAGAGATACCGCTACTGCATTAGAAACGTGGTCACTTGTACACTTGTGTGTATCACGTGTACAAAAACAGTGAGATTATTATTGTTTGCTATGATTTCTAATGATGCGACATCAGAAAGTTAAGCCGCTGATGCACATGGAAGCTAGAATGAAAGTAATAATTATCTTTAATAAATATCGTACTTTAGTTATTATTTTCTCTTTAGTAATAAAAACAAAATCTTCATAAATAAGAATATATCCTTATACACCTCATAAATGGTTTTACATTTTGTTCCGCTGTAAATTTTGTAAATATTTTCGTTTGTAAATATGAAATTATGTAAAAAAAAATGTTTTGTATGAAATATTAATTAGTTTTGCCGTTTGCGTGTCAAGGCCAGCCTGTAACGGGGCGGTGTGGTCATTAGGCATTGAAGCTCAGTGTCATCAGTGTATTTCAGTAAATTAAAAATATATAATATACCAATGAATATATCTATAAATAAGTTATACTGCACGTGTCACAGAGTATATCTATACAAGTAACAGTTATCGGCCAGCTTTAAAATGACCATGCAGTTTTTTTCATAAAAACGTTGAGAATTACATTGAGAAAGACATTTAATTTATAGTTTTGATATAAATGGGTTAACAGTAAGATTGCTAATCTCAATTGTAAAATCGCTCACCTATCGTCAATTGTACTCCATCAATTGAATGTGTATTGTTTCGCAGTACCTACCTGTATTCGGATTGTGTGCAATGATGATGATGATGAATGACTTTTGATGTGTCATCGCTGGATTAAGGCGCTGATTCAGGCTTCGAACTAAATGAATATTTTGGATTTTTATATAATATTGCAGTATTATGAGGATAAGATAAAGGCAGTTTTAACAGCAGTAATGAAACGGGCAACAAAAAATACTGAATGGACAGAAAATTTAAGTGTGGGTTAGGTTCATGGGTGTAGCCACGGTGGGGCAGGTTGAGGCGCTTCATCCTCACCCCAGGCATAGGGAAGAATAAGTAACAGACTTTCTGCATTACACTATCTCTTTTTAAATTATGAGAAAGTTGTTTTTCTTTGCCCCACCCTGAATAAAATCCTGGACTACGCCCTTGGTTACGTTTAGGTTCTCTGGTAACAATAGAAAATAGGAATCCCTTAAAGAGCCACTCCGTCGGCTCGGTGGTGTTATACTTAGTAATTTAAAATTATTTATTTCAGTTATAGAAACATAAGTTGTTTTGTTGCTTTTGATTTGCTGTCCATTTACTGCTTTTTTCTGCTCGTTGAAATGCAAGTCTTTTAAAAGGATAACATAGTCACCAGTATAATTTATGTAGAAACTTTACGCCTTTAACGTCTGGTTTTGCAAAAAATCTTCGTTAAAATTTGTGTTTTTATGTAACAGTTCCTAGTGGAGTTGCGATTAGATTAGATTAACTACTCTGAGAAGGATGTGGCGTAGATGGAAAACAAATTATTTATTTGATCACTTATAGTCAGAATATTACATGCCATTCCATACCGTGCTATAACTTCAGCGTGTGTCTTTTCACTGTTGGCAGTTAGCCAGCAGCAGTGACGAGCTTCATGAAAACGGCCATCTCTTTTCGTTAAGACTTGTCAAACACAAACGACTCCTCGCGCAGCTCATAAATTTATTTATTTATAATTTTTATTCATTGTTTCAGGTAAATATACCAGCTAAGGAATGATTTAAGATGCTAATATACTAAGTGAGTAATCGTTGAACCAAAAGTGTCAGGAGTCTGTTAAAAAAATGAAGAAATGAGAAACAACAAGAAACCTTTCCGTTTAAATCTGAAGTTTACAATTACTGGCCTTGATAGCCATTTACTCACTTGCTTGTGTGTTTGTTGCCATAAAAAAGAAATTGGAAATTGCCACCACAATCAGACTCAAGTATGAAATTGTGCAAATTGTCGGTAACCCAATAAAAAATGACATAACTGCAATTTTGTCATCAGCCCGATGCATGTGGACAGCTCAATTGACATTTGACTGTTGCGTGGACATCTTCATTATGTTAGTCTTATTTACATACTGTCTGTAGTCGTGACATCCTTTTACGTGAATTGTGTAAAAATTAACGTGTCTTGGCGCAAAGAGATTGCGGAAAATTATATTTTTTGCGCTGCCATTTTGGGAAGTATAAAGTCTATAAAACGCCGCACCGGCCACTCCGAGTTGGAGAATCTACATTTTTCGGGGTTATTCAAGCCCCATGGTTTATGGTATGGCAGTGTGAGACGCCTTTTGGTCAGGGGGACTGATGACTTGAAAGTTCGCTGGTGCCTGAATGTGAAGAACGGAAGATCGTGTGCGGTAGCGGTCTTTGGGAAAGTCCAATATCTAGCAGTGGAGATACACAGGTTTATGATATTGTAAAGATTTTTTGAAATCATTCATTCATGACATCTTCATTCATTAATTCATCTTTCATTCATGACAGGTTCATGACTTTTTGTACCTATATGATACTGTAATTTTTGTATTTAGAACTAAGATTTCCATTCATTTACTAATTTAATAGATGAGCAGTGATCTAATCTACAATCTAATCTAATGCTTGTTAAAATTTCTAACGAGCTAATCAGGTGTAACCTTTTCATTATATTTTATACGATGCTCTTTATATCGACGTTTGTTAACCGCAATGCTTCGCAGAATAAGGTAATTATGCATGAAGTGAATGAATGAATGCATTTGAATGTGCAATCGGTGTAGCACTGGCCAAATTCCACGATTACCTGGGAATGATATGTTAAACCAGAGTTCGATTACAATAGAGACACGAGGTATAACCGATATGTTTCACGGATGTGTGACTATAAATTTATCGAGGCTAATGTAAATTTATCGAAGCTAGTGTAAATTTATCGAGGCTAATGTAAATTATTTATTTATTACCTACCTTTTTTAAATTATATTGCACAGAGATAGATTTAATTCCTTAAGGCAATCCCTACCAGTCCGCCATTCGCGTTGGTTAAACGTGAGAAATTAAAGCGGGTTCAATAGAAATGAAACAGTGAAGTTAATTCATCTGTAACATATAATAATAATAAAATAATCTATTTATATTTTCCCAACCCTCTCTCCAAATCCATTCCTATATCACCAAAGGTAGACCGCATCCGGAGGTATGCCTAATTTTAGACTAATGTTGACATGTATCACGGATGTCTATGGGCGACAGTATCCATTTACCACCAGGAGGACTGTATACTCGTCTGTCGCAATTGTCCATAAAAAAAAATCAATATTAAAAATATAGTCCATACATATGAATAAAATAACATTTCAAATTATTTCGTAATGAAGATTGCTAATCGTAATGGAGTCTGCTTGCTTGAAGTTTGAGCTTGTTTTTAGGATTCCTCCACCTTTTAGGATATTCTAATTGTGGCAGTTTTGTTTAAGCTATTAACTGTATCGATCACTCATATGGAATGTATATGTAATTAAAATAGTTTATAAGGTTCCTGAAAATAAAATTAATGAAAACACCATTAACTCTGGAGATTTCGGAGGTAATGTTCCTAAAGCATCTTGTTGAGACTGTTCTTATTAGAAGCTTTCCTAATGTCAATAGGGAGTGTGTTCCAGAGTCTTATTATCATTATTGAATCTGTATTACTGACCGAAGGCCAGCCCCATGTATAGATAGTTTAGGTATGTAGAGGAAATTGTCTTAACTAAACATAGCCTAAGAAGATTTCAAGGATGTTGTGTTTTCTTTTAGATTGTACCCGATAGAAGGTCCTGCAATTTTTATTTCGTCGATTTTTACAAGTAACTCAGTACAAGAAACTAGATTCTCTACAAGAAAAGAGTGTTTGAAGTAATTAAGGTTTAAATTAATATCAGGTTATACAGAGCACAGTGTTTGTAGTTCGAAAGCGTAGGTAATACACAATAAAGCAAATATATTTTAATCGAATCACTTCGTGACAGTTTTATGGAAATAATGCGTTTCGTTACATTTGTTAATTCCGATGGAGTCGTGATTGGCGCTCGTGAGTAACAGTTATTAGTGATTTTATCACATTGCATTGTTTCATTGACTATTAAGTATATTTGCCTATTGCACAAATGAGATAGTTATTCAAGCTTAATGATATTTTTATGAAAGATGATGTCCATTGAAAATTACACTTATGAAATAGTTTTTCAAGGTCAATGATATTTTTATGAAAGATTGACGTCCATTGAAAATTACACTTATGAAATAGTTATTCAAGGTCAATGATATTTTTATGAAAGATTGACGTCCATTGAAAATTACACTTTTGAAATTACTTTCAGATTCTATTTATTTATAATGTAACTGAGTCGTTAAGTTGTAGAGTATATTAAATCTGCTTTTAAAGTTTCGAAGTGTGGAGCGGCATTGCGCAAAACTTGCGCAAAGTAAGACAGTTTTATATGTATATCTACCAGGAGAGATCTATACTTAAACCTATCCTATTTTTATGAAGTGTCTGCACAATAATTATTATAAGTTGCAATCACATCTGTGGTTGATTTAGAACAAAAACTATGTTTATTTGTATTTGTCGACTCATTTCATTCAATGCCAAAGACAATGTTACAAGATAACTTTTTTTTATGGACGAAGAGCGGCAGACTAGCATACAGTCCATCTGATGTATATTTGTCACTGTATATATCGCTATTTTCTTGTTTGGTGTTTAATTTGCACGTCCATACTGGCAAATGTGACGATCTTGCAAATACATCATCAGCTTATGTCTCTTCACTGATGGATATAGGCCTCTGCCAAGTCTCGCCACCACACGATCCTCGGCTCTTCTCATTCAACCACCACCGGAGAATTTCTTTTAGTCGTCATTTCACTTGGCCAGAGGACGTCTCACACTGTGCTTCCCGGTACATGGGCTCCATTCGATTCGTTTACTCTATGGGTTATGGATTATGATCCTGCGATAGATATACCCATTGCCACTTCAACATTCTGATTCTGTAAACTATATCGGTGACTAATTCTTTGGCAAATCTGTTCGTTTCGTACCTTATGCCGCAAAGAAACTCGGAGTATATTTTTATTAATGCATGCTACACTAATGTGTATATTATGAGCATACGTATACTATTGTTATTGTTAGCCGTTTTAGCATAGGGATTAGATATATTTATTTATGAAAAAAGGGTGGCAGACGAGCTGACAGTCCACTTGATGGTAAATTTTATAGATTTTAGACGTCTTCCATGATCAAACCACAACTGTTTTTCTCAGCCTGCTGTATAATCACGCCTGTACATATCTCTAGTTTAAGTTTCTTTCGTTTGTAAACGCAACTATTGCTTTTGCGTAAAGTTTTTATTTTATTGAGAATCAACCATTGCATTTAATTGAACTAGTCAACAATATGAATTTAGTCCGCGCATGCAACCGCGTTGCTGTTAAAACAATAAAGAATGCACATAATTATATGCATAAATAATGCATTGTTAGTCCAGACGCCTACGACTTATAGTTCCAAGAAAGCCAAAGGTGAATAACAATACAATGTTGTTGAATGATGTTGAATAACAATACAAATGAAAGTGTCCACCGGAAGTTCCGTGAAATTGTATGAACAGACTTTGTAGAAACATATTTGTTAGTTATGCATATTACTTTAACCGTTTAAGGCGTTGTCTAGGTGCAAATATGGAATCACCCAGAATTATATACATTATATATGTGGTTTATGTGATTACAATTGCGAAATTATATATTGTAAATGGAATTTATTTTAGATATTACTGTTAGGTCCGTTCTTCTACTTTTTAAACTATCAGTGATTTCGTCTTTTGTTTTATTAATCGGTGTGTACAATATTCATAAAAGAAAAATGAAATTCAATTAAGCGGAATCTTCTGAAATTTTGAAAGATTAACCAACTCTTTTTTGTCGTTCACTGCTGGACACGGGACATGCGACAATGTACACGGTCTCATCTCATGTACATTGTCTTCTGCATGATGGGTGTATGGCCATGAAACGCATGACTTCGACTAAGCGGGATGACAATTCCGCTCTTATAGAGATGGCGTAGTTCCTCAGGACTTGCGGCAGTGAGTGGCTTTGTCATCTTTTAGTCGCCTTTTACAACACCCGCGGGAAGATCTGGGGCCAAATAAAAGATAAGTAATGAAAAACTTTCATACGTTCATAAATGAGTTATTGAAAAAGAATAATCATTAAATCGTATCAAATTAAATTAACTTATAATTAATTACTAATTACTTATTATTAATTAATTACTTATATTATTATATATAATTATTAATAACTTATATTAATAATCAAATTAAAATTTACTTACAGAACGTTCATAATTGAGTTATTGAAAAATAATAATTATTAAATCGTATCAAATTAACGATTAAATTAAATTAACTTATAATTAATTACTAATTACTTATTATTAATTAATTACTTATATTATTATATTTAATTATTAATAACTTATATTAATAATCAAATTAAAAATTACTTACAGAACGTTCATAAATGAGTTACCTATTGAAAAATAATAATTATTAAATCGTATCAAATTAAAACTAAAACTATTCAGTCTTACAGCAACAATAATTATGATAGTACGAATTGGCAAAAAATTCATAATAGAGTAATTAGTTAATTATAATGATGACGTTGGAACCCAATAATTTAAGAGTAGGGATAGAAAAACCGTGCGACTTTCGAACCGCATTGTGAGTAGGTATTCATTTAAAATTGCTTCGTACTATATTATAGTGTTGCGTGCAGATTTAATTGGGCTATAAGTCAGTTGGTGTGAAATGTCATAAGTGTAACGGAACCAAACCCATAGTCCATTTTGTATGCTAATTTATGACCTGAACTTATCTATATGTAAAGAGTTAAGTCTGCGCTTTAGACTCCACTTGTAGTCGAATGACGTCATCAAAAATCAGTTTGATGATAAATAAGTACCTATAAATAAACAGTGCAGACGTGCATTCGTATTTTGCATGAACTAATTTTATTCATAAATGCGAAATTGGGTTTGTTTCTTAATCATGGCGGCGTTACCAAATTTGGCATGTATTATTGATCGTGGTGATAGATGAATTATTTATTAACATATAGTATCGCGGTCAATGCGCGTGAAGTCGCAAGGTAAGCTAGTATGTACATATATTGTAAAACCTGTATCAAATCACATATACGAGTAGATATCTGCAAAGGTAGGCAACGCTCAGGTAGGCCGTGCTCTGGATGTATCAAGGTTGTCTATGGACGACAATATCCACTTGTCATCAGGTGGACTGTATGCTCGTCTGTCGCCCATTTAAAAAAAAAATATACGAGTATAATTATAATTATGTAAATTATAATGTGTTTTTCACAACTGTGTCTTTAAATGTCAATATTTTATTAATCACACGAATATTTTAATTTTTACCTAATATGTATGTATATATGTTATTTCCGTAAGTATGACTAAACTCTTGAATATAGTGTGGTAAAAATCAGCGTTAAGCGCTCGACACTCGACACTCGAACGCTAATTAACCTTTATGACGTGAGAGTCAAATATATACAATAGTTAAAGTTTTTAAAGTTTCATGGACTTCTGACATTAAAAGCTCGAGTCTGAAACGGTTAAGGTGAATATAGAGAATAAACGGCGTAAGCGATTGCGGATAGTGTTATGCACATACGAGTACCTAATTATTTTTTAATAATTAGTGTAATAAATTAGTCGTGAAAAACATATTAATTTTTAGTTACATGTAATATGTGTACTGATTGACATATAAAAATATATTACACTATTTTTGTAGGACCTTATTTTTGTGATTCAGAGGCACAGAATAACTATTCTCCCATGTATCCAACTAACATTTTTTGCAACTGGCGGAGCTCTTAAAAGCATCTTATATTACAAGTCATGTAATTGCAAAGTACGTAATGGTACCTAAGAATTTTTAATTACTACTTAGTGTGAGAACGACGGAACCCTGGCAGCGTTCGATTGTTACTAAACGGTCGTTTAACAAACACATAATTGCATAATTATTTTGTCTTCTCATGGTTAAAGAAATGTTGAATTAAGCGTTTCCTTACTCGCCCATTTCATTATAATAGGGGTTAAAGTATGAAATTGCCGTTTTATAGTAATATATACTTTGAATTGACATAAAACCTTCATGGTGTGAGATTTTCGAGTGAAACTTTTTTCACATGATACCTATGAGGTTCTTGTTTTAAAAAATGTGCAACATTCGATTTTCGACTTTCAATTGTTTTTTTTATTCAGCTTAGACGGGAAAGATGGATACTTCGAAAATCCGAGTAATCTTTGAATACGAGTTCCGACGCGGAACTAACGCGGCAGAAACGGCTCGCAATATCAATGCTGCGTTTGGAGAGGAGACTGCTAATGAACGAACCGTGCGTTTTTGGTTTAAACGCTTTCGTAATGGAAACTTCGACTTGAAGAACGAACCACGTGGAAGACCGCCCACACAGGTGAATAACGCTGAATTGAAGGAGATGGTGGAAGCCGATCCGAGTCAAACTACCCAGGAATTAGCGGCATGGTTTAACGTTTATTGTTAAATTAAAATTTATTGACTCATTTGCACGTCCATATTGACAATATTGACTCTGAGATATTACCCAACATCTAAAAGAGAACTCATCAACGCATTTGGCCAGCGTGACGTTTAAGACTATACATCCCTCATGCACAAAGCAGTAGTGGCCCATATGCACATATGCCCATATGCAGCAGTAGTGGACGATAAAAGGGCTGGTGACGAAGGTAAAATAACAAGAGGTCGTTTTATCTCCAACAATCTTTTCGTTCTGTAACTGATACAGATTTTTTTGTAATTCATCATGATGGCGGCATTAATCAATAATTAAGTTAAATATAGAAAATATTGATTGTTCCATAGAACTACTTAGATTAATATAAACCTTAATAAAATATTAATTTATCCGGTGGATCGTTAAACAAATGTGTTACATCTGTTACATACTAAATCATATTGTTTCAACACAACACAACAAGAGCAACAGGAAGATAATGATCACACAATACATCTTTTAATGGGAAATGGAAATCGGGTGTTATTCTGACGAAACATTACACCTTGTTTTATAATCATTGCATAATATTTGTGCCTCGAGCTATGTGATAGTAAAACTGTTAATGTTTTAGTGATTCATTTCGCTCTAAATTTTAATAGCTTGTTTTGTGTAGCCTGAAGCTAAGCCACATGTGGAACATTGCTGTTTTATTAATCCATTTTGTTCCAAATTTGAATTAAATGACATAAGTCGTGTTAATGGTCTTTAGGAGGGTAGATAAGAATTAATTTTAAAAGTTGTTTAGTTTAAAACTTCCTATTCTACGAATTACAAAAATAAAAAGAGAGATAGCAAATAAAACCTATACCTTGTTAGTAAACATATGTATTATAAAATTTTAATGAAAGTATGTGAAAAGGTGAGTGAATGAAGTATTTATAAATAATATACTCAACTTTGTAATATTGTATTGTGTTTGTATTTTTTTTCTAATGAATTTCATTTTCGATTTGGATTTGCAATTAACATAAATTATTGCTTAATTATAAATATTCATGTATGTGTCCCTTAATCAGCCAATCCTAGCCCTAGAAAAAATATAAAGCTGATTGCTTCTGCCACGTAATGATATATTATTTACCTTGAAAATTTCGATAAATTTCCTCTGTAAGTTGCTAGTTGATTAAATTTGAAAGTATGGAACACCTGTGCATCATTATATGACTGCAATATATCAAAAATTGCAATTGCTTTATGAACCGTGTCGCTATACTGTCATTCACCTCGGGCTCCCAGGCCACTCACTTGCAGTTACTGCACTCTTGCGCAACGCATCTGCGGTCAACTGACTACTCGATACATCGATGATATCGTTCGATACATCGGACCCCCGATTATATGATACCAATAATTGTTTTGTTATTCGTCCAATTTAGGTTTATGTGCGGTTGTGTGGAACTATGTACTTGTATTATGTGGTTTTGCAAACATTTTTAAAGAGCATATGCTATTATAGAGATTACTTATAATTTGACTGAAGTAATTTATGCAATTGATCTAACGTTTATTTAGGTTAAACAAATCCAAAATTCGGCCAATTTATTATTAATAATTACTTTTTAATTAGGCGTATAACTAAAATGATCTTACAGTAATATAAGAGAGGTTCATTGGCACTCGTGCTAGGAGAATCCTGTCAAATCCTGTGTTACAGATAGCACCGTCACTCAGCAGAAAAATAACTATGTATTTACTTAAATAATACCAATATCATACCAACGGCGTGTGTCTCTCCACTGTTGGATATAGGCCTCTCCCAAGGACCGCCACCACACACGGTCTTCAGCTCCTCCCATCCACCCACTACCGGCGAATTTCGTCAGTCCACATGTTCACATCGCGCTTTCCACACTACCGTTTCCCGGTACATGATTTCCATTCGAAGACTCGTCTCCTCCATCGGTTGTCAGTCCTGCAGCATATATGGCCTGCCCACTGCCACTTCGGCAACTTTAGGACTTCGTCGAATTTATTCCTTGCGGATTTTGTCCAGCAAAGAAACTCTGAGCATAGCTCTTACCACCGCTCGCTGAGCGATTAAATAATAACAATAATACTTAAATAATAACAAATGATTATAGAAAAATATATTTTTTTATATAAAAATGACGCCAGAAGATAGGAATGGGCTCTGGCTATCGCATTCACTACCGAAACACTTAGGTACGTACATTGGGGAAATACGATAAAGTAGGAAATGCAGTACATTTCAAGGTAGTCTTCTGTGAAAGAGGGGTGACCTGGCCAATCGAGTGCACCCAGCGGCTGTGGGAATGCAGCATGCACTCTCCCCCTACCATAATAGATCTATTCCAATTAACATTCGATCATTTTAGACATAATTACTAAGTATTTATGTATTAGTTGCGGGCGGAGAATGAACGGTGATTATCTATACTAATATTATAAAGTTTGTAAGTTTGTATGTAGGAACTACTAATCCGATTTCAAAAATTCTTTCACCATTTGAATGATACATTGCAATTAAACAACTTTGAACGGTTTAAATCGCGTATATTTAACATTATTTATATCCCGACGTTTCGAACACTTTGCAGTGGACGTGGTCACGGGGTGACTAATTGATTTTATTTGTCACTTGAGTTATTAAGAAATTATTTGAACTACCGTCTGAAATTTTTTAATCATAACATTCCCTATGTACGCAGTATTCGCTCACGGTGTCCAGAGGTCTTGCAGTATTGCGTTGGCCTTGGGATTTAATTAATTTAATGACTGGATTAATTAAATTCAAATAATTTCTTAATAACTCAAGTGACAAATAGAATCAATTAGTCACCCCGTGACCACGTCCACTGCAAAGTGTTCGAAACGTCGGGATATAAATAATGTTAAATATACGCGATTTAAACCGTTCAAAGTTGTTTAATTGCTATGTATAGTAATCGCGAAAACCTAAGAAAATATGAATGATACATTATTCCAGATGGACATAGGCTATATATTATGTGCAAAAAAATTGCCGGACATGCAACACGTGCCGGGCGCAGCTAGTAATCGAATAAATATACGAGTATGAAAACAGTTATAATACTTGTCTACATAAAAAGCCTTTGAATTATGGGTAAATTCAAACCCATAATTCAAAGGCTTTTCATGCTAATTTATATTTAATCTGCTAATTGATCAAGGCGTTAATTAAGTCAGCCAATTATACACATTAAATACATGTGCAATGGAAATTAAATAAAGTCTACGCGCAAAATCCTGGCGCCGTGACCGAAGCCATCTATACAAGGCTATCTATATTAGGCCATCTACACAAGGCTATCTATATTAGGCCATCTATACAAGGCTATCTATATTAAGCCATCTATAGAAGGATATCTATATTAGGTCATCTATACAAGGGTATCTATACAAAAATGAAAATGATATTAAAAAAATGTCACTAGATTCTGATATTATGATTTATGACATTGTAATGAACATTAATGATGAAACATAGAAGGATGGTGCCCGCATGAGATGGCCTCCAGCAGTGATCCAGCAGTACATCCAGGCTCGTATAGAAGGCTACAGAAGTCTCCAGCTATATCCAGCAGTAGATAGATATAATGAATATTAATAGAAATTGAAAGCAATTATAAACATTACGGATGAATAGAATCAAACTAAACTCTCGCTAGATTTAATTAGTTTGAGGGGGAGAGTGCACGCTGTAATCCAACAGCCGCTGGGCGCGCTTGACTGGCCACTTTACCCCTCTCTCACAGAAGACTACCTTGAAATGTACAGCATTTCCCACTTTATCTTATTTCTCTAATGTACGTACGTGTTTCGGTAGTGAGTGAGATGTGTGCCAGAGCCCATTCCCATCCTATCCCTCCCCATTTTCCCAACCCTTTCTCCACAACCATTCCTATATCTCCAAAGGTAGGCAGCGCTAACGTGCCAACGTTTGTCATTTTGGACTTATGTTGGCATGTATCGTGGAAAATTAAGACGTAGTTTTACATCTATTTACATTCAGGCTCCTACAGAAGGCTAAAGAAGGCTCCAGCTGTCCCCACCAGTAGATGGTTACAGGCTGCGAGTAGATACGAGTAGATATATAGATAGAGTGAATAATAATAGAAATTAAAAGCACTAATAAACAACAGGGATGTATGGAGCGAAACTAAACTGTAGCTGGACGTGTTTAAGACCTCTGCCGCTTTTCCGTGAAAGTGTTGACGTTTATTTTACTAAGTAGTTATGAAGTTTGCGTTGTTCACAAGTCGGCGGGGCCCATGTTTGCCCTTCCCACGTCCGGCCTCTTCCTTGTACGTACCTCTAGTGTGTGCATAAGATTCCGTCCTCTTGGTTACATCTAAATGTTCAGTTTTAAATTAGGGATTAAGTTAAAAACGAAGCGTTGTTTTTCACATTGATGTTTACTAGTGTTCATTTAAAAGCGAGACACATCATTGTGAGTCTATAAATCATTATAAGCGTAACGATGCCGATAAAATATCAGTGCTGTGAATTATCTGAGGCGTTCCATTTTGTTTTCGCGGCATACAATATACATAGATATATTTATTCTGCTACTATATGTACGTAATTGTGGTCATGTGACAACGAATATCTCTATTAATGACAGAGATATATTTATCATTATCTTTATCATTAATCCTTTATTTCTTTTTAATTATTATTTTTAATTGAATTAAATTTAATTAATTATTTAATTAAATTATTCCTTTATTTATTTTAATCTTTTTATTACGCTTGCTCGTCTGCCTTTCTCTATATTTTTTTATTTATTTATGAGTAATGGACATTTTATGAATTTATGACAATTTTCATAAGACGAAATTCATAATGGTAATGAATCTCGTCATCATTATGGATGTCTTCTCTGCTGAAACAGAAAGTTCAAAATTTTAGATATCGTCGACTACAATATGTTAACGAAGTGATCAAGTAGCGTCTGCAATTCCTTGCAGTATTGTGGAATTTGGAGTAGGAGATTAGGTACCTACACAATTATTACAAGTTGTAAAATGAAATAAAATATCTGCGCTTATTCGGGTTGTTAATATCTTATTTCTTTTTATTTTCTATTTCATAATCGCTTTCAGCTCAACCTTTATACCACATGTATTTTAGTAAAATATCCAAACTGTTAGAGGATTAGAACAGTAAAAAACTTGTATTTTACCTTCTGCCATCCAATTACCGCTTACGGTTCACACTTCACACTTTTAGTAACACGTTTTTGAGTTGTAAATCATTTTATCACACAGTTTCCGTTGTGAAACTTTAAGATTGTTGTCGTGGCGAGCTTAATATGTTTGTATGGTTTTAGAACGCTAATGTATACTTGTTTCTTTTTCTTATTTTTTATTATACATAGTATCACACAGCCTATATAAAAGTATATATGTATTATTATATGTTACTTTGTGATAAAATATGTGTAGGTAACACGTAATTTATCAATATAATTTTTCAAAAATGTGCCAAATTTTGTAATAATGGTATAGTACGTGTTTAATTCTTTACGCTCAACAATATTTACACTAAGTTTCAAGTTAATAAGTTCAAGTTTCACTAAGTTGATGGTCCATCAAATAATGTTTTCCATTAAAACTTCAACTTCCCGTTTCACTCCTTTAAAAATACTCTTAGTGAATCTTAACTTTATAAAAAGGAGTCTACAATTAAAATTTTATGTTTTAGTTTTAGCGTTTCATGTTTTTAGTTTCAGCGGTGTCGGCTTAGCGTATATGGTAGAAAAGACGTATGTATAGTCCAGAAGATGTTGACTTTTATACATTGCATAAGCTGAAACAACCTGTAAAAAGCGTGCGCCCGCTGTTCACCGGTATCGCCGAATGGAAATAGGCTTAAAAATCAGTCTATTTGTAAATCCGTTTCGCGAACAACATGCATCGTATTTGCTAGCAATGCCTTTGTAATTTGGTAGCAATTAGCTGATTTCTTAAAAAGTTAATAACTAATAAACAAACCAAATTTCGCATTTATAGCGATAGTGGCTGGTTGAGAAGAGCAAAAGACCATGTGTGGTGACGATCCTTGGGAGAGACGTATATCCAGCCGTGGAGAGGCGTAGATTGATTTTTGGGATCGATAGATCATCTTTTATTTGACTTTACTAGTATTTTTTTTTATGGACGAAGACGGCAGACGAGTATACAGTCCACCTGATGGTATGTGGCTATTGTCGCCCATAGACATTCGCGATACGTGCCAACATTAGTCCAAAATTACAAACGTTGGCACGCTCCAGGATGCTCTGCCTACCTTGGGAGATATAGGAATGGATTTGGAGAAAGGGTTGGGAAAATGGGGAGGGACAGGATGGGAAGGGGCTCTGGAACATCTCACTCGCTACCGAAACACGTACGTACATTAGGGAAATAAGATAAAGTGGGAAATGCAGTACATTTCAAGGTAGTCTTCTGTGAGAGAGGGGTAACGTAGCCAGTCGAGCGCGCCCAGCAGCTGTTGGATTACAGCGTGCACTCTTCCCCTCAAAAATCAAGTATTTAGAAATATTGAAAATTACCACAATGTTATAACATTGCATATAACAGAACAACGGTACTGACAATGTACAAAATGTCACGCAAGTAACAGGAGTGAACTGTAAGAAGTGTAATTACGTACTCTATTTCTCATAAAACTGAACAATTATTTCAATGTTCGCAATCACGGATGACCTAGAAAGTTAGCAACCGTATTCAAAACGTACTATTCTTTTCGTGCAATTATTTGGATGTGTCGTTTTCCTGAAGCATTACGTGCGACGAGCTCAGTATGAACAATAACGCACTGTGCATTTAACATTCATTTAATCAATGAAAAGTCACAGACCAATATTATACTATTCTCAGACGACTAATTTCTCGAGTTCAAAATGTATTAAACTATAAGCATCTTGATAAGTACTGTTTAAGAAACCATTTTAGAGTAGAATAAAACTAATACTCCATAAAAAAATATCCAGGGTGAAACTCTTTAAATAAAATTCTCCAATTGTTAAATTCACAGATAAATATTTAAGGAACTTTCAGCCTTTAATTTGTTTTGGTATGTGATTTTTATAGTTGCTTAAAAAAAAGAAAATTATTTATCTATTATATCTGATTATTTCCTAAGAGACATTTACTTTTTTCTGTTCCATTTTGTTCTTGTTTTTTTCTGTATTTTTGTAAGTTGACTTTTATATTCAGTGAGACTCCTTCTTGAATTAATTCATCGAAGCCCCTGGCCCTAGAAACACCAGATATTCTGCTTCCCAGATCACGGTCTTCGATCACGTATCATATTTAATTTCTACAAAAGAATTGTCGTTAATGCATCTGTTTTTGCCACATGTGTGTAAGCAATAGCGGTCGTGCGACCTGGCCAAGTCACACGGTCGCCGGTCGTCACTACTTCTTAATTGTTGCCATTGTTACCCTACTCCGTTCTGCAATTATTGCATTGCCAAGTTGAGAAGTTCGCGTGAGAGATTTGTTAATTTGATGTGTTATTTTATTACGTTTGAATTTTGATTAGTTGTTATAAACGACATTAAATAATCCATGATTAACGAACATGACGTATGATGCCTACACAAATAAATCAATCGCACATATAGGAATGAATACAATTCATATAATTAGTACACAAGCAGGTTTACATTGAATTACAGAAACCAATTGATTTACATCAGCACAAACTACAACATTTCACATATATTTTATTTTATTTCATTTGGGCACAAACAGTATACATATGAACATGTACATATGAATAAATAAAAAATATAACTATTTATTATAATTCATATACCAATTAAGCTACTGCGAATTACATATACATTCACAATTAACAAGTGGGATACTAATATATTATAATAATATATTCATTATGTTTTAAGAACGGGATAATACATACATTCTGATTTTTCTTACAAAAGTAAATAGCAGGTACATGCAAAATGTCAATTCTAGAGAAATGTTCATTATAATAACTGTTGCAAGACCGATAGATAAATGAAATTTTGACATATTTACATCGGGTAGAAGGTAAATAATTGGTTTTTATTCCTAATATCTAGTCGTAGACACTTAAAACATATTTTATTTAGCAAATAGGGCGTGTCAATCCTGTTGTTAAGGAGTTTTTGCAGAAATATTTGATCTCTACCAGTGCCTCGGCTTTGAAGACTGTGTGTCCGCATGACTTTATATCTTAAATTTTTAACTAATGTGCACTGTAGGGCTTCCAACGAATCGGTTGAAACATTCTAACAAGGGTTCCAAATAATACTTGGCGTATTCCAAAATGGGTCTTACTAATGTATTATAGAGTTCTATGATAGTACTACTGAGTTGATTTCCTTACCAACTCTCAGAGTAAACCGAAATGCTTACTCTGAAGCATGCTTCAGACCGCTTTCTTTAAAGACCATTTAATAAAGCATTTATTCAAAATATGTTCAATATGAAAATTATATGACAACTTACTGTCAAGGAAAACACCCAAGTCTCGCATCACGGACACGCGTTGAACAACTTGATTATTTAGATAGTAATTATTTATTAAGATTTATCCAATAATTCAATGCATAATGCATAATTTACCACCAAGAGTTGTAATCCATCTATTTATCTGCAGTTTCTTAGAGGGCCGTGAACTTTGTTGATGTTTAACCTTTGAATGTTTATAAGGTATGTTAAATGAGATATTCAAAATCATAATGCTCTATCAGTGGGGAGTGATCGCTTTAAAGACGTTTCCGTAAACGAAAATGGCCATGAAGTTAAACAATGAAATGCAAATATTCTAAAAGTCAACAAGTATTTCGTTGTAAAGGTCAGTTATTATCTGATCAGTTATTATCTCGTAGCAAAGGAAGATACTTATTAAAGTGCTTATTTTTGTTTAATTGATTTAATTGCACAATCTGACTTAAATTATGTGCGAACTTTGATTTTGTTTGAATTAAAAAACAATTTCCTAATACGGATTCAGGTTCAGTCAAACTTATTGAAAATGCTGCGAATTAATTTGAATCTATTTATTCATTCCACCACCTTCATTTCTTATTTAAATATTAACCTCTAGTAGGTAACTGTTTGTATAACCTCAAATAGTTATATTTGTTTTAAATTTCTCTTACAATATTTTTGTCGTATTCATTTGTTTTCTTAGCCTCACCTTTTATCTTTACTTTTCGCAAATACAAATATCCGTTTTTTTAAATGTGTTACGACTTTATTAGTAGGTATATTACGCAAATGGAGTCGGTAGAAATCGCACCAGTCTATGGAAGATGTAGTGATCACTATATCTCCCTCCTCCACAGCGTCCTTTTCAACTCACTGACACCTGGATACTGTCGTCTTTTTAACCTTCGTTGTTCAGAAAATTTTCTCCTTCAAATTCCTACCCACTGTTCTACTTTTTCTTCACGATCTTTCACTATGAGAGCAGTTCGGTTATGGAATGTGGTATCTCTAACTATAAGACGCGCTCCAACATTAAATAAATAGTTTTAAGAGCCAACGCAAGGAACATTATCTGACTCAGTAATTTCCGCATACCCTATCTCTCTTTCAGTACCTACTTGTTTTTTCTACTTAGTTTTTTACTTTGTTCTGTACTCACTTTGTTCAAATTCTATTTTTTCTCTCTTTCCATTTCCCATATCAGGCATGTATGTATTATGTATATTTATGTATGTATGTATGCATTTACATATTTATGTACTGTATTCATCTTAAGTAAATACACGTGAATTTAAAATTAAAACATAACAAAAAGGACAGCGAAATAAGAGAAAATACTAGCGTTATAGATGCACTAAAGTTGGATTTTTTATTCAATTCAAGGATACCATATGATATGTAGAACTGTCAAACAGCGGGAAATTTGTACAGAGATGACACTTTATTGACAGTTCTACATGTCATATCCCTGACTCGAATAAAAGATCCGACTATATAACATGCACTAAAATTAAAGTGGAAATGGACAGGACATATGGCACACAGGACAGGAATAGACTCAAGTTTACCTGAACCTATACCATACTGCGTTTTTTTATGCATAGTCTGCATTATAAGGGCCTCAAGCACTAGTCCAATGGTTTACTTGTGTACCTATCTATCGTGTATAATTTAGAAAACTTTACATCTGGTCATTTTTGAGGGGGAGAGTGCACGCTGCAATCCAACAGCCGCTGGGCGCGCTCGACAGGCCACGTTAACCCTCCCTCACAGAAGAATACCTTGAAATGTACTGTATTTCCCACTTTATCTTATTTCCCCAATGTACGTACCTGTTTCGGTAGTGAGAGAGATATGTTAGAGCCCATTCCCATCCTATCCCTGCCCATTTTCCCAACTCTTTCTCCAAATTCATTCCTATGTCTCCAAAGGTAGGCAGCGCATCCGGGGGCGTGCCAACGTTCGTCATTTTGGACTAATGTTGGCATGTATCGTGGATATCTATGGGTGACAGTATCCACTTAACCATCAGGTAGACTTTATGCTTGTTTGCCGCCTTCGTACATAAAAAAAAAAGTATCCCTGAATTTTATGCAAACTCTATTCAATATTCTCTTGCTCCTTCACAACATAAATAGGTATTGTGAAATGTCACAGACTTCGTTGCCCTTACTACGAAATGAATTATCAATGTTTCTATAATCTTATTAATTATATATTCAATAGTCGTACTGTAACTGTGTCCTTATGAATGGGCGACAGTGTGTTACGTATGCAAAGCGCTTTCTTGTTGGTCGTACTCGTACGTTGCCGAAACTGCGATCGTTATCGTGGCTTACATGTGTTCATTGTTTGTTAACAATGCTCGTCGGTTTTACTTTTAACTGATGCTATGACTAGGTAGAAATTATTTGGAAATGGAGACACAAAGGAACGTCTGTGTAACTTATGAAGACTGAATTTGTTTGTTATTAAATGCGTTTTTCACATTCACTGGATTAGAAAAAATACAGACATGCAAAATAGCTGCGAATGATGAATGAATCCATAGACATCCGCGATACATGCCAACATCTGTCCAGAATGACAAACGTTGGCACGCCCCCGGATGCGCTGCCCACCTTTGCAGATTAAGGAATGGATTGGGGGAAAGGGAAAATGGGATAGAATGGAATGGGAATGGGCTCTGGCATATTTCACTCACTACCGAAACACGTACATACATTGGGGAAATACGATAAAGCAGAAAATGCAGTACATTTCATAGTAGTCTTCTGTGAGAGATTTCTAATATGTCTAATAGTTCTAATATGTCTAGAATATAATAATAGTTATTTAATAATATAGTACTAGCTGCAAGCGCATGTTAAAAGTCATCAAAATGTTGCTATCATCCGCATCACAACTGACTACTGAATAAAATGTAAATGTAGTCAAAACGATCATGAGAATCAACTTAAAAATCCATTAAAATGCGCGCGTGAGCGTTCAAGTTAACGAAATATTGCGATAGTCCAGAAGCGTGAGCCGAAACCAAAATTCCAAATATCGTCACGTAGGGATGTTCCCATACCGTCCACGGAATAATATTTTTTTTTGATTCAAATATTTCTTAAGGACCATTCGGATCTTTTCAGATCAAGTTATTCAAATTTAAATTTATTCACAATAAAATACAATACGTTTCTTTGTAGAAAAAGGTGCATTGGTGGAAATATTATTACTCGAAGCGTATCTCTATGTTCCGCCTCGTGGACATACAAATATACACAAATAACACACATAAGCAAACATATATTTAATTTACATGACACTAGTGCAGGAATATATTTAATTAATTCCTTTCGTATTATTTTACGCTCGTATATTCGTATTTTAATGACTGAATTGACCATTTAGCATTTAATTTTTTTAAAAACTCTAGAAATGCTTTTTAGTTAAACGTTGTGACCTCTAAGTTGCTTCTAAGATTATTATTTCAAACGTTATTTTTTCAGGACTGTATGAATAAATAATTAGGACGAGAAAAGAAAAAAAGTTGGACGTTAATAAAACAGATTTTCTTTGTTTGGAACACTTTAATATTTTTATTATAATCCATATATGTATATTATGTATTTCTTATTATAACCTCTTTATAAGTACTTACTAATTTTATCATCAAATAATGGATAATGAGAGAAAAAACTAACAAATAAACTTTTAATATCCAATCGTATTATATATTATCTTGTAACAAAGATTTATAGAATGAAACGGGATAAATTGCGTCCCACCAGCATTTCTGTCGGAAAGAGACTGGAAGAGCCTGTCTTGCTGCCAGTTCGTCATACATGCCACAGAATAACTAATAGTACAAGTATTTACGCGTCTATTGGTGTATTTGTAATGAGCTGATATTATTTAATATTGCGATAACGCCACGTTTTGCGCACGCGTTGACTTGACATCTTATTTCCATAGATATGGCGTGTCTCTAGTCTATGATGCAATAATTATTTATGGGGTCCATGGATAACTCACAAAATGTACTTTCTGCATCTAATGAATTAGTCCAGGAGCGTCAGTCGAGAACTTAAATATCGTCACGTAGGGATGTTCTCATGTTGCGTTCTGAATCATTGATTTGTTTTTATAGAGTTCATGTGACTGTTAT
This sequence comes from Sesia apiformis, assembly GCA_914767545.1. Lineage (NCBI taxonomy): Eukaryota > Metazoa > Arthropoda > Insecta > Lepidoptera > Sesiidae > Sesia > Sesia apiformis. The sequence goes on from OU611958.1 coordinate 3,386,725, forward strand.
AGGTTAATATACTATTGTTTTCGATTAGAACCGTTTGCACGTAGAACTAGGACCATTGTTACACAATACCTAGTTATATGTAGATGTGAAATCTATCAGAAATAGATGTGATAAATAAGCTTCAGATTTAAGTTTATGATGAGTTAAGTGATGAGTATAAGATTTGAATGAAATTTTATAATTATTGTGCCTTGATAGAGCGGAAGGTTAGGCAATAACGATCAATAAAGAGCAGCAAAAATATTAAATGGGCAGCAAATCATGATCAAAAAACGAACTATTTTTGAATTTAATAATTTATAAATTACTAAGAATATCATCACGAATTCTACTTTGTGGGACTTCGATATCTGTATTGTCACCGGAGAACCTAAACTCATAATTCACCTTTAAATTTGCTGCCATCGATTTAATTGTTACTCGAAGGATTTTTCTTAGAAAAAATAAAGAAATGTATGTAAAGAACGAGACATTTGAGAACAACATAATAAAGCGGCTAAAAGTTAAAACTTTAGTTTATAATTCGCACGATAAATAACCGTTAATGGCTGATAACTATCTAATTAAAGTACGGACACTAACTACGTTTCCGTAAAATAAAGCGCTTGGGAAACGTTACGGATCCGTTTCTCGTAACTTTAGCTCGATCACTAACTTCTACCAGTTGATTGACGTTAATATTCCTTATTTGTTACACAATAAGAAATATAATCGTATGTATATAGTTTTTAATCTAAGTATTCCACCTTATAGATACTGTATTAAGTTACCATTTCGTTTCAACAGTTGTTATGTGGCGATAACGTTAACGTAAGCGTTACGTTATCAAATGGTATATGTTTTCCTTAGTTTATATATAGGTATATAGTATAGATATATAAATATATAGTATATAGAAAGTTTTACTTTTAGGCGTCAATCAACCACAATATATAGATGGACGATTCCTTTTGAGTTGTGATTATTCCCTTGTGTAGGTTCATGAGTGATACCAGTGGTATAAATAAAATATTACTTTCACTACGAATGTAAAGTTTTTATTATTTATTTATTTGAGACATTTACATATTTTCTGTACGGTAATTGTCATTTATAATGTAGTTTACAAAAACATCAAATTTACAGGTAGGTACACATAAGGACAATGTGTGCTGACATCTGTACTAGAATAATCTGTTTGACAGCTGTCAGCTCCTTCCCTTAGACCTATTCTTAGTACTAAGTTACTTTTGTCTAAGAAAACAGTTTAACCACGTGGTAATTATTGTGTATAATATGTACGTTGTGTGTGTTTTATGCATGTCTGTATGTGAATGTGAGTGGTATTAGACTGATTTTAGAAAATTTAGCATAGAGTCAATAATGTTTATAATTGGGTGTGATTAGTAATAATTATTTTTATTAGTTATTAGTTTAGTTTATTTATTTACTTAAAATGCTTAATGATTCTAAGCATTAAGTCCGCCTTTTATTATTTTGAACAAGAGTAAATAAATAAATAAAATCAATTTACGCACTTACCGCGAAATATTTCATCATTAATATAATTTCGCTTTATAAATATATTATTAGTTAATATTTTCTTAGGTTTTCGCGATTACTATACATTGCAATTAAACAACTTTTAACGGTTTAAATCGCGTATATTTGACATGATTTATATCCCAAGTCACCCCGTGACCACGTCCACTGCAAAGTGTTCGAAACGTCGGGATATAAATCATGTCAAATATACGCGATTTAAACCGTTAAAAGTTGTTTAATTGCTATATTATTAGTTTTTGTTTTTCAATTGTTTCTTATATTTTTTTACATTGATAACACCGTTTATATCAGTTATTGTAAAAAAGGTATCAATAATACGTTCTTGATAGTTTTTTGCCGCCAAATGATAGACTGAATTGACAGTAGGTAAATTTGATCGACTTACAAATGCCACCTTTTTAGGGCCGTATAATGGCTCCATCTCTGTGTTTTCGTTGATCGATGATTTTAGGGTTATGTGTTGTAATTAGTGAAATACCAAAGAGGAGCTATGCCCTAATCAATCTTATTTATATGAATTATTATGTAAACGGGTTACTAACGATTTATCATTTATTTATATAGTCGATATTTCGGTCCAATTACATGAGCCGTGGTCGCCGCGAGACTGTGGAGGCGGGTGAAGGTGTTATTGCCATTGACAGACAAATCTGTCTACCCTCTGTAGTGTTTGTTTTTGATTCACCTGCCCGCACTGAAATTGTTTTTGTTGATTAAGTTCCTTGCACACTATAGTATAGTAACATATCACCATACACACGCGAGTTTGAAAATGCATCTACGTTTCTGGGTTTGCAAAGTTCAATCATCCCATGATCCCATCCATGTACGTGCAAACTTAAATCCATCCTCACGATGGAAATTTCGGCATTTTTTAATTTCTATTGTCTCTTGGACTAAACGCGGCATGAATTAGGAATTATTTTAATTAGGAGTTGAATTATGAAATCAACCACGACAACAAATGTTTAAAAAATTATTGATATTCTCAAAATAAATGATGGTAAAGTGATCGACGTTGCCAACAACACTGCATTGCAATGCTTCGACTCTTCGTGCTTGTACGAAGTTATTATATCGAAGCGTGGTGACGCATCAATCGTTATCGGGATTACTTATGCTTTTTCTCTTTATTATTACTTCATCAGTGCCGACTTCATTAAATCTGATACTCCTATGATGTTTAGAAAGTGTTTCGCGCATGTGCTACACTCTTTAATTACAGTTTAATATCTACTTTCACATGTTTATTCGTCTGTTTATATAAATGAAACAAAAGATCAATAATAAATTCAGGAAGATACAATAGTTTCTTAAAAAACTTAACGTTCCATAGGATATCTCCTTTGATATACAAAAGATCCACGTTTATGGATGTACACGTCTTAAAACGTTAAGAGGTCCGACAACTCGCTATTAAAATTCTGCTATATCTACAGGCCATAGATAGGCAGCGAGCTATGAGTAGAGTGGCGGTTCAATATATCAGCAATGGTCGCAGCAATACGAGACTTTATTGACTCACAGCAATAACAAAATAAATATTCTATACATGTAAATAATTTTCATCTATTAAATGAATAAAAATGAATTAAGCTTGTTATGAGTTATTTAACAAAAACCGAAAATCTATTGACGGATATAAAATTACAGACTACTAATTTAACATTAGACTAATTATATAGCAATGGTTAGACATTACAATTAGATATCAATTAAAAACCCCTGTAAATGATGTTAGCGCTTCGCCGGCTTTCTCTTCTCTATTTATTTAGAAAATGAACCAAACGTTTCACTGTTAACTTCTAATTTTTTATTTGTTTTGTAGTGACAGTTTAGGATGAAACGTAAAACGTAACTTACGTTCCAAGTTTTATTTTTGGCGTTCTTTAAAATACAAAACATTCTAAGTGGGTATAGTGAATTTGCACACAATCTGCCGCAATTCAATTCTTTCAAATCCTATTAATTGATACATACCTACTTCGTGAACCATTTAAAATGTAACTTCGTAAATGGCTTAATTAAAGACTCTTGTATTCCTTGTATATTTGTACTGTGTGTGTGCTGTAAAGTTTTCGTTGGTTTTCCGTTTTCATCACAAAAAGTAATCATTTCAGTAGATTATTTCAAAATTAGCTACTGTGAGCGTTTTGCGAACGCATTTTGCATACAAATTTTTGTTTGTGTAATATTACGTAAGTGACATGTAACTTAGCCGGCTGTAGTCTTCTTGACGATTTTGGAGCAATGAACTTACTTGACACCATGTTTGTTTGGATCGAAACCAATTGTGACACTATCTGAGAAAAGAGACCTTATTGTCGTTCTAGTTTCCCAGATATACAGTCTTTGGTGAATTCTTTATAAATAGCAATTTTCTTTGTGCTATATTTTAAAAATCAGATGTTAGAGCATGCTTCTGTTTATTTGAAACAAAATATATGATATTATCTAAAATAGGGACATTATTGTTCGTTCTAGTTTTTCAGAACAGACCAACAGACATATATACAGACCAATAGACATACAGACAAACATAAATTTTAAAACAACTGTTTTGGGTTCCGTAGCTACTAAAGAGACCCCTCAATTTTTTTTAAAATCATGTCAATGTATAAACTCCCTTTTTCTGTTTTATTATATGTGTGAGTATAGATGGCAACAACGCACTTTTTGTTTCCGAAACCGCATCGTCATCTCTCAATACAGTTATTACAATTCTAATTATTTTGCGACCACTTGTCTTAGTAATTGAAGGCAGGTGAAATACATTCTCGCACCTGTTCTATTAATTAGTCCCTACTTTTTATTGTATCTCAATATAGATCACTTGTTTTACACTAACGGTTAATGTTAAATGACAATGATAGCAGGCAACGTATGCTGTAATTAACGTAAAATCGACTTAAGTTTAGACAGGTGCTTATATCTTATTGAATGTAATTATGTTGCATTGTATAAGGAGTATTTGTATTTTTATTTTAACATTTAAAATAATGATAGATACGAGTACATCCTTAGCGAGAAGAATACTATAAGTATTATAAAAGATCATACTTCATATTTATTTATTTGTAAACGTACATTTTTTTTGTCGTTATTCGTAAAAATATCGTTATAGTAAAAATCGTTTTAGAAATCTTTGAAAAAAAAAATGTCAGTTTCTTAGATAATACAATATCAAATACCTATGCGTAGAAATATTGTTGATAAACAGCTTAATTTAAATATTTAGGTCAAAGAAAAAACAACGAATTATGTAATTATGCGTGTTTTGAACATTAACTTTCTTTATTCGCAAGGACCGGTCGATAACCACTTTAAAAAACCGGAAATAGCAGGAATAAGGTCAACGTGTTTCATATTCAATCGCATACATAGTTTTTTTTTTCTAGATACATGGCGGACGAGCGGGCGGGCCACGTGATAGCAAAGGCTCGCGCAAATTACGGCCGCGTCGCACTGCAAAACTGCGACAACGCAATTAAATGTGCGACAGACGCGACGTGCCGCACCTCAATGCAATAAATTAAGTCAGTTAGCTGTTGACATTAAATTTTTCATGTCGTCGCACAGCGAATAAGTCTTGAATTACGTCCGTTAACTGCGCACATTGAGGCGGGCCTCGTCGCAGCGCAGAACATCGGCGCATAAATGCAGCTGGCAAGCGATCTGGCAGTGCGCTGCGATGCGGCTCGCCTGAAATGTGCGATGGTTTATATAAAATGTATGAAAATTATTCAGGGGGATTTTTGCAATGTGATTCAGGGATGCTAACCTTATATATGCGTATATATTATAACCGCCGTAATATGCGCTAACCTTAAGTGGTCACCGCCGTCTACATATACCTGCAATATCAGGGGGCAAGCGTGTGTGCTGCCAATCTTTCAGAATCCTGTTCACAGCTCTCTTGAAGAGCCCCGTGTTGTAGCATAGAAAACCTCAGCTGACAGTTCATACGACAACTTTCGTCTTCGCGGTATAAAGTGTGTTTTTGACCGCATTGTATGCAGCGACTCTTTCTCAAGGAACGACCAACAAGAACATAGACATACTTAATACTTTATATGGATATTTATTTTCACGACTTTCAATTTTGGAAAAGAATTCACTACGTCTGCTCAGTGTGAGACGCTCTACGGTCAGGTGAACCGTCGACTTGAAGAATTACGTCGGTGGTGACTGAATGAAAAGAGCTATAGATCGTGTGTGATGGGAATAGTAGGATGTTTTTTTAGAGAATGTCTTCATTTTCGATCTTATCCCTTAAATACTTCTCCAATAATCGATTTGTAACGGATCTTTGTCTAACTATAGTAATACTATAGTGTTGATAGATTGTGATTTAATGCAATTATTACTCGTATAATGTACTTTAACGTCGTAAAATGAAGTATTTTAGATAAGTAGTTTAAAGTTATGTGGCATCGTAAAGACGTTCGGCTACTATGTAATGCGTTTGCGGGAGGCCTCGACAGATTTATCGAGCCTAAATTCTTGCATAATCTCATGCAAACCAAGATGGCAATCAATAACAATTTAAACGAAAGCACCGCTCGTTACAAATCGATGCGCGTGGTCGGAATTATTGAAACATGATTGCGTACAGAAAACGGAATTGGGCCTTCATATGAGAGGCGGCGGGAAACAAGGCTTCTGTACGTTCAATGTAAAGTCAAGTTAAAACAGAAAGTCAATAAAGAATTTTCATTCATTTTTATACATTAATTTTACGCAATAATTGAATCACTTGAAACGGTAGGGCAAAGGTGTAAGTTCAATTCCCTGAATTTTCCGAAATTTTGATGTAAATTAAATAAAATTCAACGTAGTGAGTTTGAGGTCTGCCGGAAAAATAGATGATTTTGTGTCTTAGACTGAGTCATATTTTTAAATAACCTTTACAGTCCACATACCACGGATAGGATGGGAAGGATAGGAAATGAATAGGATAGGATATGATTTTGCAAGGTCGGCGGCGCGCCCGCATATCCCCTGGTGTTGCAGGTGTCGCCTGGTGACCGCTTGCTCGTCCGCCCTCTTCTCTATAAAAAAAAAACATAGGCCCTTATTTTAATACACTCAATCTAGGTATAAAAAATGAGAGGTCTAAGGATCACTTATTTATCTCAATCTAAGATTTAAGGTAGATGACATTAGTTAGTTGTTTAAAAGACTGTAAACTAAAAATTTAAATGAGGATTCCTCAAATAGGTATAGTTTCTTAATTATAATTATTTTGTCACACACTAGTAATTTTAAATTATCTTTCAATAAGTAGATGGAATATGATAAAGGTTGTATCTGCATTCGCTATTAAGTTTTAATAAGACTATCGATAATTTTTAGCTTATAATTATAATTTTTAGCTTAATTTATATTAATATAATTATCGATAATCGATAATTATATTATATAAATAATATAACCTTTTAAAATAGATGAATATGTGGAAATTATAGGAAATGACTATCCAGAAGGTTTCTCGTTTTTAGCACTATAATAAAATAGCATATAAGTACTCGTATAACATAATACATTTTAATTTCCTGTAACCTCGTTACGGGCTTATCTGTTAAAAGGCTTAAAAGGTGTCCATGGGTGTGGCCAGCTTTCATCTTACATAAGTTACTTTTCATTATTACATCACTTCAACGCGTAGGTATTGTGTGCTTTGGTGACATCATTTTCCTGTACGAATACGCCCTTTAACCTGTGAAGGTTTTGCATTGGTAATTAGTATGGGTGTAGATAATCAAAGGGAATATAATAGAGATTTAAAATTACATATTATTAGAAGGGATTTGTAAACATTATATAAGTAGAAAGATTGTGTATTTTGCTTTGATATTGCTTTTCCCTTCCTTAACTGCGCTCAAAATTAGTTTGTGCTCGCCTAGGCATAACTGTGTATCACAAGATTCCGTACAAACTTTCGTTGGGATTAAAAAAAAATTAAAATAGCACCGCTGTACAATAGGGTAATTGAGATGCGTGTCAGAGAATATACCGCGAACCCGTAGGCTGTGGAACGAACTGCCTCAAGAGGTCTTTCCATTATGCTACGATATGGGGTTCTTAAAGAGAGCTGTGAATAGGATTTTGCAGGGTCGGCGGCGCGCCCGCATTCTCTCTAGTGTTGCAGGTGTCCATAGGCGGCGGTAACACTTACCATCACGTGGGACCAGCTAGCTCGTCCGCCCACTAGTCTATAAAAAAAAAAGAGAAATTTATTTAAAAGAGCGTTTTGTTTGAAACTATAAGTTCACTGCGAATAGAATATAAGAATAATCATCATGGAATTTTGATAAACTCAATCTAAGTCGTGTAGTGTCGGCCACCTGTAGAATAGCACCCCCACAACTCTTCTGGTAGGTGTCCTAAAAGGCGAATCAAAAAGCAGCTACCGCCAGCCGTGAGGAACTACACCCCTCTAAAAAGTGGACTCACCAACCCGCTTGGCCAGCTTGGCCTTTCAAAACCACATGTCCCTCATGCATAGGGCATAAGGAGAAAAGGGGCTGGTTACGGTTGCATCATAGAATCGCAGACAGAATCATTTTTCGAAAGTTGGGTCAATGATCAGAAAGAGTTCTGAGGTATTCCTATGTCCCAATGTCGGTAAAGAGTAAGAGAAGCAAAAAGTTCCTTAAGAAACAATGCTCAGAATGTTACACATTATTTGTGTGAAAAATCAATCATATTGTAAGGCACCCTTGGATCTTAGCCAGCTCTTGCTCTTAGCTAGTAGCTCTTAGGCTATGCTGTTATTGATATTTGTGGATGCAGAGGTTTTCTTTTCACTATTACATCATTTGATGATGTTACGTATTGTCGTGACATTGCCTAGGACTAAAGGGCGTCTCCATTTGCATTGTTAATGAGTATAATGTCACTGACCATACGGAAATAGATTTTAAATTAACATGAAAAGTTTCGATAACAATTTGTATGTTTATTGATAAGGTATATGTCAATGAACTTACTAGTTACGTAAGAATAGCTAACTTCTGGTACCTGACAGGTTTTAGTCGGTAAGAAGAGACAAAATAAATGTGGTCAGTCGGAAGGATGATTTTTTTTCTTCAAAAGTTATTGCATAAGTGAGAGAGATAAAAGGCGAAAGGCACTCTTAATGCCATAGAGCTATTCATTACCAATCATTCACGAGATTAATTGGAGAAGAGCAGAATGTAAATGAAGCTTTAGTTTAAATATAAATAATAACAAATAATACATAGGTGCCTATAGAGACGTGACGTTATCTGAGCAAAAGGACCTTATTGTCGGTATAAAATTAATAAATCTATATCTATATAATGAACGTTTCTTTGTTTGTCCCGTATGCGTTCCTATACCATTCATCCGATTGCGTTGAAACTTTGGTGAGTTGTTGTGCGCACGCTCGCAAAGGTTTCTGAATTAGTATCTACAACCGTTTTCCACACGAACGAATTTGCGGGCAACAGCTAGTATACAATAAAATCGTAAAAAGCCGTGTCTGTACATTTCATATTTTTGTAAAAAGTAATTACTACAATGTAGAGTATGAGTGATACAGAGCTCAAAACAACATTTTTTAGAATTCTTGTCTGTCTATATGTTTGTCTGACTGAGCGCGTCTGACTGACTGGACGGATTTAACTAAATTTGATGTAGTTATAACTTATGTGTCGGGTTAACATTTAAGGTTAATATTTAGGTACACATATCTACTCTAACTTCAACGCGCAAGTTAAGGGTAGCAACCCCTGTGACATCAGCTTCGTCAGTAGATCCAGCATTGGCAATCTAACGTAATGATTCTGCATTCGCGCGGCCTTCGCTCGGATCGACTGACTAGGCTTAATTTTTCAAATATAAAAGTAGTTGTTAAGATAGATTATACGTTCATTTTACTGTATGTTACGTTAGATTTTGGAAATAAAACATTTTCTTCCAGTCTCGTGTTCCATTTACTTAACTCGCACGACAGTAAAAAATAAAGAACATACTTTTCGATTCGAAACTTATAAATTGACATGGAATGATATTACGACGGTGTCTACAATAATCGTCTCCCTTCAAAAGATTGGGATTGAAATAGAAATAATGGGGATTGCAAATTGACACATTGACACTCACGTGTATACTGTACCCGTTGGGTAAATGATACAAGTGAATACCTACTGTATCAGTTTTCCACGATGAAATTGTCAAGAATCAATTCTCAAAGTCTACGATAAACAATACAAACTTACAACAGCTGTACTGTATCACTTGCAGAGATTCGAACGTTTGTAAGAGAGGCCATCGTGTGTGGCCATACCATTACATCACTAATGGCCATACATGGACTATCTGATTATGATGATATCATAATTTGTTCTATTGTTGCCCACAAATATATTTTAATGTAATGAACGGAAACAACTTTGATTACACAAGCGGATGGGAATCGTGAATGAAAAATTGAATTATTGATTCAATCAATCGCTTTGTCTTTGTTTCTTATTTCATTTGTTCAGCGTAACTTTCCTATTTTCTCTACAATTATTAGATAGATTTCTTTATTGAACACCAAAACAAACCAATACAGTCATTGTAACACATGAAATGCACAAAAGGCGGTCTTATCGCTATTAGCGATCTCTGCCAGACAAACTTTGGATAGAGAGGAAATTAATATTTTAATCATAGGTAGATGATGTATAATATACATAACATATGTACAAATATATATATATATATATATATATATATATATATATATATATATATATATATATATATTCATTCTATTGCATGGGATTTACTAGATTTTTTATAGTAAGAAAGTGGCATCCAATCCACCTGATGGTAAGTGAATACTGTCGCCGTACAAGGGCGTAGCCAGAATTTTATCCAGTGTCGGGCAAAGTAAAACAATTTTTATATAATTTAAATAGAGATGGTGTAATGCAGAAAATCTGTTGCTTATACTTCCCTATGCCAGGGGGGGGAGGGGGGGGACCCCAACTTGTCCCACCATGGCTACGCCTATGCGTTCGTACATTGGGGAATGGGATATAGTGGGAATCGATTCGTTTTCCATAAAACTTATGGATTATGGATACATTTTATAACACTAAAATGTTGCGTGTGAAATATTTGAAGTTATAGCTTTCCAAACGTTTTCTCGTTTCAATTTAGTTTTGATATCTTCACGGCTAAAGTGATTTGGTATAATGCTTCCTATAGTTCTGTAATAAGGTAATAACACAGTTTTAATTGCTCTAGGAAACGATACAGATAGTATTATAGTTTCCTATAAAAATTATATTTTAGTTGCAATTTAAGTAATGGCACATTTTGATATACTTTTTAAAGAGTTATATTGTATGTTTAATTAAAACTGTAACTTATACGGTTACATTTTTTTATGTATTTTTACAGTATAGTCAGTGATGATCAAGATAAACGCAGATAGTATTACAGCAAACAAAATTGATAAAATTCCGATTAGGAATAATGAAAAGAAATCATAGCATACCGTCCACCTGATGGTAAGTGGATACTGTCGTCCATAGATATCCGCGATATATGTCAATATCAGTCCATAATGACAAACGTTGGCACGCCCCCGGATGCGCTGCCCACCTTTGCAAATTAAGGAATGGATTGGAAGAAAGGGTTGGAAAAATGGGGAGGGATAGGATGGGATGGCAATGTGCTCTGGCACATCTCACTCACTACCGAAACACGTACGTACATCGGGGAAATACGATAAAGTAGGAAATACAGTACATTTTAAGGTAGTCTTCCGTGAGAGAGAGGTAACGTGGCCAGTCGAGTGCGCCCAGTGGTTGTGGGATGCAGCGTGCACTCTCTCCCTTCAAGCATATACCTCGTTTTGGTTTACGGTACCAAAAAATGTATGACGCTATGCGATGATCCCTTAATGTCTAAACTCACTTCTAAAAATAATTCCTGAGTCATGCGACCCTCATCAAACACTGACACGTAATTACAGATGTGACACATGTGATTGTTTTCCACTAATTATAATACAGCGCACATCTTTATGTCGCCACACTGTATAGTTCGCTGAACAAAGGAGCGTCAGATTTGGTAGGTAAGCTGCGAAAATCTTGACTCGTCAGGTGTATTGTTTTCATTTTATTGACTTGTATTTTACCGATAACTTTACCGGCCATTGGGTGGTGCTGTCATCTTTCTTGGGTATTCCTTTATACTCATCTAGCAGGACTTTTTTTTCGGAATGTTTAATTTCTGTGGCCCTAATGGCCTTTCAAGAGTCATCGGAGATGTATGGTTTAGGGCGAGTGCAGAAGGCGCTCAGCTAGGTGCCAAGAGTGTGTGCAACAGCGAACCTAAGGGCTCCCCCGCCGGTAGATCGGCGGAAGGGACGGGCCTCGGATTAGGGCCTTGCTTTGGGAGGGTATCGCGGGATCGCGAGTCGCTGAGAAGCGACCAGGCACGTGCCGTTTTGTTTCTGGCTGAGCGCTTTCTGCGCTTGCTTGAAACCATACACATGTCCGGTGACTCTTGAAAGGCCAATAGGGCCACAAGAATTTAGCCAATCCGAAAAAAAAATCTATTTGTCGTTGGATGTATCTGTACAAACTTCGTATAAATCAATTTTGGAAAAGAATTCACTACGTCTGCGCAGTGTGCGACGCTCTACGGTCAGGTGAACCGTCGACTTGAAGAATTACGTCGGTGGTGACTGAATGAAAATGTGTGTGGTGGGAATAGTAGGATGTTTTTTTAGAGAATGTCTTGATTTTCGATCTTATCCCTTAAATACTTCTCCAATAATCGATTTGTAACGGATCTTTGTCTAACTATAGTAATACTATAGTGTTGACCGATTGTGATTTAATGCAATTATTACTCATATAATGTACTTTAACGTCGTAAAATGAAGAATTTTAGATAAGTAGTTTAATGTTATGTGGCATCGTAAAGACGTTCCGAAGTAAAGACGAAAACGGAATTGGGCCTTCATATGAGAGGCGGCGGGAAACAAATTTAGGCTTCTGTACGTTCAATATAACTGATAGTCAAGTTAAAACAGAAAGTCAATAAAGAATTTTCATTTATTTTTATACATTAATTTTACGCAATAGCTGAGTCACTTGAAACGGTAGGGCAAAGGTGCAAGTTCAATCCGAAAAAAATCTATTTGTCGTTGGATGTATCTGTGCAAACTTCGTATAAATACTTTTTTTTAAAATTACCAAAAATGGGGTAACTTCCGAAAGTGCTTCCATTGTTTTTTCTTAAGATTTTGGAAGTATATTCTTCTTATTACCTTATGGAAGGAACCTTAAGTCTTCTTCCAGTTACTACTCTCGACTTTTTTAAAGCATCACTATATATATCCGACCGAATGCCATACCTTCGGCCGGGAAGTGTACATAGAATTAGTAAATATTTTAGAATAACTAACTGAAATATTTCCCGTTTAATATAATCGCTTATCTTGACCATACATACATACATCACACTTGACCATGATTAGCGACATCCCGACGAATACTTGACGTCACAAACTTCCCATTACTACATCACTAATACACTCATTTCCCACCCTTAAAAGTATAGAGATATAAGAACCAATATCCAATACCGTAATTGCAAGACTTTGGTAATTTTGCAAATGCGATCAAATCGGACCTTAGTGCTATCGGTTTATGGTTTAATTTAAGTGGTTCATGTCACCGGATGCATGTGAGTTGAACGGATGCAGTACGGTCAGGCAATTGCTTTCCTGTATCTGGATGCGTTAATGTGACCGAGTTTGTTTTTCTTTTTTGTAAAATGTGCTTGATATATATACCTACTTCTTTTGCAATAGGATGCGTAAAGTAACTCATCAATTCAGAACCGAAACCGTTGAACCGTTAGAAACGTGAAATTTGGATAGTAGAGTCCAATTCTGACGTTAACATTCACTAAGAATGTTTTTTTTTAAATTAAACCAATAAAGGGGGTAAAACGCGGTGTCAAACTTTATATGGATAAAATTATTTTGATGGTCCTATTAACTTGAAACTAGGTATCTATATTCTACAATACAAATAATCAAACATTTGTATAACGATCTTTCAAAATTATGTCAGGGGGATAAAATACAGATGTTCATTTTAATCTCGCATGAATTTGAACACTATTACCAGGCGCGCACAGCCGCGGGCGACGTCTTCTTTGGTACTAGAGAATATTGTACATTTTATTGTTTTTTTCTACGATCAGCCTATGTAGTCCTCAAACTATTAATAAACTCTACTACCTACTTAAAAATATTGCTGAATGATACACTATTTTATTTCAAAGCGATACAACTACTCTCTCCACTCGAGATTCGGGTAACGTTTTTTTCGAATTCAAAATCTGTTCCGACATATGGTTGCAGTTTTGTAGACCATTTGTATTATAACTTCCTCATTTACTGTAAAGAAATTTGGCGCAAGATGCTCTTTAAGCAGGATAACTTCACAAGGTACGATTCCGAAGGCGGCGACACCGACCAACCACAGAAATACTGTCGGCGGCGTCCGGCTAACGCTACTGCTCCCATGGATTTGTATTCAAATGAGCTAGTGTAAGAATGCTGCGACAATTAGTGTCGCGCGACATCCTTGAAACGTCCGTACAGAAATTCTAGATAGAATTGAGAACGTAACATTTCTATGTATTATACCAAATATTTCCCTCTGAGGGTGTTTGATAATATACCAATTTACAACATCCACTCCGGCCTATCATTGTCAAGTAATAATAATAATAAATACTCTTTATTGCATACAAATAGTTATTACATGTGCACAAATAATAAATGACAGAATAATTGTATTCTCGCCTATTGAGGCGACCTTACCGCTAAGGCGATCTCTTCAAGGCAACCTTAGGATAGAGAAAAATAACAGGGATATAGGTGGTGCAAAAGGAACGAAATCCACAGATGGATAACGATCGATCTATCTAACGAGATAATGGTAAAATTCTCTTCGGATTGTTCTACAAATTCCCGTTGTATGTATACCCATCACGTGCTTGACGAATGTGACCCTTTGATGTACAAGAGATAATCGTATAAGTCGTATCTACTAAAACCGGAAGATGTCCAACAACTCATTGACGTTGTTCGTTGACATTATCAACGAACTATAAGAAATGTGGCGATTAAAATACAATCAGCAATGGTCGCAGTATAAGGAGAGTTCATTGACTCGCAGAGCCCTCAATGATGTGCAGAGCCCTGTGGATTTTTTATTATGGTCTTCATTTATTTGTTACAGGCGCAAAGAATGGAGTGTGGAGCAACTGAGCTCAGCAGAAAACTGCGCATCGATCAGGTATGAAATATTTATAAAAATCACTTTTTAATTTGATATACCTACAAAAAAAGTCAGAAAGATCCCGAGTCGTATTTCGGCTCGTAGCAGTTTCCACTTACATAAGTATAAAGTTTTCAATTATCACTGTCTCAGTGGCGACGAAAAACATCGTGCAATAACCCGAGTATTAAAAAATCTGTAGCATATGTAGATACCTAATATAACATCAGCTCATCAGTCCACTGTTGAATATAGGCCTCTCCCAAGGCTCGTCACCACATACGGTAATATGTTCTTCTCATCCAGCCACTATTACTTTCATCGGTATTATGTAGACAATAACCACCAATGATTGGTTTATGAAAACCCACGAAACGCCTTCATAACGGCGGCCTGTATCCTGCATTGAGACATTATAGGCTATCATTGTGGCGTGCATTGATCTTGAATGTTTATAAACGTCACGCGTCAGTGGCCGTATGCCTATGTAAAAATCGTTTTTAAAGAACTAGAAAATGTGACGAGTACAAACAACACTAATCAATGTCAGTGACGTTAGTGAATTAATCCGTACTAGCGTAGGTTTAGCGTAGATAACTATGGTAACCTCTGCTAATTCGACCGTATGAGATTCACGCCCCTGATGTTGATAAAATTCGGAATGTAGATGATATTGTAATAGGTATAACTTAAGTTAATCATAAGTCTTCTCTTTCAGAAAACTCTATTCTTTAAACCGAAGAGTTGCTTCATGACAATCGCTTCGTTAATTTAAGAAAGGCCTCTGTCCTGCAGCGAAACATTATAAACATAGTGTCACAGAAAAATCAACTCTAATAGGGTTGGAATGGTTGCGCTAGCAAGTAAAATTACCAGATTTCTTTTCAATTCGCAATACTAAATTGGCAATTTACCCTGCATCTACCTTCAGATTTATAACTGTCACTCAAGATTGAACAGAGACACACCTAGATATATTGTCTTTTGTTGTCCAATTAATTGTCCACTCTAGATTAATGATTATCTTGATCTAAGACACAAAGAGATTTTTAAGCACTCTGTTTACCTGTTTTTTCCTTACAACCACTTTCAAGGATCTGTCAATTAAGCGACACGATACATACAGCCTATTGTTTACAGCAATTTGAAAGCATTTACATAATAATAGTATCGGTACACCAATCTATTAAGGTTATAATCTTTAATGGTTACCTATGTTTTAATTAAAGTTCAGTTACCAATCTTGCATTAAACTCTAATGTAAAAGGCGCGAAATGATTTTTTAATTTAGCCTCAAGCCCTTTGATTTATCTATTAAGCGTCAGACAATTGAATTGTGAGATCGATTCACTTTCCCGATAACTTATTGACAGCTGTCAAATTACTTTTTAAGTTAGTTACGCAACCGGTTTGGCACACCTGTGAAAAAAAACGGTAAACGAACAACTGGTTGTAGGTTAGTTTTTATGTCAGTGAATTATACGTCGAGTACACGTCAATTATTTATCGATAATTTGCTCTTTTCGAATTTATATATCAGCGCGGCCTGGTTTGATTCGCCATTAATGTATATATACACAAAATTATATAAGTAGATGTTATGTAAATGAATAAAAATAATATCTATGTTAGGTAGTTCTGAAACTCCTGATTAAATGATTATTATTTTTTCCCATTTGGGCCGAAGTGAGGTGAGATGAATTACTGAATTATCCAAATTAATTTCTCTCCATCTATCGCAAATTAGTCTTTGAAGGGCAATTTTAACATTTGATTAAATAAATGCCTATTTGTGAACTAGTAGGTACCGCTATTGGTTTTATGAACTATTGTATCTATAGTGGTAAGGAAAAATGATAATTCGTGATATATAATAATTTATCATATATGATGGACTTATCATTTTTCCTTTATTTTATTATAATGAATGAGCCAAAAATATAGATAGGTATATGTTATAGACTCATTTTGCGATAGGATTGATTTATTTACTCTAAGGATAACCTTACTAAATTGTTTAAATGGGTGTAAACAAGCTTTTCTCATAATTAATCATCGGCATTTCCAACTGTATATATTTCATTTCATTGCCAATGGCCAAGAGCGGTTTATGTAACGGTGTTTCGCTCGGCGCGTGAGACGGACCGATATATCGATTAATCGAACATAGATTTACCGATCGAGCGGCGTATTGTCAAAGAGCTATAAGAAAATAGAACGCGGCTAGCTATATAGCCTATTGATTTATTTGCCTAAAAAAGCTAGTAATTCCTTCATTGTCTTAATCCTGCTTATAAGATTTTTTGAAGCGGTTTTTAACAGTCTTAGATTAACAGCGCAAAACGCAACTATCAGAAATTATGGTAAATTTGCTGAAAATACACTATTGATTTATCGACTCGATCGATAGAAATTGGAATGGATGATGTAAACTTTACCCATCTCTCTTTTCAAATCACTAATTTTAATCATTCGATCTGCGTTTGGTGTCCGAAATAAATCGTATCGAGACGCGACCTCCTTTTCACGCAATGGCGTTAAGTAGTTGATTTAACAATCGATTGTTACCTATAAATATCGATTTGATTTTCAATTATGCAGTTGAATTTATCTGTATAGTTTTTCTATTGCATTTGAATATGCAATTTTATTGTAAATAGACCGTGAATATTATTTTGAAATCCATACCTACCTTTGATTTCCTTCAAGGGCTTTATGAAAATGTAGTGTGAAGTCACAGGTTCAGGTCATGGCTGGTTTTACGTGCCCTTTAATTTCTCCAATAACAGTACCTATGGTTATAAACAAATGTGAAATTGCATGGTACCTCTCTATTATCTTATTACAAAGTTAGTAGCAATGAGCTACAATTCAGCAATTACTTATGGCGTTTGATTAAAACATAGAAAATGAAATAATTACTGCAAAAGCTGATTAGTTGAGTTCAGAAAAATAGGTCTTAAACAGTAAATAAAATACTAATCAGTAAAAAATATTGTTTATTCTGAAACCATCTAGTGTTGCAGTTGCACAAATATGACCACTTACCATTATGTGGGCCGGCTACCCGTTGACACTTCTATAAGCATTCTATCATCACCTTGGAAAATTCTGATGATGTGAACTGTTATTAATAAATAAATTAGTGATCGTTCATCACTTGCAAAGGAATATAGGTTGAGTTGCCGAGCAGCTGGTAGTTTGTAATTATTCACGAATAGGCCATTGTTTATTGTAAGGGGAAATACTTGGTTACGGTAAATAAGCTAGGCGAAAGATATAAAATATGTGATACATTATGTATGTCGATGATTTGTGGCTGATAATGTAGATTTTTCTGGTTCGTATATTTAAATTTGACTTAATGCGAAATTGTTGCAGAATTGTAAACCAGAATGTTCCTTGATGCAATGAGTAGGTACAGTAAAAGTCTGTGCAATTACGTATCAATTATAGATCGAATATACTAATATATAATTGTATAATTATAGATAGATAAAAATCTAAGGTGCTAGACCTACAAAATTTAGAGAGCTTGAACTTTAAACATAGAAATGTTGGATTAAATGCCGAAGTCGAGATATTAAGTTGAGGGCTGTCACCTTTCGACAATAAAGTGCGGTAGGTACATCCGCACTTCCTCGATAAGGAAATGTCGCGCTCAGTGCGATCCTCAAACCGATTTATAATGCGAACTCGTAGGTTGTCTAAGGAACAGTTTCCTTGAAGACTTTCCGCTACCTTGCGAACAAGTCAGCAACGTGGGTACGTTTCTCTTCCTCTCTGATGTTGCAATACCATGCCGTCACCATTGACGATGGTAACCACTGATAATTGTGGGGACTGCTTATCCCTTTTACCTCAAAAATACCTAATTATCTCTTAGATCCAGCTAATCTTTTCATAAACGAACTAAACGTAATCGCGTACTATCGCCTCGCTGTGAGTGTAACCCAAAGTTGAAACGTAAAATCTTCTAATACACACAGCCTACGTGAGAACCCATAAACAGTCGAGTCATCGTGTCACTAGGTTAAGGTGTCTCTCATCTTCTACTCCTACCTTTTGGTATACTGTCGATTATTATGTATTAAGGTTAATCCGATGGGTGACAGTTAACGATAATTGACATCGAATCTGTGGAACATACATTAAGTCTTTATGAAGTTGGGGCAAAGGCAGACAGACTATCGGTCACTCACAGATTAAACATTCTCGTTGGTCTCATCGAAACGTCACCAGTAGCTTCTTAAATTACTTTTGACGCCTTTAAACTGTGGCTCGATTTGATCCTTTAAATTAATGTTTAGCCGTTGGTAAAGAAAAACAAACTAAAAGTAAGGCGCAATTTTGCCATTAAAACACGAACTACATTTCGGCATATACGAGTATTTAAAATGATTGTATAAATCTCCAAAGATGTTTGTCATTTTAGACGGTTGTTAGCATTTCTCGGGAATGTCTCAGGGTGACAGTGTCCACCACCAAGTGGACTGTCTGCTCGACGGCCACATTCCTTTTCTAAAAACAATCCAAATTGCAGACTCGATTAAAATATTCGTCAATATTGCTGTAACCGTATCCGGCCCTTTAATCGTCGACTACTAGACATGAATCTCCTCACGTACATTGTCTTATATATAAAGGACGTATGGACTTAAAACGGCACGCTGATCAAGAGAGTTGGCGAGGTCATTCGTTTAGAAGTGATTTAGTTCCTCAGGGTTTGTGGTAGCGGCGTTGTTATCCCTTAGTGATCTTTGCTACACCCACGGGACGAAATGGAGCAGCCGACACCACGTGGCCGTTTTAGCTGACATTAACTTCATATCCATCGGTTTCACTATCCGCTTACTATTGAACGGGTTGTCTGGTATCTTCTTCCGACAAAAAATATAATAAATACGCACTTAACAACGACAATAAATACATAATTAATCAATCACCTATCCACTGTTGAAACTTTTATTAAATGATAGGTACAGACTACAGACAGATAGACATTGCATACAACTTAGTTTTTTCTCCAGGACTTTCGAATAGCGTTTCACTTTTACACATTTATAAGGAAAATAACACACGGTCGTGACTCGACGTCACACCGGTGTGATCCATCACGGGCCGGATAGCCGGTGCCGTCGGAACCGGTACTGGAACGGTACCGAGACGTTATTAAGGCGAAGAATAACATTCTTAGGGTTTTTATTGCGTTGGTGGTAGATAAAGAACTTGCTTTAGATGGACCAGACTTTGCTAATTACCGACCATCTACTGCAAGGCACAGGTCTCCTTGCAATCAGGGCAGGATCTCCAATCTTGAAAGCGTACCGGAGCATAATCTATCACGTGGGCCCATACGTGTAGCCCATACACACTGACGGTGTAGTGTGAGCCGACTCTAGAATAGCACCACCATTGGTGTCTATTGCGAGTGGAAGGTGGATAAAAACGCTTTGTGAAGGTAAGAGATGATACATACGCGATGGCAGGTTTTTTATAAGATGACAACAGAAATATTTTAGATAAACAAAAAGCTTATAAAAAGGCGACCTTTTTTGGCGGGAATCCGAGAAGTAAAGTTGAGTTTTTGTTGGATTATTGTAAAAATTGTGTATTGTGGGATTTGTGGTTTAATAGTGGTAGTTTATTAAACTTCAAAGTGCCTGGTGTTAGTGCATACTGTTTGTGGTAATTAAATAAAAGCGTGAGAATACATTTTTCGCATTCTTAGTAAATCTACTATCACTTTATTGAGAGACTCATACTTCTGGACAATGGACTGGACAATGACGTGATAAAAACAATTCTGTTTTAGTATTTGCTATGTGTGTGGACCAATGGCTATGCCAGTGTCCAAACAAATAATAAAAATACAAAATTATAAAAAAGGTGGCGGCAAGGAGGACTCCTAAGGAGCACCAGTGATTAAGAGATAACAAAGCCGCTGCTACCGCAAGCTCCGCTGCTACAAGGAACTTCGCGTAACTTCGGGGTATTACTGTACTTTGATTTTACAACGCCATAAGCAACAGTCACTCTCCTCATGTGGGCTGGCGGTCTGACCTATTGCAAAAAGCATCCTATCATTACAGCAAACTCCTTTCGCCTTGCAAAATGTCTCCATTTCCCGCCACTTACCCTTAATCACTTGACTAAAGTGAGTGACCTGTCGAGTCGACAGGTTTTACGTGTTGCTCCTTGCCCAATGTGGAGTATTGGGTTAAATTGTCACAAATAAATATCGAGGGCGAGAGTTATGGGCGACTGGCGAATATTATTTAATAATTAAAATATAATAAATATCGCCACACTCTATGCTCCACACTAGGATACCAGATTAATACTAATACTGTAATGACTGTTACTTTTTCTGTTTTACTGTTTTTTGTTACTGTTCCGTAGTTTTTATTAATAATATATTATTATATTTTTATTTTATTAACCAGGATCAGATCTTTACAAAAGTATTTTTTAAATCTATACACAAACACACACACACACATACACACGCACACATATATATATATTACACTCTCTCACTTAAACTTACAAAAACCCTCAGAATTTAACCGTAGTACTAAAGCCGTTCCTTAAATATAACTTTCTGTTCCACTTATTGTTAAAAAAAAAATTGCTGCAACTTGATAGGCAGCTCATTGTCCAAATCAGGTTAAATGTATTGCCACATTCTTTTGCCATGTACATTATTAACTTTGGGTAGTTCATAATTGACATTTGTCCTTTTCTGGCGTAAGTAACTGGGCCTTAAAGTTTTAGTCAATGAATGTCTATTTCGCTGTTCCTCAATGAGGACGGACAATTTTGCCTTATTGAAAACATTAACAAGTTTGCAATATTGAAACAAACCATTGTAGTTGGTATTATTATGTTCATTTTTAACTTTCTTGGAACTATTAATTTTAACAATTGAATTTGTATTCTGTATATACTTTCAATATAGCTTCTATATGTTCTTCCTTATGTATAGTATGGGGCCATCCATAAATTACGTCACACGAATTTCATGATTTTTGGAGTCCCTCCCCTCCGTCCTTGTCACAGGTGGTCACATTTGTGTGACCCCCCCCCCCCCTGGTGTGACGTCACATATTTTGCAATTTTAAATTTAGAAATTATTAAATTAAAACAACCTTATAATAATATTTATAGAGTTGGTAATATTTTAAAGTTTTTCGTTACAGTTGAAGTTTAGTTTTAATACTTTAGATTTATACATGTGACGTCACGAAGCTTATGACTCCCCCCCCCCCCCTGTTACACGATGTCACACTTTGTTGACCTCCTCCCTCCCTCTTAACGTGTGACGTAATTTATGGAACGTCTATTTATAAAATAAAATAAATATATTGTATAACGAAACATTTTTTGAATCACCAATGTTAGATCTATACTATACCGCCAATCTTTTGTTACTTATACCACTTATACGTTGAATCCTTTTTCGATATTAAAATTTCATTACATTTTAAAACTTCATTGCTTTAATATTCTTTTTAAAATACCTCAATATACTAATATTGACTATTACTTATTTTATAATATACAAAACATGCATTTAAAAATACTAAAACAACAATTGGTGTTTACAAATTAAAAAATAACCTAACCTAACATTATGTTCATTCATGGAATACCTCATACAACGAATCACCGCCGTTTTTTTCCTTTTCTAACAAACTTATCGAATTAATTAAAAAAAAAACATTTACAGCCTTATTGTCGGATAAATAAGGTTTTATAAAACTGAATATAAAAGTTTGTTGTATTTGATTAAGAACGTCCCATATCGTGTGGTCCTGGGACCGTAAAGATTCCCAACAAAAACCGGTTCCAATGGCTTCATTGACAACTAACGTTTACAAAACTGGTTTAGAATTTGAAGTATGGCTTATCTTTGTTAGAAGATATTTTTAGGAGAAATATTTGAAGAAGTGGGTGAGATTCTTGTGTGTAATTTGAATGAATAAAAGTAGTTTTACTTGTTCCAATTGTCTGACCAATGTTGTTGTAACTCTTAATTTTTACACAAAGACAATGTTATAATATTGTCATTACCTTTATAGTGTATGTAAATATTTGTTAGCATATTTATGATATTGATATTGTATGTATTATGTTTTCTGTTTGTCACTTATGTTACATATTTATATCTCTCACCGCACCTCCCAATGTATTTCTCCGATCAACCCAAAGGTTTAGCTGATAGAGGATGCCTTAAGTTAATAAATATAATTATAAATACATTACTTATTAAAGTTTTTTAAATAAAAAATATTAACGTAAAGTAAGTACAGAGGCGGACTTATTCCCAGAAGGAATATCTTTCAGTCACCTTTAGACTGACGGTGCAGTGTGGTGTCGGCCGGCACAACGCCATCTCCTCCCGCGGTTGGCGTAAAAGGCGATTACGGTATAACAAAGTGGCTACCACAAGCCCCGAGGAACTACACCACCTCTACAAGAGTGGACTCGCCAACCCGCTTGGGTAGTGTTGCGTTTTCAAGCCTTACATCCCTCATGCAAGAGTCAATGTACATGAAGAGGTCCGTGTCCAGCAGTGAATACGGAAAGGGCTGGTTGCATTGCATTGCAACTTTAGAACAAAAAATAAAACCCTTTTTGTCTAAAATAAAAACGATGCAAGTTAGTTACGGTGGAATTCATATCAATGTGCACAGTAAATTACTGGTAAAAAGTTTTTTCGATAGCCAGGAATAAAGAGGTTCTTGTATTTTTGGGAAAGAAGTTATTTTGAGAAGTGCTTTTGTTTTATGGAGGAAGATGGCAGACGAGTCACTTCTTCTCCCTATTGATCATGTCATGAATCACATCAACATACAGATGTGATCAGGTGAAATAGTAATGTAATATGGTAACCGTAGATCTTACATTCTCACGCGTGTTTTCACATTATTTTGCGTAACCCATTCCTTATAAGACTTCTTTGCGGTCGCCGAAGTAAATGTAGAGATTTTTATAACCAGAAAGCCAGTTAGTTTCCTACAGAGATTAATGTCACGAATGTCGCAATAATGTACAAAAACTAAAAGAAAACATTTTATAATATTTTAACTTAATATAAAACGAATGTTTATTATAAAAAAACGTATTTTTTATAAACACGCTGGGTACCTTGCCGCAAGGTCCCAATCTCCATACCATATACAATATATAAATAATAGTTTAATATTAAATATATAGATATACTACATTAGAGTTTAAGTATTTTATAAGTATATGTAAACAGTAACATACATAAATATAAATAATATATGAGTTACATAAGGCTCGCAGAACTTTATAACTTTAATTAAACCTTTTCAATAAAAATCGATTGTTAAATTTGAAATAAATCAACGCAATGCCAACCTCAATATAGATACGAGAAGATAAAACTCTTCATTGCACACCAATACAAAATAAGAAGGTAACACATGAAATGCACAAAAGGCGGACTTATCTCTAATCACGATCTCTGCGAGATAACCTTTGGGTCGAGTGTAGTTTAGTAGATATAAATTAAATTAACTACATTAATTAAATTGTAGGAATAATTCCAAAAAATGAGAAGCAATTGAATGAGCAGCGAAAAGTTCTGAACGAGCGGCAAATACCTATATGATAGCAAATTTGAAGATAGTCATGTTTAATTTCTCTGCTGACAATAAATAAACCGTTGACTTGGTAATGAAAATTTTAGTAGTTTAAAATTACATATTTACTTGAATTATAAAAATGTAAGTTTGTTTTGTTGATCACGATTTGCTGCTCATTCAGTATTCTTCGCTGCTCGTTTTTTAAATACAAATCCTTTAAACCTAAGGATCCGGTATATAGACGTTTTTTACAACGAATGGTTGGAAAATAGCCGCTATGTAGACTGTAAAAGTAATAATTACGATTCTAAGAGGTTCTCCGAACGTCTTTGTATCTGGGCCTTGTAAAGGAAATCGAAATATAGCAGACGTCTGAGCGCAATACTTATTTAAAATTTTACAATTTTGACTATTTACACCAACGAGCCATAACCATAATTGACCATTATTCTCACAACGATAACAATAATAAAAGTCCGCAGGCGTACTCTTTTGACCCTGCCTACTCGGACCATCAGTGAGTGGCTTGGGAAAGTGGCCACATGTGGGACACTGACCCACTTGCGTCCCGGCCTGTGTATGTGTGGGACACCTGTGTCTACTTGCCTAGAATATGAGTTAAACACTGGTTGCAAGCACGTGACTGTTTAGTTTGCTTTGATTTAGTTATTTTCCATCGGGAAGTATTAAAGCACGAGCGAGCGGCTCGTGCTTAAAATTTACAAGCGGCGATGAAGCTCGGCGGTGAAGGAAAACATCGGATTGTGTATCCACCAATACGCACTGGGCCTGCTTGGTAGATTATGGCAAGAAACCCCCAAGTGATTTACTACAGGAGGTTTGTGCTCTGCAGTGGGATGCTGCAGGCTGATATCGATAGATATCGATAATTATAAGTCTTAAAATTTTGGCTAAGATTTATGGTCGAAATAAATAATTAAACCACTGTCCTTTTCGCATCGTTTACCGAAAAGATAGTTAAATAGAAAAGATAGATTCTGCCTTCCACGAGCATTCCAAGTCCAAAAGTCTAAAAAGACACAGATAGAGTAATTGAAAATAATGCTTGAGGTTTTAATAAGCCTGCAACAAAGACCACATCTGCAATTTTTTCCTACAAATGAAATTTAATGGTAGGAGTGTCACAGGGGCAAACATCTCCTAGAAGCAAATGCGCAGAGCTAAAAATGATGTCTTAAGTAATGTTAATATCTCTTAAGTCTAATCGTGTCTTAAGTATGTGTTTTTTTTGTTTTGTTTGTTGTGCATGCAATTAAGATTATTATTTACGCTTAACCTATGCTACCGTGGATGAAGTCACGGCGGTGTTGTTGGTGCTCCTCACATTTTCCAGATGATTAAAAACAAATTTTAAAATAGAAACCTGCACTATCGTTTATCAAGTTTCCAAACCAAGGAACGCCATTTCTGGCTTCATGTGTTGTATTTGACACAAACGCTACTTTTAGCGATTCAACAAAATTCACACTTAAAAAATGTACATTCTCTCAGTGTCAACACACCTAAGAACAACTTGACATTCCACACAAGAGAAATGACAATAAACACAAAAACCTCAATTACACAATGCAATTATCATTTGGCAACGTAAAAGGAAACAGGAAATCACACGATGGGTCATCTAGATTGCGCAATCGATAATCGAACGGTCGTATATAATCGAGTCGATTGGGCACATCTGTACATCGGTGCACCATTGTGCTGCGTCTGGTGAAAGCTGTATGGCCGGTGCATCAATAATTTTGGGATATAACCTACCTTTAGATACAAGATTAAGGTAATGAACCTACTTATACAACGCTTCCATATGAGGACCCCAGAGGTCAAGGGGTCTAAGTGACATTTTCGAAAGAATTGAGTTAGATGCAGTAACAGACTGTTAAAATACTATTCTTTTTAGTGGTGAGGAGATCCAAGTGATTTCCCTGACAGGTGCTGCTACCTAGTGTGTTGCCCCTTCACCACTAGTAGTGCATGCTAACACTGCTTAGAGCGCTAAGGTCTAAGCTGCTTGGTCTAAGTACACATTATCTACCTTTTATTACCTATAAATGTAACACAGGTGATTTTAATAATCTATTGTTAGTACTAATTAGAAGCAAATGGCCAAAGTGTTGGCCTAAAATGGTCAAAACAAAAAAAAATAACTTTCCCTCTTACAAAATTTTGTTGACTTTTGGTTCAATTATCTCAAAACATAAATTTTGTCACTTAGACCCCTTTACCTCTGGGGTCCTCATATGTAATTTTTCATGAACACTTTTAACACTCGTATTACATAAGAACAGTGTCTGGGGCAGATCTGATTTTGACTTGCATTAAAATTATTGCAATGGTATTCGCAACAGTTCCCTATGCTGCTCTGTCTTCTTTATACGGTGAGGTTCTTAGAAGACAGAGTAAAAGAGGTAAGATATGAGGATGTAGTGAGTCAAGTTAGAACCAGTACACCGGCCATACTTTTGCCTTTGACTTGGGCTAGAGTTTATATACATGATCATTATATAAGGTGCAATCAGATAGTAACTTGCAGAAATTTTCCATTTAACTAATACCTAGAATTTGTCTTCTTCAAATTTCATGTATATGGAAACAGGATTCTTAGTATTTATAGTAATTTATTCGGTAAATAGGTAATAAGTAGTAAAAATATATCGATGTTCGTTACAATGTTTTGGTGAATCCTTAAAATAACTTTGCATTTTATAATTCACATACAAGACTCTTATTATTCCTAAGTAAAAATAGGCGCCAGTAGTTATATTTATGTGTTAAATTAAACCTAGTTAAGAGTGAGTCAGAACAAACTTGCGAAATCTTATCTTGCAGCATATTCTAGTAGTTCGCACACAATTTGTGACACCCATGACCTCCTGCCGGCCATTCACTTAGCCACGCGTGCCATAGTTCACATAAGCGTGCATGCCAAATCAACATACGCATATTATATCAAATACAATTATAAATTATATTCAAACATATCGGTGTATTTTAGCTTGTCAAATTCCACTTCAGGGCACAGGTTTCTTGTAGGAGAGAGGGGCTTATAGGCCTTAAAACGTAGTGATGAGCATTGCGGGTTGTCGACTTCACTCCTTTTGGGGTTATGTCCATGGCTAATGATAGCCGCTTTAGTAAAACAGGGGATCAGATTATTCGGCAATTTTCGGCGTTGTGTGTGTACAAATTATCGAGTACAAATCGTGTGTACAAATCGAGTACAAATTATGCATTAACTTGTATCTAACGGAAGATAGAGCAAAGTAACATGTCTTTCATTATCGCTTGCATAATAAGTCAAGATTTCTAACCCCATTCTTTCATAACATACTCTACCATCAGTTTGTGTGTGTCTCTCCACTGTTGGATATAGGTCTCTCTCAAGGACTGCCACCACACACGGTTCAGCAAGCTGAAGTGGTATGTATGCAGCAGGAACGTTAACCCATGTGGAGACGAGTTCTCAAACGGAGATCACGCACCAGGAAATGCAGAGTGGGACAACCTCGGGCCATTCTTTCATACTTACTATAAAATACATTTTTGTATGCATTCAGAAATAAACTAGCAACACACCATTCTTTAATAAGTACAAGGATGCTGGTTAAAAAGCAAAGCCGACTGGCAACGTTTTGACGTTATCTTATTCCGAACGATTTCCGATCACAGTCGAGTCGTCAACTTCGTGACATGCAGATGAAGTCGACAGCCCGATGACAGTTTGAAGCTAAATCTTTGAATACACCTCCTGACCTCTGTCGCCATCTTGTTGCATAGGCTTATACAGTCATAGGCATAGGTTGCATTATATAGTCTTTGTTTTACCGATAACAATCTTATCCTTCGAGCCTTGTGATGCAATATGTTGTTCTTGTAATCCTGTTTAAGTTCTTTGAAGGATTATATGCGTTGTAAAGCTGCCAATGTTTTTGACAGAGGCCTTTATTTAATAAAGGGGACACAAGCTGGTATTATGGGAAGGGTAAAAAATATTGGGCATGCAATGTGCAACCTCCACCATTAGAACAGTGTAGTGGCAGCTAGAAATCTCTTTGTGATTACAAGGAGAAACTTGTTTTAGGTACAGTCGGACGTAAGTATATTGTGAGTATCAAGAGTTAAGTATGGGCACTATCATTTCTTTGGTGGAAAAGATTTTTGCTGTCAAGTTGCAATAAAATTTAATAATAAATATTTACGATTTTATTACTCAAGTCATATAAATGGAAACCGTTAGTCTCAATAGGAACATGACATATAAAACAGTTTCATGCTACAAATGATATACATACATACTTACAAATATATTGTTTTGGTGTCACTGTATGTATGATTGAAATTAAATACATACATACCATCAGCCTGTCTCTCTCCACTGCTGGATACAGGCCTCTCCCAAGGACCGCCACCACACACGGTCTTCTGCTCATCTCATCAGCTACTACCGGCGACTTTCTTCAAGACGTACCGCGCTACGTCTTTCATTCCGTTCGTGATAACCTTCGAAAACAACTTACATATATGGCTTAGGAGTTTGATGAATAATTGAAATTGCATATCCATTGTTTTGTTTATGCTACAACACTCGTATATTATATAAATAGATGGTGTAACATTACCAGTTTTAGTATATAACTCCATTTATAACTTACTGTTTATAAACATTGGCTTAAAATTCTTTGTCACTTTCTAATCAGTTTTTAGTTTCATTCTTTTAAAAACTACAAGAGTTAATGGTAATCTTTTTTTTAATTGCGTTTATGAATAAGGCAGCGAAATGTTTAAAAGACTATTAATCATAGATACAATTAATCAACTTGTTAAATTGGCTTACCATTCATTATTATCATTTGCAGTTCATATTTTCCCACTGTTGGGTATAGGTCAATTCTTTCAACTTTTTATTTATTAACCTTCGACTAGATTTTGTGTCTAGGTATATGAATACATGTTCAATATATCAAGAGATTCATTTTGAATTAAAAATTAGACACAAT
Source organism: Sesia apiformis (assembly GCA_914767545.1). Taxonomy (NCBI): domain Eukaryota; kingdom Metazoa; phylum Arthropoda; class Insecta; order Lepidoptera; family Sesiidae; genus Sesia; species Sesia apiformis. The sequence goes on from OU611958.1 coordinate 3,416,236, forward strand.
CATAAAATCTGGTATCTAAGCATATTATTAAGATAATTCACTACTATTTTCGTGTGGTCGAATGTTACAATTTCCAAAAGTATCGCGCATGAAGCAAGGTCATTCAAGACTTCCTAATAATATATGTAGCTCGTTGTACAAATTGTAAGTCATTTCCTTTAGTAATTACATCTGACTATTAGTCATGCATTCAGAGATTCATAGTAATTGAAGGTCAAGACCTGTGGGTCGAACTTTCTCATGTCTTATTGTTTCTCATGTTTCATCATGGTATGAAGTGTAGCCTTTGTTTTATTGAAGTGTCATGGGGGATATGTCACACTTCATCAAAGATAGACGAAGCTTTTTCGTGGAATCGGTAGACTGACTAGACGGCCCGCATCTTGTGTAACGCGGTCTACGTTCTATTGTTTGACGTTTCCTAAAAAGTCGACATTCATTTTAGTGCAGTTCATTGTCAAAACACGGAAGCGCTTGTTTCACTCTTGCTCGAAGCTTCATTTCCCTGCCCGCTTGATTAGATCGTGCCTAGGTATACCTGTATGTCACTTCTCCGTTAGAACTGCACCAAAACGTTTAATTTCTCTGTCCGCAACTATTGATCGGAACGTAAAACGCAGACCGCATTCTCTGTGACAAATGCTTTATAGCTTGATTTTTCTATGACATAATAAGTATATAATCATACATAATCTCATAGAAGACTGCGGTTAATTGTATACGGGTGCCACAGTGAGATTTGCCAGAGCCCATATCCCATCACTTCCCACCCCATCGAGTAGGAAGCGTGATGGAATAATGGATGTTTCTCATCACATTATACTCTCTACTCTTTGATAAAGGAGACTCTTAGTTCCATTATACTCTTTTCTCTCCATCATATTCCCTTAAGCCTTAAAGAAATAATGAGAATTGTATTGGGATGACAAAATATCATTCTGTTATACACCCTATTGAGATTATAGCTTGTATATAAATAAAAGATCAACAGTGAGATGTTCTTATTTATTCGTAAGGTCTAAACGTCTTGCAGTTACACACAGTGAGATGGACACACACAGTAAAACACAAAGGGACAAGTGGTGCCATCTAGTGTTATAAAATTTTAAACTGCAACACTCTCTATTTCGCATTCATCCTAATCCACCCCTAAGTACCTAAATCTCCGACGGTAGGCAGCGCATCCGGGGGTGTACGAACTTTTGTCATTGTAGACAGATGTCGGCATGTATCGCGGCTGTCACTTGCAACCAGGTTTGTTCTACCACCTTGTTTCAAAAATAGTGCCTTGTATTTTTAAAATTTCGTTATTAGCGAAACCAGAGTCGCCGCCTACCGTGCAGTCGAAAAGACACTTTATACCGCGAACCCGAAAGTTGCGGAATGAACTGCCAGCTGAGGTATTTTCGTTACACTACAATATGGGGATCTTCAAAAAAGCTGTGAACAGGTTTCCGCAGGGTCGGCAGCTCACCCGCAAGCCCCCTGGTGTTGCAGGTGTCCATGAGCGGCGGTGACCACTTACCATCATGTGACCCGACCGCTCGTCTGCCATCCATCGTATAAAAAAACAAAAAAAAAAATAGAAGCTGTACGACCTTTAATAGGACATAGGACTAAAATAATTGGTTATTTCTTATTAATAAGTATAAAGGCGTTACTCAGTATACCAGTATTTGTTGGGTTTAACTTGGAAAGTTTAAACTTACCTGAGAACCAACTTCGAGGCGGAATTCAAGTAATTAATTATTAAATGTTATCTTTAGATATACGAGTCCAACATTACACGAATTAAACGTAGTTTCAATGCACCTTTGATTATAAAGCCAATCTTTGCTTTCAATCTTTCTAGATGCGGAGTTGATTTTCATTTGTGCTTACTTTGAATTTTGAATCTTTAATGTTACCGTACACGATAGGTGCCAAAACTGTGGAGACAAAGGGGACTTAAAAATAAATTATTTAATAAATGGTGTCATTCGTCCCCAGCCATATGGGGACATAGTACATGTAAATGATTGAATTGGAATACAATTATATCACTAAATTGTCACACTGCTAAATTGCAATATAACTGCTTCAAATTCTTTTCGTTTGAACACGTATATAACTTTTACAGGATATTTTTTTACTAAACTATATGGCCATATGGCCATATAGTTTAGTCCATCGGCCATTAGGCCATCGGAAATATGGCCGACAGTATCCACTTACCACCAGGTGGACTGTATGCTCGTCTGCAGACTTCGTCCATAAAAAAAAATTCAAAATGAGAAACATTGTAGCGGGGGCACATATTTATTTATATTGTTTAAACAATAATAATAAAATTTATACTAATTGGTCAGTAAATAGTGGCCAAGCTTGTCGATTAACGATTAACTGTTGATAGGCTAGCTATGAAAGGCTATGAAAATTACAGAAGATGCAGAAAATTGGCAGCCGCCTGCCTCGATGCAGGCTCTTCATCTTTTTATGAACGCCCTCATGAGCTGGCAAACGTATCTTTTGTTTACTTATCTGTATAGCAGCTGCACCGACATGCTCGCGTAACCCAATGGATTTTTTTTCTGGCGCTGCCTTAAGAAAAAAAATTACAGCAAACAGCAAGTATAAACGATTCATGACGCTAGCTTCTAAAAATAAAAGTGTTCAACTTTGTTCAATACCTGCCACAGAAGGTGCGGTCAAAAACATATTTATTAAAAGAGTTTTTTGCAAATTTAACAATGGTATAATAATGCTCCAATATTCCCCGGACAATGGGGTTGGAGAAAACAAAATTTTCTATTGCCAATAAAGAAGCGCAGCCAGCAGCACCGGGCTACACCATGATCAGCGACCCCCGAGTAAAATTTTCAAAAATTAGAATTAACGTAGCAAACCAATACTTCATTTTTTTTAAATGTTTCTGATTTGAATAATAAATACTAACAAACATTTAAAAAAATCAAAATAGCATCTGTTATTGAGGAGTAAGAAGTTTTGAAAATTTTTAAAAGCTGCATTGACTCGACTAATATCGGGATTGTGAGATTCGTGATTCGACAAAAAATTCAATTTAGAAGTGATCCGTCCGCATAAAAAACATTTACCGCGTTTTTCTCTAAACCGCCTTTTTTCTATTACTGTGTTTAGCTCAACAAAGTAGCATTGCAGCGATGGCTCTGAACCCCGCCTGCGCGGCGCCCAATAACTTCGATTTATTACGATACAGATCGATAGAGTTGATACCGCGAATTTATGCAGTGTTTCGATACCGTGCGAATTATTGCATCGGGTAAAATTGCCTTATTTACAATGTCTGGCCAATTTTGAATTGTGAGTCGTGATTGTTCGCCTTAGTAACGAGCTGTTTGCACTTTGGTATCGGAGATAACGTATTGTTATGGTGATAATATTTCATCCGCGTGGATCGCGGTCGTATCGTGGCCGTATTGTGTCGGCCAATATTAGAATAGGACCACCCATGGAGGACAGTAAATCCTCCGTGAGACCATCCCATCTCATTTCATGGGTGTCGTAAAACGACTTAGGGTCAACAACGTGGCTACTACAAGACCCGAGGAACTAAACCACCTCTAAAAGAGTGGACCCGTCAATCCGCTTGACCAGTATGTCATTTAAGGCGTTATATCTCTTATGTGCAAAATAATGTGCATGACCCAGTGGAGGAAAAAGGGGCTGGTTACGATCTCGGTACAAAAAGTGATATCTTAATATTTAAAGCGAAAACACTAACATTACACTACTCGTATGTCTTTGATTTTTACTCACTTATCTAGTTGGTTTTTACTTATCGACTCAATTTAACCTTAGACTTATACTCAGCAGTGGATGGAATGATGGTGATTTTTATGCCCAAAACTGTCCCACAAAACTGGTGTAATTTTCCTGTACAAGGCCGGTAAATGTATGGTAGGCAAATTGTCCGTTCAAATCTAAACTATTCGCTATTAAAACACAATGGGTTTTGCGAACCGGTGTGCGCTGGACATGGGAACTAGGTCGGTGATTTCAGTCTAACAAATAGCAGGCTTGACGGAACTACATATATAGTAAGCTGGTTACATATCCTTATTTTATTACGTAGTAGTTGTTGCCCCCCGGCTTCATACTCATTCACAGGGTCAAAAGCTTTCTTTGCTTAAGGACATATTTTTATACGATAGACACCGGTCAACAGTCAACGATAGAATACAGTCAACAGTTCGGATGATTTTGAGAAGGCGTTTGATATAGCATTTGGAGTGATATTAAAATAGTCTTAAGATGGTTTTATTGAACAACAGAGACTTTCACAGTTTTTACTTAACATTAACATAAATTCTTCGGTCACTTTCCAGTCTAATTAATAGTAGGTATAGTCGTCCCATCCCACCTCATCTTATCCTATCTCCTCCAGTTTCATCGAATGAAGAGTATAATCGAATAAGATTTTTTTTTTATTCTATTATATTCTAGATTATACTACCCCACCCCTTCCCCCCAAGGAGAATTGGAAGATGTAATGAGATGAGGAAAAATCCTATTTCTATTTCCCATTTTCCTAACCTTTTTCCAAAACCGTTCCTAAATCTTCAAGGCAGGTGGTGCATCCGGGACGTGCCAACGTTTGTCATTCTGGATGGACGTCATTCTCGACTGATTGTGGAATAAAATAAAAATTACTCATTACGAAAATCAAGGTCAACAACCGAAAGTTTAACACTAGATCTGGTTATACCAGATTTCTTTTCATTATCCAAATGCCGCCTAAGTAATTATATTCAAGACAATGCAGTGAAAGTGTATTTGGACATATTCCAGCGGTGTGCGATTGGCGAACAAATAAAGAAAACGTTTAATGAATTCACAATGTCCGAGTAGGGCTACTTCAATACCAACTTTCGTGGGATGAGAATGCTGAACGAGGTTTACGCCACGCGATAAATAAGTGACAGTATGGGAATTTCATGTAAACGCTCAAATTGTTTCTATGTACATAAAAACGCATGTATAAATATGACTTTACTCGTTCAAAAAGATAAACCAATGTGATAATAAAATATATTTTGGTCCCAATTAATGTACAAATCTAACAAGTTCATCGCAGTCATTGCTTTAAAAGATGTGGGTCAGATAGAGTTACATCGGCCCATCGGTAACTTGCAAACTATCATCTCGAGAGCTCTCTACTTTCCCTACTCTAATATAAATGATAAATTTGAATTTATAATGTGTAAATTGTGTTACATTGTGTATGCATGTGGAATTCGGATTCCAATTTAATACCCTAATTTGAAGTTAGGTGTAAGTAAGTACCTACACTTTATTGCAAACCAAACAATACATGAAAGTGACACAAAATTTTAAATAAATGGTATACAAAGGTAGGCCTTGTAAGCGATCTCTTCTGGGCAACCTATGAGTGGAAGGAGATTAAGTATGCGAACACAAGAATATTAAGTGGATGGTGCACATATATCTTTTATCATAGGAAAATATTATAGTAACAGGTATTATTATAGTAACATGGTTTTTAAAAAAATGTTTCGAATTAGTTTAGTCTTTTTTTGCTAACAGCCCTATAACCTTCCCTTCTTTTTGAAATAACTACGGGTTTTCGGGTCATTATCCATCGCGTTACCCCACTCCCTAGTGTGGAATGGTGGATATTTAATTATGTCCTATATTTTTTTAAATTATTTTTTTTTCTAATCCATATTTTAGAAATTTTAATTTTAAAGCACTGATTTCTACACCTTTTTGTCTTTATTGCCGATTGCTGCTTTGACTGTCATGGACATGGAGGGTATTTATTTCAAATTATTTGAGTAGTTCCTATGAATACCAGTTCCGAATATACCTAAATGTAACAGACGATGTTCAAATTTATCTTCGCAACGTTAAAAGATGTTTTTAAGTCTTAGATCAATCAAAAGGATGCTTTGCTTTGATCTAAGTTATAATAATGTTTATTTTTTAACACATATAGAGAAATATAAAAAGCATATAGTGATTTCTAATAGCTGACTATTTGATTGATGTTTCGAGTAAAAAACTCTAAATAGATTATATAGGTAAGTATCACTTAGGTAACTACATTACATAATCTAATTATTGAATGCCCGCGAATGGCTGCCAGACAAAACAAACATAAATAAACAGTCCGACGGATCTAAATTAATGAGCGAGTGAGTCAGCGCGTAGGCTTTTGTTTCTTCTTAGCTGGTTAGATTATACTTGAAACGCCTGTTACAATTCAATAGCAATATTTATGTGAAATAATATTTATTGATCAAATGAATTGTTAAAAAAAAATCTTTTTCTTGTTTGATTTATTATGTTTTTTTTGTTCTATAGTTTTATAATTCGTACCACAATATAAGATGTCTTTAAAAGATAATGTATTTAATTGTAATTCTACTTCTCTATACATATTATTGTTTTATTGCAGAGAAGTATTTGTTTTTTGATGACATAGGTGTACACGTATCGTTGCTTGCTGAGTAAAGGGTACTGGATTTAGATTATGGATCAGAAAAACAATTGTTTTAGGACAACTATTTGTTCTGGATCTCTGTCATTTAGGTGTGTCCCTGGACCACACATAGAATCCTAATTTGGCTCATTGTGTAGTGTTGTTTAATGTTGTAAAATTACAATTTCGTAATAAAATCACGGTTATTTATCAATGTTAAGCACAGTGTTGAGCACAAAAAAACTTCCCGCTTGAATGCAAGAGCAAAGGTTAAGACAATGTAATCCATTAACCGATTTAAGTGGAAAAGTGAATCAATTTATTAAGATAAATCTGACGGAGTATTGTTGTTTCACTTTCTATCACTTACCTATCTAATGACAGTTAACAATACATCGACAATAGAAAAGCACTGTTATTAGTACAGTATTTGTTTAAATACAAGTTTTTGTTCTTCAACTGGACAGTTTGTGTTCATCTTTTTAAAAATGTCTTTGGTCTCACGGCACAGCCACTGTAGCCTTATCTCTTTATTTATTGTTACTACCTGAGCCCACGATTTTGCACGAATATTATAATGTTTTCCGCGGATATTTTGTAAGGGAACTGAATAAAAAGTACCGTATATTTTAATACAGGACATAGGAGTTTGTCAAATGTTTTTTTGCGTGATGCATGCACAGAGAACATACAAACTGACAGATAATAATTCCAAAGATTATTGTTTCGGACCCTGCCATTCATAATGTACAAAGCAATAATTACTTTCAATAATTTCAAAATTCTTTTTATACAGACATGATTTTATTTTACCTACCACTTGTACTTACCTCTTTGTCAAATTTTATAGATTTTTGGATTTGTTCAATTGCGATGCCACGAAAATTAACGAATGGCTTTTATTTTGTTGCAGGGTAAAGAAAAGAGCAACCGCGAAAATCTGAAAACCGACATACAACACAGAAAAGAAACCTTCTATAGGGTAAGCGATTACGCCATTAATTAAAAAAATAATTAATCAAATCAATTTACAAATAATGATAACCTCAAGTTTCTACGATCACATCTCCCGTTATCGGACGTGCGGTGCAATTGCACTTCCTCGACTAGGAGTTACTTGTATGCTACGATATAATTTCTTCAAGAAAGCTATGAATACGATTTTACACTCACCAGTGAACATGCATTCACCCAGGTATTGCATTGTAACTACTGCCTTTTGTAACTACTGCCTGCCTTGTAATTACTACCAGGTATTGCCTTTGAGCCGCATGCCGTGTAAATACAATTAAAATAAGGACACAATAAATCCAATAATAATAATCTATAGGTAAATATCTATACCCATACACACACACACACACACAAATACCAAATTTATAGTATTTATACTCAAATGCTGTGACGTGACATTCATTTGAGATAACTTATAAAAAAATTTTACTACCTTCACTAATTAACTATGGTTAGTTATCAATCTTTAACCTTTGGACCTTTTATTGTTTGTCCATTGTTTGCTCGGTTGCAGAAATCCAAACGCCGACGTGTTGACTAAATCAATTGTGAAATAATTTATAAAAGCACAAAAAGCAGCCCTTTTTTGTGCATCTAGTAAAAAAGCCTTAAGTCTTTTCTTGAAAGCACCTTTACTTTGTACGAACCTGATGGGCGGAGAGATATTATTCCAGTACTTGGTTGCTGCATATCGGAAACAGTGGCACAGATAGCTGCAGAGAACACTGTCTGTCCTCACGTCCCCTATGACCACGCATCCAGTCCAACTTATTATAAAGATATACTGGTGAATGGAACTTAATAACGACGAACAAGAGATCGGCAGGATGTAATCTTCTTCTATGTTTAATTTTTAGGATATTATGCTGATTGAAAAATGGTGTTACATGACTTCTTGGCGGTATATCAAAACAAAATCGAGCGCAAGCGTTTTAAACCCTTGAACAATCTTATCAGTGCGAGTAATTAGACGAGGGCCATACAAAAAATCACCATAATTTAGCTTCGACAGTACTAAAGATTCACTCAACTGTATACGGAGTTTAGTATTTAGATACTTCCGTGTCTTGTAAGGAATCTTTAGCCCATAAAAGCAACTACGTACAGTATTCGCAATGTATATACTTCTCGCAATGCAAATCCGAGTCAATTTCTAAACCAAGATTACGATCCTCATTGACTCGTTCAATCGGTTCTCCCATTAGGTTTACTGTAATAATACCTACTCGAAAGTAATTGTTGATTATCTAATGGATATTTGGATCCAAAGAGCATATATTTCGTCTTAATGGGATTTATAACAATACAATTGCGCTGTGACCAATCAGCTATTCTATTAAGATCTTCATTCAATGGACTAATTGAATCCGCGTAGAGGTGGTACCTACAATTTTTCAGACAGTTTAGAATGTCGGCACTGTATAATATAAAGAGCAGAGGTCCTGGAATAGATCATTGAGGAACCCCTCTATTGACTAGACCACGCTTGGAGCAAAGTGTGCTCCCATTTTCTTGATGAATTAGTACATATTGATCACGTCCAGTTAGATAGTTATTAAAAGCATTTAATATAAAACTTTCTAGTGGGAAGCAAGAAACAAGGTTATTCTACAAGGAATTATGAAGCAGGAAGTCAAATTACTTATGCTTATTAGCGACTAATTCTGCCCTTCCAAGAAGAATAGATAGCCATTGGTAACATTTTTAACAATAGCATATAGAATATAGTTATTCTTTTTATTTTATTCGAAACTCCAGATTTTTCTAGCTTAATTTTAAATTAATAAACATTTTAATTTAAAAAATCACATTTTTCTCGAATATATCACATTTTTAAATCGACCCTGGCTGGCACAGTTGATAATAATCTTCCGTTGTGGTTGCAGGAGGCTCCGTCGGACGAGGACTCGGCGGTTTCCTCCGCCCCCGCCTCACTCTCACCACAACCGCTCAACGACATGTGGGTCAGTATATTTTCAGCCATAAATTAATCTTGAAGGGCTCTAAAATTGTATACAGGGTCCTATATTGAAATGGACTTTTATGGAAAAGTCGGAAACTATTAGGTTCTAAGGAACCATGGAGTCGATTTTAGAGTTATGAAAAACTGCATACAAAGATTTTCAAAACATTTTTTTTTGCATACAACGGTTTTTAATAACTATAAAATCGACACCATGGTTCCTTAGATCATTTTTTGTATTTTTAATAGTTTCAGACTACTCCATATCCAATAAAAGACCCCGTATACTTTAGGCACTTAAACATAATTAATTTACTGTACCTTGTATTGTATGATGGGAATTGACTGTTTCTTACATTCCCGTTGAATGTTTTCACCGGGGAGGATGGCACTTTTTCCCATTGTCCATTGGCGATGAGATTAAATCGCTTTCATACCGTGTCGATTTCGCGAATTAATTTCTAGTAAGTATCTTTAAATATTCATATTTCATAATATTCTAAACGTAGGTATTCTAACTGTATTCGCAACTGTGAACCCATCGAACAGGCACCTCATTACACATACTTAGGGTTAATTTGTGGATGACAGGCTTAACTGGAGTAAACACACAGACTGTGTGTGTGATAATTTGATAAACCCAGAGATGTACTTTCAAAATTTTATGTAATTAGAAATAAAATACCTTTTAAAACTGATATACATGGACCAAACATTAGCGGAGTCCATAATTGCTTACGGTATCACCAGCTACGGACTCACCTTTAACAGCAATCTTGATAGGATTTTGAATCGGCAGATACTTTTTTAAAAATTGGTTGTACCTCGAAAAGTTAAAGAAAAATATTATCCAAATTATGTAGGGATTCGTGAGTATTGTAATATTTTCCCCGCTGACGATAAGGTGAAATACAAGTTGTTGATAGAACATCTCAACAATATTGATTTATAAAAGCCAGTACGACACAACATCACCACAAGAGAGTTATATGAAAAGAAACTGATGATACCTAGAACGAATAATCTCTATTGAAGGATAATATTTAAATATACAATTCTGAGTTAGAATTCCATTAGACAAAAGAAAAAATTAAAAATCTAACACTGACTGCCTAACAGACAACGCACATCCTAAACCGGTGGGTATAGAAACATGAAGTTTTGCACACGAGTTTCTTATATAACGTAGGTGAGCATTCAAAAAGAATTTTTGAAAATTCATCCCCTAAGGGTGTAAAAGTAGGGTGTAAAAGTTCCTGAGATATTGCCGATGAGATTTCTCATCGGGCACACGTCTAGTTAAACATAAATTATAAATGATACTATTTACAAAAATAACTTCTAACTTTGAGCAATAAAACTAAAAAACTAAAGTATGTACAATATTGTAGGATTAAACCGGTCAAACAAGTATCTAACTGGGTGCAAGCGAATGTGCAGTGCCGTGATAAACTTACACAGTTTTATGACACCAAGAAATTATTCTGTATGCACCTTTTATTTTGTAAATGTTAAATAAAATAATATTTATTAGTCTAGTACCTATCGTCTACATTACATATGACTAGCCCAAGGTTGCTATTTCCATACTGACAATGAAAGTAGATATGAATACTGGTTTCATAAAGGAAATGTTTGTTTAGTCTACTGAACCAGCCGTAGAGATGTATTGATATATATTCACGCATTCATACGTAGGTACATATAAATTCCATATGTATTTGCAGTTTTACCTTATTGAACGACATTCTGACCTTGAGGCGCCTGCAATGTTTTTATACTTTGTATGAATTGTCACTACTTAGAGCTTAGTTAGCGGACGTTTTATCCAGAATTGTGCATAACTCCATACCTTAGCTGCTTGCAAATATCTTTTAATCCTATCAACGTCAAGTAACTACTGTCAGGGAAGTGTCCTATACGTCACGCATTAAATGGAATTTGATTTTTTTTTTTATGGACGAACGCGGCAGACGAGCATACAGTCCACCTGATGGTAAGTGGATACTGTCGCCCATAGACATCCGCGATACATGCTAACAGTAGTTCAAAATGACAAACGTTGGCACGCCCCCGGATGCGCTGCCGACCTTTGGAGATATAGGAATGGATTTGGAGAAAGGGTTGGGAAAATGGGGAGGGATAGGATGGGAATGGGCTCTGGCACATCTCACTCACTACCGAAACACGTACGTTCATTGGGGAAATAAGATAAAATGGGAAATGCAGTACATTTCAAGGTAGTCTTCTGTGAGAGAGGGGTAACGTGGCCAGTCGAGCGCGCCCAGCAGCTGTTGGATTGCATCGTGCACTCTCCCCCTCAACAAAGTACCAAACAACCAATACCTCAATACCTCAAAAGTACAATACCTCAACAAACAAATACCCACAAAGTACTAGTTATTGGCAATTAATATATCGATACATCTATATATACACACGTATACACACACACAAACACACACATATATATATATATATATATATATACATCTACTTTTATTTCATATTGTTATCTGTTTTCTCCTTACCACCCAAAGTTTATCTGGCAGGGATCGTTTTGGCGATAAGGCCGTTTGTTGTACTTTTCGTGTTACTTAAGTGTTTAGGCGAATTATAAAAAAAACACAATGCTATTAATCAGTGCGTTGGATTAATGATAGTCACGTACTCCTATAACATTTTATAATCAGTTTTTTATGTAAAAAAACTACAAATATTGTACAGTCCTCGCAATGAGACATTAGCTTTACACCTGTGTGAGTGGATGCCGAATTGTTTAATCCGATTGTCGAAATGGTTCGCGCTGTACACTAACGGTATGCATCGACACAAACGCAAAGCTCATGTCTCGTTGAGTGAGCTGTAACTGGTAGTGACAAGTGTTTTATGAATTTGTATTAAACATTTTTATTGCGGAAATATACGTATATGTCACGTTAATATCTCGTCAGTACATTAAGGTAGCTTCACATGCTCAGTTCAGTTATTATACAGGTCACCGCTACCGATTTATTTTTTTAACATATAATTGAATATATTCTTTTCTGAGATTATGGTAATTAAAAGTCAGGAATTTATGGACCACTATGAACAATACGTTTATGTTTACTATGAATAATACGGAAACGTAGCGTGGGATGCCCTCCAGCCAGCTGGACAGGCAACTTGTAGAAAGTAGTCGATTGTGGCTGGACGAGAAGAGCAAGGGACTGTGTATGGTGGCGGTCTTTCGGAGAGGCCCATTTCCAAGAGTGGAGAGACATAGGCTTATGGTATTTACTGGTATGAATAATACACAAATTGTCTAACACATTGAGTTACCAAAAGCCTTACATCAAGTAAACAAAGTTATTAAAGTACAATGTGATTGTTTATATGGTTTGGTCATGCTAACCTGAGGAAGCGAAGGTCGCTGCTCCGGTACGTGTTCCGGTCTATGGCGATGCCCAACGCCTTATTCATTTGTCTGTGATTAATCTGATTAACCATTTTCATTGTAGATTCATATCGACATGTGTATGAAGGTGCTGTTGTTCGATATTATAGAATTACTTGTCTGTCTTTGAGTGTGCTTTTGGAACTTACGAACATGTCCCACGCCATCCATATCCCATATGCGCATGTCCGGTGACTCTTGAAAGGTCATTAGGGCCACAAGAATTTAGCCATTCCGAAAAAAAAATATCTACAACCCGTATGATGTTTATTTATTTAATTTGTTTATTTTAAAATTATAATAAATAAACAATTTATGGTTCATTAGTATTCTACATAGGTATTTTGACGCGGGAAATCCACCTTTTTCCCCTCAATTGTCTTCGAAACACCACTTCTATTTCTACTCATTTTTTAGATTTGGTTTTGCATTAATCGTCAAAATTCATGAGTAACAAAAATACATTCAAGACTAGCAAAAAATTTGAGCACACGTTTAGTTTTAGCAGTAGAGTTGAGATCGTGAAATAATACACCTACAGACCATTAGTTTTATACAATTAATAAAAGTGGGGGAACTCCACAAGATCCGAAGAATTCGGAACTGTAGCCTTGAAGAGCATCGCTCAACATCCGAAATGTCAGCTGTTGCAATATAAACATTTTGTCACTAAACTATTGGTGCTAGTTCTTGCGTCATGTATTGTGCTTCGGTGTAGGGTGACCAGATTCGAAGGATACTGGGATTTTTTAGGAGGGTCGTAGGTCAAAGTTATTAAAATGTAGCCAAATCGACATCAGCCAAAAAGTCTAAATTTTTGAAGGTTCATTTGAACCTCAGTCTTTTCTCGCTATCACGGCAAACGTTATTCTAATATTCCGTGTGTCTAATATTCATGGTATTTGTATGCGTACTGGTATTGTGGCCTCTGCCACACAAGTGTAGCCAGGAGTGTGCAGTGAAAGCGCCTGAGGTAGGTACTTCACTTCACAGGACTGTCCGTTGCGCTGCAAAATGTATTTAACCAGTTCGAAACGATTTAAAGATTAATTCGTTCAAAGTAATTATTATTAGATACTACTAGGAAAATTAAAATTATTATTATTATAGAAAAAGGCGGCAGACGAGCATACAGTCCACCTGATGGTAAGTGGAGTGGATACTGTAGCCCATGAACATCCACGATACATGAACGTCAGTCCAGAATAGAGGTAGAAGTAAATAGGTTTAATGATGTTTTGAATTCACAAACTTAAGTGCACACGATGTTCTAAATTCAATTTACTTTATCCTCTAGCGGATAAAAACGGCTTTTGCACTCAGATATCGAAGAGCAAAAATACTCAGCATTTAAACAACTTTGAACGGTTTAAATCGCGTATATTTGACATTATTTATATCTCGACGTTTCGAACACTTTGCAGTGGACGTGGTCACGGGGTGACGTGGTCACGTCCACTGCAAAGTTTTCGAAACGTCGGAATATAAATAATGTCAAATATACGCGATTTAAACCGTTCAAAGTTGTTTAAATGCTATGTATAGTAATCGCGAAAACCTAAGAAAATATTAAGCAAAAATACTCTTTCCGAGATAGGGGGATGAAAATGTTGTTTACAATATTAGGTAGAGAATAATTTCAAAATATTGTTATAAGATAATACGTATTTATGAGCTTCCGAGAACTTTTAAAACGCTCACCTGAAAAGTTGCATTTTTCGAGATGTACCGGTTTTCACAGGATACACAGAATTATTTTTCCAGTCTCTAAAGCGTGTGAACTGATGGTGGTCGTACTTGTTTCAGTCATGCGGGCAGTGCCGCACAGCGCAGGAGCGCGCGACGGTGGCGGCGCGCGAGTGCACGCGGCTCACGGACGCGCTGCGAGACGCGCGCGATCAGCTCGAGCTGATGGAGTTCAGACTGCTCGAGCTCGAGGACGCACACCCCGACAAGGTCAGTTTTTTTATAATCATGTCACACGATAAAATATCTAAAAAATTTTAAACCCATTATTGAAACTCACCTATGTTTAAATTATGTTTAACTATGAATTGGAGAATATAAATTAATTATATTAGTTCAAGTTTTATGAGAATCTTCAGTACTTATACCACAACTACAGGTACTAACTAAACAATAAATACGAGTGTAACAAATAACTAGATATATTATCAAGTGTTAAAATATAATTAACATAGACAGTTAATAATTTGCTGTGTTTTTTTAAACAATATCGCTCTTAATTATTTTTTGTGTATGCAAAACCGACCAGCATTACCGATCTAAGTGTCCTGTATTTAATTTCATTGCAACTGACTATTTAATTTATTTTAAATTTTAAGAAACACGAGTTGTAGATTATTGGTATATTATTGGTGACTAAGTTCTTTGTTTTTGCAGTTTTGTATTTTGAAATTAATTAATTGACCAATCTTATCTTACACAATAACATTTAGCCACCCATTGTTATTTTAGTTTATGTTGAAAGTGAATTGCGATAATAAACAGGTACTCAAAACAAATGGATAAGTTTTCTATAAAACTACAATTATGTATTAGTAACGCCACACTCAATGGCCCACACCAGGATTCCCTGTGTCATGGGTCCAGAGACACATACAAAGACAATCACAAACACACACAGAGAGACACCGAACAACATTTGTCTTTTTTTCTAACAAATTGATTTAGGGACCCTTTGTACAACAAGCAAGGTCACTGTCAATAGCGCTAATCGATCGACAAGTATTATTAGTATAAGTATTATTTCGAAATTTTCACATTTTCATGGCTTCTTAGAACTTTCATTACAAAAAAATAACAACAAAATATAAACTGAACTAAAGTAAAACTAATATTTTAATCATATTCTTAAAATTCAATTTATACTCGTAAATGTGAAAGTCAATTTATTCGATTGTTTATTGCCCGGTGAACGCAAAAGACACGTTCGCCGTTTATTACCCTATAATATACGGGCGAAAACCCGCGCAATAGCTAGTTATTTCTAAGTACTTATTAGAAGTAACTCTAAATAGAGATTAAAAGTATAGTGGAGCAACTTTAACTTAAGCAACTTCATACTACAAACGACATTTAGAAGTGTGGGAGACGTTTCCGCGCGAATCATTCGAATCGTATTTACTGAAATGCATAGGAATACTGTCTTCGATCAGTAAAAGGGCTCATTAAATATATGGTACATATCGCATAAATTGAATAAACCGTCAACTTTTTCTTTGTTATATAGCAAAGTCTTATATACTACATAGTCTTTGCTACAAACTAATTAATCTCTTCAAATTCCTTTTTTATGTTTACTGACAATTTTCCATAACGAATCATAATAGGTATGTCACGTTTTATATAGTGAAGTTCCCAAGGCGCGTCTGTTTATGTGTTCTCTGTTAGTTTATTGTCCTATTTTGAATCAATAAACTAACGAGTCGCGGATTTTGTCGTAAAATTGGTTTAATAATTTATTTTTTCCTTGGGTGAAAGTTTAAAGCGTACGAAGCTGCGTGACGACGCTAGTATACAAATAACTAATATTTGCCCGTGGCCACGGTCTCTTGGGACCCGATTTTCAAATCACTTTTGTGCTTAGATAATGGATTCGTACGAGTAAATTATTTGTTTTTGAGTAATAAAAAAATCATGAACTACATGGTTAGTTTTCAGTTAGATATAGTATTTTTAGTGTGTTAATTGATATATTAAAATGTTTTACACTATTTTTGTAAGACCTTGTATATAAAAATATATAAGTTGAACGTGTCCTACATCCACACGGACGGAACCGCGAGCATGTTCTAGCTTATTAGTAAATAAACAATGTTGATTCTAGTTTGTGATGTAACGTAACGTAGGCGGTAATGATTTCATTCTGACGTTGAAAAGGCTCAGTTTTGTTATGAAGGCCGATACTTGAAGATGTATTGCGTAGAATGTTGCGTATTTCTATTTTACTCGTATTTCTATTAGAAAGGATTTTACGCGAGGCTGCAGGAAAATCATGGAGGTAATTTATTTATATTTTTCCTTCGTTTAATTAAATCATAAAGTATAAAGTCTATATAAAAATAATATATAAAAGTCTATATAAATCTAAATAAAAATATAAAGTCTTCTTTATTCGTTTAAGGGTCATTGTTGATTTGAAATAAAGATTTTTTTTGTTTTCTAGCTTTGTGATGTTTTATATTTTATGGTTTTTGTGTAAAGAAGTGTAAATCAATGTCTTTCTTATCACTGAACGAAGCCGGAGCGGGTCCCAAATGTATTGATGTTTGTATCCCAAATGTATCCCAAATTATTGATTTGACGTATTTTTTGTTTCCATTTTTATTTTAGTATATTACTTTTAATACAGATATGTATTTATTTAAACATTACATAATGGCTCATTTACACAAGAAGAGTTTCTCGAACATCGGTCAAAAGCTTATTATAAACAACTGTCATCATCATCTGATCACAGTGAATCACTGTTATCCCTGTTATCGTCGAGTTTTTATCATCATGTGAATAGTTGTAGGCGAGACTGGCATGTAACTTGGTGGCAAACGAGAATCGTATAAAATTGTATCTCACCCGAACCGTTCCAGAAACTCAGCTTGTGCAAACGAGCCATATAAGTCACAGCTATACAAAAATATATTGCTGAGGTTTGTATTATTTATGTAGTACAAAATAAAAATGTTTCACTGATAAAAATGTCAAGGAAAGTATAAAATAATTAATCTATTAGTCGAATTAAGCGGTTATTAACTGTCTATAATGGTAAATGGTAGATTTAATGGTAAATGCGTAGATATTAAGTAGGTAAATTAAAATATATTATGTAGTATTCTCGTAATGTGTAATAATTGACCCAGTTTTTACTACAATTAAACATAGGCAATTATGTCATGAAACACCTTCGTTACAAACAGTATACTCGTAGGTACACAGGAACGACATAAGAAATTAGAAATATATATTTTTTTATTCACATCAGTTGGCCTCTATTTGTAACTAAACTGGCTCCTGCCCACTGCTTCGCTCGCGTGAAATTAGGATTAAAAAATATCCTATATGTTAATGCGTCCCACGATCTACATGTGTGCCAAATTTGGTAGCGATTAGTAGACTTGATGTAAAGTTATTTGATAAACCACCTTTCGCATTTATAAAATTAGGTATCTAACAAGAACTTATATTATTTAAGGCACTTTTAGTCGTAGATATGCTTGAGAAAATGTACAAATTGAGTCCTGAGGTAACTGACACGGCCTTAAATCAAAAAGTGAGGTGATAATTGTTTACATATTCGTAATTTGATTAATCGAGACTGCAAGTTAGCCCTAGATTGAACGCTAAATGTAGAGATATTTCATTGATTTAGTTTAGCGTTCAACAAATTGGATCGGAATGGACTACATTTATCTACATATGTATAAAAACTTTCTTCTTTCTTCCGCAGGGTGCTAGGGACAACCTAACAGACTCGGACTCGGGCTGCGTGTCCCCTGGCTCCAGAATCAAGGACTCGGCGTCGCCTGAACTCAAGCGAATGGATTCCGGGTACAAGTCGCCCCACGTGCCGAGCAGCCCCTGTAACCCCCGCCGGCACCTCGGCACTCCCCACGACGACTTCAAAGAAGACTTCGCTAAGGCCCAAGTACTCGCCGACATTCTCGATAGGAACTCCGAAACCAGCGACTCCTTGAGAAACAATCCGGTCAAAGAGCACTTGGAGCAGATGATCTTGAATGCGGGTTCGGCTGAGGACAGGAGTTGCTTGGAACAAGTTCTCATGTTATTATACAACTATCAAGCTCTAAGCAGTTCCGTTAGCGAAGACGAATGCTATCAGGTAAAGCATTGGCGAGAGGACTCGCGATTACCAACTACTTACCAACAAAGTGTTATTATAGTGACTTTAATGCTCATATTCGTTGCTCCCAACTGAAAATACAGGGTTGTTGTACAGCTACCTATTGCAGTTGGCATTGATGATGAGTCTGTATTTGAATGAGTGCAAAGGCAAAGGAGTTTGGAAGCGTGCAAAGGAGTTTGTATTCGAACGCTCGATTGGTTAATACAATAAACTTTTTACTGTCAACGTCATTGTCAATTACCGAATTATTGTCATATAACGTGTCGTCGTTTAGATAATTTTATTTATAATTTGTTAAATTATGTGTGATTTCAGGTGAAACCGAAACGGATACATGACTTGAAGACCAAACCCGAAACTGACATTCCATCGAAAACTCAAAAGGCGATCGCGACAGTAACTCCGTACCAACAGAAAGGATACAAATGTGAATCACTCGAGAGCCTTGAAGAGAGGAAACCAAACAACGTTCTACAAGAGAGTGGAATCTTTGAGGAAGTCGAAACAGAGTCAAAATACACTCAAACAGATGTTATCGAAACTGAATGTTCCAGTGAATTGAACACTGAAATACAACGACTGAATAGTATTAGAGAGAAGTTAGAGAGGCAAGGTGTTAGGAATAGGACATTAAGTAGTAGGGATGAGGCAGAAGGCCTGGAGTGCAGGTGTGTGAAGTTGGGGAAGAAGCACAAGCAGTATTACGAGAGGAGGCTAAAGTTCTTGGAGGGAAAGATCTCGATATACGAGGCGGCGCAGGACGTGAAAGAAGCCAAGCTCGCGCAGAGACTGCAGACGGAGTTTCTGCTTGAAAATAGGATACAAGTAAGTCTTATACAATAATTTAGACAAAATTAAGAAAGGGAATAAATTGTGACATTATCTAATAATGAGACTTTACTGTTGGTTCTAATATCTCAGGTATCAATACCTACTTCGGTGAAATCTCCAAGAAACATTGGTGTTACGTAATTTTTTTGTTTATTTTCAAAAAAAAGAAAAAAAACTATAAATAGAACAAATTTATTATTTTTCAGGATCTCGAATATCAGTTAACAGATCTACAGGATAAATATGACAGACTAGAAGAGGATTGCTGTGAGTTAGAAGAGATAGAAAATGACACACGTTTACATTGGCAGCAGTGAGTATTACTGAATTTGAGTATTATTGAACGATTATTTTAGTATTCTTGTCCTTTTCCGAGTTTAAGACTACCTCTCTACCAAGTATCATTGAAATCGGTTCACTAATTTAGTTGTGATGACGTAACAAACTAACAAACAGATAGACAAACACGTCTTCGGATTTATATTATTAATCTGGATGTGGATTATATCAGGTTATTTTTTATAGTAAGAAGTGGCAACGGTCCAGACAGTTTATCTGGTGATGAGTGGATATTGTTATCCATGGACATCCGCTTAACATGTCAACATCAATTCGGAATGACAAATGATGTCTTATTTGAGAATTTGGGAAAGGATTTGGAGGTGTGGTAGCTGTAATGGCTTTTCCTCATCCCATTACACCTACCACTTCTCCTTTTGGGGAGATGCAGCGGATGGGAAGTCAAGAGTATAATGGAATAAGCAGCCACTTTTATTCCAAAAAATACTCTTCATTTGATGCGTTGTGAGGGGATAGGATAAGTTGAGTTGGGATATCTCTGGGGCTCTGGCATATCTCACTCACTACAGTAACACGTTATTTGGGGAATAGGAAAATGTGGGATATGTAGTATATTTTACAGTAGACTTATTTGTGAGAGGGGTAAATGGATAGTCCATTAATTAATAATAATCACTTACTTTGCAAGAACACAGGTTACAAAAATTGTGTTTCCACACATATATATCCCGTAGTACTCCGCCCTTAAATTGCGTGCAAAAATTGATTTTCCAAAAAAATATTTTTGTCCAGAAATTAATTAATTTTACATTTATAAAATAACTGCTACAATCATCATCATTAATATACATAAATTATCATAATTACATTACGTTCTCACCATTATCATTATCAAATTAAATTCAGTAATCATTATACAGTCAAATTGATTACAGTTTTATATGTCATGGCAAATGGACATTAATACTATAAAAGCAGTGTTCTTATAGGACTTCTTGCATGCAACAATGCAACATATTTACAACCATGCAACAAGCATTCCTTTTGTACAAGTTTATACGACGTTAGTGTGAATGTGGATTATATGAGGTTAAATGAAACTGGATCACAATAAAGACAAATAAAATCTGTATTCCAGGTTAGAAATTGACTACGAGTTGTGTTCAGCGCAGTTGCGGGACATGACGGAGCAGCGCGAGTGTTCGCGCGCGCACGCCGAGCGCCTGATGGCCGAGCTCGCCAAGAGGGAGTGCGCCTTGAAGGCGAGGGAGGTTAGTGCAAATAAAACCAGACATACTCTAAGAGTTAAATAGATTTTTGCGACACATTAGAAATTCAGGACCATACAAAACCATCAGCGTGTGTCTCTCCACTGCTGGGTATAGCTCTTTCCCGTGGCCCACCACCACACACGGTCTTCAACTCCTCTCATCCACTCACTATCGGCGACTTTCGTCAATCCACATGTCCACATCGCGCCTCCCACGCCACGTTTCCCGGTACGTGGTCTCCATTCAAACTCGATTTCTATCGATCATCCTGCAGCCTGCGGCCCAGGTCCTGCGGCATATATGGTCTGCCCACTGCCACTTCAGCTTGCTGATCCTTTGAACTATGTCGGCAACTTTAGTTATTCGTCGAACTTCTTCGTTTTCAAACACAACCCATGAGGTTAGGGGCTAGAAATAGACTGCCAGGTGTGTTGCGGGAAATATAAACTAAGTACATAACAAAATATCTAATCAAATTGCGGGAAATTACGTGTGTTTTTATTTTTGTTCATCAATCGAGTGCGTTATAACCGTAGGTAATTGTGTAATTGCGTATAGTTTATTAATGTTCCGCTTCACCAATAGATGGCGCTGTACCGTTAGCTTAAAACACTGTATAGTTTCATATTAGTATATCCCCTTACAATTGGTAAAGAAAATAAACGCGTTTTAAAATGTAGTAACGTGGTTTCATTTTACCCTAGTGATGAAAATTAAACTAATATATTTTAACAAAAGTTACTAAAATTATTTGGAATATTAAATTGGTCTTGTTGATATTTCAGAATGAGCTTCTGACGAGACTGAACATACTGCAGGAGGCCGTGCCCGCGCTCATAGCGTGGAATGTGTTACAAATATTCGGTACTAAGGTATCGCCAGTCGGACAGGTAACTAATTATTTTAACTATCCACTACGGTCCGGTTATTATAGGAAGAACTCTGACAGCTGACACAAATATTAACATAAATCTTACAACTCGTTTTTATTGTGTTATGTTAGAAAGAAACGGTATTTACATCTCTATGTATATCTCTATTAAATCACTCTTGATTTAAAGATACAACTGTCAGCGCTCTTGCTATGGTAACCGGACCATAAGTGGTAATAAACAGCGGTGATAACCTACGCGTATCTATACTCGAATCACATTCGTGCGATCGTCAGCTCAAATACTCGGATTTTTAAAAAAATGTCACCAGGTCGGCGGTGGAGGAAAGCGTCGTGAGAACATCCGCGTGCTTGAGATATATACGAGTACATATAACAAAAAAATCTGGAGTATGTGATCCACCAATCCGCACTAGACTCGCGTGGTGAATAACGGCCTGAAACCCAAAACCGTGATTTAATAGGGGAGGCCTGTCCTGCAGTGGGACGTTATACGAGTAGGCTGATATACAAGTGGCATTAGTAGAGGCGTGATAGTCCATATAACAAACAACAAGTTGTTGCAAAAATTTCAGATATTGCTTCGTATCGGTCTTAAAATATATTATTAAAATATTGCATTGCAATGCAGATTGTAGGGCGACGCCAACAATGTAAAGAACGCACCTTCTGCTCGTTCTCGGAGCAAACCCCTCGCTACTTCGCCCCAGCACCCCTTGTTTGTTATTTATCTTGTTTGTTTATAGTTTGATTGTGTTTGTTCTAGCGCGCGTTAAAGAGCCGCATGGGCCCGTTAAGGCCGGGCACGCACGTCGCGCTCGATCAAATGAAGAGCTCGCGCGCGGAGGTGCGTTCAGACGCGCTCGTGCTCTGGACCGACGGCGCGCAGCTGCGATGTCTCGAGGAACAGGTCGCCAAGTACGTGATAATTCGCTAACTACTACTACTGCATAATATGTGCCTCATGGGGAGTGTTGTTAAAATGAGCGCTGGACGCTTCAGCGCTTGAGCGCTAGCCCGCTATGTTAGTGCTACTGAACCTTAACATTAGCCATCTTAGATTCAAGCTTTTAACTACAACGGTTTATTACCTTCATAATTATCATCACATCACATGACATATTTGGAATATAACGCTTACCGGCCTTTCACGCTAGAGTTTTAAAAGTTCATTAGCGTTCACTCAACGCTGGAGCGTCGAGTGCTCAACGCTCATTTTTACAACACCAACACACGGGTCCGCTGAGGCCAATCACACGGGCCGCGCTCGAGCAGATAAAGGGCGCGCACGCGGAGGTGCGTGCCGACGCGCTCGTGTTCGTGTTCGAGTTCGAGGAACACGTCGATTAGAATTCACAAAGTTATTACGGAATTGTGGAATAAGGGAGTTATTTTATATATTGAAACTAAATTTAATTGCGAGTACAATATATATCCTATGGTATATATATTATAGCAAAGGGACACTGGTTCACTCGGCGCGTGAAGTGCAGTGACTGACTCTTGCTCCCGCGCCGCAAACTACAAGTGCTGAAGGCATTACAATGTGTCCCTACAACACCAACTGTATTTACTACAGTATACCTAGAGGTTAACGGCTTTCTGTCAGTCTTGGGTGTAATAACGTATGTCGGTTTCTCAAAATGTCTCCACTTAAAATATCGATTTTACTATTTAGATGACTTCATTATCGGAACATATAAAGAAGTCATCCACGACAATAATGTAGATGTAATAAAAAAATAACTCGATTTATATAAATTCACATAATTCGATGGCTATGAGCAAGGGCGTCGAATCTAGAGGGGGGCAACTGGCCTCCCCTGCCCCCCCTTGGTGATGCCCTTGCCTATGTACTTTGTGAAAATTCAGTTCCAGACAGACGAAAAGTAGATATTACATGTTTTTTAATTTGATGGTGACGTTGCCTTAGATGGATGAAACTTTAATAATGAAAATGAAAAAAAAATCGTATAAATAATGAACGCGCTACTTGCGCTTTTATTGGACTAAAAAGGTTCGTAGGGCATTTAATCCCACTGTTCCAGGGTTACACAAACTGAGGACCGCAAATGGTACCTGCCTCAGTGAGCACCACCTGCCTCAATGGCATATATTTAAACAAATAAACATAAGCAATATTGATGGCATCGTATAAATAGGCAAATCTACAAATAGGTACTGTAGGTATAATGTTGCAACAAAGAAGTATCTAATCCAACATGATATTTTCAGACTCCTGATGGAAAAAAGAAGGATAGAAGAACAAACGAATTTAATAAAAGATTCCCTGGAGAGAAAGATTAAACTGTTGGAAGAGGAACTGGAAACGGCGAGGAGACAGATTGCGGCGACTGTTTGCGGCGCTGAGGCCAAGAAGGACATCATAGAAGAGAAGATTGAGGGCCTCGAGTATCAGATCAGAAAGGTCAAAGAGGATGAAAAGGTACGCATGTCTATGAACGAATGAATGGCATGGGTGTAACTAGTTGGGGAAAGGGAATTGATATGTGGAGACGGCCTATCTTAACCAATTTTGGAGAAAATACGCTTCTGGGCTATAGATAACCATTTAATCAATCTATGTCAGTCTATAAAGGTTTACTGCATTGCAGTCATGAAGTAGTCATCTTGTAGTCATGAAGAGGGTTTATAGGTTATTTAAGCCCCACTGCCCTGGCAAGACAGTTGTCGGGTTGTCGTCGTGTGATATTCGTCATTGTCTCAAACTAACTTCTATGAACACTAGTGACGGTTGTCCTTTAACCTAACTTGTTTATAAATAAAAATTACCATTAGACTTGGAGCACACGGTGTAGCCTGGTGAATACTTTCATGCGACCCCATATAATTCATTTTGAGCTATTGATCGCCTGGTTACGGTTCGCTGTGACCAGACTTGACCAGAGCCCTGACGAGACCCCCATAGATTAGATCTACCTAAAGCAACTAAAGCTATATTTTATTTAAAAGGTTGTTATGCTATGTGTGTAAAAACATTCAACAAAATTCCTAATGATATAAAAGAGGCTCCATTCAAAAGAAAATGGCTGACTATTGCTACTAATGATTCTACTAATTCACGATGCACAAATAAGTCTGTGTAGATAAAATAAATAAACCTTCTAAAATTTATAATAATATACTTGTATTATTTGTATTAAGGTGTGAAAATCTTTGTAATTTTTAAAACGTTTTAATTTTTTAATCTGTATAACATGATAATCTGCATAACCGGAGACGGTTAATACGTGGACGATGTATGTTTATAATGACCTACTAACCCACTAGTCAGCCCCACTAAAAAATTGTCTTAGGTAACTTGACTAAGACAATGTGAAATGATTGAAATATATTCAATATTTCATCACATTGACTATATATCAAATCTTTGTTACAGCAACCGATGGATACAGACACTAAGGGCAAGCTCCAAACTTTATTAGCCAACGAGAGAGATCTGAAGAAGAAAGTGGAGGAGTTGGAGAAAAGAGAGAAGGCGTACCTGGAGATGTTGACGCAGGCCGACGATATGTGGGCGGAGATGGAGGGCGGCTATAAGATGAAGATACAGGAGTGCCAGGAGGTAGAGACCAAGCTCGTGGGGAAGGTAAGATCATTATTTTACATTGATCATTGGATCGTTATGTCAGTACGAAAACTTTTGTCTACGAATGTATTAGGAAATTCCATCGAACCAGTCTCCCTAACTTACCTACATCCTAGCCTAATCCTAAAATAATCGATTATTGCACTGTGCCTAGAATAAACAAATACTAGAATTTGTACTAGTACTTGTTTGTACTAGAATACAAACCCACGTCACACATGCGTAAATACAGTCATACATACATACATACACACACACATACACAAGCAATATAATACCCAACATTGCTATGTACACAAAACATTCTAACTTGCACAATTTGTAACTTGTGCCCGCATTGTGTTTTCTTTATTCCACTAACTTCATTTAATTTAAATCCGCTAAATAGTGCACACTTTTTAAGTTTGTCGACTGTGCGTCTAATTTGACGTACTAACTGTACGTCTGTAACTTTATTACGCTAGATAAATATAGCACATTGTATTGGGAAGGTACTGGCTCCTGCGATATAGGTCCTATGGTGGACCTATATCGCAGGAGCCAGTACCTTCCAGAGGAGTCAGAGCTTCAGGAGTCAGAGCTTCATAATACTATCTGTCAATCAGTTAATATCAGTTAGTCAATCAGTTTGTATTGTACGATATAAATAAATATTATCCATTATTGTAGCCTATTGATTAAAATTTGTGCCACTTTACATTAATCTTTACATTGGAGGGGGAGAGTGCACGCTGCAATCCAACAGCTGCTGGGCGCACTCGACTGGCCACGTTACCCCTCTCTCACAGAAGGCTACCTTGAAATGTACTACTGCATTTGCCACTTTATCTTATTTCCCTAATGTACGTACATGTTTCGGTAGTGTGCCAGCGCCCATTCCCATCCTAACCCTCGCCATTTTCCCAACTCTTTCTCCAAATCCATTCCTATATCTCCAAAGGTAGACAGCGCATTCGGGGGCGTGCCAACGTTTATCATTTTGGACTAATGTTGGCATGTATCGCGGATGTCTATGGGCGACAATATACACTTACCATCAGGTGGACTGTATGCTGGTATGCCACCTTCGTCCATAAAAAAACCTATCAAGCTAGATGATTTAGACCTTCAATTCTTCTCATGTTTTAGTTGGCCAATGTAGACAAAAACAAAATAATGAAAATTACTAATATTTCTCTAAATTTTTAAATGAAAGTATAACGTACTATTATTACTTAGAATTGTCAAAAATAGAATGAGGCTAGCTTTATATAAGTACATACTACAGACTCTGTAGTATGTTAATTTGACACATGAACTATATTAATGGTATCTAATGAGTCCACTGAATATTAACTCTGTGTGTTGCCACCATTATTACTGAGTTTGAGACTATTTCCCGCATTGCAATGTCTCCAATGTCCCACTGCAGAGCACAGGCCTCCCCTAGTGAATTACTAGGGGGCTTCGGGCCATAATCCACTACGGGGGTCCAGTGCGAATTGCTGGATATACACACATCTGTGCTTTATAGTGTTTCTTTGTTTTATGTTCTTTCTTTTATGTGTCATTTTACTTTTTGTTGTTGTATCGGTTTAAAATGATGTTTACATATATGTTTGTTTATGTCTAATTTCAGGTAAGGAAACTAGAGTTAGAAAAAGACGAGTTCAAGAGAATAATAGAACCATTGAAAAGGAAGATAAAGGAAATAGAAGAATGTGAGTCAGGAATGCGCATCGCTCTTGAAAAAGCCGAGCGAGATACGAAGACTCTCAAACAGCAGAATACCAATTTGGCCGCCATGTTTGAAAAAGCTGATGCTGACACTAAGAAATCTGAGACTGCTTTTAAAGCTCTTGATGCTAAATTTAAGGTAAGTGAATCTGTCCTCCGTGACACAGATAAATAGATTGGTCTGCAAGAAAATAAAGCATCCTTAAAATATGTTTTATTTCTTTTGTATATTGTGAATAGGTTTACAAGAGGCACTTTTATTTCGATGTTAATGTTTACAAAAGGACAATCACTGCATCCTTTACCAAATACGCGAAATGGTCATTCAATATGCGAAATGCGCATATTGTTCAATTACGCCAAATGTTCAGTACCCACGCAAAACTTCCAATACGCAAAATATTACATACTTAGGTACACGTATTAAACATTATGCGTTGAATAACGTACTTATTGAACATTTTGTGTGGACTTTTTGGCGGGAGCTCGAGCAGGGAAATTGAGTTTTTGTTTTATAATTCTAAAAAATGTGTATTGTGGAATTTGTGGTTTAATAGTGATAGTTTATTAAACTTCAAAGTGCCTGGTTTTAGTGCGTAATGTTTGTGATAATTAAATAAAATTGTGAGACTGCATTTGTCGTGTTCCTCCAAGGAATCCAACTCTATCCTCAGTAAACCTACTAACACTCTACTGACTGAGCGACTCCTGCTTCAACGGGACTGAACAATGACGTGATAAAAACAATTCGTTTTTAATATTTGTTGTGTGTGGACCAATGGCTAGGCCAGTGTCCAAGTAAATTATATAAAAATAATATTTTGCGTGTTGAACAGTTTGCGTAATTTAATATTTTCGCAGTATCTTGAACATTATGCGTGGCGATGTTTTTGTTTAGAACATAATTTTACCGCAAATAATAAGGCGTTCTATTACGTCTTATTTTATTAAATTGAGATATATACTTTCACAATATTTATGACCCTATCAATTTAAATATAAGGTTAATTATATCCCTCGCACAAATTGGGGGTTACAATGCAAAGGATTTGAAAGTCGCGAATATGAAATACAAATGTTGGGGCTTTTTCCCCGTAGTCCAATCGATTGTCCGATCAATCTGACCAGTCTCTAAAATTACTCTTTAATTACTTACTACTACTCTTTACTACTACTACTTATTACTCTTTAAACTTTCGCGTTTTGTACACATTTTATATTCTAAATCGGGTCTGAACGCGTATAATAAAAGTATTTATTTGTTTACCTTTTATTCCTGTTCGACGTTTCGGCTCGCGTTCCACCAGCCGTGGTCACTAGTGGTGATGAGTTGAGTTGACACGTCGAGTAGGAATAAAAAGGTAATCAAATACCTTTATTCAGAAGTTCAGTCCCGATTTAGAATATAAAATGTGACCAGTAGGAAGTTTAATCCCGTTAATCTGACTGACCCTCGGTTCATATTGTACAGTTGCATAGATAAATTCTAAATACACCCGTGCAAGTTCACTATAATGCAGTACCTACCTAACTAAAATGATAGAATAAATAAGAGAAAAAATAAAATATGTAATTAGCTTCACGTTTTTATTAATCCGAGTTAGAATTGAATTTAGTTTTGTTTTATATCCATATTAATTCAGACAAAAGGTTAATAATGTGATTTATCAAAAAATGTAACTGTGAAATATAATTTGTCATAATACTAATTTCAATGGTGACTGTAGGTACATTTTTTAATCTTGGACGGATGAATGGGAACAAGAATTCCCATTCGTTAGACTGGTATGACAGATGGGATTAAAACTTCCCAGTGGTCAGATTGATCGGACAATCGATCTGACATTCAATTATGAATTGATGCACATTGTAATTGTGAAATACCGTTTATTTTACTCTGTCAAAGTAAGTTTACAACGAGACTAATAATTTACAGAAGGAAGTCGAGCAACTACGTAGATCGAATAAAGATTTGGAAACTAATTTGAGGGTGCATAAAGAAAGTGCCAAAAAGTCTGAAAAAACATTTGCCGGCGACATGGATACCATTAGAAAAGAGTTGCACAGAGCTTGTAAACATGCACAAGACTTGGAAGTGACCAACAGCGAACTCAAAGAGGAGGTAAGTTTTCAAAAAAACTGATGTATTAAATGTCAAATAACGGTTCTATATTGTAGATTATTTGGCAACAAAAAAAATAGCACATTTTTGTATTAGTGGTAGTTGGAACTTGCATGTGTAGAGTTGAATGTTGGTATGTTGTAGTAGTGAAGTTGCTTTGGTATGCAGTAATGCTTCTCTTATTGTGCTTTACGGATAATATGCAGTATACGCAGTTCTCCACAATACTCTCAATAGTGACGGTACTTACATATAGGCCCAGAAGTCTAACCTACCTAACAAATTTCAATAGTAGGTATTGCCTGGGTATACTGTACTAATAATCTGATTTATACCAATGCTATTGGTTTGAGATTTGTTAGGTAAATCATTGTAATGGGCGTCGATGGAGTTACTGCCACTACATCTCAATCATTTTCCCAAATCCTGATTCCTCAAATTGCAAAGATAGACGGTGCAATTGCAGGCGTGCCAACGTTCGTCAATTTAAATCGACGAATTATTTTAATTAAGTTGGCATGTATCGCAGATGCTCAGAAGCAGTAACCGTTTACCATCCAGGTTGTGGTCTGTTCGTCTGCCACCTTTTTTCTATAAAAAAAAACGCATGTGCGCTTTCTTATAATTATTGTCGGTCGTTATGCTCGCGCAGTTCACGGCAACAGTGCATGGATATCACGTGGTTTATGGCCTGTAAATGTGCTAGTGAGAGAAGAAGTTCTAAGAAGACGTGTGTTCTCAGGTCGAATCTCTGGAAAAGCAGTTAGCATTGACGCAAAAAGCCTTAACTCAGTGCAAGAGGAAGTGCGATGAAAAGTTAAAGACATTGAGTCACGAACTGTCGATTAAAACTGAGGAATTAGAAGAGTTAAGAAGTGAGACGATGCGACAGTCTCTCCAAGCGTCTAGGATAGAACTGAAGCCGGATAGAACTGAATATGTTGACGAAGGTTATGCAATATACACGGCTGTACCAAAGAAGACAGACTATGGAAGGATGCACCACAGCATGAGCTACATAACGTCTGACTCACGTTGTTCCTGCCCTTCGATGAGGAGTCAACTTGTCAGCCAACTGATCGAAGATCTGTTCGACAGAGTCCATAACACAGTTGATGAAGATTTGTCGAATTTATGCAGAGATATAGATTCAGTGCGCAGTAGAGAAGTGACAGCTGAAACCAAAGCGAAAATCACAAATTACCTCTTAATGGCTATATCTAAGGAGCTCGTTCGGTCCATAGGAGACGCTGATGCTAAGACTGATACTGAGGTCAGTATAGTTAACAATTCATATTTTACAACACAATAGATAGGTACAGTTCGGTATTTTTCATTAATTTTTGTGACTAAAATTACGATAACTGCATTAGATTTCCGAATGGCTAATTGAACTAATGATTCTATAATAATGGTTACGGAAGATAAATTATGGTTTGGTGATTTCAACATGTCAACTACATATTGCATTTGTTAACATTGCCGTCATTGGTGTTATCACTTCATTGATGATACTGAAAAATCTGCAAAATAGGAATGTAATCTTAATAATAAATTTCTTTTTAATCTGACCCATGTCAGATGTAAGATTGCCATTATTAATTTGAACAACGTTAGGATTGCAGGAAACTGCTTAATCTAGCATAAAAGTGACGAATGAAATACCTAGCACCTAATTAAGGACACGATCTATGCAGAAACATTGAACAGTGATTTGGTTTATATTGAGTGTCCGTGTAAATTAATTGACATCATTTTAAGGAGTGATTTACGATCGGCAATTCGACTAATAGACACGATCTGTTAAACCTGTCAGTTTTAACTAAACTGTTTAAACTGACAGTTATCTAAAACGGTCATTTTTAATATCAACAACTGATAGTTTTTATACTACACACGGTCAGTTTAAACTGTTCAGTCACAACTTTAAAACTGATAATGAAACGTTTTGCAGATTTTTTGTATAGATTAAAAATTTTGTCGTATTAAAATTAATTATTAAAAAAATAAAAATATTAAAATTCGGTCATATTTTCACAGATTATTTCATTTTACTCCAAGTATAAATCATTATCGATTGTAAGTAGCTAATATATTCGCTAATATACGGAGACTCGATATGAACCTGTAGGATATAGATTAGAAGCTGTATAACATCCCTTAAAAACAACCGTAGGAATGGCAGCACGCTGTATCATCCATGACATATTCCGTGCCGAACGTATGCGGTGATAGTCGCGGGGAGTTCGCGTCCCTGCGGCTGGAAGGCAACGCGGGCGTGGTGCGCGGCGCCGCGAGGCTGGCCAGCGTCAGCTGCGCGTGCGCCGCCGCGAGGCTGTGCGCTGCTGCGCCTGAACTCACTGACGCCGTCAAGACGTGTCAGGAGGTGAGATAACACCGACATATCTATGCATCTCTTCATATTTTGTAGTAGTTTAAAAGGAAATATAGGTGTGTCATTTATGTGAAAAGAAAAAAAAAGTGTGTAGCAGCTAGAAATGGAATGAATAACCAGTGTGATAATTTAAAAGAGAGCCTAAACTATCATGTAGGCACCTAGTTTGGCAGAAAAAATAGTTTACTCTTTATAGTTTCTATAGTTGTACTATAAATGACACTAATTATAGTACGTTATTGCAGCGTGGGATTCACGCTAGACATTGAAATTTCAATGTTCTTCGATATGAATAACGTATGGTGTTGTTTATTATTACAGGAAGTATTGGAGCACGGCGATGTGAAGATTATGGAGGAACAATTAGCAAATGCCATTGAAAGTATTGTTGTAAGTATGCATTGTAAAATCATTGCTATAATCATTTTTTTAAAAAATTTGTAAATTTTACGTGAAAAATAGTTTTCATTGTTTTGCATGTCAGATTTAAGTGTACATTATCTAGATAAAATATATCCCCTACCACTTCATGTCTTACATAGCCCAAAAGTTGATCGGGAGATGATGCTGTAAGGCACTAAGTCCAGCTTTTGTCTCTGTTTAACCTAAACGTTAGATGGTAGTGCTCTGTCTTATGGCACTGAGCTCGTGTTTTGTAAAATAATGCCCAATTTTTACATAAAAATAAAATATTATAATAATTACGCCCACTCCACACTAGGTTTCCCTGTATCATGGGTCTAGAGACGTATACA
The DNA here is from genome assembly GCA_914767545.1 of Sesia apiformis. Classification (NCBI taxonomy): domain Eukaryota; kingdom Metazoa; phylum Arthropoda; class Insecta; order Lepidoptera; family Sesiidae; genus Sesia; species Sesia apiformis. The sequence goes on from OU611958.1 coordinate 3,448,891, forward strand.
AAGACGAACACGTCACACAGAATCGAACAAACAATTCTGTTTAAAATAAATGAATGTCCGACCGGTAGTCGAGCCCGGGGACATTTTACTCAGCAGAAAGGGGTACTACTAGCGTAAATAAATAATCGCTCGTAAAATAAGTAATACAATATTTAAAAAATATTTTCGTGAAATAAAATAACAAACTTTATAAAATAAAAATAAATAGGTAAATATTATAGTAATATTAATATTTATATCAATGATAATAGGGGAAACTAGTATTATACTAGTATCAATGATAATACTAGTATAATAAAGAGGTAAAACTGTGTGCTTGTAGGTATATTGGGGGTAATCTTTGGAACTACTGAACCGATTTCAAAAATTCTTTCACATATAGGAAGCTACATTATCCGTGTCTAATATAGATTATATTTAGTTTTGAAATTAAAAAAAAAAATGAAAGAAAACGTATAAACCAAAGCGAAGCGGTCGCTAGTTTTTCATATGTTAGTTTCTTATCAGACCGTAAACATATTAATTAGTTACTGTTCTTAAAAGTGTATTATTAATATGTATCATCATTCGTATCTATTATTTAATATGTTCAAAGACCCGAAATAGATTGGGGTTAAAAAATAATTCGTATTATCTTAAAGAGGGTATTTTTTTTTTTCAGAATTGTCCATCTTGTGCGTTGGGTACAAATGCGATAGTTTGGAGCACGGACGTCTGATGCCGCTAATCGTGTGAATTTATGTAAGTTTCGTATTTTATAAAAATCAAAGACTTTTGTTTAAATATTTATCTACTTGTAATTTTGTATGTTATTGTTATAATTACGCTGTTCACTTGTTTTTGTAAATTATTATTTTTCCGTAAAAGTCAATATAATTCGAGAGCATTCTCACATATCGATGTTCACGACCAATTTGAACTGATCTCAAAATATGTTAATAAAATATAAAAAAAAATGTAATAAATTGGTCTCAGATCACAGTGCCTGTTTAACATTTAAAAATAGTAGGTATTTAGATTAGTAGAAATAAAAATGAATAATATTAAATGAATAATATGAATGACTAATACTTTAATGAATTTAAGTTTAAATCACTCTTTTTTTTCATGTTAACTGGTATTTGTATAATTTCTACTTACGTTCCAGGTGTTATACCTCCACCGACCTCACTCTGGTGCCTTCATTAGTTTAGCCAGTTATTACGAACTGTACATATTTTGTATCATAATAATACTCGTAATTATTAATAATAGTAAGCGAAACATATCGAATAAAACGTACCTTCTCATCGACTCTTATTAGGCGTGTATTTTAACGATCATCGTATTATTTTTATTTTTTTTACTAGATTTTGTCAGTGCCAATTGTTTTTTATTAATTGTGTTTGTAAATAGTCTCTTCCAGATTTGACGGTTCAATGTTATTTCGTATCTAACATTAAAATTACTCACAAATTAGCGTTTATATTATCGATCTTTTATGTATTAAAATCGTTTTTATTTACAAAATGAATTGAATTGATGAATTAAATGGATTATTTAAACATACATAAACAGTGCTGTTTTATTGCTCTTCTACATATATTGTATGTAAATAGACGGTAGTTAGAAGTGTCCTAAAGAACATAATATGGTTATGAAAATAGGATACTAATATTTGCTGTACGCGTAACACAATAATATAATAGGGGTTAAAGTATGAAATTGCCGTTTTATAGTAATAGATACTTTGAATTGACATAAAACCTTCATAGTGTGAGATTTTCGAGTGAAACTTTTTTCACATGATACCTATGAGGTTCTTGTTTTAAAAAATGTGCAACATTCGATTTTCGACTTTCAATTGTTTTTTTTATTCAGCTTAGACGGGAAAGATGGATACTTCGAAAATCCGAGTAATCTTTGAATACGAGTTCCGACGCGGAACTAACGCGGCAGGAACGGCTCGCTATATCAATGCTGCGTTTGGATAGGAGACTGCTAATGAACGAACCGTGCGTTTTTGGTTTAAACGCTTTCGTAATGGAAACTTCGACTTGAAGAACGAACCACGTGGAAGACCGCCCACACAGGTGAATAACGCTGAATTGAAGGAGATGGTGGAAGCCGATCCGAGTCAAAATACCCAGGAATTAGCGGCATTGTTTAACGTTACCTTACCTACAATATTGACTCATTTGCATCAAATCAATAAGATAAAAAAATATGAAAATGATTGACTGATGATTTGACTGATCTGCAGAAAGAAACACGTGTTGAAACTTGCGTTGCCTTGTTGAATCGGTACAGAAATGAAGGAATATTGGATCGAATTGTGACATGTGACAAAAAGTGGATTCTTTACGATAACCGAAAGCGAAAAATGCAATGGCTGACCCCAGGTCAAACGCCGCAACAGTGCCCTAAGGCAAAGCTTACCAATAAAAAGGTAATGGTAACTGTTTGGTGGTCTATTCATGGTGTTATTCACTATAGCTTTCTCAGGTCTGGTCAAGCAAAACAGCAGATGTTTACTGTGCCGAACTTCGAACAATGATGGCGAAACTAGCAGTGAAACAGCCCCGACTCGTGAATCGATCTTCACCATTATTGATCCATGATAACGCAAGACCTCACACTGCACGAGAAACCGTTGTAACTCCACAGGAGCTGCAGTTAGAAACCATACGTCATCCTCCGTACTCGCCAGACCTTGCTCCAACGGACTACCATTTTTTTCGTGATTTGGACAATTTTCTACGTGGTAAAAAATTTTCTTCCCAAGAGGCAGTACAAAATGCTTTCACACAGTTTGTCGAATCTACATCCCCAGAGTTCTATCGCAAAGGCATAAATGAACTTCCGATTAGATGGCAACAATGTATAGATAATGAGGGTAAATATTTTGATTAAATAAATATGTTACATTTTAGAAAAAAACGAGTTTTAATTTTTCAGTACAAATCGGCAATTTCATACTTTAACCCTTAATATTAAACTATGTTAATAAAGTGCACCCGACACGTGAACAGTTTCAGACTTTATTAACGTATAGTTAGAATTATAATTAGAGCGTATAGTTAGAATAGTTACGTATAGTAGTTACAAGTTCCAACTTTAGTTAGTAAGTAGACGGTAGTTATAAGTACTTATAAAACAATGTGAATATGTAAACTTGAGAACAGAAAAAATATATTTGCAGTAAGCAGTTTGCGAATACAGACGATTATTAATATCATTGTGATGTATGATATGATGTATTATGATATTATGTATATATTATATGTATGTATGGTTTATGATTATGAATGTAGGTATACATAAACGTCGAGACGTTATGGACGAGTCCATAGAGCGCATAGACAGCAAAACTGAAATTTCCTTGTTACTAGAAGGCTCATGTGAGCGTGATACGCGCGGCTCACATATGATTTTTACAAATGTGTGTTTCACTTTCAAAGGAAACAAGAAATGTCAGTCAGCGACGAAACCTACTATTATATAGAGCTAAGAAATCTGTATAAAAATGTCTTATTGTGCTATTGTTGCATCTAGACTAGGAAGCGAATATTCAAATTTGGACCATGATGGGGTTATTTGTTTTATCGGTAGTTATATAATTATTTATAGGTACTTAAATCAAAAAAAAATATTTTTTTATGAAAAATTCCAATGATAAATGTAATAAATCAATCTAATATTAAAAATATATGTTACATTGCTTGTCACGAACTAGCCCTCGACGGCAATACCATACAAATACGTAGTGTTATTTGCCAATTATAATATTTATTTGCCAAATATCACCATGCATTAATTATTTGGTACAGGGTAAATGCCAACAAGAATGACAACTTTAGGTCACGCCCCTCCTTTCGTGAGTGATAGTGTTGTGTCAGTTAGCACAATTACCTACCGATTTTACCGACTGTGATGTTTTTAAAGACAAGTAATGGGTCGAGAAACAAAAACGAACATTAGTTACTAAATGGAAAAAATATTTATATTATTTATTTAAAAACTCCAGGCAAAAGTATTGAGCTAATCGGTCATCAATGTAAGTTAATAAAACTATTAGGTATTATTATTCAAATAATCAATGGAGGACAAAAGAGATTTTTTTATTTTTCATTATTTTTTCCTGAGTATTATTTATTTTCGTTTGAGTTTTTTATCCGATTCAAATATCAAAGAGAAATTAATACTTGGGGACTCCTTGCCGCGACCTTTTTAATGCTTTTTATGTTTGCGAAATATATGTTATAAAAATCATTTTGTCACAATCGTCATAACATCATTGAGTTATGGTTCGATTTGTAATAATTTATCTCATATTCTTTTTCCTCCACTACAACATTGATAAAAATACAAGCCGAAGGAAGTAAATAACAAGAGAAGGATGACAAATTAAAAAAAAGGGGTCGATTTTATTGAAAATAAATACTTAGTTAATCCATGTCTTTAATACTAATAATAATACTCTTTATTGCGAACACAAACAAAAACAAAATATACACATACTTAAGACACAATTGGCTGCTTTATCGCTTAAGCGATCTCTTTCAGGCAACCATAGGACAGAGAGATGATTGAAGAAATAAAGGTAGTGCGAGCAGTTTCAATAGATATAGCAATGAAATAAATAAGTAAGTACATAACATTAATATACAATATATTGCACAATATACAATATACTAATAATACACATGTGCTATGACATAACACAATAGCAAATACAAACTACATAAACATATCATTACTAAAATTTTCATCCACAAGTAGCTACCAGAGCAGTAGTAACCAGTCTTTATAAAAAGTACTTTAAGAGCTAGGATGTCTAACTTGAAGTTTAACTCTTACCATTACACGGGACCCCTTGCTCGTCCGTTCACTTCTCTAATAAAAAAGTATTATATACCAATACTGAGTACCAATGTGTAAGCAGGTTTTCAAGAGGCTATAAGAGTATATAAATGTGTGTGGTCTATATACATTAGGCCACAGACACACTACAACATATTTATCCAAAAATAACATACAAATCTAATGGTAGGTCTTGATTTTGTTAAAAACATACAAAAAAAATATTTTTGCTAAAATTACTATAGCTATGTATATAAAGTGCAAAAACAATAAGTAAATAAAAATATCATGTCGAAATCTACCCTTAGCTGTGGAAGAAGTGCAGATGAACCGCACGACGATGACGAGGCTTCCCATTAAGCTACGACATGTGGTTCTTCAAGAAAGCTGTGAATAGGATTTTGCAAGGTCGGCGGCCCGCCCGCATACCCCCTGCTGTTGCAGGTGTCCATGGGCGGCGGTAACACTTACCATCACGTGGGACCGCTTGCTCGTCCGCCCTCTTCTCTATAAAAAAAAACGAGCGTTGCGACTTGCGATGGTAAAAACCAGAAGTTGGCATCAAATTGAACAGCTCTTTACAACATTCCCCATTATAAAGGTGGTAGAAAACGCTGGAGGCGTAACATATGTGTGTGACATATGTTACGCTACAGATCTGTGACAGCGGATGTGATACCTCATTAGGTCTGTGGTCTACTCCATAATAAAATAGTATGTTGCTTCTTAAGGTTCTATAACTTTTTGTTAAGTTACTCAAGAATAGTTGTTTAACCTCTGTGTGGAATAGATTTTATTTCTCATAAAAAGGATGATTGAATCTAAAAACTTTCAAAAACGACAAGATAAGTCATTTAATAAATTTCTTTTATATAAAAAGACCATGTAATTATTTATAAAAAATGGATAATATATAAATAAGATCTAAAATATGGTACCTCTAATTTTTCAAGTAAGTCCTTATAATTTTTAATCATAATCATAAAATTTATTTATTTGGTAAACGCTCCCCTAGAAAAAATCATGAGGTTTCGGGCCATAATCAGCATGTGGGCTCAGTGCGGATTGATGAACATCATGCTCCAGATTTTTTTTAAATTCTTGATTATGGGAGTTTCTTCACGATGTTTCCCTCCCGAATTGGTGATAAAGAAAGGAATATGATAGTGTGATACTGTTGATAAATGTGGTGGGTGACTTAATTTGGTCCCCTAATACACTGGAAGAGCGAGTTCGACCGCGGAAGTATTGTCCTACTTATTAGGTCAAAAATAATAATAGGTACCTAGTTGATAGAATAATGTAACTCTTGGTGATGTGACTACATTCTTGAACAAGTAGGATAATAAAGATACTTGGTCCCACTAATAATATCTCGTTTTATACTGAAAATCTTTATGGTGGACCATAATCACTGGCGAACGTCTCCGCGATACTTCCGCGATGCAACTGTCGCGTCGTCGTTCACAACGACATCTGTCTATATTTTTAACACCTCATTGAGACTAGACTGCTAGTTCTTGACAAGCGGCGGCAATCAATCGCTCGTCCAAATACCATACCATCGCCACCACACACCATCCTCAACTCTTCTCATCCAATCACCGCCGCACAAATATTATAACATAGTGGACCCACGGTAATCTGACCCCGTCTAACCCAGTAGAGCACCTTGTAATCCGACACGCCGTGTACAATCACGGCGAAGCAGAGGTCAACATGGTCAAAAAAAAGACTCGGTCCGGATTGTCGGATTACAGGCTTTTTTTTTCGGAATGTCTAAATTTTTGTGGCCCTAATGGCCTTTCAAGAGTCACCGGTCGTGGGGATTACAGGCGGGTCTACTGTACCAGTATTATGTCGACACGTTTCGGGTTCCAGCGCTACCCAATACAAACGTGGACCAACAGGTCCACTAGTTGGTCTACTTTTAATATTTAGCCAAGGATTCAACAAATTATATTTATATTTTCCACAGGTTTCAAAATCATCAATTCAGTGTTGTCAAAACACGGCCTGCCCACCAGAAAAAAATTCAAAAAAATCAACCCTAGCCCCTTCCAGAAGAACTCCTAAGAAGCACAAGTGCTTTTGATTAATGTAGTGAACCTAGAAAGTTTAAGAGAACCCTAATTATGACAGGACAGAAATTACAATATCTCCAGGAAACAGGTTATGAACTAAAAAATCAAACAATTTCTTGCTCTTGTCGACAATGTGACTCTTTTTCATGTTTTGCTATAAGAAATCAACGTAAAAGCCGTACATGCTATTGCAATAATTGCAAATATTCCAAGACCTGCTTATACGTCAATACGTTTATACGTGACAGGAATAATTTAAAAAACTGTAAACCTAGTATTCCATGTAACAAAATAAATCAACTTTCGTCTGACGATTCGGTTGAGGGTCGTTATGAAGAAATTGTTAAGGAGTTACAAAATACACGCGAAGTATATAAACACGTGAATTGTTCACACGAAACTGTAGAAATTTCAAGAGATATGAATAACGGTTTTGATAAAAGGGAAAGCGATGGTAATGGAGCTTGCTTATCTGTTGCCTATTCGCCAAGAAATATGCTTCCTGCTGCAGCAAACTTAAGCGCACAAATAATGAATATATCTTATAAAGATTTAAAAGAAGATATGTTGGTTAATCAACGCGAAAGCCCTGCTCCTCAAAATAACATAATATCAAAATTTGATATCTTGCAAAGAATAAAACAAGCTTATAAGGCATGTAGTTGTAACTTATGTGAATGCATCACTAGTACTTTTACGAATGCGCAAAAGGAACAATGCAAGTGTACACCATGCGACTGTGATGATTGTAAGCCTTTATCCATGAAAATACAGAACAAGTTATATATTACGCAGACATCGCGTCTAAACTGTCCATGTATAATGAAAAATACTATTCCTAATGAAATGGTGGTTTGCGATTGCAAACCCCGTGATTGCATTAAATGTGCTGATAGCTTTACTAAGTCTTGTCAGTGCAAACCCTGTCAATGTATGGAATGTAAGTCCATGTTTGTACATGGACACGATACAGTATTTGTAGCGCCAATGGCAGTGGAACATGATCGTAGAGTCTGTGATTGCCAACCCTGTGAGTGTACAAACTGTAGTCATGGTTTTGCGGAAATGTCCACAGGAATAAATAGGCATCCGAATTGCCATTGCGAGAATTGTGCAAACGAGGCGTGTGAACCTGACGGAACTAATTTGTGCAAATGTCAAGGGTTAAGTAAAATAATAAAGAAGCCGGTTGAAAGGGACACTCAAGAATTTGATATTCGTAGAGCGTCAGTTTCGAAGAAATCTTTGAAAATAGAAGGAAGGAATCAACAGAAAGCATATAGACGTAATGCGATAGCCATGTTTGCATCTGTTTCAAATATTTCAACTAAATATTCATGCAGATGTGAAACGTGTGAGTGTTTAGTATGTAAATGTAAAAATGAAACTTCAAATTCAGTAAAAACTCTTAAATACGTGAACCGATTAATCAATAAAGTTACGACGATACCCGCTATAAATAGCAATATTTGCGCATGTGATGTTTGTTATTGCTGCAGTACGAACAAATGCAGACAAGAAAGAAAATTAGAAAACACAGCTTGTCCGATCACAGGCGTAGAATCGTTGTTTAGTATGGTAAAAAAAAAAAGTTCACCTTTGGCAAAAGGAAAACAAAGAGGAAAACTAGATTTTTATTTAAAAGGTGCTGAAAATAAGAATAAAAATAAAATATATATGGATTTATTAAACATAGACATTGATTTTAAAAGAGGACGAAGTGCTTTACAACAAGCAAGGGCAGTATCGTTTGAATTGTTGAAAATATTACATAAATACGAGGAAGCAAACAAAACCTATGAAAGCGTATCTCTAAAATTACTTAATTCTCACGCGAATAGCTTAATTGAAAGCGTAGATGTTTCTAAAAGAAATAGTGCCAATAAACATAGCTGTTTGAATATAGTAAAAACCAGCCCAGATAATTTCAACATGACGCTACTAGAAGGCAATCAAAACCCTGTATCTACTATTTATAATGATAATATTACGATTAATAGTTTGTCTTCCCGCACTAAATCTAAATCAAATAAAGCAATAATTTTATCCACGAATTATAAAAAAAAATATGCAAGTAATGAGATGGCAAATGCAACTGACGAAAGACGTAGCACTGGCGATAAAATGCATACAAAAGAAAATACGAATAAGGTATCTATAAAAACAAGGTGCATTGAGGATCGTTGTATAAAAAATGAACGGGAAGAACTAATGAAATACAAGATGTACAGAAAATTAATAAACCGGGCTGTGAGTATTGCGAAACACTCCAAGCTGAGAAAACTTTCAGGTACTAAGGTTACTGTCACCAAGAATATTTCAAAAACCGCCCTTGTAGAGAATTGTAATCAGACAACAAACGATATAATACCTAACGATGTGCATGATTTAAAAATACAATCAAAATATTCTGAATTTACGAGAACTAAGAGCGTTGAGACCATTTCAGTAGCTTCATCTTATAATTTAGGAGTGACCAATCTTTCCGACAATTCTGTTGTCCAAACTAGGGAAACGTATGTGCAGAAATGTGAACCTGCCAAGGCTTTGGTAAGTTATTTTAGTCCTGTAAAAGTAATTGTAATGGAAATTTTAATATAAATTTAAAATTAAATTCATATTTTCCAGAAAAGTATTTTTTTTAATGATCTCGACCCCTGGAAACTTTTAAAAAAGAACTTTAATTGGGATACGAAGCCGCCTATGCAAAGCAAGGGCACTTCATATTTCCCGTTTTTCGAAGTTGACATTAAGGAGGACTTGAATTCAATATCACTTCAAACGAACCCTGCCTTATTTAAGAAAAAAAAATCGCAATCTGATATAGAGTACAAAGTGGAAATACTGTCAGAAAATGGAAGTTTAAGCGTGGCATCTTCACAAACATACAGTACGATAAATAGTATTGATAAAGAAGTGTATTGTACCTTTGGAACACATTCCTTGGTAAGATCACTTGTAGGTTATTTTTTATTTTCTTGCTATACGTTCATCACTATCAGCTTCAACTTTTAAAAAAATATTGATCGGGTTAGCGAATATATTTCTTTGACTTAACCCGATCACATAATGGTATTAATTGCATTTGATGAATTTCGTAAATGTATCACCTCTGTTTTTCAATGTTCATGAAATTCTGTGGAGACTGACGTGATCATAAATGCTTTAAATAAGAATAATAATGATACTTTAATAAAAAAAACTGAATTTGTAGTTACAGGGACCATTTAACGGCTTGCACAAATTACCTGTGATGGTGTGTGTTACAAGTTATTCAGTTCATTGAAAAATCAATATGATTATGACACACTACAAATGCAATTTACCATAAAAAATGACCATGTTAAGAATTTCTAATATACCATTATTAGGTACGTTTCGTTGGCACTGTTATTTTATTTTTCAGAGTATAAAAAGTAGCTGCGACGCGCTTAAAGTGTGCTGTATTGGTGTTAGAAGAGTCTCCGACCATACAGTGTTGCTTAAATGGAATGTGCCCCGAGTCATGACAGGCGTTCAGGGTTACGAGGTTCGTAATACCTAAAGAAACAGATTATAAGTGTTTTCACTGCTACCCTTTGTCTTGGAAGATGTACGGCCGAATCAAGCGTGTCAAGGGCTGGATCAAGTGTGTCTAGCACCTTGGGCGGAAAATCTGTAGCGACTCTTTGAGGGCAGCGTTTTTCGCGTGTAAACGTAGATCGAATTTTTTTAATGATTTTATTTTATTATTATTATACTATATAAAGCTGGATTTTAATATGTTTTTGGAAGCATGAAAAATTATATATCTGTTGTTGGTGAAAGTTTTCGTTCAAGATTATCTAATGAACGCGCCGTAACCGCAACTCGCCCTTTTATAGTTCACTGCTGAACAAGGATCTCATCATGAACACTGTCTTGTACATCAAAATTGCTAGACTTACACCTTACACTGTACCTACTGAAACTGTTCTGCAGATGTCCTGTAGCGTATCAACTAACTCAAACGGAGCAAACCCATAAATGTTTTTTTCTTCTAGTTGCTAATGGATGGCCGAACGGTGCAATCCTTCGGTCCGATGCGGTCGATGGCAGTTGTCACATGTCTCCCACACACAGAAAAGCTGGTATTTACCATTCGCACGCTCACTGCAACCATCTCTCAATGTGGCCATTATCCCTCTGCTAGTATCGTTTACAGACCGCGTGTTAAGTAAACAATAAATTTTATAGTTACTGCATTTTGTGTTTTATTTGTATAGGTAGGTATACCTTTTTTTTATAGACTAGTGGGCGGACGAGCAAGCGGTCCCACTGGGATGGTAAGTGTTATCGCCGGCCATGGACACCTGCAACACCAGGGGCTATGCGGGCGCGCCGCTGACCTTGCAAAATCCTATTCATAGCTCTCTTGAAGAGCCCCCTAGCGTAAAAAAAGAAAGGAAAAAAAAGGAAAACATAAGCTGCAGAAACCTACAGACAAAGAAGAAAATTTACACCTTTGAGAATGATGAAGGTTTTGAACTCTATGTACGCATTTTCGAAAGTATTTAAGAATGACCATGAATGTTGTTCATAATAATTATTGAATATGGTGGGTCTATTTTTTGAAAAGCGGTCTGTCGCCGAATCACTTTCTTCGTCCGACATTTTGAAAAAGTGCGGGAAATCAAAATACGTTTAGATAATAAATAGACCCCACGCGATGCACGCGCGATAGCAAGTGATGTGATGACGTTTTGTAGGATGTAGGACGGTCGGATTCTTCCGATTATTCGATTTCTCAATACTAATAATAATTTTAGGACGATTGCTATAAACATTAAACAATTTTATCCATTAATTAACATAGGATCAGAAGGTGTAGGGCGTGCTTAAGGCGACGTCCCAAAAGAATTCTTTGGCCTTGAGAGGTGCGAGAGGACCTTTTTGTTTGATTAAACTATAGAAAATTGGTCGATCAATAGTCGATAGTTTATTAAAGTTGTGCGTATTGTTTGTGATAATCTGCTAAAGCAGATAATCAAATAAAAGCATAAGTAATCCCTTTTTAGCTGACATTGACAATTGATTTGACATAACAATGCCTTTGAATCGTTTTTATGTGATAAAATTTTTAAAAAATGTCAAAATTTTATTAAATAACTACTCGATTTATTAGAATTAAAATGGGAAACATTAAATATTGCAGAGCGTGTTTTGTGACTGACGTAAGGATGTACGACATGGATATTCCACCGATAAAGACAGCTTATATACAACTCTTGCATTTGAGTGTATGTGTTTACACTTCATTTATTTTGTTACGAAGCTTTGAGAAATAATTAAATGAGCGGCAGGAAATACTGAAAGAGCAGCAAATCGATGATAACTTTTTAGGTTAACATCTCCGGTAACAATTAAAAAACGAGCACCTATCTACTCTGTCGACTTTGTAGTGCCTTTCGTAGTTATTTAAAATTATTTATTTCAGTTATTCAAAAATAGTTTGTTTTGTTGATCATGATATACCTACCTACTGCTATTTAGTACTTTTTGCTGCCCATTTAAAATGAGACAGTTTTTTTTCTTTAATATTTACTACTTATTGTTAACCTTAATTAAAGGATTCTTTATAATAGTTCATCAGTTTTACGAAATAACGTTTTTGCTAACACAATATAGACAGTATCGCAATCTAGAGGGGTTGCATACCTCTGAGAGTTGCGAGAGTTGACTGTGCAGGCCTGGCCATAAAGGGCTCTATGTATACAGCTGTACCTGGAGGTTGGACTTCAGGAGATCCTATATAATCACTGCAATCCAACAGCTACTAGGTATATTCAACTGACCTTGTTACCCTTCTCTCACAGAAGACTACTTTGAAATGTACTGCATTTCCCACTTTATCTTATTCCTCAATGTACATACATGTTGCATATACCCATTCTCATCCCATTGTAGCCCACCCCAATTCCCAACCTTTCCTCTAAATCAATTCCTAAATCTTCAAAGGCAGGCGCATCCGGAGGTGTGCCAACATTTGTTAACACCTGGTCGACTGTAAGATCAATTGCCGCCGTATATAATATAATTATATAATACGTACGTAAAAATTGCATTTGTTATAAGATTCCATACCTAATTACTAATAATTCAGAGTAATGGGCGAACATTTCCATTGTGGGGCATGAGGCTGTGGTAAGCCACTTAGCAGGTATGTTTCTTGCATTTCTTTCATTTAATATTATATGAAACTAATGTAAGTATATGTACCAGGGCCTCTCCACTAATGGATATATATAGACTTCTGCAGTTTGCCACCACACTTGGTCTTCTCTCTTCTTATCCAACCTCTAATGGCGACTCATCTCATATAAAATTATAAACTTATTACATACTTATAGGGTTGACTGTCTAATGTACACATTCAAATGTCCAAAGGTAGGCAGTGCAACTGGGTGCATGCCAGTGTTTGTTATTCTGGACTGCTGTCAGCATGTATAGTAGATGTATAGTATAGTAGATGTATAGTAGCATGTATGTATATCTATGGACTGTCGCCCATAGATATCCACTTATACACCAGGTGAACTGTACTCTCGTCTGCCGCCTTTATTCCATAAAAAAACAGAAAACCCCACAAGTATACAATAAGTAGGTACTAACTGCAAAATATAAGTATACTTATATAGTATAAAAGTATATAAATATAGTTAACGGCTAGGTTTTAAAAGGGTATCCAAATGAATCTGATTGGTCTAGAACCTGTTACACTGACAATGAGTAAATGATACACTTACCGTTAAAAGTGTTTTCCTTTAAACTTAACTTTTAATTTGTGAGATGGTAAACTGTAATTGAGGTAAATTGTAATTCAGATACCCTTTTACCATGCATCTACTATGTTCCAGGACTTTGATAGTCATGAAAAGTATATTTGTTTTCAATGCTCAAGACTGCTGTTCAAGTATGAGGAGTTCAAATCAAAATGTAGCAAAGTTCATGATGTGTTGGTCAAGATTGAAAGGAACAATACTGAGGTAATTTCTTAGAGTAAACTCTTACTTTATAAAGTAACTTACTCGTACTTACTTACTTTATTCATAAAGAAATGGTTAAACTTTAACAATGCTTTAAAGATTTTACCAGTTTTTTAGATACATCTAAAAAACAGACCAGTGTTGTAGAGCATTTGTCCAATTGTATTAAATTGAATTAAGTATATTTTTATTTATTTTCTGAAATAACTTCAGGTATTAGAAACAATTTGTGAAATTAAAATCATGACAAAATGACTCACTGGGTTTAGAAGTCACAAACCAGTTCAGGAAAAGGACACCATGATAATGATGTCACATTGTTTTAGTTTCATTACTACCACATTTGAGTAACAGAGATTGCAATAGCTTCTCTGTACGGACCAATTATCCTATGGACTCCACATGTTAGACCCAATGTGTAAGAAATACATAGTACCAAATAGGTCAAAGTATGGCAAACTCGGTGCAAACTATTAGTTTCGATCACGTAACAGAGCTATGGATAGATCATTTTTGCATGAGACAAACAGTTCATGCAATTACAAAAAATAACAGGCCTGATATATACTGGCTAGATTGACTGAATTTTATTTTTACAATTTATTGCAGATTATTGCAATTAGTCTTTAGACTAATTGGTCTGTGGCTCTCCACTACAAATATTTTCAAGATCATGGTAGTAATCTAATTTAGAAATTAATTTATATATTTTCTTTTTTCATATTTTCTTTTTAATACCTGTTGAAGAGACATTCACCAAATAATTAAAGTCATAGCCTGTAGAATAAACATGTTGAAGTGGTAATGTGTAGGACATATTTGCCGCAGGACCGATAACCCATGGGATAGACGAGTTAATGGAGGTCACATATCAGGAAGTACAGTGTGAGACACTGGGCCAGATGGACCGACAACTTAAAGAAATTTGCCAGTGGTGGGTGGATGAGATGAGCCCAGGACCGTGTGACCATGTGTACCTCCCAAGGTACCTTGGGAGGGGCCCCTATCTAGCAGTGGAGAGATATAGGCTGATGGTATGGTATTTGTGGTATGGTTCCATCTATTGAATAGTTCCAAAATGCTTATATTTATTTATTTTTTATTTTATGCAATGTTTTGGGCTGGGCTACATCATTACACCATATAACCATGGTCACAAGTTAATTGGAGAGACAGGTAGTCCATGCCAAGATTGCCAAGACCTGTGATGTTGTTGTTAATTGAGATTTGAGAACTGTTCACAAATTTGTTTTTGTGAAAGTAATTTATATTATTATTATCATCTAGACCGAATTAGTATTTTTAAAATTAATTTTAAGGTGCAAACATACTACTCACTACTCAGTGTCAGAATACTCTTTCTTAACCTCAGAATAAAAATTATTTTTATTTTTAGGTTACACCAATCACTGTGCAACATATCAATGAATTGTCCCTTAAGGAAAGCCTTTTTGAATCTAATTTAGTACAAACTCCAGTACTTACAATTAATACAGACCAAACTAGCAATTCAACAGAATGTACCGAAAATGAAGAAAGAATGTATTGTTATTACAATATAAAACAAGAAATTTTTGGTATGAATGAAATCACAGAAGCTAATGAATGCACTTCAAATGATGAATACACATCATTGGATGATATCAGTTCAGATGAAATTGATTTTGTCCTGCAGAACAAAAGGAAACTTAGTTTCGAAAAAGATACTAGAAGTAAAAAAAGAAAAGCTGAAGTGAAAAAAGATATAAAGCTAGAACAAGATCCAGGTTATCTATTTGATGATGAAGATGATGAACCATTAGTAGTAGTAGTGTGTCATGAGAATACACCCATAGATACAGTTCTAGGTGAATCAATGGAACATTTAGTATCGCAAGTTGAGAATTTAAACAAAGGAAATGATCCAAAGAAAGCAAGTAAAGTGCAGGCAGGTGTTACAACTAGAGCTAGAAATAAACATATTAGTTTAAGAGAAGTTGCTACAATTGAAAAACACGATGTTGGTTTAAATGAAGATGCAGAATTTTTTCAAGATACTTTTAATGAAGATATGTTCAATGAAGATACAGAAGTGTGCGATGAAAATAAACCAATTGAACCGGAAAGTTTACTTGCTTACTTTGAGGATTATGCCACAGTTGAAATTTTAACACCAGAAGCTGCAAAGAAAGAGGTACTTTTGAGGAAAGAAACAAGGAATTATAAGTTCTGTCCATATAAGTGTGAGCTATGTTACCGTGGTTATGAGGGAAAAATTACATATGAGAATCATATGAAAAAACATAGTCCGGTAAGGACTATTGATTAGCATATATTAAAAACGATTTTTTTCTTTCTTTATTATTACAGTAGAATCTCGTTAATCCGACTGAAATGCAAAAGCTGAAAATAGTTTGTTCAGTATCGAGAGTAGAATCGATTCTACCAGTTTTTACTAAACAAAATTCATGGCTTATAGTACAACTCTAGTAGATAATTTATTCTACGCGCGTCGCCCTAGGCGCCGGTCTAAGTAATAAGCGCAACGAATGTTTTAGACGGGACAACAAAACCTTACATGTTTGTAACTTTTGATTTATTGCTTAAAATAATTTTATTATTCGCTAGAACTTGGTTATATTTTAAATTGGTTGACATGTTTCAGTGTTTGCGTAATTTCGGTGACACATTGTACATCTGGATTTTGTATTTCTATGTGTGAAAACAGCGAAAATCTTAATAATGATTTTACATTCAGGAATATGGTGAACACATATGCGATTTCTGTTATCTACGGTTCTCGACGCCACGCAGTTTATGGAACCACACATATTCCACCCACCAACGGAAGTTCTCTTGCAAGATCTGCCCCTACGTCTGTTATTGCACGTAAGTGCAGTGTTACATTAATCCGGTCCCTCATATAGTTGACCCGGGAAATTTCAATTCGCATAAGGGACAAATCACAACTGTTCAGGATGGGCAGAATGCATGTTTTTATATAAAATGCTCTGTAAATTTATCAGTGTCACAGCTAATGTTGTGACCTTAAGAGTTTTAATAGCTGTAAGACTATTTAATAAACATGGAGCGGGATGTGGTTTGTCCCTTACGCCATTTGAAATTTACCGTTCATTGCTCGTGGTCCCTTGGAGGTACCACGGTTAATTTTTGGTACCTTTACCCGTGTTACCTTTGCATGATTATAATACGACTAAACTTAATCTTACTCTTCGGTATAACAGTAATCATGAATAATACACTATATGTATTAACATTTAATCATTAACAGCGAGACTAATTTGGGCCAGGGTTGGGATAATTTTATTATCATAAGTAACTAACGTTTTTTTTTATCATAATTTTTTTAATATTACCCTTTTAACGATAAATGCAATTCCAAAAGAAATAAATATGCAATAAAATTACGGTGACTGGTTAGATTGCTGAATATTATTAAATAAGTTGACACCACAGCGAAACTTTAACCGATAAATTAAAATTTAAAAACATATCAGTGAAACAATCTAAGAAACATTTTAATTGGTATAAGCTTAGATCAAAGTCACAGAAGATTACCTTGAAATGTACTGCATTTCCTACTTTATCGTATTTCCCCAATGGACGTATGTGTTTCGGTAGTGACTGAAATATGCCAGAGCCCATTCCCATTCCATCCTGTCAATCCCAATTTTCCCAATCCATTCCTTAACCTGTAAAGGTAGGCAGCGCATCCGGGGGCGTGTCAACGTTTGTCATTCTGGACTGATGTTGGCATGTCGCGGATGTCTATGGACGACAGTATCCACTTACCATCAGGTGGACTGTATGCTCGTCTGCCGCATTTTTTCTATAAAAAAAATCAAAAGGGGAAGATATGGTACGTTCTTACATTGCGTTAACTGAAAATGGGCTCGGAATGGCTCGGATGCAAACTAACTCGTACAGCTATAACTGAAGTCACGGTGTACGACAGAGATAGAGCGATGAGCTTGGACACTAGCGCGAGCGAGACAAGCAGTACTTACCGGTCGCGCGCTGCATGGCTGTGGCGGTTCAGGCGCGTCATGTTTCGTATAGTTTTATCTCGCTCACTCATTAATGGCCGATTCTAAACTAAGGATTAAAAAAATTAGAAAAGGGCGACGGTAGCCACTTACAATCACGTGGGTCGCTTGCCCGTCTGCCTCCATTAATATAATCCATTAATACACTCGCCTACAACTAGGCTATCACCGCTCTAGCAGTGTTAATAATAAAAGAAATAAATAAATCATGAAATTAATTCCTAATAACTAAATATTTAAATAAAAGTAGTGTGTATGTGCTTAGTTTTAATTTAACGAAGATCATGTTTTTTTTTAATTGATGTAATATTAATAATAGATCGTTTGTTATTTTACTTTGGTATCTCCGAGGGACCACGAGCGATAGACGAAATTTACACAGTTGATAGTCAGGTAAATGAAAGTTGAGACTAGAAAAGCGCGGCAATTTCAGAAAAATCTAATAGATTATCTTGATACTTGAATTCAATAATAAAAAAAATTGAACCTAAATTTTTTAATTTGCCGCGTATTCTGGTCTCAACTTTAATCTGTCAGAGTATGTCCAAAGCTACATGTGTGGGAGAATATATGTATGTGACGTTATCTGAGCAAGGAGACTTCATTGTCTCTATGAACTTATTGATTATTTTTTGGACTTATTGATTGAGATTTGTAACTTAAAATTTCGATGTTTCAAGGTTCTGTTTGAATAGGACCATGCTGTAACATCTGATTTTTAAGATAAACCAATAAAAATAAATGTTTCTTTATTAAGATTTCCCTAAAGTCTCATTATCTGGGAAACTAGTCCCTTTTCTCGGATAATGTTACATTTTCTTGATACTATGGAACACAATGGGTATTTGCCACCATGAAATACTGTGGGTATTTGCCACCATGAAAATATATTTGCCACCATGAAATACTGTGGTATTTGCCACCATGAAACACTATGGGTATTTTAAGCCCATACATCCTTCGTGCACGGGACAATGAGACCCGTGACCCTACCATCAGTGGACGATAAAGGGTTGATTGCGGGTACTATTATAGAAGGTGTTCCGTAGGTGGGCGCACAACTCACGAACGGAACTTCACTCCTCGTGAGGGGGGTGTGCGATGACTACGAACGGTTTATAGAGACTGTAATCAAAACTTTTACGAAGCCTGACCCCATGGATTCTGCTCAAGATTTTGAGTTGTATTTGTATTTGAGTTGTTGAATTGTAAAAATGCAAGTTATTTTAATTGTTGTTCTTCAAACTTACTGTAAACATTTCATTAAGTCGCGCTTCGTCCATTGTTATAGGTATCAAGCAAAACGTCACACCAAATTACATAAAGGGAAAAAGTATCCCTGTAAGGACTGCGGTAAATCATTCAGGTATGATAGCTTCCAGTGATATAGTGATATAGAGTGTACTATACATTTCACGCAATGAGTCTCATTAACGGCCCGTCTCAATGTGTCTCAAGTGCATATGTGTCATTGGCACATGGAATCCTAGATGTGTGCTTGAAAATATATTTTTGTTTTGCAATTTTTTGATTGATGTGCAACTTTAGGGTGTTGAATAGTTGAGGTGAAATTATTGCTGTCACCAAACTAGTAATTGTATAAAAGTATTTTCTATGTTTTATATTCTGTAGGGTATAATGTAATGCTGTATTTTCACGTTGGCGGTTTTTTAATTCAGAGCAGAATCCAGTCCAAGTTTGATTTTAGCCTATAATTTCTCACTTCAAGGCTCTCATTAGGCCATAATTTGGTAACCAACCACGCGGGCCCAACGAGGATTCGATACACATGCGACAAAAGTTTTTTTTAAAACTCATTCACGCGTGTTTCATCACGATGTCTTTCTTCACATGTCGGTGTCGATCATCGATAATTGAAACATCCGTACTTAAGTATAAACTTAGTGCCTTGGGCCGACGTTTGAAATCTCACGAATGACAGTCGAGAATAGATACATATACCTATAGAGGTATCAATACCTCTTACCGCTCATCAAATAACGGTTATGTTCACCTAAAAATATTGGTGTATCAGTAAATACATTGTTTTTGATTTCCCATCCTATCCTGTCCTATCGGGGGATAGGATAGGATTTTCCCAAATCTTTATCCAAATCCAATCGTAAATCTCCAAAGGCAGGCGGCGCATCTGTGGACGTGCCAACGGTTGAACATTCTGAACTAATGTTGGCATACTCGTACATGCCAACATAGACACTGTCGCCGGCAGATTCGACAGTACCACCAAGTGGACTGTATGCTTATTGGGATTTTTTCACAAAAAACACAACGAGTGATAGAAATAACAATAGCTTTCACCTCCCAGTATTTTCAAGGTCATGTTCACTTAATTTTCTAATGAAAATGAAACGTCACTTTTCAGTGTGGCAAATAGCCTATATATGCACCGACGGTACAAACATCTAACAGAGTGCGTTTGTGATCTATGCGGCGGCACATTCGCTACTGAACGCGGGTTGCGATCGCACAAGATGAAGCTTCATAGAGATGAGCAGGTAAACATAAAACTCTTTATTGCACACCAAAAACAAAAATAATAACAGACATTGTAGACAACAAAATGCGCAAAAGACGGTCTTATCGTTGAAAGCGATCTCTGCCAGACAACCTTTGGATAGAGAGGAAATAATAACCAGCCCTTTTATAGTCCAATGCTGGCCACATTGTCTTGTGCACGAGGGATGTATGGCCTTGAAACGTCACGCTGGCCGAGCGGGTTGGCGAGTCCACTCTTTTACGAGGTGTAAGTTCGTCAGCGCTTGTGGTAGCGGCTTTGTTATCCCTTGTCGCTTTTTACGATACCCGCCGGAAGAGATGGGGTTGTGTTATTTTAATACCGGTTGACATCATCACGGCAATTCTTTGCAGATGAGAAGGTAGATATACAAAATTATAAGTTCTACATTATTTCACATGAATTGGACGGTCGGCTTATGGGACATTTAGCGAATGGGAAATTCTGCGAATGGAACTTTCTACGCCGAATTTCTTATATTATCCGTCCAGAGACACGGGAGATCTTGGAAAATATCATGAATGTCTATGGGCGGTAGGTAGTATTCACTTACCACCAGGTGAACCGTCTGTTTATTTGACACCCTATTTCTATATAAAAAAACTAATAAAACTTTGACATTTATCAAGATTAGTAAAGATTTCCTATGTAATGGGTCTAGAAATGCAAGTGCCTTTGTAGTTTTTGTAAGGCCCTACAATGTAAACTAAGTGTTTCTCTATGCTCCACACTAAGGACTTGTTAAACACACGTTAATTAACAATTCTTTTACTTAAATTTAGTGCGAGTAATTGGAAACTAACCCCTATACCTACAGATCGCATAATGTTGATTGCATTGTCGCATAATGCATACACGATTCAGCCTATTTTTAAGACGAATTTATTCGGGTCTAAGAGATTTCTTGTTTGAAAAGGTTTAGGAACAGACGTGCACCGAGACCACAACAACAGATTTAGCTATCAAGCAAATATTATAAACGAAGGGGGAGAGTGCACGCTGAAATCCCATAGCCGCTGGGCGCACTCGACGGGCTACTTTACCCCTCTCTCTCACAGAAGTTCTCACCTCTCACAATGAAATGTACTGCATTTTCTACTTTATCGTATTTCCTCAATGTACGTACGTGTTTCGGAAGTGTTCCCATTTTCCCAATCCATTCCTTAATATGTAAAAGTACGCAGCGCATCCGGGCGCATCCGAACGTTTGTCATTCTTGACTGATGTCAGCACGTATCGCGGATGTCTATGGACGACTGTGTCCACTTACCATCAGATGGACTGTATGTTCGACTGCCGCCTTTTTTTACTATAAACAAAAAGGTTTTTTTTTGTATAACTGGTAGATACGTTATCGACTGAGCTAAAGGGGTTTCAAAATCTTTATGATTATATATTTTATTACAGGAAAACAAAGAAAAGCAAGGGCCAAAATGTGATGAGTGCAACATACAGTTCGCTACAGAAGTAGCGTGGAAGCGTCATATGATTCTATCTTCTAAACATAAAATTCGGTAAGTTGGAAATATGCGCTCTGTCCACTTGGATCCATTGAATGGCTCCATTTTTTTTTTATGGACGGAGGCGGCGGACGAGCATACAGTCCACCTGATGGTAAGTGGATACTGTCGCCCATAGACATCCGCGATACATGCCAACATTAGTCCAGAATGATAAACATTGGCACGCCCCCGGATGCGCTGCCTACCTTTGGAGATATAGGAATGGATTTGGAGAAAGGGTTGGGAAAATGGGGAGGGATAGGATGGGAATGGGCTCTGGCACATTACCGAAACACGTACGTACATTAGGGAAATAAGATAAAGTGGGAAATGCAGTACATTTCAAGGTAGTCTTCTGTGAGAGAGTGGTAACGTGGTCAGTAGAGCACGCCCAGCAGCTGTTGGATTGCAGCATGCACTCTCCCCCTCAAATTGATTGATGATGGATCCATTGATGGATCCGACAGCACTTGTAACTTTAGATTGTTAATCTAAATTTAGACTGCTTTTATTTATTTATATATTTATAACCGGCAAAAAATGTCCATATAATAACTTACCAACTTACATATAACTTACCAACTATTATCACTATTACGGCTTTTATTGTCAAGTTTTGCTTGTCTAAAGCGCCGGAACACTACCACCACGGCTAGTGTTCTGCCCACTACCCCCTACCGCACCGCCACCCTTCCTCAAGTTCACTTCTATGTTTCATATATTTCAACATAGACTAAAGAAAAAATAATAATTTGAGAAAGGAAAAAAAAGAAGAAAATTTTAAAGGTAGACAACGCATTCACGCCATTCTTTGTCATTTTGGATTGATGTTGGAATGTATAGGGATAGAGTTTCTGTACATCTGCCACCTTTTTTTAGAAAATAATAATTTCAAAAACATTGTGCTAACATTAGATTTAGACGTACTGAATACGATTTTTTTGAAAAGTGGACTACTGGACGTTTTATGAAGAGAATGATTTAGGAAATGGTCTTTTAGGTGAGATCGTTATAGGAAGTAGACCTCCTGAGGTCTTTTCGCCGCGTTACGATATGGGGTTCTTTAAGAAAGCTGTAAGTAAATATTTGCAGGGTAGTGCAGGGTTTTAGCGTGTCTAAAATTCATCTGATACTGCAGGTGTTTATTAGCGACACACTGTCTGCCTATCTGCCACGTTATTTTTTCTTTGTAAAAGAGATGGCACACCAGCGGGCGGGCCACGTGATGGTAAATGGTCATCGTCGCCCATGGACACCTGCAATACTAGGGGGCATGCGGATGCGCTGCCGACCACCTACAATAATGTTCACAGCTCCTGAACAGCCCCGTGTCGTAATATATAAAAAAACTATTGTTCCAGTAACGGGTGTGAGATTTGCGGCGAGACGTTTCAAGACGAAATTGCTCGAAAACGTCACAAGGCGGAGACACAACACGGGCGTAGCACCAAACATTTGAAGGAATTCAGACCGGGACCATGCTCACTTGTGAGTTTAGCATTTTTTTTTTCACATAAAGACTTTCTCGAAAGGACAGAAATAAAGTCGTCAACAAAAAATGACAGGTTAAGTTTAGATTACGTCATTATTAATTCACTAATATTATAATCGTTATAAACTAAAAGGCACGACGGACCCGTGGGTTAACAAAGCTGCTACCATAAGCCCTGAGGAACTGCACCACCTCTAAAAGAGTGGGCTTGCGTGGACCTCTTTGTCAGCGTGGCGTTTTAAGGCCATACATCCCTCACGCACAAGACAGAGTGCACGAGGTCCAGCGGTAGTGGATACTGAGAAAGCTGGTTACGGTTCATCATTTCAGCCCTTGGACGTCCGCTGCTGGACATAGGCCTCCCCCATTGTCCACACTGATACGGTTATGTTCTTACAAAAAATAACTAATTTGTTTCAGTGTAACGTATGGCTATCGAATCGTGTGGAGTACGTGTCGCACAAGAGGTCCGAACATCCACAGTCTGAGGCCGCTAAGAAAATAGACCCGAAGAGCTTGAAAAAGGAGAGCGTCTGTGACAAGTGTGGACATATGTTTACGGTATGTTGTTTTTGTGTAGGAAAAAATACAGTTCATCCGGTGGAAAAGCATTGGTCAACATCGCGAAGAAACCAGCATGCTTCAGAAATGAAAGAAAAAATCTGGAGTATGTGATCCACCAATCCGCACTGGGCGCGAGTGGTGGAAAACGGTGGATCCACCAATCCGCACCCGCCCCCCGTGGTGAGAATACCAGCCCAAAATTCCCCAGTGATTTACTAGGGGAGGCCTGTGTCCTGCAGGGGGACGTTATAAGCTTGATAAGCATTCTATAATACAAATAAAAAATTAGAGACGTGGTTTACTGTTTTTAAAATTCTGTTACTGCGTGCACCCAACTGGCCAAGTGACCCAGCACTCTCAGAACACCAGTGTATTTCCCTAATGTACGTACGTGTTTCGGTTGTGAGTTAAATATGCCAGAGCCCATTCTCATCTCATCCTACCCCTCTTCATTTTCCTAATCCTTTCTCCAAATTCATTCCTAATTCACCAAAAGTAAGCATCTCATTCAGGGACGTGTCAAACTTTGACATAAGTGTCAAAGTTTGTATTGCAGATTAGTGTCAATTTACACGCACAGCTAGTAAATATGCGTAAAACTAAATTGTTTCATGCACCTCTTAGGACGAATTATGGAGAACATTCCTATTTGACGCGAGCTGTAAATTCTTTTAATAAAATGTCCACGGATGTGGATTAATTCAATTCAGTTCCGGCAGTGTGTTTCTTCTCAAACAACAACCGAGTGATGATTAAGTAGATGATTACCTTTTGAGATATAGGAGTGGATTTGGAGAAAGAGTTGGGGAAACGGGGAGGGCTAGGATGGGATGGGAATGGGCTCTGGCATATCTTACTCCCCACCGAGACCCGAAGCAGTACATTTCAAGGTTACATTCTGCGAGAGTTGGGGTAACGTTATCAGTCGAGTGCGCCCAGCGGCTGCGGGAATGCAGCGTGCACTCTCCCCTTGAAATGTACTGCTTCGGGTCTCGGTGGGGATGTACTGCAGTTCTCACTTTATCTTATTTCCCTAATGTACGTACGTGTTTCGGTAGTGAGTGAGATGTGCCAGAGCCCATTCCCATCCCATCCTAGCCCTCCCCGTTTTCCCAACCCTTTCTCCAAATCCATTCCTATAGCTCAAAAGGTAGGCAACCCATCCAGGGGCGTGCCAACGTCATTTTGGACTAATATTGGCATATATCGTGCATGTCTATGGGCGACAGTATCCACATACCATCAGGTGGACTGTATGCTCGTCTGTCGCCTTCGTTCATAAAAAAAAAACACCTACTGTATATCTTCCCTGAAAATTAAATAAAGAAATGTCTGTAGGCGACATTATTCACTTCAGGTGCGTGTTCTGCCACTTCTTTTTATAAAAAAACAAGTTTTTTTATTTCATACTTGCTTCTACCCGCGGCTTCGCTTGCGTGTACTAAGCAGCTGTAAAAGATTTTTAACATCTGTAAAAGCACCGACACGATGGATTTCACGGATGAAAATCCATCCTGAGTAGTTTCTGACCCCCTCCCCCCCCCCCCCCCCCACAATGTACAGACTCAACCCTATCACTGTTTTATTATATGTACAGATTATAGAGGTTTCTCCTACTTTTCTTTAACTTGTAGAATGCAGCGTTCCTCCGCTACCACGTACAAAGCAAACATACGAACGAGCGTCCTTTCAAATGCAAGGAATGCGATAAAGCTTATTCCTCCCCCAGTGCACTGTATACGCATAGAAGGTCTCACGAAGCTAGACAGTCGGTCGACTGTGCACAGTGTGACAAGTGCTTTATGTCACGGAGTGCTCTGCTTAAGCACATCAAGACGGTAAGTATGATTGGATTGGACAGTATCGATCGAATGTTTGCACAATTACATTTTCCGGGCTTTGTATTTAGTAAATGTGTATGATTTGTAAAAACTAATAAAAAAAAATGCGAGAAATAGATTCGTAGTCCTGTGGTTTCACTTTGATTAAGATTTTATAGCTTAAAATTTTGCTCTTCCGAAATTCTGTTTAAATAAGGTAAATCAATAAAATTCATGTTACTTTTTCAAGATTTCACTAAATCTCAATATTCGGGAATCTAGAATCGTCAATCCACTACCACAAGCCCCGAGAAACAAACAAAGCCATAAAGCATATTTTGTATTAATTGCCATAACTTATTAACACGCACAGGTTCACAAACACACCCTCGTACTCACACATACACACACCATCCCATAAACGCGTTCAACGGATTTGTCACATTGCAGGCACACCTCGGGCTCCGTCCGCACAAATGTCCGATATGCGACAAGGCGTTTCGGAACCTTTGTGACGTCAAATTACACACGAGGCACGTGCATTACAAGGAGCCCTGGCCGCAACGGTTCAGGGGCGACAGGGGCAAGGGCAAGGGGGGCAATAACGATCTAGTGTAATATAGGGTTAAATACAAAATATTTACACGCACATGACACTGATTAATTGGTAAATATGTACTATGTAAAACATATATTACGTTACGAATTATCCCATATAAAAATTATAACTTGAGTTCTGTTTTTATTGCTAATTTTCATTATAAGGAATATGCTCATATATCATACATTTCTCACTGGGCAGTAGACTAAAGGCGTAACCTTTTTTTTATAGAAACAAGGCGGCAGACGAGCATACAGTCCACCTGATGGTAAGCGGATACTGTCGTCCATAGACATCCGCGATACATGCCAACATCAGTCCAGAATGACAAACGTTGGCACGCCCCCGGATGCGCTGCCTACCTTTGCAGATTAAGGAATGGATTGGGAAAATGGGGAGGGAGAGGATGGGATGGGAATGGGCTCTGGCATATCTACGATAAAGTGGGAAATGCAGTACATTTCAAGGTAGTCTTCTGTGAGAGAGGGGTAACGTGGCCAGTCAGTGCGCCCAGCAGCTGTGGGAATGCAGCATGCGCTCTCCCCCTACCAAAACGGTAACCTGAAAACGGTCTTGTTTTGTGAATAATTTGAAGCATTAACCTCTCTCTGGCCGAGTGTCGAGCGCTAGCAGAAATGGCGTGCCCTTTGGCCGCGTACTCCACGCGCACTTAATAATTGTTTATGAACAATTCAATTATGTTTATGAACAATTATGTTTATAACAACAATTGTTTATGAACTTTGTATTTATACAAAGAACGAAATAGTAGTTGTTCCTTTTTTTCTTTCGATGTACTTTTTTTAAAAAGATAAATGTTATTTTTACGTGGAAAGCAGTGTAATATAATTTTTACGTAACCGTTCAGAAATTGTAAAATAGGTCAATCAAACTAATCGTGTGCCTGAGCACTCTATCGTGCTCCGGCATACGAAGGAAACATCAAATGAGTGCACGATAACGTGCTCTGGCGTATCGGAGGTTAACGAGGTTGCGTTGCAATATACGACGTGAGATATTACAAAAGTACAAAGAATAAGGACATTTTTTGTAATTTTGCAATTTTTTTTTGTTAATTGCAAAATTGAGGTAATGTATTTCTATGTAACCGAAATACGTAATAAAATTAAAACTAATTTACGTCCCTATTCGTTTGGACCGCTGAATTATAGCGTAATTTTCGCTTTTATAAATGACATTAGCTTTGTTCGCGGTAAGGATTCGGAACTGATTCTGGACTAGTACTGAACTAATTTGGAATCGTAGTAGAGCGCATGCTCGGTTATAAACCGATTCGTGATTTTTATTTCCGCGAACGATTTCGGAACCAAACTGCGTACGATCTACTGTCATCGGCAGTGTTACCAACTCTCAAAAATATTTATCCCTAAAGCTTAAGTCAAAAACCCCCAAAATCGCCCCAATTACTTAGAAATCCCCCTAAAAAAATATATAATAAAAGAAAAATTATAAATTACAAAAATGCAATGAAATTTCTTTACCTTTTAAATCTGGATCTGTTTCCCAAATCTACGTGTACTTCTGACTGTACATTTTTTTATTTTTAGTTTCTTTAGGCATCATTAACAAATTGCTTGTCGGCACAGCAGTACAACAACAAAATCGAATTAAACAAGTAAACAATAATCAACGTACATATGTATTTCCAGTAAGCATAGGCACAATAACCACCAGTCACCACAGAGTAGTTGTAATATATTTGTACTAGATGTCGTAAGTCGCTAGGTCAACAAATAAATATGATTAGCTATTATAGTTTGGATTGTCCCAGAGCCTATACTTTCACATAATATATGAAAAATATATATTCAAAAAAATATATGAAGAGTCAAAAAATCCCTAAAAATATAAAACCCCTAAAAAAAAACCATCCCACTTATTTACCCCCTAAATTTGGGGGGAAAACCCCTAAGTTGGTAACTAACAGATTACTCTTATTAGAGTATTATATAAACTTATTTATATAAACAACAAACAAAACTAACCATATTTTATTTAACCCTTAATAAATTAATAAAATTTATATTTTATTTAACTATTTAACCAGTTTATTAGTTTCTAACCAACTGAATATAGCCGCAGCATGTATGTCAAATGTCGTTAGGTAAAAACTGCGCATGTCTGGAACTACGATTCTTGCCAAAGTTATAGAACTGATAGAACGGATTCTGAACCGATCCTGAATCGAGTTCGACGGTTCCGCGAACACAGAACTGTAACTAGAAATTCTGAATTGTGTGTTCCGCGAACGGCATTATTTGAACTGCGCATGCGTATAGTTCCGAATCAGTTCTGAATCCTTACCGCGAACGAAGCTATTATTCTCTAAATTTCTATATTTAAAACTAACATACTTTTGTTCTGCTACTTTTTTATAAACTTGATATTTTCTCAAAAAAAGACTTTGTAAAAGAAACCTTTGACCGTGCTCTGTTCTACAAGCTACTACAACACACCGCACACTCGTACATTCGTAAAG
Source organism: Sesia apiformis (assembly GCA_914767545.1). Lineage (NCBI taxonomy): Eukaryota > Metazoa > Arthropoda > Insecta > Lepidoptera > Sesiidae > Sesia > Sesia apiformis. The sequence continues at coordinate 3,477,882 of OU611958.1, forward strand.
AACAGATAAAACCCGAACCGCTACAATTAGATATCTACAGCTGTGTAAATCGGGCGAGTGTACGTACATACGCGGTGCGAGTGGTGTGTGTGAAAAAGTACTGAATTTAAAAAAAAAGTGTAGAACTAAAATTGTTAGTTTTTACGGAAGAAAATCAGTATTAAGAATTAAGATGGTGCCAGGTACTTTTCTTTTAACCCTCTATAACGGTGGTGCAACTATCATTCATTATCAACCCTTAAGTATGTATGTACCTATCTACCTGTATGGTGTTACGACACATACAAACGAAGTGGACACTTTTTATTAGGAACTGTGAATCTAGTTTTCTTTTATCAATGCGTTAAAATAAAAACAACCAATATAACAATAAATAGATTACGATTAAATTGCAATTTTAAACAAATCATGAAAATCACTTCAATTCTAATAATATCGTTGTTGTTCGAAATTAACGTTTGCATGATTGTATTTGTAGAAAAGAAATACGTGTTGAGTTTGTTTATAGAAAAGAAATACGTGTTGACTTTGTTTATAGAAAAGAAATACGTGTTGACTTTGTTTATAGAAAAGAAATACGTGTTGACTTTGTTTATAGAAAAGAAATACGTGTTGACTTTGTTTATAGAAAAGAAATACGTGTTGACTTTGTTTATAGAAAGAAATACGTGTTGACTTTGTTTGTTTCGCACTAAATTTTTAAACGTAAGTAGATTTTTTTTATGAATAAATTATATTAGTGATTTTTGAGAATCTGTTGTTATGGGAATCCGTCTTTATAAGAATCTGTCCTTAAGCGGACAACACGGTTGGTGAACGTTTACTTGTGATCGGTGTATGTATGTATATGAATAAATGTGTGTACATATGTATGCGTGTATGTACTTGATTGTTTGAATACCACTAAATAATATTTAATCTAAGCATATTTTGATCATTTGATTTTGTATCTTTATCCTCATTTTTAATGTAAATAATTATGTTGTCATGTAAATAATTATTTTGTAAAATATATTTTTTCAAATACTTATAGTATTTTTTTATTGCATAAGTGACCTTTTCCATAAACGAAACCCAATTAAAATTATGAGACTTAGTACTTATTTAGTAATACATGCCCTTAAAGGATGATTATGATTTTAGCAATCTATAATGCAAGGTCGTGAAATTGTAAGGCTTTGGCCTGCTAGCAGCGCGTTGCGACGCGTCGCGTAGAATGACGCGGTGCGGCGCGTGGCGTCGCAGACGCGTTGTCCTACGTGGAGTTGTGGACGAGCGATTGCCGTCAGTAGGGGTACTATTCGAATTTTAATATCACAACGCTCCCCTCACAGAAGTGCGGTCCATCCGCATTTCCTCGATACGTAGGTGTCGCGTCAGTTCGGTCCACAAATAATTTTATACCGCGAACTCATAGGCTGTGGAACGAACTGCCCCAAGTGGTCTTTCCATTAAGCTACGATATGGGGTTGTTCAAGAAGGTTTATTCCCGTTTGCCTTCGACTAGTTTCGTCACCACTTGCGGCAATTGGGAAAAATCTTCCCATTTGCCATCAGTGTTGGCGACAGGGAATGAATTAGTTCCCACTTGCCATCACTGGTGGCGAACGGGACAAGTTTTCCCAATTGCCACTACCTGGGACAGTCGCATCTTTTATTTTAAGACGATTAATATCATATTTTGAGTACGAAAGATCTCATTTCGAGATACTGAAATAAATAGACCTCATGTTATACAAATTTCAAATGTTTTATTCATAATCAATCTTCATTTATAAAGAACTAGCTGCTGCCCGCGATTTCGTTCGCTTGAAATTTCACAATCTACACCACTTGTTATGTCACACACGAACTGAAATGTCGCTATTTGTATCTGATTCAATTCAATTCTGTGAAGCATACACCGAAAACACGAACTGCCCCTAAACTATATGAAATACACTCATTTGTTGAAACGACTCGCGCGCCACCTATTGTAAAATGGTTGTACTAATTCAGAAACCTTCGTGGGCGTGCGCCAACTCAACGACTCACTAAAGTTTCATCGCAATCGGATGAATGGTATAGGAACGCATACGGGACTGGCCACGTTAACTCTCTCACAGAAGACTACCTTGAAATGTACTGCATTTCCCACTTTATCTTATTTCCCTAATCTACGTACGTGTTTCGGTAGTGAGTGAGATGAGCCAGAGCCCATTCCTATCCTATCCCTCCCCATTTTCCCAACCCTTTCTCCAAATCCATTCCTATATCTCCAAAGTTACGTAGCGCATCCAGGGCCGTGCTAACGTTTGTCATTTTGGACTAATGTTGGCATGTATCGCGATGTCTATGGACGACAGTATCCACTTACCATCAGGTGGACTGTATGCTCGTCTGCCGCCTTAGTCCTAAAAAAAACAAAGAAACATCTATTTTTATATATAGGTATAGATAGATAAAAGTACAATTAAAAATCAGCCATCTTTATTACATTAATCATCACAGTATTTTAAAAAGATTAACATTGAACATCTAAAAATCATCTAATCAACTTTGTATACATGTAAGTAATAAAAAATATTAATAAATTTAACAATTAGTCATTCTTATCTCTAAATCATCACAGTAATTTTAGTAGTGAAACTAATGAATATACAAATATTTTACGTATACTTGATTTACAGTCTATGTGGGCCCTACACGCATAACCCCTGGTGTTGCAGGTGTCCACGGATGATGGTAACACTTACCATCACGTGGGACCGTGAGACACTTCCCTATTAAAAAATGTCGCTTATTATTATTCGATGAAAATATTTATTTAAAGTATTTATATTTATAAAGATAAGGAGCAAACAAGTCGTAAACGGACGTCCGTCACGCGCCGCAATGATAGACCTCTTTGCTCACGTAGGACACACGGATGATGGCGGGTGTGTTAGATGGCAGACAGAAACCACTCACCGATGAAATGAAACATCTCCCTTGATTAGGGTAGACCATTTTTTACAATTGATTATAGTGCAAAAGGATGTGTGTTGTAAAAACGATTTACTAGCGACACGGGTCTGAAGAGACTGAACGAACAGCGCGAGAAGTAAGAACTCAGCGCGAACTTCGAGCACCCAGTGACGAACAGGTTGCGTTATCCTATCCCTCTATTGAGTCTATAATATCTGTGGTAGGTATATATCTGTCAAATGACACGTATGCTCAGAGGGTGGTAGTGCTGTCATATATCTGCCGCGTTAAATTTGACTTTAGTCTCGTCTAACTAAATTTATGCAAAATACAAATACAATCCAAATTAGTCGTGTCACAATAAAGTAAATTTATATAAAAATCAATATAATAAATTGGTTGCAAAAATAATGAAATGCTTTTATTAGCATTTATAAAAATCGTAGATTATTATGAAACCAAGCCAAAGAAGATATGACAGAGGTCTAAGAAATATTAGGAACAGAGAAAAGTGTAAATGTGAAAATGAATTGGAAATCGAGGAAGTATTTTCTTCTAAATCTAGACGATTTCCTCCTCAGAGTGATACGAATAAACTGATGATAGATAGGTGCTGCTATGTAAGCCCACAGCAAAGTGACACGAAGAAACTGTTGGTAGATACCTGTCGCTATGAAAGCCCGGAGCAAAGTGATACGAATAAACAGATGGTAGATAGCTGCTGCTATGTAAGCCCGCAGCTAATTGATGTGACGAATCCTAAGACGGATAGGTGCTGCTATGTAAGCCCACAGCAAAAAGAGATAGGACTCGGAACGGATGAAGAACAGGTAAAGGCGGAATTATATTAAGTTATATGGTGTGGTGCAAAATTATGAGGAGTCACATCATGCCATACAAGCTTATGTAATTAGAATTACACACATAAATCAGATATATACGAGGGTCACACTGAAAGTTTCCGGAATGAATAAGGAAAAATTACAATGAATGGACAAAAATCAATTTATTGTTTCTCAAAATATTCTCCGTGAGCGTCAATACACTTTTTCATACAAATAAACTAATTTCCAATATTTATTCCACTCCTCCGTGATGACCTCGGAAACATGTTTTTCATACTCTTCGACAGCCTCTTCTGGCGATGAAAATCGTTGACCGCGTAGTTGATTCTTAATTTTTGGAAACGAGAAGTCACAAAGTGCCAAGTCGGGATTGTATGGAGGATGTCTCATGAGTTCTACTTTTTCGACTTCAAAAAGTCGTTTGTCTGGCCGTGTGAGAGCTGGCATTGTCATGGTGCAAGATTATGCGGCGTTTATGGTTGTTTTTACAGAGTTCGTCAATAACTCCCGGCAAGCAAATGGTCGTGTACCAATCAGCATTCACGGTATGACGATTCTCCAAAGCAACAGTAGCCACGTGTCCAGTTCTTCTAAAAAAGAAGCGATCATCTGCTTTGCACACGCACCACTTTGGTGGGGTTTGGTTCATCTTGAAAGATATAAATGGTCGATTGCTGCTTTGTTTCGGGGTCGTAGCTGTAAATCCATGTTTCGTCACCTGTTACTATGTTCCACATCAAATTTGACGCCCCTTCGTTGAATCTGGTAAGCATGGCATTGCACCAAGTAACGTGTTCCATTTTTTGAGCTTCAGTCAAATTGTGTGGGATCCACCGCGAGCACAGCTTTTGTACAGCCAAATGTTTGTGTAAGATTGATTGTATCTGACTCATGCATATGCCTAAAGATGCCCGAATCTCATGGTAGGTCACGTGTCTCTCTGTTTCGATAATATGGCGCACAGCATCGATGTTTTTGTTATTGACAGCGATGGATGGGCGACTTTCACGAAATTCGTCACTGGCTGTAACTCAATTTCGACAATGGCGGCGGTTTAGTACCTTCACCACTGATGTTATGTGGGTGAAAGTTGCGATTGCCTGAACAAAAATTGTAGTAAAATAATAAAACTATGACGGCGGGGTGACGGGTTGACGAACCTAAAGGTTATTTCATAAGATGTTGTTGCTTTCAGTATCAAGAACTACTGCTCGAACAGTATGGCTTCAATCCGATCTCACCAGAGACAATCAACCAGTTGAACGAACTGCGAAAAACGCTGGGTGGTAAAAGTACGACAAAGGTCGACAATAGTTCACAATACGATACAGCGAAAGCTGAATTTACAGTGTACGATCCAGGATCTCCGTTGCCAGCTTTCGCTGAATCTTCAGAGAAGTTAAAATGGATAAACGTTGAGAATGATGACGAAGTACAACAATATATCTTTAGTCAGAATCGGAGCTCTGATACCTCTGGTAAGTGGCACAAAAATGGAATTCAGTTAAACACATGTTTATGACCCTATTTAAAACGTAAAATGCGTACAAAATAAAAAATATATAATGTAGGCATAGCAGTGTTGGTCGATAGGTACCTACGTTTGATGTAGGGAAGTGTCAATAGCATTTATAAAGTACCTACCAGACCCGGAGTGACACAACAGTCGACATTCCTTTCATCTTACTAAACGAACGAGCCGTAGGTACATATACTTCTACATATTATTATCCTAAGCCTAGAAATAAAAATCGGTTTAAGATATCCAGATAGGTATTATTACAAAGAAAACAGTCACCAGTCTGTCGTCCTAATCTTTCTGATACCAATTTATAAAAAGGCCGATGGCATGGGCCAGTGAAAAAGGTAGATTCGACATTAATCGCACCTACCTAGGTAAGGTAGGTGCGATTTAGAAGAAAAAATGTTTATGGAAAGGTTTTAGAGCTTCATGAGCTCTATCCAACAAGATATCGTTTTTATTTATTAGCTAAGTTTAATTATTGACATTTTTGAAAACTACACCGTAAAAAATTTGGAACACTGAACCGATTTGGGATCTTCCACAAACTTAATTGAGACGTAGATCCAAATTATATTTATGCCCACTAAAGGCTCGCGCACACTACAGCCGCGTCGCGCCGCACTCCAAAATTGCGACATCGCACATTACAGACGCGGCGGGCCGCAGCTCAACGCAATAATTTAAATCAGTTAAACCTGTTGACATAATCTTTACGTTGTCGCGCAGTGAATAACTCTTGAATTACGTCCGTAACTGCGCCCGTTCAACGCACATTGAGGCGGGCCGCGTCGCAGCTCATATCTACCATTGGCGCATAAATACGGCTGGCAAGCAATCCGCTAATGCGCTGCAGCTCGATGTGGTGGCCCGCCTCTACAGTGCGATGGTTTTTATAGAATATACGAAAATTATTCAGGATTTCTGCAATGCACGTGAACCTTAATGGGGAATGTTCTCAGGAACAGTTCAAATTGACGATAACTTCGAGGTGATCATCAATCTATTATATGTAGTCACCGATGCGCGGTTTTACAACCTTTACAACCCGCTGAACTCCTTCCTTGACTGTACCTACCTACCTCTGGTATCACCAATCAACCTAATCTTTGACCTTTAGTTTGTGTATTGTATGTTAGTCTGCAGGCATGCCGAAAATGCCGATTTAGCTAAACTTGGAGAAAGTAATGCGAGGTTTTTTGAGGCTGTCTACTGAGCTATGACTTCAATAAAGTTTATTTTGATTGGTCCCTTCGTGTTGCTAGTGTACACGAGTGGCGATTGTTTTAATTTGACCCCCCAAAATGCATATAAGTGAATATTTATGTTTACTAACACATTACGGATGTACTTCATAAATAAATGGATTTATTTAGTTCCAGAATTATGTACACCCTCATCTACCCCATCTCCGCCTTTAAGGTTACCACCCTCCCCTACTTTTATAGTCTCTCCTTCGTCCTCAAACCCTGCGCCCAATCAGAAAACAATACACATATCACGCGAACCACAAATCAAAACCATTGCGGAGAAGTTCACTAAAATCAAGAAAAATAACGTGGAAGTGAGACAATTGGATGAAAAAGTGGTGTGTGTGGAGTATGATGTATATGATCAATCGCAAGAGGATTCAACGAGTCCTATACAGAAGATGAGGGCGTACTTTAGTGTAAATCCAACGTACGAGAACAGTAACGGTGATGGGAAAGGTAGGTATTTCTTATCATTTTCGCCTTTATTTAGACATTAAAAACTAAGTTCACACTACTTTACCATTGGTCTGTGTCTCTCCACTTGCCTCTATATGCTTCTTCCAAGGATCGCCAGCACATGGTCTTGTTCAGTGCCGGCCCGAGGCAAGTTTTAGGATAGAGCGAGATCCATTTATGGCGCCCCCTTGCTTGCTCCTAATACATACCGACATCTTAAATAGTTCCTCGTCTCTCAGACGGTATAACCCCCAACTAAAGCACAGTCGGCCGGGGGGGCAGGACAGGGGGGGCCGCCTTCTACATCTTCGCCGGAAGCGAGCCGCCGCGGAAACCCAACCGCCTCAGGTTGGTTTCGAGGCTGGTTGAGATTAATCCGTTTACGGATAAAATGACTGGGATGGTTTCAGTGGACGCCATATGCCACATGTTTTTGACCTCGTGGGCCAGGTCGAGATATTTTCTTCTCTTCTCGGTTTCGGCTTTCAGGGCTCCGTCATGCGGGATGGTGGTGTCCACTAAATATACCCGAGACTGCGTCCGGTCCATCGACACGATATCCATCAACCCCATATGCCCCGCCATAGCATCCCCAACCCAACTTGATTGAGTCGAGGCCGCCGGTCGGGGAATACAAGGTAATCCACCCCACACCGACAAACGCGCTCCGTGTCGATACCCAGTCAATGGTCATTCACATACTAGCTACACGCTCGCCATCAAAATATCAAAAGGCCAAAAAAAAAATTTTTTTTCTTTACTTCGAAGTGCCTCCTGGGTCTTGGCGCCTGGAGCGGCCGCTCCGTTCGCCGCCCTAGGGCCGGCCCTGGTCTTCTTCATACTAATGTTCACTAATTCTAATTAGGTTTGCTTGATGTAAGACTATGGCTGAGGTTACATTGTAAGTACCTACTCACATTAAGGTTTTTCCTTGTTGCTACGGTTGTATAATGGAACACTTTTAATCGCTCTAATGTGGCCGTAGAATATTCAACTGAGTTTGCTCTTCTCATCACTTCACAATTTGCTGTGCGCTGCCGGTCTTGTAAAATTCTATTTACATTTCTTGAAGATCCCCATGTCGTAGCGTAGTGTCTTGACGACTGTGCGCAGTGACTGTTTGTCACGGAAGTGTGGATTAAACACACGACGATGACGGGAGGTGCGATGGTAAAAACCCCGAAGTTCCCGATATCACTGTTATTAAGTCTACAAAGAGAGGTAGCTAATTATTTATTACGCAGGTACCGGAAAGCGCAATGTGGGTCGCCATTTGCTCAGGTAGACTTGAAGTTTGGCGTTGGCGGGTGGATCGTGTGTGGTGGTAAGCTTTGAGAGAAGTGGACGGTGGAGGCATCAGTGGAGCAGTGATTTTTTTTTAATTCAACGATATCATTTCAGAGCAAACAGTTCTAAATATATCAAGCGACATAAAGAGGAGATTCAACATAGACGATGGGCTTACAAACATAGACCAAGAGATAGAAATCATAGACGGAAAACTACCCGAAAATCGACCGTATTTAAACGACCTTAACAAAGTATTGAAAAGAAAGGTTGCTATTTCGGCTAAAAAGAAAAAGAGTTATTTGGATGTGAAGTATTTGTATGAAATGGCAAGAAAGAAAGCGCTACCTTTAGATCCGGAATTTTCAAATACCAATTTGCTATCAAAAGCGGTGTTACAAGAAGTGAAGAGGATGATTTTGGACAAAGTTGCCTCCAGTGTCCACGGATTCAGTCGACGATTGCTCAAGAATCAAGATTCGGAAAAAAAAGGTGTATTAGTTATTGTCGAGGAATTATTGAAAGAAACTACCGTGTAAAGGTTTCAAATTTTATTGTAAGTTTTCAAAAATATAATCATCATTTAAAAATACTATCTAATCTAAAAATAGATCTTGAGGTTCTTAAAATTATATATATATATTAGTATTGTTTCTAGCCTTAATATAAATTTATAGTACCTACTCTAGTGAAATAATGCCGGTTTGTATTTCAGATCATTATTAGTGATGTATATAACATAGAGTGGTTACAACGTAACATAGGTGTTTGGATGTTACGTTCTTTTCTTTTACCCAATCATGTCGGAATTATTACATAATCCTAAATTACATTATTTCATTCCTAGTACCTACTGTATAACTAACATTTATTTTAAAATCCTCACTAAATTTGTTTTTTTTAAAGCTAAATATTCATTCAACTATAATGTGTTATATTTAATAAAGAAATAACTTGTAATTTGTTGTTTTTGTAATTAATTATTTATTTACAGATACATTACGAAAACATTGTGCATGGGCCATTACCGTACCTCTAATTGTATAATTTATTGCATAGACGTGGATGACGGGTTCGGGTGTTTCGGGATTAGCCGATGGCTACTTTCATGCTTTCATAATGTATCTGTACATTAATTACATTTATTCAAATGCATGTTTCACGTGCATTGCGCGTCCGTTAATAAAATGACTAAATTGGTATATTTCAAAACAAGTAATGTACATGTAACAAATATAATTAAAGATTTTGAAATATAAAAATTTACATAGCTTGAACTTTGTTATCATGCCTCCCATTTTGCACTGTTTCTGGATTGAATCCTGGATCGAGACCAAGTTTTTTCATTTCAACTGCCATTTCAAAGAGATAGTCGTAGCATTCAGTCCTGAAATAATAAAATTTTGTATTTTAGGGAAATTTAAAAGATTGCATAGATTACGATCAAATTTCGGAAGAATTTCACTATATCTCGACTAACGGCGACCAGTTTTCACTGCAAAAATCAGTTTCAAACTGTATAACGAAATTTATTTCAAAAATGCAGGATGTATTTCACATAACACATTGAAATGAAATTTGACCCAAAATTATTTGAGGCCATATCTCAGTTGTTTGTAGATGAGTAAAATCAGTACAGCATTTCTTCTCACAGAAGACTACCTTGAAATGTACTACATTTCCCACTATATGCTATTCCCCAACACGTACGTTGGGGACACGTTTCGTTACATGGGAACAACACTATACGTTTTGGTAGTGAGTGAGATACGAGTATGCCAGAGTCCATTCCCATTTTCCTAACGCTTTCTCCAAATCAATTCTTACATCTCCTAAGGTAGGCAGCGCATCCGGCGCCGTTCCAGCATTTGCCATTCTGGACTGATGTTGGCATGTACCGCGAACGTCCGTATCCACTTACCACCTGGTGTTTCTACACATTTATTTCTAAAACGTATAGGAAATAACTAAATCTCCCCATAATAAAATCTCGTTATAATAATCTCTATTAATGTCTGATTTCTAATAGCTGATACATTCTGTGGCCCTAAGGCTCTGATGAAGTCTGGTGACAATGCGATCACTGCAGACCCATTGTAATGGCAACCTCTTATCGTTGCTAATTGCTAACGTTTATAGCTTGCGGATATCGCAAAATAGTTTTAGCAGCTAGTTGGTGGATCTCTTACGGTTTCATTTAGATGGATATAAATTATTGTACATTCAGAAGAGAAACACAAAAATACAAGTAATTAGAAGTACAAGTTCTTCTAGGCAACTTCTTCTATTGGGTGGTGGTAGTACGGCGGTAATCTTTTCTACATCAAAGGGCTGTATATAAAATTGATATACATGAAACGTAAAACCTCTAAATATTCTAAATAAATCTTTCAACTTAAAAATATTCTAAATAAATTCTTGACGTCACTCGAATATATACCAGTATATATACCCAATATATATATATATAATATACGAATATATACCAGTAGTATTGTCCAGTATAATATACTGGACATAGTTTTTGCAATTATAATAGTGTTGCTAAGCGACATGGTGTGGCCAATTTGTAGAGTAGACGAAAAAATTTTGACTCTAGTTTGAAAAGTGCTTACTACAGAAAATTCATTTTACAGCTCCACGTTCCTCCACGCGTTCAGAAGAAATCTTTCATATTACTGGCCAGAACTAATTATGTGAAAATAGTTTTTTTTGCAGACGTTACACATGTAACTTCAATAGAGTATTAAATACTATTGATATTTTTGGAGTATTATTAAAAAGGTTTTTATTCGAGTCAGGGATACGATATGTAGAACTGTCAATAAAGTGTCATCTACGTACAAATTTCCCTCTGTTTGACAGTTGTACATGTCATATCGCTGACTCGAATAAAAAAATCGACTTTAGGTATCATTGTAAGTTTTGATTCAACGCTTTGTTTTGTTGTTAAGCAACAGTAGGACAACAGTAAACCTATTCAAGTTAACTATGTGTTAAGTTTTATTTAGGAACAAACAGTTCCTAAATAAAACAAAATAAAAATAAAACTTACTGTGGCCACGTATCGCCCTATACACAGACCGCATGTCGACTCACCAACACAGCGCTAGGTTCCTGGATATTTACTTAATTACAGTTAAGTCCTTCTGAAATGGTGTGTGACTATTTGTTCCTAAATAAATAAAACATGAACTCACATAGTCTTAGCCTGTTGCCACGTATCGCCCCACACATACACCCCGTGTCGCCTCACTAACACAGCACTAGTTCCCGGATATTGTCGTATTGCTTCCCCCAAACTGCTCGCTAAGTCTTTCTCAAACGGTGTGTTCTCTATTATAGGTACAACTAATTTCTCGTCGTAGCGAAGGTAGCGATCAAGTTGGGCGTCTCTTATACCCTGGAATATATGTAGATATTTTTTTAATAGAACATAAGTCTGGCAAATGACATTTATGGAATGCACTATATCACAAAAAAGTGATTTTATATCAGGAATGAGTAGTCCAGTAGTCGCGTCGCTACTTTATTAAAATCAAACTTTACGTAAAATGTAGAGCATTAAATTATCTATGAATGCTAAAAAAAATATCATCGGAAAGGCAGTCTATGGTTAAAAGTACAGGAATTAAATAAAAATAATTATTTTTTCTAGCATTCACCAACGACTGAAATTTCCGCTTAAGTTTAACCGGTAAGAAAGTAAATTAGCGGTGTTCTGTTCGCAAGTGGACTCCTTAAATCAGCCATACTAATGATTTAATAAATCATCCGTTGCGATAACTTGTTTTTCGACACAGTTGCACACAATTTGACGACTGTATGGTCTCGGCGCAGTTGGCACAATTTGGCGCAGTTGGTAGTATAGGTCTCGGCTTTGATTCCCCGTCGGACGTTCATTTGTTTAAAGACAGATGTTTGTTCGCGTCCGGGTGTGTGTCTGGACACCCGATATAGGGAATCCTAGTGTGGGTTAGTGAGTATGGCGTTTTTTTAGAAAAGAACATTAAATTGTCACGTGTAGAGCTGCAATGACACTATTATATCGCTAATTATATAAAAAAAAACATCGATATCATTATAAAAAGGATTGATATCATTATAAAAAGGATCAATATCATTATAAAAAGGATCGATATCATTATAAAAAAGCATCAATATCATTATGGTATCTCCTAAAACCCATTTCCCCACAAATATTTTAAAGCTTATCATAAACAGATACACACACGCAAACGGGCACACCAATGCAAATACAAATCAACATGTATTATAAATAAAAAAAAACACCTATTACTTGCAGACAATCTATTAAATAGGTACTGTATATAATGTCAGTGTAATCTGTATTTGAACATTAGCACTAGCAATATATTAGTTAAATAAGTTATATAAAAGGCTGTAGATTACATAAATAAATTGCAATGCAACTACACCAAACCCTGCACGTATAAACATGTGAATAAAAATAATTTTTACTAAGTTTTGCTAGTTGGGTCGTGAATATTGTTTTAGTTGATTCAACTAAACAGCTAAGCTCTAGTTGTTAATGTTTCTTATTCAAAAACTACTGTGGAATTAATCATAAATGAATGCAGAAAGAAAGTAGAAAATTATAATTAGATCTTATAGCATCGGTTTTCTGTTTATAAAACAGTTTAAAGAGTCCTTTGTTATTGAAGTGTGTTTTAACGTTTGTTATGTTATTAACGTTTTGTTTATTGAAAATCACGTCAAACAGACAATCAAGCACACACTATATTATTATGCTTGAGGTTTATAATTCTAACCTTGATCATCTCCTGGTGTGTGATAGTGAACTCCTTATCGTACAAAAGCGTGCATCTGACTGCGTGTGGTGAGTGTGTGTGTATGACGGCGCCGGCGCCGCGCTCTCGGTACGCCAACATGAATAGCGGAGTGCATTGACTTTTCTTCAATCTTCAATTAAAGATATATAGATAAAACCTGTATTGTACACCAAAAACAAAACAATAACATACATAGTGGACACAAAATGCACAAAAGGCGGTCTTATCGCTAAAAGCGATCTCTGCCAGACAATCTTTGGGCAGCGTCGGACTAAGAAATTTATTAAATTTGACCAAGTTCTGCTGTCCCGATTTTTTTCTTCTAATACAATGAAATGATCGTTATAAGAAACTGAGTCTATCAGCATTAAAAAAAATTAGTCAATTTCATCGTTTTTATGGACAACTCAAGCTTGTCCAAAAAATTGACTATGCCAAAATTGTTTTCACAAAAAAGATCTAATGGTTTCTAAGACAGTTTCCCTGTATCTCTAATGATTTTAGATTTCCCCATACTGTCACAGTTAAAAAAACACCCTGTATATTCTAAATATATTCATTCATATTATCCAAACATATTTTCATATCAATTTCTAAATCTCCAAAGGTAGTCAGCGCATACAGGGACATGCCAATGTTCATCATTCTGAACTTATATTGGCATGTATCGTGGATGTCACAGGGTAGCAGTAACTTTACTACAAGGTGGACTGTCTGTTTGTCTGTCACCTTGTTAATATAAAACAAATTAGAATAGAAAATAAATAAATATAAAATAAAATGCAGTATAAAATAAAGTAAAAGGCTTACTTTTTCTCTGGCGGGGGTAGTTCTAAATCTTCATCATTGATGGTCTGCACAAACAGATCATCAGACTTCATGCGCTCTTTTTGGACTCCTGATGGTGCTATGTAGATTTTGTCCCTAAAAAGAGAAAAATGGTATGTACAATTAACTGTTAAACTAAACAATCGTAACTTTAACCAACCCTTTTCATTCATTAACAGTCTTATGCATGAGGGTTGTGTGGTCTTAAAACGACACACTGGCCAAGCGGGTTGGTGGGTCTGTTCTTTTAGAGGTGGTGTAGTTTCTCAGCGCCTGTGGTAGCGGTCTTGTTATCCCTTAGTCGTCTTTTACGATACTCACGGTAAGAGATGGGGTCATGCTATTGTAAAGCTGGCTGACACCTAACGACCAGTAAGTAATTCATTAAAGTTTCTGCCATTTCTCTCTACATTTTATAACTTTTTATGGAATGCAACATTTTTCTAAGATGTCTTTTACTCGGAGTATGATCGGTCAAAGATGCTTTTGTCTGGGAAGAATAATTACTAAATGAATTGGAAGGACGCTCTTCTTCTGTTTCTTGTCTTTCTGAATTTATTTTGACAGTCGATTATACACCTTGTCTTTGTAAATCTTGCAGAATGTAAATATTTGATACAATAGTCTGCATTTACATTGTTTACATGGGATTTAATAGATTAATGTAGGCGCGGCAGTTCTCTTGAAGTTCTTCTTTGAGTACATACATTGTTCAAAGTTTAAGCTACATACATATTTGTTTTTAACATTCTTTCTTTCTTCCCTTTTAAATCTATTACTTTGCATGCTTGTAACCACAGACAGCACCTATAACAAATTAGTAGATTATAATTAAGGTAAGAAGTATAATATTATAATTAATATATATATACTAAACAACGTACCTATGTAATTTACTTTGATACTTTGATTCACTATAAAAAATATTGTTGAAGTGCTGATATAACGAAATAAGCAGACCTTACCATTTAACTAATACTTATCTATGCTAAACCTACGTTGGGATGGGCAGTCACGTGATTGCTACAGGCCTGGCCCACTCCGCACTTCAGGTACGGAACTATGCGTATAGCGGCGGGGCCCCGCGCAGGGGTTTATTGCAGTCGGTTGCCGCGAGTTTTTTGTAACGGTTTTTTTTAGAAAAAAATAAAATTGTGTTTTAAATGAATAAAACTACTATAATTATGGGTTTACTATAACTTTGCGATACACGCACGGAGTGTCATTGTGTGCGTGACCTTCAGCGGTTCAGTGTTCAGCCTTTCTCTGATGGGCGTAGGATTCAAATTTGGCTCGCGCTAAACGAAATTTTATTTTATAGGTTTTATGGAGCATTCTTAGGGAGTGAGCCTTCTGTACTTGTACTACTAGTTCTATTTTACATTAATTTGATGCACACTATTGCACACGTTACCATTCTCTTAGCAGGTTCACAACAGACTTCACATTCTACCCTCACCAATACATAAAGCCAATCTATTTAAAACAGTTTTTATATAGATACCAGCATATGCCATTACCATTTATAGAGTTTCAAAACCAATGAATGCTATTGGCTTGGTTTCATATTTATTCAGATTATCAAGTCTTTACTGTAGTGTACTCCTATATCGCATATTGTGAATAAACATATCAACTGTTTTTCAAAGAGGAATTAATTAATTTACTCTTACCCCTCTTTTATAGAGATTCCACCTCCAGTTCCTGTCACCCATCCTAAATGGTAGAATTGGTTACAGAGCTCAGGAATCAAGTTCCTTGGGTGTTCCTGAAATATTTTAATTATTATTATTTTAGTATCGTTTTGAGAATTAAGTTGATATTAAGGTTTCATGGAGGAAAAATAATAACAAATAAATTTAGAAATACGTTCTACTTCAACATACATAATAATAATACTAGCTATCCATTTTTTATAATGTCATATTTTATATAATTTTTTATTCGTAGATGTGATAGAATAGGGAATGCGGAAATGAAAAAAATGCCATTGTGGTTAAAATTATTTTATACTGCAAACCCATAGGCTGTGGAACGAACTGCCTCAAGAGGTTTTTCCATTAAGTTACGACGTGGGGTTCTTCAAGAAAGCTGTGAATAGGATTTTGCAAGGTCGGCGGCGTGCCTCATACCCCCTGGTGTTGCAGGTGTCCATGGGTGGCAGTAACATTTAATCACGTGGGACCGCTTGCTTGTCCGCCCACTTATTTATATAAAAAAAATATGTTTTATTGAGTATTTAACACTATTCTGAATCAGAATCACGTGAACTACTGCTATCGTCGTCACCATCAGGTAATTGAATAATGATATCATTGTCAATTATGGAATCAATCCTAATATTGTGCTCATAGTATTGCAAAATTAGGTATGGTAGAATATACAGAGAGAAGAAACGTCTCTCTGAATGCTGAGGGGTCCTAAACCACCTGTGAGAGTGAGGTTCTTATCAATGATAAGTTTAGGTCACTTTTTTTGTCTTAAAGGAGCACTTCTGACACGTCTCATACCTTTTTTAAAAAAATATTTTACCTTATACAAATAAACAAATCTTAATGGAAAGGTAAAAGTACTAAAATGCCAAATTTATTATAGCACTGAATCTGTAATTTTTTTCTGTACCAAGCTCTAGATTTTGTGATGATTGAGTATTTTTTGGTGATAACATCCAAAAATCAGGACCCATTTTTATTAGTTACAGCTAAAGTAGCGATATTTCAATATTTTGAAGTTTACATTGCATAAGTATTATAAGTACAGTGTAAACTCCATTTAACGACACTCGATTTAACGACAAACTCCCTAAAACGTCGAAATAACTTGACTATGGTTGGTTTACCTTGTTTTCCATACAATGATACACTCTATGTAGCATCAGACCCACTCTAAATAACGACAACAATACGTCATTATTAAACAATAAACAGTACTTTCTAAGTTGCCGAAATAAGAACTGCAGCTGTGTACATTCTTTTGTTGCTTTATTGTCTAGCCCGTATTTACCTCGACTGTCGGCATCATACGTATCGAAGATTCTAAGAAATCCGTTCTTTTGTTTGTTGTGATTACCTTGCACGTGTTTACCTCAGCTACTAGACTGTCGTTAGGTTGTTATGCATTATTTGTACATTACCATATTCTTAGTTGCTCACAAACTTTCAAACTGTGAACATGGCGAGTAAGAGAAAATCTTTGTGTGTTAACGAAAAGGTTTTATTAATACGCGCAATAGAGGCGGGAGAAAAGATAAGTGATGTTGGAAGACGCTTTGGATTCAGTAGCTCTAAAAACGCAAAAAAACTCGCACTCGCACAAAAAACGACAGACGAAGATAACAGACTATACGCAAGCATTGTTATTTGTATCACTATTAATGTTTGTTGTTTGTAAATGTTATACAGGGTGTTTTTTTTAACTGGGACAGTATGGGGAAATCTGAAACCATAAGAGATACAGGGAAACTGTCTTAGGAACCATTAAGTCTTTTTTTGTGAAAACAATTTTGGCGTAGTAATTTTTTTGGTCAAGCGTGAGTTTTCAATAAAAACGAATAAAATTGACTAATTTTTTTTTTAATGCTGATCGACACAGTTTCTTATAAGGATCATTTCATTGTATTGGAAGAAAAAAATCGGGACAGCAGAAGTTGGTCAAATTTAATAAAATGTTTTTTCATGCAATAGGAGAATACAATGTACTAAATCATAGTCGAAGTATTTACTTGTGCACAAATCATTTAAAAAGTGTTCCATAATTGAATTTCATGTCGATACGTGCTACACGAAACTGAAATATGGAACGCTTTTATGGCACTCAAATATTTTTTCACAGATTTACGAACTCCATGCTATTACGAACTTTTTGAACTAAATTCAAAACAAATTCAAATTTAGAATCAACATTGTTCTAAGTGTCACCCTCATTTGTTATTATCGGTTGATGCTTGTGATTCATCATGGCGTTATCTTATACGCATAAAGTTGATTTAATTGAAGCGTATTTTCTTAATTATCGAAGCCCAGATAATGCATTAAAGTGGTATAGGGAACACTATCCTGACCGCGAGCTACCTAATCGCAAGATATTTGATAGATTAATTAAAAATTTAAGACAAGAAGGTCGTTTTAAACCCAAACGTGAGAGGCCAACAACAGTCGTAAATGAATTTATTACCATCGCCGTATTAGGATTCTTTGAAGCTTATCCAAAAGCTTCATTGCGGGAAGCGGCTGAAAATATCGGTGTGCATAAATCCACTCTACGAAAAATACTAAAGACATACAAGTACAAATGTTACAAAGAAGGTCGACTTGTGCAAGCATTACTTCCTGGCGATAAAGATCGCAGGTTATCATTTTGTCATTGGTTTGTAGCACGGACTGTTAGAAGTTGTTATTTTCCAAATCAGATCATTTGGACGGATGAATGCAATTTCTCTAACAACGGTATGTACAACAGGAGAAATAACCATTACTGGTCACGTACTAATCCATTTAGAACTACAGAGACGCATAATCAAGTCCGTTTTTCCTTTAATTGTTGGTGTGCGATTTTACATAATAAAATCTTCGCTATTAAAATTTACTACGGAACGTTGAATAGTGAAAAATATCAAGAAATATTGAATATGGTCGTGGATTTAGTGGATAATACTATTACCTTAAGCAATGTAAATAATGTTATCTATCAAGAAGATGGTGCACCTCCTCACAATAGTAGCGTGAGTAAACGGTTTTTAGATGAACATTTTCCGGGCCGTTGGATGGGCACATATGGTCCTATAAAATGGCCACCACGTTCACCCGATATGACGCTGATGGATTTTTTCATATGGGGTTACCTTAAGGGTCGAGTTTATGAATCCCAATACAACACCATACAGGAGTTAAAAGACACCGTATATTATCATTTAAACACCATTCACCACACGTCTTTGTCTAAAGCCACTAGAGGTGTTCTGAAACGCGCCCGTACCAGCATACGGCAAGCTGGAGGTCATATTGAACATTTATTGAAGCATTAGTTCTGTTAAGGTAACAAATTGTATGAAAAAACATTTTATTAAATTTGACTAACTTCTGCTGTCCCGATTTTTTTCTTCCAATACAATGAAATGATCCTTATAAGAAACTGAGTCGATCAGCATTAAAAAAAAAATTAGTCAATTTTATTCGTTTTTATGGACAACTCACGCTTGACCAAAAAAATTACTACGCCAAAATTGTTTTCACAAAAAAAGACTTAATGGTTCCTAAGACAGTTTCCCTGTATCTCTTATGGTTTCAGATTTCCCCATACTGTCCCAGTTAAAAAAAACACACTGTATATACTTTATTAGTAAATACATAATATTGTGTCGGAATATAAGAGACCTGTAGGCCAGGGAAAATTTTTTGGTGACCTAGTATGAAACTTTCGGGAAACATTCCTTGCAAAAAAATATGATTTATCAGAATGTTGTTTTTTTTTTAAAATCAGCCGTTTTGAAGTTATTAATTTTTTTCGAAAAACTGACCTTCGGCAGTTGTCTACGCATATCTCCGAAACTATCCAACCGATTTGAGTAAATTATGAG
This sequence comes from Sesia apiformis, assembly GCA_914767545.1. Classification (NCBI taxonomy): domain Eukaryota; kingdom Metazoa; phylum Arthropoda; class Insecta; order Lepidoptera; family Sesiidae; genus Sesia; species Sesia apiformis. The sequence goes on from OU611958.1 coordinate 3,497,408, forward strand.
TGTCAGCGTCCTGCCTAAGGCTTAAAAAGAGTTTAGAAGCAAATCATGACCCATGAAATTTTTTTTGAAAAATTTTGAAAAAAAAAAACAGTTTTTGCAATTTTTTTGTAAAATCGATTTTTTTCAAAATTTTGATAAGCTAGCCGAAATCGGCCAACAAGCCATTTAGAATATGTTATTTTAACCCGTTTAAAAAAAAAATCACTCAAATCGGTTGGATAGTTTCGGAGATATGCGTAGACAACTGCCGAAGGTCAGTTTTTCGAAAAAAAATTAATAACTTCAAAACGGCTGATTTTAAAAAAAAACAATATTCTGATAAATCATATTTTATTGCAACGAATGTTTCCCGAAAGTTTCATACTAGGTCACCAAAAAATTTTCCCTGGCCTACAGGTCTCTTATATTCTGACACTATTATAATAGTAAAATAATATTGATTTTTCTTCTCTTCATTTAACGACAAGTCTCAATAACGCCATAAAATGCGCAGTCCCTTCAGTGTCGCTATATAGAGTTTACACTGTATATTCACTTCACATACTTAGCACTCTGATCTACAGGGATAAGCTTGCTTTTGTACATCTCTTCTTTAATCGCATATAAAATATATTGTTTTGTGTATACAATAAAATAAGCAGATAAATAAAATAAGCAGTCATGGTACATCTCTTCTTTAATCACGTATAAAAATATATTGTTTTGTGCATACAATAAAATAAACGACTTTTTAATATTCACAACTTCAATTAACTGTACCGAAGTCATTATACGTAGGATCCATCGATATGTTTCATACGATTGTTGTCAGCTTATAGATGAAAAAGAACAAGCTTATCACTATAACTAATGTTTAAAGAATCAATAAAAAAATTAAATGAAATTTAACTCACAGGTCTCAGGTCAGACATTGTATTTTCGTCAATCTTATTTATAAATACTTAGGTATAATTTAAAACATTTACACTCTATAGAACCAATATAAGCAGAGAGTAATGATAAATTACAGCATGTTATCTTATCATTACAAAAGGTTATAATACTTTAAACTAGTTACAATAGGTATGATTATTTTTATTTAGTTTATTTTAGTGACAGCTAGATGAGTGCGTTCAAAAGTATTACATTTTGTTTTTGGTATTATTAAATTGATATTAATTATAAAATTTACTTTAATAACAAGTTTATCAGATGTCGTAAATGAGAAATTGTAAAATTTGTTATTGTTTTAAATTTATTTGGTTTTATTTTCTTCATCAACTTTCACTTAACTGGCTTCTGTTGTGACAGCCACATTACTTTCTGAACGTAACGTTATGATAATGACATTGACAGTCAATATTTGCCCTACTGTTATTTGAGAGAAATACAATGGAGAATTCAATATTAAGGGGCAACACTACTCTAGAATTTTGAAAAGATCGATTTTTTTGGCTTAATCTATACTTTAAGGTTCTAAAAATAATATACAATTGGTCCTATAGTGAAAAAAAATGCTTTTATACTACTTTTACCTATCAAAATAATAAGTGGCTCTATTACTTACAGAGCAAAAGGTTTTTAAGGATCTCTCGCGGCCAATTTTTAAACGCGATTATCTCAGAACTATGTTTTTTTTAATTGGGAGGATAAATTACTCGAAGACCGTTGCATGGATCGATTTTAAATTTTGACAGTAGCTTCACAATTACATTCTCTATCGAAGTACGTAGCCGTTTTTTATTCGATGTAATAAAACAAACAAAAAAAAAACAATAAACAATTTACTGCTCATTTTTTGGCCAAAAATCGATTTTTTTTTCATAAGTGGATCATTTCTATAAAAATGGATTAAAAAAACCCCTACGTACAATATAGCCAATAGTATGTATATATATATAGCCAATAGCCAACTATAGCCAATAGTATGTAGATTAAGAATTTTTTTGTTCCTAGTCTTAAATTTTACGAGATATTCGTCCTCCCGTGAAGGAGTTTTAAAAAAGGCGATTCCAAAGATTAGCTGTGTCGCCGCCATTTTGTATCAAAATAATAAAATATTTTTTTCATATTTCAATACATGTTTAATGAACCCTATAAAAAGATATCCTATTCCTTTTTCCATACTGAAAAATTTAATTGTCAAAGTTAGGCTTTTTTCCGATCGCTGGAGTGGTGTTACCCCTTAAATAAGTTATCATAGACTTAAAAATAGTAGATCTGTGAAGGAAACGAACTTGAATAACATTTATTCTGAGAATTTTTTTTAGATGGTAATATAAAAAACCTATTTTCCTCTTTTTCCATAACCGTAAAACCACAAAGATCCGTAAAACATAATTTAAAAAAGATCTTCCATTTCTGTATTCCTATAGAAGCATCCATCAAATCCTCAATCCAAACTGCAATATTAGCCTGTCAAAATTTTCCTTAAAATTTAATTATTTTCTTTGATCAGAGACTATGACAATTATTTAGATCTATTTCCTGTATCTAACTATTATTATTAGGTTTCATTGTTTTTCAATTTATTTTAGACGTAAGTAAATATCTGTGTTTAATAATTTAGAATCAGTATGCTGAAGTGGCAAATGGGCAGATCATATTTACCGCAGAACTTATAACTGATGGGGTAGACCAGTCCTCGAATGGAGGCCGCGTACCGAGAACCCCACTGCGGCCACGTGGACCGATGACTCGAAGAAGTTCGCCGGGGATGGTTGGTTGAGAAGCGCCGAAGATCTCGTGTGGTGGTGCGCTTTGGGAGAGGCCCATATTCAGCAGCGAAGAGATACGGGCTGCTAGTATGGTATGGTAATAATTTACAAGTTGTTCGTCGTATGTATGTGATGCTGTATCGTATAATTGATAGATACATTTTTAATAATCACTTTGGTTTTTATAATAAAGAGTAGCCTTTTATACTGAAACCGATAGCATACTACCCGATAGCGAAAACGAGATTAAAAACTGTCTTTCAATGACTTCTAGGTATTACTAGACAAACAGTTCTAAAGAAAAACTGTCACAGTGCGGGTTGTACCGACCTAAGTCGGTAACCCCGCACCTAAGTGCGGGGTGCGGGAGGGTACAATTTAATGCAGTGATTAACCGAACGCTCACGCAGATGCGACACGAAGCAATCTTTGTCTCTGAGAGTAAATTAATATTTTTAATCTCGGAAGTTTGCGTATTTGTAGTGATATGATATACATATAGAGCCGCTAACGAATATGTACAGAAAATCTAGATCTTGATTGATTACTTAGTTCCCCAAAACAATTAGTGAAATTAACACTAACATCATATTGTTTTTCAATAAGTATATGTTCCTTTAACATTTTTTTTCATTGAAACTTAATTACACAATAGAGACGCACTTTGACCTTTTCTTCTGCTGTTTTTTGCTTATTGTATAACTCCTTCAACTTTTTAAAGAAAAATGACAACTCGTTTGTTAAACGTAAATTTGGAAAAGGAGGGTTTTCTCTCTCAGTTTCTCTCCCATACTTGTTCTAGGTACTAGGTACTCTATTTAGTATTTTTTAACACTCGAAACGATCTTCTCCATTTCCTTACAAGTCAATTTGCAGTCACAGTCCGTCAACTTCGTTAGCTGTAGGTATTTATGAAAGAAAGGAAGAAATCGTTTTATTTGTTAGATATAATACGACACACAGATATAAAGATAAATAAACACGCAGCTAGTCTTGCAAATCAAAGCAAATCCTTTATTCTGCAAGAACATAGATGTAACAATACAACTACTTCCCATTATGTCCTGCCTTAAAACTTTATTTTTGGCTAATACAACATTTAGCAATTATTATTCAAATACCTATTATTCAATTCAATACTAAACTAATTTAATATACAAATGAAAGTTGACAAGCGCGGTAAATTCAAAAACGATTAATAGGTTATTTATTACTAAATAACTTTGTTATCTCGTTTAATATTGTTCTGCAATTCCATTTGTCGTTTTTATATGGGCGTCTTTTCTTAACAAATAAATTAATTCAAAAATCCAAATTCTCCAGTCTAGTACCTTTCTGTACTACAAGTCAAACTTTAGGGATACGTGACGTGCCTGTCCTATTTCAATTTAAGCCCCGCCACTTTTTACACGACCGTGACATTTGGGATTGGTATATTCGTGAAGTCATTTATAACTTTTTGTCTTTCAATGTGACTCCCAACAGTTTCGGTTGAATAGCTCTTTGGGTAACTTGAATTATGGGTTGTCCCGGCCAGTGACATATTGGCATAGAACAGTATCGTAATTGATCATAATTTGTGTGTTTTTTTACTGAAAGTAGGTGGCAGACGAGCTGACAATCCACCTGGTGGTAAATTAGCCAAGAGTGATGTACGTTCACATGCCCCCAGATGCGCTGCCTAGCTTTAGGTATTTAGAAACAAATTTGGGGAAAGGTTTGGGGAGGATGGGAATACAGAGTATAATGGATTGAATTGAGTAGTATCCCATTATACTTCCTATTTTACCTTGGTGAGTGGGGGTAGAGTGGAAAGAAGAAATATAAGGGGTCTTTTTCATGCCATTAAAACATATCTTCTTTATTAAACGTATGATGGAATGGGAATTATGCAGTATAAGATCAGTCTTATACCATTATACATCCTACAAATGGAATCAAAGGTTACATCTTTATTGCTACTTAAATTAAAATATAATATGTCTTTACAGGTTGTGTAATTAAAAATCATGCGAGACGTGAATAATTGTCTAAACCGTCGATACAAGGTTTTAGACGAGCTCATCAGCGATGTTCATTCTGCCATCCCTAGGCAGGACAGTAAAATGGAGAAACAAGTTAGTGAAGATGACAGTGCTAAACTTATGTGCCATTTATGGAATATCTTGGATGACGATCCTGATACAAATTTGTCGGTAGGTACCATTGCTATAGTACCTGAATAGCTGAAGAGGTTAGAAATCAATTTTTTACCTAAAAGTTCCAGAAGTTAATTACTTCTTAAAAATGGTTTCTTTAAAACTAAGTCGATATCTATCTATAGCGGCTAGTGCAGCATACAATGAGATTGCTGTTGTAGCGCAGACGTATCCCCGGATTTTAGTTAATATGGTTACGGTACATAAGGTGCTTATAGGCTTCAGGAGTTGTGCATATCAGACTATGGCTGGGCACATGCTCTAACGTCCCACTGCAGAGCATGCCTTTTCATCATATGTGAGGCTATAGTCCACCACGTGAATTTAGTACATATTGGTTATTAAACATGCCCCAGATTGTTTTTCAATTCTCGGGTTTTGCTCACGTTATTTTTTTTTATCGCCGGGTTAGTGATTATTTAAAAATCTGTTGTACTCAGTGGTATGGGAAGGAGTTCGAACTTATGAATTCTGAGTTTAGGAGCTCATGTTATCATAAATATGAAACTAGAGTAGATACCTCTGTCATCAATCATCACCGCTCTTAAACTGTCAGTAGTTTCTTCCAAAATTTAGAAAACTCCTACTTACGATTTTTGGGCGGATTTTTGGATATAAATAAATATATGTTTTTTTCTGATCCATCCATGACTGCCTACTTATTCAAAAAGAGAGATCAAAGTTGTGTAGCTTAGACACCAAAATAATGTTTTATACCATAATTTTGTCTGATATTCATGCAAAAATTTGAATGGTTTGGGACTTTTACTGAGAGGTAGTTAGACATCTGACTAATTCGTAGACTATTTTTTACCTAGATAATGACATTTTAATGCGTACAAATTTCTACAGCCCCATCGACGCGCAGTACAATGACTTATTAAAGTTACATGGAAGGACTTAATGTTTTTTTTTATTCTTTTTCCGTCAGCAAACGGTTCAGCGGTGTATGAGCTTTGACAGCAATAACAATTGTTTCTCTCAGCAACAGCACGTCAAGTGTTATATGGCTAATAATTGCAGGAAAGATGACGCCGACAAAAAGAACAAGGAGGAAAGACCCAGTAATATGAAAATGTAATTATCATTTATGGTTGATGGGAGAATTGATTTCTTAATAACTTGGTGTGTTGAAGAGACCAAAAACAGTACTTCATCCCGAGGCAAAGCCTAATGCTTTACAAAATTCTGGTTAGACCTCATATGAAGTACTGTCTCACATCTCTAAATTAGCACAACGAAATAACAATAGAACCTTTATATCCGCTATTGGAACTCGTCCAGCTGATTTTTATTATTGTTGTTGACTATAATGTCACGCACCTACTTATCTATATACGTGTAGGTATTTGTTACCGTTTTATTAGTGACTTAGGTACCAAAAAAATTTCTTTCTGCATGTACCATTTCTCTCAGAAATTATAACAATGAGATATTTATAAGCCATTTAGAAAAGCAGACCGGAAGTGTTTAGAACCTCTCAGCATCCTGATAGACATTAGCATCCTTCTACGTGTTCTATCGTCTGTACAACGAGGATTGCTTTAAAGAACTGTTCCATATAATTCCAACCTCGGGTTGGAACAACAGCACCTCAGCATCCACATTTCTTTGACAAGGGAATATGATATATGTCAAATATCGCACAAACCTTTTTAACTTGTTTATACCGAGAACGAGTAGTTTATGGAATGAACAGCCTCAGTAGGTTCAGTAGGGGTTCTGCAAGGTCGGCAGTTTATCAGTATTATCCCCAATGTTGCAGCTGTCCATGAGCGGCGATAATCACGTTCCGAAATAATAATCAAACATATGATCGAAGTGATTAAGACTAAGAGAGATGACGAAAAAGTCACGATACGATTTTAAAGGGATAATTTACAAGAATAAAATCTTTCTTATCTTTGTTGTATCTGCAGCAAGGAAGGCAGTTCTAAATCTCCGAGATTGTGCCCAAAGTGTTCTTCAAAATTAGCCTCCAAATCAAATACTTCAGATATGGGCAAGGACAGTATACCGCTTAGTCAAGTTTTGTGCAATTTGAAAGAGGTCAGTATAAGTGATATTTGCAGCAAGAATAAAACAGACACCATGTGTTATGAAATGTAGCGTAGAATATCGATTGACCGGATTGATCTCTGCCTTAAAAAGTGGTTTGTAGGGTTGGCTGAATGAAAAGAACGGAAGATTCCATATTTGAATTTTAGCACTTTTTTATGGGTGAAAATTTGTAGCAGATATTCCCCCCGATAGTAGAAGGATAGCGTTGTTCATTGTCATTGATGAGTATATGTCAACACCAGTGAAAAGTGGCAAACGTTTGCATATTTGCAAATGCGCATAAAAATTTGCATATTTCAGAGATTTAGGATCAGAATTTGGAAAAATTAAAGGAGTCTGTGAGGAGTCTGCCTATTCCCATTCAGTTTCATATTATTTGAGGGAAATATGACAAAATGTACTGGAGTATCCTATACCATACCCATTCAGTTTAGGGTTAAGGTCACAAGAAATAATTGTTGAGCCACTATCCGTTATTCTTAATTTTGTTGTGTTATAAAATATTACAATACTATACCTTTTTAAACTTTCGAGTTTTGCACACATTTTATATTGTAAATCGGGTCGGACCGAATAAAATTAAAAGCCTTTGTTTACCTTTTATTTTTACTCTACGTTTCGGCACGGGTTACACCAGCCGTGGTCACGAGTTGATTGAAGAAGCGGGTAGTTCAGGATGAGAGCTGCGAGCGGTTTTATCAACTACCCACATTTGATCTTCACATTCGAAAAGGCTGCGCCACGCTACACTACCAATGTCCGCGGACATATTCGACGATAATCTTCCCATCTTCCCGATTGAAATTACTACGCGTTTGATTTTTTTTAATTAGCAGCGTTGAGAATCGATTTACAATATAAAATGTGTTCTAATGTGTTCTAGTCATGTTTGATGTTCATATGTATCTATTTAAACGGGTTTCAACGCGTATGTTTACCTCATTTACTTTATTCGATGTTTCGGTTGATAAATAAATGTGAAAAACGCGAAAATTTCCTACGTTTGATTTACGACTGTGACGTGATATCATTGAATTATATATTATATTGTCGATGTGTGTTTAATACAGTCGAATTGAGAATACAGGATATGTATGTATGGTCTATAATGTCCCATTGCAGGATACAGGTCTCCCCTAGTAGTTCACCATCACGAGGGCCTAGTGCGGATTGATGGATCACACACTCCAGTTTTTTTTTGTTACGGAGTATGCGAGTTTCCTCACAATGTTTTCCTTTACCGCCGAGCTAGTTTAAATTTTAAAAAATCCGTATTTAAATAGAAGCTCAGTGTTAACGGGCCGAGGAATGAACTCACGATCACAGGAATGTGAGTTGAGTATAGATACCACTAGGCTATCACCACTCTTTATTATCAATAAACGATTTTGGGTCAACACTGATTGTAAATGAGATAGAGAGACACAAGCTTATGTTAGTGAAAGTTACTACTCCACAAATAGCTATTTAGAATTTGGAGTGAAAGAACATTATCGATATTTGGTAGTCTGAATGAAACATAGGAATTCACGGCAAGAAGTTCCTACCTGCAAATATCAATTTACTTTAAAAGGCTGCATCATATGATAAAAAATGTAAAGCCAAATTGAAGGGGCTAATGGAAACGCAGATACTGTTACAAGAACAAATACAAAAGTTAGAAGAAAGAGAAAATGCCGGGGTTGAGATGTTGAAGCAGGCTGATTGCATGTGGTCGTGTATGGAGATCACTTATAAGAAGAAGATCCAAGAATCCAACGAGAAACAGACGTATCTTCTTGACAAGGTAATAAGAGTTAGGGTTATTAAAAATTTTAGTGGTGTATTTTGTGACTATAGGTATTCGTAAAGAAATATTTTTTTTTTTATAGAGAAGAGGGCGGACGAGCAAGCGGTCTCACGTGATGGTAAGTGTTACCGCCGCCCATGGACACCTGCAACACCAGGGGGTATGCGGGCGCGCCGCCGACCTTGCTAAATCCTATTCACAGCTCTCTTGAACATTGAGATATCTGAGTATTGTGGATTTTTTTTTATGTACTACCTATTTGTGAAAGCCTTTACATAGCATTGTTATCGGTAAGCGCATTGTAAAGTATTTTGTAACAGTATTCTTGCGGTTTCCAAATAAAGGAAAATTTTCAAAATAAAGCATCCAAATTTTACTCAGGTTCTTCACGTAAAGGCGGCAATAAGTAACCCATCATCAGGTGAGTCGGCTTTTGAGTGAATTAAGAAAGTTTAGCTTGAGTAGATAACCTTAATAAGCCTTGATATCCTTAGAACCCAGCAAGAAAGTCACATTATTTAGTAGTGATTCAGTTGAGCTAGAACTTTTGAATGATTTCTGAATTTAATCTAGTTAATAATAAGTGACTCACCTAATGACCTGAGTGAATGAATGCTGCATTCCCACAGCCGCTGGGCGACCAAATTAGACACTCTGGATAGAAAAGTCCGATTAACCATATCTCTCCATAGGATGCACCATCCAAAGTTTCAATCTTCAGGAAATGCAGTAAATTTCACGGTAGTTTTCTGTGAGAGAGGGGTAATGTGGCCAGTCGAGTGCGTCCAGCGGCTGTGGGAATGCAGCATACCCTCACATTTTTTTCTATTTACATATCTAGAATGTTTACCAATCACCATTCTTATAGATACCCCATTAATCTGGGAAACGAAATATTTATTTATGGTAACTGTAGGTTACGGTCAATAACTTGACATACATTACAATTGTATTGGTGGTCAGGCCAGGTTTCATACGAAAGTGCCCATCATTATTTGCCTTTGCGTTTTCCACTACGCTAATGTTGTGGTTCCTAAACTAAACCACGATACCGAAACTAACAAAAGTACTTGCTTTGATGCCAAAAATATCGTTTTAGTTAAAAGAAGCAGAAGCCAGTGCTAGTAAATGGCGTAAGTACAAAAAGGATTTAGAGACCGATATTGCTGGTACAACCAAATGCCAGTTGGAGTTGGTCGAGAAAACGAACGATAAGACAAATGAATCGATACACTTAGACAATGAGATAATGGAATTGGGAAGGAAAATTGATAACGGCAAACACGAAGCTGATGTGGCTTTAAAATCATTACGCTCCAAGAAAGAAACCTCTGATGTGAGTGCTTTGAGATTTCTTTACTTATAGATGAGTTCGTTTAATCATTGCTCTTTTTCAGTGAACTGTTGTAGGTATTTTGTGTGAAATTAAATCCCCATACTCGTAGTTATTTTTAAAATTAAAATCCAATTTATTATTGAGAGATTTATTTATTTTTAATTACAAATTAGTGAGCTAAAGCATTGACGTGCGCTGTTGGACGGTTTTAGAATAATACCACTCGTATGTCGCGAAAGGTGACAAACAAAGCCGCTACCACAAGCAATGAAGAACTGCACCACCTCATAAAGAATGATCTCGTCATCTCGATTGGCCAGCGTGCCGTTTTAAGACCATACGTCCACATACACCCCTCATGCACCAGACAATGTGTATGAGAAGTCTAATGTTTATCAGTCAATAAGGATTACGGTACTTATAGTACGGAAACTGAAACGTTGGTCAAACGAACGTGCGCACAAACTTTTGCTCTAATTAAAATAACACGTGTTTAATTTAATTAGGCAAGCAAACCCGCCGGCCGATGCTAAATTTGCTTAGGGAATGTACGCGCGGCCGCTTGTAGAAGGCGCTTGCGCAGAGCCGAGCGAGCGGGCGCCGCGCAGTCACTACCCATATCCGACGGCGAATGCATGCGCATTTTTAACTTCTGTTGTTTATAAATTTATATGCCTCTCCGTAAAGTTTCTTCTAGAGGTTAATTTCTAATACTTCGTTTTCCTATCTGTAATATCCTATGTTCAAAATTCATGCTTGTCTTATAAAATCTTAATCGGTATTGTAAATCTTGGCATACCTACATAAATAAAGTGCCGTAAATAAAGTGTGGACTTTCACTATTAAAGAAACATAAGTGATAAGAAGAACCCTGTTCCCAACACTTTACATGTTTGTTTTACAACGTTTGTATTTGCGGTTGGCGCCACTTAGCCACCAATGAGATAAAGAGCTGTAAAGCGGTTTATATATTCGAACGCTCGATTGGCCAATACTACTGCAATGGCCGCGCCTAGAGGGACAGAGATGCTGTACTAGAACAAGACATGATGTATGCCATTCGGATGCCAGATATTACAAGTTGCTCCCGTCCATGGACATTTGCTAACATCAGTTAAAATGACGGATGTTGATATGTCCACAAATGTGTTGCGTACCCTCTGGGAATTGAAAATCAGGATTTGATTTGATTTCATTATCTCGCTTTTGGATATAATGGTATGGAATAAGATGGGCAGCGAAAAGGGTCTAACCACTCCCACTCATTCCCTAAACTCTTTGGTATGTTTCACGGCACTTTTTTTTATATGAGCGAAGAATGTGTGTCCTGGTGGTAAATGGTCACCGTTGCCTATGAACACCTGCACTGTGAGTTTTTGTAAGAATGGAGTAGGTTAGATACTGTTGGATACAGCATAGTCGTCGGTCGAAAATGTGCGAGGGTAGGCTGAAAACTAATGCACACATGCTTGTAGAACGCGAACGAAATGACCTTCAGAAACGCGCCAGGTGGCATCTGGATGTAACATTCCCCCTCTATACACGTGCGCTGTTTGAATGCGTTGCGACTTGCGTTTATCTAGTGTATTTTGAGTGGCGGAAGTATGGAGACGTATTCCAGTGCCATGTCAACGCGAATTAAACAGCGTGATGTTATCGAATTTTTAACTGCTGAAAAAGTGACTCCTACTGAGACTCATCGTCGTTTAAAGGCTGTTTATGGTGACGATGCTGTTGATATGTCTACTATAAATCGATGGGTAATAAAATTTTGTGGTTGCGTTTCCGAAAAAGCCATAATTGTTGATGAAACTTCTTTTGACTATGTTTTGGGATGCTCACCAAGGTTACGTGACCGATTTCATCTGGAACGAGGGGCAACGGTAAATTCTTCTCAGTACATAGAGACTCTAAAACAGCTCCGACGTCGAGTTTGTCGTGTTAGAGGCGGCCTGGCGCCAATAATCTTGCAACATGACAACGCTCGTCCAGATACCTCGCGCGCAACTGAAGAGGCTCTGCGTAACCTGAATTTTGAACCGATTCCACACACTCCTTACTTCCCCGATCTTGCGCTTTGCGACTTTTATTTTTTTCCTCTACTCAAGAGAGACCTCAAGGGTAATCATTACACCTTGGACGATGAGGTGAAGGCTGCTATCAAGTCCTGGATTCGAGAAAAGTCTGAAGATTTTTTCAGTGACGGAATGGAAAAAACTTGTTACACGTTGGGAGAAATGTGTTAGCCTTAACGGTGACTGAATAGTCAGTCACCGTTAAGGTTGAAAACGGTTGAACTGTTGAAAAGTAAAAATATATGATTTTGAAGCTTAAGAATTGTACTTTAATGTACTTTTTGCCCGATCCACCTATTTGTTTTTGTCGTGTTCTACAAGCATGTGTGTATTACTTTTCAGCCTACCCTCGTAATTATGACCGGTTTGAAATTAATGAGGAATTTTAGGCAGTTACCTAAGTAGTACTCTTTTTACTAAGTAGTTTTCGGTGCAGGAACGATTTCAGATTGAATAAACATTTGTTTAAAGAAAAGAAATCTGAGTAGTCGCCTCTATATGTGTATCTGGTACACTGGATTCATGGCATAGGAATAGAATGCGTTGTGTCGTGTAGTGGATGGGATATAGAGGCAATATGTATTATTGTGTAAGGCAATGAGTATGGCTTACCTACAGTGGCGTAGCTAGGTAACCAAGGGCCCTGGGGCAAATTAAAAAATGGGGCCCCACTGCTATGTAAACTGATTAGGTTTTATCAAATAAAAATATGAAATATACAAATACTTTAAAAATGCTAAGCTACTTAAGCTCTATTTTGTGCACTGCAGGGCAGGTAATAAAAATATTAAACAGTAACAACATAAATAACAATTAATACTTGGTGTAGGTTTGGCTAATAAAACGAAATAGAGAAGATTCAAGGGTTTATTATATAAAGGTCGGGCCTACCAACTGACTAAATAACAATTATATTTACAATTTTTTCCTAGCTTTAGTTTTCGCAAAAGTATCAATGACTTCGTTTAAATCCAGGCTTGATGCGGTTTTGTTTTCAATTGCTATTAGCGATAAATGTCGGAGTCGAGTTTGGTCCATATTATTTCTTAAATAATTTTTTATTATTTTTAATTTGCTAAATGACCTTTCAGCTGCTGCAGAAGTGACAGGAATTGTAAAGAATAATAACATTGCTGTAAATACTTCCGTTAGGTCGCATTCTAGCACTCCATATTTGCTCATTATTTCCTTACATAATTGGTGAACAGTCCATGCTTGAGTTAGTTGAGGTAAAACTAGGTGGTAAATATTAATAAATTGAAGTGAAAAACTAGGGCCTATTATATCTGAATATTTTCTTTGGAATTCGTCACACTTTTGTAATAAAGTTGCTTCATCAACATGTAATAAAAATGTTGGTGTTAGAAAATCGAATATATGACAGACTGCACTCATACCTATAAAATGTGTATCTAATTGAGATATTACTGTGTCTAGTACATTATTGAAAATCTCAATTTTAAATATTTTTTCTCGGTTTGGAAATCGGTGATCAGCAGCTAATTCATCAAAATGTTTTTTAACTTTTCTTTGCCTTTTTTCTTGAAAATGGATATCAATACCATATTTTCTTGCAGTTTCACTGGCTTTGCACTTGAATAATTCGAAATCATTTCTATAAATTTGCAACTTTGCTTTGGTCTCTGCTAAAACTTTACTCGCCTCGCCCAAATTGATGTCGCATTTTTGTAAAGTTTTGGATGCATAATTGATGTCGTTCAATACACTGTGCATGAATTCGCAAAACAACACGAACTCGAAATTTAGCATTTTTGTTTTAATACTCTCTGCTTCACTACGCTCATCTTTATTAGGACTCTTTAGAACTATTTCTGATAATGCTTTGATAATATCAAAATAACGAAGTTTTATTGCAGATATCGTATTGAACCTACTGGACCATCTAGTCGGATTTAGTTTTTTTAGAGTGGTGTCCGATTCGCCAGTGAATTTTGACAGTAGATCCCAACATTTGATGCTGTTTGCGAAAAAATTATACAAATCTTGCAACGTTGCGAAAAAAATCTGTATTTCCACACAACTGCTAACGGCATCATTTATCACCAAATTTAAATTATGAGTGGCACAATGTACGTACTCTGCGTTAGGCGTTATGGATATCCTTAATATGTTTTTGTACACCATTATACACAACACTCATCACACTGGCTCCATCATAGCCTTGCCCCACACATTTTTTTAAATCAATATTTTTGTCGATAAATAATGTTGTCACTTGGTTGACTAAATCTACTGCGCCATGTTTGATGGCTGCATAAAAGCCTAGAAACACTTGTTTTACTTCTATATCAATTGGCTGTCCATTTTCCGATCTGGTTATTACTACATACCTCACAACAATGCTTAGCTGATCTACCTTCGATATGTCCTGTGTCGTATCCATTATGATGGCAAAAAACGGTGACGCTCTAATTTGTTCTAGTAGATGGGTTTCGAGTTTGGTCCCCAAGCTCTCAATCATTTCATTTTGAATTGTTGCACTCAGATATCTTGTAGATCCTAAAAACATAAAAAAACACAATTTCAAAAAGTCCTGATATTAAACAGTTAATAATTATAAACAAAATAAAACAATAAAAAAACTTAGAAATAATTATTATTACCTTTGGGCATATCCAAAACTTGCCGCAAAATGTGATCATATCGGGCGACAAGCTCTACAAAGGACAGAAAATTTCCGTGGTATCCTTCCTGACTTAAGTCTTCTTGATGTCCTCTCAAAGCCAAAGAACTCTTTGCTAGGGTAAGTATGATATCGAATAACCTTTGAAGAACCATTTTCCAAAATGATGCTTCTTTGCGAATTTCATTTTCAAGTTCCTTGTCGATAGTATTAGTATCGTTTTTTTTCCAAAATTCATACACAGCACATGCTTCCGAATGGCCACTCGAACAACTGTGTTGTTTAATTCTTTCTGATAAATGCTTCCAATCTCGAATTCCCGTACACCAAACATTATTCCTTTGTGAAGCAAA
Organism: Sesia apiformis; assembly: GCA_914767545.1. Taxonomy (NCBI): domain Eukaryota; kingdom Metazoa; phylum Arthropoda; class Insecta; order Lepidoptera; family Sesiidae; genus Sesia; species Sesia apiformis. The sequence continues at coordinate 3,512,560 of OU611958.1, forward strand.
TAACCAGCAGGGTTGACAATAGGCAGCGTCTAGTATTTTGGAATAACACAACCAAAAACGATTAACTGGCCCATATTTAGGACACGAAACGTAGTACGATTTTGAAAAACACCTATTGTTCTGGTTGATGTCTGTTGGAAAAGGTCCTGAAGGCTGTAAAGGCCCCATATCAAGAATTTGACGTTTTTCGTTATCACTTAATATTTTGTTCGTGAAGTTTCTCAAGTCATAAGAAGATTTGTCGTACACATTTTCGAAAAATGTAGAGGTCTGTGGTTCCTCCAAACCCTCCGCTCTTATGTGTGTCATGCAAACATCATCCACGTTCACATGATCGGCGGCGGAGGTATCTCCAACTGTAATAATTGTCGAATCTTCTTCAGTAGGCTTCTCAACCAACACTGCAGTTACCACATTATTTGAGTCACTATCAATAGAAATATTTTGGCCAGATGTACTTGCAGAAGGCTGACTAAAAAACTTGTCAATTTTGGGCAATTTTTGTTTACTATCTTCTCTTTCTTGGCGTTGTTTGCGTTTAAATGCACCACTGGGTTTCTTCTTTTATCCATAATTTTAGTTTTCTAATTTATTTAAACAATACAATATTAGATTGTGCTCGAGTAGGTAGGTACTCACTGTTCACTGACGACGTTAAAAGTAAAATAAAAGGAAAGAGAAACACAATGATACGCTACAAGTGTCGTTGGGGAATCCCCGGAAAAAAATTTATCACCGTTAGTGTTACCACATTTAACGGTGGAGACCATGAACGATCTCCTGCCCGCGGACCTGAATTAATGTACCTACTGCAGGTGACTTGCATTTTTTCACGATATTTCGCGTTATACAATGAGCTGTAGCCGAAATCTATAGATTTGACACGATTTATTGACTTAACGGACATCAATATGAGTGGTAAAATCAAATAAAATTGAACCACTATATTGACCAGTACAAAAAAGTTTATTGACATTAGCTTACTTACTCCTGATACAGCATTAATTTTTTAACCGTTCTCGAAAAAAAATCTTAACTCGAATTCACAATAAAACGCACATCGATGAATAATAAAACGCACATATCACTATCCGTCAAATTGACAACACTGCCAACCTACAGAAAGAATTTAGGGGAATTCCCTAGGCATAACTTTTGAATTTCTCTCAACTGAGTTGTCATGATTAAAGTGGGGTTGCAACCTGTCATATTTATTTTGAAAATGGGAGAAATTTCCAAAAGTTCAGTTCGATCGAGATTTCTGGTAAGGATTCGAGGGCCCCCTGAGCTTGAGGGCCCCGGGGCACTGCCCCGCCTAGCCCCTAGGTAGCTACGCCACTGCTTACCTAAAGTTATTATTTGTACAATACGTGGTGATATAATATGTATAACATCAGGCAAATCCTGATGATAATGATAGGATATATATGTGGGATGATAGGATACTGTTTTGCAAGCGATTGATGAGGCCTCACGCATGACGGTGAATGACAGAAAAAGCTCTATAAAAATTAAATATAGGATTGTATCTTTCACTAGCTGCGCCTGCGACTAAAATTCCACGCGACGCGTGGAATTTTAGTTTTTAAATTATAAATTGGGATATCTTTTCGTCCCGTCAACCAATTGGGTTTTTGAAAAAAAAATTTTTTTATCATTAATGGAAAGATCATATACACATTTTATAACAAAACTATTTTTAGTTTTTTTTTTTTCGCTTTAATTAAAAAGTTATATTTAATTACAAATAAATTTTTGAATCCAGTACCGAAAACACGCGGACAGTTCCCGAACAAACCCGAGCGCGTGTGACGTCACAATGTTAATTTCTACTCATTGTAGCACAAAGCTCATACAGTATTTTGACTATTAATCGATTAAATCTTGTTATTATCGTCAGTATATTAATAAATATATCGAAAATGTCTAACCTTAAAAGTTATCGTGCTTGCTTCGTACCATTCATTATGTACGAATACTACAAAAACAACTCCTGAAAAATGTTTTTAAATGTTCCACAAAATGTTAAACGTCGAAATAAATGGTTCCAAGCAGTGCGACGACCTAATTCCAAAACAACATCAAATTTTTTTTGTTGTGAAGATCATTTTGATGTATTTTATAATAATATAGTAATTAAAAAATATTTATGTAAACGTATAAATGAAATAAATAGCATTCGATAAATAAAATTTAATTATATTTAATGACGAATAAATCATTTAATATTTTAATTTACAATATAATTTTTTTATAAACTTACCTTGATGCTTTAGCACCTCGAACTTCAGCTGAATTAAACCGAATATCATTTTTAAGAAAATCTGTTATCATAAATATATCCACATTAGGTATATTATCGGAATTAGCCTTTTGTAAATCCTTTATCACACATAACTAAATAAAAGTAGTTAATATAAATAATTTTTTAAACTAAATGTCGGATATTTGTCGTCAATTTACATGTAGAAGCCTGTGATACTGTACTATCGAGAAATCCTTTTAACATTATGACGTCACAAACATGGCGACCAATCGTAGCGCGTTTGTAGTCACGTGATTCTTTTTAAAATTTTATCAATTTTAAATTGTTTATAATAAATTAAATAAACATTTTTTAAGAGTATTTCGCATCGATTATTAATATAATTTATGATAAAGTTTTAAAATACATAAAAAAAATTGATATTTTTTTTTTCAAAAACCCAATTGCGACGAAACAAAGCCCATTCGAAGCGTCAAGCTAATCTTAATCAACCTGTGGAAACCCTATGAAAATCCGTTCGGTAGTTTTGGAGATTAGCGAGATCAAACAGACAGACAGACAAAAAATTTCAAAATCGTCTTTTTGTAATACTCTTCCTTCATCGCCCCCAATCAGTTTTCGGTAAATATATTCAATGTACAGACACGCTGGTTCTACAGTTTTATTATATGTGTTGTTATTGCAATAATTAGTAATATATCTCCGTTAAATTATATTAGTTTTTGTAACATGTAATTATTGCTCATTATTTGATCTATAATAGATAAAATTGGAGGCCATTGCCACCGATATGAAGAGGCTGCAGAAAGAACTGAACGAAGAGGGCAAACATAAACAGAACAAAGAACAAGATGGCGCGAAATTCGTGAAAGAAGCGAGAGACGAGATAACGAATCTTTGTAAAGTTCTACTACTAAAGAGATTGAAAAATGAAAATATTGAAGCAGAGGTAAAGTAAAAATCTAAATTTTGTAAAATGAAAGTTCAATAAAAATGTAAATTATTTTTGTGTGCGTTAAATGTTTGTGTGTGTAGGTGTGTCTAATACAGATTGTTAATCACATTCAGTGTCTAAATTACAACATCTAAATTGGTTTTAAATGATATAGAAATTGTCATCATCTTTAACATTAATTTCAATGTTTAGATATTAAATAGGTTTTAGGTCATTAATTCAGTATAGAACATGTTTGATAAATAATACAATATTTCACGTGCAATTACAGTGTTTCGACAAATTACTCCATATTTTTTAGGTATAATTTATAACTATTACTAAGATTTCTCCGGTCTATGGTTTATACACATGTTCCAGTCTATATTTTATACTTTCTCTTTCTCTAAGTGCATTGATAATTTATCTTAAAATCACAAACTTAGGTATTTTAATCTGTCAAGCAATGACCTTTAACCTTTTTATTGTTTGTCTACTTTTATTGTTTGGGATGCAGAAATCTTTCTGCCACCGTAAAATTTAAAAATCAAACGTATCACGTACCTATTATGTACACGTAGATTGGTATTCTTCAGTTTTAGATTGTTAAAGAGTTTTGGAATAAACAATGAAAACGGCCGAAGTCAGTGTAGTGACGGGCTGGTGGAACCAGTGGAGAGACGTAGGCTGATGGTATACAGTCTTACAATGAGAACTACTTCACAATTCATATGGTTGTTTGCATAGTAATTTGATTTTTTTTGTGAAAATTCAAGACAATTTTCTTATAATATAAAAATATTGAGACATTAGTGAAGTCTAAAAAAATATAACATTTTTGTTTTATTATTTTATTTCAAAAATCAGATGTTAGAGCAGGTGTCTATCTAAAGAGAATCTTGAAGCAAGGCAGAATTTTAAGAGAATTCTAACCAAAGCAAAGTGTATTGTTGGTACAATCAGATCCCTTTGTTCAGATGACGTCTTATTTCATCGGTTGATAAAACTATTAAACTATTTACAGAAACAAAATATTCTAACAGAAATTGAATTACAAAATGAAAATTTCGAACGATGTCGAAATAGGTGCAGCTCAAAAGACAAATATCTTGACAAAAAAATTAAGAAACTCAAAACGGAAGTTGATAATTTTAGAGCACAGTGCACCAGATGTCATAAATTTACCGACACTGTTGATATTAGAAAGTTTTGTATAGATTGTCCTAGATGTTTAGCAGAGAAATGTCTTTATGAAAATGGTCAGTGTATTCTTGATAATGCAACTGATTGTGTGTGTATGAGGGTCAAACAGAAGTTACTTGATAATATTTTTGGACATATGTACACTGTTTTGGAAAGAAAGTCTAAAATGGAGCCAGGCAAATTAGTAGCTGATTCGATAATAACATGTTTGAAAAGAAGTAAAAATGGAAAACTTGATGAGCCTACAAGAAATATCATCCAAAATTTTATACTAACTACTGTGAGGAAGAGTTTGAATTTGACTGTTGTTGGTGGTGCTATCAAGACTCGATGTGAGGTATGTGGCAAGAATTTTGTTATGGTTTTCTCGAGAAAGACAATAAAAAATGTACTGGCCACTGTTAGAAAGTTGATAATGCTATTAAGACTCGGTTCTTTATTTGAACCGATAATTCCTTTCTTAAGTGGATACTTGAGTTATAAAATATGTTCAAGTAGGCGAGGTTTTGTTACTTCTATAAGAGGTATCAGTTATTTTGATTGTACAATCTTAGAATAGTGTAAAAGCTTCAAAGGATTTCGCCAACCTTATGGCTCGAAGGACCAAATCGTGGGAGGTGCGTGTTGATTTAAAATTGCTAGGCTGTTCATTAGTTGGTACATAATAAATAGGTTAAATAATGTTTGTAGGTGTAAAATTGTAATAGCTTTTAATATTTTTTTTACTTTGATAACATGTAGATATAAAATAAGCTATTATAACTTTTATTCAGTATATAATTTTTTGACTTTGATAACAATAACTTATTTGTTTTGCTACTTGACTTGTTAATCGACTACTTGTACTCTAATTTTAAATTAGAGTACAAGTATCTAATTATAAATTGACGATGTACATCTGTTTTATGTTGGGCAAAATATTTTTTTTGATCAAAACTTATATTGTTTTTGAATGCCTCTCTTGACTTTACAATCCTCTAACAACTCTATATACCATACAATTTTAAAATAATAATTATCCCTATTAAATTCATATGATTATTAGTTTTTGTTAATCATATGATAATGATATAATTAGCAATATTAATGTTCATTATAACATCTACGTGTTAAGATTTGTTCGCCATTGATGGCAAACACTTGCAGTAAGTCATACAAATGAAATTATTTATATACATTAAATTATTTATATGATTATTGATAATGAATTTCCATTTAGATGGACCAAGACACTTACAAACAGATGATGATTTGTTTGGAGCAAGTCAAAGTTACGAAGCCGCCAAAGACAGATAAGGGAACCGATATAAGGAAGGTAACTTAATACTGAATAATTACTGAAATAGGGTTAAGTTAGTTTAAAAAAGGTTATGTGTTCTTAACAAAACAAATTAGACTTTGTTTTGTTTAAAGTGTGTAGCAACTGAAATGATTAGTTTTCACCGCAAAATGCTCCTAAACTAAACCGAAAGTAAAATAAAAAAAAAACGTTGGCTTCCGCTGGTCACAAAGGCGGACTTCGATATTATTCGAAAGGTTTAGAAAAAAAAAAGTCTATATCAAAGCTGTAGAGCTTTAATTTTTGTGGGATTTTTTGAACAGTTCACCGTAATTTTGTAACTACTGAACAGATTGGGCTTTATATTCGATTCCAATCCAATTTGTTTAAAATGCAAATAAATATGGTGAGCCCGAGGTAACTGACACTGCTTTAAACAGAGGTGATAATTGTTTACATATCCATAATTTTATTCATCGAGACTGCAAGTTTGCCCTAGATTTAAACCTAAATGTTGTGATATTTCATTGATACGGTTTTGTTTTCCGCAAATTCGTTTAGAATAGTATAGATTTCAATTTACAAATAAAAAAAAAATTGCCATTTAAAAAAAAATTGATTCTTCTATAGGACCACGTTATGTTTGTTTGTGCAATCTTGTGCATGAGGGATGTACGGGCTTAAAACGCCACGCTGGCCAAGTGGATTGACGAGTCCACTCTTTTAGAGGTGGTGTAGTTCCTTGTGGTAGCGGCTTGTGGTATCCCTTAGTGGCTTTAACGATATCCACGGGAAGAAATGGTGTAATGCCGGCCCACCCCACATCACACTATAGCCGTCCGACACCACACAGCACAATCCATATTTGTAATATTTTCAATTTGTTAATTAGCAGCCTTGTAGTCGTTGGGGAGGTACTTCCGAGTGCAATTGTCCCAAAGGCCCTAAAAACTGTGTGTGCACTAAGAAAAAAGGTCTGCGGCTGCCAGGTGACCCCACGCCTTGTACTTCTGAAACTAAGGCTGGAGATAAGAGAAGGAATAATGAGGTTAATGTAATTATTGTGTTTAATACAGGATGTTATCCAAACCTTTCCCAAAACCTGAAACCATTAATATGAAGTTCATGATTCAGACTTCATTGATCTGAATAATTCATGAAAAAAAATGTCCTTTTTATGTTTTTTACTAAACGACGATGACATTTGTTTCTTTTTCTTTAGTTATTTTGATTTATTTAATTATTTTTCTGTCGCTTTATTGTAATTTCTCCTGCATACTGTGGCTTATAATAGAGCCTTATAAAGTGTGGCTTATAAAGTGTTTTTTTTTTGGGCGCGGAATTAAGTGAAAGGCCTATTGTATTTTAAAATTGACAATTTATATATCTATCCATATTCAGCAAAAAGCGATTTGATTTAAAAATAGGTATAAAAAAAATCAGCGTATACCACTTGAGATATACCTAAAAATGAAAGCTTTTATTAAAGCAGTTAATGTCAAAACCGTGAGCGAACCCTGATAGAAACACATGTTCTATTCTTTATCCTGTATTGTGAAATTATTTTTCATATTTTTTTTTTAGGAAATAATCCCTATCGCTTTACTAGTTACAATTGTTTATAACGATTATGGTAGATTATGATTCATAATCATGACAAATTTCATTGTCTTTTTTATTTTTTTTATGTTTATTGTTAGGTTGTTAGGTTAGATTGTTCACATCCGTTCCTCTATTTCCAATAGTCCTTTGCTAAATATAAATAATAAAAATTTGGTATTTTCATAAAAAAATACATTACAATCTCAAATAACTGAAAATTATGAGTAGAATTCATGGTTTCAGTCTTTGCGGAAGATTTTGACCCTTACTATATATTTTAAGTAAAAATGTATGGCCATCGTGCGCGCGCGCGCCAGTCGGTAAGGTAGATTTCCCTATCATCTTTGTATCCTACCGGATCTTTGTATCTTTCCGACTGGCGTTTGAAAAATGTTTAGACTAAATTTTTTACACTTGATGTTCAGAAAAGGGACCTTATTATGATTTCTAATTTTCCAATTATTGAAATTTTAGTAAAATGATTAAAATAATTACATTAGTTTTAACTGCTTTACTTGATTGAATAGGTGGTCGTCAAATTTGTACCAAGTCAAATTCTTTACTTGTTAATTTCCGAACTCGTCTAATTCTTTACCCGTCTATTAGAGTGATTCCCGCTGGAACTGTACATAAAAGAGATCTGGCTAAATAGTACTCTAAATATTAACCTGGTACATAAGCTAAAGCCATGTCGCATTTCATTAAAATCAGTTGTTTTTGCGTTATGCACGTTCACGACAGACAGATAAAAAATCTATAAATGGTGTGTAATGGTAGAAAAATGGTAGATTTTATAACAGACAAATCATAACATATAATAAATAAAATAAAATAAACAAATATCTATATAAGATGACTAATAAATAACTAAATAATAATTAATTAATAATTCATTCATAAATGTATCGTATGATTTAATAATGTGATATTATAATTTAATAAATAATAAAACAATTTAATGCAATTTATAATGTATGTATGTGTGTATGTTTTATGTCATTAAATGTAGTTTAATGTTACACACAACATGCAATACATAAATGAAGTACACGCCAATGACTTTTCTTCAAACATTATTTCATGTACAGACACAGATTCTGTTACGATTTCATTATATTATATACATATAGATTCTTTTTATTTTAATGTGTATTATTATTTATTTATTACTTATATTTTTTATTTAAAAAATAAAACGTTTCTATTCAAACAAAATGTTGAGACAACGACGAAATTTGTTGTTGGAAAATTTACCCGAAGTCAGTAAATCATTATTGACAATTAGGTACCTTTTCTCAGAGAACATCCCAATTGTAGTTTCACGAGCCCTACGGTTTTCGCTATGCGGTTTGTAGCTTGGCTTGACATTGTAGGGATGGCTGTGTTGGATAGCGGATTGGGTTCTTCACTAATATTTTGTCAACAGCCGACTCTTGACGCGCGCGTTCTTTCCTCGTGGTCAGCTCGGACTGTCCGACTGATCTGACGACGAGGAATCGTTATTCCTTGTGGTCCGATTCATCTGAACATGAGGAATTTTCATTTCTTGTAGTCCGATCGAAATACAGTCAATAAAAAAAATACCCGCAGATTACAGGAAAGAGAATATAATAGACATACAATCTATATAGAGATTCTTATAGAGATACAATACCATTGAACAATGTCAAAGTTATCGTTGGATATACAGAGATTATATATTTTTTACAGGAGATTGTATTAGAGGAACAAGTAATTAAATGATGTATAATTTTTGCATTTTTTGCTGCATATATGCTATTTTTATTTCACAAATATCTTATTATTTGATTGCTAGGCATATCAAGAGCTAATTTTTAAATTTTTGCAGCGGCTCCGAATTTTAGTGAATAAAATATGATACTAACTTAAAAGGTAGATATTAGTTTAATGTCGTAGAACAGTGTATTTTATAAAACCGATTTAGCCTCGATATTACATAAACTAATTCTAATCTCTAACACAAAAAAGGAGGGGTGTTATAAGTTTGGCGCTGATGGGTAAATTTGTTTGCGTGTCTTCAATGGACGGTCGGATTTTCGTGATATTTTTTTGTTGGATAAAAAAAAACTTGAAAATATTTCGCCAAAATTTACAGTATAATATCTGTCTCAGAATGTTTTTTCTTGATGTACCATTTAAACAGTAAGTTTTTGGGCTCAATTCCATTATGACTTCATTCAGGTGGAAATCAAGTCATGTGGTAGTAAAGGGAACATATGCGAAGTGGACTGTGCCATGCACAATGCACCCAACAACGTTGCTCATGACGTGTCCTGGAACAGTCAGCCTTGTGGACAATCCTCTCAAATCCAGAGGAACATGCGGTCCGTACAATGCTCTCTTGGCCCAGAAATTCTCTCAGCGACAATACCAGCCATCGAAGTTGATGACGAGGTAAGTTCACTTTCAGGGCGTTATAATAATTTATTTTCCTTTTAGTTTGTTATGTTCGTTGATAATGTTGATTAGAGTTGTAAAGGTTAGAGGTACTTTATTTGGACTTACATAGTACAATTACATAGTACTTAGTACAATCTCAGAGAGTTTGAAATTTAGTTCGTACTAATCAGTTACTACTTAACGCCTCAACAGCTTAACAGTTTGATCTAGTTTACTAAATAAACTAAATATAAAGAAAATTCGGAAATATATAGAATATTGGTCAGAATTTTTTATTAAATATTTTTTTAAATAAAACACTATTTGTTTTATTCGTAAATTTATTTTCTTTGTTATTAATATATAATATAGTCACTAGTCACCAAATAACAAAAACAAACATCAGGAGTATCTTGAATTTGAGTACGGATTTTTGGATTATCATTGGCTCCGCCATGAAGGAAAACATTATAATGAAACCAGTGTTGAAGTGCAAACTGGATAAATAATGAAAATAGTTTTAGGAAGTCTTTAAGTTATTTAACCAATTAAATAAAATCGGTGCAGATGAGAGCACTATTCTGATAACGAGATTTTAATAAAACTAATTTATAGTAATATAAACGGCCTTAAAAAGGTTATGAAAAGGAGTATGTAACAATTCGCATGGATGAAAATTAAAGAACTATTTAAGGTACGTGTAATATCTACCAATATCCGTACTGGGCCTTCGTGATGCTCAAAAATCCCCTCATGAATGCAAAAGGCCTTGTAATGGGACATTATGAGCTGACATCGTATGCAACTATAAATATTATTATTTAATCTATTAAAGATGTATCAGCTATTTTATAGAAAGAGGGCGACAGACAAGCATATAGCCTGATGATAAGTTGTTATTGCCCATGGACATATGCGAAAAATGACAATATCAGTCAATGCGAAACATGACAATATCAGTCAATTTGATTGTCATATTGTCTGATATTGTCATCAGTCAATATTGATAATTGATAGTTTGTTGGTACTGACGCAGGTGGGCTATCTGCTCTAGGCGTTTAAGATTGAATTGGGATAGGAAAGGAAGTGATCGTCATGAAGATAGGACAATCATTATCCAATTTCGAATCACATCATCTCACATTCCCCATACCCTTGGGAAACATTTTAAACTTGGTGCTAAAAGATGTTATCATTTCCTTTTAGGTACCTAGCAAGATTCCTTCTTTAGAAAAGTCGAAAAAAGTTTCTCCAGGTAAGTGACTATAGATTTTGCAGAATAAATGCTTGTATACGTGGGAGTACAAGCTGTTAATAACTTCATATTAAATATAATAATAATATTTTATAATACTGCTTTGCTTTATCAGCTCCAATTTTCATTATTTTAGATCGTAAAAGCCTCCCTCGAACTCGAGTTATCGAAGAAGTCATGGGACGATACACTGAAGTAACACCTATTCAAAAAGTAAGATCATATAAATCTCCTAACTCAAGCGACGAATCTTTCTAATGAAATGACGAAATCTAATATTTCTGTCTACATTATATATGTTATATTAAAATTTTTAGTTGTTGATTGTAATGTTCAAAATAAAAATAGCAAAGGCACAAAGTGGTTTTATTGCTTACATTTATCTTCTTCAGTCAACTATTTTAAGAAAAACAAAAATTTATGGAGAGGTACTTATATATATATTTGTGTATTGAAAACTTTTACCCCACATTACTAAATAAAAGAACTCATATATTTTCAAGGTCTCTTATGAGACCTTTGAAAATCCAAAGGTTATAAGGGCTATAAGAATTCAATAATTTCAAGAGAAAAGTACGTTATGTAACAATTGCTATTGTTTACTTACAGTTGATTAGAGTATTGTTAACTACATATACTTGCTACCAAAAAGTAGTTAGAAACTAAAATACGGTGGTAGATATCGTACTTAAAATTACATTTTTTATTGTTACGGATTTTTTTTCCGATGAAATATCAAAGAGTGCTATTTGCTTATATGTGTTGGATAAAAGAAATCGTTGACTAAGGTACGTATACATATTTTTCACAACTTTATACACTTTCCTCTTATCAAAGATTAAGTTCCTCCTTATAACCCCTCCTATTTTACGTTCTTTTCTCCTCTCTTGGTTTTGTACTCCCACGTTAGAATTTAAATATATGATAATATTATGTAGCAATAATAACTTTTATTAATTTGCAGGAGAAAAATATATAATAGAATCATTATCTTCAGAACCTATTAAGATTGCGAATGCAAATTTGAATGATATTGAAGAAGATGATATAAAAAGTGAATTAGACACTCAAATTCAATTAAATTCGAAATATATGTTAAGTGATGTTTTAAGTAAACAAGAACAAGTGAGGGCTGTAGCGGAACTTGATAAAAATACGATAGAAACATATGTTCGGAAGAATACAATTGATATTGAAAACAATAGTGGTAAATTTGAAAGTTATTCCGCAGAATTGACTACTACGTCTTCGGGAACTCTTGCTCTAGGGTTGGATGGAAATGTGATTGATTTAATTAAAATTAAAATAGCGGAAGATCCCAAAATTTTTGTTTATTTGAAAGAAATTGTGCCAGGTCACTTTGGGGTAGATTTTAGCTCTACAGAAAATTTGTCGAGCGATAGATATAGAATCATAGCAAAGAATACGGGCTCCAGCACTGTTATTTTGCAAGCCCATAAAAATGTTATTCTCAAAATACGAACAACTGCTATTGTGTCGGATGAAAAAACAAATTCTGTAGTAAATATAACAACTTATAAAGAATGCGAGTCGAAGAATAAAGTTGATGACGAAGTTGATACCTCTCCAATAGAACCAAGTAACATGAGAGAGACTAAAGTTAAAAAAGTACATGATAAAAATTTTGAAGAAAATAATTTACAGCTTAAGATTAAAGCGAGTGAAGGAAGTAGAGTTTCCACAAATATCAATCTCGATTTAACGAAACAATCGCTTGAAAACGTTATTTCAGAATTTAAAACTATAGAATCTTTAGATAAGACAACTTTAAAAGAAAAGGTACATTCAACGAAAAAAAATACAACCGAAACTTCTTGTTGTGACAGCAACGAAGTTTTTTATGGGGAACGAATGGATTCATTGACATTGATAAATAATGATGAAATTAAATTTATTAATCTCGGAAACAATGAAGCTATACAGGCGAATTTAAAAAATCCCCTTGTAAGTAAAAGCGTAGATTGCACTACGTGTAGAAGAAAATCCTATATTAATAAGGAATTAAGTAAAATGTGCGAAAAAAACAATACGACGTTAAAAGTAAGAGTAAAAGGGAAAAACGGAGGGCAAAAGCAAACGAATGCCACTTTAATGAAAACATTGTCTGGAAATATAGCTCTAAATGTAAAGAACATACGAGATTTAGGTGAAATATCTTTTTACTCCAAAGAATACCCCGTATTATTAAGTAAACATTGCACTGGTTTATTTTCAATAGACATAACATGTAATTGTGACAATACACCTCCTAATGCAGTATTGAGAAAGACTGCATCTGGTGGGTTGTTGGTGGTAGTAGTACCACCGGAATTGAAACCATTAGAGATTGACGAGGAAAAAGATAATAACAACTGTAACCGAGGTACCTTTAAAGTTAAGGTTAAAAGTGTCGACCATGATATAATAGAGCCTCTGGCTCTTCTACGGTTATCACATTCAGGTAACTATTTATTTGTCCTAGATAAAGAATTCGAGAATCAATACAAGCAAATAATTCAGCGTTACATGGGTGACCAGTGTATATGTTCTGTAAGGCTGACGAAAACTCATTCTGGTAATTACATAGTCAACTTTGATAACGAAAAAAATGGTCAGAATGCATTACTAGTTAAATCTCATTCAGGAAATATTAAAGTACACGTAAACAGCTCAGTATTTGACGCTTTGGAAAAAGTTATATCAGTAAGAAAATCAGAAGAGCAACTTCAACTTCAATCAAATCAATTTGAAGAATTATTACGAAATATATGTACATGTGATAAGAATTTTGATATTGAAACAACAAAAAATATAACACGTAGAGAAATAAAATCAAGTAGTGACTCACATTTGTACGTTAAAGTCAAGAATAATCTTTTAGTCGATAATAAAAGCCTATTAGCACAAACTTCAGATGTACTTCGAAAATCACCATCTGGTCACTATGTTTTAGTATTTAACAAGGAATCCAAGAAGACTCCTATTAATAATTTAGGTTATCTTGCTGCTAATTCGCAAGGTGCCATTTTTATGGCAAAAACAGAATCTGGGCAAATTGTTATTACCTTGAATGGTGATAAAGCAGGAAAAGGAGAACAGAAATCACTAAAAATTACATCATCTGGTAATATTTACGTTTTGGTAGATGGAGAAATGAAACAAATCTCTAAAGATATACTTAAAAAGCCAAGTTACAGGTCTGGAAGCGGTAGTGTAATGTCAGTGCATATGATCGCCTATCTGGAAGATCCTAAAAATAAAGCAGTAACTACAACTTGCAACGCCAAACCTAACGATACTACTTGTAATGATTCTAAATGCACCTGCAAGGAATATCAACGTGAAATTCGAAATTGGATTTATGATTATCCAGAAAAAGACACAAACTCTAGTAATGTTATATTGCAGACATTTTCAAGCACAAAAGATCAATCTTCAGAGGGTAGTTTCAAAACATGTATTTCTATTAGGAGTAATTGTGGTTTAAAATATATGAATAATAATAATAATAAAAGAGATTGTAACGATATACCTCCTCATATAATTATAAAATCTGGCCATCATTCCCATAGACCGAAAAATAAATCTAGAGTAGTAAAACAATGTTTTCTAGACACAGAATCGGTATGTCCTTTTCATAAAGATCGATATGAATGTGTGTCTAATGATCTTATAGAAATATCTGGATGTTGTAACACAGAAGATGTTAAAGTAGAAAAATATTGTTCAGAAGAAGATAGTAACGTCGGAAGGAGATTGACAGAAGACACAGAACATCGTGAAAATGCTGTTAAATGGGACTCAATAAATGATCTACCTCCCCAATTGCCACCGTTTCTTAGAAATTACGATTACGTGAAAGGATGATAAAAATAGTATTTGCTTTTCAATTTAAATTATCTTTGTCATAGTCTTTGATCATTATGTTTAGACCATGTTTAGACGAATATATAGGTAAATTATGAAGTCTTATATAAATCAAAATTTTTTATTGAAATACTTATTGCCTTAATAAATATTAGCTAGAGTTTCCTAAACATTAGACTCACTCGAGGATAATTCTAAAGAGATATGAGGTATGAGTAAACCCCTTCGTTAATGACACGCTTTTTCCACGGAATGGCGATATAGCCGCGCTGTAGAGTAACCGTATATGCTTGTCACGACACGGCGAACTATCGGTGGATGAACGGCTAGCGTATTTTAGGTGTGGACTTCATGTGTCATTTTTTAGTGCTAAGCTAAAAAAACAATTAAATTAACACAAAACTCGAATCAGCTCAGGGAAGCTCGTCGAACCATCTCGTGATCGCTTGATCACGAGATGGTTGCGCGCCTGAAAACGTCCGTTTACGCGGTGCGCCGAGCGACTTTAGGGTGGGCACGCCGCGCCACCCGCCGCGCCGTGGCATCGCCCTGTGTGTTAATAGTAGCTTCCATAGTGGCCCATACAATATTAGCGATGCCGTCAGTTTGCCGTAGGTTTTCTTCAGTTTGCCGAAAACCGTGTCTTTAACAAGCGGTTTAAATATTCAAACCTCAATTACCGATTTGGGCTACATTTATAGAATTCGATTCAAAGGTCTATAAGGTTTATTAGTTTTTTACTAGTATGTATTCAAAAAGTTGAGCTTACCGTTATATAAGAGTTATTGGGCTGTTCCAAAAGTTTCTAGCTAATTTGTTACTAATGTTATTATCAATCAATTTGTCCTATACATATACAATGTATTTATAACAGACTCGCTGACCCAGCAAACGTTGTCCTGTCCAAATTTCAATAAATTTCCATAATTTAAAATTTCAATAAATATTTTTTTTTCTTGATAACTTTTCCAACAAAACAAAACAAACAAAACAAAAAAAAACAAAAAAGATTTACGTACTCGTATATCCATCGTTCGATTGAATTTGGTTTTGAGTTCATACAAAAATCCCATAGAAAAAGCACTTTCAGTTTTTCCCGAATTTTCAAATTTTAGGCCAACTTTTCCAATTTTTCTTTCCCTAAAAACCTTATTTGGACTATTACGAATATTTTTTTTTAAAATAGCCAAATCGGTCCAGCCGTTCTCAAGTGATGCGCTTACCAACGAACAGCATTTAATTTTTATTTATATAGATTGGAGGGTAATTTCAATGTAAACCTTTATAGCAAAATCACTGCCCACCTTCATTCAGTCAGTCAATAATTGATTGCAATGAACGTGCTGTCACAATAGAAGACAGGTGAAAGTTGAAGTTGAACATGTTGAAAGTATATTTATTCAGTTGTCGACTACAATGCATGTTTTAATTTCACGGACAAAAATACTTTCAACAGAACAATGAACGTTTCTGGTGAAGCATTTCATGCAATGATTTTCTATGACTACATGCGAGGTTTAACGTTTAAGGAATCTCACGACAATTTACAAATTGCTTTTGCTAAATCTTCGCCTTCGCTAGCAACCGTGACCTATTGATACCGTGGACGGGAAAGCTGATCCTAGATTAAGATTAAGATGATCCTAGGCCGGGTCGACCCCCGACTGCGTTTACCCACGAAAACGTCACCAGGGCGGAGTAGTTAATTTTCCTTTTTATAGTGGAGTAGGCGGACGCAAGCGATCCCACGTGATGGTAAGTGTCACCGCCGCCCATGGACACCTGCAACACCAGATGGTATGCGGGTGCGCCGCCGACCTTGGAAAATCTTATTCACAGCTTTCTTGAAGAACCCCATATTGTAGCTTAATGGAAAGACCTCGTGAGGCAGTTTGTTCCACAGCCTACGGGTTCGCGGTATAAAATGATTTTTGGACCGTACCGTATCGGCGACACCTCCGTATCGAGAAAATGCGGATGGATCGCACTTTTGTGACGGGAGGTGCGGTTGTAGAAACCCGAAGTGGGAATTATATCGAACAGTTCTTCAGAACATTCCCCATTGTACAGGCGGTAGAACACACAGAGACGCAACGTCTCTACGAATGTTGAGGGGTTCTAAACCGCCCGTGAGATATATATAATAATATTAATATAATATAGGATCATCGGAACATTACACATCGAGAGATTTAGGCTGAACTGAAGATTGGATCACGGGCGGTTTCCACTATCCTGCATGAACATCTCAAAATCAGGAAGGTTGCCTCGCGATGGATACCTCATTCTCTTGCAGAAGAGCAAAAATCCCGACGTGTAGATTGGTGCAAGTTTATGTTGGAAAAGGTCGATGGAAGGAGTTCGCAACAAGTATCCTACATCTTTACTGATGAATCTTGGATCTACAGCTACGATCCGTTTACAAAGCAACAATCCACACAATGGGTGTTCGAAGAGGACGATTTACTCACCAAAGTAGTTCGCGGCCGAAGTGTAAATAAAAAAATGATTGCTGTTTTTTTCCGACGTAGTGGTGCAGTAGCGATTATTTCATTAGAAGATCATTAAACAGTTACTGGTGAATGGTATTAAGAAATTTGCCTGCCCCAAGCCTTAAAGGAGTTGAGTAACGACCGCCCAAGGAGCTCGTGGTATTATTTTTCACCAAGACAATGGCTTCTGCTCACATGGCCGCTAGAACAATCGAATTTTTTTAGTCACTGCGGGCGTTCAATTGTTATCCCATCCACCCACTATTAAAAATTGCTACATGGACGAAAATTTAAGACTTGTTTAAGAATTTAGACGACTCTTTGTCTACCTCCCAAATAATCTTTTTCCATATGTTTCAAAAGCTGGTTCAGTCGAATGAACCAGCTGAAGAAGAGTATTTTGAAAAACTAAATATTTTTTTAATTATTATATTATTTTTGATTTCATTAAAATTTTACGGTTTTTTAACATTAACAGCCTACGTATAGTTTTTTTGGCGTTGAGTTGTGAAGTCTGAAAAAAATGATAACAAAGAACCTTACATTACCTACACAAAAGAATTGTATTTATTTTATATATTATTTTCGATCCTTGTGATTTGAGTTCAAAATTAAAAACAAAATTTAAAAAATCGCAGAAGTTTAGTAAACATTCCAATAAAATCTAAATTATTCCGGTTTTGATACCAATTTGACTTTTTGGATTGCTAATTGCTTTGACTTCTCACTGCTGGATTCACAATGTCCCTTTCTCCTTTCCCCCACTTTTTCCGAAGCCTGAAACCATGGATTACGTTCATGATTTTAAATTCATTGTATGAAATTTTCACGAATCCCAAAATATCCTTTTTTTAAGTTTTACCATATTTTTCATACAAATATCAGCTCAAAAAGTCTATATTTATACGAAAAAATACATGGTATTATAGCCAATTAACTCAGAATGAAGAGCAGAATCCATGATTTCCAGCTTTGGTGAAAGTTCTGATACATCCATAACGACAAATGGCAGAAATAATCAAGTTACTCAAACGCAGCTCACCCACCTGTGTGCAATATACAAACGAGAACAATAGAAAGATCTTGTCGCTTGATAGAATCCGTATTAAAGGAGAACATTCACGAAGGCATCGACGTAAGAAATGCGTAGTTAAGTTGCGTAGATAACAAGAAAATTATAGAAGGGAAGAACAGTTCGGGAGTACATGGTTGTACATCTCTACTGCGCGCAGGCGCGAAGTGCTGCACCTGCGTTAGATTTATGCACGTCGACGTGGTTCTTCGCTTGTAGCGCAAAAAATGAACAAGACAAAAATGAAAAGCGCAAGACTTTTTAAACTTTCGCGTTTTGTACATCTTTTTTATTCTAAATCTGGTCCGAACGCGTATAATAAAGGTATTTGTTTACCTTTTATTCCTACTCGACGTTTCGACACGGGTCACACCAGCCGTGCACACTAACAATGTCCGCGGACGTAGTCGAATACGTCCGCGGACATTGTTAGTGTAGTGTGTCGCAGCCTTTCCGAATGTCAAGATCAAATGTGGGTAGTTGAAAGAACTGCTCGCAACTCCTATTCTAGACTACCCACCTTGAAGTAATGTCGTTATATCGTTCACCGTATTTCTATATCTGTCTTTGAATTAGTCTCTTCACCTTATGATGCTACTGCTACCGATACCGAAATAAAACTAAAGCTAATGCTATTGCAATTCTGTACCTACTTCAAGTGGCAAAAATCCTAGATCTGTGCTGTTCATTGCTGTTCCGTAGGGTGGGATTTGACGATTTCTGTAGAATGTCCTTCGAATACATGCGAAGTTGCTAGACACTGACCAATTAGACTCAATATGTAAGAAACACATTGACCATAGGTCATATGAGTATGGCGAACACGGCGTAAACTCTTAGTTACCACCAAGTAACAGAGATATGGAGAGGTTGTTTTTTGTGAGAAAAGCAGTTCATAATTAAAAAAAAGACGGCATTAGTGTTCATCGATAATTTTCTTTTTTATTTATAGAACATACGGCAGACGAGCGGGCGGGTCACATGACGGTAAGTGATCACCGCCGCTCATGGACACATGCAACACCAGGGTGCACGCGGGTGCCCTCCCGACCTTGCAGAATATAACCCCCCTGATATACGGCCTGGAGCATTGCTAGATTGGCTAAAATTTATTGTAACGGTTCCATTTACATGCATCCACCATCAGGCTCCACCGGTGGATCCATCGATAATTTTTTCTTCTTCAATCCACAGGTGGATTCTCGGCGTGGCCTAGCCACAGTCTCTGTTAAAATTGAAAATGTTATACAATACGAAAATTACTTTAGATGTACTCTTAGTGCCCACAATTAAAAAAATAGTTGAAAAGTAAACAAAGAAGTAAGCATTTACAAAAAGACTGAAAATGTTTATGGTCAACTGGCTCGGACGCAATTCAAAGAAGGGTCTACATAGTTTACTGCATAATAACAGATAAGGAACCAGTTCCAACGCATTTTTAAAGAATTTATTGAAATATGTAATTATGTATATGTTTTCCCGTCAATAAATAATTTCATTGGTACAGAGAAAAATATGTAAACTTCATTTTGCACTCTTTCGCGAAACAAGTTATAACATGCTAGCTTCTATACTTTAGGAAATATAAACAATAACATTTTTTCACCCGCCTTAAGGTAGTAGTTACTGTACTTTATTTAAAGATGGTAGAATTGGTCGGTGTTGCTAGCCAATCCGACCTCCACATCCTTATGACCGGATGTAAATAAAATAGTTCGTCCGTTTGCCCACGGATTAACATTATGTAATGTACTGTAATTACTATTGTACTATAATACATACTAATGTAATATACATACTAATATAATATATACTATTGTACTGTAATAAATACCAATGTAATACATTCTTGTAATACTATTTTAGATACAAGTACATATTTATAATATCCCCATAAATTATGGTTCTGTGTAAAAAAAGTAAAACATTTCTGTAAAAATCTCGCGACTGTTTGACCAATAATTGAGATATAAAAGCAGCCCAGTCTGATATAATCATATTGTTCTTTTTATATGGGTGAGAAAATTCTTACGAGATGATTATTTTTCTTAACGAAATCAATTGTATTTTACTATCTGCATCTAAAATGCTTCATTTTTAACTGGTCCAATGGCAATAATTCTTTTCTTTTTCTGAACATGTCACATTATCATCTATCAAATCTTGAAATTCTGTAACAATTGGCATGTCGAAATTTTCGTAAATTTAATTTCTATAGTTATTTGCTTTGATCAAAGGCCATGACGATGCAATAGTTTTTTAATACTACTATTAGGGTTCATTGTTTTCTCCTATTTATTAAAGCCGTAAGTATTTCTACCCAAAGATTTAAATTAGTGGTGAGTAATCACGACTTTCCGGAGTGTTTCAACTCATTTAATCCTGCGCATCAGACTCCTCTTAGTTACTCCTTAACTCTTTTGATTCACCTACTTATTCACCTTCCGAGAGCGTTTCATTCCATTTCCATAATGGTCGTTGCATGAGCAAAAAAAAAGGTGCCATCGTTGCATCTCGCTTTTGCCTGGGCCCACGATAGTGCCGATGCGCGATCACACGGCGCCGGAGTGGAACAATTAAGGGTTTTGGCTCCGTTCGCGGTTTCTGCTCTTTTGATTCATTGAATCCGGAGTTACCCATCACTAATTTAAATCAATCTTTGCTTCTAACTACACATATACTATAAAGAGTAGATACATTAAAATACACCATGATAGATTCTCCGATCAACCAAAATAATATATCGATCAATGGATAGACTAAAGGAAAGTGTTGCCAGGAGAGTAAAATAAAATATATCGTCTCTCCGAACTCTATATTACGACTGCATACAATACAAGCAAATATTTAGACATCCATTGCACTCGTATTTGCTACAAGCGAAATAATCAAATAGAAATGACGACCAATTTTAACTTTAACTCTAACATAACACAACTTTAACTAATTAACTCTAACTAAACAGCAAATTAACAGCAGAGCATTCGTTTAAAAAATATACAACTTTTCTCTACATTGATTAAAATTTCTATGCCTCATGGCAGAAATTGTGTTTGAGCTTCACATTTTTTTATATAGCCCTCGTAATATAAACTCCACATAAAGTGTCGTTGTGGAGTTGTTTTACTTACAACTTTCACTTAAGATTTTCAATTTTTGTGATCGTGTATGAACAGAATAATTGTTATGTAAACGGGTTACTCGCGATTTATCGTTTATTTATTATAGCCGATATTTCTGTGGAGTTACATGAATCGTGGACACGGCGAGACTGCGGAAGCGGGTGAAGATGTTGTTGCTATTGACAGATAAATCTGTCTACCCTCCGTCGTGTTCGTTTTTGATTCACCTGCCCACACTGAACTTGTTTTTGTCGATTAAGTTCCTTGCATACTATAATAACGATATCAACACACACGCGAATTTGAAAACGCATCTACTTTTCTGGATTTGCACAGTTCAATTACTGGGTCCCACGTACGTGTCAAATTAAATCCATCCTCGCGATTGACATTTCGGCTTTTTTAATTTCTATTGCCTCTCGGACCAAACGTGGGATTTTTTGACATTCAGGTGAAATTACTTTTGGTTTGTGTAATTCAATCCAATGATTTGTTCTTGCCTCTAATAGGTGCTCTGTTATTGCTGACTTGTGTGGGTTATTATTTTTCGCGGCGGTTATGTGTTTCTTTACACGGCTTGCTATGGTTTACTTGATATGCCCACTGTATGAACAATATATGATATTCTTACTATAGTGTGCAAGGAACTTAATCAACAAAAACAAGTTCAGTGTGGGCAGATGAATCAAAAACGAACACGACGGAGGATAGACAGATTTGTCTGGCAATGGCGACAACACCTTCACTCTCCACCGTAGTCTCGCCGCGACCACGGTTCATGTAACTGGATCGAAATATCGGTTACAATAAATAAATAATAAATCGTGAGTAACCCGTTTTTTACAGTTGTTAAACTTACAGTTAATCAACGTAAATTTATTTACACTTACGACTGAAAATTTACAATTAGGCTTCTCTTTATATGTTTTTTAGTGAATTATTATTATTAATTTACTAAGTTACATACCTGAGTACAAATTCATCTTATAAGCAAGATAAGCTATATGTTCTATGAGTGGATCCCGTTTCTACATGGTCCATCATTGTCCCAGGAGTAGTGCTTAAAGCATAGACTCACAAGCACATAAAGAAGATCTTGAGTGTAACGAATATTACTTTTCTTACGTTTGCAGAATGCAACTTCAAACATAAAACATGCGAGAGGTGCCTGAATGTTTGCAACGTCGATATAAAGTTCTAGATCAGCTCGTAAACGAGCTGAATTCTGCTATGTCTAGGCAGAACAGAGAGACAGAGAGACTTGAGGGAATCAGTGACGACGTCGGTATAAAACTCATGTGCCAGTTCTGGAATATATTGAAGGAGGACCCAGAGTGTAATTTGACGGTAGGCTGTTATTTATTGAAGTATTATACGAATCTTTGCCTGATATGTATCTCAGTTTCATTACTCTGTGTTTAATTATGTATTAACAAAAATAATCTAAATTTATACATACTATTCATTAAAAAAAATCACACCTTTTTATTACCTTTATTATCTGTGTCCTTTATTAAATTAAAATGTAAAAAATGGATTAAATTCACGTATGTATTAAATTCACATAAAAAGAACATTAACTGTCAACCTACGCAGTAACCGATTTATCGATCTATTCTTTGGTTTATCTAGCTGAGGCGCGACGGGGGAATTACGCGTCACATGCTATTGGTTATATATATATATATATATACTAAGTCTACTAAGTCTGTAGAAGTCTGTGCGTTTCGCGTTGAGCTGACGTTTCGTTTGTTCCTAAAGTACAGTCGCGCACAAATTTTTTTGTTAATTACGAATATTGCAAGATGTTTTTGCATAGAAAAGAAAGAAAAATAAATGGTTTACAATGTATATTGTTTTATGAAAAGAGAGGCTAATAATGGCGAGGAAATTAATTTAAAACAATGTATGAATCGGACTGCAGAGGCAGCGCATACTTCTGAGGCCACTGTGAGACGAATTGTAAAAGATGCAAGAGATTCCGAATTTCTCACAGTTTTTCGAACTCCCGGTAAAAACAAAAGGCATAAATCATATTAAAAATTATATTAGTAAACTTATTTTTTTAGTTTCAAACAAATCTTTACTCTAAAGTATTGAAATATAATATATAAAACAATAAGTAATTTCGTGCGCAACTGTATTGATGCGCGGACTCACCCCTCTCACAAACGTGCATCGCTCTTTTTACGTGACTATACCTATACATAGGTTTTGATATGGGAGAGCTAAACTAGAACAGTTACTCAACAAGTTTCTAGTTACTAATTACTGGTTAATTAAGCTGTTAACGATAAGACCGCTTTTTGTATACTGTTTTATGTTTTTGTGTGAGTTTTGTGCTACATTGTATCTTTATGGGTGGTATATAATAAAGAATACTCACTTACTATTTGTAATTATTTCTCCAGCAAGCAGTCAAGCAGCGTATGTGCGTAGATACCAAGAACAGTGGTTTCTTGCAGCGACAGCAATTTCAGTGCTATATGACCAAAAAATTTCCAGAAGATGACGTTAAAGTTCGTGGAACAGGAAAGGAGTGTAATTCAAATAATGTGAAAAGGTTATTCATTGCCATGATAATAACGTACATTGCAATAATGAAAATTATTATTTAACGCACTTTAATAATAATAATGTTCCCTGTGAACTGATCGCATCAGGAGGAATTTACGATCATTTTGTATTGGTTGCACTTGATTAGATTGCGAAAAAAACGTACAGTCGCCAACAATAATTTAATGAATGAAAAAACTACGCGTTGTCCGAGTAGTCGGACCCAAGTGGAATGACCCAAATTTCATTTAATCTATCTTTGCAGTCTCTGCTGTCAGAAAAGCAGACTTGATTCTCAAATATCGAATACAACATGCTTGCATTCATTGAAATCTCCAGTTAAGTCATATTCATCTCAAGTGAACAGTGAAGTCTCATCGCTTAGTAAAGTGCTTTGCAATTTGAAGGAGGTAAGTAGACAGTTCTGTTTATTCCATACAACATAAACATATTGACAATTATCTGCTTACCATCAAATGTGCGGGCGAGATTCAGTTCTCTGGACTTTTAAGGTTTCTTATTATTTTTAATAATTTAATCTTAGAAGCTGCATCATTATTCGGAGTTATTTATTATATAATTTTTAAAGGCGGCATCATTCGACAAGAAGTGCACCGCCAGGCTGAATGAGCTGACAGAAACAGATAAGCAATTGCAAGCACAAATACAACACTTAGAACAGAGAGAGAGGGAAGGGGTGCAATTGTTAAAACAGGCGGACTGCATGTGGTCATGTATGGAGGACACCTACAAGAAGAAGATCCAAGAATCTAATGAGAAACAAAAAACTCTTTTGAAACAGGTATACATAAATATATAATTTTATATAGAATCAATATTAACAGAACTGGTGGATATTCCTTCTGAACTAATTCAATAGCATCTTTAAATAGTCGATTTTGCTGCTTTTAATTAAGAAGCAGTTGTCCGGATATCGTTTCTAGATTGAAGTTTCCGTTTTCCTGAGTCAATCTAAACTTAATAAACTGCTAAATGTTATGAAATATGTCATGAAATAAAAATTCGAAATTGTTCTTTTAGTTGAAAGAAGCAGAAGCCGGCGCTAAAACATGGCGTAAAAACACACAAGATCTAGAATCACAAAGGGAGGGCCTAAGAAAATGTCAACTAGAAATAGCTGAAAAAGTTAGCCAAAAGTCGAACGACTTAAAATGCTTGGACATAGAAATAGAGGGTTTGCGGAAGAGAATAGAAACCCAAACGAAGGAAGCTGATGCAGCTTTCAGATCTCTCAGTTCCAAGAAACAGACTTCCGACGTGAGTTATAGATTGTATCTTTAGATGTAGCGTTGGCATATCTTAGATGCATTTAGGCGCCTAATGCGCAATTTGCGAAATGTACAATACGCAAAATGTGCAATTCGAAAATGGTGTGCAATAATGGTACAAATATTTTTATTTCGACTTCACTTAACAAAAAATCATTTAACGTTAACTAACTAAGGAAAAAAATCTTTCAAATGAGATAAAAATGGTTATGGACTTTTGTGCATTTTACAAAATTGCTTCTGATTGTATAAAAATGATTGCACGTTTTGCTAATTGCACATTTAGCAAATTACACATTGTGCGCCTAACCCCTTAGATAAGCACTGCGTTAAGCACTATTATAACATATTTTTTAACACTCAAACACCGTCGCTCTTGTGTTCACAGCCCAATTCTGGTACATTCCAAATACTACGGAGCGTCCGTCTTGTTTGCTTCATTCCTCCTGTTTCGTATTTTACACTATTGAATTTCAATTTTCCAACAGAAAAATAAACACTTATTTGAAGCTGCTAGATTAGATCTGATGTGATCTAGTTATTGAACTTTTTGGTGTGTTTGTGCCTTAAGATGCGAAAGTATTTAGATTAAAAAATCCGCATGGAGAAGTAATTCATATATCTTTTTTTCATTTTAATAAATAACCTCACACTCAATGGGGCCCTACACTAGGATTGCCTGTATCGTGGGTCCAGATACATACACAAAGACAAACACACACCCGGGCACGAACAAACATTTGTCTTTAAACAAATGAATGTCCGACCGGGAATCGAATCCGGGACCTTTTGCACGGAAGGCAGGGCCAACTGCGCTAATTGTTCGCCAATTGGTGGTATGACAGTTAAATGCTATCATCATACCACCGACCGGCGCGGATAACGCGGATATAGAATCCCTCCTCACGTTTATTTCAGAACTAGCTGTGCCCCCGACTTCGTGTGTACTTCTGGACTTTAATGTGTGATTAGTTAATAAGTTTATTATTAAAATAAACATAAAAGACCCGTGTAAACTAGTCGGCTTATGAATAGTAATGAAAAGGAGAGAAAGTCGGGTGATGGTAGAAAACACGGTATCTACTCACATCTGATATTCGGATTCTCAGTCCTTGGATTCTTAAGCAATCACAGATGATTTATCAATTTTTTGAAACACAGCCGGTAGTCAAAGTTTCCTATGTAAATCTAACAAGATTCATGCCAGACTAACAGGACAATGACAGCGATGTACATACACGTACAGCAGGGTATTAATATTGGTAGGGTAGACATGTTATTTAGGATAAAGACACTACCCTTCGTAGTTGGTTTTTTTAAATCGTATTTTTTATGTTTTATATTTATATTCTGTTGTATATGATCGTAGCTATTCTTAATTCAGTCATTTTATCGTCACTGTATTTGAATTCTAATGGTCCAAAATTAAAACATCAATGACACCTGTTATTCTTATAAATCTGCCTTGTATCAACATATTGCTATCAGATTAAATCAGGCGCGCATCGCG
Source organism: Sesia apiformis (assembly GCA_914767545.1). NCBI lineage: Eukaryota > Metazoa > Arthropoda > Insecta > Lepidoptera > Sesiidae > Sesia > Sesia apiformis. The sequence goes on from OU611958.1 coordinate 3,539,407, forward strand.
ACAATGATTCCCAAGATAACTTATAATATATTAGATTGGGATAAAAAGTATGCTATGAGTTGAACCAGGATATAAACTATGACTGTAGTTAGTTTCCATAAAATATATCCAGTGGTTTTTATGTAACAGCTGATATTATACATGCGTATTAAATAATAATTTCCTCAGGAACTTTATAACGGATCGAGATAAAATGTACCGTAAATTTTAACACAGGTCATAAGCTATAATTATGCCATGTTTCATTAAATTCTGTCAAGCGGCTTTTGCGTGATGTGTGTTCAGAGTTCAGACAGACAAACAGATATAGATAGATTCTAAAAATGGCTGCTGGCGGGTCCGTAGAGTACACTGCAAGGTTTTTTTTCCAAAAACATTTCGTGTATAGATAGATATTTACACTTTTTCAATTACACAAAATTATTGACGTGGCTTGTTATTTTTGGTCTTTTAGCTGAAAATGAATATGCTAGTTGCTGATTGCATGAGGCTGGAAAAAGAAGTGGAAGAAGAGAATCAAAATAAAATATATAAGGAACGAGAGTTTAGTAAGCTTGTGAAGGCAGCAAGGGATGAGTTAAAGACAGTTTCTAAGGTTCTGCTGTTGAAAAAGCTGGGAAATGAAAATCTTGAAGTAGAGGTATATTTTCATGTTGAATGACTTATTTTATCCAAGGTTGCCTGGAAGAGGTCGCCTCAGCGATAAGGTCGCCTATTGTACTCGTATTTTTTTTTATAGACTCGTCCCACGTGATGGTATTCTGTCATTTATTATTTATGCACATGTCATAACTATTTGTATGCATTAAAGTATGTAGGTATTTATTTATTATTTATTATTATTATAATGATAAAATTAATATAGACTTTATTGATATTGCCAACTAATATATATTTGAACAGGAATTCAATACTTCTATAATAATTAATTTGGAAGGAATACTGACACCAAAACCCTTCTTGGAATGAATAATGAATACCTAATTATTAATTATTCTTATGGTAGAGGATGGGATTGCTATTGATATTTTACGGTGACATTTTACTACAGATTTCGAAATTTTTGAACTAGGGATCAAAAATATGCAAAACATTATAACATACAAGCGGTGCCAGAGACTTCGTTCGCTTGAACTTTAGTGTGATTCTCGTGGGAACTCTGTAACAGATCGGGATAAAGTGCACCATAAATATTAACCCTAATCATAAGCTATAACAATGCCAAGTTTCATCAAATTCTGTCTAGTGGTTCTTGCGTGATGCGGTTCAGATAGACGGACAGACAAGAAATCCAAAAAATATTGTTTTGGGTTCTAAATCATTCGTAATTTATCACTTGTTTCAAAACGTATTATATATAAATGTAAGTAACTCCTATCAAAAATATTTCTGATTGAACTCTGTAAGGGGATGTTGAATAATATATTAGGTAGTTATAACAGTAAAATTAACGCACACATTTTTTAATATTAATTAATATTTTTTTTTCCATTAACAGAAACAAGGTTTATTAAAGGAACTCGAATGGCTAAATGAAAATTTCAATCAGTGTCGGGAGATATGCAGTAACAGAGAGAAATCCGTTCTTGACGAGTTAAACACACTCCAAACAGACATTGAGAATTTTGAAGGAAAATGTGTGCAATGTCACGAATGTACTGACACTGTTGACATTCGAAAGTTTTGTACAGATTGTCCTAGATGTTTGGCAGAAAGAGAATGTCTTTACAAAAATGGTCAGTGTACTTACGATGATACAATGGACTGTGTATGTGAGAGTGTCAAGGAGAAATTCCTCGGTAATGTTTTTGAGAATATGCAGAATATTTTGGCAAGACAATCTCAAACTGGTCCAGGTAAAGCAATAGCTGATTGTGTACTAAAATGTTTGAAGAAGAGTAGAAATGGTAAGATAGATAAGCCTACACGAAAGATCCTCAGAGATTTCATTTTGACCGCTGTCAAAAAGAATTTGAATTTAACTATTATCGGTGGCGCTGTTAAGACTCGATGTGAGGTAAGTATATAAAATGTACAATATTAATTGCTCAGTAGGTAATATTCCTTACTTTATTATTCTTATAAGAGAAATAATTAAATGAGTAGTTGAATATTCTGAATAGGCAGCAAATCGACTGTAGCAAATTTAAAGGTGGGTTATATTTAAGTTTCCTTGTGACAGTAAAGAAATAAGAATATTCCATCGACTTGGTGATGATATTTGCAGTAATTTAAAATTATTATAGCTATTAACAAATGAGTTATTTTGTTGATCACGATTTCAGACGCATTTCTTTAAATTTATAAGTATCACAAGCAGTTAAAAAAGTCTAGTTAGATAAAGTTTTTCATTATAAAATTCAAGTTTTTGGACCGCACAGTACGCGAAACCTCCGTATCAGTGTAAACGCACCTCACCTCTGAGATGGGAGCTATGGTTGTGGAATCTCGAGGTTTGACTTGTATACAATGATTCTTCAGAGATCTCATTCATCATAGTCTCATTCAATTCTAATTTTATATCTAGGATGCGAACGAAACGTCTAGAATCCTTGACATAAGATAACGCATGACCCACCAGTGGTTGTAACACACCAGATAGGTGCTTCGCAAGTTCATAAGTAGACGAATCAATCTGACTTTCTATAGGACGCAGCGGCACATCAGGTTTATGAATTTTTGGCAAGCCATAGAGTTTAGGTGGTTGCATTATGTGGGCTCTAAGTAAACACTTGCATAAATCGTCTTCTAATATGTTACGAAATCCCTGAATTTATTTTGTCATTTGGCTGGGGTCACTCTGGCGGTAGGGATATAGTTCAACCTTTTTGTAGGTCACTCAAAAGCTCCATAATCTTGTCACTATAATCAATGACGTACATAATTACAATCGCATTAACTTTGTCTGCTTTCAAAACAAAGTTATTGCGGTTAGATCGTTTTTTTTAGAATATTTTCTATCACCACCCAATTATTGATAATTGAAAAATTCGTACTTAAGTAAAAATTTAGGGCGTGGAACCGCCTAAGAATGGATATCAATGTTTGTTTGTATACGAGTATATTTGATAAGCATAATAATGAGAAAAATATCTTTTAGATGGACAACGACACTTATAAACAGTTGATGCTATGTTTGGAACTATTTAAAGAAACGAATGCATCAAAAGTAGATAAAGGAACCGATTCTAAGAAGGTACATACATTTCCGGCCCGAAAGTAATACATATCGGTCTTTAGAAAGAGTATCGGTTAGCTTCGGTTTTGTAGAGCTTCGTCTCTGACGTGTGCCTGTACGACGACTGACAAGTCAGCGACGTATCGGCACACGACAGAAACGACGCTCTACAAAACCGAAGCTAGCCGATCATAGCCGATGTGCATTATTTTCAGCCGGGATGTGTACCTGTTTATTTATAATTAATGTTGTATCGCCACTGTTCAATATCACGGTAACATCTTTTGTTTAATTTTAGTAGACTTAAAAATATTCATGTTACATCGTAATTATATAATATTATAATTTAACATTCACAAATTGTTTTAATTATATTCAAATTAAGTCATGTATTATCTTAGTTTTGATAAGTATGGATAAAGTGTTTTGAAAAACTTCAACATTCAACATCCTTTCACATCCATCAGTAAACATTGTACATCTTCAAGTTGTTCCCAATATATCAAATGGAAGATATGACTTTTTTTAACAAGTAGGTTTCATTTATTTTGAGTCCACCTCCATATTCTGATGACTCTGATGTTTGAAATCAAATAATTTGTTTGCTGAATGTGGGTATATAAGATATTAATTAAAATACATTGCCACATTGGGCCTCGAAATTAGGACATGCAAATTAATCACAATAATGAGAGAAAAAACACAAACTATACAGATATGTCAAATAAAAATATGTCAATAAAGGTACGCGCTATATCTGTCTATTGCTCACCTGTCGCTGTCCCAGGTTTGCTGGTAGAAATGTCCTAAGTGGATGAGCACGCCTTTTGAATATATTTCCTTTTCTAACTATTTAAAGATAATAAGCTCAATTATCATAGCGAAATAAAATGAATATCGATGATGTCATTTATTATTTATTTATCATTAATCATTTCACTCTAAATTATCAGTCAATAATTCGTTTATTGATAAGGGTTGCCTTGTCATTTTTTTTAGATTCATCATCATCATCATCTCAGCCTTTGGACGTCCACTGCTGGACATAGGCCTCCCCCATTTTCCGCCATTTGGACCTATCGGCAGCGACCTGCATCCAGCGGGTGCCCGCAACCTTTATGAGGTCGTCTGTCCATCTAGCAGATGGACGTCCTCGGCTTCGTCCGCCGGTACGTGGTCTCCATTCGAGAACCCCTCTGCCCCATCGGCCATCGGTTCTTCGAGCTATGTGCCCTGAGCTATGAGCTATGTGTAGCTATTTTTTTAGATTATTCTTAAACAATTCATCGGTTTATCATAGAGTTTCTCTACTTTGATTTTCACTACCAGGAGCCTTGTCGACGTTGGGGCGGCACCAGCGAATGCAACTGTCCGGCCGACCCCAAAACGTGTATTTGCACAGAGAAAGCCCCACCACCGCCAAATGAACCTTTGCCTGAATCGTCTGCAACTGAGGCTAAAGATGAGGAGGGTGTGGTTCGTATAGCAAACTAGATATAACTAACTGATGTCCGCTATTTCTTCACCTGTCTTGAATATCTCAATTCCCATGATGTGTTCATATATGTTCTTTTTAATAGAAAAATGGCTGCAGATGAGCAGACAGTTCATCTGGTGGTAAGAGAATACTATCGCCCTGCGGTATTCATGATACATGCCAACATCTGAATTAATTTTATATAGAAAAGAAGCGGCAGACGAACGTACAGTCCATCTGATGGTAAGTGGATACTGTTGTCCACGGACATCCGCGATACATGCCAACATCAGTCTAGAACGACAAACGTTGGCTAGACCCCGGATGCACTGCCTACCTTCACAGAATAAGGAATGGATTGGGAGAAAGGATGGGAATGGGCTTTGGCATATCTCACTTGGCGTACATTGGGGAAATACTATAAAGTAAAAAATGCTGTACATTTCAAGGTAGTCTTCTATGAGATAGGGGTAACGTGGCCAGTCGAGTGTACCCAGCGGTTGTGGTAATGCAGCGTGCACTCTCCCCCTACTGCATGCACCAACCCGTCCAATCGAATAGTTAGTATAACGGAATAAGAGAAATATCTCATTTAATTTTACATTTCCCACTCCCCATGCATGTTCGAATATACGAGTATGTATTTATTTATTTAATTTATTATACAACACCTCAAGAAGTGTATTTGTATATAATAATTTATATCAGATATATGTTGACCTTATGTAAATCTACATTTATTTGTTATGTATTTTCTCCTTTCCACACAGAGGTTGTCTGGAAGAGGTCGGTTTGGCGATAAGGCCACCTGTTATCTGTACTTTTCTTTTTTCGGAATGTCTAAATTCTTGTGGCCCTAATGGCCTTTCAAGAGTCACCGGTCGTGGTTATCCGTACTTTTCTGCGGTATCCATCAATTTCCATCCCATGCCGTTTAATCCTTTACTCTTGACTAATGTTGGCATGCAGTGCGGATAACGCAGGACGACAGTATCCACTTACCACCAGGTGGGCTATCCACCAATCTGTCACATTCATTTAGTAAAAAAATAATATAACGATATATTTATAAAACATCGCCCCATCCAGCAGGAAATCAAAATCTGCCGTCACAAAAATGTCACATGCGGTGTGGAATGTGGTGTAACAAGTGTACCAAGCAATGTTGAAACAGATGTCGCCACTACCAAAGATCCTTCCAAAAAGCTTCAATTTGGAAATAATATGCGGGCTGTACAGTGTGTTCTTGGTCCCGAATCTCTGTCAACAACCCAATTTATAGCATTGAAGTCAGTAGCTACTGGACTGCCATATAAGGTCAGTTGACTTTAAAGTTTTAATGTAATGTTGATTTTAGATTATCTGAACTGGAAGGGTCAGAATAGAATATGCTATAATATAAAAAGGGCGTCTTTAATACAAAATTTTATGTTAGTTTTTATGCGTGTTTCAATATCATCCACGTGTTCAGTATTAGTTCTAAAGGGAGAGTGCTTTGTTAGAAATTATTGGATAATAATTTTATAAGTCATGTTATAAAACGTAACGTCATGTTATAACGTGCTTTTTGTTTTCTTTTAGAAACCCAAGATAAGTTCATCGGAAGTGACGAGAAATATTTCTGCAAGTAAGTGACGTAGATTTTATAAAGTAGTTGCTGTTTACGTGGGAGTACAAGCTACTGATGACTATATTTTAAATAGTAAAATATAATGCTACTTTATAAGCGAAAATTTTCATTATTTTAGATATTAGAAGGCATTTTCGAGAACTATATATCGAAGAAATCATGGGACAATACAATGAAGTGGCTCCTATTGAAAAAGTAAGTTACTCAACCATAAACACCGAATGCTTTCAAAAATGCTGATGAAACCTAATATTATTTTTTATGTTTATGTCTTCAAAATCAAGATTGTCATTTGTTATGTTGGATACAAAAATTACAAAAGCACATGGTGGTTTTATTGCTCACACGTAACTTCTTTAGTTAACCACCATGTCTGTTAAAGATAGGCCGAAAAATGGAAAGATGCCTAATGCATTTATAATTTTCATCTCAGGTGACATCTTTGGATGAGAATGATAAAAATATGTCTATATTGGAGAGAAGAATAGAAGCATGCCTTTGCTCAAACATTACCTCAGCAAATGTGATAACTCCAAGTACATTTAAAAATAATAATTCAATGATGTTTTCACTTCCTAATACAACTTTCTTATTAGAAGACAGAAATATTTCGATATCCAATGCTTCTGAGAAAAAAGACATTTGTATTTCTACCGAATTGGGCGCTTGTGCTACAAAAGACGAAATAATGAGAGTAATTTATGATAACTTCGTAGAGGAGCATCCAGAAATTACTATAATAACGTGTCCTACAAAGACTTTGAGTGACACAAGTGTTAGCAGTACTTATACATCAATTCCCATAAAGCTATCAGTTACAAAATCTGTGAACAAAGCTAGAGATAAAAATAAGTTGGATTTGTTACAGAAAAAAGTATATGACACGGCTGATAAAATAGTTAAAGACGTCGTGTCATCGGTAAATAGCGAAAGGCGATTGGTTAATTATCCGGATTCAGAGTGGATCACATTGATCTCATTTATCGAAAAAGTAACATCACTAATTAAATCTAAATGTAGTGAAAGTCATAGCCGATCAACTTTGGTTGAAATGGAAATTAAATGTGAGGGTTTAGAAGCAATAAAAGATACGTCGCAACAAAAGTGTGATAATAAAATTACCGACAAGATTTAAGATATAAAAATTTTCATTAAGATTTTAATTAAAAAAAAAATTAAATTTGTGTAATATACTATACTTTATTAAAATGACATGGAATATAATGTCATACATATACAGTCTTATAAGTTGACAGTAGGAAGTTGCTAAGACATACACATACACGTTGCTAAGACGTACATGAAATTCATAAGTATTAGTAATAATTATTAAGTTTAGAACAATTTATATTAAATCTTAATAAATCAATAATTAAAACTCCAAATAATGTTTAAACTTAGGATAAAAAAACGACAGGCGGTACTTAACAGTTTTCTTAATAGAAATAATACTTGCAACACTAACTAAAATATTTTCATGTCCAAAGAAAGTTTTATCAATTATGTGTGTGAATTTAGTGGTATTTTTCTTTACAAAGCAATAATGCGACTTTCAAATATGCGATATGCATGCATGTATGAGTGCTTCTGTATGTAAGTATGCTATTTTCCCTACGAGGAGTTTTCGAATGTAAAATAAAAAAAATTTTTAGTTCTAAATAAAATGTTTAACACTGAGTACTCATATTTCACTTTATTTTGGCTATTGCTTTTGTACTCCCACGTTGTAATTATGTGGCTGAGTAATATCATAACATAAAATTGACTTTTAACTTACAGAGAGTATAAAAATAGAGCCGTTTGAACATAATAAGAATTATAAGAAGAATTTGGACCATGCTAAAGAAGAATTGTACATGGGGAAACAATTTGAAAATAAGATTTATACAAATACTAAATACGATAAAAAAAATAAGGAAAAATACAAGTCGCAAATCATAACACAGACTTTAACTACACAAGAACAATGGGACAATTCCGAATTCGCTGAAATTAATAGTCAAATGGTTGACGAAGCTAATTCCCAGGGAGTTCAAGTTAAAATTCAACACGATAATGGCGAATTGGTAAGTCATTCCGCGAAATTGATTATTACGGCGTCAGGAACTCCAAAACTAGTCCTGGATAAAAAAATTATTGCTTTAATCAAGAAGAAAATTAAAGAAGATTCTAATGTTATCGTATCTTTGAAGGAAATCACGGCAGGACACTTTTCAGTAAACTTTAGTGCTATTGAAAATTTGTCGAGCGATAGTCATAGAATAATAGCGAAGAAAGCGAACTCAGGCACTATTATGTTGCAAGCACATAACAGTGTTATTAAAAAAATGCAATATACTGCTGTCGCTAGTGAATTAGATTCAAAAAGAGGAACAACTGCTTTTATAGATATAACAGATAAAGAATATGAGACAAACTATAAAGTCGACGAAGAACTCGACACTGATGCGGTGGATCAAAATAATAAAAAAGTAAAAGTAAAAATACAAAGCGGAGAATTTAAAAACGTGGATGCTGATGTTACCAAAACGTTGTCTGGAAATATTCTATTAGACTTTAACGATCTCTCTGATTTAACTAAAGGTTACAGAAATCACCAGCCGGTGAATCCATCGAAAGTGAAAGGAGAATATAATACATTAAGTTCGTTAAAAGAAAGTTTACAGAAAGAAGATAAAACTAATTTGTCTTACCATAAAAACAATCATTTACAACGAGAGCAAACAAATGAGATGAATGTTGATGAACAACTAATCAATAAAAAAGGTAACATTGATAAGACATTAAAAAACAATAATAAACATATTAAGGTAAAAGAAAAAGAGGACAGTGAATTTTCCAGAAACTTAAACGTTATTTTAAAGGAACAGTCACCTGACAACGTTTCCACAATCTCTAAAAATATATCAGTCTTAAGTGAAACTACTTTGAAAGGAAATCTGTATCCGATTGAAAAAAGAGCAAACGAACCTTCTTGTTCTCACAGATATGAAGTTTCTCATGATGAACTAATGGACACTTTGTCATTGGTAAATAATGATACAGCTGAATGCACTAGTCGTATGGATGAAGACGCTTTACATGATAATTTAAAGAAAAAAAAGGGTAATGAAGGTGTGCACTGCAACGGATGTGGGACAGAAGCGTTAATTAATAAGGAATTGACTAATATGTATGAACAAAACAATAAAATGTTAAAAATAGGAGTAAAAGGAGAAAATGGAGAGTATAAGTACATAAACGCTACTTTAATTAAAACTTCGTCTAGAAATATAGCTCTCGATGTAAAAAACATACGAGCTTTCGGTGAAATATCTTTTAAAGCCAAAGACTATCCAGTCTTGTTAAGCAAACATTACACTGGTTCGTATTCAATAGATTTAAAGCGTAAATTTAGCGATGTGTGCCCTAACAGTGTGTTAAGAAAGACTCCTTCAGGCGGGCTGTTGGTGATTCTGGTACCGCCAGCATTGAAACCATTAGAGATTGACGAACAAAAAAATGTTGATGATTCTAACTGGGATATGTTTAAAGTTAAAGTAGTAGGTGTTGGCCATGATATGCCGCCAGCTCTACTGCAGTTGACACCTTCAGGTAACTATATATTTGTGTTAGACAAAGAATTTGAGAATCGATATAAAAATACTATTCAACATTACATCGGTGATGAGAACGGTTGTTCCGTAGGTCTAGCAAAAACCGATTCAGGTAATTATGTAATAAATTTTGATAGCGAAAAAGATAGACAAAATGCATTGCTATTTAAATCTTATTCAGGAAATATTAAAGTATTTGTAAATAATCCTAAATTTGAAGCTTTTCGAAAAGATACACCCGTGAGAAAATCAAAACAGCAAATTAATTGTTCAAGGCAATTTGAAGAATTACTACAGAGATCATTGTCATATGATAAATACGACAATGGCGAGACTTCAACCAGAAGAGCTCATACAGAAACCAAATCGAGCAGTGAATTGCATTTGTACGACAAAACTATGATTAATGGTCTTTTAGATGATAACGAGAGTCTGCTTGTAGAAACTTCAGATGTACTTCAGAAAACAACGTCTGGTCATTACGCTGTAGTACTAAATAAAGAATCTAAGAAATTTTTTATTAATAATTTAAAAAGTTATCTTGTTAGTAGTCCTCAAAGGCTTATTCCTGTCAAAAAGACCGAATCAGGAGAAATAATTATTGGTATAAATTGTGATGATGGAGGAAAGGGGCAATATGGATCCCTAAAAATAACATCATCTGGTAATATTTACGTCTTGGTAGACGAAATTGTTATAAAACGTATTTCCAAAGATGTTATTGATGAAACAATGAACACGATCAATTTACTTCAGTCTCCCGACAATAAGTCATTAAGTGCTACTTCTAACCCAAGACATCATGATACTTCATGTGGTAGTTATAAATGTACTTATAAGGAAAAGCGATCTGAAATCAGACGTGGATTTTGTCAATATTCAGAAAAAGACAGAAGCTCTTGTAATATCGTTCCACAATCATCAAGCAGAGGTCATCAATGTTCCGAGGGTAGTTTTAAAACTTGTGTTTCTAGCGTAAGAAGTCAGTGTTCTCCAACAATTAAATGCGCTAAAAGAGTTATATCTAGATATCCGCCGGTTCCTGAGGTGGTAAAACCTGGAAGTCGATTGCAAAAATGGGAAAGTAAATCTTAAAGTAAAAGAAACAATTTTTTATCAGTGACTGTGTGTTCCGCCCTCCTAGAAAGAAAAAGCATTAGAAACATTTTTAACGAAAGCATAAAGTGACTTATCAGAAATTATAAATAAATAAAGGGAATAAAATATGGTTATTATTTTTGCTTTAACTAAAACTCCAATTTTATAAATTAATGAAAATTATGTTATTATTTGGCATTTACTTGAATGTTATCAAAATGCATACGTGCCTTTTTTCTAAAGAGGGCGACAGCGTTCTTTTAATAGAAACATTTAAGTATTCCAACTGAGAAGTGGTTCATGTAAAGGAGTATGATTCAGACCAATGACTATACAGCTATCAGTTGATAGCATAAGAGGAACCTCATACTGAAAGACAAAGAAATGGCGCTAAATAATTTAATCATAAAATGCCTCGTTTTCTCAGATTATGATTACATATAATGATACTAGATATTAAACTTACTCTTTGTAATACCATTATCATAATACTGAGTGAATATATGTAAATTACAATAATAAGAGATTAAGTATTTTTCATTTTAATGTTACGCTGCACACATGTTGAAAAGGGAATGGTAATGGTAAGCATTATTTTCCTTCCAAACTTGGCGTGATGGATGTTCATCTCTGAAGGACTTGTAGTAAGTGCAGCATTTTGAGAAAGTCGCTAACTGAAGACATTTGTAGCCAGAATAATGGCCGAAGTTATATAACAGTAATAATGAAATCATATGAAAGTTTTATTCAAAATACACGTTTGTTTGAGAACGACTTGCAAATGGAACTAACAAATTTCATTATTTCCTAGCCAAATCAATACTGAATATATGTTGTAAAGTCAGTTGTAAATATAAACCATTTGAAAGCTTGCAAAATTTGAAAATGATTTGAAAAATATCTTTGTTAATTGAAATAGTATAAACATCAAAGAAACCTGTGAAATATAAAAAAATATAGTTTTTGTGAAAAAAAAATAAGTTTATTTTATTAATATTAATTATCATCTCATTTATAATTATCATTTAGGTACCCTAGATAAATCCAGTTTCTTTGTGCGTGTGATTCCAGGGTCCATTCCTGATATTGAAAAGCGCTTTACACTCAAATAAGTCTAATACTGTAGGTGTTTATTTAGTATTATAAAGTACTTAATAATATCAAATAGTAATAAATAAGTAAATTTTGTGGGACAAATTTCTTTATATTATTTTTAATTTTAAATATAAACAAAGTCAAACAGCACTTCTAAGTATTTAGATAAAATTACACAGTATGTTTTCAATCTTATTGCCAATAACGGACTTATAATTTTAACTTATTTTACTTGATGTATAAAACTATACCTACTAAATGAAATTATTTTACTTGATGAAATGTATAAAACTATATAGAGGCAGCCCTATGTCACAAATACAAGGCAGGCGTGGCAAAACAAAACATAGTTTTTCAATAAAATAGACGTGACGAAACTAATAGCTTCGTTCGCGGTAAGGATTCAGAACTGATTCGGAACTATACGCATGCGCAGTTCAAATAATGCCGTTCGCGGAACACACAATTCAGAATTTCTAGTTACAGTTCTGTGTTCGCGGAACCGTCGAACTCGGTTCAGGATCGGTTCAGAATCAGTTCTATCAGTTCTATAACTTTGGCAAGAATCGTAGTTCCAGACATGCGCAGTTTTTACCTAACGACATTTGACATACATGCTGCGGCTATATTCAGTTGGTTAGAAACTAATAAACTGATTAAATAGTTAAATAAAATATAAATTTTATTAATTTATTAAGGGTTAAATAAAATATGGTTAGTTTTGTTTGTTGTTTATATAAATAAGTTTATATAATACTCTAATAAGAGTAATGTGTTTTGGTGGGTCCACTTAAATACTTGCCAACTTAGGGGTTTTCCCCCCAAATTTAGGGGGTAAATAAGTGGGATGGGTTTTTTTTTAGGGATTTTATATTTTTAGGGGTATTTTTAGGGATTTTTTGACTCTTCATATATTTTTTTGAATATATATTTTTCATATATTATGTGAAAGTATAGGCCCTGGGACAATCCAAACTATAATAGCTAATCATATTTATTTGTTGACCTATCGACTTAACGACATCTAGTACAAATATATTACAACTACTCTGTGGTGACTGGTGGTTATTGTGCCTATGCTTACTGGAAATACATATGTACGTTGATTATTGTTTACTTGTTTAATTCGATTTTGTTGTTGTACTGCTGTGCCGACAAGCAATTTGTTAATGATGCCTAAAGAAACTAAAAATAAAAAAATGTACAGTCAGAAGTACACGTAGATTTGGGAAACAGATCCAGATTTAAAAGGTAAAGAAATTTCATTGCATTTTTGTAATTTATATTTTTTCTTTTATTATATATTTTTTTGGGGGATTTCTAAGTAATTGGGGCGATTTTGGGGGTTTTTGACTTAAGCTTTAGGGATAAATATTTTTGAGAGTTGGTAACACTGCCGATGACAGTAGATCGTACGCAGTTTGGTTCCGAAATCGTTCGCGGAAATAAAAATCACGAATCGGTTTATAACCGCGCATGCGCTCTACTACGATTCCAAATTAGTTCAGTACTAGTTCCGAATTCGTTCTGAATCCTTACCGCGAACAAAGCTATTGTCACGCGACGAACCACTGTCCAATCCACTCAAACGAAGGGCACTGCTACCAATTCTAGAATTTGTACGTTTCAAAAGTGAATGTTCAATTAAAATGTATTTTAGTTCAGTGTGCTTTTTAGTCATAAACGTTTGTCTTTATAAAATGAAAAATATGAAAAGAAAAGAATACATATATTTTAAAATTAAATTAAAAAAATATTTTAATTGATTCTGTGATTTATTCAACGAATCTTCATTGCTACCTTTATAACAGAATACATAGTCCTATTTTTCTTTGTCCTCGTCTAATACATATATACTTACTAATTAATGTACCTACTCACTTCACTTTCGTCATTTCATTTCGTATTGTTTTTGCCAACATTGTTCCGAGACGAAAACCTAACGACAGATATTACAAGGATACTCAAAATATACAACTTCCGGTAAATCCCGATGATATCTCGCGTTATCTTTAGCATCGGGAACTAGATCACGCGGGCGGCCATAAATCAATCAGACGGGGCGCTGGAGGGTTATAAAAAACATCCCTCGAGCGAAAAATAGTGGTCCCAGAAACCGCTGTTAGTCCGCAGTTGCGCGTTGTTTGATGAAAAGTTTTTGCTGTGAGATGTATAATAACCAGGTTTGTACGCGACGGACCCGTGATCACACCACGTTGTCACACCCGGTGTGACTACAGGGGAATTTAAGGATAGACTTGATCGCCATACTTCGATGCCAAATATACAATGTAAAAGGGTTGAAATCCGAAAACGGAAATGTTCGAAAATCACAGACACACACGTGTTTATATTTAAGTATAAAAATATTTATCGATATTATGTTAGACGTCAAGAGACTGGTCGTCTTGCATAATATCATAAATATGATATTATAGCACGTAATATCAAAATGGTATGTACCTAGTTAGTTTCATCCATAGACATTTGCATCAATCTATATATACAGAATAAAATCGTAGCAGAGACGGATTTAAGGCCTATTAATTAATCCGACACATAAGCTAAAACATAAATGTACGGTAGGTACTTTTTATTCACATCGGTTATAGAGTTCCCACGGGAATCACCGAGTTCACGCGAACGAAGTAGCAAGTACCGCGAGTTTGGAAATGTAATTTGAAAAAGTTTATACTGATTGAGGGATAGAGAGTATCATTGTCTCACCGCCAACTGCAGTGAATAACGGGACAGGGAATGGGGCGGATTCTTAGAAGATCAGTTTTTAAGAGGCAAGTGCATACCATAGCAAATCCTACCACCGAGCAAACACTCGAAGCTTAGGTAGGCCCAACAAAAATCGTCAATTTACTTATTTTATTTTATTTATTCAATGCTATCATGTACATAGGCAGGAACATGGGCCGGCTTGGGCACTGCAATTTCATAAATTCTAACTAATAATAATAACGTCTGAATATCATTTCTCACAATCGATCCGTTTTTCAATTATTTCATTAATGCCTTTTGTAAAATGGCATGGGATTCATTTGGACGGGATGGAAAGGGAAGAGAAACTTGAAGGGAAATAATACATCTATCTCAGAAGCAGTCAACGCCTGATGGCTCCTGACGAGATTCCACAGAAAACCAATGCTGTGATAGACCATAGCTTAGGTTAAGTCACCATAGGCATTATCTATAAGAATAGCAGGTGATCTAATCTAACTTTGCTAATGAGTTACTAATTCTACATTATAACAAGTGAAGCCGCGTGAAAAGTTGCCAGCGTCATGTTTTCGATAAAGGTTTTACACCCTTCACACACAAGGAAACTCACAATTGTCCTACATTTCAGAGCTATTCTCCGGGCGCGCCCGCGAAAGTTGGCTGAGATAAAAAACAATTTGTATTCAATAAGCCTCGTGTGCCCACGGGAGTAAGTGCTGGCCCGAAAATATCGCTTCTTTGCGAATTTTATGTACATCCGCGTGCGCGGAAACAGAAGTACTGGAACTGAATAGGATAATAGAATTTCTGCGTAAAACTATGCACTTTTTGCAAAATTCACAAATTACCTATTTATTATTATGTATGATTGGAACAAAAATCATACGAGCATAGAAAAATCAGTCCCAAGCAATACCATACATAATCTGCGAATAAATAGGTTGGTACTTTCAGCTCTGGAAAGTCCTCATTATTCAATGAAATTTCAACAATAGACTGCTTAAAACGTTTATAATAATAATAAAGAATTTATTTCAGGCATATGCCTATATACATAAAAATACACAAAAATAAGGAAACATTAAAAAGAAATTCGTATAACACTACACAACGGCATTGATATGTGCCGGTGTCCAGTGCCTCAGTATAGGGCAGACTACCCTCTTCGCCAATGTCGCCAGGATACCGTTGTCGTTGTCTCGCACGCGACACATCATCGAGGCTATTCCACCACGTAGTATGGACTGGAATCTATCTACATGTGCCTCAGCATACATCTGGAATGCGCTGCAGAAGCGCGACAGCCCCAACAGCATCCTGAACGCATTATTGTATTGGACACGCAGATCACTGAGAGCCTTCTGTTTATAGTTGATTCATAGGCTACAAGTGTCAAACGACTGACAATTAGTCTTGAATAGTGTCACTTTGACACTCCCAGTACAACGTGCAAACCTACGGGCCAACATATTACACCTGACCGTCAGCGCCCTGCGTTCCCTGTCTATGTCTAGGTCATGACTAAGCGTCTCCGTGACCCAGTTTATGTCGTTTAAAAAAAACTTAACTTTTTTACTTATAGGTTTATCATGCCGGAGTTCCAACTAATTTCAATTTTAAAAATGTTATTGTTTAAGTTTAAATTTTTTTTAATCACTGACAATCTCAATTTCATTATTTTCCACTTAGGTAATATGCAATTTTAAAAGAATATTGATATTTTTTGTTTATTTCCATCGCGTCTAGTTATGTGACTGTGATAAGAATCTACTTTGACCAGAATTTGACATTCATCGAAAAAAGCCTTCGAACGCAGCAAAATCTACAACTAAATCTATAACGTCAGCCTCAAACGGCACTGGCGTCGCTTGCTTTCAATTTTATACCAGAGTTACATGTATTAACGCAAAGCATACCGACAGTTCATGCAACTGTAGACTTCATTAATTACTTTCTTTCCTCGTGGTCTTTCCGTATGTATGTGTAATAAAAGGCGATTCAGGGATAAATTAGTTGCTACCACAAGCATTGAGGACCACCTCTAAAAGAGTGGACTCACCAACCCGCTTGCCCAGCGTGCTGTTTTGAGGCTATCCCTCATCTACAAGACCAGCTCCAGCAGTTTCTGGCTATTCTCAGTTGTTCAATCGTTAACATAAAACAACTTCAATTGAGTTACTGGGAAAAATTATTAACACTGGTTCAATGATTGAACTGATCAATTGAACTAGTGGGAATGTAAGGAAAATAGGTCCGGTTATGGGTTACTGTACGTTTGGCTTGGTATATATACACCATGCTTCTATGTCTATTGTCCTTTCCAGACAAACCTATGCTCGTGTAAGAGCCTATGTTATTCCGCGCCTACAGTAACGCTAGCTTTGTTGACTGGCAAATGGTATACGATGCAGATTATGAAAAAGGGTGTTGTACGGAAAGAGTGCCTAATTCGAAACGCGTTATATACTCGTAAAAGCCAAAATGTTTTAACTTCGGAAAAAAATGAGTAATGTTCTCCTTTATACTCCCAGATAAAGAACCTTCTTTGATAATTGTTATTTTGATCAAAGTTATTTATGATCCCATCTATACAATGTAATCAAATCGTAACAGGAGTGATTGCAGTTTAAAGTGCCAATGACATAGAGCCCAAACCAACAACCTTAGAATTTTTTGTCTGTCTGAACACAAAATCTACTGACGAATTTTTAATTAAACTTGCAATAGTTGTAGCTTATGTGCCGGGTTAACATTTAGGGTACCTATTTTTTATGCACATCTATTATATAGTTCCCACGGGAATTACAAGTTTACACGAACGAAGTCGCAGACACCGTTGTTTATAATAAGTAATAGAAATCATTGGTTGCGCCAATGGGAAATACGTATGTATTACTTGTTATTAATCCGCATTTATTCCCTTCCTTCAAACCGCGTTAAGCGTTGCAAATCATTAGTTAATGTATTCGGTGGTTTGCTCCTGTTTAGTGGTTTGCTATCGGTCCGGTTCAAATCGGACCTCTCGCTCGCACACGTAACTTGAGAACCCCGTTGACTTCGTCTAACAGTCGTTTTGGCCGCCCGCACGCGATGTTCAATAATAGAAACTACATGGAAAACTGTTATTTTACGCCGGTTTGGATCTTTTCTCGATCGCCTCCGACATTATCTCGACAAATGATTGTGGTCAAGTGAATGCAGGGATCACAAGCAGCATTACCATCCCAGCGCGGTCACCATAGCGTGCTGGCAGATCAGGCTGGCGAGAAGCGCAGCTAGAACAGAGATCACCCATACGATACGCAGACAGCTAAGAAGTCATTGCATTAATTTATACTAGTGTTTTGCAACGTATTGACGTCCATAATCCCATTTCCCAAATGAACGAGCGAACCCCGGGCGGTTACCGAAAAGAGAAAACACCCGGCACAGCTACTTCAATCATAAATCAGCAATACACCATACAATGCGTTTTTTGTAAATTATTTAAACATTAAAGTTGCATTACATGTTATATAATAGACTGAAATGGAAATATTACAAATATAGGGATATATGTGAAACGTTAAACAAGACAGCAATACACACATGCATGAAATAGCAACGTGTCATTTTTTTCATATTTTGATTTATTTATTTTTGTGATTTCTTGTAGTTTTTTTTTTAATATTTGTGATTTTCTTTTGTTTTTCTTATTGCTTATATTGTTTCTTTCTTTTGGTTATTGTGATATTTTTTATGTTTTTTATGTGATATTGTGATAGTGATGATATTATGTTATTGTGGCCGGTTGTATAACCTAAATTTTTGATTTTTGATTTCATTCCTTATTTTAAATTATTTGCATTGATGATATGATACAAAATAAAAAAAACACATGAACTATACAGATTTTATTTCGAATTACATTTGGAGTTTAAGAAAAAATGTCTGAGTATCTTCGTTCCTGACGGGGTTCCCCTGACCGCACACGTTTTTTTTTATAGACGAGGACGGACGAGCAAGCGGTCCTACGCGATGGTAAGTGATGGCCCGCCGCCCATGGACACCTGCAACACCAGGGGGTATGTGTGTTAGTGTATCTTGGAATAAAGTGTTATCTATTGTCAACATTAAATATGGATATACAAACACCTACTTACATATAATTTGTTACATAAATCAATACTTTTTCCACTCCGGCCAACTAAACTGTGATTTGTTACAACGGATCAACTATTTTTCTTTTCCAACTGTACCTACCTACAACTATTTGGTTGGTCGAGTAGGTAAATAATTTTATTTCAAAAATATGTCCTGGCGATGCAATTTGATATTAGTATCTTATTGTCGGTTCTAGTTTCCCATATAGGCTGTAGTGAAATATTAAAAAAAGAATACAATATTTTTTGCTTTACCATAAAAATCAGATGTTAGAACAGATTAATATTTTATAACAACGAAATTTTAAGTTATTGAATAAGTAAGTAACCAAGAATACTCGTAATTATTCAAATACCATCACATATGAATTCGCATTGCAATCTAGAAAACTTGTAGACTGCACAGTGTAGGTTAAAAGTTAAACCATTTAACGTGAAGAATGTAATGGCAAGCATCGTTGAACCTCAGGTTGAAAATAATGTGGCTCGAAGTCGTTCGGAACACGTTTAGAAAATATACCGCGTCGCCTCTTCCTTAGGCGCCAACTCCACGAGCAAGTTTCTCGCGGCGATAATCTCGCCGTGCCATTAATTTATAATTAACTTTAAAGTTAATCTCCACACGGCGATTACAACACGACAATACGATGAGTGGTTGAGTGGTAGTCAACGAGTAAAATGCCAGGCGCTTGCAGCGGAAATGATGATTATATACAGCGGACTATTTTATTTAAGATTTACTTCAACACCTTATTTGTTTTATATTAAAGGATTTTTGGAACGAAGTTCCTTTACGTGGCTTGCGGTAGGTGTGATTCGAGAGAAAATGTAACGTCACGTAAGATTTTCACCCCCTCTATACGCCTTTCTCTTTCTCTCTGTGGGTGTGCGTGCGAGTATCGAGAACGAGACTCAAGCAGAATAACAGACGTGCAGACTAGTACGTGGCCGGTTGTATAACCTAAATTTTTTATTTTTGATTTGATTCCTTATTTTAAATTATTTGCATTGAAAATATCATACAAAATAAAAAAAAACTTATAACCTACAGATTTTATTTCGAATTACATTCGGAGTTTAAAAAAAAAATGCGTGAGGATCTTCGTTCCTGACGGGGGTGCCCTGACCGCACACGTTTTTTTTTTATGTTTATCTAGTATATCATATATGACTTACTAATTAGTAACTAGTACATGAACACAATAAAGAATTTGAAAGGCTAAAAAAGGCATCCTATTATTGTCTCTTCCCAGTTGTGCTAGAAACGCAGAACATATACCATGTTCTGTATTTCTAGCACACAAGTAAGCATTTTTATGTAAAAAGAACCGAGATCAAAAATATACAAAGACGTCTATATTGTACGTCATCGTTGCCTTTTATGTAAATACTGCAGTGACCTGGGCTTTTAGCTTGGGCACAATCACGGTACAATGTTGAACCCGGCATGTCGGCCTTGAAAAAGCCGGCACGCAGAGTGGGATGCACGATAGCAATATTGCGTCTCTTTTTATATACGTCATTGATACATAAGCGCTTTACTTTTCTGTTAGACAGTAAGGGTATCACTATAGGCTTCTCAGTCTACGCTATAAACAGATACAATGAAAGAGATAAAATAATGTCTATGACATTTTAGATTTTCGCTTTTTCTACCGTTTATTCCAAGCAGTCCTAGTGAGAGTTCTGCTGGTAACATATTTATCTGTTAAACGGGTTCTAAACGTTTACCTATTTTTTATAAGTGAAATGTAAAAGATATATAGAAATATACCTAATAATAATATGAGGTATGCGTATCCGTGGAATCATGTGACTGAGAACTGAGAATCAACGTGACAACGTTTGGAAGATGACAACTATATTGTAAAACAACGCTTCGCTACTCCGCGCCTCTTCCTCGAAAATACTTCTAAAGTCTCACTAGTTCAATGATTGAAGCGATCAAATGAACTAGTGGGAATGTAGGGTCATACCATCAGCTGGTGTCTCTCCACTGTTGACTGTTGGATATAGGCCTCTTCCAAGGACCACTACAACACACGATCTTCTGCTTTTCTCATCCAGCAATACCCTTCCCGCGAGTTTTCCACAAAACATTTACAGATATTTAGCCCACGCGAGAGAAGCCACGGGTAGAAGCTAGGTTTTTAATAAGGTTAGCAGTGAGTGCCAATGTATTTGCAATTCCTTTATAGAATAAAATAACGCTATTATCCGTAAAGTACGTTAATAGCAAAACTTGGACCTCCAATATTTAATTGCAAACAAAAACAGTATAGCAGTCTATTTACGAAACTCCCTTCGTTCAGTCGCTTGGTAAAAGTCAATAGAGAATGTCACGTGAACACAGACTTGAGTATTCGAATTTTCTGTTACTTTTGCTCAAGTGGTTTTTGTGTGCAAACTGCAATCTGTGCAAACTGCAATCTGTGCAAACTGCAATCTGTGCAAACTGCAATCTGTGCAAACTGCAATCTGTGCAATCTGCAATCTGTGCAAACTGCAATCTGTGCAAACTGCAATCTGTGCAAACTGCAATCTGTGCAAACTGCAATCTGTGCACACTGCAATCTGTGCAAATGCAAAATGTGCAAGTCTGTTTGAAGGCGCATCACGCAAAATCTATTTTTAATGACACTTGACATAGTAGTTATAGCCAATATTTGGGTTAACATTTGGGGTACTTTTTATCCACATCTATTAGAGATTTCCCACTGGATTGTAACAGAGCCGTTTCTGTAGTTGAAATCAATCAGTATACTCTACAAACGATACAGAGCCCAAAACAACTATTTTTAGAATTTAATGAAACTTGGCATATATAGAGCTCATGATTTGAGCTAATATTTAGGGTACATTTTATCACGATCCGTTATAGAATTCCCACGGGAATCACTGGAAAGTTCACGCGAGCGAAGTCGCTGGCAACGCTAGTTAACAATAAAGGTGATATTGTTACATTTTTAAGATTTCATTAAATTTTCAGTATCCGGGAAATTAGACCCGATAATAAGGTCCATTTTCTCAGATAATATTTAACGTAAAAATCTACATACAGATTTCGAAGTCGCTGATCTCCCGTCACTTGTTCTCCAAATCCTGTTCCAAGCAAAACGTTATATAAAGGACCCTCTTTACAAAGAACACAATAACTGATTTGAATACACTTCTGCTGAATACAAATCAAATTAATAAATGAACCGGACCGGGGAACTCCAAATGTACTAGTAATTTTATTACGGTTCAATCGATTATTACGTTGTGGAATAGGTTTTGGCAATATTGTTTTTATTTTTAACGTAAAATTATACGATACCCGCGGGAAGTGATGCTATAGTGAAGACCGCTGACACCACACGTCCAAGGCGACTACCATAAGAGAACAAAGCTACCATAAGCCCCGAGGAACTACCGTAATCGTAACCTTTATTTAACCAGCTCTTTTTCGTCCATCGATGAACATGGGCCGCCTCATGCACATTATGCATGAGAGGTGGTATGTTCTTAGAACGCTCCTATAGCTAAGTGGGATGGCAGTCCACTTTTTAAGGGCGGTGTAGAGCAATATAAAAAAAAACAGGTTTAATAGACGCGACGGCTTGAAGAACACCTTATAATACAGTGGTTATTTCATAGTTTGTGTGGTATATTTCATTATATAAAACGTGTTATTGATATAACTGAAAATAAGTTGGTTAGTATGGTGAAATCGATTCTACCGCTGTTTACAATCGATTTTTTTCTTAATCTATAGTACAATTCTAGTAAGTATACATTTCATTCTACGCACGTC
Organism: Sesia apiformis; assembly: GCA_914767545.1. Lineage (NCBI taxonomy): Eukaryota > Metazoa > Arthropoda > Insecta > Lepidoptera > Sesiidae > Sesia > Sesia apiformis. Next base: position 3,562,149 of record OU611958.1, read on the forward strand.
GCCCGAATGAATAAAACCATATATGTTTGAAATTTTTAATTTAATATTTCAAATAAATTTATTTTTCACTAGAACAGTTTTACAAATTTGTAGTCGATTCACATATTTCAAGTGTTACATTATTTTGGTAACACGTTGTATACATATATATCTGTGTGTATGTATGTATATATTACCTATAGATGTTTGTACAGTAAACGACCGAAAGTAATACACATCGACTATGATCGGCTAGCTTCGGTTTTGTGGAGCGTCGTCTCTGTCGTAAACTACACAAGCCAAGCGATGTGTATTACTTTCGGCCAGGAAGTGTACCTCGTGGCGTTTTAAGGCCATACATCCGTCATGCACAAAGCAATGTGCATTAGAAGGCCCATATCCAGCAGTGGACAGTGAAGGGGCTGATTGCATTACATACATGTTTGATTCCTAGATATATATTCTTTAATGTTTATTTTGATGTATATTAAATGTATTTCAAATGTTATAATAATAATAATAATATATTTAAATATTTTCCGTATATATCTTAATAGTTAATATATTTTTATTTATATATTTCTAATATTAATACATATTTGACATTTCATATTTGGATAAATACATTAAACAAAATGTCGATTTGTCTGCGATGTAGTTGAAAATATTGTTTCTACGTTAACTTAGAGATCTATACAATTAAACATGATTGCTTTTCAGTTATTTTTTCTAATTGTTTTATTTCTTACATTTATTTACTCCCCTACAACTTCATGTCCTGCGTAGCCTAAAGGTTGACCGGAAGATAATATTGTAAGGCATCAAGTCAGCCTTTTATAATCATTTACAAAAAAAGAGTAAATATGCAGCTCAGGATTTGATGAAGTTCTGAAGTCGTAAAGTCACAAGCAACTCCGTAAAGATGAAGAAACGATTCTAGAAGAGTTTTGATTTATTTCACGTTTGTATTTCTATCGTAACAAAATTATAAGAGTCAATAGTCGACTATTATCAGGCGAACAAAGAGTGTGGCCAGTAAAAGAAAAATTGTGGTGTACGCGACACGAGATCACATTTACTGGTATCGATCGCCTATCTTCGTGGGAGCCTCATGTTGCCCCTACTATGGGATATCTTTGTTCTACCTTTATTATCTATAATAATAATTTCCATTCGATTATTTGCAGGATTTCGTACTGTCTTTTAAGATCAATATTGATTAAATCTATTCGAAGTAGAATTGTCGACGATGCGTATATAATATGTACCCTAAAATTAAAATATTTACATTAAAGTTATGAAATCATTTTACTAATCCAGTAACTATCTTCCCATTAAGCTGCAACATGGGGTTCTTCAAGAAAGCTGTGAATGGGATTTTGCAAAGTCGGCTACGCGCCCGCATGCCCACTGGTGTTGCAGGTGTCCATGGGCAGGAAGTCAGGAACGAAGATACTCACGCATTTTTTCTTAAACTCCGAATGTAATTCGAAATAACATCTGTATAGTTCATGTATTTTTTTTTATTTTGTATCATATCATCAATGCAAATAATTTAAAATGAGGAATCAAATCAAAAATCAAAAATTTAGGTTATACAACCGGCCACGCTCTAGTCTGAACGTCTGTTATTCTGCTTGAATCTCGTTCTCGATACTCGCACGCACACACACAGAGAGAAAGAAAAAGGCTTATGGAGGGGGTAAAAATCTTACGTGACGTTACATTTTTTCTCGCATCACACCTATCGCAAAACTTCGTTCCAAAAACTAATGTTATTATTCCAATTGCTTCCGTTAGAGGTCAAGGACTATAATCAACTAAATGATATGGGTGATTGTGATGTATTGTCTAACTAATTAACTTCTCTAGAATATAATGTAGATAAAATGCAAAAGCAGAAAAATGTGCATCTAATGCCGTCTAGTTGATTCTTTCATTCATTTCTCGAAGAACGTCATAATCCGGGTTTCTACACATGACACTCTCCATTTTATCAATTAAGGATTCCAATGTCCAATTCACGACTGTTCTAACTTCGTCAAATATTTCGAATGTTTGCGTTGTCGCGGGATTTTTTTCAATAAAAATAAATAGATGATTTTATTCAAATGGACATGTCCATGCTACATTTCTTGGGAAAAAATGAAGTTTGGGTATATATAGACACCCGAATTGCCTATCACTAGTAATTACAAGTCAACCATAGTAGGGGTTCGCTATTTTTACGTTACATTTACCAGAGCTCGAGGTATTCGTCATCGGAAATTTGTTATTGTGATACGATATTGGATAGCGATTTATTCGTTTGATGTATTTCCCGTGTATATCTGATAGCTGGCAATTTTGTTCTCAACTTTTAATTTGAATAATTTGCCCTAAACACGTTATTTGAGGCATAAAATGTTCGTAATTAAAAATAAATCATATTGTATAATAAAAAAGTTAATACTCTAAATATTGGGCTCCCTTTAAACCATGGGTTCCCAAACTTTTTTCGGTCGCAGACCTCTTTCCCAAAAACTATTAAAACCGTTGACATGGTGCACATAGAGATAAAAAATCTTTAAAGTATGGTAAAGCATTATACTAAAGTATGGGTCAATACCCATATAATCTAAGATATTCATGTAAGTATATCCCACCTTAATTAGTCGATCATTTCTATGATTCGACGTGATATAATGATCATTAAAGTCGAATAGAATGATCTATCATGTCGATCGGTGGTCGTTATTGCACATAGGTCTTCGGGAACGCGGCAGACGTAACCATCTCAGTCCTACTTCATCTTTGCGACGTTTGAAGGACGTCTGTTACTTGTGTTTTTGAGTTGCAATAGAGTATTTCTAATGCGGTCTGTTAGTTTAACTCCCAATTTATTAAGAGTACATACACTTACTTCATGGCCCCCTGGCACATAGTTCTGAGCATTAGTCAAACAACATGTCTGTGCGTAATCATCTAGCATAGAAAGTATGCACATACCCGTGAGATTTCTTTTTAGCGTCTTTATTAGTCTTTATTAGTCTTTATTAGAAGGATATCCTTAATAACTCATGGACCAATAGCTCCTCTAAGGGTTTTCTATGCGTCGTAGCGTATTATCACTTTCTCACATTTGTCACACAATAACACTTTATCACATTCGTCATTTTTAAGGGACGGAATAATATATTTGTCACATTTCATTTATACAAATTCCTAGCAAATATCCCGCGCACACGGCGTATCTTGCTCCGTTTCCCATCCAGGAGCTAGTAGTTTTACTGTTGGGCCACCCATCCGACCCGACCTTCCGTTTTTATTCGTTCCGGTCGCGTCCCATTCCATTTTTATGTCGTACCTTCACGCTTCTACAGAACCTCATTCACAATATACAGGAAACCGTAGGAAACAGTTCCTGACAAATAGAGTTGTCAATTCATGGAATAATCTACCACGTGAGATAGATAAAACAGACGGAGTGAATAAATTCAAAAACTCTTTAGACAGAAAGAAGACAGCACAAGTATTATTGGTGTAGTAGGCACATCAACGAAAGCTGTTAGCCTAATACATAAATAATAATAATATTTTCAAGAAGCAAATACGTTTCAGGTAAGCAGTAGGATTCTGTGAATTACTCTATAAGTACAGGATTTTGAGCAGTGAATTTTTCTCCTGCACCAGCTTGGTGAATTGCTTTATTTTGAAGATCCTGATCCTCTGACGCACTGTCAGTCAGTGAGTTAAAAATACACAATTAGAAGCTGATATCTTTTCATAGGATTTTTAATTTTTTCGTTTTAAGTACTCGGTAAATAACTCCCGATTTTTTATAAGCGGTTCATCTGTGCATGTGAGTCCCATTTTCAGCGTTTATACAAACTTCAGGTGCTGGTGCATATCTATAATGAGTTTTCTGTTCCGAGTGGATACGGACACTTTTTAAGGTCGAGTGTTAAAAGTTTTACAGCCCATTTTAACTGTCCGGATGGATGGATTGACAAATTGACTGAGGGAGGTCCTTTTGTCAAGTGTGAAATAAGTTTCTTTTTTCGATACTAGTTTTACAGTTTCTAACGATAGTGGTCCTTACGTAGGTACGTAACGTACATACTACGTACGGAAGTAATTTTTAGGATTGCAAACATTTCCTTTTTTTGTAATTGGAAATAACTTAATAAAAGTTTAATATAAGTAGGTACCTATTTATTATATTTAAGTACGCTTTATTTAGTTGCACATGTTTTATATAATTACCAAATAAATAATTATTATCAATACTTTGTAAAGACCATTCTGATACCATTCTGAATCTTAATTGTTTTGGTAAATTGTAACTCGAAGTGAATTAAACGATAAATTCACCATGTCTTTAACTAATTAGTTTTCAGTGTAAATTGATATTGTCTCTTACCAACAATTAACATTTATCTAATGGATGTTCGGAATTAATATAATTGTTCAAGGCGTATTAAGTTAATTTAGTACCACCGTTCCACGGTACCTTGCGGAAATATACTATCCGTTGTATGACTAATGTATAACATACTAATGTATGAGCGAGTTGGGCAATTTTTACGTTTAATTAGAAATTGAAACAGTCACAGTTGTTTGATTTACACCCAAATTAACTATAGAGGGCGCCCTAGTTGAAGTTCGGCCAAGAACAATAATCAAGCCATTAGCGTTATAGACACCAATAGTACCTAGTTGATAATTATTTGACACCATCGTGCCGAAAACTAGTTTCGCTTTCGGCAAGGTCCTAAATAACGAAATAACTCTAAATAACTCCTTTAAAGAGCTCCAAGTCGTAACTTAACTAATTACCGGGGAAGGGAAGGGTGTGTAGCAGCCTTACCTGAAACATAAAACATAAATTAATAAAATACAATAAACAAACCTACACAAAATATATACATAAATAAATATATACTTACACACATAAAACAAATAAGATTTTTATACTTAATTTAAAAACTATTCACAAAAATATTGTTAAAATTTTATTGTAAAAACTCACGAGCGTCGCAATCCTTCTGAAGCGTCACTATTGTTCTCACCTCTGCGCTCGCGCCGACAGGTACCCGCCGACCGGTCGGCACTCGGCAGTCGAAATCATTGTTTAACATCGAGCGCATGCTAGTCTGGCTAAACTCAACAGTGCAATTTTTGGTTTCGTATTAATATATCCGTGCTCACGAAAAGAATTAAGGGTGTAGATCGTGAAAATCACCGAAAAGAGTGTTACGATTTTTCATATTTAACCTATTTACATATGATTGATATCAATGATAATTTGTATATATTACAATCAAAGACCAATAAGTATGTTCATGCTTATATTAAACTCTTAAACCTAATAGTTGTTATATAATAAACGTCAACAAACGCACAAAATTGAGTAAAAATGCAAAAACATGACTTCGTATTTTTCAGATTTAACCCCATAAATCAACACAAATTGATAAAAAGAAACACTTTTTGAACACTGAAGAAACCAATAAGTATAGCTGTATACTTCTTTTTATACCTTTACAAACAAAGACTTCCTCTTTTAAAGCCCTAAAATCTAGATATATTTTAAGGTAAATTTTTCATACACAAATGTATGGGATAAAACGTTCGTTTCATTCGTGCAATCTCGGTGGTCTGCAGCGGCAGTTCCTTTCTGTAAGTGAACGCGACACCACGCTTGTCGGCTGCAGACAGCAGAATTACGTATTGTGAATTTGTGTTTTTTGTAAAAAACTGTAAGTATAACATTTTTATAATTAATTTATTTTCAGTTAGTAGAAAGTATCGATATAATGAATGTCTGAAAGAAAACCATGATGGAACTAGATATAAATCGTAAAAAATACAATATCTACACTAATAGGTATTATAAAGAGGAAAGATTTGGATTTTTGTATGTAACGAATAAACTCAAAAAGTACTGGACTGATTTTAATAATTCTTTTATCATTCGAAAGCTACATTATCACTGAGTAACATAGGCTATTTTTTTCGCAGGACTGATTGAATTTGAGTGGCATGCCAGGGAAAAGAAAGTTTTGTACGCATTATAAAAATATGAAAGCCAAAAGATCTCGGAATAAAATGTAAGTTCCTCCCTACTTATTTATTATCGCATTTGAACAGGGTACATTACAAAGCTAATACAATATGTCATATGATTTAGATCGCCCGATTCAGACATATACCTACAATAACATGTAAATATTGGTTTGTATTATCTATATCTATACTGATAAATAAAATTGAAGTATCTGTATGTAATATCAAAATAATAGGATTTTTAAAAAAAAAAAGGCGATACGGAGTTCGCCGGGTCGGCTAGTATTGTCTAAATATCAAATTGTGGAAGTAGGTAGGCGACAGCGCAACTTTGTCGACATACCTATACCGCCAAACAGACGCGAGGCGCCTAGCGTCTGGCTTAGGGTTGTACAAAATAAATAAAAAGTGGATAATATTGATGAATAATATTTCCAGTATTGAAAATAAAGAAAACCTTGGGGCCGAGACTCTGAGCAACAATGCTACGCGCTGTATAGAGGTAAGTTGTTATACGTAATTCTTGTAGACTTGTTACATAAATAAACAAACTACTTAGTTAGTGATGGGCGAAGACAAAATCTCAATACCTACCTATAGATTTTTCTTGCAATATTTATTATTTTCATCGAGAGACAAACACCTTAGTACCGAAATACTTCTCAATTACTTTCTCAAAAGAAAATTTACGTTCAAATAGGTGACGTCATAAAAAAACAATACCTAATGCGTAAAGAAATTATAATTTCTATTCATCAGGAACCTAATATTGTATTAATTCTTTTGCATTTTTTTAAATTTTTAATTATTTTTTATAAAAAAAATCAAGCCATTATCTTTCTTTACAGGAACTAGTTATTGAAAACGACCAAGAGGGAAAGGTGGATGAAATGGAAGTTGGGCGTAGAGTTGTAGACGTTTCTTTTTTTTTTAAAGCTCTTCAGGCCATAGGGGACCACGGTCCAATGGATTGTAAGTTAAGTTACCTCAGTATAATAGGTGAAGTAAAAGTTGGTCTGGACTCAAAACTCATCATGAAATGTAGTATGTGTAGTATGAAATTTACTGTGTGTTTGATTGAAAAGAAAGAAGATAGAATGGAAGTGAATCATCAAATTGTATCTGGTATCATATCATCTGGTGGGAGCTACTATCAGTTAAAAACATTAACTGCCGCAGTAGCCCTACCAATCATGTCACCTTCATTATACAATGAAATTAATAATACGGTTTGCGATTGGTGGGAAAAGACAGCAGCACATTCCATGGCAGAAGCTGTCAAGGAAGAAGCGGAGTACGCAGTGTCTATAGGTAGTGTTGATAAAAATGGTACACCATTAATATCTGTTGCTGTTGACGGTTGTTGGAGCAAGAGATCTTATGGTAAGAATTTTTCCGCCTTGTCCGGCGCAGCTGCGATAATTGGCATTAAAACTAATAAAGTATTGTTTTTTGGAGTTAAAAATAAATACTGCGTAGTTTGTGCACGAGCCGCAAAGAACGACAGTCAGCCCTCGGAACACCGTTGTTTCAAGAATTATTCGGGATCATCTACCGGTATGGAATCGACCATAATAGTTGAGGGGTTTAAACGTTCCATTGTTGATCACGGTGTAATTTATAATAAATTTGTAGCAGACGGCGATTCCAGTACTTATAAAAAAATATTAGATTCGCGACCGTACGGTAATTTAACAGTAGAGAAAATTGAATGCAAAAATCATCTTTTACGAAACTACTGCAATAGCTTGGAGAAACTGTCGAAAGACACTAAGTATCCTTGCGAATTGCGGAAATTCCTAAAAGAAAGGTATTTGCGTTTAAGAACGGGTGTAAAATGCGCTATTAAATATTGGGGCGATCAAAATCAGTCACTCGAAGAAAAAATAAAAAATCTTAGTGAAGATATCCTAAATGGTCCACAACACGTATTTGGTAATCACCAATATTGCAAGGAGTATTTCTGTAGACCTGATACTCGTCGAATAGAACCTGTTGGGTTGCTTCCAGCAATTGTTGGATGCGGATTAATGGACGCGGTACACATTTTAAGTAAAAGACTGTCATATCATTCTAGAAGTTTAATTCATAATTGTACAAGTAATATAGTTGAAAGTTTTAACGCAGTGATTGCCAAATTAGTAGGGGGTAAGCGTGTAAATTATTCTTCCCGTGGTTCTTATGCGGGCCGATGCGCAGCTGCTGTTGTGTCTTTTAATACAGGATCGATTCATAGTAAAACTCATGAAGTAATATTTAAATCTAGTCCTAATCCTTTGATCGCGAAAGTGGAAAATTGTAATCGTAGAATCCGTTTAATTGCTAAACCTAAATTAAGATTGAAAAAGAGCCACAGCGCTGTATCGAAAGACGCTCACTATGGACCAAACTGCGAAAAACCTGATCTGAGTCCAGAATTATATGAGAAAGCCAAACCATCTTTTTTAGCCGATTTAAAGTTGTCTTGTGCTGAAAGAGAGGAGCTTGAAAGGTCGACCCATTTGCAAAGAAGTAGTTCTGAGTGGATGAGTACAAGGAGAAAATTACTAACCTCATCATCGTTCAGGGAAGTTTGTAAAAAACGAGAGAGCACAAGTTGTGCTGTTCTTGTTCGTAAAATCGTTTATGGTAGTAATATCTCCAGTTTGCCTGCTGTACGGTACGGTATCGAAAACGAAGAAACCGCAATTAAACAGTTAGAAATTCAAGAGAATATTAGTATACAAGGTTGCGGTTTGTTCGTCGACGATCAATATGAATTTCTTGGTGCTACACCAGATGGCATTTATGCAAACGGTTTAATTGAAATTAAGTGCCCACATTCTTTAGCTGGCATGACTCTTGATGAAGCAATGGCCAAACATACCTTTTGGGTTAAGGACAAGGCTTCCAAGGGTTATGTCATAAATAAAAATCATAACTGGTATTTCCAAATTCAGGGACAGGTACATATTACTAAAAGAAACGTTTGCATGCTTGGCATCTGGTTTGGTGCTACTGTACCTATGAAAGTTTATATTATAGAAAAGGACGACAAATTTTGGGAGGAGAAAATGGAGATGAAATTAGTTAGGTTTTATTACGATTGCCTACTTCCAGAATTAGTTGATCCTCGGCAGTCACGAAGCATGCCCATTCGTGACGCGCCCAGTATCATAGAGGCTATGAAAGAGAGGAAAGAAAGAGCTTTACGTGTTATGAAAGAGAAGAACGCCTAATGATTTTGAAAGATACAGGTAACTTAACTACCCAGCCAGTCGATTCACGTAAACACGCCAGTCCAAAAGTCGTTTTAACTTAGGAACTTAGAAATCGCCTTTTGGTTTTCTGTTTTAAACGCACTTACTTATCTAGTCTTGGATTGTCATAAATCTTCCAATAGCTCAATTACTATACAATTTCTGAGTTACCTGGTGTAAAGAATCATAAAAATTGGTTCAAAAATACAGCGAATTGAGAATTCTCCTTTTTTTAAGTCGGTTAAAAGGGCTAAATTTGCAAAAAACGAAGTGACGTCACTGCGCTACGGTTTTTATTACTTACGTGAATCGGGCAGCTGGTAACGTTTTCATTCTGATAGGTTTTGTGATAGCCATTGATTTTATCATCAAATTAGCAGAAATCAGAACTTGATCCGTAATCGAATGAAAAACCATTAGAATTTTGAACTCATATTTCGTTATTGTTTAATTACATACTTTTAATTAGTATATTAATAATTTACAAACTTCTGTTAAAATTAGTAAATAAATGAATTATTTACTAATTTTTGTACAACCCTAGCACGCTTTTGAGATAGCGAGTAATGGCGACTCATATTTGTTATTGTGTAGTAAATAAATCATTTTTATACTTGTGTTTCATTTATTGACATTTTTTTTAAAACCCTAGGATTTTTTTTAGATATCGACGAGGTGATCGTAAACAAAAAGTAAGTATTTGAGTTTACGCAATAGGCACATTTCCTTGCGTAGAGATAAACACACTTCCTACTGAATTTGCAATTATTTTATTGAATGAATATTTTACGAATTAGAATAAATTTTGGTAGTGAAATTACAAATAAATAAATAGTTGGAATTTTAGGTAAGTAGAATACAAAAATGTCAGATGTCAAATGATAGAAAAACATAAAAATTGTGTCTCAACTACTCTTATTAATCTATTAAAAAGAATCAACAGCTAGTTTCCAAAAATTCAACGTTATTGTTATGCTGTAAATATTCAAGTTCAATAACAATTTCTCAACGTGGAACGTTTGTTGCAAAACATTTTGAAAATCGCGCTCTCTAGGTCATTCATCCGCCCCGTCGGATGTTACATTAAACTTTGGCGCTGCGGTCGCTCGAAATCGAGATCTCAGGCCAACAATCTACACCCTTAAGTACTTACTTGTGTCGATTGTGTAAACTGTGTAATAGACGTTTGAACGCATATAAAGTGACTTTCATTTGTGTATCTCCTAATCAAACGTACCACAGGTGCACGCTGCAATCCCATAGGCGCTGGGCGCATTCAACTGTCCAAGTTACCACACACTTACAGAAGACTACCGTATAAAGTACTGTATTTCCCACTTTATCCTATTCCTCCAATGTACTTACGTTTCGTGTTTCGGTAGTGAGTGAGATATGCCAGAGTCCATTCCCATTCCATTTGTCCAATCCTTTGTCCATATCTATTCCTAACTCACATAAAGGTATGTAGCGCTTCCGGGGTGTATCAACGTTTATTATTCTGAACTGATGTTGACATATATCGTGGAACATATATGCATACATATATTGCGGGTCGCTTTGCTGTCAAGCAAGGTAGTTCAAGCATCAGGACATCGACACTTCCGTATACCTATTTACATAAACTAATTTAATGCACATTCACCACCCCCTATTTTTAGTTCAATATGTACACATTTATACAAAATGATGTTGAAATACCACAGAAATGTTTACATTAAATCGTTTGCTTTACACGTTTTAACATATTTCCCTGAATGCGAAGTATCAATCACACTGGTCCTGCTCTGGATCGGGAATCAATCACGTACTATAGTTCCCCCCGGAGATGCCTGTAGCCGCCTCTAATGTATTGGAAAATTGGAAACTTGGAAGCGTGTCGAGTTTTTTGAGAATTTGCCTATTTGTGATGTCTCTTGTTTATAAATGTTATATTACTGAAGATATTGTTAAATAGTTGTAAGTGGTGTGTAAAGAGTAATTATAATGTTTTATCTAAACTTAATAATATAAATAAGAAACATTATTTCGTTTGTCTCTTAAAAGTATGTTAATGTTATTTTTATCTACATATAATAAATCTACTTTATATCCAGTTGTTAATTTCTTATAATCCCATGGCTGCATTGTCTTCGTAAAACTTATCTTTTATATCCTTCTTGTCATACATACCTGGTCATACATCTGTACCTCATGTATGACCTACCATAAACAATGTAAAAAGATAATATATTTTTACTTGAAAATTAAAACATACCAAGTACATGCATATATACTTATAAGTAAGATATGTAACTTAATAAAATAAAATATATGTAGTGGGTATGTGCGTAAATGAGAAAGGAAAATCATGTTTCCTCTAATTTCGGTGAACAGCACGATGGGATTTTTTTTATAGAAAAAAGGCGGCAGACGAACACACAGTCCACCTGACGGTAAATGGATACTGTCGTCCATAGACATCCGCGACACAAGCCAACATCAGTCCAGAGTGACGCCAGAGAGTAACGTTGGCACGCCCCCGGATGTACTCTCTACCTTCACAGATTAAGGAATGGATTGGGAAAATGGGGAGGGATAGGATTGGATGGGAATAGTCTTTGGCATATCTCACTCACTACCGAGCATATTTATGTATCCTAAATATATCCATGGTCATAAAATATGACTACGAGGAAACGCGATATTTTGTATATGCAGATAAGATTTTTTTTTTGAAAGTTTGATAAGTTTACTTTGTCATAATTTTGAAACTATCAAACCGATTCGGCTTATTTTCTAACTTGTCTAATCGAGACATGGAAAAGTATTTTTGTGTGGAATATTTCATTTCAATCCGTTAACAAATACTTCCTGTAGTTTATTTACAATTAGAAAGTAATAATCGTCGCATCTCTCTCCATGGGTGCCGTAAAAAACGACTATGAGATAACAAAGCCACTACCACAAACCCTGAGGAACAACGCCACCTCGAAAAGAGTGGACTCTCCAACCCGCTTGGCTAGCGTGGTGTATGTGTGCCAGGCCGTACATGGGGGATCATGCAAAAGATGTGCTCATGTCCAACAGTGAGTACTGTTGAGTGAGTGAGTACAACAGTTGGTTGCACTACATTGCAATATCCGCATTAGATATATTTTTTCGAAATCTCGCTAAAGAAAAACTAAACATTCCAAACAGACAGACAATAGAGAAACGTATCAATAAGAGACAGGCTGCGTCAGTAGGGTCCAACATTACGTCTGGAAGGCAGTAAAGATGTCCGACGTGTCATAACTCCCAGGCCTCTTGACCTCTCTAAGCCCTGAGTCGGCTAGTTTTTTATTAAGCATAATTTTTTGAATTCGTACTCCTCACAAATGGCTACTGGATTTTATTGTTTTTTTTAAAGAACATTCTTTTTATCTGTTTTTGGCGACTTTCATTTTTCATAGTAAAAGGAGTACTATTTTATTAATACTGTAAAATTTTCATATTTTGATTGCAAGTAGGATACTACACTACTTGTAGTGTTTGTCAGAAACGTTATTGCATCATAAAACATTATATTTATTACTTACCATTTGTAAGATAAAGAGTAATTGCATGTAATAATTGCATTACACGCGTGAGGATGGACGAAGATATTTATTTTTAAAAATGTTTTGGTATAATGTCCGTGGAAAATAATTATTTGATTATATATTGTTATGACAACACTGAATTGAGGCGGGATGCCGATGTGTGGCTATCAAATAAAGGAAAAGGAGATTGTGGACAAATAGCATTGTTAGAAATAAGATTATAAAAATAAGAAATTATATGATTTATATGTGACTCTCGTGCCAGATCACTTCTACCTAATTTGCACTAGAAGCTAAAATATACCAATTTAAAAGCGGAGTTTTGTATCATTGGATTCCGGCGCTCTACACATTCTAACCCTTATGACTGACGAGTGAGATGCTCATTACAGAATTACAACATTACTTATTCCTGCTTAAATTAAATAATACGTGTGTAGTGACCTCTACATGTGCTTGTGTATTGGGCATCGTTGTACTGATTAGCAAAATTAATGGCTGTGAATACGGAAATTGTGTCATAAATATGTCTGCAAAAAAAATGTTGTTTAGACAATTTCTAAGCGGCAGTTTAACATAGTCTACGAGGTGGTAAGGTGAATTTACTGTCTACTGTAGAAGTTGCAGGCACAAAGTGTATAGTATTTTACCGGTTTATTTCTATTGAAGTCAATGCACACGTATGGTAATTTACTTCAAATCATATTCTGACACAGTCGCAGGAGACGTGCGTATTTAGTATGTTCCTCGCGATGAGACACTCAATTGATGTCTCTCCGATTGGCTACACGAGCCATTTAACATTAGGAGATGATATTACCACCTATAATTAAAAAAAAATATTATTAGACAGCAATTTTTGTAATAAATTTTAGTATTTCGTATGAATACCTGCGCCCTTTTAATATTATTTTTTTATCATTCAAACTAACAACTTTTGCTCCACATTTTTTTCTAGATTTGACCTTTTCCTCAAAAATATACTTTTTTAAATGAAGTCTCTGACTTTTTTACTCTGTGCTACTCACCATACGTTGCTGCGAACAGCAACGTAGCACACTCCAGTCATAACCAGGTGATAATCAAATCGTCGCTATTACATACCCCTACATCTAAATCGATGAGAGTGCACCTACTGGGTGCGAGCGCTTTTTTTACACTAATCACTCGGTTTGTGTGGAAAGAAAGAGATAAATTTTAGTTCGCCGTGTCAAGGGTATTAAACACCGTAAACGTATTTAATATAGATACAGTGTTAAATAAAAAATACCTGCACTCTCTTAACGCGGAATTTCTTTAGTGAAAACTAATAACTTTTGTTTTACGACTTTTTAAAATTCAGCAATTTTTTTCATACAAACTCACTTGCATCGCTACGATAGTAGCGGTTTGATTATGAGCTGTTTATGAGTTGCCGTTGCTGTTGTTGCAACGTAATGTGTGTAGTACAGAGTAACAAAATCAGAGACATCATTTAAAAACTTTTACTTTTGGGGTAAATATCAAGTTCAAAAAAGTTGAAGAACAGAAGAGTTTAGTTAGTTAGTTAGTTAGTTTAGTTAGTTTAGTTAGTTAGTTAGTTAGTTTTAATGATTGATATTTTAAATTAAGAGTGTTTTTTTATTTAAATCTGTATATATGCATTTCATCACAAGGTTGAAGAGCGTTCGAGTTGAAAAAGTTATAATAAAATACTATACTACACTAGGAACATTTGATTTCTGTTACAAAGGAAATTTATAAACTATTGGGAAACCCAAAAACCTGGTATTAACAGCTTTATGTAAATACGCACAAGTGTGTAGAAATCGAATCACATACCCCTTGATTTTGAGAAGATCGCAGCCGGCATACAAATGGGTCGGGTCGCGGGATCGATGCGCCAGTAAGGTTTTACTATCGCTTCAGACGCGGGGATAATCGAAAGAATATGCTCCCAGCACTGTTTTATTATGAAAATTGCTGAATGAAGGGACCGTAAAGGCATTTCACATTTATTTTTGGAAAAGAATAAATGTTATTTATTCAAATGGCCTATATTTAAATTATGTTATCGAGCGAGTTGATTTCAGAGTATTTTTAATTAAGTAGCTTCACGTATACAGGTCCACATCGTGTAACATTGATTTAAACGTTGTTAAATATAGTATGACTGTTCACTCGTCTAAATTATGTAACAAAGGAAATGAACAAAAATGAAATGATAATTAACAATGTTTTGTTGGTTTATTTCAATGTAGAGACCAACAACTTGTGTCACATGGGTGGCCAAAGTGATCGATATTGAATTGAGTTTAACTATCGACCAAGTCAATTATTTTATAATGGCAATAATCCCCATTAAATATTAAGTACTCCATTAATTAAATTTACTCTTCGGTTCGCCGAAATGGATCTCGGAACCAATATCGCATCTGATAAACTTGAATAATTTAGTGGGCATCCTCGTATTTAATATTTAATTTGTAATCTCGCCAGAGGATTTTTATTGACACTTACAACCTCAATAAACGTGGCTCTTTTACGATGGACCACTAAAACGGATTTTTTTCTTACGCACTATGATCAATTTATTTTTCTGTACCTACTTGGATATAGAGAATATAATTAAATATTAGGAGAAAGAGACGGTAGTTATTGTACAGGTTCTTTATGTAAGCGGGATTGACTAAAGTAAAAACTTTACACACGTGGACACGTGCACGTAGTTCCCAGTCCAATGTCAAATTTCTTTCATCTACCCGCTATTGATCGTCATAATCTGCAAAATTGCGGCACAAAATATTTATAACATTTGGAGTAGAGTCAGAGGAAAAATCGTGAGTAATTGAGCAATTAATAATTTTATTAAATTTGTTACATAATAATAGGGGTTAAAGTATGAAATTGCCGTTTTATAGTAATAGATACTTTGATTGACATAAAACCTACATGGTGTGAGATTTTCGAGTGAAACTTTTTTCACATGATACCTATGAGGTTCTTGTTTTAAAAAATGTGCAACATTCGATTTTCGACTTTCAATTGTTTTTTTTATTCAGCTTAGACGTGAAAGATGGATACTTCGAAAATCCGAGTAATCTTTGAATACGAGTTCCGACGCGGAACTAACGCGGCAGAATTGGCTCGCAATATCAATGTTGCGTTTGGAGAGGAGACTGCTAATGAACGAACAGTACGTTTTTGGTTTAAACGCTTTCGTAATGGAAACTTCTACTTGAAGAACGAACCACGTGGAAGACCGCCCACACAGGTGAATAACGCTGAATTGAAGGAGATGGTGGAAGCCAATCCGAGTCAAGCTACCCAGAAATTAGCGGCATGGTTTAAATCTCTATTGAAATCAAGAAACACACAAATTTCAATAGAGAAGATGGTTGGCAAGTACCACCGGCATGGGATCCAGTGATTAAATTAATTAAATCCCAAGGCCAACGCGATACTGCAAGACCTCTGGACACCGTGAGCGAATACTGCGTGCATAGGGAATGTTATGATTAAAAAATTCAGACGGTAGTACAAAAAAAAATTTCAGTCGGTAGTAATAATTTCTTAATAACTCAAGTGACAAATAAAATCAATTAGTCACCCCGTGACCACGTCCACTGCAAAGTGTTCGAAACGTCGGGATATAAATAATGTCAAATATACGCGATTTAAACCGTTAAAAGTTGTTTAATTGCTATGTATAGTAATCGCGAAAACCTAAGAAAATATTAAGCAGTGAATAGAATTTGGCAAGGTCCGTAACATTCTGTTTGTAGGTGCAGTTGTCCACGGACGGCGGTGATCACTTACCATCACGTGGGCCACCCGCTCGTCTACCATCTCTTGTATAAAAATAAGTGTGATACTGTACGAGTATAGGTCCAGATTAGATTGTAGTTTTCCTGATATAAATTAATTAATGAAAAATCAAGAAAATAAAACAGGGTGAGAAAATTATTGAAATGGTTCTATGGTTAGGCGGTCGCTTTGCCGAAATTTGGCGGCCGATTCAGAAACTGTGCAATCATTAATATTGCACAATATAATTCTATTTAGATCGTCTAGGAAACCTCGTAAATTAAGCGTGAATAAGCGTCTGATGTTACAATTGCGCTTTAATAAAACTCCCTGAATCTATATTTCACTTTGTAACGACTTACTTATTACACACTAATACATCACTAAAACGAATACATCTACCTATGTACTTCACTACAACTTGACAAACACTTCGCCTCGAACGGGTAATTCAACTCTGTCTTGCCACGGACTTCCGCCTTTTATTCGAACCTCTTGGTAATATCTACTCACAACCTTTTTTTAGTAACATGTCAACTGAAATATTTAACTGAACCTAACAGTCCCACAAATAGCAGAGTCAGCAGTTTTTCATGTTAAACTAAGCAGAACCTAAAATAAAACAATGAATGGGAAATCATTACATTTAATATCAACACAAACGAATCGAGGCACATTTTTTAAATTTACCAATCAAAATAATCAATTTGCGCGCACGAGTTGACATTTCCACAGTGCTGTCTGTCGGTCAGAGGGGGACACTTTCGGCCTCCTTGTTTCTGCTGTCGAAGTACGCTTCTGTAACGGAACTTTGAACCGAAACCGCAGGTGACTGAGCAGGGAGTCCACTCTCCCCACTCTGATACTAGGCAGTCGTTTGCTGGAGAGTAAAATACAAAATTAATTTATGAAGCTATACAGTGTTAAAAACAAAACGTTAATTTTTATGCTACAACTTTTTTGAACCAGTAATTTCCCAAAAAAGTTAAATTTAAATGAAGTTTCTGAGTTTGTTACTCTGTACTACTCACTTTACACTGCTAGGAACGGCAACGCCGCGCTCTCCACTCATAAACAGCTGCTAATCGAATATTTCAATATCATGTTAATCGGCGCGAGTGAATGCGGTGCGAGTGATTGGAAAGTTTATGTGAAAAGCCATAGAACAAAATCTATTAGTTTTCCCGAAAGAAATTCATTGTTAAGAGGGTACAGGCATATTTTTTTTTTTAACCTTTGACCTTCAATTGTTCTCGAAAACAAAAGATTTTATGCTAGATTACTAATAATTTTCTTTTGTAAGAACTGCTAACAAAAAATGTTTGTGGTGTAACACATTCTCCTAACTAATGTTGAACATTCTTTATCTGAGTTGTGAATTCTCAGTTATTTAAACTTTGACCTGAAATTGTTTTCTATTGTATTGATGACTCTTTTGGGCTAAGTCGTGCTTGATTGGTGTAGTGAAATTTGTGATTGGAATATAAATAATGAAAGATACATACGTTGTATCCTATTTACAGCATGGTGCAGTCTTGATCTGAAGTGCCTGGGTAGATGTTTGCCCAAACCGAATTTGCGACCGCGAGCAACCGCCAAAACTACGTCATCCATGTTCTTGAGATCGCTGTCGAATTCAGGTTCCTTTGTCGTCCTGTGAGATAAAGATAATTATTATTGCCATGTTACTTTAGTTACAATAATGCTATGGTGGTTTAATCCGATGCCAACTTTTTATTATCGCTCTTCTCGTCACTATCTCTCATGCACAAGACAATATACATGAGAAGGTCATCACTTCATCATTTTCAGGAGTGGGCCGTAAATTTAACATTTAACGTAAGTTTAAATAACAGTTTTAAACATTAAAGTCCCCGTTGATTCAAGTGTAAAAACAACAAATATATATAATTTTGATTTCGCTGATACAATAATTTTGTGATCAAATTATTCAATAGAATTTTAAATCAAACACGAAAGACAAAATACAGATCAATAACTTTGTAGAAACAGTAAAGAGCGCAATAAAAAGCGTCTTACTCAAGTCTTATGGTAATGCAAGAAGCGATAAATTTTGTGGTAAAACGATTGCCATAAAATTCTATGTCAATTTTATTAGTGCTATTAGAGTGCATTTTTGTGTTGTTCTTAATGTACGTTTTGGTACTTCAAAGTATTACGAAGAGACTACAATTTCTAATGTTTGTTTAATGATGCTATTGTGCGTCTTATTTTTTTTACGATACAGTATTTTTGTATGTATGTATTTATATAGAGATATTATTTCTTTTCTGCATCATCTAACTCAATTAACGTCCGGAAGAAATCGTTTTAATGATAATCATCTTTTTCTTCTGTATGTTTTGGCGTACAATATCTATCTATCTATAATATTTTAAATTTAAATCTATCTATATTTTAAATCGTAATTTAATTACATTAATTTTAGTAAATATCTAAAAAATAGTTCAATTTGCGTGTTGCGAAAAATACCCTAGATTCCAATTTCTGGTCGGACGAACGTTTGTTTAAAAAAAATTCTTTGGAACTGTTTGTGGGGCGTTTGTATTTATTCAAATGTTTTTGAACCATGTATGGGAATTTTTAGTGCGGGCCATTGAGTCGTTTTTATTGTAATGCTGTTAAATTTGAAAATGTAGCATTTTTTTTATAATTTACATATTAATTATTAAAATTCCGATTGTTATAGTTGTCCTAATTATATACTAGGCAAGTAATTTCTAATCCCCCATTTTCCTAATCCTTTTTCCAAATTCATTTCTAAATCTCCAAAGGTAGGTAGTGCATCCGTGGCGTGGTAACGTTTGTCATTCTGGACTAGTGCTCGTCTGACACCTTATTTCTATAAAAAAAAGTTGACTTATACATTATTTTAGGAATTACTTGAGTAAAAACTTGTTTGTATTCTATTTAAGAAAAAAATGAAAGCTTTTAGTAGAAGTTTCGTATTGTATTTTGCATTTACTTACAAAATATTAGGAGCTTTAGTAACAACAACAACATTGTTGTCCGATAAATTAGGTTTTGGTGTTCCAACTGGATCTTCTTCTAACCATTTAAATTGTTCCAAATATTTGTTTGTAGTGGTCTCTTCTCTGTTGCCATCATCCTCTTCGTCATGTTCTATGAAATTGATGGCATGATTTTTCCTCCTTTTATGCCAGTCTCTAGCTCCTTCTCTTTGTTTCAATTTAGATATGATATCTCTTCGGGCTAGCTCATTCAGTTCTTTTGGCGTGTATTCTTTCATCTGGAAGATTATTATCTTAGTATTATTATCATAAATTAGTATTTTTGGAAGAATCTCCTCTTATGTAGAAGAATAAAAAATTAACTTGTTTCTTCTTGAAAGGAGATTGTTTCTTGAAAGAATGAGAGTTTTTAAACTTTTGTACACATTTCATGTTCTAAATCGGGTTTGAACGCGTATAATAAAGGTATTTGTTTACTTTTTATTCCTAATTTTTTTTACGTTTCAGCTCGGGTTACACCAGCCGTGGTCACGAGTCGACTGAAGAGGTCCAGGAGGAGCGAGCAGTTTTATCAACTACCCTCATTTGATCTTCACATTTGAAAAGGCTGTGACTTACATTAACAATGTCCGTGCACGTATTCGACGATAAAACGCAAGGTTTAGATTTGTTAATTACTGGATTCCATGTTAACGGCAGTTTCCATCTTCCGGATTGAAATTTTTATATTTATTAATTTAGTGACGTTCAATGGAGAGGATTTTAAGAGTGCAGAGTTATATCCAGTGATTAAAGGTAAACAAATACCTTTATTACACTCGTTCAGACCCGATTTAGAATTAAAAAATAATGAGAATAATGAAAATTAAATATACTCGTACTTTAAAATATGAATACTTAGATTTTAGAGCGCGGAAACCATAGAGATTTGGTTAGACTTTTGAATAAAGAAACAGTAATCAGTATAATGATACTTCAAGTTCCAACATGGTCTAGTTGTCGGCCAATTCGTCGTAATTTACGCATACAATCTGAATGTCAATGGGGGAATTTCTAATTTGTCAATTACATTTAATATTGGGAATAATCGCCATTTTTATGGCCTCACACTGTCACCTTATTTTCATTGATAAAATGTGTGCCCCGATAATTTATGAGGTAGAAAGATATTTTAAAATCCTGTCAAACTGTACAGATATTAAAATAGATTGTGACCCTAATTGATAGTCTATAAACGTTGCAGACAGGCGAAGCCCGCGTTGGTAAGCCGCTTATTCCGAGCTCAGAGTGCTTCTGCTAATAGAAATAGCTCAAACACTTTATTAATAGTGACGAAACGATACGATACTAAAGTATGGACCAATTGGGAGTTCGCACAAATACAAACTCCTTTGCAGTTCATTATGAGCTTATTCAATAAGCGATTAGGTATCGCCAATCACAAATATAACGTTGTACTTAGAATAAACGTTGTTAGTTATGAACTTTAAAACCACCACGCAAAAAAGTTTGTACGTAATTACGCGAACGTTCGTTTGGGTAATGATTTAATCGGTCTTACTGTAGGAAACAATATACCTTCAATCATAACACGAGGAGATTTCGAGTCATAATTCAAGCACACGCACTTAGTTCGAATTTGTCGATATTACACATTTCAACAGCGGCGGTATCAACAAAGAAGACCAAATTAACAAATCTCAATGTAACTGACATTGGATATCTATTCATACTGACTACTTATACGATAACATAACTGTAGTATAACTACAGTATATGAATACTTCAGAAAATTTAATCCAATTGAAAATACTACTGGTATGATTCATACCAGGGGTGCTCAAATGGTCGATTACAAGAGCTTTTACGCTCGATCGCTGTAATAGTTCTACATTACTTACCTATTTTTGAAATGACTTAATACTTGTAGCCCTAATGGCCTTTCAAGAGTCACCGGGCATGTATAATTTAGAGCGAGCGCAGAAGGGAACTAAAAATGTGGAGTAACGACCCTAAAGACTCCTACGCCGGTAAAACGACGGAAGGAACTTACCTCGGCTTAGGGCGTGTACCGCGGAATCGCGAGTCGGTGAGAAGCGCCCAGGCACATGTCGATACCGGGTTAAAATGTAGGCTGAAGGCCGGTGTGTGTCAACAGTGTTGCGAGGGGGACGTCCTCGTTAACATTTTGTACAATGTAGACTATATTCAATAAAAAAAATTACCGTCTTCCATCTCCGTCGGCGTGGCGAGGCGGACTCACACCACTATTCACATTTAAAATTCTTATAGTATTATCTTTGCTATTTCACAGGACCGACTTAAAATTTTGGACCTACTTATCGTGCAATGGCAGTTAATTAGTACCAGGAGACTATTTGCATAATTCGTATGTGCAATAAAACCTAGTCGATTGCTTGCCACCCAAATTGTAAAATTGTATCCCAATTGCTGTAGATCGTCGATAGTGTTAAGCATCACTGGTTTATACCAACCAAGATACCGATACCAAGAAGCACCATTGTTTTAAGATTTATTATATATGTTGGCTTTTATAGACGTGGTATGTACAAACGACAAAATAGATAAGTTTGCATGCAATAAATAGACTTTGTTCACAGACAAGGCTCAACCAACTGAGCTACGAAAGCTATGGGAGCCGTCAGTAAATTCGTTACATATTCAGTGAATCAGTTAACGTCGTGTGCGTGTATTGTTGTATGTACTGAGTAAGGCTAGTTGCCTGTAAACTTATCTATTTCGCCGTGTGTACAACGACACTATGGATAGGCCATCAGAAAGGTAATACCGCCATTGGTCAATACTAAAAATACCTTGATAAAATCCACTTTAGCGATTGGTGGCAGTTCTCTCAGCTCTGGATAGTAGAAGCCAGCAGCTGGGTGATTGAGACGCCGAGGATTGTGCTTGGTGACAGTTTCTGGAGGTGAAGTCTCCCAGCGAGGGGCTGTGAATGTCAGACCACTCGCCGCACCAGCGTCTAGAGGCTCCAACTGTTAGTTAAATATTTTATTAAATGTCAGTGCTTCTGCTAACGTTTTTCATTATCAGATAAATATTTATAAATAGGTATGTGATATACAGCTGATCAATTCTCGACATCTGAAACTACGGATTTTACCTATGATTCTAATATAACTAATATAATATCTACGTATTCTTTATGTATATTTGTATACATATTTGACTTTAGCAAATATGTATGTAAAATTAGCAAAAATAAATAAAAAAAATTATAATAAACACACAAATATAAGCGGAACATGGGATTTCAGCTTCGCGAATTTAGGTATTTTTTATTTTTATTGTCATTCCTTTATTATTCTAGTCAAAGTGTGATTTGTTTTGAGTCAATATACTGTGTCTATTGATCACAATGTTCTCACGGTGCCGACATATCCGAATATGGAAACCGCTTGCTTACAAGTATAGTTTGCGGTCACATTCTACAATAGTAATTGCTATTTATATATCGTTTATAAATGGGAATATTAAAAATTATATTTTAATAACTCTAAATGTTTATTACAATGAATGAAAAGTAGATCTTTACTTACGTCTAGTGTGATTTCCTCCACCCATGAGGATTCCACGCAAAGATCGAGGCTGTCCACACCGATAAACCAGTCGGGAGATGGTATCATACGGCTAATAAGAGATACCTGGAAATACTTAGTAGTTTTCAAAACAGGCAAAATAAACTTGACGAGGATACTAAATCCCAGTGATGTTACATCTACAGCTAACTGGATACATTCCGCTGCAGATTTAGCACCGTAACCGGCCTTTTTATCGTCCACCTCTGGACATGGGCCCCTTCAAGCACATAGTCGTGCATGAGGGTTATATGGCCTTAAAACTCCACGTTTGCCAAGTCCATTCTTTTAGAGGTGCCACATGATTTGTGGTAGCGTTTTTTTTTATTCCTTAGAGTGTATAATCTATCAAATTGTTGATAAATCTATCAAATAAATGTTTTGTTCTGAAAAGTATGGCGGTGTGCTTAAATGTTTGAGAACATATGAGGACCCCAGAGGTAAAGGGGTCTAAGTGACAAAATTTATGTTTTGAGATAATTGAACCAAAAGTCAACAAAATTTTGTAAGAGGGAAAGTTATTTTTTTTTGTTTTGACCGTTTTAGGCCAACACTTTGGCCATTTGCTTCTAATTAGTACTAACAATAGATTATTAAAATCACCTGTGTTACATTTTACGTAACACGTTACGTATTTTACGTTACATTTTCACCTGTGTTACGTGTTACCTGTGGAGCAGTGTTAGCATGCATTACTAGTGGTGAAGGGGCAACACACTAGGTAGCAACATCTGTCAGAGAAATCACTTGGATCTCCTCACCACTAAAAAGAATAGTATTTTAACAGTCTGTTACTGCATCTAACTCAATTCTTTCGAAAATGTCACTTAGACCCCTTGACCTCTGGGGTCCTCATATGTATTTAACTAACCTGACTATGTTCGCCGTCAAGGAAAACCATATTCTCTGTCTCTCCAGTCCCTAGCCCGACAGGTGGTGATGAAAACTGGTCGTAGACCTTCGGTTCTTCTTCACCTTCCTCAATCAGGCGGTCCAATTTGCCAAACTGCGCGAAGTTGCGAACCGACGGTCTGGCAACATCGCCGATGTGATACAATGTATATGAAGAGTTGTGAGATTGACCTGTCAAAGAAATGGTCATTGTAAAAGTGTATAATAGAGAAAAGGATCTGACTTTGTGACTAGGAGGCTTGTGACAGGAGATACGAGGATACTAGGACAGGCTTGTTGTTACTAGGACTGGTCTAATATTTATATTTACAAATGACCAGGAGTGGCCACCAGTAGTGGATTCTCTTTGCTCGTTTTATGGGTACGTGACTAGTATGAAAGGCGATATACCTCAGCAGGTATAAGGATCGTCAAGTAGAATTTAACAGAACGTAAATGTCTTTGAAGGAAACTGTTCATTGGAGCATCGCGCCGTGTAGGGATATTCCTTTTTAGTTTTAAGTTTTCTTCAGAAATAAAATCTTGTGCAGAATTTATTAATAGCGTGCATTGGTTTTGAAACTTGATAAATGGTAGTAACCGTATCTATATAAAAATTGTTTCTAATCGATTAGAAAATGTGAGGAACACTAATTACATTAGCAATCGCCCGTGATTACCCCCACGTTAGCGTAAGTTTAGTGTCTATCCCTCCCCATTTTTCCAACACTTCCTCTAAATTCATTCCTACATCTTTAAAGGCAGGCATAGCATACCGTCCACCGCCTTCGTTCATAAAAAATACTACAATAAAGGATTTGGTTTCTATATTTTTGTTGGAGAACAAAAAGAAAAATTAATGGGCGTATGTCTATATTTTATTGTTCCATTAATTGAAGGTATGAGCAGTATCCACCCAATTACAGCAGTAATCAATTTTGTCCCAGGGGACTGTCAGTCAACTATTATCCCGTGTCATGTGTATAAATTCCCTTTAAGGTATTTTCCTCATTTAATACAAAGAAAAACAGTGTATTTGTAGAATTTTATCTCATTATTTTGTTATTTATTTATTTTACAGGAAACAACAGAATAACAGGAAACAACAGCATAAATACTGTATAATAATTACTTTGTTAATAATCTGTTAATGTTTTAACAAATGACAAGTTATTGATTATAATAATATTACCTACACTACACTTTTATAAAACTACCTGTGAAATTTTGGTTCCAAGTTTATATAACATAAATAAATTATTAATTTTAGTATGTACTATGTCAAAAATGTCCTACTCTATGTCAAAAGTGTACTAATAACCTAAAGTGTACATGTGACTGTAAATAATTGTTTAAATAGATAAGTGTTGTATGTGTATGTTAATAATTGAGGTATGTTTATGAGAATAACGATGCGATTAATATAGGTGTGAATTGCCTGGCAAATCTATACTATAATAATTATTATATTATATTTATATAATATCTATACCAGCTATACTCTAAGTGTGTTCCGCGGAACCCTAGGGTTCCGTGATACCTCTGTCGGGGTTCCGCAAGAATTTAGAAATAAAAAAATCAAAACACCTCTCTCTGGTCGCTCCGCGGCTGTGCGGACTCCGCGGCCGCGCGGAGACAAAACGCTATGAATGTTATTTATTTATTTATTTGTATTTGTATAAGCTTGTGTTACATTAGCTGGTACAATATCTCATAAGTTTGGTCTCAACAATTTTATACTTGTACAACGCGTTCGCTCTAAGTTTGCCGGTCTGTGGAATGCGCGTACCCTCCCCCACGTGACAACAAAACTTATAATGTGTCATAGTTTTACCCAAATATCTAACGTACACAATTTTTATTGTTACAATTAAATAAAAAATTTCGAACGTCATACACTCATACCTATCGCCAGCGGCAAACTTAAAACGAGCGGGTAGTATACTTGTAAGCGCTCAGTCTCTTTGATAAAAGCCGCCTCTAAATTAGACGCTATAGTTGTCAACTAGCGACTTTCGTCTCTAACTTCAAAGGATAAAGTCGATATTGTTTACAACGCTATTTTTAAATTTCTGTTTTTATTTTTGCTTTTTGTTTATCAAAGGTGCCGACTCGAGTATTTTCGAGAATATTTGAGATCGAGTCTAGGACTAAGTATAAAAGCGGCGATCGCGCGTTGGCGTCGTCAGTTGATGATTAGCGTTCGGAGCGATAAGTTACTACCTACTTACAAGCTCGCTAGCGAGAAACTAGTGTTCATTGTTTTACTGCCTGCTGTATTCTGTTGTCTCAGTTTTATACATTTCTTCCCTGTAGGTTCTAAATTTAGTCTCTTATACGCAGTAACGATTGTGCATTATTTAAACCCCACTATCCTGACTTGTAACATTATAAATAAAGAAGAATGGAACGTTGGCTTAAAGGTGTTAAACGTGTTCCAACAACATCTTCTAATGACGCTGAATGTTCAAAAGCAATGCGCGCGGAGAATTTAGCAATCACCGATCCAGAAGATGATGCCACGAGTGCCACGACGTCAAGCTCGACGGTTTCAAAGACGAAAAAAAGGAAGTATGATGAATCTTATATCAGTTTCGGATTTGTTGATTCCAACGGCTCACCTCTCTGCATGCTCTGTAGTAAACTGCTTCCTAATAGTTCCATGGCACCTGCCAAATTGCGTCGACATTTAGAAACCGTACACCCCGAGACTAAAGACAAGAATAAAGAATTTTTTGTTCGCAAAAAAGATCAGTTATTAGAAAGTCAAAAAAATATGATGCATGTAACACAAACTACCAACGAAAAGGCCACGGAGGCATCATACTTAGTTAGCTATCGCATTGCACAAGCAGGTGAAGCGCACACTATCGCTGAGAAATTAATAAAACCATGTGTATTAGACATAACAAAATGTATGCTTGATGAAAAATCTGCAAAGCATCTTTCTACTGTTCCGCTATCAAACGATACTGTTTCACGACGAATCCATGATCTGGCAAGCTACGTCAAACAAGAACTAGTTACACGTCTACAAAATACACGATTCGCTTTGCAAATGGACGAGTCGACTGATGTCGC
Organism: Sesia apiformis; assembly: GCA_914767545.1. Lineage (NCBI taxonomy): Eukaryota > Metazoa > Arthropoda > Insecta > Lepidoptera > Sesiidae > Sesia > Sesia apiformis. The sequence goes on from OU611958.1 coordinate 3,589,343, forward strand.
TGGTTTGGCTATCCTGCTGGTTATTGTGAGATATCCATATAAAAGTTCTTTTGAAGAAGACATGCTTATGTGTTCATCGCTGCTTACAAACACTACCGGGGAAGAAATTTTTAATAAAATAAATATATTTTTTGAAGAACATAATCTCAGTTGGAACAATTGCATTGACATTTGTACAGATGGGGCCAAGGCGATGACAGGTAAAACAGCAGGAGCAGTGTCACGAATGAAAAATAAAGCGCCTAATTGTAGTTCCAGTCATTGTATTCTGCATAGACAAGCACTTGCGATGAAGCAAATGCCGTCTAATCTAAAATTAGTTATGGATGAAGCGGTAAAAATAATTAATTTTATCAAATCACGACCACTACAATCCCGATTGTTCTCATTATTGTGTGAAGATTATGGCAGCAAACATAAAACACTGCTGCTCCATACAGAAGTGCGATGGCTGTCTCGGGGAAAAACTTTAACAAGGCTATTTGAACTTAGAGCCGAGTTACAAATGTTTCTTTCAGCAGATACTTCTTTTAATTTGAAGGACCGTTTGTATGATAAAACTTGGTTGTTCCGATTGTCTTTTATGGCGGATATCTTTCAAAAACTTAACGAATTAAATTTATCGTTGCAAGGTAAACAGACAACAGTGTTTCAGGCCTATAATAAAATAACTGCTTTTAAAAGAAAATTAGATTTTTGGATCATTTGCATTGGTAAGAAAGAAATAGAAAGTTTTACGTTACTCAGTGAGTTTGTTAGCGAAAACGACTCAGAAATGTTTGAAGATAATGTGTTTGAAGAATTGGTCCAATATCTCAGTTCGATGCGCGCATCTTTTGAAAAGTATTTTCCCGAAGAACACAATACAAAAATTAAAGTGAACTCCTGGATTCATAATCCTTTTTTACCCAACTTGGAAAAGCCTGAAAACATGTCAAATGAGATATATGAATCTCTTTTAGAAATGTCATCAGACACAAGTATGGAGTCATTGTTCAAAACGACGCCTCTTAATGATTTTTGGTGCAGAATCCAAGATGAATATGCAATGCTTGGCCAAATGGCTCTGGATATTCTTCTCCCGTTCCCAACTACATATTTGTGCGAAACAGGATTCTCTACCTACGCAGCCACGAAAACAAAATATCGCAATAGACTGGACGCCGAAGCTGATATGAGACTCCAACTTTCTTCCATCAAACCTGATATCAAGCAATTGATGAAAAATAAAAAACAGTTTCATACCTCCCACTAGTTAGATTTTTTCTTTTTTAATGTTTTCTATTATTGTCCTTACCAAGTGGTGAAGTAAATAATAATTAGTAACTGATACATTGTACTTTTATTATGCTGATTAATATAGAATACACTTATAAAAATAATTGTTTTATTGTAGGGTTCCATCAAGTATTTTGCTTCCCAAAAGGGTTCCGTCATTTAAAAAGTTTGAGAACCACTGATCTATACTAATATAATAAAGAGAGTGCGAATTTTGTGAGTTCATGTGTATGTGGAGGGTAATCTCCGGAACCACTGCACCTATTTGAAAAATTCTTTAACCATTTGAAAGGTACATTATTCCAGATGGACATACGAGAGGCTATATATTATGTATATAGTATATAGTATGTATGTAGTACTATATAGTATGTTATGTGCAAAAAAAATGACGGGCATGCATCGCATGCCGGGCACAGCTAGTATTAAATACTTTCGTGGTTGTTTTAATTGTAACTAGATTAATAACATGTAATTATTTATGTATGAAATGTGCGTGTGTGCTTTTTGATATAGACATGTTATGTATGTATATAGGTACTTATATGTATTGGTATAGTAATATCCAATCTAATGTGTCGTAGTCTTTTACTGAGGTGTGCGTGATTTGCCATAATGCCCATTAAAACATCATAAAATACCTCGTAATAAATATTTTTGTGGAGATTCCGGGTCTTTTGCTAAGTTGAAAATGTGAGACATTTGACAGTTCGGTATCTTTTTCGCTGTTTTTGTGGTTAGTAAGAAAACTACCAACCTCTTAATTATCTAAGTAGTCTCGTGAACTGCCCACCTGTTAAGAGTTAATTTTTTACTGCCACCCACTGCTCATTCGTGAACTGTTAGGAGTTAGTTTTTTACTGCCACCCACTGCTCATTCGTGAACTGTTAGGAGTTAGTTTTTTACTGCCACCCACTGCTCATTCGTGAACTGTTAGGAGTTAGTTTTTTACTGCCACCCACTGCTCATTCGTGAACTGTTAGGAGTTAGTTTTTTACTGCCACCCACTGCTCATTCGTGAACTGTTAGGAGTTCGTTTTTTACTGCCACGCACTGCCCACTCGTGAACTGTCAGGAGTTAATTTTTAGGTATTTATATAGGTATTTATGTTAAATCTATCTCTTGCTAATTGCTAATTTAAATGTTATAAAATACAACCCCGTACAGAACATCCCTTCAAACTTTTACCTTTGCCTTTATCGAAGCATTTTATAGGCCATTTGCTTTAGAATAACCCGGGTGAGATATGCAAATAAAGCAGTTTTCGAAGCGGCGTTTATGCACATTTTATTCTAATTATTGTAGGGTAAAAGTTAAATGAACACGTAGGTACTTAAGACGGCGTTTTGCTTATCTGTTTATGAGCCCTTGTACCTAATTGCATTATAAAAATGAAACTTGACTATTTAGGTTAGTAAGCGGATTGTGTGAGTCCACAGTTTTAGAGCAGTCTCTCAGAGCATGTGGTAGCGGCTTGGTACTCCTTAGTCGCTTTTTACGACACTCACAGAAAGATATGGGGTGATATTCTAAAGCCGGTGTATTTATTTTTTATTGTTTTTATTTTTATGTGCTGTGCGTTTCATCCTCGAACCACCGCATTTGGGTCTATCGAGCCGGTCAATAATGCCGTAATGAATTTTGGCAAGCGTTCGTCGTGAAATAACAAACATACTTTTTAACAAGATCTGGTAACAAAGTTTCGGTAGGAATCATGCATAAAGTACACACGAAAGAAGTCGCGGGCTCAGATAGTATAACACTGGCAATGGGGAAGTTGAATGAACTGGTTATTAATAGTTAATGACGATGTTTCGTGGACTTCGGGACATATTTTTATAAATAGTTTTTTCTGTGAATTCTTTGTGAGAAAAATATGAATACAATGAAAATAGCGTTAGGTACTTTTTTTGTTTGTATAGAATGCGCTTTATATTGCGAAGTTGACAGTTTCAATAATTGCCTAATTCTAGATACTAAGAGATTATGAACAGAATATACATAGTTTTTTCATTTTTCTTTCTTTAGTACTTATAATTAAGTTTATCATCATAGAATAGACATTTAAAAGCGATTTGGTTTAGTTTCAGATATTTTGATTTCAACCTTTATAAGTATATTTATAGGGCGTTATCGCCCTAATTTAAGTCGACCTACAGCGCCCCTCTCGGGGAAGTACATACTCGAGGGTGTATCTATCTGCTACTAAGCTCTAATTAAAGTACAAGCTAGGTACTTAAAATATGATAAAACATTCATAAAACAGAAGGTAAGTTTGCGAAAAATATGATGACTTGGCAATTACAACGTAATTCAAATCTTATTTGTGTGCAACATACAACGTACTTCCGGCGACGGATCCATTTGATCTTCAACGACGGTTTATGGTGAGCTAGGGTTGTCGAATACGAATGAATGTCTTTGTTTTCAATTGTCAACATTCAGTCTTTAAGTTAAAATATATTTATCTATTTATTCGTTTACTCTTTTTTGTAAATTATTACAAAGGCTGGACTTAACGCCTTATAATATTATTTTTGAGCTTCTTGAACTAATGTTTGAACTTGAACATTGATTGAAATGAAACATCATTATAGTTGTTGTTATCGTGATAACAATGGTAGTCATATAGTCACAGTCATATAGTCACGGTCATATAATCACAGTCATATAATCACAGTCATATAGTTACAGTCATATAGTCACAGTAATATAGTCACAGTTATATAGTCACAGTCATATAGTCACAGTAATATAGTCACAGTCATATAGTCATAGTCATAGTGGTCGTTATCGTTATTGTTATGATTACATTATCATTTGTGTAGACTCTAGACTGTCTAGAGAAGTTATAACAATTCATAATAAGAAAATAATAGTATGATAGACAACCCTGACTTCGTTTGCCCTCTTTTTGATTGAAAACAGACAAAAGGATTTTTTTCGTCGGAAAAAGGACAAATGCCTTTCAAATACCGGCGTGCCCGAAGATTTATATCCTAGCGAAGATAATTCAATAAGACCTTTTCTCATAATATAATGGAGACAACTTCGTTTTCTGGTCACGGCGGGAACGCGTACGGAAAAAGATATTTTCTTTGAACAAATCGCGAACACTGAAATTGGCGTCTTGGTTCCTTATTGAATACTGTGTGAAAGACAACGATAAAAAATTGGTCAAACTAGCGTTCGCGCTATTACAAACTTTTATTGCGTTCGTGAATGGGTTATTCTGATTACTTTAAAGGCTATAATCGTTGCTGTAACTGCAAAAATAAGTTTGTTCTATAACGTGTCATTTGCGGTTGGCGTCGTTTATGATATTTGTTGTTTCTGTTTATGTATAGTAATATATATGTATAGTTTATGTATGTATAGTTTATGTATAGTATATTGTCCTGCCTTTATGTATAGTAAATTGCTCTTAATATCGAGGGCTTAGAGCTGAAACAAGGTACCGTCGAAAATCCCAAAATGGCGAAACATTCATTAAACTCTAACGTATTAATTGCTAAATTGATGGACTTGTATCCTGTACAGTTTTCCAAAACAAACTTGACGTACTATAGTTATGGGGATTCTGTTTAGAGTGAGTAAAACATATGATTTCATATATTAATGTTAACATTAAAAGAAAGACTATTTAAACTTATCACTTCATACCACAGTCATGACCGCAGGTCTAAATTAACACATAAACTTTTAAAAACGTTATTTTTACTTCATTTTTCACGTTTATTTTCTATGATAAGTCATTTCGATTATATTAGTCCGATATTACGTCGCATTACCTTCTTTCATACATTTTTCATACACCGTCACCTAATTTATGGGAACTTATACTTCTTAGTGAAAAAATGCTCAATGAGATCTGACTATACTTATATAAATGTGCTATTTATTGATCTTGTATGTGTTTCTCTGTTTTTTCTCCTTTAAAATAAATTAATATTATAAGTGAATACTCTAGTTTGTAGCTTAAAAAGTACAAGCAAAGAAGCGACAGATACAATCGCTCTTTTGTGCAAAAGACTGTGGCTGGACAAATAAATACGTTCTTATCAGAGACGAGGTAAGCCGCGAAATGTCACTTAACTGTTGGCAGATAAGGGAACTCCCTATTTTTACTTCCTTTTCCTCTTTTTCTTTCCTTTATCCCTTTGATTGTACACGCTTCTAATTGTATAAATAAAAGTTGTAACATTTTTTGAGAAAGAACGATAAAGATAAATTTCTTTTTGATTATTTTTTTGGATACAACACTGCTACATTAAAATTGCTTCACACTGTACTTTAAACTTGTTTATTGTACTTGATTGTTGAAGATGGATTAATAATAAATACATACCTAGTTACTTAGTAGTTTATTATTATTACAATATTTAATAGGAGTTTAATATTATAAACTATTTTGTGTTAGAAGTAAATTATTTTGTAAATTTTTGTTTAAAGAAACCAAAGAAAGCATAATAATATAATTATGTATACTGATATTATTAGACACAAATGATATTTGTGACGTTGTCCGAGATCTTATTGTTAAACAAATTTTAAAATAAAACGCTATAAATGTCAAGTAAGTCCATACACACATATATATGTGTGTTTACATTAGATACATATTATATCTTTAGACTTTAGAATAACACAACCCTATCTCTTCTCGTAGACGACTAAGGGGTCAAACAAAGTGGCTACACAAGCCCTGACGAACTACACCATCTGTAAAAGAGTGGACTCGCCAATCCGTTTGGGCAGCGATGACGTTTTAAAGCTATACGTCCTTCATGCACAAAATCATGTGCATGGGGTTGGGGAGGCCCACGTCCAGCAGTGGACGATAAATGGGCTGGTCACGATACCATTTACAGTGGATAGATAAATTATTCCTCTCTAAATGAGTCACAGTATTATTACCGAAAATCGGTGACCATTGTGCCTTGGGTCGATACGACGGGTAATCCTTAGGGAAAGTCTCTTCACTCCACAGGAACCCCACCAACACTTTATACACAGCCACATTTTCAACACTGCACGCCGAACAAAACGAAAGCCACGTGATCGCCAAAAACAAGATGGCGGCCATTCGATTACTAGCGCCCATGTCAAACGGACGCTCTTTTTGAAGATTCAATTTCACGGTTTGTAGAGTTCAAATGTTTAGTTTGGGACGTTTTAATTTTATCTTTCCGCGTGCGTGCAGCGGCCGCGAGGAGATGCGGTGGACTTTTCTATTTTGGTATCTCTTTGCTCTGAGGACAGAAATAAACGGGAGAGTGTTCGCATTTGTGTGAATCGGCGGCGTTTGCATTCCCGTTTTTAAATTTATGTGCATACCGTGGATAGTTTTGTGAGAAGTTGTACCTACCTATTATCTAAATATTGATACATTATTTTTAGTCATCTTGCATTTAAAACTGAAATTTTAATTGTTGAATACCTCAGTAATCACTGAGTATAATAAACACTTGTAGTATAATTAGTAATCATCTAATCAGACTGATTAAATGCAATTTAATATTATTTTCTCTCAGATTTCTTATAAAACACACTAGGTATCTTATAAATATGAATCTCCATTATTTATTACGTAGATCTATATAAGTAAAAAGTATTATAAATGGCGACTGATTTTATAACATTTTTAGTGCTTTCGCTTTACTTGCTTTGCAAGACTAGTTTCGTAAGGTACTGGCGACCCATTATCGCGCGCAACGCATCAGCTTTGCCATCCAGCGCAGTAATACCTTCAGTGTGCTAGGTACCTTGCCACAAGGATATAAATTATACATGTTCAATTTATATTGCGATACTTTGGAATTTTGTACAGTAAAAATTTATTTTATCTTTATTATAATTACTTAAATTAGTTATAAATGATATTTTAAAATTATATTCTTGGATTTGTTTTCCTTACTTTTAAATTTTACTAATAATATAGAGAAAAATATAAGTTTGACGACTAATTAGCTCAGTTTGTAGTGACCCTGCCTGCTGTGCAATAGGTCCCGGGTTCGAATACCAGTCGGACAAACATTTGATTAAAGATAGGTGTTTGTTCTGGTCTACGTGTTGCAGGTGTTGTTTTCGTCTTTGTATGTGTCTCTGGAGCCACGACACAGGGAATCCTAGTGTGGCCCATTGAGTGTGGTGTTATTATAATATAAAGTATTTGACTTTTACGAGTGGACACTCAGTTCTGAATTAAATAGTTTAAAGCCAGATGTTAATTTAGTTTAATGTACTTAGTTTAAATACGAAATGTGATTGTTGCCTATTAATTCTCTCTTACGAATGTCAATTCCAAACTCACGTGTGTATGTTTAAACTTGTGTGTAAATAGATCTTGTTTATGTTACGTATTGAAGTTACACGGAAGGCACGTAGAAGTGATTTAGATCGTTTGAATATAAACATTCGTAAATATACATGTTTTTTAAGAACTGTTTCATTATTATGTTTCATTTTTCTTTGTTGTCATTTGCTTTTTTGTATACAGTACGTATTGAATGAGATGATTATTTGGGACATTGTCTGATAAATTATTTAGATCTTATTCGCGGTTCTACTTCCCAAATATAGTGGCTTTTCATTAATTATTTTTAATTTTATCCATTTATTGAGGCACTGCAACGTTATACATACAAAACAGGATTAAGTTAAGACTAAAGTCCAGTAACAACATTGATAGAAGCTTATTTAAGCTATTTTAGGACACAAAAAAAATAAAAATAAAAATATGATTCTTTTTAAAAGTCAAAGAAATTTTTTAAATTTTGTATGGTTAAAACAGAATAATATTTAAAGAAGTAACATAATTTTATTATTATCTTGTCTTAAAACTCAGATGCTAGAGCATGTTTCTAGTTAAATAGAGACTAGAAACAAAAAGAAATTTTACATTTAAAAATCTTAATCAAATTGATTAGGTTTATATCAAAAAAGTTTTTTTTTTTATTGAAAGAAGTATCCACTGACCACTTATCATCAGGACACTGTCACCCAGCGACGTAGTGATACTTGTCACGTCCTACCTTTGGAGATTTAGGAATTGATTTGAAAGGGGAATACGAAGGTATATCGGACGAGAAATTTTTCGCGTTTCGATCTTTTGTAGTAAAGATGGAATGGGGAATTAATAGTTTAATGGGATAAGCGGTGTCTATTATTCCCCTATACGGTCCATTTGATAGTATAGGATAGTGCGCCCAGCGTTCCTTTGCTTCGGTAACATCGCAAATTAATTACTTAGTTCAAAATAACAGCTACAAATTAAATATACCTACCGCCCGAAAAAGACATTCATCAAATTGCTTCAACTCGATGAATCGACCGTTCCGATACTCGCCAGTTCGCGAACTTTCGAAAACTTTGCCTTGCAAGGAAATCGCAAACTTATTCAAAGTAGCCGCGATACAATCTTTGCCCCTATACAGGGAATACGATTATCGAGTTTCACGACGGCACCGTCAGTTTTGCACGAGCATATCTAAATTGCACATCTTGAAATATCGACAAAGGGCAATTTGCGTCCGTAAGAATAAATTTGTCAGGACATTTTGAGTTTAAAGAGTGAACATTTTAGAGACGTTTGCGGGCTATTAACGACTTTCCTTTGAATTATTTCTTTTAAAATCGGCGGTAGATTAAACTCACCCAATATCTTTCTGCTGATATACAGTAATCGTGGAAAGGTATATACCTATTTCGTGTATATGATTGTTGTTCCTTGTCCGAGAAGGCAGATGGACTACTGATTTGAAGAAATTTGTCCATGGTGGCTGGATGAGAAGAGCGAAAAACGGAAGAGGCCTTGGGAGAGGCCTATATCGAGCGGTAGAGAGACAACGGCAGATGGTGCGATAACTTTGTTTTTGAGGGCTTTTTGGTGGAAACTCGAAAAGTTGAGTTTTTGTTTGATTACAATAAGAATTGTGTGTTGTGTACATTTTATGACTTAATAGTGATAGCTCATTCAACTTCAAAGTGTTTTTTGTGCATAACGTTTGTGAAATTTAAATAAAAGCATAGGACTGCGTTATTCATGTGATTCATGTTATTCAGTAAACCTACTATTTCCATGTAAACCTTCCATGTAACCATATTCCATGTTTCTATGTAAACCTACTTCAGCTTTACTGAGCGACTCCTGACTTACTTCGACGGGACTGGACATTGACAGGATACGTTTTACACTTTGAAATATTTACTGCGAAGAAAACTTGACTCTGGCAGAATGTGCTAATCGCACAATTGCCATATATAAAAAGAAAAAAAAAGAGAAGTGGCATATGAGAACGACCAATTTTAAGAAATATAAAATTTCAATCGGGAAGATGTATATAAAGTGGCGTCGACGTGGAATCCAGTGATTAACAAATTTAAACCTTACGATTTACCGTCGAATACGTCCGCAGACACTCTTAGTGTAGTGTGTGGCAGCCTTTCCGAATGTGAAGATCAAATGTGGGTAGTTGATAAAACTGCTCGCACCTCCCATCCTGAACTACCCGCTTCTTCAATCAACTCGTGACCACGGCTGGTGTAACTCACGGAAACGTGAGTAGAAATAAAAGGTAAACAACAGCTTTATACACTTCTGCCAACTGTACATTATTGCAGCAACCTTAATACAAGTCGAGTATTATTTCAGTTGGATTCCAGATTCTCGGATATCCCGCGACGGAGCTGAGTGAGAAAGTTTTGAGTGCATAATTTTCCAGTTTTTATTATTTCTCAGCAGCGAAATAATAAGCGAGTCTCGGAGATGAGACTTGAAGTTTTCCTTCGAGTATTTTGTTTATGTTTTTTTTTATTAAACGTGTTTCAGATTGATCAATGAAAACAAATAAATATGTCGCCCTTAAACTTAAATTTTTCGTCGCCCGATCCGCGATATATGCCAACATCAAGAATGGCAACGTGTGTCAAGAACGACACACGTTGACACGTCCTCGGATGCACAGGAATGTATTTGGAAAAAGGGTTGAGAGAATAGGGAAGGATAGGAAAGGAAAGGGTTTGGATTAGCCTCAGGCATATCTCATTCACTACCGAAAAACGCACGTACAATTGAGGAAATAGGATAAAGTGGGAAATGCAGTATATTTCAAAATAGCCTTCTGTGAGAGAGGGGTAACGTGGCCAGTTAAGTGAGCCTAGCGGCTGCTGGATTGCAGCGTGCAGTTTCCTCCTGAAATATTATAAATATGTATTTACAATATTTAAGTGAATATTATAAATGAATTTCTAGGCCAACCCTAGTGTGTTTCTACACGTGTGTCCCAAGGAGGCTTGTCACTTGATCTGGACACGGGTGTGATGAGGACCGAACCGAGTACCCCGCGTGATTGATGACTGCTCCATTAGCGGAGCCACTTTAAAACCGTCTTTATGGCATTAAAATTTGATATACATGTGTGTGGGTGTGTTTAGGTGGAAGTAAGGTACAAAGATTACTACGATGTTGCTATTTGTGGGTAGGTAATCTATTAAAGGTCAGATTCAGTCCTTTTCGAATACTTTCTTGAGTAATTGAAACTATTTTTAAGTGTGCAAATAACTTTGAACCATGATAGAACAATCCTGATTTCTTATTTTTAAGTGTGCACGTAAAAGTTGAACCCTGATAGAACAATAACTCTGGTTTAACAATAACCTTTATGTGTGCTAGTATAGGTTCGCAAGAAAAAGTTGAAGCTTTATAGAATAATTATGGTTTATTCCGCGGCCAAAGGCATATCGAACAATAACGAATAGTCTTGCAAATGAAAGTTGAGACCGGGAGAAGCGGGGCAAAATAATTTCAATACTTCAATTTAATGAAACTATTTTTTGTGTGGTGTAACATAAATGATAAGTGTATAACCTTAAATTACCTTAAAATATCGATAATCGATTCTCTGACTAATAGGCAAACGTAGAAATGGACTTTGAACAAGATTATTTCAATAAAACTGAGATATGGAATATGGACAAGATTATTTTCTTGTTTGATCAGAGCAGATCGTGAACAAGGCCTACACGAGATACCACGTCAAAAAGAACGCACTAAGTACTCCACCTTGTCAGTAGCACAGTCTTTATACAGTAGAGGTCTTTATACTGTGACGGTGATGTGAAAAAGAGTTTTTTGAAAAATATGAAATTTTTTTTTTTTTGATTACATTGTCACCAACGTGCTTTCGTATGAAAAAAAAGTATTAAGACCTTTTTGTGGGAAATTACAAGCTATAAATGTAGTAATAAATATGTTTACCATAAGACTAACCATTTAAGAGATATTCGCAAACTACCTTTATATTTATGTGACACTTACCATCACGTGGGACCGCTTGCTCGTCTATAAAAAAAAGAAAAAATTTTTTTCTTTTGACAGCCCTTATAATTTTTAGCAGCATGCTGATCGATCGGGACTTTTGATATTTCATTCAGAAAGATAGTATGGAAGCCCACACAAAATATTAATGTTTTATAAATTTTTTGGGATGTCTATTTTGACTGGACTATGAGCCAGTATTAAGTAGTGGTTACTCTACTCTTCGCGTATTGTCATTTTTATTTTTTACCGCTTACTACGCACATCACTTTTTATTGATATTCCCCACACAAATTAAAATTGTGGGACCGTTAGTCTATGATCCGCCCTCGTCGCTACCGGTCGCGTACCGGTTCGCGAGGAAGCCGCATGGTCGTGGACCCTGTCCACGGCTATATATCCGCGAGTCTACAACGAAACTTTGTATCTGCTGGTAGTGTACCGGTTCGAAAGGAAAATCGCGTGGTGGCGGACCTTGTCTGCTACTGTAGTGCCTGTCTGCACGTCGTGCCGGTAACGGAGGGATACCCTTTCATAGTTTAACTACGCGAAGTCTCGCACTTTCCTTAATAACTTATATACCTACCTATAAAAATACACAGGTCGTGACATCCTTCGGATGTCATTGGTCATCCACGCTAATCGTTGCATACAAGCATCTAATCGCAATTTTATCTCACTTATTAAAAACTAAGAAAAGCAAGAAACACTGCAAATTTATAAAGTTTGATATAAAACTTACAGGCTATTAATCATAATAAAGTAGACCACAACAAGAAACCGAACTTACCTCGGAAAAAACTTAAAAACTCTTGTAGGAAAAGTGTAAAAAGTTCCAATAACATCTCTCCACTATCAATCCATCAACCCTGTCCGGGTTAAGGGCTTCGCAATAAAAACTCCCCGATTTGGGGGTAAAATTATCGGGAAACCACGGCAACACCTGAGACCACTCCACTTCAGTTATTGGAGCAATTTTTCCGTGTTATTAAAGAGTGAAGATGCGTGTTATGGAAGTGTGTATTTGATGAAAAGTTTCTTCTTTTTATCGTCTCTTAAAGTTATTTTATGAATTTGTTCAAACTATGGTTTTAAATGTTGGCAAAAGCCAGCATATTAAATATACTAGGAAAAAGCCACCTATTGCGTCGTTAGTAAGATTGTGTACTAAATAAGGTCAATGAAATTAAGAATTTAAGTGTAATCGTAGACCAAAGGCTTAATAGCACACATCGATCGTGCGGTAAGAAAATCTGCACATATGCTTGGTTTTACTAAACCGTAACTTGCGTAACTTTCGATCTCCACAAATTATTTTTTTTTTTATAGAGAAGAGGGCGGACGAGCAAGCGGTCTCACGTGATGGTAAGTGTGCCCATGGACACCTGTAACACCAGGGGGTATGCGGGCGCGCCGCCGACCTTGCAAAATCCTATGCTGTACAACGCGCTAATACGTAATCACTTGGAATATAATTACGAAGTTTGGAATCCCTTTGAAACAAGAACTGGCGCTGGTTTCATTTTTTATTAAATTAAAATCCTGCTGAGTTTCTTAGTGGACTGTATTTAAAATAGTTAATAAAACAAGGCGATGGCAAGGCACACCGTTCTAGCTTATCATAGACAAGAACAAGAAGGAAGTTTAGTGTTGGCCAGCAAAAATCAATTCGAGTCATAGACAATTAGTTTTAAAATCTATGTACAAGTTCAATATTGTTCACACGGACTATTTGGCGGGAACTCGAGAAGTGAAGTTGAGTTTTGGATTAAATGTGTATTAGGCGTTTTGTGGTTAAATAGAGATAGTTTATTGAACTTCAATATGTTTTTTGTGCGTGGTGTTGGTGATATTCAAATAAAAGCGTGGAGCTGAGTTTTCTGTTCTCCTATTCTGTCCCCAATAAACCCACTGTCGCTTTACTGAGTGACTCCTGACTTACTTCGATGGGACTGGACATTAACAGGATGCGTTTTAGACTTTGAAATTGTTAATTACGAAGAAAAGCTTGACGCTGGCAGAATGTTCTAAAGGCCATTGTCATATATAAAAAAAATGTTCACTTTTTTCACAGCGTATAGAATATTCAGAGGGCTTTTACAGGATACCTTGCACCAAGTACCAAGCAAGCGATTCACTTGATAGTGTGAAATGGCATTTACATAGAGGCCATTTAACCTTATCAAGTGGACCGATGGTACAAATTATGCCATTCGTAAAATTTGGAGGTTCGCAGATATCAACCTCTGATTTCAGTTCAATAGAGCCGTAAATGAGGCTTCCAACCTATGTTAGGTTACAGATATTGTCATTTGTTTGATCATTGCGATTTTCACATTCGTTATGCCGCAACGTACTACGCTGTTTGGCAGTATTTAATTTTATAAATTATTATGTAAATGACTGTGGCGTTCTGTACTTGACTTCATATTTCAGTGAAACAGTAACTACAATTTATGGTCTAGGTTAAAGTTTCTCCAAGTACGTGATACCACCACTCCATCTGGGTTGACTGCTGCCCTCTAATGTCGAAGATTAAAGGAAGAAGACAAGATAATTTAGAAAGATCCGTCATTTATATGTTAAGATACCTATACACTACTTTACGTTTTATGAAATTACTACGAATTAAGAAATTATTACTACTACATGACCTGAAGTTGCTTAAGGTTTTTATATCGATTCCTTCAAAATCTCTTATTTCCTTTTATAAGCAAACTATGCGCGGCATGCGCTGCATACCCGTTATTTTTTTTGCACATAATATACATATATACATAATATATAGCATATGTCCATCTGGAATAATATACCTTTCAAATGGTGAAAGAATTTTTCAAATAGGTGCAGTGGTTCCGGAGATTACCCTCTACATACACACAAACTCACGAAAATCGCACTCTCTCTTTATTATATTAGTATAGACTAGCGATCCGCCCTCGCTTCGCTTCGGTTTATAAGTTTTTGTTCAAATGGTGAAAGAATTTTTCAAATAGGTGCAGTGGTTCCGGAGATTACCCTCCAGATGCACACAAACTCACAAAATTCGCACTCTCTCTTTATTATATTAGTATAGATCACATCTCATTCTACTTCACATATAAAAATAGCGTTACATTTTCCATCTAAACATGAAATAAAAGACATAAGTATAAATATCTAGGTATTTACACTTTTATTTATTTCTTTGTTTGTTTCATTGCTTGTTTGTTCGCTTGTTCGCTCGCTTGTTGGTTTGTTAGATTTATTTATTTATTTGTAAACATAGGCATAATGATGTAAAATGCAAGCTGACTGCATGTCATGAAACATGCATGCATTCTGTGTGCTTGGGTCAATAGGCAGCTTCGTACATGGAAGTACTGCTCCAAATTATTTGAATTTTACATCATTACCATAGGCTATATTCCAAAGGCAAGCGCAGTGTGGGACGCCCGTCGGTCAGCTGGATCTACGACTTGAAGACCTAAAGAAAGCAGTGATGGATAAGATCCGAAAATCGTGTATGGTGGAATATCTTGATAGAGTGGAGTTCCATATCAGTGGAGAAACACAACTTCATATTTTAAGAACGGATATACAAAAAATATTATTTCGCGTGCCATCAAAATCGCGTATTAACACCAGTTAACAAAGAAACACATCACTGCGACATTTTGTTTGTTCGCAGAGATTTCCAAAGCGCTTCTTTTTAACAATTTTTTTTACTCTAAAGGAAAATATTCAGGTGAAATCAGTTTGAGAATCTCTACTTTAGTGTATGGTAGGAAAACTTTTATTGCATTAGGTTCTTGGCAATTTGCAATTCAAGTGCATAAGAAATTGCTCGATTCGTCGAAACGGCTGACGCCGGAGAAGCCAGACAATCTGATGCCCGAAGCCGCCTGACACGCGCCAGAAACGTGCTGAAATATGTATTTCCTAGAATAAGTAAGTAGCTTCGTAGCACTGTAGGTAATTTTGTGACAGATGCATTTGGAGATTGCGTTGAAAATCTCTTTTGTTTCGACGACAGAAATAATTTTTAGAGGGATTTTTAGTAACTTTTATACAATTGAATATTTTTTTTTATTTATATGAAGTAAGTGGCAGGCTCCACCAATATCCACGGCGATATGTGCCAACATCAGTCAAGATTGACAAACGTTAGCACGTCCGCGGACGCGCTGCCTTTAGAGATGTAGGAATGAATTGGACAAAGGGTTGGGAAAATGGGGAATGATGGGATGGGATGGGAATGGATGTTCTCACTCACTACCGAAACACACACGTATATTGGGGAAATAGGATAAAGTGGGAATTGTGGTACAACATTTCAAGGTTTTCAAGGTTCTGTGAGAGAGAGGTAACGGTAGTATAGTGCGCATAGCGGCTGTGGGATTGCAGCGTGCACCATCCTCCACTTAAATCAGAAACTAAAAATTAAAATATCAAAAATTAAAAATTGCACAGCGAGATATGGAAAAGACTATGCTTGGAATATTTTCCAGGAAAAGGTGCTTCTTCAAGAACCTGAGTTACTTCACTCCTACAGGAGACTGCTGTTATAAACGTGTTTTGAGGATGAATGGATGTTGTGAGAACTTGTTCCCATCCTACATCATTGAAGGGACTATTCCCGTGGATACTTTTTAAAGGATCTGAATTATAGGTAGGTATCCATTGGATACCATATATAAATCTATATATAATACCTATAATAAAAGTATAACAAAGCAATTTTGTACCAGTCACCACCCTTTCTATCGAACTGCTGGACATTGTCTTGTGCACGAAGGATGTATGGCCTTAAAACGGCACATTGACCAAGTGGATTGACGAGACCGCTCTTTTAGCGTTGGTGTATGTTTTTCCTCAGGACTTGTTGTAGGGGATAGGTCATCATTTAGTCGCCTTTTACGATACCTACTAGAAGAGATTTGGGGGTACTATACGAAAGCCACACAACAAAACACGGCCAAAGGCCTAATATAGTCCAATACATATGTTTGCACATGAAATATTTATTTTGAAATGTCGTTGTGGTGTAAATTATCTATGAATGATATATATATAGCACAAATCAACATCTGTCTGTCTGAATTACGCGAAAATTACTGGATGAATTTTCGTACAACTTAGTATAGTCATAACAAATATAGTATTTTTAATCAAATCTTTTTCAGATTTCAAATTCATTCAATGCTTGTTCATTTTCAATAAAGACTTTCCAGACAACTTTAGTGCTCTTTATCAAAATTGAAATAAACAAGAATAATCTGGAGCGCCGGCAGTCGTTCTGGATATTAAAAAACTTTCGTGGCCTCTCGATAGGGCCTCATTTTTTGTGGTTCCGTTTTATGTTTCCATTGTTACAAATCGAGACTTTAGTTATAATTGTGTGGCGTGTATTGGTTTTGAAACTTGATAAGCGCTTAGTAGTGGTTTTGATCGTACATGTACATTGTTTTAATGTGCGTAAACTTGAGAACGCACAGTTGGGTTTCCGACACCGCGCCTTCCTGAGATAAAAAACTATATTCGATGATTCAAAACAAAGAGGTTGAATTCAAAATAAAATTAAAGTGACATAAATAGAGTCATTATAACCGACTTCTATCGAATTTTAACATCGTAATTCATGTCGATCGATTCGAAATTCAACTTCAACTTGCAGAGAACAGAATACTCGTATAAATGTGTTGTTATCTAATTCCGCTCAAATGAACTTTAAAGTATGTTATGGCCTGTTCACGTGTTCACATTATTATCTAAGTAAACTATCTTTGGGTTAGGCGCACTCGTTATTAGGTCAAGGAAATATTTGTTATTAGGTCAGAGGGTACACGCTGCAATTCCACAGTCGCTGGGCGCATTTGACTGGCCACGATACCTCTCTCTCAGAGAAGACTAATTTGAAATGCACTATATTTTCTACTTTATCCTAATTCTCCAATGTACGGTAGTGACGGTATTATGATACGGTAATGTGTGAGATATGCCAGAGCCCATTGCCATTCCATCCTATTCTATCCCTCCTCATTTCCCTAACCCTTTCTCCAAATGCATTCCTATATCTCCAAAGGTAGACAGCGCGTGCCAGGGCCAACGTTTGTCGTTCTGGACTGATGTTGGCACGTATCGTGGATGTTCATGGGCGCCAGTATCCACTTATCACCAGGTTCACCTGTTCAGTCCACAGTCCACTGTACGCTCGTCTGCTGCTTTTAATCCGTAAAAATAATAATAAAAAGATGTGATAGTTGAATATAGAGCTTTTAAATGAAGTCGTAAGGTGTAGATCAGAGCTGCTCAAATGTTCGATCGCAATCGATCCATCAATCACGAGATCACATACTACGGCACTCTACGAATAATTAGAACACGATATAGAATAAAATAAATAAAAAAATAAAAAATAAATATAGTTTCGTTGACAAGTATCATCTATAAGACGTTTCACAACTTCACTAGAAAAAATCGAAATGTTCCAACATTTCAAGTTCCATGTTCCAAGTTGGAAGTTCCAGTTCCAAATTGGAAGTTCCAGTTCCAACTAAATATTACTTTCTTATACCCGATATTAAATGAAATTAAATTTAGAATATGTGACAGGTTTAAAAAATAAATTAGGTCCCTATGGCATCCAGCATGCTGGCGGCGTTATATCACTGGATCGCTAAGCTAAATATGCCTTACGGCGTGCGCGAGATAAATACAAACCAGGCTTTTTATTTTTTATATTTAAAAAACTAACGGTTAGTTTTAAAATGTCTTTTTTTTTTCTTCATATATGGCAATGGTGCAATTAGCACATTCTGGCAGTGTTTTCTTCGTAATAAACAATTTCAAAGTCTCCAAAGTCAATTTAAAACGTATCTGTTATCGTTCAATCCCGTCGGAGTAAGTTAGGGATCGCTCAGTAAAGTGATAGTAGGTTTATTGAGTATAGAAGGGGACGCCTTGGAAGCACATGAAAAACGCAGTCCCACGCTTTTATTTGATTATCACAAGCAACACGCACGAAAAACAAGTTTAATAAACTATCACTATTAAACCGCTAAACATAATAACCAAAAAAACTCAACTTCACTTCTCGAGTTCCCACCAAAAAGTCTAAAATGCCTTTACAGAATAAAAGCGCAAAATGACATTTAAAAATAACACAAAACTGTAACTTAATATACTACGATAGAATATTTCAAATACTTACACTTCAAATTATCTGTCACTTGCCGCAAATTATCTGGCGTCTGACATCCTAGAGATACAAAAGTTTGACGGGCGCAAATCCCATCGTAAGGGCAACATGTTTCCAAGTTGGGACATTTATATAATAAGGTGTCGACGAGCCGACACTGGGCCCTTGCCGTCGTAAAGTTTACATGTAGGGCGGAAATTATTTCAGTAGGGCTTGCAGGGCTTTCGAAAACCACCGAAGCGAAAATTATTGTAAATGTTTTATGTAACAACTGACACGTCAGCAAACAAGCAAACAAATGTAAGCACTTTAGATTACAGGTGAAATTAATCCATTTTGTACAATACGAACGTTCAAATGGAATTATATAGGTTTTACTTTGTAGTATTTGACAGGTTTAATGATCATAATATACCACTATCAACTAACATAACCCTTTTGCTCAGTATTCTATTGAGTTGGAAAAGTATAGCTGTGATTGTAAAAAGAAAGAAAAAAGAAATACAATTTAAATGCCTAATGATCAAAGGAAAAAACTTAAATAGTTAATTATCTCTAGCGGTGGGTGTGTGATTACTACATTCTTTATAGAGAATCAAACGGCGTCCCTAGCGAACGATTTAAGACACTGAATTTATTCTTAAACATAAAAACATGACTTTAACAGACTTAAACATGACAGTAACGTTTTTAAATGAGAAAAAATCGAAACTGGTACCCCTAATTCTTAAACTTACTCTTTAGGTCGAGTCTCAAAAATGATCTTGTCGAAACCTTATCGAAAGTACATAGCAGCGACCCTGCTTACCCCAATTCACTAGGATTTCGGTAGAGTATGATATACATATGTGTAACGCGTTAACATTTGCGAGAACTTCGCTCTTTGTCCCAAGTTCTGATCATCAATTTGTCGTCACTTTGTGATATCCAGATTACTCGCGATTTAGTGAGGGCATAATATATCAGTAATGAAAGTACGAAACGCAGGATTAGAAATAAATAATTACGCTTCATATGTACGATGCGCTTTTTGTATGAAAAACGACTCACGGCATGAGACACTGCGAAGATGAAATTCGGTGTTCCGTGTCTTATGTAACGACACTTAATGATTATACAAGGAGAGTTTATCGAACGGTTTAGATGAGAATATTGCATACGATTCTCGTATGCAACCAAACTACATACAACTCTCGCCTACAACTGTTCACACGACGATAACAGGGACAACAGTGATCAGATGATGATAACAGTTGTTTCTAGCTGTTCGAGAAACACTCCTTGTGTAAATGAGCCATTATTGACGTACAGTGCCGAAACGGGGCGTATAACAGTAGGCCTGACCCATACCTTCAAAATGGCTAAGGGAGCTATTGAGAGAACCATATTCGTGGTTTGTTTGCAGGAAAAGGTCCAAAACGAAGAGATTCCTCAAAGAACTAACATTTCATTGCAAACCTATCGTTCTCATAGGTTTACTGGTAGAAATCTCCTAATGGGATAAGCACGCCTTTTGCATGTATTTTCTTTTGTAACTATTGTTATCATTTGTATAGCCTGTTTGTAGCCTGACCAAGAAAATAAAAAACCTCGCCATGATGTGTAAAACTAATAGAACTAATGACAACACTAACTAGCTATGAAAAAAGCAAATGTTTTTTTATTTTTCTAGTCAGGCTTTACTATAAAGTATAAAAAACTAAAGTGACCCTAATAGCTCATAGAAAGCGTGGTAAAACAGCAATGAGCAGGTCATATTTACCGCAGGACCGACAACCGATGAGGCAAACGAGATCTCTAATGGAGGCCACGTACCGAGACGCGCAGTATGGGACGAGAACCGGCCAGATGGACCAGACGCTTGAAGAAGCTCGCCTGCGGTGACTGGATGAGGTGACTCGAACATCATGAACGTGTCATCATCATGCAAACCTTGGGAGAGGCCTATATTGTTTTATAGAAAGAAGGTGGCGGAAGAGCAGACAATAGCAGAGTCCATTTCCATCCCGTACTAACCCATCCCTCCCCATTTTCCAAACCCATTCTCCAAATTCATTCCTATCAGTGCATCTATGGGCATGACAACATTTTTCATTCTGGACTGATGTTGGTATGTACTGCCGATGTCCATGGACGACAGTATCCACTTACCATCGGGTGGACTGTACGCTCGTCTGCCACTAATAATTTCTTAATAACTCAAGTGACAAATAAAATCAATTAGTCACCCCGTGACCACGTCCACTGCAAAGTGTTCGAAACGTCGGGATATAAATAATGTCAAATATACGCGATTTAAACCGTTCAAAGTTGTTTAATTGCTATGTATAGTAATCGCGAAAACCTAAGAAAATATTACCACCTGCTTATGCTTAAGAAGCATGCTTATGCTTATCTTATGCTTATGCATAAGAAAATGCCTTTGGAGATTTATTAATGGATTTGCAGAAAGGGGGCATAGGATGGGATAAGGCTCTGACATACTCTCACTTACAACCGATACACGTATTTACAATGAGGGAAAGGTTAAAGTAGGAAATGCAGTACATTTTACTATCGATTGCGGCCAACCGAGTGCGCCGAACGGCTGTGGGATTCCGCCCCTCCCAGAGTGATATATCCAGCAGTGAAGCAGACTGATGGTAATAATTATTAGCTAACCGTCGAACAACTTATTTGTAGTAAAACGAAAATTTGGCTACTGCAGCACAATATTAGGTACCGATATTGTGGTAAGGGTTAAGTGGAAGCTTTAGCATAGTTATTCAATGGTTGAAGGGGTTTATGTTTGTGATCGGCCCAATTTGAATAATTACCAAACGGATTATATTTTGCAATTTTAATAACTCTGTCCCTATAAAATCACGGTGAGATTTGCCAGTTTTTTTTGCCAAAGACAGTGATTTTTTATAAAAAATAGGCGGCCGACGTGCATAGGGTTAAATAGGAAATTCTTGCACTCTCTCACCACTGAATTTCAATAATTAAAACTAATAAATTTTGTTCTGCGACTTTTTTCTGAACTTAATATTGGGCCATGTTTACAAATATACTCCATAAGTTCTTTCTGTTATTGTACTCTATACTCTATATACGCACACGCACGCACACACACACACACACACACGCACACACACATATATATATATATATAAATATATATATATATATATATATATATATGTGTGTGTGTGTGTATGTGTGTGTTTTCGAATAATAATTTATTATTAGTACATATTATAAAAATAGTGTATTTAGGCACTGACACTATGTTTCATTGGTCACCGATCACTGTCAGGTTTGCTGGTAGAAGTCTGCTGAGGGGATATTCACGTCTATAATGTGTTTTCTTTTATAACTCTTTTTTATCATTTGTGTGTACAATCAAAAATATAAATAAATAAAAACTCAATATATTGTTTTTTCTCTCTCTTATTTACAATTGACTCGTATTTCTTCGTGAACGTTGCACAATATTTTATTCATTCAACCCAAACTTTGTATTAAAACATTATTTGTTTACAAAACCCATTCCAAATGCGTATTCTACTTTTCCAAAAATATTTTTGTCCCCAGAACTAGAATCCCGCAATGTCAGTATGGTAACAAAGCAGTTTTTGTTATGCTCTCTCGCTTGACAAGCGGAACATCTGCGAACTGGGCCAGCGGGATAAATCTGTCTCCTTAAATATTCATTTGCATCAAATGTTTGTGAGAAAATGTTTTGTTTGTTTCTATACACGTAATTCTATAGAGTTCTTTAAAAAAATCTGACACTGAATTCCTTATCGTCACAAGTCCTCGTATAATCTACTGCTAGACATGGATCTCCTCAAGCACACTGTGCTCTGTCATGTATGGCCATATACTCCACGCTGATCTAGCGGGTAGGCCAGTCCACTCATTTACAAGTGGTGTAGTTCCTCAGAGCTTGTGGTAGCCATGGGAGATGGGGGGATGCCATTATAGAGTAATCCGCCACCACACGGCTAGAGCGATTTTTGATAAAGCCATTCGTCCACTGCATAACCACATGGGCAATTCACACTGCCGAAAGCCGTAGCCAGGAAGTTAGGCCGTACAGCTTGTGGTAGCAGTCCCAGTGGCCGCTGTCCAGTAATTGGTGTTGTATTGTGCCCTTTTGGCGCCATCCCTTTAACATTATACATACCTACTTGCCTTTACAACGATTGATTGTAAAGTACGATTGATATAGAGTTCAATGCAACATTTTTTTAAATGTTTATCCGTCTGTTTGTCTGACCGTCTGTATGGATGGATTTTAACGAAACCTGGGACACTTACAACTTATGAACCGGGTTAATATTTAGAGTACTTTTATCCTGATAAATTATAAAGTTCCCACGAGAATCAAGCTAACTACACACACTTTGAAGTTTACTATCGGCTACGCATATCAAATCGCGGAAATCTTATTAATAATACAAAACCTAAATTAATTAATACCAATTCACGTATTTCCTAATATAATAAACACAAAATAAAATGGCACAGTCCAATCAGGTTAATTAGAAAATAAATTATTCCTGTTGAAATATGCTGTAAGAACACCAATGGGGGTCGGGTCCACAAGCCCTACAAAAGCTTGGTTAATTGCCAATTTACCATGTTTACAGTACCATTGTGTAAAGACAGGGCAATTAATTTGAGTTATTAAAACGTGCGCACACGTCAATTGCAGCGCAATCGACAGGGTTTGGAAGGGTTAAAAATTTAACTCCGATTTTTACATCAAATAGTGTTAGTAGCCAGAGGGGATTTACAGTTAAACGTGTTAATGGTCCTATAGATATTTTTATGAACTTTGATAATTGAGGAGAATATCCCTAGGAATCGGTATAATTATGGTTGGTGTAACCCAGCCAAAACATAAAATCAAATATAAAATAAACACCTCTTTTTCATTATCCCTATGGTGTCGGCCGGCTATAGGAAAACACCATCCTATCTCTTACCGTGGGTAAAAGGCGACTAAGGGATAACAAGACCGCTACCACAAGCCTTGAGCAATTATACCACCTCTAAAAGAGTGCACTTCCGCACCTGCTTGGCCAGCGTGACGTTTTAAAGCCATACATCCCTCACGCATAAGACTTCGTGCATGAGTAGGTCCGGTCCAACAGTGGATAATGAAAGGGATGGTTTCATTGTATAGTGTATTGTATAGGGTCTCCCTTTTATGTTTAGAACATTCCAAAAGCAAAGGAGATGTGCTAAATGTTACACTTGACATCGGATTATTATTTCATTTATTAGACTTTTCTGAGGGTCAAGTAAACTATCCGATCCTCATGAAAGTCTGCTGTTCACGTATCAATGTGTTATGGAAGTGAATGTAGACAAAAAATCGTTTTCCATTCCATATTATCCCATCCTATCTTAGGCTCACGTCACACATTCCATTTTATTTTATTCCATCCCATTTCATTCTTAACGTTCACGTAGCGTGAGCTTTATCATGATTCCAACGGTAAGTTGTGAGTGTGATGTCGGGCGGCCATAGGATAGCACCATCCCCTATCTCTTCCCGTGGGTAAAAGGCGACTAAGGGATAACAACGCGGCTACCACCAGCCCCGAGGAGCTACACCATCTTTAAAACAGTGGTAGCACTTCATCTTATTGTAGTAATTATTCTTTTAAAAAATATTTGTTCATACACGACTTTGTTTTACAATCTTATTATGTAACTGACTACTGAGTTCTTGCATGGAGACCACGTATCGGGAAGGGCAGTCTGGTCAGATGGAACTGACTTGAAGAAGTTTGCAAACAATTTCTGAATATGCACAGTTAATAAATAAAACGCATTTTATACTTATACTCATTTATTCGTTTGAATTTTAGAGTGATAAGGGGACTGGATAAAGATGACCCAAAATATTAACTCGACACATGAGCTATAACAGTGCCAAGTTTCAATCAAATCCGTTCAGTAGTTTTTGCGTGATGATGAGCGTTCAGTGAAACGGGCGGACGGACTGACAGACAAACATTTTAAAAATTAAGTTTATGTATCTGTATAGTATGCAGTGCAATGACGTAGACTGTATAGAGCCATCGTAGAATATATGCCTATATTCTGCGTAGAATATATGTATAATGGTCTAGCTGCAACCAATCAAAATTTAGATGGACGAATATACCGATTCCGTAATCAAGCATATAAACGTTTAAAGGAGACTTCATAAGCCCCTATATTCATACTCGTAGTTATATATTTATCTTTTTTTATGATAAAACTCAGTGTTATATAGTACATATCTACACTAACATTATAAAGAGGTAAAGTTTCTAAGTTTGGATGTAGGAGGTAATCTCCGAAACTACTAATCCGATTTCAAAAATTCTTTCATCATTTGAAAGGTACATTATTCCAGATGGACATTGGCTATTTATGTGCAAAAAAATTGCCTGGCATGCACCGGACACAGCTAGTTATATAATAATTATGTTATGTTGTCTGTTTTAGTATGTTATTCAAACCATTAAGCGTTATAAAATGTAGCATTCTGTTTGTGCGACTTACTAAATAAATAAAATATGCTGAAACCATTTAGAATATAAGCTCGACAAACCAATCGTTTTAACTTCAGATTTCAAGCCAGTTACATTGCTTGAAGTTTCATATTATTATTATATTCATCTGGAAAATTCACAAAAATACACTAGAGATAAAAGAGAAAATCAAGGAAATATGTGCTTACAAAAACCGTATCAATAAAAAACAGATTACGTCGATCATCTTAGCAATTTTCGTGGAATAATGAGGAACGTGTTTTTTCACATTTTTGTTTTTTTTTTGCGTCTCATTCTCATAAACCCAATAATTTGCGTCGAAGTAAAAAAATATTACGATACTTTTTCGGTTTGAGCTCAAGGCCGCTTCTGTAATCTATAAGGATGTCGAGGGCTTGTGGGAATTATTGTGTTATTGGTTGGTGTTAAGGGAGATATCGCTCTTTATTGTATTTAATGCGAGACAGTGATGAAAATTAAAGAGGCGGGTAATCTTCTAAGAAACGGAGAAACTTCTCGTCGGCAATGTGGTATCGGCAGACTTCACCATAACTCCACCCTATCTCTTCCAAGCCGCATCTCTTCCAAGCACTGAGGTGCTTGTCATAGCACTCAGTACTCATATAGTCATAGCTTGACAAGCATACTTATACTCATAGCTCATATAGTCAAAGCTATGTCATAGTCATAGCTTGACAAGCATACTTATACTCATAGCTCATATAGTCAAAGCTATGTCATAGTCATAGCTTGACAAGCATACTTATACTCATAGCTCATATAGTCAAAGCTATGTCATAGTCATAGCTTGACAAGCATATTTATACTCATAGCTCATATAGTCAAAGCTATGTCATAGTCATAGCTTGGCAAGCATACTTATACCCATAGCTCATATAGTCAAAGCTATGTCATAGTCATAGCTTGATTGACAAGCACCTCAGTACTCTTTTAAACGAAGTTCCTCAACTACGTTTAAAAGAGTATACTCGCCAACCCGCTTGAGCTCAGCGTGGCGTTTTGGCACCATACATGCCTCATGCACAAGACAATGTTCCCGAGGGCTCGGGGTAGTGATTTTGTCATCCCTTAGACACATTTTACGACACCCAATATTGCTGTAGATTTTTTTTTACTTTTCCTCCATTATTATTATTATTTATGTACGAAGGCGGCAGACGATCATACAGTCCACCTGATGGTAAGTCGCTATATACATCCGCGATACATGCCAACATAAGTCCAAAATGACAAACGTTGACGTGCCCCCGGATGCGCTGCTTACCTGTGGAGATATAGGAATGGATTTGGAGAAAGGGTTGGGAAAATGGGGAGGGATAAGATAGGAATGGGCTCTGGCACATCTCACTGACTACCGAAACACGTACCTACATTAGGGAAATAAGATAAAGTGGGAAATGTAGTACATTTCAAGGTAGTCTTCTGTGAGAGAGGGGTAACGTGACCAGTCGAGCGCGCCCAGCAGCTGTTGGATTGCAGCGTGCACTCTCCCCCTCAAGTTAGTCAGATTCAATTTCCTCAGTCAGCTGTCAATTTTTGCTAAAATTGTTTGTATATTTCTAAGCAATAACAATACGTCACAAGGAGTTTATTTTCGTAACCACAAAGGTTGTATATATCTGTAATGCATATTGAGACCTTCACAACATTAATTTTATTATACATCTTTTGTTTTCCTCTGTTTTAATGTTGATGGTATATCTATAAATAAATAAAAAATGTATCCATGGAAATACGAGCATCATCCCACCAGTCTTCCTTTATTCAAAATCACCCACTCCCGTTCCCCATAAGGCAAAATAAAGCGAGGGTAGCTAATCCATCAATCGCTAGCCCAGGATTAATATGGTCGGCAAACATCGGAGAAACGTGACTATACAGCCCAAAGGAGGATCAAAGTGGTTTCTTTTTAACGGCTATCTGTATGTTATCATAAAAACCTCATCGTCCTGAAGGTTGGATCTTAGATTATATTGGAGGACCAGCATATCTCTGTGACTTTAAATACAGAACCGTCCAGTTAAGTGCTTGCACTTGTTTAAAATATTATAACACTTATCACAGTGTTTTCTTAGTTCATTTGAGGGAGAGTGCCACAAATTCAATTTCCACAAATTCAAATTCCAAATCCCCACAGCCACTGGGCGCACTCGACTGGACACGTTATCCCTCTATCACAGAAGACTACCTTGAAATGTACTTCATCGTATTTCCCCAATGTACGTACGTGTTGTGTACGTACGTCCAATGTACCAACCTTTGTGGTAGTGCGTGAGATATGCCAGAGCCCATTCCGATCCCATCCTCTCCCTCCCCATTTTCCCAATCTATTCCTTAATCTGCAAAGGTACGCAGTACATCCGGTGGCGTGCCAACGTTTATCATTCTGGACTGATGTTGGCATGTATCGCGGATGTCTATGGACGACAGTATCCACTTACCATCAGGTGGACTGTATGCTTGTATGTCGCCTTTTTCTATATATAAAAAATAAGTTTGTGATCCAGTTTTCTGTTTTTCTTAGGTTTGTAATTGTTCTCAAGCGTTTCTTAGGCTTCCTTTATATTATGTGATATTTAAGCTGTATCCTTCTGGCCAAAAGAAACTGTAATTTAGAAATAAAATTGTTTTGTAATTTAGAATTAATGATACTATTATTAATTATTCTAATTACTACACACAAGTATTTATATTAGAATACGGAGAAAACTAATTTAGAATAATTTCGGAATAGAATAGAAATTTAGAATTATATCTGTTGTATCTCTGTTAAAATTATGAAATTATCTCTGTTATGAAGAATTGAGAAGAATAGATTATGGATAGGTCACCAGGATTGCTTACTTAACTCGAGAGATCACAGGACTTGGAAGTCATTACTAGGACGGATTACTCACGCAAGGTCGCTGTATGAATCCGTGCACGAATGGAATAAGTTGATATATCGACATATACATAGGACATCGATATTTTTAACACATTGTTATCAATTTGGATTTACAATAAAAAAAAAATCTTTCAATACTCGAAAGTTTCAGAGAAATTTATTTTAGAATTAAAGTGATATCTCGATATTCAAAGCGAAAACATAAATATTACAATTTTAACTGTACCCTTGAGAAACAGCTGATTTTGAATTTTAAACTTATTCCCATCACGCATGGTAATTTTGAGATTACATGCTTTTGACCTATGATTTTATAGGAACCAGACATCAGAATCGTAGCCGAAGCTCGCAGCTAAGACGAATAAAATAAGACTTGTCCGTTTATGAAGTGAAACGTTTTTGAAATCACACCGAAACATACGAGTACCAGGTCAGAAAAGTGAACCGTAACAAAAAGGTCTATATAGTCTTACCTTAATAATTACAAAACTATTAGACTTAGAGACATAAATATAGTGTCATTATTTAGCCTATATAGTCAGCTCACGGCTACGACCTTGAGTTTTCGTCGGGACCGGGCGGGTTGGCGGGGAAGGGACACCGCGCAGAATGGTCGAAACCGGCGCTCTCGCTCCTTTATATTTATTCAGTGTAGCTCACGACTCGTGAGCTACGTGATTGCGCCGTGATTCGTGCGTGTGTGTATTCGTTTATCTAGACCGATTGATTTAAGCAAAAATTAGTGTAATTTGGATAATATTTATACGTAAAAATAACAAGTAAGTCTATAAAAAAGTATTGAAATACAATATATTGGCCTCAGCTCGAGCAAGAGTCAGTCGAAAATATAAATCACGTCTATCGTTGGAAAGAGGAGGTTATGGGCCACGCACAGGTACCCCAATGTCCGGCGCCGAGCGAGTGAGGCGGTTTCGGGAGCGTCGCAAAGCTGCCACGGCACGCTTAGTGAACGACGCCGACTACGCGAGCACCTCTACCTCTGCTGTACCTGTACCAAGGACCTGTACCAAGTGAAGATACCAGCGAGATAAAAGCGACTCCCCGACATAGACGTTTCACGTTAAACCTACGGCCGTGTGCCCCGACACAGCCCCACCCGACTTTCTTTAATCTAAATTTTTAGTCTACTGAGTAGAAGTCTCGTAGAAGCTAGTTTATAAAAGACTAGAAGACGCTCAAGGTAGTCACATACAAGACTACTTTGAAGTGTACAGCATTTCACACTTTATCCTATTTTCCCAATGTATGTACGTGTTTCAGTAGTGAGCGAGATATGCCAGAGCCCATTGCAGCGCAAGTTAGGCAGCGCATCCAGAGGTATGCCCACATTTGTAATCCTGGACTGATGTTGGCATGTATTGCTGATGTCCACGTACGACAGTATCCACTTACCATCGGGTGGATAGTATGCTCGTCTGCCACCTTTTTGCCGTAAAGAAAGATAAAGACAGTAACAGGCAAGAAGAGATGAGACGATCTCAGACAAGAGTCCTTGTACCTATGAGAACGCGCAGACAAGTAATCGGTAGTTGTTTTAATGGAAAAATATGAAAGCAGTTATATTTATCTATTTAAACGGGTCTTAACGCGAATGTCTACCTTATTTTTTTTTTTTTTTATAGAGAAGAGGGCGGACAAGCAAGCGGTCTCACGTGATGGTAAGTGTTACCGCCGCCCATGGACACCGGCAACATCAGGGTGTATGCGGGCGCGCCGCCGACCTTGCAAAATCCTATTCACAGCTCTCTTGAAGAACCCCATGTCGTAGTTTAATGGGAAGACCTCTTGAGGCAGTAAAATAATAATAAAATTTTCGAATAACGTAAAAAAATAACGTTATTAGATAAACATTCTCGTTAAGACCCGTTTAAATACATAAATATGTGTGGAAAATGCGAAAATCTCTAATGTTATGAAAGCAATCAATTTGGAGCCACTAGTAGCGAGGTAATCCTTGAAAGATCATCATGTTGTTTAATATCATAAATTCTCCACAATAAATCATTTCTATGTAAACAAACAGCAGGATCCCTAACGCGAGATTACTGGAGTGTCCTCACATCACAAGATAGTTAGTAATTTGGGCCTAAACTTAGTTCGGGACTTTCGACCTATAAGTTGCGTCGTTAACCCTATAAACTGTATCCTTTCCATAGAGCTATATCGGGTGACAGGTCATGTGGAATATGAGTCATAGAATACAGAGTAATTTAGGATATGATATTACTTTAAAACTTTTTATGTGGTTCAAGAAACATTAGGTAGATATCACGTGTAGGGGGAGAGTGCATGGTGCATTTCCACAACCGCTGGGCGCACTCGACTAGCCACGTTACCCCTCTCTCACAGAAGACTATCTTGAAATGTACTGCATTTCCTACTTTATCGTATTTCCCCAATGTACGTACGTGTTTCGGTAGTGAGTGAAATATGCCAGTGCCAATTTCCATTCCATCCTATCATAGGATAGGATAGGATAGGAGGGATACCTCTCCTCAAATTCCCGTCCTTTCTCCCAATCCATTTTTAATCTGCAAACCTAGGCAGCGCATTCGGTTTCGTGACAGGTTTGTCATTCTGGACTGATGTCGGCATGTATCGCGGATGTCAATGGACGGCACTATCCACTTACCATCAGGTGGACTGTATGCTCGTCTGCCGTCTTCTTCTATATAAACAAAAAAATGTTTACAATTTATGACAGACAGAGACAGATAAGATGTCTGGACGATCAATCGTGTCAGACAGACAGAGTAATATATCGTGTTGATGAACCGGATACAGTAACCGATATTTTATTGGGCATTTCATATACCAAATAAATACAAACAATTATCAATTAATTATTTAGTATAATTACGATACAGCTGTGTGGAGTTGAGAACATCACCAACCACCCCATCTCTTCACGGAGGTATCGTGAAGGGATTACAAAGGGCTACCACAACCGAGGCAGAGTGGCGTATTAAGAACCTCATGCACAAGACGAATGCGCTTGGGAACGCCCATGTCCACCTGTGGACGATAAAATGCCTGGCTGCAGTTATTACAATTATCAATTAATGAACTGCAAATGAGAGCATAGTATCTGTTCAAACGCTGGATTGGCCGATACATCAACCCCTTTACAAGTAAACTAGCCAATCGGTGTTGATAGAAACAGGTGAATCTCTAAAAATAATCACGTCTGCCAATGTTATTCTCACTAGGGAAGTTAATACTTATATCTATGACACTTGTGCTATCATTCAGGTAAATCAAAACCCTGGCGGGTCCTATTCATACTGACTACGCATCACTCCAATTGCCTTATCCAAAACGTCTCAAACCGTCTCAAACCGTTTTACTATTCACGATAACTCGTTTGAGTAGGGATGACAGCGAATTATCTCCAAGTGGCATACGTACACAGTAAACAGAAGTAATCAGTATGAAAATTTCATATAAACGTCCGAATACGTTCAGCAGGATCTTCAAAAAACCGTGACGTGTATCACGCACACAAACGCAACGTTCACGCGAGGGTAATACATTTCATTCGGCGGTGTAGCAAGGTTTGTTGTTGACACGCGATTTTGATTATGAAGGAGCAAGTCTTTTCGTTAAAAATAGTATATTTTTCGCCTGAAGTAGTAAGTATAATTATGTACTGTCACCCAAATAACGCAAAACCTGACTCTTGTCAACTAATTTAAAATATATAAAACCGTTCTGGGGGAAAATAAAAGTATTTTAGGAAATAAATCAAAAAACGTGTGACAAACGTGTGACATTTTGTTGTTCTATCTAAAACGTTCATAACTCTCATTAGTCAGTACAGGGTAATGATCGAACGCCGCCGGCGGCGCAGCACGGACGAAGCGCGTAGAATGCAACTAACTGCTCGTAGAATAAAATATATACTAGAAATGTACAATGAGGTATTAAAAACATCGATTGTAATAACTGGTAGAATCGATTGTACTCTCGATACTGAACAACCGATTGCCAGATTTTGCGCAATTTTAATGATACCCAGTATATATATACATATAATATCGTAGTATATATAGTCGTCTCAAGATATTCTCATTTATTAAGACATCTTAAGATATTAATTTTGATACATAGGAATGCGATGTATCTTTAGGCTATCGAAGTGATATGTGATTATGTGCGAGCAGTGTCTTCGCTGTCTGTTAGCTGCGTTGCATGAGTCACATCACATTATAGTCCTTGCATGGAGATTGCATTCTGCGTACCTTTCCACACGGTGACATCAGTTAAGATTTATAATGTAATGAAGGCTCATTTTGCAGGCGTGTGAGTTGTTAAGTTGGTCGTACATCTTTCCTGTATGTGTGAAACTATTCCGAGTTCATATATTTGGGTCTATACATGTTGGTGTCAAATTAAGCTTAGTTTATGACTGTGTCGGCCTCCACATAAAATTACGGTACAAGGTATTTGACTGGTGAATTGATATAAGGTCATTGACATCGGTTAGTTGAAGAGAGCTCTAAACATAAAATGAGGTTTGTAATACTACTTTCATAATATATTATTATATCAGAAGTAATAATATATACAAACATATTATATTTATGTACATATATGCTAGCTTGTGTCCACTGCTTCGCCAAAGTAGATTTTATTTTAAATGTAATCTCCTCACCCTTTTTTATGGAAAGAGGGTGGCAGCTGAACACAGAGTTCCACCTAGTGGTAAGTGGATACAGTCGTACATTGACATCCGCGATACATGTCAACATCAGTACACATTGACAAATTCCAGCACGCCCCTAGATGCGCTGTCTACGTTTGAAAATTTAGGAATGGATTTCAAGAAAGGGTTGTGTAAATAAGGAGGACGAGACAAGATGAGAATGGGCTGTAGCCTATCTCACTCACTACCAAAACACGTATGTTCATTGAAGAAATAAGATTAAGTGAGAAATGTAATACATTTGACGGTAGTGTCCTGTGAATGCGGGGTAGTGTGACCAGTCGAGTAGGCCCAGCGGCTATGGGATTGCGTGTATAGCCTCCTAGTCTCCAACAGAGAGTATATAACATAGAGTTCGGGATGTTTGTTTGGATATTTGTTTCTTTTTCTTTAAGGTGTCATCTCTTCGTGTTTGTTCCGAATACGAAGATGGCCGACTGGCATTTAGTTTTAATGATACCATAATATATCTTTGGTAAATAATAATGATAATTTATTTAACTTTCACTGTAATTTTGCACATGAGAATATCGAGAACAATAACACTGAAATTATTGTCTTTATTTCTCTCAATTTTTACACACCAGATTTTGAGTAAACCCTATATGATAGATAGATTCATGATAGATCCATGATAGATAGATCCATGATTAATAGATCCATGATAGACAGATCCATGATAGATAGATCCATGATAGATATATCCATGATTGATAGATCCAAGATAGATAGATTCATGATAGGTAGATAAAACTGTTTACTGTATAATTAATAAATAAGTAAATTTATATATTTCTCATAGCCCTAATAATATTGACAAAGAAAGTAAAAATACAGTGAGAAGAAAACTTATATGTAATTACATGGCTTGTAGCAGTGAAAATACAGAGTTGAAGGTCGATGACCCCAAAACTAGATAAAAGTGATGCTATTAGGATCAGCATTCCTCAAAACGTACATTGAAACAGATTAATAGGCAAAACCAATGACGTTGAACTTTCACTTGTGTTGTGTGTGTATTTGTCTGTTTATATTTGTGTAGTTACATTAAGACAAAAATAAGAAACAATTTTAAAAAACAAGAATATAACCAGGCGTTCTTATTGCTTTGTAGCAATTCGTTTCAGACACCCTTGAGAATGGGAGTTGTGATGCAGGTGTAACGCAGGTATTGTACATACTCGTGTTAAGTAACTTAATTATTTATAATATTAGTTTATGAAACTGTTGCATAACGAGGGGTATTAAAACACGAGTGTGTATTTAACAACCGAGCCGTAGCCGAGGTTTTTAATAGTATCACACGAGTGTTTTAATACCTAGTTATGTGCAGTTTCATACACCACTTTATCTACTCACATACATTGGTGTTGAACCTACTAAATAAAAGATCAAAGTTAAAAGAGTAAGAAATAATTTATTATTTATAATAATTATTCAAGTTTTGTATGTTGCAATTGTGGAATTGTATATGTATTGCTGGGCAGGCATTGGCATTAGAGGTGCTCGTACTTGCTGTCGGGGCTATTGGCAAATTAATATTAATTTCGTTCCTTTTGTTTTCTATGGTGTTTAGAATGGAATTTGAAACTAAGATTTTGTTAGTCATAGAATCATCTATGTAACCTTCTGCCATTGCCGTCCATTTCCATCCACCATGACGCTTCAATGTTGTGATATCCCCACCGGCGTCAATTAGCAGGGTTGCCGAAGTTCGTCTAAAGCAATGGCCAGTGTACTGCTCTGAGTTCGGAAGTTGTAGATAATCGGCTATAGTTTTACCTAGAGTTCCAAATTTATTGATGCCAACTCTCTGTTGAGTGCATTTTCCACGTTGGTAATTTATAAAGAAACGGGGATTTTTACAAGAATTGGGCCGTAGTAATATGTATTCTTTACATAACTTATAGTATTTCCCTGTAATACTAAAAGAGCGGTCTTTTCTATTTTTAGTATTACGAATTTTTACTAATATTGTATTTTCATAAACTTCCACGTCCTGAAACTGCACATTATAGAGTTCCCGTCTCCGACAGGCACCCGTGATACCGAAAATAAGTGCAATCTGGAACAAATGAAATTAAAAATTTTGAATTTAAATGAAAACCCAAGAACGACAAACGCTAATTAGACTTTCACGTTTATATAACTAAAATCTAAATATATATACGTACCTTCGATAAAAGATGTTCGTGTCCAGGAGCTTCGTTTATGAATTTATTTAATTGTTCGGATGAAAACGTCTTGGCTTTCTTCGCTTTAAATCCTTGAGATTTTCTTTTAAAAAACGCAATTAGTTTTGAATATTTGGATATATCGACTTCGTTATATATGCTTAATGTACTCTTTAACATTGAATATTTAGACCATAATGAGAAACACTTGAACTTGTCAGACAATTCCTGAAAATAGGCCATTAGCACGTTTTCCGAAAACGAAGTAGCCTTTTTTTGCATTTTCCATTCCATAAAGTCTTCATAGCATTTATCATATAATTTTCTCGACTTTGCTGGTAATAGATTATTTGTCATTTCCGTCGCCGCATTTAAAATATCGGGCGGAGTCAAATTTTCTTCACAATCACTGCTATCGGACATTTTTAAGCAAAAATAACAATATTTCCACGAAATTCAGTACAACAAAACGTATGAATGGCGCCAAAACCCAGCATATCACCGCGGATGCGCTAAAGTGGGCGCTGCCACAGACAAGTAAAACTGTATCGTAATGAAAAAAAAAAATTTATAACATTATTTTGTTTGAGAAAAAGTGTTATAATATGATTCTATTTTTAAATTTCGGTATTGTGTTTATAAAGTATGTTAATATAAATTCGTTTTGAAGTTTGTAATTTGAATTTTACGATATGAGAGTAGATAAATATATTTTATAATATATCCATGTACGATTTCACACAGTACTAACACTTGTTTTGATTGTGGGTACAACTAAAGAATAATTTACAATAATATATATAGGAATGGCTCGTTGATACTAAGAGAAAGCTGTGTTAATTTAAATTTAAAAATCCTTTTTAAATAAAATAAATAACCATTTTAAAGTAGTGAAATGAAAATGAATTAACTTTTTAACAGTCGGTTTCTGTGGTATTGTTGTTTCATATTTACCTTTAACGGGACTTTAATACACACAAAAGTGGAAATGGCGACAAATAAAAAGCAAAAACAACATTGTACTGCCGGCAAATAGTAGCCGTTGAAAACCCGTTTATTTTAAAGTAGCGTTTTTACTTTATCCGCTTTTTAAACTGCTTTTTCAAAACCGTAGTTTAAGTCTAAATTTAGCAAAAACAGAGCAATGTGATAACTGATAAGACAATGTTATCACGAATCATCTCGACCTGAATATAGAGGATCCCAGACTTCGGAACGGGTTGGATTTCTTGAAGGCCAACAGTATGAGCTAAGACAAAAGAGAATAATCGGCCATTCTGTCTCTCATTTGACTATTACGAAAAAGCCTTTGACTCAATCGAAACCTGGGCAGTTCTGGAATTCTTACAGCGTTGCCAAGCCGACTGGCGATATATCGAGGTACTAAGATGTTATACAAAACCGCGATAATGACTGTTAGAATCTAGGACCAGCAGATTAACCTAATCCATCTTCGTCTGGGAGTGAGACAGAAATGTATTATACTCGAAACTGTTTATAAAAACACTGGATGACGCGTTTAAGGTGCTGGACTGGAAACAATGTGGAATCAGAGTTAATGGCGAATACATCTCTCACCATAGATTCGCAGACGACATTATTATCATGGCGGACCTGCTGGAGGGTTTGAGTTGAATGCTAAACGGCCTCAATGCGACCTCGCGGCGCGTTAGTTTGCGATGAATCTGAGCAAGACAAAAGTAATGTTCTATACATTGAGATATACATAAATATTGCAGTTTTATTGATATTCATAATATACACTCGTAATGCTCACATGTACTCGTAATTAAAAAAAAAACGCTTTGGAAAATTTCCGTTTATTTTTTTTGTTGTTTTTCTCTAAGTTTTATTCTCTGTAAGGGGGGACCAAAGGAACAGAACACGGAGTTCACATACGATATCTACTTGCTTTAGTGATATTTATATGGCACAAGTGGAAATGGTCAGTAGACAAAATAAAATCCAGTCTTTTTTAAAATTAGTATTAGCCAGTATTTAAAAAGGAACAATATGAAATACATGCGGCGGTAATGTAATTTGGGAGTTGTTTAATTATTTGCGCAACGGAGGTCTGTTAATGTGCGTCTCGGGAAGGAACCCTGAATACACAAGCAAGTAACTTTGGATTAAGGACGGGTCTGACATTGAATTTTTTCTGGGTTTTATGACAAAGACGACGGTTAGGCAGAGTAATCTAAAAGAGCTACAAGGATGTCATTACCATAGTAAAAAATTAACAGTACGTTAAAACTCATGTGTCGAAGTTGAATCGGTTGAATTAGCTTTACTGATATTTTTTTAGGTTAAACAGAATTTTATTTCGATGCCATTTGAACAAAATGTTCGGGAACGATATTTTAAATCCTTGTTAACCGTTAAATTTCATGTTATGTTCTTATGGAGACAAGGGTGATTGATATTTTAAACTGAAAATGGTACGAATTTCAAATTTGGCTAGATAAGCCACTTGTGGGTACGACAGTCAATGAGTGACTACAATGAGATACGAGTGACTACAGCGGGCTATTCAAATGACTTTCTTTTCCCGTCTAATTAAAAGCTCTCAACCAATAAGTAGCGACCAATGAGAGATCGAGATCGATTTTAATTACAACATCTAGGGCCCTTGATGGTTCGATCAAGCCTTTCGTCAATGTGCATGAATGTTTCATTCATTTTCGAAATGCTATTCAATGCATTGATACAGTTCGAAGCATTGATATACTGAAGAGTTTATGGTTGATAAGATAACCACTGGAGCAAATGAGTCTTTGAGAGGAGACTACGTATATCGAAGTGTAGCATGGGATGTCAACCGGTCAGATGTCCCGTTATCCTGAAAAAGTTAAATCTTATTCATTTCAATTTTGATAACGAGTACACGTTTGATTCAAGTTAAGCTAGGTCTTTCCATTAAGCTACAATATGGGGTTCATCAAGAAAGCTGTGAATAGGATTTTGCAAGGTCGGCGGTGCACCCGCATACCCCCCGGTGTGGCAGGTGTCCATGGGCGACGGTAACACTTACCATCACGTGGGAGCGCTTGCTCGCCCGCCCACTTGTTTATAAAAAAAAAAGTTGCATGGGAAGTCTTTATTGAAAATTAGCAAGGATTGTATGAATTTGAATAAAGGTTTAAATAAAAAATATTAATTTTATTATTCTAAGTCGGCCGCATGGTGTTGGGGTAGGCTTTAGAATAGAACCACCCTATCTCTTCCCCGTGGATGTCGTAAATGGCCACTAAACGATAACAAAGCCGCTACTACAAATCCTGAGGATCTACACCACCCTTAAAAAAGTGGACTTACCAACCAACCCACTTAGCCAGATTGTCCATGTCCAGTAGTGAGTACCAAAAGGGCTGGTTACAGCACGGTATCCCTACATAATAGGTACAGTCCGTCCAAATTTTACGATCTTCTCCCTTTTTCTATTAATACATTTTCTACGTTCCTTTTACGGCTTCTTAATGGATCTGTGGTAGCAACACTTTGCTTCGCCGCTGCACCGTAACTGAATACCCATTGGTTCTCCTCTCGGCCAATCGCGAGAGGGTGTCAATGTGCTGACTCCTGTCAGTATTTATATATTCTACATACCACGCTGTACATACCTTTTTTATGACCACCTGACAAGAATGACAGGTGGTCATAAAAAAGGAACGACGGAGAAGGCTCTGGACCTAATATTGTATGTAGAATATATAAATACGCCGAAAGGGTATAGAGGTGCTTTATTAAACAGTCAAGTGTTAACCATGCAATGAACGATTGTAAATAAACTAAAGATCTTTTATGTTCCATTTTACAATAAAATACGATATCATACGATACGACTGTTTGTACGAAACCTTCTAATAACCTTTCTACGTTCAAAGTATGTAGAGATTTCTGACAAAAAATACAAACAACTGAATCATACAAAGCCCCGTGTCTCATTTCCAGCACTACATATATATAAATAATGGAACTTGATTTTGATAGCGGCCTTGTGTGATACAAGTCTAACTAAATTATTCACTCACTGTGCATCCGCTTCCACGTTCTATATTTGGTTACAAATGTTTCAAACAAATTATAAACCGCTGCGCGGCTAATTCTGTCTGTGGTATTAGGAAACTGTCACAGTAATGTTATTATGCCTTGATTTCTATATGTGGAACAAACTGAACGTTATAAGTATTTATACAGCTAGGATATACAGGATCTATGGTAAGGATCTATGGTGGTTCTAAATCCCCAAATTATTTTTCTTGTTAAAAAAAAGATTAGTAAAATTTCCATATATGTGTAATTGTTTAAATAGTCACAAGGAACAGTCCTTTATTAAGGGATTTTCTTATTGTTTTTTTTTCCATATTGTCCAGAAACTCAATAATAACTTTGTATTCTATTTTCGTAGGTGTATATATTGTTACATATATGTATTATTGTCTCTATCTCACGGGTCTGCTGGTAGAGATCTCCACAGTAGATAAGCTTACCTTTTGTACATCTTCTCTTATTTAATAGTTTTGTGTGTACAAAAAAATATACAAATAAATATTTAAACGAGCACATTACTCCCACGATAAATGTGCTCCCGGTATGCTGCCTAGTAAATATCAGTTAACGATTTAATTGCAATTTTTAAACTGCAGTATTCCCAAATAAATTAACTTGTACGGCAATAAAGGTGGAAACATACGGCACTGTCAAAAAATATGCGAATAATTTTAAAATATTATTTATTTTACTGTACGGTATAGTAACAACTGTGTATTTTATGGATTTGTTAAAACAATTACATAGATACACAGTTAATAGAAGAGGCATTTTATCTATAATATAATTTGCTTGTAAAAGACGTAAGTTATTTTTGACAGATGTTAATACAGTTCATAGATCTCATGAAGGCGGGTTACGCTTAGTAGTGGTTGCACTAATACATATATATTGTTTTAGTGTGCTTAAACTTGAAAACGCTCAGTTGGGTTCCCTGAGCCGCGACGCACACTAAAACAATGTACATGTATGAGCACAACCAGCACTGAGCGTAACCCGCTTTCGTGAAATAAAAGATCTATACCCAACATATCAGGTACTTTTGGACCAAAAGAATTTGAGCTACGAACACATAAACACATACAGAACATAACACGATGCTAATAAAAGTTACGCTATTGTTTTAGCGCAGCCATCTTAGCTTACTGCTTCGATAAGTTTCATAATCATGTTACTAAGAAAATTTCAAGCACACGCCACAATAATCGAGTTACTATCGGGCGGCAACTCACCACTTAACCTCAACTTAACCGTAAATCTAAAGTTATACTGCTTTACGGCCATCCCAACGCAACGAGTTAAGTTTCCTATTTAAGTTGAGCTAGTTAACTTGCATAAAGTTGGGTGGTGAAATATGTATATTAAAAATGTTCTACTGACATCATTATCTTCTGGGTATTTGTTTGGACTACATTATTTTTATTACAAGTTTCAAAATAAACTAATTAAGATTTAAATGGCGATGGACAGGACATGCAACCAGATGTGGTGATGGCATATGGAGCAAAATCCTAACTGAGTGATGGACCAGAGCAGGAAAAGGAAGTATAAGCCGACCGGCAGCCAAGTGGGTGGATTACATAAAGAGAGTAGCAAATAGGATATGGAGTGCGATTCTTTAAACGCACACGTCTTTATAACCTTTGGTCGTTTGGTATTCACTATGGTTTATTGTCGATACTAGCGACTCAAGGATGTTGACGACGCGAGACGGAACTAATAGGTACTTGACATTTAGTTTATGAAATTGGTATTCTCTCATGGTGGATCATCCGTGAGCTCGTCGATGTCAAAAATGATGAAACCTTGCTTCGAGTATCGACCTACTGGATGCGACTAGCATAGGACAGAGGCAAGTGGCGCAAAAGAGAGGAGCCTTATAAGCTGCAGTAAACAATATAAAAAAAAACAGAATTACGATGATACGTATCTTATGAATATCTGAGTATCAGGTTTCGTGGGTAATGATATTACAGATGAACTTTAAGAACTGGGACCTTAAAGAAACATTTAACCAGAGTCTTTCTGCGGCATATCAACACGCTACAACCTGAGATCCTTATCATGGAATGAATGCTTGAACCTGCATTCCAAAGATTCTAAAAATTGCAGATTCTGTTGCGAACAGAATAAAACACCAATGCGTCTGTTTTGTAATGCACCCTTTGATGTACATGATATACGTATATGGACGTTCGTTTACTTAAGTTGGAAGAGGGCCCATAATCAGCTCGGTGTGCTGAACAGAGCGAAGCGGT
Source organism: Sesia apiformis (assembly GCA_914767545.1). NCBI lineage: Eukaryota > Metazoa > Arthropoda > Insecta > Lepidoptera > Sesiidae > Sesia > Sesia apiformis. The sequence goes on from OU611958.1 coordinate 3,630,776, forward strand.
ACTTCAAACCTGGGCAACTCCTTATGCTTTACAAAGCTCAGGTGAGGCCCCATATGGAGTACTGCTCTCATCTCTGGGCCGGCGCACCGAAATACCAATTGGACCCATTTGACTCCATCCAACGACGTGCTGTTCGTATTGTCGACGATCCCACTCTCACGGGCGGTTTAGAATCCCTCAGCATTCGGAGAGACGTTGCGTCTCTCTGTGTGTTCTACCGCCTGTACAATGGGGAATGCTCTGAAGAATTGTTTAATATAATTCCCACCTCGGGTTTCTACAATCGCACCTCCCGTCACAGAAGTGCGGTCCATCCGCATTTCCTCGATACGGAGGTGTCGCGCACTGTTCGGTCCAAAAATTATTTTATACCGCGAACCCGTAGGCTGTGGAACGAACTGCCTCAAGAGGTCTTTCCATTGAGCTACGATATGGGGTTCTTCAAGAGAGCTGTGAATAGGATTTTGCAAGGTCGGCGGCGCGCCCGCATACCCCCTGGTGTTGCAGGTGCCCATGGGCGGCGGTAACACTTACCATCACGTGGGACCGCTTGCTCGTCCACCCACTAATCTATAAAAAAAAAAAAAAAATTCTCCGCTAAAACTAAAAACTATTCTGCTATACCCACACTCTGCAGTCCTATTGGCTATGGGCAGCGTGGCAGCTTTTGACGTACAAAAGTTATACGTTATACGTATTTGTACGCTCATCTACTAAAGCCAGAAGAAGTCGAATAATTCGCTTCATATGAAACTTTATTGACTCTAGAAAAAAGTCTTACAATTTTTCATTCAGGGAACCTTCAAAACTACTACGTAACCAAAACAAGCTGTTACGGTCTTTATAAATATAGATGTATCTATCTGTAAGGATAGAGACATTGAAAACTCGGCAGCATCTGGTCTGTAACAAAAGTTCGTTCCGATCATAAATCTAGTGCGGGCTCTCTGGGGTTCTGACCTTACGCAATGTGCTCCGACGATATTGTTTGTTTGTTTGGACAGATATTTGGCAGTTTGTTATGTATATGTTACTGTAAAAACTCGAACTAAGGTAAATCCTAAGATCTTAAAGTAAAACCTAAGATTTACCAATTCGTTGTGCTAAAAGTCCGAAATGTTCTGCGATCATCGTTAATTTCGAACTTTTACCAGCATTCACTCGGCATATCTTAGGTTTTACCTCAGAGACATGGTAAATGATGAAAAAATAGTCAAGTCTTGATTCATCCTGAGTTATTGCATCTGCTCCGGCGGTAGGGGAAGTGGAGCCCCTTCGCCCTTGCGTAACACAGTACAGAAACCCGTGCGGAGGCGAGGCGAGCGAGAGCTGCCCTCCCTTCGGGAGCGAGAGCCTCCGGCTTACAAAAATACTCTAGGGGTAGGGCAGACAAGTACCACGTGGATTCGGAGTTGACAAATGGACAAGGTTGACATACGGGGTCCAAAACCAACATTTACTAACCGTCTTTAGTAAAATCTAGCATGTACCAAATTCTGATGGTAAATGCCCGGATAATTATCTCACTTTATAAAAATCCTTACATTTACCAAGGATTACATATAATTAGGATTTACATATACATACATACAAATACTGAAAGTAATAGAGGGTAGGGGTCGATTCTATTCATATAAAACCGACTGAATATTCCAGTTAAAATAAATATAACACTTCAAAATAATTCCGATGGAGCTAATTTTTTGTTCAAGCTTTCATACTATCCTATTGAATGAAATATCAAAAGTTCCCATAGATCAGTATACCGCTGAAAACTACAGGATGTCAAAAGTAAAAACCGATAATAACGGCTGAACTCATTTCGTTGAAACTCGGCAAATAGGTAGATTGTAATCCGGATTACCGCATAGGCTACATAAATCATGCTAACCACGCGAACGAAGTCGCGGGACATTGCTAGTAATAAAATAAAGAATTAGTTCAAATTCAAATTTAAATATCAAATATGAAAATATGATAAAAACACAAATTGACACATAAAATGTCCCAAAACCATTGAACAAACGAGAAGCGAAAATACAATAAATATTATTTACTCAAGGATGAGCCAATGAAGGCCGCCCATTGGAAATGTGGTGACAGTGCCCTTTCAGACAAGCATTATGACAACATTTATATCGTTTTATAGCGGTCTAGTCAGAGTCAAATTATTAATGGAGATTAATGGAAAACAAAAAATATAATTTTAAAATGTAATGGCTACTACGAGTTTGTGTCAAAACGTGACATTATTAAGAGATTTGAGACATTTTTGTTCATTCTGGTACATTTTGGTACTAGATTGAGACATACTATATGAGGGGGAAAGTGCACGCCGCACGGAGCATCCCACAACCGCTGGGCGCACTCGACTGGCCACGTTACCCCTCTCTCACAGAAGACTACCTTGAAATGTACTGCTATTCCCACTTTATCTTATTTCCCTAATGTACGTACGAGTTTCGGTAGTGAGTGAGATGTGCCAGAGTCCATTCCCATCCTATCCCTCCCCATTTCCTCAAACCTTTCTCCAAATGCATTCCTTATTCTGCAAACGTAGGCAGCGCATCCGGGGGCGTGCCAACGTTTGTTATTTTGGACTAATGTTGGCATGTATCACGGATGTCTATGGGCTACAGTGACCACTTATCATCAGGTGGATACAGTCCGTCTGCCACCTTAGTCCTTAAAAAAAAAATATTGGTTGGGGGAGAGTGCATGCTGCATTCCCACAGCTTGGCGTTTCGAATAGGCTTTGTTTCATCGAAATCGGCTGACGGAAAGAAAATATATCCGAATTAAGAGTTTATAAACTGAAATTTCACGCGTACGAATTCGTGGGCACAGCTAGTAGATTAAATATTGGATAAAGTTTTGCAAATTTCTCGAAAAAGGTCCGATTATTAAAATAAATATTGAAAGTCACTTTGTATTTATTACAAGTGGTAATTTCTATCTGAAATTCTTGATCAGAAATATTTATTATTATATGGGTACTTTACAGCACATTATCATGCAAAAGGAGAGTTCAATGCCTTAAGTTATTCTAAATATATTTATTTATCGACTCTAATTACTCTGTAATTAAAAGAATTACTCTCCGAAAAATGTTTTTGCTAAGAGCGTTTATATACCGTGTGAATAGTCCCTAATGGTGTTGGTAATAACGAATGCGCGGTCACGGGTACAGCGCCAATTTGCTTAAGTGCTTTCTGACCACTATGTTTATTGTAAGCTTATGTTTCATGCGTAAAGTTTTTGTTTAGTTAGAACGAAAAACATTGGTTACATTACGATAGTTATGGGATTTTATTTTCAGTGGAATTTGAAATAACTTCAGCCTATGTGACTCCTTTGCTCTCTCAATGCCTCTCTCAAGGCTCGCCTTCACACACAATCTTCGATTCTTTTCATCCAACCACCACCTGCGAATTTCTTCAAGTCATCGATCCACCTGGACGGCGGGTGTCGCACATTGACAATTATTTTATTTATGTTTATTTCATTTTATTAACATATATCCGCATCGAAACCATTACATCAGTATAAAAGACTTGTCGCCACAAGGGTTTATATACTATACCCTACTATATACTATATATATAGTATATAGTACTATATATATAGTTTATATACTATACTATTTATATTATATACTATACTAGGGGTTATATACCCGCCACCACGCACTGGACCAGCGCGGCGGGTTACGGTCCACCAATATGGCAGAAAAAGTAAAACGGCCCCAAGTTCCCGGCGGCTCCAGTCGCAACACCGGCGTGGACGACGGGCGCTGGTTGAGCGCTGGAGCCAGGGGTGCTAAGAATCTCCGGGCGGGATTCCACCGTCGAACGACCAGGGCTTTCAAAACGGATTACCGACGTAGGTTGTCACTGGTGACTTACAACACGCGCACTTTGAGGACAGACGAGAAGATCGCTGAGCTGGAAGAGGAGATAGGCAAGTTGCACTGGGATATATTGGGGTTATCAGAAATCCGAAGAGAGGGGGAGGACACGATAACCCTGAAGTCCGGCAGCTTGTTCTATTACCGGGAGGGCGACCAGCAGTCCCAAGGTGGTGTCGGGTTTATCGTCCACAAGTCCCTCGTAAATAATGTTGTAGCCATCACGAGTGTGTCGAGCAGGGTCGCGTACCTTATACTCAGAATATCCAAGAGATATTCGTTGAAGGTCATACAGGTCAACGCACCGACCTCGGCACACCCGGATAACGAAGTGGAAGCAATGTATGAGGACATTAGTAGAGCCATACATGCTTCGAAAACACACTACAATATTGTTATGGGGGATTTCAACGCGAAACTGGGCAAAAGAGGCGACGATGAGTTGAGAGTGGGGCAATTTGGATGTGGGCACCGGAACCAGAGGGGCCAGAGGCTGGCCGACTTTCTTGAGAAAGAGGGACTCTTTATGATGAACTCTTTCTTCAAGAAGCTGCCTCATAGGAAGTGGACCTGGATGAGCCCCGACGGTTCCTGTTGCGGACAGCCAAAAATGACATGAGCGAAACCAGTGTATTGCGATGTGCAGTGATTGCGTAGATACGTAACTATGTATATAATGTATAATTGTGTAGCGATAAGTACGCCTCATGTCTAGAATAAGCCTATTATGTACCGTGTGTAGCTTAAGAACCTTATGTATATGTATAGGATGTAAGGATAATTGTGTATAGTAACGTAAGATGTAGTAAATAAAGAGAATTTGATACAAGTTGCTCAATAAAGAGAGATGCGAGGGAGGTGTTGTAACTGAGGGCCTACGTACATGAGAGATTAGAGATAGCACGCTACACTAACATGAGAGGCCTACACGACCTAAAACCCCATACAAATAGTTACTGAGTAAATAAATGCAGAAAGTTAAATATTGATAGAAAACAAATCCCATGCGGGCGCTTCTCACGTGGGAGAAGCGACGCCGAGTACAACATCTGGCGCATGGCGTTTTCTCGGAATTAGGTCGTGTAGAAACCAACGCGCTAGAGCGAGAGGTACGCATGGGCGCTTCCCACGTGGGGGAGCAAGACAAGACGAGAGTACCGTTACGGCGACTCCGGAAACGGCTCGCCGTAACAATGGGGACTGCGCGAGGTAGCGTGCTATTGGACAAAAGGGCGGAAACCCTCGGTTGCAAACATCCCTTGTTGAGCAGCTTGTATTGAGAATATAAATGGGGCCAATCTGGCCAAAATACACAGTCGTCAAACAGCAGTCCTACGAGTATCACTTCGACCACCCGGCACCTCAAGAAAACCCTCCGACTAGCCGACCTCAAGAGAACCCCGCATACATGAAGAGCGAGCGGCATACAATCATTCAAGTTAGGCACTCAGTTGCCCCCGTCTGTCGTCACCCGCCGCCGCGAACACTAGCGCGTCTTTCGCTCGTATACGACCGGTCGGCCCGCCGAGCCATTATTAGTGCGCCGGTCGTCAACAAGCTGGTCCTTCGAGCCGGATCTGTGCAACTACATTGCACCATCAGCACCACAACGTTCCGGCCATGAAGACGCGCAGTAATTCGCGAAGCGAGTCGGGCTACGATACCGCGTTACCGCCCGCACAGCCGTCGCCCGCTGCGACGGCCCGCGTTACCGCCGTCGCCTCCGACGCCGCGAGGGTCACCGTCACCGCTGACGTGTTGCCACGACACGTGATCGCCACTTCCACGAGGGAAGCCGCGAGAGAGTCGGCTCTCCGCCATGCCGCCGCTACCGCCCCGCCGCAGGGGGCGGCGCTGGATGAGCGTTCCCAGCGAATGCCCGGCATGCGCGCGTTCACCGAGTCGTCGCGTTCGCCGTCGAGGACGTCGGGCAGCACTGTGCAGCCCGCGTTGCCCGCCCGCGAGCGAGAGCCATACGCGTCGTCGCGAGTACCATCCCCGGAGGGGTACAGACACATCAGGGGGGGGGACATGCCGCTACAGCTAGCGTACCGGGGGGAGGACGCGTCAACGAGTCGTCGCGCCTCATCGCCTACATACAGTGCATCAAGGCGCACTGTACGATCACGGCGCTCCACAGCTAGCCTAGCGGCGCAGAGGAAAGCCGCCGAAGTAGCCGCAGAATCCCGCCTAGCCGCAATACAGAAGAAGGAATTAGAAATAGAGGCTAGGCTGGTGCGGAATCAATTGGAATTGGACTTGGCTAATATAGACGCGGAGGAATCGGACCGAGGCAGCGCTGTTGATGCACACTCACGCGTCAGCAGCTGGATCCAGAATGCGACGGACCCGGTCAATCCACGGGGGGAGCGCGGGGACCTCGACAACGTGTGTCTGAGGGAGAACTGGCCTGCAACTCCAGCACCATGGGAAGATCGGGAGAAGCGGATCGACAGGGAGCCACACCGACGCCGCGGAGACGACTGTCGACGAGAACCCAGCGGGGACAGAGGCGCGGCCACAGAGGGGCCACGATGGGCGAATGGACGAGACAACATTCGTCGCGCCAGATCGCCTACGCCGGAACGAGAGCGGGGCACGAGGCAGCTCGTAGAGGCGCTGGACAGAATCACAAGGATGCGTCCACCGCCACGCCAAGCCATGGAGCTGCCACCATTCTCCGGAGCAGCAACAGAGTGGCTGCCATTCAAAGCGGCGCTGAGAGATTCGACGCAGATATGTCGACTCACGCCAGCTGAAAACTTAGCACGCCTGCGCGCAAGCCTGAGGGGAGAAGCGCGCGAAGCAGTGGCAGCGCTATTATACACGGCCTCAGATCCAGAACTCATCGTCCAAGCTCTGGAACGATGCTTCGGCCGGCCGGAGACTATAGTGTACAAAGCGCTGGAAGACTTGAAGAAGCTGCCGCGGCTGAACTCAGCAGCGGACCTGAACAAATTCGCGGTTCGGGTCCAAAACATCGTCAGCGTGTTGGCCACAGTGGACAAAAGGGGCTATCTACAAAACCCCATGCTCGCCCAAGAAGTGGTAGAAAAGCTCAGCCCGCACCTAATGAGCAGGTGGTGCGACTACGCCTACGAACACGGGGAAGGCGGCGAAGCAGAGATCGTCACCTTATCGCGGTTCCTGTCAGGTGAAGCGGATCGGGCGGCCCTATACACCCGCCCGGCCCAGCTACCCATCGCAACGAGCGCGCCCAGAAGGAACGAGGCGCGCGCAGCTCCCGCAAGCGCACCACGCCGTGTGACTTATAAAGCGGCGTACCACACAGCCGACGCAGCCGTCACATGTCTTTGCTGCGGAGAGGGGCACCGCACCACCAGCGGCAAGAAGCTGAAGGAGATGGCAATGGACTCGCGATGGGAGTGGGCGAAGAAGAACAACGTCTGCTTCAAGTGCATCGGCGAGCGGCATCGACGATCATCGTGCCGCGCTAGAGCATGCGGCGTCAACGGGTGTCGCCGCCCCCACCACCCACTACTTCACAGCGAGCGATCAGGCCCAGCCCCACCGGCCCCAGAGCGGGGAGAGGAAACAGAGCCGGCGGAAGCAGTACTGTCAACGCACAGCGACACAGCAAGCGACGTCCTACTAAAGGTATGTCCGGTGACAGTAAGCGGACCGCGGGGCAAGGCACACACGTACGCGCTACTAGACGAGGGCTCTACGGTGACACTGATGGATGAAGCCCTGGCCCAGGAAGTCGGATTGGACGGACCGACACAAGCCCTAAAAATAAGAGGAGTGGGCACAAGCCTAGAACAGGCTACAAGTAAGCGCGTCACATGCACCATACGCGGTCCCGGCGAGAGGAGTCTACAAATAACCGCCCGGACACTTAGCGGCCTCAAACTGAGAGGCCAACGGATACCCAGCGTGCGCCGATACGACCATCTGAGAGATCTGCCGTTGTCTTCACGTCGAGACGCTACGCCGCGCATATTGATGGGCGCGGACAACTGGGCAGCGATCGTAACACGTGAGTTACGGGTCGGCGGACACAGCGAGCCCGCAGCATCGAGGACGCGCCTGGGATGGGTATTACACGGCACGATGCCACGCCGTGTAATACGAGAGAACGAAGACACAGTGCTGCACGTGACAGCCACACAAAGTAGGGACCGTGTGGAGGATCTTGTGCGTGAGCACTTCCGCATAGACGCGCTGGGCGTGTCGCGAGCGGAGAAGGTGAGCGCCGAGGACAAGCGCGCGGAACGCACCTTGGAATATACCGCTGCAGCAACTGTGGCGCCTGAAACTCGGCTGGGACGAGGCCATACCCGCGGAAGATGCCAGGAGCTTCAGCACGTGGCTGGAGGCGCTAACAGAGACGGCGAGCCCGCGCATCCCACGCGCCTACATCACCTCGACGCCGGACCGACTCGAGCTACATGTTATTTGCGACGCCAGCAGAGAGGCGTACGCAGCGGCGGCGTACTGGCGCGTCACAACAAGGGACGGCGTGTGAGTCGCGTTAGCCGCCGCCAAGGCAAAGGTGGCGCCGCTGAAGTCGCTGACGGTGCCACGACTGGAACTACAGGCGGCGACGATCGCAGTCCGGCTCGCCAAAACCGTGTGCGGCGAGCACAGGTTCCGTTCCATCGACTCGGTCACATATTGGACCGACGCGACTACGGTGCTGCAAGGGATACGGACAAACGCGAAGAAGTATACGCCGTACGTCGCACACCGTCTCGGCGAAATCGAAGAAGAGTCAAACCCACAACAATGGCGGTGGGTTCCGACGGCAGAGAATGTGGCGGACGACGCAACCAGGGCGTCGTATAACCACGTTCCCGTCGCAACGGAACGTTGGTTCACCGGGCCGGCCTTCCTGCAATTGGAGGAAAGCGAGTGGCCGCGAGAAGACGAAGAGGCCTACCCACCACCACCCGAAGCAGTGTTCCACGTGGAAGACATCGAGAGAAGCCACGACCACTTACCCGACGTGACCAGGTTCTCCAACTTCCGGCGATTAATGCGAAGCACCGCATATGTGCTATTTTTTACAGATAAGCTGAGGAAGAGGGGAACGCAGCTAGAGGCCAGACACATAGAGCGAGCCACGGCGCTGTGGGTCAACAGGGCACAGGCAGACAGCTTCGGGGCAGAGGTGGAAGCCCTGCGGCGAGGCGACTCAATCAAGAGGACGAGTCGCCTATTCACCATAGACCCCTACCTGGTAGGGGACGTGCTGCGCGTCAGAGGGCGGATCGAGGCGGCCGACGTCCCGACGGACACGAAGTCGCCGATCATCTTGGACGGGCGACATCCATTCACCCGTCTACTAGTCGCCGACGCGCATCGTCAAGCGGGCCACGCGAACAACGAGCGCGTGGTCAACGATCTGCGGCAACGGTACTGCATATTGGGGCTGCGGCCTACAGTGAGGGCCGCCGCACGCAGCTGCCAGTGGTGTCGCGTCAGAAGAGCGACGCCGCGCATCCCAGCGCCGGGCGACTTGCCGCCCGCGCGGGTCACCGTGCATCAACGTCCGTTCACGCACTGCGGCGTGGACTACTTCGGCCCGATGACCGTGGCGATCGGGAGGCGCCGCGAGAAGAGATGGGGCGCGCTATTCACCTGCATGGCGACGCGCGCCGTGCACCTGGAGTTGGTCGCGAGTCTGACCTTAGACTCGGCGATCATGGCGATACGACGGATGGCAGCGCGCCGCGGCTGGCCGGGTACCATGTACTCGGACAATGGCACTAACTTCCGCGGCGCCGACAGCGAGCTACGTGCGGCTTATAGCGAGTGGGAGCCGCACCTACGAGACTACGCAACAGAGCGGGGAGTGCGGTGGATCTTCATCCCACCAGGCGCGCCACACATGGGTGGCGCTTGGGAGCGCCTGGTACGCAGCGTGAAGGTCGCACTCCACGCTACACTGAACGAGAAGGCGCCTAAAGAGGAGGCGCTACAGACACTGCTGACGGAGGCCGAGCACTCAGTCAACGCCCGGCCTCTGACCCACGTTGCTGTTGGGCCCGACGACGCGGAGGCGCTGACCCCAAACCACTTCCTGTTGGGGTCATCATCGGGCCTACCTCTCACCGGCCCGTGCACAGAAGCGGACAGATCCACATGGCGAAGGACCCAGGCGCTCGCCGACCACTTCTGGCGGCGCTGGGTCGCGGAGTATCTGCCCACATTAGTACCACGAGGACGAGCAGCGGACGACGTGCGACCGCTGCAGCAAGGGGACCTCGTGGTGATCGTCGACGCACAATTGCCGCGCAACGTGTGGCCGCGCGGCATCGTGGAGAGAGTCTTCCCTGGGCGAGACGGGAAGGTGCGGACGGCGGTGGTGCGGACAGGCGGAGGATCATTCCCGAGGCCGGTGACGAGACTGGCTGTCCTCCCTGTGGAGCGAGAGGCTGCGACGAGTCTTCGCCGGGGGGAGAATGTTGCGGACAGCCAAAAATGACATGAGTGAAACCAGTGTATTGTGATGTGCAGTGATTGCGTAGATACGTAACTATGTATATAATGTATAATTGTGTAGCGATAAGTACGCACTATGTCTAGAATAAGCCTATTATGTACCGTGTGTAGCTTAAGAACCTTATGTATATGTATAGGATGTAAGGATAATTGTGTATAGTAACGTAAGATGTAGTAAATAAAGAGAATTTGATACAAGTTGCTCAATAAAGAGAGATGCGAGGGAGGTGTTGTAACTGAGGGCCTACGTACATGAGAGATTAGAGATAGCACGCTACACTAACCTGAGAGGCCTACACGACCTAAAACCCTATACAAATAGTTACTGAGTAAATAAATGCAGAAAGTTAAATATTGATAGAAAACAAATCCCATGCGGGCGCTTCTCACGTGGGAGAAGCGACGCCGAGTACAACATCTGGCGCATGGCGTTTTCTCGGAATTAGGTCGTGTAGAAACCAACGCGCTAGAGCGAGAGGTACGCATGGGCGCTTCCCACGTGGGGGAGCAAGACAAGACGAGAGTACCGTTACGGCGACTCCGGAAACGGCTCGCCGTAACAATGGGGACTGCGCGAGGTAGCGTGCTATTGGACAAAAGGGCGGAAACCCTCGGTTGCAAACATCCCTTGTTGAGCGGCTTGTATTGAGAATATAAATGGGGCCAATCTGGCCAAAATACACAGTCGTCAAACAGCAGTCCTACGAGTATCACTTCGACCACCCGGCACCTCAAGAAAACCCTCCGACTAGCCGACCTCAAGAGCCCCCGCATACATGAAGAGCGGCATACTACCATTCAGTTAGGCACTCAGTTGCCCCGTCTGTCGTCACCCGCCGCCGCGAGCACTAGCGCGTCTTTCGCTCGTATACGACCGGTCGGCCCGCCGAGCCATTATTAGTGCGCCGGTCGTCAACAAGCTGTACTCGGACAATGGCACTAACTTTCGCGGCGCCGACAGCGAGCTACGTGCGGCTTACAACGAGTGGGAGCCGCAACTACGAGACTACGCAACAGAGCGGGGAGTGCGGTGGATCTTCATCCCACCAGGCGCGCCACACATGGGTGGCGCTTCGGAGCGCCTGGTACGCAGCGTGAAGGTCGCACTCCACGCTACACTGAACGAGAAGGCGCCTAAAGAGGAGGCGCTACAGACACTGCTGACGGAGGCCGAGCACTCAGTCAACGCCCGGCCTCTGACCCACGTTGCTGTTGGGCCCGACGACGCGGAGGCGCTGACCCCAAACCACTTCCTGTTGGGGTCATCATCGGGCCTACCTCTCACCGGCCCGTGCACAGAAGCGGACAGATCCACATGGCGAAGGACCCAGGCGCTCGCCGACCACTTCTGGCGGCGCTGGGTCGCGGAGTATCTGCCCACATTAGTACCACGAGGACGAGCAGCGGACGACGTGCGACCGCTGCAGCAAGGGGACCTCGTGGTGATCGTCGACGCACAATTGCCGCGCAACGTGTGGCCGCGCGGCATCGTGGAGAGAGTCTTCCCTGGGCGAGACGGGAAGGTGCGGACGGCGGTGGTGCGGACAGGCGGAGGATCATTCCCGAGGCCGGTGACGAGACTGGCTGTCCTCCCTGTGGAGCGAGAGGCTGCGACGAGTCTTCGCCGGGGGGAGAATGTTGCGGACAGCCAAAAATGACATGAGTGAAACCAGTGTATTGTGATGTGCAGTGATTGCGTAGATACGTAACTATGTATATAATGTATAATTGTGTAGCGATAAGTACGCACTATGTCTAGAATAAGCCTATTATGTACCGTGTGTAGCTTAAGAACCTTATGTATATGTATAGGATGTAAGGATAATTGTGTATAGTAACGTAAGATGTAGTAAATAAAGAGAATTTGATACAAGTTGCTCAATAAAGAGAGATGCGAGGGAGGTGTTGTAACTGAGGGCCTACGTACATGAGAGATTAGAGATAGCACGCTACACTAACATGAGAGGCCTACACGACCTAAAACCCCATACAAATAGTTACTGAGTAAATAAATGCAGAAAGTTAAATATTGATAGAAAACAAATCCCATGCGGGCGCTTCTCACGTGGGAGAAGCGACGCCGAGTACAACATCTGGCGCATGGCGTTTTCTCGGAATTAGGTCGTGTAGAAACCAACGCGCTAGAGCGAGAGGTACGCATGGGCGCTTCCCACGTGGGGGAGCAAGACAAGACGAGAGTACCGTTACGGCGACTCCGGAAACGGCTCGCCGTAACAATGGGGACTGCGCGAGGTAGCGTGCTATTGGACAAAAGGGCGGAAACCCTCGGTTGCAAACATCCCTTGTTGAGCAGCCTGTATTGAGAATATAAATGGGGCCAATCTGGCCAAAATACACAGTCGTCAAACAGCAGTCCTACGAGTATCACTTCGACCACCCGGCACCTCAAGAAAACCCTCCGACTAGCCGACCTCAAGAGAACCCCGCATACATGAAGAGCGAGCGGCATACAATCATTCAAGTTAGGCACTCAGTTGCCCCCGTCTGTCGTCACCCGCCGCCGCGAACACTAGCGCGTCTTTCGCTCGTATACGACCGGTCGGCCCGCCGAGCCATTATTAGTGCGCCGGTCGTCAACAGTTCCGTTAAAAATGAGATAGACTTCATTATGGCCACAAAGAGACAAATATTCAATGATGTCTCCGTGATCCACAGGGTGAAAACCGGTAGTGATCACCGAATGGTTAGAGGCACATTGAATATAAACGTCAAGTTGGAAAGGTCCCGCCTGATGAAGTCTACACTCCGACCTACTGCTGCCCACATACAAAACCCCGAAAGCTTTCAGCTTGAATTGTCAAATCGCTTCGATTGCCTAGAGGATTGCGTTGCAGTGGACGATATCAACAACAGGTTGGTAGAAACTGTCCATACGGTGGGGTCTAAATTCTTCAGACATCGTCGAAGAGATGGACCCCAAAAGCTCACCGACCACACCCTCGACCTCTTGGCGGAACGACGTTCGATGGCACTGCAGACTCCTGATGACGCGGAAGCATATCGGCAGCTCAATAGACGGATTCACCAGTCCTTGCGACACGACATCCGTCTCTTTAATACTAATCGTATTAAGGAGACGATAGAGCGGAATAAAGGCTCCAAAGTGTTCGCAAGAGACTTATCTATTGGGCAGAGCCAGTTGACGAAGCTGAAGAGGGAGGACGGCAGTGTCACTTCCGACAAACAAGAGGTACTGAGGGAGATCGAGAAGTTCTATGGACAGTTGTATACCTCTGTCGCTAAACCTGTTGGCAACTTGGCCAAAGACCCAAGAGCCAAGTTGACCCGACACTATACCGAAGACATCCCAGACATCAGCCTGTACGAGATTAGGATGGCCCTCAAACAGCTTAGAAACAACAAGGCGCCGGGTGAAGACGGAATCACTTCAGAGCTTCTGAAAGCGGGTGGAACACCGGTACTGAAAGTCCTTCAGAAGCTCTTTAATTCCGTCTTGCTCGAAGGTATTACGCCGGAGGCATGGAACAGAAGCGTGGTGGTGCTCTTCTTCAAGAAAGGCGACAAGACCTTGTTGAAGAACTATAGGCCCATCTCGCTTCTGAGCCATGTTTATAAGCTGTTTTCGAGGGTTGTCACGAATCGTCTCGAGCGCAGGTTTGATGACTTCCAGCCTCCCGAACAAGCCGGTTTCCGAAAAGGCTATAGTACCATAGACCACATCCATACGCTGCGGCAAGTTATACAGAAGACCGAGGAGTATAACTTGCCATTATGCTTAGCGTTTGTGGACTATGAGAAAGCCTTTGATTCGATCGAGACTTGGGCAGTGCTACAGTCCCTCCAGCGGTGCCATATTGACTATCGGTATATCGAAGTGTTGACGTGTTTGTATAACAACGCCACCATGTCAGTCCGAGTACAGGAAGGGAGCACGGAGCCGATTCCATTGCAGAGGGGTGTGAGACAAGGAGATGTCATCTCTCCGAAGCTCTTCACCAATGCGATGGAAGACGCTTTCAAGCTCCTGGAATGGAAAGGACTCGGCATCAACGTCGATGGCGAATGCATCACTCACCTTCGATTTGCCGACGATATCGTGGTCATGGCAGAATCGCTGGAGGATCTTAGCACAATGCTCGGAGACCTCAATCGAGTTTCCCAACAGGTGGGCCTTAAAATGAACATGGACAAGACGAAAATCATGTCGAATGTCCATGTCGTGCCCACCCCAGTTTCAGTCGGGAGCTCGATTCTCGAAGTTGTTGACGAGTACGTCTACCTAGGCCAAACGGTCCAACTAGGTAGGTCCAACTTCGAGAAAGAGGTCAATCGACGAATCCAACTCGGCTGGGCAGCGTTCGGGAAGCTACGCAGCGTCTTCTCGTCCAAAATACCTCAGTGCTTGAAGACGAAGGTCTTCGACCAGTGTGTGTTGCCAGTGATGACCTACGGCACCGAGACGTGGTCTCTGACTATGGGCCTCATAAATAAGCTCACTGTCGCACAGCGAGCTATGGAGAGGGCTATGCTCGGGGTTTCTCTACGTGATCGAATCAGGAATGAGGAGATCCGTAGACGAACTAAAGTCACCGACATAGCCTCTCGGGTTAGCAAGCTGAAGTGGCAGTGGGCAGGGCACATAGCTCGAAGAACCGATGGCCGATGGGGCAGACGGGTTCTCGAATGGAGACCACGTACCGGCGGACGAAGCCGAGGACGTCCATCTGCTAGATGGACAGACGACCTCATAAAGGTTGCGGGCACCCGCTGGATGCAGGTCGCTGCCGATAGGTCTAAATGGCGGACAATGGGGGAGGCCTATGTCCAGCAGTGGACGTCCAAGGGCTGAGAAGAAGAAGAAGAAGAAGTATATATACGAGTACATATTAAATAGGTATAAATAAACTTAGGCAGATTCAAGACTCTAAAGTAAGACTCAGGATGTGTGGTGTCAGTGATATAGGTGTGTGTTTGTGTGTAAGGGGATGTGTATGAAATATTCATTTGGAATATTAAACACAAAATTTCAAATGCCGTGTTTAAAAGTGTACTAAGTATACGTCATTGCTGCGAAACGAATATTTGAATCAGTATAATACTGTAAAATGGCTTATCTACAATTCACTGTTTCACATTGTTTATGTATGTCTGTCTATCCATAGAAAGAGCACACTGAAAAGTAAGTTTCCTTATTATAAACAGAAACCTGCTTTATAGTTCTGTTGAGAGCCAAAGTTAATGGGACACCTATATGTTTTTAAAGCAGAAAAGTTATTATGGAATATTTTGAAGCAGTAAGACAGCAAATCCACAGAAGAATACTTGAAGAAAATTGTTTATAATAATAGCGCCACACCCAATGATCTACATTAGGAATGCCTGCGTTGTGGGTCCGGAGACACACACAACGGCGAACACACCACCCGGATTCGAACACGCATTTATATTTTAAACAAATAATTAATTTTCGAAAATGTTTCTATGCCATCCTCAGCCGCTAAGGACTGTAAATGTACGTAATTCTTTAGACCCTGTGCATATTATAGATCAATATCAAAGTTAGAAAACATTTTCTCTTACAACAATACAAGACGTTTAGACGCAAATAGTTCCACAGTCAATATACCATGAGACCTATAATATCTCGCGACTACATTTATTCTAATGTGCGCATGCTCTTAGTAAATGAAGTCTGGAGGCTAGTGAGAGTTGACTAATACGACAGTATTAGTCAGTAGTATTGTTGTACGACTAATTTATGCCAAGCAAGTTTAAACAAATCTCTTCATTTCCCGTCGATATCGTGTTTGCAACTCTATGCTCACTGCCGCTTTTTTCTATATATAAAAAAAAACAGTTTCTACTATTATTAATTTTGATGTACTAAAACATCATAATACAAAGCAAAGTTGACGTTGGTTTTATCAGAAATCACATTTTTAATCAAATTCAGTGGCAAGCCAGAATGAAAACTTGGCAGAACTGAAAATATTTTACCATTTTCCTCTGTGTGCTCTGGTACAATTTACGTGAACCAGCGACAATAGACCATATTATATTACCCGATCCAACTTTATTGCATTCCTGATATGGCCCTAAAATAAATAAAATCATCGTTTAAAAATAGTTTTTTTTTTTTATGTTAGGAAAGACAATCAAGGAAAACCCTGCATGGTCACCTGGTACCAGCTAGTCTAGCTAGGCTATTCTAGGTGGTACCAGGTAGTGCCGGACTCCTACCGGCTAAAAAACCTTGATTGCCTTAACATCGTGTAGGTCTAAGTTCTTGTGGCCCTGGTGGCCTTTCAAGAGTCACATTTAAAAATAGTACTATCTGGTAAACACCATGAAAGTAGCAGACAATCTAATGACTTCTAATACTTATACTTCCAAAAACTTGTATTTTGTATTACTCTGTATGTTTTTGGTGTACAATAAGGTGTATCTATCTAATATATGCCATTACGGGTCAGAATCTATTATACTGGATAAATGTCAATCATACTGGTAATCTAATAACTACTACTTACCCTACATAACGTTACCGACGTTACCTATGCTAACGTAGGCGAACAGTCAGCGATCGCTAATGTTGTAACCGCTCCTGACATTTTCCAGTCAGTTAAAAACAATCTTCATGTTAGCTACTGGTAATACTTATAGTTTCAAAACCAAAACATGCTACTTTCGGTGGTTTGTTTTTTATTGCGTTTAGCTTGCTAAACAGTAGAAACGGTACTTTATTACTTGTTAAACAGTAATAAAGATTATTTTAAATGAACTTGAAAATATGAGGATCATTAACAACACCAGCGATTGCCCGTAACTAGCGTAGCTCTAGCTCAGGTATGAATTAGTTAAATTGTAAGCTCTGCTTATTTGCTCATAAGATATATACGTCTCCGCTGATTCTCTGGTACAGCTGAGTTATATGCTGTTCTGTTTAATGTTGAGTTAAAACCAAGTTTAGTACGATTCATTTGAAATAGTTTATTACTTGCACCACGCGCGGGTCGGCATGCTGTCCGAGTGAGGGCCATATTGGATTACCGTTGACCAAATCAGCTGACGCGTCGCGACGCTGCGGATCTGTCACGGACTTCCCGCACACATATTTTAAGGATTTTTCTACACATTTTTGCTTATATTATATTTTTAGTGTGAAACAGTTTCTTACGATATTTTGGATACAGAATTTGATGAAGTACCCCACCTTCTATATTATCTAAATCGTATGTTACACATGACTACAGAAGGGGATACGATTCATAAGGTGGAATTTTAATTGCAATTTCCGCTTTGTTATGTTATAAATCATAACAGTTGCTTGCGTTCTTATGTACGCGCAATTGAGTTTTTGTAATTTGTTTTATCTCATTTCAGAAGTTGCAATCTGTCACATTCGAGGACATTTAGCAACTGCAGTGATGGAAGTGACATTGGTCAGGACCATCCAGTGCAGATTCCTGATTGTGTCCTTTATTAGTTGGTTCGACTCACTACAGTGTCCTGCGGTAGCCATTGTTTTAGTCTCCGGTTAAAATGAAATTGAGACAAGAGATGTTTCGCTTCATTGTTAGGATGGTTGAGGATTACAAGGACAGCCTTGTATCTCGTATAGCGTTGTAGCAATGAAGCTATTACTTTATGCTTAACTGTAGGCATGTTTAAGTCGTTGTGAAGAGTTGCACTGGTGACAAACCACGGAGCGTCAGTTAGTGGCAATATTTTAGGTTGAATTTTTGAATGCGATGCTGTTCTTCATAATTAAATACCGCATGTCCAGATTGATAATAACTTTATATAGAAGTATCTTATTTTAAAGATTCATTCGTGATTTACTTCCAAGCATCCAAAACATCTTCCGAAACTGTAATCCCCACTGTTTTCTTTTAGTGATATATGACATTTAAAAAAGGGCATATTTGTAAAACTGTTAAACAGAAGTTACTGCTACTGTATCGCCGATAGGTTTTTAAGTATTGTCGTGTTACCCTAGTAGATCTAATTAAAAGAGGGTAATCAACTTCTACTAGAGTGGAAAGAGGTAAGGTTTGTTTCAATAGCTCTTTATAATTTAAAGAAAACCTATTACAATATTAAAGAGGAAAACTAGTACGATACTTAGAGTCTGTAAATGTCTGTTACCAAAATCACGAGGACTAAAAACTCACGGACGGTGTAGGAGAGGCGGCGCTTAGCAGGGCGCACGCCCAGAGTGATGCAGAGCGGGCACTCCCGCCGACTGGAAACAGCGGTCGGACGGGGCGATGACGGCCAGGCGCAAGAAGCGGCGCCCAGGTAGAGCACCAGCGCCCAAAGAGCGACGGACCAGAGCTGCGGCGGCCGGCGAGAGTAGTGGCCCAGATGTGATGTCCAGCACTTTAGCACTCATAAGACGGCGGCCCGAACATGCCCGGCGCGAGTGCACGCGGAACAGAGGGCCGTCTCGATGACGCATTATGGCTAGCCTCTTCAACACCACACACCTTCACATCGGGCAGCTCAACTTGGCAGGGTCAGCGGCGGCTACGAGGGAGCTCCCAGCCACCGTTCGCGAGATGGGCCTGGATATTGTTCTGGTTCAGGAACAATACTACCAGGCCCGGGATGGCGGCTCCAGGATCATCAAATGTGGGGACCAGCCGAAAGCTGGAATCTATGTTGGCAGCAGCAAGATCACGTGTGCGGTGCTTCAGCACCTAAGCAGCACGCACACAGTCTGCTGCCTCATTGTTGCTGGCGACCTAGAACTGTACGTCATATCGTGCTATTGTCAATATAGCCACGATATTGACGTGCACCTGGATGGCCTGGAGTCAATCTTGGACAAGCTGCGAGGGAAGCGGTGCCTGATAGACCTCGATAGTAATGCACACTCTCCAATGTGGTATTGCCGTCCGCAGCAATATACCGGCCGGGGTCAGGACGCTGACCAGAGGAGGTCCAGGATGGAAGGATTCATCTTAAGCCGGTCGCTTGTGCTTCACAATGCGGCTGGCCAGCCATCGACCTTCTACGGACAGAATGGGGAGTCGAATGTGGACTTGACTCTGTCGACGAGGGGAATGGCGGTGACTGATTGGAGAGTGTGGGCATCGGCCAGTTCTAGCGACCACCGGCTCATCACGTTACGCATTGGTGCACGTAGCCCTGCTCGGTTTGCAGAGCCTAGCGAAGAGCCCATGAGGTTTCGGGACCGCGGGGTATGCTGGGAGCGATTCCGGTCTGGAATCCACGTACGAATGGGACGGCTGACTTTGCACAAGCCCGCTCCTGAATTATGTAGAGATTTCACGAATGTGATAGTAAGAACGGCGCGAGAATGTTTGGGAAAGAGAGAAAGTGACAAGGAAGCGGGCTATGAATGGTGGAATCCGGAGTTGGATAAACTCCGGAAGGAGTGCATGGGTTCAAGACGCGCGTGGCAGAGGCTGCGGCGTCTCGGGGGAACTAGAGAAGAGAACGCTAAGGCAATATTTCACCAGATAAGAGCACGATATAGAAGAGCGATGGAGGATGCTGAATCCTCATATTTCAGGAAAATCGCGGATAGTGGGAACCAAGACCCATGGGGCTTGGCGTACCGGGAAGCTAGCGGCCGCGTTCGGCCACCTAGCAATATTATAAATGGCCTGAAATATGCGGAGGGGCACGCCGGGAGTGTTGACGTGGCCATGGGCGGCCCGGTCCGGGCTCTGTGTCCCGATGACGATCAGTCAAGGGACTCGGAGTATCACCGATTGGTCCGCCTTGTGGCGTCATTCCCACCCTCCGGCACCGATGCGCCTCCACCGACCAGCGAGGCTCTGGGTGGAATAGTCAGGCGACTGCCTAACACGGCACCGGGACTAGATGGCCTCTCGGGGAGGATTCTTAGGCATGTATAGGCGGTGGCAGCAGCGGAATTTTCCGCTGTTGTCGCCAAGTGTGTAAGGGAGGGTGTATTTCCGGATGTATGGAAGAATGGACGCCTGTTAGTGCTGCCAAAGAATAATGGAAAGTCACTGACAGATCCGAAGGCCTACCGCCCGATCACGTTGCTCCCTGTACTGGGCAAAATTTTGGAACGAGTACTCCTTCTGAATGCTCCACAGATTGGCAACCAGATGTCGGAATGCCAGCACGGTTTCACCTCGGGCAAATCGACGGTAACGGCGCTCAGAACAATTATAGGCGCGACTAAGTATTCTACTGCAAAGTATGTGCAGGCGATTTTCTTGGACATCTCTGGCGCCTTCGACAACACCTGGTGGCCGATGATAATGGTCAAAGCCAAAAGGGGAGGTTGTCCGCCAAACATCTATAGGATGCTGGCGGACTACTTCACCGACCGTCGGGTGGGCATTTTCGTCGGGGACCGGGTGGAATGGAAGGTCTCCACTATGGGATGTCCACAGGGATCGGTGTTGGGACCCACGCTCTGGAACCTTCTAATGGATGACCTGCTTCGGTTACCGCTCCCGCCGGGAGTTCAGCTCGTGGCTTATGCGGACGATGTTACGGTCCTCATCGAGGCACAATCGAGAGCAAATATAGAGAAAATGGCGGTAAGTGTATTGTAGCGCATCAGCGAGTGGGGGGGTCCGCAATAGACTGGAGTTTTCCCCTACAAAGTCACAAACAATGACCATTAGGGGGAAATTCCAGAGACGACCCACTATCAGGTTCGGTGGTGCTTCGGTGGGGGCTGTCTCATCGGCCAAAATTCTGGGGGTGGTGATCCTATCGTTCGTGGAGCATGCGATATACATAGGTGAAAGCAGCAGTAAATCGTTCGGGAAGATGTGCCGGGTGTCGGCCTCATTGTGGGGAATTCGATTCCGGGGCCTCAGGATCTTGTACCGTGGTACGTATGTGGCGACACTCACCTATGCCGCGGCGTGCTGGTTTGAGCGTGCGTCCTTGCATGTAGTTCGGAGCGTCCTTCTGCGCACTCAGCAGCCTTCGTTGATCATATTGACGAAGGCATATAGATCTGTCAGCACGCTCGCCCTACCGGTACTGGCGGGCGTGCTTCCAGCGGACCTTGAGGTGATCCGCGCTGGCAGGATGGATCTGGCGCGTTTACTTGCGACCAGGGAGGAGGCGCGTGCTGGGAAACAGGCCATTTGGAACGAAACAGTGGCTATCTGGCAGGAAAGGTGGGTTGGCGAGAGCAAGGGCAGAGAGCTGTTCAGGTTCTTCCCGGACGTGGCGGTTCGACTCAAGTCGCGTTGGGTCGAACCGGACTATGAAACTTCCCAGATACTCACTGGGCATGGCTGCTTTCGAAAGCGACTGCATGATATGAAGCTGTGTGAGAGTAGTCAGTGTGAGTGTGGCATGGTAGAGGAGGACTTGCACCATGTTCTATGGTCCTGTCCTCTATACGAGGAAGATCGACGGAGCATGCTAGAGAGGATTGTACGACGGGAGGAGGGACCGGCATACTACTGCGAACTCGTCTACTCCGAAGCGAACTTCCGCGGGCTCAGAGAATTTGCACAGCAATGGCACAGGAAAAGGAGCCAGAAAGAGCTGTTCGGCACTGAAGTACACCGTCTAGTGGAGTAGAACAGCCCCAGAAAGGGGAGAGTGCTTATGGGACACAGGCAAAAGAAAATACTTGTAGGGAGGCAGAGCAGATACACGCCGCAACATAGCCCTTAGCAGGCGAACGGCGCGTGCCTCCCGACGATTTGGTCCGTATAACCAAAAGGTTGGTAGGACCATGGGTGGAGGTGGGTTGGTCGCTCTCCAAACAAAAACTCCTTGCGGCGCCTTAGATTTTTCACTCTTGTTTTTCTTTGACAGAATTCTTGGATTTATCCCTTTTTTGAATTTCAGTTTTTTGTCATCTCGTAAAGTTTCCAGCCAGTGCTATTCTTCGTGTAGATGGGTAATGTGTTACAGACGTTATAAATATTGAATTAGAATACAGATATCAAAATACATAGTAAAAATACAGAGTACGAAATTGAGCTATTGCAACAAATGTTACAGTATTAACAGAGTAGTAATAAGTACTTGCTGGCCGTGTGCTGTCGGCCGGCTTTAGCATAATACCACACCATCTCTTCCCGTGGATGTCGTAAAAAGCGACTACAAGATAACAAAGCCGCTACAACAAGCGCTGAAGCTTAGACAGCGTGGCGTTGTAAGATCATACAACCCTCATGCATAATACAATGTCCATGTCTAGCAGTTGACGACAAAACAATTTTGAATAGGACTGCCTTTGCAGGGGGACGCGAAGTATTGGAAAATACTTCACGATTATTTTCAGTGGTATCAATTTCGCTGGCGGGCTGTCGCACGCACATGTCGATTTTGGAAACCTGTCCATTTTATTAAAATCAAATCAGGCGTAAGTGACGGGAAACCATATTGACATAGCATTAAAATGAATGTATTTATCATGACGGTTTTATTATTTACTGGCTATTTATTTATTGAGGTATCGAATTATTCTGTGCCGTTTTTGTTCATAGAATTAGCATGTTGAAGTGTGGTTGAATGCCTTAGGACCGACAACTGATGAGGTAGACGAGTCCTTGGAAACTTTGGAAGAAGTTCATCGGTAATGACTGGATGAGAAGAGTGGAAGATCGTGTGTGTAGAGACATACGCCGATGACATGATATGGTCTATGTTCTAACGTTTAATAATAAAAACACATTTATTACCGTATTTACAAGTTTTTCGACTTGTAACTTTTTTTTTATAGAGATTTGTCGGCAGACGAGCATACAGTCCACCTGATGGTAAGTGGATACTGTCGTCCATAGACATCCGCGATATATGCCAGCATCGATCCAGAATGACAAACGTTGAAGGATAGAAGGATTGAAGGAGGTGGAGAGCTAGGATAGGATGAGATGGGAATGAGCTCTGATATATCTCACTCACTACCGCAATATGTACGTACAATAGGGAAATACAATAAACTGGGAAATGCAGTACATTTCAAGGAAGTCTTTTGTGAGAGAGGGGTAACGTGGCCAGTCAAGTGCTCCCAGTGGCTGTGGGGGCGCAGCGTGCACTCTCCCCCTACGTGCTGGAATGACTACTGAAATTTAGTGGCATATTAATCAATTTAACGACTTTAGTAGTTTAAAAGTAAATTGTTCAATTTCACACGCCATCCGCCGGCAATTTTTTGGGTAATTTCATATTTTGCCTGCAATTTAACATGGCGGCGTGATGACGTATAATGTGTAATCCAATATGGCGTAAGGTGGAAACATGCGCGTTGTAGAACGGTAGTATTACTGTGTGTGAGCGTCACACACACATGCATGCTCCCACTATTCTCAAACACGAAGAAAGTTAAGAAGATGCTATTCGTAATTCTAAGTACGTAATTGCAAATAAGGTGGGTGGACCATGGAAGGCCACTCTAACGATTAAACAGTTATTATTCCTTTATTTACTGGATAAATTAAACAAACAAATTATTAAGTAACACATTGTTTTATTATGTAACTTATAAAACATTTTTTTTTATTGCAGAGGTAATGGTTATTTATTAAATTTAAGTTTTATTAAACTCTTCCAAACGGCCTTGCAAGGAACTAGGCTCCATACAAGGCCGATACAATAAATCAATCGTCTAACTTAAAACTAACGTTGTGACAATCAAACTTTCTGCTTATACTTAAACTACATAAAAAGGTCTTTCATTAAAATGAAACATTAAATACTTACCATATTAAACTCACATAAAAAATACTCAACGAACATTACTTGAACACTATCGTAAAACTAAGAATGTATTCGTGAAAACGTTTTAAAAATAATTTTAATGAGTATTATATCGATATCAAATAAGTTGCCAATAACCTTTATAATGAAATAAAAAAAAATTATAACCGACCAAAATGGCCTTCTTATGGGTCCGTTCCTTGTAAGGCCAAAATGTTCCAAATAAGGCCAAACAATAATAAATATTATCTATGAAAAGTTTTTTTTTAATCAACAAAACAATTAGATACTTCAGACTACGTACCCTAATCACAACCTTTATAATGGCACTTAGTCAGTCTTGTAATCAGGAATGTTTATAACTTTAAAACTAACGATTCCTATACTTTTCCCAAGTATGGTTTAAAAAACGAAAATAGAACAAAATAATAACTTCAGTTATGAAACAAACTTATAAACTAAAGAGGACAATAATTTTAGTACTTTAATCACAATCTGGACACAAAAATTGTAGGTCATTTTTAGTGAGACCCATACACTCCTCGTGATACCACTTTTGACATTCGCTACATTTCCTTATGTTTTCCATTCTACACTCGCAACATGCGTAACAGTACCATTTCTTTTCTTAGCCTTCTTTACTTTTCTTCGACTTTCTTCTCGGCCTTTTGCTGTTTTTATTGTTTTGTTTTTGTTGTGCTTTTCTTTTCAGTACTTTTTTAGAATCATTTTTACTATGGATGTCTTTCTTTTCTTGTTCTCGCGTACTTGTGGACTTTCCTTTTTTCTTACTCCTTTTTTGATTCAAAGCTTCCTTTTTTTCTTCAGTTTTAAATAAATCCTTAACTATTCTTTGTCCTTTATAATTTATAGCTTTTTGCCGTGGACGTGTAGACTTTATCTTAGCGTAATTTGGAGTAGGCAAAAAGGTATGAAACGATGTTTCTTTATCCTGAATTAAGTTAATCAACGGTTCATCATCATTCGAAGATCTAGTGGAACTTATCTCGTGTATCTTTTGTTGAGCTTTTGTTTTAGGTCTGCTTAATTGTTTTTCTGGAGTTATTTCTCCTTTCTGTTCGGGATATTCATCATCTGACGAAAAAATGTAAAAATCGGAAGTGTGAACTGATTTAGTTATTTTTGATAAATGATTCACTGAGATTCAAATCAAGATCAGAGTCAGAGCTAGAATCAACGATATTTTTTTGTAGTCCGGATGTACTTGGAACAGGATTATCGTACAGAGATAGTTGAGGGTCATGATTTGTATTTGCGTCGTTGAGCCGGTCTACTGAACTTAACAGTATATTGCCACGCTGATCATTGATCGTATTGTCTATTTCCATATCTGAAGCATCAGTTGAAGAACAGTAAGGAACAAGAGTTGGTTTTCTTTTTTCTATTGCAGGTGAAAATTCTGATACTTCATATTGACCCCCATGGGTCAAGTCGTGAAAAGATGAAGGCGATGATGATACGATTTTCTCTTGAGAAGTTACCAGAAAAATTAAAAAGTGAGAAACATGAGCTGACCTTTCATCTATCAGAGACAGAGACGACAATTCTGACACTTCATTAAATTGAGGTGCAGGGGGCGTGACTTGAATAGATATAAGCGGTTGTGATGTGGTCTTGTCTTGTAATGTTTCCGGCAAAGGTCTTTCTGTTACAATTGAAGGAGCATAAGCATCTTCTGGAATCACATCATGATCGAGAGGGTATAAGCCAGTAGCTCTGAACCCGTTCATTATATTTGTTTGAGTCATACACTTTGGCCAGGTTCGCGAGAAAATGTGGTTGAATGTAACTTTGTTTAAACTTCTCTTAAGAGAATTGCACAGGTAGTTCAACACCTCTTCATCCCAATGATGTTCGAAAGACTTATTCACAGATTTATCTAGAGGTTGGAGTTCGTGGGTGGTATTTGAAGGTAAGCAGTATAGCACTATATTATTTTTATCTGCTTCTTCCAGAGCCTCATAAGATAAATGACACTTTGCGCCGTCAAAGATAAGCAGACACTTACCGGGTGCTTTATGTTGCGCTAAATGTTGAATGAACTCTACGAACAAGCTACTGGTCATGCTGCCTTTGGGTGCCATTCGTACTTTTGTTCCAGCTGGCAAGTTTTCTCCTAATTGTGATCTGTATCGTATGCCCTTAAAAATAATCATGGGCGGTACAGCACAACCCACAGCATTGACGCACATGGTGACGTTCTCAGCGTGCTCCGGCGCAACAACATGAACTCTGGTGTTTCCCTTCTCAGCCAAAACTACATTTTGTTTGGGGACCGTGATGCGACACCCCTTCTCATCCATATTATATAATCGTTCTGGATGTGCAATAATGTCCAGCTCTTGATAGAGTTTCTTTACTTCTTCAAAATGGTGTTTCACGATGGGCTTATTCATTTTTTGTGCTCTAGCTGGGTTCAGCTAGGTTCAGCTCAGCTGGGTTGTTTTCTTTTCGAAATTGATGAGTTTCGACTAAGAAATATTTTGAGCCATTTACGTCCAGCCATTCTTGTAGACAGATTGAACGAGTTCTTGATTTTAAACCTCTCACAAAATAAAAAGGCTTGTTTCCGGATAAATTTTGGGGTAAATGGTATACCCAGTTTGGCAAAACGTTTAATTCGCTGAGCTAAGTCTTCTTCTAACTGTTTTGTGAGAACAGTAGTCTTTCCAATAATCTTAGTAGTTTTACCGGTTAGTAAATGGTTTCTAAGGGTTCGTCTCGGAATATTGAATTTCAACGCTGCAGTATTCGTATTAAGTTGATTTGTTTGTACCGCTTCCATGGCACACCTTAAACTCTCTTCATCTCATGTACTTCCTCTTTTTCTAGGTTGTAGTCCTGGCATTCTTGAAACCTGGAATTATACCTACACTTAAATTTAACCATCTGTTCAATGACTAACAAATACTAATTACGAGATTTCCAGAAGAAAGCCGCAAAAAAGTGAAACTAGTGGTAGCTATTACATCAGGCCCTATACAGAAGTGTGACTACAAGCAAAATCTATATTTAAATTAAAGCAGTAAAGCAATGACAAATATTGATATTAAATTGTATTTTGTTCTTAACGTGCTTATGTAAAGAACGAAAACTTAGTCATAATTTTATTTTTAATAAGTAAGTATAAGTACTCATGAAGTTTTAAAATAAAATTATTTAAAGCATGATTATAAGTAATAATATTACGAACTTATACATTGTTTTACCTTTCCCCATACGTATTTACAACTTAAAATTAGGTATTAATATTTTCTTGATTCCTAGATGTTCCTCCTTGTGCCCTAGCAAGGCCAACTGTCAATTTTTTGATCGGCCTTACAAGGAACCATTGGCTTTCCTAGGAATAGTACCGATATTTTAACTAAAATGGAAATAAAGTAATATTTTTTTTCTTTAGTACCATAGCAAATCCTTATATATCAATTCAGCGTAAAAAATTTAAAGAAAATAATAATGTATTTACTTGAAAACTTACGTTTTGCTGTGAGCGCGTATTATAATTTTAACGTCGACGATCGAAGTGAACAAAGCGAGGGACCGCACTGACAAAATAGCGGCGCGAGCGACTCGCCGCCGCGTCTGTGTTCTTGAGTTCGATGGGTGTTAGTGTGAGTAGAAGGAATTTGTCATCGCATGGCAATAACTACGACTTTTCAATAATCGGCCTTACAAAGAGCATGGCCTTCCATGGTCCACCCACCTTATGTAGTATTAGCTGTAGGTATGTGAGATGCACGTTTCAAAAGTTGGAACACAAAGGAGATTAAGCTGTTGGTATCTGAATTCTTGGTAGCAGTAGCACACTTTTACTTCGATTTTTAGCAATTTTAAATGCAGCAGCTGCTTGGCGATGGTCGATTTCTTTCAGAACTGCAGAAGTAGGTACTCTAGGTTTACAATTCGAAAGAAATAACAAAAGTTTGCTGCATATTAGCAGCCATCTGAGGAAACATTCTCAACAGCTAATAGTCTATGAGAGGGGTAGCCACTTACTACCAGACGGATCGTACCCCTTCATGCTAAAACAAAAGTAATGCACACAATTCTCCATGATGAAGCCGCCCTATAGTTTTAATGTTCTTGATGTTTAAGTTTAATGTTTTAATGATAGGCAGATGCAGTACTAGAGATTAGTTTGTGTCACGACACAATATTTAGGGCCTTAGTAAGTGAAATTTTGTTTAGGTTACGATGGGACTGACATGCCAGTGTTGGCCAAAGTCCCAAATTAAGTATATAGAATTAAAAAAAAAAAAAGGGCCTGTGTATGTAATGTAGACTTAGTGCATGCGTATGAAGCTACTCATATGTAGTATACTTGTACATCTGCATTCTGATGTTGACGTATAATCCAATATGGCGGTGGCGTGGTGTCATGGCCGCGGGCGGTTCATAACCTCAAAATCGCATTAACTCGCAATAGATTACCGGCAAATTAACCCCTGGCGCAATTACCTACGCTCGGTAAGTTGATTTAGGGGCAGCCGTAACCGATGATGCAGTGTTAATGCACAGCTTAATTGAAAATGGGAGAAAATAGAAATTGACTTTTACCCTATTTCAGTGAAAATAAGTTGTTTTCAGACGAAGTGCATGACGAGGGAAATTCATTAAAGTGGTTCATAAATCACATTTTTTTTATTAATACATAGTATTATACTAAGATGTATTGAAGTAAAGAAAAAAAAAAACATTACTTATTTACACGTTAATGCTATATTTAAGCTGAAGAAGTATACACGAAATTATAAGTTAGGATAATGAAGTTATGTGATACAAATTTATAAAACATTTGTCATTACCAGTGTCAGATTATAACATAATATTTCTGAATAATAAGTGGGTACAAATTATTTTTACTCATACCTAACTAGTCAAAGTAACATATTAATTTCTCGTGATGAAAAAAGTTTCAAGTAATAATAATAAGTCATGTACTCTTTGGTGAGAACTCGAAAAGTAATGCTTTTTGTTTTTATTATGAAAATTATGTCTTATGGGTTTTGTGGTCTAAGGGCTGGCGCAGACCAGGCGAAAAGTACCGCAGCGCAGTTTTAATAATCGCATTAGTCTTCGAGCGCGAAAGCGGACGTAGACGGTACGTGCGTTGGTGAATTTTTGATCTTATTACAGTGTAGAGAAAGTTGATTTTTATCTGTTAATGATAACCGGGCTGCGCTGCGCTTCGCCTGGTCTGCGCCAGCACAAATAGTAATAGTTTAAACTTCAAAAGTGCCTAGTGTTTGTGGTAATCAATAAAAACATGAGACTGCATTTTTCGTAGCCCATATCTGTCCTCAGTGAACATTACTATCACTTTATTCAGTAACTCCTGATTTGTTTCATAAAATTTGTTTAATTGTTTAACTTTAATAAAATTGTTTTTACATTTACGTAGAAAAATTGATACTGGCAGAATATACTAATTTGCACCATTGCCATATATGAAAAGAAAAAAAAACTTAAATCGTATTTCAAGTAGCCAGCCAAGAATCAATGAAAGTTGATAAGAACTTCTCATAAAAAATTACACTGTCTCATATACCATACCAGATTTTACTGTTGTGTTGCGAGTACATGATTAGTTTGTTAAAATAACACGCGAAAAAATAAGGTTACGGAAAGCCACCTAGTGAGGTTAAGAGCATTTCATTCTGACCCGAACCGCATATAATAATAGATAATGATCCCGTGTTATAACTCATACCTGAACGGACTCCTTTCATTGTATCCAGTCGAAGGTAACCTCAAAAAAGATCTATGAAAAGAGAAACACCCTACAATACCTTTATTAAGTACGGACAAATCAATCTTCCCTTATTACTAAGGCTTGTAACGCATAAAAAGGCAAGCAACTAATCAACCCCCCAATAAAATACCTTGTTTCTGAACCTCGGGGGTCAGTTCCCCACAAATTGGTTCTCGTTAACATTCGGACGCGATTTCCGAATTCGTTAGCCCTTAACAAGCCTCGACCCGCAAACTTTAGTTCCGAACAAAATGGACGGACACGCCTCAATTAGTAGAGGTTCCTGAGTTACGAATATCTTTGCGGTGTCTAAAGGGTCTTTAGCCTAGCGGAACTACAATAATTAACATTCTCTTAAGGTACTTCCATAGTAAGCACCATTTATCGACACTGTTACTAAAGCTGATAAAAACTTGATTTTAATTTGAGTCCAAAAACGGAATTTTTGGATGAAGTATGAATTTCTGATCAAAGTGCTTGAACAACTCAAACACTCTTAAACAGCAGCTTTAAGATTAGAAATTATTATTATGCCCAAGTTCGTAGTGAAGTGGAGGATGAATGAGAAGAATGAAAGATCGTGTATGGTAGTGAGGCTTGCATGAGGCCTCCATCCACCATTGCAGAGACACAGGCTTCGAAGATTTTAAGAATAACTCCAACGTTCAAATTGAATCGACCCTAAGAGTTATAACCAACGTCAAGTTTATTAAAAGCGAATCATGAAATTGAGGAAACAAAATTCAGCTGGTCATTGCGAATTGGAGACTTCTTTTTGGGGTTATTGAGATTAGACCCCACAGCTTAGTATTATGCCTTGGGGTCGGTTAGTCGCCGCCCGATATTCGGCATGGTGTTTTTGTTCATTTAGCACTACCCCGGGATCACGTGTAAATAAGTTTGCTGATTGGTAACTCCTATGGATGCGGACAATAATTAACCCTCCCTCCGATCAACAGTTGCAACAGTTTCGACTTACTACCGCATATTGCTATTACTACTCTGACTACTTTGAATCAAAAATTTTATGATAACAAAATAAGCAGATCCGATATAACATAGATCCGTGGCCGAACAACAAACAGAATGGGCAACTGTACTCAGTTTAAAACTTTTGAGATGCTGCTTATATTTAACGGCCAATATTCGATTTTATTTGCCTCTTCTGTTTTGTTCTAATCGAAATACTTCTATCCAAACGCCAAATATTATTTGCGACGTAAATAATTATACAGAGAACATAAATGTGCGCAATGAAAAGTGCACTCCATTTTGAATTTGCCATGAAATTAGCACAGGAAATGCAACTAATTTATGTTTGCCATTGTTTTAGAACGGGGGAAACGTAAGACAAGAATAACGTGGGGGAAAAACGTACGGGATGCCAAGAAGACTATTGTGGGCGTAGGTACTATTTGACTATTACTACTTAAATTTACGACTACTATTACTATTACTACTACTATTACTACTGTTACTATTACTACTTTTTGAGGGCGTACAACTCTTTAATACTTTAACAAAGTCACGACCGGTGACTCTTAAAAGGCCACAAGGCCATAAGAATTTAGACCTACACGATGTTGAGGCAATCAAGGTTTTTTAGCCGGTAGGAGTCCGGCACTACCTGGTACCACCTAGACTAGCCTAGCTAGACTAGATGGTACCAGGTGACCATGCAGGGTTTTCCTTGATTGTCTTTCCTAACATAAAAAAAAAAAAACTTTAACAAAGAAAATTAAGGACGACAGTCACACATTTAAGGAGATCAACTTCTTTAGATTTACTTCATTGGCGACTTTTCCGCCTTTTGAATGCATTAAATAGATGTTTATTTTTAAGTCTGCTCACAGGAATAATGTCAAAGTTTTTATCTCTCTTTGCCCATATCTAAGTGAACTATGTTCTTCTATGAGACTAAATATTCATAATCCCCACTTATTTGCCGCCTCTACATGTGATCAATTAAACCTTAATTATAACCTTTAACAAAAACTGTAGTGATTTTTTTGTGTACGTTTGATATTTTGTTGTTTTGAATTTTCTGACTTCTGACTTTAAACATTCGATTAACCAATTTCGATTCAATTCGATTTAACATTGTTTTTTTAATCTATTATATCGTTTTATCTTCTATATTTGATGACAGTAGTTATCATAAATAGGATCTGACTCTAGTCATCATATTTTTAAAATCAGTAGGTACCTAAAACGTCTTTTTAGTCTGTTTAAACTTATCTGAAAGTTCACTTACAGAAATAAAAATACGAAACTTAGAATGCTCAAGAT
The DNA here is from genome assembly GCA_914767545.1 of Sesia apiformis. Classification (NCBI taxonomy): domain Eukaryota; kingdom Metazoa; phylum Arthropoda; class Insecta; order Lepidoptera; family Sesiidae; genus Sesia; species Sesia apiformis. The sequence goes on from OU611958.1 coordinate 3,662,881, forward strand.
CCGATGTCCTCGATTTGGCTAACGATCTCTCGTCTAAAAGTATACACTCTGCCTTTGACTATCTGCATGGAGATCGGGTGCAAGGTATAAGCGATATAAAATGTTGGGCTATTGGTATTTGAGAAATATCTTTCATGTTCTATAGTTAGGTTACTTCTGAGTACTTCTCAACTACTGTTTGGAATATTGTGGTTTGAGACTGGATTGTGTGTGTGGATTGTGGTTTGCTGTCTCACCACCAAACGAACCCATATATGTGCAATGCACGGCTGTTTCTTTGTACTCCTACTACATTCTTTTACTGGTAGAAACTGTCTATTTATAAAGACAGAGACTACTCGTATTTCTGTTTAAGGTACGTTTCTATCTAACTAACTATATGGAGGGGGAGAGTGCACGCTGCAGTCCAACAGAGGCTGGGCGCGCTCGACTGGCCACGTTACCCCTCTCTCACAGAAGACTACCTTGAAATGTACTGCATTTCCTGCTTTATCTTATTTCCCTAATGCACGTACGTGTTTTGGTAGTGAATTAGATGTGCCAGAGCCCATTCCCATCCTATCCCTCCCCATTGTCCCAACCGTTTCTCCAAATCCATTCCTATATCTCCAAAGGTAGGCAGCGCATCCGGGGGCGTGCCAACGTTTGTAATTTTGAATTAATGTTGGCATGTATCGCGGATGTCTATGGTCTAGTATCTACTTACCATCAGGTGGACTGTATGCTCGGATGCCGCCTTCGTCCATAAGAAAATAAAAATAACTAACTAACCATATGTAGTATCATGGCTCAATGAAAAAAAAAACTTTAGTACCCATGTAGGGTTGTTATGTATAGAATTATCATTATTCGCTCAAAGCTTGTACCAAAGATCTTCGTCCTTCGTATTAAATTGAGTAAAAGTCTAGAACCAGCTTATAACTTATTGGAAACTAGAATTCTGCCAATTTCCTGTGGATTACTTTTATTCTGTCGACGAACCAAAGGATGGCTTCTCGAATATTACGAGGAAAATGATTTTATTACTAATCGAATGGGTCAACCTTTCTGCACTTAAGGATGATATCCTATCTTAGCCGTATTGCATCGGCCATGATAATCAACTGACTATAACTATCACTATAATAATAGATTTAAGAACTTTTTAGGACTTTTTAACATAATAGAACGGGTCGTTATTAATAGATATAATACGTTTTTTGACTAGGCGGTTTTGCACAACAGGGCCCCTAATATTAAACAACAATTGATGGTCAAAGGTCATATTACGGTCTTCGCTCAGGTGGTATAGCATAACTATGTCAACATAGCATGCATCCGGTGGGCCCATGAAAAATGTTGAGCAATATCGCCTTTGATATAGTTCCAAATATAAATTGACAAGTTAGATTTGAAAGCGAAAATCACCTAATGATTTAGATTTTTGATAGGTTTAATAGGCTGTAGAGTGCTTAGGGTCTTCCTATCATACATGCTTGTGAAGGAGACTGCCAGAAATCAACGAACAACATACATATTTACGTAAGCTTATATAAATTATATATATATTATATGTTAAAAGAGCGTGTTTACTGACGATAAACCGTAGGCACTGCAATTTGGTAGTTACATGTTTAATAGAAAAAAAAGAAATATCAATTTCAACCTAAACTATAAAGTGAGATATTATTATTGGTCGACTATTCATCTGCATTCGTTTAGATTTCTAAAAGTGAAATAAACTTCAAACCAGGGATGTTATGGAGCTCCGTAACCGTAACCGAAACTATCGGATATCCGAAATAAAACAAAATATCCGTAACGTAACCGAATCTGATATAAAAGTTTCGAATAATTTCGGATAGGGGCGGAGTCTAAATGTGATATGTTATGACAGGTTTTTGTTTGCCGGCCGAACCTACACACTAGTCGCGCGCATCCGCTACATCGTTTATTATTTACATTGTTTAGTCATAACTAGTCAATCAATCTGGGTGGGATTACATTACAATTTTACGAGTACATTTAAGGGTACTTTTTTATTTAGATAAAGAGTGTTGTGTAAATTATTAAATTGTTTATATCTGGGCACAAATGCGTCCAAGTCTTAATTTGGACGTTTTTTAATCATGTTAATGCAGATTCTGCAAAATGTAAACAGTGCGGTAAAGACTTTTCACGGAAAGGAGGTGGCACTACTTCGCTGAAACTCCATCTTAAATCAAAACACGGTGATAAATATGGAGAATTGTTGTTATTGGAAAAGGATAATCAACAAAAACCCCAACAGCTGACACCTTTACAAGAGTGTAAAAAGCAGTTGTCAATAACAGATTCTTTAAAAAATAGAGGTTCCTGGGATGATAGTAATACTAAACAAAAAGAAATTGATCAATCAGTGGCTGAAATGATTGTGTTACAAAACTGAAACAAATTTGAAAGAGAGTGAAATTATGAAAGAACAGGTTCAGTCAGAGATTCTGGGGATACTTGGCTGTTCAAAAATTTCTCATGATGAAGGTCCATCTTCACCTAAGAGATCACGGAATGAACTGCCAACAACAAGCTCCAGCAACCATTCATACATTCAATCTAGTCTAGCTGAAATATTAAGCGTAGGTGACGAAGAAGAGCAAAATGTAGATTCTAGCGATGAAGTGTCCAATCAATTCATTATTAAAAAGACATTACTAAATTAATACAATAGAGAGAAAAGGTTGATACTCATTGAAGATCCACTTTTATGGTGGAAATTGCATACCAAGTAGCATAGCTTTAGTAATGTAGTAAGACAGTAAGTAGCTCTCTCCACCACCTGGAAGTGTACCGAGTGAGAAGCTTTTCAGCGCTGCTGGGTTAATTTACGACCCCTCAAGAAATCGACTCAGTGGTGATAAATCTGCAAAATTGCTTTTTGTTAAGTATAATTTATCTTTGCTCAGTTTTGACTATTAAAACTATAATTAAGTGAAAGTTAAGTTTAATTAAGTTTAATATTTTTTAATGGTTTCATTACTTACAAATTATACAAATTTATAAAGAGGAAAGCTTTTTTTGTTATGTTATTCTTAGGTTACAGGAAATATGTACAATTGTATATTCCAATTTTTAGTTGCCATTTTAATTTTTACTATTTAATACACAATGACTCTTAAGAAGATTGATTGATATGCGGTAATAATTCTTATAAAGATATTGATTAATATAATAGAAAAAAAATAATGTTGTTTTTGTTTATTATAATTTTGTTTTTGCATTTTTAAGTAAATAACACTTAAAAATGAGTAGCTATAATAATTACTTATGTAACTGGTCGTAGTACCAAATGATAACCTAGAAATGAAGTCAAATCATTTATCTATTTGTATTTTAATTTTGCAATTACTTAAAAATCTAATATCCGTAACCGAAACTATCCGAAACTAACGGATAATCCGAAATAATTTCATATCCGTAACCGTATCTGAAACCGGTATAATATTATTGCTATATCCGTATCCGTATCCAGATCCGAAATTGCATATCCATAACAACTACTTCAAACTTCAAACTAGCTCCAGTAGTTCTTGAACTTAAACCTCTTACACATGTATAAACAGAAACTTTATTATTGGTGAAGGTTTATAAATTAAGTTGCGTATTATTGCAGAATTTCTGAGAGTAAGAAAGAAATCTGTGTTTGATCTGTTTATTGAATGGGGTTCAAATAATACTATGGCGTGACGAGCAATATATTAAAAACACCTAAAACTTACCGCTTTCATAAATAATAGCAAAAGCGTAATGTGACCCCAGATACAGAGCACAGTTAATAACATAAACAGTAGAATTACTTAATATTAACAACCGGTCGATTTTTATTTTTTTTTCATTTTCATCCACTGTTGGACATGGGCCTCCTTAGGGCTATCGTCCATTAGGCACGCCGAATCGAGTCGAATTCAGTCGCAAATATTCGCCTACCTATATTTATATTTATTATGAAACTGCGTCGATTGAGGACGCGCCGAGGCGCGGCAAGTCAACAGCAAGTCACCAGATGCATCGCTCGTCAAGCGAATTATTGCGGGCGGCGTGTTTCGACTCGACTCAGCGCGTCTCAGTCGACGCAGGGCAGCAGAGCCACGCGGCGTGCATGTTGCTTTAACACTCATTTTTAGGGTGCTTTTTTTAGATCCAAGAACAATTGATGAAAGTTTCCCTGCACATTTCTTTTTTGCATATATCTTGTACTCTTTGTCAGAGCTGTGCATAACAAGTTCACAACCTATTTCAACGACGTCTTGTGACAACTGAATGATTCGCGGAGAATCGTCTACAACGGATGCACCTGGGAGAAATGCGTTTCGATTCCTCGCGATTCGGTTCGTCTGCAGTCGACGCTTACCTTTTATGCACACTGTCTTGTGCGTTATCATGAAATTGGTAGGTATAGCAGCTTCCCGTAGTGGCATCAGGCCGATAAGAAAAAAAGGAACTGTTCAAATGAAACTTATCGCACCAATGTGGGTAAAGACCACTAAACAGTGTCCACATATACTTCAATTGTATCTGAAAACCACAGCGAGGAGCGTTGACATCTTCCATAACACCGTGAGGCAGTTCTCTCATTACATCAACAGCAAATATCTTGGAGTGTCTAATCTCTATTGATAGGTAGCTTTTTCAGAATCATTTGAATACATTTTTTTATAAGTTTAATTTAAATTTAATATTAGAAAATAGTTTATTAAATAGACCGAGATTGCAATTAACATGTCAAAGTCAAATTTTATAAACTGTAACAATTACGAGCGCAGATAGTTTAACAATATTACAATGTGAATGGTAGTGTGTACGACCGTTACTGATGGGATCATATGATTTTTAGTTGTATGTATTAATCTTATCTACGATGCATTGTAAAAATGTTTTTGTGAAGGTACAATTAATATTTTGATAAATCACTTTAGGGCGTATAATCTGCAACGAGTGGCTGTCATTATTTCTCATTCTCCTTCTCTAATCCTTCTCAAGTTTCCGTTGCCAACTAAAGGTCTAGTGAATAATAATAATAATAAATAACGCCACACTCAACGACCCACACATGGTTTCCCTGTGCCTCCAGAGACACACAAAGACAAACACAAACACATATCTAGACCCGAACAAACATTTGTACTTCAACAAAGGAATGTTGCACCGGGAACCGAATCCGGGACCGCGGGTAAGGTTACTACCAACTGCGCCAATTGGTCGTCAATGTGAGTGAAGGCGTATTTGGAGTTTTCTCACCAAGATGATCTACCGATTTGCTGTGCACATATTCTGAGCTTGCCAGTAATGGTGCCTACGGGTACGTGTCTATGAATATATTATACAATTTCCGGTTTTATTTCACCCGCAGGAATCAGACCAGACACATTACAATAGAACGCCCGAAAATTCATTACGTTAAAAACAGATCATACTATGGCAAGTCACTCAATTTTAACCTTTACTACTATTGTACAAAGGTTGGCATGCTGTAGCTTGATCCGAGGCCTACTGTACAAACATTTTGCTATTGGAAAACAAATTGTGTCGAAATAGTATTTGAATTTTGGTATTATGTTTTGGAATTCTTTGTATAAACATTTTCATTGTTCACTCGTGGTTGCCGTTTAATTAACATTGATACAAATGTACAAAACATTTTGCTTATCTTTTCAGTACGAAATGCTATTTACTACAAAATTTTACATTCGTGAGTCTTGTCGGCGGCATCACCGATTCACCGAGCCCCCCAATAGCTTCTAAACATCTCCTCAATGATTGATACATTGAGAGGATTTTTAGAAGCTATCTAGCTATCTTTGAGCCGTATCTAGTATATATAATAATACAAGTGAGTCAAAAGTGCCGTGAGTTGAAAAGGGTATAGCGTCTTGGCGGTGTAACTACCATAGCCCCTAATAAGTTCTAAGCGTATCATTTTGAGCTGCCAATGTTTGTCCAATGTGATAGTGTAAATTATCGAGTGTCTGCAAAAGTACTCAGTGGTCCAAAAGTACGTTGAGTTAATTCGAGAAAAGAGTGCAGTGTTCTGTAGTACAGCGAGTTTTGGGGCCCGCCAAGTTTCGCCCTCACACTGCTCCCACTGCCATGGTACCTGATATAAAATTTATTAGATTAATCGGCTACGATGTCCAATTTGTAGCAGTACTTTAATGAGAAAGTTATATATAAAAATCCATTGCAGTACAAAAACGTGAATCACTTTAGGGTAGGCTAGTTAGCAATCAGGTAGTAGGCAGGTATTACCTACTACCTGGCCTCAAAGCAGATATTAAAAATGCTGCGAAGTATATTTCGTGCTACTTTTCACATCTTCAGTTTGTATTTGCCTACCTATTGTGGGAATGAAAATAGGGAATAGGAACTATATAGTAAAACTACACCCTTTCAAACAAAGCATACAGATTACACCATTTATACCATTTATACACCCAACAAAAGATAAAGAACATTTCTAAAACCGTAGCCTATTCATTTCTGAGGGCCACTTGTAAAATTTTGACTTGATATCTTTATGACACAATTTAAAAAGTTTCCAAAGAACTCGTAAGAAGTTGGCAGCACTTTCTCTTAATTAGCTAACAAATGGCCTCACGATACAATGGCTTAATCAGGCCACGGTAAGATAAGGGAAACAAAAGGCCCTTAAAGTTTGGTACAAGCAAGAAAGGAAAGCGAGAAGCACAGTGCGCGTAACACACTCTCGAGCTTCAAGATTATGCTCAAATACAAGTATTTTTAGAAGAGGTGTCAAATATGGAAAGTGTTGCACTCCCTGAATTAGCCCTTATTAATTGTATTTACTCATTGTAACACATAAAATTGCATTCCAATATCTGTCATACATGTCATCATAGAGTCATAATCCTATGAGCGAAATTTTTTGTATACACCTTACATTTGATATTTAATAATTACAGTATAGATACTGCCATACTGTAAATTGCTGGAAACACAAATTCTTTGCCAATATCTTTCTTCTTCTTTTTCAGCCCTTGGACGTCCACTGCTGGACATAGGCCTCCCCCATTGTCCGCCATTTAGACCTATCGGCAGCGACCTGCATCCAGCGGGTGCCCGCAACCTTTATGAGGTCGTCTGTCCATCTAGCAGATGGACGTCCTCGGCTTCGTCCGCCGGTACGTGGTCTCCATTCGAGAACCCTTCTGCCCCATCGGCCATCGGTTCTTCGAGCTATGTGCCCTGCCCACTGCCACTTCAGCTTGCTAACCCGAGAGGCTATGTCGGTGACTTTAGTTCGTCTACGGATCACGTAGGGAAACCCCGAGCATAGCCCTCTCCATAGCTCGCTGTGCGACAGTGAGCTTATTTATGAGGCCCATAGTCAGAGACCACGTCTCTGACTTGCCAATATGACCACGTCTTTGCCAATATAGTTTGAACTAATTGTTTCTTAATTTAAAAATGTAATAATCAAACAAAAGCGGACATTCGGCTTATATATCTTGATTATCCTTAAGCTGGAGATAAGGTGAAATGCAAAATCTGTTGTATTGTAATGTACGAGTGAAGTAGATGAAGGAAAACATGGTGAAGAAACCTTCATGACCAAGATATCCAAATCAACTAAATCTGAGATAGGTATGATTATTTCGTTAATCACGGTTACGACCCGAAACCCCTTCATGATTATTAGAGGAGACCTCTGCCCTGCAGGTGAGAAGATACAGAGTGATATCTATCATTCGTTTGTTCGTCAATGACTTGCTCCACGTTTGCAGCACTCCAAGGGCCCTAATAAAAAGCGACAGTATAAAATGATTTATGGGATAACTAGATAAAGGGAGTGCCAAGTTAGTCGACTCGCATTCCGAGAGATAATACAATAATAATAGATTTGTTACTTTTGTCGCTCCAGGCGGTAGGGGACGCAAAAAGGTTCCCGAAGCATTCAGGGAATGACAGCTGATAATGGAATCTTTAGCAATTTCTAAGAGCAATTTAATAAAGAACATTAGTTTATTAACGCTAAATGTTGTGTAGATGTACACAACTGAACAACTATACAGTCGATTTCCATTATAATGCCCAAGAATTACAGGAATATTTATACTTACACCACAATGAAATGAAATTAATGAATGAATTAATGAAAAATGACAATGCCAAAATTGTACGAAAATTCGTCCACTTACAAAGAGCTGTCAATACAACAATTATATGCATCATTAAAATTTAATTGCCGCTTTATAGGATACAATATACATATCCCGAAAGAAGTTGGAAGTTTTATTATTTTATAACGCCTGACAGAATAGAACATTATTTGCAATTGACTTTGTGCATCATTACCGTGTTACTATTTCAGGCGCTAAGTTACAAAAATGCATTTGTATTTTTTAATAGAGCGCTCTTGCCCATGTGGGTGCCAATATGATTATTCTATCCACTTGTAAGCAATAATAACGGCTGAAGAATATCTAAAAAGTTTATATTTATACTCTTAGGGCCTTTCTCACCACCTCATATTTATACTTTCTATATTACTGCTATATTCATACTTTCTTATGAGGTATCAGAAGGTATAGGGAAGTCTTTATTCTCACTACTTTATCAGACTTTTACTTTACTGTCTTTACTTCTACTGATTTCTACTCTACTCTAATTTTTACGTTACTGACTTTCTGATAAAGTATCTACTTTATCAGAAAGTCAGTATCAGCTAGATTTAATTGGCAGATAATTTATCTATCGGATTGTCAACAGTTAGGAACTTAGGAGGTGGTGAGAAAGGCCATAAATTAACATTATAAGGCTAAATAAATCTAAATTATCATGTTATAGTACTTATTAAATTATCGTTGAGATTATAAAACCAAAAAAATCGTATGATTAGAATGACTCTGTAATGTCCCACTCTAGGACACACGCCTCTCTACCCCAGCCTTCATAGAGGGCCATACATAGTCCACCATTCTGGTAGACTATAGATTGCTGAGTATTATATCTACTTCAGATATTCTTTAAATTCACGACTCGAGGTAGTAAGTGACATATAATATGCACAAATAGTAAGTGGTGGCAAACGACCATAGAGTCCACCTGGTGGTAAGTGGATACTGTCGCCCATGGACACTAGCGGCACATGCCAACATTAGTCCAGAATGACAAACTTTGGCACGCCCTCGGACGCGCTGCCTAGCTTTGTTAATGTAGGAATGGATTTGGAGAAAGGGTTGGGAAAATGGGAAGGGATAGGATGGGATGGGAATAGGCTCTGGCATATATCATTCACTGGCAAAACACATACGTATATTGAGGAATATGATAAAGTGGGAAATTTTAAGGTAGTCTTCTGTGAGAGAGGGGTAACGAGGCCAGTCGAGTGTACCCAGCGGCTGTTCGATTGCAGCATGCAGGGTGCATCTCTTCCATGTCTTATGCATTAGGGATGTGTGGTTTTAAAGGGTTAGCGAGTCCATTCTATTAGAGGAGGTGCAACTAGTTCTCCGGGACTTGTGGTAGCCGCTTTGTTATCCTTTAGTCGCCTTTACGACACCCTCGTGAAGGGATGGGGGTGGTGCTTCTACAGCAGGCCGACTGGTGTAGAGATAGTATTAATCGAAAACTCCGTCCTATCAAAGTTATATGACCTTTGGGCCCTGTATGGACTTTGTGGCCCTGCCCGATTATGGCGAAACCGTGTTTAACTAATCAAGTAGAATATCAGTGGTAAGAAACTATCGATAGCTCTACGCTGTATCCGATGAAAATTAGAAGATAGTGCACGAATTAATTACACAGATAATAATATATCACTATGGAATCTATTGCTCAGCGTGAAAGCCCTAGAATTATGCGCAGTATGCGACCCATTAACTATTAATTAAATCGTAAATCAAGGTATTTATATACTTATCACTTTATTGGTACAATGTACAATGAGCAGGATTAATGCTACATTGGCAAGCATTGGCAAGCTTCAGGAGAGGATAGATATTATGACGACTGTGCAATCAAGGAAGGAGAAAAGCAAATGGAAAATTAAGGAAACAAAAAGAAATTGTTTAGTAGGATTTCGCAAAGTCGGCGGCTCACCCGCATACCCCCTGGTGTTGCAGGTGTCCATGGGCGGCGGTTACACCTACCATCACGTGGGACCGCTTGCTCATCCGCCTACTTCCGTATAAAAAAATTGAAAGTAATAATGGAAGTATTATTAAAAAATATACCAGGTATATATCAATAAAATATATAGATACTTATTGTTGGGGGACTGGGTATAATTTTGGTAATAAATTCCACCATTTTTACAACGACGACTTTACTCGCGAAAGCAAAAGTGAGAGAGAACTAATTTTATTACATGTCGGTAGGTACTTGAACATAAAGTTAAAATTAACAGTCGCTTGAAGGGTAGATCCTAAACATGCCCCCGCGCGTTGAAAGCTCGTCTTTCAACGGAAGACTTCTACTTCTGGCAGCAGCGGAACAATCTTGCTGAAGCTTCGCCGCACAACACCCTTGGCGGTTCTAATATCCGCAACGCGGCATATACCATCAGTGGGACCAGGAATCACAGCTACGACACGTCCAAGCTTCCATTTCAGCGGTGGAATACCATCTTCTTTCAGTAGGACCAGAGTATTATTCTTGAGGGAGTACTTGCATGTTCGCCATTTTACTCGCTGTTGGAGCTCAGCTACATACTCCTTACTCCATCGTTTCCAAAAATGTTGGCGTATCTGCGCGATACGCTGGAAGCGTGTCAACCTGTTGACTGAATAGTCTTCAAAGTTCCGTTCAGGCAGGGCAGTGAGAGGGCGGCCGATGAGAAAATGACCGGGTGTGAGAGGCGTCAAGTCTTCTGGATCCGACGACAACGGAGAGAGTGGCCGAGAGTTCAGTATCGCCTCGATTTGCACCAACGTTGTAGTTAACTCCTCGAACGTTACATTACAATTTCCCAGCACTCTATTTAAATGATATTTGGTCGACCTGCCTCCCAGAGTCCTGCGAAATTTGGACTATATGCAGGTATAAAATGAAATTTTACGCTGTCCTGGGCTGAATCAGCAGCCAGAGAGTTACAATTACTTTTTAAAAACTTTGAAATATCATTATATGCGCCGACGAATGAGGTACCATTATCTGAAAAAATGTGCGAGGGTTTTCCCCTGCGCGACATAAATCTACGTAATGCTAGTAGGTAATTATTGCTTGTTAAGTCACCTACTAACTCCAGGTGTACCGCCTTGGTTGTGAAACACACGAAAATAGCTATATAGGACTTGATAAGTCTACAACCGCGACCGGTGCGACTAGCGACAGCTACTGGGCCTGCGTAGTCCACACCTACACTTTCGAATGGGTATCCACCTGGTTGAAGTCGCTGCTGTGGTAAATTACCCATCAGCGGGTTAAATACTTTACCCTTCATGCGATTGCAACGCACGCATTGACGAAAGCATCTTTTCGCTAAATTGCGACCACCTATCGGCCAATAAGTTTCTCTAATTGTAGCCAATAAAAGTTGAGGGCCGGCATGCATTAATCTCTTGTGTTCAAACTCGAATAATAGCTTCGTAACTTGATGTGTGGACTGTAAAATAATAGGGTGCTTTTTTTCAAAGGAAAAATTCGAATTATCTAATCGACCTCCAACGCGAATTAAATTATTTTCATCTAAATAAACATTAAATTTAATCAGTGGCCTTTTACTAGGCAAATCTTGTTTTTTAATCAATAAATTATATTCGGGGAACGACTGAAGCTGCGAATGTCTCAGAATTAAGATTAAAGCATTATCTAATTCGTCAGCGTTTAAGTAATTAGTACCGAGTTTGGTCCCTTTCTTTAAAATATTAACGAACCTAAGTACGTAGGCTAAGGTCCGCTGAAGCCTAGACAGATTTTAGAAGCGACTGAAGTCTATAAGTTTGCTTGGAGTCGAAATTGCATGTAATGAAACTTCATTTCTAGTTTCAGGTAACTTTTCTACTGTACCTGGAGATGCAGGCCAGTGCGCGGGATCGCGTTTCAAATAATCTGGACCTTGCCACCATAAATTAAGAGACTGAAGCGAGCTAACATTGACACCGCGCGATATCAGATCTGCGGGATTCTCGTCAGTCGGAACGTGTCTCCAAGTACAGCTGCCAGTTTTATCTAAAATCTCAGCTATACGATTTAAAACATAACATTTTATGGCAGAATCGGACTGATTTTGATCACGCCAAATGATTTGTTGTAATGGTCTATCATTAGAATTTACGGCAATACATCTATACATTTTCTCGAGATCTGCAACTATCACGTATCTATGCTGTCTAAATCGTAAAAGTATCGACAGTAGGTCATCCTGTACCGTGGGTCCAATCATTTGAATTTGATTGAATGAGATTCCCGAAGAAGTAGGACTACTTGCATTAAACACGACCCGTAGCTTGGTCGTAGTACTACTCTCACGAAGGACGCCATGATGTCGGATGAAATAATGAGGCACCGAAGTAATCGGTTCGCACTCTGTCATGTGATCTAATGATTCATATTCGGTCAAAAATCCTTATACATTTTGCTAAATGAATCATTACCTTTTAGTCTGCGCTTTAAAGATAACAAACAATGCTTAGCTCGCTGATAAGAATCACCTAACACGCTTGGTGTTTGTTTTAATGGGATCCTAACGCAGAAACAGCCGTCTGCGAGGCGAGTTGTATTTTTTACAAAATGTTCTTCACATTGCTTCTCCTCTGGAAAATAATGAGATGACTGAGGGCTAACTTCTTCAAGCTGCCAAAAACGCATTAAATGGTTTTGAATGTCATCATCAGGACAGTGGGAAGTCATAGAATGAACTTTGGTAAAATTACATTTAATTTGTGTCAAGGTAGATACGCGGCCGCTACATACTGGACCGGAAACTATCCAACCTAGTCTCGTTTCGTAAAGTATCGGCTTTCCATCTCCCGCTTTAATATTTTGCGAACCTAAAATGTCCCATAAAATATCAGCGCCGATGATTAAATCAACGGCGGAGGGCGAATAAAACTGAGGGTCCGCTAAACAAATATTTGATGGAATGTTTAAATTCCTAACATCGATCTGACACCCAGGAACGTTATCTGTAATCGACGGCAGAATAAAACAACTTAGATAAGTTGAGAACCTTTCACATAACGACTTGATAGGCAAGCGACACATTTGACTAATGTTCGATGTTTTATTATTTATACCTATGACGGTCCTGTCAGCGCGATCAGCTGGCAAGTTTAATTGTTTATGCAACCGTTCGGTCATTAGACACGAAGTACTACCGCTATCCAGGATCGCACGGGCAATGACCTCGCGATTATCACTATCATGCATTTTTACTAACGCAGTGGACAATAAAACATCACACCGACCAGATGTTTCGCATGTAGTGGTAATGCTCCCCGTAAGTGCGACGCTCGAATTCCGAGGATTCGAGACAATAGGCATCGAATTATTCGTGCGGCTGCTGTTATCGCAGTCAGCTGTAGCGTCTATAGGTATAGGCGTAGACACCTGTCTCGTCGCGCTTGCATTGAACTCGTTGACGTGAATGAGTGTGTGGTGTTTACGCTTGCACAGCTTACAACCAGGCCTTTTACACGAATTTGCATAATGTCCACTACGGAAGCAATAAAAACATATCTTATAAGTAGGCAATAACTTGTATCGCGCATCACTACTTAAAGCGAGAAACTTCGGACAGTTATTTAAGTAATGATCACCACTACAGCTAGGGCATGGTTTCATTGACGATGAAGACGAACTATTTTTATTATTACCGCTTTGATAAGAAACCATAGCTTTAATTTTAGTCGCATTTTTGCCACTTGTCGCATTATTTTGCGACAATTCAATCGTCTCAATTAAATCTGCACGATTACGCATAAACTTAAGAAAGGCATTGAGACTAATCGGCTTATCTTTGGATAAAGTACCTTTATGTTCCTCCCTGGTCACGAAATGTTTTTGAAATTCAGTTCGTTCACCGATCTGCTGGTCACTGTTATCAGTGCTACACTCGAGTTTTAACTGTACCTCATCGTATTGGTCATATAAAGATTCGATCTTACCGATACGCAATTGTAACTCCCTGGCCTCCGAGGAACTTAGCGAGGATGCGTCCAAAGTCGTCAAATGATTCGCAAAAGCAGTGATGCGACCTTTGATACTTCCACGCTTTTTAATCAATTCCTTCTCCTCTTTATCTTTATCGGTCAGTCTGGGAGACTGGCACGGTAGACCTGGAATTGATGCAGGTAACGTGTTTACTTAGGTACTTAGGACTATTACACAAAGTACGTAGAAACTACAAATGAAATAACATCGAGATACCTGTTCTCAAAATACAATGGGTAGGTAGGTAACTCGGATTGAGCGAATCTATTTACTTTAAACTGATAAAACAAAACGAAAACTTCTACAACTGATTTTACTTTACAATTTAATGAGTTTAATAAGGTAAATTGGTAACAAATTAACAGAAAAACTCTTTAACAATTACGTGGGATAAAGTAAAAGTACCTACTTTTTAAAATGATGAAGCCTTGTGCGCAATGTCGAAAACTAATGATAATTTGGTTTACATTAAATGTTAATCAAATTATTAGGCTCAAATTAATCAATGGCACAAAAACAAACATAAATTTTTAATTAACTGGGCAACCAGAATTTATCTAACACTGCGCTAAACAAGATTCCAAAAATCACTTAAAATTAGTAGTTATAATGTTACTAACCTTATAATAACATCGTATTTATACCTAATTATACCTAATTAGAGTGTTGGGTTCAAATTAAATACACTTTTTCCACATTCACATAGGATTTTCACTTATGGGCTTTGAACTCGATCGACCACTCTTTGTGACGCGCAGTCCCGTTGCATTTATTTGCGCTCCACGGCTTCAAATGATAAGGAAACTTCTTGCGCAATTGACTGGTAATTAAATCCGGTGTGAGAGGACCATGTTGGGGGACTGGGTATAATTTTGGTAATAAATTCCACCATTTTTACAACGACGACTTTACTCGCGAAAGCAAAAGTGAGAGAGAACTAATTTTATTACATGTCGGTAGGTACTTGAACATAAAGTTAAAATTAACAGTCGCTTGAAGGGTAGATCCTAAACACTTATATACATACATACACTACATATATTACACATAAATATACTTACATTCGTATAAATCGTAAATATATGCAAGGTATTTTTTATTGTCATAAGATATATAAGGACGTAGGTATTTTGTATATCTTGAAACTGGTCCAAATATTTATCAGCTGTTATTTATGCATTAAACATTATCCTAATGACCACTGGTTACTTATTGTATGAATAAGAGTTACGCCTTTTCTTTTTTTTTTTTGGGCAAAAATATCCACAGAACTGCCCGGTCATGATTGGCCGAATTCCTTCACGAAATTCCGCACATCACTGCGGTCAGGAGCTGACCGGTGATTCGCAAGTTTACACAATGGGTTTTTATTGCTTCTTTCTGGAAAAAATGTGTAGGTAATTAGAAAGAGAAATGGAAAATTTGGCATACAAGTATCAATCCAAGTATATAGTTCCGATATAATATGTTACATAGTTCGCAGATGCCGAGGGTCATGAAACTAGAAGCAAATTTTTTTTTTTAAAATGTCGTATGTAGATGGCCCGTTGGTAAAGCATATTTATTTACTGAACAAATCATTTGACCTGTCATTTAGTTTTTTTGATAAGTGTTATAAATCAGCTAAATAAACAATTAATAATATTCTGTTAATTCTATAGCTGAATTAACAATATTCTACAAGTATTAAAACTATTCTATTAACAAAATTTGATTAGCGCTTTATCATGATTCAACAGATTTTATTACATTTCTAACAACTTGAAAAATTGCATTGATTACTCGAAATCCTAATCTGCCCACAATTTAATTATTCTACCGAACGAATTATTGATTGATTAGACGCTTTTAATTAATTAATTAATTAATGCTTATCTTTATTGTTTATAATTACAAAGAAATTTGCACACATAGCTACAAAAGCAAAAACAATGGGCAGCCTTAATGCAATTGTAAAATCTTTTCCAGACAACCTGCGTCAAGGAAATGTGATTACTGATTAAGAAAAGTAAGCGGTGCATCGCAAGTGCATAATATATATACTTGCATAACAAAAATATTATAAAAAAAGACAGTACTTGTACTTGTATCAGCCTTGTATTTCGTCCAAGATTTCCCCGCCGTTCGGCACCAACTGGTCACACAATTCGACGCCTAATTGCACGCCATCAAGAGACTGGATCAACACTAGATAGGCCAAGGGCTGGTAGACCTGGAACAAGCCGTTCGGCTGAGAACGACGATGTCGAACCAGGATGTCGAAGAGTGTCCATAAACATCAACGAGACGATGAGCTACACAATGGGCCAATTCCAAACGATCTTTGCGACGTATTCTGGTGAAAGTCATGAATATGTTTCCATACAATACTCAATTCTGGGGCACTGAAAACCTGTATATTATTCTCGAATCGCCTACATACACAAAATGTTACTGTGTTGTGTCGGCGTTTGTGCTGATTGATCAATACTTTTTCGAAGACGCTGCTGGCAATGCGATGACTGTCACTGGCGAACGCCACAGAACCGTGTTACGTGACTTTTTAATATCCAAATTGGATGGATTGGGTTTGCAGCATATGTGGTTCCAACAAGACTGTGCCACACCGTACACAGCGCATTATACAATGAACTTAGTGAAGGACACTTTCCCAGGCCGTGATATCTAACGCTTTGGCGATTTGCATTGGCCCGCAAATCACCCGATCTGACCGTTCCGGACTTTAATTTCTGAGGTTATTTGAAGTCATTTGTAAACAAGACAAGCCACAGACTCTCGCAATCTGAAAAATTTAAAGATAATATTCGACAAGAAATGGAGAACATACCGCCGGAAGTATTAAGAAGGGTGATGGAAAATGCCATAAAAAGGGCTCAAATTTGCATCAACGCTGGAGGCCACCATTTGAACGATATCATCTTCAATACTTAAATAGAACAAAATTCAAAGGGCTGATCAGAAAAATTTAAAAAGGAAATAATTGTTTTTTAATTAAAAGAAGTTATAGCAGTACCAATTTGGGTCATTACTTTTGCGTCACACTATAAATATTTGCACAACATATATATACTTGTATCAGTTCCACTGCAGGGTACAGGCCTCCCCTTAGTTATACTAAGTTATTAGTGATATATCACTTAGTTAGTCACTTAGTTATTAGTGATATATCACTAGGGGGTTCCGAGCACACCGCGGGCCTAGCGCGGATTGAAGGATCACAAACGCCAGTTTTATTTTAATTTTTGGAGTATGTGGGTCTCCTAACGATGTTTTCCCTCCCTGCTGAGCTAGTGACAATTTTAAAAAAACGGTACTTAAGATGAACTTAAGAACTCAGTGATATGGGTCGAAGATGTGACCGAGTATAGATATTCATAGGCTAGTGGCCGGTCTAGTGAATAGGCGTAATTTTCTTTGACTGGGTATGAAATCAATACGACTGTTTTAAAAATTTAGTGATTGGCGAAGTATTAAAAATACAAGTGAACTTCTGTTAACGTAACTGCAAACAACCTATTATAACGTAAGAGTTGTCGTCTCCGGAACCACCACCAATTTCGGTATGTATCACCTTCACCTTGTTTTTTCTCCAAACTCCTAGTTGCGTTTTTCCATTATTCTATTCATGAAAATTACTGTTAAGAATTTTATTCCCTCTATTATTGTAATTCGATTAGGTAGATATATTTATTTTTCCATGACAATTGCATTCTTATTTCACCCTTGCATAAATCAATTCAAAGTATATCTATGAAAAGTATTAATAGGCGCAAACACAACGATGTCTAAGCAAAAAGTCGTTTGACAGAGAAACAAATGAATTACTGATTTTGAAAAGTACGTCATAACTTTGAATTAAAATCAATTTGAATTTGAAATTCTCAGCCAAACGCAAGATAACTAAGTTCAACGTGGCCAAACTATGAACAAACGGCAATTTCATAGGTAAGTTTCGTAGCTAAGTAGTCACTTCCCCTATGGACAGCCGCGAAACATGCTAAGGTCAGTCCAGAATGACAAAGGATGGCACGCCCCCAGATACCCCAGACCTCAGATTAAATATAAAATTTAAAACTAATATAACATAGATTCATGTTAATAAGTTATAATGCTAACATAAGTTATACATAAATGCACGGTGAATCCCATAGTCGCTGGGTGTACTCGACTAGCCAAGGTACCCTTCTCTCAAAATAAACTATTTCCCCAATGACAGAAGAGCCTATCAAATGCACCCCATTACCCAAATCCTTTCTCCGAATCCGTTCCAAAAGCTATCAAAGTAGGCATCACATTCGAGGGTTTGCCAACATTTGTCATTCTGGACGTGTAGGCTTGTATCGCAGATGTTGCAGATAAAATCCACTTAAATCTTAATAAATCTCACGAAATGCATTCTATTTACTAAACTGCAACTCCAACGCTTGCACAGCGACGTTAGAAACCTTTATAAATCTCCACAAATCGCTTTAGAACGTGTTTTAGCTTAAAAATCGGTGTTTATTGAGAAAAATGGACATTGGACGCCGATAGTAGAGTTTATAGCGGATTTAGGTTTTGTAGAAATAGAATTTTACTGAAGCCAAAGCGTTAGAATATTTCGCAAAAACATTTTCAATTACCCTTTCTAGAAAACAAGTAGCGAAAACGCAATATTTGTACAATATGGTACTGTAAAAACTAACCATTGCCGGTGGCTTCATCCACTAGAAAACACATTTCCATGTAGTTTGTTTATATCTAATATCCTTTTGTTTAATTTGTGTTGTATTCATTATATCTTCTTGATTTATTTAGTATAATTAGTATTTAATACCTTTTGTATACTTAATATATTTTGTTTTTGTATTTTTGTGTCAGTTGCACTGTAATCTCTGGTTGTATTTACTTTGTTAGTGTGTTTATATAGTCAGGTTTGTGCTTTATTATACCTTCCTATGACATTATACTACCATGATAATGCAGATAAATAGCCATTATGAGAACTGCTACTTACCTATTCTCAAAACTGCGGTCCCGATTTTATTTATTTATTAAGGTAATTATTTATTCTTTATTGCACAAAGTGACAAAAGGCGGACTTAATGCTTAGGAGCGTTACCTCCCAGTCAACCTTTGTGCTATGCAGATATTAATATTATTTTCACAAGAAATAATTGGGTCAAATAATTCCTTTATTAACTTGCAACTCGATTTTGAAAATCAGGTTGTCAGTGTCAATGACATGGACGACACTATCCACCTACCATTGAGTGGACTGCCTGTTCATTTGCCACTTGCTGACTAAGGTCAGCACATATAAAACAAAATCAATATGAAATCTTTTTTTTAAATACGTGTAGCAATTTGTAATCTTAAAATTGTTGTTTGACAGCGTTTACATAGTTCAAGTCAAAGGTACCATATTGTACCATACCATCAGCCTATGTCTGTCCACTGATAGATATAGGTCTCTCCCTTGGCTCGCCACCACCACGAACTTCGGCTCTTTTTATCCAACCACCACTGGCTAACTTTTTCAAATTGTCAGTCCACCTGACCGGACTGCGCTTCCCGGTACGTGACTTCCATTCGAGGACTAGTCTCTAGGACTATCCCAACGGTTATCAGTTCTGCGGCAAATTGCCCGCCATCTATTTTATAAAAAAAATATGACCTACCCATTACCACTACAGCATGCTAATTCTTTGAGCTATATCGTTCATAGAATTAGAATAGAATTAGCATGCTGGGAGATGCCCATGGTGGTGAGGCCGCACCACAATGCCGAATATCGGACGACGATAACACGACACCCTGGCTTGCAGGCGCAGCTACCACAAGCCATGGGGCTTAAATAATCCCTAAAAAGAGTAGACTCGCCAACTCGCAATCGCCAGTGTGGAGTGTACAGGAACCTTTAAAGGCCTTATTAAGAGTTCGCGCACAACAGGCGCGTCGCGCCGCAGCTCTTTGCAATGCAAAACTGCGACAATGCACATTACAGACGCGGCGGGCCTCAGCTCAAAGTTATAATTTAAGTCAGTTAGCTGTTGACATATGATTCTTCACATCATCGTACAGCGAATAACTCTCGAATTACGTCCGCATCGCATCGCATAAATACGGCTGGCAAGTGATTCGCTAATGCGCTGTGCTGCGGAGCGATGTGGCCCGCCTGAACTGTGCGATGGTTTATAGACATTGTATGAAAATGATTCAGAAGGATTTTTGCAATGTCATGTGCTGCGGTGCGGCCCGTCGCAATATGCGACGCGCGAGCCCTTAATAATCAAGACAGTATTTAAATATAATTGCTTCATTTCGCAATCTTACCCTACACGAAAAGAATTATGTTCTAGAATTCAAAAGAGAATAAAACGCTTGCTTTGTAACTTTTGTTTAAAGAATTTTGATTTTGTTTTTTCAATTTAATTCAGTACTTTATTGCACTCTTGTTGTAAATATACATACATACAGAAACATGAAAAGGGTTATTCACATTCTCCGTGTGCAGTTGATCCCCATATGATTGTGTCATGTCGGCGCTAATCCTCAACTAGGGGACTCAGTCCTGGATTATGTTTAGAGATGCACACATGTGGTTACTGTGATATACCCATGTACACTGAGAGTAATTTTAACCAAAATTCTTGTATATGACAATAGAAATATGGTTATATTAAGAATAAATAAATCGGTGACCCACTACACCACCTCTAAAAGAGTGGACTTGCCTATATATACGAAATATATATACTATATATACTTGCCTCTAAATACCTATATATACGATGCTTGTAGTTAGTTTTCTTTTATGTACGAAGGCGGCAGATGGTAAGTGATACTGTCGCCCATAAACATCCGCGATACATGCCAACATTAGTTCAAAATGACAAACGTTGGCATGCCCCCGGATGCGCTGCCGACCTTTGGAGATATAGGAATGGATTTGGAGAAACGGTTGGGATAATGGGGAGAGATAGGATGGGAATGGGCTCTGGCACATCTCACTCACTACCGAAACACGTACGTACATTAGGGAAATAAGGTAAAGTAGAAAATGCAGTACATTGCAAGATAATCTTCCGTGAGAGAGGGGAACGTGGCTAGTCGAGCGCGCCCAGCTGCTGTTGGATTGTAGCGTGCACTCTCCCCCTTAATATATACATTCCCCCTCATAAAAATTTATATCTTCATTTGTATTAATCACAAGAGTTAAAAATAATAAGTCTGTTTTAACATATGAGCAGTGTTTAATTTGTATCGCCTAGCCCCATCAAGACAATATTCAAGAGAAGGCCCCATATCCAACAGTGGACTACAAAATGGCTGGTTATGATACGATCAAACTAACTCAAAATCTTTCCTCCTTTATTATATTAGTAATTAATTAGCGTAATTAGCGCATTGTGCCAGTTTTCTTCGTAATTAATAACTTGACAATCTTCAGTTCCGTCTAAATAACTTAGGGGTCGCTCAATAATGTTGTAGTAGGTTTAATGAGGACACAAAAGTTGGACCTGTTGGAAGCACACGGAATTATGGCTCATTACACAAAGAGAGTTTTTCAAATATCGGTCAAAAGCATAAATAATTGCTATCATCATCTGATCACTGTTATCCCTGTTATCTTTTATTTGATTATCACAAAAATTAGGTAATTTGGAAGTTTAATAAATCATCTTTATTAAACCACAATACTCAATAATAATCAAAGAAAAACTTGTCTTCCATAACAAATTCCATATACAAACAAAAAAAAGGAATCCATAGTGTCCAGTACACGCAGATGTAGAGACACATATGTATATCCTGCGTGTACCTAACTAATGTTCGCGTGTATTGTGTATATCGTCTATTGTCAAATTACTTTGGTATCTAATCTACCAAATTAACGAGTTCTTTGTAAATCTGCTATCGTCCTCGCAATCACAAATTAAGCTGTCAAAACTAACCGCTTCGTTAAACCGACGACTTACCATGGTATATTTTACACCGCTAAGTTTAATTAAGAGGTTGAGTGTTACTATAGATGAGCGCTAAATCCCTTAGTGTAAAGCGGTTGGGTTTAAAATGTGAAATATAGCAAAATTATGGAATATACGGTATATTATATATATTTATAAGCTACAAAGGGGTAGTTATAGTTTGATATGATCTTCATGACAGGATTTTTAAAAACGCTAACAAACAATTCACTTTTTTTTATTAAGACTAAAATATATTTAATTCTCATTGTCAGATGACAGGATAGTTTTTGATGTTGGTAAGTGACCATCAGTGATTCTGTTGTCTATTCAATATAAATCTATACACATAATGAAATTTAATTATTTCATTGCAATGTATAGTACCTACGAGTGATGCAGAGCCCAAAATATTTTTTTTAGAATTCTTGTCTGTGTCTGCCTGAACGCGAGTTATGCACTGAACAGATTTTAAGGAAACTTGACACAATTATAGTTTATATACCGGATTAACAATTATGTTACTTATAATCTCAGTCCGTTATAGAGCAGGCATCGCTAGGGTATATCAATAAAAATATTGAGTTGTAGATATTAAAAGTAACACTTTTGTAATCATTAAAAATTAATATCGCCGAGAACTCATCGCTTAATTTGCTCCTAGGCCTGCGGTCTCCAGTGGCCCGACTGCGTTATAAATCCTACCACCTTGGGGGATAATTTACCTGCTACTTACAAGTTTGCATTTACACTGCACCGATGGCTAGTTAGTTAACTTAGTTACCTCGCGGTTTAGATTAGATGTCTGTTACATCTTAAATAACATATAAATGTTATTTAATAACAATGAAATAACATATAAATGTAATTAATAACATATAAATGTTAGCCGGTATGTTAGGAATACCGGCTAAGACGTCGGTTACCAACTAGAGTACGAGTACATACGGAAACATTGTATTATAAAACATTTGGTAATTTTGCGTTTTTCACACATTTAAACACATCTATTTAAATGGGATATAAAGTGAGTGGAAGGCAACCACGCCGCTATCGTAAGGAAAGAAAGACATCCTGCGCTCAACAGGCAACGGGCGTTTATGCCGTACGTTAAACGAGTGACTGACAAAGTTGGAACAGTATTAATAAAATACTCCATTAAGACACCGTATATACACCGTCCTCTAAAGTAGTGGAAAACCTACGCACACCAAAGGATGTAATGCAGATGCCAGGTGTCTATAAGATAGACTGCAGCTGTGGTAGTTCGTGCATGGCCAAACAAAGCGCACCGTAACAGAAGGGGTTAAAGAATATATCGCAGCTGTGAGGATTCGCCAGATGAATAAATTGGCGATAGCGGACCATGTACTCAAATCCGGCATCAATTTATGGATAGAACTCCATAGTAAAAAAATTCTTTCTACTGATCGCCACAATTTATCCAGGATTATGTGTGAAGCAATTGAAATAAAAAAACATAGAAATTTCAATCGAGAAGAGGGATATAAGTAATTGTTCTCGACATGGAATTCGGTGATTAATAAATTTATTAAATTTAAACATCGCGATTTTTCGTCTGACGCTACTTCTGATATAGCGAGTGTGTGATTTGTGTGCCGCAATTTTCCGGACTATGAAGACCAAATGTGGGTAGTTGATGAAACAGCTCACAACTCTCGACTTGGACAGCGACGTCTTCAGTCAGCTCGTGACCATGGTTGGTGCAACCCAACCGAAACATCGAGTAAAATAAATAAGGTAAACATTCGCGTTAAGACCGGTTTAAATAGATAAAAACATTGTATTGCAATATTATAGTCACTTATGTGTATGTATTCACCCAAATCATAGGCATGTCATCTTATGACCATTTTATATTTAACCCATACATGACGACTTAAAGACGACATATTCAGATAGTATAAATATTCAGACCTTTCACATAATATAAATAATAAATAAACGAATAGGAGGAGGAGGGATTAGTTTATTCATTCTATGTAATCCTATTTAAGTTTAGACCCGCTTTACAATATAAAATGTAACCTGTAATGCTTGGAGATTGAATGATTCTTTAAATGTTCATAATGTCATTTATATTTTATTGTTATTTTATATATTCGGGAAATACACAGAGAAAAAACACTTAAATATCGTAACAAATGTATAACACATACATTCAAAAAAATCCACATAATACACTTTAATCTCATACATTTAAAGATAAGTAAACACTAAGTACAGAAAGTGTTTTGACATTTAAAAAAAAAAATAATCGCAGAAAGATGAAACAAATCCCACTTGCTAAAGTTGTCACTATAATGTCGGCAGGTTCTACGAATGAATGTATTCCTAGCATAATTGGTCCTGTTTGTCGAAATAAATAATAAGTGAAGTGATAATGCACTCTATGCTATCTTGTCGTAAATATAGAGCTTTTGAAGTGTTTGAGATTAATTACAATTTAAGTAATATTCAATTTAAAGTGATTTACAAATAAATTTATTTTAAATTAGGTTCACTTTACATTATAATTACTTTACATTATGTTATCTGATTTATTTGGAAATTAAGTGGATCGTTAAAAGTTCATAACTCCTTTCGTCCCTTTACTGTCTTGTCCCAAATACAGAGCTTTTGAAGTATTTCAGAAGCGCGTTGAAACCTACAACACTCGACGTGAAGTGGTTAACAGCGGCGAGCTCTCAACTCTTAAATCTGTAGTGTAGTGACGTTGCTTCGGGCGCTCTTTTGCGCGCCGCTGAAAGGAGCTGTGCGATGTTCTGGTTGGCATGGTGACGGTCGACGCGGGAGCGTAAAACCTATACGTTTAATGTAAGTTTTAGGTTTCTCAGAAGAAATTTAGTTTGGAACAATCGCACGTTAGTTGTTAATGCTACCTCAGTTTTCAAACATAAAAGACTTGCCTTTTAAAGAACCTAAGATTTAACTTTTACATAATTGTGTTTCGGTTATGGAACTTAAGTTTATTTACACATTTTTTCAATTCGTTTTCTTTTTTAATCCCAACAATGTATAAATTTTTGAATTTTACTCTTAATATAGTAATATATACGAAAATGAATACAATCTATATTTCTTTTAAAATTACGGTGGCCATTTTGAATTTTAATATAAGAAAATATATCATTTGACATTCGCGTTATCAGGGCGAATAGATTGATAACTCATTTGTTGAAAACGGCCTAGCAATTCACTATGTTGGAACATATAAACATATGTATGTCGCAAACGAGAAAACAGAGGGTTAGATCTCACTCTAGTTTATTTTTAACTGGTACTAGAGAGTTTCTTCGATCGATAGTTAGCAAACGTTCTAACAAAGAATTTAGACGGAGACTTTGCGGTCTCCAGGTCAATCTCCATATCAACCCCTGTTGACCGGGCCGTTCCTCCTCAAGTCAAAACAAGTTAATAGTTAGTACAATCAAGAAGCTCACTTGTAATTATAATCTTTACCAATGACTGCATATATAGTACATCAGTAATTTCAATGACTGCATATAATAACTCACCGTAATTAGTTATAGGTACATACGCAGTACACTTCTATCACTATCAATGATGGTATGATGTTAACTTGATGGCGACCATTCAATTATGATTTTACAAGATAGTAAAATAATGACTCAAACACGACAACTAGTGACATCTTGAGTCTATCTCCGAAATATATATACTAGGGACGTTTGGAATAGCAAAAAATCACTATTCGCGTATATCAATAACGTGCCCCACTATTCGCGGTTACGATTACAAATAGTGCCTAACCTACTACGCATGTACTTGTAAAATTCGTAAGTAGGTACCTAAATTGCAGTTCAATTTAAAGATATTTCTATAAATATTTTCTTAGTTCAATCAGTAAGTACCTTTTTGGTTAAACTAAATAAACAATTACTTACTAATTAAACTAAAAAATCAGATTTTCAAATGAACGTTTGCTCGTACAAATATTTTTTTTTGTAGCAAACCTCTTTTTCCTACTATTCACATTGAGCTTTACTATTCGATTAGTATTCAAGTATTCGATAAAAAAAGTGAATACGAGTATGAATAATTGAAAATCGCCAATTATTCGCCAAAACAAATAGGAATATTCGGAATATTCCTAGTATGTACACACACAATATACGTACTTACATACCACACCCTGCTACATCCATAATCCGTCTTTTTAGTTTTCGCCATAGTCTGATAAAACGTGCTGGCCCTTTGTTATCCGCTGTTCTCTAATTAATAAATACACACCCTATCATGCATAGTCGAGTGAAGGCACAGTTTCAGCCTGAAAACCGGCCCATTTGCCCTGTAAACAGGAGTGTGAACATAGAAAGGGGTTTTGTTTCCAATACGTTCCACTTTCATTTTAGCTTCATATGCCTCACTGTGACACAAAAACACGGTGTTCTGTTATTTTTTAACTTGAATTGAATAACTGATTTTGTTCCATGAATTCACTAATTTTATTATGCTTATCTGTTAATTTGGTAGGCTACATAAAAAAATCTCCTCATCAATCTCCTTTGGGATTATAAGGGCTGCCCTGTAACGTTGGGATGTTATTGACTGATATTGACTGTGTAAGTTTTCAAAGAATTGAGTATATTTACTTTATATTTTTTAGGATTGTAATAGATTTTTAATCAAAGTTTACCTTTTCATAGAAAGGAGGTAGCACCCGAGCTGATGATAGTATTGAGGTTAAGTGCATACTATCGTCCATACACTACCTACGATATTTGCAATACATGCCAACTTCTGTCAAAGATGACTAATTTTGAAATAACCGCAGATGTGTCAAAGTTGTGTCAAAGTATTGTGTCAACCACTCACCAAAAAAAGGAAACATCTCCCTCGATGTGTCCACTTTTGACGAATTTTTACATTTTTGTGTTTTGTAACAACCAATTGAAAACGACACGGGTCGGAACAACTGAACGAGCAGCGCAAGAAGTAGGAGGTTAGCGCCATTTTCGGGTGCACAGCTACCGACAGCTTGCGTTATCTATCCGTCTATGTCTGTGGGTTTGCTTAATAAAATGAACTTCTTCGTGTCACAGGACACTTATTGTCTTAGTGGATACCAAAACTGCTGAAGCAGTCTTATAGACTTTAAACAGTGTTCAGCGTCTACTTCCGCAGATTCAGCAATATATGTATGCACTGGAACAGCACCTAATGTATTCTGATACCAAAACTATGGGTGTGTTCAGGATCATAGAGGTAGTATGCGATGTAAGACAGCAGCTGGTGATCGCAAGTCTAGAACTATAGAGAATGGTACAAGCGATAAGAATAATGAGAGTTATTGAGATTATAATTATATTACTGTATTGCAACATATATTGAAATGTGCCAACTGAGGTATTACCGTTACGCTACGATACGGAGCTCTTCTAGAGAGCTGTGAACATGATTCTGCAAGCACTCGTAAGCCCTTTGGTGTTGCAGGTGTCCATGGGCGGCGGCGACCTCTGACCTCTTACCATGTGGCCCGCCAGCTCGTTGAAAACGAATGTCAAGGATATAAAAGCGTTAATTCACTGCTTTGATCTGGAAGTGCTTCACGATTAAATTGTATATCCTAAACGTCACAAGATCTGATATATTATTTTTTAAAATGGAGGTAGTTAATTATTGTTGACGGATGAAGTCATAATCGATAGCAAAGGTGACTGTATCAATGCATTGTTCAAATGCTTGACAAAAAAAAATTATTTCACTTGGCCTATGAGCAAATCTCTAAATATTAGTATAAGTTGTAACGTTTTACATCAAAACAAAGGGAGATCTTACACGAAAAGAACTATTTTTAGTCAAAGGTGAATTGTTAACTTGTTTAACTTTTAACTTGTTTGTTACCTTTCGAGACGTAATTAATCACGCCAGCTCAATGCGAATTTTCTTCGTTATTGGCACTCCAGATTTATATTTAACCTGCGCACTCCGGTCTCATTACGATGTTCAGTTCTAAGTTACTGGTAAAAATCCTGTGCATAAGTATGGATTCAGTGATACGAATTGAGACTCAAATGACTTCACGAATGCGAATCGAGAATATGTATCTCTAGGCTATCATTGATCTTAGGCTATCACAGTTAATACACTGAACTATCATGGTAAGTACGGACGGCAAAATAGATAAGTTTTCAGGTGACTGGCCTTGCTCACTCATAGCTTCCGGTCATAGACCGGTCTCATAGCTTCCGTAGCTGAGTTGGTTGACCGTCTAGTCTGCGAACAACTTATCTATTTTGCCTTTTGTACCACAACCCACAATGATTATAAATTTGAGGTAAATGTGATGTTTCCGCTACCTTCTATGCTATTCACCGTGGTACTGTGTAAAGCAATCGTAAATATTGAATGAGGTGCTTACTCGTATCTTGAGAGGAGCGCAGCTGCTGCCGATGAATTTCCCCCTAACATGCATTGTTGAAATATTGACCGACGAGAAAACGTATTCGAATTTGGTTACCTTCAAGAAAATCCTCTGTAGGATTAGAAAGGCATTGCCAGATGTCATGCCTTTGTATAACAAATTCTTGAGTTGAGTCGCTTTGTCATATTAATTCTTCAGCCCTTATTGATCTACTTGATGGCCTTCCTGAAAATGTTGCTTCCTCTATAAAAAGGCGTTCGCCATTTTATCTTCTGTTAATAAAATTTGATTTTCTCGGTGAAATGGTAGACAGGGTCGGGCGACCTACCACATGTACTCATACCACACCATAATCTTAATTGATCATAAAGTTGATGATGATATTATGATTAGTCATCATCTACTGATTTCTCTTTTCGATGAATTATTGATCCTGCGACAAAATTATCAAGCTGAAGTGGCAAAGGACAGACCCATCACTTGGTATGCGAATGCGCTGTCGACTTTACAAAATCTTATTCGCAGCTTTCTTGAAGAGCCCATAGTCATTGATTAGTAGAAAAACCTAGACGGGTGTAAAATTCTTCATCATAAATGGATAAAATCTACTTGACGGAGTTTTATTCATCAGTCAACACTTGGACCGTGGTGGATTGTGATTTGAAAAACCAGAGAGATTATTAAAGAGTATTACAAAAGACGAGTTTAATGCCTCAAGGCATTTCCTAACAGCTTAATCGGGAGGTGCGATGAGAGGTATAAAGACGACAAACAGTATAAATAATTTATCTATAAATAAATATATCTAATGGATACATACAATATCGTGCATACAATACAATTTACAAAAAGCATGCCAACTTGAATAACAACTCCAAGGTTAAGGAATGAAACGTCCAAAATTCTCTGAAGTGAATAAATTTCGTTCAAGGCAAAATCCGGACTGCTCAAAATATGGCAACACTCAATTACAAGTGATGTGAAATATAATGGCGTGCAGTTTCAATTTGTACATGACTTCTGCTAGGATCCGGCGAGTTTAGTGCGCCAGAGGTTTGAACACAAAGCTTTTGTTTCACTGTCGAGTCTTCTGAGATAAAGTCGCAGGGCTGTCAATATAATTTTAAAAAAGATTTTTTTTTATATAAACATGGAAAATAAACTTAGAGACTATCTGATAAGTAGATACTGTCGCCCGGGGTATTTATGCCAACATAGTGTTGTAAAAATGGGCGCCAACGCTCGACGCTCCAGCACTGAGTGAATGTTCAACGCTCGTTAGCGTGATAGTTCAAGTTTTTTACGTATGATGATCAAAGCCTTAAATTAAAAGTACCAGTCGGAAACGGTTAGGGTTAAAAAATATATGTTCATTACTACTGACAGCAGTCGAGCGCTCAACGCTCATCTTTACAACACTGCCAACATCGTCATGAATGACGAACATTGGCATTTCTATGGATGCGTCGCCTATCTTTTTATTTTATTACTTTTATTATTATTAAATTAAAAATATGATGTGATAACTTCAAAATTCGAGACTGAATTGCAAAGTTCGTTTTGTCAAGTGCCAACCCTATTCGAACCACACAGAAAATGAATTTCTCTGAGCAATGCTATATAAACTTCAATGCGGGCCTTCAGATACTTACTAGTATCTTTATACTAGTAGGTTCTCTAAAACGGACATAGTGAACCATTATTAAGAGTATATGTGTTGTTTTCTTTATTTAAAACGGTAGTCTTTTCGTTTATACGAATCTCTTTGAGTTGTTTTGAAGGGGTGATTAATCCCTTCCCCCACTTAAATCGATCTATGATGCAAAAGCTATTATTTTCACAGAAAAATAAGTTGCCACCTCGTCGCGGTCACCTAGTCTTCTTGAGACGGCTTTTTGGGCGTTGATTACAGTACTACCAACAGCGTAACTTCAGCTCGCCCCCACTTTGTGACTTAAACGAGGGAATGACACATTTTTATGTATATAAATTATATATTTTTGGAATGTGCACATTCAAACCTTCTATTTGATACTAAAGACGACATATTTGACCCATTTATTTTTTTATGCTATGCGAATTTTTGCGTCTCATATCCGCCATATTGAATTTAAAGTGACATCATGTAGCCTACGTTACACGGAGCAACAAGACAAATTCAAAGATACCTCATTTATCAATTACCTCAGTGACGAGTAGTTTAGGAGCTACGAGGGAACAGATGAACATATTGTACATACATCCAAACATACACTGCTGAAATAGTAAATAATCGTTTGGCTTTGACGTAGTCGAGTAAAAAATAAACTTTATTAATTGAATAATAAACAAATTATTCAAAAAAATGACTAAATAAAAGTCACAAATATCTTTTATATATCTCCTAATATACAGTTCGGATATTTAGTAGTGAACACTCGGTATACTTACGAACAAGGAGGTATGCCAAATTGAAAATCGATTTGAATATGAACTATCGCCCGAGGTAGAAAATTATTGGTATATTCGACGGAGCCTTTCAAAAATTATTCGGAGTTTTTTTAAAGCGATACTGGTTACTTACCATACCATCAAACAACCTTTGTCTCTCCACTTCGGCATATAGACCTCTCCTATGGCTTGCCAACACAATCTTCGGCTCTTCTCATCCAGCTACTACCGATGAAATTCTTCAAGTCTTCGGTTCACATTGCGCTTCCCGGTATCTGGTCTTCATTCAAGGACTCGTCTACCCCATTGGTGGTCGTCGGTCCTGCGGCAGGTATGATCTACCAATTGCCGCTTCAGCATTCCAATTCCATAAGCTATGTAGGTGACTTTCGTTCTTTGGAAAATAACGCAAAGAATCTCCGAGCATTGCTCTGTCCATAGCTCGCTGAGTGAATTTGAGATTCTGGATATGTTAAAAACTTAATCTATTCATCGAGTACAGCTAAATATTTTTATACACATACACGCACGCACGCATGTATTTTGCTGGCTATTCTATCTACATTTATTGTCTATGTATGTATTATTATATTTATTATGTTAATATTTATCATATTATACTTTTTTTCTGTCTTAACCTACTTTCCCACTTTCACTTTCCCAGATCTGCTGGGAGAAATCTCTACAGGAGATAAGATTAATCTCCTGTTTTTGGTGTACATACAATAAATTATTTAATTTAAATAAGTAAATAGATTGTTAAAAGGAACAAAATTCAGATTTGTTTTACTTTACTTACCAGAGAAATTCATCGTAACTCCCAAGTTCCCAGAACGATTCGATCGAACAGCGAGACGTTACCTACATATGACAATAATTTCCCAAGCGTTCCAAGTATTTGCTATGCACTCGACGCGGGGACTAACGCAGGAAATCTCGTTGCTATAATGCAGTGATGCAGTGGGAAAGTAGTGGACATGAATTTGAAAAGTAACTTTAAGAAATAATTCCACTGTGTCTACTTTTGGATTTCTTATGTCGTAACCGGCAATAGCTTAAGGGTAATAGCTTATCTATTCTTGACTCACGAACTATATGTACACGAACTATTGTCGCATATAGTTCGTATTATTAGGATTTGGATAGATACGTGGGCAGTTTCTCTAATTCAAAACAATTCGATATTTTCTATTCTGTAGAAAAACAATGGTTTTTTATACAAAAGATATGGCATTGTTTCTATACAAAAGATGTGATTTTATACAACTGATGTCGTGTTTTATGAGCGCAACCCATTTTTTTTCCAGAGATTTCTTAATACTAGCGTAATAGACGAACATAGGGTGCGAGCGAGATTCCCAATGTTTATGCAATAACAACGAGTGCGATAGAGATTGCGACATGTTGACAACTAACGTTGAGCAACAAGTTCCCATAATCTCCCGGTTTGTCAAGTGCTCGTTGTGTTTAAAATATGTATCTACGAATAAATCCGAAATTTTATTTCGGATTTATTCGTAGATACATATTTTCATTTAATTTGCTTATTTATTGACAATGGCATCATATGCAGCGATTGATTGTTATACATAGAAATAATATCGACGAACACAAATTTCATAGGTAAATATGAAATTGGACATCGTGAATTCCCAGTATTTATTTTTGGTAAATAATTACGAAAATGTGCTTCTTTTGCAATGATATTGTAAATAAAACATTTTACTTGGTGTTATTATACTT
This sequence comes from Sesia apiformis, assembly GCA_914767545.1. NCBI lineage: Eukaryota > Metazoa > Arthropoda > Insecta > Lepidoptera > Sesiidae > Sesia > Sesia apiformis. The sequence continues at coordinate 3,695,539 of OU611958.1, forward strand.
TGCTGAAGAAATTTGTGTTAAAAATTGATATATTGTGTACGAAAAATCTTACATTACAAAGTATTATGCTGTATAACGAATAAATTACATAGTGATTGACTTCGTACGTATTCATACCATTGAGTACGTAAGATTGTACTGATGTACTGACTCAATGGTACGAAAATGAGTAGTATCACGTACTCTCTGATTAATTACTCTGATGAGTATCACGTCTTGCTGGTTTTATTACCCGACTACGAAAAGATGGGTTATGTATGACATTTGTGTCACTTATTTTCAGATTTTAAAATAATGCAATATATTAAAAAGCAAATGGCTGCAAATGATTGATAGATTGAATTGGACTCCTAAAAAAAACTATGGTGTGTAGTAAGCATTCTAAAGATACTTGCTTCGTGTAAAGGGATGAGGGACGAATTAGAATGTAGAATTGTTGTCAAATTGTGGTGTTACAGTCATTTCTATTACTTTTAACGGTATAGCTTCAAACTTGACTATGTCAAAGTACTCGGTGCTAATTTCTCTAGTGTATAAAAATAAAAAGTACAATTTATTGTTGGATTCATGCCATTTATTAATACCAATAAGATTTTTTTTGCAGAGAAAAAGTTTTGATAGGTGGGACCGGAAATTAAATAAATCATGATTTAATGATTTAATTAAGATGTCAACAACTGAACAGGTAAATATGTCATTCATGTACAATAAATATACAATTTAGTCGATCAAATTAAAGATGAACTACAACCAGTGTTTAATTTCGCGTTTGTTGATAATATTGGCGACATCTCAAGTGTGTCAAAATCTATTGTAGAATATATATCCGGATTTGTGGTTAGGATAATCCAAAACTTCCTTCACTGTGAAATTTCTATAGAGTCACTTCATGGGCCACGCACTAACGCACGTAAAATGTAAGATGTACTAACACATATAGGAAACACTTTTCTACTCAGAGGGAAGGGTTTTTAGTGTACCCTTCAGATGATGTGTTTTAGATAAAACACATCGTCTGAAGGGTATTGTTTGAATAGTGAAAAAATTTTCAGAAGAGTTTTAAAGAATATAGGACGTCATTATTTCTCCATACAAGTCTGGCATAATTTTTTTTCGGATGCGGCCAGCAATTATATTTGGAGGATTGAAAGACTATGTAAAACCTATTAGAATGGTACACGACCGAATTTTTTAATTTAGATATAATACAACAACATACTTACTTTAAGTTACTTTAAAACGTAAACCATAATACATAATAATTAAGGTTTAATTTTTAAAGTATTTTTAAAAGGTTGTGTTGCTTAGTCCATTTCTCTTTTCCACCGTCGATATTTTAGTTAGGTATAGTTCAGAACCAAAGATTTCTTAAAAGAAGTCTTTGTATAGAACTATGAGCTTTAGGTTGTGATTTTGTAACTATCGACATTACTCGTTATAAGAACAACGCAACACTATTTTCCTCTCACACATACAGAAATTTGCGTCACGCGATAAAGCGATCTTTGATTGTCTTTTACGTTAGTATTAAGAAGTCTTTGATTTTTTCTATCAGTTAAATTATTTAAATGAAGATAAAAAACCTTAACAAAAATCAAACATAACATGCACGAATACCGTATGTGATATTTATGTAAAACGTTGGATTACAGATAAACATTCTTTTGATGCCAAAATGCTGCAGGAAATACGAATATGCGAAACCGTTATTTGCTGCACATATTCATAAATTTAAAACCTCGTTGGTACGAAAAATAAATAGTATTTTTTGTAGTATTTTATTGGCAGGTTGATTTAAATAACGGTAGTTTCTACTATTGTCCAACAACTTTGTTTGCGGCACTCATTGGTTCGGCGGAGGAAAATTACATGTTTTTAAGTATACATATATAAAAATATATAAAGTATAGTAATAAAATATCTATTTGTATAATAAAACCGTAACAGAGCTAAGTCTGTACGTTAAATGTTTTTTCGAATCTTTATTCATTGATTGCTATATAAAGTGAGAATGATAAAGTCCAAAAAAAAATCTCTGGAATTTTTGTCTGTGTGTCTGTCTGTCTGGCCGTCTAGTATATTTTAATGAAACTTGGCACAGTTACAGCTTTTGTGCCGGATTAACACTAGAATGCTCACCCCTCAAGATGTTCCTTCAGTGCTTGCGCGGGTTACATTTGTAGCCCATTACAATAGAGTTTTTTTAAACAAAACTTATTTCAATCAAATTAAATAAAAAATAATATTGTAGATTAATTTTGTTTATAACTAAATGGTTAGACAAAATTAAAAAAAAAAAAAACAATTTCTTGATAATTACAAACAGAAATGAAACTTCAACAAACAATCAATATATTTTTGACGTCTTGAGATAATTCAGTTCTTTAATTTTTAGGAACACAGAAATTAAACGTGTTTCCGATTATTATTAAGTTTGAAGATGTCTAATTAACAATTAAGCATATTATCGTCACAATCGGGCTATATCATCACTTGGTGGACCGGACAAATCTGTCGATTACACTTGCTATATTGTTTGTCAGTGCTTCGGTCTCCGGCTCAACTGCAGAATGCACATCACCCTATTCCATTCCGGATAGACTTATTTTATTACGAAGGATGTTCTGAGAGCCCCAGAAGTCTGCGTTTCAATTTTGTAGCCCTGGATATGCTTTATAGTGATATACGTTACGTAATCAAAGGCTTGGCAAGTTCAAATTCAACATCTTGCAACTATTTGCGGCGGACTGACTTTATTTGGGAATTATTCATAATTGGGATTAGGATTGGTATATAACCAGACCATTTATACCGGCTATGTGTTGAAATGCAGGATGCAGGTCGCTGCCGATAGGTCTAAATGGCGGACAATGGGGGAGGCCTATGTCCAGCAGTGGACGTCCAAGGCCTGAGATGATGATGATGATGTGTTGAAAGTAATAAAATAATGCAACAAAAGGTAATCGACAACTATTGCCCATGCATAACATCATATTGGGAATCAGAGTCCCCAGTTCTTTACTTCGTATCAGAGTCGAGGGGTGAAGCAATTTTGCTTCTCCAAACCAACTTCTTTTAATAAAAATATTCACATAAATTATTATGTACTCGTAGGTGAGCGTACGTACCATGTATGTATCACGTACGTACCACATACGTACAACGTACGTACCACGTACGTACCACATACGTATAACTAGGTGAAAATAAAATAATATTGACATAAAACCTTATTAATGAAACAAATAATTAATTACGTATTTTTTTACTTTCTTATTATTTACCTAATTTTCAACCTCAATACTTCTGTTTTCAAAACTTCCCCGAACTTCACTTTGAAGATTAATTGCACAGACATCGATGCTCCGAGGGGTTCCATGCGTTACTGGTGTGTACATGAGATGATGCAGCACTGTAGCTCAGCGTAGTGAAAAAATATTCAACAATTTTACACCTTGAGTTACGCATGTAGCCCGCGCGAATACTCTAGTGTTAACATTTAGGGTACTTTTTATCCAGATTGATTATAGATTCCCCACGTGAATCACAAGTACGAAGTCACAGACATCGCTAGTCTTCTTCAAATATATAGAAGTAGTCATAAATGTAGTTATAATACCTTCTACTATGTTAGTTCAGGACATAAACTCGTTATAATGCGTTTGGTGATTTTTGTGCATTGCGTGTGACATAAACTGACACAATATATAAATTGTAATAATCGACGTTTTTGGCTCTGTATTTCTTTTTTTTTTTATATAAAAAAGTGGGCGGACGAACAAGGGGTCCCACGTGATGGTAAGTGTTACCGCCTCCCATGGACACCTGCAACACCGGGGGGTATACGGGCGCGCCGCCGACCTTGCAAAATCCTATTCACAGCTCCTCTTGAGGCAGTTAGTTCCACAGCCTACGAGTTCGCGGTATAAAATAATTTTTGGACCGAACAGTGCGTGAAACCTCCGTATCTAGGAAATGCGGATGGACTGCACTTCTGTGACGGGAGGTGCAGTTGTAGAAACCCGAGGTGAGCATTATATTAAAAAATTCTTTAGAGCATTCCCCATTGTACAGGCGGTAGAACACGCAGAGAGACGCAACGTCTCTCCGAATGCTGAGGGATTCTAAACCGCCCGTGAGAGTGGGATCGTTGACAATACGAACAGCACGTCGTTGGATGGAGTCAAATGGGTCCAATTGGTATTTCGGTGCGCCGGCCCAGAGATGAGAGCAATACTTCATATGGGGCCTCACCTGAGCTTTGTAAAGCATAAGGAGTTGCCCCGGGGTGAAGTACCGCTTCGCTCTGTTCAGCACACCGAGCTTTTTGGAGGCCATTTTGGCCTTATTTTCCAGATGACCAAGGATCCCGATACTTTCCGAGATCTTAAGAGGTATGCTCTGAAAGCGAGATGCTACCACAAAAGGGTTTTTTTTTAGCAGTGAATGCACAGGCTTGCGTCTTACTGGGGTGGAAATCCACTAGGTTCAAAGAACCTCAAATCGAGACTACATCTAAAGAATCTTCGATTTCAGACACAAACCTGGCGCGACTCTCTTCCACTTCGACACCAGTGCTGTCGTCTGCATAGCAACGTATGTGACCAATATGCAACAGGTCGTATGACATTATGACAGGTCGTATGACATACGTATGACAGTATGACGTATGGCAGGTCGTAATATTATATGAAGCAATTCAAATAATATTTTCTGGACCTGATATATTATTTCGATTTATTTAAATCTACAGTGTGTATGCAATCCTGAAATCACGGATTTCGTTCATGATTCAGAGTTCATTGATATGAAATAGCTATTATTTTTTTTGTAAAAAATATGTTTTTCTTTTGAGTTTTTAACTAATTTTTCATACACATTTTATAAGTCCAAATCATATTTTTACAGAACACAAAGGCCTAAAAAAATTGTATTTTTATATAGAATACATGTCAGACGAGCGGGCGGGTTACATGATATAGGTATAATAAATATATAAAATATTTAACGATATATACAAGCTAATTCAGAATCATGAGTAGTAATCCATACTTTCAGGGTTTGGGAAAGGTTCGAGGACAGCCTGTATAAAATCCTGTTTAGATAAAACACGCCAAAACAAAAGTAAGTAAATGCATCTTTTTTATAGAAAAAAATCGGCAGACGAGCACACAGTCCACCTGATGGTAAGTGGTCAAGGTCCATGGACATCCGTGATACATGCCAACTTCAGTATAGAATGACAAACGTTGACACGCCCCAGGAATCGCTGCCTACCATTGTAGATTAAGGAATGGGTTGGGAGAGAAAGTTGAGGAAATGCATCTCTGTTAGATAAACTAAAATAACATATTTTATGTGCATATAAAATACCTAAATTTAATACAGTTATTTAACTAGAGTGAAAAGGAAATTAAGTAGTAGGAAATGTATAGCAGACCTAAATGCAGATACAATATGCCGAGAGGTTAAAGGAAAATTCCTTCGAAAATGCGAAGCAACACAAACCTCTCCTTTTCTACTTTCGACAGTTTGTGCTCACTTGAACATACAAATATATTGGAAAAGTTAACAGTGGAAGCATCACTGCATTTGTATTGTTCAACGAAACTATAAAATCGGCAAAGTTAAATTGAAGATCAGTATCGCGGGTAGTTTGAATCAGCCATCTTTAAACATATCGTCTTGATCTTAATACGTGTTTGGAGTTTGGAATATAGCAAGATTAAATTATCTACGCTTAATATTGTATCTTGTTCTGTAATTGAGAAGGTCACCTTTTTTTTATTTCTTACCTAAAATAAGCTTCGCTCACTCGGCACATCAAGTACGAAAATATACCCACAGCAGCGGGCCTCTGCGCAGAGGTTTATTTCAGTCGGATGCCGCAAGCTCTTTGTAACGCACATGCAAATAAAAGCGTTTAAAAACCAATCTTATTGTGTAAGTAGGTAAATTACTTTTTAAATAATTTTATTTTAAAACAAATTTAGAACGTGTTATATAACGAATAAAACTACTATAATTAGTCATATTATATTTATGGGTGACAACCTTTACGATTCACGCACGGAGTGTCACGCAGACCTACAGCGGTTCAGTGTAACACCGCCTTTTTTCGTTGCGCGTAGGATTCAATTTGCCTCGCGCCGAACGAAATTTTTTTGTTGTACGTATGTTTTTGTAGGTTTTATGGAGCGTTCTTACGGAGTGGTCTTCTGTACTTGTACTATAAGTTGTTCTGTGCCTAAAAAAGGTTGATATCTATTGCTGTTTATTGGATTAAGTAAAAATACCTTCACCCTTTTACATTGAAGTTATATCATTACAACTTTTATTTCTGACTTTTTTCTGAGCTTCACATCTTCCCCAAAAGGATTAGTCTTTTATATTAAGTCTTTGGCTTTTTTACTTCTGTATTTGTCTTTATATAGGAAGAAGGTGACAGACGAGCATACAGTCCAATCCAACTAAATGGTAAGTAGATACTGTCGTTCATGGACTTCCGCGATACATGACAACTTCAGTCCAGAATGGCAAACGCTGGCACGTCCCCGGATGCGCCGCCTGCCTTTGGAGATATATAAATGGATTTCGAGAAAGGTATGGGCAAATGGCGAGGATTAGCATAAAATGGAATAGGAATGGGCTCTGCTATGGCACTCACTCACTACCGGAACACATACTTACATTGGAGAATAAGATAAAGTGGGAATTTTAGTACATTTCAAGGTAATCTTCTGTGAGAGACAGGTAACGAGGCCTTTCAAGTGAGCCCAGCGGCTGTGGGAATGCAGCGTGCACTCTCCCCCTCCAATTACCTTGTGGCTTTGGCAAAGGAAAAATGTATTTATGAGTAATATATGTATTCATTACCCGATGAGCGACTTTGAATTTACTGATTTACCCTCAGAGACCACATATTGCGTCCAGCGGCTGTTTGATTTCAGCGTGCACACTCCCCCGCCACTACTCATATTATGCTACTACGAACGGCAACGCTGCACCCTCCATTCGTAAACAGCTGCTAATCGAACCGTTTATATAACCAGTCACTAGGCAATGCACCTAATGAATGGTTTATCTGAAGAATTGTAAAAGAAAATTGTTATTGTAAGAATTGTCAGTGACGAATTTTAAAGTCCTAGAATAGAAGTTGCCAGTTTTCATAAAAGAAATTCCATGTTAACAGTATATAAATATGTTTTATCTAATCCTGTATATTTTTAACACGAGTTTGTTGATTTACAGACTACCTAAGTTTATTTTTTTCCATCGATGCACTTTATAATTGCTTACCCAATCTCCCCTTTTTATTCTGTCAATAACAGGATTCAAGAAACTTTTCAATTAAACTCAAAAGCGCGTAAAAAGAACAAAATTGCAAACATTTGTATTATCCCCCGCAAAAAACGGAAATTATTAATTCGGGATCTCCATCAAGACGTCATCGTTTGAGGGGAGCCTGGGGAGATAATTAACAATTAGTTAATGGAACGGGAGGAATGTTTGCAGACAACTTGTGGTCAGGATAGGTTCGCGAGAAGTGGCGCTCTTGTTCAGTGACGTTGAAGGATAATTTAATTCTGAAAGAAATTCTTTTTAAAATAAGGTATAAACCATTGATTTGATATTTGTAAATTAATGACGCTCTGTACAGAATAAGGATCGCAGAGAGAGCCCCATGGAGCTCGGCATCAAATCACAAGATCGGGTTCCTGACCTCGAAATCCGGCGATGTACTTAAGGTACATGATACTTGTAAAATAGTTATGGAACTCAATTGGAATTGGACAGACCACTTTGCTAGACGAGGTGATAGCAGGTGGATTAAGCTGTTGACAGAGTGGTGGCCGAGGCAAGGTAAACGAAACGTCGGTCGTCTAGCGCCAAGGTGGGTACGTGATGTGAAGAGAGTTGCGGGAGGGATATGGTTTAGAACAGCGCAGGAGCGAGGATTGTGGCACAAACGAAGGAAGATTTATACTCAGCATCGGGTGGAAACAGGCCGATGATGATGATTTAATGATGCTAAGAAAATATATTCATGAATGTTTAAATATTTACAATAAAAGTAAAAGTTATTACCGGTTAAACACAATTTGCAAAACACAACTACATAGACAATTTTTATGGGTTTTTTGTATAAACTAGTATAATTGAAGTGATGAGTTGGTATAAAGAATTTCATGGACATGAAACATCAAGTATACTTATGGTATGAAATATGAAATACTAGGCGCTTATGCAGATATTTTTGATACACAGTACAAGATTTTCAATTAAAACTCTCAGTGATGTCCCGATGTGAGGCTACCACCAATTCTTTAATAAGAATCTATGCATATAAGAAAATTGTAACAGAGCCGTGTCGGTACATGAAATATTTTATGCAGTGTAAAGTACGAATGATACAGAGCCCAATACAAAAAAAAATGAATATTTTGTCTGTATGTCTGTATGGTAAAGTACGAATGATACAGAGCCCAATACAAAAAAAAAATGAAATTTTTGTCTGTATGTCTGTCTGTCCGTCCATCTGTGTGTCTGTCTAACCGCGCATCACGCTTAAACCACTGAACAGATTTTAATGAAATTTGTCATACATGTATCTAAAGCGCCGGGTACTTTTTCGGTTGATTAGTTTTAGGTAAATGACCTACCATTAGAGGTTCTGTTATCTATTCATTATAAATCTATGCATATAATAAAATAGTAACAAATAAATTTTTTTTTGAAAAATTCATTGCAGTGTAATGTAACTACGAGTGAAACAGAGACCAAAACATTTTTTTTTTGCAATTTTTGTCTCCGTTTGAACGCGCGTCACGCAAAAACCAGTTAACAGATATTAATGAAATTTGGCACACGTATAGCTGATGTGCCGGGTATTTTCGATCCAGATCATTTATAGAGTTCCCCGGGAGCACCAGTAGTATAAGAGTAAATAAAATATACAGTAAATTCTGAAGCAATAGATATTTTCTAAAGCATCTTCCCAATAAATCTATCCAGCACTACAAGAAAATAATAAAACCTTTCCATCTAGATAAAGGAACAAGTATTCATTTCTGTGCCAAAGAGCTGTTTGTTGTGCACTCGTCTCCACCCCTTAGGGAAAAATTCCGGAAGGGACTTAACGCGTGGCTTCTCTGTGAATTATCCCACTTGGATATGAAGTGCCATGTGTGGAAATAATTTCTTCCGTGAAGTTTTATCGCGTATTTGTTCGGGATTTATATGTAATATTGGTGAGACGGAAGACATTATATATTTCTAGCTGTTTCTTGCGATTTAGCTCGTATGGATTTCATTGCGTTTAATTTTTTTTTTCAATAGGGAAAGGGCGGCAGACGAGCATACAGTCCACCTGATGGTAAGTGGATACTGTCGTCCATAGACATCCGCGATACATGCCAACATCAGTTTAGAATGACAAACGTTGACAAGCCCCCGGATGCGCTGTCTACCTTTGCAGATTAAGGAATGGATTGGGAGAAAGGGTTGGGAAAATGGGGAGGGATAAGATAGGGTGGGATGGGATGAGAATGGCCTCTGGCATATCTCACTCACTACCGAAACACGTAGGTACATTTGGGGAAATACGATAAAGTGGGAAATGCAGTACATTTAAAGGTAGTCTTCTGTGAGTGAGGGATAACGAGTGCACTCTCCCCTCCAATTACCTTGTGGCTTTTGGCAGAGGAAAAATATATTTATGAGTAATATATGTATTCATTACTCGATGAGCGACTTTGAATTTACTGATTTACCCTCAGAGACCACGTATCGGCACCGTACGTCATTACAGGCAGGAAGCATTGAGTGAAGGCAGGTACAGTACATTAATATTTATCAATTAATATTAAATCAATCAATACCTATTTATTCAAAAGATTATATGTGTATGTAGGTACTCTTTAATATAAGATCTTTATTGCCTTAAATGTGAAGTAATCTTAATTGCATCATATATTATACGAGTAGCTTTACAATTGGATTTCAAGTGAAATTATGTAGATTTATGTTCGTAAAGTAGCATGGCTCATCGCCTTTTAAGCTTTAAAAGTTTTCTAATTGTTTTGTGACTGAGTTACTCAGACTAATTAGACACGAATAACTAATCAAAATTAGACGTAATTAGCCGGCTGCTGCCTCACGCAGGTTGTCTTGGGCACTAGGGATGTATGCCCTTAAAATGTCACGCTGACCTAGCAGGTTGGCGAGTCCACTCTTTTAGATCTGATGTAGTTCCTCAGGGCTTGAGGCTTTGTTAACGGGTAGAGATGGGGTGGGATAAAGCGGGCCGACACCACTCGGCCGGAAATTTGAAATACAGTAATGCATATTTATATTCTCTTTTGATTACCGTGACTTCCTACTCCGTTCTCAATAGTGACATCCAAATTTCTTACTAAAAGCACCTAAAAGTCGTCTTCAATCGTAATAACTATCCTCTCGAATTAACCCTATAGGGGCAAGAGGTCTTATTGTCCCCGATAAGGGTCTAGTCGGGTCATTGCCTTACAAACGTTACGTACATATGTACCTGAACACATAGTGCACACAGTCTAAAGAATAAACAGCATCAGATCTTCATATAAATGTACAAGAGCGCAGACTTGCTTCGAGGTAGTGACGATTAGCGTCATAAATGTTTGCGTCAAATCATACAAAACGATGCCTATTTATTTAACATAGGTCCGTGTCTAGAAACCTCACCTACATTTAACGTTTTTCCTTCATATATGGCAATGTTTTAAGCGTACACATTCTGCCAGTAGCTTTTTTATTTTATTTTTTATTTATTTATTTATGTAATCTACAGCCTTTTATGTAACTTTTATGTTGTTTAACAATTATGTTGCCAATGCTAATGGCCAATACAGATTACACTGACATTAAGTACAGTATTTAATAGATTGTGGGCAAGTAAAGGATGATTCTTTATTATTAATAATGTTTGCGTTGGTGTGTCTGTTTGTGTGTGTTGTATGTATGTGTGTACCCAGTGTAAGGGTGTGTAGTGTAGTACAGGTGTGTACAGTAGAGTGTTTATTTCTTCGTAATAAACAATTTCAAATTCTAAAACGTATCCAATCAATGTCCAGTCCCGTCAAATTAAGTCAGGAGTCGCTCAGTAAAGTCATAGTAGGTTTACTGAGGACAGAAGAGGTCTCCTTGGAAGCACACGAAAAACGCAGTCCTACGCTTTTATTTGATAATCACAAACACCAAGCACGAAAATCACTTTGAAGTTTAATAAAATATCACTATATTAAACCACAAAACGCCAAAATGCACAATTTATACAATGATCAAACAAAAACTCAACTTCACTTCTCGAGTACCCGTCAAAAAGTCGTACATTTAACGTTGCGAGACCATTTCGGTGAAGATATAAAGAAAAACAGTATAATATTGATATATTGTAAGGAGGAATGCTTTATATCTTATATATTATGCTATCTTACTAGAAAACTGAACTATATCTATAGGAGGAAGCCTTTTGGAAGTTTATACCTCATATGGGATTGAGAAAATGATGTTACCACGATTACCACTTAATAAATTATTTTATTTACAACTGGTGTAATACGCCAACTTAATGATCAAATGAATGAAGTGAACAGTTAATAACGATTAACTAGTACGACTTAAGTTTTTTACAATCCTTAATGGTTGGTCTTCAGTTGCGGAAGCCTTTGTTGATCACGTTGAGATTAGACAGTAACTATGAAAATGTTTTCTGAATTATTATCAAGTAAATTTGAATGAGCGCGTCCGTTGATTATGAAATAGTTTACTTGGCGTATTTGTCACATACGGTGCAGCTACAATAAACTTTAGAATCGACTCACTTTAGACTTTAACAATTTAGTCACTTATCAATCAGAAAGCTGATTATTATCGTAAAAATTACACAATTTTACAGTACAACGACGTCTGTCCCAAAAACGGTGCCCATGTACCATGTGTGTGCGTGAGGGGTATTTAAGTAGTTCCTATACAGATTCCATGCTGGTTTCTCTTCATTATGCTCCATAGCTACTTCAAGTCTTTTAAGCTTTTAGCTGAATGAAACTGAACGTAGAGTAGATAGAGATGTAGAGTCGACACGAAAATGTAATTTGATGGAGGTTACACTATAAATTCTCGTCCTTTCTAAACTGTAGTAAGAATCATCCTATGCACTTTGCGGAGTTATAAAAGTAATAAATAGGAGAGTTCATTGAACGAGCATCGCGTTATCGTGTTTATTTGTTTTTAATAAATCAATTTTTACGGAGAAAAAGATAGTGATGTTCTAGATATTTCTATTCATAATAAAATGTGGCATAGGAATCCGTCTAGTGGTAAGCGGTTACTGTTGCTCATGGAACATTCCATTCCAGTGAATAGATATTATATTTCATTTATTTATTCACAGAATATACATATCAGTTTTATTGTTATATAAAGTGAACGTATATAACGTATATATGGTAAACGTATCTGATAATATGTTATGTTGCTTTAAACAATGTGTCATTGAAATAACGCAAAAGCTGCAAATAGGTTGTTCTGTATCGAGACTAGAATTGATTCTACCACTTTATACAATAGGTTTTCTTTTCCTAACTTATTCTTCATTTCTAGTATATCTTTTAGTCTACGCGCAGTTAAGCAAATACCTACACGCATTCATTGCCGCATATGCGCCCAGTCACAATCCTGTACTGGGTAATGAACGTCACGAACGATTTCGTCAGAAAAAACTTTACATGTTTGTAACTTTGTATTTATTTACTAAAATATTTTTATTGTTCACTAGAACGGTATTATATATGTTCATTTATAATTGACATGTGACAGTTCCTCTCTGTACACAACTCAAAATTAAAAATTAGATACTGTTTTTCAAGTTACGACGCGAGCGTTTGAAGTTCATCGAACTCTGCAACGTTTTTGATAAATGCCGCTAAAGTACCGAGAGAGAGGTTTGTCGCAATAATTAATACACAAGGGACCGTATAAAAAGAAAATAAATATTCTTGAAGAAAATATTATTTACTGGTTAGATAGCTGTCTTCGGGTTTGCTTGCTTTATACATAAGGTGTAATAAAATGAACCTGCATCATTCTAAGGGACTATTGCAAACATATATAATATATATTTGACATTAATTGATATTCAACGTTTTTTTATGATTCAAAATAATTATTACAATAATAGTAAAATAGGGTCATACTCATACTAGAATATGTAGTTTTTACTATTGATATTTATTTATTTATTTTTAAACTAAATGTACATTGTAGGTCTTAAAATCTATACACATGCACTTACAACTTAGTGGCCCTTTCCAGGCAGAGCAAATTATAGTAAATAGGTAATGAGTAAATAGTAGAAGCGACCGCCAAGACCCTAGGATGACCTTATTTTACTTTCACTATGGATAGTAATAATTATTTTGAATTATAAAATAAATATCAATAAATAATATAATACGCTGCAATCCAACAGCTGCTGGGCGTGCTCGACGGGCCACGTTACCCCTCTCTCACAGAAGACTACTTTAAAATGTAGTCTTCTACGTATTCGTACGTGTTTCGGTAGTACATGAGATGTGCCAGAGCCTATTCCCATCCTATCCCTCACTATTTTCCCAACACTTTATCCAAATCCATTCCTGTATCTCGGAAGGTAGGCAGCGCATCCGGGGGTGTGGCAACCTTTGTCATTTTGGACTAATGTTGGCATGTATCGCGGATGTCAATGGGCGACAGTATCCACTTACCATCAGGTGGACCCCGGATCCGGATTCCCGGATGCGCTGTCTACCTTTGCAGATTAAGAAACGGATTGAGAAAATGGGGAGGGATAGGATAGGATGGGATGGGAATGGGCTCTGGTATATCGCACTCACTACCGAAACACGTGCGTATATTGGGGAAATACGATAAGGTAGGAAATGCAGCACATTTCAAGGTAGTCTTCTGTGAGGGGGTAACGTGGCCAGTCGAGTGCGCCCAGAGGCTGTTGGATTGCAGCGTGCACTCTCCCCCTACCATTGAAATTGAGAAAAGTGTTCGGTGCTCAGTAGTGCGGCAAGTGTTGGCGGGGGCATTACCGTGTCGCCTGATTCTATAAATTTCTCAAACAAATTATCGCTATACTAAAATACAAACAGTATTTTTATTATATTATGTAGATATACATATACAAGAAATACACAGGTATAGCAGAAACAAAAATATTATATTACAAATTAATACCAGAAAATTACACAGCCATTGTAATTCTCACAATTACACCTATTCCAGAACGTTCTGCAATTAACATTTCCGTCAATTACGCTCACATTTCTGTACCTTAAGCCCTTTGTTATCTTGTTAGCATGTTTAGATGGATATTATCACAGTAAAATAAACAAAACGGTAGCCTAACTCAAGCTTTATATCAAAGTATGTAAATGTCTTTTTTTGAAGGAAGGTAGCAGACGAGCATACAGCCCATCAAGTGGTAAGTGTATACATGTTAACGTCAGTCTACAATGACAAACGTTGGCAAGCCCCTGGATGCGCAAACCAATATTTGGAGATTCAGGAATTGGTTTAGGAAAAGGGATGTAAAAATGGAGAATAGGAAGTATAGTTATATTAAATTCAAGGGAGTAGGATTTAACCAACGGTCGAATGGTAGCAAATGCTGTAAGGTATTAAGTCCACCTCTGTACAATATAATGCAAAAGGAGTGAATAAATAGGTTAGGGATTCCCAATATCTGTCAATGACTTGTCATCTATTCATTTCCGACATCGATATTAATGTTCTATGCCCTGGAATGGTACGGTATAGGATCTCTCCTTGCAATTACAATGGCTTAAGAGGAGTTACCCTCCACCACTCATTCTAGCAGCCGTGCGAAGTTCGCCTTCGATATCTACAACGGTTTGTCAGATAAACCCAGCTGCTGCACATGTGCAGATTTATTTAAATTCTCTCCTATGCAGGTTTAATCACATACTTTTTCTTCATCGCTATCGCAACCACTTCGACTTCATGTGTATGTTGAGAACGGGTTATCATTATATTTGAACACACCTTCTCGATTCAATCAGGTACATGTTGTAAAATTTAAATACACTGTGGTTATATACTGTGGTTTTTACGTGATTTAATCGTATATTTTAATGATATTAACGTCAATTCGCAAAAGATCGCATTTTTATGTTAACATTCGAGTACCCTTAAGAAGATGAACTACTGGTTATTTTACATAGTATGATTTTACCGCCTCTTTCAGCGTCTTACCCTTGTACATGCTAAATGCAAATTTTGAACGATATTCCTCTACCACTTAGTGTGGTTGTACTTACTAAGATAGCTGTCATTAGATTTTTGCCAGTGTAGGTAGAGTATGCCATATAAGTAGGGGTTAGAATCAATTGTTATGGAAATAGTTAATACCATACCATGCCCTCAGCCTATCTCTCCACCGCTGGATACAGTCTTCTCCCGCGGCTCGCCACCACATACGATCTTGGGCTGTTCTCATCCGGCCACCACTGGCGAACTTCTTTAAGGCGTCCGTCCACCTGGCCAAAGGTTGTGCCACACTGCGCTTCAACAAATAAATATAATGATTAAAATAAAATATCGTCTATTGTGTACGAGCACAGTAACGAAGCCACGGCTTTAAACAGCCCGAGATAAAACTGGGAGTAACACGGTTAACCTAACGAGCAGAACGGTCTTATGTTTTACTTATTTTTACGAGATTGTAATGTGTATAAATATACAACATACCATCTAAATAAAGCAAATATGCAACATGTCGACCAATTTGAAATATGTATATAAAACCGTTCTAAAGAGAAATGAACCTTAAATAAATTAAAAGTCACAAACATGTAAGGTTTTGTTGTCCTATCTAAAACGTTCGTAGTGCTCATTACTCATTACGCGTGCTGATTACTACGAGGCGCGTGCGACGCAGCTCGGGCAACGAGCATAGAATAAAATACATAAATAAATTGGACTATAAATCATGAAAAAAAACCTAATGTAAAAACGGGTAGAATCGATTCTGACATGTTACATAGCCCCAAAGGTTAGCTGAGAGATAATGCTATATAGCACTAAGTCCGCCTTTTGCTAAGCCAATAAAGTGTAATGAAATAAAATATATTCCGATTCCCGTTGTAAGGCATAGGTATAGACCTCGTGTGAGGTAATGATGTTGATAGTATGATTTTATGATTTTCAAAATTCCAAAATTCCAAAGATTTCTCTTACTTACGATTGTACAATAGATTTCTTACGATTTGAATGTGAATTCAGGCCGTAGCTTTAGGCCGTCATATCTCTAAAGTTTAATGGTTGTATGTATATATAGAACGATAGTATAATGCTCCGTAATACAATACTAATCTATCTAAAATATGGAGACGCTACACAATTTGTATGAGCATACAAAGATCCATCAGGACCTGTCTGCCTTAAACAATATGAATTTCCATAGTTCATTGGCCTCGATGTAAGTAAGAATATATTGTTATATATTCTTTATTCATCATTTAATCCAATGAGTGGAAAGTGATTCATTCAGATCGATTAAGGAACAAATTTACACTACATATTGAACTTGGTTGATCGCTTGCTACTTTAAAAAAAAACTCGTCACAGCATTTTGTTTCTTTAGTATGAAATATTTACATTACTTCTTTGCCTTATTCTTTTTACTTCAGTTCATATCTATGTATGTACCTACATATTCATGTTTTTTTTTTATATTTTATACAATTATGATTTTTTTATTATTATTTTCTTTTGAAAGGTTCGAAAGCAAAAACTGTATACTAAATATAATTATAATAAACATAAAAAATAGAATAATATGAAAAGAAAATAGAAAAACACAGAAAGCACAGTAATCCCCTTTCCAGTCATTTAATACCTACAAAAATGTCAATGTTCTTTAAAATAAACATTTAACTAAAAGGAGGTAATGAAAACATTCATACGGATTTTCCATTCGGAGTGCGTTTCACAGGACGCGGGTGTCCAAGATTTACGACGAGCGCGGGACGGCCCCGGACAGCGGACACCGCCCGGACAACTGCCGCAAGATAAATTGCACGGATTCCGCTAAAACTGTACTATTTCACGCGATTTTTAATCCTATTTGCACTGCGATATATTTTGACGTGTATTTTTTTTGACGACTTATGATACGTCATAATGTGCCTGCTAATTGGTTTATTTATTTAGTAAAATATTTGGTTTAGTTAATTTTAAATTATTTCTTGTAAGGCTATATGATTGATCGTGTTTGAATAACAACATCCCATCTCTTTCAATGGGTGTCGTGAAAAGCCCTGAGGAATTACACCATCTCTAAAAGAGTGGACTCACCAACTGGCTTTCATGCACAAGACAGTGTTCATGAGGAGATCCATCTCCATCAGTGGACGAAAAACGTTTTTTTTTAAAATGTTTATAAATTACTAGCGATGCGCTCCAAATTCATTCGGGTAGTGACGTGATAAAATGTAAGTATTCATATAATTAGGAAATAATGGCATAAAGATTAAGCAGAATTGTAACTTTTCCAAAGCAAAATGTAATATCCTTTAGTATTTGTAGGGGGAGAGTGCATACTGCATTCCCACAGCCGCTGGGCGCACTCGACTGGCCACGTTACCCCTCTCTCACAGAAACCTACTTTGAAATGTACTGCATTTCCTACTTTATCTTATTTCCCCAATGTACGTACGTGTTTCGGTAGTGAGTGAGATATGCCAGAGCCCATTGCCATCCCATCCTATCCCTTCCCATTTTCCCAACCCTTTCTTCCAATCCATTCCTTAATCTGCAAAGGTAGGCAGCGCATCCGGGGGCTTGCCAACGTTTGTCATTCTGGACTAATGTTGGCATGGCATGTAGACATCCGTCTATGGACGATAGTATCCACTTACCATCAGGTGAACTGTATGCTCGTCTGCCGCCATTTTTCTATATAAAATAAACAAATAATTTTTTCTTGTACGATATTAGCAAAATAAAGTGAAAACAATAGTTATACTTATACAATACACGTGTTGACAATAAATAGTTTGTAATTTAACAGCACTACCCTGTTAATAGTTATATTTCTACATCATATATGTTATAACGTGTGACATGTATATTTATTAAATACACTCCCATGTAACACATGACATGTAAATTGATTAATTACGGTATTTATTCTCACCTAAGGTATTTCTTTAATGAACCATTTTAGTTCCGTACGATCGTGTCGGCGGAGAGAGTGAGACAAGAGAGAGAGCCCCGGAACTGCGTTTCGTTACTACAATATAGAAGGTTTCTTATGTTAAAATTAGTTTCATCCTGCCTATTGTGTGCAAAGGGTCCCGGATTCGATTCCCGGTAGGACATTCATTTGTTTCAAGACACATGTTTATTCGGGACTGGGTGTGTATTTGTTATTTACTTATTATTTATTTATGTCTTTAAAATTGATAGATTACAGTAAAATATTTAAATTTATATTTCCACTGCGTGTTTTCGTGAGATGATATCTAAAATTTACTGCATTTGCGGAACATTCCACGAGATTGGAAGATTAATGTACAGTCAGTATGAACACTGTTCACAGCAGGATTTCCTTGGTTTAGACATTTTACGAGGACGTTTATTTTTTGTAAAAAGAAATGTACAATCTGGGAAGCTTAATGTGGCCAAAATCATTCCGCTCTAGCCTTTATTTACTGGGTCATTAAGCTGCTCGTAGGTAAACAACACTATATCACTAAAGTCTCAATATTTGGGAAAATGTAACCGACAAGACGGTCCATTTCTCAGATAATGTTACATTTATTTATTTATTTGTTTAAACATAAACCATCAGTCAATATTTAGTCAACCATCAGATTAAACAGAAAACGAACGGGGGTTCGGTTTCGATTTAAATATGTAAATGTTCATATATAGATAATATAATTAAATAAAAATAATAACGTATATGTACCTACATATATAGTAAATAATATGTATATAATTACAAACTAATATTATAAATGAGAAAACGTTGGATGTCTGAATGTTTGTTACTGAATCAATTGTTTGATTAGTGGCTTCTAAAATTGAGGTTTTCCTAGTTTGAGAGTCAGGGCATTATTGTATATAAGTACAAATGTGTTATGTCAATAAAGATTTGTATTTGAATATACTTTATGATCGTCTCATAAACTATTGAACTTCATAAAAGTAAATAACCGAAGTTTAAACTCAATATTCGTGATTAGTCGCCACGGTACCGGTCCGTGGCACGACAGAATTCATTTACCTTCTATATAATTTATTGCCCGGTACCGGCGCTCTCGTGTAAACACACACCGGTTGTAGATACCATCAGCTTACGTGACTTGTGCCGTTTTGTAAATTATAGTTCAAAACAAACAATATTTTGTTTAAACATCAGCTAATACTCAAAGTCAAAATTGCTACAAAAATAATACGAGTTGTAATTGGATATCTACCGTTCTGCACAGTTATGCATAATCAGTTGAACCAAACGAAAAAAATTAAATTTTACAGCAAAGAAGATTATTTATTTGTTTGTCAATTGTCAAATACTAGATTATTTTACGTGGCGCGATTATTTTAGTAGTAATAAAACATCTTGTAAAATATAAGTGAAAATTCAAAAATATTTTTGACGCTTTAGATTGTAGATTCCGCTAAATTGAATCGAATACATATCACAAAATAAATATCAAATGTGGCATTTGGACTAGTTATGCATAATTGTATCCAATTGGTCGTGTGTCGGCCGAGTGAGAATAACGCCATGCCAGCTCTTCCCGTAGGTGCTGTAAAAGGCGACAGTATCCATGGGCGAAAGTATCCACTAATGACCAGGTGGTTTTTTAATTTTTATAGAATAGATTTCAGACGATCGGACGGGCCACATGATGCTAAGTGGTCACCGACACCTACGATCATCTACCGCCCTATTTCCTAAATAAAAATTGCTTCTAATTCCCTTATCAGTAAATTAGTTTCGCTTCCATTCCGTCCATTTACTTTATTTTCGTAACCGTAGATTGACCGCTAGAGAATGCCATAAGACATTATGTCCACCTTTGTAATACAAGTTTCCGGCCTGACAAGGAAAAAGGTCAATCGAGTTCATAAAACTATTTTTATCTTTCAATATTAGTCTCCGTCTATTTGAGACACACTTTTCAGATCGTTTAATTAGCACTTCTATCCCAGTATAAAGATAGTTAGAAGTTTTGTCTTCAAAATGGGCGAAAACCGCAGCGGCCACTTCATCATCAGTGGAGAATCTTCGACTCCCTAAGTCCGCCTTGAATTTTGAGAACAAATAATAATCACTTTAAGCCACATCAGAACTGTTTGAAATTGGCGCGAGCGTCTTTGCATACCTTGAATATTTTGAAGCAACATTTTTTTGTCCCCGCCATATTGAAGGCGGTTTGATATTTTTGAGTAGTAACACGCGCTCGGCGGCGAGCAGAGTTAAATTGAGATAAATTCACACCGCGGCCACGGACAGTTGTTATTTGGTATTCGCGCCTAGTAATAGGTCTTGTTCGCTGATATCCTGTGCCACGCGAGTGAATTGGTTGGATTTGTTGTGATTTTGCTTGTGGTTTGGAAGTGATTCTCGAGGTGATTTGCTGCCGGGTGTGAGTTGCCGAACGATAGCGGCCACCGGCTCACCACAGGACGAGACTTGGATTACTACACAAGTATTTATTGGGAATGTATATATATATTCAATCACACTAAGATAGGTCACGTCTAGTAGGGACTAGCGTAGGTACACTATCCAGATTTGTGTGTGGGCAAAACCACCTGGGGTAAGTGAGACCTCTAAATTGTGTAAATTGTTGATTATTTGCTTACCCACCATTTTGGTGGATATATTGAGTAAGTTTACATTTGGGCCCGAGTGCACATTCCTCGGGCTGCTTTCGCGTAACGCGAGGCGCACCTAGTGTGCGCATCGTAAACAAGAACTATAGGGTGGGTGGCGAATTTCCGTGAAGCCACACTTTGAAACAGCAGTCTCAAAGCAGCTTTCGGCTGTGTGGACGGGTGCATTGTCATGGAGAAGCCGCACATCTTTGCTTAGTCTTCCACGACGTTTCTGCTTGATTGCTTCTCATAATTGCTCTATAAAGTTAGAATAATAGCTTCCAGTCACCGTAGTATTGGGTTCCTTTATGTCTATAACCAATATTCCTTGACAATCCCAGAATATTAAAGCCGTAATCTTTTTGGTGAACAGAGTCACCTTTGCCTTTCTAGGCGGTGCTTCATCAGTACGACGTCTCTCCATCAACTCCCTTTTGTTACAATTGACTCCAAAAAATGGTTTTCCTTTCTCTAAAAGGTCTCTAAAAGTTCCTTAGAGCATGCTTCTCGTTTACTTCGGTGCACACTTGAAAGAAGTATTGCTACCCACCTCGCACTAATTTTATTCATATGAAGGTTTTCATGAAGAAACCCAAGGACTCTAGTTTTTGAAAGCCCTCCTCTTACTGCTATTTCTTCTATCTTCAGCCGTCAGTCGCTCAGAATTTCCTCTTACACTGATTTCATATTGTTTGGAGTGACTGCCTGAACGGGTCGACCGGAACGAGATTCATCGTCGATCTTTGATGGTAGAAAATGATGGAGAAGAATCCCCGTACATATTATCCAACCTTTGTCTGATATCGGTCGGGCTAACACCTCCCTTTATATGGAACTTAATCATGGAACGATATTTCAGTTTAGAACATTTTAAAGATTTTGCGACTTCCTGTTGTTCTAAGAGTCGAGGAATCAAAACTAACGAGGGCTGAACTCTACAAAAATTATACACGAATTAGCAGGATAAATGACAATTACAACGATGTATAATTTGTTTTGTTTTTAGATATCTAGAAGTATGTCGGGACAGAAAGTTTTGGATGTCACTGGTAGCTTAACTTACCAAGGGATGTGACCGATGACCTTCAATTGTTCTATTTTGTATTAGTGGCCCCGTTGAGTCAAGATGTGTGCACTATTCAAGTTAAAAGTTTATATACATCCAAAAAGAAATGTTCAATTTATTTCTAGTATATCAACTTTTACTTTCGAAGCGAGTAAATATGCAGGGAAGTCTAAATTCAGCGTTATTCCTCTGGCTTCGCAGACGCGCCGAAGGAAATTAAAGAAACGCTCCGAACCGGATATACCACTGATGCTCTCTCCTCGCTTGCGTACTTTTGACAAATAAGGAAATTTGAAATTTAGTGATGGAAAAAGATACATAAGGCTGGTTACAGTAACCGTAACCAGCTCATTTATCGTTCATCATTTTGTGAATCTGTTAGTTCTAAACCTAGTGAACTTCTCATTATCTCTTACTTTACAAAAGTAAGAAAGGTAAGAACAAAAGACGCGTGTATTTATCTGATTTAAAATATAATTTAAGTTTACGTCGAAGCAAAGCGAAATCAGTAACACTAATGCTGATGTATCGAATTTTTAATCAAATAGAAAAGCGATAGTAATGCAGTTTGATGGCGGGGCGGTGAGTTAGCGATTTCGAATCAAATTGAGTTTAAAATGTGCAATGGGGGAGTCTAGCTTGGGTAGGTATTGATTGTTGACGATTGATTTCACATCTTATTTTAGCAGGATTATTCGGATTCCTAATAATTACAACCCAGTGGGATCTTTTATGTGTATCTCTATTCCCATCCTTTGCTCCGTGTCCTCAAATATTTTTATTATTTTTACGACCACTGCTGGCCATTCATTTTTTATAGAAAATAAAGGCGGCAGATGAGCTGTATGCTCATCTGCCGCCACCTGATGGTAAGTGGATACTGTTGTCCAAAGACATCCGCGATACATGCCAACATTAGTCCAGAATGACAAACGTTGGCACGCCCCCGGATGCGCTGCCTACCTTTGCAGATTAAGGAATGGATTGGAAAAATGGGGAGGAATAGCATGGGATGAGGATGGGCTCTGACATATCTCACTCACTACCGATATACGTACGTACATTGGGGTAATACGATAAGGTAGGAAATGCAATACATTTCAAGGTAGTGTTCTGTGAGAGAGGGGTAACGTGACCAGCCGAGTGCGGTCAGCGGCTGTGGGAATGCAGCATGCACTCTCCCCCTTACATTAGCCTCCTCATGCGCGTTATCGTGTGCATGAGGAAGTCCACTCTTTTAGAAGTGGTATAGTTCCTCAGAGCATGTGATTAGCGACTTTGTTATCCGACATACGCCTAAGAACTTTTAAGTTACGAGTATGTTTTGTTCAACCATAATAATAAAAGTTAAAAATCATATTGTAACAATTAATTATGTCGCTTTGTAGAAGAGAAATAGCAACGTGAAAATATTTAACGATTGTTATTGTTAACAATGACCCTTTATACTTCGCCGTCATGCGACATGCATTTAAATGCAATATGCAGACGTCACATGATCAGATAGTTGCAGCGGATGCAGTGTTAGTCATCGTTGTGTAAAGAACTTTAGTCAAATATGGTTATGAGTTAAGAGAATTACATATACATAAATGTTTATATTAGCAATTAAATATTAGTAATATTTATATGTAAACGGCACGCTGGTCAAGTGAGTTGGCGAGTTCATACTCTTTTAGGTCTAGTTCAGACCTTATAGCTGCTACTTTATCATTACTTAGTCGCTTTTTACGACAACCGCGGGCTAGATGAAAGAGATGATGATGTTAGTCTAAAGCAGTGGTTTCCAATCTTTTTTGACCAGGGACCACTTTGATTTCTTTGTTGTTAGCAAGAACAAGAACAAGGTTCAAGAACAATAATCTGTGTAAATAAACTGTGTCAATCTAAAAGTAAATTTTGATCAAAACAAAAACATATTCGTTAAACTCAAAAGTAACACGCATTAACAGAGTACCATTATAATATAAAACATAACATTTTTAGTAGAAAATTAAATTCGGTTTGCATCAATGAGAGTTTTGAGCTTGCATCTTCTATACAAGTTCGGCAATACTGGGGCTAATATTATTGCTCAAAGCTACACGTATATCATCACTTACTTTCAATCGATTCCTGGACTTGTTTTTAATTACTAGCAAAGCAGAAAACCCTTGTTCGCATAAATAAGTTGTGGAGAAAAGCATAAGATAGCGCAAAGTGATTTCTCAAATATTATTGCATGAAATTGCTTTTTTACACCAAAACTGCTCAAGAGAATCCTTTTTTGTTGAATCTTGAATCTGTCGTATTTTCTTTTAGACGCCATTTTCTGAAAATAAAACAGAAATGCAATCGAATATAAGCATAATAAACAAAAGCGTAAAAATAATGTATTTTTCATAATAAAATAAATAAATAATATAATAATATATAAATAAATAAATATACTTTTACTCTCTTTATTTTTAAATGCATATCGCTATGTAATGTGATATTCTAATTGGGTAGTCAACGAAATGTACCTAACCGTTGTGAACTTTTTGTAATACACACATACATAGATATACCTCACGCCTATAGTCCCTTTTGTAATACCTAGTTTTGATTAAAAGAGCTTAACATAGAAAAATGTGTACTTACCTCTTTTACATAAATCATAAATTAATAAGAATGTTGAGGGCTAACGGTCAGTTAAATTACTGATGCTGTCGAACTACTAAACACTAACAGCCACTCGGAGGGGGAGAGTGCACGCTGCAATCCAATAGCCGCTGAGCGCACTCGACTGGCTTCGTTACCTCTCTCCCACAGAATACTACCTTGAAATGTACTGCATTTCCCACTTTATCATATTCCCCAATGTATGTACGTATTTCGGTAGTGAACGAGATATGCCAGAGCCCATTCCCATTCTATCCCTTTCCACATCCCCAATCCCTTCTCAGAATCCATTCTTTCATCAAAAAAGGTAGGCAGCACATCCGAGGGCGTGCCGTAGTTTGTCATTTTGGACTAATGCCGTTGGACTAATGTGCGCTCGCC
The DNA here is from genome assembly GCA_914767545.1 of Sesia apiformis. Lineage (NCBI taxonomy): Eukaryota > Metazoa > Arthropoda > Insecta > Lepidoptera > Sesiidae > Sesia > Sesia apiformis. The sequence continues at coordinate 3,720,566 of OU611958.1, forward strand.
ACTACTCATCGGCGCGCATCGCTGCACGGCCCGCGTAACAAGGGTTTAATAATTTAATTTTAATACGTAAGGAAATTTTGAAATTTTAAATCGTTCGAACTCTTGCGGACCACTGGTTGGGAACCAATGGTATAAAGCAAGTCGACACCTCACTACCATTTCTTCGACAAACGCTCACAAACAATATTCTCAAACTTCGGCTGTTGAACTTAATTATTGTTTCCACCTATAATAATCCTTAACAACGTGTACACATCAATATGTACACCTTAGTGTACCACAATAAGGGCCAAAATGGAATGTTTTTGATACATACAATCATTAGTAAACACGAGTATCGGATACCGAATTAAACTATGCCTTAAACAAATAAAGTGAGGTCTTGACTCTATCAATTAGTGTTACTAAGCAACCGATGGAAGGTTCACTTCCTTATGGCGTTTGTATAGATAATAATAAAGTCGTTTGAGTGACTTTCGACAATATTGAATAGGAATGTTGTATTTAATAATTTAATTAGTTTGTGCAAAATTATATTAATTATCAGAATTCTCGAGTGGCAATGGGCTGGTTGTATCTGCCGTAAGACAGACAAGCGATGAGAAGGAGACTTTTGATAGAGACCATGTAGCGGGAAGCGCAGTGTGAGACGTACTCCAGTCAGGTGGATCGACGACTTTAAGAAGTTCGCCGGTGGTGGCTGGATGAGAAGAGCCGAAGGTTCACCACCACAGACTGTGGTGGTGAACCTTGGGGGAGGCCTATATCTAGCAGTACAGACGTGTATCTGTACTAGTAGACTGTAGCTTTTTGACTCGTTAGTCGCCGACTCGTCGCCGCACCCGCCATACTACGCCACTGATTAAATCTCGTAACGAGATTTAATCAGTGGCGTAGTATGGCGGGTATGGCTGGTGCGGTCCGCACCGGTCGACACTTCACTAGAGGCAGCAAATTTCAAAAGTGTCATTGAGAAAACACGGGCTAGAGAAAAAAATTACATCAGAAAGTAAAATTTCAATTATTTAGTTCAGAATACATAAATATGACGTCCTCCCACGTTGGATTTAAATACTCGAATACTATTTAAAACTTCACAAATTATATTTTTAAAATTTCTCGTTGAAGTCAACTTAGAAGTTAAAAAAAGGAGTCGATAGGGTTTAAAATAAATGATTTCTCTACTTGTCCCTATGAATGTATGAATTCCCCTATGAATTCCATATGAAATGTAGGTCGATTAGAATATTTATTTTACCTAAATACCAAATGATATAAATTAGCTATTTCATACCTCTGAGTGGCAGCGACCACGCATAAAAGGTTGCTAGCTCTCCATCTAAATGTGATTAGTCAGCGGTGCTACAAACGAAACTGGCATTCGTTTCGTCGTTCGGGTAGTACTTTTAAAAAACAACCTATTAACCTGTATGATATTAACATCTTTGATTGTAAATTTTAATAAATTAATTTAAGAAGATATTAATAAAATAATTTTGAAACGACGAACAAACTTAGACTGGATTTTTGAATGATTATAATATAAAACTATTAGTGATAGATGTGCCAAATTATTTTTTGTACGAATTATAAAGATGATGTAGCTTACTTTGAGCGTGTTTCAATATTTTCATGATAGATTACGAAAATATGGGGGAGGAGGCGGCAAATTTAGGATCCGCACCAGGTGCTAGTGACCCATGCTACTGCCACTGGATTTAATTATTCAATTAACGAGAGGTATGGAGAATTTTGAAGTGAAAATCTCGTGGGAATTGATGATCTGATTATAATCATCTCCGCGACCTATTGTCAAGTTCAACATATCTACTGACTTCTTTAAGAGGACGATGCTATATCCTCCGACTGAAACAGAATTAGTTAATCACATACAGTCTGTTTCATAATGAAGTCATCGCTATTCTGATGTTCTCTTTTTTTGACGTCTACAGATAATTTCTGTAGCAACATAGAAAAGGGCGACAATTCATGAAAATAATCAACATGTAATTTTTTTTAAAAATTCATTTATAAAAAAAAATAATACACAATACAATAATAAAAAAATACACACTGAATTTCAGAGGAAGAGTGCATGCTGTATTCCCACAGCCGCTGGACGCACTCGACTGGCCACGTTACCCCTCTCTCACAGAAGACTACCTTGAAATGTACTGTATTTCCTACCTTATTTTATTTCCCCAATGTATGTACGTGTTTCGCTAGTGAGTGAGATAGGCCAGAGCCCATCCCCATCCCATCCTATCCCTCCCCATTTTCCCAATCCATTCCCTAATGTGCAAAGTTAGGCAGCGTAGTCATTCTGGACTGATGTTGACATATATCGCGAATGTGTATGGACGACAGTATCCACTTACCATCAGGTGGACTGTATGCTCGTCTGCCGCCTTTTTATATAAAAAAATAAAATAAAAATAGACACAAAAAAACGGAGGCTCGTCCAAAGTGAATATATCTGCCTAAACAAATGTACACAAAGGTCGCTGCCGATAGGTCTAAATGGCGGACAATGGGGGAGGCCTATGTCCAGCAGTGGACGTCCAAGGGCTGAGAAGAAGAAGAAGAAGAAGAAACAAATGTACGTTATAGAACAAGTGACATTTTTACGACAGCGTAGGTAAGTAACATTAGGTACTCGTATATTCGGAGATTACAATAAACAAATTTCAATAAACACCGCTTACTCTCTAAGTTTATCAGACATTGATTATTAATTATTTTCTATTATTAATTATTTTATATATTTTCATTATTTAATTATTGAGCAATACCTTAATTTAGAATACATATATCTTTCAGATTAAAAGCCTCGGTTTCTTGCCGCTACATATTTAAAAGGTAACGAAACAAGCTAAAGGTTATCGGATCATACAAAAATACATTAAAGTCATCACTAACGCAATCTCTGGAGCTCGTAATCGAATTCCAACATCGCCGCCCGCTCATCACTCACCATCAGATGGAGACGCCTCGCAAATTGAATTCGATACTCAGCGATACGATACAACACAACCTAAACATGTATGCATGCATATACACCATATCTATATTTGTACATGTGTAACCGTAGCCAGTCCACTTTTTACAACCATTGCTGAACTGCTGGATATTGTAGGGGGAGAGTGCACGCTGCATTCCCATAGCCGCTGGGCGCACTCGACTAGCCGCGTTACCCCTCTCTCACAGAAACCTACTTTGAAATGTACTGCATTTCCTTACTTTATCGTATTTCCCCAATGTACGTATTTGTTTCGGTAGCGAGTGTAATATGCCAGAGCTCCTATCCTATCCTATCTTATCCCTCCTCATTTTCCCAACCCTCTCTCCCGATCCATTTTCTCACCTGCAAAGGTTGGCAGCGCATCGGGGGCGTGCCAACGTTTGTCACTCTGGACTGACGCTGGCATGTATCGCGGATGTCTATGGGACTACAGTATCCGCTTACCATCAGATGGACTATATGCTCGTCTGCTGCCTTTTTCTATAAACCTCCTCATGTGGATTGTCTTGTGCATGAGGAATGTGTCTCCTTAAACCGCCACGCTGGTCAAGCTGGTTGGTGAATCCACTCTTTTAGAGGTGATGTAGTTTTTCAATGCTTGTCATAGCGACTATGTTATCCTTAAGTAGCCGTGGATGTCGACCCACGAGAAGAGATGGGATGATTGTACTATATAATACACGCTGCAAACACACAATGAGGGGGTATTAAGTACCCCCTCCAACGCTATTGTACCGAGTAAAGTTCAGTCGGTCCGGTATCACCCGCGAGATTCAGAGTGGACAGCAAAGGTCCCCACAGTTCCGGCTTTCATCGCCGAGCCCGCATGATACTAGTCATCTTATTAAAACGGGTCCAATTCAAGTGTGAGCCCCGGAGCACAAAATAGGGAATTACACGCATAACGCTCTCACGGAAGCTAAAGAGTCGCTTTATATATAATGAGCGACTCCGGATCCTCGCCAAGAGATAGTGCAGGAAGTGGCCCGGACGCTATTCTTGTCCGGTAAACCTAGTCTCTCAGCGACCTTCTCGACCAGCGCGACGTGGGAACCGTACTTTGTACTTTTCTCCACGTGAGCCGTGTCGAGAGGACGCTGAGCGGACACTACCTGAGCATCCACTATCACTCCTACACCATGTTTAACCGCTATAATGTCCGGCCTCCTCAATCCCAGTGCGGTAACGACTCTAGGCTCGATTTCCAAGGTCCAACCAGTTTTCCGTAGATGAGTGGCAAGGTGTTTCACCACCCCGTTATGTCGCTCAATCCGGCCACCGTGCGTTCTAAAGCACTGCTGGATGGTGTGAGCTTAGCCTTAGCTCCTTAGCCGCGCATCCAGCGCGGCAATTCAACGCGGACTCATCACCACCAGTTCTGCGCCCCTGGGTGGTTCTCATGCGAGATGGGAGCGCATTTATGTGCGTATGTAAGAACTGCACGTAGTCTCGACCGGACACCTGCATACCACACACACACACACCACTGTTGAAATTATCGTTGAAAATTAAAAAAATGATTTTCCAAAACAATATAAGCCGATACGATAATTTCCTTTTAAGCATTTATTGTCGACATCTTCATAATACCTTATTATTATTACAAGTCTTTAATCAGTGCAAACATCGTTTTCCCCATTAACCGGCCCAGTCGATTAAATACTTAATTAATTGACTATTCGGCCTTTGTCGTTATGATGATGTACAAATTCAATAAGGGACTGCGGCATAAAAGGATGAATGTAATTTTAACGTAATGATTTTTTTATAGAAATTGTTTTAATACTGTACCCGTAACCGATCCTTTTATCGTTCACTGCATAGGGATTTGAGGAATTTACTCTTTTAGTGGTGGTGTAGTTTTTCAGAGCTTCTGATAGCGGCTTTGTTGTCCCTTAGTCGCCTTTTACAAAACCCACTGGGTTTTGTAAAAGGCGACGGGATGGTGTCATTCCAAAGCCAGCCAAACAAAAACAATTACGTCAGCAAAAACTCGCTACACTGTTTTTTGGAATGTACAAGGTTTGCATCAAAAAGAAAGTATACATTATTTAAAGAAACTGTATGGTACATGTAAGTAGTATTGGCTAATCTAGCGTTTTAAGAAACATACTCTTCTTTGCAGCTTGTTTATTATCCAATTCAATACACGGCCGGTTCGGACCAACTGCAATAACAACGTTATCCGATACTGTCAGTTGGGTCAACGAAAATGAACCTAATAATCACAATAATAATTCATTTAGAAACGCAGAATAAGTTTGTAATGGAACTATTTATTAGTTCTATTGAAACTATTTATTACCGCTTAAGATAGGAAAGAATAATTACTTACGATCTAATAATTTAACTCCTTACAACTATGGTGTAAGTAATAATATGGTTGACAATTTAGTATACTGAAAGAAAAACACGCCCTGTATTGACTCCAAGTACCATACAGATTTTCCAAGGGGCCCAGCTATGTGGACGGTTCATACAACAGATTGCATACAGTTGTTGACGTCTGATCGCTCCTTTATTTTCTGTGTGCAGGTTTCACTGCAAATATTTTGTCTGGATTTTGTTATTCGACCTCAAACCGATATAAAATGAACGGACATGCACGGATTGCCTCGAGAGATAGGGATATCCTCGTTTCTAGTGTCTTGGATGAGGCGTCCAGCATAATTATACAGAGTGTCATCGAAATGAATCGAATTGCAGTGAATATTCTAATAAATAATTGAAGTAGCTGAAATGAATGTGTCGTTGACCTTTGAAATATATGTATTTATAATAATTTATAATACTCATCGCATCTGCCAATGTAACTCTTTGTTTAACCCAAAGGTTAGCTGGTGGAGAAGGAGGCATCAGCCTCGCCTTTTGCACGATAAAAATAATGACATTTATTTCGTGCAACAAATCGAAGCGAATCAAATCTCATATTTTTGAAAAAACATAGGAAACAAATATGGCGTTAATTACAAATATGACCCGTTACAGATGTTCTACCGCAACAGGCGTGCCAAAATTAATTGTCAATGTATGAACTGAATTAATTACACACTGAATTAAAAAAATCTAAAAAGTCAAGAACAATCGATAAATACGTCAATCCTAATAATAATATGATAATTATAACAAGACTATGTAAATTGTCAAAATATAATAAAAATGCCAAAATAATAATAAAAAGTTAAACAAAATATAGATGATGGTCGAATCAATTTTAATAATTGTCATTACGCTAAGAGTTATTATCATCATTTATATATATGTATATATTTATGTCATCACATCATGCAACATAATCTCTAGTTAGATAATCTCTATCCCAGAGGCTCATACTTACACATATTAATAATAATGTAATATATAGAATAAAACTAAAACTAATACGATAGTAATGTGCAACAAAATTAAAAAAATAAAAGTCCGTCGATTCCGCGACTGCCTTTCCGTTAGATAGCGCTGATTTTAGCTCAAAACATATTCTCAAAACACTCAAAAGGTTTCTGTCAAAAATATTTGTGTGAAAAATGTACGTCACCACAAAGGACAATGCATATGCTATATGTAGCTCTTTTACAAAGCCTTTGTCCGTACACGACGCGAGGACATTGTTATTGTTCACGAATTGATTTATCGGATAACGTTATTAGTTATTTGCCAGCCTTTCAAAGTTTAGTTACAAGAATTACGTAGGTATCCGGCTCGAAGGACAAAAATATGCGTACTGTTACATAACATAAATATATAGCACATGTAATATTTGTGTAACTTAATTATTATGTAAAGTGGAAGGCCAGCGATATATCGATGAAATTTTAATATGACTGATTCATGTAGTATAGATATAAAACATAGGTGTTACATATAAAAATAATATGCAGCTTGACCGTGCAATATATATAACGTAGTACAAAAATTGTGTAAATTAATATTCTAATATGTCATTCAGAGGATTACAGTGATAATATTTAGAAAAAAATAATATGACAATTTACATCAATTCAACAATTTAACAGCCTGTAAAAGTGTGATGGAAAATTAGAAACGAAATCAATCTATCTAAGCGAGCGAGTGTGAATAGTGTTAAACGTACTTAACTAAATCATTAATTATTTATTTCAAAAATCATGATATACGTTATTAATTTCAGTTACATACAATATTTTTATGGTTTATTGAATAGTTTACAAATGATATTTCAATAAGTGCACTCTAGTTTTAAATATAAATAGAACAAGTTGTATAATCGATACCGCTATATGATTTTTCTTTATTTGGAATATCAATCGATAACATGGAATATGATATCATCACCGGATACTTGTCGCCGTTGACAGTAAGTGCAGCGCAGCTCCTTGCTCATTTTGAAAGAAGTAAGGGCCGATGATGCCTCCAGACTAAAATCCACTAAAAAGACTAAATTGAATTTCCCGTCGATTATCATCGCTCCAAATGCGACAATTTTGCTTGTTAACGAAGCCATTCATTCAAAAATTGGCTTCGTCGCTGAAGATTATCTTTCGGCCAAAAACAGGGTCTACTTCCAATAGCCCCAAAGCCCAGTCAGCTAATATACGGCGCTGTCTATGGTCATTAGGCTTCAGTTCTTGAGTCAATTGAATTTTATACAGATGAAGGTTCAAATCCCGACGCATAATTCGGCAAGTTGAAGTCGCAGAATGACCAAGTTCTTGAACACGACGATAAATTGACTGTCTCGGATTCTCACACACACTGTCCCGAACAGCAACAATGATTTCAGTAGAGCTTGTGTTGTTTTCTTGACGTGCAGGATGTATTCGATCGGCAACTGACCTGGTTTCTTCGAATTTGTTAATTAGTGGTCGAATTGAGGACTCAACAGGCCGATAATTCTGACCATAAATTCCACGTATTGCACGGATCGTTCTACGAATTGAACAGTCATTTTGAGGGTAAAGTTTACTGAAGCTCAATAAAAATTACTGTAAAATATGTCAGACATATCTTTTTAAAGGTGACCGCTATTATAATGCCTCTGTGTCTTGCCTTTGTGGACTATGAGAAAGCTTTCGATTCTATCAAGACCTGGGCTGTTCTGGAATCTTTACAGCGGTACCAAGTCGATTGTCAATATATCGAGGTGCTGTGATATCTGTATAACACTGCGAGCATGACAATCCGAAGCCAAGGTCAACAGACTAGGCCGATCTAGCTGCGCCGAGAGGTGAGACAGGGAGATATAATATCTCCGAAACTGATCACAAACGCTCTGGAACATGGATTTAAGATAATGGACTAGAGAGGACGTGCAAGAACGCCGAGTACATCTCGCATCTTCATTTCGCATAGTTATGGTTAGAATCGCTGGAATATTTGAACTAGATGCTGAATGGCCTTAACGCATGTTAACGCGTCGGTCTCGGAATGAACATAGATAAGACAAAAGTCATGTTCAATGAAAATGTTCTACCGGTAAGCGGTGGAGGTGTAGCACTCGAAGTTGTTGAGCGTTACCTATGTCTATCTTGGGCAGACTTCAGAAAACTTCAGAAAAAAGGTCGATAGATGCATTCAGCTTGGTTGGGCAGCATTTGGGAATCTACCTTTCTCTTCGCTAAAACCACAAGGCTTGAAGACGAATTTTTTGCAATTAGTGCTTCCTGCCAGCTGTGACGTGCAGAAACGTGACCTCTGACGATGGGTCTGATCCATAAGTTTAAAGTCGCTCAGCAAGCTATGGAGAGCGTTATGCTCGGGATAGGATCCGTAACGAATAGATTCGCCAAAGAATTGTTGTCACCGACATAGCTGACAGAATCAGCACGCTGAAGTGCAAATGAGCAGGTCATATTTGCCGCAGGACCGATAACCGATGGAGTAGACGAGTCCTCCAGTGGAGGCTACGTACCGGGAAGCGCATTGTGGGACTCACTCCGGCCTGGTGGACCGATGACTTGAAGAGGTTTGCTAGTGGTAGTTGGGTGAGAAGAGCCGAGGTTCTAGTGTGGTGACGAGCTTTGGGAGCGACGTATATCTAACAGTGGAGAGACATAGGTTGATGGTATGGTAGTTTTAGCCTACTGATTGACATATGTATTAAAATATTTCACACTATTTTTGTAAGGCCTTGTAAACATAGATGGGGATTTTTAAACAACGTGACAAGGACCCCGACTTGAGTTTTGTTATTGTTCCGTTAAGTATGTAGGTACTCGTAGGCATGTATTAAATATTGTAATGTTTACTACAAAATTCATTCATATATAATGACGCATTTAAAAAACTAGTTTTTAGGCTTTATGTATGGCAAATTTCTATTAAAAATTGGATGAAAACGGAGAAAATTATTTTTTTGTAAATAAAATATTTGTAATGTTTGTATCACAATGAAGTCAAAATCATGATTGGAATCAATGGTTTCAGGGTTCAGGGAATAGTTTGAACACATCCTTTATATACTAACCTGATTTAAATATCAACAAATAGCAAACATAACATACACTTAATAATACACATAACTTAATCATACATACATAACATACACATTGTTAAACATTCATAATCTTGTCACTTATTCCCAACAATCTATTGAATTTTAGTTATCCTTTGAAGTGCAGGGCTCCATTACCGCGCAACATGCCCTAAAATTTTAATATTAGAACATTAAAATAACGCCCTGTAATTATGAAACAGGACATCCTACATCTTTATTGACCATTTAAAAGGACATTTGGAGAGCTCGTGAATACCTGATGGCAGGGTAGTTAGAAAAAGTAAATTACCATCAAAAAGGTCGCGCATCACACGGACCGTTTCATTTTCATTGTGCCTAACACTGTTTTATTCTTGTAATAAAAACTCAGCGCACGTTTGCCGGCCTATATTAATATGTATGAATTCGGGCATCCTCTATTAGGGCTGCTTGTTGGACTGTCTAAGGTAACTGTGAACACCATTGATGTTTATGGGTTTGGGCATAATAAAGAGTGGGTGAAACACTTATTATGCCCAAACCCAATGAGGAAGAGAAATAAACTGTTGGCATAGTAAACCACATAACATGAGATGGATTGTCTGTAGTGTTGTAGAAATGAACGCCGAGCGGTCGAACGCTAACTCGGCGCTATACATAAGTATAGCTAAATACATAAGTTGATTTTCTGCAATGGTATATTTTTCAACCACTTTAAGTATTGATTTTGGACGGAGCTAATTATTGTTATTCTTGAGTAGGTATTGTTTTTAGTAGATATTTTTTTTTATTGACGAAGGCCGCAGACGAGCATACAGTCCACCCGATGGTAAGTGGATACAGTCGCCCATAGACATCCGCGATACATGCCAACATTAGTCTAAAGTGACAAACGTTGGCACGGCCCCGGATGCGCTGCCTACCTTTGGAGATATAGGAATGGATTTGGAGAAAGGGTTGGGAAAATGGAGAGAGATAGGATGGGAATGGGCTCTGGTACATCTCACTCACTACCGAAACACATACGTACTGGAAATAAGATAAAGTGGGAAATGCAGTACATTTCAAGGTAGTCTTCTGTGAGAGAGGGGTAACGTGGCAAGTCGAGCGCGCCCAGCAGCTGTTGGATTGCAGCGTGCATTCTCTCCCTCAAGTAAATAAATTATTATAGTAAATAGATAAAATTATTATTGTCGTTACGCCTTAACCACTTCGAGTGTTGGTTTTAGATGGAACTAAATACGTATATTAATTTCTTTATGGTATTAATCTCAAAACACCTTTGGTATTTTGAGCAGTACTAGTTTTTCGTGCACCAGTCTGGCGAACTGGTTTATCTTGAGGAGACTGAACCCCTGACTTCTCAGTCAGTCTGGGGATATTGATGTTTGTCTTTTTTAATATTGACTAAATATGCTGGAAGTATGTTGTTGGCCAGATTTATCCCATCTCCTGCCGTGGGTGTCGAAAATGGCGACTAAAGGATAACAAAGCCGCTACCACGAGCTCTGAGGAACTACACCACCTCTAAAAGACTGGACACGCCAAAGCGCTTGGCGAGCGTGGCATTTTAAAGCCATTCATCCCTCATGCACAGAGAAATGTACAGTAACAAGCAAGGAGAACGGTCCAGTCAAGGGGTTATGGTATCCAACAGTGAATATTAAAATGGGTGGTTACAGACTAAATAAGGGTTAAATTTTAAACTTGTTACTTTTTATGAGTGTTCCTAAAACTAATTAGGTTTTTCTAGTACGGCATCCACGTTACAATGCAACCCCCGATATCTTCCGTAAACTAACCAACACATTATGGTGGCGTCGTCTCATGCATAAGAATTAGACAGGCAAGCAATTTGCCGTTGTAATTGTCTAGAATTTATCACAGCCGGCCCTTCAGGTAGCTTCAGGCACAATACAGTTAACCAGCAGTATCGTAGCGCGTGCAAATGAAGAGCGGTGATAATCTTTTAGTTATTTTTGCTTTAATTTAGTGACATTTAAACCTAAATTTTAGTATTTTTTTATTTTGTACTGCGTAGAGTGCAGTCAGTAAAACATTTTATACCGTAAACACGAAAGACATGGCCGATGTTTTTCCATTACGTTACGATATGGGGCTCTTCATGAGAGCTGTGAACAGGATTCTGCAAGGTCGGCAACGCACCCGCAAGCCCCCCAGATTTGCAGGTGTCCATGTGTTGCGGCGATCACTTACCATCATGTGGCCCGCCCGCTCGCCTGCCATCTATTCTATAACAAAAAATCTTAAAATGTATTTTACTAATAATGCTTAAAGTGTACTAAATACTTAAATAATCATAATAATAGATCATGTTTGTATGTATATATAATATTGATACTACGAAAATTTAAGTCAGAAAAACTTAACCAAAAGTCATTATTCCATACTGAGAACAAGGTCCCTTTATCCAGATAATATTTATGTCGCGTTTATACTTATGGACGTTGTAACGAATGACACGGCCTCTGTTGTAGTCCGTGGTCACCAGTGCGGTTCCAACTGAACACCAGTTTATAGTTTATATGATAACAATTTATTTTAGGACAGTTTATATGAATGAGTTTGTAATATGTATCGTATTATTTATAAGTATATATTTGTTATAATTGTTTCTGTAAAATATTTGCGAATCATTGGCTTAAGTTATATGTAGGTACATATACGTTTCACTGCACCTCCCAAAATGCCTCTCTGTTCAACCCAAAGGTTGGTTACTGACGAATGCCTCCTTTTAGAGTCACGTCTAAAAATATATGACTGGTTTAAGTTCGTCAAAAATATACGAGACGGAAGACAGTGATAAGCAATTATAGGCTGTAGTCAAAAACAATTAATCAAGCTCGTATTACAAGTTCCCCAGCGTTTGTCAACAGTTAACATACTGTTTTCTACGTGTACTATCTTCAATGCTTCAGGCTCGTAAATTGTTACCGGTATGTTAATATTAGGGGGCGCTCACGTAGATTGGATTTCAGCTATAAATTAAGAATAGAAAGAGCAGTGATATCTACGGTAGAGCAAAATTTGTCCCATTTTGCTGGTATATTCCTCGATAACGATGAGCTTCAAGCACTTTTGTTTACTATTGCTTCTTGTATTTGAAACATGATAAGGAAGAACGTTCTAACCCCAAATTCAAATTCTAATGTGTTTATTTGGTGAACGAATGGTTTTATATGGTAATGAGATCTTGGCCTCCAATTCATTTTACCCAAGTATAGGTATGCAAAATTATTTCTAAAATTAATTTAGTTTCAGATTAATTCATCCATATTAAGTCATATAATAATGAATTACATACAATACGGCTTATTTCTTTATGATGATAGATGCAATCAGTCTATCTTTTTTTATAAGGATATAGGCGGAAGAGCATGCTGTCCTACGTGATGGTAAGTGTTACCGTCGCCCATGAACACCTGCAACACCAATGGGTATACGGGTTCGCCGCCGACCTTGCAAAATCCTATTCACAGCTTTCTTGAAGAACCCCATATCGTAGCATAATGGAAAAACCTCTCGAGGCAGTTCGATCCACAGCCTACGGCATTGCGGTATAAAATGATTTTTGGACCGAACAGTACGCGACACCTCCGTATCGAGGAAATGCGGATGGACCGCACTTCTGTGACGGGAGGTGCGGTTGTAGAAACCCGAGGTGGGAATTATATTAAACAATTCTTCAGAGCATTCCCCATTGTACAGGCGGTAGAACGCGCAGAGAGACGCAACGTCTCTCCGAACGCTGAGGCGTTCTAAACCGCTCGTGAGAGTGGGATCGTCGACAATTCGAACAGCACTTCGTTGGATGGAGTCAAATGCGTCCATTTGATATTTTGGTGCTCCAGCCCAGAAATGTGAGCAATACTCCATATCGAGCCTAACCTGAGCTTTGTAGAGCCTTAGGAGTTGCCCAGGGGTGAAGTACCTCTTCGATCTGTTCAGCACATCGAGCTGGTGATAAGTGGATATTGTTGTCCACGTACATTCGTTATATATCAGAATAATGTCTCCGTATCTTTGCATATTTATGACAGAATTTAGAGAAAAAAAAATGAAGAAAATGAAGACTTTATAATTGGGACCAGGAATTCGATTCCATGGGATAAAAATAGGAATAGAGAGAATAATGAGACTTTTCTTATACTTTTACACGCATTCCCCACTTCATGAAATTGGATGTGATGAGCAGTATGGAGAATAATGAAAAGAAAAAGACTTTCCTTCTCCCATTATAATAATTATAATATAATTAATCTGCTATAATATAATTAATATAATAAAATTAATCCCATTATATTAATTATATTTAATCTGCCAAAGATTTAAATATACTTGCTATTAAATGCAATGAGAATGTTTTTTTTTATATTATGATTACGTAATAAAAAGCCGAATGCCAAAGATTTAAATCTGTGCCGAATGCATTATATTTGTTCGCGAAACAAACATAACCAAAGGTGTGTGAGTAGTTTAATATTTAATAAAAGTTATTGCCAATAATGGCGTCGTATTGAGTGCGCTACAATATTTATCAAAAGGACTTAATAGTGCAGGAGCTCACATAAAATATTATTTATTCTTCTTTTAAGCATATTTCATCCACTGCTGGGCGTATACTTCTTCACGTTTTCTCTATTCACGTTTTTTAAGTCGTCGGAGTATACAGTCGGCGACCTGCCCCACACTTCGCTTTCGTATACGGGGTTTCGATCTTGTTCCATTTACGAGCGCATCGAGAGAACGAGCAACGTACGTGCCCTATCCATTGCCACTTCAGCCGTGCACACCAATAGTCTATATCGTCTACCTTAGTGCATTGGCGAATAGTTTCATTTCGTATTCCGTCGCACAGGGATATTGCGAGCATAGATAGAAAACAAATGATAAATTTAATGTGTCGTGCGTCATGCCATCAGCCTAAGACTCCCCATTGCTGTATATAGGTCTCTCCCAAGGCTTCCCCTCATTAAATAAGATCTTTGGCTCTTCTCTACAAGCCACTATTCGGTGCATTTCTTCATGTTCACCTGGTCTGCGGGCGTCCCGTTTCGTTTCGCGGTTCATTCGAGAACTAGGTAGGTCTAGGTTTCCATTAGTAGGTTCCTGCGGCGAGTGTTGGCGGGGGCACTATCGTACTCCCTGATAATGTAAAGGTATAATGCCGTCAGTTATTGTCCAAATAAAATATTCAAATCTTAAATCTGTAAAGATCATTATTTCAGAGTTAGTTAAGTTCAGGTTTTCACTTTATTTTATTACAACGTTGAATATGATAAAATGTAATAAGCTTGTCAGTTAATATACCTCTTATGTCTTCGTAATAATTTATGAAAATATCTTATCAAAGTCTAAGTGCCTGACGAGCCAATGAAATAATAAATCAGAATATCAAACAATTTTATAACTCTTTGAACTAAATAAGGCAGAAAAAGACCTGTAATATGATTTATTACACTCCTTAAAGTAAAGGCTTTATGAAACAATAAGTAAACGGATTATGAAACGAATGGGGATTATAACGCATGTAAAATTATAAGTATATCAAAAAAATATGATGTAAGTAGGTATACAAAAAGGGATCTTACTGCTAAAGCAATCTCCTCCAGGCCACCTTTAGGCGAGAAGAGGTGTAATCGAAGTAAGATATTTAGTTACATATATAATTAGGTAGTCGGATAAGTTCGGGGCCTTTTTATAGTGCAAAAAGACTTTTTTTATTATATAAATATTTATTGAACGGAATATTGACGATTTAATTCGACTATCTTTCGCCATTTTTCTTGAAGAGCCATTATCCCATCGCTGTAAAATTCTTGGTGTTTCTGAGGGAAAAACTGATTTAAATGGTTTGTACAGGCTTCTCTTGAATGTTATTTTACTCCATTTAGAGAATTTTGTAAAGAGCAGAATAAAAAATAGTCCAAATGTGTTATGGCTGGACTATATGGAGGATGCATTGAAACTTCCCAGCCAAGGTTCATCAATTTTTATTTAATCATCAAAGATGTCATCAAAGCAGTCGAGCATTGTCTTGATGGAAAACTAGACCTTTTCTATTCATTAATTATGGGCGTTTATCTTCAAGTTTTCAAAAAAATTCATATCAAAAAAAATCTCTCTTTGTAATAAATAATATTGTATTGATTAGAGAAATACAATGCACCATTCGCATTGTATTCACCTCTCAGACATGGACCTTTGACCTTTTACTGGTTTATTTTGTTCAAAGTTTCACCGGTGGCTACAAAACGACGGACGGGTTAATGCAACGTGTTTAAATTGCATTAGAAATCCATGAAATTTTATTTAAGTTTTTATTTAGCAGTGAATGCGATGTAAGAATTTTCAAAATGGGCCCATTGGTTTTAAATTCACCTCTTACATATAAACAAACAAAAAGAAAATCTCTAAACTTAGAAACTGATTTTGATCATTCTTTATAATTTTTCAACTTCAAGTTATCGATATGTTTTTTTCTTCATGAACCTTCTAGTAACTTACCAGGGGAGTCCTGTGCCCTACAGTGGAGTGTTAAAGATTGTTATCGAATTATATTATAGATTAGAACGTAACAATACACCATTTTGATTTAATGCAACTTGTAAATGAATGAAATTTTATGTAAACTACCATCATATACCTACTGAAACCCATGTAAGAATTTGTAAAATCGGTCTATTGGTTTTTGAGTTCATCTCTTACATAAAAATAAAAAAAAACAAAAATATAATCTTGTCTTATAATATTAGTATTGAAATATTAATCAGGTATATTTAATTAAGTTATGTATAGTATGCTAGTATGCTTTAAAGCAAGCTCGACTTATGGGCAATAAAATTTGTTAAAATAAAAAGAAGTTCACAATAAACCATTTGCATTAATGCAACATGTTTAAATTGCATTAGAAATGCATAAAATTTTATGTAAACGTCCATTGAGCAGTGAATCCGATGTCCGGTGTCGTAAAAACAAATATTCCGGCTGCGAGCTCCCGATCTATTTATTTTATGCATTCCGTCCGAGCGATTTTCGGCCCCAGTTAATTTAGTGTCCATTATATTAGGCCGGATCGAGAGATGAATTCGACTCACAATATCTTTCGTATTAAAATTGAATTCGTCTTATTGAATTTGTCAATTTTATCATTAGCTACAGAATCGCTTTATTAGCTTTGGGTCCGACAGCATTGCCATTTCTTTTATGGGAATTTTAAAGAGCTGAATTTTGAAGGGAGTCAAATTATATAATTTAATGTAGAATTTTCGCTGTCGGTGTGTAATAGAACTTAACTTCATTGGAAGTGAGCTTTTGGAATGAATTAACCTATTAAGTTCTATTGACCTTTGACTGTCAATTCAATTATTTTATATTAATGGCCCATTGATCCAAAACGCACTTGATTAGTCATGTTATCAATTTGTAATGATCTACAGAGCATATATCTTACCTGGCACTCACGAAGAATTTTTGGAATACCCACCACTATGAAACAGAGCCACAGAAATCTAGTATAAATTGGTGAATAGGTGAATTGGTATAATAGGGTTAAAGTATGAAATTGCCGATTTGTACTGAAAAATTAAAACTGTTTTTTTTCTAAAATGTAACATATTTATTTAATCAAAATATGTACCCTCATTATCTATACATTGTTGCCATCTAATCGGAAGTTCATTTATGCCTTTGCGATAGAACTCTGGGGATGTAGATTCGACAAACTGTGTGAAAGCATTTTGTACTGCCTCTTGGGAAGAAAATTTTTTACCACGTAGAAAATTGTCCAAATCACGAAAAAAATGGTAGTTCGTTGGAGCAAGGTCTGGCGAGTACAGAGGATGACGTATGGTTTCTAACTGCAGCTCCTGTAGAGTTACAACGGTTTCTCGTGCAGGCGAAGATCGATTCACGAGTCGGGGCTGTTTCACTGCTAGTTTCGCCATCATTGTTCGAAGTTCGGCACAGTAAACATCTGCTGTTATTGCTTGACCAGACCTGAGAAAGCTACGAGTATAGTGAATAACACCATGAATAGACCACCAAGCAGTTATCATTACCTTTTTATTGGTAAGCTTTGCCTTAGGGCACTGTTGCGGTGTTTGACCTGGGGTCAGCCATTGCATTTTTCGCTGTCGGTTATCGTAAAGAATCCACTTTTCGTCACATGTCACAATTCGATCCAATATTCCTTCATTTCTGTACCGATTCAACAAGGCAACGCAAGTTTCAACACGCGTTTCTTTCTGCAGATCAGTCAAATCATGAGGCACCCATTTTCATATTTTTTTATCTTATTCATTTGATGCAAATGAGTCAATATTGTAGATAAGGTAACATTAAACCATGCCGCTAATTCCTGGGTAATTTGACTCTGATCGGCTTCCACCATCTCCTTCAATTCAGCGTTATTCACCTGTGTTATTATTCATCTTCCACGTGGTTCGTTATTCAAGTCGAAGTTTCCATTACGAAAGCGTTTAAACCAAAAACGCACGGTTCGTTTATTATCAGTCTCCTCTCCAAACGCAGCATTGATATTGCGAGCCGTTTCTGCCGCGTTAGTTCCGCGTCGGAACTCGTATTCAAAGATTACTCGGATTTTCGAAGTATCCATCTTTTCCGTCTAAGTTGAATAAAAAAAACAATTGAAAGTCGAAAATTGAATGTTGCACATTTTTTAAAACAAGAACCTCATAGATGTGAAAAAAGTTTCACTCGAAAATCTCACACCATGAAGGTTTTATGTCAATTCAAAGTATCTATTACTATAAAACGGCAATTTCATACTTTAACCCCTATTATTATATATGCAATAGATTTTTTTCTCTGGTACAATAGATTTTTTCTTCACGACTTTTCGTTCTTCGTCGAGCTAATGATAAAATAAAAACCTGTATTTAAGGAATACAATTCTAAATTCTTCTAAATAATAATTAATTGTCTTGGAATTGGAATTGTCAGCGGGAGAGTGCACGCTGCAATCCAACAGCCGCTGGGCGGGTTCGACTGGCCACGTCAGCCCTCTCTCACAGAAAACTACCTTGAAATGTACTTACTGCATTTCCCACTTTATCTTATTTTCCTAGTGTTTAGGTAGTGAGTGAGATGTGCCAGAGCTCACTCCCTACTTACCCCTCCCCATTTTCCCAACCCTTCCTCCAAATCCTTTTCCTATATCTCCAAAGGTAGGCAGCGCATCCGGGGCCGTGCCAACGTTTGTCATTTTAGACTAATGTTGGCATGTATCGCGGATGTCTATGGGCGACAGTATCCACTTACCATCAGGTAGACTGTATGATCCTCTGCCGCCTTCGTCCATAAATAATATATATAATTATTATTTCAAGATAATCAAGAAACACGATCTTTTAACTTCCGTTTTTTTACGAATATTATCTATCTATTTGAAAAAAATCTGAAAGCATTTTTGTCTTGACACTTCATGTTAGTGATTTTAAAAAAATCTACCCATTGTGGAAGGCATTCTCTATCAGCCAACCTTTGGGTAGAACAGAAAGGCACATTGGGTGGTGCGATGAAATTTATAAACTAAATATAACTTAAAAGATGATTAATAAATATTTTACACAAATACTTGCAATAACTATATAAAATTACTTACATCTCGGTAAGGTTTGTAGATGTGTCAAATCGATTCAGTACCTCGAAATCACACTTGGAAAACTTTTAAAACATTCTTAAAAAAATATTCTTAAACGTCAATGTACATACGACATACACAATATACAATAGATAAATATATAATAGATTCCAATAATAGAGGTACATATATACACGTATACATACATAATGTAGGTACATAAACGTTGTTGTACAGACCTCATCAAACGTTTACAACGTACGGTAAATAGCAAAATCTAGCTTTCGGGTGATCAGCCTTTTTAACAAGGCTACAAAAGTGTCACAGGTAACACAAAAGTTTTAATTAATGGGGCGCCTTCCTTTTTTGTCACGGAATCCTGAAAGCTGTTAAATAATCAAATCGGGCCCAAATCGCTGGCTTATTGAAAGCGACAATTTCTAAAAATCGCAAATTTTATCGCAAGCTACTTTTAAACGTCTGCCGCACATCGTGGCCAACTCCAATAGCAGCAATTATAATGGATAATAATAGTGAAGAAACTGATACGTAATGTAACCAATGACTTTACCAAAATGTTAAAAAAAATACTCTATTGTAAAACTTGATTTTGTTGCATAGCGATAAGTCGGTGGGTTAGGGCTCGAAATATCGCCTCATGCACGTTCCAGGTACTAGGGAAACATGAACTTTCCCAACTACTAACGACATCAAGAATCGAGATAGATACTCTAAAGTAGTGAAAAGCTCTCACGCACAGCTCCTGTTATCCTAATACACGTAGCCCATATAAACATCTAATTCTTTTCTGCGCACCTCTGCACCTTCGTCTCTCCCTCTCGCACACTCGTCTTGTCTTGTTCCCACACATATCGGATGGGACTCGTGCTAGGTTCCCAGTTTCACCCGCGAGCTCGGGGCGAGTGGATGTGTTCGTTTTAATGTAGTTACCGTTATCACGTTTCAGGCGTGTTTTGTCGAAACCTCAATGAAACATTGATGAAAACGCGCGTTTAAAGATTCAACGGTACAGGACGTTATTTGAACTGTGTATTTGATTAGAAATCAGTGCTAAGGATATTGGGAGCATGTAGCCCGCTGCAAGTGACGGTGAGTGCAATGTTTCAGCGTTGGTTTCAGGTGGATAACGTAACTGACGCCCGTTTGTAGCTTCGCTTCTAGTGGAGCTTTTTTTCTTTTGGTTATATATGTTTCTAAAATTTTCATTAAAAGCAGTTTTTTTTATATTAAATTATATTGTTTACAACAGAAACCGATTTGTTTTAGGGATTCAAAATTATATAGTACATATAATAAAATCGCAAGAGTGCCACGTCTGTATATGAAATATTAAAAAAAAGTTATTGCAGTGTAAAGTACATGTCATACAGAGCCCAAAACAACAGTTTTTGGAATTTTTGTCTGTCTGTCTCTATCTGTCTGTCTGAATGCGCATTACGCAGAAACCGCTGCACTGATTTTAAAGAAAATTCTTTTAATGAAAGCTATAACATATATGCTGGATTAGCATTTAGAGTACTCTTTATCTGGATTAGGTTCCCACGGGAATCACAAGTTGTCGCGAACGAAGTCGCTAGCACTGCACCGCTAGATGGTTACTTTTGCTAATTTTTTTGATTTTATATAAAATCTTCTTTAGTTGAAGTAGTCGAAATAATTGTTTAATTAAAATATATCGAGTAAACAATATCGTTTTAAAATAATAAAAAAAACACAAAACGTGTAAAAGGTTTTAAAAAAGGCTTAAAAAAAAGGTTAAAGGTTTTAAAAAGACCCTTAGTCTTTAATGAAGACTTAAATTTTAAATTAAGGTCTAAAATTTTCGCAGCATTCATTGTTCTACAAAGATACTTTCAATTATATTCGATACGTTAATACGAGTATGTTTCTACTTGTAATTAAATACTTTTTTAAAATACTTATAATTTAACTTTATATTGAAAATTGTAGAGATGGATGGTATTAAGTACAGTAATAAAAGATATATCTTTTGTTAAGATTGTAGCTATCCAACAATTTTCATAGTGCTAGTTCCACCAGAAAATTTTACGGTACAAGTTTGTGTGCCAAAACTCGTTAAAATTAAAGTAATTTTCGTGTCACAAGAAAGAGCTTTGAAAGTTGTGAATCACGCAACAGTATAGATCACGTCGTAGATCGCGGAAAAATAGATCGAATATGTCCCCGGAAGATCTGTGGAGCATGACAAATGGTAACATCCTGGACTGTTCCAATTATGTCTTTATCGACATTATGCACAATCTCCATGTTCATTAATACAATACCATGAGAAAATATTATGACAGAATTAAATTAATCGAAGACGATTATGGAAGAGGCTTAAATTTTAAACGGTTTGCAGAATTGTCGAAAGTAAAATAAGGTGTTTCTCGTAGACCTTTTTAAAGTGCTACAGCACGCATCTCGTGCAGCGTATATCGTAGACCAAATCATTTCGTAGCATATTTACTCTACGATGCTACGCCAGACTCACGTAGCGTCTACGCCCGATTAGTTGCTCGATTTTGTTATTGTTGCGCCCTTTTTGATTTCAAATGCAATTGTAATTTCAAATGAGATTTGTAAGTAAACAACAAGTTGACTTTAAAAACATGGACTTAATTTGATGTAACCTTTTCTTCTATTTGTAAATAAAACGCTAATTATAATTATTTTAAAAATATGATATTCGCGTATGTGTTGTGTATTTATATTTATTGATTTTGTAGCAAGTAAATATTCGTATATGGTGGCGAAACGCGGAAAGGGTCCATATAGTAATGAAGAAGGGTTGATGGTACAGATATATTTATTTTGGCATATTTTAAACTATATATTGGTTTGAAAGGTCATTTATTAGTTTTTGAGGGGGAGAGTGCACGCTGCAAGCCAACAGCCACTGGGCGCCCTCGCTGGCCACGTTACCCCTCTCTCACAGGAGACTACCTTGAAATGTACTGCATTTCCCACTTTATCTTATTTCCCTAATGTACGTTACGTGTTTTGGTAGTAAGTGAGATGTACCAGAGCCCATTCCCATCCTATCCCTTCCCTTTTTCCCAACCCTTTCTCAAAATCCATTCCTATATCTCCAAAGGTAGGCAGCGCATCCGGGGGCGTGCCAACGTTTGTCATTTCGGACTAATGTTGGCATGGCATGTTGGATGTTGGCATGTATCGCGGATGTCTATGGGCGACAGTATCCACTTACCATCAGGTGGACTGTATGCTGGTCTGCCGCCTTCGTACATAAAAAAAAGTTTAAATTTCTAGAAGTTTTTATACGAAACGAAGGTGACTTACAGGCAGGCGGTAGTGAATGGATATCGATGCATGCATTAGTATTGAATATAAAATAATTAATACAATATTTGTATAAAATACATGTAATTAATTAACTTGGAATATTTTGAACTTCATTTACATTTGACTTATAATAATACAAGCAAACATTTACTAAAGACAAATTAATAAG
Source organism: Sesia apiformis (assembly GCA_914767545.1). Taxonomy (NCBI): domain Eukaryota; kingdom Metazoa; phylum Arthropoda; class Insecta; order Lepidoptera; family Sesiidae; genus Sesia; species Sesia apiformis. Next base: position 3,743,160 of record OU611958.1, read on the forward strand.
ATAATTGTATTGTTATAATAATCCACCGAAATGTATGTTCGTCTGCTGCTTTTTTTTTACACAACAATATATTTTGTAGTCATTTAATGTCACGTCAAATTGTAATTTTATAATTAGGCATTATTATTTAAGACAAGTCTTTGTAATAAGACGATTTACGACGCGACAATCCCTTCCTTCTTCAAAGGTAGGTGGCGCAACCAAAGGTAGGGCTTGTCAACGTTTGTCATTCTGGACTGAAGTTAGCATGTACCACGAATTTACACGAACGACAGTGTCCATTTACCACCGGATGAACTCAATGCTCGACTGTCGCCTTTTCCTCTAAAAAAATATGTACCTACTCCCATGGGGTACGGACGAACATGCCATTATATATGTAACATCTCTTCACCAATAATTATCACAATGAATTAATAAATCAGTAAATAAATAAATTGTTTCTTTACAGCGTAATTGAATAACAAACAGACAGACTATCAAATTTATATATTATTTAGAATGTGATTATTTGTCTGAAAAACAAATGGCAGACAGAGTTCGTCGACATTTTTACTACCCTTAACTACTTCATCATTGTATTTTACGTAGAAAATGTAAAATTTCAAATTGCTAGTACTTGAACCCGTGACCCCGGTTAATGACTTGGGTGGTATGTAATTTATACTCAATTGGTAGCTGTTCATGGTTTCTATTTTTCACCGCAGCGGCGCCGTTTTTTCGATGGCTTTTTCATTATTAGCCTATTATTACCATTTTTATTGTTGTTTTTTACCATTCAAAGAATACTCTCCCTGTAACCGTAAGCAGTCCTTTTGTCGCCCCCTGTTGGAAATGGGCCTCCTCGTGCACATTGTCTTGTACATGAGGGATGTATGGCAATGAAACGCCACCCCGGCCAAGCGCGTCGGCGAGTCCACTCTTCTGACATGGTGTAGCCGCCTTTTACGACACCCGCGGGGAGCGGGGTGGTGTTATTTTAAAGCCCGGACAATACCACACTATCATTTTCGCCCTAATGATCAATAATAAAATAAAAGGTCAAGGATTACTTGAATACATGAGAATATCTGAAGGTATGGGAGTTAGTCTGTCCTATAGTATTTATTATAACAGCGTTGGAACAAACATAATTTGCAACAAATAGTTAATGATCAGTTTATGATCAAAACAATACACAAAAAGATCAAAGACAATTTTTTGTCTGTCAACGTGACAGAGTTAATTATCACTTTTCATTTTTAATCATTAGGCTCTTATGGTCTGTTCAAATGAGAATTTTGCAGACCTTTATCTCTGTTTAACCTGTTCTGTTGACTTATAGAGAACATGTGCACCTAATATCTTGTGAGGTGTTAAGGCCGTCTTCTGTGCTCTTCTGTGTCTACGTTTTAATGCAGTAAAACTTATACAAATAATTCATGATTAAGAAAAAATGAATTGATGATTTTTTATAGGTACTTACCCATTATATAAAAAACACAAAAACATTATATAAATTTAATCGTTGCACGGTGGGGTATTTGAATGATCTGGGCGGCCAAAATTATTTTTGTAGTTTAATCGGTTGTAAGTGTACTATCCAACTAATTTATAGCAATTTTAGTGATAGGTACTATTTTAACATTGAATAAAATGCTATTTTTTAAATTTTCACTACATTTAATTACGTGACATAAGAAAAATGAAAAATATACAAAATAAATTAGTCAGAAAATGAGATTTCTTCGTCAGAGGACAATTCAGATATACCTACATTTTCCCCATCATCAGACTCTTCGGTATCTTGTGCTACATGGGGTTCCGTAGGAAGCAGCATATCTTTGGTTTCTTTTAAAAAAGGTTGTGCTTTCTTCCTTGGAAAGGGCCTCATGCCAGTTAATAATGGATCCGAGCTTAACAGTAATCTGTGAAGCACATCTTGATTACAAGAAACCCTGAAAATTTTCTGGCTAGATTTTGACGGAATATACGAAAATGTTTATTTCGTGATTCTGCGGCCTCTTCTGATCATTGGGCTATTGGAACAATGGCGTGCTTGCTACGCCCTTCTTATGATTTCGAATTGGCCTCTGGAAAGACCAGCTTCGATAAACATCGAAAGTGCTTGTAATGGTGACATTTGAGTGTTTGATTTGTCTTTCTGATGATACATAGCAAATGCTTGTTTATACTTTTTAGCCCGATTTGGTGAAGTATTAGTTATTTCTTTGACTATGTGGGCAGCATCTCTCTTTCCAGAACTTGCCAACTTCACCTGAGCAGCATGAGCAAGTACTTCTACATCTGTAGAGCTCCTTAATTCTTCCGTTTTTCTTCTTTTTGATCTCTCACTTGATTCACCAAATATTCATTTTATTGGCTGCCCTGGTTGATTCACTAATTTGGGGATCCTAAATGTATTTTCCAGCCAATCTGTATTATTCTTGATGAATGCTTCTTCTTTAGTGTGTACCGCAGTCCAACGACATTTCATTTCGGACTTAAAACGGGAAAAATTATGCTTGATTTCCTTTATTTCATCTTCTGTATAGTCATCATAATTTAGTGGGTAACTTTCCACAAAATCCAGCTTCTTGTTTATGTTTGGTAAATTTTGCCGCTGCATCATGTTAAACAACTCCCTTCGAGTCATTATTTTAACATTTGCTGACCCTAAAACAAAAAATAAAACGAAAAATTACACGTAGTAAATAAATGCAGTTAAGACCTAACACGTTCCATCACCCTAATTTCCTAAAACCAAGTGATTCCGGGACTAGTTTTTACATAATCGTATAGTAAAAAGATCAAGGTACTTGATACAGAAAAAAGAATTGCCGGAAAACCTCGGGAAGTACAACTAATAATCTCCGATTAGTATAAAAAGGGGGCAAAAAAATAATTATAATGAAATTATTTTTAATTTTTTCTACAATAGTCATAGTACTTCTTATTTCAATGAAAATATCTAAAAAGAATACACACTTACCGACTCTGTTAAAATCCATAACCCTTCACTGTTATCGAAAACCCAAGGCTATAATATTAACTTAAGAAAATATTGTTGCCGCGCCGCGCGCCGAGAAATACACGAACACTGAAAACGACAATCAAGTTCCGACTGGCCCGTGCGAGCTTGTTGTTACGCGGACGATGGAACGAATGTTAGTGCATTGTTCCCTTATAAGTCATCTTTGCTGCAATGCTCCTTTTTTTTAATTGCGTTCATTTTACAAAATAGACTTATGGCCGCCCAGATCATTCAAATACCCCACCGTGCGTTGCTTAGAACTTGTCACTTTCTAACTTGCTTCAAATTCTAATTATGATTAAATGATTCAGTTATGATTAAAGAAGTGGGCAGATGTATACCGCAGGACCGATAACCGATGGGGTGGATGAATCCTCGAATGGAGTAACGTAGCCTGGGACGTCTTGCGGCCAGGTGGAGCGACGACTTGAAGAAAGTCGGCGATAGTAGCTGGATGAGAATAACAGAAGACCGTGTGTGGTAACGATCCTCGAGAGAGGCCTATATCCAGTAGTGAGACAGGCTGATGGTAAAAAAAAATAAGAAATATCAGCAATTATATCCGTTAAGGACTTTAGAACACGACGTTACATTCCCCGTCTATATTACGTGAACTTGATATTGTAAATTTACATCGAACATAAGTATGATAACAATGTCGATGACACGGACAAATTGAATGTTATTTCCTCATGATATGGATATGTTTGTGTCATTTTTGCACAGTGTAAATATGAACGGTTACGGAACTTCCCAAAAGATCCACTGAAATTCACCCATTCGAAACGCTATCCTGTGCCCTTTGTGTCTTTATAAAGAGAGTTTCTTGAACAGTTCGGGCGAGAATATTGTATCATCATCATCATATCAGCCCTTGGACGTCCACTGCTGGACATAGGCCTCCCCCATTGTCCGCCATTTAGACCTATCGGCAGCGACCTGCATCCAGCGGGTGCCCGCAACCTTTGTGAGGTCGTCTGTCCATCTAGCAGATGGACGTCCTCGGCTTCGTCTGCCGGTACGTGGTCTCCACTCGAGAACCCTTCTGCCCCATCGGCCATCGGTTCTTCGAGCTATGTGCCCTGCCCACTGCCACTTCAGCTTGCTAACCCGAGAGGCTATGTCTGTGACTTTAGTTCGTCTACGGATCTCCTCATTCCTGATTCGATCACGTAGGGAAACCCCGAGCATAGCCCTCTCCATAGCTCGCTGTGCGACAGTGAGCTTATTTATGAGGCCCATAGTCAGAGACCACGTCTTGGTGCCGTAGGTCATTACTGGCAACACACACTGGTCGAAGACCTTCGTCTTCAAGCACTGAGGTATTTTGGACGAGAAGACGCTGCGTAGCTTCCCGAACGCTGCCCAGCCGAGTTGGATTCGTCGATTGACCTCTTTCTCGAAGTTGGACCTACCTAGTTGGACCGTTTGGCCTAGGTAGACGTACTCGTCAACAACTTCGAGAATCGAGCTCCCAACTGAAACTGGGGTGGGCACGACATGGACATTCGACATGATTTTCGTCTTGTCCATGTTCATTTTAAGGCCCACCTGTTGGGAAACTCGATTGAGGTCTCCGAGCATTGTGCTAAGATCCTCCAGCGATTCTGCCATGACCACGATATCGTCGGCAAATCGAAGGTGAGTGATGCATTCGCCATCAACGTTGATGCCGAGTCCTTTCCATTCCGGGAGCTTGAAAGCGTCTTCCATCGCATTGGTGAAGAGCTTCGGAGAGATGACATGGAGATGTCATCTCTCACACCCCTCTGCAATGGAATCGGCTCCGTGCTCCCTTCCTGTACTCGGACTGACATGGTGGCGTTGTTATACAAACACTTCAACACTTCGATATACCGATAGTCAATATGGCACCGCTGGAGGGACTGTAGCACTGCCCAAGTCTCGATCGAATCAAACGCTTTCTCATAGTCCACAAACGCTAAGCATAATGGCAAGTTATACTCCTCGGTTTTCTGTATAACTTGCCGCAGCGTATGGATGTGGTCTATGGTACTATAGCCTTTTCGGAAACCGGCTTGTTCGGGAGGCTGGAAGTATGGAGGAGGCTGAATATTGTATAGGATTCTATTATGCCACCAAACTACATACAATTCCCGCCTACAACTGTTGATGAAACTGACGCATACTGTTAAAAAATCGATTATAAAAGCGACAACAGTGATCAGATGATGATAACAGTGATCAGATGCTGATAACAGTGATCAGATGATGATGACAGTGATCAGATGATGATAACAGCTGTTTATACTAGCTTTTGACGGATGTACGAGAAACTCGCGTTCGAGAAACTCTCCTTGTGTAAATGAGCCATAAGTGTCAATCAAGTTCTATTTGTTGTAAGATTGTAATTTTGTTATCGTGGTCGAACCTAGTAAATGTTATTTACGTTGATTTTGATTTATTTTGTATAAATTATATTTCGGTCCAATTACATGAATCATGGTCACGTCGAGACTCATATTAAAAGAAAGCATATTCATTTTTCGTGTCCATATTCGTGTAACTGGACTGAAATATCGGCTTCGCAAAATAAATAAAAGTTTATATAACCCGTTTACATAACATTTACATAACAGGTAACCTCAGATTACATTCAAATTATTGAACAGCGGTTTTGTGCTCGCGGGCGTACAAATGTTAAGTAACAAGAATAAATAGGAAACTGAAATAATGCATTACTTGTCATTAACTTATTATGTATTAACCATTTATATACTTCAATGGTATCTCTTAATTAAACTATATTAAACTATTGTAAATATATATCACAAACTTTACTCAATATATACTAAGGCTTATTTAAAAGTTGTTATTGACTTTCTGTTCTTAATTATTACACTGTGGCTTCCATTTATCATGAAGGGCGCCTGTGAATGAATTTTTTATTATTTATCTGAAAATAAAACAAATCCCTTCGGATTCGTTGGTGAATATTTAATAGCTTTAATGATGATGGAACGATTTGGTTTGTATAAAAAAAAACTTATAATACGTTTTGGTCAATTTTAATGTATGAGAAGTTTGGTTAGCTTGGGCCGCGAAAAATGTACAAATACCTACATGTAAGTGAGCAAGCGAAAGAGTGGAAATGTCTAAATATATTAATTGTTTTGTATAAACATAAGTAGTTAAATTAATTATATAAATGACCGATTTTATTACTGGCCACTTTGAGTTTCGATATTTTCTGTTCTAATACGAATTTCAAAATAAAGCCAAATGCATCTAAGAGCTACGATTTTCTAATTTCAAAATCAGTACTTCATTTATTTTTCTGTATCTAAATTTTGTACATGTGATTGTCTTCAAAATAAAATAGATAAATTGACAATTCGTGCTATTTTTGAACATGAGTTTGGTCGCGGCACCAACGCAAGTCAGACAGCCCACAATATCAATAGTGAGTATGGGCCAAATACCACAAACGATCGCACCACGCGTCGATGGTTTGAACGCTTCCGTTCTGGAAATTTCGATCTTAAGGATGAGCTCCATGGACAACCTGCGACCAAAGTTAATAAAGATAAATTAAAGGCTATAGGGGAAGCAGATCCGTCTCAAAGTATAGCTGAGTTAGTAGCAGGGTTTGATGTTAGTGATAAAACAATGTTGGTTCATCTGCATCGAATCGGCCAAAGAATAGGACAGTTTTAAAACTTCAAGAGTTGGACCTGGAGACTCTCCCTCACCAACCGTACCCACCGGACCTTGCCCCGACAGATTTATATTTCTTTCGAAATTTGGACAACTTTTTGGAAGGAAAAGTAGATTCAGAATTTGATTCTGAAGTAGTTGTGATTGGGGCTTTTGGAGAATTAATTGATACCCGGACACGAGACTTTTACTGGAGTGACATCAATCAACTGTCCGTGAGGTGACGAAAGTGTGTAGATAATATGGGTCAATATTTCGATTAACATCATAAATATGTTTATAACAAAAAAAAAATCCAGATTATCATACAAATCGGTCATTTTATAGGTACCTAATACTTACTTATGCCAATGTGCAGTGCTAGGACAAACTTATACGGTTTATATGGCATCAAGTGACATTTTATGTAAAATAAAGACTTAGTATGTGTTGAAATAAAAAATAAGTTACTTAGTTAGTTATACGTTACATATTCCGTCAACATTTAGGATACTTTTTATCCAAATCCGTTACAAAGTTCCCACGAGAATAATCATCTATTGTATCCATAATATAAGAATATCAATATAGTTATAACAATATTCATCGCTTAAGTGTTGTTATGTCGAACATTCCAATGGTGTGTCCACACAATTAGTGTTTTTATGTCCAATGTTAGGGGAAATTATTATAATTGATGGCAGTAGAATAAAATTATACCAATTCACTCCCTGGCACAGGGGATTGACGAACTGAAGCCAACTGACTCATAACTAAGACTTACAGGTATTTAGATCATTTATAGCCTAGGGCAAGTATGATGAATCTTTTAACGTTCGTGTGCCAATTTTTTTTTCAAAAATATTTTACGTGGTCATGACGTGCCATTAAACAAAAAAATAACGAATACAATAATCAGTGAACATTGTTTTCAAATTCTTTATTAAGATTTGAATAAACATCGTTATTTTATTCACTAATTACTTACTTTATCATTATCAATGTACTCTGAAATGTGTAAATAATGATCGTGAAGCAGTTTTTCAAAACATCTTTTACTGGGTGCCTTGCTAATGTCAGTGGGAAGCGCATTCCAGAGAGTTACTGCTTGAACAGCAAAGGAATTGGACATGAAGTCAGTACGACTATATAGACTACATAAGTTTAATAAAAGCACGTCTTGCTTTTTGTCGAAGATTAATAATCCTCTATGTGTATACATATTTTCGGCCAAGTTCCATTATTAAGAAAGATAACCTTCTATGTTACCTGTGTCCATAAACTATCTGGCTAAACAATAATACAAACAAATACTCACATTATTATTTATAAGTGGTAGTTGAGAAGAAATGAGCAGCAACTGAGTTTGGCAGTAAATTACGTAACAGTGAAAACAATAACAGAACTATAGTCTCCGAACTTCGAAGTCAAACAACAAACAAATTTGTATTGTGTGAGCAAAATTAATTAATACGTCAACATGTTAAGGGTCTCATTAATTTAAAATATATGAACAGTTGAGAAGTTGTAGTTGAGGTTTTGTTTGTAAAAAGAATCAGCATAAGAGAGAATCTGAAGTTCAAGTATCCTGTGTCGTAGATAGCGTTGACAGATCTCCGGGATAGTTCCGGTATTTGTTTCTGTGCCCCGTGTCCAGAAATGTAGGTAGTTTGTTACGAAAGTGCACACTATGATAAAAATTAATGTAGTCCTCAATTTTAATTGTAATTACACAAACTGTTTAATTGTAATCACACAAACTATTTAAATCCGCAGAAATGCTTGTAATTCACATGTTGTGATATTTAATGTCGTTAATTCTGATTTTGTATACAATTAATGTTACTTCAATGAGGTTTTATTTTTCGTTGCAAATTCAAAATGCAATGCAAACCGTGGCATAGATAAAACCACTATAACACAAAGTATTTTTTTTAAGTACTATTGGTACAAAAAATCGGCCAATCCAATCCCTCTGACTATTTTAATGTAAATAGAATTTAAACATAGTCCATCTTTAGGAAGGAAGACGATGATGTTATTCAGCAGCCACGGAGCATATCCGACTGGTCAAGTTACCTTCATTTCAAAGAGGGCCGTTTCCCTAATTAGTGAAATGTAATCCGCCATTCCATCAATTTATCGTCTCTCACTCTTTCTGTTCTTCACCCTTCACAATTCTCATTCTAAATATTTATTCCCAACTCTCAAACGTAAACAACGCTCTGACTACTGCGCCAACGTTGACCATTTTTCCATAATCGCCTACAGTCTAGTTCCCCCGTGTACCCGGCTGTCACTTACCTTTTTTTTTCTAAAATAAAAATAAGAATTAAAATTGAAATAACCGTTATAGTGAAAGCCACTTTTACGTTTTTATTACACGTCTCATCCAAACCCTAAAAAAAAATTATGTCACCAACCAACTTTTCAATTGAGGCTCTATATAAATGCCCTATCCATTTAGCTCCTGCCATAGGCAGTGATTTAGTACCACTCTCTGAATTATTTTCATCGTAATTCTTTGCTTTTCATCCGCAAGCGTTATTGCCGTCCAACGATTTTTGGGTTTGAAATTTTAATAGAGATTAATGGTCTGTTTAAGTGTTAGCTTTCGCTTTCAACATGTCATTTTTTAAATCCTTGTGTGTTATACGTATTTGGTAATTATATGACATTTTTGAGTATGACGCTTTTAAAGATTTCTAAATATAGTAAAGAGACTCTACCTAATATATAAATATTGTATGGAATATTCTCTAGCTAGACAATGTGTGCTACACTCAATGATTCACACTGGTTATATTCGAGTATCATAGATACAAATGCAAAAACAAATTGCATAGATCCAGCGAAATATTTCTCCGATTGTAAATCGATATTGGGATCTTTTGTACAGAAGCACTAGTGCTCTTGTAACAGCTCCCGTGTAGTTTGTTGCTAGTGTCAAACTGAAGTACTCGGATCATGTCAGCATTTAACGTCCCACTGTAGGGCACAGGCCCCCCTATAGTAGATTACTAGAGGGTTTCGAGCCGTAATCCACCAATCGGACCCAGTGCGGCTTGGTATACACATGCTTCAGATGTTTTTAATCCTCGAGTATACGGGTTTCCTCACGATGTTTCGTTTGATTATATTTTTGTATTTGGATGCACAACCTAGTAAAATTTTATTTTATTCGTAACAGTTCAAGCACTCAATCGTAAAGATAACAGATCCAGTTGGTTAAACGGATGAAATTTCTGATCCTTGTGTAGTCATGAGTCAAAAAGAAAAGCGACATTAACGGCCATTGTCTTCTACGCAGCTGATTTAAATAGGATAGTTATGATGGACGTCCAGAAAGCCATAGGCAATGTATTGATGAGAACAGTGGAAGATCGTCTATCCCTTATTAGTTAAAAATGAACATGCAAAGTGTAATTAAACGCAAACAATTTTTTTTTTTCTTCCAAGAAGCTTAATTCATTAGTCTACAGTTGTTGGAGGAAACAAGTTCATTTGGCAATAAGTTCGTCGCAAACACCTTTACGACTCAATCCAATTTGTAAAAGTAATAAGAAATAACGCGAAAACTTTCTACAAAATACAAGACTACATTAGAAAAAATTGGAACACTTTGAAACGACGAATATTAAGACATATTTCCACACAAACAAAGCATTTTATCTTTTATTTCGTTGATCTTAAGGTCGAAAAGAACATTGGAGTACAGTAAATCTCTGGCGGTTTTAGGAGATGGAGACAAGTTACGTTCACCCTTAGCAAAGAAAGGTAAAGGAAACAGTACGGTAACTGAAAGTTATTGTTATAATACCTACTCATAATAATTTGCATTTTATCACATGGTGATTTGTTTTACTATAATTAAATATCCAAATTTCAAAAGACGACGAAAAATGTCGAATATTTTACTGATGATGATACGAACTGGGGCCATTTGATGGTCTTTGCTAGGTGCCATGTCATAACGCCACATAAATAGAGCATGTGCGAGTATGACGAAAATTTTAGCCTTTTGTGTAGATACAATACTGATTCTTATCTCCTTTGTGTTCGCGGTTCCATGCGCGTCACGCTCGAAGTGTCTCATAAAGCGCTTTACGCTGGAAATTGAAAGTGACTTCGAGTGTAAGTCAAGGCTATGGAATACGCGGCATGTGAAATGAGCATGTGTTTAATTGCAGTGCGTAAGTTTTGCATTTTATTTCTAAACTATGGCCTGCGCGTGGTGTCGCTCGGCTGATAGAATAGCACCTTCCCATTTCTTCCCGTGTGTGTTAGTGAAATGCGGCTAAGGGATAAAAAAACGCTGCCACAAGCCCTGAGGTTCTATAAGAGTTGAGTCGCCGTCTCGCTTGGCCAGCTTGACGTTTTACGGTCAAACATCTCTCATTCACAATACAATGTGCATAAGGAGGCTCACATCCAGCAGTGGACGGTAATGGGGCCGGTTACGGTTACTATGGTTACGAGACACATTTATGTGATAACCATCCGTTTATACATCTGTTGCCTAAGGTCAACTAAGGTGGTAGTTGGTGCTGCATTGCGCTATGTTTACTGGACTTCTCATATCTAAATAAGCTTTAATAAATAATACTTAATGCAAGCAAGAAGCCAGCGGAGGTCCACTTATCCATCTGGAAGCATATAACTACTAAATACACAGTGATAGATATCATCTTTTGCAACATTTTGCCTCAATAATTTTGGGGAATTATTCGAGATGAGCCCGAAGACAGGCAGCCTCCTTTAGAAATGCCAGAAAAAAAGATATGACCTCGTATTTAAAGAAGCAACAATGTAAAGACAAAGTAATTTGTGTGCTGTAACACAAGAACAAAAATAATAAATTCGGTGTCTTTATATATACGTGGGTGCGGAGAAGATACAGAGAGGTTGCTATTTTTAAGGGCTTCAAATTAAACATGCAAGCGGTCATCCCTTTATACATGTCGTTGAAGCAGAGTATGTACCATATTAGGCAAAGGGCAACTTCGAAATAATACTCATACTCATTTGTTCATTCGTGGACCTACATCCCGCCCTATGGGCATACCAATTTCACAGAAAAATAAATAATACAATATCAATATTAAATAGTCGTGAATAAAAAAATAAAATTGTGGAATGTAATGTCAATAAGGACATATGAGGACACTGCTGCCAACAAGATGAGTAAGCGTAAGTAAAACATGTATAAGTAAAAGTAAGTAAAACATGTATAAGTAAAATCATCAATTACACAAACAAGCAAATCGGACAGTCAAACTTTAAAAAATCCTTATATTGATCGGGATGAATTATATTTTTGTCAGAGCGAAATCACTTTTATGTGTAGTAAGATTTTTCAACATTTAAATGTTATAAAGTGTACACTTTTAATTTCGGCTATTGATTTGGGAAGTTTGTTGAATTAGGTTTTCGCGATTATTATACATAGCAATTAAACAACTTTGAACGGTTTAAATCGCGTATATTTAACATTATTTATATCCCGACGTTTCGAACTCTTTGCAGTGGACGTGCAAAGTGTTCGAAACGTCGGGATATAAATAATGTTAAATATACGAGATTTAAACCGTTCAAAGTTGTTTAATTGCTAAGTTTGTTGAATATTTTCAGTGCCATACAAAATATACTTTTATATAAAATTTTGGTTTTAGAATGTTAAAGACACAGAATATCAGCAAGGCGTGAGGTTACATGATAATCGATAATTTTCACAAATGCAGTAGTGGTCTTTGAAATGCCTTTGCTTGAGAAGAAATAGAGTATACTAATTACAAGTAATAAAGTATCGTAATTCCTTATTACCATGAGTATGAGTAGTGTTGTAAAAATCAGCACTGAGCGCTGGGGTATTCCAGCGTTAAGACGGCGCTGATGGACGTTAAGAATCATAACCGGTTTAGACGTTAAAAACTGTAACGCTCAAGTTTTAAGCGCTCATTAGTGCTTACTCAGCTCTCGAGCGTTGAGCGCTCAGTGCTTGTTTCTATAACAGTAATTCTCTGCTATATGGATACACTCCTCTGTTTTGGAAGATTTTCTCAGAAAATTTTATGGACTTACATTCAATCACGAAGCATATATATTTTGTGAGCTGTAAACTGCACTGGAATTCTCAACTTCACCTGCTCGCTTAATTTTCTTGTTTTACAGCCCTAACTCCACTTCGGTTGTAAAACGTAGCGGTTGTATTACTTCAAGTGCTTGAAGCGCTTCACGAAATATCAAATGTCGCTGCACAGCGTCGATTGCGCTGGGTTTTATACCGGCTATTTCAAAGTAAGTGGGCTGTTAGTGTGAAAAAATGATACCGGGGCGAGTGTCTATTGAAATTTCGCTACCAAATTCCGGGTTACTTGAGAAGTTATTTTTTTAAGTAAAAGAAATGTGTGATTTAGTAGTAATGTGTGTAATCAAGCACATACGTGGTATAAATAAGCTATTTTAATCATCATTTACACATTTTTCCTTTTGAATTCGACATTACGTGATTTAATATAGGTACTTAAGTATAGACTCCAAAACATATAAATAAATCAATATTTGATAATTTATTAAAGTAAACGTGAAATGCAATTGTATGTATATTCCTCGTACAAAATAATATAAAAATGAAGTCATTTTTCATAAATTAAATTATGTCAGAATGAATTGGGTTTTACTTGAGTTGCATTGGGTGGCGTTGGATTGACTTAGGTTGAATTGCTTTACATTGGATTGGTTAATAATTGAAGTAATTAGGCATATATAGAATTATCCATTTACTACCAGGTGGATTCTATGTCCGGCTGCTGCCTTTTTTCTATAAAAAAATGCATTGAAAATATTCAACAATACTTTTATATTTTTTATAATTGAATTTTTATTGAAAATAAAGAAGTTTTGAATAACAGAGAGGGAAAATGTAATGATATATTTTAATATGAAACCCACTTGTATTATAAAACAAGTTTTCTAAACAAGTTAACAATTGCGTCTCTCTGTGTGTTCTACCGCCTGTACAATGGGGAATGCTCTGAAGAATTGTTCAATATAATTCCCACCTCGGGTTTCTATAACCGCACCTTCCGTCACAGGAGTGCGGTCCATCCGCATTTCCTCGATACGGAGGTGTCGCGCACTGTTCAGTCCAAAAACCATTTCATACCGCGAACCCATAAGCAGTGGAACGAACTGTCTCAAGAGGTCTTCCCATTACGCTATGATATGGGGTTCTTCAAGAAAGCAGTGAATAGGATTTTGCAAGGTCGGAGGCGCACTCGCCCCCTGGTGTGGCAGGTGTCCATGGATGGCGGTAACACTTACCATCTCGTGGGACCGCTTGCTGGTCCACCTATAAAAAAAAAGCTAAGAATGAAAGACACGTGAAAATGCGAACGCGTGTACGAGGGTTTTTTGTGTGAAATGTAGTCTGAAACATATTTTTAAAATAGTCGGAGTAGTGAAATACTTTTAGGTGTTACCCAAGATATGACTCAGTCGACGTAAAAATTATGTTGTGTGAATTTTTTTTTACGATTATTGCGAATACTTTTATCTACACCGCGATTGCAGACATACTTTCTGGTTGTAACGATTTCAGATGTGATAATTCTGTTCCTATAATGTAACCGATGGCGTAGACGGGTCCTCCAATGGAGGCCACGTACGGAGTGTTGGAAATTCGCTTGCCTCGAAGCGCAGTGTGGGACGCTATCGGGCCAGGTTGACCGACGATTTGAAGAAAGTCGCCAGTGGTGATCGGATAAGAAGAGCCAAAGATCGTGTGTGACGTCGAGCCTCGGAAGAATCAGCAGTGAAGAGACATAGGCTGATGGTATGGTATGATATTTCTGTTCCAATTTTCGGGTTGGTATAATGTGGTCTGAATCAATTCTATCAATCCTTACAGAGTTGCTTTTATGGCAATATACTGGCAACATACAACCTACAAAATAAACCAACAAATGATACTAAGTGACTTTTACACATACTAAGTGATTTTTAAACCACCTGCAACACAGATGAATTGATAAATATAAAAAGATTATATGGGTGTTTCAACACCTCAATCACAACATGACTTAAAAGACGCTTGAAATGGTAACTGCTGAGTAGTAGTGCCAAATTGACTGCTTCAATCCAACCATTTGTCAATTTTAACTAGAAATAATAGTCCTATTTACTACTGACAAAAACTTTTAGTCTCACGAATGACGGTCTACTTTCTGCTACTGTAGATGAGTCTCAAGTAGTTTAGTCGCTGCTGGGCCATATGGGTCTTATCACTTTGGATGACGGCGAAACGACAAGCGAAATAGCTAAACGCATATCAGAAAGCATCTCAAGTCAAGTCAGAAAGCAAGTCAGAATAGCATCCGCCTGAAAGTATTTCTGAAATAAAGTGATTATTAGAACTTTATGAAAACTGGACCATATAATTTATAGAAAATGGCACGCGCCTGTGTGTATAACAGAGAAGGCGCTCTACAAAGATAGCTATTGTCTCTTTCCTATTCCGACGAGCCATTATACCACAAGTAGGTATTCTGATTAGTTAGCAAATATTATACTTATATTACATGACTTATATTATAAGCAGTGAACTATTTATAAATAAATTAATAATCTTCAAAATCATGAGGTTCGACGTCGACATGAAGATTCATACGACCTTATGCTTCTAAAGTTGAGATATCGCCGGGTACTGTATTAAAATATTATAGAGAGAATTGTTACAAAAACAAACGGTAAAAATAACAGTGCCTATTAACTGAATTCAGAATGAAGCGTGCCAAACAATGTCGTTTTTCTTAATGAACTGTCAACCGAATTCGCATTATCATCTCTGCAAATTTAAATATGCGTTTGCCAAAACCACACACGCCTTTCATTTCCGCTCCTACTCCATACATTGTCTAAATATCAATTGACAAATTAAACTTTGCATATTATTATTACCATGTTAAAATTGCGTTAGCCAAAACATATTCGCTTCAATTTTAGTTTGTATCTTTAAACATTATACAAAATATACACATAAGTTGATAAATTAAGTTTGTATATTTAGTGGCGTACGGTCGCCTGTTGTCAACGTACGATGACCTATTTCAAATCTATTTCGGTGTGGACACAAATATCGAGCGAGGGATCACCGAGCGTCGGGATTGAATGTAAAAAGGTGGGATCGGGACACTTTATGGCTTATTCACCTATCACTCACTATAGATATAGATAACATTTCAATATTTCTGATATACATATATTTATCTTTTCGTCCCTAGTACAAGGCTTAATCACAATAGTTTTATTATTCCAGACGCAATAAAAATCCTGGAATATGATAAGATTTTGATGATAACGTTAATGATTCCGCTGCGGTATTTATTCCTTGAGTTCTCCTCCGCTGCAATATTTATTCCTTTTATTCCGTGCATCCGTAATTATGCTTACATGTCATAGATTCGTGGAAATTGAAACTAAGCGCAGTGGAAGCGTGCTAGGCCCATATAGTGTCAGGACCATACATATACAACCTTGAAATGTATTGCTTTTCCCATTTTATTCTATTTTCCCAATGTACGTACGTGTTTCGGTAGTGAGAGAGTACCAATGCCCATTCCCATCCGATTCTATCCCTCCCTATTTTACCAACCCATTCTCCAAATTCATTCCTATATCTGCAAATGTTGGCAGCGCAACCAAAATTATGCCAAATTATGCAGGGCATGCCAAAATTTGTCATTCTGGACTGATGTTGACATGTATTGCGGATGTCTATGGACTACAGTATCCACTTACAATCAGGTGGACTGCATGCTCGCCTGCCACCTTTTCTCGAAAAATAAAAAAAAATAGTTGCTCCTACTTAACACTGAATTGCTTTAGTGAAAACAAACAACTTTTGTTCTACGATTTATTTAAATTCGACAATTCTTTTCAAATAAAATTAAAATCATTTTTGTGTTACAGTCTTAAATCTAGCTTGATTAGAATGATAGCTGTCAAAGTGCCTCGAATAGTGCTCTATAAAAATAATCTATACTAATAATAATATAATAAAGAGAGAGTGCGAATTTTGTGAGTTTGTGTGTATGTGGAGGGTAATCTCTGGAACCACTGCACCACCTATTTGAAAAATTCTTTCACCATTTGAAAGGTACATTATTCCAGATGTACATAGGCTATATACTATCTGCAAAAAAATTGCCGGGCATGCAACGCATGCCGGGCACAGCTAGTTAATCTATAAAAAGCGAAAAATCACAGAAGGTTTTTGCCATTTGCACGTATGATTTTCTTTGTAGTACATAACACTCAGTCGATAAATAAACACATTACCTCGATTTGATCACTATTGTCCCAGTACTATTCGAGGCACTTTGGCAGCTGTTATTCTAATCAAGCTAGATTTAAGACCGTAGGTACCTAAATAATTTAATCTGCTTTGTGAAGCGAAAAAATACGCAACATTGTATTGAAATTGAATATTTAATTGAAAAAGATATTGAATGTTGAAAAAGAAAGTATCAAGTTGGGAAAAAAGTAGAAGAACAAAAGTTATTAATTTTATTGACAGTTGTTAGTTTTAATGCTACCTGAATTTTATTATTTAATCCCATATTAATACACTATTGAAATAGTTGCTGCGATAATCTCGTCGTCGTACAACTAGATGGGTACAACTCAAACTTAGTTTGAGGGGAGATTGCACGCTGCAATCCAACAGTCGCTGGGCGCGCTCGAGTGGCCACGTTACCCCTCTCTTACAGAAGACTACCTTGAAATGTACTGCATTTCCCACTTTATCTTATTTCCCTAATGTACGTACGTGTTTCGGTAGTGAGTGAGATGTGCCAGAGTCCATTCCCATCCTATCCCTCCCCATTTTCCCAAACCTTTTTCTAAATCCATTCCTATATCTCTAAAGGTAGGCAGCATATCCGGAGGCATGCCAACGACAGACCAAACAAAATGACAAACATTTTGGACTAATGCTGACATGTATCGCGGATGTCTATGGGCGACAGTATCCACTTACCATCAGATGGACTGTATGCTCGTCTGCCGATTTCATCCATAAAAGAAAAACTATTGCAGACATACATATTACACACTTACAATTAATTCTGTTACGATTTGCGATTCTCGTCCTTCATTTCACGCATGGATTTCGTTGTGATAGTACGAAAAAATGGCGAAACAAAAAGACACTGGATTCGGTCACTACTAATCATTTTTCGTATTCCGATTTAAGAATATATTTGATATTTTGGATCCTACGATTACTTAAAAAGATACAACTAAGTTTAAAATATCGCGTAAAGTACGCGCGATGCTAGTTTTGTGTGGAAAACGTTTCCAGTGTAAACTTAAATCGCACTAAAATTGCGACCGCTTGCAATTTAAAAAGACGTCGGCAAATCGCATTGCAACTAATTGCAAATGTGTTCACTCCCATTTAACCTCATACATTTTTTTCGATTGACGCAACTAGTTGCACAGCGATTATTGCAAGTGTGATCTTACTCAAAGTACTATATACTGCGCTTAGTTTTTACTCCATGAAGCATGTAAGCGTAATTCCGAAGGCAAAAAATAAAAGGAATAAATGCCGCACGCGGAGTCGATAACGTTAATGTTACACCATTTAAATGTTATCATATCCGAGGAATTTTATTTATTCACTCTGAATCCGAACAAGTACAAACCTATAACAGAGGGATTTAGAAAGTGGTTCGTCCTGCGAAAATAGGTATATTTTAAAGCTTGAATAAATCGTTGAGCAATTCAAAGAGCGACCTACTAAAGTTTTAATATGTGTGACGAAAGCTACCTTAATTCTTCAAAATTAGTCATTGTTCGACGCGTGCGTGATATAACATACCTACAATAATTACGCGTGACGAAAAGCTATCGAAATCAACAGAGATTTGTGTGATATTGAATATTATTTAAAAAAAAAAAATATTGAAGTAATTTTGTAACGAGCGAAGCGATTTGGCATATCTTCGAACTCAACCGAGACAGACTTATTTATTGGCGAAATTTCTTTAAAAAATGCGCCCCGCAATATGTTTACCAATTTTCCAGAGACTGTGAGATTGAAGCATGCGCTTTCCCCTTGAGACATTTCATTCTAGTTGGAAACTAAACAATGTTATGTATGTGTTTAAAAAAGTTATTTTCCCATACGAACGATTAAAAATGTCGCACGTATTTAAAAGACAACCTCGTAATTGTGTTTGCGGGAGTTTGTGTCCCAAGTCTAAAATAATCGCTGAAATTCTTGAATGTTTTCGTGTCAGTGTGTCATAATGTGGTGTCGATTTGTACCAAGGTTCTTTGGAGCAATAAGAAATGAATGGACTGATCTTAGTCACACCTTGAGTATTCAGTACCAACATAACAAGTGAACACGAGCTGAGGGACTTTCTGAATATTATTTTAAGTTTGCCACGTGGTCTCTGACGCCTTTAAAATAGGTAACTAACGGTAACAAAGCCGCTACCACACACCACCTCTAAAAGAGTGGACTCGCCAATCCGCTTTTCCAGCGTGGCGTTTTAAGCCCTTAAACCCCTCATGCTCTTTTGGGCAAAAGTGCACAAGGGGGCCCATTTCCAGCAATGGACGACAAAAGGGCTGGTTATGATTAAGGATTTAACATATTGTGTTCTTGTATATTTTCCCCCTAAAAAGTGCCTATAGATGGCGCCGCATCCTGTGAAACCTCTAATTCAATTGCAGTTGTGGTTGATGCAATAGGCGCAATTCCATAGTAAAGCGGAGATCGCGGGTGCAAATCCCTTTCCACGTTAAACTTTTTGAAATATTTTCGTACATGTATTTCTCATATGGAACTGGCTTTTCGATAGAGAGAAATCCCATAATAATCAGAAAACGAAAATAATTTTCCACAGTAAAGTCAGGTTATCTAAATAAATTGTACAGTCTTTGGTTCACATATATAATGCAAGATTCGTAGCTTACTTCTTAAAAATATTAGGCATCTTGGAAAATGTTTTCTTTACCTATATTTATTTAAGTCAGTCGATTCATTTTTAGAAGACACCAAGGTCTTATTTTCTTAAATTCATTTTTCTTTTGTAGGTGTTTAAACGATGTCGTAATTTAACATTATTTCTTTCAGTTGACCCATTTTTTTAATATTTCCTGGTGGAAACTCTGAAATCAAACTTATTTAGCAACGACTTCATATATTGAAACAGATAAATCTTATGTATGTGAAGGGAAACCTACTAGAGATGTGAATAATGGGTAATTCATTCCGATATTAAGGCTGTTGAATTGTTTGTTAATCAAGAGATATTACCATCAGAATTAGTAAATGCCTAAATAAAATGTCCGCCTTCTACTCTCTAAAATTCTTTATAAACTATACAATGCAATTAACGAAACTTTCACGTTAACCAAACTTTTTTCCAGGAGGCAGGTACGAATATTTTTTTATTAGTATACAAATTAGGTGACAATTTCCTAATAACTTAATAATTTCTTAATATGTAAAGAAATTGTAGTCCTTAGAGCGTGTAGTCTAGTAGGTACTGGGTAAACTGTAGTAATTGGTAACTGGTTTAGCTGGTAGCTGGTATTAATGAATATTTTCAACCGATTGGGAAAATGTCAATAGCAATAGCAACACTAGTGATCGCGTGACGTTTAAAATCATTTTACCAAAAAATAAAATTATTTTCGGGAATAAATATGTAAAGGATTGTTGTTCTATCTAAAATATTCGTAGCGTTCATTACTCAATACAGGGTAATAACCGGACGATGCGGCGTGCCGCGCCCGGTAGTTGCATTGAGTGTACTCGTTTTGTGTATCGCGCGTAGAATAAAGGATATGCTAGAAATGAGCAATAGGTTGTAAAAAAAACCTATTGTAAAAATCTTGATTCAAGTCTTGATACTGAACGATCCATTTTCAGCTATTTCAGTGACATCTTGTATAAGTATTAATTAAACAGTAAGCTCTGATTTTCTACTAGATACTTTTTTCTACTAGATACTATTTTCTACTATGTTCTGCATCTGCATGTCATGGATGTCTCCTGTCACTGCTTTTACTCTGTGTCATTTAACATGCACTAATTTCGTACGATTAGTTTAAAATGTCACAACTAAATCTTATTAAGTGCAATTAGTCAAACTGTAACTACTGTCTAAATATAACTCCGCTCCTGAAGTAGAATTCGACTGTATAATTTATTCATGGGCCCACTTTCCGCGCGAATGAATTGCTCTACGCGTAGGTGTGTTAACTGAAGTTCATAATAATATTGTATTTAAATGTGGCAAATTGAATGTAAAGAAGAAACTTAACGGTACCTATAAACTTTCCAAAAAATTCAATCAACAACAATATACATAATTACACACATAAAAGATGTGTTTACACACATTTTGGAGCTTTTTGAAGTACATTTGTTATTAGTGTTTTGCGGCATAGTATTCTTGATGTTAAAAATGGAAAATCATCTTATAGTTCACTTTCAACAACACATACATTTTTAAATGTCTTCTCCGATACTTTAACAGTTTATTCGTACCCTCGTGTCGTCCCCAAGCACTATTTGCTTTCTGGAGCGCCTTGAATTGATCGCATCGAACTTCCGTCGTATTTTAGAGACGCACGTGTGTCGTCTTCCGTCAATACGAACGGTATTATCAATATATTATTTTAAACCTGAGGCCACAATTTTATATTGAAACCTGACGACACTTTTCAGCTTACTATTCGTTTTTTGTACATACATTTTACAGACACTCTTAAATTCTTTAATATCATAGGGGTGTTTGTAGGATCGTATCAAGATAAACATTACATAAGAATTACAAACTGAAAAAGATTCAGAATCGACATACAAGCAATTTTTTTTGGAGAATGCATATTAAAGTATTACAATTAAAGATATCACTATGCGCAAACTTGCGCAGTGTGGGAACGTTATTTAATTTTAGAGTAAACATTTAATAATTGAGTTTGTTTTTTAAATATCTCGTTGCGTGGGCTTCCTAGTGAAAAATTTCTTATAGATGTTTTGTTCGCCTTTAAATTATCTATATATCTTTAAATTATCCCTTTATCCCTAAAAATGCAGTCACAATTGAAAAAAAAACGTTAAAAATGCTTTTTTATAAATAAACTAAAAGCTATTTTAATATTGAGGAATTGGCCTAAAAATCTGTAAATAAAATAATAAATAAAGAGTGCTTTTGCGTTGACGCCTAAAATTTTCTTTATATTTTCTTCATACGGTAGTTGTAAAATTTTGATATAGTGTCTTTTGATATAGGACATGTTTAACAATATGTATTTCATAGACAAGGCTTATTTATAGGCTTTTGTGAAAAATCTGACAACACGTGGTTATAGAGCTCAGTAAAACGCGTCAAATAAAAAAAAAACTCATGCAGGTCCACGCATTTGAATTAGAATGCATTGTAAACAAATGGCCTTATAGTAACCATATTTTTTGCAATATCAAATTTTTACAAACACCATATGAAAGTTTAAGGCAAATTTTAGGCTTGAAAGCGAAAGCGCAAATTCATTATTATTTTTCCAAATTTGGCAAGAAGCTGAAAAAAATCATGGGAATTTATAAACATATAGCAATATCTCGGAAAGTCCTTAACGTACAGCGTTGGTTTTTCGTAAACCTTTGTTGACGTAAAAGGTAAGTTATTTACAGATTTTCAGGTCATTTCCTCAATTTTAAAATAGCTTTTGGTTTATTTATAAAAATAGCGATTTTAAACGGTAAAATAACTAAATAAAATAAATGTTTTCATAAAACCCAAATTTTCAAATGTTTATTGCAACATTTAATAATGTTCTTATACTGTGCAAGTCTACGCATAGTGATATAAGTATATAATTGTCATATTTTATATAATTTTTTCCACAAAAAAAAATGCCTATATGTCTATTTGGTCGCCTGAACTATTAATATAACGTCCCAACTTATGATACATTGGTATCTTCCACTCATTTATACATTGATAATACGGATTGACTCGTAGAAAACGCGTGTCGTTCTTGCATGGACTCTTTCCGGTGTACACTTTCTTGACTCCACCTACAAAGTTTTTTATTTCTCTCCATTTAACACTTCTCTCATTCCTGATGGATTGGTTTGCTTAAAATAACGATTAAGTTTTACTTAATTAACATAGCTGAAATTAACAATTTAACGTAAATATGCCTAAACATCTAAATAGTAAATCTAAATAATAGGATGCCGTTTCATTACACACTGATTATGAGTATAATCTTGTTTTTTACTTTTACTTTATAATCATCTAGCTAAATATAGTATTTTTTAACAAATATTCCAATTATTGCAAAATGCAAGAGTAAATATAAAAAGTACCGATTTGAATATACTAATCACGCTTGAAAATCTTCAGCTTCTCGCGATCTATTCTAGTTTCGTAAAAATTAGACAGGCTTGGCTTTCATTTGTTACGAGGTTACCGCCCATAAATCCAGCACACTGGTTCAATTGACAGATAAAAATAACATTTATGTGATTCATTTGTAACAATTATAATATGTATGACTATTGATGGTCCCAAAAAAAACACATTCTTAGTACTGCAATTAATGGCGTAGTCAAAATAAGCCAGAAAATCATATTAATAGACCAAATAAATGTCATTTCCTCAACGGAGGCAAATGAAAAATTGCATAGAATCATTAAGCCGTCAGCCGAATATCATCTGTCAATAACTAAAAGCGATGTCGTGTTCGGCGGGAAAATAATACATTTCCCCCCCGGCATCGACGCCCGATGAGACCGTTCTGATTCGTTCAATGTGTACTTAATTAAGATTTACGGTTTGTGAGTACGTATTTTTAGTTTTATTTTTTATAAATGTAAATATTGAAATGTTATTGTTATGTCACTCTTTATATTTGCTATGTTTGATTTTGCATGGTTGATATACAAAATGGATTTGAGAATACATACTGTGTATGTTATACAAGCACTCTAGGGCCGGCACGTTAAAGTCTAGTGTTCTATGTAGCTCTCGAATTATTTAATCCATATGTGTTTTAATTAATCCATAGTTTAATACGTAAAACTTAAGTTACAAATTTGACTTTTTAGTGAACCCCTACTCATCTGCTTCACCTTCCCTAAGAGTTGCCAACCAGGTTCCTTCCATAAGAACGTATGATTTTACGTACTTGATAGTAAGGGAACCGCAGCTGTTCAGGAATGGAGTGTTCATGGTTGTCGTTCGTATAATAGTGAGTAACAAAGTCAGAGACTTCATTTAAAAATAAATCTTAAATCCTATTTATGAAATTGCCGTTTTATATGGAAAAAATAAAATATTTCTATGAAAATTATATATTTAATTAATCGAAGTATTGTCTATTTTTCTCCATGCAATTTTACCATTTTTAATGGTAGTTTATTGATGCCTCTGCTATAGAACTTTCGGGGACGGGAATCGATGAATTCTCTGAAGTTGTTTTTCATTGACTCCTCGGAGTTGAATTTTTTCCCCTGTAGAAAGTTATCCAAATTCCGAAAAACATGGAAATCAGCAGGGGCAAAGTCTGGCCAGTACGGTGGATGACGGAGATATTCCAGTCGTAGCTTTTGTAACTTTGAGACTCGCCCCTATCTATTCCCATATCAATGACCTACCATATATCTATGTAATTCGGTGCAAATGTAACTACGCGGTGCGAGGTTTGTGTGATGAAATGATGAATTTTAAAAAGTCGTAAGTTTTGACGAACAAAATTCGGTGTGAAAGTGCAGATATTTTTTAATTTTTAATTTCACCCTGCATACAGGAATATCAGTGTTTACAAACATGACGACTCCTACCCACAGCACTTGTCTCTATCTCCTGTGATATTACCCTAAGACCCAAAATACGCAAAAACAAACTTCTAACCCCACGGCTTGGCAAGTCAGCCAATTACCATTTTAAAGTTGTATGCGATCTCTTCATTCAAATTTCGGAGTCACCAGTTCTGGAACAACGTGAATTATTTAAACTTCATTACGCGGGTAGATTGCGAACTAACGAATTTTAGAGGTTAACTTGGGTGATTTATTATGGAAGATATTTCATAGTAGGTCGGGCGCAGGTAGAGCGCCAAACGACGTTTACTTAAACATGTTATCCGATGTCAGTATTAACGTCCCACTGCAGAGCATAAGTCTCCTTTTAAGGGAATTTTGGATTATAATTCACCACGCGAGGCTTTTTCGGATTGATGGACATTACACATACCCTTTTCTTTAAATCTTCTTCACAAGGGATTCATCGCCATGTTTTAAAAAAATAGAATATTCCTTTGTAGTTCACGGTTTAAATTGTGGCAACAATTGTCCCAGAGTTTTTGGAGACGTTGGCCCCTGGAATGTTTGCACACTTTACAACCGCGCAGCGCGTTAAGTAAACTAATAAGACACACCTACAATGGATTGGTGACCTCGTCCTGATTAAGTATGTTAACCTACCTGCGTTAATTTTGGAGAACGGAGCGTATTCTTCGGTACCGATGGAGTCCCTACGTCTTGCAGAAGTCCTAGTGGGTGGTTTAACTTGTTTTGTTAAGGCCCTCACCTACCGCGAATTTCGTTACGTGGGTCAGTGGGATAGTTACGAAGGCAAATGTGGCGTGGAACTGTTTTCTATTACACGGTGAACGGCCATAGGCCTTCATCCTCGCGCCTGATCGATCGGGATAAGTGATGATGGCAAACTTTTATACTGTAAACTGTGAACTCGCTACAGCAGTCTGATCGGATTTTTAGGGGCCCCTGGAACAGTTGCCGATAACCCATCTTTAGAACTCACGGCAATGACGCGTGAATAGACTCCTCGAACTGCTGATAAACAAACTATGATACGCATATTGATTAAAGAAGAAGAAACCTTTACTTACTCAAATATTTATTGTTGTTTTTTACTAGTACCTACACAAAAACAATACCAACTTACCTGTATCATTTATATCTTTCCGCAAACATTCATAGCAGTACCCCTGGGATCATAAACAACGTAGTATCTAGCTATAGTTCCCCAACTCGCCCAAAACAACAGTTTACACCTGCGAATATATGCCGGATAACAATAAGCTAATCGAATTATAGGCCCACTGAGGCCTGTGATGAAAAACAGAAGGTAAGAAGTACAGTCGTACACGAAATTATTCATTTTTTTTTATAAAAAGGCTTGTATTTAAATGGGCAGCAAAATAACATTCATGATTATGTTATATAACATAATCATATTATGTTTGATGAATAAACAAGTTTATGTCATGAAAATAATACTATAACATATCGTCATCCCATGCCTCTTCACTGCTGGATACAGGCCTCTTCCAAGGCTCGCCACCACACACGATCCTCGGCTCTTCTCATCCCACCACCACCAGGGAATTTCTTTAAATCATCGGCCCAACTGGCCGGAGCGCGTCCCACACAAATAATAAATAATCAGTGAATTTTTTACACAATTTCTTTCGATTTTTGTACATAGATAAATCTCTTTATAGCACATCAAAACAAAACAAGACGGTAACAGACATTGTAACGTATGAAATACACAGAAGGCATAATTATTCAATACACATGTAATATATAATTATATACAAAAGGCATTCACGACGGAGGGTAGACAGATTTGTCTGTCAATAGCAACAACACCTTCACCCGCCCCCGCAGTCTTGCCGCGACCACGGTCCATATAACTGGACTGAAATACCGGCTATAATAAATAAATGATAAATCGTGAGTAACCCGTTTACATAACAATTATTAGCCACAATTATGTAGGTACATTTTAAAAATGTTCACCAGTAAAAAACGCATTCAAGTTAAATGGTTAATGTTCAATTATGTCGGTGACTGTACAAGTAGGAAGGTTGTTTTGTTTACAATAGTCGCGGAATATTCTATAGTGGCGTTGGGATTGTTATGAGTTTCCGTTGTGAGCAAAACCCGAACTAAACTTGCTTGAGTTTTGCTTTTTGTTTGTGTTATGTTTATTCCGGAGCTACGTCCAGTGTGGAGATTGTTCGACTCACTGGATCAATCCACTTGTCCTCTAGCCGGTTGTAGCTTCCAATATTCGGTAAGAAAAAAAAACATGAACCTAATTTTTAATTAATATAAAAAAAAATCATATAAGACCAAAAAGTAGTTCAATAGTTAAATGATATTTTCTTTGTAAAATTGTAAATTAATCTCTAATTATGAAAATTTTATTCGTTTACAATTTTCAATAATAATTGCTTGTTACTTTAAACTATTTTCTTATCTTATATACTTCATTGTAAGAAGTCTTCGAACTGAAGTTAAAATACGCCATCGCAGTATGTATATGCCAACGAAACATTTTCAATGTAATAAAAATGAAACAAAAGACATTCGATCTCACGCAGTGGACCCGGAAATAAACACGCAGAGACTAATCTCTATTTTTTCGATGAACCATAAGCAATTATAGAAAGATTACAAGGAATTATATAGAAAGAAGAACAGATACAAAGAAGCACAATAAGTTTCTGTCATACTCGGTACACACAGTGTACAACATAATATACACATTAATATACAAAACACAGTGCTCGTACCCGACTGTGTGTTGTGTTGTCTGAAATGTTTGTTTATCTCAACTGTACAGCAGAATATATTGAACGGTGAAGAAGACCAAGCTGCTAATATTATTTATTGTCACTTCTATCGCTAAGGCGAACTTACCTTTAAAAGTTAGCAGAGATAAGTTAACTTATTGTCTTGGTATCTTCTTGAAGCGTACTTAGCTTGCTTTAGTAAACTTGTTCCAAGTTATTGGAGTAACTTCTATAGTGACAAACTTTCTGGTAAATATAACCACGAGGGAAACTTTCAGTCTATGGAGAAAATATTTATAGAGCTTGCCATTTATTATCACAAACTATTCAAAGTTTATAGTTTATTATATTTAATTTTAATTTATTTCTAGGCATATTTAAGCCCGAAAATTGCCTCAAAAATGTTTCATATCATAGCAATTAAACAACTTTGAACGGTTTAAATCGCGTATATTTAACATTATTTTTATCCCGACGTTTCGAACACTTTGCAGTGGACGTGGTCATCGCGAAAACCTAAGAAAATATTATGTTTCATATCACATGTAAAAACTGTAGTTATTACGAATTTAATTTCTGTCATGTTGTTATTAAAATGCGATACGATTACATTTTGGAAATAATTGTCAAAATGTAAAACAACGCATTGTAAAAATGAGGTGATGGCACTCATAAATCATAACCCTGAACATAACAATAACAGAACTTATGCTTGTCGTCTTTAAGACATTGATTTATAAATGGCCACAAGCCAATCCGTGTATTTGACGCGTTGAAAGGGAGCGTCATAAACTTAGACAACATTGCCAAATTCAGGGCGGCATCTTTTTTGAGTGTGCGTGACATTCAGTCGGTTAGTACCTTGTTTCGAATAACAAATAATCACTATTCGCGAATACGTATAGTACCTAACCTATTACGCACGCACTTGTAAAATTAGTAAGTATATATTTTGTAATTCTATTTAATATTAGGGCCATTTTCAAATAGTAAGTAAATGCCTTTTTAGTTTAACCTAAAGTTAAGTACCTACCTAACTTTAAATTAATATATACATCACTTACTAATTAAACTAAAAACAAATACATAACTGATTTTCAATTAACGTTCACTCTTAGATTATTTATAAAAAAAACTATTTTATTACAATACTATTTACATTGGCCTCTTACTGTTCGATTAGTACTTGAGTGTTCGTTTAGAAAATAGCGGATACGAGTATGAATACTTGAAAATTGTTGAGTATTCGCCAAAACTAATACAAATATTCAGAACGTCCCCAGTGCACACTGATGCCGATTGCAAGCGTTAGTCGCAAGAGAGCTTTTGATATTTTCCATATTTTAAAAACAATTTTTAGATAAAAATTGTAAAAAAGACTCGTTCTTTTGATATGTTACCGATGCCGGGAATGCCGATACAACCTACTGACAATGATTATATGTAATAAAATTGATTAATTGAATCTTCCGGGCTACTTGGCCGAGGTCTTCTGGAATCTCTTCTCTTTCTTCCGAACGTTTCGTCAACAACTGTGGTTGACATCTTCAGTGGCGACTGTGTTCACTTTCGGAGAGATGTTATCTCTTCGGCTTCTCGAGCGCAACTGATTCATAGCCCGGAAGATTCAATTAATATGGACACCGGCCGAGAAAGTCTACACTCCACAATAAAATTGATTACCTTATCGATACTTTTGTCGACACGAAATGCTCCAGTAAATACATAATATCAATCAAATTGATGGGCGTGGAGAGATACCATAAGTGACACCTTCAGAAAATTAAATGTATTTATAGAAATGCCAATCGATACTGTGTAGGCGAGGAAGGCGAACGCGAAGGTGGGAGAAAGTAGGGTTAAATGTCAATCAATACTTTATTCATTTAATAGTGTTTGACCGCGGCGCCCGCGTTACGGGTGTCTTACTTTAGTCAAACAAACAAACACACACAGCTCCATTTCTATATAATAGTATTAATTTAGGCTTCACTAGCCTTTATTTCAGCCAAGACATCAAGTTATAAACGACCTAGTACAAAGCATATCCCCTCCAAAAAAAAATTGGAAAAAATACATTACACAAAAAATATTGAAATAAATTTAGGAAATTTTCATTTAATAAAATATGAACATTCAACACAATGCTTCCTTTTATGAATCGCCATTGGTTCAGAATAATCACGTACGAGTGTTATTTTGCGAACACGATGGGACAGCGAAATGCTTTTAAATCGTTTGTTATTTCTGATATATCTGAGCGAAAGTAATAAATATTACTTATTCCCAATCCCTTGTCCAAATTCTGATTTAGATATCCTATTCAGCCAGAGGACATAACGAGCCTCGTCAGTTACTGACGAGGCTCACTGAACTGACTGAACGTGTGGACGCGGTGGCCATCATTTCACCAAAACTCTTTGATCTGTGTTGAAAAACCGACACTACTCGGATCTCACGCCAACGTGTGGGCCAACACTCCAATACCTACCAAGGTGACCACAAACCCCCCTTCTACACGATAGCCATACGTATTGGCCACAACCATTGGCACATATATTGGCCAACGTAAAGAGGAGCCATTATTGGTTTAAGGCCATAATTCAATATTTTGGTCTTGCACGCATTCGTACAGGGTCGAGTCGAAACATAATTGGTGGATTAGTGGATTGGTGGACCTCAAACGACGCTAATACCCATACAAACTAAGTACATTGTACTCAGGATAATTCCACATTCGAATCACGCGCGTGCTCGTTCCAAGTCCGTAACGCTTAAATTGAATGGTTCGGTTGTAAAACGTATTGGGGGTGATTACGGCTTATTGCCTTCGGAATATCGCCGCGTGATTTCATTAAATTGTTTAGCACATTTACGATGGAAGTGAAATTAGAATGGGTGA
Source organism: Sesia apiformis (assembly GCA_914767545.1). Lineage (NCBI taxonomy): Eukaryota > Metazoa > Arthropoda > Insecta > Lepidoptera > Sesiidae > Sesia > Sesia apiformis. Next base: position 3,773,372 of record OU611958.1, read on the forward strand.
TCGAAATCGGATCTGATTGGTGGGAATTGAATAAGATTCACCTAGGGTTTGCACTATCACTTTAGAAAACATTAACTCCGTAGTGTAATAGTGTAAGTTATTACGTAGATATCACCAACATGCAAAAGTTATAGTTACATGCAATAAATGTCGATCTACTTAAAGGCGATGACAAGATGGCTTAAAAGTAAACAGCCGAAACCAAATTTAAAATTATGTATACAAATAAAAAGTCAATAAGAAAGGGTCATGATGCTTGTTAGAATAAATCACTTTATTTTATTATTTTGACTATGAGCAAACATGTCAATATACCTGCTTTGTATGTTGCTTTGTATTATTAGGCGATTTATCGGTGAAAAGTGCCTATGATTTGTCCCAGCTGTCTTCTCTTTGCAAATCAGTAACAGCAAGGTCTGGCGAGTATGGTGGGTGTCGGAGAGTTACCAGTCGAAGCTCCTGTGACTTTGAGACTGTCTGTCGTGCAGTGTGTGGGCGAACGTTATCGTGGAGAAGCAGTGAACTAGAGTGATTGACCAGACTCGGTGGTTTGATAGCGAGCTTGTACATCATCGTTTGCAGTTCTTCACAGTACGCATCTACATTAATTGTTGTGCCAGATCTCAAGGAGTTGTACAAGAGCACCATATAGTCACTATGAGATTCTTATGACTCAGTTTACATTTGGGACATTGTTTGGCTGTGTTTCCTGGGTTTAACCATTGTGACGAACATTTACGATTATCATACAGCATCCACTTCTCATCAAAGTCACCATACGATTCAGAATCCCTTCATTTTTATGCCGGTTTAGCAAAGTGCCGTCTGTGCTGCGTTGCTGCCACGATGGAACTCATATTCGAAAATATCGCGAATTTTTAACTTTTTCATGGTCGCAAACAAGGATATCTAAGCAAAAAGTCATTTGACGGAAAAACAAATGAATAACTGATTTTGAAAAAAAAAATGGCATAGCTTTAAATTAAAATTAGTTTGAATTTGGAATTCAAAGCCAAATGCAAGATAACTAAGTTCAAAGTGGCCACTATTAAAAAACGGCAATTTTATAGGTAAGACCCTAATAAATCAGTGAAATTTATCGAAGTCGTGACTTTTACTAAATCTTAACATATTCGATTCATCTTAAAACATTCGATACCAAAAACATATATGCACGTATGCGTTGCCCAAAGATCAACCGATCTTTCTACGATTAACCACATACCTTTTAAAAAACTTTAAGGAAATGCTGACCGACCCCAATGCACTTAAGTGAAACCATAAATAATCCCTTCGGACATCCCTCAAGCTTGTTTTGGAAGGGCGGCCGTTCTCTATAACACCATATTTTGACAATATTTTAAGGGAGTAGGGAAGTTGAGTATAAATAATTTTCCTTAAAGAAAGGAAATTCGGTGTGTGAAATTTAAGTACATTTGTACGGGCCATTTCAGATTATGTAAATTTTCAGGTTATATATACAACAATGCGCTTAAATACGCTATAGTTGAGCGCATAGATTAGTAGAAAGATCCCGTCCCGTGCACCAATTATTAGATGATTTTCTCAATTTAAACAATAAAAATTAGACTATTTTGCAAAGTTGTAATAAAAATTAGTGTTGTAACCAAAATATTTTTTTTGTACCTATCTCAAAATTTACCCAGTCACCCACGTAGGGGTGGGGAAGTGGTCGCAGAGTAAATAAATGTAACAAATATAGCTGTAGAAAAAAGAACTAGTGTAATTATGTAATGTAGGTAGTATTATTTCACCGCACCATCTAAATTGAGTCGTTCAGGCACCTCTAAATTGAACCTCTCTGATCAACCCAAAGGTTGGCTGGTAGAGAATACCTACCTTAAGGTAATCAGCTCGTCTTTTGTACGATATTATGCAATGAAGTGTATAAACGAATAAATACCAAAATATAATATACGGAATCTATCTAAATATATGACTGTTATAATTCATATATAAATATTAATACCTAAATAAACTACATACAAACATACATCGAATAATTCTATATAGATACTCGCACATACATTTATCAAACAGTTCGCTTTTCGCTTCACTTCACTAAACCATCGAAACGTTAAAATTGAATAACCATTTATAAATATAGACACGGAAGGGTGAACCTTCCTTTCAATCATTGAGAATACCTATGCGAGGCTATTTCTCATTTACAAAAATCTTTGAACGTGTTTCTCCAATGAAAATTTATAAGACTTGGCGCCAACGAATTTCGAGCCGTTGAAATAACTCTTTGAACAGATAATAATCTATCATAGTCGACTATACCTCATACTTGGATATGTTTCAACAATCCGATACCTCATCTCAGACCGAAATAGACCGGGTCGATGAACTCTCACGTGATCATGACGTTCTGGGATCATTCATGGGGAAACTTATGAGTGAATGACAAATTGCGTAAATATTATAAAGTTTTCTTCATATATGGCAATGGTGCAATTAGCACATTCTGCCCGTGTCAAGTTTTTTTCGTAAATAACAATTTCATAGTCTAAAAGGTATCCTGTCATTGCCCAGTCCCGTAGAAGTAGTCAGTAGTCGCTCAGTAAAGCGATAGTAGGTTTACCGAAGACAGAAGAGGACTCCTTGGAAACAAACATAAAACGCAGTTCCATGCTTTTATTTGATTATGGCAAACACCACGCACAAACACTTTGAAGTTTAATAAACTGTCACTATTAAACCACATCACGCCTAATACACATTTTTTACAATTATCAAAGAAAAATTCAACTTCACTTCTCGAGTTGCCACCGAAAAGTCTCAGTTTGTTTTTCATTGAATCTGAAAATGTTATGTTATTTATTGGTATTTGCTATTTTAACTACTTTTGTGTTACTGTATTTTTGTGTTGTCTTTTGGCTATGTGATATTTTAAATTGTTGATGCTTATTGACATAAGTGTTTAAGTTTGTTTTCTACATAAAATTATATTAACTGCTTTATGCTTTTTTAAATAATTTAAAAAATGAACTGAAAAAATGATGCGGTCATTTTGAAATAAAAGTAAATTAAATAAATATTTATGAAGATACCGAATCTATACATACGATAAAATCAAACAGTGGTTTCTAGAATTTTGTCTTTTTTCACTCAACTTCATTTCTCGAGTTCCCAGCAAAAAGTCCGAGTTATAAAGTTGTAGTTATAAATGGCTTGTGCTTATGATTACAACAAAAGAGCAGCAAAAAATACTAAATGGGCACCAAATCATGATCAACAAGACAAACTTTGTTTTTAATTTCTGTAATTAACAATTTTTAATTTCTAAGGATGTCAACGGAGTCTTTATTGTCACCAGAAACCTATGTAATGTAAATGTAGACACGAACTTGGACTCTAATGCTCACAAGGGTTTAACGCTCAAGTCTTAAACGTTCATTCAGCGCTTGATCGTCGAGCGCTCACTGTCATATTGTATAGAGTTTTACTGAATGGAAACTGAACCGTTGTAATTGGTGAAATATGAAAATGACATTTAGGACAATTCCCGCTGTGGTTCAGTTTACGCTTAGTCAGTTCTTCTATCAAAGAGACTGTTAAATAATTATCAACAACAAATGTTATGTTTCAGTTGGGCCTAAATTTGGGCTTTCAAGTAACTCGATCTAAAGGGGTTGGGTTCAACCATTCCTTTCATATCCCGACAGTTTCCAAAAGCCACTTAGTATCGTATATCAAAGATATGTTTCTTGTTACAGGTACAGAGTGACATGTTGTGACGCTATGAGTCCGGACTAGTGTTGTGATAGTGTGATAAAATAACAATATCGATATGGTGCGGTTGTTGCTGGCAATTTTGCTGCCGGCGCTCGTAGCCGCAGTAGTGCCGCCCAGTGACACGGATTCGTGTAATCCGGACAAAATGACGTTTTATCGTATGGTTTTACACACGTATTGGACGAGAGAGAAGTTCCCGAAACACTATCCGGATTGGAGACCACCCGCGCAGTGGTCGAAGGTTTATGGTGAGTAAAATTTTATTATACACTCATAAACTTCTTTATAAGTGGAAAATAGACATTTCTTACTCTGGGTAAATAACAAGTATTTTTTCGGCTTGAATCATGTATTCTCAGTACATTTAACCAGCTCTACATGCTCGACATAGACCTCCATATGCACATTGTCTTGCACATGAGAGAGGTATGGCCTTACAACGCCACACTTAGCCGAGCGGATTGGTGAGGTGGTACAGTTTCCAGGGTTGTGGTGGCGGCTTTGTTATTCTTCAGTCGCATTTTACGACATCCACGGGAAGAAATGGGATGATGCTATTCTAAAGACGGCCAATACCCCGCGCCATATTGGTTTTTAAAATGTGTGGTGGAGTAATATATAAAATATTTATTATACTTTACAAGGTAGAATCGCTTGGCGCTCATGGTTAAACTCATGGCGCTCATAGCGCAGGAGTTCTGCGCGTGCGCCGTGCCGCCGGGGCAGTCGAGAGTCTCCTACCTAACGTTTACACAAAACTTACGCTCTGGACATAATATACTTCAATACAGGTTTCGTCGTCCTTACATATTAAATATATGGTTATATATTGTGGTGACAATACGTGAAATGTGTATTAAGTAATATGACAATAACAAACATTAAATATAAACTCGACAAAGTGAACACCTCACCTTGCCCCCATAAATGAAAAAAAATAACGAGCTACTAAAATCACGGAGCACAAAAGAATTAACAAACTGAAGTGGCAATGGGAATGGCATAAATCTGCCATAGGACCGACAACCAATGGGGTAGACGACTCCTTAAATGTAAATCGCGTAACCGCGATCGCGCTTCTTGAGGCTAGGTGGACCGACCGCTTGAAAAAGTTTACCAGTAATGGTTGAATGAAAAGATCGTATGTAGTAGCAAGCCTTGGGGCTGCCTATATTCAGCTTTTTAGAAACATAAGCTGATGGTATGGTATTAGTATTGAAAGTACGTATCGACGGTTGCGTACCTACTGAGACCTTCTAAAGCGCGCGCCACGAGCAGGAAGAATTTCGGTACTTGACATGAGATCAGCCAAGACTGGACGGAAAAGAGATTTGTATAAAATCGACCACTTTACTAAATATTATTGATTTTCCGGTACTTGACATGAGATCAGCCAAGACTGGACGGAAAAGAGATTTGTATAAAATCGACCACTTTACTAAATATTATTGATTTTCCGGTACTTGACATGAGATCAGCCAAGACTGGACGGAAAAGAGATTTGTATAAAATCGACCACTTTACTAAATATTATTGATTTACTTATATTAATGAACCTTAAGGGTGTAGATCGTGAAAATCACCGAAAAGAGTGTTACGATTTTTCATATTTAACCTATTTACATATGATTGATATCAATGATAATTTGTATATATTACAATCAAAGACCAATAAGTATGTTCATGCTTATATTAAACTCTTAAACCTAATAGTTGTTATATAATAAACGTCAACAAACGCACAAAATTGAGTAAAAATGCAAAAACATGACTTCGTATTTTTCAGATTTAACCCCATAAATCAACACAAATTGATAAAAAGAAACACTTTTTGAACACTGAAGAAACCAATAAGTATAGCTGTATACTTCTTTTTATACCTTTACAAACAAAGACTTCCTCTTTTAAAGCCCTAAAATCTAGATATATTTTAAGGTAAATTTTTCATACACAAATGTATGGGATAAAACGTTCGTTTCATTCGTGCAATCTCGGTGGTCTGCAGCGGCAGTTCCTTTCTGTAAGTGAACGCGACACCACGCTTGTCGGCTGCAGACAGCAAAATTACGTATTGTGAATTTGTGTTTTTTGTAAAAAACTGTAAGTATAACATTTTTATAATTAATTTATTTTCAGTTAGTAGAAAGTATCGATATAATGAATGTCTGAAAGAAAACCATGATGGAACTAGATATAAATCGTAAAAAATACAATATCTACACTAATAGGTATTATAAAGAGGAAAGATTTGGATTTTTGTATGTAACGAATAAACTCAAAAAGTACTGGACTGATTTTAATAATTCTTTTATCATTCGAAAGCTACATTATCACTGAGTAACATAGGCTATTTTTTTCGCAGGACTGATTGAATTTGAGTGGCATGCCAGGGAAAAGAAAGTTTTGTACGCATTATAAAAATATGAAAGCCAAAAGATCTCGGAATAAAATGTAAGTTCCTCCCTACTTATTTATTATCGCATTTGAACAGGGTACATTACAAAGCTAATACAATATGTCATATGATTTAGATCGCCCGATTCAGACATATACCTACAATAACATGTAAATATTGGTTTGTATTATCTATATCTATACTGATAAATAAAATTGAAGTATCTGTATGTAATATCAAAATAATAGGATTTTTAAAAAAAAAAAAGGCGATACGGAGTTCGCCGGGTCGGCTAGTATTGTCTAAATATCAAATTGTGGAAGTAGGTAGGCGACAGCGCAACTTTGTCGACATACCTATACCGCCAAACAGACGCGAGGCGCCTAGCGTCTGGCTTAGGGTTGTACAAAATAAATAAAAAGTGGATAATATTGATGAATAATATTTCCAGTATTGAAAATAAAGAAAACCTTGGGGCCGAGACTCTGAGCAACAATGCTACGCGCTGTATAGAAGTAAGTTGTTATACGTAATTCTTGTAGACTTGTTACATAAATAAGCAAACTACTTAGTTAGTGATGGGCGAAGACAAAATCTCAATACCTACCTATAGATTTTTCTTGCAATATTTATTATTTTCATCGAGAGACAAACACCTTAGTACCGAAATACTTCTCAATTACTTTCTCAAAAGAAAATTTACGTTCAAATAGGTGACGTCATAAAAAAACAATACCTAATGCGTAAAGAAATTATAATTTCTATTCATCAGGAACCTAATATTGTATTAATTCTTTTGCATTTTTTTAAATTTTTAATTATTTTTTATAAAAAAAATCAAGCCATTATCTTTCTTTACAGGAACTAGTTATTGAAAACGACCAAGAGGGAAAGGTGGATGAAATGGAAGTTGGGCGTAGAGTTGTAGACGTTTCTTTTTTTTTTAAAGCTCTTCAGGCCATAGGGGACCACGGTCCAATGGATTGTAAGTTAAGTTACCTCAGTATAATAGGTGAAGTAAAAGTTGGTCTGGACTCAAAACTCATCATGAAATGTAGTATGTGTAGTATGAAATTTACTGTGTGTTTGATTGAAAAGAAAGAAGATAGAATGGAAGTGAATCATCAAATTGTATCTGGTATCATATCATCTGGTGGGAGCTACTATCAGTTAAAAACATTAACTGCCGCAGTAGCCCTACCAATCATGTCACCTTCATTATACAATGAAATTAATAATACGGTTTGCGATTGGTGGGAAAAGACAGCAGCACATTCCATGGCAGAAGCTGTCAAGGAAGAAGCGGAGTACGCAGTGTCTATAGGTAGTGTTGATAAAAATGGTACACCATTAATATCTGTTGCTGTTGACGGTTGTTGGAGCAAGAGATCTTATGGTAAGAATTTTTCCGCCTTGTCCGGCGCAGCTGCGATAATTGGCATTAAAACTAATAAAGTATTGTTTTTTGGAGTTAAAAATAAATACTGCGTAGTTTGTGCACGAGCCGCAAAGAACGACAGTCAGCCCTCGGAACACCGTTGTTTCAAGAATTATTCGGGATCATCTACCGGTATGGAATCGACCATAATAGTTGAGGGGTTTAAACGTTCCATTGTTGATCACGGTGTAATTTATAATAAATTTGTAGCAGACGGCGATTCCAGTACTTATAAAAAAATATTAGATTCGCGACCGTACGGTAATTTAACAGTAGAGAAAATTGAATGCAAAAATCATCTTTTACGAAACTACTGCAATAGCTTGGAGAAACTGTCGAAAGACACTAAGTATCCTTGCGAATTGCGGAAATTCCTAAAAGAAAGGTATTTGCGTTTAAGAACGGGTGTAAAATGCGCTATTAATATTGGGGCGATCAAAATCAGTCACTCGAAGAAAAAATAAAAAATCTTAGTGAAGATATCCTAAATGGTCCACAACACGTATTTGGTAATCACCAATATTGCAAGGAGTATTTCTGTAGACCTGATACTCGTCGAATAGAACCTGTTGGGTTGCTTCCAGCAATTGTTGGATGCGGATCAATGGACGCGGTACACATTTTAAGTAAAAGACTGTCATATCATTCTAGAAGTTTAATTCATAATTGTACAAGTAATATAGTTGAAAGTTTTAACGCAGTGATTGCCAAATTAGTAGGGGGTAAGCGTGTAAATTATTCTTCCCGTGGTTCTTATGCGGGTCGATGCGCAGCTGCTGTTGTGTCTTTTAATACAGGATCGATTCATAGTAAAACTCATGAAGTAATATTTAAATCTAGTCCTAATCCTTTGATCGCGAAAGTGGAAAATTGTAATCGTAGAATCCGTTTAATTGCTAAACCTAAATTAAGATTGAAAAAGAGCCACAGCGCTGTATCGAAAGACGCTCACTATGGACCAAACTGCGAAAAACCTGATCTGAGTCCAGAATTATATGAGAAAGCCAAGTCATCTTTTTTAGCCGATTTAAAGTTGTCTTGTGCTGAAAGAGAGGAGCTTGAAAGGTCGACCCATTTGCAAAGAAGTAGTTCTGAGTGGATGAGTACAAGGAGAAAATTACTAACCTCATCATCGTTCGGGGAAGTTTGTAAAAAACGAGAGAGCACAAGTTGTGCTGTTCTTGTTCGTAAAATCGTTTATGGTAGTAATATCTCCAGTTTGCCTGCTGTACGGTACGGTATCGAAAACGAAGAAACCGCAATTAAACAGTTAGAAATTCAAGAGAATATTAGTATACAAGGTTGCGGTTTGTTCGTCGACGATCAATATGAATTTCTTGGTACTACACCAGATGGCATTTATGCAAACGGTTTAATTGAAATTAAGTGCCCACATTCTTTAGCTGGCATGACTCTTGATGAAGCAATGGCCAAACATACCTTTTGGGTTAAGGACAAGGCTTCCAAGGGTTATGTCATAAATAAAAATCATAACTGGTATTTCCAAATTCAGGGACAGGTACATATTACTAAAAGAAACGTTTGCATGCTTGGCATCTGGTTTGGTGCTACTGTACCTATGAAAGTTTATATTATAGAAAAGGACGACAAATTTTGGGAGGAGAAAATGGAGATGAAATTAGTTAGGTTTTATTACGATTGCCTACTTCCAGAATTAGTTGATCCTCGGCAGTCACGAAGCATGCCCATTCGTGACGCGCCCAGTATCATAGAGGCTATGAAAGAGAGGAAAGAAAGAGCTTTACGTGTTATGAAAGAGAAGAACGCCTAATGATTTTGAAAGATACAGGTAACTTAACTACCCAGCCAGTCGATTCACGTAAACACGCCAGTCCAAAAGTCGTTTTAACTTAGGAACTTAGAAATCGCCTTTTGGTTTTCTGTTTTAAACGCACTTACTTATCTAGTCTTGGATTGTCATAAATCTTCCAATAGCTCAATTACTATACAATTTCTGAGTTACCTGGTGTAAAGAATCATAAAAATTGGTTCAAAAATACAGCGAATTGAGAATTCTCCTTTTTTTAAGTCGGTTAAAAGGGCTAAATTTGCAAAAAACGAAGTGACGTCACTGCGCTACGGTTTTTATTACTTACGTGAATCGGGCAGCTGGTAACGTTTTCATTCTGATAGGTTTTGTGATAGCCATTGATTTTATCATCAAATTAGCAGAAATCAGAACTTGATCCGTAATCGAATGAAAAACCATTAGAATTTTGAACTCATATTTCGTTATTGTTTAATTACATACTTTTAATTAGTATATTAATAATTTACAAACTTCTGTTAAAATTAGTAAATAAATGAATTATTTACTAATTTTTGTACAACCCTAGCACGCTTTTGAGATAGCGAGTAATGGCGACTCATATTTGTTATTGTGTAGTAAATAAATCATTTTTATACTTGTGTTTCATTTATTGACATTTTTTTTAAAACCCTAGGATTTTTTTTAGATATCGACGAGGTGATCGTAAACAAAAAGTAAGTATTTGAGTTTACGCAATAGGCACATTTCCTTGCGTAGAGATAAACACACTTCCTACTGAATTTGCAATTATTTTATTGAATGAATATTTTACGAATTAGAATAAATTTTGGTAGTGAAATTACAAATAAATAAATAGTTGGAATTTTAGGTAAGTAGAATACAAAAATGTCAGATGTCAAATGATAGAAAAACATAAAAATTGTGTCTCAACTACTCTTATTAATCTATTAAAAAGAATCAACAGCTAGTTTCCAAAAATTCAACGTTATTGTTATGCTGTAAATATTCAAGTTCAATAACAATTTCTCAACGTGGAACGTTTGTTGCAAAACATTTTGAAAATCGCGCTCTCTAGGTCATTCATCCGCCCCGTCGGATGTTACATTAAACTTTGGCGCTGCGGTCGCTCGAAATCGAGATCTCAGGCCAACAATCTACACCCTTAATATGAGGGGTCTAGTAGATGAATAAGATAGTAATGAGTAAATGGTAAGAGATGAGTCTACGGATGGTGTGTGGATTAATAGAGGGATACATTTTAAATGTACATATAGTCAAAAAACAAAATTAAGAAATTTGTTAGTTAGAAAGTCTCAGTACGTATCCATCGATATACATATCTATCTATCTATACATATAATAAAACTGTAGAACCAGCATATCTGTACATTGAATATATTTACCAAAAACTGATTGGGGGTGATGAAGGACGAGTATCAGAATATAAAAAGACGATTTTGAAAATTTGTGTCTGTCTGTTTGTTTGTCTGTTCGAACACGCTAATCTCCAAAACTACTACATGGATTTTCATGGGATTTCCGCAAGTTAATTAAGCTTAGCTTGATGCTTCGAATAGGCTTTGTTTCATCGAAATCGGCTGACGGGAAGAAAAGATATCCAAATTTAGAGTTTAAAAACTAAAATTCAACGTGGACGAAGTCGCGGGCACAGTTAGTTACGTTATAAAATAAAACATCTTATTCTCGAATGAAATTCAAGTTGAAATCTTGAAATTCATGAAATGGCTAACATGTTATTGTATTACTTTATATTATACTAGCAAAACCCCGCAGACGTTGTCCTGCCATAGAAGTTGATGTGCTGCAACGCCATCTAGTGGCGAGTTATAACAAAGTCGATAGCTCGAAAATATTTTCCGTACTCAAATACCTATGTTTACCAATTTTCATGGCGATCGGTTGAACGGTATAGAAGTTGATGTGCTGTAGCGCCATCCAGTGGCGAGTTACAACAAAATCGATAGCATAAAAATCTTCTCTATGAAAAAATACATATATGTGCCAACTTTCATGGTGATCGGTCAAACGGTGTCGAAGTCTATTAACATCAGATATACCAACATCCTCTTTTATACATATATATAGATTAATATCAATATATTAAAGAGCAATGCTCTTGCAATGATCGACATATTTATTTAACGTACCAATCTATACAAAGACAATAACAGAGAAGTGTAGATATTGAAATTATGTATAATTTGATAAAATATAATGTAGCTTTCCAACCATAATTTTTATTAAGTTCCATATTGATTTACACGTAAACTTGCTGAAAGCGCCATAACAATAAATTTATAACGCAATCTTGCCCCAAATGAAGCCCTAGGGTGAATTTACCGCCTAATCAGCAAATATAATAAAGAAAAATTACTACAACACTCTGAATGCCATTATAATTTGGTTTATTATCCAATAGATTTTTTTTCCCGTACGTGTACTTTTTGGGAGTATTGAGAAAATTACAGTAAACTCAACTAGAGATAAGCTTCGCGTTTGTGTGAGTACACACCGATAGTGTACTGTGTTAACCATTTGAACAATCAGATTGGACAATTCGGCACCCACTCCCATACACTAAAAGCTCATTTCTCGTTGAGTTTACTATATTTTTATTAACTATTACACTATTAGCTTACTCGTAAATACTGATTAAACTTCATCATATCGTTGATACCATCGTATCAACCTGTTCCTCCATTGCTGGATATGGGTCTCTGCTAAGGCTCGCCACCACACAATCTTCTGCTCTTCACATCTAGCCACTGCAGGCAACTTTTTACAAGTCGTTAGTCCTTCGGGCCCGAAGGAGTCCTCGTTAGGTTTGTCGATACATGATCTCCATTCTAGGAGTCGTCTCCCCTATCGGTTATGAGACCTGCTAAATATATTGATTATCGGTCCTCCAGCATAGCCTGCCTGCCCTATATGCCCAGATACTTAATCATAGTTTAACAATTTTTGATCTTTTTTTACCCTTTTTAAACTTTCAATTACTAGAGAAGGACGAAAGGACAAAAAGAACAACCTTTAGTAGCACAATTTTAATTTTAAACTCCAAATTAGGTTCACAAATTTAAAACAGCTATTCGATTACAATCTGATAACGTCAGTGATTGGAATAAGAGCTTGTCAAGTTCGTATTATTTTCTCTAATTGAATATTGAAGTATATAATAGCAAAAAATATCAAATTTTAATTTTAAATTACTCATTCATAGCTCGGAACCCAAGGTACTTGAAAGTTCGGGCGCGACGCATAAATTTACTCGATTGTGCGAATTCGTTCAAAATAACCAACAATGAATAAATTATATTGTAAGAAATTTACATTCTTTGGTCCGCGAAAAACTCTGGCCTAACTTCTTAAAAGTGTATGAAATTTGGATTCGAAGACAATTTTATTAGGGAAAGTTCTTAAAATATCATAAATAGGTAAAGAAGAAATTTTTGTGTTTGTGCACGTTTTTTTTTTTAAAAAAAGACAGCAGATGAGCATACAGTCCACCTGAGGGTAAAATCCTGTTGTCCATAGACATCCGCGATAAATGCCAACATCAGTCTAGAATGACAAACGTTTCCTTTTATTTCTTTCTATAAATGTGCCTCCAACGGCAGTATGTATTATAATCAACATCTTCACCAAGTGAGAAAAGCCGTAAATATATTACTTGATCTGAATATATAAACTTTATAACATGTAAACAATAATTCCCTCGATGTGAGCTTAGTATAAATATGTGTAATAGTCATTAATTGATTCGAAAAGTCAAAAGTCTACAATCAGTGTGTCCTGCCAGTTACAAATGAGGTACGGTGCCAAAATGTAGTCACTAAGGTTCGATCAGCGAGCTATAAAGATATCCGAAACTAAGAGATTCATTTAGCCCAACGAAGATGATCAATTCGCCCATTTGATGGTGGCCCTGCCTGCTATGCAATAGACAATGCGTTCGATACCCGGTCGGACAATAAAATTTGTTTGAAGACAGTTCGGGGCTGGGTGTTGCATGTGTTGTATTCGTCTTTGTATGTGCCTCTGGACCCACAACACAGGGAATCCTAGTGTGGCGTTATTTATTTTCCATACAACGAAAGTCACCGACAGAGCTCACAGAAATAGCAAGCTGATTACTAAAAAAACTCCAGGATTGTGAAAAAACATAGAAATTTCAATTGAGAAGATGGATACAAATTGTCCTCGACATGGAATCCAGTGATTAATAAATTTAATAAAATTAGAGCCTCGCTATTTTTCGTCCGACGCTACTTCTGATATTGTGAGTGTTGTGTGTCGCAACTTTTGGGATTATGAAGACCAAATGCGGGTAGTTGATGAAACGGCTCGCAACTTTTGACGTGGACTACCCGCCCCTTCAGTCAGCTCGTGACCACGGTTGGTTTTTTTTTTTTTTTTTTTTTATAGATTAGTGGGCGGACGAGCAAGCGGTCCCACGTGGTGATAAGTGTTACCGCCGCCCATGGGCACCTGCAACACCAGGGGGTATGCGGGTGCGCCGCCGACCTTGCAAAATCCTATTCACAGCTCTCTTGAAGAACCCCATGTCGTAGCTCAATGGAAAGACCTCTTGAGGCAGTTCGTTCCACAACCTACGGGTTCGCGGTATAAAATAATTTTTGGACCGAACAGTGCGCGACACCTCCGTATCGAGGAAATGCGAATGGACCGCACTTCTGTGACGGGAGGTGCGGTTGTAGAAACCCGAGGTGGGAATTATATTAAACAATTCTTCAGAGCATTCCCCATTATAAAGGCGGTAGAACACACAGAGAGACGCAACGTCTCTCCGAATGCTGAGGGATTCTAAACCGCCCGTGAGAGTGGGATCGTCGACAATACGAACAGCACGTCGTTGGATGGAGTCAAATGGGTCCAATTGGTATTTCGGTGCGCCGGCCCAGAGATGAGAGCAGTACTCCATATGGGGCCTCACCTGAGCTTTGTAAAGCATAAGGAGTTGCCCAGGTTTGAAGTACCGCTTCGCTCTGTTCAGCACACCGAGCTTTTTGGAGGCCATTTTGGCCTTATTTTCCAGATGACCCCTAAATTCGACTTTGCTGGAGATGTCGATACCAAGGATCCCGATACTCTCCAAGATCTTAAGAGGTATGCTCTGAAAGCGAGGTGCTACAACAAAAGGGGTTTTTTTAGCGGTGAATGCACAGACTTGCGTCTTACTGGGGTTGAAATCCACTAGGTTTAGAGAACCCCAAATCGAGACTAGATCTAAAGAGTTTTCGATTTCAGACACAAGCCTGGCGCGACTCTCTTCCACTTCGACCCGAGGGATGTTGGCGCGGCCCCTGTACAAGGCGTCTCCAGTACTGTCATCTGCATAGCAACGTATGTCACCAATTTGCAACAGGTCGTTGATATGCAGAAGGAACAGAGTTGGAGACAGCACGGAGCCTTGCGGGACGCCAGCGTTAATAGACATGGTGTCGGAGCAGCTACCATCGATAACGACTCTGATGCTCCGTCCAGTCAGGAAACTGGCAACCCATTCGCATAATCCCTCGGGTATCCCGAAAGATGGTAACTTGGAAAGCAGCGATTTGTGCCATACCCGGTCGAAAGCTTTCGCAATGTCTAGGCCTACAGCCAGAGCCTCGCCTCTACTCTCAATGGCGTCAGCCCAGCGGTGTGTTAAATACGCTAAAAGATCACCAGCGGAGCGATTATGGCGAAATCCATATTGACGGTCGCTAACCCAACCGAAACGTCGTGTAAAATAAATAAGGTAAACATTCGCATTAAGACCCGTTTAAATAGATAAATATGTGTTAAAAACGCGGAAATCCTGAATATTGAACTCATAACAACTTCATTACCATTTTGCTCTGCTGAGCTTCGAAGGGCTATAAACTCTTGCACGTGTTAGTCGTTAGCAGTCGCCAAAGATCAGGTGGAATGGCACTTTACCAATTATTACGTGAAAGAAATGTATTTGTAAGTACTTCATAATGTAGTTAAATAATTGCTACTGTATTAAATTGTCCTTTCACAAAAAGTGTAATGCAAAGTAGCCTCGTTTTACTCTTATTTATTGGCGGATTCAAGCGAACAGGTGTTCTTAGATTCATTAATTCTGTTGACTGTATGAATAGTATAAATCTTGTGGTTAATGATAAATTGCCGACAGTTTTACACTCATTCAATGATATTAACAGCACTAATACTTCCTATTCTATTTTAAACTTTATCACTTTCGCATATGGTCGAAATGTTTCAAATTAATTTAACAGTCCATTATTGCATATACTTTGTTCTAAGAAATTCAGTATTGTATAAACAAACGGTGATTCAGTGTGAGGTTTTGATTAACTTTGCAGTTGCAACTGCATGTTCGTATCATTTATATGCTCGACATTGTATATACAAAATGTTTGCAATTTAATTTATTTAATCAGTGCTAATTCCGTGATGTATGCGTATCTAATTTCTATACATTATGATTCAGAATTATTCCTGAAAACTAAAACCATAGATTCTATTCATGATTCCGTGTATCATGATGATGATTCGGATGAATTTTTTTGTAATTTTTCAATAAAGAAATAATTGTATTATATATGTAGTAAATGTGAGGAAACGTAGCATGGGTCGTCCTCCGGCCAGGCAGGACGACTACTTGAAGAAAATCGCGGGTAGTGTCTGCATGAGAAGAGTAGAAGATCATGTGTGTTGGCGGTCCTTAAAAGAGTATACGAGTGTAATTAAAATAACACAGCAGTTTCAAGGAAAAAATATTTATACCTGAATTTTGGGCTTAAAAAAATGCAATGACGTCATTCCTAAATTAAACTTGGTATTTTCTTTACTTAAAACAAATTATGAAAATAATAACCCCAAGAAAAACACAACTACCTCATTATGTAATAAAATAACCACATGATTAACGACAACCATTAATAAGTAACATCAAAGCCATAATAAAAGTTACTATCGACTGTAATATGTAATGGTCCACACTAAATCCCTACTATTTGGCTCTCGCCCAAAACCGCATTTAAAAATAGATACACTTATCGATGGAGATAGGAAGCGAGATGCACAACCCTATTGTGTGACAGGAAGAATATTTTCGGAACGTTTCACATGAGGCGAAGAAAAGAAAACATCGATATATTTTCTCGGAGTTAGAGCAACACTAATGTTGCTCTATATACTTTATTGCTAATGTAGTTGGAATTTTTGATTTAAGATTTTTATTTTGGATGAGTTATTCGTGTAGTTTTGTATTTGTTTTGTATTGTAACTTTGCAGTTTCGATATTGTTTTAGTAAACGTCTTTGTAGTTCTTAGTAGTTATGTCGTATAAATAGAATAATAATTGATATAACTGTATTGAAGTCACTTAATTACAACGCCGCTAGTTGAAAAACATAACGTTGTGTCACTCGCACGTCGTCTCACTTATACCGCGTAGCTTTGATTGGTGGATCCTCTGAATACGGCAAAGAGGAAGGGAAATTTCTGGAATATAGTGTTTCACAACACTGTACGAAACCACCGGACGAGAAAATAGAAGCTATCACAAAATTTTCCAAACCAACAATAGATGAGCTATGTGATTTCCTAGGGATAATAATTTTCTATATCTAACGTTGCATTTATACAAGCACCTTATAATTAAGTTCCTGCTACAACTGGTACCTACACGCATTACCTTATAGGTTAATGCGTAGAATGACTAACTGAATCACTGGCCAACCGAGTGTTAGCACAACTAGAAACGAATTATTGATGATTTTAAAGTTCATATTCATTGCTCAAACTGAAAGAACAGGTAGAACAACGTTATATTTGCAGTCGGCGTTACCAAACCACTTATTAAATAAGTTGATTATGAGCTGCAATGGAGTTTTTATTTGTGCGAAAGTTTGATTGGCCAATGAGTTACATAGAATGTAATGAATGAATGATTAACTTTATCACAGTCATCTATGGCCCATGTTTTCCAACAGCTGAGTGTACCCCAGCTTTTGAGTGTACCACCCTCCTCTTCGATCTTCTTTACATCGTTCACCCACCTTACTACTGGCCGACTGACCATCCTTTTACTGTCTCTTGACTGCTAATGGTTAGGTACAAGAATTATAAGTTTTTAATTTAATTAAGCTCAGTTATTTGCTGATCATTATTACGGTACGTTAGAATTTTATATTTTCGAAAATTTCTATCATCAGCAGTTCATTTTGTTTGAAATATGTTTATTTCTTTTATTTTGTTTGAAATTAAAGTTTTGTTTAATTAATATGCTTTAATTTCATCAAGTAAACTCTTAAGACTGATATTAGTTTTCTAAAGTATAACAATAAAAAGTGTTTACTAATTATTACAAAAAGTTTACTAAAAGTGTTTATTATAATTCTGATATACAGTAAAAGGACATTAACTACAGAAAATAAAGCACTTTCTGCCTGTAAAGTTGATCTGTTGATTGTAATTCATGATGTACTTAAAAATATAGGTTAACATCATCTTTCTTTGAGCAATAGTTTTGCAATGCAAATAACAGTTTATGGATAGACTTGTACGAATAAAAATGTTATAAATACATTTTTCTTTGTATACAAATATATTTATAACAATAAGAAATACAACAGATAATAATAACGTACTTTAGGAACTTAAAAACATGTTTACTTCTTATCCTTTCTCTCAGAAGTCCATATTCGATATAACACACAATCACGATCAGCAGAGTTTTTATATTTCTTTTATTCTCAATTTTTAACAGTGACTTTTGTGCTCATTCAGTAGACATGTCACGTCCATCGTACCCTATGCTAATTATAGTACAATAATTCACTAACAGAAAGAAAGCAAATACATTTATTTGTCACTATAGAAAGCACACACAAAGTAACAAGTATTATGGTACAACGGGTGTATATGCTGATGCAACAAATAGGTTCTCAACTCAGCATGTTGCTTCACCTACGGAGGAGAAGCTAACACTAAGTCATATAGCATCGTAGATTCAGCTGAAGATGGTTTGGCTAAGATGCTTTGAAAAAACGCCAATATCTTGGCTGTTGATATTGGAAGAAAAAATACCTAAAATAATCAAACGAGAATCCTTAACAAAATTCAAAACTCCTCAAAATTTCCGATAAATGAGTACTTTACAATAGTAAAGACCCAAGCAAGTAATGGAAGGCAATTAATGGACTCGATTGGCGGAGTCACGGCCCTCAGAAATTAGGGAACAATTGAAGAGGAGTGACTCAACCAAAGAGCAAAACTCAAATGAGTAACTCTTTTCGGGTATTAAGGACCACAAACATTGATCAGCCCCCGTGAATTTGTCTAACAGAATTAATATGAAAGATAAATTATTAAAGATCTCGCTGTAGAAAATTCTATAAAATCAAATGAAAGCCTTCAAGTTTCTGCCAAAATCTCTTTAATTACGCCTGGAAACTCGACGATTTCAAAGAGTAAATTATTATTTTATTCAATAACTAAACTCTGTGTAACTTTGGGGAAAATTGGTTGTTTGTATTTCGTTCAGTGGACTTTATTCTTTGGTATTTTCTTTACCTATCTACCGACTCATTTGGCAAAAATTAATTTCTCTAAAATGTGTTTAGTAAGAGTTTTAATTCTAACAAAGTGACTTTCCATTGGGGAATACTAGATATTTCCACTATCCATGTATCTTTGATACGTTTAAAAAGCTGACAACATCATCATCCTTAATCAGTCCTTTTAGCATTTACTGATGGACATGGTACAGGGGAATACTAGTTATTTTCACTTGTTATTTGCGTTAGGGAATGGAAATAGCTATCTTATTATATTTTTATTTATTAACCGTAATATGAACCTCAAAACTACAAGACAATATGCATGAGGCTTGTATGGCCATAAAACACCACGCTGGTTAAGTGTAATGGCGAATCCACTCCTTTAGAGGTGATGTAGTTCCTCAGAGCTTGTGATGGCGGCTTTGTTATCCTTTAGTCGCGTTTTACAATGCCCACGGCAAGAAATGTAGTGATACACTTGAGTGATGTAGTGATTTCACTTGAGTACCCGGCAAAGTCGCATGGTATAATATACTTTTTTCTTATCTCCTTTGTTTCACTTAAGCATGAGAAATAGCCACAGGTAAAACTAGTGAAGAAAATTGCCATGTGTTATTGAAAATGGAGACAAATATTGACTTAGCAATACCCTACGATTAAATAGGCGATATTCTTGAAACCTTTCTGCCCAATGATAAGGTAAGCCCTCACCGTGGCTTAAGAGAATCCCTTTGCAAATATTTGAACCGTTGCCGCCACTCGGGCTGGCAAACATCTATTCTATTAAGATGAATGCGATAACGAAGTTACAAATTTGCAGACGGCGGTTGGCGATTTATTTTTACGTTTATTTGAGTGTTAATACATACGTACTCTTGTATTGGGCTGGCTCTTTATTCATTATTCAATACACATTATATTTGACATTCTGACAAAAGGGACCTTATTGTCGGTTCTAGTTTCCCAAATATTGAGACTTTAGTGAAATCTCATATGTTATGTTTTTACCTTAAAAATCAGATTTTATCCAATGTTTATATTTAACCAGAACCGTGAAACAATGGAATTTAATTTTAATCATAAGTCAATACGGCTAATGAAGTAACTTTGCTTTGTAACGTAATATATGTATACTTGTATTCTATGATTAGGTCGGCGGTATTAGGTGGAAGGAAAATATCGCGAGGAAACGCGCGTAGCCGAGAATTAAAAAATGAATGAAACATGAATATACTCTAGGAATGTTCCAAATATACGTATTGGTTTTGCTGAATACTCCACTATTCGTGAATATTCGTACTTGTATTCGCCATTTTCTATACGAATACTCGAATATTAATCGAATAATAAAATCCAACATGAGGAAAACAGGTTTTCTATAAAAAGAATAATACTTTAAGAATCAAAGTTTATTCTATTCGTGAATAGTGAAGCAAATTATACGTATTTGTATTTCCGAATAGTGTTTTTTGCTTTGCTATCGAAACATGCCTATTATCCATTAATCCGCACTGTGTCCACCTGGTTTATTGTTAACAGTTAGTTAATGGGGGGGGGGGGGGGTGCCTTTATAGGCTATAGGCTTTATAGTGGGACATTATCGACTCATATCCACAACGACCTTATGAAGGTTATAATGACCCTCGCATTGAATTACAGACATGACATCTGAATGAATAGCGAAGTTTACATAGACCTTACGAGCCTTCAGATATACTTCAATTGTCACTTGAATCAGAAAAGGCAACAGGCCCTTATGAAAGTTACTCTTTATTATTCAATATGAATTTCATTCAGTGCCCTACAGGCGTCGACGAGTCTATTGCAGGTTTACATTTTTAATCTTTTTTTAAATAGAGTTATGCAGATCTAAATTTGATTTACTTGAATCCATCTCGGTATCTCCAAAGCATTTGCTAGAGAATTTATTTTATTATAAAGAAACACTACGGACTGTCTTCGTTACTCGTGTTTCTGAAATATAATTTTTAAATTTAACATTCTACACTTTTGCGTTTTGTACACTTGTTATATTGTAAATCGGGTCTGAAAACGTAAAATTAAAGTTTTTTGTTTACCTTTAATTTCTACTCCATATTTTTACTTTATTTTTACTCCAGCCGTGGTCACGAGTTGATTGAAGAAGCGGGTAGGCCAGGATGGGAGGGAGCCTTTAAACCTTGCCATTTACCGACAAATACGTCCACGGACATTAGTCTGGTGGGTCGCTGTCTTTCCGAATGTACCTAAAGATCAAATGTGGGTAGTTGATAAAACTGCTCGAAGTTCCTTCATCCACGAAGGTGAGTTACATTTACTAGTGGTTGTGCTCGTAGGGTTCGTACATGTACATTGTTTTGTGTGAGTAAAGTTAAGAACGCTCAGTTGGGTTCCCTGAGCCGCGGCGCACACTAAAACAATGTACATGTACGAGCACAATCACTACTAAGCGAAGCCCGTCATCGTGAGATAAAAGAACTAAGTATCCATATATCTAAAAGTATAGTAACTTAGCGTGATTATTTACTGTTTTTTTACATGATAATCTTTAAAATTTTGATCCGTTTGACCATTAAAATCGAGAATCTGGACTACATTTTATGGTATATTAACCTTTATTAAGCGGCAATTTTAAATCGGTTTCTAACCTTAAATAATAAATAACTAGAGTCTGCTAACAATACGGATATTTAAATTAATTACATGCCTTATTATGTATCAATACCAAATTGTCTCTAAAATAAACAGACGCTTGTCAAAAACAATACCGTGCTAATATTCCGCTCGTTATTAATGTTAATGAAAACAGTCGTTAATAAGCTTCCACTAATGAATTTGTTGGGGACTCTTGAAATTTGCTGTATGAAAATTAGTTTAGCCTATGTCAAGTTTTGGTTTAAAATTACGAAATTCCACCAGTACTTTGATTATTAAGTGAGACGTAAAAAAATAATAAAATCAATTCAAATAAACATTAACATCATCCATTATAAACTATTTAATAAGCAATCTGACTCAATTATTAATAAAGGCAATTAAAATACTCCAATAAGAAGTAACAAAACAAAATAGAATGTGATGTAATAGAATTGAATAAAAGAAAGCAGAAGGGACAAATGGAGCAGAATGAAGTGGAGATATAGATAGATAAAACTCTATGTTGTATAATTGTTACCAACATTATATCAAAATTAAGGAACAATGTTTTAAGAACCATACGGTAGAACCAGACGGTAGAATGGATAAGAATTTAATAGAATGGAGTGGACTAGAGTAGAATGGAATAGGATTGCATAGAATGGAGTGGACTAGAGTAGAATGGAATAGGATTGAATAGAATGGAGTAGACTAGAGTAGAATGGAAGAATAGAATGGAGTAGACTAGAGTATAATGGAATAGGATTGAATAAAATGAAGTGGACTAGAGTAGAATGGAATAGGATTGAATAGAATGGAGTAGACTAGAGTAGAATGGAATAGGATTGAATAGACTAGAGTAGAATGGAATAGGATTGAATAGAATGGAGTAGAATGAAATAATTAGAACTGAATGAAATACAATAAAATATAATATATCTTTAACAGGAGAGTTAACAATAACGATACTTTGGAAATAAAAAGCGGTGATAGAATTAATTGAGAAAAAATCTGGGCCACATAATAATCTTTATTAATCCGCTCTGGGCTCGCATAATGGATTATGACCCGTAAGTCCCAACGTGATCATAATATCGAAATCCAATTTAGGTTCTGGAACTGGAAAACTCGTGACTTTTTAAAAAAAATCCGTACTTAATTTGAAACAGTGGTATGGGCCGAGGTTTTGAACTCACGACCTCACGAATGAGAGTAGAGAATAGATACCCCTAGGCTATCGCAGCTCTAGTGATTTACTAGGGGAGGCGTTTGCTCTACAGCGGGACTAAAAGGCCCTAAAAGGCTGACAACATCATCATCCTTAACTAGTCCTTTTAGCATTCACTGATGGACATGGGACAGGGGAATATTAGTTATTTTCACTTGTTATTTGCGTTAGGGAATGGTAATAGCTATTTTATTATATTTTTATTTATTAACCGTAATATGAACCTCAAAACCATATGACTGAGACAATATGCGTGAGGCTTGCATGGCCTTAAAATGCTACGCTGGTTAAATGGATTGAGTCCACTGTTTTAGAAGTGCTGTAGTTCCTTGGGGCCTGTGGTAGCCGTTTCGTTATACCTCAATCACCTTCTACAACACCCGCTGGAATGGATGGCGTGGTGTAATAACATAAAGCCGGCCAACACCAGCGATTGATATTATTGCAAAATATTTGATACAACTCCTATCTTTATTTTAATCACGTGAAACGGGGTTACCGGGCCTCATTCACGCTACAGTACGTGGAAAGTGCTCGTAATTTTCCCAGAAATATTTTCCAAGGAATATTTTTGATGAAACAATACGTGTGAGTCAAATACCGCGCTGGCTCATACACGCCCACTTGTTTTCTCGATGTGCACCGGACTGTTTGAATAATTGCTGTTTACTAGTGGATTTGTTTGTAACATACAGTATATAATCTTTGTAATTTTTTTCCGTGAATGTTGCAACAGGTGACTAAGGGATAACGGAGCCTCCACGACAAGCCCTGAGAAACTACAGCACCTCTCAAAGAGTGGATTGGCCACTCTAAAAGAGTGGTGATAGTGATACATAATCTTCTACATAATAATTAAAGGACAACACTAATCTGTTTGTTATTTTATTACCGTGGTTATAAATGGTGATCATACTTTCCAATTTTTTCTTTTTTATAAATTTATATATATTTATATTTTTTCTTTCCAATAAGTACTTTTTTCTAAACTTAGATAATTTACCACACCACCAATCTACGTCTCTCCAGTGTTAGATACCTAACTAATTAATATCTAAAAGTACTAACTAGAAGAGTGAAATAAATTAAATTAGAAACAGAAATTACTGAATGCGCAGCAAATTAATGGTAGCAAATTTAAATTCTTTGGTGACAGTTCATTTCGTCAGAATATATTGTACCATGTATTATATACAACGTAGGTTATACATGGTATTGTGTTGTAATCAGGTTATATTATAGGTATACAATTTATAATATATTGAGTTTCTATTGTATAACATCAAGCAAAAATGTTTAATACCCTCGACGATTTCTTTTATATACTTCATGTAGGAGTTTCTATGCCTACGCCACAGGTCAGCCCCATCGTAAACTAAACTTAACAATCTTCAAACAAAATTAAAAATTCGACTTAGATAAAAATAGATACTAATGAAGACTCACAAACCTGTAGAGTAATTGGGCAGCTTCTGAACTTAGTTCTGCTTAAAACTTCCTACTGTTTAAAGTCTTTACTGTTTCTGTTTTATTATACACATCACATTAATTGTACTTAAAACATAGCATAATGTAAACAAACGGCTAATAACTTACTTTAATCACAATACAGTTTTATTCGTACAAAGAGATATTATTCATTGTTTGTTTACGCCTCCGCCCTGGGAAATTGGTCTCGCTTTGTCAACCGATCCACTTCGGGGACCGGGCTTATAAATCGGAGATAGAGGTAGCTTCGGACTGAGGTGGTGATTTAGTCGAGTAGCCAGTAATTTAGTCGTTTACAAACAGTGTGTAGTCAGTGGAAATTAAACATAACCAGCTTTTTTTCAGCCAATGCTGGGCAAGGGTATCGTCATGCATATTTCCTCGTACATGAGGAATGTATGGCCTTAATACATCACGCTAGCGAAACAGGTTGGTGAGACCACTCCTTTAGAGGTGGTTTAGTTCCTCAGGGCTTGTGGTAGCGGCTTAGTTATACCTTAATCGCCTTAACTGACACCCACGACATGAGTTAGGGTGGTGCTGCCACCATATGAACAAAGCATACACATAGACAACGGAAATTACTCGTAAATTAGTAGAAGTTAAAATACTTGAATTTAGACAACAAAATGGCTGTTCCGTTCTGTCTATCGTAATTAATTTGTTATTAATTCTTTACAAGAGAAAGGGGTGATGTATTACAGAAATGTATGCTCTTAGGTTAGAACATCGAACATGAACATTAAAAGCCTTGTAATTCAAAATAGCCTTTTATGGAAGCTAAAAAGTCCTGTAATTATTCAAACATTTATTTGCCCGAGTGTTTACTAATATACCTAAATGTATTTAGTAGCAACTTGCCACTTGACCGAACAAGCAACGTATAAAGAGGCCTTTATACGAATAAATCGAAGACGTTAATAGGAAATTCTGGGAAAATGTTCTGTTACTCGATACCTTGACGACCCGTGTAATGATGGATATGCGACATATTAACGCCTTGAAATACGGAGAAAATTAGATATTTTGTACACAATGAACAGAGCGGACAGTAGTTATTTAGTTATACACTTCATTGCACATTATCGTACAAAAGGCGAGCTTAATGCCTTAAGACATTCTGTACCAAACAACCTTTGAGTTGATCAGAGAAGTTCAATTGGGAGACACGAGTAAGACAGAAAGACTGAGTCTTTATATCACAGTGTACATAGACAACACAGGTTTGAAATCATCTGAGTGTTTTCAACATTACAAACTTTTTACGTTGTTATGAGGCCGTGTGGTGTCGATGGACTTTAGAATACATACATCTCTACCCGTGGGTGTCATAAAGGGCGACTAAGGGATAAGAGAGCCGATATAGCAAACCCTGAGGAATTGTACCACCCCTAAAAGAGTGGACTCGCCAACCCGTTTGGTAGGCGGCGTAGCGTTTTAAGGCCATACATCACCCATGTATAAGACAATGTGCATGAAAAAGCCCATGATCAGCAGTGGATGATAACGGGGCTGGTTACAGTTAAGCTAAACGAGTTACTAATGTGACTTTGTGGTTTATATTCGTTTTTCTAACCGAGAGCACAGGTTTGTTCTATAAAATTGTATTTATTTGCTGCTGGCGCCACCTAGCTACCTATTTAATATATTGATAATTAACTTCAAATCAGTTTGTATTTGCAAGAACACTCGATTTGCCCAGTAATAAATAAGTGGAGTGGAAGGGTACACGCTACAATCCAACAGCCACTGGGCGCACTCGACAGCATTCGGGTGAATGCCAACGTTTGTCATTCTGAACTGATGTTGGTATATCCATGAGCAACAGTATCCACTTCCCACCAGGTGGACTATAAGCTCATATTCATCTTAAAAAAAGGGTTCCTCGTTCTTACATTTCAATGACAAGAAAAATAATTTCAAAGTTACATCATTGGCGCGAATGTGTCACACTTTGCGGCGCTTACCTCTCGATTATTCACAAAACGTTGGCACAGTTTCGCTTTTTCGGCGCAAGTATGTTATGTCACAATACAGTTACAGAACAGTACTGTAACTTTGTTTAAATGGTAAACATAAATTTAATATAATATTTAATAAGAACGTACTCTACTGATGCGCAGAAGTACGAAATAAGGCACAGAAATGAGCAGCAAAATTAGAAAAAATAAACTGTTTAATCACAAATAAAACTCATTTTAATGATAAAAAAAACTAATTTGATACTTTATATTTATATTCTGAAACTAATATGGAACTGAAACATAAATGAATTTAGAAAGAAATTCTGTGTGTTTTTTTTTTAACTTTTTGCCCTTTTCTTTTGACACATTTCGTTTGTCAGACTCTAATATACTTATTTAATTAACCGCGCCAACGAGAAAAACAATATTATTTGCAAAAACTATATAGTTTTTGTATTCTAATTTGAGTTTGAAGCTCATATAATAAAAGACCGCGTTTACCTTTTCATTACGTCTTACTTTTTCTATAACTGAAAGTTAACTATAAAATATTTCAGTACAGTGGACCCACTACTTAATTCTCTATAAAAGTACACATAGATTATACCTGTGCACGGCAAAAATAAGATATAAAATCGAGATATAAAAAAAATAAAAAGTTCTATTACGTTGTATCACTTTGGATTTACAATAGAAAACATAAATCTTTCAATGCTCAATATGTATATGTATATATATATATATATATATATATATATATACATATATTATACTTATTTCACCGTTTACAAGCCTTAACACAAGTACATTGGTTGCTTGGTATCATAAATCTAGATAGTTTATATTAACCTAGTCATTTTAGACAAAAAATCAAGTAGTCTTCTCAAAAACTCCCAGTTAACTGAATTTTGGCACACACATTTGTAATAGTGTTGTAAACAACATCTCAAAAATCGACATTGATATCGCTTGTGCGTTGTGAGATATTCAAGGTCACGAAATACAGTTTTTCACGAAAATCTTTCTTTAGATGACTCAAAATTTAATATAGTTATAACTAAAATTATAGATCAGAAAATTTTCTGTCAAAAATATTTTATATAGGTATATATTTTTTAGAACCGACCGTTTTCGTTGTAGACGCCTTAAAACCTATACGCGATATCAATGTCGATTTTTGATATCTTGTTTAGAACACTATTACAAAGGTGGATGCGAAAATGCAGCTAACTGGGATTTTTTGAGAAGATGAAACCTAAAATGACTAGGCTATATTGGTATTGCACATTCGCTGTATTAGTTGAGTACTTATTACACTAACATAACATAACACTACACTAACAAGTACATCGTATATAAGCATAGTATGTATTGTTTAGCATAAGCAAAACCGTTTTGTTGGATATTTTACAATATCCCGCAAAACGCTTTGTGTTCATGAGACACATTTTTCGTTTTTTCAGAAAGTTCCTCACTGTTATATAATGATATTGTGACAAAAAAATGATATACGAACGTCGCCAGTGCGCTCTGAATTTATCGCATGGCTTGTATTGTTGAAATGAGATATCTATTTTCCAGTTGTTAATCTGACATCGTCTGGATGTTTACTACTTTAAGGGCTGCGCATATGGTGATTATAATAACAAACGTGATACGAATAATTCACACGAGTATTTATTGATGGTTTTCTATAGTCCAATTTTTAATTCCGTGGAATTCTGACACTTGTCATCTTATGACATTCCAGTTGTCTGAAACATTTCTTGTTTAGTTCTTTTTTAATTGTACATAGTTTATAATCATTATCTTTAAAAATTCTTTTATCAAGCCTGTTGCGTAAACTAAGTTTTGAAAATACCCCAACAAATTCCCGACTATGTTAAAGGGAAGAGATGTGTACTCACAGGACGATGAATGCTTGTCTCCAGCCCCGGGGCACCTCGTTGTGGGTTATGAGCTGGTTCAGTAATATTTTCTACACAGACACCACACACACGGTTACTATTTTGATGTTATTTGAGTTTTCGTCTAAGCGTAACCAGCGCACTCGCGGACAGACATCGAACTGTCAGTGTTGCCAAGTTTGGCGGAATAGAAAGAGGTGGGAAAAAAGGAACATAGTCGGTTTCCTAACAAAGCCTAGTAGCAAAATGTAAATAAAACACTTACTTGTAATTTTGCTAAACTTATAATTTAGTAATCTATAATTCTAGCAATTTATCTATAATTGTTCTAGTAATGAAAAGTTAAGGGAAAAATAATATAAATATACTAAGCTCTAAAACCATGTGCATCGTCTACCCGTCTGTTATATTTAACCCAATAGAAAATAATCTTACAAAGAAGTTATTTGTAGTTTAAAGATTGTAGGAAAGATGACGGCTAAGATGGTGATGATCGCATAGCCGATTGGGCACATCTGAATAGCCCACTCTTAGAGAAGACTATTATGATTATGTACAATTGTATTTCGGGAGTGATAAATCGCTAGACTACATTTTCCATCTCAATGCATCCAATCCATTTTCATTTTCTCTTATTATAAAATATTCAATTCGTTTTTCCTCATTCCATTATATTGTCATTCCCCAATATTTCCAAAGTTACTATTACAAATTAATTTTTTTAATTAGTATGCATCAACTAATGCTCACTGGGTATATGGTGATTGTAAGAGAAGACTTATGCCTTGCATCAGGACGTGGCTGATATCAAACTGAGAAGACAGGAATCAAAAACCGCTTCATTAAAAGCGCTTGCTTTTAGACGATCTGTGATAGCCTAAGGGTTCGTACCACTTAAGTACATTTTTTTCAATTGTTATCATTTTATCATAAGTGAAGGAAAACATCGAGAAGAATCAATGGTGCCCGAAAATTACAATAAAATTTAAATTTGCGGTATGTGTAAAGTCCACCAATCTGCATTAAGCCCGCGTGATGAATTATGGCTCGAAACTCCCTCGTGATCATAGGACAAGGCCTGTTCCCTTCAGTGGGACGATAAGCTTATATACCATAGAAGTGAGGAATCAAAAACAAATTCATTAATGTGAGATTTATATTACACCTGAATTAAGGTAGCCGTTAACACGGTTTCTCCTACTTTTGTAAGAAAAAAATAATTTCAGCAAAGGTTCCGAAAGGAAAAACAAGGCCATTAGTTGATGGTGTGCTTGCCCTAATCACGATCGTTAGTGACGCAACTTACATTATGCAGAAGCAATGTATAGTCGTATATTTACCGAATGTTTCTTTGTACTACGAGTACATTCTGTTATCCTATTTGTATTCATTTCTTTGAAATACATTGCAGATGGTGCGCTTCGCCTAACAAGAGAAGTTTCTATATCCTAACTCTCTAAATTAAATTAAACTATATACATTCATATTTTTATTAACTATATTGTATCATTCGTTAGAAACATTAATTTGCTTGTCACAAATTTCAGAATAAGATTATGCTCTCAACATCTACTTGTGATATATCATTCGTTGATACATACAATTTGTAATACGTCATTTGCTGGAACATTGCAGTTTATGTTAATGCTTGATATTTACTTGTAATGTATCATATGCAGCAACGTTATTGTTCATCAATATTGAGTGTTTCCTTGAGATCGCCGAGCAGATAGCTTCATACACAATTCTGTATCACGACTGCATTTTAGCAAATATTGCTGCTGTACTTTGTTTGTTAATTCATTAAGTCCATCTTTTGTTATAACAATAAAGTGTAAATAAATTATAGATATTAGGGCGTAGGAATTTTTATAAAAAATATAGCAGTAAAGAAATTATCTTCTGTACAAGCTAATGTGTTTCAAATATACCTGTCGTACATGACAACCGAAAATAAAACAACACAGTACACAATGTTTGAAGTTTTGTAACGAGTCCAATTGGCACTGTTCGAGTTCACTACACTCCCGTGTATCATTTTTGATGTATGAATCACGCGTTATGTAAACAAACCGCTTGGTAAATAGTTTTTGATATTTTATTTGTGAGTGGGTTTTTTTTCCGGGGGATTTCCTTTTTGACACGAGCGTTTTTCGTCCATTTCATAGTTACAGTTAATCAGTCGACGTTTTCAGTTATCGAATTAAATTTAAAAGTTTTAATACTGTTTTAAATTTATCGCAGCTGCCTGAATTTTAGGGAATATGGTAGTCACTGATCTTCTTAAATCTGCAGTGCCATGTCTCTCCACTGCTAGATATAGTCATTCCTCAAGGCTCATCACTACACACATCTCATCGGGTCACTACTGCCAAATTTCTTCAAGTCGTGGATGCACCTGGCTGACTCAATTCAGTACATAAATAAGTACATCTTATGTATTAAATTTTAAGAAACTAAAGTTAAAATACCCAATAAAAGTTCACCACAATATCGATATAGTATTTTTCTAAGTATGCATATTTATATATCCATGGTAGATATATATTTGTATTTAAAAGTTTTAGTGATCGGGAGCAAACTTCAAATGATTCACTCGCTCGTGTCGTCAACAAAACAATCGGTATCGGTACAACAGTGTAAAATATTGCTCTGTGTGCGCCAGACGAATTGTTTACCGTACTTATCAAGAGTACATACTGCTGTTCATCTTATTGTGTTATTACTTTTTCTGCAATATCGTGTGTACCGAGTAATTTGTTGCCGCTTTCTCATACTTATTTCATAGTTCATCTTAAATTTAATAAAGGTTCGTTAGGCAAAGCGTTAGAAAATGTTTCACCTCGATCCTGAGAGTGACGCAATATGTTTCAATTATTTGAGTGTAAGTTTTTAAAAAAGTAATGAATATAAAAGTGAGATCACTTTCTTTAGCCTTTGCCCGATAGTTGTTAGGTAGCTGTAGGTATTTATCTTTATCACATCTTACCATCAGCGCGTCTCTCTACTGCTCGTTATAATAATATTATATAAAACTTCTCCCAGGCCTCATTATCTCACACGATCTTCCGGGTTTTTTTTATAGACAAAAGGCGGCAGACGAGCATACGGTCCACTTGATGGTAAGTGGATACTGTCGTACATAGACATTCGCGATACATGCCAACATCAATCCAGAATGGCAAATGATGGTACGCCCCCGGATGCGCTGCCTAACTTTGGAGATATAGGGATAAATTTAGCGAAATGGGCTCTAGCACATCTCACTCGCTACCGAAACACGTGCTTCCATAAGATAAAATGGGTAATCCAGTACATTTCGAGGTATTCTTATTATTATAGTACCGCTATTATTATATTTTCTATTTATATGGTATTTCTATTTATGTTAAATTATTGTTATTTTTTTTCTGTTTTCGGTTTTCGACCACATGGAACTAGATTTCTAAGTTATGAATACATTATACATTTTGTTTGCGATAGTACCACGACTGGGTATATTGGCGACTGCATATTTAATTATGTGAATGTAATGTCATAATAAGGGTAACCACGCACTGCGAAAACAATCGTTCTGAAAAAAAATCGCCAATCTGGTAACGATAGAAATACACTGCGGAAAAAAAATGGCGGATTGACAATCATGGCGATCCAAGGCCATACATACAAATACAAAAACAAAAAAAATGGGCTGGTTTATGGTTAATGTCAAAATAGCATTTAAGGATGTCGAAATTCTTGAGAGCAAAAAAATCCAACCGTATTTTAGACAAACTATAACTGGATAACAGCAAACAATATAGGGCATTAATATTTCTGAAATATTTCCATTTTTCATTTGAGTCTAAGCTTGAGATCGCAGACTAACAAATGGGTCACTCGCCCAAAACAAAACTAGTTAGCTCTTTGCAATTAAACAACTTTTAACGGTTTAAATCGCGTATATTTGACATGATTTATATCCCGACGTTTCGAACACTTTGCAGTGGACGTGGTCACGGGGTGACTAATTGATTTTATTTGTCACTTGAGTTATTAAGAAATTATTACTACCGTCTGAAATTTTTTGAACTACCGTCTGAAATTTTTTAATCATAACATTCCCTATGCACGCAGTATTCGCTCACGGTGTCCAGAGGTCTTGCAGTATGGCGTTGGCCTTGTGATTTAATTAATTTAATGACTGGATTATTGAATGCTATTGAAATTAAGAAACACCCAAATTTCAATAGAGAAGATGGTTGGCAAGTACCACCAGCTTGGGATCCAGTCATTAAATTAATTAAATCACAAGGCCAACGCCATACTGCAAGACCTCTGGACACCGTGAGCGAATACTGCGTGCATAGGGAATGTTATGATTAAAAAATTTCAGACGGTAGTTCAAAAAATTTCAGACGGTAGTAATAATTTCTTAATAACTCAAGTGACAAATAAAATCAATTAGTCACCCCGTGACCACGTCCACTGCAAAGTGTTCGAAACGTCGGGATATAAATCATGTCAAATATACGCGATTTAAACCGTTAAAAGTTGTTTAATTGCAATGTATAGTAATCGCGAAAACCTAAGAAAATATTATGTTACGGTATACGAGCCGGAAACTGCAAACGAAATAAGACGGTGGGAGTACCACAACATCAAGCGCGTAAGACTCTTAACATCGCTAAATTTCCTAAAGCGGTGTAGAGATAATGATATTATACCAGTGTGCGTGAGAATATCACCTAAAAAGGACATTTCTGGAAGCGCCGGGATCCTCCGTCAAACAAGTAAGAAATTATTATGTCGATGCATACGCCAACATCGCCTGGATGTCATCAAAATCAACCACATCATTGAGATTCAATCCATCGAGATTCAAAAAGCACTATCAGCATCGGATTTCCAAAAATGCATGCAAATGATTAATAATCGCGCCGCGGCAAAAAATGATGAATTCAAAAACCGTCATTTAGCAAAATATAAAAAACTCGCGGCAAAGCAATTGCTACATTCGGAACGAAACGCAACCTCGCGACCGTCAAAAACAGCTGATAGTGTCACAAATTTATCGAAACAAACAGTATTAAATCCGGTCGCCCTTCAGGCCCTCGAAAATGGATTAAACTTCGCGGTTTCCCCGAGATCAGTGCCTTTTGAACAGATAATTTGCTCCGTGGAACATTGTCTCACAAAAAACAATGTAAAGAAGGAAGATTTGGAGGCGTTACGCCAAGATATCTCTGCTGTCTTGCGTCGAAGTAAAGTGCCCACACCGAATCTACCTCGTGAACAATATCTTGCACTCACCAACCTACGCAAAAATCCAGACATAACCATACTTCGAGCAGATAAAGGTAATTCCACTGTGATCATGGATACGTCAGATTATAACCTAAAAATACAAGAACTATTGTCGGACGAAAGCACCTACAAACCAGTAAAAAGCGATCCCACGGCCAAAATTGTAACTAAAACTAAAGAAATAATTAGTAAACACTCCGACACACTTGGTTTAGACGTCACGGCACTGGTACCTTCGTGTGTGAAACCACCAAAACTGTATGGATTACCGAAAATACACAAAAATGACGTCCCTTTGCGCCCAATTGTAAGCCAAATTGACTCGCCGACATACAAACTAGCTCAACATCTTGCTAAAATACTGTCTCCACTTCGTGGTCAAACGAGTGCGCATGTCAAGGATTCTTACCATTTTGTCAGCCAAATCAAACATCTACAATTGACTGATGATGAAATAATGGTCAGCTTTGATGTACAATCATTATTTACATGCTTACCTGTACATGATTGCATTGAAATTGTCAAGAGAAAACTAACTGAGCACGACCTACCCATAGAATATGCAGAACTACTAGAACACTGCCTAACATCTGGCTACCTATTCTGGGATAATAAATTCTACATACAGATCGATGGTGTAGCAATGGGCTCTCCAGTCTCCCCCGTTGTCGCCGATATTTTCATGGAAGACTTCGAGGAGAAGGCTTTCACCAGAGCTGTGGCTATGCCGAAGATCTACAAACGGTACGTAGACGATACTTTTGCCGTCCTCCCCAAAAATAATGTTTCTGCATTCCTAAATCATTTAAACTCGTTACATGATAAAATCCAATTTACTATGGAGTCTGAGGTCAATAAATCCTTGGCTTTCCTTGACATTTCAGTCATCAGAAATCCTGACAACTCTCTTGGTCATACTGTGTATAGGAAACCCACCCATACAGATAAATATCTCAATGGTAACTCCCATCACCATCCATGTCAGTTGACTACCGTAGGCAAATCTTTGTTACAGAGAGCACACGGCATCTGTGACACTGACCACCTCGAGGAAGAGCTTCTGCATGTGAAACAAGTACTGCGAAGCAACAATCACAAACTCCCACGAA
Source organism: Sesia apiformis (assembly GCA_914767545.1). Classification (NCBI taxonomy): domain Eukaryota; kingdom Metazoa; phylum Arthropoda; class Insecta; order Lepidoptera; family Sesiidae; genus Sesia; species Sesia apiformis. The sequence goes on from OU611958.1 coordinate 3,807,956, forward strand.
TGCGTCACAGAAGCCGCCCCAAGCCTCCTACAGTTGAGCGACAACCTGCCATCTTACCATACATCAAGGGCATCACTGACAAAATTGGCAATATCTTAAGACGAGCTTCAATTAAAACTTACTTCAAGCCGCACAAGAAGATTAGCCAATTTTTAAGACCGGTCAAGAGCAATATCCCCCTACAAGATGCAGGTGTTTACAAGCTTGATTGTGAATGCGGGTTATCATACATTGGGCAAACAAAGAGGAGCATCGGTATCCGGATAAAAGAACACATAGCTGACATGAAGAACAGACGCTCGACCAAGTCTGCAGTTTGTGAACATGCTCTGGACAAACCCAACCATTACATTCGATTTGATAATCCACAAATCCTCGCTAGAGAGACCCGGTACATGCCAAGAATGTTACGCGAGGCTATTGAAATTAAGAAACACCCAAATTTCAATAGAGAAGATGGTTGGCAAGTACCACCAGCTTGGGATCCAGTCATTAAATTAATTAAATCACAAGGCCAACGCCATACTGCAAGACCTCTGGACACCGTGAGCGAATACTGCGTGCATAGGGAATGTTATGATTAAAAAATTTCAGACGGTAGTTCAAAAAATTTCAGACGGTAGTAATAATTTCTTAATAACTCAAGTGACAAATAAAATCAATTAGTCACCCCGTGACCACGTCCACTGCAAAGTGTTCGAAACGTCGGGATATAAATCATGTCAAATATACGCGATTTAAACCGTTAAAAGTTGTTTAATTGCAATGTATAGTAATCGCGAAAACCTAAGAAAATATTAGTTAGCTCTTTGTTTATTGAGAAAATTATAAGCGAGCCCAACATAATGGTTATTAATATTATTTTTTCATTAGCTTAGGAGTACCTGTTATTGACTTACATTCGTGAACCCAACCCCTATTGCGCTCTTTCAGCTTTTATAATTTCCACTTACCTTGGAAACGGAAACATCGCGAAACGCACGAGTCCAAGAATTAACAAAATACCTACCAATTAGCATTGGGGTCACGTTTTGAGGTACAACCCAATTGGAGGTTTTAGAAATTTGTTCTTTGCAGCTGAACATTGTAGGTTGCTATTGTTACTTAAGTAAAAAAGTTACTGTCCACTGGCAATGAGCGTTTGACCCTCGAAAGCTAAGTGTTCTGCGTTTAGCTAAGTGGTAGAGAAACCGTCTTTGAACTTTTTCAACGTTTCACATAAATGTAATAATAAAGATTCCAAACAGAGCTGCAATACTCGATACTTGAACGAACAAGAGTTTCAGATAACATTTTCTTAGAGTTTCGGGATGTTTTCGTTTCCGAGGTAAGTGGAAATTCTAAAATTTGAACTTAAAAAATACATCAAAGGTCAGGTTCTAACTCACAACCTAACGAACGTAAATGAATAGGTAGGTACTCCTGAGCTATCCACTGCTAATGAAATAATAATATTGGTAATCATTAAGTTGCGCTCGCTTAAAATTTTCTCAGTAAACAGAACCCTAACTAGTTTTATTTTAGAGCGTTTAATGCTCAGAGAACACTCATGTACTTTGGTGTTCTTAAACACTTGAGGTTAAAAGCTAATACTCATTTAGCGCTCATTTAGCGTTGGAGAGCTAAACGCTCGTTTTTACAACATTAATCGTCTGTTTTGTTCACAGGTGTATCCCATGAGCGCTCGTACGTCCTCTTCCGCCTCGGCCGGCGAGTGACGACCCCAGTACGACAGTTCGCCGAGTCCGGACGGTCGGATACGCTCGGATCTGCGCCGGGCACGCTCGACGTCTTCGATGCGCCGGCTGTCGGTCAGGGAGCTGGAAGAGCGGAGGCAGAGTTCTTTGTGGATGGGAATCACTCTAGAGTAAGTTGTTTTGTATATTATTTCTTTGTGGATGGGAATCACTCTAAGAGTAAGTTGTTTTGTATATTATTTCTTTGTGGATGGGAATCACTCTAGAGTAAGTTGTTTCGTATATTATTTCTTTGTGGATGGGAATCACTCTAGAGTAAGTTGTTTTGTATATTATTTCGTTGTGGATGGGAATCACTCTAGAGTAAGTTGTTTTGTATATTATTTCGTTATGGATGGGAATCACTCTAGAGTAAGTTGTTTTGTATATTATTTCTTTGTGGATAGAAATCACTCTAAGAGTACCTAAGTTGTTTTGTATATTATTTCTTTGTAGATGGGAATCACTCTAAAGCAAGTTTATTTTTATAGCTCATGCATTAACAAAGTTCCAAATACAGAAACATTTTAGATTCTCTCAGCATCGGAAAATGCTCTCTGTGTTCATTACTATTAAATGTAATATTTAATTTAATTAATGGTTTTTTTCTTTCGTTTTTGTTAGAACATCCCACAATAGGTATAACATGAAAACCGTAAGAGAGACCTATTGTAAAACCGTTAAATTGATTGAATTTAAATCGAGCCAAGTATAATCAAGAAAAGTTAAGTCTAATTTATCAGTAATTTTAATTCGTATATTTATGTCAGACATATACCGCAGCGGACTCATTGAATAAATTGTATTGAGGCCGTATCGCACAGTTTAAAATAGTTGATTGCGTGTATTTTATAAATTTTAACCACACGGGAATCGGACAGTAAATTAAAAACCGCAGAGATAGTATCGTGAGGTGGGGGATTTTAATTACAGTTTAAGTAAACAGTAGTGCAACTGAACGCTTTATTAATATTTTAATCAATATAAATTTAAAACCAGCAGCTTAAACTATTAAACTACATATTATTAATTAACAAAATTAACGTCTAAAGAGCTATTTGGAGATATTCACATATAATATTGTAATGTTTATTTACATATGAGCCATTGAAGCAAATTATTAAGCAAAGTACAGTTAGTAAATAATTTTTTGCACATAATATAAATATATGCATAATATACAGCCTATTTCCATCTGGAATAATGTACCTTTTAAATGTTGAAAGAATTTTTGAAATCGGATTAGTAGTTTCGGAGATTATCTCCTACATCCAAACTTACAAACTTTACCTCTTTATAATATTAGTATAGATTTGAATCTTGAATAACTTATTCATTCCTACACTCCACTCCGCTACAACTCTATAAAACTCTTCTGCGCCTGTGCGCATGAAAGATGTTTCGTGCGTTTGGCTGGAGGTTACCTACTCTTAAATCCAACTGCTGTGTAATTACTGCGCATTGTAACACGTTTATTGTCCAAGTTTCGCTGTAATGAGAATCATTAATGTTTAATCCAATGACGATATTACCCGTAATGTTGTACGATATTATCGTATTTAAATTTTTGATATCGATTCAAAGTGATTACGGTTATAGTTTAATGCATTGTATTGTATGCGACCGTATTCGTGTTTTAAAGTTTCTCAATCATTGGATTTTATGATTTTGTTTTTATTTTGAACTGTATATTTTTAAAATATCTTTCTTCGATCGAACCAATAGGAATTGAATTAATATTACCATCAGTTTATATAGTTTAACAATATTAATTTATTATTATTTCGACATATGATTTTTACTTGATTTCTGCGCAATAAGTTAATAAGTTCACCCTTCTTAAAGAGTGAAATAATGACTCGCAAAAAAGACTGAAACCAAAATTATAATAGGACGCACGTGATATGGTGACAAAACTTAAAGGGGTAAATTCTCTTCAGCAGTTTCTAGCAAGAAATATAAAGAATTAAGTAAATTATCGACATTGTGTTAGCATTATGTTAGATTTAAAAAAAAAATGCATTTCTATGGATTAAATAAGGCAAAAATATTAAAAACTTCGTCAGCTCTTTGTTACATCGCCGGCGACAAAATGATAAGAGATCAACTACGATTTTTTCGCCCAAGTAACTTACAAATTACGTAAATGATAATCATAATTACGTAATACACAACAACGTACGTATGTTGTTGCGTAAACAAAAGAGATATCTAGGTACTCATAATAATATAGTACTTGTTGACAGTTCTCATTATGAGCGAATACTCTGTCGCTCGCTCATAGAACTTATCCATGTTATTTTTTTAGTTGGATATAATATTTTTAGTATACATGGACATTGGACATATTAAATACTTTTGTAGGACCTTATATATTTGCTACTCATTATTCGTTACAAACTGTTTGGCAACTGCTTACTTTTCGGCAGTGACACAAATGTCTCGAACTTAGTAATCCAAGAAATTTACGCGTATTTTCTTAAGTTACCAAAGCAGCTGTCAAAAGCCCTTCGCTCAATAAATTAGCAATTAATTTGCAAAGGTAACATTACACTAGTCTCAAATCGAATTGCCGTCGCCTTTACCAAACAAAACTCTGGAAATAAACGAATACAGCTCAAAATATCGTATTTCATCATTAATTAATGCCCGGGAGAACAAACAACAATTACGATACGTCAGTATCGAAAAATGCCGAGTCGATTTAAATCGAGTATTTATCGAATAATCGGGCGTAGAATCGCGTTATTTTATTGCCATTTAAGTCCAATTTCGTTTGTTTAGTGCTGGCCCATTACGACTTTTGGTGTTATCTAGAGTGTTCGAACGTTTATTGGGGTACGTTTTATTGGTTTTTGTTAGATTATTGTTGAAAATTGTTGCAAAAAGCAAACGTGAAATTCGATAAGGTTTAGAATTGATTTTATTTTTGTAAATCTTAACAATAACAAGTTATTATGTATTCCTATTTTGAACTTTAAAAAGTGTCGGTCGGCTAAAGAATAGTACCAATAGAATAGTGTCGTAAAGGCGACTAATAATCTCTGAGGAACTATATAATCTGTAAAAAAATGGACTCGCCAACCTGCTTGGCCAGCGTAGCGATTTAAGGCCATGTATCCCTCACGCACAAGACAATATGCATGAGGAGTCCCATGTCCAGCAGTAGACACTGAAAGGGCTGGTTTTATTGCATGTGTAATCATTGCATAATTTACATTTACATTATTGAAACATGTCACAATGGCATTACAATGGATTTTTACAACTACACCCCCCCCCCCCCCATCCCATCACCCAAGTACGTTACATCCGCTGTTCTTCGACAGGGACCACTGTAGACTGGCAACCCGTAAGATGTGGAACAAAGGCTATGAATAGGGCTTTACAACGTCAGTGACAATCTTCCCGATGTTGCAGATGTTCACAGACGGCGATAACTACATACCAATACAAGAAAGTGAAATCTTTTATAGGATAATTATGAAAGATTGGAAGCATATTTCTACTGTTTAAAGTAAAAATGGTGTATTTATATACACTTTTTGACATAAATGATGTATACCTGTCAGAAACGATATAATTTAATTACAAACAAAGCCGTAAGAAAAGCCCCGAGCGACCTTCCGGACGTACGAGCACAATTTTCCTCTATCCGAGTTAATTAGGTCGTCTAGGGCGGGAGCTGGTTAAACTGTACATGAATTACTTACCTGTCCAGCATTCATCAATAAAGTGTGGATATTTCTTTATATACACTTTGGATATTCAGTCTTTTACACGGAAGAGCGGCGTCCCACAGGATAAATGTCAATATTTGCCAATGATGGAACACAAGGTCGATAGTACACGCCAACCGCAAAGTGGATTTCCATATTTTCCGCACTTTTAATAAAAACGTTTGGAATTTTTTTGTACATTATAATGTGTTCAAAACCTGAAACAACGAATTCTGCTCATGATTCTGAGGCAATTGATGTATAAAGTTACCATTATATTTGCATTTTAATTTAACTTGCATTTTAATTCGATTGTGTTAATTCGTAGCTTTGTGTCCGCGGCTTCACCCACGTGGATTTTGTTTTAAAAGTAATGAATTGCGCTGGAAAAAAATACGGGATAAAAAGTATGCATGTCCGAATTTCAAGCTAAAATGAGAAGTCTATGTACTGAATTGCATATCTCCAACTTGAAAAGTTTTTGATATAGAGTATCAAAAAATCCTTCCTTAGTAGATAGGTATGCCATTAAACCTATCTACTTTGCAAATTTAAAGTCTCAATCAGTGTTCAATTCAACGTGAATCAGTCAGTCAGGACATCTCTTTTAATATGTATAGATTAGGTATTTTTTTAAAAACATCAGATTTTTGAAAATTTGTATGAAAATCTTGAACCTGAACCATTGAACGAAACCTATGGTTTCAGACTTCGGGAAACGTTTGATTTTTATTGTATTTTTTGGTATTAAAATTGTATTTCTCTACTTTAAAATGTGGAAAAAATGCAACAAACAAAATTACGTATCTCAAAAATCTTTAAATCGTTTTGCGCTCAGCTCCCGACCTAACTTGCCACAGCAGCGACTCAGCGATTTGTCTGCCGGCGACATATTAATTACTGGTCTGTCTGAGCAACATTCACTCCTGTAATCAACTAACTCTAAAACAGTAGATTTATTAATCTACCTGTTTGTTCGAGCTCGCTTCGATGCTATTTGTAAAATATTTCTGGATTTAATTAATATCTGGCTAAATGGAGTTCGTTCGGATTGAACAAATTAATTGTTGATTATTGATAATATTTCGTGGAATAAATATAAAATTTGTAGTTGTATCAAGATAAGTATATTACTTCTGAAGAAAATTCAAAAATGGTAAATGTTATACAGAACATAGAATAATCTGATAAAAGGTGAAATTTTGATCTTAAAAAAATAACTTTATAATTGCTTTGATTAAAAATGCTTTGTCTATCCCATATATTATGACTATTATGAGATATATCAATCGTTTATAATGTTATTGCCTACGGGAATGTTAGTTTTTGATAAGAATCAATGTGTACACAATGTTATCAACAGTAATAATAACTCCATAAAAGAGAAAATAATTGCTAAAATTGAATTTGGTGATTTTTACTAAAATAGAATTTGTTGTGTATGGCGAAGCAAAGAACAGTTATATGAATATCGATTAGCTATTAGTTAATTAGTGTTGTAATGTGTCCTATTGATAGTACAATAAAGTCCACAATAATTTGAAGCGTCATTCGAATGTTCATCACAAAAATGACACACGAAAGATATAATACAAATTAATTCTAAATAATCTCTCTTTCTTGAAATTTAATCAAATCCGGTTTATAACGCTGTAAAATAATCCAATGAACACAAACGAAGACGGCGCAAATTACATTACAAGAATAATACATAGTCTCCGTTATCTTGATTTATTTACACAAATTTCTATGTTTAAGGATTTTGCTCCAATATGGTTTAACGAAAATTTTGTTTTGAAATATTGTGTTGCTTCAGTTTCGAGAATAGTCGAGATACGACAGTAGAATGCGTTGTGGACGGTTCTTGAATGACACCTCGAGTTGCGTTTAATTTAAAGCATGATTTTAATTTAACACACTGAAATAATGAGATCATTTCTATCTTTGGACAATCCAAAATGCGTTATGGATGTTGTTTTTTCGCTCATTGAGCAATTTCAATGTTTAAGCGTAACATAGTTACGTAACAAGAAGGTCAACATCATACCTATTAAAATGAGGACAGTAGAATTTTAACATTTTACCCATTTTAAATTAGGCAGATGATTATTTCACTAAAACCAATAAGGAATTTGACTAAGACATTAATTATAAGTATTTATTTTTCTATTTTCCAGGACCTTGTTAAATAGCTAGATCAAATCACTAATTTTATCATCATTTTACGGACATATTAATTAATTGTAATAGATAATAGATTGCTGATAGATAGATACCTTAAGTTCCCTAATAGATTTCTTCCTATTCTCGTAAACTATTTGATGTTTTAAAGATATTTCTTGTTACAGGTTTCCGTAATGACAAGAATGATACCATCGCCAGACTGGTTTATAGGTGTGGACAGCTTCGACCTGTGCGTGGACGGTAATTGGCTCGACAGCATCACTATAGAGGTAAATTGTTATAAGAACATTTGCCAATCGAGGGCTCAAATAAATACTAACTCCTTAAACAGCTCATCAAAATATTCAATAGGCGATTAGGTGTCATCAACGGCGTATCACAATACACTAGCAGCACTATGGCACTATAATAGTCACTAACATTGAGGGGGAGAGTGCACGCTGCAATCCAACAGCGCTCAACTGGCCATGTTACCCCTCTCTCACAGAAGACTACCTTGAAATGTACTGCATATCCCACTCTATCTTATTTCCCCAATGTACGTAACTGTTTCGGTAGTGAGTGAGACGTGCTAGAGCCCATTCGCATCCTATCCCTCCCCATTTTCCCAACCCCTTCAACAAATCCATTCCTATATCTCCAAAAGTAGGCAGCGCATCCGGTGGCGTGCCAACGTTTGTCATTTTGGACTAATGTGGGCATGTATCGTGGATGTCTATGGGCGACATTATCCACTTACCATCAGGTGGACTGTATGCTCGTCTGCCGCCTTCGTACATAAAAAAAAAAAGAAAAAAACTATAATATATGCGTTTATAAACGCAAAAAGAGTTGCAATTGTGCCAATACTTGGTTGACTATAAATATACGTTATGTACGTACCGGGAATATTTCAATACCGGGAAGTGCAATGTGGAACGATCCCCGGTCAGGTAGACCGACAACTTGAATAAAAAATCGGTGGTGGTGACTGGGTGAGAAACGTCGAAGATCGTGTGAGGTGGCAAACCTTGGGACAGACATATGTATATCCAGAAGTGTCTTTGTACATACTCCTGTTTGTCACTGTCTCCAGTGACATACGTTGATGTTATTGTGTTTGTACATATTTCTCTCTATAAGTGAAGTTATTCATTTGATATAACTGTCGTGTTTTTATTGAATCCAAGAAAGTTTCCAAAATATGTGTGATCTGGAAAAGCGACTTGATACATGATTGTTCATCACTATTAGTTAAAAATGTTATTGTCATAATCCTTAAATATTCCTGAGTGTAATAGAACCTGATTTCATTATTCGATTTTAGCAAAAAATCTGCATAAAACGAAAAATAGGTTTTCGTCTTTATATTCTCATTTATAAACTCGTATTTATATTCTCAGGTGGATCCTCTAGACGCTGGAACAGACAACGGTTTCACATTCACTGCACCGAATTGGCCGACAGCACCACAAGGAGTTGCCTATCGAATTACTTCTAAGTACCCCTCGCACCCGGCCGGCTCATTCTTCTACCCGCACTTGAGGCGGCTACCGCCTATCGCCACGTTCCAATTTATTAAGGTAACTAAGAAAAACAAATATTTATAGGTAGAGTTGAGGCGACATCTCCAATTTTATCAGTAAATTTCTTTGCTTTTGGTCTTAGCAAATTGTCAAAAATTCTGTATTTAAAACACAATATCCCGAGCACCTAACTTCTATTAATGTAGCAATTTTGCGCTTTATTCCTTTGAAAAATACAGACAGTAATAAAGTTCCAAATATAAATTGATAAGTTACATTAGCAAGTGATAGTTACCCCTGCGTTTTAGAAATATTAGTTTTATTTTTATTCACAAACGTTGATATTATTAGAACTATGGAGAAATGGTGTTTTATCCTTTATATGATATAGATACATACAAAGGATTTAAGTAAGTACATCATACGAAGGAAAATACAGACCTTCTTCAAAACAAAATATGAAACATCTTCACAAAACGGTTGACAAGACTCACATTAGCTGTGTGATAGACAGTAACAAATGTGGTTATGTTGCCCCATTATTGTTCCTAGCGATGTATTTGGTACTTTTTCTTTATATTTCTGTTCTCTTACATTTCGTACGATGTTATTTTATTTGGGCAATTTAAGATTATAGTCTAGTTCATTTTATAGGAAGAAGGCGACAGACGAGGATACAGTCGAGGATGGTAATTATACCATCAGGCAAGGATATACGTGGCTTTGAAGATGTAGGAATGGATTTAAAGGAACGATTGGGAATAAGATGGGGTGGGAATGCGCTCTGGCATATCTCACTCACTACCGAAACACGGACGTACATTGAGGAATAACATATTTCACCGTGGGCAATGCAGTACATTTCAACGTAATCTTTAAGATAGTAGTTTCATTTCAAAAAAATTGTGTTTACAATATCAATAAATGGTAATTTAGTCATAAATTTACTTAATGAAGAGCACAATTATTATTATTATTATTACTATAGATATTGATAAAAAGAAAACAAAACTAAGTGTACAATTGGAAACAGTGCAGAAGTTGGAGAGGTTCCCCATATCCATATGTTTAGGTCGCGATCCAAAACGTGCGATAAAATATAAATATGAAAATATAAATATGATTAACTTCCTTGGTTCACTTCTTTTTGATTTCATAACACTAAAAGTGATAATCGCATGATATGGAACGCAGTTTTAATTAAGAATTCCAGTATTAACAGCAGGACAAAGACTTACTGTAGATAACACTATCTCTGACAATCGATTTGAAGTTTCATCATTATAATCAATGACGTGTGTTTACCAGCTTCGCGAATACGAACTCTCAGAAGTGTTCCACCGCGATAGTGATGACCGAAGATACGACGTACTCCAACTGGACAAGCTCAGCCACAATAGCATCGACGTGTTAGACGGCAATAGAGCCTTATCCATCGCTGAAGAGGTAGAGAGAGCCGAGCAAGCACCGAGGATATATTCCGAAGGATCCATGACCACACCCGATGGGGCATATTCATATTATTCTGTGTAAGTTTATTTTGTTGTTTTTGCTGTGAAAGGGGGGCACTCAAGCAATGAGACATCTTGTTATAGACATACTATCTCGATATCTGTTAAACAGAATATCTCAACTGTTTTTTTTACAGACAAGTGAGCGGACGAGCAGGCGTGATGGTAAGTGTTACCGCCGCCCATGGACACCTGCAACACCAAGGGGTATGCGGGTGGCGCGCGCAGCCGACTTTGCAAAATATTAATATGATTTAACTATAGTAGGTACATTGGTACATACTCGTTAGTACTATGATAGATATAACATCTATCATAATACTAAGATGTTACTAGTTTTCACATAATTTCATTTTTATAAAACTGTAAAAAAAAATTGATTTTAAAAATTTCATTGCCAATTTATTAAAATTGGAATTATAAGCTCCAGAACATTTGGGTAAGGATGTGGAGGCGAGTTTTCATTATTTATCCATGTCATTCATGCAAGGTTGTAACGGCAATGTTTGCCCAACTTGTGACTTCTAAGTCTTTAATCTCAGTCATTTTTCAAAGTATTTTTAAAACGATTTCTCGAACTGATTACTGATATTTCATATTTTTTTAACTATATATTTTTACAACAGTTAAGTCCCCGTTGATCTTCACTCAAATCATTTGTTACCAAGCACACCTCTCTTTTTAATTGATCAGAATAAACACGACAACCGCTACAACCGAAGAGCCTCGAGCAGCCAACGAGCTGCCAACTTCTGGTCCAACAGCGAGCGAGAGGTCGGCTCTAAGAAGCTTAGCGCGCCGGTACCGCGCCCGAAGGCGGCGTAAGCTGCGCGCTGACAACACGGACCCGGCTGAAAGGAGGAAGCGGAAAAGAGCTAGTAAGATATTGGTTTCATGTCTTCAAGTCAAAGAGATCATGTGCGACTTGAGAATTGTGATAAGTGGTTTAACAAGGACGTTACATAAATAGATATTTATCGATAGTAGATCGATACAATGACACCACCTCTTTCTTTAATCGTCTGTAGGAACCTTGTCTACACAGCAATTAATTTAATTAGGCAAGCAAACCCGCCGGCCGATGCTAAATTTACTTTAGACCGTTACGTGCGGCCGCTTGTAGAAGGCGCTTGCGCAGAGCGGAGCGAGCGGGCGCCGCAGTCACTAACGATATCCGACGGCGAATGCATGCGCATTTTTTAGTTTCTGTTGATTATAAATTTCTATTCAATCTTGTTCTAGTCAATTTCTAATAATTCGTTATCATATCAGTGACACCCTATGTGTGAAATTCATGCTCTTTCTTCTAAAATCTAAATCGCAAATGTAAATCTTGACATACCTACGTGAATAAAGTGTGTCAAATAAAGTGTGGACTTTTACTAACCAAGAACCCTAGTTAGACACTTTACGTCCACTGCCGGACATAGGTGCCTCTTCATGCAGTCTTGTACATGAGAATGTATGGTCTTAAAACGCCACGCTAGCCAAGCGGATTGGCGAGTACGCTCTTTTAGAGGTGGTGTGATTCCTCAAGGCTTGTGGTAGCGACTTTGTTATTCCTTAGTCGCCAAGATCGAACTCCAATAACAAAATCAAAATGAGAAGCTGAACTTGAACCAATAAGTCTGCTATTATTTTCGTAGCATACAGCAGACTTAATGGCATAGTTTAGCAGATAGTTAAAGCAATAGTCCTTATCTTTTCGTTACAATTAAAAGGTTTTATTATTCTAGAATCGGACGAGCGGGCGGGACACATGAAAGTAAGTGGTCACCGCCGCCCATAGACACCTACAACACCAGAGGCCATGTGGGTACGCTACCGAACTTGCAGAATCCTGTTCACAGCTCTCTTGAAGAGCCCCATGTCCTAGCATAACGGAAAACCCTCATGTGACAGTTCATTCCACAACTTTCGGTTTCGCGGTATATAGTAAAGTGTATTTTTGACCAAACTGTACGCAGGGACTCTATGTGTGTTCTAATTACAAAATTGTTTCTAGTTACTAATTTCCAACATTTTGACCAGAGCTCCTAGACTGTCGGGTATCAAATTGGGGCGAGTGGACACCTTGCCGCAGCGACGGCGGCTGTGTCGGCTCAGCCATGCGTACACGACGGGTTATCCGCCGCCAACGACCCGGCGGTGCACCCTGCCCTCCGACCGCACAGTCTCGGTGGTGTGCAACCAACTGCACGGCGTCGCAACCGCGAGAGGATTGGCGAAATGACGTTACGTAATTCGAATTTTATTTTAATTTAGTTTTGTATTTGGAAGGTTCAAAGCCGCCACAGAATGATGAACGTTCGTAATTTAAATAGTGATGCCCATGTGTGGTTTAGTAGGACTGACAGTCGAGTTTTTTTTTTTTTCATATGTGGCAATGCTGCAATTAGCACATTCTGCCAGTGTCAAATTTTCTTCCTATTAAACAACTTCAACGTATCCTGTCAATGTACAGTTCCGTCGAAGCAAGTCAGGAGTCGCTCAGTAAAGTGATAGTGGGTTTAATGAGGACTATGGCGCCTATATCGGCTCACTCAGCCATACGAATGCAACGAGTCATTAGCCGTCAACGACCCGGCGGTGCACCCCGCCCTCCGACCGCACAGTCTCCTTGGTGTCCGACCAACTACACAGCATCGCAGCCGCGAGACGACTGGCGAAATGACGTTACGTAATTCAAATTATATTTTAATTTTTAGTTTTATATTTGGAAGGTTTAGAGCCGCCACAGATTGGTGAACGTTCATATTTCAAATTGTGACTACGAGGGGTTTATTAGAACTGACGATCGCTAATACGTCAGGAATGTTACTAACGTTAGTCTTTTCTAAAACCGAAACTATGAATACAATGTGGTCCATTTTTTCGTTAACAGAATCTATTTCGTTTAATAAGTATGTATGTATTCAATTTTATCACCGACTGACTTCTTAGTTTTAAGGATTGATCAGATATAAGGAGATTGAATCTTCGTAATTCTAAGAACGATAGGTAGTGCAGTGATCTGTGGCATCTTCTGTGGGGGGCATAATATTAGCTTCTTGATCATTGATTGGTTGTACCAATTTAATCTTTGTAAACTTGCTTTTTATTTAATTGTCTCTATCAGGCTTTATAACGTTTCATCTTTTATAGTCTGCTTTTGTATACTCTATTCACATTAAGAAAAAAGTGACGTCATCCAATGTAGCATAACGCAACATTAATTGGTCAATCGAGGAAGCTTCCTCTCGTAATTAGTTAATATGTGAAATCACGTGACCGATAATGATGACAACATTTTTTTTCACTGGAATAGAATATAGGGGTCTGATTGGGCTAAGAATTATTGTTTGACCGGTCAAAATGTTTTATTAACATCTGTGTCTGTCCGTCCAAATATGAGTTTGTTTTATTCCAATTTCTCATTGTTTTGATCATAATTTCTGTGTAAGTCGTGGCGTGTATAGAATAATAAAAAAGTTGTATAAAAGTAAATTGAGTGACTGTCGATGTTCGAATTAGAGTTGAAATTTGATTATTTTCAGCTGTATCTATATGTATGCTTCTTAAAATTTAATACATTTGTTTGTCAATTATTGTTAGGGTTAAAATAAGACTTAAAACTAAGCAGAAATTTAAGCTGTAATTTGTTCTTTGTTACTTTACTTCGATAAACATGTAAAGAGAGAAAATATAATAGCTTCTATCATGTGCCATATAGTAATTACTTTAGAACCAAAAATATTTCACGTATTTTATAGTCTGGTTAATTCCACCTTCAACATTAGAAAATTCCTTTAGATTTTATTCAGCTCTAGTACAAAATGATATCGTGTCTTATGCTATTAAAATACTATTTTAATAATTGTTTGTTTCATAGCCATAATTTTCACTACTTCTATTAAAGTTCCCGGACAATATTACACATTTTGAGAAAGATAAAATTAGTTATAAAGTAATAATACATATCCTTTACTTAAGTGTTTAAACAATGTGACAGTAACTCAATAAAATGTAAGTAGTGATTATTGTTTTAGAAATGATCCAAAGAAGCAGCTTTTATTTTTAATACTAGCATTAATATAAGGTCTTAGATAAGGTTACAATTTAATTTAAGCGAAGCTTATTGGGAGGTATGCATTGATTTTATTATCGAAAGAACGCATTTTTTGACATATTCAAGAGTATTGTCTAATCCAACCAATTTTTATATTTTTAATCTTTAAGATTTTATAATAATAAACAATGACATTTTACTTTCTATAATGCCAAAGAATAACAAGGCTTATTTTGGAACGTAAATATTGATTTCTAGTACTTTTAAAATGAGCATTTTAATTTTAAAAGTAGTTCGAGTCAATTCTGACGTGAACCCTCACTTTTGGAATTTTTATATAGGTTTTTTTTGGTTAAATGTGATTTTGATAGATTTACTAGAATTCTCGATTTTATAAACTTAATGTGTAAATCGATTGATTTTCTTAAATACAAAATAATGTAAAATGCATTAACTGCAGCGAAAACAAAATTATTCTAGGTTAAAAAATAAAGCTTTCGTTAAAAATGTAAAATAGCGCCAAAATGAAAGCTGAAAATGTTAACCTTAGTGTAATTATTGGAGTATATGTATTTTTTACAATGTAAATTATTCTGATTTCAGTAATAAAACATTCTTAAATAATTGAGACGTTTTTTATTTGTGACTATTTTTTTTACTTTTTTTTATTATTATCACAAATCCACAGTGAAACCGATTAAAACAAAACTTACATATTATTCTTATCGTCACAAGGGATTTTACTATGTATACATATTATATAAGACAAACTTAGGTATGTTGAAGAATGTAACGCAAGACTGATGTATCGTGTTTGTGATACAGGTGTTTCTGTATTTAAAGATGTGTGTGTGTGTGTGTGCGTGTACTTACACGTGTGATGAATTACATGGAGGATATTATAATAATAACTCACAATAACTAATAACAGTAAAATAATCAAGAAATTTATATCTTACTAGCAAAATCCGGTAGACGTTGTCCTGCCTGTGTATGTATATGATTTTTGCGATCGGTTGAACGGTATAGAAGTTGATGTGCTGCAGCGCCATCTAGTGACGAGTTACAACAAAGTCGATAGTTCGTAAATATTATCCGTGCTCAAATACCTACGTACACCAATTTTCATGGCGGTCGGTTGAACGGTATAGAAATTGATGTGCTGCAGCCCCATCTAGTGGCGAGTTACAACAAAGTCGATAGCATAAAAACCTTCTCCATTAAAAAATACATATATGTGCCAACTTTCATAGTGATCGGTCAAACTATGTCGAAATCTATTAACATCAGATATACCAACATCCTCTTTTATATATATATAGATTAAAAGTTATACACATTATACTCGTATACACATGTCATTGAAATAACCCAAAATCTGAAATTCCGTTGTTCAGTATCGAGAGTAGAATCGATTCTAAGTTTTTTCAATAGGTTTTCCTTTTTATCACTAATACATCTTTGTACACTTCTAGTATATATTTTATTCTACGCGAAATTGCACTTTAGTCTCTACGAGCGTCCCCCGCCTCGCACCCGGTCATTACCGAGTAATGAGCGCTACGAACGTTTGAGATAGATTAACAAAATTTTAGATGTCTGTAACTTACGATTTACTTACTAAAATAATTTTATTTCTCGCTAGAAAGGTTTTATACATTTTACGTTAGTTGACGAGTTTCAAGTTTTGCGTTATTTCAGTGCCACGCTGTAAATATAGATTTATATAAAGTTTCTGAGTTCACAGATATTTAGTAAGTATCTATTTCTACTAAACATGAAGGCATTGGTATAGTTATCCGAATAACATGCCCTAGCTTTGTCTAAACCAGGTTTTCTTTTCAACTCTAAATGTATTTTCATAAATACTAGCGAAATTTTGTAAAAATAGGAATAATCTATAAAACCTATGAGAAAGAAGTAAGAAAAATATATTTGACAATCTTACTTGAAAAGTTTTGGAGCCAAATTCGAAGCCGCCTTTCTGAAATCCTGTTTGACATGTAACTGTCAAAAAAGTGTGCACGGCACCAATTTCGTAATGCAAGATTTTTTTTAAAGATTTCTATGGTTACAGTTTGCCAACATAATAAATTTAGAAAGTTATAAGATTTTTTTTTCATTTTAGGCAAAGTAGAGACGCGAGGCGAAATCAAAATCAGTTCGACGGTATATGAAGAGTTATGGACAAATATTTACTTAACTAACCTTTACTAAGTAAACTAACAGCACGGCACAGCTAGAAAAAACAAAAAACAAAAAAAACTAGAACTAGGAAAAAAAAACTAGTATGGACAATTAGTTGTCCACACTATTTTTTTTTCCATGGACGAAGGCGTCAGAGGAGCATACAGTCCACCTGGTAAGTAGGTACTATCACCCATAGACATCCCCGATACATGCCAATATTAGTCCAAAATGACAAACGTTGACACGACCCCGGATGCGCTGCCTGCCTTTGAAGATATAGGAATGGATTTGGAGAAAGGGTTGGGAAAATGGGGAGGGTTAGAACGGGAATGGACTCTGGCACATCTCACTAGCGAAACAAGTACATTGGGGAAATAAGATAAAGTGGAAAATGACTGCATTTCCTACTTTATCTTTAATGCCTCCTCTCTCAGGAAATGCAGTACATTTCAAGGTAGTCTTCTGTGAGAGAGGGATAACGTGGCCAGTCGAGCACGCCCAGCGGCTTTTGGATTGGAGCGTCCGCTCTCCCCCTCCCAAAACAGTTCTGATTGCATAGTTCTGATTAATATTTCACTGTTTCTTACAATGTTTTAGTATTTTACTGTACTCGACGCTTCTGGCAAATTCACTATGAACATAAACTGAGTGAGCGCAGTAGAATATAATAAAATAAATAAACATACACATTTAAGACTCGTTTAATATATATATTTCCCATAATAATATATGTAATACTTATTAACCCTTTGTAAATTCATTTAACTTATAAACGTTCTGGATACAAGTGTCTTTGTACAACGAATGACAATGACAGCACAGAGGAAATTAAAGATTCTATCTACGTAACGAACTCGACTTGGCATAGCATTAAACTGAACAAAACTTTTAGAGAGCCGAGCGATCTAGAACTCTATTCCGATTGCTTGAGGTTTGTTTTATGAAGGGGAATCATGCAGGCGAATTGTTGAATAGCGTTTGTAAGTAAAAACTTTGACAACGGGTCGTTGTACGATCATAATAAAATGACTCGGAGAGATTGCAGCACAGAAATTTGTGTCATTGAAAAATCGGTAATAAATATCGCAATATCATACAAACAGCATGTCTCTCCATTGGTGGATTTACCTAGGTCCGATTCAGTGGCGGGCATCTCATATAAGCTCATAAGCAGACGTGACTATTTAACTACCTACTTTTTATCTACGCTAAACCTACGCTAACGTGGGCAAGCTGCGGATAGATGCTAGTAGATATAGTTTTTTTTTTTAATCCGAGTTTGCAATAGTCACAATGTTGGTACTAATATTTTTGGCGACTCATTGAATTCTTTTAAAAATTCAGTGAGAACCGTTTCAATGTGAAATAGTTTACTTTTTTTTCTTTATATATGGCAATGGTGCAATTAGCACGTTCTGCCAGTGTTAGCTTTTTTTTCACAATAAATAATTTTAAGACGTAAGTCAGGAGTCGTTCAGTAAAGTGATAATAGGCTTACTGAGGATAGAAGAGGAAGAACTCCTTGAAAGCACACTAAAAACGCAGTCCTATGCCTTTATTTGAGTATCACAAACATTATTCACGAAAAATACTTTGAAATTTAATAAACTATCACTTTTAAATCACAAAATGCACAATACACAATTTTTATAGTAATCAACCAAAAACTCAACTTCAGTTCTCGAGTTCCCCCAAAAAGTCGCTAGTATAGTTACGAGTATCTGGTGATTACTAGGAGAGAACTACACTACACCCGCATACAGATTCACCCATGTAATGTCGCGTGATGTCGCATAACGTCACGCTATAGACAGCGATGTCACGCGTGGTCTCAGGCGACATGTGTCCCCACGACATTTGTCCCCTAATTTAACGCCGGATAAAATAAAATGTGAACAGCAAAAAAAATAAATGATATCTGTACAATCATCACGTAGCTCAAACCACGCAAAAACTTTTTGTTCCAATTATTACAACACCGTTCTCATTTCCTTCCAAGAAAAGAGGGAAAAATCTTAAAACGTCCCGTGTCATCCGGGACGTAATTATCCGACCCAATTTGCAACACTGGGTCACGGAGCTAAATTAAGATGTCCCACAACGAGCGGTTTTCCAAAATTGAAGCACTGTTTTTTAAACAAGATTTTAAACTTTGTCATTCTTTTTAACTTGTATTCTTTTTGTTGTTGCTGTAAATATAAATTGGTTATTATTTTTAATTCCATTCTAAATATCTTTTTTTTTTGCTATTTTGGAGTTAGTTTTTTCGTATTTATTTATTGCTCCAGTAATTGCACAAAGAGTGGATTAACCATCATTATATCAATCAACTAACCATCAGATCAAACAGAAAAAGGAATGCGGGAGCAATTTTTACAATGTGGAAATAGGATAAAGTGGCAAATGCAGTACATTACACGGTAGTCATCTGTGTGTGTCTTTATTAGTCGTAGTGACCATGTGATGTTAAAACCCTAAATTGGCTTCAAAGCTAACTGTTTTTCACAACATTCCCCGTTAAATAATCTAAAAATATAAAAAATAATGACAGCATAAACAGTTTTGCAAAAGACCTTGAATACGGTCACATAATTGGGTCGTTTCGTATGTAAAGTGACATTCTTATGAAGAGGGAATAAGGAGGCGAATGAAATGTTATGTCAAAGAGAGGCCGTGGCCCCAACGGCAGTTGTAATTCAAGAAATAAGCACATTTTTACTAAAGTGAATCCAACGGAATCCAGAGAGATCGTAGTTAAAGGTCAAGCGGTTGTTTGTCCGTACATTTTATTTGTGAATTCTTTGTTAATTTTTGTTGGTGATTTGGTTTCTTGAATTATTTTTTGTCTTGTTTAATGTTAGCCTATTTAATGTGCCACTGCAGTAAATTACTAGGGGCTTAGCGTCATAATCACTAGCTTCTAATTATCACTAGCTAATGATGATTTATAAAAAAAACATACTTAACTTGAAACTCGGTGGTACAACCAGAGGATTTGAACTCAGGATCTCACGAATGCAAATCGCGAACAGATGGGTATCCGTTATGGGTATCATTTGGGTATCATTAAATGATAGCCTAGACCCCTAGGGTATCATTTTTCTTTAGTTAGAGTTCTGCGTAACTTTTTGTGTTTGCTTATAATAGAAATAGATAGTATTTATTCTTCTACGAGTATAATAAGAAGTGTTTCTTCTAAATAAGAAGCGGTAGACAGACACTTGTACTTGTAGCAGCCTGTAACATACGATTGCAAGGTACAGGCCTCCCCTATTATAGTAAATCATTGGGGTGTTTCGGGCCGTAATCCATCACACGGGCCCAGTGTGGATTGGTGGATCACATACTCCAGATTTTATTTTTATTACATAGTAATAATAAATGCATATTTTATATTGTAAATCGGATCTGAACGCGTATAATAATTTTTTTTGTTTACCTTCTATTCCTACTCAACGTTTCGCCACGGGTTAATCAATACTGGCAAGTCGGTATCGTTCGTTGTCAAGAGAGATTTTATTTAAAAAGGAGCAGTTCTTTGTTCATATATTTTATTTGTAAAATCGTTGTTCAAGTTGTATTAAATTAGTATATTGGACGCAGATGTATTAGATATGACAAATTATGAACTAATCGTTCGGACAAACATGCAATTCCTATTGTGCTATAAAATTGTTTTTGTATATTGCACCTAAAACGTCATCAGTGTCATCAGCTGCAGAGATGAATTTATAAAACTGTACTGTATGTAATCCAGTAATTGTCGAATTTTTGCCAAACAATTAGCTCCATAACCCGTCAGATTAAATGCGATTGCTCTTCCCTGCATTCGATTTTGCAATCGTAAATTATGTATGGCACAGTCTAAAAGTTACGCAGTGAGGAATCTTCATATATGAGTCGGCAACATTTTTTTTAAACAAAACCTACAAATTATTTTTCAAGTTTATTTTCATTGGGGAACCGATACAATCTTTGTTATACTTTTAAAATCTTTATCTAAACTTTATTATAAAATTTCTGTAAGCCTGTATAACTTGGGGTGCGACGTACTACTATTTTTATTCAACTCTAATGGAAATAAAATAAAATTGTACATTTTCTATCATACAATGAATATTACGGCGCGTTGAGAGAAGCAGCTCGATGTCGCCTTCAACCGATTTATTTTTAAAACGCAATACTGTGCCCTGGGAAGGCGGCCATCTTCAAAGTTTTAAAACTAAAAAATCTACAAGTCGTTGTCGTAAAGATAATTGGCGCGCACGCACCCCACGTGAACAGTAGAGTATTGTAATTAGTAATCAGTTTATATTATTCGATACTGCAATATTTGTAGTTTGTGCATTACTTTCAATTCATACATATATTCGACGACTATTCTTATGAGTGAGTCCCTTGGCCCTTGGCTCTCACGCCGACGATGGAAAACCATTCTGATAAAGAGTAAGTATCTTTAAATATGAGACTATGAAGTAAATATTTTGCGTGACACTTGCATTTTTTTTTTTTTGTTTAATATACATGCTTGAGTGATGAGATGATAGATAGAAAGACTGTATAATTGTTGCATTATGACAAGAATAATTAATCTTATAAGAAGAGAATACAACGTGCCGCTCTTATTGCTTTATAGCAATTCTTCCAGAAAACCTTGACAATATCATTTGAGAACCTAGAAATGGTGAACAGAAAATGAGTACCTACTTGAAACAAATTTTAGCATTAAAGCACGTATTTGATGTGTGTCACTGGCCTGCAAGGAATCGCAAAGGAAGGCATAAATTAAGTTAACGGAAATATGTTGAAAGCAATAAGGCTCCGTTGGCTCACTGGCATTGTCCATATACGTAACGTAAATATTACGTGTAAACATTCTTGAGTACCTCATAAGATTCCATACCAAATCTTCTGCATACCATAATTATTATACATGGAAAATAATAAATGTAGCTATTACGGTGGAATTTCACATGTAAACGAAACAACAATGACGTTATGCCAATAGATACGTACAACATTAATTGGTTTTAAAATAATTTATTTCATTCAAATTTATATGAAAGCAAGTTAAATATGTTCAATGAAGTCAGTGGTTTTATTTTATGAAGAATAATAAAAAATGCCAAATGCGTTTTAAAGCAAACCATTTAGATTCAGGCTTATCTTACCATAATCTACCACAGGGG
The DNA here is from genome assembly GCA_914767545.1 of Sesia apiformis. Taxonomy (NCBI): domain Eukaryota; kingdom Metazoa; phylum Arthropoda; class Insecta; order Lepidoptera; family Sesiidae; genus Sesia; species Sesia apiformis. The sequence continues at coordinate 3,830,038 of OU611958.1, forward strand.
TCCAATTGTATGGGGATTGGTGCATAAGATTTTTTAAATTCTCAAGCATTCGGGTTTCCTCACGATATACTTCTTCACCGCCGAGGTGGTGAGATTTTTTCTTTTTATTCCGTACGTAGAAACTCAGTAATTCGGGGCTGGGCATTTGTACTCACGACTTAACGAATGAGAGTCGAGAATAGATATCCTTAGGCTGTCACCGTTCTGGGATCACAAATAAAAGCAAAAATATGTAATAATGGTGACGAAAATCTGGGCCACAATTTTTTTTTGCTCATACATTCATTGTTCCTTAAATCTGAACTCATAATAATAAATCAATATTCCGTGATGAAATTAAGTGTCAGAACTAAACGTGACCCGAATTTGTAAATATAACTCAAAACCGAAGAAAACAAGTTTAAAATTTGAACGATCAAAGTTCGTCTGCTTGGCAAACTAAAAAGATAACGCCGCTCATAATGTTGTGGGGACAACGACCTCAGTGCGAGGCATTTTACCCATTTTTAATATTGAGGCGTATGAGGCGAATAAGTACTCATTTATTAAAAAGTAAAGGCAAAAAGTAATTCTTTTTAATAATTCATAAATTCCTGACTTTTGATTTATTAATTATTTAATTTTACTGCACAAAGAAACATTGTACAAACGGCGGACTTAATGCTTAGTGGCAATCTCTGCCAGTCAACCTTTGGTTAAACAGAAAAAATGGCGGTGCAAATAATAAAAAATAAATACATATTTTTTTTTTTATAGAAAAACGGCGGCAGTCGAGAATACAGTCCACCTGATGGTAAGTGGATACTATCGTCCATACACATCCGCGATACATGCCAACATCAGTCCAGAATGGCAAACGTTGACACGCCCCTGGAGGTACTGCGTACCTTTGCAGATTAAGGAATGGATTAAGAAAATGGGGAGGGAGAGGATGGGATGGGAATGGGCTCTGGTATATCTCACTCACTACCGAAATACGTACATACATTGGGGAAATACGATTGGGGAAAATAAGTGGGAAATGCAGTACATTTCAAGCTAGTCTTCTGTGAGAGAGAGAGGTAATGTGGCCAGTAAAGTGCGCCCAGCGGCTGTGGGAATGCAGCATGCATACTGATGGGAATGCTCTCCTCCTACTGTAATATAATACCCCTAATATATTTATATTGATATAAATACTTAGATCATTAATTTATCAATCACAGTAAATTGAATTATTTAAAACACTAACAAGGAGGAGTTTTTCAGAGAAAAATAAATACTATGTACGGATTTACTAAGTACTCTGTTGCATAGAAATATATTGACGCTGAAGCGGCTTTTTAAATAAAAAATTAGAAGGGGCTTTCTTAATATCAGTGAGAAGAGCTGCAAAAAAATGGGATAGTAAGCCGGTGCGGCAAGACGGGATATGTAAGGAATTTGATTACCACAATCTTAACAAAGAACACAATGTTTGTGAGTTAAACATAAATTAAAAGCCGTGGCGTGGCCTGTGTAATTGAACTAAGTATACATGCACATTGTCTTGTACATAAGAGATGTACGGATGTACTAGTCCACTATTTTAGAGGTGGTGTAAATCCTCGGGGCTTTTGGTAGCCTTACTCGCCGTTTACTCACCGGTTGGCTATTCTAAAGCCAGCTGACACCACACGGCAAGGTGTGCCTCACTTAAATTCTGAAAAGTAAAATACACAAATTACTTTGAATCAATAACACGAGGCGGCATATGAGTCGATTCAATGAATGGTTGGCCCCTCACTGGCCCGCAGTTCACAGACAAGCGACCGACCGGAAATCGCTTCCGCTCCTCGGATCGAACATTATTCATAAAATAGTATTCACAATCAAAACTTCCGCCATGTTTAGATACATGACCAAATATCACGGCATAATAGCGTATAACTTATTTATTATTCCAATATGACGTAGTGAATATTATTGTTGAAAAATGGGACATTAAAAATAAGTTTTTATAAATTACTTCTCTGAAAACAAGCCGCATTCACTTGACTTGGTTTCTTATTTAACAATAGTTTTCTGATTTCACTTGTTGTATGCTAGTATTAAATTAAACGTATTTATTTTTTATTTATTTTATTTACATACAAAGAAGACTCATCAAATGGATTTAAAATGGAATCAAATGGAAATTGGCTTTAAAAAAATGGTTGGTTTAACTTGTAGATCCAGATTGTTTGTTTATATTGATTTTATGTTTTTATATATATGGACCGGACGAAGCCGAGGACGTCCATCTGCTAGATGGACAGACGACCTCATAAAGGTTGCGGGCACCCGCTGGATGCAGGTCGCTGCCGATAGGTCTAAATGGCAGACAATGGGGGAGGCCTATGTCCAGCAGTGGACGTCCAAGGGCTGAGAAAGAAGAAGAAGAAGAAGAAGAATATATATGGAATAAATATATATATTATATATATTTATATATGTGTTTTTATATATGATTTTCTTTATGTTTATATTATCTTTTGATTGTTTATATCATCGCAACACTAGAAATCGCTAGGGAAAATGTCTCTAGCGATTTCTATAATAATTAAAACTAGAAAAAAAAATTCTAACAGATTGTCAGTTAACATTCAACCGTTGGACAATTCAAGCTGCTAGATGGCATTGTTAATTGTTGTCTTCCGAATGTATGAGAAATGACAAGAGACGTAGGAACTCTTAGAGTATCTATGATGTTTGATGAAGCTGTTTATCAAACCATTACACGTTTCGCAAACGCTTGACAAACCCTCAAGTTTGATAAATATGAAACACGTTTGACGCACACCAAATCGTATTAAATACAAACAGTTTGACCGACTCGGAAGTTCTTAAACAAATCGTTAGTTAAGAAGGGATGCGACCAACCCCATATTATTTCACTGTCAAATACATCAACTAAGAAATGCAAAGCCCACAAATATGACAGGAAGGGAAACCTACGCCCAATTTGAAGGGTGGAAATACAATACAGTCAGCTCCATATAATACGAATACATTTTAGATTTTGTATGGATCTTATATTGATTTCGACAATAATATTAGAAAAATAAGTTTCTTTTTTGTGTTTATCTTGTCGATATTCATAAAAATCATAATCGTATTTAAAAAAAAATTGCTTAAATGCAATACACCGAGCATGTTCGTTATTTTTAGGTCTAAAGAGAGTAGAATAAAGAGATTAGAATAAAGAGAGTAGAATAAATTTAATAATAATAATAAATAACGCCACTGCACTCAATGGACCGCACTAGGATTCCCAGTGTCGTGAGTCCAGAGACACATACATACAAAGCCGAACACAACACGTGCAAAATTTAAAATGAAAATTCAATACACAGCCCGTTCAATACACACTTCAATTTTGATGGGATGAAGGCTATACAATAAAGATATGAGAATACATGATCTCTGGCACAATGTGGAAGAGGATCTTTAAAAATTAAAGATTTGTTGGAAGATATAAAGTTGGTAATGAAACATAAATTGTGACTGTACCTACAATAATCTTGTAGCGGAAGGGAACAGTGTTAGGGAGGAAATGTTTTACAGATATGAACCAATGAGGCTTTTATTCAACTCCTAAATGTGGAGTAAATGTACCTGCGATACAAGTGTAAATAATAACAAACACGATTATGAAATTTTACAATCAAGCGAGGTAATGCCGCCAGTATGTTGAGCATCTTATTAAAGTATGCATTTTGTGCATTCTTTTTACGGTTTTTATCTGTACCTTCCGTTATGTCTAATTAAATAAATAAATAAAATTCAGCATGCTTGATACATCTGTATATATTGAGCATCCCGTATAAATGGTTTGGAGTTATAGATATAATATAGTTTAAGTTAGTTTTGAATAATTTAGTTTTAAATAGATATTTCACAAGTTTTAAATAGTCCTATCAATAGTATATCAATAAAATATATTTTTCATATTTTACTAAAATAATTTTATATAGAATTATTAATATTGTTATATTTATACAGTTTACAGAGCGCTTCTAAGTAAGTCATAAGTCCTTCTAAGTAGTTTTTAGTTTTTAAAAAGTTATGGCTAAGTTATGAAACCACTTAAAAACAAAAAAAAATACTTAAAATTACTTTACTTAATTTACTTAAAAAATATTAAAAAACCACTGTATTAAAATTTCGACGAGATTAAACCTAGCCCGCATCACATAGCCTATCATGTCGCGTGTTGCTCTTAAATCTCATAAAGCGGTATTATCCGTGAAACTGAAAAATCAATTTATATGTATATGAACATAAGGTGTCTTACTCAAAAGTGCTGTCCAATCTAACAGAACGCCATGCCATGTCCTGCATAACACAAGGTTGACTGGGAGATAATCCTTAAGGCATTACGTTCCCCTTTTGTAACAATTTACAAAATAGAGTAAATTAATAAAAAACGCCGGGCTAACTAATGCCACTGACAGTTTTGCTGGTGTTGTCCCTGTAGCAAAATTTAGCTAGGGGCGCTACTAATTCAGGCACTCAGTAGCTGAGCGCCTGACGTTTTGCGAGGGTTGATTTTAATTGCATTCTTTTAAAATTAGCTTCCGTTTCTGATGATTAGAAGCAATTATTGGGATGTCACCAGCTGAATTTGAAATTGAAAATAAGTAAATAAGATTCTCACGAACGCTCCTTAAATCCATTCCCACATCTTCAAAGGCAGGCAGCGCATCCGGGAACGTACCAACGTTTGTCATTGTGGACTGAAGTTGGCATGTGCCGTGGATGTCCACGAGCGACAGTATCCACTTACCACAAGGTGGACTGTATGCTCGTCTGCCGCCTTCTTCTTATAAAAAAAGTGTGGTAATGTAAACTCTGATCAATGAACACTTAATATTATAGACAGATATATCAATACATATTGGCTAACTTTAGAATACCACGCCATTTCTTCACATGGGTGACTAAGGGATATTAAAGTCGCTACCACAAGCACTGAGGAACACAACCCATCTGAAAGAATGGACTCGCCAACGAAATTAATTTTGAAATAGGTTAAGGACTTTTCACCTTCGAGTATCTACCAATTCATCGAACGTTATTTCCACACTTAATAAAACCAATTGATTGTTCTTCAACTAACGAGCGACGCGGTTGTTAAGTCCAAGCCCCATCTAATAATTAGAGACTGTCCGTACAAGAGTCGTTACTGCGTTGTTACCGTTAATTGTTTGATTGTTTATTTCTGTTCGATTCTCTGTTTTAGTTGAACGACACATCGATTGGACATTAATACTCCAACAATTTTCACTCTGGTAGAACGGGTTTATATTTGACGGCCAATTATTATTCTGACGTTTATTGTTTATTGTCAGTATGGATTTCGTGAGTTTGGTTACGATGTTAAAACTTAAAATGAAAGGGAGTGCACGCTGAAATCCCACTGCCCCTGGAGGCACTCGACTGGCTAAGTTACCGCGCACTTACAGAAGCCTACCGTAAAATGTACGGCATTTCCCACTTTATTCTATTTCTCCAATGTACTTACATTTCATTCCTATCACATTCAATTCTATCCCTACCCATTTTCCCAACTCTTTCTCCATATTATCTCATTATATTATCCTCATTCTTCTCATTAACAACTTTAATAAAAAAAAATCTAGTATATCGGATTCTACCTTTCCGACTGTTATCGGCTATCCGCCGATGCTATGGGCCTTTTTTTTAATTTATTTGTTTACTTCTTCCAAAGTAAAATTACAACACGACACCGAATTAAGCAGTCTCATGGCTAAGCTCAAAAGAGTAAGGCCGCTAAACGCCCGCAATGTGCCCAAGCCTCGTGAAAATAAACAAAAGTCCTACATTTCGTGGTGCACAAACATTATTCTTTTGTGTTCTTCAGGAAACCATAAAGCATGTTGTCCTGCAGCTACAAATCATAAGCGACTTACCTTTTATCTGACAAACTATTGTCTTCCACCATCAAAATTAAAACATCAGCCTTATTTGTTACGTCATAAGGTCTGAATTTGTTTGAGGAAGCTCAAATGTGGGAGTGTTATTAAATTGGTCCACCTGTCCAAAGATCAGTTGTTTATATCAGAGTCTTCTGTCACTACAGATTTTAAGGCAATGTTTTCATTGGGAACGCTTCAAATGGATTGGAAATTGAGGTGGATCGATTCTGAAGCAATGATTACTTCTAAACATGGAGAACTTCGGTTCAAAGTTGATATAACTGTTTGTGGGTATCCGCAGATGTCTTTACTTTTTATTTTTTTCGTAAACGTCTTTTAAATATACAAGTTAATATGTAGACTATTTTCAATTACTTCGATTTATATCAACATATATACGCCTTATTTTATGACCTAGAAAAACATAAATACGATGTCCAACATACACAAAAACGAACACAAACTCTAAAAACTACTTAAATCCCGATAAAACAAGTGGCGTTTGTCTGTTTAGAAATGAAATTATTATTACTAAATACATTCACTACACTACATATTTACCTTTTATCGTCATTGTACACGCGCTTCCTCATGAAAATTGTCTTGTATATGAGGGATGTATGGCCTTTTACAATGGCGCCTAGCCGCCTATTGAGTAAAAAATTGATAAATTGGTAAAAAGTTTAGTTTGCACATACATATAATTATAAAATGGGAGCTACTGTGTCGATTTCACCTGCAACCTGACAAGGGAACCTACTCGTAACTCCAAATCAGGCAATGTAAACAAAAGAAACCTCGGAGTTGGTAGCCTAATTCAAATTTATTCGGCGTGCGTTCCAGCCGTCACTTTGGAAATTAGAAATGAAAGTGAAATTAGACCATTGTATGAGATTTTAGTGATAACTTTTTGGAAAATCTAAAATTTAATTTACTTGTGTCCGTACGAGAGAATGAAAGATCACAGTCAAAGATATACATGGGAGCCATTTTCTTAATGTTAAATGATCACATGATCATAATGGGAGCCATTATGATCACGTGACTTAGCGTCCAGCCACGCGGCCAGCCTAATTACTGGTGGAAACTCGGCGAAACCGTGCACCAGATGCCTTAGATATACTCTAACTCAAACGGCCTCTCGCTTCTAGGCTGCCTCTCGTTCTGCCTCGGTTAAACATTTCCTTTGTAAATGTTACAGTAACCAGCCCTTTTATCATCCATTATTGTATATTGGCTTCCTCATGGACACTGTCTTAAAGCGCCACGCCGGCCAAGCGGGTTGGATAGTCCACTCGTTTAGTGGTGGAGGGCCTGTGGTAGCAGCATTGCTATCGCTTAAGATACCCACGGAAAGAAATAGGGTGGTGTCTAACTAAAGCCCGTCGACATGACACGGCTAAGCCGTTAAATGTATTGTAAATGTATTCCTTCATAAACACACAATACAGAAACAATAAGATATCTCTGTCGCCTCGCGTCGCGTACACATATTTTCGGTTATTTCGTTATCATTCAGTTTTAAGTTTTCCATTCACAACGCGATCTCATCTGCATGCGTCGCGTGACACTTCATTAGGATATATTTTCGTTTCCGGAAAGGCATTAATATAAACACGAAAACTGGTTTTACGCACTAGGCGAACGACCGCCGCGGCCCTATGACACGCCGTTTCATACATGTATATACCGTTACAATTAAATTTGTCCAAAATGTAGACAAATGTGGGCGGCCTGAGGTTTAACTTAAATCTAGGACAAAGTGCTTAATGAATCTATTTATAGTATGTAAACAATTATCACCTCACTATTTAACTTAAGGCCTAGTAACTTACCTCAATCAGATGTTTGTTTCCATTTTAAACAAATTGGATTGAAACCGATTATATACCAATACAACGATAACTATTGATTTACGTTTACCATCTCTATGAAACACACCATGAAAACACACCATTACAATTATCAGTACTTTTGTTGTTAGAGTGTTGATTCAGTCATGCAGGGGACCTTTTAATTAATGATGAGTTCGCGGCGTAAAATGCGCAGTTTTATAATTAGTACTAGCTGTTAATGACTGTACTGTGACATTATAATCGTAATGAACCAACTTGCTTTGTTTCGTTCCTGAATTATATTACGTAATCCGTAAAAATATTCGTATGGGAAAATTACAAAAAATAAATACAAAAAGTTATTTGAACAGGAGTTTATTAATTATCTTTTTTATTATTTTTGATTCCTTTTGACCATAAAAAGAGAGAGAACTGAAGGTCAGATGTCATATAGCTTCATAGATTAACTTTTTTTGTTAAGTCAGTTTTTTATGCTGAAGGTTCATTATACTTCCATAGAATTGCTTGGTTTCTTTCTTAGATTTACAAAACCTTCAAAATAACGTTAGTATGATTTTTTTACTAGTTGCTTTTTTATATTTTTTTGGCGGCGCACCCGCATACCCCCTAATGTTGCAGGTGTCCATGGGTGGTGGAACTTACCATCACGTGGGACCGCTTGCTCGTCCGGCTATTTCACTATATAAAAAAATAGATTTACTGTATGTCTTTCTCTGTAATTACTCCAATAATAAATAAATAAAAAAAATAAAGATAGTACAGAATATATTGAAATGAAGGAAATTCTTTGTCCCATTATATACTTTACTCCTCAACCCATCATCCCCCAAGGAAGAATGGAGACTGTAAAAGATTGATAAACTTTTCTCCACCCTTCTCAAGACTTTCAATCCTTCATAATCTCAATCTCCAAAAGTTTCCTTTTCCTAACCTTTTATATATATATATATAGTGGGAGGTATATGCGGGGTTGTGATACATATATAAGTATACAAACATACAAACGACATATCAAAATATCGTGTTTACGAAATTGTACAATAATTGTCTAAATATATTTTTTTCTAAAACGTACGGAAAGTAGCCGAAATTCTCTTTTGAAAAACGACTTTTTAAAATAAAGTTTTCTAATCTCAGACAAATCGACATTCTGTTTTGTGAGGTGTTTATCCAAATATAAAATGTCAAATATTAATATTACAAATAAGTACTTAAATAAAAAATAAATAAATAAGGATTGTATATATTATGATGACGTCATTATCCCTAGCAGCGTGTTTAAAACTTTAAAGAACTATCTCCGTCATTTTTCAACGGATTTTGAAAATATTTTCACCATACGTACCCGTAATATTCATTTATACTAAAAATTTTGTATATTTAAACCCAGTGAAATTCTACATTATAAAAACTAACTATTAATGATTTGTAATTACAATAGTCTTCCATTGTTTCTAATTGATTAGATACTATTCCACTTTTCATTGTTCAATTAACCGACGGACCGGCCGCCGTGTTTTCCCAAACAAGTGCGTAATCCAAACGGGATCCGCGAGCATGGTGTTCATTATCATTTGTATTCAGAGTTGAGAGAGGGAGGCACACCTGGAGGGCTGTCAGACCGACAAGATTTATGTCCTCGTGTACTAGTGAACAAAACTCTGAGCTTTTGTATGGAAATGTCCGTTTCGTTGTTCGCTTGACACGTTCTTGATTTTTTGTTAACAAATTTTTCAGAGTTTTTTGTCAAAGATAAGTTTTTTGGTTTATTAAATAAATTAAGGAAGTTTTATCCATATTATAGTGGAGTGTAGATCCATGTGTGTAGTGTACTTTCTCGGCCGGTGTCCACATTTTTTTAATCTTCCGGGCTACTTGGCCGAGGTCTTCTGGAATCTCTCTGGAATTTCTTCCAAACGTTTCGTCAACAACTGCGGTTGCCATCTTCAGTGGCGACTGCGTTCACTTTCAGAGAGATGTTATCTCTTCGGCTTCTCGAGCGCTTAGTTGCGCTCAGTAGCTTAGTAGCCCGCAAGATTCAATTAGTAATTTATCCATATTGCCTAAAAAACCTTAATGTTGATATGAGACGAAATTTAATAAATGACTTGTAATTAATTGATTTTACTAATATTTTTTGTAGATTTTACAAACCTGTGTTTTCCTGTTTTAAATATATTAACAATAATTAAAATCAAAAAAGTAATGAATAAAAAATCCGTAATGTATGAATGAATTAATAATATGAAAACTATTTATTTTTAATTGTCACTTATGCGGCGGTGAGGTAAAACTCATGCTACAGGAGAAAAAAAAATCTAGAGTATGTGATCCACCAAACCACACTGGGTCCGCGTGATGGATTACGGCCCGAAACCATCCAGTGATTTACTGTGGCCTGTTCCCTACAGTGCAAAGCATTTTTTTGCTTTCCACTGCAGAAAAAATTAAATAATTATATAAATAAAAATTAAAATTAATTAAAAAAAAATATTAGTTAAGAAAAAAATTAATACGTAGTTACATATTACATACATACCATTTTTATGACGTGTATTAATTAAGAGAGGCCTTTATCCTATATTAGAGAGGGACAGGCATGGTGTGTGTGAATACGAAAATTTTACTAATCACTACCCAAATCCTAGGTCTCACACAATATTCCTAGATTCTTAAGCTATTTTGAAGTCTTTAGTTAGTCTGTATATTCAAATCTTCAATCACCAAACATCTTTTCATTGCAAAACCCACCTATGTACAAGTGCTCGAGTTTTAATGGTGTACGATGTTTGACTGTTGAAAACAAGCACGAGGCAGTTCTAATTGGAGCCATTCAGCGAGTCCATTGAAGGCTCAGAATGTCACATACGCTAGTGAGGATTTGAAAGAAACGAATTCATTATCACTCCCATTGAAGATTCCGTACACCTGAGATTCACTTGATTAGGATCAGAGTAATATGAACTTTATGTTACTGAGTAAAAAGGTAAATTTTCTTTAATGTAGGGGTCAAAGCAGATGACGGTAACATTAGAATTTGCTTGTTCGACTGAGATGCGTTTTGCAAAGCAAAAAGTAGTTTTAAACGGGAGAATCTTTTTTGATATTTCTCTTTCTATTGGTGATCTGAACCATAAGAATAATAAATAATACAATTATAGAAGAGAATCTCATTTGTGCTTGTCCCATAAGCCGTCAGGCGAATAGCGTCGGGCGGCGCGGCGCAGCCCTGACTGATACGACGTATGATACGACGCGAAACTGTAGGCTGTATTATACCGACTTTGAACGCGTTTGGCGCGCGAGTTTCATTTATATACTTGTATTATTATTTATTCTTATGCCTGAACTGTCATTTTATTTGAAGTAAGAAATGAAAAATTGAACATTTTGTTGTCAAAATTATGCTTGTATGTGTGTGTAAGACATAAAGGAAAGATAACAGAACCACTTCAATTCATGTATGTAGTTTCATCAAGATTATCAAACAGACATTGTCAATCGACAATTTTCAATTGCTTTGTGTATCTTTAAAGCAAAATTTGTTTTTGTTTCAACAATAACCTGAGTTAATTAATTAAACATATTAAAATTAAATAGAAAATCCCCATCATCCACAATGGAAAATAATTTACATACAGCTCGGGAGGCCCTCTAAATCATAATTATTTAATAATTAATAACACGGAGCTTACAAAAGCGGAATAATAAATTATAATTATGATGAATGATCCCGTAGGAAGCGAGCTATTGAACCTCGACTCGACTGAGTGAAATATTGAGTTAAATACTAATCAACTCATCAAAAGATCCATTTATAGACAATCCTTTGAGGGGGAGAGTGCACGCTGCAATCCAACAGCCACTGGGCGCGCTCGACTGGCCACGTTACCCCTCTTTCACAGAAGAGTACCTTGAAATGTACTGCATTTCCCACTTTATCTTATTTCCCTAATGTACGTACGTGTTTCGGTAGTGAGTGAGATGTGCCAGAGTACATTCCCATCCTATCCCTCCCCATTTTACCAACCCTTTCTCCAAATCCATTCCTATATCTCCAAAGGTAGGCAGCGCACCCGGGGTCGTACCAACGTTTGTAATTTTGGACTAATGTTGGCATGTATCGCGGATGTCTATGGGCGACAGTATCCACTTACCATCAGGTGGAGGAGCCAAAAGGGGAGGTTGTCCGCCAAACATCTATAGGATGCTGACGGACTACTTCACCGACCGTCGGGTGGGCCTTTTCGTCGGGGACCGGGTGGAATGGAAGGTCTCCACTATGGGATGTCCACAGGGATCGGTGTTGGGACCCACGCTCTGGAACCTCCTAATGGATGACCTGCTTCGGTTACCGCTCCCGCCGGGAGTTCAGCTCGTGGCTTATGCGGACGATGTTACGGTCCTCATCGAGGCACAATCGAGGGCAAATATCGAGAAAATGGCGGTAAGTGCATTGCAGCGCATCAGCGAGTGGGGGGTCCGCAATAGACTGGAGTTTTCCCCTACAAAGTCACAAATAATGACCATTAGGGAGAAATTCCAGAGACGACCCACTATCAGGTTCGGTGGTGCTTCGGTGGGGGCTGTCTCATCGGCCAAAATTTTGGGGGTGGTGATAGACGCACGCCTATCGTTCGTGGAGCATGCGAAATACATAGGTGAAAGCAGCAGTAAATCATTCGGGAAGATGTCCCGGGTGTCGGCCTCATCGTGGGGAATTCGATTCCGGGGCCTCAGGATCTTGTACCGTGGTACGTATGTGGCGACACTCACCTATGCCGCGGCGTGCTGGTTTGAGCGTGCGTCCTTGCATGTAGTTCGAAGCGTCCTTCTGCGCACTCAGCGGCCTTCGTTGATCCTATTGACGAAGGCATATAGATCGGTCAGCACGCTCGCCCTACCGGTATTGGCGGGCGTGCTTCCAGCGGACCTTGAGGTGATCCGCGCTGGCAGGATGGATCTGGCGCGTTTACTTGCGACCAGGGAGGAGGCGCGTGCTGGGAAACAGGCCATTTGGAACGAGACAGTAGCTAGCTGGCAGGAAAGGTGGGTTGGCGAGAGCAAAGGCAGAGAGCTGTTCAGATTCTTCCCGGACGTGGCGGTTCGACCCAACGCGACGGACTATGAAACTTCCCAGATACTCACTGGGCATGGCTGCTTTCGAAAGCGACTGCATGATATGAAGCTGTGTGAGAGTAGTCAGTGTGAGTGTGGCATGGCAGAGGAGGACTTGCACCATGTTCTATGGTCCTGTCCTCTATACGAGGAATATCGACGGAGCATGCTAGAGAGGATTGTACGGCGGGAGGAGGGACCGGCATACTACTGCGACCTCGTCTCCTCCGAAGCGAACTTCCGCGGGCTCAGAGAGTTTGCACACCGATGGCACAGAAAAAGGAGCCCGAAAGAGCTGTTCGGCACTGAAGTCCATCATTTTGTGGAGTAGAACAGCCCCAGAAAGGGGAGAGTGCTTATGGGACACAGGCAAAAAGATAATACTTGTAGGGAGGCAGAGCAGATACGCGCCGCAACATAGCCCTAGCAGGCGAACGGCGCGTACCTCCCGACGATTTGGTCCGTATAACCAAAAGGTTGGTAGGACCATGGGTGGAGGTGGGTCGTGTTACCATCAGGTGGACTGTATGCTCGTCTGCCGCCTTCGTACATAAAAAAAACAAAATCCGTATCTCTGTATAGATATAGATAAGGCAACCGTAATCAGTCCTTTTAGTGTCCACTGGTGCACTTGGGCCTCCTCAAGCACATTGTCTTGTGTGTGGGGACATAACTATGGCCTTAAAACGCTACGCTGGCGAAGAGGGTTTGGTAAGTCCACTCTTTTGAAGGTGGTGTAGTTCCTCAGGGCTTGCGGTAGCGGCTTTGTTATCTCTTACTTGCCTTTTTCGACGCCCACGGGAAGACATGGTGGTTTTAAAATCGGGCGACACCACGCGGCATTGGCGATGGGGCAACGTGTCTGTCTATCTCGCTATCCGTTTGTTCGCGTTAATCTCAGAATATACTGGGCAGGTTTTATTGCAGTTTTCACTGTTATGTTTATCTTCGTAATTGAACAATCTATTGCGTTATTTCAATGACACGTTGTATAATATCAGACTAGAGTTTCGTCTTCGGCATTATCCGACTAAATTTAATTTGGACAAGAAATAGGCAATTTCCAAGAGCTGTACGTCTTGTAACTATTTATCATTATTATAGTTTCAAATCACGGTTACTCGCAGCGCTGACGAATGGTTTGCACTAGACACCGCACTCTGATAGATGTTAGACCGGCAGTAGATATAGTCTGGGAGCTAGGTGCAATTATAACCCACCTAGTGTAGTACCGAAACGTGACCTCTAACGGTAGGTCTGACGCATAAATTCAAAGTAACTCGGTGAGCTATGAAGAGCGTTATGCTCAGGGTTTCTATGCAATGAAGAGATTCTCCAAAAAACTAAAGTTGTATATAACATAGGTCGTCTAGGTCGTATGCTAAAGTGATATTTGCCGTGGGGTCGATAACCGATGGAGTAGACGAACCCTCAAATGGAGGCCTCATATCGGACAGTGCAGTGTGGGACGCCTTTATGCCAGGTGGACCGACGACTTAAAGAAGTTCGCTGGCGGTGTTTGGATGACCAGAACCGAAGATCGCGTGTGGTGGCGATCCTCGGGAAGGATATATCTCTATATCTAGCAGTGGGGAGTCATAGATTAATGGCTTGGTATGATATAGCTACACTATAACCTGTATCCCTTGAGACGGTTCCTTGTTCTTCTTTCAGGCACTTCTCAAAAGTTTGTGTATATTTTTATAACATATTACCTTAATGTGCCGTATGATTTCGGCCGGCATCCTTCTCATCTCTTTCCGTGGGTGTGGTAAAAGGCGACTATATGGCTACTACAAGCCCTGAGGAACTAAATCACCTCTAAAAGGTTGGAGTCACCAACCCGCTTGGCCATCGTGGCGTGTTAAGGCCAAACATCTCTCATGCTCGAGACAAAGTGCACGAAGAGGTCCCAGCAGTGGATACCGAAGGGACTGGTTGCATTTCATTTACGCCAAATTTGGTATTGAATTCTCTTTCACATACGAGATACTACAATATTCAACAAACGGTAACAACTGGTAGTCAGCTCCTGTGCTATCATAATGGGGGAAGCCAGCTAGCTACGAAGCGCCCAAATGTTCATTTATCCGAAAGTGATAAATAGGCTTGTATGATTTTCGGGGGTCGTTCACCCTCGGGGGTGTTAATGAATATATTATGAGCAAATCTTTACCTGTTCCAGAAGTTGATAAACCCAGTATTTAATACAAAGAGGGTTAAGGGGAGCTCGGCGGGGTGCGACGGTTTTGATATAATACGAGCAAGTAATGCGTTCAGAAAAACCGACTCTCGATGAAAATTGATTATGCTTTAAACTTCTGATGTTTAATATTGATTTTTGTTTTATATTGTTTCAATTATATTTCGTACAATTTACAAAATCCATTATTAAACTACACTACATATGGTAATACATTAAAAAATAGTTACATGATAAAATTATTACCCTAAATTATATATGTATATATATATATATATCTTGATCATTATTATTTGTATAAAACCCAGTGAATCCAGAACGAATCGTTGATTAATGATAAATACTTATATAACCCAGTAACCATACCGTAACATCAAATAAAAGCTGTCCTTTAAATTTATAAAACCCCGTAGAATCCATCACCTATTGAATTCGAAGTACACTCAGTAGCATATCAAGTGTACCTAATATTAGAAATGTAGTAAGTAGCCTCAACTGCAAACTAACTAACATCACTAAACACCAGAACTAGGCGATCAATAAACTAGGAGAACTAGGATTAGTGTGGAGTCGCTTGAAAGTGTTTATATGACGTCGCGCAGTCGTGTAACATGACAGCTGGTATTGTCTGGCAAATGGAATTTGACACGGGGAAAGCGCCGCAACTTAAAAAGAATCATAAATTATAAATGCTAAGCTGATTCTATTATTGAATTCAAGTATCAAAATTATTTTACCAACTATTTTTAGTTTGGCCGCTCAGTCACGTGACTGGTCGCCGTGTGAACACTTTTAAGCGACTCCATACAACTACTGTCGAGTTACTGGTCGCCCGGTTAAGGTACGTGGCGCCGCGATCAGTAACACCGTGCGCCAGACACGTGATCAGCCGCTTCGCTAACCGCCCCGAGGTCAATGGCAATGTGACTATGAGATCGGCCACGTCACTTAACCAGCCGCCCCGAGACTAATGATTTAATGTGCCCGACGCCTACTCGTATTTATTAGGTTTTATACAATTATTCTCTTGGTCTTCATTCCAATTTCGTGAAGATAATTTAGAACAATAACGTCAATAATGATAATGATAATAAAGAATAATGGTTCTTTGGCAAGTTTCTAACGCAAAATTTTACATAAATTTTAGTCCGTAAATTGTAGTCGGACACTTTTTGTTTTTGTTTTGTATTTTTTTCATTTGTTTAATTAAATGGATTAGTAAATTTTAATTTAACCATAATGAATAGGATTTATGTTCATCCAAAGTTTATTTTCTTTGGTCATACTCATATTTTATCATATTCGCATGCCTCTGTGTTGAAATTATATGCACCTATTGCACACGGTATGTTGAATTTATAAGTTTTTAACATTTGTATTTTTCGTGTAAATGCTGTTGGTGTATCTTGCAAATAAATAAATAGACAAGCTTTACATGCTGAGGAGTGTATCCATTTTGTATTAAAATTATCTTCCTCATTTTAGAAAGGATTGTAAAATAATAACGCCCCAATGCCTCCAGGGACGGATGTTCAATTATATTGAAAGGTATCAGATTTTATCATTGGAATCGTGCTTTGTAAATACCGAAGTAATTTGATAATTTTACAAATTAACAAGAACATTCCGGAAACACGATTCCTGGGAAATTTGTATTGATGTGCCTTGTATTTAATTCTGTGTTGATGTTCAAAATTAGTTGCTTATAATAATAAATTGTTATGTTAGCCGGCTTTAGAACGGCTCCACCTCATCTCTTCTTCATCCGAGTATCTTCACGATGTTTTCAAAATACCTACAAAAAATACACACGGAGAACCACAAATATCGAGGGATAAACAATGCAAACTGTCCGTTTGTTCCGACCCGTGTCGCTGGTGAATACAAAACACAAGAATGCCTAATTGAAAACATCGTTAGGAAACCTGAAAATTAAAAAAAACCAAGCATGTGTATTTACCAATCCACACTTGGGCCGGCGTGGTGAACAGTGACTTAAAATTCCGTAATGATTTCCTAGGCCCTATGGGAGACCTGAACCCTGCAGTGCGATGTTACACTAGGTCTCGATGCGGAGCGGTCTTATTGGCCATAGTACTTGCTTATATTACTGATAATAGAATATAATTTCGTTGTATGCAAAATTAATAATCCTAAATAATTTATGCACTTTTTATGATGCAAACTTAACCCCTCGGTCGATAAATGAGAGTATAGTCTACCTTCAAATTGCGGTGGAGTACTGTCCGCAGCGCGGTGGACTACTGACTATTGAGCAATTCTCTATTTGTATTAGTGACGTTCGTGTTGCAGTATCGATTTTTCTATCAATATTTTAACCAATCAAATATTAACCCTTTTTTTTATTATTTGTTATTATATTATTATTTATTATTTCTATTGTTTACGGGATGCAAGGATTCCAATAGCGTCGTAGGCATTGCTTAATAGTGAAATATTGCTTAAATCCTCTTTTTCACGGCCTCGTTTTTAAATTCCATTTTTTTTATTTTATATAAGTAGGTACTTTTATGTCTATTGCAGAAAGTCTTGATGTGGTACAATAAACAATTGTAAATACAATAAAAAATGCTAAATACGTCACTCTCTATAACATACTATCCTCGTAACGGAGAAAATGCATCCTTATTGTTTACTAAATAAAAATAATCCTAAACTTTACGACGACCGGTAATTAAACGGCATGACTACATTTCTTTAGAAATAAGTTGCTTATATTTCAATTCCACGTTATACTTATACTTCTTATATAGCTCTTATGTATTTATGAATTGCATATAGGTTCAAATTGCAAATATATGATGGAAAAACCCGCAGCTTCCTTCATGTTTTAACATATTTTCTCTAACCTGTGACGGCCACTTACTCCTCTCATCAGATGGAATCATCATGAGATAGTCTGTTCCACAGCTGAACTTCTTATTCCATAAAAAAAAAAAAATATTGCATGTTGCATAACCGTATGTGGTTGACAATTTGTCATTGTATGAATAAAGTCTATAATTGTTACAAATTGTTAACCACATACAAGTATACTGCCACTAATATAATACGGCCGCTACATAATTATGTAGTGGCCAGTGATGAGTGCTGATGAGGCTAAATATGATAGACCCTCATCTACTGAAGATATAAAATATCAATTGTAATTAATTTATACTCTGGCAAATAAAAATAAAAAAACTTCATTATTTAATTATAGAATAAATATCAATACTTATTTCATTTATCGATAGAATTTAGCTCATCACTAGTACATTTACTAGTGGGTAACAACTGCGCTAGTGAGTTGCACCGCCACGTGGAAATTGTCACTGTTGCCCGCCAGTTACGATTATTGCCGGCTCTATGTCGCGGTAAAAGTTACATTGTTCTATTGAACGGCTAATGAAGAAACTCGTACAACGGGATTGGTAGTCAAAAGTAATAACAAAATAGGATAAAATGCTTTCACTTGTATGCGGCTGCAATTTCTTTGGTGGCATCTATATAAAGAGTCACTTAAATAAGGCAAAAGCTAAAAATTAATTATAGTGGAGTGTAGGCTTTCTCGGCCGGTATCCATATTAATTGAATCTTCCGGGCTACTTGGCCGAGGTCTTCTGGAATCTCTTCTCTTTCTTCCAAATGTTTCGTCAACAACTGCGGTTGACATCTTCAGTGGCGACTGCGTTCACTTTCTGAGAGATGTTATCTCTTCGGCTTCTCGAGCGCAACTGACTCGACGACTGTGACACACCGGTATTTATAGTGGGCGAGGGTAGTTGTGATTGTGTGTGTACCGACGCATCGATATTTATAGTGGGCGAGGGTAGTTGTGATTGTGTGTGTACAGAGTCTGTTTTTGTTTGTTTTTGTGTGTGTACCGCAGTTGTTGACGAAACGTTTGGAAGAAAGAGAAGAGATTCCAGAAGACCTCGGCTAAGTAGCCCGGAAGATTCAATTAATACTAAAAATTAATTGTTTAGTATCGAGACTAGAATGGACTCTATTAGTTTTTACAGTGGTTTAATTGCGTTTAACGCGCGTCGCCATCTGATTCCACCCTATCCTAGCGATTCCGGGGGCGTGCTAACGTTTATCATTCTGTACTGATGTTTGTATGTATTGCGGATGTCCATCGTAGATAGTTTCCACAAGGTAGGCTGTATGCTTGTCAGCCGCCTTGTTTCCATAAAAATAAATAAATCCCCACCGACAATAAGGTCTCTTTGCTCAGAAATGTCACATACCGCCCTTAATTCGAATACCATGGAATTATGTTAACGTGAAAATGCAACTAATTTATTACTGTAGGTGTAGTAGTTAAATTATAAAATCAGGAGCGCTGTAGTAACAAGTTAATTAGGTAATTGGCTAACTAACACGTACCCATTTGCTTAATTGAGTGTTGAGTGGCACGCGAAAAGGTGGAATTTCACAACCACGCCGTGGAAACGATGGAAAATTTGATGAACAAGCTCTATTATTAATTTATACTCGTTCCAATATTTATTTATACTCGAATTACTTAAATATAATTATTATACACACAGCAAAATAGATAGGTTTTTCAGGCAACACATGCACACACCGATGGATACTACGTTAATTGATTCACTGAATGTGCAACAAAATTTCACTGACGACTGTCATAGCTTCCGTAGCTTAATTGGTTGAGCGTCTAGTTTGCGAACAAACTAATGCACACTTATCTATTTTACCGTATGTACGTTATATGTAAATAGATGTTTCGGTAATGAGTGAGATATATCAGAGCCCATTTCCATCTCATCTTATCCATCCTTATTTACCCAACCCTTTCTCTAAATCTATTAGTAAATTTCAAAAAGTAGGCATCGCTTCCGGTGGCTTGTCAAGGGTTGTCATTCTGAATTGATGTTGGTATGTATCGTAGATATCGCAAGGCGACAGCACCCACTTACCACCAAATGGCCTGTAAACTCGTCTGCTGCCTTCCTACCAAAAAAATTAAATAAAATAAAACGAAATTTAATTACAATAGGAATTGGATTTAAAGTACTTTTTTTTACTATCTTAATGAAGGCGGTATTTCTGATACCTTTTTTCTATATCTATAATAAAAACTTACTCAATGCTGACTGTACGATCAACCTTTGATCGTAATTTGAATGATGCCGAGGTCCCCATCCTTTTAATCCTTATACCAAGAGAGAAATAGGCTAAGTGCTTAAGGGAGAGGGGGCCAATATGAAACTGCGGGGCGTATTTTTATTCTATAAACTGTCATCGCCAAAACAAAAGATGAAAGTTCGTTTTCCTCAAAGGCATGGCGAAATTAAAATCACGGGGGAATTAAAACCTTTGTGAAACGATACTAGGGATGCGTCCCGGATATATACGTATTTAATTTTTTCTCTTTTACTCTATCGTAATATTAGTCGATAACATTACTAGTTTTTTTTTCTATGGCAAACGATTAATGTCTGTTCAGCATAAGAAAAAGTGATGTCGTCACTATTAGTCACTTGATTTTTGACCAATTACGTCCCTCTTGTGAGTAAAAATTAAGAAGTTAAGAAATAAATGTCACCACTGTCAGTTACTTTCACCTACTGACCATATACAAGAGGGAGCGTTCCTCTATTGACCAACTGACGCTGTTTTTCTGCTACATTGGATGGATGACGTCACTTTTTTCTTAATGTGACTAGAGTTAGATTGTCCGCCTAATAGAAAGCACTCGAGGTGTCACTGTCACTAGAGGAGGTCATCTAATAAACATGCCATCAACATCAGCCAAAAATCATGAATGTTGGCACGTCTGCAGATGAACTGCAGTTCTGCCTTTAGGGATTCAGGAATCAGTATTTGAAAAAAAGTATCCCACTCTCACGGGCGGTTTAGAACCC
This sequence comes from Sesia apiformis, assembly GCA_914767545.1. Lineage (NCBI taxonomy): Eukaryota > Metazoa > Arthropoda > Insecta > Lepidoptera > Sesiidae > Sesia > Sesia apiformis. Next base: position 3,851,048 of record OU611958.1, read on the forward strand.
CTCAGCATTCGGAGAGACGTTGCATCTCTCTGTGTGTTCTACCGCCTGTACAATGGGGAATGCTCTGAAGAATTGTTCAATATAATTCCCACCTCGGGTTTCTACAACCGCACCTCCCCTCACAGGAGTGCGGTCCATCCGCATTTCCTCGATACGGAAATGTCGCGCACTCTTCGGTCCAAAAAATATTTTATACCGCGAACCCGTAGGCTGTGGAACGAACTGGCTGTGAATAGGATTTTGCAAGGTCGGCGGCGCGCCCGCATACATCCTGGTATTGCAGGTGTCCATGGGCGGCGGTAACACTTACCATCACGTGGGACCGCATGCTCGTCCGCCCACTTGTCTATAAAAATAAAGTATGAAGAAATAGGCGGTAAAACGAAGTGAAGGGTCGCCTACATTGTATTGTACTCCCCATTTTATGGAATGATGTTAGATGGAATGAGATGGGATCGAAGGGGGTGGGACGGAATCGGACGGTATAGAACAGGATGAGAAACAGGCTCTAGCAACTCTTATTCACTCCCGAAACTAAGTGATACACGAGGATTTGTCTACTTCCCATTGATTTTCATTTCTGCTTAAGACATATGTCATTAAAATGCCATTTAAATAACCACAAATATTAATAAGATATGTATTTAATTACTAATTTTATACTTTTCGATTTCATAGATATTAAAATAGACTAGATGACACATCATCATACGTTCTTATCAAAGAAACCTGATTGACAATTTCTGGTTGGTTGGTTGGTTGTAGCAGATGGGGAGGGTTTCATTAAATAAGAATATTCTATTTTCAAAACACATATGAATTAAATAATCGAGAGCTACTGAACATAGGACACTAGCATAGCCCTAGAGTCCTTGTATAACATATCTAGTATGTATTCTCAAATCGATGTTCGATTTCTTTTGACAGACGCACAGACATATATATATATATATATATATTATAGTTCCTTTATATTTAATCATTATAATATATACGTATATTATTAGGGTTCAGTGGGCCCTTTAATTAATCGCTTGTAATGAAATCAACAGGGCAGCCCTACAGGGCCGGTTTAATATAAATTGGGTTTATACAATAGTGATGTATATATGTGTATCTACCTTGGGGAGAACAATGAACTCGGGATGGACTTTGTTGATGTTTCATCGCGTGTAGAGGTTTAAGGAAGTTAACCGACATTAGTTTATGGACACATTACGTACCTATATCAGTGGCGATATTCGTATTTTGATGAGTCTTGATTTCTGACACTTATCTGACTCGTATGTCAAAAAACGAAGCCAACATTGGCAAAATTGTGCTTCAATGGAAGTTTAATAATATACCCACATATAAAAAATATTAAAATAAAAAAAAGAAAGAATATGAATAGAAAAACAAGTTTCATTTCCTTTTTAAATTTAAATAAACTTATCAAGATCATCAATGAAGATTATCAAAGGAACCTGGTTGGCAGCTTCTAGGGGGATGAAGCTAGATGAATAAAGGTTCATTAATAAGTCAAATTTGAAACTTCGTTCTTCGTTGTTTTAGTTTCAAAACAGATATGCATAGTGAAGAGCTAGTGAAGATAGAACACTATTAGATACGAACGTGCCTGCCCTAGAGTGCTTGTATAACATATCTAGTTTTCTTTCTATAATCGACGGTATCCACTATGAGAATAGTGGTTCGTTTAGCAATTATTTAGGAATGAGTTTATATTTAAGGGGATTGTACGACGTTGGATTGGGGATTCGTAGTAGAGTATAGTGAGTAGTACAGGTCAGGGACTTCGTTTAAAACATTAATTTTATTTATATATTTACTCTTTTTTATAAATTACTAGCTGTTGCCCGCTACTTCATTCGCGTGGTCTTCAAGTACTAATTCAGAAACCTTCGCTTGCGTGCGCACTACAACTCACCAAAGTTTCATCGCAATCGGATGAATAGGAACGCATACGAGACAAACAAAAAACACTCATTTTTATATATATATAGACTACAATCCCCCAATCAAGGTCTGGGCTATGCAGTATATAAAGTGGTGGTAAAAATAGTATAAGTAAATATTAAAATATAAACATATTTACATGTTTACAATTAAAATTGCCATTTTATATGGAAAAAAAATCATATAAAATTACCTTGCATGAAAATTATATATTTATTTATATTAAATTATATATAAATTATTATATATATATTTAAATTATATTTTTTAAATTATATATTTATTTAATCTACGTATTAATCGTAATTATTAATATTTAATAGTCTATTATTATCAATGAACTTTGGCCATTTTAATGGAAGTTGATGGAAGTTCCGCCATACAGTCCTGTCCTGGCGCACTGTGATTTTTATTTATTCCCTAAATTTAAGTATAAACTCAGAGGAATATGTTTTAAGAATGCAGAAGAAGCAGTAACAGCCTTCCAAACGGTTGTTGAAAAGGTGCCTAAAGAAGGGTCAGCAATTGCTTCACACAATGGTTTCATCGCATGAAAAAGTGTACCGATTGTCGCGAAGAATACTTCGAAAAGCAGTAAAACAACTTCCATATTTGTGATTTCATTTTTGAGATTCCAAAAACTTTCAGTGTCACCCACGTATATACTAATGTATAAAGAAACACACGAAAGACGATTAAACAGCGTCTGTTTCAAGAAGGTTTCAAATCGTCTCTCGAAAATGCCATGGAGAGATGCTTTATCTTTTTTTCAGAAATTATCAAATTTAGAGAAAATCGTAGTACAAAAGTTGTTAGTTTTAATGATAGAAATTCAGTGTTAATAGGACACAAGTGTTTTTTATTTAACCCTTAGGAAAAAGTATATGAAGATTGACCAGATAGTTTCTGTAAATTGCTTTTTTATTCTATAGTAACTAGTATCTTATAGTACTCGTATTTATTTCTATCCAAGTAGTTTTATTTTAACCAAACAAAAAAGTTTTACTAGTCGAATATTAATTATAATTAACCTTCATTAATAAACAGACTGAAAATAAAACTACAAAGAATCTCTAAAACCTAATTAGGGTAAAAATTAACTGAGACGTGAAATCTAATTATTGCTGGGGTCCTTCTAACCCCACGTGACCCGCTCGAGAACCCTCAGTCACCAAACATGTGATCATAATTTGCACATTAGTGTTGTATCGCCTCATAATATAGTACATTCAACTCTGAGGATTTCGTTGAAGTAAATTAAGAAATTAGAGGAATTTTCCCTATATTGAATAGGGTGTGGAATAAAGATATTTTTTACTGAATAGCTAATTAAGTCACTAAATATACAAGAAAACTTATAAAAGAACAGTTTAAAGGAAAAAAAGCTCTGAACGCTGCAGTGTTTCTGAAAACAAGCATGAACAACGTTTTGCAAGCTCCATTTGTCGTGGTACCTCAATTTCAGAACATTCCTCTCAAAACCTCTGAGAGTTTTGGAATCCTTGGCGTCGATATTTCGAGCAATGTCGAATTTTGGAATCATCTAGCGAGCAAGACAAAATTTGCTAGTAAAAAGCTCGGTGTAGTGAATAGAGCAAAGCAGTACTTCACCCCGAGGCAATGCTTGTCGCTTTATAAATTCAAGTTATAAAGTTGGGAGGGGGATAATGCACGCCGCTGCGCGTCCAACAGCCGCTGGGCGCTCGACTGGCCACGTTACCCCTCTCTCACAGAAGACTACCTTGAAATGTAGTGCATTTCCCACTTTATCATATTTCCCTAATGGACGTACGTATTTCGGTAGTGAGTGAGATATGCCAGAGCCCATTCCCATCCTATCCCTTCTAATTTTCCCAACCCTTTCTCCAAATCCGCAATCTAGGCTATATCTGCAAACGTAGGCAGCGCATCCGGGGGCGTGCCAACGTTTGTTATTCTGGACTAATGTTGGCATGTATCACGGATGTCTATGGGCGACAGTATCCACTTACCATCAGGTGGACTGTATGCTCGTCTGCCGCCTTTGTCCATAAAAAAAATAATAGACCCCATATGGAGCACTGTTCACACCTCTGTGCCGATGCACCGAAGTACCAGCTGGACCCTCTTGACTCCGTGCAATGACGCGCTAGTGCGTCGGCAAGGTGGGCAGCGCACCCGCAAGCCCCCTGGTGTTGCAGGTGTCCATGAGCGACGGTGACCACTTACCATCATGAGGCCCGAGCGTTCGTCTGCCTTCCATTCTATAAAAAAAATGTATTCCATATGGCTTTGAAAGGCATTTGGCATTTATCAGTGAGATTCGTCTAGACAACAGACTAACTACAACATAAGTTACGATTAGAAGATCAACTAATAACAACTAATTCAATAACAATTTAAAACACACTACAGTAATCACTTTAATACCATCTGCACAAAAATAAGGTTTTTATTTGCTTGTTATTGAAGTTGGGTGATAAACATTGCATTTTTAATATCAATCAAAATTATCCTTTTAATAAAATGTTGATATGGCTAACGATACCATCAGCCTGTGTTTATCCACTGCTGGATATAGGCCTCTCCCAAAGAACGCCACCACACATGGCCTTCCGCTCTTCTCATCCAGCCAGTACCGGCGACTTTCTTCAAGTCGACAGTTCATTTGACCAGAAGGCGTCCCACGCTACGTTTCCCGGTACATGGTCTCGTCTCTCCCATCGGTTATCGGTCCTGCCACATATATAACTCGGCCACTGCCACTGCAGCTGATCCTTTGAGCTATGTCGGCAACCTTAATTCTTCATTGAATCTCCTCGATACGAATTTCGTCCAACAATGAAACTCCGAACATAGCTCTCTACATAGCGACATCGAATTTGTGAATCAAGTCTGCCGTCACAGATCACGTGAGCAGCTAATGTCATAACCGACCAATGTCGGTATAACCATTCGATTCACGATCTCAAATACTAGAGACCTGTGACGAGCAGCAGCGTCACCGGTGAGAGAGGTCTAGCCACCCAGCGTGCTGATTAGGTCATATACCTTCTAATGATATGGCTAAAATGGAGAAAGTAGATATTCTTTCTATGAGATTTCCATAAAACTTTTATAGGGAGTAAAGTGAGCTCATCGTCAGCTGTTTATTGGTACAGCTGACGAAGAGCTCAATAACTAAATAACCGCTAAAATAAATTGCATGATTATAGAAAATAATGAATATCAATTAAATTTCAAAAAGAGTACCTCCCTCGTTTTTAGTATCCAACACTCGTACCACTGGAGCACTCCTCGAGACTCTTACGCACGATTAACCATGAGTATCTTTTATGTAGGGTTCTGAGGACATCGCGAAATTTCTCCCTTTTTTATCCGAGCCCTTTTTCGAGTCAATGATGCCTGACATGGCAGTCAAAGGCGTTAATGACTACGTCTGTACAGTATCAAAAAGTTCTGAAAATTACAGCTTGTAACTAAGTATTTATGAGAAATATTAAGTGGAGAGCGATTTTTTAATCTTTTTATGACAAGAAACCTTTTACAATCTGTCTTTGTCAACCTAGAATAGAATAACGATTCATTTGTCATTCTAATCATTAAAAACGAAACACATATCTATATATGCATGAATAAATAAAGAAATTACATTATACGAAAAGAAGTTAATGAATTGAAAAATAAACAAAACACAGCAGCAGGAAAATGGGACCTTGACTCATGAGTCAAGTCAGCATACCTAAGTCATGAGGCTGATTAATTTTAGTCAAAGGCCCATTTCTCCCATTGTATTATACCATAGAAACAGCATAAGCAGAACCTATGGTGTAATAATTCTTTGTCATTTGTTGATATAACCGTTCAAATTATTTCGAATTTCAAATTATTTAAATCATTTATTTAAATAAATTTATTATTTCAAATACGAAGCTTCGCTGGAAGGCTCATGTCAAAAAGAAACGCAATGAGTTAGAACCTGGCTACATGAAGTTGTACCGGTTGCTTGGGATGCAGTCCTCTCTGTCATTATACAATAAAATACTATTGTATAAACAAGTCCTCGTGCCAGTTTGGACTTACGGTATTCAGCTGTGGGGCTGCACCAAACAAAGTAATATCCTCATGATCCAACGATTCCTGAACAAAGTACTCAGGGGCGTGGTCACTGCGCCCTGGTACATTAGAAATGATGACCTCCATCGGGACCTAGGTCAAAGTTATTTTTACTCATTAGTCTTAGTATTATGGCTAGATCATAAGTTTAAATGTGATACCTCTTTGAGGTATGTCATTGTTAAAAATAAAATCAAATTATCTGGCGATTCTTAAACCTTTCACACTGTGACATGTAAAAGATACCATAGCAATAATTGTTATTTCAACTACACTTTGACGAAGGACTCCCATGCCTGAGATATTAGTCTCAAATCTCAATATGAGAGAAGTATACATATATGGAGTGCATATATTTGCTTATTTACATTATTTAGAAATGAGTGTACAAATTGTGCATAACTCCATAACCTGGATTACCCAAAAATATGACGGGCGTTCCATAAAAACTTGTTAATCAGAGTTCAGAGTTGTTAATCAGTGTATTGCAATTGCGATCGTTACTACAAAAAGTTTTTTTTATAAATGACTACAGAAATCCAGTAACTGATAATGATAAATGTATTATGAATTTGTATCAAAAGTCTCATTACCGCAATATTCAAGTTCATATTTCGTCAATACGTTAAAAGGTAGCTTCAGGTTCAGTTCACAGGCCAACGTTACACATTTACCTCATAAAAAAATTGAATATTTTCTTCACTGAGCTTGTGGTATTTAAAAGTTAGGTATTTATGAACCGCTATAAATAATTACTCAAATAGGCTCTATAATATACAAGGGAAATAAATTTGTTTTTGTTTAAATGTATATATAATTTAAATACATTTGTTTGCCGTGTATGCTTCCATTTGAAAGTTTAAGTGAAGTTTCCTTTGTGTATCGACCCGTACGAGACACGAACACGAAGCAATCTAAGACATGACAGAGATGTTTGTCAAAGCTGAAATATTTGTTCAAAACATACAGAAAGTAGACAAAGATGTTGCAAAGTACACTCGCTACGTTTTAAAGTCCGTCTCTAAACATACTTTTGTTTATTACATCTGCAGTTTATCTAACTACTGTTATTTTGTTTTTGCACAATTTATTTCCGTCTGTGATAGCCTAAGGATATCTATTATCGACTCTAATTCATAAGGTTATAGTTTAATATCCGTATTTTTGACAGACGAGCAGACAGGTTAATAATATTGCCCACGAACATCCACTATAGATGCCAACAGTGACACGCTTCCGAATGCGTTAAAATCTTTGGAGAATATAGAAATGAATTTGAAGAAAGAGTTTGAAAAATGGTGAGGGGTAGTATAGCATTGGACGAAAATGGATATCTCACTCATTATCGAATCACGTACGTGCTGGCGATAGGATAAGGATGAGAAAAGCTATACATATTTTTATGGCCCTCTTCTGTGAGAGAGCTTGGCCGGTCGAGTGCTTTTTTTTGGAATGGCTTAATTCTTGTGGCCCTAATAATAGCCTTTCAAGAGTCACAAGAGGTTTAAGGTGAACACAGATGGCGCTCAGCCAGGAGCAAAGAGTGTGTGCAGCAACGAGCCTAAGGACACCCTTGCCGGTAGACCGGCGGATGGAACGGACCTCGGCTTAGGGCGTTGCTTTGGGAAGGTGCCGCAGGATCGCGATTTGGTGAGAAGCGCCCAGGCACACGCCGATACCTGGTAAAAGTGTTGGCTGAAGGCCGGTGTGTGGTCACGGTGTAGCGATAGTGACGTCCTCGTCTTCGACGGCGGGGACGGTGTATATGTAAAGTCTGTAAGTGTAGTGTAAGAACCGCATTGGCCGCAGTAATTGGGTCGTCGGGGTCGTCTAAGACGTGCCGAGGACGACGACGGCGATGGGGAGGATTATTCCTATCGGGGACATAGGTTAGGCTGTCAACTACTAGGGCTTGCGATGGTGAGGGACCCTGTCATAGTAGTGTCGGGTGGACCGATACAGTGCTCCCAGCAGCTACGGGTTAAAGTGTGCCCCATCCCCCCTCCCTAAATGAGTAATTTCTCACAAAATCAGACGGAACATTCAACAAGCCAAAGTATTTATCCTGTAACTAAACAAATGAATAGAAATACCCGTATAACCCTTCCCAAATTAACAATGCACTACAAAATCAGCTCACAAAGCGGCTCGACACACCCGAACTTGTATTGAGTAAAAATTGTACGTGTTTGGCGAACGGGTCACGTGGGGGCCTCGGTCTCAATGGGACCAATTAGGAGGGTCCGGAGATCCATGAAAAAGAGCGGAAGAGACCGAGACCGGAAACATAAGTAGCAGCAGCTAATCTTGGCGGTATGTACGAAATTCTTTTTTTTTTCTACGCGGTCTCTTGTAAAGGTCACCTGTTCTTGATCATACTTGATGAGTTAAGCTAATGTACAAGTGAATGTTAGCTCAGAGAGTTCTTCTCTCCAAAATTTAATATCTAACGACAAGAAACCGGAAACAATAACTGAGCCCTTAACGTAACTAATTAATATGTCTTTGGAAAGACAACTGACACTTGTTTGTGGAGGAAATCAACTAAATAAACATATTTAAGTACATCTTACGAGAAAGTAATCTTGATCATGAAACACTGTAATTCCTCGCCGTAGGCAGAGATTGGACAATCGATAAATAATGACAATATTATCACACATACAAGGTGTGTAAAGATTCTGAAGCCTTAATTTACTCGGTACAAAATATTTTCGTGTTGATGAAATATTAGCTATGACTTGTATTAGAGATAAGCTCTAAACTATTGCTCGTAAGCATATACAGTTGAATAAATTTATAATTTCAATAGATGTTTTAAGTACCATAGAGGTGTTTAGAATAATGTATTGAGTCGCCTATTTCAGGTTTTGAGCAGTCTTTTGACATGTAGTATATATATATTTATTTATTAATTCATGAACAAACAGTCACATGGGACTCTTAATTTGAACGTAGTAAATTTGAATAGATTTACAACCAGACCTTACTGTTCCGTAACAACAATAGGCGTTAAATAAAAACGAACGATAAAAACTTAACAAACTGCACCCACTACTTTTTTAATTTAGGCAACGATAGCCTAAAAGTATCGATAGTATTTAAATCTTTATTGAAGTTTGATATATCACGTCTAAAAACCTATTTTTTATATAATTAGTTCTTCCCAAAGGAATGTGAAAGATTTGTGTGATGATTTTATAATTTTTATTTGATAGTCTTACCGCAGCCATACTGTAAACAGCCCTTTTATCGTTCAGTGCTGGGCACGGCGAAGATAGTTTAATTCTTCGGGGTTTGCGGTTAGCGGCTTTTTTATCCTTTAGTCGCTTTTTACTACACCCAGACGAAAAAATGTAGCGGTGCCATTCTAAAGCCGACCTAATAATGTTTATAATAGTTGCTAATGCGATCTAACACAGATATGAATAAATATGCAATTGTGTGCGGAGATCCTTTTCAGAACTTTGTGTGGAAATTACATACTGTTTCACATATATGTTGTACCGGGGACCAAAAGACTGTTCGTTCCATTCCATGGAACACCTAATGAGAAGCAACGCAATACATTATGCACTGAGTTTTTGATGAAAGACTTGTTTTAGGAACAAAGGCCTTTCTCAAAACCTTTCTAAAAAGAGGGTTTTATATTAGTTACTAATTATGAGGGTATAATTGTTACGTTTTATGATATTTTATTATCTATTTAATGGTCACAGAGGGCGTATAATGTGATACACAAAGAACTAGTCTTTATTGCAACCAGCCCTTTCTGTATTCACTGCTGGCCGGAGGTGAGGCCCCCATGCACATTGTCTTGTGCATAAGGGATCTATGGCCTTAAAAGGCCACGCTGGTCAAGCTGGTTGGCAAGTTCACTATTTTGGAGGTGGTGTAGCTCCTCAGGGCTTGTGGTAGCCGCTGGTGTTTTCCCTTAATCGCCTTTTACGGCACCCAAGGGAAGAGATGGAGTGGTGCTATTTCTATAGCCAGCCGACACCACGAGACGGTCTTCAATTCCTCTCCCTCCGAAAAGAAGAGTCCCGGATGAGCTTACAGCACATTTGAGAGCCGGTCAGCATTTTTCATTATGATTGATGTTTGCATGTCCATGGTGACAATATCCATTTACCCCCAGATGGACTGTTTGTTCAACTGCCATTTTTTTTTACAAAGCTCCCCAACACAATCATTATATTTAATATAATAATTATTTTTAATACAAGTTTATTTATCTCTAAGATTAAGAAAAAACATGAGGCATATGAAGTATCGGTATAAATATCGGTCGAATCCATTTGACCCCGTTCAAACACAAATACCCTTTTTTACCGCAAAACAGTAGATGTATTTTTTATAGAGAAGTGGACCGACTAGGAAGGACGAGCAAGCGGTTCCAGGTTCATTAACACCAGCAACACCAGGAGGCATGCGGATGCGCCGCCGATAATAACACAGAACAATAATATTTAAAGAGGTTTTTCGTAATACTTCAACATCCTTGAAGAAAACTGTGAATAGGATTCTTCAAGTTCGATTAGTGTTACCGAACATGGGCAACTGCAGTCCCTCACAATTATGTTGACCATATGTCCATCTGTCTCGTCTCCAATAAAAAAAAATATAAATTACTGGAAACTGTAGAGCGAAAAAGAAATACTTACTGAACTACCCTCGCAAAACCAGACATTGTTTTCAGTTTAATATACACAAAAATATTTGTAGTTTGAAGCGGCCTCGTTGGGGAAATAAAAACACATGCGGTGGCTGCCAATTGAATAATTTATGCTATTGATGTACCTACCACGAACTGGTGCGGTCACGCTGCTTCTACAAACGTTTTGTCAAACTGAACAATGTTCTAACTCTAATACATATAGTAGAACACATTTTGTTCGGTACGTAATAAAAGTATCATCTTTCATGCAATCAAAAAAATGAAATGTTTCAGACAATCCTCTAAGGGAAGGTCCATGGAAAGGAAAACTGGAGAGAAGGAGAACGTTTTCACTGAATTGCTGTAACCAGGGTTCAAATTGCAAAAAATTTCGCCAACGTTCAATGAATAAGAGGTACCATAAAAAGAAGCAACGAACCATTTATGATGCTCTAGGAATTCATGTGTAAGTGACGATATCTGTAAACACAAGAAATACGCTGCTCTTATACATAGGAATAGATAATTTATTAATTAATCTAATTATTGATCTTCGTGTGAGAGGTTATTGAACACGGAAATTTTGAACTGTAATTCCAACATAATAATCTTGAATTAAACTTCCAACTACAGAAACAATATCCCGTAAGAACTAGAACAATTCTAACAACGCATTTCAGCGCTTTAAAGCTACACTTACGCTTTATTTACAATACCAATGAAAAACATTGCAGAAGTTCTCAACAGTAGTACTGGAATAAAAGCTTTGGTATCTTCACGGTATAAAGAGGAACCAGAATCGATCCTTCGTACAAATGGGCTAGACGTAAGTAATAGGGGTTAAAGTATGAATTGTATGTATTTGATTCTAAAACTTCGACGACACATCGTAATTTTAAAAAAAGTGTTTTCTTTATAACAAAATCGTGTACACTTTGAGCAACTTCGATTAAATAGTTTTGATTCTATCTTGGTATAGAAAACGAGTGATTATGTGTAGGTATGAAGTTATTAGGGGTTGAAATTGTATGAAATTGCCGATTTGTACTAAAAAATTAAAACTCGTTTTTTTCTAAAATGTAACATATTTATTTAATCAAAATATTTACCCTCATTATCTATATATTGTTGCCATCTAATCGGAAGTTCATTTATGCCTTTGCATAAATTTTGATAGAACTCTGGGGATGTAGATTCGACAAATTGTGTGAAAGCATTTTGTACTGCCTCTTGGGAAGAAAATTTTTTACCACGTAGAAAATTGTCCAAATCATCAAAAATGGTAGTCCGTTGGGGCAAGGTCTGGCGAGTACGGAGGATGACGTATGGTTTCTAACTGCAGCTCCTGTAGAGTTACAACGGTTTCTCGTGCAGTGTGAGGTCTTGCGTTATCATGGAGCAATAATGGTGAAGATCGATTCAAGAGTCGGGGCTGTTTCACTGCTAGTTTCGCCATCATTGTTCGAAGTTCGGCACAGTAAACATCTGCTGTTATTGCTTGACCAGACCTGAGAAAGCTATAGTGAATAACACCATGAATAGACCACCAAACAGTTACCATTACCTTTTTATTGGTAAGCTTTGCCTTAGGGCTCTGTTCCGGCGTTTGACCTGGGGTCAGCCATTGCATTTTTCGCTTTCGGTTATCGTAAAGAATCCACTTTTCGTCACATGTCACAATTCGATCCAATATTCCTTCATTTCTGTACCGATTCAACAAGGCAACGCAAGTTTCAACACGCGTTTCTTTCTGCAGATCAGTCAAATCATGAGGCACCCATTTTTCATATTTCTTTATCTTATTGATTTGATGCAAATGAGTCAATATTGTAGGTAAGGTAACGTTAAACCATGCCGCTAATTCCTGGGTAGTTTGACTCGGGTCGGCTTCCACCATCTCCTTCAATTCAGCGTTATTCACCTGTGTAGGCGGTGTGGGGCTTTAACCCCTATTAGATACACCTATAATTCCTATTTGTAATTTAATTTAAACAATAATTCAAGTTGTGCTAAACAATTAAGAGGTTAATTCATAAAAAAAATAGACATAATTTAATCACACGAGAGATTCGATTGTGTGCGATCACTGTCTAAATCTTGTAGGTACAGAGGAAAAATGAATGGCGATGTACTAGTAATCGTTGTTTTTATGTACGGAAACCGCCTGTAAGTATTCGCACTAAGACTCGATGCGGAGTGTATATTATATTTCAAGCGTTTCTTCAAATTTCCTATACGATTTCTCTTCATACTGTGGTTATACTCGCATGCGCTGAGATCTTAATAGCAACGGTGCCCTGTCTTACTTCGCAATTGTTGTTAATGCCCACATTTCTCTAACATAGAAATGTGGCGCAGCAGTAAGTGGGAAAAGTTTGGTGTTTAAAAGTGAATTAGTGACAACTGGTAATAACGTTTTAACTGGTAGCATTTAAAGCTTCACTGATACAATATTTAAGTTTCTCTTATAATAATCGAAAAGCGTTCCACTTCAATCCCCTACAATACTACCAGCCAGTGCCGTACCACCAGCGTGTATCTCTCTATTGCTGGATATAGGCCATCACACATCACGTTACACACCACACACCACGTTACACACCACACACGATCTTTGGGTCTTCTTATCGTCAAGCTTGCTTCATATTATGTCGCTGCATGTTCTTAACTAAACGGAGGTGTTATAATTAGATATCCTTGTATTCTAGAGTGTAACGGGAGTAGCATAAGTACTATAACATAACAGCGTGTATACCTCCATTGGGTATAGGCCATTACACGCGGTCCGGCTCATCACATCATCCACGTATAAAACTCCATAGTGTTGCATTGAAACTAAGACGTACTAATTGTATAATGAATATAATTCTGTGCTCACGTTCACTGCTACAGATCAAATGCACGCGAGATCGCTCTAGTCGCCAGCGATATCCAGTGTTGCCAACTCAAAAATATGTTTGCACTTTTTATTTTTAACATAATAAATACATGGCTCCGTATTTACAAAACCATTAAATTATTATATTGCTATATTTTTTCTGCAACCTTAATCGCTAATAAGCTAACACACGCTTTCATATTATTATGTCACTGCATTGTAGTATTGTTTCTAACTAGATAATAATCGAGTTATCAATTAATTCCTGCCGTGCACAGATTTCACATAACTATAAACAAAACTGATCGGTCGCTCTCTTAAATTTTTACTTAGAACATTATTCAAAAAAATTAAACGTAATTGCGTAACATCCTAAAGCCTTTCAAACAAAAACAACGTTAATTACGCGAAGAGTTTAGCAAGCCCACGTTTTTTCTTCGGAATTTGATATAACAAAACTTTGTACGATGAATTTCTCAAGTCCAATTTTCCTGGCAATTTATTTTTATCTTCCTTTTTAGGAGGAGTTAATGAAGCCGAATGTTTCAGAATCTTGTTTTTATTTAGAACAAAATTAAATACAAGACAATGTTTTATGAAGGTTCCAAGTTTCAAGTTAATCTCGTATCACTTTAAATTGAAATTCACCATTATCAGCCCGTATCCATCTATACTTTTTAACAATACCCTATCGAGTAATTAATTCTCCTTTACTGTATTTCTTGCTACTAAATCCCTAAGAACTGGCCGTTAAATAGAAAACTAAAAAGCTAAATTAAAAAATGAAAATCTAAATTCAAATTAGCTGCGAACGTCATTGCTATCTATTTTTTGATCAATAAAGACGTGCCTATTACACTCCAGTAAAGCCTTTTATATCAATACTGTTTTATGTTTGTAAATATCACATAGATCACTTCTTTACGCATGCTACTCAACTTCTGTGTAACCATTAATATATAAAAAAAACACTTTTTTAAGCATTATTTTAATTACGTTTTAAAACTCTCTTTCATCTTGGAGAATATTGTAGACATGATTTTTTTTCAATTTAATATACGAGAATGTGCTATATAGCTTTATTACTTTTGACTGCTCTAATAAAAGCAGCAGGTGAGTAAAAATCGTCCGGGGCCCCTCTAAATTAAATTATTTATCTGTATTTCGGTACCATCTTACCTGCTTTCCGAGCTCTTTCCATAAAAGGTCGTCACTCCTGATTTTGTTTCAGGAGCTAGTAAGCAATGGAGTGAGTATTATTTTTATTTTACAGTTTTTGAGGAACTGTTGAAAGTGTGGAATGTACGCGCCACTCTGCTGCAATCCTCCGGCGATGGTTTTCTTTGGGGCGCTCCTCAATTTTGTTTTCTATCGACAGGTCACTAGATTATTGGAGACCATTAGGTATTGTTTACTAGCTAAGAACACTCGCACTCGAATTTGTTTAGAATCGGGGCCGGTAGGTATGTTTTATTTTTTTTATTTTTAGAGGATTAACTTGTAGTATGCTCGCGCTACGCTTGTGAGAGCGTTGTGTGAGAAGAAAAATAACCGACATTTGTCAGCATAACAAATAGTATTTTGCGGTATTGAACCATAGATGGCGATAAGGATATTCGAATTATGTGACTTGTGCGAGTACATTACAAGTATAAGGCAAGAAAAAGGGAAAATTAGAAGTTGGATAGTTACCCACTAATTAACTACTAACTAGTACTAACTTACATAAAATTTTAACTTTTGTTATAACGGGTTACTCACGATTTAGTATAGCCGAGATTTCGGTCCCGTTACATAAACCGTGGTCGCGACGAGGATGCGGTGGCTGGTGAAAGCGTTGTTGCAATTGACAGAAAAAATATGTCTACCCTCCGTCGTGTTCGTTTTTGATTCACCTGCCTGCACTAAACTTGTTTTTGTTGATTAATTCAATTCAATCGCGGAGATGGTATTAAGTTAGCACGTACATGATATACTCAGTGATTGAACTTTGCAAACCCAGAAAAGTTGGTGCCGTTTTAAACTGGCGTGTGTGGTGTTATTGTTAGCATAGTGTGCAAGGAACATAATCAACAAAAACAAGTTCAGTTTGAAGAGGTGAATCAAACACAAACACGATGGAGGGTAGACAGATTTGTCTGTCAATAGTAACAATACTTTCACCCGCCACCGCAGTCTCACCGCGAGCACGGTTCATGTAACTGGACCGAAATATCGGCTATAATAAATAAAGGATAAATCGTGAGTAACCCCGTTTACATAACATTTAATAGTACTAATTTAATTAGTAATTACTAATTAGTATCTATTAAATTTTATTTTATACATATTTACTGCCACTTTATTCTTCTTACATATACCTATATTTCTCCGTCAGGTTCTAAAATCTCTACTCCAACATCTACAATAGAAATTTCGTAGCTCCAATCTTGCCGGTACCAAGCAAGAGCATTAGTGATGCACCCTCTGCGCCCTAAGCAGGCTTTTATGAAATTAGATGGCATTTGTAAGGTAAATGCGGGTAGTTTCTGAATCGTACACGAGGGACGCCAATCAGTTAAGTGCAGATTGCAGATGCAAAGCCAAAAGCTTGGGAAGTTAGTTTGTAGTTCGCGGTGTTGGTAGGAGAAGATTAATGTTGACTAAGTTGAATTTTTAATTTATGAAAGCTAAGTGAATTTGATGATCTTTTCTATTCATTCCTTCTATACGGCTTAAAACCAAAGTTTCAAAGGTTTAATTCTAAAGGAACACCTTTTCATAAAAATAATGTACAGATAATGGTAGGAGATATGGTAAAACCGTATCTCACAAACCAGGAATGCTACAACAATAATTCTAAGACAGATTGATAGAGAAAACCTAGCTGTACTTAGAAGTTAAAATCGCCTATTTGTGACTCACCTTCTAGTTAAAGGATGGCGGCATAGGCTTTAACCACAGCCTCCATAACACTATAATCCAGTTCCGTTATCCTTCACGCTACACCAAGTTTATTGGGTGGCGAACTAAATCGCATTATGTACGGTTAATTATTCGGTTCTTTATGACGATGGGCGGAGTATTAGAGGGTTACTGCCAAGGCAAGAATTAATCTTGTGGAAAAACGCTGATATCAGCACGGATATACGGGTTGTTTATATAACGCTAGAGAAAACGGGGAAGGAGCACGCACTTCGTGGAGATAAGGATTAATTCTCGTGCGTGATCAGCCAAGTATAAGAAATCATAAGAACATCAGAATTTAGAGCAGCGCTATTTTCTCCATGTATTACTTATCTTCCGCGTGTCTAGTTAGTTACTTATCTGACGTTTGGTGTCGGCCGCCTATAGAGTTGCACCAATTCATCTCTTCCCATGGGTATAGTAAAATACGACTAAACGGCTACCACGAGCCCTTAGGAACGACACCACCTCTAAAAGAAATGACTCTCCAACCCGCTTGGCCCGCATGGCGATCTTAGGTCTTACATCTCTCATGCAGGAGACAATATGCATGAGATTACCCATGTACAGCAGTGGATAGTGAAAGGGCTGGTTGCATTGCATTGCAAATAAAAAATATTTACAAAGCTTTTCCATGCAACCTTGGAGGGCACAGCTCTGGACAACATAATTGTCATAGTGCTGAGGTTAATGATCACAACACGGACACACGATCACGTTAATAATTTTCACGTTGATTACGTTAACGTTAAACACACGATTAATCACGTAATTAAAGGCTTAGGGAATTTAGTTTAAAAGAAACATGACTAAAAAATCATTCGTAAAGCTGATTTGTTTTATTTATTCAACATATTAATGAGATACTCGTAGACGGTGGGATAACGTGTCATAGCTCTCGCGAAGTAAGCGGGAGTACTCACCGACGACTACCAAGAATATTAAAGATAATAATAAGATAATTCTATTTATTGTATAAACTTATTTATTTATTTAAATAAGTCGTCAACGAACTAAACACTATAAAAAAAAAATAGTATAAAAATTATAAAATAATATAAAATTTACAATTTTTAAAATAAAAGTTACAGCAAATTGTCGCCTCACTTAAAATTTCCCTTTAAAATATAATATTTCCTTTCCGTTTAACAAAGAATTTTATTATTTCTTATTATTGTTTATTAATTAAATCTGACCTGCATATATTATGTACAATACCCATACCCTTCACGAATGAATGTATTTTATTTTAAATAAAAAACAAACGGCTTTTTGGGGAATTGTTTTCGTTATGCCAACGGATTTGGTAACACAGATTATAAGATTACATTTTGGTCTCTGCTTTTAATAACACGTCGTTCTAATTACCTTTTCATTTCAGTATTTTTATTAGTGTTGTAAAAATTAGTACTGAGCGCTCGAATTTTCAGAGATAAATTCTCTATTTTGGAATTTATGAGATGTACTACTATTTTTTTTTTTTTTTATAGAGAAGAGGGCGGACGAGCAAGCGGTCTCACGTGATGGTAAGTGTTACCGCCACCCATGGACACCTGCAACACCAGGGGGTATGCGGGCGCGCCGCCGACCTTGCAAAATCCTATTCACAGCTTTCTTGAAGAACCCCATGTCGTAGTTTAATGGGAAGACCTCTTGAGGCAGTTCGTTCCACAGCCTACGGGTTCGCGATATATAGTACTGCTAGGTACTGCAATATACGTACGCAATATACGTATTGCTTGCTGGTCTTTTTATCTTAAAATGACAACTGTCTATTGTTTCTTCTTCTTTTTTCTTTTTACATATGGCAATGGTGCAATTAGTACATTCTGCCAGTGTCGAAGTAAGTTAGGAGTCGCTCAGTAAAGTGTTAGTAGGTGTACTGAGGACAGAAGAGGACTCCTTGGAAGCACATAAAAGATGCAGTCCAATATTTTTGTTTGAGTATCACAAACATTAGTAACTCGACTTCATCTTGAGTTTCCGCCCAAAAGTCCCTTGTTTTGTCTTCTTCTTTATTTTCACAACAATAACATTATTATAACATTACCGTATAGAAAATGTATAAATGTCTTAAATAAATGAAATAAAAATTATAAGATTACACACAAAAAATTGCAGTTTTGTTGTTCTATCTAAAACGTTCGTAGCGCTCATTACTCAGTTTAGGGAATTGACCGGGTGCCTAGGTGCGCCGCGCAACAAGGACTATATTTATTTTGTTGTTTGTAAAATAAAAGGTACACTAGAAATAAACAATAAGTTATGGAGAAAACCTATTGTAAAAACTGGTAGAATCGATTCTACTCTCAATACTGAATAACCTATTGTAAAAACTGGTAGAATCGATTCTACTCTCAATACTGAATAACCTATTGTAAAAACTGGTAGAATCGATTCTACTCTCAATACTGAATAACCTATTGTAAAAACTGGTAGAATCGATTCTACTCTCAATACTGAATAACCTATTGTAAAAACTGGTAGAATCGATTCTACTCTCAATACTGAATAACCTATTGTAAAGACTGGTAGAATCGATTCTACTCTCAATACTGAATAACCTATTGCACGTTATTTCAGTGATACAATTATATTTCGCATTCCTATTACATTTCCCTAAGAAGGTACAAGTACAAGGGTCCATCGCTCACCAAGATCAACAACTGAGCAATAAGGCTCAGGAGGACTCAAGGGGATCGTGTCGTAATAAGCCGATGGCTCAACTTAATTTATTGAGAGAGTCCATGTCCAATACTGGAAATAATTCATTTTGGGTAAAATTCAACATTTAATTCAGTTTCTATTTTATGGAAGGCAATTTGTCGCGTGGTGTCGGCGGGCCGTAGAATAACACCACCCCATTACTTTCTGTGAGTATCGTAAGGGATGAGAAAGCGACTACCACAAGCCCTGAGATACTACACCAACTAGAGTCGACTCGCCAACCCGCTTGGCCATGTGGTGTGCCGCTTCAATTCATCCTTCCATTTCTTAATTATTTCTAAGTTAGACCCTTATTAAAATAATGATAAAATCCAAGACAAATTTAATGACTACTAAGCAAATCTATAAATATAACACCTGTATTTTACAGAGCAAATTTTTAAATAATGATCTCCACTCTCTAATAACTTTCACTAAAAAGGCACAAATACAAAAACGTATGCAATTAAGAAATGCTGGTAACATTTACAATCATTTCGAACCAACTACGACGAGAAGAATGAAATGTATGAAAGAGCACTGTTGTATAATAAACTTCCTACAAGTGTTAAAAGAGCTGAATCTTTAAGTGCTTTTAATATATCTTTAAGAAACCATTCTTATGACACTACTTAGGCCTAAAACTTTTTTTATGTACGAAGGCGGCAGACGAGCATACAGACCACCCGATGGAAAGTGGATACTGTCGCCCATAGACATCCGCGATATATGCCAGCATTAGTCCAAAATGACAAACGTTGGCACGCCCCCGGATACGGTGCCTACCTTTGGAGATATAGGAATGGATTTGAAGAAAGGGTTGGGAAAATGGGGAGGGAGAGGATGGGAATGGCCTCTGGTACATCTCACTCATTACCGAAACACGTACGTATATTAGGGAAATAAGATAATAAAATAAATAAGGGAAATAAAGTAGTACATTTCAAGATAGTCTTCTGCGAGAGAGGGGTAACGTGGCCAGTCGAGCGCGCCCAGCGGCTGTTGGATTGCAGCGTGCAATCTCCCCCCCCCCCCCCCAGAAAACTTATATATAAATAATACTTTCTTTTCTGATGTAAGTGAATATAATTCCTATGACAAATAAATAATTTTTAAACCAGCAAATATTGACAAAGCCATTTTGACATTTGCCTCAATCCACTCCCATCTGTTCCGCATCGGAAAAATCAACAAATTATTATTACAGTAACCGTTTATTGCTTGCCAGACGATTTCAAATCCAATTTTAAATTCTTATTTGCCCAACTCCCCTCTTGGCGGGTAAGGAAGAAAATTAGAGAAGACGTTTGCACATTTTCCTGAAGCATGCTTAAATGCGTGGGCAAATGTAATTAATTTAAGATGGAACTTAGATGTCTCCCCTTCTGCACTCTCGTGATTTAATCACTTGAATTTGGATTTCGAAATTGATGTCGTGGGCTGTTAAATCTATTTATATTTTGTCATTATTAATTTGTATTATTTAATAATTATGGGCCTCCTTGTGCCCACTGTCTTGTACATGAGGGATGAATGGCCTTAAAACGCCTCGCTTGCCAAGCGGTTTGGTGAGCCTACTCTTTTAGGGGTGGAGTAATTCCTCACTCATCTCTTGGTTCGCCTGGAATGAGGTGAAATTTTAAATTCTGGAATTCTAAAGGCGGCATAAACACGGCAAAAGTTAAAGCAATTTTCTAATTTTCCACATTACGCTGATGCAATGGCTCACGAAAAAGTAGCATCGCTAATTGGCCTTACTTTATAACAAAACTCAAATTTTTCTCTTTTCAGAATAACGAACACAATAAAATTATCCTGTCCAACGCCTCTCAATTAAGCTACGGACACTTGGCTACATTTTGACGAGAACGAAATGACAAGTCACTCATTAGAAAAGGTTTTGTTGTAACATTCTCTGTTATTATTACGGCTGAAGGTTTAATTTTGGGTCCTAATGAGCCTTATTTGAGCAACGAGCAACGTGATAAAGTTGGCTTATTTGAAACATTTAGGTGTTTCAATTAGGTTATGAATTGGTAACAATGCGCTTTAACTAAAATAACATGACTAAGATAATTGTAAATGAGAAATAATTAAGTAAACAACAGAAAATGGTCAAGTCGATGGCAGTAAATTTAAAAGGGGGTTAGGATTAACTTCTCTGGTGACAATAAAGATATAGGGAGCATAGGGACTCCGTAGTCTTTGTGATGATACATTAGTAAATTGAAATTATTTATATCAGTTATTCAAGTTTGTATTCTTAATAATAATTTGCTTTTCAGACATTTTAAATTCATAACACTATAATGTGAGTACAATAAAGAAAGATAGTCATACCTAGTAATTTGTCAATTAATAAGCGCTTTTTTATATTAAAAAAAACGTAGCTCGTCTGCCTGGAGGCAGACGGGCAAGCGCTCCACGTGATGGTAAGTGGCTACCGCCGCCCATGGACACCTGCAACACCAGCGGATGCACTGCCGACCTTGCAGAATTAAATTTACGTTCAAGAGGAGGAGGGTGCAGATTGCAATCCCGCAGCCGATGAGCGTACTCGCAGGTAGGCAGCGCATCCTGAGGCATGCCAACATTAGCCATTCTGGACCAATGTTGGTATGTATCGCAGATGTCCACGGGTGACAGTATTCACTTACCACCAGATTAATAACACCACTATAAACACACATTCAATTCTTTTTAATTTTCCTTTATAACTGCTTTAATAGAAAATTCACTACTGCTGTATAGTATAGCGGTATAGTTGCGATCCAAATCAAAATGTATATCAGGTAGTCAAAAAAGGGTAGTTAAGAAACTGTACTTTGCTAAAATAAGAATTTATCGAGTTAATATTGCTTTAATACTAAGAAGGAAAACAAGTAATTACAAGTAAATTTATATTGAAAATAATCCCGTAATCAACTACGAAAACAGGAAAAAACATCGCCTTCTATTGCTTTGTCGTTTCCAAGAAAATTATGGTGGCGTCGGCAAGGTGCGTGACATGAAGAAGGTGTAATGTAAACGTTAGATTTGTTTAAAGCATTCACTTTTTTTAGTCTGAATTTGTGTCACAAAATTTGTGCTAAAGCCTCCGCTTTTTTATACCAGATCGTCCTGTTCAATGTTGTACTTCGTCAAGTTTTGTTATATATTCTTTAACTTTATTTATTTTGTCTACATCAGGCATCGAAGGCCCATATAATATATATATATACCTTAATGTACAAATATACATATACTAAAATAACTATTTATCACTACTATTAGGGATTTTATAGTTCGGTTTCGCTTCCCTAAAGTGCCGGAACACTGGGAACACTGGGTGCCGGGGAAGAGAGACGAGAGAGGGGGACAAAAATAGACTCGATACACACCACACAAACATATAAATACCGGTGCATATAAATATAATATATAAGTATTTATATATATGTACATATATGTACAATATACAATATATATGTATATATATATAAATACTCGCCCACTATAAATACCGGTGCGTCACAATCGTCGAGTCAGTTGCGCTCGAGAAGCCGAAGAGATAACATCTCTCTGAAAGTGAACGCAGTCGCCACTGAAGATGTCAACCGCAGTTGTTGACGAAACGTTTGGAAAAAAGAGAAAAGATTCCAGAAGAACTCGGCCAAGTAGCCCGGAAGATTCAATTAATATGGACACCGGCCGAGAAAGCCTACACTTATATTTCTTCTTCTCATCACGAGGCTCTCTTTGTCTTACTAGCCATCTTGCTAGGGAAGATATGGGAATCCAGGCATTTTTAAGTAATATAGATTAAGAATACTAAAAAGACCGTTAAGTTATTTTCGTATTCAGCTTTTAGTAGACTCAGAATTACAACGCAGCAAAATCTATAAGGGATCGCACAATCGGGGTTCGCTGATCACGACAACACAGAAGCCCTTTCTGTCAACTGTGAAAACGAGCTGTTGCGCTATGACGTATGAACACTTTCAAACGACCTTTCGAGCTATTGCGCAGACACCTGTGACTAGGCGATACCTTGATTATAACGCCGTTTTCTCTGACACCATTATATTGTTACTAAAACTATATTGTTTCAAAAACATCAACCATACTCATGTTTTTTCTATCGTCATTCAGCTGTAGCTAAATTAGTACACTCGTATTTTAATGTTCTTTCCATTTGCCGAGCGGCACGTGAGCGGTTTGCCAATTCGAAGCCTTTGTTTAACCGCTAGACAAAGGTAATTTGACCGGACTGAATTGTCATGGGGATAGTGTAATAAAACAATATTGTTTGCAAAATAATATTTTACTTGTCAGCTGCAATGTTCGCAGATTTTGGAACATGAATAACATTTAGATGTTAGAGTTTAATTATTTAACATTGGATAGAATAAAGCGTTGCTTGACAGGTATGAAAGCTAGTGCATTATGCGAGATTATCTATAAATTTTAGTATATATTTTGTGACGACCGTGTGGTGTCGACCGGCTTTAGAATAGCACCATTCCATTTCTTACCGTGAGTGTCGAAGTCAACTATAGGATAACAAAGCCGCTACAATAAGCGCAAAGGAATTACACCACCTCTAAAAGAGTGGATTCGCCAACCAACATAGCAGCATGGCGTTTCAGAGGAGGTCCATATCGAGCAGTAAATGGTAAGAAGGCTGGTTTCGGTTACAGTAGAAGTTGTTGGGTACATTAACGTGTCCTCGACTGTACTCTGCTACGCAATTTCTCATTTCAGTATCGCTTTTACGTTCTCATTGAGGTCTAAAGAAGAATGTGCAAGCAATTTATATTGAAC
The DNA here is from genome assembly GCA_914767545.1 of Sesia apiformis. Classification (NCBI taxonomy): domain Eukaryota; kingdom Metazoa; phylum Arthropoda; class Insecta; order Lepidoptera; family Sesiidae; genus Sesia; species Sesia apiformis. The sequence goes on from OU611958.1 coordinate 3,875,089, forward strand.
TTTAATAAATTATGAAAAAGTAATTCTTCGCCTAATGTGATTTAGTCTGTCTATCTGGGGACTGCTCATTTATTTGGGTAACGGTTCCTGCAGCTCAGGGACCTATGAATGTACCATGAAATATTACCCAGTTCTTTTTTATTCTTAAACAACATTTGAAATCGGTTAATAGTTAAATAGATAGACCCTTTATTGTTTTTGTACCACATGTATCTGAAAACGAAAAATAAGTATTAACTAAAAAAGTACTACCGACGCCGTGGTCTTATCACTAAAACGATTTCTTCCAGACAATCTTTGGGTGGTAAGCGATTTATTTATTTATGTTAATTTTTACGTAATGATTGCGATTGATGAAGTCTGATTCCTACGCCAGAATTCTCTGTTCCGTGACAAATAAAGGTGGATGTGTGAATTTGACATTATGAAAGTTTATGAAAACTGGTTAATAAATGAGAGTTGGAACATCAAAGTAAGAATTGCATTCGAAACTGAAATAAAACTGAAAATTAAGATACGAAACGTTTTTTTAAAGAAATCATTTAAGTTGAAACAATATATTCAAGTGTACTGGTTAAAAATGTATACTGTGCCCAAGCTTTGATCTTAATGTACTTGATCTTACTGTGTAAAGTAACTCTGAGTTTGAATATAAAGTCCAATCAGAATATCAAGTAATATTTCAAATATATATAAGTATGTGAATACTATTATTACTTAGTATCTTTTTGTTAAATATTCATCTACAATCATTCTTATGTTTTTATTATATTATTATGGTTGTCAGTGCGTTCACTGGAAATCAGCGCTGTGGCTTGTCCGCTTGTACTGCTGAGTTGGAGACCATTTCCGGCATCACAATCAATATCTCAACTCACGAATGTGTCTCTTTCTTACTTATTCTTTTTATGTTTCAATCTCTTATTTATTTATTCTTATTTTTGTTGTGTATTGTTGTGTCAGAATAATATGATGTCTTGCTCTATATAACTCGTGGAGGAATGGGGTAGAAAGGAGTTTCTGCAATTCTGCTTTTATGCTCCTTTCTACTTATCTCTTAGTAGAGATTTGTAATAATATTAATATATGAGTACATATTATCACAACTCTCTAAGGCACTAAAAATGCGCCACAAATATTCACATTTAAAAAGACCACTTGCATTCCGAGCGTAGACACAATCCTGTTAAAGTCCAGACAAATTCCCCTAACATTTCTGTCTGAGCTCGCAAACGCATTATCAAATACTGACTAGATCCCCCAAAGATAAATAGTAGATACAAAGAAGCCACTCGAGCGTTTAATGAACAAATGTTTTCGCCAGTTTACAATCAACGGTCGGCATCGAGCCGGTCATTTTTCATAATAAAAATCAGGCGAGCCATGCCCTCCGGGAGAACTTTTTATTGTGGGGCCAACAAAATGGGTGACAGACAAACTTTGACTGCTCTTTATAGAGCTAGGCCTTTGGGCGGTTTTGGATAGTGAAGAAATTGGGATCTGACAATTTTAAAAATTACCGCGTTGCATCTTCAATCATCGTGGTATAGGCGACGAGAAGAGGTTGATGTGTAAATTAATATATATACATATTGCTTAATATGTAGGTATCTCTAAATTTTATTACGTAATATGGAACGACCTGCATGATGAAGAAATAAACAGTCTTGGTTTAACATACCGGTGTTTTACATCAGAGATGACGTATTTTCCCGAATGACGTACTGTGGGACGCTCCCCGGCTATATGTTACTAACGATTTGAACAAGGTAGTGACTGGATGATAAGACCAGAAGGCTATGCGTGGTGGCTGTTCTTGGGAAAGCCCTATATACAGTAGTGGAGAGACACAGGCTGGCACTACGGTATGGCATCAGAAAATACTATTTACTGTAAAGCGTAGCTTCGATTGAGTGAACTAACGACTTGAACTTTGCCAGTCTAGTAATGGATTTGGTTGAGAAAATCAGAAGATGGTATATGCAGAAGATGTGGTGGCAAGCCTTGAGAGAGACCTGCAATGGAGGGATATAGGTTCATCTTATCACTTTTTGTTCAGTTCTTCCATTTTATATTTGCACTCATACAAACATAAACTTAGACACATGAACGAACATGAGAACTTTTTGATAACGTAATTGTACTCGTAAGTGTATGTAAATATATATTATGTTAAATAAGTGTAAAATGATTGTGGAATGTTTAAGAGTTATTGTAGTAAATTGTGTTTATTATTGTGTTATTGTAGAATTATTGTGATTTTTGTGTTCAAAACACAATCACACACTATCATCGTAAACTAACTCACAAACTTATCAAACTTATCACAAACTCAATCGTAAACATATCACACAATCACAATCACACAGTGGAAGATTAAACACAATCTTCCACTATTATAATCTTTACAGTACTAAAATCATCTTGAATGAATCACTAAGCACTCATAAAAATCTTTTTTTTTACAAAATCTAATGCTCATCTAATACTTTTGTAAACATCATTAAGTAATCTTCTTCAGCTTAGGTATGCTGTGAAAGTATTAGCATGCTTTTTGGTATATCAATATTAATTATAATTAACAAACAATGGAACACAATTGCCAATTCAACGTTAACAGAGGTTACCTTAGTTAGATAGAGGTTAACGGTAATCCTCTCTTAATAAATAAAGTCGCGTGCCCGACTGCCATTAAACCACGAAAATTATTAACAACGATCATGAAAAATATATTATTTGGAGGGAAAATCTGATTCCATTCCACGTAAAAAAAAAACACCGAACGCATTAAACTCCATAAACAATTCAGCACACCGTAAAATGTCAGCTACCGGTTTCCTTTCCTCGACAACCTACCCTCATCTTTTTGGGGCGGCCCATTTTATTTAAAGAAGCGAACAAAGTTCGGAAGCGAGCGCGGCCACGCGTAAACATTTACTTGAAAGGTTTATTGATGTTGGTGACCGCAGTTTGGTTTTACAGCGGCGGAACCCCCCAGCAACGAATTTACGGATTTCTGCTCGAGAACCGCAAGGATTTATAATACGGGTTTAACGATTGTTCTTAATAGGTTTTTTGAGGCGAAAGTTTACGATGACTGTAATTCTGTCTATACATCGACATCACAGATTATGTTTCGATATCGTTTCATGAAGTTTTTGGAGTAAGTTTAAAAAGCTGGTACTTTTTTTATTACCGCTGAAACATTATTAACTTTTATCTCCCCACACCTCGGACTCTTTGGTTTACGAAAACTTCTTTCTTAGGTTGTCAGTCATCCCGATCCACACTTTAAATCTTCATTAACTATATACAAGGAATCATCATATAAATTACAATAGTTTATTTCCGTCAAAGGTTGCGAGGTCGCAAGTTACTCCAGTGATATAAGAACAAAATTGCAACAAAAGTATTACAGTCAATCTACTATTTTGTGTATACCATATAGCCTATGGCTCTCCACTGTTAGGTATTTCCCAAGACTAGCCACCATACATGACCTTTCGCTTCAAATCATTTTTTAAGTCATTTTTTTGTATAGGAAAAAGTCGGCAGACGAGCATACAGTCCACCTTGTGGTAAATGGATACTGTCTCCCATGGACATCCGCGGCACATACGTACCGAAATACGTACGTACATTAAGGAATAGGATAGGGTCTAGTGCGCCCAACGGATATTGGATTGCAGCGTACATCCCCCTCCTCAATAAATAGTCATTCGGTTAACATCCCACTCTACGGAGGGCGTCCCACTCTACGTTTCTTGGTACGTGGTCTTCATTTGAAAACTCTGTCCCAAACGTTATCGGTCCTGAAACAGATGTGGCCAGCTCATTACTTTACCTTGTTGAGTCTTTGAACTGCGATCACCTTGCCCAAGACAAAAACCTCCCGATAAAAACGTGATTAATTTTGTATATAATGACAACCGATTAACACAGCTGTAGTGTCCCTGCTTGCTGTACAAAAGGCCGCGGACATAATTCCCGATCGGACATACATTTCTGTAAAGACATATTTTTGTTCGGATTTGGGTGGTATGTTACTCTTTGTATGTATCTCTGGACTCACGGACACATGGAATCCTAGTGTGGGCCAAAGTGAAGTTATTTATCTAATGATAATTATTATCTAATAATAATTTATTATTATAAATAATAAAAATATTTACATCAACACTGCCGTATTGATAGACTGATAGTTAGGTAAGACATTCAAATTTCTTCGGCGGGATCATAAGGCCATTCTTTTAGGTATAAGTGTTTAGGTAGGCATAGAGAGGTATCGGAACATGCTACAGGAGTATTATTGGCACCAATTGAATGATGTGGACCTCGATCAACTGTGGTTCCAACAGGATGGTGCCACATGTCACACAGCCGGAGAAAAAATAACTATTTTTTTTCCAAATTAATTCCGGCGCTCAATCTGGTACAGCCTTTAGTTACAAGACACTACTAAGGCAAACACACATTCATATTTGACACGTAAGAGTACGACAGTTATAAAGAAGTTGAAAGATAATATAGTAAGGTAGCCTTCCTATAACTGTACCCTACAACTGTACTGAAAGCTTCCTGAAAGCTTCCAGCTCAGCTTCAGAGAAATGAATTGTGACATTTATTTCACTAAAACAACAATGACAGGGAATTTACAGTTTTCATTTCATTACGTCCAATTTAATTTTGTTACAAAATTCCGGCGAGACATACCTAACTCACATTTGCATTCATTGCATACTGTTAAACATTCCCATGTGATGCCCGATTTGCATGCGCAGACATTTGCGTTGCATGCTGAAGCAAGCGTGGAATTTTAACGAGTATAATATAATGTATTTATAAGAGTCGAAACAAAAATTCTTTATTTTATGTATACACAGAGCGCTTTACGTTTACTAAACGCGAGCCCGTCGCACGCTCTCTTCAAATGGAACTTCCAGTGCACGTTTTTATGGTCATGGCGTTATGTCTGCATAGTTCTATAGAAAATACGGTGTGTTTTGAAAGGCTTGTTGAGGGAACTGCTTGTAATGTCCACCAATTGTGCAATAGACAACTATAATGTACGTTTCTAAATTATTACGTAGTCTTGTAAAAATAAAGTACTAAGCGCTCGCTCGAGCACTAATTTAACACTAATGAACCTTAAGAACTTTAAAATTATTATTTTTTATTTATTGAAATCCTAAAAGCAACTACATGGAACCATTACAAATGGAACTGCTTCACGACTAGCAGATATTTCACCTTCAAGTGCACTGACATAATTTTACAGTAGTGAAAAGGAAATTTATAATTTTGTTTACTTTTTTTTAATTTTATCATCTACTAAATATTTCATAAAACTAATTTGTGATTACTCAATTTGATCCAAGTACGTGTTGAAAGTGAGAGAGATCATAGCTGCTTAAACCGTATGACTTTGACTCGAACTTTTAACCTCAAGCATTTAAGACCAACAAACGTTAAAAACTTATCTTAGCGCTTCGTTAACTTCATTAGCGCTCACTCAGCTCGCTCACTTATTTTTATAATTCTAGCATTGCAAGAGTATTGTATACAATTCTAAGCTCTATATCATACCATCGATCGTGTCTCTCTACTACTAGATATACGCCTCCTCCAACATTCGCTACTAAACACTATATCAAAATTCATAAAAAAAATAATCTCAGCGTTTAATAAAACGCCCGTAAAGCGCGCAATTGAACGCGCACGTGTGCACCAGGCACTAATAATAGATTTCCCCTGGGAACGCCAAGTGGATAAAATGGTTTCAAACTTTTAGAACTACAATTTAAACTACTTACTTATCAATTTAGTTACCTACTATTGGATAAACGAAGTAGTTAGAAATTGGTATTCGTTTAAACAAGATTGTTTTTTACATTTGTCTTTGTTGATATTACACTATTGATTCTATTAAACCTGTATCACTAGGAACATCTTTTCTCGATTGCAATAATCCACTCATATTTGTGAGGTCTTAAGTTCAATAAAATCGACGGGGTTTAAACCCATTAAAAATATTAAAAAAAAAAAACGTTTTAATAAGAAAAACCGAAGATAATTGAGGTAAAATTATATTGTAAACAAATTAAAATTATAACAATTTACTGTTATTTACGCTGATGTTGCAATTTCGCGTTTTCATTTTTTCATTATTCAATTTAGTCAGCCATTTTCACACGCGTGTGTATGCACGACACTGCCCAAACCACTGTAGTTTTCAACTTTTCTCGCAAATATACGTACATTTTTTATCATGTTCCCTTCTACCGGAAGCAACATATGTCACAATACATGAGGCAAACGGTAAGGCAACTCCAAAAACACTTATTATTTTTAAGAAGTATCTTTGGAGTTGACTTAGTGGAGTAAACATACTAAAACGCCATATTATTAAATTTCCAGAAATTAGCGAAAATATTTGTATTTTTAATAAAAATATCTTAATTTTTACTTCTACAATTTTCACGAAACAAAGATACTCCAAATCTTAAGTTATTTATCATCTCAAAATTTATTTTTCCTTATATATTAGTAGTTTATGAGATTAGACAAAATTTACTGTTAATTTATACTAAATTAGTTAGTTAATTTATTTTAGAGAATACGCGTATGGGATCTAAACATCAAAATGTTTAAGAACAAGTCGCGTTAGGTACGACTAATAACGGTCCTGATTTTTTGGAATTACAAACAGCAAAAAAGTACTCGAATCGTCACAAAAGCTAGACAGATCCACGCAGACAAAAAGGTGACAAATCCAGTGGTAATACGTAAAATTTAATTTGACAAAAATGGCGTTTTAGTGCTTTTACCTTTCCAATTTTGAATGTATTATTTCCGAATTTCAAGTTCCGCTACCGTTTGTTTTATATACTTCAATATGCGTCCCTAATTCCTTGCGGAAGAGCAACCTTCGTTTATAAGGCATTGTGTCTGTCGGATTACTTCTTCCTCCTTCCTCTACAATACTCCTCTCGTAATGAGAGGAATTATGACTTTTTTTCCCCCCGAATAACTGTTAAACCAACAGTTAGGGTGGGATTATGTTCGAACATGGCTGTTTGAGTGTAGGTTAACAAGAGGGCTTTGGTCGATTAAAACTCTTGGTACTTAGACGATAGAATTGACATAACATTTCGTTTGACAAATTAATTAACCTGTTTCTTCTGGATAATTGATGTAGGCAACTGTCACTCGGGATATTATTGTTTTTTGGCACAAACAGTAATATGGTATATATTAAACCTAGAATTATTATTAATTTATACACCAATTAAGTTACCATATAAATATTAACAAGTGGGTTGGATACATGATGGTGATTTTTTAAATTTTTAGTCCCTCATCCTAATATATACCCTACTATTCCATCCCATTACTTCCCATCGAATGGGATAAGTAACGGGAGAAGGGTAGGTTATTCTCATTTCATCATACTTTCTGCTCCCCATACCATTCATTACAACTAACCCCAAATTACATTTTACTGGAATAGAAAGACTTTCCACCGATCTACTTGGGTCGTAGTGGAATGTTATAGGCTGTTATGGAGTTAAAATTACATACGAGTACATATTATTATACAACTTCTAAAACTTCTAAAATAAAAAACAGAAGCTTTTCATTCGCAGTGTCTTTTTGCCAAAGTAACAGAAACTCATCTAAAATCAAGTGCATAAAAACTTTATCATTCATTCCATGCAAAATTACATTCGTCGAGAGACTCTTTGTCAATTGAAAATTTCAACACACTACATATAAAACTACAGTAGTGAAAGTATGATTTATTATCAAAATATTTTAAGAATACCATACGATCATTAATACGATTTTCAAATGAATGTCATCACTCCTACAAACAAGTAATTCTCTTTACACTAACATTATGATGCATTCTCCTTTTGATTCTGTTTGCTCGAAGGTTGACTGGTAGGGCTTTAAGATAATAAGTTTACGTTTCGTCTATGAAAAAAGTTTAAATAAAAAAATGAATGAATTTAAATTTGTAAACAATATTAATAATAAATACATTTGATCCCCTCATCACCTCAAAGTTGTGACCTGACGCCTCACACGCCAAGTCAACGTCTTTACCTATGCGTGCCTTTCAAACGTGTACATTGAAATTCCTTACTGATGTTATACTACGGTGATTCTAAGGGTTAGGATTATATTGAGCGGTGAGAATATTAAAAAACTTTTCTATGCCAAACTTGGATTGTCTTTTTGAAGCCCTGTTTACTCCTTAAGTTGAGTGATTTTTTTTCCTTTGCACTTGAAAAAGGCGTGTTTACGACTTTCGTTGCGCCTTCGCAATCGTTGATTTATTTTTATTTTTATTATTTCACGCTCCGTTTCCATGATTTTTGTTTTGACTTGATAGCCTAGGGATAACAAGAGATAGACTAAGATGATAGCCTAGGGAGATGTATTTTTTTTTTTTTTTATAGACTAGGGGGCGGACGAGCAAGCGGTCCCACGTGATGGTAAGTGTTACCGCCGCCCATGGGCACCTGCAACACCAGGGGGCATGCGGGCGCGCCGCCGACCTTGCAAAATCCTATTCACAGCTATCTTGAAGAACCCCATATCGTAGTTCAATGGAAAGACCTCTTGAGGCAGTTCGTTCCACAGCCTACGGGTTCGCGGTATAAAATAGTTTTTGGACCGCATAGTGCGCGACACCTCCGTATCGAGGAAATGCGGATGGACCGCACTTCTGTGACGGGAGGTGCGGTTGTAGAAACCCGAGGTGGGAATTATATTAAACAATTCTTCAGAGCATTCCCCATTGTACAGGCGGTAGAACACACAGAGAGTCGCAACGTCTCTCCGAATGCTGAGGGATTCTAAACCGCCCGTGAGAGTGGGATCGTCGACAATACGAACAGCACGTCGTTATAGGTTCATATTCTTGGGGTCATAAATTCAAAACCAATTCAAACACCATTGATTTCATAGTTAAGTGCAAATTTTTCGATTATCATTAATTTTAAAACTTTTTAGGTAATTTTATTAATCTTTAAGTTTTTTATCTTTTTAAGTCCTCCTGACCGGAGAGCGTCCCACGCTACATCTCCCAGTACTCGGTCTCTACTCAAGAACTCATTTACCCCATTTTCTCCCCAAGTTAGATAATCAAAGACTAATTGAACAACGCTTTCATCAGCAAACAAATTGAAAACAACATCAAGTAATCAATGATTCCAATACTTTCAAATATCGCGTATTTGCATTTCCTATTCGATGTTCCGTTCAAACGAGTTCTAATTCCGATTCCGTGACTAACGACCATTTATTTTAAATCAGACGTTTTTGTTACTCGCTCTGCCTTTACTGAATTCTTTTACTCATTTGTAGCTCAGCTTAGTTTTTTACTGGAAACGGCGCTGGAAATGTTGACCGGATTTTGAGCTCGTAATGGAACAGAGGAAATTGTTTACGTCAATTTCCGTTAAAATGCATTAGAAGTAATTTTGTTGTTAAAACCTGTCTATTTATTTGACCGACCAATTGGCGCAGTTGGTAGTGACCCTGCTTGGTGTGCAAAAGGTGGAAGGTTCGATTCCCGGTCGGACATACATTTGTGTAAAAAAAAAATACAAATGTATGTTCGGGTCTGGGTTTGTGTTTGTCTTTGTATGTGTCTCTGGACGCACGACACAGGGAATCCTAATGTGGGCCATTGAGTGTGGCGTTATTTATTATACTATACTAAAACTTCAGGAGCTTGTGTATCTTGTATAATGTAGATTTATTCAACAATTTACTGTACATACACAACATGCAGTAAATAAAAAGGAAGAAAAAAAGATGTACAAAAGGCAAGATTATTTCTTCCAGCAGACCTGGGAAAGTGAAATATAGGTTTGCTAATCACATTAAATAAAGGCAGAAAATTCCTGTCCTCGAGAGCTGCAAGCAGTTTCTTCAACTATCCTCATGGCTCATAGCCATAATATTTTCGTTTCATTCACTTCTTGTTACTCACGTTAATATTACAATAACATATTGATGTAATCAAAGGCAGACTTATTCCCGGACGGAATTTCTTTCAGTCAACCTTACAAGAAACCTTAGAAAAACAGGCAACAGCATGTATGTAAAATACATTAAAATATCTACATACACATAATGTAGCAACAAGCTAATGTACCCAAAATCATTTTATACTAACTGAGTATAGGTATCGGGTTTGGAGCATAAAACTTTATTCATTTAGATGGATTTCTATTTTGTTCAATCGTTAAACATTTTACCCCCTACGCCCCTCCCCAGTAATTCTATGAGCAGGCCTGTGTCCTACAATACACAGAATATCAAAATAAAAAATTAACAGTTCTAAGGAGATATAGTGACAAAAACTATTCTGTTCAATTGTTGTCGCCACATTTTTAGTTTGAAAACGATTTATTTTCAAAATGTTTACTTGAGGGCCACAAATAGTGAGCCTTGTACCCGTAGAATTAGTTTCTTTTGACAAAAGAAAACTGGAAATCCTCTCCCCACAATTCGAATTGAAATTGGCAAACGGCAGGATAAAGTACGGGCGACCGCAACCAAGTTCAATATAACTAGATACTAGATATGGCAACTAGTGTTTGACTAACTAATGTTTGGAAGTATTTTTACCAACTAGATATGGCAACTAATCTTTGGGAGAGGGGGGGCGCACGCTGCAATCCCACAGCTGGGCGCACTTGACTTCTCAAGTTACCCCTCTCTCACAGAAGACTACCGTAAAATGTACTGCATTTCCCTCTTTATCCTCCAATGTACATTCGTGTTTCGGTAGTGAGTGAGATATGAGGGAGCGTATTCCCATCCCATTCTATCCTATCCTAAAACTATTCTTATATCTCTAAAAATAGGCAGCACATCCCGGATGCACCGACGCTTGTCATTCTGATAATCATTACTGATTGTTGTCCACTTACCACCCACCTTAGACTGTCTGGCTGGTATGCCATAGTCTTTCTATTAAAAAAAAAACACAACAGATCGAACTAGGATGGTGTATGCGTTTGGAGTAATAGAATGTATGTTTATGTAAATGAATCACATTTTTTCGGAAACGTTTAGACCAATTTTGACACAGTTTTTGACAAATTTATAATCACATTTTGCTTTGTATTCTTTGATGGATATTGTTATTCATTTTTTTTATCTATTTAAACTTCATTGCATAATTATTTGTCATGTAGAAAAGGCGGACTTAATGCCTAAAAGCATTCTCTACCAGTCAACCACCACGTTTGTTTGTAATGTTAATTTCACAATGACTACACTTAACCTTTATCTTTATTTAGTTAATGGTTTCAGATGGTTTATATTGTTGCTTGTTGCTAGGCATTGCGAAATATCGAGCGGCACTGGGTCAACGAGTATATTGTTTTTACTGTAATGTACCTACACCAAGATTATAACAACAGTATGTAAGTGTATCATCAAATATAGATGAGCATAAAAGATGTTCTGGAAGTGTTAGGCTACCTTAGGCTCATTTCAAAGACTCCGATGAATTCTCTAAATTCACATACCAGATTAAAGATAGCAATCATTTCAGCACATCAGATGTTCTATCCATCTTTAGAGAATAGTGTAGGAACTAAGATTTAAAAAAAAATTGAAAGTAATTTAGAAAAGGGTGGGGAAAGCCATTGAGATGGAGGACGAGATGAGTAAGAAACTCTTTCAGGCACTTCCAGTTTATGCCATTATCTGAAGATCCTTGGAGTAATTAGCCAGAAGCACTAAAAATAAACAGTAAAGCAAATGCAAATTGTATAATCAAATGGATGCGTAAAAATGATCTAAATAATCTGCATGATTATATTTTAAAATTCTAGCAGAGAGATTATTAAAGACTTTATTCAAAGTAAGGCAACACTAAATCTTAAAAAATTACATAGACTTTTTTCTTTATATTGTTTAATCTGGCTGAACGACAGTGGTGGTTCAGGTTTTTGGTTTCTCACGACTAATTAGTGACTAATTCCGGGAGAGATCAGATCTTAATAAGGTACCTAAAGTAGTTCTCGAAATTCAGCAATGGCCCTGCCAGAATAAGCTTATTCTGGTTAGGCAACCTTAAGCCACACAGGTAAGTTCAACATCATCAAGACGCATTCAGCTCTGTTGAACAGTATTTGAGAAAATGTGTCGGGATAGCACAATACAGATGCACTGTTTAAATATGCATTTAATTTATAGATGATGTCTATTCCACAAACTCTATCTTAGTCTCGGGGACCGGCGTGATCGATGTCCACAAATTAGCTGGACCGCTCTCGAACCGCGAGACCGCGGTGATTTTTCACTGCAAACTTTTAAAAGGCTCTCTGACGGGTTTCTGTAAGTCGCTTTTGTAATTACAATATCCATTCTTTGAGTAAATTTGCAGTTTCCAGTAATGATGAAATCATTCTGCTGCTCTTTTAGTCATTGTCAAAATTTTAGGTAATTGTAGTTGAGAGATTTAAAGATGATTCGATATATTCCTGGAAAATAGTTGTAGGATTAATAATTACGAGTACTTTAGTTTTGTTTCTAAATTGTGACTTCTCTTTTGGTATGTACTCCGTGTTATAATTAACAATGTGACTGCTTTAAATAGATTTACCACTTCATTATATAAATTTCACATGTTTTTAGATACAAAAAAAATGGTGTATTGATTTCTGACTGTCCATGGTCTATCCCATAACAAATAAACAAATAATGAAATTTCAATACTGTTCTTTTACAAATAAACCTTTCATAAATATTTAAAAACTCGAGAATATAAAATAGGCTATTGTTTTAAAATTGAAATGTTTTCAACAATTTGATGCTATAAAATGTTAGAACGATTTTTCAGATTTTTTAGACCGTAAAATCCTGTATAATTTACGGTATACATTTTACATGCTGCAGACTTGGATATTGGGTAAAATCTAAGGCCAGCTGTACACTCCAAGTATAGTGTTTCTCACAAACTGTTGTAAACATAGGTGGCGTTAAGTTATTTACAATCATGTGAACTATTTGTATATGTATTTGAATGTTTGTTCATCAAGAACACTGTCCCCATAGGCAGTGCTATCATTCAAGGTTTTTCTTTCAGTGAAGTTTATTTACTGTCACAGTCAGGAGTGAATTTGCAAGCAGTATGTGGAAGTATAAACAGTGGACGCGATAGAATCACAATGAGGCCTGCGCATGACAAAGAGTCTAGGGCTTTTAAAATCTGAAAACGGTTTGAATTGCCTGGAATTTTTATATTTACGAACTTGCCCCATCGTAGAGTGGTACGACGCCTTTATAGTTTGTTTTTTGAGGATATTTTTTTTACGTCACATAAGAGACATTCCATAGCATGGCATACCATCCACTGCTGGATATAGGCCTCTCCGCCACCATACACTGTTTTGAGCTTTTCTCACCGAGCCCCTACCAGCGATGGCGTTAACGTGGTCCCCCCCATCGGTTGTCGGTCCTGCAGCATATCGTCCGCCCACTTCAGCTTGCTGGTTCTTTGAGCTATGTCGGCGTTTTGTTCTTCATTACGGATTTTGTCCAGCAAAGACTCCGAGCGTAGATTTTTCCATCGCATTCAACTCTCCAAAAATAATGAATATTTGTAATAGAATAATAAATAGTTCATTTTGAATACAAAATGAAATATTGAACAATACAAAGCGAGTTTGAAAAAAATCCTACAGTTTAGAACTAATTTACCGGTTGAGCTGGAAAGACAAAAGATTCGATTCACTGACGCCGACAAGAGCTTGGAACGTGTCGAATCGAACAAATCTGTAGCACGTCCTACGAAGTCAACGTAGTCTTAGGTACATGGGAAGTATATATGTTTCCTGAAAATATTTTCTTGTTATGCACTAAGCATTTTTAATATTATGTGACGCAAGCATAATGATGTAAAACCATCGATCGACCAAAGTTATTTTTTTCCGCATATATGGATATATTATTCTGACAAAACGTTTTGTTTTTCATATACCTATAGCAATGATGTAATTAGCACATACTGCCAGTGTCAAGTTTTTTTCATAATTGACAATTTCATAGTCTAAAATGTAACCTGTCAATGTCCAGTGCTTCGACGGTAAGCCGGGAGTCGCTCAATAAAGCGATAGGTTAACTGATTAGGATTATAGAAGAGGATTTCTTGGAAGCACACGAAAAACGCAGTCCCACGCTTTTATTTGTTTATCACAACCACCATGCACGAAAAACACTTTGAAGTATAATCAACCATCACTTTAAACCACAAAACGCCTAATACACAATGTTTACGATAATCTCAACATCTCGAGTTCCCGCCAAAAAGTCCGTGACAAAGTGAGGGATACCAGTAGCATAAATAAAATGTTACTGTCACGATAAACCGCTCAAAACTATATAAACAAAGACCATCAAATAGTGGAATTTATTTCCACAAAATGAAGATATGTTGGGCTTTTACTAAGTAGTAAATTACGAAGTAGAGCCTTTGCTTTATTTATTTACCTAATATTATTAATTTTACTACGAATATTACACAAACGCATTTACCGCAAAGTATTACTTCATTAATATTACTTCGGTATACAATAGAAAAAGTTTTGTTTTTTAATTATTTTTACATAGCTTATATATATTTTTTAAATTAACATCGTTACGTCACAAATATTACAGTCATTGTAAAAAGGTAAACTATTAATAAATAATATCTTCTTGGTAGTTTTTGGCGGTAAATGACATATTAAAATGACAGTAGGTAAATTTTACCGAATTGCTAATGCCACATTTTTTGGGCCGTAATGCTACACCATACTTTGGTTGATCGATATGTAAAACCTTATCGGTTAAAAGTTATTGCATTATTTCTAGGAAAGGAGGAGATAAGAATTTAGCATATAGCTATATAGCTTTATATAGCATGATCGACACATAATATTCCGTAATGCTACATTTTTTCTACTTTATTTGGGGGCTTTGGTGCATATGCCTCACGTCAGCCCCATCGTAACCTAAACTACACAAGGTCAATAGAAAAAGAAGAAATTAGCTACTAATGAAGACCCACAAATCTGTACAGTAATTGGACAAGTTTAAGAGTTTGGGTCCGCTGAAATTCTGTTAAACTCACCTACATCCATTCTGTTTAGTTTGAGAGTCCTCATTAGCACCACTCCTAACCCTGGGTTCCGGGCTTATTCCACCAACAAGTGACGGATATCTTCGACCGTTCCGCACCATTCGCAGTGTCGTGTTACCCTAAGAGATATAGTTAAAAGAGGGTAATCAACTTCTACTAGAGTGGAAAGAGGTAAGGTTTGTTTCAATAGCTCCTTAAAATTTAAAGAAAACCTAATACAAAATTTTAGAAAGAGGAAAACTAGTACGATAGTTATGCAAAGAGTCTATAAACGTCTGTTTCTAAATTTACGAGCACTAAAAACTCACGGACAGGGTGTAGGAGAGGCGGCGCTTAGCAGGGCGCACGCCCAGAGTGATGAAGAGCGGGCACTACCGCCGACTGGAAACAGCGGTCGGACGGGGCGATGGCGGCCAGGCGCAAGAAGCGGCGCCCGGGTAGAGCACCAACGCCCAAAGAGCGACAGACCAGAGCTGCGGCGGCCGGCGAGAGTAGTGGCCTAGATGTGCTGTCCAGGATAGCTCAATCCCCGGAACAGGCATGTGACTTTTTCCAAAACGTCTTCACTGATCGCTCTCCAAACAAAAACTGTCCGTGCGGCGCCTTAGATTTTTCACCCTTCTTTTTCCTGACAGAATTCTTCTGGATTTATGAATTTTTGAATCTCAGTTTTTATAATCTCGAACAGTTTCCAGCCAGTGCTATTCTTCGTGTAGATGGGTAATGTGATACATAGGTTATAAATATTGAATTAGAATACAGATATAAAAATACATAGTAAAAAATACTGAGTACAAAATTGAGCTATTGCAACAAATGTTACAGCAGTTAGGAGAATTAATTTTCTTTATGAGAAATGCAAACGTGTTAAGTGGCATAGTATCAACGCAACGGTGTCCCTTCTGCGACATACTCGTATAACGTGAAATAACTGCGTCAAGTAGACTCTCGTGTGCTTTTACGCTAATATTGTCTATTTCATCATTTTGGTAATGTCGTATTTGAATCTAAATGGAGGTATCAATCCTTGTCAAAGCCATTGACACCTAATAGCTTTGTATCGCCCTTATTTGACGATCCAATATCACTAATGTACTCGATTATTATTATGTAATTATATGTATTATAGTATATTATTATGTAATTTTTATTTAATTTATATATATGTAGGTATGATGTTGTTCTTTCTGGGAGGCAGTTAGAGAGAACTAACAGTTCTTTCTAACTGTCTTTCAGAACCTTCTTACACGTAACTTTTTTCTACCACTGCTGAACATAAACCTCTTCATTCACATTGTTTTGTGCACAAGGGATATATGGCCTTGAAACATGACGATGGCCAAATGAGTTGTTGAGTCCATTCTTTTCCAGATGGTTCCGGGCCTGTGGTAGCCGATTTGTTATCTCTTAGTTGTCTTGTAGGGCACTCGTGGGAACTATTAAAATTATTTAAACTTTATTTTGATTTAATTTGAAAATTTATTGTACACACGTAACATAAAAGGAAGAAAAAGGAATGATTTACAAAGGACAAGCTTGTCTCCTGTGGAGATTTCTTCTAGTGGAATTCTCTGTCGGTCCACCTTTGATTAAGCGTAAATCAGATAGGCGGCGCATCGTATATAATCAATAAGCATATTTTAGTAACAATATATATATTTATTACGTTTTATATATTCGATCTCATTGCAATTTGTTCTTCACCCGGGCTAAGCCCCGTACATTAATAAAGAAAATCCTTCTCTGACGTGCACTTTAACGATTTATTATTCGCAAAGAGGAAAATACCGAAATGAAAGAACTGAAGAAAACCAATGGGTAAAAGTTAGTAGTTAACAGCGGGTCTGTTTAAAACTAGGAGGCGGATTACTCCAATTTCTTGCGAGCTTTAGCTGGCTCGGATGTGCAACCCAAGCTGTAAGCGAAAAGCACACATTTATATTTCAAATTCTTTTTAAATATAACGGCAGCTTTTTTTTATTTTAATTTCGTAGATATTTATCTGTTGCACAGACCACGACTTTCGAATTAACATGTCGGGAAAATATGTTTCTCTGTATTTCTTTTTATAGAATAAAGGACAGGCTAGCAGGCTGGTCGCACAATGGTAAGTGGTCACCGTCGCTCATGGACACCTGAAAAACCACGGGGCTTGCAGATGTGCTCCCGAACTTGCAAAATCCTATTCACAGCTCTTTTAAAGAGCCTAACGTAAAAATGCTAGCATAATGGAAGGATCAGCTGTCAGTACATTCCACAAATTTCGGGTCAATGTCTGAATCATCGCGACTCTTTTTCAAGGAAGTGAGGACGAACCGCACGACGATGACGGGAGATGCGATGGTATATATAGAAACCCATGACAGAAATAAAATAGAAACCCCTTCGATCTCTGTTAATTAATCTATCTATATTGTAAAAAGTAGTGGAACGTAGTGTCTTTAGTACAGTGTGTCTACGCTGGTGGCTTTTGACTTAAACCGAAACGTCAACGTAGCGCAACGGAAGTGCACCGACGTGCCGCGGAAATTGGCCAAGTCTGCGAATTAAAGCGAGCGATACACGTGGGTATGAAATTTCACAGTGCCCTTGTCGGTCCCTGGCAAACAACAACAAATCTATCTTTGCGGGTGGTGAAATTAGGAACTAACCATTTAATAGAATTTTCAGCTCCAGGTTATTTCCAAATCACTGCAGTTAAACCTATCTGCCTTAATAAATTTAGGAAACAGAGACATATGTAATTGACTGTTTGTATATTATAATATATTTTTTTTAATAATTATATTGGCTCATTTCCATATTTTGGCATTTAACCCCCAGAGATAAAGAGCGGTGATAGCATAGGGGTATTAGCATAGGTATCGACTCCTCTCTCTTGTGAGTTCAAATCCTTGACTCGTACCACTGATTTTCTACTTAAATATGGGATATAAAAAAAATATCACTGGTTCGCCGGTGAAGTAAAACATTGTGAGGAAATCCGCAGGCTCAAGAATTAAAAAATAATCTATAGCATGTGTGCCCATCCATACTCGTTCCACGTGGTAGATTACGGTCCGAAAGCACCTAATGATTTAATAGGAGCGGCATGTGCCCTGTAATGGAACATTATAGGCTGATATCGATATATTACTTTAAGTCATTTCACTGCCCGTTGGTTGCTAGAGATGGCTTTTAGTGTTAAGACCGCCTATTGCTTCTGTATATGTTATGTTTAATGTAAGTAGTAATTATATTAAAATAGGAATGCAGTAAATATTTTTTATTCATTCATTTATTTCTCTTCAAAAGTTTAATTGAATGACTAATTAATCGGCGAATATTTTTACCTTACAACTAAAATCGACAGTTGCGACCTCAACTAAACGCATAGATAACTTTGTCTTCTGCATTGGATTATTGAATTTTCAGCGGTCGTCACATTTATAAAGGGCTTGTCTCCAACGATACTGGTTTAACCTCAGGGAGTTTAAAAGCTTTAAGTGCAGTAACGATCTTAAAGTGTTCACTCCACGCACCTCAAAATTCTTCCATTTTGATATTTGAGACAAATTATGTGTCGAGGAGAAAGGGGAATACGTTATTAGTTTCAACCTTTCCGACATTAGCGCATTACCATACTTTGGCGTTTAACTCCCAGAGTTCAAGGGCGGTGACAGCCTAGGGCTATTTATATTCGACTCTCATTCCTGAGATTGTGAATTGAAACCCTTGACCCGTTCTACTGATTTTCTACTTAAGAACGAATTTTAAAAAGGCTTTTGTATTTAACCCGGCAGCAACAAAAAACCATGAAAATTTTTTTGAATAAATAATGTAAATAATTTTAAATTACTAAGGATGTGGTCGCCAAGTCGAACGGAGTCACCAAACCCACCTTTAAATTAGCTGCCTATTCAGTATTTTCTTCTGCTCATTTATAATGAGCAGAATTGATTTATATGCTCATCGTTAATGAGAAATATATAACAAATGAGTCCTACCTTCTAACATTAGTGTCATTCTCATATTACTTTGTTATTTCCCTTACAAAACAAATAAGCCGTTCTAACAAGTTGTCAAAACAAGTTGAGCAATGCTAGATATTATTGTGAGCTCACGGCGCATGGCTTCGTGCCAGGTCTCACCTAGCTCCCGCTACAAGTGGGTTACTATCGATTATCACGTAGTTCGCTGAATTGAGTTTTCAAGAACATTGGATGCTGAAAATATTAGTGAAATGTTGACATACACATGTTAACCTACAATCTGATACAATATTTTATATTGGAAGACTTTTTTACATTTTGTTTTTACATTTAAAATTTGGTTTTTAACTAGCATCGTCTAGCATTAGGTACTCGTATATTACGTGTGTATGTACTGATGCCTATCTATGTACTTAACATATTTTGTGGCTGAAATAAAAAAGTTTCATTGACGAATCTATTCCTACTCATTACAGTATAAAAATATCTGGCGTATAACAGAACCCTCAAATGGCCCCAGACTGTACAAAATTGTATTTCTTATTACGATAGTAGTAGCTCTGCAACACTAAACCCTCGATTGCTAAAGTGAGTAGAGGTAGAAGAACAACGCCCACGTGCACACAATTTGAAGTCGGACTATTTGTCTGGGATTACCGAACAAATCAATAACCACGGGATTTCCGATGAGTCACACTTAGGAAAGGTAATAAATGGATAAACAAATCTTTATAATCATACAGACAGATTAACTAATTTAAAATATATAAAACCGTTCTAGCTAAAAATAAAATTATTTTAGGGAATAAATCAAAAGTAACAAACATGTAGTTTTGTTGTTCTATCTATAACATTCGTAACGCTCATTACTCAGTATAGGGTAATGACCGGGCGCCTAGGCGGTGCAGGGTGCCACACCCAGTAGTTGTAATGAGTGTTTCTGTTTTGTGTGACTGCGCGTAGAATAACAGATATTCTAGAAATGAAGAATAAGTTTTTAAAAAAACGTATTGTGAAAACTGGTAAAATCTGTTTTACTTTCGATTCTGAATAGCCTATTTTAAACCTTTAGGTAATTCCAGTGACACGATAGTAGCCCTCAGTTACATCCAGTTTGAAGTCTCCAGCTGCTACTTATAAAGGAAACAATTCGCCATTTAGATTTCGTTCTTCCATTATCAAATCGAATTAAATATCAATTGGAAACAATACACACAAAAAATGCTACTAAGTTATCTAGATTTGCCATCGCCTTTACGAAATTAAATCAACTGATCATAAAACAGCCATTTTTGCCTACTATGCATATGCCTATGCTTGGCTACGATACGACATAAACTAGTTTTATGGGGAAGCTAGCCTTTGTCCGCGATTTCAGTATCGTGATCTACATAAAAAGTAGCCTATGTGTTAATCCGGATTATAATCTACATATTTGTCAAGTTTCAACGAAATTGGTTTAGTTGGTTGAGTAACAAACATCCAGACTTTCGCATTTATAATATATAATTCGCTGTCGCTAGTATTATATAATTCTGTACCCATCTTTTCCCAATTTTCCATCTTACAATAACATCGTTACGAAGAAACTGTTGATACACCCTGTATCCACATATAATTATGTTATGGATACTAGTACCTTCAGATGGGTGTCGAAAGGGATTTGGGATAGCGGAAGGATGTGAGAAAAGGACGACGACTTACAGGTTTTATTTCCGAGGCAAAACTTATTTTTTATAACCCGATTTTACATACTCGCTTGAGAGATTTTCAACTACAATGAAGGCTTAGAACTGGCAAAAAAACAAAACAAAAAAAGTAGATGAAATAATTTAAAAATTTGAAAAAGTGTTTACAGAAAAGTTGTAGTCCTTCACAAGCCCTATCCAACGGCATACAGTTTGTGTGTCTATACACTATGATGTCTATACACTATGATGTCTATAGTCTATACACTATGATGTCTATACATCATCGATTCGAGAATACATATTAGATATGTTATACAAGCACTCTAGTAATATTCTCTAGTTACAGTCTAATAATATTCTATGTTCACTAGTTCTCGAATTATTTAATTCATTTGTTTTGAAAGCCAACATTCCTATTACCTAATACGAAGTTTCAAATTTGACTTTTCTATGAACCCCTCACCTGCTTCACCCTAGAAGCTGCCAATCAGGATTCTTTGATAAGAACGTATGATGTGTCATCTAGTCTGTTCCCATATCGATGGTGTGACAAATGTATAATGTCTTGAATTGATTGGGCTCGTCTTCAAACATAACCGATATATAGATACCCAAACCAATTTTAGCCAAATTTCATTTCAACCAATTAACAAATGCAGTAATCTACAAAAGGATAATCGATATAAGTGTTCCAAAAATATATCCAATACACTTGAGATAGATATTCTTCAAACGAAAGCTTTTGCATTTTATTGTATTTTTTTAAAGATATGCCAGTTAATATTAAAACTGCAGGTGGACCATCATGTAACTGTTAAAAATAATTTAACCGTTAAACCATTAAAATCTTTTTTTTAAATGGTTTTAGAAACTCCATCGCTGTAGCCGTTTATTATTGTTAAAAACGTTTAGGCCGTAATAAATACATTGTCACTGATTTTGTGTCTGTTGCTGTATTTTGACAACATCCAAACATTCCCATCGTCCTTTCATCTCAATCCACTAAGAAATTCTACTTGCAGTTTTCTCTACAGCTTTTGTTATATCCCATAAACCTCGAAACTGTCTGGCGTGTTGGTTTCGGCTGGTGATCTTTGTTCGAGATGTAGTAAAATTCGACAGACATATAGCACCGATATAGCTCATAGAATTGGCATGCTCAAGTGGCAATGGGCAGTGCATATTTGCCGCCGGACTGATAACCGTTGGGGTAGACGAGGTCAGAGCGGGACGCGCTCCGGCCACGAGGATCGAACTTAAAAAAGTTCGCCGGTCGTGATTGGAGCCGAAAATCGTGTGTGGTGACGAGATGCGGAAGAGGCCGATGTCCAACAGTGGAGAGACATAGGCTGATGGTAAATGGCTGATATTTCTTTGAAATCCATCTGATATATCTGAAGATTCTAAAGAAAATATTTAAGTGTTATGCAAACCCACGTCATCAATTTTAGGCACAATAAATGTATAACGTTATACTCAAAACTGATCGCCCGCCAAGCTGGCCACTATCACGCGAGCGCGCCAGTCATCTATCATATTGATTTTATCTCGGAAAATACGAACATGAGCGGTTGATCCCGGATTTCGCGCCTACGTGTAAACCTATCCATTATCGTGTCGGTGCCTACTTGTATAAATTATACATATGTAGAATGTATCCGAACTATTCCTGAAACCATGGATTCCGTTCATGATTCTGAGTGAATTGAAGTGAAACTGGTTATTTATTTACTTAATTAAACTTCATTGCACAAGTATTTGACATGTACAAAAGGCGGACTTAATGTCTATAACTTAAACTTTTTACAGCTTAAACGTTAACTTTTAACTTAAACTTTAACTTTAAAATTCACGTTGCACGTTTCGCGAATTGCACACTATGCGCCTAAATGATATTACATATTACACGTGTCCTAATATAGTTTTAAATTTTAAAGAAAAGTTTAAATTCCTTCATTTCTTTCTTTATACATATTTTGAAAGACAATTGTAATTTTAACGTATTGCACGCGCGCGATATCTAATGGCGCAATTGAAGGGGCGTAAAAATTCTACTCTACAGCGACGCATGTCAACTTTTTGATAGGTTTGTAATGTTTTAACTTGCTCTAAAGGTTTCAGTAGTCCAAAATTTATAATAGTAGGTATTACACGAACGGACACTGCAGTGACCTTCTTCAGAACATATTTCATGTACAATCACGACTGTTTTACGATTTTATTATACCTATGTATAGATTTCTTGAAAGCAGTAAGTACAATACGCATATATTGCTTTTATTAGAAAAGTTATACGATTCTCGCTATCAATTTCACTGAAAAATATGCGGCGTCAATACCTATGTAATAAGCAACTCACGTGTTTTGAAAGGGGAGGCAAAAGTAATATGGCTTGATTTTGCGCGAAAATGATAAGATATAATATTAAACTTGTCTGCGAGACTGTCATTCACCTTGGGTAAAGTGAATTCCACCTTGTAACTACGTTTTCTCTCCGAGTAATGTGACATCTACGATTGACCAGCTAGCTATACAGGATGTAACCGAACCTTCTCTGAAACGTGAACCATAGATCTGCTCATTATTCTAAATTAACTGTCTTATAATGATAATGGTATGGTACTATTTTGTAAAAATAACAATTTTTGTATTTAGCAAATTTAGATAAAAATTTTGTAAAATCTCTAAACTATAAAAAAAATGCAGACAAGTTTGGTAAAATAAAAAGAGAAAATAAAAATAATTTTTCATATCAATGATTCATATCAGTTCCGTTACTCATTCATAACTGTTCATTTCATTATTAGTAACCTGTAAGTATTTCATCGTAGTATGAAGTGTAGTGAAGTACATCTATACTTATAATATATCTCTCTCGTCCCATCCCATCTTAGGAATAACAAATCCCTAAGGAACTACACCACCTTACGCGACAATTCAAACAAAAATAATGTAATTTTCGTAAATTTCTGGATAGCGCCTAACTAAGTTACTCTATAAACATCCTACATTCCCACCAATTCAATTGATCAGTTCAATCATTAAACTATTGTGAATTAACTATGACCATTGAGTCATATTGTGAGGGAGTTATGCCAGAGCCCATACCCATCCCATTCTATCCCATCCCTCCCCATTTTCAAACCTTTTCTCCCAAACCATTCCTTAATTTGCAAAGCTAGGCAGCGCATCCGGGGGCGTGCCAACGTTTGTCATTCTGAACTGATGTTGGCATTTATCGCGGATGTCTATGGATGACGGTATCCACTTATCATCAGGTGGACTATATGCTCGCCTGCAGCCTTTTTTCTATAAAAAAAACTATTAGTAATAACAATAAAACTTATTTGCTTTAATTTACTTAGTAAAATATATATTTATATTAATTAAGAGATTGCATAAAATTACTTTACAAACAAAATTTACACAGAAATTTGATAACTAAAACCACAAAATAATTTATAAAACAAAACGGATGATCTACACGGCACTAATTGGAGCACAACAAAACACGGTCCGCCGCATTCACGTAAAATATTGACTGGTAACAAGATCTAGAGGCGACTTCAGCGACTACAGCTACTGATCTGGAAACACGTCCTTTGTAATTGTTTGTAGCTGCTTCGTGATCTTTGAACACACTTTTATTAAAATATTTTTGATGTGCGCAATAAACTATGTAGTCGCACTCTATAAACTGTGTCTAAATAGACAGTTAAATAAATTCTTTGTACAGTATACACCAAGAATTATTTCAAAAAGAGAATTTAAGTAAGTTACACGAAAAGTACATCATGCGGTCTTGTCGCCAAAGCGATCTGTTCTAAGCAACCTTTGGTTGGTAAGGAGAATAACAGAGAGCAGTATAAATTATATACGTATATAAAATACAACATATTTTTGTCTGTTTGTTGATGCTAATCTATTCAATGTGGCGGTTGATTGTTTTGAATATCAATAAATAGAATTAACTGTTGTTATTAACATATTTTAAATACAATATTAACAATCATAATAATTATGTTAATACTCTCTGAAATAAAAAATTGAATTTGAATAATTTCTCTATAATATAATAAGTCGATTTTGTTGCAGGTTTCACTGCTGTAAACTTAGATTAAAGCAAAAGGGGGAAGATACGGTATGTTCTTACGTTGCGTCAACTGAAAATAGCCTCGAATGCACAACTACATACATACAAATTCGTACAGCTATGATTGAAGTCACATTGTACGACACCGAAAGACGGAGATAAAGCGATGAGCTTGGACTGTAGCAAGAGTGAGACAAACTAAATGGTCGCCCGCACATGTTTCGTATAGTTTTATCTCGCTCACTCATTAATGAGCGAATGTATACTAATAATTTTAAAAAAACTTCTACTAATTATTACTCTTTGGTGTACTTACGCGTGAAAAGTGACTCCATGTGTCTTGTTTTTGCTCCTTGAATGATTTGTGCACTGAATGCACAGAAAGGCATTTTCAAATGTGTTTTCCACTACAAAACTGTGTTCACCGTTAAATGTATCACGTGTAAGCAAGTCGCTGTTCTATTGGTGACTAAACGAAACAGGTTCTTTGGACTCGGTATCTTCCTCGTTTTAATTTGATCTAAGGCTGTAAATCGTATTTATCCCAAAAGTATATAGTGTACTTTTTATCAAAATCCGGTCCAGTAGGTTTCAAGTTAGGAACAGAGAACATCGCGGTGATCTGTCGTGATGATGATATAATATCGTAGGAACGTGAAATTAAGTCATCTAGAAATTAACTATTTAGGCACAAACTAATTTCGATTCAAATTCAAATACTAGTTTATAAAAAGGGTTACTTTTCAAATATTTTTCAAGGGACCAGTAATAGTCACTGTTTCAAGGATAATTTTTAATTAATTTTTGATTGAACCTCATAATACCTTATTGTGAACTAAAGAACTATGTGTATTTTACTCTAGCACTAGTATATAAAATGGGTATAGTGTATAAAAATATTGGAATATTGGAATAAAATGGGAATAGTATAAGTAGTATATAAAAATGG
Organism: Sesia apiformis; assembly: GCA_914767545.1. Classification (NCBI taxonomy): domain Eukaryota; kingdom Metazoa; phylum Arthropoda; class Insecta; order Lepidoptera; family Sesiidae; genus Sesia; species Sesia apiformis. The sequence continues at coordinate 3,900,947 of OU611958.1, forward strand.
GTGTTTTACATTTTCGTTTTAATAATTACGAGTAAATAACATTTCCATATTTGTTTTGGAATTAATGGGATTTTTAAAAATATTTATGAAAACAATTTGAAATAGCCATAGGACATCCAATTACATAAATCTGTTAATTAGCTGTTAAATCTGTTAACTGTAGTTAAAAATATTTTTATTTTAATTTGATCAATTTAATTACCATGTTATTCAATTACTTAAGATTAAAGTTAAATCATTTCAGTATCGGAAAATCATTATTCTCCCGCCGAAAAGGCAGAGGAAATCGGCGGAGTTTTCGCAACAAATTAATATTTACAACTCGTATTAAAATTGCCGCTATAAAGAGAAAGTTTTGGGCTTATTACTGTACAAAATACGAATTTACGACTAAGCCTGGATTCGACTGGAATCCGCTGAGTTTGACGACGATTTTAATTTTGCTAACGTCGATTGCGTGTTTTATGTTTCATTGTAAACTTTATGTTTCGTTTCTAAATTAATTAAGGTGTGTGAAAGAGACATCTGAAGAATAATTTAGCTACCGATAAGGAGAGAGGATGGTACGTGGAGGGTAAAGAACAACAAAGAATTGGAAGAGTGGTGTACTAGCCGAATGTTATCAACGAAATTAAAACGGCCAGACTGCATTGACTCCATAGATATAGTGGGATAGATAGAGTGGGGGTGTGCCCGAAGTTCACTTCCCGCGCTGCTCGTTCAGTCTGTACTTTGTTCACCCGTGTCGCTACTCGCTAGCAAGTCGTTGTTACAAAACACAAAAATGCTTATTTGCGCTATAATAAATTGTAAAAATTCCTCAAATGCGGTGAACCGAATCAAGGGGGATGTTTCGTTTCATCGGTGAGTGGTTTCCCATCACTAAAATTTACTTGTAACGTGACCCGTTTGGTTTCCATACAAGTTCACGAACTATCTGTGAACTATGGTTGGCTCGGTCACGTGGTGAGCATGAGGAGAATCGCGCTTTAAAACGAGTATATGTGGAACAACCTAATAGCCTGCGGGCACCAAGCTGCGCAAGGTCGAAAACGATGGCGCCTCTTGGTGCCGAAGATCAAAACCCACTTGGGGTGACTGAGCCATCGAAGTAAGTAATTGTGAAATACAGCAAAAAATTAAAGCAGTCCGTACGGTCGATAGCATATCACACGATATAATCAGCGTATAAATTCCACTGCTACCTCAAAACAAATTAAGACAAGACAAGTAAGTAAGTACACTTTATTGCACACCGAAGGATACGGTGGAAGTGATGTACAAGTTTAAATAAAGAGATACAGCAATCGTCCCGGCATCATTTAAGCGGGATGTATGTATGTTAGGTATATGGTACACTTATTATAATTATTTGAAACAATTATGTGATACATATATTTATATACACACCCGCTTGGTCAGCGTAGCCTTTGAGACTTTTAGCATCCAGCAGTGGATGCTAAATGGCTACGGTATACACATAAATAAATAAATACGCATTGGAAAAGTGTATACTGTATGTATTCGGTCCGTGGTTTGGTAACGGTACGCAAGTTGCAGGGGCGTGGCTCGAGGGCCTGTCAGTCAATCTCGCGTCGGATTACGACGGCTGCGGATACCTTCGTGGTAGCGGATATCTGTCTCTTGAGTTGATGCGTATTTATTATGAAAATCTTGGGAATTTGAATAACGTGTAAGGTGCATTTGAAATATGAACCATATTATAAAGAAACCCTCGTTTGTCATACTGATGCTGTAGATACTGAAGGTGAACACTGCGTAAAGGATTGTGAGGAATAAGTTGTCCAGTAACAATGTACTTATTTTGCATCATCAGTACAGCATTAGTCAGACGAGCCCTAGCAAGGAACTTATTCTCCGAAAACATTTAATTGCACTGTCTAATTTTCCAACTGTTTAATTTGTGTTTGTATAAGTGTTTTATGTTTAAAATTTTATGCTTTTTTTAAGTTATTTTATATTGCAATAGGCCTAAATGTTTATATAGTTGTCAAATGCGGAGATTTAATTAACAGCATTTGTTACGTATTATAATATTTGAATTTGTCGTTGTACCTTGATTTATATTTCAAATGACTGTAAATCTTCCATAAAAATAAATAAAGATAAGATAATAATTCTTGACTAATTGTAAAGTTACTTGAACAAAGGGACATTATTGTCAGTGTAAAATTATTCGATTTTGTTAAAATTTTCTAACTTGTTTCTTTCAAAATTCTATGTAGAGAGAAACATGTTATAACATCTGATTTTTAGGGATAAAATAAAAATAGTTGCATTTTTTTAAATTTATGCAATATCTGGGAAATCAGAACTGACAATAAAGTCCCAAAGATTTTCCGAATTACTTGAATTTTACGAATTTATTCCTAATTATGACGTAGGTACATGACGTATAATCCATAATATATGCCAATTTCAGAAAGGCGTTCTAAATTATTTTATAAACGTACACGTCTATCTACGTCATATTATGTCATATCTGTATTTTTTTATGTGTTTGAGCAAGTGAAATACATACAGTTCAATTTACAATTTTTCTCCATAGCCCGTGTACGTGCTCATATCTAAATACAAATCTAGGATATAAAAAAAAGTCAAAATGGCTGTCAGGGCAATGGCGTGTGATAGATACGAGTATCTATCCTTCACGCACCACCGATGTTTACCTTAACGATCCGAAGTGAGTATTGAGTATACCCACGTAATATTCTAACAAGAAAAGTCTAGGAATTCTCATATTTCTTCTAATTTTTAGTTAAAGAATCGCAATTTATTTTTGGTGAGGTTTTTATAACAGGTATGTGTCAAACAACTGTTACCTGTAGAGTAGTATAGCCACTATAGCGACCTAGTAAATGTTCTTCATCATAATCTTTATAAGATAAAAAACTTATTAGATAAGGCATATAACTGCACTACGTACGTACGTATATATTGTATAATACAATGAGAGTTTATTTTGAGTTCCACTACTGTTTACTTCATGCACCATTAAAAGAGGCACAACTCCCGCTTCAACAGGAATTCCGGGTGATGTCGCAACTGACATAAAGAGGCGATAAATAACCATAAACAAAATTTAAATAAGTAGAAGAGATAGCGCCGTGTCATTCTTCTTTCTTTTGTGCGAATTATTGAAAATGTTTTGGCACCTTTCATTGGGAGAAATAGCGAAAACAAGACATTGTCAGTAAACTCTTTGGCGGGAACACGAGAAGTGAAGTCGAGTTTTTGTTTGATTATTGTATTGTGAGTTTTGTGGTTTAATATTGATAATTTATTAAACCTAATGTTTGTGGATAATCAATTAAAAGCATACGTTTAACATGTGCTTCTAAGAGGTCCAAGTCTTCTGTCTTCAATAAGCCTAATTCATTGGAATCAAAATTCGATTATGCTAATGAGAATCAACCAGATAATAAATGGTCTGTCCCCTTAAGTATATCATACCACATCAACAGCCTAATATCTCTCCTCTGCTGTCAATATTCCTCTATGGTGATCCGCCTCCACATGGCATCCTCCACTGTTCTCATTAAACCTTCAATTTCAAATATTTCACTTTTACCTATTACTACCATTAGAACTCAAAGTTAAGCTTTATTGATAATGTGATCATTAGAACCTACTACAGTAATACCAAAGCAATTAAGTGCTATTAGAGGAACAGCAAACCACGAATTTTAAGCGGCTTATAATAGTAGGTTGGTCATTTGAAGCTTTAGAAATGATGTGCACATCAGTGTTATATAGTTCCTTATTTGGTTTGTTAGCATAAGGACAGATTCTCAAAAATCATATTCTCATAAATACATAAACTATACAGTAAACCTAAGTGATTGAAATGAGTTTGGGATTACTTTGAGATTGGTTTTGGGGATGGCTTCGAGGAGGTCTTAAGATAAGGAGTATTAAGTCTTGAGATAGTTTTCTATGGTTTTAGAATGGATTTGGAATGATCAGTGACTTTCGCATGTTTTAATTTAAAATTAACTTAAATTCTTCTGTCATTTCACGTCTATTGGAATATTTTGAAGTTTGTAAGAAATAGATCAATTTTAGTACTCTTCTTGATGCCGTCATAATTAGACGCATTGTTTGTTTATAATGATTTGTGAATTAAAAATAACGTAACCTAAGCCTTAACCATTTTTTTTTTGTTTACGACTGTACTCTGGTTCTTTTAAGAATCTGTAGTTATAGAATCTGTCTTTATGCGAATCTGACTTTACGAGAATCTGTCTTTTTAAGAATGTCTTTATGCGAATAAACCCATTACTGGCTATCAAGCATTTAGCTTTTAAAATTTTCAGTAGGTGATCCAGTATTACTTTTAGCTAACTGAGGTATAATTCCGAAGACAGCGATAGCAACAGCTACAGGGGACAGCAAGGATTCGCCGGTCGCCTAGACTCTGCACGACACGAAGCTCCATGGAGTATCACAGGACGCTTGTCGCTGCATTCGTACACTAGCTCATACAAATCCATAAAAGCAGTAGTGTCGCCGGACATCAGCAACGGGTGTCGCAGTCGACGGTCGGTGTCGGCTGTCGCTGTCGCCACACTAGTCATAGTCACAGCGTAGTCACAGCGTCGCGGACATTAAAACGCTAATGTATTTTTGTTCAGTTAAAATTATTTATTTTTTGTAAGAATTTTAAAATATAAAACTACATTTTAGTGACCGTTTAACAACAAAATTCATCTATATTTCAAACCCACCAGAAACACTGTATACCATGGAAAGTTACCAGACTGAATTCACTCAAAACCGACGCCGAATTTTTACTCCAATATATTTTACGAGCCCGAGTCAACATCGGCCGTAAAGACAAATAAATGGGCAAACAGCGCCAAAGTTTCAAAGTCGTCACCTTTGAAACTCTTTTCTTGAAACTTGAGTTATTTACTTCAAGTAGGCTGTTCCAGTTTGGCAAGTCGCCGCCGGATGCTCTTTACGATTTTCTGCGAACCACTTTGATGCTCAGATGTCCCAAATTGATTAAAATACAGGTAGTTAGGTATAACCAGAGTATATAGGTTTATTGTGGCATAACTTTTTTTTATGGACGAAGGCGGCACACGAGCATACAGTCCACCTGATGGTAAGTATGTGACTCCAATGGCGTACCTTTACCAATGTGATATAATTATTGTATGCTCTTAGGGCGGGACATAATAATTATACTATCTGAATTTTAAACGTGACATCGTAATAAACTTTTTATTATATTCCACAATAAAATGATTTGATTTTATTTGACCTTAAGTAGAAGCTGTGTATTTAAGTAGAATTTTCACTCGATCGGGAGCACACCCACATCTTCTTGGCAGCAAATTCGGAACAGTGGAGGGTGCAGCGGGGCGTTCAAGCGTTGTCGCTTGCAGCGTGCACGCAAACTAGTTTTGACTGGAGCGGGGCGTTCAGTGTATTGACAAATCAGAAACGGCCACTCAAGGACAACCGTCAACGCTAATATATGTCGATATCTTCCTATTCCATAGTTTATTTATAACCACACGAAACGTCTTGCACTGGAAATTCTTGACACACTGAACAAAGCAACACGTGTATATGCTCGTTGAAACAAAAACAAGAAAACGCTCACACGCTCTATCAAATAGGCCTTCACGTATTTCAATATGTTAAGCGAACCTGCGTGCGCGGTAACTACAACGCCCCTCTCTACCAATGGACACGACGCTTAACTGCACGCTGTAAACGCTGTTACGAAGACACCCCAAGAGCAGTCTGTATGACGAATGTTAAGTAGCGCAGCATGCACGGTCAAAATGACCCACAGCTGCACACCCTGCCGGTCCGCTTACCATTATGTTACCCGCCCGCTCGTCGGCCATTTCTTCTACAAAAAGACTTTTAATACCATTACTCGAAATGAAACAAGATTTCCACTGTCGAGTAGTGTGATGTTCCGTGGAATGGTTCAACGTAAATTACAGTTTTTGAAGTTGATTCGATGCTAGTGAAACCACGGACACCAACCAGTTTTCAATATTAACTACTAGTAAATTGATATCAACTACATATTGATGACGCATCATAATAAATTTGAACGGAATACTTCGGCTTTAGGATAGCTCTAACCCATCTCTTCCTGTGGATGTCGTTAAAGGCGACCAAGGAGTATCAAAGCCTCTACCACAAGCCCTGAGGAAGTACGGCACCTCCAAAGGAGTGGAGTCGCCGGCCCGCTTGTCCAGCGTGGCGTTTTACATCCCCCATGCTAAAGACAATGTGCATGAGGAAGCCTATGTCAAGCAGTAGACGCTAAAGGGCTGGTTATGCTCAGTGCCCTCAGCCATAAATAAATTTCATTAACTAGCGACGTGTTAAAACTCTGAACACGATGTAGAAATACGAGTATACCGTTCATGAATAAATAACTTGCTAGGGATTTGCGTGGATCCTGCAGGGCTCTAAAAAATTATTTTATACATCATTTATGTACGCTTCCCGCAAATGTTATGCTGTACTAGGATTTGTACGTGACGCTTTCAAAATATTGAAATTTTACCAAAACATGTGTAAAAGTGACACGTCTGAAAGATCGTTTAGAATAATGTTTTTTATAATAATGGAAAAGGTAATTAAGGCTACAGGCAGAGGGCGTATGCTGGAGCATACGCATATGAGGGAGCACACCCGACTGGCTAAAGTTATCCCTCTCACAGAGAACACCCGCTGTAAAATGCACCACGTACGAGTATCTCTATCATACGTATCACGTATTACCACACGTGTATCACTCACGTAGGCCCATTTCCCATCTCCTCGGATGCGAGTGAGAGGAGTATAAGGGAGAATACGTCCAATGCTATCTCATCCTGTCCCATCCATTGGATAGTGTAATGGAACGTGTAATGGAACGGATTGGTTTTTATCATTTTTGAACCGACTTTGCCACGTATCGTGATTGTCTGTGAGCAAGAATCCACATACCACCAGATGGATCGTCTGCTCGTCTGTCATCTTTCTTCTACATAAAAAAGAGAATCCTAAGTTATAAAGTATAAAAAAAACAAATAAACAAATCGGTCCATATTTTTCAGAATAAGTTTCTACGAGCGCATACTGACAGTTTCCACATGATGAGGGCAAAAAAGTCGCATCACTTGTTACTCTGGAAGCGATGCAGCAAGCGGAAATTATTGAAGTAATTGAGAACTTGAAGTAAAGCGTTTTATATTACGAGCACCTTTAATGAATCTATATAATTTGACATATCAATAAGTGAAATAAAATAATCGTGAAAATGAGGCATCCACGTAATATTTGCAACGAAAAGGAGTCCTCAATGCTATTTTCAATCTGTACCTAATCCCTACATTCTTAATAAAGGGAAATTTGCCTTTCATTCATATTCCCTGCAATGCACGGAGTTATTCAAGTAAATGGACGATCCCTCTTGCGGCATCTTGCGTTTATAGCGAGAAAGTGCCTTCGAAATGTTGTTCCACTGAATTATGGACTTGGCTTCATGAGTTTCATGACCCAGATCCGCTTGGGCATTTTTCGAAGACAAGAACTATGGATTTTGCTCGGGGAAGTATATAATAACGAAGATATAATAGTATGATAAGTAGTATAGAACAACAAGGAATATTTTATTTGTTGTTAATATAATACATTCGTGTTTCGTAAACAAATGACGATTGAACAAACAACAAACAATGACGATCTATTTTTGCGTAGTACTAGTTTTACTAACACAACATTCATACAACATTCAGGATGTTGTCGATAAACCTAAGCCTTGTATTCACTAGGAGTATAAATGTTCCAAACACTTGTATAGGAGATGTTACGTGACAAGCCAACTACATCTGATTACTAGCTTTGATTATGTCGTCCAAGAAAATAATAATTAAATAAAGTAATATAAAAAAAAACTTTTTTTATAAACAAGTTTTTATGCAAGCCATGTACATGCAAGCCATAAAGTAATATAAAAAAAACTTTTTATTATAAACAAGTTTTTATGCAAGCCATGTACTAAAACGAATAAAATAAGTTTATATTGAATTATTTGTTCTCAACAAGCTTGTCTGTCGCACGAATTATAAATGGTACCTACTTTTATGAATATTTCGCGACAAGCTTTTTGAGAACAAATAATTCAATATAAACTTATTTTATTCGTTTTAGTACATGGCTTGCATAATAGCTTGTATTTAAAAACGTTTTTTTTATATTATTTTATTTACACCTTTTTAGTTAGAAATATTTCTTAATCTATTCATTTCAAGTAATTTCTGAACAAGCATGCAAAATTTCAAAGTCATAAGTTTAGAAAAGTGGTTCAAATTTGGCTTGCAAGATTTGTCCCAAATATACTACCAGGTGAAGTTAAATAAAAGCTTGTAAAAATGAAAAGATAATCAAGACAACTTTCTTTCTTTACTATACTTTATTGTACACACACATACAACATGATGTACAACAGGCGTGCTTGTCTCTAGATTTTTTTTCTAGCAAACTCGACGATAAATTTATGAGATATATAGACATAATATACTCCTGTATATTATGTCTATAATATGCTATATTTATTTATACGATGTGAAAATTAAAACCATAAGTAAATACCTACATGGCATACCTGCATTATATCCGTGCATGGCAGGAGTACGTTGATAAGACAAATGCAACTGTATAACCAGTACAAGAATGTCCCAGAGGCAGGACAACCGGATGCAGAACTGTCTTCAGTAAAACACAAAGTACGGTCACCCAGCTGATTTATTACCGGTAGTGCCAGTACTTTTTCTATTTTTTTTTAAAACGATGACATATTCTACGTGTAACTAAACGTTGAAACGCAACGATAGCGTATGTAAATGTACAGTGGCATCTATCGGCCAACAGGTGGAACTTTTTCTTTCAAAGACCGTTTGAAGATTAAAGGTTTTTGCTTTAAATATCCATAATTTATTTTAATGACGAAATAAATTATTCTGAAGCTACCGAGTATCAAAAGTTTTAAACATTTTATTGTACATCCAAAGTGACACAACGTGCTAGAACTTCTATTTAAAACTTTATTTATCTCGAGTATCAATTTATTCTGTCGTATACGGATATACTCGTATGTATACTGTGACGACGATAATGTTTTTCGGGGAAATTAATTTGATTTGTATTTGCGCAAATGCTTTACAGGCCCATGTTATACCTCTATATCTGAGAGCCATATATAGTTCAAGCCTTAGACAGGAGTATATTTGTGCGTAATTCATGCGGAAATAATAATAACATATCCAATGTTCATTTGCGCGGTAATGACAAATGGAAGGGAAGTAATCCACAGCGACGTACTATGTTCCACTATTAGGAAACACGCCTATACTCGGATGTGAGGGCTTGATAGAGGCAATTAGGGTTGTCACCTGTTGTACAAAAATTTAACCAAATAATTTGGTATTTAAAGATAGAACCGTATCATCAAGTAGGTACCGTGTTATATTATTAGAAAACTCAGTGATGTATATACATATATGTGACGTCACTTTTTACGATACATACTTTTATACGGTATAGTAGTAATAAGTAATGTATAAGTACCAGTGTAATGCGGTATTTAGAAATGGTACACGGAAATTCAGCACAATTTACCGAGCTCCATATTAAGATAAAACCCAAAAGGTTATAGAATGTATAGAAGCAATCAGGATTATCACTTGTTTGTTTGCCACACAATTATATACTGCTTTCTTTGTACTCAAAATTTAATTGGAGCAAGGTGGTATTTAAAATGGAACGGTGTAATAAAATACAACGCGTACCGTGTTACACTGTTAGAAAACTAAACGACATATAAGGCTTGTAGGAACCTTGCCTACACTGCAATTAATTTAATTAGGCAAGCAAACCCGCCGGCCGATGCTAAATTTGCTTTGGACCGTCACGCGCGGCCGCTTGTAGAAGGCGCTTGCGCAGAGCGGAGCGAGCGGGCGCCGCACAGTCACTACCGATATCCGACGGCAAATGCATGCGCATTTTTTAGTTTCTGTTAATTATAAATTTCTATTTGTATCTTGTGCTAGTCAATCTCTAATAATTTGTTATCATATCTGTGACATCCTATGTGTTAAATTCATGCTCTTTCTTCAACAATATAAATCGCTAATGTAAATCGTGACATACCTACGAGAATAAAGTATGTCATATGAAGTGTGGAGTTTTACTAACTAAGAACCCAAGTTAGACACTTTAGGCTTGACAGAGGCGATCCCCCGATCGCCTCTGTCAAGCCTAAAGTGGTCAAGCCTTGGTCTATCAAATGTTATTTTACATATTTTTATTGGATTTATTGTAGTAAAAATTTAAGAACTAAAATGCGGTATTGACAAATGGAATATAGTAATCTAGCACGATATATCGTGCTCTACTATTAAGAAACTACTGTTAGGAAATATAACAGGATTAAGTTACAAGAAAGTGGTAAGTTGATGGTGAGTGGATACTGTAGCCCATAGACATCCGTGATACATGCCAACATTAGTCCAAAATGACAAACGTTGGCACGCCCCCGGATGCGCTGTTTACCTTTGGATATAGGAATAGATTTGGAGAAAGGGTTGGGGAAATGGGGAGGGATAGGACGGGAATAGGCTCTGACACATCTCACTCACTACCGTAACACGTATGTACATTAGGGAAATAAGATAAAGTGGGAAATGCAGTACATTTCAAGGTAGTCTTCTGTGAGAGAGGGGTAACGTGGCCAGTCGAGTGCGCCCGGCGGCTGTTGGATTGCAGCGTGCACTCTCCCCCTCATAAATTATAATTGAGTACAACCCAAAAACAAAATATTACACAGCTAAAGAACCTAAGAAAGACTTAGACTACACTTGCGCAAGTGTAGTCTAAGTCTTTCTTACTCAAGCGATGTTTTTTTTCAACTTGTTACACATTAATTTTATATTTGCCATTTTTATGAAACCGTAACTTTTAAATTTTAAACTCATTTTAAAAAATATTTCCATTCCACGCGTTTTAGACTTTCAAGCAGAATATTGTTTTCTTTACAGTATTTACAAATAAAACAGAAGTAGCGTAAAAAATCTTTTAAGTTATGCAGTTTTATTTCTGCGCCAACCCTGAGATAGTGGTGGTAATTGAAGCAGAGAGCAGTAGAGGACGAGGTATTACAGAGCGCAAACATACACTAGACACGCTAATTATCTTTAAAATTTGTTGAATACTTCTCTATAATAATGGGGGCTGAATCATTGGTATGACACAGTTTCCAGGTTATCGCAAAGTTAATCTAAGTCATATTTTGTCATCTTTTTACAGAAAGAAGGTGTCAGACAAACAATAAGTTCACCCATTGGTAAATACTGTCGTGATACATACTCATATAAGTCGCGATTGAAAAACCAGCGACGCAGCGTAATTGAGCTCCCGATTGCTAAGACGCTTGACCACGCACCCTAGCACAACCGACGAATAAAACTAAAGCAAGCAGCTGTGCTGTATCGTATGTTATACGTCAACATAAATAAATATTTAAAAAATAGCTCCTGCGATTCTAAGGGCTCGACCGGCTGTAACTGCCGAAGGCTGATCACGACATGACAGGTGGCACTGTTACCGCATCACCGACACCTACGATATATATATCGGAACTTTGATTGAGCAAAGATAGAATATAGCAAATTGTTGTTATATTGTGTACATACATTAGCAGTCATAATTTATACATGCTAACACAACCTATGTGTTATATCTATGTATCAATTAAGACTAATTAATATGAGTAATGCTAGCAGATAGAATATTCGAATCAGGGCCGTCTTAAGTCTATTCTGCGCCGGGGTGCGGGAGTGTATCCTAAGACAGTCAAACATCCTATTGTGTATCCTATGACAGTCAAATATCCTATTATGTATCCTATGACAGTCAAATATCCTATTGTGTATCCTATGACAGTCAAATATCCTATTGTGTAATTGTTTACTATAGCGTTATATTTTTTCATTACCTTTAAAAGGTGAGCGCCCGGGGTGCACCGCACCCCTTGCACCCCCTGGTAAAGACGGCCCTGATTCGAATATAACTTTACATATTAACGTGAATAGAGTTACTTCTTCAACTAGACAGAAGTAACTTATGTTTATTAATAGATACACTTACGGGTCATTGTCCATAAAACAAACATCTTTATATTATAGGTACAACTGACAGTTCTCTATGCAGAACATCTAAGGAGGCTGAGGAAACATCGGTTCATTTGCTGCTAGGATACGTGGGTGTAGCGTTACATCGCGCGGACGTCACCGGTACTATACAGACTCTCCAGAAGGCCTTCAGGAAGACAAAAAGCTTCTGTATTTCTGGAAAGAGCTGAGATGGCTGGTGTAGCAGCAATTGTCGAACATACACTTCTGGGAGTGAATAAACACGCACAAACCACTCACTACCATTTTATTTCTAACCCGTTCTATTCCATCCCTTGGAAACTACAATTCCTTCTTATTTTTCTATCCTTGTCAACTTTGATTCTTATTTACAAACAAATATTGAATGCAGATAGATATAGATATATATTTATGTATTATTAAGTTATTTATTATTATAAGTATGTATTATATTATATTTATTATCGATATAGTCGGTAGGTATATATTGAACATAATTAATAGTGTAAATTTCAATCGTTTTGCACTACCTATATCCCTTTTATTTTTCTCTATCCCAAGATTGACTGGAAGAGATCGCCTCATCGACAAGGTCACCTGTTGTATTCTGTCGTTTATAATTTTTGCACATGTAATAACTATTTGTATGCAATAAAGAGTATTTGTTATTGTTATTATTAAATTACATATAAATTCCTTTCTGCAGAAATTCATGTATAAATAAAAAAGATTCAAACATACTAAAATTACGCAAAAAAAATTTGGAAAGAAACCCCTCCAAGTAATGAGGAAAAACAGCGGCTTCAAGTATCATATTCCAACTCGAATTTCTCGTAAAATCAACAGTTAACATTTGGGAAGCCAGTCAACTAACCAACCTGGACACACTGAACGATTTGCTGGCGTTTCATTAACGCGCGTCTTCATTTTCTTTATAGAACCTCTATAAAGATCGTGTTTAAGTTTTTAATTGAGTTAAAATGTGTTGTGTTTTCATAAGCGCATTTGTAATCTTTTTTTTTTATAGATTAGTGGGCGGACGAGCAAGCAGTTCCACGTGATGGTAAGTGTTACCGCCGCCCATGGACACCTGCAATACCAGGGGTATGCGGGTGCGCCGCCGATCTTGCAAAATCCTATTCACAGCTCTCTTGAAGAACCCCACTAAATAAACGAACGATCACACAATATTCATTGTGTAAGCGGTCGATACCATTTTACGTCTCATTTTATCAGTCCATTCAATTTGTGAAACTTTGTTAATTACGATAATGGCTTAGATAAATTACAATTAATCTAGTGATTTTTTTTTTTATGGAAGAAGGTGGCAGACCAGCATACAGTCCACCTGATGGTAAGTGGATACTGTAGCCCATAGACATCCGTGATACATGCCAACATTAGTCCAAAATGACAACGTTGGCACGCCCCCGGATGCGCTGCCTACCTTTGGATATAGGAATGGATTTGGATTCTCAGGCGCTCGCATTATGCATTCATGTATCGCGAATTCGGTCCAATCCCTCGGTTGCTTCTGGATATGTCAAAAATTACTTTATATAAAATACTGTCTTTTTCCTATAACTTAGCGCGAGTGTTTATACTTATATATTATACGTACATTTATATGAGAGTTTATACTCACAGTATAAACCCCTTGGTTAATATCTAAACTGTGTTAAAATAAATTATATGTGTTAAAATTCAGCCCACGGTCTATACGTATGACAAATTTAGCAATGATTAGTTAATTTGTCGCAGATAACAAACAAACGAAAACTTTTGTATTAATATTAGGTGCATCGAGTATATTAGTTAGATTAAACCCAACAATCATTTGCCAATTAGACGAGCGCTGAGTATAACAGAATCGGCCTGTGTGTTCGATACACGCTGTAACTCTGCGAAAACCTAAGAAATATGAAATAGTTTCACTATTAGTTACTTCAATTAACTAGAGTCGGGTTTCGGTTGAAGTATTCCCCTCGGGCGTTATTAAACTTTCTTAACACTGTATTTTCTAAGTAGGTATATCATAATGTTATGTAACTATATGATGTAAAACATTGGAATATTTTAGTTTTACAATATTGTCCTAATTAATATTTTCGGATTAAAATTTAATATATTCGATAACCATATTACACATACACATACTTTCTGTAGAAATTCATACACGAGTGAAAAATGTTCAAATATACTTTAAATTACATATTTTGTTTACATATTCTTTATTGCAGAAAGTGACTTAATGCTTCAAAGCATTGAGTTAAAATTTACAGAGTCGCAAAATATATTTTTGTAGTGTAACAAATACACAGTGTTTTACGCATTGTTATGTAGACTTCTAGACGCAATAGCGTTATTAATCTAGACTTCTGACTTTTCAAACATATTATTTTGACAAAAGTTTCATAAGAACGCTGCATTTTATTTTTGGCAAAATTTATACATTTTACTACATCCTTTAGATTAAACGTGTGACAAGTTCATGAATTGCCTCTGCCACAAAAACTCGCGACTAATTCTCCACATTTTCTAACTAATCGTAGCAATGAACCAATTAACTGGACGACTTGTGTTAATCGCGGATGTGCAAGTAAAACCGCACTGCATACCGCTTTATAGGGGTCGCTATCTTCAAATCGGTCGAAACGTAGCGTAGCGTGTGATTTTAGTTAAGTAAACATAGTGTTAGTGGGCAACTTGAAAAACACGAAAAAACTTAACACTTCATTTGAATATGAAGAATGTTATGGAATACGGAAACTTCTCTTTCTATTATGAACCTTATACCACGTCCTTTTGAATCCCATATCCAAATCCACTTCTAAATCTTCAAATGCAGGTGAGGCATATTAAGGTGTGCTAACGTTTGTCAGTCTTAACAAACGTATAGTATAGTATACTATTTATGAGCGATAGTATTATCACTAGATGGACTGCTTGCTCGTCTGATGTAGGTATAGTTTCTATACAAAATAATCAATGCAAGTATTAATAATGTATCAAGCAGAAAGTTAAGGGAAAGCATGTCTCTCACATTGCTCCTGCACTTTCAAGAATTTCGAACATTGGCCCAAATATGGCTTCAGTGTAATGGAATGTTAAGGTCGTGTAGAATTGCTGGTGCTCGCACTTGACTGGCCTCGGTACCCCTCTCTCACAGAAGACTACCTTGAAATGTACTGCATTTCTCACTTTATCAGAATTCCACAATTTACATACGTGTTTCGGTAGTGAATGAGATATGCCAGAGTCCATTGCTATCCCATCCCATTCTATACTATCCCTCCCCATTAACCCAACCCTTTCTCTAAATCTACATGTCGAAAGATAGGCAATGCATCCCGCGTGGCAATGTTTGTCAGTCTCGACTCAAGTTCGCACGTACCGACCTCGGATGTCCACGAGGGACAGGTGGAATGTATGTTCGTCTGCCGCCTTCTTCGTAAAAAAAAACTAAAAATGTAATAAGTACCATTTGTAAATTTCCTAAATAGCCTATTATAATGTATTTTATAATGTAAATAATGTAAATTCCTATTATATATAATATGTAACTATTAAATATATATTTCATAATAAGTATATATTTTATATATATAATACTTATTTATTATTTATGTATATTTGTTTATATGCCTTGTATATGTATATAAATACACATACACATATATTTATGTATTCTGTTAATATAATTGTACTATAAAATTACTATACAAATTTTCCGTAGGCACCACGCCTTCCTTTTTGTCTTGACCTATACTTCATTTTCCCAGCTCTGCTGGAAGAAATCTCCTCAAGAGATACGCTTGCCTTTATACATCTTTTCATTTTCTGCCTCTTTATTTGTTTCGCGTTATGTGTGTACAATAAATTGTTAAATAAATAAAGTATTTTAATTATAATGTTGAATACCATGCCATTGCATGGTATTCAACATAAACTAATATAACTAATAACATAACTAATAACAATAAAGTAAAAACTTCTCTTATCTGTACACTAATCTTTGCGAAATGGCACCATTGGGAATTAAGTGGTGGTTATCACGTCTAATTTATCGAATGTATTAAATTGTCGCACGGTTTCGAGAATAAAGGCACATCATCACCCCGTCCGGTATTCGGTCGGCAATATTTCCTTTTATTAAAGGGAACATTTATTAATTAAGTATCCGACATAACCACTGGCGGATTCTTTCGTGACTAAGCATGCTCGTGGAAATTGTGCAAGTCCTTTAGGGGTCAAGTGAGGTCAAACGTAATTAAAGGAACACGTGGGAGCGTCTTTCTCTTGAGATATTGTGTTTTGTAGAGTAATATGAGCAGTCATTGACCTTCACAGACATCAAAAGGAAGGCATTCATGTTGTTTAAGAAGACGATAAGTGAATTTGGTCATTTTTACATATAGATCTATAAATTAGGATAGGATATAGGATGGATAATCCTAATACCAAGCGAAGCCGCGTGCGACAACAAGTTTATAAAAGTGTGTAATTATCACTTTCGCTCCAACACAGATTAAAACAAATGCAAATAAAAAAAATAACAAATGTAATTTATTTAAATTACTACATATTTATTCGTATTTTTAATATTTAAATATCGGTCTGCTATGTTCCACTGCAGGGCACACACCCGCCCTATTATATCAATAGGGAGTTTAGGGTCAAAGTTCACCAATTGAGCCTAATAAGGAATGGTGAATACACACATGCCCCAATTTTTTTCAATTCTCGGGTATACAGATAATTAAAAATTCCATATTTAAGTAGAAACTCGCTGATACGCGTCGGCGTTTGAAGTTACTCGGTGTTAAATCCATTAAATCCCGCTTTAATTTATCTCAATTTAACCAACGGTCGATTGGTAGAGAATGGCTTAAGGCATTAAGTCCGCCTATGTACAATATAGTACAAAACAGTGAATAAATAAATACATTATTCGTACATATTATTTAAAAACACTAAAAAACAAACCGGAAGGTGTAAAACACTGCACATTCTACAAAAGTCAATAAAGGAAATATCCCCGGAATGTTGGTTCCCATAAAATCCTCGGCAACGTTATGGTTTCCTCCATGATCTCAGGCGGAGATTCCTTCAATACCACAGAGTGTTCTAATATAAATTCCGAGATATAATTGTTTAGTTTGTCATTTAAAGTGATTGAATAT
This sequence comes from Sesia apiformis, assembly GCA_914767545.1. Taxonomy (NCBI): domain Eukaryota; kingdom Metazoa; phylum Arthropoda; class Insecta; order Lepidoptera; family Sesiidae; genus Sesia; species Sesia apiformis. The sequence goes on from OU611958.1 coordinate 3,918,321, forward strand.
CGTATTCGCCAGTAGAGCGTTTGAACAAATAAATACCAACTCCTTTGCAGCTTATTATTAATTTAATTTTATTAACTATTGTTTCAATAGACAGCTAGTTGGTGTCAATCGCAAATACAACATTGTGAAATAAAATTTTAATAACTCATTTACGAATGCATATAAATAACTCGATTAGCCAATGTTAAAATAATATTTAATTAATCTAAGAAGATCTTATAGCTAAGCTAAGTACTGCTATCTATCTTTAGCACACTGACATTAAAAATGCTAGTAAGTTCATATAAATCACAGTATTATTAAATACTCCGTATCGTAAATCCCTTCTTCGTCTAGTACACAAATTAGATGTGTATATAGGAGTGATAAACAAATTGTAACCAACCCTTCATGTAACGCGAACCTGTGTACAATCTCGGTGAATAATTGCACTTCCCCCTTGTAAAGTTAGCCGATAAGGCTGCAAGTTTATTCCTTAAAGTTGTACTGACGACAACACAATTTTAAACATTATAATCTATACATATATATATAACAAAACAGTAACAGGGTCAATGGCCGCTGAGGAACGTGGCAAATTCATATAATACTGCACTTTTCATTCTATAGGGTTAGAATGCAAAGATTGAAATTGAAGTAAAGATGTAATTCAAACCTTTGAAATTTTATAAAAATAAATGTCAGGATCCTCCCGTACTCGCGGCCCTCTCGGGTCCACTATTGTTACCTATAACGTAACAATAGAGTAACCCTATTGTTACGCCACTGAACAGGGTTGAGTTTGTATATTGACTTAATTTAAAAACATATTGGTGGATCTCTATTGAAGCTACAGAATCCAAAACAGTAGTTTTTAATATTTTTGTCTCTAAGTTTGTCCGTTCGTCTGTTTATTTCAGCATCACATAAAATCTACTGAACGGATTTTGATCTGGTTTTCACTAATGAATAGCTAAGTATCCAGAAGGAAAACTGGTATTTTCTTCATAAGATACAAGGAAGTTGAGTTATAGAGAAAAATAAAAAAAATAATTTTAATAGAATTACTCATGTCGGTGCTTTTACTGGTGTTATTAATCTTTTACAGCTGCTTAGTCCACGCGAGCGAAGCGGCAGGCGGAAGCTTGTCTTTTATAAATACTTTAGTTTGACAGTGACAGACCTCTTTAGTGGGACCTACTTTAAGTTTTACAATTCTTTTCTAAATGTATTAACTTTTCTGTTATTTTACTTTTGTGTTGCTTTTATTCTTTGGTTTAAATATCTTAACTGTTAAAATCTTAAACATGGTAACATAATACATTGAATTGTTAATTTTAATCATTTGGGGTGATATCGTCACGCACCCCGGCTTTTTTTTCTCTTTATTTTATTTAAGGGCTTTATCAAGTTGTATTTCTATCACTTAACATGTTACAATATGAATGCTGTGTTCTCCTGTAAGAGGCTACCATATGTGTATATTATAACGTTTATCATGTTTGAATAAAATGAATAAAATAAAGTTTGAATAAAATGTCGTTGGCGAACCTAATAAAATAAAAATCAGTTGTTGTTAGTTATTACGTTTTTTCAGTGTGCTATTAGTATTTCCTTTTTGCTTTTAACATAAAAATGTAAATCTAAGTTTGGTACTAAAAATTTCCGATACTAGCCACTTTAGTACATAAATAATATTTAAAAAGTAATTACAATATTTGCAAATGGAACTCTTTGGCTGTAGAATAAAGTTTGTTTCATCTAGCAGTCATTTGCTTTTTCATTGTGACGTCATTTTAAAAATTGCGTATCTACTTTACGATGAATTTTACTCATGAAAATTTTCGCTGTATGATTTTCCACTATTTTAAGTCTAATTTGACAGCTTAGCAGAGCCTCGCTCGGGTTCAAACTGCTTTTAGCCATGAAGCACCAAGCAAGACGATAATTTATAGCTGGTTTACAAAACGAGGTCGTGTCAATCTCAGTGACGAATTTCGTGAAAGTCGCCCATCCCCCGCTGTCAACAACAAAAACATCGATGCTGTACGCCATATGATCGAAACAGACAGGCATGTGACCTACCATGAGATTCGGGCATCCTTAGGAATAGGCATGAGTCAGATATAATCAATCTTATACAAACATTTTTCTGTACGAAATATGTGCTCGCGGTGGATGCCACACAATTTGACTGAGGCTCAAAAAACGGAACGCGTCACTTGGTGCAATGCCATGCTTACCAGATTCAACGAAGGGACGTCAAATTTGGTGTTGAACATAGTAACAGGTGACGAAACATAGATTTACAGCTACCACCCCAAAACAAAGCAATGATCGATCATTTAGGTCTTTCAAGATGAGCCGAATCCCACCAAAGTGGCGCGTGTGCAAAATGCCGCGAAGCAGATGATCGCTACTTTTTTTTTTTTAAAATTGGACACGTGGCTGTTGTTGCTTTAAAGAATCATCGTACCGTGAATGCTGATTGGTACACGACCATTTGCTTGCCGGCAATTATTGACAAAAACTTGACTTTTTTTTTATACAGATTAGTGGGCGGACAAGTAAGCGGTCCCACGTGATGGTAAGCGTTACCGCCGCCCATGGACACCTGCAACACCAGGGGGTATGCGGGCGCGCCGCCGACTTTGCAAAATCCTATTCACAGCTCTCTTGAAGAACCCCATATCGTAGCTTAATGGAAAGACCTCTTCAGGCAGTTCGTTCCACTGCCTACGGGTTCGCGGTATAAAATCTTTTTTGGACCGAACAGTGCGCGACACCTCCGTATCGAGGAAATGTGGATGGACCGCACTTCTGTGACGGGAGGTGAGGTTGTAGAAACCCGATGTGGGAATTATATGAAACAGTTCTTCAGAGCATTCCCCATTGTACAGGCGGTAGAACACACAGAGACACGCAACGTCTCTCCGAATGCTGAGAAATTCTAAACCGCCCGTGAGAGTGGGATCGTCGACAATACGAACAGCACGTCGTTGGATGGAGTCAAGTGGGTCCAATTGGTATTTCGGTGCGCCGGCCCAGAGATGAGAGCAATACTCCACATGGGGCCTCACCTGAGCTTTGTAAAGCATTAGGAGTTGCCCAGGGGTGAAGTACCGCTTCGCTCTGTTCAGCACACCGAGCTTTTTGGAGGCCATTTTGCCCTTATTTTCCAGATGACCCCTAAATTCGACTTACTGACTGAATTGGTTGACTGAACCAAACACTGAAATTGGTTTATTGGTGTATTCACTCAAAATATTCGCTCACGGAGAATATTTTGAGAAACAATAAATTGATTTTTGGCCATTCATTGTAATTTTTTCTTATTCATTCAGGAAACTTTCAGTGTCGCCCTCTTATAAACCAGATTTTTAATACAAAAAAATGGGCGCAATTTAGACATAGACAGGTTATTTGAAATTTTAAATTTCGATTCCAATGTATATAGTTTTAATATTAATTAAATTGTTACTTTAATGTTTTTACAAAACAAAAAATATTTAAAAACAACATCCAATTCCGCTAAAGATCAAACAAATTTTAGATCATGTTTACAAGGGATATTTTTAAAATTAAATTATTTTAATGATGTATTCCTCCTTCCCTTAAATATTCTACACGATGTATTCTTTAAAAAGACAACCACTCTCCTTTTTTAAAAATTACTGTCGCCATGTTATTTTTTACGAAAAAATGTACACAAGGAAAAGATCTTAGAGTCCAATGCTGTACCTATTCCGCAACAGACTGAGTACGTTTAAATGGCCCAGATACTCCACTCTTACAGATAGACTACTCTGAAGACTAGCAATAAATTTCTTACGTGAGTGACAAATGCCACTTGAAATGAATTGAAAAGGGGAATGAAAATGAGCCTTGGGCCAAGGCCAAGGCTGATTTTCCTTCCCTTCCTATTTGATCTCCTACCATTCTACTCAGTTTATCTGGCAAAATATAAAAGGCAAGATGGGGTGGTATGATAATTATTAATTTTTATTCTCAGAAAAAGTCTCAAACATAATTATAACACCTTTAGTTTTCATTAAACACTTTCACTGCTGACTGTACCTACCTACTCGTAAAATGATACGGAGGGTGTCTTAATCGCGTGTAGCGGTTTACGTAGGCAGACACTGGGATTAGATACACCCCCCCCCCCCCTTCCCCTAACCCTTGATTTTCTTTTATAAAATAAAGAAATAAAGTAATGCGAAGTTTTCTTAAAGTTTTGTTAATGGCCTGTACGAACATTTTTCTAATCAATATCGTCCATGAACATATCGAGTGGTTATTTTTTGTGACAGCCGAAAGTTGTGGCTGTGACATTTTTCTGGTTCAAGAAAATATTGGCGAAAAAGTGAATTAATCCAAAAGTAAGAGGGCTCCTAGATTGCCGCCAAATGATCTCCGTTCAAGTGGTAATTCGTTTCTTCTTACGTGGAAAATATTCTTTGTGTGACTTTGTATGAACCCCAATTATGGTAAGTATGAAAAAGGGAGGCGACGTTATAAGAATTTGAGTTATGAGGTTTTGTCAGGCACATAAAAAGAGTTATATTAGTATAGGTTGGGAACCAAACATAACTCAAATAGTTAGACCAAAGTATTTCACCCTAAGGAATACTGGATTGGTGTCCGACGGCTTTAGGATAGTCCCACCCAACCTCTTCCTTTGGGTGTATTAAAACGCTACTAACGCTACCACTAACCATTGGCTTGACCAGCGCGGTGTTTTAAAGCCATACATGCCTCATGTAAATGTGCAAGAAAAACAGGATGGTTACGGTTATTGTATATTTGTTTATTTTTTAAGTGAATATAAATTTATAAATTAACCAATCTCATTAACTATAAAAGGCGTCAGACGTTCATTCAGTCCACCTGATGGTAATTGGATACTGTCGTCCATAGACATCCGCGATACTTGCCACCATTAATCCAGAATGACACACGTTGGCACGCCACTGGATGTGCTGCCTACATTTGCAGATTAACGAATGGATCACGAGAAATAGTTGGGAAAATAGTATGGACTCTGGCGTATCTCACTCACTACCGAAACACATACGTATATGGGGAAATACTAAAAAGTGGAAATCAAAGTCTTCTGTGATAGAGGGGCAACGTGGCCAGTCGAGTACGCCCAGTAGCTGTGGGAATGCAGTGTGCACTCTCTCCCTACAATTATATTTGAGCATTGGTATTTTTATTATAAATAAGAGGGTATGCTATAAATTAAAATGTGCAGAGGGAGGGCCGCGGTGGTCGAGTTGTAACAAAGCAACGGTGACTGACGGACGGACACTGCTATTTCCTTTATTCGGCTATTTAACCTTCATTTTATATTGATAATTGTATTTCGGCTTGTAATGATAATTTATATTGATAAGTGTATAAAAATATTATTGTATTTTGGTAATTTTAATCGGTGTATATGTGATAACAGTGTGTGTGTGCTCACAAGAGTGTTAGAGTGCTTACTTAGAGTGCTTTGGACTCCCGGGAGTGAACGCTGTGCGGCTTGGACTCAAAGACGTGTCAAAGTAAGTGGTATCACCTCCTATTTTGAACATGCCATTACCTGAAAAAGTATACCAATTTCACGAACAGCTTATATATAATCAACCCATTCGGCACCTCTTAGTCAATAAAGTCTTTGGGGGTACAATTAACCAGATGAATGTGACTCGAATTTGACACGAGTCAAATTTCAAGAGCATGTTTGTGCTCATAAGGTTTTCAGTTAATATTTCGGCTATGCCTTGATTTTATTTTTTAAACCTTCATGCGAAAACGTTACGAATATCTCATAGTAATTAAACTGTTTTTTGAATAATTTGGTAATTGGATTATGTGACATATTGTCTGGAATATTCAAAACGAAATTATTTCCTCATCATTATCATACATTATCATAATGTTTCGAGATAAGACTCCTTATAGCGATTCCTCTTCCTTTTATGTGACCTCTCAAATCATGTGTAACGTCTTATTACAGTTTTGTTTTTGTAGAAAAAATAGCAGAAGGGCATAGAGTCCATCTGCTGTTAAGTGAACGGTGCGTACAAAGACTTCCGCAACACACGGATACGTAACGGATACGTAACGGATACGTTTCCCAAAAATAACAAACATTGGCTTACCCCTGAATAATCCGTGTAACATTAGAGATATTATAAAATTGAATTTGAAAAAGAACTTAATAAATTAGAATTGGAAATAGAAATTTTTCTCATTCCTTTACAGTTTTCGTTCCTCCTCGAGTAGATAGAATGGGATTGCGGGTAGAGAGTAAGTATAATGGGAATGGGAATAGGATGGAGAGTCACATATTTTTTGGATAAAATAAACTAAAAACTGATTGCCAAGCAACAAATTTATCATTCACGTATTTTTAATAGTTCATTTAAGCACTTTATAGAAACTTCCTTTGTTAGTCAAAGGTACAAACATTTACAAACATAAGTTTATAAACTTTAAATTTTAAATATATTAAAAATCTATATACTTAATATTAAACTAATATTTATATATGGTATAAAGATTGGGACCTTGTGGCAAGGTATCCAGCATGCTGGCGGCATTACCACGTTGTGTAAATTGTATTGTATTAATTAAAAATAAATTATATATAATCTAGTATAGTGAAATCAACGAGACATGGGCTTTGCGTTTGCGTGAGTGCACACCGATAGTGTACAGTGCGAACCATTTCCACAATCGTATGGATATTTCGGCACCCATTCACACAGATGCAAAGTTCATGTCTCGTTGATTTCACTGTAGTACTAATTATCGGGAAAATGTATTCTTTTACAGAGCAACGTCAGAATACAATGCGTTTTGTCAGCAATCTGTAGACCTTGATTTGTTCCATATTGACCTACTCTACTGTGGTAAGAAATTTAATTTCAACTCGGGTTTTCAGTTTCCCACCTCGCTAGCATTTCTTTCAATAATCATGAATATTTTTTTTCTCATTATACTCTTGTCTGCAACCTTAGATAGCCATCTGTGGAAACTTATTGGTTTTAATTGTCTGTCCATCTCAACTCTTTTTGTGCATATTGTTCTGTTAATGCTTAGTTTTCCATGTAAACATAAGATAAAATAAAAATAAATACTTCAGAATATACACTGTAATTATTTAATTAAGATGTTATATAATTAATATGGCCTATAATTGTGTAACCGAGTTTAGGTTTGTTAAACTATGATCTTAGAAACAAACAAACAAACAGATAAACTGTAGATTGCTGAGGGTGTTTCTACCAGATATACTGGTGAGGAGACTCCCAGAAATCAATGCACAATATAAAATTAGTCATAGTGATATCATAGTATGTAATGAAGGCGGGCAAATTTACTGCTGACAAACTGTACCTACTGCAGTTACAATTTGTAATAGTTCGGTGTATGTTGTCTGATAAAATTTAATAAAAAAAAAATAAGCAGGTACAATTAACATTAGATTATTAGTATTATTACATTGTTTTCTACCCGTCTCAATCTGAAAGATATTTCTTTACAAAACCTTTTAAAAACCAGAAACAACAAAGCGAAGTACCCTTCACGAGATAATAAATGAAAAGAATGTAGCGAATACATTACATCAGATTGGAATATTAATAAAAGCAGTACAGTCAGAAAAAGATGAACTTGTACGCAATACACATTAGCGTGTTTCAGACTGTACAAACAGTCGGATGAAATAGGATCAACATTAAGAATATCAAACATCAAACAAAACGCCTATTAGATGAAATATAAATGAAACTGTACGTTAAAATATATCTTATTTCTAACAAAACAAAGTCTAATATCATTTAAAAGACGATGCGAATGTATTAAAATATGATAGAAGTTTTTGTACATACCGCTAGATACATGTAGCATTCCAAATAGCGTAGTCTCTTTTCGTGTTATTGAAGTAAAGTATTGATTAACCGTAACCATGACCCGTCTTTTTATCATCCATGTTTGAACATGAGGCCTCCACATGCACATCATCCTGTACATAAGGGATGTATGGCCTCAAAACGCCACGCTGGACAAGTGGGTTGGCGAGACTACTTTTTTAGAAGTAGTGTAGTTCATCACCGCTTGTGGTAGCGGAATTATTATCCTTAAGTCGCCTTTTACAATACCCACGCGAAAAGAGTTCTATTCTAAAACAGTGAGTGATGTCGGCCGGTACGCTATACACACCACAATACCGTATTATTCAAGGAGATACTTCTTAAATTTTGATTGATGTTATCGCAAATTTCTATAGGCGACGGTATCTGCTTACCATTCGACAGACTGTCTCCTCGTCTGACACCTTATTCCTATGAAAAGATCACTTTTATACCTTGTATTAATAAAAGTAGTAGGAAACAGCGTAGGAGTTTCTGATAAATCTTTACGCCACACCAACATGACGGCAATGTGTCTGTTACATGAAAAAATTGTCATGTTTGATCTACACCTATTTGATTTGCGTCAAAAGAGATACAAATTGAATACATAGCAATCAATTCAGTTAAACGGAACACAAACAACTTCTGTAATACATGCTTCCGTGGTTCGACACGTTTTATTATTTTTGTATCTAAATATGAGCAATTTATTTTATTGTTCATATCAATATTCAACATTTTAGGTATGACAGAAAATCAAAACTTGAAATGAAATGTTCAAAGCAAAGCAATGATAATTTAACGTGAAAACAAATGATAAAAATATGTGAATATAGATATAGGTAGGTATAATATATCGAACATCGTAGTTATTAGATGCATTTTATTTTATTTTGAAATTCGAATCGATATATCGAAACTCAAAGTGGCCAGTAATAAAATCGGTCATTTCATTAGTAAGCACCTAATAAAAGCTAAATACCATATCATCAGACTGTTTCTCTCCACTGCAAAATATAAGCCTCTAGGATATACACAAAATGACCACAAACAACTTCCAAAATGAAAGTTCACAATTATGATCTACAGTGATTAATAATAATAATGGTATTAAATATTTCTCCAAAAAATAACAATACGATAAACAATGTCTACACCCTATTCTCTGTCTCTTATCAACATCTCAATAACAACTTAATAGGTACCATTACCAATTCTCAGAGACAATTGTCTACAAGCAAATATCGAGCAACAAAAGGATATAACCAGAAATGGACTAAATTTACGATCGCGATAGAGAGCCATAAACACATACTGAATGGCTTTTGGAAACATTCGCTCAGTGCTTGTTGAACAGTAAAAATGAGTGCCCACTTATGATTGCAGAAAGATTTGTTTATCTGAAGAATCTGAACTGACAATAGAGTATTGTTAAGTGTCACCGATGTTACACTTGGAGATTTATTTGGCATCTTACAAACTCGACCTCAAGTACGTGACGCTTCAAGCTTAAAAACTTGTTTTATTTTTCATTGTTGATAATTATATATTTAGAAGTAGTTGATAGCTTATAACAAAAAATATGTATGAGTATAATAACTTGTAAATAACTGTAACGTTGTTTTTTGTATGGACGAAGGCGGCGTACGCGCATACAGTCCACCTGATGGTAAGTAAATACTATCGGCCATTGACATCCGCGATAAATGCCAACATTAGTCCAAAATGACAAAGGTTGGCACGACCCCGGATCGTTCAGGCACGTTCAGATACATCTCCAAGTTATCACTACCGTGTGACAAAGTCCCGCTTACCTCACTCGGCGTGCATTGTTAGGTACTTAAAGACACGCTGCCAAAGAAGACAAAGGTTGCCAAGAAGAGATCGCTTTGGCGATAAGTTCGACTGTTTCGTATCGGTGTCCTATAAAGAGTTTATCTATATATCGATCTATAGCACTCATTTGTGATTGATTTCACCAGCAATGAGCAAAAGGTCCAACTAGAAATAACTAAACAAAGGAGTGTTCAGGAAAAAGTCTTCTAAACAGGTAACGATAGTTTTGAAAGCGGAAATATATCATTGATCAGAAAGGACAATGTCCCCGATGTATATATTATTGCTACGGCATCCTCGGATACAATCGACCAAACTCGACTCTTTTCGCGATACATTGGGCGCGGCCGTGGCGGTCGACCAGTCTCGCTTACGCAACGGACGCCGGCGCGTAACCATTAATTTACTTATTAATTTTATTATTTTCAAATAACAATCTATATCTAATCAGCGCCTTTTATTCATATAATAAATACGTCCTGCAACACACAACAGTTATAGAATATGTGATTAGATGTCGAGAGATTCTCTCAAGGCTCGCTAGTTAATACACACCAGCTAATAACAATTCTTCCATCTAGTTACTAATAGCCTCTTTTTTGGAACCGTTACTCATTTTTGTAAACTGTATCGATGAATTTTGCTTATAATTCTGAGTTGACATAAAATTTTAATTACTTTGTTGTAAAAATAATGATTCGGGCTTTGTATGTAGCATAATTTTGACGTCGATTAAATCAATTAACGTCCATTGATGGCATATTTCAATAACTTATTCCTTACTAATACAACCCAAAGTAACCTTTGAACTTCTCCAAAGGTTTCCAATGTTAATTGGGCTGCTAAAATATGCTCTAAAATTAGCTGAACCCGAGCGACCACGCTGCAAGCAACTACATAAATAAATTCCCTCTCAACCACTGGAATAAGCAAGCCTTTCTCGCGAACCTCTATTGTGTTGCGACAATAAACGAAAATTGTCATAACACAAAACGACCAGGTGTTATTAAAAATTCCATCATAGTAAGCCTGCGGCTGAATATGGTATGAGCTGGTGCAAGGTGTAACTCAGACGGATCAATTTCAAACCACACCACAACCACAAAAGCTGTTACGAGTGGTCCTTATGTTGCTTGACTCTCGTTGAAACTGAAAGCAGGATTGATTACCTTTTGTTGCAGATCCCCGTACGAGTATTAATTATTACACCTGTTCAGATGGTAAAAACGTTCATTCGATTTGGGATTCACTTAGTAATTTGAATGGCTCTGAGTTAAAAGTGGCCTCGTCGCGCCATTATATTGAGTGAGAGGGGCTCACCATCCCATCCAACTTCATCGAGTAGGGAGTATAATGGGACAACTTCTTGTCTATTTATACCCTTTATTACCCATCCCATTTCCCTTAAAGAAGAATTGAAAGTGTAGTAGGATGAAGAAAACTAACTTCCCTAAGCCTTGGCTATCTTTCCCAAACTTTTCCAGTCCTTCATTTTTCCAGGTGGCGTGCGGACAACATTGGTTATTATTGACTGATGTTTGCATGTATAACCATGATTATCCATAGGCGACAGTATCCACTTAACACCAGGTGGTTTAGACGTCTGTCCATAAAAAACCATTTTATTTTTTATTTCCATTTTATTTTTACCATTTTATTTCCATAAAAAAACTGAAGATTTTCAGCTTGTCCTGTTTTGACAATTCCGATGTACATTGTATGCGGTATCGAAACGCGCCGTCTGTCTGAAGTGTACACGAATACAGTTAAAAAAAGAACTTCTCTCTCTATTCATCACCAAATGAAGTAGTTTTTGCACGTCGATTAAAACTTAAGTACATCTATCGCCTTTAATATTCATATTGCATATCATTATCATATCACCGATTTTATTGTGGTAGAACGATGTAGCGGTGACACACCGCATCGTGTGGGCTCGCATTCTTCATCTCTGTGGACAAGTAACCACTATTGTTTTGTGGTGTCCTAAAGTGATTCGTCTGAGTTCAACCAAAATGTGGTCACAAAAGGTCTTTTCATCGCTATTCACGGGAAGATTGCGGTTGAATAGTGAACGGGCTCGACGACGATATTCTGAATTATTAGCGGAGAAGCTTGTTAATTGAATGCTCTTTCAGAGTTCTCTGAAATATTTCAATACCCGATTTTATGGTGAGTTTCAATAGGACAATAATTTATTTCATACAAATATCTCTTAACCTCTTAGCCGACACAAATAAAGTATTATACTCGTACTCTTATTTCTAATATTTTTCTTTCCTTATTTTGATAATAACTATGTCAAATATCTGTATTGTATTCTAATAAGTCAAACAAATGATCAAAGTCAGTAGGATTTCGGGAGACAGAGTAATTTGCGCGTTAAGAACATAAGACCAGATCAGATCAGATTTATCATCCAACGGATATATCAAAAGAGAATTCGACGAAAAAAAGGTGGTTTGTAATTTTCTCGGTGTATATTTTTGGATGAATCATATTTTCGTAACAATTACTTTTTATAGATGATTTTATAGATTTTATAGATGTGTTGGCAGCAATATATAGGTATACCCCATTCACATTAAGAAAAAAGTGATTTTATCCGTCCAATGTAGCATAACACGACATTAATCTCGTACTCGGTCGATATCATTGCGTGACTGATAGTGATGACATTTTTTTCTTAACTTGAACAAAGTATAGAATAAACACTTTTATGTGTTCTTAATTACACATTAAGAATTAATTAATGAATATTATATATATTAAATAATTGGCTTAGATATTGGTTATGATCAAGCAATAAACAGAAGCAATCTGTTGAAAATAGGTAAAGTTTATCTATAGTTTCTATATTTTCGTACTGTAGTATATTTAACCACTTTAAATTTTTTTTTTTTTATAGTGAAGAGGGCGGACGAGCAAGCGGTCTCACGTGATGGTAAGTGTTACCGCCGCCCATGGGCACCTGCAACACCATGGGGCATGCGGGCATATGCATGTTAGTCCACGTCATACATAATATTTATTAATATTATGTATGACGTGGACTGACATCTACGTTAATATTAAAACATGTGCGACGAGTGAGTTTCCAGTAATGTTCTAAAACGACTATATGGTCTAAAAATCAGCCTCCTCTTCAACCTCTCTGGCCATTCACCAATAATCACCGAGTGAACATAATCTACTTGGAAAGTCACTTGTGACCATCTAATCTATATATATATACATATATTACAATTGTAACAGAGCCGTGTCTGTATACGAAATATTTTTAGAAAAAAAAAACAATGCAGTGTACTTTATGAACGATACAGAACCCAAAACAGACATTTTTATAATTTTTGTCTGTCTGTATATCTGTCTAAATGCGCATCACGCAAAAGCTATTAGACATTGGCATAGTTATAGCCTATGACCTGAGTTAATATTTAGGATACATGTTGTAAATAAAGTTCCTAAAAGAATTATCATTAAGTACGCATGTACGAATACATCCGTTACATAAAAAACACTAAATGGATTGTATTGAAACTAACTATAATGATTGTTTATGTCCTTGTTCTTCTTATCCCGAACTATTACAAGTTCTCTCGGAAATCATTATCATGATGCGTCGCCTAATAAAATGGATTAGCAATATGTTAGTATAAGTGGGAATTATAAACATGACAGGCGTCGTTGGGGTTTAAATTCGAGATCATTAGAATTCCAATACAGTGGCGAGAGGGCCTCGGTGAATTAAACAACTGGATAGCCACAATACAACTGACCCTATACAGAGAATATAAAAATGATAGTAATACATATGTGAAAGGGCTGCTTGCATTGCATTGCAATACATATGTAGTAACAACAAAAGAATACAACTGCGAGGGTAGGTCTCTTATCTTAATTAACATGTCTACCCTACCAATATTAATCCTCTGCTGTACGTGTGTACGTGTGTGCGTGTGTGTCATCGTTGCCAGTGTGCTGTCCGTCTGTCATGAATCTTATTAAAGTTTGGCCCTAAACTTTGGCTACCGGCTAATAGCCGTACTTTATGGTTTCCTGTGTCATCATTATCATATTTATGAGTGCTTAAGAATCCAAGGAGTGCGGACATTTTTTAACAGATGTGTATTCAAGTAATCACACTTTAAAGTGCAAAAGTCCATGCATACGAAGTCGCGGGCACAGTTAGTACGAAAATATACTGAACACTTTTATCTTAACAATGTCTTATCTTGACAAAAAACTATAATTAAAGACATTAAAAGAGGAACTGCCCCGACTTTGGTAATCATTTTCTTTTTATACCCTCTTGCAACACCTCTAATTCAACTACTATTTTTTGTGAGGGTAAGAACGAATTCAGTGTTATTATTCGAATATTATTCTTTTATTTTATTACTTCAACAAATTTTTATAAAAATGATATATAGATTATTATTTGGGACGATGTGTATCCAGGGGTTGCAACTTGTAAGAGATAAAATCTCACTTTCATCATTACTTATATTATTACTTATATAGCCGTGTTTTTTTATCTTCGATATTTCGAGATTAGTAATGGTAAAGCTATGTGTATTAACATAAGAATAGTTAATTAATTATACTTATAGTATTAATAACTTAATAGGTCGCGCTCGGTAGGAATGAATAAGATATGAGTATGTGAATCTGAATCAATTCTTTGAAACCTCGAACCTTGCTTGAATTTTTTCAACATTTCCTAACAAATATAAGGTTTTATTTCAAGCTATTTTCAGAAAAATACGCGGGATGTCGTTAGTAAGCGATTTAGGGTATTATCACTCTCCTACCAATCTGTTTAACTGCACCCTACACGTATTTACATGTTATTTGTGCAGATTAATTATCGTGTCTAGAAGTTGCTATTCAAGCAACACAGTTAACGAGCTTTTGTTTACTCTACAATCTTTGGAATTTATAACAACACATCCTACCAAACTGTCGGTATCGATTTATTAACGTTTAGGCTTTTCTGACTTAAGATTTCGTTGTTTCAAGATTACATCAAAATGGAAATATCTGATTTTAAAAAAAACATAAAATAGTTTTTTTTTAAGATTCCACTAAAATCTCTATATCTGGGAAACTAAGGCTAGCTAGGAAGAAATAATAAAAATAGTAAACATAGAAAGCTAGATAATACAAAGGTACCTTCACCTGGGTCACCTGGAGGCGTGACATCTTTTGTCATTTCCCATTTTCCTAACTATTTCTCCGAATTTACTGCTAAATTTTAAAACGTCGTATCCGACGTTTAAAATGTTGGCATGTTTCGCGAATGTCTATAGGTGACGTTATTCACTTACCACGATGTGGACTACTAGCTCGATCGCCACCTTCTTTCTACAAAAAAATAAAAATTATACTCTAGAACTGACAATAGTTCTCTAAGCACTTGAAAATTGGAACGATTTTTTTTTACTGCAAACTAAACGTCCAATAGTTGAGTGTATCGTTTTATAACAAATAAACCTCTCATTCATTTATTCTTTAATTTTCTCAGATAATATCACATCATCTAAAAGATAATAAAATAATTCTACTTTAAATTAATAGTGTAGATTATCGTGTAATCCTCATTACACTCGAGCGTGTGGACACACCAATATTCCACGTTGCAAATTAACAACACACGGCAACACTGTACTGAACATTACACTGTACACCGTTGGTATTAATTACAGAGTAGGGAACGAAGATGGAAATCATTTTTGAAATTTTATACTTGCCCTCTCCTATCAGATATATAATCCTTTCCTACTTATCTCATCCAGCATGAGGTACATTACCCATCTAACTCTATTAGCTACTCTTTTAGTGGATATATTAGGTAACTATTATTAACCACTATTCTTCTTGCAGTGCCATCTTCTAACATAGATTGGCAATCATCATGGCTATTTGTATTTTTAAAACTGCATCATAGAATAGCACCCGCTTTTGCCGTATCGTTAGCGTAAGTTCATCCTGGAGTAAGCCGGAATGTCCTTCGCCTTCCAGGCGTCCTCTTGTCTTCATATATGTTGTTTCTCATTATATAAACGAAATCATTATGTGGAATTATATGTAACGTGTAGTGTAGGACGGCTTTAGAATAGCACCTTACCAGCTCTTCGCGTAAGTAAATGACGACTCAGGGACACCAAAGCAGCTACCACATGCCAACACGCTTTATCAGCGTGGCGTTTTAGGGCCATACATCGCTCATATACGAGAAGAAGCTCATGTCCAGCAGTGGATGTCAAAAGGGCTGGTTTTATCGCCCTAGTTGTTTGTCAAATTAGCTGTTAAAGCACATGAGATAAAATGAACGCTCTGTATTTCTTTATTAGTCTACAGTTTATACTCGTATGGTATCGATTAAACACTGCATGAACATGATGCAAGACAAGGTAAATCAATTTGTCACTGGCTTGAAGTTATTCAGTTTAAACTACATTGAAGAAGTTGTTTGTCGCTATTAGTTATAAAAATACGTATATTACATGGGATAATGATCCCTCTGTATTTATTTATTGGTCTACAGTTCATACTCGTAAAGTGTCGTGCAAACACTACACGGACAAGACGAGTCTTTTTGTTGGTGGTTAGATTTTTTCGGTTTAAAATGAACCGTTTAAGTTAATTGTTTAATTAGTTGCAAAAATGTATGAAACAATATGAACAGTTTGTATTTCTTAATTAGTCTACAGTTCATACACGTATGGTATCGATTAAATACTGTACGGGCTTGGTGCACGACAAGGTAAGTACATTTGTCGCTGGCTAGTAGAAGTACCTATAAAAGAGTTCACGAGATAATACTTACTAAGTATATAACCGAAACATTATTGAACGTTATTGTATATTGAAAGCAAATAAAAAAGCAAAATATTAATATGTTTATTTAAATAACGGGTTATTAAATTCACTAAGCAAAATAAAACGGGTTAATAAATTTACTAAACGTTCCAAACACGAAATATTAAATGTAAATATTTCTAGCTTACCCTAAACGCCGAAGTTGTTTCACCCCAGATGTGTTCAAAGTCACCCCTATCAGTTACTAGTAGCTCATTCAATAAACAGATAATAATTTGAAAACTTCTTACGATGTTCGAAGATTGAGCTATAAAATTATTAAGTTTTATTCTATCTATTAAATGGTTTAACATTATTTACCTTTCGTAAGTAGATTTCATAGAAATCTACGCATTGCGGAGATCACGCCTTTACTACATCTCCATCTCCACTACATCTCCAATAAGGGTCACCAGCGGAATCCAAAAACCATATTTGTAGACAAAACGCAGGGCACGTTTCATGTCGGATTAAATTAAAATTTAGCAGTATAATTATTTATGTCTCGGTTCAGTTCGAGGATGAGCCAAATCGGTTCAATATATCACTAAATACTAACTTAAGTCTTTCATAACTTTGTTTCTGGTTTAAACCGCAATGAAAGTCATAAAAATCATTGAACGAAAATGTTCTCTTGTTAAATTCATTTTTCCGCAAACACTTAATTTTCAAATTGCCGCCAGAAATTAAAATTAAATGACAGATTTGAAAATTTAATGGTGTTTGACAAGCAAAGTTCCATTTACAAAATTCGAATTCGTTTTTTTTTTCTAAGGAATTGTAGGTACAGTAGCCAGTTCTAAGAAGTTTTAGTTTGACCTATCATATGTTATTTAAACTATTGTTATATAGCTCGTAAACCTCAATAACACATTTTCTTCCTAAAACGTACGGAAAGTGGGAAAATCTTTCTTTCCACTGGCGCTGGGACTTTTTGACGGTAACTCGAAAAGTGAGGTTGATTTTTTTTTTTGGTTAATTTTAAAAAATACTGAGCGACTATGTGACATACTTCGATGTACCTTCAACGGGGTTGGCCATTGGTAGAATATGTTTTAGACCTTTAAATTGTTTAGTACGAAGAAAAATCTTGACAGTGGTAGAATGTGCTCTGTGCACCATTGCCATATATGAAGAGAAAAAAAAAACTGGCGCTGCTCTCGGTCTTTTTTATGTCACATCTATTTGTCAGTTTATTCTATGACAAACAACTTGGCTTCGTTCAGGTGGCATTAATAGGCCCGGACCGCTAACATTTTTTCAAAAACATATGGTCATTGGTTTACAATACAAACGTTGCGATATCCTCGGGGACTCCATCTGAATTACTTTCTTTAATGTATTTTCAAAATCGGTCCCGTAGTTTTTACGTTTACGGAAAATAAGCAAAATGTTTACAGGAATTAAAAATTTCTAAGAACATGAAAAAAGAAAGCAATAAATAATTCCTTTTTTTTTCAATATTTTATTCCCAAAAAAACTTTTACGCCATTGGTAAACCCTTGCTTTTAACTTTATTTTTCTCCCAATTCTAACGATCACCACTATTCAAACTCTTACTGTATTGGTTAGTATGTTATGAACATTAAAAGACTAATAACAGTGACTAAGTAATTTATTAATATTAGACGTGAATGTGCGTCTTACCGAGGTCCCCTGACAAGAGAGCGTGTAGTCTATGGCCATAGGGTGGTAAGCACTCGTTTGACAAAACCACAGACAATACACTTACAGTAACAGTAACAGTAACTTACAGTAACACAATAAGAGTACAATAAACGATATTAATTTTGATTACTAAAATTAACCGTAATGAAATTTACAATAATGTATCCAAACAGTAATACTGGCCCACAGGGTGGCACAGTGTCATTAGCAGTGCAAACAGGAAAAGGATAAAGATAAAAAGGGACCGATTCGCGTCTAAAACCTCATCACCATGAGCATGAATAAAAACTGCCCATTTGCCCGCAGGACATACCTGAACCACAAGAAAGAAGATAAACAGTGTAATATCTTCGTACAAATGATCAAAACGCGTCCCCCGCACAATGATGCAACTAATGTCGTTAAAACGAACGCTAAACGCTTCAGCGCTTAAGCGCTGGCTCTATGTTAGTGCTATTGAAGCTTAACCTTAACCGTTTTAGACTCGAACTTTTAACTACACGGGTTTAAGACCGTGAAACATTAATTATTTGGACTATAATGCTCACTTGTCTTGCCCTTAAAACCTTAAACCTTATTACCTAGAGTCTTAAAAGTTCATTAGCGCTCCCTCAGCGCTCGAGTGTCCAACACTCAACGCTCGTTTTTACAACAATTAAATGCAACACATATATAAAGTAAGTTAGAGCGGTGACGCTAGTGCATGCTTGTATAACTTGCAAAAAATGTATAAAACCACATAAATGTGTATTTATACATAAAGGAAGTTTTTGTAAGAAAAAATATTAAAGTTGCCAGTTGATTGAAGGAAACTAGATTCACAGTTCCTAATAAACAGTGTCATCATTTCGTCTGTATACATAATAAAAAAATAAAATATTAAACATTACTTTTTATAACGATATATTATACTTTATATTTCAACCATAATTACATAACAATAAGGTTCGTTCTTAATTGTTAATAAATAATATATCATAAGAACACCCAACAACTTTATTAGTACCTACTTTCTGCGTCACTTTTGACCCGCACACTGTAAATCTACCTAGGTATATTTTTTTATCAATAATAAGACGTAATCATAGCATCTAAAAGTAACAAGACCTTTCATTATCATTAAACGATTAACCTAGAAAAGAGTCGACTCTAGCGCCGCCTCTCATTTTCACACAGCTGTATTCTGAATGTTTTTACAAAGATGCGCTACACTTACTTCTCTATACTGTGCTTGAACAGAGGCCGAATCATAGAGTGGAAAATGGCTTGGCATCGCCCCAAACGAATACGTGTGTGTAATAACGAAAATCCACTTTCAGTTATGTTTTATGCGTCTGGCAACACTCTATAATGCTCGGACGGAACCCTCGCAAAACAAATATAACATTTGCATTCCACTTTCACCAAGTTCTCTTTTATCTTTGGAAATAGAATTCAGATCTAACTTTTGAATGTTTATCTGGGAGAAAACAGAAGTTTGTAAAGAAGTAGCAAATTGCTCCCCTACCTCGGAAGGTAACTGTTGACTGAGAATTATGTTAAAGATATTATTCTTTAGTATTTAAAGAAAGTGCATAATACTTCATCATTGTTTTAAAATTGTATTTGCTTTTCTTGTTTTCTAGGTCTGTTTTTACATTGCGTTTAGTAGACGTCAAACATTAATCAGTTTTGTTTTGTAATACTTATATTAGTTCGTTTTCATTATTAATTTAATATCAAACTTCGTTTAACTTGCTCTATTTTATTTTCAATTCTTTCTTATCTTATTAGTAAACCAAGCTGCGTCCAAGTTATGAAAAAAGTGTCAAAGTTCAATGTTTATGAATTTTGACAAATGAAGTTGATTGATAGATAAACTCTTTATTGTTCACCGACAAATGTTACAAAAATACTATTTATATAAGTAACACTAGGAGTACAACAGGCGGCCTTATCACCAAATCGATCTCTTCCAAGCAACCTTTGAGTGCTATGGAGAAAACAGATAACAATATGAAATAAAGGTAGATAGTAATATTCTTGTACCATTCCATACATATACCAAAAGTTCCAGTCTTTCTCTACTATAGGCTACATATAGACCAGAGTTTCTTAACCTGGGGTCCATGGACCCCAGAGGGGTCCGTGACGGGAGTGCTGGGGGTCCATGTCAAATATGAAGACAATAAATACTGCGCGTGATCCATCTAAAAATGTAGGTAGGTAGCTATCACTCGCTCGCTCGAGCGCTCGCTAGTCACCGCTACGCAGTGGAGCAGCTACGTCTCACTGACGACCGTCACGCGCTAATCTTTACTTACTCTGTGGTAATAAATAAAAGGTTTTGTTCCAAAATGTCTTGTTTTCTTTCCCTACAATAGAGTTTGAAAGGGGTCCGTCAGAATTTTGAAATTTTGAAAGTTGTCCGTGACTACAAAAAGGTTAAGAAACCCTGATATAGACTACACATATAGGCCTCTGCTAAGGTTCCCCACCACCCTCCAATCTTTGGCCCTTCATTCATCCGGCCACTACCGGCAAACATCTCCAAGTCGTCAGTCCTTCTGTCCTAAGGACGTCCCACACTACTCTTCTCGGTACGTGGTCTCCATTCAAGCACATGATATGCGGCAGATATGACCTACACGCCTTTTGTAAATTCAACTTGCTGATGGACTATGTCGGTGATTCATTCTTTGGCGAATCTCATCATTTCATATCTTATCCCGCAAAGATACTCCAGGA
Source organism: Sesia apiformis (assembly GCA_914767545.1). NCBI lineage: Eukaryota > Metazoa > Arthropoda > Insecta > Lepidoptera > Sesiidae > Sesia > Sesia apiformis. The sequence continues at coordinate 3,939,305 of OU611958.1, forward strand.
ACAGCTCTGGCGATAGCTTCTGTCTAGTATGTCTGTCTTCTGTCTGTACTCTTATGTCAAAGTCTACAAAATAAACTATGTACTATAAATATCATAATATATGTCACACTGTTCAATAATAATGTAACAGGGTCGGCCGGGGAATGCATCTTAATTATTACATGCGACATTTAAGGGTAGGTACCCTTAGCTAATCAAAGCCCCTCTGTTTACCAAAATTTTAACCCTCTCCTGTACACCCACATTTTTAATTTTACGAAAGAAACGTTTTCTAACAATAAGTACCAGTAGAACAGAAAATTATATTTATGGAACAGCTTCAGTAGGTACTACGGTTGAACCCTGTACCCCTGGAGGTTTTTATTTGAAATAAAAACTTTTTATTGCCCTGAAGAACTGTGTATTTTTTTAATGTATATACCTATATAATAAAAAAATAATAAAAAATCTGTTTTAATATATGGATAATATTTATATTAGATATGAAACACTTATTATATTTTTTACAAAATTATATTAGGGCGAAAGATGATCGATCACAACAATTTAAAATTCTACAAGTGATCAATAAAACCGGGAAAATGTGATTGAGATGAGTGTTGCCAGGCGTTTTCCCTCTCCCCTTGTTTGTTTGTTCAATTTTCCCTATATTTGGGGTTCGGGTGAAAAAATGTCGGTTCGGAAATTTTATAACATTATGTACAAATTCCTTTCCGAATTTTGTTTGCGGACGGCGTGGGGTTGTATGATTATTACGTCTCTACACTTATGGAGCATGTAAATCATGAAACAGTGGAAACAAGTGGAAGATATTTTAGCTATTCAGTGAGAAAATACCTGACTTATGATAGCGAAAACTATAGAGACATAGTGAACATTATATTACAGTTTATTAAATAATATTTGGATGTAATGCTATTTTTACATTTAATTACATTTAACATCAGTATATGCCTCTCCACTGGCGATTTTACGCCTCTCCCAAGGCTCGCCACCTCACACGATCCTCGGCTCTTCTCATCCAACTACCATCCAGCGAATCTCTTCAAGTCGTCGATTCACCTACTTAAGAGTAAAGAACTTTATTCTCAAAACAAATTTTACATTTCACTTATATGAGAAAAAATAAAAATTTCCAATTTATGAGTTAAGAACATGCAAAAACGACATTCATTTATCAAGTGTCTTATAAATCACTAGGCAAAGCATTACAATACCGCGCCCCTAAATAAAGACTTTGTCATAGAGAAATAAAGTTTGTTATATGTCCAAATATGAGCCCACGTTCGTAATTACCGTTGCCATAGTCAATCACTTGTCATTAATAGCAAACAACCTTCCAAAGCCCAGCACCAAGGCCAGAAACCTGTCTAAAATAAAGGAGCGTAATGGCCATTACCGGCACTCTGAACTCGATTACTCGCTCTTGATGACTGTTCTTTATGACTATCGTAAAATATAGCCACGATATAAGAACAGTACATAGAAGAGACAGTAGGAAAAGTTTAGAAAAATATATGCAAATATTTTTGACTGACACAGATGTGTCGTCACCTTTATAACGTTGCCTTACTGAAAACTACTGTAAAAGGTTTTCCTACCCTATCATATTCTCTCATATCCCATCGAATTCAGAATGAAATCTACTTATTCCGTTGTACTCTTGGCTCCCCCATCACATCCAATCCCCCCTCGTAGGAGAATTGGGAGGTGCAAATAGATGAGGAAAACTCCTCGTCTCCTTATTCTACTATTCCCCTTTTTCTCAATCCTATATCCAAAGGCATTCCTAAATCTCCAAAGGTAGGTTATGTGCATCCGAGGGTGTGCCAACGTTTGTTATTCTAGATTGATGTTGGCATGCATCGCGAATGTCCATTAGCGACAGTATCCACCATCAAGTGGGTTATCTGCTCGTCTGTCTTTCTACATATTAAATAGATAAATAAATGTAGCAATCTAATGAAAGTGGTTGTATTCTTTGATAATAGACTATCGAAATCGATAATCAGTCGTTTTAGCAGTCAGCCTCTTGGTCGTCATCTGTGTTTCATTTAATATATATTACCTACTAAAGCGATCGCCATGAGCAGGAAGAATTTCGTTCATTGACATGAGATCAGCCAAAACTGGCAGTAAACAGGTTTGTGTGAAAGCGACCACTTTACTAGACCCCTCATATTATTGAACCTTAATATGAGGGGTCCAGTAGTCAAGGGGTAGTCGTTGTTCGACGACTTCATACAAATCTCTTTACCGTCCAGTCCAGACCTCGTGTCAGTGACCAAAATTCTCCCTGGTCGTGGCTTGCGCTTTAATATGAAAACAAGACAAAATAATACAAATGATGATAAGAAATTATACGAAGAAATTTCGAGGCAGAAAACTCGAAGCACGTTTCACGCAATATTTTGATATTTCATTGCAGATTTAAACAAGGATTATTCTAAATATTTTTGGGGAATTCGCTAAGTTTTACTACTGCCTACTTTATATACTTTGATATGTTTGCCGACAAACAATAATAATATTCCCCGTAATGTGAGACTTCTTCTTGCTGAAGCAATTTTGAGATAACGTGTTTATTTTGATGTTCAGTTTCGTATAATATCTCATATATCGGAGTAATCTGTAGTGCCAAGAAAATTACTTTTAAGAAATGTTCGAAATAAGACTTTTCGAACTAGACGTTTTTGTAACACTAGATTATTCTATCACAGGTACCAACGAACCTCTCCCATTTTATTGTAAGATATTGTTAAGTTATAAATAAGTGTTAGTTACCGTTTATGTACAAATGTAATACTTATACATTGAGGTGTACATTGAACTGTAAAGTTAAATAAATAAATTCATTTATTTATTCATTCGAAGGTGAATTCCATGATAACGAGCGCACAGGAAAGGCTTTTTCAACTACCACCGTTTTCAGGGACACCTAAAGGTGTTAAAAGGGCTCTTATTTTTAAATATACAAGGGTCCTATTCATAATTCCTATTACACTTTTCCCTACTACATTTAAATCCAATCCATCTTCAGTACAGTGACACGTTAACACTTATTAAAAGACACTCACTAAATTCGTGTAACTTTCATAAACTATGAATCAATAGTATACTTGTCACTAAATTAAAATATTGATTAGAAAGACAAGCAAAATTGACACTAAAGTCGGATTATTTATTCAAGTCGGGGATATGACATATAGTCAAACAGAGTGAAATTTGTACGGAGATGACAGTTCTACATGTCATATCCCTGACTCGAATTAATAATCCGACTCTAGTCACATGAAAGAAGGAGAGATATTGTTTTTAAACGTATAGATTTTTGTAGTTTTGGCGTCTTTGAAGTTTATCGATTTAGTGCCAAACAATGCCAAAGGTGTAAGATAGCAATTAAAGAAATGAATGACTAATAATTATATACTGTATTCCTGTTTAAACTCAACTACTACTTTAAATATAGCTTGATTAGAATGACAGCTGTCAAAATGCCGCAAATAGTACGGGGACAATAATGAATAAATGTGTTTATTTAATGACAGTGTTATAATCACATGCAATAAAAAAATACCCTCTGTGAATTTTATTAAATTAATTAGTTTTATAGAACCCTATTCGAGGCACTTTGGCAGCTGTCATTATAATCAAGCTAGATTTAAAAGACTTTAATTACAATTAACTTAAAATATATAAAGGCAAAAGGCGGCCTTATCGCTAAAATCGATCTCTTCCGTGAATCTAACGCGTTTTTATGAAATGCGTTGAATGAAATTATTGCATTTTTATGAAAAAATACATGCTTTTTGACTTTGGAAATTTTTTATTTGTCCTGTGCACGAGGAATGCAATTCAATGCACTGTTTTAGAGATAGTATGTTTCCCGTAGTCGCTTCTTGATCCATCCACACCCGTAACAGATGAGGTGGTGTTATTCCAAAACCGGCCACTATGACACCAAGCTGACACCACACAACCCATATTGTTGGTCCATTTTATTGAGTGGTAATAACGGTTTAATAAACACAATTAACAAAGGAAAATATTGACTATCGTTATCTCATACTTTATACTTCGAAGCGCAGTCTAATGTCATTCTCTGTCTTCGACAATTTTCTTTATTCGCGCTGACGTTAAAAAACGTCAAGCTGTAACGGAGCCCCCGATCGATATTTTAAAAATCCTCTCTCTCCCCCGGGTTAAACTTAATTTGCGCGCTGATCCAATTTCCTCCGCCTTCCTCCCTTGATTATTGGAAAGATATACTCGTACATCACCATCTTTCCGAATGTCAGTATGATAGTCTTTAGGTATTCCAGTAGGAAAAAGAAATATCAAATTTTCTTCACAAACAACTACACACGAGTTACTTTGGCAATAGAATGTAATGTCTATTATGTAACAGATCTCATTCAATCGCCATAATGGAGTTCAAACTGTTTGTCACTGCTATCTATAATACTTTTCCAAAATATAAAGACGTTTTACAATTATTGATACTGAGAAAAATGATGGGGAAAAAACGACATAACCCTCAAGGAAATCCCTTTTTTGTAAAGGCAGGATTACGTATGCAAGGAATTCTATTTTGTGGGACTACTAAAGATGCCAATCATCGAGACCGAGCGATCGAGAATCACGTAACCCGAAATATACCTAATTTGGGGGTAACTTTATTGGCTGGATATTCTACGTATTTTTCAATAAGGTTCTTGATGTTACAGAATTTCTGCTTTATTTCTGTTTATATTTTAATAAGCAACCGTACTACTATTGAAATATACTATTGGAAAATATATTTTAATCGTGGCTATATTATATTGTAATCAGTACCGAACGAAAAATAGTATAAAAGCAAAGGAATGTAAACAAGTGACGGCGCTACGGAGTGCTTAAAAGACGAGTTTAGCGAGACAAACGTCATTGTGACACAGAAGCGCGGGCGCTTTTCGTTGTGCACTTACTCCTTCGGTATATCGTAATATTGCATATATTGACTTTTTGGCGGGAACTCGAGAAATGAATTTTTGTTTGATTATTGTAAAAATTGTGTATTAGTCGTTTTGTGGTCTAATAGTGTTAGTTTATTAAACTTCAAAGTGTTTGGTGGTGGGTGGTGTTTGTGATAATCAAATAAAAGATTGGGCTGCATTTTTCGTGTGCATCCAATTAGTCCTCTTCTATCCACAGTAAACCTACTATCGTTTTAGTTAGGTACAACTAGAATTCATCCAATTTTTTCGCCTTAATCTTCTATCCTTAGAGTAAAAGAACAAAAAATATTGTAATATGGAAACAGAATTGAAAAGCCCTTCGCTTGATCGACAATATGTAGAGTAAATACATATAGTCGTATTTCTCACTAAGTTATGATTTTTTGAATGTACCAATTTTTTGCCCATTTCTTTTTTTGGATTTTTTTGTATTTTGTATACAAAAAAAGGCTTTTTAGGCCCGATTTTATAACGGCATGAAACAGAGTGCTCCAAAATGTCAAATTTCAATAAAAAAATCAAATAAGGTAGCCAAGTGTAGAACCGGTAAAAGGGGGCAACCGGAGGCTTCCCCTAAATTATGTCGACAAAGTTTTGTGTAGTATACTTTTTGCATTCACTTTACAAAAGGGATGCAATGGGGTGTAAACATTTGAAAACTTCAAGACATGTTTTTGATCAAAAAGTATAACTACGGCGATCTTCACTCAGTGGGCATATGCAAGTGTGATCATGGCATTAGATTAAAAAAGTTAATTGGTGTAATAACAACCTATAAAGCTTTTTATAACGCACGTGGCACGGAGGAAATCGAGTAAACTGAGATCATTAAAACGAAAACGATCAATTACATTGTGCAATTTTACGGTTTGCACAATGTTTTGATCGTTTTATATTCAGTGTATTGAAACTCATGTGGGTGCAAAGCGACAATCAATAGTACTGTGCAATGAGTTTGCAATTTTATTGTAGGTATACTACAGGGACCCCCTTAAAGACATAACAATATAAAAAACATTGACAATTACGCTATCAAGCGATCGTAATTCTGCTCGTGTGCATTTTATTATGACTACCAGATTTTGTTATAGTACCAGAAAATACTACATATTTCAGAATATCCATCCGAATCCCCGTTCACTTCGACCCAATATTTCTCTCTGAAGATGTTATTTTAGCGTATATATTACAGAATCTCCGTTAGTTGTAGAAGTGTTGTTAGTGTTGTCTTTCGGCGTATGTGAGTGGTTTTCCAAAATACACGCTCATTCTGCATCACATTATAATATAATTATTGTAATATAATTTGCAATTATTTATATGAAGTGGTCCTGTATATATTGGTATTTGAACATTTGTATTAGGTATAGTTTATTGTCCTCATCGATGTTCGCTTGTGTACTCTTGTGCGTACAACGAGTACTTTTTTAACGTTTGATTGTCTTAAACCCTTGTAGTTGACTTTTTGGCGGGAACTCGAGAAGTGAAGTTGAGTTTTTGTTTGATTACTGTAAAAAATGTGTATTAGCCGTTTTGTGGTATAATAGTGATATTTAATTAAACTTCAAGTGGTTTTCATGCGTGCTGTTTGTGATAAACTGTTTTAAAACGACAGCGTGGAACTGCGCTTTTCGTGTGCTTCCAAGGAGTCCTCTTCTGTCCTCAGTAAACCTACTATCGCTTTACTGAGCGACTCCTGACTTACTCCGACGGGACTAGACATTGACAGGATACGTTTTAAACTTTGAATTTTTTTATTACCAAGAAAACTCGACACTGGCAGAATGTGCTAATTGCATCATTGCCATATATGAAGAAAAAAAACCTTGTAGTTAACAGCTCACTACACTTTGATCTTGGTACACCAGCGCTAGACCGCCGCCGCGTGCAGCGCTCGTAACAACACTAATTTGGAGTGATATCTATGTACGAGTGTAAAATAAGTCAGTCAATACGTGTATAGTTAATGTTAACAGTATTAGAGACGTTGAACTAGTTTTGTAATAATTTTAAAACAATCTTTTCTAAATAAAAATTCGTCGTCTTTGATTGAAGTTATTTCATTGTTATTCATCAGCAAATATTGCAGCATCAAATTTAAACATGCCATTATAAACTTCTCCGTACTTCGACAATACAGTTCTGAACTTTCATAGAAACAAGAATTTGAGTTTATGGAACACAGATATAAATTGTGTAGAATTGCCGTTGGGTCAGTTGTAAAGAATATTTTTTAAAATGAAAAATAAATATGTTTTTGTTAATTACAATGTTCATGTAAGTAATTAACAATATTGATATTTTGTTAATTTATTTACATGAATATAAAATTTGCCCGTGTAAATTTACCTCTAGTTTGTGTTCATTACTGTACTCGTATCTATACATGTTGTTTTTTTTCAGGTCATGTTGAATTTACACGAAATGCGATCGGTGATTATGTCATATCTAGCTCCCGACGACAACTGATTTCAGTGACAAAAGGTCCAGTCAACGGATTTCTGTAGATATATGTTCATGTGTAATGTGTGGAATGAACTAGACCTACTTTTGAGCTACGCAAAGTACGTACGAACCTACTACAGGTCACTTTCGTTACTATCAAGGAGGTGCTGTAGGTATATTTACATGTGTAATTTGCGGAATGAAGAAGGCCCACTTTTAAGCAACACAAAGTATATACAAACCTACTATGGGCCACTCTATTTACATTTATCTCTGTGTAAAAAACATAGCGAGCATCACGTCGCGAGCAATGAGGAAGCGTCGACAACGAAGCAAACTTATTTACAATGACAGCACCCCATGTATTTTGGGGTGCGTCGTGTAAAAGTTTTTTGCTGACACCCCTACTTTTGGTCCTCTTCCGTTAGAAGCCACTTACATACTTTTTATTATCTATTTAGAATTTGTTATGAAGAGATTTTCAGAGGATTGTAGTCGCAGTCAAAGTTAATATATCGAAATTTTGAAAAAGAGAATCCCATTTTTTGACACAATCAGTATTATGTTATCCATTACATAGTCATAGTGGTAATAGATCTATCCTATCCCTCCCCATTTTCTAACCCTTTCTCCAAACCCTTTCCTAAATTTCTAAAGGTTTTCTAAAGGTCAATCCCTAGACCTGTATCCTGTGGAATTTCAAAACCCGGTAGCACGAGCCTATTGTGACTGGGAGCGACTTTTTGGTAGAGAATGAATAAAGAACATTCACCTCGTTAACAGCGAAGTCCTCGTAGTGTCCCGCCGTCTCCACAGCATCCAGAAGCTGACATCAGAACTCCGGGATTGGCACCCCACTGCTGGCTGTATATATGTGCTTCTAAAGGTTTCTTTAGAAATTAGAAATTATAAAAGTTCTCTAAAGGCAACGCATTCGGAAGCGTTCCAAAGTTTGACATTCTGGACTGATGTTAGCTATAATTACGGATATCCATACCTTACCATCGGGTGTACCGTCTGCCCATCTAAAATCAGCTTCCAATAAGAAAAAAAAATCTACTAAAGCGGAGATGAGCGAAGACGTAATATCAGAACCTTTTTCTTTTTCGAACCTTCAAGTAGAGTTACCACGATTTAGTATTACTCGTAGCTTACACTTATCCAGCGGTCTTGTTGCTAAATCCACACTGCAACAATGTCGGCGTTTGTAAATCACGTAGCGCTCGCCAGAGCAAAGTTCGCACTTGGCCGTTTGTGGTTACACAGCAGTGGTAGTACAGTGTAACAAAGTTGGTAGAGGCTATCATCGCTCTGATATATAGATTTCCCCGATTACCGGAAGGATCCTCTTTGAATTTCTATAAAAAGAAATCTTAATATTTCAACTACTCTGAACAAGTGCATTGTTTCAAATGTCGTCCGTTTATTATCGGTCAGCTTACGCCATCTCTTACGACTGAGGGATAAAACATAAGCCTCAAAGAATTACATCACCTCTGAAAGAGTGGACTTACTAACCCGCTCGCCAGCGTGGCGTTTTAGGGTCATATATCACGCACAAGACAATATGCATGAAGAAACCCATATCCAACATTGAACAAACGAAAAGACTAAGTTTACGGCATAAATACTAACTTTCCGGACCGGTTTTTCTGACGTTCGTTCTATGGCAATCACAAGCCTTTAAAATGTCGAAAACATACGAAAAGGAGCGAACATTAGTAACGAAGTGACGTAAGCAAAGCATTCTATTCACAAGCCGTACACTTGGAAACTTTTCCAGATTCTGTTTACCTTTTTTGTTACACCACTCCCCTCGATGTATTGAGTAAATTGTGATTAAAACTTGCCAACTTCTTTGTAAACAAAGTAACACATCAAATGGATGCTCTTATTTACAAAGTAAGACAAACTTTGTTCAAACGAAGATACTTTATTTTAAATCGGAGGGATAGAAAAGAAAAGATTTTTTGGAGCCCAAACAGTTAACATGGGGGCGAAAATTCAATCTATAACACGTTCACCATAAGCGTGGAAGAGTCAGAACTGTCAAGTGGCACGTGGATTTAACTGATCCGAGTGGCTCGATTACGTCTATTACGAAGTAACTCACGAGTATTATACCTGTATATTATAAGCTATCGTGCACATTATAGAAAAATCGTGGGCATTTAAGTGATTTTTTGTGGTATCAGGTTAAGAATTGAGCGTCTTGTAATTAAAAATTTGAATTTAGGATTCGTAAGATGGGGAATAGAGAGAATAACAAGATAAAATTTAAAGTAAGTACATACTACTCTTTGATCTGAGATTATCATCACCACTGTAGCGGCCGCGTGAATTCCTAGACTTATATCCTGTGGGATTTCAAAAAACGGTAGCACGAGCCTACTGTGACTGGGAGCGACTTTTTGGTAGAGGATGAATAAGGAACACTCACCTCGTTAACAGCGAAGTCCTCGTAGTGTTCCGCCGTCTCCACAGCATCCAGAAGCTGACACCAGAACTCCGGGAGTGGCACCCCACTGCTGGCTGTATATGTGCTGAGCCACTAAATAGTAGTGCCGGAATCCAACTCCTACGGAGGCTGCGATATCTCTTACATTATAATATTTTGTTGGGCTGCACATCCGGTTGGAGCGACGTTTCGTAACAGACAATTTTCTTTTTTTCTTTTCTTTATTTTATCGATGCGTATATAGCCAGCACGAGGTTGTATACATGAGCGTTCCGTTATCTATACGCTAACAAGAAATCAGCCAGTACAGGTCTAGTTTGCGACTCTGTTTATGTCATCGACCCTGCTGCCTGCTCAACGGCCCACACTTCCTTTTCCAGCAGAAAAATCTTGCAATATTCATTTTCATTTATTCATTGTTATCGTGGATAAATGAGCTTATAATACATAGGTTCTAACATGAAACCCTTAAGGGCACTGCAATGTATATTATACAAATACATACTACTCTATACTACAAATCATACTGAAACCTGTTTAGAGAGTTTAAAAGTTTTTTGACCTTATTAATTTATGACTCTGACCTGTATCGAAAATATTTAATTATAATCTTCGTCTCTCAATCTACAAATTTATGAAATATGCATCCGTACCGTCTTCATTACTTTGCCAGATGACTGAGAAGTTACAATGGCCAATAAAAAAAATCTTATGCCTTTTGCAGATGCGAACCGAATATCGAGATAACAGTAACGTCATAATGTTGTAGAAACAGTGGAGGAACTCACGACTATTCGTGAGCACGAAGTTCGTGAGGAACTCACGAATATTGACTTTCTAATTAACCTTTAAATACATATTTGTACCTACGGGCCCTTGGTTACCATGGTCAGCACAGTAACCGTTTATTACAATATGGCAAGTGTTTTCTTACAGTCCAATTATCTAAACATTACGTAATTTTGTGTGCGGGAGTCGCATTATGGGAAGTTTTTATAAAAATGCCGTACCGTTTCTTAACTGCGTTGTGGTAACGCCCAGAGGAAATTAAAGATTCTATCCGAAGCTAGAACTTAATCCCCCAGTAATAGTAAGGCGGAAAATTGCAAATTAAACGTTAAAACCAACAACAAACTTGAACCTTATCCCTTATGGCGTAGAATTAAAAATCAGCTAATCTTCAAGGTAATGCGAAGAGATAAAAAGTCCGATTCCCCTGTGATGGTTCCGGATAGGTTCAATTAATTAAGAATGCCTACACGGATGTCCTTATCATAGGTCATTATGGAAGGATTTCATCATGTAACAAGGTATTGAAAAGATTCAACAGATGGAATTTATAATGATGAAAAAGAAGAAATTCTTTGCATTTATGCTAGAGGAACGTAATTTTGAGATGAGAGTTTTACATGAATTTGGTTTTTCTCTTATATCTGTTAGTAGGTTGAAGTTTATATCAAAAAGATTTGATACGATTACAGATATCAAATATTGACCGAAAATATAAGTTCACAAATTATACAAAAATGTGAACTGATATATATGACATTATTACTAACGATATTACTTAAACAGTATTACGCTAATTGCATTACCAAGCAGTGGAGCGAGATAGGTTGATACGCTATAAATAGGTTTGTCTGTTTGTGGCGTATTCAATGCAGAAATCATTTTTAGACTCCAAAAATATAAAAGGCTCCATTACATTTCGTCATTAACTAGTATTCGGGTGTATTTCGCATTTGGTAAAATGACCAATGTACCTAAATGAAGAATTCAAAACTAATTTGGGTACTTACATCCTTATTCGGGCAACTGAGCAAAGCTAGGTGTTCTGTGATTGGTCTGTTGTTTGGACTGGAATGCGATCTCGAGCTAGTGTAAACAATGCTTCGAGTATTAGAATGCTAGCTAACCACCAAGTGTTATTGAGCCATAAACGATGTCGATACGTGCATTGTAATAAAAGTAATAATGATGTAATATGCCAAGTTTATTGTAGTGTGAGTAGTCCGCGAGCGCTACAGTTTTTGCTGCAGCATATGTTGAGGTGTAACATGTTTGGCTGGTGGCAATACATGCCTTCGTGTTAAGTAGGTTATATAGTTTACGTATTATTTTTAATAGTGTGTAATATTAGCTGCCACTAATAATTTTCTTATTTTTTAAGTGGTCTACAAATGAAGACTATTTTACAAACTGTGTATTTTGTGATCCCCAAACTAGGTAAGGCCTGTATCTTCGATACAAATAGTACTAATGCTAAGCCAGATAGATACACACAAATTTAAGCCTTGTTAGTTTAAATTGTATGGTGGAATAAATGCTACTAAACAGTGAATATGTGTATGGGTGTATGGGGTCCCAACCTACATCTCTGGGACCCAAGCCAACCTCACCGGCTCGTGGTGCACCCTGCCGACCAACGAACGAGGCTCTGGCGACCCGCCACCACGCACTGGACCAGCGCGGCGGGTTACGGTCCACCCCCCCCCCCCCCCCCTATGGCAGAAAAAGTAAAACGGCCCCAAGTTCCCGGCGGCTCCAGTCGCAACACCGGCGTGGACGGGCGCTGGTCGAGCGCTGGAGCCAGGGGTGCTAAGAATCTCCGGGCGGGATTCCACCGTCGAACGACCCGGGCTTTTGACATGGATCACCGACGTAGGTTGTCACTGGTGACTTACAACACGCGCACTTTGAGGACAGACGAGAAGATCGCTGAGCTGGAAGAGGAGATAGGCAAGTTGCACTGGGATATATTGGGGTTATCAGAAATCCGAAGAGAGGGGGAGGACACGATAACCCTGAAATCCGGCAACTTGTTCTATTACCGGGAGGGCGACCAGCAGTCCCAAGGTGGTGTCGGGTTTATCGTCCACAAGTCCCTCGTAAATAATGTTGTAGCCATCACGAGTGTGTCGAGCAGGGTCGCGTACCTTATACTCAGAATATCCAAGAGATATTCGTTGAAGGTCATACAGGTCTACGCACCGACCTCGGCACACCCGGATAACGAAGTGGAAGCAATGTATGAGGACATTAGTAGAGCCATACATGCTTCGAAAACACACTACAATATTGTTATGGGGGATTTCAACGCGAAACTGGGCAAAAGAGGCGACGATGAGTTGAGAGTGGGGCAATTTGGATGTGGGCACCGGAACCAGAGGGGCCAGAGGCTGGCCGACTTTCTTGAGAAAGAGGGACTCTTTATGATGAACTCTTTCTTCAAGAAGCCGGCTCATAGGAAGTGGACCTGGATGAGCCCCGACGGTTCCGTTAAAAATGAGATAGACTTCATTATGGCCACAAAGAGACAAATATTCAATGATGTCTCCGTGATCCACAGGGTGAAAACCGGTAGTGATCACCGAATGGTTAGAGGCACATTGAATATAAACGTCAAGTTAGAAAGGTCCCGCCTGATGAAGTCTACGCTCCGACCTACTGCTGCCCACATACAGAATCCCGAAAGCTTTCAGCTTGAACTGTCAAATCGCTTCGATTGCCTAGAGGATTGCGTTGCAGTGGACGATATCAACAACAGGTTGGTAGAAACTGTCCATACGGTGGGGTCTAAATTCTTCAGACATCGTCGAAGAGATGGACCCCAAAAGCTCACCGACCACACCCTCGACCTCTTGGCGGAACGACGTTCGATGACACTGCAGACTCCTGATGACGCGGAAGCATATCGGCAGCTCAATAGACGGATTCACCAGTCCTTGCGACACGACATCCGTCTCTTTAATACTAATCGTATTAAGGAGACGATAGAGCGGAATAAAGGCTCCAAAGTGTTCGCAAGAGACTTATCTATTGGGCAGAGCCAGTTGACGAAGCTGAAGAGGGAGGACGGCAGTGTCACTTCCGACAAACAAGAGGTACTGAGGGAGATCGAGAAGTTCTATGGACAGTTGTATACCTCGGTCGCTAAACCTGTTGGCAACTTGGCCAAAGACCCAAGAGCCAAGTTGACCCGACACTATACCGAAGACATCCCGGACATCAGCCTGTACGAGATTAGGATGGCCCTCAAACAGCTTAGAAATAACAAGGCGCCGGGTGAGGACGGAATCACTTCAGAGCTTCTGAAAGCGGGTGGAACACCGGTACTGAAAGTCCTTCAGAAGCTCTTTAATTCCGTCTTGCTCGAAGGTATTACGCCGGAGGCATGGAACAGAAGCGTGGTGGTGCTCTTCTTCAAGAAAGGTGACAAGACCTTGTTGAAGAACTATAGGCCCATCTCGCTTCTGAGCCATGTTTATAAGCTGTTTTCGAGGGTTATCACGAATCGTCTCGAGCGCAGGTTTGATGACTTCCAGCCTCCCGAACAAGCCGGTTTCCGAAAAGGCTATAGTACCATAGACCACATCCATACGCTGCGGCAAGTTATACAGAAGACCGAGGAGTATAACTTGCCATTATGCTTAGCGTTTGTGGACTATGAGAAAGCCTTTGATTCGATCGAGACTTGGGCAGTGCTACAGTCCCTCCAGCGGTGCCATATTGACTATCGGTATATCGAAGTGTTGAAGTGTTTGTATAACAACGCCACCATGTCAGTCCGAGTACAGGAAGGGAGCACGGAGCCGATTCCATTGCAGAGGGGTGTGAGACAAGGAGATGTTATCTCTCCGAAGCTCTTCACCAATGCGATGGAAGACGCTTTCAAGCTCCTGGAATGGAAAGGACTCGGCATCAACGTTGATGGCGAATGCATCACTCACCTTCGATTTGCCGACGATATCGTGGTCATGGCAGAATCGCTGGAGGATCTTAGCACAATGCTCGGAGACCTCAATCGAGTTTCCCAACAGGTGGGCCTTAAAATGAACATGGACAAGACGAAAATCATGTCGAATGTCCATGTCGTGCCCACCCCAGTTTCAGTTGGGAGCTCGATTCTCGAAGTTGTTGACGAGTACGTCTACCTAGGCCAAACGGTCCAACTAGGTAGGTCCAACTTCGAGAAAGAGGTCAATCGACGAATCCAACTCGGCTGGGCAGCGTTCGGGAAGCTACGCAGCGTCTTCTCGTCCAAAATACCTCAGTGCTTGAAGACGAAGGTCTTCGACCAGTGTGTGTTGCCAGTGATGACCTACGGCACCGAGACGTGGTCTCTGACTATGGGCCTCATAAATAAGCTCACTGTCGCACAGCGAGCTATGGAGAGGGCTATGCTCGGGGTTTCCCTACGTGATCGAATCAGGAATGAGGAGATCCGTAGACGAACTAAAGTCACCGACATAGCCTCTCGGGTTAGCAAGCTGAAGTGGCAGTGGGCAGGGCACATAGCTCGAAGAACCGATGGCCGATGGGGCAGAAGGGTTCTCGAATGGAGACCACGTACCGGCGGACGAAGCCGAGGACGTCCATCTGCTAGATGGACAGACGACCTCATAAAGGTGGCGGGCACCCGCTGGATGCAGGTCGCTGCCGATAGGTCTAAATGGCGGACAATGGGGGAGGCCTATGTCCAGCAGTGGACGTCTAAAGGCTGAGATGATGATGATGATGATGAAACAGTGAATATGTATTATAAATTTTTATTGATACAAGTAACATTATTATTGATAACTAGCTTCTGATTACTTTTTAAACTGGTGTTTTTAAACTTTTAGAATGAGCAAAGGCTCAGAAAAGTCGGGCAGGCTGCTAATAGTAATGTAACGTTAGTGTTATTAACCGTGTAATCAGCCCTTTATCATCTGCATTTTTTTATAGAAAAAGGTGGCAGACAAGTATACAGTCCACCTGATGGTAAGTGAATACTGTCGTCCATTGAGATCCGCGATACATGCCAACATCAGTCCAGAATGACAAACGTTGGCACGCCCCCGGATGCGTTGTCTACCTTTTCAGATTAAGGAATGGATTGGGAGAAAGGGTTAGGAAAATGGGGAGGGATAGAATGGGAAGGGAATGGGCTCTGGCATATCTCACTCACGACCGAAACACGTACGTACATTGTGGAAATACGACAAAGTAGGACATGCAATACATTTCAAAGTAGTCTTCTGCGAGAGAGGGGTAATGTGGCCAGTCGAGGGCCCCCAGCGGCTGTGGGAATGCAGCATACACTATCCCCCTTACAATGCCTAGCATGAGGGACATATGCATTAAAACTGCCAGTCCACCTTTTAAGTGGTGTAGTCCCTCAGGGCTTGCGACAGAGGCTATGAAATCCCTTAGAAGCATATTATAACGCCCGTTAATAATGTTAGTAAGTAAATAAAAAAGATAAAGTCGAAATGCGATTTTATTCTGAAATTCTAAATATTCAAACACCTTTCAGTGTAGAGGAATGTTCAATTGGAATTGAGACTGGTTCGCAAGTGGTTTCATATGCAGCAAATTTAGTGAATCACGTACACCGAATAGGAATAAGTTTTGCGCCATTCGGCGCTGTAGCCGCTCCTGTTTATGATTCAAATAACCGAGGCTCTACTACAGAACTTCACTTCACCCGTGTGTTTATTTCATATTTTCTCTTTGGTCTGGTGGTTGACCGGTAGAGAATGCCGTAGCGCATTAAGTTCGCCATTTGTACACGTTAAACACTTGTGTAATGAACATTAAATACGTAAAATAATTATTTAAAATTTTAATTCTTGCTTCCAGCGTCTAGAAACTATATATGTCACGCGCTATACGTGTATTAATAAAATGTTAGAGAGACGTAATGACTTTTTCTTCTCAAATGAGCGAGTTGTGAGCAGGTATGCTGTGGAATTCTTACAGAAATGGTTATAAAGAATGTAGGTACGCATTTATTTTTATAACCTGTAATGTACCTTCTATTATGTCTAAAAAAATAAATATTTGTGTTTCTTTTTGTTCACGATGTCTCGGTTGTAGACCGGAGCGGCCTACCTGCACTCTATATCCTTCAACATCTTCTGACGCGCTTTGACATAAATGAGACATACGCACAGTACGCGGTTACAGACCCTCATCTTCCATTTCACACATACTTACACTTTTGTTATTCACTTTCAAGTCATGAAGCCTCTTCCTAATACAGGTCACACCCATCTTCAAGAGTTCATAATGATTTTAAATATTTTCAAAAAAAAATTCGTTCCACTGGCTACTTGAAGAAGTTCGCTGGTGGTGGCTGGATGTGAACAGCCGATTATCGTGTGTAGTGGTACGCTTTAAGAGAGATCACTGCTGGAACCTTAGGATTCAGCAATGAAACGGCTGATAGCATGGTATGGTATATGGTATGTCCCCAACGGAAAATTGTAGAATTCTATGCTAGTGTTCCCCGTCTTTACATTTACAAGTTCCATTTAAAAGCGAGTCTTTTTCGACATATCATAGTATACACCAACTGCATTCAGTTTCACAATGCAAATGTTGCGATGTCATATTGCAGTGTCCTCTCGCTATAACTTCGCTTAATTGTGTCGGTCTCGTATACAGCGTCAGCTGGCGTCAAACGACTGTTCGTTTTGTTCGCTATATTAAAGAATATTTGTTTCGCGGCTTGAATAAGACCAAGATAATGAGTAGCTGAGGCAAAATTCGATCTGCTTCTGTTGATCATGCAACATAGCTGTAATTAGAAGGTCAAGGTCTAAGTCTGCCACGAGATTTTCCACTCTTATCACAAAACCACTACCGAGCGTAGCGTGAGGGGACGCCCTCTGCTCAAGTAAATGGACTACTCTAAGAGATTTTACTGTAGTGGATGGATAAGAAGAGCTAAAGCTCGTGTGTGTGAGGCATATATCCAGCAATGAAGAGACGTAGGTTGATAAATATATCATACCATACCATCAACCTATGTGTCTTCACTGCTGGATATAGGACTACATTACCATCACCGACGAACCTGTTCAAGTCATCGGACCACCTGGCCTCGTCGCACCCTGCGCTTCCCTGTACATGGCCTCCACTCGAGAACTCGTCTACCCCATCGGTCTTGAAGCAAATATGACCTGCCCATTGTCATTTCAGCACACTGATTATGTGAGCTATCTATGATTGTTGATCGTTAACAATACCTAAACATAACACAGCTGGAAGTCTCAAACTGCTATTATACATACTGTAAAGGAGGGAAAATTCTGTTGTAAAATATTTGGCGCGAAAACTTTTGCAATTAGTACGTAAGGTCTACGATAGAGGCCAAACTATTTGATCTGAGCAAAAGTCAACGTGATCGTACAGATCTAAGGCAGTGTAAATTTTTAAGGTGCCGCTGACTGAAGATATAAAATTACTAGGTAACGTATTGTTATTATATATTATAACGATTAGTCTCCTGTCTTCTGTATTTCATTCATTTATTGATTTTCAATATCATACTTTTTGTTTTTATTTTGCGTAAAGCGTAATTTTGCGTTATTTTGCGTTCAATATCATATTTTGCGTATTTACTTCTGTGGGTGTCCGTGAATGTATAGACCAATAGGTGACCACTCTATTTGATAGAAAATGCTGGTATAGTTTAGCGATATTTCGAATAACTTTAAATCTTGTCCTCTCAGATTCTCGTTTGTTTTATATGATACTAGCAAACGCCCCGCAGACGTTGTCCTGCCATAGAAGTTGATGTGCTGCAGCACCGTCTAGTGGCGAGTTATAACAAAGGCGATAGCTCGAAAATATTCTCCGTGCTCAAATACCTATGTATACCAATTTTCATGGCGATCGGTTGAACGGTATAGAAGTTGATGTGCTACAGCGCCATCTAGTGGCGAGTTACAACAAAGTCGATAGTCTTGCTGTAGATTATTCCATCAGCTGATAACTCATTTGATAGGAGATGCTTGTACAGGTAATTCGAATTAGCTTTGTGCCATGTCCTCACAGATTCTCGTTTGTTACAATTTTGTATATGAAGTTTAAATACGGAACGTCATAGTGGCCGTTGAGAATCATACAGGTTTCCATCGGTTCCTCTTTCTGACATTTGCTTTAGAGAAGTTAGGCAAGGAAATAGACATTTTTTTAATGCGTATAATGTTTTTAGTCTTATGTCGAGTACAGCGCCTTGTGTACAAGCAATTTCGCTGCCATCACTCAAGCAAGTTGGCTTAAAATCCTAATTAATATTGATGCAAAATGTTCGGCGAACTCCCGCGCTGGCGGCTTTTTGTTTGGAGCCCCTTATTCAACTTATCTTAAACGATTCATAACAGTCGAGTAGGTATTCATTAGGGGAGATTAATAGAGGTTTTAATTATTTAGGAGGTTGAACACACGCCTTCAATGTCAAAGTGAAGCAAGTACATAGTTTGTGAATGTTGGCTTATTAATACCTAGTTACTGAGCCAATTATGCATTCAGATAGAATTTACAATAGGCAGGTTAAAATTGCCACAGGACCAACAACTAATAATGTAGGTGAATCCTTTGAACAGAGACCACTCGTGTCATTCACACCGATAATAATGTCAAATGTCAAGTGAAAAACTCTATAAAGGCACCAAATTGCCAATGAAATCACCAAATCAAGCTCATATGAAATTATGATGTAACGGTATTCAGCGCTAATGAAAAGTCATGTACCGACCGGGGAGGATAGTTGTAAAATACAATAAATCGCTTCACCTACAACTATTCTGTATTAAGTTACAAGAAAAAGCGGAAAAATTTCGAAACTCATTCAACGACTAAAGTACGATGATGTTTTTGAAACTACTATTTTAATAGTGAACTTTATCTTTAACGAACATACTTTAAATTTGTACAGAATGAAATTCGCGTTTTTTATATACATGTTATATATCGAATATTTATCAAATATCGGATACTTTGATATTTATTATAAATATAGGATTTTTACGAACTCTGATTAGAATAATCGATGATGAGGTTAGGCGCTGGATCAGTGGCAAGCGATGAGTATATTAGAGTATATTGAGCAGCTGTGACAGCGGCTAGGATGGCGATAATTTACTGTCAGTGTACAATAATGTAGGAAAACCCTCTGCCGCTGCACTAGGAATAAAGGAAGCCGCTGTATTACTTCATGAAAAGTGTGAACTCAGTATAGTTGAGCCCACATGACAAAAATAAAAAGAATCACTTCAAAGGTATTTAAAAAGTACACATTGTTTAGTTAGCAGGACGTCTGAACTATCCTTAAATAGCAATAAGTATCCCCTGAGATGCACATTTAATTATCTTTTTAGATCTTGAACTGTACGCATCGATCTAGTGCCGACCGCGTTATCAGTACATCACTAGCGCATCGCTATTGTTTGTGTTCAATTTCCCGGAAATTGTTTGTTTGAGATATTTATTTGCAATAAAACTTAAAGAGAAAAGTATATACAATGTTATGTAATTTATTTTGTCATATTAATATGAAATTACATTGTATAATAATTAATAGTGCCACGCCACCCTATTTGTTTTGTTTGTTTTTGTCAGAAATGGACAGGATTTTAGAATAAATTCAACGCCCCGCAACGGTATCTTACACATGTCATAAAATAGCTGAAATAAAATAAAAAACTTCTAAAGCTAGCGTCTAGCCTCTAAAAAGATCCCTTCCTCGTACGTCGTTCTTTCTGAGTAAATTTGGTGCTACGCCTGTCTAAATTTTTCGTCGACTTGGCTACGTATGTCAATTTTATTTGTGCCTCTTTCAGGTACTTCCATATAAATGAGAGTATTCTCGCATGCCTATTTTTAAAATTTGGATGTCAAGGAATCCTACTAAGCAAAAAACGGAAAATATTCATAATATGAGTGTTACTCACAATCTAATACTAATTCGACAAATCATGTAGTAGTAAGCAGTATTTGTCATTACTAAATTTTGACATCAACGAAATCATGAAAATAACTTTTTAATTAAAAGTTATATTTAGAAGTTTTCCCCCTATATAAAATGCAGATACTGATTACTGCTCAGGTCACATTATTTCAATACTTCTCAAAGGCTTCCCCGAAAGATAAAACGATTTTGTAACAAGATAAAATTAGTGTATATATACTCTTATATTAATACATTTGAAATAGTGTGTTTTTAACTTGAAGGAACGTTGCGTTCGTCGCTAAGTAGTAAATTACTGAACATTTATTTAATTTACTTAATTTTTATAAGATAGCCAAGTTTACATCCAATGTAGGTAAATGCTTATTGTTTATATTTAAAACGTATATTGTAATTTATTGATTTGTACACTGTTGTTAAGTGTTGATAAACTATATTAATATATATATATATATATATATATATTTGCTATTTTTTTTTAATAATTCTGTTATGAAACTTATAAGTTCCAATCATTAAAACACCCTCAACTATGTACAAGATTGGATTTTTTACGCACCTTTATATGGACATTGAAAAACAGTGACCTGTTTTAAACGTTTCCGTACTAATTGTGGTATGTCAATCAACACTGAACTGATATATACGAAGCCAGAAATATCTGAAAAATAGGAGAAAAAGCCCTTGGATGATTATTATTTGTATATTTTCAAGTTCGAAGGCGAGCCAAAAATTGTCCGCTTATTCTCTAACGGTTGTACCACACTCTCGCGAGAACGGGACTCTTGCTCCCACAATATATGACATCGTAAACTACCCCCGCTAAGCTTCATTGTTGCCGTGTTATTGCTTTTACAAAAACAAATGACTGGTTGTTTGTCGCTCCGTTTTGAGGGTCTGATAGTAGGGAATGTGGTGAGGAATTTTTGTTTGGTGTCAAAATGAAAAACAACTTACATCTCGATGGTGGAATACTCGGAGTAAGTTCAGCCTATCAGTTCGGGACCATTAAATTATGTCAATAATTTTGTCGCCCTGAACTGGGGAGCAAATTTCTTAACCGGTCGAAACAAACGACTCAAAGTTGGTATATTTTGGTTAAGTTCGTTGATAGCCCAAATTTAAACCCGTTCCCCGTGGTACAACTGCAATGTCCAACTAGTTGACCATAGGGAGTTTTTTCCCGTGGTACAACTTTCCGTTGCACTATAGTACCAGTTGTCCGTGGTACGACTAGTTGGATATAGCAGTTGTACCACGGGGAACGCACCCAAATTTATAGGTGTCACGCGTTTTATATGTTTCAAGCAATATAGGAACATCGGTTACGTGTCCTCATCGCTATGATGTAACTAATCTTACCCAAATCATTCTTCAACGTGATTCATAAATCACTGACTTTAATGCATTTCATTGCATTGACCCAGGTTCAATGCATGTCGTCATATACCAGTCAGTTTATATTCAATCTTTTTTATATTCAATATGTGTCCGACATATGTTATTTTTTGTAAAATATAGTCTTTTTCAGTCGAATTGAACAAATTTACATGAAAATTTGCTATGAACAAAAAATACGAGATTTAAAAAAGAAATCATTAACGGAGTCCATGACTTCAGGCTTCGGAAAATATTCGGAGACACCCTGTATTTTGTTATAAATAAATCAGTAGTAGTGACCTTCATACATAACTGATCTAAATGAAGAAGTTACCCTTGAGCTGCCAGGATCATAAAGCTAAGGAAACTTTTTAATAGAAGTTCACCAAATATTTTTTCTTTATAGTTATTCATCTCACGAATGCGGGTTACGCTCAGTGGTGGTTGTGGTCGTCCATGCACATGTGCAACTTGAGAACGCTCAGTTGGGTTACCGACGCCGCGCCGCGGCGCACACTAAAACAATGTACATGTACGAGACAATCGTGACCCGCTTTCGTGAGATGAAAGAACTATACAGTTTCGAGCATCGGAATAACAAACTATAACAAAGAGGAGCATCGGTATCCGGATAAAAGAACACATAGCTGACATGAAGAACAGACGCTCGACCAAGTCTGCAGTTTGTGAACATGCTCTGGACAAACCCAACCATTACATTCGATTCGATAATCCACAAATCCTCGCTAGAGAGACTCGGTTCATGCCAAGAATGTTACGCGAGGCTATTGAAATCAAGAAACACCCAAATTTCAATAGAGAAGATGGTTGGCAAGTACCGCCGGCAGTTGGGATCCAGTCATTAAATTAATTAAATCCCAAGGCCAACGCAATACTGCAAGACCTCTGGACACCGTGAGCGAATACTGCGTGCATAGGGAATGTTATGATTAAAAAAGAAATTCAGACGGTAGTTCGAATAATTTCTTAATAACTCAAGTGACAAATAAAATCAATTAGTCACCCCGTGACCACGTCCACTGCAAAGTGTTCGAAACGTCGGGATATAAATAATGTTAAATATACGCGATTTAAACCGTTCAAAGTTGTTTAATTGCTATACAGTTTCGTCATATATATTCATATATACAAACGAAACTAAATGTTATAAATTAATACTACAAAATAGAATTCCCATACTGAGAATTCTTATAATTTTCAAGTAAGTGTTTCGATATCATTGATTTACGTATAGTTCAGGAGGATCGCTCTAAAACTAATGTACCAGTAAATCTGCACATTACGCCCTGTTCGCGCTATCGGTTACAAATACTTTTGTTTCTCGAAGAATTAAGTGTAACATTAACTTCCCCTCGTGAAGGCATTCAATGTTAATAAATATTGTGTCACACTGAGTATTTTCATTTAATCAATGATTAGCCAACAAGTTTAATGTTACGCAGTTTGTTAGTATTTCTCCTTTTATCACAAAAAAATATGAAGGAATTTTTCGTCATTCCTTCGACAGATTATATTATTTATCGTAACTTATATATTTCTGAAAATTAAAAAAATCTTAATCTCGCCATAAATACGGTTACAATAAAGAAAAATAAATAAATTAGAATTGAATTTGGAATCTGTAATTCTCACGTGAAAATTTTCTCATTTGAGCGCCAAGCATTATTAAATATTGTACTAATATTAAAATGGAGTGGGTTGATAACGAAAATCGTATTGCTGTAATTTCATTACACAAAGTAGGTATTTAGCCAAATGCAATTTTTAAAACTCTCCATCCGCTTAGTATTAGCCGAATGTTTGTGTACCTATCGGGCAATTGGTAAATACATTGAAACGTCCTCTGTTTGTGACAGAAAAAGGTCGTCCACGCACTATTCGTACTAAACAGACTACTAAAGCTGTAAAGGAAATAATCCAAAGAAATCCCGTCCGGAAACAAAAGATTTTATCCAGAGAGATGAATATAAAATACATGTCACGTATTTTAAAAGATGGTTTAGGACTTGCTGCTCACAAAAGATGTACTGGTCATTTCTTTACTGATAATTTGAAGAAAAGACAAATCAATAAAACTTCTTCTGCGATATGCAAAGGGGTTTAATGGATGTAAATCCAGTAACTGCCAGCGATTTTCTTCTAGTTGTCAGTCCACCAGGTAGGAGGGCGTCCCGCGCTACGTTTTCTAGTAAATATATTACAAATATTTTTTTTGCAATTAAAAACATTATAAAAATATTTCTCAAGCGTAACACAATTGAACAAAATACGAGTCTTCAATTTGATTCCACGTCTAAAGGCACAACTTTATAAACTATTATTAAGATTTCCGCGGTTTTCACACATATTTTTCTATTAAACGGTTATTAAATGTTGGGTTACATCACCCATTGTCATTGGGCATGACATGATGACAGACTCATAACAAAACGTTGTACAAAAATATATTTTTTTTATAGAGATGGTAAATTATGCAAAGTCTCGGTGTAACTCGAACTTTATCTCCACCGCTGAATTTAGGGTGGTAGCGACACGATACTTTACATTGATAACATTGTTCAACACTTCTAGATTTTATGATCCGCTGTTACAATGTAACACGCCGCTCGTATCCGTAGCGGGAATTTAATAGCTCGGATTATTAACTGTATAATAAAATAGAGATTGACTCTGGCGCTGTTGCATAATGCATACTTTTCAGAGACGTTAGTTTTGATTGATTTACTATAGTTTAATCGCTTTTACTATGTTAACTTTTTGATCGCTAGCCCTTTTATCGTCCATTGCTGGCCATGGGCCTCCTAATGCATATAGTCTTCTGCATGAAGGATGTATGGCCTCAAAATGCAGCGATAGCCAAGCGAGTTGACGAGACCGCTCTTTTAGAGATGGTGTACTTTCTCAGGGTTTGTGGTGGCTAGCGGCTTTATTATCCCTTAGTAGCCTTTTATGACACCCACGGTGAAAAGACGGCCACTTCCACACAGTTAGTATGCCTGCTTGTCAATTATACACAGCATCGTAAATACATACATAGCAGGAACAAATACTGTGAACAATCTCAGTATTTGTAAGTAAATTATAAAAAGTAGTCATAGAGAATTCGATCAATTCACACTGACCTATCAAATATATCAAACACCTATCAAACATCATAAGAGTAATTATATTTTTTACTCTTAAGAAATAAAGGGAAGAAAATAAATGAAGAATGAATAAGCGTTCGAAGCCTGAACAATGGGGAATGCTCTGAAGAATTGTTTAACATAACTCCCCACCTCACGTTTCTACAACCGCATCTCCCGTCACGGAAGTGCCGTGCTTCCGCATTTCATCGATACGAAGGTGTCGCGTACTGTTTGATCCAAAAAATATTCTAAACCGCAAACTCGTGGGCTGTGGAACGAACTGCCTCAAGAGGTCTTTTCATTGCGCTACGATATGGAGTACTTCAAGAAAACTGTAAATAGGATTTTGCAAGGTCGGCGACGTACTGGCATGCCTCCTGGTGTTGCAGGTGTCCATTAGCGGCGGTAACACCTACCATCACGTGAGACCACTTGCTCGTCCACCTAATTACCTATAAAAACAAAAAAAAATATGCACAGTTTTATTATAAGTATCTCGGTATACTATTTTATTACATCAAATTCTACAATTTATTTAAAAAAACATTAGACATCTTTATCCGATTAGTGATTTAGTGTATTTATTACAATCAATTTGTTTTCCCACTTCTTTGAAAGGAGTCTATTAAGGGATATAGGTCTTTCTGCCTCTGGATTTAGCATACTTATCAAACAAGAACTATGAATAGGCAGCAATACTTCAAGTTTGAAGTTCACGTTATGTTGGTTATCAAGGTTTATTTATATCTACAGCACTTGACCGTTGTTAGTTGTAACAAAATATAGGCAATTTGTTTCCTTTACGAGTAACTTTGCTAGTTTATGTCTTAAGTGAATTATTACAACAAACGTACAATTCCCGGCGATATATATATCACACGGCACACAAGAGAAAGAAACAATCGGTTATTTATTTTCTGTAGATCTCCTTCTTCTTCATCAGTTACCTGATATGTCGTCATTTTCAACGTAATCTTCTCTTAATGTAGTATATTTCAACGGATTCAGTCATCCCTTTCCCGTTCATAATGTTTCATATAGAGGCGGGTATTATACTGGGATTATATTTACGTACAATATAGGTGTAAATAGTTTTGTAAATGCGAGCGCTGAATACTCGATTAGTGCTAAGTCAGCACTAATGAACCTTAACCGTTTCAGACTCATCCTTTTAATCTCTTGGATTTAAGATCATCGAACAGATCATTAGCGCTCACTAAGCGCTCGAACGCGCTCATTTTTACAACACTATGCATAAATTATATAATTATTATAAATATATACCTATATTATAATAAATATATGATATACATATTTTATATTCTAAATCGGGTCACAACTCGTATAATAAAGATATTTGTTCATCTTTTACTACTACTCAACGTTTCGGCACGAGTTACACCAGCCGTGGTCACGAGTTAACTGAAGAGGCGGGTAGTACAGGATGGGAGCTGGGAACAGTTTTATCAACTACCCACATTTGATCTTCACATTCTGTAAGGCTCCAGCACACTACACTAACAATGTCCGGGGACGTATTCGATGGTAAATCGCAAGGTTTAAATTTGTTAATCACTGGATTCCACGTCGACGACAGTTTATAACCACCTTGCCGATTGAAATTTTTATATTTCTTAGTTTCAATCGCTTCACGTACAATCCTGGGATAATAGTGAAGTTCAGTGGAGAGGATTTTGGGAGTGCAGAGTTTTACCCAGTATCCCAAAATTCTCTCCACTGAACGTCACGTGAAAATTTAAAAGTTATATGATATACGTAAAACGGTAAGTACTTATTTTTTCATCCACTGCTGGACATTGACCTCCGTATGCACAGTGTCTTGTGCATGGGGCAAGTACAGTTTTAAAACGGCGGCTTTGTTAGCCCTTAGCCAATTACATAGCTTAATCGGCGTCGGTCGGGTGTGCCAACTTCAATGAAATTGACCGATCAGCCGCACGCCTACCTGTGAACGGCTATCAACAGTTTCATAAAATTTGGCAAGTCCGACCGAACGCACGCAATCGGTGCCGGTTAAGCTATCTAATTGGCCAAGTCATCTTTTACAACACCCACAAAAGGTGTTGGGGTGGTGTCATTCTCCGGCCGACACGACACGGCCTAAATATATAAGTATACACACACACACACACACACACACACACACACACATAGTATATAATATTATTTTTTATGAAATATGTTACACTTAAACAATCGGCGGCACCTGGATGCTATTTGAACTACTAACAAATCTAAACAACTGAATAAGATCGTACTTTCGACTTTTGAATTAATTCTTCTTATTATAAAGAAAAATACTTTATTTTGAACATGAGACAAACAAAATAACGACCCACTTTTATTTACAAAATCAAGTTTTGAAAGTAGAAACCAAGTGATCACCCCAAGAACCCTCGAGGAGAGACAATAACAAAAACTTCTGAACGTCTAACTTCTTCGGGCCAAAAAAAAGGAACTTTTAATTTTCAAGTCCCGTTTTGAATTACAAATCGCGTCGTCAGACTGACGAGCGACGAATTAATTTGATGGAAACAACGCTTAATTAAATTTGAAATTATTTTGCAGACGAAGGCCGACAGAAGTTGAAGTGTATGACTGATTTAATTTGAAATAGTTCATTAGTTTAATGTATTGATAATTTTTCTTTTTTAAATGAGTTTGTATTTTTATAACTTTTTAAACTATCGCCTTTTGTACACAGTTTATATTATAAATTGGGTCTGAACGTGTATAACAAAAGTATACCGAACGCCACTATTATCCCGGGATTGTACCTGAAGCGATTGAAATTAAGAAATATAAATATTTCAACCTGAAAGATACAAAACAAACTGTCGTCGACGTGTAGTCCAGTGATTAACAAATTTGAACCTTGCGATTTACCGTCGAATACCATCCGCTTACATGGTGTAGTGTGTTGCAACCTTTCCGAATGTGAAGACCAAATGTGGGTAGTTGATAAAATTGCTCGCAATGGACCACCTGGACTACTGGACTATCCGACTCTTCAGTCGTGACCACGGCTAGTGTAACCCGTGACAAAACGTCGAGTAGAAATAAAAGATAAACAAATACCTTCGTTATTGGCGTTTAGAGCCGATTTACAATACAAAAAGTATGTAGTTTTATCTAATTCATTAATACACAGTATATGTATCATATTTTATTGATAGGTAACGTAACTTATATTTTCATCACATAATTACTTAACGAAGTTTCGGAAGTGTCAAAACACTAAAATGTATCAGAAATATTAAAGAAGTGTAATCTAACTTTGGCTGACTAACTATTGTTATTAACTATATATCTAGTTAACTTACAAGTTAAATTATAATATTCCATTGAAATATTTATACAATATTGCAATGAAATTGCAGTATAGTTTTTATTCAAATATTTATATAATATTTCAATGAAATTACAGTATAATTTTTATTGAAATATTTATATAATATTTCAATGAAATTAAAATGTAGTTTTTATCTGAATATTATTTATCATCATTATTCGTTATAGTATGAGCCTACAACGTCTCACTGCAGGGTACTGAATCACTGAGAGATTTCGGGCCATAATCTACCATGTGGGCCTCGTGCGGATTGGTGGATACACGTACTCACTCCACATATGTTTTCTCTCTCTTTTTTGTTTGCACAAAAATTTACTCCAACTACTTAAATTTTCTTGCTGACTTCAATTTGGAAAAGAAACATTTCAACAATTCAATAAACATCTCAACCAATTCGAGAAAACTTGAGAGTTAATAAACTCGTCCTACCTATATTTTTTTAATAAAGGCGCGTAAAAAGGTAAATTCTTCTGAATAACAACCCCGTATTCAGATTTAAGGCATCGTACCTCACTTTTGGTGGTAAATAAACAAAAACTTACTGAAGAAATACACCTTGCGGACTACTCTGCGAAATTTAATTAAACATTTTTCGCGTTGATTAAACTGTGAAGTGCCTTTTAATAAACAAAAGGGCGCGCCGTTGCCGAATTCTTGAGCTTCACGCCTTCATTTTGTTCACAATAAGAGGTTCGGTTTTGTTCATTGTCCTTGTCCCCGTTTTTAATAAACGTCAACCGAAATGTTGACAACCACTGTCATGAGGACGAATCCTTGATTAATATTTCGAATTTTTGTCAAACCATTTGCCAAACACGTCAAATCATGACGATCATAAAATAATAATAAAGTCTTAAATAATAAGATATAATCTTCAATGACCATTAACATTTTTTTAATAGAAAGAATGCAGCCAATTCTTCAATGACCATAAACATTTTTTTTTTAGCAGATAGTTAGTCCAGAGCAGATAGTCCACCTGGTGGTAAGTGGATACTGTTGCCCGTGGACATTCGCGATGCATGCCAACATCAGTCCAAAATGACAAAACTTGACACGATCCGGATCACCTTTGGATATTTAGGAACGGATTTGGAGAAAGGATTGGAAATATGTAAAGTGATAGGATAGAATGGGACGGGAATGGGCTTCGGTATATTTACCACCGAAAGACTTGCCTATATACCTAAACTTTGGGGGGATTTGGTGGGAAATGCAGTATATTTTACGGTAGGGGGCAACGTGCCCAGTGGATACAGTGGGATTGCAACGTGCACCCCAAATTTCATGCAATGCCATTTTACTAATTTTGGCCGTGTGGTATTGGCAGAATTAACAGCACCACTGCATGTTTTCTCGCATGTGTTATAAAAAGCGACTATACCACACGCACAAGGTATATATCCTCCGGCCAGGTGAACTTCAGCGAAGAAATTCGTCAAAGGTGGCTAGATAAGCCACTATCGCTGAAGATTACAAACTTCTATTTTAGAGATAATACATGTTCATTCTTTATTTGTCTGTCCGTCCGTTCATCCATTCATCTATATTCATCCATCATTCATCCATTTATTCCATGTAAGTTTAAAACAAACCTCAATTCACTGAACCTGATAACTCGACAGCGAACGTTCCACGAGTCACGAACCATCCCCGCGCTTCCCGTGTAACTAATCATTTCAATTAAGACGTCACCGTCGAATTTTACGATTTTAATATAATCCAAGGATTCCACTCGCTGGAGACATAACTGTAGAAATGAACTTAAAGAGACCAATTAATTCTGTTAATGCCTTTTACGATCGTCGCACTCGTAAACTCGTGTTACGGAGTGTACATTTTTGAAAATTATTATTTACTAGCTCTGCCCGCGATTCCGTTCGCGAGAACTTTATCATTAAACTTTATTTTTATAGAAAGAAGGTGGCAAATGAAATTTTAGGCTATGATGTAGCGGGATATCTGCCCTATTACCACATTTTTATTAAAAGAAATATGCAATCAGATTATGAACATACACAAAACCCGTAGCGGGACTACGTCGTAGAACGTCTACGAGTTTATGCTACGAATAACGTAGCTACCACACTTTAATCTCATTCCCCTACATTTTTATAGCACGTGAGTAAAACTCCCGTATGAGGGCTTGTTCGGGTATAATGTGGAAACATACTCGTAAAAGTGGTATATTAACTCGATATTGGGTTTTATAAAGGAGACAGTACTCGGAGTACATTTATGAACATTACCTCATATTTTCAGTTTTAAATCAAATCTCTACATATAATAAAATGGTAACGGAGCAGTGTCTGTACATAAAATATTTTTTGTAAAAAATTGTTGCAGTGTACTTTACGAACGATAGTAAAACCAAAACAGCCGTTTTTAAAATTTTTGTCTGTCGGTCTGTCTGTCAGTCTGAATGCGCATCAAAACTACTAGACGGATTTTAATAAAACTTGATATAGCTTATGTACCGGGTTAACGTTAAGGGTACTTTTTACCCAGATCCGTTATAGAGCTCCCACGGGAATCACTCTAAAGTTCATGCGAACAATGTCGCAGGCACCGCCAGTCTATACATGTAATAAAATCGTCACAGAACCGTGTTTTTATATGAAATATATTTTGCAGTATACGAACGATACAGAACCTAAAACAGCCATTTTTTAGAATTTTTGTCTGTCTGTCTGTCTGCACGCGCATCGCACAAAAGCCACTGAACAGAATTTAATGAAACCTGGCACAATTATAACCGATGACCTGCGTTAACATTTATGTCGTACCTTTTATGCCGATCCGTTATAAAGTTCCTGAGGGAATTATCATTAAGTACGCATGTACAATATCAGTCGTTACATAAAAAACACTGCATTGTTTTTATTGAAACTAAGAACAATGGTTGTTTATATCCTGGTTCAACTCATAGGATACTTTTTATCCCGATCAATTATAAGTTCTCTCGGGAATCATTATCTTGATTCGTGCCTGATAAATCTAATAGCAAAATGTTGGTACAAGGAAGAATTATAAACTTAACAGGCGACGTTGAGATTTTAATTTTGGATTATTATAATTCAACAAAAACAGTAGCGAGAGGGCCCGGGTGAATTAGGCAACTGGATGGTTATGACCCTATACAGCAGAATATGAAACTTTAAAAAAATAACAAAATACAACTATGAGGGTAGTGCCCTTATCCATGTAAGGGCGTGTGTGTGATCGCTGTCACTCTTCTATCTGTCTGGCATGAATCTAATTAGAGTTATATACCCAAACTTTGGCTACCGACTAATAGTCATACTTTACGTTTTCCTGTTTTATAAAATTGACATATCTGTGATTGCTTAAGAGTCCAACGTATATAGACATCCGTCTATCAGATGTGAGTACCGTGTTTCCGATTTTCTTACATTGCTATAATTTTGTGAAATCGTCTATATCCTTTGAAATTAAATAGACTGGATTCGATACTATCATAACAAATACTGATGAAACAGAAAGAGCGATTAGTCGAGTGTCACTTATTCTCTATCTACATATAATAAAATACACATAATAAAATCGTATCAAAGCCGTATCTGTACATTTTGAAAAACATAAAATATTTCAGTGTACACTATGACTGACACAGAGCCTCAATCGACATTTTTTAGAATTTCATCTCTTTGTCTGTCTGTCTAAAGGTGAATCACGCATGAACTACTGGACGGATTTTACTGAAACTTGGCACAGTTGTAGCTTATGTGCTAGGTCAATATTTACGATACTTTTTATCCAGATGCCACAATCTAGCTAACCAAACAGACCCCAACGTTTACGCACACGAAGTAAAGGTATAAGTATTGCACACCTCAAACCATACATATATTTGTAATAATTGACGTCGCTGGAGAAAAAATCATATATATATGTACATGTGTAATATATATATATATATATGTATTTTTTGAGGGGGAGAGTGCACGCTGCCATGCAATAGTCGCTGGGCTCACTCGACTGGCCACGTTATCCCTTTCTCACAGAAGACTACCTTGAAATGTACTGCATTTCCCACTTTATCTTATTTCCCTAATGTAGATACGTGTTTCGGTAGTGAGTGAGATGTGCCAGAGTCCATTCCCATTCTATCCCTCCCCATTTTCCCAACCCTTTCTCCAAATCCATTCCTATATCTTCAAACGTAGGCAGCACATCCGGGGGCGTGCCAACGTTTATCATTTTGGACTAATGTTGGCATGTATCGCGGATGTCTATGGACGACAGTATCCACTTACCATCAGGTGGACTGTATGCTCGTCTGCTGCCTTCGGCAAGGCGCATTCAATACAATTCTGCAAGGCCGGCAGCGTTCCCGCATACCCCTGGTGTTGCAGATGTCCATGGGCGGCGGTAGCCACTTACCATCACGTGGGCCGTTTGCCCGTCTGCCGCCTTTAATATAAAAAAAATGTAAATGTAAAAATCTTTAGTATGATGATAGCCGAGGAGCCTATTCTCTACTGATGAAACATGATGTTTCTATTTTTCTTTAAGCCTTCGAACCACTGACTTTCTACTTAAGTACAAATTTTTCAATCATCACTAGCTCGTCAGTGAAGGAAAACATTGTGAGGAAAGCCGCAAGCTTGAAAATTAAAAAATAGTGTGTTTTTAATTTAGGTCTCCATTCGAGGACTTTAGGTTTTCTTTTTTTTTATAAAAGGAAATATATTATTTATATGCCTTTAAAATAAAAAGGTACATTATTTGCTCAAGGATTGTCAGAAGTGGGATTCGAACCCACGCCCACAGAAGTGGACTGCGACCTGAACGCAGCGCCTTAGACCGCTCGGCCATCCTGACTGTACCAAGGGTAATGAAATCCATCAATCTTTGTCGCTTTAACTTACCTTCTATATTGCCTTACTGAAAAGAAATAAATGTCTCCAGTAATATTTTTAACGAAAGCATAAGTAACATCGTATTCAAAAATTAAAAATAAAGCAATTGAAATAATTTTCTTTTGGTTAGTTTGTATTATTCAAAACTCCAAATTTCCAGCTAATAATTGATTCTAGACTAATGAACGTTTCACCAAATGTTTTTGCTATTTTCTCGAATGTCATCATAATGCACTTGTGCCTCTGCTTTCTAAGGAGGGCAGTGTAACATGCCCACTGCCACTTCATATCGCTAATTCTTGTAGCTACGTCGGCAACGGCAACGTCGTTCTTCGTCGAATTTTTTTGACTAAGTATAATAAAATAATTGAATAATACGAGTAACATTTCTATTCATATATCTAGTGGTACAGACGGCTACAGGTCACGGCACCATAATACGCTAGTAATAAGAACAATATCAATGTTTTTCTTATAAGACGTCCATTTACATGATGGTAAGTGGTGCCGCCGCCCGTGGACACCTGTAAAATCAGAAGTTATGCAATTGCAATGCCAACCTTCCAAAATTCTATTCTAAGAATTTTATGCAAAATTTTAGACCTTGCATAACCCCATATCGTAGCATAACTGAAGACCTCGTGACTTTTGAGGCAGTTCCATAACCTACGTGGTACCGTATTATGGCCGGCTGTATCAAAATACTCATCGGTAGACTAAGATCTTTTATTTCCATCATCATCTTCTCTGTCCAATCGCTTCGAAGTCCCGCATGAATTAACGTTTCATATTTAAAGGCTGTGTAAAAATTTTCTCACAGTAAAGTGACTTTACCATAAGGGACGTAACGCTTTTAAAGGACGCTTCACTAGTTTCACTGGGCTCGACATAATCGTATTACACATGGTTAATTATGCACATCCTTTTATACTGTTGTGCAGGTTATAAGCGATAAGCGTGGCGTTATAGGCAGCGGATTTGCTAGAGCTGCATTGTTTTATAGAGCTAGAATAGCCATTAACAGTTTCGCGTATTAACAAGATTTACATACATTGATGTACCTCTCTGTGACGCCACTGTGTATCTGGCTTCTTCACGATAGCACGGCGAAGGCATTTCGAAAATGAGAAATATATAAGACCAAAATATGAGATGTTCTAACATTTTCAAAGCATATTCAACTGAGCTATCAAATGTTGGGTATGCAAAAAAAACCGCTAATAATGTCAACGGGAATATTCTAGTTCTACTTTTAGTAGATTCAATAAAATATCTGACAATTTTCATAATCTCTTCTAACTAGGTACTTTAAGCCTCTAGTAATCATATTTTTATTTATTTTTATTATTAGCCAAGCAAATTAATGCTGAAATAATTTAAATAATCAAATTTTGTTATTGAAAGTACGCATCCAAAATAATCATTTCGAGTTATCACCGATGGTTACATTTCTGATTGTAATTATTATTTTCAATAAATAGGTACCTAATCAACGCTCATCGTCTGCAACTTGTACCAAGCGTAAAGAACGGTCAAGGGACCTAGATTATCATGGGATACGTGGAATCGGGAAATTAATTATGAGAAAAACATTGAGCAGATTATAAGGGTTTTAATGGTATTTACGATTACTGTGGGTTTTAAGGTTTTAGCGAGGTGATATATGGTATGGAAATTAATGCAAATTTTCGTTGAAATGTTACTTACTCGTATTGTTAAATCTATATTTATTTGTATAACTTTTTAAATCGATTTTTAAATTAAATGGAAAATTTATATTACTCTTCAATTTAATTTAGATTAATTTAGATTTTCTTTTTTTATTAAATCGAATAGAAGTGGAAATTAAATTTCATAAATTTTACCATATACCATATACAGTGTAAACTCTATATAGCGACACTGAAGGAACTGCGCATTATATGGCGTTATTGAGAGTTGTCGTTAAATGGAGCGTTAAATGGAGTTTACACTGTATTTTATACCGTATAGGGTTATGTTTTATACCGTATATTTAATATAACCATAGTGGTGAGTAGGAACCATCGTCCATTTCCGCATTGATTACCTATATTTAATGTCACACAATAACATACTCCACTTATCTCAACAGTTACAGTTTAACTATATACTAGACATGTTTGCCAAAAAGGAACAGCCAACATGTCAGTACGGCTATAAACACAACGTGTTGACAATGTCATGTTTACTCAGTCTCATTACACGAGGACATGCCAATGTACTCGTACAATAGGCCAAAATAAACGTTCTTGGAACTGGCTACTGTACAATATAATAGAAAAAAACAAATTCGAATTTTGAAAATGTAAAAACTCTTTGCTTGTCAAACGCTATTAAATTTTCAAATCTGTCATTTGATTTTTATTTCTGGCCGCAATTTGAAAATTAACTGTTTCCGAAAAAAATAATTTAACAAGAGAACATTTACGATCAATTATTTTTTATGACTTTATGGCAAATCAGGCCACTTTGCTACCATAACTTTAGAAAATAAAAGAACAGTAACTGCTCACTGGTATGTGAATAACTGCTTACCTTCTGCTTTGGAAAATCTCAAAGAACAACGCCCACGAAACAGATTCATCCTCCATCACGACAATGCCCCTGCTCACTCCGAAGTAATTTTTGAGTACTGTTAATATAGAGTTAGTGGGTCATTCGTCGTACAGTCTCGAACTGGCGCCCTGTGATTTTATATTTATTCCCTAAAATGAAGGATAAACTCAGAGGAATACGTTTTATGAATGCAGAAGAGACAGTAACGGCCTTCCAAACGACCGTTGAAGAGGTGCCTAAAGAAGAGAGAGGTGGCTGAATGCTTCCTACAATGGTTTCATCGCATGAAAAAGTGTGTCGATTGTCGCGGAGAATAGTTTGAAAAACAAGCAAACAACCTCAATCTCTATAGCTGATTTCATTATTAAGATTCTAAAAATGTCAGTGTCACCCATGTATTACATGACAGAGTAATGTTAGAAGTAACATTATAACGACCTAAAACAAATTTTTATTGCTGTTATAGTAAACTATGTCATAGAAAAGGATTTTTGATTAAGAAAGAAAGAAAATTTATTTATTTATAACAACACGACACACAAAACACAGGAAATATTTAGTAATAATAACAAAACCACAAATATGTATAAATAAAAATAAGTGTGCGAATGTGTGTCATGAAGACAGCAAAAATACTTAGCTCAGCATAAAACTGTGCTAATATCCTACTAGGGCCTTATAGTAGGGTACACTCACGAGCAACAACGAGGAGTGGATTAAATAAAATGAACGTTATTGAATCCAAAAAAATAATAAATGGCTATTCTAAAAATTAAAACGTAATTTACTGTTTATTAAACTGCTGTTGGTTGACGTATAATACACGACATATTACTATTTCAAAACGCAGTCTCTCGAAACACAATATCTTCAAGTTGAAATGTTTACTCTAAATAGGCAATCTGTTGAACCAATCAGTTCTCACCAGTATTAATGTGAAACATCAGTCTTCAGAGATCTGATTAGAACGGCCCGATGCAACCATTCAGATTGAACAATTCCACAAGGTACCATCTCTCAAGGAAAACCGCTGTAGCTACAACCTTCTCACAGTAAGATTAAAACTCCAATCGCGAACCGAAAAGGGCTTATCGCAGTATCGAAAACTACGTAGTTATAGCCTTTTCAAAGAACAAGTCGGAACTTATTAATGATCCTACTACAACTCCTCGGCAACTCGTTAATGGGGCAATAAATAAAGTACCAACTGCCTTTGAGACTTGCCTCTTTCAATCTTTACTGCTGGATTGCTATTATTTTTTGTGCTTACTTCAGCTGTTTCGAAACTTCAAGAAATAATTACATTCGCTGGAAAGATCTAGAAACACGAAATCAGCACTAAAGAAACATTTTTAGCGATGCTTACATAACGTAGTTAGACAGGATCTGCCGTAACCAGGCTTTATATCGTCCACTGCTGGACATGGATCAACTCATGCACATTGGCTTGTGTATGAGGGATGTATAGCCTTAAAACGCCAAGCTGACTAAACGGGTTAGCATGTCCCCTCTTTTAGAGGCTGTGCAGTTCCTCAGGGCTTGTGAGGCTTTGCTATCCCTTATTCGCCTTTTACTCACCCACGGGAAGAGATAGGATGGTGCTATTGTAAAGCCAGCCGGCACCACACAACCACGGGATCAGGATCTAACTACAATGTAAACCTGCAATGTAAAAGTCAGTTGAGTTTCAAGTTTTCTATCATCTTGTTCTAGTAGAGTGGTGATAGCCTTGGAGTATTTATTAGCGACTTTCATTCGTGAGGTCGTAAGTTCAAATCCTCGGCCCATACCACAGCTTCAACAGAACGGATTTTTAAATTATCACTGGTTTATAATTATGATGAAATCCGCAAGTCCCATAATTGGCCCACAATTTAAAAAAAAAAATCATAAATAAATAACAGAAAATTAATAAATGCAAACGTGTTTCATTCATTCAAATTCAAAAGGAGGTTCATTGTCCAGCCAATTATGTAATCAAAGTTTCTAATTCGAACTCGCGAACCTTTCCCTTAGAAACAACTTTCCATCCGCGCTTTTATAAGCTCATCGTTAAGTCACGCTGTTAAATAAAAACATAACTCTTCCATTACATTTATGGAGCTTTAATGTCGCACATTAATACTAAATGCTAATATTTGGGGTAATATAATGTCAGGGTGACTTCCGTAATACGTATAAATCTCATTTTATATTATTAATGGAGTAAAGTTAGATATTCAATTAGCAAAAATTCCCTTCTAAAAATTCTACTTAAAAATGTTATATAATGAAAGGTTTGTTTAACGCAATAAAATATCGGTCCACGACAAGTACCTACCTACAGCGCCTGCAGAGCGCGTGGCCGCGCCCGCGTTACACTAAATTTGCTATAACTTTCTAAGTAATTAATGAAATCGAACAAATCAAAATCGACATAAGACGGGAATACTTCAGCTAACGGATCCCCGTATCTTGTATCTACTGAACCGCGTTTGGTCCGAGAGGCAATAGAAATTAAAAAATGCCGAAATTTCAATCGCGATTGTTGTTTTAAGTTGGTACGCACATGGGACCTAGTAATTGAACTTTGCAAACTCAGAAAAGTAGACGCGTTTCAAATTTGCGTGTGTGTGGTGATATTATTAGTATCTATAGTGTGCAAGGAACTGAATCGACAAAAACAATTTCAGTGTGGGCAGGTGAATCAAAAACGGACCCGAAGGAGGGTAGACAGATTTGTTTGTAAATAGCAACAACACCTTCACCCGCCCCCGCAGTCTCGCCGCGACCACGGTTCATATAACTGGACTGAAATATCAGCTATAATAAATAAATAATAAATCGTGAGTAACCCATTTATACAACAATTCAAATGCGGGTACTTGATGAAGCTGCTAGCAGTTCTCGACATGGACTACCCGCCTCTTCAGTCGGTGAAAACGTCGAGTGAAATAAATAAAATAAACCCCGCAATTAAACTTAGATATTGATAGTATTACAAAACACAATCATAATTTATGTCTTATAACAAAAG
Source organism: Sesia apiformis (assembly GCA_914767545.1). NCBI lineage: Eukaryota > Metazoa > Arthropoda > Insecta > Lepidoptera > Sesiidae > Sesia > Sesia apiformis. The sequence goes on from OU611958.1 coordinate 3,978,324, forward strand.
ACAAAGCATTGGTGAAACTGATTTCTATATAAAAACTGAACTTCCGTTCTCCAACTTTGAAAAATTTTTTCGCCGCGCCATTGTCTGTATTTAGGTACATACGTGCCGAGTTTAAAAGCTAACCAGAGCATTAGGCGTGTTAACAAAAGACGCGTTTACGGCCCGCAAAGTGCAAAGCCGTGTTCGAATGGGCGAGCGTATGTAGCACGCCATTTTCGCGGCCCCAAGGGCTTTATAGCCACACCGGGTGACAAGCTTTTTTATCTTTTTTTAGGAATTCCGAGTGACGCGTAATATGATTAGGAAAGGTGAAAAACTAGTAGGATTGTATGGTTTTGTCTGATTAAATATATTCTCCACTTCTTCTTCGCCTTTTGGGTGGATGACAGTATTAGTTGCCGACTGATGCGTGGCAACTATTTTAGCAATGTGAAGTTAAAATTAATTTCTATCGAGCGTTTTCTCGGTCGAAGTATATTAGGAGTCACTCAGTAAAGTTCAGTATGTTTACGGAAGACAGGAGTTGAACTCCTTGTAAGCACACTAAAAACGCAGTCTTTTACTTCTATAAGATTATCACAAATATTACGCACAAACTTGAGGCACATTGAAGTTTAATACACTGTCACTATAAACGACATACCAGTAACTCACATTACACATTTTTTATAGAAATGAAACGAAAATTCGACATTCTGTTCTCGAATACCCACCAAAAAGTCCATTACACGACAATATTAATAACTTGTTAACACGGGCGTCAGTACGTTGAGTGAATGACAACTATCAAGCTAAAAATTTGAGTTATTATTCATATAATGTCGCTAGGTGAGGATTGAGGTCACTAAAATAATTTTATTGAAATAGAACATTTAAGGATTTTTTTTTTTCAATACTTTATATAGTTTACATAAAAATAAGTTTAAAAACTAAAACTCGAATATTTGAAAGTTTCAAATAAGTTTTCGATTCTTTAGAAGGAGGCCCTTTACATATGGCGTAGTTGCGCGTCTGTTATAAATACTATACATTCAGACTTTTCATTTGATACTTAATACGATACATTTATCAGCATTTATCTTTTTGCTACTCGTATTTTCGTGCTTCATATCCGCCATATTGGATTTAAAGTGACGTCATATAGCCAAATTACGCGGAACATCACGACGAATCCAACGATATCTCATTTGTCAACAAGTGATGTATTTAGGAGCTACGAGCGAACAGATGAACTTACATACATACTAACTTGTACAATTTTAACAGACTATAATATCCCTTTGCAGGACACAGGGCTCCCCTAGTAAATCACTAGGGGGTGTCGGGCCTTAACCCAGTACGCAGGCCCAGTGCGTATTGATGGATACACATACTCCAGATCTGATTCCTCGGTCCGTACCACTCAGTTTCTACTTAAGGAAGTAAATACTGATATTTTTATGGAAATGGGATTTCGTTAAAAAAAATAAATTTAATATTAAAAGTATAAAAATATTAAGCTCGCTGCCGTGAATATACCTAATAATATTTATCCGTAATATTAAATCATATTATATGTAATTTCATATTATCATATTTCACATTATTATATGATCATATTATTAGTATATTAAATTAAATCCGTAATATTTTAACTAAACTTTGTAATCACTGCTGGTCTAGGGGTATTATGTAAAATTCCCATTTTTGAGACCCTGTTTCTATTCTCGAGCAGTGCATACTGTGTAACACAGATTCATTTCTTCCTTTTTGCGTTTTCTATCATTTTAATTTTATTGTTTGTTACCATACCTACCTATTAAGAGAAAAATAGAAAATGTAAAATTTTAATTAATCGAGTTCGTTTGTGTGGACTACGTGAATAGCAGCCGTATTAAATCTAGATTACAATCTACCTATTTGCCAAGTTTCAACGAAATCGGTTCAGCTTTTGGATTTTGTAACATATATCCAAACATCCAACTTTGGCTTTTGTAATAAATGTGAAATAGTAGGTATATATTATAGATATAAATGAAGTGACTATTAAAATGATCTACATATTAGTGAACAACACAACATGTTTTCAATATGTGGGTATTTTATAAAAGTAAATAAAGTAGGTAGGATTTATTTTTCAATACAACGATAGTGAAAATATAGTACTTTTAATTAGCAGTAACTCTAGTATTTGTAAATTTTATGTTTGTTGTGTTTGCGTATTAGTCATAAGTATAAAGTTTTGTAATAATAATTAGGTTTAAAAAAAATCATGTTTTTTTTATAGAAATTACAGTCCATCTGGTGGTAAATGGATACTGTCGGCCGTGGATATCCACGATAATGTCAACACCAGTTGAGAATGACAAAGATTTGCACTAACTCAAATATGTTGCCTACCCTTGGAATGAAATGGATTTGGAATGATGAATGAAACCATTTTCCCACGAATTGGGAAAATGGGGAGAGATAGTATAGAATAGGACTGGAATTGCCCCTGGTATATCTCACTCACTAATGAAACATGTAAATATACATTGGGGGAATAGGATAAAATGGGAAGTGCAGTAGATACGGTAATCTCCTGCGAGAGAAAGGTAACTTGGTCAGTCGAGTGCGCCCAGCGGCTGTAGGATTGCAGCGTACACCCTCCACCTCTCCTTATAAAATTGTATTTACACAACATTACCTAAATTAACCATCACGTTATTAACTATATATAAATTAACCATTACTTATACTTTATATTAAAGGCACTTGTATACAAAACTATCTCTGCAATCACTAATAGGTACAAATTGTTCCAGGAGTGACTAGAAAATTCCAATCACACATACATCTTTCATATACCTTTTCGAACTTCCCTTCTAAGTGCATTGGCACAAGTTATTTATTACTTAGAAAGAGACTTCAAAGTGCACGTTATCATCCAATCCTACTCCAAGAACCATCACAAAAGACACGGTGTCACACAGCGTCTATTATAGCTTTATAAAAATCCCATTCTATTAGAAAGGCACACGTAGTTGGAAAATGGACCATATTTTAAAGACACGTTTTCCAATAAATTGTGCCGTGTCAGTAGGGCGCTCTCACGTACAACCATTCTGAATATAAGCCGGGTAAAAGCTGCCCATATCTTTATTCATATAGAAATATTTGTTAAAAGGTTGTCTGTATAATAAGCACGCTACAATGTGAGTGATAATAACCTCATTATAATGTGTCACTATAGTTCAAGAGTATAAGTTGAGAATAGCTTCCTCCCACTTGACAAAAATTCTCAAGTACCTGCGAATTTCTCTAGTATCTCAAACTCGATACTGAAAGAACACATCGTGAGAAAACGCTTTTTTCCCGATAATTTTACACATGGGGGGGGGGGGGGTGATATACTCACTATATATTACACAATATGTAATATAGCCTAACTCATTCGCATATACCGAGCATTCGCACGATTACACCATTTTATGCGTTCATAAACGAATTATTATAGTAATTTTAAAGTTCATATTTGTTGCTCGAACTGAATGAGTGGGTTTGTTCGACAACGTTATATTTACGGTCGGCGCTACCTAACCGCTTATTGGATAAATTGATAATGAGCTGCAAAAGAATTTGTGTTTGTGCGATTGACCATTGTTTCTCAACTTTAGAGTTAGAGACTAGTTTTAAATTTTAGACTAGCGACCCCCTGAAAAGGCCAACAGGAAAGTAAATAACGTCACTACCCCCTTACTAATATAATTAGATTATAATTATATGTTTTACCGTTAAACACTTGATTATAAATCATTAAATACGTTTTTTTTTCGCACATACTTCGTAAGTGCTTAATTGTTCATAACCAACTGCGACCCCCGTATATGTAGGGAGTCGCGAGCACGACCCCCAGGTTGAGAAACTGTAGAATGCAACATCGTCCTTCCTCAAAGAAAAAAGGAGCTCGCTGTCTATTTCTCTTCTTGTATTAATATAGGAAGCATACAAATCATACGCTGGTTGCTACTATCATTAATAGTAAAACCAGTATGTAGGTACGTGCGTACACAGTTTTGAACGACAAATAAATGTGCGCGAAATTGTTCCGCGTGGTGTTTGCGCAAATTTACGACTTAATATAACGCCGCTTTTACTGCGAAATTTGTTGTACGTTACGTGACGCGAGCGATGCGTGCACGGGACGGTGTTTCACGTCGTTTTTGTTAATGGCTGTTTTTCATACTTTTGTGTCCGTATACCAAAAATTTCTTTGTGTATTTTATAATGATCCTTCATAAAGCAAAGCTTCCTATTTTCTAGAATATGTTATATTCTTCATTTTTAGTTAGATACAATAGTTTTAGTATACTGATTGACATATTAAAATATTTCGCAATATTTTTGTAGGGTCTTAAATATAAGTTAATTTATGGGGTAAAAATATATTGTTATTTTAAATTTAACTGGTCAACCTACGTAGCGAAGTAGCGAAATTATAACATTCAAAAGTAGGGATCTCTGCTATAGTCAAATAAGAGAAGCGTAAGCCTCGTCTGTGCGATTACAGGGGTGTTTAATTGAGTCATACATAGATTCTATACTTCATCAATCAATCAATATCAATTTATAATAAAGTCGCACTGCTATACCGCCCCCGCATCCCTGCAACTGCGTAGGCGAGGACCCTTTATTTTGTTTGTCTATATAGGTAAATTTCCTCGAGATCTCCCTAAATCATGTGTATTAACTAAAACGAACAGAAACTTGCAAACAGCCAGAAGATTAAGTAACCAAGATTAAGAAATTGGCAAATAAATCAGCTTCGTCTAATTCATTGGCTCGCGAAAGAATTTCTATCGGTGCAAAAGAAAATCGAACAAATTGATGGATTCCAGAAATTCCGGTGCTGAAGCCTCGCAGCGAGGCAAAGATTTAAAATGTATTTTTTAACAAACATTTACTTTCAAAGTTGTTCCTAATGCCTTTGCGAAATAATTGCTTTTAGTGTCGCAATTTTTGGTACGGGAGGAGGTAAAACGTTACTTTTAATATAAACTTTAATACAGGCGCAGATGAAACGTTACTTTTAATATAAACTTTAATACAGGCGCAGATGAAACGTTACTTTTAATATAAACTTTAATACAGGCGCAGATGAAACGTTACTTTTAATATAAACTTTAATACAGGCGCAGATGAAACGTTACTTTTAATATAAACTTTAATACAGGCGCAGATGAAACGTTACTTTTAATATAAACTTTAATACAGGCGCAGATGAAACGTTACTTTTAATATAAACTTTAATACAGGCGCAGATGAAACGTTACTTTTAATATAAACTTTAATACAGGCGCAGATGAAACGTTACTTTTAATATAAACTTTAATACAGGCGCAGATGAAACGTTACTTTTAATATAAACTTTAATACAGACGCAGATGAAACGTTACTTTTAATATAAACTTTAATACAGGCGCAGATGAAACGTTACTTTTAATATAAACTTTAATACAGGCGCAGATGAAACGTTACTTTTAATATAAACTTTAATACAGGCGCAGATGAAACGTTACTTTTAATATAAACTTTAATACAGGCGCAGATGAAACGTTACTTTTAATATAAACTTTAATACAGGCGCAGATGAAACGTTACTTTTAATATAAACTTTAATACAGGCGCAGATGAAACGTTACTTTTAATATAAACTTTAATACAGACGCAGATGAAACGTTACTTTTAATATAAACTTTAATACAGGCGCAGATGAAACGTTACTTTTAATATAAACTTTAATACAGACGCAGATGGAACGTTACTTTTAATGTAATATACTTTACGTTACTCATTTTTGTTATATACTCACAGGATTTGTCGGAACTTTCCCGAAACCTGAAACCATGAATATTACTCATGAGTTGGAGTTCATTAGTTTTGTATTGAAAAATGCCTATTGATTTCCTTTTTACAAATTTGTCCCGAAAATTGATAAAATAAAAAAAAAACTTTTTTACTATGAAATATTTACAAGATTTTCATGTCTAGCTTCGGTAAATTAATTTCATTTACTGTAACAACTATATTATATTCTAATATCTGTCACACTCGTCATCATAGTTTAAAAAATAAAATTGGTTGGTCTCGTGTTAGAATCCTGGTCGGACATTCATTTGTTTAAAGATAAATGTTTGTTCGGGTCTGGGTATATGTGTGTATGTGTTGTCTTTGTATGTGTCTCTGGACCCACGACACAGGAAATTCTAGTGTAAGCCATTTAAAAAAGTTTCGGATACATATATTTTACTAACACATATATTAATAAATTCATAATTTTAATAAATTAAATTAATAAATAAATTAATAAATAATTACTTAAATATTAATATTTTTTTGAGTTATTGTTACGTGTATTTAAAAAAATACATGAAAACATAAATTAAAATTATACGATCTTAAATGTGTTCATATATGTATGTCATCACCTAGATATCAATATCAATACAACTCAATATTATATGAGCAGAGCTCATAATCCTCACGTTACGAACTAACTTGTCTCCGTTTGCCATTGGCAGATTATGTACTCGTCTGACAGCTTCCTTTTACTGTATATAAACAAGTAATTATCAATTTTATGTGCAAGTCACCCACACACCACAATGTATGTAGGCACTAAGACGTCGACAGTATTGGCGCGCGTATGCACGGCATGTTTGAGCGTGGCAGAGTGAATAATTCGCGGTGGAATGTCATTCACTCCACACACGCTCGCAAAGAGGCGTCTTAATTAATTACGTTCCGTTGTCAAGGGAGGCTGTCTCCGCGGGGCGCCACGTAAATTTGGTTTACACAGAATAATGAAATACGTATAATTATTTATATAATCATATAAATACAAATAATTATGGATTAGTAATATTTCAATCATATCACCAGAACAAATGTTCGCTTCATCGGAATGTTCCAAGTTGGCCAGTGTGTCACGTAAAGGCTCGTTTACACAAGGAACAGTTTCTCGAACAGTTCGGGCGAGAATGTTGTATACGATTCTCATATGCGACCAAGCTACATAAGTACAATTCTCGCCTACAACCGTTCACATGATGATAAAAAATGGATGATAACAGGGATAACAGTAATCAGATAATGATAACAGTTGTTTATACTAGCCTTTAACCAACTTGTGTAAATGAGCTAGCTATAATTGTGGCGCGCCGACGGAGGTTTAACTGAGGTAAGAACTTGATGAATTTTATTTATGCTTACTCCTTCAGAAATATATCTCCTTTCTAGTCGGGTTTTATGAAGTTTGTGTTTACCATGTATCTATTTTACAGGTTCGGTCTGTATGTCTCTACATTGAACACGGTCTTCAGCATATCGTAGGCCAACATTTAACCAAATAACTGGAGTATTTGATTCGCCCATCGCTTTAGTAATCGCCCTAACGATCCATGGGTCTCATCATCATCAAAGTGTAGAGTATGGCCTACACTGTTTTTCGAGACAGTTGTGGTAAAAGAAAGAATCCTTTGTAAACACACAAGGACTACTTACCGTACGTACTTTTGACACAATAAATACCTCTCTTCTGTTGTCCAAGATGTTCTATTCCGGATTCGAAATAACCGCAATTAAATGGTTTGCTAGCTATCTTACTGGCCGTTCGCAGCTTGTTGAATTACGTTGTGAAGATGGCTCGGTGTCAAGGTCGACGACTCCCTCCCCTGTCACAAGGGGCGTGCCACAAGGCTCGATATTGAGACCGAGCTTATTCATTTTGTACACGGCGGTTGTAGTCAACAATATTAAGCATTGCAAATACCATATTTATGCAGACGATTTGTAAATTTACATTTCTTCAAGGTCTAGTGCAATCGATGAAGCAATAAATATAATAAACGAAGACTTGGATCGAGTAGCAGAGTGGTCAGCCAGAAAAATCTTAGTTTTAAACCCACGCAAATCAAAGTTCATGTTACTTGGTACCAAGGCACAAATCTCTAGTATCCGGGTATATAACCCGCGAGTTAGTATACTCGGTTAGCACATGGACCAGGTATTACAATACTAGCTTGAAATTGAGGGTACACTTTGAGGATCACATACTAGAGATAATCCTCAATTGTTAAAAGTTAAAAGACACATTAAAAGTCTTGTATCGCGTACGTGACCTTATAAGTAGACCTGCGAATAAAGTTATGTGATTCTCTTGTGTTATACAAACTAAACTACGGTGACACTGTGTATGGCACACGTCTTCTGGTTAGAACTAAGCACATCATGCAAAGGCTGCAAAACGCTAGTGCACGTTTTTGTTTTAAAATCCCGCCTCGCATCCATGTCACTTCATTTTTGAATGACGTTAACATATTAAAAATGGCACCACGTAGGAAATTTCATATGGCCACTTTTCTTTTCTGTGTTATTAAATTTCAACAGCCCACATACCTGTTTTATAAATTACAATATAGGCACTTGTTACAAATCCATAGTCACAGCACAGCTGCTTTCCTTGGTAGCTTTAGGTATGTCGCCACCAAATGCTGGAACAACTTGCCGCCACCAATCCGAGAATTAAAGAGGTTAAATTAAAATAGGAACATCATTTACTCCGCTATCAGAAACAATTAGGTACCGATTGGCATTCGTATTTTACCCTCCAACATGAACTGAATAATCCTCAAACTCTCTTTTCTGTATACCTTCACTCTTGTTTCATTCTATATAAACCGGTTCCTTCATATCTAATATGTGTTACTGTCAGCATTTTTAACTGCCTACATATATATTATTATACATATGTATGCATGTTTATCATCTCCTGAGAACTTATATCGTCACAGCACGATATGAACCTTAAACTTATTAAAAACACTTAAAATGTGCTGACATTTTTCTGAGGTTACATAATTATCTTTTTTTTACATCTATAGTTTATTTAGGTAAATAATTCTAATCTGTTTTCCCCTAAAGCCTACGTGTGCAAATTGCCAGCTGGACGAATTTGTGACGGTTCATATCGTGCTATGACGAAATAAGTTCTCAGGAGATGATAAACATGCATACATATGTATAATAATATATATGTATGTAGGCAGTTAAAAATGCTGACAGTAAAAAATATTTTAATTATTCCGTATTTTTATTTTACATGTATGTCTATAACTTATCTAATTATATACAATAGGTATTGATTTTTTATTTTTAGGATTAGTTATTTATGTTATTAGTTTTTATCTTATTGTACCCAATTTTATCATTGTCCGTGCACCGTCAATGTTTCCAATGAAAACCAGCGCTGTGTCCGCGGCATATGCTGAGTTGAAGACCGTTTCCGATGTCGCAATGCACATCTAACTTATAGAATAATTCTTTGTTTTTTTATTTTATGTTCATTCTTTTTTTCTTGTTATACGTGATTTGTTTGTTTGTTACCTTTTATTTTTATTATACCTTTTTGTATGTCTAAACAAAAGTATATACAAGCTAAACACAATTCAATTAATTTCTTCCAATTCTTACTGATACGTAATTATCTCGGGTTCAGCACTTACACTAGTGTTTGGACTCGTAACACTGCTGACAGGACAATTTAAAATAAGTGAACTCAGGAAAACTAGGTCAATTTCAAACTGACTTTTATTGTCAACTGTGACAATTTCCTCCTGAGATTACTTTCAGATGTCTTTTTTTTAAAACGGGATTGTAATTGAAAGTGCATTTGGGACATCGTGGTTCTTAAAGAATCATTTACTATCTCAGTGGACGTTTAGCTCAGTAGACCAGTGTTAGATGTCTCGATATCAGCTTACGTCCCACTGCAGAGCACGGTACCACTGCACTATCACAAAGAGGTTTCTTATTATAATCCACACGCAGGTCCTAATTTTTTTGTCAGTCCTAATGTTGTTATTTATTATGTGCCGTGTGGTGTTGGCCGGCTTTGGAATAACACCACCCCATCCCGTCCCGTGGATGTCGTAAAAGGCGACTAAGGGATAACAAAGCCGCTACCACAAGTTCTGAGCAATTATACCACCTCTAAAAAAAGTGAACTCAGCAACGCCAAGCTGGCCAAGCGGCCAGCGTGGCGTTTTAAGGGCAGGACAGTATGTATACAATACAGTGTGTATGAGAAGGCCCATGTCCAGCAGTGGACTTAAATTAAGTGCTGATCGCTCGACACTCAAACTCAAACGCTGCGTGAGAGCTAATGAATCTTAAAACTCGACGGTTACATGTTCGTGAGCATATATAGTCCAAGTTAAACCCTAGACCTAATATATTCTTTATTGTACAAAGTGACAAAAGGTGGACTTAATGCTTAGTAGCATTATCTCCCAGTCAACCTTTAGGCTACGCAGAGATGATATATAACGATCACGAACATTTAACATTCATTAGCGTTCACGCAGCGGTCAAACGTACGATACTACGATATATTCATACATTTCGAATTAAAAACACAAGTAAATAGAACTGAAATAAAAATTTCCCAAAGTTTCTAACATATTTACTTCATTGAACGTGATTCGAAAATAATGCGCCAGTATTTGCTGAAGAACACTTCAAACGTAAAGAAAAATACCGCCTTAGGTTTCCAAGGTATAACTTAGAAAATGTATCCAGCAGACAATGAGGAAAACGTCGCAACACGTGGAAATGAACCATTTCTATTCGAGTCCGAACGAGGACCTTGCACAGCCAATAATGTAATGACGGTAGTAAATCTTTACCCAAATCTCCGAAATCAACTTCACGCATACAAACGCTTCGGTTATATCTCCAAACATGGTCGCAACTTGTATTATGTTACAATCATGCGAGACAAAACACGTACATTGTAGTAAGCGTTCGTCAGTATTGTTACACTTTTATCTATAAAAATGTGTGCAAGAACTTAAGAAAGTAATATTACATTCACTGTTTTACAGGTATTAGCTTATCATCTTAAGCTCAACAAGTGGCATTTGTTAGTTGATATTTGAATGGATTTTATGGGTGCATGTTTATGGTCGTGTATGGTAATTAACAGATGGTAATTGCTGGAGTAATTGAGTTGAATTGAACGACCTCGCGATGTGTTAGACTCAGACTCAGTTAGACTGTGTTAGGCAGCATTCTGCAAAATGCGTCACCTTTTCTTATCGCCTACACCACAATGTTTGAAGACGAAAGTCTTCAATCAATGTGTCTTGCCCACTTCCTGTCCGTTATATGACGTATGATATCGAAATCTGATCTCTGACGATAATCCAAATTCACAAGTTCAATGTCGAACTGCTGCCATTTATCTACAAAATGGTTCCTCAACTTACATCTACTGTCACTAAAATACACTAACTCATAATTAATTTATTAACTAATAATTTACTTATTTCAACTAATAATCTAATAATTGTACTACTGTTTAATACAAGTACTATGATCCGTGTGATATCTATTGGAATAAATGCTCCTTGAAACCCGTCAGGCGACGAAGCTATTTTCTCTTATTATTCTGTGGTATTTTTCTACTTAAATGTCGTTACATATTGGTAGTGGAGAGTGTGTGCACGGTCGTTGCAGCTATAAAGTCGGAAAATGTCTTTTGTTATTGACGAGTTTACTCAAAATCGCAGGCACTGAACTGTAGGTATTGGAACCTATGTTTAAATAGTTTTGAAACAGTCAATCAATTCAATCTCTTAATCTGTGTCCCTTCACCGCTTGATATGCCCCTCCCAAGGCTCGTCACCATATAGAACATATTGGCAATGTATCACGGATGTCGCAAGGCCACAATATTCACTTACCGCCAGATGGATCAACTCCTTTGCCATTTTACTTCTATAAAAAAGAAACATCAAATTACTCACACAGCCTTACAACAACCAAACATTATACAGGTTGTAAGCGAAACTTCCCGAAGTCCGAATCCAGGACTTTGTTGGATTCAAAATTTTCCTAATTGGTTTTCAAAAAAAATTATTTATTTTTTATTTTTCATTCAAATACCTACTGCTAAATACAATGCCCAAGAAATTGGGATATCTACAAAAAAAATGTAATATTATATGCCAATGAACTCTTAATCGATCTGTATAAAGAAAAAACCTTACCAAGATGATCTTACACACATTCATAAACAACTAACTAGACTATTCCCCGTAAATCAAACGTGGTCGACATGAATTACTATTACAATGTGTGAATTTATTGAGGCAAGAAGTTTTTTCTCACGCTATAATTTGGACTGACAAGGAGAATGATTTATTGTAATAAAATGATTATTATGAAGACACAATGTCTTTGACTTGTTTGTGTTTCTATGTATAACTCTTTCTATGTTTGTGTTTGTCTTTATATGTGTCTCTGGACCCACGGCACAGGGAATCCTAGTGTGCGCCATTGAGGGTGGCGTTTAAAAAAATATTTAAGAACCTCTAGTAATTTCCTTTGTTTAGTTCAGTATTTATTTGAGTTCAAATTATTTTTGTAAAATGTAATAAAAGTATTATATCGCTTCAGTTATAAAACACCTATTTTATGACTGTAATTTGGTGACCATTTATCAGTTTTGCCAGTAATTAAATAAATAGGTTTACTAGATTCTTCTGTCATGGGTTCAGGGACACACAAAGACGAACATAAACCACACACACCCCAACATAAATATTTAAATCTTTAAATATTTGCCTTAAAGATATGTTGCAGGTGAATGTACGTGGGTGACACTGAAACTTTTTGAAATATCATAAAATGAAATCAGATCTATAGATGGAAGTCGTTTTATTGCTTCTTGAAGTACTCTCGGCCGGAATGGGTACACTTTTTCATGGGATGAAACCATTGTGTGAAGCATTCAACCCACCCGTCTTTAGTTTCTATAGCCTTTAGTTTAGTTTATACGTGTACGCTAGTTCCAAGAATTTATATAGTAGTTTGACGTATCATACATACTTCACAGAAGACTACCTTGAAATGTACTGCATTTTCCACTTTATCCTATTTCCCCAATGTACGTACGTGTTTAGCTAGTGAGTAAGATATGCCAGAGCCCATGCCCATCCTATCCTATTCCTTTCTCCAAATACATTCCTATATCGTTCCTATATTCCTATACTCCAAGGGTAGGCAGCGCATATTTATCTTTCTTTCTCTACGCATCTTTTCTTCGTCTAATTGTTCTAGTACAGATGCATTACGAAAACATTGGGCATCGGCTAATCCGGAAACACCCAAGCGCGTCATCCACGTCATGAATCACCGTGCCTCTAATTGCATACTTTATTACGAGATACTTTATTGTATAGACGTCGGTTGTATAAGCGTCGGTCTTCCGGCGGCTAGGTTGGGCGATGACGTCAAGAGAGTTGCGAGAGGGATATGTTTTAGAACAGCCCAGGAGCGAGGAGGGTAGCGCAAACGAAGGCAGGCTTATATTCAGCAGTGGGTGGAAACAGGCTGATGATTAATTCTTCTAATTAACCTAAGAAATTAATCCGAATTACACCTTTGGGTTATTCTTGTTGTTAACTGGATAATTGAATAATTAAATTACGAGTTTATCGCCTCTTGTAAAGTTTATAAGTATTTGTTAAATAAAGTTTAGATAACTTAATTAATAAATAATATGTTTCGATATGAAGATTTAAAGTTTCTTAAACAAGATCACAGATTTCAAATTTTCAGAAATTGATATTTAGTTGGGGTTCGCCAATTTATAGAAATTATTTAATTAAGAAAGAAAGAAAGAAAATGTTTTATTTGATGCAACACCACACAGACTTAAAGGTAACATCAACAAAAAAGTCGACTGTGTATAACGGCGACATAAACGTTATCTGAGTCAGCATGATGCTGTGGAGCAGGATTTGCAACCACAGCGCTGATATTCTGCCAGCACCGCATTATACAAGTACACACACAAACATCGAGCAGGATGATAATAATTACATATAATATAATTCATTTATAGGAGTTAATTTGTAGTAAGCGGTGTAGTGGTACACATCCCGGCCGAAAGTAATACACATCGGCCTTTAGAAAGAGACTATCGGCTAAATTCTGTCGTCTCTGTCGTGTGCCTGTACGACAACTGACAAGTCAGCGACGTATCGGCGTACGACAGAGACGACGCTCTACAAAACCGAAGCTGGTCGATCATAGCCTATGTGTATTACTTTCGGCCGGGATGTGTAAGCAGTTACCGCCGCCGTTGATACCTGCAATACCAGAGGGGATGCGCTGCCTCCCTTGTAAAACCCTCTTCACAGTTTTCTTGAGGTCTTATATTGATTTTTTTTTACCTAATTTCAGCTAAAGACGATCTGTTGTATTTGATTATGGTTAACTAAATTGGACTTACAGACAGATTTAAAAACTTATTTTGGATTCAGCTTATAAAAGCGATTTATAGATCGCTTATAATAAAACAAAAAAATAAAAATAAACATTCTTATAATAAAAGAGTAAACATTTTCCTTGTCGTCGCTGTTACTGCAATAGGTCGTATGTCGAAAATAATCAACGCATTTTTTTTGATGGAAATCGTACCAAATACCTCGTTTGTAGCTCCTAGCAAAATATACTAAACATTGTTTTTTTTTTACATGCGACCTATTGCACGTGATATTCAAACGAAAGTTACACATTTTTCATTTTATAAAAGATCCTATAAATGGGTTTTTAAAAGGCAAAACGCTTAGGCCTTTAGATTTAACAGGGTAAAACCTACTCGCGACTACAAAATGAGAAATGTGTCCAGCAGGGATAGATATGTACTAAGCTGAGATTTATTACCTCTTTTGTAAAGAACCTCCTAATGCTATCTAGAAATCAGTTTCCTTTTAATGGGCAATGTAGGTAATTTTGTAAAGGAGAACTAAAATTTTTACTTCTTCTTGCAGTGTCGTCTTGTAGCGAATGTTGACAATCATAATGGCTATTTGTACATTAGAAACTGGCGTAAGTTCTGCAGTTACGAAGAGTTACGAACAGTTACGAAGAGGCGTGTATTGGTTTTGAAAATAGTGGCAGTTACAAAGTACCTATTTAAATGTTTTCAATGTCCATGTCTTAGACCCATACAAAAATTATAGAGAAAACCAAAACACATTCACACGCCTGTTCTTGGTTCTGAGCGAGATGTATCTATCCTCACCCGAGACTTGATATTTTTTAGGCATAAATTCCTTAAGCCCCTTCAAAGTATAACGAAAATATTAATCGGTATGTTGCACACGTGATAGATTTGTTGTTTTGTTGTTTGAATCGTCTGTATTTCGTACACGAGTCACGAATTAATTAATATCAGGAATATTAATATCAATTAATAGTCACGAATTATTAATATAAGGAACAAATTAAATATCCGCTCGTCGCCATTGACCAGACAGAGAGAGAGGGACAGATCGTGAGGCCGATAATTAATTAATTATTTCATTTATAATACTCTAACGTCTCATACAGTCAGATCAAAATACCAGTATTCTATTACAAAGGCCTACATGGCCTACTTCCACATTCCCCTCCACACCCATGTAATTTCCTAAACAATAAAGTAATTGCCGACACATTGGTGTTAGCAATGAGATATTCAGCCCACGTTGCACTTAAAATTCTCAGCAATGTCATAAAATTGTTTCCTCCTAAACATTTTTCCCCGGGGTTGACAACGCCAGACTTTCCTGCTGGAGCTCGGAATTCTTTTATTTAGGTCATTAAATACGATACACAACAACTTCTGGACGAATACAATACTTAAAGTCTACAATAATCATGACTACGATATTTTACGGGAGAGTTATGTGAGAGTTTTCGTGTTTTTTAAATAATAGCCGGATACGCTTCGAATTTTACAGAAAACTATTGATTACTCACCGCAAACGAACTCATTATTTTTAGGATTTTAAATAATCTTATTCCTTTTCTATAAAAAGATGTGACAGACGATCAGTGTTTTCTTAAGAATTCGTTACCATTTCCATGTCTATATTTTTATGTATCAAAGAAATTTAGCACAAAAATAAAAGAGAACCATTATGCAGTATGCGGCTACCTTCAGCGCATATGAAATTGCCTTCTTATATGGATGAATTCAAATATTGACTCAGACGTGGTTTGAGATGAATCCGCTTCTACTATTGCTTCCAATTCGTCATTAGCAACTTTAGTCTCCGGTCGTCCGCGGGGCTCGTTCTTGAGGTCGAAATTTCCAGAACGGAATCGATCAAACCAAAAACGCACCGCGCGTTCGTTTGCGGTGTTTGGTCCGTACACATCGTTGATATTGCGTGCCGTCTATGTTGCGTTGCTGCCGCGACGGAACTTCTCCATAGTCGCAAACACAACGATATCTAAGCGAAAAGTCGTTTGGCGGAAAAACAAATGAATATCTACTGATTTTGGAAATAATGTCATAGCTTTAAATTGATTTTTTTTAAATTTGGAATTCCAAGCCAAACGCAAGATAACTAAGTTCAAAGCAATTTCACTATGACCAAACAGCAATTTCATAGGTAAGGCCCTAATAAAATTAATAACCTTACCCTAACACACCATCAGCTCGTGTATCCTCACTGCTGAATATGCACCTCAACTCATGCAACCGTCACCACACAAGGTCATCAACCTTCTCATTCAATCACTACCAGCAGCTTCAAGTGGTAGTCCAGCTGGCATCCCAACAACGTATCCAGGTAAGTGGTCTCCAAATTAATAAATCTTATAATTATAATTATTTTTTATGTACGTACACACTCATCAGTCATCCATAACACAAACATCAACCAAAATGATGTATGAACAGACGAGCTTATATCCCTGGAAAATTCCTTCTAGCTAACGGAACGGGATTCCATCTAACAAACAAGTATTTATGTGTGCATCAGAAAAGTATACATAGGATATAGTAATGCTTCCACTGCACACTGCGTACCTATGCATTTTTAATACAACATAGTGTTGCATACGGTTGTATGACAGCAGTACAATAAATATATACAGTATAATGTATGACATTCAAAACATTGTTCATGTTTTAAACTTATCGAAATTAGTTACATTAGTTACAATTAGTTACCAAGTGCGCGTGACATCTTACGCTCAAAATGATTATATTCTTTCACAGTTTGAATGTAGTATTGGTTCTTGTTACTTATTTCAGCGTATGTGTGTGCCAATCAGAGCGTGCTACATAATAAATGTGTGAGGGATCTCTATGCACGTTAGTGATTGACACGCACACTTCTTTAAAAGTGACGACATCAGTAGGTATACGTCTTAATTTGCAGTAATGACATATCTCTCTTGTTTCAATGATCTGAGGGTACAATGTGTTTATAAACTGAAGATTCATTTCTAGTAAATTAAATTAAGCTTCGAATACATCAACGGTAACAGAAATTCCCTTTACAAACCGCTAATCTTTTCAGCATTCCTCTTTGTCTCCAAAGTAATATTTTAATTAAGGGCCGCCAGCGATCTTTCACAACATATATAAGAAACAGTAGTTCATCTTCATACATGCCCTTAAACTGCAACTCACACAGAGAGGTTCCACTTACAAGATGAAAAGTACTTAAAGTGAATTACAATATTATCAAGACGAAGTCTTCGAAACATGAACGACCTGTTATCTAACATGTTTGCAAAAACATAGGTACTTAACAAATGCGGTGCCCGAGATAATTATCTCTACTTATGTTCTGCTTCAATAAGCACGTAAAATTGATTATCTACCTATATGTATACATATAATAATCTATACCTACATAAAATATTATAAAATCGTAACGAAGCCGTGTATGTACATTTAAAGTTTTTTTTTTTTTTGAAAAAGGTCGTTGCAGTGTAAGTAAGAGTGATACAGAACATAAAATTAATTTGCGGAATTTTTGTCTGAACGTACAACTTCTGAACCGATTTTAATGAAACATGGCATAATTATAACTTATATGTGAGATTAACGTTTAGTGGTACTTTTTATCTAGATCAATTTTAAAAATTCAAAAGGCTATCAAGCATGCACGTTTTCAAAGTAAATTCACGAAGTCGCAGGCACCGCTAGTTTACGAGTATTTCTAAGACATATTAAGACAGGAATCCCCCATAAATCCCACAATACACGTATGCATGATCCAAATTTTGTTTCTTATAACAGAAAAACTTCACGTCATGTTTTGAACAAAGCAAAATCACAACAATTCTTTAGCGGCAGCTCGGAAACTAAAGCTACATCCGATCCTACACGATTCGAACTAAATTCGAAGTAGCGCGCGAGATGTGTAATTATTTTAAGAACATCATTGATTTATCTTACTGTTTATTTCATACACTGTGTATTCTAAGGCAATTAAAACTTACCCCAGTGGTGACGTTTGTTTTTGGCAACTCAATATATTCCACAGATGGACACTTTGGAACTAAATGAAAGAAACTTTTTTTTCTCCAATTATTTTAATTAATCAGTCGTGTCTGACTTTGTTTTAGAACCTTTACACTAAAATTTGTTTCACAAAATTGTTTTGTTCACTGCTTATTTACTACTTACATAAGGTTAAAAAACTGATAATGAGGGTTAGAAAACTGCTTTCCGCAGACAAACATGCAGTTTGGTGGAAATGTAATAATATTTTACTTTGTGTGGATAGAAGAAAAATAATCAAAGATTTAACAAGTCGAGGTGGCGGTTGGCAGGCTATATCTGTTGCAGGAATGATAAGGTGTCATATTCACAATAATGATGCGAAAAGGGACTATTGCTGCAAAAAGTGACAAATATTAACAGAAACTTTTGTAGTTTTTGACATAGTCAGGATGGCCGAGCGGTCTAAGGCGCTGCGTTCAGGTCGCAGTCCACTTCTGTGGGCGTGGGTTCGAATCCCACTTCTGACAAACTTTTTAGCAAAATATCTCTTTTTTATTTAGGAAAACAATTACAAATAAAATATAAAAATTGAATTATACTATAAAACTTTCCACTAAAATGAAAAAACAAGTATGGGTGTACTTAACATAATAATATGGTCACTAAAAACGTTTAAAACGTTTAATTTTAAACTTGGGAAGAGTCAGGTCAAATATGTCTAATTCACTAGACTGTTTATTATATTTAAAGAGGATATGGATTATGTGTATAGGATAGGATAGGATATGTTTATTATATGAAAGGGATGGACAAATAAATAATCTTTTAAATTGTAACCCTTGTTGGGTTGTACATATTTGTAGACAGTTCTATAAGGCTATATTTATTTAGCCTCGACTTAGTGGCAATTTGATCAGACGGTAATTCACTAAACGGGAATTTTACTCAACTATTACTTGACTATAAGTAATTTGACTATACTGTAATATACCTCCAATTTATTTATTGCGTACATCATATTCTAGATTTATACCAAATACAAATTTGTTTAAAGAAAAGTATACGTCGAAAGAAAGAAACGGTGCAAGTCATGTAGTTACCCAAATACACCAAAGGTCTGTGCTGGGGTCAACTATTTAAATAAAATTATCTGTTTTTTTTGTATATACGATATCAAAAAAAATGTATAAAGTGGTGTACGAATCATGTGTACGATTAAACTATTAAGTGAAGTTTAATATATGCAAAGTGTCTGAAAATGTCTAAAAACATTACTAGACATTACTATTGTAGAATTCCTAGACATGTATAATGATAATTAATAGGATAACATCCCCTGCAGAGCACAGGTCTTCCAAAGTAATTATTGGTTTACCTAATGCTTTATTCTCTTTTTACTCCATTTATTATTATTTACTTAATATAATTATAATAATATTATTTATTTATTTAAAATTATTTCTTATTATTATAATTTTACGACACAGGGAATTTTAAACCTAAATTATCTAAACAATCTCGTCTCTCCCTGGGTGTGCCAAAATGAGGGAGAGACCGTATACCTAAGTATAACATCATGCGGAAGCACAGTCGGCCTTATTTTTATTATCTTTAAACTCTTTATACTATTAAATGCGTTATATGTTTGTCTGGTATATACCTATAGTATATAAGTTTATTTAAACTGATTTGTTACAATAATTTTATCTAAATCTGCGCAATAAGTAATTCGAACGTTGTACAATAAAATCAACTAGTATTTTTTTACTATCTCACATCTAGCAATACCTAACCAATAACAGAACTCCATTCGATTTTCTTTGTGCCTATATATACGAAATCAAAGGATTTCATATAAGCGTTATTTGATATTCATAGGTAAATATTATTTTTCAATCTCTTATAACACTTAACTTTTCCCGCGGATTCACTCAACTTATTTCTGTTAAAATCTCTGTTATGAACGATTACAGTATTAATGATTCATATGCTAATTTAGGTCAACGAACTGCATGTGCATTGATTTATTTATGTGAAATCTATTTATTAGTGTTGTAGAAATAGGGTGTGAGCACTCGACGCTCGGGCGATTTATAGCAGTAATATCAGATTTATTATACAATTTATTATTTCTTAATTAGTTATTCCTATTGGAGGATATGAACGAATAAATGGTTATGTTACTAATTCAAATGGAAATGTATTTATTTATTTAAGCTTTAGGCTCAGAAATTTGTACAGAAGGCGGACTTAATGTTTAGTGGCATTCTCTGCCAGTCAACCTTTGGCTAAGCAGAAATGGGGCTAAACAGAAAACAACCATGGGGTTTAGGTTATTGTATTTCAAAATTTTATTGTTAAGTGTCATAGATTGAATTAGTAAAGGGTAAAATATTGATCATCGTATTAACTGTTGACTGCAAGTGGAGGATTCACAAAAAAGCGATTTGTTGTATCGTCGTCTAATCTTCAATCACTATTCCCATATAATCTACAGCTATAATCACTCAGGTATCGACTATAATGCGACATTCCCTCGCAGGCTTTCCGGCAAATCGACTGACTTGCATTTAGCTTGCCAATTTCCTAGCCAATAGCTAAACTGGTTATCATTTGATATTGGGGGAGCGCTCAAAGACTTTGTGTCGTTTGTGTACCAACAAATTGCTTTTCACAGATTTCTAAGATAAAATCTTGTAAATTTTGTAAAAAGGAGTTTAGTACTTATTGGCAGTGTTTTTATAAAAAGCTGACAGACGAGAAGATAATCCTTTTGACGGTAAACGAACATTGTAGCATGACATTTCAATACATGACAACAACGAACTATATAGATGCAATATAGTGAATTGTAGGAATGTTACCTTAACTGTTATAAATTGTATTAAACAAAATTAATGTGGAATAAATAAATTTGTTTAATTACATCGCAGACAAATCGACATTCGGTTTTGTGATGTATTTATCCAAATACATATAAAATATCAAATATTAATACTAGAAATAACTAATTAAAAATAATTTACCAAACCTGTGTCTCTCTGCTCAATATAGACTTTTGCCAAGTACCGCCATCACACACGGTCATCTGCTATTATCTTCTACCCGCTACTGCTTATAACATTTAGCCACTACTGCCCTTAACACTATCTTTGTCTTAACACCAGCGACTATCTTTGTCGTCAGCCCAATAACGGACGGAGCTCTAACGATATGATGATCTGGCGGTATGATCATTAAATTAGCCAGATCTCAAATACCAGAAACCAGTGAGACACCGGATCACCGGATCTAGCAGATACTCATAAACTACTACTAATAAAAACTTACCTTTAGGGTTTTATTATCGTTCTAATATATCGCTGAAAAAATATTAGGAAATGTATAGCCACAGAGCTAGAGATAATTGAAAAATCCATACTTAAGTTCAAATTTAAGTACGGTCCAAGGAATGAAATCATCATGAACGGACTCAAAATATCCAGCTAAAATACATTGCTCTTACATTAGGTATTTACGTAACTGTTATGCAGTTACACAACTGTTACAATACATTCTCATCTCGTTCAGTTATTTCATCTCCAAAGATTATTGGCTCCAACCTAGACTCACAGATCTACCAGCAGTAAAAAAAGTATACAAAACAGTGCTCGCATTCGATATTGGACGTCAGCCAGACCGCGGCGTCGCGCCGGGCCAACTTGTCGGCCTCTAATTGCTTCCAAGCTGTTTGTTTGCCGAAATTATGGGTTTTTACGATCCTGGTAGAGAAAAGGTGGGTTTATATAGTCCTATTATGAATTTGGTTACCGTCGTCATAAATTTTGGCTAGGTAGGCGGTGCACCCGCATACCCCCTGGTGTTGCAAGTGTCCATGAGCGGCGGTAAGCACTTACCACCACGTAAACCGCTTTGGGGAAATTATGGGTTTTTACGATCCTGGTAGAGAAAAGGTGGGTTTATATAGTCCTATTATGAATTTGGTTACCGTCGTCATAAATTTTGGCTAGGTAGGCGGTGCACCCGCATACCCCCTGGTGTTGCAAGTGTCCATGAGCGGCGGTAAGCACTTACCACCACGTAAACCGCTTTGGGGAAATTATGGGTTTTTACGATCCTGGTAGAGAAAGGGTGGGTTTATATAGTCCTATTATGAATTTGGTTACCATAATCATAAATTTTGGCTAGGTAGGCGGTGCACCCGCATACCCCCTGGTGTTGCAAGTGTCCATGAGCGGCGGTAAGCACTTACCACCACGTAAACCGCTTTGGGGAAATTATGGGTTTTTACGATCCTGGTAGAGAAAGGGTGGGTTTATATAGTCCTATTATGAATTTGGTTACCATAATCATAAATTTTGGCTAGGTAGGCGGTGCACCCGCATACCCCCTGGTGTTGCAAGTGTCCATGAGCGGCGGTAAGCACTTACCACCACGTAAGCCGCTTGCTCGTCCGCCTTCATTTCTATAAAAAATAGCCTATTCTATCCATCCCTACCGTCTTATCCCCACTAGTAGGGGAATAAAAAAAATATTTCGTAACCGTAACAATAATGGGCACTTTTATCGCCCAGTGTTGGACATGTGACTCCTCGTGCTCATTGTTTCATGTATAAGGTATGTATGGCCTAAAAACCTCATGCTGACCAAGAGGGTAGGCGAGTCGACTCTTTTAGGTAGCGGCTTTATTACCCTTTAGTCGCCTTTTACCACACCCATGGGAAAACATGGGTTAGTACTACTCTAAAGCCGGCCGACACCACAGTACCAAATTTTTCATTTTTACCACCAAAAATGAACATAATCTAAAACAGTGGTTCAATAGGTGTGATAGTGTTCAATAGTGTTCAATGCCTAGTTTGATTTGTTTTTTAGAGTTTGTGTATCTAGATACTCAAAAGAGAGAAAAGCCCTATTCATTATAAATAGAAATGTTGAAATGATATATTCATACTTTTATAAGGTATCACCTATTTCGAATAAGGCAATCAGACATTACTGGGTAGCTATCAAACCTGTGAAGTGAATTCCGCAAGTTATTTTTTTTTTCGGAATGTCTACATTATTGTGGCCCTAATAGCCTTTCAAGAGTCACCGGTCGTGTTTGATTTAGGGCGAGCGCAGAAGGCGCTCAGCCAGGAACAAAATGTGTGTTGCAACGAGCCTAAGGGCTGCCCCGCCGGTAAACCGGCGGAAGGAACGGACCTTGGCTTAGGGCGTTGCATTGGGGGGTTACCGCGGGATCGCGAGTCGGCGAGAAGCGCCCAGGCACGTGCCGGTACCTAGTAAAAGTGTTGGCTGAGAGCCGGTGTGTGTTAACGGTGTAACGAGGGGGACGTCCACGTCTCGGCCGGCGGGGACGGTGTCTGTGTGCTGTGTTTGAGTGCAGTATGAGAACCGCATTGGCAGTGATGATCGGGTCACCGGGATCGTCCAGGATGTGCCGCGGGCGACGATAGCGCGGAGGGGCACTCCTGTCCGGTACGTAGGTGGGGGAGGAGACAATCAGAGGGTTGGGATGGTGTGGGATAGCGTCATAGTAGCGTCGGGCGGTGTCTTTTATGTATTTGACGATGGAGGGAAGTTCCAAGTCCTTGTGGAGGTCGACGTTACGCAAGTACCATGGTGAAGCCACTGCCTTACGCACGAATCTGTTTTGGAGTTTTTGGAGAATTTTAATGTTGGAGGGAGCTGCGTGTGCGAACACACCGCTAGCATAGGTCATAATGGGTCGGACGAGAGTTGTGTATAATGTCAACTTATTTCTAAGCGAGAATTCCGCAAGGTCAACGGCACATCCACATGTCACTTGCTGTTGCAAATGTCCATGGACGGCGGTGATCACTTATCAACATGTGGCTTACCTGCTCTATAAAAACAGCATTTCTTCTATATAAAAAAAAATTACAAAAGCTTTCCATGCCACCACAAAAATGTTAGTGAGGAGGAACTTTATATTACTTGTCTGACATAGGTACATAATTTGCACTGAATTTGAAACGCGCCTGTCACTCAAATTTTAATATATAATAATAAATAAATAAATAATAAATAACGCCACACTCAACGGGCCCACACTAGGATTCCTTGTGCCGTGGGTCCAGAGACACAAACAAAGACAAACACACACCCAGACTCGAACATACATTTTTTTTAAACAAATGTATATCCGAGCGGGAATCGAACCCGGGACCTTTTGCACGGGCACTACCAACTACGCCACTCGGTCGGTATACAAATACCTATTAAATAAATCTATCCATTTTGCCGTACGTTATCGCCCAATTAATACTTAATCTTTTGAATTTAATGATGCAACATGCATCGTGTACAAATTGTCCTGCATGCCACGTATTTAAACTATAAAGGGGGAAATAATTACCAAACGTATTTTCGTATTCGTTCATTTGTTGCAACTTATGGGTATGTTAACATACCCATAAGTTAACATTGAAATGTATGGTATACATTTCAGTCGTTATGGTATACATACCATACTCGTACCATACCATGCCATTAGTCGATTTCTCTCTACTTTTGTAAGTATATACTCCACTACACACGATCACAGTTCTTCTCATCCAGCCAGTACGGGCAAACTTCTTCAAGATGTCGGCCCGCAGCTGACTTGTAAACGTACCACACTACGTGGTCTCTATTCGAGGACTTGTTTACCACATTAGTTGTCAGTCCCGCGGTAGATATGGCGTGCTACCCCAGCTAGCTAATTTGGAGACTTTATTTCTTTGTCGTTTCTTCCTTTCATATTTAATCCTGTAAAAAAACTCCGAGCATAACTCCATAGCTTGCTGAGCGACTTTGATCTTATTGATCCAGCCGACCATTACTGTCCACGTTTCGGCACAACACGTCAATACTGACGTGTGAAGGGCAGGCGATTAGAATCACTGACGCATATGCAAAACTCTTCACTATCCTAAAAAAGGCACTTAAGAAAAACATAAGACTTAAGAAAACTTTTATTTAAGAAAAGGCACTAGTAGCATTTTTAGTACAACGCCCACTTAATAACTGTATCAGATTTAAATGGTTCCAAACTTAAATGGCTTTCTCTTTGTAATCGTAGGCATTCCGATCACTCCTCAATATTTAAAAAGTAATTTGCGTTTTCTTAATGATACTCATGAACGAGATCTCCGTTCTGGAGATAGTCTGAGATTACAAATCCCCCATCGTCGTACTGGTTTTCTTCATGATTCCTTCGGCCTGCACGCTCGACTCCGGAACGCGCTGCTTGTCAATATTAAAAAAGCATCTTCCCGAGGTATTTTCAAGAGACGGCTTAGAGAACACCTTCTTGAAGCCGACACTGTCTAATCAGCTCTGCGGTCTATATTCTTATAATCGTATATATCTTTTATGTGGTATATCTTTGTCGTTTATGTAAATATTAGCATGTATTTATGTATATGTATTATAATAGACATAATATAGTATAGTATGTGTAGATATAGTATTTATATTAATATTTACTTACAGTAATTCTTTTTTCTATCTTATATTTGTTACATTCACTTACTCTCCCACCACTTCCTGTTCCGTATAACCCAAAGGCATCTTCCAGGTAATGCTGTAAAGCATTACGACCGCCTTTTCGAATAATTTACAAAAAAACTAAATAAATACGAAATATTATATTCGGTAGTTAAAAATGAACAAAGAGAATAAACAATGGTCATTCTTTGTTTTGGGAAAACTCCAAGTTTCTAATTTATTTTAAGTTAAGGAAAGTTTTTTTCCCATGTCTTCAAAAGGCACTTGTACCTTTTTATAAGGAGGGCACTTTTTTATAAAGAGTTTTTGAAATAAGTGGGGATTTTTAAATAAGTGATATACACCGGTCTGTCCATCTCCTACTTTTATTTCAATCAAAAAACAGCTTAATTGTGACAAAAATTTTACCTCATATCTGTAGTTATTTCCCTACAAAACATAAACCCACAGCATGTTTACACGACAAAAATGTTGTTTATGCTAGCATATTGTAGCGGGGGTCGCTGAACGTAAATTGTCCATGAAACATCGACGTCAAACCGAAGCGAGTCAGCCATCGATCGCCGCGTGTGCACAGAGTAATGCGTATGACAAAAAAGGAAACTTTCTGTATGAATCTGGTAAATTATCAAGTTGCACCAAATGACTGCATCCTACTTGGTTGGTTATCTTTCTTTCACAAAAGACTGCCGTGGCACATGCAAGCGCATTTCATTCATTCAAGATTGAGTCTGAGTTGCAGGACCCATTCCTCGTCCTATTCTTTTGAATAGACAGTATAAAATGTCAAGAGAAGTTTGTTTTTCATTACCATCCCATGTATCCATTTTGTATTTCCCTATATTTTTGTTTTGTAGAATTTTGCTTATTTTTATTATTTTATTTTTCTCAACTTTTTGTTTTGAGTCTTGTTACACGAATTAAAGATTTTTTTTTTATTATTATCCTACTGTATTCACTATTTCCTAAACCATGAAATCCCAGTGTGGAGAGTGACTGGCTGACTTCTTATAGTAACTACTACAAGATCAAGAGCAGTGACAGCCTAGGGTATCTATACTGGACTCAGATTCGTATGAACGTGAGTTCGGATTCAAGGCCCGTACCACTAAGTTTATACTTAAGTAAGATTTTTTTTAAATTGTTGATTTAAAACATTGTGAAGAAACGCGGATGGTCGATGAATAAAAAAAACTGAAGTATGTGTATCCTCTAATGTATCCACAAGACCCGCGTGGTGGATTATGGACCCCCCAATGATTTGCTAGGCTCTCGCCTAAATCCTGTGCCTATAGTGGGACGTTATAGGCTAATACAAGTACAAACTACTACAAGAGAATAGAACTCAACAAAGGTATTAAAACTTCTATTTCTCCGAAGAAAAGTCTCCAGCCTCTGTCTCCCAAATATTGAAATGTACTCTATGCGTGGCTGGGTAAACTAATGCCGTTGACTAGCTGTAGTTACAGATGTAACTGCAACCAGGTAACGTATACGAGTGGTCAATATGAGGCAAGTTACTTTGTATTAGTTGCTAACCGTATTAGTTATTAACCGAATAGAGAGGCAAGATTATTTACCGCAAGGAAATCCAATACTCTCCGATACAGTCCTATTGAATTTTAATATATATTTATATGTATATACATGCATATGTATGCATTTATTTATATGGGTATTTTTTAAATTTATTTTTTTATGTACGAAGGCGGCAGACGAGCATACAGTCCACCTGATGGTAAGTGGATACTGTCGTCCATAGACATCGCGATACATGCCAACATTAGTCCAAAATGACAAACGTTAGCACGGCCCCGGATGCGCTACCTAACTTTGGAAATATAGGAATGGATTTTGAGAAAGGGTTGGGAAAATGGGGAGGGATAGGATGGGAATGGGCTCCAACACATCTCTAGCACATTATATTAGATGCAATGCATAGGTATATTGATGATTAATAAAGTCAGGGAATTTGATATTGTAAACAATTACTGTAATTATACATTATATATTTATATTACTGTATAATTATTTTTTTGTATAATATGTATAATTAATGATAATTCTTTATAATACATTTTTTTAGCTATTAATTTGTTCATTAGTGTCAGAAAGGTTGTCGGAAAGCCTTTCCGACTTTACAGCCTTAGCTGTAAAGTCGCCTACAATACCTACAATTCTTTGTAACTTACTTAATTTTTCATTTTGTTGCATGCGTTTTTGAACGACATTTACGCATGTATATTGTAACTAAAAATAAATAGCTACAAATAAATTGAACCAAGCATGATTTAGAAGCAGGAAATTCGGCGAGGAAGTTCGCGCATATTGCAGCCCCACTGCAAAACTGTGACAACGCACATTACAGACGCGGCGGGCCGCAGCTCAACGCAATAATTTAAGTCAGTTAGATGTTGACATTCTCTCTGAAGGTTATTACCGACAGGACGGTCAACATTCCATCAACATTCCGTCAACATCCATTCAACATTTCGGATGGCCTTATTATTAAGAACTTTGATGTAAATATGTACCTAGTTTAATAATTATCATCATTACAGAAAAAAAGTATTTACTAACACTATCTATAGAAAGTTTCTGAAATAAATAATTATTATATTCAATCCTTCATGTCATCGCACAGCGAATAACTCTCGAATTACGTCCATTAACCGTGCCCGTTCAATGCACATTAAGGAGCGCCGTGTCGCATCGCATAAATGCCGCTGGCAAGCGATCCGCTAGTGCGCTGCGCTGCGGCGCGATGCGGTCCGTCTGAAGTATGCGATTGTTTAAACAAAATAAATAATTCAGAATTAGTTATAACAAAATAATAATTTCTGAAAATAATTCAGGAGGATTTTAGCATTGTTATACGTTGCGGTGGGGTCCATCGTAATATAAACGAGCCTTAATCGTTACACTACTAGGTGAACTGTCGGCTCGCCTAACAAAACCAACAACTATAATATAAATAATGTATACAAGTAAGGTTGTTTTATAAAACCTTATTTGTATAAAACAATGGAGTTAAACGATATATAAGGATATATATAGGTAAGTAGGTATATTGTTTTGTTGACACACGTCAACAAAACAATATACTTACCTAGTATCCAAAAACTGGTTAATGACTTTCGCACATAATAGTAGAAAAATTAATTAATTTTTTCACTCGACTAGAAACGTCAAACTTATGTAGCAGTAGATTCAAAAGCAGCTAAATAAAAGTGAGCATAAAAAAAAAAATATTAAAAGCCTCTGAAATAATCTCGCTTGAGCCCCTATCGCGTCTTACAGAGCAGACGCGTCTAAGCTTTGTTGATCAAATATTCAAGAAAGGGATTTTGGAGGGAAAAAGTGTATACCGCCAACTGTAAATAGAGGGCTCCACATTTTTGGGGTAAATAGGAAATGGTTAAAAATACATAGGTATTTACGTGTTTGGAAAATGTTTTAAATAGCAAATGAAAATAGTAAACGATTAGTAAAGTCTGAACGCAAGGCACAGTCATTTCGGTCACGAACGGTATTATTGTTTTTATTTATAGCAACAAAGGCTCATATAAGGTGAATATTTATAGGCACACAGCCCTGGCCATTACTTGTTGGCAAGTTTATTTTTTTTTTGGTGTTATTTAGACTTATGGTAGAAAGCTATGCTCGGAGTTTCTTTACGGGATAAGACCTAAAACAAAGAGATTCGCCAAAGAACTAACCGACAAGTGATCAAAGAACTAAATTCATCCACATAGCTCATAGAATCAACATGCCGAAGTGGTCTTGAACGACTGATATTTCCCACAGGACGTAACAAAATTTTTTGTAAAATTTTAACACATTTATTTTGTTTATTCATTATATGTAAAGCTTATTAGCGATTTTTACATCTTAAATGAGAGCTAAATTCTCGTTTTAAAGCTGTATCCGGTGTAAATGCAATAACAGCCCAAATATATATGTGGTTTGTTCTAGGACCTCCTCCTCTGGGCCTCCGAGTGGAACTAAACTGTGATTACAACCACATTAAAATAAACTGTAACATACACAACTGGTTGTGTCCTGGGGAAAAGTTTGGGGAAATTGTCCCGAATGCACAAATAGTTGTGCTAACCAGTTGGTCGGTGAGTAAAACACGATGCCATATAAATGAAAGCAAGACACATCGCTACATACGTAGCTACAAAAGACTTGTTCTCCTCTAACAACTTTAAAAACCTAATCCTTTCCATACGTGGCGACAACTATTCCTATTTCCACTATTGTACAGTCTACAGCTAAAAGAAAACACTGTATTTTCCTCCTTATTGCTATCAATATAAAGTTTATATAGCGTGACTTTAGGGCCACTGTACTGTACAAAGCTTATTCCAACGTATCCCCAAAAAACCTGTGTTTGATTTACAGCCGTTCTCTTTTGAGAATGCCATAAAGTAGTCCCCTGTCAAAGCCAAGTTGCGGGGAAATCGACTTGTAATGTTTAACAAATATCGGCGAGTGCCTGCGATGTTCATGTTATAATGCTAGATTTATGAAACCCAATTTTAGGGTATTAATAATGTTGTTGGACAGTGAATTGGACAGCATTATTTTTATGAACATTTAATCTAATACGTATCTATCAGATAGGCATTGGTTCTTAGCTTTAGATAGGTCTTAGCTTTAGAATAGCACCACTCCATTTCATCCCGTGGGTGTCGGAAAAAGCGACTAAAGGATATCAAAACCGCTACCACAAGCCCTCAGGATACACCACCTCCAAAAGAGTGGAGTCCGCTTGACCAACGTGGCGTTTTGATACCATACATTCCTCTTGCACAAGACAATGTAGATCAGCAGTTAATGCTAAAAGGGTTGGTTGAGGTCACTGTCAGATAGCGAACTACAACAAATCTCAATTTGGTGCACATGATAAATACGCTCCCGTATTTGATGAGATACGCTCGCGTTATAAGTATGAACTGCTACATCGCGATTGCGATTGCGATGGTAAGGACCATTCCTAATTTATTTTACAAGTCCATTCCAAAATCTTGATAGATTGGCGGTGCATTCGGGGTAGTACTGTAAAAATAAGCGCTGAGCGTTCGACCTTCGAGTGCTGACTGAGCGCTAATGAATCTTCAAGAATCGAACGTTAAACGCTCGTGAGCGTTATAGTCCAATTTTTTAAAGATTGATGGTCTTAAACCGATTTTGGGGTGAATGACCAATAATGAGTTTTGAAAAAATACCTACTCAATTCTTCAAAGATCCAACCTTGTTGTTCGTCAAAATTGCTTGAAGTTAAAGCTTGAGTTTAAAACGAACAAAGTTGAGGCCCTTAAGGTTCATTTTGGCAGATATAGATATCTGCACTGCAATTTCAGGCGCATTATTAACTGGTTTTAACTGTTTTTATTGATTTTAACACGTATCATTAATATCCATGGGTAGGTAACAACATCCACTTAACCATTTACGACAAGATAAACTGTCTGCTTTTTCGCCACCTTCATTCTATAAAATATCTCTTGCCTGAATGGGCGTGAGATACCTATAATATAAGATACCTTAGTAAGATGTCTGATTGAGACACCCGGCCTCTCCGTCTAGTTGAAAATGCCATTGACATTTGACAGTCGATTTTCACTCTATCTCGCCTATGGTGAACGTGCTATAGTTAAAATTCTCACTCACATACTTTGATGATCTTTATGGTTAGCAAAAACAGTTCTAAATCTATCTTCTAATCCAAAGACGAATAAATATGCGGCAAAAGTGACAGTAGCCGATTAGATCTGGCCACGGGCACGTAGTATATTGGATAAACGTCAAACTTGACATATGGTTGCGTACAATACTACGTCTTGTTGTATGGCACAAGTGAACAGGGTCAACGAGTCAACACAGCGAGTAACAGACAAATATAACAAAAATTCGTAAGACGTATGTTCATAAGAAAAATTAAACAATTTATACCCTTGTCATACAGAGGAGTTTAAATCATTTAAGAAAACCATTGTCAAAAGAACGAACAATATTTATTCTACGTACAACACATTCCACAAAAGGTAGACGTCACTGTTTTCAGTTAGTTGTAGAAAATACGTTGAAATAAAAGTTATAGGGCTTTATAACCCAAATCTATAACATATATCAGCAATTTTTTTTGAGAATTTTAGAAACAATTAGTACTACATTCTAATTTTTTCGTTACTGAATCAATTTGTCTCATCTGCGAACTTATCCCAAACTATTTCGTGTCGAATTTGTTTTCAATCAAGATATGTCGGCAACCCATATACTCGTACTAGTCAGGCCGATGACCCAACGCGACTCGCGTCGCTCGTGACAATTGACACAGCTACCAGTAAGTCCAAAAATTTCTGGCCTGACATATTTGTAGATGTCTACAAAAACAAATTATAAATCATTGTATTTATCATTTATACTACTAATTCGTGTATAATTTTAAGAGTTCAACCCTCGTTAGTTTTTATTTCTCGACATTTAGAACAACAGGAAGTCGCAAAATCTTTAAAATGTTTAAATTGGAATATCGTTCCGTGATTAAGTTCCTTACAAAGGAAGGTGTTAACCCGACCGATTTCAAACAAAGGTGGATAATGTGTACGCGGATTCTTGTCCATCATTTTCGACCGTTAAAGATTGGTTGGTGTAAGCGATTTTATTTAGGATGAGAGTTCATTGACGACGATTCTCACTCGGGTCGACCCGTTGGGACATTCACTCCAAACAACATCAAATTAGCCACCGACGGCTAAAGATGAAAGAAATAGTAACAAGAGCTACAGGGCTTTCACAAACTACAGTCCTTGGAATTCTTCATGAAAATCTTCATATGAGTAAAGTTAGTGCGAGATGGGTGCCAAAACCTGTTTCAAGTGTGCAGCGAAGTGAACGAGTAGCGTGCTCTACTTCTGGAACTTCTGGAAGCCTTTCACCGAAACGAAAACAATTTTTTAGAGTCAATTGTTATTGGGGATGAAACTATGGTGCTTTCAAAAAGGGAGTCGATTGAGTGGCGTCGTTCCGATGGTCAGTTCATCAAAAAGATTATGTCTTCGATATTCTGGGATTGTCAAGGAATATCGCTTATACGTGTACTTTACCATACGTTAATGTGCACACCTGTTAATGTGTAGTGCACGGTAAAGTATAGTGAAGTGAAGTGAGTACATACTAAAATGTTATTACCAAATCTAGTAGTTTTCATACGATACCTCATTGATTATTTTGTAATTAAATAAATGTGGGGTTAAGTTTAATTATTTATGCCCGCTACCTCTCATACCTTGCAGCGTTTGAGCTAAGATAATGCTCATCTCTATCTAACGCATGCATCTATATCGTTCTTGACAACTACGTGAGACCCGGATATTAAGATGGCGTACTTCCACTAAATATCGAGAACTATATCTCACTACAACTATATCTCAGTTACGACATATTTTAATTAGTAGAAAAACCCTCTTATTGAGAAATTTAACATAAGGTGTTTATTTTATATTTATTTTATAAAATACCTATTGTTTATACCTATTTATTTTATAAAGCCTCATTCCATTATATTCTCTACTCCCTGAGTAGAGAGTGATTCCTAATCCTCTATGAGAGGGGAATCGCTGGCGTTCTCCGGGGTATGTCAACGTTTGTCATTCTTGATTGACTGATATTGGCATGTAACGCGGATGGCCATGGGTAATAGACTTCGCTTACCACTAGACGGCTAACTGATATCTGCCACCTTTCCATAAAGAAAACCAAATGAATATGTCTGCGAAAATTCCACATGTTTCCTTTCAGAAATCGAGTTATTAGTGATCATATAAGTAACGTGTAACGACGTGCAAACTAACAACACAAAGCCAGTTTTATACAAGCTAAGACGAACTAAAAACATTTTTTGGAGATAAGTTCGTTTAATATTTTCTTAGGTTTTCGCGATTACTATACATAGCAATTAAACAACTTTGAACGGTTTAAATCGCGTATATTTCGAACACTTTGCAGTGGACGTGGTCACGGGGTGCCACGGGGTCACCCCGTGACCACGTCCACTGCAAAGTGTTCGAAACGTCGGGATATAAATAATGTTAAATATCCGCGATTTAAACCGTTCAAAGTTGTTTAATTGCTATAAGTTCGTTTAGTTATTAAGCGCCAATAAGTAAATTCGATTAATATGGTACAGAGCGCGAATGTCCAATCCAGTATTGTGCCACCGTGTCTTCTTTTAATTCGCCAATGCCATTCGGTTTGTTAAAAGCGGAAAAGGCAATCAATCGTATGTAGATAAACGCGTTTGAAAAGAACTGGTTAAAATAAACTAAGCGAGCTTCGAAAAAGTGTTTTCTTTATTTATTTCTATCTCGTATTTTCAAATAGTTTTATGGATAGAAAAGAATTGCTGAGTAAAATGTTCAATTAGAAGAAACCTCTTTAGCCGAACACGCAATGTGCTTTATACTGTAAGAAAAATAAAACCATTAATTGTATTCTTCAATTAATTGAATAAAAAGTTTGCCACTATTATAAGCAAATACCATGGGATCGCTACAAACGGACTTTTTGGCGGGAACTCGAGGAGTGAAGTTGAGCCTTTGTTTGAATTATTATGAAAATTGTGTATATGTGCGTTTATTGGTTCACTCCTGAACTACTTCGACGGGATTGGTCCTCGACAGGATACATTTTAGACTTTGATATTGTTAGTTACGAAGAAACTATGATACTGGCTGAATGTGATAATTGCACCATTGCTATATATGTATAAACAAAAAAACTTTATAAAACAATTGCGTGCAGCTCTTAACAGTTCATTCATTTAGAGGCTAAATATGACAATTACTTCTAGTGTCTTCATTCGTTTGAGGGTTAGCTGAGTCGTTAATATCGCTTGATGCTAATTTAACCCAGAGTTGCAACAGGAATTTGACTATACGGTAACCAATTGACTAAATCGTAATTTAACTACAAGGTTAAGAACCGTATTTAATAGTATTTATAACCTAACTGATGAATCTAAAGTGTTATGTATTGAAAATATACCGTATTAGCTGTCTCGTATTTACCCTATCTCGCTTGGACGATAAGACGACGCGGATCATCCAAAAGAGGCTAGAAAATCGAATCGATAAACCCTTGCAAGTGAAATTGCATCTGTTAAAACGTAAGACCTAGTTGCATGTTTCCAGTCCTTGCAACGTTTAGTTCCAACGTTCCAAAGTTTAGGGAACGTTTTAGGGAAACAAGAATACCTATATATAAAGAAAAATCCTAAATCTGTATCTAAGTTTAATTATGTTCTATTTTTATGTGTTTAGTTAAATAAATAAGAAAACACTCAATACTAGAAAATATATAGATTATACTTTTATATCGCGAACCCGTAGGCTATGGAACGAACTGCCTCAAGAGGTCTTCCCATTAAACTACGACATGGGGTTCTTCAAGAAAGCTGTGAATAGGACTTTGCAAGGTCGGCGGCGCGCCCGCATACCCCCTGGTGTTGCAGGTGTCCATGGGCGGCGGTAACACTTACCATCACGTGAGACCGCTTGCTCGTCCGCCCTCTTCTCTATAAAAAAAAAAAACTTAAGTAATGGAGTTATTAAGCAGTATTTAAGTACAATAATAGTCATTTCGAAATAGCTCGAAAAGAGAAGACGCAGTTTCAAATAACCGCCTTTGTTAACGTGATTTTAGCTGAAAGTTTCAAATGTTTGCAATTTCGAGCACATTTTTTATTATTTGCCTTGCATTCGCAACCGCACCCTCTTAAGTGGCACTTTATTCATTGATCTTTTCTTTCTCCAAATATATACGGCAAAAATATTAAGATCCTCTATCTTTGAGATGCAGGCCATGTCAAGAGAACTCAAAAATATATTTAGAACTAAAAGCTGTACAATCGTAAATTACTTTAGTGCATAAAGTAGTTCGTGTCAAGGAAATGGGTCAGTACTCCTTTGTTCTTGTTACTGTTCTGAATAAAAAGTCTCTTTTCATTTGCAACGAATACTTTTTAATGAAATGAAAACTCCACATTTTATCTGTAAGTCTGTGAGTGTACAGTTGGCAGAACGTCAAAGTGTATAATATATGACACAGGTGTGTCCAAACTATTCAAGAAACCTGAAACAATGGATACTGCTCATGATTCTGAGTTAATTGTCATATATATAAAGGTTTTTTTTTAAGAGTGGCAATGGTAGACAAGCGGGCTACCCACACAATGGAGAGACGTGTATTCCACGTTGAGCGGAAACATTAATAATATAGTTTAAGATATGTTTAATAGACAAATATGTGAGAAAAACGCTAAAATCTTAAAGTTATATAGTATAAATGGTATTTATAGTAAATCATGTTATACGATATAAGAAAACATATAGTGTCATTTTTTAATGTCTCTCACCGTACATATTCTTAGTCAGTATACAATGGTATTCAACTACTTTAGCAATCTTATCTACCGATTATTTTATAGTCACGATTTCGTCGACAAATTCAAACAATTGCAGGATTTTCGTTTTACGGTTCCCTAAAAACGTGGAAAACACCGACCCCGAAAAGAAAGGAACGCAAGTAAATAATACCGAAAAACTGGAACAAAACAAACTGCATTTATCCGCACAAAAGCCAAGCAAGAAATTCTCCGCACATCCCGAATTCACGCGTTTCTTTCAGCAAAAACACAACATGGCGACCGTTGCTTTTTTTCCCGCGTTTATCCGGTTTAATCTTCAAGTAATATGAAATGAACGGACAGCTACTAGGCTAGTGACACTATTACATTGGTGAGCTCTATGATATTAAAACAGCAACTACATGTAGAATTTAACATTTAATAAAAATAGAATCCGCGCGCACATGCAAGATGCCGCGCATTCCTAAAAACACTTATTGTTTTCAGGAATTTGTCTCTTATGATATTTAATTTTGATATATCGTAATGAGGGATATGGTCTTAATACGTCACGCTGGTTGGCAAGTCCACTCTTATTTTATACTGTGGTATTTATACGTTTTTCTGTACTCATAAAAAATATATTTGTTTATTTATTTTATTTCAAAAACTTCAGAGTTTGAATAACACAATACTAGGCTTGAATAATAGTTTGTAGGGGGAGAGTTCACGCCCACAGCCGCTGGGCGCACTCGACTGGCCACTTCTTATTTCCCCAATGTAAGCGTTTCGATAGTGAGTGAGATGTGCCAGAGCCCATTCCCATCCTATCCCTCCCTATTTTCCCAACTCTTTCTCCCAATCCATTCCTTAACCCGCAAAGGTAGCCGGCGCATCGGGGGGCGTGCCAACGTTTGTCATTCTGGACTGATGTTGGCATGTATCGCGGATGTCCATGAGCTACAGTATTCACTTACCATCAAGTGGGTTGTATGTGTTCTTCCACCTTTTTTCTATAAAAAATAAAAACACATTTAATAAAATATTAGGTGTACAAAATAATATTCAAGCCATTTACGAAGTTACAACATTATATATGGTTCATATATACACAGATCTACTAACTTCTTTATCACTGATACGCTTAGGCTTCGCGATTCGGTATTCTCTCTATCTCTCTCTCTCTCTCTCTCTCTGTCCTCACCTAATTTATGTGTCCCGTCCCTTTTGGGATCGGCCCTACTTATTTTCATGCGACATTCTGTGCACTTTTTAGTCATTTCCGGGTTTACTACCATCGTTGTCATATCCTTTCTAATGCAATCCTGGTAGCCGGAGGGACGACCTAGGCCCCTTTTAAATAGTTTCATTCATCTCTATGACTTCTTCTAGTCACGTGACTTTCATGTGCCTTCGGGAACTATTGGGTTTTCCCGGTGGTCCGATCGCTTGTCCGATCAATCTGAGCAAGGGAAGTTGTAATCCCGTTTGTCACACCAGTCTCACGAATGGGAATTCGTGTTCGGATTCATCCGTTCAATATTAAAAAATATACAGACATCATTAAAATTAGTATTATGAAAAATGATATTTCACAGTTTAATTTTTTGATAAATTATATTATTAACCTTCTGTCTGAATTAACATGGATATAAAACAAAACTAAATCCAATTCTAAATTAAATTGAACGAATTGAACTAAATTGAATCGGTGGAGTCATATAAACGTGAAGTTATCGTGAATATAAAAGAAAACTAAATTCTAACTCGAATTCATACAAAGGTGAAGATAATCATTTTATGTTTTCTCTTATTTCTATGATTTTTGTTACTCCATTATAGTAAACTTGCACGGATGTATTTAGAATTTCTCTATGTAACTGTACAATATGAACCGAGGGTCAATCGGACAAACGGGGTTAAAAATTCCCACTGGTCAGATTAGTCGGACAATCAATCGGACCACCGGGAAGAACTGGAATTATTTTCTAATAACAAGTATCTTACTACATTACTATGCCTATCGATTCATTTCATATTGCCAGATGGTTTTAATTATCCCTTCGGCTCATTAATTACAGCTCAGATTGAGCCGATTCTCAGCGTATTAGAAATGTAAAACAGCCACCGAAATGAGTTTTCGTTGCCAGGAGATTCGTCAGTCCCACTGGTATTAATTAGCTTTGAGAAATAAATCTTGGGCCATTTGGGATTTTCCTTTTGTCAGGGAAGTGAATAATGGCTGTGTAAGTACGTTTTTATAGATGCCACAAAGAGACAGGATTCATCTGGTAATACCGATTTTTATAATACATATTCGTAAGATCAGATTTTGTTAATTTTAGATCATATCGAAATTGTAATTTACTTTTAACACTTATAAACTTTTATTCTAATTTTATTAGACAATTTACTTTTTTTAGGGGAAATTTAACTGCAAAGGGTGTATAGTGTTAAAGTATACTGAGCTAATTTAGCTACTTAAGTATTTTTTTTTATTTTTAGGCATTTTTTATTTTAGACCTAAGTTTTTAGGCATGTAATCAAACTTAGCCATCAGTTCATCCTGGCAGTTATGACATATGGTGCCGAAACGTGACCTGTTACGGTAGGTCTCATCCATAAATTCAAATTAACACAGCGACTTATGTAGAGAGCTATGCTCCAAGTTTCTTTGTAAGATAGGATCCGATACGAAGAGATTCCCCGAAGATCTAAAGTGACCGACAACTCGTAGATTCAGCATATTAAAGTGACAATGAGCAGGTAATATTTGCCGGAGGACTGATAACCAGTGGAAAGAAAGCAGGGAAACAAAGAAACATCTATTCGACATACAACACGCTGCGGTATACACAAGAAAACAAAATAATAAAAAATAGATATGTCAATTTTTAAAACAATGAGGTTGTCGAGTCCTTGAATAGAAGTCGAATGGGATGCTCTCCGGTCAGGTGTATCCATCACTTGAAGAAGTTAGCCTTGGTGGCTGGATGAGAAGAGCCGAAGATCGTGTGTGGCAGCAGTAGAAAGCCGATGGTATGGTATGTAGATTGTTAAAGCCTAACAATATAGATAAAGCACAATCGTGCTACCAATTTTATATTTCCTTCTTTAATTTTTAAGGCCTATTTTTAAAGAAAAGACCAATCATGTAGCTTCGAATTAAACAATAATTAATTGCTTAAAATTAACGTAGACATGTGGCAATCAACAGTCATTCTGGAAGTGTAAATGAAACTGTGAAACCTAACTAGCATTCCATGGGATAGAATACGACCTATATTCACAATTCGATCGCAACTGCTGTCGCTTAGTTTTAGACTGATACACATTTCAGTTAGTTTGCAGAACATTTCAGTGTAACTGAAAAATTAATTTTCAATTATAATGTACGAAGAATAGTTAACTTATTGCGAGATGTATTAAATATTTGTAAAAGTGAAAATAGAAGAAACTATGACTCATTTACTTTCTTCCCTTTTAAATTAATTCGTTGTTACTGGATTTTAGACTGCTGTAAAATATACTAACGTTTTGTGTATACATGCCGTGATATGTATGTGTATATAATATTGTATTTGCAGTTGTCACACAGTGTCACACCCGGAAACATTGTGTTACATAGATACACTGTTTCCGGGACATATCTACTAATTGCCCTAATTCGAATTGGCGACAAAATCTCATTGAAGTAACATTATTTTTTTACTTTTTATTTAAAATAAACTACTACGAACTACAAAGACCAATTAACAAAATTAAGTATCACAATCTTACAGCTCCTTTTTTCTTTAAAGCTGAGGAACTGAATTCATAAAAATTCATTCATAAGAACTAAACATTAATTTGAATTAATAAGAACTAAAGCCGCGTTGTTCGGCACGCTTGTTTTAAGCCTCGCCCACCTCGGAACAGTTTTTAAGCCCCGCCCACCGGGGAACACTTTTCGTTGCGCCATAATCGAGCGGTAGGAATGTTTTCATGCTTTTACGTTCACCGCTTTGAACACTCGATTCACCAATATTATAGTTAATAAAATCTAAACAACACACTTGTTTGAAACAAGGCAAATAATATCGAACCAGTGAACCGTGTGTAGATATAGAGTTTATGACCATTCCGAGTAAACTTCCGTATCGAGTTTAAAGTTCACGGCACGGTTAAATGAATTAAACTGAGCGGATGAGATGCCGCCAGTTGAACTAATAGTTTTTAATACGATTGCATAAACACATTTATAGGTAAAGTAACCCTTCAATTTAATTTCTTCCTTCCCTCAGACACACAATCTAACAAACTGCTAGATCGATATCATACGATTCCATCAGCCTATGTCTCTCCACTGCTGGCTATAGACGTCTCCCGAGGCTCTCCACCTCACACGATCCTCGGCTCTTCTCATCCAACCACCACTGGTGTCTTAAGTCGTCTTTAAGTCGAGATTTGGATCATATTTGGTCCACCTGCTAAATCTATGCAATGTATCAACTAGATATGTGCTTTCACATACATACCCTGATCACATGCCGAAATCTTTCAAAATATCTAAGAGGACAACAAGTTTCATCATTCAAATGTTTTAATATTAATTAATCTTTGTTTCTGAGCCTCTATTGCATAAACACTTTTTGAGAACGGAAAATTGTTTTTCCAAATATGATTCAATGGACAGCTCAATATACATATCGATTTAATTTACGAGTTTTCTTCATGGCCATAATAAAAGGGTTGGAAAAGTTTTCACTGGACAATATATCTATTGATTTCTTTCAAACATTAACAATAGAAATTCCTGACATGGCGACCTATTGTCATATTGTCCCTCTGTGAAGAATATTATTAAAAATTCCACCAAGCACCCTCAGGGCTTCGTCGTAGGATATTAGAACGTCACGTTATTTGTGTCGTAACATATTTCATAGAAATATTTTTATGAAGATAATAGATGATGGCGACTGACGGCCATTGGGTTTAATATTTTAATAATAGGTCTGTGTTTAGGATGGTATTTTTTATAGGTTTTTAGGTTAATTTTCAGGTCATAATATGTATTTTTTAGAAAGTTATTTAATTACTTAATTTGTGATACCAGAAATCGGTTGCCCCATGATAAAACCCAGTAAGTGAAAAACGCAGTATTTTCAAAAAGCCAAGTTAAAACATAGGCAGTTAAAATATTTTTAAAAAATGTTCTTTTTTTTTACATCGGCAACATTTCTACTTTAAAAGGGGTTTAGACTAGTAGAGTCGTGTCGACTCAACTGTCACTGTCACCGAATAAAATCTGTTTATTTTGTTGTCATTTTGTTTTTTGGTTGTTTACAAATACATTACAAATAAAAACTAGTTTTGGATGTGACATGTCTGCAGGACGCGAGAAAGACGAGATTTGGATCATATTTGAATATACATACATATGTTGATTAACGTGAAATAAAAAAATATTTTATTTTTAATTCATATTGTTTTTATAATTTTCTATTGTAATCCAGCCTTTGATTTAAATCATTGATTGAAATAAAAAAAGGACTTGATTTTTATCATGATTCAGGCTTGTGTCTGAAATCGAAGACGCTTTAGATCTAGTCTCAATTTGGGGTTCTCTAAACCTAGTGGATTTCAACCCCAGTAAGACGTAAGTCTGTGGACGAGCAAGCGGTTCCACGTGACGGTAAGTGTTACCGCCGCCCATGGACACCTGCAACACCAAAGGGTATGCGAGCGCACCGCCGACCTTGCAAAATCCTATTCACAGCTCTCTTGTAGAACCCCATATCGTAGGATAATGGAAAGACCTCTTGAGGCAGTTCGTTCCACAGCCTACGGGTTGGCGGTATAAAATGATTTTTGGACCGAACAGTGTGCGACACCTCCGTATCGAGGAAATGCGGATGGACCGCACTTCTGTTATTAGGTAGGGATGTGATTTTGTAGTAGGTATCGGTTTGTCAGCGGTGTCGTGACAAATTAATACGTACTATAAAATGTCATTAGCTATAAGAACATCAACACAATAACATTCCACATCAGACGAACATCAGATTTTTAACCAATTATTTTCTTCTTTTCTTTAGTGGCTATATGAAGCTAAATATGCCGTTATGGTTCAATAAGACTTGACCTATTCATAATTAATGAATAAGTCTACTTATAGTATAAATATAGTATAAAATAGTATAAAATGACTATTATAATAACCTTTTCGCTGAGCAAAAACAAACATTATTACGAAAGAAAATATGGTTTCTGATAATCTCTAAAAATAAATAAAACTTTGTTACGTTTTATTTAACTACATTGTCGTAGTAGTAAAAACTGTTGGTTAAGCAAAAGCAAAGCAATTCACATTGAGTGGAATGATTTAAAAATAGTCTTAGAATTCGTAAACTGGTGAAAATTGTAAATTGACATTCTGAATGACAGCCCGTAAAGAGCTTTTCACTCTGACGGTACACGCCCGCTGACAGAATGAGAATGAAAGATAGCATGGCACAAAGTGCAGCAAATGAAAAGCAATGACAGGCAGGACATCTAAGTTGTGTTGCGTCCCAACACGTTGCGTTGCGT
The DNA here is from genome assembly GCA_914767545.1 of Sesia apiformis. NCBI lineage: Eukaryota > Metazoa > Arthropoda > Insecta > Lepidoptera > Sesiidae > Sesia > Sesia apiformis. The sequence continues at coordinate 4,021,145 of OU611958.1, forward strand.
CCCAACATGTTGTGTTGCGTGCGATATTTGCTATTTAACGTAGTTGTCGCAAGATGTCTCTTTCCATACCTCATTTACTTTTCTTTTTATACTAGCTTCTACCCGCAGCTTCGCTCCTCTAAAAGATTTTTAATACTTGTAAAAGCGAAGGCATGATGTATTTTGCGGATGAAAATTCATCCTGAGTAGTTTTTGAGTAATTGTATTAAAAGTCATTTTTATTTTTTGCTCTATAACACAATTTTCTTGTGTCATGAATATGACACATATACCAATTTTCCATCTGCATACTTAGAGCTATACATTAGTGTAAAAACGATCAAAATCCGTTCCGTAGTTTTTACAAACATACAGACAACATTTTTAAACAGGTCTTGTATGGTATGCCTATACGTTTGTTGGTTTAATTGTCATCAAGTTTTCATAGATCAAAGATAAGTATTTTCCTCTCACTCCTTCACATTAATCGGCAGTTCTCTCCTTCTTTAATATTTCATCAAAAATCTTTCTCTTTTCTGGTCTCTGTCTGTTTGTAGTCTTCTTGTCCTTAATTTTACATTATTTCTCTCTATAAAACATGTAATCGTAAGATGTATGCATTTAAATATAAATGTACTTATGTTACAATAATAATAAGGCATTTACTAAAATTTGCAAAAGATATTATTAGTGTACTTGTCCAGTGTACTTTGTCCATAATGTTACTATATTGTTCTATCGGACTCAAAGTTGAAAACATAGCTCTCTAGTGATTCAACACCTTCACGAACATAGTTATAATCCAATTGTCAGCGAGAGTTAACGATTTCGACAACTACTTTAATCTTGTTAGTGAAGATGAAGAGGCTTTTACAATCTATTTAATGTTTAAAATAAGAAATTTATAGCAAGAAATATTAAAGTATGAAGATAAAAGGGAAAAAGTGAGGAATGAGTAAAAGTTAAATGAATTGCTTTTTTGTACAGAAAAACTAATCTTTATTTTATATTAGAAAATGGTTTGTATCTCTTATTGTACATACCATCTCTGTCTCTAAGCGAATAATAAATAGCACTCGAGAACCTGATGATTTCTACGGAGGAAGGCTTGTTGCAATACTCCGATAATTGCGATGAGTGTATTTGTTTTGCGTCACTGCGAGTAGAGTAAAAGATATACTAGAAATGAACAATAAAATTATAATTAGTGTTTATAGTAGTTTATTTAGATACGCTCTATGTATGCCCATTTCATTGGTCACGTATCGCTCTCGCAGGTTCGCCGGTAGAAATCTCCTGAGGGGATAAGCACGATTTTTGTATGTATTTTCTTTCATAACTATTTTTATCATTTGTGTGTATAATATAAATAAATAAAATAAACAAGTTATGAAAAAAAAAACAATTGTAAAAACTGGTTCTACTCTATTCTACTCTCAATACTGAACAACATAAATATTTTGAGCGTTTGTGCTATTGGCGCGTATTCACATTGTCCATTTATTTCAGTGACACGTTGTGTAAACGTTGACGTTAATTTTTTTTAAGACTGAAAAGTTGACCCCACTATAATTTTAGGTCTACTCATCGATATGGGAATAGACTAGATGACACATCATACGTTGTCATCAAAGAAACCTGATTTAGCAACTTCTAGAGAGGGGTGAAGCAGATGAGAAGGGATTAATTAAAAAGTCAAATTTAAAACTTAGTTCTTCGTAATAAGAATCTTCCATTTCCAAAACACGAAAAATTCGAGAGCTACTGCACATAGAACACTATTAGATTGTAACGTGTCTGCCCTAGAGTACTTGTATAACATATATAATATGTATTGTCAAATCGATGGGTCAATCTATCAATCTAGTCAAGTCAAATCTACTGAACCGGCTGGTTGCCCTAAGTTGAGATTGAGATCTAGTGAAATTTTTGCATTATTTCGCAATAGGTAGATTTTTTAAATCTCCCTAAAAAATTCATTACTTAATCACACAACGCCGGGCGCACTCGACTGGCCTCGTTACTCACAAAAGACTACCTTGGAATGTACTGCATTTCCCACTCTACCCTATTCAATAATGTACGTACGTATGTCGATAATGAGTAACATGTGCCAGAACCCATTCCCGTCTTATCCTATCTCTCCCGATTTTCTCAACCCTTTCTACAAATCTAGTCCTCAATCTCCAAAGGTAGACAACGCATCTGGGAGCGAGCCAACGTTTGTCATTGTGGACTGAATTTGGCATGTACCGTGGATGGCGGACGAGCAAGCGGTCCCACGTGATGATAAGTGTTACGGCTGCCCACGGACACCTGCAACACCAGGGAGTATAGTATTAACTTACTATCCAGGGGGATTGTATGTCATTTGCTACCTTCTTCCTATGAAGAAAAGCTTACAACAGTTAGAAACATCCAAGTATCTACACAAATATCAAACCCTCTGTTATATTTATTACACTGTCTAAAAAGTCCTCGAAAAAATCAAACACAAGTTTCGTGGTCAGGAAACCAATAGGGATACGGTCTCTCGATATTTCCCTCAGCGGGAGTATATAAATAACGATGGCTACAGTTCCTGCTTGCTTCCTTACTAAGGATACTTTTACACCGAAGATTGTTAGGGAATATTTTTTTATTTTTTGTGAATATATAAATAATATGGATAAGTGCAATGAAAAATACTAATTATCCATGATTTTTAATAGAGTTAGTAGACCGTGAGTGATGCAAGCACTACAATTGAAAATCAGCGCTGCCGTCTTTGCTGCAGCTCATGCTAAGTTGTAGCTCGTTAGACCGATACCAATATACTCGTTTGTGTTAATTTGGCTATATTGTTTATGTTTTATGTTAATAACGCGTAGTGTTACCCGGTACCGATAAATTTATTTCTTTTTAACTTACTTTTGTTATAGGGTGCAAGTGATATGCATTTATGAGATCATAAAACTAAATTAGTCTTACATTGTAGATATGTTCTATTGGTCGTTATTTTTTCTTTTTAAGACTGTATTCTTGTTAAGTCGATATCTTTAATTTTACAAACCATCGAGTTTTTGACTAATTTTAAAGCTTTTGACTTTTTGATTTCATGAACAAATGCGGGTAGTTGATAAAATTACCCGCAGCTGCCTATTTCTCTTCAGTCAGCCTGTGATCACGGCCGGCGCAACATGTGCCTGAACGTCGAATTAATCTCCCGGTCAACCTTTGCGCTACGAGAATATTTTATTAGAGAACAATGCGTACCTACATTCTTTATAGCGATTGCTCTAAAAATTCAGAACCCGCTCATTGGAAAAAAAAACAACTGTCACTACGTCAAATGGTGAGGTGCAGTAACAGTTTAAATTATTTATTTGTTTTTTCTCTATTCTACAAAGTGATAAAGACAAAATTATGTAAAATTTAAATAATAAATGACGGGAAAATATTAAATTTAATATAAAAATTCGTATGTATTTTATACTCGTATGTATTAACTCATATGAGTTAATGACATATCGATTAATTTAATTAACTCAAATTAATGAGTGGAATACATGGTTTCAGCTTCGGGAATGGTTCGGACGCACCTGTATGGATACGGTCGAATTTCATCATTACAAGCTCACTGATGTATATTCACGTATGTATCAAACATCCAATTATAATAACGAATACATAGCATACATCTATCAATATACTATATACTCATGCATAGAAATGCTGCGGTCGCTTGTTGAATCCAGTACTTATCTGTTGAGTGCAGCATTCAATTTCGTGAGTGCTCTTTTTCCAACTTTTTTTCGAGAAGCAATTGTCAATAGGATCAATAGAAACTATCAACTTTCCCCTGTCCTATTCTATTGTACATCATTTTTTATTTGTAAAGGTGCCCCCTACTGCGTTATTTATTGCTTACAATATAATAGTTCGACGACAAGATGAGGTATTATCATTCGTTTTCAATATCCCTCACAACTAAATATAGATGTTAAAAGAAATAAGTTATTTTCATCAACTATTCGTGGGCATGAATGATATGAAATGTTTTGAAGCCAAAAATGGTGAACGACTTCTGGCTTTTTCTCAGAATGAAGAACCTAGTAAGAAAGTAACGTTTATAGAAAGTCACTTTCTAAGAAGTGACCTTCATTTTTATGATCTTGGCGATAGATTCATATAAGCTACTTTTTATCGAAATAAAAGCGGCAGACGAGCATATAGTTCACCCGGTGGTAAGCGGATACTGTCGTCCATAGACATCCGCGAAATATGCCAATATCAGTCCAGAATGACAAACGTTGGCACGCCCCCGAATACGCTGCCTACCTTTACAGATTAAGAAATGTATTGGGAGATAGGGTTGGGAAAATGGAGAGGGATAGGATAGGATGGGTGGCGAATGGGCTCTGGCATATCTCCCTCACTACTGTAACACATATGTACATTGAGGAATACAATAAAGTGGGAAATGCAGTACTCTTCAAGGTAGTCTTCTATGAGAGAGGGGTAACGTGGCTACATCGTGCACCACAACCGTATCTCCCTCTTTGCAGGATGTAAATACTCAGATTGTCTGGTAGATAATGCCTTAATTAAGACATTAAGCTGGCCCTTTTTTTTTTTTTTATAGATTAGTGGGCGGACGAGCAAGCGGTCCCACGTGATGGTAAGTGTTACCGCCGCCCATGGGCACCTACAACACCAGGGGGTATGCGGGCGCGCCGCCGACCTTGCAAAATCCTATTCACAGCTCTCTTGAAGAACCCCATATCGTAGCTCAATGGAAAGACCTCTTGAGGCAGTTCGTTCCACAGCCTACGGGTTCGCGGTATAAAATAATTTTTGGACCGAACAGTGCGCGACACCTCCGTATCGAGGAAATGCGGATGGACCGCACTTCTGTGACGGGAGGTGCGGTTGTAGAAACCCGAGGTGGGAATTATATTAAACAATTCTTCAGAGCATTCCCCATTGTACAGGCGGTAGAACACACAGAGAGACGCAACGTCTCTCCGAATGCTGAGGGATTCTAAACCGCCCGTGAGAGTGAGATCGTCGACAATACGAACAGCACGTCGTTGGATGGAGTCAAATGGGTCCAATTTTGTACGATAATGTGCAATTAGGTGTTTGAATAAATAAATACCTACTCATAATCCCCTGTAACTATATTTCTTAAGAGAGTAGATAAGAAAGATACAGTCACAAATGTATAGATGAATCTTTTCGATTCAGTGAATTGTTTCTCAAAGTGACATTACCTCCTGTTGGCGTTAAGTCGTTCAGATAAATTTTCATATACACATTTATCACTGCATCTTTCTTATCTGGTCTCTCTACTGAAAACCTTTATAACCTTTTGTATTTTAAAAATAAAGTGCGAACATTTACAAAAATGTTTCATAGCATTTATAATAAAATAAGCTTTTCTGTTACCACAACCGAGCGTCAACCATAAAATTTCATATACGCGGCTGAAATAAAAAAATTCACAGAGTAAAAATGGTTTTAATATCCGAAGCATAACAAAGGGCGATTAGGAAGCGGGCACTTAAGCGTTTTCATTAAAAATTTTCATGTCCCCCTCCTGTCATACATTTCGTTACGACAACAAATAAAGCCGAAGAGGAATTCATATTCTTTTGCCTCCCTAATGAGCAATGCGTCTACAACTTTTGATGTAAAGAGACAAATTTTTGAGATGCTTAGCGGTGAAAGTATGAGGGGGTGATGTTTATTTAATGTGCTTTTTTCACTTTGTTGTTCACTTACAATTTCCGCCTACAAATATGGCATATCGTGAATGAACAAGCAATAATTGGTTGTATAACAACATGCGACTAGAGAATACTAGCTAACGCCCGCGGCTTCGCTCACATTCACCGAGATAAAAACTTTCCTATGAGTTATCCTAGTTACTTCCTGTAAACATAAATGTTACCATATGACTCTTTAAACTTTCGCGTTTTAAACATATTTTAAATTGTAAATCGGCTCTGAACGCGTGGTCTGAAATTCTGAAAGCCGTGGCCATGAGTCGACTCGTGACCACGGCTGATGTAACTCGTGCCGAAACGTCGAGTAGAAATAGAAGGTAAACAAATACCTTTAATTATACGCGTTCTGACCCGATTTACAATATAAAATAAAAGTACCCAGCATAGACAGAGTAGACAGAAGTAGTAGACAATAGACAGAGTAGACAGTAGACAGAGTAGACAGAGTTTATGATGAATACCTACCTATCCACCAATTGGGATACATACATAGCCATAAACATAGCTATAAAAAATAAAAGTAGATACTACAAAAATAAATCATTTTTTTTTTGATGAATACTTTACTAACAAAACCTGTACCACTCTTTACCAACAGTACCTACAAATTACCTCTTTATAATGCAACTGAACACGTGTGTTTATAAAGTAGGTTTATTAATGGCACCGTTATTTATCCTACAAAAAGTACAACGATTTTTTGCGGTTCCCAATTCACAGACAACTTGTAATGTATTTGACTAACATTTATGTTGAGCGCTATTAACAGAAAAATGTAAAATTGTATTGTATTACAAAGATCTTTTTACAGTTAAAGTAATGTAGCCGCTGATTGGATAAGTTTATAACGAGCTGCAAACAATACAATACATTATGTGGATGCCAAACTATCTGGTTTAGTTTGCTACGAGCAGCTACGAGCTCCGCGTAACACCCATTACCTACTATAAATACAAGCGTATCCATAAAGGCGTGTGTATGAAGGCTTATCTTTGGGAATATTGAACGGGTTTTATAGCAAGCTTATCCCCTGGTTGGTTCCCCTGTAGTTCTACAGGCGCTACGCTTTATAAGTGCTATGAGCCTCGCGTAGCTTCGATTATCTACAATGCGTAGAAATGAGGACGTGGGATATGTTGGGATTTTAAAAGGATTTATATTAAATTTAGCAGAATCCTTCGCGCTCCGAACATAGTTCTACGGACATCATGCTTTATAGACGCTTCAAGGTTCTCGTAGCCTACATTTCATCTACAATGTGTACTAGAATAGTATACTTTAAAATGTTATAATACAGTTAGACCTAGGTTTCGGACGTACGGACAAAAATAGTTCAGTATACTGTTGAAAAAAGTGGATTCTCACCATGGTTATTTAAACTAACATTTAATTAACTAACTTTCGTAAAATGATTTTCATACATCTTTCTTCTAAGATAAGCTGAAAACTGATGTTTTAACTTTCAGACGAACGAAACCACAACTGTATCTTGGAAAAGGAATACCTCAAAAAAATATGTAGAATTCGTTTATACCGATTTCAAAAAGTGCTGTTTTATGTTACAAAGTATTAAATTAACACTGAAGCCTGTGAAAGAATGTGAACAGGACGAGGCGAGATAGGAGTTCCCGTAGAAATTAAGGAAAGTTTGATTATTTCTCCATTCGCTCGTGAGGAATTTGTCGGGCTAACTCGATTGTACGATAAAGTTGGGGGGTGGACATGATTGTGATCAAAAAACATTAACATTTTTATATAGTCTTGATAACATAGGGGTGGGGGGGTATCTACGAGTATTATCGACTCAAATTTATGAGGTGAATTTCTGGCTTCAAATCTTCTGGACTCAATCCTCTGGAGTTTCTAATTAAGAACGAAGTGTGTATGTGTAAGAAATAAGAAAAATTAAATGTTATTTTTGACCATTTGTTGCTGCATTCATTATGTTAGGACGCCACCCACGGAATTGAATTAAACTCTTCGTGGAAGCAACCTGCATGCTTAGCTCATATTTTACTGACTTAACTACTTATTTATACTTAACCACTTATTACTTATTAATGTTTAATTTAACCTTATAAATTACCTTATTATTAACGACAAATCATTGAACGTCCATGGGGTATATTACAGAAGAATATACAATTGTACTTCTCTTTACCTGTAATTATCACAATTAATAAATAAATGAGTGAATGGTTATAACGTGTGCATTAGTGTGTATCTCTTAATAAAGATGCATTCCCTTATAAACTGTATAGCTAGTATAGAGTGATTTTTTGTCACTACTTCTCAGCCCAAGTGACATACAGTTATGTGATGTACAGTGATGTACTTCCCAGAATATAGGAGGGGAGAGTGCACGCTGCAATCCAACAGCCGCTGGGCGCACTCGACTGGCCACGTTACCCCTCTCTCACAGAAGACTACCTTGAAATGTACTACATTTCCCACTTTATCTTATTTTCCTAATGTACGTACGTGTTTCGGTAGTGAGTGAGATGTGCCAGAGCCCATTCCCATCCTATCCCTCCCCATTTCCCCAACCCTTTCTCCAAATCCATTCCTATATCCAAAGGTAGGCAGCGCATCCGGGGGCGTGCCAACGTAGTCATTTTGGACTAATGTTGGCATGTATCACGGATGTCTACGGGCTACAGTATCCACTTACCATCAGGTGGACTGTATGCTCGTCTGCCACCTTCGTCCATAAAAAAAAAAAAAAAAGCTAGTCATCAAAAATGTTAGCAATAATATAAGTCAGATAAGTCAGAACATGCCCTACGTAACACATTGGACACTAAAAAAATTAAACTTCGCAGTGAGAACGTAAAAATTATTTTTTCATTGAAAAACATCGCGCGCGCGGAGATAAACGACTTTCTGAATTCCAAATGTAATTATCTGCTTTTTGCGTTGTGAAAATTGCATTTTATTACGCGTAGTTACGTGTGAAAGAGGATTGTGGGTATTTTTTATAGTGGGACGCAAGGTTGCCCCTTTGTTGGATCCGAAGCCCAGCCCGAGGACCCGGTATCGTCGCTATCGGTCAACCTATAGACTGCTGTCCATAGATAGTCGATCCTATATCAATATCTATGAACAGCACATTTGAACATTTTTGATTTAATTTATTATATTTAATTGAAATTTATTCATTTTTATTTTATACTAGCTGTGCCGGGCATGGGTTGCAATGCGTTGATTTTTTTTTGTTTGAAACATTCGCGGATGGCATAACAACTCACGAAAGTTTCATCGAAATCGGATGAATGGTTTAGAAACGCATTATTAGAACGAACAAACAAACATTATTTTTATTATATTAGATAATATAAATATTAATTTTATTATACATGTTTTGATGACAAAAGTTGTCATAGACTAAAGTTTTTTGTTCTTGTTTTGAACTCCTACGTATTTATACGTTTGAATACATACGTATCTGTGGCGACGCGACGCGGTGACATTATTATGTACATTAAACTAAATTATAGTTGACATAGATTACGCGGTCGCCCCAGTACTGCCTCCGGATCACGAAACTGTTAACATATAACAATTAAATTAAATGAAATTGTGTTAATTAATTTAAATTTAATTAACATATAATTTAATTAGTGTCAGAAAAATAATATTTCGGAGTCGATGAAGTCAAAAGCCTATATATTAATAAGCGTGTTTGTCTATTAAGCAGAGTCAGTTTGTGATCATCGTTGGTGCAACCCAACCGAAACGTTCCAGTAAAATGAATAAGGTTAGCAATTAACAATTTAAAATTTCAATTAACTTCACAATTAACAATTTTAAAACCAAAATAATTCGAAATGTCGTCAATGTTCAGTCTAGTCTAAGTAAGTTACACTCAGTAATGGTGGGTTTACTAAGGACAGAAAAGTTGGACTCCTTGGAAGCACACGCAAAATGCAATCTTATATTTTTATTTGATTATTACAAACATTATCATTGGAGCAGGATGGTGCACTCTGCAATCCAACAGCCGCTGCGCACACTCAACTAGCCTCGTTACCCCTCTCTCACAGAACACTACCTTGAAATGTACTGCATTTCCGCCTTCATCCTATTCCCCAATGTACATATGTATTTAGATAGTGAGTTAGATATGCCAGAGCCCATTCTCATCCCATCCTATCTTATCACTCCGCATTTTTCCAACCCTTTCTCCCAATCCATTCCTACATCTTCAAAGGTAGACAGCCCATCTGGGGGTGTCATTCTGCCAACGTTTATCATTCTGAACTGAAGTTTAATAAACTATCACTATTAAACCACAAAACTCACAATACACAATTTCTTCAATAATCAAACAAAAACCAACCTCCAGTTCTTGAGTTGCCGCCAGAAAGCCCTTTTACCTATTTGCATTACCGCTTGACGTATGAACAGGTTCGGGCCATAGTCCACTAAACGGGCCCAATATAAATTGATGGATTTTGCATATACATAATTGTATTTTTTTTTTAAGCTTGCGGGTTTCTTTACCATGTTTTCTGTCAGCGTCGATAATTATTGTCAAGTCTGTAATTACGTAGAAATTTATGGCACAAGCGGGATTCGAACTCACAACCAACCAGTATGAATCGAGAATACCTACCCTTAAGCTTACAAGAGTATACCTAATCATATATAGACATATACTTAAATGTTTCTGTACAAGAAAAGTAATGATAGGTGCTTTTATTTTTTCCTTCATAGAATCCGCCCCGCAATTAAGAACAAAAGACACTCGAATACAGGTTGTTTCATTTTATAAAACCTTCATATATTCAAATAATAGCAGATAATTGGGGGCCATTTCTACTGACGCTTATGTTTCTGTTGTGTTTCAATTTCAGTAGACATTCAATTATGATTTAAAACTATTCTACTAATTATTATAAAACGCAACAAAACTTCCCTAGCGTGTTAAAACGTTTGTTTCACAACCCAAATCATTCTATGAGATATAGATTTTTTTTTGTATTATAAAATAATAATATAAAAAAAAGTTTTTTTTAAAAACAAGCTTTTATGCAAGCCATGTACTAAAACGAATAAAATACAAGGACCGTTGAGGATTGCCTTCATGAGGAGACAATCCTGGCTACAGCATCAGTTCATGGTGTAAATCATGTTTAGCTATCAAAATTAAACCTACATGCAAAGTTACGTATCTCTGCTACTAATCGTTGAGGAGTGCCCTCACGAGGAGACAATCCTAGCTGCAGCATCAGTTCATGGTGAAGATCATGTTTAGCTATCAAAATTAAACGTATATGCAAAGTTTCGTGTCCGTGCTACTAACCGTTGAGGAGTGCCCTCGTGAGGAGACAATCCTGGCTGCAGCATCAGGTTATTTCTATCATTTTAGTGTATTGTCATCAGAACTGAACAAGCATTTCAAAGTCGTAAGTTTAGAGGAAGTGGTTCAAATTTGGCTTGTGGGATTTGTCCGAAACATAGTTAAATAACACAGCTGAAGTTAAATAAAAGCTTGTAAAATAGAAAAAGAAAAAGATATTTTTATCTACGATAGATAGAAGTCTATTCCCATATCGATTGATAGAAACTAGATCTAGAATATTAACATAATTAGGTATAGTTCAAACTTAATTAAATTAACATATCAAACTGTTATGGGTATGACCTTTGTTTGACTCTTAGTTGTTCTCTATTATATTAGTGGCCCTATTGGACCGCAATGCCCTATCCTAGTATTCCTAATGTGCGAGTACAATGACAAATTATACAAACTTGGGCAGATTCCGAACAAATATTTGTCTATAAACAATTGTTTGTCCAACCGAGAATCGAAAACATTAGACCTACCAACTACCGACTGAACCGATTGAATTATAAAATATATAAATTGAATTATAAATAAAAGCATGTACTAAAGCGTGCAAACTCATAAAAAAGGCGTCTATAAGATCCAAAGGCTAAGAGACCTAATAGAAAGTATAAAAAACTTAAAACTTTAAAATATCGTTATATAAATACATTTACAGAAAGTTTTTGTCACAGAAAAATTAACTCGACCAGCCTGTACATTAATCTCTAAAGCTGTACCGAGGGATGGTATAAGCCCTCGCAAGAAGCTTCCCCTCAGGAAATGTCGAAACTACCCCTACTACGAATACATTTGTATTTTAAGGAAACGTATATGCGCAGCAGGATGGTATCAGCGCTGTCGAAATACCGCATTACACAAGTACTAAATGAATGCTCCCCAATATACGTGTTTCGATAGTGAGTGAGATATGACAAAGCCCATTCCTATCCTATTTTGGTAGTGCATCCGGGGGGCGTGCCAACGTTTGTCATTCTGGACTGAAGTTGGCATGTACCGCGGATTGTTCGTTCATTCAATCATGTATCTACTTACTTTCCATGGATGGACTGAGTTAAATGTAACAAGGCGTATGATATCTATGAGGGAGACAATGAGTTGGTGAATATGAGGACGTTTTCAGTGGATTAGGATGAATGAAAATATTGTTCCAGGAATTCATGCTCTTAGAAAATTACCATTCGTGATTTTATAGGACGTTATTCTTTATTATCAGATTTTTAAATTATTGTAAAGGTGGAGGGTCCACAACAATGACTGCCATGTCCATGTGAATTCGTACCCGATAAAAAACCCGAACGCAATGGCTGACAAGTTGAAAGTGACAACGTTTGATCTGTATTTGATCTATGAACATTTGAGTCACCATAATAATTCATTTTACCATATCCATCAGCTTATGTCTCGCCACTGATGGACATAGACCTCTGACCTCAATAAGTCATTTATGGATACAAAATAGACTGTAATTGAGTGAAAGTCTTGGTTCAGTAATGATACAAAAATTGAATTTACTGTAAGGAATACTTACTTCCAAGGGCGCTACACCCCTTTGTGGGTCTTGGCCTTCTCTATTATTTTCCTCCAATTGCCTCTACTCTATCCTTTGCTTCGCTTTTCAATCCTAGTCTTCTTCAACGGTAAGTGGTCACAGCCGCCCACAGACACCTGCAACACTAGGGGGCTTGCAGGTGTGCTGCCGATCTTGCAGAATCCTGTTCACAGCTCTCATGAAGAGCCTCTGTATCATAGCGTAATCGAAAACCTCGGCTGGCAGTTCATTTTACAACTTTCTAGTTCGCGGTATAAAGTGTCTACTTGACCGCACTGTACACAGCGACTCGTTGTCAAGGAAGTGCGGATGAACCGCACAAGGATGGCAACCAGTGCTTGTTAAAAATCCGATGTTGGCATCAAACTGATCAGTTCTTCAGAACATTCCCCATTATATAGGCGGTAAAAAATGCAGAGAGACGCAACATTTTTTAGGATGCTGAGCGATTCTAGACCACCTGTGAAAGTGGAATTGTCGACAATTCGGACAGCACGTTGGAGGGAGTTAAAAGGGTCTAGCTGGTAATTCGGTGCACCGTCCCAGAGGCGTGAGTAGTACTCCATGATGGGTCTAACTTGATCTTTATAAAGCCACAAGCGTTGCTCCGGAGTGAAGTACTGCTTCGCCCTGTTCAGTACACCAAGCTTTATACTAGCAAGTTTAATCTTGCTCTCCAGATGATTCCGAAACTCGACTTTGCTATTGACTCACCTTCTATTATTTGTAAGGAATAAATAATGAATTAAAACAAAAAATAAACGTAAAATTAACTACACCTAAACTGTTAAACTACACTAGGTTTAGTTAGACAAACTTGATAACAGTAAATAATGATGTCTAAACTAAACTCGAATTTAAATCTGTAACAATGGTAGGGGCAATGTCAAAAGCAGCGGAGGCCTAATTGTGCGGGTAAAAAAGTCTACATATGGTCGGACGGACGGCAGAATTTGGCGACGAAAAATATAACTCGTTTTGATGTACGCCTTTAGGGCAACGGCCGTGGTTATTCAACTTCTTTGAGGGGAATTTTAAAACAATACATAGAGTACGAGTAAATATGTCTAGCTCGTAACAGTTCTCATATATCTCGAAAGCAGCAAAAACAAGGCCATCTAGCGACTTGAGTCGGTATTAGCCTTTGAGGGTTCACTGCGTATCTGTTAATAAATTTATATACTAGGTTTAATTACACTAATAATGAAGTCAAATTAACTAGTTATACTATATACAGTGCCACATGTATATTGTAAAAATGTAGAATGTCTATGGTATTTAATGTTATTCCAATTCAACACTTTAATTCTAATTCAACAGCAACGCTTTTACAAGGTTACATCGTATGTCGTGTCACAGCCATATGGCGGCATTTTCAATTGCCGCAACCTTTAATTTAAATATGTTTATAGATGTAATAAAAAATAAATTAAATAATAAAACTTACCAGTGATAAAATTTTCCACATTTCTTTTTAAACATTATGATATCCTTATTGTATTCTTTTGTTGTTTTTATCTTTCTTTACTGCACTATTCAGTATGTGTAACGGTTCGCTGCTAACTTGACAGTGAGATTGACTAATCCACACACACCGATATCAATACACCAACGGGTGTATTGATATCGGTGTCTATGTATTTGCTTTTTGCATCGAAGTATATTTGTAATAATTGAAGTGTGAATAACTCTGTCCTTTAAAAGAAACAATGATTAGCAGAAAATACTGAATGGACAACAAATCGATAGTTGCAAATTTTAAAGATGATTTAGGTTCTCCGGTGACGATACAGAAATAGGACTAATACACTTTTAAGATACCTGTGTATACGCAGAGGTCCTTTGTGTCACAGCACCGAAAGTATAGCATCTATAATTGAGCAATAAAATATGTTTTTGATTTTGACTTCATTCACAAAAGAACAAGTAATATATAAAAAAATATATCTATAATAAAAATATTAATAATTTTATCAATATAGTCAATGATACAATTGACTGTGCAGAACTGCTATTTATTAGGCCCTTCTAACACAAAGACATTATATGTGGAAATGTTGTATAACTTGTATGACACCTATGTATGTTACCATATTTAAGACATATTTCTGGATGTCTAAAAAAACAAATTATATGTCATTGTAATTGGAATTTATCCTGCTAATTCGTGTATAATTTTTAGTTTAACCCTCGTTAGTTTTGATGTTTAAACTGGATTATCGTTCCGTGAATAATTTCCTTACAAAGAAAGGTGTTGGGCCGACCGATATCAAACAAAGGTTGGATAATGTGTTCAGGGATTCTTCTCCATCATTTTCCACCGTCAAAGATTGGACGATTTGCGCTCCGGTTGACCTTTTGTGGCATTCACTCCTAACAACATCAAACTGAAGTTCTGAACATCAAACTTGGCGGAAAACGAAGTTCTGAGCGACCGACTAGCAATTTATTCCAAAATAAAACACATACTTTTTATTTGTTACAAAAAAACAAAGAGAATACACTCAAGCTCCTAAATGCACGGATCTATGAGGCAAATAAGAGTTTAAGGGTGAGTGGGGGATGATAACGTTTTCCGAATTCGAGAGCCCTCACGGCTCAAAGTCTCATGCCTCCGTAAGTAATCTTTCGCGACACGCGGCTTGTTACAGATATTGAAAAACGTCACGTCGCATATACGACAGTGTTATTAAATACTTAACGTATTCGTATTTTTGTGTATTGTTTATTTTTCTGGGAAAAACCTCGAATCGATTGTCTAGCCCTTCCAATATTATATGGTTAGGGTTGCCACAATTTAAAGTATGTTGTTTATGAAAATGTATTTACCTACATATTAAATTATTTCTATATTACTTATTCTTTCATACATATTTACTGACGCTTTATTAGTAAGTTTTTATCGTGTGTTTTCTTATTAAGTTTCATATAAAACTGTTTGTATGGGAAACTTTTCCTATAATTAGAAAATTATATAACTAGATAATATTAAAATAGATAAGTAAGTAGTGAACTGTGAAACCAAGTTACACTGAAAAAAGACAATCAAAGGGCTTAAAAGTCATAAGAAAAGGACCAATGACATCGTTATCGTATAGATATTGCAACCACGCATGAGAGACAGCAATTACTCTCCACCACGTCACCACCTCTAATATTCTCAAGCTCTATCTAGGTAATTTACTAATGAATTTGGAAAGTATATTTTTAAAATAAATTTGTTTTCATCTCCAGTTTAGAAATAAGTCGTGAAACATTATCAATTTTAGAAACGGTCAACTACTTTATTATTCATAAAAATGCTATTATAAATAGAGAAAAAAGACTTTATTTTTCTTCCCATCACGCGCCACTTATTTATTTATTTATTACAGACTCAATAAATCATAATTATTATCTCAATACATTCTGAAGAATTGAGAACCTATTGGCCATTCAGCGACGTAATGCCACAAGGACCAAATATGAACAACGTTTCTAATAATTTTGAAAATATCGTATATTTTGTTTTATTTTAGCATTGTATTCTTGTATATAAGGATTAATATAGTTTTAGCCAACCAAACCTTGCGTAAAATACGTTCTAACTATGCCTTAGCTTAGCGAACCACACAACACTGTCACAACGAGCTGTCAATCTATTGTACTTGTACTGTACGGTATTGTACGAAATCCAAAAGTAAATACGCCTACCGGCCTAACTTACAATAACCTAAAACAGCTCCGTTATCTTTCCGGGTATCGGTACCATATCCCCCCTTGTTTCTTGGGATTGTTTGTAAGCCGCCTTAAGCTGAGATATGAACCACCAGTTTATTTTGATCTCCCCCTTCTTCTGTTATGTACGAATATATAATTAAAACAATTATCTTCACATGTTTGTCTATCTCTTCATTTTTCTATTGCGATACAAAGAAATACGAAACAAATTAAATTGAGTGCAATTATCGTTTAATTATAAATTTCAGTATATTTGCCACTTACATTTCGATAATTTTCCCATCGCAACTGGTCTGGAAGGTGTGCACAATTGCAATAGGACCGCCTATAATTTTCTATCTTCCCTACTTACATTCTATATACTTACATTTACTTTGTAAATGAGTGCAAATTACTTTGTTAATGTATGCAAAAAAATATTGTTATTTTGTCCTCGAGTTTCAAGGGTCTGTAGAACCCGGGTTCTAAGCAAGCTGTCCAAAGAACCGGTCCTTTGCACAGCTTGCGTGAGTGCAGACCAATCCAACGTGCTGACTTTATAATTAATGTGCAATGTCAGGTTTTATATCTGAATGCACATTAAGAGCATTTAAAAACAATCCCCGCTAGGTGCAAAAGTCTTGAAATACCATAGTAGTAAATAATTAATAAAATATATACTATTAATTTGTATCGATAATAATTTTCTTTTTTCTTTCTTTATCTACGAAAAGGCGGCTGACGAGCATACAGTCAACCTGATGGTAAATGGATACCGTCGTCCATAGATATCCGCGATACATTCCAACATCAGTCCCGAATGACAAACTCTGGCAAGTCCTTGGAAGCGCTGCTTACTTTGGAGATATAGGATTTTTTTTTTTTTTTATGGACGAAGGTGGTAGACGAGCATACAGTCCACCTGATGGTAAGTGGATACTGTAGCCCATAGACATCCGTGATACATGCCAACATCAGTCCAAAATGACAAACGTCGGCACGCCCCCGGATGCGCTGCCTACCTTTGGACATAGAAATGCATTTGGAGAAAGGGTTGGGGAAATGGGGAGGGATAGGATGGGAATGGACTCTGGCACATCTCACTCACTACCGAAACACGTACGTACATTAGGGAAATAAGATAAAGTGGGAAATGCAGTACACTTCAAGGTAGTCTTCTGTGAGAGAGGGGTAACGTGGCCAGTCGAGTGCGTCCAGCGGCTGTTGGATTGCAGCGTGCACTCTCCCCCTCATTATTAGGATTTGATTTAGAGAAGGAATTGGGAACGTGGAGAGTGTTAGGATAGGAGAGGACGGGACTGGGCTCTGGCATATCTCACTCACTACCGAAACACGTAGGTAACCTATATTGGCGAAATTGGATTAAGTGCGAAATGCAGTAGGTACTATAATTTTATAAAATTTAAGAAACTTACAATATTTGTAATAAAAGCATTACTAAAAAGTGAAAATATAATAAAGTAAATACACGTTTACAGGTTTATACCTGGTAAAGGTAATAAGTAACATTGAAGTCCCTCCAGCTTAGTCTCTGGGTGTATGCGAATCGTAGTTACCCTCGCAGCCAACTTCGGTAATGCAATGCGCATTTGCTCACAATGCCGCCTCGGTATCGTTTCGCGTTCGCCATACTAATGCACATATTGTTGTTTACTTCGAGCTGATGGTGGATGCAGATGGATATATTAATGGAGAATACACTTCAGCCTGAATTCATACAGCGCTGAATATATGTCTCTATTGCAATAGTCTATGGCACAAACACTCTTTTGCAAGCACGAGAATCTTTGGGTAGTGTCTTCATAAATCACAAAGCGAACATGCGAGTGTTATTAAATCAAAGTCCCATACGTATTATGTATGTATGTCATACTTATGTAAATAGTATATGGTCTTTTATTGATACGAGTCAATATGAAAAAATCTGAAACCATTAAAAATAGAGAAATTTGTTTAGAATTATGAAATAGTGCATTCAAAGATTTTCAAAAACTAATACACAATCGGGAATCGAACCCGTTTATTTTCCTTAACAAATCGTACGTTATTTCATTAGGCTAATTTATAGTGTAGGTTGTAAGGAATAAATCTTGCTAAGGAACCTTATGTCTAGAATTAAAAAGAAAAATATAGATTTTATCATTTTCTTCAATTACGCAAGTTTAGTGCCGGTTGCTTGATTGTCTATTGCATTCATGAAAATGGCTACCGATGGCTAACATTTATTAAAATAAATACATTATTTTGCTTTTTATCCTAGATGCAAGGTCCCTTAGCAAGACCAAGGAAAGTAAAGTTAGGGTGCACGCTACAATCCAACAGCCCCTGGGCGCCCTCGACTGGCCACGTTACCCCTCTCTCACAGAAGACTACCTTGAAATGTACTGCATTTCCTACTTCATCTTATTTCCCTAATGTACGTACGTGTTTCGGTAGTGAGTGAGATGTGCCAGATCCCATTCCCAACCTATTCCTCCCCATTTTCCCAACCCTGTCTCCAAATACATTCCTATATCTCCAAAGGTAGGCAGCGCATCCGAGGGCGTGCCAACGTTGGTCATTTTGGACTAATGTTGGCATGTATCGCAGATATCTATGGGTGACCACTTACCATCAGGTGGACTGTATGCTCGTCTGCCGCCTTCGTACATAGAAAAAAACTGGTTCCGGATTGTGTGTGAGTTTTTGAAAATCGTTGCATGCAGTTCTTCATATCTCTAAAATAGACTCCATGCTTCCTTAAAACTAATTTCTCTATTTCTAATAGTTTACGAATTATCCATACTGACCCGACTTATCTCATTAAAATATTTTGTAGGTATATGTGCATATATCATACATCAGACACCCAGTGTATGTTACTAATTATGTAGATACTTATAACATGTATAACTATCTATACATATAATAAAATCGTAACAGAGCCATGTCTGTACACGAAATATTTTTTTTTAAATCATTGCAATTGTACCGCACCGGCTTCCTATTAGCGGACTGTATGTAAAGATGTGGTCGCCGGTACGGTTCTTGCTTGCTGTGTATGCTGCTTTTTCTTCAGGATGCCAATATTTCTTCCATTATTCTTCTATTTCTTCTATATTCTATATTCTTCTATTCTGGTTTTCTTATATCGCTGTACGGCTCGGAATCAATGTATGGACATTCGCGCCCATATTTACATTATCTCGGAAAATCATAATAGCGACTTTTAAATAAGCTATAGCGCCATCTATCGCTAATTTTGCGAAACTAAACTGGTTGTCCCGAACAGCAATGTACTACTCTACAAACGCTACAGAGCACAAACCAACCATTTTTAGAATGTTTGTCCGTCTGTCTGTCTGAACGCGCATCACACAAATACCACTGGACGGTATTTAATGAAACTTGACACAGTTATAACTTATATGCTGTGTTAATATTAAGGCAATTTTTATCAAGATTAATTATGTAGTTCCCATGGGAATCTCAATTTCACGCAAACGATTTCGCTGGCACCGCTAGTATTATATAAGTGTATACCTAATCTACAAAAAAAACACACCTGTACAAGAATTAAATTATATGGAATCGTTTGGGTGGTGCTATAGTTACCTAACTGGATGTTTTATGAATTTGATCTCTCATGTTCATAAAACGTTCTAAGTTAACCACAGCCTTATCTTATCAGGTATGCCCGGTATTATGTCACGGAGACGGTGCAGATGTACCCCAGTTGCATAGCAGTATGAATGACGAAGTTTGATTTCAATTTGCTCTTCAGTTAGTTTCATTATTGAGTTTGACTTGTGACTTGATTAAGAGGGTGTGATGAACCAGATTCATACAGCAATAACTTTTGTATTATTTCAGTCTTGTACGCAATGACGTCTACTAGTGATAACCGATATTTATTCTATTTTAATGAAGAAACTTGGTTGCACTTATTCGTACAAAAGGCGTTTAAACCCCGGAGGCATTCTCTACCAGCCAACCATTGAATTGAACAGAGAGGCACATTGGGAGGTGCGATGTAATGTTAACATGAAAGATAATAAGCAAATATATTACAGAAATACTTACAACAAATATATGCTTACTCATAAATAATACGATATTACAACTTAACGTGGTTTATTTCAATTCAATTTTGCAATTGAAATAAATAAACTCATAAGAACATACATACATAATAGTTGTTACACCCTGTATGTATGCTCGCTACACGAGGAACTTCTAAATGCACAAACTAAAGGTAAATAGTCGTATATTTATTATGTAACTTATCCTTCTGCTAACAAAACAACTCGAACGTATTTAAAACGTGAAACTGGAGTTTTCCACACCGCCTATCACATTGCAGCACTCTCTGTTCGCAGTTCTCAACAATGTAGACCAGGGATCGACAACCTTTTGCTATTGCGTTAGAATGTAACTCAGACAGTTGGGCTTTACAGTGAAGAATACCAGGTAATCTTCTATCTAGCATTTAATATCAAACTTAAAAAACACTGTGACATAAATGAGCACTAATGTAAAATGTACGTTACGTCACGTAGCAGATACGTTATAGATTTTGAAATTGTTTATATAGAAAAACTTGACATCGGCAGAATGGGCTAATTGCAATATTGTCATATATGAAAAAAAAAAAAATACATTTTTTCAATATCTAGTCACTTCAAAGCAAATCAGGAGTCGCTCAGTAAAGTGATTTACTGAGGACAGAGACGGATGGACTCCTTGGACTCCACACGAAAAATGTAGTCTCATGCTTTTATTTGATTATTTCAAACATTACGCACAAACACTAGGCACGTTAAAGTTCAATAAACCACAAAACTTATATTACATAATGTTTACAATTAATCAAACAATAAATCAACCAACTCTTCTCGCGTTCCCACCAAAACGTCCTTTTGAGGAATTTAGAAAGCAAGAAATTCTGTAAGAGACAATGGTCGTAAGAGTATTGTTACAGCGTTCCAATTTTCAATATAAATAACGTATGAAAACACAAAAGATCTTCAAGTACATAATGAAATTATGGACTACTTTACAACTGAACCGAGTTATAATAACACGAAAAGCAATTTGATGGTATGAAAATCTGTATCAAAACAGAAATGTAATGTAATTTTTATTAACTTTAATTTTTATGGCATTATTTGTTTATTTACTCTTTTTTTCACTATATTATACAGAGGCGGACTTAATACCTTATTAAGGCATTCTCTACAAGTCGACACCTGCAGCACCAGGAGGTATGCGGGTACGCCGCCGATCTTGAAAATCCTATTCACAGCCTTCTGGAAGAACCCCATGTCGTAGTGTATTATTATAGAAAATCTAATTATTATAAATTATAATCGTTGGAATGGTATATTACAGTATACTCTATTCACATTAAGAAAAAAGTGTCTATGGGCGACAGTATCCACTTTAAACTGGTGGACTGTATGGTCCTCTGACACCTTCTTCCATAAAAAAAGAAAAAGAAATAGCATAATACAACATTAATTGATCAATCGAGGAACGCGCCCTCTCGTAGTTGATCAATAGATGAAATCACTTTACTAACAGTGATGATATTGCTTTTTTTAACTTGATCGGAGTATAGTAATAAAACCATAGATATTTCTGGAACCTATCACCGCAGTGTGTCGACCTCTGATGTATATATCAACAAACTTGACGTGCGAGCACAAAACAATACCTGACGTACACGTAAATAGCTTTTGTTTTGCGAATAAATTCCACTCATCCCTGCTTCTGGTGTGATTCAACAATCAGACTAAATATTTGCCGCGCAAAGTTTCAGCGCTGACACAGGTTTGATTTGCTACACGGTTCAGCCGGGTAACTTTAATTATTTACAGTAAAGAAAGGACGAAATTAAAAATACCATATATCAAGAGTAAATTTTAGTATCTTCAACACTTCATCTGAACAATGAAAATTAATCATATCAATGGATTGTTATTGAACGACCTTAGCGTTAGTATCGACAACATACCATTTTGCAGGTCACGCTTCTAAACCTACTAAATATATTAGCAGAATGGATGGCTTAACCTAATACAAGCTTTTATCCCCCGATTGCGATGTAGTGCACTAATAGAATTGCCTCGCAATGAGAGTAATTAAATAAATGTGTTGGAGATAGTTACGTCGAGCGAGGCGTGCTGAGCCGACCGAATGGCCTATAAAATTCGTGCCGCGTTTAATCAGGTGGGTAGTACTCGAGGACAGTTGAGATTAGTTTTTTTTATTTAAAATGTGGCGAACAGGCAAACGGCCCACATAGTTACCAACACACATGGTCATCTACTATACCAGAAGGATTAGCCGTGTTACCTATGAAGAAGCCTATGTCGTATCGCAACGGAATGACCATCGCAACGAAATGACAAAGAGGAAGGTCATTCTTTAAGTTCGCGTCATAAAAACAACTGCTCCTTATCAAAAAACTGCAGATGCACTCTGTTTTGATGATGGGAGGTGCGATAATAAAAATCCGAAGTAAGTTATATACAAAGGTGTTTTTTTTTATGTACGAAGGCTGCAGACGAGTATACAGTCCACCTGATGGTAAGTGGATACTGTCACCCATAGACATCCGCGGTACATGCAAACATCAGTCCAAAATGACAAACGTTGGCACGCCCCCAGATGCACTGCCTACCTTTGAAGCTATAGGAATGGATTTGGAGAAAGGGTTGGGAAATGGGGAGGGATAGGATGGGAATGGGCTCTGGCACATCTCACTTACTACCGAAACACGTACGTACATTAGATAAATAAGATATAGTGGGAAATGCAGTTGTAATGCAATCTACTTCTTGGTTACTAAACCCCTTATACATTATTATTTATTCTTGTAGAAAAATAACTTTGAACGGACTTGAATGTCATCATATTTATCTCAAATGTTATATTGTATATCATCAATCAAAATCCTTTTATACCGCAAATCAGGAGGTCATGGAATGAACTACCTCAAGAGGTTTCCGTTGTTACCACATGGGTTTCTTCAAAAGTCCTATAATTCCACAAGGTCGGTGGTGTTATGAGTAATAGTAGCCACTTACCATAATTCATATGAATTAAGTTGTTTTAATGTTAATCTAAATTTCAGTAGATTTAAAAAAGGACACGTATATACGAGTACTACCCTATTATAGTATTAATCGACAACCGTTCATAAATGTTCTCCGGGGTATCAATAACTCAAAGATTACCTATACTTATTTATTTCCTAATTTTTATTATGCTTGTAAAATTCTGAAATTTCTAATCATTCTTTCTATCGCTCTGAATATATACATTTCAATATATATGTATGTATACATTTACGTCCAAGTTACAGG
The DNA here is from genome assembly GCA_914767545.1 of Sesia apiformis. NCBI lineage: Eukaryota > Metazoa > Arthropoda > Insecta > Lepidoptera > Sesiidae > Sesia > Sesia apiformis. The sequence continues at coordinate 4,044,866 of OU611958.1, forward strand.
AATTCACCGTACTTTCTGCTTTATATTTTATCGTTCCATTATTTAGGCAAGTAAAATGGAACATGTGAAGTAACCCAATACGCTATTTCAGTAAGCAAGGAGTGAAATTACTAAAGGTAATTGCCTTAAAGCTTCCCTCGCAATCTATGTTAAATCTAATCTGTGTTATACGATGAAGATTGTCGGTTAAAATAAGTAACAATACAAACTTCAAATTAACATTCTTCCATGTAAACTTCTTACTTCAAGGTAAACGTTTAATATTAGGAGACATGCTAAATTTGAAAAATTAAAAAATATATATCTACACTACGGGAGAATATGAAAAAGCCTTCATGTAATGAGACGAGACATCAGTCTCTTCGTTTATTCACGAACGCATACTAAATGAATCAAAAATCTTAAAAACTCTATTTGAATTATAGAATAAATACTTTATGATAACAGGAATAAAGTTCAGAATTGTTATGTCACATGTGTTATTTATTATCGTTGATTGTGAATATGTTTTTAAAAGTACATAGAACATTATTTGAATCGATATTCTAAATTCAAACTAAACATGAATTTGCGTCGATTTACATAATTTATAACATGTGCGTTCGACGTGTTCTTTCTTGATATTGTATATCAACAATTCAATACACTTTTCGAGTAGAGTTAAATAGAGTTTATCGTAGCGGTTGAACTTCCAGGTCTTCCAGGTTCCAGGTTCTTTCTAAATTCGCCCACTACTCCATATGACAAGGGAACGAATCAACAATTGTCCAAATAACAATTTGACAAGTATCCTTGCATTATGTCCCCCTACAATAATTACGGTTCGGAGCAAAAAGACTATTATACAAAATCGCAGTCATTTGACCAAACAAAAGTTTCCATTTGGAAGCGGGAGTACAGGGGTGCAGTACAAACGAATCTAACGAGATGTACTCAGTGTTTCTTGTCCATTTCATCTTTTTGTGCCATCTATTTAAGACTGGATTTCTTCTTGAGAGAACTTGCTCAAAATCCGTGGAAAGGTCGTTAGTTTTGTTAGTAAGTATGTTTTTAAGCATCCATATTATAGGTGAGACCGATGCATTCCAGAAGCCTGAAAAAATGAATGCTGTTAATATTGAAGTGAAAATTTTGGGATTTTTGTGTAAACACTAATTTTTTGGTTATTTTTTCAAATTCTGTATTGTCTTCTTTTTATTTTGTTCATGTTGTTTAAATGCAGTCTCTAATTTATATTTTTATAAAAACAATATGTAACATTTTACGTCATTTGACACGTGTTAACATCGGCGAGTGCATCAGCCTTGTGATCCAGCGAAGTAAAGCCGCCAACACGATAGATGGAGACGCCAAACCTTTATAGATTTATATATTGAGCGTGCCGTTACCAGCACGCTCAATATATAGATAAGTATGTATACATTAATCATTTTGTACAATAGTTACTATAATCAGATTATCCAAAATTCTTTCATTAATCTATATAGATACTACACAAACTTCCAGGATTTAACCGTAGTACCGTATTGTTAGTAAGTATATTATTATATTGTTAGTAGGTATTTTATTTTCAATTCGTTTTAAATAACTTTTTTAATTCTACCTATCTTTAGTTACTTATATAATTATTACTTTAATTACTATTGCTTATATAAATAATATATACATACCTACCTATAAATTTGTCAATTTCTGAAGCTATCTACGGCATTCCGATAGTATCAAAACCTACCAAACGAGTGAGGAAAAATAACTGATTGTAACTACTTCAAAAGAGGGTCAAGACAGTTGTCGATAAAATGATAACAAACAGACCGGATATTACTTTCCTGGAAATAAAATGGACCACAGAAAAGTCGATTAAAATGCAGGATTAAGGTCAATCTCACTGTAGATTAAATCTGAATCGTCCAATTCTTACTTTTTTATATTTTGTGTCTTTTCATTCATCGCAATCATTTTATCTTAGCGTGAAACTAAAACCGCGGAATCTAAAGAATACATAGGTCAATTAAGATATAAAGAAACAGGATCGGATAAAGGGTTGGGCGCCAGGATTCTAGGGGCACCGCGTCGCAAGCAGAAAATCTATTTTTTCATTTAATTTTAGATGATTCGTCGGATTTTTCCACGTTTTGTTTTTTTCCAATTTGCTCGGATTCGTATGCTTCCAAAATACACATTAAAATGCCATTCATTAAACAATGTTCGATGTAAATTTTACTCGTATACGCGCGAAAAACGCTGCCCTTGAGGCGGAGCTGCAGATTTTCCGCCCCGAGCGCTGGATACGCTTGATCCGACCCTGTATAAAAACAAGGGTTAATGAAAGCATCTTTGTTTAAAATACATAAATGGAAATACTTAATCTGGCCAAAAATACTGTTACAGTGAAGAAAAATAAATAAATTACATTTGAATATGGAATCTGTCATTCTTAAGAGAAAAATAAATGTATTTTCTCATTTTGGCGCCAATCATTATTAAATATTTTACTAATGTTAAAATGGGGTTGGGATGATAACGAAAACCGTATTGCTGTACAGGATTACACAAAGGTACGCAAATACGCAAATTACAAATTACGGAAATTTTAAAACTCTCCACTCGCATGGCTTCGCCGAATGTTTGTGTACCGGGCTATTGGTAGGTACATTGAAACGTCCTCTGTATGTGACAGAAAAAGGTCTGGTCGTCCACGCACTATATTAAAACTGTGAAGGAGAGAATCCGAAGAAATCCCGTCCGGAATCAAAAGACTTTATCCAGAGAGATGAATATAGCACCCAGAACTATGTCACGTATTTTAAAAGATAGTTTAGGACTTGCTGCATCAAAAGATGTTCAAAAGAAAAATAGTATCGATAAATCAAAACAACTTCTTCGGCGGTATGCAGAGGGAGCTCACGTACAAATCTTATTTACGAAAGAGAAAATGTTCACAATTGAGGTACATTTTAACAAGCAGAGTGTTCCAGTTAGTTATCCAGTTTCCAGTTAGTGACTCATACTCGTTACTCTAGAGAAGCTACTTAATTGGTTAATAGGGTGCAATGTGGCCATTATCCGTCTTCAGGGATAGTTTAGTGGAGTATTAGCTATCAAGGAGTGACTGAACCATATTTTTATGAAAAGGTATTAAAGCGATAGTTCAAGTGTATCAAGATGCGATTCTTGAGAAGGTCGTAAAGCCTCTTAACAACACCCTATTCCATAATCAGGAATGGTCCTTTCGGCAAGACTCAGCACCAGGTCGTAAGGCTCGCTCGACACAGGCGTGGTTAGAACGGAATATTCTTTTACAGCTGCTTAGTAGACGCGAGCGAAGCCGCGTGTAAAGAAAGCTAGTATATGTACTTACAATATTTTCCTCATAATATACATAAAACATCCATAAAATGTGTAGATTGCTATATATACTACACATACATTTATATCAATTTTTGTTTTATATGTAGAGGTCCATTTCGCATAATATATATATTAAGTCGAAAATAATCTTCAGTTTCCGACCATAAATACATTTCACTCGATTTAGTTTACTAAACTAAACCATGGAGTAATTAAGATATTCATGCATCGGTGGCCGGGTCACCCATAAATCTCCTCTACCACTGATAAGGTTCCTAATTCTGGGTGCCCCTCCGGATCTTACTAGATTGTTGCTTCCGAATCTTATGAATACATTATCATATCGATAAGTCGCGATTTGCTGAGGTTTTGGTTTTCAGGTGATTTACTGGTACTCGTATAGTCTGATCACCGCGACACCAGAAACGGGCGCGGGCGACAAATCTAAGTAATATTGAAATGTTTAAATTAAGTGTGTAGATGCACCTTCATTTCTGGGGGCTGATCTACTATCAGCAACACGCTAGTGCAGCCAAAACCATCCAATTCTAGCTCTTATTATTAACGCATTAAGGTGGCCGCTAGTATAGGTTGACCTGAGGCAGACTGTACATTAGTAGTTCATAACCTCGAGGCTTCTATTGGCACATCTGAAACATTTGCCCGTCTGTCCATCAAAATCAGTCAGAAAACTATTCACAAATACAAAGCACTAAACTTACTTGGATTCTGGGGTCTATAACGTCTTTCCACAAAAGGGATTCATAATGCATACATAACTGAGTAAGAGATTTACTTTAGATCCATCATCTACCTGAGTAGCTCTGGACAACGACCTTATATGTTCATTCTAACAGAAATCCTTTTAAGTCCCTTACGAAAAACCTGAACGTTTTACGAAAAGTACTTAGGTTGAACACTGACAAAAGGTAAGGCAAAAATACTTTGGGGATTTCGCGTTTTCCCTCCGGCACTTGGAGAAATAATAACAATGGGATAGAAACACAATAGGTGTACGCGTCGTTAGTTGCATGAGATTTATCCTGGACTTATTACTATGAGATTATTAACGAGCAGTATGGAATCTTCCCACAAATGGTCGAAAGTGTCTCATTCGCACACATTCATTGTGTATACGGTGCGACAGACAAGCTCTGAATTGGAAGCGAGCAAGCGGTCCCACGTGACGGTAAGTGTTACCGCCGCTCATGGCTACCTGCAACACTAGGAGGTATGCTGGTACGTCGCCGAACTTACAATATCCTATTCACAGCTTTCTTGAAGAACCCCATATCGTAGCGTAATGGTAAGACCTCTTGAGGCAGTTCGTTCCACAGCCTAGGGGTTCGCGGTATAAAAAGGGGGAAGCATGCAGCCGCCGACAGAACAAAATGGAAAAGCATTGGGCCCCGATTGGGGTATATAGGAAAACAGAGAGAGTGAGACGCCAAGCTGGGACTTTTATTTGGCGAATTGATATTGTCCATAATTGTAATCCGCTCACTCGTTACTGCAAAAAGCATTGTACAAACTTTAACACGTTAAGATTCCACAAATGAATAATTACGATTTTGCGCATTTTTAGAGGTGGTGTTGTGGCAGTCAAACCGCTAAATGACCATCATAAGGAGACATAAAAGACTGGCAGTGATTGCGGCTAAGATTGTAGCTAATTTACGTGATTCTAAATAATTGCCGCAGCTAAAGATCGTCTTGCTAATGTTGTCAAAAATACAATAATTATAATAATCACTGGCGTTTTATCGGTAGGCTGCAGTTATACCCTGAACGGTGTTAAATTTCGCTACTGTTCATTACCAATATATTGTGTTATTACTGAGAGTGTAGGGGGGGTGGGTGAAACCATAAGTTACGATGCTCATCCCGCTGTCTGTAGCATGTGTGAGCGGGGGTGATAGGATGCTGCATAATTGGTAACACAAGTTAGTAACTTGGATTAGTAACATTTATCACAAAAAATGTACGAGTATGAAATGTTACACAGCTTGCGTCGCTGTCCGAACACCGAACACTTCCTCCAAACTGTGAACAATTCCAAGCGACCTCATTAAACTAGTTTCGAAATATTGATGAGCACCGTGTGCCCGATGCTTTATGGCTCCTCGGCCAGATGACCAGCGGAACGAACAGATTTCTGCATAGAGCGTTGTTTTGAGAGGGCAGCGCAGGATCATGATTCGGTGAGAAGCACCTTAGTATATGACGGTTCCTGGTAAATGTGTGTGTTATTAGTCCTTCTAGGACGTCCACGCGTCCGCTAACGCGTACGGTGTATTTGCGTAGCGTTGATATGTTGCGTAAATACCATACGGACTCGGACAGCGGCAATTGGGTGCAATTGTCTTCAAAATAATATTTATACTGTAGTTAATTAATCTGTAAGAAGCGTCATTTTACCGCCTCACATCGTCACTGACACGCTTGCAGTCTTTATTAGCTTGGTACAAATAACCAGGTTTGTTGGTTGTCGCCACGCGATGTGTTACCACGGACATTTGCATACAGTTTAACACATTCACAGATCGCTTAATACAGCCCGCGACAAATCTATATTGCTCCTCAAACAATCGACTATAAGCCTTAAAGTCGAACCAATAAAGTCCTATTGAATTGTATGTCGATCAGCCATGGAAAGGTAGACATATAGGTAATATTTTGCACTGGTTTATTGTAAGAATGTTGTCAAATCTTAACTGGAAAACAGAAAAGTCTTATTATTATTGAAACATTCAACAATGAAGGATCTGCCTACACTGATCCGCAGGTGTTTGCTTCCGCCGTCACTGAAATCGCGGATAGTAGCGAGCCCTATATTTTCGGGTATTCGGGTATATTTAGTAAAATTAAAACAGTTTAATTCAAAAAACGTGCTATATCATATTTATATAAACTTATTATAGAACAGTTCTTCTTATGCTGCTATAGAAAATTAACTTACATAATAATTGCATGGTAGCCAACATGAAAATATGCTAGAATGAAAATAGAATCGTTTAATATATGGACGAGTTTCGCGGGCCTTCACAGATACCGATAAATACCGATAAATCGCGGATACCGAGTCCGCGGTTGCGGGAGTTCTACTGTAGTTATAAATAACAACACACTCAATAGCCCACAATAAGGGGTCGTGTGCCATGGGTCCGGAGACAAACACAAACTACCCAAACCCCTTTGTTATTAAATAAATATTTGCCCGACCTGAAATTCCATCCGGTACCTTTTGCACAATCATTAGCACACGATTCGGCCGTCATTTATATTTTCAACTAGCTTTTATCTATGAGTTCGTAAACCTAGATCAAAATTTCATTAGGATTGGGAAGGATAAATTACAAAACAATATCTATTTTCATAAATGCTCATAACGCCTGAGTGAACTTATCGCTGCAAATAATTTGCGACTCACTTCTTCAATCTGCGGGACCCACGATAGAATACGGTCAAAGAAAACTCCGAAGTATGATGTAATTAAGATATGATGTAATGTGATATGATTTTGATGTACACAGTTTATATCAACAAATAGCATAATAAAGAGTGTAATGAGTTCATACAATAAAGCTATTTAATACAATAGAAGATATTGTATTAAACTCGTGAAGCGCCCTTCTAGGGAAGTTGTGAAGAGTTAATTAATAGAGATTGTAATAAATAGCCCGCATTTAATTATAAAGTGGGTTATTTGATTATTTCTATAGTTGAACTAACAGAAATACGAAAATCTACAAAGCTTTTTGGACGCTAATTGTGCAACAGTAGCAGCAGATTACCTATTACAGTAAGTCAGATTACCTATTCTAAAGAGACCTGCAATCTTCCCCTCCTCGAAACATCAAAACACAATATAGGCAATTCGTGTGACAAACGCCAGAGGTCGTTAGCGCGGATGTTTGTCATCGCCCATCGGCCGTTTCGTTGCGCATTCCTCAAGGCGGAGCTCAGGGGAAGCTTTTGTCCCAAAATGGGCGTCATAAGGACGCTATTTGCAACATCCACGCTCTTCACAAGCAATTACTATAGTAATGACAACAAAGTACCGCGACAATCGACTATAGTAATATTTTCTTAGGTTTTCGCGATTACTATACATAGCAATTAAACAACTTTGAACGGTTTAAATCGCGTATATTTGACATTATTTATATCCCGACGTTTCGAACACTTCGCAGTGGACGTGGTCACCATATAAATATACGCGATTTAAACCGTTCAAAGTTGTTTAATTGCTATAATCGACTATAGTCTTAAAAGTTATGACTATAAGCTTCCCTTGAGTTGTCATGTTGGCTTGTCGCTGACTATGCGTTCTTTATGAACAATGATTATGTTTATTTATGTATTGTTGCAATCCACTGCAATCCACATTACTTTTGTACTATTATGGATAAATGTTTCCACTTTTTTATAGAAAGAATGCTGCAAATGAGCATACAGTCCACCTGATGGTTGATGGATGCTGTCGCAAATGGACATCAATAAATGCCAAAATCAGTTCAGAATGACAAACATTGGCAAGCCCCCGAATGCACAGCCTACCATTGGAGATTTAGGAATGGATTTCGTGAAAGAGTTAGGAATTATAAAGATCTAAGTATACGTACCCACCAATCAGCACGAAGACCACGTGTTAAATTATGGCCCGAAACCCCCTAGTGATCTACTAGCAGGGATGGGGAACTGTAGCGGAACATTGTAGGTTGTGGTCGCCACATTACCCCCTTCATTCTCTAACAAAAACTTGCACCGCATTGTATGCTTACAACTTGCATTTAAATGCGTTATAGTTGCCAAGAATCGCAATTATGTCACACACTGCGACAAAATGCATAACAGTAAGCGCTGCATGTAGGTATTGTAGGTGTAGATAATAGACAGTATAGCATCTAAATTCTAAAGCATTGGCCAACCGAGCATTGACACAATTACAAACTTTTTGTGTTTTTAAATTATGATTTATTATAGTCATCTTAACGTTCATATTCGTTATTCCAAATTGAAATATTCTGTTTATTCTTCAAAGTTGTATTTGTATGTGTTGTCGTTGCTGTTTATTATTGTGCACGACAGAATAAGTGAATAGTGAAAGTGCGGTGCCTATATACCTATGTGTACAATATAGAATCAGTGCGCGAAATATGCATGTGCTAACATCACACATTTCGGAGGAAAAGAGGGCCGTCTAAACAGAGTTCCGCAAGTAGTAAAATTTAAGCGGCACGATTTTGGTCAAGAATGAAATTCACGTGCCCTTCCTCCGGAATAATAAAATGTTAACACATACATAACACGTTATCATAAGATGTCGATACTATGTATAAAATGAATAACATTGATATGTAAGATGTAAAATGTTTAGTTAAGGTTAAATATGTGTTATATTATTGTTCCTTTACCTTTACATTTTATAATATTTATGTACGATTTGCTTGTGTTTTTATATGTCTTATTCTCGCTCTCCAATGTGCTAGGATACCTAGGTTATAAGTCAGGGTGCTAGAATAAGGTTTAAAATAAAGACTACCGCCCGCAGTGTGTTTCATTTAGGATAAGTTCTAGAACAAAAAGTTGCGGGCTAGGTGGCGTAGTTCCGGTATCGGCGCCACTGAAAAGCCGTGCACCCCCGGTCCTCCCACACCTCTTGCTACTCACAGAGGGGGGAGGGACAATAAGGAAAAAGGGAAATTAAAAGGAAAATACCTAAACTTCGCCACCGAAAATAGTCTTTATCCTCCGTGCAATAAGAGAACCAGCCCAGATAAATAAGACTTGTAACCTAGATATTATGTACAAAAGTGGAGAGCTAATAGCATTAAAATTTCCTCAGGGAACGGGGGGATCGCTAGGGCAGCAAACCCCTATAAAAAGACAAAGGCCTAACAGCCAGCAAGCCAGTTCGTCCTCAGCACTTGAGTAGTAATTAACATATAGAAGAAAAGTGAGCTTGCTGCCCGTCGCCGCTCCCTCCGCACCCCTGTGTTTATGTAAACCAAAGCGGCGTTTTATTTCCGTATTCACCCCAACACCTGATCTGCCGAGATCCCTGTAACATCAAGACCGGCAAGCCTGAATCCCTACACCCCCCCGTTAAAGCTAAGGCGTGTGGCCTGCAACATTGGCCTTCGACCGCGATCGACGTGTAACTCTAACGTCTGGTTCTCAGAGCCAGATTGCTGAGCCAACACCCGATCGCCAAATCGGCGTACATCTTTAACAATTGGTCCTTCGAGTCGGGATAAGCGCAACCATCGTCCAGTCTTCAAACTACGATATCCAAGCCGTCATCATCACCAAGAAGATCTCCTAGAATACGGAAAATCAAGAAGATGCCGACCACAAGAAGCAAAAGTGACAAGGAGGGAGCAGAGGCTTCGTCAAGCTCACGAACAGAAACTACGGCCACCACGGGCGCAACATCAAGCACGGAGTCACGCACCACGACGACCCGGACGACGCCTACGGAGACTACAATCACAAGTAAGTCCTCCAGTGATAACAAACCAGTCGAGGACGGCGTCGCCCTCGCCGTACGGTCCAGGGAACCATCACCTGTGCCAGAGTGCTCCGGACACACGATACGCCCACACTCGAGCCACACTCGGTCGCGCCGCTCCGAACCCTCTCGCAAGAGACTCCTCGCGGAGTTAGAGGCGAAAGAGCGACTCGCCGAGTTGTACTTAAGAGAGGCCGAGTTAAAAACTAAAGAAATTCAAGCCGCAGCCGCGCTTGAAAAGGCCAAATTAGAACGACTAAAGCTAGATTCACCATCATCATCGTCTAGTGAAGAGGACGAACCGGGTTCAGATCCACAGCGTGTCCAGCAATGGCTACATAATCAAAAACAGATATTAGCCATCACAAATACCGAGGGGGAAAAGAGTCCCAAACCCATGGAGGCAGCCGAACACAGAGAGGGCAGTATAAAGAGATCGGCCGGGTACGCAAAAGACCCGGGTGAGGCGGGAACCCGTTTGAATAATCACGGGTATGAGAATAAGGTCCCGTCTTCACACCAATCTTCACCGGCGATCGACGTGACTACACTAGCCACGGCCTTCTCACAGGCTATGCGCCAGAACAGGGACTCACCTCGGTATGTACAGGAGTTACCCGTGTACAGTGGACACGCCCACGGCTGGCTCGCCTTTCGAGCAGCGTATAGGGAAACAGAAGAACGCTTCACTAAAACCGAGAATGTGGCCCGACTACGAAGATGTTTAAAAGGGCCCGCCTTGGAAGCCGTGAGTTGCCTATTAATAAGCGAGCCTAACCCGTCAGTGATACTACAAACACTGGAGAGAAGATTCGGGCGGCCCGAGGCACTCATTCGGCTAGAATTAGAAAGAGTGAAGCGTTTACCTAAGGTCAGTGAAAACCCACGTGACCTTTGTATATTCGCAAGTAAGTTAGCGAATATTGTGGCTGCAATAGAAGCATTAAAGAAACCACATTACCTCCACCATCCCGAAATGTTATACAACGTGATGGAAAAACTCACTCCCACCCTAAAAAGCAAATGGGTAGACTACGCGGCGAGAGAGCTTTCTGAAGAATCCGAATTTAAGAAAATGTCTACATACTTAAATGAAGAAGCGGATAAGTTTGGCGCATACGCCCTTCCAGAATACATCGCCGACGAGTCGACGGGGAGAGAGCGACCTATACGAAAAAAGGTCGAACGCGCTTACACGATGAAAGAAAAGCGCAAGCCGCAAGAAAAGCGGCAAGAAAAGTGTTGGCAATGCAAGCAACCTCATCAATTGTTGCACTGCCCACAGTTTCTCAACGCTAACATTCACGAGCGTTGGGAAATGGCAAAGAAGAGCCATACCTGCTTCCGGTGTTTAAAAGACACGCACCAACGAAGCATGTGTCGCGCCAAACCATGCGGCCGCGACGGATGTACCATGAGACACCACGTCCTACTCCACCACCAAAAGGTGGATAAACCGTCAAACATCCCAGAGAAAAAAGAAGAGGTACTGACTTCAACAGTAGCTACCAACCTAGATACGCAACGTCGGGCCTACCTGAAAATAGCACCTGTCACGCTATCGGGCCCTCAGAATAAGGTAAAGACGTACGCGTTGTTGGACGAGGGGAGTACAGTGACCATTATCGACGCATCTTTGGTCGATATATTGGGAATAGACGGGCCCAAACAACCAATGTGGGTACAAGGGGTGAGTGGGACAGAGATAAGACATGAAGAAAGTCGAAGTGTCAACTTGGGCATCCAAGGAGAGTTCAGCGGCAAGGAATTCCGAATCCAAAATGCCAGAACAGTAGAAAGGCTGAACTTTACGTCGCAATCAGTAAAAAGAGAAAATGTAAAAGGCTGCACTCATCTACAAAAGATAATGAAAGAACTCACGTACGACTACGCGTCCCCGAAAATACTTATCGGCCAAGATAACTGGGACCTAATAGTGTCACGTAACCTCCGTGAAGGTCGGCGCGACCAACCAGTGGCATCCCTCACTAGACTGGGATGGGTACTCCACGGATGCCACACATCAAAAAGTAAGCCCGTAACCTTTTGCGGTCACCTCTCCACTACACGGGGTGACGCAATGGAAGATATAATGAAAAAGTATTTCGAACTAGAGTCATTAGGGATCGAACCTAGAAAACCTAAAAACGATCCCGAGCAGCGAGCACTAGAAATCCTAGAGAATACGACTCGCCGACTCCCCGATGGCAGATTCGAAACTGGGTTACTGTGGCGAAAAAAGGAACTAAAGATACCCAATAACTATCAAAACGCACTGAAGCGCCTCTACAGTTTAGAAAAGAAACTAGATCGCGACGAACAATTAAAAACACAATATCAAGAACGGGTCAACAACCTCTTCAAAAGCGGATACGCTGAGAGAGCCCCCGCCCCGCCGACCGGCGATAGAACATGGTACCTCCCGCACTTTGCTGTTATCAATCCAGCAAAACCAAAGATCAGGATGGTACACGACGCGGCGGCTCAAGCACACGGACTGTGTCTTAACGACATGTTGTTAGCGGGGCCCGACTTACTACAGTCCCTCCCAGGCGTCATTATGCGATTCCGACAACATCCGTATGCCGTATCCGCCGATATAAAAGAAATGTTTATGCAAATAAGCATCCGAGAAGAGGATAGAGATGCCCTACGTTTTTTATGGAGAGATCACCGGCGGGAGGGTCCGCCGGAAGAATATAGAATGACCTCTGTGATATTCGGCGCATGCTCATCACCATGCACCGCCATACACATAAAAAACAAAAACGCAAAAGAGTTCGTCGACATCTACCCAGAGGCGGCGTGCGCAATAGAAAGAAACCACTACATGGACGATTACTTACAAAGTTTCCCTACACCTAAAAAGGCAATTAAAATAATAAAGGAAGTCGACTTTATACACAAACAAGCCGGCTTCGAGTTGACAGCGTGGACATCCAACGACACATATGTCGTAAAAGATTTCAGTACGGGCCCGGAAACGAACCCAAAACCCATAGGTGCGAGCGAGACAGAAAAAACGCTCGGTCTCCTATGGAGCACTAAAGATGATTGTATAAGTTTCCGCCTAAACAAGATAAAAATACCGCCTGAAGTACTTGAAAACGCCCGTCCACCGACTAAAAGGGAAGCTTTAAGTATCATCATGTCCCTGTTCGATCCACTAGGCCTACTGTCACCTATGACAACGCCCGCTAAAAGAATTATGCAGGACACATGGAGCTATGGTACCAAATGGGACGAGCCCATCCCAGAGCAATTAAGGCAAAGATGGGACGCATGGCTATCATTACTAAGAGACATAGAAAGTCTACGCATTCCCCGATGTTACAACTACGAATCGGCAAACACCTACGAACTACACACGTTTGTCGACGCCAGCGAAGAGGCCTACGCTACAGCTATCTACTGGCGAATCGTACGTAGCGACGGAAGCGTACACGTCACACTAGCGGCGGCAAAGAGTCGCGTGACGCCACTAAAGCCTGTCTCCATCCCCAGATTAGAGCTACAGGCCGCCTTATTAGGAGCTCGCCTAGCCGACACAGTACTGAGAGAACATGACTTTGAAGTAGCACAAAAGGTATATTGGAGCGACTCGCGTACGGCCCTAGCGTGGATAAGGTCCGAACCACGCACCTACAAAACCTTCGTAGCACACAGACTCGCAGAATTAGAGACACTCACCAAAAAGGGTGAGTGGCGATGGGTGCCTACAACGGATAACGTAGCGGACGACGCGACGAGAGCAACACCTCGCGACTTCAATGTAAAACATCGATGGTTCAGTGGCCCATCCTACTTACAACTACCTAGAGAGGAATGGCCTACAGAAGTCGAAATCAAAATAAATAGCTCTGGGGAAGAGAGAGAAAAGTGTTTTGTAATAAATAATAAGCCGACCCACGAGCACCTACCAGATGTCCAGCGATTCTCCAAGTGGATCAAACTAATAAGAACGACAGCCAGAGTGCTGCAATTCGTCGAGATAAGTCGGGAAAACAAATTCCTAATCACCGCTACACGTCATAAACGAACGCGTGAAAACAAATTATGTGACCCCGACTGGAAGAAAAATAAACAAACTCGACCTACATCGACCGACCTAGTTCCCACGAGTTCATCGACCCGCCGCTACATTGACCTACAAACGCGTCATATTGTAAAGGCCGAAAAGTTATGGATTCGAGCGGCGCAGCAAGATAGCTATTATAGAGAAAAGCTACGCATACAAGCGAACCAAGCGCCACCTGTCGGCGATTTATTGTCGTCACTTAGCCTTATCATTGATAGTGACGACATAATACGAATAAAGGGTCGTATAAACGCGGCCGAAGGGGTCCACACAGAATCTGCGAGTCCAGCCGTATTAAATGGAAAACACCCTTATACGAAATTATATATTCAACGCGTCCACGAGAAACTTCATCACGGAGGCATAGAAATGGTCGTAAATGAATTACGCCAACGACTATGGGTGATGAAAATCCGACCGGCCGTGAGAAATGTAATCAAGAGCTGCATGGCGTGCAGAATAAGAAGAACAAAGCCGACGAGTCCGGCCACAGGAGACTTACCTCCAGCTCGCCTGGCCCATCACGCACGCCCCTTCACATTCACCGGGTTGGACTATTTCGGTCCAATAGAAGTCACCGTCGCGCGCCACCGCGAGAAAAGATACGTGGCGCTATTTACGTGTATGACGTCACGGGCCATACACCTAGAGGTCGTGACCTCCCTAAGCGCTGACTCCGCTATATCAGCACTAAGGAGATTCATAGCCAGAAGAGGATGCCCAACAGAGCTGTGGAGTGACAACGCAACTTGCTTCAAGGCGGCTGACAAAGAGCTCGCCCAATCCATCGCTGAAGCTACTCAGCACGAGGCCACGAACCGCATGATTAGATGGCGGTTCATCCCACCGGCAGCACCGTTTATGGGCGGTGCATGGGAGCGCATGGTGCGCTCCGTCAAAGAAGCCCTGCGAGTCACCCTACACGAACAACATCCAAGTGACGAAACACTCAGCACACTACTAGCTGAGGCGGAGATGACAATAAACTCCCGCCCACTCACTCACGTGGCAGTGACCCCCGATGAACCCACAGCACTCACGCCGAATCTTATATTACTCGGCCCAAACTGTCACATGCCGGTTCCCGGAGAATTCACGGAGGACGACCTGAGCGCGCGCCATCACTGGAGGCGCGCTCAGAGGCTCGCAGACATCTTCTGGCACCGCTGGGTACGGGAGTACATGCCCTTACTCCAGTACCGGCGGGAGCCCCGCAGCACCGGCGAACAACCAAAGGTCAACGACCTAGTCATCGTGTGCGACCCAAACTTGCCCCGCAACACTTGGCCACGAGGCCGGGTCACCAGTGTCTACCCGGGCAAGGACAACGAGGTTCGAGTCATCGACATCACCATGGGCAACGGCACCGTGCTACGCAGGCCTACGAAGAAGGTCGTCGTGCTACCAGTCGGTTCGCAGCGTTGCGACGGCGGGAGAATGTGCACGACAGAATAAGTGAATAGTGAAAGTGCGGTGCCTATATACCTATGTGTACAATATAGAATCAGTGCGCGAAATATGCATGTGCTAACATCACACATTTCGGAGGAAAAGAGGGCCGTCTAAACAGAGTTCCGCAAGTAGTAAAATTTAAGCGGCACGATTTTGGTCAAGAATGAAATTCACGTGCCCTTCCTCCGGAATAATAAAATGTTAACACATACATAACACGTTATCATAAGATGTCGATACTATGTATAAAATGAATAACATTGATATGTAAGATGTAAAATGTTTAGTTAAGGTTAAATATGTGTTATATTATTGTTCCTTTACCTTTACATTTTATAATATTTATGTACGATTTGCTTGTGTTTTTATATGTCTTATTCTCGCTCTCCAATGTGCTAGGATACCTAGGTTATAAGTCAGGGTGCTAGAATAAGGTTTAAAATAAAGACTACCGCCCGCAGTGTGTTTCATTTAGGATAAGTTCTAGAACAAAAAGTTGCGGGCTAGGTGGCGTAGTTCCGGTATCGGCGCCACTGAAAAGCCGTGCACCCCCGGTCCTCCCACACCTCTTGCTACTCACAGAGGGGGGAGGGACAATAAGGAAAAAGGGAAATTAAAAGGAAAATACCTAAACTTCGCCACCGAAAATAGTCTTTATCCTCCGTGCAATAAGAGAACCAGCCCAGATAAATAAGACTTGTAACCTAGATATTATGTACAAAAGTGGAGAGCTAATAGCATTAAAATTTCCTCAGGGAACGGGGGGATCGCTAGGGCAGCAAACCCCTATAAAAAGACAAAGGCCTAACAGCCAGCAAGCCAGTTCGTCCTCAGCACTTGAGTAGTAATTAACATATAGAAGAAAAGTGAGCTTGCTGCCCGTCGCCGCTCCCTCCGCACCCCTGTGTTTATGTAAACCAAAGCGGCGTTTTATTTCCGTATTCACCCCAACACCTGATCTGCCGAGATCCCTGTAACATCAAGACCGGCAAGCCTGAATCCCTACACCCCCCCGTTAAAGCTAAGGCGTGTGGCCTGCAACATTGGCCTTCGACCGCGATCGACGTGTAACTCTAACGTCTGGTTCTCAGAGCCAGATTGCTGAGCCAACACCCGATCGCCAAATCGGCGTACATCTTTAACAATTATACTTATAATGAATGGTTACAATAATACATTACAATAATACAGTGAAATTAACGAGATATGAGTTTTGCATCTGTGTTGAGTGGGATTGTCCAATAATCCGATTGTCGAATAGGTTCACACTGTGCACTATCGGTGTGCACTCACACAAACGCAAAGCTCATGTCTTGTCCAGTCAACCATAGAATAATCGGGAGGCGTTATACCATTAAGAAGCAGACTACAACATATAATAAGAACTAGGAGACATATTTGTATATATAAACATAAATATGAACATATAAACATTAAAATATATATATATTTGCTGTTATCCCTATCTAGCCGCCTACATAAGTAGCCTTTTCGGAGCAAATAAAAAATAAAACTGAAATTAATGTCTTTGGCGATGCGGATGATCGATCATTCAGATATATTCAGAGTTCTACTGTACTTAATTCTTGTAGAATAATTTCGTATACATATATAAGAACCTACTTTAGACATAAAAGATACATTACTACTTATATGTTTACAGTGTCGTGTGTACGTCAGTGGGACAGCATTCATTATGTATGTAGGTTAGTATCTGTGGCAGTATCCCGCTATTGTTCACGTGAAGCTATAATTGATTGTATGCAACTGTAGCACAGAGTTGGAAATAGAACTTGAAAATAATAGATAAGAATTCAAAATAAAAGGTTGAGAAATTAGACTTGTTACAGTTTCTCTTTTCATAATTCAGGTTGCAAATTTACATCAAAGTAAAAGAATAGTGGATAGATAAATAATTCAAAAGAACAATTAGGAAAAAGGTACAAAAAAACGGGTAGAACATCTTGATTAAACAACTGTTACCGATGACTTTCGGAAACCACCTATTCATTGTCTAGAACAGCTATCTCCAAGATTCAAATTATCAAAATGGCCGTCAACATTCGATAACCACACGTACCACATTCACTATTAATACTAGGTTTCAGAACTTCTTTACCTACGTTACCTACACCTTTAGTAGATCCGTAGCATTTTAGCACTCGTAGCAAAGCACTACTATATTCTGCCTCTCTTTATTATAAAAACATCCTTGTTATCTGTAGCTGCGTAGCTCATAGCAAAGCTCTACCGCCTCTTATGGTTTAATTGCTTTCTTCCTTTATAGTCAATGCCTATCAACAAAAAAAACAGAATTCGTAGCTCCGTAGCTCGTAGCGCTCGTAGCAAAGCGTCACGATTTCAGCCTCCTCGGCACAGTTTGTAAATTAAATTCTCCCTTCTGTCGCTTTGTGTCAACTTTATTTCGCGCTTTACCGAATTCGGTCAATGAGTTTATGCCGGATATCAAAGGAATAGGGAGTGAATTTTAAAATAATATGAGTGTTAATGTTTCAAGCTTCCCATTTGCCTAACCCTTTCTCCAAATCCATTCCTAAATTTTCAATGGTCTGGGAGTTCGTAGCAACGTTTGCCATTTTAAATGCCGTAAAACTCACGCTGGCCATTGCGAATTGATAAATCCCTTCTTTCTGCAGTTATTTAGGCTCTATGTATAGATACTCTATGGCTTGTGGTCGTCGTCTGGCGTTTTGTTGTTGCCCATTTAGCACAATACGGGGAACATGTGTCGGGTGCTGAAAGATAACACTCACCGACACGGGCAACAGTTACCTCTGTATTTTTTTTGGAAGGAAGTTCCTTTACGCGGCTTGCGGTAGGTGTGATTCGAGAGAAAATGTAATGTCACGTAAGACTTTTACCCCCTCCGTACGCCTTTCTCTTTCTCTGTGTGTGTGTGCGTGCGAATATTGAGAGCGAGACTCAAGCAGAATAACAGAAGTGCAGACTAGTGCGTGGCCGTTTGTATAACCTATATATACAGATATACAGAATATACATGAATGAAATATACAGATTTATTTTCGAATTACATTCGGAGTTTAAAAAGAAATGCGTGAGGATCTTCGTTCCTAACCCCTGACTGCACATTTATTTTTTTTATTTTATCTTATATTATGTTTACATGGAAAACTGATCATTAATAAAACAATATCCAAGGTCGCAGACAAGAGTAAGGGAAAAATAACGAGGCAAGAAATATGTAACTATGACTATTTATTTAAAAAAATTTATTGCACATTGTGTTACAAAAGGCGAGCTTAATGCCTCAAGGCATTCATTCTCTTCCAGCTAACCTTTGACTTGATCAGAGAGATACATTTGGAGATACGATGAGATACTCTGGATGATTATTGAAAGAATGGTATGCTAATGAGGTGGAAAACCGAGATGAAAGTAAATTTAAATTCAATTAATTAATTAATTGAATATCTAATAAGGTTGAAAACTATCAGTAGGGTCTTCATTATTTACAGTACGTTTTATATATTTACAGTACTATATGGTACTTAGATCTCTCCACTGCTGGATATAGACCTCTCCCAAGGCTCACCATCATACACAATCTTCGGCTCTTTTCATCCAGCCACTATCGGCGAATGTTTGACCATGACTTAACCTTGAGAGACTGCGTGTATTAAAAATAGAGTAAAATAGACTCTAAAAGTATATATGGATGTTTCTTGTATTTACTTAATAATGCTAAAATGACTGATACGAAGATGATCGACCTATTAAAAAATCCTTCTACCTCATAGATATGTCTGTAACAAGCAGGTAGATATATGAGACAAGCATAGATAGGGAGGTAGACATAAATCCTGCGGACGGCACACAATGACCGTGTGAACTGGCGAGGTGCACGCAACACCTACCCGACGGCCGGACGGTACATTATCTATTGATGGACTCATCCGCTACTTGTTTTCGATTTTTTTAAATATATTATTCACCTGTATGAATAAACGAAGAGCCGAGTTAAAATTATGTTTAGATACATGATCAAGCTGCACAAGCAAAAGATTCGGAAATATAGATTTCGCTATTGTTTAAACATTTAGAAAATATATTTATTAATTTTATTTCTCCAATATAAGTACGTGTTCCGGTAGTCGGCGACATATGCCAGAGACATTTCCCATCCCGTCCCATCCTATTTCTCCCAGCTCTTTCCATAAAATCCATTCCAAAACCCCCATAGGCGAACAGCGCATCCAGGGGCCTACATCGGTACATGTACATACCAACATGCTACATGATACATGCCAACATCAGTTCAGAATGACTGATTGATCTGATTGTTATTCTGGACTAATGTTGGCATGTATCGCGAATGTCCAAGTGCGACAGTATACACTTACCGCCAAGTGGACTCACTGTCTGCTCGTCTATCACCTTCTCTATATTGAAAATATTTTTTTTTAAAATATATTTGAACGATAACAGTGGCCGGAGCAGGAGCGAGCATTATAACGATATTGCGTGTCGGCAGACGCATAAAGAACAATGAAAGGGGGATTTTCTTTATTACGAGCGCGCAGGACGCCGCAGTGTTGGTGTGTTATTGACGGCCTTGTTAGAGACGACCACGTGCGGTTTTAACTTACTATTTTTAGAATATTTCAGTAAAATTCCCGAGGAAAATTTTAGAGTTGATTTTCCAGGTTAAAAAGTAAATTTTTCTCTACGTTTTGGGAAAAAAGTATTTCGATTTATAATAATTCACGAGCCCTATACAACGACATATAATTTGTGTGTGTATAGACAATGAAATTTATTTTATGATATTTTCGAAAAGTTTATATCGTCATAATTTTGGCACTGAGCCCCTCTCTCACAGAATACTACTTTGAAATGTATTGCATTTCCCACTTCATCAGTGAGATATGCCAGAGCCCATTCCCATCCTAACCCTTCCCATGTCCCCAACCCTTTCTCCAAATCCATTCTTTCATCAACAAAGGTAGGCAGCGCATCCGGGGGCGTGCCAAAATTTGTCATTTTGGACTAATGTTGGCATGGATCGCGGATGTTCATGGGCGACAGTATCCATTTACCATCGGGTAGACTGTATGCTTGTTTGCCACCTTCATCTATAAAAAAAACTGAAGCGATTTGGCTTATCTTCAAACTTAAGCAATATATTAACCAAAACTATCTCTCTGACAAATATATATATACTCGTATATGTTGTTGAGCCGTCTCTTTACAGATGAGTCGTCTGTCTTACTTCCCTGTAGCCTACCTCTACGTAACCAAATCTTAATAACTAATTAACCGCAGCCCCGTTAGACCTACACTGTAACCTGTAAGCCGGTAATCTCTAGACCTAGTTTTGCCGAGTCAGTGGGTAGATGGGTTACGTTTACTCATAAAAGGAACAGTATGGTATCTTCATAGACACGACCAAAACTATTTTTTTTTTAATTTTTATTCACCTTTAAAATGTAACAATTTGTCATGTGGTGTCGGCTGGCTTTAGAACACCACCTCATCTCTTACCATGGGTGTCGTCAAAGGCGACTATATAAGAGATAACAAAGCCGCTACCGCAAGCCCTGAGGAACTCGGGTTACCTCTTACACTACCTCTGAAAGAGTCGACTCACCAAACCCTCCGTCCGGCCGAGAGCGTATCGTTTTTTTATGGAAAAACGAAGAGCATCCACCCAGTAGTAAGTGGAAACTATCGCCCATGGATATCCGCGATACATGACAACATCAGTCCAGAATGACAAACGTCGGCAGGCCGCCCGGGTGCGCTGCCTGCCTTTGGGGATATAGGAGTGGCTTTGGAGAAAGGGTTAGGGAAATGGGGAGGGATAGGATAAAGTGTGGAATGCAGTAAATTTCACGGTAGTCTTCTGTGAGAGAGGGTGACGTGGTGACGTGACAGCGGCTGTGGGACTGCAGCGTGCACTCTCCTCTTCATAAAAGGATGTTTTAACATCCCTCATGCACAAGAGAATGTCCACTCATACACCCATGTCCTGCAGTGGACGAAAAAAGGGCCGGTTACGGTTATTCAATCTTTTATAATATTTAGTGTATAAACAGGTAATTGCAGGCGTCGCCGGTCGGAAAGATTTCAATATCTTCAGTAGGTACATACGTGTTTTATATTTAATTATTAATTATAAATAAATAGCACAGACTTAAAAATATTAATTTCAAAACACATTTCAGAATGCAATTTTTAAACGCTAAATATCAGGCTAATATACACCTCGCTATCACACATTCTCTCTCTCTCTCTCTCTCTCTCTCTCTCTAACGGTACGCGTTTGAATATGTAAACACCTAAGCCTTTATCTTTAATCTCTTAAGGCTCTTTAATCTTTTTATTATCCTAGTTCATTAAAACAGTGTTCCTAAAAGTGCAAAAATGGTTTTTATTAAAGACGTTTCGACAAAAAATGTTTCTAATTCGTTTTAGACAAAAGTTGTAGAGGTTTTCGAATTCTATCCTAACAACGTATCGTTTATATTAATGAAGACGATTTTTTTTGGATTCTTATAAAAGTTAGATTCTTCATAAAATTAGATTCTTCATAATTTCGGAACTACTGAACCGATTTGGCATATCTAC
This sequence comes from Sesia apiformis, assembly GCA_914767545.1. Classification (NCBI taxonomy): domain Eukaryota; kingdom Metazoa; phylum Arthropoda; class Insecta; order Lepidoptera; family Sesiidae; genus Sesia; species Sesia apiformis. The sequence continues at coordinate 4,066,870 of OU611958.1, forward strand.
GAACTTAATTGAGATACTACGACTCAAACTCCTTTCGTATGGAATTTTATTACAATCTGTTAAGAAATACACCCTGCAGTTCGTTCACACATTTCATTATATCGTTTTATGGTGTTTTGATCCAACTAGTCGCCCGTCGTTAAGATGTAGACAATTTTTGTTAAATTTGAAAATCTTGATCCCCACAAAAGGTAGATTTCTTCAAAATTTACTAGTGTTCAATGGCCGACTTTTTAGGGACACTTTTAGTTGACGTTATAGAAGGCCTGGTCAACAATCTACCGCTTCAAGCTGAGTTTAAACAACAGCAAACATGAAGCATCGCATCGGTTATATTTTAGGTGGTTGTACCCAATACATGAATCAACATTCAATCTGTTCAAACTCGAATTTTGAATAGGTAGGTTCCTGTACCTACTGCTTGTTCTTCTCTGCCGTACCGTCACTAAGGGTTCTCTGTTCAGTGTAGTTGGCTCGCATCGCCGACTGCGTTCTACTCATTTTTGCTAAACCAACGAACAAAGCATTGGTATTCGCTTTTACTGTTTTGGTTTCGGTTTCAGTGTATTTTTAAATTGGGTAAAATGTAGTTTTAAACAACTAAAATTACTTTGAATTACTTTTTGTACGCATTTTGTGAACACATAAGTACGAACAAGACAAAAAGACAAACTTTTTTACACTACCTACAGTTAGACTCTTTTTACAGTTATTTATTTATTTATTTATGTAAATAGTAGGTATTAAAAAATTATAGAGTTTCGTAAAGTTTATTCAACAATATAATATGTACTTATAGTTTGTATATATTGATTTTCAGATATTTGAAAGGATTTTTAATGGTTTATTCCATATCAATTTCGGAAGTATTGGACGAATTTGGCCTGTCTACGAGGTTGATGACAAATAGTTCTTGCCCAATCATTATACTAACACAAAATATCAATAAAATATCAAAGATCAGCACCTAGCTTAATGGGGACGAGCTATAAACTCCAACCATTAAAATCTGTTAAAATGCGCTGATCACATAAAACGTACCTACTCTATTAAGAAGACCACGTGAGCAGACCCGTACAACAGGTTAAATTTATCTACATTACGACATTTTAATACTAGCATTATCTATGTTAATACTGGTATTCAGGGCGTTCCTCCCAAAGGACATCAAAGTCTCATCATTTATCTATTAGTGTAATCACTCAGCGCACATCTTAATTAATGACTGTAATTACTAAAGGCTTTTAATCTCTACGCTGAGTGCCATCTAAATTATTTATTAGGACCCGCTTTAGAGCATAGCTGTTTACATTTCACCAAAATTTTAAAATAGTAGATACCAAGTTTCTGTACCTATACAATTTTAATGGTAAGTACTGAACCTAAGAATTTCTATTTTTAGTGAGTCATGACCTTACTACTATCCAGTCCCATGTTGAGGCTTGGTGGCACAACTGAATAAAAAATAAAAAGGTTATCTTGCTTTAGAATTACAAGCACTATTAACATATATTTCTAAATTATATTACATGTGTTACTAACAAAGTAACAATTATGGACATTTTTACATGAGGGTCCGAAATAAAGATTGTTTATATTCATTTCGGAACACTTAACAAATTTTTTTCCCTTCACCCATGGCCCTGTCAACAGCATGTATCACATAGCTTTGTTTATGAACCTTTAATAGTTAGGTACTCAGGCGATAAACGCTCGTGAAATATATATTCAAAATTTTTAACGTTTGATGGTCTTAAAAGGTCTGGTCTGGAGGTTAAAAGCTCGAGTCTACAACGTCTTTAACCTATTAGAGGCCCTGGGTACTAGGATAATGGGGCCCCTATGACTATGACACAGGACTATTTTATTAAAACAGGCACAAGCACACAGGCACAGCGAAATTCTAGATTTATTCAACTGTTATTTCTATTTCTTTTATTATTCGATTATATCATATTTTATTAATTCGATTGTTTTTTTCTTCGGAATGGTCAAATTCTTGTGGCCCTAGTGGCGTTTCAAGAGTCACCGGATATGTATAATTTAGGGCGATCGCAGAAGACCTTGCAGGAAGTTGCAGGTCCTTATGAAGGTCGACATTGCGAGAGTACCATGGGGCAGCTACTGCCTTACGCACAAATCTATTTTGGAGGGTTTGAAGTATTTTAATATTGAAGGGGGCTATGTGTGCAAAGACAACGCCAGCAAAGGTCATTATGGGACGTACGCAAGTTTTGTACAATGTGAACTTATATTAAGCGACATTTTACTTCTCCCGCCTATGAGAGGATTGAGGTGACCGAGCACAAAGGTGGCAAAAGTCGTAGGCCAAGTACAAATCGTAAGAAGAAGACATTCCAATGAACAATCGACCTATCGCCGATTAATTCGATTATTATTTTATCCGCATTCGGCTTCGCCTTGGCTACTATGAATTATTACAATTATTTGACGAATTTCCATTTAACACTTTTAATTTAATTAAAAATAACTAATTTGGTTAATTTTTGCAACTCATCATTATCATGTGATGTTCAGGGCTCAGTTCATTATAATATACTAACTACCATAGTAAAATGTACAATAGCCTGATAGGTAGGTACCTACTGTAAGTAATATTATGGTACTTAGGTGTATGGTACTTATAGGTATGACAATAGCTTCGTTCGCGGTAAGGATTCAGAACTGATTCGGAACTATACGCATGCGCAGTTCAAATAATGCCGTTCGCGGAACACACAGTTCAGAATTTCTAGTTACAGTTCTGTGTTCGCGGAACCGTCGAACTGGGTTCAGGATCGGTTCAGAATTAGTTCTATCAGTTCTATAACTTTGGCAAGAATCCGTAGTTCCAGACATGCGCAGTTTTTACCTAACGACATTTGACATACATGCTGCGGCTATATTCAGTTGGTTAGAAACTAATAAACTGGTTAAATAGTTAAATAAAATATAAATTGTATTAATTTATTAAGGGTTAAATAAAATATGGTTAGTTTTGTTTGTTTAAATAAGTTTATATAGTACTCTAATAAGAGTAATGTGTTTTGGTGGGTCCACTTAAATACTTGCCAACTTAGGGGTTTTCCCCCAAATTTAGTGGGTAAATAAGTGAGATGGGTTTTTTTAGGGGTTTTATATTTTTAGGGATTTTTTGACTCTTCATATATTTTTTTGAATATATATTTTTCATATATTATGTGAAAGTATAGGCCCTGGGACAATCCAAACTATAATAGCTAATCATATTTATTTGTTGACCTAGCGACTTAACGACATCTAGTACAAATATATTACAACTACTCTGTGGTGACTGGTGGATATTGTGCCTATGTATAGGCCTATGTGCCTATACATATGTACGTTGATTATTGTTTACTTGTTTAATTCGATTTTGTTGTTGTACTGCTGTGCCGACAAGCAATTTGTTAATGATGCCTAAAGAAACTAAAAATAAAAAAATGTACAGTCAGAAGTACACGTAGATTTGGGAAACAGATCCAGATTTAAAAGGTAAAGAAATTTCATTGCATTTTTGTAATTTATATTTTTTCTTTTATTATATATTTTTTTAGAGGTATTTCTATGTAATTGGGGCGATTTTGGGGGTTTTTGACTTAAGCTTTAGGGATAAATATTTTTGAGAGTTGGTAACACTGCCGATGACAGTAGATCGTACGCAGTTTGGTTCCGAAATCGTTCGCGGAAATAAAAATCACGAATCGGTCTATAACCGAGCATGCGCTCTACTACGATTCCAAATTAGTTCAGTACTAGTTCCGAATTAGTTCTGAATCCTTACCGCGAACAAAGCTAATAATAACCTGTCAGAACGCCTTTACATCTTTGACCTTAATGTAACAAAATCTACAGCCTACACAGCAAAAATCTACTCATGCCACAAGCTAAGAAATCCTAATTCATAGTAATCGCTTAATCCGCGCCTCGGTGTGTGGCAGGCTAATTTTACCAACTCCTTAGCAAACTAGTTCACATTGTAAAGAGAAACAGTGTGAGATCTTCATATATCAAACATAATATGCATGATCTATGACAAACGTAATTTGTTTCATAAACATAATATGTGTGTCATAGAATAAGCGCGGTACCGTTCCTGCAGCATCAATAGATACATCTCAAGGCTGAGGTACCGACTTGTAGCTACACCGAGCTATTGCCGGAAAACATCAAGCGTCACATTCAGGAGAGACTCCCAGGGACGCACCGCTGAAGATGGGGCTGCGGCAACTAGAGTCCAATTATAGATCTAGCAATTTTAAGACGTACAAGCACCGGGTTGATATATTACTTCGCTAAATTATTAATTATGGGGCAAAATTAATGAACTTGCTCAATCTGGACTATAGTGAGCGCGAATATGCAAACATTCCTCATCTCCTTCGTCCATTCCAACACACGAACTGTGGGCCCATCCACGGCATGAGTTGCAAGCAATCCACCCTTCCTTTGATTGTAAATACAGATATTCAGAGTAAATACAAGCACAATCAATGCATGCTTCTTCTTCTTAAGAGCTACTGAATTCTTCTTCCTTCGTATGCTTATGCCTTTAGCCTTTCTGTTTCTGTTTTGTCGCAGTCTTACGTTTATGTTTTTTTCTGATTAATTTCCTTGTTTTCTTTCTTTAAGTATTTCATTCTTATAGGGCGATTTCATAAGGACAACCGTTTTTCCACGTTTCCTGTGCTGTCTCTAAAGAGACGCATGTTTTCAATTATTTTAGAAATGGCATCACTTCTTATGGACTAACCAGAAAGGAGCTATTTTGCCCTAGAATTTGTCTCTCGGGAGTACTTTCTTTTCTATTCATCATGATAGTAGATTGATAATCTTCAGAAGCTTCAGGATGAGCCACGGTCAAAGTGGATGGCAAACTGGCTGAAGCTGCAGTAAGTTCTAAGTTAAGGCATTAAGTTAAGGATAAGTTGCGGGTAAGTTAAGGCATGGCTGAAGATGAAGGAGAAAGGTCAGCAACTTGAGGAATGGCTGGAGCTGCAGGCAAGTTCTCTGGGACCTGAGGCATTTCTGATGACGAAGGCAAATTCTCAGCTGGAGGCATGGCTGGATATGCAGGCGGTTTCTATGAGACCTGAGGCATTGGCTGTGCATGCAATGGGGTTGTCGACAGCTCTGCAGTATTTAGTTCATTTGTGACTTCAACACCTAAGTGTTTGTTGTTTCCGAAGCAAAGTTCTCTGTTAACACATTCCTGTTTGCTGGCCATATGCCACATTTTTTAAAACCATTAATGGCTGTGAGCATAATGACTGCTTGAAAATAAGCCTAACCAAAGATCTATGCAATTTGGAATGGGTCACCACTTGCCCTGAATGGTTTCTTGGCCATTTCGTGACTTCGTCGCTATAGTAATGCCACGTCTAGAGGTTGTAGCTTGTGAGTACAGTGAAGTGTTGTACAAAGCAAGATTACGTGGTGGTCCCTGGCGTAATCAACCAGGACATAATTATTTGTATGCAATGCGTGACCATCAAGTAATAAAAGAACAGATTTGTCTCTTGATGGTTTGGTAAACGCCACAAACCATTTGAACCATGTCAAAAATAGTTCGAAGTTTATCCACCCGCTGTCACTGCAAATACCACAGAAACCTCCATCCATTAGTTCGTTCTTCATTGACTTTCTTTTGTAATTACGTACCATGTTTGCTGAAAGAGAAAGAAATACACAATAACTTACGAAGTAGTGGGGCACAACGGGATACCGTTCCATTTTGTCCCAAACACCAATTTGCGGAAGAGGTTATGGACTTACACAATAAATCGTAAGATTTTATTTAATGCCTACGTCAGTAAAAAGCTAAGTGATATATCGAATGAGTTCAATTAGCCTAATTTAACTAGGACGACAACTCACCTGTCTACACGTGATTTCAGAATGTCACCTCGAGTAGTTTCACGAGTAGCTTGTAAACTATTGTCGACCACAATGGAGATTTAACGCGCAGTGACACGTTCATTAGCCATGACCCGTGCAGGAACCAACTGAAGCGCATAAGCTTGTACCACACGCAAACAGACGCATACGTCCCGTTTTGCCTTGAGCCTCATTTTGCCCCAAGTTTCCCTACTGTTTGTCTTCATAGCCACGGTGAACTAGTTACACGAGATTTGTATTCAAAAGCCGGCGCGACACGAGGCGTTAGTCCGCAGATAAGTCCCCAGACGGCTAATGCTGCGAAATTACCCGGCGGACCTTTCCCGGGATTAGGCGGACAAATCCAGCCCCTGATAATTCAATTTAAATTTGCATACTGTGTCGCGTTTAGCGGTACAAATGTACGACGGAGATTGATGTCGCTTGGAAGTTTGGGCTTGTTTTAAAAATGTTATCGTATTTTGTTTTACCTTTGTTTTACGGATTACTGTAGGCTGGATGTACTCGTAACATTGTGAAGTGTAATATTGCGAAGTTAGCTTATGTTAGGGCAGATGAATATCGAATTTCGCAGTCTAAAGTTAGGTACAATTACGTAGGTACTAATATAACATTTGTGGGCAAAACTATGAGCTTAGACGAAAGGGTTGTAAACCTAACCCCTGGAGTGATCGTACGGCTTAAAACTACTTTATGCCAACTTGAAAGTACCTACTAACTACGAGTAGGTATGAAATTTAATGAATATCCACTTGACACCTAGACTAGTCACTAGAACATCAAACTCTCTAGTAATTGACGAGGAATTTGCTAACACTAAATTTAAACTGTTTATTTATTTATTATAAATATCCAGACCCCTTTTGGAAATCTGTACGGGCTTTAAAAAACCCTCCAGCCTCATTAACATTTAAAGTGCGCCAGCAGTGCTGCGATAAGAGATTATGCAAATGGTAATCAAATTGTTAGTGGGCACAGATTTGTTGGACTAATCCGATTGTGAAAACTGAGGTTTATTTTAACTCTAGCTGGTGATCTTACTGTCTGTGGAACTGGTGAAGGATTATTATTAACTCAGAAATATAAGCAGTACCTATCCATAGCTAGTTAAAAGACACATTATTTCATTACTCACGCTGATGTTGATAAAAGAGATAGTAGGCACAAAAATAAACTGTAGCTAGGTACCTCGGTGCAAATCAATGGTATTCAGTAGAAATGTTTATTGTATGGCTATCAAAATCTTTTAACAAGTGGCAAAAAAAAATTATAAATTTACCAATCAAACGATTTAAAAATAAGCTAAGACAATGGCCCATGGTCATTTGTTTTTATACTTAGAATGTTTTTTTTATTATAAGTAATGGAAACATTTCTCGATGTAATTGATGTGTATTTAATCGATTACATGACGGGTATTAATTATTTTAATATTATAGTAAGTAATTGACTATCTATTATTCGACTTGGATGAGTATTAACTGACATACATGAACTGTGATAAATTGTATAGTACCTTTGCATATGACATTGATGAATTGAATGAATGAATGAGTGAATTGGAGGCCAAGATCAAATTACCATCTGTATAAAACCATTCGTTATGCAAATAAATGGAATGTAAAAATCGAATAATTTAAAAATATTACTAGCAAAGGTTATTCAGCTATAATTCAGTGTTGTTGGATAAAAAACTCAACCCAAATTAGCTGTTCATATTTTATATATCATGATGAATAAAGAAAATTCACTTCAGTTGCATAGTCCGCTGCACTTTGTAGAACGATAAGGGCTATCTATATTCGCTTGCAAGAACAATTTGACATTTACTACTGCTGTCTTTATCATTTATTTTAATGACATATCAATGTTTTGGTGCGTGTTCTTAGTTCGAATTGACGGTATGTAGGTACTGATAGTAATTTATTTTGAGCATTTTTTTCTAGTAGGTAATATGCTAAGATCTATTTTATCTTTCAAACTATGTTCTACTATTGAAACAAGTCATCCGATTCATTTTCATTTTATTATAATAACAAATATAATGGAATAACAAAATACCTTTTCCTTTATAAAAACAAACACCACGTGATTACATTACACTAGGTATGTAAACCTAAAAGTCTACAATAGTTTCAAACTGGACCAGCATAACAAACGAACAGGAAACTCCCTTGAATATCAACTTAATGACATAAACATGACATGTAGGAGGTAAATATAACGATATTAATATCGGGTGTAACCGCCGTTTGCTTCTCTTACCTACGGCTTGCAGACGATCCCTCGTTGACCCTAAAAGCCGTGAGCAGATATCAGATCGCCGCATTTCCTCCCATATCTCATTAATATGACGTTGCACAGCATCTTTTGGTTCTTTTGTTACAGTCTACTCACTCTCAGTCACGCACTACTCTCGCCGTGTGTAAAGAACTTGTAAATAGTCTTGTAAAAAATTAAACTGTGTAATTAGAATTGTCATGCTGTGCCCTAATGGCCGAGTTATCGCACTCACAGAACACTGCCATCAAAGGTAGAGCGTACGTGTTTCGGGAATGAATGACATACGCCAGGGCCCATTTACCACATGAGTATTGTATGTAATATGATGGAGTGAGAAGTCTCTCATTCCATTACGCCCCATCGCCGTCCAATCACATAGAATGGAGCGAGCGTAACGACGCTACAATACGCGTGGTAATGCAACAATGCGCGTAGCGACGCAACAATTCGAGTAGCGACGCAACAATGCGCGTAGCGACGCAACAATTCGAGTAGCGACGCAACAATGCGCGTAGCGACGCAACAATTCGAGTAGCGACGCAACAACGCGCGTAGCGACGCACCAACGCATATAGCGATGTGGTTAAGCAATAATTAATTAGCGATGTGGTGTAAAATAATTACAAAGCGATAACAAAATTGCCTGCTATAAAATCAGACTTCAGCTAGAAAGGTGTTCTTAATATCAAGTCTTTCATTCCATTATACCTCTTATTCTCCATTCCACTCAATCAAATCGAGTGGAGAAGTATAAATTGAATAAACTCCTCACATTATACACTTTAACTTTTCCATCACATGCCAACTCTTTAAGGAAGAATAAGTGTAATGGAATGAGGAAATGTATAATGGAATGATGCCAACTCCTCATCCCGTTATATTTCCTATTCCCAATCTATCCCATCGCTAATCCACTCGTATTCCAAAGGTAGAGCGCATACGAGAGCGTGCTTATATAAATGTTTGTCATTCATCGCGACATGAGCGACATCCATTTACCATCAGGTGGACTGCCTGTTGATGTGCCACCTTTCAATAAAAAATAGAAATATATTTTGGCGATGAACCCGTAGTCACAAAAGTGTGACAAACAATATTTACTTCGGTGGTACTGGCGAAATCTATACTAACGGTGTGACAACCCGGTGTGGCCACGGCTCCCATCTCATTTTATCTTATATCTTCTTAGAATCATTTATCTTTCGTTATGTCTTACATTACGTTATATTACATTAATATATTGCATATTGACCTTGCATTATTTTTTTTAAATATGCTTTAATGGATTTCTGCCAATAAAATAAACAAATAAATCTGCAAGAAATAATTTATTTCTTTTATAAAACACAGAATAGTTGGTGCATTACAAGTATTACAACATTTTACGGTCGATATGATAAAAAATAATTATCTGATAACTTTAAATTTACATCTTCATTTTTTTTCATTTAAACAATATTTTAAGTGCTTTATTAATTATGTACTAAAATAATTTATACAATTATTATGTTATAGTTAAATTTTTAATTGCAAGGAATTCTGACATTTGACATTTTTTGACATTCCAGGTGTCTTACACCTTTTATGTCTGGTTCTTTTCCATTGTATAAGGTTTTAACCATTTTGTTTAAAAAACTTATTTTTGTCGTTTTTTTATATAGAAAAAGGCGGCAGACGAGCATACGGTCCACCTGAATGTTAAACCTTATTATTGATTAATTATAGCAATATTTTTGACTCCTTTAACTTATAAATGTACTACAATAATTTATACAATTATTATGTTATAGTCCAATTTTTAATTGCAAGGAATTCTGACATTTGTCATTTTTTGACATTCCAGGTGTCTTAAACCTTTTTTGTCTGGTTCTTTTCCATTGTATAAGGTTTTAACCATTGTTTAAAAAAACTTATTTTTGTCGTTTTTTTTATATAGAAAAAGGCGGCAGACGAGCATACGGTCCACCTGAATGTTAAGCCTTTTCATTGATTAATTATAGCAATATTTTTGACTCCTTTAACTTATAAATGTACTACAATAATTTATACAATTATTATGTTATAGTCCAATTTTTAATTGCAAGGAATTCTGACATTTGTCATTTTTTGACATTCCAGGTGTCTTAAACCTTTTTTGTCTGGTTCTTTTCCATTGTATAAGGTTTTAACCATTGTTTAAAAAAACTTATTTTTGTCGTTTTTTTTATATAGAAAAAGGCGGCAGACGAGCATACGGTCCACCTGAATGTTAAGCCTTTTCATTGATTAATTATAGCAATATTTTTGACTCCTTTAACTTATAAATGTACTACAATAATTTATACAATTATTATGTTATAGTCCAATTTTTAATTGCAAGGAATTCTGACATTTGTCATTTTTTGACATTCCAGGTGTCTTAAACCTTTTTTGTCTGGTTCTTTTCCATTGTATAAGGTTTTAACCATTGTTTAAAAAAACTTATTTTTGTCGTTTTTTTTATATAGAAAAAGGCGGCAGACGAGCATACGGTCCACCTGAATGTTAAGCCTTTTCATTGATTAATTATAGCAATATTTTTGACTCCTTTAACTTATAAATGTACTACAATAATTTATACAATTATTATGTTATAGTCCAATTTTTAATTGCAAGGAATTCTGACATTTGTCATTTTTTGACATTCCAGGTGTCTTAAACCTTTTTTGTCTGGTTCTTTTCCATTGTATAAGGTTTTAACCATTGTTTAAAAAAACTTATTTTTGTCGTTTTTTTTATATAGAAAAAGGCGGCAGACGAGCATACGGTCCACCTGAATGTTAAGCCTTTTCATTGATTAATTATAGCAATATTTTTGACTCCTTTAACTTATAAATATTTTACTTGCGTCTTCTTATATGTCTTATTATTTTTGGCAACATGCTTTTATTTTTTAGTTTATTTTATTTAATTATTATTTATTTATGTATATTCTACAATATAAATTTTATTCTCACTATTGACTTGCGATACAGCCACCGTTAAGTGACATTGAAGAGAAAACAAAAGTAATATTATTAATTTTAGTATAAAGGGTTTGTTATAAGTATATGTCAGAACTTAGAATGATACCCTTTTATGTATTAGTGTTTTACTTTAAATTAAGATAACTTTATAATAATTAATATTTAATTACAAAATCGCGATTTTACATATTTAAAAACCTTAGAAACCAGTCGGATATTTTTTTATGTTATTGGAATTTCTTTCTTTTCTTGTGGGAGCATTGACACCAAGGTATGGTGACACCAAGAAATGTCATTATTCCAAGGAATTAAAAATCGGAATATTAGACAAAAAAACAGTTTTCAATTTCCAATTTACATTCTTTTCTTCATTTTTCATTCAAGCTTTTTTCGTAACAATCAGTAAAGTAAAATATTGGAGGAAGCCAAGACGTACAGAGCTGTAGCGCCGTAGTAAAAAGTAAGTACATTTTTTATATTCCATTACACTAAATCAGCGGTCATTATCAACAAATTTATTATACTAAAACCAACCAGTGACGACCGCTAGGACAGCTAACGATAATTATGTTACATAACTTGCGTCTCAAACAATTTACGACTCTCGAACTTGTCGAGACATATCGACAAACAATGTCAATCCCGAGTAAGTCGCTCCCACCTAGGGATTGCTCCGGGAATTCCCGGTATCCTACTGTTTTTTTCTAGTTTCGGTACTGATAATAGAATTCCCGGGATTTTCGGAAATCCATAATTACTTTGCGATTATCAAATAACCGCGCCATTTTGCCTTTCTTTCGAACCAAGGTCATGACGGACACAAACATCTACAATGTTGTGCCATTCGGCCATTCAATATAAACTTATTTTATTCGTTTTAGTACTTGGCTTGCATAAAAGCTTGTTTTTAAAAAAACTTTTTTTTATATTTTATTTTATTCGTTTTAGTTAGTATATCGATGGCGTACGAGTAAATCAAATGTCGTAACCCACAAATAACAAATTTTGAACACCTTGTAGCGGCGGCCATTTTGAAAAAAATACATTTTATAACTGAGTAGACTAGATTGTATTATCACCAGCCCCAAAAGTGTGTGCAAAATTTCAGCTCAATCGATTAGTTAGGTGGAACTGGTTTAAAATTCAATTGCAAAATTTGACCCACACATACTAACAACTCGAGTTGAATAAAAGCTTGTAAAAATGGCGACTGTGATTACGAAACTTCGTGAGCATTCAAACGTCATAGCGGTCGCCACTGGTTGGCCTTAGTTAGTTTCATTTTCAAAAGGTCACGTCCTACTCCCTGATTGATTCAATTCTGCGTTTCCCCAGGCGAACCAATCAGATACCAGCGCGTGCGCGCCTTTACGGCCGTACTGCGTACGAGTCGCTTTTTATCATCTAAAGATGGCGTCAGATCGGTTAAGACCTCTTGTTTGTATGGAAGCAGTAAGATTGTAGGGTATGAGTTTGCTATATCGTAGAGACATTGCAGGCTTTTTATTCTGACGTCCTGAAAACATTTTCTATTTATTTATTTAAACTTTTAGTACATAAACAAAATGTAAAAGAGACATACTCCATGCCTTAACCAATCAAGCGATGACCTTTGACCTTTTATTGTTTGTCTATTGTTTGCTGGGATGCAGGAATCCAACAGCACCGTATTGGTTAAGACATTCTCCACCATTCAACCTTGGGGCAAATATAAATTAAGACGCGTGCAACATAACACATAAATATAAACATAACACATACAATACACAAACAAAGATATCATCCCCTTAGCGGCATAACAGATTATGGGACAATTTTCCCAAAAAGTTAGTTATACAAGAAGATTCAGCTTTTGGAGCTCTTTCTACAGGCAAAATCTGTTTTCCGCTATGATGAACCGTTTCGGAGATATTGATAGAAAAGCTTTATTATGTTAAATTTTTTCCCTTGATTCTTAAGCTTTCTTCAAGAATATACAAAAATTTATTAAATTTTCTATTCAAACGCGAATAGCGTCGAAAACAAAATTGTTTACTCAAGATTCATTACGAAATTCTGAGCCATTCAAAAAATGTACGTCGCTGTTTCCCATTACATAGTGTTTAAGACTTATTCTGGTCGACAAACTTTCAAATATTTTCAAAATCAAAATGTCGTCAGATAATTGTTTTTGTCATTGAGGAGACGATATACATAAAAATAATGATAAAGCTACACTCTACCGTCAAAAGCCCACACTAGGATTCCGTGGGTCCAGAGACACATACAAAGACGAACACACCACCCAGAACCAAATACACATTTGGCTTTAAACAAACGTCCGGATAATACACACATATAAAAATTCATACATATAAATGTTTAGATAAATGGATTATAAAAATATTAACATTTATTCTAAAACCAGCCCTTTTAATATCCACTACTGGACACGGGCCTCCTCATGCACATTATCAGGTGTAAGAGAGATGTATGGCCTTAAAACGCCACGCTGTCCAAGCGGGCTGGCGAGCACACTCTTGTAGAGGTGGTGTAATTCCTCAGAACTTGTGGTAGCGGTATGAAAAGTGTCTGCTATATGTAATGAGGCTTCAACTATAAAAGCATGGTTGTTCGAGATGTGTAATTTTTTCATCTTTATGTATGTCGCCGGACTCACGAAACAAAGAATCCTAATGAGCCCATATTAGGATTCTTGCTACTGAGTGAGGAAAATTTTATTTAAAAGGTGACTTACCATTGACTTGACATATTTGGATAATTTAATTAATCTCGGCAGTACTGTCTGTAGACTATCGGCTACCACCGCATGTTTGCTTTGCACGAATTCAGATAAAACTTCTGTCATAACAAGTAGCAAGTCTCTGTTGTCAATATCTAGTGAATCTATTACTGAAGGTGTTAACTGTAAAAATATAATTAACCGACTTCAAAAAAGGATATTCGATTTGTATGTTTTTTTTATTAATTATAAATACGGCATGATACCAATCTTATCACAATCCACTAAAAGACATATGGCCACCTCTTGTACAGGATAATTTTTCATGTACAAAAATTTGAAAAAAAAAAACCACTGAAAAATGAAAAACTCTATTCTTAACACGTATGCACGTACGTATTTCCGTAGTGAGTGAGATATGTCACTGCCCGTGTCGGAATATAAGAGACCTGTAGGCCAGGGAAAATTTTTTGGTGACCTAGTATGAAACTTTCGGGAAACATTCGTTGCAATAAAATATGATTTATCAGAATATTGTTTTTTTTAAAATCAGCCGTTTTGAACTTATTAATTTTTTTCGAAAAACTGACCATCGGCAGTTGTCTACGCATATCTCCGAAACTATCCAACCGATTTGAGTGATTTTTTTTTTAAACGGCTTAAAATAACATATTCTAAATGGCTTGTTGGCCGATTTCGGCTAGCTTATCAAAATTTTGACAAAAATCGATTTTACAAAAAAATTGCAAAAACTGGTTTTTTTTTCAAAAATTTTCAAAAAAAATTTCATGGGTCATGATTTGCTTCTAAACTCTTTTTAAGCCTTAGGCAGGACGCTGACACTCATAATTTACCAGTTTTTGCAATTTTTTTGTAAAATCGATTTTTTTTTCAAAATTTTGATAAGCTAGCCGAAATCGGCCAACAAGCCATTTAGAATATGTTATTTTAAGCCGTTTAAAAAAAAAATCACTCAAATCGGTTGGATAGTTTCGGAGATATGCGTAGACAACTGCCGATGGTCAGTTTTTCGAAAAAAATTAATAACTTCAAAACGGCTGATTTTAAAAAAAAACAATATTCTGATAAATCATATTTTATTGCAACGAATGTTTCCCGAAAGTTTCATACTAGGTCACCAAAAAATTTTCCCTGGCCTACAGGTCTCTTATATTCCGACACGCCCATCCCAATCCCATCCTATCGTATTCCACTCCAATTTCCAAACTCTTTCTCCAAATTAACTCCTAAATCTCCAAAGATAAGCAACACATCCAGGGGTGTGCCAACGTTTGTCATTCTGGACTGATGTTGGGATGTATTGCGCATGGGCGCATGCGCAGGGCGACAGTAACCGCCTACCACCAGGTGGACTGACTACTCGTCTGACACATTATATCTACAAAAATTATATATATTATATAAATATAAATCAGAAATGACTCCATAAAATATCAGTAATATAATCATAACATAAAACAAAGTATCTTATGTTTCGAAATCGGTCTATCTGCCACAATAAAGTAACATAACGCGTGGACATACAAAAGAAATTTATGAACAATTCACAGCACAAGCCTCACGAGGTCACCTTAACCTCACGTGTACGAGTGGTGAGCGAAAAATTTATAATAAAGTCCATACTTATTTAGGAATGAAAACAATGACTTTTGAAATTAAAATAAAAAGTGAAAAAGGACGTTATTCAGATTTAAGCCTTTTAATATTATATATTAAAATATTGCCATTAAAAAAAATAACACTGTGTTATTTGTAGTAGTGTTTGTATATTTGTAGCGTTAACTTTTAAGAAAATGTTACTTTGTAGTGGAAAAACATTCCCTGGAACAAAAGTAAATAAATGTTACTTTGTAGTGAGAAAATATTCCCTGAAACAAAAATAAATAAATATTACTTTGTAGTGGGAAAATATTTCCTGGAACAAAAATAAAACTGCCAAAGTTTACTTATAACGAAAGTGTTTCCTGAGTTGAATATTGAGATTGATAATATTGACCTCTGAAAATATTGAGATTGATAATATTGAGCTCTGACAATATTGAGATTGCAGAAAATTCAAAATAAACCCATGTTACAAAAATACATTATACAGGGTGTATAGTAAACTGGTGTAAGTGAACTTTTCTTGAAGCCTGAAACGATGGATTTCGTTTATGAGGGCTGAGTTCATTGACATGAAAATTTGGAAGATATTTTTTTTTTACTATTTTAAATTTCTACCTTTACTAAATACAAAAAATCAAATACTGATAGTTTTACAGGAAATATGTCAATTGACTATGAATCACGAACAAAATCTATGTTTTAGGAATAGTTTAGACCCAGCCTGTATATATATAAAAAATCGTACCTTATCAACTTCATTCTTGAGCACACTTTTAGGGGCTTTCATAAGTATATAAGCCCAACTTAATAAGTAAGACTCTTTGATATCAGCTTCCAACGGCTTAAATTTCTCTGAATGTGCAGAAAATGCCAGAAAAATTCTCTGCTTGTACAGAAAACTAACTCTGCAGTGTTGTTTCGTATTCAAATAATCAGGGGATTCGGTCATAATTAATTGAATTGCAGTTGCACCCTGTTTGCAATATTCTGGACTTGACAGTGCTACCATTATCTAAAAAATAAAGTTACTATAAGCCTTATAACGTCAAACACAGGCATCCCCTATTAATCCTTCAGAGGGATTTGGACCAATACCACTTAGGCCCAGATCAAATTGGTGGATATTACACAAATATTCTTTTTTTTTTTCAATTCTCAGGCACGGGAGTTTCATCACGATGTTTTCCTCTACCCACACTTAAAGAAAATCAGGGCCGGCGTTTGTATTCATGGATCTCACAAATGAGAGTCGAGAATAAATATCCATAGGGGATGGCTTCAAAACAAGAAGTAAAATATTTCAGAATAATTTCTTAACATAAACTTGTTTACACTGCATGGATCATAACAAACATGGTGATGAAGGATACATCTATAGAGCTAAGTTGTAAAACGCATCAAAATAGCTCTTTGAAAATCTGAATTTGGTGCATCCTTGTCTATTATATGATCCAGAAAGAGACGCAGCATGATTTAAGATTGTCAAAGAGTGTACTTCGTAGCTTCTGGAAAACAAACGGAGTATGGCTTGTAAGAATTTCCAAAATTATATCCAGTTTAGAATTACATCCAAAATAACTATTCAGATTCTTTTATATTTCCAGATGACAATAACATTTTCTCTTTCAAAATTGAACAGAATATTATGAATAATAGAAAAAAAACCTTATAAAAGGACTTACCTTTTCCAACCAAAATGAAAACAAATCACTGCCTCTCATAATCAACGCTTTGGTTACCCATCCATACAGTAAAATCAACCTTGGACAAATATTTTCATCCCTACTACACAACGAGAGATAATTCTTCAATGACTCATACAACAACTCAAACGTCTGTCCGTACTCGGCTTTATTTAGATAATGAGCTATTAACACACAAGCTTTAGTTCTTATCACCTCATTTTCACCAGTCAAACACAAATTCAAAGACAAAGTCATGACGTCCTGAAAATGGTCGTTATAAACATACTGATGCAAGGAATGGTATAGACATTCTAGTATGAGAAAGTAAATTTCTTCTGATATGCATTTTTCGAACACGTTCCGCTCATGTCTTGCAAGAATTTTTTGCTGTTTCTCAGCCGGCAAACTGCTTATAGTATTGGCTACCAAATTAAAACCATATGACAATTTGTCTTGAGATCTGGTCTTTATCTGGCTAAATAGCCAGGAAAGAATGGAATCCACGAAACCATGATCACTCTCAATCTGTTCAACTTTCTCGTTTGTGTACAAACTAGTATTTGACATAGACTCACTCAGCGCTTCAACCACTTTTGAAGCGTCTTTATCATTAGACGTAATCACTTTTAACATCTCGCTGATAATAATCTTAGAAAACTCATCTATGCTAGCAAGATTTGACAGCAAATTCAAGCGCTTTTCTAAAGCATGTGTATCTTGGGTTAGGTTTTCTAAATCACAAGTTCCTTTGACCACTAAATTCATTATTAGCTCAGGATATTTTCTGGCAATAGAGTGAACGGTTTCTACACTCGCACTCAAGATATCGTTGTCTTGAGAATGCCGTACATTATGTATTAAGACTTCTACAAAAGGTAGTACAAGATCATTTTCTAAAATGGTTACGACTCGCATCAAAGTCTTGAAGCCAGCCATTTGGTACTCTTTTGTAGGTTGGCTAACAGCAGTCAAACAGACTTGGGGAATTTCTTTTACTTGTGCAGATATTTCATCCAAAACATTCCAATATTTGGCCATTTCATACAAGTCTCCTAAGAAGTCTAAGCTAGCAATTTGCAGTTTAGGCGAATTACTGAAACCATAATAGGCGATTACAGCCGGTATCATAGACTTTGTGATAATCAGACATGATTCTTTTGAAGCATTTGCTACTGTTAACAGAACTCTGGCCACTTGTACAAGTTGAGATACTGTTGTTGCTTCAGCAATGGACGTTTGCTGTGAAATAAGTATTCCTTTAACAAAATTTTCAAAGCTCAGATCTGTGTATGCAGTCGAAGATAATTTTTTGACCAAAGCCGATAATGCTTCGTGCGCAGCAAATTTGAGTTCGTCGTCAGTTTTGTGAGATAATTCTCGATGGATCGATGCCCATAGCGTTTTTAAGAAAGGAATGTAACTGTTGGGTTTGAATGTTTTACAGCTCTCTGTCTGAAATATAAATAAAACAATTCATAACAAGTGTTTTAGCAATTATTATGATTAACTCAATAAATCAAGATTCGTATATTAACCCAGTGTACCCAGTGTAGAAATGCTTTCTGTGGTCTTGGTGACTTTAAATTATATTCACTGCTCTAATTGAAGTAGGTTTGTTCTACAAGATTGACCACAAATGACAGTATCCATTGCCTTTAGGTGAACTGTCTGCACATCTACCACTTTCTTTAAAAAAAAAATGTATTCGCCGTTGCACTATAGAAACCCCTATTGAATAACGCTTATTGATACCCATTATCAACATAATGAGCTACGAAAAACAATATATTTGGGCGAACGATCAATTGGCGTTTAAACAAATTCTAATATAAGTATTGTAAAGTGGGTGCGAGTGCATATTTTCTAAATGTACACCTTTACGTTCACACAGTGGAGTATTGGTGGGTAATGACAAATCTGCCGCATTTAATCTTGAGATGTTTAAAATTCACGATTTTGTTTCTAAAAAACTCAATTATCTTTTTAAAGTATTTATTGAGGAATTATAACTGTAGCATTTGACATTACAATATGATGATGTTTTCCCTCACCGGCGAGTTGGTGACAATTTAAAAAAAAAACCTTTGTGGGACATTATAGGCAAGTACAAGTATTATTGTGCGGGCCTGTATTACCCGCACTGTGTTGTGGCTGGGATTGTGAAGAAGGAAAAAACGCAGTGAACCACTCTTGAGACTTATATTCAGTACAGACTTAACTACATATTTGTTAGACATGTGTTTACTGTAGTGACTGCAAGTTGACTAACTTGGGCCGAGATTGGCCCTTATTTATATTGATGCAATGAGAGACGCTGGAGTTGGGCGTTTCTATTGTTACGACGACCAATAGCGCGCTGTTTTGCCTACGCGCCCGTTACGGCGTGCATGTGCAACCCGTTCGTCTGGGATGCAATTTCTCTTCCTTTGTGTTGTCAATGTTTATAGCGAGGACGCGTAAACCGTTACGTCGGAACGCGCTTTCTCGTCCTTTTTTCAACTCCAACGTCCCTTTACAATGAATGAAATAACTGTCTGTATGGAACGAACTAACAAATATAATTTAACTATAGTATCCTACCTTAACCTTAAACTTAACCTGTTTTGAATCAACTGTATTTGTACTTAACCTATACTTATACATTATGTACTTATAGGCTTATATGCTATGTACAAATTATGAGCCGGTCGTCGCGAACAATTATAATATCAAAATAAATTACTTACCAACAGTTTCAACGAATCAATCTTTGCCAATCTCAAACCAGAATCCAATTTTTCTATCAAAAGTACTAAACAGTGTTCCCCAAATTCTGGCATAGCACACAAACATGGCATCAATGCTGTAGCTAATTCTTGTCTTGTTACAGCTGTTGGATCATCAGGTGAAGGATGGAAATCAATAGGATAATAGCAAGATATCACTTCAAACATATCCTCAACTAAATGGCAGAGTGGTATCTCTCTTATGAATCGAGGTAAAAAAGCAAAGAGAAATAGTAAATTCCGTGGGTCTCTTTCACCATCCATTGCGGCAATGACACCGCAAACGAAGTCTGGTCCTAATTTTTTCATATCTGAAAATTTCAAAAAATATAATGCTTAAACAAAACAATGTTTTACGGCATTTTTTTTAGGAATTTTCGTAATGGCTAAATTCTTGTGGCCAAACATGTATGATTTAAGGCGAGCGCAGAAGGCGCTCAGCCAGGAAGAAAAAGTGGGTGCAGCAACGAGCCTATGGGCTCCCCACCGGTAGTCCGGCGGAAAGAGCGGATCTCAAATTAGGGCGTTGCATTAGGAGGGTACCGCGGGATCACGAGTCGATGAGAAGCGCCCAAGCATGTGCCGATACCTGGTTGGTTGGTAAGAACCGCATTGGCAGCAGTAATTGGATCGTGGGGGTTGTCTAGGACGTGTCGAGGACGACGATGGTAATGGGAAGGATCATTCCTAACGGGGCCATAGGTTAGGCTGACAACTACTAGGGCAACTACTTAGGATGGTGAAGGTATCTGCTGTAGTAGCGTCGGGCACAGTCTAACACGTATTTGACGATGGAAAGAAGTTCCAAGTCCTTGTGGAGGTCGACATTGCGAGAGTACCATGGAGCAGCCACGGCCTTACGGACGAATCTATTTTGGAGAGATTGGAGTATTTTAAATTTTGGAGGAGGCTGCATGTGCAAAGACAAGGCTAGCGAAAGTCATTATGGGACGTATGCAGGTTTTGTACAATGTCAGCTTATTACTAAGCGACATTTTACTTGTCCCGCCTTTGAGAGGGTTGAGGCGACCAAGTGCAAAGGCAGCTCGGTTTCGGACAGTTTTTGTGTTCTCGGAAGATCAGTCGATGGCCTAGTGACTGACTGGCCAATCGATGGTCTAGAGTGACTACAAGACATTTGGTCTTCCTAGGCCAAAGGATAGTTTAACAGAAAGGGGATATCGGGAGTGGGGAAAGAAGAGAGCTGCGAGTGCCACCCATGAGAAAAGGGAAGCACATGGCTGCACTTTTCTCATGCAAGGAAGGAGTCATAAGCACAGATGGCGGTGTTCTTGACTCTTATCAGTTTCCTTATGTCCTCAGGCAACTCCCATCGGCAATCATTTGCCGCTGGAACGCACCCAGAGGAGCTTTGGATTATATCCCTTAGGTGGCTACCAAGTCCAGAGATTGCCGTGTTTGTGTCATCCTCACTGGTCAGATCGTTTGGGATAAGCCTTAATGGCTTCCTCAAGCTTGCTTCAGTCAATAATAGTCTTGTCTTGGGGAGGTGGGTCCTCTGACGACCTAAATTCATTACTACGGGACAACGGTGAGAGTCTAACTCCAGAGTCTAACTCGCAGAGAGTTTCTATCATATCAGAGTTTTAGACGTAAGGCTATATTTTATTTTTGAAAAAGGCAATGTCTAGTAACGTGTGTAACATTATGAGGGTAATGGGTTGGTGTCATTAGAGTGATAATGTCAAAGTCAGTTGGTTAATGAATCTGTCAAGGCGTTTACCATTCTGGGTGGACATTTGGCAATTGAAACTACGGTGTTTGGAGTTGAGATCACCTGTGAGGATGACTGAGTTACCCAAATCGAGTGACTCGAGCTCAGTCCTGCACTGTCTCTATCGGGAGAGTTTGCAGCATTATAATTATGGAAACAGCATATAATTTAGCAAGGAATTTAGCAGATAGATTAGGCAAGAGATTGGAATCGAAATCAGAAGTCCTTATACAGTTCCTAAAGCAGTAAATATCCTTTATTGTATATTGTATAATCTAGCTATTCTAATTTTAGGTAAAACTTGGAGTTTTACCTAACATGCTAACTAACTGCACCAACCCACCCACTCCCATGGGTGGATCCCACGTAAAAGGCGACTACGGGATACGAAAGTCGCTACCACAAACCCTGAGGAAGTACACCATGTCTAAAAGAGTGGACTCATCAACCCGCTTAGCTAATGTGGTGTTTTAAGGTCTTACACTCTTCTTGCATGTGCATAAGAAAGTTCTGCTGACTACAAATAATTTCAACAAAATCAATGAAGACTCATTGAGATAATATTCGAAAATTGTAATGAATTGTAATACTTACACTCTAAATCCTTATCCATTATCTTCTGTAATATCAAATAAATGTGATATCTATCTTGTCTCATTTGAGACTGGCATGAAACTTCTCTAAACATAGTCGTTAAGAACTCTGTGCTATTCTGAATATTGTAATTTTTCATATCAATGATAGCCACATATCCTTCAAGTACTGCTGGAATTACCCTATGATTGTCTTTTAAACGATCTGTGTAAAATTTCGATATAAATGTTACTTGCATCTCGATCAAATAATCTTTAGGAAGTTCCTGAAGTAGTTTTGTGAAAAAGCACATTCCATTCACACGACCGTCTACATCTTTGGCTGTCAAGACTCCTGCCATATTTTCAACAATGATAGTAATATCCAGACGTCCAGTTACGATATCTGAAAATGCATAGTAGTGATTGAAGAATAATAAAAAAAAAAATATTTTAAATACTGTGTAACCTGTGTGGTGTTCCCCCATCCCCTACTATGGTTGTCATAAAAGGTGACTAATAGATAACAAGTTCGTCAGGGCTGCTAGCACAAGTCCTGAGAAACCAACCACCTTTAAAATAAAAGAATAGACTCTCCAACCCATTTGGCCAGGGCCATACATCCCTCATACACAAGGCAATGTGAATGAGGAGGCCTGTGTCCAGCAGTATAATAAGTATAATAAGCATCATCCAGCAGCAAACGACAAAAGAGCTGGTGATTTTTTTTTATACTCATTCTAATTATAGGTGATTCTGGTGATACTGTCGCCCATAGACATCCACGATACACTCCAACATCAGTCCAAAATGACAAATGTTGGCACGCCCCTGGATGCGCTGCCTACCTTTGAAGATATAGGAATGGATTTGGAGAAAGGGTTGGGAAAATGCTAAGGATAGGATGGGAATAGCTCTGGCACATCTCACTCACTACTGAAACATGTACATTAGGGAAAAGATAAAGTGGGAAATACAGCACATTTCAAGGTTACCTCTTTCTCACAGAAGACTCTGTAAGAAAGAGGTAACGTGGCCAGTCGAGTGCGGCTGTTGGATTGCAGCGTGCAGTCTCCCTCTCAAATAAAACAATAATTGTGACAATTGTATAATAAGCCAGCAGCATTACTGCTGGTAGGCCTATATTTATTTGCTAGCTTTCGTTAGCGTGCTAGCTTATGCTAGCTTACAGGTTTCGACATATCTCTTTTCCTAGGAAGCCATTTACATCAAATGTAAAGATTAGTAAGATTTCGTTATGAAGTCTTAGCAGAAAATAATTATTTACCTGCAATTATACTTTGCGTTTGTTCAAATATGTCCTTATTTTTCATAATTTCTTCCGCCAATTCGGACGTAAACCAAACTGAATCCATGGCGATAATATTTATATAAATGAAAACAATTTTTTTTACAAGAATGTCCTGTCCCTATAAATTTAGTTATAATGAGATTTTTTACAGACGATATTTAGGTAATCGAGAAACACTGAACTTGAGTTAATTTTTAAAGTTGTTTACGAGGTAAGGACAAATTTATATGTATAATTGAATGAGGTTATTTTTGTTTTTTTTTTCTACAATAGTATGGTAGGAAAGTCCAAAAAAATACTGACTAATATGACATGAAACTGACATTAGGTTTCGTTTACACAAAACGTAAAAAGCTCTTGTTGCGTCAAAAAAGCGCGTGATGTTTTCAAAGTCAAAGTTTTTCAAAGTCATTGTTAACACTTAACTATGCATTCTACAATTCCTTCTATAACAAGAAGATAGAAAAGCACCCACTGGAACGTCATGTCCTGCTAGGGGTTGCGGCGCGTTTCGACGGTGTTGCTTCGCGAAAATGTGACTCATTTACATGTTCGAGCGAGCATCTCGGCGAAACCTTCGGCGAGAAATTTACTTACACGTGCACCTGTTCACACGTTCCGCGAGATCATAGTCACTTCGGTGCTTCATCGCTGAATATGCAATGGATCGCGTAGAAGTTGTTGCTGCGGAAGGACTGTACAAAGCGTAATTATCAGAGCTTTTTTTGAGACAAAGGAGTGTATAGACATGGTCTTTTTTAAATTGCTAAAGTGGGGGAGCATGAAATTTTTATTATTTTATTTTTCTAAATTTTGTGGTTCTGTGTTTTTAGTTACTGGGCAAAGAATATTGATGTCATAACGATTGTGCGTGTGATGACGATTTATAAGAACATTTATGGGTTAGTTTTGTGTTAATACCAACTTTGCTTTCATCCGTGAAGGGGGTTTTCGTGAGTCTGTTTTGGCAGACAATTCTACATAACGTAAAACATAGTTACTATGCCCTAAATGATAATAAATAAAACAACCATTGTTTTTTAACAAATATAATTTATTTGTAAACATATTTAATACATTTTATTAGTTCCTCAAAGGGATCCAATTTATTTAACATAATTTCTCTTTTCCACGAATACTCTTTTACACGGGAAGTGTATTTTGTTTTGCAGTTACTTTTTCTGCATCTGTATACACCAAATTGAGATGAACTGTGGCCCAAATACATTGGCTTCTTGGGATAATTGCGTATCATGATCTTAGCTATCAATCCCTTTCTTCTGCAAACTCTATGAACTGCTGCTTTGTTCCGAGTTTTTGTATCACTCGACATAAGTTCCAGTGTGACTAGTGTGAGCGAACTTCTTCAGAGTACAAGTGTTTACACCTGAAATAAAATGAGACATTGATATGAATAAAGTGTCTTACTTACATAGGATGAGCTTACAGTGATGGACTGATACTGCTGATAAGGAACCACCTTCGAAAGAGGAAATTGACCAATTTTTATGATTTTTTGTGATTCAACTGAAAGTGATAAAAGGATAGATTCGTATCTGGCGCACACTAAGTTCGCGCGTTGTGGTCACAAGACAAACCTAACCTAACCCAACAGAGTCGGAGTCCTCTGAAGATACTAAAAGGCGGTATTCGGATTCGGAGTCCTCGGCGGCCGGCCGGCCGCTCCCGCGGCACGCTCGCTTCGCTGGCTCGGCGCGTTGTGGTCACAAGACAAACCTAACCCAGCAGTCGGAGTCTTCTGAAGACAATAAAAGGTATGATTCGAGTATGGGGCTTCGCCGGCCGCTAGGTACCGTGGCACACTCGCTTCGCTCGCTCGGCTCGTGCGTTGTGGTCACAAGGCAAACCTAACCTAATCTAGCAGACTTAGAGTGCTCTGAAGATAATTAAAGTACAGATTCCAATCTGGAGCTTACAATTTCAATTACTTCAAATACCAATAATAATGAAAACTATTTTATATATAAACAACCTAAATAAACAATTGAAAAATTATTTTACCTGTTAGAAAAGCCAGATACATTGGAGTTATGTGGAATAGTAGACGGCCCAGGTGTCGGCTCATCTTCAATTTCGTTAGCAAGCAGCTCCTCACTTACAGACTCAGCAGAAGTCGCGAACACAAACGGCTCATTAGAGCCCAACGTTTGGTCACATACTTCACTATCACGACGTAACGAAGAAGAGGTTTGGGCTTCTGTGACGCAATTTTAGTTAGAGTTGCTCTCAAACAGGTAAAAATAGAACGCTTTCAACTGGGAGTACAAACGTTATTTGAGTGATGAAACATTTATAATTGACATGCCTATAGGAATGCATTCTATTTCATTTGAATCTCAAATTCAGTAGTAACCAGTGCCAAAAGAATTAAAAAAAAAACTGCCCCCAATATTTTTTTTCGTTGTATTTGTTTATCACGTTTTGAAACGCCCTAAATCACCAACACAGCCTTCCGTGTGGACTGTCCGTCAAACTTCATTGATGTCAAAAACGACAGACTTCACTCAGTGATGGTTGCTAACCTAAGGCGATACTTAACACGAAAAAGATTACAAAGTGGTGCAATATTATCTTAGTGTGAAAATTTTGAACACCAAGTATTAGACTTTTATAAATAAACAGTACCTATTTAAAATGTCGTACAAAACTCTAATTGACTTTGTAGTGAAGTACCATAAACCACGTCTTTTGAACAACGTCGTGTTCTTTCCAAGTAATGGAAATTCATATTTTGGGAGACGTCTGATAATCCCGGCGGCTCCTTTATCTAGTTCAACACCGAAAATACAATCTCCGAGAAACTTTAGTACAAATACGACAAAACTCAATGCAGTTCAACTGTCGGCAGATGCAAAGAAAACAGAGGGCAAATTTCAATTAATGTTTACATGCAAGAAATGTTATACAAGAAACACAAAGATTATAACAAAACTGGCCTATTATAAAGGGGTTGTGATAGTTATTTGCGATGGATGTGAAAATAAACACCTAATTGCTGACAACCTTAACTGGTTCTCTGATATGAATGGCAAGAAGAATATTGAAGATATTATGGCAGAAAAGGGGGAAACGGTACAGAAGATTTTGTCTGAGGATTTAGAATTCATTGCTAATGAAATGGTGAAGAGCTTGGAGAAAGAAGATAGTGTTTTAGAAAGAAAAAGTTAAAAAAATAATTAAAATCTCCCATTACAATTTGGCCATTTTCTACAACAGCTTTATTGAATTGTTAATTTTATAGGTGTATTTTTTATTTATCTAACCTAGACACTATGTAGCAGAATATTCTACAAAACTGTATTATTTTTGTATCAGAATATTAGCAACTATAGTAAACAGTAGAATATTTGTTTACCAACTGCAACAAAACAAAACTTTGTATCCGAGTACTTATTTCTTTCATTTCACAGATTTAAAGTATGCACCCCTTAGTACCCTCACCCGAGTAGTCTCCAGTAGGGCAACTTTTGAATCTGTATACTTATGTTGAACAATGCCAATTCTAGTTTCTAGATAAATAAATGGGCCTAATTTCTATTATTTAAATTTGAAAGTAAGCAGTTTTTGTAAGAGTACAATCTATATTATAGATGAACTATCTGTAAATGTATTGTGCAAAATTTAATTTGGGAATTAATGTGTATATAGAAAGTAGTAAGTGGATAGGCTTTTTTTATTAGGTATACCTATAGGTGTAAAAAAATGGTCTCAATTATTTTTTATTTATAACTTGAGCTACTGAATAAAATTACTCATAAGATTGATTACATGATTTATTTGAATTTATACAATTAAAATTATAAATGTATCAAGAGATTATTTATAATCACAATAGTATGGCCAAAATACTAAAATATGTAGCATAAAACTTAATCCTGATAATAGTTGCCTAGTATGCAATAAAAAAAAATATAGAACAGTTAATATCAAAATAAAGCATGCAAACACTTTTGCCAGTGTTATTATAAACTGGTACTGAAGCACATATGGTCCACTTGGATGGTCAGTAACAGCCATCATAAGTCATTTGCAGTTCTAAAATATGTAAAATGTAAATGACCATATAAATTATATAGAGTTCACTTGTTCTATGAGCTTATTGTTTTGAATTTTAATTTTGTCCAGTTGTGCTAAAAAATATGCTCTCCTTCCTCTGTGATACTAATGTGTGAACTTTTTGTAAGAGGGAAAGAGAACATATTATCATCATAACTATATACAAAATTTAAAAATCATGACAATATAGACTAACCAATGCACTCTATGGTATAGATATTGTCTGCATAAGAGCTAGTTTGTCGTATGTATCTGCACATACATATGTCAAGCTACATTGACTTGCCAATGGTAGTTCCATCAATATATTATAGCTAGTACTTCTTTATAGTCAGATTGTGACGGACAAGCAAGCAGTCTGCTTGATGCTGAGCAAATACCAAGGAACATTTGCTGCAATACATGCCAACATTAGTCATATAACATCAATGACAAACATTGGCACATCTGCAGGTACACTGCTTACTTTATCCTCACATCGGTACACATTGCTGTTTAGCAGCATGGTTACACTTAGCTTAAGTGATTTGGCTTTATAATATATACATTATGCAAAAAGATACAAATTATAAAGCTTACATTCTACAGGTACCCTACCATATTTAATTGGCACAATCTGGTAAACATTTTCATATCAAAAATATTCTAGTAAAAATAAGGCACAATTTTAATCACATAATAATACATTCGTATAATCTCTTATGATTAAATACTAACTACTTGGTTTGTGGATTATACAAATACACAATTATAAAAGGTCCCATTGTATACAATTTCTATAAAAAATATATAGAAGGAATGCAAAACAGTCTCAATTTGAAATCTAAACTACAAAAAAAATCCTTTGCTCAGTGTAAGACTTTTTTTCTTTTGTCTCCCACTGAAAATAGTTATAAAACGTGCCTAAATTTCTTTAAAGCCCTTATCTCTTCAAATTGTTGCTAAAGTTATAGGTAAAGCTACCAAAGTCAAAAATTAGTGGCCAATTCATAAAATTTCAGTCTTGGAATCATTGCAGTATGTTTAAACTCTTTTTGGTCGACTTACAATAGCATAATCAGTACCATTGCAGATATTATGAGTAACTTCCTCCAAACCAACTTGGTTCTGCAATGCTTGAGCTTGGGCTGCTGTAGGTACTTGTGGTCCGGGGGTATTAGGCTTGCGGATCATTCCATATCCCAGGTGAGAATCGTCAGCCAACCTTGCAGTCTGCATAACATTCTCAACTTCATCATAATCATTCCAAGTATCCTTATTTTTCGTATCACTCAAAGCCAGAGTGGTTGGTCTTGCCTCAATCTTTTTATATCTCGAAGACTTGTTTAATTTACTTGTTGAACCAAAATATTGCAATCTGTCATAGTTTTCATCTTCTGGATCAACCACTGGGCTGGGTAGGAGGATAATCCTAGAAGATTCAGGCCCAGTAGAATTTAAATTGTCCTGAGATCGAGATATGAGTTTCATACAGTTTGGATTATCACCTAAATTAGGAGTAAACTCAGTATGATCAGGGTCATCAATCCCCAAAGTCTTCCATGCTTCACTTCTCACTTCAATCTTATCATATGGCACAGATGGAGGGCTGTGATCCCTTTTAATCTGTTCAATTGGCTCATAGTTGTCGAGTTTCTTGTATCTGCCAAAATCTACACTCTCGTCAGTCGAACTTGGCAGGTCTTTACTCACACTTCTTTGCATGTTGATAACCTTCCGAGGAGGTTTTTGAGGTTTAGGTTTTAGAGCAGGCTTTGGCATTAGAAGAGGAGCTGTGTCCCTCTCGGTGCAAGAACTTTGCTGACTTGATACAGAGGCGGTCTTAAATGAGAGCGTGCTAAAGTTCAAGTCATCAGGTCTTGTAGCCACCAAGGGGCTTCTAGAGCCAGGGAACAAGTTTGCACTAGGTTGTATGTTAAACTCTGTATGCTCCGGACTATTTAAATTTTCATTACCAATCATTTGTTTCATTGTCTTCATTTTCAAGGATAGACATTTGAATATCTCTGAATGATTAGGATGCTCAAGGTGGAAAATTCCTTCCCCAGTATCACATTTCCTACCTGCTTCAAAAGTAAATTTACCCTGTCTGTATCCATACCTTCTTATGTACCTATATGGCCATGTGGCATACAGTTTATTATCATTTGAGTCTCTTAACTCTATGGCAGTTGCTGTGAGCAACAGGATGTACCTTACTGGCTCTAAACCACATCTTGTTGATGCTTCAGAAGAGCACATTTTCACAGAAAATACACCTTCTCCTGATGAACAGTATAGATCATTATCTTCATCACAACTTATAGGATTCAAATCATTGCCTTTGAATGCCACAGACTGCAATGCATTCAGCCATTCTAAGCTTTCAGCTTCAGACTGGGCACTGACTTGCTGAGTATGTGACTTACTAAGTATAGTAATAGTGTTTGGACTAGAATGTGTTATTTTTATACAATTTTCAAGTGTTATGATCTTCGGAATAGCTCCAGAAGTAGCATCATCTTTATTGTCATATATTTCGAGTCTTTCAATACCTTGTTTGCTGGCATTAAATAAAATACAGTACTTGAGCTGCCAGTTTCTCTGAAAGTAAACCAACAGGATGTTACTTTGTAATATGTATAGGAGTGTGATGTAAGATAATATGTAACAGTACTATGTAATGGATGTTGTTTATTTTCTGAGAAATACCTGATTGTATCTAGTATATATGTAAATTAAGTTAAAATTAAAATACACCATCAATCATCATTCACAAAAAAATTAACAAAGTACTTTACAAAGGCGCAAGCGTAACCTAATGTAGAACGCAGCTGTACTACCTTGTCTTCATCAAATCAAAACAACTTTTGTACTACCTGCCTGAGTCATAAGATAAATGTCGTAACGTAGCTACCAGCACGTGTAAGATTTCTTACGATATGTAAAACAAAATTCGGGAATAAAGATGTCTAAAGTAGCGAAAGAAACAAATTGAAATACCTTTTTGGGAAATTTACTGAACATATTGCCCTCGGCAGGGGGAAATAACAAATTACCGGACTTAACTTCGTCGTCTTGTTCCATCTTAATTAATAAATGCTATTCGTTGTCTTAAATTTGTTCGAAGTCTGTGATAATAATAAAACATAGCAATCACTCAAGAAACACTTCCTTTTTGTAAAACTTCTATACAGTTCGGACAATAAAAATAAAATCTAGATTCGGTTGTTCAACTCTTAGTCTCTAATTAAAAAGAATATGACAGGACACAGCTTGAGCAAAATGACAGCTTTTTTTTTCTTTTCATATATATGATAATGGTGCCATTAGTACATTCTGCCAGTGTCAAGTTTTCTTCGTAATATTACAGATAGGGTTAACTTATATTACAGTCAGGGGTTAACTCAATTTTTGTTAGATTTTTTAAGAGATATGCGTGGTCAAGATTACGATAATGGCACAAACATGAAAGGGAAAAATATAGGTCTACAAAAACGTTTTAAGATTTAAACGCACACATTTTATGTATCTTGTGAGGCACACAGCCTAAATTTGATAGTGAATGACGCTGCTAAAAGTTCGTTAGAAATTGTCAATTTCTTTTCAATTGTGCAAGAAATTTATGTTTTCTTTTCTGCGTCAACAGCACGTTGACAACAGAAGTGCGAGTTAACCACTCTCAAATATTCGATGGGAGAGCAGGGTTGAAGCAATAAAAGCTCTACGTTTTAATCTAGGAAAAGTATATGATGCCTTGTTTAACATAGGTATATTCTGATAGGAGCAAAGATGCGGAGTCAAGAAATTTGGCAAATTCATTATTGGCAAAAATTAAGTTATTTAAATTTATCTGCTCTCTACATAATTTACCTCACATTGCCAGTCACTGTAGCATATAGCGAAAGATCATTTTCTAAACTAAAGATAATTAAAAAGTATTCAGATCAACATTGTTGCAAAGTAGATTGACAAATTTATCGTTAAGAATAAGTATTGAACATGAAATCAAAATTGAAGTCAGTGACATCGTTAAAGATTTTGCTAATGCAAAAGTAAGGAAAATATTTTTTTTGTAAATATATTTGTGATTACGAGCGTCCTGTAATTCCCAATTAGTAATTACGTAAATCTAAAATGATTTAGTATATTACACTTAGGTGTATGGCTAAGTTACCCAAGGAAATGAAGATTATACTACGAAACAATGTTTCTAGTGTTTCGGAAACACTAGTTTGTCCACGGGATCTTCTTAAGTTTATAGTTTTAGTTTTCAATAACTTTCAATAAAAAGTAATTATGGATATTTTGCGTCTTTTTAGGAGAAGACCTGATTGAATCTAGTTAAGTAAGCTACCTGTGGTTGCCCCTATGCTAAGCTAACAAAGGTTTCAATGTACATATTTTACACTCACTAAAATTACCAATGTGAACTCTGTTGTGTGTGTCTGCGAAATTTTATCCATACCTACTTTGTTCTGTGATTTACATTTAGTTTTTAAATTAAATATTTTTTGATAAACGAGAAAATTGTGCTTTTTTATTCTTGTAAGCCCTCCCTTCCTAAAAAATACTTTTTACTCTCGAATCTACCCCGTGGGTCCACGGGGGCGTAGCTACCGCAAGCGAAGTAAACGGGCTATTGCTTCCCAACATCATTTATAATTGCACCATTTGCACCCGAATTTCCGATCACTGGTGAAAATATAACTAAGTATTCCATTTTGATCGCGCGCCTACTAGAGGGCGCCAGCGTATTGATAGCACCCGGGCGCTACATGAGCTAGAGCTGGCTCTGCCCACCCTGGTTTCAAAAGCCATACATCCATCCAAAATGGTAAACGCTTTGGCAGGATCCATTAACCAACTCGACTTTGACGTTATAGCTCCAATGACGCCAACCCATTACCCTCATAATGTTACAC
This sequence comes from Sesia apiformis, assembly GCA_914767545.1. Taxonomy (NCBI): domain Eukaryota; kingdom Metazoa; phylum Arthropoda; class Insecta; order Lepidoptera; family Sesiidae; genus Sesia; species Sesia apiformis. Next base: position 4,099,451 of record OU611958.1, read on the forward strand.
ACCGACACGACGTACTTGACGTTGTCCTTCTCAAAAATATAGCCTTACGTTTAAACTCGATAGAAACCCTATGCCAGTTAGACTCCGTCTCTTAATAATGAAATTAGGTCAGCAGATCGAGCCACCTCCCCAAGACAAGACTATTATTAATTGGAGTAAGCTTGAGGAAGCCCTTAAGGCAGGGCCGTCTTAAGTCTATTCTGCGCCGGGGTGCGGGAGTGTATCCTAAGACAGTCAAACATCCTATTGTGTATCCTATGACAGTCAAATATCCTATTGTGTATCCTATGACAGTCAAATATCCTATTGTGTATCCTATGACAGTCAAATATCCTATTGTGTAATTGTTTACTATAGCGTTATATTTTTTCATTACCTTTAAAAGGTGAGCGCCCGGGGTGCACCGCACCCCTTGCACCCCCTGGTAAAGACGGCCCTGCCTTAAGGCTTGTAGCTCCCCCCACCTAGACTCTATCCTAAACGACCAGTGAAGATGACACAAACACAGCGGTCTCTGGACTCTGTAGCCACCCTAAGGATATAATCCAAAGCTCCTCTGAGCGGGTCAAAGCTACGCATCATCGCCGATGGGAGTTGCTTAAGGACATAAGGGAACTCATAAGAACCACGAATGCAGCCATCTGTGCTTACAACTCCTTCCCTTGTGCAGAGAATAGGGGCAGGATGTGAGGAACGTAAAGAATCGCATCGCTGAATTCAAAAACAAACGCTGGACCAGTAGCGTATTTACCCTAGGGCCCGGGGCGGCAGGCGGGGCTGCGAGGGGCGGCGCCTCATGAAAACAAAATGAGTTTAAGGCAACTTAACCTATTTATTAAGCAAAAGGGTTTGAAGGAAGCATTTCTCTAAACAGAAAAATAGCATTACTAATGGACTGCAGTGACAAATTTCAGTGCAGAACTTTCGTTTTCTGTACACAAAAGAATAAAAAATTATGTCCGTTCCCGTAGGACTTTTTGGCGTTAATTCGAGAAGTGGAATTGAGTTTTTGTTTAATTATTATGAAAATTGTGTATTGTGGTTAGATATGGTTTAATAGTGATAGTTTATTAAACTTCAAGGTGTTTTTTGCAAGTGTTGTTTGTGATAATGTATAAAAGCGTGGGACTGCGTTTTTCGTGTGCTTCCAAGGAGCTCTCTTCTGTTCTCTGTAAAACTATTTAGAATATAAAGAAAACTTGACACTGCAGTATGTGCTAATTGTACCATTGCCATAGAAAAAAAAGCTGTTCTAAGTGTCAATGTCAGGCAATATGACAGCGAGTGAAATTTGTTGTCAATTCATAAAGGTTTTTGTGAGTTAAGAATTAATGTTTATGGTTTTTGAGCATTTTCACACAAATTACAATATTCTTCATATATAAATAGCTAGAATTTTCAACAAGTTTTGTATTTTATTATTCATCATGTCGGGTAACGTAAACCCATTGGCTGGAACAGCACATTTATTGGACGAGTTGGACAGTAGGTTTCATAAATTTTCAATAGATTTCTAACGATGTTATATTTTTTTACTATCAACTTCGTTCTTGTTTCATGAAGAGAAACTCATGGTACTGCTGCGCGATGGAAGAACCTTAATTGGATACCTGCGCTGCGTGGATCAGTTCGCAAATTTAGTTTTACATAAAACTATCGAAAGAATTCATGTAGGTAAGGAGTATGGTGACATACCTAGAGGAATTTTCATCGTCAGAGGGGAGAACGTTGTGCTATTAGGTGAAATTGTGAGTATGGTAGTATTTATAGGGATATGAAAAAAGGTAAATATTTAGAATATGACCGCACGATTTAAGGGGGTTGAAGGGGGCGGGGAGGAAGAGGGGGGACGTGGTACCCCCCTGGTACCATTCCCCTCCCGCGGAGATGCTTAGTTGTTGAGAAATATTAATTTGAAGTTTCTTAGAAACTAACCTCAAAATTACGACAAAAGATTTTTATAAAGCCATCACACGAATTGATTGGGTCATTGCAACTGCTCCGGCGCTACGGGAAGTGCAGCACCTTCGCCCTTGGGTAACACAGCCCAGAAACCCATGCTCACCTCCATAGCTTCGGCTTTTTGGTCGCCTTCAGCGACCAGCCTCAGCCGCTACGGCTCACACGGGTTTCTGTGCTGCGTTACAGCGGGCGAGGGCTGCCCTCCCTTCGCGCTTCCGGCTTGTAAAAACACGTGGTAGGGCAGACAAATACCACGTGGATTCGGGGTTGACAGATTCAGTTCTGTGACACCCACTAAAGTAATAAAATATTTTATTAATATTTCGCGATTACTATACATAGCAATTAAACAACTTTGAATGGTTTAAATCGCGTATATTTAAAATTATTTATATCCCGACGTTTCGAACACTTTGCAGTGGACGTGGTCACGGGGTGACTAATTGATTTTATTTGTCACGAGTTCTTAAGAAATTATTTGAACTACCGTCTGAATTTTTTTTCTTTTTTCAAAAAATTTCAGACAGTAGTTCAAATAATTTCTTAATAACTCAAGTGACAAATAAAATCAATTAGTCACCCCGTGACCACGTCCACTGCAAAGTGTTCGAAACGTCGGATATAAATAATGTTAAATATACGCGATTTAAACCTTTCAAAGTTGTTTAAAGATTTAATTTATATTTTAATTTATTTTATATCTATGCTTTGCAGCCTTTAAAAGTTCAACAAATGTATCTCTTTTATTTTTATTAATTGATCTTCCCTACACAAATTCTACTGTTACATCCGCAGTTTTTTGGGTGGTTATAAGTATCTTTATAAAAGAACCTTTTAAGCACCTGCCATTGGGACTATTCGCTGGGTGTGAGTCCCATCATATGCCACAAACGGGTTCTTGGGGTCGCTGTGGTTAACTTTTTTATGAATGAACCTATGATCTCCTATGCAATCATACGCCCGCCAGAAATCTGTATGTATGGTGGTGCCCTCCATGACATGTTTCTTTATCAAGGGCACCAAAACTAAAGCTGATCTGATGTTGTCAGGGCAGACTTCAAGTCGTAGGTCCTCGCTCTCATCCTCAATCATTCCGAGGGGTATTGCCCTCGATTCGCTACCTGCAAGTAAAATTCTAAGTTATAAACTTCTTAAATTACAATGACAATGAATAAAATAAAACTTTAAATTACCTCTGTTGTACTTTCTCCTCCCAAACTTGCTTTCGTCTATTTGGACAACTTTTCCGGGACCACCAATCTTCCCTACAGACTGCTCTTTTTCCAACTGATATATTACCACTGCTTCCCGACAGTAACTATACCAGTTGGTAATGGTGGCACTAGACAGACAGTGTTCCTTTTCATGCTAAGTTCCGTTTGCTCTGGAAACTCTACCCATGATTCTATAAGTACCCTTGTTGCAAACAAAAGAGCCGACATTGTTATCATGTACCATGTCTATCCTCATTGGTTGTCTGTGCACCCGGCACTCTTTGCTAGTCAACACTAAATTGTGTTGCTCAGTAAAAGCTACACATTGGTGACGCGTGCCAAATTCAATTATTACTTTTTTCAAATTCCATCCACCGAGCTCCTCCGAACTATACATTCGGCGCTTAACGAATGACTCGTCAGTGTCAAAATGACACGACTCGTGGACGGTGCAGAATCATTTTCTGATGTCATCTTATTCCAAATCGCTGAGCACGCAGAATCCAGTACAAATGCCAAAGTCAAATAGGTCAGGAAGAAACGAAGTCCAGAAGAATTGCCAAAAACGTTAAAAAATCCACTAAAAGTTATCAGAGAGCACATTCACGTAACAACGAAATTCACGACAGAAACGGAATGAATGGAATAAAATGGTCACATGCCAAAAATAACATTTTTTTTAACAAACAATATTTTTAATGCATTAATTTAATGATTTAAATTATCGCAACTTTGTTATATCTTTTGTACGAACACAATATTTTGAATATTTTTGTTATATTATTTGTTGAAATGTTGCTCCGTTACACGGGCACAAAAAAATCATTTAAAAAATAAAACAAATCTCCGCAGGGGGGGGAGGGGTGTCGTTTGAAAGAGGAGACCTATCCCTATAAAATGCCACCCTTATCAACCCTAAAGTCGTGCAGTCATATTCTAAAGCCAACCCTGAAAAAACGTTAGGTTGATATTTATTTATCAATAATTATAATTTACTTTTATTATTGTAAATTGATATAATTGTATATAAAATAATAATTTAGTTAAAAAAAAAACGGAACTAAAGCAATTAAACTTATGCCTTAACAGCACTCACACCCTATTATGTACTGTGCAGGTTGATTCATAATGCAATACTATATATATAACATAAATAAATTGGCATTTTTTATGGTTATCATAATGTTCTTTACAGGATAAAGATAAGGAGGATAATCTTCCTTTATCAGAGGTATCAGTAGATGATATATTAGATGCTCAGAGAAGAGAACAAGATGCTAAAATTGAACAGCAAAAGTTATTATCGAAAGCATTGAAGGAAAGAGGCCTCAACATGTTAGCGGACTTGGGGCATGATGATATGTTTTAAAATATGTCCCATTATTGTAATAATTTGTACTCATTGTAAGACTATAATTAAAAATATTTATCTCTATTTTTTTTTATAGACTAGTGGGTGGAGGAGCAAGCGGTCCCACGTGATGGTAAGTGTTACCGCCGCCCATGGACACCTGTAACACCAGGGGGTATGGGGGCGCGCCGCCGACCTTGCTAAATCCTATTCACAACTCTCTTGAAGAACCCCCATATGGTAGCGTAATGGAAAGACCTCTTGAGGCAGTTCGTTCCACAGCCTACGGGTTCATGGTATAAAATAATTTTTGGACCGAACAGTACACAACACCTCTGTATCGAGGAAAAGCGGATGGACCGCACTATTGTTGTCAAATGTATTCAAATCATTTCTTAGTATGTATTTAGTATGTCTAATTTTGAATGTAATCAATAATCATTCATTATTATTTTATTTTATGTTTCTTTCTTATCAAAGCGTTTACTATTGTTGAAGTGACAAAATGTAGGTCGATAATAATTGTTAATTGAGTGAAAGTATAGAACTTTTTTGTAATTTTGAGAATTGTGTTGTTGTAATACATGCTAATTACGTCGCAATAATAGGCAGGATTTATTTTCTCACTTTTAGACTCAAAAGTTCTGCAAGAGCAAAGCAAGCATTTTGTCATTACCCACAAAAACTGGACTGTGTACAGAGTGACAGTACATTTAGAAAGGACATAAATCTTACCAACATCTATCTTTTAATTAAACTTAAACAGTGAATGAACTACTGACTATTGCGTCAATTGGAACCAATAAACCTCCTTTAGGCCACTTGCCAAAATTATTGAGTCCATTTCCTAGAATGAGTACATTCAAAAATGAACATATTTCAAAAGAATCATTTTCTAAAACATCGTATCCCATGTTGAATTAAATATCACAGATCTAATATTTTACTGGTGGTTGGCGCGATCTATGAAATCTGACAATACTGCCTCCATTCTCCCACCTGACCACCGAACGGCCGTCCCGCATTTGACGATGTTGAGAAGGCTGAATGCCTGGCCGTCAGACAAGTGAACGCGTCACACGTTGACTTTGTTAACGGAGAGGTGGGCCATTGAGCCTCTATGCCCCCATCAGACTCCTACCAGTTACGTTAACAAGTTTAGGACATCATTAAAAATATCAAAATTAAAAAATCACCTGGCATCAATGGAATTCTTAATAAGGTGTTTAAAAGCCTCCCGATCAACCTGATTGAACTTCTCGTGGCTATTTACAATACCGCAATGAAATATCATCTCTTTCCAGTAACTTGGAAAGAAGCCGTCGTTATCGGCATCCCCAAACCGGGTAAAGAATTTAGCCATTCCGAAAAAAAAATCTATAGTAAACCCAAATATGAATGAACTACAGACTAAGCTCCCCATTCCTTTAGGTCACTTGACAAAATGATCGATGAGACTTTACTAGAACGACTCCATTAAAAAATGAATATATCTTACAATAATCATTTCCTAAAATGTCTGTTTCCTATGTTGAATTAAACGTATCTTATTTCTGCCATGTTAATATTAATAAAAACAACTACTCTCCTATGACAATTTAAAACATAACAACAACACATAACATAGAGATAATTTCTCTGGCCATTATTATCAAATATAGAAAGTTACATATTCAAAAAGTGGTCATGTTGAAATGCGGACATTCTGGGAACTAGTCATTACGAGACATAGGTAGTGGGACATTGTCATTTTGGGAAAAGGACATTTTCACTACAATACTTAATACATAAAGGGCTTTTTTCGATTTTGTAAGTACCTATAATAAAATTTAATGACTGTTACTTTACCCATTTAATTTGTTTCTTGCTACGAAATCGGCTATTTTAATTCAATATTTCGATTACAGAATCAAACCAGCAAATCGAAGCTGGAGTGATCCTATTGGTCAAGACCATATTGTGACGTAATAACACATGTCAAAACACAAGGGCGCATGGTCTTAGGGGCCCCGAGCGCCGCTGTGATTTACATTTAGTTTTAAATTAAATATGTTTGAATAAACGACAAAGTTGGGCTTTTCTATTCTTGTAAACCCTCCCTTCTTAAAAAATACTTTTTACTCTGGAGTCTACCCGCGGGTCCTAGGGGGCGTACCGCAAGCGAAGTAAACGGGCTATTGCTTCCCAACATCATTTATAATTGCACCATTTGCACCCGAATTTCCGATCACTGGTGAAAATATAACTGTAAGTATTCCATTATGATCGCGCGCCTACTAAAGGGCGCCAGTGTATTGATTGCACCCGGGCGCTACATGGGCTAGAGCCGGCGCTGCACTTGGTCCTGCAAGTGTGAGCACGTGTAAAAACCAGGTTTGGAGTATTTATGAGTACTATCTTTCAAAGTAAGCGACGAACTAAATTCGAGAAATACTTTACGTTAAAACCGTGTTTTTCAGTATGTATTGTTTTATTTTCTTGTATATATTAAATAAAGCTCAATTAACCATTACAAGCTTGGTTTATTACTGGCCATAGATTATAAACATTTTTAGCAATTAAACAACTTTGAACGGTTTAAATCGCGTATATTTAACATTATTTATATCCCGACGTTTCGAACACTTTATAATCGATTACTATGTATAGTAATCGCGAAAACCTAAGAAAATATTATAAACATTTTTACCACAGACTACTAACATCTCAAATCTACTACACAGTATTTATGAGTAAGTAGTATTTATGCCTCAAGAGGTCTTCCCATTAGGCTACGACATGGGGTTCTTCAAGAAAGCTGTGAATATGATTTTGCAAGGTCGGTGGCGCGCCCGCATATCCCCTGGTGTTGCAGGTGTCCATGAGCGGCGGTAACACGTGGGACCGCTTGCTCGTCCGCCCTCTTATCTATAAAAAAAATAGTCTCGTTGAATGTACCTGACGAACTTCTTTCCAGAAATGCGGCTTGTAATGAACTAATGATTGATTGATAAAATGAATGAGTAGGTACTGTCTAGGTATTTCTATTAAATAAATTAAATTTGAAAACTTCATACTTTGCATGCTTCATACTTCATTTTATTTAAAATAAACTTGTTTACCGCATCACAATTTGTAAGCTGGCTTAGAAAAATGAGCTAGGACCCCAATTTTTTTCTTAATGGTTCGGAAACAATTTATTTCTATACCTAAGAGTTTTAGCACATAGTTGTGGATTTTTCTTTTAATTTCTTTTTATAACTTTGTACCACATCTGATTACGTTTAAGGTATTTTTTTTAGTCCGGTCCCTATTTTAAAAGTCTATAATTAGATGATTACACACAAACTGTGCTAAAAAAAATATAAAACAAAAGTAAAAACCAAGTATATAGCCGAGTAATCACCGTCTATATAAAATACATTTGCTTGTTGAGCGCCTCTAAGTTACGGCGTCCCTCCAGATTTAGGTGGTTTGTACGTAAACGTGATCTTTAATTCGGTCGGGTATGCACTCGGTAGGTGTGCACTGCACTCGACATTGAACAAACACTTCCACCGGTCTATCCTTACGACTTTACGACACACTTAAAACGCGCGAAGATGCCGACTGTTTGAATTTCAATAGATGATACTGAATATTCAAATATATTTTTATTTATTTTTACCGTTTTTATATGGAAACGGGCCGACGAGCCAACGGACCCACGTGATGATAAGTGTTACCGTCGCCCATGGACACCTGTAACACCAGGGGTTAAGCAGGTACTTAAATTATTTAAGAAATTAAAAAAAATCATGTGTATTCCTTAATTGGCTAATAACACTGGTCTACAAATTTTGACTTTAAAAAAGTATTCTTCATGTAAAGTAGCTTTTTTTATTTATTTTCACGTACTGAATACAAAAATAATTAATATATATTAAAATTAGTTTTCGTTTTTTAGAAAAAAAAATTAAACTATTTTTGCAAAAATAACAGAAATTATACAGTTTTTTTAATCATTAGTAGAATTGCGACGTGGTTTTTCGCTGCCCTCTTGTATTCTGCTTCTGTAACATCTCGACAAACAGTCCAGCAATAATCCGCCAACATTGAAACGTTCCAATGGCCTTGATACCGTTTTTCCATGTTTGCGATGTCCTGATGGAAGCGCTCCCCGTGTTCATCGCTAAAAGCCCCACAATTATCCGGAAAGAAGTCCAAATGAGAATGTAAAAAGTGGATTTTCAAGGACATGTTGCAAACCAGTTTTTGGAACGATGATAACATATTTTCAATAAGTTCAGCATAGTTGTCACTCCTCTTATTTCCCAAGAAGTGTTTTGCGACAAGGCGAAAATCGTCCCAGGCTTTTTTTCTTTACCTTCTAGAACCGAGTCAAAGTTATAATCTTTAAATAAATTTCTAATTTGAGGACCGACGAATATACCTTCCCTGACCTTAGCTTCACTTATTTTTGGAAATTTCTGGCGAAGGTATTGAAAAGCAGCTCCATTTTTGTTCATTGCTTTTACGAAATTTTTCATCAGTCCTAGTTTTATATGCAATGGTGGAAGTAACACTTTTTATGGGTTAATTAAAGGGTCATTTTTAACATTTTTTTGCCCAGGTTGAAGTGTCTGCCACACCTTTTTTGTGTAATGCTCTTTTCTATCACGACTATCCCATTGGCAAATAAAGCAACACAATTTCGTGTAGCCTAATTGTAGTCCAAGCAGCAGAGCTACGACTTTCAAATACCCGCAGATTTGCTATTGGTGTTCATCATGCTTAATCCGCAGCAGAAGGGTTTTCATATTTTCATAAGACTCTTTCATTGACTCTGACATTGAAGAAATTGATGGTGAAGTAAGTGTGATTTCATCTTCGTCAATGTTAGGACGTTTCGGAATCGGGTGAAGATTGCTGTGCGGCAGAGGACGAGTAGCCGATGGTAGATTTGGATACACTATGGCATTCTTCTTTTTTTTAGAAACACCTTTGCCTTTTCCAAATATGGTACATGAGTTGTCAGGCAGAAATAACATTCAGTTGCATGATTTGTCGATTCTCGCCACTGCATTGGCACTGCAAAACGAAATGATGTTTTTTTGCCACTCAGCCAATTTCTCAAATCTATAACACACGGATTGCAGCAGAAATGTGGAACCCAGCTTTTATCCTGGTGTTTCATGTTTTCGTTAAAATAGTAAGAATAGGCTTTTTTTATTGTAGGCGATATAGAACACCTTTGCTTACTAAATATCACTTCACCACAAATTTAACAGAAATTGTCGGGATTATTCACACATTTTCGAGTCATTTTGCTATAAAATATAATTATTTTTTCACTTTTAACACTTATATCACTTAGTAATACAGAACAGAGCACTAAAACACAATATTTTTAACATTCGATGCCAACTAAGTAAATATATATCAACATTATCAAGTTCAATGAGGGTAGAATCATTAAATTCGGAAAATGTCAGGTATCGCAAAAACTTAAAGTAATAAATGACTTTTACTTGTCAACTTGTATTCAGCATGGGTAGATAAGTAGAAATTAGTTAAAATTATTTCGAATACTTTTTCATTGTAGACCAGTGTAATTAGCTTTGTTCGCGGTAAGGATTCAGAACTGATTCTGGACTAGTACTGAACTAATTTGGAATCGTAGTAGAGCGCATGCTCGGTTATAAACCGATTCGTGATTTTTATTTCCGCGAACGATTTCGGAACCAAACTGCGTACGATCTACTGTCATCGGCAGTGTTACCAACTCTCAAAAATATTTATCCCTAAAGCTTAAGTCAAAAACCCCCAAAATCTCCCCAATTACTTAGAAATCCCCCTAAAAAAATATATAATAAAAGAAAAAATATAAATTACAAAAATGCAATAAAATTTCTTTACCTTTTAAATCTGGATCTGTTTCCCAAATCTACGTGTACTTCTGACTGTACATTTTTTTATTTTTAGTTTCTTTAGGCATCATTAACAAATTGCTTGTCGGCACAGCAGTACAACAACAAAATCGAATTAAACAAGTAAACAATAATCTACGTACATATGTATTTCCAGTAAGCATAGGCACAATAACCACCAGTCACCACAGAGTAGTTGTAATATATTTGTACAAGATGTCGTTAAGTCGCTAGGTCAACAAATAAATATGATTAGCTATTATAGTTTGGATTGTCCCAGGGCCTATACTTTCACATAATATATGAAAAATATATATTCAAAAAAATATATGAAGAGTCAAAAAATCCCTAAAAATATAAATCCCCTAAAAAAACCCATCCCACTTATTTACCCCCTAAATTTGGGGGGAAAACCCCTAAGTTGGCAAGTATTTAAGTGGACCCACCAAAACACATTACTCTTATTAGAGTATTATATAAACTTATTTATATAATCAACAAACAAAACTAACCATATTTTATTTAACCCTTAATAAATTAATAAAATTTATATTTTATTTAACTATTTAACCAGTTTATTAGTTTCTAACCAACTGAATATAGCCGCAGCATGTATGTCAAATGTCGTTAGGTAAAAACTGCGCATGTCTGGAACTACGATTCTTGCCAAAGTTATAGAACTGATTCTGAACCGATCCTGAATCGAGTTCGACGGTTCCGCGAACACAACTGTAAAGCCGGGCTTCCACTGCGAGCGGAGCGGGCTCCGTACGGACTCCGTTTAACTCGCAACGGTAAACTTCATAGAAGTGCTTCCACCAACGAAGAGTCTAGCGGAAAGGACTGAGCGAATAAAAATAGTTTAAAACGAGCTCGTTCCGCTTAAGCAAACGGAGCGGTGTCCGTACGGACTCAGTTCGACTAGCAACCTAAAATTACATAGTAGCGCTTCCACCGGCGAAGGGGTAAGCGGAACGGACCAAACGAGTTAAAATAGATAGGAAAGAGTTCGCTGCGACACGGTGCCGCTGACGAGTTTGTAACGGACTCCGCACGTCCCGGCCGCCCGCGCTCCCTCGCCACCCCCCGTGCTGCCGCCTGCCGCTTTCTTGAGGTGAAATACCTTTCCTAAAGTTGGTATTTTCTTTTAAAATATCGGCCTCTATAAATGACAAAAGTTCTTGAAATTTTTCTCTGCTAACTCTGAAATAATTCTTGAATTGTTCATCGTGTAAATCATAGAATAGTCTATATTCACCTATCAGCGGTTTCTCTTTGATATGATAGCTTAACCAAAACCTTGGTTTAGCGCGCTTTTTTTGTAAGCATATAATATTAAACTTTTCTTCTTTGTATGCACATAGTCAGAATCGTCTTCACTTGAATTGGTACTAGACATCACAAAATACACAAGATATCTTCACCAAATACAAACTCCAACTAGACTCGCTCGCAATGGAATTTAACTACATTTCTCATTTTCCGTTTAGCTGACTCCTGTCATTCCTCGCTTTCATTTCTCTTTTGCAGTGGAAGGGAAAAATAATAAATTGTCAAAACTCTTTGTTAGTGGAAGTTAAAACCTATTTTAGCTAGTTGGACTCCGTTCCGCTCAGCTATTACTTGCTCATTACCCTTTCGCAGTGGAAGCCCGGCTTAACTAGAAATTCTGAATTGTGTGTTCCGCGAACGGCATTATTTGAACTGCGCATGCGTATAGGTCTGAATCCTTACCGCGAACGAAGCTTTATTACCGCTATAATCTGTGATTCTGATTATGGTCTGATTATTTTAGTGTAAGTTTTTTTATACACGTTGTTTAATGAGAAAAACTAGTAAGTATTTCTGTTATTTTTTCTTCTAGTAGATAGCTAGTATTTTTTTTCGCCACAATTTTAAATCTTTATTTTTTGTTGTGTGGATCACTATGGAGTATGGACAGAGTGAAAATAATAATCTACACAATATTGTATTAGTGCATTCAAATACCTATTTGATTTAAATTATAAAGATTTATTTAATATTAAAAAAGAACGGATATTAAAGAAATAAAATTAAAAATTAATAAAAAAATTAAAAGGTAGTGTATTTGAAAACAACTAAACATGATTAGTTGTTTTCAAATACACTACCTGTCTTAAATATATCTGGCATTATGCATGTAGTTGATGTAGTTTTTCGAACACACCTGCACAGCCGTTGTGACCATTTGACATTTTTGAAAACAATGCAATACAATGCAGTTCAGATATTTAATATTTTGTAAAATTTGTATTGAATTATATGTATTAATGACTAGAATATGAGAATATTCTTTCTTAACGAAGCATTTCATTTAACCTGTGATGTTATTATAATTAAAATATGGGTTTGTGTTGGTGTTTATTGTGAAGTATTCAGTCTCTTCAAACCGTTTTTTTAGTGCTACAAAAAAAAATGACTTCCTCTGATATTCTATTGATTGATAGACTTAGAAAAGAGAACCTAGACCAATATTTTACATTAGTGCGAATGCACCTATCTTTTGTTGTAGATATAAATACTGACGAGTAAGTAAAAAATATTCAAAAAATCCATTTCGTAAACGAACAAATCCTTAAATCGTAATTTTGTACTGTATTTGCAGTGTTGATTGTTCAACTGACAAACCAAAGCAATTCCGTTGGAATTTCCATAAGAAAACAAAGAATTCTAGTCAAAATAATACTAATAATCCAAAGAATAATATAGAAACACAATCAATAACTGAAGATGGGATACTGCGACTCAATGAGCTAATAGACTTTCTATCAAAACCTGAGAGTAAGTAACAAATGTGATGTAATACCAAAATAAAATTATACTGTAAATTGCAAGGTTTTTTTAAGTCATTGAACCATTTATTAGGTGGTCTGCCCACACTGCTTTCCTGCAATTGGTCTCCAGCTTAATATGATGTTGCTCCATCAACTGTCTTGTCAGCGACATACTTCCCCCGCCCGTTGCTATTTCACTTGCACCACTTCTTATTTGTTTTAATTATATTAAATAATAATTTTAATTATTTTTTGACAAATTTATTATTATTTTTATTTTTCATTTTTCTTAAATAATATTGAGAAAAACATACCAGGAATGTACACCAGTAAAAGCTTTAATCTTGTTTATGATATAGTTGTCAAAAATGGGGTTGATGAAGCACGCTTGACACAATAATGCCACTGATACAAAATAACTTTTATAAAAATGGTAGATCTTTAGAAAAGAATAGAAATTAAAAATGGAACAATAGGAAATCATTGAATTATCACACTATGAACATAATATATGTAAGTTTCTTGTTAAATTTAAAAAGTTAAATTTATTTATTTCTAGATGTTATCCAAGAAGGCATATTCCGTCGCACGGGCTCCCTGAGTCGGCAGCAGGAGCTTCGTCAGCTGCTTAGTACTGGCTCCTGCTTAGAGCTCAATGAGGGACGATTCTCGGTGCATGATTGTGCTTCTGTATTGAAGGGCTTTCTGGCTGACTTACCTCAACCATTACTCATGGACCAGTACTACCAGACTTATTGGACTTTGTCATGTAAGTAAAATATGGTAATTGACTGTACCTGGTATGGTTTATGGCTTGTTTGATAATTAGAAAAGGAACACATTAAAAAAATAATAGAAAATGTATTGCATTTTCCACTTTATCCTATTCTTTCAATATAGATGTACATCTTTCAGTAGTGACTGACATATGCCAGAGCCCATTTCTATCCCTACACTATCCTGTTCTTCTTCATTTTCTCAATCCTTTCTCCAATTTCATTCCTACATCTGCAAAGGTAGGCAACACATTTGGGGGTGTGCCAACATTTGTCTTTCTGGACTCATGTTGACACTTAGCATGTATTACCTATGTTGTGGGGCGACAGTATCCACTTACCACCAGGTGGATTGCTCGTCTGCCCGTCTGCCACCTCTTTATATAAAAAAGAAGAAAAATTAGAGTACATATCACCTAGGATGCATTGCTATATGTCTCTCACACATAGATGTAGTGGTGCTACTGTATTAGTCACGTCATAATACAGTAGTGCAATTTTCTGAGTTGAACTTCTAAACTCTATAACACAATCATTTTCCAAGATATTTTGATTTTGTAGACCAATGAATAGTATTGAAAATTATTTAAGCATGTTTTTATTCTTTATTTTTCATAGGTGTTTGAAAAAAATATGAACTGGAAATTTCTGATGTTGAAAAATTAGGATCCTTGTAATATTTTCTTTGCAATTTCACTGACAATAACACCCTTTCTCAACAGCCCAATACCCTCCAAATGTCGACTCATCAGAAACCAAACTGCTCACAGCACTACAACTTCTGTTACTCTTACTAACACCATTACACAGGAGTTTTTTAGAAAGGTTGTTAACTTTGCTGCGACTAGTCGCCGACAATGAGGCGTCAAATCGTATGTCGCCGGATACATTAGCTACTATGTTCACACCTCATCTGTTATGTCCAAGAAAGGTGAGAAATAAGTGTTTATTTACAGTCAATAAAGCTAATACAGCTGTAATACCTATTTAATGGAAAATAATATGTGTAATACCTAGTCAGCAAGTCCTTGAACATGGTGTGCGTTAATATGATGCACACTCATTGCACATATTGCATGTACAATTAAATTTTATTAATTATTTTCCTTTTATTTTCACACGCGGAGTCAATGACTCGACCCCTTGTTTGGTTTATGACATATTCTGTATAGGACAGATTCTGGCAAATTCACTATAGGACAGAAATTGTACAGTTAACTATATAATTATCAGTTGTAGGGAGAGTGCACGCTGAATTCCCACAGCCGCTGGGCGCACTCGACTGGCCACATTACCCCTCTCTCACTCAACTTTTGCCAATGTTTGTCATTCTGGACTGATGTGAGGCATGTAATGCGGATGTCTACGGATGACTTACCATCAGATGGCTAGCTTATATGCTAGCCATCTTATATTTATGCCTTGAAATATCTTAAAATATGCCTTATATTTATGTATAAAATATAAATAAACTACATGTGCATAATAATAATATCTAATACTTGTAACAATAAATGTTATTTTTTCCCTTCCAGCTCTCCCCAGCAGCCTTCCACGCGGATGCCATAGCCCTGTCACCTGTGATCAGCTTTATGATTCGACATTCATCAAACATATTTGCAGCACCACCACAGTTAGCTACGGATGCAGCTGCTTATTTCAGGAGAAAAGTCATGTCACCAGTGGATCTAGATGAGAGTATCTCTGACAAGTGAGTTTGTGATGACTTGTATGGACTTTCTAAACACTTTCTTTAGTTGATTTTACAGAAATATGTTTAACTGTTTCCATGCCAAACCCGATTAAGTCCAAGATGTTTCTTGGACAAGAATCATTATCTGGATGCCAATCGTGAGATATCTTGTGTTCAATAATTATTCACTTGTTGCACATGTTGCCTATATATACATTTTTCGTTGTATTGCCATACCAATCTCAGACAATTACAATCAAATTGACAATTACATAATTGATTAGATAATGTTGATTCACTTTTATTGTCTCTATATATATAAATTTCTATTACAAGTATATTATTTTATTAATATATAATTGGCCTATTGATTAGTGGTAATATTGATATTGATTTTATTCAATATGTATTTTATTTTATTATTATATAAAATCGATTTTTTTCTATTGTATTGAAGCGATTGTGGCAACATTAATATTTATTTAAAGGTGTTATTTTTTATTTTTTTTTGCTCACACTGAGCCGAAGCATGTCATAAACACGACATACATGTAAAAAGAGGCACTAGAAGAAAGCAAACATTTCACGAGATATCTCAGGTTTAGCATGTGGAGAAAGATAATTTTATTCCGATCAGGCAATATGAATATTAAAGTTTATTAAAAGCTTGGTTGTACTGTAATTCAATTCTGTTACAAGAATGTATCATACTATAAAGTCCCACTGCAAGATACAGACCACTCTTAGTAAATCATTAGAGTCGGCCTATAATGCACCATGCAGGCCCAATGTGGATTAGTATATTCACATGCTCCAGATTTTTAAATATCACACTTTTCAAGGACGGCAGCGAACACAGTATACACTTTTGTCGATCGCGGTCGGACAGCAGCGGAAAACAGCGCAGATAATACTGATACAGCACTAGCACAGTTGTATGCACATATACAAGCCTTACCCGACTCCGCACATAAGCGGAGACTTATCAAACACTTTAACAGGCAGAATGGATATGGTAAGTGGCAATCTTCGTATGCTTTTAACCCCCATCACAAAATGGCGGAGTGTTTGTCTGTTTGTCTCTGTCTTTGGCTTCGGCTTCGTATCTCCTTAAGGATGAAACAATTTTGATATTTTTTTTGTTGGTGAGAGTATTTTTTAGAAATATTTTTGTGTATAAAATATTGTGCGGCAACTTTAGGGTAGTAGTAGTAGCTGAGTAGTAGAAGTAAAACTATTGGTGTCACCGAAGTAACAATTGTGTGAAAGTATGGTATAATGGTATATAGATGTCAATGGATTTTTTGTTGAAGTCTATTCAGTTTATGATTTAATGAATTATTTTATAATTATAGATGTTAACAGCCTTTTTAAATATCTCACTTCAGGGCACAGGCCTCTAGAAATCACTATAGGGTTTCAGGCTATAATCCACCATTTGAAATTCTGGCATGTGTTTTCGACCAATTCAATCAATTGAAACTGAACTCTAATGTCTTTAATATATGGTTGAAAATGATACTTATTACAAATTAATTTAATATGCAATTCTGAGGTGTGGAGGGAAATAGCATTTCTATATGATTTCCACTCAGATAGACATTGACATTTCATGAACAACATACAAATATTAATGTTAAACATTGGCCAACTAAACGTTCGCAAGATTACAACCTTTTTTGAATTTGTAAACAACTAATTATGTATAGTGGAGTGTAGGCTTTCTCGGCCGGTGTCCATATTAATTGAATCTTCCGGTCTACTTGGCCGAGGTCTTCTGGAATCTCTGGAAGCGCTCGAGAAGCCGGAGAGATAACATCTCTCCGAAAGTGAACGCAGTCGCCACTGAAGATGTCAACCGCAGTTGTTGACGAAACGTTTGGAAGAAAGAGAAGAGATTCCAGAAGACCTCAGCCAAGTAGCCCGGAAGATTCAATTAATATAATAACTAATTATGTATACTTTAATGTCAATATTTGTTGCCCTTACTGAAGGAATGATTTGTTTTACAACTGTATATTTGTGGTTGGAGTCTCGTAGTGGCCTATTGAATACGTAGATAATGAACTGCAAAGGGGTTTGTATTTATTTGGTAGGTTAATACTATATATTATACAGGAACGCCAATACAAATTCAAAGAACGGGCAAAGTCGCCGGTTCGCGTAGTCTCGGCGATTCTATCAAAAGGCACATTTTCAATAAGGGTTTGCTGAATAAAACACCAAAGAAGGGTTCTGGATCTACCATAAACACCATTGAAGAGGTAAAGACGCTTTTCTATGTTTTATATAAAAAAATAATGGGTATACATAGTCAGCTGTAAAAAATATTGTTACGCAAGACGTACTTATCTACAAAAAAATTATTCATTTATCTCAAATGGCCTTTTAGACGCTAAATCGTTTTTTTTCTTAACGGAATTAATTTTAGAAGAATACTACTTCAATTTGAAATACTACTTGCTACAAAGATAAGAGATTTTAAACAATGTTTACGTTTAAGTAAGGAAGATAGATTTTTGCAGTTGACTATATCTTATAACTTATGTATTTTATTTTTTTTTGTTATGAAAAGACAATTCATGCATTAACTAACATTTTTTGTCATGCATCTTGATTCATGAGTTTCGTGACCGATTTTAACTGTTCTCTCTTTTACTCCTACTTTTAATTATCTTCTCTCCCTTTCTAACTTTCCTGTCTGTGCTAAACGCATGTTCCAGAAATCGAGCAAAGGAAAGCTACGAATTACAGACGATAAAGTCGATGTATCGCATAAAAATATAGTTTTGAAAAATTTGGCCAATAAAATAGCCAGTACCGAATTATTTGATGATAATGATTACCATTCGGACGCCAGTAATGAAAGTACGTTGTCCGAAGGCGCTTTAAATAAATCTCGTAAAATGAGCCCGAAATTCGTATCCGAACCGAATTTGAGCGTGTTAGCAACCGAAGAAACACCGAAAAATATTAAAAAACGGTTATTTAGATCAAAAGTTGTAGCCATACGGAATTTGAACAAGAAATATCAAAAAAAAAATATAGTTCGTGGGACTCCTACGTGTGTTTCGTGTTTCGATGAGCCCGATACTGGATCAGACTTGTCGTTGCCAGATGGAAGTATAGAAGAGACTCCGAAAAAGAGCTGTAAAGTCGAGAAAGACTTAAAACAATACATAACTAGTACTCCAGGAATGTCAGAAGCTTTTGAAGAAGAGATTTCAACACCTTATATGGTGAATTTCAGAAGGGCTTCGATGTCACCTATAACTAAATCTACACAAAAACTTTCAAAGGCTATGCAGGTTTGTTTGCGTGTTTTTTGCGTGTTTGCTTGACTTTTCTTCATTTTCCCATTTATCTGTTATCATCTGTTGCATGTATTTCATAAATAACAACATTTGGCATACAACAACATACAATAAGGTCATTCATATGTAGTCATCAAACTTGAACAAATTTGGAAGCTGAAAAGCTAGGTAATCATGGGTCTTTGTTGTCTATGATAAGTGATCATGATGTTAAAGCATAATTTCGCTTATTTGGTTTTGGGAATAATCCCTGTATCCCGTATACACCTTAATATACATAAAAAATAAATACATACACATGTGATAAGTGCCACAATCAATGGCCCACACTAGGATGTCTTGTGTTGTGGGTCCAGAGGCACACAAACACCCATCCAGATCAGAACCAACATTTGTCTTTAAACAAACGAGTGTCCGACTGGTAATCGAGTCCGGGACAATAGATTCAATATAGAAAAACTAGACTAGATACAATTTGAGCGGGAGGATGCACGCTGCAATCCAACAGCACTCACAGAAGACTATCTTGAAATTAACTGCATTTCCCATTTTACCCTATTCCCTAATATACATATTTGCTTCAATTCTGGACTGAAATTGGCATGTATCGTGAAAGTCTATGGGTGATAGTATCCATTTACCATCAGGTGGACAGTAAAAAAACAAATAGGGAATTAGAATAAAAGGGGAAAAAATCAAAGCCGGAGGAAAAACTAGTGTAGTATAATAAATACATAGATACAACTATTTTAACATTATGATAAAATGAATGAACAATAATATTTTCTTAGGTTTTCGCGATTACTATACATAGCAATTAAACAACTTT
Source organism: Sesia apiformis (assembly GCA_914767545.1). Classification (NCBI taxonomy): domain Eukaryota; kingdom Metazoa; phylum Arthropoda; class Insecta; order Lepidoptera; family Sesiidae; genus Sesia; species Sesia apiformis. The sequence goes on from OU611958.1 coordinate 4,119,273, forward strand.
TAACGGTTTAAATCGCGTATATTTGACATTATTTATATGTGGATATTTATTTATTGTGGATCCAGTCATTAAATTAATTAAATCACAAGGCCAACGCCATACTGCAAGACCTCTGGACACCGTGAGCGAATACTGCGTGCATAGGGAATGTTATGATTAAAAAAATTTCAGACGGTAGTTCATAAAAAATTTCAGACGGTAGTAATAATTTCTTAATAACTCAAGTGACAAATAAAATCAATTAGTCACCCCGTGACCACGTCCACTGCAAAGTGTTCGAAACGTCGGGATATAAATAATGTCAAATATACGCGATTTAAACCGTTAAAAGTTGTTTAATTGCTATGAATGAACAATGTTTTAAGAAAATAATTTAACCAGACTATTCTATTACTTTCTTTCTTAACAATACTTTCTTATTACTTAATAGCATTTTCTTCCAGACAACCTTGAGAACAGAAATTGTGATCGAGGTAATAATTATATTTACTTAATAAATAAATTAATATTTTACAGGAATCGATAATGACTCCTCGATCCCGCAAACCGTTGATAATAACATCTGAGCAACGCGACAGTATGCCGGAGACGAATGAAAATAAAGAGTTGACGCCCAAAGAGATCTATGGATCGATATCACCCAAAAATGACAGCGATTTCGTGTCGTCTGATGATGAGGATTTTATTACAAGATCATCTGTATCCGTGGATAGGTAAGTTGGGATTTATTGTTAGAAAATAGTGACAGCTAAATATAAATTAGATACAGAAGACTGTTATTTGTATGCACTTTGTATTTTGACCTACTGTTTTGATAAAGATATTCGCATGCATTATGAGCCGTGTTACTGCGACGTAAGCTCAGTTGGTAGGGGGTTCCAAGGAATGAATACAACCAATCCTCGTTTCAGCAATTTATTTTTGATTAATTATGGTATAAATAACTTATGAATTATATAAATAACTTATAAACTGCGTATTTAAAAACAGACTATTAAAGACTACATATTTTTACATACATACATATACATACATATTTTTTGCTGGCACGTGTATCACGGCCGTATATTTCTTTGTAGTAGGAAGGTGGCAGTCAAGCAGACAGTTCACATGGTGATAAGTGGATATTGTCTTTTTTTATAGAGAAACGCATCAGACGAGCATACAATCCACCTGTGGATACTGTTGTCCATAGACATCTGCGATACATGCTAAAATCAGTCCAGAATGATAAACGTTGGCACACCCCCGGATACCTTTGCTTACTTTTGCAGATTGAAGAATGGATTGGGGTAGTGGGGAGGGATAGGATAGGAATGGGCTCTGGCATATCTCGCTCAGTCCCTAAACACGTACATAGTACATTTGTAGCAAGGGGCCATCCATAAATTACGTCACACGAATTTCATGATTTTTGGAGTCCAAACCCCCACCCCCCACCCCCCCGTCCTTGTCACAGGTAGTCACATTTGTGTGACTCCCCTACCCTGGTGTGACGTCACATATTTTGCAATTTAAAATTTAGAAAATATTAAATTAAAACAACCTTATAATAATATTGATATAGTTAGTAATATTTTAAAGTTTTTCGTTAGAGTTGAAGTTTAGTTTTAATACTTTAGATTTATACATGTGACGTCACGAAGCTTATGACTCGTCCCCTCCCCCCTTGTCACACGATGTCACACTTTGTTGACCCCCTCCCTCCCCCCTAACATGTGACGTAATTTATGGATGACCCCCAAGTGTTCTGTACGGTAAGGGTAACAGACAGTCGGGCATAGGACACAGAAGGATACATACACCATTCGCCTGACTAGGCAGTCGGGGGAATGCTGCATGTATCCTACCCCTCCACATCCAAATAAAAGGTTGTTCGACTGATAATGAAAGATTTTTTTATTTACTTTTCAGATCAAGTTCCTCAATACCACGATTACCTTTCGATGCTCGTTCAGTATCAATTGGTGACGTCAGTCCCCTCCGTTCGGAAACCACTCGCTTCGTTATAAGTCACGAAAGACCAAATTGCATCGAACGTGATCTCAACATTACTTTATGTGGGGATGATGAAGGGTCATTAGGACCAAATTTTAAAATTTCCGACGAAGTGAATAATTTTAATATTAGTGCATCAAAAAAATCGCTCTCTGAACCATTTAGGGAATATTTACTCAGTAGATCAGTTTTGACAGCGACTCCTGTAGATCTGTCAATGTTGAATAAATCAACTGACCATGAAGAACAAATTTCAGAATCATTAATGTATTGTTTAAATGGGAATGTGCCTTCGGATTTAGCGTCATCGATAAGCAATTTAGCGGTTAATATAACGGATTCAAATGTTAGATCGCCGTTGAAAAATGTTAATGGTGTTGTGGATAATCCGAACAGAAAAAGGTGTTCCGAGCAAGAGGTTCTAGTGGAAAATAAAAAAGTGATGGTTGATAAAGAAAATTTTACAGAATTGTCTTATGAAATACGCGAGACTGACCTTTAAAGCTTCATAAATAAATGATTTATGGTTTTGGTAAGATACTGGCCAGTATCAATTCGATACTTCTATATTTTATATCGATATAAACGAATAGGTAACATTCATATACATACCTATATTGGCCAATCGAGTGTTCTAACAAATGCAAAACTCCTATGCAGCTCATTATCAATACAGTCGACCCGCGATAAACCGACAAATATTTTGCAAGGGCCACCGAGCCCTTGTAGTCCGGAACTTTTTGAAATGGAGTAGGTACCTTGTAATCCGACAAATTATAAAAATTGTCTGGCCCACAATCAGTGGTAGACACGAACTTTTAAATGTTTTCACGGTTCTTTTTTATATCATAAATTGTGGAGCGTCCTAAGCCGTACTCACTTGCCGACTTACTATAAGATTCATTTCTATTTAGGCGCTCCAGAATCTCACTTTTTTCATTAATTGTTAATGTTTTGTGCTTCCGTTTTTGGGATGACGAAGACATTGCGACATACTACGTGAACGCCCGCGTCGGCACTGCAAGAAAAAACAGTTGCAACCTGTTCAATAAAACATTGACGGAGATTTGTCGTTCATAAGTACATACATATTTGGCATGTCGGATTACAAAGGCCGCCGGATTAAACAGGGGCCGGATTACCGCGGGTCGACTGTATATTCAATAGGCGACTATGTAACGCCAACTGCTAATATAACGTTGTAGAACAAATATATTCCTTCAGTTAAAACAACGAATATGAATGTTAAAGTCATTCGCGAACGCAATTAAGTTTGTAATTGTATGAACACTGTGGTTAATGCATGCGAGGAGAATCTACGCAAAACTATATTTCTGCATATGAAACCCAACTTTTGTTGTAACATCACACTATACTTGCGGCCAGATAGCTTGACACTTATTAGAGGGGGAGAGTGCACTCCAATCCAACAATCCAACAGCCGCTGGGCGCGCTCGACTAGCCATGTTACCCCTCTCTCACAGAAAACTACCTTGAAATGTACTGCATTTCCCACTTTATCTTATTTCCCCAATGTACGTACGCGTTTCGGTAGTGAGTGAGAGGTGCTAGAGCCCATTCCCATCCTATACCTCCCCATTTTCCCAACCCTTTCTCCAAATCCATTCCTGTATCTCCAAAGGTAGGCAGCGCATCCGGGGGCGTGCCAACGTTTGTCATTTTGGACTAATGTTGCCATGTATCACGGATGTCTAATGGTGACAGTATCCATTTACCATCAGGTGGACTGTATGCTCGTCTGCCGCCTTCGACCTTAAAAAAACGCATTTAGCGCCCTCTACCACTGTATCAAAATCGCGTAGCGACAAACAATAACGACAAAATAGTATGGAGTCTCCGTATCGCTACCGTTCATAGTTAGTCCCGTGTCAAAATACATATCATATAACGTGATCCGTCGCGCTGTTGTCAATGTTCGTTGTCGTTGAGGATATCGGAATAAGGATGTGTGAATGCCCTTTTGTGCCAATCTATCTGACGGCAACTATGGCGTCGTTTAACACGTTTTCCCGGGCCTTTCTGAAGTCCCGATTATTTTACACGGCTAAAATATATTTGCATTGAGTTCCCGTTTTTAGATGCCTAAAATATGTTTTGATCGAGGTCCCGATTATGTTAAATGCCTAAAATATTTTTTAATCGAGGTCCTGATTTTTTCGCATGCCTAAAATATGTTTTGATCAAGATGCGTCTAAAATATTTTAGATGCGTCAAATACACTTTTATCAAGATCTGGATTATTTTAGACACCTAAAATACTTTTTGATCGAGAACTAGAATATTTTAGATGCATGTCGCGTCTGTTAAAACTAATAACGCTAATTAGTTTTTTTAAACTAATAACACTATTTTTTTTGTAAAACTAATAACACTAATTAGTTTTTTAAACTAATAACAATATGTGCCTTATAATTGATTAATAACAATGTACAGTACCTGGCGATACACATGGCATATCGCAAATTCAAATTGTTTATTTGCACTAGATATATTTTTTTTTTTGTAGTATAGAGTACATACTCGTATTTAGTCTTATTAGCAAATATTTGCATGCTAATGAAGGGGTGATCGATTGCTCATTTACGATTTGTGCCATTGTATATTGCCGGGTACCTACGATATAAAGGTGGATTTGTCTGTCGCTCTCGCAATAATTTGGATTGTTAACATTAACTTTACTATATATTCTTACGTTTATTTCATTGCTAAATTTCGTCAATTTAGCCAATCGACAGATATAAGAACACATATTTTGTTGCAAGAAGATTTAAATTCTATACCGTTGAAATTAAGTTGATAATGGATTGAATACAGCCACACTAAAGGCTCGCGCGCATTATAGCCGCAGCGCATCGCAATAATTTAAGGCAGCGTGACAATTGACATTTAATTTGTCACGTCGTCGCACAGCAATTAACTCTCGACTTACGCTAGTTCATTGCGCCCGTCCACCGCACATCGAGGCGGGGCGGGTCGCGTCGCAGCGCATAAATACGGCTGCGCTGCGGCGCCATACGGCCCGTCTGAAGTGTGCCATGTACATTTTATTGTACAATTCAATATTCATATCAAACATATATGCCAGTTAATCTACAAAATTTTAGTCCACCGAGGAGACATTATTGAATATAACGAAATTGTGCCGATAGGTCTTAGATGCCCAAGGCTAAGAGTAGAACCCATACATTTACTAGATATGTTAGACCATCTCCTTTCTTTCTTCTTGTGTTAACATAGACCAGAGCTTCTTCTTTTGTGATAACACGGAAGCCTTGTGTTATCTAGTAGAATATTGCGCAAAACAAAACTAATAAGTATTATTATTAGATGCCCCAAATTTAATAAGGATAATGATCCGATCATAACTTTCGTAAATGAAGAAAACTTGATATTTATTTTTATGTCATTTATTTAAGAAAAATACACGGCATAATAAAATATCTTCTGCTTAGTAACTATTAATGAAACCCTATTTTGTTACGTACTTTTGTATATTCACTATATATGACAAATAAAGAGCTTATTTTATCGGGAAAACACCTTTTATATTAGGTCAATTCTCAAGAATGACCAATTGGCAGTGACTTGAGTACTATTTTTTTTAGCCCTGATTGATATATATGTTACAGCCAAAGTAATTATCTGGATATTATTTATACTATCCAGCCATTATTATCATATCTACCCAATTTAGACAAAATGATTATTGGGGCAAAATTAATTAAATAATTTAGCTATTTTACAAAATATCTAGTAAGACTTGGATAAAGTAATAAAACACAATAAATTTTAGGGACCGGCCCTCGCTTCGCTACGGTTTGAGTTTTTTCTTTCATTTTTTTTTCCAAATTTCCATATAAAATGTAGCCTATTGTCGCGTTTCCCCGGTGGGAGAGCTACCATAAATTACGGGGGTACGACTTGTACTACAAAGGAAAGAGGCAAGATTTGTTTCAATAGCTGTTATAATTAGTCAATTAAACCTAATACAAAAATTAAGATCAATTTATAAAAATAGTTCGGAAAATAAAGTCCGTAAAATAGTGTCTGTTTCTAAATTCACGAAGCACCAAAAAACTCACGTTCAAGCTGCAGGAGAGGCGGCGCCTAGCAGGGCGCGCGACCAGAGTGATGAAGAGCGGCACTACCGCCAGCCGGAAACAACGGTCAGACGGGCGATGGAGACCAGGAGCAACAGGCGGCGCCCAGCAAGAGCACCAGAGCCCAAAGAGCGTCCGACCAGAGCTCCGGCGGCCGGCGAGAGTAGCGTGCCGAATGTTGTGTCCCGGAACAGGCGTGTGATTTCCTCGAAACGTCTTCCCTAGATCGCTCGTCCGCCCTGTCTGTAGTCTGTAGTGCGTCTTAGAATTTCTCCTTTTTTTCGTTCTCAAAATTTTAAATTTTGAAATTTTACTCGAGCAGTCTCCAGCCAATGCTATTTATTTCATGAAGATGGGTAATGTGTCACAGAATATAGAGATTTAAAAAAAAATTTTTTTTTTTTAAATATTGAGCTATTGCAACAAATATTACATTTCCCCATTAACATGGAACGTTTGCAATGTGACACTATATTAGACACGGATAATGTAGCTTCCTATTTGTGAAAGAATTTTTGAAATTGGTTCAGTAGTTCCAGAGATTACCCCACAAACACAATTTTACCTCTTTATATATTAGTATATGCAGATAGATTGCAGGGTGCATAAAGTACATAATAAACATTAAGTGGTTTGAATATAAAGTTATATCTCAAGTTACATTTGCAAAGGCGTTTGTAAACTAAACCTAACTACAACAATAAAATATTTATTGTTTCTTTGCAGACAGTGAACTGATTCCTTGCGTAGAGTCGGTGTAGAATCCCATGCTTAGTACCACGCACGGCGCAATGGGGGAGGGAGGGGAAGCGAGTGGCACCGTGTTTATTACCTTAACCGACTCCCAACTAGCTATTATGAATACTATCTAGGTAAAGTAATTAATTTATCAAATTATCTACACAATTTAGTCAATATACATAATGTATAATCGCTATTTAATCACATTTTCTGTAACATATATACTGAATACGCTCCCAAAGCTATTAATTGCCAATTTAAGATTGTTATACAGTCAGGTCATTTAGTAAATAAATTATTCCTTCTCTACACTACGACCAGCGCCGGCTCTAGCGCATGTAGCGCCCGGGTGCAATCAATACCCTGGCGCCCTCTAGTAGACTCTTTGGAGGCGTCGTGAGCGGCGCTCGGCGCCCCATAAGACCCTGCGGCCGTGTGCGCCGCACACCCTGCACCATAGGTAAAGCCGGCACTGACTACGACTGGTTTCATTCAGAACAAAATCTATTGTGTATTCAACTGTGCAATATCCGGTATTTTGAGAATTTGCCATTTTGCGAACAAAGGCTATAGTAAACTTACCCCATTGCTGTTGAGATGTATGCTGGGGCTGCATATTAAAGATCTTGTTCATAGTTCCTGCTATCGAATTTTAATCATTTTCAAAAACTATTTGTTCGATTTTAATAGACTTTTGATATATGAAAATCTCCCGGAATAAATACCCTATACAATTATGTAAACTGCAATAAAATGGGTCTAGCAATTCTCGAAATTAGTATGAACAAATAGGCAAAAAGCTTCTTCTTTTAATGTTAGAAATGGAACTTAATTGTTGCGAAGCGATAGGTGTAATAGCCAAGAGTATCACCCGTATTTTTATCTAGCGCTGTATTTTATCTAAAAGATTATTGCATAATTATTAATTATAGACTACTTTATAGCTCTAGTATTAATTTAATATTAGAATTTAGAAAACATTGTATATATTACAATAAAATATTATCAAAAAACAGTGTATTATTATTATTACTATTCTGAAAATAAAAATAAAATAAAACCAAAATGATAAACGATTTAAAATATAATTAAAAAAAAAACGACTACATTTTTATTAAATCTGGTTTAGGCAAAAATAATTCGGAATGCTTTAAATAATGCAAATGATGAACACACCTAAGAAAATAATGCAGGTCAGGTAGCAGTAGAATTGACAGCATAGTCTGTAGAAGCAGTTGCTTAGTCGAGTTGGGCAGCTATGGTCACTGAAACAAAGAAATCACACGTTAGAGAATAATGATGGTACTATTACTTACATTACCATAATCTTTATCTGTCCGTGTGTCTCCATTACTGGATATAGATCTCTTGCAAGGCTAAACACCACACTGGACCATCCAGTCACTACCGCCAAAATTTGTCAACTTGTCCTCAAGTTGTTAACTTTGTGTACGTGGACAGTCCTAGGGACGTAACTAGGCTAAATATCACCCGGGGCAATACCTCACTTTGGCGCCCCTCCCCTTTCACCCTCTTAAACAAAGAATGGCCAAACATGACCAATGAAACGAAAACCCTCCTAAACAACACACCTGAGATTGTTACCAAACATTTACTTTTCATAATTAACTTGGGTAGGTGGTAAGGAAATGCTCGATTTCAAAGGTAAAAAGTTCCAGACTTTTCTGGAGTCTGGACATATCTTTATGACGCAATAACTCAAATCTTTGGCGCGCCAGTTTAAAATTTTATTATTTATTTATTTTATTATTTTTATCTTCCACTTGTATTTTTTGGAAAACAACAATTGCCATATTGGCGCCCCTGAAAACCCGGCGCCCAGGGCATAAGCCCCGTCAGTTTTAGAAACAGTTTCTGTAGTATCAAGTTTTTGACAGTTTCAAATAGATACCAACCTACCTAATCTCTACTAACCTTTACCTTTTAAGGAAGTTTGAAGAAATCTACTCGTACCTACTTATTGCGGAGATCACGTCTTTCGAATTTCGGAAAAAAATATCACCATATCTCGACCAAAGGTGACCAGCTGGATCCAAAACATGTTTTGATTAAGTTTAATGAATTAAAATGGAATTAGGCTCAAAAATAGTTTAGGTCCTATATCTTGGTTAAGTTCGTACGTGAACCAAATAGGTTTAGTAGTTTTAAAATTAAGACGGTATAAATTTCAAAATTAAGGAAAATAGTAATTAATACAGTATAATATCTATAAACGACCGTTATTGGATAGGGCTCGTAAAACTCTTATGTAAGTAAGGGTAAAATTTTATTATTGTCTTCCCTCTCCTGAAGGTTGGCTAGAAGACTGCTATATAGCGTTAAAAGTCCGCCCGTTGTACTTTGTGCACTAAAGTGTTAAATAAATAAAATCTCCCTTCCAATTGCCGTCTACTATTGGCCTTTTTTATAGAAAGTATGGTAATATGGCTTGCTTCTCACATTATTTTGATTTTCATCAAAAATACCTCATAACCTATAAAAAACGAATTTTGTTCATTGCTCTCACCGTTTCACCGAAACATATTTCGTCCCAGTACGCGGACTCGCACTAGCCGCTCTTTCTTTGACGTAATATCTCACTTTTTCAGTTTTCGCTGATGGAAGGGATTGGACCTTCCTACTTTCTAATTTCTTATGTGTCTTTCCCAAACGCTTATCTTCTTCTTTCTTTTGCTCCTTTTCCCTACGTTTCAATTCTCCTTCTAATTTCTTTTGGTCCTTATCCCAACGCACTTCTTTCTTTCTTCGGTTCCTATACTCCTTTTCAAAACGCTTTTTTTCCCCTTCTTGCCTTCGCTTTTCTTTTTTAGTTTCCAGCTGCTCTTCTTTTACAGACTGCCGCTTCTTAGACAATTCGCGAATTGGATTCCATTTATATTTCTTCGAGTCATCATTGTCATCCGCAGATATTTTTCTTTTCAGAAATTTTTTTGCTCTCTCCGTTTTTTCTTGGATTTGAACGTAGTGCGTATGCTTTTTTTCTCTATATTGGCTTACGGCTATGGGCACCGGGAGACGTCGCGGCTCCTCGATGAAAACTAGAGGTCTGCCAACAAATCGATAGTAAGCTTTAGTATCCACTTTATAAAAACAACAACAATGATAATTTATATTAAAAAGATGCCCATAGAAAACAGTAGTATGTAATTTCTGTTACCGAAACTTGAAAATAAACGGATACAGAAGCTTTACCAGGGATTTGTATAACAATTCAAATTTTGAGATCAATAGGTACCTCCAGATTTGGTAAAAACAAGTCTTTATCACATAGGTATCTATTGAATCTATGACATTATATGATAGTAGTATTTACCTTTTGTATCTAGGTATTACAAAAAAATGCATTAGTTTCAGTGGCTGTGCAACAAAATCGACCAACTTCGGGAAATGTAATATGAACCTTGTGTAAATCTTCATTTATGTTTAGGGAATGAATTAAAACGTTATATTTAATAAATGAGAAAATTACTTTAGAACCTTCTTTCTTTTACATCCCGAACAGATCTTGCCTTCCAGACAAGAACACGTCTTGCTTTGTGACGGTTTTAAATTGTTATCAATCATTAGGACTCACCACATAATTTTAATTAACTTTCGTTGCGGTGCATGATTCCATTTTTTACGGATTGTGATGTTTTTTTATCTAAAACCAGAAGGCTGTCGATCCCATGTTGAACGCGATGCGATGATGTCAGATGAATTTTTCTTCTAGAATTTATTGATTTTATTGACCAAAAAGTTTGGTAATCCTTCAGTTGCTTCGATTGGATCAGTCGGCTTTTGACAATGGATTTGTGATTATCTGACATCGATACACCATCGATATGAGAGAATACACTTATATCGATGTTCAGTGAGTAAACAGGCTAAATTATTAATAATTGTAAAATGCATTATCTCGATGATGATACTTTGTTGATACTTATGCTGATAATCATGTTGATAACACTTATTCTTTAACTGGAGTGTCTAAAATATATTAAGTTATTAAGTATGTTCTTATTTTAACCACAGAGCTATTTAGAATTTTAGTAACAGACCTGTCTATATAATACTTCAGAACCCGTTACAGGAACGAGATATTAGATGGAAATAGTTAAATCCACAATCTTTTAAAACTCATCTTAAATTTCTTGGAACGAAATTTAACATTATCTAGATGAAACTACCAGTAGGTAACTACTTCAGTGATCTGTGCTTTACCTGTTTTTGTTCTTATCTCTACTTCGTAAAGCATAGAACACGATCAAACTTTGCTAATCTACCCGCTACGCGCATTTTAACTTAACAGCACATCTTGACGTTAAATTTTGAGCAACGCGAGCTAACGCGTTAGCTCGTGTCAGATTAGAACTTTATACTACGCCCTTATTCTAGAAACTTAAAACGAAAATGAGTATTAAACGCTATTTCATAGATGTAGGTACCTACTCGTAAACTAAAGGGTTAAAAGTTAGGTATATTCCATCTGTAATGAGATAAAATCGCAATATCAGCTTTGAGCTTAACGAAGCAGGCATACCATATACCTTCAAAGGTTTTGAATTGCAATGTGGTTGACTCTATTTAAATTCAAGACCACCGTAAAATGTAGTAACAGCATTTCCCAGTTTGTTCTATTCTCTCAATATTGCTACGTAGTAAGTGAGATATGCCAGAGCCCATTACTATCCCGTCCCATCCTATCCCTCCCTATTTTCCCCCTAAATTATCTCATATTTAGTTCATTATCTAAATCTGCAAGGGTAGGTATCGCATATCTCACCCATGGACATCCGTGATGCGTGCCAACATCCGTCCAGAAAGACAAACATCAGCATTCCCCCGGGATGCGCTGCCTGCCTTTGGCGATTTAGGAGTGGATTTGGCGAAAGAATGGGGAAAATGGAGAGGAATAGGATGAGATGAGAATGGGCTCTGGCATACCTAACTCACTACCAAAATACGTATCGTACATTGGGGGAATAGGATAAAGTGGGAAATGTAGTAGGTATATTTGACGGTAGTCTTCTATGAGATAGGTACGTTCAATATAAATAGGGATGTTGTTACATAGTTATAAAGCATTACTGCATCTGTGTAAGCATTTTTAAAACGGAAATATCGAAATCTTTCTTCCGACTGGTGCGTGCCATTAAAGTTTTTAAATGTATCTGGGATTTGTACCAATTTATCTGGACTTAGACTCAATTTAACTATCTGGTTCTAAGTTTCGATCAAACACTCGATAGAACTATAAACATAAACTAAGTTGTGCTTCTCGACGTTCAGTCGGTTTGGTGCCGACAGCGAGCTATTGACAGAGCCGATTTAACTTGCTTTGCTTAAGCTGCTACCTAGGAAATTCCATAACAGATGAAGTAGAGAGTATTGGATAAGGCATTTAAGCAAGATTATCTAAAGAATACCTATTAAAAATATGCCGAACTCATTGAGTCCTTACATTAAAAAACATCCTTATAACGGTTGGTTTAGCTTCTCTATGTATTATATAAAGGCATACAAAAATAGTGTAATAGTGTTTTATTAGTACAATAAAATTTATTATATTTAACTAAAAATTAACATGTAGTTCAAGTTCATGATATTTTTATTACATTAAAAATAAATAATTGTTGATTAATTTACTCGTGTGTGCATAACACTATTCACAATCGCTGGCTTAGGTCTTTGACCTTTGAACGCGTCCGCTTCTGTTAGTAAGTACGCATAAGTAGCTACATAATGTACGTACTCGTAGCACAAGCCAGTCTCTTGCCGTGGATGTCGTAAAACACGACTAACGGATATCAAAGCCGCTACAACAAACACTGAGGAATTGCACCACCTCTGAAAGAGTGGACTCCTCAACCATGACCAGCGCGGCAGCGTGTCTTTTGAAAGCTCTCATGCACGATGAGGCCTGTATCCAGCAGGGGATGATAAAAGGGCCGGTAACGGTGATCGCCTTCGAAATTCCCCTTAAAGGTCCTTAATCCTAACTCCCTAAATGCTTACGCATTTACCGCATCCAAACACCTTCAAGTTTAGTTCCAAGCAGTTACCAACAGGTTTACCGATATTCCTCTGCGCTAGTATCACCACATCGGAGGTCTCTGGTTTGCGGTTAGCGTCCAATCGACGCAACGATGCTGTTACTATAGATGTTTATCTACACTACCTATATAGTCTAGTAGGAATGTAGTAGCCATGATTCTAATAGCAAAAAAAAAACCACTTAGTGAATACAAATATGAATATTCATCATTTGCTTCGCTATTTGCGAATACGAATAGTACCTAGGTACTTATTAAACTTAAGTTAGTAAGTAATTTTTAGTTCAATTTAAAGTTAGGTACGTAACTGCTTTTCAAATTTTAGGTAGTCAGCTTGGTTCTCGGCCATTTTATAGTGAAAATAATAAAGACTTTTTTGTATTATATAAATATTTGATGAACGGAATGTTGTCCATTTAATTCGACTATATCTTTCGCCATTTTTCTGGCAGAGCCCATTGCTATAAAAATTTTGGTGTTTCTGAGCGAAAAACTGATTTAAATGGTATATACAGGCTTCTCCATGTAATTTTACTCCATTTAGAGAATTTTGTAAAGAGCAGAATAAATAATAATCCGAAGGTGCTATGTCTGGACTGTATGGAGGATGCATTAAAACATCTCAGCCAAGATCCATCAATTTTTGTTTAGTCATCAAAGATGTATGCGGTCGAGCATTGTCGTGATGGAAAACTACACCTTTTATTAATTCTGGGCGTTTTTCTTCAAGTGCTTGTATCAATTTTACTAACTGCTGACTGTAGACTTCAGAATTAATCGTTTGACCATGTGTGGCAAAAGCTCGTAATACACAAAGCCTTTGCAGTCCCACCATACACATAACATAACTCTGTTCGGAATGAGGCCTAGCTTTGGGACTATTTGTGATGGCTCACCCCGCTTAGACCAAGATCATTTTCTAACATTGTTATCGTAGGTGACTCACTTCTCATCGCCTGTTACCCATCTCTTCAGAAATGGATCGATTTCATTTCGTTTTAGCAACATTTCGCACATGGAAATTCTATTCACCAAGTTTCTGTCATTTAAATCACGCGGCACCCAAACATCTAGCTTCTTTACAAAATTCAGTTTATGCAGGTGATCCAAAACTGTTGAGTGCTCAATGCTAAGCTCTTCCGCAATTTGATGACTACTTGTGTGTGGATTTGCTTCAACGTTTACCTTAATAGTACGACTACAGCGAGGAATATCATTCACATAAAAATTGCCAGACCTGAATCGACTGAACCATTTTTTTTGCAGTAATTTTAGATAAAGAGTCTTCTCCGTAAACACGACAAATCTCTTTTCGAGCACTAGAAGCATTCATACCCTTGTGGAAAAAAAAATGTAAAACATCTAATTTTCTCCTTATTCACTTTAATTTTAAAATTGTTATAAAATATGAAAAGGTAAAACTTTTAACTTGTAATTTGAATTTGCGGCCATTACAAAAAGTCGGCTGTCAGACGGTATATCACTTTCCCGTTAATGATCAGTGTTGCCAGAAATATAGCACGTTAAAGTCATACGTTCAAAAAGGCCGCGAACTTTTCCGACTACCTATTAAAAGCCTCTTTTATCTACTTATTACATTGCGCTTTTACTATTATATTAGTATTTAAGCATTCGTTTAGTACTCGTATGTACATAGGTCATTATGGATGTATTGGTAACATCAGTACAAGGGCTTTACCTACATTACGATATTAGCCTATAACGCCCCACTGCAGCCTAGCTTACAGCCCTCTCGTGTAAGCTGCAGGGTAATGCGGGTCGATGGATACAGATACCCCAGATTTTCATTATTAATTTTCAGGCACTCAACCAAATAAATGTTTTGTTCGATTCCAAATGTTCGATTACGGGTGAACATTTGTTCAAAGACAATGTTTGCTCGGGATCTAGCTAACTTGCTTCCGTCTTGCCTGTAAATCCTTCCTTGTGTGGGCAATGGCACACTCAATGGTCTGTGCTTGATAACATTAATATTTTACGAAGTAATTTAAGTTTCTTACTCAGGCGCTAATTTAATCATGTTTTATACATAGATAACATAATGGGAGAGATCTATATTCAGTAGTGGAGAGACCTACCTGGTATGGCTTTTCTAAATAAGATATCTAACTGTCTTCAGTTATCATCCGTTCTATTTATTTTTCTATTGAGCGACCGATTGGCGCAGTTGGTAGTGAATCTGCTAGCTGTGCAAAAGGTCCCGGGTTCGATCTCCGGTCGCACATACATTTGTTAAAAAAGAAAAAAAAAATGTATTTTCGGGTCGGGGTGGGTGTTTGTCTCTGTATGTGTCTCTGGGCGCACGACACAGGGAATCCCAGTGTGGGCCATTGAATGTGGCGTTATTTATTTATTTATTCAGTTAGGTACTGTGATGCTACAGGCGTAATAGTGTTATGTTCTTCTATAACATAGCCTATTGGCGTGTAATCAATAGGTAGGTACAAAATATTTACTCTCCGACTAATGACCACTACATAGGTTCAAGTATTTACTTAAAGCGAATTACTAAAGGGTATTACTTAAAGGTATTAAAGGTACTTAAAGGGAATTATATATTTTTATTGTAATAAAACAATCGTATCATTTACAATAGGTAAACTCGTTCAACGACCATACAAGTGGCATTTGCTTTGATAGCGTGTAGGGACGTTCAAAGATCATTTCCGTGTTTGTGTTTGTTGTGACATAGATTAACATGCTTATGAATACAGAAAAGAAAAAATCCTTTAATGTATCCTTTAAGTAATTAATTAGTTAGTTGTTACATGTTGTTAATGGTAATTATTAGCTGATTACTCTTGTTCCTACAAGATATACGCGGGTTTATAACTTTTGTTTCGAACAAAAGTTTCGAACGTGAAAAGATCACGAAGCGCAGTGTGCGCCGCCTCGGGCCAGATGAACTGACTACACGAAGAAGTTAGTCCGTAATGGATCGTAGCCAAAGAAAAGAGCCAAAGATCGTAGATCATGCATGGTGACCAAACTTAGGTCTATATCCAGCAGTGATGATATGGCATTGAATGCCACTGGAAAAAATGCAGAGATTTTCATGACTTTTTTAACAAAACGTTTCAATATACGCATGTCTTTCTTGTTAAAAACACAGTTTGTCTATATAGTGGTTCAATGTGTATCAAAATCTTGACGGGGAAATAATACAATTTCAATCATTGATTTATAGCGACCTATATTGGAATCTCTCCGTTCAGGGTCCAGATCCAAAATTGACGATTTATGTGAGTTTCGAAACACCATGATGAATGTCCGATTGCAATATTTTAATATTTTTCTGAAATTGGATTCAAAAAGGATTCAATCATCATGTAAAAGGGAAGTCGCAGCAGGCACTATTGTATTTAGGTTTCATAATGCAGAACCGCAGGAAGTTAAGTAGGTATGATACTATACAAGAGTATAATTGAAGATTCCAACATTTGTTCAAACATAAATTCCTTTGCAGCTTATTGTCAATTAATGCAAATGGAGATTAGGTGTCGTCAATCGCAAAGTAACAAAACTAAACTTTAGTATTGTAAAAATGAGAGTCAAGCACTTAGTGAGCGTTAATGAGATGTTAGAGTCCAAATGTTTAAGATTTGATGGCCTTAAATCCTTGAGGTTAAAAGCTCGAGTCTAAAACGGTTAATGTTGAGATTTTTAAGCTTCATTAGCGCTAATTTAGTGCCCAAGCGTTCAGACCTTATTTTTACAACACTACTGAACTTGCAGTTAAATCAACTATATTAACGTTAAATTCAATGTAATAACTCCTTTACGAAAGTAAAAACATTGTAATGGTGTTAAATTATAAATTGACCAAAAGCGCTTAACTTCGTAAACAGGTATCTAATAGCTTATACTTGTTAACTAACTGCGAGTCTACGCATTCAAAACCTAATCTATTGTGACTGGTGAGTGTTAATAAAGTGCATATTTGGCTTAGCATTCTGTATGCAGCTGTTCTGACGTGATCTGTTAATTGATGCAATTGTATGGGCTGTATTTATTCCAAGGCACAATAATATGTAAATTACGTAATACATACATATCTATTTATGTAAGTATAAACACAGTTTACCTTATTAATATACTAGCTTTAGCTCACAGATTCACTCGATTAGAGTACCTACTCAGTTCCGTACAGAAATTCTTTTTTAATCACATAAATTAAAGATTGCCCAAAGGTTGCCTGGAAGAGATCGCTTTGGTGATAAGACCACCTATTGTATTTTCATGTTACTTAAATTGTGTATTTGCAATACAATAAAGTTTACAATAAAGAGTTTATCAATCTATCTAAATTAGAAAATAAATTACGGGCCTATTTTTATACCTAAAGAAAATATCCTATTTCTGGACTCGTACACATCAATTTTCCACGATAAAATATTTTCTATACAAAATCCGGAGTAACCAGTAAAAATTGTAAGAAAATCTGTGAAAAACATGAAAAGGTTTGTTAAACAATGTTTGTATTTGCAGTTAGTTATATTATTATTGAGTATTTGGTCATTGGTCAATGTATGTTCCATAGACATTTTAATTTGTAATATTTTAATGACAAATAAATATTTTTTATTGTGTCGATACAAAAAAAAACACCTTATCTATAGTACTGGCTGAAAAGATAAACTGTTGCCATACAAATATTGTTCAGCGATTGTCATTTGTTTTGTTTCATACTATTGGCGGGAAAAGTAATTATCATTCATTCTTTTAAATGAGCATTATTAGTTTTAATTGATGAAATTAAGGATGAGTACGTAATATATTATACATGTACCTATTCTAAAAAAGATTATAAACGGTTTGTGTACATGCTACAAGATAGATATTATTTAGATCACGTAGGTATGTGGATGTAATAGAGATAGTCATTTAAATCTATGGGTACGTACTTCGACAATTATTATTTAAACATCTATCGACAATTTTATTTTTAGGTTTTGCTTTATATCGTGACATTTTATTTGTATCATTGGCATCCCTTATGTGCACAGTTTAAGGAATTATCCATCTATGTATTTTGGTTGATCGATGATATGTACTTACGTGTACAATTCTTATATTTTGCCTATGCTTGATTTGTTAATATAATGATTATTTTCAAAAATTCGTATTGGAATTAGGCAATTCGACAAACATTTTGAAATTAAGCTAGTCTTTTTTATATGTATTTATTTATTTACTCTTTTTGCACTATATTGTACAGAGGCGGACTTAATGCCCTGAGGCATTTTCTACTAGTCGACCGTTGGTTAAATGTGCAAAATAAAAGCGGTTATAAGACTATACAGGTATAGAAATAATCGCGTTACACTTCCTATTCCTTCTTTTGGATGACGTGGGGATGAGAAGTAAATATTATGATGGTATTCCATTATAATATTTATTTATTATTGAATTATTCCCCTTATTATTGAATGAAAAAGGTAGAATGAACTTCCAGCTGAGGTTTCTCCGCTATACTTCAATATGGGGCTCCTCAAGAGAGGATTCTGCAAGGTCCATCATTAAAACACTGTTAATCATTAAAATTAAAAGTCGGCAGCGCTGAGCGCAACCGCATGACCCCTAGTGTTGCAGGTGACCACTTAGAATAATGTGATGCGCCCGCTCATCTGCCATCTTTTCTATATAAAACTTTCTATTCTAATGGACCAGAGAGGATAGGATTGGAGGGGATAGAATGCGAAATGAGCTCTGATATATCTCACTCACTACTGAAACAATTATATAAACTTTACGATAGTTTACTCGTACTCGTATCTCGTATCTAATTATGTACTAAATATAATCGTCCAAACGCGTGATAACTATTATCTAATAGTAAAGATAGTGCAGCAGTAATATTAATAAACTTTGAGACTAACTGATTTGATTTTGTTAGATCCACGATGATGATGACCAATGTGTAATTTATCTACTTAATATGAATATATATACATAATAAACTTATTTATATATATACATACATACACACACACACACACATATATATATATATATATATATATATATATATATGGTATATATATACATAATACGTGCGTGGTATTATCCCTTTCAGAATCAGAGAACACCCAAGTTCGATTTTTTGTCTTAGAATATTTGTTAAAGATGAATGTTGGTTTGGTGTCTGGGTCGTCGTCTGTCGTGTTTCTGGACCTATGACACAAGGAATCGTAGCGTTGCACTTTTTATCTATTTATAAGAGCATAACACGATTTATGAACTTCAATTAATGAAGGGAATATGGATTTTATTGACTTGTTTATTGGTGATGAATTTCATTATGATATTAAATGGCATCTGCAACGACGACCAGCGCGGCGTGCGATTAATTAATGACCGTAGTTTTACCATCATTAATTACTAATCTAGCTAACTTCTTAAACTAACTGCATTAACAAAATGTTTCGGAAATTATTATTTACTATTTGACTATTTTTTGGAAAAAATTATAACTATAACTAAATATTTAACTTGGATACAAACATTCCCATGTATTTTTTATACTCCCATATCAACCGTTAGCGATGGGTATGTAGACAGGCAAAACTTACGGCGTTGTTAGTTACAGCGTTAATTACTCTTTGATAATTAGGTATTTAAATAAAAGAGAAATTGAACTAAATCATCCTGTATAATTCAATACACTAACGTCACAAACGTCCGCGTAACATATAAGCGTATGTCACTTAGTTCATATCGCAGTTATTAGTATGATATCGACTTGACTCGTCTTTATAATGCAATAAATAATAAAGTAACGTGATATACAACTAGGTTAAATTCTCGCCTCTCTGCCCTTAACAATAGAATTTTGTTTTTAAAATTAATACAAATAATGTTATTCAATTAATTAATATTTTTATTATCTCAATTAATATTAGGCAATTTATTTAGTTTTCGAAAGTAAGCAGTGAAAAATAGTAGTGAAAATGTGTTACAATTCTTTGTTATTATGTTTGAAATCGAGTGGAGTGAATACCAGGCTGTTTGGAAATACGTTTAGAGGAATATATCATTCGAGGAATTTCAGTGTAAAAATTGATGTAAGTATCTATAATAATTTTTGTATACTTTTCTTTAAGTGAAAAAAGAATTCAATTAAAAGTTATATTTTTTAATTTATTTTCTTTTTACGTGTTAACTTTTTTACGACGCATTACAAAACTTCACTGTCTGTCATAATGCAGTAATCTGTTGCGAACAGTTAGCAAAGACGGTATAATTTTAATCTAATGTGATATAGGTAGGTACAGTTAGTAGGTATCTAGAATTAATGGTACTAGAATGAGTTGTACAACCATAATCGCAAAAAGTCAGATAAATTTTGCACTTTGATAAACTTAGATTTCATAATTAGGATCAAGTCAAAAGCTGCTTCATTAAGTTAAAAGTTTCTTAAAACTCGCAAAAGGGCGAAGAAAAATAAGTTTCAAACTTTTACTGCTAGGTATGCTTCGTCAGATCTTGATTATTTTATCTCAAACATTTTACGAGTAGTAAGAGATTATTTTATTATTAACTACTTTTATATTTGAATAGTACATTACATTTACATGTTATCTTTAACAATTTATATTTTACGAGTAAAGATTTTACATTTAGTACGTTTTTTTATCTCGAAGTTGGGTAGGTTTAATGCCATACGAAAACTAAAGTCGGATTTTTAATTCGAGAATATTTCTGTAAACAAAGGCGAGACCGTTGCAAAATATATAATATTTTTTTTAACATATTATGATAGATGGTAACCTTACCGATTTGTGACAAAAACAAAGTTGTGTTTTTTTGGCCCTTCTATCGATACATCTTTATTAAATAAATACTTTAAATCGCTAACGGTGTAAGTAACTGCCGTAACTAGAATTTTGACCACCAAACGGTTTTGTGGTAATGGTGATAATGGTTTTGTGGTAAACGGTTGGTTTCCTTGATACTAGCAACCCTGCAGATGTGTATAATTGGTCCTTTTTTAAAATAATATAATTAAATTTTGAATAATTATATGCCGGTTCAAAGAGTAATTGAATTCAGACAGATAAAAATGTTGAAATAATTCAAGGTCACGTCAAGTCACGTCACTTGCTCGCTGCGGTGGACCAAAGGGTACGCTGCCGGCCGCCATTTTGTCATTCGGCTTTTGACATCAGTCCCGAGTGCTCACATGCGTTCCTTGCTCTGTTTATTGTTTATTTATTACAATAAATACATTATTGTTATTGTATACAATTATATATATTTGTTATTACATTATTGTTATACAATAATACATTATTGTTGAGTTTACGTTTGTTTATTGAGTTTTTTTTTATTGTTTATTTATTGTATTATTGTTGAGTTTACGTTTGTTTATTGAGTTGTTGTTTATTGTTTATTTATTGTATTATTGTTGAGTGTATGTTTGTTTATTGAGTTTTTGTTTGGTTTGTTTGTTATGTTTTTGTTCAGTTTATACAGATGTGAAAGTCGTATATAAGTCGGTTTAATAACTTGCATGCATCTTGTATTGAATGTAGATATTAGTACTGTTTTTAAAAAGTATGCATCTTGTATTGGATGTAGACATTACTGTATTTGAATACAATAGTACAATAATAATAGTTTGTTTTGCTAGAAAAAAATAATAATTTATGTAAGTATACATATTTCGATATTGTGGAATCATATATGACAGATTCATTATGATTAGAATTATCGAGTAATTGAAACTAAAAATAGGTACCGTAAAACGTCGCAACTTTACCCCAAGTCTTTAATATTGTCTAAAATAGTAATATGCTGATAACCCGCAAATTATTTATGTTGCATCACTGAAACCAATGGTATATTTTGTAAAGATATTCTGACAACACAAAAAATGGTCGCCATAGTACTAATGTCACTTAGCTTCACGTCAGTGCCGTTTTAAACCTCAAGAAGGAGACGGGAATTTATACTGATGCTCAAAACTTTTTCGGTAAGTCGAAATAGAATATTGTTTAAGTTTTGGTAATATAGTAATCTTATCAGTTTAGTCTTCTTTAATTAATGTAATTGCTAGATTCGTTTTGTCGTCAAGCGTTAAAAAATAAATTAGATTTAGGCAAAGATGGAATAAGTTTGATAAATAAGTAACCTCAACTTTACCTACGGTAGGGTTGTTGCAGTTATATTTTTGAAATTATATAATTTTATTTTTGTTATCATTTAATTTGCCTTATAATGTAATTTTGTTTTATTGGATATTTTTTTAACAACGAAACGAATACCTAATACATCCTATATAATATTAAGTAAAGTTACTTTATACGTATTACTTCAAAAAAATATATGCCTATATATACCTATACATTAATTAAGCAGTGATATATATTATTTTATTTTTAGGTCCACAATGGAAAATGAAATGAAAAATCCGCACTTTTTAATAACAAGATGCCAGGCGAAAAATGGTTTAGGAATTTTTTAAATAGGCATAAAAATAAATTAAGGATGAGATCGACTCAAAATATTAAGCTTATACGGGCTACAGAAACTTATAATGAATATAACGAATGTTTTGATAACCTA
Organism: Sesia apiformis; assembly: GCA_914767545.1. Classification (NCBI taxonomy): domain Eukaryota; kingdom Metazoa; phylum Arthropoda; class Insecta; order Lepidoptera; family Sesiidae; genus Sesia; species Sesia apiformis. Next base: position 4,141,777 of record OU611958.1, read on the forward strand.
AAAGTAAGTTTACCTAACTAATGCAAAACCAGGGCACATTCTGAACTACGATGAAACTAATTTATCTGATGATCCCGATAGCCAGAGATGCATTTTTAAAAGAGGTGTTATGTATCCTAATAAAATTCTCAACAGTACTAAAACTGCAATATCTCTCATGTTCACGGCCACAGCGTCCGGAAAATTATTTCCTCCATACGTAATTTATAAGGCAGAAAATCTGTGGAGTACCTGGTGTGAAAAAGGGCCGCCCGGTACAAAATTTAATAAATCGAAATCCGGTTGGTTTGATAATCAAACCTTTGAAGATTGGTTCAATACTATTATAATACCCTGGGCACAAACCTCACTGGAGCCCACAGTAATGATAGGGGACAATTTGTGCTCGCATTTAAACATAAGCATTATTGAGTAATGTCGTGATAACAATATTCGCTTTGTTTTTCTACCACCTAATTCAACTCACGATACCCAACCACTTGATGTCTCATTTTTTAGACCCTTAAAAAGAACGTGTCGCAATATTCTACTCGACTGGAAAGTACGACACCCGTCCAGTAATTCCTTACACAAAAGCATTTTTCCAGAATTACTAAAATCATTAATTAACGGAATAAAAGTTAATTAAATAGAAACAATCAAGAATGTATTCAAGGCCACTGGGATACATCCTTTAAACCCTGAAGAAGTTTTAAGAAAACTACCTGATTACAACGTGGAGAATAGGGAACAACAGGTTACCTTTAATAATGCTCTTCTCGGTTATTTAAAAGAATCAAGATCTCCAAATAATAACAGAAACAGGAAAAGAAATAAAAAGGTCCACATAAAACTAGGAGAATCAGTGTCAATCGAAGACTTTACAACAATACCGAATACAGAAAGATTAGAAGCTAGTTCTTCTTATCAAAATATAAACATTCCTCCAGGTGTGGTTTTAAATTGCGAAGCACCACAGAACTTATACATTTCTAACAACCGCACTTTATTTACAAGAGCATGTGAAAATGACACTCCAACCTCTTGTGTTTCTGTTAAGCCCAGAAAAATATTGTCCGATATTTCACTCAGACAAGTAGACAAAAACCAAGGGTCAGATTCGGACAGTATAACTTCATCGTTTTTTTTGCATGATTCTTCAGAAGATGGCCTATTTGTAGACTCACAGAGTGATACTGAAAGTTTTTATGATGGTAATTTAAATTTCACTGAAGAAGATTCCACTGATGACGTTACTGTAGGAAAATATGTACTAGTTAAATTCCTTGCAAGGAATGTCAATATATACTACATTCGTTTGATTATAAGTCTGAAAGCAAAGGTACATATTTAACGAAATATCTGAGAAAGAACACCAAGGGAACATTTTCTTGGCCATTAGTGGAAGATATATCCGAGATCACACGTCTAGACATTGAAAAGGTTTTACAAAACCCTAAAGTCGAGCAACGAGACCAATTAATTTTCAATATAGAGTCTATAATTCCCCTGATAAATATGAAGTAAAACACAATTTTAACGAGTTTACTTTCGTTAGTCTTGGTAAAATAAAATAAATAAATAATGAAAACAAAAAAATGATAATAATAAAAAAATCACAAAAGAGATCAATTGGACATAGTTATGTAGAAATCATTCAAGCCACAAAGAATTAAATCTGACAACAGTACTTATGATGAGCAAAAAATAATAATAACATTTTTCATTACTTTTTTTCTTACAACATTTGCCTGTTTATTTGATCATTAAATATTTAAATAAAACCTTTTTCGAATCATTTGGGACAAATTAAGTGGTATTTTTAAAGCCGAGAGCGAATTACTCCGTTTCACCCAAAAATATGGATTGGATGTTTTATTCATAACTATGTCCATTTATAAAGGAATGTTACTTATTATAAGTAATAATGTTTGTTAACGATGACGCCTCAAATTAGTAACATAAGATGTATTTGTATATTTACCTTTGTGATTTACGTATTTTGTAACATTTAATTATACATTTACAGAGTGTTTTAATGCCCCATTGTTATTGAGAATTTATGATATACATTTATGTGTAGTTGTGTATAATTGTATTTATGTAACATGTGATTTATTAAAGATAACAACATTATTAAAAGTTACTCCGAAAAAGACGCGAGTTGTAAAACTCAAGATTGTAAGCGTCAATATTATTATTGTTGTCCTTGTCTGAAATACTATCTGTCCTTGTCATATACTGTCTTGCTCCCACACGTGTTATTGAATAAAGATGGCCTGAGGCGCCCCCGATTGGACGATACACGAAACCCCTTGCTTCCGAGAAGCTAGTTGAGACAGTAAGATCGGGAATAAAAATAGGCCCATTTTGAGTGCAAATCAGTAGCAACTGGGAATTCAACAGAGCAACTTACAACTGAACTGAAAACTGAAAATCACTGCAGCTCTCACCAGTAATAGCGCGCTCTCAAGAACACTGTCTCAACGCTTGCTTCCCACGCATCTTGATCGGCTCCTCAGAGGCATCCGACTTTAGTGTATGTTCGTGTACCGCCAGTACGGGCAAGCTCCTTGGGCGTAATTTTAATTACGATCCGACCAGAGTTTTATTTATTACGTCACCCCCCCGGCCCGTACACCTAACATCCTCGGTACGCAACATAACTTTTCGCTGGTCCTTCAAGCCGGATCTGAAGAGGCTCCATCAAGATGCCTATGTCAACGCGTTCAAGGAAGCAAGCCGTAGACTCCGGGATGTCTAGCGTCGCCCCATCGTCCGCTACAGGGCTTAACTCTGCAAGGGAGGGGTACCGCACCCCTCCCCCCCGACGGGGGGGCGCCCCCTCGCCTCCCCCGTGGTTATAACCGCGACTCACGTGTCGTCCAACGCGTCACACACGTCCACTGTACAACACACCGCTTTACGTCCGGTACAATCCACGCCCGCAGAGCAAGTACGCGCCCAAGCGCTACCCGAGAGACGCGCCAGTATGAACCCCGTATGCAGCTCACCATCGGAGCAACAGCCCTACCACGCCGGCGAGCCAGCCTCACCTTCGGACCGTCCGTCCGCCGTCGCCGACCCGAACCCGATATACGAGTTCGATGTCAGATCAAGGCATACTCACCGCAGCTCCAGAAGCCAAGAAGCAAGAAACAAAGTGGCAATTCTGAAAGCACAAGAGGAAAGGGCACGCATACGCATGGAGCTCCTGGAAACCCAACTCCAGAAAGAGCTCGCAGAGATCGATGAAGAGTTCATGGAGCCAACAGACTCAGAACCGGAGATGGACATCAGCACTATGGTCGGAGCCCGCGTGCAACAATGGTTAGATGAGGCCGAGACATTACACCCGACCGCACCTCAACCCCCGTCACAGCATCCCCCGCCCCCCTCGCGGAGGGACCGAAACCATGCAACACAATCATCTACGTATATGTCACCGCCCGCACCGACCGACGTCCACGTGAGAAAACGACCCGGGACAAGCCCCGTACCACGTAGAACAGAAGCTGATCCATCCAATCGCCCTGCATCACCTGGTGGAGTATCCCACCACGACCGACGGCAACCTGAATTCCCCGAACCAAGCCGTCAGCGGGAATCGCCCGCACCCCTCAGCGACCGATTGATCAACCCAACACTAGCCAAACCTCGTCAAGTGGACGAGCCTGCAGTGCCACAGCATGAGTCAAACGCCGTGCCACCACGTTGGGAACCCTACGCGCCGCAACCTTCCACTGCGCCGCACTATGGTCATCGAGGGGAGAATGTGGCACCATGGCAGAATCATCATCCACCAGCGCCACCCTATGTAAATGAACGGGACGATATGCGCGCTCCCGATTACAAAGTCCTGGCGTTTAGCTCTCGCCCTAGGACTTACGAACTCCCGACCTTTGATGGGAACCCAAAGGAGTGGCTGTCATTCAAGGCAGCCTACGACCAGACCACGGAGCTGTACAGGATGTCGAGAGTAGAGAACATGATGCGGCTACGTATCTCTCTCAAAGGTACTGCCAAGGAAATGGTCGCCTCGTTTCTCTTCACCGAGCACGACCCCGACGTCATAATGAAGGCTCTCACGCGACACTTCGGGCGCACCGATCAAATCCTCCTCAATGAGATCAACGCTCTCAAAGAGTTACCACGTGTCCTGAATGCAAGGGACATAATTACGTTCGCCGCCAAGGTAGAGAACATAGTGAGAACGGTAAAGGCCCTGGATCGAGTAGAATACCTGTACAGCCCGGAACTCTCGACCGGAATCTTCGAGAAACTGAACCCCATCGTAAAGGGAAAATGGGTAGGCTACGCTAAACACCGCAACCTACCACGAATGAATGTATGGAACCTCAGAGTTCCTGAACGACGAAGCCGACGCCGCCGAGATGTACTTGCCCCTAATGAACGAACCTAAGGGCGTCGTACTTGCCAAACCGACAACGAGATTCCAGTCTACAAAAAGGCACACAGTACTTTCGACCACCGACGGCACGACACCTGAACGCGCGCCTACATGCCTGTATTGTAAAGAGCATCACCAGCTCTTTAAGTGTCAAATATTTACCACCTTACCAATGGAAAAGAGGTGGCAATGGGCTAAGGAAGAAAGACTGTGCTTCAGATGCCTACGTGGACGACATCGTCGCGAATTTTGCAAAAAGAAGAATTGTGGCATCAACGGCTGCAAACGACCGCATCACAGGCTACTGCACACAGAGCAGAAGCCCACGCCCGATGTCCAGCAAAAGCAACCAACGACCAAAGATGAGACGCCTCCGACTACCCTGTCATGCCCTCAAAAATGGCGCAAGACTTACCTGAAGATCTTGCCAGTAACAGTGAGTGGCCCCAGAGGTAGCGTATCCACCTACGCGCTACTAGACGACGGCTCAAGCGTCTCACTCATCGACGAAGCCCTCTGTTGCATAAATTATAGTCTGTGCTCTAGAATTGTCTAGGATTGTCTATGGTTGTGATTATTAGTCTATGGGTTCTCCCAATAAATGTCTCACGTGCAATGTAACACCGAGTTTTTATTTAAACAATTAACCCAGCAGCCCTGCACATATCTAGCAAATATGTGACAGTGGCGACGAGGATAAAAAGAAAACAGTGAAAGTTTTACGTGTTACGTCCGTAAACTACAAGAAAGATAGTAGAATAATTTCGTCTTGTTACGTCGGACGAAATTTCACAAAATGGCGGCTGCTGGGCTCTCACTGCCTGAGTTTTCAGCTGCAAAATGCACATTTAAGGTGTACAAACAGGTGTTTGAAAACAAAATGAAGATCCACGAGGTGGATGAAACGAAGTGGTCACAATATTTAATCTCGTTTATAGGTTTTGACATGGTCACGTTGCTATCAGAACTCTGTTTCCCGGAAACACCACAGGATAAAACGTATACTGAATTAGTGGAACTTGTTGAAAAACACTTGGAGCCACAGCAATCAGAAATCGCGGAAACATATAAGTTTATGAAACGTGAACAGTTGGCAAACGAGTCAATCTCTGAGTTTGTGGCGGCATTAAAGAAAATGGCACAGACGTGCAACTTTACCACACATTTAGAAAGATGTCTAAGAGATAAATTCGTTCATGGATTAAAGAGTGAAAGCATAGTTAAAAGATTATTTGGTGAAGAAAATTTAACGTTTGCAAAAGCCGTGAAGATAGCAATGAGCATGGAGCTGGCGGAGAAGGGAGCAAAATTAATAACTGCTGGCAGTTCTGGGCAAGAAAGCTCAGACATACACAAAATAAGTAAAAAACAGGTGAACATTAAATGTCATTGCTGCGGGAAGATGGGGCATGTAAAACCCCAATGCAAATTTAAAGAGGAAGAATGTTTTAAATGCCACAAGAAGGGGCATATGGCAAGTGTTTGCAAAGCAAACAGTAACAAAACTTTCAAACCCAAGAGGGTCCATGAAATTACAAATGATGAAGAATTTTCTGTTATGCAAGTTAGTGAAGTACAATTGAATAGTGAATCTGTGGGTGATAGTTATGATTTGTCTAGTTTATTTCAGAAAACAGAGAGTCAATTAAATATTAACAAAGTGGTATCAATAGATGAGAAGCGTCCAAGTCCTGGGTATATAACTTTAAAAATTAATAATGTAAATATATCATTTGAAATTGATTGTGGATCAGATGTCACGTTAATGCCTGAATCTATGTTCATAGCATCCTTTCCTAATTTAAAATTATTTCCATGTAACCTAAAGCTATCAGGATATGGTGGTAACAATATCACTGTATTGGGTAAGACAAATGTAAATATTAAAATTATAAATGAAAAATACTTAGCAACATTGATTATTGTCAAAGATGGTAAAAAGCCATTGTTAGGTAGGGATTGGCTGAGTGCTATGAAAATTGATTGGCAAACTTGTATGAAACGGTGCAATTTAATTATTCACCAAGATTCACAAATTAAACTTAACAATTTAGTAGAAAAATATAGGGATATATTTTCAGGGGTTCCAGGCGAAATTAAAGGTACTGTAGGCACTTTAAAATTAAAAGAAGCTAATATTAAACCCATTGCATTTAAACCAAGAAGAATAGCTTATGCTGTAGAAAATTTAGTTAAAAAGGAGCTTGACAAGTTATGTACCGAAGGTAAAATGTATAGAGTGACAAATAAAGAAACAGGCACATGGGCTACACCCATAGTGACCATCATTAAAGGACCTCATAATATAAGAATTTGTGGGGATTACAAGGTAACAATAAATCCATTTTTGGAGGTGCCAAATCATCCAATCCCTGTCATTGAAGACATTTTTGCAAAATTAAATAAAGATGATCAAAATGTTAAAACAGTATTTAGTAAAATTGACTTAAGAAAGGCATATATGAACAGGCGAATGGATGAGGAGGCACAAAAGCTTATGACAATTACCACACCATGGGGGTTGTATAGACCAACGTTCATGATGTTCGGTATGTCACCTGCTCCACAGGAATGGCAAGATTTTATGGATGAACACTTTAATATGCCAAATGTATATTGTTTCATTGACGATATTTTGGTTGCAAGTAGTGATGTGGATTGCCATTTAAAAACTTTAGAGTGTATATTTCAAAAACTTAAAAATTTAAATATTAAAGTAAATAAAGAGAAAACTGTGTTGATGTCCCCACAATTAGAGTATTGCGGGCATGTGATTGATAAGGAAGGCATTCACAAGACACCAGGGCACATCAAGGCCATATTGGAAGCACCACAACCTGAAAATATTAAAGAATTACGTAGTTTCCTTGGCACTATTAATTTTTATCATAAATTTCTAAAGAATGCTGCTGAAAATTTAAAACCTTTATATACATTACTAAAGAATTCAGAAAAATGGGTATGGTCTAAGCAACAAGAACTAGCATATGAATGGGCCAAGAAAGCTATTGTATCAGAGCAAGTATTAATACATTATAATCCAAAGCTACCAGTGGTATTGAGCTGTGACGCTTCCAAGTATGGGTTAGGAGCTTGTTTAGCTCATAAAATTAGGTTGGGTAATAATATTGTTGAACGCCCTATTGCTTTTGCAAGCAGAACACTCAATGAAGCAGAAGTAAAATATTCACAAATAGATAAAGAAGCCTTAGCCATTATATGGGCAGTTAAGAAATTTGATTTGTATTTAAAAGGTAGAACATTTACATTAGTTACTGACCATAAACCACTGATATCTATATTTAATCCAAATAAAACAGCTGGTAGTATATATGCAGATAGAATGACTAGGTGGGCATTAATTTTATGTAATTATAATTATGATATAAAGTACAGGACTTCACAACATAATGCTGCAGCAGATTTTCCATCTAGGTTACCAATTAAAAATAGTAATGAGGAGGATAAAATTAATCTGGAAGGCAACATTAACAGCATTGTGTTGGATAATCCACCTGTAACTTTATCTGAAATTGCCAAACATACTCAGAAAGACCCTAATTTAAGCAAGGTTTGTACTTACCTAAGAGAGGGCTGGCCAAAGTTGATTAATAGAGAGTTATGTAAATTTAAAGGCAAAGAAACTGAGTTATATATAATTAAAGATTGCATTTTATGGAGGGATAGAGTAGTTATACCTGACAGTTTAAAGGATAAAGTTTTAACTGAACTGCATTCTGGTCATTTGGGTATTAATAAAATGTTATCTTTAGCTAATAGTTGTTTTTGGTGGCCAAACATCACAAATGATATAAAAACAGTAACTAATAATTGTGCAGGTTGTATCCAAAATAGGAACTTACCACATATCAAACCTATACATAGATGGGAGTGGCCAGAGGAGCCATGGAAACGTATTCATGCTGATTTTGCTGGCCCATTTTTAGGGCATATGTGGTTAATCATTGTAGATGCACACTCAAAATGGCCAGAAGTAGTTAAAATGAACAATATTACCTCCAGCAGTACAATTAAATGTCTACGTAGTATTTTTGCTAGATTTGGTCTACCGGAACAAATGGTGACTGATAATGGTCCGCAATGGACATCTGAAGAGTTTAATACTTTTTGTAAGAATAATAATATTAGACACATATGTACTGCACCTTATCACCCAGCCAGCAATGGCTTAGCAGAAAGGGGGGTTCAAACCTTCAAAAGGGCCATGTTAGCATATAAGTTTGATAAAAATTGTTTAGATCATAGTATACAGCATTGGCTATTAGCTTATCGTACAGCACCACATGCCACAACAGGCAAGGCACCATGTGAGTTAATGTTCGGTAGAAAACTCCGTACACGTTTATCTTTAATTAAAAAAGATGTAATTATTCCTCGGCAGTTGATTTGTAAGAAACCTGTAAAGCAATATTTGCCAGGTGATAAAGTACTGATCGCATCATATGATAACTCTCAAAAATGGTTAGATGGTGTTATTGAAAAACCAGTAGGAAATGTTATGTATGATGTGCACACTGACAAAGGCATACTCACCAGGAATGTTACTCAGTGTTTGCCTAACTATAGTGTACCTAATGAAAGTGTATTGGAGCAAGAAAAAGAATCGGAGAAATTAGAAGTAAATAAGCCGTTAATTAACAAAGAAATACCAAGTAACATTGCTAATTCTCCTATTCTAGTGCAGCCAGAAGTGCGTAGAAGTGCACGTACTCATAAGCCTGTTCAGAGACTTGATTTGTAGTAATTTAAAAATTTAATAAAAATTAGAAGAGAGGAGTGTTGCATAAATTATAGTCTGTGCTCTAGAATTGTCTAGGATTGTCTATGGTTGTGATTATTAGTCTATGGGTTCTCCCAATAAATGTCTCACGTGCAATGTAACACCGAGTTTTTATTTAAACAATTAACCCAGCAGCCCTGCACATATCTAGCAAATATGTGACACCCTCGCCCACGAAGTTGGCTCTAAAGGTCCAACAACTACCATGGAACTAAATACATTACATGGTACGACAAAAACAGAGCCTCGACCTGCTGGCGCAATCCATAGATGCAAGAGACTTCAAAGAAATGAAGCATCTCAAGGGAGTGGAGAAGCAACTGACCTACCACGACGCGAAGCCACGGCTGCTGCTGGGCCAGGACAACTGGCACCTGCTACTGCCTCTGCGAGTCAGACGAGGCAACAAGAATCAACCGGTAGCGACCTTGACGAAGCTCGGCTGGGTTCTTCACGGTTTCGCGGCAACTTCGAGCACTAAGTCATCCTCTACCTATGCCGTCTATCAGGTGAGTAGGGTGGATCCCCTAAAGCAGGAAGTGGAGAGATATTTTAGTCTAGAGTCAGTAGGCATTATTCCCAAACCCAAACAAAGTCCCCAAGACGTCCAGGCAGTCCAAATCCTAGAAAACGGGGTTAGGAACATAGGAAACAGGTATGAGGCCCCCCTGATATGGGCAGATCGAGCATGCACTATGCCTAACAATTACAGTCACGCTCTTAAGAGACTGAAAGGCATAGAGCATAAGATGGATAAGGACTCTGAGTTCGGTAGGAAATACTCGGAGCACATCAACGACATGGTGGCAAAGGGCTACGCGGAGAGGAGGGACAGCACAGGTGATGAGGTACGCAAATGGTACCTGCCCCACTTCGCAGTAACCAACCCGAATAAACCAGGTAAGATTAGAATAGTTTACGACGCCGCTGCCAGAACGGGTGACATATCACTGAACGATATGTTATTAACGGGACCGGACATGCTTCGGTCCCTCCCGGGAATTCTCCTGCGCTTCAGGGAAAAGGCGACTGCGATCACGGGTGACATCAAAGAGATGTTCTCACAAATTAAGATCCGACGTGCGGATCAGGACGCGCAGAGATTCCTGTGGAGAAACGGCCGCAGGACAGGGCCGCCCGACGAGTACGTAATGACTTCAATGATCTTTGGAGCAGCATCGTCGCCGTTTACGGCGCTCTTCGTAAAAGGTAAGAACGCCGCTCAGTTTAGGGATAAATATCCCGAAGCCACAACCATCATCTCGCGCGATCATTACATGGATGATTGCATCGCAAGCGTGGATCCGGAGCATGCGAGTCGCCTTATTAAGGAAATCGAGTTCATTCACTCGCAGGCCGGATTCCACATGAGAGATTGGGCTAGTAACGATGCCCGTGCGACTGCAGTCATCCCTGAGAATGTTCAAAATAAGGCAATGGTTGATCTAACTTCAGGGACGTCACCCACTGTTAGGGCCCTAGGATTGCTATGGGACCCGAACACCGACACGTTGGGCTTCGCCGTGAATCTCTCCAAATTCCCTGAAGGCATTCTGAAAGGAGACGTGACGCCGACCAAAAGGCAAGTATTGAGCCTTTTAATGTCCCTCTACGATCCACAAGTGTTCGCCACTCCGTTCACAATGGCAGGGCGAATCATCTTCCAACACGTGTGGCATAGCGGAATCGGCTGGGATGAAAAGCTCAGTGAACGTGAAGATAAGGCGTGGAAAACCTGGATCGACGGCCTACCGGATTTGAAAGGAATCAGGATACCCAGATGGTATCATCAGGTAAGTCAGAACTTCCGCGCCCACTTACATGTGTCCACGGACGCGAGTGAGAAAGCCTACGGAGCCGTGGCCTTGGGTCTTCCACTACGAGGACGGCAGTACTGGTACTGCACTAGTGGCAAGTAAGGGGCGAGTGACCCCACTCAAACCCGTTTCCGTGCCACGTTTAGAGCTCCAAGCGGCACTAATAGGGGTACGCTTGGCCGATATGATAGAGGAAGAACATCGAATCAAGCCCGAGAGACGAGTCTTTTGGTCAGACTCAACGACAGTTCTCTCATGGGTCCGGACCGACGCCACTCTCTTCAAACCGTTCGTCGCGCACCGCGTGGCGGAAATCAATGAGAAAACCATGCATGGTGAGTGGAATTGGCTACCAACCGCAGAGAACGTAGCCGACGAACTATCTAGGGGACTCAACAGTCTCCACAATGATCTTCGATGGTTCACCGGTCCAACCTTCCTCACCAGGCCCGAGTCCGAATGGCCAACCCGAGGCCACGTAGAGCTCTCCGACGAGACGTCGGAAGAATTAAAGAAGGCAGCCATACACGTCACTGTAGAATCTGCCTCTAAAAGCGATCACCTGCCACGCGCCGATCGTTTCAGCAGCTTCAAAAGATTAATCAGGACAACTGCGCGAGTACTGCAGTTCATAGATAATTTAAAGAATTCAACCCAGAACCAAGTCGGCACTGTGGGTAAAGTCGCGCCCATTAAAGAGCAACACTTAGAGACCGCGCTATTTTTATGGTTAAAAAGGATACAAGAGGACTCCTTTGGCGAAGAAATTAAGAGGCTACGTGTGGGAAAAGACGTAGCCAGATCGAGTCCTCTAGCGCGGATCTCTACCCGTATCGGAACGGACGGCTTGCTACACCTACACGGTAGAACAGGGCGGAACTCCGACTTTCCACAGAGCTTTTCGGAACCCATCATACTAGACGGTAAACATCCGGTGACAAGCCTACTCGTCATCGATTACCACCGTAAGTTTCAACACGCGAATAATGAAACCGTGGTAAACGAAATTAGGCAAAAAAACCGTGGTAAACGAAATTAGGCAAAAGTACCATGTCATCAGTTTACGACCCACTGTAAGACGAGTAGCCTTCGAATGCCAACATTGCAAGTTGCGCCGATCCACGACCGCCACACCAATGATGGGAGACCTGCCGATAGAAAGGGTAAGTAGCCATTTCAGGCCCTTCACCTATTGCGGATTGGACTATATGGGCCCACTCCAAGTGACAATAGGACGTCGCCACGAGAAAAGGTACGTAGCCCTTTTTACTTGTATGTCAGTTCGGGCGATACATTTAGAATTAGTTCACAGCCTGTCGACGGACTCCGCGATTATGGCTGTGCGGAGATTCATCTCCCGAAGGGGAAACCCAAAGGTAATGTTAAGTGACAACGCCACGTGTTTCAAGGGCGCCGACTCGGAGCTTCGGCGCGCTGTGGCAGAGCAGGACGTGAACACAATGATCGAGTTCGCGCAATCTAAGGGATTCAAATGGAGTTTCCTATCGCCGTCCGCCCCATTCATGGGCGGAGCATGGGAGCGTTTGGTAAGGTCAGTAAAAGGATCACTCAAAACTACACTCAAAGAAAGGGCACCAAAGGAGGAAGTCCTTCTGACTCTCCTCGCCGAGGCCGAAAGTATCATTAACTCTCGGCCACTAACTTATGTACCTGTGGAAGCAGATGATAGGGAAGCTTTAACTCCAAACCACTTCCTACTTGGGTCCTCCTCCGGGACACCACCGCCTGGGAACTTTGATGATAGGGATGTAATTTTAAAGCGCACATGGCGCACTGCTCAACGGCTGGCCGACATGTTTTGGCAACGATGGGTAAAGGAATACCTCCCCACGTTGCGGCCCAGACCGAATTGTAAGAGTAATGAAAATCTCCAAGCGGGGGATTTAGTATTAATAGTAGATCCAAACTTACCCCGAAACGTGTGGCCACGCGGGGTCATCCAGGCGGTATTCCCGGGCAAGGACGGTATAGTTCGAGTCGCGGACGTTCGTACCAAGGGAGGGATCTTCCGACGACCTACGAGGAAACTGGTCCGGCTTCCGACAGGGACGGCGTCATCTCACCCTGAAGAAAAAGGTGCTGAGAGTCGGCTCTCCGCACCAGGGGGGAGAGATGTTAACGATGACGCCTCAAATTAGTAACATAAGATGTATTTGTATATTTACCTTTGTGATTTACGTATTTTGTAACATTTAATTATACATTTACAGAGTGTTTTAATGCCCCATTGTTATTGAGAATTTATGATATACATTTATGTGTAGTTGTGTATAATTGTATTTATGTAACATGTGATTTATTAAAGATAACAACATTATTAAAAGTTACTCCGAAAAAGACGCGAGTTGTAAAACTCAAGATTGTAAGCGTCAATATTATTATTGTTGTCCTTGTCTGAAATACTATCTGTCCTTGTCATATACTGTCTTGCTCCCACACGTGTTATTGAATAAAGATGGCCTGAGGCGCCCCCGATTGGACGATACACGAAACCCCTTGCTTCCGAGAAGCTAGTTGAGACAGTAAGATCGGGAATAAAAATAGGCCCATTTTGAGTGCAAATCAGTAGCAACTGGGAATTCAACAGAGCAACTTACAACTGAACTGAAAACTGAAAATCACTGCAGCTCTCACCAGTAATAGCGCGCTCTCAAGAACACTGTCTCAACGCTTGCTTCCCACGCATCTTGATCGGCTCCTCAGAGGCATCCGACTTTAGTGTATGTTCGTGTACCGCCAGTACGGGCAAGCTCCTTGGACGTAATTTTAATTACGATCCGACCAGAGTTTTATTTATTACGTCACCCCCAGGCCCGTACACCTAACATCCTCGGTACGCAACAATGTTGTTAATGTTAAGTAATAATAATGTATAAGAATTTATTACATTGTGAAAATAAAAGTCTTTCATTTTTAAATTTGTGACCACTCTATACAAGACTTTGTCAATGTATGAAAATAACCAAAATTTACATCCCAACATTGCCTGGCTTTAATTTAGGCTACTTGTGTACATATTTCGATTTTCAATAAACAATAACACTAACTAATTTTTAAATAAACACTAACTTTATAAAAATACAGTTCAATATAGAGTGGAAAGTTTGTGGTTTTGTGTCTTGTAATACTTTTTAACAATGTAGGCAGTTTGCCTGGTATTAAATGTCGTTACAGATCTACTTCTGTAGTAATATAATGTAATAAAATAACACCGAATGAAATCCCGAAGATAAGATTTTGAACTTTATTTACTACACAGCAAAGTTGAAAATGGCTTTTAAATTTCGAAGATATCTTAAAAGCGTAAAACTTAGTTGCGGCAATTTAAGGTAACATTTAAAAAATTACCCCGTAAGAAAAAAGTTCATTATATCTGAAATGTCAATTTGACAACGACGTTTCTTTGTTTACATAAAAAATCCTCTAATTAAAAATTTTAGATTAATAAGTAAATGTGCTGTTCTAATGTTCTAATAAATGTTAGTATCTACAATTCTACTAGTAGGTCGATATTGACTTTACAATATACTAAGCGATTATTGCCAACATGTACCTAAATATTTCTAATGCCAGCAAGGAACTTTTAGAGCATTCTCTGACTTTTCGCTGAGGGTGGATTGACCACTCGGGATTATACATATGAAGGGTTTATAAAATAAAGATTTGGATTATTCATTTTATTTATTCATTTAAACTTTTAAATATTGGAATTATACATAAATATTCAGTATTAATAATAGTTTACTTACTATGTATACTCGTATACCCATATACTTTTTCATCTTTTGTCCGGTTTGTGGCGGGCGGCAAAATTGTCAGTTTGTTTGTGGTTTAACTTTTAGTGTTGCCATTTTTTTCGTCTGAAACTACCATAGCAAGGCATTAACATCAAGCTATACGACTGTTGCATGTCGCAACAATCATATAGCTTAATTGCCGTCTTTTTATAAATTGAGAATCACGGTCGTTGGCTAGTGCGAGGATATAGATAAGAGTCTGCAACAATGCCTTGGTTCTTTAGTTTTCATTATTAGTTGGCCCTATTGGACCAAGTCGTGCTTAACACGTCAAACTCGACCGGCACGATAAAAACTCAAACATGCGAGTAAGCCGAACGTTTTTTTTTTTATATTCATTACACCAAAGAATATAAGTACTGACGTATCCATACATGTTTGGTTTCTATCTTTCAACTATGTAGTATAGTGTCGACAAGACTTTACTCATACATATGAGTAGGATCCTGTAAAGAAAGTCTTAAGTAGTGCTCAGTGGTGTGTCACGTATCTCCAGCACTGAATAAGTACAGTACTGATAGTTTGATATAAAAGCTCGTGTCAATTTTTGTCGTATACCTGCCTTGTTGATGAATGCCTGTACACGTATCGTTCTTGTCAATGTATTTAAAGGTATATTGTAAAAGATATAAGTCACTGACCACTACATGCAAGGCAAACGAGCGCTCGTGAGTTGTAAGAAGTATATAGTTTGATACGTAACGTGTCATAATTAATTATTCTAGTTAGAGGAGATCAAGGTAATACATAGTTATTTATCATTTTTATTGGTCAATTCGTGGGCGAAATATCTACTCAATTTCGCTGCTGTATGAAAAAACTTAGACTCAATATACGTGTAATCTACGATTATATCTACTGTTTATCTCTAAGTATACGATTCGGTATGTGTAAAGAACAATAGCTTTGTTGTGCGCGACATATACTGCGCCGATTTCGTTGTGGTTTCCACTACTGTGTAGTGTGTTTATCCGTGATACGTAATAAGATACCTTTTATCAAAATCGGTGCAGCAGTTTTGAAGACAAGGTCAGGGGCGGATAATAATGAACGGTGATATCTGAGTGAGGCATGATTGTGTTATTCCCTAAGAGCGTATCGTAAGGTTATTTAGATGTGCAGGTTATTGAAATCTAAGTAGGTACAATGACAAACTGATTTGGAAATTGTGTCCAAAGCGGGCGCAACCGCAGGCAAATGCCAGTGTACCTATAAATAAAACAGAGTGTATACAATATTGCCCATATTTGGCGCGATTTTTGAAGTTAATTGGGCCCGAACTTATACTGATACAATAGTCTCATAAACTTGGCTATAGTGAACATATTCATATAACATAATATCACTAACATTTCAATGAAACTAGTACGACCAGAATCACCTCCAATTTAACGTACTTTAACTGCAATGATCTACATCAATGGATCTAGCCTTGATCGTTCATCATGCATTATGTTCAATAACGTTTCGATATCACCCCATAATGTCCCATTGCAGTTCTCACCTTACAAGCATGAGTAGGTACATTGCGAATCGCTCAATCTATATATAAAAAAGAGGTAAAATTGTGTGTTTGTAGGTATGTTGTAATCTCTGGAACTATTGAACCGATTTCAAAAATTCTTTCACAAATAGGAAGCTACATTATCCGTGTCTAATATAGACTATATTTTACTTTGAAAAAAAAACTTATAAACCGAAGCGAAGCGAGGGCGGTTGCTAGTTACTTATTTATTATACGGGAAGCATTGCGTGTAACACAATTTAACACAGATAGAAAGAAAACTATAATTAGGAAGGGTATAAAGGAGAACAGAAAATGACTACATACAACTTCTGCTCTATCTAATGAGACCGCAACACTAGAAGTCGAATGCAATTAGACATAAAAAATGATAAACCCAGATATACTTAATGGATTTGTATAATTTTTTTGTTGTTGTATATCTAAGGTCATTTATTAAAAAGTTTAGCATTTAAAATTTACCGCTAATGTTTTTCGTTACTCAGTTTGTTCAATAAGGTTTGTCACATACCGTCTGCGATAATTTCAGTTGCCGCCACGCCCTATAGGTCAGTGATCTTGTGATCTTCATCAATTACCTATATATATATATCCATGAATCCATGATAATGTTATCTTCAAATGGTAGTATTCATCATACGTTTTATATTGTTTTTTTTTAAATTATAAACAAATTCGAGGACATTGATAAAATAATATCGAACTTTGTTTTTGTATAAAACGAACGAACGAACCTATATTAATATCATCTAAAATATACATATTAATATTTTACATTCGCTGGTCTGAAAACTATAGGTAATTCGTGGTAATGAAATGGATATTGTTGTATTCTTGTTTTTATTGTTTATTGTTAGCATTAATCCGTCATTGTAAAACCTTATAATGTATATATTTTACATATTTCGTCTATTTATTCTCTTTACCACGCAAGGTTAAATGGAAGAAATCGCTTTAGTGATAAGGCCGCCGGTTGTACTTCTAATTACTTGTACTTTTGTATTACTCCGTATGTTTATTGGTGTACAATAAAGTGTGTCTATCTATCTACATAAATAAATAAAAAGTAGTGATAAACATTGCTACTTATCAAATGGACTAGTTTTTAACATATTTGCATTGTCCGACTGGCCACGTAGCCTAGGTTAGTCGCAATGGGTGGTAGGTGGTCAGACTAGCTTATGATTACATGAGGTAGCAAAAGTCCAGACAAGACAATTTTTGTTCTATTGAAATATAGCAGCAGACGAGAGGACAGTCCACCTGTTGGTAAGTCGTTACTGTCGCTCATGGATATTCGAGATACCTACATGCTAACATCAGTCCTTCATGCCTTAATTTATAGATTTAAAAATGGATTCTGAGAAAGGGTTGTAAAAATGGATAGGATGGGAAGGGAGTGGGCTCTGGCATGTTTCACTCACTACTGGAACATGTACATACGGAATAGGATAAAGTGTGTTAATGTACTACATTTTCTGATAGTCTTCTGTGAGGGAGGGGTAACTTGGACAGTCGAGTGCGCTCAGCGGCTGAGGGATTGCAGTCTACACTCTCCCTACCATAAAGTTTCAAACATAAATGTGAACTGTATGGTAGACAACATCTAGATTTGTTTGTTGAGTCGGAGAACTTGAAACGGAATCAAGACAAACAATGTCAGCACTCAGCTGGTGGATACAGACAGGAGAGATCAATAGCAGAGTTGCAAAAATGCTAAATTGCCCGCTGAAAATCGATACAAATCGTTAGTTATTTTATACGAAATGAAACAAGTTAATAGTGCGATATGATGATGTATTTATAAATCATCAATTGAAATCACAAACATCAATATACATTATTGTAGGGGGAGAGCGCATCTATCACAGAATACTACCTTGAAATGTACTGCGTGTCCTACTTTATCGTATTTCCCCAACGTACGTACATGTTTCGGTAGTGAGTAAGATATGCCGTATAGAGTGAGGTAGTGAGTAAGACGTACGTACATTGGGGAATATGACAAAGTGGGAAATGCTATTGCCTTTCAAGGTAGTGTTTTATGAGAGAGGGGTTAAGAGACCATTCGAATGCTCCCAGCGGCTGTTGGAGTGCAGCATGCACCGTTCCCCTCAAAAATTGATAAAAATACAAGTTAATTCAAGTTTGTTAAAAATTGGCAAAACATAATCTAAAAACCGCAGAAATAACAATGTCACTGTCTCGTTTAATTTTTGTAGTGTTTGTAGCTGCAGTGATTACATCATTCACTGAGTGGTCAATAAAAAACAATTGTAAATCCTGATATTGCTCTACAACTCTCGATATAGCTATACAGCACTGAGACTCTGGACCCGTTCGTATGCTTGTACATGATGTGGCTCTGAAGCGCAGGTCGCGAATAGAAAATACAGCTGCACCAGCTGCAGGTGACCGTGTCACGTGGGTGGATCAAAGCAATTGTTGATTGAAGTATCATTACGGAAACGCGATTCTATCGGTAAATATACCGATAAATCGGTAACTTTAGCAACATTGGTCAATAGGTTCACGTTCAACATAAATACATATGACTTTCTTCATCTACAATAGTAACAGATTTTATCTTTAATTTTTATTAATGTATTGATATATTGCTCTATATTTACATTAGATAAAAACAGATAATATCGTTTGTTGTTGCGACACGTGGATTTATAAATAAGTACCAAACTTTAGTACAGTCTTTGGCTCCATCTGAAGTTAAAAACAATTAAAAATATAAAATTACTAACAAACACATTAAATAAATAATACGTCCGTTGTAGGGAGTACAATGTAAAGTAATTTTAGGGTTATTTGCAAAACAATATAGTAATATAAACTCTATTCCCTTGACCTTCGCCGAGATCAAATTAATTATATTGGAATTATTTTGCATAAGTATCTAACATAAGTTAGAACGTAAGTTATCATGTTTAGGGGGGAGAGTGCATGCTCATTCCCACAGCCGCTGGGTGCACTCGACTAGCTACGTTACCCCTCTCTCACAGAAGACTACCTTTTGAAATGTACTGCATTTCCCACTTTATCTTATTTCCCCAATGTACGTACGTGTTTCGGTAGTGAGTGAGATATGCCAGAGCCCATTTCCACACCATCCTCTCCCTCCCCATTTTCCCAATCCATTCCTTAATCTATAAAGGTAGGCAGCGCAGCCGGGGGCGTGTTAATGTTTGACATACTGGACTGACGTTGGCATGTATCGCTGATGACTATGGATGACAATATCCACTTTCAACAGTAAAAATAAACAATTGGTTAAATATTTGTCAAAACACACATCACCATGTCAGTGACTTGATGTCACCGATTACGTGTAGTTACAGTTCGAGGAAATTAATAAATTCCCGGCATGTCCTATAGATACATTGGTATAATTGAGGAAGAGGCTAGGTATATAGGTTTACAATATTTATAGTAACAATATTTGGATGTTCTGTCACTTTACTGAGTACTCATTAATCGGTATCCAGGTATCATTAAGGAACAAGGTAGGACACGACTATATATTATCAGTGAGTGGCGACTTGACTGGCAGAATTTTTAAACATTGGTTGTTCGTCCATCGGAGCGTGAACGTAAAATAAGTTTTGACGGCGATGTTATTTTTATAACTATACATATATCTAGTTATAATTTTTAACTGTTTAAGTGCATTTATTTACTGTCTTTATTTTTATCTAATTTATTGTATATCGGTTTTTATGCCTTTAATAAAGAGATTATTATTACTATTATTATTACGTTATTATTGTAATAAGTTGGCATAAGACGGAGAATAGACACTTATGACTGTACCACTGCTCGTTCATAATTATGGATTTTATTTAAATTCTGTCTTTGTATGTTGGGAGAGTTCCCTCAATGTTAAGAATCATCGTGATTCTCCCAATGAAGCCTGTTTACGCTCGTCCTCCGTGTGTTGCGATCATTGGGTTATTAGAACATTGAAAGTACAGGCTATCAAAAACTGGCTATTAATACAGCTTATTCTTTTTGACCGTTTCAGCAAACTTTAATGAGATGTTTCCGAAATCATTTGTGGCATTATCTAAGCAAAAGGACCTTATTGTTGGTATTGATTTATTATTGACTTTGGTTAAAATTTCTGTCGTAACACGTCTATGTTTCAAGTTTTTGTTTAAATAGAAACACGCTCTAACATCTGATTTTTACGATAAAGCAATGAAAATGTTATATTTTTTAAGATTTCACTAAAGTCTCAATATTTGGGAAACTACAGCTCACAATAAGGTTGCTTTCTCAGATTAGTTCACATTTTATTACTGTGTGAATAATTCCAAGTCAGTTGACTATTTAAACGATTTATTTTCAAAGTTAGACATAAATCATTGTAACAATCATAAAGATAACACACAGAATTTCACCAAAACAAACTGTCAAACACTAAACTTTCACCTTAAACTCCTTAGTTAGCTTAGACAGATTAGATAGATAGCTCCCTAGATTTTCAATTGTACTAGAACTATTGATTCAAACCAGGGTTTGTTTATTCACTAGATGCTGACATTGTGCAACTTATTATACGTTACACACATTTATCAGTGTGCACAGATTTTGTATTCACATTTTACATTATATTCGCGTTTTGGCGTCGGTATTTTTTATCAGATCTGACACCATTTTATTATTAATTGAGAAATGTACCAAATAAATATAAAGTAAATATTTTTCCAATATTAAATTAGATTACTCGAATGGAAAGATATAAAAACGAGGAAATCTAATAAGTCTGTTGGGGGACTAGCCACGTTACTCCTCTCTCACAGGAGACTACCTTGAAATGTACTGCATTTCACTTTATTCTGCTTCACCAATTTATGTACGCGTGTCGGTAGTGAGTGAGATATGCCAGAGCTCAGTCCTAACCTATCCCTCCCCATTTTCTCAACCCTTGCTCCAAATCCATTTCCTTAAATCTCCGAAGGTAGACAGCGTATCTGGGGGCGTGCCAACGTTCAACGTCATTCTGGACTGATGTTGGCATATATCGCGCATGGCCATGGGTGGACTGGCGTTATTCAGGTGGACTGTCAGCACGTTTGGTGTCATCTTCGCACAAAAAAAATCTTTTCACGATGTGGATTTATCTACGAGTGTTGAAGAGTGTATATTAATATTAACTAAGAAATAATAATCTCTCCACGGAACTTCGCCTATCTAGAATGCGATTTCATAAAGAAAATTATTAAATTTAACTAGCACATCTCAAATAAAATATAGTCTTATTAAATTCCGCTATAATTAAAAAAAAAATATAAATTTAAAAAATCTCGAATAATATAAAAAATTCAACCTGTAGTTTCCGAGATAAACGCGTATAAAACTGCAAACAGACAGCGATTAATCTATATAGAAATTATTATTCAGAATTACTTACTCATATATTTGCCATTCTTGTAACAATAACAAAAAGAAAGTAGTAACTATGTATCCCAGTCAATTACATTGTAAATAGTTATAACTAGTTAACAGTTAATCTCTTCATTTAGATTAACTAATCTATGTTTACCTAAATTTTACCTAACGTTACTAAAATATCAGATAACTATTCTCATTTTTATGCGAGTTATCAGAACGTCATAACGAGTCCAACCAGCCAGTTGTGTTGTTATGAGTTGATAAACAAATATATTAATTTTATGTTGGACGGTGGTGTTCAAGATGTTGCACATAGGTGGTCGTGTTGTGAACAATTTGAGTGGAAAACGGTTTTACACAGTTGTCGGTTGGGATAAAGTTCCTATAGTAGGAGCGAAATTAAAAAAACAGGTGAGTTTCTAGATTGTAGAGATCGTACGAGAAGGTTTCTGAAAACGGAAGTATGTATATAACACGAATATATTTAGTGTAAAAAGGTCAATAAAAAATATATTTGTGAAATGAAATCGCTACGTTTAGTAAATAACAAACATAAATGACGAAATAAATACTATTCAATTGGTATAAATCGATAAGTTGTTTCACAATATAACACTGCAACTATCGATATGTAGGAGATAAGAATTGAAAAAGAACTTTTAATGAATATGCTTGATATAGACAATTAAGTCGTTGCACAAAATGAAATCAAGAATGTCAATGAAGTCAATGTTTGACATTACATGTCAAAAAGTCTGATTAAATGAAAATTTATTACGTATAAAACAAAATTAGACATGTTGACTGAGTTATAAATAAAGATTTCTTTATCGCCTAAAGTTTCCCGCTTATTTAAACTATAGATATTAATAACATAATAATTATGCTATATTACTACCATAACATCATCAGCCTGTCTTCACTGCTAGATATAAGTCTCCCAAAGCTCGTCACTGCTCTTGGGCTCTTTTCATCTAGCTATTGCTACTTATAACAGAAAACATTTAATGACAGTTTTGTTAACGTAACAACGTAGTTTCCTACGATATCACAATGTTTTTGAATACTCCAGAGGGCAAATGTCGCTAATATTTGCGACATTTGCCAATGAAGATTTCACAACTGTTTTATCCCGGGGCTTTTCAATTTTCACAACTGTGACTCTGTCGACACAGTTTAGAAACTTCTTTTATTTATAACTAAAATCTTTTACACCATTAGCTGTTATTGTGATTTTCGATCTTTTGGTCAGAACATGTCTAGGGGTCTTCTCCACTCGCTTTCATGCATTCTATTTTGTTTCAAGAGGGTTGAAGGGATTTGGACTGTTGATGTCCTGAATTTAAACCACGATAAGCTCCTTGTTTATTTGTCACTGGTACAAAGGTACCTTCAATCTTCAGTATTATGGAAAATAAAAAAGTTCTTAGACTGACTTTAAAATAGTTCGTGATTTTCTATTAACTAGTTAAGTGTGGCCTGACCCAATTGGGCCGCTAATACAGAAGATAATTGAAGATCAAAGATTAAAGCTTCGTATATTGTAACTAGTATTACTGTATTTTATACGATTTTCATTTTGAAAGTTAGTTTATAATCAGATTCGAAGACTATGAACCCTCTCCGAAACACAATTCTGCATATCCTTTCTACATTGTCAGGGTCTCTATGAGGCTTTATAGTCAAAATATTGAAGCCGAAGATTAAATACTGATGAAGATTGATTCATGCATCTGGCATAGACAGGCAGTGACACCACCGTTGATTGTTTATCTACGTTAGTCATTTTAAAATCGACGCATTCGTTATTGTAAAGAAATGCAATTTTAAAATTAATCATAATCAAATTAACAAAGTTACACATACAATAGTGTATTAGTAAGCAGACGTCTTTCCTACACGAGGATAAACAAGTGGTGTAATAACCACTATATTAAATAGAGATTACACGTGATGATAAGTGCTGATAAATATACGTATGTATATAATGAATAGGATACAATGTATCTGGATAGGTAAATTAGAAGTTATTTTAGTTTATTGCTCATTGATGTATTTGAAAATATAGATATTATGTTAATTGAAAATGATGTACTTTTTTTTGATGTACTATTTTTTGCTTTGGTACTGATGCTTGGTACTGCTTCACCTAATGGTATCCTGAACATTATAACTTTAGCAGTAATTCAGTTAGCAGTAATAACAAAATGTTTAATCTCAATAAAGAAATGTTTGTAAAAAACTTGCCAATCTTTGTAGTAGCTTGGCCACTAAAATTAGTCTTTGGTGACACCTTTATCAAATTTTGCAAATGGCTTGGTCATTTCCACAATTCTTATTTGATACTTACTGACATAATATGGCATATTGTGACTATTTTTAAACGCATAATAGAAGCGTTATATTATAATGATTCTATTAAGCGAAATAGTCACTTACAGAAAAAATGGCCAAAACACGATTTGGCGGAATTCAGATCTCACAACTTTTATTCACCGAACGTTGGCAATAAAGTCTTTCATTTATAGAATACTAGCTTCTGCCCGTGGCTTCGCCCGCGTGGAATTCGGTTATCGCGGTAATTACCCTAAGTCCGTCCCTGGGTTTCAATCTATCTCCGTACCAAATTTCATCAAAATCGGTTCCGTGGTTTAGCCGTGAAAAGGTAACAGACAGAGTTACTTTTTCGCATTTAATATTAGTATAGATATGGCTGATGAGTGGTCAGATCGCATAATGGTAAGGAATGATATTTCTTTCAAAAATGTTTTCCTTGGGGACCACTATACATACATATTACAAATTACATTTATTTCTTACTCGATTTTCGTAAGTTTCAACTCCACTCTGTGTATGAAGGAGACACTCCAGTCTAAGTAGTCTTCAAGAGAGCTGTGAATAGGATTTCGCAAGGCCGGCGGCGCGCCCGCATACCCCCTGGTGTTGCAGGTGTCCATGGGCGGCGGTAACATTTACCATCACGTGGGACCGCTTGCTATAAAATGCTATAAAAATTGCTATAAAATTGCCGTTTGCTATAAAAAACCCTCTTCTCTATAAAAAAAAAAGTAGTTTTTTGGACCTTCAATATAAGTGATTAGTCTAATGCCTTATCACGTCACGTTATTACGTTATTACATTTACTTAATATTTTCAGTTTGAAATACTATTCTATAATATTCGCCCGTGTCATTCCAATCCACTTTTTGACGTATAATATCTATTCAGTACCTAGTTAATTGATATGTTGTGCTTAAATTACAAGTAGGTATATCATACTATTAGGTATAGTTAGATCTACCGCCTTAAAGGTATATTGATTATTATCAAAGTAAGTAAGTATCTATGGTAAGTACGTATGCCACAGTACAAGGTCCAGCGATATCAATTACAATCGTTTAATACGTGTGCAGTGTTCTACATACCGACACTCATAAACGAACACTATCAATGAAGGCGGCTGGTTGTTTGTTGGTCGAAGTCCGCAGTTATTTTGCTCTTTGGACTGCCGCATTTTTATTGTATTGATTCTAATATGCAGATTAGGTGGAAACATCTATGTTAATAACTAAATATACCATATTATTTATTTGTAGCCACATAGGGCTTTAAATAAACAGGTAAAATAAACTTAGGTAAATAGGTTAAATGTATACATAACATTAATATAAACGACATCAACATAAACTTGTAGCACTAAAACGCATTTTAGTGGCGTATAATAAATATAGTTCTTTTAAATAAAATTCCAATGAAAGATGAAATTAACATTTTTCAAAACAAATTTACTTTTTTGCGTAGTAAATGCTATTACTTTATACTTAGATGATTTTTTAACCGACAAAACATAACATACAATAAATAAAATGAAATAAATAAATATAAATAGTGTCAAATAAGTATCGAGAATTTGGAATAAACAAAATGCCCGCGTAAAATGCCTGCGTAAAAATATATTGCTGTTAGGTTGGCACTATTGTGGCTAATTTTCATGTAAAGATTTGGCGCGATCTGTCAAATAGTTGTTTGAAAATTTTCATATTTGCTAGACGACCTCGAATGTACTTTGCGAATTTTACAATAGATAAAACTATCGAACAAAGAATTTGCTTCAAATTTTGTGTTGCCAACAATATTTCTTGTGCGGAATCATTGTAAATGTTAGAGAAGGCCTACGGTGAGTCGATTTTATCAAAACAAGAACATATGAGTGGTACAAAGCATTCACAGAAGGCCGAGAAGTGGTTGAAGTCTTGTCTCGTTCTGGTCGATCTACAACGTCTGCGACTGAAAAAAATATCAACAAGTTCACCTTGTTGATATTTTGGATATCTTGATATCTTGGACATGCTGGTAAATCGTCGCGCTAGCTTAAGAGATATACGAGTATATGGCTCAGGTTGACATGTGTCACAAATTCGTTCACACCATTTTGGTTGATGTTTTAAGTATGAAGTTCCGATGGGACTGAATTTTCGTCAAAAAGATACCCACCAACAAGTTGCTACAGACATGCTTGAACGAGCCAATGCGGATCCCACATTCTTGAAAGGCATCATAACGGGTGACGAAACGTGGGTTTATCAGTTTGAGATACAAACCAGCCAACAAGCTTCGGAATGGCGTTTCGATAGCAAACCGAAGCCGAAAAAACGACGTCAAAGCCACTCAAAAATCAAAGTAATTTTAACTGTTTTCTTTGATTATCATGGTGTTGTCCACTCAGAATTCCTGTCATGAATGAACAATGTCAATGAACATTATTATCATGAAACGATTACGAGAGAATATTCGTCGGAAAAGACCAGATTTGTGGAACAACAATTCTTGGATACTGCACCACGATAATGCGCCGTCTCACACCTCAATCATCGTACGGAAATTTTTAGCCACAAATTCAACGAATGTCATCGACCAAGCACCATATTCGTCAGATATGGCCACGTGTGACTTTTTCTTATTCCCCAGACTCAAATTACCACTTCGTGGCAGACGTTTTGAGTCCATTGACGTAATAAAACAAAATTCGTTAAAAGAGCTAAAGGCCATACTGGAAAGTGCCTATAAGAAGTGTTTCGACGAATGGATTATTCGCTGGCAAAAGTGTATTGCATCAAATGGAGCCGTACTTACACATTTATTTTTTAAAATATTAAACTTTGATAACATTAATAATCGAGTTTAACATGTTTTATATTATAATGTCCGTTTATTTATATTCTGAAGGTCAAAGGTCACGGTATCTGTGCCGTCTAAGAACAACGCTTGAATATTATTAGTAGTGATCGGTAGAATTAATTATGCACGGCGGAATGAATAGGAATGACATATACATAGATAGGATAATAATTTGTAAATGAACATGACTTTGCAAGGCCGACAGCGCACCCCCATCACCCCCGATGTCGCGAATACAATACGCGAATAAGGAATTTCGGGTTTATCTCATTTTCTGTATTGTGTATCGTTAATGAAAAACGTGAATTATGTAATGTAAAATTTATACAGAACGTCAATGTTCATTATATATTTAACGCGGCCGCTTGGCCAGCGTAGCGTTTTACGACATTTCTTCATATACGAGACAATGTGCGTGAGAAGGCAGTGGCCGATAAAAGGGCAGGCTACGGTTACGGTAGCTATAAAAGGGCAGGCTACGGTTACGGTAGCTATAAAAGGGCAGGCTACGGTTACGGTAGCTATAAAAGGGCAGGCTACGGTTACGGTAGCTATAAAAGGGCAGGCTACGGTTACGGTAGCTATAAAAGGGCAGGCTACGATTACGGTAGCTATAAAAGGGCAGGCTACGGTTACGGTAGCTATAAAAGGGCAGGCTACGGTTACGGTAGCTATAAAAGGGCAGGCTACGGTTACGGTAGCTATAAAAGGGCAGGCTACGATTACGGTAGCTATAAAAGGGCAGGCTACGGTTACGGTAGCTATAAAATAATAGTTTTTCCTACTAACAGTACAGATTAGACAAAAGTTATTTTGTATAAACAACATAAACAACACACATTAAAGGCTTGTCGCTTAATGTAGGTACCCATTCCGCCAACAGCTTTTCAATGTGGTTAATCCTGCTAACCCCACTTGGAGGCGTTTGAGGTTATGCTAGTTAATTTTCCTTAAAAGGGAAATTAAAGTTATTAAACCTACATTTAAAATGAAATTAAAAAAAAAAACAACTTATGCTATCCCCTAAAAATATTCGCACTTAGGTATTTAAGTTCAGATTAAATAAAAAGGGTTTCCAATCACAAACAAAGCTGTTTCATTACGGGAGCATAAATTTTGAAGGAAATTACCTGAGCCTATAGAAATTTAACGGGCCATTTCAGTTTTGAACTGTGATTTAGGCCTCCTCTTACCTCAATTATCGAAATTAACGGTTGCCTAATGCTCAATTTTATTCGAGATTATAATTTATTCGTAATAACGGCTTTTAATATTTTCTGAGTTTTACGATTGCAAACGTTATCCGTGAAAGTAATGTTGGTAAAACGTTTATTTTCGAGTTTCGTTAACTTTGGCTCAAGACTTAAATTATAAGGTATTCGTAAAACATTTTCACCTGGCGAGCTTATGCGAACTGTTGTAGCCACAATTATCATAATCAAGACAGCTGACGCCTCGAATGTCACAAACCACAGGTCAATATCCTTGGCTACAATAAGTAATTGCTAAGGTACTGGACGGTTTGCTTGACGGACACCTGGAAGAATACTCGATTGCACGATGCCCAGTTCGGCTTTAGGCCTGGTCTATCGACTGATAGTGCAATATTAACACTCAAGCACACTGTCGAGTACTATGCGGCACGGAAGACACCAGTAGTTGCATGATATTTGGACCTGTCAAAGGCATTCGATTTAGTATCTTATGATGTCCCAGGTGAGGGTCACAAAACTTCTGAATTTTTGGTACAGTTTGGTTGGATGCCATGTTGAATGGATATATGTTAACCACATTAGTTATGCAAACATCAGAATTGATCAGTTATTGATGATTAACCACATTAGTTATTGATTAGTCCTCAGAAAGCTAGCTTATCGTCGCCCTCAGAAAGCTGTTCAGTATACGTGAGAGGTATGCGCCGGACTATGAACTCAGATACAAAGCTAAAAAGAGTGAGCTCATGATTTTCACAGCTGGTACCATACGATATATAAATATCACACCAGTACTGCTGTCGGACACTCCTCTTAATATTGTTGAGCAGTTTAAGTATCTGGGTCACTGGGTCGTCACAAACCTAAATGATAATAAAGATACGAGTATAGAGAGGGAATGAAGGGCCTTGTCTGTTCATCCGCAGTTGGTCCGCAGATTTGCACGATGTACAAAAGACGTAGAGTTGACGCTCTTAAGAGCGTTTTGTTGAACCTTACGCTGCTACGTCACTGCAGCGCTTCAACGATATTTGCTAAAGCGACTGTTGATGACTTTTTGCCGTAATGCGCAAACGTTGTGCTTCCCTGCTGGCGTGAATCCGAGCCAGCTCCAACAGCATTCTGAACGCAAAATCTTTGCTAGGGACCTAAGATTTAGAATCGATGTTAAGCCGGCCTTGTGGTGTTGACCCGCTTTACAATATTACCACCCCATCTCTCCCCGTGGGTGTCGCAAAAGGCGACCATGGATTAACAAAGCAGCCACCACAAGCCCATAAGACCTACACCACCTATGAAAGAGTAGACCCGCCAACCAGCTTGGCTAGCGTGGCGTTTTAGTGCCGCACATCCTCCATGCACTAGACTATGTCCACGAGGAAGCCCACGTCTAGCAATGGAGGACAACAAGTAAGGTTCGTTACGGTTATGCCGTTAAGTGACGTGTGAAGGCGAAGGTGATCGTCATAGATTGCAGTTCTGACGCAATTTATTATAAATTCTCAAATAACCAATCGCCGCCTTAGAATGAAGACAACTTACAGTTCCACGGCTTTTCTTAAAGCATTTCGCGTTTCCGCATCCAGTTACGAATTTAAAATTCACTCGCAAAAATCTTTGCAAGAGGATTGCAAGGGGCGGATTAGGCAAAGGATAAGCGAAGGAGGCGCCAATTTCTAAGGATTACTCCATTCCTGTATCTTTCAGGTGTGCCAGCTCCCACGGTATTTGTGCATAGCCTTAATATAAGGTATTATTTAAATAAGGTAAACATAATATCTTTGGTATCTCTGGTTTACTAGAGTGCGATGGAGTACACCAGAACCGACCCCTGTTTTGTTGTAATGGAATTTATATTAAGAGTTGTTGAATAAATTATTATAAGGGTCCATTATAATTACCACGAGGAATGAATAAATAAACAGGATAAACGGAAAAGATTAATTATAGGTAAAATGTGTTAACAATAACACATATATATATACATATATATTTTATAGTGTTTTGCGTTTCTCAGTTATTGCCCGGATGGCGAATGGTTATAAATATCATTCAAATATACATATAATATCATTCAGTTATAGTTCATAATTAGCCCAGTTAGATCAGTTGATAGTCCCCTGCTTGTTGTGCAAAAGGTCGCGGGTTCGATTGCCGGTCGGACAGTCATTTGTCTAAAGACAGGTCTGGGTGTTGCATTTGTTGTGTTCGTCTTTGTATGTGTCTCTGGACCAACGACACTGAATCCCAGTGTAGGCCATAGTGTGGTGATAATTTTAAAAAAAATCTTTCAAATATTAATTTATATGGGACTTGACCAATAAAGCTGTTACTTAGTTAGTTCTATATTTCACTTATGTCTTTTCGAGTAATAAATAATGCATGACCATTAATATATATTATGCATTATGTAAAACTCCCATATAAGTTCCATTTAATTATTTTAAACAAATTCAAAATTCCATAGTAATAACAAGGTCCGTTTGTTTAGATAATATCACATATAAGTCCTTGACATATTAACCCAATGGTAGCCATTAGATAATCGAGGACCGATACGTAATAAATGACCATAAAATTTACACGCCTGTAAAATACGAAGGGTGCCATTCGTGTAATAAAAACATGAAAACGTCCCCTATCAGCTCGTCCTTCGTCTTTTTTAATAACATCTCACAAATACGGACATGGAAACGACTCACTACAAAACAAGATGTTATGAGCATCTTTTATTACATTCCCCAAGCTCGAGGCAAATGATATCACCTGATATTAAATAATATTTACCGCTTGCCCTGCGCCGAATCTACTGCAGGTTGAATGAAGACGAAAACTGGCTCATTGAAATAAATTGTTTTCGCACCTTTTACACAAAATAATTGGCTAACTTTTCCTACGTGTATGTAACTTAACGTAAACAGCCTTTTTTTCGTCCACTGCCGAAAATGGGCCCCTTGTGCATGAGGAATGTATGGCCTTGAAATGTCACACTGCTGGCGGCTTTGTTATCCCTTAGTTGCTTTTTACGGTAACCACGGGAAGAGATAGGATGATGCTAATCCTAAAGCCGGCCAACATCGTATGTACAATAAGCTAATTTTCTAGAATATCTATAGAATATAGAACAGTTTCATAAAGAACTCCATTTTCTCTTTGGTTATTTCAAAAGAACAAGTATTTTAATTAGAGACCATGTTGCAAGAATTTATAATAAACACTGCATCTCATTAAAAAAGCAAAATAATAATTTTATTTTGCTTTTTTAATGAAATGCACGAATATAATGAGAAAGAACGGTCCTCTTCTCTTAAGTAAGTACCTATAATTAGTTAGGTCATGTTAATTAAACGTGTAGTGGCATCTGGTTGTATAATTAAACCGTATTTAAGTAAAAATAAGGGACTGTAATTCTAGGACCACAATAGGTATTAATAGGCATAATAGGTAGGTATTAAGTTATTGAGATGTTCTTGCACGCTTAATCACATCAAAGCTAAAATATAGTGTAAATTACACCAAAGCTAAAATATAGTGTAAATTATATCTAAGCTAAAATATAGTGTAAATTACATCAAAGCTAAATATCGTGTAAATTATACCAAAGCTAAAATACAGTGTAAATTACATCAAAGATAAAATATAGTGTAAATTACATCAAACCTAAATATTGTGTAAATTACATCAACGCTAAAATACAGTGTAAATTACATCAAAGCTAAAATAAAGTGTAAATTACATCAAAGCTAAAATATAGTGTAAATTACACTAACGCTAAAATATAGTGTAAATTACATCAAAGCTAAATATCAGGTAAATTACATCAAAGCTAAAATATAGTGTAAATTACATCAAAGCTAGATAGAATACAGTGTAATTTACACAATTAGCGATGCAAATCTTGACATTCCAATATTACCCTTGGGCGCACTTGACCACAAATAAAAAGATTACTCTGCATCTATATTAAGTTAGTCTATCTATATTATATTAGTTATATTAAGTTATATATGTCAAGTAATAATGAAAAATAGCACAATGAAGAGAGAGAGAGACGTAGTAACAATTATAAATAAAAGTAACGCAACACTTGAAATTCAGTAACTTTTGTAAGTAGTGAAATTGCGTTTGATTCTCACTGCAATTACCTCATGAATGAATCACTGTTAAAAAAGTAAGAATAGCTAAGATAGCTGGTCGCTAGAAAAGCAACATTATAATAGAAGTTATATATGTCAAGTAATAATGAAAAATAGCACAATGAAGAGAGAGAGAGAGACGTAGTAACAATTATAAATAAAAGTAACGCAACACTTGTAATTCAGTAACTTTTGTAAGTAGTGAAGTTTCGTTTGATTCTCACTGCAATTACCTCATGAATGAATCACTGTTAAAAAGTAAGAATAGCTAAGATAGCTGGTCGCTAGAAAAGCAACATTATAATAGAACGTTTTCTTTTACTCAGGGTCAGAACGTAGATAAGCGCAGCCTCGCAAGCGCCGAAAGAAAACAGCGCACATTCACTGACAGATCGCAGCTGAAATACGCCAGAAGACTGGTAGTGAAACTCGGCAGCGCGGTCATCACCAGGGAGGACGGCAATGGGCTGGCACTTGGCAGATTGGCGTCCATTGTCGAACAGGTTGGTATTATCACATATAAACATCTACATATTAACATAAACTAACCTGTTTATTCCATATTAATTTAATCTAACTCCACCAAAGATTATCAAAGTAGGTATGTCGTTTATTGATAGAATAGGAACACGGTTGATAGTGAAGCTTGGTAGCGCCGTCATTACCAAGGGGAGTGACAACGAGATTAGTGTCCATTGTTGAAGAGGCGTGCATTCTGTCATATACGAATATCTACTAACACAACATTACATAACCTATTAATTATATATTAAATTCATTCAACTTTATACTAATAGTTATCAAAATATTATTGTTATCGTATGCCGTTCACCGCTAGAATAAACATAGTACGGCTATAAGGCTGGTAGTGAAGATATGTAACACCGTCATCTCTAGAAGGTAACTGGCTGGCACTTGGGAGATTGGTGTCTGTTCTCTACACATATCGTAATTTTAATGTACCTATTCCATATTAACTTATTTCAACTAATTTACTTTACTAATAATAGTTATTAAACTTAAGTTGTTCACCGATGGAATAGCCGTACTTCTACAAGAATGGTAGTGAAAGGCAAAAGTGTCGTTATTATTAGGGAGGGTGGAAATGGAATGGCATTTGGGAGGTACAGAGATACATTTCCTAGAACGGGTTTATTCGTATTTATAACTTTTAATATATTCCCGAATATCAACTTAATATGATTTAATTTACCCTATGGTAAGTGACTTGTAACTCCATGTAGTGAGTCTTCTATCTCGCGTACTTCAGCTACGTATATAGCTGAAGTACACGAGAATGTTGTTCAATCAATGGTATATATGTATTTTAAGATTTACCTGAGGCAAAGACTAACTTAGTTATGTCTTTGCATCTCCCATATTAAAACAGGTTGCTTGACGACCAATTTAGGTAACTAAGGCGAGATTTATATTTGTGGTTAACTTGTACGATTATCTTGTTCTAAGATCTCTTTACACATGTCTGGGGCGGGCGTTATTCACACGACCGAAATTCACAGTGCTCGCTAGACCCAATTACTTACCCTGTTCTTTCGCTCCACACCGTTATAATGTCTGTCGTCCCCCTTCTAGAACAGAAAATCTCATTTATTTTAAAACGAATTACCGTGTTAAGGTATGTCAAAGTTTAGTGGTGAGAGCAGGGACGGTATTTTCATTCCCATTTAAAACGCTAAGTGAAATGAATCGTTAATAATCGTTTTAAAAATTAAACCGCTTTTAAAAGCATTTGAATTAAAATGTTAAAACCCAGAAATGTAAATGCTTGGAAACATGTTTGAGTAAATACTTTTAACATCTTTGCCAATTTTTAAGTAATTACGGTCTGACTGATATTTGTTGACCTATATGTGAATTTACAGTGACCTAGTTTTTGATTGAATTTCACCCTCCTTGATGGTTATTTCTGATTTCGTACTTATCATTTTAATAGAGATTTTTACAGGAAAATGTACAGTCGGTATAATTTAATAAACACATATTTCAATCATTTATAGAAAAACCTTAATACCTACGTTTTTAAATGAATTTTATATATATAAGTTTAGATTTTCTCACTTGATATTTTAATAAATAACATTTAAAAACGTTTTAAACATGTAGAATCTACATTTTAAAAAGTAATCGTACGTTATTCATGAATCATGATAATTTATTTAGGCATGTATTTAAACGACTAGCAAATATATACAAAATTTGGTCCGCTATAATATATACCTATGATTGCAAAAATAATAGGTTGGCAGCAAATCGTTATCAGCTTACAATGTTTTTATTGTGAGCAGAATTTTACTATTTTAGGCAGCCATTAGGCCATCAGAATTTATAATGTGCGATCAGATTAAGAGGATCAATTTGACTAAAAATAGGCATCTATGATATATTTAGATCCTTATTTTTTAATTTGTCCAGCAAATAAAGTGAATTAGTAAATGCAAATTATGACCTATTCGGCTTCAACCGCACTTCTTAATGACAATGAAATGATGTCAAAAAATACTAAATGAATTGAATTACCCTACTCTACTCTACGCTACGCTACTCTACCCTACCCTCCGTTGATCGATCATTTATCTGCTGACATGAAAATTATAACGCATAAAATTATAACGGTCTATCTTCCACAAATTAAAGGGAATATAATAAAATAGAAAGATAAGCCCTTAATCCTTTTACTTTTGAACAATTCGCAATACATTTGGCAGCAATAGTTTACAATACAGATTTTTAAGATTTCATAAGATTTTTAAGCCTTTTAAATTTCATCTTACTACACAACAAAACACACGATTGGCGTACTGTCGGTATAGACAGTCAATCTGGCAAACAGAAAAACATAAAAGGGGTGCTATATAAAATACAATACATCCAACATACAAACGTCACATTCAACCAATCACTTATCTCGCTTTCGTACTTCACTCAACTTCACTATCCTTCTATCCATTCATTCACTACTGTCAACATAATTAATCAATTTAAATTTCACGCCGTAGACCTCTCCTATTCCACATTTATCTATTTATATTAACGGGTCTCAGCGCATTTTGTCGTCTGACGCTACGCCATATATTGCGAGTGTTGTGTGTCGCAACTTTCCGGACTATGAAAACCGAATGCGAGTTAGTTAATGAAACTGCTCGCAATTCTCGACGTGGACTATCCGCCTCTTTAGTCAGCTCGTGACCATGGTTGGTGCAACCAAACCGAAACGTCGAGTAAAATGAATAAGGTAAACATTCGCGCTGAGACCCGTTTAAATAGATAAATATGCTATTGTACCTTATCATATTTCTATAACACATAATAATATCAAATTTACATTTACCTTTGGTAAATACATATTTGTATTACGTATCTTATTATCGCACTCACAACTCCCTTACTCAAGGTTGTCTAGAAGACTGCTATAATTGCTTTATAGATTGCAATAAAGTGCTAACACCGTCTTGCTTGTATTCTCTTCTGTAAACATTAATTTAAATATTTATC
Source organism: Sesia apiformis (assembly GCA_914767545.1). Taxonomy (NCBI): domain Eukaryota; kingdom Metazoa; phylum Arthropoda; class Insecta; order Lepidoptera; family Sesiidae; genus Sesia; species Sesia apiformis. Next base: position 4,177,575 of record OU611958.1, read on the forward strand.
TTAATGTAATTTTATACTGTACATTAAATTTGTGTATGTGTTTTTGTGTATGTGTGTGTGTGTGCGTGTGTGACGGGGTCTGTGAGGGAATGTGTATTAAAAATAGAATTCTCTTAACTCTTTGGCTGATGTGAAGTAAAAACAAGATAATAAATAATGTTGTTTGAGTTGCTTTTTAAAACTATCTATGCACCTAGTTATCAAGCACCTCGCATTAAAGAGATGGATAGCTTATTTAGTAAAAGGCAGTGAAATTTTAAGTAAAAGTTAGAATGATAGAGTAATAATAAAGAATTTTAAGAAGCAGATTGTTAGAAGATGCGAAGAGCGAGATAATGTATGCATTGAAATTAAAAAAAGTTATTTTAAACGTATACGGAGTGGAAGTAAAGGGGTTATAATTTGTCTAGTCGCAGAGACTCCTTATCATTCTAGAAGTCATACTCATCAATTTTAATTTGTATCAGACGCCTACATCTACGTGTTCTCTTTCACGTGTCTTGAATAAGATGGGTTTTCTTACGATGTTATCTTTTCGCTGAGCTTGTGATAATTGAATGAAATCTGTATGTAAACTCCGACAATACGGTAACAAAAGTTGGGTGTACTTGGGTTACGGAAATCATTCTGCTCAACGTGGGATTTCTTTCTATTATTTATTAACTTTTATTTTTATTATTCATTGTAACAATTATAAAATTGTATTGTAAAACGCTGTCATAAATTATAATTTGTCACCACACTTCGAAAAAACAAAAATATTATAATTTATTATAAAAAAAATCAAATTCTCAGTTAATCATATGTGAGTTAGTGATTATCTTAGTTACCATCAAAAAAAAAAAAAATTTATATCTTCAAGAGAGTCAAAGCAACCTGCCAAAACAAACTTCTTTAATTTGCGTTTGAAATCATTGGTATTACATAAATACTCTATAGGTAAATTCCTTCAAAATCTCTTACTTATATTTAGCATTTTAGCAGGTTGATATTTCAAGTGAAGCATAAGAAAAACACTAGTCTTTTACATATCTTTGTTTCCTTAGGTAGCGGAATGTCATCACGAAGGCCGGGAGTGTATTATGGTGACCAGCGGCGCTGTTGCTTTCGGCAGGCAGAAGTTGACTCAGGAACTGCTTATGTCGCTGTCAATGCGGGAGACATTGTCACCCAGCGACCATACAAGAGAGGTTAGTTGACAGTCTATTTATTAATAATTGTCACGATATCTTCTACTAGACTATATACGGACAACATCTAGTTAGTTGTAGGGGGAAAGTGCACGCTGCATTCCCACAGCCGTTGGGCACACTCGATTGTCCACGTTACCCCCCTCTCACAGAAGACTTGAATGTACTGCATTTTCTATTTTATCGTATTTCTCCAATGTACGTACGTGTTTCGGTAGTGAGTGAGATATGCCAGAGCCCATTCCCGTCCCATCCTCCCCTATCCCTCCCCGTTTTCCCTACCCTTTCTCCCAATCCATTCCATAATCTGCAAAGGTAGGCAACGTATCCGGGGGCGAGCCAACGTTTGTCATTCTGGACTGATGTTGGCATGTATCGCGGATGTCCATGGCCGACAGTATCCACTTATTATCAGGCGGACCGTATGCTCACCTGCCGCTTTTTTTCTATAAAAAAAAAGTTTATTGATAATAAACAACGTTGACCGCGTAGTGTGGGGCCGGCTTATATATATATATATATATATATATAAAGCGAATACAAATAAATATTTGAATAAATAAATTGTGACGTAATCTACGAAATGGGACCTATCTTGTCGGTTCTAATTTCGCAGATAATGAGATTTTAGCGTAATTATTTAAAAGGTAACAAGTTGTTAAATGCTTTATCAAAAAATCAGACGTTAAACAGATTTTACCAAATTTTAAGTTAGAATTTTTTTGTCATAGCCAATAATTGCATCCGACATTAAGGTCAATAAGATTACGTTACTCGGATAATCTATTTTAATCAATTTCGATCAATTAATCAATTTTGAAATTTTAATTAAATATAATATATAGAGCGGTGATAGGCTAGGGGTAGACAGATACTTGGCTCACATTCGTATGATCGAGTGTTGAAATCCTCGGCCCGTACCAATGAGTTTCCACTTAGGTAGGAATTTTTTTAAATTTTCTCTAGCTAGGCGGCAAGGGGAAACATCGAGAATCCTGTACTTCAGAAATAAAGAAAATCTGGAGTTTGTGATCCACCAACGTGGATTGGTGGGCCTGCGTCCCGAACCGCCCAGTGATTTACTAGGGGAGGCCTGTGCCCTGCAGTGGCACGTTACAGGCTGATCCAAAAAAAAAGTTAATGTATAAAATAACACTGACGAAATAAATCTGCTCTCACGAAAGTACACGTAGACTCATAAATTAATATGAGTGGTAATTACTAATGATTTATTTAGGACTAAAACCGACAGAAGTTCGTTTAGATAAAGATAATAATTTTATTTGTGGTCGTATCTAAATTTTAATTGGTAAGGTACGGTTGTAACTAAGGCGGGTCTTGATTGGACAGATTTGTAAAGTATTGATTTGTAGTGGGGTTAAAGTATGAAATTGCCGATTTGTACTGAAAAATTAAAACTCGTTTTTTTCTAAAATGTAACATATTTATTTAATCAAAATATTTACCCTCATTATCTATACATTGTTGCCATCTAATCGGAAGTTCATTTATGCCTTTGCGATAGAACTTTGGGGATGTAGATTCGACAAACTGTGTGAAAGCATTTTGTACTGCCTCTTGGGAAGAAAATTTTTTAAACAACTTTGAACAGTTTAAATCGCGTATATTTGACATTATTTATATCCCGACGTTTCGAACACTTTGCAGTGGACGTGGTCACGTTAAACCGTTCAAAGTTGTTTAATTGCTATGTATAGTAATCGCGAAAACCTAAGAAAATATTAAGAAAATTTTTTACAACGTAGAAAATTGTCCAAATCACGAAAAAAATGGTAGTCCGTTGGAGCAAGTTCTGGCGAGTACGGAGGATGACGTATGGTTTGTAACTGCAGCTCCTGTAGAGTTACAACGGTTTCTCGTGCAGTGTGAGGTCTTGCATTATCATGGAGCAATAATGATGAAGATCGATTCACGAGTCGGGGCTGTTTCACTGCTAGTTTCGCCATCATTGTTCGAAGTTCGGCACAGTAAACATCTGCTGTTATTGCTTGACCAGACCTGAGAAAGCTATAGTTGCAAAATGTTGCACATTTTTTAAAACAAGAACCTCATAGGTATCATGTGAAAAAAGTTTCACTCGAAAATCTCACACCATGAAGGTTTTATGTCAATTCAAAGTATCTATTACTATAAAACGGCAATTTCACACTTTAACCTCTATTATAATAAATAAATGTGAAAACATTTTAACGATAAAAGTAATTATGTTGTTGTTTATTCCCGCCAAACGATATTATTGCAATATTGTTATTTTTTTTATAAAAGAGATGGCAGACGAGAGGACGGGCCACGTGATGGTAAGTAGTCACCGCCGTCCGTGCGTACCTGGAACACCAAGAGGCGCATGGCAAATATTCTCATAGTGAAATGTAGTTAGGTTTCCTATGTTGAAATAAAATTGTAATAATTGTCTGTACTTAAATATTAAAAAATACAAAACGTATATTTGGAATTTTTGTATCTGTCTATCTGAACGCGCGTCATGCAAAAAACCACTTGGCGAGTATTAATGAAATATGGCGTAGTTGTAACTTATGTGCCGGGTTAAAATTTAGGGTATTGATTCCCAAGGGAATCAAGCTAATCATACATACCCTAACGTCTACGCGTACAATGTCACGGGCAATGTTAGTTGATTAATATATTCAGCAGAAAAAAAAAATCTTCTAACTTTAGACAATTTAATAAGATAATCTCCCGGTGATATTTTTAATGAATCTGAACAAGTAGAGCGTAATTTCAAAACAAATTGAATTGGACGCTAAGACGTTTTATTCAATTTGGGTTATACAAAGAATTATGTTTTAGAGGCATAGGTACTTATTACGTTCATTGTGCACATTTTACGTAAAATATATTCGATGAATCGAAGTTTTAAAACGTCACAAGGTATTTAAAAAGGATTCTCGAGACATTAATCTGCGTCAGAGGATAAAGAGATATTCCATTGTTAGGGTCCCTTCGATGGACTTTATAAATGAATTGGTCTTTTAGAATTTCGATTAAATTATGAATGAAGGAGGAATATTGTAAGAGAATATACTGTGACGTATATGGCCTTAACGTGTAACCATCTTTCAGTTTTAAACTGCGAGCGACTTGTAAGTAACAGTAGCTTATAAGTAATATAGGTACAATAGATTAAAATGTAGTTTAATTGTAAATCATAACATTATGCGCCAGACATTATGGATAAAGTTGTATTAATTCCTCCATTCAATTATGCGCATTCCAAATATATAGATTGAGCGATCAATCGTACATTTTTATAGAGAGAAAGCGTCAATTGAGTAGACTGTCCACCTAATGATGAGCGATTCGTGTCCAATATCTGTAAAAAATGGCGATCATTGGCGAGCCCGCAAATGGACTGTTTAAATTTGGGCTTAAAGGACGAGGACGTTAAGCGACGCACTAACAAGAAGATTGTCCATATATAAATAAATGCTTGGTCGTAACAATTTAATAACATATGTAAGTATTTAGAATGCCTACAAACATTTCGATTGTGCACATTTCCAAGATATGTAAAAATAATTGATTTGATGGAGAATCAGCAGTATTATTTCTCTCAACTCAGAAAACTTATCAACCAATCTCATTCCATTTTATTGGAATGAAATGGGATGAGATTGGATTTGATTTTATCTAAATTTACCTTAAATGATAAACAATATTTTATTTTCATGCAGGATGCCGGTAGTATTTTGGACCCGAGGGCAGCGGCGGCGGTCGGACAATCAGAGCTCATGTCGATGTACGACGCCATGTTCTCACAGTACAACGTTAAGATTGCACAGGTATGTTGCACAGGATCAACTGAAAGTGAGTTTCTAGACGTGAAAAATGATTGGGATTTTTAGAGTGTTGTCATACATGGATCATCCGCACGATTTTTCGAGTGTTGTCATACATGGATCATCCGCACGATTTTTAGTGTGTTGTATGTATGACGTATGTATAGAGTCATATGTATGTATACGTTGTATGTATGACTCTATTGTATGTATAGAGTGTTGTCATACATGGATCATCCGCACAATTTTTAGAGTGTTGTCATAGATGGATCATCCGCACAATTTTTAGAGTTTTGGCATACATGGATCATCCGCACAATTTTTAGAGTTTTGGCATACATGGATCATCCGCACAATTTTTAGAGTTTTGGCATACATGGATCATCCGCACAATTTTTAGAGTGTTGTCATACATGGATCATCCGTATAATTTTTAGAGTTTTGGCATACATGGATCATCCGCACAATTTTTAGAGTGTTGTCATACATGGATCATCCGCATAATTTTTAGACTGTTGTCATACATGGATAATCTGGACAATTTTTAGAGTGTTGGCATACATGGATCATCCGCACAATTTTTAGAGTGTTGTCATAGATGGATCATCCGCACAATTTTTAGAGTTTTGGCATACATGGATCATCCGCACAATTTTTAGAGTGTTGTCATAGATGGATCATCCGCACAATTTTTAGAGTGTTGTCATAGATGGATCATCCGCACAATTTTTAAATAAGACTTCTTAAAATGTTATATTTTTTAACTTTGTCTACGTTATTAGATTTATTGGCGTTAATGAGAGGCCTTGCTTAATACCCTTCTGTTATTTAACTAAACACTGAGAGAAATACTATCCCAAATTCTTGTATCTGGTAACCAGAATTTGGTTATACCTAAGAATTGAAGACAATCAGACTTCTATGTGTTATTTGCATAATACAAATGTATTGATTTGCATGTATTGATTTGTAGTAACATGTATACTTTTAACTTAAATGGAAAACCATTCAACAAGTCGAACTTGCCTATGGGCGCGGGGCAAATTTCTCTGAATGTTCCGTAACTCATGTCTTATTATTATTCTTACCGACTCGCGATCTCGCGGTACCCTCCCAAAGTAACGCCCTAAGCCGAGGTCCGTTCCTTCCGCCGGTCTACCGGCGGCCGGGGAGCCCTTAGGCTTGTTGCTGCACACACTCTTTACTCCTGGCTGAGCGCCTTCTGCGCTCGCCCTAAACCATACATGTCCGGTGACTCTTGAAAGGCCATTAGGGCCACAAGAATTTAGCCATTCCGAAAAAAAAATCATGTCTTAGATATTATTCAATGTTTTTTATGCCGCCTCTTTCTACCATTCTATAACTCTATAGCACAGGGCTTCCTTTGTGTCATTTCACGAGGTCATTTCAGAATACAATCCAGTGCATATTATAAACATAACAGATTTTTTTTAAATTCTTCGTATTTTTTAACCTTTACTGATAAGTGATAAGCTAGTTATAAAATCCATTGTATTTCTCAGTGCTACAGGCCGGGGTTTGAACTCATATTCTTTAAGTCGAGAACAAGTACCCCATCCAAGGATTTCTCGTTCTTTGTGAAAATACCTCCTGCAAAATTGATATATTATTAGCAAGAGCAATCTAGCTAACTATAATCAATGGATAGATAAACTATCCTCTAACTTAAGACTACTATATAGGTTGTGTTTTTAGGCAACTTATGCAGTCCCCAGTTTTTAATTACTCGGAATAATTTACAACGAAGAAACATCTAAGTCAAGCCTTTGGTTTTCGATGGCGGATAATTTGTAAACAAATCTTTTTTGTTCTTAATCCTTTTGTGCACCCAAAACAACTTGAAGGCTTACGAACGACCTTTCCACGGGAAAAATGACTTGTGAAAAGTGTTTTCTTCCGGGAAAAAAGTAATTGAGGAGAATTACGGAAATCCAAACAACAAGGAAAGTAAATTTTTGGTTAGCCAAAATTAAATTAAGAACTGTTTTCGTAAGAATATTCACTAATTTGAATCTAGCGGAAAAACAGACTAAAATTAAAATTTTGTGACCTCGAAAATATGGCAATTGTTTATTTTCCGGACAAAATTCATTATGCTTTCAATACACATGTCGAAGCCAATTTGAATGTTAACAATTCCGCGAAAAAATATTTGCTTGTGGATTCAGATTTAGTATATTTTAGATTCAACTAGCTTCTGTTTGTGATTTGATCTGCATAAAATTAGATTTTTCATAAAATTTTCAAACGAATGTCGCTGCCATAAAATTCAATTTTTTACAAAAATAAAAATACAAAATCCTGCAAATGTTTCAGTTAATCTAGTTAGGTACTAACCAAACTATATATTACTGAAAATCTTGTGTCAATTGTATAAAGGGATGAAAAATCTAAAAAGGATACTTCGTATCGTTTTTAATATATTTTCACTTAATATCTATGTTCTCATTTATAGGAAAATGATCATTGTTAATTGTATATGAAAATTTTGTGTATTAACCTATATGGTCCTAAATTTTGCGATGCATTTACTGCTGTTGCCGACTTCATAAAAAAAGAAGCAAATTTCGGGTGTTTTGAATCTTTGTGTTCAGAATTGAAAAAAAAAACTGAACTCACATACCTACCACCAACATAATTATCCATTGCTGGTGTGTGTCTTCCCCAAGGCTCGTCCCATACACGATTATCGCTCTTCTTATTTAGCTACTACTTTTTCACGTACCTATCTATTTAGTGGAAATATAATTTGCACTGCCAATAACTAGAGACCCTCAAGCCCTCAAGGGTTCTAGTTAGGGACAAATAAAGGAATGATCAGAGTTATTCTACCGCTGAGCCTAGCCGCGGCTTATTTTGAATACCGTGTAGGTACCCATTCTCTTGTTCGTCTCGACACTCGGAGCATGTTAATTAATACCTTAATTAAACTCAGCATGCACGTCTGGGTATGTAAATGTATACGCGAATTCTACACGCTTCTGTAGTGTTGTCATTAAGATAAAAAAGTTTTAACGACGCGACCCCTCTAATTTGTTAGGAAGAGCGGCGATCTCAAACAAGTTAATGAGACTATCCTAACAAGATTATTCTGTTGGCACTTGGGTGTCATCAAGAACTTGTGAAGTATTCCGGGTATTATTATTTTTTCAGACTACTGTTTTTAAGTTATTTGTTGTAACACTGTTTCGTTTTCTTTTAACTTTTCTTTCTTTGCTAAACGGAGCAACAGGCAGTTCAATTGGTTCAAATCCAGCAAGCTTTGTTATGACTTTGTGTGACTTGAGTGATTTCACCTATACCTAACAGTGGAGAGACATAGACTGATAGAAGTCAATAATAGCGGAATGTATTTGTATAAGATCTAACTGATAGCGTAATTAGTCTCGCAGAGATTTCTCGGGTGTAACTTACTCCATATTATTTCGTAGCGTACTTGTTACCCGTAAGGCTTCGATAAAATTCCAGCTTTCCACATCAATCCCTTTTTACATCGTCGTTTTCGAATAGTAAGATTCAGTACCCTATTAACTGTTCCATCCTTTAAACCGTGACCCTAGGGACGTGAAAAGTTTCACTCGTTTCTTTTAGCCCTAGGCAAGGGTTGAAATAAATTTACGACATTTTACTCCTAAAGGGAATTCTATTTTTCAAACTTGAAAGATTTTAGTGGATATTGCACTCAGATCTTTTCACATAGTATTGAAAGTTACTTACTGGATTCGGGACAGTAGTTAAAGAATTTTATTAAATGGACCAAATACAAAAACTTTCTGAACATTCAAAGAAATTTAATTAGTTTTATGACCTTAAATTGTCTTTAGTGTCCTTCTGAGTAAGGAGTCGTATGAAGATGAACATGTATTTACATTCATTTTCAGAAGTTACTTTTGTAAGATCTGATATTGTTTACAACTAACTTACAATCATATAAAACTTACTAGTGGCTTTTTTCTCTGCATTTCTTAGTATTACTTATTTGAATTCCGTATTTCTTGAAACATGTGTCCCACATATTCAATGTTTTTTTTTTGAAGACTCCAAATGCTGAGTTTCCAGTCCGTCCAGGCCACAGGCGTATGTCAGTACCAGTAGCATTTTGCACAGAAATGTTCATACTAACAGTTGCTAAGCCGATAAAAACGCAGACAGAGAACAAACAAAGCTTTCTCTACCAAATGTTTAAACTGAAAACTCGAATAATTATTTGAGGAAAGCGTTTCAGTGGCAGAAAAGCATTTAGACATCAAAGTATTTACTGTGGTCATTTCACCTGTCTGAATCAGAAAGGATAACCTTTTCTACTAAGACCTCGCTCTAGTCGTAAAATAAATGTTTACTTTGTAAGGAGTGAAAAAAAGTTAGTTAATAAAACTATGTTACAATGTTTCAAATAACTATATAAAATACTTTTGATAGTTTTAAAAGCTTTGTAGGTACTTTACTTAAAACTCGATTATGATATTAAATCATCGTGGAGACCTATAAACGATGTGACGACCTTGACGTTATTGTAAAGACTGGTCGTCGACAGCACAATAACCGAAAGGAATGTAGGGAATTGAGGACGGACGTTGCCTAGCTGTGAGACAGTAGAAATTCATAATATTTTTTTTTAAGGATGTAGGTGTCAGACGAGCATACAGTCCACCTGATGGTAAGTGGATACTGTCGCCCATAGACATCCGCGATACATGCCAACATTAGTCCAAAATGACAAACGTTGGCACGCCCCCGGAATTTCTACTGCGTTGCGTCTGCCTACCTTTGGAAATATAGGAATGGATTTGGAGAAAGGGTTGGGAAAATGGGGAGAGATAGGATGGGAATGGGTTCTGCCACATCTCACTCACTACCGAAACACGTACGTACATTAAGGAAATAAGATAAAGTGGGAAATGCAGTACATTGCCAGGTGTACCTTTTCTGTGAGACAGGGGTAACGAGGCCATTCGAGTGCGCCCAGCAGCTGTTGGATTGTAGCGTGCACTCTCCCCCTCGAAGCACTCATAATAAATAAATATAAAATCCCCACTTGCCCCAGTAGGTATTTTCGATCTCGTATACTTAATTTTAGGATCTAGAGACAAATACAAGGACCAGACGACCTACCAACCAGAACATCCGTCCTAGACCCTAGCAAACATTTGTGTTTAAACAAAGGAAATCGGAAAATCGAATATGACATCTTTTAGTCTTGGCACTACCAACTGGGCTAATTTGGCAAAATCTCTTAACATAATTATTATAATAATTTTAATAATTTTTAATAATTTTAATTTTAATACTCTTAACATAATTTTACAATAATCGCTTCAACTATGATATTTCATCTCACTAGATATCTATTGCTAAAGGCATCAGCATACGCTCGGCTACTTTAAACCATTCAACCATTTCAACCATTCAACTATTGAACGTTTTCAATGATACCATTCAACGAAACTACATTTTCGCTGTGCTTAACGTCGAAGCTACTAGAGCTGCGTATTCGGCTAATTCCCTCAAACGAAAACGGATGTCCGTTGGCTTCTTAATGAGATCGTTACGGCTTGCTGTTTGTGTATGCAATTAACCCGTGTTCCTGTGTATCCCGCTTGTAGTTACTGCTAGAGTACTTTGAATACATTTAGTTTCCTTGTAATTTCTTATCCAAATGTAAATTAAGCTTTAATCACAGACCATAATAAAAGTTTAAGCGATGTGTCAATGAACAGCGAACTGAAGCAGTCTGTGTAAGAATGTACATATGAGTGTATAAAAACTTTGTTATTGATCGTAATGGGAGCGATCGGCGTAGTATGATGACATACCAATATATGTGTGGACATCGAGTGTATTGACACTCAGCTTAGTTTCAATACGTCCATTCGTTGAAAGGAGACGTTAAATTTATAATATGTTTTGAATTTAAGAGCCATTTCACGATTTAAGCGAAAAATACAAGTATTTGAGCTCTTCTATGGGTGAAATGAAAGTTGCTTTATATTTCTGAGTAAATATTTTAAATAGCTTATTTCTTTGTATTGACATTTAATGTAATAGATTTCGAAATATTTCTTTATTTATCCTGTAGTACTCAACCATGTTTTCGCAAAAACGCGAGTAGTAAGAACTTCAGAGCCGTGCTTCTTCCACTAAAGTTCATTAATTCAACAAGATAAGGCACAATTATACGTAGTATATAATTCTATTGACAGATAGTGTACTAATATTTCCGTGAATTAACACAAATCACGAAAAAAAAAAGTGTGACAATTTCGACGTATAATACTGCAACTACATACATTTGCAGTTGTTATATTTAACTGCAATTTTTAATCATTTATTATAGATTTTTTTTAATTATACTTAGAACAAAATCAATTTTGTATCTAATTAAAACGAAAAGATAAGTATTTTTATAAATTATGATTAATTATATATATTTTTTAATATCACAAAACTGCTCTAATTGCTCTATTAACTATTATATTCGGGGATTTTCGCGTCGGCCATTATTATGGCGCAAGCGCTAGTGGTGGGTAATCAAGACTTTTCGGAGTAGTTTAACTAACCTAATCCTACTCCGCCTGCGGATCCAACTCCTCTTAGTAACTCCTTAACTCTTTTACGTAATCACTATCGATGCTAGTGTTGGGTAATCCAGCACAAGGAAAAAAAGAAGCTCTATGGAACAATTTAACTCTTGATACATCTATGCTAAAAAAAAAAGGTCGCGCCATCGAGGAGTAATCTCCGACGATCGGAGTAGTAAGTAGTAAGGAGTAAATGGAACAATTAAGGGATTTCACTCTTAATACACCTATCCTAAAAAAAAAAAGGTCGCGCCATCGAGGAGTAATCTCCGACGATCGGAGTAGTAAGTAGTAAGGAGTAAATGGAACAATTAAGGGATTTCACTCTTAATACACCTATCCTAAAAAAAAAAAGGTCGCGCCATCGAGGAGTAATCTCCGACAATCGGAGTAGTAAGAAGTAAATGGAACAATTATGGGATTTCACTCTTTTCATTAGAGCTGGCCGTCATCTAGTCCCGATCTTAATCCACTCGATTATGATTTATGGTCTGTTTTAGATAGTGATAATGTTTTAGAGTTAAACCATGATAATATTGAATCCCTAAAACATTCTGTAAGGGTGGCAGTTGCCAATTTACTAATGGAAAGGGTGCGTGTTTCAATTGAAAACTGGCCACAATGTTCGAAAGATTGTACAAGGTGGGCCAAAAGAAATCACCCTATTGGAAGATGCTCTTATTTTTGCAAATGGCCGCCAATGTCAAATCTGTTTTGACATTTGTGGACTAGACAGATGTAGAATACAAGTGAACAAGCCATGGAGCGATACACTCCCCAAGAACGCGGAATAATCGTGTCTATTTTTTTGCGTAACAATTCGTCTGTGGTGTTGGCGCAGCGCGAATTCCGTCGCCGATTCCCCGGTCGTCCGACACCGACTGCGCAAACACTGCTCCGTTTGGCCACCAACCTTGAAGAGTATGGGACCACACGAGACGTTGCCAAGAGTGGCCGGCCCCGGAGCGCCCGTTCTGCCAAGAATATCGCCGCTGTTGCCGAGGATGTCGAGCTGTCGCCGGAAACATCGACCAGACGCCGTGCCTCGCAATTAGCCATCAGCCGGTCGTCCCTAAGGCGAATTTTGGTCAAAGACCTGCGCATGTTCCCGTACAAAGTCCAGTCCGTGCATCAGCTGCTGCCTGTCAACCGCCAAACGCGTGTAACCTACGCCCAAGCCATCCTCAATCTCGAGGACGAAGTGGACGATTTTTCGACCAAAATCATAATGAGCGATGAGGCTCATTTCCACCTCAGCGGGTACGTGAACAAGCAAAACTATCGCTTCTGGGGCACCGAAAATTCACGAGTGATGCACGAGGAGCCATTACACCCGCTCAAAGTGACTGCATGGTGCGCTGTTCACGCTGGAGGAGTCATTGGGCCATTTTTTTTCGAGAACGCCGCTGGTCAAACGACAACAGTGGACGGTGCGCGCTATAGGGCCATGTTAACCGAGTTTTTTCTGCCGCAATTGGACGAATTAGGACTGGAGGACATGTGGTTCCAACAGGACGGAGCAACGGCACACACTGCGCGAGCCACAATGGATATTGTGAAGGCGGCGTTCCCGGGTCGCCTCATCTCTCGTTTTGGCGATTTGCACTGGCCCGCAAGATCGCCCGATTTAACCGTTCCAGACTTTTTTTGTGGGGTTTTTTGAAGTCCCGTGTTTACGTGAACAAGCCCGAGACCCTGGAAGCCCTCAAGGACAACATTCGACACGAGTGCGAGAATCTGTTGCCCGAAGTTCTCGGCGAAGTGGTGAAAAATGCCATAAAACGAGCCCATATGGCAATCAATTGTGACGGCGCCCATTTGGCCGATATCATCTTCTCGACTTGACCAATAAAATTCTAAAGGTTCAAATAAACATAATCAAACAACAGAATCGAAGTTTTTCATTTAGAAAAAAAATTAGAGTTAAAACAACATCGGATGACTTCTTTTGGCCCACCTTGTATAAACCCTAATGGTGGCCATTTCGAATAAACGTTATATTTTTAAAATGTTTACCTATTTATTTCTAAAATGACACAAATTCTTCTAATAGAATGATAATATAAAAATAAAAATATCAATGTTTTCTATGAAACAATATTTATGGCTAGACTAGATACAGTATCTAGATTATATATTTTGTGTGAATGCAAATGTTTTGTGTAAAAACTTTGATTTTGCTAATTTTGAGGGAAAAGATATACAGACCTACACTGTATAGGTAGACAATATATGCGACCTATATGGTTGCATATATTGTACATTTGCTTTTTATATTATATCGACATTATCGACTCAGATCCATGGACGAAAATGTGAAAGCATTCCATTCATTTGTCATTCACGTTTATCGGAATCGGTACGTGTGTCGGGTCGATGCTGGTATAAAGCAATTACGTGAAACCAATCTCTCCTAGTCTTTGAACCAAGCAATCTCAACTACACATTACCGGCGACATCTTCTTCGTTCATTTAAATTTTTAGTGGTACCAATTTGTCTGCAAAATGCGAGAGGAGAATGCTGATGCCATGTCTACTGACGTGACGTTATGACGTCACGTATGTGTGACACGTGATACATAATAGTAATCTGTTTTCTTCTGGTGTAGAATATATAATAGGACTTAACTGTCATAGATAATACTAGCATCTGCTCCAGGCTTCGCCAGCTTTTGTCCCTTTCTCTAGAGTACCTAGAAAAGTGGGGATAATAAAGTTGATTTCATTATACATTTTCTGATATACAATTTCATCGAGATATATCGTCGTGATCAAAAGTACGAAAGTATTTGACCGATTTTGTTAAGTATCTAGTAAGCCAGGCTTACGGGCTTCTAAAAAAATACTGTTTCTTGTTTCTTTTAAAAATAGTTTTTTTTTGTTTCTCCTCAAATTTTGTTCGAAGAACTGTAAGTATGTGAGATTAAAGAATTTCAATACCTTCAGATTCCGAGCAGGAAGAATCACCAATGCGAATGGGTCTCTTCGAGATACATAATATACATGTCATGTGTCTACGCTAGGAGACACTGCGAGCTCTACTCGTTTGGCGAAATAAAACCCGGTTTGCTTTTATTGACTGGTTTTATTACTGGATACAATATTAATGCGTCTCGGCTCACGATTTTGATTGACTGTCTTTTTTTATGTAAAACAAGTATGTAAGCACCAAAAACGGAAGGCTACCCATATTTTGTGACGGTAGTGAAAAATGCTGAAGCGGCGATGTCACGCCGAAATGAAAAAAATCTGTCACAGTCGCCAAAAAAACTGTGTCTACGTTTGGAGACACTGCGAGTTTTACTCCTTTGGCGAAATAAAACCCGAAAGTTTTGCTTGTATTGACTGGTTTTATTACTGGATGCAATGTTAGTGCGTCTCGACTCACGATTTTGATTGACTGTCAATTTGTATGTAAAAACAAGTAGGTAAAAACCAAAAACGGCAGGCTACCCATATTTTGTGACGGTAGTGAAATAAAAATGAAAAATGTTGAAGCGGCGATGTGGAGCCGCGACATAATGTATATTATATATCTTGAATATTATGAGATACATGTCATCTTGTATCCTTGTCTACTTTCGTTTCTTAATCTCTTTTATGTAATTACACGAATCATAATTAGTTGCCTTTGAGACAGTGTGAGAGTAGGTCGTGTTCAATTTATATAGATCAATTATAACGTAAATTATAAAATAATTATGGCACCACCTGATTCTAAACGAGGGAAAATTATTCTTTCACACACAAGCTCGACAAGTTATTTTATTAAAGAAAATCTTTTCTTCGTATTAAAAAAACAATCATTTTTAATAAAGTCATTTTTCAAAAACGTTTTTATGAACCTGATGTCAACACGTAACATATTCCAAATTCGACTATATATCCCTCACGAACACGAAGAATGAGGATGATTTACGATTAAGTACCTACTCTTATTAGATTTCATTGTCACACTTTGTTGATTAAATCACACTTGTAATTGCTCTATATAAACCAGTACAAATTCATGTTTAGTATGAATTTTGAATATCGATTCAAATAATGTTTAAACTCTTGATAATGTTTACTTATTCACCATCAACGATAATAAGTGACACATGTGACATAAAAATTCTGAACTTTATTAGTGTTAGAATAAAGTATTCATTTAATAATTTCAATAGGGTTATTAAGATTTTTAATTCAATTATATGAATAAACGAAGAGGCCGAAGTCTTGTCTCATTACACGATGGCTTTTTCGTGTTCTCGAGTATTCACTTATACGGGCGCTGACTGAAGATGTCCAACAATTCGCTGCTAAAGCTATTTTGCGATACCTACAGGCTGTAGGCATTGGCGGCGAACTAAAAATAAAGAGACGATTACGATAAACCAGCCGAACAAGAATCCAAGAATCTGAATCCTCAATAGTGGTTCTCAGAAGTTCACGTATGCAATGATAACTATTAGCATGAGGCAGTAGATGGTATCGCACTGGATTTTATAATCGCACGGAATAGCACGGGCATCCCCCCGCCATAAAATTGATACACAGTTTGGAGGGAATTATTAAATAAAAAAATATAATAATAAATAAGTTGCGTTCACTTTTATTCGTCGGTCCTGCTCATTTGCTGGTACGAAAACATATGTCACGCACACAAGTAGCCGTGACTCGTGCGTTTCTTGATAACTTATGTTTTTACTTGGTATATTTATATTACGTTTATTTGCTACTCACACTATATTTACATCATGTATATTGATTACAGGTCCTAGTAACAAAGCCGGACTTCTACAACGATGAGACAAGGAAGAACTTGTTCTGCACGCTCTCAGAGCTGATATCTCTCAACATAGTACCCATTGTGAATACGAACGACGCGGTCAGCCCACCGATGTATATTCACGATGATACTGTCGTCCCCGGCACTGGGAAGAAGGTAAGTTATTTTCTAATTTTACGCGTAAATGATGAAGAATTTTTTTTCAAAAAATTTAAATACCTTTCGTGATGGCCAAATCAAACAACGATTTCAGAAATAAACATCGAATCAATGTTGTAAACGATGGAATTATATTAGGGGTTAAAGTATGAAATTGCCGATTTGTACTGAAAAATTAAAAATCGTTTTTTTCTAAAATGTAAATATTTATTTAATCAAAATATTTACCCTCATTATCTATACATTGTTGCCATCTAATCGGAAGTTTATTTATGCCTTTGCGATAGAACTCTGGGGATGTAGATTCGACAAACTGTGTGAAAGCATTTTGTACTGCCTCTTGGGAAGAAAATTTTTCACCACGTAGAAAATTGTCCAAATCACGAAAAAAATGGTAGTCCGTTGGAGCAAGGTCTGGCAAGTACGGAGGATGACGTATGGTTTGTAACTGCAGCTCCTGTAGAGTTACAACGGTTTCTCGTGCAGTGTGAGGTCTTGCGTTATCATGGAGCAATAATGGTGAAGATCGATTCACGAGTCGGGGCTGTTTCACTGCTAGTTTCGCCATCATTGTTCGAAGTTCGGCACAGTAAACAGGTCTGGTCAAGCTATAACAGCAGATGTTTACTGTGCCATGAGGCACCCATATTTCATATTTTTTTATCTTATTGATTTGATGCAAATGAGTCAATATTGTAGGTAAGGTTACGTTAAACCATGCCGCTAATTCCCGGGTAGTTTGACTCGGATTGGCTTCCACCATCTCCTTCAATTCAGCGTTATTCACCTGTGTGGGCGGTCTTCCAAGTGGTTCGTTCTTCAAGTCAAAGTTTCCATTACGAAAGCGTTTAAACCAAAAACGCACGGTTCGTTCATTAGCAGTCTCCTCTCCAAACGCAACATTGATATTGCGAGCCGTTTCTGCCGCGTTAGTTCCGCGTCGGAACTCGTATTCAAAGATTACTCGGATTTTCGAAGTATCCATCTTTCCCGTCTAAGCTCAATAAAAAAAACAATTGAAAGTCGAAAATCGAATGTTGCACATTTTTTAAAACAAGAACCTCATAGGTATCATGTGAAAAAAGTTTCACTCGAAAATCTCACACCATGAAGGTTTTATGTCAATTCAAAGTATCTATTACTATAAAACGGCAATTTCATACTTTAACCCCTATTATTTGATTGTAACTAAAATTTACGTATTTGATTGTCGAAGTTATCCTTGTTTCAAATTATCTGTTATGGAGCAAGACAAACAGACAATAGACAAACAAGACAACAAGCGGTCCCATAGTAAATGTAAATAGGTTATAATGGTAGAGGTAGGAAACCTTAAAGGGTTGCGAATTTTTCATTAGCTTTGGACATACCCTCACTTAAGTGAATTCGAATAATTAAGTATTTCGAAGCTCCAGGACAGGAAATTTCTGGACAGGAATTTGTCCAGGGAGGGGCAAACCAAACAAGTTTTTTAATACAGATTGTGTAATGCAGAAAGTCTGCTACTTATAAGAATAACGAAAGACCTAATACGGGGGGGGGGGGGGGGGGTCAAGAGCCCCATCTCGCACCGCCGCGATAGAATGCGTATTCATTACGTTGCTATAATATAAGTTGGGATAAAATGATAACAGCTACATATTGCGCTGTAAACAACATTTTTTTTTTCTTATTGTCTGTCAGCAGGGTATACAATAAATATGAGCATCTTTCCTATACGCGACGCCACTTTAAAAAGACAAAATTCCTTAATTATAAAGGATCTTTTCGCTTTAAAAGAAGAAAATCCAAATTGTATAGAGAAGAACGTTCCCGTGTGTACCTAATTGAGTAATACAAAAATATCTCATTAGTGCCATTCAAGTTTTCGACATAAGGAAGTTGTTTGTCTATCTATATGAGTGGGTAGATAAAACTTTGTGTATCTTTGGTTATCCTTTCCAAGAATTTATTTTCCGAGAACCAACGAAACACTTCTGACCGAAATTTGTTAAGTGATAGTTTTTTAATGTCTTTGGGCACTTTGTTATAAATTTTAATATCCATACAATATCCATTAACGCCGAACATTCGCAATTTCTGACGTGGAAGAAAAAGTGTAATTGGATACCTACCGTTAGTTTTTTTAAAACCTCTTACCCGTGTGAAGAAAAAGAATGTGGAGGACAAGGAAGAGGAAGAGTTTTTAAATCCTTAAACATGGGTTTTCAGCACTCTAAATTTTGTGTTTCAAATAAAGACCTAACACACATTTTGGGCTCGGTAAGCTCTTAATATATCTACTGAATTATCCCATATAGAAAGCCCGCGATGAAACTGCGTGCTGTTGTTCTTTATATAAAAAAATATTCCCGATTTTGCTCTTTCAATAATAAAATTTATTAAGTTCTTAGTATTAGGGTCTTACCTGTTGAATTGCCGTTTGTTCAGAGTGGCCACTTTGAACTTAGTTATCTTGCGTTTGGCTTGAAATTCCAAATTCAAATTAATTTCAATTCAAAGTTATGACATTTATTTCAAAATCAGTTCATTCAATTCATTTGTTTTTTCGCTAAAGACTTTTTGCTTAGATAACGCTCCGTTTGCGACAATGGAAAAGATTGCGTTATTTTCGAATATGAGTTGGATCGTGGCAGCAAGGAATCACAGACGGCACGCAATATCAATGATGTGATTAACGGACCAAACATCGCAAACGAATCACACTGCGATTTGGTTTGATCGTTTCCGTTGTGAAAATTTCGACCTCAAGAACAAGCCCCGTGGACGACCGGAGACTAAAGTCAATAATGACGAATTGAAAGTAGTAGTGAAATCAGATTCATCTCACACCACGTCTGAATTAACAGCAGCCTTCGGCGTAACTGATATGACGATATTCATTCATTTGCCTCAAATCGGGAAATTGAAGAAGCTCGCAACGAACACGCAACGAAGTTTGCCTTATCTTGCTGAACCAGAACAAAAATGAAGGGACACCGAATCGTATTGTCACTTGGGATGATAATTGTATCCTGTATGATATTCGTAAACGTTCGTCACAATGGTTGAATCCAGGAGACATAGTCAAACAGTGTACCAAAAGTAAACTGAGTTAAAAGAAGCTCATGGTGACTGTATGGTGGTCCTGTGCCGGTATTATCCACAACAGCTTCTTGAGATCTGGCACAATAATTAATGCAGATGTGTACTGTGAAGAACTGCCAACGAAGATGAACAAGCTCGCTATCAAACAATCGAGTCTGCTCAATCGCTCTAGTCCACTGCTTCTCCGTGATAACGCTTCGGCAAAAGTGGATTGATAATAATGGACAATACTTCGATTAATTAAATATATAATTTTCATACAGAAAATATTTGTAATATTATATGTAAATCATTTATATTGTAAATCGGGTCAGAACTCGTATAAAGGTTTTTGTTTACCTTTTATTTGTACTCGACGTTTTGGCACGGGTTACCTCAGGTAAACAAAAACCTTTATATGCGTTTAGACCCAATTTACAATATAAAAAGACTTTTTGCAATTCGGCTGCCCCATTATCACGATTCTTAGTTAATTGACATTAATAATGTTACTTATTTTTCAGTAAAAAAATAATTTTATTGGGCTTTGCACTTAGCAAATTTGTGTAAAAAATTTGGTAGAAACTTTTTTCATAGAATGATGGTGGCAGATGAGCACAGTCCACATGGTGGAAAATAGATACTGCTCGCCTATAGACATCCGCAATACATGTCAACATCAGTTCAGAATGGAATATGGAGTCACTTTTATTCTATTATACTCTTCATTCCAAGGGGTAGGTAGGATGAGATGGGATGAGATGGGCTTGGGCATATTTGACTCACTACCGAAACATACATGATACATTGGGATAAGAAGATAGGGTGGTAAATGTTAATTTTGTTAGTGTTCTGTGAGAGAGCTGTAACATGGCCAGTCGAGTACGCCGAGCGGCTGTGAGATTGTAGCGTGAACCTTCTTCCTTCCAAGTCCTTTCCCTGTCGATTATCGACAAAAGAAATTACAGCTAATTTAATAAAAGTGTAGTATAAGCAATTACATACTTGTCATTTGTTCAACCACTAATAGGGATGAATTTAGAGATTTTTATAATGTAATTTATAACGTGTTTATGTTGTGGTTTCATGTAAAACAAAATGAAAATAAAAGAAAGGGTTATTCTCACTCTTTCAAGATTCGAATAAACCTTTCCAGGTGATCCCTTTATATCAAACATCAACCCTTTATATCAACATCAAATATACATACGTATGTAGGTATACATATCTATGTATATTTGGTGCTGACATACTGTTAAAAGAGGTCGATGACCTCAATTATCGCCCACTGTTCATTCACTCTCATTTGTGTGTCAAATGATATCGGCGCCTAACTGCTGATGAGATATGAATATTGAATAGCCAATGCTGCACATCTGATGTCATGCGTGCTTGCATTACAAGTAGGTACACACGTGTTGTGTGTACTTGTAATGCAATTCCGATTTCGTTATTTTTTGTATGGACTCTCATATTATTGTTCTAAATGAAATGCCAAGAGTCCCTATCGATCCGTATTCTGCTAATACATATTTTTGCCCGGTGTCAAAAGGAAAGAACCACACCACGTGATCAGCCCACTCTACTGCCAACTATTCCGTTAAAATCTTCCATTACTCAAAATTACCTTTTTATCATCTAAAATTTGAGTACCTACTTGGAAATTTTATTAGAAAAATGTAAGAGTAAGCGTAAATGTTAACGATTACGAGTAGGACGTTATACAACATTGTAAAAATATCTCTTTTATGGAGAACAGTTACAGAGAAAGTCACATAAGACTACGACAACGTGCCCACGATGTGATTCGTCTCCTATTAATGTAGTCTGGTGTGAGAAGAAAATACAGCCATTTTAAGAAAAGCTTTAAGAAAATTACTTAACGTATTTACTCATTTAAATCTAATTTTCCACGAAGTAGGCATAATGCTGCTTCTTAAAGAAGCTGGGTGCGCCCGACTCGTCGAGTAACTCCTCTTTCACATACATAATCGCGAATTGTACCGTTTCCCCGTGTATCGTTCTTTTCCCATTGAATACAGCCATAACCATGTTTACTGTCTGCTTCTCTGCCATATCTATAAAAATAGAGAAGCTAAATGAGAAAAAATCGGACTTTTTATTGAACCTTGAGTGGCTGAAGATGTGTGTGGTCTAGCGTTATTATAGTGAAAAATTTGAACGCATTTTGTACACATTTTATATAGTAAATTGAGTCTGTAGGGCACGAACCGTTGAGTAAAAATAAAAGGTAAACAAAAATCTCTAATTTTACGCGTTCAGATCCGATTTACAATATAAAAGGCTCCATGAATCTTTACAACTTTTGTTTAAAAAAAATTCTAAAACATAGGATAGACGAGAAATTGTCTTATCGACCAGCGCACAACATAGATTTTTCAATTATTTTGTAACATATCTAATAATATATATATTTTTTGGTAAACAACATATGTAGATATTGGTAATATTAAATAGATATGAAGACTTTTATATATAATAACCAATAACGATGAAACATTCCTATAATAGTAATAAATTTCTATGAATCCTTTATTTAATCTTTGGATCTGATATATAACAATTTAGGTTTATAAACGAGTCTATGATAGACTCGTTTATAAACCTAAATTTTGCCGAAAACTTTGCCTGTCTCAAGACAGTGAGGCAGAATAAACATGATCTCTTACTTTCATAAAATTGTACCATCTTTCTTACTTTCTAGGGCATCGGTATAAAAGACAATGACAGTCTCTCTGCTTTACTCGCAGCTGAGATTCAGTCAGACTTGCTCATTATGATGTCTGATGTCGACGGAATATATAATAAGCCGCCGTGGGAAGATGGAGCTAAAATGATGCATACATATACTTCACAAGACAAAGATCAAGTGCAATTTGGACAGAAGTCAAAGGTAAGTTTTCTGATCATCTAATTAGATACCTTGATATTAAATAATTTCTAAACTCACAATGATCTTCTATAAGGAGACAAGGCTAGATTGAAGCCTATGTATTTCGTAAGACATAAATAAGAAGCAGTTTCATTTATTACGAAATCTAGTACTAACCGATGCCAATTAAATGTTGTTCTTAACTGGAACTGTCCTGTTTTATTTTGGTTAATAGCTCATTTATGGACATAATTTAGAATGAGTTTCTATAGGGAGACAAGGTTAGATGGAGGCCTACGCATAATTATCTCGAAATATATAAAAATGAAGCAGTTTCGCTTAAACTGAAATATAAAGTTCTGCAATGTTCCAATGAAATTTTATGTTGTTAACGGGAATTATTCTATCATTCTATTTTGGCTAATAGCCTATTGATGAAATCAGTTATTTTATTAAAGATAGGTTATATATTTTCGTGTCTTCCAAAATTTTTTAACAGTATTTACCTAGCTGACATGAAAAAACTTTGAGCCGTTTTGGCAGTAACAGATGGGCAGGGTGAAATTGGAAAAAAGTTGTAATATTCGTATGGAAAGATCATTTATCATTTGCTGGGCCGGTTGTTCAGCCAACAATGTTTCGTTCGAAACAATGCTTACTACATACTCAAACAATCTACTTTTATTTTTTTAATTTATAAACTATACGCAAGAAGAAATACTAATAATCTAAATCAACCACTTTGAAGGAAATTTTGTTTGCTAATAAGAGAGTTTCGGGTCATGTCTCAGTTGTGTTCAAGTACAAACTTTTATTGAATGTAACTAACATGTATATAAATAACATTGAGCAGAAATATCTAAATGATTGTAACAGTGGTTTAATGGCATTAGTCGAAAATATTCTTATAACTGATTTTAGTTTTATATGATGGGAAATTTGGATATCATTCACATGTCGGACGTGTTTAACCACCGACATATAAACAACACGGGCTTTTCATGTACTCAAATTTGCTGTGACTTAAAAAAGCGATCTTTATTCAAATCTAAGCTATCTTCGCTGATTTTAGGATGAATTCGAAGAAATCTGCCTATTGCATAGATCACCAGTATCGAATTTTAGAAAAATATTTGAATCTGTACCTTGATTAAGTTAGCAGACGGTTCGAATCTCTCCAAGCATTTATTAATTATGACGGTATAAATATTTTAAAAATATATAAAAAAAAACAATGTAGACAAATGATATGTCGTTGGATAGGACTCGTAGAATTCTATACACATTATCTTATTTTTTTTAGAAAAAGCATTTTTTTCCTATAACGTACAGAAAAAAACGAAATTTACCTTTCTGATTGGCACGTAGGTACCATTGGTGTTATTTAGATTCAATATAAATTTCCTATTTTGGTAAGCATACTTATACAAGTAATTGTATTTTTTATTAGCGTGTAAATGAGTTAATAAATACATAGTATAAAATATGATTAGCTAATGTTCTGTGCCCTAGGTTGGCACAGGAGGTATGGATTCCAAAGTAAACGCAGCGACCTGGGCTATGGCGCGCGGTGTAAGCGTCGTCATCTGCAACGGTATGCAGGAGAAAGCCATCAAGACCATTATCAATGGAAGAAAAGTTGGAACATTCTTCACTGATTATGCCACCAATCCTTCTACTTCTGTCGACATTCTTGCTGAAAATGGTAATTTTATCATAGCAACTAAAAATATGTGATTGATATGTGAACATATTTGTGAGCAAATATTTTTAAAATTTGCGATTAATAATTTGGACTCCTCATGCATGGCACGTACAAGTACAATTAATAACAGACAATTATACAACTAGAAAGACAAATTCAATATCTGTATTGGTAAAGTTTTATATAGATGTTAAACTGACACTCTAAATTTAAGCAGTGTTCACCTGAAAATAGAGTAACATTCTTATTTACATTTTACTTTTTAGCGCGATCGGGAAGCAGAAGTCTACAACAATTATCACCATCAGACAGAGCTTCAGCCATTCACAATTTAGCTGATTTATTAATTAGCAAGCAAGACCAAATATTAGCTGCTAATGCTAATGATTTAGAAGAAGCGACTAAAGGGGGCTTAGCAACACCATTGTTAAACAGACTTACTTTAAGCAAAAGTAAACTGAATACACTATCAATAGGCTTGAAGCAGATTGCAGATTCGAGCTACGAAAACGTCGGAAGGGTTCTAAGAAAGACGAAATTAGCGGAAAATTTAGTTCTACAGCAAGTGACAGTTCCGATCGGTGTACTTCTAGTCATATTTGAATCTAGACCAGATTCTTTGCCTCAAGTAGCTGCTTTAGCGATGGCTTCCGCCAACGGCCTTCTATTAAAAGGCGGAAAGGAAGCAGCTTATTCGAATAAAGCATTAATGGAGTTGGTGAAAGAATCTCTCGGTTCATTTGGAGCGCAAGACGCTATATCCTTAATATCTACTAGAGAAGAAATTAGCGATTTACTTTCCATGGAAAAGCATATAGACTTGATAATTCCTCGTGGTTCTTCTGAATTAGTAAGAAACATTCAGAAACAATCTCAGCACATACCAGTACTTGGTCACGCTGAAGGCATTTGCCACGTTTACGTCGATAAAGACGCTGATCCTATTAAAGCTCTTAAGATTGTAAAAGATGCCAAATGCGATTATCCAGCAGCTTGTAATGCTATGGAAACTTTATTAATCCACGAAGATCATATATCTGGGAATTTGTTTACGGATATTTGTAATATGTTAAAGAAAGAAGGCGTGAAAGTTCATGCTGGTCCTAAATTGTCGAGTCAGTTGACTTTTGGTCCTTCACCGGCGAGAACTATGCGTTTTGAGTATGGAGCTCTAGAATGTTGTATTGAAATAGTGAAAGATCTTGAAGAAGCAGTCGACCACATTCATAAATTCGGAAGTTCGCACACAGATGTCATTGTCACTGAAAACGGTGAGTTTCCTAGTTATTTTCAATGATCGTTAATATTTGTAACATCTGATTACTAATAGTGAAACTTGAAAAACCTTTTACTTTGTACACATGTAGTATGAAGTGTGAAACTAAATAGGATATTGCCAAAGTACCCAGCATCTAGGCCAGAACCCTTAAAAAATTGCCCAGTAAAGGGACATTATCACTAATGTTGTGAAAGACTAGAGTATTGATTTAGAAGACACTCGATTATTCAGGACTCAGAGTTTGAATTGGATTGGGTCTAGAGTCGAGTCGAGCACAAACTACACAATTTAAGTACTTACAATTTTATACTTACGTTTTGTTTAAAGATTTTACTAAAATCTTAATATCTGGGAGACTAAAACCGACATTAAGGTCTCTTTTCTCAGATAATGTCGCATATTTTAATTGTTTTTATAAATGTTTTATTAACAAGGAAGACGTGACGATGAGATAACCACAAATTATAACTATATAATTATAATGAAGGCAAACTAGATAACAACCATCATCAGTTTGTTGACTCGCGCATGATTTGTGTTTTATTTGCTAACATAATAATTTGTGGTTCAATTTTAATCAGTTACCAACTGTGACATAATGTTATGACTATTCACACTACGAGTGGAATTGCACAATAATGACGAGTTTATTTGGACATTTTAATTATAGGGATGATTATTACTTATAATAAATTTATATATATTATATTTATTACTAATATAATTGTTACTAATACTAACTATTATTAACTATTAACTATTACTAATACTAATTTTAAAAATATATATACATATTATATCACGTAACTTATTCAATACAAACATATTTTATATTACAATAAATATTATTAGTAGTATATTAAATCTATACAATATGATATCTATTTATATAACATCTAGAAAATTATATTATTTATTATAACATTATTATTTTTTTAATTTTATATTGTTATTATATTTGATATACCTATGCTCGTAAAACAAACTTACGTCACCGGGGCTCCAGCTGAAACTCAACGAGACCCTTTCGACGAGGCGTGTACGGAATGGCAGTTATTATATTCTGTATGTTATCATTTTCTCATACTTTGTGTGCTGTGTTTGTGTTTTGCGTTATTTCGATGACACGTTGTATATTTGCCTTTGTGACTTTCCAGATGTGTCCGCGAAACGTTTCTTGAATGCAGTGGACAGCGCATGCGTGTTCCACAACGTGTCGTCGCGATTCGCGGACGGGTTCCGCTTCGGACTCGGCGCTGAGGTCGGCATCTCTACCGCCAGGATACATGCCAGAGGTACGATGTATCCATACAATGTGTAATACATAATATCTCTCTCTTCTTCTCTCACCAAGACCAAAAAAGGGTCGCACAATTCTCTTCTCCGTTCTCGCCGTAACTATCACATTACTTCTCTCCGCTACTAACAATCCTTGTTCTCGTTTTACTTTCTCGGTGATAAAGTAACTGTTAATAATCTGATAGCTAAATTGTCTGCTAATTAAATCTAGGAGATACTGACTTTGTGATAAGGTATAAGTGAATTCCTGATACCTTCTGATAAAGTAGGTGGTGATAAAGGCCCCTAGATTCCTTAGAATCCAAACATTCTTTCTTTTTGTAGTTCTTGTAACTGCAGAGATTCATTTTCTGTTCAAGGCCCAGTGGAATGCTCTCCCTCATAAGAGACTCAGAGACAGTGCTTCTTTTACTATTTTGAAAAATCGATTGTTAGAATACTTTTATACATTTTTTAAAATACTCCGATACTGTACTATTGTATATTACCTACATATTGTTAGTATGCACTACTCCTGTCTTTTCAGTTTGACCTATATTCCACTTGGTCTACTGGATAAAATCTCAGCAGGAGATAGCTTACCTTATCTACATCTTTTCTTTGTCTTTTTTTCTGTTTAGTTTGAATCATGTATGTACAATAAATAAATGAAGGCCACGAACTAAACTTATTTCATAAAATCCTTAATATAAATTTATACCCACTCAGTACTTAATATACTTGAGTTAATTTATTCATATTGCAGAACGACTCGTTTTCATTGGAAAATATTGTGCAATAAATTTAAATGAAATCACTGTAATTTATTCAAATTAAAATGTTAAAATTAAATCATGCACATTTTCTGTGCCGTTTCTCTCCGGTTAATTGCCATGTTTCCCGGTCCGTTTGCTACATTTTATTTGATAGGAATATATTATTGAGATGAAATTTGTCAGTATTTTCTATACTAGTGTCTATTAGTAGTAATATACTAGATGTAACGAGCCCATATATCGTCCACTGCTGGATGCAGCCCTCTCCATCTGCATTGTTTCGAACATAAGAGATGTATGAGCCTTAAAACACAACGCCGGTCAAGTGGATTGGCGTATCCATTCTTTTAGAGATGGTGAAGTTCCTCAGGGCTTCTGATAGCGGTTTTGTTATTCCTTAGTCGCCTTTAACGACATTCACGGGAAGAGATAGCTTGCTGATATTCTAAAGTCGGACACCACACGGCCCATAAACTAGATAGCTTTCGTTTAAATTTTGTTTTGGGACGTTCCCTACAACTAGGAAAGAAAATAAGCTCATACTAAAAAGAATATTTCTGATTCATTATAAAAGTTCATTAGGTAAATATTTTTTTACAGAATACACATTATAGTTTTGCAACCAAAGCGTACATTCAATATGAGCTTTCAGGTGGAATAATTTTTATTCCAAGTACCTATTTATTTCAAGTAGGTATCTTACGTAAATTAATTATAACCATTCTTAATTAATACCATTTCTTAAGACAACTCCTCAGTAATAATCTTTTAGTTCATTCCCTTCTTTCCCCTGGCTTCCATAATAATAACAATAAAAAAGTTTCCCTTAAAAAAGATTACACTCCAAAAAGTCTAATATAGGTACTATAAAATGTTATTTGAAACCAGCAGACAGACGAAACTATTGAGTCCAACTAACCGAACAAGTATTACAAAACATTACTTCTAAAGAGTTCATTGATAACACTTAGGCCCTAATCCATGGACTTAGATTTGGACAGAGTCGTCTTTTATAGCACCTTATGTAGTCAACATTGAAGTTAGTTTCCAGTGGCACGGTCCAAGTCTAAACGAAGGACCCATCCGACTCTACATTTCTCAAATTTCACTAACTAAACATTATAACGCTTCAGCATGTTAAATAACTGTATTCGGGCTATAGCATGCTAATGTCTCTCCGGTGTACCATAACCGCGTCAGACTGCCATAGTTATAATAAACTCACTAATGGCTCTTAAACCAACCCTAATTAAATAAGACGAGGCTGAATAAATTTAAATCGTGTTCTTTATAACCGACCTTCTGCTGGTATTGAAGCCTATTCTACTGAAGGCTGTTAATGGCTCAACTGATACTAATTACTTAATACTTATCGCTATTTATTATCAAGTTTAAATGGCTTCAAATATACGCTGGCATTCCGATATAACCAGAACTGTTTCGCAGAAGCAGATGATCTTCTAATTCAGTCAGAAGATGAAGTCTCCATTAAAATCCGTTCAGTGGTTTTTAGCGTGATGCGCGTTCAGGCAGACAGAGACGGACAGACAGAGAGACACACAAAAAATCCAAAACTTGATGTGTTGGGCTCAATATCATTCTTTGTTCACACTGCAACGACTTTTTTCAAAAAATACAAAATGTTAAGACACGGCTCCGTTACGATTTTAATATATGTACCTACAGATTTAATGAAACTTGGCATAGTTATAACTTATTTGTAACTTAGGGCCAACATTGGTACTTTATATCCAGATCAATTATAAATTTCCAACAGGAATCACACTAACTTACATATTCTAACGTTATCCATACGAAATCGCGGGTATCGCTAGTACAAAATAATTAGAAAAATATTGAAATTGAGTTGTATGAGCTATGGTCATTTACTGCGGTGGTGCGTGAAGATGTTGTTGATATTGACGAACAATCAGACGAATCAATCTACCCTCGCTTTTGCTCGTTTTTTGATTCACCTGCCCACACTGAATCTGTTTTTGTAAATGTTCACTGAATATTATAGTAACAATATCACTCACACGAGCGCGAATTTGAGTACACACTTGCTTGTTTGGCTTGGCCAAGTCCAATCACTGGGCACTTCTTCAACTCACTCAACTTCAACAACTTGAACTTTTCACTTCAACTTGAAATTAACTTTGCGATAGAAATTTCGGCACTTCTTAGTTTCTCTCGGACTTGCCTATAGCTTTTTAAATACGTTAACAAAAATCAAAAGTTTAAAATCTTATGTATACACATATACTTATATACATATATATCGTGATTTTAATTATCCCTTCCACATGTACACTGTTTTAAATTGTATTTATCTCTTTGTTACGTCTTGCCTTGATTTCAATGAAATTTGGCAAAGATGTAGCCCGAAATCTAGAGAAAGACATATTATACTTTTATACTCGTACTATATTATACTAACACTTACATATTATTCTATCCCGGAAAATTGATAAATTTTCCTCGGGAAGTCAATTACTTTTAAAACAAATTCCTCGCCGGTGACGCCGCGGGCAAAAGCTAGTTGATTATATGTGCGATGTGTACCATAATTTAAGCTATTGATCT
The DNA here is from genome assembly GCA_914767545.1 of Sesia apiformis. Taxonomy (NCBI): domain Eukaryota; kingdom Metazoa; phylum Arthropoda; class Insecta; order Lepidoptera; family Sesiidae; genus Sesia; species Sesia apiformis. The sequence continues at coordinate 4,207,695 of OU611958.1, forward strand.
ATGTAATAACAGTAGCCAGCCCTTTTATGTCTTTCACTGCTGGACGCGGGCCACTTTATTCGCATTGTCTTGTGGTCAAGTGGGTTGGCGACTCCACTCTTACAAGTGGTGTTGTATAGGGCTTGTGGTAGCGGCTTTGTTAACCTTTAGTCAGTGTTTACCACAACCATGAGAAGTTATGGAGTGTTACTATTCTAAAATCCGGCCGATACTACACAGTCCGACATATGCCTATTGCAAGATAATTAATTAATAAATTTATCTAAAATATAATTAAAATGATCTTTATTAAAAGCTATTTTCAAGTAATACAAGTCATAGATTTATGTATAATTATGGAAAATCAGCCTATTCAATGATTCTATTCACATTTATGTCATCAGGTCCAGTGGGTGTAGAGGGTCTTCTTACTACCAAATGGATCCTGGAAGGCACCGACCACACGGCCGCTGAATTCAACGAGGGGAAGAGAACTTGGCTCCACGAAAAAATGCCCGTTAATTGACTGAAGAAACCTAAATATGGCTTCTGGTACAAATTGAAGAGATTTTTTGTGAAGTAAATTTGTAGCTTCAAATATATCGATATTATATGTGACATTGTCATAGAAAATTGACATTATTGTTTAATGGAATTTAATAGAAAAATACAGCATATGTTTTTTGTTGATTTATCTTAAAAATCAAGTCTTTATTTATCTATATAAACGGAAATTTGAAACAACGAGATTTAATGTTAGAAAATCTTAACTAGCGTGAGTAAATCCATACCGACAATAAGGTCCATTTGTTCAGATGACGTCACATTTTAGGTTGAATATTTTAAGCAGAATGATTCTATTAAATAGAAAGTAGGAAAAAGTGATTAAATGTTATTAGCACTTGGCCATTGCTCTACACTGAAACCATTTTGTGATGTTATAATGTGTTTTTGTGAATACATACTTGAAATAGTAATAAAATTAACAGTTTTTATATTTTGGCTTCTGACTTTTATGAATATTGATATTAAATGATAGAGTGAATGATGCAATAAAGTTTTTTTTTTGCATTTTGTTATTTTTCTGTGCCATAATTGATAAATTAAAGGTTAAAAATCACTAATTAAATAAACTTAAAAAGGGTGAGATAAATTCGTTAACTAGTCTTATGGACAATCTGCAATAGTTGAATGCAATCTGCCACGTGTCCTCGTGCGAAATTAATGTTCATTCATTTGTATTCGATCATTCATTTCATTATATTCATTCATTCATTCCGCACGACGACACGTAGCAGCTTGCATTCGGCTATTGCAGATACACAAACATACGTTATCTCACCCCAAATGCATATACCATCTCCGTTCTGTCGAGTGTAAACAGTAGTTTCCAACATATTTTCAAGTAATGTCTATCATAATATTTTTGTCTGCCTATTTATTGGGGTTAATCTTAAAAATTACAGTTAGAATATCTTAGAATATAGTTAGAAATCTTAGATTACAGTTTTTGAGTACAAATTACAGGGGGAGAGTGCACGCTGCAATCCAACAGCCGCTGGGCGCACTCGACTGGCCACGTTACCCCTCTCTCACAGAAGACTACCCTTGAAAAGTACTGCATTTCCCACTTTATCTTATTTCCCTAATGTACGTACGTGTTTCGGTAGTGAGTGAGATGTGCCAGAGCCCATTCCCATCCTATCCCTCCCCATTTCCCCAACCCTTTCTCCAAATCCATTCGTATATCCAAAGGTAGGCAGCGCATCCGGGGGCATGCCAACGTTTGTCATTTTGGACTAATGTTGGCATGTATCACGGATGTCTATGGGCTACATTATCCACTTACGATCAGGTGGACTGTATGTTCGTCTGCCAACTTCGTCCATAAAAAAAAAATTCTTTGCGCGAAGTATTGTACTTATTTTTATTATTTTAAAACAGTGTGCTTGGGAATTAAAAAACTCACTAAAAATCTTCTGCTCTTTAAATTTTTTTTTTCGAGCTCCATTTTCACATACAATTCGTTGAAGCTTTTGCCAAATTTTATACTTGTGATTTTCTTATTTTTAATACCATTACGATTGAATTCTATTTCTATTATTATTGAATCAATTATTTTTGTTAGCACCGATCATACCAGTCATAAAATCATAATTAACTACAGTACATTTGAAACTTCGTTGAAGCAAAAACTGCCCGAAGACAAACAAATTACTGTAGATCGGACCACAGTAAAAAAAGACAAGTAGCTTACTTTTATAGAAATGCACCAGTCCCATTCTCTTATAATGTTCTCCTGTGTTGTATTGTGGATTGCATTACGGCAAGCTTGTTTGCAAGTCGCGGCTTGTGCACCTGTGAAGATAAACAATTTGCTTTGTTTTACTATGTCCATGTTTAAACCCACGTAATTTCGTTCCGCAAAGGCTCATGCTGTAATCAGTGCATCGCCATAATGAAGGCCCGGACACATTGGAACTTTGTGTGGACATTATTTAGAATTTGTATAACTACTCGGCTTTGGCGGGAGCGTCATTATAAAGTTGGGCGGATACTCTATAGGTGCTATAGAGGTATGTTCGGGCTTTGTTCACTTGTTCACAGAAGCTGCATCTTTCAGGAGAGTATTCAGTATTTTAATTTAAACATAAAATTTTTAGACAATATTGAAATCCCTATAATAATATAATCATGAATATTATGATTTCGCTTCTGTTTATACCATTGACTTTTGAAAATAAATGTTCGGTAGTGCTGATTGACTCATTTCGACGGAATTTGAGAAGTACCATTGTCTTGCATCAATGCACTATTCGATCAGGAATTGAACTTAATTTTCTTAAATCGATTACACATTATCTTCACAAGTTTATCTAATTTACTATTTACACATTATCGCATTACACATTTTTAATTAATATGTATATTAACGGAAGGGTGCGATGACTGGAAAAAGTGTATTATGCAAATTGAGGGTTTTAATGAATATTCCAACTCACACGCAATTTCGTTTTAGATACTTGAAATTTGGTTAAGCGTGAACGTTGTTAAGGACCACGAAGGACATCCAAACAACGAAAAGTTCAAGTGTGATGACTGATAATAGAACAAAGTTCTTTTATCTTCTGTTAAATTTTGCTTGTTTCGACAATAGTGATTATTCTTACACATCCTCGGTACACTCGTTGTATTGGCCAACCTAATTACAAACTTTTTGCGTTCGTGAATAATTTACTATAGTGAATTCAATATAATTGTATTACGTTAAATAGCTTAAAATTGGTTGCTCTAATGGAAAATATAAACAGATTTTTGCTAAAAGTTATACATGGTTGAATAAAGAATACTCGCGGTATCGAAACACTAAATTTATTTCTTAAAACCTGACAACTTATGTTCTTCAACTTTTTAGAATTCAGCCCTTTTCTGTCACACGAGCCTCTCACTCACTGTATTTGTATAGTTATATTTGTAGCAGTTCGATTAGCAGCTGTTTATTATAGTAGCGTAAAGTTCGTTTTTTTTTAATAAATCAGAGACTCATTTGAAATAAATGATTCATAAATGTATTAATAAAAAAAAATGTAAACTTGTTATTGTAATTCATGTCTTTAAATACTGTTATTTAAATACAAAACACAACCCTATCGCTCCGGCGATAAGGTCGTATCTACTTGTATATGTATATAAGGTCGATTACTTTCTCTTCAAAAGGATTGTCAAATGAAACAAACTTATTTGGTGTTGCAGCATTATATCAGCAGAAAATTTCCAATATTTATGCGTGGCTATTAGTGTTTGCTTTTTTACCCAAAAGGTTGACTGATAGAGACTATCATTTAAGTACGCCTTTTGTACAAGGCGAACTGCCTCAAGAGGTCTTTCCATTAAGCTACGACATGGGGTTCTTCAAGAAAGCTGTTCACAGCCTGTTCACAGTTGCAAAATCCTATTTATAGGATTTTGCAAAGTCGGCGGTGCGCCCGCATACCCCCTGCTGTTGCAGGTGTCCATGGGCGACGGTAACACTTACCATCACGTGGGACCGCTTGCTCGTTCGCCCACTTTTTTATATATAAAAAAAATCTGTGCAATAATATACGAATAATTAACAGAAATAAAATAAAATAACGTCCTCTAAATATTTACTCAAACTTATAAGACCGAGAAAAATCCATTAATCCGGCCGGGCCTTAGATGTTAAAGCAAAAATATTGACAACATTCCCCAAATATTTTTTTGAGGATTAACCTTTTTTAATGTAATTGCGGAACCCTAAAAAGTGAAACGACGCCATTTAGCGTTAAAATATGTTTGTAAATTAAAACAGTCCTGTTAGGGTACCTAAATTTTAATATAAGGGCCATAACGACTACAGTTGGACGGAAAAGAATATTGTTATAATACAATTAGGTTCTGATCTATATATAAATAAAAATTAAATGCTGTTCGTTGGCGCATTACTTGAGAACGGCTGGACCGATTTGGCTATTTTTTTTTAAATGTTCGTAATAGTCCGAGTAAGGTTTTTAGGGAATGAAAAATTGGAAAAGTTGCCCGGAAAATTGGAAAATTCGGGAAAAACTGAAAGTATATTTTCTATGGTATTTTTGTCTCAACTCAAGACCATAACTCACGATTCGAACGATGGATATGCGTAATTATTTTTTGTTTTGTTCGCTATGGACCTGGAAAAGTTTTCAGGAAAAAAAATATATTGAAATTTGAAATTATGGATTTTTTCTATTGAAAGTTATTGAAATTTGAACAGGGCAACGTCTGTCGGGTCAGCTAGTAAGTTATAATTTCATATAATTACGTTAGTAGTAAGATCATTTAGGACGAAATGTACATACCTACTGATATGTGGTCACCATTTGAGAACTCGTTTACCCCATCCGTTATTAGTTCTGCGAAAGCTATACGTGCTCATTGCCACTTCACCACTTCACCACTTCAGCACTTCAGCTTCAGCATTCAGCCACTTCAGGTTATATAAGCTATTTTTTTTATATAGAATGGATGGCAGACTAGCAGACGGGCCACACGATGGTCACCTCCGCCCGTGGACACCTACCTGGAGGCTACCGACCTTGCAGAATCCTGTTCAAAGTTTCTCTGAAGAGTCCCATATAAATAAGCTAAAGGAAAACCTTCGGCTGGCAGTTCATTCCACAACTTTAGGGTTCGCGGTATAAAGTGTATTTTTGACCTTATACAGTAAAGATCTTATACCGTAAAGAAACTCCGAGCATAGCTCTCTCCATAGCTCACTGAGCGATTTTAAACTTGAGGATTAGGACAACCGTTTGAGACCACGTTTCTTCACCGTACGTGTCAGGTTTGAATCTAAGTTGTGCTCATTTTAATTTGTTTAAACTGGCGATGGTCTCTACTGTATGCTACAACGGGCTATTGGAATGGTTTTGGATATACTAAGGTGTTTGTTAAATTAAAAATAAAAAAAAACGGGTATGATGAACTGTGTTTCATTTTGGAGACTATAGTGGCAGTTTGCACCCCCGGGAGCTTGTCAGTTAAACAGTACATCATAACTGATTAGATTTACTGATAACTTCAATTAGTAAACTTAAAAGTACGAAAGAATATTTTGTATATTACCCATTCCTAAAGGTAAATATAGCGTATATCTCTTTTTTCCAGAAATATTCGCACGGCTGAAAAAGATATGTGTTTGTGTATTGAAAAACATAGAGACAACATAGGCTGTACAGTACAATTTCAGGTCACGTCTCAGCTTCACGGCCAGATTGCGTTTTACGTTGTTGTTTCAAGTTGTTGTTGTGTAATGAAGAAAATTTTTGCCTATTGAATGGTGACACACATTTGTGTGCAGAAAATCACGATCAAAATTTTTTTTTGATAACTGAAATAAATGATTACTGAGAATATCATTACTAAGTCGACGTATACTTTATTGTCTTCATAGAACATAAACCTAACCCATCTTTGAATTTGCTGTCTATTCTCTATTTTCTGCTGTCCATTTAGTTATTTCTTACGGTAAATGTCTAAGGCTCCAATTATAATAAGCGAATGAACCAGGCGACTTTTATGAATTTGTATTGCTTTGCGTGGTAAATATTGTACAAAAGCGAATTGTATGCAATTTATATTGCACAGCAATACGAATTCAGTGGAGTAACTGATGAACTGCATGTGTTTTATAATGACTTAGTACCTATCTTATGATATGAAAAACGCATTTTGTTATAAATTAGTCTTGATGTTGATCGCATTTGATGATATGCTGATAATGCTATCAAATATAAATGCTGATATTTTTTGTATATCTTTAGACTACAATCCTTGAGATTTAAAGTTCGAGTTAGGCATCATGTCCACGGTGACGTGTTAGATCCGGCGAAATCATCGGGACTACGTAAAAACAACGGTGGTGTACTAGTTTATATGTACATTTGTCCACACAATGGAACCACGTACCATAATCCTTATAGTCTCCGGAGTGACTGTTCTAGCTCCGTCACGAATGTCATGCGGTGATCTACGATGACGACTAGCGGGGTGTATGTACGACGGCGGACGTGCGTCCGAATAGTGGCCGACTCACTACATCCCCTACGATAATATGGACATTTTGCCTGCGTCGTAGCTACATAAAGATAAAAAATATGCTTTTTATGATCAGATGCAATTTATAACTAAAGTCGTAGTTCACCGACGTACACATTCAAATATGCCGCATACAGTGACCGCTGAAAATAGCAATGATAATAAAGAAAACGATACTAATCGAAAAAGAAAAAATGTTAAAAGGAGTGAAGTGGATGCCAAGATGTTAAAAATAATAAATTCTATCGAAAAAGAGGAAAACAGCCTATTACGTCATTAATTACGTCATTCTTTAAAGGAATCGAAACAATTGTTGCAAAATTCTAAGATGAAGACTTAGTCAATTTCCAGTTTGAGGTGATGAAAATTCTACGAAATACACAGCAAAAAAATCAAGCCTCACGTTTCATTCAATCGCCGCATCCACCAATATTCAGTCACTGGAATACCCAATACAGCGAATCTGATGCCGCTGGCCCATTAACAGCTGCTATAGCAACTGCTAAACTTCCACTCTCTGTTATTTATCCAAACGAAAATAGACAATACAGTATAGTATAGTTCTGGGTATCGCAATGAGAATAGGTAACAATTCGGGTATTGAACTGGACAGCTTTCATTAACTGATGGAGATCCTGTATCGTACAGTACTGGGTATGCTGCAGGCTCAGACAGAGCAGAAGTTTCACATTCGGCTATTCATGAAAACGTGGAAGATAGTCAGCAATCATTCGAAAATCAAACTGTTAATTATCCATTAATTTCGGGACGTTCTGAACCTCAGTTATCTGAATATAGCAGTGGGCGACAACCAGTTTGAACAATCTTGAACAATCAAGCGACAATCAGTTGTCTTGAATATGTGTCAACTCCATCACTATGCGAAGATTTCGATTTTTCCAAAGAGTCATTCCAGTGATACTTATTTGGGGACATGTTTTTTAACTTAATCATGTATTAATAAATAATTAAAATAAACATAGTTTTATGTACCCCAGAGTTACAGCTAATCTTTCAACAGGAGAAATGCCTTTGCGCATATTAGTATCCATACGTTTCAATTTGGAGAATAAAAGGCTTAATAACTTGTCAAATGCTTTCAAGCTCATCCGGAAGTAATTTGAAAATTTTTCTTCATCTTTCGCAATCCTTCGTAAAGTGTATGAAAATGACCAAAATCTTCTTTTCCATTAAAATTGGGTGCACCCAATGTTTTCTTGTCTTTTCTTCCTTTTTCACCTTCTTGTACCAATAATAAGCAATCACAAGATTTTTCGTCTTCAAATTCGCCATAATAAACACTACGTCTGTACGACACAATATAAACGGTTCTACTAGGCTGCGCTTGACTTTGCCTGCGTCGTAGCTACATCCGGCAAAAATTTTATGGTGGACAAGAGGCCTTAAGGTTCATAAGGTTCATTTGTGCTTAGTGCTGGAGCGCTCGAGTGATCAGCACTCATTGCTAAAAATACTGACCAGGAGGAAACGAGTAAAAATCTGAACATTTTCAACTGTCCGAAAATTGCAATGGGGCATGGGTCTCACTACATGGGCTCACAGCGATGTATGTAACTACACATAAACAAAAAACTACAGTGTCGATTCTTGTATATTTTTTTTAAATATTGAAGCAATGCATCACATTGATTAGAAACGAGCTATAAATACTTATACACCTTTTCTGAAAATAATATTGAAGGCTTCTAGTAGAGTCATTAAAGCGCTGTCAAGGTTCATTAGGTTTTTCATTTTTCACCGAGACATTTTCGTCTTGGCAATCGTCTATTACCATAATTTTCACACTTCGATAGACAGTCAACATGACGTACTGTTTATAAATAGAGTAAGCTGCTCCTACACCAAAAATGCTTCGAAAATATATAGTTTTGTTTTATTTTTAGGATTTTTTTTTTATGTACTAAGGCGGCAGACGAGCATACAGTCCACCTGGGGGGAAATGGATACTGTCGCCCATAGACATCCGCGATACATGCCAACATTAGTCCAAAATGACAAACGTTAGCACACCCCCGGATGTGCTGCCTAACTTTCGAGATATAGGAATGAATTTGGAGAAACGGTTGGGAAGATGGAGAGGGATAAGATGGGACTGGGTTCTGGCACATCTCACTCACTACCGAAACACGTACGTACATTAGGGAAATAAGATAAAGTGGGAAATGCAGTACATTTCAAGGTACGTGGCCAGTCGAACGCGCCCAGCAGCTGTTGGATTGCAGCGTGCACTCTCCGCTTCAAAGATATTTTTGAGGAAATTACTGTTGTTTTGGTAGGATGGTAAATTGTTATCTTGGGTAGAGTAGCAAATGAGTGATTCCAGGCAAATTATTATCATAAAATATTTTATTATGGAACTTGCTAAGTCTAAGTCAAGAAAAACTTTTTGTGGTTTGTCCATTGTTGGCGTTGAAAATCAACAGGGAATCAAATTATACATTGTAGGGGAGAAAATACGGGAATTAAAACACCACTTAACTGGTTCACATAAAACTGCAGGGGTACAGGAGGAACGGCAGTCGGTAACGAACTCGCGATCAGGCAGAGATTTGCCTACTAATTACTAATACACACTCGTACTAATTAGACGATTGTACAAGTCGAACTTTGTTGGGAAGGCTAGGGCTTCCCCTATTTATAGGAACTAGTTGCCTTGCGATTCCCACGTCCCCTGAAGAATTTATTTACTCTTCGCTCATCCATATTTTACACAGGTTACAAGTTATTACGTGTATACATCAATTGTTTACACTATGTACATCAATTGTTTGCACTCTATGTGAAAAATAAGGTCAATCCTTATTTTCTATATAGAGTCTAACTATTTTCCATAGTGAAAGACAGGATTTGATAGCCGTTTCGATGAATCATAACTTTTAAGTCCTCACCCCTCCTGTCGAGTAGCAAGGGGATTCGGGAACGGTGCGGGAGAGAGTCTGGACGCGTATGCTGGGATGGCGCCACTACCTGTCCTTTTCCATCCAGTTTGCTACTTTATGTTTTTATCTCTTTCCAATAAAACACACGGCAAACGTAGTTTTTATTTATTCCTAGACTATGCTTAAAACCTAACTTATAACCTAGACATGTAGAAATGTAAAATGGAAAGTTAAAACATATAAACATTGAAATAAACATAAATATTGATTAGGAGTCAAATAAGGGAATTCAGTCTGCAATAAGTAACAACTTTATTATATACCATATATAAACACAGAACATTATAAATACTCTATAATGTTAAATGGTAATCTATAATGGTAACAGTATAATGCATAGGCTTCACATAATCTCCGAGAAAAGGAGTTCAACCTTCTTATATGGTTCTACTGCGTATGTTCAAAAGTGCTTCCGATGCCATTTACCCCTTGGGCAATCTCATTCAGACAACTCCCTTTTTCTCCGAGACCTGGGAAGCTAGTACACACTATGCGCACTGATTTGACACTATGATGCTTGCTTATCACAGTTTATTGTCCATTACCCTCAGCACATTGTTTTATATTTTCATGGCACTGTCACATGTTCATGCACTCACTGTTCTGTCGTGTACATGTTTTCAGAAGTCCAATAACGGTTAGATAACAAGATAAGCCTTGCACTGATTTTAAGAAGTGTAAATAATACAATTCTATCAGAGATCTGTGTCGTCATTCTGATCAATTTGCCTCTCGGCAGAGGCTGCTCTCAGCGTCTTCCACAGTCTGATGTCACGAGCCTTTCTCGTCTTTATCAACCTTATAGTTCCCGCCACTGCCTTCAGATCATCGTCCCGTATTCGATATTGCCTACATCTCTACTTTTTATTGCCCCTGAGGTATAGAGTTACCTCTTTGGTCCAAGTGGGGTTCACTTTCCCTTTTCTTATTCTTAAGTAGGGTTAATCATTTCTTTTTCATACTTTCTATTGTGTAAGGGTTACGGTCATTAAAAAAATACTCAACGTCATTTTTCATAGTGTACCGTCTTAAATGAGGAAATGAAACTCACTTATCGATTTCTGATCGGTTTTCTTGTCTGGGTGAGGGCTCTATTTAAATTCGATCTAACTTGGCTACCCCTGGGTGAAGAGAATTTGATACGTCAGGAATGATGAGCCAAGGGAAGCAACACCATTATGGTTATGGTAACTTTTTCCTCACTCAAGCTGTCGCCATTTTTTCCATACATCAAATGCGTATCAGTGGAATACATCAGAGGGATAATACTTTACGTGAGATGGGGAAATGACTTTTTATATACAAATTACGCTGCAGGAAAATGTATGACACGTGTGAGGGAGACACTAAGCTGATTGTTTCTTTTTCTATATAAAAAAGTGGGCGGACGAGCAAGCGGACCCACGTGATGGTAAGTGTTACCGCGGCCCATGGACACTTGCAACATCAGAGTATTTAGAGATTTAGTGAGGGGCACCGTCCACATTTTAGAATCTTTCTCTAGAGAAAGATTGTTTACTTCACGACATTTTCTTATGGAAAGAAGGCGGCAGTCGAGCATACAGTGGTAAGTGAATAGTGTCGCCCATGGACATAGTGGCGATATATGCCAACATCAGTCCAAAATGACAAATGCTGGCACGCTCTTGGATTCGCTGCTTACCTTTTTGAGATATAAGAATAGATTTGGAGAGACGGTTAGGAAAATGGGGAGGAATAGGATGGGATGGGAATGGGCTCTGGCATATCTCACTCATTACGGAAACAAGTATGTACATAGGGGAATAGAATAAAGTGGGAAATGCAGTAAACTTTACGGTGGTCGGAAAAAAATATTAGAATGTTATAATGAAAAGTATATAGGTACCTATTTAATTAAGAACGAGATTTTTTTTAAATTTTAAAATCTTGTTTTCGATGTCGATGTTTCATTTTCAACACTAAAATTTTATCGATATACTTAACATTTAGTGCGGATATCGGGCAAAAAGGACCTGATAATTTAAATTAATAATGTTTAAACTTTAAAATAATAGAATTTACTGACGAAGCAAGCGTCGACTAAACCTATATATATATATATATGAATGTTGCTTTGTTTGTCCCGTATGCGTTCCTATACTATTCATCTGATTGCGATGAAACTTTGGTGAGTTGTTGTGCGCACGCGCGCGAGCCCGCGAGCCCGCGATGGTTTCCGAATTAGTACTTGAAGACCACGCGAACGAAGGCGCGGGCAACAGCTAAACAAACAATAAAATAACAATATACTATAAAATTCAATGAATCATACCTGAAGTAAAATTATCGAACAGGTACTTTCGACCTGATAAAGCATATATAAAAAGTTATGTAACAGAGCAATTAAACAACTTTGAACGATTTAAATCGCGTATATTTATTTAGTGTTCGAAACGTCGGGATGTAAATAATGTTAAATATACGCGATTTAAACCGTTCAAAGTTTAATTGCTATGTATAGTAATCGCGAAAACCTAAAAAAGTTATGTAACAGGTTTAATAGTCTTTTATAGCACCAGCTGAAAGGCATTACCACGGACCCACGCAGCGAACGTGTTAAGAAACTAGAAGCTGTGTACATAATTAACAGCTGAAACTTCTATATTAGTTTTTTAAATATGAAAATTACCTCTCAATTTCGAGAAATTCTCTTATAAAAGAACCTTTAGTGCCCCAAATCTGCTGAATTTAACTTTTACCTCAAATTACACCAATTTATTTTCGGATTCCATTAAATAAAATGAATTGTTAAAAGCCACATTTATTTTAATTGTTTGTTCATAGTTATTAAACATCAAAAGTAAGTAGTTACGAGTATAAAACACGTTTTTGTTATTTCAAGCCATTGTCAGCCTACTGTTACTGCGTCAAAATCTGTTTTGTGAAATGTTAATGTTTTCTGCTGTTTAATGTCACATAAATTAAAGTGTATTAAAAAGGTGCTTTCATTAAATAAAGTGAACAATGCAATAAATATTGAAACCATTTTATGCAATAAGTGGTAAGTACACAAAAGTAACATCTGATGTTAATTGGGATATTAACCTATGATATTCCATTTTAATATATTATATCATTACTAATATTGAGGGGGAGAGTGCACGCTGCAATCCAATAGCCGACTGGCCACGTTACCCCTCTCTCACAGAAGACTACCTTGAAATGTACTGGATCTCCCACTTTATCTTATTCCCTAATGTACGTAGGTGTTTCGGTAGTGAGTGAGATGAGCCCGAGCCCACTCCCATCCTATTCCTCCCCATTTTCCCAACCCTTTCTCCAAATCCATTCCTATATCTCTAAAGGTAGGCAGTGCATCCGAGGGCGTGTCAACGTTTGTCATTTTGGACTAATGTTGGCATGATAGCGGATGTTCATGAACCATAGTATCCACTTATCATCAGGTGAACTGGTATGCTCGTCAGCCGCCGTCGTCCATAAAAAAAAACAACATTGAAAATGCAGAAAGTGTCCCCAAAAACTCATTTCAACCCTAACACAACTTTTCAAAGTCGCCTGTTTAGTAGGTGATTACAATGTCCAAACTGTTCGCCGGCTCGTGTAATGGAACACTTTGTGTCACATTTGCAACTTTTTCAATTTTGGCCGCCTACCTAGAAATGGAGATCGGATACACTACAGAAAGCGAACAGTAATTTGCGAGCACTTTTAGTTTTCTTTGTGCAAAAAAACGAGCGTGCCAAACGAGCAGACAGTTCTCTTGGTAGTAAGTGACCCATGGATATACGGAATACATATCAACATTAGTCCAGAATGACAAACATTGAGACAAAGACAAATAGTCAAACGACATGACAAAGAGCGGTTGCGTACAGTGCGGTCATCAAGATACTTTATAGCGCGAACTGGAAAGTTGAGGAATAAACTGCCAGCTTTTCAAGAGAGCTGTGAAAAGGATTATCTAAGGTTGGCAGCGTAGCCAATTGCCACGTAGTGTTGAAGGTGGGGCCATGGGCGACGGTGACCACTTGCCATCATGTGACCCCATCTCTTCTTCAAAAAATACATTGACACGCCCCCGTATGCGTTGTCTATCTTTGGTAAGGCTTGAGAAGAATGGATAATGGGATAATATTGGGAGTAAGGAGTATTATGAGTTAAGAAGATTCATTATTTCTAGTATACTTTCTAATCACAGGGGCAGAAGGGATAGGGATCAGAGAACAGAATTGTGTGAGAGATTTCTTTTATACCATTATATTCCTCACTCGATGAAGATTCGATGGGATGAGATAGGCAATTTGCTTTGGCATAATTATCTTACTCACTCTAAAACGTGTACAGTCAGCAACAGGTCGAATTATACCCATCGGCACCTTGATACGCTAATAATAAGGATTAGTATCGAATGGTTTTGGGTACCTACATTAGCGTGTTGCTGAGTGTATATAAGCATTACAGAAAGTAAAGTTGACTATAGCCTACACACCACCGAAGCCCCGCTCACTATAGCAGCACCGTTCTCTATATACGAGTATATTGGACCCGCCCATAACTCTAGCATGAGCTCTGACAGTTGACAGTTGAAAAAAACAGTGATGAGACAGCGATGATTAATCGATAGCCTTGTTAATCGATTTTTTAAAAATTATTGATTATAACTATGAAATACAAGGCCCTTGATAAGGAAGTTAACTTTTCTATTGGACTGACTTTTCCATTCAATTTATTATTAAATTTATTCTGACTAAGCGGGGGTTGACGAATACACTCTTTTACTTGTGGTGTAGTTTCTTAGGGCTGGTTGGTGGTAGCGGTTTTGTAATCCCTTAGCCGCCTTTACGACACTCTCGGGAAGAGATGGGATTGTGCTACTCTAAAGCCGGCCCACACCACACGGCCACGACTTCATCATTTTAAATAAAATTTATTGCTCTACCAAATTAATTACATTCAAGTGAAACAACAAAGATATAAAGTGTCCCTTATTTTGTCATGAGTAATTTGTACATATTTAAATATTTAATATATATGCACATATTTATTTAGTAAATATAGAACTGAAAATGAAAAAAATATGTATTCTGTGTGACGTTTATTTAGGTCATTTAATAAGTGCCCTTGACTAAACAAAATAATATTATCTTTGCGCATGCGTCACGCTACTGTGTGTTCGTTACGTCTGATAGAGTCCGAACGACACATTAATGAAAAAAAGTTGATTGTACTGAAGATGTCAAAGCCCATATATCAGTTTAATGGTTTGTAAAAGTTTTGAATTTTAATGGTTTGAAAATTAGAATTTTTTGTCGTACTTATCCAGTAATGTAAACAATGATAATATGTAAATATACTATTTACAATTAATTTATAGCAATGTAATTATAATATACACTAGGGAACATTAGGATAAGGGTCAGTCTCCCCAAGGGGCCAATATTATAATATTTTAAAGTTTTTCGTTAGAGTTGAAGTTTAGAGTTTTAATACTACAGATTTAGACATGTGACGTCACGAAGCTCGTCCCCCGCGCCCCCCTTGTCACACGATGTCACACTTTGTTGACCCCCTCCCTCCCCCTTAACGTGTGACGTAATTTATGGATGACCCCCAAGATAAAGCAGTTCGCCAAGCAGGTGCACGAAAAATCGACACTGCTCAAATCCTGATACCG
The DNA here is from genome assembly GCA_914767545.1 of Sesia apiformis. Classification (NCBI taxonomy): domain Eukaryota; kingdom Metazoa; phylum Arthropoda; class Insecta; order Lepidoptera; family Sesiidae; genus Sesia; species Sesia apiformis. Next base: position 4,222,887 of record OU611958.1, read on the forward strand.
CGGCTAGTTTGAGATCAATTCAATGAGAACAATGAGATTAAAAACATCGCGAGATATCTTGCCTGCTCAAGAATTAAAAAAAAAATGGAGCATGTACATCCACCTATCCGCATTGGGCCTGCCTGATTGATTATGGCAACCTGCTAGCGATTCACTAAAAGCCTGTGCCCTGCAGCGGAATGATATCGATATGCGGCGTTTTGCATTAGGTATATGGCAATAAATTCCTAATAAAACTTCCAGAAAAAATGAAAATAATTTGAAAAATAAATTTGGTTATTTGTGCTAACATTAAATACGACGTACGATGCTAGGGAACACAACGTGGATGGTTACGTATAAATAAAGAAGCGTAACAGTGACCTTAACATTGACCAAGCTTCCACAAGTTGCTACAAGGCCGATGCTACATAGCATTCGCGACCTTAATGATATCGTATGACTGCATTCCTGTGGAAATTAATATGCCCATTTAATTGGTAGCATAGTTTCATCAATTTTAATTGTAGTTCCCGGGTTCTAATGGGATGCAGCAAGGGTCAAACGAACAGAACATTTGTGGCCTTATAGAGTTGCATATCTCAGAGACTTAGACGGCATAAACAGCGGCGATTAGCCAGCTATCATCGCGAAGGCAGCCTGCCTCTCTGCCGAATATAATTATACTTTTGAAATTACCGTATCCGTAATCAGACCTTTTATTGTCCAGTACTGTACTAGGATCTTCTCATACACAATGTCTTGTGTATGAGAAGATGTTTGACCTTAAAACGCCACGCTGGCGAAGAGGATTGCCGAGTCTTTTAGAAGTGGTGTAAGATCCTCAGGGCTTGTGGTAGCCGCTTTGTTATCCATTAGTCGCCTTTTATTACCCTACATGACCACTTCTAAAATTAAACTTTGAATTTAATTTTTAAAACTCCTTTATAAAAAAATTTTTAAGATCCGTAGTCTTACTACGAGTCGATACTTGAGTTGAATATTTCCATCTCATTATACCCCTGATTTATCATCCTTTCCATTCCTTTCCAAATTCCTAAAAACGGGCAGTGCATGTTCCGTCTAGTGCATCTAGTCTACTAGTTAGTGATAATTCAAAAAAATACCTTTAGATACTTAGTAATAGTTATTAACGACTTCATGGCATTTTTGAACTTACGACCTCTGAAACGTAGTCGTGAACTGACACTCCTAGACTATTTCTCGATAAATTACTAATTAATGAAATTAATCAAGGGATATTCGTGTCGTTTAGTACAAGACTCTTCTGTATACAAGTAAATGCGCTTATCAAATGACATCACATTCTGCATACTGCCGAGCGTGTAATTGTAGTAGAGATAACATTCATTACAGCGAATGTAGTCCCATTGTAGGGCATAAGTTTCTCGTTGTAGTCACGAGGAGGTTTAAAGGTTTTAAAATACAGCGCTGAAGATTTTAAGATGGGCCCCATCTTAAAATAATAATAATAATAAATAACTATATCATACCGTCAGCCTATATCTGTCCACTGCTGGATACAGTTATCTTCCTGGGCTCGCCACTATAATCAGCAAATCTCTTCAAGTCGTCGTTCCATCTGATCGGAGCCTGTACCACCCCCCGCGCTTCCCCGCATGTGATCTACATTCAACGACTCGTCTCCCCATCAGTTTTTTGTCCTGCTGCAGATATGACGTACCCATAGACTCTTCAGCTTTACTAAGTACCTAATAAAATTAAGCTCGCTTTTTGTACCACTTTGTGTAGACACTAATAAAATTAAGCTCGCTTTTTGTATCACTTTGTGTAGACACTAATAAAATTAAGCTCGCTTTTTGTACCACTTTGTGTAGACACTAATAAAATTAAGCTCGCTTTTTGTACCACTTTGTGTAGACAATAATAAAATTAAGTTCACTTTTTGTACTACTTTGTGCAAAGTTTCTTATAAAATAAAAAATATATTGTACGTTTGATAGGTAGGACTTAGTAAGGCAGTTTACTGTAATGAGAAAAATTAGCGGGTGCTCAACTTGTCATCTCTCATAATGAGTGAGTTTCACAAATAATTCAATTCCTACTCGAAAATGCACAAAGAAACGAGGTCAAACGTCATCGTCCAGTCTATTTGTTAGAACTACGAGTGCACGTAGTACGGACGGAAATTGTGATATCTTGCACAAGGGAACAAAGCGATGCGACTTTTCCTTGTTGGTGTTGTTTACTCCGCGCGATGTACAGTGCCCTGCAATATATGTGGCACGTCATAAATAGTGGCGTGTATTTCATATAAACAGCCAACTGAAACTTATTATTTATCTGTGTGTTTATGTATGCTAAATCTACGCTAATGTGAGCGAACTGCGGGCAATCGCGAGCTTTACTTTTGACCTTTTTGAGTTACATTTAACATAACATATACAAAATTAAGATATACAAATATATTATCATTACGTTGTAGAAATTTCTTTCAACAGCCAACATTGAGAAAGGAGTTGTGACTGAGGTTATAACCCAGGTAGTGTAAGTAGCTAAAATTATAGGTATCTATTTTAATAATAAATACTACATGTAACTATAATATACATACTCTCCCTCTCTCTCTCATTCACACACACACACATACATGTATGTATACATACATAAACGTATACGTGCTTAATAGATAATAGCACTATTCCATTCTAGCCTTTATAGCTTGAACTGGGATCAATTATATGCGGTCATGCAGATAATAGTTTAATTACAAGTACAATGTTACAATGTTAAAGTCGATTTTGTTCTGAACAAACCATTTATTATAAATCGATTTTCACCTTTATAAAATAGTATTCTTAATGCAGGTTCAAATTTTGTTTTATAAGCGTTTCCAAACTATGTATTTTTTATAGATTATAGATAATTATGAGATGAATAGACAGGTAAGTGGTGAGTGACGGTGGACAACCGCAATACATGCCAACTTGCGTCCAGAATGGCAAACGTTGCCACGACTCCGGATGCGTTGCTTGATTTCGGAGATTTTTCTTATTCTATGACACCTCCTATTATTTCCTGGGGTTAACGAGGCACCTGGGTGGGACAGAGTAAAGCGAGGTAAGGAGACTCGTGTATCCCATTGTACTTTATACTCAATTGTTGTTGCCAAAGCTTGTAGAAACAAGCACTATTGTATACATTCAAAGCATATGCCAGAGAATTCCTCATTGTATAACCAAAGACATAATATGAGACACGCTTAAAGGTATTTCGAGCGAGCGTGGTTACGTTACATTTTCATACATAGTGCATGTTCACTGATGCGATTAATATGCAATAGTGTTTACATTTGAATAATTTGAATAATTATGAGGTTATAACACTTTTGACATCTGACAATAGAGACTTTATTGTTTTGTACTTATTGACAATAGACTTATTGTACTTATAGACTTTATTGACGTTATTGTTTCACATGTTCAAAGAAATTCTATTTTAGTGTAACCACATAATAAATTCTGAAATAATACGTAGGACAATAAAGAAATATAAAAAAAAACATAATTTAGACAAGTTTAAATTTGTGCCATTAACTGAGACAAAAGAAAGGAAAAAATATTTATTGCCCATCTTATAGTAAGAAATATATAAAGAACGGAAAAAATAATAATTTAAAAAGAAATAAAAAGCAACATTTTTCATTTTCGCGTTTTCACACATATTTCACACGCGGTTAGTCCACGTCGAGAGTTGCGAGCAGTTTCATCAACTACCCGCATTTGGTCTTCATTTCCGTCTCTCCAGTCAGCTCGTGACCATGGTTGGTGCAACCCAACCGCGAAACGTCGAGTAAAATAAATAAGGTAAACATTCGCGTTAAGACTCGTTTAAATAGATAAATATACAAAAAGAACGTGTTTAGTTGCAATAGGAAAATCTCAGTGGATGCTAACTAACCACAAGTGCTAGCGCTGGTTTTCAAACCTCCCTATACCGGTGTTGTGTGGGTGTATGTGCTGAAAGCGAGAAGGGGAAGGATTATGACTTTCACGAGACAAGGCCTCACAGAGGCCTTTATTGTTGGGTCTTGTTTCTCAGACTTTAGTAAAACCTTAAAAATACATATTTTTTTATATTAAAACTGAGAAACTACACAAATAAACTAACAATAACAATAAAACAATAAGTTATAAAATCTTAACGAAAGTTAATACCGAGAGTGAGGTCCCTTTATACAGATAGCGTCACATTGAATGAAATTCTGCTTTGTTTTGAAGATGAAATGTGATCGGTTATTACCCTTACACTTTATACACAATTCTCTTAAATTCTAAGAAAAATCTTCAAGATTTTTCTCACAAAAAGTAATCGGAACCATCTTTGTTTGCAAAGTTTGTTTTAAACATTTTTATTTATGTAAAACGGCTTTTTAGTTTAAGGCTTCGGCAAAAGGGTAGCATAGAATATTAACGAAATATTAAGAATGTTGGAAATATACGAAAACATTCACTAATGTTAACACTAATGTCACATAAATAACCACTTTTTATTTAAAGTGCCACTGCACTTTAAATAAAAAGTGGTTATTTATGTCAAACGGTAAAACTTTGACAAGACGTACCACTATACCACGATACATATTGTAATTGAGAATTTTAATATCACTAAAATGTTTCACTCTATTGATTGAGTCTACAAAAATCGGATATGCATTTCAGTTGTACAATAGAATATATTTTAGTATCGTATATAAATCGTGACTGAGTTTTTGCTGATTTTTGCTTTGATTTTGTGTGCAGAAAGGACGGGACATCTACCGTTCTATTTAAACGTAACATCATTGTAAACATGTCCAAAATTAAATAATTTGAATAATTATAATTCATGAGTAAAATTTATTGTATATAAAAAGTTGATGGCGAGCTTAATAGCTCGATCTCCGACAGGTTCAACCTGCGACTTGAAGAAGTTCGCCTGGTAGTGGCTGGATAAGAACAGCTGAATATTATTTGTGGTGGCGAATCTTAGGAAACGTAGGGCCTAAACGTAGGGCTACCACCCCCCGAGTTTGACCCAGAGTCTTGGGTTTGACGAAGCTACAGAACCCAAACCATAACTTTTTAGAATTTTTCTCTGTATGTTTGCCGGTATGTCTCTGTGTTTGAGTATCACGTAAAAACTGCTGAACCGATTTTGATCGAGTTTTCACTAATGCATAGCTGTTTACCCAGAAGGAAAACTAGTGTATCTGTCTCTTCGCACGACACGACGAAATTGAATTATAGAGGAAAATAAAAATATACTTATATAATTTTAATACCTTATTATTTACATTAGAGCATAATTGAGAAATCGGTCAAGTATGAATTGGGTAAGCAGCTATCTGTTGACAAAATTAACGATGCGGTCACATTCTCTCAAATTGTTTGAAATAAAATGAAATAAATAAATACTTATGAAGTAACCGAATTTATACATATAATAAAAGCAAACAGCGGTTTCTAGAATTTTTCTCTGTTTGTTTGTTCATGCATCATACAAAACCATTGGACGAATTTCATGAAAACTTCACAGTATCATAAGGATTTACGAGTTTGTAGAACATTTGCAATAAAAATCATCACTTTATTAGAATATTTTCTTATAATTTACTTTCCTTTATTTTGAGGTACTTCTGTTTTCACTGGGCGTACAGCAAGTGAAGAGGTTGATCAAACGGCCGAGCTTGTTACAAATGACTGTCTATGTTCCCTTCGAGACGTGGTCATTTCAATTGATGGTAATCCACTGAGTGACTACAGGATGATGGCTCTTCAGCGGAGTTCCGATCAAACTCGCGTTAATCGAGAGTCCTCACTAAATAATCCACAGGAACAAAACATTGCTTTTTATTCTTTGTTACAATATCTTTTTCTAGATCTCTCTTATTATAACCGTTTCTAAAACATCTATCCATCTACTATGGGCCGCGCAGACGAAGTAGCGGGTAACAACTAATTATTAATAATCTAATAATTATATAACCTAAAGTACAACTTTAAATTAACAATTCACTAATAAATTTCCTAATTATTATTTTTTGTACCATTTTTTTTAAATCTTTGGGTTCACGGTATTCCTAAGGTGGCAACCCAGCAGTGGAGAGTCACATGGTTATAGAAAATATTAGTATACTTACCATTTTCGTTTGCTATAGTGATATCTCTCGATGGAGGCCCTTCAACTGATTTCTATCTTTAGAGTAAGAAATCTCAAGAAACAAATATCAAGTCTCTAGTGCATTAAATAATACCCAAAACAATTTTACGTTTTGTTTATCAAAATAAGTTCTAAATGGGCTTCTCGTATCACCAGGTGAGCTGGGGACGAGCATTGCAATTATAAATAAGTTGTTCGTTATCAGCTGATCTAGTTATTAACGATTCATTCATGTTTTGTTTTGTCGCTGGGGGTAAATTGGTGCAATTCTGAATTTTAACACAAAATAAAAATTGAGCATTTATCTTTAAAAGATTATATTTTAATAATTATAATTATTATAATATAGTGCATGGACTGATCAGATTGCAAGAGCCATAAAAGTAAAAAAAAAATATGTATAATTTGCGTTAATAATAATTTTAAATATTTAATAAACTTCTAATTGATGCTACATTTTGTGTTAGTTGTATGATATGCATCAGTTTGTATTTGTTTATATTTTTTGTTTTACAACATTGATTAAATTAACATTGTCCCCACTGACAATCCCCACACATTGTCTGAGTGAAGTGAAACAATGAGTGAAGTTTAAGATTCTGTTTATTTAAAAACTCATTAAGGTTTCAACAATTTAGAAAACCAGAAACTTGAACAACGAATAAATACAAGAAAAAGGCTCATTTTCTCAGTCAAGATCAAATAGGCCAGTCTTAAATAAATGAAAAGCTGTAGTTATAAAAATAATTATTTATTTGTTCATTTCGGTGGTTTCACGCAGCTCTCAAGAAATCATTTTATATCTCCACACAAAACACAATGCGTAACACTGACAATCATTGGTCTAGGATTCTAACAATACTTTAAAACTATGTCTTTAAAGACCTTATTACTAATTATACTATCACAGACACTTTGATTAATTAATAAATAGATAATTCAACTAATTGGCGTACCTATCGCGTACTCTGGCGAACATTTCCGCTGTATCTACTTTGTTGGGGCCTTCATTCTTGCCGAAGAAAGTGGTCTTTGTGGTTTTCACGAGACCATTGCCGGCGTCGGATCTCCTCCAATATATAGTTTGGACGGCGTGTCTGCCAGCGATGTAGCGGGTCGCGCTTCCGATCAGCTGTCTCTTGTCCATGCTTTCCAAATTTAATTAAACAGATATTTCAAATTCAAATTATGAAACCTAAAGTATTCCAGAACGGTGATAAGTAAGACTGATAAATAAGACAGCACAATAGCGCGTTGTTTTTGAATTAAGTGCAGTAACTGACTGTTCTTCACCAGCAGCTGTCAATGTTGTGATGCTCAGGACTAGTTCCCCTCTTTATATATAGGCGGACACGTGCCTGATAAAGGAATCATAACACGTATTACGTAGGTACAGTAGTGTGTGACAAACATTAGTGTGTGTATAAACTTTGCACTTTGCTAGCGCGTGCCGTGTATCAGCAGATTATGTATGAGGGAAGCGATGCGTAATCAACTAATCAAGTAATCATACAATACACGAGAAATATTTAAGTACGTAGTTGTATGGTAAATATGATTTGTTTGTTCTCTTTGTTTTCCATGGTTCAAGGAAAATGAGAATGCTCGAGAAAGATTAGACGTAATTTTTGGAAATTATCATGTGTTTTCTCCGCCATGTACCTACTACTATATTAAAAAGGGCTTAATTTGTTTGAATTAATGCATTTTTAAATGATATTGTAGATTGACATTTAAATGAGTGAGCGAATGGCTATTGAATAGGGATCATTCTATATGAACTCATAAATGTATAAATGGTTTGGAAGTCATGCCATTTTTGACTTTGATCGATATAGGAATAGACTAGATTACAATTCATTCGTTCTTACGAAAACCTGGCTAGTAATTGGGGCGGAGGGGGGGTTCATTAAAACGTCAAATTAAACTTAAGTAGGGTACTACTTAATAAGAATGTTTAATTTTCAAAACACATTTGAGTTCATGAATTCGAGAGCTACTGAACATAGAACACTATTGGACTCTAACGTGCCCTAGAGTGGTTGTATAAGGGCCTTACCTATGAAATTGCTGTTTGTTTATAGTGGCCAGTTTGAAGCTTGGAATTTGGAATCTTGCGTTTGGCTTGGAATTCCAAATTCAAATTGATTTCAATTTAAAACTAAGACATTCTTTTTCTAAATCAGTTATTCTTTTGTTTTTCCGTCAAACGACTTTTTGTTTAGATATCGTCGTGTTTGCATCCATGGAAAAGTTAAAAATTCACGTTATTTTCGAATATGGGTTCCGTCGTGGCAGCAACCAACACAGATGGCACACAATATCAACGATGTGTGCGGACCAAACACCACAAACGAACGCACCGTGCGTTTTTGGTTTGATTGTTTCCATTCTGGAAATTTCGACCTCAAGAACAAGCCCGGACCGGAGACTAAAGTCAATAATGTCGAATCGGAAGCAATAGTGGAACCGGATTCATCTAAACTAGGTCTGAGTTATCAGCTGCCTGCGGTGTAAGTGACAAAACAACATTGATTCATTTACATCAAATCAGGAAAGTGAAGTCGCTCGGAAATTGGGTACCGTATGAGCTTAATAAAAGTCAGCTGCAAACACGCGTCGAAGCTTGCCTTACTTTGCTGAACCGGCACAAAAATGAATAGTACTGACATTTGTGATGAGCAGTGGATCTCGTATGATAATTATAAACGTTCGTCACAATACTTGAACCCAGGTGACACAGCCAAACAATGTCCCAAACGAACGTATTAACCAAAGTGAGTCGAAAGAAGCTCATGGTGACTGTATGGTGGTCATGTGCCGGTATTATCCACTACAGCTTCGTGAAATCTAGCACAACAATTATTCCAGATATGTACTGTGAAGAACTGCGAACGATGGTGGACAAGCTCGCTATCAAACAGTCGAGTCTGGTCAATCGCTCTAGTCCACTGCTTTTCCATGGTGACGCTCGCTCTCACACTGCACGACAGACAATCTCAAAGTTACAGGAACATCGACTGGAAACTCTCCGTCACCCACAACACTCGCCAGAGCTTGCCCCAACTGATTTATATTTTTTTTCGGAATTAGGAACAAAAAAATCAACTCTGATAAGGCAGTGAAAAACGCCTTCTGAGAATTCATCGCTTTCCGTCCCCAAGAGTTCTATAGCAGAGGTATCAATCAACATCCATTAAAATGGCAACAGTGCAGTGATAATAATGGACAATACTTTGATTAATTAAATATATAATTTTCATACAAAAATATTTATTTGATTTTTTCCATATAAAAAACTGCAATTTCATAGATACCTACTAAAATATAATATCTAGTATGTATTCTCAAATCGATGGAGGAAAGATTGTCAGAAAATCTGACACTGCTTGAGGGGGAGGGTGCACGCTACAATCCAACAGCTGCTGGGCTCTCGACTGGCCACTCTCACTGAAGACTACCTTGAAATGTACTGCATTTCCCACTTTATCTTATTTCCCTAATGTATGTAAGTGTTTCGGTAGTAAGTGAGATGTGCCAGAGCCCATTCCCATCCTATCCCTCCCCATTTTCCCATCCCAGTCCCCAAATCCATTCCTATATCTCCAACGATAGGCAGCGCATCCGGGGGCGTGCCAACGTTTGTTATTTTGGAGTAATGTTGACATGTATCGCGGATGTCTATGGACGACAGTGTCCACTTACCATCAGGTGGACTGTATGTTAGCTAGTCTGCCGCCTTAGTCTATAAAAAAAATCGTTATAAAAATGATTTCAGTGATTCTATTTAGATTCGCAAGTTTCAAAACTTTGTAAAAATACCTTTTTATGATTTTACCCTTCTGTTAATGATTGCCTAATTCTTTATTAATATAATTATTTTATGTTGCCATACAATATATATATATATATATATTGCAATATATGCAACATATATATAACGAATATATATAGTCATCATATGACATCATTATAAAGTCGTATTAATTTTGCAAATAATTCCAAGAATGATCAAACAGTCATTTCATTTATACGTGATTTCCTCTTGTTTGCTTGTGTCAATCTCTTATCGACATATATCTACACACTTTGTGATATAAAAATCGTAAAGATTTATATTGCTTGTAAAATGATAGTGGAGTAATGCAGAGATGGACCAGACTTGCTGTCTGCAAATATTCTCAAAGATAACAACTACAATGCTGCTTTTATACTTGTTATTTAGTTTATTTTATATTTTATTGTACACACAAAACAATACCTATGTTTTATTAAATAAGCTGTAAAAAGGCAAGCATGTCTCCTGTGGAGATCTCTTTCAGCAGAACCGTTTTTATATATTATTGTTTATATATTATTATTTAGTATACAGGCTGTAATCGCACCGTACCCGAAGTCTGAAATGGATTATGCTCATGGTTAATTGATTTTTAATTTTGTGCATGAACATTATAAAAAAAATCTAAATGTTTGTATTGCGAAAATAGATTCGTAAAAGTTTGATTTAAAAGGACGTGGTTTCAGGTCTCGGGCAAGGTTTGATTATTGATTATTGAGGTTTGAACAATATTTTCAGATAAAGTTGTTTTAAATATGTAACCTGTTCGATATATTCGCTACTTTATATTTTTTTCTAGATACAAGATTTTCTTTCTATCTCGAGCCTCCGGGGCCTATACTCATTTAGAATTCTGAAGGGATACACAATACGAGTAACAGTCCGAAAACAAGTGATATTGTTTGCCTCTTTCCGAGATCTATTTGAGGTAATCTTGGGTCATTGAAACAGTTTTTCTTTTTTTACCACGCATTTTGTGTTTATTTTTATTCATAAAGTGTCACAGTGATTTGTTAATAAGGATTAATTAATTGAACGGACAGCAGAAAAATACCATAGTAAAATGGGCACCTAATTTGGGCACATTTGAAGGTGGGGTAGTTTTAGGTTCTCTGGTGATAATGTCGACTTGGTAATGATAATATTACCATATCATACCATCAGCTTATGTCTCTCCACTGCTGTATATAGACCTCTTCCAAGAGTCGCCACCACACACGATTATATTATTAGTAAAATAACATTATTTACTTTAGTTACTCAAAAGTAGGTTATTTTCTTGATCATAATTTGCTGTTTGTTTAGTATTTTTGGTGCTCATTTTAATACAATTCTTCATTAATTAACAAAGATGCGAGATTCTGATAAGAGAGTTAGGGAACTTAAATGGAATTGAGCAAACCACCTAACTAAAGCGCGCGCCACTAGCAGGAAGAATTTTGGTCATTGACAGTATTAAGGTTTTAATAATTTGAGACCCCCCCCCCCGAGTCTAGTAAAGTGGTAGGATATCATACAAATCTCTTTAAAGTCCAGTTTTGGCTGATCTCTTGTCTTCTTGACCGAAATTCTTCCTGCTCGTGGCGCGCGCTTAAGACGAATTGATGGCAGGTGGATTAAGATCTTGACAGAGTGGTGGCAGAGGCAATATAAAGGAAGTATTGGTCATCGGTGGGCTGATGGCGTTAAAAGAATTGTGGGAGGGCTATGATTAAGAACAGTGCAGGATCGAGGAAGGTGGCACCTAGGAAAGAAGGCACTCAGCAGTTGGTGGAAACAAGCTGTAAATGATGATGATGAAGATTAGTTTTTAGTGTAAACAATTGTAAAGTTTCAATACGCGATATAAATATGTTTATATTTTTTATACATATGTTAGTTTATGGTCCAAATACCTACGATATTCGGATATATAGAAATATCTTTCCAGAGGCGATTATCTTTCAGTTTTCTTTAAAGAGTCCAAAGTACGTGTATATGCAAATGAGAGCTAGAGTTTTGTATACAATATGAACACAGAATATCTGAACGTCTATATATCTGGTATATCTGAAGATATATAATTACACGTGTTATAGGGGGAGAGTGTACGCTACATTCTCACCATCGGTGGGCGCACGCGACTGGCCACGTGACCTCTCTCTCACACCTTGAAATGTACTGCATTCCTTACTTTATCGTGTTTAACAAATGTACGTACGAGTTGCGGTAGTGAATGCCAGTGCCCATTACCATCCCATCCTATCCTAACCCTCCCCATTTTCCCAACCTTTTCTCCTAATCCATTCCTTAATTTGCAAAGGTAGGCAGCGCGTCGGGGGTCGAGGATGTCTATGGGCGACAGTATCCACTTACCATCAGGTGGCTCGTCTGTCGCCTTTTTACTATAAAAAAAATACATATCATTGAGAAAGTAGGGTATCTATTTGATAAATTTAAAATTCCAGAATTCCGAAGGCTTTTGAGTTTGTTAAACAGAATGGCGTTCATTTTGATAAATTCATACCTACTTAAGTAGAAACTCAGTGGTACGGTAGTCTAGAGTAGATACTCATAGGCCAGCTGCATATTCCATGTCCGCCCTAATTCGTTTTTCCAAATAAACTCCTAAATTTTATATTTTTAAAGTTAAGCAGTACATCATATCTCATGTCAAATTTCATCATTACTGATGATGGATCTTTACCATCTTTACAGGTCACTTGTGTCTTTTTACCACTATATGGATTATCTAATTTGCCACCTTCATACTTTAAAAACTCATTACGAGTACATGACCGTATTCAAAGCCGGATGATGAGGATGGATGATGTTTAGAATTTCAAGCAAGAAGACTAATTATCTTACATATTCGTAATATAAACATAGATTAAATTTCTCATACAAACAAAATTTATAAATCCCAGCGATTTATTGTCAGATTGCGACTAACATTTTACAGTTTTAATGTATCTTTTACGGCTCGTAAGAGTTCGCTCAGTTTACTCAACAAAGATAATGCGCGTTAAGTAAATAGTAACAAATTGTAATGTGGACAGTTTGTAATGTTTGAAGTTTTAAAAGAATCACTGTTTACTCAGGTTTATTTTATTTGCTCGTTTTCGCTATTTACATTTTTTTCAACAGAGTGTATGAGTTCTTTTACAATCTGTCTCGCTATAATTTTATGCCACCCACGGACTCCAATCGAGCATTTGAAAAAATACCATCTCTTTTACAGATCACTAACAATATATTGAACATGCAGTTCGGTGGCACTGATTGCAAATACAACGTTGTAAAGAAACCATGTTCATTCAATTAGAGGAACGAAAACAAACGTTAACTATATATAATAAAATAACCCTAAAAACAAATGCAAAAAGTTTGTAATTATGCGAACACACTGTTCGTTTGGTAGCGGGTTGGTTTTGTAACACATGCGAGAATTAAACTACTACACTTACACAGCACCAACCCACGAGGTTGGTGCTATTGCGAAGCCGGACATCACCACACCACCGCTCCACCACAAAGTCGTTACCACAACCTCTGAGAAACTACACCGCCTCTAAAAGAGTGGACTCCCTAATCCGCTTGGCCAGCGTGCCGTTTTAAGGTCATAAATCCCTCAAGCACAAGACAATATGCGCGGGGATTTCGTGTGCAGCAGTGGACAACAAAAGGGTTGGTTGGGGTAATACTGTTGCTTGTTTAAAGAGATGTTTAGATTTAGGAAAACGATTTTAATGAATAAGGAATATGGTTGTACAAAAAATCAAAACTTGCAGATATCACATTAAATTTTCTACTTTTCAAGGGAAATGTAATGGAATGAAGAAATTTCCTTATCACGTTATATTTCGTATTCCGTTTTCTACATCCAGACTCCTAAATATCCAATGGCAAGCAATGTATGCGGGTGGATTTAAACATCGTACAAGTATAATTTTTGGAGGGGTGTGAGTGCATGCATTTGGGGGGTGTAAGGGGTCCCAACCTACATCTCTGGGACCCAAGCCAACCTCACCGGCTCGGCTCTGGTGCACCCTGCCGACCAACGAACGAGGCTCTGGCGACCCGCCACCACGCACTGGACCAGCGCGGCGGGTTACGGTCCACCCCCCCCCCCCCCCCCCCACCCCTATGGCAGAAAAAGTAAAACGGCCCCAAGTTCCCGGCGGCTCCAGTCGCAACATCGGTGTGGACGACAGGCGCTGGTCGAGCGCTGGAGCCAGGGGTGCTAAGAATCTCCGGGCGGGATTCCACCGTCGAACGACCAGGGCTTTCAAAACGGATTACCGACGTAGGTTGTCACTGGTGACTTACAACACGCGCACTTTGAGGACAGACGAGAAGATCGCTGAGCTGGAAGAGGAGATAGGCAAGTTGCACTGGGATATATTGGGGTTATCAGAAATCCGAAGAGAGGGGGAGGACACGATAACCCTGAAGTCCGGCAACTTGTTCTATTACCGGGAGGGCGACCAGCAGTCCCAAGGTGGTGTCGGGTTTATCGTCCACAAGTCCCTCGTAAATAATGTTGTAGCCATCACGAGTGTGTCGAGCAGGGTCGCGTACCTTATACTCAGAATATCCAAGAGATATTCGTTGAAGGTCATACAGGTCTACGCACCGACCTCGGCACACCCGGATAACGAAGTGGAAGCAATGTATGAGGACATTAGTAGAGCCATACATGCTTCGAAAACACACTACAATATTGTTATGGGGGATTTCAACGCGAAACTGGGCAAAAGAGGCGACGATGAGTTGAGAGTGGGGCAATTTGGATGTGGGCACCGGAACCAGAGGGGCCAGAGGCTGGCCGACTTTCTTGAGAAAGAGGGACTCTTTATGATGAACTCTTTCTTCAAGAAGCCGCCTCATAGGAAGTGGACCTGGATGAGCCCCGACGGTTCCGTTAAAAATGAGACAGACTTCATTATGGCCACAAAGAGACAAATATTCAATGATGTCTCCGTGATCCACAGGGTGAAAACCGGTAGTGATCACCGAATGGTTAGAGGCACATTGAATATAAACGTCAAGTTGGAAAGGTCCCGCCTGATGAAGTCTACGCTCCGACCTACTGCTGCCCACATACAAAACCCCGAAAGCTTTCAGCTTGAATTGTCAAATCGCTTCGATTGCCTAGAGGATTGCGTTGCAGTGGACGATATCAACAACAGGTTGGTAGAAACTGTCCATACGGTGGGGTCTAAATTCTTCAGACATCGTCGAAGAGATGGACCCCAAAAGCTCACCGACCACACCCTCGACCTCTTGGCGGAACGACGTTCGATGGCACTGCAGACTCCTGATGACGCGGAAGCATATCGGCAGCTCAATAGACGGATTCACCAGTCCTTGCGACACGACATCCGTCTCTTTAATACTAATCGCATTAAGGAGACGATAGAGCGGAATAAAGGCTCCACAGTGTTCGCAAGAGACTTATCTATTGGGCAGAGCCAGTTGACGAAGCTGAAAAGGGAGGACGGCAGTGTCACTTCCGACAAACAAGAGGTACTGAGGGAGATCGAGAAGTTCTATGGACAGTTGTATACCTCGGTCGCTAAACCTGTTGGCAACTTGGCCAAAGACCCAAGAGCCAAGTTGACCCGACACTATACCGAAGACATCCCGGACATCAGCCTGTACGAGATTAGGATGGCCTTGAGGGCTTAGAAACAACAAGGCGCCGGGTGAAGACGGAATCACTTCAGAGCTTCTGAAAGCGGGTGGAACACCGGTACTGAAAGTCCTTCAGAAGCTCTTTAATTCCGTCTTGCTCGAAGGTATTACGCCGGAGGCATGGAACAGAAGCGTGGTGGTGCTCTTCTTCAAGAAAGGCGACAAGACCTTGTTGAAGAACTATAGGCCCATCTCGCTTCTGAGCCATGTTTATAAGCTGTTTTCGAGGGTTGTCTCGAATCGTCTCGAGCGCAGGTTTGATGACTTCCAGCCTCCCGAACAAGCCGGTTTCCGAAAAGGCTATAGTACCATAGACCACATCCATACGCTGCGGCAAGTTATACAGAAGACCGAGGAGTATAACTTGCCATTATGCTTAGCGTTTGTGGACTATGAGAAAGCCTTTGATTCGATCGAGACTTGGGCAGTGCTACAGTCCCTCCAGCGGTGCCATATTACCTATCGGTATATCGAAGTGTTGAAGTGTTTGTATAACAACGCCACCATGTCAGTCCGAGTACAGGAAGGGAGCACGGAGCCGATTCCATTGCAGAGGGGTGTGAGACAAGGAGATGTCATCTCTCCGAAGCTCTTCACCAATGCGATGGAAGACGCTTTCAAGCTCCTGGAATGGAAAGGACTCGGCATCAACGTTGATGGCGAATACATCACTCACCTTCGATTTGCCGACGATATCGTGGTCATGGCAGAATCGCTGGAGGATCTTAGCACAATGCTCGGAGACCTCAATCGAGTTTCCCAACAGGTGGGCCTTAAAATGAACATGGACAAGACGAAAATCATGTCGAATGTCCATGTCGTGCCCACCCCAGTTTCAGTCGGGAGCTCGATTCTCGAAGTTGTTGACGAGTACGTCTACCTAGGCCAAACGGTCCAACTAGGTAGGTCCAACTTCGAGAAAGAGGTCAATCGACGAATCCAACTCGGCTGGGCAGCGTTCGGGAAGCTACGCAGCGTCTTCTCGTCCAAAATACCTCAGTGCTTGAAGACGAAGGTCTTCGACCAGTGTGTGTTGCCAGTGATGACCTACGGCACCGAGACGTGGTCTCTGACTATGGGCCTCATAAATAAGCTCACTGTCGCACAGCGAGCTATGGAGAGGGCTATGCTCGGGGTTTCCCTACGTGATCGAATCAGGAATGAGGAGATCCGTAGACGAACTAAAGTCACCGACATAGCCTCTCGGGTTAGCAAGCTGAAGTGGCAGTGGGCAGGGCACATAGCTCGAAGAACCGATGGCCGATGGGGCAGAAGGGTTCTCGAATGGAGACCACGTACCGGCGGACGAAGCCGAGGACGTCCATCTGCTAGATGGACAGACGACCTCATAAAGGTGGCGGGCACCCGCTGGATGCAGGTCGCTGCCGATAGGTCTAAATGGCGGACAATGGGGGAGGCCTAGGTCCAGCAGTGGACGTCCAAGGGCTGAGAAGGAGAAGAGTGCATGCTCTAATCCCACAGCTGCTGAACGCACTCACTGGCCAAATTACCTCTCTCTCATAGAACTAGCGTAAAATGTACTGCATTTCCCACTATATTATATTCTCCTACATACGTATGTGTTTTGGTAGTGGGTGAGATATGCCGAAATCCACTTGCATCTCAACCCCTATTCTCAATTTTGCCAACACTTTCTCCAAATCCTCTCCTAAATCTCCAAAGGTACGCTGTCTACATTTGTCATTCTGGGCTGATGTTGGCACGTATCACGGATGTCTGTCGGCGACAGTTTCCACCCTTCTTTCTATAAAGAAAAAATATTTTTAATTTCTAACAAATCAATACATTTGTTGATTCCTGTCCTAATTGTTGTTTCCGCATTGTCAGATGGGCACAATTAGGTACATCTCCCTAATTAGTGTATGATAACGTTACCTACTCGTATATGTGAAGACCTTCGTTTGTCATTATCAGATATAAGAGTATATCGCAGTAGTAAAAAATACATACGATAAAGTATCACACGACATCATGCGACGTTATTCATGTTAGTTATTCAAACAAACAATATTATGTTACGTATGCCTAGACACAGTCCATGGTAGGTACAGTTAGCAATAAAAATATACAAGTGCAAACAAAACATAGAAAAGTTACATAATAAGACTGACAAAGAAAAAATGCTTACTTTAATAAATAGGTTTAGGAAGTATACTTATTTTAAATGTAAATACTTAATTATGTTCGTTTAAATTAAGTATGTATATACATTAATGTATGGAGGTTATAATTATCGGAAAATTACATGTTTGTAGAGTTTGTTCGCCAACTGTACCATAATATTATGGCGATTGGACTTTGTTCAGTACCGAATTGATACCGGTTAATGAATATTTACCGTACGATAAAAATATTTGTTTACTGTTATATTTCCACGCGCCGTTTGTATTTTTTTCTGTCAATTTCAATAACTTAACTAAATTCGTTTAAATGGACTTTAGACATTTAGACATGGTCTTTAGTTAAGAACAGATAATTTCTTTTATAATGTAAAAAGTTCCGATTGAATAAATGTGGGATTCACGGTTTATAATAAAACTAGGTTTCGGCGGCGCCCCCTGGACGTCGGCTTCCCCCTGAGGGGGGAGGGGGGACGCTCCGGGCTTCGCCCTGCGCGGATCTCGGCCTGCGGCCTCGCGACATGGAGCTCGGCCTTCGGCCTCGCGTAAATTACAAAGGGGAGAGGATGTTGTTGTAGTTATTGTTGTGCGGGTCCTGCATGGCGGCCATCTTCAAAAACGGCGGAATCGAAATAAGAATTCCAAATCCCTAATCAGCCTCCCCCGAACCCCCCAGATGTCAATTTTTATCCAGATCGGATGAATTCGTCAAATGGCCGACATCTTGAATTCGCCATCAAAAAAAAATTTATACCTCAATATAAAGACATCGTCATGATAAACAATATTAGTTTGAGCACCAATTCGATGTGTCTAACCGTTTCCGAGATGTCATCCAAAGAATTTTGTTTGGCGGCCATCTTGGAAATAACCATAAATCCTCCTACCGTTTGACCGGGCCGTTGGAATTTTTCGTGGGGTTTGGACAACTTGGAGAAGTCGGATTTTTCTCGTGCTCACTGACCCCGAGGGTTCATTTTCACATTCAAAGTTTCTAACTGGGGTGGTGGGTACTGAGAGAACAATTATGTCAGTCAGTCAGTGAGTGAGTGGTAATTTAACTTTATATATCGATGGAATAATGGAATAATAATAATAATTATAGAAAAATGAGAAAATATTGATTAACGAATTCCATACTCTTGTTATTAGAACCAACAACTTAGTGAGGTCATTTAATAGCATGAACATTATAATCGTACATACTTGAGAGCTTACTCTTATTAGTTGCAATATAAATATATTCATGATGTTTTCACTTTTATCTCACCATCGTTATAAAATTATTGGGCTTTTCAAGCAAAGGAGTGAATTTTCACATATTCAATTCAATTAAAAAGGCTGTTTTCGAGTCTCGATTACTAAAATGCACCTAACCATCTGTTAGCAAATAGTGACATGAAATAGTTATAAGTAAAAAAAATATTTAAATAATTAAATACTTCAAATAATATAAGTTTCTCGGCAATGATATTGATATTATTTACAATTTTTCGCTACTGTTTACGTTAGTATCTAATGTCACAACGAGTTGCCAAATATTCCAGATTTCCTTCCGGATAATAAGCCATTCAATCGCGAATATCCTATTTCGTTACGTATAACAAATATTTTTACACAAAGAGAACATATTTTTATACCTTTTTTTTAAATCCACTCTTGATATAACGCATTTAGGGATAAGACATTGGCGCTGTTATTAGACTGCATATTGAGCTACACGACAGTGAAAACCTCGTTAAAATCCATTCTGTAGTATTTGAGTAATTCAACTTCCTTGTGTTATAGGATGTTATAAAGATGACACAGACACCAATTTTCGTTCTGGACAATTAGCTATACATTAGTGAAAACCCTATCAAAATCCCTTCAGTAGTTTTTACGTGATACTCAAACATACAGACAAACATGCAGAAAATAATTCTAATAACTTCTGTTTTGGGTTCTGTTGCTTCTAAAAAGACCTCTCATTTCATTTTTTTTAAATCTACTCAATGTACAGACTCAACCCTTTTACTGTTTCATTATAATATGTATAGATTATAAACACATGAATGTGGACAGAGATACAAATAATTTAACGGTTCGTTGACAACTGCGGTCAAGTTCAGTCACACAGAGTGAATGACTAGACGCGCCGTCGAGATAAACATAATGACTTTATAACTCTTTATTTTACACTTAATCTATGTAGCATTAAACTCATTCAAGGGGCAAATTGTCAAGGTTGAATTTACTGTAAGTTAATATTACTACAGTTTTAGTTTATGTAGCTACGAGTACGTTTAGTACTGTTATGAAATACATGAAAGGACAGATCATTAAGCCACAGATAAGCCACAGATCATTCCAGTTGAAATCAGTTCAAACAGAAAATAAAAAATAAACGCTTGAGCAGTTTAGTTTAAATAGATACTCACAGTAATATAAGCTTATAGTATACATATTTTTATAGTATACATAGTGTTCGATCATTGAGTGATGAAAACGCCTACAGATGTCACTGTGGCGAGACTGTATATCAAAATCATATACAAATGGTTATGTAGTATTCAAAGAAGAACATTTGGCTACATCTGTTGGTGTTTTCATCACTCAGTGGTCGAACACATAGTATAAGCTTATCGTATACATACATATAAAAATAATGACATACATAATATAAATTATATAATTTCCTTCCTACGTTTCCTCGTCGATTTCGTCCGTTTCCTGAAACGTATGTACTCGTACTAAACAACAAATTACCATTACAGAGCGAATTGTACTTGTTTTTGGGACCGGGTTTTACTTAATAACTCTTACTCATCAAAAGTGAATAGACAGAAGTCTGTACAGTACAAAACAAAATTAGCGTTTCCAAATCACTAAGCCGTTCGATTTCGGACACACTATTGGATACATACAGTAGGCTAGCCTGTAGTAGCCTAAGCCGTGAGCTCTTACATTGTCTGCGCTACGTTTTAAGTCGTAGGGACACGACATGTGATTTGGGTGTCGCCCTGCAACTTCCGTGATACACGTCGAAGACCTCTTACCTATTAAAATTTCGAAATGGATTAGGATAAACGATAGGGATGGAGATTTCCTCATCCCATTACCACTATTCATCCTTGATAGGAATATGCTGGAATCGGAAGTACGAGTATTCTCCATACTCGTAATGGAACAAGGAGTTTCCTTTACACTGTTATATTGTCCATTCGATGGGGATTGGTTAGAATGGGATGGAAGGATTTCTCTTATTCAATTACACTTTGTGGTGTGTATTCGATCTTTAGTCCGAGGCAGACGGCTAAAATTGAAAAAGTTACAAAACACTACGAGTACAATTGTGCCATTATACGAACTGGCGAACAATTAGAACATTGTAGTCGCCTACTAAATAACAATCGAGTAGATTGAAAATGTTTAGCTAAAGTTAAATAAGCTTTGAAAGCATTTGTTATTTAACTTTTTTTTATATTGTAGTTTACAGACATGCTGATGAACGACTGAATAGGCTGGTAGCAAAGGGGGTGACGGATGGAGGTGGAATGGAGAAGTGAAGCAACCGGGTTCTGCCCCCCGTTTTTCCTGAACTATGATTTCTGAATACAGGTCCATTCAAGAGCTCGCTCAGTAAAGTCACTTAGCAAGTGAAGAAACTAAATTGGAGTCACTTCTGTCACACATGCCATCGCGCTTCGTAAACCTGTAAAAGGCTTTTCACTCCGTACCATATCTGGACCAATGGTGTATTCTGAAAAAGCTTGGATATCCTGACAAATTTATAAATCTGATACACATAAAATACGGCTGGTTCAAAGTAATTGGGAATGCAAATGAATGTCCATTCCCGATAAGATAATGCGGTAACCGCTTACCATCAGACAGACTCTTAGTACATCTGAAACCTTTTGAGTGACGCATTGTTTGTTTCTGGGTTTTCACATTGACGGCACTTGTTAATTACTTACTTAAATATGTACTTATTCTTTCAGTACTGAAATAAATAACATACACTAATTGTTAGAATACTATTGTTAGATTAGATAAATATAATTTAAGAGCTATAAATACTCCGATTGTTAACAAGTAGGTATTACACCTTTCAGTTTATATCGGCTACCCTTTAGAAAGTTGCTGTTAATCTGGATTTTAACTAAATATTTTTCAATAGAGAGAAGATGGCAGACGAGCAGATTTCACCTGGTGGCGGATATTGTCGCCTCGAAATTAAAGCACATAGTTTGTGAATGTGGGGAACGTTCACGGTTCGCAGCCGCGTACCCATTGCCGTGGACACCGCATGCCGACACCGAGCGGAAAACAAGCCATTAACGCGCATGAAGTCCGCGAAAACCATTCACACTCTCATTCACGGCTGTTCGCGGGGCTTCAGAGCGTGAGACAGAGCCTGCTTTAATCGAAAGCGGATTGTTACTGGATAGTAAATTTCGTTTAATGGCTTATAACATGGTGGTCCATCTAGCCCAGGTCGTCTCGGATTCTCACGCACACTGTACCAAACACTAACATTGTTTTCGATAGACCTTGCGTTTCGTTGCCGTGCAGGAGGTGTTCGATCGGCATCTGACCCAGTTTCTTTGAATTTGTTGAATTTGCCGTGGAATTGAGGACACAACAGGCCGATTATTCTGATCATAAATTCCACATAACGAACGGATCGTTCCAAGAACTGAACAGTCATTTTGATAGTAAAGTTTAATGGTTTCCGTTGTTGAATTTTGTAATTTTCCATGATTAAATGATGAAACCCAATAAACATTGCTGTCAAATGACAGATATTTCTTTTTAAAGATGGCCACAATAGGTTTTTAAAGACCCGTTAGAAAATTAAAATTAATAAAATCACTAGAGTTAAATATTTTAGTTGAATTCGTATTTCTGTGAATAGATATATTATCGTAGAAGGAGTCTTAATAATATAATAAAAATAGAATAAAATGTAATCGTAATAAAATTTCCGATGTGTAATGAATGATTAAAAATGATCACTATATGTATGCGTGATGAGATGTGAGTAGGTACTTGACAGTCATCAGCGGTTATAATGCTAATACAGAAGTACATATTTGCACTTGTCTAACGCTTTGTATCTATCAGGTGCAGGGCCGTCTTTACCTGGGGGTGCAAGGGGTGCGGTGCACCCCGGGCGCTCACCTTTTAAAGGTAATGAAAAAATATAACGCTATAGTAAACAATTACACAATAGGATATTTGACTGTCATAGGATACACAATAGGATATTTGACTGTTATAGGATACACAATAGGATATTTGACTGTCATAGGATACACAATAGGATGTGTGACTGTCTTAGGATACACTCCCGCACCCCGGCGCAGAATAGACTTAAGACGGCCCTGATCAGGTGTATTCTCGAAGGTAATTCATGAAATAAAAATTGAATAGTAACAGGCAAAGACAAGGAATCTGGGGATCCATTGAGTACCATTTTAACACTTTATATTGTCACTTAACCTCGGATCATATTCGTACATTGCTTCTTAGTACTTTATTGTACCTTCAAATTATCTCACAGAAGAGTCAATGCATGTGAAATGGTTCTAAATTAAACGGAAAGACGAGAATTTTAGTTTAAAATGCGTTGTTTCAAGATTCCGTTAGTATACGAAATTCCGTTGTTTAAGAATGAAAACTCTATTTTAAAACCTCCATGACCTCTGTTATGTAATTAATTTTCAGCAAAAACTTTTCCTAATTGTCAAACATTACCATTGTTTTGTTAATAGACAATAATAGTTTCGTCCCGCTGTCTGTAAAAATTGTTTACTAACACTTTCGATAGATAATCTGAATTAATCAGAATTCGCAATGGATGATGTAATTCCGAAAATTATTCCGCTATTAACATTATAATATTGTGTTGATAACATTATTTATGATTACAAGACAAGTTTTAGTGAACATGACCAGTGTACATTGACCCGTTTTATTTTGTCGCTATGATAACATTTTTGGCAAATCTAGGCAAATTCTTAGATGAAATTTAGAAAAACTTTTTTATAGAAGAGATGACAGACAAGCGGACAAGCCATTTTATGTAAATGGTGGTGACCATTTACCATAGGTGGTTTATAGTAAATGGTACCCCCAAAGACATCTAATCTATATCTTCCCTGGTGGTTTAATACCAGGGAAGATGCGGGTGCGCATGGTGCATACAAACTTGTATTGAAAATTATAACTTACGATACGTCAACAGGTGTACAAGTATGAAATGCGGATTTTTTTTCCAAATTCTAGTTGAAAATTCGGAAGAATGATAAAAAGTGGTTTATTCAAAGTATGTTCCATTGCTAGTTACACATTTTTCCCATCTTTCGGGTAATTTGTGGATACCACGCCAGTAAAAATCTTCCCCTTTTGCCGCGAACCATTCATCGAGCCATTTTTTCACATCTTCGTACGAACCAAAGCGCTGCTCAGCAAGTGCGTGACCCATCGATGCAAACAAGTGGTAGTCGGAAGGAGCCAAGTCTGGTGAGTAAGCCGCATGGGGTAGCACTTCCCAGCTGAGTGTTTCCAACGTGCCGCGAACGAGTTTTGCCGTATGTGATGGAGCACTGTCATGGAGAAAAATGACCTTGTGTTGCCTTTTTCGATATTCTGGTCGTTTTTCGAGTAGCGAACGGTTCAAATCAATCAATTGTTGTTGGTAGCGTTTGGTATTAACCGTTTCACCAGGCTCTTTAATAACTCATAATAAATCACACCCTTCTGGTCCCACCAAACACAGAGCATCGTCTTCCTGCCAAAGCGATTCGGTCTTGCGGTCGATGTGGATGTGCGCCTGGGTCTACCCATGATTTTTTGCGCTTGCGATTCCATCGTTCACACGTATCTTGTGATGGAGCATGTTCACCATAAGCTTCTCGAAGTAATCGGTATGATTCAGCAGCAGTTTTCTTCAAATGAAAACAAAAAAGTAATGCTGACCGCGAATGCTCTTTATTTGGCACAAATTTCGACATATTGAACACAGCAAAACAATACTATGCGAACACTTTTTCAATTTATCACTTATGCGCGTTTGACACTTGTTGATGACACATATACACATATGGCATATACGTCAAATCGTTATACTTCACATTGCATTGGTGCGCCCTCTGTTGTCTCAAATCCGCATTTCATACTTGTACACCTTAGAACAAAGTTATTAGAACTGGCTACTGTATAATACGAGAGAAAAAAATTAACAAATTCGAATTTTGAATATTGGATTCTTTGCTTGTCAAATGCCATTAAAATTTGGATTCTTAGTTTGTCAAATGCCATTAAATTCTCAAAGCTATCAAATGGTTTTATTTTATTTAGTGTTTGCGATAAAAGAATAATAATAAATGAGTAAATGACGGTAAATGGCTCTAAAGCTAATTTTCGTTCAATGATTCGTTCGAGACTTTCGTTGCGGTCTGAACCAGAAACAAAATAATTAAAGATTCAAATTAGCATTTAATGATGAAGCCCCATCCAGTGCCAGTATTTATGACTGGTTTCGTGAATTTAAACGTGGTCGTACCTACCTCAGTGACGATGTTAGAGAAGGGCATCCTGCGACAGGGGTGACGGAGGAAAACATCAAAATTGTGCGGCTCATGATTGAAGCAGACAAACGAACGATATATCAACAGATACGGGCATCATTAAGTATGAGTTAAGTTATATATAGTTATATTGGTATGAGTTAAGTTCAAACTATTTTACACGATCATCCACGGGTAAAGAAACTTTGTGCTGGTTCGATTCCTCACAATTGGAGCGAAGCTGTTAATATAGTAACATGTGAATAAAAGTTGGATCTACTGCTATGAGCCTGAAACTAAGAGGCAATCTGTGCAGTGGGTCTTTCCTTTCAAACAGTTGCCGACGAAAGTGAAGAAAAAACGGAGTGCTGAAAAGAAGGTGATTGCCTCCTTATTTGACGGATCGGGCCACTTTGTTACTATAATTTTAGAAAATAAAAGAACAGGAATTGCGGATTGGTATGTAAACAGCTGCTTGCCTTCTGTTTTGGAAAAAGTGAAAGAACGACGCCCACGAAGCAGAGTGATCCTCCATCACGACTATGCCCCAGCTCACTCCGCCAGACAAACGAGGCAATTTTTAAGTACTGTAAATGTGGAGTCATCCGCCATACAGTCCCGACCTTGCGCCATGTGATTTCTATTTATTCCTTAGAATTAAGGATAAACTCGGAGGAATACATTTTATGAACGCAGAAGAGTCAGTAACGGCCTTCCAAGTGGCCGCTGAAAAGGTGCCTAACGAAGGGTGGGCTGAATGCTTCACACAATGGTTTTATCACATGATAAACTGTATGGATTGTCGCGAAGAATACTTTGAAAAGCAATAAAACAACTTTCCTCCTAATATACATTGTCTTAAAACGCCACGTTGCCGCGTTGGTCAAGCGGGTTGGCGAGTCCACTCTTTCAGAGTTGGTGTAGTTTCTCAGGGCTTGTAGTAGCGGTTTCTTCTTATCGTTGTGATATCTTTTCATGATATCCACGGAAGAGATGGAGTGGTCCTAATTTTAAAACCGGCCGAAACCACACGGTCGGGTAGGATATTTTTCTTAAAATAAAATGTTTTTTTAATAGGTCAAGCATTCAATTAATAGAAAACATCTATTTTTCATGAACTGGATATATATTTTTTATGATTTTATCAGCACTTGTGTGTGGGCCATTAAGTGTGCTTTATTTATTTTTTTAAATTTAGTTTTAATAAACATTTGAATAAACAAACATTCGAAACAAACCAAAAGATATAGCAAATCTTTAATATTGTGTAAGATAAGATTATTTACCACAAACATACCTTCGTGTAAACAAAACAAATATTGTTCATATCATAATAAGTGGGATGTATACTTCCTGGTTCAACATTAAGGCGTTTGCACACGAGCAAAAATACTCGTAGTTTATTTATATAACAAATGATTATACGAAAGCAAAGTATGTTATATAATAATATACTATACCCATACCATCAGCTCGTTCCTCTCCACTGGTGGATATAGACCTCTCCCAAAGACGACCACCACACGAGGTCTTCAGCTCTTCTCATCCAGCCACTACCGGCGACTTTCTTCAAGTTCTCAGTCCACGTGGCCGGCCGGAGGGCGGGGCGACCCACGCTACGTTTCCCGGTACGTGGTCTCCATTCGAGGACACGCCTCCCCCATGCGTTAATACAAGTTTAAATTAAATAATTACGTAAAAAATACAATAAATTATTATTGCAGTAGACGCGTGTGGTGGATTATTGCCGAAAACCCCCTCGTAATTACTTGGGTAGACTTAATGTCTTACATTGGGACATTACAGGCTGATATCAAATGTTATGATTTACGTTCTGTGGTCTGCATATAGTACATTATTAAATGTATCTCAAAGTATATGTATAATACTTTATTATATTAATAATTTTGGACTTCGATAGATTAACACATATTTGGTTCTATTAGTGAACATTGTAATTATTATTTTCTTATAGAAGAAATGCCAGACGGGCAGGCCACCTAACAGATGATCAGTTGATCACCGCCGCCCGTGGACATATCTGCAACACCAAAGTTATAATAATAATAAAACTGAAGTAAAATAAATTATCTAGGTAGACATTTTTGCGACAATTGTTCACTCGTGTAATTACCCCCTTAGTAAATACATGTACATAATATACGTGTTAATCAATAAAATACAATTCATATTTGCGTACTATTCCGCTACCACTATATCTTTGCGTACTATTCCACTAGCCACTTAGTCATTTAATACTTGACACGAGTTTGATGCGTGTTAAACCATTGAGAACCGTTCTCAGTGTATTCCCGTTGAGAACCGTTCTCAGTGTATTCCCGTTGAGAACCGTTCTCAGTGTATTTCCGTTGAGAACCGTTCTCAGTGTATTCCCGTTGAGAACCGTTCTGTGTATTTCCGTTGACCCTACTAGTTTGGTTACTTTGCGATATTTCGAATTATTAGGATAGAATAATTATTATTAATGCTTATATTTATATTATTATATATTTGATCACCAAAAAAATTGTCTTGTGGTGCAATCAAAAATAAAACAAATTATTATTACACTCAAAACATTCAGCGAGTTATACAGAAAGCTATCCTCGGAATTTCTTTACAGGATAAGATCTCAAATCCTTGAATGGAGGTTACGTACATTCATAATCATAATGTGGTCCACGCGGACCGCCGACTTGATGAAGTACACCGGTAGTGACTGGATGAGAAGAGTCGAAGATCGTGTATGGTGACGAGCTTCCGCCTATATCCAACAATGGACAGATAAACTGATCGTATAATATGGTATGGTAAAATTGTTATGTCACCTAGCGAAGTCAGAGCGAGTGACTACTAGATGTAGATTATTATAATGTAGCACACAGACAGAGATTCAGTTATAAACTAATGAAAACTATAATGAAATTTGTGCAAATGTTAGTCGTCATGAAAGAGAAGTTTTCCCAATTAGTTAATGAGGACGAAGCGTCTTTGTGTGTTTGTGAAAATTTGTGAAACTCTAAATGAACTTCGAGCAATATGTACAATATTTACATAGAGATAGAAAAGTGTAGTATTTTTTTTAGTATTATGTGTTTATTCTCTTCTATCTCTCCTCGTGAGTGTCATAAAAGACGACTAAAGCATCACAAAGCTGCTGCCGCGAGCTCTGAGGAATTACATTACCTCTAAGAGAGTAGACTCGCTACCCCGTTTCACCAACGTTACTGAATTTATTCGTGCCAGATCTTGCGGAACATCGTATACTTTTGAAATTTTTAATGGCTTTGCTGTTGTTGGGTAAATTGTTTCCTAGATTATAGATAGATTTGGGATCTGCTACTAGTCGAAATATAGTTAAATGTTCCCGAAATTAGAAAGTCTCCTAAAATCAAAGTGACTAAACCAAACTAATTTTGATGTTTAGTGACCTTTTTATGGTCTGTGCCGCTTCCACACTTGTTCTACTGTGGCCGTAGCGGGCACTTGGCCAGGTGTGGGTAATGAATGACTAATGACGACAAGGCGACAAATATTGTAATTCAAATCATGTGACTGATGCAGCAAACGCTGCATCGGATGCGAATATAATCTTTGGCATGACTGTATTCTCTTTTCAATTCAATTCATTTATTTCCAAAAATGTGGTATTTCGTTGTTCCAGTTCAAACTAACTCCAGTTTCGTTGTTCCACCTAATAGTCAAAAGTCTCCGCGTTTCAATCGATATAAATGAACAAAATCATGTCGCGACAATTATTGATAATCTAATACAGGAATTGATTGCAGAAATCGAATAGACCTTTGGATACAGGACTTTATATTGTATGACATCAACATGTGTTTACGGAGTTTAATAGATATAATTTAAGTTTTAATAAACCCAAGAACAGTCGCAGAATATAACTAGTTTAAATAATAATATTTGAAGGTGAAATGTAATAAATAACTATAAACTACCATTATTATCAGGAATTAGTTCAAAGGTTAAGTCAGTAGCGGTAATCGCAGGTCCAGACAGATTACAGAAAGCTATTTCAAATTAA
This sequence comes from Sesia apiformis, assembly GCA_914767545.1. NCBI lineage: Eukaryota > Metazoa > Arthropoda > Insecta > Lepidoptera > Sesiidae > Sesia > Sesia apiformis. Next base: position 4,252,305 of record OU611958.1, read on the forward strand.
AAATCAGCATATTTTATAACAATTTATACTGAGGATAATTATCTTAATATTCATTCTTTTGTAACAATATTATAAACCTTTTCATTAGAGCGGTCAAAGAAGTGTAATCAGCAATCAGCAAACACTAAAAGACATTAACATCTATTGTAAGAACAATTTATTTAAATAAATTATTTTACAAGAAACATTTCAATGGTGTAAGGAAAATCTTAGAATTCGTAGAGATATTTTGGTAGCAATGGCGAAGGGTTACCTTTTCAAATTGCGCGATATAGGTATGTTCATATGTGTTCATATTAAAGTCTCTTACTACCAAATACCGTACGGTAATAATACTCCTTACATTTGCAACTAATGTGTGATTTGATTGATGGACATTGAACGACCGTTCAATGTCCATTATACTATTTTAACTATTTTAACAATAATATTGAATGTCCGGGACGTATGCTACTCTTAGTGTATCTATTATACATATATATTTACCGGTTCGAACCAGCTGACTAATGAATAATTAATTATTGTTGTTTAACAAAATTAAATATGTATAAACTAAAATAAATTTCCGGGTGATAGATTATTTTAAGAATAAATGTGACGTTATCTAAACAAAGGGACTTTATTGGCGTAAATAAGTTCGCTAATAGATTTTTGACTATCGAGATAAGTTAAATTAATGACTGAAAAGAAATTAGTGTTTCTTGACTATACTTATTTCTTACTAGCTGTTGCCCGCGACTTCGTTCGCGTGGTCCTCAAGTACTAATTCAGAAAATTTGGCGCGCGTGCGCACAACAACTCACCAAAGTTTCATCGCAATCGGATGAATGGTATAGGAACGCATACGGGACAAACAAAGAAACATTCATTTATATATATATAGATAAGCGCGTAGATTATACAAGATTATATATGAGGACCCCAGAGGTCAAGGGGTCTAAGTGACATTTTCGAAAGAATTGAGTTAGATGCAGTAACGGACTGTTAAAATACTATTCTTTTTAGTGGTGAGGAGATCCAAGTGATTTCCCTGACAGGTGCTGCTACCTAGTGTGTTGCCCCTTCACCACTAGTAGTGCATGCTAACACTGCTTAGAGCGCTAAGGTCTAAGCTGCTTGGTCTAAGTACACATTATCTACCTTTTATTACCTATAAATGTAACACAGGTGATTTTAATAATCTATTGTTAGTACTAATTAGAAGCAAATGGCCAAAGTGTTGGCCTAAAATGGTCAAAACAAAAAAAAATAACTTTCCCTCTTACAAAATTTTGTTGACTTTTGGTTCAATTATCTCAAAACATAAATTTTGTCACTTAGACCCCTTTACCTCTGGGGTCCTCATATGTAGTACCTACATACAAATGTGACGTTTGTAGCGTGTACTCGTCCTGCTATCCGCCCGCCCGCCGGAAATAGGGATTCGTAGCATGTTAGGTGCTCTTTTTGGTCATAATGTGCTGGACTTTTGTCGCGCACCATAGCGCTCTTGTCGCGCTTTTTTTCTTCTGGACAGGAGAGTCTTTTTTGCCCCTTCATTTATGGCAATGGTGCAATTGGCAATTTGCAAGGTCGGCGGCGCGCCCGCATACCCCCTGGTGTTACAGGTGTGAATGGGCGGCGGTAACACTTACCATCGCGTGAGACCGCTTGCTCGTCCGCCCTCTTCTTAACAAAAAAAAAAAAAAAAAAAATTAGCACATTCTGCCAGTGTCAAGTTTTCTTCGTAATAAACAATTTCAAAGTCTAAAACGTATCCTGTCAATGTTCACCCCCGTCGGAGTAAGTTAGGAGTCACTCAGTAAAGCGATAGAAGGTTTTATTTGATTATCACATACACCACGCACGAAAAACACTTTGAAGTTTAATAAACTACTATTAAACCAAAAAGCGTCTAATACACAATTATTACAATGTTCCCTCAAAAAAGTCCGGCAGGAGAGTTTTTTTGCGTAGCCTCGACTAGAAATACACGTTTTACGATAATATTTTCAAACTTAAAATTTCGTTGTTTCAAGATATTTTTATATTAAGAAAGCGACAGACGTGCTATGACCTGGTGGTAAGTGGATACTGTCGCTCATGGGCATCCGCGGTACATGGCAACATCAGTTCAGAATGGTAAACGTCGGCACGCCCCCGGATGCGCTGAATGGAGAAACATGCTTCATCTGATTTTCAAAATAAAACAACTTCTGATATTAATGATGTTATTACTCTCGTGTAAACTTGCTAGTTTACACAATATCCTGCTGGATATTGTGAAGTACCTTACTGTCATACTTGTATATTTATACAATATCTTTATTAGAGACTTAATAATAGTAATAAAGATATCAGTAAAAATTGATAATTGATGCAAATTGATAAATAATGATGCATTCGAATCATAGTAAATTCACTATAAGTGGAAAGGGTCGTCACTGTCATATGATAAATGTTTTCAGGTAATCAGAGAGGTCAGAAATGTATCTATATCTATCTATATGTACACATATTTATCTATGTACAATTTATGTCAGAAATTATTGTTTTATTAACGGTTAAAGACAAAATTTATAAATTTGGGTATAGTGTAATCGACTGATGTCGATTTTGTCGATGATCAAATTTTAACATATATCTACTTTTCATAAGCTTTTGGTAGAAAACATTTCAAGCAGATTCATTATTAGCAAGGACATTAATTGTAATTTTATATAAGTTTTGCATTAGACTGTCGACAGATTTATAAATATATGCACTGTAAAACTGCCGGAATCAAAATCAGCACAAAACAATAGATCTGGCCACAGCCTGCGATCATTAACACCTAACCTAACAATAGATCTGGCCACAGCCTGCGATAATTAAGACCTAACCTAACAATAGATCTGGCCACAGCCTGCGATAATTAAGACCTAACCTAACAATAGATCTGGCCACAGCCTGCGATAATTAACACCTAAACTAACAATAGATCTGGCCACAGCCTGCGATCATTAACACCTAACCTAACATTAGCGCCTAACCTCTCGATATAAAAGCGAGAACCATTTACATAGAACCGTTAGATTTATTGAACCGAAAATATTAAATCTCAAAGCGACCTCAGTCTTCTACTGTATAACTTATTGAAGTGGACTTCATCACCGCTACAAACTCCATTGTTGTTTCGAGATGCCGTCCGTTTTTTTTCTCCACTGGAGCACACTTGACCTTCAGCACGCTTAATTCAAACAGTCCACTCACGTCGTGTGCCTTACAAATAACATAATAAAAGTGATAATCGCTTGTACAAAATGTATAAGTTGAGATGCCTATAAAGATTATAGTGTGCTCTTGACATTGTGCTGTAGAAATAGTTGTCGCTACGGACAAATATTCTGGATATGGTTGACGATATGTCAGTTAGGCAATTTAAAATGTAAGTAACCGTAATCAGCCCTTTTACCGTCCATTGCTGGTCATGGGTCTCCTCACGCACGTTGCCTTGAATTCTATGGCCCTTAAAACGCCAAGAGAGTTGACAAGTTCCTCAGAGCTTGTGGTAGTGATGTTTGCTAACATTGTGAAAAAAAAACTTATGTTTTAGATATAAATAAAATCCGGTGTATACACGCACCAAACAGCACTGGACCCGCGTGGTGATTTATAGTGATTAGTATTAGTAAGCCCCCTAGTGATTTAGTCGAGGAGGCCGGAGCCTTAAAAGACGTTAAAGACTGACATGGAACTAACTGACTCATTGTTTGTAAAACTGGGTGTGTCTAAGGTAGTGTTTACAATATTCATGTTTTAAACCTCGTACACACAAGGGCATAATTCAATGTATATTTTGCACGAACTTTGTACAAATAATACAGACTTACAACGTGAATTGACCGCTTCACATGATAAAATTGTTTTCATTGTGAATTATTTAAATAACCAGTTTTACGTCAATATAATGTAACAATTACATATTTTATTATTTGTGACCTCACATGTTATTAAAATTATACAGTAAACGTAATTTGAAGCAATAAAACACACGATAAGACTTATTGGGCCCGACGCATTTAAATTCATATGTGTATGGGATAAAATATTTGGTGCTTTTCATAGCAGTTCAAGCCGAAAGACATTATTATTTATTTATTATATCATTTAATGAATTGTACATTTAAGTGTCTTGTACATCCTATCCCTCCCCGTTTTCCCAATCCTACCTCCAAAGGCAGGCAGCGCATCCGGGGCATCCTGGACTGATGTTGGCATTTATCGCGGATGTCTCTGGACGACAGTATCCTCTTACCATCTGCTGCCTTTTTTCTATAAAAAAAATGTGGAAATAATTTCTAGTATTTCTTCAATAGACCTTTTATTACATGAAGATATTAACAGGAGATATTATTGTCAAATATTACATGTAGGTACTTTAATGGGACAATTGTGATTTAGGTTTCTTACTTTACTATATACCTACAGGTAATGCAGCTATGCGCACGTATACTGAGGGACGTGGGCCCCCTGAAAACGCCACGCTAGCCACGCGGATTGGCAAGTCCATACTTTTAGAGGTGGTGTAATTCCACAGGGCTTGTAGCGGCTTCGTTATCCCTTAGTGGCCTTTTACTATACCCATGGAAAGAGATAGGATGGTGCAATTCTAAAGCCGACAACGCTCTACAGAGACTATATTTAATCGCACTTAAACTATGTGGTGTATTGTAACGCGAATCTCCTTGTGATTGCAAGGGGAAGCTTGTGGTCTGCAGTGATTCGTTACAGGATGACATCTAAACCTTTAGTTATAAGAAAAAACTGACAACTGTCTGACTTTTCATTTATTCGCGTTAATCTCGAGAACTACGATTAACCTACTCTCAACATAAAATTTAGATTACATAATTTTCTCTCTCGAACAATTTGCAAGCAGTTACTGTAGTCGCTGAACATATCGCACTCCCGCTAATTCGTTTCATTACGGCCTTTGTCGGGTAATCCGAAATTTGGGTATTAACATGAGGTAAAGTAATTACACCGCTAACGAGCGTGGCGCTCAAAAGAGAAACGTCATGCTTAAGCGTGGACTACAAGCGTTTCTATTCGAATCACACACGTTAATGGACAAAAAGATAAGATTATTCATATTTTGTATACTAGCTTCTATCCGCGGCTTCGCTCGCGTGTACTAAGTACCGAGATGATGGACGGATGAAAATCCATCCAGTTCTTTTTGAGTAAATCTATTTCAATTCAACTTCCTTGTGTCATATGAACATGACTTAGCTAATAATTTCCGGATACTTAGCTATACATTAGTGTAAACCAGATCAAAATCGGTTTTATAGTTTTTACGTGATGCTCAAATAAATAGAAATACATACGAACAGACAAACATACAGAAAAAAATATTGATAAATCCAATTTTTGGTTCTGGAGCTTCTAAAGAGACCACCATTTTTTTAAAATGAAGTCAATGTACAGACAACCTTTTTACTGTTTTATTAAACTTATGATTAAATTTCTTTCTTTTCATCCAGTTCTTTTCGTCTACTACTGGTGCTACATTGTGCATGTAATTTATTTTGCGACACAAAAGACTATTTACCCATGCACTTTATCCTATTCCCCCAATGTACGTGTTTCGGTAGTGAGTGAGATTTGCCAGATCCTATTCCCATCCCATCATATCTTATCCCTCCCTAATTCCCCAACTGTTTCTCCAAATCCCATTCCTTTAAATCTCCAAAGGTAGGTAACGCATCCGGCGGCGTGCCAACAATTTGTCATTTTGGATTGATGTTGACACGTATCTCGAATGTCCATGGGCGATAATATCTACTTTCCATCAGGTAAAACCTAGTATGAAGAGATATGCTTGTACTCCGGGTCTTACAATAGGACCTTGTAGGAAAAGCGTACAATTGTTTCGTGATGGATACGTCGTAATTATCCTGGAGTGCAGATTACGCTATTGTGAAACGCTTCGCTAGCGTTTCCAGCCTTTAGAATTGCAGGTCGGTGATACGAGACACATCTAATTACCTTTGCCGTTTCTGTGATGGAGCCAGAACATAATTTTACGAGTACTATGTCAATTACATTTCACAGAGTTGGTGAGGCTGGTCGCAAAAGATTATTTTCAGTTTTATAGGGATAGCGTTGATTTTTCGCAAAGTGCAATGCTAGTTACTAATTGGATTATTTTCATGACTGGTTAAAGCAATTTTAAATATAAACAATTTTTAATAAAGAAATATTATACTAATTTACAACGTGACATATACATCGCTGGATACTGTACCTATCTTAATATGTTATTAAGTACAATTGTTTATTTAGTTTTAGATTAACAAAATTGCCAATTGAGCAATTTTATTAACGAATGAGGACAAGGATGTGTTTTTATGCTTAGGCTTGACAAATGATACAAAGAAAAGAAAATACTTAAATCTGAAAAATAATCTTAACTTATTTGTAAAATAACTTAAAACTATCTAACTAACTTCTATATTAAAAATCCTTATTATACAAGTGTTTATTATACTAAATGCTCAAAATATAGGATATAGAGCATGTTGTACAAAATTGGTCCCCTTGGTAAGGTACTCAGTATGCTGGCAGCATTACCTCGCTGGATGGCAAGGCTAATGCGTTGCGCGAAATAATGGTCATCCCTAGGGTCGCCAGTGCAGTTGTCGACCAGGCGCTTAGAAAGATCTTTGTAAAACGAAAGTGAGCTAGGACCCCACGGACCTACGGTCTCGACACCGAAGGCAACAAAAATGTATTCGGGACCGATATATCTATATTAGACTGACTTGCGTTTCTTCGCTTCCTCTGCAGCTGCCCCAGCCTTGGTACTAGTTCCATGGAGGTGAGACGGTGCTGGCGTGTCGACGCACGTTGCGTCCCACACAATGGGACGACCCATCCTCCACGGTACCAGTAACATTCCATCGGGTATTTTACCATCGTCATGCATGATATCGTTCGGCTCCAGTAAGCCGATACGTTGACGGTGGCAAGAGGACGACGTATGATGTCGTAGGATGTGTACAATATAAGTTTTACAAATACATAAGTTAATTTATTTTATTTCAATAATGTACAAAGTATGTCACACTAATGTTACGAAGTCCAGACTCCTAAAAAAGATTGACTTCTTTCATATTTTTATAATTAATCAATTAATTGTAAATAGTAAATTACTTACAATAAAGTATGTGTGTATATGTATTTACAGCCTATAGCGTCCCACTGCAGAGCATAGGCTTCCACTAGTAAATCACTGGGGAGTTTCGCGTCGTAATCAACCACGCGGGCCCAGGGTGAATTTTTGGATCACATACTCCAGATTTTTTATTTATTTCTGGAGCGGGTTTCCTCGCGACGTCCGACGAGCAGGTGTCAATTTTTAAAAATCCGTACCTCAGTGGTACGGTCCGAGGATTTGAACTCAAGAACATACAGATTTGAGCCGAGCATAGATGGGTATCTAGGCTATCACCGCTCAATAAAATATACCGTAGATTTAATAAAAATAAATAATGTTGGCACAAGTTATATATATAAAAAAATATTGTAAATAGCCTTGAACTAAACGAGTTAAGTTGTTTAAGAGAATGTGGAACATTTTAACACATCTTTGATAGTGTAAGAGCGGCTTACTATCGAATCAACCATCTCTTTGACATGCGATTGATATAATTGACAAAACCCCCGCGGAATTGCAAGAGAGCTCAGTGCTCTTCAGAGGGAATTTATAAGCTGATATCGACTGTCCATACTGCCGAACTCTATTTTAAATGTGTCACTACAAATACGTATAAGGCAGCAAATAATTATTATCATCTATGTATGTCCGTGGTCGCTCATACAAGTCGCAAATCTCTCGCTCACATCCACACACTCGCGAATGCACACTATTGCACACACGCTTGAACTCACACATAGAGAAAGATCTGAAAACTAGCGCTTTAGGCTAGGTTTAGACAGACCATACTATTATCATAGGTTTCATAAAAAATGTTTTAAGGATTAAATTTCAAAAAATTTTTAAATAGGTACATATGGAAGTAAATTTTCTTTCTTTTATTAAATAAAATGCCACGAGAGTCTAAAATACGCAGATGTAATTTTTGGACATTTTAGATTTTGTATAATTATGACAGTAACCGTTTTAGCTTTAAAGCCGAAGTCGCGTAGGTCGGGATTGAAAAGAAATAGAAGTATTTATCGAAATCGCGTTTGGTCTGTGTGAAAATTACGAGTAGACATGTGTAAAATTATAATTCACTTATGTCGGCCGACTTTAGAACACAAATCTCTTTCCGTGGGTGTCGTAAAAAGCGAGAGGTGCAGCTACCACAAGCCTTGAGGAACTACACTACTTCTAATAGAGTAGACTTGCCAACTCGCTTGGCCAGCGTGGTGTTTTAAAGCCATACATCCTTCATGCACAAGACAATATGCATGAGGAGGCCCACGAGCACCAGCGGACTGTAAAAGGTTATGAGGGAGTATAAAAGGGCGGGTTACGGTTACAGATATGATTTCATTCACTAGTTCAGACTATCTTTGGTGACAACTTTCTTTATTCATTCTTTAGTACGTTTGTGTCAGTACAGTCAGTAATAAATAGATCTTAAAAGTTCGTTTGTCTTAATGCTTCAGTGGTTCGTTCATTTGATCGAGACTGAACTGTCAGTCACGGAACATACACTTCATGCCGTTCGTTCGTTGTGTTCACTATCGCGATTTGGATCGTCAGAGTTCAATGAATTATTATGATGAACTGTTAAAATTTAAAGTGAAATAAACGTTATTTGGTGAGTGTGCGGAAGGATTTTCATGTAATTCACTCAGAATTATCAGAATGCATAATTATCATTTCAAATTATTAATTTTCATTAATTTTTAATATTGAAATTGAAATTATATTGATATGTACCTATATTGTAATTTAAAATTAAATTGATATACAAAGATGTTAAATTTAAATTAAAAATAATCTTTAAATGCAAGTCGCGTCATTTACTCAAATTGATAAATTCGTCGACGGGATGGATAGAAGGCGTGCTCGAAAAGTCGCAGCGCGGCGTCTCAATATTAGTTTACATCGGTTACATTTTTAAGGTTGATGTTTGTGTATGTTTAGGTAGGTGATTGTGTATTTTTAGGTAGATGATTGTGTATTTTTAGGTAGATAATTGTATATTGTTGGACCTAAACATAAATTAACGAGTATTATAGTTTACCATCTCGTGGGAGATGGACGTTATAGTATCATTCAAACTTGGAAATTAAATTATTAATTTATTACATCTACGGGAATAATTATGTCACTGCTGGGAACTATAGATCCTAATAAATTTTATTACTGGCTGCCATTAGTACTATACAATTGTGAATCGAGATATCGACATATTGACGCAATTAAAGTAAATAGTCCAATTCTTATGATATTCAATGATGTAACTGCAAAGTAAAATGGCTTCTATCAGCATTGCGTTATATAACACATAAGTATTTATTATCTTTATGAAACTAGTGTTTTAACGGGTTGAATAAAATGAATACTCTAGCAAAGTGGGCCATGTTAATTATGATGTTCTTTCTTCATAGTCTCGTAGCGACGGTCAGTATAATTAATTTGTTACTTAATTTTACTAAATTGTACTACATAAAAAGAGAACAGGCGGGCATAATGTCTGGTACGCAGCATTTTCTGCCACTCAGTGTTTTTTTTTTATGGACGAAGGTGGCAGACGAGCATACAGTCCACCTGATGGTAAGTGGATACTGTAGCCCATAGACATCCGTGATACATGCCAACATTAGTCCAAAATGACAACGTTGGCACGCCCCCGGATGCGCTGCCTACCTTTGGATATAGGAATGGATTTGGAGAAAGGGTTGGGGAAATGGGGAGGGATAGGATGGGAATGGGCTCTGGCACATCTCACTCACTACCGAAACACGTACGTACATTAGGGAAATAAGATAATGTGGGAAATGCAGTACATTTCAAGGTAGTCTTCTATGAGAGAGGGGTAACGTGGCCAGTAGAGTGCGCCCAGCGGCTGTTGGATTGCAGCGTGCACTTTTCCCCTCATATTTGGTTTAACAGAGATATCGTATATGTGGATACATTTATCAGACGGTACACATTACTCGTATGGTTAGATATTATTACTTTGCTTTTTTTATATTGTACTAGCGTCTGCCTGCGGCTTTGTTCGCGTGGACTAAGCAGCTGTAAAAGATTTTGAACATCTGTAAAAGCACCGACATGATGGATTTTGAGTAATTCTATTAAAAGTAGGTATTTTTTTTATTTTCTCTATAACTCAACTTCCTTGTGTCATATAAAGATGACACATCCACCTGTTTTCCTTAAAGAAAATCCTTAAAGAGTACATCAATGAAAACCAGATCAAAATCCATTTAGTAGTTTTTACGTGGTACTCAAACAAACAGACGTACAGACCAACAATCAGCCAACAATTCTAAAAACTACTGTTTTGGGTTCTGTAGCTTCTAGACTTTTTTTTTACTTAATGTACAAACTCAACCCTTTTTATTATATGTATAGAAAATATTTGAGGAAACCTTTGAACAAATGAGTTAATACAATTTTTATTTAATAAATTACAAACCCTTCATAGTCGTCATTTCACAGATTTATATTGTGAAATGAAGACTAAGATAAGCAAGCTTTCCGTCGCTGCGTACCTGACGTTGGCGCTAAGCTCCTACATCTCGTGCTGCTGGTCCAGTTTCTTCCGACTCCTGTCGCTAGCAAGTCCTTGTTACAAAACACCAAAATAATCAATTGTAAAAATACGTCAAAAAAAGTGGTGAACCGAGTCAAGGGAAATGTTTCTCTTTATCGGTGAGTAGTTATCCGTCACTAAAATTTACTCAATAAAGCGACCTCTGGTTTCCCTAGAATTTCACGAACTTGTGTTGTCTGTGTCTTGTATTACTCGAAAAAAAAAAGAAAATTTACTTCAGAAAAGACAACCGACTTCATTAATACTAAGTAACTAATCAATGACTAATTAAGAAAAGCTTGGCTTTGGGAGCAAAATAGTTTCCAAGAAAACCTGCCTTATGTGTGTTCTTCGATTAGGTATTGAGAACCTAAGTATTATTGACCGAACAACGTATAATCTCAACTGATTTTTATGTGGAATTGATTAGGTTTTGAAAGGAAAAAGAAACTGTGATAATGTAATAACAGTCCACTTGTGACAAACGAGGTTTTACAAAACATGATATGTCCATTTATTGAGACTTGTTACACAGCGGGTGGTTGAGATTATTACGCTAAGATAAAACTATGAAAAACAATATTGTTTAAAGATGTGTTTTTGATATAATGTTCCGTCATAAAACAAAAGCACAAATAATGGATTATCTTTATTTTTGTATAGGGATGTAGGCGGTCGAGAAAGCGGTCCCACGCGATAGTAAGACTTACCATAGAAACCATCGATACCATTGATTTCAGAAAGGCAAATAAATAATGTACATATTTGAAATATAATTACCATAGTTGACTATAATAAACTTTTTTCTTATATGGCAATAGCTCAATTAGCATATTCTACCGGTTCTGCCAGAGTTCTGCCAGAGTTTTCTTCGTAATTAACAATTTCAATGTCAAAATAATTAAGCAGCGCGTCGCGTCGAGCGTTCCGTCGCAAAGATGTCAAACATTCGCTGCCCACAATTGTCCTGCGTGACTAATACGTCTAGCGTTGCGACGAGTTCACGCGTCTGTTTACGGCTTATTTTGCTCCTTGTCTTTCTAAATATAAATACTTTTTTTATACAAATAAAGTGGCAAACGAACATACAGTTAACCTGGTGGTAAGTGGATACTGCCGCCCATGGACACCCGCGGTACAACCAACATTAGTCCAGAACGACAAACTTTGGCATGCCCCCGGATGCGCTGTCTACCTTTGTTGATGTAAGAATGGATTCGGAGAAAGGTTTAAGGAAAATGGGAATGGAGAGAGTAGGATGGGATGGGAATGGGCTCTGGCACATCTCACCCACTACCGAAACCCGTATTTTTCTACGTATATTTGGGAATTCGATAAAGTGTCAAATAGTAGTTTTGATTATTTATCTATAAACATTTATCTATTTTCGTTCACAGCTTATGAAATAAATTATGTGTGAGTATAATGCTTAACAATAAATAAGCCAATTACAAACTACTACTATATAATCGAGTAATATGTATAGTGTTGAGTTCAAATAAGTACTTTAAGTGAATAATATTTTTACTAATAGTTTTATAAGTAGGTACTAAGTTTACCCGGTGCGTGTCAGATTGGAGCATAGAGCGTGGGAGTGGTGTGAGTGTGTGTGTGAGCATGTTTGCGTGCGAACGTTCGTGTGTATTTGTGTTTTAGTTATATTTATCGGTGTGTCAGTTAGTTCGAGTAGTTGGATTTGATATGAATTTCCACATCAAATAACTTCATTTGCTTAATTAAAGAAGTAATTTTCCTGCTTGTCGAAATACGATGAGATTCAATACATAGGAGATAGGGTACATTCCGATGACACGTGTATGAGTCATCGGTATTTCTCGTGTATTTCCGATGAGCGCGACCAATTGACCAATAAATGATCACGGTATGGATAAAGTGTCAAATAGCTCCACTATTAGGTGAAGTGCTGAAAAACCAAACGGAATTGGCATAGGGCATAGTTTGGTTACATTAAATTAAATTTTCACTGTGTAATTTCGTCACAAAGTTAAGTCTTTTAAAACCTTTACCACTTTCTAATACATTCAACACCTAAAGTTTTATTAAAAAAAATATATTAATAAAAATATCAACGTGATTTTATTCCGTTTTAACAGGTAAATAAATACATGTAGGGATAGAGCATACATATAAAATGTAGAATAGAATATATAAGAATATGTTGATAGAAATAATTCATACTGTGTTATTTAAGTTTCACATGAAAAGCTTATTTTTTTATAATAATTTTACATATTCGAAGGTAAATTATTAATACCGTTTGTCGTTTAACTTATATATATTTATAGCTGTCAACTCAACACATCTCTCAATGTGTCGCTCTGGTTCACGCAAAGGTTAGCTGGTAGATAATGCCCTAAGGCAAACTCACCTTTTGTACTCATAATGTGCAATCAAGTTTTTTAAATAAAGATAAAAATAAATAATTGTTTTTTCATACAATAAAAAGACATTGTACGTCTTTCAGATCTTTTAGCACACCAAGCATCACGTGAAAAGAAAAATAATGAACAATGTCAAAGCCACATAGCCAGTAATAAGCTTGCACTTCTGTATTCGTGACGCAAATAACCCATGACTTGCACATCGATATAGGAATATACTTTGGCCCGTATCATGACCCCACTTCATTACTGGCGTCATCCATTCAAATAACTGTCTATTTGCATTCATATCTCCAATCATCAGCAATGTTACATCTGATTTTAATCATTCTATCAGCGTATCTGTCATTTTAGCGAAAGGCAATGGTCGATATACTCGTACAACATCGAACTGCTGTTGATTAGTGAATTTTACGCCGATTCAGTTATTGAATAGCTTTATTACTAGGTATAAATAAGTAAAAAAATAGTGTCATTCGAACTAAATACACTTAACTATAACTAATTTATGTGCCATAGAGCCATGGGGGCTATTATAATGGCAGTCAAAATTACAGACAGCATTAGAAATGCTTTACTGTACTCATGGGCAGTGGTCTTGAAGCGGCCGGCTGGCCAAGCAGATTGGCGAGTCCACTCTTTTATAGGTGGAGTAGTTTTTCTCAGGGTCTGTGGTAGCGAATTTGTTATTTTAGTAGGCTTTCACGATGACCACGTAATGGGGTGATGCAAATCTAAAGTCGGCCGACACCACATGGGACAGTAGCTGACAGTTTAATTTAATAATAATAGTAACTATTTTTTTGCTATTCATATTTCCACTAAAAAGGACAATTTTATGAATAAAATCGTAATTTAATAATGTACAGATGTAGAAACATGTCGGCACCTAGCAACGCAGAGGTTGTAGTGATGAAATAACTTGGTATAGTTCGATATGGGCCGGAATGTTTTTCTCTTCCGTTATTAGTTTTCGCGCTCACACGTGCCACCAGGTAGGCGGTATTGCGCGCATGTGGCTAAATTAAACCCGTGGCGTGGTGGAAAGGGTTATTGAATTTCAATGGCTTCGTTCTCATTTTTACACGTTTTTCTTTGTCACGCGTTTTTTTGTGACACTCGTTACGATAATTGTTTTATCTTTAAAACATATGTATGGAAATTGGATTGAATTTTGTGGTTGTGTTAGGAATATGTAGTAATCGGTATAGTGCATATACAGCATTCTACAGCAGCCTATAATGCTCCACTGCACTGCAGGAAATGGATCTCCCTTTGTAATAACTTGGGGGTTTCAGTGCAGATTGGTAACATCCTGCGATGTTTTCTTCATCAGTGACTTAGTAATAATAAAATTTATAAAAGGCATTTGTTTAAAAATTCTACGGGGCGGGGTTCGAACTTACGACATTACGGATTTGAGTCGAGAATAAAATATAAGTAAGTACACTTTCCGGCTGAAAGTAATACACTTCGGCCTTTAGAAAGAGGCTATCTATCGGCTAGCTTCGGTTTTGTAGAGCGTCATCTCTATCGTGTGCCGTTATGGCAGAGACGACGCTCTACAAAACCGAAGTCGGCTAGCTTCGGTTTTGTATAGTCGATATATATATACAGGGCCGTCTTTACCGGGGGGTGCAAGGGGTGCGGTGCACCCCGGGCGCTCACCTTTTAAAGGTAATGAAAAAATATAACGCTATAGTAAACAATTACACAATAGGATATTTGACTGTCATAGGATACACAATAGGATATTTGACTGTCATAGGATACACAATAGGATATTTGACTGTCATAGGATACACAATAGCATGTTTGACTGTCTTAGGATACACTCCCGCACCCCGGCGCAGAATAGACTTAAGACGGCCCTGTATATATATCACATAGTCGATGTATATTACTTTCGGCCGGAATGTGTACATACAATTTAACATTCATACACATAACCATACGCTTTAACATGAATTTAAGATGGAAAAAACCGGCAACCACTGCATAATGGTTCTTGGCGTCAAAAAACGAACTCAACAATTTATAATAGTACCTATCTACTATTCAAGTTTGTATACAGGAGTATCAATTACGTGTTTAAGGTTGAATTTGCATGGGTACTAATTAAATACTTTTGATAGATTGAAAAACTTACCTATCTTACCTGTTTGTGTGGAGCGAGTAAGGATATTTATTTAGCAATATCATTTACGATATAAAACTATAAATGCTTAAACGGTGATTACTTTTCAAAAATAAAAGCAAATTCAGGCTTCAATGTTTATAGAAAAATCATCGTACAAATAAATGGAAAAGAAAGTTCCTTTGATTCATTTCATTGTGAAATCAGAGCTGTAGAAAGTTCGAGCACCTTACAAAAATGTACTTGAGGAAATGGAGGGGAAATAGAATTTCATACGACCGTCGAAGTGAACAGACTTGCTACTGAACAAAAGTGAATTGCGATTACTCCGTCTCCTTCATATTCAGACATATTGATAGGTAGTCTTACCAAGCAGTTCACCTGATGGTAAGTGGATACTGTCGCCCTTGGACATCCACGGTACATGCCAACTTCAGCCTACAGTGACAAACATTGGCGCGCCAATGGATTTAGGAAATGGCCAATGGCCAATGTAGGAATGGATTTAGAGGAAGGGCTGGGAAAATAGGGAGGGATACGATTGGGCTCACTCTACTGGACATTGACAGGAATGGGCCCTGGCATATCTCACCCGCTACGGAAACAAGTACCGATATTCAGGAATAAGATAAAGTGCAGTATATTTCAAGGTAGTCTTCTGTAATAAGTGACGGCGACGGTGACAATACAAAACCATTGTACTCACGCGCTTTTTAGAGTCATAGAGCCTGAAATTGCACAGACGTTGTATATTTGCCTATATTTAGTAGTGAAAAGAGATAAGTTGATGATGTAAATCAAATCAAATCCGTTTATTTCTCAACGTATTAGTTCTGCCGTAAGGCGTACAAATATCTATACATATAATAAAACTGTAGAACCAGCGTGTCTGTACATTGAATATATTTACCAAAAACTGATTGGGGGCGAAGAACTAAGAGTATCAGAATACAAAAAGACGATTTTGAAAATTTTTGTCTGTCCGTCTGTCTGTTCGAACACGCTAATCTCCAATACTACTGAAGGAATTTTCATGGCGTATCCACAGGTTAATTAAGCTTGGCTTGGTGCTTCCAATAAGCTTTGTTTCATCGAAATCGGCTGACGGGAAGAAAAGATACCGTATACAAAGTTTTATAAATCAAACTAAAATTTCACGCGGGCACAGCTAGTATCATATAATTATTGTGTTACAACATTTGAGTATCATCATTCAAATACAACTTTATAATTTGATCCTAATGTGATTGATCAAATACAATGTGATTAAATTAATAATATAATCAATTAAATCATTTATCCATCAAATTAAATCAATAAAGGATTTGCTATCAATAAAGGATCGCAAATCTTCTAATCGCATGTGTGCCAATTGTAACAGTTTTTCTCCTGCAACATGACTGCATCGGATCCACCTGCGAGTGACCGAAACGGAAATTGCTACAGCGAGCGCATTTGTTAGATTTCATTGTTACACCTATCCAGGGCCGTCTTAAGTCTATTCTGCGCCGGGGTGCGGGAGTGTATCCTAAGACAGTCAAACATCCTATTGTGTATCCTATGACAGTCAAATATCCTATTGTGTATCCTATGACAGTCAAATATCCTATTGTGTAATTGTTTACTATAGCGTTATATTTTTTCATTACCTTTAAAAGGTGAGCGCCCGGGGTGCACCGCACCCCT
Source organism: Sesia apiformis (assembly GCA_914767545.1). NCBI lineage: Eukaryota > Metazoa > Arthropoda > Insecta > Lepidoptera > Sesiidae > Sesia > Sesia apiformis. The sequence continues at coordinate 4,269,275 of OU611958.1, forward strand.
TGCACCCCCTGGTAAAGACGGCCCTGCACCTATCTATTGCATCTACGTGTGGAACTAGGGCGTAAGGTATGACAGGAGGGTTTTTCAAATACATATTTTCAATCCGCGATTTTACCCGCTTTATCCCATTCGGGGTGGCAGTGTCAGTATCGAATTGTTAGTGAATTAAATGTGCCACTCTACTCAAGGAAAATTTATTTGTAGATTTGTATTTTTTTTTATAATTCGGAGGTTTGAGCGTCCGTCAGCACATTATTACTGCGTATTACTTTTCATTTCGGATTTCGAAGGGCTATTTTATCCCGATAAAAGTTCATGTGTAATTAATTATTACTTTACTGTAGTGTACGCAGGTGAAATCGGGGGAAAAGCCAGTACTTCATACCCAATTCGATTAATTGTAAATCAATTATCAACTTATTAAAGATTATTTTGGAATTTAATCTAAACAAGAGACAAGTCAATGATGTCATGCACGAAATGAAAGAGATAGCTGATTAAATAAGAAAAAGAAAAATTATCTGAATCAACACTATATATTAAAATTATTTTTCACCAATGAATTATGACTCCAAATACGACCGCATAAGGTTTATTTCACATCGTTGTTGAAATATTTACTTGTGACATTTGTAATGAAATATTTGACAATGTGAGTGCTCGGATATATTTGGATTATAAGATGCTCACACTAATTTGAAACTTTTGTTATATAGATGTTAATGGTAACTTAGAACGCTTACAATTATTTGGACACCTGAGTTGTTCATCTGCTTCTGATACTGACGAACTGAAACTGAAATAAAACATACCTATGTTCTTAGAACGAAACTTATGCAATGGTACCTATCTTACCTATTGAAAAGAAAATATACTAATATGTATACTATTCAAATACTAATAAGTATAATTGAGAATGACATTGGATAGTGAAAGACAAGAATTATTGTTACAACCAAAGTCTGTAAATTATACTTAATAATGAGATAGGGTCCAAAGGGCTTTGTGGTGTTCGGAGACAATGTCTAACTAGACGGGTCTGTACCGGAGATGGCGGGAAGCAGAAAGACGACAGGAAATTTTAAATTAGTATGAGTATTTAGACGTCAAGTGCTATTCAATAGTAGCCTTTGCGACGTGACATAAAGTTACTTTTTGCCTGATATCATAGTAAATTTATCTATCCAAAGCTATATGTATGATCTATGATTAGCCTCATTTTATATTAGACTAACATTTAGTTGGCAGCTCCGTTCTCGTGATATACGTATACACTGATGTCTAGTATACTAAAACCATCCTGAATAAATAACCGTCACAAATAGTGAAAATCGCATCAAAATCCGTTCTGTAGAACTCAACTTATAAGAGAACAGACAACGAGAAGGACAGACACGTTGTGTTTAATAAATACCGGGTCTTTCTTGTGACAGGTCAGTATGGAAAAATCGGAAACCAATAGAGAAATATGTTCCAAGAAACCATGGCGTCTATGTTCTTCTTCTTCTTCTTCTTCTCAGCCCTTGGACGTCCACTGCTGGACATAGGCCTCCCCCATTGTCCGCCACTTAGACCTATCGGCAGCGACCTGCATCCAGCGGGTGCCCGCAACCTTTATGAGGTCGTCTGTCCATCTAGCAGATGGACGTCCTCGGCTTCGTCCGCCGGTACGTGGTCTCCATTCGAGAACCCTTCTGCCCCATCGGCCATCGGTTCTTCGAGCTATGTGCCCTGCCCACTGCCACTTCAGCTTGCTAACCCGAGAGGCTATGTCGGTGACTTTAGTTCGTCTACGGATCTCCTCATTCCTGATTCGATCACGTAGGGAAACCCCGAGCATAGCCCTCTCCATAGCTCGCTGTGCGACAGTGAGCTTATTTATGAGGCCCATAGTCAGAGACCACGTCTCGGTGCCGTAGGTCATCACTGGCAACACACACTGGTCGAAGACCTTCGTCTTCAAGCACTGAGGTATTTTGGACGAGAAGACGCTGCGTAGCTTCCCGAACGCTGCCCAGCCGAGTTGGATTCGTCGATTGACCTCTTTCTCGAAGTTGGACCTACCTAGTTGGACCGTTTGGCCTAGGTAGACGTACTCCTCAACAACCTCGAGAATCGAGCTCTCGGCTGAAACTGGGGTGGGCACGACATGGACATTCGACATGATTTTCGTCTTGTCCATGTTCATTTTAAGGCCCACCTGTTGAGAAACTCGATTGAGGTCTCCGAGCATTGTGCTAAGATCCTCCAGCGATTCTGCCATGACCACGATATCGTCGGCAAATCGAAGGTGAGTGATGCATTCGCCATCAACGTTGATGCCGAGTCCTTTCCATTCCAGGAGCTTGAAAGCGTCTTCCATCGCATTGGTGAAGAGCTTCGGAGAGATGACATCTCCTTGTCTCACACCCCTCTGCAATGGAATCGGCTCCGTGCTCCCTTCCTGTACTCGGACTGACATGGTGGCGTTGTTATACAAACACTTCAACACTTCGATATACCGATAGTCAATATGGCACCGCTGGAGGGACTGTAGCACTGCCCAAGTCTCGATCGAATCAAAGGCTTTCTCATAGTCCACAAACGCTAAGCATAATGGCAAGTTATACTCCTCGGTCTTCTGTATAACTTGCCGCAGCGTATGGATGTGGTCTATGGTACTATAGCCTTTTCGGAAACCGGCTTGTTCGGGAGGCTGGAAGTCATCAAACCTGCGCTCGAGACGATTCGTGATAACCCTCGAAAACAGCTTATAAACATGGCTCAGAAGCGAGATGGGCCTATAGTTCTTCAACAAGGTCTTGTCGCCTTTCTTGAAGAAGAGCACCACCACGCTTCTGTTCCATGCCTCCGGCGTAATACCTTCGAGCAAGACGGAATTAAAGAGCTTCTGAAGGACTTTCAGTACCGGTGTTCCACCCGCTTTCAGAAGCTCTGAAGTGATTCCGTCTTCACCCGGCGCCTTGTTGTTTCTAAGCCCTCAAGGCCATCCTAATCTCGTACAGGCTGATGTCCGGGATGTCTTCGGTATAGTGTCGGGTCAACTTGGCTCTTGGGTCTTTGGCCAAGTTGCCAACAGGTTTAGCGACCGAGGTATACAACTGTCCATAGAACTTCTCGATCTCCCTCAGTACCTCTTGTTTGTCGGAAGTGACACTGCCGTCCTCCCTCTTCAGCTTCGTCAACTGGCTCTGCCCAATAGATAAGTCTCTTGCGAACACTTTGGAGCCTTTATTCCGCTCTATCGTCTCCTTAATACGATTAGTATTAAAGAGACGAATGTCGTGTCGCAAGGACTGGTGAATCCGTCTATTGAGCTGCCGATATGCTTCCGCGTCATCAGGAGTCTGCAGTGCCATCGAACGTCGTTCCGCCAAGAGGTCGAGGGTGTGGTCGGTGAGCTTTTGGGGTCCATCTCTTCGACGATGTCTGAAGAATTTAGACCCCACCGTATGGACAGTTTCTACCAACCTGTTGTTGATATCGTCCACTGCAACGCAATCCTCTAGGCAATCGAAGCGATTTGACAATTCAAGCTGAAAGCTTTCGGGGTTTTTGTATGTAGGCAGCAGTAGGTCGGAGCGTAGACTTCATCAGGCGGGACCTTTCCAACTTGACGTTTATATTCAATGTGCCTCTATGTTAGAGTTATGAAAAACTATATTTAAAGATTTTCAAAAATTTATACACAATAAGGAATCGAACCTCTTATTCGTCTGGCGATTCTTCACAGCTGCGATAAATTCTTTCACCCTTTCTGCTATGGTGCGCTTTGTTTGGCCTATGTACGAACTACCACAGCTGTAGTCTATCTCATAGACACATGGTTATAGTCGTAGTCGTAGAACCCCTAACATGGGTTAGGTTAGGTTAGAAATTAAAATTTACCCATGTACCTAGGTGCTTATATTGATCACTTCACTTTCACCTAACTTCATCCTAACTTCACTTTGTATTGATTCGATGTATTCCATGGAGTATTTGGAGAAATAAACAAGTTGTCAACAAAGTACAACCAACAAAATGAAACTATTTTATGCCACAACCTTTCATTCTATAAAATTTTACTCCCTGGATAATTTTATTTTCGAATTTCCGTCGATACTATACTATTTCTATTTTTACGATAACGCCTTACAATGTAGAAGTTTAAATGCTGCGGAAACTTTGCTAATCTTATTCTAACAGGAATCTTGTAATAACATTCTTTTATTATCCCAATTCCCACAAGAATGTAATTAACTTTATTCTTTCCGAGAAATTCTAAAGATAGAAACAGTTTACTAGATTTCTTTTTAGACTTTTTGCCAATATCTTCGGCTTAAGCGTTTGCGATATTTTAGTTACGCGGATGCGGATAGTAGGTATATACATTCTATTATACATACATATATTATACACGCTATTATACATTCTCGGACACCTGAATCGAGCCACCCTGTATTTTATGTATTTTTTATGTATTTACGTATAAAGACTCCACAGAAGGGCATTACAATACTCTATATGCATATGCATATGCTCTAATGTATATGCATCAATATAGAGTACATACACATTTCGAGTACTAAAGGGAAGGATGTCCATAGCCACAAGAGAACTCCATTATTGCCTACTGCATATTTACATAATGCGTACATTCGAGCTGGATTGTAGGCTCCCGACCGGACTGAAAAAGACCTCCTAGTGGAACACGCACACAACCTCCGGATGTTCAATCATACTGCAAGCATGTCAATATTGCAAGCATTACAGAGGTGTCGAAAATCAAGGAATGAATTAGTATAGTTGTTGGAGAAGAATAAGTGAGACGTCATGACTGCAATTTGGTAATAAAAATTGAAACAAAACTTTCATTAACATATCTTTTGTATATTCTCAGGTACTCGGCAGGGCAGTTATATTTAAAAAATATTACATTATATTTTACTTATCTTTCTTTTTATTATCTACATATTAATTTTTTCAAAATATTTTTCCGTTAAAATTTACTGAACACAGAAAAATACTCGGTATGTAATGTTTCGCAGAATAATCATAGAATCATCAAGTCTTTTTCATAACAATATCGTTTCATCACAACAATTATCGTGTGTCCTGTGTCTTTATCTCTCTACTGGTGGATATAGGCGTCTCCCAAAAGCTCTCCACCACACACGATCCTCGGCACTTATCATACAACCACCACCGGCGAACTTCTTCCAAGTCATCGGTCTATCTTGCCGGAGGGCGTCCCAAAATTATGTATTTATTAATTTAAAATTCATATTTTTTTTTCATTTTTGGAGTGGGAGAGTGCACGATGCATTCCCACAGCGGCTGGGCGCTCTAGACTGTCCACGTTACCCTCACGTTATTTCACAGAAGACTACCTTTTCTCCCCTCCTCTCCTCCCTTCTCCTCCCCCTCTACCACTTCTCCCCTCTTCACCCCGCCCCTCCTCCCCTTCTACCTCTCCTCCCATCCTCTCCCACCCCACCCCCCATTCCAACCCCTCCCCTATCATACCTTCCTCTTCCCTCTCCCGGCCTCCCCTCCTATCCCTCTCCTACCCTGATCTTCCCTCCTCGCCTCTCCTCTCTCCACCCTCCTAGTGACTAGACGAAAAGAGCAATGGATTATTTATATTAGCGACGCATAATGTGCAATTCGCGAAAAGTGCAATTAGCGAAATATGCAATTCGCAAAATATTCTAAATTGCCATAATTAGAATTGCCATATTCTAAAAATACTCTTTACTTTTTATTCTCTTTTTAGTTCAATAACAAAAAAAATGTTTAGTTCACGTTAACTAACTAAAGTAAAAAATCAAAAGTTTTCAAAATGAGATAAGTTTGTACACTCCTTGGGTAATATTTTACATAACTGCTTGGACTGTACAAAAATGATTGCACATTTCACGAGTTGCCAATAATGCGCGTAAACATATATTATACATCAGATAGATTGTATGATACAATAGCTTTAGAAAAAAAAAAATAGTAATTAAACCGTACCGCTATTTTCATGATTACTGCTCTCAGGATATTTTTTGAGACAATGTCCTTAGTTCTAATGAAAATTTTCATTGTCGCCTGTAATGCGCAAAAATGTCTTTCCTCCAGCATAATAGTTATTCAGTTTTCTTTAGAAATAACATATAAAAAATTCGCAAAGCGAGAAGAGTCAGTAGCTAAATGTGTATTTTGCATATCTCTTCACAATGTCGAGTTTTAGTTACATTTTGAGCGCTTATTTTTCTTTAAAGTGTTTATAAGTGGTTCAGAAAGTATTTATACTTTGCATAAATTTCTTTGAAGACATGTAGTTTATCATTTCAATTACCAGTTAGTAGGTTATCATTCTTTCTCATTAGCTCATTACCCTTATGGTTCAGTCATCTAAGTGGTACTTAATAGAGTTGAGTACCCCTTTGTTTAATATTAATGCTTCTTATCGAGATAACAACTTTTCTCTACATCATAACACACACTTTCATGCTATCTCTTTCCCTCTTATTCGTATTTATTCTATTGTGTTTCTTCTCTGTCGTTATTGGGATTCGACTGAAGTCGATGCCCACATGAACTTCGCATAATTTGAACTAATATGCCGATTTTAATAAAGTAGACATATAGTCCAGTCGAAATAGATATAACATCTAGGAATAATTCAGATGGAGCTAATTTTTTGTAAATTAGGGTGTAAAAAGTAAAAATAAAACGAATTTTTTGCGAATATCTCTTATATGGTTAGTCTTATATGGTAAAAATGTTTATGACCAAAATAGCTCATATAATTTCTAAAAGTTCTTAATTCATAGGAATGACCGCTGGTGAGATATGGCGATGTCAAGAATTGTAATCAATATATTGTTCAAAAATGCACACTTTTACACATCACCTTATAGGGCAAGTATTTGACGCGTTTTTTTATGTGGTATCCCCTGTAGGATTTTTTACGATTTAATCTGTTCACACAAGAAAGTAATCTTGTTCCGATTCCATTTCTTAGTTTTAATCTTGAAAAAACATATCAGTTAGAAGGTAATATTGTTAAAACTGTCTATGTCAGTGAGTCGATTACCGATATTTTAAGGGATTATTATACATTTATTTTTATCGATGAAAACATCTTCATACCTACCCATCTCCTCTTGAATGGCAGCCATGTTTCGTCACCTGTTACTATGTTCCACACCAAATTTGACGCCTTTCAGTTGAATCTGGTAACATGAAAAACAAATGACTGTTAGATGAAACAAACTTTATTCTACAGCCAAAGTGTTCCATTTTCAAATATTGTAATTACTTTATAAATATTGTTTATGTAAGTGGTCAGTTCCGGAAATTTTCAGTGTGACCTATGTAACATCCCACTGCAGGGCACATGTTGGAAATTGAAAATTAATTTGGTCGTTCCATAATCCATCACACAAGCATGCGGGTTTCCTCACGATGTTTTTCCATCACCACGGAGCTAGCGACAATCCTTAATTGGTAGTATATGTTGTAAAATACTTTGTATTATTTTATGTAGTGCTAAAAAAAAAGATTTTTTTTTAAATCCGTACTTAGTGGAATATACGTACGGTACGGGCCGAGGATTTAAGTATAGATACCGCTAGGCTATCACCGTTCCTAACAAGATAACATTTAAAAATATTTCCAATTAGACCACACGCCACTATCATTGGTAAAGCCCTGGTTTTCTCTTCTGGGGTTAAGGTAACATTTTTATTGGTTTTCCAATGCTCTGAAGTCTCAGCTCGTGGATATTAGCATGATAATAGAGAGAGATGCGCAAAGAAATGGAAATGTTGGAATGGAGAACCAATTTGCTTTAGACGACTTACTGAAAGGTTTTATCCTTCGACCAGCTGTTGCCCGTGGTTTCGCTCGTTTAATTGTGATTCCATAATGAAAATTTTCTTCTGTATCTGAATGACATATCAGTCCCTGACACATTCTTGAAATTCGCTAAAACACGTATTTAATTAGGTATTTGTATTGTAAAGCATTTATACCAAGTTTTAATATTACGGTAAAATATTTTTTTTCCTAAAAACTTTGATATCTCGTTTCATTCTTTTTGGAGTTGAATTTCGAGAAAATCCTATAAAAGTTCCAGAAGTTGCCGCATTTCTCGGCATCAATCCACATGAGCCTGTTTTTCCGTTTCGCTGACCAAATGAGGTATCTAATGACAACAAAGTTTCCTCAGACCAAGATGTTGATGCAAAATGGTATGGATGCTCACCGAACTAATGTTTACAGTCCTCTCAATATCCTTGCAAGTGATTCGTGGATCTTCTCGCAGCAGCATTGCTATATTCCACACATTTTCTGCAGCCACTGCTGTTGTGATCGTCCACTTCTCTCTTCATCTTCAAGGATGCCCGTGACATTAGTTGATTTAAATCGTTCTAAACTTAACGCTTCAGTCAAACCAAATGTAAAATTGTAGTAGATCATAACACGCAAATGTTCACGATATAGTTGCAAAGAAATACGCGGGAAGTGCTGTCGAAAAAGTGAAAAACAATGGTTATTTTTTAAATTTCGGGTAAATGGCCACTTGTATTCTATTTTAAAATAAATTTACTATTAAAATACGTGTAATGCAAATGTGTTCCATTTCACCTCTAGTCGAGTATCTCAAATCTTATATACGAGGGTCACAATGAAAGTTTCCGGAATGAATGATCAAAAATCAATTTATTGTTTCTCAAAATATTCTCCGTGTGCGTCAATACACTTTTTCACATTTATACACATTTATTCCATTCCTCCGTGGTGACCTCTGATACACGTTTTTCACACTCTACGAGAGCCTCTTCTGGCGATGAAAATCGTTGACCACGTAATTGGTTTGGCTTATTTTTGGAAACAAGAAGTCACAAGGTCTGTTAACAAGAAGTCTAAATCGGGACTGTATGGAGGATGGCTTATGAGTTCTACGTTTTTCGCCTTCAAAAAGTCGTTTGTCTGTTTGGCCGTGTGAGAGCTGGCATTGTCATGGTGCAAGATTATGTAGCGTTTAAGGTTGTTTTTACGGAGTTTGTCAATAATTTTCGGGAAGCAAATGGTCGTGTACCGATCAGCATTCACGGTACGACGATTCTCCAAGCCAACAATAGCCACGTGTCCAGTTTTTTTTTAAAAAAAAGTGATATCAGCTGCGCGGCACTTTGCACACGCGCCACTTTGGTGGGGTTTGTTACACCATCTCTTAAGAGTGAACTCGCTAACCCGCTTGGCCGGGCATATAAGGTCAAACATTCCTCATGTATGTGCAGTGTGCATGAGGTGTCCCACGTTCAGCAGTCGATGAAAGAGCTTGTTGCGGAAGGGAGGATCATGTTATAATTCTATAGCCGCTGCTCGTGCCCTATCGTACCTTGCAGAACTATGGCGTGTAAATAAATGTACGTGTTTCAGGAGTGAGAGAGATATGCCAGAAATTTTTTCCCATCCCATTCTATCGAATGGGGAGTATCTTCAATGGGATGTTGCCCCTTTTTGCTACTTATCCTCCATTCTTCCCAATCATTATTCCAAATCCATTCCCAAATCTATAAATTTAAGCAGCACATCTGAAGGCGTGCCAGAGATTGATGTTTGATTGACGTTGGTGGTAAGTATCGTATTGATAGACGTCACTGTCATCAGGTGGACTGTTTGCATGTGTACCACCTTCAATGTATAAAAAAATGAATTTAAATATACTGGTGGTCAACAAAATACTGGTAGATATTTTGATGCAGGAGCACGTTTCGGATGCAACAAAAATATACACGTGTCATAAATATACACGTTTTGCAAAAGGTACTTTAAAATTGAACGTTATTTTTGGTCAACGTAAAACACGACTTTTGGACATGGCTGCAGGTTTTTACAGCGAAAACGCAAAAACTTCGTCCTTTGTGCATGGTTTATGAAAATCTGCGGGTAGCGAAAAATGTCAGAATTTTTATATGAACATTTTTACTTTACTTTTGAGTGACACCATTCGCTTTAAGCGGAGTTAAATAAAATATTCCGTTTCAAAAGACTACAATTGAAAGCGATTTTTGTTTATGATAAACGTGTTTTCAGATTGTGACTTCCATTTCGTAACATTCATTACCCACTTCATTCGTAACGGGCGGCTGGCACTAGGGCTCCACTTGACACTGCTGCCTCTCTTCAAAAGTTGTGTTAAGTTGTATTATTATTATTACTTTGCATGACTGATAAGCCAATGATACAACTCATATAACACTGTGTAAGAATACCGCATTCTAAAACGTTTTCTCCTTTACAAGAACTGTTTTTAATTATCTTGTCACTTTCGTCTTAAAATCCCTGTCACTTTTGTCTAATTTAAATTTAATTGTTAGAAAAAGATGAAAGGTTTTAGCAATGATTAAATTTAATTTACGGTTATGAGTAATGGGATTTGTAATTACAAGTATTTTTAAGAAATTCTTTCTTACGGCATGTATTAGATGTAAAATGTTTATGGAAATGGGGCTACAATCCCTTATTTGCATCCCTACAATATTTTTAAGGGGAAAAACATTGACAGGTTACGTACATTTGGTATTGGACGAAGACGAAGCGCCAAAAAGGTCAAGGGGCGAATCAAGACTATTATTCCTGTACAAACGAATGCTTGCTCTGTAATCGATAGCGTCTCTGTAAATCCAATTTCTAATATGGAAGTGTCGATAGCAAGAGGCACATGAATAAATGACCGACGATTTTCCACAATTTCCAAGAGTACCAGATAACATTTAATAATACCTCTTTAAAAGCTCCTGCAGCTAAAAGCGGTTAAAAATAAAGTGAAACATTTCTCGTCGCGAGCGCTTCAACGGCGAGTATTTTCTTTCATTATCATAATAATGAAACCCGAAATGACACGCAGTAAGGAGTGGGTGTCCATCATAATTATTGTGCTAAAATTGCAACATTCTTGCTTTTTCTGGACAAAGGCAAATCATTGGTACCGTGAGTTTCCACAAACCGACGAACATTGCCACCGAGAGTCTTGTTTCGTCAATTTACTCTTTTTACTTTTTACCGATGGATCATTCATGCTGATCGATTTATTATGAATTATTATTTATTTATTAAGAATTTATTTTAGTTGTCATTATGTAAAATTGCATCACCTAGGTACCTTTATTTAATATTGGTATTTGTTTTCTCCTTACCACCCACATGTTGGGTGGAAGAGATCGCTTTGGCGATAAGGCCTGTGTGTGTGTGAGTGTGTATGTGTGCTGTTAGCGAGAATCGCAAGAGTTCGACACCGACTTATGGTTGAATCGACAGATTGTGTTTTCTACTACAGCGTGTCGTCTATATTGTTTGTTGTAAATGGAAACGCACACGTTATGGAAACGCACACGTTATGAGTACAAGAACTGGCTTCCGGGTTATTTGATGAGTTACGAGAGTAGACCACAGGGTTATGAAGACTTTGAGTAACTCATTTTCATCAGTTACCCGCTAATATGTATAAACTTCTATTCGCTTTGACCAGTTATGCGTTCCCTGAAATTTGAGTTTTTAAATCCCTCAAAATCGTTCAGTTTTCCACAACATCTCGTATGAAATAATCTGAGTTAAAAAATTTACTTACCTGTTGTATACACGATATCATAGTACTTATTTGTAGTAATATAAATAATCCATAATATGATTATAAAAAAACACAAAGACGAAAATAAATATAATACACACTTGTATACATAGTAGGTACATCTGTCGTCTCAGCCTACACGCTACTTAAGGTGATGGGTGGGGGCAAAGCGAGTGAGAGGTGCACCGATTGTCGTGGATTAAAGGCGTAGTGCGTGAGTTAGCGAGCTGTGACTACCTTTTTTTATTAATGGAGGCAGATGGGCAAAATACTTACACTACGTTACATAACTAGGTACCGGTACATTTTTCAGTCGCTAAGCGAGTTCGAACTAAAGAACTTGAGTACCTCACTAGATACTGACCCAACACTAACGCGAATTGTTGAAGGTGTTAAAATTTTACATTCATTCATATTTAGGAGTTTATTATAAGGAAACAACTTGAGTTTAAATTATTTCATTTGTATTTTTATAGGTCGTAAAAAAGTTACACAAAAATCTTATTGTGTTTCTAATGTTCACGTTGAGCAAATTCATGATGGCGGTTGACCCCATTACCTACTAAGAACAATAAATAATTAATGAATTCTTTGCTTATTTCTTACATTAAGATATCTTACATTAAGATTTAAAATATTTTGGATTGGTACTAACATAATTTTGGCCATGTAGTGTAGGAGGGCTTTTGAACAGGTGCTATTTCAACCCATTTCTTCTCACGGGTATCGTAAAGAACGTCTACAGGATAACAAAGACGCTACCACAAGCTGTTAGGGCTTGTGGAGGAGGTGTAGTTCTCATTTAAAAACACGCAATATCAAATTTGGCTTACTTAAAATTATACAATAAAATGACACAGTATTAAATTTGACCCGGTCCAAAAAACTTTTAGTCGAGTGTGCTTGATTTGTATTAATGTGCGTAAAAACTTTTACTAAAATACCATTAGCCATTTGGCACACCGTAGCCATGTTTGTCGGAATACTGGACAAATGCGTGCCATTTGACAGGCATGAACATACGTAAGGCTTATGTCTGAAATCGAGAACTCCTTAGACCGAGTCTCGACTTGAGACTCTTAATTTAATCCAATTTAACCACAGTAAGACTGTGGTTGTAAGACTTGTCAATAGACACAAGTCATCGCCAAGAATGCTCCATTTGTCGTGGCTCTTCTTGAGATTATTCCAGAATATTCCTCTTCAGATGTTCGAGGGTTTTGGGACATTTGGCGTTGATATTTCGGCAAAGTCGAGTTTCGGAGTCATCTGAAGAGTAAGATGACACTTGATAGTAAAAGCTCGGTGTACGGAACAGAGCGAAGCAGTACTTCACTCCGGGGCAACGCTTGTCGCTTGCTTTATAAAACTCAAGTTAGACCCCGTATGGAGTACTGCTCACACCCCTGGGCCGGTGCACCGAAATACCAATTGGACTCTTTTGACTCCGTCCAACGACGTGCTGTCCGAATTGTCGACGATCCCACTCTCACAGATGGTCTAGAATCGCTCAGCATCCGAAGAGATGCGTCTCTCTTTGCGATTTCTTCCACCTATGTAATGGCTAATGTTCTGAAGAACTGTTCAGTTTGATGCCAATTTAGGGTTATTACCATCGTACCGCTCGTCATCGTCGTACGGTTCATCCGCACTTCGTTGACATAGAGTCGCTGCGTACAGTGCGGTCAAAAAGACACTTTATACAGCGAACCCGAAAGTTGTGCAATGAACTGCCAGCCGAGGTTTTACCACTACGCTATGATATGAGGCTCTCCAGGATAGTTGTGAACAGGATTCTGCAAGGTCGGCAACGCACCCGCATCGCCCCCTGGTGTTGCAGGTACCATGGACGGCGGTGACCACTTACCATCATGTGGCCCGACCGCTGGTCTGCCATCTATTTGCCATATAAAAAAGCTACGTTTTTTTAATCTTAGCGGTTAGCATTATTATATATTTCTGGCTAATTTCATTTATATTGTGTCATATGATACGAGTATATCTCAATGTCATTGAAGAGCAAGTTCACGGGGAGCGGTCGGTCTCCCATCCATCTGTCTGTCACAAACCTTATTCCGGGTTTATGTTTTAAATTCCATTTGGGAGAAGGCGAACGTTTTTTCTCTGACCACAGACTAAAAATGTGTGTAGTTTTCATAACACGCACTTATTACAGTGGGTCTATCAAAGGGTAGCTCGATATACGATTATTATGGAAACGGGTTACAATTTCATTTCGTACAGCCGATAGTTCCATACACGAGCCGTGGTCTCGGCGAATCTGCGGCGGTGGGTGAACGTATTTTTATTTATTTATGGAGAAATTACAGAGAAAGACTTTTTATTTAATAAATATATTTAATAAAAAAAATCACAAGTAGTGTTGGTCTAGCTCCTTATAAATCTCTCACTAATAAAATAAAATGTAATTTCATTTTTACGCGTCCAATAATAGTGAATAGCTTGAACATGTAAAATATATATATATATACAAAAAAAATGAGAATAATGAATCATTATACAGCATATTTCTCAATTTAATTCTTATGAGATAAAGTAGATAATTTTAGTAAATCGCCCGGACTTTTTTTGAGTTTTAGTAATGAGTTATCAAAAAAATCTATGGACAGTAATTTATCATTATAATAATATGTACATCATAGTCTGTATATTGGTTGCGCACAAACCAGCATTGGTTTAGAATCAATCAATCAATCAGGTTTGGAACCTGCTGCTGTTAGCAGCAGGTAAACTAGCAGGCAGGTACTCTGACGAGGAAATCGATTTTATCTAAAAGTTCAGAGCTATTAAAACTACCGCTACAGATCTTATATAAATTAGTTGCGTCTAGGAAAGTGCGCCTATCTTTTGACTAGGCAAATTATAATGTTCAAGCAGTTTACCTACCATAAAAAGCGCTGCATCCAGAAAACGATAGTGAAGAGCGCACAAGAATTCTTTCAGCACTCTTTTTAGCTCTATCTGAGTACACCTCGTAATCAGGGTTTCAAATAACAGGAGGCATATTCAATATGACATCTTACAAGGCTAATATACAGTGTAGTAAGTGTTGACGTCATTTTTAAAAGTCTTGTGGATCGATGAATGAAACCAAACAATTGGAAGGGTTTGGCACAGATTAGTACAACATGAAGGTCAAATGTGAGTTTAGCATCAAATAATACCCAGATCACGATAGCTAGAAACTCTGTTAAGAAAACAACCTCCGATGTGATAAATCATGATAAAATCAAAGATGATTTTATTATAGTTTAGTGTGAAGGAGATAATGCTGCATTTGTCAATTGCGAGTTGCAACTTATTAGTTAAACAATATGCGCAAAGACAGTCTAAATCGTCTTGAAGCAACAAACAGTCTAATTTTGTATCAATTATTTTGAAAACTTTAAACTTATCAGCATAAAGTAAGAAGTGTCAGTTTTGAAAACAACTCGAAATCTCGTTGATGAAAAGAATATATTGTAACGGACCAAGGATAGATCCTTGAGCAACGCCAGATGTCACTGGAGACATTTTAGAAATACGACCGTATATGACTACCCGGTGCTTGTGTAAGATATGAGGCAAACCAGCGCAGAAGAATTCCTTTGATACGATTAAAAACGAGTTGTTACTATAAATATGTATTCTCTATGATAAAGAGAAGATAGAGCGCGAGGGGTCTGGGGCCCGGTAGACTCAATTCACCAAGATAGTTCGCTCACCATCAGCATTAAGACAGAAGCCCCAGCAAGAGGAGAGTACTATAAAAGATAAGGAGCAACATTACAATTTGTGGGATGTCAAGAAAGAGCGAGTCGGCAAGAGCCTTCGCAAGTACGGCGCATTCCTTCCTCGATTCGGTCCGAATAACCGCAGGTTTGCTAGGATCATGGCAGGTGGAGGGATTGGTTAATGTAATTGAATCAAAATATAGGTCAAAGTAAATATAAATCGTAGGTAATCCGTCTATGTAATATTACATTTGGAAGAAAATAAATCTTAATTTTCTTAAGACTTAAGACTTTCTTAAGTCTATTTGTATTTTTTCCTTGACTTTTTGTAATTCTCTTTGTTTCTAAAATACACAGATAAAATATTGTTCGTAAAAAGTTTCTCATTTCTTACAGCTTATGATTGAAAATCCTTACGGAAATGGCGCTAAATGCTGGAGTTGAATTTTTTTCGGGATGCTATTCACGCACAAATAAACACAGCATAAATACCACAGCATCAGCCTGTGTCTCTCTACTGTTGGATATATGCAAATTTCTCCAAGTCGTCTTTCAATCTCGACGGAGGGCGTTCCATACTTCGCTGCTTCACGTGGTCTCATAAATAAATACTACATATAAACAAAAAAAAACATATAAATAAGTACCTGGCAATTCTAAAAGAAAAAATAAATTTTACGCCACATTATGCAAACAGGAGTTCCATTTCTCGCGCAAATAAATTACAACACATAACGTTTAATGGTTGCGGATTACACGATACGTAATGCAAATAAAACGAAAATAAACGTGTTACCCTAACTTTTGCATGGGAACCGTTTCAATCGTCTTTTGTTTTTAATGTTTTATATATTCGCGCATTCGAAGTTTTCTATACAGGTGTTTTCGCCACCAATGAGCTTTATTTCAATTCATATTTTGATATTACAATGGTTATTTACACGATGCAAGTTTTACGAGCGTACAATAAATCGAAAATGCCGAATGTTCAAAATCGGCTCAGTATTATTAGTACTTAGAGCATGACACACAATGAACAGAGATAAATGTTGAGGCGGGCAGAAATATAATGTAATATTTTTATATTTCGTTCCGTTGATTTTGTATTTATTCAATGAGACTTCATAAAATTTTGGTATCTTTGCGAAAAATCCTCGACAGTCTAACTCAATATCGGGGTGGTGAAGAGGGATTTGAAAAACATGAGAAGCCCCGACACATTAAGCTCGTGTCCTAAAGGTCTGGCTGGGTTAGGGATTTCTTTTATGCCGTTTGACACAAAACATCAAGGAGTCCTTTGAAAAGTGTTGGATAAAAGGTAAATTGTGAATTTAGAAAAGTCTCATAATAAAAATACTGTCTATTTCCATGCTGAATTTCAAACGTAGAAAATAAAATATATGTTCGTATATTTCTTTTATAGAAAGAAGTGACAGACGTGCCTATAGTCCACCTGGTATTGATTGAATACTGTCAACACTCGCGATACATGCCAAAAGGTTAGGAAGCTGAAGTGACTGTGGACAGGCCATAAACGAGTACTCGATTGAGATCATGTACCGGGATACGTAGGGTGGAACGCGGGTGGACTGACAACTTGAAGAAAATCACCGGTAGTGGGTGGATAAGAAGAGCTCAAGACCCTGTGGTGGCGGTCCTTGGGAGAGACCTATGTCCAGCACTGAAGAGACACAAGTTGGTGAATAATCTTCAACAATTTGAAAACAGTTACATATACAATGTTCATAGATATTTAGATTTAAAACGAAATCGGTTTGACAATTTATCCAGCTTCTAAACACTGATGAAAACAATTTTACTTTTTAGTTAAATCCAGACTTCTCTAGGTTTTATTTGAATACAATGCAAATAGCCATAAATCTCTTCAGAAACAAAGGTTTTTCAGAATTGTTATTTTGTATACACATATTTTAATTTCTATTTTA
This sequence comes from Sesia apiformis, assembly GCA_914767545.1. NCBI lineage: Eukaryota > Metazoa > Arthropoda > Insecta > Lepidoptera > Sesiidae > Sesia > Sesia apiformis. Next base: position 4,286,566 of record OU611958.1, read on the forward strand.
TTTTAGAGTACTAAGGTCGCGTTTCGCCACACAAATCAAATTGATAAAATATTCGGGCAAAACAATGGATTGTAATTTAATGTTTTTGTAAACCTGAGGTCCGAATATTAATCTCATTTAAATAAGAATATCGAACGATTTAAATCTATAGGTATTTTATAGCAAATTTTATTTTTTTTTCCAGTTAAAAACGACTGCCAAGCATTTTGTTAACGTATGTGACGTTATCTTCACCTAAAACTTTCTGACTTAAAATAACTATTTAAGATAAAGCAAAATAGACCTATTTTTTAAGATTATACTGAACTCACAATATCTAGCAGCGCACTCGCATATCCCTTCATGCTGCATGTGTTATAGTGTAAATAAAAAAAATCTTTTTAAACTGTGCTTAACTGTCCATGGGCGGCGGCGATGGGCTGCTTGCTTGTACTCTCCATTCTTGTAAAAAAAACAGATTAGGCCCCCTTTTACAAATTTTTATTTAACTTCACATGTTTGTTAGTTAGTTTGTTTAGGTTAAATCTTGCAAGTCGATTTTAACCCACTTTCACTTGTACTACTGCCATAAAATTTTACACTTATAATATCGATGACAGTACAATAATCTGATGCCCTATTGCAGCAGCTAGGAAGGACAGCACCCTATGGAACTCCTCAACGGCGATCGGTAGACATATTCTGTTTGGTCGCTATCATTGGTCTGTTAGGTAATTTAGGTTAGGTTAGGTTAGGTTGACAGGTGTCAAGGAGAAGGAAAACTCGAATCCAAAATCAAACGAATTATATACGTTACTGGAAATACATAGGTTGAGAAGTTTCTGCAAGTTAGAACACGAAAAAGGAATAAATAAATTAAACGTAAAAAAGCGTTTTAAAAATAAACATTTATTAAAATGCACTAAAACTAAGAAAATAAACATAGGTAGAGGTCATTACTATTATTTGATGTAATTAAGCCCCATTATGTTAATGTTTTTATGTGATTTAAAAGCTAGCGCGGTATACTCGTAAGATTTTCGTACCAATTTAATTAATTAGAAGTATAATCATTTGAAACTACAAATCTTGCAACAAGCTTTTAAATCACATAAAAACAGTAAAATAATGGGGCTTAATTAAATCAAATATTAATAATGACTTCTATGTTTATTTTCTTCATTTTAGTGCACTTTAATAAAAGCTTGTTTTCAAAAAGATTTTTTTCCATTTAATCTCAGATAATGTTATATACTCTCTCTTCTCTATGTACTCGTATATTAATAAAACTCAAGCGATTTACTGGACAGATTTTGGTGCGGTTTTTACTATAGTATAGGATATTTCTTCCAGGTTTTAATGTACAAGACATAATGTACAATGGGAGCGGAGCCGCGGGCAAAAGGTTAGTATGCTATGAAACCAAACAAACCCATTACCCTTGTTCATTACGATATCAGCAACATCCTATTAGGTACAGGGTATACTTAAGCCTCCCATTTGTGTTACCATTAACACAAATCATTAACCATTAATTAATATACGTATTATAGCTAATGGGTGATTGTCTCAAGACTGCTATTAGTGAACAGTCTTATTCAATCTTCAAAATTCCTTAAAAGTTCCATACACATTGAAATTGTTATTGTTTGAAAATAATAAGTGATTTTATCCAATGCTTTTTAACTTCGTTGATCAGTACAAGTGTTAATCATTATGTTTTATCCGCGATACACGGAGTCAAAATTAAGATGTAAACAAAAGTCCTGACCTTGTAACCGCCTACTCACCCACTCTCGATGTTCCTGGGGGCCCCTGGAACTGCTGAACAGGGAGGCACTTAATAGCGCCTTTGTAAGGTCTTCTGTACACTAGACTATTAAATGCAACAATAATCACGACACACGTGAACCCCAAGGTCTCCAAAAATGTGCAGCCTACTTGCACAACAAACAAATTACTATCGTACCGCTTAAGGATCGATGGCCGACTTACGGGCGATCCGCGCCCGCGCAGCACGTGAACTCACCCCTCACCTCTCAGCCCCCGAAGAATACCGAACACATTATATCATACCATACCGATGGCAGCAAAGTAGAAACGAATAAATGCAAAATACGGATAAATGATTAGAGAGACACGTATCGAATGAAAAGTATTGATACTTACTCATGAGTATTATAAAAGTAGCGTACTCATCAACGTATCGAAAGTAAAGTATCAATACATCAAGCTATCGATATTTTTCCTAAAATTTTCTTGATAAAAATACAAACACAGAAACCCAATATTTCATCACTAGATTCTCCAAAATCCCTTGTGAGTACACATATGTTCCCAGTGATATATTATATTTGGTAGCGAAAAAAAAAAACGTCGATAGATAAAGTACTAATTGATACTAATTTTCTAAAATTCTTAAAAAAATCTTTATAACTAATAAATATTAAAAGTATCGATTATTTATTTCGATACGATACCTGCCTTAAAGTATCCATATTAAATAAAAAAGTACTAGATAAAAGTGTATTTAATTCTGAATAATTATGTGGTTTATGGATATTATTATTGATATTATTATGACTATCTATAGTGTCTAGATAAGGGTTTTCAACTTTTCCGTTCATCTTTTTCGAACTGCAAGCAAGCAAGATTTTACATTTCTAGCTTATTAGCTAGAAATGAAATATCTGTATAATGGAGTCAACAAAAATTCGGGGTTCGGGAAGTATTCATCAATGTTTGCAATTTTCGTTCAAAGTGAAATTGGCCAGATAGCTCTCGAAAAGCTCTACTCGGGGCTCGGACTAATTAACTGCAGGTCAAATTCCCGCTATCCCTTTTATATTGCCTCGAGTGCACTTAATTTTGAACTACGATTCGTCACTCCAACAAGTATTCTTTATCTGTCGAAGAGCTACAGCTTGAAGCTAGGGCAGTCTTCACCTACAAGCTTGGTAACACTACCGCGTTAGTGTAAATTTGGGCGAGATGACCTTATAAACGCGCGTTTTTAAGGTAATTTTGATGGCGAATTGACCCTATTTTATGGATTAAGGGTATGCCTGGTGTGTTAGGTAGTCGCCATTTTTGATTAGCCTAGGCGACCTACGAGTATTTCACATTTTACGAAAACAATAAATAATTCATTTACAAATATTAAAAAGGGAAAAAGCATAATGTCTAATAAAATTCCTGTTAGAAACAAAGTAGATAATATGACACTACCATTGAAGCACGGTTCAAAAATATTTGCTTAGAGACTCAATCCTAATTGCAGGAGCCCATCCGAACGTCGGAAAATCTGAATAATAAAAGGGTAGGATTTAACTGATCAGTATTTTATTTGAGTTTCGATCAGCGAAAATTATAGACTGATGAGCAAAAATGATTAATTGATCAACGATTCGTGATCAGCGGATAAAGCGAAAACGATCAGCTAAGATTATTTTTATTATGAATTGCTGTAAATTATAAGATTAACAGTAAGTACATACATAGAATTTAAAATACTTTTGATGGATATACTTTGAACTGCACATTGATCATCTCTGAAAACAATTATGCAATACAAAAGTAAAAATATGTAAGACAACGAATGATTAGTGATTTTATGATTAAATATTTAACCGAAAAATGTCTAATAATTTTGTTGTATCACTTTTATATGCTTTTTTTTTATTTATGTCGCTATCAAATTAAAAATACGGAACTGTACTTCACTGGCATTGAAAACAAATGAAAAAGTTGCATGCAAATCGCAATAACCGACTGGTCTCCGAGACGACAACTCGTGCGCTAATTGACTGTTAGCGGCCAAAGCTCCACCCACGTCAACATAAGTTCCTGGTATTTTTATTAAATCGGTCTGTTCAGAATCAGCCCCTTGTGGCCGACTCTAAATCAAGCGCGATAAGCGCATTAGAAAACTAATCAAAGTTATAATCAAATTGCCATCAGTCTCAATGCCTAAGAACAGAAGTGCACCTGAGGCGTCTGCTGAATCGAAAGCGGCGAAGGGGCCCCCGTGTCCGAAGTCCGCAGAGACGTGTAGGTCCTCAATCACAATCAGCGCACTTAAGTTCACAGGTTGCGAAGCCGATGACAAAACTATACTTTAATTTCACTTTAAATTATTTTATACGTTATTATTCAATGCGTCTAACCGCCGAGCGGCCGTCCCAAGCGAGAGCCAAAGCGCAAGAGGGCGTGTAGTGTTGCCATTGACGAACGTCAACACCACCTTTTTTTAAAAATTTGACTACCAAAGAGGTCAATTCCGAACACGACCTAACAGGATTGTTTTGAAGACCAATGAAATAAAATGCGTCTGATGAATCAATCATTTGTTCGCTACAATTATTAAATTGTAAGCTGGTTATATTTTCAAATACATAATCAACGAAGTTTATTTACCTGAACGAAATTTTTAAATCGATTAAATCTTGATAAAGTGCTAATCAAATTTAGTTAACCGAATAAATTTAATACTGGCACAATATTATTAAGTTACAATAGTTGAATATTTATTAAGCTAATTTATATAAAACTTATCAAAACAAATTATTCACAAGTCAAATAATTTGTTCCCATAATAAAATGGAAATGACATTAGGAAGAATAAACCCTGTTTTATTTAGTATCCCTATCTCCTGAGTCCGGAGTCCGAGTTGCTTTTTGTGTTGATGACGTCAATCCATAATATAAAAGATAAAACTGTCTTTGAAAATATATTTTTTTAATTTTGATTTTTACAAGATACACCAACGGCATTTACACAAAAAAAATACAACAGTTAAAAACTTATAAATTCAATATACCGTGTGCAATACTTTAACATATGCATACAAGTTCAAACATAATAATATTAATATTGATACATAATATTAATACAGTTAAATCTAATAATAACTTATTATTTTACATGTCCGCTGCTGTACATGGGATCGTGCACATTGACTTGTGCATGAGGGATGTAGGCCGTCACTCTGGCGGAACGGATTGGCGAGTCCAGTCTTTTAGAGGGGGTGAAGTTCCTCGAGGCTAGTTAGTAGCTTACGTTAGTAGCTTCGTTGGTTCTTAGTTACTGTTGCGACAACTAAATTTTGAAACTACCCCAACAAATTCCTGACTATGTTAAAGGGAAGAGGTATGTACTCACAGGACGATGAATGCTTGTCTGCAGCCCCGGGGCACCTCGTTGTGGGTTATGAGCTGGTTCAGTAATATTCTCCCTACACAGACACGACACACACGGTTACTATTTTGATATGATTTGAGTTTTTGTCTAAGCGTAACAAGCGCACTCGCGGACAGACATTGAACTGTCAGTGTTGCCAAGTTTGGCGGAATAGAAAGAGGCGGGAGAAAAGGAACATAGTCGGTTTCCTAACAGTTACCTTTTACGACACCCACGGTTAGGATTATATGATCTGTGTCCACGGGAAGAGGTGAGCTGGTGCTATTTTAAAGGCGGCCGAATATTGCTTACAGACAGTAAATGCATACTAATTATAATTAAGGGTGTAGATCGTGAAAATCACCGAAAAGAGTGTTACGATTTTTCATATTTAACCTATTTACATATGATTGATATCAATGATAATTTGTATATATTACAATCAAAGACCAATAAGTATGTTCATGCTTATATTAAACTCTTAAACCTAATAGTTGTTATATAATAAACGTCAACAAACGCACAAAATTGAGTAAAAATGCAAAAACATGACTTCGTATTTTTCAGATTTAACCCCATAAATCAACACAAATTGATAAAAAGAAACACTTTTTGAACACTGAAGAAACCAATAAGTATAGCTGTATACTTCTTTTTATACCTTTACAAACAAAGACTTCCTCTTTTAAAGCCCTAAAATCTAGATATATTTTAAGGTAAATTTTTCATACACAAATGTATGGGATAAAACGTTCGTTTCATTCGTGCAATCTCGGTGGTCTGCAGCGGCAGTTCCTTTCTGTAAGTGAACGCGACACCACGCTTGTCGGCTGCAGACAGCAGAATTACGTATTGTGAATTTGTGTTTTTTGTAAAAAACTGTAAGTATAACATTTTTATAATTAATTTATTTTCAGTTAGTAGAAAGTATCGATATAATGAATGTCTGAAAGAAAACCATGATGGAACTAGATATAAATCGTAAAAAATACAATATCTACACTAATAGGTATTATAAAGAGGAAAGATTTGGATTTTTGTATGTAACGAATAAACTCAAAAAGTACTGGACTGATTTTAATAATTCTTTTATCATTCGAAAGCTACATTATCACTGAGTAACATAGGCTATTTTTTTCGCAGGACTGATTGAATTTGAGTGGCATGCCAGGGAAAAGAAAGTTTTGTACGCATTATAAAAATATGAAAGCCAAAAGATCTCGGAATAAAATGTAAGTTCCTCCCTACTTATTTATTATCGCATTTGAACAGGGTACATTACAAAGCTAATACAATATGTCATATGATTTAGATCGCCCGATTCAGACATATACCTACAATAACATGTAAATATTGGTTTGTATTATCTATATCTATACTGATAAATAAAATTGAAGTATCTGTATGTAATATCAAAATAATAGGATTTTTTAAAAAAAAAAAGGCGATACGGAGTTCGCCGGGTCGGCTAGTATTGTCTAAATATCAAATTGTGGAAGTAGGTAGGCGACAGCGCAACTTTGTCGACATACCTATACCGCCAAACAGACGCGAGGCGCCTAGCGTCTGGCTTAGGGTTGTACAAAATAAATAAAAAGTGGATAATATTGATGAATAATATTTCCAGTATTGAAAATAAAGAAAACCTTGGGGCCGAGACTCTGAGCAACAATGCTACGCGCTGTATAGAGGTAAGTTGTTATACGTAATTCTTGTAGACTTGTTACATAAATAAACAAACTACTTAGTTAGTGATGGGCGAAGACAAAATCTCAATACCTACCTATAGATTTTTCTTGCAATATTTATTATTTTCATCGAGAGACAAACACCTTAGTACCGAAATACTTCTCAATTACTTTCTCAAAAGAAAATTTACGTTCAAATAGGTGACGTCATAAAAAAACAATACCTAATGCGTAAAGAAATTATAATTTCTATTCATCAGGAACCTAATATTGTATTAATTCTTTTGCATTTTTTTAAATTTTTAATTATTTTTTATAAAAAAAATCAAGCCATTATCTTTCTTTACAGGAACTAGTTATTGAAAACGACCAAGAGGGAAAGGTGGATGAAATGGAAGTTGGGCGTAGAGTTGTAGACGTTTCTTTTTTTTTTAAAGCTCTTCAGGCCATAGGGGACCACGGTCCAATGGATTGTAAGTTAAGTTACCTCAGTATAATAGGTGAAGTAAAAGTTGGTCTGGACTCAAAACTCATCATGAAATGTAGTATGTGTAGTATGAAATTTACTGTGTGTTTGATTGAAAAGAAAGAAGATAGAATGGAAGTGAATCATCAAATTGTATCTGGTATCATATCATCTGGTGGGAGCTACTATCAGTTAAAAACATTAACTGCCGCAGTAGCCCTACCAATCATGTCACCTTCATTATACAATGAAATTAATAATACGGTTTGCGATTGGTGGGAAAAGACAGCAGCACATTCCATGGCAGAAGCTGTCAAGGAAGAAGCGGAGTACGCAGTGTCTATAGGTAGTGTTGATAAAAATGGTACACCATTAATATCTGTTGCTGTTGACGGTTGTTGGAGCAAGAGATCTTATGGTAAGAATTTTTCCGCCTTGTCCGGCGCAGCTGCGATAATTGGCATTAAAACTAATAAAGTATTGTTTTTTGGAGTTAAAAATAAATACTGCGTAGTTTGTGCACGAGCCGCAAAGAACGACAGTCAGCCCTCGGAACACCGTTGTTTCAAGAATTATTCGGGATCATCTACCGGTATGGAATCGACCATAATAGTTGAGGGGTTTAAACGTTCCATTGTTGATCACGGTGTAATTTATAATAAATTTGTAGCAGACGGCGATTCCAGTACTTATAAAAAAATATTAGATTCGCGACCGTACGGTAATTTAACAGTAGAGAAAATTGAATGCAAAAATCATCTTTTACGAAACTACTGCAATAGCTTGGAGAAACTGTCGAAAGACACTAAGTATCCTTGCGAATTGCGGAAATTCCTAAAAGAAAGGTATTTGCGTTTAAGAACGGGTGTAAAATGCGCTATTAAATATTGGGGCGATCAAAATCAGTCACTCGAAGAAAAAATAAAAAATCTTAGTGAAGATATCCTAAATGGTCCACAACACGTATTTGGTAATCACCAATATTGCAAGGAGTATTTCTGTAGACCTGATACTCGTCGAATAGAACCTGTTGGGTTGCTTCCAGCAATTGTTGGATGCGGATTAATGGACGCGGTACACATTTTAAGTAAAAGACTGTCATATCATTCTAGAAGTTTAATTCATAATTGTACAAGTAATATAGTTGAAAGTTTTAACGCAGTGATTGCCAAATTAGTAGGGGGTAAGCGTGTAAATTATTCTTCCCGTGGTTCTTATGCGGGCCGATGCGCAGCTGCTGTTGTGTCTTTTAATACAGGATCGATTCATAGTAAAACTCATGAAGTAATATTTAAATCTAGTCCTAATCCTTTGATCGCGAAAGTGGAAAATTGTAATCGTAGAATCCGTTTAATTGCTAAACCTAAATTAAGATTGAAAAAGAGCCACAGCGCTGTATCGAAAGACGCTCACTATGGACCAAACTGCGAAAAACCTGATCTGAGTCCAGAATTATATGAGAAAGCCAAGTCATCTTTTTTAGCCGATTTAAAGTTGTCTTGTGCTGAAAGAGAGGAGCTTGAAAGGTCGACCCATTTGCAAAGAAGTAGTTCTGAGTGGATGAGTACAAGGAGAAAATTACTAACCTCATCATCGTTCGGGGAAGTTTGTAAAAAAACGAGAGAGCACAAGTTGTGCTGTTCTTGTTCGTAAAATCGTTTATGGTAGTAATATCTCCAGTTTGCCTGCTGTACGGTACGGTATCGAAAACGAAGAAACCGCAATTAAACAGTTAGAAATTCAAGAGAATATTAGTATACAAGGTTGCGGTTTGTTCGTCGACGATCAATATGAATTTCTTGGTACTACACCAGATGGCATTTATGCAAACGGTTTAATTGAAATTAAGTGCCCACATTCTTTAGCTGGCATGACTCTTGATGAAGCAATGGCCAAACATACCTTTTGGGTTAAGGACAAGGCTTCCAAGGGTTATGTCATAAATAAAAATCATAACTGGTATTTCCAAATTCAGGGACAGGTACATATTACTAAAAGAAACGTTTGCATGCTTGGCATCTGGTTTGGTGCTACTGTACCTATGAAAGTTTATATTATAGAAAAGGACGACAAATTTTGGGAGGAGAAAATGGAGATGAAATTAGTTAGGTTTTATTACGATTGCCTACTTCCAGAATTAGTTGATCCTCGGCAGTCACGAAGCATGCCCATTCGTGACGCGCCCAGTATCATAGAGGCTATGAAAGAGAGGAAAGAAAGAGCTTTACGTGTTATGAAAGAGAAGAACGCCTAATGATTTTGAAAGATACAGGTAATTTAACTACCCAGCCAGTCGATTCACGTAAACACGCCAGTCCAAAAGTCGTTTTAACTTAGGAACTTAGAAATCGCCTTTTGGTTTTCTGTTTTAAACGCACTTACTTATCTAGTCTTGGATTGTCATAAATCTTCCAATAGCTCAATTACTATACAATTTCTGAGTTACCTGGTGTAAAGAATCATAAAAATTGGTTCAAAAATACAGCGAATTGAGAATTCTCCTTTTTTTAAGTCGGTTAAAAGGGCTAAATTTGCAAAAAACGAAGTGACGTCACTGCGCTACGGTTTTTATTACTTACGTGAATCGGGCAGCTGGTAACGTTTTCATTCTGATAGGTTTTGTGATAGCCATTGATTTTATCATCAAATTAGCAGAAATCAGAACTTGATCCGTAATCGAATGAAAAACCATTAGAATTTTGAACTCATATTTCGTTATTGTTTAATTACATACTTTTAATTAGTATATTAATAATTTACAAACTTCTGTTAAAATTAGTAAATAAATGAATTATTTACTAATTTTTGTACAACCCTAGCACGCTTTTGAGATAGCGAGTAATGGCGACTCATATTTGTTATTGTGTAGTAAATAAATCATTTTTATACTTGTGTTTCATTTATTGACATTTTTTTTAAAACCCTAGGATTTTTTTTAGATATCGACGAGGTGATCGTAAACAAAAAGTAAGTATTTGAGTTTACGCAATAGGCACATTTCCTTGCGTAGAGATAAACACACTTCCTACTGAATTTGCAATTATTTTATTGAATGAATATTTTACGAATTAGAATAAATTTTGCTAGTGAAATTACAAATAAATGAATAGTTGGAATTTTAGGTAAGTAGAATACTAAAATGTCAGATGTCAAATGATAGAAAAACATAAAAATTGTGTCTCAACTACTCTTATTAATCTATTAAAAAGAATCAACAGCTAGTTTCCAAAAATTCAACGTTATTGTTATGCTGTAAATATTCAAGTTCAATAACAATTTCTCAACGTGGAACGTTTGTTGCAAAACATTTTGAAAATCGCGCTCTCTAGGTCATTCATCCGCCCCGTCGGATGTTACATTAAACTTTGGCGCTGCGGTCGCTCGAAATCGAGATCTCAGGCCAACAATCTACACCCTTAAGAGATAATGGGGCTGAACATACGTCAGCCTGCTTCATTCGCAAAATATGAAATTCTCATAATAGCATATTCTCAAAATATACTAAAGTATACTGTTAGGTTCAAAAGCTTATACGCTTATTATTTCGCTTATTATTATTATGTGATTTTTTTATTGAAGTGATGGCCGACGGACGTACTTCCGACGGGGTGGTAAGTAGTCACCGTCGCCCATGGACACGTGCAACACCAGTGAGATATGGATGAGCTGCCGGCCTTGCAGAATTCTATTCACAACCCTTTTCGAGAGCCCCATGTTTACTGACTGGTCGTGCACTGAGTGTGTCTATTTCACGTAATAACTGCGTATAATCGTCATTTTTTCCGCTCGCGTTAGCCCTTTATTTCACAGATAAGGCGTGTCCTTATGCTTAAAATTATACACTTGCAAAAAGTTATAAAGACACTTGTATTACAAGCCTTGTAATTAGTCCTGATCTTATGAATACAAGTACAAAACTTCAAAGGATTTCACTTTCGTTATGTTTCAAAGTCTTTCTACGTAGAAGATTCAACTTCGTCGATCTGCAAACGACGTTTTACAATCGCTCACTATACGATTCAGGCTTTGCCATTTAATATCGCCAAATAACGAGTTGAATCCATCAAACTATTAGACATGGGCATTGATAATTAATCAAATAGATTTCAAAATGAATCACCGAATTTGTTTCTAGAATAATTAATCATTAAACAAGTGACAAATGAATCGTTCGGGTAATTTCTTACATTCTCAGGCTCCATGTTGCCGTTTCATTTATTCGAATTTATTTGATGAAGCCGAAGTATTCTTGGACTATTAAAAAAAATAATTGATTGACGTTGCGAAATTTCTTGAAATTCAAACTTATTCTATTAAGATCGAATCATCCCTTATGGAATCAGATGGCAACGTATTGCCAATTTTCTGTAACAAAGAGCATTTGAATTATACGAAAAGTAGAGGTGTCATGTAAATTTTATAATTATTGTTGAAAAAATATTTTTAATTGGTAGAAAATGTTCCGATGAATTATTTCAGTTTTTCCCATTTATAAACCATTCACAGCAAACTGTATGACATGGCGAAATATTAATTGATCCTTTGCGAGCTAATTGAGTATGCTAGACTAATTATGTACGCCTGGAAAGCTTTTCAAGCGAATAATGCAATTAACACTATAGTAATTAAGACGGAACCCCATCTTTTAACACAGTTTCAGTGACAGTAGTTTTAACAGTATTAAATGAAAGTAGAAGGCCGCAAAAACAGTAAAAGTAAAAAAATATCCAGTACATAGTCAATAACAAATATTATTTTTAATGTAAAAGTTTCGAACATTTTCCTGGATGTCTTGTCACAAGTAACGACTTTTTAAAAGGGGGAGAATACAATATTTTTATATAAATCCCTTAGTGTTAATTTTAGTAGTGTTACAGCTGTTGTTTTAATCTTAAATTTCTTAGGGTCAAAACAATAGTTGTGACCTGTAACATTAATAGTCTTTTTCATAGAAATAATTTGACCGACTCTCCACTTGCATCTATACAAAGTTACGTGTGCGTGAACCAATTTCGAAAAATGTTTTGCACTCCTCCTCGGAGACCTCTATCACATCCTCTTCGAACTTAGCCAGCGCGTCTTCCGGCCACGAAATCTGCTTGCCTTATAGTTGGAATTTAATTTTGGAAAATAAAAAAATTACAGTGTATTCTGTATTCATGTGAAAATAAAGACTAAGTGATTTTGAATGCTCAAATGTCATGTTACAAAGTTACATAAAAAATAAAAGATTTTTGGATGTCTTGTCACAAGTAACGACTTTTTAAAAGGGGGGGAAAACAATATTTTTATATAAATCCCTTAGTGTTAATTTTAGTAGTGTTACAGCTGTTGTTTTAATCTTAAATTTCTTAGGGTCAAAACAATAGTTGTAACCTGTAACATTAATAGTCTATTTCATAGAAATAATTTGACCGACTCTCCACTTGCATCTATACAAAGTTACGTGTGTGTGAACCAATTTTGAAAAATGTTTTGCACTCCTCCTCGGGGACCTCTATCACATCCTCTTCGAACTTAGCCAGCGCGTCTTCCGGCTACGAAAACTGCTTGCCTTATAGTTGGAATTTAATTTTGGAAAATAAAAAAAATACAGTGGTAAGAAGAATAGCTTAAAAAGTTTAATCGGGGTATTGTCTAAAAAGTCCCTTGTTTAAACGCTGAGTGATCGGGCGCGTTGTCGCGGTGCAGCAGCAGTCCACGGAGACCTGTGTTTGGACGGTTGTTTACTCACTGCAGTAAAAACGTTTGGCAAACACGTGACTACGTAGCATTCTGCGTTAATGTTGCTTTGGTTCCATAAAGGCGCCGAGACGACCCTGCTTCAAATTTTGTTATCATATTACGGCACCATTCGACACGAACCTGTCTTTGAGCCTCGGTGAGGTTGTGCGATACCCACCGCGGTACTATCCTCCTGACTCGTAGATGACTCCCGACTATCTGTATTCATGTGAAAATAAAGACTAAGTGATTTTGAATGCTCAAATGTCATGTTACAAAGTTACATAAAAAATAAAAGATTTATAATAAAAACACTAAACTTTTTATGGCCGACAACAAGGGCCCTTTTCAAAAATGGATGGAGAGATAAGTCAACAATTTACTAGACTGTTAAAGTAATTTCACGAAAAGTGATGGACATTACTGGGTATATTATATCTCAATGGTATTACTATTAAGAGAGTATGTTGATTTTTAATAGTTTTATAACAATTTGTTCAAAAGTGAATAATAATGAATAATATGCTATATTATATAATAAATACATATTATATTGTATAAAAACGATATTTTTGCGATTTCACTAAAGTCTGAATCTCTGGAGGACTAGAATCGACAACAAGGTCCCTTTTTCGTAATAACGTCACACTTTGTACTATAGTCGGATTTGTTATTCAAATCAGGGATACGACATGTAGAAACTGTGAATAAAGTGTTATCTTCGTACAAATTTAATCTGTTTGACAGTTCTATATGTCATATTCTTGACTCGAATTAAAAATCCGACTTTATATCAATATTGTGATCACATCCTTATGCATCTTTGTAACATGCTAAATAAATAGTTTGCTAATAGATGGCGCTGTTTTTAATTCACTATTTTACTGTCGAGGGTGGTATATTGCAGTTGGCTACTTGTAAATTTATCGATATGCAAACTTTGGCGGAGAATAAACAAGAAATTATTTTGTCAAGGTTTTATTTTGACACACAAAACTAGGTACGGAATGACACGAACTAGAGAATGTATGTATTCATAACTTTAATTTAGTGTTGTAAAAATGAGCGTTGAGCGCTCGACACTCGAGTGCTGAGTGAGCGCTACTGAACTTTTAAGACTAGTCTTAAAAGCTAGTGAGCGTTATAATCCAATTTTTTCATGTTTAGGTGGTCGTAACCCATTCAGTTAAAATCTCGAGTCTAAAACGGTTAAGGTTCAATAACATAAAACGCCAGCGCTGGAGCGCTGATACGTTCAGCGCTTGTTTTAACAACACTAGTTTCGTCTGAAATAATGTTATTCATTACATCTTACCGGGATCTTTTGCAGCGCGCTAAAGCGAAATGGATAGGTTTACTCAATGAAACTGAACCGATCCGTCATCATAACTGAAGCGTCTACTGGAGTGAGTATTTGCGAAGAAAAATAATAATGTAATAACAGAAATTCGTGAATTGAAATTTCACGAGTAAATAACAGTGTGTTGATACGGATATGGAATTAGCAATAACAATTATGTTCTTGCTTTTTAACTGTAATTTGTTTTTATTATTTTCGCATAGTTTTATGAATGGTTGGTGCGTGAAGTACCCTCCGCAAGCACGCGGTTGTTGTGCACTCTTCGGAATAAATAGCACACACCACCTAACGATGATTGTAGCCAGAAATTTTACCAAATTTTTTAAAAAAGTTTCAAAGTATGAACATTACAAGTGACGTCCTAATGTAAACCATGGAGTATTTAATTCCGGAGTATTTATTTTTAGAATTCGTAGTTATATTTCTGAATAAACTTTACATGACCTCACGCCCACACCATGTTGAAAGTTACTTCATAAATTCATAAATCATTTGATCTGTACGTCAGTCACAAGACCTTACATTATACTTTCAAATTAAAAGTTTGAGTAATTAGCGAAAACGCGCCAAGTTACGAGGCGATAATGATCATTGTTTCGAACTCAATCATAATTTCTCCCACACTTGTACGTTTCCTAGTGTTGATGAATTCTCTTTTTTCTTCGACAACATAATTTATTGTATAATCGGGAAGTTCACTAGGTTTAAAACTAGCGGAATTTTTGTATTGAAATGAAGATATGTACGAGTATACGTATGGTGAAAATACTTTTAAAATCCGTTGGAAAATGATCAAGATTTCAATTTTTTAAATCTTTGTTTGCAATTGTCAATTAAATCCCATAAATACAATCCTTAAGATTCATTTATTTTTAGTATGTTTTAGAAAAAAAAGGTATAGACAACAATTGTAGAGTTTTTGTCAATTTCGAACTTTGAAGGGTAACTTCATCACTTTTAAAGATATCGTAAAAAGCTCACGAGATTTTTGCAATGATTCACGTCCCAGGACGCGCTGCCTACCTTGGATATATGGGAGTTGATGGTACAGAACGGGTTAGGTAAATGGGAAGGAATAGGATGGGATAGGAATGGGCTTTGGCATATCTCAGTCAATACCGAAACACGTAGGTACATTTGGGGAAAAGCTTAAAGTGGGAAACGCAATACAAAGTCCTTTGTGAGAGAAGGGTGGGTAACTTGGCCATTCGAGTGCGCTCAGAGGCTGTGGGATTGCAACGTATGCTCTCCCCCTCCCAAAACTTCGAAACCTATTTAGAAATTTACCTGAAGCTAATCAATTATTTAATGTATTGTACCAACCTTGGTAATAACAGACCATTACCCTAAATTATTGTAAACGTTCAATCGTTAGGAAACATAATTGGGATAACAAATGTAGGTCAAATATGAAATCAAAATATAAGGGTAAAACCTGGCCTGGACAGTTTGAAAGTAGTTTATAGGTCGCGTGCGTACTGACGGCAATTTTTCGTCATCATCTGTCATAAAAACTGACGGCGTTTTATGGTATAAACATTACGGCAGTAGTCCAAGCGCTGGCCGTAGGTATTTGTAATTCGTCAACGGTTGTACCTACAAAATAAATGTTATGTAAAAGAGTAACTGAACTGAAACATCGAGTATATAGTATATAGACAATAATATAATCGTTTTCATATCATTTTTATCAACTGTAAAAATCGGCAGCTGACTTACCTGGGGGGTTATTGTTAGATAGTTACTATGCACTTCTTACAAGTCCTTCGTACTTACCTATTGTTATATCGTTAATTTTCTTTAGTAGTTGTTGACCTACCGAATTTTAAGGCCAACGCTCCCACTATTAATCGTTATAGGAATATAACTAATGAATCGATATACGAAAACGCTTATAAACCGCTTTTCTATCTACGAGGTTAGGATACCAATCAAATGTTGTGTAACAGAACATCTTCGAGTTCTTTATAGTTTAAATGAAACGTTAATAATTTATATACTACAAAATTATTTTATTATTTCTACGAAAACTTATATGGATGGAAGAAAAGGGTACGTTAAATAAACTTCCCGTAAAAATAATGATAAGTCTTTTTAAGAAATAGGTACTCAAACTATCTCTGAATGTTGCTATTTATGTCTTTGATCTTAAATATTTATAATTGATGTTTCAGAAAGTGAATGTTTATTTTGTAAGCCCTTTCCAAAGGCTACAAGACTACATTATTCTTATTTTCTTAAGTACCCATACATAATACATAATGACGGCCGATTGGCGCCGTCGGTAGTAACCCTGTCGGTTGCGCCAAAGATCCCGCATTCGATTCCTGGATATTCATTTGTTTAATGTTGCCATTGAGAGTAGAGGCGAGGCTCTGGCTGTAGGCCTAGACATTGCGAAAGCTTTCGACCGGGTATGGCACAAATCGCTGCTTTCCAAGTTACCATCTTTCGGGATACCCGAGGGATTATGCGAATGGGTTGCCAGTTTCCTGACTGGACGGAGCATCAGAGTCGTTATCGATGGTAGCTGCTCCGACACCATGTCTATTAACGCTGGCGTCCCGCAAGGCTCCGTGCTGTCTCCAACTCTGTTCCTTCTGCATATCAACGACCTGTTGCAAATTGGTGACATACGTTGCTATGCAGATGACAGTACTGGAGACGCCTTGTACAGGGGCCGCGCCAACATCCCTCGGGTCGAAGTGGAAGAGAGTCGCGCCAGGCTTGTGTCTGAAATCGAAAACTCTTTAGATCTAGTCTCGATTTGGGGTTCTCTAAACCTAGTGGATTTCAACCCCAGTAAGACGCAAGTCTGTGCATTCACCGCTAAAAAAACCCCTTTTGTTGTAGCACCTCGCTTTCAGAGCATACCTCTTAAGATCTTGGAGAGTATCGGGATCCTTGGTATCGACATCTCCAGCAAAGTCGAATTTAGGGGTCATCTGGAAAATAAGGCCAAAATGGCCTCCAAAAAGCTCGGTGTGCTGAACAGAGCGAAGCGGTACTTCAAACCTGGGCAACTCCTTATGCTTTACAAAGCTCAGGTGAGGCCCCATATGGAGTACTGCTCTCATCTCTGGGCCGGCGCACCGAAATACCAATTGGACCCATTTGACTCCATCCAACGACGTGCTGTTCGTATTGTCGACGATCCCACTCTCACGGGCGGTTTAGAATCCCTCAGCATTCGGAGAGACGTTGCGTCTCTCTGTGTGTTCTACCGCCTTTATAATGGGGAATGCTCTGAAGAATTGTTTAATATAATTCCCACCTCGGGTTTCTACAACCGCACCTCCCGTCACAGAAGTGCGGTCCATTCGCATTTCCTCGATACGGAGGTGTCGCGCACTGTTCGGTCCAAAAATTATTTTATACCGCGAACCCGTAGGTTGTGGAACGAACTGCCTCAAGAGGTCTTTCCATTGAGCTACGACATGGGGTTCTTCAAGAGAGCTGTGAATAGGATTTTGCAAGGTCGGCGGCGCACCCGCATACCCCCTGGTGTTGCAGGTGCCCATGGGCGGCGGTAACACTTATCACCACGTGGGACCGCTTGCTCGTCCGCCCACTAATCTATAAAAAAAAAAAAAAAAAAAAAAAAAAAAAAAAAAAAAAAAAAAAAAAAAAAATGTATGTTCGGGTCTGGGTGGGTGTTTGGGTGATGTCTTTCGAGCCACGGCACGGGGAATTCTAGTGTGGGTCATTGAGTGTGGTTTATAATAGAAAATATTAGTGGTGAAAGATTCACATAATACCTCAATTTCGGGATTCACTGCGTGAAAACGTGGCAAGCAATAACCAGCGAATAATATTCTGGGTTATTACTTTTTTTCATAAGCTAGTAGGCGTCTGTTATGAAGTCTTAAAATAATAATAATAGAAACATAGATAGATATTCATAGCAGTAGTAAAAATATTATATCTGTGTAGCATACGTAATGTCTCTTATACATATGTGTAATATTTCTTAATACAACTTATAAAAGATAATGTTTGACTGCCTCTTCGTTAATATTATTTATTATCTTATATTTTTATTAATAATATAAAACTTAAATATTAAAATTATATAATTATACTAATGCCTATATATGAATAAGACAATGTCCAGGTCCACAGCGAACGGCAAAAGGACATTTACGCAAATTTACGATTACGGTTATATTTATTAATATATATTTTTTAAACCGAGTACTTATGTTAATATTGAGTAGGTATATTATGTTTTATTGAACAATGTATCATACTCGTATTACTACAAGTTTACGAAAATATAAATTTCCCTAAAGCCATTTTGCTACAAATGTAAACCGAATATCTTCTAGAATAATAATAAATTTAGAGAATAGAATAGAGGTCATAATAGCGTAGAACTGCGATTTATTTAAATCTTTTATGATAAATAGTATTGCATTATCACAAAACACTTTTGGCGGCGGTATTTAAGCGGCCTGTAGACCTACATTAAATTTGAATAATCATGTCATTGCACAGTATTCTTGAATCGCGCCTTGCATCTAAACTAGTTTTAATATACTTCTAAACGATCACAAACATTGCATATTCGCCTATAACAATGCATAATATTATACAATTGATCGTCTAGGGGGCCTCTTATAATTGATCTAGTTTCTTGGTGTGTGAGTCCTATCCTAAACTTCATTGTTGCTGTGACATTGTAAAACTGAGAACGAGTTTTCTGTACCACAAGATAGTTTGTTTTATTTAGAACATGGTGTAGTCTGCATTTTAATTTCAGTGTCGAGTTTTCTTCGTAATTAACAAACTTAAAGTCGAAACAATTCAGAACGCATCTCATCAATGTTGAAATTGATGAGATGCTCATCAACTAGACTTGTCGATGTAAGTTAAGTGACGCTGAGTAAAATGACAGTCGATTTACTGAAGACAGAGACTATCTATTGATTATTACTATAGATCGGACTTTTGGGTGCTATTCGAACGTTGTCACTAACATGGATATGACATTCGGGAATTGGAAATTCCGTAATCCCGATATTTCTTTTTAAACCTTATTAGTTTTGAAAAATGTTTAGAAATTGTATTAATTTTAGAAAAATATTATTAACAAATATTTTAGAATTTAAAGCATAAAGTGGTATACCTACTGAGTTTTTTTCGTACATGCAATCTCACAATTTTAAGTTAACAATAACCATAAATAGGTACCCAAAATTGAACAAAAGGAACCTTTTAACGACAGCCATAAAAATTGCTTATCTCTTGCAAAATACCTAGAAAACTATTGAGCATACCCAAAGGCATTCAATGGCGGTAGGTATGTTTGTTATTTTTCTTCGAGCTATCGCGGTTATTTATTTAAAATATTGGAGTTATAGAGGTAGTAGAACCATTTCTGTATGTTCGAGAAATGGAAGATATACACATTTTTTTCGATTTACAGGGGTTAAATATGCACTAAAATAGTTCTAGGGAAAGACTGATTATTTCGAATTATCGAGAATTAAAATTCGCGAAATGGAGGTTTTGGGGCTTAAAGGGAACAAGAGATTTTGGAATTGTAGAGGTTTTCAACTATCTCCTTTGCGAGGTTCTACTGTATTCCTTTTTAGTGTACGTACCATAAAATAGAAAAAAAATATATTTGCGTGACAAGTATTTAAATATGTTTTTTCCCGAAAACATGCTTTTGGTGAGTACTATCTTATTCTGATATATTTTATATACCTAAGAGATTTTATGTTTTGTTTGTATTTTAAATCAAGAAATATACCGTGTAAATTTATATGTGTTTTATTTAGTAAACAATTATCCTATTCGGAATCTCATCATTAATATTTTTACATCTATTACTAAATACCACATTCTTAAGCATTGAAGAATTTTTTTAGTCGTATCCATTCTTTACATAATAGTCGTACTCGTGATTCCGACATTCATCCATATTCGATATCCCAGTGATATATGTAATTCCGAGACATGGAATTTTTCCCGGGATTTTTTTGGTTGTATCCATACTTTTGATGACATATTTTGTCAATAGCACCCAAAAGTCCGATCTATAATTATTACACACATTAGGCTCAAAAAACACTTTGAAGTTTAATAAACTATCACTATTAAACCACAAGTACCACAATACATAATTTTTATAATAAAGTCAAGCAAAACCTCGAATTTACTTTTTAATCAAGAACGTTCAATAAAGTTCATTTTCGTATTTGAATTAAGAAAGATTCACCAGTGCGCAAGTTAATTTTTACTTTAATGTTTTGATTACTTCAAGGGATTTTTCATGTGTAATTTCAACTATTCAACGATTTTACGTAGATATATAGGTACTTTAAAGTGTCATTAAATCATGGCCATAGTCATAGTTTAGTCATAAAATCACAGTTTCTTCGCTATCCTCTTATAGATTTATATGAAAACCCTGTGAGGTAGGTACCTTTTAAATGTCTGACACATTATATCTTCAGTAAATATTCTTCTTTAATGTTAGTATTTTGCTGGTGCTGGGGTAAAATTCGGTCCCATGTTGGACCATCTCATGTCACGAGTTTTTATATTTACTTGAAATATAAATCCCTAGCATAAGAATGAAGAAAATTTATAACAAGAGATGTTTTGCCTTAAAAATAGGTCCAAAAAGGTCTATGAGACGCGCATTTTTATTCGGATGTCTTTCTTAAGAAATGAAATGACTAATCAATAAATATTAATCCCTGAAGAGACCTTGAATGAAGTTCAGGTACAAACGTCCTCTGGACAAATACACCGAACGACTTAACGAAGTTCGGTGGTAGTGGCTTGAGAGAACCCCGATTCCAACAGTGGAGATACAAGCTGATTATATGGTATGTTCGTGCCAAGGCGCGTATTTTCCTACCGCTCATTACTTTTCTTACTCCTACTCGAAAATTAATCTGAGTGTGACCGCTTATCTATGACTGACCTCGTCATCGCTGGGTCTCTGCCGGTGCGCGAGGAGGAACCGCGTAGTCATTGACACTGTCTGCGATCGTAATACCACTTATTGATGGACCGCGAGAAGTGGTGAGGTCGAAGCGTATAGACAGTGTGCCCAGTGTGCCCCGACCGAGAAAAGAAGAAGATTAACAGACCCCACAACGAACGTGGAAGGTACCTCCAGCCAGTGCATGCCGGAGGCGTATAGCTGAGATCTTCTAGATTGGCTCCGATCTCATTATTTGTTTCCCACTATCTTTAAATACTTTAAAGGAGATACTCTAACCTAAGATCGTGGCATATTGATCAAGGTCAAGGTCATTCGCGTTTGTATGGTATGATATTGTTTTATTACAATGTTGGTCAAGGTCATTCGCGTTTGTATGGTATGATATTGTTTTATTACAATATTAGCCGTGTGCCCGATGAGAAATCTCATCGGCAACATCTCAGGAACATTTACACCCTTATTTTACATCCTTAGGGGATGAATTTTCAAAAGTCCTTTCTTAGTGCTTACCTACGTTATATAAGGAACTCCTGTGCAAAATTTCATGCTTCTAGACCCACCGTTTTAGGATATGCGTTGTCTGTCAGTCAGTCAGTGTTAGATTTTTATTAGGTAGATTTTTATGTTAACTCGATACGCGCAAGAAAGCAGAGAAAGCGATATTCCTGAATAATCTCAAATTTTATTATTGGGCTTTTTCTTTAGTGAAAGAGATTCAAGCATAGCGGTCTAGTAATCTTCTAAAATGTAGGTTAGATAGGTATATCCGCAATAACACTTCGTTGTGGGACCGTGACATTTTGAAGGAGCCGCCCACACTGCGAGAGACAAATGACACAATCTCGGGACACTCTCACCTTATGAACATGCTGTTTCGAGGTGTACTACACACAGTTGTAGAGAATGACGAACCAGCACCCGTGAGAAAGGCTTGAAAACCGGCTAAATCATGATTCATCCAATCTCATTCCGTTCCCCATGGAAATATAGGGATGGCTTGAACAAAATTACTTTCCCGTTATATTCCCTGTTCCTTATCCATCCCGATCTTTTCCCAAAAAAATCTTCAATGGTTAACCAGCGCATCCTGGGGTGAGTCAATGTTCATAATTTAATTTATCGTAGATGTGCTGAAATATCCCTTAGGTGGACTGTCCCAACATCTGTCGCTATACTGTAAAAAACATACTATGCTTTGAAGTACTGTGACGTGCCCCTAGGTCAGCATCCGTATGTCACTGCAATATGAAGCAAGTGTTGGCTGGGAGGACGGATAATACACCGGCTTCATTGTTTCTGTTTGTCGCCAGAAAACTGTACAATATACCCTCAAAATATAAAGAAGAATTTCCTTATAAGTTACCTTTATTCAGTAGGCTTGTATACGCTAGTAATAACTACCGTATGTTACTTGATATGGCGTGTGTAACTAATATTACAGTAATAGCTACGGTGTTCTATTTTCGGCTTAAAGTATGTTCAAATAAAATAGGTACTGTGTTCTATTTTCGGCTTAAAGTACGTTCAAATAATAGTTACGGTGTTCTATTTTCGGCTTAAAGTACGTTCAAATAATAGCTACGGTGTTCTATTTTCGCCTTAAAGTACGTTCAAATCCAATTTTCCGAAAACAAAATCAAGCCAATGAAATATCTCAATAGCTTTAAACCGAGGGCAAAATTTCAGTTTCGATGAATCAACGATTACCACCTCGTCATTTAATTTAAGTCATTTACCACCGTGTCATTTATCCGAGGCCGCCATGTTTGTTTACATTTTAGACAAATTGGATTGGAATAGTTTATACATTCATATCGTTGTGAGTTCAAAACTATTATAAATAACTGAATTATAAATAAACAAGGTATTATTATAAATAAATAAGGATAAATAAACTACAACAAAAGTAGGTATTAAAAATAAGTATTTCATAGAGCTTTTTGGGAATTTTGAATATGTATATGTTATGATTTTATAAATTATTTTCAACTGTCATTATCTAGGAAGGAAAACATTATCAGTAAATTCACATGATAATTGAAAAATATACGATATATATTCCGAGGTAAAAAAATTGTCTATAAAGTTGTATGGGGCCCATTCTAAGTGCGCCTATATCATGTACCGCTTTTAAGCAATCATGATTACTGTTGCTGTTTTCAGTATTTATTTTCTTTCTTCACTTTTTGGTTATTTCCTTTATATTTATTGACCAAAAAATCGTTAAAGTTATGAAAGATATACAGGATGAGTGTGTCCAAATATTTTCCGAAGCTTGAAACTATATAATTTTTAGTTAATTGGACATATTAATTCTTTTGGTTTCATGTGTGAAAATTTTGGTGAATACTGGAAGTTTTTGTAAAAAGAGATTTGAAAAATTTCTTATGTCAATGGACACAGAATCATAAACGAAATTCACAGTTTCAGGTTTCGGAGAAGGATTCAAATACAATCTGTGCATTATAATTACTTTACACTTAAGTAATTTATGATGTCATTTAATTAGTGGCGATGGTTGATCTGGTGGTTGACAGGTAGAGAATGCTGTTCGGCATTAAGTCCGCCTTTTGTACATGACTAATAATCGTGCAACGAAGTATAAATAAATCGCATAAAATAAATAAACAAATGAAAATTATGTAGAAGACAAAATTAGAAAAAGACAAGTATTGTGACAATTTTGGAAGTACGAGTATGGATTATGGATATTTTTTATGGATTCGGCCTACCGACAAACTGAATCGCGACATGGACAAACTTTTTTGTGAAGTACCAGCCCTTTTATTGTCTTGTGCGTGTGGGATCTCGGTAATGCTTGAAAACGGCACGCTGACCAAACGGATTGGGTAATCCACTCATTTAGAGGCGGTATGTTTCCTCGGGACTTGGGCTAACACGACCCACGGGACACCCACGAGAAGAGTTGGGATGGTGCTATTCTAAAACCGGCTGACACCACACGGCTAAAGGAGGTAAACATCGGTGTGATTGATGGACTAGCTGGCGTGTGGACCCGTCACACTTCCGCCCACGAGAAGCTGTCAATAGCATCGTTAATGGTTATGTCTTGTTAAAGTGTTGAAAAAGTAGAAGTAGAGTGTTAGAAGAGATTCAGCGGTTTTAATTAATGCTGTCCGAGAGAAAAGGAGCGATCCCGTGTGTATAAATAATACATATAAACCAAGAGAGCAAACACAGTTATTATAATAGGCATAAATATATCAACGCCACTGTTCTAATTTATTCATTTAATTCTAAATTCACGGCTACCCGCATTGTTCTGTTTTCATTTAAAACTAATTCCACAACGTCTGCCTTGACAGTACCCATTTTACCGGCTCTTAAGTAAAACTATTTCTATGCAAAATTTGGGCCTAATCGGATCAGTGGATTTAACAGAGATTGTCAAGAAAACAAAAACCAGAAGGAATTTTAAATTTATGCCATAACTGTGGGTCCAATTTAAACATTCTCATGTTAATCATTAAAAAAACTTTTGACAGTTTTAACATTCATTTTTGATATTTGCATGTATTTTTCGTTTTATTTAATTAATTCAAAATACAATTTATTTAATTGTTTTTAAATAAATAAAATAAGAAAAGCTCTACATTTTGTCAGTGATTGCAATATATCTTTGCTCAAATATTCTCATAGAAATGTTGAGATATTAGAACTGACTGCATGTTTGTTTAAATTGTCATCTAGTACTTACCTATGTTTACAAATAAATTAATCTAATCTATCTACACCGTTACAATGCATAATGTTATAAACTATTCTGATAGAAACAATTTAACTAATAATTAAGATTGAATAACCGTTCGTTAATTGCTTTTAACTATCTAAGTAAGTGCAAAACTCAACGCTACACGTCACCAAGAATTTGCATAATATAATTTTCCATCCCACTTCACAGTTTCAAATGCACAAGTTTCAAGTGGCAATTCACGATGCAAGGGACTGCGAGACATGGCCAACAACGCCAACAACTTAAACTGTATCAAATCTTGGAAAACAGTTCTATCGTATTAATGTTTGACAAATTTGGTGACAAAATAAAATTAGGAATTGACGTTGTCGGAATTGCGCCATTTCTAAGTTTATTTGAATGTTATGCGGAGAAAAATCCATAAATATGTATTTGCGGTTGTTGGCGGTTAAACATAAAACAAAACCTTAGCCAATATACACAAACTATGTTAGTAATCTTAGCCAATATGTTATTGTTTTATTCACAGAACTGGGATTTCCTACATTCCCTGATTTTATTGAATAGGGTTCGTCATATTACAATTTTTTTTTTCTAAACAGACGTGACGTCGGTATTATTTTATATAATTAAAATAACTTATTCAATTTGATCTTATTATTTTCTAAGTAATAACTTATTATATGGTGAGGTTATTCTATTGTAAGTAAGTGAGCCGTTTATAAAACTCTTTACATAATAAGAGTTTTATAAACTTTGTGCGACTTTATGCGGGTGGATCTTAGTGTGTGTGTGATTAATTTAATTCCCTTGGGAAGTTGATAATGGATCCAAATAAAAAGTATCCTGAATGTTAACTCGGTACATAAGCTATCACTGTACCAAGTTTAATTAAAATCTGTCCAGTCGTTTTTGCGTAATGTGCACAAAAAGTTTAAAATGTGTTGTTATATTGGGCCCTATATCATTATGATGATTTTATGTCATGTATAGATTATATTATAACTTATTTCATAACTTATTTAGGTATGTAACAAAATATAAGTAAACTAATTAAAAATTGTATTGAATGTGTCAATATTTCAGGTAACTTTATCTTTGTGTACGTTGAAACATCATTATAAACTTCGAAAAGCCGATTCTAAAACTAATGATTACAATATTAATTACCTTTATCAAAAGCAAAAAGTTGTTTCAAAATAAAAACTTGTTTCGTAATACAAGCATTTTGGCGAAAAACTGGCAATACCCACTTAAAAAAATACTTGTTAAAAATGGCGAAAAGTTTTTAACTGTATTCTTCTACGCGAATGCTACATTTAATTTTAATTTTGTCAATTTAATTTAAAAAAACTCAAGCTGAAAAAAGAGTCTGAATATTTTGGTGGCAATTTTGCTTTGGAGTAATTTAATCAGTTTTACATGTGCTCAGATATATTTTAAATTTAAAAAAAATATTCTTTTTTATACGAAGCTCAATAGCAATAACGTTTAATTTCTATTGAGGCGGTGTTGCGGATTCCTTGTCGCGACGTTTTTCAGTATTTTATATTTGGTAAAACATAATAGGACTTCTTTTTTTATAAAATGTGTATTGGGCGTTTGTGGTTTAATAGCGATAATCTATTAAACTTCAAAGTATTTGTGCGTGGTGTTTGTGATAATCAAATAAAAGCGTGGGACTGCGTTTTTCGTGTGCTTCCAAGGAGTCCTCCTCTGTCTTCAGTAATCCTAATATCGCTTTACTGAGTGACTCCTAACTTACTCCGTCGGGACTGGACATTGACAGGATACGTTTTAGACTTTGAAATTATTTATTACGAACAAAACTTGACACTTTCAGAATGTGCTAATTACACCAATGCCATATATGAAGGAAAAAAAAAAAACTTGCTATGTGAAGTCAAGTTTTTGTTTGATTACACTGGTCAACAAGTATTTTCCCCCTGATATGAAATCATGTGTTCTTTATTAATTCTGACCTGTTGATTCCAAAACTGAAATCAGAATATTCCTATCACGTCAGGGAAAAAAGTTATAAAGATTTAAACAAAAATTAAAAATTACACCAATTGAAGTAATGTGTAATCCTTAGCCAGATGTAACATGTACATTAAAAACACAAGCAAGCATGAAATACAGGTCAACAAGGCATTCAACAGTCTCTATACAGGTCTAGAAAACTAAAAGTGCTTCAAGGCTTTGGATTTTCTTCTGTGGCTGCAATCAGTTTCCCGACGTAGAAACCAACAGAAATCTCCCATCATGTTCGGATCGAATCGGCCTTGATATCTGGTTTCCATGACCGAGATGTCTTAATGAAACCTTTCCCCTTGTTCATCACTTACAGCACCTAGATTTGGAGGGAAGAAGTTGAGATGTGAGTGCAGGAAATGCACTTTGAGTGACATTCTGCAACCCATTCTTCGGAAGGCTTCAATCATTTGTTCCACCAAATCAACGTATTGATCAGATCGATGATTCCCTAAGAAATTTTCAATGACGGAAACCAAAGCATTCCATGCCTGCAACTCCAATGCCTTCAGAGTCTTGCAAAAGTTGCTGTCATGCACTAAGTCGCGTATTTGAGGGCCAATGAATACACCAGCTTTGAGCTTTTCGTCTGTCAAAACCGATCCAAACTTCTCCTTAAGATATTGAAATGCCTCCCCCTCTGTACTCAATGCCTTTTCAAAGTTTTTCATTAAGCCCAGCTTAATGTGGAGAGGAGGCAAATAGATCTTTTGTGAGTCAACAAGTGGTTGATGTTGTACATTGTGCTTGCCTGCGACAAAGTCAGAGCGAGGAGGCCATTCCTTCACTTCATAGTGAGCCTTGTCATCGCGACTGTCCCAGAGGCATAAGAAACACATGTACTTAGTGTAACCCATCTCCATTCCGAGATGAAGCGCAACTACCTTTAGATCTCCACAAATATTCCAGGCATGTTCACTGTAATTTATTACTTTGAGTATTGCTGCCATGGATCCATACGTCTCCTTCATGCCTACGGCATGCGCAACCGGAATAGATGGCTTTACATTGCCATTATGAAGCAAGACGGCTTTAAGGGATCTCTTACTTGAATCTATAAAGAGTCTCCAATCATCTGGTAAATGCTCAGAGTCAAGCTCGTGAAACAGACCATTAACGTCTCTGCAGAAACATATATTGTCTTCCTTTTCGTAAAATGTGGACAGTGTTGCATCTGGTTCTGAAATGACTCACATTGGTGCCAGGCTGCAGAAGATTCCACTGCTTAAGACGGGATCCCAAAACCTCTGCCTTTTCTTTGGAAAGCTGAAGGTCTCTTACGAGGTCATTAATTCAACTCTTTATACAACTGATGTCTATTCAACAATGTGGCATCATCCCAGTAAACTTTAAAAACGGTCAAAAAATCTCCCACAATGCCTGCACAGCCTGTACAAACTGTACTATTGACCGACTATTGACAACAAATAGTGGCGCAGCTGAAACAGCGACTGCAGCAAGTGACCACATGCTAGCCCACGCTAGCGCTAATGTGGGTATCAGGTCAATATTTACATAACAGATTTAATATGGATTGAAGAATGTTAACTATTTCTCTTTCAATCACCTGTAGAATAATATAGAATATAATAGAAGTTCAATTGGTGACATATTAAATGTGTAAGATCTCATTTAAAACAGTCAAATATCAAAATTGTTAATTTTCGCAGGCGATGCTAAACTTTTGGCCACGACTGTACACGGCCGCCGTGGAAAGTCACTCCGTATACACATTTTGGACAAATTATTTATTATTTGGCCATAACTCAAAAACTATAGGTGATAGAAAAATTCTGTTTTCAGATTTGTAATCAGCTCAACGAGCTTTGTTTATATCACCAAAAATAACTTCAGAGGGAAACAAAAATTTTTTTTTTGTTGCCCAGTGTTATTATAGAAATCATGTAGGTACTTCTACAAAGTATTTTTTGTTCGTAATGTGATAATTAAATAAAAACATGCAACTGAATTTTTTGTGTGCTTCCAAGGAGTCCTCTTCTGTCTTCAGTAAACCTACTATCACTTTACTGAGCGACTCCTGACGTCCTTCGAGGAGATTGGATATTGACGAGTTGCGTTTCGAATTGTTTTGACTCTAAAATTGTTAATTACACAGAAAACTCGACACTGGTACAATGCGCAAAATGCCATGTAATAAGGTAAAAAAATCGACTTCAACTGGTATCAAATTCTGTCTTCTTTTAAAGAACTATGTATACTTCTCGAACATAGGTAGATACATTACCTATGTAATGTTGCTCATGCAGTGATTGCTCATGTCATTTTCAGTCTCTGCATGCATGTCATGCAGTCATGCATGTCTCTGCAGTCATTGCTATGAGTGATACAGAGCCCAAAACAACATTTTTTACATTATTTATCTGTCTGTCTGACCGTGAATAGCGCACTGCTAGTATAGTGTTATAATTTTTTCGTTAAGTTTGTGTAGATTTAAGCTAATAACATTTTAGCTCGCAAGCTCTAAATTCTAAATCCGAAGTAAATTGCTTTGTTATATTCCTTGTTTCATAAATGATGTTTGCTTAATTTGCCGAAAAGGGATAATGAAATTATTCAATGCGTTGTATCTAATGTGTTCCTTCCTTTAAAGCCTTCCTTGACATAACCTAATTATTTTCTTTGTGTGTGGTGCCGGTGATGCTTTCTTTGTGTGTTTATTAAATATTGCATAAAGCAAACTCATATTGTAGTCATATTTTCAGATAGGTCATATTTGCCGTGGGACCGATAAGGTAGACGAGTCCTCGAATTGACGCCACTTACCGGGAAGCGTAGTACGGGACGCCCTGTAGCTAAGTGGACGGAGTACGGACCACTTGAAAACCTTCGCCGGTGGTAACTGGATGAGAAAGCCAGATCGTGTGTGGAAACGAACCTTGAAGCCTATCCACCAGTGATGGTATGATGGTATACCGTAAAATATGCATGCACCTATAATGTTTTTATATAAACTAGAATCATGATGGAAAATTATGAGATGAGGGAGACCCCTTAAAGTGTCTAACTTGGGTTCTTAGTTAGTAAAACTCCACACTTTATATGACATACTTTATTATCGTAGGTATGTCACGATTTACATTAGCGATTTATATTGTTGAAGAAAGAGCATGAATTTAACACATAGGATGTCACAGATATGATTACAAATTATTAGAGATTGACTAGCACAAGATACAAATAGAAATTTATAATTAACAGAAACTAAAAAATGCGCGTGCATTCGCCGTCGGATATCGGTAGTGACTGTGCGGCGCCCGCTCGCTCCGCTCTGCGCAAGCGCCTTCTACAAGCGGCCGCGCGTACATTCCTTAAGCAAATTTAGCATCGGCCGGCGGGTTTGCTTGCCTAATTAAATTAATTGCAGTGTAGGCAAGGTTCCTACACCCTCGTTCCGTTATTCTTCCTATCTGTTTCTTTCAGAAACCATTCGTAAATCACCAAAGGTAGGTAGCACGCATTTGGGGGCGAATCAACGTTTGTCATTCTGGACAGATGTTAGCATGCAGACAGTATGTTGTCACCAGGTGGACTGCCACTTTATTTCCATAACTACCTTACACATTCATATTGCAGCATATTAAGTGATCGAAATATAAGCGGGAGTACGTCACGAAATCACTCCAAATGATTCAAATTCATAATTTAATGTTTCACAGTTCGCATTGTTCGTTTTATTGTTCGCAATTCCTTTCTAAAAACATTAAATGAACTTTTCTTCTTCTTCTTCTTCTTCTCAGCCCTTGGACGTCCACTGCTGGACATAGGCCTCCCCCATTGTCCGCCATTTAGACCTATCGGCAGCGACCTGTATCCAGCGGGTGCCCGCAACCTTTATGAGGTCGTCTGTCCATCTAGCAGATGGACGTCCTCGGCTTCGTCCGCCGGTACGTGGTCTCCATTCGAGAACCCGTCTGCCCCATCGGCCATCGGTTCTTCGAGCTATGTGCCCTGCCCACTGCCACTTCAGCTTACTAACCCGAGAGGCTATGTCGGTGACTTTAGTTCGTCTACAGATCTCCTCATTCCTGATTCGATCACGTAGGGAAACCCCGAGCATAGCCCTCTCCATAGCTCGCTGTGCGACAGTGAGCTTATTTATGAGGCCCATAGTCAGAGACCACGTCTCGGTGCCGTAGGTCATCACTGGCAACACACACTGGTCGAAGACCTTCGCCTTCAAGCACTGAGGTATTTTGGACTTTAATGAACTTTTATACACTTCTAATTCAGCTCCAAACTATAATTCATCATTAAATTTGAAAATCTGTGATCTAATCTAGTAAATGGAAAAAAAAAATCTGAATATTTCATATGTGTGGAACCAAAAACTATGTAGTGGAAAACTGGGTATTTCTGAATACCTTGACCCAATGAAAGAGCGTTGGAATTAAATTTTCATTTAGAGTGCTTTAGCTACTTAGCGAATTAACTGTTTCACTAGTAAATCGTTCCCTCGAGCATTTCCCCCGGTTCTGTATACCTACTCGTGAACAACAAGGGCATTGGACCGAACGGGACCTACGATAATACCGTAGTGAAATTGATATTAAACAGAATCATATTAATAAAAACAAACTTAAGTACATTAAATAGAAATTCTCGTTATTTAGAAAATAGTAAGATGTAAGCGGCGACAGTCTAGAGGTCGTGATTTCAAATCCTCGGTCCGCACCACTGAGTTTAATTTCAGTGCGGATTTTAAAATTTACCACTAGCTCCGCGACGAAGGGAAACCTTGTGAGAAAACTCCGTATGCTCAAGAATTAAAAAATAAAACTGGGGCATGTGTATCCACTGAGCCGGAGCCCGCGTGTTGGATTATATTTATGATCCTAGGGATTACTAGGGGAGGCCTGTGCTCTGCAATTCGATAGAGTATTTTTTTTTTTAATTTTATTGACATTATTTTACATTATAATATTTGTGAAGGAATGCTGTCACGCAAGGTTCTTTGGAATAGGGCATATAGAACGAATGCGTTGAGTTCGAACAATACGCGGGTTTTCCTACGAAGTGCGTTATCTGGCTAAGTCATCTCTTAAATCAGGAAAACGAAAATGTTAGGAGAAAACAATTCATTACTTCTTTGACACATACAATCTTTACGTCTTCTAAAGACAATAAAAAAAAATCTATGAAAATAAAAATAACTAAGTCTCAATGGAACCTCAATAATATTAATTAAAATGACTCCTAAACGTAACCAGTAACGTTTTCTCCATTAAACATGTAGTGAAATTAAGTGTCAATTAAGTAATTCTAAACTGTTAGGGCCATCATCATTAACTTTGAAAGGACATCATTATTTCTCCACACAAGTCTGGCATCATTCTTTTTTGGATGCGGCCAGCAAATATATTTGGGGGATTGAAAGACTATGTAAAACCTATTCGAATGGTACACAAACCATTTTTTTATTTTAATTCACAAACAAAGAAATTCACAAAGAATTACGAGTACATTGATTAAAAACCAACTAGTTTTAGTTTTGTTATTTTTTTTTTTATTATTTTAAAGTAGTTACATAATTGTTTTACATTTTTTTTATTGTAGACGTATGAAGAGTATAAAAGATAAAAATAAAATAGGTTCATGGATGATGATAATGTTCATTGACTTCTTGCAATAAAATAAAGAATTACCGGCTACCAATATGCAACTCGTAATTAGCTCGCAATAAATTTCATAGAAGGCTACGGAACCCTATTAGTGAGTCCCCGATACACTCTTGGGCGGTTATTTAATTATTCCGAAATCATACTTCAATATACAGTTCTTTACTTGTTTATAAGAATCGATATAACTCTTGTGTTATCCAAACAACGAAGAACGAAACAATGAATCTAAATACGTATGCCTAAAGAAATGAATGAAACTCTTATGTTACCTAAAATAAAAATAAAAACATTTATATACCATTAGAATAGGTTTCCCATAGTCTTCCGATCGTCCAAATATCTTTGCTGGCCGCATCCAAAAAAAAAAATGATGCCAGATATAATGATGTCCTTTATGTCTTTGAGGAACCACCGCGTAGAAACAAGGAGAGAGGAACATTTGAAATTAATATTCATAAAAAATTTCAACGTTTGATCACGGAAGTCCAATTACATTTCCAATATCAAATGGCTCGTCAAAGACAAAAGAGATGAGAGAATCGACAATAGATACGTAAATTGTGATCAAAAGTATTCCCAATAATTCAATGTTTCCAACCAATTTCATTTTTGCCACTTCAATATTGAAATGGCACTTCCTATCGAGTTCAATTTGTCAATATACGAGTACTACCACGTTTTTGTTTATTCAGTGATGTTCCGGCATTTCTCAAGTACCTTGTGTTCTTTTCCAAATTCTTATACTTTAATTCCTAAATCTAATACTTTAATTCCCAGAAGTAGGTAGGTTATTTGCGGTTGTGCGGACATTGGTCATTTTTACTGATATTGCGCTGTATTGGGGCGTTATTACTCTTCATTATTTTTTTTAAAGAATGAAAGTGGCAGATTAGCAGTACCTTAGGAAAAAAGGCACAAGTGCATTTGATGTCATTTGAGAAAAATGCAAATAGTTTTGGTAATATTTTTATTAATTTAAAATCAAGGTGGTAACTTCGAATTTTGGGCCACACAAAAAGAATAATCATTGTTTATTTTTAATTTCTGAATGTTATGTTACTTATCCTATCGATCCCCATCTTCCCAACCCATTCTTAAAATCAATTCTTACATCTCAAAAGGTAGGCAGTGCATCCGGGGGCGTGCCAACGTTTGTCATTCTGGATACAATCATTCATAAACATCCGCGATATATGCCAACATCAGTCCAGAATGACAAATATTGGTATGCCTCCGATGCGCTGCCTACCTTTGGAGATTTAGAATGAATTTCGAAAAAGGGTTGGGAAAATGGGAAAATGGGGAATAGGAAATATGGAAATACAGTATCGTAATTGCAAGGCGAGACCTTGTATCCGATAGTGGGAGGTTATAAGCTGTTATCAATTATAAACAGAAGCTAGAAAATAAAAAGTTTTATAAAACTTACTTCAACAACTTGTTCGAGAAAAAGATAACATTAACGTACTGTTTTTTCGAAAAATTCTACGTAAAATGTAGGATTTATCTGATAATAATCCTTCCATTATGTCATCTTCATATAATTTATGCGTCATGGAAATCATTGCAAAAATCTCTCCAAATATTGTAATTTTACCGGTATTTTTATTACATCCATAATAAAATTAATATATACAAACACACCTTGTCTCTTGAAAACACAAAACATTAGTAATCTGGCATTAGGGACAGCAAACACAAGACAATTTGCAACTGCGGTTTCTTTACACTACGACAATAAAACTACCTTCGAACTAAAGACTTGCTAAAACTAAAACTTGCTTGCGGCGTTAGCTTCAACTAAAGGAAATTTATAGTCGCAAAAAGCAGTCGCCAAAATGACGTACCCGGTTTGAAATTGTGATATTTGTGAATTAAAGGCAAATCAGACCCAGCACAACAAGTTTGGGAATATTTGTCTGTCTGTCGGTATGTAATGGAATGGGTATGGGCAGTATGGATTTGGCGGAATAGGATTGGGTGAGAAGGGATGGAGTGGGAAAGACAGTATAGAAAAATAAATAAATCAACCACACATTCCCTAAAGTCGTGAATTTCGCACGCGAACGATGTCACGTGCGAGATCTCAATCGGACTTCTTCCTATTGCAGTCACGGGTGGTGTGGGCTACGCATATACAGTCTACATAAAATAAAACGCTACAGCTAAATACACTGATTCACTTACTTTATGAAGACACAATGCAGGCCCACCGCTGTAAGAGACCTTGGACGCTAAGCTGGCGATGAAAACTGGCCTAGAATTGTGTAATATTTATTTATATATGTTGATTTATTTTTGACATGGTGAAAGACTTGTTTTTGTGTTGTTACGGTTGCTATGATACTATAATTGATTGTGTTCCTAGCTTATTAGTGTAAGGGTGTGTTGCTTTAAGCGCATTCTCCATGCACTTAACGCTGGATCATGCCTTAATAAGATAGTGACCACAGAGCATATGGTATTGTAACTATTATTATTTTATGAGAGAGAGAGAGAGAGAGAGTAGTATTGCTCTAAATTTATAGTTTTACAACCGCGGCGGCCACGGGCGGTTGAAAATCGCCCGACTGTCCTCTAGATAAAGCTATCGCACAAATTGGGCGCAGGTGGCCACATCGCCGCCGCACGCCCTCCGTCACGCGACAATTATGTTACGTAAATTATGACAAATAAATTGCCCCATCTTCCGACTTATATTTTTATGTCAACCCTTTTAATGCTTAATGGCCTACTGTAGGATCACGCAAGTGGCTCAACATTTATTGAATTAACCCTTGTATGCTAGATATAATACATTGGTTATTATAGACTGTCTGAGTTAGGTTTGATGAAAATTGCTTTTTTTTGACAATTATAATATGCTCCATTTTGATTCAATTTCGCATTAAAAAGTTTTTTTTCAAATTCATTAACAATTCATTGGTATTAATTTCAGATGAATTTAACGAGTTCCTCAATAAAAAAATAAATAATTATGATAACTTATGAATATGAGTAAGAAGTATTTTATATTCCGCTCAAATTAACTTCTGGTCATTCTAAGTGTATGGTTCCATCCATCTAATTTCCAAGTTAGCGTCACATTATGTCACTTCAGCTCAGGTGTTTTCATTCAATTTCGTCGTCAACAATAAGGCAACATTAACAAACCCTTTGCTAATTTCGTAACAAAATTTACCTTCAAAACATTACATGACAAAGTTGAGACGCAGAACGTGTTAAATTTCGAATTTCAATTGAATTCCAAAAGTTGTCTGTAAGTGGTAAAATAAGTATAACGTGTATTATTAGAACCATTCTCTTTTGAAACATTCGCTTAATTTTCACATTAATTAGAATGAAAGACATATTATATAGAAACTTTGAGAAAGGCCCCGTGTTTATTTGTCAAACAAAAGGTATTATATATGAGTATTATGGGTGTTGTAAAGATTTTTTGATACGTGTTATAATTTATTGTCTCTCACTAGATTAGCAGACAAATGTGCCCGAAATCATATGAATAAACCCAGGAGACAAATACTCTTAATATAATCAAGTCACATAGAAAAAAGTAAGCGCTATTTTAATGTCTTTTAGTGTACAATAATTAGAGCTAGTGCCGTGGTACTTTTCGAGATATAGAGCTGCAAAAGTGAGGACTCCTCAGTACTTCAAATTCCATCTCTGAATACTTCAAGTTCCAAGTTATACAACTTTTGTGATTTGACATGGTCATTTTGAGAGTGTAGTGACATTGCTGCTACCGCTACACGTTCCAAAATATAAGAAAAAAAATTTTTAGTTCTTGAGCGTAGATACCGATTTTCTAGTAGCATATTTCTTCTATATTCCTCCTGAATAATGTAATTTCCCGTTGATGGTATTATAGTGGCATAGATATCCTGTAACATAAATAGCATGATATAGTCGTATGTTACATTTATATTTCCTTTATTCAAAACTAGCTGACTGGTAGAAAACACATTTAAGCATTGAGCCTGTAATTTATCTAATGACGTAATAAATAAATAAAAACTTTGCCCGTGCACCTTTCTTACAGGTTTTATTTTACACGTGGAAGAGCTTATCTTAACAAATATTGTTAAATGTAATTTACAAATTACATTTACTCTAATTACAATTTGACGTATTAGAAATTACGTGGCATGTTTACCCAATTTATAGCAATTTAGTCATATACACAATTTTATGCTTCAAATTGAAACGTTGTCCCCTCAAGTCTCATTTGCGATTCAGTTCGCCACTTTTGTATTATACAAATCAACATAAATTCAAATTTATTCACGATACGTTCGGTTTTTTGCTAGTGTCATTCTTCCTGCCCTCATTTATTTTTATTTACGTAAATGCGTTTCGCATTAATGTCGACGAAACAATATTACGGCGAATAAGGCAAGTATTACCATTTTATGTAAAAATTACATAGAATACAAATATTGTTATAACATTCGCATTTCCTGTGTTAAGACTCCAGTTTTAACACTATTCCATGTGTCTATATGTCATGGGATCCATTCCATGACACATGGAATCGAATCCAAGTGTAGGGTATAGGACACTCCATTTTAGCTTCAACATTTCTTTGGTTTATTTCAGATCATAACAAAAGCAAAATTACTTATAAATATAATTTACAATAAGTCACAAACAGGCAGTCCTCGTTTTACGGCGTTTCGTTTTACGTCACACGACATTTTGATATCATTCCTCGTATTAATGTTTCTTGATTCGTTTAACGTCTTCAGAAAGATGAAGCAACTTGTTCAAAAACCATTAGGTGGGTATACAAGTTTGTCTCTACAGTGTTCGAAAGCAATGAAGAAGCAGAACGCGGGTAGCGGGTAGTTATCATGAACATTACAAATAATTTGCTTGATCATGGTGAAATCGTGCTTTTACATACAAATGTATGAAAAATGTGTCTCGTTTTAGGTCGTTTCGTTTTACATCACTCATTTATGGAACGTAACCTGCCGTAAAAGCGAGGACAGCTAGTATATTGTTATTGTATCAACTCTACTATGTTTGTAGACATAATACTCGTAACAATTAAACAACTTTGAACGGTTTAAATCGCGTATATTTGACATTATTTATATCCCGACGTTTCGAACACTTTGCAGGATTTGATTTAACGGGATTTAATTAAATTAATTAAATCCCAAGGCCAACACAATACTGCAAGACCTCTGGACACCGTGAGTGAATACTGCGTGCATAGGGAATGTTATGATTAAAAAATCCAGACGGTAGTTCAAAAAAATTTCAGACGGTAGTCCAAATAATTTCTTAATAACTCAAGTGACAAATAAAATCAATTAGTCACCCCGTGACCACGTCCACTGCAAAGTGTTCGAAACGTCGGGATATAAATAATGTCAAATATACGCGATTTAAACCGTTCAAAGTTGTTTAATTGCTATGTATAGTAATCGCGAAAACCTAAGAAAATATTATAATACTCGTAATCTCTTTATTCCGACGCGACAACAAACAGTAAAATGTATGTAGTTATGTATGGGCCATACAGTCCGGCTGGAACTCATATGTACACGATAGGGTCGCTGGCCGCCTTAAGCCGCCTAAACGAATTTCTATTGTTTTTTGTCCATCCGGTCAGTTAAGTCCCTTGTGTTCGCCGCAAAAACGGCCATCAGAGGGATCAACGCGAACATTGGTTCTAGTAATGCTTTAGTATTCCTCATACTGTTTATACTAGAATTTTTAATTTCCCGGAATTCTGATGTTTTGGGTATTACCAGACAATAAAAATGTTCACACATGAAAAATGTGCACGTAAATTAGTAGACTTTGCTCCCGTGTGTGGATGAGCACAGTCACAGCACATTGTGCCTGTGTGAAGTTTCTTTGTAATTAACAATTTGAAAGTCAAAACAATTCAGAATGCATGCCGTCAATGTCCGGTCCCGTTAAAGTAAATTAGGGGTCACTCAGTGAAGTAATAGTAGGTTTACTGGGGACAGATGAGGACTCCTAGAAAGTACACGGTTAACACTGCTCTCACTTGATTATCACAAACATTACGCACAAAGACACTTCGAGTTTAATAAACTATCGCTAGACCACAAATTTATTAAACATAAACTCGACTTCACTTCTCAAGTTCCCGTCAAGAAGTTCAAAATAGTTTGCTGGACGCATTTGTCGCGTAGTGTATCGCTACAAATATCAATAAATAAAACGAACATAACAAATAAGGATAGACACTACACCTGAACTTGTCTTATTCAAATGAGACCTAATGAAGGTTTATTCGAAACCTAACCTAATCGTACAGCTCGATAGCACAACACTGAACAAACAGTATGGCAACATGATGACAATCATGATTATAGTCTGACTAACAAAGCGTTAGTAAAGGACGCTGGATGCAGGTCGCTGCCGATAGGTCTAAATGGCGGACAATGGGGGAGGCCTATGTCCAGCAGTGGACGTCTAAGGGCTGAAATGATGATGATGAACAAAGCGTGGCACAACGGTATATTAAAAATGGCTTTTGTATTGAAACGAGCAGCAAAAATACTAAATGAACCGCTAATCATGATTAATCAAACAACTTGTTATTGAATAAGTGAAGTAAATTATTTTAAATCACTAAGAGTGTCATCACGAAGTCGACAAAGTATAATAAGGCGACGCCAATAATAAGTCAATGCTAATCGCACTGACAACTGCCGCTACCGTTGACGTTTGAAATGTACAGTCAAATGTAATGTTCAATGTACATTTATTAATAAATACATGAATATGTACAGCATATTCATTTATTTATTATTTATTTGAACATATCAGAAGGTACATTACAGTTATAAAAAGTAATGGGTACAGTAAATGGCCGAAAGTAATACACATCGA
Organism: Sesia apiformis; assembly: GCA_914767545.1. Classification (NCBI taxonomy): domain Eukaryota; kingdom Metazoa; phylum Arthropoda; class Insecta; order Lepidoptera; family Sesiidae; genus Sesia; species Sesia apiformis. The sequence goes on from OU611958.1 coordinate 4,326,196, forward strand.
CTATGATCGGCTAACTTCGGTTTTGTATTGCGTCGTCTCTGGGGTAGAGCTCTACAAAATCGAAGCTAGCCGATCATAGTCGATGTGTATTACTTTCGACCGGGAAGTGTACATTCTTTATACAGTACATTCTTTGTAACAGTTTCTCTATCACAGCATACCTGCTCAGAACCCGCCCATTTGAGAAGAAAACATCTATAACACCGCCTCGCTAACATTTTATTAATATAACGTATAGTACGTCACATTGGTGGATTAAGTTGGAGGTTAGTACAAGATGGAACCTCCTCCAGTAGGCGATGAGTAAGTAAGTGCCCTGATATACCGATCCGGGACAAAAAACGACACACCACTCAACAACGACAGCAATGAGAACTTGCCAAGCAAAAGTCTACATAGACATAGACAACAATTACAAACATAGACAAGTTACGTCGAAGTTCTAATTTATTCCAACATCCAATCATTCCTACAACAAACAATGATGGACATAAATATGGATAATAGCCGTATTTTATACATACACCCGAGATACAATCTTTGAACTTTTTTCAACATGAAAATACACCCATCGGTACCTTGATTCACTAATAAGGACATGAGTAATGAGGACAGTAATGAGGAGATGAGTAATGAGGACAGTAATTAGGAGATGAGTAATGAGGACAGTAATGAGGAGGTGAGTAATGAGGACAATAATGAAGGCTAAAATTGAACGGTTTTGGGTACAATAGTGTGTTACTGTATGTATACTTTATATTTTTCGATGCTACGATTAACGCCAAGATTTCTTACTGTTTGTTTAATATCCACCGTATTTATAACACCTGTGCCAATATGTAAATGTAATTACATTTACAAGGCACAAATTCTGGTTCCTGTGGCATTTTCAATTAACGAATATATACAAGCGGTGCGGATTGGATTCGGTTCTTAGCTTTGGTCATGGTTATAAGATTGCAATGTAAAAATTCAATTTCCATTTATTAAGTGGACGGTTATTTTCTAGCCGACAGCGAAATCGGTTATGAGCTGACAATAAAATCATTGTAAGCTGATAACGATTTGCTGCCAACCTGTTATGTTTGCTACCAATATATATTTTATAGCTGACCAAATTTCTATTAATTTGATCATCGTATAAGTACATCCCATTTTTTAGAAAATTGCTGCGTATTAGTCGTTATTATGTTTAATGGAAGTAAAATCTAAATACGTAACTTACATAATATGGATTATTATAATTTATGTATATTCCACTTTATCCTATTTTCCCAATGTACGTAGGTACGTGTTTCGATAGTGAGTGAGATATGTCAGAGCCCATTCCCATCCCATCCTATCCTATTCCTCCCCTTTTTCCCAACCCATTCTCGAAATTCATTCCAAAATAATTCCAAACGTGGGCATGCCAACATTTGTCATTTCGGACTGATGTTAACCATGTATTACGGATGTGTATAGACGACAGTATCCACTTACCATCAAGTGGGCGGTATGCTCGTCTGTCACCTTTTTTCCAAAAATAAAATAAAGGAAAAGTATATATCTGTAACAATTTAGTCTGCAGAGAATGTCATTTTGTATATTATAACATCAGCGTTTTATCGGAAGATTCATTATTTAAACGAGAAATATCCTCTTATTAAATTAAATTGGTCAAGTATTTAAATTATACTGCTTGGGAGCTCGGGAGACTACTGGCGACCGCCGAGCACATGACGCAACAAAAAGCTCTATACTGAAAAAAAACTCTTATGGAAAACTCGTCTAACGAAATAGAACACTGTGTCGTCGTGTTTTGAACACTGTGTCGCTACAAGTCTATCAAATAGTTGCCTCGTTGCTTCCATACCAGTGCTGTGGTTACCCACAGCTTATACTGAATAGGATTGTGTTTCTGACATCGCAATACACTTACACATCAACCAAAGCTTGAAAGTGGAATGAAAACTATATATTAAGTAGTTGTTACCAGTAGTTCAGCCCACGAGGGATTAATACACAATAAACATGTCATTGTATTAATATTAAAATGGAGTGGGGTGCAACGAAAACCGTATTGCTGTAATTGCCTACACAAAGTAGGCATGGAGCCAAATGTAAGTTTTAAAACTCTCTATCCCCTTGGTATTAGCCGAATGTTTGTGTACCTACCTGTTTTTTGTAGGTACATTGAAACGTCCTCTGTTCGTGACAGAAAAAGGTCTGACCGTCCACGCACTATTCGTACTGAACAGACGATAAAAGCTGTGAAAGAGAGAATCCGCAGAAATCCCGTCCTGAAGCAATAGTACATTGTTACCCTAGGGGTGAAAGTGACTTATTTCAGTCCCGAGACTGGGTTTGGTGCCCGAGCGCAGCGAGGGCGCCAATAGGTCGAGGGACTAAATAAGTCCTGAACCCCTAGGTAAACACTGTGCTTTTCATTACGAATACAAGGAAAGTAAAAATAAAACTACTAATTAGCAAAATAAAAAATGAATGAATTTTATTTCATAAATCAACAACTTTGGTGATATATTTATTTAAAGTTTATGGTGATATTAGAGCAATTATTTATAGTTAGTGAAATGATTTTTCCGGGTATTTTCATATTTGATATTTTCTGGGATACTTGAGTTTCCACAGTATCCAGGGATTCTTGGGTGAATAACGCTCACCCTAGGGTGTATTGGGCTATTTTCCCTTCGCTCCACAGGCAACTTCGGACCTACTTTCAGAGTATGAGTAATGAAAAATATTTTATCCAGATGACTATAGCATCCAGAACCATGTCGCGTATTATAAAAAATGACTTAGGAGTGCTGCTTACAAAAGATGTATTTCTTAACTTTCATTTCTTAACGGATAATTTAAAGAATAAATAGGATTAATAAATCCAAACTACATCTTCGGCGGTATGCGAACAGACAGACGGTAGAGACAAATCTTATTTAAGGACGAGAAAATGTTCACCATTGAGGAACATTTTAACAAGCAAAATGATCGAGTTTATGCTCATAACTGTAGAGAAGCTGCTCAATTGGTCAATAGGGTACAACGAGGCCATTATCCGGCTTCAGTGATGGTTTGGTGGGGTGTTAGCTATCAAGGAGTGCCTGGTTCTTGAGAAAGTCGTAAGCCTCTTAACAACACCCTGTTTCATAACCAAGAATGGTCCTTTCAGCAAAACACACCAGGCCATAAGGTTCGCTCAACACAGCCGTGGGTAGAAAGAAATATTCCCGACTTCATCAGAACTGAAGATTGGCCGTCATCTAGTTCCGATCTTAATCCGCCATATTATGATTTATGGTCTGTTTTAGAGAGTATGGCATGCTCTAAACGCCATGATAATATTGAATCCCTTTAAACATTTCATAAGGGTGGCAGTTGTCAAATTTCCAATGGAAAGGGTGCGTGTTTCAAAAAAAGAACTGGCCACAACGTTTGAAAGATTGTATGTGGTGATCATTTCGAATAAATATTATAGTTTTAAAATGTACCTATCTCTAAAATAATACAAATTCTTCTGTAAGGTTACATAAATGTCACTAAGTGAGTATTTTAAATTTGTTAAACTGAACACACTGGCGGCGACGGGGGGAGGGGGATTTTGACAGCCGACACGTGATCGGGGGATCGCGGGCCGGCTGAAAAGGAGAGGTTATAATAAGTTTAGCTCGGTTAATGGTTAAAAGGTGGATTGTTAATTTTTGTGGGAGACATTGGAACGAGATATTGTAATAAGTTTAGCTCTGATTGTTGAAAACGGTCGATTGTTGATTTTAGTAGAAGATATAGAAACGACTGTATTAGTTCCTGAAGTTAAATAAAGTTTGTGAACGCTACTCCAGTGTTGGTTATTTCTGAGATACCCTTTAAATCTCAGAAGTGGGATACAAAGAAACCGTAAGTACACGCCTATTCTGTTCTTATTTTATGGATAACATCTTGCGAGCAAGAAAAATATGAATTTGTTGTGGTTTTGTTTTACATAATTGTGAATAATTTAAATCCCTATACCTGTTAAAGTAACGCGCAGTGAATGTGTTGACAAAGGGCGGTGCGTTGTGCCTAGTAAATGTTTTACAGTTACTACAATGTGTCGTAGTTGTTACAATGCAAAATAGAGTGCAGGAGGCTAGCCAGTAAACTAACAAATTACATTGAATGATGCAATAGTATACGGTTTACAAGACATTATGGTCTCACTAGAATTCAGCCCCTAGATTATATGAAATGTGGAGTATATGGAAATATGCCATGTGTTGGTTGCAAGCTAATGTCTTACAATCGCCTTTAAGTTGTTTTTAAATCAATACTGACGTCTCTTGTTTTCTGCGACGAGTTTCAGGAAAATGGAAAAGAGGAACGAGACCCATCACAGTCTCGTAACTCCACAACGGGGACGGTCGCGGTCCAGGCGCAGCCAGGCTAGCGTGCGCAGGAGAAGCCGCAGCCGCCACCACCATCGCCGCGAACGCGATGACGAACGACGCCAGCGTCGCAGCGAGCGCCGCAGTCGCAGCCGCAGCAGGCTGGACACTACCAAGGACAGCCGCGAGCGCCGCAGTCGCAGCCACAGCAGGCTGGACACTACCAGGGACAGACGCGGGCGCCGCAGTCGCAGCAGGCTGGACACTACCAGGGGCAGCCGCGAGCGCCGCAGTCGCAGCGCCAGCAGGCTGGACACTAACAGGGGCATGCCGCCGGGCAGGCGCGACAGGAAGCGCCAACGTTCCACAAGCATCGATCGACACTCAAGGTCATGTATTCCTACTCATACTACTAACGATTTAATAGACATAATAAAATCTATTAGGGACGTTTTACCAACGCAGCCGTCAAACCAAAGCACTATAGCAATCGGTAGAAGCTTAGACAATAAAAACATTATTCCAGATTTCAACCCTTCTGAAAAGAACCAACGCATAGACGTATGGCTCAAGAAGGTTAACGAATGTGCGGAGGTTTACGGCTGGGATGAGAAGACTGTTGTCCATTTTGCTGTGCAAAAGCTCAAGGGGTTAGCTAAGACATGGTATGAAAGCCTCAATACAATCTTGGTCACCTGGAGTGAGTGGCAGGCAAAGCTAACGGACGCTTTCCCCTCTGAGCAAGATTATGGTCAACTTATAGAAGACATGTGCAAGCGAAAAAATAGGTCTAATGAGTCAATTGAAATATATTACTACGAAAAGCTAGCATTATTAAATCAGTGCGATATTGTGGGTAGGCGGGCCGTTGATTGCATCATTCACGGCATCAATGATAGGACTATAAGGTCGAGTGCTCGGGCACTATGTTGTGAAGAACCTGATCACCTCTTGAAATTTTTAATGAGTAACAATAAGAAGCTTTCCACACAACCACCATCAACAAGGGACCGTAACATTAGTACAACAGAAGACAGGCGGAGTAACATTTCGACTACAAGAGTTAATCCAAACTTATATTGTTACAACTGCAAGGAGAAGGGGCACCCGTTCTCCAGATGCCCAAAGCCTCTGGTCAAGTGCAGCCATTGCAACAAAGTGGGGCATAAACACGAGGCTTGTAAGTTTAAACAGGACACAGTGGCAAAGACCATGCGCATCTCGAGCTCAAATCCATGCGATAAGTTTATAAAATCCGTAAAAGTAAATGGTGTGCCCCTGGAAGCCTTCGTTGACCTGGGCAGCGACGTTACGCTCATAAGGCAATCTGATTTCACAAGTCTTGGAATTAGTCATGATCACACCCCATCTACGATGAAGGGGTTTGGCAATAGCCTTGTGCAATCGGTGGGTTCTGCAAGACTGACCTTAGAAATCGACGGCGTAGCTGCTGCCGTCCCATGTAGGATTGTAGATGATCGGTTGCTGGAAAAACCCATCCTAGTCGGACAATCTTACTCCGAACAACCGCATGTTGTAGTCTATAAAGATGTGAGTAAATTAAAATTCATCCATATCGGTGCCGAGTTACCTAACGTACACGACCAAGACGAACACTTGGAGAGGGTTAGGTTAGCGACTAGCAGTAAAATTTATGGGGCCGTGAGTATTAGAGCAGCGACGGAGGCAATGTTTACTGGCAGTATAGTGCTGAATACCAAAATTGTAGGGAAACCTAACGAGCAATATATTGTATGGGATGGTATTTACGAAGTGAAACGTGGTTCTTTTCTTGTGACCATTACGCCGTGTTCGGTGCCTTGTTGCCTTCAAGAAAATTTCGTATTCTCGCGAGGCGAAAAGGTACGGGTCGTTCACAGGCTCGAGGAGGCGGAGCCTCCTTTGATTGTGGACGAAAAGGCTAGGTTAACCCTAGGAAAACAGCTTGATGAGAGTCAGATACAATTAGGTGAATCTGTCTCTGATAATGATAGGGATAAACTTATAGATCTCCTTCGACGTTACAAGGACTGTTTTGCACAAGATTTGCTGGATTTAGGTTGCACGAATGCTGCAGAAATGAAGATCGAATTAAGTAGTCAACGTCCAGTAGTCTATAGGCCTTACCGGCTTTCACACCATGAACGCGAAAAGGTTCGAGAAATGGTGAATGAAATGTTACAAGCAGGTATCATTAGGGAATCCGTCTCCAACTACGCCAGTCCTATTCTTCTGGTGCGAAAAAGGGGTGGCGGTGTACGATTGTGCGTAGATTACAGGCTCCTTAATTCGATGACCGTAAAGGAAAGATATCCTATACCGATAATAGAAGATGAGATAGCTAGGCTAACGGGACAGGCATGGTTTATCACGCTTGACCTAATGTCTGGGTACTATCAGGTACCAATTTCAGAAGAAAATAAGCATTTGACTGCATTCGTCATGCCAGATGGACAATATGAGTACAACCGTATGCCATTTGGGCTGGCAAATGCACCGGCTGTGTTTCAGCGTATGATGAACCAAGTTCTGGGTCCGGCGCGGTTTAACAAAGCTACAGTGTATATCGATGACTTATTAATCTTCGGAAAGGACCCGGATGAGTGCATAGCTCGATTAGAAGAAGTCCTCATGTTATTACGAAACGCTAAATTAAAATTGAATCTACCCAAATGCAGTTTTCTACAAAATGCAATAAATTATCTCGGCTTTGAAGTCAGTTCAGAAGGTGTACGGCCAGGAAAAACAAAAATCCAGAGCGTAGCCGATTTTCCTCGTCCAGAAAACGTGCACGGTGCTCGCCAATTCCTAGGGCTTGTGAGTTATTTCAGAAAGTTTATACAAGGGTTTGCACAGCTGGCTCACTAAGCTACTAAAGAAAAATGGGCCGTGGGAATGGAAGGATGATCAAGAAGAGTCATTTAAGACCCTTAAAGCTAAACTAATAGATAGACCAATTCTTGCCATTTATGACCCGTCTGCAGAAACCGAGCTTCACACGGACGCTAGTAGAATAGGTGTTGGGGGAATTCTTTTGCAGCGTCCTCAGGGAAGTGAGGGTTCTTTTCATCCGGTAGCGTACTATAGTCGTCAAACGTCGCCGGAGGAAAAGAACTTTCACTCCTATGAATTAGAAACGTTAGCTGTAATCTGCGCTCTCAAAAAGCTAAGGGTATATCTTTTAGGAAAGCCGTTCAAAATCATCACGGACTGTAGTGCCCTACGGTCTACATTCGTAAAGCGTGATCTGATACCCAGAATCGCAAGGTGGTGGCTAGCACTACAAGAATTCGATTGTTCCGTGGAATATAGGGCAGGAACAAAGATGGGGCATGTCGATGCCCTGTCCAGAAATCCTATCGATGACGCGGAAACTCAGTATCCTGAACGATACCCCTCAGTGATGGCTATAAGTGACGAAGATTGGCTACTTACCTTACAGTTAGGGGATACAGAGCTTAGTAGAATACGCGACATTGTCAGCAGCGATCTAGATCCTAAAGGGGTAGAGTACATCAAAGATAATTACGTTTTGAAAAACAACAAGCTGTTTAGATGTGTAGGAGGTGACAAGGAATCTGTGAGGTGGGTGGTCCCAAAGGGTGCAAGGTGGCAGTTGTGTAAGAGGAACCATGACGATATAGGACATGTCGGTTTCGAAAAGACCTTAGCTCGCATTAAGAAAAACTACTGGTTCGCAAAAATGAAACGATTTATAAAAAAATACGTAGAGGCCTGTATCGAATGCGCATATGCCAAAAAGGTTGTGAACTCGCGTGAAGGGTTATTACACCCCATAGAAAAGATCGGAAGACCTTTTCACACCTTACACATTGATCATCTTGGGCCTTTCGTCAAGTCCAAGAGAGGTCACACGCACATCCTATCAATTGTAGATGCGTTTACAAAGTTCCTATTCATTAAACCAGTCAGGAGTACTAACACTCAAAATGTAATACGGGCGTTAGATGATATTTTTGACACGTTTAGAACTCCCGACAGACTAGTGAGCGATAGAGGTTCTTGTTTTACTTCCCATGCATTCAAGAAGTTCTGTCTTGACCGAGGAATAAATCACATATTGAATGCCGTGGCAAGCCCAAGATCCAATGGTCAAGTTGAACGATACAACAGGACTGTTCTTGATTCATTAACAGCACAGAATCTCAATGGGGACGAAAAAGACTGGGATACTAAATTGGGGAGAGTCCAATGGGGATTAAATAATACGCTACAGAAAACGATAGGTAGATCACCGGCAGAGGTCATGTTTGGAACTGAAATGAATAGTGAGTTAAACCCTGCTTTGAATGAGATAACCCAGGAAACGCGCGAGGTCTCATCCCTATCATCTATTCGTAGTGATGTCAAATACAGAATTGATAAAGCTCAAGATGCACAAAAACGATATTATGACCAAGGGAGGCGACCTGCGCGTACATATAGGAAAGGAAATTTGGTCAAAATTACTAAAGTGGTTTTCCAAAATAATGGCAATAGTACAAAGCTCATGCCTTCTTATGAAGGCCCCTTTAGAGTCGTAAAAGTCTTAGGTAGGGATCGATATAAAATAGCCCCGGTCGCAGGGTTTGAAGGGACCAAAAATAAGCGTAAAACGACAGTTGCCGCAGATCGGATGCAGCCTTGGATACATATAGCCGCGTTAGAAATTGATGACCAGTCTGATAATGACGCCGAGAATGATGCCAGCAATAAGATTGATTTGTCAAAGTAATGAAATTGATAATTATACTAAGTTTATTTCATATTTAGTAACTATTGGTGTAACTACATTACTGCGGTTTGTGTTGTTTCAGGTCGACATGAAAGGATTCGTGCTTCGACCTGAGACGTACATACAGCATATGGTTGATCGGCTAAACTGGTTATATCCTAAGGAAGGAAAGGGTTTACGGATTTATGGTTAATTGTTGGTTGACAAAAAGGATACAATTAGGGTTATTGGATATAAATTGATGGTTATGTGTTATACTGGAATAAAAGAAGTTATTATAATAAAAAAAAAAAAAAAAAAAAAAAAGCTCCGTCATGCCGAGTGTAAGGTTTCACCAGATGCGTGTATGAGGACATACACGTCGTCAGGATGGTCGAGTGTAAGGTTACATAAATGTCACTAAGTGAGTATTTTAAATTTGTTAAACTGAACACACTGGCGGCGACGGGGGGAGGGGGATTTTGACAGCCGACACGTGATCGGGGGATCGCGGGCCGGCTGAAAAGGAGAGGTTATAATAAGTTTAGCTCGGTTAATGGTTAAAAGGTGGATTGTTAATTTTTGTGGGAGACATTGGAACGAGATATTGTAATAAGTTTAGCTCTGATTGTTGAAAACGGTCGATTGTTGATTTTAGTAGAAGATATAGAAACGACTGTATTAGTTCCTGAAGTTAAATAAAGTTTGTGAACGCTACTCCAGTGTTGGTTATTTCTGAGATACCCTTTAAACTTCTAATAAGATTATAATGTAAAAAATATATATCAATGTTATCTTTGTAACAATATTTATGGCAAGACTATATATATATATATATATATATATATATATATATATATGCCACAAAGAGTATTGTTACAATATAATTGACACGACAGTAAACCACAAGCAATGCTGACGCGTACTCGTGAGTTGCGAAAACTATAACTGGAATAATTAGACTGGTAAATCTAAGGTCGAATTCTGTAGAAAAATATATGTATAAAAGAAATACGCAATAGGAAAATAAAGAGAGAATCGTTTGTCATTCCCTATTTCGTTTCCAATCGATTGCGTTGCCTCTTTAAATCAATCTTTATGACCTTTGATTCTTCGTTTTCTTTTGGTCCTACTGGCCAATAATCACTTGAACGGGCAATTATACGTTACCGTTTTACTATAGATGTAAATCCTTCCTTTATTCGCGTCGGTGGTGTCCCCTGTCACTGTGGAGTACTTTAATTAATTAGTGAATCTCTACCGGGACTTAGCAGCCTGCATTGGTGCAGCCATATTGCTGGTATGCGGTAAAAAGTTTGCCATTACGTCAGCCCAAAAGTTGTAGGTACTTTTATTTCATTTATTTAAACTTCATTGCACATGTATTTGACATGTACCAATGGCGGACATAATGCCTAACGGCATTCTCTAGCAGTCAACCGCCAGATGAAACAGAAAACAGAACGCAGTTTAAGTTTAAATACATAAATATACATACATACATAAGAATATATTTCATATGTAGATATATATATATATATATATATATATATGTACACACACGCTATTGTAATAAATAATACATAATAAGTATCTGATCAGAAATATTTAATTAAGAAGGCAGCGAAAAACAAACAGAAAAAACACATTTTTTGTGAATTTTACAAATATTTCTTCAGCTGCCAATCCTAAAACTACCTACTTCTTATCGGATCGGACACGATTTATGTTATACCAAAGGCTTAGAACTGCGTAAATCCTTCGTAAGGCCTAAGCATATTAGATCAATATCAGCTTATAACGGCCCACTGCAGAGCACAGACCTCCCCTTGCAATCGGTAATCGTAACCGACCCTTTGATGCACATTGTCTCGTACATGAGGGATGTATGGTCTTAAAACCTTAACCGGCGGGTTGGTGAGTTCAGACTTTTAAAGATGGTGTGAATTATAGCGCTTATAATTTCAAAGCCCGCTGTTCTAAATTTATTCTAAACCCGACTGATATCATGCGGCGGCATCTTGCAATCACACTGGGGCCATAATAATCCACCGAATAACCCACCACGCGGACCCACGGCCCTTTTTTTTAGTGCCCGGCCTAGTGGGTTCTCAACATAATCCTTCATGAAAGAGCTTATTCATTTATTTATATAAGGTACACCAACAGTATACAAATAACAATATTGTAATATGAAACTAATCCTATTGGAGCTTATATGAATACCTATTTCAGGTGTACACAACATTTATAATAAAGTAACATCGTCGCTTGAAAAGATATATTTTAGTTATAGTAATGATTTCAAGATGGAAATTAATTAATGTTTAATAACTTGTTCCTAAATGTGTTCTTAAGAGTTAGTGATAATTATTGAAAAATCAAGTTGCAAGTCAGTAGTTCGATGTCACAACAGTACGAATGTGAGCCAAGATATCTTGAGGACCGATTAGCCCAATTGGAAATGCTCTTACCTGCTGTGCCGGATTCGAATCCCTTGTTGAAGTCAAATATTTGTTCGGATCTGGCTGGTGTGTTCATTTTTGCATGTGTTGTTTTGTACTCTCAACACAGGGAATCTTCATGTGAGCCACTGAGTGTGGCATTATTATTATTTTCGGTTTCACGTTTGACTTGAATTCTATTTATTTTTTTTCCAACCGCCACAGTACTTATACCTTACTCGTTATATTTATGTTGAAGCTGTGTTTGTCTATTAGTATACTTCCTTATATTTCTTCTAACATTCACATATGTATTAAATTTAGCGAATTCAAATATCAGTTTTGTACAACTGAAATAAAAATAAAACGGTCGGTTCCAAACAGTTCCAAGTTAATCGATTTCCAAGCCTTGTATCCAAGACGAAATCTAAAGACAAAATACGAATATTTTCATCTTATCTGGAAAAATATGTAACATCGTGCAAATGAAAAAGTTACTTGCGATGATACATACATATTTCATCTCTGCTGCCAGCTGTCAATCCATACTACCAATAAAATTTATACCCGTAACTGAGAAGTATGGATTTTCAATCGATACCTGGAGAAGATTAGAATGCAATTGAATATAAAGCGGTTTCGTTGTTATTATATTACGAATAAAAGAGAACTGACTGCTATAAAATACCCAATCGCAATATTCCGCACGCTAAAGCTATCTATGCACACGAAAATATTTTTTGTCATATTGCATGTAAGGACTTAAATGCCCTGTGTTAATTTGAATACAATATAACCGAAGTTATGGGAGCAGGTCACGGTGCCCTTTCAAAATGACCTCTAATATGTCGGTTAAGTTCATGAATGTGCCAAATCCTTTCAGTACTTCGAAAATTATCAATTTCTTTTTGAAAATACTGTATGTCCGGTAAGCAGTTTCACTTATTAATGAATCCTTTTGTCGTGAGGCTGTTGTAAAAAATATAAATATGTAATTAGAAATACATAAATGTAATTTAATTTAACGTAATAATTTAATAATAAATAATCAACATATACATTTAACAGGTAATTCGATTATAATCGAATTGAATATAAGCCTTTCCAAAAGCTAACTACCATATACAATCTTTTTCTCTTTTCTTCAACACTTCTTCAAGTGGTCGGTTCTCCTGATAAGAGGGCGTCCCACACTACATATTTTTTCGTACGTAATCTCCTTTCAAATTCTCGTTTACCTTATCGATTGTCGATGTGGCCTATCCATTTCCACTTGAGTTTAATATTCGTTGTTCTTACTTCTATGAACTTTATCAGTAGTCAGCAATGGACATAGGTACGAGTATATGGTTTGGTGCGGTAATATAGTTTTAATTGGTATAGTTAGTTTTAATTGCCTAATATACTAGCAATTTGTCTATGGATTTTATATCTATACATGAAGTCCTGGACGTCATGAACGCTTGTTGGTCCGAGTCTAAAAATGTAAGCCTGATGTTAGGAAGCAGTAAAAAATGCCCCGGAAACGCGCATTTGCGTATTCGCATAAAATCTAAATAATTTTAGGTGGAAACGCGAATGACGCGAGTAAAAACGTTGAAGAGTTCTACAAACAGACGAGTTTGAACAACGAAATTGAATCGTAGTCCTGGCGGCAAACTCGGAACGTTCATATAAATGTCGTTTAGATAAAACTTTCCCCTTCAGCGTATTTGAACATACGAGTCAGGTGCAGCCAAAGAAAGAATTTATTTGTTTATCTATAAACAGTTCACAGCTTATGAAATAAATTATGTGTGAGTACAATGTTTAACAATTAATAAGCCAATTACGACCTACTACTATATAATCCAATAATATGTATAGTGCTAAGTTTAAATAGGTACTTTAACTGAAGGTACATTTTACCAATAGTTTTTAAGTGCCAAGTTTACCCGGTGCGTGTCAGATGCGAACATAGAGCGTGAGAGTGATATGCGTGTGTGTGTGTGTGTATGCGTGTGTCTGTATGCATGTGGGGGTGTGTGAATTATTCTTACTCTAGCGATAACATAGCCCGTTGTAGATTAACTACTTATTTTATGACCCTACATGTTTTTGGTGTACAATATATGTGGGTAATAATGGTAAGTAAACATGTTTTTGGTGTACAATATATGTGGGTAATAATGGTAAAAGTAAACAGTTCCAGAGAACTCTAAAACATAATCCATTATTCGTTTTGTGTTAACCAGTATACTTTCGATTATCCCGTGTTTCCCAACCGCTTAAGTAATATGCACTCGTAAGACCATTTTTACAAGTCTAATTTTTCTTTCAAATCTAAAATGTATAAAGCTTTATTTTTTAAGTGTATAAAGCATGCTCCAATTCCACTGCTCTAAGTTATCTATCTATATCTGCTATCTATCTGTTATCAATCTGCGCTTGAAAGGAGTAATGGGATAAGCGAAAATTTGGGACATATTAAGTTATACGATACATCATTGGAATCGCCAGATTTGTCTATATCTTTTGCTCTAACTCTCATATTCGTATGATGATTTTTAGTCGCTTATGAATTTTGAAATTCTCAGGTTTTTTGCTTTTCATTGTTTACTTAAGGGCGGAAATTTTTGCCATTTTTTAAAAAAAAAGTGATGGCTTTCTTAAAGTAAAAACTTGATTTTTGCACTTGGTCACTTTTACCTTTACCTGTTACGGAGTAACTTTTTCACTCATCTTCTTTTACTTACACGTAAAATATAATTAAATTAATTATATTTTATGTACATTTTTTTAATTTAAAAAAAATAGTAATATAATTTTGTTAGGCTGATTTTCCTCAAGATTGTTTTACTTATATTTTTATCTGTCCCTTTTCACCCCCTTTCATATATCTTTAAACCATTCACAGATAAAAGTCACTCATGTACCTATATTTACCTAAAATAAAAACTAATACTTTGTCGCTTATCATTATTTTACCTGCCATTTCATGTTATACTGTTTGGCGTTTAAATTCTTTTACCTGAAAGACACATCGGTATGAAAAGTCGGTTTCATATCGAGCGCAACTCTTATAATATTGTTTGCTCATCCAAAGAAGTTGACTTCGATTGGTGTTTCCTAGCAAATTATTCAATGGGTGAGCCACGAGACGTTGCTTAGTCAACACATACGTCGCCACTGCGATGAGATATAATGAAAAATGTAGTGCTAAAGAGCGTAACACTAACAAATATTTCATTAATAACGGATAAGGGGGAAGATCGGTATTTATCTAATTGAACGGGTCTTAACGCGAAACTTTACCTTATTTATTTTACTCGACGTTTCGGTTGGGTTGGGTTGCACCAACCATGGTCACGAGCCTACTGAAGAGGCGGGTAGTTCACGTCGAGAGTTGCTAGCAGTTTCATCAACTACCCCCATTCGGTCTTCATAGTCCGGAAAGTAATATCAGGAAAAGCGTCAGATGAAAAATCGCGAGGTTTAATTTTGTTAAATTTATTAATCACTGGATTCCATGTCGAGGACAATTTATATACATCGTCTCGATTGAAATTTATGTGTTTTGATTTCAATTGCGTCATTCGTTAAGATCCGTTTAAATAGATAAATATGTGTAAAAATCTCGATAATCTGAAAATAATTGCGAATATATTTTTTTAAGCATAATTTTTTGGCATGATAATTATTTGTGGACAATTTAAAATAATAAAAATAACTAGTTTCAAAAAGTTCTTACAATATTCTTCATAAAAAAGTCAACTAAAAATTTATTAGTCGACTTTTTATTGATAAATATTGATTTGTGATTGATTTTCAAGATGTTTGTATGCATAGATCTGTATGGGAAGTTTTAAACATTAAAATAGTGCTTCGATAAAGTACACAATTTAATAAAGTTTACCTAAATCCACAAGGGGCATTAGTTTTATTACATTTCTATTTATTACCCCTGTTTGGATTTATCTTGTGCAGGATACTTATCTTTTTTGTGGGTTTTGTAGTATAATAATGATAGTTTATCAAACTTCAAAGTGTTTATTGTGCGTAATCAAGTAAAAACATAAGACTCCGTTTATCGTGTGCTATAAGTTATACGTACAACTCTTGGTCTCAGTTCTCAACTCTTGACTCCTAACTTACTTCGACAGAGAAATAAAAATCGAGACAAATTCGATAGAAATTCATTTTCACTAGACATTGGCAAAATGGTTGTGGTTGAATCGATGCCCATTTCACTTGTAAAGTTATGCATTTATCGGGGCTCCGGTCTTTTGTTATGAGGAAAATATGAAGTTTAACCACCTTGTGTCGGCCGTAGTTTGCATTTGTGCCGATTGTTGCTTGATATTGTTACATCGGCCGCACATGTCACGGATTTGGAAGTATCTCACACGTTTCACGTGATGTATTGAGTGTACTTTTAACCAGATTGGAGCATATTATTCACAATCCTGACACGTGATTCCGTTTGTATGTTATGTGAAATTGAAGTTTAGTTCGGTTTTGTTATTGTGACGATGTTTGTTCGTTAACAAATAAAATCGTTTTGTATCATTGTGTTGATTATATCAAGGAAAAGGACATTTATACACAATAATTATTATACCGTGTGGAATAACTTTTCTTTTGTTTTTTTTTTATTTAGATCTGCACGCGTGACTCTTCTAACAGTATAATTATACTGTAGATTCTCGTAAAACACTTTATTTTTACTCTTTTACACAGTTTTACAATTTTTTTATGAATTTGACAGTTCTTGTCCTTTTTATTTTTGATTTATGGCAATAGTGCAACTAGCACATTCTGCCAGTGCCAAGTTTTCTTCGGAATAAATAATTTTAAAGTCTAAAACGTATTCAATGTCCAGTCCCGTGGAAGTAAGTCAGAAGTCACTCAGTAAAACGATAATAGGTTTACTGAAGACAGAAGAGGACTCCTTGGAAGCACACGATAAACGCAGTTCTACGCTTTTATTTGATTATAAATATCAAACACCAGGCACGAAAAACAGTTTGAAGTTTAATAAAATATCACTATTAAACCACACAACGTCTAATACACAATTTCAACAATAATGAAACAAAACTCAACTTCACTTCTCGAATTCCCTCCCGCCTTTTTCCAATTCCCGCCTCGAATTCCAGTTCTTGTCTAAAGCGAGTGCGACGGCGTCTGCTGAATTTGTGGCCCTAAAACGCTACGCTCGCTTTTCAAGCGAGTTGGCGTGTCCATTCTTTCAGAGGTTTAGAGGTGTAGTTCCTTAGAGCTCGTGGTAACGGTGTGGTCATCCCTTAGTCGCATTTTACGACACCTACGGGAAGAGATGAGATGAGATCTAAAGCCGGCCGAAACTACACGGCCGATTATACAATTTAGTATAAATTCCTAAATTAAATTCTTTAAATAGATACAAAGTTTTACAGAAGGTTATTTATCACATTGTATATCGTTAAAATTGACGTTATAGTAGTACAATCATTAATTAATGAATTATTATCGATTAATTTATAAAGTCGGAATACATGACGACCCTTTCAGTGTCGTCGGGCACACAGAAAGCGGTCTAAAGGTCCGAGTTCTTCTGTCCTCGCTCCGGTAGATCATCGGGCTTTCTAGTTGAATCTAATACGGTAAACATACTATATAGCTCAATAGTTCATCTTCGGAAGACGAGTTCAGATATTGTGGCCTTCCAGCGTTCGATAACAGTGACAATGGAACTCCGATGGAACGTGCATTCTCTTTGACCGTAACGGTCTGACTGCTTGCTGTGTGTTGAATTCCAAGCATTCGCATAGATGACATGAACGCAGAACTCGGAACTCTGAACTCTAAACCGCTCGCTCTGTGCCCGACGCCTTAGGGTTGCGTAACATACATATCTTTCTAAGCGGTTTACGTAATGTTAAAGCCTTACTACTAAAAGAGCCATCTTTGTCTAATTGCCGTTAATTCTGCAAAAGTACAGATGTAATTAAATTACTCTAATTTAACCCAACTGTTTGAATGGCTTATTAAACTAGCTGACTTGTAAGCTCAACTTCCTATTTTTGGGTCAATTGGAATGATATGTAGGTATCTTAGATGACTTATCTTATCAAGTACTAAGTTTTTTTTATAGGAAGGAGGCAGCAGACGACGCTCATGATTATCCAGGGTACATGACAACTTCAGTCCACAATGACAAAAGTGGGCACGCCGCCGGATGCACTGCCTGTTTTTGAAAATGTAGAAATGGATTTAGAGGACGGTTGGGAAATTGGGGAGGAATAGGATAGGATGGAATTTGAATGGGCTCTGGCATATCTCACTCACTACCGAAACACATACTTAGGTACATTGAGAAATACGATGAAGTGGGAAATGCAGTACGTTTCAAGTGAACCCAATCCAGACTTACATATATCACAAGCTTTGCAAACATGTTTTAAAAAATATAGAACGTTATGTACCTACTTTACTTTAGTCTCAATTCTTTAAAATGAAAACCATTGTCGCACGTGAAAGATGCCATTATTTCTGGATATTTTGTCTTGAAACACAGCATTACATAATTGACAGGGTCGTGGGCAATAGCAAAGGTGAATCTATTTCTACCAAAGAACTATTCAATTATAATTATTTTATCTATATAAGTGAGGGTCTGTTCTGGTTAGGACCCTTTGAAATAAATATGAGTTCTAATAGATAATTCTCAACTTTATTTCTTTCGCATAGTAACAACAAAAACAATATAAAATCGGGATAAAAACAAGTGGCGCCACACAGCATCGCAAAAGTGAAACCAAAAAAAAAAACTTACATAGGCAAAGGTACTCCATTGCATACGCCAATATTAATATTAGACTTCCAATACGTTCTGTGGTAGAACATCCAAATAGTCGCCATGACGCGGACATGTTTCTTATTAAAAATCTGTCGCAGGTGGTTGCGGGGTGCTTGGTTTCATTACATACGTAGTCTCCATATATAATAATCGCTACAACCGTATACAATGTCACTCACTTTATAAAGACTGAATTTAGGTGGACTTTGAAAGCAAGCTCGGATGCTAGCTTAATATTTTATAACTTAATATTTAGCTAAATATTTTATAGCTGAAAAGTGGCACGCACAAACTTTATTATAATTGTCATAATATTATTATAATTGTCACAAAAACTATTATTAATTTTTGGGTTACTACCTCATTAACGTGTTACTACCTCATTCAGGCAGTGTTGCATCACTACTGTGCAGTAATCGCTGGATCATGCCTCAACGAGATACCGAGCACAAAGCATACAGCTTGTAACATATAAATTATTATTTTTCGAGAGAGAACGTACGCGTCACCAGTCCGCTTTAGTAAATAATTTCCTTACAAGTTTCCTCCCAAAATAAGGTTAATCTTTAATTTAAACTTTTTATTTTTGTTGAAAATTATAGGAACACAATATGTACAAGGACTACACACTTATGCACAAGTGATAACGCGTATGCGTGTATGTACGTCGTGGCCTAGACTACAATAGAGTCAGTTACTGTAGCGCATTAGCGCCGATAACTTGCTGGTTAACAAATGTACAATGTGACGGAATTCAGACTTTTATTGTGTAGTAACTCCCGATACGCGTGTAGAGTTAATAGCGAAGGACATCTCCACAAAAATATAAATTTTATATTTTTATTTACTTTCTATAGTCTATATTCCGATCCAATCACACCGTGGTCAAGGTATTAGGTAATTACAGTAATGTATGAACACGTTGTTGCTATTGACAGACAAATCTGTTCTTACTAGTTTTTTTTTTAATTTGCTACCCACACTGAAATTCCATACGACATATTTTCTAAAACGTTAACCGTATAAAACTTTAATTAATTTCCTTCCATTCATGTCCCTCTCCACATTCAATTCGCTAACCTCTTGCAGTTCCCCACATCGTTTACTGGACGTCTAGAACTATTCAACTTCTGACTGCTCCAATGGCTAAAGTTCGCGGAAGTCGGGTCTAATCGATTTACCAACCATTCGAAACTCGTTCGAGTTCTTTTCCGATAATGCCCTATTGTTAACTGGGATGGTTAACGAGTGCTGTCAGTGTTGATCCGTATATTTTTCTTCATTTTAATGCTAACCTTGGAATTTACTTAATATTGTTGCTATTTTCTTTTAAGCATAATACTTTCATATTCGTACGGGCCGAGGATTCGAACTCACGATCGCACGAATGTGAGTCGAGTATAGATAACTAGGCTATCATCGCTCTTTCCACTTAAGTACGGATATTTAAAAACTGTCACTGGCTCGGCGGTGAGAGAAAAACATCGTGAAGAAACCCGCATGCTCCGGAAATAAAAATCTGGAGTATGTGTACCTATCCATCGACTCGCACTGGGCCCGAGTGGTGGATTACGACCCGAAACCTCCCTAGTAAGTGATTTAATGGGGGAGGCCTGTGCGAACATTAATCGAAGATTTTATATTTTAAAAATCAGGTCTGAACGCGTATAATAAAGTTTACCTTTTAATCCTACTCGACGTTTCAGCACGAGTAACACTAGCCGTGGTCACGAGTTGACTGAAGTGGTGGGTAGTCCATGATGGCAGCTGCGAGCAGTTTTATGAACTACCCACATTTGGTCTTCACATTCGGATAGGCAGCGACACTCTCCACTAACAATGTCCGCGGACGCATTCTACAGTAAATCTCAAGGTTTAAATTTGTAATTTCGCAAGTTTAATTTTCAGACCCGATTTATAATATAAAATGTGTTCAAAACGCGAAAGTTTAAAAAATATATTAATCGCAAAGATGAGAATATTTAAAATTTTAAAATTAAAATATTTATTTATATATTTAAAAACCTTTATTGCACTTAATCGTATAAAAGGTTAAACCAGTCAACCTTTGGGTTGAGCAATGTGAACATATGTATTTAAAGGTATGAAACATATGTAACACAAGTTAAACATATGTATTTTATTTAAATGGCCAGACATAGCGGACTATTAACAAACTGATTCTGTTTGACAACTAAATATAATACATGGGATTTTTGGCGGGAATTCGAGAAGAGTTTTTCTTTGATTAATGTAAAAATTGTGTATTAAGACCACAAAGGTTTTGATAGTTTATTAAACTTCAAAGTGACTAGTGTTTGTGCATAAATAATGTTTGTGATAATCAAATAAAAGCATGAGACTGCATTTTTCGTGTGCTCCTCGACTGCATGAGGAGTCCTCTTCTGTCCTCAATAAACCGACTATCATTTTACTCATAACTGATAACTGACTCATAACTTACTTCGACAGGACTGGACATTGAGAAAATGTGTTTTAAATCGTTTTGACTTTATTTACGAAGAAAACTTGACACTGACGGAATACACTAATTGCACCATTGCCATACATGAAGAGAAAAAAAAGAACTGATTCCGTCAACATATTTGTTTGTGTTTTATACATTTGAATTGGCTTGTATTTAAACAGCACCAAAAATACTAACTGAAGTTAAAATACTAACTAACTGAACAACTGAAGTAAATAATTTTAATTTACTAAGAATGCCATCATCGAGCTCAAGGGAGGGTTGTCACCGGGTTGTCTTTCTTGGTTGTCACCGGAGAACTTAAACCTAACCCACCTTTTTACTTGCTACCATCGTTTCGCTGTTCAATCAGTATTTTTTGCTGCTCATCTTATTACTTCTCATTTGAATTTAAAGTATCTTCAGCAAGATGTATATACAACTGTATATAACTTTTTACGTTTATTATCCACTTTATATTAACTACATAGCTTTACAACCACTGGCTTGGTTTACGGAATTTCATATTTTACATAGTTGCGAATAGTATAAACAGCAATTTGAACCCTATGAAAAACGCTTATATGGGTGTAAACGGAAGTATTCATAGTAAGCGTGAAGATTACTTCAACATTTCCAATTTTTCCCATCCTTTCAATTTCACACTTATATTATAATTCTAAATATGTATTTTTTTATCTTTTAGTGTGAAATAAACTGTGCATGGGCACACTTTATTTTACACTAAATTGCACAGATGGTCTGTATATCTGTCCAAATGTTATCGACCTTATTATTTATTTTATTTTTATTTATTTACACTTAATTTCACAATATCGTGCAAAAGGTAAGCTTAATGCCTTAAGGCATTCTCTACCAGCCAACCTTTGGGTTGATCGGGGAAGCTTAATTAGGATCTGCATGAAAGACAATTTTTAGATGGTGTGGTAAAATAAATGTAATACATTATTACATATACGTACATACAAACTTACACACATACATATGTACATCAGAATAAATATAATTACATATATAGGTACATAAGTTATATTAAGAGAACCAAAAATAACATGTTGCTGACAAAAGTAAAATAAAAATGAAAGAAAAGATAAAGCAAAAGGAGGTGGCCGAGCCCTTGGCGATGAGAAATGTAGAGGTAATGTTCTCGAAGCATCTTTTTAAAAGAGATTTTGTTAGGTGCTTACCGGATGTCAGTGGGACTGGTGTTCCGGAGTCTAGCTAGCTAGATAACCAGTACGGCTTATTGTTATCGAACGGCAGTGAGAATAGGTCTTATGACTATAAACAGTACTCAATATGGGTAATTCTGGGAATTTGGTGCAAATTTTATTTCTGGAGTATTTAAAAATCACTGTTCTGGGGCTTTTTTATTGTTTTAAAGTAGTGTGCTCTTAATTAACAACACCGTATTAATTTATACGGCGTTAAGAAGAAAAAAAAAAGTGCGCATTTAAAACAACTAAAACGTGACTGATAGTCATCTTTCAACACTTAACAAGTGGCTTTGTAAATAAATCCTTACAATAAAGTTTGAAGGATATTATCGCGTGAAGAAATCGCTTCCAATTACGACGAGAAGGGAGTTCAAAGTGCGCAAAATAATGACGGCCATGCTTAAAACTCCAGTGACGTGATTGATTGTTAAGGTATTGATCTGTTGGCTGTGGAGGTTTGGGCGTTTTGTCAGTAGAACAACGAAAAAAAATGTTCAACAATTAAACGTTGTTCAACAAATAATTTTTCAAGAAACAATTCATTACAATTCGCTCTTGATATCGATCAATAACTAATTACTCGTAATAAAAATAAACATTATTCAACAAATGTACATTGCTTAAAAAATTAATATTATGCATACTCGTAGAGACAAACATAAATATCATCCAAAACATAATCATCATCATCATCATCTCAGCCCTTGGACGTCCACTGCTGGACATAGGCCTCCCCCATTGTCCGCCATTTAGACCTATCGGCAGCGACCTGCATCCAGCGGGTGCCCGCAACCTTTATGAGGTCGTCTGTCCATCTAGCAGATGGACGTCCTCGGCTTCGTCCGCCGGTAACATAATAATCATAATACTCATAATACAAAACATAATACTCCCTAGTAAACCTAAAATTGTTTTTCGGAAAGAACATTGAACGTGGAATATGTTCCGTAGCGGGCAGCGTAGTACCGATTAGATTTAGCAGATTGATGTTAAAAAAATATTAATCGCATGTTGTTTTTTTCTTCGTAACATATTTACGTTATATATTAAACATACATATGTTTTAAATGATTATATGTTACTATTACTATTAATATATATTATTAATATATGTTACTATTAATATATTTTTATAGAATAAGGCGGCAGACGAGCATACAGTCCACCTGATGGTAAGTCGATACCGTCGTTCATAGGCATCCGCGACACATGCCAATTGCAGTCCTGAATGACAAACTTTGCATGCTCCCGGATCCACCGTCCGCCCACCTTTGTAGATTAATAAATGGATTGGGAGAAAGGGTTGGGAAAATGGAGAGGGATAGGATGGGATGGGAATAGGCTCTGGCATATCTCACTCACTACCGAAACATGTACGTACATTGGGGAAATACGTTAAAGTAGGAATGCAATACGTTTCACGGTAGTCTTCTGTGAGAGAGCGGTAACGTGGCCAGTCGAGTGTGCCCAGCGGCTGTGGGAATGCAGCGTGCACACTGTCCCTACCGACCTAGGT
Organism: Sesia apiformis; assembly: GCA_914767545.1. Classification (NCBI taxonomy): domain Eukaryota; kingdom Metazoa; phylum Arthropoda; class Insecta; order Lepidoptera; family Sesiidae; genus Sesia; species Sesia apiformis. The sequence continues at coordinate 4,349,756 of OU611958.1, forward strand.
TTCTAATAGCAGCGGTAGGGGAGAGCCCTACAAAACTATTATTTTATGTTACTATTAATATTTTTAAATTGATTTAATAAAAAGAGTTGTTGTTGAGAATTGAAATCTATTTTGTTATTAATCGGTTGTAGTGAATTGCTGAAAATCTTCGTCATCATCTACACTTTCTGTTTCTAATACATTTGCAGATAAAATATCAAACAGACTTATATTGTTATCTGTGTCAAAGCTATCTTCTGTTATATCACTTAATTTAGCGTAACTGACCATAGAAATATTCACAAGCTACAGAGCATTTTAAACCGATTTTCGGAATCCACAGTTTCCACAGCAACCAATTACAAAATATTGCATTCAATAAAACATTGATCGGTGGTAACTGGCTCCAATATACTGTTTTTTTTTTATTTTCCAACCCCACTGTTCTGGGTCAATGTCCCTTCCCTGCCAAGTTTGTATTTGATAGTACACTCGATAAACTTGCTGTTGAGCTGTTGCGATAGTAGGTGGTTAAGATAAACAGCACAACATCGACAGGAGACTTTCGCAGGTATAAATGGGTCCAATAACGATGTGCAGCACATCTGCTGCACATCGAATTAAAAATAAAAATGGTTGTCATTCAGAGTGGGTTGGTTTATAACCACTTATTATTATTATACATCTATCTATTTATTACAATGTACTGTAATAAAGGTAAGTATTTATATGAGTATATAAGTATATATTTGTATTAATATTATATATATATATTATGTATTATTGTACCTAGGTGTATGTGTATTGTATTATATATACTGTTAGTAGTCATTTTTAATGATTGCACGATGCACCGCCCTTCATATTTCTGTTTAACCAAAGGTTGACTGGCAGAGAATGCCACTAGGCATTAAGTCCGCCCTTTGTACAATGTTTGTTTGTGCATTAAAGTTTAAATAAATAAATAAAAATGTATTACATAAAGTAATAGTAATAGTAGAGTATACGCCTTGCCATATATGGTAGTATAGAGTATGTAAATGAATCTTGGGTCTATAAAAAAATGTAGACTTTTTGTAGAAAATTTTCCGATCTATAATCGTTGTAATATCCATTGACCTCTGAGCTATAGAAAGTGACGAAAAACTGTATTTCGTTTTTTTATGACCAAAATCTAAAATCTAAATATGACATTACAATCGCACAAGCGTTATCAATGTCGATTTTTGATCTGTTGTTTAGAACACTTAGAAAAGTGTATCCCAAAATTCAGATAATTGGGATTTTATATTGTAAATCGGTTCTGAATGCGTAAAATAGGTCTTAAGTAGGTCAGAGTCAACTCGTGACCACAGCTAGTGTAACCCGTGCCGAAACGTCGGGTAGAAATGAAAGGTATACAAAAATCTTCAATATGACGCGTTCAGAAACCATCTACAATATAAAATGTGTACAAACTGGGTTTTTTGGGCAGATTGCATGATTTTTTGTCTAAAATAACGGGTTGAACTTTTTTATTTTATAGACTAGTGGGCGGACGAGCAAGCGGTCTCACGTGATGGTAAGTGTTCTCTCCGCCCATGGACACTTGAAACACCAGGTGTCGCCGCCAATCATACTTTTATAGGATTATGTGCAGCCTAGGTACAATAAATTCGTCTAATATCTTTGGCGACAAAGTGTATCTTAATCTTTGCACTTTTGTATTCTATAGTGCTCGTCGTTCATCGGGAGATAAGGCATTCTTACATTTCTCTTATGATTCTAAGAACCACGACGCATCGTGGTTCAGGTGCGATGGGGACCTTGTACTGATCCCCGGGAGACCTCCAACATCACCCCTTCTAGTCTGCCCTTGACCGCCACACGCACACTCATTATGTCATAAAATTATCATTGTACATTATCATCATTGTCTCATTATTAAACCAGAAAAATGTCTTATCTCTCTATGTAATCATTCTTCAACATAAAGAAATCACTCACCAGTTTATCTTCAATAAATATACTACTCATCTCGCACGAGCATCTTCAACGGATCCTCCTGTTCTCCAGTCCCTCTAATCTCCTTCTTCAAACTGCCCCCGGCTACCGTCGTTCGCCTACCTCCCTCCATTTTTTATTTCTTCCACTCTCCCCTCAAAAACGGTGCACGTCATCCCGTCGTAATCGAATCGTGTTGCCATTATAAGGAAACCCATAAACAAAACGATTTCTAGAGTATTGTGCCACTATATTTATTTTATTATATTATTTAATTAGTCATTAGCCTACCTCTTAGATATTCGCGATACTTCGCGACACCAGGGGTATGCGGGCGCGCCGCCGACCTTGAAAAATTCTATTCACAGCTACGATATGGGGTTGAAGAACCCCATATCGTAGCATAATGGAAAGACCTCTTGAGGCAGTTCATTCCACAGCCTACGGGTTCGCGGTATAAAATGATTTTTGGACCGAAAGTGCGCGATACCTCCGTATCGACGAAATGCGGATGGACCGCACTTCTGTAACGGGAGGTGCGGTTGTAGAAACCCGAGATGGGAATTATATTAAATAATTCCCCATTGTACACACGGTAGAACACACAGAGAGACGTAACGTCTCTCCGAATGCTGAAGGATTCTAATCCGCCCGTGAGATTGGGAATAAAAAATTAGGTTAATAATAATAATAATAATTATAGGTCACTGTTTACGATGCGCACACTAGGCGCGCACCTGCCTCGCGTTACGCGAAAACAGCCCGAGGAATGTGCACTCGGACCCAAATGTAGTAAACTTACACAATATCTCTCCACCAAGATGGTGGGTAAGCACAATAAACAATAAATTTACACAATTTAGAGGTCTCACTTACCCCAGGTGGTTTTGCCCACGCACAAATCTGGAAAGTGTTCCTACGCTAGTCCCTACTAGACGTGACCTATCTTAGTGTGATTGAATAAATACATACATTCCCAATAGATACTTGTGTAGTAATCAAGTCTCGTTCTGTGGTGAGCCGGTGGCCGCTACAGTTCGGCAAATCACACACGGCAGCAAAATCACCTCGAGATATCACTTCCAATACAAGCACAATCACAATAAGCAAATCCAACCAAAACACTCGCGTGGCACAAGGATATCCGCGTGCAAATCCAATCAATAGGCGCGAATCACAAAATCAACTGTCCGAGCCCGCGGTGTGAATTTATCTCCATTTAACTCTGCTCGCCGCCGAGCGCGTGTTACTACTCAAAAAATATCAAATTCTCAAACCGCCTTCAATATGGCGGGGACAAAAAAAATGTTGCTTCAAATAATGAATGTATGCGGGTATGCAAAGATGCTCGCGCCAATTCCAAACAGTCACAAATTAGAAAATGAAAGCAATATCTAATAATGACGCCATTATTTCATAGAGCGTGACGAACAGAGATAGCAAAAGCTCTCCATCTTATCCCTACCCCAAATAATTTTTCAAGCTTTTAATTTAATATTCTAATGAGTTTTGAACATTTTTTTAATATTGGTTTATATTTTTCTTTATCAATTATTATTTGAGTTGTAGAATGTTCCATTTTCTGAAACAGTCAAGTACCTACGCTATTCCGGAGATTGTTTCGAATATAAAAATTAAATTCTTAATGACAAGTATATAGTCTACGTACAGAAAATATGGATATGTTCCTACGGTATGTATCGATCGTAATAAAACCTTTCCCACTTTCCCAACAACCACAACGTTGTATAAACCTTTTGTTCAAATCCACTTTTTGTTTTTGTGTCATTCATGGCCCAACGTTTATTACTCGTAATGAGTGTGCTGGAAACACCTTACTTTTGTTCTGCTTGATTGCAAAACTCTACTTCCTATATCACTGTATACATGGTAACTAAACTCTGTATTTCTCTATAATTACTGCCAATGATTAATATAATTATAACTGACAATGTTTTACTTGGTAATTTCTAAGTGTACCATCTGTCATAATTAAACTGACGGACACAAAAAAATCGCTATAATCCACCCAAAACACACACACACACCACATTATACTATACTCACGCATGGCCACGTACAAAATGTTGCAAAACAAAGCATTTATATCAAATTTTAACCAAGGAGGTATGTGTATGTATGTATTGTATTACTATACGTGTCTATTATAATACTAACTAGTAGTTAAGTTGAAAAAGGTATGCAATAAAGAATTTTAAATTTTTCAATTAGTTTGTCCTTCTACTGTAAGTTTAAATTCTCTTTGATCCACTAACACATAATCTCTAAGTTTTCTCATTTAGTCGCCACTTTATTTAAGTCATCAATCCATCGGATTCTGGTCAATGTTTAATTCCATTGTGAAGGCATCCCCAGTCACTTGTATTACTTTAAGTAATTTTGTATTACGTTATGTTACCGTCCTATCGATACGTCGAACGGTGACTATGTACCAGGAGTTAGTACGTAACCATAATAAAATTTAACTTTTTACTGTTGGTTACAAATTCTGTATTTTGATTTCACAATCTGCATTTTGTATTCATATAATTAAACCCAATCCTTGACGGATTAATGGAGATACGAATATTTTACTTCTACTTACTTTATTTATTCAAATCATTTCTAAAGGAATTCGATGGCACTGAATAAATTTGGACTTAATTAAAAAAAAAGATATGAGCCCAATAATAACATTCTTCATTAATCAGAACTGACGTCTGGGGACAAATCAGCGTCATATTTAGTTCATAATTGCACGAACTTTGAATGTGGCATGCTTGGATCTGTTCGTTCGAAACACATCTGAACGCACTCGCACGTGAATCTCGGTTCGAGCGTTTGAGTGATAAATGATAATTGACTACTATTTTAAGTATACTGTTACACTCGTACTTTCTACCCACTCGAGCGTATGTGCTTCCACGTGGATATATAAATGCGGAGTTCCAATAGTATGGAAATAGCTATCGATTGAAGGCTTTACTCAATTCGTTCTTTGTCTTGATCTTTGTCGTTCTTGATTTTGGAGCGTTTGATCAATTAAAATTTGCGGTTGGGGAATTTTGAATAATATTGTTCTTGTGTAATAATATTGATTTTAGTATAGATAATAATTTTATTAATGATGGAACATTCAGAAAGCTCAATAGTGAACGTTCGTTTATTGAAGTTGAATAAAAACTAAATATACTTATGTATAATTGGATTTTCGATCGATTATAATTTGACTTGTGGCAGTGTCTGATTATTTCGGTTAATGTGCTTCTGACCCAGATACCAAGCTTTTTTTATAAAACGAAGGTGGCATATGAGCAGTCCTCCGGCCTTGTGATAAATGGATATGGTCGCCCATGGATATCTGAGACTAGAAGGAGTCTAGAATGACAAAATATGTTGTCACTAACCCCCCCCCCCCAACCGCCCCGCCCCCCCGATGCGCTGCTTACCTTTGGAGATTTAGGAATCGATTTGGAAAAAATAGGGAGGGGTAGGATAGGATGAGATGGTATGATAACGGGCACTGCACTATATCACTCATTACTAAAGTACGTACATTGGAGAAATAGGATAATAGTACATTGGCACTGCACTATATCACTCATTACTAAAGTACGTACATTGGAGAAATAGGATAAATTGGATGATACAACACATTTTACGGTGAGAAGCGGTAACTAGGTATAATACAGGCTAAGACTAAGCCCTTACAGGCTAAGGGCACCTAATAACACTCTAAATAGCGCTACAATTTAATACATAGGAATTAAGTTAAACTATTAATGTCAAAATTATTCAGGTATATATGTCAAGTTTTTTTTAATAATGTTTTGAATTAAGCCTATGCGCCAAGAACTGTTTACCATCAGAGTAACTGTATCCATATCTGCAACGTACTTTTAATAAAAAAGTGAGATGCAAAAGTTACACATTGGGGCAAGGCCACTGGGTTACAGAAGATAGATGGGCGGCCAACGGCCATATTTATAAATAACACAACTACACTACAGCTACTACACCTAACCACAATAGGAATTTGACAGAGAAGAATCGCCGGACCCGGAATCAATAGAAAGTCAACAAAAGCGGCGTCGTTGGAGGAATTTTTATAAACAACTCAAGGCAAAGGGAAAATGTTGCTTTTATTCCGGTTGAACGGAATTTTTTCCTGAAACGTTTTGTCGTTAATATTGCAATTAATTTTGGAAAGGATTCTCTTTATTCCGTTGCTCTTATTCCATTGTTGACATTAAACAGGGGACTTGTAACGGGAAAGCAACTCTTTCTGGTTTTCTTTATTGATGTCCTTTGATAAAGCCTTTAGCTAGGGTTAAGTGGAGCGGTTTTGTTAAGGTGCCCTTTTAATATTTCAGAATCTTTTCCAGTATCTACTTAAATGTCTTCCCATAGGGTTGTTTTTAGAATGAAGCGAAATATATCTTGTATTCGTTTGTGTATATGATCGAAAATAATGAGATGATTATTAAAAAATTGAAATGTTTATATATTGAACAATTTTTAAAATGAGTATGTTTACCTATTTACTCGATATTTTAGTCGGGTTGTATCCATTTCCACCCTATTCTACTTCTCCACATTTTCTTAAACTTTCCTCCAAATTAATTCCTAAATATTTAAGATGGGTAGCGGATCTGGGGCGTGACCATGTATGTATCAGGGATGTCCATGGGCGTAGTATCCATTAACCACCAAATGGACTGTCTGTTGGTCTGTCAAGTTCCTTCTATAAAAAAAAACGATCTTGACGTTGACTTACTTTTTACTTAGGTACCTACTTCGGCAGGTATCCTACAGCTTCCAAGGTCAACAGCATCCGTTCACCATCAGGTTGTTTGCTGTTCGCCAGTTTTTTTTCATGAAAACATCTAAAAACCCATCATTGAGCAGAAATCTCCACTCCGTCGCTCTCGGGCTTGCTTCGTATCCCATAAAAATAATATATAGACAGATGTCACTGCCATTGTTTTCACGTGAGTTACGTTTACTCAAAGGCTTGTTAGTCGATGATAACAGTAAACAATTGACTATTCAAAGCTGTTTGTCAACGTAGGGCAGTTACACAATAGCCTGACATCGCCTGACGATATCCAATACACCATTTATCGAGTCCTCTTTGTGTTTGTGCACAATTAATATTTACGCATGGCAAATATTCGTCAACATAATGGCAGACGTTCGAGTCTCTTCCTTATTGCGTTGGCATTGAGTTAACTATTTGCTAATGCTTGTGAGTTCAAAGATTTTGTTGATTAATTACTATCATGGATATTCTGATTGAAACAAATTCAATCGTCACATTAAACTGGCATCGTAACTATGATACTCGTATATAAAAATGAAATGACGAATGATGATAAAATTAATGAATAATATAAAATATTATTCACGGTAAGTACTCAGCGCGGCCCATGGATACCTGCAACACCGGGCAGTTTGCTGCCGACTATGCGGAATCCTGTTCATTGTTTCAAATGCTTTCACGCAGAAATTTTGCAAGGTCCTGGGGGTCTACTCTGATTTTACGATTCCGATGTTTCGGGCCCGACCGAAGTTCCAACGAACGAAGTGCTATAACCCTACTCTCACTTTCCTTCGTTCGTAGCTCTATATATCGTGTAATACCAATTATTTAAAAGGTGAGATATTGTTATCGTCAAATTTGACGTTTGACCTCCAAGTATCTCCTGCCAAAATCTCATATTTCGATTGTTGTCTCGTGCGATGGGAGTAGTTTCAAATGTCAAATTAAGTTCGTTCGGGCCGATATATCGTAGTGAATATTTTCGTGGTAGGAATCTACTGAAATATTGGACGAAACTTCGTTTTTCGTGTTTTCGGAGTAGACCCCCTGCTTCGGCCCTACGGAAAGGACATACATAGGCCACAAAATTAAGGTTCCCGTGGAATAATGAGCACGAGGACGAAATCGCAATCAAAGGCCAATTATCAATAATTTCAAAATAAAGCATTTCATAGGTTTTCGCGATTACTATACATAGCAATTAAACAACTTTGAACGGTTTAAATCGCGTATATTTGACATTATTTATATCCCGACGTTTCGAACACTTTGCAGTGGACGTGGTCACGGGGGCACCCCGTGACCACGTCCACTGCAAAGTGTAATTGCTATATAAAGCATTTCAGTTCTCGGAAACTAAAATGGCAATAATTCCATATAATGGAGAGTAATCGATATGAAATTAATTCGAACGCGATTCGAAAGCGTTGAGGGTAGCGCTTCAGAGCATTCGGACCGAGATAGACTTTTGCATTGTTAAATGAACAAGTATTTAATTGGTGATTGAAGCCGCCTTTGATGATCAGAGTCAAGATAAATTAACTTTAGTAATGGATGTTTTTGGCCAGGCCCACGGTTCTAATAGCAAGAATTTCTGTGAAACTCAAGTTTTATTAGACAGTTTAATTATTTTATACTACCTACACTTTCACTTTTATTACCTCAGTCGTACAAAACTTTTGATTCTGTGGATCTAAGTCCGCATTTATTTTAGACATCTTACTGACCTCTCTGATTACCATTTTCTCGTGCAACCTTGTGATTCAGCGAGGTAATACGGCCAGCATGCTGGGTATCTTATCATAGGTATCAAATTCGTACAGTTTGTAGGTAGTTTCTTTTTTTTTAAATACTAAATATATATTTTTTTTAATTTAAAATAAAATATTGTAATATCGGCTGTTCTAATTCCAAAGTAGATATTCTAAAATGAAATATTCCGTTTTTCTCTAATAGACAATAACAACGTTAATATTTCTTAAAGGTCTGATTTCTTAAAGAAAACGATCACAATTTTCCGGAATTGTTTACGCTAAAAAAATCATTATATATTCCAGGAATACTTCGAAAGAGGTTTTGGAGTTACGTAGGTTCAAGCAAGAAACTATATCAATACGAATATTTACAGGTGGTCTAGTTCCTCAGGGCTTGCGGTAGCGACTTTTTTGTCCCTTAGTGACCTTCTACGACCCCCACGGGGGGAGATGAGGTGGTGGTGGTGGTGGCGGTAGATTAGCAACATTACAATCTCAGTAACTGCTGTATCCATTTTAAAAAATCTTTCATTTTCGATTCATATTTTCTCTCTCTAAATAACAGGGACGAGAGCTATCATCCTCAAGATACTGTTGGAGCTGCCGCGCACTCTAAATAACAGGGACGCGATTTTTTTGCGCATGATACCGTGAAAACCATCTGCGCGCTCCTGCGCGAACATGCCGAGGCGCTGCACAATAATATTATTATTATTTGTAATTTTAAGAAAAAAAATAATCTCAAGACTTGTTCTACTTGATACACGTGTTCCTGGACGATGGTACACGAAGCAGTTTACTAAACTATAGGAAATAATGGAAATAGTAGAATAGGAATAATGGAAATGGAAGGAAATAGTGGGAGGGGGAGAGTGCACGCTGCAATCAAACAGCCGCTGGGCGCGCTCGACTGGCCACGTTACCCCTCACTCACAGAAGACTACCTTGAAATGTACTGCATTTCCCACTTTATCTTATTTCTCTAATCTACGTATGTGTTTCGGTAGTCAGCGAGATGTGCCAGAGCCCATTCTCATCCTATCCGTCCCCATTTTCCCAACCCTTTCTCCAAATCCGTTCCTATATCTCCAAAGGTAGGCAGCGCATCCGGGGTGGTGCCAACGTTTTTCATTTTGGACTGATGTTGGCAAGTATTGCGGATGTCTATAGGCGACAGTATGTACTTACCATCAGATGGACTGTATGCTCGCCTGCCGTCTTCGTCCATAAAAAAAAATATGATGTTGAAAAAACACACCTGGGTTTTTCCGAACATGGTAATTAAATATTTGAAGATGTTTTACCTATACCTACACTACACTACACTTAGATTTATTTAAAAAAAAAACAAATTTATCATTCATTTTTCGGTTCTACCCACTACTTATTAATAGTCTTTTTTTGTTGCCTATAAAAATAGTACCTTCCAATACAGAGGTTTTATTTTCATGGGAAAATATTATGGATCTTTTCAAAATATTAAGTTAACCAAAGGTATCAAATTTACTCAACATTATTTAACGTAGTAAAAGATAACAATTGTATTTTTCTATACATTTTCCTTAAGGATTTATTTTTCCATTTTTAATAGTGTAACTACTTCGCAGAAATTCTTATAATCGTCAAAAGATTATAAGAATCGTCAAGGCTGTCGTCTTTTAACTTATTTTTTTAATTTGAATCTTTTTGATGTAAATATTACTTAGAAAGAAGTATTTTGATAGAAGGACGAGGAGGCTTTATAAACGTTAGTTGAGGTCTTTTATCAAGGTTTTTGAGTAAAATAAACAGGGTCCAACTTTCGTGAAAACTTCGATTACTTTTGTAATTTTCGTTCAGTGTTCCTTATTTCAACAGAGCGTTCTTGCGTGCATATGCGTATGTGCGTACATGAATGCTTGCATTTATGCGTGTATATGAAGTAAACAGCGTGTGCATTTCCAACTATTGTTAACGATTGTCAACGATGGTTAATTAATAATATGTTGTTAATTAATAGACTGTGGCACAGGTACATTCAGTGGCCTGGATATTACTTGTATATAAGCATACAAGCCAAGCGGAGTTTTCAATGTAAATTATTACGCTAAACCTGCGCCAAAGCAGACGAACCGAGGTAACTAGGTCTTTAAATAGTTGTCTATTAACTGCCGCTACTTAGTCTCAAAGCTAATGTACGCTACTGCTTCTCACTATTCCACTCCAGTATTTGTTTTCCATAAATAAAAAAAATCATAAAATGCGTGTCGCAGTGAAATGTGTTTCTGCCACAGATTTCCTTAGAAACTAATAAAATTTCACATATTATTCCCAAAATAACTATCTCATATCCCAGAAAACGGGCGTAATGAAATTGACCTGCGGATACAAGGTTATTATAGAAAGGTACGATATAACTTATTACCTGGCTCTTAGAGGACGTCGAAGGACTTTATCAGAAAGTTAGGATTTTCGGTTCCCTTTTCATGGCATGTTACTGTCAGTTTATCCCTCGTTGCCCTTCTAATATGGGTTCTTTGACGGTCCCTATACACATTTAAATATCTAAGCAATCTCAGTACAGATATATGGTGACAGTTATATACATATATTGGAGTTTTGACTATTTTCTGTTACTAAACATAATTGAATGGAATTATTAATATTGATAAGTAGTGATGATTGATTACGAGACGTTCTTAACGATTGTTTTAATTGTTTAAATGTTGTCTAATTGAAGTTGTGATACGTTACAAAATCTCATGTTGAACAGTCAGTCATAAAATGCGTAAAAAGTATTTTTATACTTCATACGGTTAAGTTGAAAATAATTGCGCACCCCTTAACAAATAATTTATTTCGTGAGAACGTATGAAAATTAACATCTTTTGTTTTAGGACTTAGTTAGAATTCAGCACTATTTTCACACAAATCACTCGCTCACTCGCAGCGATTTATGGTCCGTTTCAATACAATTTGCCGAAATCAAAAGAAAATTAATGAAATATCTCATAACATTTAGTTATACGACTATACTCTGTTCGTGTTAAGAATGCAGTGAATCTGATTATTTTACCTCGACTACTATCTGTTCGCGTTAAGACAGATAGTTTAATTATTTATCGTTTAATAAAACATATAAAAGGGAACCAAATGAACGGTAAATGAACATGCGTTCTTAACGCGAACAGATAGTAGTCGAGGTAAAATAATCAGATTCACTGCATTCTTAACGCGAACAGAGTATAGGGCAAACTTGCAGTCTCGTTAAATTAAATTTTTAATACGTAAACAATTAAGTTTATCTACATTTTGGACAAATCGGATTAGAATAGCCTATAGGTATATAGATATAGTTTTTTTTAGAAAAAAGGTGGCATACGTGCATATAGTGTCCACCTTATTGTAAGTGGATACTGTCGTCCATAGACATCCGCGATACATGTCAACATTTGTATAGAATAACAAACATTGGCACTACCCTGGATACGCTGCCTACTTTTGCAGATTCAGGAATGGCTTGGGGAGGGATAGGATAGGATGGGACGGGAATGTGCTCTGGCATATCTCACTCACTACCGAAACACGTACGTACATTGGGGAAATAAGCTAAAGTAGATGCAGAACATTTCAAGGTAATTTTCTATGAGAGAGGGGTAACGTGGCCAGTCGAGTGCGCCCAGCAGCTGTGGGAATGCAGCATGAACACTCCCCCTACCGATCTAGTTTTTCTAATAGTAGCTGTTACTATACAGCTACTATTACTATACTGTTTATCAATAGAGTAGTAGCGTGTAGTGAATAACACAGAGTAACAAAGTCAGAGAAATTATTTCAAATAAGTAGCTTCAGAAAAAGTTGTAGAACAAAAGTTCTACAAGAGAAGCCATATCCATAGTGACGATAGTTACGATACGAAGGAGCGATTGCTCGTCTAGCCTCCGTCTCATAAAATAACTAATGTTATGACAAAGGTTTTTCTCCTGACCCATTTATTTACCTACCTTTTATAGTCAATGTCAATGAATTAGGAACTAAGTGACTTACTGACGGAGTAAGAATCAAGTTTCAGGGCTTTCTTTTCCGACTTTGGTAAAAACTTGTTTCTAACGACTAGGTTTTGCACGAGTAATCGTGTAAATTAGTTTAGTAAACGTCAAAAGTATTGAAAATATTTGGTTGAATGAAAATAGCGTAATAATTAATTGTGGTTTATTAAACCTATATCTCCGCCCGACGCTACTATGACAGAGTCCCTCACCATACCAACCCTCTAGTAGTTGCCAGCCTAACCTATGCCCCCGATAGGGACCGTCGTCGTTCTCGGCACGTCCTAGACAACTCCGACGACTCGATTGCTGCTGTCAATGATGTGCTTACACTACACTCACCAGCTACACATATACACCGTCCCCGCCGGCGGAGACGAGGATGTCCCATTCGCTACCTAGTGAACACACACCGGCCTTTAGCCATCACTTTTACCGGGTATCGGCACGTGCCTGGGTGCTTCTCATCTACTTGCGATCCCGCGGTACCCTCCCAAAGCAACGCTCTAAGCCGAGGTCCGTTCCTTCCACTGGTCTATCAGCCGTTAGGCTCGTTGCTGTACATACTTTTTGCTCGTGACTGAGCGCCTTCTGCGCTCGCCCTAAACCATACATTTCCAGTGATTCTTGACAGGCCACAATAATTTAGCCACTCCGAAAAATAAGGAAGAAAAAGACGTAGGTACATTATATTAAACGTTCATGGATGATTTGTTGATTACTAACTTGATGATAGTGATGTTCCTTTTAATGTATGTACACATACATACTCTTTTATTACCGCTTACATCATTGAAATTTATGGCCAAGATATGCCATTATTACTCCAAAGTTTGTACGCCATTTGCAAAGCACAGAGAACTGGCTGAATGCTTATTAATATCATCATTGTACCTATGTTTAAAAATGCAATGCAATCAGCCCTTTCAGTATCCACTAACGGTCATGGGCTTCCGCATGCACATTGCCTTATGCGTGAGGGATGTATGGCCTTAAATGAATAAATAAATCTAATCTACAGTAATGAATATGTGCTTATTTATACATTGTAACGAGCAAGAGAAGAGTCTCTTACTGCCAGTTATACCTAAGATACATAGTCTGTTTACATTTCAAATTTAGGAAATGATCTATTAGTTTTAATTAGTAGGTACAATTTGTGGTTTTTATAATATAATTTTCTCTTCTATTCACCGTTCTTTTCCAAAATAAAGAGTAAAAAGAACATGTGTATGGGTACAGATGTTGGTTAACACAACGGACCCATAACATTTTTATAGACAGTATTGTGAGAAAAAATAACAAGGCACGAAATCGAGGAACAGCTGACAGCTGAGTTGACAATGATAAATAGAGTTGGCGAAATGTTTGGACCGAAGAATAATTGTCCCTGGTCTTAAGACAGGTCGACTTTATAATCCGACAACTGGTCAAATGAATGGGTTCAGCATTTTTTTACAGAAATATTTTATTGCTTTTCTTCGAGATCCGGGGATTGATTCTACTAATATAAAATTGACTGTACGTAAGCAGAATCGCAGCGGAAACTGTAATAAATATCATGTTCGTATTCCACTAATTACAACGGTTTAGTTAGCAATAGTATGTATTCTACTAGACAAGCAATGCAGTACTAAAAATGTCACGGTCAGTTGTTCACAATGTCTTTAGTCAATCGCTCGCAAGCGAGAGAAGTGTTTTATATTGTAATGTAATACATCAAATTGACATCAAACGCTGCACTCAACAAAATACAACATCTTTAGTTTAATGTGGGAGATATAACGTTGTTATTATTTACATGTGCACTGTATTTAAGTGATTTGAAGTTCATTTTATGTACCTAATTAACTGTTTTATTTTGTATTTTCCTATAAAACCAAAATAAATTATATTGTCGTGAATTAAAGTCGTCAGCCATGTTAGTATGTCTATCCCGCTTACTCTTACTTTAATCATGTAAGTGTGAGTAGCGAGAGCGACTACCACTAATCACATTTACATAGATTCTAGAACATAAGAAACACTTATACAGATGAGTCAATTTCATAACAATGGAATTAGGTAGAATATGTACCTACTTATTGGTACCACCTACTATTTTTAGATAGTTATTGGCTAATGGAAATAGTATATTTATGAAAATCTGAGTTACATACTTCGATATTTCAAAAATTATTCTCAAAGGACAAAGAAATCTTTTGAGGGCGTAGCCTTTCATAACTACATATATAATTTACTTACTCTTAACTATCATCTCTTATGCATGTATATACTGTAGAAGCAATAGTGATATGTATTGGCATATATACGTGCGTATATATGTATTGTAACAGCTGAAATTTTATCACATTAGTATTGTATTTTAGTTGAACCCACTCTATTATTATGTAGGTATAGATTAAATTCACATTGCAATACTTACATATATCATTTCACTACAAATGCGCAAACTTCCGAAGTCAAAAAAAATAAACAGTTTACTCTCAGAGACAAAATGGAAATAGGCAAAGATTATTTCGTGTCGCATCTGCGTGTGCGCTCGGTTAATCACTGCATTAAGTTCCTCCCTCCCGCTTCCCGCATCCCAGCCGGCACAACCCCCGCTGTGACAGTTTTTCTTTAGAATTGCTTGTCCAGTTGTCATAGAAGTCATTGGTTTTCCTCGAGCCTTTAAATAAAAAAAATTGAGTGCCCCATTTAATTGTCGTAAGGTAGTTCTGTCTACACGGTAATTTAGTTCCACCCACGTGGAATATGGGGTAACATGAGGGGTCGAATAATTGCTTATCAAATTTTCACGAAATATCCGGTTAGGACCTTTCCTTTGATGAAGGTTCCACCTTTCCATGTAAGAGTTTTCACGTGTTAATGCATCTCCTTGTTGGTTTTCTTTGGACAGTGATTTTTCGTTAAAATTCTTCTACTCTTCGTGGATACCTAAGATTGTACAACAGTATTTAACAAAATACTATAATTTAATTATCATATCATTGCCATCAGCCTAAGTTGGAGGGGGAGGGTGCACGACACACTGCCGATACACTGGTCCAACAACCGCTGGGCGCACTCGGCTGGCTTCGTTACCACTCTCTAACAAAAGACTACCTTGAAACGTACTGCATTTTCCGCTTTATCCTATTCCCCAATGTACGTATGTGTTTCGGTAGTGAGTGAGATATGCCATACCCCATTCCCATCCCATCCTATCCTATCTCTTATCATTTATCTCTAAAGGCATCTCTACATCTCCTACATCCGTACATCCTGGTGAACGATAACGTTTGTTATTCTGCACTGATGTTGGCATGTGCCGTCCATGGGCGACAGTATCCACTTATTACCAGGTGGACTGTATGCTCGTCTGCCGTCTTCTTTCTATAAAAAGTTTTACCGCTGGATAGGTTTCATCACTCACTACTGACTCTCTACTGACACAATGGTACATTATTATTAGTGATTTATTTGTATGATATATATTAAATAAGAGAGATTATTATCTAATAGGCGTAATTATCCTCGTGCAGGCCTGTAAACCTTTGGGGGGTAGGATTAAATAAAAATCCCATTATAATAGAATCAGACACATTTTAGTATAAAGGTGTTTATTATGCACCACTGTTAAACAATCTCCTGTATAATAAGCTCATTTACACAACATCGAACATCGCGTTTCTCGAACATCACTCGAACAAAAGCTACTAATAATATTTATAAAATGTAATCATCATCTGATCACTTTTATCACTATTAAGCGAGAATTATGTGTAGTTTGATCGCATACGAGAATATTCTCGCCCGAACCATTCGAGAAACTCTCCTTGTTTAAACGAGCCTTTAGACTTTGAATTCTCTAATGAAACTCTTGTACCTGTAACGTTGCGTAAACGTTAGAAAAAGCAATTTTTAAATATATTTTTTTTTGAATATCTAAATTCTTGTGGTCTCAGCCTTCCAAGAGTCACTGCACATGTTTTGATTAGTACGAGCGCACAAGGCGATCAGCCAGAGAAAATGTGTGGTGCGAGACTAAGGGCTCCCATGCCGGCTAACCGGCGAAAAGAACGGACCTCGGCTTAGGGCGTAGCATTGGAAGGACACAGCGGGGTCTCAAGTCGGTGAGAAGCATCCAGGTACGAGCCGATACTTGGCTTGAGGCACCGGCCTTGCTAACGTGGTGAGGGGAGACGTGTCTTTTTCTCCCTGTACGGTCTTCTTACATCGATTTACCTGAGAATTCGCTATAGTTTCACGGTAGAACAGAGAGCACCGAGCAAGATGTATTAATTAGAAATTTCATTAGAACGTTCCAAGAGACACTTTCCCTATTTACATTAGGAACGAAGAAAGATTTACACCCGTAGCCTTAATGAATATTTTCATCTCGAGCGAGCTTATTAATATTCGATTTGTGTGAGTCCGGTGTGAGTCCAAAATATATTATACGTTACTAGTCATGTGTGTCTATCATAGTCATTGCAAGTGACCTCATGTTTTGTACCTTTATTACATAAAAAAACATCTTCTTTATATTTATAAAACGCACAATCTGTCTGTCCTTCTGTCTGTCTGTTAGCTTATGACTTTGGTTGTACTGGACGAATTTTGATGCGGTTTTCAGTATCGTGTAGAATATTTATTCCCGTAGATTTGAGTGGACAAGACATTAATATATGTATCATGAGACTCCGGGTCTCTTTGACTAATTGAAAACGTATGCCATTTGTCAGTTGGTTTTGTCTCTTTCTCGCTTATGGTGATAACATTATGGTTCGAATTCTCCGTTGCATATTGTAGTTAGCAAAAAAATTATACCTCAATTGCCTGTAAAGCATTGACCAAACGAACCTTCACATGATTACAAATTCCTTCTGCGTTTGTAAATGTCTTATTTGGTGACTGTAAAGTTCAAATTCGTTGTTCTAACTGAATGGATAGGTTTGTTCTACATTTGCGGTTAGCGCTACCTACCTAACCGCTTATTTAATAAGTTGATAATGACCTGCTGATAATGTTTGTATTTGTGCGAAAGCTCGATTATTGCCCAATCGAGTATTGCTACTGAAACAGGCATTATCTGATGTTTACGTTTTGCTTATGAATTTTTCATAATCTAGAAGTGACAGAGCATGAGCTCTGCGTGCTTCAAAGAAACTATTGTTCTCTCGTACATTGTTTCGAAAATAGCAAGCGACAGAATGCTTTATTTGACTTCAAGAGCACCTTATATGCTTTATTTTATTTTTTTATAGAGAAAAGGGCGGACGAGCAAGCGGTCTCACGTGATGGTAAGTGTTACCGCCGCCCATGGACACCTGCAACACCAGGGGGTATGCGGGCGCGCCGCCGACCTTGCAAAATCCTATTCACAGCTTTATATTCGTATATGAAAATATTTTGTTAATGACATAAGAAACTGGCTTTGTTATAGCTATATTAAAAATTAAAATGAACACTCTTTAAATTGCAGTGTTCTGGAAGTGTCTGTTATCTTTTCAATGTTTTCAGAATTCAATACTTGTCGCTTGCGGACTTTTTTTTGTTTCTCTGTCTGTGAACTATTCTAAAGAAATATGAATTAGATTTTCTTGCAGTTTTCTCCACAATTAAACTATTTGCTAATGTGAGCAGTGCCCATAGCATTAGCCTATTTCTATCCACTGCCAGATATAGGCCTCTCTCGCGAAGCTCTTCAGCTTCACCACCAAAAGACCATTTCAAATTGTCTATTAACCTGGACAGAGGGCGTCCCACACTGCGCTTTCAGGTGCGTGACCTTAATTCGAGGACCTATACATACAGAAAACAGAAAAATCTCGATATATACAAGAAATATTTAGTCCGCACTGTAATTAAAACGTAGGAAGTCACCGTTTATCTGTATTTTCATGACCAGTGCGGTCTTCAAGACACTATACTGTGTACTGAAAAGGAAGCTATAACGTAGGGCTCATCAAGAAAGCTGCGAATAGTATTCTGCAAGGTCGGAAACTTACCTGTATACGGGTGATGTTGCAGGTGTCCAGGGACGGCGGTAACCATTTACCATCGTGTGCCATTAAAGTACCAACCTGTATAAAATTATTATAAAAAAAAAACAAGTATAAGATTCTACTACTGTTTCCAAACGATTTTGAGTGGTACTTCAGGAAACCTAATTTGTTGTGAAGTGCAGCAACGTTTTCCTCAAAAGTATGTTGAAGATCTTACAAGCGCCACTTGTAGTGCTAATATGAGCAGAATCTAAAATTGAGGAAAAATGTCGTCCTAGAAATTCGAACCGAAGAGTTCTCGAAGTAGTTGCAACGAAATTTATGTAACTGTTCTCGGAGATTGTAGGAATTTGATAAAAGCTCGTGTTGTAAGTATGAATTGACACAATAGTGGCGATGTGTGACAAATATCGTTTAACATGGTCAAATTTTCACAATTAAAATCACAATTAATTTCACACACAATTTCAAAAAGATTAAAATTTTGAATTAACAGATCACCCCAAACACTGCACTTATGTGTGAAACGCCCTCAAGCCCAGTGAACTTGAAGAGGTTTAAAAGACTGATGGAAAGGTATGATCTGTGGAATGGTATAGCAGAAATCAAAAAGTTACAGTACTGCTAATTACAGAATGCCGGTCTATCTTCGTGTTTGCGACCGTAACCGAACGCCGAAAGTTGTACGGTCAACCAATTATGATTGTAGGCCAGTTTAGAATCTTGTCGCAAAAATTGCAACAGGGCATGTCTTCGGATGTACCAGAAAATCGGTTATGTTCGTTGCTATGAAAAGATTCTATATTGGTGTACGATTCCAATTGGTTCCATTGGTTCAAATATACAGCGCTTACAACGTGATGAACTTTGAAAGTGTGTTTGGATGTCTGCTTCCTTTATTTTATCATTCCTCATCTTTTCGCAAGTTAATTTCAGTTCTGTATAATGGATACCTACAATATTGAGGGGGAGAGTGCACGCTACAGTCCAACAACCGCTGGGTTTGTTCGACTGGTCACGTTACCCCTCTCTCACAGAATACTACCTTGAAATGTACTTACTGCATTTCCCACTTTATCTTATTTCCCTAATGTACGTACGTGTTTCGGTAGTGAGTGGGATGTGCCAGAGCTGTCCCATCCTAACCCTCCCCATTTTCCCAAGCCTTTCTCCAAATCCATTCATATATCTCCAAACGTAGGCAGTTTATTCGGGGTCGTGCCAACGTTTGTCATTTTGGACTAATATTGGCATGTATCCCAGATGTCTATGGGCGACAGTATCCACTTACCATCAAATGGACTGTATGCTCATCTGCCGTCTTCGTCCATAAAAAATATATGAATAAGTTTAAGAAATCGATTGTAATAAGTTCAGGGAATTTTGATGTTTGTGGTATGGACATCTATCTGCTTATACTTGTTTAGGTTCATAATATTCATATATTGTAGTAAAAATCCAAAAATATTTTTTTCCATGCAAATTTATAAAAACTTGAAATTCGAAGCTATCAGGTATTTGATTTCATTTTACTTGGAAGTATACATTTATAAATTCTAAGCAACAGTGCGTTTACCCTTCATAATTCCGAGGGATTTTCGGAACGCCACACCGATCCAATGCGGATTGATGGCCTACTTACCTAAACATACTGGCATAATATTAAAAAAATCTATCCTTTCGAAGCCTCCGTGCAAAAGGGGAATGTTTTGGCACATTACTTGATCAAATATGTTGGTGGGGTGGAGTATGTGACCCCGCATATAAATGAAATTGGAACTTAAGCCATAATCTTTTAATGGATCCTATGGGTCCACTTAAAGCTTTGGTTTTAACAATATTTTTGTTACTATGCCATGGTAATGCGTTGGGCTCGAAGGTTTCGTTGTGGAAAATATTTTAAGTAAAACTAATTTGAAAGAATAACAAAAGGAGTTCGTCAGCTGTCCAATGAGATGAGGCTATTAATCGTTCGGGACTAATTTGAAATTTTCATGCAGCCTAGATTGAAGTGACTTTAAATGGCGAGTACCTGGTTTAAAGCGCAGTGTGGGACGTTCCACATCGTTACGAACCTCAAGATGTAGACTTGATAAAGTTCGCAGAATTCTTTTTATCTCAGCAGTTTTAAGCGGAATGCCCTGGAAGTATGTTAGGTTCGGAGGTTTCATTGCGGAAAATATTAGCAGAACTCATTTGAAAGAATAATGAAGGGGTATGTCAGCTGCCCAATGACATTAGGCTATCATAGCTAATTTGCAATTCTGATCCAGTCTAGAATATTTGACAAGTCCCTAAATGGAGACTACTTGTCGGGAAGTGCAGTGTAGTCCCATCTTAGTGAACCGCCGACTTGAAGAAGTTTGCAGGATCTTTATACTCCCAGCGGTTTTAACCTATATGTGGCTGGGAAGGTAACCCGTGTAACTTTTGAAACTTTTAAGGATTTTTATTTATGGTTCCAGAAGTCAATTTTATATGTGACGCTTGGACATGACCAAACATTTCTTAACGCATTTCGTAATACTGGTTTATGAAAACACTGTATTTTTTGGAAAAAAATAATTAATAACATTTTACATACAGTAGTGACGCGATAGGTCACTACTGTATGTAAAATGAAATTAATTATTAAACTGTATGTAAATGATACTTCAGAAAATAAAATACACTTTAGGCCCTTTTATTGGGATATAATTTTTATAGCAGCAGATAAAATTGATCAATCAGCAAAATACTACACTCAATTAAGTCAACAAGAAAATTTACTAACAGCAAATGTTTTGTCCCGTGCGCATTCCATCAACTGCAGATTATTCCGAAAAGAAAAGCAAAAATGTATACCTAAAATTGTGTATTAGGCGTTTGGTGGTTTAATAATAATTATTAAACTTAAAAGTGATTTTCGTGCGTGGTGTGTAATAATCAAATAAAAGCGTTGGACTACGTGTGTTGTGTGCTTCCAAGCTGTCCCCCCCTTCTGTTCTTAGTAAACCTACTATCGCTATACTGAGCGACTCTTATCTTACCCCGACGGGACTGGACATTGACAGGATACGCTTTAACTTTAGACTATGAAATTGTTTATTACGAAGAAAACATGATGCTGGCAGAATGTGCTAATTGCACCATTGCCTTAAATGAAGAAAAAAAAGATACAAATATGACAGGTCTCCCGCCGCCGCGGTCTGAAAACACGTGTAACCTACTTGATTCTGACTCTATCTCGCTATCTCGTGAAATTTACACGCGGCATTGATGTTTACAACGGGTAAATATAATTAAATGTAAAAAGTCTGTATATAATAGAAATACGGGAAAGAATATTGTATTCCACTTTTACGACTATTTTTTATTTAAAAAACGAAAAGATTTGGTTCAAAAATTTGTTTATAGACAAAAAATTGTTGGTCACGACCGGGCTCACAATATAGAAAGTCTTAGTTGTGGTATTATTTTAAACTTTTTGAGAGGCATTCGGTTTTTAATGTACTCGTATTCTAATGAGTTAGTTCAATTTATTTTGTGAAAAACACGCCTAGTCTTTAAACGAAATCGACATATTTACGTTAAGAGGCTTTGTATAATTCAGAGGCAAGCAGGCTTAGTGACATGGAAGTAGATATGCTTCGACGAGTAATGCTATCCGTTTTATCATGACCCCTCTGCTCTTATTCCAATGTTCAGCAAACTGCCTGTGTCGACTGTAGGAGTTCTACAGGTGAAGTTATACTGGATGACTGAGTGCTTGGTAGAAAAAAGTAATGCCAGAGCACTTTGCTTCTAATGACATGGAAGAAAACGCTTACCGATAGTTCGGAAACAGTTTGTATGCAAATGAAATATTGGAAAGATAATCACGTTCGAAAAATGTTGTACCACAAGATGTAAGCACGATTTTACATAAACCGTTTTCGTGAATTTGTTTTTAAACATTATAATAATAATAATATAAACTTTATTTCAAGCAAATAAGACTCATATGCCTAAATTAAAAAATAATTTACTATACCAAGAAATAAAACACAATACTTGGACCCACTTAATTACTGAATTGCACACTGAATCTTTAAATCTAAGAACCTTTTCTCTACGAATTCTTTCTGTACTTTATGTTTTCCCCAAAAATAAGTTGAATAAATGAAGTCTCTGACTTCAATAAATACTTTAACTTGTCGGTATAAATACGCATCACACATTAAAAATCTATACGACACTTCATAACCAACTATGAACTATTGTTGACTTCTCTTTCTGCGAAGGGTGCTCCATAAAAAATACAATTTATAAAGGCTCTTGAGGCTCTACTGAGGCCTTTTGTCGGGAACTCGAGAAGTGAAATCGAGTTTGATTTATTATTAACTTGTAGGTCGTAGGTTTCGTGGTTTAATAGAGACAGTTTATTAAACTTCAAAGAGGATTCGAAGATTATTTTTAATAATCAAATAAAAACATAAGACTACGTTTTTCGTGTGCTTTCAAACGTTCCAACTCTTCTGTAGTCATTAAATCTACTATCAGTAACCTTAACCTACCAAGCAACCCCTAACTATTTCGACAAGACTGGACTTTCTAAGTTAAGGTTAATAAGTTTCTCTTGTTTGTGACTCAACACATTTCTATGGAAGTCTTCATACTGCTCGACAACCGCGACCGCAAGTATGAAAATAAGAATATATTATTTTCCCATATTATTCTAGGAATGAACGTTAATAATAAGTATTCTGTCTAAGATTGTTTCCTCATATTATTCTAAGGCATGAAATATCTGATATAATATACTGAGTGCGAGAAACAATTTCTTCGGGAGAAAATATTATTGGAGCAAATGTTAGTTTCATTTTCGTAAATGTGTAGTTGTGCTTCGTAGATTGTAAGTCGGATTATTTGGCCATTTATTTTAGGAAGCAAACTAAAAATAAAAACGTTGTTTGAAAGAGACGTTACTTTTATTCAGCTATGTGTAACAATACTGTTATGAGTACCTTCTTTTACTTGACTTCTTGCTGCTAAATTCCTAAGGCCGCTAATGCAAACCTTCGGAAAAGAATTCTGTTACTTTGTTGCTTTGTTGCTGTTACTAATGATTGCTCTTTGAATTATTGCTATGTATCTTCTTCGGAAATTCCCTAAAAATTGAACAATTATATATAGTAAGAAAGAGTGCTCAAACTAAATAATTTGTTATCTAATATACCAATAAAATATATAGAACCTTCAGAACGTTCTCCCCGTTAGAAACAAGATTAATCGTGCTCAAACTCTCCTTCTTCCAATTATCGATTAGGCTGATATATGCTTTCTAGATGCTTCTGAAGAACTTCTGAATAGACTTGAGCGTCTCTAAAACTTGAGTATTCGCTTTATTTTTGTTTCAAATAAGTTTGACCACATTTCTGAGTGTAGGAAGAAGCTTCAGTGGTTACCTATTCGTTCTCGCCGTAATTGTTACATTCTTACACTCCTCTATAATATTCTTAACAAACCTTCTTAGCCTTCCTACTTGCGTGACCGTTTCTCGTATTTTTTTCCAAGATCTAGACTCCTCAGAACTCAAACCTTCTACCTGTTGAAGATCCTTTCTCACAGTTAACATAATAAATACTCTGTCAAACTATGCTTTATGAATTGATTTAAGTAAATAAATTTAATAAAAGTATAATTGAAATTAAAGGTCTTACGTCGTACAGTTTGATAGGTTAAATATTCTGCTGCATAGCACAAACCACCGAAGAAACCCATGCGATTAACCCTTTAGTGATTACGTGGGGTTACAATGTCGAGAGGGTATTTGGCTGTAATCCACCAAACTGTCCCATACTAAATGCGTGGTTTCCCTATCTCGACCTTGATAATTAAACAGCTATATTTTTGACAACTTACAGAAGATGTGATTACGTGAAATGTACTAAAGTGTTTCAAGACTAATATTTTATTTATTTATTCTTCATTGCACAGTGACAAAAGGCGAACTTAATACTTTCAAATCAACCTTTGGATGTTGACGTTCAAATCAAGAGACGTTGCGTAGGTGCAATAAGACTTAAAATAAAGAATAATAATAATAATTTAGGGGTTCCTGGCTAAGAACACTTAGTTATGTGTCTGGTGAATTAGGTTGCGTGTTCGCATATTGAATCACTTAAAAATATTCTCCAAATACTTTATTTTACATGAATTCAATTAACAATATTGGTTACAGTTTGGTTGGATCGGTTAGCAAGAGACGACTGAAGATAGCTGGGGCAGAACGGTGCCGCTTAGCCTCTACTGCTGAGTTAACAAAACACTGTGTCTAACATTCGACACCATGTCGACACTGTGTCCCTACAATACTAATTGACGCGGACACATTATTTGAATTTAGTTCTATAATACATATAAGTACATACAATAATCTTAGACACATTTGCCTCGCACGTGTAACAAGCTCGATTTATTGAATTTTTTCCGATTGCATATTTATTGTACAAATAAATATAATTATAAATATTATTATACAATAAATTAAAGTTCACTTCAAGATTTAAACAGGCGTTTTATTACTACAAAAGAACCAGCGCCCATCCTACTTCAGCTAGAGATTGTGTGTCTGTCTGTTGACGTGTGCGTGCCTTTATCGTCAGTAATCAATGAATAATTATATCATTACATGTTAACCTTATGAATCTTCAAATACAAAAACCATTTAAATACAAGAGCACATATATGAAACTTTATTCTTTGTTCATTCCCTATATGTATACAAGTAAGTAAGAGTATATGTATAACTCAAAGCCGTGAAAACTTTGGAACATAAATGGACTAAAATTAGCCGAGTGATCCTTCAACGCATCTCCCTTTGGGGTTGTAAAGGAAAAGGTTCTCACGTATTGCGATAGCTGAGTAAGGGTTATATCGATACTAACTTTTGTTTACAGTGTTTTAGTACACATTAATGGAGCGAAACCACAGAGTAGAGAAGAAGGAGCGTGGAATCTTTAAACCAAGCTTATAATCTGAAACTGCACACAGAGATTCCGGTGAAGTCCTGAGACAGCATGGTACTTTCCGTGCACGGCAGGAAGTTGATGTAAGAGTTCACGTAAGGATCCTTTTCCCAGGTAATAATAATTAATAATTAAGTCGATATTAACCGTATCTTAATACAGCTTGAACACTATTGAACAGTATGAGAGTAGTTGTGATAGCAATTTCTAGCGTAGGTTAAAAATACCAAGCTTGTATTAGGTATTGAATATGTTTAGATACATTTTCGTATAACGATTCTATACTGGCTGGTTGTACACCAGTATAGGCACTATGGTATTGGACACTGTGGTCAAGCTGAGGTTTGGGATTCTATCTTCAGTTTATGTGATTATTTTAATACTCATTATTATTAAAACAACGATGTAGCCTATCTATAGAAGTTCTGAGAATCCAGATGTTCCCTATTATGAAAGGGCAATTCAATTTATGCGAGTTAGTATATTATTAAAATCACTTCATAAAAAATCGCTTCAGCAAATCCACTCAGAAATCGGGGTATGTTTTCCTTGTATGTATTCTGATCTACATATTTACGAATTCAATATTTGAGCTGTATTTCGTGCGGATAAATGGATTCTCCGACATAAACTAGGCCAACATAGTGGGCTAATCCATCATTAATTCCATGCATTTTTAATTTCAATATTATTTTTGAAAATCATAATCAATTTTTTTTATCCTAATGCGATACATGTGCGTGTTGTTCTTCGCATAATTTCTTTATTCTAGGACTATTCTTATCTATTCGCATGTTGGGAACATGGAACAAATATTAATGCTCCTGTGTTTTACAATTACTCTGTGAGCCAGTATTTATCCGAACTTGCCAGAGTTATTCTAGATTTTAAGATTTTTTTTAATTTTAGTTAACTTTTAAAATTAATTTCTTCGGTTTGAATTTTGCCAACACGGCTGAGGAACTGTCGTCGGCAACACTGAATTACGGCCGCCACACACGATCAGTTGAAACTCTCAGTTTTGACTGAACAGTTAAAATTGATGTAAGTATTTACTTACATCCTTAGTAAAACCATTTGTAAATTGTCATTTGTAAGTCTTTAAATTTGTAAAACCGACAGTTTTTATACCACACATGTTCAGTTTTAACTGATCGTATGTGGCTGCCTATCAAAGTCTACGACTATAATAATGTGTTCACGAACGTAAAAATAATTTGTAATCGTTCAAACGATAGACTGGAAAACGGTATAGAAATGTCCATATATTCTTTTCTAAATATTTATTACCAGAAGTTACATGAACTGGAAAATATAAAAAATATATATATATTTTCCGTGGCTAGGAAAACAGACAATGGACTATTTATTTCCCGCCACGCTTGCAGGAAATATTGTTCCACATGGGAAATCATGTCTCCGTTTAATGTAGGTGATGAGTTAGATAGTGGTAT
Organism: Sesia apiformis; assembly: GCA_914767545.1. Classification (NCBI taxonomy): domain Eukaryota; kingdom Metazoa; phylum Arthropoda; class Insecta; order Lepidoptera; family Sesiidae; genus Sesia; species Sesia apiformis. Next base: position 4,376,758 of record OU611958.1, read on the forward strand.
GTTGACATTTGTTATCTGCCAGAAACTAGCGAAGTAATTCAATTAACGTTATTTACCCTTATATATAGTGAACTATTTGGCACATTTCTGTGGTTTCGTAATTCTATAATATATGTTCTACTGATGTATAGAACTGCAATAGCTCTCCCGCGACTTGAACTTTATAATAATTCCCGAGGGATTTTCGTTATGGGTCTGGATTATGGAGTCATATATAATGTAGAAATTACAATAGAATAAATGAAACTTCTTACTCCATAACACTATTCACGGGATGGAGACATTCAATCTTAGTAGCCTGAGATATGACAAAGCATATTCCCATACCATCACATCTTATCCCATTTTCGCAACCATTTTGTTAGTCCATTCCTAAACCATCAGGCACCGCACCCTGGGGCGTGACAGCTTATGTCATTCTACACTTATGTTTGATTATATCGCAGATGTCTATAGGCAACAGTATCCAGTTACCACCAGATGGAATGTCAGCTCGGCTGCCGCCTTCTGTCGATAAATAAGCTAACCCAACTACTTGAAATCAATTTTACTTTATTTTTTTCTATATGCATATGTTTGATAGGCTATCTTTTATCTTTTATGGAACTCAAACGAGTTCCATAAAAGATAGATAAATAAAATTCTTTATTGCACATAAAAAAACAACACAAAAACAACAACAGATATTGTAAACACAAAAATGCTAAAAAGACGGTCTTATCGCTGACAGCGATTTCTGTCAGACAAACTTTGGGTAAAGAGGAAATAAATATTTGGATCACGGGTATATACGATTATATTATATACGGGTATATATGGATAAAATACGATATCCATATATACAGTTATGTCATCTGAGAGAAATTAGAGTGGGTCTCTAGTAACTTATAATGCGTAAATTAACAGGCTTTGTAAATCTAGCTTTACAGCCTACCTACACAATATTGTTATACGATAGTTTCACTGAAATCATTACATATTGAATATGGCTTTATAGCGCTTCCTTGTTTCAGAATCCTGTTAAATTGCCATAAAATGGCCACAACAAAATTAAGGGCTCGTCAGGAGCACAATTGAGGCAGGAAATTAAACTGCTCTACTACGTAGTGCCCTGCACTAAGCCTGGCTTTTATTCAGTTCGACCACGCTGTTGTTGTGTGGTAAAATATTTAATTAAAATAAAATATTAGGTTATTTTAACTTTTGGCGTATGACGTGTAGTACCGTGACGTAATCTCTGACGGCGGGCCTGATTTACAAGTTCAAAGTCACTCAGTGAGCGATAGAAAAAAAATCGGAGTATATTTTTGCTGATCAAAATTTGTAACAAATAAATAAAGTTGCCGACAAAGCAGTGGGCAGGCCATATCTATCGCAGGACCAAAAACCAATGGGATAAATGTGTCCTCGAATGGAGATCACGTACGGTGAAACGCCTTTGGGTCGATTTGAATAAAGTTGCCAGTAGAGGCTGAATAAGAAGAACAAAAGACCGCGTGTGGTGGTGGTCATTGGGGGAGACCTATATCCACCAGTGGAGAGAGGCTGGTAATATACATGGTAAATATGTGTTTTATTCGGCGTTGTGTCATCGGTGGATTACAAAATAGCATGCCGCTACGAAAGAACATAGAAATTAAGAAACGCCGCAATTTCAAATATAGATGGTTTCAAGTTGGCGTATCTACGTACGATTGAGCTTTGAAAAGCCAGACAAAAAGGGCATTTTTAAATGTTATTAGTTAGTTAGTATGTGTGCAGTGATGTTACTAGTATCGTGTGTAAACACATACAAAAACAAATTCTGTTTGAACAGCCAGAATTAAAAAGGAACAGGATAGAGGGTACAGAGATTCATATACTTTAATAACAACAACATCTTCACCCACAGTCTCGCTGTAATCACAATTTATATAACTTTTTGTAATGGCCTGTAAAGCGTTATGCAGACGTTATGCGAAAGCAAACTTTCGCATTTTGTACACATTTTATATTCTAAATAGGATCTGAACATGTATAACAAAGGTATTTGTTTACCTTTCGGCGTTTCGGCACCGCACCAGCCGTGGTCACGAGTTGACTCAAGAGACGGGTAGTCTAGGATGGGAGCTGCAAGCAGTTTTATCACCATTTGATCTTCACATTCGGAAAGATTTCACTAAAATTTGACCACTGATTGGCGCAGTTGGTACCTGCTGTGCAAAAGATCCTGGGTTCGATTCCTGGTCGGATAAGCATTTGTTTAAAGATAAATATTTATTCTAGTATTGATGTGTGTTTGTCTTTGTGTGTGTCTTTGAACCCACAACACTGGAAATCCCAGAGTCTGCCATTGAGTGTGGCGTTATTTCATTATTTAAAGTTTGAATATGGTTTCTCAGTTTATTGTATTAAAGGAGAAGTCTATTTAAAGTTAAAGATTGCATGACCGATTTGTAAAGTGATTTGCGACGCTTAAAATTGTTGGGATATATTTGATGAAAGGGTTTATCTAAGGCAGACATCAATGATTGTAATTAATTTAATTTGAATCGGTTGAACTTGCGTGACTTAGAGATGTTCTGATACGTTGAATAATTATGTTTTAGATGTAATTTGTGAAGTAGTGTGCATATTTTTATATCTATATAGAGATCCGTTTATTCGAATTTATCATCACATGTATATTACAGTAAAAACAGATACAATTTGCTATTTTCTTTTGGTAGACTCTTGTTCTATATAAAAAAGTGACCCTCACGACACTTATCAATCACGATCCTATATCAAGTACGACAGTTATATCATGTTGAATTTAAAGATGAAATATGAGAAATAGTGCTTTTATAATTTTGTTTTTTTATCGATAGAAGGTGACAGACGAGCAGACAGTACACCTGATGGAAAGTGGATAATGTCGCATCGCACAATAATGACAAACGTTGGCACACCTCTGGTTTCGATGCCTAAATGTGTACTAATGAGTACGCCTTTATTTTCAGACAAATAGAATCCATATTTGTTAGTAGCGACTTACACAGCATTTTAGGAAATTACTTAAGCTGAACATCAGAATCAAGGAATACTAATAATACTACACTGGATGGTTTGTTAAAAACAAACAAAACGTCACTCAGGGTATGTCAACAGTGATTGACCTAGTGATTGACGATGGAGGAGTTGGTGTTCCTGCTAACCCGGATTCTGTACAACAGAGATGTGTACTTTTGCGCATTATAGCATAAAAATCATCTGTACGCGCCTCGGCAAACATTCCCGAGGCACTACAGACACATGGCAGTGTCAACAGCATCCTAAGGACAATTGTTGTATTGGACCCGAGGGATGCCGATCGATTTCTGCGAGTGGCGTGTCCACGAGCTGTTGGGGATCGAGCAAACCTGCGCGCCAATAATCCAATCCCGTTCAATAATCTGGTTCATAAATAAATATGTATTAGTTGTATTGTAGAGACCATAAATCTACACGAGTGTTGTCGGGCGTTAACATCTGCTCATTTTTTCCTTTTTTTATATTCTTAACACTCACTAACATACAGGATTACATTTCAATAAGTGATAACGTTTCATCGGTCAAAATTACATAATGTTAATTAAAAGAAAATTCGTTGTTTTTCGTAATTAATGTGTTTTTATTATACAAGAAATGTATTCCAAATGAAGTCTTGGAACTGTACGTACCTATTGTAATCGGTCCAGAAGTTCCAAAGCCTCATCTAGAAGGTCTATATAGGTAGATATGGTCTAAAAGATCTTGTAATTCTATTTTAGCTTTAATGTTAGTAATTTCCATACTTGACTCTGGTGGGTACCACGAGCGTTTAGCTTCGAGAATTCAATAGTAAGATCGAAACAACAAACATTTATTTTATATTACACAATTCCTCATGTTCTCATATTGTGCTTTGGTCAAATTCCACTCTATATAAATGTTAAGTGCTACATCCTCTGAATAGGCGCTACATCCTCTTTTAAATGTCCAGGTTCATTCAAAAGATTATCGCGTATCTCCATTTTCTTTTTCAATTGTACGGCAAATGCTTTCAACATATAATTGTAACCGGCTCTTTTGTCTGCACAAGGGCTGCACATTGTCTTCCGCATGAGAAAATGAATGGCCTAGAACACCACGCTGGCCAAACGAGTTGGAAAGTCCACTCTTTAGAGGTGGTGTGCTCAGGCTTGTACTTGTGTGCTCAGGTGGCAAGTCCTCAGGGCTTGTGGTAGCGGCTTCGTTATTATTTAGTCGCCTTTTGCGACACTAATGAGAAGAGATGGTGCGATGCGTTCAAAATTCACACGACACTGTAGGGCCAATATTTTTTTATTATTTAATTAATATTTATTAATTCACATGGAACGTGGTTATAGATATTAGGTTTCTAAAGCAAGTGAAACTGTAGTCTAACACTAAAATCGACCACCTACAATCCAAATACTTAGTAACACTGTAGAAATTCATTTTAGGGGAAGAGTGCATGCTACATTCCCACAGCCGCTGGGCGCACCCGGCTGGCCACGTTACCCCTCTCTCACAGAAGACTACCTTGAAATGTACTGCATTTCCTACTTTATCGTATTTCCCTAATGTATGTACGTGTTTCGGTAGTGAGTGAGATATGCCAGAGCCCCTTTCCCATCCCATCCTATTCTTCCCTATTTTCCCACTCCATTCCTTAATCTGCAAAGGTAGGCAGCGCACACCAGGGGGTATGCGGGCGCGCCGCGCCGCCGACCTTGCAAAATCCTATTCACAGCTCTCTTGAAGAACCCCATATCGTAATTTATCCGACAGTATCCACAGTATCCACGACAGTATCCTCTTACCATCAGGTGGACTGTTTGCTCGTCTGCCGCTTTTCTCTATATAAAAAAATAAATATGAGCAGTTAGTTATTTAACTAGTTTATCTTTAAATAAGTTTAGCAATTTATTAAATACTAGCCGTGTGCCCGATGAGATTTCTCATCAGCAACATCTCAGGAACTTTTACACCCTTATTTTACGCCCTTAGGGGATGAATTTTCAAAAATCCTTTCTTAGTACTCAACTACGTTATATAAGGAACTCCTGTGCAAAATTTCATGCTTCTAGACCCACCGGTTTAGGTTGTGCGTTGTCTGTCAGTCAGTCAGTGTTAGATTTTTATTAAGTAGATATTAAAATGCATTACTAAACAGCTTTTTTGTTTGTACGTGAAGGTATGTGTCAATATTTTAACGCACACAGTTATACGTTTCGAATCACACAATAGTGTGCAGCGTCGTGGTTCAGTGGTGTCGTTGGTAACAAACGTAAAAAGCAAGTGCTCAAATACTCACCTCCTGTACATGGCCTTAGCTGTTCAAGCGGTGAAATGAGGTTTCTCATCTTTGTATGAAACCTCATTTGCAATTCCAACTGGACTAGAATAGAAGATCGACGGGACGTCATTGTCAGCTCTTTTGTGTTGCGGATGGCAACGAAATTACTCACTTAGTTAGTAAGTTATTTACTTATTCTTCTTTATCAGTTGGTCGTCTGCCATTATCCATTGTTACATGAACTAAAAATATTATCAAGAGGAAACTTTTATTTGTTTATATGTATTGTAAAAAAAAAAATGAAACGATTTAGTGAAATCTCCACGTTCATATATATGTTCGATTCATATATTACAAATATATGTATTTATGCACCGTAGCTTTACTTGGATACAACGAAGCCTATATGGTAAGCCTTAACAACTGTTAATGAATAGATTAACTTAATATAGGTTTCATTCTACATTACACAGAGTTAAGCCTTCGTTATCTGATATACGACATATGTATGGGTTTAAATATATGCTAAATTTAGCTGTAATGAAAATTAACGTGCATAAAATCACAAGTATTTTTTAGGTAAATATACAGTTTGAATAATCTGGTCATCACAGGTTTTAGAACGAACGGTCTGTGAGAATTTTTGTGTAATGTAACATTCAATGAAAGCCAATGTTACATTGTAACGTCCTAGGGGGGATATATTTATACTTAAACCTTTGTTACACACTAGCCTTTTATTTACGGATTCGCGCGAGTGGATTTTGTTTTAAGATCGATGGACTTTCCCCTGGAAAAAAATACGGAATAAAAAATGTGCAAATCCTTTTCCGGATTTCATTCAGGCTAATGAAAAATAAGAAGTCTACGGACTGAATTTCATATCTCTTACTTAAAGAGTTTTAGGTACACACTTTGCACATAAAATTATCCCCTCCATTTTGGCCCCATTCTAAATAAAAAAAGGCATTTAACAACTTAAAAAGCACCTTTTGAGATATAGATTTTACGTCAAAACCAAATGTCAAATAATGCCGTTACACGTGTTAAATTACTTTAAATGAGAAGTTTATATGCTAAATTTTTAGTATTCAAACATAAATAGTTCTTAAGAAGACTATTTCAGATTTTTTTTAAATTTAAAATTTCTCCATTTAGATTTCCTTAAATTGCATACATAATAACATAATGGTCGTGGCGGAGGGATATACGTCATACGTCATGTGTATGGGTTGAAATAATTAATGGTCAAACAAGTTTCATTCATATAGGAAATCAACACGTGGTTATTTCGTCGGTTGGGGTCTTTTTCTGGGTTCATAAAATGAGACGATCATAGCAAGTCGAAGGTTAGTAGCGAGGTCGGTCGGCTATTAAGTCTGACGACTTTCCGCGGTGGTTAGGATTTAAGGGCCAGTTTACTGAACCAGAGATCATGTGCCGTCGGTAAAAGTGATAAGTTTTATGACTTTGATGTAACCCCGTTACATATTAACGTCATGTAGCATATTTTTTTTTTTTTTTTTTTATAGACTAGGGGGCGGACGAGCAAGCGGTCCCACGTGATGGTAAGTGTTACCGCCGCCCATGGGCACCTGCAACACCAGCTGTCGGCGGGCGCGCCGCCGACCTTGCAAAATCCTATTCACAGCTCTCTTGAAGAACCCCATATCGTAGTTCAATGGAAAGACCTCTTGAGGCAGTTCGTTCCACAGCCTACGGGTTCGCGGTATAAAATAGTTTTTGGACCGCATAGTGCGCGACACCTCCGTATCGAGGAAATGCGGATGGACCGCACTTCTGTGACGGGAGGTGCGGTTGTAGAAACCCGAGGTGGGAATTATATTAAACAATTCTTCAGAGCATTCCCCATTGTACAGGCGGTAGAACACACAGAGAGACGCAACGTCTCTCCGAACGCTGAGGGATTCTAAACCGCCCGTGAGAGTGGGATCGTCGACAATACGAACAGCACGTCGTTGGATAGAGTCAAATGGGTCCAATTGGTATTTCGGTGCGCCGGCCCAGAGATGAGAGCAGTACTCCATATGGGGCCTCACCTGAGCTTTGTAAAGCATAAGGAGTTGCCCAGGTTTGAAGTACCGCTTCGCTCTGTTCAGCACACCGAGCTTTTTGGAGGCCATTTTGGCCTTATTGTCCAGATGACCCCTAAATTCGACTTTGCTGGAGATGTCGATACCAAGGATCCCGATACTCTCCAAGATCTTAAGAGGTATGCTCTGAAAGCGAGGTGCTACAATAAAAGGGGTTTTCTTAGCGGTGAATGCACAGACTTGCGTCTTACTGGGGTTGAAATCCACTAGGTTCATAGAACCCCAAATCGAAACTAGATCTAAAGAGTCTTCGATTTCAGACACAAGCCTGGCGCGACTCTCTTCCACTTCGACCCGAGGGATGTTGGCGCGGCCCCTGTACAAGGTGTCTCCAGTACTGTCATCCGCATAGCAACGTATGTCACCAATTTGTAACAGGTCGTTGATATGCAGAAGGAACAGAGTTGGGGACAACACGGAGCCTTGCGGGACGCCAGCGTCAATAGACATGGTGTCGGAGCAGCTACCATCGATAACGACTCTGATGCTCCGTCCAGTCAGGAAACTGGCAACCCATTCGCATAATCCCTCGGGTATCCCGAAAGATGGTAGCTTGGAAAGCAGCGATTTGTGCCATACCCGGTCAAAAGCTTTCGCAATGTCTAGGCCTACAGCCAGAGCCTCGCCTCTACTCTCAATGGCGTCAGCCCAGCGGTGTGTTAAATACGCTAAAAGATCACCAGCCTAGCGATTATGGCGAAATCCATATTGACGGTCGCTAATCAGCTGGTGATCCTCTAGGTACCCAAGGAGCTGTGTGTTTATAACACGCTCCATCACTTTGGAGAGGAGGGAGGTGATCGCTATTGGCCTGTAGTTGGCCGGGTCGGTGCGGTCACCCTTTTTAGGCAAAGGGTGAACATGAGCTACCTTCCATGCTGACGGGAAGCTTTTTGTGGAATACCTTTTGTGGAATATAACATTGTATCAATTTTTTTGAAAGTTACGATGAAATCTATCTAATGCGGAGATCATGAATTTCGATAAAAATACTACATCTCGACTGAGGGTCACCAGCTCAATTCAAAACACGAATCAATTTCGAAACTGATTTCTACGAGATATACCATATATAACAAGATTTGTAGACGAACCGTAGGGCGCATTTCTTATCGGATTGAGGGGGGGAGTGCACGGTGCAATCCAACAGCCGCTGGGCGCGCTCGACTGGTCACGTTACCCCTCTCTCACAGAAGACTACCTTGAAATGTACTGCATTTCCCACTTTATCTTATTTCCCTAATGTACGTACGTGTTTCGGTAGTGAGTGAGATGTGCCAGAGCCCATTCCCATCCTATCCCTTCCCATTTTCCCAACCCTTTCTCCAAATCCATTCCTATATCTCTAAAGGTAGGCAGCGCATCCGGCGGCGTGCCAACGTTTGTTATTTTGGACTAATGTTGGCATGTATCGCAGATGTCTATGGGCGACAGTATCCACTTACCATCAGGTGGACTGTATGCTCATCTGCCGCCTTCGTCCATAAAAAAAAATTGAAATTAAGTTTAGTCGAAAATTAGTTCGGGTCTATACCTCGGTTAAGATGAATCAAAATGAGATCAGTAGTTCAAAAAACAAATTTAAAATGTGCGAACTTATGTTTATATTATTATTAATATTTAAATATGACAGACAGTATTTACCTATATTCCATAATTAAACAAAAATAAGCTCTATTACATTTTTGCTTGAATCAAAATTCGTCCTTTTGTGATATTACTAATGTTCAATATATATATATTTTTAATTTTTATATAAGTATTTAAAACTACTGTTACATTTTTTCTTCGAAGTAAAATTCACATATGTGTATGTAACTGTTTAAAAAACGCATACCTACGCGTAGGGCAACTTTTTGCGGAATACAACACAACATACTTTCTCATATACACTCTACAAAGTGACAACAAAAAAAATCTAATAAAATTAAACCAAAGTTGGCCTCATAATTTAAATACACGTCAAACTAGTGCGAATTGGTGAATATTGCACCCCAATTTTAATCAGAATCACAAAAAAAAAATAAAGAGACAAAATTCCTGACATTGATTTTAATTTCAAATACGATAGAAAAAAAACGAATTCGAATCTTAAAAATCGCTAAAATGCGTCAATGGCGCAGAGAATATTTTGAAAAGCAATAAAACAACTTCCATCTTTATGATTTCATTTTTGAGATTCTAAAAACTTTCAGTGTCGCCCACTTAGAAGAGAGCAAATACATCAATTTCCATAGTTTTTCTCGTAAAACATAAAAGTTGATATACAAACTAGAAACTCGTCAAATAATAGCTGACTTTAGCCATAAATTAAACGTCATATTGCAAAGTGAAATGCTGGCGATTAGTTGTTAGTCACGTCCGCCTACAAAGTTATAATGAAGCGGGCTGACATCCCGGCCGACGATTTAATCAAACCTGTAATCATTCTTTGTCCTTCCAAAAGTTGAGGTTCTAATCCGAGCGATCAAGTTTTTCTATCGCACACTGAAAGCGGGACGCATCGCACCACAATGCAGCTCACTAGCGGATCGCTTACCACCCGTAATTATGCGCCGATGTTTTGCGCTGCGACGCGGCCCGCCTCAGTGTGTAATGGATGGGCCGCAGCTAACGGCCCTAATTCGAGAATTATTCGCTGTGCGATTACATGAAGCATTGAATGTCAACAGCTAGCTGATTTAAATCATTGCGTTGAGCCGCAATCCGCCGCGCCTGGAATGTGCATTGTCGCAGTTGTGGAGTGCGTCACGCTGCGTCGCAACGCGACTGTAGTGTGCGCGAGCCTTTACTATACACTTTAAAGGGACTAATAGACATGTTCATGAAATTGTATGAAAACCAAGGGTTTCACAACACGAGTAAAGTCATGGGAAACTATTTATAAAAATAACTATAATAACGCTACACTCAAACGCCCACACCAGAATTCCCTGTGTCGTGCAAACTTGAAACACAATCTACACAGTCTGAGGTTGCAACACGTGCAACCCAAGACCCGAACAAACACCTTTCTTTAAACAAATTATTGTCCGACCGCGAATCGTATCCGGGACGTATTTGCACAGCAGGCACAATCAACTGAGCTCATTGGTCGTCAAATTACCGATAAAACGAAGCATCTCTCTCGATTCAGCATCTTTGACGATTTTTTACAATTGACTATAGCGTAATTAGGCATTTTAGTCTTTTGTAACAACAGTTTGCTATTGACAAGAATCGGAAAGACTGAACGAGCAGCGCGAGCAATCGGAGCTTAGCGCCATCTTCGGGCACACAGCGACTCACAGTTTGCGTTATCTAACGCTATATATCTGTGGACTAAGCCCTAGTCTCTTCCAGCGGGTGTAGCTCACTACTAAGGGACTACTGAGACTACTAATTAGGCGACTAAGGGATAACGGAGTCGCTACCACAAGCGCTGAGTAACTACACCACCTCTGAAAGAATGGACTCGCCAACCCGCTTGACCAGCTTGGCGTTTTAAGGCCATATATCCCTTATGCATAAGACAATGTGTATGAGGAGGCCCTGGTCCTGCAGTGGAAAATGAAAGGGCTGATTGCATTGCATTGCGATTGCAAGTCTTGTTTTTAGTTTTTCACATGATCCGATCGTAATTTTGTGCGTATATTTAACCATGAAATATATGGAACTGCATTCAGGCCCTTTGACTTGATTCAACCCAACCGACCGACATGTGCCGACATGTCATCATAGCGATTTATCGCGCTCGAACTCAGCGCGGCTAGTTCTTGACCTTAAGCGATGTTGATATTAATATTTCGATATCAGTATATATTTTAGATAACATTCTTATAGTATGATCAGGATAATAATCATTTCCACGCAACTGTTTAAAACAAATGCTTGTTTAAACAGTTACAGTTGGCAGATGTTAATGTTTCCGACCAGACATCAAAACCGAGACTTTTGACACTGGGCTAATTTATTCTCGAACTATAATAGTGACAATAATCTCTGCTAGAATATTGCAAACTATTGTTTAGTAATACGAAACAAAACAATTAAAACATAATTAAACAATTCAAACTAATAATAACAAAGCAAAACAAACAACTAATTAATAATAACTAAATAATTAAAACTAATTAATTAAAACAAAGCATGTAATAAAACAAATAAACATGAAAACATGGATCTGTAAATTTAAAGTTAAATAAATTATTTCTAACATTATTTTAAATTACTCAGTCTTTCTAAAAAAAATCATTAATAACTTTTTAACAAAAGCATATAAATAACATTATATTCGCAAAATAAACAAAGAAAATAGATAAAGTTTATTTGTGTTTGACCTCTCCTACACCTGGAGCTTCAAGCTTAATTAAACTTAATTAAAACAATTCTACAATTTTTGCATATTTCTCGAATGTCATCGAACTCGAAGAACTCGGTCTAAAAAACAGAATATATTTATGATTTTCTTACAACGAAACGATATCGTGATGTAGATTTTGTACATCGCCATTTGTTTGCGATTTAGTGAAAACATCAATATGGCCGAACTATTATCATTATTAATAAGGCAAAGATAAAATAAGCAAACAACTATAATGTAATGAACATTAATACTCGCACTAATGATAGTTTGTAGTAAACACCTCAGTTATAGTGAAATCGTCGCGTTTGGGAGACTTTAGCAAAATCCCTAATTAGGGTTAAGTTCACCGAAATTGGTACTGAAGGTTAATTTTGAACTTTCCTTTTTGTAAGCAGTTCGTGCCCTAGTATGCGTGCCTTACTATGATATTTATTTTAATCACTTGTTTGTATTGATCAACTTAGACATAGGGCACAGGGTGTCGCGCAAGCGACCAATAGTTCGAAAGGAGTTTTATCAGATCGCTTGTGACTGTTCACATTGAGTTGCTCAGTCGCCATTTTATATATCTTTAAACAGACGCCTTAGTTGACCCCATCTCTTCCCGTGACCGTCGTAAAAAGCGACCAATAGATAATAAAGCCTGAGGCCTGAGGGACTACACTATCTCTAAAGTGGACTCACCAACCCCTTAGCCAGTGTGGCGTGGAGTGGCCATACATCCTTTGTATACAGGACAATGTAAATGCCCATGCCCGACAATGGACAATAAAAGGACTGGTCACACTTTATTATTTCAATAAAGTGGAAATATAATAGGAATAGAATGTAATAAAAGAGGAATGCTTTTCTATTTTGAGGCTTTAGTGACGGAATGTTTGCCACAAATGAAACAATATTTAAAAAAACAAAAATTAGAATAATTGTATAGGGCCGCTTGAACGTGTACATACGGTGTCATGAAACTAGGCGGCCGCCAGCCGCGTGAACAAGCGACCAGCTGTCACCACAAAAAGCGACCCGACGACTAACAGTGTTTTCACTGTTGCAAATGTCGTATCGTGGATTATATAAGGATATTTGAACTACTTCCAACTGCTGGTAAATCCTATCCTTAAAGCAGATAAGCATCGTTGCCCCTAGATCGTATAAAATGATGATGTAAAAGTCGCAGATTGCTGTTAGATGAGTCATTAAATGTTAGATGAGTATAGTTAAATTAATTAGTTACAGCGAGTTAATTTAAAGTGAAAGTAGCATTAAACTAAAACAAGTGCCGCTGTCAGTGGAACCACAACTTAATTTCCGAAACACTTTATTTTTGGAAGTCATGGTGTCGTGAAAGACTTTTAATATTCCCTGTTTCAAGATTTACTTTATGCCGTCTTCCTTACTAAAATTACTTACTTAATCTAAGCTTTAATTACTTTGATGGGCAGGATTTTTAAAATTTTCAAGTTATGTTTTTTCATTTGTGGTAAAAGTCTTCGCATTTTTACTTAATTACTTCTATTGTTATTTGTAAATATTTCTGTGAAAAGTGAATAAAAAAAAAGTGGGTTTAAATAAAGACTTCCGTTGTAAATGTATTAAAGTAATGAAGCATAAGATGTTGTTTTTCTGTAAAACTTATAACAACAATTATAACGATTCATTTTAATGCATGAATCTATTCCCGCTCTAATGTAATAGATGACAATAAAATAATCAAAGCTTCTGTTAAGTGATAGGTCAATTATTGATTGATACCTATTGAAGCCCACTGCTTAAAAGACGATCCATATTCACGTATGTTTATAGAAAATAAAGTCACACTAACATAACCCAGGGTGAGACAACCCAATGGTGATAGATAACCTAGGCATATATATTCTGGAATTTCATTTCTGAAGTAGTGAGTTCAATTCCTGAGTCGTGGGTTTGTTTATTTAACTTATTAACTTATGATATTTGACTTGTCTCCTCGGTTTATTGTTTGTCGAAAATATAATATTTTATGGAATAGATACGGTAACTTTCGATTCGATATTATCCTACAGCGTCTCACTCCACACACTGTAGACACAGGCCTCGCCTACCAAATTACTAAGAAGTTTCAGGCTATACCACGCGGGCACAGTTTGGATTGGTGGATACACAAGCTTCAGTTTTTTTTTATTCTTTTACAAACGGGTTCCCTTCTGATATGATACATGTCGAGGATTTGAACTCCCTACCATACGAGTACCAGTCGAAAATAGATAATTCTAATCTATCACCATTGTAAAAGTCTAAATACTAACTAATTAATATTACAAAGCAGTATCTACTGATGCTTTCTGATAGTGAAATAAATCTAAATTAATATTTTCTGTTTCTAAATTATTCATTATCTGGAATCTGGCATTATCATTTAAAAAGGTATAATATGAGACTACCATCTACATCTACTCGTATCAATAGATGTAATGTATCTCGTAAATAAAAACATAAATTTCAAACTTTACGCAAATGATTATATGAGTTCATTATTACTTTAAGAACTCTATTTAGGGAATATAAAACTAAAACTGCGATATAAATCAAAGGTAACTTTTTCATGTCGCATTCGTAAGCCTCGTTGGCCAGTACTATGGCGTAGCCCCGTAGCGGCAGTTTGTAACCAGTTGCTACGAGGTGCGCACGCTACGAGCACGCCGCGCTACGAATGCTACGTTACTGTGCTACGAACTACTTTTAAAAGTTCTTTTAATAAATTGTACACAGATTCAAAAAAAAAGTGAATGTGATTAATGCTCTAAAAATGATTAAATTTAAATATAGTTTTAAAATTAGTGAATGTATTTAAATACTTTCTGAAATACGAACCGAATGAAAAGTTACGCTCCAGTTAACATTCAATAACTAGTTGGAACACTCGTATGAAGTTAAGTGTTGAAACGGAGTGTTAATAAAAATATATTGACAAAATTACAATGATATTATTGCAAGAAAATCGATATTTTTAGGTAAGTTCTATTTCTTCTTGTTTTTAGTTTATAAAAATGTTGTTAAAAATATTCGAGTATTATTTTATTGTCTTTTATTAAAGTAAAAATTCTCATATTTAAAATGTTTATGGACATTCAACTAAATTACTGTGCTACGAACTATTTTTAAATTAAATGCTATTAAATTGTATTAATTAATTATTTATTTTAATATTAATGAATACCATACATACTTACAGATTTCTTATCAATCTACTGAATAATTAACATGATTTATTTTCCATATTTCCTGTAACATGTTCGATAATCAATTAAGATACGACCTCCATTTATGCATTAAGAATGAATAAATAAATTTAATAAAATAATAAATATTAATAAACTCAAAATTTGCCAACGGGCGATGGAGCGTAGCATACTGGGTATTTATTTATTTATTTTAAAAATAAATAAAACATAATAAAGGGTATAAAAAGACCGACCATATCAAGAACACGGAACTGCGTTCTAAAACTCTTATTACTGATGTTGGTGCTCAGACCGCTAAGCGGAAACGACGAGATTGGGCTGGACACCTCTGTACACCTCTGTAGAAAGGTGGGTGAAATTTCTTACCGAGTGGATGCCACAAAATGGACACCGGTGTAGAGGCAGACCGACCGATGTAGAGGGACGACTTAGATGCATACCGCAGGATTTGGCGGAGCGTGGCGTTAAGCATAGCTGTTTGGCATAAAAGAGAGGAGGCCTTTGCTCAACAGTAGGACACAAACATAGACTAAAAAAAAAAATAGTTAATAAAAATAATTATCCTTTCAAAACTTAGTAATTATGCTTGAATTGTTAATTACGAAAGTCCTCAGAGAATTACAAGCTCTTAGTAAAGGCGTCTTTAATACCCTTCGTGACCATCCATTTATTAATTAAATACATCACCATTTTGTAACTAAAATTGAGCCTTTCTCATCGTCTCAAGTTCAAAGATTTCGTTACTAAGACTGGCGATGAAACATCCATTAATACTAATCCGTTTTCGCGTAGAATGTTAAACTTGAGCCGACCGTTGTTTGTTTATTTAGAGATATACTATAGTGAGATTTTATACTATTTTATGGAGAGATAAATGAGATATACTCGTAATTAAATGATCAACAAACAATACTGAATCAGCAGCAAATCGATGACAGCAAATTTATAGTACGTTCTCTGGTGAAATGGGACTCCGTAGACTTGGCGATGACATTCTTATTAATATAAAATTATTTATTTCAGTTATTCAAAAATAGGTCTGTTTGTTGACACTGAAAATTTGACAAACGTTTCACCTTTTTAGGGGTTGAATGTAGAGAAACAACTTCTCATAAACGAATCCCAATTTTGTGTTCATAGGTGCAGCCGTTTCTGCCAGGCGTTGATGGCCCAGTCAGTCGTGATATTTGTCTTTACGATAACGAGAAATGTCCGAGTATTGAAATATTTTTTTTTTTAAAACGAATGCGGCAGTTCCGATAGTAAGTGGATACTGTCGCCCGCGATACATGTCCAAAATGACAAACGTTGGAACGCCCCCGGATGCGCTGCCTACCTTTGGAAATATAGGAATGGATTTGGAGATAGGGTTGGGAAAATAGGGAGGGATAGGATGGGAATGGGCTCTGGCACATCTCACTCACTACCGAAACACGTACATATATTAGGGAAATAAGATAAAAGTGAGAAATGCAGTACATTTCAAGGTAGTCTTCTGTGAGAAAGGGGTAACGTGGCCAGTCGAGTGCGCCCAGCGGCTGTTGGATGACAGCGTGCACTAACACACTCAAAAAATCTCTTTTCTTTAAAATGAATTTTAATATGTTTGGCATTACTTCTGATTTGATAATTATTTATGTAATAAAGTCAATCATTATACATTTGGCAAATTACATTAATTTTGCACACGTAGCCGCGTGGCGGCGGCAGGTGTTACAACAACACCACCACACCTCCTCCCGCGGGTGTCGCAAGAGGCGAAGGATAACAAATCTACTGCTACAAGCCTTAAGGAACTACACCATCTCTAAAGAGTGCATTCACTAACCCGCTTGGTGAACCTGGCGATTTAGGGCCTTACATAAAAATAGATGTTGCATGTTTAAATGTTTACATGTTTGCCTTACATGTTTAAAAATATAATTGTGAGGACCCTTGAATATGGGTCTACAAGACAAACCAACCGGTTTTTGGGACCCAATTTTGTTTTGATAATATTGTGTTTCTTTGTATGTTAATAAAATAAATAAAATAATAAACAACATCTCTCATGCACAAGACAAATGTGCATATCTCCATCCACAAAACAAATGGGGCTATAAAGGAGCTACGGCTACGGCATATGTATGAAAATAAGTGAATTATTAAAATTATAATTATGAAAATAATAAATAATATAAAAACAAACTATTATAACGTACACTGGACATAAATTTTAGAAAACGAAGTAATATTATAGTTTCAAGTTAGTAGGTAATTCTGTATAACTCCAAACACTACATAACTGATGTGATTGAACTGGCTATTTTAATTAGTTTGAACTAGTTTCACTTTACAAACGCGAATTTGCACCAGAGAACCGTCGATAGTATCAAAACCTCTTAATTCCACATAGAATACTTCGATTAATTAAATATGTAATTTTGATACAAAAGAAATATTTGAATTTTTCCATATGAAACGGCAATTTCATAGGTAAGTAATACATACTAACATAGACTGCTAAAATCATCACCCTCTTTGGCTTTAGCGTAGTCGGGAAAAATGATTGGCCTTGTAATAAAGAGCTGTGGTCTCGGTGTGAAAAAGATTATTAGGGACTCATATACCTACCTCGAATATACGTATGAGGATAAGACCTAATTTATTATTGCAAAGTAGGAATTTAACCTAATTGGAATTGGATAAATTATCTGCTCACTTGCTTTTACATAATAAAGTACCCGAATTATAATTTAGCTTTTACATCACGATAATTTGTTTGTTACTTATATAAATAGTGAAGTCGGTTTTTCAAATCAAAATCTCAAATCACTTAGAAATATAATAGAATATTGGTGAATATAATTATTTACCGGAATTTAATTACATTCCTAGATTTTTAATTGAAAACGGATTTTATTATTAACGTGCGACATATACAGACCTTTTTCCTTTGTAACAGTGACGAAACAAAGGTCGCATTTCCTAAGAGTGAAGTAGTTTGAAGCGTTTATGTCGCGAAGGCCGGCGCCTGCATTGAGTCCCTTTTGTTACTTTTCGTATGCTACAGTTTCTATAGACAACTACTCGTATACTAGGGTATTGTTACACTCTACAACTCTTAAATTATAAGACTTAAAACATGCCATACCATTAGCTTGTGTCACTTCACTGCTCGATATTAGACCTCTCTCGAAGCCCGCCATCACACACTATGGCTCCATCTTCCTCTCTAGCCAGTACCGGAGATTTGTTTAAGTTGTCTTGAGAGTTTGTGCCGGGAATTCGATAAATGAACTTGAGTTTTTGTTTGATTAGTTGTAAAAATGTGCATTTTGTGGTTTGATAGAGATAGTTTATTATACTTTAAAGTGTTTTTGTGCGTAATATTTGTGATAATCACATAAAAGGGATAGGACTGCGTTCGGCGTGTGCTTCCAAAGAGTCCTCTTCTGTCCTCAGTGAACTTACTATCAATTTACTGTGAGACATCTGACTTGCTTTGACGGGACTAGACATTGACAAGATATGTTTTAGACTTTGAAGTCATTAACAAGATATGTTTTAGAAGATTAAAAAGATTAAAAAATCCAGACGGTAGTTCAAAAAAAATTTCAGACGGTAGTCCAAATAATTTCTTAATAACTCAAGTGACAAATAAAATCAATTAGTCACCCCGTGACCACGTCCACTGCAAAGTGTTCGAAACGTCGGGATATAAATAATGTCAAATATACGCGATTTAAACCGTTAAAGTTGTTTAATTGCTATATGTTTTAGACTTTGAAGACATTAACAAAATATGTTTTAAACTTTAAAATTGTTATAAGAAAAACTTGACACGGGCAGAATGTGCTAATTGCACCATTGCCATATATGAAAAGAAAAAAAAGTTGTCTCGTTTTTATGAACCTCCTGTTCTACATAAATAAATAAATATAAAATAAGAGCAAATTCACTATATGGCTATTTGGCCAATTTTCTACGAAGTAGTTTAAAACATGTGAAATATGTTGATTATGTGTTTTTATAAAAACAATATTTAATAATAAAATAAACTTTTCATTATTTATTTTAATTTCGCGCGAAAAAATTCGATCACGTGACATTTTGGGTCTATGAGGTCGCATCACTATAAACAACTTCTATTCTGAGAGGAAGGTTGAGAAATTTGTATTATTTTTCCTTATAAATTATTAAAAATGTCTTCATTATCGTATAAAATGTGTGCAGTAGATACCTATGTGCAAAAGTACGACCATTTAATATCCTACCAAATGGTTTATACAGTTAATTACAGTTAGCGCGACCAGACCAAGCATACTCTCATACATCACATGATGACATTTAATATATTACCTAAATGTTATACATGTAAATAATCGATTTTAATTACAAAACAACGACTTAACTAGACGTCTCTTTGTGCTTTTCATAGAAATCGAAATAACCTACAAACCTCGTTGTATGCATAAAGTTAAACGTTTGGTTATATAAAGTAGCCAAGGAAATATTTACATTTAATTTTAACAAATATAGAATGAAATTATTTGTTATGTGTACTTACACGGAAGTTTTCACATTTCTGATCTCAACTAAGCAAAAGTCCGGATTGCATGCAGAGATTTTCAATCATGAAACAATCTACTTTCCGCCAATTTGCACTATTAACTTTAATAAAACCACCTCCCATTTTGTGTAGATCACGAACAATTAATAAAATTAATTTATCAAATCTAACTTTCAAAGTAGAAAAATACTTAATGCTGAAAACATCTTGTGATGTGACGTCACACGGTAATCGAACATGGCTTCCTGCGTTTCGGATCTTGTAAAACACCGATAAAAAATCTTTGATTTATTTTTAAATATATATATATACACATGTATGTATATATATATATATATATATATATATATATATATATATATATATATATATAGATATATATATATAATTCGTTTTAATGCAAAAAATGTTTTATATAATTGTTGTTAGCTTATAAGCTACATTATCCAAATTTTTTTTACAATTTATTATTATTACTTTTTAAGCTTTCGGGGTTTGTACACATTTTATATTGTAAAACAGGTCTGAACGCATATATTAAAGTAGAAACGTGCCGAAACGTCGTGTAGAAATAAATGGTAAACAAAAACCTTTAATGTACGCGATCAGACCATGTACAATATAAAATTTATTATTATATCCGTCAATTGACCCATAATTGACAAATCTCTAGCTTTTTATCACCACCATCGTCACTATTCATATTATTAGTTAATTACCAACTCGGCAATGAGGTCTGGGGGGTCAATTGTACTAATATGTACCGTTTAAGTTTCAGTAGACGTTTGACTTTGATTTGAAACCGTATTATACTAATCATTATTATAAAACACTACAAGCAAAACTGAACCGTTCTACGACTAGTATCGTTCAGTTCCACAAAAAGAACCGCTGTCAAAACGGCTCTTTGACACTCCAAATCATTCTATTATTCCTCTGCGGTTGAGCTTACATTCAGTCAGTTTTATATTAATGGAATTGGCCCCCAGTTCATTTCTTTTATTGTGAAGTAAAATAATTTGATTGATCATTGAAATACTTATATGTGTAGAATGAAAAGCAAAAAGAAATTTCAACACAATACTTCTAATTCAATAACACTTGAATTGCCCCTCGGTTATAAATATGAAACAAGAAGGCTTCTACAAAGGTTCCGTTTCGTCTAAATACCAAAAATATAATTTGAGGTTCAAAACAAGTTAATAACTTTGAAAGGAGATTGCGAATCCTAACGAACCGTACACTTTTCCGTAGTCATCTTTAGAGTAAACAAATTAGCAATGAGCTCGAACCAGTGGCCTGATTTTTCGATAAACATACAAAAGGATGTATAAAATTACATATGTCAAGGTACTTTACTCGCTAAAAAGTAGGTTAATATTCCAATACAAGGTCAGTCGGTCTACAATTTCCTAGGTGTTTGAGTATCCATGGATGACGGTAGCCGTAAGTGGCTCATTTATCGTCCATTGTATAGACATGGGCCTCCTAATACACATTGTCTTGTGCATGAGTGACGTATAGCCTGGATACTGCCACGCTGGCCAAGCGGATTGGCAAGTCCACTCTTTTAGTCCCTTAGTCGCCTGTAACGACATCCACAGGATGTGATGGGGTTGTGTTATTCCCAAGCCGGCTGACACCACACAATAGATGACGGTCATCATCATCATCATCATCATCTCAGCCTTTGGACGTCCACTGCTGGACATAGGCCTCCCCCATTGTCCGCCATTTAGACCTATCGGCAGCGACCTGCATCCAGCGGGTGCCCGCAACCTTTATGAGATGACGATAATTATTTTTTATCAGATTAATTGGCCCGCCTATCCGTATGTCTCTTGCGCTCCAGAATGTTGTTGCTCTCTTGCTCAGTGCTGCCCCAGCTTTCTATCTCTGGACGTCCTGATTGAATTTTAAGAAAAATAAAATATGTAACTTCTGCTACGCCAGGTTTTTTTATCTTTAGTTCCTTTTGTTAACCTCCGCCCGAATAAAAATACCGATGGCAGCACCAGTCAGAAGGGCGATTTCGCTATTTTTCTTACGTTTTAGAAGAAAAGTGGCAAAAAGTTGTGAAGCTATAAAAGCCCTATCTAACGCTATATAGCTCTTGTACGTACCAGGCTACTCATAATTTTTATCTATGGAACACTGGCTGGTTTTATTAATTAACTGGCTAACTGGTTTAACTGGCTGGTATGTAATTATTAATTCTCTTGTGAACGAGTCCCACCATCAGACAACAATTCTAAAAACTTCTGTTTTGGGTTCTGTAGCTTCTAAAAAGAACCCTCATTTTTTTTATTTAGTTAATGTACAGACTCAACCCTTTCACTGTTTTAATAAGACTAAGCAATATAATCAGTGACGTTCAATTATTCTCCTTTCTGAATATGTGGCCATTTCGGAGAAAGCCTGCGCTGGTTAAAGAACGAGTTGTCCATTCATAATTTGATGAAACAACGGAATTTGTAATAAGATGTCGGAATTTTAAAAACTACATCTAATAAAAAGACGACTGAGTTTGTTTTAAACAAAATTACAAGTTATAAATTAAGAATATGTTAATTGAAAATAACAAAGCAAGTCAAAATAATTTTGTTTAAGGCGTTCCGCCAAACTTTTTATACATGCGGCCTATGGTTTAGACCTATGTAAAGAGATCCTCTAAAGAAAGAGATAACGCCCTGCGTGTACAGTATAATAATGCTTTCAGAACGCTTTTGAGGCTACCGCGCTTTTATAGCACATCAGGGGGTCTACTTCGAAAACACGAAAAATGAAGTTACGGTTGATAAGTGTAATACTTATCGGCTGTAACTTCATTTTTCGTGGATTTTTTTCGTAAATGGATTCCTACCACGAAAATGTTCACTTCCATATATCGGCCCGAACAAAGTTCATTTGACTTTTAATACTACTCCAGTCACACTAGACAACGATCGTAATATATATAGATTTTGACAAGAAATACTTGGGAATCAAACGTCAAATTTCACGATAACAATATCTCGCTGTTTAAATAATCGGAGAAATCCGATATATAGAGCTCAGAACGAAGGAAAGTCAGGGTAGGGTTATAGCATATTGTTTATTCGAACTTCAGTCGGCCCCGAAACTTCGGAAGCGTAAAATCAGAGTAAACCCCCTGATACGTTTGCCGAGGCACGTAACGTTGCGCATGATGACTTCCATGTCATTATGCGCAAAAAAGTCCAAAATAGGGGGGGCGGGTGTGCGCGATAGCTCCAATAACTTCATGAAAATTCGCAAAGTTTTTGCCATGTATGTTTAAAAATTAGAGAAATAAGTGAAGTAACACATAATTTTAATTACAACATTAATTAATGCTATGACAACCCGTAACAACTAATATTTTAGCTGCTTTATCACTTACATCAAAACTAAAAAAGTTAATTACTACACTACACAATCAGTCTATGTACGGCCACTACTCGATATAGGCCTCTCCAAAAACTAGCCAACACTCACAATCTTACCCTTTACTTATCCTGCCATTATCAAAAGGAATCATAATTAACCAAAAATTGAATAGAAAACGTGAAAATAGATCACTGAAAAGTGATTTTTGAGCATAAACAAAATTATAAGTAATCGCGCAAAATTTGTTTCCGTCTTTAACGAAGATTTAACTTTTTATTTTCTCTGGGTGTTTTACCGCTACTTCGTTGTATATACTCCAAGGAGAAATTTAAAACTTTATAGTGTTTCCGAGGAAGACCTGACCCACATTTAAAGAATAAAACTCAAGAATTGTGCTTAGTGATGCTTCAACACCATCCTTTTTTATGCGCAATTGTGCAACACAGAAAAGCGTCAGAAAAGCAACAAAACAAAAAATTATGGACTGTGCATCAAAGCATCTCATTAAATTATGGACTGTGCGTCAAAGCATCTCATTAAATTATGGACTGTGCGTCAAAGCATCTCATTAAATTATATTTGCTGTAGTTAAAATATGTATAAAGAAACAGTGGACCAATTCTACTAACATGTACCGTTTATATGACCGTAGTTTCACTTTTAGAAAGGTTTTAGACGTTCGACTTTCATTTAAAATTGTATTTTAGTAATCATAATAAAACGCAACAAAAGTGAACCGTTCCCCAACCGTAGTGGTTTAGGGGACTGACACTAATAAACTGATTATAAAACTGACCTAACGTTAGCTAAAGTGCAGAGGGAACGAGTACAATATTTCATCTTTCGTATTCCACTAATTACAACGGTTCAGTTTCGATTCAATCGAAAAACTATACAAAAGGGTACAAAATAACACTATGATGACATTAATGGTCATATAATTATTTTGATACATCAATTGATTGACATTAAAGTAGTGTGCCAAAATCACTTTGATGAAATAATAAAAGTGACAAGAAATGATTTATTAGTATAAAAACGAATAAACAATAAAATAATAATGATATAATGATATAATAAATGTTGTATAATTTTCTATTTTATAGTACAAATAGGGCATATAGAATGCTTGAAATGACAAGGTTGCTTAAACATCATAGAAAAAGGAATTTTGTCTAACAAATAACACACAGGAACCAATCTACAAAAATATCCGACTTTTGAAGCGCTATTTTCCCCCAATTTATCGATATACAATATCGTCCGAGACTTGGTATAATGTAAAAGTAATAAATGAATCGTGAAATCGCGGCCTTAACTTTCCGACTGAATAGACCACTTTGCCCGTGTAAGTATCTTCAATACAATCAAAGAATAGTTTACGTCACGCCATTTCCTCGTACAGAAGACTAAATGCTGCGCCCATTATTGTGTGAGGGCATCCCTTACATTTATCTACCGAATTGGGGTGCTACTGGCCCCTCATCGATCTTACCGACTACAATAGGCGAAGCAGGCAGTAAGAAATGTCAGCGTTGTGCCCAAAAGCAATCAAATGTGCGTTGCTTGGTAACGATACGCCAGAATTATTTTAAACACATTATTATAACCATATTATTATAAATAAATATGTTTTCGATTAGTGGCCCATTAACTCCTATTGAGATAGTAAGGGGGACATGCTGCGGCCTTGCACAGTCTATCCGTAAGTCATAGGTGTAGCTGCGACTAAAAATCAGTTCTATGGCCAATTGACTTAATGGCAACCGCTTATTATATTCATATTTTTTTTTTTAGACACAGGCGGCAGACGAGCATACAGTCCATACAGTATCCACTTACTGTAGCCCATAGACATCCGTGATGCATGCCAACATTAGTAAAAAATGACAAACGTTGGCACGCCCCCGGATGCGCTGCCTACCATTGGAGATATAGGAATGGATTTGGAGAAATGGTTGGGAAAATGGGGAGGGATATGATGGGAATTGTCTCTGGCACATCTCACTCACTACCGAAAAACGTACGTACATTAGGGAAATAAGTAGATTAGACGTAAGTGGGAAATGCAGTACATTTCAAGGTAGTCTTCTGTGAGAGAGGGGTAACGTGGCCAGTCGAGTGCGCCCAGCGGCTGTTGGATTGCAGCGTGCAATCTCCCTCTCATAAATTATTTATCATATTAAATTCTTAAAGTCATGTATACATATAATTACGGTTATTGAGCTCTGTAACAGTTCATTAATTCAATAATTTAATATGATATAGATACAAAATCAACATTTAAATGCTGTGCTGTAAAAGATTCAGTTAGGGTTTTGTCTCGTTTTCACAACAGCGCACTTAATATCGCCCAATGACTTTTGAGTGGCTAATCGTAGCCACTCGACTTTTTTGTATCGTAGTTTTGTAGTTTTGTATCGACAAATTACAATATTTTTTGGATTTTAAATATAGGTGGTGGGTGGTGTTGATCGGCTTTAGAGTAGCACCAGTCCAGCCCATGGATGTCTTAAAAGGCGACTAAGGAATAACAAGGCCACTACCACAGGTGCTACCAAACCCGCTTGGCCAGCGTGCCGTTTTAAGGTCAATGTGCTTGAGGTGGACCATGTTCGGCAGCGGATACCGTAAGGTCTGGTTGCAAATATGGGTGATCTTCAGGTTGGAATTACCTCTCGAGTGATTATAAAATTGACATTATTCCAAATAGCAATTTTTATTATTTTATACGTACTATTCAATGTAACAGGTATTCAATGCTTCAAGCTATTGAGCTTTACCATTCAATATAGAAGGGTGCAGATATTTTTAATTGAACTCTGTATACTTGATAAATACTGTATACGGTACTGTATACAGCCCTTGTGTGCTTGAAGTGCTTTTCATTCCTTTATACTAAGTTTTCATATTGAATATTATTTGTATTGTGCTGTCAGTGATATAACGTGTGGGAAATTAATCCTTAGGCGAAGATACTCCTAAAGTAACGGCCATACCGTAGTTCTGATTGGATAAATGAGCGGCAATTCGTAAGGTTTCATATTTATTGCCCATTTGTGACTGAAATATTAAGTTATAATTATCGTAGGATATAATTATCGCATGTGCATTACAAAAACATTGGCTATCGGCTAATCCGGAAACACTCGAACGTGTCATCCACGTCATGAATCACCGTACCTCTAATTGCATACTTTATTATGAGATACTTTATTATTTTATTGCATAGACGTGGATAACGCGTTCGGGGGTTTCCGGATTAGGCGATGGCCAATGTGTTCGTAGTGTATCTGTGTATGCATTTCTTTTAGATTTTCTCTACATATATAATGTGTTTACTATACACATGATAATGACCCATGAACCCAGTCGTTAGTGCTCCTTCGTACTGCGCAAATGGTCCTGGATTTGAGTCGCGTTTGGATATTTATTTGATTAAAGACACATGTTTGTTCGCTATTCATTTGTGTGTCTCAGTGAGTCCAGAAATACACACAGAAACGAACGTCTTTGTGTGTATTTCTGGACTCACTGTACCTTAGTGTGCCACATTGAGTGTAGCACATTCATTAATATTTAAAAAATGGTTCCAAACCATCTCTCCTCCGGTGAACCAAAATGAGGGAGAGACGTTATAACCCCCAGCGAGAGCACAGTCGGCCGCGGTTCACGGCCCTAGGGATAGAAACCGGCGAAATAAGCGTGACAATCTATTCAAAAGTTACATATATTTTACACCGCGAACACAAAAGTTGTGGAATGAAACGCCAGCTGAGGCTTTTCCGTTATGCTACGACATGGGGCTTTTCAAGATAGGTGTGTACAGGATTCTGCAAGGTCAGCAGCGCACCCGTGTCTATGGGCGGTTGTGACGACTCAGGCGCCCACTACACGAGCAGGCAACGTTAGGCATATACCCACCAATGAAACCGCGAAATGTACAATAAATATATCGCAAATTCCGCACATAAATTTTAAATAAAAAAGATTTTTCTGTTTGCCTAGAGGATTTGTTGGCATCCTACGTCAAGTGCTCGGATTTCAAACGGATTTAGTGATCGGAATAATGTCAATCTTCACAGAAATTTTCACATGAGAATGAATTTTTCTTACTTGTTTCTTGGATGAACTTTACATCGCTCTACGTGGGCTTTAAGGATTACGACAAGTAGGTACAGAGATTTTCGCAGGACTTATTAAGTAGAACCTTTTATTAAATTTCGATTTGTATAAGAAGTTATGAAAGAGAAATCTACTCTTGAATTTTTAAGTTTAGTTTTTTAAGTTTTTTAATGAATTCTTGGATTCACTGATGGTTGCGACTCGTGTCACTTGTCAATGAAATAATAATTGCAAACCACAATCGATTCAGCTGCCCTTAAAAATGCAAGAACGCTAATACATATTTATTACTCCGTGGTTCACTACGAGGTATTGTGTCATCTAGTTTTGATGGCATAATTGCTGTATGACATAATATGTAGTATTGGTACTGTGATGAAATAAAAATATTAAAATAAAACAAAAAAGTACATAATTAAATAATTCGTTAATTCTCCTATCTTTATAAAAAAAAATCCAAAGCATTTTGATTTCATGGTGTTTCAAGGATCATATTGATGTGAAATTTATTTTTGTTCAAAACACTATGTTGGGCCAAAGTAATAATAGAAGGTGGGGATTCCTTTTTTCCGCTCTTCACTTATGTCACGTTCATATCACTGATTTTGTCGGTAACACACAAAATGCACAATGTAAAATTAGATGCGACTAAAAAAATATCTTTAGTGTGACTGACGTAATTTGACATAATGTGGTTGCTAGCGTTTACAATAACACCATAAGTCATTTGGTAACATATGTCTGTCGAAACTCAGGCCCTCTTCGATAAGTTGTATATTTCCACTCCGTTAGATTAGTTGATCAGATTGATACGACTTGGAAACGTAGAGTTTTACCAAAAACATAAGCGTTTACAATGCTTGCGCTCAGCACCCTTTACTAATAATGAAACGTACACTAAATCTTATTAGCTTTCAAATCCCATACTATGAAAATCTTACATTTCACGCAACCGTACTTAACATTAATGTCCCTAACACTACAAAGCCCTAAGGGGTTCCCTTACAATGTGGAAACATTATTCTAACCAATAATGCGTTACTGTTCTGACCGCTAATGTCCTACCTTAGGGAACACATTCCTCTGATAAATCTGTTAATTAGGTATGTAAGTCTTGACTAAATTATTGTGATTGTACAAAGAAAAAGGTGCCTTAGTGACAATTATCGTTAGGGGATTGGATCCCATGTCAGGTTGAAAGTTTGATTGAAAGGATACTGTGAATAGATACTATAGTTTGTATTATAGATACAAACCGTAAGCATAACAATGACCAACTCTTCTTACATGTATATTGTCTTGTACATGAAGAATGTATGACATTAAATCATCACTGCTGTGCACGCTGCAATCCAACAGCCGCTGGGCACGCTCGACTAACCACGTTACCCCTCTCTCACAGAAGACTACATTGAAATGTACTGCATTTCCCGCTTTATCTTATTTTCCTAATGTACGTACGTGTTTCGGTAGCGAGTGAGATGTGCCTGAGTCCATTCCTATCCTATCCCTCCCCATTTTTCAAATCCTTTCTCCAAATCCATTCCTACATCTCCAAAGGTAGGCAGCGCATATGGGGGCGTGCCAACGTTTGTCATTTTGGACTAATATTGGCATGTATCGCGAATGTCTATTGGCGACAGTATCCACTTACCATCAGGTGGACTGTATGCTCGTCTGCCGCCACCGTCCATAAAAAAAAACACGCTCATCTAACGGGTTGACAAATCCACTCTTTCAGAGATGGTGTTGCTCCTTAGAGCAAGTAGTTAGCAATAGTAGTTAGTTGTAGTTAGCAACCTTGTTATCCCTTAGTCGCCACCATACCCTAGGGAAAAGATAGTGTGGTGTGGAAAAGCCGGCTGACACCAGACGTTCAAGTACACAGTATAAAAATATGGTCTAAAATCACATTCATAGAAATCTCAACAAGAGTCTAGGGTTGTCTCAACAACAAGTAACTATTCCCTACTCACATTCGCTGTGAGCTCACAGGTTGTGAGCTCGACCCTCGCCGTTTACCGATAACTATTAGCCTATAACGTCCCACTGTAGCGCACAGACCTCCCTCAGCAAATTCGATAATTTTTCACTTGTAAATTCCGAAATTCGATAAGCATATTCTTGTTTGAATGTGGAACCAAATGTACATAAAATTTCTATCTATTCGGATCACCGAGCCTAGATTCAAATTTCAAATACAGTTATTTACCGTATAACTTGTGAACTAACTAACCACGGTCGTTTGTGATAATGGCCGATGCTATGTAATCCATGTGGAAATGTCGAATAGAAATGCCTTTAATTGTTCACGTTTGAGACCGGCTTTGCAATATAAAATTTTGTATAAATATTTTTTAAGATGAACCCGTAATTCGCCCCTCATCGTCACGTTGTAACTTGTAATTAACCGACGTTTTCAGTTATTCCAACTTTTTGCTTTAATTTAAAACGGTCTCGATTTTATTGTACTCGTATGTATAGATCGCTAATTCAACAACGTTATTGAAATAAAAGATGATGGGAAAAAAATACGGATGTAGTTCCAACCCACCAACAAACGTGAATTTAGTGCAATGTATCTGTTATCATAAGCTTGCCATAATCTACCATAATCTTTATAAGCAATTGTAACCGCTAAAACGGTGCTGTGTGTGTGGGCGTGTGTGTATGTGTGATCGGTAGGGAGACAGCGCACCCTGCAAACCAATAGCTGCTGGGCGCGCTCAACTAGCCACGTCAACCCTCTCTCACAGAAGACTACCTTGAAATGTACTGCATTTCCCACTTTATTTTATTTCCCTAATGATACGTACGTGTTTCGGTAGTGAGTGAGATGTGCCAGAGGCCATTCCCATCATATCCCTTCCCATTTTACCAACCCTTTCTCCAAATCCATACCTATATCTCCAAAGATAGGCAGCGCATCCGGGGGCGTGCCAACGTTTGTCATTTTGGACTGATGTTGGCATGTATCGCGGATGTCTATGGGCGACAGTATCCACTTACCATCAGGTGGACTGTATGCTCGTCTGCCGCCTTCGTCCATAAAAAAAGGTAAATTATGAAATTTTTATGGGAACCACAAGTTTCCGCAAACAGAATTGCTGGCATTCCTAGTAAATAACTAAACACTAATTACAATTGCACATTCTCGACCTTAAACTCTTCTAATAACATCTATTCAAGCTAATATCAGGTCGTTTATTAAATAATTAACCATTCAGATCTCCATTTTACTAGCAATATAGCCGGGTTAACGGTGTTTGGGACATAAAGCACCCGAAATTGTAACGCCAAATAAAGGTTTAGCGCTCTTTCATAATGGACCATTATGTTTTTATCGGGTAGGGGTACAGTATAGGCACAATTTCCCCCTCGCTTCTCTCTTATGATGGTTATAATCATTAAGGAAGATCGCGTGTGACTGCAAGCCTGAAATCGCCGTTATTATTGTACTTATAATATAATCTTATAATAAATTCATAAACTAGCTGCTGCTCGCGACTTCGTTCGCGTGGACATTGGGGTATGAATGGTTCATTGGAATCCTACACGATCCATCCAGTAGCTTTCATGTGACGACTAATATTGTTCGTACATTGGGGGAATAGGATAAAGTGGGAAATGTAGTACATTTTTCGATAGTCTTCTTCTGTTAGAGACAGGTAACTTGACCAGTCGACCCAATGCAAAGGATCAAAATCTAATATTATAGCTGACACTACCAAAATTATCACGTACTCACATGAATGACGTAAGTATCTACATGGCCTAGTTATCTTAGCCTAAATAAGCTATTTTCACTTTCGGCAGATAGCCAATTTGCTCATAGTTCGAGGTTTCAATTACTTATCTGTATAAGTGCGTATGTAAGCGAAAAAGATCACGAAATTTTGATAGCGAACTGCGCACGTTTGTTGACGTACAAACATACTTTCTTGGCGACAAGATGTTAATCTAAAAGTTCTTGTTTTGTCTAGTAAACCCCAGCACAAAATGTTGAGTGTTAATACATTGACGCGTATTTTTGTCTGTTTGCATGACGTTCTGTTTGTTTTGGCTTCATATCTCTTTAAAGACGATCAGTTTTTCTCCTGAAACAGACATTACATTTTGACCATTGGTTCTGGAAATATCCTAGATATTTTGCTAATAAATTCGTACAGCCCATTCTTAAAACTGACAGCAAAAGTTAGGAGCGACGCGAGCGACTGAAGCTGTAAATAAAAAAAAAAGCTTTCCATAATCAAATAATTATTTGTTTGTTCACAAATTGAATAATTTGGGAAGATACAAAACTAACGGTTAACATTTAATAGTAACGGATAACAAAATGTCTACGCTTTTAAATAATGTTTAATTATTATTTATCTTTCCTTTCGGTTTTTTTTTCTAAGAATTTATTCGTGCAGTCTCACAGGACGCTCGTTACAATCACGTCTACCTGAGCGAACCCCCAATTTATGAGGACCTCTATGCAAACTTATATAATTTCCTCGCTCCTTCAGACAAGAGCCGACTGACGAGAGGACTGACCTTTAAAATGTGAGTTGATCGTACAATAATAACAGCAGTTCAGTGAGTAGAATCCATAAGGACAAGTCGCTGGCACCAGGCGAGTGAGAACATATTAAAAGAAAACCAATATTTGCTTAATATTATATTGTCCCTACTACCTGAAAGCAAGGAATTGTGCTCTTTATATTCGTACTTTGACACCTTTGTCATATACTTTAACATCTGTGGCGAGTCTCATATGAGGAATTCCGACAGTGGACTGTAGTGGTTGTATCAAAAGGTGAGAATAGGTACATGACATGACTTTAAGGACTTTAAGGGCGGCCGCTCAAAGACCTTTGTTAATAGAGTTTCCGTTTCGACAGAAACCTTACGACTGTTGAACATGTAATTTCCATTACAATGGCAACTTTATTTGCTGATGTCGACCTGTGAAATAGTGTTTATTTTAGACCTTATTAATATTTTTGCATCTATGAAGTCAATCATTAGATAATTTATGGTCTAGTGGTTAAGAACTAGATTCGAGGTATTGCGTTGTTGAAATCATAAAATACCACACACGATTCATCACACAACACACGATCTTCTCAAGCATGTTTTAAACTGGAGTGATTCGCGTGTGGAAAGCAGTGATAACTTAGGTGGAATCTCGACTCGAATGTGTATTCGTGAGATATTGAGTTCTAAAGTCAGTGGTATGGGGCCCCATACCTACCACTGACTTTCTAATTAAATACTGATTATTGATGTATCACTACCTAAAGTGATTTCTTTGTCTTTCTTTTTACTTGAAGATAAACAACATGAAAACCCGTGTTTCCGAATATCTAGAGCATGTATTGGTTACCTATATGAATATCTTCTCTTGTATCAGCCTATAACGTATCAGCTTGTATCAGTAAGCCTTTGCTTAGCAGTGAAATAATACTGCTCATAATAATATTATTGTACTTATGTAGGAATCTAGTAATTCGGACCAAGGTGTGAATAGCGAAAATTCATTTCAAGAGATATTTTTTCGGAACTCCACACTTTAATTAAAAAAGAATTATTAAGATCCCATCCTTCGCCGTTGAGTGACGGGTGTTCCATCTGGCGACGGTTCTAATTCAGCTGCTTGTCTCGCTGACAGCTCAATCAAACTCCCTTGTACAAAATAGAAAACTATTAAGTTTGAGACAACTTAATATTTTGTTTATAGTTATTATTGTTGTTTCTTTATTGTTTCTCGCGCCCACGCTATTGTG
This sequence comes from Sesia apiformis, assembly GCA_914767545.1. Lineage (NCBI taxonomy): Eukaryota > Metazoa > Arthropoda > Insecta > Lepidoptera > Sesiidae > Sesia > Sesia apiformis. The sequence continues at coordinate 4,409,572 of OU611958.1, forward strand.
ATGTGGGAGGGAGCTCGTAACGGCAGAGACAATGATGGTATTGATATAAAAATTTGCACACTGACGAAGGAAAAGTATATATGGTCTCAGTTAGTTGTAAATCGTCTATAGCAACACATACTCTGGCAAATGAACAATCTGGGAGTCTACTCGGATTTTACGCCTCCAAAGTTTCGGGCCACAGAAATTGAACAAAAGAAAATTTCTGAATTTGTTTGGAATCGAGTCAAATTTTCCTGTTTGTTGAAGGCGTACGGTGTATAAACAACGTTTGAAGATATTAATTTTTATTGGGGCCGTTTCGCGTTTTTTTTGGATACAAACAGTTATCTTTTACACAAAAGCCGTCGGAAATGACATCATACAGCCCGTCATTATATCCGAAAATAATGACAAAGGACGATTATTATTATGACACATATGCGAGCGTATCTCGTTTCATAAACGCGACGTATCTTTAGAAAAGAATACAAGTCCCTTCTTTCATTAGGGACACATCATAAAAATGGAGGCAGTTATACAATGAGGTATACTCGCGATTGTCACAGAGCGCACAATATTTTAGTGAGCGGTATTATATACACTTCCTTTATTCAAAGATGTAACGCTGGTTCAAATGCCGTAGAATCATAGCGCCTGCACTAGCGCGGAGCCAATTTCTAACATAATATATAACCCTCGACTGAGGCACTTATACAAGAAACTGTGACTTCATATGTCTTATAGTAAAGTGGCTACTTCCGCCTATGGCCACCTGGGACATTCCGATGTCCCTGACCCTGATGTCGCATACCCCCTGAAGGATGCGGGTACGCTGCCGACCCCCCCATGTCGTAGCGTAATGAAAAGACCTTTTGAAGCAGTTCGTTCTAGAGCCTATGAGTTCGCGCCATAAAACGTTTTTTGACCGCACAGTGCGCGACACCTCTGTATCTGTATCGTTTAATCGACGAGCTGAATCGATCCTAAAATTATAAATGTTTTATTTAGTACTTGTATCAGCATATAACGTTCCACCGCAGGACATAGCCGCCGCCCCATGTAAATCACTGAGGTTACGGGCTATACACCGCCACGCGGGCCCAGTGCGGGGATTGGTAAATTACATACTTCAGATTTTTTTTCTGGATCTTGCGGGTCTCCTCACGATGATCAACGTCGAGCTAGTGACAATTTTGAAAAATCTGTACTGAAGTAGAAACTGAAGGATACGGGCCGAGGATTTGATCTCACGATCACATGAATTCGAGTCGAGTATAGATATCTCTAGGCTATCACCGAGGTTATATATAATAAATATATGTACACTTTATTGTTTTAATAAAAGGCGAACTTAATGCTATAAAGTATTTTCTCCCAGCCAGCCAGTATGGTAGGTGGAAGTGAAATAACATATATATACTGTGCTTTCGAAAAGTAACGAATATATTCATTATTTCTGAAATTGAGAGTTTTTCGAAAAAATCCTCTGACACGTCGATTTTGTTTTAAACAAAGCCACTTTTTGACATACGACCCATATTTGTGACGTCATCGTTGTTCGAGATATGACGTCATCGACATTTTTTTTAAATGGCAACCCCCAATTTCGGCCACGCCATTTGAAAGAGCGTGACATTCTACGTACACATCGTCAAAAATTATGGTTGCCTGACAGTAGCCTAAGCGACCGAGAATGTTTTTTTATTGCTATCAGATAAAAACTTGAAATCGTACTTCGGTACATAGTTATTTTGTTTTATTGAGTTATTTCTTTAGTTCTTATCTTTTGTTTGGCAAAAGCAGTGTGTTTGAAGTGTTTATTGAGTAGCGACTTTTGTCATTTTATAAAAAAATGGTTAAATTAACTGAACGAGAACGAATTGAAATTCTTTGCATGATCGAATTTGGAGACAGGATGCGCACCCAAAAAGAAGTAATTGAATTGTTCAATGAAACTCATCCTGATCGGCTTCCCATTAGCCAAAGTATGGTAAGCAATATTAAGTCTAAATACCGTAACTTTGGGCATGTTCGTGATCTTCCTAAATCTGGTCGACCTTCAAAATCAGAAGGAGATCAACTTAACGTTTTGTTGGCAATACAAGAAAATCATCACTCAACACTTAACCAATTGGCTTCTGATTTCAATATGGCAGCGTCCACAGTTCACAAAATTATGAAAAAGCAAAGTATCATCCTTATAAGGTATGCCTTGTTCATGAGCTATCTGAAGACGACTTTGATCGGCGAAATGCAAGAGCTATGCACCAATGTTAATAATTTCGTAAAAAACGTATTTTTTTCTGACGAGGCTACGTTTGTTTTGAACGGCCATGTCAATAGGCAAAACTGCCGTTATTGGGCTACCGAGAATCCCCGATGGATGATGGAGTATCACACTCAACGTCCTCAGAAAGTGAATGTGTGGTGCGGCTTAGTCGACGGAAGAATTCTGGGTCCCTATTTCTTTGACGTGAACCTTACTGGTGCAAGATATTTGGATTTTCTTCGAGACGACCTTATTCCTGAACTAATAACTTTATATCCAGATATAGAGGAACGTGATCTCCCGAGGAATGACATTTTTCTTCAACAAGATGGTGCACCTCCCCATTATGCAGCACCTGTCCGTGCTTATTTAGATGAGGTGTTCCCGAATCGTTGGATAGGGAGAAGGGGGCCGATTGAGTGGCCAGCCAGATCGCCAGATTTGACACTCCTAGATTACTTCTTGTGGGGATACTTAAAAAGCAAAGTATACGTTACTAGACTGGAGAATTTAGAAGATTTAAAAGCAAGAATTCGTCACGAGATACATCGTATACCTCCTGAAGTTATTGACAATGTTCAAAAAGAATTTATTAATCGTCTTGGCTACTGTCAGGCAGCCAACGGTGCACAATTTGAACATTTAATTTTGTTGTTGAAATTTAGTATTTTGAAATTTAAAATCGTTTTTCTTCATTTTTTTGTCTAACCTACATACTCACGCTAATGTAATCATACCATAATTTTTGACGATGTGTACGTAGAATGACACGCTCTTTCAAATGGCGTGGCCGAAATTGGGGGTTGCCATTTAAAAAAAATGTCGATGACGTCATATCTCGAACAACGATGACGTCACAAATATGGGTCGTATGTAAAAAAGTGGCTTTGTTTAAAACAAAATCGCCGTGTCAGAGGATTTTTTCGAAAAACTCTCAATTTCAGAAATAATGAATATATTCGTTACTTTTCGAAAGCACTGTATATATATATATATATGTATACGGGTACATATATTCAAAGAATTCATACCAGTGAGGTCCAAAAGTTTCTGACCTGACATATTTCTAGATGTCTAAAAAACAAATTATACGCCATTGTAATTGTCATTTATCCTACTAATTCGTGTATATTTGTTAGTGTTAGACTCTTAGAACAACAGGAAATCGCAAAATCTTTAAAATGTTTAAACTGGAGTATCGTTCCGTGATTAAGTTTCTTTAAAGGAAAGTGTTAGCCCGACCGATATCACACAAAGGTTGGATAATGTGTACGGGGATTTTTCTACATCATTTTTCGCCGTCGAAGATTGGTGAAAGTAATTTCGTATAGGACGACAGTCCATCGACGACGAACCTCGCTCCGGTTGAGGCATTGGCATCCGTTGAGGCACTCACTCCAAACAATATCAAATTAATGGAAAAAGAAGTTGTGAGCGACAGACGGCTAAAGACGAAGGAAATAGCAGCAAGGACAGGGCTTTCAAAAACTACAGTTATTAGGATTCTTCATGAACATCTTCATATGGAATAAAGTTAGCGCGAGGTACTTACCTCTTTTTCATGTGTGCCAAAATTTCTTTCATGTGTGCAGCAAAGTGAACGATTAGCGTGCTCTAAGGAACTTTGGAGGCCTTTCCGAGAAACGGAAACGATTTTTTGGAGTCAATTGTTACTGGAGATGAAACAATAGCTCTTTACAATCTCTTTCCAAAAGAGAGTCGTTGTAGTGGCATCGTTCTGGTGAAGCACTATCCAGAAAGATTATGGGTTCAATATTCCGGGATTGACAAGGAATATTGCTTATTGACATAAAAGAACGCAATACTACGGTGAATGGAAGCCATTATGCTAAACCTTATAGAGCAATAACGAGAAACAATCAAGCAGAAACGTAGTGGAAAACTACGCACTTGTGCACTCCACGCCGCAGCAGTTGCAAAGCTGCTGTTTCAAAGTGTGGCATCACGGAAATTCGCCACCTACCCTATAGCCCCGACTTCGCTCTCAGTGATTACTATTTGTTCTCAACTCAAGACTTATGATTTTCTACTCATGATGAAGTGACCGTTACGGTTTTCGCCCATTTTGAAGACAAAACCTATTACTATTTTTATACTGGGATAGAAATGGTAATTAAACGATCTGAAATGTGTGTTCAAATAGACAGAGACTATATTGACACCTGGACAGACTGACTGCAGCATCAGGTTATTTCTATCATTTTAGTGTATTATGATCAGAACTGAACAAGCATGCAAAATTTAAAAGTCATAAGTTTAGAGGAAGTGGTTCAAATTTGACTTGCAAGATTTGTCCCAAACACACTAACTAACAGGTGAAGTTAAATAAAAGCTTGTAAAATAGTTTCATGAATTTGAGTGATCATTTTCATTGTCAGGCCGGAAACTATTAGACCTCCCCTCGTATGTACTCGTATTAAATATATTTAAGGGAATGATACCTACGTGTTGAAATTAAATATGTAGATACATAAATAAATATTAACTGCATATCATTAAGTGCCTATATTTGAGAACGTATATTAGAGAACGTTCCGTTGACATATGGTTATCGCGCGGGTCTAATATTTACTGAACAAAATGGAGCACTTTAATACGCACATATTTATAAATAAAGTAAACAGGAGACTGAAACATAACACTTGCCGGCTGCTTCGTTCGCTTTATACATTCTTTCGCTTAGAAAATCATCAAATAAGACTGGAATATCTGTAGAATAGTCGAAAAAACAGACACATTGACAGGTTAAGGTGAGATGGTCGGTGCGTCTGTCTGAACAGCGTCGAGGTCCGTGAAAAGCGCGGAGATTGCACAGTGTCCGAATTAAATCTGTCTGAATACTCATAGACCAATCAGTGTAAAGAACATAGTCTGTAGGAACGAGCCTTATCTATATAAAAATAAAGTACTAAAGAGTACATAAAACGCGAGCGAATAAAATGACGGTTACTTGCATTAATAAATGATATTGATATAGCCGCACCTCCCGTCATAGAAGTGCGGTGCATCCGCATTTCCTTGATACGGAGGTGTCGCGTACTGTGAAAAATCTGCCTCAAGAGGTCTTTCTCTTACGCTACGATATGGGATAAGATATTACCTGCATACTTCCTGGTGATGCAGATGTCAATTGGCGACGGTAGCCACTTACAACCACGAAGGGCGCTTGCTCGTCCGCCTACTTTCGTATAAAAATATTTGAAATACTCCAAGTGGCATCTGATCATCAATATTCTTTAATATCGATATGTATCGATATGGTCGAAGTGTACCATATTCTTTCATATCGATGCATCGAATATAGCAAACTTCCTGCGGCGCGTACAAAAAGTATGACGAATCGGATATAAGACACGCTCTATCAGACCATAAAGTAATGTTTTTATCCTGGTTCATGTTTTCTTTATTGAAAGATAAAGAAAAACAAGACTACAAGATTTTTTACATTACTACAGGATCAAATGAGTCCAACCAAATATTTATATTTGTACTTCACTTTCAAAGATTTAGTATTAAAAATTATCGAAATAATAAACTGGCTGAAATTTTTGTGACAATACCGTGAAGGCAAAGGCTTTTAAGTTAGAATCAACAACAGAAGCGCTGTACCTACAAATTGGCAGAAAATACAATTTTATTCGTTCTTTGTTGGAAGAAAATTTATATTTTACACGACGTTTTTGCTATAATAAAAGCAATAAATATATAAAGTAAACATTCAACTTCAAGTAAACAGTCGTTCTTTGAAGAATATTAGCGTCATTATCTAAATTCGCGCCACAGATCCACACCATCCGCATCGGTGTAACTACGGGAAAATTGATTTGTTGAAAGTCACACTTTCAGTGTAGGTTTCTTACCAGTACTTAACCAAAAAGGAATGGACGGCGGTCCATGGAACTATGGACTATGGAAAATGCTAGAATAAAGGGCAGATCAAAAATGCTTTTTAGCAATTTCGGAAGTAACACACTTTCTTAATTTTTTTTAAGACGTTAATAGTCAAAATTTGATATAGTATGGGTATTTTAAACTATATTTATCAAAAACTTTTTTTTTCTACGTTTCTACTTTATAGTTTGGTATTGTATTGTACAGACAGACAATTTGCGCCCGTTTATTATAAGATTTCAAAGTCTTTTTTTCTCGTAAAACATCATAGATAGTAGTATATTTATAGAAAGCTCATTTTATGAAGATTTTATTACAACCATAAATTTTTAATTTCATTATTTAATATAATATATAGAAATTAAAGCAACAAAATGAAGAAAAATTCAAAGTCTTCAACTTTGTCGAGACTTTTGATAGTTACCCACGCTTCCCTATGCTTTAATTTTTGTATGTAAATGTAGCTTAGATGTTCAATAGAAATATTAAAAAAAAAATAGGTTCTAAAAGCTGCCTATTCGGAAATTATTCGTAAGAATATGATGAAAGTCTGGACACGGAAAACCGCTATCTGTTGCGGTTTCAACATTTGTTGTTTTTTATCAACATTTTGAGGATTGTTTATCAATTATTCATTAAAATTAAGTTGTGTTATCATTTTTTTTGCGTTTGAAAATAATCATTTAAAATTCACATGACCCAAATATGTCAACTGCAACCCAAAAAAGAGACGAAATAAATTTATTTTCATAAAACAACTTGTCAACTGCAATAAGCGTGAATTAATAATTTCTTATATTTAAGGGGAGAAAACTGTGGAAGCATTATCAACATTTTTAAAACAAAATCAAGTATCGGAAGACAATTTATGTTTCGTATTAAGCGATATCCAAAGACATATTCCTTGGTTTAATAAACGTTGGAAAGAAGCGAGATGCACAAAAGATGTATTTTTAGGTAAGAATAGTAGTTGGCTGTATTCTGAATATTCCGTAACCATACCTACCCCGGAGAACGAAATAACAGACTCTTCACCATCAACTTCTACTGGGAAACGAGGAAGACCGTGTGTAGCGTATGGAGACTCTTCCGAATCCAGTAAAAAAAGAAAAACTATGATTGGTACTACATGCCACCTTTAGTTCACAAAATATTAATACACGGAGAGTGTTATAATACATTTTGAGGTGCTGCCTATCGGGCAGCTTTCGGAAGATGCACAAGAAGCCAGAAAGAAGGATTATGAAAAAAATCGTTTGCATCATGCTCGGAAATGCTCATGAGCTGCTACTAATGAGCATGTGTTTCATACTCTTGTATATACATCTGACCCATACATAACAAGTTTAAGAAAACCTTATGTGAAAAATGTGAAGGAACTTGACGAAGGAACTTGTTGAAAGTAACGAACTTATTTCAGATCCCGAAGTCATAGAAATATAGTAGGTATACTCACTTGTGATTAACATGAATTTGCCTCTGTGTACTAAGACTAACTAACAAATAAGAATAATTATGAAATTAAAACAATTAAATGTTTGTCCAATACCGCTAAGATTTGTTTTTTTTTAGAACATATTTATTACCATTCGGATGTAAAATTGATTAAATATACGTGTACCTAAGTATGTATATATATGTCGAGTGAATTATTTTCACACGACAAATATGAAAACCACTGAAATAGTCATAAAAAATTGACAAAATACATGTCATCTAAATCTATAGTTAATAGGTACTCACGTTAGTTTTTTGGGTTTATTCTTCTATTTTAATGTTTTTTTTTATAATATGTTTAGCCTAATATTTAGTTAAGAATCAAATTATAGATTGTATTTTGAAATTAAATAAAAAATAAACATATTAAACCCATATTTTTTACGTATTTGAATTTTTATAATGTTACTTATAAAAAACATTTTAAAATTAAATTAAAATATATGTATTTAAAGCATAATATCACTTATACTTGTGCAAAATTTCAAGAATTTATCTTTAGAAACAAAAAAGTTATTGATTTTTGATCCGAAACAGACCGAAATTTTCCATAGTGCGCCGGTCCCTAGTTTTTCCCATGGTACGATAAATTTGTACCTACCACAGATGTTACTGCTGGCAAATTCTGTCGGATATTTCCAGCACTAGTTAATGTGATAACGGACTCTTCACAAAAAAATAATTATTATTTGTCGCATTAGATTGTGTGACTATCAGAAATAAATTTCCTCGTAGTCACACCCGGTGCATCGGTGTATCAACGTTGCTGTGACTGCGGGTCCATCTCCAAAATTCGCAACGTTCTTGTATTCTGCGTGAGCAACTTTCAGAGAAAATACATTTATTTAAATTTAATTATCAAATTAGTTATCAATATACATAATACAATAATAGACACTCAAAAAACAACAGAGGTTTGTTCAGGAATAATACTTCTACGCAAATAAATGTACGTTACTTGATATACTGCCCCGCAAACAAAAAACATTTAAAAGGTTTATCTACGTTCAATTGTTTTGCCATTTCACGTGTAAATACTGAAAAAACTAAACTAACTGAAAAAAACGATCTTTTAAATAAATTGTAGTGTACTTTTTTTTTGTGTTGATAGGGGGCGCATTACATAACTTGAAGAGCTTTGTACCATTACCATTGTATCTCTGTTTAATACGATATGGGACGATTAATAATTATCTATTCTTTATTATTAAGTGATGCCTGTTTAATTGAATCTGAATGGAAAAAAAGGTAAATTGGCCGGCAGAATCTCTTTGTGGGAAACAGTGAATATAATTGAAACAGGCAGAGCACAAAGTCCAATTTCCGACACAATCTCCTGATAGTTCGCCGCGACCCGGTGAAAATCAAAGAAGCCTAATGACAAACGACTTTAATTATTACCTGATACAAAGCACAACCTATGTGCAGCCGCGGTGTAAGTCATCAACAGCGATTACTGTCATTTGCACAGCGTATCGGGGAATCAGTAGGTTTCTACTCAAGACTGTTTTGAGGATATGGATGGTATTAGGGTGATTATCTCATGCACTAACTAGCTAATAATGGGAACAAGTGGTGCAACAAATGTAACCCGCGCAAGTGTCGTTCCGCGCAAGTGTAACTCAACACAACCTTATGTGACCGACTTACGAGTACATGATGAGGTAGGTACATTGGAAAGGCAAATGTATATTGCAAGATGCTTAATCCAAGTCATATTGTATTTTGGGCTTGTGGTGTCGTATGATGTGGTGCCGAGTGGTGTCAACCGGCTTTAGAGTAGCACTACCCTATCTCTTCCCACTACCCCTACCGGTGTCACAAAGCCGCTACTACAACCCCTGAGAATCTACACGACCTGTAAAATAGTGGACTCGCCAAGCCGCTTGGCCAGCTTGCGGTTTTAAGACCTTACATTCCTCATGTACAAGGCAATGTGTCAGGCTCCTGCAAGCTGCTGCTGGCCTGTACTGCACTGCTGGATAGCAGTGGATGATAAAATGGCTGATTTCAGTTTTTTTTTATGGATCACCTGTTGTTACAGCGTGGCAAGCCCGCCTGTGGTCTTTCTATGTGTTCTATAAACGGAGCATCTGTGTACGTGAAGTGCATTTTAAAAGCAGATGAGGTACGGTTTAGAATATATCGTCCCATTTGTACGCTCTGATGACCGCCAAGCTATTACGTGGCTGATGGAGGGAGTAATGTGCCGTAATGTAGGGACGGGGAGAGCGTACTTATGATGAAGAGTTGGAATTGTCGCGTTATACCTATGTTTGGAGGAGATTGCTTGGAAAGATAACGACTAAGGGCCTTTTTCACCAACCTTCTGATAAGGTGTCAGAAATTTAGTTATACTTTGTCAGAAATTCAGTATCAGCTAGATTTAATTGGTATATCTGCGAATCGGCAGATAATTTACCTATCAGATTGGTAACTGTTACTTTATCAGGAGTAAAAAAAATAAGTAAAATCCTACTGACAAAGTATAAGGAGATGGTGAGAAAGGCCCTAAGTAAAATAATAATAGCAGCCAGTCCAGCCAGTTCTCAATTATACAGCAATTTATTAAAATGTATTCTTAATGAAATAAAAAAACACTGGAACAATAATATAAATCAAGTGACTTGTGTGTAATGATTAATATAAACTTTATCTTAACATTTTTATATATCATCTTAATTTTAAAGAATGATGGGCATTTTGAATTTTAATTCATAAGGATATGTGTCAAATAGCCGATCACGATTGATTCGTTCTCATTCACCATATGCCAAATACATCGCCGGACGTTATACGTATCCATTTAGATATATCAGTGGCATTGCCTCGCGAGCGTTCAGTAATTGCGGCGTCGGCAAACAAACAATCGACATAGAAAGGCGCTTGGCCCTGGTAAAAAGCCGCTCGTAATAGAATCAGGCGCTGTCATCCGCAGACTGTTTACTTGAACGCTGATTGGAGGACGAAGTCGCTTGAAACAAGATTCGATTATGAATATTGCCGCGATTTTTGCAGGAAAATAGGAGGTTAACTTAATGGTAAAGCCTTGGTGAGGCCCACTATATCGTAACATCAGCCCGTGTCTTTCTACTGCTAGATTTTTTTTAAGGGAACCAGTCTCCCTGATGGTAAGTAGAACTATCGTTCATGGACATCCGCGGTACAGTCCGGAATGACAAACGTTGGCGCGCCTCCGGATGTGTTCTGCCTACCTGTGGAGATGTAGCAATGGATTTGTAGAAAGGTTTGGAAAAATGGTGAGGGATAGGATAGAAAGGGATGGGAATGGGCTATGGCATATCTCACTCACTACCGAAACACGAATGTACATTGGAGAATAGAATAATGTGGGAAATGCAGTTACATTTCAAGGTAGTCTTCTGCGAGAGAGGGGTAACGGGGCCAATCGAGTGCGCTCAGCAGCTGTTGGATTGTAGCGTGCACCACCCCGCTTCTAATATATAACTTGGGTGATTAAAATTATATAGACTTGTCGATGATTAATGAACCATTGATTAATCATTTGTAAATAGGGTATTTGTTTTTTTTTTTAAATATTAAAAAATTTCTTCACGTGATGATAAAGTTAATTAAACAATAACTTTTAAATTCAAGTTAAATTATTGTATACATTTTACTAATTAAAAAGTCAAAAATCACTGAATAAGTAAAAATGTGGAACCGATGGAAATTTTTCACGCTCGTGCCCTTAGTTACATTAAACCTGTCTGCTGGGTGATTCAGGTTACACTGCGGCACATCACGGTACACCAGTGTGCCGCTGCACACTGGTTGCGGAGCACTAGTCTAGAGAATGCCCGAAAAACAGTTAGTTCGCCTGACTTGAAGGAGTTTCACATTCCGCTTCCAGGTACTTAATCAGGTCCATTCGAGAAGGACTCATCATCAATCCTCGGCCCTGCGACAAATATGACCTGCCTATTGCCACTTCAGTATGCTGTTAAAACACAATTTAATTAATATCGACAATTAATTGTCAATATCTAAGTAGCTACTTTCAACAACAAAGTGTAATCGCTAATTAAGTACCCCAACTGGATTGTAACGGATTTCCATTAATCTGTCATAATGGATAATAAAGGTATCGGTAATTGAAATCGATCTGAATTAATTAAATACACTCCTAATAATTGCTTGAATAATTACATGTTCACAACTATTAAACATGCCTATAATTAAAATTGCTTCTTTGGAAAACGTGCTTCTAAGGTCCATTTATCATTTTTAGACTTTGTCGTGAAAGAGGATTTCGATAGCTGACGAGCTATCCTGCTCCTGCTAGCTGCGGTAGAGGTTTAGTCGGGTATTAGTCTACTTGTTCGGGCAAAGGCATATCCTAAATAAGCACCTTGACATCTTTAACCACAGCCACATAGTACCTATTCCTTAGAATTCAAACTGTCCTTTTGTGGGCACACACACCGAAAACTACACGTCACAGGATATGCAGAGAAACCCAACTAATAAAAAGGTACTATTTTTCGATCTAGTCGCACGATTCAGTAATGTGGCATACCCTCCAATTCTGAAAACTTTGATTTGTTATTTGTACCGTAAAATTGTTATTTGTTTATTGTATTATCATACAGTCCATCTGATAGTAAGTATGCTCTTCTGCCGCCTTTATATATATAGATATATAAAATAAATATGCAAATTTTATATGATGAATAGAAAAGCAAAAGCGCGCTCAGAATGGTAACGTTTTCTGCATTGTGTTCATAAATCGTCGCACACAATGCTCGTCAGGTACTATTCGAAATGGAACCAATTTAGCGAACTCAATATCACAGCGATTTGTTCGATCGCTAACAATGTCTTTGGCATTCAAAACTAACTCCTTTATCAAGTATTAACCTTACTCATATTTTGACTTGTATCGAAGACAAGTTACATAAATATATTTATCATCCAGATTAACAGTAATATAGTCTAAAAGTATGATGGATTCCGTCACGTATTTCATTGGAGGCTTAGCCTAGATCCGACCTGACACCTTCTTATTAGAGGCCAAAACAAATTAGGTTTAGGCTTAGTTTTGTAAGGCAAACTTTCTCATCGTGAACTAATAATGTCGAATCAACATTGATAAATGTATATACGAAAATAATTTGTTAGAAAATAAAGTACAGCATTTTTTAATCTTCATTATTTTTAAATAGAACAGACGGATGCAGTAGTTAGGCAGACCGACCGGTAGTCAATCGGGCGGCAAATGGTCACCGCCGCCTATGGATACTTTCAATACCGTAGGTGATATGGGTGTTCTGCTGATCATGCAGAATTCTATACATGGCTTTCTTGTGCCTCATGTTGTAGGTTACTAGAACAATCTTAACAAGACATTTCATTCATTTCATAACTTTCATTCTGGAACTCGATCCCTACGACATTAGAAATGCTCTGAATAAGAATGCTTTTAAGCGGAAGCTTCGGGCACATTTCCTTACGTCATCACACGTTTAGTGTTTCTGTATGTTTATAACACATAACATGTGTATATGTATGTATATTTAACTTATATATAAGTTATGTATTCATTAGGTAGATTTAATGAAATTATACTCTTATTTTTTAAGTTATATATTTATATTACTTCTCATCGCACCTCCCAATGTATCATTCTGTTTAACCCATAGGTTAGTTGGTACAACGTTTACCTTAATAGGATGACTACAGCGAGGAACATCATTCACATCAAAATTACTAGACCTGAATCGACTGAACCATTTTTATGCAGTAGTTTTAGATAAAGCATCTTCTCGGTAAACACCACAAATCTCTTTTCGAGTACTAGGCCCTAGTCAATAAAAAATTGTAAAACATATCTAATTTTCTCCTTATTAACCTACCATTTTAAAATTGTTGAAAAATATGAAAGATAAATCTTTTAGCTTGTAATTTAAATTTGCCGCCATTACAAAAAAAGGCAGCTGTCAAACGGTATATCACTTTCCCAGTGTTGCCAGAAATATAACACGCCAAATTCATACGTTCAAAACGGCCGCGAAAGACTACCTATTATTAAATCCAGATTGATACCAGCGTTAAATTTTATTTATGCTAAGAATTACACCATCCAGTTTTCCTGCAAGTAGTTTTTTCGAAGTCTCGCTAATAGGCTAATGAAACGTGTTGAGATAGCGTGCAGGTTACTATATGACACAATAAAAATTAAAGAAAAGATCTTATGTCTACTTATCTAATTATCTAATCGGATCGTTGTTGTTGTAAAATTATCTCTCTCAGAAAATGAAGTATTCCGTTACATCATTATCATCCACGTGAATTGAAATAAATACAACACAGCTTGGCTACAAGATCAAGTCCAAGAATCACGAAACGCTCCGTTTATCTTTACTAACGTAATTAATATATATTAATCTATAAATTGCACATTTTGTTAAGTCAGTGCAAAATACAGTGTGAATTTTGAAGCGAATTTAACCTCATATACTCATTATTAACAAAAAATTAGCACAACGAAAATATATACAAGAAACTTAGAATCTATCTTATCCTAATTAATATTTTTGATTATAAGGTAATAATCTGATCCACGTAATTGTTTTACCCACGCACTAAATATCTAAACTTTAAACTAAACTAAATATCTAAACCTCTCTTTCGAATGAGACAAACATCTGAAAGATTGTTGTCATATTTAAGGCGAGATCTTTTAACATACACATTTTTAACATAATTTGTGAACATAATACATATACCGGTTGTGTGGTGTCGGCCGGCCTTAAAATAGCAAAACATTATTTCTTCTGTGGGTATTGCAAAAAGCGATTAAGGGATAACAAGGACGCTGCAGCATACCCTGAAGGAACTTCACCACTTGTAAAAGTGTGGGGCCTCCAATCCGCTTGGTCAGCGTGGCGTTTTAAGCCTATACGTCCCTCATGCACGAGTTCAACAGTGGATGACAACAGCTTTCAGTGTCAGTACTCTCTGTATTTGTGGATATATTCCCCTTCTTAATATCATATGTCTCACAGATCGAGAAGCGCTTGTTTGCGCGTGGACCTTATTAGGGTGAGTAGCAAGAAGTTTTGTGAATGATAGTACTCGAAAGTGTAACATTACAAGTAATGTCAGCATTTTATGTCAGGTGACTATATATGTCATCCTACAAAACCCAAGAAAATTGTTGTCACAAAATTCTTTTTCTTTTTGTGGTGTCTCTCCAATTAGTGAAGGTCGGAAAACGTGTACCAATATTTTGTTGTTTCTCGTGAGGCGAAACATTTCGTTGGCACTCGAAATGCCAGTCCACTTACGCACGGATGTTACGCAACCACAACTTCCTGCGACCAACACACTTTCCGGCGATTTTGCCTATCCTAATCAGTTGCAAGAGTTCGTGTTTTTATGCCTTAGCACGTGACACTGATACAGATACTTAGCACCACTTAGTGGTTAGCATTTCCGATCTACTCATTACAGGACTTCCTCATTGGTGGCCTTCTGCGTCCAACTGATGACCAGCATATGTCTTTACGCCTTTTAAAACGATGGTTGAACTCTAAAAATTATACACGAATTAGTAGGATAAATGATAATTACAATGACGTATAATTATATTTTTTAGATATCTAGGAATTTGTTGAGGGGGAGAGTGCACGGTGCAATCTAATAGCCGCTGGGCGCGTTCGATATGTCACGTTACCCCTCTCTCACACAAGACTACCTTGAAATGTACTGCATTTCCCACTATCTTATTTCCCTAATCTACGTACGTGTTTCGGTAGTGAGTAAGATGTGTCAGAGCCCGTTCTCATCATATCCCTCCCCATTTTCCCAACCCTTTCTCCAAATCCGTTCCTATATCTCCAAAGGTAGGCAGCGCATCCGGGTGGTGCCAACGTTTGTCATTTTGGACTAATGTTGGCATGTATCGCGGGTGTCTATGGGCGACAGTATCCACTTACCATCAGGTGGACTGTATGCTCGTATGCCGCCTTCGTTCATGAAAAAAAAAATCCGGTCCGCAACGTATGGAGCTCACTGGTATATAGTTTTGTCTGAAAATTATGTTTAAAGTTATCAACCACCCATCTAACCCATTCACCTTAGTGCGAGAAAATTACCTCCTAATGCATCAGAAATCGGTATTCGATTTGTAAGAAACTTAACGTTCATGCATTTTTAATGTAATAAGTGTGTTCACTTGCTCGGGTCTTCGATCGATGAAATGCAATGCTCATCTATCTGATAATACTGATTGAAAGGGGTCGGGGGATAATTCTGATGGCCTAGTTAGATTATTATTATTGGATTTGGTGTTTCTATTCAATTACATGCACAAACAGTGTGGGTTGCATGAATACTGTATTTCAACTTTGACTTTAGATTGTTCTCTTTTGTATTCATGACTCCGTTAAACCAAACCGCACTTGATTTGTCACAGTGTGGATGGGAGTTCTTGTGTTAATCTGTAATTGCGCACTCTTGCATTCTTTATGTTGTTTAATTAACTAATTACGAAAGTTTTATATAAAACAAAAAAAAATTACAGGTTACAAACATGTAAAAATTTTGATTTATTCCCTAAAATAGCTTTATTTTTCCCTAGAACAATTGTAGATATTTTCAATTCGTCGACGTGTTTCAGGTTTTGCATTATTTCGGCAAAACGTTGCATACTGATTGGATTTTTTTGAAATATCTAGAATCTAGACCGTCGAATTTTTGGAACTTCTCAATTGATTTATCTCATCTAGTAGCTTTTCCAACATATATATAAAATATTTTTAAGTCTACTTTGATTGGACACGCGAATCTGCAGTTTGTTTACAAATTACAACCAGCTGGGTCTCCAAAAGTAGAGATGTACTGTATGAGACTTGATAGAGATAAATTACAGATATATACAACCTATTTAAGCAAAGTTAAAATATTTTTTTTTGTTATGAGTAAATGCTATAGGTGAAAGGAAACAATATACCATAAAATTACTTTACCATCAATAAATTGAAACATTTCGAAGGTTGATGGATACTCGATGTTGTGACGATTGCATAATCTATCAGCTACTAGGAGCAAGAAATACAGAACAAAGGCTCTCATCAATCATTTGAACTTGTTAATCTAGAAATTTCTTTCCTGCTGTCGATTTAACGTCCTGAAAAAACAAATGCTTTTACAGATAGACATAACAACAGACATTGAGTACCAATGATTGCCATATATATGGCATTATAATTATGTTAAAATTAGCCTTTGATAAAATAATAAGCAACATAAAAAATAATTACCAAAATCTTTTTTAAACAGTCCACTTTTGAACTTTCTTTAAGCAGACGAGTAAATAGTCCATCGGGTAGTAAGTGGATACTTGTACCCATGGACATTCGAGATACATACCAACCTGAGGACCAGAATGATAAATGCTGGCATGCCCCCGGACGCGCTGTCTACCTTCGGAAATTTAGAAATGGATTTGGAGAAAGGATTGCAAAAATAAGGAGGGACAGAATAAAATAAGAAGGAAATGGGCCCTGGCATATTTCACTCATTACCGAAACACGCACTTACATTGGGGATATGGGATTAAATAGGAAATGCAGTAAACTTCAAGGTACTGCGGGGAGGCCTATTGTCCTAACCATTTCTCGAAATCTATTCCTGTATCTACTTTGGATATACAGGATACTTACCTAGGCAGGTATGCATTCAGGGACGTGACAACTTTGTCATTCTGGATTGATGTGAGCATGTACTATGGATGTCCATCGGCGACAGTATCCACTTACCCCCAGGTGGACTGCATGCTCGTCGGCACCTTCTTTCTATAAAAAAAAAACAATTGAAATCGAACAGTCTGGTAAGACAATATTTTACCAATTATATTGGGTTACGTCTCTTTGGTCCTTCTGCCAAATAAATTTAAATATAACGTTAAAAAGATCCTCTCATAATTTTATAGAAATACTTTAAAATGAGATGCTTACAAGATTACGTGTTGCGGAAGCTGTTAACAGGCTATTTCGTGTACCCCTCGCGGCTAATAGATTGTGATGGAAGTGTTGTCGGCGCGGTTAACTTCACCTAGCGAAACCGCTGTCTTGATTAATCGCTGAGGAAATATTTCGTAGAAGATTAGTTAAGTCTGAAACTGTCTCGTGGGAGATGTTTGTGGTGAACAGATTTTTGCTGATCTAATAAAAGAGTAGTACGAGTATACAGATCAGACAGAATGACTCAATTACCTTAAAAATATCTGTCAATATCTGTCAGGAAGATGGCATGGCACACCTGATCCTCACCAATGTTACCGAGGAGTATTGTCAACTAAAACTATTACGAAGTTTATGATTGCTTCAACTGCCATGAAAATGTGTAAAGGTATTCCTCAAATGAGTAAAATTATGTTTTTTTTACGCCATTCGATTCAATTTAGCGTAATCTACAAGCCGTATTATGAATATAAAACCCGTATTGAAATCGCTAGGAATGCCTTCACCGACATGAGAAAAGTTCGTTGGAACCGAGATCTCAAGATCTCCCTGCGTATCCGTCTCCTCCAGTGTTATATCTGGCCCATTCTTCTATACGAATGCCAGTCCTGGACAATGAACGTGGACTTAGTAAACGTATAACATAGAAGCGTTGGAAATGTGGGCGTACAGACGTATGCTGGCCATCAATTGGACGCAGAAGGTCACCAATGAGGAAGTCTTGCGACGAGTAGATCGGAAACGCAGACCGTCTAGTGCAGAAAAGTTGCATATCTGGGTCAGGTGCTAAGGCATGAAAGATACGAACTTTTGCAACTAATTATGATGGGGTAACTAATAAACTAATTAGGATAACTAATAAAAAATTCGACTATAATGCTCAGCTCTGAAAGGTTCACTAGCGTTCACTCAGGGCTCAAGCGTCGAACGCTCAGCACTCATTTGTACAACACTAAGGGCCTTTCTGACCACCTCCTGGTACTTTATCAGAAGGCATCACAAAGTTAATAGAAAGTGTCCAGAAAGTGCTTGCTCGTCCGCCCACTTCACTATAAAAAAAAGTCAGTATCGGTTAGATACCAAACCAGTACCAATTATATCTAGCTGACACTGACTTTCTGATAAAGTATAAATAACTTTCTGATACCTCATGATAAAGTGTCAGGAGGTGTTGAGAAAAGCCCTAACAGAAGGTTGTATCTGATAGATGAAAGTAGTTAAACGGAGTGTCAACCAGCCAACTGGGACTTGTACTGGAGACTTCTGCACTTAGTGGAACATACAACATCGGTTTACATCGTCAAGCTTCGAGTTCTGTGATTTTTTTTTCTAATTATACTTTTCATACAAACGAATGTTTGAAAAGGTTTAGCTAAAAAAGTTAGAGACCAAAAATAGGGAAAATGTTTAAAATAAATAATTATTATTCGGTTAGCTACCTAATAAACAATAGCCGGTAGTTTTTTCTAGGAAACTTATTTCGGTAGGTACTCTAATTAACTCGTTTTCTGAAGCTTCTCACAATTACAGCGATTGACCTTTAAACTTTCCTTGTTTACTGCCTTTTTCTTGTTTCGTCGTTAAAAAAACGACAAAGCCCAGCGTTGCGAAGACGATTAAAAATATTAGCTCAAGAAAATAAAAGTAATATCTATACATCTATTAAAACTGTAGAACCACCGTGTCTGTACATTGAATATATTTACCAAAAACTGATTGGGGTCGACGACCCGCCACCACGCACTGGACCAGCGCGGCGGGTTACGGTCCACCCCCCCCCCCCCCCTATGGCAGAAAAAGTAAAACGGCCCCAAGTTCCCGGCGGCTCCAGTCGCAACACCGGCGTGAACGACGGGCCCTGGTCGAGCGCTGGAACCAGGGGTGCTAAGAATCTCCGGGCGGGATTCCACCGTCGAACGACCAGGGCTTTGAAAACGGATTACCGACGTAGGTTGTCACTGGTGACTTACAACACGCGCACTTTGAGGACAGACGAGAAGATCGCTGAGCTGGAAGAGGAGATAGGCAAGTTGCACTGGGATATATTGGGGTTATCAGAAATCCGAAGAGAGGGGGAGGACACGATAACCCTGAAGTCCGGCAACTTGTTCTATTACCGGGAGGGCGACCAGCAGTCCCAAGGTGGTGTCGGATTTATCGTCCACAAGTCCCTCGTAAATAATGTTGTAGCCATCACGAGTGTGTCGAGCAGGGTCGCGTACCTTATACTCAGAATATCCAAGAGATATTCGTTGAAGGTCATACAGGTCTACGCACCGACCTCGGCACACCCGGATAACGAAGTGGAAGCAATGTATGAGGACATTAGTAGAGCCATACATGCTTCGAAAACACACTACAATATTGTTATGGGGGATTTCAACGCGAAACTGGGCAAAAGAGGCGACGATGAGTTGAGAGTGGGGCAATTTGGATGTGGGCACCGGAACCAGAGGGGCCAGAGGCTGGCCGACTTTCTTGAGAAAGAGGGACTCTTTATGATGAACTCTTTCTTCAAGAAGCCGCCTCATAGGAAGTGGACCTGGATGAGCCCCGACGGTTCCGTTAAAAATGAGATAGACTTCATTATGGCCACAAAGAGACAAATATTCAATGATGTCTCCGTGATCCACAGGGTGAAAACCGGTAGTGATCACCGAATGGTTAGAGGCACATTGAATATAAACGTCAAGTTGGAAAGGTCCCGCCTGATGAAGTCTACGCTCCGACCTACTGCTGCCCACATACAAAACCCCGAAAGCTTTCAGCTTGAATTGTCAAATCGCTTCGATTGCCTAGAGGATTGCGTTGCAGTGGACGATATCAACAACAGGTTGGTAGAAACTGTCCATACGGTGGGGTCTAAATTCTTCAGACACCGTCGAAGAGATGGACCCCAAAAGCTCACCGACCACACCCTCGACCTCTTGGCGGAACGACGTTCGATGGCACTGCAGACTCCTGATGACGCGGAAGCATATCGGCAGCTCAATAGACGGATTCACCAGTCCTTGCGACACGACATCCGTCTCTTTAATACTAATCGTATTAAGGAGACGATAGAGCGGAATAAAGGCTCCAAAGTGTTCGCAAGAGACTTATCTATTGGGCAGAGCCAGTTGACGAAGCTGAAGAGGGAGAACGGCAGTGTCACTTCCGACAAACAAGAGGTACTGAGGGAGATCGAGGAGTTCTATGGACAGCTGTATACCTCGGTCGCTAAACCTGTTGGCAACTTGGCCAAAGACCCAAGAGCCAAGTTGACCCGACACTATACCGAAGACATCCCGGACATCAGCCTGTACGAGATTAGGATGGCCCTCAAACAGCTTAGAAACAACAAGGCGCCGCACAGTGGGACAGAACCGTGCGTACCGTCTCAAAAATAGCTTTTCGTAATGTTCTATATTGAATATTTTGTTAATGCATATGTCTAACTGAATGTTCAATGCATATTATATAGCAGTTGAAATACACTATTTCTCATTTTTTGTATTAGAATAAGGCTTGCAAGTTGACGCTCAAAATTATGTCAATTATGTAGAACACAATTCCACCAGTTTACATGGTCATATTTGCATTACTTTACCAGCAAATTTGTAAGTGTGATATATGGTTAGAATGGTGATGAAGTACTCTATTTAAAAATAATTTAAGTGAACCATTATGTGAAACCTGGGGAGGTAAAGAATTTTTATTTCAGGACCTAATATTCTATCCTTATTAGAAACTTTGCATAGACTTTTGACAGTTAGCGGTGTCTGCCCATGTCGTAATTTTGATAGCATCGTATAGAGCAGCTAATGTTAAAGGTAGGGCAAAAAAAATTGAGTGCCCGAATCTGCCCCCCTTGAAATGAAACTAAAAATGGCTAATGGGGAGAAAATACAAAATATTCCAAAAATTATTTTAGTTCTGATTAATGAGATTTTTGGATATTTAGATCACTTTTGACCTTTTTTTCTTAAACAATATTATCTATTTACTCAATCTTTAGGTAAAGTGGGAGTTTTGGGTAATGTATTAGTATGTAGTATATTTTTTTTATCGTGCGGTCAGATGTGGTTAATGTTTTGTTATCACTGTGTGAATTACATGTTTCTCATATAGTTTATGTATTTCTCTATCGCGGTGAAGGAAAAGGGAGCAAGTAGTATCTAGTTATAGTTGTTAGTGTACATTATCAGTACCTACCTACTACTAACCACCTTCATAGATAGTGGTTAGGAACTTGATAATGACACTAGATAGTAATATTTTTTCACACGAAATTTCAGTATAAAAGTTATTGATTTACGTTGTCATTTACCAGTACTTTAGTGTGCTTTAACATAATATAGTCTTCACCAACCTCGGTAAAAAAAAAGTAGTTAAAAATAAAAACAAAATGAGTGAATTTGTTGTGCCTCGACGAGTATTATGCGAATTTTTTATTGGCCATGGAACAAAATCAGAAGATATTCAAAAATACTTAGAACAACACCACCATTTGTCGTCTGAAAAAAGTGAATTAATTGTGAAACGTATTCAAAAAACGCTTATAACAGCGTTTAACGATCGGTGGACCAAATCTAACCGAACTAAAGAACGTTTCTTTAGTAATAATATATCGTGGTTAGACGGTGAATTTAAGGTACAATTCGAAGAAGCACCGATGGATATTACACCTACAACATCTGAAAAACGTGGACGTCCACCAAAGTCTTATGAAGATCTATCAGAGAAATCGAAAAAAAGAAAGAATATGGAATTGGTACAAGAATATGGACTCGAGTATATACATAATGCATACGTTCAAGGATTGCGGGCTGAAGGAGAAATCGAAGAAGCTACTGTTGTTTCAATGATGCGGAATTGTGAAAGAAATGAAAAAAGGATCATGAAGGAAAAATTATTGCATGAAAGTCGCAATGGAACAGATTTTACGGTGGATGAAGCTTTAAGTATGTTTGCAGATTTAGATCTTTCGAAATCACAATACGGATTTCTTCGAGCAAGTTTGATTAACAAAAACTTCGACATATTGCCATCATATAATATACTGACGAACGCCAAAAAACTGTGTTATCCTCCACTATCCAGCATTCAAATAACCGATATAAGTGCTAAAGTAAATCTACAAGATTTGCTGGATCACACTTGTGCTCGCATCTTAAAGATTGAAAATGTTTACAACCCAAGAAGAAAATCTCTTAAATTGTTTACCAAGTGGGGATGTGATGGTTCATCGGGGCAAAGCGAATATAAACAAGTTTTAACAGATGAGAGTGACTTAGTCTCAGATACAAACTTATTTATAGCGTCTTTGGTACCAATAAAGCTGACTGACACAGAAACACATGAGATAATTTGGCAAAATCCGGCTTGTTCTTCTATTCGTTATTGCCGACCAATCCTGATGGAACTTGCAAAAGAAACGCCCGAGAAAACCCGATCAGTGGTTGGTGATATTCGGGGTCAAATTAATAATTTGCAAACATCAAAGATACACAAGGAGACGCAGGTAATTGAAATAAGTCACGATCTATTTCTAACTATGGTGGATGGAAAAGTTACACAAGTTCTTACTGACACAAGTTCTGGAGCTGTATGTACAGTGTGTGGGGCTAAGCCAAGTGAAATGAATAATTTGGAGAAGATTGCATCAAAGCCAGATAATATAAATGCTTACGAATACGGTTTGTCTACGTTACACGCGTGGATCAGGTGCATGGAGCTAATTTTACATATTTCATATAACCTTTCATTTCAAAAATGGGCTGCGAGAACTTCGGAAGATAAAAAAAGTAAAGAAGACAAGAAAAAGCTTGTACAAAGTTTGTTTCGAAGCCGGATGGGATTGCACGTTGATAAGCCCCGACAAGGAAGTGGAAACAGTAATGACGGCAATACAGCTCGGCGTTTTTTTGAGAACTACTACTGCGCTTCAGAAATTACAGGGGTTGACGAGGAACTTATTAAAAGGTTCTATGTTATTCTGCAAACCATGGCATCCGGTATTGCTGTAAATCCAGAAAAATTTGGTGAATATACTCGTGCAACCGCACAACTGTACGTAACAAAATATATGTGGTATAATATGCCTTCTTCAGTACATAAAATCTTAATACATGGGGAAAGTATAATAAGACATTTTGCTGTTCTGCCCATTGGTCATTTATCTGAGGATGCCCAAGAATCGCGTAATAAAGATTACAAAAAATTCAGATTGCATCATGCTAGAAAATGCTCTAGGTCCGCAACAAACGAAGACGTATTTCATGGTCTTCTATTTACGTCAGATCCTTATATATCAAGTATCAGAAAACCATCAGTCACTATATCCAAGAAATTGTTAGAGGAAGCTAAGAACCTCTTAGCTATTTAAATCGAAATAATTTCGTACATTATTTGTAAAACATATTTTTGGAGTGGGTTATTATATATTTGTCATTTATTTAAATGTAAGATTCATATGTAATATAAAATAACATAAAATAGGTTTATTAATATCATAAAACTGTAAAATTATAATTCAATAAGTTAACCAAACCATGGTTTAATATTAAAATAATACATTTTTATTTTGTTTTATTTTATTTTATATTATTTATTAAACATTTGACAATGATACATTCATTATTGGATTGTATGTACTCTGGAGACACTACATACCAAATTTCAGCGATTTACTTCAATCAACAAAAAAGTTACAGATTTTTGAGACGGTACGCACGGTTCTGTCCCACTGTGCGCCGGGCGAAGACGGAATCACTTCAGAGCTTCTGAAAGCGGGTGGAACACCGGTACTGAAAGTCCTTCAGAAGCTCTTTAATTCCGTCTTGCTCGAAGGTATTACGCCGGAGGCATGGAACAGAAGCGTGGTGGTGCTCTTCTTCAAGAAAGGCGACAAGACC
The DNA here is from genome assembly GCA_914767545.1 of Sesia apiformis. Classification (NCBI taxonomy): domain Eukaryota; kingdom Metazoa; phylum Arthropoda; class Insecta; order Lepidoptera; family Sesiidae; genus Sesia; species Sesia apiformis. Next base: position 4,434,117 of record OU611958.1, read on the forward strand.
TTGTTGAAGAACTATAGGCCCATCTCGCTTCTGAGCCATGTTTATAAGCTGTTTTCGAGGGTTATCACGAATCGTCTCGAGCGCAGGTTTGATGACTTCCAGCCTCCCGAACAAGCCGGTTTCCGAAAAGGCTATAGTACCATAGACCACATCCATACGCTGCGGCAAGTTATACAGAAGACCGAGGAGTATAACTTGCCATTATGCTTAGCGTTTGTGGACTATGAGAAAGCCTTTGATTCGATCGAGACTTGGGCAGTGCTACAGTCCCTCCAGCGGTGCCATATTGACTATCGGTATATCGAAGTGTTGAAGTGTTTGTATAACAACGCCACCATGTCAGTCCGAGTACAGGAAGGGAGCACGGAGCCGATTCCATTGCAGAGGGGTATGAGACAAGGAGATGTCATCTCTCCGAAGCTCTTCCCCAATGCGATGGAAGACGCTTTCAAGCTCCTGGAATGGAAAGGACTCGGCATCAACGTTGATGGCGAATGCATCACTCACCTTCGATTTGCCGACGATATCGTGGTCATGGCAGAATCGCTGGAGGATCTTAGCACAATGCTCGGAGATCTCAATCGAGTTTCCCAACAGGTGGGCCTTAAAATGAACATGGACAAGACGAAAATTATGTCGAATGTCCATGTCGTGCCCACCCCAGTTTCAGTCGGGAGCTCGATTCTCGAAGTTGTTGACGAGTACGTCTACCTAGGCCAAACGGTCCAACTAGGTAGGTCCAACTTCGAGAAAGAGGTCAATCGACGAATCCAACTCGGCTGGGCAGCGTTCGGGAAGCTACGCAGCGTCTTCTCGTCCAAAATACCTCAGTGCTTGAAGACGAAGGTCTTCGACCAGTGTGTGTTGCCAGTGATGACCTACGGCACCGAGACGTGGTCTCTGACTATGGGCCTCATAAATAAGCTCACTGTCGCACAGCGAGCTATGGAGAGGGCTATGCTCGGGGTTTCCCTACGTGATCGAATCAGGAATGAGGAGATCCGTAGACGAACTAAAGTCACCGACATAGCCTCTCGGGTTAGCAAGCTGAAGTGGCAGTGGGCAGGGCACATAGCTCGAAGAACCGATGGCCGATGGGGCAGAGGGGTTCTCGAATAGAGACCACGTACCGGCGGACGAAGCCGAGGACGTCCATCTGCTAGATGGACAGACAACCTCATAAAGGTTGCGGGCACCCGCTGGATGCAGGTCGCTGCCGATAGGTCTAAATGGCGGACAATGGGGGAGGCCTATGTCCAGCAGTGGACGTCCAAGGGCTGAGAAGAAGAAGAAGAAGAAGATTGGGGTCGATGAAGGAAGAGTGTCAGAATACAAAAAGACGATTTTGAAATTTTTTGTCTGTCTGTTCAAACACGCTAATCTCCAAAACCACTGAACGGATTTTCATAGAGTTTCCGCAGGTTAATTAAGCTTAGCTTGGCGCTTTGAATAGGCTTTATTTCATCGAAATCGGCTGACGGAAAGAAAAGATATCCCAATTTAGAGTTTAAAAACTAAAATTCTACGCGTACGAAGTCGCTGGTACAGCTAGTAGACAATAAAAATAAACGAGTCCAAATACTCTCATAGGATTTTTGTTCTATTATGGGCTTATGGAATGGAATGCAGCCAGCCCTTTCAGTATCCACTGCTGGACATGGACCTCCTCATAGAGATTGTCTTGTGCATGAGGGATGTGCGGCTTTGAAACGCCACGCTGACCGAGCGGGTTGGCGAGTCCACTCTTTAGAGGTGGTTCCTCGAAGCTTGTGGTAGCCGCTTTGTTATCCCTTAATTGCCTTTTACTTATGGGAAAAGATGGGTTCGTGGTTTTCTAAAACGGGCCGACCGAGAAAACACGCCAAAAAATAAGTAGTACGTATGTTCTTTTATCTGAGCAAAAGGATCTTATTGTCGGTATGGACTCTGGTTAAGAATTTCGTTGTTCAAATAAAAAACATGCTCTAAAAATGCTCGCAAATTACAAGGCCTAATAAATACTAGCATACCTGCTAGTATTTACCTGCTATACCTGCTATGGAACCCTAAAAAATAATTATATTTTAACATCATTATGTTTAAACACAAAACAAGTTAATTAAACCATCAACATAGACAACGATAAAATCTAGGAAATTAAGACAAATGATGCCTTAACTATGAACACAATACGTTTAATAAGATTGATGGATGTTTTTGTAAAAAGATAGTTCTTATTAGTTTCCTGGTTTTTTTGCTTAAAAATTTTTGCTTATTTTGCAAGCAAAAAATTACCTTATTTTTTTTTATGTACGAAGGCGGCGGACGAGCATACAGTCCACCTGATGGTAAGTGGATACTGTCGCCCATAGACATCCGCGATACATGCCAACATTAGTTCAAAATGACAAACGTTGGCACGCCCCCGGATGCGCTGCCTACCTTTGGAGATATAGGAATGGATTTTGAGAAAGGATTGGTAAAATGGGAAGGGATAGGATGGGAATGGGCTCTGGCACATCTCACTTACTATCGAAACACGTACGTACATTAGGGAAATAAGATAAAGTGGGAAATGCAGTACAATTCAAGGTAGTCTTCTGTGAGAGACGGGTAACGTGGCCAGTCGAACGCGCCCAGCAGCTGTTGGTTTGCAGGGTGCGCTGTCTCCCTACCAATCACACATATACACACGCCCACACACACAGCACCGTTTTAGCAGTTACAATTGCTTATAAAGATTATGGTAGATCATTATAAACCTTATGATAATAGATACATTGCACTAAATTTACATTTATAATTTATCTATTTTTATGGTAAAAAATTAAGCGAAAAGTAAAGTTTGAGGTAAAACAGATTGCCCACGCATGGTGTGACTTTAAACGTAGCAGTAGTAATTCAGGGTGGCCTGTCTCGGTCCTACAGTGCTGTAAGTTGGTGTTACACGTTATAGGTGAGCTCTAGTGTTCACTCTGTTGGACAGGATCTCACTGCTAGTGTGTAAGAGTTCTAACGTTTACCTACAATCCTACAGCAGCGAGGGATATGTATAGGACTTGTTAGGTATGTCGATCGCCACATCCAGTCTCAGACGTGGACCCAAAGATGTTGGCTAGATAAAGCAGACTTTTCTCGGTCAATGCAAAGAGTCTGGTAGATATGGAAAGAATAGGCGCCCGGTAGGGACAATCTAGGTGAATTTGGGCAGAGTGGTCAGTCACAATCTCGAAGGACCAGACCAAGACACCTGACATAACTAAATTCCTGCTACTACTTTTAAAAACAGACCACGCCGTCCTCTGGTTCACACAGACTTCCTTCAAAAGGCCGCAAAACTAAAGTGGGATTGGACTGGCATGTTTGCCTCATGCCGCTTCGGACAAAGCCTGGACCACCGAGTAGAGTCCACAATATGTCAAAAAGTATTGCCAGATCTGAAATCGATAGCGGGACGAGCTAAACGCTTATTGTAAAGATTGGCTGTCGAAAGCACAAAATGGGTGAATAAAATAGAAACATTTGCTGAGCAGGGGAACAGGAACCGTAACTTATCCTTTTCACATCCACTGCTGGACCATGTAGTCCAGTAGCCTCCTCATACGTACATATTGTTTTTTTTCTACATGAGCGATGTATGGCCACGCCACGCCACGCTGGCTAAATGGGTTGGTGAGTTCACTATTATAGAAGTAGTGTAGTTCCTCAGCACTCCTGGAAGTCGGTTTGTTATCACTTAGTGGTCTTTTACGATACACATGGGAAGAGATAAGTGGGTTCTATTTTACAGCGGAATGACTAGACACAGTATAGAAGCATAGTAATTACGATGTTTATTTCGAGATTTTACTGTTCATCAAGCTTCAATTGAAGCCTGATGACCACTTCTATGTATATTTCTATGTTGTTTTATCTCTATTTTTGATGTTACAAAGTAGTGTGTGTTATATTAATTGAATCTTCCCGGCTACTTGGCCGAGGTCTTCTGGAATCTCTTCCCTTTCTTCCAAACGTTTCGTCAACAACTGCGGTTGACATCTTCAGTGGCGACTGCGTGCACTTTCGGAGAGATGTTATCTCTTCGGCTTCTCGAGCGCAACTAGCGAAAGAGAAGAGATTCCAGAAGGCCTCGGCAAAGTAGCCCGGAAGATTCAATTAATATGGACACCGGCCGAGAAAGCCTACACTCCACTATAGTGTGTGTTATGTTATCCGGAATAAAGTGCTGTCTAATGTCTATCACCAATCACTTGAAGGTCAATGTTAATAAAAACTTCACTCATTGATCTAAAGAAGAATTGAGACGGTTTTGCCCTAAATATATGAGGAAGCACGTGACGATCTAATTGAATTCTCGCTCTACATCAATCAATGTCCTTAGTGGAGAAGAGCCGCTCTTGAACATCACGCATTACCAAGCATAAGTGGCTTCCAATTTACGTTATGGCCTTATTCATTGTGGTAACTCAGTGTATATACTACTGTTATTTAAAACAAAAAAAATGTATTCGAGCTATATAAAGGATAATAATAAATCAGAGGGATAGCTATATACCAATTTTTGTTAAAATAAAGTTATTGTAATTATCATGTCTTTATGATGTATGTGTATGTGCAAAGCAACATTTAAATTTATTTACTTTTAAAAAAAAAATATGTCAGATTAGCCCAATGTAGAATAGACATCCTTCCACACTATCCCTCGAGAACAAGATTTTTTCAATGGAGCATATTTGTGATGCCCATAAAATTATATAATCACTCACCTGACATTAAAGAGCTTAAATTAATTAATTTTAAAAATAAACTGTTTACTATACTGGTAAATAAGTATTACTACACGATTGACGATTACTTGAATTACATAATTTTAGTTGATTGATTCGTGTATATGTATTGGACATTATCAAGAATACACCATTGACATATACATGACAAATATTGACATATAGGTACAAGTAATACACGTGGTAATCTAAATAGGAACAATTTTATATATATTTACATATGACTTACATTAATATAACCCCTCAATTATTAGAGGTGAATTAATAAAATAAATGTATTGTATGATATTATATGATATTGTGTTGTTACATTATGACATAAATATAAAATTTTAATTTTATAATTAATTTTAATAATTTGCTATAAATTTTATAATTGTATTTTTACTATAAGTTACGTTATTATTAATGAGAAATCATTGTACTCCCATGGGGTACATTACAGAGGAGCATACTTGTAACATGTCTTCACATGTAATTATCACAATGAATAAATCGATAACTAAATGAATACGGGCAGTTTGGACCGACTTAACGAGAAGTATCAGGCAATATTGCTGCATCAAATATCATTGTTATGATCATGTAAATGTTGCAAATGTATACGTGAAATGAATTTTAGTTTTACTACGAAGATTATATACCCGTTACTTTTATTCACTGTGTGTTTAGTTACTACCTAAAATAATTATATTTAGTTTAATACTAGTTTACTAAACGAGTAGATGGTCAACTATGTTTAAATCAGTTACTACGGCAAGTGGAATTCCTGTTAACTTGAAGGTTAAGTGCTAAAGTAGCCTGCAAATACGGTCAAAGTATAGGCAACTACGAGCATCGATAGATGTATATACCAGCCTATAACGTCTCAGGACACAGCATCCCCTAATAATCACAAGGGGGATTTGGGCCGTATTCCGCCACGCGGATTTTAATTAGTGGATAGATTAGTGATTAGCCCCAGTTTTTTTTTTTTCAATTCTTGTGCATTCAGGTTTCCACACGATTTTCTTTCGCCGCCAAACTAGTGGCAGTTGAAAAATCCGTACTTAAATACAAAATTCGGTGATAGGGGCGGATACTTGAAGTCACGACCTCACGAATATGAGTCGAGAACACAATACCTCTAGACTATCACCGCCCAATCTATAAGTGGACAACTTGGTCTATAAAAATAATACTACTTTTTCACTTATTAGGGTATGGATGGGTAATACAGAATAGGTACTATGTTGTACCAACTTCACAGCAGAGTTTTTGTTAATAAATATTAGGTACGTTTTCACTTCTCAAACGATAATAAAAGTCTAAGGAGACCAGGCGGTCGATATTAAAGACGAATTTAAAACTTTGAAGATCAAAAATAAAACTCAAGGTGTTGTAAAAATTTACTTATGGAACTCGCTTTCAAAGTTTACATTAATGGCCAGTAAAAGTTCTTAGGAATAGAGATTACATTAAGAGACAATACTAGTTGGAATATTGTTACAATTTCATCAATATAAAAAATACAGTAATGTTAAATGTGTTTTGGAGTCAACCAGCGCCTGATGAATTTTGAATAGTCCATTACATTAAGTAGGTACATTAAAGCACATGGCTCTACACAAAAGAAAAACAAAATGTATGAAACGTTCTTCGAAGTTCAAAGGAGTTGAATCGACGGGAATCCTATTGAAAATCAACACAAACAGGAATCGAACGACGACGTTTAGAAAGACATGGTCTCAGTGTAACCTCAGTGGGTAAAGAATTTATAACACCATTTACTTAATATGTCATCGGCTTGCATCTCTCCACTTCTGGATATAAGCCGGTTATAACACGGTTTTCCGTTCTTCTCATCCGGTTACTCAAGCTGAATTTCCCTGAATCATCAATTCCTCGACCACTTGACTAAAATTTATCCTTTATTCCCGCTAGTTCACTTGACTGAACTAATGGGACTTTCTCCTCACTAGTTCAATTGATTGAATGTTGACAGACAAACAGACACAATGTATTATGTATGTACATTTATTACTACTATACCCTTTGATTTAACATCAATTTCGAGTTCTACCCGCAGTACATTACATTATTTATATATAATATATATTTTTTTATGCACGAAGGCGGCAGAAGAGCATACAGTCCACCTGATGGTAAGTGGATACTATCGCCCATAGACATCCGCGATACATGCCAACATTAGTCCAAAATGACAAACGTTGGCACGCCCCCGGATGCGCTACCTACTTTTGGAGATATAGGAATGGATTTGGAGAAGGGGTTGGGAAAATGGGGAGGGATAGGATGCGAATGGGCTCTAGCACATCTCACTCACTACCGAAATACTTACTTACATTGGGGAAATAAGATAGAGTGGGATATGCAGTACATTTCAAGGTAGTCTTCTGTGAGAGAGGGGTAACGTGGCCAGTCGAGCGCTGTTTTATTGCAGCCTGCACTTGCTAATTGTATTTTTCGAATAGTATTGACTAATGTAGTATTGCACCAAATTCGCATCAAAATACACACTTCTCTATTTCCATATATGTAATAGTACGAAAATCCCGTACTCAAAGGTCAGGAGAGTAAATGGCCATGGTGTTGATCTCGGTATACAAGGCATGTAATCAATTATGTCCAGGGCGAACCTTTTTGCTCGGTTGGACGCCATCGGGTTGTTTTGTTAGTATTCCATTTAAAAGGGCCGAAACATTTTCAGGGACATGCTAAGTACCTGTGGATGTTTTCGTACTTTAATACGTGTATAGGAATTGTGCGCATTTGGTTTGAAAAGCCACATCTGATATTAAAAAATGCCCTTACACTTATTTAGTAGTAAATGGGTTTTATAGGACCAATTCTAAAATTCAAAAGTTTCAAAAGAGTTTCTCGTAAAGAGTTTCAAAAGTTATATATTTGAATATAAAATTCAATCCAATCCAATCAATCCTCCTTAATTCAAACATTAGAATTGAGGAGCCATCTTATAACTTGGAAAATACTCAATGTTGAAAAGTATGGTAACCATCTGAACACGCCAAAGGTGTACATGAGAGCGGGCATGATCCAGCCGTTATAGGCTCGCATCTATTTAGGGCAAGATTTTACTATTATTTTTTTTATTTATCAACCATCATTTTATAGATACCACTTTTATCTGAGAAACAAAATAATTATTTATGGTAACTGGGTTATAGTCAATAAATTGACATACATTACAATTGTATTGGTGGTCAGGCTAGGTTTCATTCAAAAGTGCCCATCATTCTTTAATATGATTTTGAAGTATTTGTGTGTGATTCGTACAAAAAAAAAATGATCTCGTTACTGTTATCGTTGTGTTTCCAACTTTGATTGGAGCTCGTCAAACCATACATAAGTTGTGTAAAGAAAAATACGAAGAAGGCTGAAAAATGGCTTTTGTCGGTAGGCCTCATCCATAAGTTCAAAGCGGCCAGCAAATTACGGAGAGAGCTATTGCTCGGGGCTTCTTTGTGGGATAAGATATTCGCTATACATCTCACTGACATAGCTCAGAGAATCAGTATGCTGAAGTGGCATTGGTCAGATTATATTTTAGCACAGAAAAACGACAGAACTGACAACAGATTTTTTATTACAACATTAAATAAAAATTAGGTAAAGTGAAGAAATTAATGAAATGAAATCCGTTTCCGTTCTGTAATAAAATAAAATTATAAATATATAATTTTAACGAATACAGAGTGTATACATAGGTACCTACCTACTTAGGTATCGGCATGCCTTTCAGACATTGACTTCTTAAAATGTTGAATTCTCAAAATGTCGTATTCTCCCAAAATTATCCTCATGCCTAAAACAAAAATTGCATTTAGCTAAAATGGAAACAAATCAACTAAAATTAATTACTATTACTAAAACCTAGTTTGATAATAGTTTAAAGTTCTTTTTTTTTTGTTAAAGTCGTAATGTTCCAAAAGGCTTATACTGATGTTTATTAAACAAAATATAAAGTGACTGACCGAAGGCCGGAAAATCGGCATAAATCAACATTATGGGAATTCAACATTTTAAGTAATCAACGTAATTTTCCGACAGGTCGCTTAGGTTTCATGCCGAACTTGACATGGAAAAGTGGCTAACCTTGGGAGAAGCATATATCCAGTAGTGGGTAGAAAGGCCCAATAGTGAGTTTTACAGGGTTAAACAAAAAATATCTGCACCCATTTAACACTGAAATCCCATTATTAAAACTTGCAACTTGTGTTATACAACTTTTTCTGAACTCGAGATTTCTTTCCAATAAGTTTCAGAAATTGGAAAAATATTCGTACAATAAAATTGGGACGTGTATAGTGTAACGAAACGTGACAAACGTTCACAAATTTCACAGTTATTAAGGACAGTACTCATACAAACATAAGTGACATTATTTGGAATACTTTTTACCCCCCTACGGCAAAGTCAAATGAGGATTATGATTTCAGCAATCTATGTTGGTATGTAAGTGTTCATCTGTTCCCTCGTAGCTTCTTGTCACATTTTCACAAATGAGTTTTGCTGGATTCGTCTTGATGGTCCGCGTAACATATGACGTCACTTTAAATCCAATATGGCGGATATGAAACACGAAAATACGAAATATCTCAAATAAATAATAAAGACAAACTAATGATAACGTGTGACTACGACTATACGAATCCCGATTCGGATTTCAATAATGAATGTTGAAACTGCAAATGGTGTTTGGAGAATTTTCATAATGCATCTTCTTCTTCTTCTTCTTTTCAGCCCTTGGACGTCCACTGCTGGACATAGGCCTCCCCCATTGTCCACCATTTAGACCTATCGGCAGCGACCTGCATCCAGCGGGTGCCCGCAACCTTTATGAGGTCGTCTGTCCATCTAGCAGATAATAATGCATAATGCATAAGTCTTTCATAAGTCCTTTCATAATGCATATAACAATTTAATTCGTTTCATAGACAAAGAACAATTTTCTTTTGAGATCGGATTTGGTATATTTTAGTGTCATACTAATAAAAAACAGTGAAATCTCGTTTACAACGTTTGAAAGGACATTTTAAGTCGTAGTCGGGTTTTAATTTTTTCATGTTTGCTATCTAATAATCTTAACCAACGCTATCGGGACTAAAGACGCATTTAGGATAGTATACAGACACAATGAGATTATAATGGAATTTAAGAATTCTGTGTAGTTCCCAATTAGTTGTCTATTGAGTTAGTTGTCTACACTTTAAAAATATCTTTAAAAAAATACAATTTCCAATAACGGTTACACACATCGGTGAGCAGGCAACGACTGAAGAGAGCAGCGACATACGATGCCGCTTGGCATCCACTGCTGAGTTAACAAAACATTCTGTATCTTACAGGAGTTTTCTTTTTATGTCTAAATACATATTTTCTAATTCTAATATTACTAACTTTATAATTCAATTGTTTAATCGAATTATAAACTGAATATATACTGTGTTGTAAACAATGTTTGATTAAAATAACCTTTATGATAAACCCCTCTTATGAATTTCTGTTCACTTAAAATTTACCATGTACAGAATACCGGCATTAAGCCCATCTTTTAGGAATTCCCTCTACAATAAGATTTAAATGAATAAGTGAATAAAAAAATACATTTGTTTTAGTGTATTTCGGCGTCCCTCGCATCATAGACTGACATTGCCCACATCATATCGCAGACTGAAAGTACATCAAAATTCATGGCCACAACGAACATGTTAAATTGCTGTCTGAGGACGCATTAAAAGTTCGCGTGATCAAACATAGGGACATTTTATTAATACTGGATGTAGGCTCGCCATAAACAGCTACATTTTCGTCGTTAAATGCTTATTGCTTGTCCTCCGTGGAATATGTAAGTGAGAAAGTTGGTCACATTACTACAGAACTTGACGAATAAGATTTAAGTTACTCTACCAAAAATATTTTGTGAATATAAATGAATATTGCTTTTATTTTTGACTGATTATATTGTATTTTTAATTGGTGAAATTTTATTATTCAATGAAGTATATTAAAAAGTTATATTTATATTGAACTTACAACGGGGACGAAATTTAAAACAGATTTGATAGGACATTTTGGTTAATGGATTTTTTGGGGGGGTATCGAGTAAATCTACCCGTTGCGGAGATGACAAATTTAAAATTTTAATAAAATTTGACCGCGGGACGGATTGTTATGAAATTTGACAGAAAGGTAACTTAATCTATATATAGGTTGAGCGCGAAGATGAACCAAATCCGTTCCGTAATTACGAAATTATCATGATGTAAACTTTAAAAAAAATCCAATAAAGAAATTCGACATGTGTACATACAAACTATTATGTCGCTGGATAGGGGCTCATCAAGGTCCAAACCACCGAATTTCTCATAATTTATAATACCGTGCTTAAGTAGAAACTTAGTGATATGAGTGATATTGAAACCCTTTCAATTCAAGACCTCACGAATGAGACCCCGAGACATTCCCAAATCGATGCCCCTAGGCTGGCTATCATCGGCTATCATTTTTTCATTATCATTTTTTCCTGGACATTATAAGAAACAAAATAATTTTTCGCACCTTCTCAAATGAAATGAAATTGATATAAAAATAAAAAACATTTTCAAATACATAACCAAATTATTTTTATTAACCTTGACCTTAATTTGCCATTGATTCAAAGGTCTGTAATGAGAAAAGAACCTTTAATATTTAATTAATCATTACTGGAGATGAGAGTTGGATCTATCAGTATGATCCAGTAACTAAGCGACAATCAACGGTTTACCCAAGAGTTTTTGAAGACCACAGAATTCTAAGAATTGAGCCACTCTCATTATAGTCTTGATTTAGCTCCATGCGACTTCTTTCTCTTTCCAAAAGTGACACTTTGTCTCCGTGGCATTCTTTTCGACAGTCCCGAGGGACGCTCGGAATGCTTTTATGGCAGCTGTTGGGGACCTAAGAGTATGGCCGGTGCTTTAAATCTTGGTTTAGACGAATGAATAGCTGTATAGAGACTAAAAGAGAATATTTTGAGAAGTTGTAATAAAAATTCGTGTTGTAACCAAAATATTTTTTGTGTTTAAAAAAATACCTATCACTCACATAGGACACGATACGATGGGATGCGCTCTGAACATATCTTACTCCTACCAAAACACGTACGTGCTTTGGATAATAGGATAAAGTGGGGAAAGCAGTACATTTCAAAGTAGTCTTCTGTGGGAGATAGGTAACGAGGCTAGTCGGATACCCCCAGCGGTTGTTGGATTGCAGCGTGCACCCTCCCCCTTCAAAAGCTTCAAGTTGTAAAGGCTGTATTACAAAGAAGAATTACCGCACAATTTGTGTCTTATCGTTATCGAAGTGTATTTTCGACGTCGGTACGATATCAAGTATCAATGAAATCTTTACCTTGACACTGTGTCTTCAAAGGAACTGTCGACCTTTGTATAGATATTACTTACAAATTAGATTAAAAAAATTATAGACACGAGTGGGTATATACACAATTGTATCACTGTTTTCTTAGGTTTTCGGGATTACTATACATAGCAATTAAACAACTTTGAACGGTTTAAATCGCGTATATTTGACATTATTTATATCCCGACGTTTCGAACACTTTGCAGTGGACGTGGTCACGGGGTGACGGGGTGACGGGGTGACGGGGTCAGTCACCCCGTGACCACGTCCACTGCAAAGTGTTCGAAACGTCGGGATATAAATAATGTCAATTATACGCGATTTAAACCGTTCAAAGTTGTTTAATTGCTATGTATCACTGTTTGTTCGAAATTCGGTCGGGCCCGAAACATCGGAGACGTAAAATTCAGATTTTTAACTCTTGCATACTCTCGATATTCGGGTCTACTCCGGTAGAGCCGCTGGGGCTTGTGTATCCACTATACGCCACTGGGCGCACGTGGAGGATTATATGGTCCGATACCATCTCATGGTTACTGGTTACAACCTTATAGCAGCCAATATAGTCCCAATCTCGCTGGTCGCTGCGACCAGCGATAGCGTGTGTTTCTTAATGCCTTACTTAAACGTTTAATTTGTATGTAAATAACCGAAAAAGATACAAAATGTAAATACATTTATTATTTTACGGAAGAGAGTAAGAAATTATAAAATTTATTTATACCTCAAGAATTAACGATGACACAGCAACAGGAAAATGAAAGAAATTGAAATTAAAATCACACGAATTATAATTCTGCCGATTTCACTAATGGACATTGGCATTAAACATTAAACATTGGCTGTACATTTTTTCTCAGATACGGTAATTAAGTCCTTTAGTATCCATTGCACATTGTCCTGCGTATGAGGTATGTTATGCTATTAAAACGCTACGTTAGCCAAGCGAGTTGGCGAGTTAGTTTTTTTTTTTTTTATGAAGAAGAGGGCGGACGAGCAAGCGGTCTCACGTGATCTCACATCTCACGTAGATAATTTTTAAATAAGTTTCTTTTTAGTGCACTTAGAGAATCTACGGGCTATCATTTTACACCGGACAGCCAACGACCTGCGCTCCCTATCAATGTCCACATTGTCATTGAGATCCTCCGTTACCAAGTGACCCAAGTACTTAAATCGCGTGACTTTATTAAGGAGAATCCTACAGAGTTTTACAGTGGGTATGACGTAGTTTTTGTTTCCCGCTTTAAATGACATTATCTGACTCTTTTTCGCATTGTACTTGAGTTCATGGGTCTTTGTAAAGCAACAATCGATGACCTCAACAGCACCATTTAACATCCGCGTAACTGATATTATTCACACAGATACCGTCAATATGGTACCAGACTTTTGTGCTGCTGAACTCACCGATCAGGCAGTTCATATAAAGGTTGAACAGCCTCCGAGACGTTTATCCCCCTGTCTCACTCCACAAGTATGTATTCATCTGAGTACGAACCTGCCCACTTATACGGTTTTTCCGATGATTGTACCAAAATGTGAATATTGATACAACCTCACTAGGACAATCGGTCTCATTTTTAAGATTGTTCCAGAGTATATGGTAAGATAAGACAATAATTCTGAAGTCTATTTGAAAGTGAATATTTAGACTTCTATACAATCCTGCTTCAATGATTCCAATAGTTTCGGTTCTGCGAGCACTTCGCTCATTCATCACATTTTTAAATCAATGATTGTTATCGTCCGGGAGCAACAACAAGATAATCCACTAAAAATGTTCATTTCAATATTGAGATACTTAAAATCTATATACTAATGAAAAACACAAATACCTCGCAGACACTGATACAGTCCACATATTTTTTGCTTCCCGTAAAGGTTAAAGTAACATTTCAAACCGTCGCGCATTCACTATAAGCGGGAAATAGTTAAAGCCAACTGTCAAGTAGCACAAGTTTTCAACTAGTCACAGAGGGCGGGAGTCCTGTCATACAATTTTTTTGAGATATTTGTTGTATAGTAGCGGTGCCGGTGGTTCAAATTAGGTAGTGGCGGCGGTATGCCGATACCGGGCAGTGAGCCTCTCGTAAGTGTAATGACTCTTCTGTCCTCTAAGCGGAAGGACGAATGATCGATTTACAATAATATGTATGTACCGTCTCGTACTACTTATACACATATACACGCTGATATACCACAATATAAATATGAACAGTATAGTAATATGTATGAACTGCTCTCGGTATTAGTCTAACAGTATTGAGTGTAACGTTGAATGGTGTAGTGGCTTGATGAATGGTTCGCGGCAAAAGGGGAAGATTTTTACTGGCGTGGTATCCACAAATTACCCGAAAGATGGGAAAAATGTGTAACTAGCAATGGAACATACTTTGAATAAACCACTTTTTATCATTCTTCCGAATTTTCAACTAGAATTTGGAAAAAAAATCCGCATTTCATACTTGTACACCTATGTAAAAGAAAAAAGTACTAACACCTAAATCTGTCAAAAGAAACGTGGCACAGGAAGAAAGCGACATTTTCTAGAAATTTTAGACTATATTTCTGTTTGAATGCACTAAATTTTTCAGTTTCATACTAGTATTAGAACAGGAAGTATAAAGTATCACCTCCTTTTTTTTCATGTTAAATTGATTGTAACACCCTAAATCTTAAATTTTCCGCGCTTCTTTTGTGCTGTGTTTCATTTGATAGACTCTAATAATTATCTTTGTCACTCGTATAACAATTGAAATGTAGTATGCAACTGGTCATGGCAAAATTTTATATTAATATATCAAGTGACTGAATATGTGTCCGATAATTGGCGAAGAAAAAATATTTGCTATTGAAGTATTTTTTACTGCTTCCTTGATTAAAAAATGGGCATAATTACTTGGTAAGTAACATGGGCCACGCATACTGCACAATGTCAGTAGCAATTTATGTTAATTACTTACTTTACTCGTAACTGCATATTCCCGTGGTGTGTTGGTGTGTGTGAGATATTTTCGCGTTTATATAGAGTTATATTACCGCTCTACTGTGCTCATATCCGGAGGTGTTGGTGGTAATGTATGTTACGTCCAGTCGGTGTATCCTAATAAGCGGTGAAGTAGATACATCGGCTGCCCTAAAATTAGATACAACCTTCTATGCATATTTATGTGATCTGTTACTTCTTAATAGAGCTGGAATGGGATGTTTTATTAATATTTATAGAGGTGAAGGGAATCGGTGCTAACTAGCCTTGGATAAACTTTTGCGTACAGAAATTATAAGTAACTGTTAGGTTCCATGCCAGTTACCTACTGAGGCTGTCTGGTTTTGGCTGGCTTTATAATACCACCACTCCGTCTCGTCCTGTGAGTGTCGTAAAATCGTAAAAGTAAAATCGTAAATTTACTTTTACGTCGTATTATTTAAAGTCGTAAATCGTAAAATACCATACCTCTAATACAGTGGACTCACCAACTCGCTTAGCCAGCGTGGCGTTTTGTGTTTTGAAGATAATTATTGCTAATTAATGCCATTGTAGTATTCATTTCAAACCCAGCTTTGATATCAGGTTTTGAACAAAGTCAACTTTTCGTGCACCAGCTTGGCGAACTAATTTTAAGACCTAACCTAACCTAACCTCAAAATTTCAATGCCATCCATCCCTCATGCACAAGACAATATGTACGAGTATGAGGAGGTCGTAAAAAGCGCTGGTTACGGAGACAGTTACGGTACTTAGTTAATGTAGGCAGGGCACACAATTCTTAAAACACTGAAGTTGTTTTCGAGACCAATAGAAGTCCTAGAAGAGAACTAACGACTAATTACTGCTGGTTCATCTATATTTTATTCAGCCTCACTTGAACTCCAAATTGACTGAATACACAAAGTAATCGAGCCACTTACTCGGCGTCCTCTTTTATGCTCAGATTTTATCTTAAATAAAGCGAATACTCGACGTCTGTCGCACGCCCTCTAAAGGGTCTTCACTGAAAGAGCACTGACTTCGGGCGTAGGACAAGTTATAAGCGAAATATATTCTAAATATCAGGTTATATGAGTGAAATTCTAAATACTAGGTTATATACAGAGAGTAATTCCCAAAGCCTTAAACGATGAATCCTGTTCATGATTCGGAGATTATTGAAATGAATATTAAGAAAATAAAGATTTTGCTAATTTTTTCATACATATTTGTTAAATACAAAGCCAAAATACTCATAATTTCATCGAGCCTTGACATTTTAACTTTCGTACGCGATAAATCTTGACTTTTGAGAAGTGGCAGTAAATAATCTAATAAGATCGTAACAGAGCCGCGTCTGTACATGAAATATTTTTCGAAAAAGTGATTGCAATATAAAGTACGAATGATATAGATATAAGGTTGATTATTTTCCTTTCAAAAGGATTGACAAATGAAACAAACTACGTTGTGTTGCTTCTGTAAACAAAGAAACGACATCTAAAGTTTATTCTTCAATATATCAATTCCTTTTGAAATCTATTATTTATCCTTCTACAATTTGACAGTCAGCACGGTTCTCTTAACTTGACGCCCTCTTCTCATAACGTACACTGTTTTATCTACACTATGATAGTTTTACCGACAGCGCGGAGTGTGGCAAAATTCAAATCAAAGAAATATATTTTCTTTACATAGAGTCTAAAACAACATTTCTTGGAATGTTTATGTGTCTGTCTGAATGCGCATCATGCAAAATCTACTAAACAGATTTTAATGAAACTTAATGTCGGACTTTTTATTCGAGTCACGGATATAACATGTACCATAGAACTGTCAATAAAGTGTAATCTCTGTACAAATTTCACTCTGTTTGACAGTTCTACATGTCATATCCTTGACTTGAATAAAAAATCCGACTATATCCGAATAATATTTAGGGTACTTTATATCCAGATCGATTACAGAGATCCCACGGGAATCACGCGTTCACGCAAACGAAGTCGCAGGCATCGCTGTTTTTTTATATGAAATCCTCTATAGCTCAGTGTTACATGTATTGTATTGACCTTATGAGCTTTAATGTTGAAATGATAGGTTTGGTACTGTCATCCCCTCTAACAGTCCCCATTAATGAGGGGGGGGGGGGGGGCTCTGGGACTTGTAGACAAAATTACTATTACCTTTATCCCTCCCGATATGAGTGGGGACCTAAGTTTTGTATTCGTACTTCTGTTGTTTCCACAGTAGTTTTTACGAAATATCCTTGTTAAAGCTAGAATAAAAATGACAATTAAATTTCACTATTCATAACGTTAGTAAATAAAATTATAACTGGCCCAAATTTAATTGCTTATAGTGGGGTATAATGGGATATTTTTAATACACCCTTATTCTTAGTGAGTTTTCGCTCGTAGCTTGACCCGTGAGTGGTTGACATCCTCTCCACGGACCGAATGAGTATTACCTACGTGTTACAATGTAGTACCGGTGTACGGGTACGCGAGGTGAAGTAAAACGGCACTTTCATAACAATAAACCTATTTATAAACTTCCAAGATTTTCTGTTACGATACGAGGTGAGATTTGTATTTTGGGAAATGAACGGTAGAATTAGTATGAAGTGAAATTCATTGTGAAGCTTTATGTCGATTATTATTTGCAACGAAGCCTATGAATAAAGTTAATCCCAACCAGCTTCGAGAGCAAACTGTAGCGGTTGGGTTACCGTGGCTTGTTCCCGGCGAAGATGCAGAAGGCGGTGCTACTGTCCTCCGGTTTCTCTCCCTAGGGCCCCTAACCCCGACCGACTGTGGCCGGGAGGGTTATGCCGTCATTTTGGTTCAACAAGGGAGAGACGAGATGGTATGAAACCATTTTAAAAATAATAAATAGCTATTTATTTTGGAAATCAAATTAAAAAGCAATATTGAAAGAAATTGTATTAAAGATAAAATAATTTCAGGTCTTTTATCGATGCCATAACAGCGCTAAGTTTCGAAGTGAGGCAAGCGTTCGGCAGCTGTACGCTGAAATTATGAGCTATTCGCTGACTCTTAATTCGCACAAGAAGGCTTCTCTTTTATCTAGATATATCTTTGCAGGTATTTGTATTTATCAATGAGTCTTCCGTATGTCAAGTATCGTTAATTAAATACATATTTCTTTAATTAACCAAATTTTTCTTTCTAAATATCTGTCACAAAATTGCAGATTCATAAAATTATTTCATTAAGAAAATGTCCTATAAATTCGTTTTTAAATATTATATAAATGGATATTTTTTTAAAATGACAAGTGATTGAATAATACTTTTTATTCAAAAGTTTTTCTTCATGTTATAATGTAGGGTAGTGCGCCCAAATGGGGCCTTTATCTTATTACGTCTGTTTTAAATATAACGACAATCGATCAATGTTTGGTAAATGCGAACTTAGCAAATGAGTTACTTTCGTACGCAAAAGTTTTTCTCATTTTTAGGAAAGAAGTTAATAATAAGTTAATGTTGCCTTTGACTTTTACGATACATTTTTATATGTAGGAGGATGTTTGTCTTTTTTAACGTTCCAAACTGCAGGGCCACAGGTCACCTCTAGCAAATCGCTAGGGGGTTTATAGAAATTTAATGGAAAATATATTTTTTTTTATAGAAAGGGGGTGGCAAACGAACACACGATCCACCCGGCGGTAAGTGGATACTGTCGCCTATGGACACCTGATTACTTTTCTTAACACAACATTCAACATTTAGTAAAATTTCATTATGATACCTATTCAGAAGTTCAAATCTGAGTAACGTCGTTATTGTTTTGAATTTTAATTCAAAATAACGGTGTACTCGCGCTGTACCACGTGTCTTGATACGTGAGGTCAAGGTTATCTCGCGAAGCGTATAGTAATCGTAACTATCCCTTTCTTTTCTTTCTTTTTCCACTGCTGGACATGGACCTCCTCGTGCATATTGTCTTGTGTGTGAGGGATGTATAGCCTCCAAACGCCACGCTGACCAATCGGATTGGAGAGTCAACTTTTTAGAGGTGGACAATTTCTCAAGGCTTGCGGTAGCACTTTTGTTATTCCTTAGTCGCCATGACCACGGGAAGACACGGGGTGGTGTTATTCTATAGTCAGCCAACACCACAGGGTCAAAACGCATAGTGCGAATTATTATTTATAAGTTTCTTTTGTATGACCACACATTATGTTACTTATAGGCGTATATTTATTCCAGGATTTTTTTTTTATTAAGTATTTTTTTATACTTTCTGAAATGTTTAACACATAATAAAAATGATTCTGTATAATACCGTCAAGTTATAAACAAGTTGTGTGAAATTATAATTGAAAATGGAAAGACTAACGCAAGAGAGAAATGTGCAAGCTAAAAATTAAATAATTTCATCTTATTCGTCGAAAACTTTCAAAACACAGTGCTGATTAGCGAATTCTTGCAAACTGTACTCTCTGCCACTCTATTTTACGAGACTGCGAAGTTTTAAATTAACTTTGAATTTTGAAGTAAAAGTTGATAATTTTAATATGCTGTACTTTACAGTTCTGTTCTATATGTTTGAAGATATAACACCAAAATATTCGAAATCTTATTTCTACTTAAATTGTTTAATAATTATTTCAATATACCATAGATAGATCGGCACTTTAATGTATACTAATACATGTAGAAAAATGATAAATAAAGTAAGTAACACAGAAAATACAAACAGACTGCCTTATCGTTAAAGCCATTTCTGATAACTTTGGAAGTTAAGGAGAAAATTGATGATAAAAAAATTAGAGGTCGATGGTGTGAATTTTATATTTAAAAAATACAGTAATTATATATACATAATGTATGTACATAAAATACATACATACATATGATAAATACATATATAATCATAATAATTAGAAAGTAATTTAGAGTTTTAGCAGAGAGCAGAAGGAATTAGGAACTATTAATAATAAATAGTGGGACAATAATAAATAAATAAATAGTAATGTCACCAGAAACTATAGCAGACAATAGACAGTAGAAAAAATAATTGTAATACATAATCTCTCGATTGTGTATGCGGGAATTACCTCAGCCAGATAATACTGATTAACAAGTTTTTTTTTTATTTGTTGATGATGATTGACCAAGGCTTGTGGGTAAAGGTAATACATTTCATTACTGGATCGTCTGGATCGTGAATACAAAATAAAAGTAATAACGAAAACGATGCTTTAAGTGCCCAATTCATATTCTATCATTGTATATTATGCTTATAACGACCAAAGCCCTGACAACCTTTATTCAGAATGTATGGGGAAAGTTCTCACGTCGGCCCTCGTCATGGCCGCTGTACGCTCATTCGGATTTGTTTTTTATTTAACATGCGTAGGGAAACCCTTCATTACAACTAGACTTGCCTACTACTATACTACTAATCTAAAACGTGTTCAAGGTATCCCTTTGATCAAAAGTCAATTTTAACGTACGAGTGCCTCACATACCCCATTACAATGTTACCCACTAACATGGAAAATAGAACTCGGGAGATTTTAATGATGTCTACCTACTACAGAAACCATAATTTTAAAATTTCGGTAAAAAAAAAATCGATATATTGTATTTCGACCAGTTACAATCAAAACAACAATCAGCTTGAAGTATTGGAAATAATTAAATTTATAGACAAACTGCAAGTTGCATTTCTTAATCGATTGAAATGAGTTGACGGTTTTAGTCTATACTTATCTCAGGTTAAATTCATAGTTGACTCAAATATGTAGTCAATGTAGTCAAAATCACGATGGGGTAAACATTCAAAAATTAAAAAAGAAATAGCAAAACCTATATTTACCTAGCACTCGTAAGGCATTACAAGTTTTGTCTATTTTCCTACCTCGACTAGTTCTAACATAATTTTCATTTGTTACAGATTTGATTTCACTTCGAAAAATGAACAAGCAACACAAATGGGACTTTTTGGAAAGCTTCTTCAACAAAGGGTAGGTAATTGAAATATTATGTGGGTACCTAGTCCCTAGAGTACAAAACATTTTTCCTTTCCCTAATTTGCTATATTTATTTATTCGCAGGAAAATGGCGTGTAGAAGAATATATTTCCACGAGCTTACTTTTGCGTCTCAGACAAAGGAATCTTGTAGACGACTCCTATCCAAATTCCTCGAGACCAAATTCGTACCACATTTTACAATCCTCGTTAACAACACTACGTGAATAATGTTTAGGCGATGTAGCGACGAAACATAGCAAAATGGGCCAAACGTACACGCAACCTGATACTAATTACACTTTAGTTAACTACACAGAAACCTTCGAGGTGATTGAGACCAAGGACGCCTGCGCTGTCGCGGATGAACCCAAGTATCAAAGCAGCTTCGGAATCACTTTAGCAGTTCCAGAGTGGGAAGCAATTTGTACAGCCATAGTGTTGACTCTCATAATTATATCAACTATAGTAGGAAACATTTTGGTAATCCTCAGCGTGTTCACATACAAACCCCTTCGAATCGTTCAGAATTTTTTCATCGTGTCACTTGCAGTGGCCGATTTGACTGTAGCCATATTGGTCTTGCCTCTAAACGTAGCCTATTCTATCCTCGGACAATGGGTGTTTGGAATATACATGTGCAAGATGTGGCTGACCTGCGATATAATGTGTTGTACATCGTCCATTTTGAATCTGTGCGCGATAGCCCTCGACCGCTACTGGGCTATTACTGACCCAATAAATTACGCACAAAAGAGGACCCTTGAAAGAGTGCTCCTAATGATCGGCATAGTGTGGGCCCTCTCGCTTATCATTAGCTCGCCGCCCTTGTTAGGATGGAACGATTGGCCCGAAGTGTTCGAACCAGACACTCCTTGCCGCTTGACTTCCCAGCCGGGCTTCGTCATATTCTCATCATCTGGCTCCTTTTACATACCTCTTGTAATTATGACTGTAGTCTATTTCGAAATATACTTAGCTACTAAGAAAAGACTGAGGGACCGCGCTAAAGCCACTAAAATTAGCACAATCTCCAGCGGTCAAAACCGTTATACGGCTAAGGAGAGTGACCAAAACGACCAAGATTCAGTGAGTTCAGAGGCCAATCATAACGAGCACCCGGGAGTGACTCGACTCGTATCGGACAACGAAAAGAAGAAGACGAAAAAATCATCTCACAAGAAAAAGCAGAAACGACGCTACTGGAGTAAAGATGACAAGTGTCAGAATAGATTGATAATTCCAATACTGTCCAATGAGAATTCAGTCACTGATATAGGTGATAATACGGAGCCCAGAAATACGTCTTCAGAGAGTAATTCTAAAGAAGCTCATGAAAATGGAGACGGTATTGAGGTCACAGCGCCTAAGGTAACAAGGAAACCGAAACCTAATCAGCAGAATGCTGTTTATCAGTTCATAGAAGAGAAACAGCGTATCTCGTTAACTCGAGAGCGCCGGGCAGCGAGGACTTTAGGTATCATAATGGGTGTCTTCGTGGTGTGCTGGCTCCCGTTTTTTGTGATTTACCTAGTCATTCCATTTTGCGCTAGCTGCTGTTTATCCAATAAATTCATAAACTTCATTACTTGGCTCGGTTACGTGAATTCAGCGCTGAACCCTCTCATTTACACCATATTCAACTTGGATTTTAGGAGAGCTTTCAAGAAGTTACTTTGTATAAAAACGTAATCTATAAAAACGGTATTTGTGCCAAAGACTGTGAATTTTTAACGTAGAGTTATTATGCTTATAATTATGAAAGCCGCTGATTTGCTCAAATTACGAAGTTGAATCATTCATCATGATTAAGTAGAGTACATTTATTTAGAAGACCATATTTATTATCATCTGTATTAAATTGATAGAACGTCTAGTTAGTGATTTACATGTAACAATGTTCCATGTACAGAGACACTAAAAATTAAATTATGTGTAGTGAATTATTGTATGCTATAAGTGTGCTATAAGTATGTACATACTCATAAGTACAGGTTCGAATGTGCATAGCACTATAGATAATGTTATAATAATATAATATCTATTGTAAGTAAAGTATTTGATTAGATTAAATATTTGGAACGAAAGCATTTAGCATCAACGAAATTGATTTCAATCGATATTATGATGTATACTGTACATATCTTAGTTTACTGTATATAAAATACATTTGTATAAATCATGTATAAACAGCAATCATTCTCAAGAAATATTGGCTTTGTTTATTAGCATCGTACAAATAAGCTAAATTATTATTAAATTATTTCGTTCCAACTAGTAAACTTCCTTTTTACATTATATCCCTTTGAAATAATTTGAGCCCTTATTTAAAAGGGATATTAGACTTATATATTTTATTTTCCTGAATTGTAATAAAGAAGTAATTGATCGTTTGTACTTGTTTATTTTCACAAAACATCGCAGTTTATTAAATAAAACGAAAATATTGGGCTGTAAAGAGGCAAATTTTCGTTTTTCTTGAAAATATTTCTCATAATATTATTGGATGAGCGCAACACGCCCGTTGCCTAAAAGCAAAGTCTACTCAACAACAGACATCTTTGTCTCATTAACTTTCTTTATTTTGTTGTGTAACTTTATACAGAGTTCGTTTTCATTGTGTCATCACAATGTTTCATTGTGTTCCAGTGTGTCATCAATATGAAAGCTATGAAGAACAGAAAACCAATTATTTTTTTTTTTATAGAGAAGAGGGCGGACGAGCAAGCGGTCTCACGTGATGGTAAGTGTTACCGCCGCCCATGGACACCAGGGGGTATGCGGGCGCGCCGCCGACCTTGCAAAATCCTTTCTTGCAAACCTTGCAAAACAGCTTTCTTGAAGAACCCCACGTCGTAGTTTAATGGGAAGACCTCTTGAGTCAGTTCGTTCCACAGCCTACGGGTTCGCGATATAAAATATTTTTTGGACCGAACAGTACGCGACACCTCCGTATCTAGGAAATGCGGATGGACCGCACTTCTGTGACGGGAGGTGCGGTTGTAGAAACCCGAGGTGGGAATTAATCTTTGGACGAAAGTTACAAGTGAACGCTTCATACGGTACATTTTGTCACTGAAATAACGCAAACTGAATATATGTCGTTCAGTATCGAGAGTGGACACCATTCTACCAGTTTCCATAATAGTTTTATTTTTGGTAACTTATTGTTCATTTCTACTAGGTATATCTTTTATTTTACGTGCATTCTACGTATCTACGTCGCCCGCGCCGCGCCACATAGGCTCCCGGTCATTACCCTGTACTGTGTAATGAGCGCCGCGAACGTTTTAGAGAGAACAACATAACTTTACGTGTTTGTAACTTTGGATTTATTGACTAAATTAACTTTATTTTTCGGTAGAAGGGTTTTATATTATATATTTTAAATTAGTTGACGTGTTACATGTTTTGCGTTATTTCAGTGATACGCTTTATATATCATTATAATACTATATCGTTTGAAGAATCCGAAAAACAATACCATAACATGCCTACATAGGTCTTTCTCAAAGCTGGGTATCACACACGGTCTTCCGCACTTCTCATCCAGCCTTCGGCAAAGATCGAAAGTCTCCGACATAGCTTACAGAACCAGTAAGCTGAAGTGTCAACGGTCAGGCCATATCTGCCACAGGACTGAGAACCAATTGGGTAGACAGGTCCTTGAATGGAGACGAAGTACCAGGAAGCGTAGCGTGGGACGTCCTCCGGGAAGATAGATTGACGACTCGACGGTTTGACTTAAATTTGACGGTAATGGTTTAGATAATAACAAACAAAAACTATTGAGTCTGTCTTTTTGATATTATAGTAAGTATGTAGATTAGAAACCCCACAGTGGAGAAGAAGAGGCCTGTCCACTGCAGTGGGACGTTCTAGGCTGACAATTATCAGTAATAAGTACTTAAGTACTTAATTACAAAATAAGTACTTGAGTCGGCAGTAGTAATTACATCCAAAACAAAATTCTCAAAACAAGCTATTTCAGTATTGGAAACCATTATGTTGTGTCTAAAATACAAGTACTTATATATACTATAAAAAATACAGGTTTTTTTTTTGAAAATTGTGGCTAAACTAATGGATTGTTGAATTATTTTGTTAATACCATTTAACAATAATAAGTCGCTGATAAAAATAAATTTAATAAGAAATACGCGATAAGACTAATTGTATATTGCGTGAGATTTATTCCGCCTTACTTTGCCTTAGTAATGTAAATTATTTTTATTTCATTTCATGACTTGGTAATTGTTTCGTGAGCCTTTATATGACTTCAAGGCTCTTTCTGCTTTTATCTAGATCTCTAATTACAACACAACTTCTTGTTCAGTGTTTCTTTCACCTTCAGTAAATATATTTTCAATAAAAAAGTTATTCGAGACGAATTACGGTGTTATTTAATTTTGTCATTAAATGGAAATCACGCAATGTTAAAGCGTCTGTGTGTGGGAACACAAACGCGGTTAACACAGCGGGCGGTCTGTTATATTTTTTGTTAAATAAAACGTAATGTTTTTATTTGTTCTAAATAGGTACATTACTTTGTAGATAAGTATAGTACGTCCATTGGGATTTGACAGCATTCCACTAAAGAAAAAGGTCTGGAGCTATCTTTTGTTATAAAATAAACCTGACATTTCATTTCCGTCGACTGCTGAATAACTGTTACGCTTTCCCACGGTCTCAACATTTTAACACTATACAAGACATTTATATATAAGTTAAAATAACACAACTCACACTAAAATTTAGGTTCAAAACACTAATTGCGAACTAAAAACCAAATTTCTCATATGGTGTAATATACAGGGTGTAAGGGACATACTATCGATAACTTTGTGAAAAGCTTACAAATAATATCTATTATTAAATCACACGTACCCCTGATGTCGACAATGATGGGTTACCGATGGTGTCATTTCAGAGCGCGCAATGTATTGCGAACGATGTGCAGACAACGCGGCTCCACTATCAACATAGGTACGTACGTACTGGTACAGAATGGCACTCACTCATAAACACTGTCTTTCACATAATCCCAAAAAAAATAGTCCAACGGATACGTTGGTATGCACTAGTTATCACACACCTGTCTGCTGGGTGGCGAGCAGTAGGAAAACGCTCCTGTAAAGGCGGAGGGCTCGTTGTGCGTTCCCACGTGCTTCGCCACAACACATAATCATTTGTAAGATAATAATCATAATCACATAATCATATCTTAAAATTCACGAGCATTAAGATTTAATCCAATTTCCACTACGAGACATTTTACACTCAATTTCACTACCTAATAACAATCGAGCACTCTTTTTTTTAGTAAACGTTCGAATTTGTCAACTGACAAACGAGAACTAAAAATGACTAAATTGCGCTCCAAGCGGCAAATATCAAAGGACTAAGAAATTGTCAAAAACTAGAAAATGTAGATGTGACATGTTAAAAAGTAATACGGACTAAATTCCACCAAATAAATATCGTTGGTGTTTTGCAATTAAATGTAGGTACGATAACAGTTTTTCCTGTAAGTAGAGTGAATAAAAATATTGCAAAAATACTTACTAAGGAAGACTTGAAAATAAAAAAGTTATCATACTTTACTTGTAAATTGTAAACTACTGTATTTTTATTTAAAACGTTTGATAGTGTAATTATAATATTTTTTTTGGAATGCAATGGATGTAAAGAAAATAACATTCCTATTACTTATTAATGAAAGTCTAATAAGTAACTTGTAGTATTCAACAGGTGCACGTCTGTTTATTTAATTGATCTATGTATTACACGTGTCGTAATACGTACCTACTGTGTGCTACGTCACTAGCACCAGTGCGCGCCCGCCTCCATGTTAGTATGTTTAGTAACTCCATGTTTAGTAACATAGGTATTACTAGACTGAGTTTGTTGACCTGTTTTTGAACTCGGCCGCAAAACAGATGATGGCGTCAAATCGCGTGTGTATTGAGATATGAATTACCTACATTGCTGATTTATGTTAAGTATCGTCATTTGTTTTTTTTCTTTTAATTCGAATTGAGACGACTACATAAGTGATACCATGCTGTAATTAGTAATAAAATGCACAAAAAAAATCGTGAAAATCATGAAAAGACCGACGAAAAATTCCAACGCCAGGAGACTCAGTATCATGTACTGATTTCCTAATTTTAATTTTCGATGGTATGTCACTAACACCCTATATATTACTGACATAGAAGTACAGGCAGGTAGCTCCGGGAATTGCAGACGCAACTGGTCTGCGGTAAAGTGTTTTTATTATCGGCAAACCAACAAACAATAGGCATGTAAATAACTCAACTATTTCCAGTGGAATGTTTCCAATTCCTAGTGGACGTACTATACACATTGTTCTAATCTTAGCAATACAACAATACAACACGCCATAGCAATACATGTCATTGTAATTAAGACAATTCATTTATTAGGTCTACATATTTATATCTAGTAATTACGTCGATAAATTTATTTGCGCACCAAGAATTCATTAATAGAATAATAACAATTATCAAGTATCCATTTACAACTGTCGTCATACAACGACGTGCGTATGCTGGAATTTATGAATGAAGACGTAACTTGGGGTCGGGCACTAAAGCCCAACTAAATATACGATTCTAAGACCCTTTTAGACTTACATAGAGTGGTTCGCAATTAACCTTTATGAAGACTACGATCCTATAAAACACGACTTTGACTGATTTTAGGACTGTGGACGTTTATTTACTCGGTCTCAAAGCTAGCGTGTCTTGTGAAAGGTCTTTTTCCAGATAGGCGAGTCAAAGACTGATAATGTAATTAGTAGTAAGGCTCGAATAAAGAAACGATTGTTCATCATACAATTATTGCGAGTCGTATTTATAAGCACCTTACACAGATGTTAATGTTTAAGCACCGACTCACAATCCCGCGGAACCCTCCCAAAGCAACACCCTAAGCCGAGGTTCCTTGCGCCGGTCTATCGGCGAGGAAGCCCTTAGGCTCGTTCCTGCACACACTCTTTCCTCCTGGCTGAGCGCCTTCTGCGCTTGCCCTAAACCATACATGTCCGATAAATCTTGAAAGGCTATTAAGGCCACAAGAATTTAGCCATTCCAAAAAAAAAGCCAATGTTAAAGCACCTATGAACTTACGAATTACAACTATGAACAAACTCTACAAACCTTAAAGTTTATAAACGATTATTATAACGACTTACAAACACTATAAAGGTTTACAGTATAAGCTAGTTTTCGTCTATATTAAAGTTTTATTTTTCAATCTACAGAATACATAAAACGGTCTGAAAAACGGTTATTTAAGGCTCGAGCATATGACGGCGGGCCGCACCGCAACGCATAATATTTCAAAAATCCTCAAAAATTTGTAAATAATTTTCGTACATTTTGTATAAACCATCACACACTTCAGGCGGGCCGCAGCGCAACGCACCGGGGCGGATCGCTTGCCAGCCGTATTTATGTGGCGATACTATGCACTGCGACGCGACTTGCCTCAATGTACGTTGAACGGGCGCAATTAACAGACGTAATTTGAGAGTTATTCGCTGTGTGACAACGTAAAGAATTGAATGTCCAGAGCTAATTGACTTATATTATTGCATTGAGATGCGGCCCGCCGCGTCGATAATGGGCATTGTTGCAGTTTTGCAGTGCGACGAGCTGCGGCGTGACGCGGCTTTAGTGTGCGCGAGCCTTTGTTCGGCCCTAAAAATGTGCGTTGCTTATGGATCATTAATCAGCGCTTACAAAGAATTATATCACCAACGGTATGCACTAAAACCGTTAACGCTCTCATATTCGAACTGAACAGTGCAAATGTGTCCGCAGTCAAACTATACGAGTATGTAAGTAAATAATAAATTCTTTTGGAAAAACTGTAACTTAAATCCAATAAATTGTACCACGATGTAGAGAAACTTCCTCATTCTAGGTCCATATTTTTCAGTTACGAGTCTCACGGGCGGGCTTCCAGAAGTTTCTCTGAAGTTTCCGAGGTGGAAAACATTTTATATTACAAATGATTACACATATTTGTGAGGTTATAAAGTTATAAAGGTTTGTATGTCAAGAAAGACGATAATCGATAATTGAAGAAAGTTTTACAGACAGTAAGTTGGAATACTATTTCGTTTGCATATTCACCTCCTATTCATAAGCGCTGTTTAAATGAGAATGCCCATTTGTAGGCCCCTAATTTTACGATGGAGTATAGCAGGGTTATAAATTCGAAACATATTTTAAGGGAATGTGTAGCATAGATTATTACACACAAACAGTATACTTCGTAAATATTTAGGCGTTGTCAAACCAACAAAAAAACTAACCTAAAAATCGTTAATTCCTATATTATTTTCTGCGAAATCCTACATTGGATTCAAAAGTATTTATATATATTGAAAATACGCAAATAGTGCTTAAAGTTCTTTGTCACCTTCCAACCAGTTTAATATTCTTTTTTTTTAAAACGGCACAAATAAGATTTTAAGCAATAGTTAAATGCCATGCCATGCCATCAGCCTGTGTTTCTCCTAGGGACAATCGCCACACACGATCTTCTGCACTACTCATCCAGCCACTACCAGCGACCTTCTTCAGGTCGTCAGTCCACCTGGCGGGAGGCGGGTCCCACGTTACGTTTCCTGGTACGTGGTCTCCATTGGAGGACTCGTTTCCCCCTATCGACTATCGATTAATATTTAACTGTGTATTCGTAAATATTCGGATTTCGTACTTTGCTTTGGTGACATTAATTAATTTATAGTACAGAAAACAAGAAATATATAAAATCGAAAAGAAATAAACGACAGAGTATTGTATATATTCGATAAGCTTATCTCCAGCAAACTTGGGAAAGTGCCAGGATAAAAAAATTGTTCAGTTGTTTTTATTAAAATCTATGTTGTAATGGAGGTTGTATTTTCGTAATGCGTATCTACTCGTACATAAAACAAGATTTCAAAATATTGATTTCATTATTTGAATTACAAATTTTAAATCAAAACATTCATCCATTTGAAAGAAAATGTATATAATTAGCGCCTTTTTACAACAAGCAATATTTTGTTTTCCTTTTCATTTCAAGGTAAATTAATTGTGAATCAATTTGAGCTGACAATATGTAACGGTGATGAAGGCTGCATATTGCGCACAAGAAACAAAATATTGAAATTGTTATAAATGCTTGTTTCGGTGTTATTTAATGAAACATTTATTTTTAAGTATTTATTTAATTTAAATTGTATGGCTCTTTTTTCACAACAAACAATTTAATAAATTTCTTACCATTTCAAAGAAAATTAATTGCAAATTCATTTTGATTTGACAATATTAAAATCATTATTGCATCCTTATGGAAATCTGTAATCTTGTACCTAATGAAAGCTGCATTACGTGTATGTTGTTTTTATACGCGCTGCCTACCTTTGGAGATTTAGGAATGAATTAGGAAAAAGGGTTAGGAAAGGTGGGGAATTTTGTCCCGTCACCCACAAAATCCGACAACGTGGACGTACGAACTTTGACGTATTTTGTTAAACTAATAGTCTCCAGATATTTTCTTGGATATTTTACATAACTTTCGTATATATAATAATATGGTATTTCACGCAACATCCAACGTTGGGTGTTGCTTTCTAACACCCAACGCATACCTCAAAAATATTTGTTAATATTTTGAATATATTTTTTTAGAACCCATTAAGATCACGAAGACGTAAATAAATTGAATTGCAATTTTTTTTATATAACTAATTAACAACGATAATAAACATTTCGGACAAGATTACTTGGAGTTTGAAAGAAAAACCGAACAAAATGGCAGTCAAGACAATGTCTAAACAGTATCAGTCCATCAAAGAAATCTCCGCCTACATAAAAATATACGCGCCCTATATAGTTCTTACCTAAATACATAATCAGAGTATTAAAATATTAACACCATCAAGGTAATTAAAATCACCACATTCACATTAAGAATGCCCGTGTAGGAGGTCCAAATACACACACAAAGATAAACAGAATATTTAGGTTAGTCTCTAGACCTCAAGAAACATTTCTTTAAACCGACATTTGTCTCTAATGTTTGCCCGACGGGAAATCAAATCTGCAACCTTTTTTGCAAAAGATAGGTAGGTCATCTGGGTCGTCAAATAATTCTATTGTTGTTTTTATGGAACTGGTAGAATATGAAAAGGTATTTTTACATTCAAAATCTGACGATACCGTTTTAAACAAACTACAGATCTTTTTAAATACTTTCTTTCATACTTTATTCAATACAAACGAGATCCTTTTGAATACGAAGCGCTCGGAACATTGTTGTGTACCTATTGAATTTGTTCAACGAATGAATAGAAATTTTACAACAGTGATGTTTTAAAATTGTTGATGGAATTTCAAAACAAAAGAAATAAGAGTTTATAACTTCACGTATTGAAACCTATACGTGAAGAGTTAGTTATAAACACTCATTCTATAGGTATAAAACCTTATACAGGATTAAATTTAAAGGTATAATAAAATTCAGATTCAAATATTTATTTGCATTAACATTGTTACAATAGATAAATTCAGATAATAGTCCCATTTGTTTAATGAATTTGTTATGACACGCAAAACCCAGCAGCTAACGTTATAATTTATTTTGTGATAGTGACATCATTTAATTAGTTATTTAATTAAATGTCATTCCAAATAATTTAAGGTCTATTGTCCATAATAAATGTCTACACTTTATGTCATATAACTTAAAATCTTTGCTTTCTTTGCTGTGCAAATAGCGTTTAGACCCGAATTACAATATCCAATGTGCACAAAACGAGAAAGTCTAGAAGGTAAATCATGTCAAAATTTTACATTAAAATTATTTCAAGTATACAATATTGTAGAAATGCCACGGTAGATAAGATACTTTAATCTCTAGTCGTGAGTTTTAAAGCTATTAGTATTAAAGATATTATTATGTTTTACGATACGACCGCACCAGATGCTCGGCTTCATTAAGAAACAACACTGTTAAGACTGTTTAATGAAGTTGGATTTAGCTATAGGATTGCCTGCAACTTTGCTTCAATGATTTCTTAGACTACCGTTAAATTTTCTGTACATTGCCCACCATAACTTATCCCCCCATGAAAATACGTGTTTCGGTAGTGAGTAGAGAGGTAGTGATGCGCATTCCTATCCTATCTCATCGAATGAAGTAAACTCGTTATTCCGTTACATTTCTTAATTCCCCCAAAGAAGAATTGGGAGGTGTAATGGGATGAAGAATACATTATACATTCATTATTCATCCCGTTATACTTCTTATAACTCTTCATTAAAATCCATTTCTAAATCTCTAAAGGTGAGTCTGGGGACGTGCTAACGTTTGTCATTATTGACTGATGTTGACATGTATCGCGGATTTCCACCTCGTACGTTTATTATATTAAAATGTTGATTTCTTTAGGTATTTCAACTACCTAATTGTTATTAAATTACGAAGAACTATAATAAATACCCAATTATAAGGTAGATACAAAAAGTAGATACTAATGTAGAAATTGTTATTTTTGTATAAATGATCCTACATCTACATATGTTCCAAAGAAAATTAACACTACTGTGCCTTCGAAGACAGACTTTAATATAGATTTCACCGAGCAATTTCTACTAATATATATTTTGATTTAATTAATTAGGTACCTACGTATTTATTTAAAAAGTTTCTACTATTAACATACTATCAGCCTGTCTCTCCACAGCTGGATATAGGCCTCTCCCACGGCTCCCCACGACACAAAATCCTCGGCTCTTATCATCCAACCACCACCGTGCACCGGCGACTTTCTTTAAGTCGACAGTCCACCTGGCCGGTCCCACACTGCGCTTCCCGGTATGTGACCTCCATTCGAGGACTCGTTTACCCCATCGATTATGGGTCCTGCGGTAAATATGACCAGTCCCTTGCTACTTCAACATGCCGTTTGCCGTTTCTACAAGTTATGTTGGTGACTTGGCGAATGTCTTCGTTTCGGGCAAAAAGAAACTCCGAGCATAGCCCTCTCCATAGATCGTTGAGTGACTTTGAACTTATGGATCAAGCCCACCGTTAGAGGCCACATTTCAGCACCATACGTCTCTAATACTATATTAAATAAAAGTCTTGTTTATAGAAAGTATTCAGTATAATCTATACGATTCATTTTCTAAAACACATTCATATCACTCTAAAAGGTAATTTAACTCATTTTGTTAGCGTTAATTTTAAAATTATGAGTACAATTCGCTATTTAATATTTTGTTTTTTCTTTTATAATTATTTATTTCAACAAAACTATAAAATACAAACACAAATGTCTACTGGTTTGGACAAATATTATGTCAAACGGATAAATTGAAACCAATCTTGCAGGGATTGAACGGAAACTTGGAATGTAAATATATTGCAAGTTTCCAAACGTCTACCGCAGACATAATTTCTCCGTCTGGTCTGGAAATACTGTATATTGAATTTAAAATTATAGGTAGTGTAGTTTAAATATAGCTATTCAAATTATACCGCTTCACTACATGCTAATAATAAAGACATGTGGGATTAAATGTATGTACTTAATCTCGTAAAGAATGCTTTAAGGCATTAAGCTCGCCTTTTGTACGATATTGTACAATGAAGTGAAAAAATAAATAAAATAACATACAAGTGTATAATATCTAGTTAGTGTATCTAACAGGTCGAAACTCAAAACTCGAAACTCGTGAAAACTGCAGCATGTACATGGGAGCATGGGAACTGCAGCATGGGAATCGTATGTACATTGTGCCTTGTGCATGAGGGATGTATGGCTTTAAAACTCCAAGCTGGCCAAGCTGGAAAGTCCATTTTTTAGAGGTGGTGGTGTAGGGCTTGTGGTAGCGGGTTTGTCATTCCTTAGTCACTTTTTAAGATATCCACGGGAAGAGATAAGTCGTGCTATTTTATAGCCGGCCGACACCACACGGCATACTTAAAAGTGGGTGGTAGGTTGATGAGCCAAATGATATGCTGCAACATATCATTTGTTTCAGCGTCATAGTCACCAGCAGACCCCAAGTTCTGCTGATGACCCTTAGTCGAGAAGTACTCATTCTGTTACCAAAATTCGACAGTCATGACCTCTGCAGTACATACTCGTAAGTAAACTTTTGTATAAATTTCCTTGCGCTGTATAATAGGTATATGTTCACGGTTAAAACGGTTAAATCGTCGATACAGAGCCATTTAAGTCAAATGAAGCCTTTTATCCGTTGATATATTATTTTTTTGTAAAATAATAGCAAATTACCCAAACTATACAAAGAGATTAGGAAGAACTAAACAAACGGATAAAAAAACGATGTCCTTCAGAAGCGTACAGAAATCCCAATATATTTATTACCAGCATTAGAACATTTCCTGAAATTGTTTTATTTCTTTGTCGGTCCATAATAAATGTTGGCAACAAAAACGGTTTCCTCAGCAACAAAATTAATAATTTAGTAGTTATGAAATTTCCACCGGGAAGCTGGGGAGATATTGTTTTAGAAATTAATTTCAATTCAAAAGACTTTCAAGTCGGAAGCGAGGGAATAAGCAGATTAGTGACAGAAAGTGGAGTCCACGAATCATCGCGTCTGACGCTACAAAGATTTGTATTTCCGGACACTTCTATTTCTTGTGTGTTTTTGTTTAAAGTGTTGTTTTGCAGCAGTTGTTTTTTGAAATGATTTTTTTTCTCACTCCATCAATCCGCCAATCAATCCGTCATGACATATGACTACACCAGGATTTTAACAACAGATCCACATCCAGACGGAAGGCATAATATTATCACATGGATAACGTTTTAATCCACAAAAATAAGTGGATGGTAACTAAAAAAATAGATTTTTAAAGACAATACAGGTTTTTCAGTTAACACTATACGAGTGGAATACGTATGAAATCTATTAAGAACAAAGTATGAAAATTTAAGTATCTATGTGCTTATTAGGTGCTATAAATAGTAAATTAATACAAAGTTGGAAGCAAAATGACATAAGGTATGGTTACAGTATGCGCGAGTACCGAGAGGAGCAAATTTTTGAGCAATACTTTTATATCAATTAACCCAGAACCATAAACGGAATCCATGATTTCAGGCATCGTGAATGGATCAGCCTACACCCTATCATTATTTCCTGTCATGTGTGTTCTCACTGCAATTATTTTTCTATTACTATTGAATTAGATCAAGGTTATTATGCAGAATATTCTAATTCCAAAGAGTCTCAAAACGCCGCCCGCTGCGCGTCCACTAACGCCCCACCCTGGCAACTTAAGTACGACTTAAGTACGACGACTTACATTCGACACTTCGTAATTCAAGTTTAATATAACAGTTTCGTATTTGCAATCATAACGCGCCTTGACTCAGTTCCTAGATATCGCTCACCACTTCAAAGGAATCTGGAAACTTGTCAAGGTATATTGAAGTTAGAAGCGGTTATTAAGTACCCCACAACTTTGTGTTAACGAAAATATTTACTACCAGGAAATTATTTATATATTCCAAAATAAATTCTACAAAGGTATTTTTCAAATATATGACTGAAAGTAAATAATACCAGTACTTAATGTCTATTTATAAAAAAATATTTACTTTCCATACGTATTTAAAGAAGTATATGAAGGTGTTTTTCTTTAGTCGAGAGTGTAGAAGACCGCCTCAAAAATAGCGTGGGTCGCTCTCCGTTTTAAAAAGAACCTATGTACGAGGATGAATAAAAAAATTCTTAGAAACGCATGTTAATGAAACCTTTTTGAGGGTAGTTTATTTTTTTATTTTAAGGAATGACTCACTCAGTATTTATTAGACAATTCGTACTCGTAGTTTATATCGTGTGTTAATTCGTTTTAAAACTCATTACATTTACCATGAATTTGCCGTAATTATTCATAATAACCGGTAAATTTAAAGAATTTATCCCTCTAACCTAGTCATTTGGTTTGTTATTGGTTGTTGGGATTATTAATAACTTACAATTAATTACACTAACTGTAACAGATATACGCTACTGCAATACACCAAAGTCACAATTCTTGTGGATATATAATTTATCATATTTTTAAACCCTTCAAGGGCAAATTTGGACAAATAATAAAGTAAGTAGAACTAAAGTTAAGGTTTTATTTCTTCTTTACTGCCAGACTATTTTGCAAGTCCTAATTTGAAAATGTGTATCTAACTTCATCTTTGTATTTTTTTTTTTTTTTTTATATATTAGTGGGCGGACGAGAAAGCGGTGGTAAGTGTTACCACCGCCCATGGGCACCTGCAACACCAGGGGGTATGCGGGTGCGCCGCCGACCTTGCAAAATCCTATTCACAGCTCTCTTGAAGAACCCTATATCGTAGCTCAATGGAAAGACCTCTTGAGGCAGTTCGTTCCACAACCTACGGGTTCGCGGTATAAAATATTTTTTGGACCGAACAGTGCGCGACACCTCCGTATCGAGGAAATGCGGATGGACCGCACTTCTGTGACGGGAGGTGCGGTTGTAGAAACCCGAGGTGGGAATTATATTAAACAATTCTTCAGAGCATTCCCCATTGTACAGGCGGTAGAACACACAGAGAGACGCAACGTCTCTCCGAATGCTGAGGGATTCTAAACCGCCCGTGAGAGTGGGATCGTCGACAATACGAACAGCACGTCGTTGGATGGAGTCAAATGGGTCCAATTGGTATTTCGGTGCGCCGGCCCAGAGATGAGAGCAGTACTCCATATGGGGCCTCACCTGAGCTTTGTAAAGCATAAGGAGTTGCCCAGGTTTGAAGTACCGCTTCGCTCTGTTCAGCACACCGAGCTTTTTGGAGGCCATTTTGGCCTTATTTTCCAGATGACCCCTAAATTCGACTTTGCTGGAGATGTCGATACCAAGGATCCCGATACTCTCCAAGATCTTAAGAGGTATGCTCTGAAAGCGAGGTGCTACAACAAAAGGGGTTTCTTTAGCGGTGAATGCACAGACTTGCGTCTTACTGGGGTTGAAATCCACTAGGTTCAGGGAGCCCCAAATCGAGACTAGATCTAAAGAGTCTTCGATTTCAGACACAAGCCTGGCGCGACTCTCTTCCACTTCGACCCGAGGGATGTTGGCGCGGCCCCTGTACAAGGCGTCTCCAGTACTGTCATC
Organism: Sesia apiformis; assembly: GCA_914767545.1. NCBI lineage: Eukaryota > Metazoa > Arthropoda > Insecta > Lepidoptera > Sesiidae > Sesia > Sesia apiformis. The sequence continues at coordinate 4,471,487 of OU611958.1, forward strand.
TGCATAGCAACGTATGTCACCAATTTGCAACAGGTGGTTGATATGCAGAAGGAACAGAGTTGGAGACAGCACGAAGCCTTGCGGGACGCCAGCGTTAATAGACATGGTGTCGGAGCAGCTACCATCGATAACGACTCTGATGCTCCGTCCAGTCAGGAAACTGTCAACCCATTCGCATAATCCCTCGGGTATCCCGAAAGATGGTAACTTGGAAAGCAGCGATTTGCGCTATACCCGGTCAAAAGCTTTCGCAATGTCTAGTTTTCAGCCCAGCTTTCGCAGCCCAGCGGTGTGTTAAATACGCTAAAAGATCACCAGCGGAGCGATTATGGCGAAATCCATATTGACGGTCGCTAATCAGCTGGTGATTCTCTAGGTACCCAAGGAGCTGTGTGTTTATGACACGCTCCATCACCTTTGAGAGGAGGGAGGTGATTGCTATTGGCCTGTAGTTGGCCGGGTCTGTGCGGTCACCCTTTTTAGGCAAAGGGTGAACATGAGCTACCTTCCATGGGAAGCTTTTTGTAGAGTATGAGAGCCTAAAGAGTCGCGTAAGCACCGGGGACAACTCGGGGGCGCAAAATTTAAGCACCACTGCAGGAATACCATCTGGCCCACTCGACTTTCGGATATCAAGAGATGCTAGAGCTCGCCGGACTTCACGCTGTGTGAAACAGATTTCCGGCATGGAGCTTGTGCACCTTAAGATAGACGTTGGTGAGGCACCTCTATCGTCCAGTGTCGAGTTTGAGGCAAAGAGACAGCCCAAGAGATCGGCTTTCTCCTTCGCCCCATGGGCCAGTGACTCATCGAGTTTCCGCAGTGGAGGGAGTGACGACTGACAGAAGTTACCTTCAGCAGCCTTAGCGAGCGACCAGAAAGCCCGGCTTCCAGAAGGATAGCTAGCTAGTCGGTCGCCAATTCTGCGGATGTGCTCATTCTTTGCTCTGACAATGATCTTCTTACTGCACCTCGAGGCAGCGTTAAATTTCTTCCTCAAGTCGGAGGTATTCGGATCTTCGGACACCTGCGCTCTGGCCCAGGCCCTGTATGCGGCCCGTTTATTACGACGGGCCTCTCTGCAGGACTGATTAAACTATGGTTGGCTCCGTCCGCCTACCGGTATCACGGTGCAAAGAATATAACATTCCATGCCCTGCAACACCACGTCGGTAACGGAGTCTGCACAGGTATCCGGATCTCCCGACGAGAAACAAAGCTGCCCCCAGGGATAAGAGGCGTAAAATTCGCGCAACCCATCCCAATCTGCTGACTTGTAGTGCCAGACTTTGCGCGTTCCCTGTGAATGGGTCCGCACGGATTGCTTAGCTGGCACAGCAGTTCGAATGATACAATGGTCGGATGATCCTAACGGGGCATCAACAACAACATTGTAGTCATTCGGCCGCGTAGTCAGCAGGAGGTCCAATAAGGAGGGAGTATGGCTCTCGATATCAGGTATCCTCGTGGGTGAGGACACCAACTGCGAGAAACCATAGGCCAGGGCAAAGTTGTAGGCTGCTCTCCCTGTGCGGTCGGTTATTCGGGATCCCAAGCACTCTTCGTGGTGAGCGTTGAAATCACCGAGGACCACCACTTCCGCGCAAGGGAACTGTTCGAGCACGCTGTCAGTCGTCTCTTGTAGACGCTCAAAAAAACGAGTCGTCTCCGTATCACCGCTGTGGGACCTGTAAAGGCAAGCATAGACTTTAGTGGAACCTTCGTAGTCAATACGCGCCCAGAGAATCGACAGGTCCCCGTCTTCAAAATGGCTGAGGCGGCGGCAACAAATATCCTCCCGGACGTACATGCATACCCCAGCACGTCGCACAAAACAGTGCTCCAGTTTGTAACCGGGGTAATGAAGATATGATGTATCGGCCGGGCAGGAAATCTGTGTCTCCGTCAAGAAAAGTAAGGCCGGCTTTGCCGTCTCAAGGTGGTAGTGGACGGCGTCGATGTTACTATGCATCCCTCTAATGTTGCAAAAGTCCACTTTAAATGTGGAACTTACAGGATGGGCCGCTGAGTGCACATTATACATTTTCTTGTTCCTGGCCATTGTGAGTGTGAATAGGAAAAAATAAGAAAAGGGGGGACGGAGAGAGAAATGGTCGCATGTGGATCAAAGGACAAAGCACGGGGTGAAGAAAAAATCAGGTCACAAAGGTTGTGTGACTTGCTGGCGCGGGGTACGGAAGGGCCCCCGGTCCCCCCCGGGGGGCAGCAGTCGGGTTCCACTCCGGTCCCCTCCGGCACAACTGCTACCCCAAGGGATTTTTCGCGTGCTGCGGGGCAGCCTCCTGGGGTGGGATTAAAGTAAGATCCCCGGGTTCGGGCCCCCAACAACCCGCGGGCGGTCAGCGGACAACCGTTTCACCGGGTCTCCCTGATCCCCGCGCCACCATGTCACGCCCATGCGCGTCTGTAATTCCCCGCAACCGCCGGTCCTCATTTCCACACGCAACAATCTCTCTCTCGGGACGGCTTCTTCCGCTCACCGCCGGAACACGATGCGGGCCTCGCGGCTTATAAGGCACCATTATGGCGGCGGACTCCGACGGAAGGGTGGTAGCATTGCCGACGGAGTAACCCTCCCACCGCAAAAAGGAAACGCCATTGCCTCGTCAGTTAACAGCAGGGTGCACCACAAGCAGGTGAGGTTGGCTTAGGCTCCAAAGATGGTATGTGAGCCTCTTACACCCCAAATGGCATGACCATTAATTAATTCATCTATGTAAAAATCAATTGTTCAATATGCAAATGCAAATGTTCAATATGCATACTAGTTCAGCTGCTTTGAAAACATTTTTAAAATTCACTTGCAAAAGACTTTCTGCCTCTATTAAACTTGAAATCAGTTTCATTGAATTGTTCTGAGCATCTCTAAATTTCCTGATAACAGCTTCAGTTACCGTAAATTTATTCAAATAAATGCAAAAGAATGAATAGGGTGAAAAGAATGAAAAGAATGAATTGATTTAAAATAGTTACATAGAAATTCAACAGAATGTGAGTCTGAGACTTTCTAACTAAAAAGGGGATTTAATTACACTATCATTACACTATAATTACATTATAATTACAATATAATTACACTATGTTACAAATGAGAAAACCTTCAGTACCCCACTTCAAAATGTTGTGTTTATTTTTTATATTCCAAGTAAGTGTAATTTCTTTCTAACGCATTTAAGGTATGGTTAACAGGACCAATATATATATATATATTAATTTCACATAAAATATTTAAGAAAATATATGATTTGTCGTCTGTGTATTATTATTAGTTTATTAGAGATTTGTCTGTTAATAGCAACAACATCTTCACCCCCGTCCACAGTCTCGCCGCGACCGTGATTCATGTAACTGGACCGAAATATCGGCTATAATAAATAAATAATAAATCGTGAGTAAACCGTTTACATAACAATTATTATTAAATACCATTATTTATAGTACCATTAGTTGGGCAATAACTAAAAAGTCCCAAAGTTTAATTTAAAAAAATACAAAATTACAAATCCATTAAAATTACAAATACTAGAATCTTTTTTAATGAAAATAAAGCTAATCCTTTTTTATCACAACAAATAAGTTAGATACGTACATTTTTAAGCATAATAAAACAAATAAAATTTCACATTTAATGAAATATTTCCTTAAAATAATTGCTAAATCTTTTACCTTTTTGAGTAATACGTGCATTCGTCATGACAAAATCCGTCATTACTCGTTACTTTTTTCTTTTAATTGCTGTTAATAATTTTAGTTTGTTGAGCATGGCTTACAACACCATCTAGCGAATTAGAATTGAAGTAGGTCGGTTACAAGTAATATTATAACAGCTCGATCCTTCATGTGGGCAATAACTATTGGTGGGCAATCACTCTTTGTTTTACCCCATATAAACGTTTTATTTTTATTATATTATATCTTAATTTTTCTATTTCGTCACATTGTTAATACTAAGAATATGTAACAGGGCAACTATACCATCAAAATCGAGTAATACAGTGCAAGAACAACGCACTATTATAACTCGGAAATATGAACCACATATCGTAGCTCCTCCTAGCACCGCCGCACCTAAGGCAGCGCAGGTGAATGCCAACAGCGTTATACAGCGCCGTAAGCGAGCTATACGTCTGCCCGCGCGTTTTCGTTAAGTTGCCAAAAATTACTATAAGATGTTGGCAGTACTTTTTTCACAATGTCGTTGAAAATAATAATATGAGCTTTCTTAACTCGTAGCAATTTGTACCTATAATTTTGTAATCTTGTAAGAATTATATTTTAATATCTATGTTTAAATATAAATATAACTTGACAGATGATTTTTAAGATTAAACAATAAAAATGCAGTTACTGTTTACTATAAGGTCTTAATATCCGACATACTAGAACCGAAAATGAGCCGTCTATTTCCTCATACAATATCACATACATGTTATATATATATATATATATATATATATATATATATATATATATATATATATTGACTCGATACACATATCGATCGTCCTATATTTATATTTATCCTAGATTTTATATCTAAGAGGCGGTTGCAAATAAAGTGGGCCCATCAATCTAACATCACTCGAAGTGGCACTAAGATCACTCGTGCGGAACTCGATCACCAATTCCGCGTACTCGAACTATTATAGGAGCACTTCATTAGTAAATATCTCTTTTAGGACTGGTCTATTTATCTCACTACAAGGAAAGATCACTGAAGTAGAAGACACGGAAAATTCGATACGATATTAATATCTCATGTACCTACCGAAAATACGAAATGTTTCCTTCTTTACTTCAGTTTGTTAGAGGAGTGTATTAACGTAGAGGATTTCCTTTATTCTAGAGATAATAAATATACCTATTACATACTGTACTGTACCTGGTGTACTGTACTGACCTATGATACTGTACACGCTTTATACGAGAAAAATGCAAACACTATATTTTTTTTTTCTTCATATACAAGTATGGCAATGGTGTAATTAGCACATTCTGCCTCAGTCAAGTTTACTTCGTAATAAACAATTTCAAAGTCTAAAATGTATCCTATCAATATCTGGTCGAGTCGAAGTAAAGCAGAAATCGCTCGGTAAAGCGATAATAGGTTTACTGAGGACAGAAGAGGAAGCACACGAAAAACGCAGTCCTACGCTTTTATTTGATTTTATCAATTTATCACTTATTTTATCAATTATCAATTATCACCACGCACGAAAAATACTTTGTAGTTTAATTAACTATCACTATTTAAACCACAAAACGCCTAATAGGTACACCATTTTTACAATAATTAAACAAAAACTCAAGTTCACATCTAGAGTTCCCGCCAAAAGTCGACTATATTGTTTACATTTGTTTACAATGTTTGAAATGTTTTTAGGATTTTTTGAAAAGTTTATACCTACCGATTTGATTCTATCACCTTGGCAGAGATTTACATAAACATATAAAGGATCTATAGCAATTAAACAACTTTGAACGGTTTAAATCGCGTATATTTGACATTATTTATATCCCGAGGAGTCTGAGGTCAATAAATCCTTAGCTTTCCTTGACATTTTAGTCATCAGAAATCCTGACAACTCTCTTGGTCATACTGTGTATAGGAAACCCACCCATACAGATAAATATCTCAATGGTAACTCCCATCACCATCCATGTCAGTTGGCTACCGTAGGCAAATCTTTGTTACAGAGAGCACACGGCATCTGTGACACTGACCACCTCGAGGAAGAGCTTCTGCATGTGAAACAAGTACTGCGAAGCAACAATCACAAACTCCCACGAATGCGTCACAGAAGCCGCCCCAAGCCTCCTACAGTTGAGCGACAACCTGCCATCTTACCATACATCAAGGGCATCACTGACAAAATTGGCAATATCTTAAGACGAGCTTCAATTAAAACTTACTTCAAGCCGCACAAGAAGATTAGCCAATTTTTAAGACCGGTCAAGAGCAATATCCCCCTACAAGATGCAGGTGTTTACAAGCTTGATTGTGAATGCGGGTTATCATACATTGGGCAAACAAAGAGGAGCATCGGTATCCGGATAAAAGAACACATAGCTGACATGAAGAACAGACGCTCGACCAAGTCTGCAGTTTGTGAACATGCTCTGGACAAACCCAACCATTACATTCGATTTGATAATCCACAAATCCTCGCTAGAGAGACCCGGTTCATGCCAAGAATGTTACGCGAGGCTATTGAAATCAAGAAACACCCAAATTTCAATAGAGAAGATGGTTGGCAAGTACCACCGGCTTGGGATCCAGTCATTAAATTAATTAAATCCCAAGGCCAACGCAATACTGCAAGACCTCTGGACACCGTGAGTGAATACTGCGTGCATAGGGAATGTTATGATTAAAAAAAAATTCAGACGGTAGTTCAAAAAAATTTCAGACGGTAGTCCAAATAATTTCTTAATAACTGCAAACTGCAACTTGGTCGAGCGTCTGTTCTTCATGTCAGCTATGTGTTCTTTTATCCGGATACCGATGCTCCTCTTTGTTTGCCCAATGTATGATAACCCGCATTCACAATCAAGCTTGTAAACACCTGCATCTTGTAGGGGGATATTGCTCTTGACAGGTCTTAAAAATTGGTTAATCTTCTTGTGCGGCTTGAAGTAAGTTTTAATTGAAGCTCGTCTTAAGATATTGCCAATTTTGTCAGTGATGCCCTTGATGTATGGTAAGATGGCAGGTTGTCGCTCAACTGTGGGAGGCTTGGGGCGGATTTTGTGACGCATTCGTGGGAGTTTGTGATGGTTGCTTCGCAGTACTTGTTTCACATGCAAATTTTCAGACTGTAGTTGAAATAATTTCTTAATAAATCAAGTGACAAATAAAATCAATTAGTCACCCCGTGACCACGTCCACTGCAAAGTGTTCGAAACGTCGGGATATATATAATGTTAAATATACGCGATTTAAACCGCTCAAAGTTGTTTAATTGCTATAAATAAAACGAATTGTATAGTCGATACCCCTATATATATTTTTTTTATTTTCAAAGTCAATGGAGAGTATTAATTATGGAATATGAATCGGACAAATGTCCGCTGCGGCTATATTGAGTGACGCGCATTCTGAAGGTCCAACTTTCGATGAATCTATTGCATAAATTGGGCTCGATTTCATTAATGATGCGAGTGATGTTGCCTTTAAGGAGTCAATTGTTTGCGGTTGAGTTGCATAAACCTGGGATTTAAAGTGACCCCACAAGAAGAAGTCGAAGGGCGTTAGATCAAACGACCTCGGTGGCCAGTTGATGTCGCCGCCTAGCGAGATAATGAAGCCTGCGAAGTTATCCTGCAGAATGTCATTGTTGCATGCGCTGTGTGGCACGTGGCGCCATCTTGTTGAAACCACATATGGCTAAAGTCCACAGTATGTGGGCCATTCCCTTACACGATCTCAAAGTCAAGATACTACGTTCTGTTTAAAGATACCTACTCTAAATATCGTTGGATCTACTTTCTGAGACAAAAGTCTGAAGTTCACGCTCGCTTGAAGGACTTTCTAGCTGAAGCCAAGACTTCCGAACACGTCGTGCAGGAGTTATTGGGAGATAATGGAGGTGAGTTCGATAACGAACAAGTATGCTACTTTTTAGTACGAACAACTTTTTAGTGTAAGCAGTTTGGTGGACTCTAATAGTACAATCTCTGCGTTGTTCTATTTCCAGGCCAAGAAAATAGGACGGTGCTTTAGTGGTAATTTTAAAACGTCCTTTTAATTCATTTTGAATGAAGTCATCAGCCTCTTTCACATCTGACGCTGCCAGTAATCCGTCATCTACATAGAGTGCAAGCAGTATTTTCTTTTCTTCTCTTTCTCTGACATAGACACAGGGATCTGCTTCGCTCTGGATGAAACCTGATTCCATAAGAAAATCATGGATACACTCATTCCAACATTTAGGTGCCTGTTTCAATCCGTATAAGTAACATCTTAGTCTGCATACACGACTGCGTGGCTTGTTAACACACATCCATTATCCACATAAAACGAGTCTTTCTCTGTAGTCTTACTCTCGCATGTTAAAGCTAGGCCTGTCAACATCCCAATATTTGATGATTGCTTTGGAGGTTTGGGAGGTTTACCGTCCGCAATCCACTTCTTGCATGATGTGACTTTATGAAAGCCTTCTCCACAATAATTGCATTTCTTCCATTTCTTTTTGCTTTGCCCTTGCTTCTCATACCGTTTCTCATCTCTGAGCATAAGAAGTTCATTGCTACTTCCGCCTTCTTTTAAATTCTTTTGTTGAAGAGATTTTTCGTAAGCACATACTTGTGTGGTCAGGTTTTCTATATTTCTATCACTTTTATTCATCAATAGCCAGCTTGATTTGAAACTGAAATACTGTTCAGGAAGTGTATCCAATATTTTACATATCAATAAAATTTCAGGCAGATCATTTCCTTCCATTTCATTGTTCAAGTCGTACCATACAGTTTTGAGAGTCGAAATATAAGTGGCCATATCATGCTCTTCGCTTTTCTGGTAGCGGAAGAACTTCATACAGAGATCGTAGCTCCTGTCTTCCTTTGCCCCATCATAAAGCCTATGAAGCTCTTTCCATATATCACATGACGTTTGACATCGCATTACCTTTTGTAACGTTTCTTCAGTCATATTGGTTGTAAGAATAAGAAGCGCCTGACTGTCACATTTTTGAAACAATTGCATTTCATGATCATACTTTTGTATATCTTCAGGTTTTCCCGTTTCTCCTGGGTCTTTTGGCTTAGTTAACTTGCCTTCGACTGCTTCTAGCGTACCCTGAGTACTTTTAAGTAAGAGTTTTATCTTGTACCTCCATGTATGCCAGTTAGTGGGGCCGTCGAGCCGACCGATCTCGATTTTTACGCTTGCCGTTTGCATATTCCAGTTCTTCGTCCATTATTGCACCGAATAAACAATCGTTAATGTATTTAACCACGCTCTGCTACCATATTAAGGAATAACAAGAAGTTGTTTCTTTATAAAATGTATATTTGTTCAGTCTAATTGAATAACAGAAAACATAACCATGACAACGTAACATTTTTATATTATCTTGTAAAGGATATAAAAAGACACGAAGCGCTGTGTACTGGAAGTGCTTTCCTAACAAAACTGACTGTCTCGGATTCTCCGGCACACTGTCCCGAACAGCAACAATGTTCAGTAAAGCCGCACTCACCATTCATAAACAGCTGCTAATCGAACCACTACTATGAGACACCTATTCTACATCTATATAAATCTGTGCAAATGTTTGCGAGGGGGTGACCTTTTTTGGTCATATAAAACATCTGAAAACAATATAATTATATGTAGGTAACAATTAAATGTACGTAACAAAAAGAGCGGTGATAGCTTAGGAGTATTCACATTGGTGTGATCGTGAGTTCAAATATTACGCAATACGCAATATTCAGTACGTAAAACGTTCAATACGCAAAATGTTCAATACCTATGTAAAATGTTCAATATTCAAAATGTCCATTGTACGTTGATCATTATGAGTATTGCACATTTTGCTCAATGGAATATTTTCGCAATGTGCAGATTTTATGGAAACAGGAAGGGCACTGAATTTGATGATTTTTTTCTGATATGTATTTTGGATTAATTACAATTCGGACGATTTGCTTTTTGGACGATATGCTCCTAAAGGATTTATCTTAGTACCACTCCTGTAAGATGGATGCGGCCCGCAAAATGTGGATCATTTTATGAGCTCTACACTGAGAAACTAATTCGTGAGGTGTTGAAAAATGGCGCGAAATTCGATTTTTATTGAGATTTCCGTAACGTCAAAGATTAGAGTTAAAACCACTCGACATTGATTCACGGTGCGCCACTGTAATTTTATTTGTACCTACTGAGGTCTTTATGGAGATGACTAATATTTTCCATCGGTCTTTGGCCCCATGATTCACTCGGAATCCAAAAGTAATAATAAGTAGTAGTAATAATAAATCGCTAATAAAAAAGTACTACCATAAAATAAAAAATATTTTCAAAATATGTGTTTATCATTTAAATTAAATACTTATATAAACTTCATTCAAAAGTAAAAAAAAGCAGTCATTGAAATCTAACAACTATTGAATTAATAATTATAATAACATTTTGAATTTTAAAATAATTGTACTCGGGAAGGGAAAGTAAACTTTTTTCTATCAAATCTAATCAAATTCCTTTATTGACATAATGAAATTCTACTGTAGTGAGTTGCCGGTTTTTCTCTAAGAGATAAATTCATACGAGTATAGTTTCTCGAACATCGACCGTCCTGTTTACTTCCAAATTATTTTTCAATTGTTTTAAGTGACCTCTAATGAGCCGGACGCACGGCTTTCTTCATCCTTACTATTCATTTGTGATTCATATCACGATAGGTCATCCTAAATGTTCTTAGAACTACTTACTGTACAATACGATAGAAAAAAAAAAACAAATTCGAGTTTTGAAAATGGAACTCGTTGCTTGTCAAACGCCATTAAATTTTCAAAGCTGTCATTTGTTTTTTTTATTTCTGGCGGCAAATTGAAGTGTTTGCAGAAAAATGAATTTAGCAAGAGAACATTTTCATTCAATGATTTTTTATGACTTTCATTACGGTCTAAAGCATAACAAATCAATCTTTTATAACAAAGTTATGAAAGATTTATGTTAGCATTTAGTGGTGAAGCCCCATCCAGTGCCACTGTTTATAACTGTTCAGTGAATTTAAGCGTGGTTGTAGCCACCTCAGTGGCGATGTTAGAGAATTCCGTCCTGCGTCCTGCGACAGCGGTGACAGAGGAATACATAAAAACTCGTGATTGAAGCAGACAAACCAATGACATATCGGCACATACGGCCATCATTTGGTGCTTGTATGTGTTAAGTTACACTATTTTATACGATCACCTAAGGTAAGGAAGGTAAGGGTAAGAAAGCTTTGTGCTAGATGGATACCTTACAATTTGAGCGAACAAAAACACTCCCGCGTGGAATGGTGCCTCCAAATGCTTGAAAAATTCGGCGATGGTTAATCAAATGCATTTAATATAGTAACAGGTGATGAAAGCTGTATCTACTACTATGAGCTTGAAACTAAGAGGCAATATGTTCAGTAGGATTTTCCTTTCGAAGAGTTGCCGACGAAAGTGAAGAAGGGACGGAGTGCCGTAAAAGATGATAATCGCCTCTTTCATTAACAGATCGGGCCACTTTGCTACTATAACTTTAGAAAATAAAAGAACAGTAACTGCGGACTGGTATGTGAACCGGTTGCCTTCTGTTTTGGAAAATTCATAGACGACGCTCTCGAAGCAGAATGATCCTCCATCACGGCAATGCCCCAGCTCACTCCGCCAGACGAAATAATTTTTAAGTACCTATTGTAAATGTAGAGTTATTGGGTCATCCGCCATGCAGTCCTGACCTTGCGCCCTGTGATTTTTATTTATTTCTTTTTTATTTTTAGTTCTGTGTTTTGAACACAGAACTGAATAAATTCGGTAACACAGTATTGCACATTTTAAATTTAAAATCTCTTATTAACTTATTGTTGTTTTGTTTTCTGAACAAAATATTGTACAGTGGAATCCACGAAACACGAGCTTCGCGTTTGTATGGGTGCACATCGACCGCGTACAGTGCAAACCATTTCCACAATCGGATTGGACAATTTGGCATCCCCAGTCTTACAGATATAAAGTTCATGTCTCATTGATTTCGCTGTAAATACTCTATATAATAATGAATTCTATTTAACCGTTTACCAGAATTATACCGATAAAATAATAATGTCAACTGCACTCACAGAGTATCTTTAAATAATACTTAAATAATTTGTGTAGGTATAATAACCTAAACGCGCTCATTCGTTTCAATATAGGAAAGATTTACACGCAGTAATCATACTAAATAGAAGAAATGAATATTAGGACATGTTTATAGGAAGTAAAATTAATAGTTTTAATAATTATGTTACCTATGTTTATGACTAAAGTCATTAGATACAAGTACAACTATTTTGGTGTAGCAATATTAAAATTTGGTGTACATTTAACCATTTAATGAAACAAATTCATTTTATATTTAATACCGTCGCTGCGCCTGCAAAGTCCGAAAAACGTTTTTTGTCGAAATCGTGGTTTTTCATATATTTCGAGCCTTCTTATGAGGTCGGATATATCTGCTAAATTCGTTTTTTTTACATTTTTATTCGATTCTTTATCGCATTCTTGTTTTAAATAAACCTACCTTTAACCTAAAATATACAGAAGCAATAGGCGGCCTTATCGCTAAAAGCGATCTCTTCCAGGCAACCAACGCAACGGGTAGTGAAATGACTTTGAGACAGAGGTTAAATGAAGAGGTTAATTAATTAAAATGAAGGTTTGGGTCAAGAGACAACGTTAAAATCTTAAAAGTTAAGATCGCACTCTGTCGCACTGTAGTAGGTAATCTAGCTTTTAAAACCGGTCTATTGATAAATGAAAAGTAGGCATAACCATATATTGTAAGAAAGGAGACGCATTTTTCTCATGGAATATAAAATTTTACGACGACATCAATGTCTACGACAAACAACGCAAAATAAGTATAAAATTGTCGTACTTAAAAAGTTTATTTTCTTATTAAAAATAAATTCCTATACAATAATCAGTCCATTTCGTTTACATTCTATATAAATGTATAAATGTATTAAAAGTAACCTAGCAATCTGTGTACATATGACTGAAAAATTAGAATATTTACATCTAATAATCTATAAATGCAATTTTTCTCATTTTTTTTAAAATAAATTAATATATCATATAAGTAAAATATACTATAAAAAATATAATATAATATAATTATAGGTATCTTTAATATTTAAGGTACAGCTAGCAACAAGTCACCCTATAGCTATCGATATCTTAATATAGCTTACCATAAGGGCTAGAATAGAATGATTTTCGGTATGTTAGCGTGTTGCTGGCTATACTTTCGCTCCAGAACTCGTTCGTATGTAATACCCTGTGTTCGAACTTTTTCAGAAAGAATATTGTAAATGACAATTACAAAAACATATAAAAATATACCCGCAACAATGTTGCAAAATGCAACGTAGATAGGCATTGCGCAGTATTGAGCAACAAGCGTAAACTATAACAATAATACAGCACATGCTTTCAATTAATATTCACCATGCACCATTGACCAGTCAATGCCGTGCACCAAAAAAATAGCACGGTACTCAACACCTAAGGTGGCCTCTAAACGTACAATAAAATTGAACAATAATATCATTGCACAGTGTTATTGAATCGCGCCCTGTAATCAAACTAGTTTCAATACATTCCAAGTATCACAAACATTGCGCAAATCAAATAATTGCACAATAGAATAGGGGGCCTCTAATAAATACAACACTTGATGACCTCTACTTCTAATCACAAACAAAATAACTGTGAAGAGTAAATAATATTTACAATACAAGAATTAAATAATTCACAAAAAAATACCATACGATGCTCCTAAAAATCGTCTTACGTAACTAAGTAAATATGGCACGAAAATTAAATATATTTAACACAAGCAAATATGAAATTTAATGAGCAGTACACACGTATTAATCACCACAAAAACATCCGTTATCCGCACAGTGGAACCACTCTTGGACAAAAAATATATAATACGTCACATTTTGCAATATCGAGCAGTTCCAAAAAATATGTACACAACGTTATGTAATTTTGTATTGCCGTAGGGCGTTCATATGCAACAGCCGGCATTTTCTTACACTCTTATCTCATTAGTTTTTCGCGAAATAGCATAATATCCTCCTTCTCTAATTGTCGATTACACCCGGAAGACAAGAGCAGAAGATTAGCCGATCCATCGTTTTACTGGGTTACACGTCCCCAAAAATAATTCTGTCATCTTTCTGGTATTTAATGTTGTCGACTTCAATGGGATCTTCAGCTTGGAATCTTATATCTATCGACCCATCACCATCGTAATCATTCACCTCATTATATTTGCCGTTACAAGGCTCCTTGTAATTGGTTGGCCCTTCGAACACTATTGAGTCTGGATCCCTCGAGATAATCGTGTATCTAGACTCGACGACAATGAGGTATATAAACAGGAGAGCGGTTAACTTCAACATTTTGCACAACACTTGTGAACGGCGAGATACAAATGAATGAACACCGGAATCTTGTAAAATGCTTTTAAAGGACGGATGTGCTGCGATCACTAAGGGGAATTCCGAAACCATTTTGCTATCAAATCTTTTTAAACACATAGTATTTGTAGAGGTCGGTAAATTAATAATTTAAATTTGTCATTTCTGATTTAGTGACCGAGGTTTAGCCCATATTTGGATTAAAAAATACGTTAATGTAATTACCATGTAATCAATTAGGAAATTAATTATGAATTAACTAATTCATCTTTTAATTATGTAGCTAAGCTACGTGTTTGCTGCGATGATTCACATTGATAATTCAAAATGTACGACGTCCATTTAAACATTTCTGAAACATTCATTACGTCACAAAAAACTTCGAGGTCTAACCGGAATATTCACAGATCATTTTGATACAAAACATAGTAATTAAGTCCTTAAGAGATTGTCTTAAAAAATGACAACATCTATAGTATAATGAGGAACAGTCCATACTCTGTACTTGTGAATGTGACGTATGTAGATGACGGATGTCTTTTTTAGGTAAAAACTCACCTACGTCGGGCGACTGTAGGATTTTACGACCGACGGATATCTTGAAATATCACTGTCACCAGCTATTTTCACCAGGGGGACAGTGCACGCTACATTCCCACAGCCCCTGGGCGCACTCGACTGGCCACGTTACCCCTCTCTCACAGAAGACTACCTTGAAATGTACTGCCTTTCCTACTTCATCGTATTTCCCCAATGTGCGTATGTGTTTCGGTAGTCAGTGAGATATGCCATTCCCATATCTCACTCCACATGTCATTCCCATCACATGTCATTATATCCCTTCCAATTTTCCCAAACCTCTCTCCCAATCCATTCCTTAATATGCAAAGGTAGGCAGCGCATCCGGGGGACGGAAGTGCCTACGTTTGTCGTTCTGGACTGATGTTAGCATGTATCGCGGATGTCTATGGACGACAGTATCCACTTACCACCAGGTGGACTGCAATCGCTTTTTTCTATAAAAAAAATATCGTCCACAGCTTGATATGCGCTTCCTCAGCGCATTGTATTGTGCATAACAAACGTATGACCTCAAAACGCCACGCTGGCCAAGCGGATTGGCAAGTCTATTCTTTAAGAGGTGGCGAAGTTCCTCAGGGCTTGTGGTAGCAGCTTCGTTATCCGTTATTCGTCTTTTGCGACAAATACGGGAACATATGAAGTGATGGTATTCTAAAGCTGGCCAACACCACGGGGCCCACCTTGAAATATACGGTTATTAGAGAGTAGAAGTAGAAGGTAAGCTTAGGAGTACACAAAAATCCCATTAGGTTCAAGTATCTGGGAATTTGAAAAGATAACCCTAATAAAATAAAATACATCATATAAATCACCTATAGGTCCTATCGATCTCACAGATAATCTGAACTTGTATGAAACGTCATTTGAATAGAAAACTCTTCCTACTCACTACCTGACGGAATATTGCCTAGCAGTACATGCATGATGACGTAATAAAATCACGTTTGACTAGATCACGAACTTGCCGCAATAAAGATTGTTCGCTAAATGGGAGTGTTTTAAATATGCTAATAGTTACAAGGCGTGTTTTGTTTTGACCTAATGGATACAGTGACGCACACAAATTTGACAGTAGACGAGTTGATGCGAATAAATAAATTTGTTGGATTTTTTGCAATGATTACATTGCCTACATTTTTTACATTACAAACATAAAATCGTATTATAATCATATGATGGACATTATGTCTATGACGGAAAACAAATCAAAATTTTTAAGCGTACAAATGGAGTGCGATTCCTTCAACGACTTTCCACTGCTAGGCCTACATGACACTTAGTATCTTAGCAATAATGGTCATAATAATCTTATCACTGTGAGTGTTGTCAAAAGGACAAACGTCTTAGAATTTCTATCTATTAGTATCAATTAATTTTTATATTATACACAATAATATACATTTTTATATTATAATGCCCTTATCGTAGTAATAAAGTTTCATGGTTATACAATTTATATTTTTTACTATAAACTCCTACAGTTTTACAGACCTTTTAATATAGTAACATGACATTATATAAAAAACAAAAATAAGATCTGGCAGAACTCTCTTTTAGTCTTTTCTTTTGACTTTTGGCTAGATCCAATATCGTCTATTCCCCAGGCTCAGTCCGAAAGTATATGTAATTTCCCCCAGGCTAGTTTATGCTTTAGGCTCACAAATTATTAACAAGAACACGTAGTATACAATTCAATGTCATGAACTGGTTTTAAGTTATTGAACTTGACCTTCAAGATGAAGCGATGGAAAAACAATAACTACATAATATACGCCACGAAAATATTGTCGTCTTTATTATTACGTTTCTCTACTTCGTGACATAAATGTGTATTATGTTAATTACGTAACACTACTATTATATTTCTTAACTTTTAACTTCGCTTGGCTTTCGCGTTTATATATGTTTTTTATTGTAAATCGGATCGTCGAGTAGAGTAAAAGTTAAACAAACGCCTCTAATTTTACGATTTAGACCAGATTTACTATATAAAATATTATATTTCTTATCAATTTCTTAATAAAATTTACTATCGATTGAACAAGATTAATTTGATAATTAAAAGTCCAAACTATAATATTAATTAAATCGCACTTCGTTGCAGAATTAGCGGCCACGCCGGTAAATCCCCGTAAGCAACATGTTAATTTAAGCGGAGCAAACACGGTTTGGTACCGATACAAATGTCGAACATTTTTTATAGACATTCCATTCAGACTATTATTAAAACTAATTTTTAAACAATTATTACTAAGTTGGAAATTATTACTATTATTAAAAACTCCTAAACCATTATTAAAACAATAATAATGATTAAAGCTTGACATTTTTACACAATTACTCAATGCTTAGCTCAATGATTTCGAGAACATCCGCATGTCTTTGTTGAAATCCCAATTCAAATTTTTGTTGAAGTTGCAATTCACTTGTTATCAAACAAGTGAATTGCAACTCAAAGCAATGAGTTAAAATTACGGGTCAATACAGGTTTAAGCCTTTTCAGAGCTCGTCTCTATGATTTTTAATGAATTCAAAGATATTTCATTATTTATAAAATACTTACATTTTGCACGTAAATAGATACTAACCATAACGATGGAGTTTTTAACGATTTAAAATAAAAATGTAATTAGCACTTTGACAATAATTACGAGTAGAAAGGTAAAATTTAACTTATTAATCTTTCGCGTTTAGTACCATATTTTATATTCTAAACCGGGTCTGAACGCATATAAAAATAGTTATTTGTTATAAAAGAGTGCAAAGTTGCTTTTTAACTGCGTGCTCAATTTTGATGACCGAGCAAGCGAAGGACTCTAAAATTAGAATCCTGAGCGTTAGCGAGGGAATCAAAAGAGCACGAGGTGAAAAATCTTTGCACTCGAGTGCAACACGTAACTTTTCATCCCACCTCAGCGAGGAAATGACTAAATGCAAAAAAAAAAAAAGTACACCAAGAAGGTTCCGAGTCTGAGTTTTTAACAAATTAAAAAAAGTTGTATGATAAATTCGGCACCATGGAGGTAGAAGTAAATAGGTTTAATGATGTTTTGAATTCACAAACTTAGTGCACCCGATGTTCTAAATTCAATTTACTTTATCCTCCAGCGGATAAAAACGGCTTTTGCACTCAGATATCGAAGAGCAAAAATACTCTTTCCGAGATAGGGGGATGAAAACGTATTTGTTTACCTTTTATTCCTGGTGTACCCCGTGCCGAAATGTCCGGTAGGAATAAAGGGTAAACAAATACCTTTATTATACGCGTTTAGATCTGATTTAGAATATAAAATATAAACGTCAAATAGTTACAAAAGTTAATATAGGTACATAGTAAACGTTACTTTAGGATGAAACCTGTTTGCGAATGTTCATAAAAAATATCGATTCATCCCAGTCGGGAAGGCGGTATCAGTGGTATCAGCGGTTTCCCATTAGGCAACATTTGGTAAAACTCGCGGTGTACTGTTAAATTAACCTTACTGTTATATACTTACTTTTAAGGCCATATATTCTTAATGTATATGAGAACATACATGAGGAGGCCCATGTCCAGCAGTGAATATTATGGATGTTTCGTTTAACCGTAAACCGTAACCAGCCCGGTTTCAGTTTAGTTTTAGTGACAGTTTTAGCGTTGATTATCATTCTAATTGTCTAATATACGTCAAAACGTTATGGAATGTTACGAGAATATTACTAAATAGAGCAATATCAGTTGTCAACTTGTCACTTTGAACATTAATAGTAATCACGGTTGAGAAATTGCCCGACATTGCCTATTTAGTATTAAATTTTGAATCAAATAATATTATAGAAACACAAGAATCCGTGTAATGACCAAAATCCTAGGGGCCCATTACGAGCTCTTATTAACACTGACTTTACGCTATGAAATGAACTGCGTTGCAATTTTGTATTATAAATGTACTGTTAACAAGTCAACAAACGGTCACGTGAACCATTGCAATTCTCCCGCATGGCAGCATCTTCTGACTGGCAAGTTCGCATTATGAGGTGTCCTGAGCCTTGTCTTATGCGTTGGGTACACGGTGCCGCTAGTTGCAACGACAGGCTAGTGCTAGTGACAGGACTTCGAAAATTGCTGTATGGAGCCACTTAAAAGTACACACCGGCTTACGCAGTCGCCTGACCAGCCAGACCAATATCTGAAGACCGTGTTTGTACATTTAATTTTTTTTTGAAAACAATTATTTTTTATTTTAGTTTTGTTTTTCTGTCCGTATCAGTCCTCCAGTCTCTGTCAGACTCGAGGCGCATCACGCAAAAAACCACTGGAATACTGCACATGTGCCATGTAAACATTAACGGTACTTTATATTCAGATCAATTATAAAATTCCCGTGGGAATCTAGCTCTAACATCTACGCGCACGGAGTCACGAGCGCCTTGCACCCAAACTTGTTTCAATGTATCTACTCCCTAAACGAGCAAAAATATTGCGCATTCCATATAATGATACAATATAATTGACAACCTATAATTGAGGCGCTATTCAATAATATTGTGAAATGACATTATTGTACAATTTTAGGTTAGGGTCCTTAGGGTCCGCCTTAGATCCGAGTTGTCATACTATGTGCCCGGGGAAGTCGGCCAATTGATTTATTTCAAATTTCGAATACGTTAATTTAATTTAATACTGCGAGTAGCCGCGCTATTTTGTATGTTTGCGTGGGGGAAAGCTAGTTTTCATAGATATGGCCTATTCCTATATTTTATGGTCTTAGAGTGTTTCATAGGCACTTATGCATTTATACACTAAAAGTACAAGGAAAAACTCACCAAAAACTTGATATATGCAAACAGAGTTATTTTTTATTCTGACGGCATGGGGACATTAGGCAAGGGATGGAATGGAAAAAATATTACATTTTGTCTCCTTTGAGAATCAAACTTCGTAGGTACCTTCGTTTCCACAATATTTCGACAAAATTCGAAAATGTTTGCCCTTAATAATCAGATGGTTTCTTTATGTGGTCGACTAGTTTTGAAATGTATTTTGTACCATTACATCAATACAGAATGCAAATATACTATGTAAATACTGTTCAAGCGTCTGTGGTATAGGAATATTTACGTTATAATAATAGTCCGACTAAGGAATCACACGAAAATGGTTCGTAACGCATTGTAAGCGTAAATCTATTTTTGTTTTGACCCGTCTAAAACCTTTACCTAAATTAACTAAATTTACGCAAACTTTGCGGCTAGATATTTTGTGAACAGATGGCGCTACAATAAAAATGTTAAAAACTTTTTTTGTAGGACATAAAATTTAATACATTTTTGTAAAGACCGATTCCTTTTTATTTGTGCACAAATTTTTATTTAAACTATTGTATAAACATGTGTAAAAAACATTGCCTTGAGGTATCGCTATGAGGATACCATACACTCGAAATTGTATTTATCCAATCATTATTTTTTGACGCTGCATTCCCTCAGCCACTGGACACGCTCAACTCACTCGCCCTCTCTCACAAAAGACTACCTTGAAATAGACTGCATTTCTTACTTTATCATATTTCCCCAATGAACGTACGTGTTTCGGTAGTGCGTGAGATATGCCAGAGCGCATTCTCATCCCATCCTATCCTATTCATCCCAATTTTCCCAACCCTTTCTCCCAATTCATTTCTTAATTTGCAAAGGTAGGCAGCGCATCCGGGGGCGTTCCAACATTTGTCATTCTGGACTCTTGTTGGCATGTATCACCCATGTCTCATTAAAATTCAATGTAGTCCAATGGAGTCACGGCATTATTTAGTCTGTAACGACTACGAAATATGAAATCCCTTATGGTGCGTGTTCGACACGTTATTCGTAAATTTTTGCCGATAATGTCAGAACGTAAAATTTTAAATTCTATTATTCATCACTAGATGGCTCTATATAGAATTTATTTGTTTTACGTTCTTGTTGTTTTTTTATTGTTATTTTATTTTTATTTCAAAATATATAAGATGTGTCATTTATTGTATTATCATATCAATGCCTTGAAACATTCTGTGCCAGTGAAGCTACGAACAAACAAAGAACACAACAGAACAGGGAGAACAGAGAAAGATTACAAGAAGGTTTCATTATAAATAATAACGCATCAAATATATCTACCTACAAAAATATAAGCGTCTAATGAATTTGGTGACAAACCGCAATGCTTTGATTGAGAGA
This sequence comes from Sesia apiformis, assembly GCA_914767545.1. Lineage (NCBI taxonomy): Eukaryota > Metazoa > Arthropoda > Insecta > Lepidoptera > Sesiidae > Sesia > Sesia apiformis. Next base: position 4,492,459 of record OU611958.1, read on the forward strand.
TTCATTTGGAACGTATTTAAGATAACGTAATAATAATAAGAATATCTAATAATAAAGATTTTCCTCAACATTGCATAAATTATTGGACTGTTTGCAATTATCGCGTACCGGCGTACCTATTTCTACTTCTCAGTCTTCCATTAACTCACCGACGAACATTGTCTATTTGTTAGCTTGTTTCTTATGTAACCATGCCTCAAAGAAGCAATGAATCGTAACTAAATTTTACAAGAAATATTAAGAAGGCCAAGAAAAGCATTAAAAAAAAGCATAGACTAAAGTTCAATACGTTTTAATATTATTCATTTAACATACAAGAGGCCTACATTAAATGTCAATTAAGGTAAAAGGCAAACTACCACAGGCTTAATACTTAATTGCCTCAAGATAAAAAATGCTCTAGCTTGTTAAACTAATTTACTTTCAATAAAATCGTTTTACTCGTTTTCAAAAATAAGACGGTATTCGTTTATACACGTCATTCGGAATTTAAATTATAAAATAGACAAAATTCGATAGATTTTCGGAACAAAGCGATTCACCTGGAACACTAGATAAACATTGGCAATATTCCTTTATCAATATTAATATCAATATTACAAGTAACGTACAGGTCACAAGTCAGAAAAATCAGAATCGAAAAGACAATATATATATATATATATATATATATATATATATATATATATATATATATACGTATAAATGACCGTCCTCTTCTGTACTTTTTCTTTTCCTTCCTGCCTTGTCAAACACCTCATTAAGACAACGGTTAATGTAAATCGTCATCAATTAATTTTATGTCTCGTGATTATATTCATTCAGTTTTCCTTCTTCAAAGATTTTCGTAACTTTTTTCGTGTCATTTTGTGAGAAATTACAAGAAACCGAAATTATACCTAAATGTTTTTACCATTTCATTCATTAATTTTAACTCTGTTCAGTATTTTTCATTGGTTTTTATAGAAAAATGGTCAATGACGCGAGACGTTAGTCCGTTAGACGCTAGATAGACGTTAGTCCATCTGGTTGGTAAGTCCTAAGATGAAAAGTTGGATTAACTGCATTACAAAATCCCCATTTGTTATGAAGTCCAGCGAAATAAAGTCCACCAAATCACCTAAACCACGCGAACTCAGCTAAAGAAGCAAGAAACAATAGCAAATAGTGAAGGAGGCCAAGACCTATTCAGGGTTATAGCGCCAAAGGAAACAACTGGAAAAGGATACAAACATGTGGATACAACACCAATTCACATTAGACCTCCGATTAAGACTTGAAACTAGGCGGTTATAAAATATGAGGACAGGCCTGTATCCTTATACATGCTTCTGTGCTTCTGTTACCAACGACACCACTGCTGTTGTCATTGGGAATTGTTTTTTAACAACGACAAAACATTGAAATTGTATAACAAAGGGGTATATTTTTTTCCTAGACACTTCATAGACATAGACAATTGTATAACTTGAATAATGAAAACAATTTAAATAAGTTTAAACTATTTCTAGGATAGAAAATCCAATATTGGTTCGTCTAGGATTATTTTTGTTGGTGTAATTGAATCGCTACTAGAGATTCTGAAATTACTGAGTAATTTATCAAATTTAGTTGCGCTCACATATTTCCCAGCACCAAAGAACTTGGTAGTTTTACTAAAATTATCTTTCAACATGTTAACAAGTTTAACATAAATCTGTAAAAGTGTGATCTGGCGCAAACCTGCAAATTTTTCTGCCACAAATGGTAGATCTGAATGAGTATTATATATTTCCGGGGCATAATGAAGGTCTACTTCACGAATAAATCCAGTAACGGAATTATCTGATATGGTGTTAATATCAAAATGACTAAATTTGCTATATACCGGTGGTGTCATTGGGGGATTTGCATTCCCAACGACACCACCAGTACGCAGCGGTGTGGTTCAATGGTGTCGTTAGTAAAAATAAAACATTTGTTACCACTGGTGGCGTCGTTAGGAATTGTTTTTACTGCACACTGATGTCGTTGTGAATTTACCTTTCCAACGACCCTGTGGTGTCGTTAATGAACGGTATAGTATAGTTAGGCGTTGTAGGTTGCACAGAAAGTTACTAAATTCAGTAGCTATTTGCCAAAAAAAGAGCTATTGGTTTTTAGTTAGCGTCTCCAATTTTATCTTTTAATTGAACTGTGGGTTCGGTTACAAGGTCAAGAGAGGCTGCGGCTGCGGAATTTAAAAAGAGACAAATTTCGTTGAACGATCCCGACGGAAATTAAAGACGTGCCTGGACGGATCCAATTTAATTCGAGCGAAAATAAATAACAAGGTGGCAATGGAAGCCATTGTGAAGGGAAAATTGATTGTAATAAACAACTTGGGAACAGTGCAAAACATTAATGTTCGGAGAATTTCTGCTTCATTTTGTAACGTCAGCAACGAGGGATTGTTTCATTTTTATATAGAAGAAGGTGGTAGAAGAACAGAAAATCCATCTGAATATTCTGTCGCCGGTGGACATCAGTGATGCCAATATCGTTCCAGAATAACAAAAAATCACACGCCCCGGATTTGCTGCCGACCTTTGCAGATTTAGGAAAAGATTTGGAGAAAATGGGGAGAGACACGATAGGACGAGATGAGAATGGGTCTCGGAAATTCTCACTCACTACCGAAACACGTACGGACATTGGGAGAATGTGATGAAGTGGGAAATGCAGTACATTTTACAGTGGTCTTATGTGAGAGAGCTTTAACATGGGCAGACGAGTGCGACCAGCGGCAGTTGAATTGCAGCATGCACCCTCCCCCTCTTCAATCAGGGCTATTCGGATCATAATCCACTGTACAGACTTCTGAATTGATATTTTCCTTTATTAACGTATAATTATCTTACAATTACCTTCTCCTTACGTAAAACCCCAAAACCTCCACTACATCTCGTTCTAAAAGCCCATAACTGTGACATAAATACCTCTTTATTAACAATCTGTGCATGCCCTACCATTGGCTACTTAGGTATTCTCCTTGACGACCAATCAACGTGGAAACCGCACATCGATCTTCTAACATCTCGAGTAGTAGAAAATTGACATGGGTATTTATGAAGCTGTCGTTAATCCTAAATTTCTGCAAACAATTTATATCGTTCTATACCAATATATAATGAGTTATGGCATATCTATATGGAGAGGAGTTACAAAAACTCACCTCATACATTTAGAAAGGACTCAAAGATCCATTTTAAAGGTGATGACTTTCAGAAAATTTAGGTTTCCAACTAGGACACTTTAAAACAGGAACGCAAACTGCTTACTACAGTAACCATATATACTGAATTATCTTCTTCATCTCCACAGTACTCTTCCTTTCGATCTTAAAGCGCAGTGTAACATACACAGAACTGATATTATGTGCAACATAAAGACATATAAATCTTCTTTTATCCGGCGACAGCGATGTTTCCTTGTAGCCTTCTTATACAATAAAATTAATGGACAGTTGCGGATTCATCACTTGACTAGATATCAAACTAAAAACAAAATCAAGAACTGGCTATTAAACCGTGATTATAATGACACCGAATCCTTACTTATACCAATGCCCTAAATTATTTATGACAACCTATACTTAATATTTTAGCATATACAACTTTATTCATACACACATCCATGCATCAACTCACACTCAATTATAAACATTATTCACTTTAAGCTAAATTTTCTAAACTCGGATATCTAATACCACACTCCCACACATTCACATACAGATATACTTACATAACATAATTTACACATAATTTACAATATACTTAGATAAACACACACAACGTACATAATTTACACAATAATTATCACATGATTAAACTGTTTCTTAAACTCAGTACTAAGAATAGATCTAAGGGAAGGAGCTGACAGCTGTAAAACAGATTATTCTAGTACAGATGTCAGCACACATTGTAATAAGTGACAATTACCGTATAGAAAATATGTAAATGTCTTAAGTAAATAAAATAAGAAATAAATAAAAATAATCCTAATTTATTATCAATATCGATTTTCGTTTCGATAATATGTTTCATTCCATGATGTAATAATGCTACCATACTGTCAGATTATGCAATAATAGAACCGATATTTTAGAACATCTTTCATAAGACTTATGATACTAGGGAATTGTTTGAAAATGGCCATAGTCTAAAGAATATTAATATTTAAAATATTTTGCTGCCTGTTTATGTGTTTTTGTAAAACAAACAAGAATCATTCATGTCAAATATTATGAAATAAAATTTTAATGCGTCTTACTCATGTGGTTGTAATTTCCTTGTAATAATAAACTGGTGCAACACCCAGAGAAAATACTTCGATTAAAACGAAAACACTTTAATTAAAACAAAAATACTTCAACTAATACAAATATATTTCAATTAAAACAAAAAAAACTTCAATTAAAACTAAAATATTTCAATTAAAACGAAAATAATTTAATTAAAACAAAAATACTTCAACTAAAACGAAAATACTTCAATTAAAACGAAAATACTTCGATTAAAACGAAAATATTTCATTTCAATGAAATGAGTTTTATTTTTCTTCAAACAACAACCATAGTTACTAGAATAATATCGACATCGCTTGCAGGGGATTTGCGTATTTCGAATTCCACGTTCTTAAAAAATATGGCGTAAGAAGGCGGATGAATCAACAGGATTCATGAGCCACGGGCGCCACGATAGGGTTCCATGGCTGTTACAGACATTTCTTTTGAGAACACTTTTATTGCATTTTACTCGTACAATACATATACAATGACAGCCTACTATTGTTTTTATTTTGTAGTGTATGGAAGGGAATGTGGAAAAATAATCAAATTATGATATCTGATTTTATCTGATTAATAAAACAAAAATAATATGTGCAAAAAATATGTGGTCATGATGGACATGTTTATTTTCATCATGTATGGCAGTGGTGAAATAATCACATTCTGCAAGTGCCAAGTTTTCTTCATAATACACAATTTCAAAGTCTAAAACGTATCCTATTAATGTCCAGTCCCGTCGAAGTAAGTCAGGAGTCTCTCAGTAGAGCGATAGCAGTTTTACTGAGGACAGAAGAAGACTCCTTGGAAGCACACGAAAAACACAGCCCCACGCTTTTAATTGATTATCACAATGACCACGTACGAAAAACACTTTGAAGTTTAATATTTAAACTATAAATATTAAACCACAAAATGACTAATTCACATTTTTTACAATAATCAAACAAAAATTCTTCGTCTCTAATTCCCGTCAAATATCATTTCTAATTTAGAATTACCTAGGCGTAACTATTCTCGACTCTCATTTGTAAGGTCGTGAGTTCAAATCCTCTGCCTGTACGACGGATTACTAATCAAATTCGGATTTAAAAAAAATATCACTAGGAAAACATCGTAAAGAAACCCGCGTGCTCGAGAATAAAAAAAAAATGTCGAACGCTGATATCATTATTTATAATAATTATGTGTAAATTATCCGTATAACTAGTATTGTCTGTTACACTAATAATCAAACACGCCGTCCTTTTTTGCTGACTATACCAAAATTCTAATGTCAAAGGTCGATCAGACAATACGGCGACTAAAGAAATTCGCATGAGGTTCCCAAAAAAACTTTTGAAAGGTAAAAAAAATAATACAAAAAATCTACGAGACAGGATGTTCGTCGATCTAGTGCCGCAAAAAATTAAATAATGTTATCAGTATATATATACTTAGTGATAAGATAACATTATTTAGTTTTTTTATATTCATATTTGCGTGCTAATATTTATAGACGTAGGTAATTGGGTTTTTGAAAAAAAATTTTTTTTATCATTAATGGAAAGATCATATACACATTTTATAACAAAACTATTTTTAGTTTTTTTTTTTTCGCTTTAATTTGAAAAGTTATATTTAATTACAAATACATTTTTGAATCCAGTACCGAAAACACGCGGACAGTTCCCGAACAAACCCGAGCGCGTGTGACGTCACAATGTTAATTTCTACTCATTGTAGCACACAGCTGATACAGTATTTTGACTATTAATCGATTAAATCTTGTTATTATCGTCAATATATTAATAAATATATCGAAAATGTCTAACCTTAAAAGTTATCGTGCTTGCTTCGTACCATTATGTACGAATACTACAAAAACAACTCCTGAAAAAATGTTTTTAAATGTTCCACAAAATGTTAAACGTCGAAATAAATGGTTCCAAGCAGTGCGACGACCTAATTCCAAAACAACATCAAATTTTTTTTGTTGTGAAGATCATTTTGATGTAAGTATTTTATAATAATATAGTAATTAAAAAATATTTATGTAAACGTAAAAATGAAATAAATAGCATTCGATAAATAAAAATTAATTATATTTAATGACGAATAAATCATTTAATATTTTAATTTACAATATTATTTTTTTATAAACGTACCTTGATGCTTTAGCACCTCGAACTTCAGCTGAATTAAACCGAATATCATTTTTAAGAAAATCTGTTATCATAAATATATCCACATCAGGTATATTATCGGAATTAGCCTTTATAAATCCTTTATCACACATAAGTAAATAAAAGTAGTTAATATTAATAATTTTTTAAACTAAATGTCAGATATTTGTCGTCAATTTACATATAGAAGCCTGTGATACTGTACTATCGAGAAATCCTTTTAACATTATGACGTCACAAACATGGCGACCAATCGTAGCGCGTTTGTAGTCACGTGATTCTTTTTAAAATTTTATCAACTTTAAATTGTTTATAATAAATTAAATAAGCATTTTTTAAGAGTATTTCGCATCGATTATTAATATAATTTATGATAAAGTTTTAAAATACATGAAAAAAATTGATAATTTTTTTTTTCAAATACCCAATTGTATATCCTTTTGTGGTTCCTGCATTTGGTTCGTTACTTTTTACTTGATAGTATGGACCACGGAATGTATGAAATGAAATCCCACTTCTGTGGTATGTACGATTAATCATATATCTATTTACATTTTTTTATAGAAAAGAGGGCAGACGTGTATACAGTCCACCTGATGGTAATTGGATACTGTCGTCTTACATCCCATCCCATCCTATCCCTTCCCATTTTTCCAACCCTTTCTACCAATCCATTCATTAATCTACAAAGGTAGGCAGCGCATCCGGGGGCGTGCCAACGTTTGTCATTCTGGACTGATGGTGGCATGTATGGCAAATGTCTACGGACGACAGTATCTATTTACAAGACCGAGACCTACTCAGACGAGACAAATGTTTTAATAATTGAAAAATTTATGTTGAATTGATTTAAAATCAAGTTTTCAGATGCCGATTTCCATCATGGGTGTAACGTAACAGTTAAAAAAGAAGTCTTGCTTAAAATACTAATATTACATGTGAATCCTTGTTGTTACCGTTAACATTATTACTTTGAGGAACATTGGCACTCGGTTATCTGAGTAGCGTCAACGATTTTATTATCCTAAATCTCCAATGTTACGCGTAGGTAGCATCTACAGACCTACAGTTAAAAATGACTAACTTTGACATGTTTCGCGTATCTACTTACTTACCATAAGGTGGATTTTCTTTTCCTCCTTCTTTCTATAAAAGTAATAAAATTATTAGGTGCACAATCTAGGTAAACCTAATATCATTAAGATTTAAACATTCAAATTATTATTACGTTTAACGTAACTATTAATACATATACCATATTAATACCTTTAAAATGATACATCATTAATCCCTTTAAAGTGGTTTTACATTACAAATTGAGATAGATATTAATTAAATCTTCTCATACGACTAGCGACAAAATTGTATTATCTAAGTCGAATCAGAACTATTCTGATATATTGTCAGTTTTGACGAAGCCAAACTTCATTTTGATAGTATACGGGAGCTGGCAGTTATAAGCCAGGTAATTCGTTTATTTTTAAGTGAAGTCCATGTGTGCAATTTTTAAATTTCCAATTCCATTTCTGTTGCAGGTAGAATTAAAATTTCAGAAAAAATTGAGTAGTTTAGCAGTAATAACGATCAGCAGTCTCCAAAATTACCCTCAGTTATACTATATAACGTAATTTGTCAACAAATGGTAGGGTGCATTTCTTAACGGACTGAAGTTAAGTTTTTCATGTATCATATAGATAGTGTATCATATTTGTGTATCATATAGGTATACAGACAAAAGCAAAACAAAAAGGAAAAGACGAGGCAGATTTCTCCAATAGATTTATATTAAGTTTCTAACTCCTTGCACACATTTAAGAGAAAGTTATTAGACATTAAGAAAAGTTATTAGAAATATTTTTTGTTTCAGTCAAATCATTAGTACGAGTAAAATTTTTTTTATCAATCGATGTTCTTTAATATATTGTAAAATGTTGTGTACACCTGTAATAGGTATTCATATAAGCTCCAATCAGAATAGTCGTATATTACAATATTGTTATATATTATGTACATACTGTTAGTGTACCTTATATAATAAGTTACTTAAAAAATTACCTTAATATATAAATATCAACACAAACATTTTGTTTTTTCTCTGTTGCCCAAGGGGCGTTTGCGGTCTCATAAACGGTTTTTACGAAAATCATTAAACAGACAATATATTTCGATAGCTGAATAACAAAATAATTTATTTTGTATGTATCTTTTGTTTTTATATTCAACTAAAAAAGGTTAATGGACCATCAAACCTTAAGGAAATAAAATATATCGTCAAGTTAAAAATATAAAATATGGAGACTTTTCAATGTGACTTTTTGAAAAAGATTAAATGATAACATATACATATAGTATTTATTATATATATTTAGAAAGATTAGAGTTGGTGTATCTATTTGTTAAATATGTAACTTTCAAACAACATTATTATTTAATGAGAAGGACATGTACATCTTTTATAACTACTCGAATTTTAGATTTTTGGGACAGAAACTCCTTTTAAGTCCACAGGGCATCGATCTTTTTCGGTTGTTTTAAGCAGATATATCTGTATAGGGCCCTGGACTTTAGCCCTATGTAATACAACACATGAAATGCCTCTATAATCAGTAAATAAAAATCGTATTTGTTATTACACTATGTACCTAATTTCCTAATAACTCAGAGTAATGTTCTCCAACAGCTCTGTCGCCGCCGGGCCTGACTTTAGGTTGCCACAAGCTAATCGGGAGCCTAGGATCAGTAGTCTAGTTACAACAATAGGTTCTGGTTAACTAATACTTCGATTACCGAATTAATAACTGGACTACTGATACTAGGCCTAATCTTAGTCATCAAGTCCTTGAACCGATTTAAAAAATGCCGATCATAGCTTGAATTTCGAAACGATCGACAACAAATTTCGTACAATTCCAATTTTAAATTAAGACTGGCGTTCGATTTTATCATTCTACAAAAAAATTGGCTCATTTGTGCTCCTCTCGACCTTCATTCATCCACAGTGAATCTTTAAAAGACCTTTCAGATTACAGGAACGTAACTTATCGCAGCACTTTTAGCTGTAATTATAATCAGTGCACACGTTTTTATACAAAATGTAACAGGGCAACTAGTGGTGGGGAATGAACTTGTATCGGCCTTTAATTTTCCACTGCAGAGCACAGACCTCTCTGAGTAAATCACGGGGGGTTTTGGGCTGTATTCCCCCCAGTACGGATTGTTAGATCACATACATCAGATTTTTCTTTATTTCTGATGCATGCCTTACCTTACCTTACTTTTCCTTACGATATGTTTCTCTTGTCGCCGAGCAAATGACATTTTTTTTAAATCCCTACTTAAATTGAAACTCAGTGGTGCGGGCCGAGGATTTGAAGTCATGATCAGTCGATTAAAGATAAAAGACTAACACCGCCCATAAATGGCCACTGCTTTATTTTTCTTTTACGAATTCGGCTGATTTTTTGGAAAACTGAGATTTTGTAAATGCGTGGAGCGATGTTTGTTATTTAATTTTAGTAAGAGTAGGGACATGAAGATAAACTTGGAAGTGGAGTTCAAGTTATTGACCAATTCAATTATTCGAAAACAACTATTTACTATCAGGGGCTTATTAAATTAATAAATTATTAATAATTAATTAATTACTATTATTAATCTTATTAAATTGTAGGTACACAAGGGTAGAATTAGGTAATGTCTAAAGAGAGAAAGAGAATAAAATAATGTTATTTATTGGTTGACTGTACTCTACAAATTCAAGCTCTCTGACTTTAACCCTTGGTTTGCCTGGTGGGGTCTGATGGACCCGTAACTGTAGTTTCCTTTTATAGGAAGTGATAAGCTAGGAATCTTAGATTGTATATTTTGTGTAAGTTTTAACGTTATATTTACCGGAAATAAATAAATATAAAAACAAAATACATGTAATAAATCTAATCAAAGTACTTCTTATAAATCTCTCAACAAAAATATACTCTAAAGTTTTTAATTCAAAATCTTAAATCTACGAAAAAGAATAATTTTTTTTTTTTTTTTATAGATTAGTGGGCGGACGAGCAAGCGGTCCCACGTGGTGATAAGTGTTACCGCCGCCCATGGGCACCTGCAACACCAGGGGGTATGCGGGTGCGCCGCCGACCTTGCAAAATCCTATTCACAGCTCTCTTGAAGAACCCCATATCGTAGCTCAATGGAAAGACCTCTTGAGGCAGTTCGTTCCACAACCTACGGGTTCGCGGTATAAAATAATTTTTGGACCGAACGGTGCGTGACACCTCCGTATCGAGGAAATGCGGATGGACCGCACTTCTGTGACGGGAGGTGCGGTTGTAGAAACCCGAGGTGGGAATTATATTAAACAATTCTTCAGAGCATTCCCCATTGTACAGGCGGTAGAACACACAGAGAGACGCAACGTCTCTCCGAATGCTGAGGGATTCTAAACCGCCCGTGAGAGTGGGATCGTCGACAATACGAACAGCACGTCGTTGGATGGAGTCAAATGGGTCCAATTGGTATTTCGGTGCGCCGGCCCAGAGATGAGAGCAGTACTCCATATGGGGCCTCACCTGAGCTTTGTAATATCAGACTTAGATTAATTTAAGGCACAGGTAATTTTACTTATGTGCTATAATCTTTGGATAAAAAAACTTTGATAATACATGTATATTCACTCATCATTTGAGCGATAGTTTTCGCATATAAAATTTTCATGCTCCAGACAAATGTGACTCGTACATGAGACACAAGTGTACTTTGACTTGCGATCTATTTTCGAAGGGCATAAATGACAACGCCTTTTTATACCCGCATCAGTTCTCTTGGGTGGTGGTTCTGATGATTCGCCAACATGAGTACTTATTCGTTTGCGTATATTCACTGGAAATCGCATATTAGTTTTCCTTTCAGCAAGATGTGGAGCTATCAATGCCATGCCTATTTTTTTTAATGAATGTTCTTCTGTTCGCTGTTTCATCAGGTTTGTTCAACATTTGAATGAATTTTGCGTTTACACCTGCTGTGTTGAGTATCCAAGAAAAAAATGTCAGAGGCCATCTTTTCGAATTTCGAGATACATCATATGTACGAATTAGCTTGTCTACGTTATCTACTCCGCTTTTTGTCTTATTATAGAAGGTTATAATTGCGGGTTTTTGGTGGTCTCCTGTTTCAGGATCTATCTCACTATCATGATGGAGAGATGATAGGATGAAAATATTTTTATTTCGTTTTGGAATATAAGATAGAATTGTCAAGTCTTTTTAAAATCCGAAGAGCGTTGTGTTGATATCACGGCGTTCTCTGAATTTTTGTGGGATACAGGCTTTATTACTTTTCATAGTTCCAACAGCAGTTAGTTTATGGTTTTTCAATAGATGGTCGTATGTAGGATAGCTTGTAAATCAATTATCCATTGTAACATTTCGTCCTGTTTGAGAGATCGGCTGCACTATACGATCAATAACATCATCTGGCTTATTGCTTACTTTGTATCGTCCATCTGGCTGTTCTCCTGCATATATTTCCATATTCAAGGAATAGTACGTGTGGGCATCAACAAGAGCAATAATTTTTAACCCATACTTTGCCGGTTTATTGGGTATATACTGGCGAAACCTACATCGACCACGAAATGCTACTAGCTCTTCGTCAATTGTTAAATTTTCCAATGGAATGTAAACGTCCTGACAGTTTCTTACTAAGTCCTCATACAATTGCCTGATCGGTGCCAATCTATCAATGGCTATTCTTTCATCACGCGTATCGATATCGTCAAACCTCAAACAATTCACAATGAACACAAATCTTCTCAAACTCATCGTCATTTGAAAAACCTCGATACCCGTTCCGTCATTTGCCCACAAGTTCTGTAAATTTTGTCTTCCAGATTTGAATAATCCAACAAGATAGAGCAGTCCAATAACTGCTTTTAGTTCAGTTATAGTGGTCACTGAATAGGCATATTCGTTGGAAGTATTCTTTTCCTGCCTAGCATTGCGGATCTTGTGATTAGTATGTTCTAGAATTTCAGATAACATGTTTTCGGTGACAAAAAGATGAAAGCAATCCAGATCTAGCACAGCATTTTTTGCTTGAGATTTTACTCCTGGTGTTCCAGTGAAAATATTTTCTCTTCTTATGCGGACACGAGAGCTTGGAGGATTACGGTACCACACTGTTTTGTCTCTGCCTTTATACACTGATCTATGAGCAAAATTAGCCAATGGCACTTCATCATTACTGTCGCTATTATGACTATCTGGTTCTATAGCAACCTCTTCCTCCTCCTCCTTGTCTGAATCATGCCGAACACTCACATGATCAGACTCTTTCCCACTTTCTTCAAAAGTCACGTCATTTTCATCTTGTTCCTCTTCTACTTCTAAAATATGACAAATTTCAGGACTGGTTAAGTTTCTGGTCATTTTGTACTGCAACAATATTGTTTTTGTACATAAATAAAATAAGGAATAAAACACAAAATGAAAAAAGTACTTATCGATAGAATGTTACGTCGCACGCCTGGTTGGGTCTCTGAGACCCGCACACACTGCGCACGTGCAACTCGAACGCGAACGCATTGAAGACTGCGGGCGGGGCGTCTAAAAGGCTCTTAGTCGATAACACAAAGCTACTCAGTGGCGCGAAGCGGTTGGTTTTAAATTTAAAAAAATATCGACGGTCTTTCGATAACAAATAACTTCGATTTTACTATAACTTTTAGTTGTCGAGTAGGAATAAAAGGTAAACAAAAACCTTTAGTTCGATTTTACTGTTTCGTAATTTCATTTGCCAAAACTCTATTTATCTAAGAGAAAAAATAAAAGATATATTTTTCTTTATATTTCAACCTTAAACTGGGACAGTCTAAGAAAAACGTTTTTATTATTAAGGCCAGTACAGTACTTTTCGGTAACAATAAAATAATTTAGGGAGGCGAATGGCCACGACGTTTGGCTTTGTTTCAAAATAAAACAATTATACTTCCTTATACTACCGGGTTTAAATCTTCAGATTTAAACTAGTTTAAATCTGTTTAACGCGAGGCTATTGAAATCAAGAAACACCCAAATTTCAATAGAGAAGATGGTTGGCAAGTACCACCAGCTTGTGATTCAATCATTAAATTAATTAAATCCCAAGGCCAACGCAATACTGCAAGACCTCTGGACACCGTGACCGAATACTGCGTGCATAGGCAATGTTATGATTAAAAAAAAATTCAGACGGTAGTTCAAATAATTTCTTAATAACTCAAGTGACAAATAAAATTAATTAGTCAACCCGCGACCACGTCCACTGCAAAGTGTTAGAAACGTTGGGATATAAATAATGTTAAATTTACGCGATTTAAACCGTTCAAAGTTGTTTAATTGCTATGTATTAATATATTTGATTACGTTTGCGCTTATACGTTTGATATACTATACGACAGTCTGATCTTATAATCAAAAGACATAACTTTAATTACCTTCAAAATTTATGTTATTGATAAAAAACTTCACACTAAATTTCATCTCAATATAAATAGGTGCAAGTTTATGTGATGACGGACATGTTGTGACTAATAGACGGACATGGCGTAACTATAAGGCACCTAAATAGTATGCTATTAGGTATTTATAATTTAGGGGAGCGGAAAACCCTAGGCATACCTATTCTCCACTCTTATTTGTAAGGTCGTAACTTCAAATGCTCGGCCTGTACCATTTCTAATCAAATTCTGATTGAGTCTTTCTTCGTGCTTCTACAAAAAACACGTCGAGAACAAGTCCGCGTGGCCGAGAATTAAAAAAATACGTTAAACACTGATATCGTTATTTATAATAATTATGTGTAACTTTAATTACCATCAGAAGGGTAAACTCAAAACATGTTTTTGGCTTTCAAGTGTGAAAATTTGGTTTAATTCATTTAAGAGCAAATATCGTAACCGACCCTTTTATCGCTTACTGCACATTGGACCTCCTCGTGCATGAGGAAAAACGCAACGCTGATCAGGCGAGGTCGGGTACATCGTACAGTTAGTACACAGTTAGTACAGTTTAGTACATCGGGTTGGCGAGTCCACTCTTTTAGAGGTAATGTAGGGCTTTTAGGGCTTGTTTATAACTACTTTTATGTCACCCATGGAAAAGTTCATAATTCCTTATTTACTAGGTTTTTAATTTGCACAGTCGAATTACTACAAAGACGTGGACCTGGTGAGCTAAGTGTCCCTAAAAGGTCAAATAATTATTAGTCAACTACGTGTTGCTAGGTGGTCAAATAACAATGTACTAAATCGATAATGTCTTTCGCGTACACGATCATTAATCATTACTTAGCAACATTGTGTGCGATTAAACGAGTTACATAATAGGGTACAGAGCGGAAACAGTATGCTATCTTCTTATAATTTAAACCAATTTTATTTATTTATTCAAATTCAGATAACATAGATTCATATAAATGTTAGTAATTAACTTAAAAACTACTCTATAATTAAGGTGTATTCGTCTTTTTAATTAACTGTCCCACTACAAGAGAGGTAAATTTCTCTGAAATCATCTTCAGGAAGCTGTTGGACTTGCCCATCGTTTTGCTTAACAGTGAGGCGGTCTTTATACCCAGGAGGGCCTCAAAGCAATCCGTACGGTTTTCGGCGAACATTGAGGACGCGCTGCAAAACCGAGGCAATGCCAACGTTGCCCTGAAGGCGTTATTATATCAGATCAGCAGAACATTGTACGACTTTTGAGTATAGCGAACCCATAGGCTGCCCGAGTAAAAAATAAAGTAAGCTTTGAAAACCGTTAGTTTGACCAGTCTAGAACATCAGGTAAATCTACAAGCTTCCCTCACTATACCAGGAGTCGTCTTCAAGGTCCAAGGTAATAAAATGTCCTAGACATTTAAATTTGCTTGCTCTGGTTAGAGCGACTCCATTCAACTTTTGTGAGCACTACGGACGGACACTTGTTGCCGGCCCTGATGACCATAAACTGTATTTTTTGTATAAATATCCAAAAGTTATGTCACGCACAGAAGCACCATGAAGACCGAGAAATACTCGTATTTGTTTTTAATCGCGCCGCCACAGACCGATAGCCAAAATAACGTCACACTCACTCTGACTAGCCTGCGCTAGGATTCCCTGTATCGTGAGTCCAGAGACATACAAAGATAGACAGACCACACAGACCAAAACAAACATTTATCTCTAAACAATTTTTTTTTTTATTTAAAAAGACTGAAGACGAGCATACAGGCCACCTGATGATGAGTGGATACTGTCGTCCATAGACATCCGCGATACATGCCAACATCAGTCCAGAATGACAATCGTTGGCACGCCCCACTGATGCGCTGCCCACCTTTGAAGATTAAGAAATGGATTGGGAGAAAGGGTTGGGTAAATGGGGAGGGATAGGATAAGATGGGAATGACCTCTGGCATATCTTACTCACTACCGAAACACATACGTACATTGGGGAAATACGATAAAGTAGGAAATGCAGTCTTCTGTGAGAGAGGGGTAACGTGGCCAGACGAGTGCGTCCAGCGGATATGGGAATGCAGCGTGTACTCTCCTCCTACAAATGTATAAAAATAAAAAAAACTGTAATCGTTTAGAACAATGATTTTAGATGATTATTTGAGCAATGTTGAGTTTCGCTACTGTTATAACTGATTCATACGTTAATTTCAGTCGCTAATGGTTCTTTACTTCGCAACTTACATAAGTTTTTGTGTTTCCAATGTAATATTTATTACAATGGACAACGAACAATACACAAAATATATGTTATTTTTGTTGGAAATTGCCTTATTTGAAATAAATTATATGTACTATAGTGGACAGACGATGATTAATGTACCGTGAAATATCGCAGCTATTAATACCTATGAACAGTGTCAAGCTGATTCAAAGCGATTTTAGTGAAAATAATAGTTTTGAAAGTTATTTTCATTACTATTATGATATGAAAGAAACTACGGTTTTATTACTAAAGTTGGGGAAGATCGTAAAAACGTGAATGAATTTCTTAAACTGTGATTTAGAATCTTCAGTGAATTAATCAATAATTATTACAGGACAAAGTATATTTTTTTTAACCTTTTTCTGCACTAAGTTTATGAACTGCTTCTACGATTACCTTGCCATTTCCGTGTCAACTATTGTCATTCTTGGCTGATGTATTGCCGATGTCCGTGGGAGACAGTAACCACTTACCACCAGGAAGTACTGCTCGTCTGCTATCTCCTTTCTTTAAAAAGTTCTAGAAATCTCCGACTAATTAAAACGTGTTTTATTTGGCAGCTTGTCTGTTCTTGCTTGCAGAAAACGTCTTACGAATTTTCGCTCGCTTGCTTTGTATGCTTTATAATTTTAGCTGCTAAGAAAAAAAAATCAAATCTATTGTAGGTACTTGGTACTTAGAAAATTTCATATAATAAAAATATATCAGTAGCAGTGGTCTATGTAACTAAACTAAGTAGGTACATGAAACTTTATTGACGTATTTACATGGTATTGACGAGAGAAAGTTACGTTAATTAAGTAATTTGATAGTAATTAAAAAAAAAATTCATTACTAATTTCACGTAAAAATAAAACGGAAGTCTGTTGTTATTTTTGAAAAACTAAATACAAAGTATTTTTAGAAGTAACGAGCAATATTAATAAATTTGTCTAAGAATTTATTAAAATCGTCGTCGTTAGAAGCTATTTTCAAGTTACTCGAATCGTGGATTTATCTATAGTTCTGAAGAATCACCAACTTACATTTGATTAAATGTGCTTTTGGCACAAGAACAGCACAATACACTAAATGAGTAGCAAAGTATGATCAACAAAAGAACCCAATGTTTGAATAACTGAAGTAAATAGTTGTAATTTATTAAAAAGTGCTGTTTATTAAGCTGTGGTAAAGATTTCTCATTATTTACCACAGCGTTTTATTAAATTATATTATAAGCATCTGTCAAGCTGTTTTTGCTTAAATATTTTAATTTCATGCATTGTTAATGCGAAACGAATTGAATATATTTTTTCTTTAATTATTTTCCTTTCTCGGTTTAGCGAGGTTTTTAATATCCAAATGTTCTTCTTATAATCTGAATTTTCCTCAAAAGGAATAATTTAAATTTTTATTTAATCGTTATTATTATCAATATTTTCCAACTTCCGCCTTGCAGGTGATAAGGGAGGGGTGTGGGGGGTAAGAACATGACATGGGATTAAGTATTTTTTTAGATTTCAGCCTATAATGTCTCACTGCACAAGCCTCTACTAGTGAATCGCTAGGCAGGTTTCGCTATAATTATGAGATTCTACAATAATAGAGTCTAGAAAGGTACCTTATCTCCTACACTCTGTGTAGGAATAAATGAATGAGAATAATAGGTTCAGGGAAGGGGAGAAGAAGATGAGATTAATCTCAGCTATTAAACTTCCAAATCACGAGTCCTTGATCTCCAAAGGCAGACAGGGTAGCTACGAAATTGCCGAAATTCATCATTCTCGTATGTACGATACTTCATGTACAATATCCACTTACCACCAGGTAGTAAGTGGAATTAGTGGATAGAGACCTCCAAAGGAGTTTGTATTTTTTGAAGCGTTCAATTGGCTAATACTTTACAGATATGTACCTACCTCGTTTCTCTTACCAGAATCAAAGTACTTAATCCGAAAAAACTCAGGACAATATAAGCTAATTGTAGAACAATATAAAAGAGGACTTCATTTATAGAAGGAAGGTGGCAAACGAGCTGACAGTTTTTTTTTTTTATAGAGAAGAGGGCGGACGAGCAAGCGGTCTCACGTGATGGTAAGTGTTACCGCCGCCCATGGACACCCGCGGTACATGCCAACTACAATTCAGACAAAGTTTGGCGCACCCCCGAAAATGCTGCCTACAATTGGAGATTTAGAAATCGATTTGTATTTAATTCTATTACTTATATAATTCAAAATAATTAGTAAAAAATAGAGTACGGTGTAAGTAAAAACTTAATTTAAAACAATTTCGTTTGTAATTCGTGAGTCTACCTAAACACTAATTCGAAGCTAACTTCAAATACAAGTCAAGGGCAATGGCAACACGCAAGAAAGCGTGCAACACACTATATTGAACAAACAGCAGTGAACAAAAAATGACTTAAGTTTAAGCAGCAACCTTAAAATTACACTAACAAAATTAAGTTTGAAATTAAGCTTAAACTTGCGTTGGACCCATTTCAGTTGGTCATCAGACGACTCAGAAAATACAAAAATGATTGACGATATCTTTGAATATATAATTGTTAGACAACCTAAAATATCAAGTACTAATGTATTCATTTTAGTTCAAAGTGGTTCAACGAGCTATGGAGAGGGCTATGCTCGGAGTATATTTGCGGGATAAGATCCGAAACAAAAAAATCATCAAAGAACAAATTCTTCAAGAAGTCCAGTAACACCTTTTTTCAAACAGCAAAATATCCTAAAAATTAAACATAGAAGAACATTACATTTTGCCTGCATGTGTCGTGTTGGGCGTTTTGAACTGGATGCGTGGTCATATCATAGGAGACGTGAGGGCGCAAAGCTATCTGTGCCGCGCCACAGTACAGCAGCGTTCAGAGGTAGTTTCCGATATGCAGCAACCAAGTGCTGGGATAATATCCCTCCGCGTGGATAATATCCCCCGTCCACTGGTCCTGGATTGTGACTGTCTTTGTCGCGGCTTTGTATAAACATTTCAATACCTCGATATATCGCCAGTCGACTTGGCTACGCTGTAAGGATTCCAGAACAGCCCAGGTTTCGATTGAGTCAAAGGCTTTTTCATAGTCCACAAATGCGAGACAAAATGGCCGATTATACTTTTTAGTTTTTTGTATAATTTGTCGCAAGGTGTGGATGAGGTCTACGTAGTCTAGTTAGGTTGCTTAGCCGATAATAAAATAGGTGTCCAGATTCTAGGGTTATTTTATCCTGTCCCTCTCTTCGGATTACCGACAACCCTAAAATATCCTACTTAATATTATCCAGCTCAGCATCCAGCTCCACTAAGTTTTCGTCGTGCCTCAGTGTCCGCCTGTTAAATGTGGCCACATGCAGTCGTAGGCTTTGGCAGCCTTTACTGATTCTTGTGTGTACTGTGCCGTACTGAATTAAATGTCCTTTCTTTCTATCTTTCTTTTATTTATGGACCGTGTGTGGTGGCGAGCTTTGGGAGAGACGTATATCCAGCAGCGAAGAAACACAGGCTGATGGTGATGACTACCAGAATAAATTTATTACATGTTCAACGTCTGGATAAAGATTACTTAGGCTTATTTTATAGTACTTACGTGCGCCCTTCGCAATAGCACGTCATTCCCCACAAATATTTGGGAAATGAGTACAAGTAAAAGTAGAACAATTAATTTGACACGATCATTACTTAGAAAATTGTTATTACATTTCTAATCAGGCTGTCGTGTGAAAACACTGTTACAATAAAACTAGCGATAACTAGCCACGTACACGGAATTCCAGTGACTTTGAAATCAGTAAATATAATTTGCTGTTGTTTCTAGTAGGTACGAGGACGTTGTTACAGTACCATGTTTGGGCAAGGTTTGGTGTATAAATGGTACGGTCTCTACTGTGGGCATTCCGTAGTCACCGGTGCGGCTCCAACTGAAAATCAGGCTCACAGTTCACACTATGACATATTATTATGCTGAGTTAGCGTCGCAATATTCAATAATATTTTTGTTTTTAATTACCATTTAATTTCATATGTTGTTATCAATAAAATAATTTTCTTTGTTTGTTTCTTTCTTTACCAGAGATTTATTATATGGCCCGTGGTAAATGATAAGCATCAGTTATTAGGACGCGCCTACCACGACAATACATTGGAATCAAGTGAATCAACTAATAAGGTCTCACGCAATGGAGAATGGTGAGTTTGTAGGTGTTCTGATTAAAGAGAATTCAATATCCTTTAGTAGTATAAGTACCCGTGGATAGTAGTCTTTTAGTGCATAGTAAAGAGTTCTAAAACTTAAGTAAGATTACTGAACACTGTTTTGAACACTCACGTAACCATATTGGTAATTTTCTTGACATTTTATGAACCGAAATCAAATTATCAACTCTAATCAAATTCCTTTAGTTATATAATGAAATTCTACTGTAGCGTTGCCGGTTTTTAAATCTAAAATAACTAATATATGTTCTAGAACATCGACTGTCCTGTAGGTATGTTTGCTTCCAAATTCTTTTTCAATTATTTTAAGTGAACTCGAATGAGTCGGACGCACGCTTGCACCTTCTTCATCCTTGTTATTCATTTGTGATTCATATTACGATAGGTCAAACTAAGAGTTCTTAGAACTTGCTACTGTACAATAAGTTGGAAAAATGATTGATAAATTCGACAATGGTCAATCAAATGCTGGTTTTGATATAGTAACAGGTGATGAAAGCGCTACTGCTATGAGCATAAAACTAAGAGGCAATCTGTGCAATGGGTCTTCCCTTTCAAAGAGTTACCGACGAAAGTGAAAAAATACCGACGAAAAAAAGTGTACACGTACACGTACATTAGGGAAATAAGATTAAGTGGGAAATGCAGTACATTACAAGGTAGTCTTCTGTGAGAGAGGGGTAACGTGGCCAGTCGAGTGCGCCCAACGGCTGTTGGATTGCAACGTGCACTCTCCCCCTCATAAAGTATAATATAGTAACAGGTGAATAAAAGTTGGATCTACTGCTATGAGCCTGAAACTAAGAGGCAATCTGCGCAGTGGGTCTTTCCTTTCAAACAGTTGCCGACCAAAGTGAAGAAAAAACAGAGTGCTGAAAAGAAGACGATTGCCTCTTTCTTTAGTAAATCGAGGTACTTTGCTACTATAATTTTAGAAAATATAAGAGCAGGTTCTGCGGACTGGTGAACAGTTGCTTGCCTTCTGTTTTGGAAAAATCATAGACGACGCTCACGAAGCAGAATAGTCCTCCACCACGATAATGCTCCAGCTCACTCCGCCAGACAAACGACGCAATATTTAAGTACCCACTGTAAATGTAGAGTTAATGGGTCATCCGCCATACAGTCCCGACTTTGCGCCCTGCGATTTTTATAAACTCAGAGGATAGATAGATACACTTTATTGTACACCAAAAACATACACAGAGTAATACATAATACAAGTTATTAGAAGTACAACCGGCGGCCTTATCGCTAAAGCGATTTCTTCCAGGCAACCTTTAGGTGGTGAAGAGAAGTCAGTACATGAAATAGAGGTAGATGGTGCAATAAGGAAATAATGTCTGTATTCATAGATACATACATACGTAAATATATAGATACCCACAGGCAATAATATATACATGCATTATTACATATACATAGAGAAAGATAAACGTCCATCTTTATATCTAATTTAATTTTTAAGATTCTAAAAACTTTTAGTGTCATCCAAGTATTTGTACAGTGATTTTAATTAAAGAATCTTATTTCAAAACCTGCTATATTTTATTTGTTGAAATTGAATTATATCACTGGATGTGTCGTATTTTTCTGCGTAGACGTGCCTGTTTCATGACGATTTGAGTACTTTTTTGGTGTTTTAACATTCCAAAATCAAGACTTATTTTTAGTAGTGGCAACATATTTTTCACCATTTCGAAGTTTGCCTAATAAGCATAGTCGCTTTAGCGTTACAATAACACCTGGTATTGCAGGTGTCTGTGAGCGGCAGTAGCCACTTACCATCGCTGTCACCTTCATCATTATAAAAAATTGGCGCTCTGCAGTACCTTCATAATGGAATAATGAATTTAGCTGGTGTGATGGGTTATACTCGTGTAAGTTACATGGTCAGGAACTAACCACTTATTTAAATTTATACTAAAGAGACACTTATGTATGGTGTAAAAACTAGATACGAGTAATTATAATTGACACTCAAACTACTCAAACTAGGTATTTGAGTACGCGACGCGCGGATTGTCAAACTAGTTTTGTTATTCTCTGTCCTTGTTCTGTGTAATAATTCTTGTGCACACTGTGCCGTACTGAAATAAATCTTCTTTCTTTCCTTCTTTCTTACTTCAGTATTTCAGGTACTAGCTACACCTTTTAACTGTCTTTTACTGAATAACGTACCGTCCATACTGTATTTTACTGAATAGCATACAGTCCGTACCGTCTTTTACTGAATAGCAAAATACTGCTACTATTCAGTACTGTTAAGGAAATGAAATTCTCTTTCAATCAATACACTGAATGTTACACCTTGTATACGTTATACAGTTCATGTACAGACCATTTCGTAAATGCTCGTTGAATGAAAGCGATGATGGATCACCTTCATACGTTACAGCGGGATGTAGTAACGTCTTATTAAATACTCTCTGAATTTTGGAAAACTTGAAGTGTGAGAAAATGTTTTCTAGAATATTCTTAATAGGCTAAAAAAAGTAGCACGGATGACTCATCCATCTTACCGTAGTCTCAAAGTTACACAGTCTTCTTAGGTTTATGTTTCCATCCAGACGTTGATGGGCGAAACTCATAGTATCAAATTAGTGTAATTCGAACAAGCCATCGTCACGTCGGTTGCTCGTCTGAGTGCAATCGATTACGGATTGTCTACCAGTTGTCAGCAACACGCAATCTTGTAACACATGTCCCATAATTATATTATGCATTCTCGGCGTGATTATGTATCGATCCCTCTCAAACGGTTGCAGTTCCGATTCTTCCAGTGGCAAGTCTTTAAATTACAGATTCAACACTGAGATTTCAGACATTTTAAACAAACCGTCGCGAAAATTGGAGCTTTTAAAGGTCGCTCTGAATGGTCTTCTTGGATTAATGTTACAATTGCATATTGCATTCATCTGTTAACGAACACATACCATATGAACTAATCATAGAGGTTTATTTCTAACTTATGTTTACTTCATTAATTTCTCAGGAGTTCGTAAACAAGATTCCAATTTCCACAAATAACACTCTGTCATGAATTAATCCACGTTAAATAAGATTAGGCAATGGGTAGGCCTTATCAGGCACAGGGGACACAACTAAGGAGTTTGGAAAGTTATTGTATGGAGACACCTATACCGGGCAGCGCAGTATAGGACACCAGATGGATCGATCACTTGAGGAACATCGGCGATAGTGGCTGGATGAGACGACAGGAAGACCGTGCGTGATGGCGAGCATTGAGAGAGGGCTATATCCAGCAGTCGAGAGACATACACTCCTGGTATAGCATGATTCGGAATGAGTCTAAAATTTAACCCTAAAAATTTTCAATACCTATTTTTAAAAACTGTATAGAAACATTCAATATAACCTCTCTCGCAGAAGACTACCTTGAAATGTACTACATTTCCTACTTTATCGTATTTCTCCAATGTACGTACGTGTTTCGGTAGTGAGTGAGATATGCCAGAGCCCATTCCTATACCATCTTATCCCTCCCCATTTTCCCAATCCATTCCTTAATCTGCAATGACAGGCAGCGCATCCGGGAGCGTGCCAACGTTTGTCATTCTGGACTGATATTGGCATGTATCGCGGCTGTTTATGGACGACAGTATCCACTTACCATCAGGTGGACTGCATGCTCGTCTGCCGCCATTTACAATAAAAACAAAACAGAACATGTTTTAAAAATACAATACAATGCAACCAGTTCTTTCAATATCCACTGCAGGACATGGGCCTCCTCGTGCACATTGTCTTGTGTATGAAGGATATATGGCCTTAAAACGCCACGCTGGCCAAGAGGATTGGCGAGTCCACCCTTTTAGGTGGTGTAGATCTTCAGGGCTTATGGTAGCCGCTTTCTTATCCCTTAGTCGCCTTTTACGACACCCACAGAAAGAGATGGGGTGGACCTATATAGAATATACAGCCGGGCACAACTTTATGCATAACTAGCTGTTGCCCGCGACTTCGTCCGCGTGGGCTTTAGTTTATAAACACCGTCTTTATTCGACGTGATTCTTTAGATTGATATAACTTTTTTTATTTGTGAACTGATTGAAATAAATCAAACATTAAATTGAAATTTATGTGAAGCTTACCACAATACACTAGTGAAAACTGCACCCAAATCGGTTAAGCCGTTTCTAAGATTAGCGCGCACAAACGCACAGACAAACAGATAAACAGACAAAGAGACAAAAATTCTAACAATCATTGTTTAGGGTTCTATTGCGTTGATAAAGGCCCCCAATAATAGTTTTTGTCACATATCTTCCATGTACAGACAGCGATCAGTTACATTTTTATTATATGTATAGATATATATATATAGATGTTAGAAAACTTTACCAATAATATTGTAGTTATCAATCAATCAATCGTTAAATATAAAAAACCAAATGTCCCTTATTATAATATATAATAATTAGATTAATTAAATATTCCAGTAATTATTATATAATATCAATTACATTTATAATGAATAAAATATAAGTGCATATTTAAAAATAAAGAAATCCAATGTAAGTTGAAAAATAATTATTTCTTTGCATTCATAATAACAATTCGTTCCATCAAATCTGTTTGATCCGGTCACGTCAAATCGGATTACAAAGGTAGATTTATAATACGAGTAATGAAATTTTGGCAGAAATTGGATAAATCGAACGGGGAAAATATTGGCAGAAGACTCATGATTGGCAATTTCACAAACAATTTAGTGCGAGTAATAATTTTAATAAAAAAATACTCTATAGAATTTTACGAACGGTTTTTAAATTTTCTTCGATCTGGAAATAAATTACTAGTTATATTTCCTAATGTAAAAAAAATAATCTACAAAGTAACAGGACCTTGGGATGGGGAGAGTGCACGCTGCAATCCAACAGCCGCTGGGCGGGCTCGACTGGCCATGTTACCCCTCTCTCACAGAAGGCTACCTTGAAATGTACTGCATTTCCCACTTTATCTTATTTCCCTAATGTACGTACGTTTTTCGGTAGTGAGTGAGATGTACCAGAGCCTATTCCCATCCTATCCCTCCCCATTTTCTCAACCCTTTCTCCATATCCGTTCCTATATCTCCAAAGGTAGGCAGCGCATCCGGGCGCGTGTCAACGTTTGTCATTTTAGACTAATGTTGGCATGTATCGCTGATGCTTATGGGCGACAGTATCTACTTATCATCAGGTGGACTGTATGCTCATCTGCCGCCTTCAACCATAGAAAAAAAAAGAAAAAAGATAGACACGGCGCTTGGGGTTAGGCTAGGAACAGGGTTACGTTCGACATTGAGTTTAGAATCAAAATTAATTATTTATTGCCATTCCTAAGGCTAGCAGTAACTTTGAGCGAAAAGGATTTCGGGTAGGGTTGAGAATAAATTCCTAATTAAAATTATCCTCAGATTTACTTACTCAAAAGTACCTAAAACGTATTACCTTGAAGTCTAGGGTTTAAATTTAGCTTTAATCTATCATAGGTTCGTGACAATTTGACATCTGATTGATGGCTTTAACATTCAAAGTCGGGATTAATTTCAGTTACGTGTCACTTTGTAGGCTCGAAGGCTTCGACGGAGACAATTCGCATCCATTATGTGCCAAAGGCAGCCTCAGTATTTCAGCGATTTAATCGGGTCAGAGAAAATTAATATAGTTTGTAGTAATGTATAACTTGGGTTCGTTGCTTCGTCATTGATTTAATGTTTGTTATAATAGGGCTTTTGATAATATGAAGTAAATACGAATGAAAATGTAAAACCTTACAATATCATCACCCCATCCTTTCGGTGGGTGTCGTGTCGTGGTGACTGAGGGATAACAAAGCCACAACCACAACCCCTGAGGAACTACGAGTATACAAACTCAAAAAGAGTGGATTCGTGGAGTCTTCTGTGAGAGAAAGGCAACGTGGCCAGTCAAGCGCGCCCACCAGCTATAGAATTGCAGCATACAATCTCCCACTCGAAAATCTATCTTTACCCCATTGCGAATAAAAAAATGAAGTATTTAAAATTGCATATGTACTTTCCTTATTGACCATTGGTACAACATAATACAGGATTGCTCCCAGTGTGGCAGCCAATGGACTTCGTGATGTTTTAGTTATAGAATTGTGTACATGTTAGTGGAGTGTAGGCTTTCTCGGCCGGTGTCCATATTAATTGTATCTTCCGGGCTACTTGGCCGAGGTCTTCTGGAATCTCTTCTCTTTCTTCCAAAAGTTCCGTCAACAACTGCGGTTGACATCTTCAGTGGCGACTGCGTTCTTTCGGAGAGATGTTATCTCTTCGGCTTCTCGAGCGCAACTGACAGTTTCAGCTGACAGTTGCTCAGTGTACATGTGTAAAATGTGTACATGTTATTATTATGTCTTTTTAATGCAATAATGGGTTCTCAATCAATTATCGTTAATTATAGAATCTGCATGCTGAAGTGGCACTAGGCAGGTCATTTTACCGCAGGACCGATGGCCGTTGGGGTAGATGAATCCTTGAAAGGAGCGCAGTGTGGGACGCCCTCCAGCCAGATAGACTGACGACTTAAAAAAATTCGCCGGTGGCGGTTTGATGAAAGGAGCCGAGGATCGTATGTGGTGGATAGTCTCGGGAGAGGCCTACTCGTATATAGGCAGTGGATAGACAGACTGATGGTGTGGTATGGTAATGAGTTCTCATGTTAAACGTGATTAGTGTTATAGAAGATTGGTTGGAATTTTGAATATAAAGTTCCTTTGCTCAGATAACATCACAACGTTTAATTGTTCACTAATAAATAATATTCACAATGGACCGAAGATTTGAAGAAATTTGCTGGTAGTGTCTGAATGAGGTGAGAGAATAATTGTGTGTAGTGGCGAAGCTTGTGAGCGGCATATATCCAGGAGTGTAGAGACATAAGCTAACGGTATGGTATCGTAATAATTAGAATATCACAGTATCGTCAAGGTAAATATCAGCTTGAAGGGAACATTACGGCTGTTTCCTCTATAGCAACAGAGAAATCTTTAATATAGGAGACATAATTTCCGAGATTTCCTTAATACATTTCCGGAGGGAGTTGACTTATTTATTCTGCGAATTTCATAAAATTACTAGTTATTACTTGATTACTTGACGTACGGTGCCGAGACAGTCTCTAACGGTAGGCCTAATCCATACATGTAAAGACGGTCAGCGAGCTATGAAGACAGCTACGCTCTGAGTATCTTGATGGAATAAAATCAGTAACGAAGAGATTCGCCAAAGAACCAAATAACATTAATAGATATTGAGGTAACCTATATAACTGTTAGTCCCAAATAATATTCCAAGAGTCGATTTTATCTCGTCATACGATAAAATTGCTTAATAATCCTTCAACATAAAACACCGCGCACATAACCACTTAATTTCGAATTTGTTCAGCTTATACATTAAGCTTGTATCGTGCGATTCGTGCGTAACTGGGAAGATTTCTACATTCAATTTTTATGATATTTTATTAGAGATCTAATTAAATGAGCAGCAGAAAATATTGAATGGGCAGCAAGCAATACTGAATGAGCAGCAAATTGATGGTAACAAATTTAAAAGTGGGTTATTTTTAATATAATTTTCTAAACTTTCGTGAACACATTTTATATTGTAAATCGGTTCAGAACTCGTAAAATTAAAGATTTTTGTTTACCTTCGAATTTTTTGACGATATATCAAATACGTCCGTGGACAATGTTAGTGTAGTGTTGTGACGCAGCCTTTCCGAATGTGAAAATAAAATTAATGTGGGTAGTTGAAAAAACTGCTCGCAGCTCCCATCCTGGACTACCCGCCTGTTCAGTCAACTTGTGACCACGGCTGGTGTAACGCGTGCCGAAACTTCGAGTATAAATAAAAGGTAAATAAAAAACTTTAATTTGAGGCGTTCAGACCCGATTTACAGTATAAAAAGTTATCAATCGAGAGGTATCAGAGTGTCGGTTTGATAAAGTCAGTCAGAAAGACTTGATTAATTAGAAATCTTAAACTCAAATGTGACTGAAAGTCATAGAATTTACATATGATATATTAGACTTTATAGCTTTATATATTAGACTAGCAAAACCCGGCAGACCTTGTTCTGCCATAGAAGTTGATGTGATGCAGCGCCATCTAGTGGCGAGTTACAACAAAATCGATAGCTCGAAAATATTCTCCGTGCTTAAGTACCTATGTACACCAATTTTTATGGCGATCGGTTGAACGGTATAGAAGTTGATGTTCTGTAGCGCTAGTGGCAAGTTATAACAAAGTGGATAGCATGGTGATGGGTCCACCGGTATCGAAGTCCATTAACATCTGATCCATCCATTAATACATTAATCTATATATATATATATATAGACAACTAAACTTAATTGCAGATATTTATACTAAATGTGACCAACCTTCATTAACAGGATAATACGATTTGGAAAATATTTAGGCTAATAGGTATTCGAAAGGTTAAACTGTACTTAATCTGTTTTGATATCTTTATGAACTCGTCTAGCTTAGATTACATTGGGCTAGATTTATCTAGTTGGATTTATTACATAGCTAATGTAACTTAAGCTAAGTGAAATGAGACGAGCATCAAAACAGTTTAACCTTTGTGACTCTGCCGTACCTTTAGGTTCCGTACCCTAAGGTATACCTTTTACAGAAACAATCTTAATGCTATTAGGATAGATTTCAGACGTTTTGGGCTTCCACTGTTTCTTGCGGGTTCGCTCGTCGCTTGTACTCGGGTGCCCGTCGCATGCGCCGGATCAGTGTCAGCTGACCATACCGATATAAAAAAATACATACGCACGCTTAAAATAGTATTACCCGTACTACCCCCTTTATAGGGGTGATAGCCCAGGGGTATTTATTCTCAAGTCTTTTTCGGTCGTGGGTTCATATCCTTAGCCCGCGTTATCAAGTTTCTATTGAAGTACGAATTTTTAAAATTATCACTAGCTCGGCGATGAAGGAAGACATTGTGTGGAAATATCATCAATTCCCACTGGGCCCGCGTGGTGGGTTATTTCCCGAAACGCTCTAGTGATATACTAGAAGATGCCTATGCCCTGCAGTCGGATCTTTAAAAGGCTAATAGGATAGGATAGGATAATAATAATAGGATGTATAAGGACATGGTATAGAATGAAAAGTACTCGTATCGATACTCCAAGGTATGATTTCTTTTCGTCGCTATCGATACTTCTCCTAAAATTTCTTGAGAGCAAGAAAACTAAACGTCGACAACCCAACATCTCACAGGATATTTTCCCAGTGATACAAGTTTGATAGCGAAAATAAAACAGACAACCCAATTTATTGATACTTTTCGACAGTTCACGACAAAATTATCGGTACCGATTTATTATACAGGGGTAAGTAATATTAAAAGTATCAATTAATAATTAATATCAATTACGATATGGTATCAGCTTTAAAGTATCGATTAAAAAGTATCGAACACAAAAGTACTCGACACCGCAAAGTGTCGTGGTACACAAGGTGGTGCAATTATCTAAGAGCATTAGTAAAACATCTACCTCAAAATATACCCTGTCTGTTTGAAAAAATAGTAATATGCTACTGCAAAGGCGCCTGTACTGTCTATGACAAGAAAAAACACTTTTTCGCACAGCGAATTTTACATAACAGTTTGTAATGTGGGGGCAATATTGCCTAGCACGACTTTTTAAATTGACAAACGTATTTCGACGCAATAGCAGCGATGTATTCAATTAATTTCACAAAATCTGCAAAACTCATCTCTCATTACCTATGAATAACGCGATTTTCCGTAAAAAACAGTGTGAAGTGAAAAATGTGGTATGTTTTGACTATGTCAAGGGCACATTAAGCATAACACTTATTGATATAACACTCGTAGCACATTTAATACTTATTGCTTTTGTAGAGGTTGAAATTATGTCGTGATGCCATGAATCACAATTTATTTTTATAAGAGAATCTCAGTTGTAGAAATCCTATAAGAATCAATTAAAAGAAAGTTTTAACGAATAATGTAATTCCTCTATGACACTTTGGTCATGATTGACCCTTTTTTTTTAGAAATTTGTGTCTCGTTTTCTACTTTCTCAATATTTGTTAACTTCGATGTTTCTCTAATTTTATATCGTGTATTTTGTATCATTAGGTAGGACGTCTGAAGTCGAATTTATCGCTGTTATTTTCGAAACTATTTTTAGAACAAATTATTTTGGGATTGTACCGAATACCGATGATGAAGGCGGAAATACCAGTAATAATTTATCGAATTTGCATTCAATGAAATGCCTGAAAAAACAAATTTGTATATTCATTTAATAAAAGCGTACTAAGTGAAGTTTATTTAGATGAAAATTTATTTAAATTTTCATTTCTTGAGTTTGCTTATAGAATAAAAGTATTTTTGGCACGAAACTCGGTTGACCTTTGATATATATAACTTCAAGTACAATATGGTTGTATAAAATATTTCTTTACAGAATTAATATAAAGTTTGAAAGTAACACCTGCGGCTGACAAGTTTAGAAGTTAGACTAAACTGATAAAATAGTAGACAGATGGAGGACGAAGAAATAGTATTCATTCGCCAATAGAATACATAATGTAAGATGTTTCTTATGAACCGTGCATAGTTTTTCGCCCATTAAATAACTGTGTGTTTGATATCAATTGTTAGCATTATTAATAAATTTTACTATATTAGCCTGTTCCATTATTGAAAATAATTACAGTGAAATGACAACGGTGAATTATATTATGAGACATTTGTGATTAAAATAGTCGTCACCCCTTGTAATGTTGTATTGTCACCGTTTGCAATTCTAAGATTCCATAGTGGCATAGTTGTTGTATACGAATGCGTTAGTGAAACTAATGAATAGCTATTGTCCACCCATAATAAGTAGAACATTGAAACTAAATTTAAAAACCTGTGTCAATTTTGTACACAGTTTTTGCGTATTTTGTAGTGCGTTGCCTAACGGTGTTACCTTGTCACGGAGCTATACGAATAATCCGGGCTGTGTTTTTACATCTATTATTCTTAGGATTGAAATAACAATGCGTTGAATGGTTGCACAAAAGCATAGGCACCTTTACTCGTTAACCTCATTCTGTCTGGGCACTTCTTGTAGTGGCGTACAACACACTACACGAACTACTACACTACAGTGTAGTGTAAGTCTCAGTAGGACTGTCTAAGTCTGAATTTAATTAAGTCTCTAGTGACTTTGCTAAATCGACGATAACATTATAAGTAAATAAATAACTCCACACTCAATGACCCACACTAGGATTCCCTGTGTCCTGGGTCCAGAGACAGATACAAAGACGAACCTGTGTCGTCCAGAGACGAACCTACCTAGACCTAGACCCGAACAAACACCTGTCATTATACAAATGATTGTCCGATCGGGAATCGAACCCGAAACCCATTGCACAGCAGGTAAAATGAAATTTTGAAAGTGTTTTTACGTTATTTCCCTAAAGTTTTAACATAATAGCAATTTCGATCTAACATTACGACGGATTTTTATGTTAGTAACTAGATTAGTTATCTTACATTGCTGTTCGCTCCTATCCATTCATAAAAGTGTTACCATCGCTACTTCACCTTCAGCCAACACTTTTACCAGGTCTCCGCACGTAGCTGGGCGCTTCTCACCGACTTGCGATCACGATCACTCCCAAAGCAACGCCCTAAGCAGAGGTCCGTTTCTTCCGCCGGTAGACCGGCGAAGGAGCCCTTAGATTCGTTGCTGCACACACTTGCTCGTGGCTGAGCGCCTTCTGCGATCGCCCTAAACCATACATGTTCGGTGACTAGTGAAAGGCCATTAAGACCACAAGAATTTGACCACACCGAAAAAAAAATATATAAAAGTGTTGATGTTTGTACCTACCTAAAGTGTGCCATAAAGGTTGTCCGGTGCTCTTATTATTCGGCACTGATACTGATGAATGAACTGTATTGTTCTGGTGTTACGAGCGAAAATTTACCCTAAACGTGTATGTTCTAATACTAACGCACCTTATACTAACGAGTAACGATAACCAGCTCATTTTACCGTCCACTGCTGGACATGAGCCTCCTCATAAACATTGTAGTGTGTATGAGGGATGTATGGGCTTAAAACTACACGCCGGCCAAGCGGGTTAGCGGGCCCACTCTTTTAGATGTGGTGTAATTCCTCAGGGCCTCTGATAGTAGCTTAGGTATCTCTTACTATAGTTTTATCCGCCACAAGAGGCGGGGTGTTGCTATTGTAGCCTACACCACACGGTAAAGGTACTGATTGGTAATAAGCAAATTACTGACCAATATATAGGAAAATAAAATAATGGAGATACTGTACTGTTTGTTATCCTTGTAAGAGTTTGAAGCCGTTGTTGTGGCTTGCCTTTTGAAATATGCTCGCACAACAAGAGTTGTTTAAGCTCAGCAGGCTGATCTAATTTACAAAACAAATCTGAAAGCCAAGTCTTGCTTTGAAGTGCGGTACCGTTTGTAAAATGAATAAGCGATCGACCTCGTTTGAGGTTTTATGTTTGGCCGTAATTCTAATAAAAGGCAAGGGTGTGAAAAATATCCCAATTTCATTGATGTGAAACGCGTAAGTAGATTTTGTGTTTCTTGTTTATACCCCTTGTAAACTTGCTGGCCAGTATCCACCAAGCTAGCTTAACGAAGGAATTACAAATAAAATATTGAAATGTTAGTAGACGCTATGTTAGCCGAATACGTGATGTTTAAATTTCCGAAAATTTGTTCTGATTATTTAGTAACCGTAACTGTAATTTCGGTAACTGTAGCCCTTTTTCAGTTCTTTACTGGACATGGGCCTCCTCTTGCACATTGTCCTGTACATCATGAAGGTATGGCCTTGAAATGCCACGCTGGCCAAATGGATTGGCGAATCCACCCTTTTAGATTCGGTGTCGTTCCTCAGAGTTTGTGTTCGTGTGATGTCAGCCGGCTGAAGAATAGGTGTTTTAAAAAACGACTAAGGGATTACAAAAAAAACAATGTATTTTCAACAAATAACTAATTTTGTGTATTATCGTATTTTGTATACGTTTTGTACTTTAAATATTGTCTTAAGGCGTACGTCTTATATATTTTTTTTTTATGGACTAAGGTGGCAGACGAGCATACAGTCCACCTGATGGTAAGTGGATGATACTGTAGCCCATAGACATCCGTGATACATGCCAACATTAGTCCAAAATAACAAACGTTGGCACGCCCCCGGATGCGCTTCCTACCTTTGGATATACGAATGGATTTGGAGAAAGGGTTGGGGAAATGGGGAGGGATAGGATGGGAATGGGCTCTGGCACATCTCACTCACTACCGAAACACGTACGTACATTAGGGAAATAAGATAAAGTGGGAAATGCAGTACATTTCAAGGTAGTCTTCTGTGAGAGAGGGGTAACGTGGCCAGTCGAGCGCGCCCAGCGGCTGTTGGATTGCAGTGTGCACTCTCCCCCTCAAATTGAAAATTTAGTTATTGAATTGAAACTTATTGAAAAGCGATATTCAATATTTCTTTAGTTAGGGTAGGTATAGCAAACTTATTCAAATATGACAATTATAATCAATGATGAAAACATACAGGCGCTATTGAGGTTTTAATTTAGTAGATAAAAAAATAACTCTGGAGCTGCCAATGCCAGACTAAGGGCAGTCGCGCAAAAGGAGTCTGAGTATTAGCTTCAGATTATTCCTTCAGCAAACTTGGGGATTTACCTGGATCCCAGTACCCTTCGCCTGGCGATCAGCCTCCGTCTGGGAGCTGGCGTATGTGTCCAACATAAATGCTCCTGTGACAAAGATGTCGACCAGTTAGGACACCAGTGCTGGCCGCTTCTTATGCCATATGACACTTAATAACATCATACGTATCATACCGGCTTTACTGGAGCGGAACGATATCGTGCGTGACGATAATAAAAGACCCGACGGGATGTCATTGGTGCCGTGTCGTCCGTCCCATTATGTGGGACGCAACGTGCATCGACACGCTAGCTCCGTCTCACCTCCACGGAACTAGTACGAAGGCTGGGACAGCGGCAGAGGAAGCGGAGAAACGCAAGACAGTCTAATATAGAGATATCGGTCCCAAATACATTTTTGTTGCCTTCGCTGTCGAGACCGTAGGTCCGTGGAGTCCTAGCGCGCGTTCGTTTTTCAAAGATCTTTCTGAACGCCTGGTCGACAGCACTGGCGATCCTAGGGCTGGCCATTATCTCGCTCAACGCATTAGCCTTGCCATCCAACGAGGTAATGCTGCCAGCATACTGAGTACCTTGACAGGGAGACCAAATTTGTACAACATGCTCAATATATAATCCTGTACTTTGAGCATTTTGTATAGTAAACACTTGTATAATAAGCATTTTTAATATTTATAAGTTAGTTTAAGTTATTTTACAAATAAGTTTATATTAGTTTTTAGATTTAAGTATTTTCTTTTCTTTGTATAATTTGTCATTTCTTTATATTTAATTTAGTGGATAATGTTAATAATATAAGTTAATATATAATAATATAAGTATAAATAAAGTACACGCCAACGAAGTAGCCGATACAGCTAGTCTAATATTAAGATTGACAACATTCAAAAACATTTAATAATTAGTAATTTTATTCAGCAATCAGTATATAATCGTAAAAAAGACAATTAAAAAAGCGATGGTCATCATAAGGCATTACGCAACGTGATTCAACAAATATGAAGAGTCACGCAAACTTGTGACTTGTTAAATACCATTTTCCCGACGTCCATCAACCTTGGTCTGTCGGTCGAACATTCTTTAGCCTGCATTATTTCCTGTTTTCTTCGTGTTGTTAGATATCCTATTTAGCTATACCTAATATATTTATATTCACACTGGCGTAGGTAAATAATGCAAAGGATGGGAGTGAACTAAAAGCTAATCCCAAGTAAAAATCCTATTTCCAAAACTTTATATAATGCAGGTAGCAGACGAACCCAGTTTATTGTAACTGTATCAATATCAGTCAGAAATGACGGACTCGTTCTCATATTTTCTATTTATCATTCGAAGTTTGGAATTTAAGATTTGGAAAGAGTGAGATGAGAGATTTCCTTCATCTTATTATATCCTGATATCCCAAATACCCATCTACTTATTACAAAGATTGCGATCTTAAATTTGAATCAATAACCAGCAGACCCCAAAAATACCTTCAATACTTCCAAATACATATATATACTTATAAATTACAAAGATTTTTTTTAATTCTAGTTTTTTTATATAGTATAGATGGCAGCCGAACGGGCGGGCCACGTGATGATAAGTGGTCACAGCCGCCCATGAACACCTGTAGTATATTTAAAACTTAAAATTTAACAAATTTACTAACATATAATCATATCATACCCATGGAAAAAAAGGGATTGTGCTTTTCAAAAGCCGGCTGATATCACACGGGCAGAAGCATATATACTTTTTTTTCCAAAACTTCCTATTGACTCGCGCTGCCATCGGTATATTTTTTCATCAAAGAAAAAATGAAATGTTTATATCACATACATTATCCTTAAATATATTATGTATTTTTAGGAATCAGACTTAACATTTATTAAAAAAAAAAAGTTAACAGACAATTATTTATTACAGTTGAAAATAAGACATAAAGAAAATATTTAAACAGCAAAAAAAACTATCCACTTTATAAATGATTTTAAAGTCACACTAAGAAAAACAAATAAGAAATAACTGGCAAATAGCACCGAACACCACACTCACTAACACATCTAGAGGAGCCGAGAGCTGCCGTCCAAGTGGCCGATAAAATTACAAACGCTCGGTGGCGCCCGCAACTCGTACAAACTTCAAGATGGTGACGTCATTGCCACCACCTTTTTTTCTTGTTTTGGCTGAATGTAACCTTACAGTGTGTTATTTGTGTTTCTAGTACCCAAAAGAAACGCCACACCTTCCGTACAGTATTTCACAAACTCACAAACACCCGCCTCTAGCTCTGTATTACATTAGAAATATTTAAAGCCGGGCATTTCTCGGAAGGCATTCGTCAGGCATCTTGTTGGAAATGTTGGGATATTTTAGAGGCAAATGGGATGCCTGGCGCAGTCTCATTACATTAACACCTCTACAATTCCTCGCCGGTTCTGTTTTCTTAAGTTACGGTACATTCTTGTGAATTCGTAATATATTTTTTTTCCTTGTTCCAGATTTATGCCCGAGTTTTAAGAGTACGAGTATACTGTGATGTTTTAGAAATTTTGGAATTTATAGCATTATTATTAATAGGCAACCGAGCGTTCCCACAATTATGAACTTTTTTTTGCGTTCGAATAAGACTTTTATAACGCTGACTCCAACGTTCATATTCGTTCCTCTCACTGAAGCAACTTTGTAAATTTGTTACACAAAGTTGTATTTGCTGTTGGAGTTACCAAAACTCCTGTTGAGTGAATTGAAAATAAGCTGCAAAGACATTTTGTATTTGTTCGAATCAGCGATTGCCCAATACAATACAATATAATATATTAGGTTCTAGATCATTACAAGAAATATAGGTACCTACACTTCAAAATCCTAAAGAACTTAAGAAGGTCTGCTATCCGAATTAAAAATTGAATCGCCGTTAATTAAAAACAGTCTGTAGGTACAGAGGCAGATGTTCATTTACGTACATTTTGGATTTTGACCCTTTAAAGCGATGAGCGGCTTCGCATCTGAAAGATGTCAATAGCTGTGGTATTTTCGTCTTGAAATACAACATAACTATCATGCATTATATGGGTTCGAGAAAACACAAATCATTCGTGACAAATAAGTAAAATTTGGTATCACACAATAGATTCACATTTAGTGTCAGAGATTGTATGTATAATGCTTAGAAGCAAAAACGTTATACCTACATATTTCTTTGTAAATAAGAAAGTCTAGAGACTGCCAATGCCAACAAACTTTGGTCCACAAAACTTGAGAAACTGTAATTTATTTTTCTAAGATTCGGTTCACA
The DNA here is from genome assembly GCA_914767545.1 of Sesia apiformis. Taxonomy (NCBI): domain Eukaryota; kingdom Metazoa; phylum Arthropoda; class Insecta; order Lepidoptera; family Sesiidae; genus Sesia; species Sesia apiformis. The sequence goes on from OU611958.1 coordinate 4,529,921, forward strand.
ACTCACAATTTCGACGGCTACTAAAATGTGATTATTGCCTTGGTACATAAATTGTTAAATAATATTAAATAAATTACGGAAAGGACATCATTATTTCTCCATACAAGTCTGGCATCATTTTTTTTTTGGATGGGGCCAGCAATTATATTTTGGAGGATTGAAAGACTACGTAAAACCTATTCGAAGGGTACACAAACTCACGTACACGTATTCTAATATTCCCCAATATTTCACTATCCTTATAACCTCGACACCTGAATAATTGAATACCATACAATGTAAAATGTTCTCTATTGTGCAACACCATACAAATTGCCTGCAACGTCGCATCGAGGGAACCGAGTTTATACAAAGCACGCACGGTGCGGCGAACCAATAAATAAAGTCGAGCGGGTATTTTACTAGTGTTGGGTCTTGTTGAGCATCTACATTATTAAAAAGATATGTTTTATGAATATGTCGATCATCAAGTATGTATAACGTTTGAGATTTCCGAGTTTTTCACGGTCTTAAGAAGACCCGTTTAAATAGATAAACATCACGTATGTTTTACCAGATGTAGTGTACCAGATGAGAGTGCACGGTGCATTCCCACAACCACCGGATGCACTCGACTGGCCACGTTACCCCTCTCTCACAGAAGACTACCTTGAAATGTACTGCATTTCCTACTTCATCGTATTTCTCCAATGCACGTACGTGTTTCGGTAGTGAGTGAGATATGCCAGAGCCCATTCCCATCCTATCCTCTCCCTCTCCATTTTTCGAATCCTCACTCCCAATCCATTCCTTAATCTGTAAAGTTAAGCAGCGCATCCGGGGGGCGTGCCAACCTTTGTCACTCTAGACTGATGTTGGCATGTATCGACATCCGTCTACGGACGACAGTATCCACTTTGAAATAGACGACCAGACCAGATAAGTGGTGTCTTGTTCATAGACAAACAACAAAAAACCTAAACGAGCAACGAAACAATTGTTGAATAACTGAAATAAATAATATAAAATTACTAAGAATGTTTATTGTCACCAGAGAATATCATTAATTAAACCTAAGAACTTAAACCTAATCCATCGTTAAATTTGTTGCCGTCGATTTACTGTGGATTCAGTATTTTCTGCTGCTCGTTTGATTATTACTCTGCTGCTCATTTGATTTGATTATGTGAACGCGGCAGCTAAGCAGTATAGCCGTACGCTAATCCACGTGCGGATCCATATTGATATATTGGTGCGGATCCATTGTTGATAAAAATATCCAAATAGAAAGCCTGACCTTATATGCCGAGAATAGCTGTCTTCCGACCAAGCTTACCCTGTTCTTCCCCTGTGCCCTGTGTTCTTCCCAGTCTGGTAGCGCTTCTTCTTGGCTTCTTCTTGACTTTACACTTGGTTTGAGCAGCCTATGGTACTAAGCAGCGATGCGGCTTAGAGCAGATATACTAGCGGTTTAGAAAGGGCACAGCCTGTGCCAATTCCGGGGTCCAGGAGACCACTCAAATACGAGAGTTTCACAATGGACCGGCGACGGGAGGGGTCTATCGCTAGACTGGCGGGTACGCACAACGTGCAGCGATATCAAAAGCATCGGTGGAAGTGATTATTTAAAAATGTGAGTAATAAAATATAATATTACCCTACAAAATAAAAGCACCAATGTTATTGGCGCGAACAGATTATTTGATTTAATAAATTAACCCTTGATGAGGTTGTCAGGTAATGACCTATTGTCACAATTTAAGGAAATATAACTTTCTAACATACAATCATACTAATTATTTCCTTTAAATGTACTTAACTCTATTCACCAAAATTTGAACTCTAAATAATCCCGATTTTTGATATTTCTCATACGGCAGTATACTTTTCAATATAAATATACTTTATATGTACTCTTAAGTCAGACTGAAAGAGTTACTCTAAACTTTACCTTTAATATAAAATAGACAGTAAAAAAATTAGATTAAAACTCATTGACTACAGACCATTTATGGTAAACCGCAATGTTTTGATTCTATAAGCTTTATATAAGCATGAGCCTATTGGCTACTTTTCCTTCTACTAAAACCCGAAACTGATTCCCTAAAAGAGTTCTTTATTGACTTCTCTGTTACTCATGAGTAATGAATTCCTCCCTCATAGTCCTTACAAAAGAATAAGTAAGTACAGTACTAGGTTGATTCCGTATTCAGGACTACATCCATTATACTTAGCAAGCTATTCAAGAACGGATCGAAAAATGATGCGGGATGTATTGTTCAAACCGATTAGATAATAATGTAAGTAGTGAAGAACACGACTGCGTTATAAAGTAAATGTTTAAAATATGTTACAATTTATTTATCAATTAATGTCCGAATAAGGGCTATGAAGTCCCTTCCGTCCTTCCGTGCCTTTCGTTGTAGTCACGAGAGGATTTAAAGATCTTAAAAGGCTGCGCTTGCCCTTACGAGCGATCCTTCCTCTACATCCTTTCCCAATCCTTCCCTATGCTCCTATCCCTAATCAAATTCTACATATCCAAAGATAAGTATCGCATCCGTGGGCGTGCCAAAGTTTGTCATTCTGGACTGAAGTTGCATCTTATCACTAGGTAAGCTCGTCTGCTGCATTCTTCCTATTACAAAAATGTATCTCTGTCTCTCTCTGTATCCTTGTTTAAAGCAACGCTGCACCTAAATAGATGTTATCCTATGATATAACGTAATAAGTAAGTTCTCTGAATATGAATTCACTCCATGAATGAATTCCATAACATGCGAGCTTTGTAAATTCAAAGGAGAGTTCATGAAAGGTCACCGGCATTAAGTTAACGTATTTCCAATGACCTATGGATGCCTTCGATTACAAGTCGTCGGATATTAACTTGTTCCTGAAGAGATCTTCTTTTTATCTAGGCTATCTAGACTGGATCTTCAATTGTATTTAGGGGCTGAAATCAATCTTTTCTATCTATACCTATTTGAAATAATTGAATGACTGACAACCGATTAGCTTATGATTCGACATCCAATGGGAGATTAGTTTGTTTAACAGCGTACCTAGTTTATTATGAAAAGTTTTAATGAACTTGTATGAGTAAAGAGCCGCCAGTTGGACTGAAGACCAAAGCCGCTGATATTGGTGAGATGATAAGAATGAAAAATCATGTATGATGGTGGGCTTTGTAATTATTCAGCAGATGTTTGCTACTACATCATCTGATGCAACGCCGTTACGACAACTTAGTTGTCCTGAGAGAGACGGCACACGGCAGAGACGACGCTTTAGAAAACCGAAGCTAGCCGATAGTGTTTTTCTAAAGGCCGATGTGTATTACTTTCGGTCGGGAAGTGTACGTGTTTCGGTAGTGAGTGAGATATGCTAGAGCCCATTTCCATCCCATCCTATCCCTTCTCATTTTCTCAACCCTTTCTCCCAATCCATTCCTTAATCTGCAAAGGTGGGCAACACATCCGGGGGCATGCCAACGTTATTCTGGACTAACGTTGGCATGTATCGCGAATGTCTATGGACGCCAGTATCCACTTACCATCAGGTGAACTGTATGGTCGTCTACCTCCTTTTTTACTATAAAAAAAGGAAACACGAAGTGCTTCTATTTTTTCCTAAACGTGTATCGTCAGTAACTCGCGTGAGAAGCAAGTTCGACGCGTCATTTATCAACATCACATCACTCCGTACGTACGGCGAAGGAAATTACTGGTAAGTATCGAAATACTATCATTGGTTGGTAAATTAAGGAGGTTTTGAAGTCTTAATTGTTTTCTCTTTGGCGGGAACTCCAGAAGTTAAGTTGAGTTTTTGTTTAATTATTTAAAATATTGTGTATTGTGCGTTTTGTGGTTTAATAGTGATAGTGTATGGTATAGCGAGTTTATGTTAAACTTCAAAGTGTTTTTTGTGTATAATGATTCTGATAATCAAAAGCATAGGACTGCGTTTTTCGTGTGGTTCCAAAGAGGCCTTTGCTGTCCTCAGTAAACCTACTGTGCTTTACTAAGCGACTCCTGATTTACTTCACCGAGACTGGACACTGACGGGATATGTTTTAGACTTTGAAGTTGTCTATTACGAAGGAAACTTGACACTGGCAAAGTGTGCTAATTGCACCATTGCCATATATAAAAAACATAATACAAATATAATATTTTCTTAGGTTTTCGCGATTACTATACATAGCAATTAAACAACCTTTTACGGTTTAAATCGCGTATATTTGACATTATTTATATCCCGACGTTTCGAACACTTTGCAGTGGACGTGGTCACGGTCAGTCACCCCGTGACCACGTCCACTGCAAAGTTGTTTAATTGCTACAAAATACAAATATACTGACTTTATTTGACATGGCGGTTTCCAATGCATTTCCTGCGCTGTGGCCTTAACTGGAGCTTTGCTAAGTGGGGATAAAAGCGGCAGTGGCTTATAGATCACGTGACTGGCGGCCGTCAATAGCAGCAGGCATTGCTATAGGTTCGTCTGTTGTCTGATGACAACTGCGGTCAAACTTGACTTTAGCATTTTATACACAACTAGTTATTTGACCGTTATTTGAAAATTATGCTATAATTAATTCATTTAAGTTGATAATAATGATGATGATGACAACTTTTATAATGTCCATCCGTAGACGGTACATGCCTTCCCTAGTGAATTACTAGGGAGTTTCAGGCACAGAACGTCTTCTAATGTTCTGCGGTTTCGGGTCACCACGCGGACCTAATGCGCATAATGGGGGTTTAATTGATATAAATTATTAAGACACGATTAATAATTAATCAATCATTAAGATAATTTAAGATACTAGAAATTATGAGATGAGAATATGATATGACAATGACTGAGATAAAGATCTTAAAAATCACGAGTTACGAAAAGGACAGCGTTTGTCATTCTGGACTGATGTTTGCATCACGGATGGCCATGGGCGACAGTATCCACTTACCATCAAGTGGACTGAATGCTTGTCTGCCGCCTTCTTACTATAAAAAAGAATATATATATATATATATATATATATATATATATATATATATATAATACTCGTATATATATAGATAGAAGCTGCCAAAGATAGTAAGTAATAGCTCTCCGTCATGTCTACACCTCAAATACTCTGTTGTTGATATCTATGGAATTTACGTTGCAAAATTATTTTTACATATTGGTTTATTTTCATCTCCAGTCGTTTAGTAGGCTATAAGACATATCAATTTCAAAGAATAGTCAAGTAGAGTATTGACTGTTTTAGATTTGATGATCAATATGCCTTAGTGTACTTGAAACTGGTTTATTCTTCACACTCAGATCCTGTATTTAATCATGGATCGACCACCTCATTTAAAAAGGACAGCAAAAATGATATTGTCCATTAATAATCCACTTTTAGATAAGGTCCTTAAGTAGCCTAGTCAAAAAGATTACAAAATCCCATCACGTCCCCGCTTCCCTCATTATCTTCCAAAGTAATTTTCCTCATAATGTGGGTGTTTTTAAAAAAATGCCACCTCTCACAAGAGCTTCAAGATAGCTATTTTGCAAGTTAAATCTGTGATAAAACGGTGGCCCGGATCACATTCAACGGGGAATTCTAATTTTATTGTTGTACTTCGGCTAGCCGTTAGCCTCGCCTTTAAGACGCAACTTTGACTACATATCATAGTTATGTCACAATATTCAAATTAAAAATTCAAATTCAAATTAAATTTATTTGTCAGGTAATTACCTGTCATCTCTTTGAATTTGAATGTCATCATTGAATGTCATAATTTGAATGTCATCTCTAATTAGAGATGACATTCAAATTATTGCACAGCTGTTTTGCCCTCGCGGGTGTAAATTTTAAGTAAAAAGAACAAGAAGTATACTTAAATCATGCATTACTTATTATTAACTTATTACGTATTTTTAACTATTTATATATTACATTAGTGTCTCTAATTAAACTATTTTTTAAAACGTCAAACTTAAAGACACCCGTGACATAAATTAAATAAGGAATACTCTTTAATCTGTATCCAGTTATAATACATTTATAATAATTGGACAATTTAATGTTTATAGATTCACGTAAACATAATTCACAATTAGTCAACTTTAGTCAATACGTTATTTATAACTAGGCCCGCTGTGCCAGACTAAGGAATCTGTTTCCTGGACTTTCGCGTCGTCGATCACTTTTCTGGAATAGAAACGAAATAAATATAGAGACAGGGATTACATTATCGGTAAATTTGTGTTTTGTAAATAAATCAATGGTTATTGTCACTCAATATGGATTTTTTTTGTTGACATTACATTTAGGTGAGCAGTTAGGGATATTTACACTCCGATTCACATTTATATGATCGTGAGTTCAATCCAAATGTTCATATTTAGCATTGGCAGTTTGAATTTATAAACTTATATCTTTAGTTTCTTTATATTGTTTATATTGTTATATTGTTATTGTTTATCAAAACAGTTATCTACTAGTAACTATCGTATTACAAAATTACTTGAAATTAACTTATACTGACCGTCTTCAATTGTATCGGCGTCGGCGGACACATACTCGTACTAGTGTTCGCTGAAGGCTCATGTATTTTAACTTACATTTTTTTTACCTTTTGTTTGCACCTACTCGAATAGTTTACATTTCATGAGTGAATAAATCTGTAATACTAACTGTGGAATGTGGGTTAAATCTCAATTTCAGTACTACCATACGCGTAGTCCCCATTACATGTCAATGCGTCGAAATTGACATGCAGAATTTTGCTACCAATTTACGTTAGTCAGTACTTTGCGTCAGTGTGAAGGGCGCTTATAATTCATAACAGCCTCGCTTCTATATCAAGATTTATAATTTCTTTAAATTGAAACTCGACGCGCGCCGCCTCGCAAAGTCCCTCGGGAGTTTTTAAACAAATTTATTCCTTCCACCTCTACATAATAAATCTCTGGGGTACAATAAATCTCCTATAGCCACAGTATACGAACTCCTACCAATGACAGAATGTAATTTACTGGTTAATGTGAATCTAATTTGACGGGGAAGGTCGAGAGATCAATTTTCCTTTTTTTAATTCAATTTTAAAAGAAAGACTGTCTACCGCGTGTCTTTGTTAAATTATTTTTAAATTATATTTTTTCTGTAGTAAAAAGGTAGCAGACGAGCGAACAGCTGGACTGTTCGCTCGTCTGCTACCTATACCACCTGGTGGTAAGTGGATACTGTCACCCAAGAGCATCCGTGATACATGCCAATGTTAGGTCAGAATGACAAACGTTGTTACATCCCCCGATACGCTGCTTATCTTTGGGTATTTAGGAATGGATCTGGAAAAAAGGTTGGTGAAACGGGGAGGGATAGGATGGGATGGGAATGGACTCTTGCATAACTGGCTCACTACCGAAACACGTAAGTATATTAGGCGAATAAGATGAAGTGGGAAATGCGGCACGTTTTACGGTAGTCTTCTGTGAGAGAGGGGTAACTTGGTCAGACGAATACGCCCAGCAGCTGTTGGATTACAATATGCGCCCTCCCCCTCTCTCTCAGTTGTTCAGTCTATTTCAGTCTAGACACATTAATGGTGACAAAACAATATAAGGCTTAGATAACTGTAGAATTAACTATAAGTAGAAGAAGGTATTAGAAAGAAGAAAAAGTATGAACGATAATGGAATTTCGGTCTTCCGTGACTCGGTGAGTTGAATGTCTCCAGTGACATGGGCAGTTCAGTTCAATCCCTCTCTAAGTCTATTATAATTTTTGACTGATATTTATAAATGACAGTTAGATCACGGTACGAAGAACTAACTTGCAAAATAACTTTAATAAGCTAGTATTATGGCATAAAAGTAGAATATTCTAGACCATATTTTATATTCTAATGTTGGATTAGTTGTGTATATATTAGCAAGTTGTAAACTCCACTAAAAATTCTATCAAAAATAAAAATAAAATATTCTATCAAAATTTTAAAACGATGACATCGACACATGAACGACCACAGACCAATAATATAAACGTATTGAACACAATATCCATCAATGGAAAACGGTCAACTGCCTTGGAAAATGCCGATATCCAGGTTTACAGGAATTTTATATTCTAAATCGGGTAAGAACGCGTATAATAAAGGTATTTGTTTACCTTTTATTCCTACTCGACGTTTCGGCACGGGTTACACCAGCCGTGGTCACGAGTTGACTGAAGAGGCGAGTAGTCCAGGATGGGAGCTGTGAACAGTTTTATGTATTACCCACATTTGATTTTCACATTCGGAAAGGCTGGGACACACTACACTAACAATGTCCACGAACATATTCGACGGTAAATAGGTTTAAATTTCGGAATTTTGTCCATGGCACAAGTCGCTCCAACCTGAGTAGTTAATAAATTGGCTTCTATTTAAACGAGTAACAAAAAATACCAAATGAACTTGCTGCTCATAATCAACACAACAAACTATTTTTGAATAACTGAAATGTCCATATCTCCAAAGGTAAATAGCCAACGTTTGTCATTTTGGAATAATGTTGCCATGTATTGTTGATGTCAATGGGCCATAGTATCCATTTACCATAAGGTAGACTGTATACTAGTCTGAGGCCTTCGTAAATAAAAAAATAAATAAACAATTCTTAATTACTAGCAATGTTTACACAAAATTGAAGGAGTCCCGCGAACAAGAGAACCTAAACCAACAACCTACCTTTAACAACCTGCCATTTGCTGCCCCTTTCATTATTTCCGTTGATCATTTAATTATTTCCCATATAAATATAAAGAATAGACAATAAACAACACTTTATTCCGACATACACTAACACACATACAATATAAATATAAAACAATAATAAAAAAAAAAAATGTAAGCAATAAAAAAAAAGAAAATCACAAACATTGAATTTAGTCTATCTTTTGAAGTAGAATTGTAAATGCGTTGCCGTTATTGACGTACAAAACACACCTCAAATAATAACGCGAGTTACAAGTTTTCGTAAGCCAGGATAGCAGTTTGGGAACAAGTCTTTGCGTAATCGCAAAGTTGCTTCGCAATACACTCTTGTAACTTATTCTTTACTGTACTTTCTCACTAGGTGATTTTGTGTTACGTTTCTGTGGTAAAAGTGTGCTCGTACACTTCGTAATTGAGGTATTACACCATGTAATTTACCTATATATATCATATGCTTTACCGCGTAATATAACGATCTCCTTGGACATATGTATATATATATATATATATATTGGACATATATATATATATATACAGATATATATATATATATATATATATACCTTCTAGAAAGAATGTAGAAAAAAGAAGAAGAAGATTCTAGAAAGAAACAAATGGTATTGCGGTATGCTATTACTTACAATAAGTACTCAATAAATCTTATTCTACTTATTACGGTGACCAACAACAACGTAATGTTGACCGAGATGTCTCGTAAAATCATGTCCCGTGGACACTAAAAGTTTTTGCTCACATTCCCGTTCATTGAGGACATTATTATATTATACAACTAATATTATTATGAAAGATTGACATAACAAAGTAATGTATTTTTAATTATTAGAAAACTATAGGCCACGGAAGAAAAAATACTTCGTACTATATTTATTTATTTATTAATGTCTAAGGAAGATTACAGACATGTTAAAAATATTGTTGAAGCAATATAAATAGAAAAAGAAATTAGTAGACATGCCTTTTTAAATCAACACAAATATGCATTTAAGTATAATGTAAAAGGCCTATACGACATTATAATAAGAAAAAAACAACAACATGGAAGTTAAAGATGTTACACCTGAAGAAATAGAAGAGAAAAAGAGAGTGCAAAGAGTTATAATTTATCAAAATAATCAGTTGCCATGGATTTTTTAAGACACTATTTGGATATAGACACTATTTGAGTAATAAATATAATATAATATACTTACTATAAAGTCCAAAAAGCAATAAATACAAATAAGCCATAAAATCTGTCACAAATGGTATTGCAGTAGGCAATAAGTAGCTACAATAAGTACTATAATACGATGATCAACAACAACGTAACAATGACCGAGATGTCTCGTAAAATCATGTCTTGTGGACCCTCTCTAAAAGTTTTCGCTCAAATTCCCGTTCTTGTACTTGTAGGTGTTATTTCACAACCTGTGCATACAATTTGTAATATATTGTTTTGTTACTTTATAAATTTTGTTCACTTCGCGAAGATAGTTTGCTTCGTCTCATTCGACCAGCAATTCATTCATGTTGTCGGCATTATACCAAAGCAAAATTCAGTGTCGTCAAAACTAATTGTACACGGACAAAGAATATAGACAAAATTTTCACTGGAACTGGGTTATTACCACAACACACATTCGACGCAACACCATAAGAATGCCACGCCACGTGAGGAACGCCAGCTTCGCAAGGGATCAGCCTATAGCTTACTCACATTAGGGGACTCATGTTTCTACCACCTGGCGACAAGGCCTTGCCGCCCCACTCAGCCTTGTCTATTATGGTTATTATGATGCGGGCTACTGATGCGGGCCACTTAGTAAAACTGATATCCAAGCAGCCCACTGCACAAAATATCTTACTGGGAGTTTCACGAGCGACAGTAACCTGATGATCTCGATCTCGTGGACGGTGTCAAAAATTAAGAGCCGACGCCATGTCTCTGTGAAGTCACCCAAGAAATTTATCCGTGTTGGCGGCCCTAAGTAACAGGTCCGAAGAAAATATACCAACCCTGGAACGGATTCTCCACTCTCCCGTAAGAAATAATAATCCGTAGTGCTAAATGGTACTTTTTATGGTAAAAGGCGGTAGACCAGCATACAGTCCACCTGGTGGTAAGTGGATACTGTCGTCCATAGACATCCGCGATACATGCCAACATCAGTCCAGAAAGACAAACGTTGGCACGCCCCCAAATGCGCTGCCTACCTTTGCAGATTAAGGAGCGCCCGTATTATAGCCGACGCCGGCGAATAGCTTATTATTTGAATAGCAGTTTTCTTTGCGGTGGCTCTTACCTATATTTGGTGTAGGAAGGTAAATTAGTTCAGAGGTTCCCAAAATATTTAGCTTTTTCCATGGTGGTTGAAGGGATCTTGGGCATTATTTCAAGTAGAAACTTCAGGTTACGAAATGAATATTCAGTTAAATGATAAGATCCTACACCTACACTACACCCACGATTTTGAAGGTCCGATGATGACCAGAGTATACTAGAGTGTAGACCAGACTAGAGGGCGCCAGGGTATTGATTGCACCCGGGCGCTACATGGGCTAGAGCCGGCGCTGAAAATAGGGTGGGATAAGATGGGGTGGGAATGGGCTCTGGTATATCTCACTCGCTATCGAAACACGTACGTACATTGGGGAAATACGATAAGGTAGGAATTGCAGTACATTCCAAGGTAGTCTTCTGTGAGAGAGGGGTAACGTGGCCAGTCGAGTGCGCCCAGCGGCTGAAACTCAAGGCGGCTGTACTACTCGTACATAGGTTCAACACAGATAATGTCATCATCAATGTTTGTCGGTAAATATAAACGCATGGTTTTAATACAACATATGAGTCACTGTATGGGAAAATAATAATAGTAACTTGTATTCTTTACCCTTTATAGCTTAGCACGTTGACAGAAATCAACATCGAATTATCGTCCACAATTCATGTCGCAGTCCCAGTACCGTAAACATTTGACAGTTTGATCCAATAATAATCCCATTGCTGTTATATGACCCATCTAACTCATTGTTCAGAGAGCACCCACCTGCCTAAAGTGAGCTGGATTCGAGAAAATTTTGCATATAATATAGAAGAATGAGCAGCTGAACCTGCAGTTAACTCAGTAATGTCTATATAGGTTTAGCTCCACTAAACCGCTGTCACAAATCCCTCTCATAATTGCAAAGGGAAGTCTCAGTGGGACGTCTTAGGCAGTTATCGAAGTGTATTTCAAGAGTGGAATCCCGGTCTGATATACATTTATTTAAAAGTAAAATATATGTTAGTTTATTATTTTAAGTTTATAATTTTGTCGTTTCTCTTTTCGTTTTTTTCTAAGAAAAATTAAATTTTAACATTTTAAACAAACAACATTTCGTACGATCACAAAAATAGGTATTAATAATAATAATAATCCATTTATTTCGGATACAAATAATCCAATTAATTGTTAGAAGACTTAAATCTATGTTAGTCAAATACATTATTACAATTACATTAAGTCATATTGAATTTTATTGAAACAACAATAATAATCATATTATTGCATTAAAGAAATAATTAAATTAACTGTCCTATCCAGTGTTTCTGGATAGGACAGTCAAAATTTCCACTTATAATTCTCAGGATACTGTTGTCACTGCCACGGATCCTGTTCGGTGGGGAGGCAGCCTTTTTGCGAATTAAGGCATTAAAGCCGTCCGTACGCACCTCCACGAACATTGCAGAAGCATTGCAGTACCGTGGCAGTCCCATCAACATTTTGAAAACATTATTATATTGATCTATTTAAACGGGTCTATTTAAACTATTTACATGGTCGGTACAACCCAACCAAATCGTTGAGTAAAATAAATAAGGTAAACATTCACATTGAGAGTCGTTTAAATAAATCAATATGTGTGAAAAACGCGAAAATCTCGAATGTAATACCATTATATTGTACACGTAGGACATTGACGGCCCTGAGCGTATGTTTTATCCAATGGCGGCTTGAGTAAACTAACTCAACATTACTCCACAAATCCTTTTTGGATTCATGCCACGTTTTCCAAACTTTTGTATCATGGGAAGTATAAATCAATTTCTAATCTGTTTGTAAGTTTTAGTAAATGGCACAGAATTTCTTTCTCGATGAGAAACGCCAATCCAGTTTTATGGTTTCACGGGGACTTTACCAGTTTCGAAACGTTTTCGTCGTGTATCGAGATACAGAAAAGTTTTGGAAAAGTCCAAGAGGTTTGAAAATACTGAGAAAATGCGAAGTTGAAATTGTTACCGCTTGCTTAAGAACTTAGTCATCCCGATAAGCTATTGGTAAACACCGATATTCGTAATACACCAGTGTGTAGAAAAATATTTGTTCGGTAATTTGTAATCGTCTTTACCGTAACCAACCCTTTGTATGTCCATTCCTGGTGTATATTGCGTTACACGTGTAGGATATATGGCCTTTTAATCGTCTTTACATAATTATCACATCCAATTTGGCATCAATAAAGCGAACCCCCGACGATTAAAAACAACTTAATGTTGATTAAATGGTGCCTAATTGTTGTATCCGGCCTTTATTGTTATTAGATTTATTTTACTATAAATTATAAGGAGTCCTAGCCAGAAGTGTTTTTAGGTGAAATTTCTCTAACCTAACCATAACTGTTTCATAACAAACAAATAACAAGTAACATAATAACAATAATAACTTAGTTAAGTTGTTTACTAACAACTCAGTGGTTAATCGTCTACTATTTAATCTTCCCTGCAAATTAAATAAATAAATACATATTTTGTGTGACGCGATACAAAAATTGTCCACACTGTAATATCTTTTATTGGTGAAATCAATGAAGACCAACCAATAGAGAACCAATGACTGAAAATAGATATTATGAGTACAACACTTGCTAATGCGTTTTTTAGAGAAACTGGACTCTAAAAAAACATCGATAAACATTTCTCTGTTCCAACAAGGATAATCTGAGAGCCGCGACTAGTGGCAATATTTTTAAAATTTAATCTTAACGCGCTGCACGCCAGTCTAGGAAGTCAATAAATTTTCTCTTTGGAAATAAAACTTGTTTCGCCATTGCCTTCTGCATCGTGAACAAAGAATAAAACGCTGTTTAAAGTTATGCAATAGAAATAATTTATTTATATATGAACAATAATCCACAGCAAAACAGTAATGTGACCTTTTTTAAATATATATAAATTAAGCTAACTGCAAAAAACTTATTTTACTATGTATACTCGTACAATGCAAAATAGATAGGTAATTTATTCTAGGCGGTGGGCTTACTAATACAATGAACTATCGCGTAAGATTCAAGTGAGTGTATGTATTTTTTTTATGTACGAAGGCGGCAGACGAGCATACAGTCCACCTGATGGTAACTGAACGATAACTACTAAAACGATTTGGCTCATCTGCGAACTTAACCTAGATATTTGTATCTCAACTATTTTTCTGACCAATTTAAATTTAATCCGTTAAAAAATGCTCTCTGTAGTTTTTCTACATTTTCGTTTATTTCTCATATGCATATTTTCTACTTATCTTCATTTTGCTGTTATAAATTTTGATAAAAATAGTTATTTGTCGTCTACTTTTGTCATTCATCCTATTTTGCATACCATCTTATATACATAATGTATATAAGATAAGATGTATAAACTATATAAGATATATATAGAATATAGATACACATATCCATATCTTAAATAGTTACTATAGAAGCCTAACTGAAATTAAATTGATTTATTACTTGTTTATTAATTGAAATTAAATTGACTGTTTTTTTAGTAAATACGTTTAGGCATTAAGTACACAAAATTCGTGCCATTAAAATTCACATATATATACATTAATATCGTTCTAAAGCTTCGCGTACGGTTACAGACAGGAGTTTAAACCAATATATCGGTTACAAAATAAATCAAATTAATCCTCATTAATAACGTATAACACTTATTTTGTACTTAAGTAGAATTATTTATTCGATAACTTATTGTACACACATAACATGAGATAAATAAAGAAGGAAGAAGACGAGAATATCCAGCAGACCTGATGTTAAGTTAAATTTATACCCATTATTAGAATTGTAAATAATGTTTTTTGTCGATTAATAAGTTAATCAAAAATATTTAAGGATTTTTACAAATGTCAACACCGGGGGTAGATACGGGAGAGTGGACTGACGGGAGAGGTAAGAAAAACGGTACGTGGTGAGCGATCGAAACCGGGACATCGGAGTGAAAAAGTAGTATTATTTATAATATTTTCTTAGGTTTTCGCGATTACTATACATAGCAATTAAACAACTTTGAACGGTTTAGATCGCGTATATTTAACATTATTTTTATCCCGACGTTTCGAACACTTTGCAGTGGACGTAGTCACGGGGTGACTAATTGATTTTATTTATCACTTGAGTTATTAAGAAATTATTTGAACTACCGTCTGAAATAGCAATTAAACAACTTTGAACGGTTTAGATCGCGTATATTTGACATTATTTATATCCCGACGTTTCGAACGCTTTGCAGTGGACGTAGTCACGGGGTGACTAATTGATTTTATTTGTCACTTGAGTTATTAAGAAATTATTTGGACTACCGTCTGAAAATTTTTTTTTTTGTACTACCGTCTGGATTTTTTAATCATAACATTCCCTATGCACGCAGTATTCACTCACGGTGTCCAGAGGTCTTGCAGTATTGCGTTGGCCTTGGGATTTAATTAATTTAATGACTGGATCCCAAGCCGGTGGTACTTGCCAACCATCTATTGAAATTTGGGTGTTTCTTGATTTCAATAGCCTCGCGTAACACTCTTGGCATGAATCGGGTCTCTCTAGCGAGGATTTGTGGATTATCAAATCGAATGTAATGGTTGGGTTTGTCCAGAGCATGTTCACAAACTGCAGACTTGGTCGAGCGTCTGTTCTTCATGTCAGCTATGTGTTCTTTTATCCGGATACCGATGCTCCTCTTTGTTTGCCCAATGTATGATAACCCGCATTCACAATCAAGCTTGTAAACACCTGCATCTTGTAGGGGGATATTGCTCTTGACAGGTCTTAAAAATTGGCTAATCTTCTTGTGCGGCTTGAAGTAAGTTTTAATCGAAGCTCGTCTTAAGATATTGCCAATTTTGTCAGTGATGCCCTTGGTGTATGGTAAGATGGCAGGTTGTCGCTCAACTGTGGGAGGCTTGAGGCGGCTTTTGTGATGCATTCGTGGGAGTGTGTGATTGTTGCTTCGCAGTACTTGTTTCACATGCAGATGCTCTTTCTCAGTGTCACTTCGCAGTTTCTGGTCAGTGTCACAGATACCGTGTGCTCTCTGTAACAAAGATTTGCCTACGGTAGCCAACTGACATGGATGATGATGGGAGTTACCATTGAGATATTTATCTGTATGGGTGGGTTTCCTATACACAGTATGACCAAGAGAGTTGTCAGGATTTCTGATGACTAGAATGTGACTACGTCCACTGCAAAGTGTTCGAAACGTTGGGATAAAAATAATGTTAAATATACGCGATTTAAACCGTTCAAAGTTGTTTAATTGCTAGTATTATTTATGTTTGAGGAGATTGTATGTAGGAACCTATTTAATAAAACTCCAAGAAATATACTGGGATTATTATACTGGGAAAGATTCAACTGAACTTATGAAGTTTTGGACAAATATTTACTATTTATATATTATTATAAAATGATAAGTGCCTACTTTCTTTTAATCGACATTTTAATCTAATAAATATAGATTTGTACCTATTTATCTGTTATAGCGTTTAATATTTTGATATGACAAACTACTTATTTTGTGACTGAAAACATTTTCTAGTTAGTTTTTCACATTGCTCCAGTCGAGAGACACTAGTCCGTTGTTCCGAAACTGCGATGATATATTGCAGTCTAAGATTGATAAATGACCCCGAACACGGGGGTCGCTGGATGAGTCGGCTACGAAACAAATAAAAAAAACATTTTTGCCGTGTATTCCTCTCTATCGTCATTTTTTATCAAGTTTAAGCATGTCTGTGGAATTTCAAGTCAAAATAATAACTTCAAAATTACGCCTGACTTCATTCTCAATGTACACTTTTTCTATACCTGCATATATAGGTATGTGGTTATATATATGCAGTTATATGTATCGGTATGTGTATATCGACCGTCATTGTGTAACAAAATCCTGGTTTCGAGATATACGCGTTTAAAGTTTTAAAAAAAAATAAAACACAATTTGTACCATTTTTATTTTTAATAAACTTTAAAAAATAATAGGATGGCGTTACTGGGATCGTTACAATAGTATTAATGTTTCTGGAACAGCTATATTTTTGGAGAAAATTGAGAAAATATCACTTAAAGTTGGATTTTTTATTCGAGTCAGGGATATAATATGTAGAGCTGTCAAACCCGACTGTAGTTACTTTTCGCTCTTACAAAATGTCATGGAATTTGTTAATTATATCTTTTCCATACAGCTAGTGAGTATTTAGTGTTTCAATTTTGCAATTAAATCGCAGAGAAATAAGTACTCAAAATGTTTTAATGATTATTTACTTTACATTCCGGGCAGTATTTGAGTTTGATGTCGTCAAAATGTCTTATATTAGTTATTTTTCACATGAAACATTTGTTTTGAAGGTGTCAACGAATTGCCAATATGAAAGTAATAATGAAAGTACTTTACACATTTACCTAGGAGGATGAAGAAAATAAAAAGTAATTAATATATTTTAAATACTTTTTTACTTATAATATAATTGCTATGAATGCTTCTGCTATGAATTTAATATAAAAAAACCTTTGAAAAGTACTTTTTATATTCCTCGATTTTGGTTTACTTTATAATCGTATTTAAATGTGTGTTACATGCTGGCCTGGTCACAGTTTCTGCCAAGATATTATTTTTAATTTCTAAAAATATACGTGGTAAATGAGAGTACCTGAATAATAATAACTTTTTATTGTATAATTTACGAATATTTAGCACACCCACAAAACCTTCCTATCAGTAAACCACAGTTATATTTGTATTATTATTTAAAGTTTAAATAATAATTTAAAAAGGCAGAGACTATCAAGGAATAGGGCTCGTAATCCTATTTACACGTACGGGTGACATAGCATCAAAACACCTTATTATTTATCACCCTGACAACATAAATTTGACAAGTGACAGGGGTGCTCTGTGGAACTACGGTAAGACTATATGCTCGTGGTGCTTATTTCACCTCATGAGTCGACCATGAGGAATGAGAATTGTCGTATGAAGATGATTCGACTCGTAAAATTGAAAGCAAACTTCTATTTGATTACATACTTACCGAAGATGAAACTATATAAAAATACGTTTCAGCCATTTTCTTCCAAATAACCAAGACCTTGAACTAACTCACGAGTAAACTTCCCCTCACTTCCAGGGTCATATATTTTCATTTATTATGTAAACTCGGGAATCAACATTGGTAATGTAAAGGACTATCGGAAATACTTACAACTTAATTCAAGGAGGAGAAAAAGGAAATTTACAGTAGACATAGTTTTTGCAAAAGTAAAAAGTTTTGTAATAATTAACAAAAATGAGTAACTGCAGTAACTGAGTAACTTATTGTTTCCCCAGTAAAACAAACTGAAAAAATGGATTCTTGTATATGGTAAGATGGCGGCAGACGAGCATACAGTCCACCTGATGGTAAGTGGATACTGTCGCCCATAGACATCCGCGATACATGCCAACATCAGTCCGGAATGAAAAACGCTGGCACGCCCCCGGATTGGAGAAAGGGTTAGGAAAATGGCAGGGATAGAATAGGATGGAATGGGAATGGGCTTTGACATAATATCTCACTTACTACCGAAACTCGTACGTACATTGGGTAATAGGATATAGTGGGGAATGCAGTACAAAATAAATGACTACAACAGTTAATAAGACTAAGGGAGTACGGAACTTAACGTTTAGAAAACACTGAAGAAATAGTTTAACTGTTAACAAAAATAAGTAAATGCACAACTTAATGTTCTACCTTTTGATACAGTTTGGTAATAATTGGTATAACGCAACAATCAAACTTACTACAGCAGCGAGGTTTTTTCTTATAGAAGAGATGGCAGAAGAGCGAGCGGGCCACATGATGGTAAGTGGTCACCGCCCCCCGTGAATACTGGTATGCCGGTGCGCTGTCCACCTTGCAGAATAATGTTCATAGCTCCCTTGAAGAGCCCCATGTCGTAGTGTAGTGGAAATACCTCAGCTGGCACTTCGTTCCACAACTTCCGGGTTCACGGTAAGTGTCTTGATGACCGCACTGTACGCAACAACTCCACGTCAAGGAAGTACGGCTAAACCGCACGACGATAACAGAAGGTACTCGTAGTATGGTAAATTTGTGACGTAGCAATATAACTCACTTATGATCCGGTTATCGTAGGAAGAGCGCTGACAGTTCTGTATTTAACTCCTTTTTTGTAAATACCGTTTCTTTCTCATGCTATAACATAACACAATAAAATTAAAAAAAGAAAATATTCAGACTATCGAGTTGTAAAATTATTTTTACTTAAAATGATTTGGTTAAAGATTTTTGTTAAGATTTATGTCAGCTGTCAGAGCTCCTCCTATAACAACCGGACCATAGTTATTTTTAAAGATATTTTCATTTTGATGTGACACATTGATTTTCCTAGTAAGACTATCTTTAGTAATCCACACATCCGCACTAGTATGTACATTATAAATAAAAAAAATGTGTTCACCTGTCTGTTTGTTTGTTACGTTTTCATGACTAAACTGCAGAGCCGATTCAAATGAAATATAGCCGAGAGGTAGCTTGAAATCAGAAGAAGGGCGTAGGATAGTTTTTATTCAGAAAATTTAGTACTTCTTCCATGAAAATTATGCCCCGCCCTCCGCTTTCAGGCATCAAAATCATAAAATATTTTTAAATACAAATGACAGTCCCCCAGTGCACCTTGTTAAAAAGTTCAGACAAAACGTCTTATCAAAAGATATCTACTCATTGAGTTCGAAATGTGAATATCCATCAAGCCTAATTTGATTGACTAAAATGTAAACCCTCAACTGTAATTTGATTGGCTAACAATGCCGTTTGCCCGCCGAGTTTGTTATTATCAGATTACATTGTATTGCCATTTATAAAGTAGGAAGTTCAGCTGCGCAAATTAAATACTATTGTCCCTACATCGAAACATAATTGTACTTACTTATATAGGTAGGTACAATTATGGTTAGATGTTACCTACATAGGTAGGTACAATTATGGTTAGATGTTACCTACATAGGTAGGTACAATTATGGTTAGATGTTACCTACATAGGTAGGTACAATTATGGTTAGATGTTACCTACATAGGTAGGTACAATTATGGTTAGATGTTACCTACATAGGTAGGTACAATTATGGTTAGATGTTACCTACATAGGTAGGTACAATTATGGTTAGATGTTACCTACATAGGTAGGTACAATTATGGTTAGATGATTAGAATTATGCTTGTGACTAAAACGGACTTTTAGCCACAAGTAGAATGAATGCCAAAGTATAGAGGGAGGGTGCACGCTGCATTCCCACAGCCACTGTGCGCACTCGACTGACCACATTACCCCTCTTTCACTAAATGCTACTTTGAAATTTCCCACTTTATCCTATTTTCCCAATATAAAGACGTGTTTCAGTAGTGAGTCAGATATCCGGCGCTCATGTCCATCCCATCGTAACCTATCCCTCCCCATTTTCCCAACCAATTCTCCAAATCCATTCCTATATCTCCAAAGGTAGACAGCATATCTGGGGGCATTCTTGTCAGTTTGTCATTCTGAACTGATGTTGGCATGTATCTCGGATGTCCATGGGCGACAGTATCCACTTGATGGTAAGGTGGACTGTATGCTCGTCTACCGCCTTTCTTCCATAAAAAACCGCTGCTAAGTGATATACGACATAGGTCGATGTTGTGCTATAAATAGGTTTGTCTGTGACGCATTCAAATTAGAAATATATTTTCTTAATTTGAAAATCTAAACAATCTCGATAATTGCAATGAAAAATAGTAATGTGCTGTGAATTTAATATAGTGTGGGTAGTCCGCGAGTGACTGCAAGCGGCCACAACTGAAAATCAGCACTGCAGACTGAGTTGTAGCCCGTTAGACCCATGGCAATACGCACCTTTGTGTTAATTGGGTTATAGTTCATGTTAATAGTGTGTAGTGTTACCTGGTACTAATAAATTTCTTTCATTCTTTTATTTCCTGCTAACCGTCAAAGGAACTGGGTGATGCATAGTTACTTCTGCCAGTATATTCCTGCTAAGGAGCTTCAAATGTTTGCACTCCCAAATGTTGTATTGTTTCCTGTTTGTTCAGAGCCTTGCCTGTCTTGCCTCATTTAATTAAATACCTCGCCGACATCTACTAAGTTAACCTATAAAAAGACATTTGCAACTTTCTCCGCCCCCGAAACTTAGTATGGCCTTGAAATTAATCTATTCGTTTCAACAACAGCCCTGTGAGAATCTACTTGCCAAAATCTGTCATAAATCACCAGATAACGTTTACGATGTAATCATTTTCTCATAAATAACTGACATCCACGACGTTCCACTTGCCTGTTTATCGGATTAACTCGCACAAAGTTGGGAGACTAGCTGGCAACATCTGGCAAGATAACTTCTTAACAACGCGTGCGGTACGGTTCGCCGCATTCAGCGTTATAGGAGACAGTGACAGGTTCCGTGACAACTAAAACGAATCGTACTGCTTTGATTTTAAGGCTATAGTCGATTGAACTGCGCGGTGTAGCGAGTTATTGCAAGCTACGAGCGTTTTATTCTACACTTTGAGAAATCAACATCTCAACACCGAACGCAATGTAATCTATGAATATGAATGCAAGCCACCTTATGACTTGTGTTATTGGCCAATCAATCGTTCGAACAAATACAAATTTCTTTACAGCTCACTATCAACTTATAGGTGGCGCCAACCGTATATTTTTTATAGAAAGAAGTTGACACACTAGCAAACAGTCCATCTGGTGGTAAATATGGCCATCCCGCCAACATCAGTCCAAAACGACAAAAGTTGGGTATCTAAATGCGCAGCCTACCGCTGGAGATTTAAAAATGTATTTGGAGAAAAGATTAGGAACATCGATAAGCATAGGATGGGATGGGAACGAGCTCCGGCATATCTCACTCACTTCCGAAACACATACGTACATTAGAGGAATAGGTTAAACTGGAAATGTAGTAGTACATTTTACGGTAGTTTTAATGTTAAAGGCATGGTACCATGGCACCATGTACCAACACAATAAAGTTTATAATCTCACGATATTTCGCTAAATACGAATTGAAATAATCAAGAATTTGAAATAATTTACGTAATCGACACAGTCACAAGTGTCCCAATTACTGTTCATGTCCCCCACATAATATCCCAACCTACAGCAGACGCAGACGTGTTAACTAATTCCCGTCCCCATCCCCGGCGGAATTTTTACTGCATTATGCATTAACTCAATCTTGGTTAGACTTGAGAGTAATCTAATTCCAGCATTTCCCTTGGTTTAATATATAGGTATTTCTTGATCTCGATAATTGCGTATACGAATTACGGCGGCGCAGACCTGGCGAAGCGCAACGCAGCGCGGTTTTCATTAATAAACAACAATCAACTTTTCGAGCATTGGAATAAGATCAAAAATTCATCAACGCACCTACTAGTCTTCGAGCGCATAGCACTTTATTTAAATTTTTAAATTACCATTTGAATATCAATATAATTAGTACATACCCTCGGCTATATTAGACATTTCACTGTACAAACCAAATAACAACACAATAAGTTATATTTCAATGTCTATTTCTCCCATCCTTATACACAAATATTTCGATAGAAAAGATAATTTTATATTCGAGATAGATGGAATATGTCTTCTAAAAAGAAAAATGTGATTACTCTCATTTTCGTAAATCGACTTCTGAGCGTCACTTTGTATGGAGCGTTCCCAGTGTGCGCCAACCACTCATGTCGCTATTTTGCAAAGCCAGTCCCAGACATGTACACAGATATGTACAAATATTTCTACAAACGATTTGTAAACCCTTTGCAAAGAGCAGCCACAGACGTTTCGCAAATATTTGTGGATCATTCGTCCATTCCATTATATACGTAGAAACAAAATAATCATCCGTTCTCGATAGCGTCAAACAGCTAACTGACTCTTTGCAAGTGAGTGGGAGCCATCTCAAATATTTGCGGTTTGCGTCCTTTCATGTATGCTAAAAAACCGACACAGTGACGGCAATTACGAAATATTTGTGAAAAGACATATTTGTACAAGTATTTTCGAAGTGTGTGTTTATACATATCTGTACACATGTCTGGGGTCGGGGTAATACACGCAAGAAGGCGCGTACATGCTAGCGAATTCTGGCGTAAAAGTAGCATGGTCCAGTGAGCTTCTAAATACTAGAGTGGCAACGTCTTACAAACAATTCTCAGAAATACGTAACCACTTACGACTTCAAAAGACGTAGCTTTGAAACCGATACATATTCCAAAGTAAACTAAACTATGTTTGTCTCGTTTCTTCTACACAACTTCTTCATTCAAACTAATCACGTCGAAATGAAACAAGACATTGTTATCGGAAAAAACGGCCAGCGTTGCCAGTGGTCACAAATAATTTCCCCAGAATGAATGAATGAAATTACTATTTAATGAATTACTTCGGCATGATAAAGGCTCTGTATTCTTAACAGATTTTAATGAAACTTTCAATAGATCATATAGATCTAAAGAAATTGACAACGATTACAGATAGGAAGAAAAAATATTTAGATGTGTAAACGTAAATATTATATTTTAAGACCATTTACATTGTGTCCAATTAATATTATTTAAAATGGAATAATATTTTTTTTTATGTTTATGACAATCATTTTAACAAAATATATTTCAATTGTAAATTAATTAAATTGTAAATGTATTTTAAACTTAAAAGTTATTATATTGAATATAACGTGTTTCGGTTGTGAGTGAGATATGCCAGAGCCAGATATAGGATGGGACTTTCCTCCCCATTTTCACCAACCTTTTCTCCCAATCAAAGGTAAGCAGCGCATCCGGGGTCGGCCAACGTTTGTCATTCTGAACTGATGTTGGCATGTACCGCGGGTGTCCATGGGCGAAAGCATCCACTTAACATCAGGTGGACGGCTAATCTGCCACCTTTTTTCTATAAAAAAAACCTACCCACGAACAGTTTCAAAGAAGTGTCGATTGTTTTAATGTAAGAATAGGCCCTGCGCGCTATTTATAATCATTAGTTCATTCTAGTTATGCCGGTATCTATAGGTATAGCAATCAGCCGGTTGATTGACATGAAACGTTTGTTAATCGGTTTAATTCCGAAAGTAATCTGGATTACAAACCAGCATTGACTTTTCTATATCAGTCTATGACACACCACTGCAGGGTACTATCCCCAGCGGTACCAGTAGGGGGAGGGGTAGTCACGAGGATCTCACAAATTATTATTAAGTATATTATGTTAAGTTAAGTAAATATTATTCTTCATAGTCCAAAAAATAATACCGTTCAAGCCATGGTAAAGTTTATTTTTGGTAGTCGCTTATACCGTATAAGGTATTTTTAATTTAGAATACGCTTTATTAAACGGTTATAAATATAACGGAGCACCATTCCTTACATAGTAATTAACCGTATTTCTTCGAACATAACAATTAAGTGAAATTAATGTAAACAAAAGTAAATTGCTCACTAAGCAATACAAAGGTGCCTTAAACGGCGAATATTAATTACAAATTAATAATCCAGGTATGGGTGCACCGTAATTAATAACGACTATAAGAACCCACACATAAATTCAGTCTTATTTACGAGTAAGTGGGTCAAAATTAAATTTATTCCTCCAATTCGCACCAAGTCGCGCCATTGTCATTTTTTTATAAAAAAAAAGGCGACACACAAGCATACAGTCCACCTGATGGTAAGTGGATACTGTCGTCCATAGACATCCGCGATACATGCCAACACCAGTCCAGAATGACAAACGTTGACACGCCCCCGGATGCGCTGCCTACCTTGGCAGATTAAGGAATGGAGTGGGAATATGGGGAGGGATTGGATGGAATGGGAATGGGCTCTGGCATTTTACTTTCTTTCGATCGCACGTTACGTACTTCAGTTTTTCTTAATCCTGCTCGCCTCCGAGTTAAAGTGTGTATAACCGCTGGCTCGTCGAGGACTCGATCTCGTCGCAGTTGGTAGTGTGTCAGTTCGTGAGGAAAACCACGTGGTCGTGGGCCCTGTCCACGGCTAGAAATCCACATACCAAGTCTATGACGAAACCGTCGCCGCTGATTGTATGCCAGTTTAAGAGGAAACCGCGTGGTGGCAGACCTTGTCTGCTACTGTGATATATTGTTGTGAAGTCGTGAGCCTGAAGCCTGTGCCTGCCTTAGCAACGTGCCCTGTACAAAGAGGCAGAGAAATAACAGGCCCCACAACGACCGTGGAAGGTGCCTCCAACTGATGCATGCCGGAGGCGTACAGGTGATGTTTTTGTTTTGACTTAGCTACGTCTCACACTTTGCTATTCCTCATAATTACCACGGAGATACTAACGTCCTAAGATCGTGGCATCCTTCGGATATCATTGATCATCCGTGATGTCACCTCCTTATAGCTTATGCAAAGAGTTTCCGATACAGATTTGCCAAAGAACGAAAGGCACCAACCACACCAACATAGCTCATAGAATCATCATACCGAGGTGGATATGAACAGATCATCTCGTGTTTTTTTATTATACATGTGTGCATTATCATTTTAATTAAGTATTTATATATTATTATACCATTTAGATGTGTATTTGTATATAGAGGTACTATACGGTACCATAACTAGCCCTTTTATGGTTTTATGGTTTTTACGGAACCATAACCAACCCACGGCATAATGTTCAATACGTATAATGATCAAGATACTGCGAACTGCGAATATATTCCATTACGCAATATGTTGAAAACGCAAAATGTTTAATACGCGTAGATGATATTTTGCGTATTGAACATTATGCTTAGCGACGCTTTTATCGTCCACTACTGGACGTGGGGTTTTAATGTAGGATGACCTCTTGACCTCTAAATGCCAGCTGGCCAACAGAGTTGGCGAGTGCACTCTTTTGGAGGTGGTGCAGTTCCTCGGGGCTTATGGTAGCCGCTCTGTTATCTCGTAGTCTCCTTTTACCACACCCACAGGAAGAATTGGGGTGGCGCTATTTTAAGGTCGGCCGACATTCATAGGTGGCATTATCCACTTACCATCAGACAGACTGCCTGCTCGTCAAACACCTTCTTTCATGTTTCTAAAAAGGCAGCTTAAATCTATCTATCTATATCTCTTATAAAAATATCATCTACAAAGTTATCCATCAGTTGAACACGGACTACCACCAGTCCATGAAATCATCCGTAAAATGGTATTAAACTAAATCTTCGACTCGACCGTCACAAACGCAAACCGAGTGTGGTCAACCCCTCGGTTCATAATTACCTGAAATTTTTCACAAAAGGCCTTATTAGCTGTGAAGAGATAAATTTAGCGCAATAATACTGTAGAATGTTAACGAGCAGTTCCTTCCACTAGACTATCTCGGCCCCGTTTTTCAACGAGCCTTCTGAACAACCCGCAAACTCCGTTAACAAGGGTAGAAAGGCGCCTAAAATAATAGCTTACTGTTTACAAAAACCACGTTCTTGGTACTACTGTTATTGTCATTGATTTTGATTTTATAATTACATATGTGTATTTTCTAAAACCGTTATTGGGGATTTTTTGAGGGGAATTCGAGAAGTGAAGTTAAATTTTTGTATGATTATTGTAGAAATTACGTATTGTCCGTTTAATGGTTTAATAGTGATAGTTTATTAAACTTCAAAGTGTTTTTGTGCCTAAAGTTTATGATAATCAAATGAAAACATGGGTCTGCGTTTTGAGTATGCTTCCAAGGAAACCTCTTCTGTCCTCAGCAAACCTACTATCACTTTACTGAGCGACTTTAGGACTGAGGACTGAAAATTGATAGGATACGTTTTACGCTTTGAAATTGTTAATTAGATAAAAAATCTATGAAGACTGGCAGAATGTGCTAATCGCACCATTGCCATCTATGAAAAGAAAATACACCGTTATTCCTGCCTTTATGGTATGTATTTAAACGAACAGTATAAAAAGTATTAAATGAACAACAAATCATAATCAACAAAATAACCTATTTGCGAATAACTGAAGTACCCAATACATACTTTTTAATAACTAGAATGTCACGCACTATGTCAACGGAGTTCCGTTTTGCGAGTCTCCTGCTTTTTTATTGTCACTGGAGAACCAAAACCTGACCCACCTCTATTTTTGATGTCATTCATTTGATGCTCATTCAGTATTTTATCTGTTGCTTACTTAATTATTTCTCTACCCATTTTCGAAACGTCGTTAATCTCACGTTTCCATAAATTTTCAGTCAAATTTATCGACATTACGCTAATTCATATATTAATATGAGAATATTTATTTCATACGCAACCAGCGACTAGTCTGCTTAAACACCAATACTGGGGGGTGCGTATTCTGCTCAGTTAGCCACTCACTTATACAACATACTCGTATTGATTGATGGACCTACAAAATGAATAGCAGTAATACTTTAACGAAACTAATTAGCCCGCGATATGGCCCACAGTTTTCTCACCTATAGTTAGCAGACTGACTAATCATTGTGTATATTGGGAATACGGGCTAATAACGTCACTATCCTTTAAGTTTTGTAATCGATCACATAGCTAAATGATGAATGTAGTCTATGATCAATCAGATATATCCACTCATATCTGATAGGATCTGAAAGTTTACTCCCAAAGGAATTCTAACGCTGAGCTAAGTCTAGACTGACACTTAAATTTATTTCTTATTTCGGTACTTCCGTCGGTGAGACTATTTTCGTATTAAAGCGAATATTAGGAAAAACTTAGAATATATTAGGAACAATTCCCCGAAGAACTGTTCGATATAACTCCCACCTCGGATTTCTACCAGAGTGTTCGTGAGGGGTTTCCGCCCGTCACGAAAGTGCGTTGTATCCGCATTTCCTCGATGTGGAGGTGTCGTACACCTCCGTATTTCTGTATCGTTCCCAATAAAAAACGATTTTTGGAAGCCGTACGCTGCGGAACGAACTGCCTCGAGAGGTTTTCCCCTTATGCTCCGACATGGGATTCTTCAAGAAATCTGTGAATAGGATTCTGCAAGATCGGTAGCGCACCCACATACCCCCTGGTGCTGCAGGTGTCCATGGGCGGCGGTAGCCACTTATCATGTGAGCCGCTTGTCCGTCTGCCTCCTTTAATATTAAGAAAATAGACTAAGAATAAAGAGTCTACCTATTATACAATTTATGTGTGTTTATGAATGTTTTTTATTTTAATAGAAAAAGGCGGCAGGCGTGCATACGGTCCACCTGATGGTAAGTGGTTACTGTAGTCCATAGACATCGGCGATACATGCGAACATCACCCCAGAGTTACGAACGTTGTCACGCCCCCGGATGCGCTGCCTACCTTTGCAGATTAAGGAATGGATTGGGAAAATGGAGAGGGAGAAGATGGGATAGCAATGGGCAATATGTAGACGTACGTGTATATTCGAATAACAATATTTTATTAGAATGTATTGTATTATTCAAAAAATTATAGGAACATTGTTCGAAATAGTTCCTGTAGTTACGCGGCATGTATGCCCATTTCATTGCTCAAATATTACTCTCCCAGGTCTGTTGGTAGAAATCTCCTACGGTGATAAGAACATATTTTGTACAAATTTTCTTTGGTAGCTATTTTTGTATCACTTATGTGTACAATAATGTACACACATTATTGTATACACACGATGTACACAAGTACACAGTGAAGACCTCGGATTTCTGTTATGACTAACGGTCATACGCGATTTGAACATAAATTTGGTAAACACACAAGATGTGCAAATTTCGTGCCAAAACAAATTATGACAGTTTGTGCCATACAGCAATCATAATTAATTTTGGTTGATCAGAGGTCATACTGTTAAAATTCTAACCATCACGAGTTCCAGTGATATTTCATGGATAAGTACAAACGATTTGAAGCTTTAAAAATCTTCTAGTTCCTATAATATAATAGTTTATATATTAAATTATTATACTATCTTTAGAATCCTTTGTACTCTGTGTGTAAGGCTCGTGAATCTAGAATAAGAGCTGTATCTTACCTAGCGTAACTGCCTTTACTTTCTCTACGAAACAATATTACATGTGCATTTTGCATAATTTCCTCGTAAACGAAGCGTTTAGAACTCGTTTACTTTGTACGGATCCTTACAATCTCATAATGTATTATTTTGAAATTCATATGCAATAGAAACTGTGTAATGTCCTTCTGAAATGTAGCAGTAAAGTTGAGTCTACGATGTTGTACCTATGCAATGCAATCATCCCTTTCAGTATCCACTGCGGGACGCGGGCCTCCTTATGCACATTGACTCCTGCATGAGGGATGTACGACCTCAAAACACCACACTAACCAAGCAGACTGGCGAGTCCACTCTTTCAGAGGTGTTGTAGTTCCTCAGCGCTTTTGGTAGCGGCTTCGTTATCCTATAATTTACGACCTTTTACGACACCAACTGAAAGAGATGGGGTGGTGTTATTCTATAGCCGGCTGATACACTATGTAGTCTATGTAAGTTTATTATAATCTAACGACGAATACCAGTGTCACAATGACAAAAATCATGCTCACTGTGGTGAGATTAGAAATCGAAATAAAGTCAAAGTTAGAATTTTATAGACTACCTAAACTCTGTACCGAATTGTTTTGAGGTTCACCTCAAGTGTGATTTACAATCATGGTGATTATTATTATTAATTATACACGGTACCTATATAGCCAGCGCAATTTCTATTACATAGCATCTATGATCGCAGGCATCTGATTTTTTTTTTAAGAAACTGAAAATGCACTCGTTTTAATAGGGAGTCTGTGACCTGTCACAACTTCCAGCTAATTTTTTAACTCAGTCATAACGACGAATCTACTTGGACCAACCCGTAACCGCAACCAGCCTTTGTATTGATACTCTGTCGGACATGGGCCTCCTCATGCACATTATCCTGTGCATCCTATAACGTCTCACTGTCCCTTAGTAAATCACTGGAGGATTTCGGGCTATAATAACGCGGATTGGCAGATACACATACTCGAGATTATTTTTTCCTCACGATGATTTCCATCAGCTAGTGACATTTTTTTAAATCCGTACTTAACTAGAAACGGGCCGAGATTTTGAACCCACGACCACACCAGTGTGAATCGAGTATGAATCACCTCTCACCCTCAACTACACTATCACCGCTCTAGAGCAGAGTATAAAGCATCACGTCTTAAAACGTCAGGCTGGCGAAGCAGACCAAACCATTGGAAGTCAAATGCGACGACAGCAACGAGCCTTACAACCCTTTTGTAAGTTCTGTAATACGAGACCGCGGATGGAGCAATTTGTTAATGTCTTTACGTTTTTAGCGGGACTCCTTACAGCAAATATTTTCTCTTGAGATTTTCTCTACCGACACCAGAGCAGCCACCTATATTCTTACGTTAGGTACACATGACTGAACTCAATCTTGCTGAAGACAAACGCAAAACGAAGACAAACGGTTGAAGTCAACAGGAAAACTTTTCTTGTAAAGAATCTGACAGATATGCAGATTGTTTATTTATTTTATTTGCAATATTAAACAGTTATAATGTATACATGTAAATCTCATAGTATTACAACTGAGTTTTCTTTATTGTATAATCAACACCGATTTTCACGTTTAGATAGGCTAGTATTAAATTTATATTAACAGCCTAAACGCAGACTTACGAGTATGTAACACAAATAGTAAGGTGCTTATACTATACACCCCGGTAAGTCTCAAAAAGATAACATGATTTTTTTATATTTAGATTTTAGTCATTAAGTTATAAATTGTATATTTCTAGTTTGAATCTGCCAGCAGAGAAGTTAAGTATATTAATAGTAACAAAGTGAGAATTATATATGAACATAAAAGATGCTCTCCAGTCAGAGTTGGTGTGCGCGGGCTCCGACGCAAACAGTGGGACTCCGGCGCATCCCGCGCAAAACAAGCGATGAACAACAAACAAACAAACAACAATTACACAGTGGAATGCAGTCGATTTTATTACGACAAATTCCATGTAAACTCATACATCCGAGAAAGAGACTTCTAGATTGTAACGAAACCATTTTGTATTTAGTCAACAACTGTAAAATTTGTTTAACTAAATAAAATAATAGCAACTTAGAATTCTGTAACATTTGTTGATCTCGTTAGAAGCGTGTTCCGTCCTTGCCCGACCACAGTCTCCATCGAGATGGAAAGTATTATGAAAAAATGTACTTTAAATGTACTATTAGTACCTACAATAAAATTATTTGTCGTGTACTTTATTTGTCATGTAATTAATTTATCGTGTACGTTGCAGCCCGGCCACAGTAAATCTTTTCGATGTAGTGGTCGCAAATACTTGAAATGTAAACAAAGAAAATGTAACTTAATTGTACATACAAAATCTTTCCATAAAATATGGAATTATTAGATATATTAATAATCATTTCTGGACTTTGATTAATTTTTAATTTATAGAATAATACGATAGTTTTTGCAAATAATTTGGGATAGCAAGAAAGAAAGTCTGTTCGTTCCACTGTTCGTTCCACTGTTCCTGTGATAGAATAACAAAACCCCGGGTTCCCGTTTCACCAGTGAATCCATATCACATTTTAAAACAAGACCTCAAGGAAGGAAATTACATTTTCAACATGACTGTAATTTTCAAAGGTTAGATTATTCAAGGAATCTTGGTGTTTCCTCTTACAACCTTTTATAGAACAAAACTTGGAAATGACCGCAAGTGGAGCGTTTCAAAGAGCTCCACGAAGAAATAAAAGCAAAATAGAATGCCTTTGTCTAAGGCTCTACTCACTTTCCACTTTCAAAGAAGTCTCAACTTTACTCTTTGATTATGAAAGCGTTGGTGGAGGACGAAAGGATCCTTATAATTACAAATGGTCAGAATCATTTTTTACTAGTAAAATATTCTTCATTCTGTGTACCGCTGTATATTTGTTATTTGTGAACAATGAATCTTTTTAACAATGAAAGTTATGAAATTGAAATGAAACTAAATGAAATATAGAAGCAAAAGAGAACAGACTAACAACCTACCGTCAATGTAATCCCAAATCCTGAAACCAATGATTCCGTTCGTGAGTTAATTGACATGGAAATTTTAAGTAACTATGTGCAATAAACTCATTATTTTGAGTTCTGTTATTTTTTTTCTTTATATCCGCCTATAACATCCCACTGCAGAGCACAGGCCTATCCTAGTAAATCACTGGGGGTTTCGAGCCGTAATCCACCACGCGGGCTCAGTGCAGATTGGTGGATCACATACTCAAGATTGTTTTTTTTTATTTTTGGAGCATACGTTTCATGTCTCATGGTTTAATTTTTTTTCCCTCATCGGCGAGCTAGTGTTAATTTTTAAATATCCAAGTGGAAATTCACTGGTACGGGCCAATGTGAGTCGAATAATAGATACCCCTTGGCTATCACCGCTCAAACATTATTTCATTATTTGCTAAAAATACAAAAACATGTTTTTATAAACAGTTCATTTCATGTCAATTAATTCAAAAACATGAGTAAATGGAAAGGAACTCCGAATTTTTTTTTTTAAATTCCCTGAATTAATTGGTTACACCCTTTACAAGTATAGTATGTATGAATTGTATGAAGAATAATGTCACCAATACCATTGTGCAATGAAAACAAAAACAATGAAAGACCCAGAAAAGATTATAATTATTTATATAAAGATTGTGATATATATATATTAGATATAAGACCATTTAATATTGTATGCCTTGCAAGTTATAGGTGACCAATTTATAATAATAATTATTATGTAAACTTAATCACAATTTATTATTTATTTATTATAGCCGATATTTCAGTCAAAAATAGCAAGATCTCTGCGTTTTCATTTTTTTTTATTTCTTGGAATGGTAACCCCGCCATAAACTCCCGTCTTAACTAAAGTTAACTCCCAGTTGCTAGGTCAGTATTGGCAACAGATTGACCTGGCAGCTGGGAAAACAGGGCAAACTGAGCAAATATCAATATGGTTTTATCCCCCAAAAGAACAAAGAAGATGCCGTATATGATGCCTTAACCATTATAAGAAAAGATCTTCTGAATAAAGAAATCATCTAGCAGTGGTGTCCTTGCATATATTAGATTATTGCCTTATTATTAGTTATTGCCTTTGATAACACATGGTGGCCCGCAGGTCTTCAGCAACTTCATGACAATCAAATAGATTGTTATCTCTTCTAGCATAGATAGCATAGCTTGCTATCTCTCGGAGAAAAAAATTGACCCATTATACTTTGGCACCATTGCAATAAAACATGTATCTAAGCATCAACGGTCCTTGTGGAACGTGGAACGTCTTGATTTATACTCTTAAATGTCAGTAATATTACAAATAATATTCAAAACAGAAAAGCGTGCGCGGATGATATAGATTTTGATGATTTCTTCTAGAGCAGACTGCAGACTGATAATGCCATCTTAAAAGCCATAAGTAACGCCTAGACTGGCAGAATTTTTAAACATTGGTTTTTCGTCTACCGGAGCGTAAACGTGAAACGGCGGCGGCAAAGTTATTGTTATAAAGTATATATCTAGTTAAAAATATTGACTTTTTAAATGCATTTATTTCCTGTCTTTATTTTTATCTAGTTTATTGTATATGGGTTTTTATGCCTTGAATAGAGATTATTATTATTATAAATTTCTTCCAAATATTCCTTAAGTGCCAAAAGTAATTTCAAAAATATTTTTCGCATTTTATGTTCCATTTTATGTTCCATCAATTTCGTAATGTAAATTATTAAAGACAGGTGACTTCACAATACACTCTACTCAAAGGTTATGAATGTTACGATGAAACATACATACTTTAATATGAATGGGTGCGCGCACATAGGGGATCTATTTTCGCAAAATCTTTCCATCCTTGTTACTGTCAATCCAGAATGAAATCAGGATATAAGAGAAAAAATGGAGCATACGTGAAGAAAACAACAAAATATTTTTTTACAAATACAATATAAAACAGCGGTATTAGTAGACTATAGAGGTAGTGGTGGACTATTAGTCCACCATAAGTCCGCACAGTTGATCAACGTTCTTTTACTCAATTTATCATGGAACTAAGCAATGGAACTACTGGGATCCGGGAACTACTTTTACGCATAAAGGCGATATCTACTTTAGGCATCATACTGGGAATCATCATTTTGCAGGGGGAGAGTGCACGCTGCAATCCAACAGCCGCTGGGCGCACTCGACTGGCCTCGTTACCCCTCTCTCACAGAATACTATCTTGAAATGTACTGCAGTTCCCACTTTATCATATTCCCCAATGTATGTACGTGTTTTGGTAGTGAATGAGATATGCCAGAGCCCATTCCCATCCTATCCCTTCCCACGTCCCCAACTCTTTCTCCAAATCCATTCTTTCATCAACAAAGGTAGGCAGCTCATCCGGGGGCGTGCCAAAGTTTGTCATTTCCGACTAATGTTGGCATGTATCGCGGATGTCTATGAGCGACAGTATCCACTTACCACCAGGTGGACTGTATGCTCGACTGCCGTCTTCTTTCTATAAAAAAAATACTGGTAAAATAAATACAGGTAATAATCAGGTGAACATCGAGACGACGATCCGATGATATGCAAAAGAATACGTAACGAATTAAAAAAAAGGCCTAGGCCACCTCGAAGTTTCGATGCAGTGGTGCTTAATGACATTCCTAAAACATACTACCTTGAAATGTACTGCATTTCCTACTTTATCGTATTTCCCCAATGTACGTATCTACGTACGTGTTTCGGTAGTGAGTGAGATATATCAGAGCTCATTCTCATCCCATCCTACCCCTCCCTGTTTTCTCAACCCCTTCTCCCAATAAATTCCTTAATCCGCAAAGGTAGGCAGCGCATCCGGGGGCGTGTTAACGTTTGTCATTATGGACTGAAGTTGGCATGTATCGCGGATGTCGATGGACGACAGTATCCACTTACCATCAGGTGGACTGTATGATGGTCTTCCGCCTTTTTTCTATAAAAAATAAAAACAGAATTTTTGATAAGCATTTACGATATATAAATATGGGTTATGTTCACTTATTTAGTAACTAATCTAAATAAGTTAACAATACTTATTTCTTTAAAACTTAATATTTTAAAGCTTTATTCATTTACTGTCGTTAAACTGACTATATTATTACGATTTAACCCTTTATTTTAATAATATCAATTATGATCTCATCTTTATACATTACTAAAGTAATCCCTTACTTTTCCTTATATATAATTTGAGTTCTCGCTTGTAAGCTTTATTAATAAGACATAAGGAAAAAAGAGAGAAAGGGACAGAGAGATAGAGAAAGAAAGAGTTATTTCCAATTACAACACGCTACAATACACACACAACAACAACAAGCTATATATAGCAAGAAGAAGATAAAATAGAAAATAAACATAGCAATAATTGAGTCAATAAGAACTACCCGTGCGTCGCAGCACTACCGTGCTAAAAAGGTGTCTAACTCAGCATATGCTGTAAGAAGACACTCGGCGCTGATTTTCAGCCTCGAATATTTGCGGCTAAAAAAATCCTAGTTGTAAGGGGTAATCGCCAGGGGACGCAGACCCTGTCAACGGCAGTGTCAACAAATTTATGTTGCTCAACCTTTCACACGGAAAGGCACACAGAAGCGTAGTCGGGGCGCTCAATTTGTGTCAACCCTAGTTTAATTTTTTTCAAGATTTAATACAAAATTACGTACTTCAGCGGGCGGAGAAATAAGGTGATCATTGTTTACGGTTAATATACTCGTAGTCTTTATATCTTCCGTGGTAGAGTCGCGTAAATAGTATTCACAATATAAGTAAAAGTACCACCTCTCCTTATAACGTTATTTTAGGAGGTAGGGGTTCTACAAAGAATAAGTCTTTACTCCCAGGTAGGTACATATACGTAAACTTAAATAATAAATAATGCGCAACCTCTGAGAGCTCTGAGACATATAATATTAAATAATGTAATATTCACACTGAAGACTTCAACGGCACGCCCTTATGAATTAAACGATAGATAGTATATGAGTCAAAGTCATTTGATGTTTAGAGCGAATTA
Organism: Sesia apiformis; assembly: GCA_914767545.1. Lineage (NCBI taxonomy): Eukaryota > Metazoa > Arthropoda > Insecta > Lepidoptera > Sesiidae > Sesia > Sesia apiformis. Next base: position 4,566,102 of record OU611958.1, read on the forward strand.
GGACGCTCACGAAATCACGGGCACTGCAAGTTGCTAAATACAGTTCTACACAAATCATTGAACTTCATGCTCGTCTATTGCAGTGGTAGCATCTCGCCGTGTGTGTCGATGAAATACCATCACTATTGAATGTGGATTTACTCCCTTCGTTAGATATTCATGAGATTGATTCGATGTGTAAACGTGTGTGTCATTATCCTACACGAGATATTTGGGAGTGGAACCAGAGAAGGCTTTTGTATGAATTATATTCAATAACGTAGCACACTCCCTGAAAATAATATGCTATAGCAATTCTAGATAATTTAGAAGATCATGTGTGGTGATATCGATCTTTATCTAACAATGAAAAGACATCGGCTGATTGCATGCTATGATATGCTCATTCGTCAATGAAAAGAAAAAATAAAACCATATTAAATTAGAAAGGATTATTAAAATTTTACTAAATTCTATTCGCCCGGATCCATTTGAGGATAAAGGGATCACAATTTAATAAAAAGATTACATAGCATAGATGGTACCGTAGGAATGAAAGAACAAAAATGGATGGGACGGAAGATACGATAAGGGGTGGGATCTAACCGTCCCTCAAGTCGTCTTTGATAACTTTTGATTCTAAATATTTTTCTGCTCCGGAATACGTTTGATATTGTTGAACTAACTTTGATAAAACTTTACATAATCCCTTAGATTAATTTATCCAACGTTATCTAGACTAAACCAAGCTAAGGCGGGCGAGGTAAGAATTAGAATGGTATTTAAAAATCACAAAATAAATTAGAATGTTAGCTACAATAATTTGCATATCATAAACAAAGTGACAAAACATGTGTAATTATTATCGGAAATTATGTGTTTGTAACATCTATTGATCCATATTTTATGCAAATAAATATTTGAATTTGTATTTGAGGACGCTGGTGATTGCTAAATTCAATTAATTTTATTAGAACTTCGAACTTCCAAATAATTATAAATTTTATAACCATCGAGAGCTGACTTCACGGATTTTACTTAATCTTCAATAATGAGTCAGGTTTAATTTTATAAATCCATTTTATGCTACGCTCTTTCAGTAAAGTTTGCCCTATAAAATTGGAGATATGATGAGATAAAATCATCTACTTTTCTAATTTTTTTTTCTTATGGAAAAAGGGTGGCAGACAAGTATACAGAAGACCTGATGGTAAGTGGATACTGAATCTGAACCCACTAATCTGAATCCCTGAAGGGTGGCAGACAAGTATACCGTCGACCTGATGGTAAGTGGATACTGAATCTGAACCCACTAATCTGAATCCCTTAAAATATGCGCTAACGCTTATCTAACGATTCACTGGTTCAGAAAACAAATTGGTCCATGTAAGAACGATCTAAGCGAGCATTTGTTACCAACGACTCTATTAACGACACCACTGGTGATGTCGTTGGGAAAGCAAATTCCCTAACGCCACCACCAGCGTGCAATAGTGGTGGGATATAAGTTTGTTACCAACTACTGAACCACATCGCTGTATATTTGTGATATCGTTCTGATGGAGGGGGAGAGTGCACGCTGCAATCCCACAGCTGCTGCGCTCACTCGACTGGCCACGTTCTCCTGTAAGAATGGGTTCTAACAAAAGGCTACCAAAAAGTTTTTTTTTTTTTTATAGACTAGGGGGCGGACGAGCAAGCGGTCCCACGTGATGGTAAGTGTTACCGCCGCCCATGGGCACCTGCAACACCAGGGGGCATGCGGGCGCGCCGCCGACCTTGCAAAATCCTATTCACAGCTCTCTTGAAGAACCCCATATCGTAGCTCAATGGAAAGACCTCTTGAGGCAGTTCGTTCCACAGCCTACGGGTTCGCGGTATAAAATAGTTTTTGGACCGCATAGTGCGCGACACCTCCGTATCGAGGAAATGCGGATGGACCGCACTTCTGTGACGGGAGGTGCGGTTGTAGAAACCCGAGGTGGGAATTATATTAAACAATTCTTCAGAGCATTCCCCATTGTACAGGCGGTAGAACACACAGAGAGACGCAAGTGCCGACTACCATAAAACTACACCACTAGTGGTGTCGGTGAGAAAGTCGTTGCATTGGTATAAAATACTCGTAATTCCCAACGACACAATCAGTGTGCAATGTTATGGTTCAGTGGCGTCGTTGGGAACAAACGGGGATGTGCAGTGTCCACGGGTTCAATAGTGTCGTTGGTAAAGAAAACAATTACCAACGCTACCAGCGGTGTCGTTGGTAACTAACGGATCTAAGTTGCAATAGACTGTTAGTGTACATACATAAGATCTGTGCATGAAAGAGAAAGTAGCAAGAGAAGATCGTGAGATCGTCAAATCGTGAGAGGAGATATGTTGTTAGTACCGCATGCAATGCTCCAGTGAAAACTGGTGAACACTACTACGAACTACACCGATCTAGGGAATAATTTGTTAAGCTGTTTAAGCAGTCTAGATGCAGTTTTTTATATATCTTTTCTTTCTAAAGCATCACCGAAGAAGAAGAAAATTATTCGTACCCTCACAAACACAGAATGGGGGTGGAGGGCAGATTTTTAAGTGGACTGTAATTTTGGGGTTTTATTTATTATTTTTGATTAATTGCCGTAGCCGTACAATAATAAAGCTTCACTGACCTGAAAGCTGTCTGGTGCACCGAAGTCTTCTGCCGGCGCCGGCCCTTGGTTCTCCTGTGTTGGCAGTTAAAGACACTAATGCACGCACAATAAGGAATTTGGCGTAATAAAATGGAAGATTGAATATAGCGTTGCGGGAAATTATATTTTAATTAGGTATATTAGCGGTAATTTATGTAACTTCTCGGTAGGAAGTTTTGAGTATGTTGTTTAGCCGAACGTCTCCGCGATACTTCCGCGATGCAACTGTCGCGTCGTCGTTCACTACGACATCTGTCTATATTTTTAACACCTCATTGAGACTTGCTAATAAATCAATGAAGCTAGTTCTTGACAAGCGGCGGCAATCAATCGCTCGTCCAGGGGGAATATAATGAAAGAAAAAACTTCCCCATTCCGTGCATTACGATTGTACCGATAAACTCTTTACTTCTCATTATCTTCACCTTCTTTATATACAAAAAAAGAACATTTGCTAATCATCGTTTAAATTGTATTTTACGTTTCATCGCACCTCCCAACCCAAAGGTTGGCTGCTATAAAATACCTGTAGGAATTAAGCTCGCCTTTTGAAGACCAAATGCAATAAAGTTTTTTAATTAAATAAATATCGTTCATCAAGATCGCTTCACAGAACCCGTGATTCCTTACAGTTCAAACTTATAAAATATGTATCAACGCAGAAAACGATCAGAAAAGATAAGCTCAACCAAAAAACCTTGTCAATTTCCTCGGTCAAAAATTTCAAGAACCTGATACCATAAAAAGAAAATTGTATTTGCTGCTGTAAAAATCTATTATGATTTATAGCCCCCGGGGTTCCGATCTCGATTTCCGAGGTTTATTTCCTGTTAGGTTCTTTTTGGCAGTATCTTTGTTTCCCTGATTTATTCTGTAAAGGAATTAAACTTTGGGATACAGTGTAATTGATTTACTTCAGTTTGGAAAACTTTATTTAGACGACTTGAAGTTGCCATTAAAGAGCCCGGATTAAAAGAAAGAACGATTGTGTGTGGGTAATAAACAGTACTTTATTTGAGGCATCGTCGACCACATGGTGTTACAGTTCGCCTGGACTATAGTTTGGGTCTAGTATCTACTTCGTAGATGAACCAAATCAAATTGTGTCTTTCATGCACCTCTAAATAGAACTTCTCTGATCGAACTAAAGGTTGGCTGGTAGAGAATGCTATAAGCTTTAAAGTTTAAGGCATTAAGCTCGCATTTTGTACGATATTGTACAATGAAGTGTAAAAATAAATAAATAAATCGGCTCAGTAGTTCCAAAATTATGACGTTGCAAACTTTTCAAGAATATCTATCTACACATACAAATTTGATTTGTAGTTGATTGATATGGGCTCATAAAGATCTACAACTTCTACCTAAATATTTTTTTCTGAAACGTACGTTTTGAATATAGCAAAAACTTGCTGTCGAGTGACGACTCCCGTCGACTTCTTTCTTTATGGATCCAATATTGGTGCGATCTCTGACCGCGTGTAAACGACGCGACGCCTAACAGAGTAGAATGTTCATTAAATGTTAAAAACCTCGATATGTTACTCAAAAACTTGATCAGTGATAAACTTGTATTTATTAGTTGACAACCAAAAATGTTGAAAAGGAAATGATTTGGATTTCGCATAAAAATAAATTAAATAAAAGCTACATAATGTTAAAATTGAATAGTTTTCTCTGTGAACAAACTCTTCACAACATACCCTTTCTTGCGTGCATCAACGTCTTTCTGATGTTGGAGGCCTTTTCAAAGACCTTCTCAATAAATCGATATTCTGCTCTTATCACGGTCATTACCGACAATTTTCTTCAAATCAATCCACCTCGTCATTCAATCATGAAATATTTGTAACATTTTCGTGCAACTCTAAGAATAAGAACAGTTATAAAGCTTTTCTAAAAGTGTATACAACAAATCCGCTCATATAACACGTTATCAAAAACGAAACTAAGAAAGCAATTTCTACTAATCTTCTGGGCAATCTCTGTATGTATCCAAGAGTCGCCACAAATCTTGCTATCACATACGTACGTAAAAAGGCGATTGTAATTTCTCTGTCTGGGTTAGTTACAATGAACAGAGTAGCAACAAGCCAAAAGGGGATTAAATGTTTCAAATCGCTTATGTAAGCTCTTCTGACTTTCTCGGGATCAAACACAAGTGCTGTTAGAGGTGCCAAAATGAGCAACGTCAATGACAGTATAGCAGAGTATAGAAAATAACTCCGCATGAGAGGAGAACCGGACTGCGTCGAACTCATTCTATACTATGTACAAAGTACCTCAAATCACACATGTAGGTTCTTTTGATCTTCTCAGGATCAAACACAAGTGCTGTTAGAGGTGCCTAAACGAGCAGCTTCAACGCCAATAAAGCAGAGTATAGAAAGAAAGGTGAACAGCACTGCGGCCAGCTGTCTATGTTGTGAATAAAGTAACAATAAGCCAAAATGGAGTTAGAAGCTTCAAAACACTAACACAGGCCCTTTTAACCTTCTCAAAATCGTATGCCAGTGATGTTAGAGGCGCAAATCTAAATGCTTGCATCTTCACCAATGTAATAAGTTTAACTTTGCGTGAGAATGAATAATGAAGAATGCGTGAGAAGAATAAGACTGCGTCGAGCTCAGTCTACACTGAAATTTTGTTTTTATGGCTTTCTTCTTGAGTTTTGCTTTGTCACGTTGACATTTTATGTATTCCAGAGACAAAGTCCAGCGATAAATAAAAAAATATATAGTTGTTGCTAAATAGGATTGCGCTTCCTATTTAGCACCACCCACTTTCTTGACTCTCTTTTCTTTCATCTCTCAGAGTTTAGGAATAGCTAGAAAGAAAGAAGTAGGTTAACCTTATAGCTTCAAAAGAACTACGAGTCTCACTGATCTATACTACAAAAATATAAATAAATATATATAATATCTATCTAAATACTTACGTTACTTATTTTTTTATGATTAGGATATGATATTGTATTTTTTATGAAAGGGTCCATTTGTTCCTTACATTATTATTTTTTAGTTAAAAAAATTAATTAAAATAATGTTTTTAGTTTTAATTGTATCTCTTCTAATTGTATGGACTAATAACTGAAATTGAGATATATTATTATTATTATTAAACCACCATAAAGTACCTCATAGTTTGAACGATCTCCAGGCCTCTTAACTGGTTCAAAATATTTGTCATTTATTAGATAATTCTGAATTTCTCGTGCTTATTGTGAATGAGTTATGGTTCGAATTCTCGCTTTCATACTAATGGCAAAAACTCCTACATCTATGATATTACTTTTGACACTTTTCACATATCATGTTTTTCTTTTCGCACACTGCTGGAAATGGGACATCTCGTGCGCATCGTCTTGTGCATCAGAGATGTATGATGGCCTGGAAATGCCGCGCTCGCTAAGCGAGTAGACGAGTCCACTCTTTTAGAAGTGGCATAGTTCCACACGACTTGTGGTAGCGGCTTTCTTATCCCCTTGTCGCCTTTTATCACACCCACAGGAAGAGATGGGATAGTGTTATTCAAAAACCGGCTCCCACCACACAGCCAATTAACTTTTTATGTATAGATGTAGGTACCTACTTAATTTTAAATTTATTTGTCCTGAGGCATGTGAAAATCCATAATGTGAATTTTATTTATAACCTATAAAAGATTCATCTGATTATAAATACCTAAATATTATGAAAATAAATTTTATATCAATCTAATCAAATTCATTCCAAGTCTTGTATCTAATCCCTTATAATTTATAAAACAATAAATAGTAATGCAAATTTTTATTACCTACGTTAAATTCAACAGATAAATATAGTTTGAGTTGACCTCGCCTAATGCTCAAAAGACTACCCCTGGATGTCCCTCTAAAAGGAAAGTCAACATGACCCCAGTACTCACAAGACGGATTTGAAATTGGGGCACACAAACCTCGTCTTTAACTTGCAAACTAACTTTTATATTGAATTTGAAACAAAAATTACTTTGCCATAAACAGCTGGACTTGAAACGTTATTATTTTGGACCTTTACGAAGTTTAATAAATATCAAAACATTTTAATTAATATTGCAAACATAAATATCAGTCACTCTGTTAAACATTTATAATAAAGACTCTCCAAGCCTTCCAATCCTTTGGAAAACAGGTCTGATCCGGTCCTCCGGATCAGACTTGTCATTCTCAATAACTTACAAATAATAATATAAACAGGCCATATCTATCGCATAATTTGTAACCGATAAAGTAGATATCTTATTGTAGAATTTATAAGATATCTCATAAATTCTTAAAATGGAGACAACGAATAAGAAAATATAGCATGGGACGTCCTCCGGTTCATTTTGACAATAAGTTATTTGTTTTCTTTTATATTTAATACGCAATAACCACACTAACTTGACACTCGCATATAACATCCTCTTGCAGGATATATGCCTCCTCTTGTTATTACGAGTGATTAAATTCGCCCCACGAGCCCGGAAAATACATATGACACAGATTTTTATAAATTCTGTTTTCTCACCATGTTTTCCTTCACTGCTGAGCTAGTAATATTTGATAAATTCACACTTAAGTACGAGCCGAGATTCAAGCTCAGACCCTCACGAACATGAGGGTGAGCTCACAAATGAATAGACACCCTACGGCTGTGACTCACAGTCGGAAAAATTCTAACCAAAATTCTTGTATCTGGCAACCAGAAAAACCTGGCCTTCGTCCATAAAAGCACAGAATTTGGTTATATTAACATCATATTAATACTTCTTGTTAAAATTGCAAGTGTTAGTTTCCTTGTTAATTGAACATTGCATTATCAACAATTGCATTAATTCTACTTTCATTATCAATATTGCAGTTAGGTATCTGTGTAACCTATATAATTTTAATTTAAACGAAAAACCAGTCAACAAGTAGAATTTCTTACAGGCGTAATGCAAATGGCTCTCAATGCACGCTAATACAACTCTCCATCATATTCCATGTATTCTGTGTTATAAATTTATGTCTGTATGTAAATGAGTTTTTGTTTTATTTATGGACGAAGGCGGTAGACGAGCATACAATTCACTTGATGGTAAGTGGATACTGTCGCCCATAGATATCCGCGATACATGCCAACATTAGTCCAAAATGACAAACGTTGGCATGCCCCCGGATGCGCTGCCTACCTTTAGAGACATAGGAATGGATTTGGAGAAAGGGTTGGGAAAATGGGGAGGGATAGGATGGGAATGGGCTCTGCCATATCTCACTCACTACCGATACACGTACGTACATTAGGGAAATAAGATAAAGTGGGAAATGCAGTACATTTCAAGGGTAGTCTTTCGTGAGAGAGGGGTGACGTGGCCAGTCGAGCGCGCCCAGCAGCTGTTGGATTGCAGCGTGCACTCTCCCCCTCAGTGCAAGCAGTAAGTATGTATGTATGACATTCCCTTACCAGAATGATAAAGGGTTTTTTTTATACTACCTATCGTCCTATCAACTTTACGGTTATTAAGACCGAATCGTTTGAGACACGCGTCGTACTTGCGTGAGCTCTTTCCGGTACGCACTTTCTTGACTCGCTACAAATTTCTTTCATCTCTCTCCTAAAAGGGCTGGTGCGTTAACTGCTGAACAATATGCACGTTGTATTGTAAATGAGAGATGTATGGCGTTTAAGCGCCACGCTCCACACTCCAGGTGGGGTAGTTCCTCAGGGCTTGTGGTAGTCGCCTTGACGGCACCCACGGGAGAGATGGGGTGATGCTATTCTATGGTAGGCCGGCCTACACCACATGGCCATCAGACACATTACCTCATAAAAGAATTTATTGTCAGAATGACATTTGCTCTGAAATTGCTGCAACACAATACCACAATTATTTCCGTGAGATTTTCTCGAACTTAACTTCATTTGTGCTAGAGGAAACTGTTATAAAATTCAAGACGTTCTTGTTCCTTGTATTCTTAATGCCCTGGAGGCGATGAGTGAATTCGTTTATCTTACTGCCATAACTTCATCACAACTTAGTTTGCTGTACAACGTATCTTTCCTTCTATTTATATCATATATTTTAACATTGTGACAGTTAAGAATGCCGATCAGCCGAAATGTTTATAAATTCGACGAATTTAATAAAATACTTAAATGAGATATTTTTTGTTACTTTATTTTAAAAATCAGATGTTAGAACTTGTTTCCATTTGTACAGAATCTTAAAACTACTAAATTTTAAGTTAGAGAATATTAGTCCTTCGACGATAAAGTCCCTTGCTAAAAATTCGTCACAATTAGTTATAAAATTTTCATACTTCTATGGTACTTCTATTATGATGCATATTACTTAATTACGGATTATGAAATTTCAAAATGTTTTTACTAAAATATTGTTTCGTAGAAGGGATCTAGGATCGTATTATATCACTAGGGATCATTGCGCCATCGTATATGGCGCAATGACGTCACCGGCTCGCCCGTTCGGTGGCGCATTGCCGGCCAAACTCCCATCGTCCTCGCATCCTGCTTGAGTTTGCATCCAAGTTTTTAGCGTTAAGTAAATTGTAATAAATAGGAATACACGATTTACATGGGATTTTGATTTTTTTATTTCCACGTATCTTCCCGAAAACTCAGACTTGCAACTTACACAGACAGGTCATTATATCCACTACTCTAACGCCTAAACCAACAAACCTATATGGACTTAGAAATAATTTCCTAAGCAATAATGTTAAAAGTGTACTAAATTCTATTTTTTATAATTACATATTGATAGCGTGCACGTTTGTAACATGATCAAACCTATATCTCTCTTAAGGTTGCTATCGCACACGATTCAACTTTCGGCAAACGATTTCATTCGGCTTTTGGAAACTTTCTACGAAAAATCTGTATACCACGAAAGATATCCCACAATTTCGTAATAGATATAAATGGAATATTACAGAATGTAATAATTTTATATGAATTCTGTGCTTCGGATATTCAATTAAATATATTGGACATTATTAATAAATTACTGTTTAATGCTTCAGTAAACGGAAACGTTGTCGAAGTCGCGTCACGGGAGACTATTACTAAAATTAAGCTGCAAAATTGAATCGTTAATAAATTCCCTTTGCAATTAAGAAGAGCGCCCTTAATTGATTTTAATGGTCCATTAACATTACGTTTTGTCCTTATATCATTATTTTCAATTGCACTAAATTATGGACTACTCTTTAAAATACCGTTTCCGTCAGAATATATACCTATAGATAAATTAAAATTTTCTGTTTTGTAAATTATTAATTCCTATCGCATTTATTTATATTTTATTATTTTAACAAAACGTGAACTTAAACACTATAAAGCATTTTCTTCCAGCCAACATTGTGGCTGTTTAGTGATGGTATGGTAGTAAGTGAAACAACATTATTGAATATAAAAAATTTACTTCCCTTTATATTTCCTATTCTCCATTTCCCAGTACTTTTTTTCCAATTCACTCCAAAATTTTCAAAGGTAGAGGCGACACATCCAAGAGCATCTAAGTTCGTCATTTTTGAATAATGTATATCACGGATGTGTATACAACCAAACTTAATCATTTGATGACAATTTGACATTTGTTGTGCAGCTTTTTGACACCAATTAAAAGGCTGTCTCAAAAGCTCGTACTCAGAGCATAAAAAATATAAAAATAATCTCATAGTCTTTGGGAAACAACTATAAATATCTGTATAATCTGTCATATCAGGCCATCCTATCACGATGACAGACTCTAGATCACATTCTAAAGGTTCTCAATTTTTTACTGATTTACAATTTCCAAATTAACTTTATTGTGGACATCAAGACGTCTCGACATTATCTACGAGACGCTAATTCTACAATGCTCACGGATTACCACTATTCATTTTGGAGACATAGAAATTCTAACGTACGAGTATGTTCAAATGGCACGGTTTTAAAGGAGTAACCCAAAAGGTCCTTCCCATTCCCGTAACAAGGGGGACGAGTTTCACTCAAACACATTTGGTAATTTCGTTGGACAATCTGCTAATCCAGACTTACATAATTCATGCTGCATTGCTCGTTCTCATGCTCCTAGCATTAAACCCCTTAGTGGCTATGACTTGGGTGAATGGGGGCTACTTCGCTAATCCTGACATCGTCCGTCGAGCGTACTTGAAAGAACTGAGGGATTTATCGCCATTTTGGATCGCAGGAGCCTTATATGTGACGACAAGTCCCCCAACGCATATAGGCATCACTCTGTTCAGGATATACACAGTTTCAAGATGCGTTGAAGTGCTAGCGCACGTTATAAAGCCAGCGCCTCCGTGTCTCACAGACTTAGCTCTCATCATATCATATTTCATCAACTGCTATATGTGTATACATATCATTTATTTTTATAGGAAAGCTTTGTGATATATTTGATAATTGCTATATGAATATTATGTTTTTATCAAGGAAATCAAGTGCGTGAAAGAAGTTAACTTATAAATAAATAAAAAAAATTACAAATTAATAAATTACACATAATTATTTAATTACTCATACCAGGTAACTAGTAAAATGTCAGTATTTTACTAGTTACTAGGAATATGTTACTAGTATTTTACTAGGAATGTGTGACTCGTTAGAACTGAAGCGATATTTAACTCTAGCGATATTCATTCTGCATATCATTAGGAACCGTTCCAACGCGTGGATCTTCTAAACAGGACTATCCGACTGTTCGCACCGGATACTTATATCAGGGCGCGGAGATATCATATGTTCGCGATGACGTTATCATATACCGCCTTAAACCGTTCCTTGACTTCTTGACACCTCGGATATAAGAATAAATAATAACTAAAGTAGAAGGGAAACTATCTAATAACGGCTCCAACTTCCGACATTTGTCAATTGGCTACCTACTCGTACTTCTCTTCGCCTACCGCTATCGCCTCTCGAAAGCGTCAATGTTGTCAACTTGTCACTATCATAAAACTAGTGTACTTAATTTGTATAGTATACCTAACTTGTAAACAGTAATGGAATTAAACAAAACTAATAAATACTCGTATATATTCTAAATCGGGTCTGAACGCGTATTATTATACGTGTTCAGGTATGTCAACTCGTGACCACGGCTGGTGTAACCCGGGGCCGAAACGTCGAGTAGGAATAAAAGGTAAACAAATACCTTTATTATACGCGTTCAGACCCAATTTAGAATATAAAATGTGTACAAAAAGCGAAAGTTTAAAAAATAATTATTAATTACCTTTCAATCAGTGTTTCAAAAGATTATGATTAAGTGCTAGGTTAAGTTAAGTTAAATTAAACTAGAATTACAATACCTACTATCTACGCTTCCGTGAACGCGGCGTTTTCAGGCCCGGCAGTGACTAGCCAGCCAAGCTGCCGTGCGGCAGTACATTAATTCAAGGTCGCGCGGGAGTTTCCCTTCTACGGAGTTATTATTTCTTCTTGTCTCAGCAACCGTATGAACTGTTTGTGACGGATGGGTAGACTGATAACTGAATGTAAGAAAATGCTCGAAGCCAGAATGTGAGTGAATAATTAACTATATTAAACTTTAAGCCTTGTTATTTGTAACGTTCAGTTTATAATACTGTTATGTTATAAATGTTAATGTTAAACACACAAGCAGGAAGTATTTAACTGGGCTTATTATAACTATCACACAGCAATTAGACTCGTTTTGTATTCAACCACACTCAATTATAATAAATATAATTCCACTGAGAAGTTAGTGGATGAATTTATTCTAAGACTGCTGTTATTCTCTTTACGTTGGAAATGATTATTAAAAAATGGTATTTAATTTTTATAGCATGTGTAAAATAAAATACTAATTAAATAACAATAAAAATAACATATTGTTTAACACTGAACACATACCTATTTAAATATTTGTAATTTTACAATGACTGTGGCAGTTGTGAAAATAAAATATGTATTCGCAACATATAGGAATGTTTTAAGGAAAGTAAAAATATTTCTGTACATTTTCAATCCGTACAAAATCAAGGATGCTGGCAATCCAGTCAAGATTATCTCTCCTCCTCCTCGAAGCAAACACTTTGACAAATGTTTATTGAACGTCTAATTAATTCAGAGGTTTGCTTAGTTTCGGCTAACCCAGCGATTGAATCTATTTCCCAGTAGCGCTAAACTAAATTGTTTTGTTCGAGTGTGTGGTAAGCTTACCAATATAAATAAAGAACAGTAGCAAAACTGAGAAAAAACTTTAAAATTGGGCAGTATTATTGTATCGAAAGAAGGTGACAGAGGAGCAGACGACCCACTTGATAGTAAATGGGCCGGTATCCGCACATACTCGTACATGGTCGACATCCGGGATACACGCCGACGTCACTCAAAATTGATAAATGTCAAAAGCCCTATATATCCCTATAATTATATCCCTAAATCCCTATAACGTTCATCATTAAAGACCGGAATTGGAACTAGTAGGTATATTGGAATTCGTAGCGTAAAATTAATTCCAGTCAGATTTAGGAATGGATTTAGGGGATGGGTTGGGAAAATGGGTAGGGCATATCTCACTCATACCGCAACACGTACGTAAGATGAAGTGGGAAATGCTGAACATTTCATGGTAGTCTTCTGTAAGAGAGGGGTAACGAGGCCAGTCGAGTGCGCACAACGGCTGATGGATTGCAGCGTGCACCCTCCCTATCTAACTGAAATATATATGACTAGCAAAATCCAGCAGACGTTGTCCTGCCTGTGTATATTTAGTTACCTCTGTATATAAAATCACAAATTATTCTGTTTTGTCGTCGATATGATTTTTGCGACGGTTGAACGGTATAGAAGTTGATGTTCTGCAGCACCAGCTAGTGGCGAGTTACAACAAAGTCGATAGCTCGAAAATATTCTCCGTGCTCAAATACCTATGTATACCAATTTTCATGGTGATCGGTTGAACGGTATAGAAGTTGATGTGCTACAGGGCCATCTAGAAGCGAGTTACAAACCAAGTAGATAGCATAAGAACCTTCTCCATGAAAAAATACATATTCGCGTATGTGCCAACTCTTATGGTGATCGGTCAAACGGTGTCGAAGTCTATTAACATCATATATACCAACATCCATTTATATATATATATATACATATATATAATAGAAAAAGATTTTATAAAATAAAAACGTCACCTCAGTCGGGGTGGCCCACCAGCTAGGCCCACCAGACAATTTGATATATCAGGAAATGCGGCTAGATAACGAGCAACTTTTTCTCAGCCGTTTGTTTCTAATTCGTTTTCGGCTGTCAAAAATTAGTAGAATATGATAGCGTTTAATTGACAGAATCCGAACCAAATCGTGATTAATAGTGATGATTAATAAAGATGTCATTTTACAGTTTTTGTTACGGCTCTGTTTAAATTTTACACATTTATAGAGGAATAAAGGATTGACCAGCGGGTGGTTAACAAAATGAAATCGGCGTTTCTGTGTGAGTGAATAACATTCCAATCTTTACAGCTTCATGGTACATTCTCCATTCTTATAGAATACTCTATTGAGTGCACACACGCAAATTAATTAATTAATAAAGGAGGCTGTTCGGTTTTGTTGGCGTCAACTCCATTAAATTTGGAGGGGCTTCGATTTTGAATTTGAACACGTAGAAGTTGTGATTGAATTTTTCGTGTTACTTTTGTTTTTTTAGAGACACAAGTGGATACTATCGCCATGGACATCTGCGATACATACCAACATCAGTCGCGTGCGCAGCCTACCTTTGTAGATTTGAAGAATTTGGAAAAGGGTTTGGGAAAAACGATGAATAGGGAGCATAACGGGATGAGGAGTTTTCCTAATTCCATTACGCCCCCAATCCCCCTTGGGGGAAGGGATGGTATGGGGAGTCTAGGCTATAATAGAATAAGATGCTTCTTTGTGTTATATTTTTTGTTTTTATACATAACTACACATTCTAATCTCACTGGACTTCACAGTATGCCGCGTCGTTCTGATTTGTCGATTACAAATAGCGTTGTTAGTATGTATACCAAAAAGTTACGCATGCAAAGCACTCTTAACTCATATTTATAAGAAGATATTTCACTTTATTACGCTAACAAGATTTCCACTTCGATCGAATTCTAAAAAAACACTTAATTATAATATCAGCATTCAGTACACAAACCCAAGCTTGATTGTTGACATATTTTCCCTATAAATTATACCTCTATTTCGATTTCCACAAATCGTAAACAACTCCGTGATACAGGTCACGTTTGCTAGTAAAATTTGGATTAGATACATATTCGGTGATTAAGATTTCAATCATTTTTGTTGCTCGTGGAATAGGAATAACAATATGATGAACTAACTTTTGTACAAGGTTTCGCCTTAAAATTATTATTTTGTGAAATCTTCTAATAGGTGGAGTTCTCTCTTCTTTCCAAGTAATAATCACCAACCAAGTAGTTGACCTAGATACTGCTGTACATAGAGCTTTTCTAAAGCTTGCGATCACACACTATGCACTCTTGTCGACTCATTATCGGAGACTTTTTTCAAGGCTTCGTCAACTGTCAGGACATTGCATCAACATTTTATTCTAGTAAAGGGGGGCAGAGGAGCGAACAGTCCGGCTGATTGTAAACTGTTACTGTCCCCATGGAGACCCATGATACATGCCAACGTCAATGGAAAATTACTAACATTTCCACGTCCGCAAATGTGAAAATCTTGAAAGATTAGCAAATCAGAATATTGAAAATATCAATCGTTCGTTGAAGAAAGTATTAGAAAAACTGGCAGTAAGCCAGTTATTCAATCTCATTTAGCTAGCTTCCCTCATCGCTTCAGATGATGAAAACAGAACGTGTCGGTATGATACGCAATCTTTCCTCCAGGCTCCTTCCACATCCAATATCCATCCAATGCAATGGAGTACAATGACGGAATGTTACGACTGCATGGGAAGAGAGGCTCTATGAGTTACTAGCTCCTACTAATCACTTAGTAACTGCGCGAGCTTTGTCAAAACATTTATCAACATATTTTCAATAATATTCTATGAACAAACAGCCTCATTGCAGCCTCAATTTTATTATAAACGTGGATTCAACACACGTCCGCTTTATTTTTCCATCGTCATCACACGTCCGCAATACGTTTTCTATTTCTTTTTTTGCTGACCGCGGAACTGATTGATAAAAGGAATATCTAAAATATCGAAACTCGCAATATGAATCAGCGCGTGACGGAAAAGTGATGGAGGGAATCTCACAAGTTCCAGTTCGCGACATAGAGGAAATTTTCACTACAATAGAGGGCTTTCACTTTTAAGACTTTAGTCGATTGTTTCTCACCAATAGTTACAAATAGTACTTTGTTTGTTGCGTTATAATAATATAACCACTTATCATTGAAGGAAAGTACCTCTACGTGCTTTGCTTATAAAGTTACTAACGTAACACGGCCTTGATTTAGAATGGGACAATATGTAGTGATATTGTTGGAGGTAACATTATAACAATGTCCCTTTGATAAAAAGTGAAGTCAACTTAATACGGTGTATCCTCGTGAGTAATTCATTTAATGACACAAAAACGAAAACAATTATTGTTGACTTTTGTGTAAACTATCTGTCTAAATTATTCGCTAAATTATTTTCATTCAAGCCAATATTTTCAGAACGTTTGCTTCCATGGAAAAGAAAGTCACTTAATAACTTCGTTATATCTATTAAAAACATTAAATGACCGATAACAGCCATGTTAAAACTATCAAAATAAAACAATTATATATAAAGTTTAAATTAGCGATAAAATTAAGTTGTCAAGCTATTCAAAGTAGGATTCACTGCCATTAAACGACAACAGACAATAGACATCTTTTTATTCCGGACAACACAACACACAATAATTTGTAACATTAAATATAAAGAGAAAACAAGATAAATATACATAGAATAAGTACCGCAGACCAAATAAACGCCAAAGTTTTGAAAAGGAGTTGCTTCAATCCTTTTCAAAACTTTTATTTTGTTGCTAATCAAGCTATAGATTAGCTGCAAGTAGCAAATAAGTAGTATTCTAAGTAGCTAAGTAGGTACTCCAAATAAGAAATTAATTAAGCGATAAACAATAAGTATAACAACAATAAACAAAAGCGATAACAATATGTACTCAAAAGATCATAATTTAGCAAATCGATCGATACAGAACTCAACGAACGTCCCATACTTGCACATTCGTTGAGAGAAAAAAAATTTACTTGCTTGTTGCTACACGCCGGTAGCCGAAAAAGTAATGAAATAGAAATCCAGCCAGGCTTTGTACCAACGACACTTTTATTAGAGCCTGGGGAAAATGAATCTGAAATTTTATCGCTTTATGACAAAAAGCAATAAAAGTGTATAAGATCTATAAAAACAAGGATATACAAATGTAAATAATATTGTAATCTTAAGCAGTATTGAAATTTTAAATTTTGATTATAAATTTAGTGTTGTAAAAATAAGCGCTGAGCGGTCGATGCTTGTATACTATTTTTTGGTACGGACTGGAGCTCGAATCTACGAGTATTATGTTTGGGATGACAGATTTAACAAGAAACAAATAATCCAGACATGTCCTGATATCGTGATATAAATACGAGTATGTCCTTGAACTTGGAGTGCGGAAACGTGAGGCACATATTAGTGAATTAAATGCTTGCATTTGTAATTTGTAATTGTGAACTATATAATAAATATTATAAGAAAACGTCATCTTATCTCGTTGTTTGAAGCAAAGTTCTATTAACAAAGAAGTAATAAACAAGTTTAAGGAGTTAACAGTGAATTTATGTATCTAGATGCTATCTGGGTTTTGATTCTGTTTAATTTTAAACTCCCTCTACTTATCTGCGTTTTATTGGCTTATTTTCTTCATTCCCATCGTCATATATAAGTATCATCGTCATTTGGGGAAGATTTCACGCCGCATTCCCACAGCCGCTGGGCGCACTCGACTGGCCACGTTACCCCTCTCTCACAGAAGACTACCTTGAAATATATTGCATTTCCTACTTTATCGTGTTTCCCCAATGTACGTAAGTGTTTCGTTAGTGAGTGAAATATGCCACAGCCCATTCCCATCCCATCCTATCCCTCCCCATTTTCCCAATACATTCCTTAATCTGTAAAGGTAGGCCGCGCATTCGCGGGCGTGCCAACGTTTCTCATTCTGGACTGATGTTGGCTTGTATCACGGATGTCTATGGACGACAGTATCCACTTACCATCAGGTGGACCGTATGCTCGTCTGTAAGCTATTTCTATAAAAAAAAATTATAAAAATATATAAATATATCAGAATTGTCAGAGCGAAATGAGCTAATCTATCTGAAATTAAACGTCTATCTATCTTATCTAATCCTCACGACACAAGGAATCCTAGGGTAGGTATCGAGGTCCTGATCCATGAAATTCTCTGATATTTTTTCTTGTTTGTACAATATTTTATTACTATTAAAACCAAAGATTTTTGTTAGTTTGGCAGTAAAACAGATGATTCTGCTAGGTCGGCAGCGCAACCGCATACCCCTTGGGGTTGCGGGTATACATCGGCTACGTTGACCATTTACCAACATTCGATCAGCTTGCCCCTATGCCTACTTTCATATAAAAAAAGCAAATAATATCAGATGAACAGATAAAAGAAACAAGGCAACAAATCTTGTAAGACTTAAATAATTTATTCACTTGTAACATAACATGTAGGCTTCCAGTCTTACGTAGTAGTTACACGTAATAAATTGTATTCAGGGACAACTATTTGTAAGTAACAAAAGTCGTTATGGGACCGGGACAACAATTTGCCCGCAAAATTTATTCCCAACCTTATTCGAAGTGTTTTTGAATTTTGGGATATTCGGCTCCGTGATTAGTTTCCGAATAGCTCCTTTTATCATTTGCATGTTTGAATTAATGTTTTGAT
Source organism: Sesia apiformis (assembly GCA_914767545.1). NCBI lineage: Eukaryota > Metazoa > Arthropoda > Insecta > Lepidoptera > Sesiidae > Sesia > Sesia apiformis. The sequence goes on from OU611958.1 coordinate 4,584,725, forward strand.
AAAATTTCTCAAAATGTTTTTGTCCGTATCAACTTTAGGGTTATCCGCTAATTTTCTCACTTCATTCTGTCACCGAACTCGATTCTCCACTTTTCAGAAACTTTGAACCTTTACATAAACAATGCAATAATTTAATCTATGTATGTAAGCTAATCGTTTTAAATAAATTTTATTGAATAAAAATTAACATTACATAATATACTTAATACAACAATTAATAATTATGCGACCTTATCGCATAAGCGATCTCCTTCAAACAAGCAATATTTCAATGTCTGTTACTGTTTTGTTTTATCTTGGGGTGCAATAAACAGTTTTATCTATCTGTCAATCATAGGATAGAGATCATTTTGGAAAGATATTAGTAGTGGAAAATATTAGTACTCTTTAGTAATATTTTTGAGGATAAAAGTAATGACAAAAATAATTTATACCATGTGGCAGCACAGAATCCTTAAGAACGATTTTCTTGCACTCACCTAGTAGTTGAATGGAAATGGAAAGAAATGTATAAAAGGAAGATTATTTAGTAGAAATATTGAGTCAGCTCCTCTTGGCTGCCTTTATGTATGGTTTGGTGTTAAATAGTAGCTAGAAATGTTCAGCATATTTTCGTATTACATTGTTACAATGACTTTCCATGTATATTATATATTAATTGGTGGGTGTAATGATAGGTAAGATTGGATGAAAAAGAGGTCGATCTGTAGCACACTCTCTATAGATCTGTAGCACACTGTCTATAGATCGACCTCACCTATATCCCCTAAAATATTACATACTAATTTTAAAATATTACAGTACGATAATTGAAACTCGCTCGCAGCAGTCGCTGCACATGTTTTCCCCTTAACACAGATGTTAGTGTTTACCACACACATGTACACAAATTTTCTAATTCTTTGTGATTATTATTCTTTGTCATTGAGAGGGTTGCCTGGGCCCAAAAGTCTCACAAGGAGCGTCCTTGCGACCTAAAGAATCTATCATGATTCCTCCAAATTACAGTTCAGCAAAGGTCCCATATATTTTATGAAGCAAGGATAAAACTGCTTTGATCAAATCCCGATTCAAGAGGTGACCTCCCAGAAATCAGCTTCTTCTGTATGCCTAATCTGTACAATCTTAGAGTATAAGGATAGGAGATGAGGCTCGAGAAATTTTTAAAAATCTTGAAGATGTGTATCCACCAATCCACACTGGGCCCGCGTGGTAGACAAAGTTCAGGTTAGGCCCCATATGGAGTACTGCTCACATCTCTTGGCCGGCCGGTGCACCTAAATATCAATTGGACCCATTTGACTCCATCCAACGACGTGCTGTTTGAATTGTCGACGAGCTCACTCTCACGGGTGGTTTAGAGCCCCTGAGCATTCAGAGAGACGTTGCATCACTCTGTGTGTTCTACCGCCTGTACAATGGGGAATGCTCTGAAGAACTGTTCAATATAATTCCCACCTCGGGTTTCTACAACCGCACCTCCTGTCACAGCAGTGCGATCCATCCGCATTTCCTCGATACGGAGGTGTCGCGTACTGTTCCGTTCAAAAATCATTTTATACCGTGAACCCGTGGACTGTGGAATGAACTACCTCAAGAGGTCTTTCCATTAAATTATTATACAATATGGGGTTCTTCAAGAAAGCTGTAAATAGAATTTTGCAAGGTCGAAGGCACACCCGCATACCCGCTGGTGTTGCAGATATCCATGGCAGCGATAACACTTACCATCACGTAGGATCGCTTGCTCGTCCGCCTACCTCACTATAAAAAAAAATTACCACCCGAATCCCCCCAGTGATTTACTAGGGGAGGCTTGTGCCCTGCAGTGGGACGTTGTATACAAGTTATTGTGAATCTACATAAAATCTGTAGACTGATCTTTCTGAAAACCTCATTCCTTTGAGATCCTTCCAAAAGCTACAGTGATCCGTTATTAGAGCCCTTGTGAGTCCTTTCCTTTTTGTCCAAAGGTTGACTGATCGACAATGCTTTATGACCTTAAGTCGTACATGTTGTCTATAAAATAAATGTAGGTAAATGGCGCAAAATTATTTGTCACTTTAAATAAATTAGATCATAATAGATCATTAGAGTGCATCATTTCATTTGTAGACAGATCCTCGTATTAAATTAGATCTTTGTCAGAGAATTTACATTCTTTACTACAGTTAACCTTCACTCCAAAACGTTAAATTGATTAATTGTTAAATTGATGAGTAGCTACAAAATCAACGAATGGCCTTTGACGAGAACCTTCGAGGACTCGTTCGGAAAATCGGGTCATTTATCTCTTTTAATTCTACATGTAAATTCATAGCAATCGGATGCTTGAAAATTACCAGATAGCTATCTAACATCCGAGAAACAAATTAAAAGTTACATCCCCTCATTAAAATTTATGAAAATTCTAACAAAAAATCCGCTAACCTAAAATTGCCCGAAGCTTCTTTACTCCGAAAACGTTTGAGCCATTCGATAGGTAGCAATTTTAATTTTCTTATTAAATAAAACGAGACCAATATTTTAACCGCATTAATTTTCTGTGGAAGCATTCCAGATATTTCTCCAGTTTATAAAGATAGGCACAAACGTAGTGGCCATTAATTGTATCGGCAATTTGAACTTGCAATTTATTCCTTTTGCGTTTTAAAGCGACCATTAAAATTGTTTTCCAGTTACAGTTAAAATGAATTGACTGTGTTATAAATCGTAGGAAATATTTTTTCAAGAAAGCTTTGTGTAACCTAGTGTCAAGAAACGAAGTTTTAAATGTTTTGGATATAAATACACAGATAAGTTTTGATATAGAAGCGTCTATGCCATAGCTATTTCAATCAGAGCTAGACAATACTTGTAGACCCTATACAAATATGTTTATTTTTATAAGACTGCATAATAGGCTTGTACGACACCTATCAACGTCGTGTTTTATGGGTTATTTCGAAATATCCTTTCTATATAAAAATGTGCTATTTGGTGAATAAGCTGGAGGGAACATTCTTAAACGACTGAAATTTGATTCCGTACCTCTAAAATTAAGACAATTTAACAGTTCCAAAATACTCATTAAAATTAAAGTCAATACATATAAGCAATATCTGAATATGTCCCTCGATTAAACTTTTTTTTATATAGATAAAATGTAGGAAAAATAGCAAAATCTACAATTGCTATTGGCACTTCTTTTGTTATATACAAACTACAAGCAATCTTTTACAGATAGCGATACTATTTTTAGAACACTACAGATATTGATTCCAAAACCATCTTCTCTGAGGATTTTCCTTCAACTTCCTTCATGAAAGCGTCTGTAAACTAAAATGGCATGAAACTTTTCACAACCCGGAACAATACTTTGCATATAGATAGTCTATTAACAAAAGGTCATGACGCTACGAGTTGAATCCAATTGTAGAAAGAGGAACGCGGTCAAGTACTCGGGGCAGTTAGTTTCGTAATTCCTTTTGTGAAAAATAAAAGGAAATTCTTTTAAAAGTTAATTCTTCGTGTAGCCGCGGGTGTGCCCAATGTTTTAGGATGCCATCAAATCACAAACCATATAATTAAAACGGTTCCTTGTCCAATCGTCCGTCCGTCGTTCAATCCAATCGTCAAGAGCATATTGACTTACATTACGACACAATCGTCTTTCAGCTGCTTGATATAGGTCTCTCTCAAGATTCTTCATGGTTAGGAGTCCAATGACGTATCATATATATATACTCGTATACAGGTATATTATTGAGACATATCGGTACCTATGGAAAATTCTAAAACTATTAGAAATAGCGAAATTTGTTCCAAGGAATCATGGTGTCGATTTTAGAGTTATGATAAATTGCATTTAAAGATTTCCAAAAAATATTCATACACAATTGGGAATTGAACCCGTTCGTTTTCCAGAAAATCGTAAGTTATTTTATAATATTCCGCTAATAATGTAGGCTGTAAGTGATAAATCTTTCTAAAGAACCTTGAGTCTAGAATAAAAAGTTAGATTTCATCTAAATCATCAGTTATTAAATACAGTAAGGATTAATGGATATTGTTACTAAACCTCTTGTTTAGTTGCTGTAGACAAATGGGTCTATTTATTTAAACTTTAATCAGGGGACGATGAAAGATCGCTAAGAGATAATCTGGCGAGACGATGGAGATTAATGGCCAAAATATTTATACCAGCCAAACAATAGTTAAAATATCTACATAAAATGAAAATTATAACAAATAACAATACACACTATCTACATAAAGCATAAACTATATAAACCGGATTGGCACCGGAACAGCAAAACATTGTATATAGCAACTTTGCATTATCGTAATAATTACTATAAAATCAATCTTTTGGAATATTAGGATCGATAAAATTATCGACTAAGATAATTTATTTGATGTGGCAACACAGAATTCTTAAGAGTTACTATCTTACCCTCGCCAAAATACTAATGGAATGGAAACAAAAAAAGTTTGAATTTGACATGACACCTAAGTAAAACATTTGAGATGTTCGCATTTCTTGCACATATTTATCTATTTAAACGAGTCTTAACGCGAATGTTTACCTCATTTATTTTATTTATTATAAACGTATATATTTATATATGTATTATAAATGTATTTATTATAAATAACGTAAAAATTCACGTTAAGACCCGTTGAAATAGATAAATATGACACCTCCGTAAGAAGATGACAGACGAGCATCCGCGCTACAGTCAACGTTAAAACTCGATGAATATAAACAATATATCTGATATTCTACATTAGATTGAACTGATATTTGACATGCCAACATCAATCCAGAATGACGAACGTTGGCACACCCCGGATACGCTGCCTACGTTTAGAGACATATGTATGGATTTGGAGAAAAGGGATAGTTTAGAAAAATAGAAAAATGTGGAGGGATAGGATGGGATGGGAGTGAGGTCTCTCATAACTCACTCACTAACCAAACGCGTACATTGGGGGACTATTCCCCCAAGCCCCCAATGGACGTACGTTCATGTTATCCCCATATTTTTTCACACTTTAAATGGGAAATGCAATACCTACATTTTATGTAGCCTTCTGTGACAGAAGAATAACTTGGCTGTGGGATTGCACCGTGCACCCTTCCCCTGTGTCTCTTCTTATTTACAATCTCTCAACACATTACAATTTTAACAAGTCATTTAACATTCACATGGTCGTTAAACTGAAACAGCATCACAATTTGGGCTTCTTTATTCAAATGCGGTATAACAGTGTAAAAATGCGGCCCATACCTTTGGCAACAAAGGGAGTTGGCCAAAAAGATAACACGTTGTTATTATCGGTGAATTATGGTTATTGGCAAACCTTTTTTATACATAACCCTTGCTTTGTAAGTACATGAAACCGTACACTTATTAAAGTATCAGGCTGGGAAAAAATGCCAGTTCGGTTTGTTTTAAAAACAATATCATCTTTACTAACTTTAACGTGTTCATTACAATGTGATTTTTTTTCCATTCAATATCGCCATTTTAAAGAGTTGTTTAAAGTAAATTTTTATAGTTCAGTGAGTTTATAATTATCTCATATCTACTAACGTTTTTGTTAGTTGGAAATTATTATAATTGGTAAGAATGCACCCGGTTCGTTCGGTCCTAGAGACGCACTCTGTTGTTTACGTTGTTTATTTTGTTTTTTCGTTCTCCACGCTTTCCTTTCGAAATTGCACTAAAGTGACTCGCTGCATGTGCCCGCTATGTATCTAGCCCCCGTGTCGCGTTGTCACGAAATGGTGTTCTGGAACCGAACAATATATGGATTGATAAATATTACACACGCCTATGGCCCAGATTTTTTTCACAAGCACGAAGATATCTGTTTATACCACAGTCAACCATTGTAAATAACTTTTGATGAGTATTAAGTTGGCAACACTGACAATGGAATAATAAAGTCTATGGTCGGCAATACCATATCAGATTTTTAAAACCCGTCTTTATGTTGTACCAAAAAATACCCTGTCAGTTTTACAAATGGAAGAGGTCATACAACTGCCTCGCAGTAACAATAAAGACAGTTACCGCGTACGCGCCATAGCACATTCATTCATTCCCCGCTCCTTACTGCCGATTGTAAGACACGACATGTTTTTATATCCCATTTTACGATTACGACTATTTGGAATGTTATTTGGAGCATAACCCTGAGTGAACTGTAATTGCTGTATTCTTTATACGAGTATTAATATGGGAATAATACATTTGTATAAGAGATATCGCATTCAAGCAGGCGGGCCACATGATAAGGTAAGACAGGGGGTAAGACAGATGCCACAGGGGGTAAGACATCTGTAACACCATGCGGGTGTGCTGCCGACCTAGCAGAAACCCTGTCCACAGGTCTCTTGAAGAGTCCCATGCCTAACAAAGCGGAAAGATCGTAGCTGGCAGTTTATTCTAAAACTCTCAAGTTTACCATGTAAAGTGTATTGATGACCACACTGTATGCAGCGATTCTTTGTCAAGGAAGTGAGTATGAACCACACGACGATGACAGGAGGTACCAGGGTAAAAACACAAATTTAGCATCACATTTAACAGCTTTTCAGTACATTCCCTATATAATAGGCGTTACAACACGCAGAGACGTGCAGTATCGGCTGCTGAGTGATTCTAAACCGCCTGTGAGAGTGGGATCATCGACAATTCGGACAACATGCCGTTGGATTGAATCAAAAGAGTCCAATTGGTATTTCGGTGTATGGGGTGCGTTGGACATGTTTCTTTTTACAATGTCTTTATGATAGAGATGATTCCGTATCTCATATTCAATAGAGAAGTGAAGTAAGTTGTTAATGTTATTAGTCCTGTACTTGTTATTACTTGTAGTTATATTCAGATCAACTGGCTGTCAATTGTTGGCCGGTACCTTCTGCTCTTTCAAGATCTGACCTTATGTTAAAGGTGTGCTTGGGCCGGAACCAGTCACGCAGTATTTGTGCGCTATTATGTAACTCGCTCATAGAAACAGGTGAACCTATGTCCATAAACACCTTAATAATATGGTGATATGGATGAAAAAGGACTGTTTTTGTTGATGTACTGCTATTATTGTTCCCAATATTATTTAATGCTTATTAGCATTTTTCAATACTCATGATTGTGTTCGCTCACTAAGTTGTGACAGAACTTTCCGGATGACAGATCGTGTATTGCGATGCGCCTTTAGAGAGGCCTATATACAGCAATGGCGAGGCTGATTGTATGGTTATCTTTATAAATTTAGATCTGAAATCTGAACTGTGACGTTACTTTAGCGTTACGTGTCATGAATATGCAGTCATTATTAAACTAAAAAATCAACGGCTGATGACGTAATAAGTAATTATAATTGACATAGATGGATTCGAATGACGCAGCGCCATTTTGATACATTAATAGATTTATTTCATGCGAAAAGTATAAAATTGGTAACGTCAACAACAATGGATACCTGAATATACGAGTACATAGTATAAAAAATAAGTACTTACGACACGTTCGTAGAGAAACCTCAATCTGTCATTGTCCGATTTCACAGTGCATCCTTGCACGTGTTATAGCGTACAAAAGCTTATACTCTGCTCTATCCCTCTCGGTCCACTGCTATTGGCGTCCAAGTTTTTGTACATATTTAAGCTATGTTCAGACGATAAACGCTTTGATGAGCGTTAACGCGCGCTCATTCGAACAGTAAATAAACTAAAGCGCCTTACCACAAATAACAAATACACCTTTAAAATAGTGTTTAACGCTGGTCTAGCTGCTTCTCAACCAATTACAGATTAGGTGCTTCTTAAAACACTGTTGTAAAGCATGTCTCTTTTTTTTGGTGTGGGGGAAAAGGTCCCGAACCGCGCTAACATAGATAGATAGATTCATTGTATCTTACTCACTGTCCACTTATTGTATCTTACTTATGGTACACCAAAACATACATCTGTCAAGCATCCTTTGGGTGGTAGGGAGAATTTCGTAGAGAGTTGACGTGCGCTCAAATAAAGAGGCATGTAGATATATATGTAGTAAAACCAGTTCAAATTTTTAAATAATTCGTAACCGCAAAGATAGAGTCCGAGTCTTTCACTATTTAAATATCAGTTAAAGCTTGAAAATTAAATGGATTCAATACGAGTAATTGTATGAAAGCATTTAAGTAGAGGAAGCAGACATAAAACATTATCAGTACCTAAATAAAAACGCGCAATTTTATCACGCGCGTCCAACGCTCATCATCTGAACATAGTCTGAACCTGTGTTGTGCCAGGCAGTACCTATATATTTATACAGGTTTTTGCAGTGGTGGTCATTGTCTTACTTCATATCTGACCACCACATATGTTCTGATTTTCCTTAGAATGAGTTTCTCCGTGAAATATTTTGTTTTTTCTTAGTCTGGCATTTTGACAAGTTTCTTAGCCAAATGTTTCATTCAATTATGAAACACATTTCATTCAATTAATGGCAGACATACTCGGAGCAAGAGTTTATTTAATGAAATTTATCTTTTTCTGACTGAATTTTATGAAATTTTAGTACTATCGTAAAGTTTCATAAAACGCGAATAGTTTCATAAAGGCATTATTTAGGTATTTATTAACTTAGAATATGGAATGAATTTAAGAGAAACACATTTTACTTTTGTTAATACGTGATTGATGTTATGCATATTCAATATATTATGCAATATTTCACATTAAGAGTAAATAAAACAATTAAATCACATTTGTTACAAGGACATTATCAAAAGTTGTCATTATGTTCTTCCGACTGTTATTATATGTAGCTACAATATATATATATGTGTGTGTTTATAGACTAGTGGGCGGACGAGCTAGCGATCCCACGTGATGGGAAGTGTTACCGCCGCCCATGGACACCTGCAACACCAGGGGGTATGCGGGCGCGCCGCCGACCTTGCAAAATCCTATTCACAGCTCTCTTGAAGAACCCCATATCGTAGGATAATGGAAAAACTTCTTGAGGCAGTTCGTTCCACAGCCTACGGGTTTGCGGTATAAAATAATTTTTGGACCGAACAGTGTGCGACACCTGCGCATCGAGGAAATGCGGATGGACCGCACTTCTGTGACGGGAGGTGCGGTTGTAGAAACCCGAGGTGGGAATATATTATCTGTATGTTTGTATATTTCGGTATAAAGTTATGTCTAGGTATTATCTAAAAGTGCATGTAAAATTAATCTTCTTTCCTAATCTAATAAAAACCATATTTATTTTGAACCCAGTGCCTGTTCTACTGAAAAGTAATATCAAGACAACTCAGCCAGTAGCATAATTGTTGTGCGTTTCGGATTCGACTTTCGGTAGAACACCGAACTTCTCTTTAAACATATGTTTAAAGAACACCGACAAATAGTCTTTAAACACAGCAAGATCCTGTGTGATTCGTTATGTGGTTGAACAAAATAGTCATTCAATGGGTATATAGTGTTTAGTTAGGTGTTTTCCTAAATAATCATTCGTAGACTCAGACTAATCGCCCCCTTGTTAACGACACGGATTTCCTACGGTCCAGCGAGTTCGCCGCGCGGCAGGGAAACAGTATATGCTTGTTCATGATATGGTTTTCCGCCGGTGGTGGCACGGTTAGCGTATTTTGGGTGCGGACTTCCTGTGTCATTTTTATTTATTTAGGCACGGCAACGTTATACATACAAAACATAATTACGAATATACAATTATAAGTTCAGTATGTATCTCAATTAAAAAATTACACAATATCGATAGAAAAACTTATATAGGCTAAATTGCGACTTTATGACACAAAATTAATATTTTCTTATAAAAATAGTATATTTACAAATGATACCTACATTTTGGAAACCAAAAGAAAATTCGAAATTTTTATTTAATTTCCATGAGTGCTAAGATAATGAAAAATAATTAAAACGCAAAACTCGAATCAGTACAGGAGAAGCGGTTAGGAAACCGTGTATACATCCGGTGTCGTTAACAAACATCCTAGCCAGACTGTCATACAACACTGCTTGATATTACGCTGTCAGTTTTCACGGTTTTCTGCCGAGTCATGGCACAGCCGTGTGTGTTAACAAGCTTTCATAGTGGCACATGCAACATTCACGGCAGAAAACCATAGATATTCACGATGCAAAACCTTATCGTTAACAAGCGGCCTTAGGATAATGGGTTAAAATTCATATAAAGAGTTCGCAAGAGTCTAATTATTTTCTAAATATAACTAATTGTACTGTTCCATTGTAATTATCTTGCATTTACGTGGATGAATATAAAAATCTACATTTACCTACATGTAATGGCGCGGTCCACAAAATTTTTAACATAGAAATTAAGCCTACAAAGTAATGTAAGTAATGGGCATTTAAAAGCTACTTATCGCTTTCAGCTATAAATATTTTAGTTTCTAAGTCCATAGCAATAACAATTTATTGAATGGGATTTTATTTATAGACAATAACCTATTTTCGTTATTGAAGTACATAATTATGTAATCAATATAAATGAACAATAGGGCAACTATAGTATATGAGACCGCTATACAGACATTACTCGTAAGTCATACAAACGAGGATTTTCGATTTTTCTCACGACAAGTTAAGCGAGTACTTGATGGATTATTCAAATTCCTATAAAATACCTGCGAGAATACATATTTTAAGAAATTGTCACTGAAGCGAAACTAACTTCAGAAACGTACGGATTTCCATGTGCAATACGACCGAGAATTCTAGTTCGCGATTTGTCAAATCTCTCACTGCAGTGTGAAAATTTTAAATCCTTTACCTAAATCTTAAATTCCTTTATACGTATTCTGCATTTCTCTTTTGTATAGTTTCTTTCATAAGTTTAATTCTTTCTTTAGTTTCTTGACAATTAGTGTGGGTGTCATCAGCGAACACGATGCATTCCTGAACAGTACAGTTCGGTAAATCGTTTATGTACATTAAAAAAAATAATGGGCTAGTACACTGCCTTGCGGTACTCCACATCTGTTGTAGCTATAATTAGATCTGTAAACATTTTTATGTTTTCCTGCTACTTTTAAGATTTCCACTGATTGTTGTCGATCATTTAGATAACTTTTTATCTATTCTAGCCTATTTCCCCTTATTCAATATGCAAATAGCTTTAACAATAACTTATGGCACACGAAGTCAAAAGCCTTGCTCATATCCAAAAGCACTGTTACTGGGTATATTTTTCTGTTCAAATTTTTGGTAACATTTTTAATTAAGTTATAGGAAGCAAGAGTTGTCGTGCTATTTTTTTTAAACCGTATTGTTCCCTCTTTAGTAATTTAAATGACAATATAAATTTGTATAATTTGCCACGCATAACTTTCTCATTTTTTTTTGATAATATCGGGTTAGAGTAATGGGCCTGTAATTATTTATATCATCCGTATTATCTTTCTTACCTAATGGCTTTACAATTGAATTTTTAAGACGTGTGGGGAAATTGCCCTCCTCTAATGATAATTTGATTATGTGTGTCAAAGATACTACAATTTGGGTTACAACACTTTTTAGTATCTTAGTACTGATGCCATCGTAGCCAGTGGAATTAGTGTTTTTTAAAGACATTACTTAACAAACATCACTTTCATTCGCAGGCGTCAAATAAGTACTATTCGGATTATTGGGGATTTTATATAGATTGTCATTATTTTTATGAATATTACTATTAGTCAGATTTACAATTTGTCATTTTTTTGTTACAATATGTCTTAAACTGATTACATCGTAGTTTGATTACATTAATATTTTTATCTTTAGCTTAAAACATAATTATTGATTTATACTTTTTAAATCAGCGCGGAGACGCTAGCCTCCACTACTCATTTGCTGTGACGTTATTCTTAATTAGTGCTTAGTAATGAAGGTAATGAAGATTTCAAAGTAGGTTTCTTCAGAATCTTCATTGCATTACTAGGTGAGGCATATCCTGTTACCGTTAAGGGTAACCGGTGCTATAATTTATTTTTATTATTGTGTAAAGATCAGTTTTGGTATTACGGATATTGGAAATCTTAAAAATAAATCACTGTAATATAGCATAAATTCACACTTTTTGGAATATTCGTCCTACAGTGAATGCAAATAATGAACTCGTGTGAATTATAGGCATATCATTTTTCACCGTGCATTACAGCATTAACCGATTATCCAATTCAATGGAGTCAGAAATGTACCTACTCGTGCAAGTGTTGGTCATAAATAATATGAAACCAACCAAATAATCAGATATTTCCACCACACCGACATATAATATTAAACCACTACATATTAATAGAAGCAATGATTTGCAGTTAAAAATGCATCTGCAAATTAAATTATTATCATCCAATATTTTTTTGATATATAGAATGGATGACAGACTAGCGGTCGGGCCACATGATGGTAAGTAGTCACCGCCGCCCACGGACACCTGCAACACCAAGAGGCTTACTTGCAGAAACCTGTTCACAGCTCTTTTGAAGAGCCCCATTTCGTAGCATATATCCATATAACCTATAAACCTCTAACATATAAACCTCCTATTAAACTTTATTAGCGTATATTTTTAAAACCGGTTCGATACCCTGCATTGCCTTGTGAATACAGCGGGAGTGTCTGCAGCGATAATTACTATTGCGAATCAAAACTATAATTTTGACAACAGAAACATATTGCAAAAGATTCTCACTTGACGTGTTATTTATCACGACTCTCTACCTTAAGGCCGCTGCTCTATTTCCGGCGATAAGCGATAAGCGTTGAACCGCAGCAGTGACAATTCTCGTTCAAAAACCAGGAATTTATAATATTATTTTGCATTAGAATATTATTAGTATTTTATCTGTCACGCCTTTCTGTTTATATTTGAGAATAACTATTTCCCTAGTTCTCATTTAAAATAATAATGGTCATCACAGTCAGCAGCTCTACTGTCAATCACTGATAAACATTTCTTGTCAATACAACTCATGTCTTGTACATGAAGGATGTATGACATTAATACGCCACGCTAGCGAGTCACCTCTTTTAAAGCTAGTATAGTTCCTTGGGGTTTGTGGAAGCGGCTTTGTTATTGTTTATTTGCCATTTACGACACCAGATGGGGTGGTGCTATTCCAAAGCTTGCCGACACCACACGGCCGAAACATTTATACTCATAAAATACAAAACACTTATAAAATATTAAATGAGGATTTATACACATCTCTCGCTCCTCCTTCGCTGCTTCATTGCCAGAAAGTAGCCACTCGCTGCCAATGGAACATCATCCTATAAGAACCTACCTCCTCCAGGACTCCAGATCATTTTTCCCCCAAATGAAACGATATTTTATTATGAAATTGAATCCGTCCTTTTGAAACGACTTTGTAAAAGTTGTTTCCGCAAAGGCGAAACGAGGATGCTATCAAATCGGAGGTGTTGCTAACTCATTCTTTTTCTTATTTCATTACTGACTGACCCGACAGACGTTGTCCTGTCTAAATTTCAATAAAAAAATTCCATAATATCAAATTTCAATAAATATTTTTTTTTTGCTGAAAACTTTTCCAGGACCATAACTAACAAAACAAAAAAAGAATTACGCATATCCATCGTACGAATCGTGAGTTATCGTCATGAGTTCATACAAAAATCCCATAGAAAAAAGCACTTTCAGTTTTTCCCGAATTTTTCCAATTTTCCGGGCAACTTTTCCATTTTTTCTTTCCCTAAAAACCTTACTCGGACTATTACGAACATTTTTTGTAAAAAAATAGTCAAACCGGTCCAGCCGTTCTCAAGTGATGCGCTTACCAACGATCAGCATTTAATTTTTATTTATATAGATTAAATTACAATTATCGAATAAAATTATAATAGACATCCATTTTGAGAAAATCTAACACGTCTAACACTAGAAAATCTAAATATTCTAACACGAAAAATTAATTATTTATTTATTTTAATTAAATCCCAAAGATCGGGCAACAATTATTAACATTATAATTAAGGAGCTAGCAGCTTATTAAAGTTTCATATTGTACAATACCATATATAAATTGAAACAAAAAAAATATTTCTTGACACAGAAATAATTGTTTTGTACAATATAGTACAATTATTTTACATAAGATTATTTACAAAAAATAATTAATCTTTTGTAAAATAATTGTTTTATATATAATGTAAAATAATTTTACGTATTATCGATATATATTTATTTATTTTTACAGTGGTGATAGCCTAGGTCTCTATCTATTCTGGACTCAAATTCGCAAGGTCGTGAGTTCAAATTCCGACCCGTACCAATTAATTTCTACTTGTTATAAACATGATTTTAGAAAGAAAGCGGCTCACGAGTATATTTTACTGTTTCACTGTTCGCTGTCACTGTTGAGTAGATTTCAATATTCACTGTTGGACAAATGTCCATACATTGGCATGTATCGTGAATACGTTACATGCCAATGTATGATAGAGTCCAGAATGACAAACGTTGGCACGCCCCCGGTTATCTTCATAACACGAAAAGAGATGTAGGCACCGCTATTTAGATTGTCAATAAGCGATCGCACATTTTAAAACCTACAAAAAATACCTATATATGTGGCAGCAATACCCAGTATCAAACAAAGTTGATCTTTGTCAGCTAATGTCAGTGAAGTTGGCCCGTTTTTCGGGCATTTGGTGATTCCGAGAGCGATGCTCGCCTTATTACGGATTCATAATAGGTTCCCGCCAACTGCGCAAATTGTGATGTCGACGATCGATTGTCATGGCCCTCTCATTGTGTGATAAATTGGATCGTATGGCTGCCTCGTGATGTACGTGGAGCTACGAAAATATTATAGTACGAATGTAGTACCTACGTATTAGAAGCAAAATTTACACGACACAATGGAATGAAAGAGAAAGAAATACAGATAAGTCAGTTTTTGTGTTTCTGTATTTTTTCCACACATGAGTATTGATTAAATTGAAATTTTAATTGTATGTGCACGACTTACTTGAGATGGCTCAGTTGATAAGGGCGTAAGGATCCCCAGAAACGCACACTGCACTTTCTTCTGCGCTGGCACAAGTTTATCTATCTCATTTTACATGAATTTATATCTGGACTCTTTTCACCGTAAGCATACGTCGCACCACGTGGGGTAGGTTTTTTTTTTAATTGCCGGTTACACTTTTATTAGTGTGGAAACCGGCTCGTTTAAGGAGCCGATGCCGAGACCGGCGCGGTGTAGCTTTTACTTTTTAGCCGAGCTCAAAACTCAACATTATGAGAAATTTGCAATTGGTATCACAGCGGTATCACTGTTATTATTAACTTTTATGGGGCAATAGGATTCCTGGATCCCAGCAAACAATAGACAAACAATAAAAAGGTCAAAGGTCATTGTTAGACAGGTCAATTCAAATTATTACTTTTGGTAAAAGTGTAGATTTCTATGTAAATAAATAAAAAGCAGACCGCTGACAGATTTTACGTATTTTTAGTACATTTTAGAATAACAAAAATTGTAGAGCTTTATGAGTGTTATCAAAAATATATTGTTCACATATACAAGTATGTTACAACTTCTTTGAAACTTTTTGTAAAATTTTATCATTTTGGACTGCAGCACCTATCTATCTGACTCACACACAGATTTCCACGCACTCCTGACACAGATATTTCTTAAACGAAAAAAGAGACCCACACGTGTATAAATTGTATGATTATGTTAATGAAATATTTTTTTTTTCAATTTTGAATTTGTATTACCTGGAAATCGATCAAATACATCTCGACACAATAAAATCTATTACTTGAGAGTGGTTTCGTGTGATTGTCAAAATGTGAGTGATATTTTGCCGTATGGACATTACCATACCATCAATCTACTGCTGGATATAGATTTCTTCTTGGCTCCTCACCACACCATGGATGTCACCATGAATCTTCCGCTATTCTCGTCTAGTCACTATCGTCGACCCACCTGATCAGAGAACGTAACACGCTGCGTTTCCCGGGTCAAGGACGGGTCTAACCCATCGGTTAGTGGTTAACACCTATTAAATTATTTAAGACACACTTTAAAATACATGTTTCACCGAACTCTCGTCCTCTCTGTCTAATTATAGTCACTTAACGGTTAGTTCGGAGTCTTTCTTGTTAAAGTGTAACGTGATAAAGTTTGAACACTGTAGCAAAAAGAATCTAATTTAGATTTCTAGTATGACACAGCTGTGAAACAGTGCGAATATTATACACTTAAACGTAACGATTTTATTACTAGTTATATAATGAATTAATTAATACCGATCCAATAGCTTTAAATACATAGGGGATTTAGTAGGAAAATAGATGAAAAGACAAACATGAGGAATCGTATTTTTTATTAATCCGTCGATGTAAATTTTTATCGTCAATTATTCTCTTTTTCGTTAGTAGACCCGTTGAGACGAGTTGCGCTCGACTGAACAGTATCCATACAGTAATTTTGAAAAATATATGGAATAAATAGGTAATGACTTAATGAGAAAGTATTTATTGTTAAATTTTACGTGCGGTTGCCTCGACTTAGGACCCAATTCCATTAAAAAATCAAAATATAGTTCTTCACTTAATGAATGTTTATGTAGCAATTTATAACTATTTGTCAAAGTTCTGTCATAATCATAACAGTCATAATTAGTGGATATTTTGTAGACGTTTAATCATGGACTTTTATCCGATTTTTATCTTCTTTAACCGAAACCATAACAATAAATAACAATTATTTATTTATTATTCTTATGTCGATATACACTTTGCATTATAATTACTTTCCAACAGATTTTTTTTATACTAGCAGGTATTAATTAATTGTGGAAACTACTTCAGACGGTAAAAAATACAATTAACGAGGTCCTAATGCAAAAATATAAAGGAACTGCAATAAATTTAATTAAAGATTCTATCGCGAATAACTTATTGCAAAAAACTGAATTTACATTAATTAAAATCGAAACACAATTTTTGTAGTCTTTCAATAAGAAATTATATGTAGTGAAAAATCTATTTTTCAAGTATTATTTTTGAATTTAATCATTCTTTTTTAAATTGTTTAATGTGGATAGATTTAGCAAAACAATATCTACCGTAAATACATAAC
The DNA here is from genome assembly GCA_914767545.1 of Sesia apiformis. Lineage (NCBI taxonomy): Eukaryota > Metazoa > Arthropoda > Insecta > Lepidoptera > Sesiidae > Sesia > Sesia apiformis. The sequence continues at coordinate 4,601,858 of OU611958.1, forward strand.
TTGCCACATATATTCCAAACGGCTCATGTTCTTTATTTACTTCGTTCTAACATTAACAATTAACAAATCACATTCCGATAAGTAAGTATCTATATCAAAAAAAAGGTTACTTGTGTGTATTTTTAAATCGGTTGTAAGCATCTGCTCTTGGTACATTTGAGGGTGAAACATGAGAGAGAATGACTGTTTCTTGAGTTTTTATAATATTTTCTTTTCGTTCAATGTTAAGAACTTTCTAATAAAGAAGTCAATGACAATACAATCATTCCAAATGACATTATTTATTTAGTAAATCACTTAAAACTTGTTACAATATTTGTTAGAAAATTATTTTGAAAGTTTACAGACTTTGTTTAATAAAGTTAATAACAATTCATACTCTGAGAAAATAATTATCTTTATGTACCTATGTTGTGTACAACGGCGTTTTCAACGCAGCGACAATTAATCGTTGCCGACACATGGATTATTTATCTCGAGAACCGCTACCACTTTTCATAACTTACTGAGCTATAGCTTCAAGTCGATTTTAAGTTTATCGGTGCTTTTTAAGTTACAATGAAACCGATAGAAAAACTAACACAAACACTTCCCTTTCGGTTTCCATTTGAACTAAATGATCGGCATCGAAATTTCAAACTGCTCCCTAACCAGTACATTTGGTGTAAAGTTTATGTGAACATTAGCTAGATAGAACTTTGATTAAGTAATCCCGGATAGAATGATGAGGTTGAACCGTCGATGTGAGATGGGATTTTAATGATATAAATGGCTCAATCACGATTTTTTACATGAACCATGGTCACGGCGTGGTCTAAAGTTACTAGAAAATATAAGTACAGGCGAATAAAAATATTTTCTAGTTATTATAAATTGGAGATAATTGCACCTGTCTTTTACAAGTATATCCTCCACATCACGGAATGTATTACAAGGAAATCCCAGTTCTGTGCTTCATATCTTCATTTCTGTGTAATATCACAATCTGCCGTTCCCGCAATTACATGAATACTTTCATTAGGTACAAATACATTTTACGTGATAAGACGCACAGTATTCGAAATAGCGTGGAATCTCAACTCGTAATATTGTATAACTCACTTTAATCGTAGCTTCAACTAACTATATCGATGCTTATAACCTAACTTCGACTTCAAACTCTTAAATATCATCACCTTGTTTTACTAACCTCGCTTAATTTTTGAAAATACTACACGGATTTTGATAAAAAAAATTGTAAAACTTTTGGAGATAAATACCCAACTGCAACTACAACAAAATTGGCCTAGTAATTCCTGAATTTAACGCAAAAACTGACAAACCGATGAAATTATCTAGTATTAACTATCTTAAACATTAATTCAGAGACACTTTTAAAATATATAAATAGTTAATAATACATAATAAGTTAACGATAATGCAAATTGAAGTTTATTCTTGTTCTTTTTACTTAAAATTTGTGGGCCCGCGACGACAAAACAGCCGTTTTAATATCATCTGTAGTTACCTGTTCTAAGCAAATAAGGTTAATTTGAATATGAAACACCTGGCTGTAGCTGAAAGTCAGCATAGGTGTTGCAGCACATATGTTGAGTTACAGACCCCTTTGTCGACACGCAATTACACCACACTATCTTTTATTCAAGTTATAATCTTAAAATTTCCCTATTATAATGTACCACAAAACTCACTATCAAACAACTCATGTTTTCAAAGAGCTGAAGTTCCATCATATGAACTGACTGTGTTTTAGGCGGGTCTGTCACGAACGTTGTGACGAATCACGCACACTAAAGTTAGGCGCGCTGTATTCGCTCAGTTTACCTTTCTCTTGCATTCCGTTTCCATTAAGATTCCATACTAGCTACCTTCTTTTACCCTGCATTAAAGACCACGCAGCATACTAATGAGTTAATATCACCGACACTTAGTTGTTCAAACATACCACACGGACTGACGGGCACTTAATTAACGAAGAAAAGGTATCCTTTTCGACCCAAATAATTACTTTAATATAGTTGGCAAAGGGATATTTGTAATTAGTTTATTCATTTGTTACATCATTATTTTATGATATCTGGATATGAATTTATTTCATTGCCATAAAGACTAATTAACAGAGGTCAGGGTTAGGTAGTGTGATTTTGGTACCTGTGATAAAATTATATTAATATACCCCGTCATTCCCGGGATTCTGAATCTGGTTGTTAATGATGTCGTACCTACTTACAACTATGTCTTTATTATTATCTATGCATCGGATTATCGAAAATAGATACAATACATTTTATATATCCACATTATTGCAAGGCTTAAAGTTAGTAGTGAGGATATCAAGAAAACTGAAATAGGTTAAAAAAACATTTGTTACGATAAACTCACATAGCGACATAGGTACATTGCAAAAGTAGATTAGAATGACACCCAAGAATATGATTCCCGGAAAAGGGGAATGTCCGTATTAATGTTTCTTACCGGAGGTACCAAAATCACACTACTTAACCCCGACCGTTGCTGATTAGTGAGTACTCAACGATTAATCCAATTTGATAAATTATATATCACTGTGAAGGAAGGTAAAGAGGTGTGTCCGGATTATGGCGAAACAAAAGTAATATACATACAGTATGACGTGTCACTGATAGCAAAAGCTGAAAAATATATTGTTCCGTTTTTTGTGTGAATATTATATACTTAATTAATCGAAGTATTGTCCATTATTTAGCAATTGAACAACTTTCAACGGTTTAAATCGCGTGCAAAACGTAAAACGTTTAATCACTTTGCAGTGGACGTGGACGAGTCACCTCGTGACCACGTCCACTGCAAAGTGTTCTAAACGTCGGGATATAAATAATGTCAAATATACGCGATTTAAACCGTTCAAAGTTGTTTTATTGCTATGTATAGTAATCGCGAAAACCTAAGAAAATATTATTGTCCATTATTATCCATGCATTTTTGCCATTTTAATGGAAGTTGATTGATGCATCTGGTATAAAACTCCTGGGGACGGGATGTTGAATTCTCTGAAGGCGTTTTTCACTGCCTCATCGGAGTTGAATTTTTTCTCCTCTAAAAAGTTACCCAAATTCCGAAAAAAATAGAAATCAGTAGGGGGTCTGGCGAGTACGGTGGCTGAAGGAGAGTCTCCAGTCGAAGCTCCTGTAACTTTGAGACTGTCTGTCGTGCGGTGTGTGGGCAAGCGTTATCATGGAGAAGCAGTTGACTAAAGCGATTGACCAGACTCAGTTGTTTGATAGCAAGCTTGTCCATCATCGTTTGCAGTTTTTCACAGTACACATCGGCATTAAATGTTGTGACAGATCTCAAGAAGCTGTACCATGAGCTTCTTTTGACTCAGATTACGTTTAGGAAACTATTTGGCTGTGTCTCCTAGGTTCAACCATTGTGACGAACGTTTGCGATTATCAAACAGGATCCACTTCTCGTCATAAGTGACAATACGATTCAGAATCTCTTCATTTTTGTGGTGGTTTAGCAAAGTAATGCAAACTTCGACACGTGTTTGCAGCTGACGTTCATTAAGCTCATACGGTACCCACTTTCCGAGCATCTTCACTTTCCCGATTTGACGCAAATGAATCAATACGTATTGTCACTTACGTCACTTACGCCAAAGGCTGCTACTAACTCACACGTGGTTTGAGATGAATCCGCTTCCACTATTGCTTTCAACTCGTCATTATCGACTTTAGTTTCCAGTCAACCATAGGCTTGTTCTTTAGGTCGAAATTTCCAGAATGGAAACAATCAAACCAAAAACGTACCGTGCGTTCGTTTTCTGTGTTTGATCCGTACACATCGTCCGTCTGTGCTGCGTTGCTGCCACGACGGAACTCATATTCGAAAAAAATGAGAATTTTTAACTTTTCCATGTTGCGACCATGGACACAACGATATCTAAGAAAAAAGTCGTTTGACGGAAAAACAAATGAATAACTAATTTTTGAAAAGAATGTAATAGCTTTAAATTTAAATTAATATGAATTTGCAATTCCAAGCCAAACGCAAGATAAGTGAGTTTAAAGTGGCCACTATGAATAAACAGCAATTTCATAGATAAGGTCCTCTACATAGGTAATATATCTGAAAAAAAACAAATAGCCCATTAATGTCCTCTTTCTTTATTTATGATCTTCGTTTTGAGGGGTCGCTTTATAGGCTTGTCGCTGAAGCTATGAACAAGATAATAAACACAAATAACTCAAAATATTTCTAACTAACCAACAACTGACAATGAATTAAATTATATCGGTAAACCAGTTAGAAATTGATTACATCGCGCGTCATTATACAGACTGATCCAAATCAGATTGCCGTAACTTAACCACTAATGACTTGCCAAACACACCAGTGAGACTGGGTAATTAATCCCTCTATAGGTACGTATACAAACATACATACTAGTACATCTGCAAATATAATTTTAATGAATTAACAATGTTTGAAGTTACAATTATTAATCGAATATTAATCGATAAATATTATTAATCGAAATATTACAATTATAGGGAAACAGTTGAATGATTATAAAATTTACCTGACTCTTGACATACTTTGTCATAATAATATAATTAGGCACACAAAGCTGTACAAAATATATGCTGCTTGTAAATCAGTTTCCACGAGATTATAATGTTTATTCAGTCTTTCAGAATTAAGTTGTACAGAGGTGGCCTTAATACCAGCATTCTATTTTATAAGTACAAATAGAGACTAGTTGCGCATTTTAATTTATCTATATAATATTATACATATATAGGTATATTATATTACCTAAATATACAGAGACGTATTCTTACAAAAGAAGACCCAATTAAACTTGAATTAATTCCCCATTGAATAATAAGTTCCTAACTAGTAATTGGATGCGAAATAAAATAAGAAACACAATTACAAAATCGCTTTGAACACAGAACTTGTGGATTAAACGAAGACGACAAAGGTAATTAATTAATTGTAGTAAGTTATGCTGATAACATCGTTGTAAAAAAAATAAAGATACACAATATCGTAATCAGTCCCTTTTTCGTCCACTGGCTGTCTTTGTCATTGCATATCTCATTATTTACTTGAGTTATCAATATCAACATGGGAACGTGTGTTTGGTAAAAATACGGATTTTAGTTATGTTTTTAAATGTTACTTTTGCGAAGTTCATTATTAATTAACATTGTCAGACGTCCCGAAGCGCCCCGTATTTTTAGCTACGTTAAACGACATTTTTAGCCATATGTCCCGTCGGGACAAGAACTTTCCCACAATTTTGGGATCCGTAATTAAAAAGTTTGTTCTCGAACACAATCGGTATACAGAGTTCCTATACCTACATAAGTTCCTAAAGTGACAAAGATATACTAAAAACTACCCAAAATCTTTGGTAAATACAAGAATAATGTCTTTTAACCAATGTTATTCGTAGAAATAATAATATTTTTACTTTTGTTTTTGACATAATATTTGATAATAATGATGATTTCAACAAAATGGGTACATTCAACAGGTGTATTGTGCAATTTACCGGGAATGAAGAGGGTGCAACTCAATTTTAACACCGGATTTGGATTCAGTGACCCAAAAAAACAACTGGAACCTTTTTACTAGGCTGTTATTACCCAATTTCAATCAAAGGGGTAGCATTCAAGAGGTGTTTTATGTAATTTACTGGCTATGAAGAGGATGCAGCTCAATTTTGACTCAATCAGATGCGAGTTAAACTACCCAAAACAAAAACCTAATAGAACTCGTTTTTCAGACGATTTATCGCAGATAAAAAAGCAAATAAAGGCGGGTAGTTTTGGTGCATATTTTCGATTCAAGAAGGGGAAAAATTAAATCACCTTCTTGAATCGAAAAAAAAAACATACCGTTTCATTATCTATGATTCATAAGCTATCATTTCCACAAAAAAACAAGTTGCCACCTCATCGTGGTCACTTAATCGTCTTTTAACGGCTTTTTGGAAGTTGATTGCAGTACCTACTAATATTATATGGGCAAGGGTAAGCAGCACATCTGGGGTCGGACCAACGCTTGTCATTCTTGACTAATGTTGACATGTCTCGCTGAAGTCCATGGGCGAGTGTCTATTTATCACCGGGTCGGTCTATTTGTTCACCAACATCTTTCTATAAAAAATATATATACCTACTACATTAACATTACTACATTATATAGTACATTAACTCTAACAAAACAGCGTTAAGAATTTCGTTAAGAGACAGGAAATGCTGTACCTACGTTCATTTTCGATTTATTTTAATCCCTCCTTCGGTAATAATTGGTTATCTTTCAACCCATCGCACATTTGTGAAGAGATGGGCGCTCAGATTACCTTAATGGATTAACTTTGATTTATTATAGTAGGAATATTTATTTTAAAATATTTTTTTATTAAAACTGACCGTTATAGTGATTGTAAACGCAATTTCCAATCAAATCAAGCAATTTACACAACGAAGTTACGCGATGAGTCACTAACCAGCCCAGTGTGGCATAAAAAATCACTGTATCAATTAGCTCAATTATATAACGAACTGTATTAAATATATTTATTTATTTCAATAATTAACTACTTATTTTAATAATTACTTGCATCGCGTTTAGCTGTGACCCATCATTCTTTCGCCCGTCTACAGCAGACGACGAAAAAATGCTCATAACTCGTATTATGAACAAAACTAACTATTGCCCGCGATTTTGTTCGCCCTTTTGACAAGTTTCAAAGAAAACGATTTGTTTGTCGGTTTGTCGCGATTGAATAACAAATATCCAAGCTACAAAACTTTCCCATTTATACAATTAGTGTGATGAAGTACAAGTATTATTATGCAATTTTAAATTGTTATATAAATGTGCGTACTCAACATTAAAGAATATTTTAATAATTAGCACAAAAACAGAAAACAGCAGCTATGAACAGTCTATGGATTGTATGACAGACTATGAAATGGAATATGGAAAGGATACAGAAATTGAAACTGGTAGGTACAGCGCATTTTCTACGTTTACGACTATTATAAAAACTACAAACAAAAAATTTTTTGTGCACATAAACATTTTCGTGAATATCAAATAACAAGGCGTATTAAACTGAATACCTAGCGGAAAAGGTGTACGTGCATAAAATGCATACAGATTTACATTTTTAGATCAAACACAAATTTTATTTCCACCATCAAATATTAGTTTCAGATGAAAAGTGTCACACAAAATATTCTGAAATAGCAACAATGTTCAAGGGGCCGCATTCTTCAATACACCACACAACAATTTTAGAAGTGCAGACGTCAAAATCTTTCTCCAATAATAATCTATTCACTTTAGTTTAGTGCAGACGTGTCTTCTTCCCCATCTGACAGCAAATTCAACTTTGTCATACTGTATTTGAAATTTACCCTTCTGGCGGACCCTTCCGTCCCGGCCCTGCATTCCGAAAAGCGTATTTCCTTTGAATAAATTGCTTGAGTACATTGTGAGACTGGTACGAGACTTGTTCACGCATGTCGTTCCCCTTAAGTTGGGCTGAGATATATTTATTGCTGTGTGGAACTGAACGGTTGTGACGTACCCCTAAATAAAGCTAAATGAATCAAAATTTAAATTACAACGTGTGCATGACATTTCAAAATTCTCAAAATTTTAATAATGATTCTAATTAATGTGTATTGTATATAGATTTATGATGTGTATGTATTATGTATTACACATTATTATTATGTATACTGTACGTGATGTACGTATTTCCTCTATACCCAAAAGTTATCTGGCAGAGATCGTTTAGCGATTAGACCGCCTTTTGTGCATTTTGTATCTACAATATAAGTTATTGTTCTGTTTTTGTTTTGGTGTGCAATAAAAAGTTTTTATTATCTACCTATCTAATGATTCTTCTTGGAATACCTTTTTACAGTCATTGTATTCCTCCCCATAACCATGCCATTTCTCTAATAAACTTGTTTTTTACTCCTTAGTTAACTGACTATTTCATCTACCAATTCCTATTTAAAACTTCCAGGGGCTTATACATTCTGTGTCGGAATAAAATATAATTGGAGTCCTTCAAATAACTGTCTTGTATTTAAGCCCAGCTGAACGTAATGCGGGTATTCATTTCTTCGTACATAAATTATCTCGAAGGAAGGAAGGCTTAATGAAAGACAAACATGAGATCATCCGCCGTACACGGTTTTAATCAAACATTGTAACCAGAGCCTAATACGGAAACGTTACAATTTATGTTTTGTTAGGATTTGTTTAACATTTATTGACTCAACGTTGTTGTACAGGAGATAAATGTTTATTATTAGCACTTTAGAAAATCATTTATATATTCCGCTTCTTGGTAAACATAAATTGACGGCACCTACATAATTCGTAATTGGCCTGAAACTGAGTAACTTCCCATAAATTGTAGTCATGAAATCAGTAAATGAATAAAAAAGAAATGTGACATTTTACATTGTGGCATCGTTTAATAATATTGAATACTAAAATTGCATTTTTGTCTAACTTGTTAGAGGAATGGTATCTTCTATACATATAATAAAATCGTAACTACCATGAAATATTTCTTTAAGAAGTTGCTACAGTGTAAAGTTTAAGAGATACCGAACCCAAAACAACCATTTTTGGAATTTATGTCTGCCGGTCTGTCTGTTAATGAACTTGACATAGTTATACCTTATGTGCCGGATTAACATCAAACTGATCCATATAGAGTTCCCACGGGAATCAATGCGTCTACGCGCACGAAGTGGCGGGCACAGCAAATATGTAAAATACAATCCGTCGCAAGAACTCAAGGCTCTCGTAACCAATGACCGCCTCTGTACAACTTTAGTACTTTGTACAACACTGAGAAAGAATTAGTTACCAATAAAGATCTTAAACGTCACTTATTAATAAACCGAGTAACAAGCTGCTAACTTAAAGTAGAGCATGGCATAAAGTCAGTTGGCGTAATGTTGGTATGGCGTAAAGAGGATCGCCTAAACTCCTCAAGTTATCCAGGAACTTTGAGGTATTTACCATGCACGTAGATTGTGTTCACAGTAAACTCTTACCATAGATTCTCATCTCCCTGCTTTGTGTGTTACCCTCAATCATATGTTTTAATACTAGCTTTTGCACTCGTGCTCACTTCCACTGGAACCTTAGTTTTGTAGCCTCCTTTTCATGATCCTCAAGAAGGTCCATGCAAAATTTTAGCTCATTTCTTCCACCCGTTTATGCGTAAAAGCATTTCAAACAGTTAGTAATCAATTCATTCTCGCACACATGTATTCTTTGTATTGTTCGTGATTAAATTCGTTTGCCATATGGCCTGTAAACCTTCTTTAACAAAACGTGTTTCAATTGAAGTTACTGATAAAATCTGTTATGATAAGATCAAATTAGTCTCTCGCATGTCTTTGAGTATCCGAAAATATCGAGATATGATTTGTAAGTCGAATTAAATAAATAATTAACGCCGCACTTAATGGCCCACACTGGTCGTGGACACACACGAACACACCACCCAGATCCGAATGAATTTCCGATCGGGAATTGAAGCTGAGACCTTTCACTCAGCAGGCAGGGGCACTGCCAACTGCGCCAATCGGTCGTCAGGAAATATTACGCAGTAAATATTTGAACCCCTTTTCGGTTCGCCGCAGAGAGATATAAATTGTCATACTTTTCTTCCAAAGCTAAATAATTTCATCCTAGATCTTCGAGTAAAGTCTCAGTCTATATTTTAAGGTATCCTTCGGGAATTTGAAATTCATTGTTATTACATTAGGATTGAGCGAGGAGACCTTAGGGAATCTAATCTAGACTCGCGAGATCATAAGTTCAAACCCCGGCCCTACCTAAGTAGCTACGGATTATTTCAAACTTTCAGTAGCTCGCAAAGTCCTGAAACCTCCATAAACTAAACCGACTTTACTAAGTTGAACTTTTGAGCTGGTCCATTAAACCGATTATAATCAATAGGTTCTTAAGTATCTATACATACACATACATAGAATAAATTTATAAAAGAGTCGTGTCTGTAAATTTTATATAAATGATACAAAGCTTAAAACAACAATTTTTCTATATTGCAATACTTTTCTAACTTAAGATATTTTAGATATTTTAATTTTAATTTCACCGATTGATTTATGATATCTTCATTTATTCAATTATCTGATTGATATCATGTTTAATAGTCAAGGTACTTACAGTTTTTCAACAATTTTTGTGAACCGGTTGTAATGACGATTCAATTTGTCTAGTGTGCTGAAGTTAACAGACCCCTTGGGTACTTGAGTGGCGATTACTTCATAACTGTTATTGATATTAGATATTAATATCTTCAGAGTTTCCGTGCGCCCTTGTAATTGAGATGTCGGATCATTAGTAAATGGTAATGATAGGTACTTAATCTATTTGAGCATATTATTGTTACAATGAGTAGGAGGGAAACATGGTACTTACAGCTAAAGCTATAGTCTTTGACGTCTCGTTTGAAGGCCCCTAAATGAGCTTAATGAGCTGAGCTAATGTCCCCTAATGATAGACGTACAGTATGTATATGTTATGTTAAATAGTTATATGTTATATGTTAGTTATGTATGTTATGCAATATATATTTAATTTAGATCAGATTTATTTAGATTTTTGTTGGTATATACATATGTATATAAGGTGTAACCGAACTACTCGTGAATCCAGAAATCATGCATTCCATTTTTGATTAATTAATTTACATAAATTGCAAAAAAATACTAAATGGGCAGAAAATTGTGACCAACAAAACAAATTATTTTTGAGTAACTGAAATAAATAATTTAAATTATTAAGAATCTAAAGACAATGTCTTTATAACCAGAGAAAACCAGAGAACCTGAACCTAGCCCACCTTTAAATTTGCTGCCTTCGATTTGCTGCCATCGATTTGCTGCCAAAGATTTGCTGCCTTCAATTTGCTGCCACTTTTTGTATCTCTGCTGCTCATTTAATTATTTCCAATCAAATTGTTTTTTTTTTTAGTTTTGAAGCCCAAACATTTTTGTTTGTACAAAAATATGAAACATATTATACCAAATACCACAGCATCGAAAGGAGGTTTCTGGCTTGTTTCCCACTACATCCTATTCCCCCAATGTACCTCCAATATTTCAGAAACACGTTTCATAATACAGATTGCACTAAATAGAAGATTTCAAGCAATATTCTAGCGATTCCATTGTCATTCTAGCAACGTGATTATAGCGGAATTTGATCTTGAATGTCTTGCAGACCAGATAGGAATTCCGATTCGATTATCCTAGAATACTAGTATAAATAATTTATAGAATCAAGCGTTACTTTGTGAAATTTGCAATCTAAGAATGAGAGACGTGGGCATTTTCTATTAAACTTTACTAAATTTTTCGCCAGGTAAGAATGTATGCCTACAGCCTGTGTTCGAAGCCCCAAACCATTTTTTATACAAAGAAGGTGGCAGACAATACACCTGGTGGTAAATGGTTACTGTCGCCCGGCGTTATGTGCAATACATGCCAAAATCTATCCAGAACGGCAAACATTGGCATGCACCCCGATGCGTTGCCTAGTTTTCGAAATTTAGGAATACATTTGGAAAAAGGCTTAGAAAATGGGAAGAGATAAGATAGGATGGGAATTAGCTATTGTATCTCTCACTGCTGAAACACGTACATACATTGGCGGAAATAGGATAAAGTGGGGAAATGTAGTTATTTTTACGGTAGTCTTCTTGAGAGATGAGTAATTTGTCCTGTCGAATGCACGCAGCAGTTGTGGGATTGCAACGTGCATCCCCTACGACCCTAAACGCAATGACAACAACAGTGCTGAACAAGGTTGGTTAGCTTGGCATAATTAACATATTTAAACAAATCAAATAAAAGAATATTGTATCTCACTCACCAGTATTATTAATTCCATTTACTTTTGTTTGAGGAACAACTACAGAGACTCTATGGAGGATAGAAACAACAGCAGCTTCCCGCTTCCAATAGCATAAAGTCACTTTTCACATTTCACTCCTGTTAACTTAAAATGAAAGTAATGTGCTCAAGATCCCTTGAGACGGATGTCCAACGTCGACGCCATCTTGTACGGTCTGAAGCATAGATAGAAAATGAAGTAGAATGGCTAAGCATGCCTAAATATTGCATCAAATTAGGAGCAATAGACTCAGAGTAATCGAACACAACATGTATGAATTTCATAGTATTTGATTTTTTTCTTTCTTGATTACCTTCCTAAATAGACTTTATAGTGCTCTTATTTTTGTATTATATCAAATTAAATGCACTACGAAAGGTGTGGAGAGTAATAATTCTAAATCCATGGGAGTGGATCGTGTCTCGCCGTCTTAGACTTACCACCCAGATACGGCAAATAGTGTTCACCGACGAACCTAATGTCAAACAGCCAGACCTTCCCATCTTTTCCCATTCCATCTCATAACATCTTGCCATTCGTTCATACATGGAATAAATAGAGTAAGATGAGGTGATATAAAGTTGAATAATAATCCACTCCTCTTGAATAACTTCTCTTAGAATTTGTAAAAGAAGGAAGGCGATTATGTCAACGTTTGTCAATCTGATTAACCATCAGGCAGATTGTTTGTCCACCTGTCACATTTTTCTTATGAAAAAGTAATTACGTATAATTTGTTTTCGTGTATATTATTATATAAATTTCGTTGAAGTAATAATTTAATATAAAAATTATTTTATGGTTTATGGTTCCTAATTAAGAAGTTTAGTAGTAATCGTGTAATCTGTCAGAATTATTTTTATCATTTGTGTACGCACAAATGATAAAAATAATTAAATATAATTAAATAAAAATAATAATAAATAAAAATAAGATATATAAATAAATAATAAAAAAATCCCGGCTTTTATTCGCTTAATTCGCGGTTGATATCTAATGAATTCAGTCATTTTTGTTTCTGCCTATAGTAGTAGGAATTCGTGAGTTCTGGCTCACTTCCGAGGTGTCGATTTCATTTTTGGTGGCGCTGCAAAAAGCTTACCCCACGTTAAAATTCATATGCGATCGCGGGATTTCTAATTCTACTGATACTCTTGCATGGCGTCTTTATATCTTAAGACAAAAATCGCAAAATCAACCCCTCTGAAGTGAGCCAGAACCCACGAGTCCCTAATACTTCTAATATGATAAATTTACAAATTATGAATTGCATAATAATTAGCATATAATAATAACATCACATAAACACGTACTTATGATTAAATGTTAACGGCCCGAGAAAAAATTGTCACGAGGAGTGTCGAATGAAATGAGTATCACGCTCTTTCTATATGCATCTATGCTCTATGTTTTTAACTTATAATGCAATCGAACAGTCTACCAGCATCTTTCATCACTGGTAAAGTCAATTTAAACTTTAGTATGCCCCGAGCAAACACCAAAATTGGTTGGGAAATGCACTTTAACGACTTTGAACTTCATGTCTGTTTCCCGTCACGAGTAATAACCGCGTGTGAAGCAATGTGTTACAATGTTGTTATGAGGGATAATTTTTCATATCATTTAATATGATTGAATTTCACTCAATTGAGTGTCTGATAGTCGGTATAAGTATCGCAAAATTTCGTGGGCTCTGGCGATATCACGTGGAAAACCTGCGCAGTAGCTTATTTTTAAGTCTGTTTGGTGGTGCGGGCTGGAATGCGATGGATGCGATGGAATTTACAATACAATATGTTTGCAAGTTCGAGCGAGACTCAACAATTACTTCCTACTCGCAAACTCGTCTGTCTTATTGACTATTATTTGAAATTGTAGGAGGGACATGAGCAGACTGTTGACGCCCATTCAAGGTTAAAGCCCAAGAAGTTTTGCGAGGACTATACTCTAGGCTCAGGGGTGTGCATTGTATATCAGCAAATAATCACAGCATAGCATATCACTAATACTTATCTACCGTTTAATTAAACCTATGCTAGCTTGGACGAAGTCACGGGCGATAGATAGTGTTGTTAGTGCTTCTCATATATTCCAGTCGATTAAAGATATTTTTCACATAAATGCATGCATACGACCACTACTAAATACTTTTCTTTCTAACTAATTTCAGCCAAGGAAAACTGTCCTCAAATCAACACTGTATTCAAATAAAAAAATCTGCTTTATAATGTCGTCGACACCCATTTGTAAATTACTTAAGGTTAAAAAGAAAATGCGCAGCCATTTTTACCTGTCGACTGCGGAATTTCACAAATGAACGTAACTTTCGTACCTACCTTTACCTTACCTTACTACAAGCCCCGTTCGGAAGTCTGCAATCTTTCACTCTCCACTTTCAATCACTCGCGGTCAAAGGCACTTTTGATTAAAGAAATTTCTAAACTCGTCTATAAACTCTTGTAAATTCACAAGTGACCAATTGGTTGACTTCGTGGAAACGTTGTTTTGGAATTCAAAAGTCAATAAAGGTCAAGAATTTTGTTTTAGCCTTAATTATAATTTAACGTTTGCAATGCAATAAATAACCCATGATTTAAAATTAAAGAAAACATAACCGTTCATTTTACTGTGAAGTTTATTTGCGCAGTATATTTGCTTGCTTAGCTTGCTTGCTTATTCTTGCTTAGCTCAACATACTCGTACCAGTGTTTAATTTTATCACTCAATATGAATTTTGAGTGATCAGATGATTATTTTTACAGTCTTTACATTCGGCACAATATATTATTATAATATAAATTTTAATATGCATTATATGTGTAATATGTCATTGTGTTTACTGTACACTATATTCTACACTTAATAATTAAAGTATTTATTTTCCTCTACACTCTAAACTTATCGAGCGGAATCGCTTTTAGCGATAAGACCGCCTTTTGTTGCGTTTCATGATTTTTTTTCTTTATAGAAAAAAGGTGGCAGACGAGCATACGTGATGGTAAGTGCATACTGTCGTTCATGAACATCCGCAATTCATACCTACATCAGTCCAGAATGACAAATGTTGGCCTGTCCCCGGAATGTATAATGGTTTGGGAAAATGGAGAGGAATAGGATAGGATGGGATGGGAAAGGGCTCTGGCATATCTCACTCACTACCGAAACACGAACGTATATTGAGAAATTAGGATAATGACTGAAATGCAGAACACTTCAAGGTAGTCTTCTATGAGAGAGGGGCAACGCGCCCAGCGGCTATTTATGTTGATGTGTTTACGGTCTCTGTTTTCTCTTATTTTGTTTCGGCGTGCAGTAAAGCGTTTTATATATCTATGAAACTCCTCCTTCTATAATAATAATAACTATAATACTCTTTTCGGTTTACAAATTGAAACGAATGCCTTCAAACATTCATTGGACACATTTTCTCGCGTTGAGTTATTTGTGTTACGCACTCACGTTCTTTAAGCTGTTCGTAAGTCTACTTTGAATAAGTCACGTGGCTACAATCCTCTGAACAACTATTTGATGTTACCGCTAAGCCTCTCAAAGAAAAAGGGATTGTTTACATTGGTCGTGAACTTACTGAGCGTAAACACGATCAACAAATATATTACACAAGCGTGAATGTTTCTACTTAAATACAAGTAAAGATGCATATTTAATTATTTGTAAGCCAGCTACGATTCGGAGAAGATCATTATGTTGTCGCCGTAGCAGCTTTTGCCGTATTAGACCGTATTTTACTGCCGTATAATATGTAGTAGGCTTTGCCGTAGTCGGTTAAATGCGGTGTCGTTGTATCGGTCTGTTAAAATTAGGTTTTGGAACTTTTTTAACTTTAATCCATCAATTGCAATACATATATTTCACTTTTAAATGATATCAGGAAAATTTGAAACTTCACTAAGTTTGCTGTTAAATTATTAGCTCTTAAATATAAAAAATATAAATACTCATATAAAAAAACAGTAACAAACCCGTATCTGTACATTTAATATTTTTTTTGAAAAATGTCGTTGCACTGTAAAATACAAGTGATACAGAACCCAAAAATAACATTTTTTTATTTTTTTATCAATCTGTCTGAACCCGTGTCACGCAAAAACCAGTGGTTGGATTGTAATGAAACTTGACATAGTAATAATAAGTAACAACTCATGTAATCACTATGCCATTTAGGGCCCTTTTTAATCGGATCAATCAATCGGATAGTATCAATTTAATCGGATCCTACGGGAATCAAGCTACCAAACGTACTCTAACATCAACGCGCACGAAGTCGCAGGCAGTAGGTACTATTTATTATAAAAAGGCTATAAAACCTTACAATTCACATTTCTGACACGCTGCTACCCGATTTTTATTAGATTTATTTAAGGAATCATATCCAAGTGCCATTATCTCTTCGCCCGTCGAAAGTAAACAGTTAATTTACAAATCTCGCCCAAGTTTAATTCACATGAAAAGGAAACGAGAGGCAAATCCAACTAAGGGAATGGTGTTTTTCGCCAGGCGAGTTACAAAAGTACTCCTGAGAGGGGAACGAGCAAAGTTTTCGGTGTCGGTTGCGCGGCTCCGATCGAATACCGAAACCTTTCTAATAAAAAGTCTGATTGAATTGGGAAACGATAGCTTCCACATGCCTCTTTCTGTTTACATTTTCAAATGCCAAGCCAATCAACCAATTTATAAAATATACTTTATGTAAATCAATAACACCTAATTCCCATTTCCCATGCCCACTGAAAGAAATCTCTTATAACGATAAGACCGCCTATTACTTCTGTATAAGTTATTATATGTTTAATATATTATAATTAATTTAGTTACAACAGGAATGCAATAAATAACTTTCATTCATTCATATGGGGCGAGAGCACGCTGCATTCCCACAGCCGCTGGGCGCACTCGACTGGCGACGTTACCCATCTCTCACAGAAGACTATCTTGAAATGTACTGCATTACCTACTTTGTGGTATTTCCCCAAGGTAAGTACCTGTTTCGGAAGTGAGTGAGATATGCCAGAGCTCATTCCCATCCCATCTTATCCTATCCCTCCCCATTTTCCCAACTTCCAATTCTGTAAAGGTAGGCAGCGCATCCGGGGGCGTGCTAACGTTTGTCATTATGGACTGAAGTTGGCATGTGTCGCGTATGTCTATGGACGACAGTATGCACTTACCATCAGGTGGACTGTATGATCGTCTGCAGCATATTTTTCTATTTAGAAAAAAACTCATCTGTGTAAAATCTGTCCAAAATTTGCACAACCGCCCGTTTAAGTTATCAAGTTATGAAATAAAAATAGCTCTTGGGAACAATACAGTGCGATACTTTAATAAATCCGTTTTTATTGTTAAAATTTATATTCATAATTTATTTATTTGCAAAAACATGGTAATAATATCATGGAAAAATATGAACAGTTCTACGTGTTTGTCATTAGTAGGGGGAGAATTATTATTCGCACAGCCGCTGGGCGCACTCGACTGGCCACGTTACCCATCTCTCACAGAAGACTACCTTGAAATGTACTGCATTTCCTATTTTATCGTATTTCCCCAATGTACGTACGTGTTTCGGTAGTGAGTATGATATGCTAGACCCCATTCCCATCCCATCCTATCCTTCCCCATTTTCCCAACCCTTTCTCCCAATCCATTCCTTAATCCGCATAAGTAGGCAGCGCATCCTGGATTATTTAAAGAATGTCAGAGCTATAAAATGTCTATGAATAATGTCAGAGTTGGAGTGGTTACAACAAAGCCATAGATAATTCTTGTAAGTATTATAATATAATAGATTACCTCATAAAATACTCATTGAAATTATAGTAAACATTATTATTTCAAAGATTTTATAGTTTAGAACTTCTTATAATATCAGCTCTGTGTTGTTTCCTCCTATAATTTAATACACTTTATTATTATTAAATAGTGGCGCATTTCTGCCAATTGTTTTGGAAATACCATACGTTTTTGCAAAATAATTTGGACACCTTTTTTATAAACAATATAACTGTATTGTCATCTGAAAATAAAACTATTTTTCCTGAAGTCATAAAAATGTCAATTTTGAAATTTAATGCCCACGCCGCTGACCAACTAAAACAACAACCACAAAGTTGGCAACGACTCCAACTGAAAAAGTCATAGCTGAAGAAAAGCGTTTATTCAGAACGAGATATATCTATGCACAAAACTAAACAATTTATTTAGTACCTACTGACTATTTATTTTATCTTTATATGTTAACGTTCACAAATTTCAAACCTAAAATGAGTCCAAAACATAACAAAACCTCCAAAGCCATCTAACACCTGAATACCTACCGTATTTGATCCATTTGATAGCGAAAGAATGGACATGAAGGTTTTCGGAACATCAGCTCGACTTACTACACGTCTTCAAAAGAACACTTCCCGTATAAGCCGCTTACGAATTGAATAAGCATGGAGAGCCCTCGAGAAATATGAAAACCCGCAAACACCTTCGGCTTTATCTAAGCAATAACCGCATGATTCGAGAGACTTATTCGAGGGATTTACTCGATTCATCCGTTTACGAACGTGACTTTCACGCATGGTCGGTTGCGAAATATCGGAGGTGTGGAGTGTTTCACGCTTGAGAGGTCACCAGTCGCGTACTCCTTCCGGATTTTTCGCGATAAGAGAGAGGACACATGGAGGGATTTATAGCAGCAGGCGGTCGTGCGCTTCAAATGCAGCAAAGCAGTTGAAATTTATTTTTAAATCTATTGCTCTATACTAAAAAGGAATGATACGTATGTAATTTCAACAGTAATGAATCGAGCAGTGTGCCAGAGGATGCCTATTAAATATGTAAGCATCTTACATATTTAATACGCATCCTATTACTGTAGCAAGTGATACGCTAGCCCAGCGACGTGCGGTTACATACGTCAGTCTCACACACAATACATAGTATTGTACTGACGTGCATGTAATTGGAGCAGGTAACGCACATAAAATAACCGAGCACAATAAGGTGAGATACATAGATAGATACAGGATTCTCTCTTTTCGTTTGTATACAAATTTACTGTAGCAACTTATGTCTATACATATGTCAAAATTTTAATTTACAACCTATGTATATTAAAATTACTTTGGCGATAAGGTCGCCTGTTGTACAGTACGTGTTACTTATTTAAATTGTCTTTTTGCAACATGTATTGGTGTACAATAGAGAGTTTATATATCTATGTACTTAATTTAAAAAAATCATAAATTTAGCTCTTGTAACTGCAACTGTGTTTTTCGTTATACGAATTTTGTACATAGTTGTCATCGATGTGCAATTTTATCACTTTTATTCTATTTAAGATTTTTTTTATTTAATTAATTTGTTCAATGTTACTGTACCTATTTATTGCTGGACATAAGTCTTTCTCAAGGTGTGCCACAATGTTCGGTCGTTCGTCTTCCTCATCCAATGTCCACTCGCCATCCTATTTAAGTCCTCAGTCTATCTGCTCCAGGGACGTAGCTCACTAACCAGAAGCTACGTGGTCTCCACTCGAGCACCGTTTGCTTGTTTGCATATCTAGACTACATGCGCAAGTGAGACTTACGCATGTAGTGAGATTTCAGACTCATCAGATTTCAGCTCATTAGCAAATACTGCGAGGGATACCAGCGCTGCCGTTCGTCGGTATTTGTGCAAACTACTGGACCAGCTATAAATGTATCTACGCATATTGAAAACTAACGGTATCCACAACTTTGCTCGCACGAACTTCGGAATGATTTCCGTGGGATCTACATAAAGAGTACCCTAATGTGAACCTGACACATGGGCTATAACTTTGCCTAGTTTTATTAAAATCCATGCAGTAATTTTTGCATGATGCGTATTCAGACAGCAAGACAAAAATTACAAAAAATATTGTTTTGTGCTCTGTATCATGCTAATTATTTTTTAAATATTAAGATTTTATTATATGTCTAAATTATAGATATCATTCTACACGGTGCCTTTGCAAGTGTACCATCGCCCTTAGTCGCTGCAGCCTGACCTATTTCTTAAGATGAATGTTTATTCGCGCGCCACGAATAAAACATTGCAGATTACGGCGGAGCGAATTCACGTGAAATCGTTTGTACTCTGCTCGAACCGGAACGTCCATTTGGTCCTATTATTAACAAATATTACCTAATAGCGTTTTCCCGTGGCTTCGCCCGCCTGAAACCCGATTTACAAATCAGTTTTCTTCCCAAATCCACCCCTAAAACTCCAACATAAAGCGGCGTATACTGGGAGCATGCTACTATTTGTCATGCTTGACTATTTTTTTTAATTGTATTTTTTATTTATTTTATTAACATACAAAGAAAACTCATTTTATCAAATGGAAATTGGATAAAAAAAACCGGTTGTTATGTGTTGAAGACTCTGATTCCACGGTCTACACAACTCTAGAGTTTTAAACAATTAAATACATTATAGTATACTAACTAAATAACTGGATATATATTTTCTTAATCTTAATAACTTAATATTTATTAATTATCCTTAATAACTGGATATTATATTAACTTAAACATTAATACTGGTGGCATGTATAGCGAATATCCATGGTCGACAGTATTCACTTGTTTTTTTATCAATAGATGGCAGACGAGCGGGCGGCGCACATGATGGTAAGTGGTCAGCGTCACTTACTACCAGGTGGACTGTCTGCTCTTTTTTATGTGCCTATATTCTTACGATATAATATGCGTGTGATGGCCCCTACCTGTTATGATCAGAACTACTGAACCGATTTTGATGACAAGTACCCTATAACCTTTCAGACTATACTCGCTATACAGCGGTGAAAACCACATCGAAATCGACCCAGTAACTACAATTTGTGTAGCAGTTATTTTGTAATTGCTTGTGTAACAGTAGGTACGTGTTTGTGTAAGTTTTATTTAATGTAAATAGTAGTGACAACGCCCGTGGGTCTTCTCTCACCCCCTCACAGGGGTGGAGGTAACTGTTCGAGACTGAGTCTCCTTCAGTGACGTCTTCTCTGTCCGGTAACACTATCAGTTCGCTGAGTCAGCCCTAGGGCTGCCTCCGGGTTTCTTCGTGACGCCCTCGCGGTAAGCAACCAGCGTAGGCGGCAACAACGAAGCCCATCGTGGCGATGCGCCTCACGGTAGTGTAGTGGTGACAGTATGACAGTGACAGTAGTAGTGTGTAGCAGTGACTCCGCCCGACGCTACCAACCAACCTATGTCCCCGATAGGAATGACCCTCCCCGTTGCCGCCGTCGTCGTCGTCTTCCGCATGTCTTAGACGACCCCGACGACCCAACTGACGACTGTTCTTACACTACACTCACAAACTTCATATATACACCGTCCCAGCCGGCGGAGACGAGAACGTCACCCGCGCTACACCGTTAACACACACCGGCCCTCAGCCAACACTTTTACCAGGTATCGGCATGTGCCTGGGCGCTTCTCATCGACTCGCGATCCCCCGGCACCCTCCCAAAGCAATGCGCTAAGCCGAGGTCCATTCCTTCCGCATGACAGCAAAATAATTAGTAGTATCGGCGAGGGAGCCCTTAGGCTCGTTGCTGCAGACACTCTTTGCGTCTGGCTGAGCATGTTAACATACATGTTAACATAGGCTTATTATTAATAAGTAACAAATAACTATTAAATTCTGCTCGTCTCTTTATATAAGATTCACGCCACAGTGTTTGCACTATGTCAAAAGATTAGTGTAAATACACACAGACAAACGATGTCCCATATATTTATATAGAAATGTAAAGGATTTCTATCTTGATATTTCGGAAAATAAACCACAATATAAACTGATTTATTTGCTTCTGCTACGTTTCCAGTGTCCGATTTTATAGCAATTGTTGTATGAAATATTTCAAAAGAGGGGTAAGGATTTATAGCCGTGCAATTCCTCACTTCACCGAACCGGTAGCGTCGACTTTTGACTATTGGACTTCTCCCTTATATTGCACAAATATCCACAGTGCATAAACATATATATACACACACAGTGCATATACCTACCACGAATTTGTCCAATTTTGGTTCAGGTAAGCAAGCGGCCAGGTATAACTATAAACACGGAGGAATGATTAAATGACATTAGTAAAATAATTAGTAAGGGGGGGGAGTGCACGCAGCATTCTCACAGCCGCTGGGCGCACTCGACTGGCCACGTTACCACTCTCACTCAGAAGACTATCTTGAAATTTTCCTACTTTATCGTATTTCCCCAATGTACGTACGTGTTTCGGTAGTGAGTGAGATATCCAGAGCCTATTCCCATCCTATCCTATCCCTCCCCATCCATTTTCCATTTCCGAATCCATTCCTTAATCTGCAAAGATAGGCAGCCCATCCGAGGGCGTGCCAACGATTGTCATTCTGGGCTGATGTTGGCATGTATCGCAAATATCTATGGACGACAATATCCACATACCGTTAGGTCGACTGTATGGCCGTCCGTCGGCGTTTTTTATAAAAAAAAATTAACAGCAAAGAAATACTGAATGAGAAGCAAATCGATGATTCCAAATTTCGAAGGTGGAATTCTGTCGTCTTAGGTCAAAAAGTCAAACGTCAATTTAAGGTTCTCCGGTGGTAATAAAGAAAAAAGAGTACTATGGACCCCATTACCCCATTACTGGAGTCTTCTCCATTACTTGATAATGACATCATTAGTAGTTTAAAATTATCTTGTTTAGTTTTTAAAGGTTGTTTTGTTGATCATGATTGGCTGTTCTGTAACCAGCCCTTTTATAATCCACGGCTGGACATAGGCCCCTTCATGCACTCTATGTTGTGCATGAGGGATGATTGATGCAGTTGATAGAGCCCCTACCTGCTGTGTCAAATTTCCCGGGTTGAGTTTCCTGTCAGATATTCATTTGTTTAAAGCAATTGTTTGTTTAGCTCTGGGTTTATTATCTTTTAGTCGCCTTGCCCCGTACCATCAAGTAGACCGTTTCCATACTCCAGATATTTATTATTCCATAAAAAAAACTGTCTGATATAAATTAAAAGAAAGACAAAGCGTCTAAAGCATAAATTAGGCAAGTTTACGTCAAAAAATTCAATTTCATTCCAAAACCGGACGGGCGGACGAAAAATAGCACCATTTCTCTTTTGGAGCGATGAGGAGTGCGGGGAACAGGTGGAACGAATTTTTTTATCTCTTGCAAGTCAAATATTTGATATTTGATGTTTATTTAAATTCAAATGGGCACGAAAATATGGTACTACAGCAAAAATAAATGACTTCGTAATCAATCAGGGTCAGGTTTTCGCCATCCACTGCATTAGAATGGGGAGGGTGCACGGTGCAATCCTGTTGGGCGCACTTGATTGACCACGTTCACCTCTCCCACTTTATCCTAATACCGTCAATGTAAGTCCGTGGTTCGGTAGAGAGTGCCATCCCATCTCATCCTTCCCCATTTTCCCAACTCATTCTCCAAATCCATTTACAAATCTCCAAAGGTAGATAGCGCATCCGATGACGTGCCAACGTTTGTTATTTTGGACTGATGACGACATGCTCACAGATGTTGTATGGGGACAATATTCAGTTACCACCAGGTAGACTGTCTGCTCGTCTGTCACTTACCAAATGTTTGACACGTGTCCAAAATATGTTCTTTTCTGTTTTTCTTTAAACTTATTCAAGCCTTTATGCATTTTCTGTATAACTATCTCATATCTCACTCGATCCACAAATTATTGTATATTGTTAAAAACTTCTAAATTTCGAATTCCTCTTAACTATTGTAGATATCGCAAAGTACTCGTAGGTATCGTTGTTGAATAAAAAAATGTTATTTTAAGTACTTGTATTCATGTACCCTCTTAAATCAATTATGCGTTGTAAAGTTTTGAAACGATTATCCCTTCTTCGAATTACGAGGAAAGCCTTTTATATAAAATTTAATTTTACGCCGGAAACCGGAAATGATGGAATTGTCCAAATATTAGTATAAAAGAGAGTATGGTAACTGTAAATTACATTCTATCGGCCGGAACATTTCTGTTTGTGTTGCGTACCTCATAAGATGCTTTGATAAAATCCAGACTTTAACCAAATATTTTTTTATTTTATTCATTTTTATTGTTTTTTTTTACTTAACAATACACTATACGTTGTTAATCTATTTAACAAAGCCTAGATTAAAATAAGAAGGAATGTATTGTACATGTTAAATGCACCGGTTTCAAATTATTAGTACCGTGCATATTTTAACTAAGAAAATGTTCTTATTTCGGTTAACTTGTAGATTCACAGTATAATTGTATATAAGGATAGAATAGTTAAGTATTAAGAAACAAGTATTAAGCGTACTACACACAAAGAAGATACTATAACATAAATATTTATCTCAATGTTATGTCAGTTGTTACATTATTTCTCGCCAATGAAACGCAACACACAACGAATATAATATATATTTTAGCTGTCCTTTATCTTAAGATATCTAATAAATTGGAAATATTAACCTAATGAGATTTGATCTTAAGATTGTGTATTTACGACGGCCAACATTTGCGCTACATATGAGGATTTCGAAGAAATGAATTGGTTTGGTATAATATCGTATCTTAATCATGTGAAACTTTAGATCAGCTATACTCTAAGTGTGTTCCGCGGAACCCTAGGGTTCCGTGATACCTCTGTCGGGGTTCCGCAAGAATTTAGAAATAAAAAAATCAAAACACCTCTCTCTGGTCGCTCCGCGGCTGTGCGGACTCCGCGGCCGCGCGGAGACAAAACGCTATGAATGTTATTTATTTATTTATTTGTATTTGTATAAGCTTGTGTTACATTAGCTGGTACAATATCTCATAAGTTTGGTCTCAACAATTTTATACTTGTACAACGCGTTCGCTCTAAGTTTGCCGGTCTGTGGAATGCGCGTACCCTCCCCCACGTGACAACAAAACTTATAATGTGTCATAGTTTTACCCAAATATCTAACGTACACAATTTTTATTGTTACAATTAAATAAAAAATTTCGAACGTCATACACTCATACCTATCGCCAGCGGCAAACTTAAAACGAGCGGGTAGTATACTTGTAAGCGCTCAGTCTCTTTGATAAAAGCCGCCTCTGAATTAGACGCTATAGTTGTCAACTAGCGACTTTCGTCTCTAACTTCAAAGGATAAAGTCGATATTGTTTACAACGCTATTTTTAAATTTCTGTTTTTATTTTTGCTTTTTGTTTATCAAAGGTGCCGACTCGAGTATTTTCGAGAATATTTGAGATCGAGTCTAGGACTAAGTATAAAAGCGGCGATCGCGCGTTGGCGTCGTCAGTTGATGATTAGCGTTCGGAGCGATAAGTTACTACCTACTTACAAGCTCGCTAGCGAGAAACTAGTGTTCATTGTTTTACTGCCTGCTGTATTCTGTTGTCTCAGTTTTATACATTTCTTCCCTGTAGGTTCTAAATTTAGTCTCTTATACGCAGTAACGATTGTGCATTATTTAAACCCCACTATCCTGACTTGTAACATTATAAATAAAGAAGAATGGAACGTTGGCTTAAAGGTGTTAAACGTGTTCCAACAACATCTTCTAATGACGCTGAATGTTCAAAAGCAATGCGCGCGGAGAATTTAGCAATCACCGATCCAGAAGATGATGCCACGAGTGCCACGACGTCAAGCTCGACGGTTTCAAAGACGAAAAAAAGGAAGTATGATGAATCTTATATCAGTTTCGGATTTGTTGATTCCAACGGCTCACCTCTCTGCATGCTCTGTAGTAAACTGCTTCCTAATAGTTCCATGGCACCTGCCAAATTGCGTCGACATTTAGAAACCGTACACCCCGAGACTAAAGACAAGAATAAAGAATTTTTTGTTCGCAAAAAAGATCAGTTATTAGAAAGTCAAAAAAATATGATGCATGTAACACAAACTACCAACGAAAAGGCCACGGAGGCATCATACTTAGTTAGCTATCGCATTGCACAAGCAGGTGAAGCGCACACTATCGCTGAGAAATTAATAAAACCATGTGTATTAGACATAACAAAATGTATGCTTGATGAAAAATCTGCAAAGCATCTTTCTACTGTTCCGCTATCAAACGATACTGTTTCACGACGAATCCATGATCTGGCAAGCTACGTCAAACAAGAACTAGTTACACGTCTACAAAATACACGATTCGCTTTGCAAATGGACGAGTCGACTGATGTCGCTGGTTTGGCTATCCTGCTGGTTATTGTGAGATATCCATATAAAAGTTCTTTTGAAGAAGACATGCTTATGTGTTCATCGCTGCTTACAAACACTACCGGGGAAGAAATTTTTAATAAAATAAATATATTTTTTGAAGAACATAATCTCAGTTGGAACAATTGCATTGACATTTGTACAGATGGGGCCAAGGCGATGACAGGTAAAACAGCAGGAGCAGTGTCACGAATGAAAAATAAAGCGCCTAATTGTAGTTCCAGTCATTGTATTCTGCATAGACAAGCACTTGCGATGAAGCAAATGCCGTCTAATCTAAAATTAGTTATGGATGAAGCGGTAAAAATAATTAATTTTATCAAATCACGACCACTACAATCCCGATTGTTCTCATTATTGTGTGAAGATTATGGCAGCAAACATAAAACACTGCTGCTCCATACAGAAGTGCGATGGCTGTCTCGGGGAAAAACTTTAACAAGGCTATTTGAACTTAGAGCCGAGTTACAAATGTTTCTTTCAGCAGATACTTCTTTTAATTTGAAGGACCGTTTGTATGATAAAACTTGGTTGTTCCGATTGTCTTTTATGGCGGATATCTTTCAAAAACTTAACGAATTAAATTTATCGTTGCAAGGTAAACAGACAACAGTGTTTCAGGCCTATAATAAAATAACTGCTTTTAAAAGAAAATTAGATTTTTGGATCATTTGCATTGGTAAGAAAGAAATAGAAAGTTTTACGTTACTCAGTGAGTTTGTTAGCGAAAACGACTCAGAAATGTTTGAAGATAATGTGTTTGAAGAATTGGTCCAATATCTCAGTTCGATGCGCGCATCTTTTGAAAAGTATTTTCCCGAAGAACACAATACAAAAATTAAAGTGAACTCCTGGATTCATAATCCTTTTTTACCCAACTTGGAAAAGCCTGAAAACATGTCAAATGAGATATATGAATCTCTTTTAGAAATGTCATCAGACACAAGTATGGAGTCATTGTTCAAAACGACGCCTCTTAATGATTTTTGGTGCAGAATCCAAGATGAATATGCAATGCTTGGCCAAATGGCTCTGGATATTCTTCTCCCGTTCCCAACTACATATTTGTGCGAAACAGGATTCTCTACCTACGCAGCCACGAAAACAAAATATCGCAATAGACTGGACGCCGAAGCTGATATGAGACTCCAACTTTCTTCCATCAAACCTGATATCAAGCAATTGATGAAAAATAAAAAACAGTTTCATACCTCCCACTAGTTAGATTTTTTCTTTTTTAATGTTTTCTATTATTGTCCTTACCAAGTGGTGAAGTAAATAATAATTAGTAACTGATACATTGTACTTTTATTATGCTGATTAATATAGAATACACTTATAAAAATAATTGTTTTATTGTAGGGTTCCATCAAGTATTTTGCTTCCCAAAAGGGTTCCGTCATTTAAAAAGTTTGAGAACCACTGCTTTAGATAATATAAGTTTCAAATCCATTGTATATTAAAACAAAATATTATAGTATGTACATCATGTATGATATGCCTTACATATAAGGCGTTATAATTTAATTTTAAATAGGTAGGTATATAATATCTAAAGTTGATTTTATTGTAATAAAAGTGAATAAATTGAGTATTGATTACAAAATCATAAATAATAAGCAGTCTAAATAAAAACCATAAACAATACATAATCGTGTACCTACTTATTTCTTTTTGTTCACCTATCTCCTGGTTCCTGATTGTTGACTTTCTCTCTCCGCCGAGGTGGTCATAATTTAACAAGCCGCCTGTTGTAGGTACCGCTTTCCATAGGTGAACTACGATAAGCAATACTTTAGCCATAGGTAACCATAGGTACACGGATACCAGGGATCCATATGATAAGCTCTTACCATAAGTGAACTATGATGTCACCTTCCTATTAAAAGTACCTATACCTCATTGTACAGATACATTACGAAAACATTGGCTATCGGGTAATCCAGAAACAACCGAACGCGTCATCCACGTCTATGCAATAAAGTATGCAATTAGAGGTACGGTAATTAGGAAAGTAGGCGGACGAGCAAGTGGTCCCACGTGATGGTAAGTGTTACCGCCGCCCATGGCCACCTGCAACACCAGGTGCGGGTGCGCCACCGACCTTGCAAAATCCTATTCACAGATTTCTTGAAGAACTCCATGTCGTAGTTTAATAGGAAGACCTCTTGAGGCAGTTCGTTCCACAGCCTACGGGTTCGCGGTATAAAATTATTTTTGGACCGAACAGCACGCGACACTTTCGTATCGAGGAAATGCTGATGGACAGCACTTCTGTGACGGGAGGTGCGGTTGTAAAAACCTGATGTGGGAATTATATTAAACAAATCTTCAGAGCATTCCCCATTGGTACAGCCGGTAGAACACACAGAGAGACGCAACGTCTCTCCGAACGCTGAGGGGTTCTAAACCGCCCATGAGAGTGGGATCGTCGACAATTCGAATAGCAAGTCATTGGGTGGAGTCAAATGGGTCCAATTGATATTTCGCTGCGCCGGCCCAGAGATGTGAGCAGTACTCCA
Organism: Sesia apiformis; assembly: GCA_914767545.1. NCBI lineage: Eukaryota > Metazoa > Arthropoda > Insecta > Lepidoptera > Sesiidae > Sesia > Sesia apiformis. Next base: position 4,630,609 of record OU611958.1, read on the forward strand.
TATGGGGCCTAACCTGAGCTTTGTAGAGCGTTATGAGTTGCCCAGGGGTGAAGTACCGCTTCGCTCCGTTCAGCACACCCAGCCTTTTAGAGGCTATTTTGGTTTTATTTTTCAGATGACCCCTAAATCCAACTTTGCTGGAAATGTCGACACCAAGGATCCCGATACTCTCCAAGATCTTAAGAGGTATACTCTGAAAGTGAGGTGCTACGACAAAAGGAGCTTTTTAGCAGTGAATGCACAGACTTGCGTCTTACTAGGGTTTAAATCCACTAGGTTTAGAGAACCCCAAATCGATTGATCGAAAGAGTCTTCGATTTCAGACACAAGTCTGACGAGACTCTCTTCCACTTCGACCCGAGGGATGTTGGCTCGGCCTCTGTACAAGGCATCCCCAGTGCTGTCATCTGCATAGCAACATATGTCATCAATTTGCAACAGATCGTTGATATGCAGAAAGAACAGACTTGAGGATAGCACGAAGCCTTGTGGGACGCCAGCATTAATAGACATAGTGTCGGAGCAGCTACCATCTATAACGACTCTGATGCTCCGTCCAGTCAGGAAACTGGCATATTCCCTGGGGTATCCCGAAAGATGGTAGCTTGGAAAGCAGCAATTTGTGCCACACCCGGTCAAAGTTTTAGCAATGTCTAGGCCAATAACTAGAGCCTCGCCTCTACTCTCAATAGCGTAAGCTCAGTGGTGTGTTAAATTCACTAAAAGATCAATAGCGGAGCGATTATGGCGAAATCCATATTGACGGTCGCTAATTAGCTGTTGATCCTCTAAGTACTCAAGGAGTTGCGTGTTTATGATACGCTCCATCACCTTAGAGAGGTTGACGCGTTCGGGTATTTCCGGATTAGCCGATGGCCAATGTTTTCGTATGTATCTGCAGTTGGTGTTTAATTTTAAATTGAAGTGATTTCCATCTACATAATAAGGTTTCCATAGCAACTTTACTTTCACTGTACTGTTACTGACTCTGTAACATGCTAATCGCGTATATATCATCACAACAACATGGTGCAATATGCAGTTCTGGCAACAGTCTGAACGTTAGTACCTAGGGCTGTGCTACACATCGCTTCAACAAAAAGAAATTTTCGTGGGCAAACTTGTTGATGTTTATACATAGATTAACAAACATTAATAAACCAATAAAGGATTATTATGTTAAATTTGATTACAATGTTAAATATTCAGGTCGAATTTTTACAAATACGACTATAAAGAGAATACTTGTCACTCCTACATCTGTGCAGGAACTACTACATTGTCGGCAAAGGTGTACTAGGACTATTATTAATTAGTAGTAGGGCTATTAAGTAGCTACCTGGCTAACTTTGTCAGATTCTTAATTTCAGGTAACACGAGGTAACTCTTATGAAGTAAACACCATAGCCCCGCACTATTAGCTAGACTGCGCTCTCCTTATGTGAAATATGAGGCCGAACTGCATTTGGTGCAGTCGGCAAGGAAAATCTTTAACATCTTGATTTTATCAGGACATGTAAAATTACCAAAAAATCATATTAAAATATTACATTTATTTAGATAATAAATATTTTGCATAATCCGAGTTAATCTTTCTTCATTTTATTTGACTAAAACTTATTCAAATTTTATCCGTCTTATACACTTTAGCTTTACAAAGTGTAGTTAAATGTAATTACCGTGCCGACACAAAGGTGGGTAATTAGAACTCATGTCGAAGGCTTAACACCTTTCAAGGCTGTGCGACTTTTGTCGGAGTTGTACGTAACTTTATATATAGATAGAACACATTTTGTTTTTAGAACACATTATGTAACCGTAAACCGTAACCAGCCCTTTTAACATCTACTTACGTACATAAGGGATGTATAACAGTAACCTTAAAACAGTACGCTGGCCAAGCGTGTTAGCGAGATCACTTATTTAGAGCTGATATTGTAATTGCTCAGAGCTTGTTGAAGTGGATTCATTATCCCTCATTCGCCTTTTACATCCACGGGAAGAAATAGGCTGGTATTATGCTATAACACTATTCTATTCTATATTCTGGGTATGAATACCCATTCAAGCAAATAAACAATTTATACAAAAATGACTTGGCTTTATTTCCTTAAGCCTGTAGATTATTTTAAGGTGACTAACTAATCAAATTAGTCTCCAAAGCAATTTATCAGCTAAAATCCTAGATTAAAGACTTAAATTAACTACTCGCGTTAGTAACCATTTAACTTTATAGATCAAAACATCAGGTTAATTAGGAGGTACTCTCAAATATTAAATTATAATTTTAAACTGTTAGCTTACGAGCTAGTTCAAATACGCCCGTATTTATCTTCAGTGGTGATTTGTTCAAGTCAGAACACGAGTTGGAAAGTTACTTACTGTTTGAGTATTCGATTGTTTTACATTTATTAGAGGGACTTATTATTTGTATTATAAAGTTACCTGTAGGTAGCAGGTAGCACCTCACCACCATTTTTCCAACGTAATAAATGCTGAAATTTATGCTGAAATTGTTTAACCATTTTAAATGCTGTGTATTTAAAAAAAAAACTTATAAACAAAGTAAAATCAGATGTTCCGGACATAAGATTACCTTGAAATGTACTGCATATCCCACTTTATCTTATTTCCTCAATGTACGTACGTGTTTCGGTAGTGAATGAGAGGTGCTAGAGCCCATCCTATCCCTCCCCATTTTCCCAACCTTTTTTCCAAATCCATTCCCATATCTCCTAAGGTAGGCAGCGCATCCGGGGGCGTCCCAACGTTTGTCATTTTGAACTAATATTTGTTTGTACCGCGGATGTCTATGGGCGACAGTATCCACTTACCATCAGGTGGACTGTATACTCATCTCCCGCGTTCGTCCATAAAAAAAGGTACTAATGCAATAAGTACTATTTTTTTTAAATATCACTAGATCGGCGGTGAAGAAAAATATTGTGAGAAATCCGCGTACACAAGAATTAATGAAAAATATATATGCCCAAAGGCACATAAATGTATTCACCAAATACTGGGCCCACGAGATGGGTTATGACCCGACATTCCCTATTGATTTATTACCTATGAAATTGCGATTTTATATGGAAAAATACAAATATTGTCTTTTGTATGAAAATTATGTAATTAATTAAGGCATTGTCCACTATTAACAATACACTTTTGCCATTTTAATGGAAGTTGATTGATGCCACTGCTATAGAACTCCTGGGGACGGGAATCGATGAATTCTCTGAAGGCGTTTTTCACTGCCTCATCGGAGTTGAATTATTTCCCCTGTAAAAGTTATCCAACTTCCGAAAAAAAATGAAAATCAGTAGAGGCAAGGTCTGGCGAGTACGGTGGATGACGGAGAGTTTCCAGTCAAAGCTCCTGTAACTTTGAGACTGTCTAAGACGCAATGTGTGGACGAGCGTTATCATGGAGAAGCAGTGGACTTGTCCATCATTGTTTGCAGTTCTTCACAGTACACATCTGTATTAATTGTTGTGCCAGATCTCAAGAAACTGTTTACGTTTGGTTTACGTTTACGTTTGGGACATTGTTTAGCTGTGTCTCCTGCGTTCAACCATTGTGATGAACGTTTACGATTATCATACAGGATCCACTTTTCATCATAAATGTCAATATTCAGAATTCAGTGACGATTCAGAATCCCTTCGTTTTCGCTCAGACGTGGTTTAAGATGAATTCGCTACCACTATCGCTTTTAATTATCGACTATTATTAATTATCGACTATTTAATTATCGAATAATTATCATTATCGACTTTAGTTTCCGGTCGTACACGGGTCTTGTTGCTGAGATCGAAATTTCCAGAGCGGAAGGATCAAACTAAAAACGCGGTGTTTGGTTCGCACACGTCGTTAATATTGCGTGCTGCGCTGTGCTGTGCCTGTGCTGCGTTGCCGCCACGATGGAACTCATATTCGGAAATAACGCGAATTTTTAACTTTTCCATGTTCGCAAACACAACGATATCTAAGCAAAACATCGTTTGACGGAAAAATCATAACTGATTTTGGAAAGGAATGTAATAATGCTTCAAATTGAAATTAATTTGATTTGGAATTTCATGTGGCAATATAACTAAGTACGAACTGGCCACTATGAACAAACGGAAATTTCATAGATAAAGCCCTAATACAAGGGGAGGCATGTGACATATAGTTGGACCTTGTAGACTGATATTGAAGATATATTTATCAATTAAAAAAATATCGTTAGTTAAAATTAAAATTTTATGCCCGTGAAATCATTAATTTTTAAGCATAAAAATATCAATTACTGTTTATCGCGGAAATTTATAGTTTTGTTGCATATTCAACTAGGAAAATGTTTTACACAATAAATTTGCATTTTGCATGTCAATTTAGCCTAATTTGAATTTTAACGCAATTAGCGTGAGAAACACCTTTTGACGTCATCCGTCGCGTTTTTCGCCCTAATTTCCCGGGAATGAGTCGGGAAATATTCAAAGCACTCCTAAATCGCTGTCCGTTTAAAGCGCAACCCTTTTCACATACGTTCCCATTAAATAATTCGTTTCAAATTCCTCTCGGCTCACTAAAAGCGGTGAATTTGGAATTTACCCGGTTTTACTCTCAGCCGCCCGGTAAAAGGTTTACTTTGCGCTTAACTAGTTATTTTCTGGTACCGCCGCTTGCAAATTATTAGATTTACCGTTGTTTTAGAGTGGAGTATGGAGAAATGTTGCATGATAAGAGATGGGTAATCTTAGATATACGAGTATGTAGCAGGGAATTATACTACGAACGGCCAGATGGACCGATGATTTGAAGAAGTTTGCCGGTGGTGGCAAGATGTGAAGAGCGGTACACAGTCTGTAGTGGCCTGCAGTCAGCAGTGGAGAGACAGGCTTAGGATTCAGTAGGTTAAATGTATACATACCGTATACATTTAACCTACTGAATCCTAAAATCGATGTTCTTACTATCTGTTCAAGCTGAACAGATAGTTACTACCTATTTAGCTTATTCACTTAGTGTATCTATCATCTATACATTTTTTTTATACAAAAAATGGCAGACGAGCATACAGTCCACCTGATGGTAAGTGGATACTGTAGCCCATGGACATCCGTGATACATGCCAACATCAGTCCAGAAAGACGAACGTTAGCACACCCCCGGATGCCCGGAAGGGATAGAATGGAATGGGAATGGGCTCTGACATATCTCACTCACTACCGAAACACGTACGTACATTGGGGAAATACGATAAAGTAGGAATTGCAGTACATTTCGAGGTGGTCTTCTGTGAGAGAGGGGTAACGTGGCCAGTCGAGTGCGCTCAGCGGCTGTGGGAATGCAGCATGCACTCTCCCACTAGCAAACGTACTAGATACATACTCTACTAGATGTGTTATACAAGCACTGTAGGGCAGGCACGTTACGAGTCTAATAGTGTTTGTTCTATGTTCACTAGCTCTCGAATTCTTTCACATGTGTTACGCCAATTATCTACTCGTACCTAAACGTTCACTACAAAATTGGTTCCACGTAATTCACTTTTAGATAGCTGCACTAGTTTAATGTGTGTTGACAATAACCGAATAAGACAATTAGTTATTCAATTAGAAATTGTTTATATAATACTATAAAGGTCGTTTGTAATAGCCATCGTATGAAACCTCTATAGCCATTAGTCTATCATCAGTGGCTATGTCATATAGTATATGACATATACCATATTTTATTTATTTCATACACTTCATCGATATGGGATTAGAATAGATGACATATCATACGTTATTATTAAAAGAAACGTGGTTTGAAACGTCTCGGAGAGGGGTGAAGCAGATTGGGAGGTTTTCAATAAAAAGTCAAATTTGAAACATAAATAGGTACTACATAATAAGAATGTTCCATTTTCAAAACACAAATGAATTAATAAATTCGAGAGCTAGTGAAGATAGAACACTATTAGACCAACGTGCCTGCCCTAGAGTGCTTGTATAACATATCTAGTAGGTATGTATTCTCAAATCGATGATCAAAATATACTTATGAACAGTTTATATATCGAACCAGATTGAAAAAGACAATAAATTGACAACCTTAGAATTACAAACATACAAAGAGCGTAACATTATTTTCTTGTATACGTATTTAATTTCCCCACTTATTGTTGAATTAAAAGATGTCCTTTCGTTGTTTTAAAGACGTTAAATAATAAATTATCATTTAGCTCACTGTTAATGTGAGGTTTTATGTGCGGAAAAAGAAAAGGGTGACCTAAATAATAATAATATGAATCCTTTTACTAAAAGCGCTGGCACACATATGTAACTGGAGTAATTATATTTTACGATTGTGTGTGCCCACGATGCATTTCACGAGCCCATGTGTGTCGTGTGGTGTCCACAGACTTTAGTATAGTACCACCCCATCTCTTCCCGTGAGCACCACAAGCAGGCCACACAAGCTCTGAAGAAACTACACCACATCTAAAAGACTCGCCAACCCACGTGGCCAGTGTGGCGCTTTAAGGCAATACATCCCTCATGCACAAGACAATGGCATGAGAAGGCCCCATGTCCAGCTGTATACTGCTACTGTGTAAAAGGTCCCAGGTTGGATTCGAAATGTTTGTTCGGGTCTGGGCGGTGTGCTTGTCTTTATATGTGTCTCTGAACCCACGGCATAGGGAATCTTACTGCGTGCCATTAAATATCGTTTCGTTAATTTATATAACAATCTACTAGTCATGGCAAGGTAAGACAAGGCAAGAATTTAGCCCTTTCTTACACAATTTAAGCAATTTACTTTACAAAACTTAAGTACATACAAAAAGCAGTTTCATTCAAAGTTTAATTAGGAACAAACTCCTAACTGGAACCTGCCGGTATAACAATCATTTTGAGTTTGCAAAATGGACAAAATGTTTCGGATGGAAGGGGCCTCTAATTAACTCAAGTTTCGTGCGGTGTTTGTTTACTGTATGTTTCAAACGCAACACTGTATGTTTGGGCTGATCACTCCTTTATGTTCCCATTATTTTCGGTTCAAACTATTAAACTTGATTTACTTGGCTTGAATTCGAAAACCTTATTTTCTTGCATGCTAACAAGTTTATACTAGAAAAAAATATCACACATAAATATCGTTGGCAATGTATACTTAACAGTATATAGGTATAATTCAGAATATGCTCAAAGCCTGAACCATTCCGGTCATGATTCCAATTTCATTTTGTGTTTTTATTGCAATTAATTAGTTTTCTGTAATTATTACCGAACAATTGTTTTAAAGAATAGGCAGTGACTTCATCAGTTTAATATATTTTACAGTAAAGAGTTTATTATGTGTATTTGTTTTTACATTACTACTGACACACTACGGTTCTACAAACGCTAGTTAGAACTGTTAGGCATAGAGAGCCCCACTATACGACTACGTATAAATAAGTAGTTGGCATTTGGCACATAGTACATTGGTAGTTACGTGTATTTACATAGCTGGCACGGAAAGGGTTAAAATATACTCCAAAATCAGTATTTAAAATAACATTTTCGTCCTTTTAAAACTCTTTTACTTCTAACTACAACTTATGATTGTTGTATAATACTTTTTAACAAATAATTTAACTTTTTTTACATTTTGCTCTGTGCTACCTTTTTCCCAGATTACGAACAATTGAAAAATTAGAATTCCGTCTTCTGAATAGGAAGGCTTTTAATGAGATTAAGGTCATCAAATACCCCCATACCCTCAACGGTAGGTAATAAATGAAGACTGAAAGAAATTCTCTTCCCTTTCATATAGCGAATTAAGTTTATTGTATAAAAGTGGAATCCTTTAAGAAAAGTGAGCAAAATGAGTTTCGTCAGTTCATTCACGAAATGCTCGGTGATATAAAAATGTTTTATGCTGACTTGGTTTAAAGAGTAGTAAAAAAGGAGTATAAATCAGCAAACTAATAAGAAAAAAAATATCTGTACGTCAGTCATTAGTAAATATGCAAATTAAATCTCTTTTAAGAGCAAATGTATTCATTTTTTCTAAAATACATTCCAAAACATGTATTATTATTTGAAAGTTGTTTAGAATGACTCAAATTTATTTGTTTATAAAACATAGATAAGTTGTAACTAACATTACAAAAGTTGGTAAATTAAAATGTCAAAGGATTCTGACAAGTCTAGCCTTTGTAATCTATATATAGTATATAAAAGAAGATGTTGGTATATCTGATGTTAATAGACTTCGACACCGTTTGACCGATCGTCATGAAAGTTGGCACATATATGTATTTTTTCATGGAGAATGTTTTTATGCTATCGAGTTTGTTGTGACTTGCCACTAGATGGCGCTACAGCACATCAACTTCTATACCGTTCAACCGATCGCAAAAATCATATCGACGTCAAAACAGAATAATTTGTAATTTTATATACAGAGGTAAATAAATATACACAGGCGGGACAACGTCTGCCGGGTTTTGCAAATAACATATAATAAAACCCGCCCTTGCGAACCGTGCACTATTTTGGGAACCTATAATAGTAAATCCATTGTGCTAATGTGAAATGCTAATATTGCATCATGCAACCCCCATCCCCCCCCCCCCCCCCATTCAAACAATTTTCCTCAAAAAATTGCACTTATTCAAATTAAAGGCCTAACTTTCCTAGTGCATTGCCTTGCTATTAAACTTGTCAATTGCAAAAGCTTTTCCTTGCTAATTAAAAGTTTACCCTAATGCTGTTTTATGAGGCTGCGTACCAACACTTTAGTGGCTTTTCTTGTTTAACTTAACATATTATTTAACCTCACAGTTTTCATTAAAGTTTCAGTTAAAGTTTTTTGCCCGTTTAGGATGTTTTTATTTTACGATATGCAAAACAGTTAGTTTTCGGAATTTCCCTGAACCTCCTATGGTTATATGCATGTTATGGAGCAACTTATGTACGATAGTTTCTGTGACGATATAAATCATAGCCATATGCAGTCATGTCGTGGGTAATTTTTTTCACCACCTTCACGATGGAAAAAGAAGTCAAGATCACATTATTTACGTATGATTGGTTAGTTTTGATTAAACAGTTACCATAATTAATTATTAGATGGTCATAATAATATTACTATCTATTATTTAACAATTATACTGATTAAATAATTGGTTGTGACTAACCACAGCATTTTTTATTGTAACTAATTTCATTCGTTTAAATGAAATTTCTTAGTTAATCTTCTTTACATTGTTTAACTTAATGACGAATTTCGTAATGTAATTTGCAATTTTGTTCCAAAAAGTGACTTCATAAATATTTGGATACTTGAATTTTTTATGAAAATTAATTATCAATTGACCTTTGACCTTTAACTGTTCTTTTGTTTAAAATATCAAGTTTAAAAAGTGGCTACAAAACGACGGATTAAAAAATATGATTATTACGTAATCGAATTAAGATTAATTAATAAAGCTTAATATAATTATGTACACTAATATGAAAAATACATTGAATTACACGTTATGCTAGAATAAAAAAATAAGATCCTTAAAAGAAACAACAGCAAACATAATTTATTTTTATTTTGAACAAAAGGGAATTCATTGATTTTGGTTAAAATTTAACACTTCTTTGTATGTATAAATTTCTTTGTATCAAGATTCTATTTACATATGCTCTAACATATGATTTCCAAGGTAAGGAATTAAAAAAATATTTCTTGGTTTACTAAAGTCATCGAAACTAAACCCAACAATAAGAGTATGTTCCTTTTTATCAAATAATGTCACATATATACCTACAATACAAATAATTACAACACACATGCAGACTGACCGACATAGTAATAAAAACAAATAGTGAAAGAGAGATGTCTTGTTACGCCACACCAGAAACTTGATACCACTAATGTGATAGCCCAGCGCTCCATTAGGGGAAATAGGGAAAAATGATATCCCCGAAATATAAAATACACCCGCAAAGCGTGGATGGTGCCGAGGCTCGTTCAAATTGATTGCGTCGTTAGTATACACCGACACCTACCAGCTCAAAATAAATCCATCTTGAAAGCACTGTTCAGAAAGCATAATTTTATATAAATATACAAAGTGTAGCCGAACCTTTCTTGAATCCTGAAACCGTGGATTCTGTTGATGATTAATTAATTGACATATGTTATGTCACATACTATAATGTAAGTGTGGTGTCGGCTGGCTTTAGTGTTTCACCATCCCATCTCCTCTTGATGGTGTCGCTAAGGCGACCGAGGGATAACAAAACAGCTACCACGAGCCCTAAGAAACTCACCACCTCTAAGAGAGTGGGTTCGCCAACGCGCTTGGGAGTTATATGGCCATATATCTCTCATGCATAGGACTATATGCATGAGAGGGCCCATGTCCAGCAGTGGACGGTGAAAGGGCTGGTAACGATTATAACGTAACAGACTGAATAAAGAAATACCATACCAATGCGCACATAACATGTCGAAAACACACACTATACTCTGTTCGCGTTAAGAATGCAGTGACTCTGATTATTTTACCTCGACTACTATCTGTTCGCGTTAAGAACGCAGTGACTCTGATTATTTTACCTCGACTACTAAAAAAATTAACACTGTACTGAGTGACGAGTCACTGCGTTCTTAACGTGAACAGATAGTAGTCGAGGTAAAATAATCAGAGTCACTGCATTCTTAACGCGAACAGAGTATAGCTTTTTTTTGCTGTAACAATTCTTTGTGGTTTGTCGTCTCCGTATGGACAAAAATTAATATGATGCAATATAACATAGCAATAGCATGTTACGAAAAATAATGTTTTATTCTAGCAAAAGTGCTCACACAACGCTTTCTCTACTGTAAGTACTATAAGTGCTCGCTTAGTAGATGTCACTCACTTCCTTTAAAAGCCTCGTCTTGAAAGTCTCAATTTTCAGAATATTTTCCACGGGCAATTCTTCTTCAGAAATAGCATGTAATAACAAGTAGATACGTTATCGAATATATTATATGAAATAGAATATAGAAACACAGACCGATTAGCCTTTAGGCGCCAACTACACGAGAGAGTCTCTCATATAGTTGCCATTGAAATCAGTCGCACGGCGATAATATCGCCGTGAGAGACTCGCTCGTGTAATTGGAAAAGTTTGCGCCGAACTCGCCATTCTTATATAACCTATTTGGTAATGTGTGTTTTTTACACATTGGGTCTAAAAGGTGACGTCCATAGGGTATTGGTATATCATCAATCATCTTAGTAAAAAATCGTAACAATCAAGTATTCAACCTTTTTCACTTTTGGAGATAAATAATAAACAATACTGAAGGATAAAGAAGATCCCTAATAAGAATAGTTTCAAGAGGATGTTTTGGCAACATTACCGCCGAAATCTACAGAGGTATATTTTTTTTATTGTCTCTCCCTCCAAGGATATTTGCAATATTTATTTTCTCATCTGTTTTAGTTTAGACGAATACTTTGGATTCGTTTGTTTGGTGCGTCTGTTTGGTGGTCACGACTAGTGCGTGGACGGGCAGACTTTTTTCTGTCACAAACACAGGACGTTTCAATGTACCTACAAATAGACCGGTACACAAACATTTGGCTAATAACAAGCGGATGGAGAGTTTTAAAAAATGCATTTGATCCCTGCCTACTTTGTGTAATGCACTTGCAGCAATACGGTTTTCGCTATCATCTCACTCCATTTTAATATTAGTACAATATTTAATAATGATTGGCGCCAAAATGAAAAAAAAAATGGATTTATTTTTCACGTGAGAATGACAGTTTCCAAATTCAAAAGTAATTTATTATTTTTTGTTTATTTTACTGGTATTTTTGGCCTATATATATATATATATATATATATTATATGACGAGACACGAGACATGAGGAAGCCCACGGCCAGCAGTGGACATTGAAAGAGCTGGTTGCATTGCATATTGTTTTATTATAGAGACATATACAAATAGATTAATCTAACTGCTTAATTTCGACTGCACCCGCTTTAATTTATTCCATTTAACCAACTGCAACGGTCCACAGGTAAATAATGCCTTAGGGCATTTAGTCAGCCTCTGTAAAAATAAACCAAGGTAGTCAAACGTATGGATAAATCTAATAAAAAAAGGGAAACCAGTACATAAAATACCCACTTGTAATAACATTAGCGACAGCCATCGTTAGCTTCAACTTTGTGATTCATTCGTAATTAAGTAAATTCCCCGAGGGGAGAGGACTCAATCTTGTACTTATTAATTGGCAACAGCTACTAAGAAAACCTTGTCAATTATAAGTTTGTTAACGAACAATTTCGCTATTTGCTTTTTTGCTATTTCGCTATTTCGCTACTCCTCTTTATTATTGAAATGTAAGAAATTGTTATGAGTATTCTTCGTAAAATCCAACTCAATTTAGCCAAAATGGCAGTACCAGTATGTTTTGCTTTGTGTTGGATAGCATATTTCATCAGTCCTCGAAAAAATGGTGGCACGTTGTTTGACAACTTTGCTAGTGCCCTTCTATCTATCAAATAAATGGGATAGGATACGAGTACATAGGATTCATAAAATTTGTATCTACAGTATACAATATGGTAATGTATAATAAGCATGCTCCGATTAGATCAGTCAAGGTAAAGCATCTTCCTGTTCCTTGGCTTTCAGACAAAATAAGATCTCTCATGAGTAAAAGGAACAATGCAAAGGCAAGGTATAAATCTGGCCCCACAGAACAAAATAGGGAAAAATAGAGACAATTGCATAATATCTGCAACAGGATGTCTAGGGACGCACGACGACCGAGCTCATGTCTGGAATTTTCTAAAGTCATAAAAAGTTGGTAAAAATGGGCGTAACCCTCTTCCAAACGATTTAAGAATCGACCTTCTTAATGCTCACTTCTATACTTCGGTAACATTAGATGATAATGTTAAAAATACTACTTTAAATCATTTCTCATGTCTTACGACTCCTGACTGCCCTAATTTTGCTTTTAGTCAGTTTTCCGAGTGTGATATTAAGAACATTATCTCCATCACTTTCAATGATGTTGGTAGTGACAGTGTCAGTCGTAAAATGATCCTTCCGCTTCTTGATAATCTACCACCTGTTCTATCTAATATTCTATGTGAATCTATCTCTTTCGGAATCATCCCGCCAGCGTGGAATAAAGTCCAAATTATGCCACTACCTAAAAAAGTTTCCTTTCTCTTTCTCTTTTTCAGACTACCGTCCTGTGAGATCAGGTATTCTCTGGATGCGGAGGACGCTCCAGTGTGTTCTACAGTGGAAATGAAGAATGGGCGAAAACCAAACTAGATTTTTCTTCTGAAATCACTTCTGTTTATTTTCATTTCGCAAAACCAAAAGAGCGTGAAACAATGGACTTAATGGCTTGCTTCCTCATTTCACACTTCTTCTAATTTCAATCTATGCTTGGACTACCATATTACATTTTATTACACTTATATGGTACTAACATACTGAGGTCGAAAGATATTACAATTATAACGGAATTAATGAACCAGATCTCAATTTAATATTAAAGGAAGAAAACTTACACAAATAGTTACATACTTACACTTACACAATACTTACACAATATCAATTTTCTTTGCCTCCACTGTTTGTAACTAGTAACCTAGTAGTTGTTGTAGTTACATGTGTAGAATATGTAAAAAGTTTAGATATATTTAAAGAAAAATTTTTGTGACATTATATAGGCCGTGTGGTATCTAAAAAATCACCACCCCATCACTTCTCCTGGGCATCATAAAAGGCGACTAAGCAAAGCCCCTACTATAAGCCCTGAGGAAAAACAACACCTCTAAAAGAATAGACTCGCCAACCCGCTTGGCCAGTGTGAGTTTGTGCATGAGAAGGCCCATGTCTAAAAGTGCCCGATAAAAGTGCTGGTTAAGGTTATTTACGATATTTGAATAAACGCGAGAGAAAAAGAAACAAATTTTTGAGAAAAAAAAACCGACGAATATAAACTCTAATTACCTGTGAAAAGGTAAAAATAAAAATATAAACCAGTCAGCAGTCTCGTTGGCAATCTGCAGTAAATTAATACAACCTATCACCGTCGTCGCCAGTAACGCAGGTTTCATCTAATGACGGCTTTGATCGTGCGTAATGACGCGCACAAATAAAACGTTTACAAAAAACCGCTAGTAAATCGGTCCAGCCGTAACAGAGAAAAGTGGTCACATACATACACATACATTCTCTTACTCCAAATGCATATACCATCTCCGTTCCGTCGTGGGCAGAAAAAACATGACAAAAATGTAGCGTCTGTGACAACACTTAAGTGAGATTTGTTACGATGCGAAATATTTATAAAGACTCGCCGCCTCCCCCACAAGTTCAGTGTACGAGTAACTTCGACAAAATTGTTTCTTACTGCGAATTCCTAAATTGTAACTTACACCAAAAGATACCGATTCGGATTGTTCAGGCTATTTTCAGCGAACCAGATGTTACTTGAATATTTATGGAATATCTATGAAGCCTATGTTACGTGTAGTCACTTTAGATGCCTACCTAGTTAATTGATATCAAATGTCAACATAATATGTTGTATAACTGAGATACATTATTCTTATAAATTGACGTCATTGACAAGGTTCGAATTAAAAATATGCAATTGATTGAAATAAATTACAAATGGATTCACATTAATTTGGTCCTATTTTTAAGAAATACGATCTTCTAGCGAATAAAGTGATGTAACAACTTGTTTGTTTCACTTTACAAGAAATAAAACAAAACATCTTTTTCATGTGTTGAAGCGTCATTGTTATCTTTAACAAGTAGCTACCGTACTTAGGTCATAATCATAACTTTCAAAGAGCTAAATATAAATAAAAATGTCTAACAAATGAGACTATAGCGAATATCAAGAGCGACATTTTGAAAGAAATAGTTTAGACAAGAAGACAAAGGATTTGCTGCATTCCTCCGATATACAATACGAAACATAAAATTTCCAATACAGCTATTACGCCCGGATTGTTGAATAATGCATTACAGAATAGCATGAGAGGAATACCATGCCATTCCCTATTTGAATAGCGAGCGAGTCACTTACCTAGATTTCCTGGTATCAGATCTAAGTTTCAAAACGTCACATATAACAGTTGAAATGGATTTTTTTACATATATCATGGAAGATGCAAGATGATTTACATTTATGTGACGCTAACGGCAATTTTTAATACAATAAAGGATAAAAATATTACATTATGGCTTGTAACACGGAATATATGAAATACCAGTTCTGTGGTTTGTAATGTTTCATTGATTATACATAGACATATTTGACTAATTACGTATTTGACCAAACAACGGTTTAACGATTTTCGGATTTGACGAATTATCAAACTGACCAACTATGGTTTTGACCAATGTCACTAGAATCATTCTAAGTTATACATAATAATAACCATCTTTATTTGCATAGATTATTACCATCCATGACAGTGGATGGTAATAATCTATGTTTAATTTAATAACCTTAGCTATAAGTGTAGCGTGCTATTTATATTACATTGAAATTCATTAAAACCGTTGATAACAATCAGAACTCCTTCAAAAGTAATGTCAACATTAGATTTTAAACACATAAATAATAACTAAAAGTATATAGCAATCGATCAAGGCTTACTTCAACGCCCATTAAGTGTGGGTCACTTAATGTGATAGGTGAATTAATTCAACACCGGCTGGCTATAGACTAGCACCACCCCATTACTTCCCGCGGGTGTCGTAAATGGCGACTAAGGGTTAACGAAGCGGCTACCACAAGCGCTGAGGAACTACACCACCTCTAAAAGAGTGGACTCGCCAACCCGCGTGTCCAGCGTGCCGTTTAAGGCGATATATCCCTCATGCACAAGACAGGGTACATGAGACGGCCCATGTCCAGCAGTGTGGATATTGAAAGGGCCGGTTGCATTGCATTACAATATAATCAAATTCATTATTTAAAACAGTCGTAAACTTTGTGCTGTAATTTGTATTTAGAAATTAAATTGCCTTTACAAAAACAGTTAAATATTGATTATAATTAAAAACACACCAATCTGCATTGAGCTAAAATCATGACCCGAAGCCGCTTTGTTATTACAAGGTGAGACCTGCCGTGAAACGTTATAGGCCCATATCAATGCAGCACACAATCCAACTTCTCAATCTGTTTGCCCTCAATTAGTGTACTAATTTTAAAGTTCATTTGAATAATTTATGTATTAATATGTTCAATCAAAATTCTTAAGTGATCCTAAGTGATCAAAATTCCCAATAAAATTTTTGAACATATTTTGAATTTAACATAATCAAATTGATTAATTATCCCGTTTATGAACAAATATTTACAGAAGCGAGGGCAAATATTCATTTAATGTATTTTGTTGACGTAAATTTATGACTATTCAAGTATTTTGTAAATAAACCACCATTTTATGAATAGAATTACACAAAATGCGTATGTAAACATGATATTGTAACAAGCACAGAGATAACGAGTTATTAAAAATCCTCGTGGTCCCGCATATCGGGTTCCGTTGTGGGGACATGAGTACTAAACGTAAAATTGCAGGCTTATATCAGATTTCGTTTAATATCTCCTATCAAAGTAACCTATGTAAAAGCCAGCTTCTACCCGCGGCTTCGCTCACGTATACACCGATATGATGGGCCTCACGGATGCGCTTACTTTCAGGCTGGATGCTTCTGCCTTATACACGAGGTGTGTTCCAGAAATATCTAACATTTATTTTTCCCGCCCAATAAATAAAGCACGGGAGGTGTCTTTTGGTGGAGATCTGTACGGGACATCCATGCGCATGCGTTAAGTTTTTCCGGCCCGCAGGAAACGTCAGTCGCTGGCAGTCAGCCTATGATGAAAATGCATCTATAGTTTTCGAAAAATCTCATCTAATCATTTAAACAAATATATTTTGTTTGAATTATTAAATACTACAATAAACTGACTCCGAACATAATATATTACATTGGCTTCTTCGTAGTATCATTCAGTCATACAACAACGAAAATACATTCAAATGTAGGGAGACATCAAATGTAGTATTGTGATGTGTCAATGTAGTATGTAGTATACTGGCCTAGATGCACATATCATTATGCTATGTTACGAAAGGAATGAAAAACAGAAGTTTAGAGATCTTCCAGAACGAGTACAATGGTCATATGCTAGCAAAAACGTTGGCATAAACTACTTGTTTTTATTGGTGTCCAAGGAATCTGTTAACAAATAGTGAAACTTATTTGTTTAATAGGCATGTGTTGGTATATAACAAAGCGTTTAACCTCAATTTAGTGGGCCTTTCGAGCTTTTTCTGACATTCAAAGGTGTGAACTTTCGGATATTCCTTTAAATATATTATGCCCTTTTCGACTCTCAATTACTAAAATGCCCAGAGCAGAGCCATATGTATGAGAATAGTGTCATTAAACAGTTTGAAGTAAAAATTATTTTATTTGAATTATTAAATACCCACCAACTAAACTGACATCAAACTAGGATATAGGAACTTCCTCGGCGTCATTCCGTCATAGAAAAAAAATCATTAAAATACTATGATATTGATATTATTTACAATTTCGTTTTTTTTTCCTCCACTGCTCGCTTTCCTAATGTCACACGTACTCCAGATTTCCATTCGGACGAAAAACTATACATCAGCGAAAATCTTAATTCATAACATATAGCACCAAGTTTATGCACCAAGAGATAATAAATATTTTTATAACTTTTTCATCCACTCTTGATGTAACGCATTTAAGGATAAGATATTGGCGCTGTTAATAGACTACATATTGAGTTACACGACAGTGAAAACCTCGTTAAAATCCATCCAGTAGTTTTTGAGTAATTCTGTTAAGCCATTATTATTATTATTTTCCTCTGTGACTCAAATTTCTTGTGTCATATGAAGATGACATATACACTAGTTTTTCTTCTGGACAATTAGCTATACATTAGTGAAGACCCGATCAAAATCCATTCAGTATCTACTTTGTACGTCATACTCAATCAAACAGACATACAGACAAACTTCTGTTTACTTCTAAAAAACCCTCAATTTTTTTTTAATTTACTCAATGTACTCAATCTTTTTAGAGTTTTATTATACGTATATAGATTATGGTGATATGTATATCAAATTTGGTATACGTTTTTGCCTGTCTCTTCGGATTATTTTGCTCTCTACAGCTAACAGAATGCATACATAAATATTATTTGCAATTATTTGCAAATAATAAATTATTTGTTGTTGTTAAATTCTCTTGCTGACTAGTCATTTTAATTGAGTGCAATATTTTGTTGGTCGATCGTTTATCTGCTGTCATAAAAATTATATCCCTTAAATTAACGAAGTAATGAAGCGTACATGAAATACTTTTAACTCTATACCTACTATTATTTACTAATGGCATCGTAAATTCAAGCCGTTAAAAAGAAATACGAGCAAGTATTCAAAGGAGAAATGAATAGTTTCGAAACCACTTTCTGGTAATGTTAACTTTTTGCAGAGTAGGTATTTCAATTTACATTCAAAATGGGAAAGCGGTGAAATTTTATTTCCAACTTCCTTTTTCCCAGATGTTCAGTTATATGCTATTTTAGACGGATAAGTTCAGACTCGCGAAACTCTTAAACAAGTTATGCAGTCTTTAGTAGTTTACTGTTAAAATACAGAAGCCTTAACATTGTTTAAATTGCAATTTTATATAACTTGGCATATTTATAGTTTAGTTCATAGATGAAATATGAAAACAATAGCCATTATAATTCATGACATATAATTAGGTAATGTCTTTTTACTGCTTTTATTCAAAAGAACTGCCAAACTGATCCAGTGCCGGCATGTGTTCAATCCTTAGACCAAAAATGTGAATTCCTCACCATGTTGACATTCTTCTGCCAAAGTACGTGGGTGACACTGAAAGTTTTTAGAATCTCAAAAATGAAATCAAATATAAAGATGAAAGGTGTCTTATTCCTTTTTGAAGTATTTTTCGCGACAATCGATATATTTTTTAATGCGATGTGTTTATGTGAAGCATTCAACCCACCCATCTTTAGACAACTCTTCAACAGTCGTTTAGAAGACCGTTACCGCCTCTTCTGCACTCATAAAACGTATTCCTCTGAGTTTATTGTTAATTTTAGGTAAAATAGGTGTAGAATACTTTGAACTTGACTCATACCAGTACCTAATGATGCCCGTATCTGCTGATATGTCGTTCGTTTATCTGCTTAAATCATGAGCCGCATAGTTTTGATGTTTTGCTGTGTCACCGCCGTCGCAGGACGCCATTCTCTAACAATGTCACTGAAGTGGATACGACCACGTTTAAATTCACTGAACCAGATATATACAGTAGCAGCAGTAGTAGATGTTAAGTTAAGTTTTTCATGACTTTGTTTCTGGTTTAGACCGCAATGAAAGTCATTAAAAAAATCATTGGACGCCATAAAATTTTCCGCAAATACTTAATTTTCAAATTGCCGCCAGATATAAAAACACAAATGACAGCTTTGAAAATTTAATAGCGTTTGATAAACAAAGAGTTCCATTCTCAAAATTCGAATTTGTTTTTTTTTCTATCGTATTGTACACTAGCCAGTTCTAAAAACTTTTAGTTTGACCTTTCGTATTATAATAGTCGTGTAGGCCACTCGAATTTTTTGTTTCATTCCTTTTTATGGTTACATGTAAAACTAACCATTAATAAAACAATATAGAAAATATTGAGAAGGGTAGACAACTACAACCTAATAAGTTTTCACAGATGATTGTCTGATATTGCAAATAAGAGTATAGAAAAAACTAACTAGATGTATGTATGTATATAATAAAAAATATGTATGATTATTGAAAGAATATGTAACTATGCTAGTGAGGTGGAAAACCGAAAAACCGAGTGGAAATTAAATTGATCGAAGTAAGTTATAAAACCACAAGTTGAACATCGCCATCTTGCTCGTACTACGCAGCTCTAAATGGTTGTTTTTCAAAATTCACTCATGAAGCCACTCCCTAAGCCGTAATGTATAAAATGTGTGAGTAAGACAACGTGCGAACGAGACAGCATCTTGTTCTTGAGCTTGCATCGTTATAATCGAATTGCTGCTACACTTGTATCTGCTATCAAGTTCCGAAAATTTTACAGCACAAATAAAATTTTGAAATATTTTTAAAAGACATTGAATGAGCTCATTTGATATTCCCGGATAGCGAGAACCGGTAATATTGTAGAACTGTATTTCCTAGAATTGGGTCATCGTTCATTATGTTCAGTTAGCATTGTCTCCTTCATTTCAATGTGAGTAGCTACTGGAAATATGAATCCGATTAAGGGATTAAAATTTTGGATTCAATAAAAGTATTTCGTATGTTTTCCTCTTATTCCAGTTATTATACGGCTTCTACTAAATATTTAACTACTTTATGTATATATTGTATAAAGATTTAAGATGTGTATATATGTATATCGTATATTATATATTATGTATACTGTACACCATCCACCTGTGATCGAAATATTTATTTCTTCTCTACCGAAAGGTTGTCTGGCAGAGATCGCTTTCAACAATAAGACCGCCTTTTGTGCATTTTTGTGTCCACGATGTCTGTTATTGTTTTGTTTTGATGTGCACATCAAGAACAAGAGTTTCATCTATCTATCTATTTTTCATTTATCGTTCGTAGTGACTGCTAGTTATAACATTATTTCAGAAACTAAGTATGTACAAAACTCTCCTTACGACCCACAGGTTATCTAGAAGAGATCGCTTTTTCGATAAGACTTTAGTATACGATTTTGTTATTATATTATGTTGTGCGTTTATCTGTGATGTACAATAAAGAATATTTACTTACTTACATTTTCAATTTATTAGAGGAAATGTTACCATGTAAAGAATACCGAATATACCCAATAATATCTACGTTTCATTAAAGATTTAGATTACGATTAAACCTCCTTTTATTTCTAAACCCTTAGAATATTGGAGCCTTTTTGTATTCTTTTGTAAACAGCGATCTACTAGCCTGCCATTGATTTACTCTAATAATAGTACGTTGGTAAGTCTGTGTTCATTATTGCTGTTTAATCCTCCATCTCTTTTCTTTCATTCCTTTACCCCCATTTCCTTTGTATACTTTTGCGCCTTGCTATCTACTAACGATAACATCCATCGTAGAAATACCTAATAAAAGTCCTGCATATAGTAGAAGACCATATAGTACAATATTACATAGCATATAGTACAGCGTATAGTACAGAATTTATTATATTTTCTGTGTAAATGCTCTATCTATATATAATTAAAATAAAATACGTAAATAAATATTGTCTTAACTCCGCGGCATATATCGCGACGGACCAGGTTGTCACAATTATTTTTGGTGGTTCTACCGAATAGGGTACCGCGGGAAGCACGCGAGTCCGGCAGGCGTCCATTCCTATTTTGATTAAACACGAAACCTACACTAACGGTGCGACTAATGGGAAATAAATTTCCCTGTAGGTCCCTGTTATGTGAAAACGTGGCGTGGCCACGGGTCCGTCGTGGTATTTACAAGTAAATGATTTCCATCTACGCGTAGCTTAACTAAACTTGAAACGAAAAAAATGCCTACACTGGACAATGTTGATTTATGAAAGAGACAAATCTAACTTTTTCCCACTTTTGCATGTCGACAGTTGGTCGGAGAGAATGACGTATTACTTTTAGTTCCAAGACTTTCACTATGAAAGTGGGAAATTGTTATAATTCATTTTATTCAAATCGGAGTTTTTTATAGTAACAATGCGGCAGGAGAACAGACTGTCCGCTTGATGGTAAGTGTCCATGGACATTCGCGATTCATGCCAACATCAGTCCTTGACTTTTGAGATAGAGAATTTGGAGTAAGCGTTCGTAAAATATTGAGGGATAGGGTAGGACGATATGCGAATGGGCGAATTATGTACTTCCTTACAGTACTACTAATTAAATAATGCTTATTAGCGTGTTTGAGAATTTACCTATATTTCGATCAGCTATATTGTCCATTTCTTTTCACCATACGTAATATTTAAGCGTATGTTTTAATCCAAATACGAAAAGTCCGCTAGTAATAAACTAAGTGAATTTCTTCATACTCGTAGTTTTCTTGTTTCAGTTCATTCATGTCTGAGTGTTGCCTGAATGCAGCGTTGACAAAACTAGGCCTAACTTTAAAATGATGACAATACTTTCGCCTAGTGGAAACGGGGTAACAAAATCCACCAATACTACTGAACCAGTTCTATAGAATAAGCAAAAATGCATAAACAAAGGTTTTGTCAGAAATTCTTTTGAACATTTAGGATTAGGTACCAACTTTATACGACAGTGAAAACTGCAAGTAAATAAGACCAGCAGATCCGGCACGAACAAACTGAAAAACAGTATATTATAATATTTTTAGATAATATAAACATACATTTTTGTTGTTTTCACGAAAATACTTGTCCAAACATTTATCTTCTAACATACTTAAGTTTTTATACAAGCACTCTTACACCTACACAAATATTGGCTTTGCCTCGTTCATAAGTCTGACGATCTAAAAAATTCTTATGTAAACACAGACTGCCCTTAGGGGGCACTTTACAAGAAGAAACATTTTTTAATGTACGAGTCAATACCGTCAAAGCACAAATATATAAGAATATTTTATAATAATCCGATATAAATTTAATAATAATATGCTATAACTTTAAAATCTGTAATAGTCAAGTAATTGTGTTATAATTGACAGTATTTTTGTATTCAGCTTGCAAAGATACCTATATTGCATTTCAAGAGAACAATGTACTCGTACCTATACAAAAAAGCCCAAAATTGCAGACGCCAGTTGGGTCACCAATATTCCTTATTGCGCAAGGAATAAGAAGGCACCTCTCGTTCTGTATGTAGGTATATAATTTTTGAATGTGACGTACATTCTATAAGGTCCTTCTATAAGGATATGTATAATGGTGATACCACATTTTTGGGCAGTCAGAAAACGAAACAATTTTGATTCTGAGAGGCACATACGATACCATACGATCATAGTAGCGGAGAGGCTTGCGGCTCTCCACTTTTTCCGGACGTTCTCCGCGCGCTCTCCTAACATTGCTGCATGTACATATGCATCCTTTGCATCCTTGTTCTACATAGCAAACCACACGTAAGCCGTTGTACTATTGAATATATTAAAAACCATAATAGATCCAATAAGATTCAATAGCTTTAATTTGGGCTATTTTAAATATATAAAAATGTCGATTGCGGCTTATAATTTCTTACGATATTGTTCTACGGGCTCGTTGATTTGTTTTTAAACAGCCCGACCAGGAATCGAACCCAGGACCTTTTACACAGCAGGCGACAGCATTACACAGCTGAACTAATCGGTCGTCAGTGAATAGCTGTAATAAATGGCTACAAACTGAAGAATTAAAGAAAGAAAGCTTAATTACTTAAAGAAATAATTTAATTTAAATTAATTCCATTCGCCGGTTTATTGCGTTTTTCCGTCTATTAATTACAGCAAAATAGCAATAACAGCGTCTTCGTAAATCTTGTAAACCACATTAGGTATTGTTTCTCGGCGACGTGTAATAAGTAGAAAGATTTATGCTCCAGAATACAATAAGCGAACGTTCCAAGATACCTATTGAAGGTTTATGAAAATTATTACTACGGGTTTTATAATTGAAAATCATCTTCTGTTGATAATGTTCTGAGGTGAATGTATTGCATAACTAGTCTACCTTTATTTTTAACCCAACGTTTTGGTTCTGTTTGTTGTGGTAACAAGTATGTACTCAGTCAGTATTTATACGAGTATCATGTACTGTACCATCAGCATTTATCTCTCCACTGCTGGATACAGATCTCGCCCGAAGCGCGTGCCCACATACGAACTTCTGTTCTTCTCATCCAGCCATTACCGGCGACTTTCTTCAAGTCGAGCACATGGCTGGAGGTCGTTTCACGCTACGCTTTACAAAAAGTGCTCTCCATTAGTTATATAAAAACTAAATGTTGCATATGGTGTATGTGGTGGTGAAATTTTCATTTGTAGGTATCTTTTTTAGAATATTTATGTGTTGCAATGTCGCTACAAATAATTATAAATTTATTATTTTTTAGTTAATAAATCAAATGTAATAAATCTAGCAAACTCCTCCGGCTTCGCAGGGCTGGAATACCATTTTAAGGAGACCTTAAGACCTACGAGCCAAGGCGCTTATACATTACTTTAATGTTATCTTTTAGTCAGTCTAGAAAACGTTCAGATAGCTGTTTTTCCTCGACTTCATTCGCAAATACAAGTATCATCATTTCTGCATTATCGTTCAAATCGTTCATGGTTTGGTTGACGCTGATACACTATCAACAATTAAATTTATATGTAGGAAACGTGGAGGTAGATCTGCAAGAGCCTTCTTTATTCCATATGCTCGTACAAACATTGTATTTAATTCGCCTATGCGTCGTATGTGTAGAGAGTATAATGATCTAGCTGCAATTACTAAAAATCTATACATATTCTATTGATCAATATACCGATTACTTATTCAAGCATATAAATGTTTAAAGGAGACTTCATAAGCCCCTATATAAATACTTGTGGTTTATATACTTATCTTTGTTTAGCACTTAATAACTTTGTGTTAGTACGTATTATATGTTTAATTATGTTATGTTGTTAGTTTTGTTATGTTACTCATACCATGTTTTATGGTAGTTTTAATATTAGTTGTTATAAAATGTAACATTCTGTTTATACGACTTAGTAAATAAATAAATAAAAAATCGTGCATCGAATATCAATATATTATAATAATACACTAAAGCCATTCGAAGAATATGCCCTAAATAATGCGAGAAACTTTTGAAATAATTTAAGAGTTTATCGCGACAGGTTTATAGACAGGTTTCAAATACTTTACGCTTAATTTTACACTACAGGCACTATTAGGTATACTATACTATACATGCGTTTCTACTGATAAATCGTTTTTGTTTAAACAATTACAATTTTCCAGTAGAAATTTTGGTGATTTTGAAAACGTGTGACACGCCACCACATTTTTTTATGATGGAACTTTTTTTATCTAACTATTGTGCATATTATTTTAAATTCTATCAATTCCGAATGAATAACGCTTTCCAGCTATTCGCAAAATTACATACGATTTCAATTTTTATCTGCACAGAATGATAACGATCAAACGTTAAAATATGACATCACAGATTAAATAAAATGTCACGTATTAACTCAATGGATACAATTTAAAAAAACCAGACGGTAAAATATTAAATCCCGTAGGCTATTTCAAATTCAGATCAGGGAATTGTTGTGAACAGAGGGGATTTAGCGCTCCTATTCTTGAAGTAATAATTAAAAAGTTAATTAAAGAACGCTGACACTAATTACTTTCAGGTTCTGAGATTTGAAGACGGCTAGCTATAAAGTGAGTCAACTCAAAATTAAAAACTTACTCGTAGATTACAGGTTACGACTGGATTTCTAAACGTCAGACATTTATTATTTAAGGCAAGTTTGCGTTGTGTAACATTTCATTTTATAAATCAGCTTTTTTTTTTTTTTTATAGATTAGTGGGCGGACGAGCAAGCGGTCCCACGTGGTGATAAGTGTTACCGCCGCCCATGGGCACCTGCAACACCAGGGGGTATGCGGGTGCGCCGCCGACCTTGCAAAATCCTATTCACAGCTCTCTTGAAGAACCCCATGTCGTAGCTCAATGGAAAGACCTCTTGAGGCAGTTCGTTCCACAACCTACGGAGCTATTAGCTTTGTTGCATTGTTGTTCACATGTCGTATAATACGTTACGATGTTATGTAACATGTTCATTCATTAAATCACACAATATTCAATTGTTAATTTTCGTGTATTTTCAATAAAAAATAAAAAGTATCACAGTCGCTGTAGCAGTTAATAGATATCATGAAGTTAAAAATGTTTAGATCAAAATAAACATTGGTACAATTATTACAAAATTTTGATAATTACTCAAATAAAGAGTTTAAAGATGGCATTAATGAAAAGTAAACTGTAATTACGAAACTTGTAAGAATTTTGGCGTCATTTGTTAAGTGTCTGGTACAAAACAAACTGAAACTTTGTAACATTACAAACTTTCCTGTCTGGGAAGCCAAGATTAGGCGAGATTAAAGACCTCGCCTCTGAAATACAGGGATAGACAAACAGCATTTCTAACTGATAAGACAGATGGCACAGTACTAACAACTAAGCACTACTTATAGTGTAAATAATGTTTTAAATTATGAAAATAAACACTAAAATTCCGTTTAGATATTGTTGGAAGGTCTCGTCTAGACCTTCACGGGTCGCGTAGCGCATTGCCAGACGCTCCTTCAGACCAAGTGATCGGACTTTAAGAACTTCAACGACTACTCTTCAAGTTGACCAAGTTCAGGATGTTGACGGATGACCTTGACATCTAATCGATGCCACGAATTTAGGTTATACTATCACCATAGGATAAAGCGGTTTCAATATATTTAAATAGATAAGACACTTGCAATAAGTTTGTTTTATGACATTATATTTGTGAATGATACACAGGCGAACTATATATCCTTTCAGATAGATTATGAACAAATATATTGTACCTACCTTTTGCGGTAATCACGATTTTCGAGTTTTGGAAGAAATTCACTACTAACAATTTCACAGAAATATAGTTTTCTGTCGAAGTAAATATTTTCGGTTATGTTCAAAAATGAGCCAAATCGATTCAGTAGTGTAAACTTTTAAAAGATCCCAAAAACTAATATTTGACATGTATACAACACACTATAATATGTCATTGGATACGAATTAAAATTAAATTATAAACTAATTAATTATTAAATTATAAACGAATGTACAGAAAACAGCGAAATCTTGCTTCCAACTGGCGCTGCCATCGACATTTTTATAAAAATTAACCTAACTATATTTAATAAATATTGTTCCTATGTTGCACCCACCGTTACAGTCATTATTAAACAAGACTAGATCTAGTCACGACTAAGTCTAAGTTAGTCTAAGTCATATTTTAGAAAAGTTGTATAGTCCGCGTAAAGTTTATTTTTCCATACATTTACTTAGGTATATGTATTCATATCTACATACGAGTAAACCTGTAAAAGTGTTGCATATTGCATAAGACATCCACAAAATTTATTGTATTTTCTATATAATTCTGCTTTTGTTTCTATAAATAAATAAAAAAATTCTAAAATTAAAATCCGAATAATTACCCTGTTGTGCTTAGTTCGAAATGACCCCCAGGCATTTTAGTCACATATATGTGACTAAAATGCCTATAAATACGAATCAGATTAAATGTAAGATAGAGAACCGTCTATTTATCAGGCCTGCAGCCATAGAAGTCAGACAGAGACATTTGTCTCGGCCTATGATCTACTTCGGGGCGCTGAACTAGTAAGTGGAAAGATAACTCCTTAAGTAACTAGATAAGTTGAATTCATGTGGGTGCGTGGAAACGAAGATATGTGTTATTAAATTATTGCTAACGAGAACCTAGCAGCGAAGGCTGACGAGTCTATACATACCCCATTATATACATATGTCTTTCACACCCAACGAGATTATTTTATAACAGCCAAATTTTCATCATAGGAATACAAACCTTATTCTGTCTTAGTAAAATTCAAATTAGTATCTATCAAAACTTCTGACAAAACTGAAATCAAAACAGTCAAGTACTAACGTTATTTGTGGTTTTGTTTAATCTTGGCGTAATATCAATATTGTTATTATAGCTACGCATTTCAAAGGAATTACTGCGATAGTCTTTTGGGCTAAGATTAATTTAGCTCAGTTTACTCCTAGATCATCAACGCTGAATTGTATTTCGTACTTTATCGTAGGTGGGTATTTTGTAATTTTGAAATATTGGCACAAATCAAAGAATTCTATTTTTTAAATATAATAAACTCTAGTATCTAAGTGTAAGTCGTAGTAGGAGTCCTAGTTAAGTTTAGCAGGTCTTCGCGATTTCCTGAATCATCCCAGCATTCGTCGTTGTGTCCCGTGATCCTAGAATTTAAGTTCTTTGTCCTAGAAATGTATACTATAATGAAAATCATTGCAATTTTTATTTTTATTTTTGTAAATATATTTTTATATTTTATTTTTCTCAATTTGTGTTACACTCGCACAATGTTATTATTTATTATTATTATTGACTTCATCATATCATTCAAGGCAGTACCTTAGCACATTGTGTGAGAGTATAAGATCTAGTAATCTAGTCGGATGAGATTGTTCTTAACAAAGCTTTTAGTATGCAAGGATAACTCTAATTGATTTATAGGTACAGATTTGTTCAATGAACCTATGCATTGATCGCAATAAAACCAATACCACAAGACGCAAGACAATAACTAAATAAACTAAATAAGATATGTCTTTAAACAAATGCTGTTTTATCTTTTAAAAACCTTTTGCTTAACAACTTAACAACAGGCTTAACAGGCATTAGTCTGGCATATATAAGTACATATAGTAATTGATCATACGTTCATCATCATCTTTCATTCTCTTTATTATCAACACGATTACCATATTTCAATCATGCATTGACATACAGACGGGGAGACGGCTCACTTGATGGTAGATAAGTACTTACCGCTGTCTATACCACTTGTAGCCCTCTGAGGACCGCAACCACAGGAAGCTTCGAATCTTCTGCTGATTGATTGCATTAGTCCATTGTTAATGTCATATTAAATTCAGGAAGGAATACTCTTCCAGCAATGTATCACTCGTTTCTGGAGCGAGCCGTGCGCTCATGCGCACCTCGCGTCGCTCGCTCGCTTCCACTTCCACTGCATTTTCGTATTCCTCAACACTGTCTGTGGATTGTCCGTCATCGGCTGGATTGAATGGACATCCCCCGGTTGTTGCTAGTGTCCAGCATCGGCCGGTTGAACAAGTAAGAAGATTACTCTTAGATTTAGGTTTCTGACTACGAGTATAAAGCACTCTCTCGCACCTAACGTCATGAAACATGAAACATTCTCTTCGAAGAATGCCATATGCTCGTAAGAATAGTTTCCTTTTAGAAATAATACTTGTGAATTCCACCCTATACATCTTATCTCTCTCAACTTACGCAACTATCTCCTTACCACGCAAGGGTTGCCTGGAATCGCTTGACTGTACTTCTAATTACTTGTATTTTTTCGTTTTTCTTCTGTATGTTTTAGTGTACAATAAAGTATATCTATCTATCTGCACATACATATTTTCTATTGTTAAAGTTCATTTAATTAAAATTGCCAATAACGTATTTACCTACCTATAAAATTTTAATAGCTACATCTAATCGACCCTTTACCGTTTATATGTAATTCTTACTTTATACTGTCATTATAAATCCACGAAAAAGCAAATTGAAATTCTACTTCATTCCTATGCAAAGCTTGATAGAAAAGTGGGTATTGATTTTTCGATACGTTATACTTGAAACCCCTAACTACTTCACCCTGGGGAAATATTCCGCGGGGTACCTAACCGGAATCGGAATCCAAATTGGCAATTCACGCGCTGTCGGGTTCTATCTCGGGCTGGTCCGCATTTGCCCTAAATTTATGTAGACTGAGACCTCCCGGGGTACCAATAGCAAAGCCTAGCTCGAATGCATTAACAAGGTAACACGATTACTATGTATTGTACGACATATAGTAGGCAATACTTTGTTCTCACTCTCGTAATCGACGCTCTTCGCGAAATCTTCTTCTTATTTCTCCCATTTATACTTCAAACTTCTATACTCAGTGACCGCAACAAATCACAACAACAGTTACCACAAATTACCACAACATATCAAATGTGCTCAGTCGCTTGCTACTCTTAAAAAACTCGTCAAAGCATATTTATTCTCTTTAATACGCTTATAATTATACTTTTTCCTTCTACTTTGTTCATTTCATGTGTATGTTTGTATTTTGTATCATCATATGGGATCATAAGTACTAAAATATATATTTTATATTTCCAAATCAACTCCAAATAGACAGTGGCAACTCCTTATGCTTTACAAAGCTCAGGTGAGGCCCCATATGGAGTACTGCTCTCATCTCTGGGCCGGCGCACCGAAATACCAATTGGACCCATTCGACTCCATCCAACGACGTGCTGTTCGTATTGTCGACGATCCCACTCTCACGGGCGGTTTAGAATCCCTCAGCATTCGGAGAGACGTTGCGTCTCTCTGTGTGTTCTACCGCCTGTACAACGGGGAATGCTCTGAAGAATTGTTTAATATAATTCCCACCTCGGGTTTCTACAACCGCACCTCCCGTCACAGAAGTGCGGTCCATCCGCATTTCCTCGATACGGAGGTGTCGCGCACTGTTCGGTCCAAAAATTATTTTATACCGCGAACCCGTAGGTTGTGGAATGAACTGCCTCAAGAGGTCTTTCCATTGAGCTACGATATGGGGTTCTTCAAGAGAGCTGTGAATAGGATTTTGCAAGGTCGGCGGCGCACCCGCATACCCCCTGGTGTTGCAGGTGCCCATGGGCGGCGGTAACACTTATCACCACGTGGGACCGCTTGCTCGTCCGCCCACTAATCTATAAAAAAAAAAAAAAAAATCTTTGTCAGACATTTCATCGAAAATATAGACGAATATAAACGGGCCATCAATTTTATTGGCTTTCGGGTGGAAGGCGTGATTCAATAATATTGTGCAATGACATTATTGTACGTACAGTTTTATTGTAGATCTATTGGCCGCCTTAGCATATGTTCACTTGTGTATTGTATCTTCTTCTGCGACTAAGCGCTGACAATTGTCATATATGATTAGCGAGGGTCGTCGATTTTTCTATTCATCGAAAAGTCGAACTAATTATTGTCAGTCGTAAAGTTCAATGTTCTTACATACGAGTATCAAAAAAAATACTTTAACGTGGTCTTCGATATTGTCTTAAAATTCTAAGGGATTTTAAGACAATACTGATTATTTATTAATAACGGTCACGCAAATGCGTAACGCACATGCGTTACGCATGTTAAAAAATAATAATTTTAATTTGTTTATAGTTTATATTTAACATTATTATTTTTTTTTTTTTATTTATTTATTTATTTATTATATTTGTTTTTGCTCGGGGTTTCCCTACGTGATCGAATCAGGAATGAGGAGATCCGTAGACGAACTAAAGTCACCGACATAGCCTCTCGGGTTAGCAAGCTGAAGTGGCAGTGGGCAGGACACATAGCTCGAAGAACCGATGGCCGATGGGGCAGAAGGGTTCTCGAATGGAGACCACGTACCGGCGGACGAAGCCGAGGACGTCCATCTGCTAGATGGACAGACGACCTCATAAAGGTTGCGGGCACCCGCTGGATGCAGGTCGCTGCCGATAGGTCTAAATGGCGGACAATGAGGGAGGCCTATGTCCAGCAGTGGACGTCCAAGGGCTGAGAAGAAGAGAAGAAGAAGAAGATATCCCGACGTTTCGAACACTTTACAGTGGACGTGGTCACGTGGTCACGGGGTGACTAATTGATTTTATTTGTCACTTGAGTTATTAAGAAATTATTTGAACTACCGTCTGAAGCGAATACTGCGTGCATAGGGAATTGTTTATAATTATTTAGAATTTGTTTATTTTTGATTTAATTTATATATTTTATTTGTTTAAATACAAAATTAAATAACTACCGTAAATATGTTCAATGAACTCTTCAAACACAAACATTATTAATTGACAAAAACATTTTAACTTTAAAATCAATAATAAAATTAACAATTTATAGTTAACACTATTGACAATAGATATAAATAAATTAAAAATAAACTATTGAAAAGTTTTGTACATACTTTATGCTAACTTTATGAAGGTAGTCAAGTCATGAAGATTTTCATTAATTAAAGTACCTACCAATGAGTAAGATTAAATCCAGATTTTGAGGCTACATGAGTCTTTGCCTTTCTGAAAATTTCAATAACTCTGTCATCTCAATGTCCTACATCTTGTATAATGTTAGTGAATATAATTGTCAATATAGGCCAACATGCGTTGCGTACAGCTTGTGTACCTGAGTTCGTAGCATTGCTACATCGATTATCGTAGTACTGCTACGATTAGCTACGAATGCTACGAGTACTACGAAATAGTTATACTATAGTATACTATATACTATACTATACGACTTCATTATAATATAGGCCAGTCAACAAGGGTTTTTACTTAACACAATTATACTCGTATACAAGCAATGAACAATGTGGTCCTATATTTTTTTCCGTAGATTAAGAATAGGAAAATAATTGTTTATTGCAGCATTGGCAATTTTTAATGGTTTTTTGCATTTTTCGGAGTAACAAAATATCGAATTTGATCGTTCGACCCCTTGTAGGTTTTTTATTATGTACAACTTCTCTCCATCGAGTGTTTTCGAATTATAAGGAAAATACATCATTTTGCAACATTGGCCATTGTTTAAACTATTTTCGGCATGAATGCCGTTACATAATTTATGAAATTTTTAATCTACGGGAAAAATTCTATACGACCACATTTTTCACTACCTGTCTGTAATTATGTCACAATATCTTACTTTATGTCTCTCCATTGACTGGCCTATTAGTATATTAGGTCTTACAACTCACGAAAGCGCATTGGCCTTACTCATGGATATTAATGTCCTTATATGCAAAAAGTAACCTTCGTGTCAATGTATTTCAATTTATTTTAATGTACCTCTTTTTATGCGTACAAATAGTCACCACTACAAGCAAATGAGACGTGTGCTCATCAATTGCAAAAATGCAATATATTCACGAGTAGATCGACTCGGATACAAATTATCTTACTTATTCTTATTCATTTAATTGTACTTTTATAATTTCGAGAATATGACACTCTCGAAATAAACCGAATAGAGTATAACAAGATCAACCTTCTCAGAAGTGGTAAGCCACAGACAAGGCCTGTACAAAGTCATTGTATTTACCATCTTATCATTTTACTCTCATAACAACCGCTTCACTAAAAACTTCAAATGTCTGTAATTCCCAATCCATCTCACTTTCTTCTTATTTCCTACAAAGATGTAGAAACTAATCTGTCTGGGCTGACAGCAAACAACGGAGCGGGTAGGTTAGCCAACTAGCCTTTAGAGAATGACCCAACATTTCACACCCATTTTAATGCTAACACATACCATTCGTCACTCCGTATTGTTCCAGCTCCTCGACACAATAGTTTCTCGAGAATTAATATCCCATGAAGAACACACAACGTGAGGTTGCATATTGAAAAAGTTAGCGCAGATTTATTAGTGGGGTTACAAAAAGGCTTTTGTTATCGGTAAGCGGAACCTTGCCGATGATTTATTCAGGCATTTAATCGAAGAGCTAGCAGTGACCCGCGGCTTCACACCCTTTTTTACAGAAAAGGATAGCAAAAGTTTTTGACGTGGACGATTTCTACTTAGACTTATGTACATCATTTTTATTATAAGAAATACTTTAAACCTTTCTTATTCTGGTTGAACATAATAATTGTTATGTTACTCACGATTCCTGTTTGTCTTTGACCATCACGGCCTGACTACGGTTCATGTAACTGGAACGAAATGTCGGTTGCAAAAACAAATAAAAATTGCGAATAACTTTTACATAACAATTACTGTATAAGATACAACGATACAAATTTAAATTTCCTATAGTAAATCAGTTAGAATCGGTATTAAAATTTAAAATATATTAGTATAATTAAAATAATTCCAATTAATAATACACACACATACACACCACACACACATTTTTTTTTAAGGTCGGCGACGTACCGCATGGTATAGCAGGTGTCCATAGGCAGCGGCAACCCTTACGATCACGTGTAACCGATCGCTCGTCCGCCTACTTCCCTATATAAAAAAAACACACAAACACATCCTCATACACAACACACAGCTCTTCTGTTCTTAAATTATATTTATATTACACATTACAATTATATTACACAACAATTACACAACACTATATATTATATTACAATTATATTACACAACACTCAATTATATCTATTCTTAAATAAGCACTATTTCTTAAATTTAAATTTTATATTTTTTGTTAGATAATCATAATCATAATCATGTAATATTTTGACAATGTAACTTGTTATGGAACAGCGGGGTGTCCTGACACACGTATTTCTTATACTTAAAAGATCCCTACCACATATATAAAATTGGATTAAGCTAACGAAATAAACATTTTGATTTTTTTTAATGAATATAAAAAAAATAAGATTTTTTTTCCAAAAAAACGGACAAATCTAAACAAACTATTTCTTTTTAATAACACTACCTATCACAAGCCATGTCTTTGGGCTCCCTGCTGGTTATGATGTTTTTGGGAAATAATCTATTCTTCGGTATAATTTCATCATATGAGAAAAATCCTTAAAATTTTAAGCAAAGGGCACCTAAATTATTATTTATATGAAGTATTTAATAAAGGCAAAATAAAGGCTTAAAATTCATTCTAGAATCTTGCAACAAATGCTTATTTCCACTAAGCATTCTCCTTATTTTACATGAAACAAAATAAACTTTTAAATAATTTCTCTTACTTTTCAAGGATAGTAGTTCGGTAAGTAAGTACACTATACTTCTTTGAAGAGGGCGATATGAAACTTTTAACAAGCAGGTTGATCCTCGAGCTAAAATAAAAGTTCGGATAAAGAATATTCGCCTCTGGTTATTTGAGCAAACAGAAATATATTTAGAGGAAAAAAATAATTATGTCTAAGAATTGGATTAGTGTTGGGTCAAGGGCATCAATAAGTCAAGACTGTCTATCTTTGTATTTATGACACAGTTGTTGTTATTTTTTACTACTTTTCTGCTATTCGTTCAAGTACATAAACTGCACACACTAAAAATATTCTAATTAAGTATATAAATTCACAACTACACAACTATGGTTGGTATATCGTGATGTAAACACACGCAGAAACAACGGACATTAGTCGCAGCCGCGATGTTTCCTCAGGGCGTTGTGATTTGCGAGTCAAAACATTAGTTTTGACATTACATCCCTCGAGTTGTATCGGTCTCAAACACAAACG
Source organism: Sesia apiformis (assembly GCA_914767545.1). Classification (NCBI taxonomy): domain Eukaryota; kingdom Metazoa; phylum Arthropoda; class Insecta; order Lepidoptera; family Sesiidae; genus Sesia; species Sesia apiformis. The sequence goes on from OU611958.1 coordinate 4,665,813, forward strand.
ATTTTTAGTGGACTATCTGCAACTACAACGCATTGAACCTGTCTCAATGAAGGTAATAAAAAGTCAAAAGTTATATTGCTTGAATGGTTAATCTAAATTCAAAGTACCCGTACTTGTAAATTAGTTTGTACACCGTTGTTATGCCATAGTACCATACCATCAACCTATGTCTCCCGGCTGCTGGATATAGGGCGTGTTCCGTCCTGGGCCGGCCACAGTCTTCATCAACATCGGAAATGTTATGAAAAAACTTTAAATTTAAAGGTTAGTACCTACATTAGCATTGATAATTTTATTGAAGGTACTAAGAGTAAGTATTTACATTTAAAGTACATTTTTCTTCATCATACTTGACCGATATTGTGGCCGGGCCAGCACCGAACACGCGATAGAGGCCTCTCCCAAAGCTCGTCACCACGCACGATTTTTTTTTTAAATAGAAAATAGGCGGCAGACGAGCGTACAGACCACCTGGTGATAAGTGGAAGCTGTAACCCATGGACATCCGCGATACATGCCAACGTCAGTCTAGAATGACAAACGGTTGCACGCCCGTGGATGCGCTGCCCACCTTTGCAGATTCCTTCCTTAAATGGATTGGGAGAAGGGGTTGGGGAAATGGGGAGAGATAGGATAGGACGGGATGGGAATGGGCTCTGGTATTTCTCACTCACTACCAAAACGCGTACGTAATTTGGGGAAATACGATAAAGTAGGAAATGCAGTACATTTCAAGGTAGTCTTCTGTGAGAGAGGGGTAACGTGGCCAGTCGAGTGCATCCAGCGGCTGTGGGAATGCAGCGTGCACTCTTCCCCTACACTCGGCTCTTCTCGTCCAACCGCGATTAAAACGAAACTGAAAATAAGACGGATTTTCGGCATATAAAGACATGAAAGGCTCTTCAAAACTCTCGCTAATCCTAGCTAGCCTCATGATGATAATTATAAATGCATTCAATATGCGTTTATCATTATTCGATTACGCATTTATTATTTAGTGAATGCATATCAAACTGAAGTCATTCCGCCTCACTTTATTATCTGAATAGAAGCACCATGGTATAACGATGGTAAACAAACTTACAATTTCCGGTTACTTTACTAAGAATGTCACCGCCGAGTCGACGAACTCCTATTTGTTTCTCACCTTCTCACCAGAGAACCTAAAACTAACTCACCTTCAAATTTGCTACCATAGATTTGCTGGCCACCCAGTATTTTCTGCTTCTCATTTAAATACTTCTCCTAAAAGAATAGGATTTTAGCGTATTCCGCTCGTTAAAATACGTTAACGTCTCATTTTTTTTTAAGATGTAATAACTATTATTTTAATAAAAAGGAAAACTATTTAAGGGTAAACTTCATAGTGAATGCAATATCTAGGAAAGTCGCGGCGTTCCTCTATTCCCACAAGGTGTGTGGGGCGCAGGAACGTACATTTTTGCATCGGAACGCCGCGCGCCGCTAGGGGGTTCGGTGGTTATATAAATTCCTCCGCGTGCGACCCTGGATGGAAGGTTGGGCACATGTGTTGAACGCAAAATCTTTATTAATAAATATTATTAACAGTTAATAAAATTAAGGTTTTGCGAAAACTGTATAGATAGATAGATTTAAGTCTTTATTGTTAATCTATTGCAAAAACGAAAAATACCATTGCGGCCTTATCGCCCAAGCGATCTTTTCCAGGCAATCTTTGGGTGGATAAGGAGAAAACAGGTAACAATATCAAAAATAACAATTCGTATATTTTGTATTTTATTTGTAATATTTTCGTATTTTTATTCATGTTTAGCTGTCGCCTGAAGAGTAGGAAAAATACACTTGATGTCACATAGTCGCGCGACCAGCTCGACTGTCTCACACCAAAACCTCGGTATTTTCATAAAATTACAAAAGCTTAAAAATCTCTTTAAACAGATTTAAGCAAAATAGTGAGGGAAGTAAGTCTGGGCGATATTAGATATAATGGAAAGTATACCTATACCAGCATATTTTAAATATTATATTTATCTCAGATATATTACATGTTTATTAGCATTTTTAGTGCTTTTTAACCATCACGTGATACACTTACTCGGTTAACCATCTTTATAAGGGTGTCTGCATCGTCAAGGGCCAGGTTTATGAATCAAATAATGTCAACAATGCTATTTCAAAGAAGTATCCCCTATTTGATTGTAAACATTGATTGGGTTTTGATATACAGTCTATTGATTTGATATAGTCGATTTATTAGACTTGACAGTGCGACAATACGTAAATACGTACACTTTTATATATCTCTTCCGAACTATTGGTGTGCCCGACCCCTTACACTCTTAAGAAGAACTTACTTATTAGGAATATCTCAAGCCAACTTTACCTTGGAGCTACCGACAAGACCACAATTTTCCGTTAAGCTCAGCCTGACTTATAAAACAGGCTTAACGGCTTCAGACTATTACAAAATATCTGTTTGCAACTCGATGTAAACTTATTTAATAAATAAAATAATCGGTGTAGCGACACTACGGGAAAATTACGGGACAAAATAAGTAAATATTTCACAATTACTACGGCCGCGCTCATTTCAATCTACGTGATATTATTGCAATGCAATCAGCCCTTTAAGTATCCACTGCAGGACACGGACATCCTCATGTCTTGTCCATGAGGGATATATGGCCGTAAAAGGCCACGCTGCCCAGGCGGATTGGCGAGTCCACTCTTTTAGAGGCGGCGTAATTTTTAGCGCTTGTGGTAGCGGCTTTGATAACAAAGGGATAACCCTTAGTCGCCTCTTAGGATATGCGCGGGAAGAGATGAGGTGGTACTATACTATAGTCGGCCGATATCACGTGGCACACGTGATATTATTAAGAAAACATTTTCCTGCATGCCATCTAAATGCAACGTGATCGACCAAGACTATCGGGATTGAAGACCGAGAATTTAGGATAATACCTATATAAACTAAGTTATAATATTGATTATATATTCACTTTACTTCACTTCATTCATCTTAGTTTCAGGCTTATGTTGTTATACCACTTACATATGTTCTAATGTTATTTCTTCAAACACATATAAGAGAATAAATCTATACTCCAGACAATGGGTGCTTTTATAATATACCGTCGCACGGCACGGCACGGCACGGCACGTTTTTACCGTCACGATCAAATGGGGAAGCAAAATGTATGGAAGTATATGAAGACGCTTTTAGTTTGCCATCGACGGTAACGGTATGCCGTGGACGTCAAAGATCTGCCGTGCCGTCGCCGTAGCATACTAAGCTCCCTATCAAATCGTCGCGGCATTTTTGAGAGTGTAGTGTGTACGTACAAAAGAAATGTAATAGTGTGCGTGTGCAGTCAGCCGCCGGCGCACAGTGGGACAGAACCGTGCGTACCGTCTCAAAAATAGCTTTTCGTAATGTTCTATATTGAATATTTTGTTAATGCATATGTCTAACTGAATGTTCAATGCATATTATATAGCAGTTGAAATACACTATTTCTCATTTTTTGTATTAGAATAAGGCTTGCAAGTTGACGCTCAAAATTATGTCAATTATGTAGAACACAATTCCACCAGTTTACATGGTCATATTTGCATTACTTTACCAGCAAATTTGTAAGTGTGATATATGGTTAGAATGGTGATGAAGTACTCTATTTAAAAATAATTTAAGTGAACCATTATGTGAAACCTGGGGAGGTAAAGAATTTTTATTTCAGGACCTAATATTCTATCCTTATTAGAAACTTTGCATAGACTTTTGACAGTTAGCGGTGTCTGCCCATGTCGTAATTTTGATAGCATCGTATAGAGCAGCTAATGTTAAAGGTAGGGCAAAAAAAATTGAGTGCCCGAATCTGCCCCCCTTGAAATGAAACTAAAAATGGCGAATGGGGAGAAAATACAAAATATTCCAAAAATTATTTTAGTTCTGATTAATGAGATTTTTGGATATTTAGATCACTTTTGACCTTTTTTTCTTAAACAATATTATCTATTTACTCAATCTTTAGGTAAAGTGGGAGTTTTGGGTAATGTATTAGTATGTAGTATATTTTTTTTATCGTGCGGTCAGATGTGGTTAATGTTTTGTTATCACTGTGTGAATTACATGTTTCTCATATAGTTTATGTATTTCTCTATCGCGGTGAAGGAAAAGGGAGCAAGTGGTATCTAGTTATAGTTGTTAGTGTACATTATCAGTACCTACCTACTACTAACCACCTTCATAGATAGTGGTTAGGAACTTGATAATGACACTAGATAGTAATATTTTTTCACACGAAATTTCAGTATAAAAGTTATTGATTTACGTTGTCATTTACCAGTACTTTAGTGTGCTTTAACATAATATAGTCTTCACCAACCTCGGTAAAAAAAAAGTAGTTAAAAATAAAAACAAAATGAGTGAATTTGTTGTGCCTCGACGAGTATTATGCGAATTTTTTATTGGCCATGGAACAAAATCAGAAGATATTCAAAAATACTTAGAACAACACCACCATTTGTCGTCTGAAAAAAGTGAATTAATTGTGAAACGTATTCAAAAAACGCTTATAACAGCGTTTAACGATCGGTGGACCAAATCTAACCGAACTAAAGAACGTTTCTTTAGTAATAATATATCGTGGTTAGACGGTGAATTTAAGGTACAATTCGAAGAAGAACCGATGGATATTACTACACCTACAACATCTGAAAAACGTGGACGTCCACCAAAGTCTTATGAAGATCTATCAGAGAAATCGAAAAAAAGAAAGAATATGGAATTGGTACAAGAATATGGACTCGAGTATATACATAATGCATACGTTCAAGGATTGCGGGCTGAAGGAGAAATCGAAGAAGCTACTGTTGTTTCAATGATGCGGAATTGTGAAAGAAATGAAAAAAGGATCATGAAGGAAAAATTATTGCATGAAAGTCGCAATGGAACAGATTTTACGGTGGATGAAGCTTTAAGTATGTTTGCAGATTTAGATCTTTCGAAATCACAATACGGATTTCTTCGAGCAAGTTTGATTAACAAAAACTTCGACATATTGCCATCATATAATATACTGACGAACGCCAAAAAACTGTGTTATCCTCCACTATCCAGCATTCAAATAACCGATATAAGTGCTAAAGTAAATCTACAAGATTTGCTGGATCACACTTGTGCTCGCATCTTAAAGATTGAAAATGTTTACAACCCAAGAAGAAAATCTCTTAAATTGTTTACCAAGTGGGGATGTGATGGTTCATCGGGGCAAAGCGAATATAAACAAGTTTTAACAGATGAGAGTGACTTAGTCTCAGATACAAACTTATTTATAGCGTCTTTGGTACCAATAAAGCTGACTGACACAGAAACACATGAGATAATTTGGCAAAATCCGGCTTGTTCTTCTATTCGTTATTGCCGACCAATCCTGATGGAACTTGCAAAAGAAACGCCCGAGAAAACCCGATCAGTGGTTGGTGATATTCGGGGTCAAATTAATAATTTGCAAACATCAAAGATACACAAGGAGACGCAGGTAATTGAAATAAGTCACGATCTATTTCTAACTATGGTGGATGGAAAAGTTACACAAGTTCTTACTGACACAAGTTCTGGAGCTGTATGTACAGTGTGTGGGGCTAAGCCAAGTGAAATGAATAATTTGGAGAAGATTGCATCAAAGCCAGATAATATAAATGCTTACGAATACGGTTTGTCTACGTTACACGCGTGGATCAGGTGCATGGAGCTAATTTTACATATTTCATATAACCTTTCATTTCAAAAATGGGCTGCGAGAACTTCGGAAGATAAAAAAAGTAAAGAAGACAAGAAAAAGCTTGTACAAAGTTTGTTTCGAAGCCGGATGGGATTGCACGTTGATAAGCCCCGACAAGGAAGTGGAAACAGTAATGACGGCAATACAGCTCGGCGTTTTTTTGAGAACTACTACTGCGCTTCAGAAATTACAGGGGTTGACGAGGAACTTATTAAAAGGTTCTATGTTATTCTGCAAACCATGGCATCCGGTATTGCTGTAAATCCAGAAAAATTTGGTGAATATACTCGTGCAACCGCACAACTGTACGTAACAAAATATATGTGGTATAATATGCCTTCTTCAGTACATAAAATCTTAATACATGGGGAAAGTATAATAAGACATTTTGCTGTTCTGCCCATTGGTCATTTATCTGAGGATGCCCAAGAATCGCGTAATAAAGATTACAAAAAATTCAGATTGCATCATGCTAGAAAATGCTCTAGGTCCGCAACAAACGAAGACGTATTTCATGGTCTTCTATTTACGTCAGATCCTTATATATCAAGTATCAGAAAACCATCAGTCACTATATCCAAGAAATTGTTAGAGGAAGCTAAGAACCTCTTAGCTATTTAAATCGAAATAATTTCGTACATTATTTGTAAAACATATTTTTGGAGTGGGTTATTATATATTTGTCATTTATTTAAATGTAAGATTCATATGTAATATAAAATAACATAAAATAGGTTTATTAATATCATAAAACTGTAAAATTATAATTCAATAAGTTAACCAAACCATGGTTTAATATTAAAATAATACATTTTTATTTTGTTTTATTTTATTTTATATTATTTATTAAACATTTGACAATGATACATTCATTATTGGATTGTATGTACTCTGGAGACACTACATACCAAATTTCAGCGATTTACTTCAATCAACAAAAAAGTTACAGATTTTTGAGACGGTACGCACGGTTCTGTCCCACTGTGCGGCGGCGCAGTACTGTGGAAAATCAAGGTCTGTTCTGGATCAAGAACGATAACTTTTTTATTTCTAAAGGTAGACTGTTAAAATTTTCTACAAATATAAAGTAGTTATCAGGCTTCAAATGGGATGTTTTTTATTAGGATTTATTTAAACATTAACGTTAAACAACGGAAGTTGAAAAGACCGTTAATATTTTTTTAATTTAACTTAAACTTTTCTGCCCAGCTTTGGGTATATGCAACAATGGCGTTATTTAAATACGATATAGTTACTCTACTGGAACTTGTGGAAGCGAGACCATGCTTATGGGATAAATCTTTATAAAGATAAAATTGATTTAATAGCGGATGTTGCCAATATTTTCTTGCAATCTGCCTTTTTCTACGTTTTCAATACAACAAATATAGAAGAAGTAGTCGCTGTCTATTGGAGAACATGACCTCCGAACTTTAGGTATGCAAAAGACAAATTATAAAAGCGTAGTCGCCACGGCATGCCGTCGACGTCCACGATATTACTGTGCACAGGGACGGTACAATTGTGCCGTGCCGTGCGACGGCAAAATATAAAAGCGCCCAATCTCTTACAATCGGCAACGTGATGCTAATCACCAAAGCGAAGTTGTTAGTACAATCTTATATTTTCAATTTCAAGCACCATAGATAAACCGATTAGGATAAATGGTTTTCTTATCGCAAACAGACGTTGTAATTGTTCAAACGATTGTCTGGCCAGACTTTTACTTTTACTTATCTATTAATAAGGTGGTATTCTCACAAAAATATTTTACGAAAACCACTTGAATTTTAATAGAAACTTTTAATCGTCTTGAAAGGAGATCAGTGAAGATCTACAGCAAATAAAAATGTCATTGAAAAGAAAGAGGAATGAAATTTCTACTTTCTTTTATTTAAAAGGTTCGTTAAATTAATTTTTATCAGAAGATTCTCTTGTTGAACTTTTGTACAAAGCAAGGACTATTTTTTTAAATAATCTGTAAAAATTCGTTCATATTCCCAAAAATAAACCTATTATTTAAAGACGTGTATTAAATTCTTCTGATAAAAATACTTCAACTAAAAGACTAAACTTTTCTAGGTAACAAATATTTTTAAATTTAATGAAAGATATTTGTTGGTATTGTAAAGATATTTTAACCTAGTTTCAGCGGCAGCTGTCCGCGACAATCGATGGACATCTATTCAATTGAGATGTACGTTCGTTCCGATTCGATACATAGATACTAGAAGGATATTGAAAACTTTCAACTTTTCCATTTAGTTAGTATCTACTGTATTTTATTTCTGTCTACACTTGTTTTATTTCTATGTAATCTTTTGGGTTCAAATTCTTAATCAAAAGCGTGAAAAATGTCTAAATTATTGACAATGCAAGTTCGTGAAATTGAATGGAAACGGAACGTGTCACTTTAATGATGGAATACCACTCACAGATGAAAAAAACATCTCCCTTGACTCATTATACCACTTTTATAGAATTTTTACAGCGCAATTAAGCATTTTTTTATTTGTAACAAGGATTTACTAGCAACACGGGTCGGAACAAACTGAACGAGCGGCGTAAGAGGTAGGTGCATTTGCACCAACATCGGGCACTTAGCGACGGATAGCGTGCATTATCTATCCCTCTATATGTGTGATCCAAATATAATTTTATGATACTATGCACATACAGAAAACGAAAAAATTTACAAGTACAATTTAGGCTCGAGAAATTACCAATAATAATGAATGACATTCAACCACTATTGGCCGTCTCATAGCTTAACCGCATCGTTATCGTTGATAGAAAATGTCAAAATAATAACTATAGATAAGTCAAAGAGACATTAATTAATCTCGATTTCAAAATTGTTAAGAATAAATTGACTCGAGAAATTACCAATAATAAATGACTCCCAAACACTATTGGCCGTCTCGTAGTTTAACCGTATCGTATTGTTGATAGAAAATATCAAAATAATAATGTCAGTGTCAGATTAATTAATCTCAAAACAAATTGGCACTGAAATATACTTGGTAAGGTTCAGTTTTTTCAGTGATTTTAAGTAATGTTTTTGGTAACAGAAAATAGTAAAAATAAACTTGAATCACTGATTCACATTGTATATACCTACACTAGTTTATAGTACCTGTGTCACAGTACGAAGGGCTGAGAGGTCACGAATTTTGTGGCATGGGAAGTACAGGCAACAGTGTGCCAGGGCCCATTCTATGCCTCCCCATTTTCCCAACCCTTTCTCGAAATCCATTCCTATATCTCCAAAGGTAGGCAGCGCATCCTGGGGCGTGCCAACGTTTGTCATTTTGGACTAATGTTGACATGTATCGCGGATGTCTATGGGCGACGGTATCCACTTACCATCAGGTGGACTGTATGCTCCTCTGCCGCCTTCGTACATAAAAAAAAGTACAAGTAGAAACTTACTTGTTACGTTTAGCTTTCTGAGCGTCCATCGTCCTTAGTAAGACTAACTGGCCGCTTGAATTGTTGACAGGCGAGGATGGACCGGGAAGATGACGGTGACAAAGAACAAGTGATGACGACCATTGCCTTTGAAATAAAATTGTACATTTTAATTTCAATAAAATCTTATTTTTCTTGAACAAAGACGACGCCAAGACCATTCAGCTCATATGTTAAAGATTAGCAATAATAAAGCCTTTATACTCTTTCTACATGCTTTATTCTCTTTCAATAATATACTCTTTCCTTTTTTCTTGTTCTTTTTATGACCTAGTTCAATTTATATACACTAGTTTCATCTCTATCTTACTTTGTTTTATTGGTTACGTCGTTACTCCCCTTACCAAAAGGTTGAGTGCAAAACCAAAGGAGTTAATGTTGTAAGACAGTAAATCCTCCTTTCACAAAAAGTAAATAAACATTTTGACTCTCTCAAAAATTATTCAATATCACACAATCCATTTTGGTTTGAAGAATAAAGTGAATATATTTCGTTACAATTAGCCCTTCTGGATAAAAACGTAAAACCTCGTTCGTCGCATTCTCATCAGACCCATATGGTGTTCGGAAACTCAATTTTGCGCAAGTACGTATACGACTATCCTATCGGGTAAATGAAATGTCAAAGGTCACATAAACATATGTATATTTTTATAAAGATATAAAGACTGATTGATAGAAATTTTACAAACTCGGACGGCTAGAGCTAATTTCGCACCTTAGCTACGATTATTAATATTACGTTTTGTACATTTAAAACAAAATATACTAACAAATCGAGACAAATTTTCCAGGTTAAAAAACAACTGTTGTTTTTCAACGAACATTGTTTTTACGTTCTCACTACTGAAATTTCAACTGAATTTGTGAATATTTTTCGTGCACCGTTTGATTTGATGTTTTTTCAAGAGCCGGGTATGTTTATATTGGTCCTTATGTATCTCTCTGCTTATCTGAACACGACACGGGAATATCTAGTGAAGGACATCGATATCCGCCTATAATGTCCCACTGGATACCACAGGCCTGCAGCTGCTCTTGCAATCAAAAAGGGACTTCCTACGCGTGTGCAATGCGGATAGTATAAGGTACATATTAGTGATATTACTATAATATACAAATGGTTCATCGTAGCATTCATTTCAAAACTCTACTCGTGTTAACCATAGATAGTAGACCCAGCAAAATTAACTCAGACGTTATAATAAGTCAGATGACAGACTGATAAGTCAGTCCTGTAAACTGACTTTGCTGGAAACTTTGATGTTTTTTTTTAAATTAATAATAAACTCCCCACGTAAGATACATACGTAAGGTACAGTGTCCCATTTTTCGTTATCGCATTTTCTTTCTTTTGTCACATCAATAAGATTCAATTTTAAACGCAGCTTGGCTTCTACTTTTTCCAGTTTTGAAGCATCTATTTTAATGCTAATTTTATTATAAATATTTTAACAACGCATTGTGTACTATTTTACATCAAAGTTCTAAATTAAAAAAATATGCAATGTCATATTAAAATTACCCTTTCAAAAATATTTTTTATGTTGTGTTTGGTCATGAGCTAGTTTATTATTACGGATTAGGATTCGCGTGATCTTTACGAGTTTCCATACACAGGGGTCGGCTAAGTTGATCCTAGCTTAAACAAGTTATTGCTATGAAGTTTTGTTACGATAAAGTATCAAACAACTGATAAACAAACAAATACCACCGAACTATATGCCTATTTGCCCAAGGTCTATTTGCCTATTTGTCACTCCTTCGACGTCTATCAGTCCCGGAATAACATGTTCATTGAACATGATTTTTGTATTGTCTAAGTTCATTCCGAGACCGACGCGTTAAGGTCGTTTAGCATCCAGCTCAAATCTTCCAGCGATTCTGCCATGGTGACTATGTCATCGGCGAAACGAAGATGTGAGATATCCTCATCATTCACATTGATACCACGTCCTTTCCAGTCAATCATTCTAAATGCATCTTCCAGCGCGTTTGTGGACAGTTTCGAAGATATTATATCTCCCTGTCTCACTCCTCGGTGCAGCTGGATCGACCTGGTATACTGGTCTTGAATTCGGGCCTTTACGCACGCAGTGTTCTACACACATCTCAACACCTCGATATATTACTATTACCCAGGTCTCAATCGAAGGCTTTCTCGTAGTCCACAAAGGCAAGACAAAGAGGCTGATTATACTCTTCGATTTTCTGTATAATCTGCCGTAGTGTGTGAATGTGGTCAATGGTGCTGTAGCCTTTTCGAAACCCAGCTGGCTCCGGCGACTAAAACTCTTCAAACCTCCGTCCGAAACGATTACCCTCAAGAACAGCTTATATACGTGGCTCAGGAGAGGAATAAGTTTATATTTCTCCAATTTAATTAGGCAAGTTCAACTTCATCAAGGAGGTCGAGAGATGCATTCAATTTGGCAAGTGGAATGTTCAATTTGGAAAAATGCGTCGGCTCTTCTCGTCACCTATACGACAATGCTTGAAGACAAAAGTCTTCAATCAGTGCGTCCTGCCAGTTATGACGTAAGGTGCCGAAACGTGGCATCTAACGGTAGGCCTGATCCATAGTTTCAAGGTGACTCAGCGAGCTATGGAAAGGGCTATGATTGAAGTTTCTTTGCGGGATAGGATCCGAAACAAAGACATTCTACAAAGAGCTAGTTACCGACATAGCTCGTAAAATCGATATGTTGAAGTGGCAATTGCATGGCCTCGGATGGAGGTCACGTACCGGGAACCGCAGTGTAGTACGCCGTCCGGCCAGGTGCCCGATGACTTAATTTTTTTTTTTTTTTTTTAACAATGATATACCTAGTAAGGAGGTATTACATTAAAATTACAATCTAGCTATAATACTAAGGCTAATGAGTAATTTAAATTTGACCTAAGTTGCTAAGTAGAGTAAAACTAAGAACGTGTCCAATAACACTTTACTTATTGTCTCTATTAAGGGGAAGTCACTTTGTTCTTGTGATCTTTAAAATATAGGAGCACTTATTTCACTAAGAACCTACATAATTTTGACACTACACTAACTCAAAAGGTTTCGTCCTTTTCAGTCTTCTCACTATATCCGTATTATCGAGGAGCTGGATGGCCTCAACGTTTACATGGTGATGAAGTCTTCGTTCGTGAGCTTCGGCGTATTTTTTAATAACGTTGGCAACGAGGTCCACTTTAAGGTCCCGATGGAGGTCGTCATTTCTAATGTACCAGGGCGCATTGACCACGCCCCTGAGTACTTTGTTCTGGAATCGTTGGATCATTGTTTGGTGATATTACTTGGTTGGTCATATTACTTATTTGGTCATATTACTTTGTTTGGTGCAGCCCCACAGCTGAATATCGTAAGTCCAAACTGGCACGAGGACTTGTTTATACAATAGTATTTTATTGTAATGAAGACTTAATGAAGTTTGGCGATGGTGGTTGGATGAGAAAAGCCGAGGATCGTGTGTGGTGGCGAGCCTTCGGAGACGCCTATATCCAGCAGTGGAGTGACATAGACTGCAGGGTACAGGGCTCCTCTAGTAGGTTTCGAGTATATGAGTATATTTTTTTTACTTAGCCTAAATTTTAGTTCCACTGCAGGGCAAAGACCTTCTTCTTTTATACCAGACCATCATGTTAAGTACTGTATATATTATACAGCCTATTTAGGTATATATGCTGTATATATGAGTGAGTATATACATATATTATACAAGAAACCACTAAAGTTTCCGATCATAAACTATAACGCGGTACCAGTACGTACGGATTGGTGCTGAAGAATTTTTTCTTTTTCTTTTTTGATCCCTGAGCTTGTGATATACTTAAAGATACGTATTTACTTAAATAGAAACACCGGGCTACAGGCCTAGGATTTGAATTCACGACCTTTTATGAATAAGAGTCGAGTATAGATACCCCTAGAGCCTATCATCGCTCCATTTTCGAATAGCCATTGCATAATATTACAATAAATATATAATATGAAATAATATTACACTAGTTTCATAAAAGTTTCACATTGATTTTTTGTATTTTTTACAAAACCATTACCTTAGAAACCTATTTATAACGAAATCAACTCTCTATATAAATTGTTGGCTCAAATAATACCTATTAAAACGCCGTTTAATGTTGCCTGAAAGTTTGACCATCAGTCATTTTTACTCTTCCAGGTCCTATCGCTTCCTTAGCCGTTAAATTAAATCCGACTCCAATAATCCTTTCATTTATCATGATAATCTGTTTATGCCGGGCTTTTCTCCACGAATTAACAGGTTTAATCATTTTTGAGGCTTAGCGGAGAGGTTTCCGATTTTAATTGATTTATTGGAAGATTTAAAATATGAGACTTGAATAAATACTGTTAATTCGTTGTGCTTGTAAGTGAAAGTTTTTTTTTTTCTTGGCGGCGTAGTTCCCAATTTCCCGAGTAGCCAAATTTTAATTCCTAATTCCTCAGAACTATTATCTGAAATGATAAAAACGAGCTCGCTTTTATTATTTCAAATTGTAGTTAGCTCAGTCAGCTGAGCTAACCACAATTTTATTGTTTTCATTTTATTCTAACACCATAGCCAATAATAGAGCTGTCATAGACAAGAGAAAAACATTTATTGATCCATAAATATTTAAATATCCTAACATCCCCAATGATGATATAGGTGTTAGGGATGTTGCAAATATTTGTAACCGTTATGGCGAATACTCACCAATACTAGTATTCGCCATTTTCTAAACGAATACACAAATAGTAAAAGCCCAATGTGAATAATAGGTAAAATAGGCTTTCTCCAAAAAGAAATAATTTAAGAGTAAACATTCATTTGAAATTTGAGATTTTATTAGTGTTGACGGTAATACAATTAGACTTATACGAGTACTATTGACCAAGATAATTCAGATCATCTTGCATTTTAGGCTGTCCGAAATGGAATTTTCCTTCAAGATTTTTTTTAATCATCTGCATTTTTTTTTTATAGACGTAGGCGGCAGACGAGCATACAGTCCACCTGATGATAATTGGATACTATCGCCCATAGACAATGCTATACATGCCAACATTAGTCCAAAATGACAAACGTTGGCACGCCCCCGGATGCGCTGCGAAAATGGAATGGATGGGATGCAACCTTTGGAGATATAGGAATGAATTTGGAGAAAGGGTTGCGAAAATGGGGAGGGATAGGATGGGAATGGGCTCTGGCACATCTCACTCACTACCGAAACACGTACATATATTAGAGAAATAAGATTAAAGTGGGAAATGCAATACGTTTCAAGATAGTCTTCTGTGAGAGAGGGGTAACGTGGCCAGTCGAGCGCGCCCAGCGGCTGTTGGACTGCAGCGTACACTCTCCCCCTCAGTGCACTTTCTCCCTCAGTTAAAAGATACGTATATCAAGATGTGTCGAATATTGAAAACATGCCATTATATCACACAAGAACGTATTGTAGAATAATGGACCAAGGTGGGAGCCTTGTGGAACATCAAGCGGAATAAGGATAAATTCGGATCTGTAGCCGCCGATGATCACTGCCTACCCTCTATTTTTAACGTATGATTGTACCCTGACATTGTTTGCGATTGTTGGGTAGATCTCATTATATATTGGTATATTTGGTGATTGTTAGAATGTGATGTTTATAGGGCTTATTGTTAGATATTACACATAACATGAACCTCATATAGTATAAATAGTACGTGTAGAACTCATATTTCTGAGAAATCACTGGGCTAAAGCATAATCCCGATTTTTCATAGCGAATGAAAACTTTAAAATCGTTTTTTCTCGAAACTATCCAATTGCACATTCGTGGTTTTGACTTAAGGGTGACGATATGATTTTTTAAATAATTTAGCGCATACACATGAGAGATGTTGATCTATAATAATTATTTTTTTGTTTTAGAGCCCTTTTTATGTATGGGCACGATATGGGCTTGATTCCACTTGCTAGTAAAAACTCCTTCTAGGCTAGGCTAACTTACTGACCGACTACTGATTGCAATTGAATGTCTAACTGAGCTGATTACCTACACCCTCACTTTCGATTGAATATGGGGCATATCACCAAACTGTTTCCTAGATGTATTTATATATTGAACATAAATATACACAATATACATATAATACATTTGTATGAACAACGAAAAAAATTTTTTTTTTTTTATAATATTTCAATATTGCGAACTTGGTCCAATAAGTCTTCCAAACAGATAAACACGTATGTAACAATTTGTTTTAAAATTGTACTTATTCTGAAACTACAAACAATATTCTGACTGAACTGAATTAGATATTCGCTTGGTAGGCAATAAATTGTACACAGAATTTCATCTTAAAAAGTCTAAAAAGAACGCCAAGAACATGTCTTATAAATCACAGGAACTAGGAGCAAACCTAGTTTAATATTCTTGTAGTCTGCAAAAGCGATTTTCCTTTGCCTTTCATAAATTAGTTTTTAATAAACCGGTCAATGTTTTAAAAATAAATTAATATGTCAATTGCTTGTAGAATTTACTCTTTATATTGTTAATGACGAGGGTAATGATCAATTAAAAATAAATGATTGTGTTTAATCACTGTGATAACTATTATAAATAGTAACGATTTATTTAATTGTATCTAATATTTGTATAAAATTTTGAAGTATTTAAACATTATAAATTAATAATGTAGTGCCAGAATTTTCCTGAAAATATGGTCCCACTGTGTCAAACAATAAAGTTTCTAAATAAATAAGTATAATCAAAGTTAAAATATATTTTATCCTTTATTGGTTTGTTTTCATAATTTCAAAGCCAGTGAGAATTGCCTTACCATTTGTTTGTTAGAATGAAAATCGAGAACAAACCGAAAATGATTTAACTGTAACGGAATGTTCGAAAAAGTTTTTCGCCCCGAAAAGTACTTAAAACAATCGATTAGGCATTGACAAATTAAGGTTTCCCTTTTAGGTTTCCGCAAGGACGAACACGACTGAAACTCACTGAAAGTCAATCGATAACATTCTATTCCTAAATACATTAATATGCCAAATTGACAAAACGAATAAGTTAATTAAGGTTCAATCCATGTTTATAGAAAATGGGCACATATAGTGGTAAGTGGTTACCATCGCCAACAAGAGGAATGCAGGTACGCCGCCTACCGCGACCGTGTAAAATTCCATTAACAGCCTTTTTGACGAACCCCATGTTGTAGCGTAACAAAGGGACTACAAGCGGCCGGCAATTCGTTCCAAAACTTCCTGAACTTTTGACTCAACATTCGTACCAAAAAGAAAGTATCCGAAAATAATATATACCTACACATTATTCAAGTATTCAGACCAATAAACCTGAATAAGCAACAATAACTACTTACAAAATCTTTCTACAAAATTCATTCAGCGCATTAACATGATTTGATTACGAAATTAAAACATGAAAAATTAATGGTACAGGTTTATGTTCACATTGTACTGAATCGGCCTCCAAGACTTTTTCTGACTGTTGTCTCTGCGGACTACGTACTATTTTATAAAACACGGAATCATTCTAAGATCGAAAAATATTTATTCATATGTCCGTAAAGCAATGTACGAAGTTAGATATTTTTTTTATTCAAGAGCTACAGATTGAATGGACGATTAACAGATACGATACATGCCAACATCAGTAAAAAAATACTTGGGCACCATAATTAACTTTGATGTAATAAGTAAATTATTATTGTATTATTATTATATATAGAGATGAATTAAGCTCGCTGTTTAATTTCTACTGCACCCACTTTAATTTTTCACATTTAACCGACGCTAGAAAATGCCTTAAGGCATGAAGTTCCCCCCCGTACAATATAGTGCAAAAAGAGTAAATTAATTAATTAATTAACAACGGGAATAGGGAGGACGTAAGATACGGTGTGCAGAGAAATAACGAACAAATAAGCGACATTATCACAAAATCTTTATCGTAAACTCGTAGTAAATTCTAAATACAAATATAGGAGTTATTTACTCTGCCTACGGAATAATTGGCAAATTGCTTTCAAATTGAGCTCACAAAATGTTCAAACAAACATCTTTCTCGTTATCGCTCGTTATCGAACAGATTCTCCGGAAATATACGAAGGCTTATTTGGAAAAGGGTAGTCTATCTATACGTATTATAGAAGGAAGTATAATACATCATTTTTTATAAATATATATATCTATTATAGTACAGGTCGTCCGGATATTCGAATCAATTATAATAATACCGGGTATTTCGCTCCTTTGTACATTATCAACTTTTTTTTTATAAAAAAGTTGGCAGACGAGCAGGCGGGCCCCATAATGGTACCGCCGCCCATGGACAGCTACAACACCAGGGGGCTTGCGGGTGTGCTGCCGACCTTGCAGAATCCTATTCACAGGTCTATTGGAGAACCCCATGTCTAAGCGTAACGAATTGAATAGGTGTCTAGGTGGCACTAACTGCAAACACAGCGTTGTAAACTCGTTTTGACTCGATCATTTAACCTCATGGGTAACCTTAAGACCATCAAACAATAAATCTTGGACTATAACGCTCACGAGCGCTTAGCGCTCGTGGCCCACACAGCACTCGAGTGTTGAGCACACAAAGCTATTTTACAATACATCAAAAATCTTTTCTATGCCATACGCAACATCGTAATACTTTTAGCGTGTTTCAGTCAGCGAGGTTGTTTTCTATATTAAGCTCTCTAACCCTTTTTTATTACGTTGTAACTTATTTACCGGTCCAGTACCCATTTTCTTCACGGAAAACTTTTCAAACACCTAATGTGAAATTCTATTTTGGATCTCTTTTCTTTTACAGTTCCATATATTTAAATAAGTCTGACATCATTAATACTGATAACTGATTAATACACAAAGCTATCTATCCCTGTAGTACCGTGTGGTGTCGGCCGGTTATACGAGTAGAATAGCATTACCCTATCTCATGACGCGAGTGTCATAAAAGGTGACTACAGAATAACGAAGTCGCTGCCACAAGCGTTGAGGAACTACCCCACCTCTGAAAGACTGGACTCACCAACCCGCTTAGCCAGCTAGGAGTTTTAAGGTCATTCCTCTCTTACTTGTACATGTACTTGAAAAGGACCAATGTCCAGTAATGGATTCTGAAAGGGCTGATTGCATTGCAAAGCTATCGATCGACCGTTGTCAGCCTACAGGTCTCTACCCTAGTAACCCACTAGAAGGTTTTTATTTTTTTATAGATTAGTGGGCGGACGAGCAAGCGGTCCCACGTGATGGTAAGTGTTACCGCCGCCCATGGCCACCTGCAACACCAAGGTGGACGCTCCAGACTTTTTTCATTTCTTTGCAGATGTTGTCACGATGTTTTTCTACACCGCTGAGATAGTGACAATTTATAAAGTCAGTACTTAAGTAAAAACTCAGTGGTACGGGCCGAGGATTTGAGCTCATGATGCAACATTACGAATGTGACACGAGAATAGATACCCCCTAGGCTAACACAGCTCTTGGCCCTAGGCTATCAGATATGCAACGAAAGTTGTTGTTGCTCTTTATTGTACTTATAATGTATTGTTACAATATTCCCTCTTTATTTTCCCAGCCCCCTTCCTCCAAAACAATTCCTAAAGTAGGTAAACAAAGTAGGCAGCGTAACCCGGGCCGTGTTGTCACGTTTGCCTTTCTGAACAGCTTTTATGTTGGCATGTATCGCGAATGTCCATGGGCGACAGTATCCACTTACCACCAGGTGAAATGTCTACTCGTCTACCACCTTCATTCTATGTATTTTGAAAATATGGTCGATTTTATAAGGCAAGCTGTTCAACGATTTTTCGGAAAAAATCTGATTGTAGCGAACAAAGCCGCGGGCGAAATTAGTTATCTCTATAAAACGGTTAACTAGTATACAATGAGCGTTATACAAACCTCTGTAACAAAGTCAGATTCATTAATCAAAAGCTAGCCTTTAAAGCGGCTTTCCTAGATTTGGCAAGGTAACGCTCGGAGCTCTTTGAGATTACGCGCGTGTACATCAGCATTTTGAAATAGGGTTGCCACTTCGATGTTACATTTTTATTTTATTTATAACTTAGATTTTAATTAAAAAAATATAATTATAACAGTTTGGGATAAACTTTGGAAAACTGAAGTAAAAATTGAAATATTTCTCCTCAGAAAACGTGCCCACTGTAGGTTAACCCATGTGTTATGTTTAACCTTAAGCGTAATAAATAACGTTGGTAGTCGCGTCACAGATGGACATATCACTATTTTATTTCCTTTTATTTTTATGCCTAGTTTGAAATATTAAACTTAAATGTCAGGTTTTAAAGAAAGGGGCAAATTAATTAATAGATGATACAAGTGTAATGTCTTTATATACCTGTCTGTATATACACGTGTATCGAAAGCCATAACAGTGCATGGGTCTAATACATCTTCTATACTTACATATTAAAATGACAACTTATACCTGCGTTTTTCAATTATGTCTAGATAGAATAAACAGATGTTTATTCAAACTAATTTCAAAACTACCAATGAGATTTTTTGATGTTTTCACTGTTATTTAGAGCATGTATTCCCTAAGGTTTTAGTCTATTCTTCATCAAATTCGGACCATTTTCTTTATAGATTAGATGGCAGTCGAGCGGGCGGGTCTCATGATGATAAGTGGTCACCGCCGCCCATGGACACCTGCATCACCAGGGGCTTGTAGAATCATGTTTACAGCTCTCTTGAAAAGCCCCATGTCTTTCGGTTCGAGGTATGAAGTGTCTTTTTGACCGCACTATACGCAGCGACTCTATATCAAGGAAGTGCGGATATATCGCGAGACGATGATGAGGGGTGCGATGATAAAAACCCGATCAAATTGACATCAAATTGAACAGCTCGTCAGAACATACCCCATTATAAAGGCGGTAGAAAACGCAGAGAGACCCAACATCTCTACGGATGCTAAGCGATTCTAAACCACCCGTGAGAATGGGATAATTCGGATAGCGCATCGTTGAACGGAATCAAAAGGATCCAGCTGGTACTTCGATGCACCGGCCCAGAGATGTGAGCAGCACTATATGTGGGGTCTACCTCGAGCTTTAGAAAGCGACAAGCGTTGCCCTGGAGAAAAGTACTGCCTCGCTCTATTCAATACAGTAATTTTTAAACAAATATAATACGGAGGATTTCCGTAATCAAACTCGGTAAAATTGACGATATCTTACGTGATATCGAATTCCAGGCAACAGAAGCCGAAGCTGCTATCTACATACAATAATGAAGTCATACTAGTGTGGTAAATGATTCACAATATTAAGTAACCTTAATGTTTTTATAAAAAAAAATATAAATAAGCGAATTGATTGTGTTATATCCCTTCATGTTTAATGTTATATCCCTTTTGTCGATCGTTGATATCAATCTACGTACCAAGATCTTCAACAAGACCGCACAATTAATTATAAATCATTCTATATTACATATCGTAGAAATAATTATGGTTAAAATGTCCCAGTAATATCTCTTCTACATAAGCTTTCCAGTTTTCCCAAATGTATTTAATTAATATTTTTTCATAGTGGAGTGTAGGCTTTCTCGGTCGGTATCCATATTAATTGAATCTTCCGGGCTACTTGGTCGAGGTCTTCTGGAATCTCTTCTCTTTCTTCCAAACGTTTCGTCAACAACTTCGGTTGACATCTTCAGTGGCGACTGCGTTCACTTTCGGAGAGATGTTATCTCTCCGGCTTCTCGAGCGCAACTTGCGAAACGTTTGGACGAAAGAGAAGAGATTCCAGAAGACCTCGGCCTAATAGCCCGGAAGATTCAATTAATATTTTTTCACATATTGATCTCTTTTGTTTGAACTTTTTTTTTATTTCTTATCTCTGTTGGATTACGTAACTTAGCCGTAAGTGATATAGCATTTTATTTACTTCTTTAAGTAAAAATGTCACGTTTAATACTTATGTTATCTTTTATTTGTATATGTTAACACTAAAGTCCATAAGCCGTTAATGTTGACGTTACCTCTAAGTATAGTCAACAATGACAATCCTAGAGCAACACTAATTCACCACTACACTAACGACATCCCAGAGATCAACCTGGGTGAGATTAGGATTGCCCTTGGACAGCTTAACAATGGCAAAGTATCGGGACATGATGTAGATAAGCAGAGCTCATGAGAGCCTGTGGGCTCCTGTTCTGTGGGAGTTACAACGACTCTTCGATGCCGTTCTCCATAATGGCATTACACCCAAAGCGTGGAACAGGAGTGCAGTTGCCTTGTTCTTCGAAAAAGAAGAATTATAGGCCAATCTCACTCCTAAGCCCCACATATATAAGCTAGTTTCGAGGGTTATCACGAACCGTCTCGCCCAGTAGTTAGATGAGTTCCAGCCAGCGGAACAGGCTGGGTTTCGAAGAGGCCACAGTACCGTAAATCACATTCAGACCTTACGACAAATTATACAGAAGACTAACCAGTATAATCGACCACTTTGTCTCACATTTGTGGACTACGAAAAAGCCTTTGACTCAGTCAAAACCTGAGTTGTTCTGGAATCCTTGCAGCGATGCCAAATCGATTGGCGATATATTGAGGTGTTGAGATGATTATATAAAGCCGCAACAATGATAGTCAGAATCCAGGACGAGCAGACTAATGCAATACATCTCCGTCGGGCAGTGAGAAGGGGGGATGTATTATCCCCGAAACTGTACAAAGGCGCACTGGAGGACGCGTTTAAAATGCGATTCGACCACGAACTAAAGTTGCCGTCATAACTCAAAGAATCAGCAAGCTGACGTGGCAGTGGGCAGGCTATATATGCCGCAGGACCGATAACCGATGGAGGAAGTAAGTCCTCGAATGTAGACCACATACCGCGAAACGTAGCGTGGGACGCCCTCCAGTCAAGTAGATAAACGATTTGAAGAAAGTCGTCAGTAGTGGCTGGATGAGAAGAGCTGAAGACCATATGTGGTGGTGGTCCTTGGGAGAGGCCCATATCCAGCAGTGGAGAGACACAGGCTGATGGTAGTAAAAGTGATAGTAGTCAACAATAGCTAAATTCAATCGTTAAAGTACGAAATTAAATAAGATTCCGTACTTTAACTAGGTAAAGTGTGAAGCGATCGCTAAATGTTGCAGAGCGATCGCCTCACACTTCGAACCTAAACCAGCCAAAATGGTTTCTGTATAAATAATCCACACCTTGGCTTTACGATACAGGCTTTACGCTTTCCGGTCTCTATATTTGAAGTTAGAAACTATACCTCTCTTTGCTTTGTGACTACGGACTTCAACGAAAGTTAAATGGGTAATGTTGACAATACGTAGATAATGTTGACATTTGCTATATAAAATAGGGAAAACATTTTAAATTATTAACTTTAACTAAAATCGGTCGTTAATGTTGACTTTATCTAGCTGACATTAACAGAATTTTGGACATAGCGTTAACATATACACGTCTATTTGTACGAGCTGGCATATCTGTAATTTAAATGTATACAAAAAATAATGTTGTGAATGTTTTAACAATGCCCTGTACCTATTTAGTAGATAAGCCTTAATAAATTAATAATAAGTAACTTGACATGCAACATTGACATACAACAAAGACCTCGTGGATTATGAAATTAACATGAATGTATCAACGTGACAACCCTATTCAGAGGTGCCATAAAGGAATTGCAAATTAGCGAATGTTTCCTCACAGCGTAGATCGTAGTACCTATAGAATAAATTTCTGCCCCACGTACGACTAACAGTGCTTCCATTAGTGGTTCGGGCCTATTAATTTATTTTGCGGATTATTATTGTTCCACACGTCACCAAATTCGTCCTCAAACATTTATTATAATTTTCATTATTCAGTTTAATACCGGGAAAGTCACGTCAGAAGTTAGCGTTTATTGAATTTTAAATTTAACACGTCTGTTTGTTAGATAAGTAGATATAATACATAAGAGTAACAGAAATTAGCCTTTTTTCATCCACTGCTGGACATGGGCGTCCTCGTGCACATTGCACATTGTTCATGAGGGATGTTATGGCCTTAAACATACATAAGAGTACGAGTATTTGAGTTCATTGCGAATGCACATAATTTAAGACAGTAGAACGATATTGAGGGCCCGTTTAAAATTAAGAAATAATTGAAGAAAAATATTACACATGAGCAGTGGATGGGCAAGTAGTCCTGGATGTTGTTTGGTGCCTAATACCACTCTTTATAACGGTGATGCTGTTTGGAAAGAAGCATAAATATTATAATTATCAAACCGCACCATTAGCTTGTCTCTCCACTGATGGATATCGCCTCTCCAAAGCCTCACCATCACACATGATCTTCCACCCTTCTCAACCAGCCACTGCTAATAAACTTCAAGTCATCGGTCCACTGCACCTGTCCAGAGAGCGCTCCACACTGCCCTCCCCAGTATATGGTCTCCACTCGTCTACGCCATTGATTGTCCATCCTGCGACATATTCAAAACTATTGTTTTATCCAAAACTCCAAGTTTCTAGGTCGATTATAAATTAATGAAAATATTACCATTTTTTTTTGCATTTTTCTTGAATGTCACCAACATGAAATTGTGCCATTTTTACTAAAGATGACAGTATGACTATTGCAGACAATTTATTTTTTTAGACATTGTATGTATACAAGAATAGCAAAGCAGTAAAATAATGGAGTTGTACGTAAGAAAGTAGTAAAGGCCCACTTCCCATAGGAAATAAAAGACGGTAAAAGTAGGAAATCTGAATGGGCATTGTGCTTTCCTCGGCCCGTTTGAAATGAAGCGTTCATAGCTCTTAAATTAAACGAGCAGCTTTGTCTCAGTTTAAAATTACGCATACTCAATACGATACTATAGTGTTCTATATAGACGATGTAGGGTAAAGGAATATGACCTCTGCTCTCTTGTGTTAGCAGCCGCCGAGATTAAAGTAGTGTTCATTCTTTTAGTGGTGAGAAACTTTGCATTTTTTTATTTTATCGTTTTGGTGCTGGTGTATCATTGTACCTTTCTCGTCAACAATAGCGACTAACATCTCGACAAACCACAGCAACACTACTGTCAAGATAAATAAATAAACAATTATCCATCTTGTCTGTTGTCCAGATGTCGCGTTGATAAAACTAGTCGTAAATTAAGACAACTATGTAGACGACACTTCCCCTATATAAAAAAAATCCATCGCGCATCCACACTATCTTAAAACGACTCTAGCAAACATCCTCATTTTACTTCAAAACATGTTTACTCAACATTAGAAAAAGTCAAGGATTCGCGTAAGAAAAGGAGTTGCAGTTGTCGGCCCCTTTTCCTAGCAAATTGCAATAGACTACTTTATTTTTTTGCCCAGCTGTCTTCTCTTCCAATGTTCTCTGTAACAACTTATATCTGACTTGGCGACTTGTGTAGGAGATAAAATTGCAATGGGCATAATCGTATATATCGGGGAGCCGATAATGAATAGAATAAATTATTTCTGAAATAGAGGTCACGGGCACGAAATCCAACTTGGAACATTTTCAACTAGTTGGACCGATGATTCAAAGAAAATTACGTACGTAGTGGCTTTGGAAGCATATTATTATATTATTCAACAATATGTGATCCACCCACTCTTAAAGAATATCTTAAAGAATACTATATCGGTTCATTTATATGGTTCGCCCACCCGACGACTCCTGAAAATATAAATGGGTGAGGTATAGCACTTGTAAGGCCTTAAAAATTGATTTAGGAGGTTAAATCGTACGGCGCACACAAGAACATATAATTTCCTATATTTTCTTATATTTCCTTTCATTTAAATAAACATAAAACTATTAATGTTACTATTGCTGTACAAAATGTATGTTTACGATGCGCACACTAGGCGCGCACCTGCCTCGCGTTACGCGAAAGCAGCCCGAGGAATGTGCACTCGGGCCCAAATGTAGTAAACTTACTCAATATATCCACCGCGATGGCGGGTAAGCACAATAATTAACAATTTACACAATTTAGAGGTCTCACTTACCCCAGGTGGTTTTGCCCACACACAAATCTGGAAAGTGTACCTACGCTAGTCCCTACTAGACGTGACCTATCTTAGTGTGATTGAATATATATATACATTCCCAATAAATACTTGTGTAGTAATCCAAGTCTCGTCCTGGGGTGAGCCGGTGGCCGCTATCGTTCGGCAACTCACACCCGGCAGCAAATCACCTCGAGAAATGACTCCAAACCACAAGCACAATCACACCCAAACAATTCCAACCAAAACACTCGCGTGGCACAAGGATATCGCGAACAAGACCTATTAATAGGCGCGAATATCAATAATCAACTGTCCGAGACCGCGGTGTGAATTTAACTCAATTTAACTCTGCTCGCCGCCGAGCGCGTGTTATTACTCAAAAATATCAAATTCTCAAACCGCCTTCAATATGGCGGGGACAAAAAAATGTTGCTTCAAATAATCAAGGTATGCGGGTATGCAAAGATGCTCGCGCCAATTCCAAACAATCCCCCGTCCCGAGCCGAAGTATTCGGGTCGCTAATCAATGGGTAGGCGGGATAATGTCGCGACGGCCCGCTTCAAAATAGAATCGCCCACCAAGACCTCGGCTAACCTGGGAACACCATCAGAGCCCGGAAAAAGGTTAACAATGCGCCCCCGGCGCCAACACAAGGGCGGTAGGTTAGCATCTTTAACCAACACGAGGTCCCCAACCTTCGGCGGATTCGTTTTGTCCGTCCACTTGACGCGCTGCTGCAGAGTGTGCAAATATTCAAGGTGCCAGCGTTTCCAGAAACTCTGAGTGAGCTGCTGGAGCAATTGAAAACGCGACAAACGAGAACTGGGCACATCAGTCCAAGGGTACTCTGGCAGAGCGACGAGTGGCTGACCAATCAAAAAATGGCCCGGCGTTAGGGCTTCCAAATCATTCGGATCCGACGAAAGTGGGCATAGCGGTCGAGAGTTGAGGACGGCCTCAACTTTCGCAAACACGGTCGCGAGTTCCTCAAATGTGAGAATCGTCTCACCAATAACGCGCCTCAAATGGGTCTTTGCCGATTTAACTACGGCCTCAAAAATTCCACCCCAGTGCGGACAAACTGGCGGATCGAAGCGCCAGGTTATCCCACGGAGGGCCATCTCACGACCCAAATTCATTTTCTGCTCTTCAAGAAACTCATACACATCCCTTAAGTAGTTATTGGCCCCCTGAAAATTAGTTCCGTTGTCGGACCTAATCAAGGTAGGGAGTCCCCTACGAGATACAAATCGGCTGAGGGCCGCTACGAAGGCTTCTGTGGAGAGAGCAGACACAACTTCCAAGTGTGTGGCCTTAGTAGACAGGCACACAAACACACACAAATATGCCTTTACGGATTTGGCATTACGAAGCTGAGATGACTTCACCAAAAAAGGGCCAGCAAAATCCGTACCAACCGTAGCAAAGGGTCTAGACTCAGAGACTCGGTCCGCGGGCAAATCGCCCATCTGGGGTTGCATGGTAGAAGCTTTAGTTCGGTAACAAGACATGCAACGAAAAATGACTCCCCGGACGAGTCGTCTAGCCGACAAAATCCAAAATTCGCGTTGCAAAATCGCCAACAGTGCGTTACAGCCTGCATGGGAGTTCTTGATGTGTCGATCAATCGCCAGCAACCGCACCAAATGTCCATCTTTCGGCAAGAGAAGAGGATGGCGGACACCATGAGGCAAATTGGCATGTCTAAGCCGACCTCCCACGCGCAGTAGACCCGAAGGATCCACAAAGGGATTCAATCGCACAATAGCGCCTTTCAATTTAGCGGGACCTTCCTTCATAGATTTTAACTCTGAAGCGAAGCTAACAGACTGTACTACGCGAATCCAACTCAATAGCGCTTCATGTCGTTCCTCAGACGAGATGAAGGCTGACAACAATTTATTCTGTGGGTTTTTAACATTGTGACGCCAACGTCTAACCCAAGATGTCACATTCAAAAGTTTATCCAGTGAGCTGTACCTGGCTAGCAAAACATCGGGATCACATGATGATTCCGCTGCTTCGCTGCTCCCGGCACCATCGGCCACTGGTAAACTTACAAAGCCTATCGCAGGCTGAACTAGAGTGATCCGTGAGGCCGGCCAAATTGACACTGGTCCCTTCAGCCAGTCCGGACCCCACCACAACGGATGTCCAATAATCTCTAGCGCTGAGCATCCACGTGATGCACAATCAGCTGGGTTTATATCGCCAGGGACATGTCGCCAAATCAATCTAGCTTGCGACGCCTGGATCTGGGAAACACGGTTCGCCACAAACACCTCCAAGGTGTGAACAGAAGCTCGCAACCAACAAAGCACAATTTGACTGTCTGTCCATGCAAATACGTCTGCTAACTCTACGGAACGCCCTAGAGTAGCGACGACATGATTCAAGAGACGAGTCAAGAGAGTGGCGCCTGACAATTCTAGCTTCGGTATTGTCATACGCGAGCGAATAGGCGCAACCTTGCTCTTTGCTAGAACCGGCGATACCAAAACATGTCCAGCAGCATCCACTGTGCGTAGATAAACAACCGCTGCATACCCTCGCTCGGAAGCATCACAAAAGCCATGAAGGCTGGCTCTATATTTTCCAGACGGAAGGAAACGTCTGGGCAAGGAAACCCGATTAAGAACTGGGAGGGATGACACAAACTCTAGCCATTCCAACAATAACTCTCCATGAAGAGGCTCATCCCACGACAATTCAGCAGCCCATAATTTCTGCAAAAAACATTTCGCCCAAAAAATGACTGGACTGATCCAACCATTCGGATCATAAGTCCGAGCGACAGTGGACAACACTGATCGCTTCGACCAAGTCTTCGGGGACTGTAGGTCCACATGATAAGTGAAGACATCCTGGACTGGTCTATACTGGACACCAAGGACAGCCAACATGTCAGGATTGTCTACATTCTGGAAGATGTGGGGATTCTGCTGGTGCTCCTCCGGCAAATCGGCAAGGAGCCGAGGTGAATTCGACAGCCACTTTCGCAATTCATAGTCACCAGCTTTCATGAGGTCAATCAATTCGTCCCGCAAGACGAGAGCCTCTTCTACAGTTGCTGCCCCACTACAGCAGTCGTCAACATAAATATCCTCTTTCAAAATGGCAGCCGCGCGAGGAAACCTTATCCGCTCTCGTTCAGCTAGCTCCAAGAGCGAGCGGATCGCAATGAAGGGACTAGAACGCAAACCATAGGTGTTGACACGAAGTTCATAGACAACCATGGGATCGTCAGGATGCTCTCGCCACAAAATCAGCTGGAATCGCCGGTCATCGCGATGAATTATCGTCTGTCTAAACATCTGACGTATGTCAGCGACGAATACAATTGCATGACGACGAAACCCAGTGAGGATATCTCCAATGTCTCGATGTAGCTTAGGTCCGGCATGGAGACACTGATTCAAAGATACACCAGAAGTAGTAGGCGCTGACCCATCAAAAACTACACGTATCTTGCCACCTGGCGTCTTCAAAACGGCATGATGAGGAAGGAAGTAATGCTCCACTGAGCGCCAACCAATATTCGACACAGACATGTGTCCCAAGTCCTCATATTCTCGCATGAACTCAATATATTTCCGGCGAAGCTCCGGATCCCGCTTCATGCGACGTTCCATGGAGACCAATCTTCGTTCAGCCAACTGCCGAGACTCGCCAAGCGGAGGCCTGTTCGCCAAAAAGGGAAGACGGGTGACAAGCTGACCAGAGGCGAGGCGACCTGTGTTGCTCTGGTAGAAGCTTTCACACTCTTCGTCCTCTGGACACAATCTAGGCATAGAGGGAGGTTCCTCCACTTCCCAAAACTTCTGAACGGCGTCAGAAAGCGTGGATCCCACACGTAGCCCATCCTCAGCAAGAAACACGGTCGAAACCGGAAGGATAGGGCCCAACAATGCCGAACCAAAAATCGTGGGGACCACTACCAAACCACCAGGCTGCAAAGCTCTCCAATTCCCCGAACAAACCTGTCCCAAAATATTACTCCCCAACAATAGGTCAACAGGACCTGGAGTATGAAACATGGGGTCAGCTAAAACCAAACCCTTTGTCAAAGCTATGACAGGTGGAGGAAGCTTTATACGCGGGTGGTGACTCAATATATTCTCCAGCACAATAACCGGAATCTTGGTTTTCCTGGTTCCAAGTGGTACTGGAGAAAATTCGACAAAGGTGTGACCAACTCTATTGGTCACCTTAACGTTACCTACTCCGTAGACTGGGAAAGGAGAAGGACCGACACAGAGGTCCAATTGGCTCACCAACCAAGCTGAGACTATACAACCCTGGGCACCCGAGTCCAAAAGGGCACGAACAACAATCGAGTTGCCCTTCGGGTCCCATACCCGCACAGAGACCGTAGGCAAGAGGATTGTCTCTGGGTTCTCAGCGTGGTGAGCTGCGAGTCCCTAGCGGGAAAAGTTACGGAGAGGGGGCTCCCTCCACGAGTGCGGCAGGGGACGATAACTGTCTACCCTGCCCTCACCGCGACGACCCTGCACAACATGTGCGGATGAGAGGGGGGCTGCAGCCTGCCCTCCCAGGCGAGGCGGACGCCGCTCCAACCCCGGTCGCTTCAACAGCGGGGGGAAGAATCTCCGGTTGCGGTAGACTGTGGAGTACTCCGCAAACCCAACAGCGCCTCTAGGGGGTGGCGAACGCCTACCCCCGCCCGTAAGGGCTCGATCCTGGGCGCTGGACCTGGCAGGACTGTCACCACCAGCGCGAGCAGCCAAATGTCGCTCAGCATCGCGAACACCAGGACCCTCCCGGTTGCGGTTCGCACACAAAAGAATGTGGTGAGCACCACCACATTGTCCACATGGACGAGGCTGAGGACACTCTCGCTGGAAGTGACCCTCCAGGCAGTGGTAACACAATCGCCTCTCCTTGGCGATGTGTCGACGCGCTGCTACGCGCAAAGCCACAAATTTGTGACAAGCAGTCATCCGGTGGCCGGAGCGCTTGCAGAATCTGCAAGCCACGGACTCCTCTTGGGAGACCCCATATCTCGGCCGTGACTGCTTATTCACCGGCGGACCCTGCGGTCGGGCCAGTGGTCGCTCTCGGCGAACGCTAGTCTGCGGCATCAAGAGAGTGGAACCCTCCACGGTATCCACCCTGCGACACTCGTCTTCGAGGAACCTTTCGAGTTCCTCATAGGAAGGCAAGTGGGTGGAGCTGTCCCCACCATATTGTCGCTCAAAGCGCAGCCGCATCTCCAAAGGCAGTTTCGCCAACACAATATGGAGCAGCAAAAAGGACCACTGGTCCACAGGTAAATCCAATCGCCTTAAGGCGTTAACAGCCACCAAAACCGGGTTAACAATATCTGTCCGTAAGGCTGACGCACAGGCAACCTTAGGCAGGTTCAAAATTTGCCCCACATGGGTGTCAGCCAAAAGTCGCACGTTGTGGTAACGGCGCTTCAACAAGTCCATGGCTGTCGAGTAGGTGCTGTCATCGACCTTCAGGTGCTGTACCAGGCCTAGAGCCTCTCCCTGTAAGGAGGCCAACAGGTACGCCATTTTTTGAGCAGCTGACAGGTCGGTATGGGAGTCCACCAAACTATTGAACATCCCATAGTAGCTCAACCACTGGTCCAAATCACCGTTAAAGGTGGGAAGGTTGAGCGTAGGGAGACGACCCAACAAGGCGTGGGGTGCAACAAGTGAATCCCCACCAGAGGGAGCTGAGATGTGGGAGACCGCCTCATTAATTGCGTCCACAAAATCGTAAATCTGGCCAAAGTCCGCTTCATAACGCTGCTTCTGCTCGTCCGGTACAGGCGTTTCCAAATTCGACATAAATGTCAAGCCCTCAGCAAAACTCCTATCTAACGCCACCAAACGGGCCGGCATTTCACTCGCCCGGGCGAGTAAGGCTTGCTTCCGGTCCGGCCGGTTGACCATTGCAACCGCAGAAGAAAACCATCTCAGCTGCGCAGTCATTGCGGACTGATGTGTGGAAAAGGTCACCTTGACAGACATGTCTACACCTCAGGACGCACGCAATACAAAACAAAAACCAAAAATAAAAAACAAAAATAAAAGTAAAAAAAAAAAAACAACAATAACAAAAAAAAATAACAAAATAAAAAAAACAAAAAATGCAGTGGAGGCACAATAAAAAACAAAAGGGGTGCGTATGTGTCTTCAAGAATGTGTAACCGTCCAAGATATTAATTAAGACTACCTGACAAAATAACAACAAAAAAAAAACAAATTAAGTTATCAAATTATCAAATTAAAATAAACGCAACCAAAAATGTACACGAGCGTGGACTCAATAAAACCACAATGTCCAGCTATCAAAACAAACGTGAAGCGTTATATCCAAAATAAATTATTAACGCGTGTGGGTAACTAGCCAGCTACTAACGTCGCACGCGTGGATTCAAAATATCTTCCGAATACAAAATATACGTAGGGCCTAGCCTTCAAACCGTGAACGTAAAATAAAAAATAAAAAGCAAATATTTAAACCAAATTACCAATATACAAACAAGACAAAAGGTCATCAATATTAACTACCTAACGGTATTATCAATATCATCAATATCACGTAACGGTATCAAACCACGTTCTGCTACCAGATGTTTACGATGCGCACACTAGGCGCGCACCTGCCTCGCGTTACGCGAAAGCAGCCCGAGGAATGTGCACTCGGGCCCAAATGTAGTAAACTTACTCAATATATCCACCGCGATGGCGGGTAAGCACAATAATTAACAATTTACACAATTTAGAGGTCTCACTTACCCCAGGTGGTTTTGCCCACACACAAATCTGGAAAGTGTACCTACGCTAGTCCCTACTAGACGTGACCTATCTTAGTGTGATTGAATATATATATACATTCCCAATAAATACTTGTGTAGTAATCCAAGTCTCGTCCTGGGGTGAGCCGGTGGCCGCTATCGTTCGGCAACTCACACCCGGCAGCAAATCACCTCGAGAAATGACTCCAAACCACAAGCACAATCACACCCAAACAATTCCAACCAAAACACTCGCGTGGCACAAGGATATCGCGAACAAGACCTATTAATAGGCGCGAATATCAATAATCAACTGTCCGAGACCGCGGTGTGAATTTAACTCAATTTAACTCTGCTCGCCGCCGAGCGCGTGTTATTACTCAAAAATATCAAATTCTCAAACCGCCTTCAATATGGCGGGGACAAAAAAATGTTGCTTCAAATAATCAAGGTATGCGGGTATGCAAAGATGCTCGCGCCAATTCCAAACAATGTATATTTCTGGTTGCAAATGAAGACTTTTAATTTAATCATTAAGTCAAGATTGTTTGACGGCACGACATGGCCTCATTAAACATTTATTTAGAAAAATTGGCACGTAGATGAATAAAGGTTCGCCTAGCCTAGCCAAGGTCCTAGCCTATTCTCCACACCCATTAGTGTAAGTTCAATCCTACCAGTACGGTACTTGAGTAGAAACTCCATGGTACACAGGTTAGGAAATTTTAAAGTTTTAAAATCAGTATTATTTAAAATTCACACCCGTCAATAAATAATGAATTGATTCTTTGTTTGATTCCAATAAAACACAATATTGTAGGAAATTATTTGAACTCTCTGGTTTCACCCATTTTGTATTTTTTTTTATAGACTAGTGGGCGGACGAGCAAGCGGTCCCACGTGATGGTAAGTGTTACCGCCGCCCACACCAGAGCAACACCAGAGGTGTTTTGTATGTTTTGTACACTGCATTTGTATGTTTTCGTATGGGTTTTAATTTTGAAGGTGCACGTTTATTCAGTGTGATAATAGTTCTTAAAGGTGTACGAGAAGTTTCCTATTGTTATTGTTATTTTTCTTTTCTTTTGTTATAATGCTATATATTTTAGGATTAGTCAGTAGAATCTAGATTAAATCAATAAATTATTCTTAATTATTCCTATTCTTATTAATTAATTTAACACTGATTTAAGCTTGAGAATTATAAAAAAGTCTGGAGCATGTGTATTAATCAATCTACATTGGGCCCGCACTATGGATTATAATAGCCCGAAACCCTCTAGTGATATACTGGAAGAGGCATGTGACCTGCAGTGAGACATTAATAATAATAAATACTCTTCATTGTATACAAATAGTCATTATATGTAATTGTGCACATATCTTTATACGACAGAAAACAATACCTCTACCTTAACGGTTACCTTACGCTAATGCGACCTCTTTCAGGCATCTATGGGGTAATGAAAAACAAAAGGGATATGGGTAGTGCAAAACTATTGAAATTTAGAGATATAAATATGTTCAATATATAATATACCGAATATATCAGTAATACATATATACATATATAATACATATATATATAATAATAAAGCTGCATGTTTATTTATTAGATGCCAATAATAATATAATATTTAATTACACTCCCGTGTTGAAGCTGGCATATTCATCATTGCGGTGTGCTATTATTCCAAATTGTAATTCACGTAGGTATTTGAACTACAAAAGAAAAAAAAAATTAAAGAGGCTGCAATTTTGAATTGGAGCGGTTTTTTTGATTTAATGGTATTATTTTTCAATAAAAGTTTCGTTAAATTGTTTTGAACCGATTTTGGCCATAAAATTACTTAAAATTTTGACCTTACTGCGCGTGAAGTAGCCGCGCGTGGCACTTCTTCAGTCTAGGCTTAGTCAGCGAAATGTGAGCTCACAACTTCATTTAAGACGTTCTGCTGTTCAGAGTTTACCATCGATATCTAGAGACTGGCGGCTTCGTTCATCGCCCTGGAGGACCACGATTCCGAGTGACGACAGAAAGACAAGATTGGTTATCACGACTAACATACGAAATCGTCATCTGACCTTATCTGAACTAACCAAGAACAGCTTCAAGACTTTCATGGAGTGGCTGTTAACGCTCGGGCTGTTAGCGCGAAGAGGACTCGAAGGTAGGGGGAGAGTGCATGATGCATTCCCACAACCGCTGGGCGCACCCAACTGGCCACGTTATCCTTCTCTCACAGAAGACCACCTTGAAATGGACTGCATTTCCTACATTATCGTATTTCCCGAATATACGTACGTGAGTGAGATATGCGAGAACCCATTTCCATCCCATCCTATCCGTCCCCATTTTACCAACCCTTTCTCCCCAACGTTTGTCATTCTGGACTGATGTTGGCATCTATGGCGGATGTCTATGGACGACAGTATCCACTTACCATTAGGTGGACTGTATACTCGTATGCCGCCGATTTTGACTTTTCAATATGTAGGTTAAAAAGTCCTACATATTGAAAATGTTGTACAAATTTGGTTCTTGTGGCAAGGTACCTATCAAGCTGGCGACATTGAAAATAAATATATATAAATCAATAAATAGATGCACACATATCATCATCTGCATGTAATATTAATGTGTAAGTAAGTCATTATAGGTTGATATCGAACTACCACTCGGCACACAAATATCCATTACTGTAGAATTTATCCAGTGTTCATATGCAGTTTGTAACGTCGTATCAGTATTCAGGGTTGAATTTAAAGCTGCTTTAAATTTCAATCAAGCTGTTGCAAGCTGCATCAGAATGTCTCTAACGTATAGACTACACAGAAAGTTTGTTAACATCGTCACACAGGGAAAAAATTAAAGTACATATTGACGAATCATGAGGTCTTATTTGATTTAGTAATGGAAAGTTATTTTGTTACTTGCTGTTGCATTTGGACACTGGCTTTTAAGCATCGCTAAATCACTACGTCCAAGGGGCTGAACAAAGATTTTAGAGCCTTTATTACTCTCTATCATCGTCTCAATCCGTTTTGTATTAAAGGGAAGAAGGTCAGTCTCCTTCAGTTACTTATTATTTAATTATAATAGTCTATATTTTAATGAAATAGATAACAACATAAATGTATTCTTATTTCTTGACTTGTTTCATAATAACAAGGAATACTTATGTAGTTGATAGGTAACTAAAGAAACTTAATAACTTAACTAAAGAATTAGAAAATAGAATCGAATTTGGTATGTTAATGTGATGTAGAGAGAGTGTAAATCCTGAAAAGCAATAAATGGAAAACTATAGGTATATATATATATATATGTATACATTGATTGAATACTTAATATTTACATTCAATATACATATACATCATTCAATATACATACTTAATATTGAATGATGGCAAGAACTGTTTTCATATACCTACTAAATATTATATACATACATACTTAAATATAGGTAGGTAATACTTAAATATTAAGTAATAGGGCCTATGAAATTACTGTTTGTTCAAAGCGGCTACTTTGAACTTAGTTATGATGATACGATCTGATTACGATACGATTCGGCTGGTTTCAAATTCAAATTAATTCCATTTTAAAGCTATGATATTCTTTTTCAAAATCAGTTATTCATTTGTTTTTCCGTCAAAGGAAAAAAAATTAGATATCTTTGTGTTTGTGATCATGGAAAAGTTAAAAATTCGCGTTATTTTCGAATATGAGTTCCATCGTGATAACAACGTAGCGCCGACGGCACGCAATATCAACGATGTGTACGGACCAAACACCGCAAACGAACGCATCGTGGGTTATTGGTTAAATCGTTTCCGTTCTGGAAATTTCGACCTCAAGAACGAGCCCCGTAGACGAGCGGAGATGGAAGCGGATTCATGTCAAACCACGGCTAAGTTATCAGTAGCATTCAGCGTAAGTGACAAAACGATATTGATTCATTTGTATTGTTGCATAAATTATAATCTGTGCTCTAGAATGATTGTCTATGGTTGTGATTAATTAGTCTATGGGTTCTCCCAATAAATGTCTCACGTGCAATGTAACACCGGGTTTTATTTAAACAATTAACCCAGCAGCCCTGCACATATCTAGCAAATATGTGACAGTGGCGACGAGGATAAAAAGAAAACAGTGAAAGTTTTACGTGTTACGTCCGTAAACTACAAGAAAGATAGTAGAATAATTTCGTCTTGTTACGTCGGACGAAATTTCACAAAATGGCGGCTGCTGGGCTCTCACTGCCTGAGTTTTCAGCTGCAAAATGCACATTTAAGGTGTACAAACAGGTGTTTGAAAACAAAATGAAGATCCACGAGGTGGATATTAACAAAGTGGTATCAATAGATGAGAAGCGTCCAAGTCCTGGGTATATAACTTTAAAAATTAATAATGTAAATATATCATTTGAAATTGATTGTGGATCAGATGTCACGTTAATGCCTGAATCTATGTTCATAGCATCCTTTCCTAATTTAAAATTATTTCCATGTAACCTAAAGCTATCAGGATATGGTGGTAACAATATCACTGTATTGGGTAAGACAAATGTAAATATTAAAATTATAAATGAAAAATACTTAGCAACATTGATTATTGTCAAAGAAGGTAAAAAGCCATTGTTAGGTAGGGATTGGCTGAGTGCTATGAAAATTGATTGGCAAACTTGTATGAAACGGTGCAATTTAATTATTCACCAAGATTCACAAATTAAACTTAACAATTTAGTAGAAAAATATAGGGATATATTTTCATGGGTTCCAGGCGAAATTAAAGGTACTGTAGGCACTTTAAAATTAAAAGAAGCTAATATTAAACCCATTGCATTTAAACCAAGAAGAATAGCTTATGCTGTAGAAAATTTAGTTAAAAAGGAGCTTGACAAGTTATGTACCGAAGGTAAAATGTATAGAGTGACAAATAAAGAAACAGGCACATGGGCTACACCCATAGTGACCATCATTAAAGGACCTCATAATATAAGAATTTGTGGGGATTACAAGGTAACAATAAATCCATTTTTGGAGGTGCCAAATCATCCAATCCCTGTCATTGAAGACATTTTTGCAAAATTAAATAAAGATGATCAAAATGTTAAAACAGTATTTAGTAAAATTGACTTAAGAAAGGCATATATGAACAGGCGAATGGATGAGGAGGCACAAAAGCTTATGACAATTACCACACCATGGGGGTTGTATAGACCAACGTTCATGATGTTCGGTATGTCACCTGCTCCACAGGAATGGCAAGATTTTATGGATGAACACTTTAATATGCCAAATGTATATTGTTTCATTGACGATATTTTGGTTGCAAGTAGTGATGTGGATCGCCATTTAAAAACTTTAGAGCGTATATTTCAAAAACTTAAAAATTTAAATATTAAAGTAAATAAAGAGAAAACTGTGTTGATGTCCCCACAATTAGAGTATTGCGGGCATGTGATTGATAAGGAAGGCATTCACAAGACACCAGGGCACATCAAGGCCATATTGGAAGCACCACAACCTGAAAATATTAAAGAATTACGTAGTTTCCTTGGCACTATTAATTTTTATCATAAATTTCTAAAGAATGCTGCTGAAAATTTAAAACCTTTATATACATTACTAAAGAATTCAGAAAAATGGGTATGGTCTAAGCAACAAGAACTAGCATATGAATGGGCCAAGAAAGCTATTGTATCAGAGCAAGTATTAATACATTATAATCCAAAGCTACCAGTTGTATTGAGCTGTGACGCTTCCAAGTATGGGTTAGGAGCTTGTTTAGCTCATGAAATTAGGTTAGGTAATAATATTGTTGAACGCCCTATTGCTTTTGCAAGCAGAACACTCAATGAAGCAGAAGTAAAATATTCACAAATAGATAAAGAAGCCTTAGCCATTATATGGGCAGTTAAGAAATTTGATTTGTATTTAAAAGGTAGAACATTTACATTAGTTACTGACCATAAACCACTGATATCTATATTTAATCCAAATAAAACAGCTGGTAGTATATATGCAGATAGAATGACTAGGTGGGCATTAATTTTATGTAATTATAATTATGATATAAAGTACAGGACTTCACAACATAATGCTGCAGCAGATTTTCCATCTAGGTTACCAATTAAAAATAGTAATGAGGAGGATAAAATTAATCTGGAAGGCAACATTAACAGCATTGTGTTGGATAATCCACCTGTAACTTTATCTGAAATTGCCAAACATACTCAGAAAGACCCTAATTTAAGCAAGGTTTGTACTTACCTAAGAGAGGGCTGGCCAAAGTTGATTAATAGAGAGTTATGTAAATTTAAAGGCAAAGAAACTGAGTTATATATAATTAAAGATTGCATTTTATGGAGGGATAGAGTAGTTATACCTGACAGTTTAAAGGATAAAGTTTTAACTGAACTGCATTCTGGTCATTTGGGTATTAATAAAATGTTATCTTTAGCTAATAGTTGTTTTTGGTGGCCAAACATCACAAATGATATAAAAACATTAACTAATAATTGTGCAGGTTGTATCCAAAATAGGAACTTACCACCTATCAAACCTATACATAGATGGGAGTGGCCAGAGGAGCCATGGAAACGTATTCATGCTGATTTTGCTGGTCCATTTTTAGGGCATATGTGGTTAATCATTGTAGATGCACACTCAAAATGGCCAGAAGTAGTTAAAATGAACAATATTACCTCCAGCAGTACAATTAAATGTCTACGTAGTATTTTTGCTAGATTTGGTCTACCGGAACAAATGGTGACTGATAATGGTCCACAATGGACATCTGAAGAGTTTAATACTTTTTGTAAGAATAATAATATTAGACACATATGTACTGCACCTTATCACCCAGCCAGCAATGGCTTAGCAGAAAGGGGGGTTCAAACCTTCAAAAGGGCCATGTTAGCATATAAGTTTGATAAAAATTGTTTAGATCATAGTGTACAGCATTGGCTATTAGCTTATCGTACAGCACCACATGCTACAACAGGCAAGGCACCATGTGAGTTAATGTTCGGTAGAAAACTCCATACACGTTTATCTTTAATAAAAAAAGATGTAATTATTCCTCGGCAGTTGATTTGTAAGAAACCTGTAAAGCAATATTTGCCAGGTGATAAAGTACTGATTGCATCATATGATAACTCTCAAAAATGGTTAGATGGTGTTATTGAAAAACCAGTAGGAAATGTTATGTATGATGTGCACACTGACAAAGGCATACTCACCAGGAATGTTACTCAGTGTTTGCCTAACTATAGTGTACCTAATGAAAGTGTATTGGAGCAAGAAAAAGAATCGGAGAAATTAGAAGTAAATAAGCCGTTAATTAACAAAGAAATACCAAGTAACATTGCTAATTCTCCTATTCTAGTGCAGCCAGAAGTGCGTAGAAGTGCACGTACTCATAAGCCTGTTCAGAGACTTGATTTGTAGTAATTTAAAAATTTAATAAAAATTAGAAGAGAGGAGTGTTGCATAAATTATAATCTGTGCTCTAGAATGATTGTCTATGGTTGTGATTAATTAGTCTATGGGTTCTCCCAATAAATGTCTCACGTGCAATGTAACACCGAGTTTTATTTAAACAATTAACCCAGCAGCCCTGCACATATCTAGCAAATATGTGACATGTATCAAATCGTGAAAGTGAAGAAGCTCCGAAAGTGAGTACCGTATGAACTTAATGAAAGTCAGCTGCAAACACGCGTCGAAGCTTGCCTTACTTTGCTGAACCGGCACAAAAATTAAGGGACTCTGAATCGTATTGTCACTTGTGATGAGAAGTGGATACTGTATGATAATCGTAAATGTTCGTCACAATGGTTGAACTCAGGAAACAGCCATCCAATGTCCCAAACGTCTCCATAATAACACTCGCCCACACACTGCGCGACAGATACTCTCAGAGTTACAGGAGCTTCGACTGGAAACACTTCGTCACCCACCGTACTCGTCAGACCTTGCCCCTACTGATTTCCATTTTTTTCGCAGTTTGAATACTCTTTTTAAACGAAAAAAAAAAACTAATGAGACAGAAAAAAACGCCCTCAGAGGCATTAATCAACTTCCATTACGATAAAAAAATAGCAAAAGTGCATTGATAATAATATACAATACCTCGATTAATTAAATATATAATTTTCATACAAAAAATACTTCAATTTTTCCATATAACACGGCAATATATTAGGACCTAATATATTTCACAATTTTATTGAGCTAAACGTGCGAACCTACGACGCAGGTACGGTCGCAGCTCAAGAATATTATCTATATATATAAAAAAAATGTATGATGGTATATCTGATGTTAATAGACTTCTACACCGTTTAACCGATCACCATGAAAGTCGACACATATATGTATTTTTTCATGAAGAAGGTTTTCATGCTATCGATTTTGTTGTAACTGGCCACTAGCTGACGCTGCAGCACATCAACTTCTTTACCGTTCAATCGATCGCAAAAATCATATCGATGACAAAACAGAATAATTTGTTATTTTATATAGAGAGGTAAATAAATATACACAGGCAGGACAACGTCTGCCGGGTTTTGCTAGTAATATATACAAATGCGGTCTTATGCCTAGAAGATATATTTTCAAGTCTATCTTAGAATAGCTGAGAGATTTGAAGGAACACAACGATTACGAACAAAATCCTTGTAAACACGATTCTACGAGAAGATATTTCTCCATATAGGTAGCATTCCAACAAGTACCTACACGCAAACAAAATTGCTAACATTTTCATTCTATTTAGATAGTCGAACCTACACAGAATATTCGTGTGAAGTGATAGGTATAGATAGACTCGCTGCACGAAACGGGAGCAAAGTGCTTTTCATTCATTCCAACATATTTTTCAATATTCCTTTTTTATTTACGTTATTACTTGGCCGAGAACGGTAAATATTACGCTTCCGTATATTTTGGTCCACATATAATGTCTTATGAGTGTATTGTGGCAAGCATCGGGAGAGTAGGAGACGTAAAAATTAAAACTAAATAATATAATTAGTAATATGTATAACACAATTTCTATTTTTGTTTATAAATATCATAAATACAAATGTAACTTCTAACTTCGTGGAGCATATTGTCCAAGAAGTAATCTTTAACTCTCGTCTATCAAACGCTCATTCTTCCCACTTCACACTCGTCTTGTATATATGAATTAATTAATTCTATGCATACAGGTAAGTTTGCCTCGTACACCGCAGTCTCAGTTTTGGTCTGTTAGGCAAAGGATTAGAACAAACTCCCATCTCTGAATAAGTTTTCAGCAAGAATTTGCAGAGTAACTTTAATGTTGAACATTTCCAGGGTTCCATCTTTAATCTTGGTTTTACACAAAATTCCTGAAGCCAAACAAAGTTTAGCCAAAGGTCTGATTCAGAAAACATATCTCACAAACTTATATTTGAACGTTCCACATTCTGACCCAAATGACGTCGACAGAAAACTTGATGAAGATGTATCTATATGCATATGCCATATAAATGCCATGTAATGTGTTATATATAATTAAATTATGTTTGAGAATTATGCCATTCAATATAAGAAAGTCACGTTTGGAACGTTCATTGCTTTCTTTTTAAGCAATGGATATGCAGCACCAAGCAAAAAAAATCTAGGTAAAGAAAATTATTGCATAGCTTAACTCTTCTCTACAAAGTAGAGTCAATGTAATAGGCCACTTTTGACATTTCATTGACTTTGTGATGATATAACTTTGCATCGGTTCCATAAATCCATTTAAGTTTATAAATTCATTACTGAACACTAAAAATATGTAACTTTTTTAATAAAAAAATAGAAACTTGTCTTTTTATATCAAATTCAATAAGTTCGACGGTTAATTTAGTTGCTGAACATCATTATCAATTTATATTTCAAGAAATGTGAACCCCACTACAAGGTTACGCCTGTCCACATTTTTTAATTGTAACTTGTTGTAAAAGTAACTTGTAGAGAGAAAGGAATATCGAAAAAAGTTACCGTTACTATAAATAAACAAATTAAGAGAACAATAAAATTATTAAATAATTGATATATCATAATTTAAATAAATTAAAAATTAAGTTAATTAAAAAATACATTAAAAACATGTGATTAAATAAATATTTAATATATTATTTTAATTAAACTTAATTTAATATTTAATTTAATTAAACCTCATTTAATATATTAAAACTATATCTGAAATTAAAAAGGAAAAAGTACGACCTATCTGGGGCCTTACCACAATTCCTTATAGCAGTATTATTTTAACCTTATTTCTCAATTTCGTACCACGGCGTCCTTAATGTAAGCTTATATTAGTAATGTTTTACTAAGAAGTTTTGGTGACGTCACGTAGCTTACTGTAGTGCAAATTGGAACGTTGTATGAAAGAAATGGCGTTATACAGTTCATATAGCGTTATCTCGTTTTGTTTTTTAGCAGGGAATAGACAAATAATTAAAATCATTCGTTCTTTCGCAGCACTAAGCATTAATATTTTGGTGGAGGTCATGGTACGAATATGAGTAATGTTATTTTAGGCCTGAAATAAAACGTTCCTGCAACAATATTGTTTTGTAAAAGATGGTGGTAAGGCCCCTGGCCTATTTTACATACGGCGAAGAAAAGGAAAAGAAGTAAGCCAGTTGTCGATTTCGATAGTATTAATGCCGATACAATTCGCAACCACATTTATGGTTATATATTACATTAGAAAAGAGTATCCATCCAGAAAAAAACATTTATGTTCATTAAAAGAAGCAGGCTTATTTTCTGGTGGATTGTCATCTTTAATAAAAACTGCGTGTACAAATGTTTCCATAGATGATTGGAAGAAAGAGGTAGAAAAAACAAAAAAAATATAATGGAAGATTTTTAACGTGATTTAAGAATTGATAATAATAGCAAAGATAGCAGTTTTAACGAATCTGATAGTTCCAACTAATAAATAATAATTTAATACGTATATATAGTAAACTGGTTTCATTATAATTCCCTTAATTACGCTTAACTTTGAGGTCATTTGGCATACGTAGAAGGTTTCCAATACTGTGTATGCTTTAGAAATATTATTGCAGATTTTTTTTTTATGAACTCTACAATCGATTCACTAATATACGACTTACATATCGATTTTTGTTTTTAATCGATAATTGCTGTTAGATTACCACACTATGACATCCACTTTGACACTTGTCAAAAGTGGCCTATTACATTGACTCTACTTTAAGTCATTTCACTGCCCGTTGGTTACTTGGAAGAGATCGTATTTAGCGATAAAGCCGCCTATTGCTTCTGTATAATATGCTTTTATATGTTTACTGTATATACCAGCTCGTCTGCCATCTATTCTATCAAAAATTCTATCGAAATCAAATAACATCGGGAATGCAATAAATAAGTTTCATTCATTCACTCATTGTTTAATTTTACTTGTATATACCAATTTATATTATGTCCTCACTCTTCTACGGCATTGCCGTTTTCCAGCAAAAAAAAAAGTATACTAATAGCTAATGCCACTGTTTGGGTTATAAGATCTATGGATATCAGACAGTCAGACCACCTTGAGGGACCTCTCAAATATCACCAGCTACAAGGAGGATTGAAGGTGAGAGACTATATTACATTCCTATTCACTTTTCTCAACATAAGTCTGTCTTTCAAACTCATCACGCATTGAGCAGATCGACTTCACTAGTCAACGTTTAACCTGAATCTTTGCTCCATGCAAGGAATAAAATTTCAACCCGTAATACTGATATGAGCTTGCAAAGTGGTGGAAAGTGTGCTAAAGTTCTTACGAGATTGTACAAGGTGAGCAGTCAGTCAATTTGTGATAATAATGAACTCGACGTGCATTTTCTAAATGACCCCATACGTACGCATTTTAGGCAAGTTGAGTTTAGGGATACTTAACCGCTTTAGTTATTTAAATGTTACTGATAAAAATGAACAGTAGGACGTGTAGAACAGTACCAATAGACGCAATGAGGAAGTCTTGCGACGAGTCGGTCGGAAACGCGAACTCTTGCAGACCGTCAAGTGCAGAATGTTGCGTATCTGAGTCACATGCATGAAAGATACGAACGATTATGATGGAAAAGATCGCTAGCTGTGTTGGCTAGAGACAGGTCAAAATATTCGCAATTGATTACCAAACGTTTACTAGTTGGAGAGGCACCACATGAAGAAGAAGGATAAAAATTGAAGAAATAATAAAAAATCTCATAAAACTTTCAGTCATATTTGCTTCCCAGAAAAATGATATTACAGAGCGAGTTGTGGAACGGATCACAGAACTGCAATGTGTAGGTAATGCACTTAACGTACGTCCCTCGACGCCGCTCAGTTATATTATTAGACTGATTAAATTTTCTTCCTCGAAAATGGTACAGTCAGCTGAATTTATTTTCGTTGACTTGTTCGTTATTCACTAACATATTTTGCAAAAAAAATCTACCGCATTTAATCTACTTTAAATTGTCACGATAATTATTTATTTATTTAAGGATTAAAGCGTTTTAAGGATGTATGGCTTTAAAACGCCACGCTGGCAAACGGCTAGGTTATCTTTTAGTCGCCTTTTACGATACCCACGAACCCACGGGTGATGCTATATATAAAAGTGATGGGCCGATGTTTTTAATAATATATCTATTAACTTATCTATTCTAGAATATTCTAGGTGCGAAAAGTTATTGAAAACTTAAATCCGACTAACTTCTAAGTATACCCAAAGATAGTCAGCAACAAGGTAAAGTATGTCCTGGTATATAATAAAGAGTCGAATCAACTGGTTTTGAGTACCTACCTACCTACAT
Source organism: Sesia apiformis (assembly GCA_914767545.1). Classification (NCBI taxonomy): domain Eukaryota; kingdom Metazoa; phylum Arthropoda; class Insecta; order Lepidoptera; family Sesiidae; genus Sesia; species Sesia apiformis. The sequence goes on from OU611958.1 coordinate 4,710,735, forward strand.
TAGCGTGTACATATGCGCGTGTACGTGTGCCGACTGTACCTACTCGACTACATTAGTAGTGGTAACATTCAGTCGCACAAGATATGTATTAGTTCGAATACATATTTTGATCCAATTTTATAATTCGCAAAAAGTCCCGTAAAGATACTTTCTCGGTACATATATTCTCCTATTTCTAAGTATTGGTGGAAGATTACACAAAATCATTACATTCTATCCTCTACTTTACTATCAAGTTAAACCTATCATTGCCGAAAGCTACGGTTTGCTCATATGATTAATTAATAAATTTGCCGGTTATATGCCCAAAATCCACAGAATAGAAGGTCAGACAGACCACAAACAAACATTTATAAACTCTACGCCTAACTTTCGAAAAACCTTTGTTTAGCTGGTCTGATTTATATGTAACTATTTCGAAAGGGTCCGTATATATTTGGGCCTTACCTATGAAATTGCTGTTAGTTCATAGTGGCCATTTTGAACTTAGTTTTAGTTGTTTGAAATTGGCGCGAGCGTCTTTGCATACCCGCATACATTGATTATTTCGAAGCAACATTTTTTTGTCCCCGCCATATTGAAGGCGGTTTGATATTTTTGAGTAGTAACACGCGCTCGGCGGCGAGCAGAGTTAAATTGAGATAAATTCACACCGCGGCCTCGGACACTTGTTATTTGTTATTCGCGCCTATTGATTGGATTTGCACGCGGATATCCTTGTGCCACGCGAGTGTCTTGCTTGGAATTGGTTGGATTTGTTGTGATTGTGCTTGTGGTTTGGAAGTGATTCTCGAGGTGATTTGCTGCCGGGTGTGAGTTGCCGAACGATAGCGGCCACCGGCTCACCACAGGACGAGACTTGGATTACTACACAAGTATCTATTGTGAATGTATGTATTTATTCAATCACACTAAGATAGGTCACGTCTAGTAGGGACTAGCGTAGGTACACTTTCCAGATTTGTGCGTGGGCAAAACCACCTGGGGTAAGTGAGACCTTTAAATTGTGTAAATTGTTGATTATTTGCTTACCCACCATTTTGGTGGATATATTGAGTAAGTTTACTACATTTGGGCCCGAGTGCACATTCCTCGGGCTGCTTTCGCGTAACGCGAGGCAGGTGCGCGCCTAGTGTGCGCATCGTAAACATTAGTTATCTTGCGTTTGGCTTGGAATTCCAAATTCAAATTAATTTCAATTTAAAGCTAGTCATAGTAAGAATGTCAATTGTTTTCAAAATCAGCTATTCGTTTGTTTTTCCATCAAACGACTTTTTGATTAGATATCGTTATGTTTGCGACCATGGAAAGTTACAAAGTTTTCTAATATGAGTTCCGTCGTGACAGCAACGCAGCACAGACAGCACGCAATATCAACGATGTGTACGGAGTACGGACCGAATACCGCAAACGACCGCGCGCGGTGCGTTTTGGTTTGATCATTTCCGTTCTGGAAATTTCGACCTCAAGAACAAGCCTCATGAACGACCGGAGACTAAAATTTGATAATGACGAATTGAAATTAATAGTGGAAGCGGATTCATGTCAAACCACGCCTGAGTTAGCAGCAGCCTTCAGTGTAAGTGACAAAACGATATTGATTCATTTCTGTCAAATCGGCACAGCCAAACAATGTCCCAAACGTCTCCATGGTAACACTCGCCCACACACTGCACGACAGACAGTCTCAAAAGTTATAGGAGTTTGCCAAACCTTGTCTCTACCGATTTCCATTTTTTTCGGAATTTGGATAAATTGTACAGGGCAAAAATTCATCTCTGATAAGACAATGAAAAACGCCTTCAGAGAATTCATCCATTCCTGTCCCCAGGAGTTCTTTAGCAGAGGCATTAATCACCTTCCATTAAAATGACAAAAGTACATTGATAATAATGATCAATACTTCGATTAATTAAATATATAATTTTCATATAAAACAAAATGATTTTTCCTTTAAAACTGCAATTTCATAGGTAAGGAAGGACCTAATATAAACTTTAATGAAATATTGACGTAGAAATATTATTTATCCAATTTTTAATTACAAAGTATACTTTATTGTACACATATAAAAATAGGCGAATTTATCTCCATTTAGATTTCTTACAGCAGTCAGCTACAGCTATTATGTAGGTGTGTATGAGATACTTAGGTAGACATGGTTTCCAGAACTGCGTTCCAAAACGTCACTCTTTGAAAATCTAAATATGTATAGTATATCCTTTTCTATCTTTGGCTGTGGCATGTGTAATAAGTTAATATTGACCAGTCCTTACCAGACTCGTCGTTAGCCCTCGTAGTTAAAAGAGGAGGCCAGTATACAGCAATGGGACGTTATAAGCTAAAATAAAAAACAAATGAATATCTACACGATATGCACTTGCACAGGCTCCCAAGCTATATTTCTATTTATTGGCGTCGATCGCTTGATTTTGGTATGAAACGAAAGAAGTGACAGATTCCTGTTGGCAGTCTGTGGCATCATGGGCTGAAATAGCTTTACGATTCTGCCCCAAGATTCACGATAATGGTATTTTACTGGCTCTTCTACCCTATAACAAACCATAAAAACTATCTACCATGAATGACTACCTAAAAATAAGACTGGCATTAGCCCAGTCTGGCCCGTAAAATGAGAGTGGCATCAGTCCAGTCTGGCTCGTAAAATCTGCTTCAGTTTTATCCAAATAAATAATAAAATATGTACTATAAAAAACCGCACAGTAAACTTTAGATTAAAATAATTTGTATGTTGGCAAAAGTTTCACAAAATTCGAATGAATAATGAATTCTCATATGTTTGTAACACTGCTGTGAATGTGAAAGCCCAGGATTTTACTCGAATCGTTGCAAAATCTACTTAATGTGAAGCTGCGACTTTTTTCTGAGTAGATACAGAAAAATTTAAAAACCAGTAAAAAGTTTTTGATGTCATTTTAATTCAAATAAGTACCTATTGTCGAATCAGAAAAGTATTTTTTTAAATATTTAATTCCTACATTCAAAAATTAATTCTAAAATTTGACCAGTTATTCAGTCATGGACGTTTTATATTGAGGATAGTAAAGTATTTATTTCGAAATTAATTACAACCTCTATTTGCAATTCTCTTATTTTCAACCTACTTCACTTAATACTGAGTGAACAGAAAACATCAACTAGAGAACTCATTCACCTCACAACAGTAGTCCCAATCGAACATCAACAATGTTATAAGGAAACAACACTAAAATGTGAGGCGTCGCATCTTGTCCGATTCTTATAAACAAAACTCATACCTACCCATCGTGCACCAACACCACAGTGGGATAAAACCCTTTTACCTTTTACACAAGTGACACTTACGAAAAATGGCCATGCCAGATAGAGAATTCGCTTTCGTTCCAAATTACTAGACCCGGGTGCGGGCCAACCTCAATTTGTCAATGCCCGCTCCAAATAGATGTTGCGTGGCGTAGGAAAACTCACAATTTGGAAGGTCAAAAGTGGTACAGACGTATTGACGGTTTGACAAATTCTACAGGTGCTGGCAACCTTTTAGTAAATGTAATTTGTCGTGGGATTGGTATCTACGAGTACAATTCAACTCACATTTTAGGTAAATATCGAAGAAATGCTATAGGGATCATGAGTAACGACTTTTGTATTTTTTATTTTAGGTATAGTATAGACCTCAAAAGCACAAGTGAATAAACATCTACAAAATGTAGCGTTGACATAGCATGCTAGCCATACCATAGACAGTTTATTGAACCAACAACTTCAACTTGTGGGAATTAAATGAGAAACAAAAGCTTGATGGCGCCTGGCTGCACTACTGTGCACCGCATTACTGTGTAGGTACCGTGTGACCACCGTATTACAATGTACTCCTTGTAATAATACGGCGGTCACTTCACGATAAAGAATACAGACAACTTTCTATGTTATCCTGAAACATCGAAGCCAAGAAACTTTGCAGGCGAAGCCTCCGTCATTGGACCAACCTATTAAAAGAAGTTGTGGATGTCGATATGAGAGTTGCAAAGTACCGACAACTAAGGAAAAACATGAGATGGAAATACATACATACGTGGAAATAAGAGATAAGATGCAAAGGAGGTCATGATCTCCAGCAATGGTGCAAACGACTAAAGAGAAATAAAATACGAAAAACATCTATTTAACCGGGGCTTCAATACAAATAAACCTTTCAACTTTTAGAAAAAAAGAACTAATTATTTAAAATGAAATATAAAGGTATACAGACACAATACAATAAAAAGTAGTTAAAATAAAAGAATACCTGGATGCATTTTGATATTAGTTATTATACCCGATAGTAAACTTAATTTAGAGTCTGAAAAGTGCCACATAAAACGTGATACAAGAAAAAAGGCAAATTAAAAATATTAAATATGGCAGTAAATATTAATCAGTAAAAATGAATTTGTTACTTTTATAGAAAGGATACTTTCATATTATAAAAATAAAAACTGAAGTATAAGTGAATTCTGAAGAAATTAATTAAACAATTCAGCCTAGTTTTTTAATTTCCCGCTGTTTTCATTTGTGAGACTCGAACAATGGCCAGATTTCATACATGGTTGGACCTGACCATCAACAGCTACGTATATCAACAGCGGAAATATTTATTCGTTTAAATATACTTAATGAAATTAAGAAGAAGAATTATCAAAATGCAAAGTCAGAAAAAATTTATATCGTTGACAATATTTTTGTTAATGCAAGTGAAACCTTAAAGTAGGCTCTTAAAAACATTTAAGATTATAAACTGAGTATTTCTGATGTTGTAATTATCATTATACAGCCGTAATAAATAAAAATCATCCTAGGTATAAATTAGAGATTAGATAGAGATATATTGCATTCTCTATTGCACACCAAAACAAAACAAAACAGTAACAGATATTGAAAAATATGAATTGCACAAAAGGCGGTTTTATAGCTATTAGCGATCTCTGCCAGACGTTTGGGTACTAGAGCGGAAATAAAAATACAATTCTAAAGAATGTGTAAAACGCCCTGCAGGCTTACTCTGGAAAAACAATTTTAATTTAAATTGAATAATAATACAATTTCGACGTCTTCCGCACTCTTGACATTACTGGTAGGTATTTTATTGTTTTGATATTTTCTATACTACCGCTACGGAATTTATAGGAACTAATTCATTATTGCCAAAAATCGTTAGATTTGACGTAAACGGTACTCTGGACGCTATTTTGACAGTCAATATAGGGTTTGAAATTGAATACACTGGGTTTCGTATCGACTTATCGCGATAGCTTTGTAAGGTACTTTTTCGAAATCATGTTTTTTTTTTTTGGAGTTTATAAAGTTTTTGAGGAGAAATGGCACGTTTAATATATGCCTATCAAAATATACGCCGGGCTCAGGCGCAGGACCTCAGGTAGAGAAGAAATCAGCGTAGGATGATGCGGTATGCCGACATGGCATTTTCAATGTCCGACGATGAATTCGTGGCGAACTATCGCCTATCTAAAAACTTATTTAATGAATTATTCAATGAAATAAAATCTTTTATGACCCCATATCGAAGAAAAAGTGAAATATCTCCAAGATATAAGGTGAGCTCTGTATGATAAACACAGAAATAAAACACATACTTATTTGTTAGAGAATTAGTGCAATATCTTTACATAAATTATCTCGTTTGTTATAGACATAGTTGCTTTATCCTTTTTCGCAATGGGGAGTTACCAAAGATTAGTGGGAGGAACATATGGAACTTTAATGTCCCAGCAGTCTGTTTTTCGTGCCATAAAGGACGTTTGTGACGCCCTCAACAGCACTGCCATCCACAAAAAGTGGATAAAATTCCCTCAAACACAAAAGGATAAGAATAATATTAAAAGGAGGTAAGGTCTTCTTAATTATTGTTTAACTTCTCACATAAAATTATATTATGTGACACAAAAAGAAGATTTGTAAGTTTTCAAGGTACTTATATACACTAAAGAGCTAATCATATTTCAGATTTTATGAAGTGTTTGGAGTGCCTGGTGTACTGGGATGTGTAGATGGCACCCATGTGGCTATAGTGCGGCCACATGAAAATGAAGAGAGATTTTTCAATTGGAAACATTTTCACTCCAGAAATGTCCAAATTGTAAGTAGCTATTTGGCTATCTCAGTACCTAATACATTTAGAATTAGCACACCAATCTATACGTATGTTATGAAGAATTAGGTAAAGTTTGTATGTTTGTTGTCTAGGGGGTAATCTCAGAAACAAATTATCCAATTTTAAAAATTATTTCACAATTAGAAAGCTATACTATCTATGCTTATTTGTTCGGTATACAGTTTTGTATTGTATGCTCGCATCAGTGAAACCATAGGGAGCAACTAGTGTCAAGTGTCTTATAATAATCATATCAGCTGTATTATGATATAATTGATAAACAATACACATGCTTGATTAAATATTCTGAATGTATTTGCAGATATGAACATTATGTCAGTTCGGAGGAGCATCACATGATAATTTTATATGGAATAATCATCCTGTAAAGGGACATATGGAGGAACTAATTAGCAATGGAGAATATCTGTACATGCTAGGTAACTAGATATTTTAAAACAGTAGATTAACTTCAAATGAAGACAGTATGTATTTATTTAATATTTTAATTTTTAGGAGAATCGGGGTATGCACAGAGGGAGTACATGATGAATCCCATTGTAGATGCCTCTACAGGCTCTCCTGCAGAGCATTACAATAAACTCCACTGTAGAACACGCAATACAGTGGAGAGAACCATTGGGCTTCTGAAGAATAGGTGGCAATGTTTGTTGGATCACAGAGTGCTCCATTACCACCCAAACATGGCATCTAAAATTATTATATCATGCTGTGTTTTGCACAATATGTATAATAGGAAACAATTTGCAGAACAAAATTATGCACTTAGTGCTGAACAAGATGAACAGACACCGTTTCAACAAGGGGATACAATTGAGCAGATAAATGCAAGAGCAGCAGCTGAATTAAGAAGAGGCATCATAATGAGATCCCGATTAGTTGAACAGCTGTGGGCTGCCAGGATTTTATAGAAGAATAAAACAATTAATTACTATAAAAAGTTTTTTTATTATCATAAATTTACTAAGGAAAAATAATAATTATTTCCTCTTTTGGTTTAAATGATCACAGTAATCAACAAAATTTTACTCTTTAGTAAATTTAAAGTAAACATTACTATTATTATATAATAGGAAATTAAATAACATGAAATAGCTATGTATGTACTTAATAATAATTAAACAAAATAAATATTGAGAAGTAGTTAACATTAGTTTATAATTCAAAACTTTCATACTTAGATCTACAATTTAAACATTTTTCCTATCTGCCTTACAGGAAATAGCTATGTGCTTATTACTAAAATCACTTCTTACATCATTATATAAATTCGTTAAGTTTGAATCAGTTTCATTCAGTTTAAAACAATCACAAATTACTCTGTCCAATCTACCTACAATATCCCTAGTTTACAACCATCGGTTAATCATTATAATATTTAAAAAAAAAAGTATAAATGCATGATAGGCATTTGCAAGATTATCAATAATAAAAATTACTATGGTAATTTTTTTGCTACATCAAGAATCGCAGTGGCCAATAAAGTTAGAGCATTGCTCATGTTTTCATGTGCTCTTGCTGTTGCTTCTTGTGCAGCCGCTATCCTCTCCACCATCGTTGATAGGCTTGCAAATGCTCTTGCTGTCACCAACTCTGCTTCTACCCGCCGCGCTTCTATTTCAGCCAGTCTGCGTCGAACTCTTGAACGGCATGGAGGCTGAGATGGAGAAGGATGAGGCTGAGATGTAGAAGGATGAGGCTGAGATGTAGATGGATGAGGCTGAGATGTAGAAGGATCAGGCTGAGATGTAGAAGGATAGGGCAGAGGTGAAGGAAGAAGAGGCAGAAATTGAAGAGTATTAGGAGAAGTTGGGAGAGTTTCCCTGTTCTCGTCACCTATAAAAGAAAAATATAAATGTGTTCTAACTTCTAAGAAACATTTATTTCTAACTTTGTCATAGACATAGAAAACATTTATATCTTAAAGAAAGTACATATAGATCAAACAATACATACACCTTGAAATAAACCCATTCAAAATTATACTGGTAAGTTTTCACATACACATAGAATTTGAAATATCTTATCTGTAGCTACTTTCAAGGAAACTTACTGGCTCAAGATTTTGTTGAAAAAGTCAATAAACTGGGCTAAAAATTGTCTAAGGCCAATTTCAGTAATAATTTAGAAAACTTATACATAATATACTATACACAATAAGACTACTGAATATCTCAAGAATTGTAGTATGCCCTTAGTTGATATAGGTATATTCATTGATGTATTTAGAAGCTCACTGGGTATATTACAAATCTAAATGCAATACCTACTCACATATTTCAATGTCTAAATGTAGCAGTGCTGTGCTTGGGCTTTCAACCTGGGAAGGTTGGTCCACATTCATGAAATTCATGTTCTGTAAGATCAACAATTAATAGTAAATAAAAGTGTGTGATCACAGACATAGGCATTATATGAAATGCCAGAAATACAAATATATAAGCAAACAATAAAGATATAGTTTTGTGGTCAACTTGAATGAATTTAAGTTAGTATTTGAAATCTACTTACCGTGGAAGGACTCACAGGTCGCTCGACTCACAGGAAACTCGCAGATCGGCTCGATAGTCTTAAGAATAAAAGTTAAATAAAAAGTTAAAAGTTTTATATTTTGTAAAGACAAAACAGTAAAATTTAAAAAAACGATATATGTCACTTGTCAGCTTCACGTCAAATGATCAAAAGTTGATGACAGCTGACATTAGTGACTGGGTTTTTACAAATTATAATTATGTTTAAACTAAAGGACAATGCCCAAATTTGCGGAGTGCGAAAAAAAGATATATATAGAAAATTATATCTTAATTTAAGAGGAAATGTGGCATATAATAATTATTGAAAGAAGGTGACGATTCAGAACCCAAAAGAAATAAAAAGTTGAACGATTTCCTGTAAAATATACTGCGCAGTTATATATCAGTTGACAACTAGGGACGCATCTCTATGAAAATGGATTTCAACCATTCGATTTCGAATTGAAAATAATCGATTCATAAAAACTGCATGAATCTTAGATTATATAAAAAAGGAAGATAGTGCGTGGCGTTATCGGCCGATTGATACTTAGCGACATTTATGGAGTTGGTTAATAAACGTGCTGCAATAAGTGTAACGAAATCGGCTTCACAAAAATAATCGATTCGAAATAATTGTTATCGTAGGATCCATTGATCGATTTCAGACTCGAAACAAATATCGTTCACAACACGCGAATTGAAATAATTGTCAAAATTCATGTGTTGTTTTTTCTGTTCACAGATTCTACAGAAAAATTATAAAAGTATTCACCTTTCCAATTTTTCTAAAAACAAATAACGACCCTCGGCTTGATAACGGACTTTAAGTGATAGTTTTTTTATACAAAATGTTGAGATGCTTAAATTGTCGTTTGTGCGTTGCCGTTGATCGCTTACAAAGACATCATGTACTTCTACTGCAGCCAATAATAAATAATATTTTGACTCGATGGGTGATGGCAAACGAGGTATATTTTGCATTTGTTGTTGTGATGTATTGTTGTTTTTGTTATTGGAAACTAATATCATATTACTTGTTCGAGATGTTGTACACATTTGTACATACTATGCGTCCATCTCACGTCTTCCAATCTAAGCCGAGGCCGATTACCTACAACGTCCTCCCCTCCACCCGGTGTAGCTGGAGAGGTCACAAGGCCATCAGCGTCCCTACTTAATAAAAAAGTTTTACTAAAATACTGCGTTTTATTAACACAGTTGTATTGTAAAAAAAATCTAAAAATAATAAACTGTTACGTACCCCTACGATTTTTTATTATTTCACCCCTACATCTTATTACATGGTCATGGTTTTTAAGTCCTTGACACTCCTAATAAATATAATAATGTATGATGAATAAATTAGTACAGAGATTGATATTGATGGTGTCCAATGGCATTCACACAGCCGCATCCGCCATGGGATTGATGTCCTATATCAAACACGCTTTCAGTACAGGCAAGCTGCGATTCGGCGAATAAGTATGGTTTAAAAACGTAAGAATGAGTCTGAACTCTACCAACCTACGTAGACATTTAAGTAAATAACAATCTTAAACTCAATATTAGTACTTAAAATAAACATTTCGATTATTACGATAGTCTTATTGCTATATAAATGTATCAGGCGCATATTTTCTTCTTTTCACTAATAAAAAGAAAACTCCAGCTTCCTATGTAATAAAATATGTACTATTATACTGTATTAAATACGACCTTTAATTTGTCATATAACTTATCTATGCACTCGTCAGGGCATTGGTCTATGAAATTCTGGCATTGTCCTTTAGGTCGTTTTTTATCATATAAAGTAATTAAATAGCTTTTGTAATATTTTTTTTTTGTAATAAATGTAGAAATGACTAATTTCTTGTGTGAAAAAATGTTGAAATACATGTTACCGGTTTTACTAAAATGGTAGACATCCCTAAAACGAAGCGCTTCATGCCTAACTTCATACGTAACGGCATTATCAGATTCCAATCATTGCAATGTTACAATACGAAACCAATATTAACGACATTTGTTTCAAGAGTACTGGTTTTACGATCAGATTCGATTCAAATTAGCTTGGCTTCAAATTGTTATTTGTTTCAAGAATAGGGCTGCTGTTGTGTGTAAATAGCAACAATTTTCAAATACCCGAATTAATTGACATTAGCAACTGCCAATACAAAAATAAAAATATGCGTTCCATTTTAACAGTTTTAAATGTACTACGATTTTGTCTAATTATTTCAAAATCCCTATCAAAACCAATATCACTGATAATTATAGATAATTTCTAAGTCAGCTTGGAATGAAATGTAATACAAAAAGGACGCGTTCAAAAATGGACGACTGAAACAAAAAGCACTAAAAAACATTTTTTTTTCTGGCCATTAATTTATAATCAGATAATACCGTTTAAAAGTCTAAAATTTGCTTTCTTTTAAGGAGTATGTCATTTAAAGTCTCCAATCTAGCCATTGCTCTTTACCTATAGACAATAAAAAAGTCTGATTTTATCAAAAAAAAAAAACCCCGTCTAAAACTATAACGGCATTTCGTGATATATAAAACCACAAATCCAGTAATACACATTTTTTCTATAAAAATTGAATTAGTGTAGCCAAATATTGATAGAATCATAGGCAATCCAAATTAACGAAATTAAGACGGTCATTTTATTTAATTAATTAAAATTCTTTGGACAAAGGAAACAGTCTAACAAATTAAAATTGAAAACGAAAAAGCCCGCCGAATTCCAAAAAATAATAGATTAAAAATTTAATAACTTGACTTCAATATGATAATATAGAGTAGCAAATGAAAGTAGGTATCAAAAATATTAATTGATACTTTGATAGTACGAATTCAAACTACTTTCAACTACATAGCATCAAAACTAGATTCAGTGATACTGGTAACCTATTATTTACTTTAAATTTACTTACTTCTCCAGTTTCAACTTTCATTTCTCAGCCTCTGTATATCCATATTAAATAAATAACACAATTTTCAACCTTTAACTAAATTAAATAAAAATATATAAAATGCACATTATTAATAATAATCGAAAAAACATTCCATAGACTTTCGACTAAATCTGAACCTAGTTTATGTGTTACAACACTAATCACTATCCATTTCATATTGAAAAAAACTGCTTTCCACCGACGGAAGTGTTTGTTCACTCCTTGTAGATTTTTAGGAAAATATTTTTAATAAAACTAGTATTTTAAAGATATTTTAAGATGAAGACAGTTATAATTATTTGTCTGTTATCGTTATCGACGTGCCTCAGCAAACCGACTGATCCACAAGGTAAGTAAAAAGAGAACAGTCTGGCATTCATCTATTGCGTACACAAGAAATTTTCTCGCATAAAAATTCATTAATTACAATTTATGCATAGCTTTGTTTTTTTATTCGATTTATAATAATTTTGTGTTAGCTGGAATATAACATGGTTTTTATTTCGCCACGTTGCGTAAAATACCAAAATGATGTCTTTTTCGGTACCTACCTATTAAATCATATAAAACAAATCACTTAACGCCATTATGAAGTGATATTGCTTTGTCCAGCAAAAACGTTACAATGCATACTTTAATTTCGTTCCTGAGAAAAATCAAAACTTATTACAAGATTAATAATAATAATTTATTTCGCACATAAAATATCCATATTTGTTAGTAACAATTAGACTTATGAACTATTTATTGTTCATGACTGGTACAAAATTTCATAGTTTTAAATTTAATTCTCACCTTTCCTGTTGGTTTATTTGAATTAAAATGTGGTCCTTTTATTGTAACTTTGTAATGTAAACATTTGCACCCCAGTTACCTGGTAGAATGTGTAAGGCTTGTATAACTTATTATAAGACCTGTATGTACCCGCATTATGGAGCAAATTAATAAAATTATTATTATTATCATCAAAAAGATTTTTTACCTACATAGGCTGATGTAATTGAATCACTCATTCAGCCTACTGTCATATTTATAAGAATACCATACTCTCAGCCTATGTCTCCACTGCTGTATATAGGCTTCTCCCAAGGCAACCACATGATCTTCAGCCCTTCTCATGCAGTCACTACCAGTGAACTTTCTCACTTGAGTCTTTCTCACACCTCCCAATGAACTTCTGTTCAACCCAAAGGTTGGCTGGTAGAGATTGTGTAAATCAAGCTTACCCTTTGTACGATAATTTGCAATAAGGTGTGACTGTAACTAGCCCATTTATCACCCACTGCTAGACATGGTGCTCCTCATGCATATTGTGGTTATGCATGAGGGATATGTGGTCCAAAAACATAAGCAACAAAATGTGTAAAATATAAATAACTATAGGGTATTTAATTTGTTTTAGATAATTTAATAAATTGAATTATTTAATAACTACAGTAACAAGCAAACCCCTATAATTAAAATTTAGATTAGTGCTGTCATTATCACAGTAATAATTTTATTTTGTTTCCTTATTTATTATAATTTGGTTTATTTTTTTATTATTGATGCCAAAAATCATATAGTACAGTCAACTACATACATATTAAATAGACACAGGTATTTTATCAGTATTGACAGTATCAGTATAAACCTCTAAGGAAATAATAAAGAAAATAATAATATAGAAACCTCTTTAATACTTTTGTAAGGAAAACAAGATACCCACCCTTTCTTTGATTGCTTTCTTTATAGTAATAATAGTAATTCTGCCATTAGAAAGAAGGTGGCAGACTGTCCACCTGGTGATAAGTGGACACTCATTCATAGACATCTGTGTTACCTTTGGATAGTGTCGAATTGGATGTTTGGAAAATGGAAATAGGAAGTATGAAGGGGTGAGAAGTTTTCCTCATACTATTAAGTGCCAGTCCTTATTAGAGGGGGATTGTGAGTCAAGTGTCTAATGGAGTTTACCTAAAAGTTGAAATATAATTGATGTTGGGGCTACATTAACTGTATGATCATAAAATTGTATAATCTTATAATCAACAATTATACCCTATACCAGTGATTCCCAAAGTTATATGAACTGTGACCCACCTAAAAATGACAAAGTTCAGGACCACCCTACACCTTACATGAAAATAGCATTGTGTCACTGCTGCAGCATGTTCTCGTTTACGTAGCATAGTTATGTGAAGGGTTGTACAACTAAGAAAATAAAAAAAAATCCAGTATCCAGTGATAATAGAAATTTTTAATAAGTAAAAATAAGATAAATCAGAACACTATTTAAAATTTGATTAATTTTTTTTTTTTTAGGGCTCACCCAATATTTGCTCGCGACCCACCAGTGGATCGCAACCCATACTTTGGGAAACTGCCCTCCACCCATACATGGCAGGAATAAATCAATTGATAAGTGAAAATCAACTGTTTTTCAAGGGCATAGTTTACAAATTTAATGTTTATGTTTTCACTTTGAATATTGAGATATCACTTTAATGCTGAAATCAATTTCTCTGAAGCTATTGAGTATTGATAGCTCTATATTTTTTTTATTCTAAATCCAAAGTGATGGAATGTGTGATGGAATATCTTATTTAAAATTTTATGTTATCAACTAATTCCTGTCATGCATGGAATATACTCTATGTTAACAGTCATTGTACTTATCATACTAAGGATGTAGGATTCAGTTTTAATTGTAGTCATAAAAGAATGTAGTGTTTTAATGAAAATTCCGTAAACAACAAATGTATGTAAGACATTTCCTTGATAGACTGAACTATTGCCAAAAATCAAACCTAAAATTACTTTTATTTTCTGCAGTAGTTTTGCTTTACTTTACCTACACAATGATTTAATTTCATTATTTTATTATAGTTTTATTATTCCTTTTATTATAGTTATTCTACATATTCCACTTAAATAAAAGAACACAGTTTACCCAGAAACATAAAGAGTCAAACACAATCTTGAAAAAACTTTTGTTCTCTATTTTCTGGAATTAAAGTCCAGTTATTAAGCCTTCTGCAGGCAGGAGAACTACTGAAGACTAAATGTTTTTAGCAATATACTTTATACCTAAAACATTTTTTTTATTTTTATTAAAAAAAATCCACAGCACTTATACCTACAAATAATTTTAATTAGTGCCCCTCCAACTAGTGAAGGTTGGCAATCAACTCTGAGTATTTTGACTTGTCTCTCGCAATATGAACCAGTTCGGTGGCACTTGCGATGCCAATTCATTCCCGTATGATGTCCACGATGTTTACGCCTCTTCGTTAACATAACACAAAAAAATCCAGTATTTTCCTGTTGATTCGTGTCAGCTTTGCTTGACCTGTATCAAAAAAAAACCTGTTTCCAATCGCCGCATTGATACAAGAAACTATACATTTATTGCGTCATTTAAGAAATTCTTTAAAAATAACTCAATACGTATCTTGTTTATAGCTTTTTCATTTATATTTTATCGGCTTGTTCTAAAACCATTATATATACAGGATGGAAAATATGAACGGGACATGGAGGAAAAGTACATTAAATATTGAAGATATCAAATTTCACTCAAAGGAAACATACTTTTGTTTTTTAAAATAATAATAACCCCATTCAAACATTTTTTAAAAAGTTTACCTGAGCCGGGAATCGAACCAACTAAAAATGCAAAAAATAGACAATCACTATTTTATTGAACCAATCTATGATAAGGATAAAATCTCTCGAACAAATATTGTATCTTACAATTAAAGAAGACCTTGAAATCTAACAATTCGCACCTATCGAATTAACCTGAAGGACACGTACTTTGATAGATAGATAACTTTTTATTGCACATAATTAGAACAAATGCTTACAAACAATATTACAATCAGAAAAGGTGCAATCGGTGGTCTTATCGCTAAGTAACGATCTCTTCCAGACAATCGTTTACTACCAAAGAATTCTTAAAAAAGAGTGCTAGAGAACATAGGTAAACATAACTAATAACATAACATGCTAGAAACATAACTAATAACATAACATGCTAGAAACATAGGTAACCTAATAACTAGGTACATTAACCATTGAATATGCAAATTATTACCTGAAGTAGACTATTGTAAATTGTTACCTAAATTAGACATCGATTAAAATTATAATTTTGATACAACATTTTTATAAATTAACTGATAAGTTGCTCGAAATGCGAACCATTTTCTTGAATGCAAAGATTGAGTCTTTTCAGAAATTCATTTCGTGTAACCTTCTGCAATGGGTTGTAATATTCATTTTATCACAATCATTTTTTATTATCATTATCATCATTTTATCACAAGATTTTATCACGAACATTCGTTCGTGATAAAATCTTGAACCTCAACTCTTAACTCTTCCGCAGACTCATAGGATTTTTGTATTTTTTTTTTTAAATGGCCATACAAAAAAATCCAACGGCGTAAGATCTGGAGATCTTGCAGGCCATTTAATTGTTCCGTTTGTACCTATCCAGACGTTGAAATTATTATTAACATAAGCAGTGGATATTCTGTACGTACTATCTATCTAGGTATGTGTCCTTCAGGTTAATTCGATAGGTACGAATTGTTAGATTTCATGATCTTTAATTGTAAGATACAATGTTTGTTCGAGAGATTTTATCCTTATCATAGACTATCGATTGGTTCAATAAAATAGTGACTGTCTATTTTTTGCATTTTTAGTTGGTTCGATTCCCGGCTCAGGTAAACTTTTTAAAAAAATTTTGAATGCGGTTATTCTTATTTTAAAAAACAAAAGATTGTTTCCTTTGAGTGAAATTTGATATCTTCAATATTTAATGCACTTTTCCTCCATGTCCCGTTCATATTTTCCACCCCGTATATATATACATACATATATACAGCATGCACTATCGCGTTGAACCTTATTGTTATGATTTTAAAATCGAAAGTGACAAGGTCTAATATTACTTTCGACTTTCTTTTTATTTGTCGGATATATGTTTCTTGGAAACTTACAAGAAACTCATCTCTAAGTTGTTTTATCAATATTTTTATCAGGTATTTTAACAATATTCTCTTTATTCCATTTGGTTGTCTGCAAAAAATAAACTTGACATGTTTATAGGATATTATTGGTATCAGTTTATGTAAACACTTAAAGAAATTCAACATCTCTACATCCAGAAAGCGCAACATTTCTATTATCTTAGCAACTACCGATTTCGGTTCACTTAGTACCTAGCTGTTTTTACCATTCCACTTTATCACGATTTTTTTTAACCAAAATCGATCCACTAGTTATGAACTCTCACTGACATTTCATCTGATCTTACATTGATCATGAAGGGCCTCAAAAGCCGATAACACAAGGGGAAGTGGTTATGTGCAGCATCTCCTAGCCGCTGAGCGTAC
Organism: Sesia apiformis; assembly: GCA_914767545.1. Taxonomy (NCBI): domain Eukaryota; kingdom Metazoa; phylum Arthropoda; class Insecta; order Lepidoptera; family Sesiidae; genus Sesia; species Sesia apiformis. The sequence goes on from OU611958.1 coordinate 4,727,764, forward strand.
CCTACTGACTGAGTTACCCACTCTTAGTGCCTTTTCATACGTTTTGGTTGCCGGGTAATCGGCGCGGCGCCACGTTTCAGGTGGCCAAGTGTATGGCACTGTATAAGAGCTTTAATACGCGCCGGCGTTATTTACTCGGCAGCAACTCGAAAATAAAAATCAGATCTCAATGTCTAATAAAGAAGTTTAAACATTTCATACATTGTATTTAGTAGGTGTATGTTTATGTTTAGTTAAATAAACTTAGCAATAATAATAAAGAACAAATGGCAATAGGACAAAAACGAAGAGATGGATTCCTCAACAGTCGGGATTATCAAATCAAGACTAGATGAATGAATGTCCGAGCAAGATCTATGCATACTACAGCAACAGATATAGGCACATCAGCTGCTCGCCAATTACATAATAATGATAATAAAAATGACAATAATACCAAAAAACTACAAAAAGACAAAGAACGACATAAATGAGTTGGTTTCCTCACTTTCCGAAAAATATTTTCAATATTCCTTAGAAGGCGCCATCATTTTTTAAATCGGATTCGTTAACTCTAAAATGAGTCATCCTTTTTTACAAGCTTTTATTTAACTTCACCTGTTAGTATGTTTGGGACAAATCTTGCAAGCCAAACTTAAACCACTTCGTCTAAACTTACGACTTTGAAATGTTGCATGCTTGTTCAGTTCTGATGACAATACACTAAAATGATAGAAATAATCTGATGCAGCAGCCAGGATTGTCTCCTCACGAGGGCACTCCTCAACGGTTAGTAGCACGGACACGAAACTTTGCATATACGTTTAATTTTGATAGCTAAACATGATTTACACCATGAACTCATGCTGCAGCCAGGATTGTTTCCTCATGAGGGAACTCCTCAACGGTTAATAGCATGCACATGAAACTTTACAAAACAAAACATGACTTTCTACCGTAATGGTGCGTTACTTGAAATGGATAGATTGAGAAATATTTCTAACTAAAAAGGTGTAAATAAAATAATATAAAAAAACTTGTTTATTAAAAAACATTTTTTGTATTTATATTGGTAGGAAACTTATAGTTATGGGAATGCCACATGTCGTTTTTCGTGATTTTATTGATCTTTCAGATTTTTTTCAATAATTGTGATACTTGTTTTAAATCCACATGATGATGCACTATGTAATTCAACTCTTTAACTAATCATAATTTTTTTATTTCTACGAAATATTACGATTTAATATGTTCAATAATGGGAATGCGAGAGCATGCTTCCCACCTGCATGTTTTAAAGGGGCCTCTTAACCAAGATAATAAGGCAATCCCTTTCTGCAGATAACATCATATTTTAACTAATATTAATTCTTTTTGAAATTCCTTTTCAGACCGCTCGCAGCCGGAGAACGATAACCCTCATGTTGAAGCAAAAACAGCAGAAACAGCTGTCCAGACTACATCGGAGAACCATGCTAATGTACCATCAGCCACTGCTGTTAAAAGTGCGTCAGCTACAACCTTAACATCTCAAGCACCAAATTCAATTCCAGCCCAGGCGGACAAGAAGGATACAAAGACAGACACGACAAAGGCTACTGAAATTCCAGAAACCCCCCCGAAACCCTCCGACATCCCAGCTACACCCCCGAAATCCCCCGGTACCCCAGCATCACCACCTAAACCTGCCGAAACTCCAGCAACACCCCCTAAATCTACTGATAGTCCAACAACACCCCCCAAATCCTCCGACACTCCAACAGCACCCGCGAAAGCCACTGACACGCCAACTACACCCTCGAAGTCCGCCGAAACTCCAGTTGATAATAAAACTGCAGACAAATCTGAAGCAGAACCTAAAACTGATGGAAAGGACACAAAAGGAACTGATAGCAAAGCAAAACCAGATAATCAAGCACCAACAACACAGAAGACTGCTGATACAACAGTTAACTCATCAGCTGCGCCTGCGGCCGACAAGCATGAAGTTCTTCAATCTAGAAGGTAAGTGTATGAAATTATAGAGAGACTTCTGTTGGCACTAAATGGTTCCATTCCATAAAGGGATAGATAATGCAAGCTGCCTGTCGTATACCGGCGAAAGGAACGGACCTCCTTAGAGCGTTCCTTTGGGAGGGTACCGCGACATTGCGAATCGGTGAGGAGCTCGCCGATACCTGGTAAGTGTGGACTGAAGGCCGATTTGTTTCATCCATGAATGGTTTCCTATCACTAAAATTTACTTTATCGCACACGCTCGCTTTCCATACAATACATTGAACAAAGTAAATTGGAGTAATTGCAAACAGGGGTGATGCAAAACAGGATTCAATTCTTTTAAAGATCCTATGATCATATTCTCAAAACTCAGGTAGATATCTTATAAAACTTTGATTGACCGATAAGATTGGAAGTATCACACAGTACGTTCCATGCAAATAGTGTTGTGTACTATCGATAGTTTGACTGTCAATAACTGACCTTGTAAATCAGTCACAATATCGATAATGCCAACTTGTGGCAATTAGATCAATACTATCAATAACACAAAATGAGCAATATATTGGTGGGCATGCATATTATTGATACTATCAATAGTAAGGTTAATATTTATACTATTGCTTTTACTGATGTTTCTAATCAAAAACTATCAATATTGTGTAATTTCCAAGGTCATGATACTGTATTATATTTGCAACACTGCCATGCAAGATTTTGAAGACATGCACTTATAAATTCTGTTGAATGTCCAAGGGACACATTGCAATGGTGGCAAAGAACATAAAAACATATTCCCAATTTTCAGCACCCAATTACTCTGATTGTGAGCCTACAAGCTCGTCTCAAGAACATACAAAATGTTTTTATATGCCATTGTTCTATGAGGCACAGTCTAACTCGATCCTGTCCCGTCATTTCCTTAAAAAACTACAGTCATCACATTATTTGCTTTGATCATTGAAACAAACAACTTTTTCACGTGCATCATTAAATATGTAATAGTACTCGTAATAGTGGTCATCTCTTATACTCTCCTAGGAAACAACCAGTTTTATGATCTTTTGATTCAGTATCACGCTTTTACTTGCTGTCTTACTCTAGGTTCAGTCTGATTCTTACATACAGAAGATGGATTCAGACAACAAAGTATACTTTCAAATCAAACTTATGAACGTTACACAAATATTTATATACCTAGTCTAGCCATATATATTGTTACAAAGAAAACATTGATATTTTTATCTTTACATTATCATTTTATAGAAGAATTTGTGTTATTTTAGAAATGAATAGTGTAGCATATTAAAAATATAACGTTTATTCAAAATGGTCACCATTTCGACGGCTCCTACGTAGAAAAAAACTTGTCAAAATATCTTTTTTTTTATTATATCAAACTGAATGGTTTATAAATATGCACACATCCACATAAAAAATCTACAGAAGTATATGCAAATAAGTACAGATATATTGATTGAACCGAGTTGTAGACACATAATTACACAAACCCTGCCCACGTTTGGAATAGCGCGCCGCAGGAGTATGTTCGCGTACAAGTCGAAGATAACGTCCTATACAATTATGGGGGAACTCCTGATGCATGGGTGGCGGTTGCCAATTTTCCATGGGACCATTATGGAATGTTTTAGGGATTCAATATTATCATGGAGCATAAAGCATGCCATGCTCCATAAATCATAATCGAGCGGATTAAGATCAGGACTAGATGACCGCTTGCTGAGTGGTGGTGCTAGATGTGGTGCTGAGTCTTGCTGAAAGGACCATTCTTGGTTATAGAACAGGGTGTTGTTAAGGGCTTTACTACCTCAAGAATCATATCTTGATACATTTGAGCCGACCGTTTTAATACCCTTTTAACAAAAATATGGTTCAGTCACTCCATGATAGCTAACACCCCATCAAACCTGATGGTTTGAAACCTGTCCGGCTTCAGTGTAATGGCCATGTTGCACCCTATTAACCAATTAAGCAGCTTCTCTAGAGTTATGATTAAGCACCTTCTCTAGAGTTATGAGCATAAACTCTATCATTGTGCTTGTTAAAATGTTCCTCAATGTGGTGAACATTTTCTCGTCCGTAAATAAGATTTGTCTGTGAGCTCCATTTACGTACCGCCGAAGAAGTTTTGATTTATCAACCCTATTTTTCTTTAAAATATCAATTAAGAAATGACCACTACGTCTTTTGTGAGCATCAAGTCTTAAATCATCTTTTAAAATACATGACATAACTCTATTCTGCTATATTTATCTCTCTGGATAAAATCCTTTGCTGCCGGACGGGATTTCTTCGGATTTTCTCCACAGCTTTAATCATCTGTGTAGTACGAATAGTGCGTGGACGGCCAGACCTTTTTCTGTCACAAACAGGACTTTCAATGTACCTACCAATAGCCCGGTATACTGACATTCGGCTAATACCAACCGAATGGAGTTTTAAAAATTGTATTTACCTCCATGCCTGCTTTGTACGGTTTTCGCTACCACCCCACTCCGTTTTAATATTAGTACAATATTTAATAATGACTGACGCCATAAGGAGAAAAAACGTTTGTTTTCCACGTAAGAATGACAGATTCCGAATTCCAATGTAATTTTTTTATTTTTCTTTATAGTAACAGTATTTATGGCCAGCCTAGGCATACTCATTGAAATCCAATTTTTAATGGTCACTTTAAAAATGAAAAATAATTCTTGTAAGTTATTTATAAAAATAATCATCAATGTGATCACTATCCTTAAGTAGTGCACTGCCAATGTTGTGTATATTCTTTGTCGCAAAGACTCCACGCAACCTTTATGACACCCTATAAACAAATCACTTTTCATATTTAACACATTAATTTGTACGAATACCACTTGAACTAGTTACTTTTTCGCATTGTACGACACCTCACACCATGTAGTAGTGTAAGGGTCCAAGTTAAACAAGGTGTACCTGATGACTGAACTCTGTTCGCTTTGACATGATCTATTTAGATACCCTCAATGTACCATACACTATATATTCTAAATTAAACATACCCACAACACATGGCATGTTAATATTACGATGTTCTGTCTTCGACTCGGCCCCATAGCGCATATATTTCTTGTATCAGGAATTTTAACCTACACCTTGATGGGTGAACATAGAATATTGATTGAGATCAGCCTATTAATTCAGCACCATATCACAATATCAATAATTTTGTTGCAGCATTTAAAATATATTGACTCTTTCATGAGGATACATACAATAACACAAAAAGGAGAATTGTACTAAGATACTGATTAATTCTATTGGGGTAAAACTATGGGGGTTCTATTGGTACTGAATTGAGGTCCTGCTATTCCCACAAGAACATCACGTCATTCGATATATTTTATATCTTCATAATGTTGCACACACTTGTGACCTTCAAATATTTAACAATTATATTTATTCTTATTGACAATATGTATCTATCTATACTATGCAAATCTATTTCAAAGCCAATGGAATTTAAATTGCCTTGCAACTAGTTTCTTTTTCATTATGGCGTAATATGAAACCTAGTCACATTTTAACTGCTTCTACTTAATTAGGATGTCTGTCTGACTATTGTTTCGCGCTAATCTCACCTTCAGTGTATTTTTATCGCTGTAAATCATTCGTCAATCGAGACTACATACGATTACAAAATTATTTGCATGTGTGAACGTTTATTATAGTGTCTTTAAAGTTATTTGTAACTGAATACACTTGTTCTACAACGTTGTATAGTAGCCGGCAAACTTCTTGAGCATTAGTTGACGTAGTGGGGGAATGTTCGCGCATTGTACACTTACGTGCAAAAAAAGTATTTACTCTTATTTAATTGTATTCTCATATTAATTAGGGTATTAAAAAGCTTATACGTATTTATTTATATATTTATTAGAAAATCAACATAAAATACAGGATAATAATTGTAAAAAAATTATCTTGGGGTAAAATAGATATTCCTTCCATTAGGTCAAAACTAGAGCTGGTGCCAGGTCTTGGTTCAGTTGAAGCGAAGCTGGTACTAGTCATTGCTTCTTCGTTATCATGTTCTTGATCATCATCATCACTGTTATGATCATCAGAGTCCCTATCATCATCAGCAAAAATGACAAACTCGTCAGTAACTAAATCTACCACGTGATCACTTTTTATATACTCTGCCTCAATTTCTTTGACCTTTTGACATAATTTTACCCATTCGCTAGCGCCCATCATCGCAACCTTTTCCTTTACGAGCTCTCTTATTTTGCCAGTATTCCAGCTGACATTTTTGCTACCGACATACCCTTTAATAGCTGCCCAAGCCATCTCAATGGGGTTGAGATCTGGATGATATGGAGGTAAGCGAAGCACTGAGTGGTTGTGGTCTGATAAAATTTTATCAATGCTGTATGTTTTGTATTGTTCCTTATGTGCTTTTATCAAGTTAAACAGCTGGGGTTTCTACATATTTTCATTGTATTGAATGCCCTTTTCTTGTAACCATTTCTCCAGAACTGCTTTTTTAGAATTAGTAGCTGGCGCGTGATCAGACTGTTTGTTGTGATATGATGCATTATCAACTATTTTTGGCAGATTTGGTAGCAATTGACAACGCAGCCATTTTTCGTAGTTTACGAAGTTCATGTTGTCGTGGTAGTCACCAGATTTTGTGCCAGCTTTAAACAAAAGAAGGGCATTGGGAACAAATCCAACTTCGGAGCCAGCGTGAACGATTACTACACGCTGCCCTTTTGAAATTGGTCTTTTTAAACCCCTAGTTGACCCATCTGACCACGAGTTACCACTGGCATGTGATGAGTCGACATAGGACTCCCGACTCATCGGTGTATACTATCGGTCTTTCTTCTTGCCTATATTTAATTATTTTTTGGAGATAATCGATCCGTAGTAATCGAATGTTGCTTTTTTCAATTAACAGCTTTCGATTATTTTCTATTTATTTCCATCTGAAGCCTAACTCTCAAAATTCGTCGTAAACTTCGTTCCGAGCCATTAAAATTTATATCTTCTTTTAATTTTTTACGAAGCCTTTCCACGGTAGGGAGTTCATTGTTTGTATTATGGTAATTATGAATACATCTTTTTATAACAGATTGGTCGAAACTATCAATTTCGGTGACTTTCTTTTTCCCAGATGTTTTGACGGATGGATTGAAGTCTGTTTCACGGTTTCAATATCATTCTTGCCCTGTTTCTTCATGAATCAATATACATCGTAGACCATTTTTCTGGCTTGTCTTTTTAATACTACGCTAGTTTGTCGTGGCATAGTGTATTTTTTATAAAACAATCAACAAAAACTCAACAAATCACAATAACAACAAAGTCAACAAACAATTATAACAAAAAACGTCAACAAACAATAACGACGGACTTTTTCACTGCACGTAAGTGTATTCGGGAGCAAGCGGAACGTGGACGCAGTGCGGGAGGCAGGGGTCGACTGATCTACCAATAACGCGCTCGATACGATACTCCCCCGCCATCGCGCCCCGCACTCATCACCAAAGAGACCTAAAATTTGGTTCTGCGCAGTCAAGGTCATTTGCTCAAGAAGTTTGCCGACTACTGTATTTGCTGTTGGAACTACCTAATGTCCTAACCTAACTACCTAACCACCCATTGAATGTGTTGATAATGAACTGCAAACGAGTTTGTATTTGTTTGAGCTCTCACGCCTCGATTGGAAAATACTATAGTAGAGGTATTAAAACCCTTTAAAACGAGGAAATCAAATTTAACAATGTTTAGTGCGAAAGCGAAAACAATCAAAGCAGGTGAAGCTGCGGACGAAGCCTATTTTGAAATATATTAAAATAACTTTATTATAATATAAGAGACAAAAATTACTATACCATACGGGTAATTGCCTCCTAAAACTGAACTTAACTACAGTACCTAATATCAATAAACACTTAGTTATCCAGCATGACATAGAAATTAGCAGTTGCCTGGAAATGGAAAATACTAAATAAAAACTACTTAAATATTAAAAAGGTAACATTCAGAATGGTAACTATCTCGAATATATGTAGGCTAAATGTCATGTCAATATCTGCAAGAGGAAACAGATAAGAAACTGCAATATAATTTATCAAAAGAACCCATTATGAGATGTTTATAATTAACTATAATAAGTAAAATGTCAAAGGTCTCGCCACTCGTTTTAACCCATTATCTATCAGTTATGATAATTATAATATATTTACCACTGAAGCGATATTATTTTCTCCATTTATTGTTTGTTTATGTACATACCTCAACATTAATATTTATAAAAGTAATTAATTTTCAAAAGTTGACGAATCTCACATCTTACATGAAAATAGAATCTACATAATTCGATATTTATCAGATCTTTACACACCTATTACCATACACAACCACTGAATATAAATACATACATCAAAAAACAGAAAAGACAGTGTGTATAGATGCAAGGCTACAGAAACGCCCGGCATCTTGCATGCGCAGGCAGGGAGCAAGCCCTCGGAGCGGACTCACGGCGGTTCTACTTTTTAAAGGCTACGCGGATGAAATTTTTGTAGTAATATCTCTACACGTTGCTGAAAAGGGGTGTAAAATATTGCAAGCCACTGCGTTCACGCAACTTTTAGGCGTCGCACACACGGGATTGCCTGGACGCAAAGACTTGCGACTGCAACCAATAAATAGCTCGAAAGGGGTTGTATCCCCGAAAATATTCAAACGGCGCGTCGCTCGGTCGTACTACCAACTGTGAAATCAACCCGCCAATCGTCTCGCGAGTACGTGTGCTCGATTGCTTTAAGGTCAATGTGCACAAATTCACATGGACACTGCAGTGTCACTGGCCTGATATAACCTTATTAACCTTGTTTATCGCAAGCGTACATTCTAATTTTAAATTTTTAAACTTATTGCACCCGTGCGTCTTTTAAGATCACTAGAACAAAGTAGGTACTTCATTATTAAAAATGTAACAAAAATAAATAAATAAATTTAAGACCTTGAAACTGCCGAGAAATCGATCCGTGTAATGAAAATGATCGACATGAAGGACTTGACTCGGAATTTCAACAAGGGACCACTTACTCGTATAGAACAATGATGTCATTATTCTATATTGCCATTACAACCACATGTTAGCAGAGGTCGGAGTAAGGTAGTCTGATGTTGGTACTTATGACAAAATTATATCATATGGATATACCCCGGTATTCTGAATCTGTTCAACCACATGTTAGCAGAGGTCGGAGTAAGGTAGTCTGATGTTGGTACTTATGACAAAATTATATCATATGGATATACCCCGGTATTCTGAATCTGTTTGTTAATGATTTTGTACCTACTTGCAACTACATGTCTATATTATTGTGAACTATAGTTCATAGGGAGGATATTAAGGACAAATTATTTGTTGCAGTAAACATAGCGAAATAAACTTAGGCAAAAATAGATTAAAATTACACCCGAAAATATGATATCCCGGAAAAGTGGAATGTCTATATTAATCTTTTTACCGCAAGTACTATAATCACACTACCTAATCCCGATCTCTGCATATTAGTGATAGCAATAGCTTTCCACATCCCTACACCGAATAATCTCAAGCTTATATCTTAATTTTGTAATGAATGTCGAAAATTCATTTCAATATGGGTTTATTTTCTTTTTTACTTCTATCAAAAACTATAAAATAAATTTCAAGAACAACCAATACTCTATTACACAGACAAGGCAGTGTCACTGGCCTGATATACACCTTATTTATCGTTAGCGCGTAGAATTATTTGACTAGTGCCACAAGAATATTTTAATGCCTTATGCCGGTGTGTGAGGGAGGACACGTGTACTGTTGTTTTGTCATGTCCATCACTGGATCCTTTCGATATTACCTCTTACATATATATAAACAAACATATAACCCTTCTTTATAATGGTGTGAGGAACCGAGGTTAATGTACATAATTTAACTCAATTAGTTACAATTAGTCAAACTCAGTTAACTCATTTTCTCCATTTTAACTTTTTTATTTTTTGTTTTAGTTTCGACGGTCCCAGCTTCATCGGCGGCATTATACTGACACTTGGCCTTCTCGCAATTGGTTTTATGGGATTCAAATACTATAAAAACCAAACTGAAAGGAATTATCATACTCTGTAAACTTTAGATTTTAAGTTCCGCTTTATCTATGTAAGTGCACCCAAATATAAATGTAAGTAAAATGTTTGATTTTATATAGAGAATTATATGTTTATTTTTTTTACCGTCGAGTGCACTTTAATTTGAAAAATGTTTAATTTGAAACACAGGGTTCCTGTTTTTATATTTTTCTCAGTTTTATTTTATTGTGGTAGATGGTTATTTTAATAAATACTTAGATTGAAAATTTTAAATTTTATGTGCCTATATTGTGATTATTATTTTAACGTGTTATGGCATTTACTTTTTTTTCTAAATCTTAGGTAAGAAGTTGTGTAAATGCACCTTATATTGACTGTTTAGGTGTCATTATTACACACAAGCATATGACCGACCAATAATTAAATATTGAAGGTTTAAAAAATCTGTAGGTACATGTGATTATAAATTTGGAACTAATTTCAAACGGTATTACTAAAATTTGAATATATTGAAGATTATTTATCGAAACTAAATATTTACGAGTGCAATTTAGTGTTAGATTTGTATTAACTTTAAAACTTTTATTTTTCAAATTTGTATTAGGACTGTGCCATGTTGTCTAAAATCTTCATAAGTGAAAGTTTATTTTAAAACGTAACGTGCAGCTTCTCACACTCAATTGCAAAAACGTAGATTGTAAGTGAAATATTATTAAGTGTTTTACTGTAAGGAAACGCAATGTGATGATGAAAATAAGGGTCTAAATTAATACCTGCATTGGTTTGGCACAGACATTTAAATTGAATCTCTAATCAATATTTTTTATAAAAACCTCTGACGTCATCTCCATTTTTACCTCCTGCATATAAAGTAAACTATGAATCTCTCGATGTTACTTCTCGTGCTAAACCAATGAAAAATTCCGATTATTTTATGTCTTGCGATTTAGCATGCTATTTGTAAACTGGGAAAATGATTGAGTCCATCCTAAAGTGCTCTTAAAAATATCTGAATTATGGATATATGAAAGGTTTGCGAACCACAATTCTCTTGTCAACTATCTCTGCTACTTATTCTTGTCACAGTATGTCAATAAAAGGTATATGTATACCAAAATAAGTGTTTTATTTATCAATCTTTTTCTTATTTCTATGTTGATATAATTGCCGCAGCTTACGAACGCGCGTTTGTTTACCTTGCTTGATGTGTGTTCGTACGCGTAAAAAAAGGCGTAAAAGTTTCGTCCTTTCACAATATACCTTTTAGTACATTTGACGTCAAAGTTACTTTCCGCTAATACGGACATTTCATTCACAAGCAAGGTTGAAGCGCATTCGTGAGATTCAAAAACTATAGTACAATAATTCATATTACAAGAAATTTATACACAAATTATAGAATTTAATAGTTAATACACAGGATGTAAAGACCAATTCGAAGGACCAAAAGAGATTTACGAAATTGAATAGATTATATGTAGTTTAATTCGTCTCCAAAACAATACATAGCACAATGAGAATGTTTTATAATTATTAACATCTACAACTAAAAGTGCAGTAGTAACGAAAAAGGTCCCTGACTCACCATAATGTTCCCGCCCGCAGCAGACCACGACGCTGATTTTCAGCCCGGGCCTAATTAGCCTAAATCTCATTAGTCCAATGTAAAAGCAAATACTTAAAAAACACTTAATACAACTGTTTCGAAATAGGTCTTGTATGTTTATTACAAATATTTAACATGGAAATAACAGTTAAATCGTAAATAAAATATTTGAATTAGAAACTTAATAACTTGGCAAATAGGTTGAAAAGATATTTAGTAGGTACTGAAACTTTCAGAGTAATAATTATTAGATTATTATTATTACTGTGACGCGACGTAGATTCGCTAACAGTAAACATGGCAATTACCCCGAGTGCCCCACTCAAAATTACCACATCGCGGCCGCATCACAAAAAGTAGTTATTTCGAGATATATATCCACTATAAAGATGAAATGTTACGGAAGAAAATCCCACGCTATCGAGCGGAAATTGAACAACATTCTATAATTCCTGTAATAACTTTCGGTTATTCTAAAGTTGACTGAAAGAGATTCCTTCTAGGAATAAATCCATACAAAAATATATAAAATCCGCGTCAGGTGCAAGAGTTGGTCATTTGTGTAAAAAAAAAAAACGGACGGTAGCACGATCGGGTCGTGCCTCAATTTTAAACAGGGAACCCTTTTACTTTTTTTATAGAATTTCTTTTTACCCACGGCTGAACGGAAATATTTTGTAAAATAGTTATGTTTCTTATTGCTTATATGTTTCTATAATTTCAAATCTACTAACTTTCACTGAATGTGACTGAGGCTTCTTTACAGTCTATCTAGGAGTTGAACGTGCTCATTTCTGAAGGGTACATATAGTAGCACCATCTCTCTTTGGTAATCTGGCTACAACTTTAGGAGTCTTTTTAGCCGAGTTCTCGTGGCGTTGCAATAATTTTTGACTTAATCGATGCCTCTTAGCCTGTTCTCTGTTTTTAGCTTTATTTGCTTCGATTTTTGATGCATCCCTCTCAGTATTCTTCGATTTTGGGCGAGCCATGACTATTTTCAAAACTTCAACGGCTCGTAGTTTCCAAGTTCACGAGGCGGTTTTTAAATTTATTATATCAATAAATTAACTATTTAATGCACTTTACAACGACGTCTCATTTATAACTGTAGCATGACAATTAACAAAGTTAGCCACGTTTGCAATTTTGCTCACAACGAAGTTTTTTCTAAAAAGTCACTTGTATGCGATGACTAATAACTTGTGACGTCACTACCGGATACGAATTCAATTGTTCTTTGGGTGATTGCGCAACACTCCTCTGGCGATAGACACTTCCTGCGCGGTGCTCGGCCCGCGGGCGCCTGAAGGGGACGCGGTCAAACGTGCTTATTATTTGGTGTCGGTTTTCATCAGCCCGACCCGGTCACAGACCGAGCGTGGAAGACAGGGTTCCCTGTCAAAAACATCAAATGTGTGCTTTCAAACAGTGTCGTCTTCTAGTTTCCGAGATATTTGCATTTTTGAAAAATTGGGTGGGTAAATCATATTTTTGGAATTTACTCTATTTACAATTATGAATCTGGTCTTTTCTACAGTTCCATGATACAAAAATATCTATACGTCTGTCTGTATTTACGTTTTAAAACACCAAAATTGAAAAAAAGAGCTAATTGTTGGCCAATAAAAATTATGGGAAGTTTTTTTATAATGGTATTTGTATAGGGATTTTTTATAGTTCGACGACAAATGAATTCGCTAAATTCTAATTTCTTATATAATATGTAGCTATGAAAGAACAGTTCATTAGAAATATAATAACTTTGTTTTTTTTTTTAAATCCTTACATACAAATAGATTTTTTTTTCTTTGTATAATCAGGAAAAGCTAGTTGCCTCTCAGCTCTTCCGGTTTGTCTTTCTTGTAAATACCCATCTGATGAATAGCTTATCTGATAGCTTTGAAGCCCGCAAATATTGAGATATTTATTGTGCGACACCACTCTGCTATAAAGTGTCAAAATTAAAAGCGTATACAAATGAGAAGCCGCCCCTGTACTTTGCCTGTTGAAATATACCAATTAAATAATTTTATTAACGAAAAGTAATACATATATAAAAAATATTATCCAGCATTTGGGTGTAACTGCCTTTATCATTACAGGCTTAATTGTCTTACAGTCTATATAAAAAAATAACTAAAGCAGCTGTTCACAAGAAAATAACTTATAGACAGTTTTGCTTACAGTAGGTCCTATATTTCGACCCAATTTATTATATTTTATATTAGCTAATAACATCTCTCCCTGCTCCTCTATACAATCCCGATATGTTTTTATAAGAGCTGCAGGAGTTTTATATTGATTCGTAATTGCTAAAGCCTTTTCTACTGATACACCTTTTAATTGTAGCAGTATTTTTATAAATGTCTCTGTTACGGTTAGAGCCTTATTCTTGCTTGAAGATTTGTTGAAGTATGTGAATGTCATCAGTTCGTCTCCCTTAGGTGTGTTCTCTTTTCCCTGTAGGTTTTTATCCTGAAAATGTGAAGTAGTCAAATTTTAGTTTATACTTAAAATAAAAACACGACTGTGCAGTTGTCCATATATTGGGAAAAATGTGATTACTATATAGGGGAAGAATGGGTATTACCGGTCACTTAAGGAGAAATAATCACAAATCAGCTATTAATCAATATTTGTTTATTAAATTTTTTACTAATTAAACTTTCAGTATTCTTCTAACATAATCACAATCATTGAGATCAATAAGTAATAAAATTTTGGCGTAATCGATATTTAAAAAAAATACGGCTTTGACCGGTATTAAACACCATGGCAGGTATTACCAGTCATTAGGTTGGTAATACCGGTCAAGCTTTGTTCAGGCATAAGTCGCAGATATAGTCCTCAGGAGAGTCATACCCGGAGCAATCAGCGTGAGCCCAGAGACCACATAGCACACACCTATACCAAAGTTCGTTATTGTGTCCATAATCGTCACAAATTATACCATACATTTATTATCCAAGTCCTCATCAACATCAGTATCTTCATCTTTACGCTGGTCTGTCATTTCTATTTCTGAGTCCGACGTACTACCCTCACTCTAGTTGGGAGTACCTGTCAAGACTGTTGCATGCTGTTTGCGAGATACACATTTCTTCTTGTCTCTTGACTTATTTGGCATCGGCAGAAGATCCTTAGCGGTAGTTTTATGAACTCCTGAAGTTGAAGGAACGGGGTTGCTATAAAAATTGTTAGTCGATTGCAGGATTTTGAAAGTCGTTGTTGCATTATTTGTTGGGGCTGGTTCGATTTCATCAACAAGAAGTGATGGCGATTCTGATGACTTTGTCTGGTGATGAGTTGATGGATCACTCGGTTCAGTAAATGATATTATTTGGGCATCCGGGGTTTTATTATCTCGGTCTCGTATTTTTCTCCCGAAACTACAACTTCGTCGCTGTTTAAAATTTCAGCAGCCACAAAATCGTCGTCTGTAAACACTTCCGGGTTTAGAGGATATATTCCTGTAGCAGCAAAACCTGCTTCAGCCTTTGGGATGGTTGCTACGTTTTGAAACACTTTTTTAAACAGAGAGGCGAGATAATTTTGTGTGATCTTCTTTCCCAATTGAGTCTTCATGAAAAGGTTACATTCTTGTTTGTAAGCAGCTTTAAGTGGACCGTAGACGGAAACATCCAGAGGCTGTATTCTATGCGAGCCAAGTGGTGGTAATGATAACATCACTATGTTGTTGCTTTTGCAAAATTCATTTGCTCTCAAAGAGATGTGGCTGCAATGATTGTCGAGAACAAGCAATATGGGTTCATTTTCTGAAGGTTTGCTGAAACCTGTAAAATGTTTCAGCCAATCTTCGTAGATAGATATGTATAGATCCTCATTGATCCACCCATTTTGTGAGCATCGGTAGACAGCTCCACGCGGCCCATCTGCTTCTAATGCAGTGGGATGTGTCTGACGTGGATAAATTAGCATTGGAGAGACGTACACTCCAGTAGCATTCACAGCACACACGACTGTGACGGTCTGTCCTCTTTCTCCGCTAGTTATAGAGCCCACGCGTTTCTGTCCCTTCTCGGTCACAACTTTTCTAGGGTCTTGAACTGAAGAGATTCCAGTCTCGTCTACATTATATATGTTCCTTGGCTGAAACTTATATTTTTCCTATAAGAAATTTGTACTTATACTCTTATACTTATACTCTATAAGAAATTTGAAAAATAGAGCAACTTCATTCTTGTTAAAGGCAGTGGCTCTATTCAGGCTCATACCTTCAGCTTTCCTGATGGACAAACGATTCCTTTTTATGAATCCGTTGAGCCAATCCTTGCCAGCCAATTCAAGAGTTTCATTAAAATTATGCCTAATGTTATTTTTCACAGCACATTCATATGCCATTTTTCTAATCTGAAGAGAAGTGCAGCCATAAAATATTTTCCCTAGGAACTTAACCTGGGCAGCCATTTCATCTTCTTGTTCCTTTGTGAAGACTGGATTTCTTCCCAGCTGTGGGCTATCACAGTTCTTCTTCTTCAGTCTTTCTTGAAGCGTTGAAAATGGCACGCCAGTAGATCGAGCTGCTTCTCTAATCGGTTTCCCTTCATCCACTAGTTTAAAAGCTTTGTGTAACTGATCTTGGCTCCATGATGCTTTTGAACGTGGTTTGCTTCGTGTTTTGGACATTCTGAAATAATAAACAAAAATTAAAATAAGCAAAAAAAACGGACTATGTACTAATTTTACTTGTGGGTAATACCGGTCAGCTTGACCGGCATTGCCCGCCTAGACACATTTCCGTAAAAACATTGTTAGGTTAAAAACCTATTGAGACAAGTTCAAAATCTAAGATTAATTGAAATGTTTGATAATTAGACTAGAACAATTATAACTAATAATGTAAGAAATGTAATAAAAGAAACGCTCACCTCTTATTGTCTGACCACGAAAATTTACACTAATTTGGCGTGAAAACAATTGACGTACGTTCATTCTAAACGTGTGCTGGGAATTGTGCGGCGATCGGTGCCACGGCTCGGGGTATAGTCACGTCACCCGCTTTTCACGTGTGCATGCGCGGGAACGCAATAATACGAGTGAAATTGTAATGACCGTCATTACCTCCTGACCGGCATTACCCGGTTTTACCCTACATGGGGAACTCTGAAAGTTTTGCGAAAAAGAAGAAATGTTCTACGGGTTCGTATTTTTTTTAATTACATTTTTTCAAAATACTACTCTCCACTTGCATCTATACAAAGTTTCATGCGTCTGAACTAATTTTGAAATCATTTTTTCCACTCTTCTCGAACGTACCCAGCGCGTCTTTCGGCGACGAAAACTGCTCCCCTTTTATTTTTTTAATTAAATCGTATAATTTAGGGCGAGCGCAGAAGACGCTCACCCAGGAAAAATGTGTAGCAACGAGCCTAAGTGCTCCCACGCCAGTAAACCGCCGGAAGGAACTTAGGGCGTTGCTTTGGGAGGGTACCGCAGAATCGCGAGCCGATGAGAAGAAGCGCCCAGGCACGTACCGTGGCATCGGCCTTGAGCCAACACTTTTACCAGGGTAAAAGTGTCGGCTTAAGACAGGTGTGTGCTGATGGTGTAGCGAGGGAGGCCACTTCGTCTCCGCCGGCAGCAGTAATTGGAACTTGTTTTTGAGCCTCGATGAGGTTGTGCGGTACACAGCGCGATTCTATCCTCGTATCTCGTAGATGCCCGTGTTATATTTCATACACACTCCCCGATCCAAACTGCAATCTCTCCTGAATCTCCTCGTATGTAATTCGCCTGTTTTCACAAATTAAACTTTTCACTGCCACCACGTTTTCTACCGTAACAGCTGTTAAAGGGCGGTCGCTTCTTTCTTGGTCAGCCAAACTTAGTCGACCACACTTACATTCGTTGTACGAAGGATAGTGTCCTGAGAAGGGCACTTGTCTGCAAGCGCTATTTGAAGTCTATTAAAATAATCATTAGGTTTTAAAGAACATTTAAAATCATAAAATCAGCGCGGAAATGTTCCCGTCGAATATCCATTTTTAATGAGACACGATATTTTGATTCAACCGGTAAATAAATACGGAGGGAAAGTTAAATTTGGAATGTTTTGTTTTTATGTTATAGTTATCAAAACCAAAGAAAAGTTCCATAGATAAAAACTGTCAAAACTTTCTGAATAGCCTGGTATACTGTAAATGATACATACAGAACAAAAGACGGTTAGTTTTGTATCTTTTCTTCCCGTCTAAACACGCATCACGAAGAAAGCACCAGGTGGATGTAGCATATTGTAGTTCATGTTCAGATTTAACTATTAGGACACTTATCCAGATCCATAATAAAGATCCCGCGGCAATCATCAATTCCACGAGGGCGACATAACACAAAAACCACAAGCAGGACTCGTTAAACTCAGTACAGTGATGTCCTGAGTTTATATACAAGATTTTTTATCCCAACTTGTTACATATACCCATGGGAATTATTTCACATTCATTCGGGCGACGTGGAAATTATGGGTTTACCCTCATCTTTACTCCTTATTCCATGGGATACAATGGGGTAGTGGGATGGGATAAGCAGTGTGAAAAGAGGTTAAGAAGGATGAGGAATAATATAATTCTTTCATCCCATTATATTCCCCTATGATAGGATGGGAAACAGATAGGATAATTACCTTATATTCAATAGTCAGTTTTTTAGTCATCATAGCCAAAAACTTTGTTGAATCTGTTAATGAATTAGTTATATGCACTTGAAAGTCATCCTGTATCCTTGTATTTGCTAATGCCTGCATGAGAGACTGTATGGGCAGGCCCACATGTTTATTACTCCCATAATTCTCCATCATATATATCACATTAGGTAGACCACATTTTCTTAGCCGAAACTTCTGTTCATGGAATCTCCCATCTTTAATACTAGCTCCAAAGTCATCCATTCTCTTTCTCTCTACTATATAGGGAAGAACTAATTCTTGGTTGGTGACTTTGCTGCGAGTTATCCATGTGAAGTCACCAACTTTCAAGCTTCTATATTCATGTTTGAGATTAGGGTATTTTTTAAATTGCACTACAGTTGGATCATTTTTCTTAAAGACACTGCAAAAAGGAAAAAAATATTCATTATCATATTGTATTTGCACTGGGCCCAAGTGGTGGATTATAGTCTGAAATCCCCAAGTGATTTAATAGGGGAGGCAGTGGGATGTTATAGGCCAGGGGTGCTCAAACTTGAACTGCTGGCGATCTACCTCAATATTGTTAGACTACGATCGATCGATCGACTCTGAGAGGCTGCAAGTATGTGTGATGCAGGATTGTCGTCTAGGTAGGGTGTATCGTGGCATAGATATTAGTTTTCCGCACAATATGCATTTTTTTAGTCAAGGTAAGTGTAGGTCTGCTCTAAAATGTCAATGAAAAAACTCATAATTATTCAAAATTGCGAGTTTATTGGTTCTTACAAAGCAAACGAGTTCTAGTGTCTAAACTTAACTAAAAAGTGACTTTGGATGATGAAGCGTGGCACTGCATGTCCTCAGCATACTTTTCATAAGATGGTACGTAATTACCGACTGCTAATCGCAAGCATGGTGACATATGTTCGTCAGTTAGTCGATTGCGATATTTTGACTTAATTATCTTCATTTCAGAAAATGCAGACTCGCACAAGTAAGTTGACCCAAACATTGCCGTCAGCTGAAGGGCGATTTGCCTTAGATTCGGATATTTATCTTCAGATATAAAACACCAGAATTTTGTATCAGATGTTGTGGCTTTGAGATGTATATCTGATATAATCTGCACTAACTCATTTTCAACAGAACATGAGTCCATGTTAAACTGACTTGCTATTTCAGTAGCTAATTCCTCAATGTTTTTACACGAAAAAGGATAACTCATAAATGATGCGATATTTGCCAATTTACTGAAATCATAAAAACATATTTCGAATAGGCCCAAAATATTTGATAATTCTGCCTCATAAATATCATAATTCAATTGGGGAATCCTTGCTTTCAAAGACGGAAAATGTTTCAGATCCTTTCTTTTCAGTTGATCTATCATAAGTTGCAATTTACTTTTGAATGCGTTTATTGCGCTAATCATCTCAATAATAGTTTTTCCTTTACCTTGAAGCTCCAAGTTAATGGTGTTTAAATGCATTGTGATGTCTGTCAAAAATGCCAAATCAGTCAGCCATTTTCCGTTTTTCAGCATCTGAGTGTCATCACCTCTCGTCCAGAAAAGCTGTTATTTCAGGCAATAATTCTTGAAACCTTTCTAGGAATTTTCCGCGAGTCAACCACCTGACGTCCGTGTGAATTCACAATTTATATTGCAATGCCCATAATCTCCTCCATGTTTAGAACTTTTGAACACAAAACTTGTTGATGTATAATACAATGCAAGGAGAAAAATGAAGGGAAATCGTCATTAGCTCAACACAATGCCGCAAAACCGTTTTTGTTTCCAGTCATTGCTAGTGCTCCATCGGTTGTAATGCACACTAGTTTATATATTGGTAGCTTGTAGTTTGTTCCAAAATTTAAGAAAACGTCATATATATCTTCGCCAGGGGTTTTTCCTTTCAGAGGAATCATTGTCAAAAACTCTTCCTTAGCCGACATGTCATTGAATACCATTCGAATAAAAATACACAGCTGGTCAGTGTCTGTCATATCGGTGGATTCATCGAACTGTAAAGAAAAGTATGTACATTTCATGATATCATGTTTTAGTTTATCTGCCATGTCCTGACTCATGACTTCAACACGCCTTGTGGCAGTCGGACGAGATAACTGAAGTTCTCTAATAGCAGACATAATTTCTGTTTTATTTTTAAAATCTCCAAATAAAGTCTCACCCGCTTCAATAAATGCTTCCTTCACAATCGATCCATTTTCAAATGGTTTCTTGTGTTTCGCCAATATATGAGATATTTTAAATGACGCGATCGTTGCAGCTTTTGATTGTTTGGCTGGTCTTGTGAACATGGTTTGTTCTTTTTTCAAACAAGTTATCAAATCACGTACTTTTCGTTTTCTTAATTCACTCTGTGACGGAAAATCCTTTTCATAGTTTTTATGAACCGTTTTATGACGCCTCTCTAAGTTCCCACGCTTAGGTATTGCAACTGACGCACGGCAAATGAGACAAATGCACTTATCCTTTACCATACAAAAGAAAAATTCTTCCTCCCAATCGTTATTAAAATGATACGTTTTACTTTTCTTCGCTGCACTCATTTTGTACTATTTATTAATAAACTTTGTATCGACGAATCGCCTTCAAGTTACAACTCAGACTGACTCCTATTCCTGCAGGCGCAACATTTACTCGTATATCGGCGCGAACGAAGTCTCGAATGTTCCCGCCAAACACGCCGCCCGAAGTTTCTATAAAAATCGGCGGGAATCAAAAACGCGGCTTCTCTTTGACAAGTACCGCGCGTTCCTTTGGTAAAGCCGCCTTTTGCCGCTAGTAGGGGGTTATTACGATAAAAGAAAGTGATGAAGGGGTTATTCTGGCCTAATTGTGGATCGAATAAATTTTAGTTCTTTATTCATTACATTTTGTTTTAATTACCTACCTACTAAAACAAAATCTGTGAATAGTTCTATATCGGATATTTTTTCTCTAGATCGACTCAAAAAGCACTCGCGATCGACCGTTTGAGCACCCCTGTTATAGGCTGATGTAATGTTGGCACACCCCTGTATCTGCTGCTAATGTTTGAAGACTTAGAAATGTTACTATAATACTAGGGACCAATAGCCCCAAATACTCAGATACAGCATAGATTTTTATATAAGCATCCTTATACATTTTCTTTAATTTAATGTAGTATATATCAAACTTAAATGTAGTAAATGTTCCTCAAAAAAATAATAGCTGCTGCTACCCACAGAGTGAATTAAATTTAATGCCAATGCACACTAAAGCACATTATGGATGGTACATTTCCTTTTCCTTTTCATTCTTAACTCCTCATCAAACATAAGTTTAAACAAATAGTGTTCTTCATCTGAACTATATATATGGCACCAGTATTGACGCATACAATGTCAACAGCTAACTAACTCATGTGTTACATCTCATAATGTGTGTTGTTTCAGTTTTACAGTGTAACAATAAATTAGGATGTAGAGAAAAGGAATAAATAAATCATGTGTAAAAAAGTGACCCGTGTGTAGGTGTTACAATGTATTTTTATATCTGTGAGTGGAGTGTCAAGAATTATGGTGACGCAAGGCAGCTCAAGATTTGTTTACATTCACAAATGCAGAAATACCCTCCACCCATGGATAAAACGAAGTTAATATATATAAAAAACTACTTAACAAATAGAGTGAATGTGTAGTACCAAGATAAACTATTCAGTTTGATGATACCAAGTAACCAATGTATTTATTGTTAAGGTCTGTAAACAATGAAATAAAAAATGTGGCTATTATGTGAGCAAGCCTGCAAATATAAATTAATCTTTATCTTAGAACTGGTCAGGCGTGTGCACTCTGCATAGAGGATAGTTTTCAATAATTCTAAGCTAGAGCAAAAAGAATAAGAAACATCTTTTTTAATATTTTCCTATAACATTCCACTCCAGAACATATGCCTAGGAACATAGTCATTGCAAGAGGTTTTCAGGGAACAATTAAACCTAGTACTGATTGGTGGATAGGAAACATAAATTTAACTGGATCTAAATCTAAATAGCAGAATTTTTAAAATAACAAATTTAAAAAATACAAACCCACTAGTTTCATTTTTATCAATCAACAATATAATATCAAATGAACCTGCTGCCATTTCTAACAGAGGAGTTTCATCTGAGAAGTTATTTTCAGGAACTGGAGGTATATTATTACCAAGATCCAATTCAGGATCAGACACTACATTTCTAATATTTGCTTCCCTAACATGTGTATCTACTGAGAGAAGCGCATCGTTAAAAATAATTTCATTATTTGTAGATTTCTGTTTAGACTCTTCTAGAAGTTCCATTGCCAATAAAGTTCCTTGGTCTGTTAGCATATATTCAAATTTTCTACCTTTTTTCACCTTTTTTACTAATCCTTTTGTCATCAATCTACTCATATTAGACCATGCTGTGTAGTATGATTCTGGTTTAGGTGTTGTGAATGACTCTTCGCTGTGCTTCTGAGCTAGTTCTATTAAAGCCTCTTTCGAAATAGGTGTATCATGATTATCTTTAGAATGTTCTAAAAGTGTTATTAGAATTGCATAACTACCAGACTTGAACATTGGTTTAAAGGTTTTTGAACTTTTATTTTGTTTATCAGTACTTGGATTATCATATATGTCGGCATTAGAATTTGTACTGATAACTACTTCTGGTAGATCTAAATTTTCCGTGATAATCTCAGGTGATGGAATTTCAACTTGATTTACCTGAACTTCTGTACTTGTATTCTCCAAATCTATCGGATCTTCGGGACTTTGGCTTATATTACTAGTCTCTACTAAACTTCTACGATTTCTTATACGTCCTCGTGGGGTTTGCTGTTGGTTACTGTTGTACACTTCCAAACGCATATCCATAAATAAACATAACTTTTTATTAAAACCTTTTAGTATCGCGCAGTCGGCGCCAGTTTGCAAAGGCAGTGGGTAACTAGTCATAGAATCTAATGCTTCCTTTAACATAAATGTCAGTTTACTCTTCCTTGCCTTTGCTTCTCCGTATAATTCTTCCAGCCACTCTTGGAAAAGGGGGTTGGGTCTTTTACGCCTATACGTTATCCTTTTGCCTGTCATTGCACTATTCATGGTATTTATCTATGTAATTTATATGAGTAAGATACTTGAAAAAATAACTTTATGTAATTTATATGAGTAAGATACTTAAAAAAATAACTTTATGTAATTTATATGAGTAAGATACTTGAAAAAATAACGAAATATAAAATACCCGCGTTTAGACCAAAACTAGAAATGAAATGTCAAAGTCAAGTAAATCTGAGACTGTCACCTGACTACTGTCGACTTCATTCCAAAACGTGCAATTTGTTTTTCTTCATTTATTGCAATGGTGCAATTAATACATTCAAGTTTTCTTGGTAATAAACAATTTCATAGTATAAAAAAAAAACGTATCATATCGATGTCCATTTCCATCGAAGTAAGTTAGGAGTCGCTCAGTAAGACGACAATAGGTTAATTGTTTTTGTTTGTTATGATAGAAAATTTTATTTCTATCTATTTTTATTTATATTAATTTATCTATCTATTTTCTATCTATTTTTATTGATAGGCCTAACATTCAGCTAAATCTAAAAAAATCAGGCGCCTTAATTATTAAAGTCACTGTGACCAAAAATATTTTCAATTATGTAGTTTGGTGAATAATCATGAAAAATAATCATAACTTGTAAACTAGGCACGAAAAATCGCGGAACATACACGGGGGTGATTGGGATATCCTGCTCTACCTTTAGACTTCCGCTTGACACAATTTCTTGGGCATTTAATTAAAAGGCATATAATAAAATAGAATATAATAGGATCATGAAACGTATCAATAAAATAAGTAGAAAATCTGTGGATTGAACTTCTTCAAACACTTCTAAGACCATTTGTTAGCACAATAACCATCCGTAATAGAAGATAAAAACAGTAAGGTAACATAGTAATTATTTTGGTAAATTGCTACATAAATAGCCCACAATTGCGACAAATGGTTTTTAGCCACAGAATCTGTCCCATTGGTGAGTAAAAAACTTCCTCTCTTGTTCTTCCGAATCAATTACCCATATCATAGTTGATTTTCTATCTATTGTGTTCATATTTTTCATATTGTAATGTCGCAAGGCCCATTATGTGTTATATATAACATTCTAAAAAAATATTATTTTAATGTTGTGATTGAACGATTATTATTTATGATGGTTTTACTACATGTACCTACGATGTTCTACTTCAATTTGTAATCTTCATTGTAATTAACCACTCTCGATTTGTCGATATTTTTTTAACTTTGGAACGACATTTTTTACTTCAAAAACTTCAAACAGGGGATGTCGGAACGAACGGAAATAATTTTGTGTCCTTTGTCACCACTGGGAACAATCGGATAAAAAAAATCCAAATCGTTCCCACTGGGGACGAAACAGGTGGTAACGAACGGGAATGGAAGCATTGATTCGAAGTTATGTGATAAATAATTATTCATACTGTATCGTTTCTGTTTACAAATGTAGGTAGTCTTAGAACAAGATGCATTATCTCTGGAGCTATGATCCAAAATGTGCCATTATCGATCTGATAATCCAAATCATGCTGTGTAGGTATCTCTTTTAAGCGTAGTCGAACACACGGTGTCGCTGGTTGCGGCCGACCTTATGGTCGCGCTGCTGCTTGCTTAGATACGCGACAATACAACCTACCGCAATTGATCGATACAACCATAGAGGAGTCAGTCTTTGTTGATGTATGAATACATTATACGTCAACATTTAAAGAGTTTACGCGTCATTAGAGGCGAGAACCACTGCTGTCGCTTCGTTGTGCAACCAGCCTACATGCAGCGCTACAGCGGAACGCCTAGTGATAAGCGATCTCACAAAACTCTTCTTAACTACTGGTCTCACTGACCATAAACAACGACATCATATGAACGCCTTATGTAGGAAGATAAAAAATAATCACAGAAATCTATTAGTATTCTGTGAAAAGTATGTACTCGTATATAGAGAGTGGAATTGATTCTACAACAGAATTGATATTACCAGGTTTTCTAAAGTTACAGTTAAATTCTAATAGGTATATCTTTTATTCTACGGGTGCCGCTCGCGCCGCGTTGAGCGCGCCGCGGGCTCAGTCTAAATAAAATAAGTACTACGAACTTTTAGACAGGGCGACAAAATTTGATGTTACATGTTTGTAACTTAATTTATTCCTCAATTCCTTAAAATAATTTATTGTTCTCTAGAAGGGTTTTATATTATATAAATTGGTTGACATGTTTCAAATTTTGCGTTAAATAAACATATATAAATAATAAAATATACATACATACACACAATATCTTAATTATTAAACATACAGAAACACTAACCCTGTGATGATGTAAGATTTAGTTTATTATCGATTTAGGTTTATTTTAATAAAAATAAAATGAAATAAAAATATTCTGTTTGCTCACGCTAGTGGCGAGAGTAGGCGTTCCACGCACACAGTGCAGGTATATTTATGTTGCACCATTGCAAACAGTGATCGCGTCGCGGCGTTTACGTGCAGACGAAATAACACTTTTTCTCAATATACCCTACACTCTGATTATGAGTGATTTGTGTGAGGAGGTGGATGTGGAGCCGGAATATCTTGCTGAGATGTCCCCTGGAGGAGTTCGGAGGGTTATTTTGGGCACACCCTCACAGATCGAGAATGAACAACGTGAGTTAGAGTGGGATAATGGTGATATGGAGAGTGAGAATCAAGTCGACGAATGTAACGCGGGGCCGTGCTACAAGAGGCCGCTGGAGGAGGGCAGTGATGAGGATGATGGCTTCACTGTAGTAACTGGCCGTAAGCGTATGAATTTACGTGGTTCGCCCACTGTTGTTAGTTCAACAAATACGACAGAAGACACCTTCTATGAGGTTTCTGTAACCTCCAAAGAGGCCCTCCCCAAGCAGTTAGGATTTGCTAAGAAATTAAAAACATATAATGTCCAAGGCGTCCTAAGAGTCACCTATAAGAGTTCATTCAAAATATTAATCCGATTTAAATCGATCAGTGATGCAGATAACTTTTTAAAGTACGATATAGCAAAGAAATATGAGTGGAATTGTAGAAAAACAAATGGGGTTACATTTTGCTATGGTATAGTGAGGGATATAGATATTGATACCGAAGAAAAAGACCTAAAAGAGATTTTTGAATGTGATACGGAGATTTTAGCTGTTAAAAGATTAAATAAAAAAGATACAGAGGGAAAGTGGATTAAAAGTGAGACTATACATATTTGTTTCCAAGGCTCGGTTCTGCCTTCTTATATTAAAGCACATGGATGTCGTATGGCTGTAGATTCTTATATGTATCCAGTAACGCAATGCTCCAAATGCAGGCGATTCGGGCATGTTAACCACTTTTGTCTATCTAAATCACAAATATGTCCAAAATGTGTCGAAAAGCACGAAAACTGTGATGCCAAGAGCTTCAAATGTATTAACTGCAAGGATAATCACTTATCGCTAATGAAGAGCGTGTGTCCAGCATTCCAGAGGGAGAGATCTATACATATTTATATGGGTCAAAATAATTGCTCTTACAAAGTCGCTTGGAACAATCTCAATGAACAGAAAAGAGTTAAAGATGTTTTAGTTAGAAAAGAACAGAATAGGGAGACGATTATGGAGACTAAATTACCGAACCCAAGTCCATCGGTCGTTTCATCTGGTGAAACTTACAGACCTTCTTACAAAGATGTTTGTGCGGGTACCTCTGCTAGAATAAGTGGGGCAGAAACAGAGTCAGAGGTACAAGAAAGACCAATAACGCTCAATCCAAATATAAAAAATAAACCTAACAAAAAAGGAGGTAAAAGGAGGTAAAGGGCTGAATCACAATAGCTCGGAAAATGATTCTGATACAGATAATATCTTACCTTTGTCAGAAGTACCTCAACAATCCAATAAGAGTAGAAGGGAAAGAAAGGGTATAATACAGAGATTTTTAGACAAAATAAAAAAAAAAATATCTTTAGAAATTGAGTTTAAAATTAAAATCAAGATGTTTATTGAATTTATTTGGAATGAACTAAGGAGTTTTTTACAAAATTACGTTACAATTGAGATGTTGCTTAAACTTATGGGAACCTTAATGGATAGTAACAAAATGAAAATTAATTCTATTAATATATTACAATGGAATGCTAATAGTTTAAAATCTAAAGCACGCAACTTTGATCTACTGTTACTTCAAGATAAAGTGCATATGGCGTTTGTGAGTGAGACTTGGCTTTCAGAGCAGACCACCCTGAAGTTTAGTGGCTATAACATAGTTAGAGCAGATAGAGATGATTCTTACGGGGGTTTATGCGCCATCATACATAGATCTATAAAATTTTCTCAGAAGCCTTTTAATTTCAATAATACTCAAATGCAAGTAATGATATTTGAAATATTTAACATTCCGGGACTGAATATTTAACATTTTAACATTCTGTGGTTACTAACCAACAGGAGTGGGACTATATTTTTAGTCTCTTTAAATCTGAGTGTCTCTTAATAGGCGATATTAATGCTCACCATACTCTCTTGTCGTGTAAATCTGATAGAAGAGGAGAATCTGTATATAAAGCTATGTTTGAAAATGATTTCGTATGTCTCAACGATGGATCGCCAACGCGAATTAAATGGGTTAACGGTTGCTTGCAAAAATCTTCACCTGATGCTTCATTCGTAACCACTGATATTACTACAAACATGTGCTGGCGGACTTCTAGTGAAACTCTAGGCAGTGACCATTTAGTGATTAAAATTAACTGTGGATATATGAGATCTAAGTCTTTTACTAAGAAACGGAATTAAAAGGAAGCTAATTGGAAGAGTACAATAGGGAGGCAGCGATAGTGTTTGACATTCCAGTGCCTATTGATGTTCAATCCGCTTATGATTCATTTGTGGAAAACATTCAAATTATAGCGGATAAACACATTCCTTGGGTTAAAACTGGTGATGGTCCAACATCTATGTTCCGGCCCAAACATTACTGGAACAAAGAACTATCTAAAGCCGTGGGAGAAAGGCGTTTGGCTCTCGCTAAGCTGCGACGCAACCCTACTCCAGAAAATCTTTCAAGCTGACAAGCAAAGATGTCTCGTGCCCAAGATCTGATAAAAAGAGCTAGTTCAAAAGCATGGAAGGAGTTCTGTACGAGCGTCGACAATGAAACTTCGGCTTCTATCATGCGGAGGAAGATGAGATGGGTGAAGGGAGGCAGCGGTAGCAGGGCCGGTGTGGAACCTAACAACGCTAAAAATCTACTTCACTCGCTGACGCCGGACAGTGTTGATGAGCCGGAACCACCTTTTTCGTATGCACCACCTTCTATATTAGAAATCCCTGTCTCATTAGCTGAACTTCTAAATTGTTTAAAAAAGAAGGATACTTCCCCAGGAATTGATAGCATTTCGTATTCTATGATTTATAATCTTTCAACCAACGCAAAATTAATGCTTATAAAAATATTTAACATGATAATACATACTGGTAATGTCCCTGATCAATGGAGAGATATACAAATTCTTCCCATACTTAAGCCGGGAAGAGACCCCAACTTGCCATCTTCACTACGTCCGATTTCCCTTATGTCTTGTCCATGTAAGATTTTACATATCATTCTTATGAAGAGGACTGAGTGGTTTGTGGAGAGTCGGTGTCTACTTCCTGACTCATCTACGGGCTTTAGACGTTCTCAGACTTGTTTAGACAATTTAGCCATACTTACATCTGATATACAGTTAGGATTTTCTAGACAGAAACCGACTATTGCCTGTTTTATGGATGTTGATAACGCATATAATAATGTTAATATTAGTTCATCATCATCATCATCATCATCTCAGCCCTTGGACGTCCACTGCTGGACATAGGCCTCCCCCATTGTCCGCCATTTAGACCTATCGGCAGCGACCTGCATCCAGCGGGTGCCCGCAACCTTTATGAGGTCGTCTGTCCATCTAGCAGATGGACGTCCTCGGCTTCGTCCGCCGGTACGTGGTCTCCATTCGAGAACCCCTCTGCCCCATCGGCCATCGGTTCTTCGAGCTATGTGCCCTGCCCACTGCCACTTCAGCTTGCTAACCCGAGAGGCTATGTCGGTGACTTTAGTTCGTCTACGTGGTCTCTGACTATGGGCCTCATAAATAAGCTCACTGTCGCACAGCGAGCTATGGAGAGGGCTATGCTCGGGGTTTCCCTACGTGATCGAATCAGGAATATTAGTTCATTGATTAATATTTTGCAGAAAATCGGTGTAGGTAATAAAATATGTAAACATTTATGGAATTTTCTCTCCGACAGGCGTTGTAGAATGTTGTTGTACTGCGGAGGGGAGCCTTTAATTAGACACACATATCGGGGATTAGCTCAAGGAGATCCCATATCCCCTCTTTTATTTAATATTGCCACTATGGAAATAGGTAATAGTATCAATAATATTTGTATTTCTCAGTATGCTGATGACTTCGTATTGTATAAGACAGTAGAAAAAGGATGTATTTTAGACACCGCTAACCTTCTTCAATCTGCTATTGAGTCCATGGTTAAGTTCTTAGAGAAAGTTGGTCTGTGTTTATCTGAGTCCAAATCGAGATTGTGTATTTTTAAGAGATCAAGAAAAATTATTAATGTAAATATTGAAATTAACGGCACGCCACTCAGGGTAGTTAATAAAGTTAAATATTTAGGATTGTGGCTCGATTCATCTTTGAGATGGGGGCTTCATGTAAATGAAACCTGTGGAAAAACTTATAAATACATAAATATTTTGAAAATTCTGGCAGGAAAATCATGGGGAGTTCACCCTAAACACCTACGCCGCCTTTATATCTCCCTCTTGAGAAGTCGTTTGGAATATGGTAGCTTCATCTATGGAAGCTGTGCTTCATCACATTTAAAGAAGCTAGATTTTTACAAAATAGAGCTTTACGGGTGTGTGGGGGTTTTATACGCAGTACTCCTGTTATTGCTATGGAGAGTGAACTGTCCACTCCACCTTTGAGTGTTTGTCGCTATTGGCTGGGTTGTAAATTTTTGTTAAGAATAAGCTCAAGGTCAAATAATCATATGGTAAATATGTTACAAAACCTTGTACTAAAACGTAGTTGCTTTAGTGATAGAAATTTTTCCTTGCTAGCAAAAATCTATGATGAATGGAGAGACTTGAATGTGCATAAAAGTCCTAAATTAGAATTATATTCTCTAATTGATGTTAAGTCATATATTGATGACAAAGTTAATGACATAAACGCACCTAAACGAAATTTAATAGACCGGGAATTGAGGAATTCTACTCTGAAAATGTTGTATGACAGTTATTCTCAGTTTTATAAAATTTATATACTGACGGATCAAAATCTGTACAAGGAGTTGGAGCGGCTCTCTTTGATCCTCAGTATAATATTTCACACAAATGGAAGTTGCACAGGGAGACGTGCGTGATGAGAGCAGAACTGTTAGCTATAAAAGCGGCTTTAGACTATGCAAACAGTCTACCTAACAGCCCTCCAGTCGTTATTTTGTCGGAATCGAAGAGTGCCCTCCAACATCTTACTCATTGTGTCTCTAGTCAGCGAGGAATGCCCATTGTCTTTGAAGCTCTCCATTTAATTCATGAAATAACTCATAAAAATATGTGTATAAAGATTCAATGGATCCCCTCTCATGTAGGGCTACTTGGAAATGAGATGGTAGATCACCTTGCAAAAGCTGCTGTAATGGATGGTACAGTTTCTGATTCCAAACCCTTTGCTAGTGAACTCATTCCTAGAATTAAAAGAAGAAGTTTACAAAAATGGGAGTATCACTTCGGTGAACAGTCTATATCTAAGGAGGTTGGAATCTGGTACAGAACTATCCAGTCAAATCCCTTGTGGACACCTTGGTTTGATTGTGCCAATCTCACAAGAAAAATGTTGGTCTCAGCTTTCAGACTGCGTTCCGGACACATCCCAACAAATAAGTTCTACCTAATAAGATAATAAGATTTGGAGGAATGCTCTCCAATTATTTGTGCGTGTGTTTACTGAGCTACCTTGAGTAGAAACTAGGATCTTCGGAATGTGAATATTTATTTAACCAACGTACAGTACAACGTTTGTAGCGTTGGGAAAAAGCTTGATAAAATTACATACATTAAAATTAAAACATTGTAAATGAATATTGTAGGAACTTCCTTTTAGTCTAGTGACAATGTGTATGTACTACTAAATTGTTGACAGGACATATCAAAAATAACAAAAGTAAAACTTATAAAAAGAACACTCTTAAAAACAATTAAATAAATCAAATTAGGAGCTCGACCAAAGAGGTCGGCTCTCGACGCCACATCACCCCCCTACGCAGAAGGAAAACCCCTCGAAGGACTAAGGATATACGTTAAAAAATTTTACTATAAATCCAAAATGTCCCTAATCGTACCTTTCTACCGGATTTAGTTACTGTAGGAGCGGGCAAGGGCGAAGGCGAAAGCGATGGCGGCAATTCAGCCATCAGAACATGAAAACGGCGGACGACGAACGGTGTCGTCCCTCAACCATACATGCGATGCCGTCGCTAAGTAATTGACGGACGCGTATGACGCGAAGCAGAAACTGGACACGATGCATCCAAATGGCTTCTTGAATCGGTAACAAAATCTACTACATAACTAGGGTTCCTCAAAATATCTGGAGCTGAAATTCTCCGGGTAAACGAAGTGATTCGTCATATAGAACCTCGGCAGAAAAAGAAAGTTTTAATGTCACCTTACTACACAAGATCGCGAGCGTTTATGACAATCAGCATAAACGATAGGCCACATAAACCTCTCAGTCACCAAACGAACGGAAGCTCGCGCGCTAGGGTGGCTGAGATTATGACATTGTTAAAAACGCAGCTCGACGAAAAAAGGACGAACTCGACTAGTTGGTGTATCACCATAGTCACATTCGTGCCAGGAATAAAACATCCTCTAACTTCAATGAAGAATTAACTCGAGCATGCGCCAACTCCTCTTCAAGGAAAATTGCCTCTACACGAGAAAGGAACCTGCAACAACATTGTCAACAACTTTAATATGAACTATGTCCCTAGTAAATTGACTAATGAATGAAAGTTGATTTGATTGAGCCGGACTTGCTTGGTAGTATGCTTCAGCTCCTGAATTGCAAATGAGGGCGCGTAATGGTGGAAAAATTCTGTAGCGACGCAGCGTACTGTGAAACTGGAAAAGCTACAACCTTAACGCTAGGTTGGGTAGCAGGCTGGAGTTCCGCGAGGGATGACAGACCTGTCTTCCCGTCACGAAGTCTCCCTATCAGCTTAAACGCCGCTCGACGAAAAAGAGCTGTAAGAAAAGGACGAACTCGACCAGTTGGTATATCACCATGGTCACATTCGTGCCAATAATATGTACTAGACTCAATGTCGGCTACAACGAAATTCCACTTAAAATCGCGTTTCAAACCCAGATTCAAATTTAATGCAACTAAATCAAAAATTTTAATTTTTGAAACATTAGCTGCTACTAAATCGTTAAGATAATGAGTGATGGAGTTCGGCGGTTCGCCATTGCCCTGCCGCCTGGCACTTCTGCGAATTCAGCCTAGCTTTCGCTCATAATTACGCGTGGTGGTGTGGCACCGTAAAAACATCTAATAAAAAAAAAAATCTTAATTAATGTCTTGTAAAAAAAAAAACAAAAGTTTTATGTAAAAAAGTAAATGACAAAAAACAATCACACACCAAAAGAAAGAAAAAGTATATTGTTATTAATTATGAATCCATGTGAAAATGCGGCTAAATCTTCATCCAGATGATTCTTGCAATAATTTGCAGTCACGAAATGTATTTAAATTCGATACCTTGGTAGAGCGCTAGAGAATAAAAAAGAATTCCCAAATATTCCGTAGTAGTGATCCTTCCAATTCCTCTCAACTGCTCACATCCTTCACGAGTCACCAATTTGGAGGAAGCTCTCCTGTTAGAGGAAGCTCTCCTGTCGGAGGAAGCTCTCAATTAGGAGGAAGCTCTCCTGCTGCTCATCATCACGTCGGGGTCACCAATTTGGAGAAAGCTCTCCAGTTAGAGGAAGCTCTCCTGTCGGAGGAAGCTCTCAATTAGGAGGAAGCTCTCCTGCTGCTCATCATCACGTCGGGGTCACCAATTTGGAGGAAGCTCTCCAGTTAGAGGAAGCTCTCCTGTCGGAGGAAGCTCTCAATTAGGAGGAAGCTCTCCTGCTGCTCATCATCACGTCGGGGTCACCAATTTGGAGGAAGCTCTCCAGTTAGAGGAAGCTCTCCTGTCGGAGGAAGCTCTCAATTAGGAGGAAGCTCTCCTGCTGCTCATCATCACGTCGGGGTCACCAATTTGGAGGAATGCTCTCCAATTATTTGTGCGTGTGTTTACTGAGCTACCTTGAGTAGAAACTAGGATCTTCGGAATGTGAATATTTATTTAACCAACGTACAGTACAACGTTTGTAGCGTTGGGAAAAAGCTTGATAAAATTACATACATTAAAATTAAAACATTGTAAATGAATATTGTAGGAACTTCCTTTTAGTCTAGTGACAATGTGTATGTACTACTAAATTGTTGACAGGACATATCAAAAATAACAAAAGTAAAACTTATAAAAAGAACACTCTTAAAAACAATTAAATAAATCAAATTAGGAGCTCGACCAAAGAGGTCGGCTCTCGACGCCACAAAGATAACATTACAAATAATAATAACATAAGATAATAACAAATAAGATGGGTATTAAACCATCAGCACTGTGCGATGACTGTCAAAAGACCGATGACCTTTTCCATTTAGTGTTGGAATGTGTGCGGAATTCAGATATGAGAAGAAAAGTTCTTGGGAGCTCGGGTTCATTGCGCAATGGAGAGATCAATTGCTGGCTAGCAGAGCCTCTTTCCAGTAAAGCTGTAAGTTTATACCAATTTATTGATCGTTCCCTAGAATAAGGGAAAGGAGAAAGTACCCATGAGGCTGGCATGATCACCCAGGGTGTTCAAAGCCTCGTCAAAAAGATGATTAAAAAAAAAACATTACAAACGAGGTTAACCTGCTTTCGTGAGATAGGTATACATAAATAAAATCTCTGTGGTGAGATTAAAATAATCATAATCGCAAATTCGGCTAGGTTGACAAAAAGGCAATTTTCGTAAGTTTTGGAACGCAGTTCCTTAAAAGTGTTTTTGTTCTATTACCGAGCGTCACCGTATTTTATAAAATTTTGTGAAACAGTGGTTTATTTTGGTTTTTGTGATGAAGACGATACTATAGAAAAAAACTAAAATGTCGCTCGAAATACCTTTGATGAGCACCGATGAGGTGAATACTGAAATTGTTAGAAACTGCGTTTGTTGCCTAGTGTCAGTAACTATTTTAGCTTTATTATTTTCTATTTTCTTTAGGTGATCGAGTTAGATCCCGAGCAATTACCGTCCGGAGATGAAGTGCTCAGTATATTACAACAGGAACGTTCACAGCTTAATGTTTGGATCAATGTCGCTGTAAGTAAACTTAACCTTAAAACTTTCGTATTAAAGACACGTATTCATATATTTATACGTCTGAAGCTCGAAACGCTCAGTAAAAAGTAGTTTTTGTCAATTTTACGCATAGCTTTGAATATGTTATAGCTCGCGTATTACAAACAAAAGAAGATCGATGACTTCCTCAAGATATTGGAGGCATCTCGTGTGGACGCCAACATTGATTATAGGGACTTTGAAAGAGACCAAATGCGAGCCCTTGACATGTTGGCGGCGTACTACGTCCAAGAAGCAAATAAAGAGAAGTCCAAGGACAAGAAGAAAGACTTGTTCACTAAAGCCACTCTCCTTTATACAATGGCTGATAAAATCATCATGTATGATCAAGTAAGTCCACTATTTTAGTTGTATTTTACTTAATTGTTAAATCAAACAATGGTTTACCTAGCTATCTTCATTTTATTATGACATTCACATCTTTCGGTGTTACTATTTTTACAACATCCACCTCTTAACTTTAAAGTTTACATTAGGATTATAACAAACAGGTCAAACACTAGCTTGTCGGTGAATTCCTAAGCGAAATAGCTAAATTATGACATACATAAAGATTATGTGAAGGCAGTGTAAGAGAATCTGCAATATATCAAGTTCTAAACAACTGATTGAGTGGTAAAAACTGATGTAATGTGCCACAATTTGCCTCTACTACGTTTTTATTATTCTAGGACAATTATTATGTATGCATTCTTTAAAATAAAATACTTTTATTTTAAAGATCAATTTATTTCAAGATTGTTTTACAGAATCCTTTTTGTTAATAAATGATACTGTTATTTGATGTTTTGTTATTTGGTATTAAGCCAAATGTGTAAAAATATTCTGTAACTATTTGGTCAATCACTAGAATTTGATTGAAGAGAGAATCTCAACCAAAACTTGAAATTCCTTTTAGGTGAAAGTGACTTTGGCCCTAAAAACCCAGCATACACTTTAAAAATTTCAAATCAATGTTTTTATAGAATCATCTTCTCGGTCGAGCATACTTCTGTCTCCTGGAAGGCGATAAAATGGAACAAGCAGATGCCCAGTTTAACTTCGTACTTAACCAATCCCCAAACAATGTACCATCACTACTTGGCAAAGCTTGTATAGCATTCAATAGGAAAGACTACAGAGGTGCCTTAGCATTTTACAAAAAGGCTTTAAGAACTAATCCTGACAGTCCTGCAGCATTAAGATTGGGTATGGGACATTGTTTTATGAAGTTAAACAACCAGGAGAAGGCTAGGTAAGTGTTTTAATTTCCAACTTATTTACATTTATGAAAATAAACAGGATATACAAAATCCATCAAAAACAATACTAAAAAAATTAATATCCATTTGTACTGTTTTCATTTTTGAAATATAATTAACTTTTGCACTTCAACATGAAAAGACACAACCTATAAACACATTTTAATTAATATTAACTCATTTCTATTTCTAGGATGGCATTTGAAAGGGCATTACAACTTGACCCACAATGTGTTGGAGCATTAGTAGGCCTCTCAATATTGAAGCTGAATCTCCAGGAAAATGAGTCAAACAAGATGGCTGTTATAATGCTGTCAAGAGCCTATGCCATTGACCCTAAGAACCCTATGGTTTTGAATCATTTGGCTAATCACTTTTTCTTTAAAAAGGTTAGTCATAGCCAGCTTTTATTTTTTAGCTATGAATATTTTTCCTTACTTTTATTTGGTCTAGCATATTGACAATGTTCCTAGTAACTACATGTATTTAATTTTTATTTTAATCTAAATCATAACTTTTTGAAAACTAATCAAATCATATTGAGCCCTAACCACCTGACTTATCAAATTTAACTTAGCAACAAAATCAAGTTTTACAGATGTTTTTTTTTATAATATTTCAGTTGCAACATTGAAACTGAAGGTTCCTTTTATTTGTTATTATTATGTACTGTAATTGCTCATATAAAAGTTTGTCAGTTATGCTCTAGCTCTAAAAATGTAGTCTACATTAAAAAGCGTAATTTTGAGAAGCTGTCGCTTACGATATGTCGACGGTTAGGGCTCTATATATTGCCATACACATAGGATTAAGTAGGAACAAGCCCTAGAACATTTCATTTTAAGCCAGATTACCATTGAGAATTCATCAAAATCGTGCCGAGATAAGTGAGAATTCAAAACATTGCATGTTTGAATATTTTCTCATTCTCACTATGAGCAAGATATAAAATCAACCGTCAAATTTCACGCCTTTTTGACAAGTTGGACAGCCCTGGAGTCCCTAGAAATGTGTATTACAAAGTGACAAATCACTCACACTCTATTTAGTTCTTACAACTTACCAGCGTGCATCAACTTGTGAATAAATGCCCATATACACGAACCCAGTGCAGGTTGGTGGATTATATTCAAAGTCCACCCTTTTTGTGGATCTCTCAAGATGCTTTCCTTCACTGCCGAACTAGTGATAATTTTTAAAAATCTGTACTAAAGTTGGAACTCAGTGGTATAGACCCAAGATATGATTTCACCTCACAAATGAGTGTCTAGAATTGATAATCCATGGCTATCACTCATTGCTTTTATGGTGAATATGTATATTATATATCATGTAATTCTAATTATGTATATTGTACAATATCTACCTGTTGGCTGTGATCAAAAAAGTTTATTTCCTCTCATAGATTGTCTGACAGAGATTGATAAGATTTAGTGATAAGACTGCACTTTGTGAGGTCTTATCACTTATTGTCTTATGTCTGTTATTATTTTGTTTTGGTGTGCAATAAAGAGATTTATCTATCTATATATGTAAAATCTCATTTTCAATTATCAGGATTACAGCAAAGTCCAACATCTGGCATTGCACGCTTTCCACAATACAGAAAATGAGGCAATGAGGGCTGAAAGTTGCCATCACCTTGCCCGAGCATTCCATGCACAAGGGGATTGTGACCAGGCCTTTCAATATTACTACCAAGCCACACAATTTGCACCACCTAACTTTGTACTACCCCATTATGGGTTGGGACAAATGTATATTTATAGAGGAGATGCTGAGAATGTAAGTTTTATATGTCATTTCTATTGTTTTTTCTAACGCCCTCTTAAAACACCCTTGCTGCTGAATAATCTTTTATTCTAATAGAAATTCGAAGAATAATAGAATAATCTTTTCAGGCGGCACAATGTTTCGAAAAAGTATTAAAAGCTCAACCGGGAAACTATGAGACAATGAAGATATTAGGCTCGCTGTATGCTAATTCTCCATCTCAATCTAAAAGAGATATTGCAAGACAACACTTGAAGAAAGTCACTGAACAGTTCCCAGATGATGTAGAAGCATGGATTGAGTTGGCACAAATATTGGAACAGAATGATTTACAGGTAGGAACTACACTTTTATATCTATACATTTATAAAATAGTAACAAAACCTTGTCTACAAGAACTATTTTTTGAAAATAGTGATTGCATTAAAAAGTACAAATGTCATAGATTCCAAAACTACAATTTTTGGAATTTTTGTCTGTCTGAATGTGCATGTGCCGGTTCACGTTTAGGGTACTTGTTATCCACATCATTACGAAGTTCCCACAGGAATAAAACTAACATATTTACTGTAACGTCTATATGCACGAAGTTGCGGCCACTGCTAGTATATCAGAATAAATCTCAAAAAAGTAGTAAGTACTTTCGCTTCTGGTATTTTTTTTTGTGTAGCCTTATCTGATTAACGTAAGGTTAAATGTTTTAAGCACATAGTCTCCTAAGTATTTCAAATGACATTGACTACAGTAAAAACCATAGACATGACAGACAATGCAAGTTCTTTAATTTGTATTGAAACAACATGTCACGTCATGAGTAAATTTTAGTGATTAGTAATGACTCGGCGATGAAACGAAACATCTCCTTTAACTCGGTTCACCACATTTGACGAATTTTTACAGTTAATTCTAATTATAAATATTTAGGTGCATTATAGCGCACTTACGCATTTTCGTGTTGACATTCCTAGCGACATAATAGGAGCTTAGCGCCAGCTTCAGGCACACAACGATGTACAGCTTTCGCTAACTATCCTATATCTGTAGTAAATACTTATCACCATGTGGGGTTTCTGCTAACTATGAGAAAGGGTAATGGCAGGCGCTAATCGTAAAGGTAGATTTCGCTAACTATCGTATGGTTTAGTAAGATAAACAATATTGTGACAAAATCTCTATGTTCTCTATGCAGGGATATATTGTTTGTATATATTGGTGCTGATTGTTTTTTTTTGGAATTTAATCGTCCATTAATCAATATGAAGCCATTTAATCTCCTACAAATATTTCCTTTTCAGGGTTCACTAAATGCATACAGCACAGCAATGAAAATCCTCAAAGAGAAGGTAAACGCTGATATTCCTGCAGAAATACTCAACAATGTAGCGGCCCTACATTACAGACTAGGAAATTTACATGAAGCTAAAAATTATCTGGAAGAAGCATTAGAGAGGTAAAAAAATGTATATTGTTTTAATAAATTGGATAGTACATATACATTAATTTTAGTTATATGAGAAGATTATTAGATTATTTATATTCAATATTTAAAAATAAAAATAAGCGGTAGGTACTAAAAATATGTTTTCATAATTCATTAAAAAATTAGGTAGATAATGAAATGAGCATGAGAATATTTGAGATGGGAAGCTATTGCTATCTGTCACAGGTCACTCACGCGTAGATATAACTACTGTCATTAACACAATAGTGCAATCCTTTTATAACTTTGACTTCTAAGTAGATACATTCCTTCATTCATTTTTCTAGATTGATTTCCACATACCAATTTCTAATATTAATTATAATGTATAATTATTAATTACATAATTATTAAATAATTAAACAACTTAGTAAATTAAATACTTAGTAACCAACAATCAAATATTCTCCTAATTTTTTGAAATTATGTTTCTAAAAAATATAAAGAGAAACAGGTTGTGATAAATAGAGGATTCTCGGTCTTAATAACAATTTACGCAATCTGCATAGAAGTTAGTTTCCAATAGCATGGTCCAAGTCTAATTCCAATAATTCCAAGAATTATCTTGGAAATCGCCTTGAAATTGTTATTTTATTTGTTTTTATGTAACTAAAACTAATGGGCCGATTTTGGATTTTCTGTGACCAACCCTTGTATCGTCCACTGCTGGAAACGCGGCTCCTCATGCATGCATGGGGGAAGTATAGCCATAAATCAGCACACTGTTCAAGCAAATTGGCGAGTCCACTATTTAGAGGTGGTGTAGTTCCTCAGGGTTTGATTGTGGTAGTGTCTTTGCTATCCTATAATCGAAGAGATTAGATGGTGCTGGTCAACATCACAGCTAAATAAACAAAATATCTATTTTGCTGTAGAGAAAAAGCGGACGCGGAGACTCTAGACGCTCAGTACTACAACTCAATAGCTGTCACAACTACATACAATTTGGCTCGACTCAATGAAGCGCTGTGTATATACAACAAGGCAGAGAAACTATACAAGGACATACTGAAAGAACATCCCAACTATATTGATTGTTATTTAAGGTATTTTTTTTATAAGTATCTGCATAATAACAGTGTATATACTGTTTTTAGAGACATTTTAGCTTTTAAAATTTCAGCAAAAATTAGTCCTATAAAACTTATATTACACGTAGCATTAAGCACAGTTAATTACATTCTCACAGAAAACTACAATAACATGTACTGCATTTCCCAATCTATCTTATTCCCTTAATGTGCAAATGTGTTGTGCCAATGAGTGAGATATACCAGAGCCCATTCCTTTCCATACCCATTTTCCCAACCCTTTCTTCAAATTCATTCTTGAATCAGCGTATCCGTTGAAGGTAGACAGTGTATCCGAGGCTAGCTATTGTTAATTTTAATTCTGAACTGACACTGGCTTGTATCACACATGTCCATTGGCGATAGTATTCACTTTCAGGTGAACTATCTGTTCGTCTGCCG
This sequence comes from Sesia apiformis, assembly GCA_914767545.1. Lineage (NCBI taxonomy): Eukaryota > Metazoa > Arthropoda > Insecta > Lepidoptera > Sesiidae > Sesia > Sesia apiformis. The sequence goes on from OU611958.1 coordinate 4,768,716, forward strand.
CCTTCTTTCTATAAAAAGAAATTTATAAATAATAAAATCGTAACACATGTGAATATTGTGAAATGCTACGTAACACGTAACATATGAAATATTGTGAAAGAAATCATTGCAGTGTCCTCTAAGAACGATCCAGAATCCGAAACAACTGTTTTTAGAATTATTGTCCATCTGAATGCGTGTCTGAATCACGGAATAACTACTAGACGGACTTAAATGAAACTTTAGTTTTAGCTTTAGTGCCGGGTTAACATTTATTGTATTTTTATCCATACCGATATTATCCATATTTATCCATTTATTGAGTTCACAAGTCACGCGAACGAACTTTTTGGCGGGAACTCGAAAAGTTTTTGTTAATTATAGTTTAATTATACATAACGGTGAGAACATATCCCTCCACCCTTGCCGCAGTCTGCTAAAAATTGTGTATTGTGGATTTAGAGATTTGATAGTGATAGTTTATTAAACTTCAATATCTTTGTGATAATCAAATAAACGCACAAAACCGACAGCTCTTCACTTGGACGAGACTGGACATTTACCAGATGCTTTTTGAATTGTTTTGACATGAAAATTGTTAATTACGAAGAAAATTCGACACTAGCACAATGAGCTAATTGCCAATTTTATAATATAAAATAATAATAATTACTTTATTTCACAAAATGGTACTTAAATTCCATATCAGTTAGTAAAAAAATAACTTTCAATCTAGGGTTCGTATGAAAATAATAATAAAAAATAATAATTTACTAGGTTAGGATGTATGGCGCGCGACAAAGGTCAGATATACGAAGCCTCTGACTGGTTCAAAGAAGCCTTAAAGGTGAACACAGAGCATCCCGACACGTGGTCGTTACTCGGGAATCTACACTTGGCACAACAGGAGTGGGGCCCGGGACAGAAGAAATTCGAGAGGATCTTACAGAACCCCACCACATCCAATGATGCATACTCCTTAATTGCTCTCGGTAAGTCACTTAGTTATTTACTAGGCTAGTGTGTATAGCGCGTTACAAATGTCAGATCTACTAAACGTCACACTTAGTTTTGTTAAAACAAGCGCTGGCGTCTTATGTTGGTGCTATTGAACCTTAACTTGTAACTATATTAGTTTCGAGCCTTTAACTGCAAGGGTTTAAGACCATCAAACACTAAAATTTGGACTATAACGCTCACTAACCTTTAACGCTAGAGCCTTAAAAGTTAATTAGCGCTCACTCAGCGCTCGAGCGTTCAACAATTACCTGAAAGTGAACACTGAACACCACGCACGACACGTGATCACTTCAACGATGCACACTCTTTGATTGCACTTCGTAAGTCACTTGGTTCTGTTTTATATTTTTTTTATTATTTATTTACAGTATTAAGATATTTAATTTTTTATTAACTTCAATGTAACATCGTACTAAAGGTGACCTTTGGGTTGATCAGGAGAGGTTTAATTGGGAGGAGCGTGAAAAACTCGAAATGAGATTGTATGGTGAAATGAATATAAAATACAGATACATACATGAATCCTTGGCTTCTAAATTAGAAGAAATTATGGTTTAGGGGAATTTATTCAGGAGATATTTGAGAGCAAGAATCCCAAAAAAATGTCAAAATGTACCATTGACATGTTTCAGGAGCGAATGAAAATATTGATAATATGAATCCAGACAGCCTGCTTATTAAATATTGAACGCGTTCATGATCTGTAAGATCGGGATTTTTGTGAATAGCTCGTTTGAACGATTCGTAAAACATTGGCCATTTCATTGGATCACCAACAAACCCAGTTAAATCTAATTCCGGTAGCCTAACGGATTTTGGAGTTTTGGTACGCGTATCTGGTTTGTTGTTAGTTGACCACTCTGAAGCGACATACTTGCAATGGCAATGTAAATCTTCAAATGAATTTATGGGATCATAATTAACCGCATACTTCGAACTTCTGTGGGTACTTTTAAAGATAAATCAAACACAGACTGTATGCGGCTGAATAAAAGCGTCGCGTTTGCCTATTAGTTTCAAACGTATTATTTCAGTGCGATTAATACTATCTTTCGTATCCTTATTCCTACTCATCTTGTTACGTATTTTTATCAATTAGAAACTTCAGAAAATGAGCTGACTGATGGGTGCTACCCGCAGCGCGATAAGCGGTGAGTTAATATGGCGGACGGCGCGGCGGAATGTTAAGACTCGCGCTAGCCGGTTTACGCAAAACGATAGAAACGAATTCCGAAACATATGCTTTAAGAATATAGATCAGTCTGCGAAGTAGAATGAATAGATAATATTGTGATGAATTATTATTAGCAGGTAGATAATTAGGGAGATGGCGTTTTTTGATGTAGGTATTTTGCGGGGCACTATATTTGAAAGCGGGTTTCTGCTAGGGGAAACAAATCTGACGGTGAAGAAAAGCGGTGGAAACATGAATCATTTGCAGGATATGCGGCTCGAAGGCCAAAAGAAATTTGGCTCGAAGGACCAAAGAAATGTGAACGCGACAGCTAAGCGATATAGCCGTACGCTAATCCACGTGCGGATCCATAGGTTTTTGCTGATAAAATAGCCAAAATAGAAAGCCTGACCTTATATGCCGAGAATCGCTGTTTTCCGACCAAGCTTACGGTTTCCTTGTGTTGTTCCCAGCCTGGTAGCGCTTCTTCTCGGCTTCTTGACCTTCCACTTGGTTTAAGTGTCCTTCGGCACTAAGCAGCTATACTAGCGGTATAGAAAGGACACAGCGTGTGCCAATTCTGGGGTCCAGGAGACCACCCAAATACGCGGGTTTCACAATCGACCGGCTACGGGAGGGGTCGATCGCTAGACTGTTCACATTATGTCTGTCACCACGCGGTTTCCTCGCAAACCGTTACTAATGTATTAGCGGCGACGAAGTTGAGTTAAAGACTCCGATTAGCGGAATTACAGTCGTGGACAGAGCCCACGACCACGCGGTTTCCTCTCGAGTGGGAATAGACCCAGCTGCGGCGAGGTCGAGCCATAGACTGTTTGGTATTATTCCTGAGGCCGTCTCTCGCACCCCCTTATAGGGAGGCGGAGGAAACAATTCCGGGATTTCTCCCTTAATGTGGTTTCGCCTCTGTCCGTTAATACGGACAGGTCCTTGAGGTGACCCTATTGGGTCTTTGGTCATTTATCCTTGATAGGGATTATTTGAGGCTTTGTTGCTAGCTCCCGCCCCTTTTTGGGCGGCGGTGTCTTAAAAGGCCCCGACATTTGACTCGTCCGCAGGCGTGATCAGGTCGCGTGGGAAGGCCTTGCCATCGGGTAGCCGCGCGTGCAGCGGCGCCAGCCCTCTGATGTGAGCGAGGCGCGATGCATCAGCGTGAACGAACATAGTTGTGGCAAGGCGGCCGATGAATTCTGTCAGGCTCTCCATGTGTAGGTCCCTCTGGATCGTGGCGTTCCTCACGTAGCGTGGGGCACCGGCGATGTACGCAGGGCAAGGGATTGCTGCGCTTGCAGGGCTTGTCTGTTGGTTTTCTGCACCAGGGCGTACCATGCCGGTGCAGCATACGTGAGGCGGGGTCTCAGGTATGTTTTGTAGACCCCGAGCTTTACATGTAGAGGGACTACATTCTCCAGCGGCTGAAGCTTCCAGGTGGCAGTCGGTTGCCCGTGCGAGCGCGTGGGCGAGCGTGATAGTGATACGCGCGCGGAGTCGGTACGCGCGCGGAGCGCTGGTCATTCGCTGGGCACGGAGTACGGTCGCGAGCGGGCCGCGGGGCCGATTCGCGCGCGGGGCACGGTGTTTGTTCGCGTGCGGGGCACGGAGATAGATTGCGTGCGGGTCGCGGGACAAATTCGCGCGCGGGGCGCGTGGGCGGATCGCGATCGAGCCGCGGAGGCGAGTCGCGGTTGAGCCGCGGAGGCGAGTCGCGGTTGAGTCGCGGAGGCGAGTCGCGATTGAGCCGCAGAGGCGAGTCGCGGTCGATCCGCGGAGGCGAGTCGCGGGCGGGGCGCTGAGGCGAGTCGCGCAAGAGCGGTCTGCGCGAAGAGCGCGCTGACACGCGCGGGATGCCCTCAGAAGGGCTAGTGACTGAGCCCTTAAAAGGGCTCGAGGAGCGCGAGCTTTCGCTCGAGCTCATGACTTATACGGGGGGTGTATGCCACTGCGACCAAAAAGGGAGAGGCGAACGCCAGTCACCGCATACCTTGCATCCGGGGGATCCCGCTGGTGGGAAGCCGGGGCTTAGTACACGGCGAGGGCTACCTCTCTCCCCTGGCAACTAGAGGTAAGGTTGTCCCCGCCGCAGCCAATGAATGTGGGTGAACTCCGAACTGGTTTCCTCGAGGAAGCTAGCAGTTCTTTTTTTTTTTTTTTTTGCGGTCCGAGCAGTGAACGATAGCGGTGTATTATCGTCGGCACACGTAGCACTCACCCGTCAGCCACGGTCCAGCCGCCCTGTTTGGTATGCAAAGGTGCAGCGATATAAAAAGGATCGGTGGAGATTATTTGAAAATGTGGGTAATAAAATATAATCTTACCCTACAAAATAAAAGCACCAATGTTATTGGCGCGAACATTAATCTTACTAAAAATAATCAAGTTCAGAAGATACAGCGAAGGAACACCAATAATCTCCTCATTCATGTAAGAACCAACTATGGTCGAAAAACCGTCATGTTTAAAGTGATGAAATTGTACAACACATAGTCAAATAATATTAAGGAAATAGAGTCAATGAACATGTTCAAAGAAAACGAAAGGCCTATGTATTAGACCAATTTGTAAACATTGAGCTTGGTCTTATTTTTTTCTTTTGTACTCGTATTATTATGTAATTATTTAGAGATCGGACTTTTGGGTGCTATTGACAAAATATGTCATCAAAAGTATGGATACGACAAAAAAATTCCGGGAAAAATTCCCTGTCTCGGAATTACATATATCACTGGGATATCTAATATGGATGAATGTCGGAATCACGAGTTCGATTATTATGTAAAGAATGAATACGACTAAAAAAAAAACTTCAATGCTTAAGAATGTGGTATTTAGTAATAGATGTAAAAATATTAATGATGAGATTCCGAATAGGATAATTGTTTACTAAATAAAACACTCATATAAATTTACAGGGTATATTTCTTGATTTAAAATACAAACAAAACAAAGTCTCTTAGGTATATAAAATATATCAGAATAAGATAGTACTCACCAAAAGCATGTTTTCGGGAAAAAACATATTTAAATACTTGTCACGCAAATATATTTTTTCCCGGTGAGTATTCTCCTTACAACATGTTACATAGGGTATGTTACATAGTATTAAAAAAATTATGAAGTCAAAATAAAAGTTTTCTTTCATTTTCTTGTCGCCGATATGGACTGATGTGCTTCATAAAGATTGATTTTTACTTTTGAAAGTGATTTTGCACTTAGTGCAATAGATAGAGTTTGTCGCAGGGTCGAACGTTAATTCTGGGTGGTCAGCTATCCACTTCAGAACAGTTTGTCGCGTAATATTTGCCATATCTGCTACACCTAATAAAAATAAGTATCGTTGTAGCTATATCTTTATCTATCTTTACCACTTGAAATACAGTTACCTAACAAAGTAAAACAATTGTTGATTTAAGTAGAACAGTAAAGTAGCAATATAGTAAAAATATTGGAAAAAAATCTGTTTAGGAGTCAGATTAAAAACAATACTATGGTGCATTGATTTAGAAAAAGAACAAGTAACACAGAAAATAGGAAATATTCAGTAGCTATTAATTTACTCACCTTGACAAAAGTTGTTGTAAAATATCCAATCAAAGCAGCAAATCGAAGTCCGTTTTGTCAAGCCAAAAGTGCCGAGTGAGGTAGAATCTAAGATAAAGAAATACAATAAGCTTAAGAGGAAGTTTACTAGAGACTTGAAGCACGTTACCTATATAGCTAAAGAGCAGTTTTGCTATAATTAGAACTAAACTAATTTGAACTCAAATATTTTCAAATAGGACTCCAAGGAAAACCGAATTTGCAATCTCAGCCTTGTCTATATCGACTAGTTGCCACACTGCAAGTTTGTAGGAATTAAGTAAAAAATTGCTACAATATCACTTTTATTTACCAAAAAATAATATGCAATCCTATTTAGTTTAACACAATATTTAAAAAATCTACTCACCCAAACAAAGTCCAATCAATGCCAAAGGTATCCAATCCAGTTGTAATAATCGTAGTCCGTTTTTCAAGCCAAAAATGTCAAGTTATGCAGTGAAATCCAAAATCCAGGTATCGCGCAGGGGTCAACAAATAATGGCACAAAACACACGGATAGCAAACTGAACAGCACTCGACAAACCGAAGTAAGCGAATGATTCAAAAAATGCTCGAGATTAGAGATGGGTCAACTCAAGCGCTCAGTTCAAATATAACAAATATACCTACCGCCTTTGAAATATTGCCGACAATAGTGACAGTAGGTATGCTCAATAGTTTTCTAGGTATTTTGCAAGAGATAAGCAATTTTTATGGCTGTCGTCAAAAGGTTTCTTTTGTTCAATTTTGGGTACCTATTTATGGTTATTGTTAACTTAAAATTGTGAGATTGCACGTATGACAAAAACTCCACTTTAAGCTTTAAATTCTAAAATATTTGTTAATAATATTTTTCTAAAATTAATACAATTTATAAACATTTTTCAAAACTTTAATAACGAATTACGGAATTTCCAATTCCGAAATGTCATATCCATGTTAGTGACAACGTCTAAAATAGCACCCAATCGCCGATCTATGGTAATTATGCACTCTCGCTGTTACTATTACTTTTAATTATAAATTATATTCTCATATAAGTGAAACGTATGCTTCTTAAGAGAATAAAGACTCGTTAAATTGAAACCGAAAAAGTGGTTTCTACATGATATATTTTTCTCCAATTCTTAGGTAACGTATGGCTTCAAACACTTCATCAACCGTGTCGCGAGAAGGACAGGGAGAAGAGGCATCAGGAGCGCGCGTTGGCCATGTATAAACAAGTGCTCAAAAGCGACCCTAAGAACATATGGGCAGCCAATGGTATCGGCTGTGTTTTGGCACATAAGGTAAGAGAAGTAGATTTTTTATAGAAAGGTGGTAGACTAAATGTGTGCTACTTTTTTATAAAAAATAAGCAGTTACTGTCGCTTAGACCTGAACATTGTAAACCAACTCTCGCTAATTAAAAAACATAGTTTATTGCCCCATCGAATTAAATTTAACATGGGATAGCATAAAATATTTTTTTTGACAATATACAATTTTCACATATTCACTGCAATAAAAGGAATTGTGTGTCAGTGCAATGCTGAATAGACACTGTATTAATGCCATCCAGTGTTGTTTCTCAGCGCGACTTGCTTCTCAAGTGACACCAGAATTTAAGAATTAAAAGCACTAGAAGATGTAACTGAACTCCAGTGCAATTTCAATATTTTTGTTATCATCTTTAATAACTCCCCGTTGCACAGACACGTTCGCGCTATTTTTTACGAGTTTTCGAGATCTGCGCGAATCCGCATAGTTGCGGGATCCCGCGGACCTTCAAATTATGCGGAATCCCGCGGGATTGCAATCCCTATACGTGTCGTACTGCGTTAGCTCTTTTCGGGGTGCATTCCCAGTAGTTGAAATGATAAGTTCCATTATTGAACAAGTGGGAATAATTTTTCCCAGTAGTATCGAAGCTGATATATGTTAACGATTGAACTACTGGGAATAGCCAGAATAGGTAGTCGCACTAGTTCAATTAAACAAAAAGTAAAACTACTTTTTGTTATTTTTACCTAGATAATCAAATTATTATTGGAATATATTGCTTTTTTTTACCACTGCCAATGGATATCTGTATCGCCGGAGGGTGTGCAAGAAAAAATAAATATTTAACCCGATGGGCGGCGGTAAAAAATAATATATATGCCAATAATAATTTGAATATCTAGGTAATTATAAGAAAAAGTTGTTTTAATTTTACCCGTTATTTGACTATTCCCAGTAGTCCAATCGTTAACATAAAACAGCTTTAATTGAATTACTCCGAAAAAGTAGCAATACAGCCGTAACAGTGATGTCATCACTTATAAAGTTATACTTCACATTTTTCGCTATAATTTCTAAGCTCTTGTCCAAAAAAAAAAATCATACGATATGTTGTACATGTCTAATTCGTTCCAAAAATTAATAACGAATGATTCAATTATAAAAAAAATTACCGCAGCCTCATTATTTTCGCAGGGTTCTCCTACAGTGGCAGAAGTGTCCGAACTCTCGCAGCCTCCTGAAATTCGCGAAATCCTGAAGTTGTCTATTATGAGTTGTAAACGTGTTAATTTGATTATTTTTGTGTCAGAGTTGCGTGAACGAAGCCCGCGACATATTCGCACAAGTACGCGAGGCGACGGCCGAGTTCCCCGACGTGTGGATGAACATCGCGCACATATACGTCGAGCAGAAGCAGTACATCAACGCGATACAGATGGTGAGTCCCCACTTATGTTGCAAGTATTCATGTTGGTTCCATGTCTTGACTAGATTTCAAGGTAGTGGTGTGAAATAAACGAGAATCCTCCAGCACAATGTTTTTATTTTATACTGTCTTATTTATTATGTTTATCTGTTTTTATTTATTTTATACAAGAAAAGTCTGTAGTAAAAACAAATACAAAAGATACAATTGTAAAGGTTATTTGGTAAACGGTTTTAATTTACATTTAGAAGCAAAATTCGCAGTTTAAAAGGGGTTGAAACATTTTATATGGAGGCTGACATACCTACTTACCGCCATTTTGAAAAATACTCGAATTTGAGGTCGCGGCCGCCAACCAAATGTTATTAAATCGATAAAAGACGCCAAATCAAATAAAAATATCCCTAAGTAAAATCTCCCTAAAACGTATCGGAACTGAGATAATCAAGGTCAAATCTTTCAATTATTGTCTCGGTTTCTAGACGTTTTAGAAATATTCACTTTAGAACATTTTCTGTTTATTTTGAGGCCTTCTGTAAATCAAAGGTGATAACGACACACCGTCCTTATCACCCAGTCAAATGTGCTGGTGAGAAATATTTTCTTATGTCTAAAGCAGATTTAATAAATCCATAGAAGACATTAAAATAAGCAAAAAAAAAATCATAGGTAAAATCTTCTAAAACGACTAGAAACCGAGATAATTAATATCAAAAGTTAGAACTTGGACTTTGATTATCTCAGTACATAGACGTTGTGGGAGTTTTTACCTAACAACATTTTTTGTTTGTTTTAATGTTTTTTCTATCGATTTATTTAGGTTTTGTGGACGGCTGCAAAATCGGGTTTTTTTCAAAATGGCGGAAGGTAGGTATGCCACTTAGGTCACATGCCCTTTATTGCTTGTTTCAGTACGAGAATTGCGTTCGCAAATTCCGCTTATACCACGATGTAGAGTGGTTGACGTGGGTGGCCCGAGCCCAAGGGTTGGCGGGGCGGCCCGCGGCAGCCCGCCACGCACTCCTACGGGCCCGTAGGGTTGCCCCTCACGACCCCGCCCTACTCTACAATACGGCCCTCACGCTGAAGAGGCTCGCCACACACGTGCTCAAGGACGAACGGTCCTCGCTAGCTATGGTCATGAGGGCCGTACACGAGTTACAGGTGTCTCACAGGTGATAGGGTAGTTTTTTTTTCTTTTCGTATGTGGCAATATCGCAATAAGCATTAATACCAGTGTCGAGTATTCTTTGTAACAGTTCGAATCAAAATTCAAAACACATCTTGTCAATGTTAAGTCCTAAGTTAGGAGGAGGTTAATGTTCAGTCAGTCGCTAGTTAGGAGGACTGAAAAGTTAGGAGTTGCTCAGTATAGTGAGGACAGAAGTATTGGGACTCCAGGAGAATGCAGTCTTATGCTTTTATTTGATTATCACGAATATTATGCACAACATTTTGAACTATAAACTATCACTATAAAGGCACAAAACCTACATACAATACACATTTTTACAATAATCAAACAAAAACTCAACCTTCACTTTTAGAGTTCCTGTTAAAAAGTCAATAGGATTTATGTACATATTCTTGGAACGGACTAACGACTTGGTCTTCGATGCTTCTGATTCAGTCACCACCGGCGAACTTCTGAAAGTTCTTCTTTTGACGAGCTTTAGAGGAAGCCTACATCCACCATTGGAGAGACATAAGTTGAAGGAGTTCGCTCACTATAGCAGACCATACTATGACGGTAAACAGCGACACAACAAAATATTCTATGGAATTATATGAAGCAACGCCTATATTACACTACTAGCAGTGATAGCCTAGGGGTATCTATACTCGACTCACATTCGTGTGATTGTGAGTTCAAATCCTCGGCCCGTACCACTGAGTTGCTACTTAAGTACGGATTTTTAAGAAATAAAATAAGAAAAAGAATCCAGAAATAAAAAAAATCTGGAGTATTTGATCCACTAATCCGCACTGGGTCCGCGGGGTGGATCACGGCCCGAAATCCCCCCAGCGATTTACTAGGAGAGGCGTGTACTCTGCAATGGGACGTTATGGGCTGATACGAGATCTATAATACTACACTGTACCATGACTAACCGAAATGGAAGCAACACCGCACTGCCCGTCAACGTATTCTCGCCTAAAATATTTTGCAGACGGCAGCACGCGACGTTGTCAAACGGGTCAGCGATGCGATTAAGGCTAAATCCTTATTAGACTATTTGCTAAGGGCCTTGCTTTTGCTAAGGGAGTAAAGTGAATTGATACCTTTATTGCATTATACTCTATCTATTCTATTACTCAGTAGAACAAAAGCGGTGGGATATGTATGTAATGGTATGTAAGACTTATTTATACTTGTCACTTTATGAGATTAAATGTAAAATGAGCTCTGGTATCTCTCAATTACTTCGGAGATCCGTATATGGAAATGTTTCACGACAGTCTTTTGTGAGGTTAAAGTAGTCCGACCAGTAGGGTGTATCCAGCGCCCTCTAAATCTCCATTACGAGTATAATTTGGTCTATTTGGGAAACTACATGACTTGCACAGTTTCTTCCTTTCGACGTGTGCTAGGCTTTAAACAAATTTGTCTTGGTTTGTAAATCTACTTAGAACATGACGTACGCAATAAATATCAAATCGAATGATTAATTTGCAAGGTTTGCAGCTTGCTCGTCATGTTTGCCAGAACTACCGTAAAAAAAAAATATGAAATTATTATACAATATTAATTAATATCAATTATAATTATTATAGATAAATAATAATAATAATTTATTGAATCATAACAACATCACCATAAATAATATTATAATAAAATTCCTTTCGAAAACAAACGAGGTGACGAAATAACATTCATCGTTGCAGCCATGCCCTGCACTAGGCAAGCCTGTGTTGCAGGCGAATAGAAAAAACGATATCCGCAGGTACTTCCTACGCCTGGCATCTACTGAAGGCGTGGAAGGCGCAGAACGCGCTCGCTACGAACCAGCGGCAGCAGCCGCGGAGGCGCGCACTTGCGCCGATCTGCTCTCACAGGCGCAGTGGCACATGACGCGCGCGCGCCGACAACACGACGAGGAGGTCACACTGCGAGACCGACAGAGGGAGCAGCGAGAGGCCTTCCGCAGGCAGCAGGTACTGTACCACATTAGCCTGTGTACAGATATAAGTCTATGGTGCAGACTATTCCTGCGCCTTGCGTCTACTGAGGATACGAAAGCGCACACGTGCGTCAGGCGCACTTAGTGGCAAATGTAGTGGCATCTGACGAGGAGGTCACACTACGAGACCGATAGAGGGAGCAGCGCGAAGTCTTCCGCAGGTAACAACTAACGTAACATTAGGCTGTGTACAGATATGTCTATAGTGTAGATACTGTGGATCGTACTGCTTTCACAAGCGCAGTGGCACATGACTCGCGCGCCGACAACACGACATGGAGGTCACACTGCGAGACCGACAGAGGGAGCAGGTACTGTAGCAATGTTCGGTGTACTAGATATAGGTCTCGGGTGTAGATACTTGCACCTGGCTTCCACTGTGGGCGTGGACTACACCAGTATCAATAGGTTGTTTAGAAACAGTTGTAAATATAACACTCTTCCAAGGACCGCCACCGCACACGATCTTCCGTTTCTCTCATCCAGCAAAACTGGCGAACTTCTTCAAGTAGTCGGCCCAACATACCATTATTACCAACAACCATCCTGGATTTAGCACTCATCCAAGAACCGTCACCGCATACGATCGTCTGTTTCTTCCTTCCTGGGAAACTAACGAATTTCTTAAAGAGTTGGTCTACTACACTATTACCATCCCGACTTTACATTGGCGACATAATAAGCTCAGACCGCTGTCTCTTTGTTTGTCGAAATATTGCGATTACTGATTATTTTACTTATTTTGTTATTTCCTGTTAGTAATTAAACAACATTAGTTAAACAAACTCACAATTTATCTTTATGTTTATTTTTTTTAATAAACTCCAATCGGATCTTAATGACTTTGCAGGAAGAAGAGCGTCGCCGTCGTGAAGAAGAGCAACAGAAGAGTACAGTGGAGATGTCGCAGAAACGGCAAGAATTCAAGGAGAAGACAAAGAACGCTTTACTATTCGCGGACATGCCTTCAGAGAACAAGAGCAGAGGTGGGCGCGGAAGGCGAAGGGATGAATACATTTCGGACTCGCCGGTTAGCGGTAGCGACGCACCTAGAGAAGATGGGTAAGTGGTATCAAGACACAAACATTATCACACCATATCAGCAGCGTTTGTCTCTCTACTGCTAGATATAGGTCTCTCCCGCAGACCGCCACACAAGGTCTTCAGCTCCTCTCATCCCCCCACTCCCGGCGATTTTCTTCAAGTCGTCAGACCACGTGTCCACATTGCTCGTCCAACACTACGTTTCCCGGCCCGTCGTTTCTATTCGAGGACTCGTTTTGGAAAATTTTGGCAATTGCCAATCCTTACAACTTGGCCAGAAGGCGAAAAGTTGTGAGATTAAAAAGACTTGTAAACTTGTAAAGAGACTTGTAAACTTGAAAGTTAATGAATTCTCTTAAGCTTATAAACTTCTCCTGAAAGATCATTTTGTGTTTCTCCAGTGCGAAAATATGATTGGGGCAAAAATACTTGGACTTGTTTGTGCCCCCTTCTTTTACGTGTCCCGTAACACAACATGTTTGGACGCAACATGTTTCGATTTTGTATTAAATGTAGTTTCATAATCTGCATCTGACTCAATACATCATTAACAGTCTCGTTTTACTATGAAAGTCACAGCTTATCATCAAATGTATGTTGTTGCAGTGAGAAGCGTCGTCGGAAACGCGAAGGCGGTGAAGGGCGCAAGGGTCGCTCTAAGAAAAGGCGTGAGCGCGCGTCGGGCAGCGATAGCGACCGACCGGCGAACAAACGAGGCAGAAAAAGGGTATGTGATGTTATATAGGTAACATTATCAGCTACCAAATAATGGTAACTATGGGCGCGGATGAGCTACGTGCGGGTTGGCAAGTCTACTCTCTAGGTGGTGTGGTTCCTCAAGGCTTGTGGTAGCGACTCGTCATCCACGGAAAGAGAGATAGGGTGGTGTTACCGCCAATAATGAAAAATGGAACATTGTTCATATGATCAATCAGTTTCAATTTTGAATAAGTTGCTGCCTGATATAAAAGAGTCTTTATATAATACAAATGATTTTAAATGCAAATTAAAAAAGTTTCTTTTAGTAAGTTGCTTTTACTCCCTTGAAGATATATAAATTGATTTTTTTTTTTATGGACGAAGGCGGCAGACGAGCATACAGTCCACCTGATGGTAAGTGGATACTGTAGCCCATAGACATCCGTGATACATGCCAACATTAGTCCAAAATGATAAACGTTGGCACGCCCCCGGATGCGCTGCCTACCTTTAGATATGGGACTGGATTTGGAGAAAGGGTTGGGGAAATGGGGAGGGATATAATGGGAATGGGCTCTGGCACATCTCACTCACTACCGAAACACGTACGTACGTTAGGGACACAAGATTAAGTGGGAAATGCAGTACATTTCAAGGTAGTCTTCTGTGACTACCTTGAATGTGACCTTCTGTGACGTGACTAGTCTTCTGATTGACTAAATAGTTGATGTATTTTTTTTAACAATAAATTTAATCTCAAAATAAAAACCATTTTGACAAAGCATTACTTATTCATTATTAGCAAGTACATTATTGTTGACGGTATTAAGCCGGTGCAAAGTATTGAAAAAGTGGGAGACATTGATTGCTTACAAATGAAGAATAAACAAATTATTGATGAATTATAGTTTGTGCCATTTGGCGAGCATTCACATCTCCCTACTAATGTACTCGTGTTTAAGATAGCGACATTTGCCAATGTTCCCCGTAATGAGCGAAAATAGCTATCGCCAGCGTATCGTGGTCGCAGCCACGTTGACACGAACGTGGCTACTTCCATAAAGTCGCTATCGTAAACACGGGTACATTAGTGCGGAGTGAAAGTCGAGTTAATGACCGCTACTGCCATACTAAATGGCACGGAGTATAATGCAAAGCGAACTGTTCACATATTTTTGAAGTTCATCACTTACGTATTATTAGAGACTTGACGAGTTCAGATATTATAGATTGTTAACATATTTGTTGTTTCGTGAGTAGTTCATATACATTTGGACGTAAACATTCTTATGCACAAATACCGCGTTCATATATCTTTGACGAACTGAAAACGTTAATATATTTTTGGACGTAACTCAGTCACGTCTAAAAAAAATAACCATTTCAAATTTCAATTGTGATTTCACCTTCGATGTCACTTGAATTAATGAATTAACGCAAATGTACTATAAATACATATCTCAATTTTTATTCCAGACAGAAAAAGGTATCGGTCGCCGTGAAAAAGCAAAAGCTAAAGCAGCTGAAGATAAACTCAGCGCGAAGCAACGCATGAAGATAGTTTCCAAAGCGACTATATCTACATCAGAATCTGACTCGGATACCTCAAGAAAGTCGCGCAGTCGTAGTCGCAGTCGCAGCGGCAGTCGCAGTCCAGTCGCGGTTAAAGGACGCAGGAGAATCAAGTCTGCTTCTGACAGTGACAGGTAAATCCATCGATATTATTAATCTAGTTACTGTATCCACCTGGGAGTCCGAATCGGATACATCCAGAAAATCGCGCAGTCGCAGTTTGGATGCGCATCCAAATGACGCAGGTGGATCAAATCTGCTTCTGACAGGTAAATCTATTGATATCAATATCACGCTCCGCTTCATATTTCTGACACAATTCAGAAATATACAATGTGTATTTGTGTATTTCCTTTATAACGGAGGTATGTCGGATAGTCTCTAACTGTCTCCGTAGCCTGTACCGCTCCAAGAATTTTCTGTCATCTGATATTAAGGCTTTGTTGGTGCATTCACTTATCTTGCCCATTATTGATTATACAGATGTTTGCTGCTCTAAGTCAGGATCTTCTTAACAATTGTTTACGTTTTATCTTTGGTTTCCTTAAATACAATCACATATCTTATTACCATTCTCAGCTTAAGTGGCTACCTATCCGAGAGTGGCGATATGTAAGAATGCGCTGCTCCCCTCTCCTCAATTGTATACGATCCAAGTTGGCCAGAGTATTTGAAATGTAAATTTCACTTTCTGGGTGACATCCATGAGCATCAACTTCGTTCTGCTACAAACTTCTTACCTTCTCAAGTCTCTTCTTACCGTACTGGCTTTATGATAAAATCTTTCATTGCGCAGGCAGCTAGACTCCGGAACACCATCCCCACTGACATCCGGAAAGCACCTAACAAAATCTCTTTTAAAAAGATGGTTCGGGAACATTACCTCTCCATTTCTCATCGCCAGGGGCTCGGCCACCTCCTTTTGCTTTATCTTTTCTTTCATTATTATTTTACTTTTGTCAACAACATGTTTTTTTTTGTTTCACTTAATATAACTTATGTACCTATATATTTAAATATATAATGTATTCATTGATTATGTATACCTTGTATGTATTATATTTATTTTACCACAACATATAAATTGTGTCTTTCATGCATCTCCTAATTGAACTTCTCTGATCAACCCAAAGGTTGTCTGCTAGAGAATGCCTTAAGGCATTAACTCGCCTTTTGTAAATATTGTGCAATGAAGTGTATTTAAATAAATAAATTCAGATACATGTAAACAGAAATCGCCGTTACCGCGCATGACAACACTAACTTATTGGTAATTTCTTAGAATTTTATTTATTATTGGACGTTTTATGTTAGTGCCAAGTCTTATACACGTAAGTGTCAAGTACTTCATGATGTTTTCCGAGTTTGTAATTATTGAAAAATCCGTAGAAAGTGGTACAGAACGCAGTTTGAACTGATGACCTTATAAATGCGAGTCAAAAATCCCTAAGCTATCATTCAATAGAAACAATTCAATCACACTAGACTATAATTCAATTACTGGAGCCATATTTATGAACACACAACACACTATTGAAACTAATGGTATATTTCTATCTTCAGATCACGATCAAGAAGCAAATCCAAATCAAAATCGCGCAGTCGCTCACGATCGGGCTCGGCTAAAAGACGGTCACGATCACGATCGAAGAGTGGTTCCCGATCAAAAAGCCGCTCACGTTCCAAAAGTCGTTCGAAGAGCCGATCACGATCCAAAAGTCGTTCGCGATCGAAGAGTCAATCGAGGTCTAAAAGCCGATCGAGGTCAAAAAGCCGATCGCGATCCAAGAGTGGATCTAGATCGAAATCGCGATCAAGATCACGATCTAGGTAAGTTAGTATGAAATACCATCCAATTCATTTACAATACAATCAATACTTTTTCCTGACTTTTAATAAACATATCAACGGGTTTCGTGTATTAGTTTAAACTAATACAGTGGGAAACAATAGGAATTTTTGTCCCGCTGTCCCCCACTAGACCTTCGGCCCAGTGGAAGACGGCGGGAATTTTTATCCCGTTGTTCTCCGCTTGGTCTGTGCTTAAAACTATCATTGAAATTAAGCCCATTTAAATATTATTAGTTTAAACAAAACTCTTGTGGTCGGGTTAAGGTAGGAGGTCGGTATTAAGTAGCTTTGCTTTACATACGGAATGCACTTGCAGAAAAGATAAACAGTTCTATGATCAAACACTGGGTGACAATACAAAGACAATAAAACATCAAACATATAGAAATAAATTAATAGATATAATTGCCTACTTTTATTACTAACATTCTAACTTCATTTACTAACATTTTCAATGGATCAAATTTATGGTCTGAAATATAGGAAATTATTATTATAATGTAACCAAACCCTTCCCGAAGTCTGAAACCATGGATTTTTTTTTTATAGACTAGTGGGCGGACGAGCAAGCGGTCCCACGTGATGGTAAGTGTTACCGCCGCCCATGGGCACCTGCAACACCAGGTGCGGGCGCGCCGCATGATGATCATTTTGCTCATGATTCTGAATTAATTGACACATAAACGCTTGTGTAAAAATATTTATACTTTTTGCGGTGTGTACTTAGGAAATTTGTTTAAATATTTATTAAAAAGTAAATATGAAATTAGCAAATAAAAAGAAAAAAAAAATTAAAAGTCATTTCAATCAAATTAGAATTGTAAACGAAATCCATGGTTTCAGGCTTTGAGAAAAGTTCGGTTACACCCTATAATATGACTATAATCTTCCACCGCAAGCCTTCCTTAGCTGTGCTAAGGAAGGCTTGTAGAGAGGGTTTTGGGACATGTCCACCGCGCAGGCGCAATGTGGAATACCTATTTTCAGCGTTTGCATTATTTCAGTGGCACCTTGTATATTATATGTACATTAATTCAGTGTATTTAACAGTCATTTCTCTCCCACAGGTCAAAAAGCAAGTCTCGCTCGAAAAGTCATTCTAAATCACGATCCAAAAGCGTTTCCCGATCACGGTCGCGATCCAAAAGTAGTTCCCGATCAAGATCGCGATCCAAAAGCGGTTCTCGATCACGATCGCGATCCAAAAGCAGGTCACGATCACGGTCACGTAGCGGTTCCAGGTCCAGATCTAGGTCTGGATCTCGATCTACATCGGGCTCCAGAAATTCTAGACCGGCCACGCCCGTTTCCAGAAAGTCTGTGTCGGCTAGTGAGGACGAAGCTTAGGTTAAGTTGTAAATATTTTGGAATTTTGTTTATAATTTATAATACAGTGGTCTAAATAGTCTCCGTAATTGACGTGGCACGACTTATTTGGGAGAAATAACCCGAGGAAGCCGGCTTTAGCACTTCTTGGTTTTGACAGTTTGTCACATGTTATGTTCACAATAGTTATAATTATTTAGTATTCTTTGACATACACTGTATATTACGGAATAAATGACTAAAGAATTATTATTTCTTTTTTCATTTTCACCTATGTTTGGGAGATTTCGAAGATATCTAATGTATATTTTATACCTACCTATTATGGAGATGAGATGGCCAATTCCGAAATAAAATTACATCTCGAAGGATTCGTCGTAAAAGGTTACATTCGCAAAACGTCATGCAGATGCAAAAAGACCCATTCACAGATTGTCGGACTCATAGTGATAACATTTGTCTTGGACAAGACAAAATAATGATTTACTGCTTTATTCCGGCTATTTTGAATTGTACAATAATAATAGGAATGGGATATCACAATATTTTGCGAATGAGATTTTCTGAGAATTGTGTATTTAGCGAATGGGGCCTTTTGCGACAAACCGAGCTCTAGTAAGTATCTAAAAAATGTAATTTATATATACAAACTGTTGCATTCGACTTTTGCAGCTCCGCGTTTTTCAAAACTGTACGGAAAATAGTAAAATTTCACGCGATTGTCGCCTGGATAATTTTCATTTCTGGAGACTTTTGAAGTTAATGGGGTTAACTATAGGGTAGGTACATTAGGTAGAAACTACAAAAAAAATATGTATCATGAAAATCTGTATATTTTATCTAATTTTAAATACATATTTATGTACTCTTTTAAGACACACATCTGTAGTACAGGAAAACAACATATTCTATGGTTACAAGTTAAAATATATCAATTGTTTACGTTTTCAAAACATTTCAATAAATTAACAAAGCTTTACACAACCTTTGGTACATAAAACATTTACACTGAGGAATGCAAAGTATTTGTATAAATAATTATATAAATATTACAAATTCAATATTTTTCTACTATATGAGATATATAGAGTAAGACTAATAAAACATATTTTAGAATCTTATTCTTAATAATTGAGCGTCATACGTAACACGTCTAAAATTCATTTTACACTAAAATAATTAGACTGCAATAGACTTACAACATGAGATTCTTTAGAAATAATATCAGTAAAGTATCAAAAAGCAATAATCTCGTAATTTAATAAATATTATAATCATAAGCGAGGTGGCAAAGGTATCGAGAGAAGGCTGATTGATACTCAAAAATCATATCAAAATTTCAATGACTAAATGCAATTACTCGGCATTCAACTGACTGCTTCAATTTACATTTAATTAATTCTAATATATGGTTTACATTTTAATTTCATCATGTTCCAGTTACAAGATATTACAAGATTGCTTGTCCTTGGTTATTATGGGGACTTTCTGAGGACAATCTTGGCTAACATATTATATTGTATGACAAAGATACCTTTGTATGTACATACATATTATAGATAAAGCATCTTATCTATGTTTCAAGTAAACGTTATTCTATAAAACGCTACAAGTTTACTATTTTAATCAATCCCAATACAATTCTCTCATAAAAGATGCTAAGTTAAAATTCCATATAAATACTAATTTGTTACAATTCGTGGTTTAAAAAACGCGTTAATAATTCGATTATGTGGCAGTTTATGTTCCATTTTTTGAGGTTATTGGGTCAATATTGCTTTTTCTAAAAATCTATATTAAATTGCAGAAAGTTTAAATGGTTTATAAAATGACCATAAAATATTGTTTAGGTGGCATTCGAGATACTTCTT
The DNA here is from genome assembly GCA_914767545.1 of Sesia apiformis. Classification (NCBI taxonomy): domain Eukaryota; kingdom Metazoa; phylum Arthropoda; class Insecta; order Lepidoptera; family Sesiidae; genus Sesia; species Sesia apiformis. The sequence goes on from OU611958.1 coordinate 4,788,723, forward strand.
CGGTAATGTAGTTTTTAAAGACGTTGCTCCGTAATTGAGAGAAGCCTATATCCAGCAGTAGAGTTACAGGCAGATGGTAAGCTTTAAACCACTTATTATTAACTAATTTCACCAATATTCATGTGGGCAAAATAGTTATTTTACTCACTTTGTAGCAACTATAAAAACGTCTCGGTCGCCACCCAAACTCCATACATCATATTCTAATGTGAGTAGAATATTTATATTTAAATATAATTGGGAACATTTATATCCTTTATTCTTCGTCCACTATGTTATTTTCTCGATGACAGGTTGGTTTAGTGATGTCCGAATTGCTTCATACCGATTGGATTATCGATACAATTCTAGTATAATTTGCATTCGACTTTATAGATTCCACTTATTAAAAATATGTCTTAAATAATTGATTTATTAATCGCAAAAATGTATTTAATATGAAATCAATTTAATAAATCGATTGTATTATATGTTAACAATAAAATCATAAGTAACAAAATCTTAATGAAACGCATTATTTTTTATCCTAGCAACACTGGCTATTAGGTTGGCCCAAAAAATTCAAAGTATTTTTTTTAACGTATACGCACTTATTATTAACTATTAATGAGAGCGCAAATTTGGGAAAAGGCACGAATACCTATTAAATCGTTACCATATTGTGAGAAAAATACTTGTGAATTTGTCAAGTTTGGTGAGATTTACAAAAAAATGCAAAGAAAATACAAGACGTTTTCAAGAATTTACAAGCAATTTGGACAATTTGTTTGATATTTCACACGCATTTCAATTAATGAAAATAGAGGAAGGTAATAGCCAGATGTCTGTGGTATGACTCAGAAAACGTCACTATTTCGTCGTGCTCAACAATAAAGTATGACATTATTTCGAGTACACTTGACTGACAAGAAATACGGAACTTGATAGGCTTGCAAACGTCAAATAGAAAATAACATAGTGGACCGAGTATAATGTGCGCCATAATAGCTCCTATATCTTACTTATAACTTACTATGACTAGTATTCAAGTCAAAGGGGCAGTGATTATTGTTTTGTATCATTAACCTTTAACTATACAGTTTAAAAAAGTGTTTATTATTTACTGTGATAGATAAAAATCGTGAAAAATCGACCTCTTATCGTCATAAAATGTGTAACCTTTAAAAAATGTTTATAAAGCCGGACTGGCTGACACAATTTAGTCTAGAAATGTTATTCTATATTAAAAACATCAAACACGTTACACGTAAGATGCCATTATGAGCTATTCCTTAACAAATTCGTCTAAACTCCTATAGTTTAATGGAGCAACATTTTTATTTAAAACAAATATATTCAGGTCAGGGTTATACATTTTTTGGACTCTTAAAACACTATTCAATGTCCAAACGAATCATTCAACGGCTTCAGGCTGCCAAGTTTATTTTTTCCTATTATGGGATTCAGTAACTAAGCAACTTCTGGTTAGTTTGTCTATGATTTTTATTAGACATACCCTCAACGTTGACTTTTTATTTATATAAAATCGGTTTTGACATACAAAACCATTTTTGTTTTTCTAATAATTCAACAAGGTTTTAAACGAACGCAAGGAAGGGCAGTCTGTCTTGCTTACAAGCAACAAGCTACTCGCTTACAAGTGGTGAGTGTTCGTATACGTGAAAAGACAATATGCCTTTAAATGAATTAACGCTAAAATTACTTTACGCGTATACGAACATTTCTCACAAGTAAGATTGACGCGTGCTCGTGACTTGCAAGAACGTGTGACTAATTGAGAAGAAATTATTGACAAGGTAAATTTTTATAACATACTTAGCGGGAAGAAAAATAGAAACAATTTCGGTTGGCTAATTAGAATTTTTTACATGGCAACATATATCTGTAACATCTAACAATAGACTGACATTTCAACATGGCCGCCGTTAATACCTTTTTCTGATGCGTTCATTTAAAACCTTAGCGGAGTATACAAAACTGCTAAGAATAAACCTTCAACTAATGTTGTAAAACTGACCGCTGAGCAGTCGACGCTCGGCGCTCACTGACCACGTGAGCGCCAATGTACATTTAAGACTAGCGTTAAAGGCTAGTGATCATTATAGTCCAAATTTTTAATGTTTGGTGGTCTTAAACCCTTGTAGTTTAATGGTCGGGTCTAAAACGATTAGGGAAGGTGCAATAGCACTATCTTAGCGCGCCAGCGCTCGTTTTTACAACATATTTCTTTCATGTAACACATATATTTTTCGATTTGAGATTCTTATAAACAATTCTATGAGTAATTACTTATAGTAAACATCAAATAAGTTGCCTAAGAGGGTTCTTTGTTGTTCTGAGTGCCGTTTAAGGGTGCAAAGGTGACAGTGCCGTTGGGCAGAGTATTCTGTTGCCCTCCGAGGAATGATGTGAAGGTTGTGTCGCGGCTCATTGGCGGCTCTAGCCCTTCTATTGGTATACAGTCTAGGGTCGGGACTGTGTATTCCCTATTATGAACAACATGTGCATTAGATTTTCAACTATATGTAAAACTGCAGGGATTGTATACAACGTGTCACTGAAATAACATTTTAAAAATTCATTGTTTTAATTTACCAGCTAACCTTCGTGTCGATCAGAGAGATACATTCTACCAGATTTTACAATAGGTTTTATTTTCATAACTACGAGTAATGAACGCTACGAACGTTTTAGATAGAACAATAAAACTTTACATGTTTGTAACTTTTGATTTATTCCACAAATAATTTCATTTTTCTTTAGAACAGTTTTGTTATATTAGTTGACGTGTTTCAGATTTTTCGTTATTTCACCGACACATTGTATAGGGACTGATCATGATCACACAAGGCAAATTCACCTTAATTTTTAATTTAAAGTTCACTCCATGTAAACACAGATCTCTATTATTAAACACTTTAATTTCAAACATGCGATATTTAGATTGCATTGTAAACAGTGTTAAAAACACGTGATTTAAAACACTGTTTTAAATATGCAAACCCTTTCTATGAGGTAGCCTGGTCGGTAGGTAGGTAGCCTAATTCTGTCGGTCTATTGCACACATAATCAACGTGAGTTGAGGAAGGTAGTTAATAATAAATAGTCAAGGTAGATATTTGTTACAAAAATAAAATAAAGGATGTATTCGTATAAGACGAATTCTCATAACGACATATTCTCAAACAATTCGTAAACAAAACTAAACTAAATAAAGGGTCTAGGTTATGTATTTTTTTATTCACAAATCATTATAAACTAACAATGTGCCTAATTCTGAGGGCATCAATGACAGCGTTAAAACTAACCTGACTTGATCTACTTATCTCTTTTTAACTTCAAAATATCGTAATTGACGGGAAAGTGATAGAAAAATTTAATTATAAGTTAAAATATGAGTCACTGATAATTCATCATCCCAAAATCATCCCAAGACTATCTTAATGCCTTCCCTAAGCTATACTCAAAATAATTCCAAACTCATCTCAAACACTCAGGTTGACTGTACAGTTTCTGTTATTATGAGAACAAAAGCAGTAAAGTGAACTCACATGGAGACATTGTCCTGCGACTGTTGCGAGTCGTTGACGAGCTGCGGCAGCCGGTCAGCGGGGGGCGGCGGTGGTGACGTCACGCGTGAACTGAATAGAAACACGCCCACCATCGCGAGCAGGTACGACAGGAAGTATAGCACGTGGAACTGTGGAAAGAAAAGGTTTCTATATAACTTCAATACAGACTTTTTGGCGGGAACTCGAGAATCGATGGTTAACTTTTTATTTGATTAACGTAAAAATTTTGTATTGTGGGCTTTATGGTTTAATAGTGATAGTTTATTAAACTTCAAAGTGCCTACAGTTCGTGCCATTTAGCATGGCAATAGCGAGCATTCACACCTCCCTACTAATGTACTCGTGTTTACGATAACGACTTGTATTGTATACTTGTACTTGTATTACTTGCCAATGTTCCTCGTAATGAGCGAAAATAGGACAATTGCCAATATTCCCCGTAATGAGCGAAAATAGCTATCGCCAACGTATCGTGGTACATGATGTACAAAGGTACACCCTATGTTCTGTAGTGGAATATTACGAGTGTAGACTGATATCAAACTTTAATACATATAATATTTATTGACGATTGTCACTAATGTCAACTAGAACCATGTGTAAAGAGCGTTAAAACTTACTTTAAATTGAAAGATGTAAATCCCAGCAATCAATGTATAGTAGTCCGCAGATAAAAATGAGAGATGCAGTATTATTGAACCCGCATCCCTCAGCATGAAACTCTGCAGCACTTGGAATATCGTCTGCACAGACCAGTAGCTTCCCAACTGAATTATGGTATCTAACTCATACCAATTGAATGTAATCAAGTCACTGAATTCTAGGAAGAATGTCTGGGTACAAGATACTACACTTCCGATAATGCCCAGTAGAGCTAAATATTCAGAGCAAGATTGCGTTTTGAGCAACATTTCTTGAAGAACAGTGACCATGGCAAAGAGGAGCGACCCTCCGAGGCAAAGCATGTCGCCTACTAGCTGGTTTTTACCTGAAAAAGGAATGAAAAAAATATTTAAAAATTATGTTTATCAATTTGTAAATATTTATTATGATATTAATTCTGTAGCTGGGAGGAAATGGAGTCCAGGTAAACTGTAACCAGCTCTTGTTTCGTTCACTGCTGGACACAGGCTTCCTCATGCACATTATGTGATACACAAAGGATGTATGGCTAAAACGCCACACTGGCCAATTAGATTGGCGAGTTCACTCTTCTAGAGGTGGTATAATATTGCAGGGCATAAGCCATAGCTGCTACTATAAAGTAGCAGCTATGTTATATCTCAGTCGCCTTTTACGGAATAGATGGGGTAGTGCTATTCTTGAGCCGGCCGACACCACATGGCAGATAACTAGTACTTAAATGGCAATCTTTGCTTATTTGCTTACAGAGATTCTCATCCCCGATTGTTATCACTGTGGTATATACATCTCTCGAGCATTTGGTCACAGTCAAAGATATGAAGACGGCCAAGTGGAGTGATGGGCGGATAGTATAGTAAGTAGAACTTACCATCAGTAGGAGCACCCTATACATCCGCCCACGCAACACATACGTCCAATATGCGTGAGGAGGCCTGTCTGTACTCAGCAGTGAAGAGAGAGGGGGGGGGGGGGGGGGAGGCTGAAGCACCAAATACTGATAGCGTAGGGACTACGTTGGGGCGGTCGGGGAATAAGGTACACGCGAGGCGGGCATTCCCGCACACCCTCGCTTCTCCACTTGTGGTGTCCGCGCGCTAGTACCGCCTACTCGCTATCATGAATGATAGTTCTCCCACTATCATTCATGTCCATACATTGAACTAGCATACATTGTAAACTCAAGAGGATTGTCTCTGCTAGCTTCAGTTCTGATTCAGACTCTGATTAATAATATTATATTTGTATTACTATATAAGTTTAGATATTATTAAAAACAATAATATTGTTTAATTTATTTTGTTTTGATTTACTATGATTATCAATAGGTTAACCCGGACGAGTGTGCTGCACTATCCGGATTCCTTGCGCCCACCACGAACATAGTCCCTAACTGTACACGAGCGAGTCTCTCGTGGCGATATCCTCGCCCGAGCGAATATCACCACTAGAGACTCGCTCATGTAGTTGGAGCCTGGTGGTATGTAAAACTTACCATCAGTAGGAGCACCCTCGACATCCGCCCACACGACACACACGACTGCCATCAGGCCTAATGTAGCCCCTGCGACATGTGCTACACCAAGCCTCTGTCCACGCCACGCGCCACCCACTAGCGCCGCTCCCACGCCACTACACGCTAGCAACTGTCAGCTCAACACTGAAGTGAAGCGCTGAGACATAACAAGAAGCCAGCCCGCTTCTACGTCTAATGTGCATGCAATGATAAGTATACACCATTTTCTGTAAGAAGAATGGTTATTACTGTGGTGTGGTAAACTTACTGATGTCTTATTTGAAAAACTTAATATTTTAAATTGAATAGAAATATTATTTCTGGATTAAAATCATTATTTTGAAAGAATATTTGGCAACAAGTCATGAACAAATTTCAATTTAATGTGATATTATTTGAGCAAAGGCACCTTGTCAAAATTTCCGTGTTTTAAGATTCTGTTTAAATAGAAACTTTAATATTTAAGATAAAGAAAGAGAAAATTTAATTTTAAATATAAATAAGAAAGTTTGAACATGCAGGAATTACGAACAAGCAACAGCATCTCTTTTCTCATTATAATCTATATTATCAACACCTTGTGATTCAATTGGCGTAAAAACCAAAAGGCTACTTTTTGTGCGATAAAAAAAACGAAATAAATATTACTATTTTAACTTTTTGTTTTTATAGCTATTAAAAATGTGTAGATAAATTGTGTTTGTCTTTTTGTGAGTTGTAACAATCTAAATAGAAATTCCGCCCCAGAAATTATTATTATTTAGCGTTTAGGTCCCACCAAATAGCTTTTAAGAATGCATTGATTTCTTGAATTCTTTAAAAATCTATGGTGTATACACCAGTAGCATTCTGAATTTACTGTTACCTGAATTTACCTATTGACGTTAAAGCCATAATAATTTACCTAGTTTATAAATTATTATTTGTGAATTTAAATGATTTAAGAGGGCGTCGAGCGTAAGACGCTGGTGCAAATTAGGTATTTTACAGCTTGTGTGCGTAACGCACTCACACAGCCATGCCTTTTGGCCGGTCATCAGCCAGTAGCGCGGCAAAACGGAGTAACTCAAGTAAAATCACTTTCGCAATCACATTTATTAGTAAATTTAGAATTTTAGTATTTTGCTTATATGTGTTTTACAAAACGTAAATGTTGTAATGATGGATGCTTGTTAGGACCTCGTTCATACGAAAAACTACAAGTAAATTTTTCTAACCTGTACTTTCTTAAATTTAAGTAGGTAGGTACATTAAAGGTTATTTTTTAAGTGAAAACTGTGTGTATTAAATATTGTCACAATCTTGTACAGCCCGTAATATATTTAAATAAAAAATCTTATCTTATTAATATTATAAATGCGGAAGTTTGGATGTTTGTTACTCAATCACGACAAAACTACTGAACGGATTAAACCGGATTTTTTTTTATATTCTTTATTGAAATACAAATAAAAAAGGTCCTGACTTTTCACGATCAAGTTAACATTTTTAATAAAAAATATAATTAAAATATAAATACCTCTTTATTTTTTTAATTCTTTATACAATAGTGAATAATATTCTTTGTAGAGTTACAAATAAAATAACTTTGTATTAATTTACATTACTTTTTTTGTTCTTAAAACAGAAATTAGTACTTACATATTTTAATAACTTCTTCAAACGAAGGTTATATATGTAGAAGGATGAAATAATGAAACAAGATTTAAAAACAAGTATTTATATCAATACTAGATGACCCGGTGAACTTCGTATCACCTACATATGTTTGTGAACAATATGGACAAAACACTTTCTGAACGCACCTATAAATATTTGACAACCAAGTGACAATGTTTTTGACCAAAAACGTCAAATGTCACCGCTAGGAACATTTTGTATTGGAAAATTAAATTGTCGTTTTTACTGTTTTCGGCTACTTGTTTTTTATTTTTCTCACCGTTCAAACCTTCCCTGAACTTCAACAAATATTCTAAGTTCAAAATCAGCCAAATCGATCTAGCCATTCTCGAGTTTTAGCGAGACTAACGAACAGCAATTGATTTATATGTATATCAATCAATGTCATTTTTATATATTATATTCTTACTGCCAATATTTTTTAACAATTGAATACCTATGCGGTAAAATCGATGACTAAAGCTAATGGGGATAGGATAACTTAGTAAAACTAGCTTGCATATTTTTATCATAAAAATTATTTAATAAAACTCACGTAAGTTAAATAAAATAAAAAGTATACATTGAATGGGAAATTTTAAAGTATTTTACAGATATCCATTACAATATGTGGCTTATTTATATCAGCCAAAGCAATGAGTGTTGACGATGGTGCTTTCAAAAATCATCGACTCTAGATTAGATAGACGTAGCGAAAAACTTTTAGGTATGTTATTTGTGATTCTTTACTTTTTATTTCTTTTAGTTATTTCTACTTGTTCTTTAGTTGCTTTTCGTTTTTTTATTATTTCCCTTTCCTTTATTGCATTAAGAATATAGTCTGGTTCTTTAATTTCCATTTGTCTATCTAATCTAGAGTCAATGATTTCTGGAAGCAAACAATCAAAATAAAACCTTGTTAATTTGTTTTCCATTTCATTCCAAAACGCTTTATCTTCCTGAATTATTTCAATTTTCATATCAACGTCCGTCCAAACAGCAAATATACAAGTTTTTCGACGTGTGACATGTATTTGCCCTTGAGCCTGGTAGTACCAATTATGTTTCTTGTCTAATATTACAGTACCGTTTTTTTCTATTTTCCAGAAATTAATTTTTTTCATCTTTATACCATCGTCAACACTCATTCCTTTGGCTGAATAAGGACATTTTATTTCAACTATTTCTTCACCTACAAGACCATCTGGACTTGCACCTAAAAATGGTAACTCTGGATCTATAAATAAACCACATCTTGTGATGGATTTCTGTAAAATATTCTCCAACTGATCACGAGCGAGATGTTCACATGTTTTACCATATTGAATAGATTTGACGTGATCCAAGTTTTTCCCGGCCACTAAATCTTTGACTAAGGGCCCGCATTTAATGAGCCCTCGTTTACAAACTCTTCCAAAAGTAGAAGCCGTGAGTCGCCATTTACGCTCTTGGCGCCACTCAACAGATTCTCCTTGTAGAATCGTTCTTCGTTCTAATAAGTTGCGGTCTTCAGCAGATAAAGTAATGTTTTTCAAATGTTCATTCTTCGCAAAATCATAATCAGCTTCACTCAAGTCAGGTTTTTCGCAAGACTCGCCATAATTTTTATCAGTTTTAGAACACTGTGGCTTGACTGTAAAAGCTTTATTTAATCTACGTTTTACTGAAGCTAATCTTTTCATGTTTCGTCTATTTTCCAGTCGTCTTACTAATTTGTTTGGACTTCGCAGTAAAATTTTTTTGCTCAAAAACGTCTGTGGTTGTCCGGAATTAAAAGACACTACAGATGCTGCGCATCTCCCTCCGTATGATTGTCTGGTAGAGTAATTAATTCGTTTACCGCCGATAAACTTGGCTATAACGCTGTTGAAAATTTCAGCAATATTGCTATTCACGTTATGCATGAGACTTGTCGCATTATTCACTAGCCTGTATGTGAACTTCATTATATCTAAGAAAATATAGCCTCCTTCAGTACTTTTCATCGCTGGAACTAAATTTTCTTCGGTTGATGCATCGTTTGATGACAGTTGTTTACAATAATATAACTTGCATGAGCTGTGATTACCAAAAACGTGGTGTGGCGCATTTAACAGATCTTGCTTCAGTTCTACAACTTTTTGCTGAAAGCTTTTGTTTTCTTGACCACTGATATGTTTTACAGCACCTGTGACGGAACGCCTAAATCGCAATATATTATTTTGAACTGCTTTTCGATACTTGAGTGGATATCTGGTATTTCTGGTGAGATCATCCAATTTCGTGCAGTAATTCCGTAGTAAATGATTTGTACATTCTATTTTTTCAACTAATAAGTTTCCGTAAGGTTTGGCCTTTTCTATTTTACTATATGTGCTAGCATCCCCGTCAGCTATAAGTTTCGAATATATAAGACCATGAGTTTCTACTGAAGTCTTAAAACCTTCAACGAGAGCTGTTGACTCCATGCCACTAGACGATCCTGTGTAATTTTTGAAGCAAATGTGGTCAGGAATCGGTTTGTTTTTATTTTCAGCTCTAGCACAAACCATGCAGTACTTATTTTTAACTGCCATGTACAGTACTTTTTTTGTCCTGTACCCTATTATCACTGCTGCTCCTGATAATGCATTATAATTCTTTCTATAAGACCTCTTAGACCAGCATGCATCGGCGACGACCGTTATCATTGGTACTCCGTTTGCGTCCACTTCATTATTCAGTACAGCTAGTCGGTATTCTTCTTTAGCCGCTTCTTCCATGCTTTTTTCTTTGGCTAGTTCCCAAAGATCGCAAACTTTTTTATGGCACTTTGCATACAATTTGTCGGACATGCATGGTATATTAAGAAAAGATGAAACTTGTTCTAAGCCTGAATATCCTGCGCCTATGGAGATAAAACCACTCACTGCAAAATCATTTATATTTAATTCTGTGGAGCTATCTGGATCTTTACAGTTGTTCAGTTCAAATTTTTCGTTGCACATTCGGCAGCTAAAACAAAATTTCGAAAGAAAACCTTTCTTTATTTCTTTTGTCATTTTCAAACAGCTCAAGTTACAGCCGAAGGCAGAGTTGTGATTTGAAATATCAAGAAGTTGAGTAAAAAGATAACCAAAATCCACGATCCTGTTTCCATCGATGGGAAATTCTTTATCACCAATTACAGTCTCATGATCGCATTCTGTATTCTTTAATACTACCTGCAAATAAAGACATAAGGTTATTTTCTTTTACATCTCACAAGAAGAGTGTATAGGTAACTAGAAAATTAAATTTATATAATACCATGGACGAACTTATAGGTATATAACTTACATCGTCTTTTGTAGTTTCATTAGTCGACTGCAGGTTGTTTTCAGTTACACTGTAAAGAAATAAAGGATAAGTAGGTATAATAGAGAAGATATAGTACCTATTTAATAGTAAAGATGGCAAAGCTATAAATTACTATACTAGCTGTTGCCCGCAGCTTCGCCCGCGTCAACTTAGATTTACAGCCGTATACGAGTTGATGATGATTATTATATAGGCATAATACATTCGTGTCTGTGAAACCATAGAAATACCCATATAAAATTTCAACCCAATCGGTCAAGCCATTTAGTAGTTGACATACCGATAGCAGCGCCACCTACCGGGTCCAATTATATTTTTAAATCATCAAGAAAACCATCGAAATACCCATATAAAATTTTAACCCAATCGGTCAATCCGTTCAGTAGTTGACATACCGATAGCAGCGCCACCTACGGTGTCCAATTATATTTTTAAATCATCAAGGAAACCATCGAAATACCCATATAAACTTTCAACCCAATCGGTTCAGCTGTTTAGAAGTTATGTGAAAAAGATAAGTACGGAAGGATAATTCTTACTACCCGTTGTCCTATTACCCGTTTTCCCATAGGAATGAAGCATTTTCCCGCGATAAAAAGCCTATGTTCATCAGGGATAATGTCGGCTTCTAATGGTAAAAGAATTTTTCAAATCGGTTCGGTAGTTTCGGAGCCTATTCAAAGTATAGATAAACGCAATTTAAAAATAATTAAAAGTTATAAAAATTTGTGGCAGATAAAGGCTAATAATTATGATGATGATGATGAAACGCAATTCTAAATTTACTAAGTTACTACTTACTTTTTATGTGAAATTCTTATTTTCTTAAATCGACTATTATACTTTTTCGTATAATATTTGTCTTTTCGCTTCCCCATTTTCACTAAAACAAAAACAATAAAACTATGTAATATTAAATTCTTTCGAACATCAATAAATATGAGCTACTAAATCGAAATTTTAAAAAGTATACAATTACATACATACCCTTTGGCTTTGTGCCGCTGTATACGTACACTCTAAATCGCGATGAATATTTAGGAAGCGTCGCTCGGCAAACTGACGTGACCCTTCCTTGAGCTCTGCTGGGCGACTGAATTTTTAGGAGCGCTCGTCGATAATTTATCGCGATTACGCGCGCCCATAGTAATAATGTATGGGGAAAAAACAGCCACTTTTTAAAAAATTCGCAATAAATAATTTAAAAAAACATCGAAAATGTAATGTGGTCAAACTGTAGTGTATACTTTGCTACATTGATTGAATCGAACTTAAAATTATTTTTGGCTGTTACACGTTGAATATTAACTAAACGCGGACATGCTTTTTTCAATTTTTGTCCTACTTTAGATGTGTATATCACTATATCAACACATTATTTTAAAAATTGGATTCTGAGTAATTGTAAAGGCTTTCATTTTCATGCCAACAAGGTATATTTGATGCCTATCATAATAGTATTTTACTTGCTATCTATTTAACCAGGACAGCCTTTCGAGCCATTTTTGCTCGATACAGTCTTAATCTAAATTTACTTATACATAAGATGAATGTAACATGTATAAATGTATAAATAAAAGTTTTTACACTAATATAAAGTTTAATGTTTTTTACACTTTTTTGTAAGAAACTTATTTCATGGTCTTGAAAGCCATTTGGTTTTTACAACCATAAGAAAGGTGGCTATTAAGACCATTTTAAATTTAAACAAACTGCTTTTACATCCTCTGTGAAGTTGTGGCAGTTTTTTTATGAATATTAACATTTTTAATGTACAGATCAATAGAACAAAACTTTATAAATAACTCATTTTCGCCAAAATTGCTTTTATGCTAATTGTATCACAAGGTGTTGTTATAATCTATAGATTATAATTATGAGGTGGTAGATTATGAGGTGCTCAGGTGTCTAAATTTATAATTAAAACATTGAGTGTTCATTAACATAATATCAAGATCTTTATTGGGAACAAAATAAAACTTCAGCGAACTTACTTGGATAACTTCTTCACACCATTACACATGAGAGTTGGGGTAAATAGTATGAATAGTGTCAAATAGGGAACTATTAGCTGTGCAGTGGTGGGGAACTGCCAAGTGGCGCTCTGAAGTAGAGTGGTCAATATACACTTGCCGCTTAATAAAAGAGAGAGCACTTGCCCCAAAATTATACTTCGCCATACTTTCCTAAAAAAAAACATGTAACTTTAGTGTAAGAGTGATAATAGCCAAGGAGTATCTGTTCTCAACTCTCATTTAGCATTTTAATTATTTTATTTAAAGATAAAATAATTAAATTAATATGTGCTCATTTTTTCTAGTGTTAAGGAGTATATATTTGGATTATAAGTGGCAGATTTTTATAATTATAGTTTCACTTGCCTTATACCAGTGAAACAGGAGTAATTTTTGTATCATTTTATCAATTAATATATATAACAATGTTTCATATGAATTAATGAATAAATACTCAATTGTGAAGTCACGATTTCAAAACGTTGACGTGTATAACAGAATTTATACTTAAGTGCAGATTTTAAAAATCATCACTAGTTCTGATGGAAAATATTGTGAGAAACTCCATATGCAGCATGTGCAACAAAACATCTGCAGCATGTGTATCCGCCAATCCGCACTGGGTCTCAATGGTAGTTTATGACTCAAACCCTCCTAGTGATTCACTAGAGGAAGGTTGTGCCCTGCAGGCTGCAGTGGGAAGTTATAGGCATATGATTGATGACCTTAGTGTAATTAGAGTAACTTCAGTTCTTTAAATATGTACAATATACAAAGGCACGAACATAAGATGGATTTTATTAAACATATTAAAGAGCGCCCCTTTAGACTTTCGTCGAAGTCTGCGAGATCTAAAATTGATGGCTCCGATAAAAAAAAAATGATGTAAAACCTAAAAATATTTATACAAAAACCTATGTGATAAATATATGTAAAACAGCTGCATAAACAGTGTTAACCGTTTATTAGCTAGGTGTACATTTAGATTGTCTAAGAGACAGTAAAAAGGTAATCATGGGATACGAACCATCGCCCGAGTTCCGAAAAGTAAGCTTCGATTTTATCACTGAAATTCACATTCTCCATGATTCCGCTTGATAACGGTTATAAATCTAAGTAAAATAAACTAAGGAAAGGATGGATTCCGCGCGTAAAATGTAATAATCGTAAAAGACACCCATTATTTCCTTTGAAATGGGCAGGAATTCAAAACAAATTTTGACGTTTTCCAATTTTCATCCTACTGAAGATTAGTGAAGATATACATTTTTTTTAATATATATATTTCATTTGGACACTGGTATACCTATTGATCCACACAGGAAATAATAAAACGGAATTATTTTTATCGTCATCATTGTGATTCCGTCGAAGTAAGAGCAACGCCACTATTGTTGGTAGGACTGGACAATGAAAAACTTTTTAATATTTGCGGTGTGTGGACTAATAGCTATACCGGTGTCCAAATATATTATTTGAAAAAGGACACAAATTGTCAAACTTAAAATTTTAACCTAATGGACAAACAAAAAAAAATATTTATTAAATAATTTATAGCCCGGCGTTTCAATAACGTTTTTCTATATATCTATCTATATCTATTTGTGAATAATATGGGTGACGGTAAATAATTTCATAATAATATTTTTATATGCGGCTACTAAATTTTACGTTTAAAAATTTCTCAGTAAATTATTTTTATTTCACAGAGGATGTTATTCGTAGAAGACTGCTAATTGATGGAGATGGAACCGGGGATGATAGAAGACTGAATGTTTTGCTAAAAACTTTAATAAAATGGTGTAATAGTACAGATGAAAAATCCGAAGAGAGGTTAATTTTATTACCCAACTTTATAAATATGTTTGTGTAACGTGTGATACATAAATGGTTATTCTAAAATTATTCTATTCTATACATAACCTTTTCTTATTCTAACATTTTATGATACAAAGTTATTCTATATACAAAAGGTTCATATTATACTTACATGAAAGTTATAATACTGTATATCTTTATTGCTGTATCCATTCAGATATCAATCTTCCAATACAGATTTAATGGGTATTAGGTAGTGTGAATCAAACAATTGAGTGCATGCATTTGTATATATTATATACAAATGCATGCACTATATAATTATATACTATATAATTTTAATTGATATATACTGAGTAATTACTTATAGCACTACAGATAGTCATGCCATGCATAAAATTGTTTACTGTCTGAAATAATATCTTTATGTGTACAAAAATAATAATTATAAGTTTAATTTGTCATTTTCGTCAATAACATACAGAATGGCACGCTAAGATTCCCTACACATAGTTGGTAACTACACAAATTATAGGCAATGTATTATTATTTCAGTAAAGCAACACATGACCGGATGTTAGCACAGCTCGCACAATGTGAATTTGCCGTCACAAAATCACAGCTGGCTTCAGAAATGATGTCTGCAGAGTTGAACAGTTATGAAGCTCTATCAAAAATACTTGAAACAGGCATAGAGACTGCCAAAACCAATATAGAGCAAAGCAAGGCCGATCTTACCCAAGCAAAGACTGTGCGTAAAAACAGAATTGAATATGATGTTCTGGCAAAGGTAATTACTGAACAGCCAGACAGAAAAGAGACTTTAGAACGACTAAGTACATTAAAAACAGAACTTGCAAGTTTAGAAATGAGGAAGCATATGTTGGAAAGTCGTTTAGCTCTAAGGAAGAAACAATTTCATGTGTTAGTGACATCTATACATGAGTTACAAGCTTTGTTGGATGAACCTGATGATGCAGAAACTCTCACAGAAGATGTTGATATGAAGGATGTTGCAAATGAATCTTAGTATTTTGTTTTACAAATAAAATAATAATTTCTAAAAATATTCTTAATTCTGTTGTTTTATTTCATAATCTGTTTTTGTACTTTTTACTTAGTCTTTCAAGACTTATGTAACTACTTCATCATATCAATAAAAGTTATGCAGACTACTCATAAAAATATTCAATTGTTTCTAGCATATTGTAGGAAAAGTTACTAGCAATTAAAATTGTTCTTGAGTGTAACATATCAAAATCATAATAATTATTTAGCAGTTTACAAATAGTTTTGCTGATTTAGATATAAATTTCGCTCAGGTACATAATTGTTTTATTCATTTAATGGAAATAATTAAATGACCACCGAGAAATAATGAAATTGGCAGCAAATTTAATGGTGTGTTACGTTTGAGTTCTTTAGTGACATTAAAAGTATAGGAGTTATGTTAACATACATAAATTATTTCAGTTTTTATAAATTGCCTTCCTAACAATGATTGCTTGCCCATTTAGTATCAACCCTTTATTTACATAGTCTTACAAAACCAAAGCTTGTTTAAATTTTGTTTAATATTGTTAAAATTAAACAATATTGCTGTTGTAAACTTGTAGTTTTTTTTATAGAAAGAAGATGGCAGACAAACTGACAGTCCACCTGGTGATAAGTATGCTGTCGTCCATGGCCAGTCTCAACTCGCGATACATGCCAACATCAGTCAAGAATGACAGGTTGCCACGTTCCTGGAATCAGAGCAGTGTATGTAAATGAAATATTTTTCGAAAAAAGTGATTGCATTATACGAGTAAAGTGCGAATGATACAGAGCCCAAAACCTGTGGCGCAGGATGCAGGGCAATACGAACAGAATCCTGATGATGATTGTAAATAGGATGGATTGTCCCATCCAAAAATATTGGGTTGTACTAATGATAAATGGTGGACTGGTAGAGAATGCGTTAAGGAATTAAGTCCACCTCTGTACAATATAATGCATAAAGAGTAAGTAAATAAAATAGACAAATGGTATTGCAGTTTGTTTCTTACTAAAGTCACTTATTAATATGTTATATTTGAAGTAAATAATAATAATTATAAACACAATTATTGGACTTTTTGTCTGTCTGTTTGAACGCGTATCACGCAAAATCTACTGGACGGATTTTAATGAAACAATACAGTGATAGCTTATGTGCCGGGTTAACATTTAGGGTAGTTTTTATCCAAACAAATTATGAAGTTCCCACGGGAGTCACAAGTTAACGCGACTGAAGTAGCTGACACCGCTAGTTGGGAATAGGGGAATATTTACACTCCATTCTTTCTTACAGTACAATGGGATTAGAAATTTCCATTATTATATTTTCCATTCGATGGGATGTAAAAGGGCTTTGGTATACTTATTCCCAGAACATGTTATTACGTACCTACGTTTTATAATGATGAGCTCTGTAGTCATCCATAAACCTGATCCATATTTTATAAATTCGCACGCTAATAAATATCACGACATACAATAAATGCCAAAACAGCTTTACTTATCTATTTAATAATATAAAAACTCAAAAACATGACCTAATGTGAAGCTACTGTATTTTAATCAAACATAAAACAATGAAAGATGTAGTTTTGTTGAATACCGTCGAGTCCATTAGGTAGGTAGTATTGGTTTTCAATTCGACAACTTCTAATTGATAAATTACTGACGCACCGCCCACACTACACAGAGATAAAAGCATGATAATTGATGAATGATGTCAAATACTTCTTAGTTTGTACTTTGGTTCTTTGTTTTTTAATTTGGGTTTGTTGTTACTTCTGTTCAACGAGCTATGCCGATTCTACATTTACATAGGTCGTAGAATCGGCATGTTGAAGTGACAATGGGCAGGTCACATTTGCCGCAGGACCGATCTCCGTTAGGGGTAGACGAGTCGTCGACTGGAGCCTACGTACCGGAAAGCGCAGTGAGGAACCCCCTACGGCCAGGTGGACCGACGACTTAAAGAAGTTCGCGTTGGTTGGACGAAGTTGGTGGTTGGACGAGAAGAGCCGAGGATCGTGTGTGGAGGCGAGCCTTGGCAGAGGCTGCTGGATGTAGATCCAGCCGTGTAGAGACATAGGCTGATTGTATGGTATTGTTACTTCTGTTATACCAAAACGCAGATTACAGCGCAGATAAGTATAGGTAAATAATTAGTTTTTTATATGAAACGATAGAAATAAATGAAAAGATTTTTTAGAAATTGATTAGATGAGCTACACAATATCTCAATTAGAATCAGGTACCTCTGTTTCTTTGAAATTTGAATGTAACTAAATGTTTTGAGATTGAGTGACTTAAAAACGTAAAATCTCCATTTCGGATTTTCTTTATGAAAGAGACGTCTAGCATAAAATTCCGTTACGTATTAGGCAATTTTGAACTTTTGAATTAGTCCTAACGTCAGAGTTCACGTTTCGGTACCTTACGTTATGAGTTATGACGCACAGGACGTAATCACAAGCTGTGATGTAATACTGGTAGACTTTCCGAAAATAAGTAACTCACCTTCTTGAACACTATCAACTTAGCTGGATGCGTTTGTCTTTTGACGACGAACTAAAGTTGCACATATAGGCCAAAGAAACAGCAAGTAGAAATCACAATTGGTAAACTATATCTTCATTCCCTTATACTCTCATTACCCTATCCCACCCCATCCATCCAAGGAGGATTGGAAGGTTTATTGAAATGAGGGAACTCCCTGTTTCCCATTTCCCTGTTATATTTTCCCAACTCTTTTTTCCAAATCTATTCTTTTATCTCCAAAAGATACTTTCGGATGCCCGATGTTGGTATGTACCGCAGATGTCCACGGGCGACAGTATCAACTTACCACCAGGTGGACTGCCTGCTCGTCTACCACCTTTTTTCTATAAAAAAATCTGTTGTAGAACGATAAGCGATGAGGTTTATGAACCGTAGAATAGAAATAATTTAAAGGGTTTCCCAGATTGAGTGCCGGAATTAATTTAGAAAAAAATAAAGTCATTGTTTCTCCGGCTGTGTTGGAACCACAGTTGATCGAGGTCCATATTTTTCAATTGGTGTCAAAGAAATTCCTGTAGCATGTTTCGATACCTCTCTATGCCTACCTAAATACCGATACCTACTTAAAAAAAATACCCTATGATCCCGCTGAACCAAAAGCTGAACCGTTTTTCATTAATCTCATGAGGATTCTCCAAGCCCCAGATACGATAATTTTGCTTATTGACGTATTCGTCAAGGTGGAAATGGGCCTCGTCACTAAAGATGAATTTTCGCCAAAATTTCATACTCCAGGTCTACTTCATACTGCTCTAAAATTCGTACTGCGTTGCTCTTTCCTGTAGCCATTTAGCCTGTAGCCAGCTTTCCTGTTCCATCTTGATTAATTGCAACTGTCATTATCAGTGTCATATGTGATATCTATAAACAAACCAGAGTTGCCATACGCCAAACAAAAAAATGGCGCCAAATTTATATCCGGCGCTCAATCTGGTGTGGGACGCTGTTTGGGGAGGTGGATTGATGATTTAAAGAAAGTCGTCTTTAGTGGCTGAATGAAAGCGAAAGATCGTGTGCGGTTTGTTACTGGTTACGTATTTACGCTTTTCGTGGACTTTTAGAACATCGTTAATACTAATAATTTTCGTTACTAAAGTCAAATATTGTTATCGGTCGGATCCTATCTCCTTTTCTCCTTTTTAACTTTATTCTACTCCTTTATATTATCGCAATAAATTGTTCTGCTCGCGGCGTGTGTCGTAAACAAAACTAAATTTTAACAAAAAAAATTCTTGTTATTGTTCTTGCAAAAGGACCTTATGACTTTGGTTACTGACTTTGGTTATTGTCCAATTTAAAAAAATATTATTTCAATATTGTTTAAACGGGAACATGCTCAAACATTTTATTTTCTCAGTAAGACAACATAAAAAAGCAAGTCACATTTTTATGATTTCGCTTGTCTCAATATCAAGATCCGACAACAAGGTCACTTCTCTTAGATAATGTCATTTATTATCTGTGACATCTGCACCGATTAGAATATGGAATAACTAAAACTTTTCGAAATAGTCGTCCAAAATTACAGCAAAAACCGCATCAAAAATCATTGTATATTTTTTGAGTATATCGCGACATGTGTTTTACGAACTTTTTTGGAGTGATATAGGTATCATTAGTTTTTTATACCTACATACGTATATATATTTCAGAATTACGGTATTGAATAGGTATACCTACTTATGATAAAAAAATACTGACAATATGCAGCATTTGTATTATAGGTAATTATTGGTAAGTAATAAAACCGTATACGTAATATGAATATCAACCCTTTTGGAACGAAGTTTCTTTACGCGGCTTGCGGTAGGTGTGATTCGAGAGAAAATGTAACGTCACATAAGATTTTTACCCCCTCTATACGCCTTTCTCTTTCTCTGTGTGTGTGTGCGTGTGAGTATCGAGAGCGAAACTCAAGCAGAATAACAGTCATGCAGACTAGTGCGTGGCCGGTTGTTTTTTTATTTGATTCCTTATTTTAAATTATTTGCACTGAAAATATGATACAAAATAAAAAAAAATACATGAACTATACAGATTTTATTTCGAATTACATTCGGAGTTTAGAAATAAATGCGTGAGGATCTTCGTTCCTGACGGGGGTCCCCTGACCGCACACGTTTTTTTAATCCTTCGATACCTACATACATATATATTGTATGTAATTTATTTACATACCTAAACGTGTCTTTCGTGTCAAGTAAAAATCTTGTATGTTTCCACAAAATAACAAACTAGACAAAGTACTCATATAATCCCATGAGTATTTCACTGAACTTGTATGTCAGTCAAAACATCGTGCATTAATTTTGTACTTCGGGTGTCGCGTGCCCAAAATGGGGCAGTTCTGAGTATTCACACTTGTTGACGTAATGAAAATGTCTTGTTCCTAAAGTCAATAAAACTCTATTAATCATTAATTTGTCTACCTGCTGAATGTACAGCCGGTGAAAATGGTCTACGCAATTTGCATGCAACATGTAGGCAAGTTTATTTTATAGAATAACATTTTGAAGTAAGGACTACATTATTGAAAAGGGAATTTTCAACTTAACCAACATTTGCCACTCTTTTGCACGCTAGCTTACAGCGACCGCGTTGCGTGCTTCAACTTTCCTTAATTACTATAAGGAACATAAGAAAAAACTCCTTTCTATAATTCTACTGGAACATTAAAAGCTTTACAAACGGTTGTATCTAATACTGTCTGAATTCAAACGCTACAACGTTTGTTTGTTGATCATGTTTCTCATCACGCAACATTCTTTTGCGGAACTGTAGCGGCTCTACGCAAACAGTGACGTCTCGACTCTCGGTATAGTTTGGTCGTAGCTTTCGTGGTTATGTTCCAGTAGTTCGTAGCACAGCTACGCGAGCGTGTAGCTACACCCGTTTCTTTAAACTTTTTACTTTCAATACTTTTTTATTTTCTATTTGCTCTAATATGGCATAATTATCGCTAACTTTCTTTTTATTAAGTACGAGCTATTTTTATTTTAGACAGTTAAGGTTACTGATTAAATATAATATATATAAACAATTAATCAAGACCCATATCGCTTACTTTCACTTATTATTTATTTTAGGTTTTAGGAATTTATATGAAATAAATAGAAATTTCAGAGCTTATTATTCAGGACAGCATTATATAAATTAATTTATATGTGCCTACGTGAAGCTTACATGGATTTTCTTCTCCGACAGTACGTCGTCAAAAAACAAAACTTATAACGCGCAAGTCCATGGCGAGTTATGTAAAACTGCTACACAAGTGGCACTACGAGACTGAACGGCTCGGCGGTCGCTCGCGTCACCCATTCTCTGTGAACCACCGCGTAACTTAGCGTGTTCCATCAAAGAAAATGCCTTCCTGGTGGGATTATTTGCACTTCAATAGACAGTATCACAACAGGCGAAACCTAGAAGAAGGCTTATTCCAAATCGCGTCGCAGACTTGCAACATTTTGGTGAAAGTCAACAATACTAACAACATAAATTTGACTCGTAACGACCGCAGTGATGAGTACGGGTGCGCCGGCCCACCCAGGTCTCCCAACAACGGCAAAAGTTCTATGCAAATCTGCATACCGAAGTTCGGAAAGAATTCCATCACAGCTGGCTGCAACCCGGGACTGTCGGTGAGTTACCTTCAACAGATTCTGTTATTAATTTAATATAGTGACTTTTTAATAAATTAGGAGCATTTTTCCTAGACTATGCAATGGACATATGGACACATGACCTATATTACACATTACATATACTTGTACTTACACATATACCTGTGAAAGACGAGGATTTGAATTAAACGAAAGATTAAGTTATTAAAACCTAATAATAATAGAGTCAACAAATTCTAAAACTGTCCCATATTACAGCCAGTGAATGTCACATTTCTGTAAAGCTATTTTTTCAATCCTAGTTCTATCTAATAATATTATAAGTGGTAAAGTATGTTCGTTTGTTATCTAACTTTTCAACAAATCAACGAATAGGTACTTATAGCTATCGTGATGTATGGTATACATATGTATAGTTCGTGGAATGCACAAACACAAATTATGATATTTTTTTAATGTTTACAACGCGGATTTTTCAGGTTACAATTAATAAATCAAATACAGTTCGTGGGATCTCATTTTATTCCCTAATTCGTTTTTTGCACGCATAGTGTTATTTTTTATGCATAGCTACGTAGATATTGTTTTTCTTTTGAATTTTTTTGTAAACCAGTAAATTCAGTACGATGGATATTGCACGGGATTTTACCGTGTGATTCCTGTAGTTACTGTGTTTGTTTCTTTTACAACAAAATCACTTTAAATGACTACCCTGAAACTTGTATTTAGTTTTAAAGAATTTATTCAACTCATAAATACATGAGCTTAATATAACACTGTTCTAAGATAAATCATTTTGCTAATGATTCGAGTATTTGAGGGTAAATATATAACATAAAAAATGATTTGTTTTTTTTTTAAATGGGATCATATGAGTAAATCGTTTGGATTCTAAAAACTATGGATTCTAGTTTGCTGATTACGTTAGTCATAAACTAAAAAAAGGTAAAGTGCACAAAAACGGCGCGGGCCATTAGCGGCCTTTGGAGCGACCAAACTTTACAACCGCCAACTTTCGTCCTTGTCTTCAGCGTAAAAGATGCATAGGCGTGCAGGCGGTAGCACCGATCGGCCAGTATGCATCGGCTATAAACGATAAGCAATTGTGTACCGCTAGTGGCTTAGAACGCTCACGCAATATATGAATTTTCAGTGTAGTGTCTGTGGCGGTAAAATTTTTGCAAGCTGATTCGATTTGAGGTACCTACGCCTGTTTAAAACTACTTTATTTAATGTAGGATTTATTTTTTATAATGTTGCTGAATTCGTGCGGCGATCGTTGCCACCATATTGATTTTACACGTAAAGAAAGACATCGGTCGCAGCAGACGCCAGCCCCACCAGTTTGACCTTGCTCCAATTATTACCACATTAACAATGAGTTTTGGTGGGTGTTTTTCGTGTAATTTTTCATGTTGAATGTCAATGTGAAGTTATAGTTTCGATACACGGAACCGCCTGCTCGTAATTCGTGGAAAATGGAGCATTTATAAACCTATGTTTAACGTATATTAACGTATAACGTATATAGATAAGGTCTATAAAACAACAAAGGGTAAACTTGGCTACATTTTACAAGCATTTATAAGAAAAGGCAAACAAAATTACTAACTTTACCGATTAATATCTATCCATTTATTTCATTTAATACATACAATACTATAGAAACAAGTTGCTTATAAAGTGATTGTAACTTTCATGGGCAATCCGCTATGAAATGATTGCTCCCATTATTTTGTATGGAAAATTACACGAAAATAATAATCTGAACATTACAAGTTATTACTATCCATAACTTTAATGTACTTACATTCATGCATAGATGCTTACAAAGTAGTAGTGATTTGACTTTTTGTTCTTTATATGTTTATATGTTTTGTTCAAAGTTATATATGTCAATTGAAAATATACAGGCAGAATGATAAGTAGGTATAATTAGTGGTTGATTACGGGTCGTAATCAACCACACGGGCCCATTGCGAATTGGTCAATAGTAGTACAGATTTTATTAATTACCTGGCTCCCCTATTCCACTAAGTTTTCCTTCACACTTAGTGATAATTTAAAATATATATACTTAAGTAGAACAGCGTACGCACTTAACAAAAACATTTGTCAATTGAACCTTCGAAGGGTATCCGTTTATGATGAAAAATATAAACATTGAAGTAAATTTTAAAAAACAAAAAATTCCAAAATAAATTAGCTATTTAATATTCCTCGAATTCTCAGGTTAAGTACTTATTTATATTATATTGAGTAAAGCGTTTACGGTTAATTCATGCTTATTAAAAGGAAGATTCACAACTTGTAGGTACCTAAAATAAATAAATATATATTAAATATATATGTATTAAATAAATAGTTAAAATAACAAGTGACGGTTCACGTGCAATTAGGCAGTAAGTCAAGGACATAACCTAAGGTAAATCGCGCCAAGTGACCCCACACCTCGGACATTAAAGTCCGCTCCTTTTCTTTCCTTAGTAATTTGAGTCTGCTTTTATTCACGCTCGTCTAGTCGCGATATTTTTACTTGCATACTTATACAGTGTATTCTCGAAAACTGAAACTGTTCAATGCTCATGATTCTGAGTTTCATCATTCGTCAAACAGCCCTCATCGTCCAGTGTTGACGAATCCATTATTATTATCCAAATTATGAATTATTATCCAATGTTATGGATAGTGTGTTGTATCGGCCGGCTTTAGAATACAACCATCCCGTATCTTCCCGTGGATGTCGTAAAACCGATACCACAAGCCCTGAGGAATTGCATCACATCTAAAAACCTCACCTCACTGTGGGCAAGCCTTCCCTTGCAACACGAGCGGGTTGTTGTGGATCATATTCCACTACGTGGACATATGGACATTTTAAATTCTCAAGCACTCGAGTTTCATCTTGGTACTCGATATTAACAAATGTATTCAACATTTCTAAGATGAATGTTCCAAACGTAAGTAAGCAGTGTTATCTATAGATTGTCATACCATTTCCGCACACAACTTAAAGCTATTAGGCAGAAATGTTCGCATATTTGAATTTATTCAGGTGTCGAAGGTCGTGAATTTTTTCGTACCGGGGAAGTTTATTTTTTTTTCAAACCAAATAATTGAAGCTAGACTCTTATCTGTTTTTACGGTGTTTCTAATCGTTCTGTTTTTATTACACACTCTACCGTAAAAGTCTACCGTTTCCGCACACAACACGCAAAATTATCGTGAGTACTTAGAAAGGAATTGTCGAATATGTTAATTTATTTACAATAGTTGTCGAAAACCTTGAATATTATCCTACCGTGGTTGTTTGATGTTTATGGGTATTTGAAACTAAAAGCTTGAGTATAGGACTCTAGATCCTGTAGGCAATTCCGTGTAAGCATACATTAGAATTCGCAGTAGGTACCTGATGTTAACAAATTATACCTACCACATGAATACGGTTATAGAGGTTCATATCACACTGTGTAGTCCTCCTACTTGTTGGTCAAATAAAGAATACTGGCGTCACGGTGGCTAACTCTGCTATCTATTGTATTTTATATACACGTATTTAACAAAGTGGCCTAGTTTCGGTGTATCGGTCTGGTCATGAATTATATTGTCTAGTGTTGTCCCCTTTAGCTTTGTTATCGAAACCTCGGTATTTACTACATTTCCCGTTTTATTCTATTCCCTCATATTTAGGTAGTGAGTGAGATATGCCTGAGCCCAATCCCATTCCATCCTATCGTATGAGGGATACGATAGGATACTCATTTTCTTAACCTTTTCTCGAAATCCATTCCTAAACCTCCAGAAATTTGCAGCGTATCTGCATGCCAACGTTTGTAATTCTGAATTGATGTTGGCATGTATCGTGGATGTTTATGTACGGACAGTATCCATGTACCATCAGGTGAACTGTTTGATACCTTCTTTCAATAAATAAAAATTACACCGATCTCTACTTCTTAATTAGAATACCCATTGCCATGGATCAGTCAATGATTACACTCGTAGCCTGAGTGAGAAGTTATAGACTAATAGTGTTCCACGTTTCTCAGTTTAACTAAGATTAGCCAGTTAATATGCCTGGAGAGTCAGGAATATCTACGGGCCCAATGGCGCGGTTGCTTACTGGATTTACGTTCGCCATAAATTATAACCCAGCGTTCAGTCGAGATTAGGGACGCTTACCTGCACGTGTGGTGATTTTGAACTGTTTATACGCCGTATAAAGGTGAATGTCCTTGCCCGAGTATGTAGGTACTTTACAAACTGATGAATACAAAGATGTTAACTTTTTATACGTATAATGGTAAATGGTTAATAATAAATGCAGATTTAAATCTTGAATATTAAAAAATAATCTTTTAGAAGGGAACACTACGGGAGTTTTTATTGTTTTAATAATTCTAATAGCAATCTCTCTTAAATGTCCTTGAGAAAGATAATTATTCATACGGTACTGCATATGTTACTGTTAACGACCAGAGTTAATGTTAAATATCTTACAAGGTTACATCCGACTATTAACATATTAGGTCTTTACCTATGACGTGACCGATTTGTATGATAAAATGATAATTTATTTGTTGTTTTAAATATACTTATTATGTTAGTCGACCCATATTAATTGATCATAATATTGACCCATATTATCTACACACTTTCGCCACCTCACGTGCAGTTGATTGATGTCACTCCTGTAAAAGATTCGTGGACGGGTATCAATGAATTCTTCAAAAACCCTAACCACAGATACTTCAGAATCAAATTTTTTCCTTGCAAAAAATTGTCCAAATTTCGAAAGAAATGAAAATCAGTCGGCGCAAGGTCCGGTGTGTATGGTGGGTGAGGGAGAGTTTCCAGGTTCAGCTCTTGAAGTTTTAAAACTCGTATGAGACATGTGAGGGCGGGCATTGTCATGAAGAAGTGGAGATGAGTGATTGACCAAACTTGGTTGCTTTGTAGTTAGCTTTTCGGTCATCGTGTGCAGCTCCTCACAGCACACATCTGCATCAATCGTTTCACCGGCTCGGAAGAAACTGTAGTGGAAAATACCGGCACGGGACCACCAAACTGATATCAGTAGCTTTTTCTTAGTTATCTTGCGTTTTGGATATTGTTTGGGTTGCAACTCCTGGATCCAGCCACTGATACGAACGTTTGCGGTTGTCGTACAGGATCCATTTCTCATCACAAGTCACGATGTGATTTAAAGTTTCTCCGTTTTTGTGATGGTTCATCAACACACACACTTCGACGTGTTCTTGTCGCTGACGTTCATTCAGTTCATACGGTACCCTCTTTTCGAGCTTCTTTATTTTGCCGATTTGACGCAGATGAACCAACAAAGTTTTATCACTAACATCAAATCCTGCTGTTAACTCAGCTGTACTTTGACATGAATCTGCTTCCACTATGCATTATTTATTATTATTATTATTATTATGGACGAAGGTGGCAGACGAGCATACAGTCCACCTGATGGTAAGTGGATACTGTAGGCCATAGACATCCATGATACATGCCAACATTAGTCCAAAATGACAAACGTTGGCACGACCCCGGATGCGCTGCCTACCTTTGGATATACGAATGGATTTGGAGAAAGGGTTGGGGAAATGGGGAGGGATAGGATGAGAGTGGGCTCTGGCACATCTCACTCACTACCGAAATACGTACGTACATTAGGGAAATAAGATAAAGTGGGAAATGCAGTACATTTCAAGGTAGTCTTCTGTGAGAGAGGGGTAAAGTGGCCAGTCGAGTGCGCCCAGCGGCTGTTGGATTGCAGTGTGCACTCTCCCCATCAAAAATTGTCCATCCCCATCTAATTATCCATTTGCAATTAATTGTTCAGAGGTAGGTATTTAGATTTAATGCCTTAACAAGTTCTACCAGTCCAGTGGGATTGTAATAATGGAAATAATGGAATGAAGCTGGACAGAATTATATCCTGCTAAATGTAGGGAGCGACATGTTGCGGTCATATGCAACAAGTCATCATGTCAACATATCCTTACTTCTATAAAAAAAACATTGTGAGTTTTGTTTAGGAATATAACTCTGTAAGGCGTACAAATAAAACGTGGACAAGTGCTACCACATCCAGTTTTCCAGAAAAAAGGTGTTAGAGCCTTCTTATTATATAGGAAATTCTCCACTCAATAAAGTAGTCCGCATTCATGAACTGAGACTACTTGTAGAGTCAAAACTTCGATTCAATGTTCACATCGACAATAGGTATAGTACAAAAAGCTTTTAAATATCTCGGCTTTATTCTAAGAAATACCAAAAATTTGAAGGATCCTCGTACTAAAATAATTCTATACAATGCTATTATTGTTCGCTCTGGTTTGGAGTATTGTTCGGTGGTATGGAACCCTCACTACGATATCTACATAAAACACATTGAATCAGTACAGAAGCGGTTTCTATGGCATTTGTCTTATGGCTACAATATGGCCGAGAAACTACCTTGTTACGCAACTAGGTTAAATTGTTATACGATGTGCTCTCTTCGGAATCATAAACTGCTGCTAGATACCATATTTCTCTGCAAGCTGTTGAGGGGTGCTACGGATTCGCCTATGCTTTTATCACTTTTAAATCTTCACGCACTGACGCGGGGTCCTAGACCAGGCAAGTGTTTGCCTTTTATAGAGAAAACAGCTAACACGAATCTTGGGCACTTTTCACCGACAAATCGCCTGATCAAAACAAAGTAACTTTCTAAGCAGGCAAGTTGACTTGTTTGCTGACAGTCTAAATAAAATCAGGCGATTTATTTCAGCAAGTACTATGACCGTTTCTTTATAACTTCTTCTTATTGTATACACGATTTTGATTTATAATTTCATTTTAATTTTCAATTGTGATTTGAATTGAATTTGAATTATTTTTTGGCTGTGTTTACTTTTTGTGTTTAACCATGTTGTCGTCGCCTTTAAGTAAAGTGGCATTTATATACTTAACATTGTTGCATGTAACCCTTTCATTTACGCGATGTATACTCTGTTGGTCACCTTTAATCTATCTATATAAATAAAAATGTAAACGTTCGTTAGGTAAACGTAAACGTTTATACGTTGTAACGTAACGTTGTAAAATCGTAAATCTCCGAAAGTTCGTCACCGATTGCTTTGAAATTTTGACACAACGTTGCATTCAAATACGCGCGTGTTTTTATATACCTATCACAGGGTAAAAACATGCTTTTTACCCAAAAACAGGGTAAGCGCCATCTGTTGGGCAGCCACAGCAACGCGTGGCCGGGCACAGCTAGTAAATAAATAAATCCTAAAGTATCCTTGAACGTGCGCATGTGACATCATTCACCATAACGTCAAGATACACACAATGATCGCTAAGCTCGACTCAATACGGAAACCCGACCAGGAAGAAAATGAAGATCAGCGTTAACATAAATGACGATCAATGACGACGTATGACGTATGACTTAAAACTAAATAAGAAAAATAACACAAATTCCGTCATTTATCATCTTGTGGTACATGCGTCGGTGTGTGTCAGCATTAGCGTTGTTTGTCAGCATTCGCGTTGTGTGTCAGCACAATCACACATATGAAGACATGAAATGATGATCAAGT
Source organism: Sesia apiformis (assembly GCA_914767545.1). Lineage (NCBI taxonomy): Eukaryota > Metazoa > Arthropoda > Insecta > Lepidoptera > Sesiidae > Sesia > Sesia apiformis. The sequence goes on from OU611958.1 coordinate 4,818,078, forward strand.
AAACATATTCTATCACAATAGACAAACAACAGTGAAATCCTTCGGCCATAAGAGACTATTATGTACTACATCTATAAGGGTTTCATATGTTCAATTTTTAAGATAAGTGCGTTCACACAAAGAACCTTTGCTGTATAAATGGCCCTTTGTATCCACGGCTCTTGTTTCAGCTTTGTTTGTCAGTTCCTTTTTCAATCTGATAGTAAATTTCTTTTATAGTAAATTCAGAAATCTTTGTAAATTAAATATCCCTATGTGAAATTAACATTACAATACGTACCACATAAATATTATATCCCTGTCTGACGGAATAATTTTATGATTAAAGAAAGCGAATGCATTGGTTTTCCAATTGTTTGTTTGGTAGTTTGTGATGAGCCACGATTTATCCGCAACATAGAGTATTGAGTTCTAACCGAATATTACACCGGCAAATTACGCTCCTGTAGAATACTGTATGTAGTAGTCAGTGGCTGACACAGAGTCTGGCGTCTAGAAGGGAAACACAAAGCTTTATTCTTTGCCGATCCTAAATATAGGTACCCATAAATAAGTATACATATTCAGTATAAATTTTAAGATTTTTCGTCTTTATGACCCTCCGTCTTGGATCCATAACTAAAACTTAACCTGCTAAATTGAATTAGATACCCATAAAATGTCATAGGTTTCCGTGCCACAGGCATAATCTAGCCCATCACAGTTAACTAAGTAAATTTTGTTTACTTTATCACATTTAGAATTACTGCGCCAGAGTAGTTTAGCAAGACCTGATTTGATATACCTATGGACCTATATATAGGCACGAGTTTAAATGCGACGTATATTCGTATTTGGACAATAGATTCTACTGAAGAGGATTTCTGGTGAAATTCCACTTAGTGGAACCGGAGCAGTGACTGAGCAGTCTGCGTCACGTATTCGATAAAAGATCTAAAATGTGATCTTATTTACTTTGTTGTTTTCGTCGATAGCAAAATTAACTGTTGTTTACATCAACTTTGACTACAACATATTTATTAGTCCATAAACATGAAACACCACTATTTCGCGTTCGCGTGCATCGTTCCAGGAATGCTGTTCCATGAAGGCCAACGTGAAAATTTATGTTCTTTATGCATCCAATATATTTTTAACTATCAATGTCGAGTGCAATGCTGCTATGAAACATAAGTAGCTTAATAAGCCCGGCTAATAGGTTATTGGAAATTGTGAAATTGGTTTGTTGAAAAGTACTTAGGGTTTGTTATGAAAAATTCAGGCAGGATTGCCTGACGGTAAGTGGTTTACTGTAGTTTGTATAGAAGCTGCTGAAGCGCCTAGTTATTATAGTCACAAAGGGACAAAAATATTTTTATAAAAGCATTTCTAAATAGATAGGTAAGGTACAACATTTAAGTTTATAACAACATTGAATTGGGCCGTCAAACATTTACTTTGATGATTATGGGTGATTTCTATTCTATTCTATTATTTGGAAGTTGCTTACAATAATGAAATAGGTAAAATATTTGAATACCTTTTTATGATTTCTTCGGTCTTAAGTCTTGCAATATGTTTATTTTATTCTGTAAATAAATATTTAAAGCAATTTTGAAACAATAAGTACTCTTGGAGTATTATTACCTTGTGATGTCATAATAAAAATATTTCCGTTAAAATATTGCCATTGCCACTCGTGATCAAAGTTTTAAGATCCAAAATGTCGTAAAGTCATATTTTATCGAAGTGATCGATGTAATTGATGTAGTTCAATTGGAAAAATCGCTTTTTTGTGAGTTAACCCAGTTTATTTTATCCCTAATTTTAAGAACTACGGGATTTATCTATTAAAGGAATCATAGAACGTAGATATTTACCTATTTTATTTTATTCGAGGTTTCGGTTGCGTTACACAAACCATGGTACTTCTTGAAATTGCTTGGAATATTTCTTCTTTGAAACTGCTAAGAACAACCCTCTTCTTTTGGTATATTCAATAAGAGTACACAGTACATACAAGTTTGTTTTTGTTGCAATGTCAAGGAGAATTATAAGGTAGACGGATAACTCTTTATTGCACATCAGAAACAAAACAATATAACAAAAAGCTGTTTATATATGTTTATATTGCCCATTGACATTGAAAATATGTAGCCATGTTATATTGTTTTGTTTATAGCATAATGTTATTTATCCTATCAATTATCCTGTGCGTTCCAGCCAACAAAATCAACATTCCCTTCAAATATTAAAAGCTAGTGTAAATGTTTACTGTCTCCGATTACGTTACCTGTGGCATAGACGCCGCAGACTCGTGGTGTCGCGTTCATACAGCGGGCAGACACGCGACCACGTGACTGCGGGGGAGGAGCTGACATTTAGACGATTGACTCATCCACGGGCCAAATTGCCGGTAATCTGACTCGAACCTTAATGAGGCGTAGTAATAGGCCTCAAATTATGTTAACAATAGTAACTGTTAAAATTATGTAGACAGTTATGCATATTGTTTTTTAACACCCTATCTATTCCTTTGGGTAGACAATTTATTGACAATAAATTTTCTTTGACTTCAGAGATAAAGAAAAATGTTAGTAACATTTTAGGAAACGTCAAGGTATTTTAGTAAAACTTTACGAAATAGCGATCTGACTTCCTATTTTTTAAAGGCTAGTTTAAAATATTTTTGCATTCTATTGTAAAAGATATCATTGGGTTATTTACTAAGTTTTGATTTGCGGCAACCGTATTATTTTTTACATTTGTAGGTACTTTATTTTAATTTTTAATATAAACTTTTATCTACCGCTTTGCTGTAAAATTTGTCATTGGGTTACTTACTGACTTTTGGTTTGAGACATTCGTATTGTTGTTTACAGTCTTACGTTAAATTAATACAAAACAACTGCTTTGTATTATTTAAATTTTGTTCCAGAGAAGGTACAAAGGCATAAAATAAAATTTGACTTTCACGCGATAACCATAAAGAAAATTGCCACAGTTATACCTTGGCATAATAATGAGCAGTAAATAAGCATATCTTGCAAGTAATTCGTGTAATTAAATGGTAGTATATTGTAGTATTTTGATTTCATATTATGTTGTCATAAAATTTATTCGACCGTTCAATGGCTTATTAACTTAAACAGAAGGTAATGCTCACGCAATTTACCTATTAACTATTATTTACTGTTTACGAGACATTTATACTTCCATACTTGTTGGTGGGTTGCTACGCAGCCATGATACGAAACGATTACAAAGGAGCCGCTGCCCTGTGCTGCCTGCTACAAGCCGTTGATAATAGTTTAATAGTAATATTTCATATTACTGAAAAATATTATAACTAGGACATGACGCTTTTATATAAATTGCAACAGTCATAATATACCATACGTATAGATTTTGATTAAACTGGTTGCTGTAGCTTCACTAAAGCTACGAAATGTCCTCGTGCTAAAATCAGTCTACACAACTTTGGTACTACGCACGCGCTGTTGCTACGAAAGTGCTACGACTACCGCTCGTAGTGCCACCTCTACGAGCCATAGTAGTAACTCGATATTATATTAAACGAGTACTTATACCGAGTTAGTATTATATTTAGTTTTACAAAATTTATTGAATTATGTTTGGAACAAGTATATTGCAGTAGGCGACTTTTACTTACATTGAGTTTTATATGACTAAGCGATAATTAATTAATATTGTTGTAGTCATCGATGTGCTACGAAATGCCTACGTGTCGCTAAAAAGATACTTTTGTTTACATTTGAACTGGAAAGTGTGTTTAAAGTAATTAAAGGTACTACCTACACACTGTCTGCCTTCGATTCTAGGAAAAAAGAACGTAGTACTACGCCGACGCCCTCCCCTGCGAACTAAAATGGTGTTTTCTTTGTTGTTGTTGTTGTTGATCTTTAATTGCACTTATAATGAATTGTTGCATTAAGAGTAATAAGACATTACAGTATTACCACCAGTACAAGGGCGGACTTATTCATAGAAGGAATCTCTTCTAGTCAACCTTAGAATAACCGAGAGGAGTTATGTCATTTAATACATATATATAATATATGTATATATATATATATATACGTAATACGCATACGTAAATGTACATATATACACATGCATACATATAGGTAGATACATACATATACATTTTACATAACTTAACTAAATGATATTCATAGATGTAAGATCCTTTTACAAATCGAGTCTATAATGGTATTCTGACAACACACATGTCCACCAATACTCTCTCCTTTTCTACTAAAAGGGGTTGAAGTAGTCTAGTCTAGATTATTCCTATTTACGATTAGTTTTACCGACGTAACAACCAGAGTTCTACCAGTGTTGGCGATGGTTTATCGGTTAAACATAATAACGCATAACATTTTGAATACATTTCTACTACAATTTCTACTACTATTACTACGATTTCTACTACAATAAAATAAGTCATTAAGAGTCAAGACAATGTAGACTCTAATTAAATCCTCTTGTTTCACATTAGGGAGTTTTTAATGTGAAATAAAAACACACTTTTCTTTCAATATTTTATTTACTTCGGGGTTCTTAGCTAAATCATAGTACTACATAGTAGCTTTATAGCTATGTTATAGCACGAAATTATTGTTAACAGCAACAATGTTATTATTATAAACACTATAATTGAGCCGTTCTAATAGGTCGGATTTGACATATGGCGAACCATATAATCCACCGATGTGAAATATTAATTGTCATAGACGCAACGCTTCCAAGAAAACGACGCTTAAAATTGATCGAGTTATACCACGACACGATACTAATATATCACGATAATATAACAGGATACTGGTTCGTTATATGTCAAATCCGTCACATTAGAACGGCCCAATTATAGTGAGTATTATTATTGGTAATGATACAATAGTAGTGTTGTTAATATTAGGGGTTAAAGTATGAAATTGCCGATGTGTACTGAAAAATTAAAACTCGTTTTTTTCTAAAATGTAACATATTTATTTAATCAAAATATTTACCCTCATTATCTATACATTGTTGCCATCTAATCGGAATTTCATTTATGCCTTTGCGATAGAACTCTGGGGATGTAGATTCGACAAACTGTGTGAAAGCATATTGTTCTGCCTCTTGGGAAGAAAATTTTTTACCACGTAGAAAATTGTCCAAATCACGAAAAAAATGGTAGTCCGTTGGAGCAAGGTCTGGCGAGTACGGAGGATGACGTATGGTTTCTAACTGCAGCTCCTGTAGAGTTACAACGGTTTCTCGTGCAGTGTGAAGTCTTGCGTTATCATGGAGTAATAATGGTGAAGATCGATTCACGAGTCGGGGCTGTTTCACTGCTAGTTTCGCCATCATTGTTCGAAGTTCGGCACAGTAAACATCTGCTGTTATTGCTTGACCAGACCTGAGAAAGCTATAGTGAATCACACCATGAATAGACCACCAAACAGTTACCATTACCTTTTTATTGGTAAGCTTTGCCTTACGGCACTGTTGCGGCGTTTGACTTGGGGCCAGCCATTGCATTTTTCGCTTTCGGTTATCGTAAAGACTCCACTTTTCGTCACATGTCACAATTCAATCCAATATTCCTTCATTTCTGTACCGATTCAACAAGGCAACGCAAGTTTCAACACGCGTTTCTTTCTGCAGATCAGTCAAATCATGAGCCACCCATTTTTCATATTTTTTTATCTTATTGATTTGATATCTTTTTTTATCTTACCGCCCGGTCTTCCACGTGGTTCGTTCTTCAAGTCGAAGTTTCCATTACGAAAGCGTTTAAACCAAAAACGCACGGTTCGTTCATTAGCATTCTCCTCTCCAAACGCAGCATTGATATCGAATATCGAATATTACACATTTTTTAAAACAAAAACCTCATAGGTATCATGTGAAAAAAGTTTCACTCGAAAATCTCACACCATGAAGGTTTTATGTCAATTCAAAGTATCTATTACTATAAAACGGCAATTTCATACTTTAACCCCTATTATTACCGATAGCACAGTTCGTGCTACGTTGCTACGAAAATACTACATATCGCTTCTACGCAGCTACGTACCCTGCAACAAGCAAAATTGGCTTCATTGTTATAAGGAAAAAGGGTTTTGTTTCACAAACCTCCCTAATGAGAAAAGAGAGGATTTAATTAGTGTCTGCATTTTCTTGACTGTTTCATTTATTCAGTCCTTCAAAAACCCTACCTTTTATAAATCAACGAAGTAATACAGAATGGGAACAAATTAGGCTAATGAAAATTTCATTATAAAATACAAGAGGCTTTTATGGCGGACTAAATTGGATGCCGGGGAATGGACAAATTCCTGATTAATTTAAATCCAATATGCAGGGTAAATTCTAACGTTTCAATTAAGCGAGATATAGACCGATAATCACATGTTTAGGCTAGAACTTATTTTAAATTAAAAGCAATCATGGTAAGTAGCTACCTAACACCGGCCCCCTTAAGCAGAATTTCATTATAGTTCCTAAACTATAATGAACTTTGTTAAAAGTTTACAATTAAGTCCATTACAATTAATAATTAGTCTAACAAGACTAAATGACTCACATTCATATAGCGATAATTTAAATAAATAAAAACGTTTTTTAAAAACAAGCCTTTATGCAAGCTTTATGCATTCAATATAAACTTATTTTATTCGTATATTTTATATACACCTTTTTAATTAGAAATATTCCTCAATCTATCCATTTCAACTAAAACATCATTGTGGCAAGGTCTCTTGCCGGTTAATTTTGTGCAATCCAGTTTTTCAATATAAAATATTATAATATATATATATATATATATATATATATATAGTATAATTATTAATAATATATATAATATTAATTATTAAGGTAGAAAGTCATGTTTTGTTTTTCAAAGTTTCATGTGCATGCTACTAACCTTTGAGGAGTGCCCTCATGAGGAGACAATCCTGGCTGCAGCATCAGGTTATTTCTATCATTTTAGTATATTGTCATCAGAACTGAATAAGCATGCAAAATTTCAAAGTCGTAAGTTTAGAGGAAGTGGTTCAAATTTGGCTTGCAAGATTTGTCCCAAACATACTAACTAACAGGTGAAGTTAAATAAAAGCTTGTAAAAATTAAATGCTGTGGTTGGTAAGCGCATCACATGAGAACGGCGGGACCGATTAGCCTATTTTTTTTAAATGTATGTAATAGTCCGAATAAGGTTTTTAGAGAAAAAAAAATTGGAAAAGTTGCCCGGAAAATTCGAGGAAAACTGAAAGTTTTTTTCTATGGGAGATTTGTATGATCTCAAGACCGTAACTCACGATTCGAACGATGGATATGCGTAATTCTTATTTTGTTTTGTTCGTTATGGTCCTGGCAAAGTTTTCAGGAAAAAAAAAATTTATTGCTATTTGAAATAATGGAATCTTTTTATTGAAATTTATTGAAATTTGGACAGGACAACGTCTGTCGGGTCAGCTAGTAATCAATAAAACCCAAGACTTAGTATTTGAAGGTAATCAAAATTAATTGTAAAATATATCTACTATATAGGTACACTTCCCGGCCGAAAGTAATACATATAAGCATCTAGAAAGAGGCTATCGGCTAGCTTTGGTTTTGTGGAGCGTCGTCTCTGTCGTGTGCCGTTACGACAGAGACGACGGTCAAGAAAACCGTGCTAGCCGATCATAGTAGACGTGCATTACTTTCGGCCGGTATGTGTACTGAGTATTGTATACGCTTTCATATCTGTTTGCAGTTATTTGCACACTCTAATATACTGCAAACGACTGACGTGGAACATAAGCTCACCGCAAAAGCAGTGACAGCCTATCTATTCTCCAGTCTCATTCAAAGTCGTGAGATGCATACGACTGAGTTTCATTTCTATTATAATTAGCTCGACGATAAAATAAAACATCTTCAGAAAACTAATAGACACATTAGCCATCTCCGTCCTGTCGTGGACAACAAAAAATCTAGGGTCTAGCAATCTGCACGCATGGTGGATTATTGCTCGAAACTTTCCTACACTTGCTTCTCTTATTATAGCGAATTTATTTATTTGCGCTTGGAGTTTAGCATAGACATAAATACGAAGGGGCGGTTTTAACTCAAAGGCGGACTTACTTCTATTTGGAAACTCGTCGTCCGGTAAACGCTTGAATGATTAGTGAGACGTACAAAGGAGAAACAACATATTAAAGCGAATCGTATTGCTTTGTATTGCGTATTGTATGGTATTCTTCGAAAAGGAGAGCTCCTTAACTTTTATCTAACAAGATGATTATTATTTATATAAATAATAATTTATTTATGTATTTATTTCTTAGACATTCATAATTTTTTACATGCTTTTTTACATTTTCTAAAATTAATCCACATATGAAGTTCGCTTTGATTTTTTATACCCCCAAATTTGTCTCTTAACACTTGGAATAAATTCACGACCGGTGCCTCTTGAAAGGCCACTAGGGCCACAAGAATTTAGCCATTCCGAAAAAAAAAACTACCTGGAATAAATCATTATTATTTAAGTTATTTAAACATTATCATTTCTATCTCTCTATAGTTATATTATTTTGCTATTGCTTTGTAACATAAGATGTCATAGAAGTAACTTCACATTTAGCTTACATGCAGCGGTTATACTCGTACAATATTTTCACAGGGCGTCACATGTTTTCAATCGCATTCCGCGTCACAGTTGTTTTCTCTATATTTGGTTAGTGTCGGAAACATCAGAACACACTTATATGTGCAATTATGTAATATCTTTTATTTCTACTATAACTTTCCTATTTTCATTCATGTCAATGTTGATAACCGTCGATTTTTATTTACGTTTCATGATCTCTGTGAGAAATATATATAGGAGAATTAAAGCTACCTGTCACATATTAAAAGGCATATTACTTAAATATTTATGTAATTAGTGTCAGGTCCATTTTTTTTACAAAAGTTATTACATTAATGATACATTCAGTAAAGAACATGAATATAAACAAGAAATTTTAACTGAAGGCTCGACTAATGAGTGGACTCCGCATAACAGCAATTTGATGGAATGTGGATGTACTATATATACTACAGGTACATGTCATATATAACAAATTTAGAAGTAAAAAATATGCCTTCGCCTTTGCAATGCCTTCGTTACAATTTCTCCTTAAATAAATAAATAATCTTAATTAAGTTCTTAGATGAGCTTCTTTCGTATAGGAATTTTGAAACTATTGCAAAGCCTGTAATGGAAATCTATTATAAAATCATAAAAAGCGTTCATGAAGCTTTAGTTGTTTTTATTCTTTAACGTACGAAAATAGCAAAATTTCAACGGCGTACCATTTCAACTAGGTCATGGCATCGTAGATTTAGCCTCGGAAATATGTTTAAAGATATCTACTTATTGAAACTGATATTATAAGCATTTATCTGAATAGGGATTGAAGTAACAGTTAGTTATAATGTTTTTGCAAGTCCGTTGAGGCACAATATAATGAGAGACGTTTATAATTTAAGACCACATTTGTTACCTATTTTCTTGCAAACGAAATGATTTGAATTGTTAGGAAAGATCCTTTTACGGGTTATACTTTAGATCGCCTTACAGTTTATAAATAAACCATAAGATTTATATCGAAGGAGAGATGAAAGAGGAAACTTCCTAAGTGACCTAGATTTTTATTATAGAAATAATAGGGAATAGGTATAATGATTTGTACGAGCACTGCGTCGCACTTTGGTCATACTAATATTTGTGTCGCATGGTAATTCGGAGATGTATCTGATGATAATGTTAATCTGTCTACTATGATAATTATAAACAGTCACCGAACAAATAAAATAAGTTTTTAACACCATGCAGTAGTCAGGTACACGAAGACAAGCTATAATAACACTTGTTTATCGACGTCTGGAATAATATTGAGATACACAACAGTTACTTTTAATCAAAGTTAGTTAGATACCTTAATTATTATTTACGTAAGAAATATTTTGTAAAACAATGTATCCAGAAACAATAAAAAAAGGTTTACTTTCAAAGAGATCTCAAGCTTTCAAGTTTCTTCAGAAAATTTTACTTGACAAGCTTTTTAAAGCATCGCTGCGGAAATTTTCAACGTCTACTTATTTTACCTTACAATGTTTCCTGTTCAAAAACATTGAACTTAGTATTTTTTTAAATTCCCTTTGAATTTACGGGTAACAAAGAACAGACATTTTATCTCCATAACAAAGAGAAGGTAACATTTTTTATTTTTCTATACACAATACTAGCAATTCGTGGTGGCTTCATTCAGTGGCATAGCGGTTTCCTAGGAACCCCAAACATACGAGTAGCATTATGTTCAAATGAACATAGTTTGTTAGTTTGTTTTGTTGATTTCTTCTCTACCCAAAGGCCGCTTTTTGTGCTTATTGTGTCTACAATGTTTGTTATTGGTTTGTTTTGGTGTGCAATAAAAAGTTTTTATCTATCTGGACCAGTGTTCAGATGTAGACTAAAAGTAAAGAAGATTTCACTGCTATCTTAAAATGGTCACATGACGCTGGCTTGGTTCAACAAAAATGATTCATGTATCCTCTCTAGCCATAACTACATTAATCATGAAATAAAACTTATAGCTCACAGCAACCTTTGTGCAGCTGTCCTAAGCAGAACTGTGATTGTGGAAATATTGAACTGGTCGAGGAATATACGTAGGTACTTGGGACTAGTAATTGATAGCAAATTTAATTGGGATAGACTTATTAAGATGGTTTGTGAAAAACTAAGAGTGATATTGGCTAAATTGTATATAATTAAAAACAAAGTTACATTCACCATTAGTTCACCACCATTCAATCCGTTGATAATTTAATTCAAACGTTGGCACACCCCCGTTGCGCTAATAGAAGAGGGATAGAATAGGAATGGGCTCTGGCAATTGGCACATCTCACTCACTACACGTAGTTACATTGTGGGAAATGTCGTACATCTTATGACAGGTACTCTTCTGTGAGGCAACTTGGCCAGTCAACTGCGTCCAGTGACTGGATTGCAGCGTGCACTTTTCTTCTCCCAACTTGCGATACTTGCCAACATGAGACAAAAGTGACGAACCTTGGCACATAGATTGGTACGAAACAAGCTCAGCAAGCCGCACCTTATTTATGTATAAATTCAATTCTAATAAGTAAACAAATTAATCATACAACCCATTATTTAACAATTAATTTGTAATACAACTTCGATAGTTTCATCAGAAAATAGAATCGAATTTAGACGGTTCCCGCAGCCAACCGCTTTAAACTTGTTTAGTGACTCGTGAACAATGAACTAAATTCAATACAAGTTGCGCCAACAGCCTCTTATCGTCAAATCAAAGCCTTGTATTCAGTGCTGTCTCTTCAACAGCGATTTGTTATGTATGCTATTCGAACTGGGAATTTAACACATGCTTGGTTTATGTTATTCAGTTTTAAAACCCTTTAATCATTAAATAACTATGAGATTTTACCCGTAAAACCAATTTTGCATAGACATAACATCAATTTGTGTAAGATTGATATTATAATAATTAAATATGTTTTATGACTTTAAAGTCATAAAAAGATAATAACTAAATCAAGAAATAGTAGATGTCCATAAACAGCGCTGATCATCTGCGATATGGTGGGCCGCCTATCTCTCAACCCCTACAAATAAAGTGTGTGTTTACTTAACCACTGAAAAATAATTGGGCGTGAATTGATACAACAATCTACTTATATAGTGAAATCATAGTGAAGTCTAAGCTTAAGATAAAAATGCATCGAAAATATGACAGTATCTCATGACATCATGATTCAAGGTCGGTGACCAAAGTACCTACACATTGTTTTAATGACATATAGAAAACTGCGTAAACATTTGATTGGTAGCCTCAAAATAGACAGCAGCCGGAAGTCTCTTCAACGTCCCGTACTCCGCGCATATATGTAGGACGCTGAGTGTTTCTACAGTATGCAAACGACTGGTTCACTTGTGTTATCTGATATATATATATTCGACGTATCATCGCAAGGCGACTAGCATACAAATAAGGCGAGACGACAACAAATAATTGTGTTCACCCCACGTAAATAGGTTGACACTGCCTTCATTTTTCATTGGATAAATTCATGATAAATAGTTTCCGACTGTTCCACTTATGTACTCACTTCGCATTTATTTCTACGCCTGCCCTGCTTGGGTACTTAACCTACACGCTAGAATGTCAGTAACTTGCCTTGGAAATACCTCTGGGTAAAAGTAGGTTACCTTATACAGGGTTCATTTCAAGTCGCATTTTTGGCCAAATTTATTATCACAACGTTGCTACGACAACGGTCGGAGTGGCAACAGACCATTGTTTTCTCAACCAATATTTACAACTTTGCATACGACCTTGGGGTCGAAACACTAGTTATGAGTACTGTTGGGACCCAACCAACCCAAACTATGAATACTACAACACTTGCGATCATACACAACGTCAGCTCTATAAATATTTAATTTGAACAAAAGGGTACATAGACCGTTTACATCTTGCTTACACAACGTAGGTAAGTATTCGGTAAATATTCATATCTGCAACGTGTGAAAACCTAATGTATGAACAGAGCTTGCACAGTAAAATTGCATTTTGAACCGTCTACCCAATGCACAGATACAATGTATAACTTTTTAAACTTTCGCGTTTTGTACACATTTTAAATTCTAAATCGGGTTTGAACACTTATAATAAAGATATTTGTTTACCTTTTATTCTATCAACATCATTCAGTTTTTCAGCACCATCAAAGAAAGTAGACAAGAAGTGGAGCAATATATCAAACACCTCAACTCCATTCATCCAAAAAATGCGGTTTACTTATGAAATGGGAAAGACAGAATTTTGGCTTTCTTAGATGTCAAAATAATGGTTAGAGAAGACGGTTCCTTATCCCAAACTGTTTATTGACAGTGAACACACACTGACAGATACCTGCATGCCTCCTCACATTATCATCCTCGACACCTGCAATTCGTCGTTGCTACATTAAACAACGGAGCGTGTGACCTCTGTGATCGTAAACATATAGAAGACGAATTACCACATGTTCAGGAGGTACTCAAACGAAATGGGTACAAAGCGAGTGAAAGGCATTCCAGAGGCAATCAGAGGGAGAAACATCCTGAGGTTAACAGACAGCCAGCATTTGAGCCATACGTGAAAGGAGGAACGGACAAAGTTGTAACAGTATTGAGAAGATACTGTAATAAGACTGTACGAGTATACTCTCCGTCATCCAAACTACCAGAAAATCTACGCACACCCAAGGATGTTATACATTATCAGACGTCAGGTGTTTATAACATAGACTGCAGCTGTAGTAGTTCATATATAGGCCAAGTTAAGCGAACAGTTGCGGAAGGGGTCAAGAAACACATCGCAGCTGTAAGAAACCGTCAAACTAGTAATCAGCAATAGCCGAACACATTCTCAACGCTGGAATTAATCAGTGGATAGAACTCTGTACTCCCAAAATCCTCTCCACCGAACGTCACTATTATCCCAGGATTATACGTGAAGCGATTAAAATTATGAAATATAAAAATTTCAATCGGGAAGATGGATACAAACTATTGTCGACGTGGAATCCACTGATTAGCAAATTTACACCTTGCGATTTACCATCGAATACGTCCGCGGACATTGTTAGTGTAGTGCGTCGCAGCCTTTCCGAACGTGAAGATCAAATGTGGGTAGTTTATAAAACTGCTCGCAGCTCCCATCTTGGATTATCCGCGTCTTCAGTCAACTCGTGACCACGGCTGGTATAACCTGTGCCGAAACGTCGTTATATCACGTTCAGACCCGATTTAGAATCCTATAAATATTATAAATGCGAAAGTTTGTGAGGATTATAAAGTTTACAATAATATAGCTCATACATCAGAATAGGCTATATTTTATTTTGTAATTTTGAAAACAAAACTTGTAAACCGAAGCGAGGGCGGGTCGCTAGTATAAAATACATACAATGTAAATTAATACTTGTAATAAGTATCATTTCCATAATTGTTTTTAGTCCTCCTATATTTTTTTAAATCCATCGCCGGAATTAGTAAAAATACGATACTGTAAGGGAAAGGGTACTTACTACTGTAAGGGTACAAAGGAATCTAAAGAAGATATTCATAGTTTTATTTGATGTGATTACATTAGACATTACTTTTCAACGTGCTATAATTATTTTATCGTCAAAAATAAACACGTTTTTTAAACACGTGTATTTGCCTTTTACATATTCTCATAGTTTCTAATATTTTTGGTACCGCGTTTCATCAAACCATATTAACCAACTCACCAAGATTCTCACAGATCTAGAATTTTGTTAAGTAACCTAGAGAACATCGAGCATTTTTAATAGAATTCTACATTACTACATTTATGTAGTGTAGGTAGACAGTTAAATTAATTTAATATCCAATACTGGATATTCGGAAAAAAAATGTCAATTCTAACAATATTTATGTATAATTAATTCTCTGGAACGTTACGCATAGAAGTGATCTGATGAACCGAATATAAAATTTACGACGTTCGGGGTTCTGGTACAAAATCAATTGTGTTTTTTATAGTCTTATGGTTATGGTATCTTCTTATTATTATGGTTATGGTATTTTTATATTATGTTATGGTATCTTAATTCCGTCTTGCTCGAAGGTATTACGCCGGAGGCATGGAACAGAAGCGTGGTGGTGCTCTTCTTCAAGAAAGGTGATAAGACCTTGTTGAAGAACTATAGGCCCATCTCGCTTCTGAGCCATGTTTATAAGCTGTTTTCGAGGGTTATCACGAATTGTCTCGAGCGCAGGTTTGATGACTTCCAGTCTCCCGAACAAGCCGGTTTCCGAAAAGGCTATAGTACCATAGACCACATCCATACGCTGCGGCAAGCTATACAGAAGACCGAGGAGTATAACTTGCCATTATGCTTAGCGTTTGTGGACTATGAGAAAGCCTTTGATTCGATCGAGACTTGGGCAGTGCTACAGTCCCTCCAGCGGTGCCATATTGACTATCGGTATATCGAAGTGTTGAAGTGTTTGTATAACAACGCCACCATGTCAGTCCGAGTGCAGGAAGGGAGCACGGAGCCGATTCCATTGCAGAGGGGTGTGAGACAAGGAGATGTCATCTCTCCGAAGCTCTTCACCAATGCGATGGAAGACGCTTTCAAGCTCCTGGAATGGAAAGGACTCGGCATCAACGTCGATGGCGAATGCATCACTCACCTTCGATTTGCCGACGATATCGTGGTCATGGCAAAATCGCTGGAGGATCTTAGCACAATGTTCGGAGACCTCAATCGAGTTTCCCAACAGGTGGGCCTTAAAATGAACATGGACAAGACGAAAATCATGTCGAATGTCCATGTCGTGCCCACCCCAGTTTCAGTTGGGAGCTCGATTCTCGAAGCTGTTGACGAGTACGTCTACCTAGGCCAAACGGTCCAACTAGGTAGGTCCAACTTCGAGAAAGAGGTCAATCGACGAATCCAACTCGGCTGGGCAGCGTTCGGGAAGCTACGCAGCGTCTTCTCGTCCAAAATACCTCAGTGCTTGAAGACGAAGGTCTTCGACCAGTGTGTGTTGCCAGTGATGACCTACGGCACCGAGACGTGGTCTCTGACTATGGGCCTCATAAATAAGCTCACTGTCGCACAGCGAGCTATGGAGAGGGCTATGCTCGGGGTTTCCCTACGTGATCGAATCAGGAATGAGGAGATCCGTAGACGAACTAAAGTCACCGACATAGCCTCTCGGGTTAGCAAGCTGAAGTAGCAGTGGGCAGGGCACATAGCTCGAAGAACCGATGGCCGATGGGGCAGAAGGGTTCTCGAATGGAGACCACGTACCGGCGGACGAAGCCGAGGACGTCCATCTGCTAGATGGACAGACGACCTCATAAAGGTTGCGGGCACCCGCTGGATGCAGGTCGCTGCCGATAGGTCTAAATGGCGGACAATGGGGGAGGCCTATGTCCAGCAGTGGACGTCCAAGGGCTGAAATGATGATGATAATGATGATCTTCTTATTACTAACGTACATTTGATTATATTGATCAAATTCGTTTTATACTTCATTCATTACTGTGCTATCTTTTTTATATTAATGGAGGCAGACGTGCAAGCGGCTCACATGATGGTAAATGGCTGCCACCGCCCATGGACACCTGCAACACTTGCAAGCCATGGGAAAACTTTTGGAGGCAGTTTGTTCCACAGCCTACGGGTTCGCGGCAAATAACGATTTTTAGACAGTACAGTGCGCGATACCTCCGTATCGAGGAAATGCGGATGCACCTTACTACTGTGAGGGGCGGTGCGGTTGTAGAAACCCGCGGTGGGAGTCATATTGAACAGTGCTTTGGAGCATTCTCCGTTATATAGGCGGTAGAACATGCATATATATATAAATAATATGAACGTTTGTCAAACAAGTTATCTACCCTTCAAAGAGGACTATCGTTTGTAGACAAAACACAAACATCCTGCTATTTTAATATTGAGTACCCTACATTTAAGTTCATATACATACGAGTATATGCGTAATAAGATTGTTATTGTGTGTGTAAACAATAGCTGTAGTGTATCATACGATTAATGAACATAAGTTCATCTTGCAGAATTATTAATTCCTGTGGGTGTAGCGTGTGGGAAACACAATGTGTGGGTGTAAGGATGCATAGATAAACAGTCTTCGGATTAGTAATCTGTGCTCCGAGCATGCGTAATGATAATGAGTGTCATATATTTAATGTCTATTTAACTTCCTACATTTGCTGTTAAGATGTCCGTATAGTATTAGAAAATATTTTCGTGGGTGTACCTTAGTTAAATTAGTTTATAAGCCAAACCCGTTCAGTAGTTCTAAAATTGTGACGGCTTAAATCTAAACTTAAAAACAAAGAAAATTAAAAAAAACAAAGTATAAGCAAACGTAATGTTGTTGGAGAGTAGTGGGTATTCACGACTCCTCGGAGTGTTTCGGCTCACTTAATCCGGCTCCGCTCGCGGATCCGACTCCTCTTAACGATTCCTTGACTTCTTTGTTTCATCTACTTATATTTTATAAGAGCCTGAGAGCGACTCATTCGCTTTGCATAATGTTCGTTCATGTAACTCAGTAATCGAAAAATGAAAGGAATAAATAACTCCTCGGAGTCGATAACAGTTAGCTGGAATCATTAAAGGTAGCGGTTCGCGTCGCGACAGAGACAGGTGACCGAGACGCGAGACAGAGACCGGAGTTCTGTCTCTGTCGCGACCCGAACCGCTACCACAGTGTAAGGATTGTGCCGCTACCATAAAGGATGATTCACGCTACACCGTGCCGGGGCCGGGCCGTGTCACGGACGGGGCACGGTCAAAGATCTATAGTATACTTTTGTATGAACCATATCCTGCTAGACCGGGCCGGGCCCATGCGCCCGAAGGGCAATCGACGATGGACTATAGTGAGGTGAGCAGCGCAACCGCAAAGTGGACGACGGTAAATTACTAGAATGTGTGCCCGTACCCTGTGGTTTATGATATGACTCATCATAAGTATCTTCTTTTTGGATATCTTCTTTTTGTAGTTCTAATTCGTGTTTCCAATACTTCGTCATCAATAGCAATTGCAATAGCTGCTAACTCAAGTTGTGAAAATTGCATTATAAAAATACACGTCTTATTATCACTCACGCGAAAAATGGAAAATAATAAAAAACTGAAAATAACAATATCTTATTATCGAATGGACATCGAATAGATCGATATTTGACAACACTCGGTACATACCCGGACACGGTCGTGCACGGTGTAGCATGAATGACTGGTCCGGCCGGCGCACGCTGAAAAAGTCACGGCTCGGGCACGGCCCGCCCCCGGCACGGTGTAACATGAATCATCCTTAAGAGTTTCGGCTCCGCTTGTGGTTTCGGATCTTTTGATTCATTGAATCCGGAGTTACCCATCGCTATTGGAGAGAGCTCATAAACGGCTCATAAACTTTTGTTTATACATTTTTTCTAAATGTAGGTACATGAAATACGCTGAACAAAATAACGAAATTTACATTGCCTACTGGCGTGTTTTTATTATGTACTATAGGGTCCCAAAGAAAGTTATATTTGGTATATTATATTGGTACATTTATAATTGTTTAAAAAATAAATTTTGAATTGTGTATTTATATCAACAAGTATAAACTAAATCATAACAATTCAAAAGAAATGTCTTAGTTGATGAACAATAAAATTGAAATTAATATGTCAAAGAACAGAGAAAACATAGGTACAATTTCTGATAATCACATCTATGAGTATGTACGTAGATAGTAGATATTAATTGATTCACATTTGTACAATAAGAATATCCGAGTATAAGAGTATTTGGATACAATAATGTTATTGCGGAGATTTTGCAATTTTTTGATTTAATTTGGCAACAGGAAAGCGAATTCGTAACAATACTATAAAATTTGACCCAGGGCCGTCTTAAGTCTATTCTGCGCCGGGGTGCGGGAGTGTATCCTAAGACAGTCAAACATCCTATTGTGTATCCTATGACAGTCAAATATCCTATTGTGTATCCTATGACAGTCAAATATCCTATTGTGTATCCTATGACAGTCAAATATCCTATTGTGTAATTGTTTACTATAGCGTTATATTTTTTCATTACCTTTAAAAGGTGAGCGCCCGGGGTGCACCGCACCCCTTGCACCCCCTGGTAAAGACGGCCCTGATTTGACCCCTTCTGAACGTTCCATTGCTACGAGTAAGTACATTCAATTTCACCCCAACCTTTTTAACTTGCAAGACGATTCCTTTGAATTTCACAAACTCGACTTGTCCTTGTATTCTGTATGGAGATTCGTAATCGGGGAACACGCTCGAGGCTGTGTATTTTTGTAGGATTTTTATTAAAAAGTACTCTTATCAGCTTTTTGAGAATTTTGGTTGAATAGATTGGGTGCTTTTAGGTCATTCGATAACAGTCCTCTACACGATGTCCCACTACAGACTACAAGCTTCTCTCTGTAATCACAATGCGAATTGGAGAATTATATAACACTCTTCAAATCTTTTTATATTCGGGCACGCGGGTTTTCTCAATATGTTTCTCTTCATCGCCCGGTTAGTGAATTCTGTTAAATGCGTATTTACCTAGATAGTGGTACGAACCGCGGTACAAAATCACACCTCATTTTAAATGTGAGAATAGGTGCCGTTCGGTATACTACTCGTATCACTGCTCTTAGGTTATTCAAAAGTGTATAACACAAAGGTCTGTCGTTAGGCAGACATTTCGTAGAATGAGCTGATTTTATTCCGTGATCATAGTTGATAATTTATAACATTCCTAAGATCTAAAATTTAAACGGATATTAGGTACCCACTGCTAACAATAAATAATCTGTATAGCACTTTCATCTTTCTACGTGTAAGTTATAATAGTAATGTAACTTTTGTTTATGGTTTTGTCTATAATATTATACTAACAAGTCTGTGATAAACTATTAACATTTTAAAAATAGTTTTGTTATAATAATATGTTCAGTATAAACCACACATTTAATTTTCGCGAAGTCAGCTATCCTTGAAAGCGACCTTTCTGCTTCTATTTCGCTCTAATTAATCAAAAAATATTTATGATGCGGTCAGTTGTATAAAAAAAGAGAACAAGTTTTCGAGACTCATTTTGAAATCGATATCCATTTATTAGAGCTAGGCAAATAGGTAGCTATGGGGACTTATACATATATATGTCTTTTTAACTAGCATATTTTATTAATGTTATGTTAAGAAAATTTGTAGCATCATTTTCCTAAGATAACGTTACCTAATACATGTAACGCGTGCTCGCAAGGTTGGTAGATCACTTAGTGATAGGAAATTCGGGTGTCTATATACCCGAACTTAATTTTTTCCAAGAAATATAGTAAACAGCATGGACATGCCCATCTGAATAACATCATGTATTTATTTTTATCTAAAAACCCGGGTTTCAGAAAACATTGTAAAGAATGAATCGGTTCAAATTGTCGATTACTTTCTCCGTAATTTAAAATAATACGTCGTCTCTATGTGCGCGCGTTATTGCCAGAAAGAAATCGATTAAGTTATTTTTTTTTGGTAAGTGGTCACCGCCGCCCATGGATACCTGTAACAGCAAGAGGCTTGCGGGTGCGCGCCGACCTTGCAGAATCCTGTTCACAGCTCTCAAGAGCCTTATATCGTAGCATAATGGAAAAACTTCGGCTAATGTTGCGTAACATTCCTTTGAGTCTGACGATCTTGACGCGGATGTACCTAACTGCGACGCAGTGTTCATCAGTACAAAATTTCAGATTGACCACTAAAAGTGACTCCGATTTATCAACTTAAGAGGTGATTAAGTCATGGTCAATCTTAAATTATTCAATATACACAGCTATTTTAATACCAAAGGAGAGTAAATAGGCTAACAGCTATCTGACTGAATATTTCCTTTTATTTTACTCCACATAATAAACCTTGTTATAATGTTAATTAGAGCAAAAATATCATATGTTTACGATGCGCACACTAGGCGCGCACCTGCCTCGCGTTACGCGAAAGCAGCCCGAGGAATGTGCACTCGGGCCCAAATGTAGTAAACTTACTATATCTCCACCAAGATGGTGGGTAAGCACAATAATAAGATATACAGGCCTCACTTACCCCAAGGTGGCTTTGCCCACGCACAAATCTGGAAAGTGTTCCTACGCTAGTCCCTACTAGACGTGACCTATCTTAGTGTGATTGAATATATACATACATTCCCAATAAATATTTGTGTAGTAATCCAAGTCTCGTCCTGTGGTGAGCCGGTGGCCGCTACAGTTCGGCAACTCACACACGGCAGCAAATCACCTCGAGATGTCACTTCCAAGTACCACAAGCACAGCAAATCCAACCAAAACACTCGCGTGGCACAGGATATCCGCGGTCAAGACCTATTACTAGGCGCGAATAACAAATATCGACTGTCCTAGGCCGCGGTGTGAATTTATCTCCAAAACACTCTGCTCGCCGCCAAGCGCGTGTTACTACTCAAAAATATCAAATTCTCAAACCGCCTTCAATATGGCGGGGACAAAAAAATGTTGCTTCAAATAATAAATGTATGCGGGTATGCAAAGATGCTCGCGCCAATTCCAAACAATCCCCCGTCCCGAGCCGAAGTATTCGGGTCGCTAATCAATGGGTAGGCGGGATAATGTCGCGACGGCCCGCTTCAAAATAGAATCGCCCACCAAGACCTCGGCTAACCTGGGAACACCATCAGAGCCCGGAAAAGGTTAACAATGCGCCCCCGGCGCCAACACAAGGGCGGTAGGTTAGCATCTTTAACCAACACGAGGTCGCCAACCTTCGGCGGATTCGTTTTGTCCGTCCACTTGACGCGCTGCTGCAGAGTGTGCAAATATTCAAGGTGCCAGCGTTTCCAGAAACTCTGAGTGAGTTGCTGGAGCAATTGAAAACGCGACAAACGAGAACTGGGCACATCAGTCCAAGGGTACTCTGGCAGAGCGACGAGTGGCTGACCAATCAAAAAATGGCCCGGCGTTAGGGCTTCCAAATCATTCGGATCCGACGAAAGTGGGCATAGCGGTCGAGAGTTGAGGACGGCCTCAACTTTCGCAAACACGGTCGCGAGTTCCTCAAATGTGAGAATCGTCTCACCAATAACGCGCCTCAAATGGGTCTTTGCCGATTTAACTACGGCCTCAAAAATTCCACCCCAGTGCGGACAAACTGGCGGATCGAAGCGCCAGGTTATCCCACGGAGGGCCATCTCACGACCCAAATTCATTTTCTGCTCTTCAAGAAACTCATACACATCCCTTAAGTAGTTATTGGCCCCATGAAAATTAGTTCCGTTGTCGGACCTAATCAAGGTAGGAAGTCCCCTACGAGATACAAATCGGCTGAGGGCCGCTACGAAGGCTTCTGTGGAGAGAGCAGACACAACTTCCAAGTGTGTGGCCTTAGTAGACAGGCACACAAAAACACACAAATATGCCTTTACGGATTTGGCATTACGAAGCTGAGATGACTTCACCAAAAAAGGACCAGCAAAATCCGTACCAACTGTGGCAAAGGGTCTAGACTCAGAGACTCGGTCCGCGGGCAAATCGCCCATCTGGGGTTGCATGGTAGAAGATTTAGTTCGGTAACAAGACATGCAACGAAAAATGACTCCCCGGACGAGTCGTCTAGCCGACAAAATCCAAAATTCGCGTTGCAAAATCGCCAACAGTGCGTTACAGCCTGCATGGGAGTTCTTGATGTGTCGATCAATCGCCAGCAACCGCACCAAATGTCCATCTTTCGGCAAGAGAAGAGGATGGCGGACACCATGAGGCAAATTGGCATGTCTAAGCCGACCTCCCACGCGCAGTAGACCCGAAGGATCCACAAAGGGATTCAATCGCACAATAGCGCCTTTCAATTTAGCGGGACCTTCCTTCATAGTTTTTAACTCTGAAGCGAAGCTAACAGACTGGACTACGCGAATCCAACTCAATAGCGCTTCATGTCGTTCCTCAGACGAGATGAAGGCTGACAACAATTTATTCTGTGGGTTTTTAACATTGTGACGCCAACGTCTAACCCAAGCTGTCACATTCAAAAGTTTATCCAGTGAGCTGTACCTGGCCAGCAAAACATCGGGATCACATGATGATTCCGCTGCTTGGCCGCTCCCGGCACCATCGGCCACTGGTAAACTTACAAAGCCTATCGCAGGCTGAACTAGAGTGATCCGTGAGGCCGGCCAAATTGACACTGGTCCCTTCAGCCAGTCCGGACCCCACCACAACGGATGTCCAATAATCTCTAGCGCTGAGCATCCACGTGATGCACAATCAGCTGGGTTTATATCGCCAGGGACATGTCGCCAAATCAATCTAGCTTGCGACGCCTGGATCTGGGAAATACGGTTCGCCACAAACACCTCCAAGGTGTGAACAGAAGCTCGCAACCAACAAAGCACAATTTGACTGTCTGTCCATGCAAATACGTCTGCTAACTCTACGGAACGCCCTAGAGTAGCGACGACATGATTCAAGAGACGAGTCAAGAGAGTGGCGCCTGACAATTCTAGCTTCGGTATTGTCATACGCGAGCGAATAGGCGCAACCTTGCTCTTTGCTAGAACCGGCGAGACCAAAACATGTCCAGCAGCATCCACTGTGCGTAGATAAACAACCGCTGCATATCCTCGCTCGGAAGCATCACAAAAGCCATGAAGGCTAGCTCTATATTTTCCAGACGGAAGGAAACGTCTGGGCAAGGAAACCCGATTAAGAGCTGGGAGGGATGACACAAACTCTAGCCATTCCAACAATAACTCTCCATAAAGAGGCTCATCCCACGACAATTCAGCAGCCCATAATTTCTGCAAAAAACATTTCGCCCAAAAAATGACTGGACTGATCCAACCATTCGGATCATAAGTCCGAGCGACAGTGGACAACACTGATCGCTTCGACCAAGACTTCGGGGACTGTAGGTCCACATGATAAGTGAAGACATCCTGGACTGGTCTATACTGGACACCAAGGACAGCCAACATGTCAGGATTGTCTACATTCTGGAAGATATGGGGATTCTGCTGGTGCTCCTCCGGCAAATCGGCAAGGAGCCGAGGTGAATTCGACAGCCACTTTCGCAATTCATAGTCACCAGCTTTCATGAGGTCAATCAATTCGTCCCGCAAGACGAGAGCCTCTTCTACAGTTGCTGCCCCACTACAGCAGTCGTCAACATAAATATCCTCTTTCAAAATGGCAGCCGCGCGAGGAAACCTTATCCGCTCTCGTTCAGCTAGCTCCAAGAGCGAGCGGATCGCAATGAAGGGACTAGAACGCAAACCATAGGTGTTGACACGAAGTTCATAGACAACCATGGGATCGTCAGGATGCTCTCGCCACAAAATCAGCTGGAATCGCCGGTCATCGCGATGAATTATCGTCTGTCTAAACATCTGACGTATGTCAGCGACGAATACAATTGCATGACGACGAAACCCAGTGAGGATATCTCCAATGTCTCGATGTAGCTTAGGTCCGGCATGGAGACACTGATTCAAAGATACACCAGAAGTAGTAGGCGCTGACCCATCAAAAACTACACGTATCTTGCCACCTGGCGTCTTCAAAACGGCATGATGAGGAAGGAAGTAATGCTCCACTGAGCGCCAACCAATATTCGACACAGACATGTGTACCAAGTCCTCATATTCTCGCATGAACTCAATATATTTCCGGCGAAGCTCCGGATCCCGCTTCATGCGACGTTCCATGGAGACCAATCTTCGTTCAGCCAACTGCCGAGACTCGCCAAGCGGAGGCCTATTCGCCAAAAAGGGAAGACGGGTGACAAGCTGACCAGAGACGAGGCGACCTGTGTTGCTCTGGTAGAAGCTTTCACACTCTTCGTCCTCTGGACACAATCTAGGCATAGAGGGAGGTTCCTCCACTTCCCAAAACTTCTGAACGGCGTCAGAAAGCGTGGATCCCACACGTAGCCCATCCTCAGCAAAAAACACGGTCGAAACCGGAAGGATAGGGCCCAACAATGCCGAACCAAAAATCGTGGGGACCACTACCAAACCACTAGGCTGCAAAGCTCTCCAATTCCCCGAACAAACCTGTCCCAAAATATTACTCCCCAACAATAGGTCAACAGGACCTGGAGTATGAAACATGGGGTCAGCTAAAACCAAACCCTTTGTCAAAGCTATGACAGGTGGAGGAAGCTTTATACGCGGGTGGTGACTCAATATATTCTCCAGCACAATAACCGGAATCTTGGTTTTCCTGGTTCCAAGTGGTACTGGAGAAAATTCGACAAAGGTGTGACCAACTCTATTGGTCACCTTAACGTTTCCCACTCCGTAGACTGGGAAAGGAGAAGGACCGATACAGAGATCCAATTGGCTCACCAACCAAGCTGAGACTATACAACCCTGGGCACCCGAGTCCAAAAGGGCACGAACAACAATCGAGTTGCCCTTCGGGTCCCATACCCGCACAGAGACCGTAGGCAAGAGGATGG
This sequence comes from Sesia apiformis, assembly GCA_914767545.1. Taxonomy (NCBI): domain Eukaryota; kingdom Metazoa; phylum Arthropoda; class Insecta; order Lepidoptera; family Sesiidae; genus Sesia; species Sesia apiformis. The sequence continues at coordinate 4,843,197 of OU611958.1, forward strand.
TCTCTGGGTTCTCAGCGTGGTGAGCTGCGAGTCCCTAGCGGGAGAAGTTACGGAGTGAGGGCTCCCTCCCCGAGTGCGGCAGGGGACGATAACTGTCTACCCTGCCCTCACCGCGACGACCCTGCACAACGTGTGCGGATGAGAGGGGGGCGGCAGCCTGCCTTCCTAGGCGGGGTGGACACCGTTCCAACCTCGGTCGCTCCAACAGCGGGGGGGAGAATCTCCGGTTGCGGTAGACTGGTGAGTACTCCGCAAACCCAACAGCGCCTCTAGGGGGTGGCGAACGCCTACCCCCGCCCGTAAGGGCACGATCCTGGGCGCTGGACCTGGCAGGACTGTCACCACCAGCGTGAGCACCCGAATGTCGCTCAGCATCGCGAACACCAGCACCCTCCTGGTTGCGGTTCGCACACAAAATGACGTGGTGAGCACCACCACATTGTCCACATGGACGAGGCTGAGGACACTCTCGCTGGAAGTGACCCTCCAGACAATGATAACACAATCGCCTCTCCTTGGCGATGTGTCGACGCGCTGCTACGCGCAAAGCCACAAATTTGTGACAAGCAGTCATCCGGTGGCCGGAGCGCTTGCAGAATCTGCAAGCCACGGACTCCTCTTGGGAGACCCCATATCTCGGCCGTGACTGCTTATTCACCGGCGGACCCTGCGGTCGGGCCAGTGGTCGCTCTCGGCGAACACTAGGCTGCGGCACCAAGGGAGCGGAACCCTCCACGGTATCCACCCTGCGACACTCGTCTTCCAAGAACCTTTCCAGGTCCTTATAGGAAGGCAGGTGAGTGGAGCTGTCCCCACCATACTGTCGCTCAAAGCGCAGCCGCATCTCCAAAGGCAGTTTCGCCAGCACAATATGGAGCAGCAAAAAGGACCACTGGTCCACAGGTAAGTCCAATCGCCTTAAGGCGTTAACCGCCACCAAAACCGGGTTAACAATGTCTGTCCGTAAGGCTGACGCACAGGCAACCTTAGGCAGATTCAAAATTTGCCCCACATGGGTGTCAGCCAAAAGGCGCACGTTGTGGTAACGGCGCTTCAACAAGTCCATGGCTGTCGAGTAGGTGCTGTCATCGACCTTCAGGTGCTGTACCAGGCCTAGAGCCTCTCCCTGTAAGGAGGCCAACAGGTACGCCATTTTTTGTGCAGCTGACAGGTCGGAATGGGAGTCCACCAAACTGTTGAACATCCCATAGTAGCTCAACCACTGGTCCAAATCACCGTCAAAGGTGGGAAGGTTGAGCGTGGGGAGACGACCCAACAAGGCGTGGGGTGCAACAAGTGAATCCCCATCAGAGGGAGCTGAGATGTGGGAGACCGCCTCGTTAATGGTGTCCACAAACTCGTATATTTGGCCAAAGTCCGCTTCATATCGCTGCTTCTGCTCGTCCGGTACAGGCGTTTCCAAATTCGCCATAAACGTCAAGCCCTCAGCAAAACTCCTATCTAACGCCACCAAACGGGCCGGCATTTCACTCGCCCGGGCGAGTAAGGCTTGCTTCCGGTCCGGCCGGTTGACCATTGCAACCGCAGATGCAAACCATCTCAACTGAGCAGTCATTGCGGACTGATGTGTGGAAAAGGTCACCTTAACAGACATGTCTACACCTCAGGACGCACGCAATACAAAACAAAAACCAAAAATAAAAAACAAAATAAAAGTAAAAAAAAAAAAAAAAAAAAACTACAATAACAAAAAAAATAACAAAATAAAAAAAACAAAAAATGCAGTGGAGGCACAATAAAAAACAAAAGGGGTGGGTATGTGTCTTCAAGAAGGTATAACCGTCCAAAATATTAATCAAGACTACCTGACAAAATAACAACAAAAAAAACAAATTAAATTATCAAATTATCAAATTAAATAAACGCAACCAAAAATGTACACGAGCGTGGACTCAATAAAACCACAATGTCCAGCTATCAAAAAAACGTGAAGCGTTATATCCAAAAAAAAAAATTATTAACGCGTGTGGGTAACTAGCCAGCTACTAAACGTCGCACGCGTGGATTCAAAATATCTTCAAAATACAAATTATACGTAGGGCCTAGCCTTCAAACCGTGAACGTAAAATAAAAATCAAAACCAAATATTTAAGCCAAATTACCGATATACAAAAACAAAAGGTCATCAATATTAACTACCTAACGGTATTATCAATATCATCAATATCACGTAACGGTATCAAACCACGCTCTGCTACCAGTTGTTTACAATGTAGCAGGAGCGTGGACCCAATATACGCAAGACCCTTAACACGGGAAGTTACAATTATCAAGTTGATGAATAATGACAAAACAAAAAAAAGAATGGTTGATAACGGTATCAACCACGCTCTGCTACCAGTTGTTTACGATGCGCACACTAGGCGCGCACCTGCCTCGCGTTACGCGAAAGCAGCCCGAGGAATGTGCACTCGGGCCCAAATGTAGTAAACTTACTATATCTCCACCAAGATGGTGGGTAAGCACAATAATAAGATATACAGGCCTCACTTACCCCAAGGTGGCTTTGCCCACGCACAAATCTGGAAAGTGTTCCTACGCTAGTCCCTACTAGACGTGACCTATCTTAGTGTGATTGAATATATACATACATTCCCAATAAATATTTGTGTAGTAATCCAAGTCTCGTCCTGTGGTGAGCCGGTGGCCGCTACAGTTCGGCAACTCACACACGGCAGCAAATCACCTCGAGATGTCACTTCCAAGTAGGTACCACAAGCACAGCAAATCCAACCAAAACACTCGCGTGGCACAGGATATCCGCGGTCAAGACCTATTACTAGGCGCGAATAACAAATATCGACTGTCCTAGGCCGCGGTGTGAATTTATCTCCAAAACACTCTGCTCGCCGCCGAGCGCGTATTACTACTCAAAAATATCAAATTCTCAAACCGCCTTCAATATGGCGGGGACAAAAAAATGTTGCTTCAAATAATCAATGTATGCGGGTATGCAAAGATGCTCGCGCCAATTCCAAACATCATACATTATCGAGTTCAAATTCATTATCATTATCGAGTAAAGAAAATGACATTAAATAATTAAACCAACCTAATCAATTATATTTATTCTTAAAAGTAACATTTAGGTGCAACAAGTCTTCGTACGAAACTCTAAATCTATTAATTTTTCCCCCAAGTCACGGTATTAAAATCCCGGGATGGGTTGCCACACTAAGATTTTGTGGATAATTTAGGTACGAGTATACTTATAGGCATCCGAATTTCCTATCACTAGATCACACCCGTATATTATAAAATGAACTTTATGCACAACTACATAATCAATCTGTGCTTTTCTTTAATAAATCAGTCGAACCTACACGATACCATAATCGCAATTTCTTCCATTCATTTTCCATTTTTTAATTTTTTTCCATTCATCCATTCAATTGTTTTACCATTTTGTACACAGACAGAATATTATGTACCAGTCAACCGTTAGTTAAATCAGATAAAACAGTCATTACATAAATAACAACGATTTAAATAATAATTTGATATAAACACGAATATTTAGTTATTCTTCAAATATATTTAGTAATGTATAAACTATGGTCCTCAACTTAGGCACCTATTTGGTTTTCGCAATTACTCGTCATGTACGTCACTCATGAATTCCACGACGCGTGTCAAAAAGCGTCCGTATTCAAATAAAAGGCTGCTGAAGCATTGCTGAAGTTACTCGCTTGAATTTCAGTAAGTAGATGACTTAGCATAATATAACGAATCGTCAAATTTGAATAAGGCATACGCTTTGATTGTTTTGCTAGTTAAACAGCGTCTACACATTATTAATAGAATGTCCACAAATTGAGATCAATCTGAAAATAAATGGACAGCTTAGGAGTATGTATTTAGATATTAAGGTCATGATGTCATTCTAACTGAATGTAAATTTTACAATACATAAATAAATAACAAATATTCTCATAGCAATTAAACAACTTATCGCGTATATTTAACATTATTTTTATCCCGACGTTTCGAACACTTTGCAGTGAACGTGGTCACGGGGTGACTAATTGATTTTATAAATTAATAAAATCAATTAGTCACCCCGTGACCACGTCCATCTTTAATTTTCATTTAACATTCCTCTTTAATTTTCCTCTTTAAGAATATTTGTTTAAAATTTCTTAAATATTAATATTTTTGAGTTATTTGCAAAAAACTAAACTCCTTTTTTTTCATCTTAACTTGTCAATAACTTTTGTAATTGTTTATGTGCGGGTTTGAAACTTTTACACATTTTTCTTGGCGTCATTCCGAATCCAATGAGCTCCGGCTCATATTTTTACGAGCAGTATCAAGAATTAACACCATTTTCAACTTGTGAACTAGACTATGTACCGTGCAGAGTGCAGGTGAACCCTTATTATTTGTTCATGGCTCGATTAAGCGACCCGTTCAGGGGTGCGGCTCGCCGTTCCATGTTTTGACTGCCATTTCAAGATTGAATGACAAAGTACATAGTTCGTGGAAGTTTAATGCTGAGGTGGATACCTAGCTAAAATAATATTTGGATATTAAACGTATTGTGATTTGCACCAATATTTTTGTTTTGTAAATGTTAAGGTTATTTGCGGAGGAGTTTGACATTTAGGTAGGCCATATCCTATGTTCTTTTGAGCAGAAGAGCCAAGGGGTATCTAGTCTCTACACATATTTGCGAGGTTGTATGTTTGAACCCCTGCCCTTGTCAATAAGTTTTTATTTTTTTCCCTAGCTGGGTGGTGAAGGAAAACATCGTTACGGTACGGTGGAACTTTATAGACATAGTTACCCTTATCTATATCCTTAGGTCTTCAGATCCTTTGTTCTTGTGGTATCTGAGTTAAGCTCTTAAAAAGATTTGCTTAATTTAACCAGTACATATTAATAGGTAGATCCACTCAAAAGAATTAACTGAGTTCAATGAATTGCACTGCTCAAAGTGTAGTTAAAGTAGTTAAATCTGTTCCTGTATAAACGGATAACATACAGATAACACGTTTACATAGGAATTCCTATTGTATACCGATACCTATTTGTTCGTTCCGAACAAACTTCTTGGCTCATTAGCAATTGTTACTTTACATTATTTGTTATTATTATTTTTATTTTATTTATTTTCAAGGAAGATATAACAGTGGGTGGTTATTCCATTCTAAGGACACATAAGTAGAAAACTTACATAAAACACACACATCCTCAAATCCTCAAAATCATGAAAGATCATGAATCCTCAAAAATAATAAAGTAAATTTAACAATAATATTATAGGCCTGATGCAACAATTGGGCACTACTTAATCATCAAATTCATCATCCAGTTGTAGTTGAAGAAGAACGTACCGCCTGGACTCGTTTTATTGATGCCACATTAGTTGAGAATAAATCCACATCAATGTTAAAAAAACTTGTTCAAACTTAAAAAATAATCAAAGTTGTTAAAAAAACATACAGCTCACGTCATGAAAGAGTGTTTTATATAATTCGTTCTAGCAAAAGGTGTATGAAGCAACATTGGTTTATGTATATTAACTAGCGTATAATATCTACTTACTTTGAGACCAGCCAACAACTCAGGACAGTTAACTAGATTGTTTGCTATGCTCACAAAGTAGCAGACGTCTGCAATGTTACGCCTTTCAAGCAAAAGAAGAAAATGATATCGACGACAAAGATTAAGATAACCGAAAGATTCTATTATAGATTATTTATATAAACAAGGTAGCGGACGAGCAGACAGTCCACATTGTGGTAATTTGTTGTCACTCATTTTATAAAGTAGCTAATTTACATTAGCTAAATGAGACAAGAAGGTTAGGTGTCCACTACGAATAAAAGTCCACTACGAAATTGAATAAAAGTGACTTACTCGTACATAAAAGCAATTTGGCGCTCAGGACTTTCCTATTAGATTGAGCACCACCGTACGTCCGTTGTGCTTATTCCTCTACTCTAATGGATTAGACCATTTTGTAGTACCTACGCGTGTGGATTCCTAATTCAGCTAGTGACATGATTTAGTGTTAGTAGGTAAGTACGTACTGATTTATTGCTCACCAAAGCTATCCAAAGATGTTTGAAAAAGTTCCCAAACATTTGTAAAAAGCTATTTTTTTTTAAAAGGTGAAGTAAGTTTTCTGAGTTCATCCCCCACAAACAAACATAATTTTTTGAATTATTAACTACCAGCTCGGTTGTGCAAGAAAATGTGTAGAGGATACCTATATATACGAGGATTACAAAAATATAGGGCTCCACTGGCGTTTGCAGTGGAAGATCTGCGCATTGCAGTGGGTTGTTAAAGGTTGATATCGAATGAAATCGAATTGACATTGCTAATTCGTTCATCTTTATAATACTAAGTCTTAACTAAGATCAAGTAGAACCGTTAAACGGTATTAGCGAGACTCTAATCTTTAATTTGAAAGGTACTTTACGATACCACAAGTCCACAACTGGAACAGCAGTAAATGTACTTTCACAATTTAAATATCATTCAAGTAATTGGAATTCCTATTTTATGAGCTGTAAATTCCTTTAGTATCTACCTACTACTGCTTCCAGACGACGACGACGTACTAAAAATTTCACGATAACGCTTTCTTTAAAAATGTTTTTCTTAAAAAATCTACCTACCCACATTTTTCTATTATTAGATTTTATAAGTTAGCTAAGTAGTTAAAAATAATCTAACTTTTTAAATGCTGGTTATATAGGTAACTATTAGGTATGTACAAGATAAATAATTGTTTGTATAGTGCTTGCATTCGTTCAAATGTGTACGAGTACTTTGAGCAAAAGCGTTTAGATATTAGTAGCGTGTTAAGTGCTGAGCCTTGAAAACCGATAAAACTTAATCTAATTTCGACTAAAAATTACTAGGTAGGACCTAAATCACGTAGGTACAAGTCAATACATCAAAATCCGCAAACGTTCCCAATCACATTATTACAGCCCTGTGTAATACCTACGCGTCGTTATTTTAAATGCCGTCTTGCCGAGCCGCCTAACGAAACCCTTTGTTATTTTTCGCGGTTTCGATTAGAAACGACGTGTTGGCTAATATCGCGTTTTATGTAAAACATTATTACAGTGTATAACCAAAATTGTCACAGTGTAACTTAGACGGTTGATGTGGCCACACGATACGCGTGATTTTTTTGTGTATCAGATTTTTTGGTTTTAATAATAATTTGTTGGATATTTTATAGTTGCAATTATAGTAATTAATGTACGCAGTACCATTGTGACAGTGGAGCAACACGCAAGCCTCGTGTATCCAGGCTTAGTCCTTCAGGTGATTTCTGTTTGTTTATAAAATCACTTAATTGAACCGTGACCCCCGGAATTGCTATGATAATTTGCTACGGCGCTTGCACGGAAACTTACAAATTAAAAACAAATTCCACTAATTGTTTCTGCTCACGAATGTTTTTGTGTCATAACATGAAGATAATTAATTTTAATTGTGAATTTGATACATAACTTTGATTAGTTATAAAATAATAGCAAACACATACCTTAGATGGCCAATTTTCATTGCTGATTGATTTCTTGTAGGAGTTGTAGGTATAGGTACATAATATAAGGTATATGACATTGTTTTATACACTTCTATAATATACGAATATATACTTTAATTAAAATTCCAAGCAAACGTTTATTTTTAAACATGTCTGTCCGACTGGAAATTGAACACAGAAACTTTTGCACAGCAGGCAAGGGCACTACAATTAGATTAATCGGTCGTATTTTAGATTTGATAGATATACCTACCTCTATAATATTTTACATCATTTGTTATTTAGTTATTATTTATGTCTGTAAAAGCTGTGGCCTGAATAGTTTAGGTACAGTTCAAACTAACCTAGTATTTAAAATGCACATGCACAATGCGGCGGTTGCCGACGTCATCTACTTTGCAGTAATATTTGTGCCACTAATGCGCCTGCACGGTTTGTAAAAGGAACTTCAGGATATAACAAAATGCAGTTTTATACGTGTTGTGTTCGTGATTACATTTTGAAAAGTTTCTTTATTGAGATATTTCCTTTATTAATGAAATTTAATTGTTTAATTACTTAGTATAATAAAACAAGTGATAAAATGGTTAGTGTCAGTAAAGTTACAATCATTAAATACGGATTTATTAATTTCGTACGTAGGTACCTTCGTGTTGAGTCTTTTTTAATTACCTACTTTTAAAATATTTCATTGTGCATTTGTTTTTATATGGCGCCTGTAAATAATAATTTTCATATTGTAAACGATTATAATCGAAGATTTTGATTAAATTTAAACGCACAGTGGCAAATACCCGGCTGGACTTTTTGGCGGGAACCTAAGAAGTGAAGAGAGTTTTTGTTTGCTTATTGGTTTTGGTTTAATAGGTAGTGATAGTTTACTTGAAATACCAGTGTTTTTGTACACAATGTTTGTGATAAGTAATGAAATAAAAGCATAAGACTGCGTTTTTCATGTGTTTCCGAATAGTTCAATTTTTCTGTCTAAAATTAATCTTTATATCACTTTACTGGGCGACTTCTTAATTGCTTCAATCATATTGTACACCGATGAGATGCATTTTAAATTATTTTAATTATAATTCTTTTAACTACGAAGAAAAATTCGACGTTGGCATAATGTAAAAATTACGCTATTGCCACATAAGAAAAGAAAAAGACATCTAACTGTCAAATTAATATTCCTTGACAAGAACTTTTATTTTTACTTCAATTTTCAAGGCCGTCCATTCATCTTGAATTGCATCCTTATTGCATGCGCAGTAAGGAATGTTTTAGTTTGTTGTATTGAAAAATTAAAGAAACACCTTTGTTACAAACACGCACATTTTTTATAATAATTATTATACCAGCAAGTGTTTACATAGAAGAATGGGATACTTAGTGACACCTTTCAAATCGTTTATAAGATATTTTAAAGTTAGTATGAAGTATAAATTTGTGCAACGTATTAATTTAAAGTACAGTTCTTTTTGTAGCATATAAGTTTATTGTATTGGAGTACATAACTTACGAACAAGTAACCGGCATATTTAAATTTTCTGTCAATCTTTGTTCATGGTTCCTTTGTAACTTTTACGTCGCGAACATTAAATTCTATTTTTCTTTCTTTTAGACTGTGCTAGAGTCAGGGAGTGTGGGGAACGCGTCGTCCTCTGATGAGGAGTTGGAACAGTGGGAGCAGATATTCATGATGAGAGATGAAAATGGAAATAGTTACAATGATAAGTAAGTGCAAATATGTAGTTTTAATATAGATTACAATAGCCAATTTAATTAAAGTAAGTGAATTCACTTATTTTAATATAACATAACATATATAATTCACTTACTTTCAAATATTGGCTCAACTGTACAATGTATGGTAGCGAGTTTTTGGCTCATTTTTTTTATTTAGATCCTATAAGTAATATGGTACCTGATGTGCTATATATTATTATGCGGAAAAACATAATATTGCTGAAAAAAAAATAATTAGAATTTTAAATTTTACACTTGTGGGTCGGACATTTTGACAGGTTTATTCAACGCGTTTCGTTACACATATCAATGAATGTATCATTTTATGTTTTACATGTGATTATTATTTATTAAATAATAACTAATTAACTTTTATTAAATAATAACTAATTAATTTTAATTAAATAATACCTTAAATTCATTTTCGCAAATATTTACGGATTTTATATTATACCGCAGCCGCGAGTAACAACAACCGAATCCGAATCCCGCCTGTTATTATGTTCTGGGCACTCCGACTGCTGGGTTAGGTTACGTTTGTCTTGTGAATACAACGCGCGAGCCGAGCGAGCGAAGCGAGCGTGCGGCGGCAGCGGCCGGCGAAGCGCCAAATGCGAATCCGGCCTGTTATTATGTTCTTGACACTCCGACTGTTGGGTTAGGTTACGTTTGTCTTGTGAATACAACGCGCGAGCCGAGCGAGCGAAGCGAGCGTGCGGCGGCAGCGGCCGGCGAAGCGCCAAATCCGAATCCCGCCTGTTATTATGTTCTGGGCACTCCGACTGCTGGGTTAGGTTACGTTTGTCTTGTGAATACAACGCGCGAGCCGAGCGAGCGAAGCGAGCGTGCCGCGGCAGCGGCCGGCGAAGCGCCAAATCCGAATCTGGCCTTTTATTATCTTCAGAGCACTCTGACTCTGATGGTTAGGTTTGTCTTGTGACCACAACGCGCAAGCCAAGCTAGCAAAAAATCACTGATGAAAGCAAAGTTGGTACTAACACAAAACTTGGTACTAGATTAATAACTCTTAGAATGTTCTTATAAATCGTCATCACACCCACAATCGTTATGACATCAAAATATTCTTTGCCCAGTAACTAAAAACACAGATAACCTCAAAATTTAGAAAAAATAAAATTATAAAAAATTCGTGGCTTTCCGCACTTTCATAATTTCAAAAATACCATGTCTATACACTCCTCTGTCTAAAAAAAAAAGCTCACATAATTAGGCTTTACCATACATTGTACAGTCCTTCCCAAATATTTTTTGAGTAAATAATAACTACAGTCAGCAACAGGTCAACATAATATACCTATAGACATTTAAAACACTAGTAATAAAAACTAAAATTATGGGTTTTGTGTACATAATCATGTTGCTGACTGTACCTTACTTTTAACAAATATTTCTGTTCAGGTTTCGTTTTTAAAGAAAACTCGCAATTTGTCTTGTCCTCTTGTCCAGCATTATGAGTTTTAATATTTATTTTTGAAAAAGCATTGCTTGAGAAAAAACAAAAAAAAATCAATTTATGCTGATGTCTCTTATAGGGGGTTTTATTAAGAGACAATTGTGAGGCAATTTGTGAACAATTTTTTTCACTGGAGATTGTAATCAACAGGGAAATCACCAGACATTTTAGTCATTGTATTTTAAAATAAAAAGTAGCCATTAACTATGGACACAATTAAAAAAAAATCAGCTTATAAGTTTGCAGAAAAATAAAAAATAGGCCTTTTCATACTAAGGCTGCATTCCAAATCTGATTATTATTCTTTGTCTCTTTGATAATTTTAATATTAACTTATTTTTAAAAACTTTTTTCATGTTTCATTTGTAGTGGAGGAACATATGCTTGTGTTTACACAAGGTTACAATGTAGGCAGGAACATGGCTTAATATTGTTGTTATAAATTATTAATGTCTAATGAAATATCAAGGAATCCTTGTTTATACAAGTTGCATTTTTTAATGTATATTATTTTATAGAAAATTTGTGCCAGTGTAGCTGATAGCCTACCTGGTGATAAATGAATACTGTCGCCTATGGACATTTGGGGATACATGCCCAGATGTCAGAATGACAAATGTTGCAACATCACTAAATGTGCTGCCTATCTTTGGAAATTTAGGAATGGATTTGGAGAAAGAATTGGGAAAATAAAGAGAGATAGGGATAGGTGTGAAATAATTATTGGTTTTTCTACAGGAGAAAAAAACGCAGCATATGGTGTCGACCTTCCTGCATACCTGTCTCCATAGTAATAGTTTTAATTGTGCTGGTTGTATTGGTGCCACTGCTCGATCAACCCAATATTGTGCAGTTGGCGGCAACAAATGCACCAGTTTCTTTACATTGCTCAGATGAGTGTAGGTAAGATGTATTTTTGTATTTTTTCTGTAGACACTTGTAGTAAAAGAGAAGCTAAAAATTCCACATAACTGTTGATGTTATTTGATAAGCAGATTATAGAATTATTATTATTCAAGTGTGTTTTAAAATTACAAAGAATGATTTAAAACCAAATTATTTGAATTTTATATTATAATGCAATAAAGTGAAAAAGAGAAATTATTTATCTTTAGGTAGGTATCTACAATTTAGATACATGTATATTAGATTCAAAAACAGATATTTTGTGACCTTATAACTACTATAAATAATACACACTGATTCTATCACATAGTGGTAAATCAACATGGTGGTTAAAATAATGTACCTACCAAGAAAGTTTTATAGCATCATCTATTTTAATTTTTAATAGCATTAGGTAATATTGAAAAGTAATTTGAAAAGAATACCTTCAGAATAAACATTATTTAAAGCTTTTTCTGAACTATCCATCACACAATTAGAAACTTTTTTTTTGTTTGTAAATGAGTTATTGCTGGGTATATTTCTGGTTCTAATTATAAGCATATAATAGGTTTAGTTTACAATATTATAGTTGGTGCAACCTTGCAGCCCAATGGATGTGTTGGTCTTGAGCTCCAAAATGACTGTATTTGTATAAACCATCTGGTCAATACTATTTGAACCTATACTATATGTACCTACATGCTTGTATAATTGTTTGTTTGTTTACTGCATTAAAATTCAAAAGCATAAAAAACGACTATACTCGTAAATTAATTGAATCAACAAAGTGATTTATCTGTGTAAATGAAGCACGTGATAAAAAAAATGCCTATTATAATTGTCAACCATTATATAAATAGGGATTAAAATGAAAGAAAGTATGACACTGTAAAATAAATTATTTTTCCGTCATGGCTTGTGATATAAATTAATAACCTGACAATGATAACCCACTCTAAGCTGACACAGCAACATTAATCTAAGGGTATTGTTACAGAAGAGTAAAAGCATTATGTTTTATTATGAATCAAATTTTATTGAAAAACTTTATTTACAAATCAATACCAAGAAATGATGTTTGTTGTATGTCTTAAAGGTTACTAAGATCTAAAATATTTATTGTTAAAATATTATTATCAATTTAAATATTTCTAAAAGGAATTTGTTTACGGGATTAGTTAATATATTTTGCTTAAGCATCATCATTAAAATATTTTTTGAGAAATATTAAGCTATAATTGTGTAACTGAACCCCAAAGTTCATTTTTCTTAATGAGATAGAAAGCTAAAATTTTGTACAGATCATAAGGTTAAAGTAAATATTTTCATATTATCCGTTAAATTCAACACGGGGAACTGAAAGTAAAATGGATCGAAACTAAAGAGTTGTAGCGTGTTTCTGAAACTTTTTGAATTGGTACCTAGAAAAGCGAAACTTTGCACATGTCTTCATCAGCACATAACCTTACATAGAGGAATTTTTTTAGCTTTGTAAAATTCAAAATTGGCGGTTTTAAGGCGGTTTCGTAGGTAGCAAGTTTTCATAATTTAGACCTATACATGTGGGGCATTGTTGAAAAGATCTTAACGAGAACATTTAAAACACGATGGCGTTATCAAAAGAATATTGAAAATATTTTCCGGAAAGTAAAGAAACAGAATCACTTTTTTCACATTTTGTTATTTTTGTCACATTTTGTCATTTGCTATTATTATTTATAATTTATTTATTTAAGTATATCATGTTTATTTAAATAAATATTAATAATAATATACCTAATAATGTTCAAATTTCTTTATTAAGACTTTTGAGGGTTTTATAAGAGCTCGAATCTTTTGAAAATTATTCTGCTCTAAAGGCGAACTCAAAGAATCTAATTCTCTTATATTAGGCCTAAAAGACTAGTTTATGCAACTCTAGTTGGGAAACCTTCGTGATTCCCAACTACCTCGGCCCTACTTGCCAAATAAAAATAATGAATTATTTTTTACTAAATTTATTTTATATTTAGAACAAACAAATTAAAAATAAAAAAACTAAACAATAGATAATGAAAAGTCTAACCAAAAAGATTATTCTTCACTCCCTAAAAAAATTGTCATTTCTTTACAGTGACCCTGAAATACGTACATATGAAAATACATGACCTGTATACATACCTAAATCGGCTTGATCGATGTTGATTTACGACTTTAAAAATTCTATTAAAACTAATATTAATTGACTTCTCGTATCTCTAACTATGTAGATATATATAATAATAAAAACAATTAAATATAGCATTCCTATAGTAGGAAGCACGTGTTACACACAATATCATTTGTTCAATCGGACTATGTTTCGGATCATTGGGAATATGTAAAATTCGCAGATTTTGACATTTACACGCCTATCAAGTTTCGTAAATATTGGTGTAAACAAATTATTACATACTGAAGTATGTCAATAGTGAAGTTGTCGCGGTTGTATTTTAGCTTTATCGATGGAGTATCGATACTTTTGAAACTAGTACGACATTATATTAAAAATATACGTTTTAATGTGTTATATATAATTAATTGGATATGATATACAATTTGACGCAGTTTTTTTACTGATTCACATTACCTACTTAATATTGAAAGCAAAATTGTCATTTTGCTTTGACAATTTTGCTTTCTTACGTTTATGTATATTATTTATAATATATGGGATTTATGAGTGATTATGTTTTATTTCACTACAACGATGTGGTCTATGTGCAATTGAGAAGTTACTATATATATCTAGGTACAATTATGATTACCTATATGCAGGGACAGCAGTATAGTTCTTATGTGACTTTCTTGTCACTGCAAATGGATTATACAGTCAGTCACTAATAGCATTCCCCTAACGGAATGGTTGCATTAATAAAGAGTTACTTGTCTGTACACATTTTGATTTCCTTTATATTCTTTCAAAGGAACCAACACATACAATTATTTGATTAAAACTACTATGAAAGTTAAACTTGTAATTGACATTTTAGAAAGAACATTCAAAAGTACACAGTTCACATTTGACCGTTGTTTTTTATCGATAAAAATTTAAAAGGCTTTCACACACTGCCGTGGTAAATTGATTTAATTTTACAAGTGTGCGTAAGCTCTCGATTGCTGTGTGCGAAGCGTCAAACAAATTTAATTGTCAAACAATTTAGGCCGAAATTTTTTATAGAGTTATAGGATGAACTAGCCGGAAGTAATTTTTTTTTATAGGGTTAGCTTAATTAACTATCGTTACCATAGTAAAAAATATAAGTGTATGTTATCTTCATAGGATATGCCTTGCCCTGTGATGCATGAGTTACACACACCTTGCTTACAAGCAAATCATATTTGTATGTACAGCTAAGACTCCAAACATACTGCAAGAATGGGCACAGGAGAGTCTATTTTAAATTTACGGAAATATTCTACTATGTCTCTCCACTTCTGGATATAGACCTCTTGCAAGGACCGGTACCAGCGGTACCACACACGGTCTTCTTATTAGTCAATCCACCAGCATTTAATTTGTAGTATGTACGTTTATTGTAAGTTAATATTTTTTGTCATTTTACTAAAATAAACAATAAATATGAATTTATCTGAAATAAATATTTTAATTTATTGATGTCCTTCTGTTCACTAAAAACCTTACATCTATTCGCACTTTGTTTAAATCGTTCCTCCTTTGCAGGTTATCATTAGTTGAGAGTATACCTGAGGGCCACATGTACCCACCCAACGCAACACACTCGCCCACTAAGAATGTGTGGCTGGACTTGATAGACGAAGCTCAATCCACTATAGAAATAGCATCATTTTATTGGTCTCTTAGGTTTAACGAGGAGTATCCATATAACTCTTCTATAGAGGTGAGTGATTCGACTATGCAAAGTTTTATTTTAAAAATGGCGTTATAGTGCTTTTCATATTTTAAAATATATTCACATACATGGATACTTATTTGTAGTACTGGTAGAAAGAGTTTCATTGGTGTCCTTTTCCTCAACGCACAGTTCTAGTAGTATAATTTCTTCAAGTATTAAAAAATATGAATACATATTATTTGTAGGGTGAACAAGTATTCCAAGCACTATTAGCCGCCGGCTCAAAACGGAATATTAATTTGAAGATTGCTCAAAACTGGCCCACTAAATTATATCCTAATGTAGATACAGAATATTTAATTAAGAAGAAAGCAGCACAGGTATGTATATTTCAGGTATTGCTTAGTTAAAGTTTGACAAATGAAAGTTGAAACTGGAAACACGCAGCAAATTAAAAAAATGGTTGGCACTAAAAATAATCGTGATACTTGAATTCAATAACGACAATAGTCTAGTATTTGCTAGGCTAATTTTATTATTCAATACAGTTATTAAATCATTCAACATTTTTTTTAATTTGCCACTTTTAGTCTCAACTTTCATTTATCAAACTATAGTAGACAATTAGTGTTGTGTCGCCATTAAATATTTTTATATATTCAAGATTAACATACAGATATGTTTGAAGTATTAGTTTAATACAATTTTTAATTAAATGTAAACAGACATCTCCACATATTAAAAATACTTTGATTTTAGTTAGAAATATTCTAATGTTTAATGCACAAAAAATATTAACATGTTTATTTTTTTTATGAGAAACAAATTTTGGACACTGGATATTCTGAGTGTAGTAAAATGTTAATATTTGCCTATCATAGGTGACACAAGTGAAGAAAATATAATAACAAGACTAATACAGTATGACCTATCATTTCTGGTAATGCAGACTAAACTATGGATACCCTAATAATTTAGACAAAATTATTTATTGGCGATAATTTAGTCTGCAACGTATAGTGGCTTAATTGCTACAAAACTTTTATTTATGTAATTGGGTATTAATGAAAAATTACATTAAAAATACAATATTATTAATTAATTTAACACACTAGAATAAAAATATCTAGTTGGAGATCCTTTTGAAAAATAGATAAAAATGACAGAGATAAAATTTAATGGCATAGAAATAATAAGTTACTGGAACAAAACTCTCTCTTTTACTGTCAAAGTTCGTTTGAAATCGCACGTTTTGGAACGCAGTAGAAATATTTGGTTTTTTTTCTTCTCTCGTTAAATAGTAAACAATTTTTTAAATTATTTTTTTTTGATAACAATTGTTTTTAAATGTCATATATCCACTTTTTAAACCGTGTTTGCATTTTATTCAGGTTAGAAGCTTAAACTTCTCAAAGTTACTGGGAAATGGAGTCCTCCATACAAAGTTCTGGATCATCGACAGAACGCATTTCTATGTCGGCAGTGCCAACATGGATTGGCGATCCTTGACTCAGGTAACGGTCATATTATTTTTCCTTGACTCAGGTAAGGTGTATAACTTGTCTAATATCTTTCAATTTTGTATTTTTTTTATGTTATTCCTTATTTGTTTTATGGAACACTAGCGGTGTCTGCTACTTCGTTCGCGTGAACTTGTGATTCCCGCGGGAACTCTATAATCGATCTGGATAAAAACTAGTCTGTTTTGGGTTCTATATCGTTCGTAGAGTATACTCCATATTTCATGTGGAGACACGGCTTTACACGATTTTATTATATATGTATAGATTTGCCAAATAGAATGCGGTTCTATTGTTCTGCGATTCATACAAAACCGACATTCATTCCAGTGTAGTTCGTTATCAAAACACGGAAGCGTGAACTAGTCTGGCAATTTAAACGTGGCGTATGAAAAAATCTCTGTTAACTTACTTTGATCACGAAAAATGAAATAGATACTTTATATTGAATAGATTTTTTTATGTACTAAGGCGGCAGACGAGCATACAGTCCACCTGGGGGGAAATGGATACTGTCGCCCATAGACATCCGCGATACATGCCAACATTAGTCCAAAATAACAAACGTTGGCACTCCCCCGAATGCGCTGCCCACCTTTGGAGACACAGGAATGGATTTGGAGAAAGGGTTGGGAAAAATGGGTAGGGATAGGATGGGAATGGGCTCTGGCACATCTCACTCACTACCGAAACACGTACATACATTAGGGAAATAAGATAAAGTGGAAAATGCAATACATTTCAACGTAGTCTTTTGTGAGAGAGAGGGGTAACATGGCCAGTCGAGCGCGCCCAGCGGCTGTTGGATTGCAGCGTGCAATATATGTCTCCTTCAATATATGTTCTGTTCTGAACCTATTATGATATAAATGTATGCAGAAAGAAATTTCAGCATAGCATAGTTATCTACATCTTGTAACACAATTATTTTAAACTTTAGACTCTAAAGTTTAGAGCATCTGTTGTTATGAATCCGTTCTTTTTAAAACAATTTATTTTTATTTTATAGAACTGGTCACTTCTGTTATTCAGTTTGTTAAATAATTCCGTGGTTCAACAATTACTGATTAATTAATTAGTGCTTAATTTCAACAATTTTAATATTTATTTATCTATTTAAACGAGTCTCAATGCGAATGTTTACGGTATTTATTTTACTTGACGTTTCGGTTGGCTTGCATCAACCGTGGTCACGAGCTGACTGACTGTAGTCAGCTCGTGACCATGGTTTGTGACCCGTTTAAATAGATAAGTATGTGTGAAAAATGCGAAAATCTCAAATGTTATAATTTTAATATTTATTATGTTATGAAATTTGGGTAATTTCAAAACTACATAATTAATAATTAGATACAAACGAAACAAGAAGTATCAAAATGTTTATGGTACAATTTACTATTTACCAAATTCAATTTACTATTGAAAATCCTTACCTATAATTCTTGTAATAACTGCTAATGTATCATATGTTTAAATAAGATTTAGTGCCTAGCCTTTTAGATTATAACTTTTTTATACTAACATTACTAATGTTTTGTATTAACCATGTTACACAAATTGAATATTCTGTCCCAAGCGATTCTCTTTTAGGATCGCAGACCGTACTCGGTGTTACAAACGCTTATTCCTTATTGTTGTTGTCAGGTGAAGGAGTTAGGTATCGTGGCTTACAACTGTTCGTGCCTTGGTTCAGATTTGGGCAAGATTTTCGATGTAAGTATTCATTTGTTATTAGTATTTACTTTAAAATGTTGGACGACGTTTGTCGTAAAACTTGAATTCGTACTCTAACTGTATGCATAGATTTGTTCTACAGCGTTGTAGATTAGCGCCAACTGGCCCCCTATTGAATCTCAAGTGTCTGTACAAATATAAACTGCAAATGAGTTTATATTTGTACAGACGCTTGAGAGACTAATTTTTCAAAGACATTTGGTGAATCACGATAAGGAAATGCGACCTTTTCAACTTTCGCGTCTTGTAC
Source organism: Sesia apiformis (assembly GCA_914767545.1). NCBI lineage: Eukaryota > Metazoa > Arthropoda > Insecta > Lepidoptera > Sesiidae > Sesia > Sesia apiformis. Next base: position 4,862,176 of record OU611958.1, read on the forward strand.
ACATTTTATTTTGTAAATCGGATTGAGTAGAAATAAAAGGTAAAAATCTTTAATTATACGCGTTCAGACTCGATTTATAATATAAAAAATGAGACCTGTTTCCTATCTTTAAAAAAAAAAGAGTGGCTTGAAATTTAAAAAAAATGAGTTGTAATTGTATTACGATTTTCGCAGTGTAGCTTTATACTACACTTAAATTTCTTATGTTCTCATGTTTCTTCTTTATGTCTTACGTAAATAAGTGTATATCTAATTAGTCATCATAACTTACGTTACAATTAGTTTCTTGTGTCATATATCTTAAGTAGTCACAATATGCTAAGACTAAATTATAAAATGTTTAGTAGATATGTATGTGTACAAAATAAGACACGACTATAAGACTAAGACAAAAATAAATTGTAGACACTCATACAAAGAACCACTGCTGGTTTAAACGACCTCATTACTTGTAAAAAGATAACAGAGCCACTGTGCCTTTGTTGTAAGGGTCGAAACATTAAGGTGAGTATAGACATCGTGAGGACGCGACTCACTGCGTTTGCCTCAGATTGAGTCAAGTAAATAAGTCACTTACCTATACCAGTATTCCTCGTGTCTTACAGATTCACACAGAGACTAACATAAATTATTGAGATCCCAACCAACTGGGCTAGATGGATTAATTGTCACGTGATATGTAAAGATCTGTCACTCTGAGCGTCATATGCCCAGGTTGATACTGACAATAACGCACTATTCTTTTAGACCAGTGATTCCCAAACTTATTTGGTCATGGACCCCTTACCATAACAAAAACTTAACCATGAACCCCCAAGTGAATTAACTTTTATGACATAATAAAACCTATTAAAAATACTTTATTCTGTCCTCTCTGATGAGACAATTGCACGTAGATAGGTAGGTAGGTGGCACGTAGATAGTACGTAGGGTTCATACGAACCCCCAGGGGTCCGTATGGACCACTAGGAATGACTGCTTTAGACCCATAGCTAGGGCGGAAAATTTGAGTTCAAATTCTCCCTCCCCTTACAAATTTTCTCGATGTAGAAACTAGGAAACTGCGATGCGAAAACATCTTCAAAATCGCAACTAATCCAGTTGCGATTTTGAAGATGTTTTCGTAAAATCAAAATAATTTCCCTAATTCTATTCCAAGCGTTAATTTTTGGAAATGGTTCGCGTTTTTTTATTCTCTTGCAGATATCCATCTGATAATCTTCATCGTGATGTATCTGTTACATCCCAATCAAAATTTTCTTTACATGTACTAGGTATGCTATTTATTACATTGATTTTTTTTCATTATATCATATCCCCATATGCATTGATTTTGAAATTGGACAAACCGTAGCGGCTAAATGCTGGTACACCCTAAAAAAGATAGCTTTTAATCGACTGCAAAATCTCATGAGAAATAACAGCAATAGTTATCGCACCCGGTTCGCTTACGTTAGCGTACGTAATTAACTACTATTTAAATGGTAAGTTCCACTTGTATGCTGCTCGAGCTCGAGCGCTGCGTGAACGCTAATGAATCAGTATAATTGAGCGTTGATAGACTCGAGCCTTTAATGAATAAGAGTTTAAGCCTCGCAGGCATTAAACATTTGGAGTATAACACAAACCGAATGTTTACAAAAGGTGACCGATATATTATGTACGACGTGCCTATGTACTACATGTACGAGTACATCTGAGTATGTCTGTCGCGAAAGCTAACCACAACTTCAAATCAAATTATTTATTTCCATTAATGTGGGTGAGAATGTTTTACAAAAGTGGTTTGTGTCAACACATTTGCCTTTTCTGGCATGTAAAGTATTTGAAAAAAAAAACAATAATTATTAGAAAAAAAAACAGCAAAAATTATTAGAAAACTAAAAATAATGTTATAAGTAATTATAAATATATTATATTTTATTTTAAAATATATTATAAATTATAGAAAATCATTTAGATTAAGTCAAAATGTTTTAATTTTAATATTATTGTATAATATATTTAATTTTAATATATTATGTTTAATATAATGAAGCTACCCGCTTAATATTGAAGTATTCTTGAATTGAATAGAAAGTGTCAGACGTACGTATCGAGACTGTATCATCTGCACAAGCCTTTACACTGAAGGTCGCAAGGAATATGTTGAGTTTTAAATTGCAACCCGTCTCAAAGCGGAGTGGGTTTAATTAAACTTCTTTGTTCACAAAGCGTGTACAAAATTGAACGTCATACAATGTTCTAATGTTACTATACAAAGAGTAGATAGGTATAGTTAGCAACAAACTAATCTATACCCATCCATACTTTAATGCAGACTAACGATTTTGGGTACATTAGCGTGTTGCTGGCTGTACGTAGTTAATATCGCTAAAGAAAATGATCGTATCAATTGAAATTGACAACACCTTTAATTTGTTGACTTATTCAAACAGGTTTAAAATAATGTCTTTTGTGAAACAAAATTCTCGTTAATCTTAGAATTCTTAAGTGATTTTAGGGTTTTGACGGAAGGGTAACTATTGGTGATATACCTACAGCACAAGCGTTCCAGTTATTTTGTCAAGAACGAATGTCGTTGAATGTTTTGTTCGACGTACAATAGCAGACTTGAAGTAACAATAGTACCATACCATCAGCCTATGTCTGTCCAGTGCTGGCCATAGGCTTATCTCCTCCAACCACTACAGGTGTTGGTAATAAAATTAATATTGCTATTTTTTTTCTAAATACTACTGATTGAAAAGGAGTCAATATGAATAAATAAAGAGTTAATTAAAATTAACTAAAATCGGTCACAAGTGAATACTGAATAGCTAATTTGAAGTGTTTCTTAACTCGCGTGACAACTGCTCTCTCTAGGTTCCAACTAAATATTAAACGGAAAATTGTCAATTTATTTATAGCGGCAGTGCAGTGTCGCGCCGCGAGGGCAAATCTTGTGCCGTGACATTTATGTATTTTTAACACTTAACGGCATAACAAATGCATGTAGTCTACTCAGACTATGTGGAGTAATATATATATATGCATTTTACTAATATGCAATTATGGTATTTCAATCTGACTGTACAACGAGTCCGACCTGAATTTCTTGTCTGTGTTCAGTTCAGCTTATAAAAAAAGAAGGCAATCATTCCGCCTGATACTAATGCTTTGATGCTTTGAATTGGATGGTATGCTTTAATTATAAAAAGTTTACTAAGTAATTATGTGCGTTAGATAATTAGGATGCTGGATGAGTGATCTCGTATCTGGTTAACGCCGTTGTAAAATACGAATAGGTTAATGTTGTAAATCGAGCGTTGAGCGCTCGACGCTCGAGCGTTGAGCGCTCGACGCTCGAGCACTGATTGTGTGTTAATGAACTTCGTTAAAGGCTGGTGAGGGTTACAGTCTAGGTTTTTAATATTTGATGGTCTTCAACCCTTGTAGTTAAAAGTGTAATGGTCGAGTTTAAAACGGTAAAGGTTAAGTTCAATAACATAACGCGCCAGGCGCTCAAACACTGCAGCGTTCAGCGCTCGTTTTAACAGTTTATTCTCGTGAAAAAGCGCACACTGCTCAAGTGTTGTAGGCTACAACCAGAAATGTATGTTAACGGGTGTGTTATGCTTTTGACCTCCATTAGATTGAAACTTAGTTTACCTAAATTGATTTTAAAAATGTTTTAACTGCGCCCGACCCATTAGCGAAAAATATCATGTACCTCCAATATTCTAGCGCTGTATTGTAATTATAAGTCACAAGTCAATTTGTTCCTCACTTCCGAAAGGGAACTGGGAAGTTTTTAATTCGATGCGGATTCTTATTTATTGACCAGTTATCTCCAAGTGCTGTGGATGTGGTCACTGTTTTAATATAAGCGAGTCGTTGGTATGTATTATTAATCTTCTTACAGTTTTGATTCTTTGCTATGTCGTCTGCTAAGAGATAATTATCCCACTGGGCGAACTTGTAAAACGATTAACGTTTTGTGAAGTATATTTTCAATACATTTCATCCATAGGTTTAATCCAATCCGCTGCGTACCTACCGTACCACGAACCAAACCGCTGGTCAATAGGCACAGTTTTCAACAATTCTTTTACTTTGTATCATATGCCTCTCAAAAATAAATATACAAAACCTTCCTCAATTTTCCTAATGATGTACACTCTGTGTACGTAAATCTTAAACTGCGATGCTATCTATGTCTGCCCGTACACGAGTCAGATTACGACTTTGGAAGTTAGTTAAGTCGACTGGCACGAGGTTGCACAAAGCGAGTCTCGCCAACCGCACCAGTGGCTGGCGAACTTTGTAATAACGTTAAACTCTAAGACGGTTATTGACGTCGCCTTTATACAAACTTTGGGGTATTTGATATTTGCGGATGGTCTGTGGTCTTAACTTGAAGGTTTTGATTACTCGACAGACAATTCTGGTTTATTTTTCTGGTTAATGCGTGGATTCGAGTATAATATAAAGGAAAAGAATAAGAATATGTATAGAGGATATGGTCTGTGTCTGTCTGTTGTTTGCTTTGATCTCAGGATCTACTTGGCCGATGTTTTTGTGATATTAACTATCCCGTGTTTTGTATCCCAAAAGGTACTGTTTATCAAAATTGAGCAGAGGTCGATGATGGCTATGGTATGTACTCGTATCGAATGAAACGCCGATGGTATGAAACAGGATGTCATTTCGCAGATTAAATCTATCAGTTAAATTTATACCATTTCCTATAAAAATGCGTTTGTCATCAGGTATACTGGAGTCTAGGGACATCAGACGCGGTGGTTCCTGATCATTGGCCTGCGGAGTTCAGTACAGAAATCAACATGGAGCATCCCGTGAACATCAGCGACAGCCAACGCAGTTATGGCGCATTTATTACTGTGAGTATCAACTGTATTGTCAAGCACTCTTGTTACTGTGACTATTGGGGTACAGATACCGGGACAAGGCTTCCTGACAATTGTCCTATGGGACTCAACACGGACACCGATATAGAACACCCCATCAATCAACTGTCTAATCATGTATAGTCGTCATTGTGCCCATTGTGTAAGGTGTAGTAGAGTATGAATACGGGGCATTAACATCAACGACGGCGCAGTTATGGCGCGGCTGTGAAAAAAATTCTTTAAAAACAATCGGATGCTGGTGTAGCGTTATTGGTGAAACAGATTTGTATGATACATCGTAAAGCGCCTTGTTTATTCTTAAAAATAAAATTTCGAAGGAAGCTACTTTTTATATTGTGAATCGGATTTTTAAGCACGTATAATTAAGGCCTTTTATTTCTACTCGAGGTTTCGGGCAACGGCCGTGGGTTACGAGGAAGGAGTTTTTACCCGATTTGATATACTGTAGGTAGAGTGTAAATATTATTATCGGTAAATCGGCAATTAGGAGTCGTGGATTTCTAATTGTGACCCTGTGAAAAATTGAGTACGACCCAATAACGAGGTAACATATTCTTTACGAGTCAAGAAGCTCAACACGCCGCCTTTGTGTTATTCCATAAAGTATCTACTCTATACGAGTAAGTGAAGTGCGAAAACGAATAGGCAAAGAAAATAGTATGACTATAGTAAGAAAATATAGGCGGCACTCGTGAACTAAATGGGAAATCGTTGTAGTGTGACAGCCCGAGGGAGAAATTGATTCTATCTACGAGTCCGGTCACTTTGATTTTACTGGAGCAAACGTATGGATAGTATGTTTCATTTTAAATTATTTTTTCTGTTTGAAAATGCACTAAAAATCATTGACATGTCGAAATCGAAAGTCGAAGACTGAAATACTAAATTGAGAAATATCTTTTTGAGAATCAAGACGAACAAGAATTAAGTAAAGAAATTGTTCTTATGGTTTAACAGGTTTTTATGGTCCGATTTTTTTTTATGGACGAAGTCGGTAGATGAGCACCTGATGGTAAGTGGATACTGTCGCCCATAGACATCCGCGATACATGCCAACATTAGTCCAAACTGACGAAATGTTGGCACGCCCCCGGATGCGCTCCCTACCTTTGGAGATATAGGAATGGATTTGGAGAAAGGGTTGGGAAAATGGGGAGGGAAAGGATGGGAATGGGCTCTGGCACATCTCACTTACCACCGAAACACGTACACACATTAGGGAAAGTGGAAAATGCAGCACATTTGAAGGTAGTCTTCTGCGAGAGAGGGGTAGCCAGTCGTAGCCAGTCGAGCGCGCCCAGCAGCTGTTGGATTGCAGCGTGCACTCTCCCCCTCAGATTATCATAGGAAGTGCGCTGACAGTTCTGTATTTTAATACATTTTATGTAAATACCGTTTCTTTCTCAAGTCATACATAACACAATAAGATAGATAAAAATATTCTTAAAGGACTGTCAAGTTGTAAAATGATTTTTATACATGTTAAAGATTTTTGTTAAGATTTATGTCAGCTGTCAGAGCTCTTACTATAATAACCGGACCATAATGCTTTAACCCTTTGAAGGTAAATTATGTGGACGAAAATTAACCTAAACCTCAAATTGGCTGTCGCACTCTTGTTTTAGCACTTTCAAGTAACTGGACTGCCAAGTAGTTTAACACTTTCAGGTAACTGGACTGCCAAGTAGTTTAACACTTTCAGGTAACTGGACTGCCAAGTAGTTTAACACTTTCAGGTAACTGGACTGCCAAATAGTTTAACATTTTCGAAGTAACTGGACTGCCAAGTAGTTTAACACTGTTAGATAATTGGACTGCCTACTTGAGGGATAGATTTTTTTTAATAGAAGAAAGTGGCAGTCGTGCCAAGTCCATCTGATGATAAGTGGATACTGTGGCGTATGGACATCTCATTATACTTCCATTTATTGGGATGGAAAAAAGCTCTGACAACCCGTACTCACTCCCGAAACACGTTGGTATGTTTTATGATAATTGCTGACCGATGATTAGGACACATCTGATAATAATACGATTCCTAAAGAACTTATTTCATTAGATGGCGTCATTTTTACAGTTCTTTGAAATTGTACATGATATACACACACAGCAAGTTGCCATCAGGTGGCCTGCCGCCTGTCTGTCAAATTCCAATAAAAACTGCCCTTGACTAAATTTGTGGTTATACACCCATATAGTTCGTAACATAGATCGCCCGTCGTAAAAGCGTTCCATGAAACGTTTTTAAATTGCCGATATAGCCGTAGTGCTTTCCCCGGCGGTAGAGTCGTTCTGTTTAATGCTTTTTATGGCCATTTCCCAACCTTGGGATAGTGCTGAGTCACTACGGCGATGTGTTGTCGATAACGCGTAGTTGTTGCAAACTGTTTTGCATAAAACTAGTTCACGTGACTCGTGACTCGTGCCCACCGCGTTGCGTTTCGCGGAACTTGTACGTGTTTGCTTCATTTACTTGTAAATGCAACGTGCATTCAATCGTTTACCACAACGTGTGTTTGTAACACGTACGATACTTGTAGTTGGTACTAACAGATACGTGACACGAGTTACTAGTATACGTACACGCATGAGGTATACGGCAACGTATCAAAGTTACTGTGTAAGTCTTACGCTTATACTTTCAATATCATATACTTCAAAACATTTTTAAAAATAAGATGTTTTGAGTAATTAGAAGTACGCGACTGGAGGTCTGTACGAACACATATTCAGCACGGTATTTTTTTTATAGATAAAGGCATCCATAGGCATTCTCGATACATGCAACATCAGTCTCTAGAATGACAAACGTTGGCACGCGCCTGTATTTGCACCCCTCTTTTGCAGATTAAGGAACGGATTGGGAGAAAGGGTTGGGAAAAATGGGGAGGAATAGGGTAGGATGAGAATGGGTTCTGGCATATCTCACTCACTACTGAAAAGAATGTACATTGGGGAAATACGATAAAGTAGGAAATACAGTACATTTCAAGGTAGTTTTCTCTGAAAGAAAGGTAACGTGGCCAATCGAGTACGCCCAGCGGCTGTGGGAATGCAGCGTATTTATTTGTCGTATAATAAAGCAAACCTGGAGAATCTATTACTTTGAGTGTACTTCAGTTTCTGGCGTATATAAGTTCACATGTCGAGCCGGTGTACCGCGTGGTGCACCGCATATCGCACTCACCGCAAGTGGTACCGCACTATAAAACCTGGTCGACATAATTAATGTAAACGTTAACACATGGGCTGGCCGAACAGCCATTTTCTAGAATGGTCCTCTATATGTATTCGATCCCATGGCCTGGACGTTGTGCTGTGCTGATCCGACACGACTCGATCCTTTACACTGGCTCGGTACAATCCTTGTATTGTTATCTCCAGCTTCACGTGAAATTCCAATTGCATTCGAATCTAACGCTCTAGGCAGATAGTAGTCTTGTTGAACTGCGTTATATAACAGTATATAACGTTATATAAATTTTTGTCAATAGAATATTTCACAAATCTTTCCTTAAGACGAAGAATAAAATGGTAAATTTGTGGCTTCGTCCAACTTGGATCGACGTTAATGTCATGTTTTTATCAATCATTTTATCATTTCTTGCTTCAATGTATTTGAATTCGGAGGCTTTCCCACATATTTATTATGATATGCAGCGTTATCAACGACCAATACCGAATCTTTAGGTAAGTTAATAATCAATTGATACGTAGCCATTTTTCGCTGTCGCTGTTCATCTCATTATGATAGTCTGTTGTATCCGTAAATTTATACATTAATGCAGCCCCGGGAATGAATTAATTTTTACTGCCTGCGTGTACTATAATAAGATGTTGTCCTGTAGAAATGGCTTGTTATACAACCTTCCCTGTAGAATCAGTCCAACTTTTACCTGCGATATGTGACGTATGTGCCTTATGACATCTGTGTACATGAGTTTCATCCATATATACAATTTATATGCCTTCAGATCAAAATCTTTTAATCATATCTAAGAATTTTATCTGTTTCAGTCTTACATCATCCATTTCCATAAAAACTTATCTGTTGTTGTTAGTTTTAGTGAACCGAATACGCAACTTACGAAGAATTTTTCGTAATGTAGTCTCGCATCCTTTGAAATCGATGGCTTCTATTAGTTTCAGTTTTAATGACTTAAGTGTCGGCACTTGTTAAGCAAGTGCCGACGCTTAAGTCACTTTACCTCAAATGAAAATTATGCACCATTCTTCTTACAACAGAATAACCAAAATTGCCAACATTCAATAAGATTTTTTTTTCGGTCTACCTTGTTTTTGTGTTTCTGATGAATTAGAGCTGTCGTTATGATCTCTTACAATTTTACCGATACTTCCATGGGAAAGCTGTTAAAATAGTTTTTCTCGGACGTATTTTCAAATTTTGTTCGTTCAGTTATAAAATATATTACAAATAATTTCACCGGCTTGTTTATTTATGGGCTTTCCCTGTTTTTAATTCTTCGGCATCTTTATGGAAGCGACTTATAGTTGACTGTAGTGAGTGGATAATAATGTGGCTTTTTAAGGCGTCGGTGAAGGACTTTGACATCTATCACAACATCATTACATTGACAGAATACCCTTTTGAAAATTAAATATAATAAATCTCGTGGTTGTGGCGGAATTATTGTGGCTGTCACAATAGAAGCCAGTTAGGGGAAAGTTAAAAGTTAAATATAAAAAACTATTAAAATGAGGTCGGTAACAGTTGACGAAAGCAAATATTATTATATACGTATAAAATTTATTATGTATTGAAAAGAATATTTATTATAGGTTATTAGTAGCTGTATATATTTATGAATTTGATATTTACCGTAGATACCAGAATATTCCCGATGCCAATGTTTTCGTGCAAGATCTATACATATACGTCTACTTGCTTATTTAATATATTTTTCCAATAAAAATATATTTTAGGATCACTAAAATGTATTCTTACTTTAATAATTTAAAATTCAAATATAGACAAGAAAATTAAAGGAGTGAGAACTAAATAAATGTTAGCTCCGTCGTTTATCAATTATAATTATCTGTCGTTTATTCGTACAATGCCTCAGTATAAAATTGAACACAAGTAATTATAATTCGATTAAAGACAGCCGAAAGGTCGTAGTCACGATCAAGGTGTTCTCTGTTTACACAGTTGGCTGCAAATTGTATGCTCACACTGCTAATGACGGGTTTGATGGTCCCTAACATGATCCGGGAAGGGACAATAACTAAAAAAGTTTTAAAAGTATTTATCTAGAATCTATCCTTGGCCAAGATATTTTTGTATACAATAATATCTATTACATCATAATGACACTTCCTACGTATATTATTGTAAGTACATATGGCTATTAATACAGAACGGTCGGATAAATATTATTTTTTACGTTATTTTTTCACTGTGAGTCCTGTATGACCCTCCCTTTGTAGATTTTTATCATCAATTTGTAATGACTGTGAAGTCACTAATAACACGAACAGAAATTATTATTTAACTGTCCTGTACAGTTACCCTAATGTGTTTAAGATGATATACGTACGAGGTATTGATATATTCTAATTGAGACAAATGAGTGAACATTGGATAATAACGAGGATAATGTCTTCATTATTGTATCGTCGCATATTCATTCATTTCATCGCATACTGTTTGGGAAACACTGAATGAATTTTAAACAAATTTTGACCTTTATCAAGACCATCAGAAATGATTGGTTCCTTACAATTATGAGTTCGGTGAACCCGGGCACAACTAACTGGCTGGTGTTATTAATTGACCAAACGAAAATCTGTTATATTTGACGTAAAATAGAATACGTTTTTTATTTTTATTGTGTAGAAAAATGCACTTCCCCACACCACTGACGTTTAGAAAATTGAAGAGCATTTAGTAGCAATCTCGCTGAATGCTTTTTGCGGGAATGGACAAACGAATTATATTTAAAAGCTTTTACACTCCCTCTTTGTTACATCCATATGGTATTTTTTTTTCTTGTAGACAGTTTTTATAGGCAGTACCTAATAAAAATTTTTGCTTTGGACGTTTTTGATGTGTAATTTCTATGATATTACAATAATAAAAGGGAAAAATAGTTTTAACGCTCATATTACCGAAATATAATCATAACCTATCTTTATAATATAAACTTTTAGCCTTGTTAAAAACCTTAGAAAACGTAAGGTGTCACAGTCAATGTAGTCACCTTTAGCCTTCATAACCTTTAAGTGTTTGTAAGTGACAACGCCGAAGGTCGAAGAAGAATAGCGTTTCACGACGCAATATTAGAACATTCATACTTTCTCGCATCGTTTAATTTTATTCCTTTCTTCTGCAGAATGAAATAATTTCTATCTCAATCGCAGATGTATCTTTTATATGGTACATCTTATCAAAATACATTTCTTTATCTAGAGAGTCAACTATAGAAATTCTTTCTTATTTGTGCCAGTGTGGTCAGGTCAGCGCAAACCGTACAATCGGAGTCAACTAGACAAAGGGATACGTCCGAGTTATATCACTCCTTTGCATTCTATCCTTCATGCTTTATGTTAGTGCTCACTCGGTTCTAGATAAGATATAGACTGTACAACGCTTTAGCACGCTTACGGTACTTACTGCTTTTATAAAGACGACTTTTTTATAGTGTTTATCAATCGTTCGCCTTGGTCGACTTCGAATGGTGTCTTTATTATTCCATACACATGGCCTAGGTCAAGGTCTCACCTTACGACTAACCATTTATATCGTGATTCTCATATGAAGCTATTTTGCATATCGTTTGGTTTACTATGGCCTTCGCCCGCCTGACTTATTAACTTTTTATGGGTGCTGGCACACTAAATGGCGCGTTCAGATCGTTTAGGTGGCCATGATTATTGATATAGTTGTGTAGATATAGGTGTTAGTAATAACTTTTACGCCAGATGTTAGATTATGCAGGCGTTTGCTGTGTTCGTGGTCATAAAGGTTTGGAGAAAAAAACATAGTCCACTAAGCGATCTACATGCTATTTAGTTAAGGGTGTAGATCGTGAAAATCACCGAAAAGAGTGTTACGATTTTTCATATTTAACCTATTTACATATGATTGATATCAATGATAATTTGTATATATTACAATCAAAGACCAATAAGTATGTTCATGCTTATATTAAACTCTTAAACCTAATAGTTGTTATATAATAAACGTCAACAAACGCACAAAATTGAGTAAAAATGCAAAAACATGACTTCGTATTTTTCAGATTTAACCCCATAAATCAACACAAATTGATAAAAAGAAACACTTTTTGAACACTGAAGAAACCAATAAGTATAGCTGTATACTTCTTTTTATACCTTTACAAACAAAGACTTCCTCTTTTAAAGCCCTAAAATCTAGATATATTTTAAGGTAAATTTTTCATACACAAATGTATGGGATAAAACGTTCGTTTCATTCGTGCAATCTCGGTGGTCTGCAGCGGCAGTTCCTTTCTGTAAGTGAACGCGACACCACGCTTGTCGGCTGCAGACAGCAGAATTACGTATTGTGAATTTGTGTTTTTTGTAAAAAACTGTAAGTATAACATTTTTATAATTAATTTATTTTCAGTTAGTAGAAAGTATCGATATAATGAATGTCTGAAAGAAAACCATGATGGAACTAGATATAAATCGTAAAAAATACAATATCTACACTAATAGGTATTATAAAGAGGAAAGATTTGGATTTTTGTATGTAACGAATAAACTCAAAAAGTACTGGACTGATTTTAATAATTCTTTTATCATTCGAAAGCTACATTATCACTGAGTAACATAGGCTATTTTTTTCGCAGGACTGATTGAATTTGAGTGGCATGCCAGGGAAAAGAAAGTTTTGTACGCATTATAAAAATATGAAAGCCAAAAGATCTCGGAATAAAATGTAAGTTCCTCCCTACTTATTTATTATCGCATTTGAACAGGGTACATTACAAAGCTAATACAATATGTCATATGATTTAGATCGCCCGATTCAGACATATACCTACAAATAACATGTAAATATTGGTTTGTATTATCTATATCTATACTGATAAATAAAATTGAAGTATCTGTATGTAATATCAAAATAATAGGATTTTTAAAAAAAAAAAGGCGATACGGAGTTCGCCGGGTCGGCTAGTATTGTCTAAATATCAAATTGTGGAAGTAGGTAGGCGACAGCGCAACTTTGTCGACATACCTATACCGCCAAACAGACGCGAGGCGCCTAGCGTCTGGCTTAGGGTTGTACAAAATAAATAAAAAGTGGATAATATTGATGAATAATATTTCCAGTATTGAAAATAAAGAAAACCTTGGGGCCGAGACTCTGAGCAACAATGCTACGCGCTGTATAGAGGTAAGTTGTTATACGTAATTCTTGTAGACTTGTTACATAAATAAACAAACTACTTAGTTAGTGATGGACGAAGACAAAATCTCAATACCTACCTATAGATTTTTCTTGCAATATTTATTATTTTCATCGAGAGACAAACACCTTAGTACCGAAATACTTCTCAATTACTTTCTCAAAAGAAAATTTACGTTCAAATAGGTGACGTCATAAAAAAACAATACCTAATGCGTAAAGAAATTATAATTTCTATTCATCAGGAACCTAATATTGTATTAATTCTTTTGCATTTTTTTAAATTTTTAATTATTTTTTATAAAAAAAATCAAGCCATTATCTTTCTTTACAGGAACTAGTTATTGAAAACGACCAAGAGGGAAAGGTGGATGAAATGGAAGTTGGGCGTAGAGTTGTAGACGTTTCTTTTTTTTTTAAAGCTCTTCAGGCCATAGGGGACCACGGTCCAATGGATTGTAAGTTAAGTTACCTCAGTATAATAGGTGAAGTAAAAGTTGGTCTGGACTCAAAACTCATCATGAAATGTAGTATGTGTAGTATGAAATTTACTGTGTGTTTGATTGAAAAGAAAGAAGATAGAATGGAAGTGAATCATCAAATTGTATCTGGTATCATATCATCTGGTGGGAGCTACTATCAGTTAAAAACATTAACTGCCGCAGTAGCCCTACCAATCATGTCACCTTCATTATACAATGAAATTAATAATACGGTTTGCGATTGGTGGGAAAAGACAGCAGCACATTCCATGGCAGAAGCTGTCAAGGAAGAAGCGGAGTACGCAGTGTCTATAGGTAGTGTTGATAAAAATGGTACACCATTAATATCTGTTGCTGTTGACGGTTGTTGGAGCAAGAGATCTTATGGTAAGAATTTTTCCGCCTTGTCCGGCGCAGCTGCGATAATTGGCATTAAAACTAATAAAGTATTGTTTTTTGGAGTTAAAAATAAATACTGCGTAGTTTGTGCACGAGCCGCAAAGAACGACAGTCAGCCCTCGGAACACCGTTGTTTCAAGAATTATTCGGGATCATCTACCGGTATGGAATCGACCATAATAGTTGAGGGGTTTAAACGTTCCATTGTTGATCACGGTGTAATTTATAATAAATTTGTAACAGACGGCGATTCCAGTACTTATAAAAAAATATTAGATTCGCGACCGTACGGTAATTTAACAGTAGAGAAAATTGAATGCAAAAATCATCTTTTACGAAACTACTGCAATAGCTTGGAGAAACTGTCGAAAGACACTAAGTATCCTTGCGAATTGCGGAAATTCCTAAAAGAAAGGTATTTGCGTTTAAGAACGGGTGTAAAATGCGCTATTAAATATTGGGGCGATCAAAATCAGTCACTCGAAGAAAAAATAAAAAATTTTAGTGAAGATATCCTAAATGGTCCACAACACGTATTTGGTAATCACCAATATTGCAAGGAGTATTTCTGTAGACCTGATACTCGTCGAATAGAACCTGTTGGGTTGCTTCCAGCAATTGTTGGATGCGGATTAATGGACGCGGTACACATTTTAAGTAAAAGACTGTCATATCATTCTAGAAGTTTAATTCATAATTGTACAAGTAATATAGTTGAAAGTTTTAACGCAGTGATTGCCAAATTAGTAGGGGGTAAGCGTGTAAATTATTCTTCCCGTGGTTCTTATGCGGGCCGATGCGCAGCTGCTGTTGTGTCTTTTAATACAGGATCGATTCATAGTAAAACTCATGAAGTAATATTTAAATCTAGTCCTAATCCTTTGATCGCGAAAGTGGAAAATTGTAATCGTAGAATCCGTTTAATTGCTAAACCTAAATTAAGATTGAAAAAGAGCCACAGCGCTGTATCGAAAGACGCTCACTATGGACCAAACTGCGAAAAACCTGATCTGAGTCCAGAATTATATGAGAAAGCCAAGTCATCTTTTTTAGCCGATTTAAAGTTGTCTTGTGCTGAAAGAGAGGAGCTTGAAAGGTCGACCCATTTGCAAAGAAGTAGTTTTGAGTGGATGAGTACAAGGAGAAAATTACTAACCTCATCATCGTTCGGGGAAGTTTGTAAAAAACGAGAGAGCACAAGTTGTGCTGTTCTTGTTCGTAAAATCGTTTATGGTAGTAATATCTCCAGTTTGCCTGCTGTACGGTACGGTATCGAAAACGAAGAAACCGCAATTAAACAGTTAGAAATTCAAGAGAATATTAGTATACAAGGTTGCGGTTTGTTCGTCGACGATCAATATGAATTTCTTGGTACTACACCAGATGGCATTTATGCAAACGGTTTAATTGAAATTAAGTGCCCACATTCTTTAGCTGGCATGACTCTTGATGAAGCAATGGCCAAACATACCTTTTGGGTTAAGGACAAGGCTTCCAAGGGTTATGTCATAAATAAAAATCATAACTGGTATTTCCAAATTCAGGGACAGGTACATATTACTAAAAGAAACATTTGCATGCTTGGCATCTGGTTTGGTGCTACTGTACCTATGAAAGTTTATATTATAGAAAAGGACGACAAATTTTGGGAGGAGAAAATGGAGATGAAATTAGTTAGGTTTTATTACGATTGCCTACTTCCAGAATTAGTTGATCCTCGGCAGTCACGAAGCATGCCCATTCGTGACGCGCCCAGTATCATAGAGGCTATGAAAGAGAGGAAAGAAAGAGCTTTACGTGTTATGAAAGAGAAGAACGCCTAATGATTTTGAAAGATACAGGTAACTTAACTACCCAGCCAGTCGATTCACGTAAACACGCCAGTCCAAAAGTCGTTTTAACTTAGGAACTTAGAAATCGCCTTTTGGTTTTCTGTTTTAAACGCACTTACTTATCTAGTCTTGGATTGTCATAAATCTTCCAATAGCTCAATTACTATACAATTTCTGAGTTACCTGGTGTAAAGAATCATAAAAATTGGTTCAAAAATACAGCGAATTGAGAATTCTCCTTTTTTTAAGTCGGTTAAAAGGGCTAAATTTGCAAAAAACGAAGTGACGTCACTGCGCTACGGTTTTTATTACTTACGTGAATCGGGCAGCTGGTAACGTTTTCATTCTGATAGGTTTTGTGATAGCCATTGATTTTATCATCAAATTAGCAGAAATCAGAACTTGATCCGTAATCGAATGAAAAACCATTAGAATTTTGAACTCATATTTCGTTATTGTTTAATTACATACTTTTAATTAGTATATTAATAATTTACAAACTTCTGTTAAAATTAGTAAATAAATGAATTATTTACTAATTTTTGTACAACCCTAGCACGCTTTTGAGATAGCGAGTAATGGCGACTCATATTTGTTATTGTGTAGTAAATAAATCATTTTTATACTTGTGTTTCATTTATTGACATTTTTTTTAAAACCCTAGGATTTTTTTTAGATATCGACGAGGTGATCGTAAACAAAAAGTAAGTATTTGAGTTTACGCAATAGGCACATTTCCTTGCGTAGAGATAAACACACTTCCTACTGAATTTGCAATTATTTTATTGAATGAATATTTTACGAATTAGAATAAATTTTGGTAGTGAAATTACAAATAAATAAATAGTTGGAATTTTAGGTAAGTAGAATACAAAAATGTCAGATGTCAAATGATAGAAAAACATAAAAATTGTGTCTCAACTACTCTTATTAATCTATTAAAAAGAATCAACAGCTAGTTTCCAAAAATTCAACGTTATTGTTATGCTGTAAATATTCAAGTTCAATAACAATTTCTCAACGTGGAACGTTTGTTGCAAAACATTTTGAAAATCGCGCTCTCTAGGTCATTCATCCGCCCCGTCGGATGTTACATTAAACTTTGGCGCTGCGGTCGCTCGAAATCGAGATCTCAGGCCAACAATCTACACCCTTAATGGTTAACCATTTTATTATTCTCGATTAGACAAAAGTGGGTGTACATTCTAACTTTTAATATTTTTACTTTTTATACGCATATTGCCTGTTTTTGAAATGTTGTCTAAACCGAAATAGTTTAAGACTTGTTTGATGGATAAATGTGAGTAAATATTAATCTGTAAACATGAACAATTTCGTGACCATTAAATTACTACGGAAAGATGATAGAGTGAATGTATACAAGTATAGTCAGCAAAACCCTAATGTACACAAATCCATTCGATTGTAATCCTTATTACTAGCGAATTAAGATACCGATGGCTATATGGTATATGACCTGTTGCTGACTGTAATCGAGTGGATCACATGGGATGAGGGAAGCGGGATCGGATGACATGGGAAAAGAAACGGACTCTGGCAATTCTCACTTTTGAAACACGTTGGTGCATTTCAGGCATCATCGCATTTGATAGTCATGCCATTTTGATATTGCTGTAATAAATCCAATTGCAGGACACGGATCTTTTTTTAGTAAATCACTAGGTGATTTCGGACCATACTCCCATTACACGGGTCCTGTGGATGTGATACTGGTGGATATACATATTCCAGATTTTTTAAATTCTCGAGTATGCGGGTTTATTAGTTTTCCTTCACTTTAAAAATCGAACGGTGTTTTGAAGGTGCTGCAACTGGATACATAATAAAAATGCCTGTTTGATTGAAAAATTAATTATTTAATGGAGTATACAACGTACTATTGTGACAACATTGACAGCCACGTGGTCGTAATTAAGACTTTCATATTGCGTTGTTTGATAGCAAATAAAATTGTTATGTGGGAATATATATTACTTATGTATAGTTTACGACACCAGTCATCACATGGAACAATTAATTAGTTACTATGTGATCGCATGCTTGTACGTTATTTCATTACATACTAACATTTGGAGGAGCAGGTAAATAAGATATTTTTTCTTTATGGAAAAGGTGACAGACGAGCATACAGTCCACCTGATGGTAAGTGGATACTGTCCTCCATGAACATCCGCAATACATGTCAACCAGTCCAGAATGACAAATGTTGGCATGCCCCCAAATGCGCTGCCTACCTTTGGAGATATAGCAATGGGCTGGGAGAAGGGACGGATAGGATGGGATGGGAATGAGCTCTGGCATATCTCACTCACTACTGAAACACGTACGTACATTGGGAAAATAGGATAGAGTGGGAAATGCAGAACATTTCAAGGTTCAACATTTCAAGTCTTCTATGAGAGAGGGGTAACGTGACCAGTCGAATGCGCGAATAACATTATATACTTTTAGTTTGAAACGACAATAGCAGACTAAATATTTAATTAACTCCTTTATTTCCATCAGATCCATGTACATCGTAATCTCAGCATGGAACTGGTGGGAATTGTTTTCCCATTATTGCCATATTTATAATTTTCACGAAAACTATTATTACTTAGTAAAAATGTTCCAATTTAGTTCCATACGTATATTAAATCGATATATTACAGTAGCAAACTACCAAAAACTTATATTTGTTAAATAAAATGAACTTTCTATAATGGATATCTGCGATACATGCCAATATTAACCAACAACGAGAAACGTTGGAAGATAAATGTTTGCCTGTTCCTTATGACATATTGTTGATTTAGAAATTAAATGAACGGAAAATGAGCTGTTTAGCAACCGTTACTCGTTTCCGAAGTATGTTGGTACATTTGAATTCAGTGTTCTGTGAGGTCCGCCACTCTGATGGACCACGCGGCGTAACATTTCCGAAAGATCAGAGTAATTTAAATTAAATCATGTTTTGTTTCAGAGCTCCCCACCTTCATTCAGCCCGTCAGGTCGAACCAACGACGACGATGCCATCGTCTCTATAATACAGTCAGCCGAGCAGTTCGTCTATATTTCTGTTATGGACTACGCACCCGCACTGGAGTTCTCGCCTAAATTGAAGTAAGTTTTTTTATTTTTCAGCGGGATAATGCGAATCATCCAAAATGGAATTATTGGATGAAATGGGAAAGGAAGCTCTGGTAACTCACTCATTCCCTATCTGTTCTTGACTTTCCTTTTACTTACATTCAAAATAATTCATGGTTACAATATACAGATACAATCGTATGTGTATGTCAGATGTAGTCTGGACGCTCATGATTCTAAGTTAATTGACATAACACGTTGCATATTTTTTTGGAAATAGTATTTGTTATTGTTATTCATATTTAACAACGATTTAAAATTTGTTTTTGTGAAAAATAAATATGCATATTTTTTTATGTCAATTCGGAATTATGTACGATGTTAGTGGTTTGGAATACATCTAACGCACCCTGTATACATACAATGTTCTATTTCTACAGGTTCTGGCCCAAGATCGATGACGCGATTCGTACTGCAGCCCTCGAGCACAAAGTGAAAGTGAAAATGCTTATCAGCTGGTGGAAGCATTCTCATCACTCTGAGGACTACTTCCTGCGATCCCTCACAGCACTCTCACAGTCTTATCCAAGAGTTGACATACAGGTGGTAAGTTGTTTACAGATCTTTTTCGAACGATAGTGAAGAGAAAGAAAAGGGTTTAATTGATGAAAATTACTCTCATTACTACAAGATAGCCTGAGCACTCATTCTCGACTCAGTCTTGAATTCGAACTTTGGTTTGTAGTTTTTGTTTACATTTTTATTTATACTTAAATAATGAATTCCTTAAATTATCCTTATTTCACCTTTGGGTCGTCGGGGTCGTCTAGGACGTGCCGAGAACCGCGACGACCGTAACGCAACTACTAAGGGATTGGTATGGTGAGGCACTCTGTCGTAATAGCGTCGGGCGGAGTCTTTCACGTATTTGACGACGGGGGGAAGTTCCAAGCACTTGTGAAGGTCGACATTGCGAGAGTACCACGGGGCAGCCACGGCCTTCCTTACGCACGGATCTATTTTGGAGATGTTATGTACAATAAATATTGTTTGTATAAGTTTTTTTTAATAAAATTCACTATTTACAGAAACGCTTCCTCGTGCCGTCCACACCAGAACAAGACAGAATACCGTACGCTCGCGTCAACCACAACAAATATATGGTGACAGACCGCACCGCGTACATTGGAACTTCCAATTGGTCGGGAGATTACTTTGTAGACACAGCCGGAGTAGCTTTTGTATTTCAGGACAATTCACACGATGACCTGTTTACAAACATTACACAAAATATAAGGAAAGATTTACAAGAGGTCTTTGAAAGGGATTGGAACTCTCCATATGCAGTTCCTTTGAGGAGGTTATAGTGACGGTACATCCTTGTGTTCAGTTTTCATATCTTCCTAGATAGTGGCCGAGTTATTGTTTTTTAATTAAAATTGTGTGAATTTAAAATGTATGAAATATGCAAGTCGAAGAGATCTGTAGAAGGAACTTACAATATTAATGCAATGTTAAAGATGTATTTATTTATATTACTTGTCTATTTTGTATGCACAATGACGAGAAAAACATTTGGTTTTCTGATAATGCTTGCTGTATGAAATGTAGTTCCAATGAAGTTTATTATGTACTTTTATAATATAATTTTGCTGACAAATAATTTAATTAATTAAGGATATATAATATTCTCAAAAAAAGAACCATGGGTTCCATTCATAGTCCTGAGATTTATATCTTTTGTGCTTTTTATTTAGTAAGTATTTAGGGAACAATTTGCAAAAAATAAAACAAAATGATGCAAACACGTAAAAAAATCATGTCGATTAACCTTGAATCATAAACGGAAGTCATATTTTGTCTTCAGGAATATAATATACATATATACATGTATATATACAGTATAAAATTGTTTTGAAAATTGATTTTAAACTCCTCTGGATATTATGTATGTAAAATATATCTATATTTATTTACTCAAAATGATATTTAAAGATATATCTGAAATTGTTTTACATAAATTATTATATCATCCCTGTTGTGTAACATATATATGTATGTAGATAGTTTCTATGAAATGAAGTATTATTGATGGATAAGTATTATTATTAGGATAGTTTCTTCTCTCGTACGAGAGGTGCCTTCAGACTGTGTGATTTAAAATTTTTCTTCGATCCTATAATGTAGATTTTTATATCTATTAGCATATAACAATAGACCGTTTCACATAATTCCTTGGTAAAGTATCGTGAAATATCTGTTCAAAATTGCTACTTCAAGTGTTCATCGATAACTTTATCAGAGAATTATGAATTGGATTCTAGGATACTATAATTAAAGTAACTACTTATATTTTGAGGGTAGAACATAATTGCAGGTACCTATAGCAAACGCTGATAACACACTACGAAGTAAAGCAGGCATATTTTATAGACATATTTACTCGGGTGAAGAAATGACATTTTTTTTTCAAAATGTACTCATTGTGGTTTTTAAACCAAATGAAATATATTTCTACATTATAGAAGTAACACAAATAATCGTTTTTCCTTGCTTTATTCATCACTGGCGTCAATATATAAGTTTGTAATTATTTTTGACAATAAAATATACCTATCGATAATTTAAATTTCAAGGTTTTATCCCGGCGACTGAATTCTTTGCGTTAGAAAGGTTCGGTGTCTAAGGGAGACTTAAATTAATTTCGCCGCTCAAAATTTCATTGGTTATATTTGTATAGATTGTATAAATTTCTGTTCACAAATCTAATATGTGCCTTGATATTAAACCAGTGTGCTAATCTTCGGCTATAGTGATATACCTGTAATATGAAGCGGAGATGTTACGGGTGTTCAGAGCTGGAGACCGAATTCAAGTTTAATAAATTTTATTATAATTGTATTCATAATTATAATTATAATTTATGTGTGTGTTTAGTATTTTTTTTTCTTTACATAAAGGTTCTTCTAAAATAAAATGTTTTCCATTTAGTAATGAACATTGATTTTTTAATGAAATAATATTCGTTCTTGAGACACTTTACTGAAAAAAAAAACCTTTTAGTTCAACCATTTAGCATTTCTTACAATAATTTACGGATATGTAATGAAAAACTATCGAAAGTTTTGAAAACCGGATTTGGAATTCCGTAACATCTCTAATTTAAAGCAACAATGTAGGTTAAAGTAAAAAAAGTAATTATAAAGTTTTAGCTCTCCCCGCAGAATAAGATATTTGTATGTTTTAAAATTATGTACCTTATTATGCCAAACTCCGAGGAGAAAATTTACATGTTTTGTTTTGTAAGAGATTGAAAGAAATAAGAAAAGCTTCGCATTAAGATTTGTAAGATGATATAACTTGGTTGAATGAAATAGAGTATTTGTCTGTTTACAGATAGATAAATATGTATGTAATTATACAACTGTAAAATAGTAGAAATAAATTCTGGAAATGAAATTAATCACGAAATCTTGAATAATGACAGTGTTAGGCTTAGGAGTTACAAAAGGACCGCACTACTGTAGTTGTTCGTCGCTATTGCAATAGTACACGCATGAATAACAGGAAACGATAATTATAATTATCCATCTCAAATATTCTCAAGCTCGTATCTAATTTTCAAAGGAATTTGGGAATTCTCATTAAGGCCTTTTTTTAATCAAAAAAGTTACAAAACAGTCAACTACTCTATTGGAATGTTGAGCCAACTATTATTATAAGTCACTGTAAAAATACCCTTAAAATACCTATACCATTTATAATGCACCTATAAGTAAGTGATTTATACATAGTATGTAAAAATTTTAAAGTAGCTACGATGCTACATTTTTATATTGATACATATCATTTACGAAAAAACTAAGAGCAAATTAGAGCGACTTAATAGTTTTTAAAGATATTTTATAAACATAGTAAGCAAAATAAAAGTACAATCCTGTGGTAGTAACAGCACTAAAGACCGTATAAAAATACGATACTGTCTTATCGTGTTTCGTGCTAATGTGCTTCGTTGCGATTTCTCCCGATTTTTTCTTAGACCTCCGCCTGCTCACGGAATTTGACGGATCTTGCCTTCACGAACAACCTCAGTGCGATTTACGACTCTTGAATTCGCACTCGGAATTACCTTACCATTCATTCCGTTATGTGATTTGGTTTGGATACATTTAAATTTTTGGATTTCCCTAGCGAAACGCCATTAATTTCGTTTCTGTAACGTCATGCCCGCAATGTATGGACAGGTGGCCAATCTCATTTAGAAAATATAAGCGATTCATATGGGTCGAATTTATTACTCCCGGCTATAGTTCACTAACTATAATCTTTACCTGATTGAATAAAAAATATGATTATTTCCATTATGGGGCTGACGACTACATTTTGGTTCTCTATATCAGTTTCCATTTTCGAGTACCGACGCAACATCCAGTTCTGTAGAATCCTGTCACGTCTTTGTCAAAGTAGAAACACACAAATAGACTAAATCATATCTTTGGGAAATTGAGCTTTATGCAGACGTATTAAGACACTATACCTCGAACCCGAAAGTTGTGGAATCAACTTCCGGCTGAGATATTTCTGTTAAGGTACGCGACACGGGCCTCTTCAAAAGAGCTGTGAACAAGATTCTGCAAGGTCGGCAGCGCACCCGCAAGCCCCCTGGTGTTGCAGGTGTCCATGGCCGGCGGTGACCACTTACTATCATGTGGCCCGTCCGCCATCTATAAAAAAACCGACCAGTTTTCGTACACTCGTCTAAGACAACGGTTTAATAACGTTTATTTATCTCTGCCTAAAGCTATTTTCTTGCTAACAAAACTATCAGCTAATTATTTTCCAGTTTACTTGCATGCTGATAGGTACTCGTTTAAATTGAACATCATGTCTGCGAGTATATAGAGTAGAGTAGGTCTCCAAAAGCAATAGTGTAATATTAGCAATGACAATACACGTGTTTGTATGACTTGTGTAAATAAACTGTTTCCAACTCGAACGTGTTTTATTTTACGGGAATATACGTACTATATAGTAGTGCCGTTATGAACGCAAAGTTTGGGTCATTAATCATTATCAGCGGACCTCTCGTTCGTACTTATGGGCCTTATGAAACTGTACTAGTGATGTGCGTAACTGATGTATATTTTTTTTTATAGACTAATGGGCGGACGAGCAAGCGGTCCCACATGATGGTAAGTGTTACCGCCGCCCATGGACACCTGCAACACCAGGGGGTATGCGGGCGCGCCGCCGACCTTGCAAAATCCTAAGTACAATAAAACAATACTAAGTAAATGTGATATATTGTGTTTGAAAAAATATATTATTAGAATATAGAATTATTTAAGTAGGTATCTACAAATTATCTGTCATAAGAAATTACGATAAAAAATATAAACTAAAACTGACAAACCGACAGTCGTCTACCTGCGCGTGCGCTTATCGACAAACAAAACATTTTTTGCACATCGTTATTGATATGATTTATGACCCAAATTTTGCGTTCGTAACGGCGCTACTATAGCAAATGCCTTCGACTTCAACCACTTGGAGCTAGGTAAACATGGGGGTTCGACTCGAACGTTAGTGGACTAGAATCTTATCTTTCAATGGTTAAAAACCCCTCCGTTATTACCCTCCACCTTCAAATATGTTAATATTTGAATTCCTAAATTGATTCATCGAAAAAGAGAAAAAGTTATCCATGGATTCACCGGTAGTCAGATTGTAGATCCATGTCAACGAAGGCTTAAAAACTAGTTAACGCTCACGAGCGTTTAACGTTGTATTAAGCTCATACGGCTCACTCACCGCTCGAGTGAGCGCTTTTTCTCAACGCTGCCTTAAAATCCAATATCCAATGCATTTGTCAGTGTAGTATGTGTATGTAGATGACAATCTACATATATTTTTATTTGTCCACATATACTACTGGACGTAACAGAACCCTTTAGCAAAAAAATCACGACCGGTGAAAGGCCACTAGGACTACAAGAATTTGGCCATTAAAAAAACCCTTTAGCAAAAACATATTTCATGTCAATTGACTCATAATCATGAATGATCAGTTACTTTATATGGATGACTTCAGTGCATCCCTATGCTATCGTATAATTCTCTAGATAAGTAAAACGATATTTTTATTCATGACTTCGGTCCGTTATTTTCAAGATTACTAGTCCGATTGTCATAAGATGCATTGTAACTTCTATAATTGACATAAAAGTTAAAGTATTTATTTTTGTAAAAAAATATGTTATATTAAGTTATATAAATATGTTATGCATTTGCGGGAAGGTGGGGAGACAAATAATTACACTTTCTATAGAATGGAAATTTATAATCAATTAATAATGCCATATGGCGGCGTCTGCTTAGCACCACTCAATACCTTTTCCAAATAAAAAAAATAATTCACTGTAGTTAGTGATACCAAGGGATACTATTATATTATTAAACTGTCTTACGTCTAGATATAGATTACACTTACATCTAGATATAGAAAATATCCAAGTCTTGCATATGAGTCATGTGAGCGAAAACATAATGAAAGCAAGTTGCCCGCTAGTTGGCATTAAATAATTCAAAGCAAATAACATCTTTTTCACAAATTACAACTTTACCAAGAGGAGCAGACAATAATTATCATTATTTTTTATATAAAATCTCCTGTAACTTTATTAGTTTTACAGGTATTGTTTTAATCCATAAGGTTAATGTTTAATGCCCGTAAGGTCATAATAATACCTAACACTGGTAGTTACAGTGTCCAGTGCTTAACTGTCTAACGCAGCCGCAGCCCCTAGCTAGACTATTAATAAAATTGTACAATAATGTCCATTGCACAATATTATTGGATCGCGTCTTGCTTTCAAACGGTTACAATACTCTCTAAACGACTAAAAACATTGCGCTAACCTTAAAATTGCATAATATAATTTAGTCGTCTAGAGGGGCTCTAAAAGGTACAGAGAAGTGATAAAAGTAGGTCAACGTCTAAAAGTCACGTTAAAAGTAGAGTTCGGATCCATGCGGCTTGCGTCATGCGTCGATTGCGGCTATACTTATTCCTATGGGATTGTATGGAACTTCTTCCAATCAATGCGTCATCCCCGCATGCGACGGCACGCGAACATAGTGTTTTTCGTTTAAACTAGTCAAAATGAGCAATTTGATTAATTTGGTTGCTGGATATCCTTGTCTCCGCAACAGCTCAAATACAAATTACAATTACACAATTATACAAATTACAGAACATAGGTAACATAATAAAAGTAAATCGTCGTTTTCCTCCTCCTCACATATATTTTGAATATTTATAGGCATTGAACCACCCATTGTTATTGTACACGATTACAATTACACTGGGTAATTCAAACCAGTATCGCATGACGCGTAACCACTAAAGCATTGCTCGAAAGTTACCTCTGCGTCGTGCGGCTATCGCAACCCGTGTTCTACGCAAGCCGCATGAATCGGAAGTCTAGCTTTAAGTGCGTTCGGAGATCATTTGAGTGAAAACAGATTGATTTCAATTATACAGACAGACTATCTAAAAGTAGACAATCTGCTTCCTTTATATTTGCACCCTTTGACAAGACTTATTTTAAAAATAAGAAACTACAAAAAAAACTAAATAATTTTATCATGGATTTTAATTCCAAAGGAAACCCACACTAATTACTAATTATTCCAACTATATACCAAATTTACTAAATAAAATATTTGTAACGAAAATTCTGGATGTGTATTGTGGTGTCTGTCATACGGTGCGCAAATTAAAAACCTAGTAAGTAAAAAATTAGATTTTTTACTGATTGGACTGTTACATATGAATCAGTAAGATAACCGTATCATGGAATGCGGAGAGAAATATTATGATCTTGCAATTACTTATTGTAAGTAATAGTTTCGGACTTTTCCAGCCTGGCCCATATATGTATCTTTATATTTTAAATCATTATTAATATATATTTTATAAAAACGACTTTAAAACGATCAACCTGTATGTATGTACGTGCAACAAACCGGTTTTTGCCATTGACAGCGATCGCACAGCGACATCCAGCCATGTTTATTGTCACGTATGTTTATTGCCTGTATTTGAATTGTGATGTTGTGTGATATACATCATCTGCTATTTGTTAACTTATTAGAGGAATGTGCAGGATTCGTACAAACCAGTGCTGGTTTATGGATCCCAAGTGATTTATAATATAAGCAATGTTGTATTTATAATAATAAATAAATAACTATAATTACCTTTAGAAGGGTAAACCGAAACATTTCTTGGCTCTCCACTTGATTAAATTACTAGGTTTTTAATTTATACAGTCGTATTATTTGCTACTCAATTACAATGATGAACTACTGTTATCATTTTCCTCACATTTATGAGAAAATCAAATTCATACCAAATACGTTTATTTGTAATTTTGTGAGCAGCACAAAGAATTGCCCAAACACTGACATTTATGTTATTAGATTACACAATACATTGAGTTCCCCCGTCGTGTTCGGTCAACTACGTGTTCGTAGCGTAATAATTATTGTGGTTGTCACAATAAATGGAATATAAATGACGTCAAATAAAGTTACACTCGGGTTTCTCCACTCGGTTTTCATCGGCCCTCTGGTTTCATCCACTGCGAATCATCGTTCAACCACAATACATAGATGGACCGCAATACATAATTCCTTGTGACAAAATTGTGGACATGAGTGATGCCAGTGGTATACGAGTACATAAACTGTTACTGTCACGATAAACAAGTAGTAATAATTATGTTTTTAATAGTCTTTAATAGACCGCAAAATATTACTATATTAAATTTTTTTCGGTATATATAGAAAAAGCTTTGTTTTTCAATTATTTCTATATTTCTTATATTATTCTAAATTGAGAACACTGTTACATCAAAAATATTGCAGTTATTGTAAAAAAGGAAAACTACTACAAAAGGAAACTACAGGAAAAGGTATTCCTTTTCCTGTAGTTAACGTATAAACGTTCTTGGTGGTCTTTTGCCACTAAATGACTGAATTGACAGTAGGTAAATTTGATAGCTTCGCAAATGCTTCACTTTTGGGGCCGTAAACTTTATCCGTAAGTATCGCCTACATCTCTATATTTTGGTTGATCGATGCGACAAATAAAAATAATAGTTTGGTACCGTTGTTCTTATGGACAATCCCCACTGGTGAGGACGACGAGAATTGTTGAGAAAATTATTACCGGAAAATTAGTTGTTGTTGGAAATTGTTTTGTTTAAATTTTTGTTACGAAATAATACTCTAAGTAAGACCAGAATAATAAGAAAAAATACATTTGGACAAGTAATTTTAGTAAATATCATCTGGCATTCTTTTATGCTCACCCTTGTATTCTGAACTTACTTACGGTATTTCACAATGGGGACAGCGGTATCAAATCAAAAAATAATAACCTTTAAGCGTGCGTGGCGCTGTCCTCAACAAAGTCCCTGGCTTCATCTTGTGTAACACATTCCACGTGCGACACCTTGTTGCGGAATTTAACGCCATAAAACTTATGTGCGTGCTCCAGTAGTTCCGGACGGAACGTGGTCGTTATGAACTGTGCTGAGGACGACAGCTCGTGGATCATGTTCGCAATAGCTTTGCGGTGTTGAGCATCCAAAGCCTAAGGGGGATAATTAATTTGTATTTTATAGAAAGACTAGCGGTGCCAGTGACTTCGTTCGCGTGAACTTGTGATTCCCGTGGGCACTTTATAATTTATCTGGATAAAAAGTATCCCAAATGTTAATCCAGCATATAAGTTATAACTATGCCAAATTTCATTAAAATCCGTCTAGGGGTTTTTGCGTGATGCGCGTTCAGACAGACAGACAAAAGTTTCAAAAATTGTTGTTCTGGGCTCTGTATCACATGTACTTTAGACTGCAATGACTTTTTCAAAAATATTTCATGTACAGAGGTGGCTCTTACGATTTTATCGTATGTATAGAAGATAGATGGTGGCTGATAAACTTGGTGATAAGAGGATACTGTCGTTCATATACATCCGCGATTCCTAACGAATGTTAAAGTATCGATCAATCGAACACTCGTGCAAATACAAAGTCGATTGCATTCAATAAACGGTTATGGTCCGGTTATTATAGGAAGAGCAATGACAACTGACATAAATCTATAAATCTTAGTATAAATCTTTAACATGTAGTAAACATTACTTTACAACTCGATAGTCGTTTATGAATATTTTTTTATATTTTTTGTTACGTTGACGGAATTTACATAAAATGAATTATATACAGAACTGTCAGCGCTCTTCCTATGATAACCGGACCATAGGTAGCGCTAACCACAAATATAACGTTGTAGAACAAACTTCAACAAGTTTGTTCAGTTCTAACTGAACAAAGCTTCAGTTAGAACAACGAAAATGAACCTAAAATAACGTTTATGAACTCAAACAAGTTTTTAATAGTGCGGACGCTCGATTTGCCAATGTTTTATGTAAATGGATTAGCCTCCCCACATTTGTCGTGACATTAGTCATATTAGCCGTTGAAGTTCAATTCCAATAATCCGTCGCTAATAGATAATAAAGTAACGCAGATAACGGATGGATGAGGTTTCACCGTTATGCCGCTAACACAAAGCTCTCTTTAACCGTCTTAATGAAATTCCGTATCCATAAATATGACACCTTAACTCACAATTTTTATTAGCCCAATGTTTATTCCCGAGCACCGTGAATTTAACCGCACTTGTATACTATATGTAAATATATGGTAACTGATAGTGACTGACCTGATCGATCTCGTCGAACAAGTAGAACGGCGCCGGGTCGCACTTCTGTATGGCGAATATGAGCGCTAAAGCGACGAGCGACTTTTGCCCGCCGGAGAGCTGGTTCATCTCGCGCATGTCGCCCTCCCCGCCCGTGAACGACACCTTTATACCGACGCCAGTGAACTGGTCCGCGTTCGCGCGCTGTTAATAAGGTAAATCGTTAATCATCGTTATGTTGCACATAAAGCAAAACCTTTGCCAGAACTTGCCTTGCCTCTACAGGTAGGGTCTCTGTTCACATTTAACTTACCGTAGCCTTTTCCAGCCCTTTTAGTATTTACTGCTGGGCACGGGCCTCCTCGTGCACATTTTCTCGTGCATGAGGGGTGTATAGCCTTAAACGCCACTCTAGCCCAGTGGGTTTTTCTTTTAGAGGAGGTGTAGTTCATCAGGGCTTGTGATAGCCGCTTTGTTATTCCTTGGACGGCTTTTACGACAACCACGGAGAGAGATGAGGTGGTGGTCACATTTAACTTGTCTTTATTTAAATAAATAAAAGTAAGGTACTCATGTAGTACTCATCAAGCAGTGCGTCCTACCAGTTATAATGCAAGGGGCCGAAATGTGGTCTCTAATGGTAGGCCTGATCCATAAGTTCAAAGATGCTCAACGACCATAGCTCAGCTATGGTACACGGCTGGACTGATGTTAGCATGTATCGCAGATGTCTATAGGCGACAATATCCACTTACCATCAGGTGGACTGTATGCTCGTCTTCCGCCTCTTTTTCTATAAATAAATTTAAAAAGATATCAGAATCGATGAGATTCGCTAAAGAAATAAAGTTACCAACATAACTTGTAGAATCAGCATGCTAAAGTGGGAATGGGCAAGTCATAATTTGCCACTGAACTGATGGGGTAGACGACTTCTCGAATGGAGGCCACATACCGGGAAGCGCAGTGCCCTCCGACGGCGTGGACCGAGACTTGAAGAAGTTCACCACTGATGGTTGGATAAGAAGAGGCGAAGACCGTGTGTGGGTGGCGAACTGCGGTAGAAGCCTATATGCAGCAGTGGCTCTCCATAGGCTGATGGTAAGGTATAGAATGATATGGTGTACTATGGTAACAACTTACGTCGGCATTGATCTCGGCCCCATCATCAGACGCGACCCTCATAATGAGGCTGCCGCGGCCTTGTGGCACCAACTTCTTGAAAACCTCCGTGAAGTACCTGCTCACTTGCTTGAACGTGAACTGTATCGCTTCCAACTTGCGGTGCTCTAGCGTCTCGATCAGCTCGCGGATTTTCTCGCCTCTGAATTTTTCAGGAAATAAGATTGATAAACTAAAATACAGAGATGTATCAGCCCTAAAAAGGTGGCATTTGCAAGTCTATCAAATTTACCAACTGTCAATTCAGTATGTCATTTAACGGCAAAAAACAACAGTAATCGCCCGCTGTTCGTATAAGTTAGCGTAGATAATAGGCATGATGACAGTAACTAAAAATCACCGAACTTATGTATTTACCTAATGAAACCTGAGTCGTATATTACAAAACACGTATTTATTTTTTATTATGAGCGAGATTAATAATTATTTTGATAAAATAAAACAACAAAATACAGCAATCCGCTATGATATGTTTAACAGCAATCAGAGCGAATTACGTCACGTTTGAGTAAACAAACGAATATGTCATCTTGTTCCGTTCTCAGCACTGATTTTACTTACGATTCGATTTCCTTTACAGCGAGTAGTTTAAGTTTTGTTATTAAGTGTTGTTTAGTTTGTGTTATTAAATCTAAAGTGAAATAACGTGAGTCATGGAACAAGGATTTACTAAGGCAAACAGCGCTAATTTGCCTAGAATAGACTTGTTATGTTGTTGTTATAGACTAGAATAGACGGTTTCATGCGGACCAGCGACACCGATCCCATCAAGTGATACTCCATATAATTCTCCATATCATTTGGCAACTGAAATTTTAATAAAATATCTATTAAGATAACAGTGGTGATTCGAGATGAAACTTAACCTCAAAAAAGATTGTTTATTATTTAATTTAGACCCCAAAGAAGATCATTGAACCACATGAGTACTATTTTAGAATCTACAAAATAAAGTAAAACTTACGTCAAAGTGATCTTCACAGAAATAAAGGTGAGTACTGGGCAATATCGCTGTTGAATCCCGTCTTGCAAGTTTAAGCCACCTGTCTCGTATTGTTTTCTTGTGCGGAACGAACACAAATAACTCGTTAGGAGTTTTTATTGATGTGTTATCGCACTGAGGGACCGCACACCACTTATACACTTTCGAATTCATGTTTAATACCACAAAATGACTAAATTATTGCATGAGCATCTAGTGTTTACGTCTTGTTTACTCAAACGTGACGTCACAAGCGACGCCATGACACTGACAAGCTTTTGGTGGGAATTTTAAACTTAAATTTTTTTTCTACTAAACCTTTATTTTCTGCAGAAATATGATATTCGTAGTAAATAATATATATTTCCGAACATTATAGAACAGTTTTTCAAAATCTGTCATCATGCCTATTGTAAGTTCAATGGTAAACTTTGCTTGTTAGATTATTTGAAATGCACGCCACTTAGATGACACAGAAATGTAAAGTGGAATGATATGTGACGCTTTATAGATTATTATTATTAATTTATGTAGGTCAAGGTTATGGTAATTAAGATTGAGGATAAATCATCACAAAAATCCAGGCTAATAGACTAAGTCATTAGTATAATTAGTTGGTATATAATCTCCGTTCATTTTTATCGACAACGCGTTACGTTACGGATTAGAACGTCTGTTAAAATGTATTTTAAATACGTCTATGTGCTTATTTTAGTTCCGTCGTACAGTTTCACTGTGTTTTGTTACACTTTAGTGCCTAAAATCGACAATACTTTTAATGTGTTCAGTGAACTAAACAATTTTATAGGAAGTGCCACGAATTTTATTACTTTGTTCAACAGTTTCAAAGACATTTTCAGTGTTGAATTTAGTGAAAACTACACTAAGATAGAAAACAATTCAACCACATCTGGACTTTTAAATGAAGACGCGTATCTAAATATTACAGAATTAGCAAAGAAATATGGATATTTTATCGAGGAACATAAAATTACTACTGAAGATGGTTACATATTAACATTTCATAGGATTCCATTTATAAATAAGACCAAAAACAAGGAAGTGGTATTACTAATGCATGGAATTTTGGATTCTTCAGACAGTTGGATATTACAAGGCCCTGGGAATGCTTTAGCGTATATCTTAGCCGATCAAGGCTTCGATGTATGGATGGGAAAT
Source organism: Sesia apiformis (assembly GCA_914767545.1). Taxonomy (NCBI): domain Eukaryota; kingdom Metazoa; phylum Arthropoda; class Insecta; order Lepidoptera; family Sesiidae; genus Sesia; species Sesia apiformis. The sequence goes on from OU611958.1 coordinate 4,895,409, forward strand.
TCTAGAGGGAACAAATACTGCCTCGAACATGCATCTTTAAGTGTAAAACAATCAGATTTCTGGGACTTTACATGGGAAGAAATTGGACTATACGATCTTCCGGCAATGATTGACTACGCCCTCAATGCAACGGAAAAGAAAAGTTTGTATTACATTGGTCATTCGCAAGGTACGACGAGTTTTTACGTAATGAACTCTATGAAGCCTGAATACAATGAGAAAATAAGGTTAATGATTTCTTTGGCGCCTGTAGCTTGGATGAGACACGTTAAAAGCCCTATAGTAAGAATGTTTTCGCCCGCGTATAAAGTTTTAGGATATTTACTATCAAATTTCAATACATATTCTCCTACAACGGAGTTCTTCAACAAAATCGGGACAATAATTTGCAGTTTTCTGCCATTACGATGCGATAATATTTTGCATATGATTGTAGGCAACGATTACAAGTTTTTGAACGAATCAATGTTGCCAGTTATATTCGGACATATACCTTGTGGGTCATCGACATTTCAGTTCGTACATTATGGACAGTTGGTGCAATCGGGACGATTTTGCCGATACGATTACGAAAATCGTAATTTTGATATTTACGGTCAATTAGAACCTCCTGACTATGATTTGAGTAATATAAAAGTGCCAGTAATATTATATTATAGTGATAATGACTGGTTATCGGACCCTTCTGATGTACATTTACTGAAATGTCATCTGCCTAATGTGTATGACTATGTTCATGCAAAGGATTTTAATCATTTGGACTTTATGTACGCGTCCGTAGCCAATGATATTGTGTACTCAAAAATTGTAAAGCAGATATCTGATTTTGAAGAAAGAATTATATAATAAAAACTAGGTTTCGGCGGCGCCCCCCGGGCGCCGGCCTCCCCCTAATGGGGGGGGACGCTCCGGGCTTCGCCCTGCGCGGAGCTCGGCCTGCGGCCTCGCTTAAGTTACACACTGAGAGAGATCGCTGTAGTTGATGTTGTGAGGGACCTGCATAAGAATTCCAAATCCCTAATCAGCCTCCCTCGAACCCCCCAGATATCAATTTTCATCCGGATCGGATGAATTCGAAAAATGGCCGCCATCTTGGAATCGCCATCTTGAAAAAAAATTTTACCTCAATATAAAGACATCGTCATGATAAACAATATTAGTTTGAGCACCAATCCGATATGTCTACCCGTTTCGGAGATGTCTTCCGAAGAATTTTGTGTGGCGGCCATCTTGGAAATAACCATAAATCCTTAATCAGGCTCCCCTGAACCCCCCAGATATCAATTTTCATCCAGATCGGACAACTTGAAATTTTGGTGGTGCGGTAGTCCGGTCGCTCCGGGCTTCGCCCTACGCGGATCTCGGCCTGCGGCCTCGTTAGACGCAGCTCGGCCTTCGGCCTCGCGTAAGTTACACAGAGTACGCGGCTGGTGGTGCGGTAGTCCGGTCGCTCCGAGCTTCGCTCTACGCGGATCTCGGCCTGCGGCCTCGTTAGACGCAGCTCGGCCTACGGCCTCGCGTAAGTTACACAGAGTACGCGGCTGGTGGTGCGGTAGTCTGGTCGCTCCGAGCTTCGCTCTACGCGGATCTCGGCCTGCGGCCTCGTTAGACGCAGCTCGGCCTACGGCCTCGCGTAAGTTACACATCGTGCGCGGCGGCTGGTGGTGCCGTAGTCCGGTCGCTCCGGGCTTCGCCCTACGCGGATCTCGGCCTGCGGCCTCGTCAGACGCAGCTCGGCCTTCGGCCTCGCGTAAGTTACACGGTGATCGAATTCGGACGCTCCGGGCTTCGCCCTACGCGGAGCTCGGCCTGCGGCCTCGCTGTATAGCCGCCATCTTCAAAAATGATGGAAAATAAATAATAATTCCAAATTCTTAGTCAGGATCTCCTAAACCCCCCAGATATCGATTTTTATCCAAATCGGAAGATTTTGGAAAAAGGCCGCCATCTTGGATCCTCCATCTTAAAAAAATTTTTTCCCCTCAGTAGAATGAAATCGTCATGATAAATGATATTAGTTTGAGCACCAACCCGATATCTCTAACCGTTTCGGAGCTGTCGCCCAAAGAATTTCGTATGGCGGCCATCTTGGAAAATTTCGGCACCTACCCTAAATCCTCAAATTTCCTTCTCGATTTTCCACCTGGAAACACATTCGCTCAGAAATTTTTAAATTTCCCAAAGTTTTTTTTAAATTTCCGTCATTTTGTGTCCGCCATCTTGAATTTTTTTTCTCCACCTAATTTCCCCATAGACCAGAGTTTCCAACGAGGGGGAATTCCACCCCGCGCCCCTTGCCCAATTCGAGCTACCGCCTCGGAAATGAACTCGGACCCCAAAATCGAAATTTCCACTTTGTATGGCAGCCATCTTGAAAAATGGCGGAATTTAAAAAATGTTCCGAAATCCCGAATCAGGGTCCCCTGAACTCCCCGGGTATTAAATTTCATCCCGATCGGAGGAATTTTAAAAATGGCCGCCATCTTGGATTCGCCATCTTGGAAAAAAAAATTGGTCCAGTGGAAGGACATCGACTCGCCCCACCACATTAGTTCGAGCCCCGATCCGATATCTCCGACCGTTCGGGAGCGACGGTCGAAATAAATTTGTATGGCGGCCATCTTGAATCCGCCATTTTGAATTTTCATCGCGCTCTCGCCAAAGTGCCGGCGGTTCTCTATGACATTCGGTCGAGCACCACGTGACTATCTCTCACCGTTCAGGCAGGCCGTCGACCGTCGAGCTGAAGGTCCACCGGACGAGGACGGGCCCGCTCCCGGTGCAAGTCCCGGGCGAGCTCGGCCTGCGGCCTCGCCCGCGCCGCTCGGCCTCCGGCCTCGCGGGAATTATAGCCGATCGAAATTTGAAATTTCAATTGACGGCCGCCATCTTGGAAAGGGCGGAATCGAAAAACCGACCCGAAATTCTCAATCGGGGCCCCCACGACCCCCCGGATGCCTATTTCCACCTGCCTCGGACAAACTTGAAAATCGGCCGCCATCTTGAATCGGCCATTTTGAAAAACTTTTTTGACCACGAGAAGGCTCACCCCGGCCCGAATGACATTTGGTCGAGCACATCCCACTTACCTCTTACCGTTTCCGAGCTACCAGCGTTTTAATTTTGTATGGAGGCGACGCTGGACGTTCGAAATTCAAATTTTCACGACGCCCGCTGGCGTCTGCCGGCGGTTCCCTATGACATTCGGTCGAGCACCCCCCGCGTAGCTGTTACCGTTGGGTCTGGCCGTTCAAATTTTTCATCAGGTATGGTCAACTCGAAGAAGTCGGATTTTTCTGGTGCTCACGGAACCCATCGGAGTACTTCCTCATTCAAAGTTTTTCACCCACCGGGTGGGAACCGGGAGATCAATTATGTCAGTCAGTGAGTGAGTGGTAATCGAGCTTTATATATATACGGAATTATATTGTACAAATGCAATTCTTGTACAATAATTTGGCAATAACTAGGGTTATATGAAACTCATGAAAATATTTCCTGATTTAAATGTTAGACACAATTTATATAATAAATATATTTTCCTTTAATATTCCTTAATCCCTCTTTTATCTTTAATTTTACAATGAACAACTGACTACTATTTCACCGCCTGTATTAATTATTTTAACCGGAAGTAATCACTATTTGTTACGTTCGTTTACAAGCGAATACTCGACGCCGATGTCAGATATGTCAGACAGCTCGTGATACTACGCGGAGACGTAGTGATTGGATAGTGTTAATTTTACAATTTCGGCCATGTCGTGCTGTAACTATTTCTCATTGTGTTTGTTTTCTGATAAAGTTCTGAAATGGTGCAGATGTTTAAAAATAATGGTTTTGTTGAAGGAAGTTAAAAAATATATTTTTTATTTAAAGAAAAAAAAACTCTTATCAGTGAAAGTGTCTCACTACTATAAGTTTTATGGGGTCCTGGCGCTACCGTCGCGATTTTCAGAAAAATTCGCGCTGCTTAAACATTTTTTTAAATATCAACATTCAATAGATTTCAAGTATTTTCAATGAATAATAAACATACCCAATATCAAGTTCTTCTTTCCGTTTATACAACTTTTCCTTTTGTTCTGAGAAACTGATGAATTGGTCCAAAGCTTTCTTGTTCACGTGGTTGTATTTCTTCAGGTGTTGATTGGCTTTTTCCAATTCTTTGAATAACTGTAAAGTCATCGTATACATATATGTTTCCGGTGTATATATATTTCGTTATTTATTAAATTTTTACGTTTCTTGTTTATTAGTTTAATGTTATTAGTTAAATAGTTAACAGTTACTAGTTTAATTTATTAGTTAACAGTTTCAAGAGTCACAAGAATTCTTGATAGAAATAGAAAGTAGTCAAAATGTGGAAAATAGTCTATAAGCTAAATCCTAAGCCATACCAATTACATCGAAATTTAGTTATCGTACGATAGAAAAAGACAATGAGAAATTTATATTCATTTTAGAAATTTCAAAATACAATGTTGCAATGAAAAAAAATAAAACGTAGTATGTATCCTACCTGTTTCAATGACATTTTCTGGTACTTAGAATGTAATTCCGGTGCATTGGGTAAAGTGCCGAGTGCTGCGATTTTGTCCAACGATTCCTGTATTTTTTCTTGAAGCAACACTTCTTTGGATGCCATCTTTTCTAGGCCTTTTGAGTCTTCTTCCATTTTGTCTTGAGCCTCTTTTTCCTACAATTTAAATGTTAATCTTTTTTATACAAATAAGTAGTATACTCATAGATGTAAGAATTTAGTCTTTTAAATGTAGCTCAATTAGAATGACAGCTGTCAAAGTGCCTTGAATAGTGCTCTATAAAAATAATTAATCTATAGAAACCTAAAATTCACGGAAGGTTTTTGCCATACGTACGCCACGTATTTTTTATTTGCAGTGCATTAATTTCAGTTGATAAATATTACATTACCTCGATTTGATCACTTGTCCCAGTACTATTCGAGACACTTTGATAGCTGTCATTTTAATCAAGCAGCTTTAAGAGACTGTATTTAGCGAAATCTTTTATTGAAATTTTAATGAAAATTATTGAAATTGTAAAATGGTTTTAATTGGGGATAGCCTCCAACATGTTGAGATCGGTGATTTAAATTATGTTTTATCACAAAAATCATATTGGCTAAGAATATTTAAACATGGGTACAATTGGCTACTCTTTCTTTACGTTTCTTATATTTCTTTATTCATATTTTATTGTTTTAACAAAAGGCGGACTTAATGCTATAAAGCATTTCTTCATAGCCAACCTTGGGGCCAATTTAGAGTCTGTACCACATAACATATTTATTTATACTTTATTGTACATACTAATGATAAAAATAGTTACAAAAGAAAATACATACAACAAAAGGCGTGCTCTATCCCCTTAGTAAATTTCTACCAGTAAACCTGGGAGAGCGATAGGTAAGCAATAAAATGGGCATAGCTCGTACCTAAATAAACTATTACAAACACTACTTTTATAATAGGGTTATTAAACAATGTAAGTAACATTTTAATGCACTCCATTTGTGTTTCTTCGTTTACCCAAATGTTGATTGATTGAGAATGGCATAAGGCAATAAGTCCACCTTTTGTAGAATATTTATGTGCTATAAAGTAAAAGTAAATAAATAAAATAAATAAACTTACCTTATTCCTCCACTTGTCAAGCTCCAACTTCAATGCCTTCTCGTTTTTAACGGCAGCCTGCACTTTTCTCTCGACTTCCTCCAACTCCTTGTTGATCTGCTTAATCCGTTTCTCGGCGGCCGCTAAGTCTGACTTACTATTTGAGAGGCGACGCTTGCGGTCTTCCACCGATATCTCTTGTAGTGCTTGCACTAATTCATCTTTACGTCTAGTGAAAGTAATAAAACATAATTTAGTTCCATTTGTGACGTTATCTGAACAAAGTGACCCTATTGTCGGTATGGTCTTATTGATCCGTTCGGTGCGTTCTAACAACATGATTGGGAACGAAAATTCAAATCGCTTTTTAATCAGTAAATTCCGTGTTTTGTTCGTATAAACCACCAGGGTGAACTTTAATTGTACGAATTCCAAATCTGGCGGGACAACTTTTATGTGGGAGGGCGAATGATGGGCGACAGAGGGGATTCTGGTCGAGTTCGAAGCATTCAGTCACTGCTTATACGACAGAACCATTCTGTAAGCGATAAGATTTCGTTCCTTCATTGACATCCCCCATTTATGAGGGGAAGAGTGCACGCTGCAATCCAACAGCCGCTGGGCGCACTCGACTGGCCCTCTCTCACAGAAGACTACCTTGAAATGTACTGCATTTCCCACTTTATCTTATTTCCCTAATGTACGTACGTGTTTCGGTAGCGAGTGAGATGTGCCAGAGTCCATTCCCATCCTATCCCTCCCCATTTCCCCAACCCTTTCTCCAAATGCATTCCTAAATCCAAAGGTAGGCAGCGCATCCGGGGGCGTGCCAACGTTTGTCATTTTGGACTAATGTTGGCATGTATCACGGATGTCTATGGGCTACAGTATCCTATCCACTTACCATCAGGTGGACTGTATGCTCGTCTACCACCTTCGTCCATAAAAAAAAAAACGTTCCTATTTATTTATCAATATAGCGTAAATTTCTGAGTGAAAATAATAACTGTTTAATAAATTCTACTCTGAAAAAAAAACAGTTTGTAAAATAAACGTAACAGTTATTTGAATTCTACTCTGAAAAATAAAAAAAAGAATTGTATTAAATGTCGTTACTTAATTACTTCATCGCCGTGTGATGTGGTGGGCCCGGGCTTATAGAATAGCACCACCCCATCTCTTCCCGTGGGTGTCGTAAAAGGCAACTAAGGGGTAAAAAATCCGCTACCACAAGCCCTGAGGAACGACACCACCTCTAAAATAGGGGACTCGTCTACCGGTTTGACCAGCGTGGCGTTTTGAAGCTAAACATTCTTCATGCACAAGACAATGTGCATGAGGCAGCCGTCATCCAAGTCGACGCTGACATGTATTTATTTTGGTTGATAAATAATAAGTTCATACAAATAACATGCCTGCAAATATACATGTAATAATATGTGGTTTTCTCGTAAACACACATTAAAATTCATACAGCAGATTCATACGCCGATGACGTCATATGCTCGTTCTTGTAGGGTGTGCAAAAAAATTAAGAAACAGGGAATTAGAATTAATTTAATTACGAGTCATTTTGTGTTGCAATTTTATGAGCTAGATTTTTAAAAACCTCTTTTTACTGTGCAACGGAAAATAAATAAAAGACTACTTGGCTATGCTAATCAAACGGTTATTATAAAAGAATTATATAAATGTGTTTTATATAAAACTTAAACTTATTTTACACTTTTTAAATATATAACCTAATTAGTTGATCAGTATACAGTATCAGTATTTCAATATACCTGGAACATTGAGATCTCTCTTTGTAGTTGCTAGAATTTTTTTCCATGTAGAAATTTCTTTCCTAACTGTATAAAAACTATTAATAAGGAGTGCACACAAATCAAAATCATCCAGTACGATTTCCTTAGTGCTCTGTTTTCTCTTTTTACCCGATGTTGATAATTGTATTGGGGAGCTTCGGTCACTAGTACTAGCACTTGGCAGGGGTGATGAAGGAGATGGCAGTTGAAGTGGTTTGGCTTCATTTTTTATTCTCATTAGTTCTTATCGATACTCCAGTTGCTTCACAAGTTCTTTTGAGTGGCTTTTGAGTTTGAGTTTTGAGTTCTTTTGTCTGTATATATAGCAGTGGAGAAACGCAAGCTGGTGGCAATGTACTGACCTGATCAAGTTATTAGTGAGCAGGTTTTCGAGCTTGTTCTTGGTGGCTTCAAGGTTCATCCTGGCGCTGAATGCCTCTTTGTTCTCCTGCGTGAGGCGTCTAATAGCGTCGTTTAACTCATCCACCTTGCCCTGGTCTGATGTGGAGAGCTGCTCCATTAGTTCCTGGAGAAAAGAAAATAAAGTTATTGTAACAATGTCTATTGTATATCCTATTTTTGTTACACAACGTGTCACCGGACCAACGCAAAATTGAATGAAATACGTCAATTAATTTAAAATCTATACGTGGGTGAATCAAACAGATCTTAGAATCGTCATTAAAACACAATTGATTTAATGAAAATACCTATTAGGTAAAGGTGTCCCTACTTTTATGCCCGACGGTCCTGTTAAACGCTGTGCTAAATAAGCTAAGGGTACGTAAAATATACCTATTGTATACAACAGTATTTTGTCGCCAAGTACCCAGTACAAAAATAGAAAAACACATATTATCAGAATTGTATTGAGTGCACTTTCTGTTGAACCTCGGCGGCACGTCTTAGACGACCCCGACGAGCCAATTATTGCTATCAATGCGGTTCTTACACTACACATATACACCGTCTCCGTCGGCGGAGACGAGGACGTCACCCTCGCTACACCGTGAACACACACGTGTCTGGGCGCTTCTCACCGACTTACAATCCCGCGGTACCCTCCCAAAGCAACGCCCTAAGCCGACGTCCGTTCCTTCCGCCGGTCTACCGGCGGGGGAGCCCTTAGGTTCGTTGCTGCACACACTCTGAGCGTCTTCTACGCTCGCCCAAAACTATACATACATGTCCGGTGACTCTTGGAAGGCTATTAGGGCCACAAGAATTTAGCCCATACGAAAAAAAAATCAAGCCAATAATCTAAAAGAAATTACAATTATAGATGCAGGATTGGTTGTTACAATTTTGATACAATGCAATGCATTGCACACACACAAAACAATATATAGCTATATTTGCCTGGTGTAGTTCGGATTCCAGTCCTTCCTTGGTGGCCTGCATTGCTTCCAGACTGGACCGGCACTGGGCCAGAGATCGTTCCTTTGGGCCGCGGAATCTTTCTATTGAGGCCAGCTCTTCTTTCATCAGTCTGATATCTGCTTTCACTTTGTCGAATATATCTCTACAAATGAATAAGCGATATCAGTCTATAACAGGGGTGGCCAACTAGTTTAGAACAGTGTTCCACTTAAAAAAATTCTGACCTCTTGCGATCGACTTAATTGTGCTTTAGTGGGATGAATAAAACAATAATTAGATAGTATTTTCTTAGGTTTTCGCGATTACTATACATTGCAATTAAACAACTTTTAACGGTTTAAATCGCGTATATTTGACATGATTTATATCCCGACGTTTCGAACACTTTGCAGTGGACGTGGTCACGGGGTGACTAATTGATTTTATTTGTCACTTGAGTTATTAAGAAATTATTACTACCGTCTGAAATTTTTTGAACTACCGTCTGAAATTTTTTAATCATAACATTCCCTATGCACGCAGTATTCGCTCACGGTGTCCAGAGGTCTTGCAGTATGGCGTTGGCCTTGTGATTTAATTAATTTAATGACTGGATCCCAAGCTGGTGGTACTTGCCAACCATCTTCTCTATTGAAATTTGGGTGTTTCTTAATTTCAATAGCCTCGCGTAACATTCTTGGCATGTACCGGGTCTCTCTAGCGAGGATTTGTGGATTATCAAATCGAATGTAATGGTTGGGTTTGTCCAGAGCATGTTCACAAACTGCAGACTTGGTCGAGCGTCTGTTCTTCATGTCAGCTATGTGTTCTTTTATCCGGATACCGATGCTCCTCTTTGTTTGCCCAATGTATGATAACCCGCATTCACAATCAAGCTTGTAAACACCTGCATCTTGTAGGGGGATATTGCTCTTGACCGGTCTTAAAAATTGGCTAATCTTCTTGTGCGGCTTGAAGTAAGTTTTAATTGAAGCTCGTCTTAAGATATTGCCAATTTTGTCAGTGATGCCCTTGATGTATGGTAAGATGGCAGGTTGTCGCTCAACTGTAGGAGGCTTGGGGCGGCTTCTGTGACGCATTCGTGGGAGTTTGTGATTGTTGCTTCGCAGTACTTGTTTCACATGCAGAAGCTCTTCCTCGAGGTGGTCAGTGTCACAGATGCCGTGTGCTCTCTGTAACAAAGATTTGCCTACGGTAGTCAACTGACATGGTCCATGGTCTGACAACGGTCCATGTCAGTTGACTACCGTAGGCAAATCTTACCATACAGTTGCCTCCTACAGTTGAGCGACAACCTGCCATCTTACCATACATCAAGGGCATCACTGACAAAATTGGCAATATCTTAAGACGAGCTTCAATTAAAACTTACTTCAAGCCGCACAAGAAGATTAGCCAATTTTTAAGACCGGTCAAGAGCAATATCCCCCTACAAGATGCAGGTGTTTACAAGCTTGATTGTGAATGCGGGTTATCATACATTGGGCAAACAAAGAGGAGCATCGGTATCCGGATAAAAGAACACATAGCTGACATGAAGAACAGACGCTCGACCAAGTCTGCAGTTTGTGAACATGCTCTGGACAAACCCAACCATTACATTCGATTTGATAATCCACAAATCCTCGCTAGAGAGACCCGGTACATGCCAAGAATGTTACGCGAGGCTATTGAAATTAAGAAACACCCAAATTTCAATAGAGAAGATGGTTGGCAAGTACCACCAGCTTGGGATCCAGTCATTAAATTAATTAAATCACAAGGCCAACGCCATACTGCAAGACCTCTGGACACCGTGAGCGAATACTGCGTGCATAGGGAATGTTATGATTAAAAAATTTCAGACGGTAGTTCAAAAAATTTCAGACGGTAGTAATAATTTCTTAATAACTCAAGTGACAAATAAAATCAATTAGTCACCCCGTGACCACGTCCACTGCAAAGTGTTCGAAACGTCGGGATATAAATCATGTCAAATATACGCGATTTAAACCGTTAAAAGTTGTTTAATTGCAATGAATAATTAGATAGATTTTTATGAATATCAATAATATGATAGTACAATTAATATCAATAGATAACAAAAAAATAATCAGAAGTTTGTGCTTTCATTTCCTCGATAATGTCAACCTGAACGAAAATTTTTATACCAGCCAAAAATTTTAATTTTGTTTCGCGATCGACCGGTCGATCGCGATCGACTTGTTGGCCACCTCTGGTCTATAAGGTCCCATTACAGGCCGCAGGTACCCATTTAACGAGATTAGGTAGAGTAGAGAATATAGATTAGATAAGCACTGGGGAATAGTGATTCTACGGCGCGGCATTTAAGAGTCGATTTTGGATCATATATCAGATATACACAAAATTCTAGTGCACGGAAATAATATCAGATTTGCTGAATTGTCTCTAGTTTTTGAGAGAAAGACAACCTACATATAAAACCAATTACATTTATAAAATATGAAATACATTTTAAAAGCTTCATGTTCTAACGATAACTGCGTTATAAACAATAATGTAAATAGAATTTATCACACTAAACGAAATAATATAAAAATAATCAAGAAAAACGTTTTCTATATGATCTTAGTGTTTGTGGTCAGGACAATCCATTTATAAGCTCCAGCGGTAGTCCGTCGTAATAGGGCAGTCCCATCCGCCTTCGTACTTTCTTCCATTACCTTGATATCCTTATGGAACCTCTCTTCTGGTTCCTTACTGTAATCACCCCGGTGCTTAGAAAATCTATCTTAGAAAAATATGATTGATAAGCTTGATTTACAAAGTCTTTAATATTTCTTAGTTGTGTTTTTTGACAAAAGTCAGAAACGTACCATAGAAAATTTCAATTGATAATAATTTTATTAAGTATAAATGAGACTGTGATGAGTAAGTTTATTAGGCAATAATTATATACAGGTCTGCGATAATAAAATTCTCTCAAATGTAATCAGGGATTTTTATAGTATTTTTGGTGCTGATTACGGGAAAATTATTGAAAAAAAATCCATCACGTACAGTTTTGTTACAATTAGCATGTCTAGTTTTGTCAAATTTGTGTATTTTTAAAGTAAAGCAGCATTATGAGCAGGTATGAGTTTAGACAAAATTTCAAATATTTCCAAAGAAATGTTATACATATTTTGCTTACAAACACTTTTAAAAAGTAAGGTGAGAAAGTTTTAAGGGGTTTGCAATGAAATAGACATTCTTATATACTGGACAATCGTACTAAAACTAGTGTAATACGGTTAAAACTGCATCACTTTCCTATTAGTGCCTGTCTGTCGACCTTCCCTCCCATTCCTTACTCCACAGACATCTTTCGTGTCAGTGCCTGTCTGTACCCGCCATCCTCCTTCCCACCACCTTCCACTGTACCATTCTCCTTCAGTTTATCTCTTTGCTCTGTGCTGTTGACGTGCTGTTTCTGGTTTTATAAAGTGGTGTTATTTTTTTAACAGTTTTGTGGTTGATTTGAGGGCAATGGCGATTTAAAAAAGTTCCCTTGTTGTCTCTGCGAATAGGACAGTCGTGACAGGAAGTATATATAAAGAAAGAAAGGCCACTGAGAAAAACCTTGCAGGTTAGATTTAAAAATGTTGACAGGGAGAGTCTCGTAGATCCCAAAAAGGTATTACTTCCACCACTACACATTAAATTGGGTTTGATGAAACAATTTGTCAACGCATTGCCAAAAGAAGAGCAGAAGCCAAACCTTTGTGAGCAATTTCCTGGGTTATCCGAGGCTAAACTAAAAGAAGGAGTGTTTGTCGGACCTGACATTAGAAAACTAATGAGAATGTCACACACTTCATGAGACAACTTCATGAAGCTGGTTTGTAATATGAGCAGAAAAGTTCATTTTCTCCACTCACACCTTGACTTCTTCCCTGCAAATCTCGGTGATGTCAGTGAAGAAAAGGGCGAAAGGTTCCATCAAGACATCAAGGAAATGGACAAATGTACCAAGGAAGATGGAAAGTTAACGCGATAGCGGATTACTGCTGGATATTAAAAAGGGAGGATCTTCAAGCTGTCCACAGCAGGAAGAGCACTAAAAGAAGTTATGATGTACTAAAAGAAGTTATGATGTGAAGCGAAAGCGCTTCTACAAGGACTTTTGACTATATAGTTATGCACTTTTTTCAATATTCTGTTGTGTAAATGTAAACAATGGCATCTTTTATCTGTTTATTAAAGTTTAGAACCTTTAGAAAAAATGTACAAAATTGCGTTAAATCGAGTTTTTCACCCAAAATACACACCCTTTTTGTGAGATAACCTGACGTGATAGAAACAAATGGATTTCATTTTTGAAATCAGCACTGAAGAATATATATAAATCAGTACAGACAACTTATAAAAAACTTTTTTTGCAGACCTGTATATTTGTTTAAGTATACTTAGAACAAACCAAGTTAAGGAGGGTGGATTACTAACAAATTTTAATATTTTTTAATGTATGGTTTATCATAAAAACCAGAGCCAATCCAAACGAAGTAACCACAAGACATTTCAATAATAATAATTAAAAAATATGACATGGTCTGAATGAATGTGAGAGGAGGAATGACAATCATACAATTACCAGTAAAACGCAATCCTCACTGACATTCGCAAAAGGTCCTAACAAAATTTCTTTTAAAAAGATGCTTGGGAATATTACCTTTCAATTTCTCATCGCTAGTGATTCACTCAGCTTCTTTTGCTTTATCTTCTCTTTCATTTTATTTTACTTTTGTCAGTAACGTGGTTTTTTATTTGTTTCTCTTAATATAACTTATGTGGATATTTTATTTATATAAATTAAAATTTTAAAATTATTTAAAAAAAATTAAGTACAGAAAAACAAATGAAATACTGATTTTGAAATAAGAACATTGTAGCTATTAGATTCATTTTATTTTATTTTGAAATTCGAATTAGAAAAAAAGATATCTAAACTCAAAATGACCAGTAATAAAATCGGTCATAGGTAAGCATCGAACATATTCTTTTTAGAAGTCATTCTAAATTTAACGCAGTTTTAAACTTACTTCATCATAAATGAAATAAAGCTTTAAACTTACTTGGCCTTTCCCTGTTTAGTCTCAGTCCGTTGCATTTCGGACACAATGGTGTTGATACTGGACTCAGTTTTGTTTAACTCCTGCCGTAATGTACTCAACTCCTGCTCCAAAGACTGGATTTGTTCCATCAATTCCGAACGAGTCTTCTGCATTTCTAGCCGAGAACGTGATTGGTTGAAATAACCACCGGTCAGGGACCCTTTTGATGATACCTAGGAAAGATTTTATGGCGTTTTATTATTAATTTCATTATTTATTATGGAACAGTTTGGATCGTTTACTCAATGATAAAGTTAGTTATCATCGCATTTGCATTCATAATTAAAATAAAGTTAGTTTAGTTGCTACTTAAATCACTTATTTAAAAAAATAGAATTCATAAATTTAATACATATTATATAAAATAAGTGTAAAATTTGTTATTTCTTGATTTGTAATGTAAATAAAATATAATTTAATTGTGTTGCTGGTAAAGGTTGGGAAACACTGCATTAGATTATTATGTAGTGATTGTTGTGCCGTGTGGTGTCGGCCCGCGGCCGGCTATAGGATATCACCATCCCATTTCTTTCCGCGGGTGTCGAAAAAGGCGACTATAATCATTTTCATGTAGCATGGTACAGCTGACACCTGTCAGTTGACTATGACCAGTGCACAATGGAAATTATGAACACCCTACCAGACACGAAAATTTTTTCTTCAACTAATGACATATTAATGTTATGGTAAGTCAACTAAAGATATTTACAATGCTTTTGCTTTTTTCAATTTGAAGCGCTGTGATTAAAACCGAAAAACGGTATTTTTCGTTTTGCAGGTTCTGGTAGTAATTTTTTTCAACTGTATTGTACTTATCTCATACAAATGTAAATTTGCAGTCGAATGACACATGTTTCATAAAAATTGGTCAGTATTTGCAAAAGATATCTGCAAAAATATAAATTTTTCGGGTCAAGTTTGAAAGGTCATTGCTCCCAAGACCCTTCGAGTAGGGTCGTCTGTCTTTGCACACAAGGTAAGGCTAACGTCAACAATAAGTGGTAAAAGTTATACGACCCTACTCGTAGTGCGTTTCGGAATTTGTATATAAACCAAAGGTTTTGTATATAAGGTTTTGCCCGGCGGTAAAAGCTCATAATGAACGATGCTCTTCCAATCTCACCACCATACACACAACATAACCTTATTGCGCGTTAATCCAGGTTTCGGCACAATCTGTGGAGCTTGGCCGCATTTAGACCATGATCTTTTCCGCACGTTCTTATCGTAAGTGATCCACTTCTCATCACCAGTGATCAATCTTTTCAAAAATGGTTCGGTTTCATTGCGTTTTAATAGAGAATCGCAAATGAGTACATGGTTCATTAGGTTTCTTTCAGTGAGCTCGTGTGGTACCCAAATATCGAGCTTTTTTGTGAATCCAGACTTTTTCAAATGAGTCAAAACTGTTTTGTGGTCAATGCCCAGTTCATCAGAAATGTCGTAACTACTTATATGCCGATCTTGATGCACTTTTTCACAAATGGCATTAACTTTATCGGTAACAGGGCGACTGGAGCGAACTGCATCTTTAACATTAAGATTTCCTGACTGAAAACGCTTAAACCAACTTTGTGCTACTCTTACTGACACTGCATTAGGTCCATAAACGGCACAAATTTTTTTCGCGGCTTATGTCGCATTTTTCCCTTTTTTGTAATAAAACTTTAAAATGTATCGAATTTCTTCAGATTCACTCATTTTCTTGGACAGAAAAACAATTGAAAAAATGGCGGGAAACAGTCTTTTAATCTTTTATTGCTTTTTTTTAAATGTTACCTTTTTAGTGGTATCATAACCAGCCAGGCACAAACAGTTCAATCAAAGATATTGGACCAGAACTTCATACATACAAAATACGAAAAGACTTTCTCTCCGACCTATTATAAAACACATATGTTCAGTAACTATAATATAATAGTAGTTTATGAAACTGTTGCATAATGAGGGGTATTAAAACACGAGTGTGTGTTTAAAAAAAAAGCCGTAGCCGAGGTTTTTAATAGTATCGCACGAGTGTTTTAATACCTAGTTATGTGCAGTTTCATACACCACTTTATCTACTCTCATACATTGGTGTTGAACCTACTAAATAAAAGATCAAAGTTAGAGAGTAAGAAATAATTTATTATTCAAGTTTTGTATGTTGCAATTATGGAATTGTATATGTATTGCTGGGCAAGCATTTATCATATAATTTTCTCGACTTTGCTGGTAATAGATTATTAGTCATTTCCGTCGCCGCATTTAAAATATCGGGCGGAGTCAAATTTTCTTCACAATCACTGCTATCGGACATTTTTAAGCAAAAATAACAATATTTCCACGAAATTCAGTACAACAAAACGTATGAATGGCGCCAAAACCCAGCAAATCACCGCGCATGCGCTAATGTGGGCGCTGCCACAGACAAGTAAAACTGTATCGTAATGAAAAAAAAAATTATTTTATAACATTATTTTGTTTGAGAAAAAGTGTTATACTATAATGATTCTATTTTTAAATTTCGGTATTGTGTTTATAAAATATGTCAATATAAACTCGTTTTGAAGTTTGTAATTCGAATTTTACGATATGAGAGTAGATAATAATAATTATGGACCATTTGGTCTGAAATAAAAAATAAATAAATATATAACATACCTGATCACCCTCCAGAGTGACGCAATCCAGGTGAAACTGCTTCCCAAGTTCAGTCGCACATTCTAGATTTCTACAGATAAGGGTTTTACCGAATATATACTTCATAGCTTTTGCGTATTTTAGATCGTATTTTAACTTCTGTACCATGGCTATGGCGTTCTGAAAACGAGGAATTGTTTTAGAAAAATAATACACTGTGTTTTTTGTACAATAATGTAAAAACTTAATATCTGTCTGTAAATAGAACAAGCTGTTTCACCGTACCTTGTATTGATACTTTCTGTGAGTTATTTGATAATGATGTTTTTAGAGTTGCTGTATTCTTTTATTATTAGAGGAAAAATAAATCCATATCAAAAATAATTTTATAGATTCGTTAGAAAATTAAGGACATTAGCTTTTCTATATTTCAGGTGGGTAGCTACAGTTATCTTCCTTTCTCAAGTGTGTTGTAGTGACGTCATTAATACAATAGAGTGGCCTTGTTGTAACTTGTGACTTCTCTGTCATTTTTTATTTTGATTTAACTAATCGATTTCTAGTATCTTAAGTAATTTTATTAAATAATTATCTAAAGAGTGGAATTAAATTTAGTTTTTTTTTATTAGAGAAGATTATTAAGACCCTTCATGTAACAAGGGCCTTTGAACAACTTTTTTCTTCTAATAGCCAGGAATTTTGTAAAGCCGGAATATTTAGGGCCTTTCTCACCACCTCCTGATACTTTATCAGAAGGTATTAGAAAGTCAGAAATTAGTAGCAGCTAGATTTAATTGGCAGATAATTGATATAATATCAGATTGTTAAGAGTTACTTTATCAGGAGGTGGTGAGAAAGGTCCTCACTCTTCCTGATTGATAGCAGAGTGTTGTAAATAATGATGAAAACTATTATATATTACACAATGAAGTGAAAACTTTTCTATTATTATATTTTAAAATCTGTAAACTGCAAATCTGTAAATCTGTAATCATAGTATGTAATGGTATCTATGTTTATTAAAATAAAATAATAATTAATATATAAAAATAATATATGTGGTTTACTCTTTCCGAGTAAATGCACCGCCTACATTACCGTTTTACTTTTCTCTGTCTTAGGTTGTCTGGAAGAGATTGCATTTTGCAATGAGACTACAATAAATGGAATAATTTGCATTTATTGTATTCTTTATTAAGCAGTTTTGTGTGTGAAATTTGTTCTATGTATTTATACAATACAGGAAAAAAAGGAAAGATATTATATTATTATACTCACATTGTCATTGGGGTATATCATATCCCGCACTTGCAATCTATTCAGAGGCATAAAAGTCACTTCTCCGGGGAGACCCTGCCGATTCATCTCCTTGAGAATTTTTGTACCGACTGTGTCAGATTCTACTATGTGGTGGAACAGACGGTTGCCGGCTGTCACCTGAATACAAGACAAAAAGCCAAATAAAAACATTATAATCATTGAACGCAAAAGAGGGTTCCACACAGTTAATAAAATGCAGTAGTTGACTCTAAATTGATGGATTTTATTCGACAACTAGAAAAGAAATAGATACATATAACTTTTTTTAATCTAATATATAAACATATAACAAATGATCTCGATTCTAAAACGATTAAGGTTAAAGTTCAATAACGCGCTCGAGCGCTCGTTTTAACAAGACTAATTGCATCGTCGGCACAATGTGCCGTGTGGTGTCGGCCGGCTATAGAATAGCACCACTCCATCCCGCGGTGGTCGTAAAAGGCGACTAAGGGATAACAAAGCGACTACCACAAGCGCTGATGGTATTTCCTCAGCGCTTGTAGTAGTCGCATGTCCACTCTTTTAGAGGTGGTGTAGTCACCACCTCTAAAAGAGTGGACATGCCAACCCGCTTGGCTGGCGTGACGTTTTAAGGCCATACATCACTTATGCACAAGACAATATGGTTGAGGAAGCGCATGTTCAGTAGTGGATACTTTCAGTATTTGCCCTTTCAGCCCAGGTTGCAATTGTATCGACTTTGGATTCAGGGTGAGTTAACTCGACCAGTGGGACGCACTCAGTGGACTGTGTATACACGCAATCTGTCGGCATTCACTTACCTCAACAGCAGTGTAAATGGTTTTATCGCAGGTGAAGTTCTCAATAACGGGCCCGTAGTACTGTGTGGCTATTTTGGCCCACTCTCCCCCCCTTTCCTGGAATGTCTCTAGTACTTTGCGGACGCTGTCTCTTCCGTTTAGTATCGGCTGAAAAATTGGTTCAATCATTTGATTATCATAATCAGAATGAAACTAACTCACATTCACATAGTTTTTAGATGCTGGAACATTTTTCAAAATATAAAACAAACAAAAACAAAAATTTGTGATAAAAGTACAATATGGGCATGATTTCCAAGGTCTTAATTTACGTTTTAAAAGTGTTTTGATTTCAATCACTATATTTATTTCAGCACTATATTTCAGTTTTTTGTCACAAAATTCTTTATTATGAAAAAAATATGATTGTGGGTTGGATCCATTGACTGTCATTTATCTTATATCTACATACTGTACTTAAAATGCAGCTTGTTCACTACAATAGTGATTTAATATTATTATTTATGTTCTCAAGTGAACTGCGTAAATGTTCTTATGAGAATAGTTTCTTTAAACGGAAACCGATTTACATATTTACGTGAAAATAATTACGAGTTTGTTATTTTTTATTTATATTTTGAAATGTGTTTTGAATTTTGAATTTCATTTTGGAGGGGAGGATGCACGCTGCAATCCAACAGCCGCTAGGCGCTGTCGACTGGCCTCGTTATCCCCTCTCTCACAGAATACTACTTTGAAATGTACAGCATTTCCCACTTTATCAAATTCCCCAATGTATACAAGTTTTGGTAGTGAGTGAGATAGCCCTAGCCCATTCTCATCTCCCTAACTCTTTCTCCAAATCGTCTTACATCAACAAAGGTAGGCAGCGCATCCGGGGGCGTACCAATGTTTGTCGTTCTGAACTAAAGTTGGCATGTACCGCGGGTGTCCGCGGGCGACAGTATCCACTTACCACCAGGTGGACTGTATGCTCGTTTGACATCTTCGTTCTAGAAAAAATAATAATCTATATTTCATTTCGTTCAAAAAAGTGTTAAATTGACATTGATGTTACGGGGTTGTAAGTCTTATTTACCTCAAACTATTTCAATATTTTATACTATATCAAATTATTTCAAATTTCAATATTAATATTTCCACAATAGCTTATTTATATATAATCATTATATGTACATGATCCAAGACTATGTACAACTATGTATTTTATTAGCAAATAAAAAATAACCTATTTGTAAGACCAGCTTGAGAAGGTTCAGTTATTAGATTACTTTAGTTCATCTGCATTTAGAAAATAGTGAGTCATCACATGACTCATCATCACTGTCCTTTGTCCTGGCCCCGCCCCTTGACAAATGATATTACTGTCTGGAAAGCGTCCTTCACAAGTAGCTTGAAAAAATCAGTTCAAAGGAGCGCTTCCTTCTCACGAAATAAACATGTTTTGTGTGTTTTATTTAAGTTTAAAAATTAACCCCTACTTCGCCTGTTCGTAAAAATAAAAGTGAATTGAATGGAAACAGATGAGTAATTTACAATATTTTTAAACAAAATGACAATAATAATATGAGTATGCAATTTATGGTGTATAAAACAAGTTCGTGTTGGTTGCAATAAGGTGTGGACTCAGATTGAAAATTATATTGCTGCAAATAACAATATATTTAAATTAAATTATGTAAAAACTATTTTATGACGCAATATGGTTAATAGACGCTAATACATGGAAGAGATACCGGCGGGGAGCCCTTAAGCTCGTTGCAACACGCATTTTATTCCTGGCTGAGCGCTTTCTGCGCTCGCCCTAAATTAAACACGACTGGTGACTCTTGAAAGGAAAAAACATGGAAGAAATGATGTAACCATGTAATAAAAGAAGAATAAAATATGTGGCAATTGTACGCCGTAATTGAACTTCAGAGCACAAGCCTTTTATTATAAACACCGAAGACAGTTCTGAGGATTCTGAGTATGTATTATTTTTCAAATAATTATTATGTTTAATAATATCTAAATTTTGTTTAATATTTTAACTGGACTCTGACTACGCCTTTACCCAGAATGTGCATAGATGACTCACTATTTTCTAAACACAAACGAAACATACACTAAATTTATTGACTACGTGCAATGTTGTCAGTAAATAAGAAAATAATGTTACCGTATATAAAAAACCTAGTATGCACTTTTTATTTCTAGTTTGTAACTGTAATTCTTGTTTTCCGATGGAAATATAACAAACGAGTTTTCAACTTGGATCATCATCATATCTTTCCCATAGAATTAAAAATCAATTTATTATGTGTTATTAGTTATTAACTCACCTTTCCGGCCATAGAACGTAACGCTTGATCGGCTTTAGCCAACTCATCCTTCAATGATGACAGGTTTTGCGTCAATGAGGTTTCTTTACGCCACAGTTCACTAGAAATAAAAAAAAATTATAGATATCTGGTGGGCGGAAAAAAGAGTACGACATAGAGTTATAATTGTAATAATAACAAAAGTAATAAAAAGCAGTGAATAAATAGCTAAATATGCTCAATATGGCATTATAAATAAAAAATAACAAGTCCACACTTTACTCTATTCACATTAAAAAAAAATGTACTCACTTTCTGGTACTCTGTTCTTGATCTTTTTTCTTCTTGCACTCGTAAAACTGTTTGTTATGGTCGTCGATAGCGATGCGTTGCCTCTCCATCTCTTTTGTAGTCTCTTCTATTCTCTTTTCAAGTTCTGTCAATTTTGACGCGTCCCGGCGCAAGTCTTCTCGTAGTTTGCTCTCGTGTTCCTTCTTGTCTTTTATTTGTTTATTCAATGATCTGTGAAAGAAATTGGCCAGTTAAGTATGATTTATACAGATGGGCCGAATATTCGTTTAGTATTCGGCAAATTAATCGGCTTTGTTTTGCTTGCTATGCTTGCACATTAAGCTTGCCTGGCTTGATATTTAAGAAAAAGAAAAAAAGAAAAAGGTCAAAGGTCGTCATTATAGCACAAATTTTTACTCTTATGAAGTATGGGTACTAAATTTGTCCTAAAGTCTGCGGACATGATTGCATTTTGTTTCTGATTAAAGTTACTACCTATATTCTTTCATTTATCCCTAAGGGTCGGACGTCAGAGTTGCTTTTGAGTTGTTATGGTTTCTTTAATCTTTATTTGTGTTGTGTATAATTATGTTTTGGTTTGTATTTTGTATGTTCTACCTGACTGCTATTTTGTATGGAACTTAAATTGCGACTTAATGTGATATGGTGACATCAGTAATGTTAATATATTTTTATATTTGTATTGCCTCACGGCCGAACAATTGTTTCATAAATAGATAAATTGATTTCTTAATAGAATAACCAACTTAGCATTGACCTTTGACCCTTTATTGTTTTCATTTGAATAAAGTTTCACGGTGGGTACAAAACGACGAACGGATTAATTTAATGTACTCGTATAAAACAATTGTTTAAAATATCATGTCGTTCTCTAGGCATACTTCTATATGTATAATTTAGTTTTGGGATTTCTCGAAAAGCTTACGCCTTAAAGCTTAAACTTGGCACAAAAATAGTTTAGGTGTATATATCGGTTTAGTTCGAATCGGTTCAGTAGTTATAAAATTATGAGTGCAAAACTTTCAAAAAATTCTAACAAAAGTTCTAACATCTTTACATAATATAAACTATAATAATAGATCGTTGGATAAGACTTTGTAAAGCTCTACAACTTTTGACTAAACAATTTTTCTAAATCGCTAAATAATAGCGAAATTTTTCTTCCGACTGGAGTTGCGATCGGCCTTCTTGGAATCTCGTTTGGTTTTTAGGTGGCAATATGTATAATGTGATAAAACTCATCTCAGATATCGCAGTTTCCATGGCAACAGCAGAGTACCATTAGGCTGACTATCTACTACTTTTAGGCATGTTACGAATAGCAAAAAAAAAACACTTGGGGAAACTATTAGTTAAATATTAGTAAGAAACTATTAGTTTTAAATTGCATTTTAAAGTATTTTCGTCATTTTGTAAAAAAACATTAACATATTACTCACGTTGGGCTTTTACTATTCAATTAGTATTAGAGTAGAATACTTGAAAATTGGTGAGTATTCGCCTAAACGAATACGAATATTCGGAACATCCCTAATTACTTTCTATAACAAAAAAAAACTTACTTCAACTCCTTTTCAATCCATCTATCTCTGTCTTGTTTGGAAGTGAACTGTGTGCCTCTTCCTTGTTTCGCATATAATTCTTGTCTCTTCTGTTGGTTCAAAGCCAAGAGACGAGTGCACTCCTCTTCGCGACCTTTCATCTCTTCGTATTTAGGCTTTAACTCTTCTAGATCGCGCTCCTTCTCTGATATCTGCTGTCTGAGACGCTCCAGTTCTGCTTCTGCTCTTTCCTGTCAAATGTATTTTTGTATTAGAGATCTTTTAGTACAGGCTAGCTGGTGCCTGTGAACTTTAGAGTGATTCCCGTTGGAACTTCATAGTTGATCTGGATAAAGAGTACCCTATATGTTAACCCAACACATGAGCTACAACTATGCCAAGTTT
The DNA here is from genome assembly GCA_914767545.1 of Sesia apiformis. Classification (NCBI taxonomy): domain Eukaryota; kingdom Metazoa; phylum Arthropoda; class Insecta; order Lepidoptera; family Sesiidae; genus Sesia; species Sesia apiformis. Next base: position 4,918,632 of record OU611958.1, read on the forward strand.
GATTAAAATCCGTCCAGTATTTTTGCGTGATGTGCCTTCAGAGAGACAGATAGACATAATTTCCAAAAACTATGGTTTTGATGTCAATATCATTTCTACTTTATATTGAAATTACATTTTTCATAAAATATTTCATGAACATATATTATAGTTTTATTACGATTTTATTATATGTATAAATATATGGATTCCATTCGTAATTTATATCCGTGCAGGGCAGGAATAATCACATAACTCGAGATTAGTGTTGTTAAAAAGAGCGCTAAACGCTTCAGCGTTAGAGCGCTGACATGCTATTGAATCTTAACCGGTTTAGACTCGAGCTTTTAGCTTAATTTTAATTAGTTTCTTAATTATATGGTACTAATAAATCTAATCTAGTACTAATAATCAGGTTTTAAAACCATCACACATTAAAGATTTATAATATAAGACGTACGCTAGAACTTTAAAAGTTCATGAACACTCTGCGCTCGTTTTTACAACACTGCTCGAGATATAAAGTTTTAAATAAGAAGTTCTAACATATTGTATCATATTGAATATACAAAAAAAACTTCAATACTCAGCTTCAGAAAAATTGGTTTCATTATTAAAGCGATATCTCGATATTCAAAGCAAGAACACAAACACTTAAATTTTAAATTGCCCTTGAAGAACATTTTGACTTATTAATTAATTGCCATTTAATTTTCAACTAACTTGCGCAATGAATGAAGATACCTTTTTCATATAGAAAGGTGCCACAAGTGCAGACAGACCACCTGGTGGTAAGTGGACATGTCGCAAACGGATCTTGCCAGTATTGCATATTTAGACATCTTTTTCGTGCATATTTTGGCACTTTGATATGCATATAATCCTATATATAGTTGTAACATAATTCAAACGGACAGAAAAAAATACTCTTAAAGGACTATTAAGTTGTAAATAGTACAAGTGGTGAGGGGGTGAAAGTGACTTATTTCAGTCCCGAGACTGGGTTTGGTGCCCGAGCGCAGCGAGGGCGCCAATAGGTCGAGGGACTAAATAAGTTCTGAACCCCTAGGTAAACACTGTGCTTTTCATTACGAATACAAGGAAAGTAAACACAAGCCATATATGCAAAAAATATTACTTCAACTTCCCAAGAATTTGCATTAATGTCGCTTACCCGCCTTTTTTTTTTCTTTTTTACGCGCAACATTTTTCAAGCGCCATAATGCCAGCCAGTCTTTTTGAGTAGTACTTATTGCTAGCTTGATAAAAAGTACTTATCATTATAGATTATTTCTAATTTATGTCAATGATCTATCTAAATTAATTTTGACGCGATTTAATCGGTGTCTTAAATAACATCACAAACAAAAATTCTACAAAGTTAAGAATTAATATAGTATTAATCGAAGTGTGGCTGTAGAGCAAGTTAGATCATGGTTACATGTCAATGTCATCATAGAAATGTGAAAATAGCTCTTTTTTTTTCTTAATTTTTCAGTTGTCTGTCATTTGAAAACGCTCACCTTAGTGTGTATTGGGCTATTTTCACTTCGCTCCACAGACAACTTCGGACCTACTTTCAGAGTATGAGTAATGAAAATGATTTTTACATAAATCTCTAACATGTGTTAGAGATTTATGTCAGTTGTCATTACTCTTCCTATAATCGGACCATAGGAGTTTCTTTTATCGCTTTCTACTTTCTACTTGATGAAACTGGATACTGGACCTCTTTTTCTATAAAAAAAAACTTACCTTAGACTTGTTATCTCCATCGACGTCGTCAGTGAGATCTTTGATAGCGAGTTCCAGTTTAGTTTTCTCCCGCAAGAGTTGTTGTTGTTCTGTCGACAGAATGTCCTTCTCTTCGCGCGCCGCTGCCACGTCTTTGCGAGCTTCTTTTAATTTCCTGTAATAAAATTTATCAGTTTATTTCTATTGATGAAATGGTCCTTGATTTGACTCCCGGATCAGATGACTATTCGTTGAAAGATAAAGTTTGGATCCCTCGTTTCTGTTTCTCTTTATGTGTATATCTGGACATATGACAAAGGAATTTCTAGTGTAGCTGTGGACTACTGAATGAAGAATTATTTATTTATAGATATAAACCTATAATAGTTTTCCTAAAATATTTACCCATATAATTTTATTAAATAATAAAATAAGACATAAAAATAATAATTTATCAATGCACACTGGAGCCGCGTGGTGGATTATGGCACGAAACCCCCTAGTGATTTACTAGGGGAGGCCCATGCACTGCAGTGGAACATTAAAAAGGCTGACATCATCATAATATATGATATTTGTTAACATATACATATAATGAAATATTGATAGCCGTGTACAATTTTTTTTTTGAAAAAAGTCATAACTATGTACACTATGAATGGATACAGAGCACATAACAACAATTTTTGGAATTTTTGTATGTCAGTCTGTCTATCTGAACGCGCATCACGCAAAAAATACTAGACGGATTTCAATGAAACTCGGCATAGTTATAGGTCATGTGGTGGGTTAGAATTTAGGGTACTTTTTATCCAGATCCATTATAGAATTCCTACGGGAATTATTCTAAAGTTCACGTGAACAAAGTCGCGGGGCACTGCTAGTCATAAATAAGTTATGAGTTAAATCATAATATAAAGTACCTACCTGTTGGCTTCTCGGACGTGATCCTGCGCCTCCCTGACCATATCAGCATAATGTTGTTGCTCCTTGCCACTGTTCGCGCGCATTTTTTCCAACTAAAAGTATTAATAAGTAGGTAGAGATTGTCTAAACTAAAATGACGTGCCTCACTATCTATTAGATTTCGATATGTGAGAGCTAATATCAATTACGCCACTTCATTTGTGTGCGTGCGGCGACTATATTGTGAACATAATTGTCACATTTCAAGTGACTTTTGTGAGTTTGGCTTCTGTTCTGTTATTTTTAATGTGATTTTTTAAATAAAATGGTGTACTTCTACGGAGTTCCTGTCGCTCTCTGAATAACGTATTTAAAAAAAATGTGTGTTCTATACATTGGTCGGACACTAATTTGTTAACAAAATGTTTGATGGTATTTATGTGTTCATCTTTTGAATCTTGACTTGCGACGATAGAATTTTAGTGTGGATAATTCATTTAATGTGGCATTCTATTCTATTATATTTTGTATTATGTCTATATATGTTCTATTTTAATAAGGGAAATAATTAAACGAGTACCAGAAATACTGAAAATGGCAGCAAATAGATAGCAGTAAATTTAAAAGTAAGGTCAGGTGTTCTCTGGTGACAATAAAGACAGTTTTTCTGATCACGATTTGCTACCCAGTTACTATTTGTTTGATGTTCGTTTAAATACAAGCCTTTTAATAATACATACCTCCTCTAACTTTCTCTTATTTTCTCTATGTTCAGTGTCATGAATGATAAATTCAAGGACACGTCTCGCTCTGTCCCATTTTTGATACTCTTTCAATTCTTCTTTCTCCTCTTCTAAGGTCTTGAGACGCTCTTCTATTGTTTGAAGGAATTCATTGATTTTCTCCACCTAAATGTAAGACCGTGATGATATTGATCAAAATCATACATCATATTTTTATTTCATAGAAAGAATGTGTCAGTCATGCAGACAGTCGACCTGATTGAAGTTTATACTGTCACTCTGAGACATCTGCGATATATGGTGATATCAGTCTAGAATGTCAAATGTTGACACGCATCCAGATGCATTGTTTACCTTTGGAGATTTAGAATTTGCCAAGGTTGTGATATGTTATTAAAGTAGAAACTGCAAGTGCAAAATGCAAGTACAAATGTCAAATACCTTGCCAACGGTCTCCTTGAGTATAGTGACAGATTCTTCCCTGCGTTCATCATACACCCTGGTCCCAGCAACCTCTCTCAATAGTTTCAGGCGGTGTGAGTCCGGAGCTACTGCCATTTGGTTGATCTGTTGAATTCAAAGTGTAGATATTTGTTGTTGTTACTCTTTAGTGTACTTATAATGATTTGTTACAATAAGACACGACAGTATTACCATAAGTACAAAAGTGGACTTATTCCTAGAAGGAGTCACTTCTATTATTATCTTAGAACCCTTTTCCAAGCATTGAATAAATAGTTTCGTAATGCGTGTACGAATTTCCTGTAGTAGCCGAGAAGTTAGAGAAAACGCTTGATTTCAGTTGTGGTTTTAGCAATAGGGTATTTAATTTTTTCAGAATTCGGTTTTACACAATCTTTGCAAATAATGTGTACCAAAAAATCAGTCTCAGACTTCAAAAATTCGGATTTGTCAATCTGAATTTTGAAGTCTCATAATACAGATTCACAGGTGAGCCCTTAAGTAAATCAATAAATAAGTCGGCCGTAACAAAACCTTTGAAACTCACACTCGTACATCTATCCCTCTGTCAGAATCTAACCCCGAAGAGGATGCCATTAATGATATAAGGGAATATGTTCATCCAAAAATTAAAACGGGCCTACTCATTAACCAACCATCAGCCATGTATTATATCATCCCCATTGTACAAAATACTTTCAAAAATTCATATTTGGACCATCTGTTATCTAAAACGGAATTAGAGAATGTTCGAGAATATTCACAACAACAGGAGATCATAAGCAAATACCATGATGGCAAAACCAACCATCATATGGATTACAAAAAAAAACAGATTATATAGATAACATATTATAAATACTATTATTACTTATAATTAAAAAAAAAATATTGGTCTCTTTTCTCAGATATTATGAACTTATTCATTAAAACAAAAAACATATAACAAAGTATGGGATGGATTAGGAAAAAGAAAATAAACAACTTTCATAAAGCCGGCGCCAGACAATTTCAAAGATTTAACACTTGAAGACCTTGCAACACACATTTGAACACATGTTGTTGGAAATAAGTGTATGCCAGACATGCTTTGCAAACATATGCGCTCACAGTACTCGAATGGACGACAAATAGGATGGACGATTTTGTGGATGCGGTTTGCCTGTATTATTTATGTGCATGTAATTATTTATTACATGTGCAAAAATAAATTTCTATTTTTGTGGTCTAGGGTTCCATATACATGGTTTTCCTTGAAGCAACTCAATAAATTCAAGGACACTTTCGTTGCCCCAGTCCATCTTGAATGACTTTCGTGAGAGAAACGACCGCTTCACTCAGTGACGCACACGTAACTGGACTTTGCGCAAGTTTAGCAGGCTATGCACACATTTGAAATTTTGAACTTTGAACGCTTTGATGTGCGCTCAAAAATCGACACGAGACGAAAACTGCAAATGTTTGTTCAAACTTTGAACACATGCTCAAATACCCATGCCACACATCGAGACTTTGTAGGTATTTGCATATTTGAAGCTATGTCTGGCGCTAGTATAATATAAGTATATTATCCCTTCAAATTGCTGAACGGAAGGAACCTTGTCAAAGTAAATGTTAGATGATATTTACTTATTTAGATGACGGGTAGGGTTAGGAAAAAAAGGATACTAATTAATATTATTATAATATGTATTATTTATGAGATAGAACAACCTTGATGGAATCTTGAGCACTTTTTTGTAATTTAGTCAAATCTCTCAACATTTCACTGCATGAGTCTCTTTCTATTTGAAAGTACTCATGTACTTTTATTATAATGTTTCATGACTCACTTTTAAGTGGACCACCTCTTTTATTCATTTCGAACAAATTATAAGTAAAACATAAAGAATAAATAACAAAAATTATAACAATGAACAAATAACAATTAAATTACAACAAAAATAGTCAAATCGCTCAAAGGACACATGTACATTCGATACCGTTCCAAACGACACTAACAAAAAAGATGGTGTCGCGTGATCAACGCTAATCGGAACATCTCAACGTGACAGAAACATGAAAAAATTTATAATAGAGGATTTACTATAAAAGACATTCTTTATAAAATTATAAACTTGATAAATAAATTAGAAATATTTTATGCAATAGATACCTTTCCTTGTTTCACAATGTAATAAGGATTTGAATTGGATAGACCGGCACTCTCCAACAAGTTGAGTACCTCAGAACGAGGGACCACTTTCTTGTTCAAGAAGAATTGATCCTTCTTGGAACCAATGACACGACGTAGGAATATTTCATCTTTCTCTATCTGCAACCATTATTATTAATTGTATTATTCTAATTCTAACCTGAAAACAGGTATATAAAAATATATATGATGTATATATTATGTATTTCTAAGATAATTAAAAAGTAACTTGAAAACATTTAGAATACTATATTGGTTATACTCAATTGTAATCTAAATATGATTAATGGGCTTATTAAACTACACACTATTCAGGAATGCTAACTCACTTAGTGACTAAATTCAGGGAGGTGTAAAACCTGCTATTACACCATCCTGAATTCAGTGACTGAGTGAGTTATGAATTATTGAGTGGTTTATGAATAACGTATAGTGTAATAAGAAAGCCCATAAGGAATAGTGATCAGGGAATAGAGAAATATTACTAACTGGTATTCGATTGTCAGAGTTGTCAAAGATGATTTCCACAAAAGCAGATATAACTCTAGGGCCTGTGCCTTCATGAAGCAGCCCCAGTCTCTGCTCGGGTCTTAGGTGAGAGAATTCATCGCTCAATACGAACTGAATGGCTAAAATCAAACCAAATACAAATTACTTGCTTGTACACAATTTTCAAACAAAATATATTCAATTTAGTTTCAAGCTAGAACTGGTAATGTACTAACCACTGAAGAAGTTACTTTTCCCGGATCCATTACGGCCGACGACAACATTGTGGCGTTTATCGAACGGCTCCACAACAATTTGCTCACGATAACTCTTGAAACCTTGTATTATCACCTGTAAACAATAACATTACACAAAACACGGCAATGAAAATATTACACTGAGACAATGTTCTACTTCACAGTAAATCGTTTGTATATCTTAGGGTTCTATCATAAGTACAAACCTGTTTTATATGCATTTTTACGGCTTTATACGTAAAAATACAAAAATTATATACTATCAGGTTGTAAAATAATAGGCGCCATTTGTGAAATGTGGTTGCAACTCGCGGTAAAATATTGTTTTTTTAAATAGTGATGTCCGTAAACCATTTAATTTCGAACATCTTAGTCAACAATCGAAAAAAATATTCTGGTAACTGTACTCGATTAACTTAAACTGGCTGAGTGTAAACTTAAAGCTTTTATAAAAAATAATCAGTTTACATTTAAAACCAGATCAAATAGTCATTATTCAACCAAGATTCTTTTTATGAGGCTTTCATATAATTTTATTTATAATTTTAATATTTAACTATGTACATTATTGTCATATTTATTTATATTATTATGCGGCAAAATATTTATTTAAACGAATAATATTTCGCAATCTGTATTATTCTAATTTCCTTCTGCTCGTTTTCTAAACCAAACTATTTTGACAGCTCGCCCTTAACCTCTAAAAATAATATAATTATTTTCGATTTATTACTATTATTTATTCATTTTCTCATTATTTTTTACTATTTCTAACATATTTTAAGAGTTATTGTTTATAAAGAAAGAGAAGATGGAGGGTTTCGAAATAAAAACGTCTAACAATCAGAAGGTAGCTAAGCTAAAAATCTACGCTCATGACCCACCATGTAAAATATGTTTTTTTTTGTAATAAAACTGTTTTTACAGGGCAAAGGTTTGTACGCTTCGCGAAAATTTGATGAGGGTGATATCATTTTGGAGGAGGAACCCTTAGTTTCGTGCCAATTTGCTTGGAACGCCGCCTACCGATATTTAGCATGTGATTACTGCATGAGGTAAATACCTATTCAATTTATAGTCAGTCAAGTCAATCAACCAGCACTAAAATAACACTTGTATTGAGATAATGTAAATTCTAAATCTTACATAGTTTCAAATGTTACATTTAACTTGGTACATAGTGTAACAGTTGGAGTCTGGGTGGTGTTTGTCTTTTGTCTCTGAACGCATGACACTGACCTAGGGGTCAGTGTCATATGCCATTGAGTGTGGTATTATTTATTATGACTGACTCCTTTATGGGTTTATCCATCAGTTGCAGTAGGTCTAGTTGTCATGTATTATAGTTACCAATCATTTATAATTTATTTCCACGTAGGCCACTAGAAACCCCGGAGCAAAATGTAAGGCGTCTGTCACTCAAGAAGGACATTGTATTACCCCATCCAGACTGCTTTGAGACTCATTTAGAGAACATAATCAGTTGTGATCAATGCAACACTCTGTACTGTTGCGAGAGCTGCAAACAACAGGCATTTGTAAAGTACCATAGTACATTGTGCCATGACCCTAAAGATAGTCAGCACCCCATTGAGGTGCTTTTGGAGGCTTGGAAGTGAGTATGTGAAAAAATTTTTTTTTATTATTAAATTTCAAAAGTTTGTGTCTTATGTCATTTATACAAAAATGTTTTTTATTTATTAATGCAAAGAAGAAAATCCTTACAAATACTATAATGGTTTTCATGTACCTAGTATGGTGTGGCTGACACCTATCATTTGACTAGTGACTAGTTGACTAGTGATGTATGGAACTTGAGTCTGAACAATGTTTCATAATTTTTGATATCTGTTGTGAACTGTTTGTAAATGATAGACTACCACTTTAAAATATAACTTTTTTTGCCATTTGCCATAGTGATATTTCTTGAGACCAAATATTATTGCTGCTGCTTCCTTGCCAATCTGTGCATAGTTTTGCTCATGCACATTCATGGTGCTCGAAGCAAACATTATAGGTCTAATGCTGCCATCTTCCATTTCGTGTTCTAGTACAGCCACTAATCCATATTATAAAGCACCACATGACAATATCAACTTTTTCTCATGTATCATAACATTTCTTCATGTACCATGTACCTTCATGTACCTTTTCAGTTTATAAAGTCCTTTGGGTGTATTTATTTTCAGTAGGAATGATGTTGCCTCATGTACCAATAATTATATATAGACTTGTTCTAAATCTATTTTTGTGAATATAATGCCTCCTTATAGTTCTGCAAATGCTTCATTCAATGTCAGCAGAGGATATGTGTCTGTATTAATGTTTTTTTACGGTGGATCTGTAGTCACTGCACAGTCATACATTATCATTTGGTTTATTGGTAGGTACTATTGGTGTTCAGGTATAGGTATGAGTTCTAATACTCCTGCACTAACCAATCTACCAATCTCCTTAAAGATACGCTCTTTTAAAGGAAAGGGTACCTCTACTTTTAAAAAAAAATGGTTTTACCCCTTCCTTTGGTGTGATACTCGCTACAGGTCCAGTAATTCCAGTATACTTCTAATTCTTCTTGAAATACTATTGCATACTTTTCTGTTAACTCTGTAATATCACTAGCATCTAACTGTTTGCTATGTATACCCTGTACTACAATATTTAGTTTAGAAAACCAGTTACGATCAATTAAATTAGGTCCATTTCCCCTTGCTATGAGAATGGGCAATGTTGCACAACACTTATATTCTACTTCTACTTCAACTTGCCCAAATAAATTTAGTTTACTGTCTGTCCATGTTTTCAAGGTTCAAGGTCCATGTGTTCCATGTTGTCATGTTAGGTAACTTCCGATTCCATATATATCCTGCCCTTTTTTTCACTAATAAGTGAATATGCACAACCGGAGTCTACTTCCATGTCCAACTTCCTGTTATTTAATTGTATATTTATTAAAAAGAACACTAATTACCCTCACTAATTTACCATTATTGACATTAATTTGATGCACACGTTAACATTCACTGAGCAGGTTCACAACTGACTTCACTGTCTACCCCCATCTGTTATGTCACACTAAAAGTCCTAAAAGTCGTAGTACCGGTCGTGGCGGAATTATTGTGGCTGTCACAATAGAAGCCAGTTAGGTGAAAGTTGAAGTCGTAGTACCCTCAGTTGTCCAAATAAAATTAGATAGGCTGATATTTGTACAGTTTTGTTATAAACATATAGTAATGTCAATAGTTTAATTATAATCATTTTATGTTACTGGATCATTAAAAAGTTTTTAATGAAATAGTAGGATTTAACACATTCTTCAAAAAACATTTCTAATTACAGACAAATGCACTACCCACCCGAGACAACAAGCATAATGCTCCTCGTAAGAATATTGGCTTGCATCCAACAGAGCAATAATCCAGCATCAGTAGCATCTACCTTCAAGCAGTTCTGTCACCGCACAGTGAATGAGGATGCTGAGTTGATGCACAAATTGCTTGGAGAACAGTTCACCGATCAACTGAATACACTGAGAGAGTTGACGACCAATGTGGTAAATGGGGAACATGTGCAGGAGGTATGATTTCGTATTGTAGCCTTTGTATTGTATAGCCTTTTCTCCGTAACTCCACTCTTGTAGTATTGCTCTACACTTATATCTTGCATACATACAAACCTTCCACAAGAAGTAATCAATACAATAGTGAAAATCTGTCCAATAGATACCAAGTACATAGTTTCATGTCCGGTGGCTTTTTAAAGCCCATTAGGGCCACAAGAATTTAGCCATTCCTAAAAAAAGGTACCAAGTAATGAAAAAACATGGACATTACGTTTTATAATGTGCGTAAATGATTACTACTGTCATTGTTAGCTTAGAGCAGAGGTTCCCCCTGAGGGTGTTACAGTAATCTAAAGCAGCAACAGAAACTGCCCATTTTTCACTTAATAATACCATGCACTTACTTAATAATTACCTTCCCTTCATATACTTAAATAATTTAATCTAGAGCGCACTGTGTACGTAAGTTTTCCTGAAGATCACCACCAGGCCAAAAAAGCCCAAATCTATGGCTTAGAGATATCTATCTTTGAACCCTGGCTTGTTTGTATCTCTTATGTTTCTAACTTAAGTTCTATCATTATGAGTAGTTCAGCTGTGAAGAATGTTGTAACGGGAAACTTACTGGTGTCCACAAAAGAAAAAAAAATGGCATTTGCGAAGTTCATCAATTGCCCAAGAGAGGCCTGTGAATAACAGTGAGATGTTATAGGCTGATATTGATTGTTATTGTGTAATAAACTAGCATCATTACTGTTTAAAACAACATTTATTAAAACTCAGTTAGTTACATTTTCTTAAATCACTCACATTCCTTTTCTTTTTTCCCAAAAAAACTGTCTGGAAAAGATTGCTTTAGGAATAAGTCTACTTTTTGTACAGCTAACAGTTATGATGTTTGTCACTGTACTGTATCATTGAGCGTGCAATAAAGAGTACTTACTTATTTATTGTTAAAATATAATTTATCATTTTACAGTTTCTCACCCCAGAAGGCTTCTGTTCTCTAATGGCACTAGTCGGCACCAATGGGCAGGGCATTGGGACCAGTCCATTAGCAATGTGGGTGAATGCAGTTACAAATCAGACCATGTCCGACGATGAAAGGCAGCAAATTGATCTATTTATCGATAAATTGTATCAATATATTGAGGAAGGTGAGTAAGCAGTACTATTTAATTTGTGTACATATTTCTCTGTGCTTACTTTGTAAAAAAAAAATTGTTCACTAAAACCAACATTCTAACAATTACATATTACTGTTTGAAAACTACTACAGTAAAGTAATATTTACTAAATGTTCTAGTGAAAATGGAGAGATTACTAAAATTTCTTTTAGTAAATCAGTAAACATTATAAAACTCTAAAAAGGTAAAAAAAGTTTGCTGATGTTTTATACAATCGAAATAAATCTTTCAGAATTTCATAAACTTTTTTCTTATTCTATCTCCTTATCCATAAACAATATTTTAATTGAAAGAAAGAAAGAAGAAAGAAAATTATTTTATTGATAACAGCAATATTAGAAGACTATAAATTGAGCAGAAAGTAATAAATAAATTAATATTAAGTGTTGTGCCAATCCGATATATACAACTTGGAATTCAATGATTCCTTAAAAATCTCTCGTTTAAGGTCTCGGTAAAAATTTACATACAATTTTATGCAATAATTAAATCGTTTTGTATACTTATACTTTATCTTTTTGCTGTACAGTAAAGTGTATTTACTTATTTACCTATATCCAAAGTCAAAACTGCATTTGTGATCCTTTTTCTGCATTACCTTTCCCTTTACTGCAAATTTATATCACTTGCAATAAGTTTTAAATGAAATAAATAAATTTAAATGGCGTTTAATTTTAATTAGTTTTAATTTTATAGATAAATTATTTTTTTATTTACAGAATCTGGAACATTCCTAAACACAGAAGGCTCTGGTCTATTCCAACTGCAAAGTGCATGTAACCACAGTTGCTCACCTAATGCAGAATCATCTTTTCCATATGGTAACCATAAACTACAGCTGAAAGCAATGAAGCCTATTATGCCAGGAGACGAGATTTGTATTAGTTATTTGGATGAGTGTTCACTTTTGAAGTCAAGGTATTCGCGACAGAAAGTAAGTAAAATTAATGGTTAAGTAATAATGATAACTAGTATTTTTTATATATTTATATCGGTACACACAAATGATAAAAAATTGTGACTAAAGAAAATATATATAAAAGGTGTGCTTATGCCCTTAAAAGATTTGAATCAGCGAACCTGGGAGAGTGATAGGTGAGCAATGCAATGGGCAGACATAGTGCGTACGTAAAGAAACTACTATAAATACTACTGAAATTAAATAAAATGATTTTATTGTATAATCTGTATTTTTTTTTGTATATCGCACGGTAACTTTTATTGTCCACTGTTGAAAACGGCCTCACGCACATCGTCTTGTGTATGACAAGGACTGAAAAATAAGACAGAATTGTACTTGCCAAAGAATTAAATAGACATTTAGGTTAAAAACAAAACATTTAGTGTTAATTTATTTATATATTTTACTTAATATTAAAAATAAAATAACTTAAAAATTGAACATCATTGTTTCACAGGAATTAGCCCAAAACTACCTATTTATCTGCTGGTGCGAGCGTTGCACGTCAGAGTCTTTCCAACCGGACTGCACTTCCGAGGAAGACATGAGCGAGGAAGAAATTGATCAGGATGACTGATGCACTAACTTGCTTGCCTTCTGTTTGTTGGGGATATAAGCATAATCAAGTAGAACAGTATGTGATCTTACAGATTATTTATAATTAACAATTTATATTACTTTATGCGGGGTTCGAAATTATTACTTATTCTTGTTGATAATTATCAGATAAATTTCATTGGTCAAAAATATGAAACTTTTGTTCTGCCTTTTAAGCAAATGTCATATTTTTTCATTAATTAGGGGCCGCTGAATACTAATATGCAAATAAAATTTAAAAGTGTTCTCTTGTATGCCTAGCAATAAAAAAAATATTTTTTGTGGAAGAAAATGAATACGCAGCAAACATTTTTAAATCATTAAATTATTTAGTTCTTTTATACATTTTTTTATAAAATTCCGAAATTATATAATCTCTAGGGAATATTCCAATAATAATTTAGATATTTTCAAGAATTTCATTTGTTTTTTGTTTGTTGCCTAAGTTTCATTTCAGGAGTATGTCTACACAAGCTCCAACAGTAGTTCGCTAGCTATATCTTGCTAAAATCGTTCACAATGTTCGTTGGTCACATCACCGCAATTTGAGTGATGATGACAGCCAAAATTTCTTTTATTTTCGTTTGTATTTATTATTGTATATAGCAATTGTTAACATCATTACTAGCCACTAGACATGTTTTCTCTTCGATTTTCCACCTTCTACTACGATAATCTGGCGAAAGTGGCGTCAGCAAGCAGATGCCGTGTACGAGGCTGGCCAGTAAAGAATCGGTTCGACATTTGCTAAATACGTACTGCGCCGAAAGCATACCGATCCGTAAGAGAGCGGGCTTAAATATGGTGTACATTTAATATAAAAGCTAACTGACTTTTAAGTTGCATATTCGCATTTAGCTCGTTGATAACAATAGAAATACATTATTTTACCAACCAACCAGTAGGTACCAACCGATCTTTACTCAATTGAGCATATCTATCAACTTCTATGCTAGCATTGGCAAATGCTAGTTTATACTAATATTATAAAGATGAACCATAGACTATACTATAATGTTCCGGGAAAGTCAACAGTTTCCACGGCAATACTGCAGGAAGTGCCGCGGGAGTTTATTAATAAAACATACACATTTATAATACGCATTCGTCTTAATGCGTCCCATGTGAATGAGAGATTGGCGAGTGGCGAATGATATATTTTCCACTTAAATTATGAAGATAATTATTATCAAGACTTACATAAACTAGGTATCTAACACTACCCAACAAATTCCCGACTATGCTAAAGGGAAGGGGTAAGTACTCACGGGACGATGAATGCTTGTCTTCAGCCACGGGGCACCTCGTTGTGAGTTATGAGCTGGTTCGCTGATATTCTCACTACACAGACATCACTATTTTTGATTTTAGTTGATTTATCGAGTCTAAGCGTAACGACCGCGCTCGCGGACGGACATAGTACAGTCAGTGTTGCCAAGTTTGGCGGAATAGGGCCAGGTGGGAAAAAAGGAACATAGTCAGTTTTCTAACAAAGACAATTATCCAGATAGTTATCGTTTCGAACCCTGGTTTCTATCTATTAACGATTCAAGTATAGTTTGAATGTAGATATTAAAGAAGATGAGAAACGTTGCAGGCTATAAAGATCTCATACTGTTTAATACGTCCACAGTCTTCATAAATAAATGTAAGAACTAAAGCATTTTTATAATATTTAAGGCATGGCATGTTGATAATTACATGACCCACATGTGATTCATAGGACTGTGAACGTGTTAATATCTATATTATGCTATAAATAACATTCAGAGGGCAGCGTAAGTATGTAGCGGTTGGTATAAAGACGGAAAGTAGACTATGTTTTGTCAATAATGGTTGCTGTATGTGTTATTTAATATGATTAATAGATTTTAGTGGAATATTATAGTTTACTGAAGTATAAAAAGGGCATAACTAGGCTCTGCTAGCATAGGTTTCTATTAATATGTATTCACTAGAGGGCGACACTCACGCAAGGTATTTGCTAGCGCCGCACAGTAATGATGGTTTAAATTAACAGCTCGATAAATTTGACCGCCTGGCAAATGTCTCTCTTTTAGGGCCGTAATGCTATCATCTCTGAATTTTGGTTGATCGATGTTATTAATTTAAAATATTGCTTACGATTTAAATGTATAATTAGTAACTAAATATAAAATTACGAAACACATTTTAATTAGGTGTATACGGATTATAGTATCCTGTTGTGCAGTAATTTCATATAATGAATAATTGTAAGAATAGTTTCTCTTTATGCTAAATGAGAGGGAAACAGAGCATTTTTATTATTTGCGTTTATCTTCGTATTATATCGTGTATTCTTATTGTATATGACTTCTTAAATAATAATCTCATCCCATTCATTAGAGAGGGAATATAATGAGTTAAGAGAAATTTATCATCTTACTATATTTCCTACTTGCCGTCTCATCTTATGCTATCAGAGTTTATGGGATTGGAGAGAGTTTAATTGGGGAATAGGGAGTTTAATGGGGTAAAGGAAACTATCCTATTACACCGTTTATTCCTCATCGCATTCCATCCCCTAATGGGGAGTGTAATAATATTATGAAAATTTCCTTTGCCTCTATCCCACAATTATCGTACAATTTCTACACGTTCAGTACTTTTCGCATATATTGTATTATGATATACATGTGTGTAGGTACATTTTGTACTACAAAGTACTAAAAAAAAGGTACTAATACAGTACTACAAAGTTTTAGTGAAAAGGGAGACATTTTAGAATCTCTTAAATATTTAAAGGATATATTATTTGTGTAATACTTGATATTATTATTTTATATTATACAGGCTCAAAAACTTATTCAATTTAACTGTTACTATATTTAGAAAGTTTATGAATCTTATAGGGATTTAATAAGAAATGTAATAATAACTAAATATATACAGGGTGTTACCGATCAATAGAGACTAGGTTTAAACAAGCGAATTTTTCGTATTAAAATAAAAATATACGCCAAAATATTACTTGAATCCATTGAATTTTATCCGTTGGAAAATGACCGAGATATAGCAATACAAAATTTCAAATGCGTTATAGACGTTGTTCACATCACAATATATAAAATTCTTAAGGGCCCTTTCCTTACAATCTTTGAAATGGAGATTCAGTTATTTTCCATTCCAGTTTTAGAGGAAAATGTCTAGACAAACGTAGAGTTTTATGAACACTACTTAATCATATATCGTTTGTATGCAAGTTTGTATATAAAGGTATCGTGACGTCACACGCGACTCTGTCAATATCCAACTTTGATAGGCTATAACTTTGTCATTTTTAAAGATATCGTAATATATTCCTTTTAATTTTTCAAACCTTATTTAGGTAAGGAATAAAAAATAATGAACTAGTCCATTGATTGGTTACATTCTATATACAATATAATAATTGTAATGCATTTGAATAATTTATAGATCATTTTCTTTCCACGAAATTGTAGGACCAAATATGTAGATCTTTATAAAACATTTTTTGTACATCTATATTCATCATTCTATGTAGCTTCATTTAGGGATAGGATGTCACCATGAGGTGTAAGATATGATGCGTCAGTAGGATGCTTAGTTGTATTAATATATAATAATTGTATTAATACGAAGTATGTATATGAGTCTACATCGATATTCCTAGTGCTTAGGTATACCTAGGCTTAGGCTTAGTATGCAGGGATATCTATGAGTATAGCAATTCTATTAACAAATTGTGAAAATTAATTTATAGAGTTAGTTCATGTATATCAATAAATACATGTCATGATAACTATAAGGTGTAAAAAGAGACAACTTTTAAAGGGGTTCTTCGATACACGATTCATAAAAAGTGATTATTATTTCAAATTTGTTGTAGACGTTCCGTTTGTAACTGCGGCCATCTCGGGCTCAGTTCCAAAACATGCGGAAATAGCTTTTTGATGATCTAAATCATACCGTGTCCCCTTTTTATATTGTGAAGATTGAAAAAGATGCCCCGAAAAGCGTACTTTAAGACTGAAAAACCGATTTTCGCATGTTTTGCAATGCAGTAAAAGTCGAAAAAAATAGGATGTTTTATTAGCGTAGGCGTATTTAGTATAATGTACCGAATCACTTCGTTCAAACTTCGACCATGTGCAGTCATCTGAATACTTCACATAGCTTCGGTAAATTTGATTTCAGTAGCTCTAATAATATTGATACTTTCTCTTTTAAGCATATTGTACTAATGTATGCAACGAATAAGATTTTGTAATCACTGTGATGGATTAACGATGAAAAGAAATTGATTGAAAACCTAGAACTAGTTAGAACTAGCCTAGCATTAGTTCGAACTAATAGTTGTGTTGAATATACACTTTAGATTGGTCCAAGTATTGGTAGTGGGTTGAAATAAGTTGACCTAGTTGGTAAGAATTAAAGAAATGTGGTAAACCGGCCTAATTCCCAGTATGTGTGTAAATAAAATCGTTAGATAATATTTTTGTGGCAAAATATGCCTACGAGATAATATTTTTGTGGCAAAATATGCCTACGTTGTGCTTTCTTTGTAGAAACATCGAATATGGTATCTAGAGTCGGTTAAATCAATGTGGTACAATGGTTTATTTCGAAATATTTACATGGCAGCATTTATTAATTATTTATTAGTTTCTTTTGTATTTATATTGATTGTATGGGTATTTACGAACCCACACAATCAATACATAGAAAAGAAACAACCACAGATTACATAAAATGATTAAGTAAATTACGGAATGTTATATAGAAAAGCGACTATGATTAATATTTATTATTAATAATGACTATAATAAACTGGGCATATGCTGATGCTCCAATCTTGTTTTTGTCACTTGCCTGTTTGTCATAGTAATCTGCTTCCACTGAAACACCGAATCTGCTTCCACTCGTTAACTATACGGTCCGATATAAAATGTTTATAGGGATTGGAGGTGGAGGACATTACGGTCCAATTTCATTTTATATCCTCTTAGGCCGTAGTTTGTATTTTTCTGATACATAGATTCCAAGTACGATTCTGGAATAGTTTTAAAAATTATAAAATATCAAGGTAATTTTGTCCTGACTGTAATGAGATCACGATTTTTGAATATGCTGCTCCTGTGCCACATTTCATTAGCCAGCCAGACTAATTTCAACAGTCGTTAAGAAAATTATCGAAACTGTAAGAATGCCATTTTTATCTGCAAATATTTTTTTACAGAAAAATATTTTTAACTTTTCAGACGAATGGTATTGCAAATAACAAGTAACGTAACTGGATAGTAAGTAATTCTCCAGAAAAGTAACCAAGTAGCAGTTACAATATTTTACTTAACGGCCGTCGAAATCGTATGAAAGAAGGTCTACTATATTAAGAATAGTTGAATATGTACCTAGTTGTAGTTTATGGTAGAATCAGGCTTGGTTCACTCCGCACTTTAAACGTTTAAAGTTCGAAACGACACGCTAGCCGCTCTGCAATGAAATATGAGCACTCTGTCCTGATTTTTAGATCCAATTTAGCTCGCGCCAAACGGGCGGCCCGTTTCGATAGCAGCCATATTTTTGTAAAGCGTGGACCAATCGAGCATTCGCACGATTACAAACTTCGTTTGCGTTCTTAAATGAGTTATTGCTGTGATTTTAAAGTTCAAATTCGTTACTCTAACTGTGCCGGCTTGTATTACCCGCACTGTGTTGTGCTGGGATTGTGAAGAAGGAAAAAATGCAGTGAACCACTCTTGCGATTTATATTCAGTACAGACTTAACTATTTGTTAGACATGCGTTTACTGTGGTGACTACGAGTTGACTGCCGTGTTTTCTTTTGTTTTTTTCGGAATGTCTACATTCTTGTGGCCCTAGTGGCCTTTCAAGAGTCACCGGTCGTGTTTGATTTAGGGACTGTCGTGGGCTGGGATTCGCCCTTATTTATATTGATACAATGAGAGACGCTGGAGTTGGGCGTTTCTATTGTTACGACGACCAATAGTGCGCTGTTTTTGGCCTACGTGCCCGTTACGGTGCACATGTGCAAGCCGTTCGTCTGGGATGCAATTTCTCTTCCTTTGTCTTTTCAATGTCAATAGTGAAGATGTGTAAACCGTTAGGTCGGAACCCGCTTTCTCGTCCTTTGTCTCGTTCAATGTTAATAGCGGAATTGCGTAAGCTGTTAGTTTGTTATACAATTTCTCGTCCTTTATCTGTTCAATGTTTATAGCGGGAATAGTAAACCGTTAGTTTTTTACACGCTTTCTCGTTCTTTGTTCAACTCCAACATCCCTTTACAATAAATGAAATAACTGTCTGTATGGAACGAACTAGCAAAGATAATTTAACTTTAGTATCCTACCTTAACCTACTGTTTTGGATCAACTATATTTGTACCTAACCTATAGTTATACATTATTATAAACGTATATGCTATGTACAAATTATGAGCCGGTCGTCGCGAACACTAACTGAATGAATAGATTTATTCTACAACGTTATATTTACGGTCGGCGATACCTAACCGCTTATTGAATATATTCATAATGAACCGCAAAGGAGTTTGTATTTGTGCGAACGCTCGATTGGCTGATACTGAAGGTATTTGCGATTTTTAAGAGTGAGTGAACCTCCTGGATGTTAGCTGTGCTGTTAGCTTTTCTGTGGTAATATTATAAATTCGCGCTTAAATACTATTGGCAACGAAAAATGTTAATGTATAACAATTAATTAATTACATTTGTGTGTTAATTTAGGGGTCATCTGGACAATAAGGCCAACAATAATGGCCTCCAAAAAGCTCGGTGTGCTGAACAGAGCGAAGCGGTACTTCAAACCTGGGCAACTCCTTATGCTTTACAAAGCTCAGGTGAGGCCCCATATGGAGTACTGTTCTCATCTCTGGGCCGGCGCACCGAAATACCAATTGGACCCATTTGACTCTATCCAACGACGTGCTCTTCGTATTGTCGACGATCCCACTTTCACGGGCGGTTTAGAATCCCTCAGCATTCGGAGAGACGTTGCGTCTCTGTGTGTGTTCTACCGCCTGTACAATGGGGAATGCTCTGAAGAATTGTTTAATATAATTCTCACCTCGGGTTTCTACATGGGCTTTTCCCATGGGCGGCGGTAACACTTACCATCACGTGGGACCGCTTGCTCGTCCGCCCCCTAGTCTATAAAAAAAAAAAATTCTGATAAGTTGAATGGGAACTTCTTGTGTTATTTATATATTGCATTTTTATGAGATTCTCTCGAGTACCTGCCATGAAAATATGTGTTACACGACAAATTTTAATCACAAATGCATCTTCCATGTTTCGTTCTCGCGTTCATAATCATAAGTTACATTTACAAACTGCCAAGTTTTCAGACCAGTGTTTGATGTTCGTTTAATGGACATTTTAGGTTAAATCGAGGTAAATTTGATATTTTATTTGCAAAGCTAATGAATTCTTATTTGCTGATAGTCTAGGTAAATATGTGTATCTTATTAGAAAAAAAAAGAAGAATATTAAAGTGCAAAACAAAATAGAATACAGTGTTATTTGGAAGAGGATTTTTTTAAATTATATTTCTGTGCGAAGTATGTATAAATGTGTTCTTTGCTCAACACTTAGATGTTTGATATCTTGGTTTGTTCAAGAATAATAAATGTCATAATTAAATGACTTAAGAAGTTTCTTGTTATTTGTAACTTTTGCTAAGATTATTTATTATAAGATTTTTTGTTGTGCAAGAGTAATCTATACGATGGTCGGCCACTGCGTAACATTGTTATTCATAATGTCAAATTATTGTGCTAAGCATAAACTAAATTGTAGCCTTTTAAATTTTTGTGGTAGTATTTCGTTTGGCGTTAAAATGTTAGATTGTCATTTATTATTGGAGATCGGATATTCTGGTGCATATTTACCTACAAGGCATACAAGGTATGAAAGCGGCTTCTTAAAATAGTTTATTTGAAAATGAAATCCCGGGATTTCACAACTAACAAGATGCTTATTTATGAAACTCCTCGGCAGTTTTGAAGGTCTGATGGTGACCAGGACAGAGTCGATAGGATCTAAGGCACTCACTATTGAAGATATAAACATCTGATTTGGACTCAAATTCTTAGTTGTAATGGCAATTTGTAGGAATGCAGTTCTGAGGGTCTTAGGGATTAACTTTCCAACTTTAAGTATATGCATCGTATTCTATAGTCGGAACATAAAATTTGTGGATCCCGGGATTGCGGCATTCGCCCGATACAAAAGTGCACTCCATACTTATCCAACACCTGAACTTTAGGTAAATATGCACCCGAATATCCGATCTATATTTATTATATAAGTAAATACTGTAGCTCAAAATATATTCGCATTTAATTGCGTACAGATTGTTATTGTACAAACTGTCGTGTTTATGGCAAAGTTAATGGCCTATTTAATACGAACGACAAAAGAATAATATTGAATAATATACATAATATTGCATGTCAATTGTAATACTTATTATAATTACATATAATATTTATTTTTATGATGGTAAAGTTTGCTAAAATTAGTAGAGACACGGCAAAAATTTCATAGCTGATTGCCAACCTCCGCTAGTTGTAGAAGAAGAAGTCAGTCTAGGAGAGTTAAATTATATCGGCTCTTAGTAAATTAATCAATTACCTGCTTAATATTGAAATACTTAACCTTCTATAAAATTAAGTAATAATATGGATATCCTTTATAAATCAAATCATCAATCAGCCAATCAATCAATCAGCTGAAAATGGATAATTTGATTTATTTAATAACTTAATAATAGCAAAAAAATGACTCCTTAGAAAACTTAGCTTAGCTGCTGGAGTCTAATGTACTCGTATTAGGGTCTTACCTATGAAATTGCCGTAAAAATTTTTCAACTTCGATGAGGCAGTGTAAAATTCCTTCAGAGAATTCATTGATTCCCGTCCGCAGAAGTTCTATAGCAGAGGCATCACTTCCATTAAAATGGCAAAAGTGCTCTGATAATTATGGACAGTACTTCGATTTTCATAGAAAAAAATATTTGAATTTTGAATGCAATTTCATAGGTAAGGACTTTATATATCCTTTTTTTGGAAAAGTATTTCGATACTTTGCGACAAATATTTCTAGCTATTATTTATTGTTTCCACGCCTTAGAGCATGCGATACTTCACCGACTCGCGATCCCGCGGTATCCTCCCAACGCAACGCCCTAAGCCGAGGTGCGTTCCTTCCGCCGGTCTACCGGCGGGAGAGCCCTTAGGCTCGTTGCTGCACACACCCTTTGCTCCTGGCTGAGCGCCTTCTGCGCTCACCCTAAACTATACAAGTCCGGTGACTAATGAAAGGCCATTAGGGCCATTAGCCATTCCGAAAAAAAAGGTTCCGATAAACTTGTATATAATATATCATATTATATACAAGTTTATCTTATTATACGAGTTAGAGAGTATATCATGTATACTCTAAGGCGTTGGACACCGGCACCATGGACGGACCCCCAGGCACGTTGGGATTAAGTCTTATTTATTATTATATACATTACTTCATAAATGTATGTCCATTAATTTACCAATGCATTAAGACCCGATGCAAGTACATTTAAGTAATGCAAATTTGCAAATCTTATATATCTTGACTATAAACAGGGTATGTATTTAAATGTGCCAAATATACATATAAACAGTTTTGCTCATCCAAAGTGCATTTTGACGACACATCAAGCACAACATTTCTGTTTCATTTTTGCTTTCATGTCAATGTAATAAGACTTGCTGATGTGGTGTCGAGTGTATTAAGAACGCTTGTCAATTAAAATGTACATGCAATTAACAGATAGCATGGTAATAAATAATATTGGTATATCTCATCAATCAACTCATACCATAGATACTCTACGAGTAAATGCACGCAGTTCTTGACAGTTCTCATACATTTCGATTGCAAAAAAATATCGATCTAGCGGTCTAAGTCGGTATTTAACGGCTGGGAAGCTGTTAATAAATTTAATTGCTAAGATAATTATATTAATCATGAAAGTGAATGGACTAATTTGAGGAGAAATAAAGAAATAATTAATTATGTAAAAGTATCTTTTTAATTTCCAACATCAACTATCGCCAGTGTTGCTTGCTGTTAATTTTACTCATAAGTTAGAATTGCGCATATTTTACTCGTCGAGCATATATGACGGGTAGTTATTGGGCCACGAAGAGAAAATGTAGCTGACACTTGCACATTTAACAATAAGATTCAGCTGTTATATTATGTACGAAGTCACCTATATTAAGTTTGATAGAACAGTAGTTTCTATCAGTTGCAGTGCATCGTAGCCACCATTTTATAACGTGTTGTTTTACGCTGTGAAATGATGCAAATAATGAAAGCAACGTGTTAGCTGCGTTTTCATGTTTAGTGGCTAGTTTTCTTTTTTTTTTCCCATAAAGAATTCAATATTTGTACCAAAAAAAAAATACAGTCTATTATGTAGTGTATAATAGGATAATGTTATAACAATTTCTGTTACGTACGCTTTTGTTGAAATTAATAGACTACTGTGCTTTTATTTATGTTTGAAATAAATATTTGTTTCAGATTTTAATACTTTTATTTACACATTCCTTTAATAATAATGACCACAAACAATTTTTGTGATACAGTTTCAGATAAAGATATCTGTTCCAAACTATAGGTAGACTAGGTATCCATAACATAGTAAATATGTCTCTAGCGCTGCATATGCGCTTCTCCTAAGGCTCCTCAGTACACGATCTTCCGCTTTTTCATTCACCCACTACCGCCTATGTCAAAAATTAATAAATTCGCTACAGACGCGCAGCAACTCTCTCACTCGCGTACGGGCTCTAGAGTCGCCATGTAGGTGTTCTATGATCGCAATGCGCTTTGCTAACGGGGAGCATCGCTTCACTGCCACTTCGCCAGTGTATATAGTATGGACTAAGGTCCGAACTCACAACTTCACGAATGTGAGTCGAAAATAGATACGTCTGGGCTATGACCGCTGAAAGCATTACATTAATGGGTACTTAGCGTATCTTGCGAAACCATAGTACGACAACTTCCGGCTCTTAACGACCACAAACACCGAAAATTTACAAAATCCTTAAAGCAAATTGAATTTTACAAAAGCAACATTCCTAAGCACTTTAAAGTTATTATCCCGAACCATCTCAAGTCACATTAAATTCTTTATTCGTTTTATTCCGCTGCCTCACGGCCGGAATTCCTGCAACGTCTTTGATCTAAGGCAAACAAGAAAAAAACATGAGCGAAAATGCACTTCAACTGTCTTCATAAAAGGGGAAAAATATAATTTATTCACGAGATAATTTTCTCCTCCCTTTTAAGGAGAGGCATCGTTTGAAGTGGGGCGGCCGAATGAATGTTTGTCCGGGACCTGCTTAGGTACTACACTCTTGGGGAGACTTTGTCCTGTCCTTGTCACTTTACAGTTATTTTTTCTGTATCTCTCGACTTCCGACTGCGTTAACCTGTCTGCTTTACGCGGAGGTCTTTCTTCTTTGCGAGATCGAAATGAAAAATGCATGTCTTTTCCTTTATATTTCTCGTTTGTTTTATTTCCAATGCTTCTGCGTTAGTATTTTATGCCTCCACTGAACTACTATTAGGTAGGGCACGTTTTAATTTTTCAGGTCATTGTAACATTTAATAGGTAATGTACAAATGGACCGAATATGAATTATGCCAAATAACCGAATCATTTAATTACTTTATTCGGTTACCCGTTTGCCAAATCGAATATTCGGAAAAAATATTCGGTTAAGTAATTATGTATGTTTTGGTAAGTAGAACTCACTTTAAAAATCTTATTTTTAGAAAAAATGTAGGTAGTTAATATAATATGAATTAAATTTAATAATTTTCACCTACTTTTCACAAATTTT
Source organism: Sesia apiformis (assembly GCA_914767545.1). Classification (NCBI taxonomy): domain Eukaryota; kingdom Metazoa; phylum Arthropoda; class Insecta; order Lepidoptera; family Sesiidae; genus Sesia; species Sesia apiformis. The sequence goes on from OU611958.1 coordinate 4,943,622, forward strand.
TATTTTGAAATAGAATGGGTCGATAGATAGGTAGGTACACATTACCAGCGTAATATGCATATTACATTTTATATTTACAATATTGTCCAATTTATTATTTTAATTAATCTTTGCACAAATGTTGCTTATTTCATTTCTGAAAGTTATTTTATTTATGATTTTAATAATTCCACCGAAAAGTTCGGTTGGATTGCCGTAATTAACCTCCACGTACCGTAAAGCTACTCGTACGTATGAGTAGTTCGTCTGTGTTACCTATTCTCTAATGTTTTTTCGTCTTCATTCCAAATGTGTCTATCCGATACACTGTTTCTTTTGATTTAATTCCGATAATTTCTGTTGAAATCTTGTCAAACTTCAAGCAGCCTCCAAGTTTCCACGACAATTACATTCCATCAAAATTAGATTTTATTAGACAAAACTCGGATCTCAAAGCAAAATTCCTGTAGCCGTGACAACCGTAACGAATCCGTCTTTGATCTGCGCCATAACCTCGTCCCTTTAACAAAAATTGAATACGATTATCCGATAAAAGGATTCATCGCAAATTGTGCAAATGTGGTTTTCAAAGGCTGGTCACCCCAATTTAGGGGATGAAATCTGCGCGGCTAGACGAATGTGCTAATAACGCGATCGCCAGATATGGACTCGGTTTTGGAGGGCTAGATTTAAATTAAAACCCTCCCCTTCAAAGAAATGGCGGTGTGGGTGGTATTTAATTGTGATCCGTTCAGAATATTGGAGTTCGCTTCGAGCGGGTTGCGTATAATTGGCAAATTTTATACTCAATGCCTTTTGTCGTCAGTTATTGAGTTACTCGAGCGTTCCTCAGACGAAACGGAAAATTACTCCGAGGACGTAATGAAAAATGTTATTTGAATGCGGTAAAATTTGTGACGTCTCGTCTTTGTAACGTGTACCTACAGCTCCCGAAATTACAACGTATGTTATTGTTATTATTTAGGTTAAATCGTATTGTCGATATGAGAGGCTTTTTAAATGTAGGAAGGTGACAAACGAGTAAATAATCCGCTTGATGTTAAGCGGCATGGACATCCATGACACTGACACATGACGAACGTTGACATATTCGCGGTCAATTGACCGTAATTATCTAATTAGGCAATGTTCTAAGAATCGAATCGTAATTATCTAATCGCGGTGCCTAATTAGGCACCATAACATTCAATAAAATAGACAATAGGGAAGAATGGAGAATAGGGCGTTTCACCAATCTAAGACCTATCCAGCGGTATCTACCATTAATTAACTTCCAATATTTTGCTGAATTTTTAAAAACCTTATACAGTCTTCATTCAAGTTATTTTCCAACAACTTAGACACACTCACCAAAAAAAAAAAAAAAAATTAACATACCTAGTTCTTCTGTTCTTAATTTTGTTCAAACTGAAAGAATTATAATATGTAGCGGTATCAGATTCGCTCATGCTATATATAAAATTCTCGGCGTGAACTCACAGACCTTTTAGAATAAAGGCCAGATCGCCGTCCAACTACTTTCAATTCAGCGAGTTGCTAAATTTTTATTAGGGAACACGGTACAAACTAGAGCTGTTGATACAACAACCGATCTTTGAGACCTTTCTGCTCCCGCGGGGGCGCTTAGCCCATTTTCCATTTCCTTCTTGTTTTTATTCCCTGCAACAAGCTATGTGCCAGTAGCTTTTCAATTTACGGTTTCAGGGCCTTTGAAAGAGTTCTCTAGTACGGTACAGTTAGCGACGATAATTAATGTAACATGTTAATCTCTGAGTCAACCGCTTTGAAATAATTTTAACTAATAGGTGCGAAATCTAATTCAATGGAATACAGAGTTAAATTTAAAATACCTCCACCTTCTCAATGCCACCTTATCTATAATTAAAAGTAACAACTTTTATTCTACGACGAATCTTCGGAACTTAATGTTTTGGTCAAAAAAAGATAAGTTTTTAAATGAAATTGCTGTCTTTGTTACTCTGTACTACTCACTACACGCTGCGCGCTGCTGCGAACGGCAGGGCTCACACACTCCATTCATAAACAGCTGCTAATCGAACCGCTAGGTAGGTATTATTAGATACAGATATATAACGAAAACATTGGTCATCGGCTAATCCCGAAACACCGTAACGTGTCATCCACGTCTATGAATTACCGTGTTCTAATTGCATACTTTATTGTATAGACGTGGATGACGTGTTCAGGTGTTTCCGGAATAGTCGATGGCCAATGTTTTCGTAATGTATCTGTACCTATGTAAGGTATAATTATGATGCGAGTGTAGTGGGTACTTGAGTCAGTTGATTGTGTAAAAAAGTGCTTTATTAAAAAAAAATGTAGAACAAAGGTTGTTAGTTTTCACGAAATAGCTTCAGTGTTACCAGGATGTAGTAATTTTAATTAATCTCTTATAAGTTGTCAAATACTAGATGTTGTTATGTTATTAGGTATTAGGTATGGCCTTTGATAGCACTAAAATAAACGTAATAAACTCTTGTCTTGATTATATTTATAGTCAATTATATTTTAGTCTTGATATTTTTAAATAATTATGGTTTAAATAACATAATAGGTAGGTTTTAAGTAGCTACCAACTTATTTTAGTGCACTAATGAAAGGCCTGTAACATGCAGAGAGACAAACGGAAATGTGAACGCAATAAGATTTCGTTCATCCTTTTGAGTACGCAAAATACTGAACCATCGCAAAACCTATTTGCTAAGTTGGTTTAATCTGATATCGACGACCTGCGTGGGGGGTATTTACGAGAAAGTATTGTCAGGGTGATGCCCCGATCAAATAGATAAAAATAATCGTTCAAAATATTGTATTTCGGCGGAGATACGCACAAAATCCGGGGACAGGGTCGACGACGTATCAATCAAAGGTCAAATAAACTTATCTATCAAACTTTTAGTGAATCCTCGTAATCCGTTGCCTACCGACCATCCGAACAATCTACTTAGACAGACGTATGCTCCAGTTGCGACGTCAGGAAAAGTTAGGGTATTCCTTAATTAGGAGTAGGGACCGACGTAGCGTTGCTAAATAACGCCGATTTGGAGCAACGTTTGTAAGGCTTAAGAGCCGGCCCGAGTAATCCTACCCCCTGCCACCCCACCAACATGTGACTGGAACACATAGAGAAAATACGGAGGCTGAACTTGGGAAGCTTCCTCTGCAGGGAAATAATTCGTGATCGAATGTGTTACAGACGAATTTAGTGACTGTCTTCTATTGACGTAGCACGCGACTTAGGCAAATACAGTCAGTGATACGCTAATATACCGAATATTATTTGACTCTAGCCCTTATTACTCAATACTCAATAGGAATAAATATGCACCTTTATACCAGGTTGATCTGTCCCTAACTGTATCTATCTTCATAGGTGCCTCTGTCTTATGCGAGTGCTACTATTCGATAATGTAGGAGCTTATACGGCTCGACTATAGGTGTACACGGCAACATAGTTTGCTTAGCTGCATACCATTATTAAAATCTGTTATGTATTATTTCCCCATTTAAACTGAGAAGCGTCCTAAAGCGTACACCCATTAACTGTGAATTAAAATGACACCAACATTTTAATTCACATATCCAGCATTAATTTGAGTGAATCCAGCAAATGCGGATGTAACATACGGTCAGTAACAAGCACTGACAAATAATAATATCACTCATTATTCAAACTCGTAATAAAGCGATTGCACATGCTATAGAGCCGTAACGAGTATATCTAAGTGTCGGAAGGACAAGCATGAATCGCTATTTATACCTCATAATCTGCGGGATTCGGCCGGCTTAAGCCGGGCCAGCCATCCGTTCCTTAGTCGTCGTCATCAATCTTACTCAGACCCGCATAATCGCAGAAAACTCTGGATTATGTGCCGACCTCAATTTTTAAGCGATACATACTTGTGTGGAATTTATACATTTTCGCATAAATGATGACACTGAGCCGCGCTTCAACCTATGCCGTTATATCACATTTGGTCAAAATAGTCGCTTTCGCTCTAGTTTACATAGGTAGGTACTAGAGACGTAGAAAGGTTAGGTTTTAACCAATACATAACTATATATTATAAAGGTGTGGTTTCGCCAATGAAATAAGTATAGGTTAAATACGCGATTCATTAATTGACAATGTAATCATTAATCAATAATCATGTAGGCAACAATTGGTGTTTATTTAGATCTGTTAGCGAATAGTGTCATTTAATAGTTATATGTAAAAATTATTTTATTTAAATACTTCAAATAATTTAGGTGTATAGGGACTTTCTCGGCGTCATTCCGTCATACAAAAAGAAATAATTGAAATACAAGGACATTGATATTATTTACAAATTTGTTCTTTTTCTTTACTGCTGACTTTCTTAAGGTCGAGGTGACACATGTTCCAGATTTACTTCCGGATTTACTATACAATAGCGAAAATCCTAATTCATTACGTATAATGTTTATGCACTAAGAGACAATAATTATTTTTATAACTTTTTTTCAACTCACTCTTGATATAACGTACCTATTTAAGGATAAGATATTGGCGCTGTTATTAGACTGCATACTGAACTACACGATAGTGAAAACCTCGTTAATATCAATCCAGTAGTTTTTTGATTAATCCTACTAAAAGATTTTCCTACTTTGATTTTCCTCTATAACTCAACTTCCTTGTGTCATATGAGGATGACACATATACCAATTTTCCAGCCGAACAATTAGCTATACATTGTAATACAGCTATACATTGTTTAAACAAATATTGTATATACAATATTTGTTTAAACTTTCACTAATGTATATAGTCACTATATACATTAGTTACTAAGTTGTTGACTATATAGTCAAACAAACATACATACAAACATTCTAAAAACTTCTGTTTTGGTTTCTGCAGCTTCTAAAAAGGCCTCTCAACTTTATGTTTTTTTAAATTAACTCAATGTACAGACTTAACCATTTTAATGTTTTATTGTGGGTATGTATAGATAAGTAGGCACAGAACCATGTACACACGAGCACTAATTGTTAACTCAATACCGACGTATTGAGTTAACTAACCACTTAGGAACATCGATCGTCTTTGGATTCCTAAAGGCTATTAGGCGATTAGCTTATAACTACCTAAGTTTTTAGAGTAAGTGGATCTATTTAATTTATCGTTATGTATGAGCCTGAAGTATTGCAGGTAATTCAAATTAAAGTGTTATCAATAATTAAGTGTATTTTAGTTTAAAAACTTATTCATAAGTGTGATTTTAACTCAATTGTCACCATAGTTGAAGAAGCAAAAGACGTTGCATCAGCTAAAGAATGTGCTAATAACGATCCCTACAACGATAAAGTCGGCACTTGGGAGGGGAAATTTTAATTAAATGCGTACGACATTAATGAGATGAAAGTGAACTGGCCTCTTTAATCGTGATTTGTTTGTCCGATGTAATTGCCAACGTTGGGTCCAAATGACTATGAATTTTGATTTTTGTTTCACGTTGATATCGAGAATTAGGTATGAATTGAATGGCGGTGTGGTATCTTCCCGCGTTTTGTAACAAGAATTTTGTAAAAATTGAATTACTTATTTATACATAAAGATTCGTGAAATGTTCATGTTAATGATTCTGAAATCATGATCGGAGTCAATGGTTTCAGTCTCCGGGAAAGGCCCTTATATTTAGAACTGATTGTAGTTTTGGTGTGCTGATCACTCTTAGTAGAGATGTAACGTTTTTCTCCTGGAACTAGTTTCCTGATCTGTGCGATAGATATATTTCTTCGAAACTTCCGTAAAACTAATAACTTCCAAGAAAATCTCGGCCTCTACCTTACTTCAACAACTGTTCTTCGAATTGAATTCTTATTTCTTTTGTTTATATTTTCTATGATTGATGTGGGCAAATAAATTATGCGTACAACACGAAGAACAATAAAAAGTAACATTTATGAGGCACAACTAAAGGAGGTTATTACATTAAAATATGCATGGACAAGGTAAGTGGTAACTCCTGCCCTCATCAAAGTTGCAAGACTTTTCCTTGGAAAAAGCGAGAAAGGTTTTAACAAAACGGTGTCGTTTTGAGCTCCCATGTCCTTAAAAGGGTACTGTACTTTCGATCTCACTGGGACAATAAACCTATTTCTGTTTTATCATTCGCTTCAGTAATTTTGTCCGAAAGAAATGATCTTCAGGAGACATTCACATACCTACATTATATTTTGTTATTTTGTGTTTACTGTCTCGAGAGAGTAGAACTCATCCGACATCAATATCAGTCTGTAATATCTCATCGCAAGGCACAGGCCTCCGCAAGAAAATTACCAGGAGACCCAGTGCAGATTGGTGGATACACATGCTCCAAATTTTTTTTGGCGGGTTTTCATACGATGTTTTCCTTCACCACCGAGTTAGTGATAATCATATTTTTTTAAATAGGTACATACTTAAGTAGAAAGTTAGTGATACGGGCCAAGGATTTAAACTCGCGACCTCACGAATGACAGTCGAAAGAAGATATTCCTAAAATCATGGCTCATAATTATTAATTCGTCATAATCCGACATAATAGTTCATAATAATAACACAAACAATTAATGCGATTAATTTAATTAATACTATTACTAATTATGGAATTAGTAATAATATGATAACGACTTATAGTCCAAGAGTACCTACATTTTCGATCTACTATATAGGTAAATGTTCGGGTATAATGTTATAAAAGAATCCTTAGATATTTACTATAAACAATGTTCGACCGATTAGGTCACTTGATAGTGCCGTGCCAGTCGGACGTTCATTTGTTTAAAAACAAATTCTGTTGTTCGCTTCTGGGTGGTGTGTTCGTTTTTGTATAAGTATGTATGTCTCTGGATCCACAACACAGGGCTCCTAATGGGGGCCATTGTGTGTGGTGTTGTTTATTAATTTAATAATCAGGGATTAGTGCTAACAATAGAACAGTCAGACATTGGTTTTGTATATAAATGCAGTTCTTTCTTTTTCCATTATTGTAATCTTAGTTTGAGGAAAGCTATTAGATTTATTTTATTTATTCCTTCGGTACCTATTTGTTAGCAATAAAGAATGGAAATTGAAAAATTCAATTTGTAGCTGCGAACGTTCAAATATGCAGCGGGGTTTAGACAAAAATTGCCACGATGTCCTCATGAGGGATATTCAGGGGGCCATTTCTTATTTTAAGGGGTCGTACAGTTATTTATTTAAACTGCATATTGAGGTCGCTGTAAAAAAGAATGAGAGAGATTATAAATTCTATATCACAAGTTATAGGTTCAGTATTCTATCTAATATATCTATTATATATCTTTTTCTTTTACGTAAGTAGATTTTTACGTACAAATACTTAATGGAAGTTAACTTTAGAATTAATAAATCACTTGGTTGTTATACAGTTCCAAAACCCCTACAGGATTTATTTCTAAACCAAGTAGAATAATATCATAGTTAAAATATAACAGTTGTTTATCTTCGGCTATTCATATCCTTTTAACGGGATAATTAACTACTCTTGATTTGCATTGAAGCGTAGTACGACTTTGTTTGTGATATGTGGCGCGCATCTTCAATATTTATCGAGTTGAGCGTACGGATACGGCGCCCACACAAGCAAACCGTTTGTTGCAGATAATCTACTGTTATGTTTTCACTGTGATAAAGAGACTTTCCGTTGCAAGGGGTTTTTGAGATATATGAACTGAATATTTTGGCCTAGTTTGACTAGGCCAATCCAGCTGCGTCGAGGACTGAGACAAGGAGATGTAATATCTCCGAAACTGTTCACAAACGCCCTGGAACATACATTTAGGATGGTGAACTGGAAAGGATGTGGAATCAATGTGAATGCTGAGTACATCTCGCATCTTCGTTTCACCGATGACATAGTCATCATGTAAGAATCGCTGGAAGATTTAAGTTGGTTGCTAAATGACCTTAATGCAACATCACGACGCGTCGGTCTCGTAATGAACTTAGACAAAACAAAAATAATGTTCAATGAACATGCTTTTCCGGGATTTATAGACGTCGAAGGCGTGACACTCGAAATTGTGGACCATTATGTCGACCTTGGTGAAACAATCCAACTATGAAAGTCCAAGTTCAGCAAGGAGGTCTATAGACCGATTCAATTTGGCTGGGCAGCATTTGGGAAAATGCGTAATCTCTTCTCGTCGCCTATACCATAATGCTTGAAGACGAAAGTCTTCAATCAGTGCGTCCTGCTGGTTATGACGTATGGTGCCCAAACGTGGCCTCTAACGGTAGGGTTGATCCATAAGTTCAAGGTCACTCAACGAGCTACGGAGAGGGCTATGCTCGGCGTGTCTTTGCGGCATCCAAAACGAAGACATTCGCCAAAGAACCAAAGTCATCGACATGGCTCCATCAGTATCCGCATCCATCCGAATCGGCATGTTGAAGTGGCAGTGGGCAGGGATAACCGATGGGGTCGACGAGTCCTCATATGGAGGCCAGGTGCCGGGAAGCGCAGTGTGGGACGCCCTCTGGCCAGGTGGATCGACGACTTAAATTAATTCGCCGGTGGTGGTTGGATGAGAAGAGCCAAGGGTTGTGTGTGGTGGCAAGCCTTGGGAGAGGCCTACTTATATATCCAGTAGTGGAGAGACATAGGCTGATGGTATGGTATTGTAGTTTAGAATATAATTATAATAGAGATATGTAAACACTTATCAATGATACAAATCACTCTTCATACTAATTAACTTCATCGACGAACATGAGCTAGTTGAAATGGACAAGCTCAACTAACTAGTTGGATGCACTTTAACATCCAGTCTTATCTTATGCAATCCCATCCCACCCCATTTCATCTATCAGATAATATAATGTGATGAAAGCAACATCATATGCTGAACATCTTCCATGTGTCATGTTTGTGATATTTATATTTTGCTATTACATGTCAACATCAATCAAAAATAACAAAAGGTGACGCGTCTGCAGATACGTTGTCTATCTTTCGGAATGAAGACTAAGGATTTTGAAAGACGATTGGGAAGGAAGAGGAATGGGATATCTAATATCATCCCATACATCTCGCTTTCCTCAATCCCCCGAATGAGGAAAACGAGACGGGATGGCACGAGATTGGAAGGAAGGGACGAGTTTTGATAACTTTCACTCACTTCCTAACATGTTTGTATATAGCGGTGGTCTGTGAGAGATTGAGAAAACTCGGCGATTCAGATATGCTCAGTCTGCTGTAACATACAACATCGTCTTCCCCTTTGTACTAAAACTGTTTATTGATCTAAAAATCATCAAAAAATTAGTCCAAACACGATTGTTCTACCTTTAAATTTCAAGGAGTTCCAGTATCCACCTTAAATATTTTGGAGATTTTGCAACTTTCTGTTGTTCTAAGAGTTGAGGAATCGAAACTAACTTTATTTAAAAAAAGAAACTAACTAGGGTTGAACTATACAACATATTCACGAATTAGCAGGATAAATGGCAATTACAATGACGTAAAATTTGTTTTTTTTAGACATCTAGAAATATGTCAGGGCCGAAACTTTTGGACCTCACTGGTACATTCTATAACCCCAAATGTATATACCATCTTCGTTCCGTCTTGCGTAAAAATCCTAAAAGGAGAATTACTTTAAAAATATTCTTAGACAATGTAAAGTATTGTTGAGCTGGTTCTAGAAACTACTCCGTGCTCTAATTGCTCTTGAAAAATGCATTAAACTTAACGCGGGATGGACGTGATTCGCAAGTAAAGTCTTGGGGTTTGAACCTTTCCTATTACTTTTATTTCTGAAAACAGTGTAGAGACAAATGAAGCTATTGGAGGGAATTAAGAAAGAGATTGAGCATGAACAAAGAATTGTCTTTAAAAATAGTAAATTAAAAAAAGGAGAAAATGTAAGTTATAATTTGACATAGACAGTTCATAGATACTTGTAGGATTGCTGCTAAATTGCTGAGATAACATACCATATCATCAAGGCCGGATAAAGTGCTAGGCAAGCTGGGCGATCGCCTAGGGTGCCAGGTCATCAAGCGGCGCCGCGTCGCCTCGATTTCATCTTATCTTTCATTTATATCAGCCCACTCCGAAAGTTTTGCGACAAAGACTTTTTGTCTATAGAACACTGGCTGGTTTTAATGTTAATTAAAACCACGACTATGACTATATAATGCCTACTCCTATATATCAATATGTTATTCTCTCATATCGATGCTTCATGTCAACAGTAAACAATGTTGATCAATGTGAGAAAATTTGAAAAAGATTGGGTAGGATGGGGGAATAGGGAATAGGTGTCTTTATACCACCCCATATCGTTTCTCTCATTCTACCCGAAGAGGGGAACGAAAATAGTACGGGACGACAAGAAACTGGTTGCATTCCTATATCAATCTGATCAGGAATATCCAGTAGGGTTTAGGAACGGGATGGCATGGGATTCGATGGGATGTTTAAGAAAAGAAAAAGTGAGAGAAGGGAAACCAGCTGACTGATAAGTTTCACGCACTTCCGAAACAGTTCATATGTTTTAAGACAGTATTCCGTGAGTGACGTAACTCGGCCAGTTGGAGGCGTCATGCCTAGTTGTGAACCAAACTTCCCCGTCGAACTTTATTCTCTTGACCTCTATAGCAGTAGCTTGACCTAAGCTACTGCTTCTTTGAGATACAATCGGAAACAGACTAGGAAATAAACATTGTACTTGTGCGTCTCTTACTAAGTATTACGTGGTATTACCGTAATGTTTTCATTTTACGACTTGCCTGTTGCCTTCGGATACGAAGCTTGCCCCTTTGAAACTTGAGTGTTTTCTTCCATTAGCCTAAGTGGCGGCGGAGTCATTTCGACTTCAGCGCTTTAATGATATCGTCCAGGTGAAGTTGAAATTTATGCGTTCAGCCTTATCTTAAAGTCACAGACGTAGTGTAACAATTTTCGTTGGTGTAGTGTTGTACTTGGCTGTGTGGTGTCGGCCGGCTTTAGAATAGCATCGTCCCATCTCTTTCCGTGGATGTCATAGAAGGCGACAAGGGGACAACAAAGCAGCTACCACAAGCCCCGAGGAACTACATTACCTCTAAAAGAGTGGACTCGCCAACCCGCTTGGCCAGCGTGACGTTTTAACGCCATACATCCCTCATACAAGGGACTATGTGCACGAGGAGGCCCCCTGCACATGAACGTGTGAACATGTCCATCAGTGTGTAATGTTCCTAAGACTTTAACACTATTTGTTATTCCCACGCTAACTATTCATTGTAAAGGGATGTTGGAGTTGGACAAAGGACGAGAAATTGTATCACAAACGGTTCACGCTTCCGCCATAAACATTAAATGAGACAAAAGACATTGTATAGCTGACTGAAGGTTTGCGTTCCCGCCATAAACGTTGAATGAGACGAAAGACATTGTATAACAAACTGACGGTTTACGTTCCCGCCATAAACGTTGAATGAGACAAAGGAACAGAGGTTGCATCCGGGAAGGACGGCTTGCACATGTGCACTGTAACAGGCACGTAGGCCGAAAACAGCGCACAATTGATCGTTATAACAATAGAAACACCCGACTCCAGCATCTCTCGTGGTATCAATATAAATAGGGGCGAATCCTAGCCCACGGCAGTCTACTCGTAGTCACCGCACAATAATACTGTTAAATTAACTTAGGGTTATAGAATTATTGTCAACCCACTCGTAACGTTCGTTCAATAAATAAGGCTTTTACTTATAACTCAGCTGTTCTCATTAGAAAAACCCCTTTACTGACAACCCATACATTACAAGTGGACTATGGAATGATTGTCCACTGAACAGTGGAAGGGTTGGTATGACAAACGGTAGGGACGGTAGTGTTGTACTAGTAGCGTATCACATAAACTCCCTACACTCCATCCCATCCCATCTAAATACATTCCGTCTCATCGAGTAGAGAGTTTAAATGGATAAAACAAATCCTTATCCCACTACACTCTTTACTTCGATCCTAATCCTATCACTCTTTTTTCTATTCTATTCGAAGGAAGAATGAGGAAGAATTGTATGAGGAATATTTATACAGTCGCATTTTCTATTCATTATCCTTTCTAATCCTTTTTCACTAATAAATCTGCAAAGGCTGGTGGCCATCCGGGGGCGGGCCAATGTTCATCATCCTTGACTGATGTTGGTATGAAACGATTAAGTCCTTGTGTCTCGTTACCAGCACACTTCATATTGTTGCAAGTTTGCATCTAGCATTTCCCTGACATACATGTTTGATATACCAAAACATTATTATGTAAAATTTATTTAATCTAGTTTTCTAGAGCATATTATGATGGTAGACGAAGGGATACGTTAAGAATGGTGTATTGCTATAAAACCAAAGTTATATAGTTATTTTATGGTATTTTATATATCCTAAAATACAATATGTTTTAGCAGAAAAGATTGTATTGTAAGTTATATTTAACCCAAAGAAAACCTTTTACAAAGTCCAATAGGTGCCTACTTTTACTCAAATTAACTTGGCTCCAAAAAATGGAATGAGATTACATTACATACGTTGAGACCCGTTGAGACCGAACCTTTGATGTAATTTCAAAAGGAATATTCTAGAAACTACATACTAACATTGAACTCACCTAGTTCGGTAACAATGAAAAGGAATCATTTGTATAATAATTTGGTATAATTTGTGTTTCTGGATAAAAAATACATATTTTTTTATGGAAAGAAGATGGCAGACAAACAGATAGTCCAAATTTCATATCTCTAAAGGCAACCACCACATTCGGAGACACGCCAACGTGTGTCATTCTTGGTCATCGGCATGTTTCGCGGATGAATCGCGGATGTCCACGGAGTCAGTATCGCTGTGTGACGAGTGTCTGCTCCTCTGTCATATTTCCATAAAATAATTGATCTCCTAAGTAATAATAATAATATCTTATTCAATTCTATGAAGCCTGGTCATTGTTAGTAAACAAATAACAAAATAAAATGATATATCCGAATTGTAGCTATATTTGTACTTACTCGTACCTAAAACGATAATACACATTTGAGTGATGAAAATCTTAGATATGATTAATCTTTTGTTGTCTGCGATCTGAAAGGATGTATTGTGGAATAAAAGGAAATGTATTTTTAATTGTAAGACGGTAACCGATCATTTTGTGGAGGAAAATCTCAGTCGGGTTTCAGTGTTGACTCAGTATAATTTTGTTACTCTTGAGCGAAGAGATGTTTTCTTTAAAAGCGGGAGGCGGACAAAAATGTCAATAGTCTTTGTGGGTTCAGTGACATTTAATGGAACGACATGGATATTTTACGTGACGTAGCGACCACACTATTTACTATTTAATTTAGTAAATGCTGCATTTTTGTTTTAAAGATTTAGGGCCTTTTAAAACCACCTACTGATAAAGTAACTTTTAACAATCTGATAGATGAATAATCTGCCAATTATGTGCCAATTAAATCTAGCTGACACTGATTTTCTGATAAAATATAACTGATTTTCTGTTACCTTCTGATAAAGTATTAGAATAAAGTTTCGAATTTGATAACAAAGACCAATCTTTGTCATTGTGCGTATCTCTGCGGGCTGGGGCCTACTTAAAATTTCACAATCACCAAAATTCGAATTAAATTGACGCTGTCATTTCACGGTTTTTTTGGGAATATCTACGAATTATTAAATTGTGATTGCACTATAACTTAAATAACATTCAGTGAAGACGATTTACAGCTATGATTTATTTATAAACTAGAAAAAATTATAGAAAATTTCGAAGCTTCGTTTTATGTGAAGTGCGCACTAAACGTGAAGACAATGAATGTGATCCGACATTTTTTGATAATTTTTTTGCTTGCTCCAAACTTAGCGCATGATGCTGAGAAACTCGCCACATGCACTAAGTACGGAGATATAATTAATTATTATATGTAATTACAATATATAATTTAGTCTGTCAATACATGTCTACTATAAAAATTTCAATTGCTTCAATCAAGTACAGTATTTACACCCTGTAGATTAGCTATTTTAGAGTAAAGTGACGAGTGCAGTATGTTCACAACACAACTGGGGATCCTTAGTCAAACATATTTGGGTTCTTTGAAGTTTTTGCCTTGAAGGCCTTTAGAAACTTCAGGCTCTCCCCTAGTACCAGTTATCTAGTTACGTCACTGCCTACACCTATTCAATAAAATCAAAGAAATAGTCAAAATAAAGAAAACCTTATGCAGATTTTGAACAAAACAAACAAACTAATTTAATTAAGCAGTGGAATTGAAATTGTTAGAGTGTCGCATTAATTGTGGCTGCTCTAAGTGTAATTGACACGAAAGTTGGCGTGACGGCCGCGCCGATGGCCGCCCTTTGCTAGACTGCGATAGAATTATTCAGTAATTGAGCTAATAAATTTTGTTAATCAACAGCCATTTTTCACTAAAATAGTTTGCAAACAGCCCGCAAACAATAGTTTGTTTGGTTTCAGATTGAAGGTGCGTTCGCTTAGCAGCGTTGTTTAAGCACCAAATTAAATTGAGCAATCGCTTTATTTTTCCCACAACTTTAGATTAGATAACTGTGATATTGAAGTCCTAATCTATAAATAGAATAAAATCGTAACAAAATCGTGTCTGATACTTTTTTTTATAAAGTTATTGCATTGATACAAAACTAAAACATCGATTTTTGGATTTTTTGTCTGTCTGTCTGTTTAATGAAACTGGGGGTAGCTATAGCTTATGTGTCTGGTTAACATTTAGGGTACTTTTTATTCAGTACAATTACAAGGTTTCCACGGGAAGTCAACCACACATTTTGAAACGTCTTCGCGCACGAAGTGTCGGGAACAGCTAGTATAAAATTTAATGTGTCATTTATTGCGATCCCACTCTCACGGGCGGTCTGAAACCCCTCAGCGTTCGGAGACATGTTGCATCTCTCTGTGTGTTCTGTGCCTGTACAACGGGGAATGCTCTGAAGAATTATTCAATATAATTCCCACCTCGGGTTTCTACAACCGCACCTCCCGCCACAGAAGTGCGGTTCATCCGCATTTCCTAGATACGGAGGTGTCGCGTACTGTTCGGTCCAAAAAATATTTTATATCGCGAACCCGTAGGCTGTGGAACGAACTGCTTCAACAGGTCTTCCCATTAAGCTACGACATGGAGTTCTTCAAGAAAGCTGTGAATAGGATTTTGCAAGGTCGGCGGCGCGGCATACCCCCTGGTGTTGCAGGTGGCCATGGGCGGCGGTAACACTTACCATCACGTGAGACCGCTTGCTCGTCCGCCCTCTTCTCTATACAAAAAAGCTTATTAAAATTTTTAGTAATTTAATTTAAAACAGAGACTGTGCATATTCGGATTCAGAGGATTACGATTCGTATTACGCAGTACAGTTTTCAGCTGCAGCAAGTGCGGTTTTGGGTCAAAAATTGACAGCGCTCAGATAAAATTATATCTGAGAAGTTGCGCGCAGTCCAGAATTGATCACTGGCTATTTTTGACTATAAATTTATCTATTATGGACACCATGTGTGTCCATAATAGATAAATTTATAGTCAAAAATATTCAAAATTCAAAATATTCATTATAAAATTCAAAAACGTTCGATATGGAATTTTATTATTGGTTGATGAATAAATATATTTATAGACAAAAGGGTATTCTTCAAAATCAATTCTCGAATGGCCAGTGCTGAACATATGTTAAGTTTGGGCGATTTTAAAGCCAGTTATCTCCAAGAATTAATCCTTGTCTCTGTAGATAAGGCCGGCGCCACATACGAGTAAGTATACGAGTACATATTACTATTTGGCTAAGTTATTATGTGACAAATATCAAATGACTTCTTATGACAAATGTGTCGGATATGTTCTTAAATCAATCTATATATTAAATATTTGTTTTGTTTAAATTTTATATAGCATTTTAACGCTATCTATATATGTGTGTATATCGAAAAATACAGAGGTAACACGAAGCGGACGCTAACTCCGCCCTGTGTTGCCGTAACTCGCCCAAGTTTATGAGGTTGCGGCGAACGCACGGGAATACCCGAAATAGGCTGTGTTTTGTTACGAAATTATATGTATTTGTAATGCAACAGATATAACGATAAATAAATAAATAAATTTAAAGAATTTTAGAGATATCTAAGAAGTCATTATATTTACTGTTATGAATTCCAGTTTGGTGGGGGCGTCAGCTGTATGAATTTAGAATTATTTGATAATCGTAAAGATCTACAAAACATGTGAGCGAGAATTCTAACAGTAACACGTTCACCATAAACGAAAAGAGTCGGAATCAACAGTCAAATGGCACTGGTTTTCAACTACAAGGAGAGACCTGGAGTCTACCAGTCATGTGTATTCATTCATATCAAAGTCAGACGCACTCAGACTACAGTGCGCCATAATTAGGTCTCCTTTGCTATTTTTCACTTATTTTACTTCCTTTATTTTTTAATTTTAACCACTAGCTTACTTACAATTAAATTTTATGTTAAAAAGTCAATCATGCTATCGTCACATTATTGAGATGTCAATTAGATTCCACACATAGGTACCTACACATAGGTATCCGATTAAATTGTGCATCGATATGTTGATATCATGCTTTGTAATGCAAAGTGAATAAAATAACAATAATAGATTAACAATAATGCGCTACTAAAATATTTAATTATTATTTATATTCGTTAGTAAATTCTATTAAAATATTGTTTATTTCTAGATTCAAAATTTCTATCACCAAATTAACTTACCAGTGTTACAGTAAACTTGTGGTATAGGCGTGCGATCAAACATCCTATAAAATTACGGCAGTTTGAACTAAAATGTTAGCACTAAAGAGTTAATTAATTATGGGACATAAATTGAGGTCGTTGCAGGCAATGCGTTATACGGCCCAGTTGCCACAGGCGTGTGTTTGAATTACATGGTGATGCTACATTAAAACCGGTGTTTAGTGATTAAACTACAGCTTGTACTGGAACTAGTCATGGGGACATTCACAAGTCATGCACCTTTGGCCGAGTTTTACAGAACACTGTAGCGAAATATACCAAATTGATCCTACCCTCAGAGGATACTTAGAATCAATCAGCGTTCAGAACGATGTAGTATTTTTTTGCGTTTTCTACCGCATGGGGAATGTTCTGAAGAGCTGTTCAGTCTGGTGCCAACATTGCACCTCTCGTCACCCGCACATCCTTGATAAAGAGCTAGAGCTGTGTTCCGTGCAGTTTTCAAAACATTTTATAGCGTGAATCTAAAAGTTGAATAACTGCCCACCGAGTTTTTTCCACTTAGTTCCCGCATCCCCCTGGTGCTGCAGGTGTTTCGTAGCCCCGCCCATCCGTCTCCCATCTCCCCATAAAAATAAATCTTGTTTAGGCAATGCTCAAGGCGTCGCGGGAATACGGTATCGTTTGTTCGCGGCGACCATTGATTGCGGTCACTCACAATGATATCTCCGCTAGTCGCTAAGACTCGCGACCAGGACTACGATAAAGTCACAGAGAAGTTAGGCATACTGACATACATCGTCTGCGAACGACTGCTCGCGGCTGGTCGCTCGATTAAACTCGTCTGTCAGACATTTAGGGACATTAGATATTGGAGACATACAGAGTTGTTAGAAGCCGCGTCTTATGTCATTTCTCATTCCATTTGTTTCCCTTATCTTATCGCATCATTCTCCCTATTTTCCGTTCTTCCCAATCCTTTATCTAAAGGCTAATTTCTAAATTTGTTCTAAATTTCTAAATGCCAATGTCCGTAATTTTTAACTGAAATTAACATGTTTATTGATGTCCATGGGCAGCGGAAACCAGTTACTGTCTATCATAGCTTACTATCAGTGATCTGTTTACCTGCTGCCTTCATGCTATAAAAAAAAAACACCTGAATAAAGTATTTGACTTTTTGACATAAATACATTTACGTAATATGTTTAGGCAATATCTAATACGTGGTTATGTAATATTGCAATGCAAGTTTATTCCAGGAATAAGGACGTAGGCTATTCAATTCGGGTATTAATACACCTAGATTTCAATTTGGGTGACATGTAAACACGAGGAGGCTTCAGAGGTACTACTGCCACAAAACACGCTGTTTTGATAGATTCCAAAATTGTTTTTCCTTTCATAATAGGGGTTAAAGTATGAAATTGCCGTTTTATAGTAATAGATACTTTGAATTGACATAAAACCTTCATGGTGTGAGATTTACGAGTGAAACTTTTTTCACATGATACCGATGAGGTTCTTGTTTTAAAAAATGTGCAACATTCGATTTTCGACTTTCAATTGTATTTTTTATTCAGTTTAGACGGGAAAGATGGATACTTCGAAAATCCGAGTAATCTTTGAATACGAGTTCCGACGCGGAACTAACGCGGCAGAAACGGCTCGCAATATCAATGCTGCGTTTGGAGGGGAGACTGCTAATGAACGAACCGTGCGTTTTTGGTTTAAACGCTTTTGTAATGGAAACTTCCACTTGAAGAACGAACCACGTGGAAGACCGCCCACACAGGTGAATAACGCTGAATTGAAGGAGATGGTGGAAGCCGATCCGAGTGAAACTACCCAGGAATTAGCGGCATGGTTTAACGTTACCTAACCAACAATATTGACTCATTTGCATCAAATCAATAAGATAAAAAAATATGAAAAATGGGTGCCTCATGATTTGACTGATCTGCAGAAAGAAACGCATGTTGAAACTTGCGTTGCCTTGTTGGATCGGTACAGAAATGAAGGAATATTGGATCGAATTGTGACAGTGACGAAAAGTGGATTCTTTACGATAACCGAAAGCGAAAAATGCAATGGCTGACCCCAGGTCAAACGCCGCAACAGTGCCCTAAAGCAAAGCTTACCAATAAAAAGGTAATGGTAACTGTTTGGCAGTATATTCATGGTGTTATTCACTATAGCTTTCTCAGGTCTGGTCAAGCAATAACAGCAGATGTTTACTGTGCCGAACTTCGAACAATGATGGCGAAACTAGCAGTGAAACAGCCCCCGACTCGTGAATCGATCTTCACCATTATTGCTCCATGATAACGCAAGACCTCACACTGCACGAGAAACCGTTGTAACTCTACAGGAGCTGCAGTTAGAAGCCATACGTCATCCTCCGTACTCGCCAGACCTTGCTCCAACGGACTACCATTTTTTTCGTGATTTGGACAATTGGACATACGTGATTTTTCTTCCCAACACACAGTTTCACACAGTTTGTCGAATCTACATCCCCAGAGTTCTATCGCAAAGGCATAAATGAACTTCCGATTAGATGGCAACAATGTATAGATAATGAGGGTAAATATTTTGATTAAATAAATATGTTACATTTTAGAAAAAAAACGAGTTTTAATTTTTCAGTACAAATCGGCAATTTCATACTTTAACCCCTAATACTATTCATATTTTCCCTCCAGTCATCATCACATGAGGCAATTGAAAAAAAAAATCTCAAAAATAAAATTAGCCCAAATTGATTAAACTTAATGAGATATTTTTCACAATTATATTACTTAATTAAGGTAATTGAGCTGTAATCATTATAATTATAGTATTTGCGCGGGGCATGTGTGCCGTATGCATCTACAGAGAAAGGCAAGTATAATGGACTCACTTGACGGAAATAGACGCCGAATATATCAAGGAGAAGGTGACGCGAGACTTATCAAGGTCTCTCAGCTTTCCGTGAAGTATGGCCGAAGAGGACTGCTGACTTTACCCAACAGTGGGCACAGTACAGGCTATCGAAAAAAAACATTAGCGAAGGCAACGGAAAAGCTTATTCCTAGTTGTTACCACTGATAGCGAAGCGGGTGGTGGCAAACGGGTATTGATGTCTACGAGGGTGGTGAGTCTTCACCTATATGGGATTTATATCTTGCTTCTTTTTAACTTGATATTTTATATCTCTGGACAGATCTTCGAAAAGTAGTGTCCAGATCTAGAGAAATTTCACATTCCTCATAGTTTGAACTAAACCATTATAATTTGTAATTGGAAACATTTATAACCTTGGTATTTACTCTGAAAATACGAAAAACGAAGTTTCGGTCGATATTTCGGTAGATTCCTACCACGAAAAAGTTTACTATGATATATCGGCCAGAATACAATTTATTTGACATTTGAAAATACTCCGATACAACAAGACAACGATCCAAATATAGTTTTTGACAAGAGATGCTTGGAATCAAACGTCAAATTTCATGATAACTACACTCGCGAACAATAAACTGGAATCACTTCATCGCGCGTTGCTCAAAACAATTTTTTGCAATTTCTGTGCAATGAACTATGGATTGTGGTATATCATTTGAAAGGTAATTTTGTTAGCTTTCAAATAATATCAAAAAGATTTGAAATTAATTTAATTTTCTACCTAAATTTAGGGAATTATTGCAATAGGTCGAAGTTGTGGACGTCTAAATGAATAGGAAGTAATATGAAAAGATAAAAATTTTATTTACAATTTATGTTATTTACCCCTCAATATTTTGTGTTACCCCCCCTGGCCCTAATGACTGCCTGTAAACGGTTTTTAATTGACCGAATGAGTTTCCTGATGGAATCCTGTGGGATTTCCTGCCACTCTTCGACTAAAGCAGTTTTCAGGTCTTCTATCGACGCCGGAGCTGGACATCTTCCTCGTACCCGCATTTTCAGCTCGTCCCACATATGTTCAATCGAATTCAAGTCAGGACTGAGGGCTGGCCAGTCTAGTGTGGGAATCCCGACTTCTTCCAGGTACTGTCTAGTCACTGCAGCGGTGTGGCAGCGGGCATTATCGTGCATTAGCAGGAAATCTTCGCCAATAAACCCGGCGTAGGTGAGCACGTGGCCTAGCAGAATGTCGTTGATGTATCTTTCTGCGGTTAGCCCCCCTCCCCGACCTCCACCAGGTACGAATATCAACTCTGTTTTTGCTTCAATAGACATCCCCGCCCACATCATACAGGACCCACCCCCGTATGCCACTGTTTCCGCAAAACAGCATTGTGCGAATCGCTCCCCGGTCTCCTATAGACTCTCCGTCGACGGTCGCTACCATGCAGGCACATCCTGGTTTCGTCCGAGAACGGGACTCGGCTCCATTGCTCCATATCCCAATCTAAGTGATCGCGAGCAAACTGAAGCCGGGCTTGTCGGTGGGCTGGAGACAATTTGGGTCCCGTGGCTGACCTTTTTGGGGTCAAGTTCGCTTCTTTGAATCTTCGCCTCACTGTCCACTCGCTGACAGCCCTCCCTCGAACTTCTCTGAGCTGCTGCTGGACGTCCACGCCGGTCAGGTGTCGATTTCGGAGGGTAGAGGTGACAATAAATCGGTCATCTCTCAACGAAGTGCATCGCTGTCGTTCAGATCCTAATCTCCGGACTAAGTTTCCAGTCTCCCCGAACCTCTTGTATACCTTCGAGACACAAGACTGGCTCAGATGAAGCTGTCGAGCGATAATACGCTGAGACAAACGTTGCTGGATTAGGATGATGACTTGAGCGGCTTCTATAGGTGTGGTTTCCATTTTCTTTTAGATTCAGTGTTCCCAGTGACGTGAAACATTGGACTGATGACCAATTTTTATAAACGCCCACTTTTTATAGGGTTTCAGGACTACCAAACAATATGGTGTTTTGTTTTAATAATTGATGTCTTTTGTTTTTACGTTACATGACATAAGGTAAATAATCTTTGGTTATGATATTGAAAGAGGTTGAAAGCTAATAAAATTACCTTTCAAATGATATACCACAATCCATAGTTCATTGCATAGAAATTGTAAAAATTTGTTTTGAGCAACGCGCGATGAAGTGATTCCAGTTTATTGCTCGCGAGTGTATATCTCACTTTTTTAAAAATCGGAGATATTCGATATGTCGAACTCCGAACGAAGTAGTCAGAGTAGGGTTATAGTACTTCGTTCGTTCGAACTTTGGTCGGGCCCGAAACTTGGAAAGCGTAAAATCAGAGTAGACCCCAGTATGCGAAGTGTAAAATGTGCGAAGTACATATTCTAAATTCGTAAATATGTTTATATCTTGTATCGAAATATGAATCGAAAATACCTTGAACAACGAAACTTTTCTGAAACAGAAATAATAACCTCCCACAGAGTTCTATAGTAAGTTCCACGTGTAACATATTACCGATTACCTATACTTAAATATGTATACTTATTCACACGTGCAAACATCAAATATATGTTTGTATTTATGTAATTATTTCCTAAATATTTAGGTGCGGGAGCACGCCTCTCGTAAAACTCACTAAGTTATCACTGGCCCGGCTCGTAACGAGCTACGGATGAGAACGGCGGAGCGTTATTACAGTTCTGCATGTTTGTGTTTTTGCCTTTTTATGCCCTTTTAGACCTTACTTTAATACTTTTAGATACTTACATTTAATGACGTTTTAGGAGATTGGATGAAAAACATGCTGTTGGGTTACCTGATGATGTACCACCTTATATAACATACACTGCCATTTGTCTGAAGTTCCGGGGTTTATGAATATGATGCCGATGGGGCCTTGAGACTAAGCGGGTTGTCTAAAGAAAGTATACTTCCAAGAATAGCGACAGAGGGTAACTGATTGATCTTCGACGACAATCGACGGTGCATATTCTGAAGGAGTTCCTTTGTCCTTGGCCGTGAATTCTGCGCATGTAATTCTATGTAGAGAAATCGAGTTCAAACGAAATTTGGCAATAGAGAAGTTTACAATGTTTTTTTTCTTAGATATAAAAAGGTTTGAAAATTAAAAAAAAACGCGTATTATTTTTACGATACCTTTTTCAAATTTAGATGTTGGCCGACCAGCGTGTGACGTCACCATACATTTACATACGAACGATATATCAGTGTTTATTAATAGTGGTGTTTATGACAAATAAATAAAAATTAAATGCTGTTCGTTGGTAAGCGGTGTAACATTTGTTCCAATAGCTCATTCTTTATAAGCTCTGTATTTCTATATCTGTATTTCATTATATTTGTCTTTGTATCTGAAACATTACTCTTTTCATTAATATATAGTACTGGCTGGAAACAGTCCTACATGTTAAAAAATTTAAATTCTGAGAGGACGCCAGGAGAAATCTACTAGGCTACGTCAACGAAAAAGTACCTAATCCAGGCGACCACGCTGGCGCGCGTCGAGGAGGAATCTAGGCGGCCATGCCGTCGTGTTAATTCTAGGCGGCCATGTCGTCGTGTAAAATCTAGGTGGTCACGCTGTGGATAGAAGAAATCTAGGCGGCCATGAAAAACAAAAGAATCTAGAGGGCCGCGGGGGAAGGGGAGAGGGGAGATAAAATTGGAGGGTGGGAAGAAAGTCGGACGCCTGTCATCTCGGCCTCCAGTGCGATTTAAAAAATATAAACGCAACCAGAGTAGAAAAACTGCGACGTTGAGTTGGCCTACTACTCTCGCCGGTCACCGCTGTTCTGGTCCGTCGCTCTTTGGGCGCTGGTGGTCCTGCTGGCGGTTGTGCTCGCCTTCATGGCTTGGAGCGTGCGCCTTGCTGGGCGCCGCCTCTCCTGGCGACTTACCGTGAGTTTTTGGTGCTCCAGAACAAGGAAACGGACACTTCTACAGACTTTTTATTTTATGGACATTTATCTAAATTTTGTAATTTTGTAACCTTTTTCCTTTCTAGTTAGAGTTGTTTACCACCGTATTCAGTTAGCTCATAGTTATAACATTACAGTTTGTCATAGTTCAGAACACGACAACGCATCACTTGAGAACGACGGGACCGATTTGGCTAATTTTTTTTTCAAATGTTCGTAATGGTCCAAATAAGGTTATTAGAGAAAGAAAAGTTGGAAAAGTTGCCTGGAAAATTGGAAAATTCGGTAAAAACTGAAAGTGCTTTTTTGTATGAGATTTTTGTATGAACTCAAGACCATAACTCACGATTCAAACGATGGATATGCGTAATTCTTTTTTTGTTTTGTTCATTATGGTCCTGGAAAAGTTTTCAGAAAAAAAAATATCGATATTTGAAATTATGAATTTTTTTTATTGAAATTTGGACAGGAAAACGTCTGTCGGGTCAGCTAGTGACAAATGGCGCTTCCCTAGAATTTGAAGGACAATCGAATGTAACATCTTTTCATATTTAAACAGTACGGTAACTTTGTTAAATTAGATTAGTTACAAAGAAACTAACAGTCAAGCAGTGTAAATTGAAGGAGTAAAACAATTTCCCAAGAAAGAAAATACATTTAAGTCACTTTATTTCTCTTTCGACTTTAGATGAATCTTCAAAAATAAACGCATTGAACCGCCAATCGCTCACCGGTTGCTTGCTCTAACTGATAGTCGTTTAACTTTTTAACACCATCGGTCAGCTCCGCGCTTCGGGTTCAAGAAATAAAACGTAAAAATTTAACTATTTCAGTTCATTGCGGAAGTGCTAGCTAGCTACAATTTTAAATAATAATTAATTAGAATCAGCGTTAGAAATAACTGCTGTCGTTTTATGGACTTCACTAAGAAAAAACCGTTTAATAAAAAAAAGTTCAATACTTTGTGGGTTTTTAGAAATAATTTTTAAATGACACCCATGTCATTTTTTCAGACTAAACTGAATAGCTTACATTAGAATTCTGTGTTGTAGGTCCAGAGATAACTTACAGATTATATGTATTCATTTAGGGTGAGGTAATAAGGTAGAATACGGCCAGAAAGTACCAAGATTCTGAAAAAAATAGTAGCATGTTAACTAAGGAATAAAAGGCACCCATTTCTGACGAGATATTTAGTTAGTTACAATAATTCGAGTCTGAAATGGGTGCCTTTCACCCGAATTAAAGACTCTACTTTTCATTTCGAATATGAGGAAAGTAAACACAAGTCATATATGCAAAAAATATTTATTAAAAAATGTGTTGGTATACAAATGTGTTACTTAAAATTAATAGTGAACTACGAGCAATTTGTGAATGCAAAAGAAAGGTTTTTTCCTGGAATATTAATATTAGATACCGTTTGTGAAATTTGAGTATCATGTAGAGGTATATCAGTAAATGTCGGAGAAGGCATTCTTTCGTTGATAGAAGAAAACGCTGGTTGATTGTCCCTGACTGGAATTAGATTATTTCTAATTTATGTCAATGATGTATCTAAATTAATTTTGACGCGGTTTAATCTGTGTCTTAAATAACATCACAAACAAAAATTCTACAAAGTTAAGAATTAATATAGTATTAATCTAAGTGTGCCTGTATAGGTTTCTGCCGTTGCCCAGTGTAATTACGATTTATTGACTAAATTTTTTTTAAACTACTTTTCGGCCCTAGAGCTTAAACGTATCATTTTTAGCCCACTTCTTAGATAATCTATGGTCTACTTTCACAGTATGAGAAATGAAATAGTAGATTGTTAACTAAGGGATGAAACTATTGACTATTGACTATTGACTCGAACTATTGGCGCTCTCACTTCGTTCGAGCGCCAAAATATCTCGTCAGAAATGGGTGCCTTTCACTCGAATTTAACACTCTACTTTTCATTTCGAATATGACGAAAGTAAACACAAGCCATATATGCAAAAAATATTACTTCAACTTCTCAAGAATTTGCATTAATCTCGCTTTCCCGCCTTTTTTTTTCTTTTTTACGCGCAACATTTTTCAAGCGTCATAATGCCAGCTTTTGAGTAGTACTTATTGCTAGCTAGCTTGATAAAAAGAACTTATCATTATAGATTATTTCTAATTTATGCCAATGATCTATCTAAATTAATTTTGACGCGGTTTAATCGGTGTCTTAAATAACATCATAAACAAATATTCTACAAAATTAAGAATTAATATAGTATTAATCGAAGTGTGGCTGTATAGGTTTCTGCCGTTGCACAGTGTAACTACGATTTATTGACTAATTTTTTTTTAAACTTCTTTTCAGCCCCAGAGCTTAAACGTATCACTTTCAGCCCGCTTCTTAGATAATCTATGGTCTACTTTCAGAGTATGAGTATGAGAAATGAAAAAATACTTTCGCCCACAATTAATTGTTTGTTCTACAGGGAATCTAACCGGGTATAATTTGCACAGAGACACTGCTTGACTGAGAAAACTGACATCTGAAACTATTTATACAATTTTAGCAGTATATTTATTTGATTTAGTGAAAAATTCGTTACTGAGATGACTCACATTTAATGATTTTTCGATACATTTACTATATTTTATTATCATGCCTGTCAAAAGCTTCCTCTACGTACGCCAGGTAATATCCACAATCCGGTTTGTACCAACCAACTATAGGGTTAGAGCCACTAAATAAGCGAGCCGAGAGCATTTTTTAAAGACAAAGTTGTCAAAACCGTTGATACATTGTCCTTAAGAGTTTTTTTTAATGTAGGAAACAGACTGAACTTACAAGACGCTACGTAAGAACATTATCTGATGGTGATCAAAAAAAAGCTTTAATTCTCTTAAATTGTATATAGAGAGACGTATTAGAAATACATTTATTTGGGTTACATTATATGATGCTACGTTTTATGACGCTCGCTGATCCAAACTATTTGGTTCAGAACGTGTGTAGCGTGTAGCTGCTGTGATTGGTCTGTTTCTAGAAACACACATCAGTCGCCCTTTAGTATTGAATGTCAAAGTATTAATTTGGCAAGATAAGACGCGCGTGGTAATAGATGGTCAGCGAAGACACAGAGAGGCTGTCAGATCGAGTTCAAAATCACGCTGTAACCGATATTTGGATTTAGTTCCTTCTTTATCGTTCTAACTTATTTACTGCTACTTTGAGTTTTTTTAAGTGAACGTGACCATTTTGAAGAAATCAAAGTAGAAACATACATTGCAACGCATGACCTACCGAGGCAAAATTTTTTCCGCTTCTTTCGTGGTGTTACACGCGCTGACACGTCCGAGTGCGAAACATGCCACGACATGTGTCTGCCGATGTTCCGCCACGTTAGACATGATTCAAGCTTATATCCGTTCCGTAACTATATACATATATGTGTTGTTTTATCTATTAGTATTTGGTATTTGTTTTATACATTATAAAAAGTTGATGGACTATTATGGATTTGTTTAATAGTTGTGTTAAACAATCACGGAGTGCAGCCACAGAATTATGATTGCTCTACATTCATGTATTCCGTTGAGCGCATACTTGCATTTAAATGTCTTGACAAGACAGTCTCATCATAGTGTGCATTTGTGCAAGTCTATAAGAACGGTGATAGTCTAGATAACTACTCTGGAATCACATTTGTGAGGTCGTGAATGCGAACTAAGGCTACTACCATTACTAAGGCTACTGTAAGAAAATCCTTACAATGCTTTCCTTCACCGGCGAGATAGTGAAATTGGAAAAAAACGAGTGACGAAATATTTACGAGTCAGTGATTATACTCGTAAGTATAAACAATGGTAGTAGCTTTAGTTCGAATTCATGACCTCACACTTGTGAATCGAGATTAATTATCTAGACTATCACCGTTCTTATGGACTTGCACAAATGCACACTATGATCCTAGTACTTGGGGGCATGCAGATTTCCGCATGCCCCCCAAAAAATGTGCATTTTCCATCAATCTGCATTAAGCCCGGGAGGCAGGGGGTGGCCCAAAAGGCCATTGTGATGCAATCACAAGGACATCTCGATTCGGGAGGACTGTGTTCTGCAGTGGAACGTTATAGACTGAAATCATATTATTATGTGCGATCTTTTGGGTCTGTGTCGTTTTGTATGAAGATTGGATTGTTATAGTTCGGAATTAGAGGTTTACAATAAATAAGTCATAAGAGTATTCGAAAACTCTAGGATAGTTCTCCCCTATTGCCTAAATAATCTTACGTTACGCCCCACCCACATATGCCCGAAACAGTATTGTGTAGATCGATATTATTTATCGAACTACCTACATATATCACGCTTGTGAAACTCGAACTTTATTATAAATTTAATATAACAATTAATAATAGGACGTTAATAAAATGATTACATAAACATTACTTACATTACATATTTGTATGGCTAACGGCCAGACACATAGGATTTTTGGCTAACTGTTTTTGCAATGTAACTATCTATTTAACAAATAAATAAATTAAAATTTGATAGTACCTATTCTCCGGTAACTATTCACGTTACATTCAGATGATAACTTTCCTTAACACCAGTGCAATAAAGCATTTTTTCTCATTACAAGTTCAAACAGAGCCCGAAAGTTACGCGAGCTTTGCGTCCGTTGCGTCACGTCGCACAACTTAACCTGCCAGTTTACGATGTTTGTTTAACGAGCCACTATTTGCCGTGGTTGCTGCTCTGTTACCGAATTTTGGAATAATTTCTGTAGCTGCTTTTTGTTGTAATCCGCCCCTTTAGGTAAAGTCTAGGTTAATTATAATATAGTATTTCATATACTGGTTGTCGATAGTTTTGTACCCAGATATGCCCGAGCTCACTCCCATCCGATCCCAAATCATTCTGTCGTCTCCTAACCTATCGATTATAGAGTATAAGTGAAATAATAGAATAGAAGTGACTTGCTATTCCCATTAGGATCAGGTAGGCCCCATCCCCCCAAAGGAGAATTGTGGGGTGTAATGGATAGTGTAAAGGAAAACTCCTCGTCCTGTTAAACTTGCAATTCCCCATTTTCCCAACCTTTTCACCAAATCCATTCCTAAATTTCCAAAGTTTCACGAAACACCCAGAGGACCCAAGTATAATTTTATTAAATTGGTTCAATTTTCTCGTAAATATATATATTAGGAATTACAAAAGAATGTAACCGTGGGGTTGAAAGCGAAGAAAGGTACGAACTCTTAGTCTTACCTCTTAGTACAACAGTGGACAGCTATGGTTCGTAGGACAAATACTAGATCTTGAAACAAAACCGATTTTTTACCAATACTGCAACACTCATTCACTATAAGTCATGCAGATTGCAGAACTGTAGCTGAGCCAATGGAATTCGTTACAAAGTTACCGCGAGCGAGTAAAGTTTTTATGTGGCAGTTGGTACACCTGATAGAAATTGGTTACTGTGATGATTAGGACGTATGTTTTTAGCAAGAATATTAAATTGTAAGTTATTTTAGCATTTAAGTTTATACCTTATTAATCGCGCTCGATTGACCATGTTACCTGTCTCTCACAGAAGACTACCTTGAAATGTACTGCATTTCCTACTTTATCCCATTTCCCTAATGTACGTACGTGTTCTGGTAGTGTGTGAGATATGCCAGAGCCCATTCCTATCCGATCCTATCCTTCCCCATTTTCCCAACCTTTTCTTCAAATCCATTCCTATATCTCCAAAGGTAGGCAGCGCATCCGAGAGCGTGCCAGTGATTGTAATTTTGCATTAATGTTGGCATGTATCGCGGATGTACATGGGTTACAGCACCATCCACCATCAGGTGGACTGTATGCTCGTCTGCCGACTTCGTCCATAAAAAAATGCCTAAGCCAATGTGTCCGTATCACTGATAGTATGTATTTAAGTATTTTTCAAGCCGACTGCACGCTTCTATTGAAGTGAAAAGAAATTTCCACTATTTATTTTGGCCGGTCCTCAGCTCTCGGGCCGTTTTCATTCGTTCTTGAAACGCTAAGTGGACATCCTTAAGTGGTGTTTGGTCAGGAGGGATTTACCTTTGCTCTTTTCTTACGACCCTCGTCCCACTCAATCAAACGCAGTTAGGCTCAAAGCTTAAAACGCTTTCCCTTTGTAATTTTTCATCGTTTCAACGCCAAATGTTTTTTTGGTTGCCGCCTAATCTGTTCGATTCAGGAAATTACGATTTATGAATCAATGCTATCATTATTCAGCAAAATAATGTCAAACATAATGATTCCGATATTGCCAGAAGTAATGTTAAACGTAATATTTAATTACCAAAGTTATTTTGAAGTTGAGAGCGATGAGAAATTATTAATAGCCTATCGGCTAGCCTAAATGTTAAATAATTGATCAACTGAATGTTGATTAATTATTAAATGTAATAATTAGGGAATCTGAAGCTAACAATGTCTAAATATTGCACTCCACTCGTCTATACCTATGTCAAAAATGGCAAGTCAACGAATCGAAAATGAACCAATTTCTGTTTGGAAAATATCTTCATCATTTGTTAATGAATTGTGTGAGGCCTTGTTGATTATATAAAATGGTTTGTGCAGAAATAAAATACTTGAATATATACAGGCTATGCCTAATTTTTTTCCGAAACCGGAAAGCATACATTCTTGACGAAATTTTATTTGTAATAAAATCAGTTCTTTATAGGTTTTACTAAAGTTTTCATACAAATTTGCTAACTACAAAGCATTTATATTTTAAAAAATAGTGTACCTACTCTATAAGTATGTCAATTAGTTTACACATTTTACAGACATGACATGTTTCATGATGACATTATGACACAATATATGTTTTCAAGTTCCGGGAAAAGATGGAACACATTATTTTTTAACTTTATTTAACATATACACAAACTGACTAAACTAATCATATTGCACTAAAAAACTTTATGCAATATGATTAAAAAAGCGACAACCGAATATAACTCACATATTGCGCAAGAAAGGGTATCCTGACCCTTCAGTAGCAACGCCCTGACCGCCGCAGTTTTACCAGTCGTTTGTATTCAGAGGGCTGCATCACGTATCGTGGACACGGGACTTCACTTATACTCATTCTCTTCATAGTTTTGGACTAACATTTCCATTGGGAACATTTTACGTGCATGATATATTTAGTTGTTTTATGTGGGTTTGAATATCTCTTAACTATCTGTTTTATCAACATTCGAATGTATGCAGTTATAGTTCGAAAAATAAAAATCAGAATTCATGTAAAAATTCTAAGAGTTGATGTTTCCTTCTGTATTTTTTACGAGTTTTCGAAAGAACAGAGGATTAGTTGTACAATCCTTTTGCCGTACGTACCTGTCTGTATAGGAATATCGAATTTGTTGTCCTTTGTATATATCGGTCAAGATTTTAAACCGGTTTTATTTTCATGTTTCGGTCCATCGATGATTAAAATGCCATTTTGGCCTATTGTACTTTATACACATAATTTTAATCCTATTTTAATGATGACTCTAATCGTATTTTTCATGACGTTTCCATCAATCCACAATGGGCCCGCGTTGTGGATTATGGTCCGAAACCATACCCCAGCACGTTATTAACCACCAGTCACCACTCCAGTGATTTACTAAGGGAGGCTTTTGTCCTGCAGTGGGATGTTTATAGGGCCTTATATCATAACGATATCATAACGCAAAATCAACAAAAATGGCGTTTAAGACAAATAGCCCCTTAACCGCCTTATACGAACATTTTGATTGATATTTGACCGATTTCTCTAAATAACAGTTTTCAAATGTTTACCTAACGTTCATTTCAGGTGTAAAATGATTTAGAATAAGCAGAATTATACGAATATTTTTTCGAAAAAAGTAAATCATAAACAAATTACAAAGCAGCATATTCTACAGGTTTCTATAGGATTTAACCACATGAGACTCAAATTTGTAATAAAAATATGCACCTGTCTATATGATTGTGTTTCCAACTACTCTGTATAATCACAAGTTTTATTCATTTTAATTCGGATGTGAAAACTTTTCTTGTAAGTAGAAGGGAAATGAAAGCTGAAAGAAACAATTATGTCTGTCTACTATTTCTAGTCACCGTGTACGTAAATGAAAACACATAAGTTTGCCGCGAAATTGTCAAGGAATCGATACCGTTTACTTACTCGTAGCTACCGCTACCTTCGTTTAGTATTCACCTCGCGGACCAAGTGTGTTACGCTCCTACGAAAAGGTACTCTATAATTTTATTTCCTCGACCAAAATGCAGTTACGGGAAACTGATACTTTTGTAAAAGATCTTTCAAGTTGAAAGATTTCATATGTTTTGAATCTGGGTGTGTAGTATTGTGTTTTATTTATTTCCATATAACTGAGTGCTTCAGTTAAGTAGAAATATGATAAGAGGATACAATGATAGGCTTTTGGTTTCTTTAGCATTTCCTTCTATTTTAGGGAATTTTTAAAGAATTTCTTTTGTAGCGATTACGACTTTCTGAAAAGTATTCAAATAAGAGTGTTCAAATGTGAGTCTACTCACAAAAAACCACAGGTCCGAAATCGCAAAAAACGAAGTTATTCGGGCCATTCCTACCACGAAAACGTTCATTCCGATTACGTAACTGTGAATTTTACAATGTTTCAGCTATATTTATACATTACCTTTCCCGGCTTATATATAACGATTCCATATAAAACTTCGAGTCACGTGCTAAGACCGCGAGTCGACTTTACGTCGTTTGTTTACCGACTGTTTGTTTCCACTCTTGTTTATGTTTACCCGAGTTTTGTTTATACGATTTGTTTGATGTATTTTGTATGTAGCTCATTCTAATCTTACTCTAGACTTGTAGCATAGCTAACTGAAAAACCTAAGATTTTTGTTTTGTAAAACAAAGGTAAATTTTCTTGTTACTTTTTCTTTTTGTTATGAATGTTCTTCTTTCATATTACAAAATGAAAATACAGTACCCGGCATTAAATACGGTACGTCATGAATTTAAATTGTCTTTATTTGTATTAAGTACGGTATTTACAGATGGTTTTTACATTACAGAATACCTATTGCATACTAGTCTGGAGAACAAACTTTACGTGCATAAATTTGTCACGCTTATAAGAATGTGGTAATCGATATCTCATTTGTGATGTACCATGTATATCGCCAGGTACTGTACTGTACATCTGTTCACCCTATTAAATTATTTGTACACTTCGCGTTCTTGCCATGGAAATTTTATTGCAAGTACACAATATGAAATAACTATCGGAATTCTCCGGTATCGCAAGTATTGAATTCGTTACACAAATAAATGTGGTTACATTGATTCACAGTACAAGCATTATTTCAAACAATTTATAAATTTACCTTGTGAATATATTTACATTTTTTTTTATGTTGCCCCATTAAACTCAAATTTCTTTTTCAATGAATGTCTGGATCACGAGGAAACGCTGGTCATTTAAGACCAACATTTTCAACATTTAAAGTTGTATAAAAATGTCGATTTAAGTTTTTTAATTGCATTGATCTTGTAGTTTTGCTGGTTGTGCGTAGACGTAATTTTATCTGTTTTAAGTGTTTTTTACCAGAAGAATGATTGTGCAATACACCAGCTAGTTAAAAATTTCACCGAAAGTTCACAAAAAAGACTGTATCACCAACTGGTTAAAGATATCACTGAAAGTTCACAAAAAAGATTGTATAGTAGGTAGTATAATGAGGTGCGACGGTAACAACTTTATGGCGTTGCCATAATCACTTGGGGATATCGGGTCATCAATTCACCCCGCGGGCTCAGTGCGGATTGGTGGATTGTTTAGTGTGATAATAGTATCTAATTGTAATCTTTTTCCCATATTTAGGCAATTAAGGTCAAATTATATTGTCATAGCATGAAACTTATTATTACACGAAGTAGAAACCTCTTTCTTTGCTTCCAAAATTATGAGCGACATTTAAAATTAATTCCCTAACCTTTGAATAAACTTGGCGTAGGCTTTGTTTTTACAGTGCAAACATGTTGTAAATTAAGCTCATTAAGGTTTATATTTAAACTAGTCTATTAAATTAACTTATTTTTTTGTGGAAATACTAAAATAAAATTTCCTGTGCGTTGTCTCAAAATAACTGTGAGATTTTCGTGTTTTTCACATATACACCGTATTTATCTATTAAACGCATCTTATCGACGCGGACTACCCGCCTCTTCAGTCAGCTCGTGACCATTTTTGATGCAACTCATCCGAAACGCCGAGTAAAGTAAATATGGTTACGCGTTAAGAACCGTTTAATAGATAAATTTGTTTCAAAACTTATAAAATTATATATTCGTATTTAACGCATAATGCGAATTACCCATTACGCGACTCTATTCCACCTCATCCCGAGGGATATTCGCACGGCCCTTATACAAAGCTTCCCCAATGCTGTCCTCTGCATAACAACGCATCTTACTGGCTTGTACCAGGTCATTG
Organism: Sesia apiformis; assembly: GCA_914767545.1. Taxonomy (NCBI): domain Eukaryota; kingdom Metazoa; phylum Arthropoda; class Insecta; order Lepidoptera; family Sesiidae; genus Sesia; species Sesia apiformis. The sequence goes on from OU611958.1 coordinate 4,977,749, forward strand.
ATATGTAGGTTTCTTCTACAGCACAGAGTACAGTGTAGTGTAGAGTAGTGTACTACTACAGTGTAGGAGAAAGCACAGAGCCTTGCGAGACACCAACATTAATTGACATAGTGTCAGAGCAGCTACCGTCAGCAACGTCTTTGATCCTTCGTCCACCTAAAAAACTGAAGACCCAATCGCATAATCCCTCGTGTAAACCCGAATGACGCTAACTTGGAAAGCAGTGCATTGTGCTAAACCTGGTCCAAAACCTTTGAGATCTCGAAGCTAACGGCTATAGTCGGTATGACATAGTGAACCCGAATTAAACAGTGCACAATATTTACTCAAAGGTAACGATGTTTTTAAAACAACATGTCAAGGATTTCGATTTGCAAGTCCATGAATAAAATGTATGGCGACGCATAACTACATCTGAGATCTCCGCAGGATTGCTCCTGATTTATTCAACCCCAAAATGTGTGTTGTATAATATTTTTATGTGGTATGAGAAGGACTTGTGTAAAGGGAGGATCTTTACTCCTTAATGTCTCCTCGTATGTTGAAAATGAGACAGTGCCTGAAATTAGCAACGGTCTAGTATTTTTTTTTTGTGGCATATGTTTAAAATACGTGAAGATCGCGATAAATCCGATAGTCTTCCAATAGTAAATGGCTAAAATTAAAACAAACTTCTTTAGTGTTGCTTTAGTCTACTAACACCTTTAGCGGTCCAATAAGTTTGGGCAATAAGAGATTCATCTGTCACTTTCATGACGAAGTGGTTTTTTTATGGAAAGAAAAAACGTTAGTAGAGCTGACAGTCCACCTGGTGGTAAGCGAATACTATGGGTTGCCTATGGGCATCTGTGATATATACCAACATCAGTCTAGAATGACAAACATTGGCACGCTCACAGTTGTTCTGTCTACCTTTGAAGATTTAAAGCAATGGGTTCGGAAAAATACGGTAGAATAAGCTGAGATGGGATGGGAATGGGCTTTAGTGTATCTGACTCCCTACCGAAACACGTACATACATAGAGAAAATAGGATGAAGTGAGAAATGCAGTACATTTCACGTTAATCTTCTATGAGAGAGGAGTAACGTAGCCAGCGACTGTGGGATTCAGCGTGCACCCACCCCCCCCACCCCTCTCCAAGTTTATTGACAGTATGGCAACATAATGACAGTTATTTGAGTTGAGTTACTGCTGTATCACCAGTTCTTAGGGCTAGGTATTACAAGCCCTGCATTTTCGCCGAAGTACTCCTAAGTAACTCAATCAATACATAAATAAGGAAATTGTCATGAAAAATACGTTGAGTGCTAAAGTAAGTTGTAACTTGCTCAGAGGGCCGTTGGGGTTAAGTATCATCAAATTCGTTATTTGTCCTCAATTCTTTCTGACATATTCGCTGACCATTAATTTGTTTGGAGATTGGGCTCAAAGCCGACGGGGTACTGCTAAATGCGGTACACCCCGTTTCCCATGAATTTAGTATGGGGGTCAGAAGATACATGGTTGTGGTACGTTAATTTATTGCATGTTTTTTTGTCCACAGACGGGGTTAATGGCCTTTAATGGGCTTTTTGTATAAGTTACAATGACCTCTGTTCTTGTAGAACTGTTCCGAAGTCAATGTGCTGTTTCCTGGTAATTGGATATATTGATAGTAAAGATACTGGAATAATAAAAATAATTACCTAGCCTAGGGGTATCTATACTCGGCTCAAAATCGTGTGATCGTGAGTTCAAATCCCCGCTCTGTACCACTGAGTTTCTCCTTAAGTATAGATTTTTTTTAAATGTCACTAGCTTGGCGGTGAGGGGAAACATCGTGATGAAAACCGCATGCTCGAGAAATTTAAAAAAATCTTGAGTTAGTACTGGGTATGTATGGTATGAAAGTAAGTATGTACGTATTTGAGTATGTATCCACCAATCCGCGCACTGGGTCCGCGTTGTGGACTACGGTGAGTAACTCCCTAGTGATTTATTAGCGGAGGGCTGTGCCCTGCAGTGGGACGTTTATAATAGGCTGATACATATAGGCTGATTTGGTCGTATACATGTGTAATTATTACATGGATTACAATTCCATTGAATAATTAACATTGATGACAATTTGGTGCTAGGAAAACATCAGTTTACTTTCATTTTATTTTTACGTGATATTGGCATTTTAACGTCTGTGGCGGCCATATAAAACAGTATTTTTAAGTGGATTCTGTCGGCTGTAGAAACTGGGATTTGTACATTGGTACGAGTATATTATATATGACATTAGAAGAAAGAGACGACCACTCACATATTCGCTGTCTAATTTTGACTATTTAGAAATTTGTTGTTGGAAAAGTTTGAGAAGGATGGGAAATAGAGAGAATCATACATCTAATTTAATTCTAATTTCTAATTTCATATATACTCGTATTCTCATACCGTCCCAACGGGTTTTCTTAATTTCATTGGACGAGGAAAACGAGACATGACGACACATTCACTGGATGAGACACTTTCAGGTAAAGGGTTGGGATGAGAAACGAACGGGAAGTGGAATGGTATCTAGTAACTCTCATGCACTTGTGAAAGATGTTTGTACTTTTGACGGCGTAAGTGAGAATTCACATGGGCTTAGCCCAGGATGTGGGTTTCTTGATTCCTCCGATATAAATTCACTTTAGTTTCGCTTTATGAATATAAGCCATGATTAGTTGTAACTCGGACGTTACAGCGATGAATATATTGCAGCATGTCCTGCAAATTCAGCCGAATCGAAATAAAATATGCAAAGCCAGTTGAATGAAATTGGAATGAACATACTTATTCAAATCTCGCTCATATATTTTTTATTTCTCATTGTACGCACCTGACGTGTGCAATATTGCACCTGGGGTCTTGCGGGAGCCACGCGCCTGACATATTGGTAGCACTATGGTGTAAGGGTCCGCTCACTCTGGTGTGTTGAGCATTATTATTATAAACAAGCTGGTGCTCGTGCCTTCGTTCGCGTGGATTTAATTAATAATGGTATTGATGCAATTTGTAAAACGTTAAAAAATTCAGTCAATTTACTGAATTTTAATTAAAAATACCTATACAGAAAAAAGCATTTTCATTTAATTCATTTTTCATTTTCATTCTAAGCCGCGCAGCCTCAGAATGAAAATGAAAAATGAATTTATTTTGCAAACTATGCTTTACAAGTTGTTTACCAGTTGTTCCCACACTAGACATGCTTGTATCGTGGGAACAGTGGGTACGACTTACAACGTGGATACGACGGATACGACTCGTGGATACGAGGTAATTTAAAATCATGTAAGGTTAACAACATAAGATTTTCTTTTTAATTTTATGTTTTTAAAGCATTACAAACCAATTTGTTTTTGAGAATTATAAAACTTTATTTCAGATACATGAAACATTCCAGATTAATGATAATATTTAAGTCTTTTAAATAAATACAAAATTTGACACCTTGTATTTTGACCCCCTGGAATAAATAATTTACAAAAAATGCTAAGATATATTGTGTTTAAGTATTTGTATTGTAGAATATTTGTAATAAGTTCCTAGTTCATAGGATCATCTCATTTTTTTCCTATACAAACTTTGACATCCCATTTTACCCCCTTTGAGGTTGAATTTCGAGAAATCCTTCTTAGTACGTTTTTAAGTCGGAAAAGAAAATTACTATCCAAATTTGAAGTTTTTAGCTCCAGCGGTTTTGGCTCGACGTTGATGTGTCAGTCTGTTCATTGTGTGCCGCTTTATTGTCTGAACACGTTTTCGAAAGCGGCTTTCTTTAGTCCACCACAGACACAGACCACTCTCCCCAACGTGATCTCTGATGACTGATGACAGACGACAGACGGATGGTTGTCACGGGGAGAACAAAAACACGCATCATCGCGCGCGACGATATCGTTCGGTTGCCTTCGACGGCACCTCGCAAAACTCCAGTTCAAATCGCTCAAATAAACCAATATAATCGGTTCGCGAGCCCAGTGATAGTGAGTGAACAACATTAAGATAACAGGCTGTCCTGGATGTGCTGCGCCTGGAGCCTTCCGGGTACGTACTTGATGACATTTGCTATAATCATTTCATTTCGGCTATTTTTCCCAATTAATTTTGCACTCCGCATCCTGCTGGTCCTTCGTCCTGGCTCTTACCGGATTCTCCTTCCCGTGAGTTCCCGTATCTTGCCTGAACGCACTCATTAAGTGGTTTCCACCCCGCACGCGATTGTAAAAGTATTGTAAAATATTATTGTAAAAGAACATTTTTTTCTTTGCGTTCCGTGTGTTAATTGTGAACGTGCCTTAAATATCGATGTAGAAAAATATGTAGGTAAGATTTTAAAATTCAGCATTTCATGTTTCAGGAAGGGGGGGGGGGGGTTCTATTATTGCATTACGGGGTTGCTTTTATGTTAGAAGTGGGTTTTGCAATTGTATTACGCATTTCTTCAATGTCCAATTTTTTTCTGATGTATGATCTTACATTATGAATTCAGAGTGTGGGTATTACCACCTGCATTTATGTGGGGTGGATTACGTCTCGAAGGAGATAGGTCTGAATTTTATTAACTTCTTCTAGGAATAAGTTATAAAGTCTGAATTATCATTCCTGTAGTCTTAAAACCCGTTTAATAAAAGAGTCTCCAGAAAATGGTCTGTAATATACGTATTGAAAGAAATTAATATATAAGAAAAGTATTTTTTATTGTATTGGTGTAATTCGAAACGGAGAGTTGATCCAGAAATATAAGTTCATGGTTGTTTCTTTTGGTATTGCCTCACCTTATCTATATTCTCTCCAATAATCCGATGTATGTGAGTATGTATGTATTTTGCATGCGGATATGTATATTGTATGTATTCAATGCAATGCGACCAGCCCTTTCAATATTCACTGCTGGACATGGGTCTTCTTATGCACTTAAAACGCCACTCTGGCCAAGCGGGTTGGCGAGTCCACTCTTCAAGAGGTGGTGTAGTTGCTCAGGGCTTGTGGTAGCCGCTTTTTTATCCCTTAGTCGCCTTTCACGACACCCGCGGGAAGAGGTGGGGAGGTGCTAGTCTATAGCCGGCCAACACCAAAGGGCACATTGTATGTATTACGTTACATTATTCTTTTGTACTTTTTGTTTTATAATTCAAAACTGCGCCTGCTATCCTTTTTCTGTATAATCAGGTTGACTGCTAAAGAATGCCTTATGGCATGAAGTCTGCTTTTTGTACATATCATTGTGCAATAAAGTTTAAATTAATAAACATAAAATATTTGTCGCAGGCTTTATTATCATGGCTGCAGTGTACTGTCATATGTCTTCATCGAGAAGTTCTCGTAACTAGGTAGCAAACTAAAGTGGTTGAAGCACTTGTAAAATTAATTATTCCTCATTGTAACTAAGGTAAGGTTCGGACACGGGACGAGTTGAATTATTTACGAAGACTACCCTTGGGAAATCACAAGTGCGAATTGGATAGACAGGACCGTCGGCTCGACAATTTACTAGCACACCTTTCGACTGCGACAGAACCTACGTGCCCAGAAGTTTTACACGATGACCTGATAACTAGTTTTGTAGACACCGAAAAAAGATTTTCTATGATAACTTACACAAGTCTTCGATATGTTGACTAGGTTGATTAATATATTTTTGGAAAAGTATTGAAACTTTAGGAAACATATATCTAAATTGTATTTATTATTCAAATTAAGCACCTTCTAATCTAATACACCTTGAATAACGTTTTGAAAGTTGCTCAATTGCCTTGGAAAAAAGGCTTGATCTTGGGTATCGAAAAAAGACTTTACAGCGTACATGACCTAATCATCTCCGTGAAATTTTATACCATCCAAGTGTTTTTCAAATTGGTAAAAAGGTGAAAATCAGCAGGAGCTAGATCCGGAGAATATGTCGGATGCTGCATCAACTGAAACTCAGCCGTTCGGATGGCAGCGTCTGCAACCTCAGACCGATGCGCAGGTGCCTTGTCATGATGAAAAAGCAACCCGGCACGCAATTATCCACGTCGTTTATTTTTAATTTTCTCGTGTAGTAGTTTTTTGATCAATGTTACGTAATACTCTCCAATTATTGTCTGTCCTTTATTTAAATAATCGATCATAATGATACATTCCGCATCCCAGAAGACCGAGGCCATTATTTTGCCAGCGGACGCAGAGACTGAATCTCTTGGCTGGCGGGGAGGACAATCTTTTCCGCACCTTACTTTGGTTCCTCGTCTCAGGGTCAAAATGGTGAACACACGTTTCATCAACACTCACGAAACGCAGTCGAAAAGATTCTGGGTCTCAGTCAATAATTGCCAAATTTTGCTTTGAAATGTCTACTCTTGCTTTCTTTTGTGCGTCTTTTAACATTCGAGGAACCCAACGCGCTGCCACCTTTTTGAATTTAAATGATTTTAATGAAGGTATGAGTTAAAATGAACTGAATTGTCCTTAACAAAAGCTTCATAATCTCAACTAAATGATGAATAGTCACACGTCGATCTGTCTTAACAATTTCTTATTTTTTTTTAATGTTGTCTTCAGTAGCAGCGGTTGTTGGGCGCCTAGAGCGAGTCTCGTCGTTACAGACGGTTCTGCCGCGTTTAAATTCCGCGCACCAGTATGCTACTGTAGAATAAGACAGAGCATTGTCTCCCAAAGTAGACTGCAATCCTTCAAAAAATATTTCGTAGAAAAAAAAATCAGGTAGAAATATTTAATAACCGCACGAACTTCTATTTTCTCCATTTTGCACACTAATAAAGTTCCCGCCAAATGTAAACAACTAAAAGAAATATTGGTGACAGTTTTTTTTTTAATTCTTTTGGCACTGGCTACTACTGAATTTGAGATTCGAATGTAATAGGATGCATTCGTATATACAATTTAATGTAAAGTATCCGATTCCAGAAACTTATTGATCAACCTAGTATTAACTGTGACTTGTTCACCATAAATGAGAAAAAGTCATGGTCAATGAGCTGCGGTTTGAAGTTTCGCTCGACTTTGTTGATCTCAGCAGCAAAAAAAAATCTAAATCCATGAATATACTGTACTTCGTCAATTAATTCGAAAAAGTACAAATCACAAAGAACTATTGAATGAATTTGTTTGCAAAAAAATCATCGGTATTTGATTAACTTGAGGGTTGGAAGGGAGACGCTAAAGGGCTCCCTCACAACAGATTTCATTCAAATTGATGACTTCATTGGTTTAACCCCAATAAGTACCAAGATTAGGGACCGCAGGGTAAAGTTTGTTTAACAGAACGTAAGTGAATTGTTTTCTTCGATTCCGACCTGATTGATTTGGTTGGATACTCAGTCATTATCAACTTTAGGTACCTACTATGTAAGGTGTAATAAATTTAACCTGCAAAATTCTAAGGGACAGTATATAAACGTAATATATAATAATGCAAATAAATAAAATCAAGTCATTATATTTTTAAATTTATTTTTTATGAACAAGCGGGTTAAATTGCAATCTTTTTTTCTGTGTTTGCCTTTTCTAGCCCACAGTCCATTGGACAAAGTCAGTAATTAATCAGTGAAGTACTTAGAAGGGTTGATCTTTTTTACATGGGGGTTGGTGATTGAAAGGGTTAAAACTCATTAGTCCAGCCTACGTTTTCCAGTGATTTGTGAGCATATAGGAGTTATTAAGTAATTTTCGTAAATAGGTAGCGGTAGGTTTGACAGCATACTGGTAGGCGTAGCGTGGGACCACAATATGTGGTGGAACGTTCTCCGGCTGGATGGGCAAATGGGATGGCTGGATGGTAATTGGTGGCGGCTGGATGAGGAAGCAAAGAACTTTGTGGAGTACTTTGGGAAAGCTTTATGTACAGCAGTGGACAGAAACAGGCGTACAAAGTAGAAGTAGGATTTTGCAAGGTCGGCGGCGCGCCCGCATACCCTCTGGTGTTGCAGGTATCCATGGGCGGCGATAACCATCACGTGGGACCGCTTGCTCGTCCGTCCACTAAAAGTATTAAAAAAAAAAATAGTACAAGTTTTGATACAGTAATATGAAGAAGATTCGGTAAGAAGAAAGTTTGATTGGTGATAAGAGCGATACTATGTGTCAAATTATTTTGTTACGTCCTAGCTTCGCTCAGGTGGGATAACGATACTTGAGCGAATCCAAACATGTTTGGGTTGGGTTTGGGTATAACTATGTTTGGGTCAAAAACATCTACTACTAAGAATGATTGTTCAGGATAATCTACTGAATCAATTGAAACTATATCATACATTTTGAAACCATCAATCTCTCTCTCCACTGGTGGATATAGGCTTCATTTTATGTTCGTCACCATACGATCATCAGCTATGTTTATTTAGTCAGCAACAGCGAACTTCGTCAAGTCATCGGTCCACTTGGCTGGAGGGTGTCCCACACTGCCCTGCCTTTTATTTATTTATTTTTTTGTTCCTGGTACGTGACTTCCATTGGGGGACTCGTCTACCCCGTCCATTATCGGCCCTGCGACAAATATGACGTGGCTATTGCCACACCAGGATGCTGATTCTATGAGTTATGTCGCTGACTTCAGTTCTTTGTTGAATCTCTTCCTTACGGATCTTATCCCGCAAAGAAACTCCGGGTGACTTTGAACTTATAGATCAGTCCCACCGTACGAGGCTACGTTATGTTTAGTCCTGTGATAAATTTTGACACAGGTTTTGAAAAACAAAAAGATATATTTTAATTTTACTGCTATAAAATCGATTTTTAAATGATTTTGTTCAGGAACAGTTTTCAAATTCTTAACTTCCATTTTACACCGGGCTAGAATTAATTAATGTTACTTACTTATCTGTATACGCTTTCGTAAAAATGTCACTTGTTCCGTTTCTTCTTGGCGGGGCAGTATATTGCGTGACGTATATTAAAATTTGTTTGTGCAGAAATATATTCACTCTGGACAAACCTCAGTGGTTTTTTGAGTGTCTATTCTTGTATTGTGTATTTTTTATTGATAACTAATTTGATAAATAAATTTAAATAAAATCAACTTACACTTTAATGTGTCGCCTTACCTTCCTCGGCTTGCTGACAACGATAAACGGTTAATTGAGGATTACAAAACTTATCGGTTCAACTACTCCAAAGCAATCGAATCACTGGGCGTTTCCTAGTAAATATAAAAATACGAAACAATTTTGTAAAAACATTAATATTTTAAGTACTTATCCATAATCATTATTACTTCGTGAACTATGAAAGTCAAGGGAGCTTATTTTATGTTTTTAGGAAATAATGAAATAAAAATATTTATCATTTTATTTAATGGAACGCCTCGTCAAAACACAAGCCCTATTTCAACGAAAGGGCTTTGATAAATTCTTAGCCTTTGATCATCCACTTAAGTCCCGTAATTGACCATTTTTTATCTCTTTTCTCAATTTAATACAACTCATTACAGTTGCTTGAACATAAAAGTTGTTCGAATGGATATCAGCATATAACTTTCCACCGCGGGGCACAGATTTCCCCTAGAAAATTACTAAGTTCTGGCCATCATACTTCACCACGCGAACCCAGTGCGTGTTTTGGATACACATGAATAGGTGAAACTTTTATTTTTAAGTGATTAAAGCTGTATTCTTCTTACGAAATAGAAAAAAGAATCTTTATTCTTATAATGCACTTTATCAAACATGTTAAACTTTCCAAAAAAAGAGAGGAACCGATTATTCACCATCTACCTATTAATTTCATTGGAACGTAAATTGTAAAACTTAACGCAAAATAATACTTAATCCTAGTTATCAATCAAAAAAAAAACGCAAAATAAATTCCGCTGAGTTCTATTTATACTATGCCATAGAACTAACCGGTTTTATTTTATTTTTCCGTTGAGTTCTACTAATAGAACTAATTGTAGAACTCAACGGATCAGAGAGTAATATGTGTGGAGATGGGTCGTGTGTTATTAGCGGTTTGCGTCTCTCTGCTGTCCTTTCTTGCGTTTTAATCTTAATCAATCTTAATTACACTTTTAATTAAAAACTGTGATTTAGCAAGCATAATAAGGTGCTTTTGAAAACGAAATGTTTTATACCTTCTTTTCTCATTTTAAATTTGTTTTTACTTCCTATTATTTAAATGCAATAACTGTAATGAAGGGAGAATACATAGTTTAAAATTACCTATTTTTATATGAAATATTTAATGTAAAAAAGTTTTATTTTATTTCTTTAAGGCTTATCTATTAAACACACACAGGCCATTGTTAGAACATTCACAGTATTATTTTTATATGCATTTAAATTACAGATATGCCACATGCAGACGTATAAGTATACGAATACAAACAAAGGATATCTTAAGTTTAATGGAACCTATGTAATACTTACAAGACAAGATTATTTTGTAAATTTTATTATACAGGTTAACGTCCGTATGTCCTTCCGGGTATTATTGATTTGATTTATTCTTAGATACGCTTTCAGGTAGGTTTCTTGGAAATACTATATATGGCAGAGATCAAGTTTTTCGAATTTCGGGAAAAAAATACCTACTACATTTTAACATATGGAAATCTGGTTAGTTTTATTAATAGAACCGGAATTCCGGATAGTTCTATCGCCTCTAATAACTACAAAAGTTGAATACACGAGTGACAAAATTCATAATAATTGGCAGGATTATTGTGAAGGTTATTTATAATCGAATATAAAAACAAAATATGAAACAAAATAGGTGAAACTATATTTTTATTGGATTTTGATCCTAAAACATCCTACCTACAGTTCAAATGTTTATACATGGGATAAAACGTTTGAGAACAAATTGGAGGCCGTATATCTAGTTTTGTCAAGCGTGGCTTAGACCAATTTAGCTATTAAAAAAAATAATTGAACGTCAAAGGTCATATGCCTCATACGTTAACAAATCGTAATGAAATATGGCACAAAAATACTTCGGGTCAAGTTTGGAGATGGATCAAATTCGATTAGTAGTTCCAACATTGCTATGTTTCATATTTAAAACATTGGCTTTAAATATTGATGTAAAAATATTTTGTTGATAGATATGGTCCATTACAGCATAGGGTTGCGTGCGAGTTAGCACCAACACCATCCTAAACGCATTAGAGGACCGATGGGACTGTCCGATCCCAGGATCGGAGAGTCCCATCGGTCCGCTAATGCCCCAGGGCATTGGATACGACTGCATGCAGTCAGGTAGATTTATATATAAGGACATATAAGTTATATATCAGTATAAGTTACTAACAAATATGGATACACGATGTCCGAAATAAATTATTACTATTATTATTAATATCTTCCAGACAATATTACTGTTTTATTATTAGGTATATCCGCGCATGACAGGAATAAGTTGATTACAGGAAGAAAGAGAAGAGATTCCAGAAGACCTCGGCCAAGTAGCCCGGAAGATTCAATTAATATGGACACCGCCTACAAGAGAAAGCCTACACTCCACAAGAGGTTGATTACATGAAATTGTGTAAGTTTTGAATAAGAAGTTCTAACACTTTCTATTACTTCGGATTTACAATAGAAACATTTAAATCTTCCAATACCTTCAGAGAAATTGGTTTAAAGTGATATACCGATGTTCAAAGCGAAAACAAAAAAAGATTTAAAATCAATTTATTCTCGCTATGCACCAATATACTCGTATGTACTTTTTTAGTATTTCCTATCCACACATATATAATGATAATGCAGAAAACATACACCAGTGATATTTTTTCTGTCCGAAACATAATACTGTTTGTTGTAATATTCCCGTAATCTACATAGAACGCAGAAGATTTATTTTGTTTTTTCTCTTCTAGAATATGTAGGTATACTTTAAGATATTAAAAGTGTTCACGTAATACGCGAAACCCACGCCTATTTTCTTCAGATGTGGGTAATTTGTATTCACAAGGGAGCGAAGTGAATGCATTTGTTGGTTGCACGAGGACCGGGGGGATATTATCATGTGAAATTTTTGAAGAAAAATATTCACGCTATTTTGTTATTGAGTAGAAATAACATTGCTGGGGTTTGAATAAGAATGCATAAAATATTTTAGGAACAAGTTTTTCTTTATACCATTTATTACTGCCATCTTTTGGCAGTACAGTGTCGGACGACAAGAATAGCAACAACTCACATCTTCCTGTGGGTATCATAAAAGGACATGAAGGGATAACAAAGCCGCTACCACAAGCCCCGAGGAACTACACCACCTCTAAAAGAGTGGACTCGCCATCACGTTTGGCCAGCTCGGCGTTTTACGGCCATACATCCTTCATGCACAAGACCATGTGCACGAGGAGCTCCGGGTCCAGCAGGTGGATAACAAAATGGATGGTGGCGATGCCATTTCTTTACTTTATGTGTTATTGGGACCATTTCAACCAAATAAAATTAAATCTATATTAATAAAAAAATAAACGTTCGTTTGTTCAAAATCTTAAATCTCAGAAAGTTCTTCACCGATTGCTTTGAAATTTTGACACAACGTTGCATTCGAATACGCACGTGTTTTTATATACCTAGCATATATATATATATATACAGGGTAAAAACTTGCTTTTAACCAAAAACAGGTAAAAACAGGGTAAGCGCCATCTGTTGGGCAGCCACAGCAACGCGTGTCCGAACTTAAAATTTAATAAATAATAAATAAATAAATTTAATAATAATAATAATAACAATAATAATAATAAATTTTATAAATTAAAATAAAACTTAAAATTTTCTCTCAGAAAACAGGGAGTAATTTAATTAAATACAAATTACGGAAACACTTTGCCGAAAAAAGAAACTAACTATTTTCCGTAAAGTTTCCTCAATTAGGAGAGTAATTAAGTACAATTGTTGTTCCCTTCATTTAACAATTTCCGACTTCTTCGCGAAAGTCATAAAATTGAAGAGTCTTGCGAATTAAATGGACTAGTTGAAAGGAAAGTTGGTGAGAGTTAGTTGTATGGCGTCTCCCTCGACCGTTTGATGTTACGGCTTTTGCCTAATCTAATAGGTCAAAGTTTGAATTATATCTAAAGTCCTTGAACTCAAAATGAATTAAGTCTGCTAAGTTTCAAATGTGCTTTGCTACATTATTTGGATAAAATTACTCCCGCTAATATTTAAGGAGGCATTTTTTTAAAATTAAAGTGAATATTAAACAGCTGCATACTAAATATATTATTTCTATGAACACTGCATGAATGGTTTTCTAAAACGCTTACAGTTAAAAAATAACCAGTTAATTCTCATTAAACTGCAAAAGTGACTTCCAATAAAAGGCGCAATCTTTAATGGATATGTAGACAAAAATTCGTAAATTCTAACTATGTACGTTCTAATTCTTCTAGTTTCTTATTCTAGGCATCATCTACCATATATCTAATACAATATATACATATAATAAAACTGTAGAACCAGCGTGTCTGTATATTGAATATATTTACCAAAAACTGATTGGGGGCGATGTAGGAGTATCGGAATACAAAAAGACGATTTTGAAAATTTTTGTCTGTATGTCTGTCTGTTTGTCTGTTCGAACACGCTAATCTACTAAACTACGGAACGGATTTTCATGGGGTTTCCACAGGTCAATTAAGCTTAGCTTGACGCTTCGAATAGACTTTGTTTTATCGAATTTGGCTGACGGAGAGAAAAGGTATACCAATTTAGAATTTAAAAACTAAAATTCCACACGTACGAAGTCGCGGGCACAGCTAGTTATAAATAAATGCTCCTTAGACCTTTCTATGGTTTAGACTTAAACAATCTATATATTTATAAGTCTATCTTAGTTCTATTTCGACTGGATAAGTTCTGTCTGAACTGAATATAACTAATTCGAAGAAAAAATCGTCTGTTTATACACGCATCATTGTGAAATAGCTTTAGAGTTTAGCTAAGTGAAATAGCTTAATTTTCATGTGCAAACAATATTTGTCGGCGTTTTTAAATAGTTCCTAATCATTAAAAGGGCGTAAAGATTTATTCCTATAAAAGAAGTAAACAGAGCCCTCCACGAACACGTCGCAAAAAATCTAGTAAATACGGAATAGCCCCACATTTTTAGTAATAAAAACAAAATAAAAAAACATCTCTCGTCTGGTTGTACTCATACATAACTGTAATTCACTCGTATTTACCAACGCTGCCGTATTTAGGGACCTCGTTATTTGTAAGTGCTCATGAAAATACTCTTATCCTTACCCCTAGGGATGGTTTTAGCTAACGCACATAAACGATACATTTGCAGAGATATTCTGTTACTGGCACGGTGTGGAGAAGAAACAGCGACGTATCTTGTAATGAATTAAAAAAAATGGGCGCCATGTATGCAGACGCTCACGATTTGACTCCGATAGTTCGTCGCATCTAGAGATGTAAAAGTAACTACAGAAAGTGTATTCATTACTTAAAAAATCCCACTCGTTACAAATATATCGGTATTCTTTACTTCTGTTACAGTTACAAGGCTTAACAATAATCGTATTTACTGTGCTGTAGTTTAAATAACTATGGGTTCTAAATTTTAAATGCAAAGGAGTGAATACCACTACAGCTAATAGACTCACAGATACACAAGAATTCGCGCTTCACTTTTTACTTGATTAGGAAAAATTTGAATAGAGCTATAACTATGCATTTTTAAACTTTCGCGTTTTGTACACATTTCATATTGTAAATCGGGTCCGAACGTGTAAAATAAGGGTATATAATAAATTTCAATCGCTTCACGTATAATCCCAGGATATACATACGTGAAGCGATTGAAATTAAGAAATATAAAAAAAAACAATCGGGAAGATGGATATAAACTGTCGTCGACGTGGAATCTAAATTAATAATTTAACAAATTAACAAATAAACCTGGTGGAATTAACAAATTTAAACCTTGCTTCAATTTATCGTCGAATACATTGTTAGATGTAATGTACATTGTGAGGGCATTGTAAGTGTAGTGTGTCGCAGCCTTTCCGAATGTTAGGATCAAATGTGGGTAGTTGATAAAACTGCTCGCAACTCCCATTCTGGACCCTTCAGTCAACTCGTGACCACGACTGGTGTAACCTGTACCGAAACATCGAGTGGAATAAAAGGTAAACAAATACTTTTATTTATTATACGCGTTCAAACCAGATTTACAATATAAAATAGAGCTATAACTGTCCCGTAAGGGTTGGCGCAGATCAGGTAAAGCGCAGCGCAGCGCGGTTATCATTAACAAACAACAATCTACTTTGTTGACATTGGAATAAGATAAAAAATTCACCAACGCACCTACTCGTCTTCGAAAGCGTTAAAGTGGACGTAAGGGGTAGGTACGTTGGTGACTTTTTGATCGCATTTTAATATAGACAAAGTTGATTGTTGTTTATTGCAGTTTTGTTTGTTGCAGACTAAGCGAAGCGCGGTTTTAAAAGTAACATGTTGCCGGTGGTTGCGGGCAACGCAATATATTGGCCAGTAACGATTTGATACTTGGAATCCGACAGTGTAGTACCCGTCACTCAGTAACGTATACGGTTTCCAACAGCAATTGTCGTACGGAGAAACCGTCGCGCATCATCAGAACGCAGCGTATCTTGCCGTCACGTTACAAACAATACTCGTATGTTAGTTATTTGATATTAATTGTTGATGCGGTAACTTCTATTTCACTTTTGTTTAAACAGCGAACGACTGACAAATTCATTCAAGCGCAGCTTGGCCTTAAAGGGCTACTAATAGAAAAAGAGATCAAACTAAAAGTCAAAGGAATTATGGAATGACAGGTATAGTTTTGGTTGAAGTACGTAGGTAAAATTATTTCCCAAATACCTTAGATTTGCTACTGTTGTACTTGTACAATATGTGAATGTAGAACAAGATGGTCGTAGAAAAAGGAGATCGTACTTTACTCTATGAGTATGGATCCGCCTGAAGCATTTTGTAAAAACATGGAATGTTTATAAAATGCATTCTCTAATATTCAGACACAGTTTGATACTATAAGTATCAAATTTTTCAATCAAAGTATCAAGTCCGAACCACGTTATTTAGAGCAATATTTTCATTAATTGGACTAGAAGCTCTGCTGAATTTTTATCTTCTTATGAAAGTTTCTATGAAATTTTAATATACACATTTTTACACAATTTATACATTTTTATTTTAGTTATTGTAAAGTTTTAATATTGTAATAGACAAATGAAACTTTAAATAAAAATGAGTTGGTTTTAATGAAAATTTGGAGCAAGTATTACAAACTTGCACCCTTAAAGAGAATAGAGAAATATAACGCATTTGTATGGTTCGATCAATATAAAATGTGTAAATCAATATAAGATTTGCAATCAAAATCTTGGGACAATAAATTAAAAAATACTGTATTCCAAAAAATATATGTATATAAGTAATTTTTTTTATAAATATGTGTATATGATATCCACGAATACTTCTCGTTCATTTCAACACACATACACATCAATACACTACATTTCATTCATTCAATACACATCTCAATTTAATGTCCGTCTATTAATTTTATGCTGTAAAATTTTATATGACCTCTGCGGCCCACGCAGAAATAATCTTGCAATCTGCCCGCGGTTGAATATAAAAATATATTTTGTCTTTAAGGTTTATCGAATTAGACAAAGATTAAGTATATTTTTACTTTTTCAAGGTTCGTTGTATTTTTCTCGGTTGATGTTTAATGTGTCCCGTCCCGCAGCTAATCTGCAGCTTTCTAATCTTGTAATTAATACTATTTGAGAAGTAAGCACATCATTGTGTATAATATGTTTTAGATATGTCTAAGGAAAATTATGAAATTGGTTTCAATATAATTTTCGTTATAAAATTATGTTACAGGTTTATTGCCCGTCAACGTTATTTCGTACAATATTATTGACAGATTTCAGAAACATAATGATATTTTAGGAAAGTCGTACGGCAATGTGAAGTGTATGTTGATTGAGTCAATTGGCGCCGGGAACCCAACTGAGAGTTCTCAAGTTTACGCACACTAAAGCAATGTACATGTACGAGCACAACCACTACTAAGCGTAACCCGCCTTCGTGAGATGAAATAACTACACACGAAGTGGCAACGAAGTGATAATAGAAGCTAAAATTTACATGACTGTTTTACTATACCATTGAAAATGGATGTCCGAGATGTATGCCGGAAACTGTGAAGTGCTCAGTGTAATTTAAAGATCATAGCTTAGAATCAACTAGTTAAAGTGGTTATGGACAGACCATATTTGCCACAGATCCGGCTGGATAAGAATAACAGAAGACCAAATGTAATGGTGTGGCTTGGGAGAGGTACATATTCAACAAGTAAGTACACTTTATTCTACACCAAAGAATACGTTGAAAGTGTCACATACATTTAACTAAATAGGTATACAGAAGGTAGGCCTCATCGTAAAAGCGATCGCTTCCTGGCAACTGTTGGATATTTTCTATACAGCTTATGTCCATGTCCAGCAGTGGAAAATGAAAGGGCTGATTGCAAGCCCTTCAAGCAAGCATACGAGCAGAAGTGTTTCTCGGTAATTTAACCCAAGATTCCATTGCGGCAAGAAAACGATAATTCAATATATCGTATATTGAATTAGTAGGTTGTATATTTGCTTAGTAGGTTGTTATGCTATAGAGAGTCGTACCTCTTCGTATAATATAATAGTTAAACTCTGTTCGAGACATTCGAACCCCGAGGGCGAGCACTTGAAGTACGACCAATTAGACAGAGAAGTCTACCGCAATAAGTGATGTCTCGATACCTATTGAATAAGCGGTGAGTTGCTCTTGGGAAATCGGAATATGTTTGTTTACACAAATATGCTTTGTGCCCGTTGCCAAAACTGAAACATACATTTTCGTAGTTGTAAAATACATAACCTATCCACAGGCTTCTCGAGCAGTACATTTCATTTATACTGATTTGGTAATTGATTTAAAATGAAAAAAGAATCGTTTTTTTGTGGGAAAGTTATTTAATAACTATTTAGAAGCTATTGTAATTCTGCATCATATATAGTGCATACAGCGATTTCGACCTAGACATTTTCAAGGATTCTAGATTTTTGTTACGGGTAGGATGCATGCTGCAATCCAACAGCCGCTGGGCGCACTTGACTGACCTCGTTACCCCTCTCTCACAGAAGACTGCCTTGAAATGTACTGCTTCTCCCACTTTATCTTATTCCTCAATGGAATGTGAAGTATTAAAAGCTTTAAATTGGATTGGAATTGTGAATTAATAAATATTTAGTGAATACGAGTACAATTAAAGAAGGTTTAAATTAAAGATTTTATCATACAGTACCTCTCCTGTCTGCGGTCGGCGAAGCGCAATGTTGCGGTTGTCTGCAGACGAGTGGTGATCGTACTCCGAATGTTTTCTCTCGTACCGTGTGGCGAGCATCTGCAATATAATACGTTAAATTCATTCGCATTTAAGTATTGCTTCATTATTTAAGAATAGAGATTCCATAATTTATTTTACTAATATCTTCGTAATGATTCAAATTTCATTTAATGTGTTTTATTTTTAATATTTAAAGTTTTATTTTAATTGGGACTGCAATCGCACAGCCGCTCGGCGCACTCAACTGACCACGTTATCTCTTTCTTACAGAATATTACCGTAAAATGTAATACATTTCCCAACCCTGTTGCTATTCCCGAAATGTATGTACGTGTTTCGGTAGTGAGTGAGATATGCTAGAGCCTTTTCCATCCTATCTTATTCCCTTCTATCCCATATAATAATGGAGTTACATCTTCTTCTATCATACCTACTCTGCTTTGCTGCCCCAAGGTAGATGTCATGGGATGTATACTTTCCATTCACTTTTCATCCTAATCTACTCCTAAATCTCCAAAGCGCAGCCGGGGGTTTGCCAACGTCCGCCATTCTGGACTGATGTTGGCATGTATCCATACGTACGTACGTACGACAGTATCCATTTACCACTAGGTGACCTATATGCTCGTCTATCGCCAACTTTCTATAAAATAAAGTTTTTAATGGTCACTCAATGGCTTGTATTTAAACGAGCAGGAAGGAAATACTAACGGAGCAGCAAATCATGGTCAACAAAACCAACTATTTTTTATCTAGCTGTGCCCGAGGCTTCGCTCGCGTGAAATTCGGTTATCGCAGTAAATACCTTATGTCCTTCCCTAGAAAGTATCCTATGTCCGTCCCTGGGTTTCGATCTATCTCCGTACCAAATTTAATCGAAATCGGTTCAGTAGTTTAGGCGTGAAAAGGTAACAGACAGAGTTACTTTTTCGCATTTATAATATTAGTATACGAGTAGATAACTAAAGTAAATAATTAAAAATTACTAATCAAATCAAATCCGTTTATTTGTGAACGCATTAGTTCTGCCTTAAGGCGTACAAACATATCACATAATTATTATGTTACAAAGATTGAGTACAATCATTGAAATACAACTTCATAATTTTATCCTAGTGTAATTAAGTACAACGTAAGTAAATTAATAATGCAATCAATTAAATCATTTATCCATCAAATTAACACATTATAAGCTCAGTTACCTCTTTTCGCATTATCTTTTCTTTCATTTTTGTTTTACTTTTGTCAGCAATGTGGTATTTTTTAATTGTTTCTGTTCGCGCCAATCACATTGGTGATTTTTAACTTGTAGGGTAATGTCATGTTTTATTACCCATATCTCATATAATAATTTCTTCCCATTCATTTTTATATCGCTACGTTTGCATACCCGACAGTCTATGGGTCGACCTCGTCGCAGCTGGGTCCGTTCCCACTCGCGAGGAAACCGCGTGGTCGTGGGCCCTGTCCACGACTGTAATTCCGCTAATTGGAGTCTTTGGCTCAACCTTGTCGCCTCTGATAATGTACCGGTTCGCGAGGAAACCGCGTGGTGGCAGACATAATCTGCAGTCTAGCGATCGACCCTTCCCATCGCCAGTTGTCGATTACTAAGCTCACATTTTGATGGTCTCATGGACCCTTGAATTGGCGCACGTTGTGCCTTTCCATACCGCGAGAGTATCTGCTTTAAGCTGCATTGTAGCTTAATATCGAAGGACGCCTAAACCAACTAGAAGGTCAAGAAGAAGCCGAGAAGAAACGTTACCAGACTTGGAGGAACACGTGGAGATAACGAGCTCACTAGGCGATCGTAAGCTGTGTCAAACTGTAGCTACTCTCTGGATATAAGGTCAGACTTTCTATTTGGTTATTTTTATTAGTATTTAACTTATGGTTCCTCTAGTGCAGGGGTGCTCAAACTTGAACTGCTGGCGATCTACCTCAATATTGTTAGACTACGATCGATGGACTCTGAGAGGCTGCAAGTATGTGTGATGCAGGATTGTCGTCTAGGTAGGGTGTATCGTGGCATAGATATTAGTTTTCCGCACAATATGCATTTTTTTAGTCAAGGTAAGTCGGTAAGTCGACAAGTCGATCGCGATCGACCGTTTGAGCACCCCTGCTCTAGTGGATTAGCGTACGGCTATATTGCTTAGCTGTCGCGTTCACAGTTTCTCTTAATATAATTTATGTAGATATTTTATTTATATAACGTATTCATTGATTATATATACCTGGTATGTATATATTTATTCTTATGTATATATGTATGTGTGTAAGTTTGTATATATGTATATGTAATAATGTATTATATTACTATACCATCTAAGTTGTGTCTTTCATGCGCCTCCTCTTTGAACTAATAGCATAGCATAGCATACAGTCCACCTGATTGTAAGTGGACACTGTTGTCCATAGACATCCGCGATACATGCCAACATCAGTCCAGAATGACAAACGTTGGCACGGCCCCGGATGCGCTGGCTGCCTTTGAAGATGTAGATGTGAATTTAGAGGAAGCGTTGGGAAAATGGGGAGAGATGGGATGGGAGTAGGCTCTGACATATTTCACTCTCTACCGAAACACGTACGTACATTGGGGAAATAGGATAAAGTAGGAGATGCAGTACATTTCAAGGTAGTCTTCTGTGAGAGAGGGGTAACGTGGCCAGTCGAGTGCGCCCAGCGGCTGTTGGATTGCAGCGTGCACTCTCCCCCTCTATGAATAAAAAATAGAATAGAATAATATAAATAGAACAAAATAAAGATAAAATTGTAATTACAAAATAATAATTAATTTTAATATTTTGCTGTAAATTTTATAATTGTAATTTTATTATATGTTACGTTATTATTAATGACAAATCATTGTACTCCCATGGGGTACAACATTACAGAGGAGCCATTGTACTTGTAACATCTTTTTCCCTGTAATTATCACAATGAATAATTAAATAATTACATGAGCTATTAGATAAAGTTAAAAAGTAGATAAAAAGTTAAATGACAAATAACTGTTCAATGATTCATAATTATTATTTTTTATGTTTTTTTATTAATGTAGGTATTTATAATGTTTGCACTGTTATCCTTATTTGTATGACATTGTTTTTACTAATGCTGACTTTTTTTACATTAGAGGGCCGGCTATATAGGTACAACATCTAAGATTCAATAATGGTAATTGTTTGTTTCATATCTGTTGTAGATCTTGCATGTATTTTTAAATATTTGCACGCCGGTAAAGATAGAATGTGTAAGTCATATTATATTTTAGCGTCTATATCGCACACACATTTTGTGCAAATAAGTAAAATGAATCCAAAGAATTAGATAAATATTTTTCTGTCAGTCCAACTGACTGTCTATAGCATTCAAAGTTAATTAGTATAAATTGCGTTCTTCTTTGTGTATTTCTTTATACAAGAAGTCTTAATCTGAGCGTTATTTAGTTTTTACAAGTGAAGGTCAGTTCTCTGCTTGGGGTATATGTATTACTTCGGAAAATCATAAGACAAGATATAACCTTACCTAAATTTGTAGTTTGCCTATCCTATACGCCTACTTCAAAGGTGCCGCCTGCAAATTGGTTCAATATTGTGTAATTTCCAAGTTAAACTTGAAACAAACGCGCTTGCTTCGCTTAATTATTGAGAAGCTATTAGCAACAACTCTGATAAGGACTAGCGAACTTTATGGAATACACTCGATTACGTTTGAAACTAATTTAGGTTTATTGGTTGTTCCCCTCGGGAAATTAGATTGCAAAACAAGTTTTGAAATTAGCGAATACGCAATGCCTAACGTACAATTTCTAACTGGAGTAAACATCCTCAATGTTAATAAATTTCTGTCAATCATTATTTTTTTAGAAATTAGGCGACGACTCTTGGAAGTATTTTTTTAAATCATCTCTAACTCCCATGTTCCAGGATTATAAAATAGCTCATTCTTTTAGAGGTGGCGCAGTTTCTTGTGGCAGCAGGTTTGTGGTAGAGGATTTATAATTTCTTAGTCGTCTTTTACAACATGCACCCACAGAAGAGATTTTTTTTATAGAAAGTAGGCGGCAGACGCGCATACTGTCCACCTGCTGGTAAGTGAATACTGTCGTCCATGGACATCCGCGATACATGCTAACATCAATCCAAACCTGACAAGCTCCCGGATGCACTGACGACCTTTACAGATGTAGGAATATGTAGGATGTTTGAATTGGAGAAAGAGTTGGGAAAATGGGAATGGATAGGGTGGGATGGGATGGGAATGGGCTCTGGTGCATTGATTAATTATTCTAAATTCGATCGACACCACACGGCCAATTTTACCACCGATTATGTAAAAATCATCGAAATTATTATTCACAAAAAAGCAATACCAAGTAACTCACGAGTTTGTTAAGCTCATACTACCATGAACTGTACAAAGTTGAACAACTGTAACAACGGCTGGTAAAAAATTCTCTCCACAATTACAAACTGAAAATAAACAAATGCGATTACAGTTTTTTGCGCGCTATGTTCTCGTTATGTTTTAGACAGAATTGAATTGGACATGTTTTTGTGTATTGACACATTTCGTTTTCCTGCCAGTCGCTTTGCTTTTAAACTTTATCAAACTGGTTGAGTGTATAACCCGGAGGCGTGTAAATATTTATGAGTAAAAATTTATCAGTTCGATAGTATCGAGATCTTTTGTGCACCCTGACCTTTTCTTTCCGACAAAAACACATTGTTTAATATCGTTAGATTCATACAAGTGGACTAGGCTTTAAACTCCCTAGTTAACGACACGTTAACCTAGAAATCGTACATGCTTGTTAGCGGCACAGTTTTCCCCCGGTGAAGGCACGGTTAGCGTATTTTAGGTGCGGACTTCATGTGTCATTTTTGAGTAGCACTCAAGCTAAGAAAAAATAATTACAATAACGAAAAACTCGAATCAGCACCGGCAAACCGTCACGAAACTGTGAAAACGTAAGTTAACAAACTCCCATAGACTGTCATACAACACTGCTCGATATCTCGCCGTCAGTTGTCACGGTGCATACGGCGAGCGCGCCGCGCCGTGGCATCGCAGTGTGTGTTAACAAGCTCCCATAGTGGCCCATATAACGCTGACGACCATGGCTTGCACGATTGAAAACCATGTCGTTAACAAGCGGTCTAAACTTAAAAGTTATACTCCCACTTCGTTATATTCCATTCCATTCCTCTAATTTCCTCTTCCTCTCTCCTTAGAATGAGGATTACACTGTATTATATTTCCCCATTTCTGTAGTCTCGAAAATTGTCTCATTTACTACTGGATCTGTAATTGTAACTCCGACTATCAAAATAGGTAGAACCTATATTCCGACAGTCAAATGATAAAATTTAAACTCTCAAAACAATTAGGTACCAAATTATAAAGCATTTATTATAGATTCAACTCAACACAAACGTCAAAGATCTTACATTATTCAATGTTTCTTATTATAGCATTGAAATATCGCATTCAAAGGAACAAGTCGCTTCGTTACCCACTCAATTACGAGAAACTCATGCCGTCGGCAGTAAAGTCATGCCGTCCGTAGGAAGATGACATTTCGTTTACTGCATAATTGTTAATGCAGAGCAAAAGTTATCCCTACAATTAAAGTCATGCTTTGGCAATTTCTGCCCGGAAAGTTTTCTGAAATGTATAATTAGAAATATTACGAAACGCCCACTTGAGAAAATTGAATGTTTGAAAAGTAAATTGCAAGGGTTATTGTTTAAACTGTATAATTGTGAAAAGGTATAACAGTTCAACATGTTTTAATGCTATTCTTGGATAAATATTAATTATTCTATTGCAATGACATCGATATAACTTTCTAATTTCACAATATTACACGAAAAATACTTAAGTTGAAAATTATAGTCATCTTAAAAATTTAAAGGTAGTTTTAAATTTTAGGACGGCGCTTAAAAGCAGCTATTAACTATATACGAGTATGTACATAATTTACATATTTTTTATACTTCAAGTCGATAATAACAGTTTTTGTTAAATAAAAATCAAGAAACGAGCCAAATCGGAAAATGAAATAAGATAATTTTATTTCGGTGGTTAAATGTACGTTACTCGTATTATTGAAATCAATGGCAATATTTTATTCACATCCCAACGTTACATTTACCTTTGCACATGTCTATTCACACTATGCACACTGCTGCTATTAAATAAGTGAGAACGTGTCGAGCGTTTAAAGCAGGTCAAGACGCCACGTGACGTAACGTGACGTAATCTAGTAACGGGCTAACAACGTCTTGAGGCTACGCCGTAGCACCTCGTAGCACCTCGTAGCACGTCGCCTTAGACGTAGCGTGAGCTTCAAAATGCTACATCACATTATTGCCACAGTAAAACTATAGAGCGACTACCTATAGAAAGTTTTGGTTAAATTGATTTAGCAGCAAGATACTAAAAAAGATTTCCACTTTTTGGGATTGTATGGATATTAAGATGATAGTAAATGTAATCTGTGTTATGTGTAATAAGAGCAACAACTACTTTCGTCGACTACTTTTGATATTAAAGTCTGTGGCGTTTCATCAATTTCACCTCAGTAGACAGTTCGTTCAAGAACAAAGTTTCTAATTTATAACAATCTGTTTGGTGGCGCAATCATGTAAGTAAGATTCAAAAAATAAAGTAAAAAAAAATAAGTAACATTCATATTCTACTTAATAAAGTAGAATCTGTTATAGCTACGTTATATACGAATGATTTCTTTGTATGTCCTAAGACCGTTGGGTACAGCCGTACAATTATTGTAACCTTATTCAGCAGTTTTTAAACAGCCCAGCACAGGTTTTGTAATTACTAAGGGTTTCAGGAATTAATTTATACGCGTAGGTACACAATTATAGTTGTGTAGAAAATTATATTTTCATTTCGTAGTTGATTGCTGAAATAACCGTAGCTTTATGTAAAGACAGAACGCTTTTCTATCGCCTGCGGTTGTGACCTAGTACGAGGCTCATATGCGTCTAACTATATTCCCGGCATATTCCAAGCTAATACCTTCAATTACGGTTATGTCACGTGTCCTGAAGGTGTGTCAAGGCTGAAAACCGTTTAGGTTAGAAACGGAGCTAACCAATGCTACTTGCTATTAACTGTTGCCCGATAAATAAAATGCCTAATTACTAATAATAAAAAAACAGTGCCTAAGGTGAAGAAAATGACAATTACCTTCCTGATAATTTTGCTGTCATATAATTGGAATTTATAACTATGGTGTGATATTTTATTCATACTGTAATTTTCTTTGTCTCTTCAACTGGTATAAAAGTAGGTGACATAAATAAAAAAATAAAAATTTATTAGTGCCACCAATTGTGAACCAAACTTAATTTGTCTCTAAAATATTAATACGCCGCAGCACCGATATTCACACAGAAAATTAGAGAAGACGCAGAGTCAGCGAACCGACAAAGTGAAATTGGAAACTGCACTAAAGTTTTGTGGAATATTTAGTTTCAAAGGCGAAACACCAGGGCTCATTACTATAGCGACCCGCCTGTGAAAAGACCTCTTTACCTCACACACAGAACGTGTTCGCGATTCAAACAGACTATTTACTGTACAAACCGCCTCGCTTTTTAATTTTAAGTAAAGTGAAAATGTTTCACAAAATTAATAGGTGTGCTTTTCTGAAAGGAGTTTTCTGAAATCATTTCTGAAATATAACGATTCCTTGCCTTTAACGAGGAGTTTTAAAAAGTTTATTTAGCCCGCGTCAGGTTTTAAATGGTTTATTAGAAGATGTGTTGCTTTGAAAAAACTTATATTGAAATTTTAAACCTAAATCCTGTACATACAACATTAGTAAAACATGTTTAAAATTCAATAAAGAGTTTATAATTATTGGGTCACTAATACCACAATTTTGTCGTTATAAGATTATAGTAACAGTAAACTTACTAAAAGTATACGTAATTCAATTGTGTTAACGCAGCCCATACTCAATTTTGGCTTCAATATTACATTCAGTGCCTGTATGCTTTAATAAGCGTGCATTTGAGTAGTCAAGCGCGGCTTGGCCAATTAGTGCCACTAATATAAAAAAGAATAATTAAAAGTCATGATAGTACTATATAACTTATCAAACTATTTTCAGATCTTTATCTGACCTCAATTCATCATCCCCCTGGGCTGGCTGGGAAATATAGCTTTAGCGATAGCCACCGATTTTACTACTAATTACTTGTATTTTTGGGTTTCCCTTCTGTATATTTTGGTGTATATTTAAGTATATATATATAGATACACATAGTAATTTATATAGTATATATACATATAATATCTACAGCATAAGGAATAAGAAAATAAGCGAGATAGGCAAAGAGATCGCCAGAAGAATTACATTGAATCCTTTACGATTGAATATTGAATGTTTCTCCCGATAAATCTGTCAGAGGGTAGGTATTTAATTTCCGCATTTGTACTCGTAGTTCCTGAAGACTATATCGTCCATCGATTAGCGCCTCAACTGAACTCGAGTTAAAACCGGAGTTCTCAACTGTTGTGATTGGAGAAGTTCGCAACAATCCCAGTTGTAGATGAATCGATAGATTCTCCCGAGAACTTTAACTCCTTCAACAGTATTATTGTTGTTTTAAGAGTCTCTTGTCGGACATGTACCATTGATTACTGTTAGATGTATTTTGTGTTTAAGTGTTTTTGCTTTTGATGCTGAATATAAATTAGGTACGTTTTTGATTATACGATATTCTTACATCTTTTTAAACTCGAGGCCGATATGGTCCCAAGACCACTTTTTTTTATGTACGAAGACGACAGACGAGCATACAGTCCACCTGATGGTAAGTGGATACTGTCACCCATAGACATCCGCGATACATGTCAACATTAGTCCAAAATGACAAACTTTGGCCCGCCCCCGGATGCGCTGCTTACCTTTGGAGATATAGGAATGGATTTGGAGAAAGGGTTGGGAAAATGGGGAGGGAAAGGATGGAAATGGGCTCTGGCACGTCTCACTCACTACCGAAACACGTACGTACATTGGGGAAATAAGATAGTGGAAACTGCAGTATGTAGTTATGTAGCTGTTATGTAGTTATTTCAATAATAACATTTTTTTATATTTATAATACACTTTATAATATATAATTTAGATACATAATTATAATATCACAAGTACATATATTTATACACGAAGACACACACATATTAATAACAAAAATAATGATACGGGTATATATATATCATTAAGAAACACATTAAGTCCATATGAGGGACACTTATCTTTATTTTTTGTTAAATAATTAAGTTAATTAAAAAGTTCTCACGATTCAAGCCCTACAATAAAATATACGATACAAGTGATACGTATATTTATACGATTAAGTGTTGTCCTATAATTAGTTATCCCGTATTCTATTACTGATATAGTCGGCATATACCTATCGAACATATAAATATATCTTACTTTAGACTAACATATATTTATATGTTATATGTACATATGTAGTTATTATACGCCCCTTATGATATCTGTGTACTTTATATTAATAATGCTGCATATTATTAATAATGTAATTTAATTAGCAATTTACAAATGTATTGTGAAGCACGGGTGCTGTATGATTTAGCGTTAGAATAATGTTTGTGGGTGTGTAGTTAACAAAGGTTACTATTTAAAAAAAAAATTTATCCAGTAGATGTGTCAGATCCATGTTAAAATGGAACATAATTGAACAATGTTTATTTTTTTTTTATTGAAAAAAATATTAGCTTAAAAAAATAGATGACGTTGATTTCCACTTTATAATATTTCAAACAAATTGGTTTGAGAACTGATATCACCTAAAACTCGCGACTCCGAAGAAAGGCTCCCAAGATTTCATATACTATATATAGGTATACGAAGTATATGTGTTACTGGATAGATATTATGCAACGCCATCATTCCTTAATTACGTAAATATTGCCGAATGTCTGTCGGCGATAGATTGCAATGAAATAAGTACAAAAAATGTTCCAGTATGATTATATGATATGATATGTATGTATGTATGTATTTAATATGATATATATGTTTGTAAGTAATGTATTAATGTATATGTTAGCATATTGTATGATATTAATATATGTATATTTATTTATAGGTAGATTATATATTCTGTTTGTCGTTTAAGTTATATACGAGTATTTATACCTCTCATCGTACATCCCATTATTTCTTTGATCAACACAAAGATGCTCAAAGTTGATAGAGAATGCCTTAAGGCATTAAGCTCGCCTTTTGTACCATAATGTGTAATGATATTTTTTAAATGAATAAAATAAAACCAACCAAAACTTTTAAAAACCTAATGAAACTTCCTTTCTTGAAAATACTTTAACCTTATTTAACGATCGTCCACGTAGATTTCCCTGGAGTCTTCATTCCATGTAAATAATACAGCTCCATCGGATCCCAGTTTGAGAACGCATTCCGATTTAATTGATCGTATTTCACTAACTCGGGAACTAGTTATAGGGTTACCTTGTTTTACGAGGGTACGGGAGACTGTAAATTTCAAGTCATTAATTTTCAGTGGAGTATGATTTGATTGAGTTCATTAGTTACGATTACATATTCCGAGTAAGATACAATTAGATGAAATATATGTGTTACATTTCTAATATTTGAATTTTTAATAGTTATTTTTGCATAATATAACACTATGTCGATTGAAATATTTCATAATAGTTATAATATTATGTTGTTGCATGATGAACAAATAGCTACGTAATATATATTAAAGAGAATGGAATTTATACCTACTCCATATAAAGTCAAGTTACAGGCTAAAATTTTGCATAAAAATGCATATATTTATTATGCGACCCTAAACTTTTCTATTGATAGGTACTAGAATGGGTATTATTATATAGCGACTAATATATCTATATATTATGTATTATAGCTTTATATATTATTAATCACTCTCTGACTCTGACTTCGCTAAGTTGGCCCTGTCCTTGTACAAATTTTCAATTTTACTGATTTAAGATATTGATTTATTTAAATGAAAAATTGAAATCAATAATTTTAATTGTGCATTAGTTTACCCTACTGAAAGTGAAAGGATTTTCAAAAGTGGTGCAGTAGTTTTTAGTTAAAAATATTACATTCACTTGAATAAAGTAATAAAAAACTGACATTCTCTTAATAATACTAGTACAGGCAGTAAGAAAATAACCAAAGCGATAATTTTTGTTCATATTGAAAAATTTTTTTATTATTTAATATAATTTAATTATTTATTTTACAAACCTTAATAATATTAGGTGCTTAGAAAAAATATTAGAAAATTATTTTAAATTATTAGAAAAATTATTATTAGAAAAAAAACGAGTTTTAATTTTTCAGTACAAATCGGCAATTTCATACTTTAACCCCATAATATGTTACATTTTAGAAAAAAACGAGTGTTAATTTTTCAGTACAAATCGGCAATTTCATACTTTAACCCCTATTATTTAACTCCAATTAGCAGTTATAACATCTACTTTGATTGTCAATTGCACTTTCAATTTAAAATTGGAATTTGGAACTACGTCTTTCATTCAATGTATATCAATCAACTCGAACTAGCAATAAATTGATTTGCACTAACATTTTATCAATGTGAGCTGTGTAGTGGACATACGAGTACGTCTTTTTAGAGGAAATATATCTGTCTATTTTCCCAGTGTTTAGTGTAGAGTGTTGAAGGTTTATTAATCGCGACCTTATAACTACATTTTAGTACTTTTCACATCACATCACACCATCAACCTATGTATGTCTCTCCACTGCTGAATGTAGGCCTCTCCTAAGGCTCGCCGCCACATACGATTTTCGCTTCTTCTCATCCAGCCAACACCAGTGCAGTTCTTCAACTCGTCGGTACACGTGGTCGGTGCGCGTCCCACACTGCATATTCCGGAACGTGATCTCCATTCGAAGACTCGTCTAATACATTATTTTATCTTCAAAATTATAAAATATATATAAATTAATGTTTCTCTTGTTTGTCCCGTATGCGTTCCTATACCATTCATCCGATTGCGATGAAACTTTGGTGAGTTGCTTTGCGCACGCCCGCGAAGGTTTCTGAATTAGTACTTGAGGACCATGCGAACGAAGTCGCGGGCAACAGCTAGTTTGTTATAAATTTTGCAAAATGATAACAACCCAACTAGTGCTTGTTTCTTTAGACAATTAAAAGTTTATTTTATTCGCATGATATGACGTTAAAGTAAACAATGAAGTTTGCCCAGATGGAGTTGTGTTGTTCTTAGAATATGAAAAAATCCTAGAATTCTCTAGAATTAAATTGTATAAATATTACAGTATGACAAAATTAATGTTTATGAAGAGAATATAACCACGCGGTTTCATTGCTACATAGCAATTTCTTCCAGACAACCTTGAGAAAGGGAGGAGGCAAGTTACTGAGGTAATAACAAGGATACATATAGCGTCTGTTTTTATGTTATCTTGGAATTTACACAATAATCTTAAAAGCCACGAGTACGCAGAACGTCAATGCAATTTTGAAAACCCATGTTTGTCTCTTACACGGTATTCTTTATAAA
This sequence comes from Sesia apiformis, assembly GCA_914767545.1. NCBI lineage: Eukaryota > Metazoa > Arthropoda > Insecta > Lepidoptera > Sesiidae > Sesia > Sesia apiformis. The sequence goes on from OU611958.1 coordinate 5,008,747, forward strand.
GAGGTACTTTCACTTGAGAACAGTTTCAATACAATAAGGAGGTTTCTCCCTGTTATCAATGACATAAGATGAGATGATATCGAATAAGATGATATCGAAGAATGCTATAATTACCTACACCGGGACACAACATGATAACAAACCACTACAAAGCAGCAACTTTATTAATATTGTCATTATTAGTTTCCATCAATAAGTTACACAATGTATGAAATGACTTAATACTGTGTGACAGGTCATTCAATACTGATATCACTAATACTTTAGTGAGAAGTTTGTTCGCGTGAATTTTATATGTGATGTTATTTGAGCAAAGGAGGGATTTATTGATTATGCTCCACTTTCTTAAAATTAGGTTCTTTTTTCAAAATTTTGTTTAAATAGGAACATGCTCTAATGTCTGACTTTTAACCCCATTATATTCCACATTGTCCCGTTCAATTGAAACCCTATGGCCTATGCCATTCTATCTCACCCCATTACATCAAAATTTCATTTCGTCCCATCGCATATCATTTCATAATCTAATACCATCTCATCGCATAGAGTGTACCTCTATATAGTGACGTGCATCTCGTGTGAAATTTATAATGATTTTCAAGGAAATTCGTAACGGTTTTGAATACCGAATGTCTTATCTGTAAATCCAGAGCATAAACTATGTACTGTGTACTGTGCCATATTAAAATCCATCCTGTGACTTTTTATATATGTTTTTTATGTTGCGTGGCGCGTATTTGATGATAACACCAGTGGGAAATTTATGATAGATTTGGATACAAAGAATTCTAAATGGTATCCCAGGAAGTAAATCATAATGGTTATAGTTACGAGTAGCTACATTAAAATTCATCACTGTAATTATTTATATTCCGTCATTTTGCATGACAGTTTAACAAAGTCTAAAAATTTTTGTTTAGGCTTTCTATCATTCTTAATGTACAGGGGAATGATTCTCTTCAGAACATATTTCATGTATCTACAGATAGGACTGTTATATGTTGATTATAAAATATGTATAGAAGGAAGTCGTACTGGAATTTCCAAAACATAACCGCCGAATGAGCACTACATATGTTTAAATGTATCTAAACCAGCAGATGATATAAACCCAGAAAACATGAAAGATGATATAAAAGTCTTATGACAGATCTAGGATTTTTGGTAAGTTAATGGGTCTTACAACTTCAAAATGCGGTCGTCAATGATGAATTGAAACTATTAACAAGCGGCTATCACAAACTGGTACATCATCGAATTTTCAGGAATAATAAGGACATAAGGTGCCTTTAGAATATTGACGCAAAACGGTAAGCTATTCGTTAGTCGAAGCATAATAAAGGCCTAGATAGGAACTGCATTATTATAATTTACTATGGTTACCAGAGTATGCTCTGGTTTTGTTATATTATTTCTTGACAGACACGGAAGTGGCGATAATTTTAATTTTGTTATTTTAACTAAATTTCATATTCATACTAACGATACCTCGGCAGCCATTAAATATAGGCTACGCCTCCCCAATTAACGTCGTTCACACGTCAAAAGGTATTTCCTTCAAGGTAATCTGTTTATTTTGTCGTCGCCCCAGAGGCTAAAGTAATTATTGGGTGATGTTAATAACAACGGTTAATGATATGTTATGTTATTAACAACGGTTAATTATATGTTATATTATTAACACCGGTGGCTTTCCTCGTATATTTCTGTGTACAGGGAAAATCCAGAAATACTTTTATTTCTGGTAATGGACCCGAGATTTACGTAAACGAAAGAAGCGCTCGGCGATAAGGCAAGTGTCATTTTGCGTGGTTCATAGGAAAGGTCGAATGAGAGATGTTGAGTAGCGTGATCATGAATTCTTGTAGGAAGTCTCTTTATTCGGAAGCTATGTCCATAGCAATATACAAAAAAAGCAAGTATAATCAGTTCATGTTTTTCAGCATTATTTACATTTTCGATTCCTTTTATTTCCCATGCTTTCTATACCTGCAAATTGCATTGTAAAATGTGATTTATACAGCTATAGTATTAGAAAGTTACCTAACCTTGTCAGATTACTGCGAATTCAGCTGGTATTCAGCCACATCAAAACTCGCAAATTCCACGAATTACATATAATTATAAGTAACAAAACCTCCATAAAATAATTATCCCCTCCCTCGAATACATCAAAGTTAACAGTTTTGGCGCAAATGCAAACAACAAAATAGACACTGTTTATAGCAAACTTTCAGATCTGGTTTTGCTGAACGCAAACACGGGACTGTCGACTACTGTAATTTGACCGTACATTTTCTTGAAATTTAGCCCTCCGTAACGTTACGTCGTTAAGATCGCGAGGGGGGTTAGAGCTCTGATGAAATTGGTGACTGAATGGCAAACTTTATAATTGGCCATAACCCTCCAATACGTACCCCTTGAACGGGACCCGTCGTAATTAACTGCGCGATTGTACCTCGTCGGGCGGTGCGACAATAACAGGGAAATTAGACGAGCGGAGATACAAGAGTTTGCTAGAGGAAGCCAGCATGAAATGGTCTTTGTTAGCGCTCCGATAAGGCTAATTAGGATTTAACTTTGTCTGCATCCATCCCAAACACTAGAAACAAACTTTGCAAAATTAGAAAGGAAGGTATTCTTAAATCAAATTTCTTATAAAATATTATGTAAGTAAGTACACTTCATTGCACAGGAAAGAATACAGTGGAAGTGACACAAAAGTTTAAATAAATGGTATACAAAAGGTAGGCCTTATCGCTAAAGCGATCTCTTCCAGGCAACCATTGGGCGGGACGAGATGTATGCGAACACACGAATAATACGCACACATATTATAATTATTACAAACAAATATGTTTTAAATATATGTGCTCACTATATACCGATACAACAAGAAATACTTTGCCAGCAAATTGTTTTTTTTTTGTTTCTCTCAATGTAACCTATGTACCTATATATTTAATTGTATAATGTATTCATTGATTATGTATACCTTGTATGTTTTATATTTATTTTACCACATCATCTAAATTGTATCTTCCATGCACCTCCTTCGAACTTCTCTGATCAACCCAAAGTTTGTCTGCTAGGGAATGCCTTAAGGCATTAAGCTCGCCTTTTGCACAATAGTGCAGAAGTGTAAATAAATAAAAATAAATTCCTAATAACAATAATACATATTAAATAGTCGCCAGTGCTTGTATGAAATAGCGTTAGGAATATGCTATGTTAGTAAAAATATGGCAGTAGAAACAACGGCTCATAATGTAAAACATCTGCTTGTCTGTATTCTATTCCAAAAAAAAAATGCTCACAGTCAGTAAACGACACGCTATTATCGCCATGCTGTCATAGCCGACACAATGTAATCTGCGCATATGTTTGAAATTCACTCCGGAAACTCGCTCATACTGCGGACACGGATTTAGATTTGTGCAAAAATTGCGATATAAAAAACTAGAAATCAGCATTATTCATAAAATACTATGAAATACAAATTCCAAGTTATTTTTAGTTTTAGTGTTATGAACGAATGGAAGGCTTATTTTTGTTATAAAACTGACACACAAACATTTGGTTTAAAGTAGCATAAACAATTAGGAAGCCGATATTATCGATAATTAATATTGCCAGCTACTCGTACTAGTACATCATTAACAATACTGAGATCACTACTTTACACTAAGGCCTTTTATTCTTACTGGGAATCAGGTTTAACTGAATTTTTGCTATGCTCTCACCTTCATAAAACGCACGTTGACTAATATAAGTCAGACTAGGCCCTGCCATTATGAAAATCAGTAGCGTGCATTAATTTTGAAATAAAATAAACATTATAGTGTCAGCATGCAGGACCTATAGAAAGATTGTGTTTAAGCGACTGGAAAATATTGGGAGCAATCTACTATGGTTCGTTGTGATTCAGTTCAGCGGCTAAATGATAAGCTTCACTTGTCTACCGATATCAGATGCACGCCACTGGTTAGAAGGGTCAGCTTAATAATCGAAAATGACTTATTGATTAGACTAAAATTTAAAACACATACTAATTCTCCTGGTCTTGTGCTTGGCATACGCATTATGTTACTTACCTAATATTTATTTCATAAAATGCTGTTTGGTTGTAATCTACAGTTTAGGCAAGTATTAGAGCCCGAAATACGAGTTCTGAAGTTAACAAAAGTTAGGTTACATACCGTGACCCAAACGAATTAAGGCACTTCCTCCTTATATTCCGAGTAGTCCGCGCTAATTTAAAACCTGAATCTCAAAGGCGAGACAGTTTGACGTGAACGTAGCGTGTTTGTCTAAACTGTTGGACAACGAGTTAAAGTTGATGAAGAATAGTTTCTTTGATATTTTTCTTGACGTTACTATTCAAAACGCTGAAAGGGAGGAATTTCCGAGGAAAGTAGATCAGCTTACTGTGCGTTATGGCATCATTAAGATGGTTTTAGATGTGGATAACGCAGATGTTTATCTAATACGAATAGTAATAATAAAGGCAGAGAGCCTGTAGTTTCCTAGTCGTAAGAGGATTTGGATGAATCAGAGAGAGGAGGAGTTGAATTTTCTAAAAACCAGCCGAATTACATGCACCGCAGAACCCAGAAGCCAAGAACTCAGTACTTGACTGCGGGTTGAGTTACTCGTAAATCTGCTGGACTGAAATTAGACTTGGATTATATGTTGCTTGATAGTGGTGAAGTACTAGTATTTTTCGGTTTCATTCTGATATAGAAAAAACAAAACGCTGACTGACGAGAGGATGGTAAGCGGATATTGTCGATCATCAACGAGGCATCAACGATACGTACCAATATTAGTCTAAACTGACGAACGCCAGCATTTTAGGAATTAGGATTTGGAAAAAGAATTGAGTAAGGATGGGGAATCGTAGGGATGGGATGGGTTATACAATATAAAGAAGGAATTAACTAACTTACTCTTTAATGGGTAAGAATGAGATTAGATAGGATAGAAAAGGGTGTAAGACAGGATGGGATGGAATGGGGACCGGGCTTGCAGACATATTCGCAAAGAGGTAAGGCAGTGTCTTTATACCCTTTTTTTACGTAGATGGTAACTTTTACTTCTAGAAATTTTATATCATTGTCAAACATCCTAGACTAGACTTGCGTCCGCGTGACTGGTCTTGTATTTCCTTACACGAAAGCCTTTGCAGTTGACAGTTGGGTGGAGGGGCAATTTTGTTTAGTGGCCAAATATTGTGCGCTCAAATTAATGTTTTCGACGTTGGGTTTGTTAGCAAGTTGTTTACTGAATGCTTTACTTTACCGTATTTAGGTTGACGTAAGGTTAGAAATAGCTTGTTTGTACTGAAATTGTTCGGTCCAGTAAAATTAAATTATTTAGCTCAATATAAACTAAGGTTTTTAGGAGACTGAAATGTGGTTACGATTATAAAATTAGGACATTAATATGATACAAATTGTAAAAAAAGTTATTTTTAATTTTTACGAATGCTAAGTATTTTTTATTGCTTAAGGGGTGTACTAAAACTCGTTTGGGTGCAAGGTGCGATTCAATAATACTGTGCAATGACATTATTGTATAATTTTACATTATTGTAAGGCTTTTTTTACCAGCTAACCTTTAGGTTAAATAGAGGTTAAATAGGTTAAATACTCATTGGGAGGTGCGATGTGAAGTATGCCTTAAATAACTTTAAGTAAGTATATGTTACGCATAATGTTGTTGACCATCGAATAAAGAAAATAAATAAATAAAAAATCATGACTAAACTATTAGAAACGTAATTTTAAATCCAAGCCGTCCAATAGTTGTTACGCAGCATAAATGCAATTTAGTGTAATTAATATGCGGATCAATGTAAAGCCGAGCACAGAAATGGTTTTAATTGCATAATAATTAAAATTAAGCGCTAACTGTACGGCTACCCCATATCAAAACCAGTAAGGAAATTTAGAAAAAAATATTTTATGACAATATTTGATTTATAAAGCTAACCCCCAAATTATGCAAAGACATTCATTAAAATCTTTCGTGTTTATGAAAATATGGAATACCTCGAAACTTCGTAAGTGCATCACGTGATGCTCATAAATCATCACAAAATCTACGAAACGTGAAATATATGAGATGCATGACATGTATTTCAATTATAATAAGGTAAGCATAATATTTTAAGCATGATTTTTTATATTGTGTGTAATAGCGACCAAATTTTTATGTTAACTTCCTATGTTCCAAATTGACTGTTTGAATGTTTTTGGGTCTATGGCCTATTCAGAGCCTATGTTTTCAACAATACTTCTAATTTCGGAGTCTACTTTTTCAACAATACTTATATAATCTTATAACGAAATCTGATCAGTCTGTTTGAATAACGCAGGTTAACGACGCATGACCCAGTAAGCGAAATATTGTATGTTATGATACCCATACAACTGTATAAGTTTTGTTATGCCCCCGCGGAATATTACAACATAGTGTTGTTAATTAAGGTTCACAGTAAAGCTAGCGGCCTCGGGTGAAATGGGAAATAGCTAATTATGAAGTCGCGTACTGGCTTGCAGCTTGCCACTATTGTATGGTACAAAGTAATAGAGGCAGCGGAGATAAGTCCATTCTTTGATAACTTGTATCCAAAATTGGAAATTTATATAAAACTCATGAGGTTGTAGGTAGATGTCTGGACAGTCACACGACGAATTTATAGAAGAGGGTAAATAAGTAAATAAATATTTTTGTACAGAGCGCGCTACGAGTGGAAAGAATTCCTGTCATTGACATGAGATCAGCCAAGACTGGACGGAAAACTTGCATGAAATCGACGAAAATCGACCACTTTACTAGACCCCTCATATTATTGATAATAGTATAATAAAATAATCTCTTTTCCGTCCAGTCTTAGTTGATCTCATGTCAATGACCGAAATTCTTCCTGCTTATGGCGCGCACTTTAGAACAATATTAAATGGGTTGACATGACAAACTTCTTGAAGTCGACTGATCATTGTTATTTACGTAGGGTTAGTTCTTATTATCACTTTTTAAATAAATAAATTAAATGTTAAACTGTATAGATACAACACGTTTGGGATAAAGTAAAAAAGTTTTGGATATCTTATTAAAACGAATGATAAATAAAATTTAAAGAAATATTCAGTGCAAACTTCAAGTATAATTTGAGGATGGAAGCCAGATCGATGTTAATGGTATCGTGTGATAGTATCGGGCTAGAGGCAGAAAAATTAAAATAGCTGGTATCACATTCGATTGCTTCGTAAGTGTATATTAGAAAAAAATCGCTGTTTGCTACGCTCCTGTCAGTGCCATACCCTTTCTTACAAACATTATGCATTTGAAATAGTATGATGTATAATGAATGAGGCGCCTGCTAGGAACTCATATTTTCTACAGAAAATTAAATTAAAATAACACTGACTAAAAAGTACAAAAACCTAACGCTTCCGACTGGGAACTTAGACTGTTTCGTGAAATCTTTGGCTTTGCGGCACTACATGAAATTAAAATGCGGTTCCACTACATTCGAGTGCGTTTATTTCTTACTACTTGCGAATTACAGGACACAAATTGACCTTAAAAGCGGTTAAATTAAAACTATACTTAATTAAATCGCTCCTAGTTTTAGTTGAATTTTGTTTACATCGTAGGTACATTTCGTACATTTATACATTTCTAGGGTAAAAATGTAGAATTAGTAATTGCTTGCTTTTTAATAAATTTTAATATGAGCACCCACTATAGAGTATCTTTCATCTTATCGTAGATTCATAATTGATCCATGACCTAAAATACTTATATAATGCTTTTTATATATCTCAATCGAGACTGTGCCGTCAATATCGTTAGTGCAAATTTTCATTTGTTCACAGTGGAGGAAGAACTGTCATATAGTTTAAAGACAGTTAATTAGTTAAACACTATATTTTCATTCCAGAGAAGAAAAATGACTTTGGTGGTGTTTCCTAAAAGACAAATTAAATTTCCTTTAAGGACAGCAATATAAAACTTATATTTTTCAAAAATCAACTTAAAGTACACAATGATTCATCACATTAACATATAATGTTAACATCAACATGTTATCAACGTCAAATATTAATACAACATATAACACATCAAATTTCATCACAATATGTTAAATGATAATGAGTAATGAGCACAATGAACGTTTTCTGTCTAGAACGTAACAACAAAACCTAACATGTTTGTGAATTTTAATTTATTCCTTAATATAATTTTATTTTTCAATAGAACGGTTTTATATATTTTAAATTGGTTGACATGTTTTTCATTATTTCGATGACATGCTTATATATCTCATTGGAGATTGTGCCGTTGATAATAGTCGTGCAAGTTTTCATTTAGATTAAAGACAAATTAGCTACGTGGTGATTCGTTTGAGCACTGACAGTGTTCAAGCAAATTGCGTTGCCAGCAAACCGCTCCCGACGGGCGGCGGCGGCGCGGGCGGAAATGACTAATTATAAGTTTGCTGGTGTATTAGAGGAGCATGAGCCTGTTCGTGATACTGACGCGTGAGATTCCGGAGATTTGCTCTTTATAAGTCCAAAAACTACTTATTCCAATTACCACTGTAATATTGTTCTGTTGTAATCGTGATTTTAATTTATTTTGGAGTAAAAACGAAACGAAAACAATAATATTTTAATACAAAGACATCGACCACAGGCGCCAGTTGGAAAAGAGAATTTAAAAAAAAAAGTGTAAGTATAGACAAAAGTGGAGTTAGACTTTGATGAGCCCAATTCAACGACGTAATCATAGTTTGTATGTACAAACGTTGAATTCTGTTTTTGAGATTTTTGAAAAGTTTACCTGGTAGTAAGGGGATACTGTCGCCGTCTCGATCATCCGCGATAATTGCCAATATCAGTCTCGAATGACAAACGTTGGTACGCCCACGGACGCACCATCTATTTTGGAGATTTAGAAATAGATTTGGGAAAACGTAGAATAATATGTACCTCATTTAATTACACGCGTTGAATATGTTTTATTAAATTCTACATTTGTCTAAACATTATTGTTATGATATCTAGGAAAAATATCGAAGGAACTCTACCTTCCGACTGACGATACCATTAACCTAAAAAATTAGGTACACTATGAAAAAACTGTTAATATTTATAAAAGGTCTAAATGGCCTTTTATAGTAAGGTCTAATTAACCTAGTTAGTTAACCTTTTAGGTCTAAATGGCGGACAATGGGGGAGGCCTATATCCAGCAGTGGACGTCCAAGGGCTGAAATGATGATGATGATGATGATGATTTATAAAAAAATAATCAATTCTTTCGCTATCGATTATGCTCTAGTTTTCACCTCAGTCTAGGCAGGTATGTTTGCTATCGTTTGGAAAGGAGTGTTGCTAAAATGACAAGTCCGCTTGTGAACCTTAACCTTAATTGTTTTATACTCGAGCTTTTAATCTAACACTTTTAAGTAAGGATTAAGTAAATCAAACGTTAAAAATATCGAGTATAACGCTCACGAGCGTTTAATTTTCGAATAATAAAGGTTCATTAACGCTCACTCAGCGCTCGGGCGTGAAGCGCTCAGCGTTCATTTTTATTGCAACATTATTGGAGAGACTCTAGATACTCGTATACTCGTATATAGTGTATCTCTAACGGAAAAAATATCTTCAAAGAATAGAAAATGTAGAAAATGTTCAAAGAGTAGAGCTGACGTTTCTTCTTCTTCCTTTGGCGGTACGACCCTTTGTGCGCCTGCTCTATTCTTTTCAAACTGCCTGTGTTCCTTGCTTCCTTCCTCCACGCTGTAAACTTTCCCATCTGCTGATTCATTTTCCTAGATCAGGCTCTTGGTCTGTTTTGTCGAATCCATCTGGTGATTATTTTTGCTGTTCTATTGTCTGGCATCTCCTCTAAGTGACTCGCCCCTCAATGCCATTGACATTTACAATACCTGACTATAGTTTTGTGATGAATCGGTGCCTCCATTTAGTGATTAATTCTGGTACAGCTTGTTTTCAAGTTCCTACACAGTTTTAAAACACGGTGTCTTGTTGTTGTTCTGTGACTGTTTCAATTGTCATAGTAGATAGATTGAAGGTATCTTCAGATTACCGTTACCCTGTAATACGCAATTTCTCGTCCCCGCTTACATCACTCGGCGCGCAGCAGTCAGGTACTTGAACACAAGCTATACAATAACTTCCGTCATTTTCTGTAACTGAACCGAAATTTTTTGCCGTTCATGCCGCATCTAAAAACCCGGCGGCAACCTTATGTTTATGCTACTCTAAAAATCCGGCGCCGTTGGATACATTTCGTGTAAGTAAATTTATACCTTACTTAGCTACAATGACATAAAAATATATAAGGTATATCTAGACGAAAACACGCTTTTGAAAGGCAGTGCCGTGTAAATGTCACTCTATATGGTAATCAGAGCTGTAAGAGCTCTCAGTAGATAGACTAAGATGTTATGCAGAGAACTTAGGAATATTTTTATAGCGCGGAGTGTAGTAATGAGAGAACCATTCAAAAAGGAAGTTTATGTATATGGGTTTTTCACGCGATGCTTTCATAGGGGATTTTGTTCATGTTCATGTTCATGTAGGTATATAAAAATCACACCTGACTGAGTGTTAGTTGGAAGTAAATGATTATTCTTTCAATATCAATGACGAATCTTAACTATAGCATTATAAATTCCACAATTCAGTTTATTTGTTACTTAGTAACTCTACAGTAAATCAACGAACCGCTTACAAAAAAATATATCCACTTTGTGAGACAGATTAACATTTATAAAATAGTTTTAGGATAATTTAGTAGTATTGATACGTAAACACAATCTCAATAGCTTTTTAATTAACAATGGTGGAATAGGTATTGACAGCGCTCAGGCTGCCATCACCAATGACTACATGTATTTTTAATACAAGCGCACTGAGGCACGACGAAAACTTAGTGGAGTTGGAAGATGAGCTGGGTAATATTAAGTGGGATATTCTAGGGTTATCGAAAAGTTCGAAGAGAGGGAGAGGATAGATCGAGGATAGCTGGAGACCTCTAGTAACTGAAATCGAGAGATTTTATTGAAATATCTATGTCGCACTCGCGGCTGCGCCTGTAGTCCGTCCTGGTGACGATCGTCGAGCAAGACAAACTCGCCACTACACCAACGACATCTCAGACATCAACCTGGCCGTAATTGGAATTGCCCTTGGACAACCTAAGAATGACAAAACACGATAGACCTAAGAGGCCGATAGACGCATTCAGTTTGACTGGGCAGCATTCGGAATAATTCGTCACATCTTCTCGTGCCTATACCGCAATGTTTGAAGACGAATCAATTCGTCCTGCCCGTAATGACGTATGGAGTCGAAACAGTAGGCCTGGTTCACAAGTTCAAAGTCGCTCAGCGTGCGATGGAAATATCTATGCTCGGAGTTTCATAGGTCAAAGAATCAGCAAGTTGAAGTGGCAGTGGGCAGGCCATATATGCCGCAGGACTGACAACCGATGGGGGAGGCGAGTCTCGAATGGAGACCATGTACCGGGAAACGTAGCGTGGGAAGCCCCCCGGCCAGTGGACTAACGACATGAAGAAAGTCGCTGGTAGTGGCTGGGTGAGAAGAACAGAAGACTGTATGTGGTGGAGGTCCTTGGGAGAGGTCTATATCAACAGTGGAGAGATACAGGATGATGGTATGGTATGGTATTGAAAAGGGAGAGTCATTATAGATTTTTGATAGTTATCTTAATGTGGACATACCAAGAAATCCCGTGATGGTTAATAAGTAATTAAAATCCCCGCTCTGCCACTATAACTATGTTGTGTTGGTCGGCCTTTCTATTGTAGCATCACCCAATTTCATCTTGTGTCGTTCTTGTTCTTGTGTAGTTTGTGTCGGGTGTCGTAAAAGCTGACTAACGGATAACAAATCCGCTACCACCTCTAAAGAGTGGACTCGCCGACCCGTTTGCCCTCATGGCCTTTCAAGTCCATACATCTCATATGCACAATACTATAAGGAGGTCAATGTTCAGCAGTGGACGACAAAAAGGGGTGATTTTGATTAACGGTGAACTAATAACCAAGGTATTTTCCGTATTTGAGTAATGGCACCGAAATGGCACTATTTGTTCCGATTACTAGTTATTGACTATTATTATTAAAAAGCCTACATCATGTACAAATCAAAGGATGACTGCATGTTTCGTCTATTAGACGTAACATGTAGTCATCTACCACATTTTTCTATCTGTTTTGTCTGCAAAATTAAATGTTGCGATACTTCGTAGTAATGTTACAAAAACTAGAGTTATACAGCGCCAAGATAATGTGAAGTAAAGGAGCATTTCGTGTGCGGATTCTTTTCGATGGAGTCGGCAAAGCGTAAAATTGGGAAACAAACATGTTCGTGTCGCCTTTATTTCCTGCGGGATTATGTCTTAAAAGCATCCCTTTTACATCTTTTACTTTAGGAATTCTATCACGTCTTCTTTTTGGCTTTCGATATCATAATGTATCATTATAAGTTGGAAAATATCGTTTATTTATTCGATCTTTTTGTACTATATACAGAGGCGGGCTTCATGCCTTAATCGTTGTCTTTGATTATAAAGTGTTAGTGTTATAGAAAGAAAACCTTGTTTGTGACTTATACGATTAGGGTTGCATTCAATCTAAATTTCACTGAATTATTACTAGAATTTAAAAAAATGTACTGACAACGACAAACCACCATACAATGTTTACCTATTGGCCGAATACTCAACTTGTATACATTATATACTATACTACATGTTAAATATTCACATAAATACTTTTAAAATATATACATCTATTAATGAATCTAAATTCAGATAAAAACTAAATCACAATCTTTTAAGTATATTTCAACATCTGTACTAAATACAATAATACTAGGTATATCTGAATGTACTCTAACGTGAATGCGACGTCTTGTGTCTCGCTCCTTCGGACTAGTTGTCTTTCTTTTTTTATTCTTAGATCGCACCTGAACAGCCACGTCGGCGTGATAATTAATTGTAAAACATAAAAAACACCAATAAAGTAAATTTCACGTAAATCCTCTTTTAATATACAAACACCAACCTTTGACCTCAAATAAACTACAGTCCACTTGAAATCAGCTACATTAACCAACACCGCTACTGGATGGCCTCAGAGTAGAAGAAAAAGGCAGATTTTAATAAAGAAAATATTGTTTATGCAATATAACAAAAAAAAAAAATTTAAAGTCTCCACAAATATGTATTTAAGTACATAATATAAAAGGTCTAAAGGTGATTATAATAATAAAGAATAATAATAATATGTAAAGGAAGTTAAAGAAATACAATACGATAAAGTAGGAAATGCAGTACATCTCAAGGTAGTCTTCTGTGAGACGGGGGTAACGTGACCAGTCGAGTGCGCCCAGCGTCTGTACGAATGCAGCGTGCACTCTCTCCCTACGTAAATACTTGTTGGTCACACTCCTGTGTTCCGCGTGTGATGTCTGCCTTTTTCATATAATCTGAGTGAATTTCCCTGGATGCCTTGGCGAAGTTCACCACTACATACAATCCTCAGCTATTTTCATCCAACCATCACTGGCTTACTTCTTCAAGTCGAACGGTTCACGTGGTCGGAGGGTGGCCCACACTGCACTTCCCGAGACGTGACCTCTATTCGAGAACTCGTTTACCCCGATGGTTATCGGTCCTTCGGTAAACAGGATGTGTCCAATGCCACTTCAGTTCTTTGGCGAATCAATATATTATAAGCTCATTTTTAATTACAGAAATTTGATACTGTTCTGACCTGTATACAGGTTTGTAGGCATGTCAGGGATTACGATACATAGTTTGGAAATCATAAAGTATTAATTATACAAAATTTAATGGCGATATTTATAAGAATCTTAGCAACCATAATCAATAAATATCCGGCAATCCACACTGTGTTTGCTTGTTGGAATATGGCCCAAAAATCCTTCAAGATTATAAGGGAAGCTTGTGTTCTGCAACAAGGCGTTATAGGCTGATATCGAAAGAATATGATTAATTTTGTATCTGGATAATGATTAAATTATTATTTATTAATTTCAAAATTCACATTTCGTCGGTCTGTTATTCAATCACTATAAAAGAATATGTTCCGTTCCCGTTTTTTTCGTTCCTATCAGTTTCATTGTAAAATTGATGTGGCAGTTAAAAAGGACTATATGGCTTCCACCATTAAGACTATATTCGAGTTGTGGCAAGACCGTAATACCCGTAATCCTATACTAATTTGAGAAACGAACGCAACCGCAGAAACAATGAGCTTAACAAATAACAATTTTCATTTTCTTTTAATAATAATAGTGTCTTGGAAGATGTTCAAGTTGTTACGGTTGTAATAGAATGACCACTGTGCTGCATCACGACGGACCACAACTTTAATTCTGCAGCTCAGTTAATGAAAATCGAGTTTAAGTTGATTGCAATACAGGTCAGTTTTCATGAAAATGACAAGTTGGTAGTAAGTAATCCGAATGAAACGTTGACACTGAGACTCTAGCGACCGTGGAGAAGAAAATTGTAGGATCAAATTAAGTCCCGTTTTAAAGTCCACACAATAAAAAGAATAGAACAAAAATAAAAAGGCATTTTTTTAATTTTTAGTCTTTACGCTTTTGTTACGGGATTAAAGTTGATACTTTTTTTATTATGCATTTTATTGTACATTGTCGGAACAAGTGACTAACTTAATGCGTTAAGGTATTCTCCATCAGCCAATCCTTGGGTTGATCAGAAGTTCAATCGGGAGGTGTGAGAAAGAGTCAAATGAAACGGTAATATATGAATACGTATTTATTATAAATGCATACATGCAAACCTTCACACATACATAAATACATAGGAATAAGGAATAAGTACAATTTATACAATATGTATACATTATTTAAATAAAATATCTACATCAAGAGAAACAGATAACAAAAAAATCATGTTGTTGTTGAAAGTGAGGATGGAAGAAAGGAATTTGAAGGACACTTTTTGGCCAAAAAAAATATTTACAAGCATCATTGACGAGTATCACGATTTACTATACAGTTACTTTGTAAATATTTTATTTTTACCATACGTTTAAAAGTGTGAATAAGTTTGAAGCAATATTTGACATCGAATTGGTATTGCTTTGACTAACGGGTACTTAAATATTAGAATTAGAAGGAAATTAGAACATTATTTTCATCTTTGCAAAACTATTGTTGATTTTAACTGTAAACTTTTAAATTTAAACAGCGTATTCCTGGTTCACATTCAATTTTCTATAAAAAATAGAAATGAAAGCACCAGTTGAAATGAATTTAATATTATGTCCCCGGCTGGCAGAGTTCAGGGGAAAAGTATGCACAAATCCATTAGCTGAGTCCAGGCACGGTAAAGGTAAAATAAACGGTATGGAATCTTAATGCAGTCACGAAATAATAATAATTATTTATACAAAAGCAAAGAAAGGAGTCTTAAATAGACTATTATAAAATAAAAAAATGGGGTTTGTGGTGAGCATTAAACATAATCAATATTTTGTGATTTATTATTAGTTTCTGGCACATTATTGTATAGTTTTAACAATTTCAACATTATGTGATTAGTGCATTTAAACAAACTCACACAATAGATAAAAAAATATTTTCTACTAAAATATTGTACACCTATGAGGGTAAAAGAGCTGTGCAATAATTTGAATGTCATCTGTAGTTACCTGTATTAAGCAAATAAGTTTAATTTGAAAGAATCCACTCCTAAATCTCCAAAGGTAGGCATCACATCCAGGAGAGTGTTAACGTTTGTCATTCTGGACTGATGTTAGTATATACCACCAGCTGGACTGTCTGCTCGTCGGTCACCTTCGTTTCATAAAAAAATGAAGATTACATACTGTTTACCATATGAGGATCCCAGTGGGGGCCGCTCGGCCGGCGGCCTTCCGTTTCGGAAATTACATTAAAAAGCGATACTTCCTCTTCAATAACTAAAGATAAAGTTAAAAAATGTAGGAAAATTTTTCCAGTGAATTTCAGAGGGAGGATTGCACTGTTATTTTATTAGTGGAGTTCTCTCGATAGTGATTTATTTAAGTTAAGGGGTAGAGTTTATTTAATACGAGTAAAATGGTTTTTTATGTCATGTTTAATTTTCATGTCAGTATTGTTATATTGAGGACCTTACATCCACTGAAGGATGTTTGAAATGACAATCGATTTGTATGAGTGACAATTGTCGTAGTAGTCTGTAAGCGATATTAAATTTTCTGAGTTACATATGTGTCATTGTATTTCTGATCAAACATGTAATTTGAATCAAGTTTAAACTTCTCCAAAGTATTACTCGAAGAAAAAGGTGGGTTTTAGCTTATCATTAAATACAATAATAGCAGATATAGCAACATATTTAGCAACATCTGGGTCTGTTGCTAAATAAGTGAATGAGTCGTAGGACACGATAAGAAATAGTATATATAACAAGAAAATCTCATATCATTGGGGAAAGTTCTGCTGTGAGCGTTTAAGTAGGCAGGGATGTGTGCGCCCGCGCGTAAAATTAAGAAACAAAACGAGAATTCTCTTTGTGAGTTACGAGACAGTGATCTATGAAGATATTAGGAGATGTAAAATGTAATTGTTTTATGGTGAAAAGATAACTGGAGCGATATTTTAATCAGTTGTAAGATTGCTCGACGAGAATATGTTTAAGTATATTAAGTATGGAATAATAAGATTTTTGGAACGAAATTCCTTTACGCGGCTTGCGGTAGGTGTGATTCGAGAGAAAATTAACGTCACGTAAGATTTCCACCCCCTCCATACGCCTTTCTCTTTCTCTGTGTGTGTGTGCGTGCGAGTATCGAGAGCGAGACTCAAGCAGAATAACAGACGTGCAGACTAGTGCGTGGCCGGTTGTATAACCTAAATTTTTGATTTGATTCCTTATTTTAAGTTATTGAAAAAATTATACAAAAAAAAAATACATGAACTATACAGATTTTATTTCGAATTACATTCGGAGTTTAAAAAAAAATGCGTGAGGATCTTCATACCTGACGGGGGTCCCCTGAACGCACACGTTTTTTTTTGGAAGATGGCGGCAGTCGAGCATACAGTCCACTTGGTGGTAAGTGGATACTATCGCCCATAGACAATGGACATCCACGGTATATGCCAACTTCAGTCCACATTGACAAAAGTTGGCACGGATCTGGATGTCCTGCCTGCCTTTGAATTGCTTTATAAGAAGGATTGGGAAATGGGAAGGGAAAAGATAGGATGGGATGGGAGTAGGCCCTGGCATATTTCGCTCACTACCGAAATACGAAACGTAGACTGTAAATAAGATAAAGTAGGAAATGTAGTATATTTCAGGGTAGTTTTTGAGAGAAGGTAAATGATCAGTCGAGTGCGTCCAGCGAATGTTTGTTTTTAAAGTAACGCATCCATATGTTCATACACTTTTACGAGCCGAATGGTACGATCTAAGGAAAATCTTCACACGAAGGAAGTTAAAAGGAGAAGCTCCTCCAATATTGGCCCTTTGAGTTTATTGAATTTGAAATAACTTCTTTGTTGTTGGATTTTGACGAGATTTCGAGAAGGCTCAGCCGATGAACGGGAGCGTGACTGAGAGATTCTCAGTGTGGAGTTCGCCAATGTTAACGCCAATTATCTTTTTCTTTTTGTAAGAAAATGGATTGTAGTCAAAGACAAGCGCAAATAGAATTGTTAATTGGTGACTTCGATCGATAATCTTGGTATTTCGTAGAAGAAATACTTCGAAAAAATACTTATTCAGTAAATATAGGTATACATAAAACTAGCGGTGCCCGCGATTACGCTCACATGAACTTTAGAGTAATTCGCGAGGGAGCTCACTAATTAGCTATAATCACGGAGGACTTACTGCTATAATTGTGCTATGTTTCATTAAAATTCGTCCCGTGGTCTTTGCGTGATGCGCGATCAGACAGACAAGCAGACAAAAAATCTGATAATTATAATGGATTAACTTTAAATTATATAATTTCTAATAATTTAATTTCGAGTTTTGTTTCAGACATATCTTCCTGCTACAACAATATAGAAATAAAAAAAAAATATATATACTAGAACAATGAACCTAAAACTAAAAACCTTAAAAAATATAATATAATAACTAAAATATTGAATATAACAGGGTTATAGTTTATAACTATAAACTATAACTAACTATAAAGGGTTTTATAAAGGATTGTGGAGTGAAACAAACTTATTTGGTGTTGCTTTGATATTCAAAGAAACGACATATAATGTTTAATCTTCAATCCTTTTTTAAAATGTATTATCTTATGTCTACCTACAACTTTAAAATTTTGTCTACCTACAGAACAATTCTCTTCACCTGACGCCCACACTGTTTTACCGACACCATAATACGAATAGTTTTACCGACAGCGCGGAGTGCCTCTAAATTCAGATGAAAGAAATATATTTTCTTTACATCTCCCCCCCTAGGAAAGAAAACTTTCGCCATATTCACCCATCTTCTTCTGTTTCTTTTGTTTCTCTATCTTCGTATAATTTTATAGGGACTGGAAGAAGTTTTGTAATATGAAAAAGATTTGATTCCGTTTTTTTCCTATCTTCAATTCGTAATGGAATAGACCAAAAAGCAGAGTTTATGTCCAGAGTTGTAAAAAAATTGCAATTCCTGGTCTTTATCATCAGGTCTTCAGTTAACGGAAATGGTTGGGCTTGAGGTACTACAATTTTAATCAAGTCCCTGAAGTCTATACATAATCTTGATTTTTTATTTTCTTCTTTTTTAAATGCTAAAGTAACAGGTGCACCAAATGGACTGTAGGATTCTTCTATCAGTTTATTATCTAGTAATTTTGCTATTTGTTCCTCTATTTCTTTTTTATCTTCTACAGTACATTTGTAAGGCCTTTTGCTGCAATATTTGTCTATTAATAAATCGATTCTTGCTTCATATCCATTAACAGTTCCGACATCGTATTTATTTTTTGCAAAAACTGATCTGTATTTGTTAATCAGTTTATTTATTTCTGATTCATTAAATGATTATTAATGATTAAATGATTTATTTTTATTTCAAAATCTTCTTCTTTCACATGTTCATTAAAATTTATTTCATATTCTTTTGTAGTGTTATTTATTTTCTCTTTACTTTTTAATTCCGTATTTGTTCTGTTATTTGTAGAAATTTCTTCCACCTTTTTTGTATTTTCAATATTCTGAGACTGTTTCTGAGTTATTTTCAAGTCTTCATTTTGGATTAGTTTGAATGTTTTTATCAAATCTAATCCTATCAAAAAATCATATTTGAAATTTTGTTCATTAATAATGTACACATCAACACTTTTTTCAATTTCAAATATTTTTACTTTTAAATTAGTCAAACCACTTGTTTTTTTAACACCATTAATCGTTACTAAATCTGTTTCATTCAAATTGTTTCCTTCTCCTTTTAGTTTTAATAATTTAGAATTTATCAGAGAAACGTTTGAACCTGAATCATAAATTCCATTTACTTCTACTGTATCATTTAATAGTAGCTTGACATTTATTAATGGTGTCACTATTCGTTTTTTTGATTAGTTTCATTTAACTCAGCTTCTATCACGGTGTTATTTATATGTTTAATGATATTTTTCTTTTCCTTATCATTCTCTCTTGTTCTAAACCAGCATGTAGCTTCCGAGTGATAACGAGTTCCTTTATTTAATATTTCACATATTTTACATGGGGTTTGTTTTTCATTTTTACTATAATTTTTTGAATTTCCATATATTCTCGTAGGTAAAAAACTTTTTCTATTTACCATGTGTTCATATTTGCTCACCTCATTAAACAAATCCACTGTGTCTGTTAATGCTTCTCTATTAATCTTATTGAGTATGTATTCTGGTAACCCAACTGCAATAAGATCCACCAAAGTACCTGTATCAATCGATTTTCTCATTTCCAGTATAAGTTTTTCTTTCCTTATAGCGTAATTCAACAATGAACCTTCTCTATATTTAAATAATAGAGCATAAGTGACTGGGTTCCATCCCTTGTTTGTAAATGATTCACAGAATTTGGTTTTCCACATTGACCACTCTGAGTTCATTGTCAATTTTATAATCATGGAACTGTACCAATCTGCGCAACTTTTATCCATAAACAATCTGAGTATTTCAATTTTATTTTCATCCTTCGTTACATCAAAGCGTATGCATTCTTTTTCAAAAATATCAATCCACTGGTTTGCATTCGTATTCTTGGTTGTAAATTTCTCAAGCACAAACCTCTCTGCGATGTATTTTAAATTCTGTGGTCTATTTTCCATGAATTTCTCTAAAAGTTTTCCCAATGTACCTGTTTCTTGTTGTTGTGCTGCAGCAACTTGTTCTGGATTCAATTCTTCTAGAAATTGACCCCCAAACTGTAAATTATCATCCTCATCTATGTAAGTTTTTTTTAGTTCATCTGTTATTGTTATCCATACCTTTCTTTTCTGGTATCTTTTCACTATACTGTTTTTTACTTTGCTGTAAGCATTTGTTTTTATTATTTCTTTATGAAGACTCACTGATTGTAGGGCTTCTGGTATTGCATACACTTTATTATCACTTGTGGTTATTGAGGTTATACTATAAATGTTTGTTTTTGGATCACTTGCAGGCAATAATGCAAATTCGAAACGAAGTTTCTCCATTTTCAATTGACTTTTGTAACCAAATATGTCGTTTTATAAAGGGTTTTATAAAGGATTGTGGAGTGAAACAAACTTATTTGGTGTTGCTTTGATATTCAAAGAAACGACATATAATGTTTAATCTTCAATCCTTTTTTAAAATGTATTATCTTATGTCTACCTACAACTTTACAATTTTGTCTACCTACAGAACAATTCTCTTCACCTGACGCCCACACTGTTTTACCGACACCATAATACGAATAGTTTTACCGACAGCGCGGAGCGCCTCTAAATTCAGATGAAAGAAATATATTTTCTTTACATATTATTAAAAGGAGTCCCTTTAGGCAAGGTTCCGAAGATACTGGCAGCGTTCCCCCTTTGAATATCTAGACTAATTCTGTGTCCGAGGTAGCTGCCAGCTCTTCGGTCTCCTGTGCTGTAATTTTAATTGCACTTTAAACTGCAATGATTTTTTTTAAATATACAGACCCCACTCTGATACGATTTTATTATATTGTGTATATATAGATAATGAAAATATAGATACCATGGAATTATTATTGATTTGGCTAATTATGAATTTGCAAGGTAAACTTACATTCTGTTTCTAATATTCTATTCTACACTCATATTCTTCTCTCTTCTTTATTCTCTTGTAATAAGAAAGATAAAACAGGTTGACCTTACAATTTGAAAATAAACGGCTCGGTGATTTTGTACCTATATTTTTCGTGATACATTTTTTGGCGAGTCAAAGTACAAAACTTTCAATTGAATTCGGACTTGGACTGAAACTTTATCAAGTAGATTTCAAGTGTTTCCAAGTGCACCAGAATATTAATAAAGCGTAACACTTTTGTAACTGTTCTCAAAAGGTTAAGGGCCTTTCTCGCCACCTCCTTATAAAGTAACTGTTAGAAACTGATAGATAAATTTATCTCACAAATAAATGTAGATTTTTTGATAAAGTATAATTAGATTTCTGATACCTTATGATTACCTTAGTATCAGGAGGTGGTGAGAAAGGCCCTAAGTGTTTCAAAATTATAAAATATCGACCTCTCAAAGCGCCTAGTCGACTGGGCAATTTTTAGTTAACATAAAAATGATTTTGTATTAGTGTCAAAACAAAGGAATTGTAGAATTTTAACAAGTATTAGAACAAATTTTGTTTGTTCTATTGATAGACATTCAGTGTTAAGATGTTAATTTCACAAGTTAGCTCCAACGGTGGATCCGTGGATAACTTTTCCTTCTCTTCGATCCACGCCTAGATTCATAGATAATCATTTTTCCTCTTCGATCTACAGGTTGTTAGTAATAAATTGCTTTTTTATTGTTTTAAATAAAATGTGTAAGGAGTTATTTTATTTATCTCTAGTAATTACTTTCGACGACTTGACAAATGGATAGATTGAAATGGCCTAGGAATATTTATAATTATACTTGGATCCCGAAATTTGTGGAACGAAGTGGCATAAAAAAATGTTATTATATTTGAATTCCTATATTGGTTGATCGAAAATCAGGAAAACTTATCCATGGATCCACCGGTGGAGGCTGACTGTGGATCCATGTGAACGGAGGAAGAAAATCAATCCGATTTTATTATAATCTTAAGAAACTGACGCGTTATATTCTTAGATTAAGCCAAGGATTGAATTTTACAAAGCGTTCAAACCATGATATCAGGAACAATAGTAAGATAAACGAACTGAATATTTTAGCGGGAGTGTTAAAGACTCGCTCCAAGAGATAATCGGCCCGGGCCCCGGCAGACGGTAAGCAATTTAGTCGGGATTAAACCTCGATTTCCTGCAATGCTTCCCAAATAATGCAGCCGGATTATTTGTACAGTGCAGACTTGGCATAATAGAATAATGTCTATTGACAAGTAACTCCCACAGGAATTTGTAAATTGTTAAACTGCTAGTAAGTAAGTAAGTACTCTTTATTTCACACCAAATAATACAGTTAACGTGGTACAGAAATTTAAATAACTAGTTATACAAAAGGTAGGCTTTATCGTTAAACCCTTCCAAACAACCTTTGGGCAGGAGGAGATACATGCGAACACAAGAATAATAAGTAACATGGTGACCATATTTACTAGATTCAAATATGTACAATAATTATACGTACTATGTAGACTCATCATCATCATCATCATCATCATCATCATCATCATCATGTAGACTCAGCAACAGCAACATGGGCACCTTAGTGCGTTACTAGTAAGGGCTGAAATCGAATGGTTTTGGCTACATTAACGTGTTGCTGACTGTACAAGCCAATAAATCACGAAATAAATTCCAAATAATATTATTAATACATATTATTAAATACCACATACAATAATACTGTATTTCCAGGTAAATCAAGAAGACATAATAAATATAACACAGATAAACATAAGAATAGGTACGAGTATTACTGTTTCCGAAGAAAAAACCTTGAACGTAACCAGCCCTTACTTTTATCGTCTACTGCTGGACATGGAGATCCATGAGGATGAGAGATTTATGGCCATAGAACGCCACTGTGGCTGAGCGGTTTGGCGAGCTTACTATTTCAGAGCTGGTGAAGTTTTTCAGCGTTCGTGGTAGCGGCTTTGTTATCCCCTAGTCGCTACGACACGACACCCGCGGCCGGAGCACAGATGCAGCGGTGTTTATTATAAAGGTGGCTAACATCACACGGTCAAATACCACATGGAAGAGAAGATGTTTGAGGATCATTTAATTGTAGAAGAAAGATGCATGTGCCGATATCTGAGCAAAGAGACCTTATTCTTGACAGAGACTTATTAACTTTAGTTAAGATTTTCTGACGTAAAATTAAGAAAATTTTAAGAAACATTTTTTATTAATATATCTAGTGTTCAATATTTTTTTTACCCACTAACGATTCTCTCTCTTGTCTGGTAGGAAAACCGACAATAAGGTCCCTTTTCTAAGATAATGTTACTAATTATATATTCATAATGGGTACTTTAGGTTGTTCATAGACGAGACGTCGATAAGACAAATGTTAATGTTATCAAATGGTAACTTCCTTTTATCGAAAGGATAGGTATCCGTATATTTCATTTAATTATGAAAATCTTGTCATAAATACTTTAAGTCCTTGTAATTGAAACCGTATATAACGTCCAGGACCTGTGTTAGATCCAAATTAGCCAACTTAATTTGATCTGCCGATCACTTCTTTTACGAAAAATTTTCTGGCTTCTCAGGGGAAAATTAATTAAATATTAGGGCTCACGTTATACTGGCTGTTATGGATTATTATTGCGCAGTGCTTTGAAAATATCGAACGATTATTAAAGGGGCTGACACGCAATTAACAGTTTTACAAGCTGTCACGTGATTACCACGGATGGCATGTTCGGACAGGTTCGGACATGGCCGGCCTTTGGTGGAAATTGTTAAAAATTCGTATAAAATTGAAATATATTCGGTCTAACGAACATTGTTTGTCGAAAAAACACGACACGGCCTTTTGCGTTCGTTGAAAATATTTTGTTGATGTTGCGTTGCTAACAAAATGTTTAATCTGACCTAATTTAAAAATGAGGACAGTTTTTACACAAACCAGATATTTAAGTATATTATAGTATTTTAATTAAAAAAGACATTAAAGTGTGAATTATTTCAAAATTATTGTCAATGCACCCCATGCATATTTACAAAGAATGCTTTTTAACATACTAA
Source organism: Sesia apiformis (assembly GCA_914767545.1). Lineage (NCBI taxonomy): Eukaryota > Metazoa > Arthropoda > Insecta > Lepidoptera > Sesiidae > Sesia > Sesia apiformis. The sequence continues at coordinate 5,033,212 of OU611958.1, forward strand.
CAAGTTTAGGTGTTTTAATAGCAGCTACTTACGTTCTTAAGTCACTTTGGGACGCAATTCAGAAAGTTGTCAGAATTATTGTCGTAACATTGTTATGCGGCAATTTATAGTGCGCTTCTCCTTATTTCACTTTCGTACACAAATAATACATGTCTACTAAACATTCGATACATTCTAATTTAGTCCTAAGCGACACCTCAATTAAGATGTTTCTGATTTTTTAAGTTTGCGGGCGTGTGGAAGATGTCCAACACTTGCTAATGGACTGTGCCTGGAACGAAAGGGAGAGGGCGTCATTGATGCATAGATATAATATAAATAGACACAATATAAGTGTATTTGTTGTCATATTAGCAGAGGTGGATTGTGATGCGTCAACTACATTATTTAATATGTATACATGCATCAGTAAAGCCGTTGGCTTCTTAATATGTACTTATATTAATATGTATCTTAACTGTAAGATCAGGGAATGATGAGGGTGACATATCCCTGTAGAAATCCACCGATATGAAAAAGATAAAAAAGTGGATTAAAATAGACTTGCAAAATTTGACCTAAACACACTAACTAATATCAAAAATGAAAAGCTTTTAAAAAAGAGACGTCCGATGTAGCGCGATAACCCGCGACCAGCTGAACCTTCTGTAAGGCAAATATTTTATTATATGTACCTACCTATCTTTAACCTTCTCATCCTCAACTAACACAATATATTTTATACTATTTTTGTCACAATCCTTTTATTTTATTTATTACTTTTGCCATAATACTCTGTAATCGGACATTTCGAAATCAGCATACGGAATATGCGGTGAAGTCACACGCGTCTGTCTCAAGATTTTCCAGAATAGATTTTCCTTACATCTCTCCATATTTCTTACTCGAATATCCGTTCCTTCACATGTACCTGGGTTGTTAGCGGATAAATTTAACGAGGTTGACCCTTGTCATGTAGTACAATGTTGTGTCACTGGCCAGCGATACACGTAATCTTGCCTACGAAAATTGTCCGGGTATATTTCCTTGGAAAATGTTTTCTTGCTTATTTTCTTGCCTAATGTTCTTTGTTTCAGTTGCATGTTGTATAATCAAGTGATGTTTTTGGTTTTATTATGTGATTACGTATTCCACTGAATTTGTAGTCACAAGGGGCTTTTATACTGAAGTAGAATACTGTTTTAAGATCATTAAAGTACTTTGAGAAATTGGTACATGATTTACTTTTTTAAACTTCATTTTGAATTTTTTTTTTTTAATCAAATTGTTGCTAGTGTAATTTTACTGTCATCGGCCCTTTTATCGTCCATGCGTGCATATGGACATTGCACATTGTCTTATGCGTGAGGGATGAACGCCAGCGGGTTGGCGGGTTCACTCTTTTAGAGGTTGTACAATTCGTCAGGGTTTGTGGTAACGGCTTGTCTCTTAGTCGGCTTTTATGACACCCACGGGAGGAGACGGGGTGGTGCTATTTGAAAGCAGGTCGACACCACACGCCCGAGTATAAACAACTTTATATTAGTATAAAGTTATATTAATATTAAAGTGTCTAACTAGGGTTCTTGGCTAGTAAAAGTCCACACTTTATTTGACACACTTTATTCACGTAGGTATGTCAAGATTTACAATAGCGATTTAGATTTTAGAAGAAAGAGCATGAATTTCACACATAGGATGTCACTGATATGATAACGAATTATTAGAAATTGACTAGAACAAGATTGAATAGAACTTTATAATCAACAGAAACTAAAAAACGCGCATGCATTCGCCGTCGGATATCGGTAGTGACTGTGTGGCGCCCGCTCGCTTGGCTTTGCGCAAGCGCCTTCTACAAGCGGCCGCGCGTACATTCCCTAAGCAACTTTAGCATCGGCCGGCGGGTTTGCTTGCCTAATTAAATAAATTACTGTGTAGGCAAGGTTCCTACAATATTATAATATGGCTTTAGTTTGTAACGAATTATAATGGCCATAATTTATAATATTCTCTATTAAACAATTATTCCGTTTCAATTCTGTGCGCTGATAAAAATATAGTTCGGGTAAATTTTGCTTTTAAAATACTACTAACAAATTATAGTAACGAAAGTAAAGTTCATTTTTTTTATTTAATTATCATTTAGAATAACAAAACTTAAGAGGTAACATTCTAAAAGCTACGAAAGTTTGTCTAGAATGCTGATTCTGCATACAATCATATACATTAGCAGGCAGTTATACAATTCTATTGAAACTAATGCGGTACATGAACAGTCATACCAAACAGTCTACCCTCACTAGCCTCATAAAGTCATAATACAGGTTATAATTCATTTAAAAAGTGCCGTTTATATTTACTTAAAAATAATGTTAGCGTTGGAGGTAGTTTTAGATTACACAGATGCGTTGAATCGTGTAAATGTAAACAGTAGAAAAGTCGGTTTACACTTCTCGCTTTATAATGTTGATGTCAAAGTTTGTTCATTCAGTCCACGTGCCAAACCCGCAGGCCAGCACAGAAGTATGCGCTTAATGAAAATAATCCAATAACACTAATGACATCCCTTTACGTGATGGATTTCTGTTATTAGAAATTGGAGGTGACAGAGAAGAGTTATGGAAAGAGAAAGTATGCTGAAAAAAACAATAGGAAACAATAAGTTATCTATGCAAATTTGTAAAAAAAAAATCTTTCTATTATTTTAACGTCTCTCTGCAAGGCCTGCGTTTTCCTTAGTAAATCATTAAGCGATTTTCGAGAGAGAATGAGAGTAGAGAATAGGATATCTCTATGCTAGATTCAGTTTTACTTTAACTTACACACCCAAAATTTATATCGAGTAATAAGATTATTTTATCTGTATTCTTTTTATGAAAAAATTTCTACAGTGTAATATTTATTACTTTCCTTCAGATTTGATATACACTGTATTTATTCATATTTATTTGGAACTATTATATAAATAACATTTTCAGATAAAAGGTATAGATAGCGTCGTATTGTCAACAGATATAGGATTATCGATAAGGTATTTTCGGCATAGGATTGGTAAATCTATTTATGATCTTTTATTACGAAATGTAAAGTACAAAGAACCAAAAGCCTACACAAGACCTAGAGAATGCTTTTATGCCTATTTCTGTAGCCTAAATTTATTTATCTATATTAATTTAATATTATGTCACCTTCATGTGTTTTCAGGAGCAAAACAAAAAGTTTTTCTCTCGATATGCCAAAGCACTTAAATACTTTATCTGTCGCTATCTACAACTCTCGATGTCTTGGGAAACGTGTAGGTTTATTCCAATTGCTGTTTTCTTGTCTTTATATATCTTGAGAGGTTTTTAGAATTTATTTATATCCACGAAACGCCTATTTAGTACTGTCATTCATTCGATGAAACGTTAGTTTTTTGGTTCACATGTACCTACTAAATGTATGTAGAAATTTGTATTTGATCGATTGCGTGCCGAAATGGTTGAATTAGCGTACAGGAAACTGGGTGAAATGTACCAATATATTTGGGCAATGGAAGAGAGTTCTCCGAGTTCATCGTTCACCTCATCTGTTCTGTTATATCCACTCTCCTTATGTGTCGACATACGTGTATTTATTTGTTTATATGTAAGAAATAAACTAAAAAACTATTGGATTGAGCGAAATCAAGTGAGTCGCAAGTGTTAAATATATATACATATATGGTATATATGTACCAATATATTTCGACTATGTCGCTTATTTAGCTCGCTTATTGGTCGCTTATCGGCCAACATATTAATGTCGACATCGGCCTACATATATATATATATGTAGCGACCCGCCCTCGCTTCGCTTCGGTTTATAATTGTTTTTTTATATATAATATATAGCCTATGTCATGGAGTAATGTACCTTTCAAATGGTGAGTAAGAAAAGTGAAAGCTACGGGATTTCCTTGAATTTTTCTCTTATGTAACATATCACATTAAAGGAAAATCGTTTGTTTTAATACATGTCAACATGTCGCTCACGCCCTAACGTTCGGATGTCCCCAAACATGTCTCGCCACTTTAATCACATCTCTTTGGAAGTTAAATTGGTCGATCCAAAAGTAAACGCTGCATGACTTCCAACTGTGCTGAATCTGTCTGTACGTACATATAATAAAAACGAACCAAAGCCGTGTCTGTATATTTAAATTTTTGAAAAAAAAAGTGATTACTGCAATATAAAGTACGAATGATATAGAATCCAAAACAAGATTTTTTGGAATTTCTGTCTGTCTGTCCGTCTATATGTCTTGTCTATGTGAATGTCTTGTGCATGACGTAAAAACCACTAGTCGAATTTTAATGAAACTCTATATAGTTTTTTTCTATTTATTTATTACCAAATTATAAATAAAAATATGCTCTTTTTGACTATACAGCGATTCGTTCGTCTAAACCAAGATTTAAAGCACTGGCGATACTCTTCTTAGCGAGGTCCTCAATAGCTGCCATAAAAGCATTCCGAGCGTCCTTAGGGCTGTCGAAAAGAATGCCACAGAGTCCAACCTTCACTTTACAAGCTTCCAAGGAAAGAGAAAGAGGTCGCATGGAGCTAAATTAGAAGGGTGGCTCAATTTTTGGATCTCTATGGTCTTCAATAACTCCTGGGTAAGTTTGGCGTTGTGAGATGAGATGAGAGAGCATTGTCATATGCAAGAAAATCCCTCTCAAACCTGTTTTAGGACGTTATTGATTTAACACATCGAATACAGTTGGTAAACACACTACGCTGTACCATTGTGCATTAACTAAAATAAATTGTCGCTAAATGGCCACCCGCAGAGAAGAATGTTGCCACCATTTTTTTGCCCACACTGCGCCCACGTTTCATTTTTGAGAGGTTCTTTGTCTGGAATCGTCCAAACCGTTGATTGCCGCTTAGTTAATGGATCATACTGATAGATCCAACTCTCATCTATCCAATAATAATATTAAATATATTCCGTCCCTCTCTATTTTCGAATATTACAATAATTTCCCTGTACCATGTCACGCGAGCTTGTTTTTCTACAGTAGTCAGTGAGTGAGGAACACAACGCGAACAAAGCTTCTTGACTTGAAGATGTTGGTGTAAAATTACATGAATGACCAGCGATGAAATCTCAACGAGTCTCCTCTATCTGTTTATAGGTAGTTTTTGGGTCTTCGTGCAACATTTTCTTTACCGCTTCGATGTTTTCATTCGTTACAGAAGTCGCAGGACGGCCACAACTCTCATTATTTTTCAAGGAAAATTTGAGATAACCATCTAAAAATTGTTGCACGGGAAGATGCGAGGTTCCCCAAAGCTGATACTAATCAATCTTTACACTCACTTTTATTTAAAAAAAACTTTAAAATCGTATAACATCATTGCGCGAAAATGTTCTCGTTCGAATTCTATTGTAGCAAAGAAAAATGCGGTAAATGCAATAAAAAAGTGAATGCAACATTTTTATTTTTTCCTTTTTGACGAAATGGCTTTCGGAATTCGAATTTCTAATAAATGATGTTATAAAAACGGTACATCTCAAATAGTTATCTTTCTGAAATTTGAGTATTCCAAAATTTACCTAGCCACTCCATCTATGTATTATAAGGATTAGGCAGTGGTACTTCACGTGAGAATAGTTTAGTTTAAAACATTATAACCTACCTGTGAACAGTGAAAAAACTATAATTTATACAAGAAATATCTTTTTAATTTAATTTAATTTTAATTATAATTTTTAATATCTAATTAATTTATTAACCTGGGAAATTAGTAAGACCTGGTCCGCTGACCGTAAATAACGTTCGCGGCGTTAAATATTAAGCCGCTTGTGTGACGTGTAACCACAGTTATATGTATCGAGTCAACTTTAGGGTACTTTTTATCTCGATGAATTATAAAGTTGCTATAGGAATCAAGCTAACCAAACGTCTAAGCGCACTAAGTCGCGGACATCGCTAGTTAAAAATAATGTTAAGAAAGTGTTTATTTTTCGTTCAACGTTTCCTTGAGGCTTCGTTTGTCGCAGTCGACGGTCTCCATTACACTAATTTGATCTTGCTTTGGCTTTCACAAAGAATTTGTGTTCCATTTTGTGTGGAATATATTTTGACGTCTGTGGCATTTAGTTTAGTGCAAAATAAGATTTCAATTGATTACAAGTTTGTTGGTGAAATAATAAGACATTATGTTTTATAAATGTCTGTGAGCCTTGAGCATATACGCTTTTAAAGTAACATCACAGTAAATATTATACTTTGTCCGCTTATCTGTTTGATGGCGGGAATCTCGGAATTTATTAAACCGATTTTCTCGCGGTTGTTAGTGCTTTGCAGTGTATAATGTGTATATCTCTGAAGATTATTGGATTTTCAAAATTAGTCCAGTAGTTTCGAAAATCATGGGGACATCACGGTGATCTATTTGGGTGATGATATGATATCGTAGGAATATATACCTAAGAAGTCATCTATACCTAGTCTATACCTAGTCTAGCCATATTATTATAAAGAAACCATTTATTTTTCACGTGACTAATGAACTTGGAAATGGGGTCTAAGGCGGATCTCACACGGCCCACGTGATCAAATAGATTATTAATTTAGATCACGCGAACGAACAGGCAAATGGTGGTTAAAATAATTTTAATTTGATTTTTTCCCATGTTGGATATTTTAACTATAAAAACAGTAGTAAACAGAACTCAATAATTACTTATCACATTGGACAGCGGATATCGCTGCACTAATTAACAGTGCAAAGACAGAAACGAAAGAAAGAAAAAGAAAAAATATGCGAGCGAGTGCACTACGACAGATAACTGCCAATTTACTTGAGATTAAGTCGCAATGTTTCTGGACTACCGCGCAGGAGACTGGGGTGGCCAAAAAGTTGAATAAACGTAGGAACACAATATTTATGCAATACAATGCATAGAATACCACCCATACAATGCGTGGGTGTCGTAAAAGGCGGCTACCATAAACCCTGAGCTTGGCTTTAAAACGCGCTTGGCCTGCATTGCGTTTTAAAGCTATACATGCCTCGTGCGCGAGACAATGTGGATGAGAAGATCCATGTCCGGCAGCGGATACTGAAAGGGCTGGTTGCATTGCATATCTACCGTATAGTAAAAACAACATCATGAATCCTGCTCATAATGGACAGGGAAATGAATCATTAGGTAGACGACCGAGTGTTGATGAAAATTCATTCCAACGAATTAATTTATTTATTGGTTTTGCATAGCTATCCGGATGATAAATACCGTTGCTTTTGTTTCGATGATTTATTAATGCAGTGGTCATACGCGTCATGCGTAATATCGGTGTGTTGCAGTGGAAACATTATTAAAATTAAGTTTTCTTGGAATAAGAAAAGAAGTAAGTAACTAATATCAAATGCGCTCGTGTACTAATACAATTTCTGTGAAAATAATATGTATATATTATTATTGACGTATGTAATGTTCAAATAATAGTACATTACTGTCCAAGCCCTAAATAAAGCAATGGACGGCCGAGTAATATTGGAAGGACGAGGCGAAACCGAGTCCTTACGAAGTGATTTTAAAAGGACGAGGCGAAGCCGAGTACTTTTTAAATAAACGAGGCCGTTAATTGCTATTTCGGCCGAGACTTGTATAGTATTTTTCTCTAATTTGCGAGGAAACTACAAACAAATTAATTCAAGAAACAGAAGTTTTTCCGAGAAAAAATTCGCTTTTTTTTTCAGTTTTCCACTTGATGAAATCTTCAAATGCCTTTTAATATTTTTCTCTCGATTTCGGTGGTAACAGGTTTTCAGAAAGTATCTTTGCTTCTTCAGCTATGTCTGGTGGCGTTATATCTAATTCACCTTCCAACGAACTAGTACTTATTGTTTATTAGGCAACTTAAAATTGTGATAAACTTATGAGAACATAACATCCACAATACAGAGTAGGTATCTGATTTTCATTCCCGCCAATTCGACTGCGCGCGGTCTTTGTTCTTTTTTTAAAGTTTTGTAAAGAAATAAACATTCAGCCCTTATAAAATAATAAATATGGTGTACCTAAAAAAAAAACAAATTTATGTTAGTGTGCACTAAAAATAACCTCGCTACTGTCCAGCAATCTCTATTATTGTCGCGTTGGAACTTGCTGGCGAGCGTACAGAGAAAGCCGATTGACGTATTCCTTTTTTAAAATAATGAAGCCATTTCCAAGCAAGTAGGAGAAAATTATATTCTTTACAAAATATTTATGTATTTGTGGGTACGGATAATTATTTTATGTTGTGTTCAAACGAGAACTTTGCGATGCATCAACTTCTTATATTTCTGTTTAATCAAAGGTTGGCTGGCAGAGATGGTCAATAAGCATTAGGTCCGGGCGGACCTAATGCTAAGGGGCTTTGTATGCCATTTATGTCTATCCACTGTTGGACATGGGCCTCTATATGGACACTGTCTTGTGCATGAGGTATGTAATGCCTTAAAACGTCACACTAGCCAAACGGATCGGCGAGTTCACTCTTTAAGAGGAGGTGTAGTTCTTCATGGTTTGTGGTAGCTGCGTTGTGGTAGCCCCTAGTCGCCTTTACGACACCCATGGGAAAAGATGGGGGGATGAAATTCTATAGCCAGCCAACACCACATAAAGCTGTACATTATAATAAATATCAATATTGTATATAAACCTACACAGATATGCAAATATATATTGTGTCCACAGATACATATTTATTATACCAAGATTGCATATTATTCGATAAAATTTGCTGTATGGTCACCCTTGTACACAACCTACGTTTTAATTTACTTTGTAATCTTCATGTTGCGATTATTATTTACGACCACCGGCTTTGCTTTATATATCAAAACAAGTGTAAAATTCTTGTTTTATTTGACGCAACATTGCAATGAGAGGGAATGTAACAGTGCGTTCGCACGACTTCTGTTTAGTATTGTTATAGAATAATTGGTCCATGATTGTTATGATAGTCAAGTAGAGTCATTTGATAGTCATTTGAAAACTAATGGAATTGAAATTAAAATAAACTTGAATAATAACGTATCCACAAAAAAGAATTTCTATAGTGTTTTATGTGACTATTTCTATGCCGCTTCTTTACTTTTTAGTTTAATACCCATTTTACAATAGGTATAAAGTGTATAAAACGCGAAAATCGAATAAGTCATAAATTTAACCATACTTTGTACTAGGATTACGGTGTATTGTTGTATATCGTCCCTTTCGTTTAGCACAAAATCCGATGCATTTATAAACGCAATTTTCCGCTGATCCCTCAAAAGATGATCGCCTATAAAAGTAAGTGCAGTCCCTGGGACCCTAAAAATCGAGATCGACCGCCTTTGTATGCGGAATGCATCCGTAACTTGTTAAGGGTTACCACTCATACTAGGGTTAATACTCATGACCGACTAAGCAGGAGTGAACAATTCGCGTTAAAGACAAACAGAAGGTTTTTGCAGATACTAATGTCAAATGCTTCTGAATATATTTTTACAAGGTATACAAATACGAGTACGTAATTATGAGAGAAGAGTGGAGGGTGACAGTCGGCATTGATAGAACTATATTCAGCAGGAAAAATGGGGGCTGATGGTATGGTATGGTATATAAAGAGCACCAAATACCATGGATACCCTAAGAGTCCATGGATGCCTTGAATGATTGTCAAAAGTTGAAAGACAAAAGAGAGAGGCAGAATAACACTAGATTTGTAGAATATCTATGGTATTTGGTACCATAGATGCTTTTCTACTGTTGCTGTCAATATTACATTTGACTTTAATTTTGCAAGCACAAAGTTCAGTATCATTAAACGGAACGAATAAAAGTCTTCAAGTATTAACCAGTAAAAAGTCGCTTGTTCAGTAGCTCTGTTGTAAAGGGCCTAAACCGATTTACAAGAACCACAGAAGATACAAACGGAGGACACGGCGGGCTTCAAACGACAAAGTGAGAAAAATATGGTTGTTCAATATTTATAGGATTTTTATTTCCGTCGTTTAGCTTCGGATACACGTCGACACGCGGCGTAGGGGACATCGTATGCCGACATGGAGTTACAGAAGATCTAGAAGTCGCAATAATAGGAAAGAACTAAATTTATATTACATAGGAATATTATTATGGCTAGTTTATTTTGGAAAGTATTTACAATAGAATTATTTTTTGCTAAAAAATTGAGAAATATGTATTTTCAAGTATTTTCTAGGAAGGCCCGGTCAAAGTGTGTGCAAAGTGGGCCTCCTCGCGTACATTATCTTGTGCAGGAATTACGTATGGCCTTAAAATGCCAGGCTGGCTAAGCGGGAGGCAAGTTCACTCGAAGTGGTGTAGTTTAGTGGCCAAGAGGAAGGGGTGGTGTTATCCTAAAGCCGGCCAATCAAATTGCCACTAAGTAGGAACGTGGTGATAGGATAGTCAATAGTCAATTTGCTTGTAAGTCGCCATGGTCTCGTAGTCGTTAAAAGAATAAGTTTTTTAAATTTTTGTTCTTATCTCCTCAAAGTTAGAGGAGAGTAAACATTAAAAGAACGCAGACACTTCCAGTAACTCTAACTGCTGGTCATGGCTACGTATGTTGTTTTTCTTAGCCGGTGCATTCATTTCGGCGGGCTTAGGTGGATAAATAATGCATGTGCGGCGGGGGGTCATCGGTATTCCGGTACTACAGACGATGTCCAAACTCGATGACTATGTTAGTTTACACTCGCGAGCAGCTAAGGTTTGTAGGTTTACTTTAGAGACATTTTTATATATATTTAGGATTGTAGGCGGATGAGCAAGCGATCTATGTGATGGTAAGTTGCTATCGTCGCCCATGGACACCTGTAACACTAGGAGGTATGCAGTCGCGCCGCCGACCGTGCAAAGTCCTATTTATAGCTTTATTGAAGAATTCCATGTCGTAGCGTATCGTAATCGTGTGCTGTTATAAAAACTTTTCATTAAATTGGAAATACTGCACGTATAATCTGCCCAAGTTAAGAAAATGTCAAGTTAAGATATCATCACTATCAGTCACGTGATTTCGCCTATTGATCAATTAACGCTGTGTTATGATGCTACATTGGAGGATCATGTCGCTTTTTCTTAATGTGAATAGAGTATAATATAGATTTTATATATGTATAATCAGCAGTAGATGTCACTACTTGACGAAACTTAGGTTGAGCGTATCTAAGGAAATGAAGATCACAAAGAATTGTATTTGAGTTGTTGACTTTTAACAGAATGTTAAATTTTCATAAAAGAATAAAAAATCAGTGGAGTTTATCACATACTCGTTAGTACACGTTACGAGGAAACACGGTTTTTGCGTGGACAAGTTTGTTCTCAGTGCTACTGAAAACCACACTATGGAAAAAACAATCAAAATATGTTCTTGAAAGGTAACTGCTAAAACGTCTAAAACTTTCTTATTCTCAAAAAATTAAAATAAAATTATTTAAATAAATCAACTCTTAACGCGACTTTAAAGATGACGTTGAAAAACTATACTGAAAGAGGATGAATTAGTCTAAAAATTTCCATATAAAAGTTAAAATAAACAAACGAGGGTCGAGGTTTAATTCATGCAGATTAGATTACCTACTTCAAGGGCGAAGCTTTGTGTCATGATGACAAGTTAATTTATAGAGTACATATGGAGAATTATGCGTCTTTTTTTACCAACACACTCGAAGAGGGAAATGTTATTTTTATTTTACCAAAACGCTGTTAGAAGAGAACTTACAGAGAATCATGATTACAAACCGTGAGGACGAAGGTTCTTGGTTCAGAATGTTATAAAGTGAGTTTAAACCAGTGAGGTCCTAAAGTTTCTGGCCTAAAATATTTCTAGATGTTAAAAAAAAAAACAAATTATACGTCATTGTAATTACCATTTATCCTGCTAATTCGTGTATAATTTTTAGAGTTCCACCCTCATTAGTTTTGATTCCTCGCCTCTTAGAACAACAGGAAGTCATAAAATCTTTAAAATGTTTAAACTGGAATATCGTTCCGTGATTATGTTCCGCTGCGGTTTTCGCTTATTTTGAACACAAAACTTCTGACTATTTCTATACTAGGATGGAAATGCTTAATAAACGATCCGAAAAGTGTGTTCAAATAGAGGGAGACTACCTATACTGAAAAATAAAAATAATTTCATGAACTTGAGTGTCCTTTGTGTTTATCAGGCCGAAAGTTTTGGACCTCCCTCTAGTACATACATTCAAGAATGAAGGGATTGTGTTTAAGTCCTATTATTTCTTTTATGCCGAAAAGGAGCAATCAGATTAAGGGTTATATGATTTTCTGAAATATGCGTTTAAATCTCAATTTTCGCGTTTGGTCATTGGATGCGTCTTATGAATACACTTTAATAAAAATTACCATTCGTAGAAGTTAATCTTCTGTTAATGGTAAGAAAGTTAAGAGAAATAACGATCCTAGAAAGATCATCAAAAGAAATAGACTATGAAATGAAAATATGTAGAATAATTGGCAACAAAACCAACCTGATGGTAATAAGAGTCTTATAACCGAAAACGTTGCGACCTTGGCTCACTTGGTAGGGATTCTTCAATAAATGAATAACACCTAGTCCTCATTTCATCAATTTATTTAGACGTAAATGTAATGAAAATATTAAAAACACCTAATAAGGTATTTTTATATAGTTATAGTTATACAGAAGAAGTTGAGTAACATGCGCAAACCAGCGATGACAAATTCACAAACATGCAGATACTGAACGTTTTATTGGAGTGTAATAGGCACGTCCTTATAGATAAAAAAATCGAATGAATCGAAGAGCGATCGAATTAAAGAGGTTGGAGCGATTTTAACTTTAGGTTTTCATTAGAGAGCAGTTCTTAGGAATTTAGTATTGAGAATAAAGGATAGAGAATAAAGATCAATACTATTGTAGATAGAGTATTTTTACATGATACGCAATTCCAAAGGCTGCAAAAGTCCCTTCAATCGTAACTGAACAGTTCCCATGTCTTTCACACTGAGTGGAATGGTTAGTTTGGAAAGCTAGAGTTGAAATTGTTACGTAACAATTTACAGCTGAGCGGAACCTTTGGCAAAATAATTTTAAATGCTAAAATTAACTACTGCTTGTGTTCTGAATACTTATATCTTGTTATGGACCCATAAAAATAGCTTGTAAATCCGCATAGGTTCCAGGCGGCTCAAAATATTCCAGTGGAGCAGGTGATAGGTAGCTTAGACGAAAGTTTCTCAATAGAGGGCATATTTACGAAGCACTCGATAAAAATAAGGTAAATGAAGTTGAGTAATTCAATTAAATACAGTCTTATAAAAGTTAATTAATGTCAATAAAGAAGCGAGATCTTACTACCATTATTTTATTTATTTATTGTGAGTCCAAAAATACAACTGTGAAACTTTAGTTTCAGATGATTGTGTGGGTTTTAACCCTTACATAATCTGACACCATTCTTATACAAATATGAATTCTTCCTACAATATCTGGTAGTCTCCAAACTAGGGCAGAGCCTATATCTTAGGGACCGTACCAAGTGAGGTGACAGAGTAGTCGATGCCAGGTTGATGCAATTTCATTGGGTAAGTTGGAATTACTAGAAGTTACAAAGCTTTACTGCTCCATTTGCAAATTAACTGTGATCAAATAAAAATCAGGAAACCAAAACTGCATGAATTTATTCAATAATGTATAGTGCAAGACTTGTGCTGATGATTTTGTGATCGTAGGTAAAACTTATTATTATATGATCTGAGGGAGAATACAACATAAATGCGAAATACAACGTAAGGTTTAAATATTAAACTAACACTGGTTTTGATTTTGAAACAACTAAAATTTGTAAAAAAAATCGAAAAATCGAAAAATCTCAACATATTACTGAACACTAAGGATTAAAAATCAAAATGACACTGAAATATCAACAGATTTTAATTATGCCGCAAAGAACTTAAGAATGATATGCGAATAGTCCCCCGATTCCCAAAGGAGTCCACTTTCATACTGTTCGCTATTTACTGCCCGCATCGAGCGAATCGATATCGCACGTCGCTGATGCATTGCCTCATGGTAAAGTTTTCCAGATAAAACTGAATAAGTAATGCACTTGGGAAAAATATTCGAATATGAGTGATAGTTTTTTCTTTTTTTTATGTATACCATATATGTTTAAATAAATAAGGTCGTATATACGGTACGACCTATTGACGTGAATAAATCTAAAAAAACAAAAAAGGTTTTCTAAAAATTTAAAGTTTAGTAGTGTACAAAAATAATATTTTCGTTTTTATATAATACAAAAATGTTTGGAAATTCTTTTGGTATACATATATTGAAATACAAAATATTGTAGCGACAATGCGTTCGACCACGATGGGCACACTATAATTTGTTAGTTTTTCACAGTAGAGCTTTTTCTCCGTTGAGTTTTTTGTGTGCGTACTGCGTCGAATGCTTAGAAATGGTCATTCGTCTTCTACTCTCCCTATTAAGCAGTTCAGTGCACAATTATTATTTATCACGTGTAACCAGTATAACAAGTTAGAGGATATATTTTCATTGTTTAATTAAGTAACCTTCTGATATAACGACCAACACAATGTACAATCATCAAATACAAATTTTATCACGTATATTTAATAAAAATAAAGAATTTGAAATTGAATCAACAACCTTCTACACTTCTGTAAAATATAAAAACAGTGATTTATGAAAGCCGAAGAACTGACAGATTGATAGAGCTGTTTCTCTTAATACCTCATTTTACCTTACCAATTAATAAAGTAGTGTGAGGCAGCACGTGTGTCTTTCAAAGTACAAAAAGTATCGATAAGTCGGTAGTTATTCATTGAGTGTAGCGACAGAACCGTGTTGGATTGGGAAGGCGGAATAAATAGCAGTTATTCACCATACTCTTCAAATATTGATGGAAAGAATGCGCAACAATCAAAAGACATCCCTATTACAATATACTGTTAACCAGTTGACACCGGAATACTCGTACTTCAAAGAAAATTAACAGTCTTCCTTCAGATAATAATTTTATTCTTTAAAAATACGGTTTTCGCAAATATTGTACATCTTTGCTTTTATAACTAGGCAGTGAGTCTTCTGAATTTTAGTATAGTTGAATAGCAGCTATTCTGTGGTTATGTTAGGTAATACAACACAGACAGCAAACTACAATAAGACACAAGACAGACAAAAGTCTGCGTTCAAGTTTAATTAACCTTTCCACAATGCCATGTGTCGCCTCGTGCAATTGAAACAAAACACCAAACCGTTCGGTTTGTAGAAAAGTGAAGATTCCAGTCTAGACGAAGGACCGTAAAAGTTTGAGAAGTAAATTAGATTTGGTCTACGAATGTAACAGAAGCCATTGCTGGCCTCTGCACTTATCGTGATGCGGTCGCTGTGTTTCCAATGTCGATTTGTATTCGACACGATTTTATGTAGAGGTACGTTTGTGATTTCATATGTGGATGCGACAATTGATTACTTCGTTTTTTTCGATTCGAATTGCACTTATCAATCAGTAATATTTTATTACTAGGCATTGCACAGAGGGCTTTGGTTGGGATTATAAACCGAGAATGGCGAAGGAGTTTTATTTCCTACAAATCAAACATTTTAATGTCTTCCTGTCAAAATATCTTAAAACTACGGTCATGACTAGATTACAGTGGTGCGTAAAGATATTATTGTTAATGACAAACAAATCAGTTTACCCTCTGTCTTGTCCGTTCCTTGACTTTAACTTAACTTGCATTTTAAACTAACGCTTACAAAATAATAAATATAAATTGTGATAAAACCGTTTATGTAAATTATTATGTTCAACAACAGTAAAAGCTGAGACACATCTTAAATAAATTGTATCGTCTATTTTATTTCTTTATGAATTTTTTTCCTCACAACTCAAAAGTTGCCTTGAAGAAATCGGTTTACTGTATAGGGCACAGTTGTATGTTTCTTCGAACTTAATTTTCTCACTTTGTAACTTATGTTATTGTACTATTTATTGTAAAGTGTTTCTCCGATCTAACAAAACCGTAAGTTTTATTTAAGTTTAAAAATATATACAATATTATTCAGTATTTTTACAATGGAAACAGAATACAGCTTCTGATATAAAACCGAATTGAAACGTGGTTCTCCTATAAATGTTATATTGTTATTAGATACGATTGTCGATCACATTTTCCCAGTTTTATGAAAAAATGGAAAACACTTTCCAATTTAATATTGTCCGTTTTACTTTTATAACTAAGTAGCTTCTATTAGCGGCTTTGCTTGCATAATCTGAAAAAATATCGAATACTCGTAGAGAATTTCTGAACAGCAAACTAATCTCTTCCCGTGGATGTCGTAAATGTCAGCTAAGCGATAATAAACTAGACTCGATTGACCAGCGTGGCATTTTTAGGTCATACATCCCCCATACACAATACAATGTGCATGAGTAGATCCATGTCCAGCAGAGGACGACAAAAGGATACTATGCGGTTACGGTGCTGGATTTTGGTAGAAATAAAAATATATTAAATTGTACATGAATCACAGAAAGCATCAAAAAGTCATACCAGTTCTTCAGATCACTTAGACTAACATAGCCTTTTGTGTATGTAGATTTAGACATGAAAATAATATTTTCTTTTACTCGGTGATGAGGCATCCACGTGTCGACCTAAATCCATGCAAATTGTCACACCCACGCGCCTTCTACACGTGACACAAGTGTAAGCATGACTTGGTGTTATATTCGTTATAATTCCCTAAAATTGTAATTAATTAATATCGAGTAGTATACTTATTACAAATTAATTAGGATTTCGTATAATTGAAATTGAAATGAGTAGAGTAATTAGGGCGGTATACATTGAATTATTAATTTAGAAGTAATATTCCTAGAAATTGATCCGAAGAAATATACACGTAATTTTTAGAAGCGATTTTACACGGAACAAGGCGTTGAACACACATGCGCGGTCGCGCGGTCGGTCGCGTAGTCGCGCTTCTGCTCGCTAAGACACTCGACAACACGACTTTCCGCAATCGATCGATAAAACTGTAAAGGAGTTAGTTGTACTTTCATACATCAACGTTAAAAAAAATGATCGCGTATAGTAAATAGAGTCAAGTCGCGTAACAGCGGGACGCGCCCCGTGTGAACGCTAGGTCGCCCGGTCGCTGGTCGCCGCGATGATATAGTACGTGCCCGATGTCTAAAGTTTGAATTTGTGTTGTCATAAAAAAGGTATCTATTTCTACAACGTTTGTTCGATTAGGTGTTTAATAAACGGTTGTGTATATATATATATATATATATACCTATTGCATAAGCTCGCTGTGTTCTAATGGCACGACGGCGGTTGATGGAATAGGGATGATGGAATACGAATAGGGATATCAATTTTTGAAACAGGTATCTATTCTTGACTCTTATTCGTGATGTCGTAATAATATTGATAGCATTTGTATTAGTAAATATTGCTTTTTGACACCACTGTACGGCCGTCTGCAGTTACGGGCTCAATAACAAACTGATGATTTAGTACCACGTTGTGGACAATAACGGCGGGCGATATACCATATTTAGCAGCTTCTGCAGGCGGACTAACAGAATCTAACTCACCCTCAAGTGAACTAATAGGTCTATAAGTGAATAAGCAGGTACCTATAAGGTACGTAGGTATGTCACGTGGCTCTTTTGTTTTCTTGTCTTTTTTGACAAACTGGAATGCAGCAAATATCTTAACTGTAAAATTAGATGTGTGTGTTTCCTTCTATCTTGGGCGTAATAGAGAAAATAGAAACAAAATTAATTTCTTTCGAACTTCTTCCGAAGTTGACAAGAGGAAAAATCATAGCCTAACATGACTGCTATAACAAATTTTAGCTCGTAAGTGGTTCTTTATTATATCGCGTACAGTTTGCGGTCCCTATTTCTGATTATCGTATACGATTTTGATTTGATAATACAAGAGATATGTATGGCCTTAAAACGGCACGTTGACGAAGTGGGTTGCCGAGTCCACTCTTTAATAGGTGGTGTTGTTCCTCAGGGCTCGTGGTAGCGGCTTTGATATTCCTTGGTTGCCTTTTACGACACCCACGAGAAGAGTTAGGGTTAATCCTATAATTTCAGCTGGTTAAACGCCCTATTAGGCACAGTGATAAGCTATAATTCCAAAGACCGGTGGCATATTTGGATTATTATTGGGTTTGAGAATAGATGAAGTCAACTGCTTTCAAGAAGTTGCACTGATACGGTCATACAAATACTAAGGAATTTGTATAAAAAGAATTAACAAGTTCATAAAACACCTTTCTGTACGTTTTTGGTAGAAACCTACAAAATAAAAGATTAAAAGTGTTCGACACAACACAAAAGGTGGAAAAAATTTGAAGTGAATTGAGCCCAAAGACTGCCAGCTGAGATTTTTCCACTTAATTACGACATGGGGCTCTTCAAAAGGGCTGCGAATAGGATTCTACAAGGCCGACATCGCAACCGCATCTACCCCGGTGTTGCAGGTGTCCATGGGCGGCGGTAACACTTACCATCTCGTGGGCCGCGCGCCCGTCTGCTATCTTTTCAAGTGAAGGAAAGTGTAGGAAGTGTAAAAAATCTGTTAATAGGAAATAAAAACATACAACGTTTTGTGCCAAGGAGTATGTTTAGCCTCTTATAATAGGTCTATGGTCTAATTATTAAAAAAGTATTAAACTTTTATCGGATGCGCACTGGAATAGCGCGCCTGTCAGATCGAGCTAAAGCTCCAATTTGTCATAAAACGTATTACGTCCGCTGGTCGCAACAAAAGACTGCGATTGTCTTCCAAGTGCGCATTCAGTTCCTTTCATTGGTTCTTTACTCTAGGGCCACACAATAAGCGGAGAAATATTAATTGAAATGAGAAATGTTAGTAAGTCCCGTGCAAGTGTGCAAACGACCCGATTGTTCGAAAGTTTATTTAGAGGTTTTTGATATCCTATACATATGTTTCGTTGTTGTATCAATATGTTGCGGTTCAGTTACATATTCCATATAAAATATTCGATTTGGTACGTGATTATGTAAAAGAATTCATTACATGTTTGATTGGATTATATCTAATGCGCATATAACATGTTTAAAGAAATAATATATTTGTGAACCAAAATGTATACATATTTATGTAGCGAATGTACATGTAATGAGACAATAGAAGTGTGAATAGATGTAAGGTAATTTTATACACATAATTAGAACAGAATAATTGAGCATTAAAGAAAATGTTTTATCTTACTAAATAGCTGCTAAGTAAAAGTTTGCGAAACCTGTCGAAATAAAGGAGCCGTAAAAAAATATATAAACCTAAAAGTAGCATGTTTCATGGCCACAACCCGACAGTTGCGCTCATTGTGACAGTGGCTTTACCCGCAGAGGTGCAGGCGCTCATACAAATTATCGGCTCTTCAGTTACTAAGCCCCGATGTGAATTTTCTTTTCAGGAAAATTTAGAACAATTTTTAATAAAACCATATATAAAACCTTATTTAAAACGCCACGCTTATATAAAATCATTTATTATTTATTGGATTAGCGCTTCGTAATAAAAGTAGTCTTAATAGATTAACAACAATTTAATAACAATCATAGTAATTATTTAATACACAATTTTTTTATAAAATTTCTGACATTTTTTTTATGTACGAAGGCGGCTGACGAGCATACAGTCCACCTGATGGTAACGCCCCCGAATGCGCTGCCTACTGGAATAGGAATGGATTTGGGAAAATGGGGAGGGATAGGATAGGAGTGGGCTCTGACACATCTCACTCACTACCGAAATACGTACGTACATTGGGGAAATACGATAAAGTGGGAAATGGAGTACATTTCAACGGTAACGGTAAGGGTAAGGGTGGCCAGTCGAGCGCGCCCAGCGGCCGTTGGATTGCAGCGTACACTCTCCCCCTCAAATTGTTGATGCAGAAAATGTTGCAAAAATTTGATCTGTGTAATTATTAATTCATTTATAGATGTTTTAATAGGTGAAAATTTTGGATTATATTATGAAAAAAGGTGAAAAAAATATTACCTATTATAAATTCACGATTCAAATAAAAATTGTAAACGAGAATTTTAAAATTGCCCTTCTCTTTCTAAGAACAAAGACTCCGAAACAATAATAATGTTCAAACCATTTAAATACACTGAAAAGGTTCCACAAAAGTACAATTTTCATATTCAGCAGACAAATTAATAACGCTACGGTAGGAAAGTTACAACAACCATGAGCTAGGTTCGGCTCTCATAAAGCTTTTGTTTGTTGGCTGCACCCCTTTCTCATATTGTTCCACTCGAGTGGTTTCGTATGTGTTTGCTCAATCTAATTGCTACTCAGTCGTTGTGGGTATTCATTGGAATGAAATCATGTAGCGAGTGGAAATTGAAAAGCGGTGAGTTTATTCCGTCTTTAATATTTATCGATACACGTAATAGTAATGTGCCGTGTGGTGTCGGCTGGCTATCGAATAGTTTTATTGAAATCTTTTCTTGCAGTAGTGTTAAAAGGCGACTAAGGGATAACAATGTCGCTAACACAAACGCTGAGGTAGTTTCTCAGCGTTTGTGGTAAGAGAGTGGACTCATCAATTCTCAATTTAAGGCCATATATCCCTCGTGCACAAGACAATGTGCATAAGGAGACCCATGTCCAGCAGTGGGTACTGATAGGGCGGACTGATTGCATCTCATTGTATTGCACAAGTATAGTCCAGTCAATGAAGGTTTTTACTTCTTAATCCTCAAAAACAGAACCTATTTTGATGCCGATTTTTTTATGTTTGCTATTATCAATTATTCAAAATTGTAGCATGCTCCCCTAGTTGTTGTTTAGACAATAATAATAAATCTTATACAGGGTGCCCGAGCTTAAAATGTCGATAGGCCAACTCATAACCTATCGGATGACCACAATCTTCAGAGATGTTAGCCGAAATTTGTTTTTTTTTAATTGGCACCCTTGGTTAGTAATTTGCGCACCGTAGCTGCAAATGAAGGAATCTTCACATTTTATGTTTATTACTCACAAAGAGTTAGACGTTGACAAAGAGTACAAGGGGCCCCTTCGCCGTTTTCCTCGCAGCAGACACCTCAGGTAGGTGCACTTCTGTTCTTAATCATTGAGACTGATGACAATTTGATTAATTTCTATGACATGTATTGCGCTTGATTTAGAGTCGGCCACAAGGGACTGATTCTGAACACCTAGAGGTGCCAACTATTTAAAAAATATGGCTAGTTAATGTAGATTACGACAGAGACGACGCTCTACAAAACCGAGCTAGCCGATCATACTCGATGGGTATTACTTTCGGCCGGGATGCGTACGCAAATGTAACTGAAATAATACTGCAATGGCTGCTTACCTCAAATAGTCTTCTGTTAAGTACAGAATTAATAAACAGAGATAATTAAATGAGCAGCAGAAAATACTGAATGAGTAACAAATCGATGGCAGCAAATTTTAAGGTGGATCAGGTTCAGATTCTCTGGTGACAATAAAGACTTTATGATGAAATTCTCAGTATTTCAAAAGTACTTATTTTAGATACAAGCCTCAATAAAGTTGAAGCTATTAGTGCGCTATAGCACTGCAAAGTGTTTTCTAAGCCCAAATAACTTATTAAGAATTTGTATCGTTTTATTTTATTTACACTTTATTGCGTTAACAAAATGGAGACTTGATCCTACATGAAGCATTTTCTCTCAGCTATTTAATGATACTATGATAGATACAGTCCTCGAAACGAGACATGAGCTTTGCAAATTGATAAAATGGTCCGCACTGTACAGTATCGGTGTGCACTCACCCAAACACAAAGCTCATGTCTCGTTGATTTCACTATATAAGTATTACAGTAAACAAAAAGTGTAGATTTAATTACATAAATAATAACAAATTCTTAAAATATACATACTATAACATACCCCCTGGTGTTCCAGGAGTCCATGAGCGGCGGTAACACTTACCATCACGTGGAACCGCCTGCTCGTCCGCCCACTTGTCTATATAAAAAAAATACAATATACATATACATTCATTCATACATAAATAAAAATACACATGCATGTTGAATTACGCATATATTTTGTAGGGCGGGAGTGCACGCTGCATTCCCACAACTGCTTTGCGTACTCGACTGGCCATGTTACCAGAAGACTACCTTGAAATGTACTGCATTTCCTACTTTATCCTATTTCCTCAATGTACCTACGTGTTTCGGCATTGAGTGAGATATGCCAGAGCCCTTTTCCATTCCATCCTATTCTATCCCTCTCCATTTTCCCAACCCTTTCTCCCAATCCATTCCTTAATCCGCAAAGGTAGGCAGCGCATCCGGAGGCATGCCAACGTTTGTCATTCTGGACTAAAGTTAGCATGTATCGCGGATGTCCATGGGTTACAGTATCCACATACCATCAGGTTTACTGTATACACTGTATCTACTGTGAATAGGATTTTGCAAGGTCGGCGGCGCGCCCGCATACCCCCTGGTGTTGCACGTGTCCATGGGCGGCGGTAACACTTACCATCACGCGGGACCGCTTGCTCGTCCGCCCACTAATCTAAAAGAGAAAAAAAAAATACACGTCTGCCGCCATTTTTCTATAAAAAAACACAACAGTGATGTTGCGTGTACCTGCAACACCGGGAGGTTTACGGTTTCGCCGTGATGACACTATGAGGTGATGACGTGATTATTGTACGGTGAAGCTAATTTACTTGCTGTAAAGTGAGTGGTCTGAGCATACCACTACTAATGATATAGGAAAGTCCCAGGTTGACTGTCTGTCTATTGTAATAAAGAAAAGACAATTCAAATTCAAATACGTTGAAGGTATTTCTGGTTTAATGTCAATACTCCGCGGAGCTAGTTAGAGCTGTTGCGCAGCGTTAAGAAGAGCCGACAACACACTTCTTTACTCAGAACGGAACGATTCAGGACAGAGGAGATATGCAGTATTATTTTTGGAATTGTTGGTATCGATTTGATGTGACGCCTGTATGCAATCTTGTTAATTCTTTTATTAAAGTTGCCGCTAAGCAGCTTCTTGCATTTCAATATAGGTACATAAGATTGCGTTATATGCAAGGCAACGATCTCAAGTATTTATATACCATACGCGTTTAGCACCAAGTTGGACTAGGTAAAATGAAAAGAGTACAAGCAATTTACATCCTGCGCTATGGTTTGACCGTCCAAACGTAGCGTAGTCTAATTTTTTTATTTTTATCTATTTGTCAATCTGGACTGATGTTGGCATGTATCGCGGATGTTCATGGACGACAGTATGCCACTTACCATCAGATGGACTGTCAGCTAGTCTGCCGCCTTCTTTCCATAAATAAAATAAAATTTATTCATAATTTATTATAAAAGAAGAATTAAATTCTTCATGGTAGGTATTTATTCTCAACTTTTGGGCAAACAATAGGGTATGTCGTAGATATATTTAATAGGTACTGATTATACATGAATTATAATAACAAATACTTAACATAAATACGATATTAAATAAAATTTATATACCCATATACCCAAATATTAACAAAAAATATAATGTATTATATAAGACAAAGAAAGCCTGATTAAAAGAAAACTCCTTTAACTAATTAATTAAAAATATCGGTTAAGATGGCTAAATCTAACATTTTCAAACCAAAGTATATGCTCGTTTGGAAAATTTTATTTCAATATTTGGAAGTAGAACTGCTCCTCGCCTTCCCTGTCGCAATTTACTATTTGCTCATCCCGTGTTATCTTCATCCTCATAGTACAGTTTAATTTAATATGCGCCGTTACGAAGTAGGTTAAGCAGAGTAGACTTGTTGTATCTCCTTCTATGGACCCTATGTAGACTATTTATAAAGTATACCTATTGTAAACTATAGGTTGAATAAGTTAGGTTTTGTTCATTAGTATTGTTGTTTAGATTTTAGAGGGTATAAATTGAGCCATTGTTGGATCCGCAAACATTTTGGCATAAATTTGGTTTAATGCTCGAAGGGCGAAGGTCAAAATTGCTATAATTATCGTACGAAGGTGAGTAAAAAATTATCTACACTTTGCCCTCTACAATTTATTTACACACAAAAATAGCGGTTCAATAAGTATATCATTTTTCAAAATAGTGCCCTCCCTTTTCAATACACTTGTTCTAGCGGTCCACAAGCTTGCGTATTCCTTCAAAGAACAAGGTTTCCGGTTGGTCACGAAGCCACTTTTGCATCGCTTTCTGCACGTCTACACGTCTGTGGAAAATTAGCGACCTCGCAAAGCATCCTTGAGCGGCCCAAATAGATGAAAGTCGGACGGAACAAGATCTGGGCTGTAGGGACAAGGGTGTTCCAGCACCTCATAATCCAACTTGCTGATGGTTTGAATGAATGTCAACACGTTTGAGTTCGCTTCTAAAACATATTGCAGTACTACTAATAAAATAATGCCGGTCGGCCGTCTTTGAATTTTCAACCGAGACTGAACGCTGAGAGACTGTTGTGAGAAGAACTGAGAGAATGTTGTTGATTTGGGGAATGCTGAATGCTGACAATAGAATGGTGACAACTTCATGTAAAGCATCTACGTTATATACAAATGAACGTTTCAAGTTCATCTGAAAGGTTTTGATCCTTTTTTTTTTCAACACAATTATGCTAAAATTATTGCGAAATACGAAGGTGGGCGATCGGCATTATATATTTAGTACAGTGTACATTTCATGGCAGTCTTCTATGAGAGAGTGGTGTCTACGCCAGTCAGATAATCCCAGCGGTTATATGACACATTATGCACCCTACAATATCAATCATATTATCTACCAATTGAAATTGTCAACTGAATTATATAGGAGCATAATCGACTCCCATATAAAATGTATTCTAATTGCAATATACCTTTTTAAACTTTAGCGTTTTGTACACATTTTATATTCTAAATCGGGTCTGATCGCGTATAATAAAGGTATTTGTTTACCTTCTATTTCCATTCGAGGTTTCGGCTCGGGTTACACCAGCCGTGGTCACGAGTAAATTGAAGATGACTAAAAAAAATATTCTAATTGCAATTAGATTATGTATTGTAAGTTTTTCTTTCCTCAGTATCATTATAAATTTTCGAGTTTACACTAGACTATTGAACATGTACAGTTGTTGTATCACGTCCAATAAATAGGCGTCTAGACAGTCTTTCTCTTCTGACTTCCATCACTTTATACACCCATTGTTTCTCTCCCTTCTGACTTAGGGGTGGTTTGACATATTAATGTTTATACAGAACTATATTACATATATCTTTCTCACGTTTTATAGGGGGATGATGGAAACGGTCATGACAACATTTCGATGCTTGTAGGAACACAATGTCGTCACATTGCACGCAGAACATTGACGGTGTTTTACGTTGTCAGCTATTTGTGATAGACCGTCACTCTACAGATTCTACTCGCCATTCGTATCCCGAATTGTGTACTTATGTGTTAAAAGAATAAATAACAAGTCATTTAAGTTATATATTTATTCCTCTCATTGCACCTCCCAATAAAAATCTCTGATCAACCCAAAGGTTAGCTGGTAAA
This sequence comes from Sesia apiformis, assembly GCA_914767545.1. Lineage (NCBI taxonomy): Eukaryota > Metazoa > Arthropoda > Insecta > Lepidoptera > Sesiidae > Sesia > Sesia apiformis. Next base: position 5,058,841 of record OU611958.1, read on the forward strand.
GAATACCTTAAGGCATTAAGCTCGCCTTTTGTAACACAATGTGCAATAAAGTTTTTTAAATAAAATAAAAGAAAAATGAATAAAGAGGACAATAGAAGTTTATTTATGCAACCTTCTATTGATGCTGCATACAGGACGCCCTGAAAAACTTTACCTTCACAGTGTTAATTCTAATAAGCATAAGTTTTATCGAATTACTTCATGAGATGTGTAATTCACCAACCATTGTAGGTTAATCCAATGTTAAACAGTGAATACGTTATTTCTTATTAGGTATATAATTTTTGCTAAATTTTTGACCACTGACTAGAACCGACGATAAGTTTCCTTCGCTCAGATAATATCACATTTTTTAATGTCTTACAACGAAATCAGCCTGTAACGTCCCATGGGAGATCACAGTTCTCCTCTAAAAAACGAAAGGGTTTCGGGTCATAATCTACCAATCAGGTCTACTGCAGATTGGTTGCTAAATGTAGCGAATTTTTTTAAATTCTCGAGCATGCGCGTTTCTTTGCAATGTTTTCCTTCGCCGCTAAACTAGTCATAATTTAAAATTCCGTACCTGACTAGTCAAGCATGGTTTGGTCTAATAGGGTCACTATACTCTATTCCGCGATAGATAGGTACATACAGTTCTCCATGCACCGTGTGTGCGATGCACAGAAAGGGGTAGCTGAACTCACAAGTACAAATAATACGTATAGGCTCTTGTACAGAATCCCCTGATGTTTGAACACCTAAATTGGTTCGCCTCTTCTCATGCTTACCTAATGAATAAGGAATGATACTCGGCGGCGGGCGCGTACAAATGCACAAGTAATTATATAGAGTTGTTGCCAACGTAAACAAAATTCAATTAATTTGCGTCTGACGTTAATACAACTAAAACAAATTCGGGCGTGTTTGTAGGCGTCTTGTAGCGAGACGTGAGACAACATGCAACTTGCGACGGTCGTCATGGTAATTATATAGAGATATTAATGAAATTTGGATCTTTAACCTTTTAATGCAATATTTTGTTTTAATTACTTTTCTTTGTTTTCTGACTTTGCCTTTGCCTGTTTGCTTCAAGTTTATATTATACTCGTTGGTTATTAGGATTGGGACCTAGCTTGTCATTTCAACTGGCAATGCTACATTTCAAGAGTTTGAGTTTGAAACACTGCGTGTTGACGTGGATTCAAATTCAAAGCGTTGACGCTGCTATTGTGTAGCGTTGAGTGTAAAATGACGAGTTGCTTGACGTACCATAATCGGTATACCATAATTAGTTAGGTTCGGAACTCTTGAAATACTTTCACGTTGACGGGGTCGTTAACTAAGGAATGCACGTAAATGTTTAGTCTTCAATGGCGTATTGATCGACACATCACAATTAGTATTGAAAGGCTTGAAACAGTATCGCGTTGACCCGGCGATAACGATGGATTGAGCAAACGCAGCGTTGTTGCTTGGTTTCTAGATGTGAAGTGAACGCGGTACTCACGACAGTATTTTTTTATAGAATTAAGGCAGCAGGAGAGCGATAGTCTGCCTGGTCGTAAGTGGATAATGTCGCACATGAACATCCGCCATAAATGCCAACATTATTAGTTAATGACAAACGTAGACACGCCCCCGGATGCGCATTTCGAGATATGGAATGAATTTAGAGAAAGATTTAGGAAAACAGGCGCGATAGGATGGGATTGGGTTCTGACATTCGCACTACTACTCACTACCGAAACATGTACGTACATTGGGGGAATGGGATAAAGTGGTTTACGGTAGTATTGCTGTGTGTTGCTATGTTGAAAACGGAACGTTTGTGGGTGTCTAAATGAGAATCCGTCTTTACTTTACCTACAAGCTATGCTAATAAACGAAGTGCTACACAAAATGGGAGAGTCGAAAAATATAAAAGGCCATTCCAGTTTCCAGCAGCCACTATACCAATCAGAGCATGAATGTTGGTTTTGTTGGAGCATTGTTTTAAAAGCAGTTGTGTTATTTTTTCAACTCTACTCAGAGATTATGGTAATGTTTGTCGTGAAATATTGACTTACTAACTATGCAATAATTTAGTTTACCCAAATATTTATTAATAAAATAATTTATTTTTCAAACGGTTTTCTTTTAATGAATATTAACTACATCAATGCTATCGGGTTTAGTTAATATTTTACATAGGAGTTCTTAGGCACAAACAAGGATAAAACTCCTAAGCTTAAAGGCAAGGCTAAAATTAAACGTATTCCTGTTTTTTATATAAAGTAGGTGACAGAAATACAGTCAGACCCGTCTGTTAGTAAGGGCGTACTTTCACACGTGGACATCTGCGATACATGTCAACATCAGGCAAAAATGTCGAACCATTGGCATGGTTGCGTTTAGCGGGTTTAGGGAACTTCGAGGTGTAGAAATCAGAATTTACGATGGGATTGAGGTGGATGGAGATTAATGAGGATAACAAAGTATAATGGATGTGCTACTAGGAGATGATATGAAGGACGGGTTCTGCTATTTTTCTTTACAAATTATCCCACAATTTAATTCTGCGCTTTTAATTTTTATTAAATCGTAGGGCGGAGAACATGTGTTGTTGAATCTGTAAACAACAGTATCATTGTCGATGCAAATTGAAATTACTATTTTCTATGTCCAATAACATAATTGCACATTAACAGTCAATCATGTTAAAAATTAATAAAGATGTGTAAAAAATAACTACTGATAAGTTTCAATTTTCCACACTATAACAGAGACCTATACCTAAGCTGAAGTTATCATCAGTTTAACAGCAAATCCAGTGAGATCAAGCAGTGAACCAGAGATTAGCCCTACAAGTTCAGTCTCTTCTCGGTCCATTGATTCCGCAAACTGGCTTACGCGGCTTCACTTACGACCCATATGAAATGTGTGACGGGCCGAGAGAAGACATAGGTAAGTAGGAGATAGTTAAGAGTAAAGAGTTAATAGTCATTCTTAGCTTTTTTATTTTCCTTATTCTGCTGGGTATAAATAATACCATATACCAACAGCCTGTCTCTCTATTTCTGGATACCGGCCTCCCCCAAAAATCGCCACCATACACAGTCTTCTGCTTAAGCAGGGTATAAGGCTCCTCTCCTTCACGCCATTCGCTTCTGTCTTGTGTCCAGTCTAGTCAGTCCAGTCTAGTCCAGTCTTGTGTAGTCGCATCCAGATCTTGTTTGCTAAAAGTAGATAGCTGATCAACGTCACGTCAACGTTTACGTCAACAACCCACTTGGCTGTTGGACGGTCTACACTTTGTATTACAGCTCATGGTCAAAACTAAGTTATGATTTTGCTCCATCTGCCGTCACTACATTCACATCTAAATCTAGCCATCCTACAAGTCCAGTCCATCGCCGTGTAAGCCTCGTTATTCTCTTTACATTGTTGGGGGAAGCTGTTGCTCGCGTTCATGAGAGATACTTTTCGTCGAAGAACGGGAAGCGGTAATTCGATACCCTGGCTTGCATGGCGGCTAGCACAAGCTATTGGGTCCAAATATCTCGGAAAACAATGTATTCGCGAACTTGCGCAGCGTGTTAAAGTTTCTAAATCTCGTGATTCCAAAAAGGAAGACTGTAGCTCACAGTGGCACTTTATAGGCTGACATTGATTGAATAATTTATTGAAGTAATGGTTTGAAACGCTTTGTTTAATTGAAAAGCTGGTGCATTAGATGCGTTTTCTACCCGACGGTGTTCCATAAAAAGAATAAAGGAGAAACATTCGCCTTCATAAAAAATAAGACTAAGATAGCTATGCAGGAACAAGGAAACACAAACTTTTAATAAGTTATTTGAAAACCTTGTACACATTGTAATTGTTACGAAGTTTGTTTGATTAGTGTTTAAATGATATTTATATTGTAAGTAATAATATCTATTAAATACTGTTAACGGTAACGAAACGTATATATTCCTGCTCCCCCCTCTCCGCGTACCTCAGCTCTCTTACAAATTGGATTCCGTAATAAGTAATAGTGTAATTAATTAATTTACGTCTTTCAATATGGTAACTGGAGTATAGTTATCAATATGGTAATGTGGAGCAGGTGTAGATATCTACCAGTTCTCTCTGGGCTCCCGTGGTGAAAACCTCTAGTTATTTACTAGGGAAGGCCTATACCCTGCAGTAGAATGTTAAAAAGGTTCACACCATGAAGTGCCACCTCGTACACACATTTATCAGTATACTATTGTCTAGTTACAATGTGTCGGCCGGTCCACTCATTTCACATTGGGCAAAGGCTTACTCGCTAATAATGTTAATACCAGCGATAGTTAATATGTCGGAATTTGCAGTAAACTCTTGGTAAGTTACCTTTAATCTTTGACTTGGAATTAAACTTCCTAATGGTACTTTGTCTTTGTAAATTACACCAAGAGGTTAAGGTTATCTATTGGATAAGTATAGTTAACTAAGCGGAAGTGAAATAAAAATATTTATGGGCTGTTGCAGTTTCGGGCCAGACAAGGATTATTATTATTACTAATGGCCATCATCGAAACTGACAACACCGGTGGCAGTTTGGACAAAATAATAACTACCACCTGACGGGAAAAATTTAAACAGTATATTGTTTTAAAAATGTTTATTTTAAGCAAATAAAACAATATATTTTTGCAATATACTTATAGTATAGTATATTTTATATACATACTTTTATAATTTAGATTAATACGTAAACAATATAAGAACTGTGGGCTGTGCTTTTTATATGATATATTATTAATTCAAATGTGTGTGCGTTTTTAAATTTACATAGAGAATTATTTTTCAATAATATTATCCTAATTATCCATTTCACTAGTGTTAATCTATGTACACATATACGTGGACCATACGAGCAGAGCGTTTCAATGTATTTTCCTAGTTGTAATTCGGTTTAAACCAGATTAAACTGTTTAAGACTTGGGCTGGAGCTGGTATGAGACTAATAGTCGGGCGGTCATTATGGTTTCAGTTGTCGGCTCATGTGAGTTAAGGCGAATTTGTATGTAATGTTATATCTATTAGTACATGGAAATTTGAAGTAGTATGCGAAATATGTTATACGAAATGTTTTACTGTTAGTTTTACATATAGGACTTCCAGCCAAAAAAGAAAAGTTGGACTACTGTATCGGCATCGTTTTATCGGTAATCGGTATAGGGATTAAGGATTTAAGAACTGTTCGTTGACAGAACTCGTTAAATATCGTTTTACTATATTTATATATACGAGTTAAACCGAGTGAATCTTACTTAGACCACCGTAAGCCGAATCCGGTTTTTTGGAAATTCCAAGATCTGGCATTGTTTCTTATGTTCATGCTTAGGGAAAGGCCCTTGCAAACGTTAGGGGCTTTCGGATCATCATAATCCACCACGCGAACCAAGTACGGATTGGTGAATGGTGGACATATGTGATTTAATCACTTTTTAGGTAGGTATATGACAGATTCATTTTGGAAATATCAATAATTGTGTTGTTATAATTAACAACACAATCTTTTCCATTATTAACAATGCTAAAGAGACAGATAAATAGAGAGATTATTTTGTAAATAATCATATTAGAGATGTACAAACAGAATCAAACCCGTGTGCGCTTCTCGTCCGCTGCAGGGCAGGACGCACGAGATTGCCCTTTGTATGTTAATAACGTTTGTATCACGTCCTCCGTAGGGTTACCGACGTACTGTTTATAAACTGTAGTATTGTTTTTGAAAATTAAAATTGTGAATTTTTGGATTATATTCTGTTTGGCCTTTGTCACATATTCTTTTGGCCATGGTATTTGAATAGGATATAGAATGAAATTGAGTTGCGTAATAAAATTGTAATAAATTTTCTTTTATGTGTTTCTTTTTGTTAATTTTCTTTTGGTCCGGATATATTATTCTTATTATTATGTGTATTCGATGCTATTACAGGACCTAGTTATTTATCATAATTTTGATGATACATCCCATGAATATTATAAATGCGAAAAGTTGCATGTTTGTTACACAATCACATCGAAACGGCTGAACCGATTTCGTTGAAACTTTCATGTAGACGGAGTGGCGGGCAAAGCTAGTTTTTAATAAACTCGGAATAGAGTTATACTTATAACACACTCGTTTATATGTAACTAGCTGTTGCCCGCGTCTTCGTTTGCGTGGTCTTCAAGTACTAATTCAGAAACCTTCGCTTGCGTGTGCACAACAACTCACCAAAGTTTCATCTCAATCGGATTAATGGTATGCATACGGGACAAACAAAGATGTGTTATTTTATTAAGGATTAACCAATTGAAAGGAAATTTGACATAAAATTAGTAATTTATAATATATTGGTTTCTCTATATACTATAGCTATATATCGGGTAGGTCCTCTAGTTTCAAAATTATAATGGTATAAAATATTTAAAAAATCTCAAAAAAACTCAATGTATATTACAAAAAACATGTAGGAAAGGGTTCCTGAAGTTCTAGTGTATTTTATTTAATCTAAAATATACGCAAAATTGAGCTATTGACTTGTACAACTGGTGATACCTGTTTTGCCAACCCTATCAATGAGTGACCAGTCCGGTTCACTACCGCCTGTACATACAGTATGCGGGTTTTTCATTGTTTTTATTCATGCGTTCTGCAGGGGCAGCCCTGAATATTGTATACCCATATACGCGAATGGCCTGTACTGACGTCCTATGAATATTTGTTTAATGTCGTATCCCATAAAAGCTGTAAAGGTTTTTGGATAGAAAATTGTTCTAAAAGATTTCAGATACCTAGTTTTAAATGAAAAATAACTACAGTCGAATGTGTAAGAGACGTGTTTTACAGTCAAGCGCGTTTTGGCCATTAGAAAATGACCCTATTTGGCCAAGAAAAGGGAGCAGTTGAATGTAGAAGGTCATATAGCTTGATAATATTTGTTCATAAGAATAATAAATAATACTACGAGTATAGTGGCGAAACTCGCATATCGATCGCGTCCAAGGTCACCATGATAGCCTATAGTTTCGCATCGTATCATACAACCCGTCAGTCAGGGCAGCGCCTGCGCCGCTTGACGTCTTAGTATTTTGTTTTAAGGAAACTTAAAAGTAAATACTTAACGTAGTGTAATTCAAATCTAAGATATTTACCTAAACTTATACCTAAGTACCTACCGTTCGTACTTATTATATGTACTATTTTTGTGTATTTTATTGTAAAACCGTGAACTACCTATACGTGTATACCTAATACGCGCAGCGTTATAAATTGGACATTGGTAAGGATAGGATTAATATCAGGTACCTATCTCAAAAAAATATCTTGGAGTAAAACCAAAAATGTTGTCCATTCTCATGCTTTCGTATTCCCTCCTACAGTGTGTCAACACTTGTGTGAGCGAGAAGGCACGACAGTAGAAGCCGTATATCAAATGGTTTCTTCTTATGGCGCGAGTTGTAAACACATTGATACATTGCCACCTTGCGTTTTTATAAAACTATTGAAAAAAAAAAATATTTTTATTTAAACGTTTTATTAATAACTATGCAATTTAACTAACCTAATAGGTTTACGTATATAATAAATTATATAATAAGTAAATTATATAATAACAGCTCTCATGGCATCTGTGGGCGACAGAGGGACGTTATGGACTAAGGGGGTGAAATATGTGTTTATTTTCCTGTCTTTTGGTACCCGCACAAAAGAAATTCGATTCTATACTCCGTAGTATTATTTATTATTCTTATCCAATTAGTAATAAATTAAAAAAACATACTTTTAGATGAAAAGAAAAGCATGAAATAATAACGAATAAAAAACAGACGGATGCCCGGGCGGTATGCACGCATGGATCAGATTAAATGATCAGTGCATTAATTGTTAATAATGACTTATTTGATCTTTGATGTAAGGTAATGACGATTAAATTTTGCGTTCAAATCAAAGATATACTTAATTGTAATTTGTGATAAATTAATTAGATAAAGGGGATACATGTCTGGTATCTAGAGTATGAAGTCTAGTCACGTAGCCAAATTAATCATTGGGTTTGATAATGTAGTGTGATTTAGAGGGTCATATCGGGGTCATTCGTGAGCTAATTTCTTAATTGGAGCTATTGAATATGTATATACGATTGCAAACTAGACGTCTCATCTCTCATATAGCATCTCTCTCTATTGTCGTTCCCTTAATGTTGAAGATCGCCTTCCACGTGGTCTGGTCTTTAGCGTCGTGGAGCACCGTGTTACCGGAATGTTGTGGTACTGGCTACTTGGTCAGTCCAGCGCATAGGGCTTTGCCCTCTTGGTTCCTTGCCTTCTACTTTGCCCTTATATCTCTTGCCTACTTAGCATATATATTGGATTTTTCATAAACTTATTTTCAATTATTATCAGCTGGGAATTTGTTTCAGATACTAATTGATATGAGAGTTAACATACTGAAGTGGCAATGACCAGGTGATATCCGCTGCAGGAGCGACCACCGATGGGATGGATGAGTTCTTGATTGGAGACCATGTACCGTGAAGAGCAGTATAAGACGTCCTGCGGTTTGGTGGACCGACGACTAGAAGAAATTTGCCGGTGGTGGCTGGATGAAAAGAGCTGATGATCGTGCATAGTGGCTATCCTTGGGAGGCTTACGAGTATATTTAGCAGTGGAGAGACAAAGGTGATGATATGTTGTGGTACTAATTGATATGACATCCAGCTACTTTAGTCATTAATAAATGTTATAGTCATATCGGAGAAATCATTACTATGATTAGAATCAATAAATTAATAGTAGTTAGGGGTGGGTATATATACCTACCTACGTATTTAGCGGAATCACCCTGTATTACGCATTAGAGAAATCGAGATAAGTGATATGGTAGTGTAATGTATCCACGTTGAAAATGAGTCAAAATGTACCACCCTTCAAAGCTGTGCCAATTTGACGCAAGATTGATTCGATTGAGTTCCCGCCATTTTCATTTTGTATGCAACCGAATAATACTTCAAGTGGTACCAGCTTCATCCTCCCCAATGTAACTTGAACTCCTGTACATTTCCTGTTGTTCAGTCACAAAGACATACAGAAGGAAATTGTGTGTAAAATCATGGCTCAGATTTAACTGGTTGATTCGCTTGTCTCTTGACATTTGAGAAACCGGGAAACGACCAAAGCGGACCGACCCCTTCTAGGGTGTGAAATTGAATCTTGTTGCGGAAGGGGGGATACATAGAAAACTTAAATATCTTAGGGGAAATTACCATCTAGAGAGACAACCCGACAATTCCGAGGTAAGGTATTAATTTTATGAGCCCCATTGTAACTGTAGACGGGGGTGTATGAAGTCGTTAAGTTTTAGCAGTCGTTTGTACTCGTACTCTGGATTTAGGGACGTAATAAATGAAGAGGAACGGTATGTGATCTTCTTTAAAACGGAGAAAATGTATTTTACCCACATTCGCCACGCGTACGTACATTATAAAATTACCTGTTGCTCTTGCATTAGGCGAAGTTTATTAATTTCCAGAATTGGGATCGGTTACTGTTTTTACTTATATTGTGTAGGTTTAGGGTCGGTTTGAAGTTATGCGAGTGTGACTCTCTGGTGCAGTTTGAATTAATTAAAATTAGCGGGTTTCAGAGGGCGTGTCGCGTTCCCTTCTGTGCCGGCGGATGAGGTCGACGCTCGTAAAAACTTTGAATCCAAATCGTGGCAAAACTTTCCCTTGCATCCCTATTAGATGAGCTCGCAATAAAACAATTATGTCAAAGTAGAGTAAACGTAAAATTTATTTATTCAATTTTGGAAAATAAATTCTTTACTTTGGGTACTTTATTTCTTGAATTTTATTTTGGTACTTAACGATGTACCAATTTACTATTATACTGTTAGGTTAAAATGTTTAATGAATATGAAATGTATAGTGTAATGTAAAATGTAAATGAATGTAAAATAAAATGAAAATATACTATATTTTTTGTTATGAGTATAGTGTAGTAGTCATCGCTAAACTTCTTGAGCCTTGAACCGGGCGAAACTTGAATGGGCGTCAATAGTCTGCGCATGTCCCTCCCACAATTTCAAACGACACTCAATAAGGTGAGTGTGCGAGTAGGAAGTTATTGTTGTGTCTCGCCAGAACTATTGTATTGTAAATACCCCCTCTGTTGCATTCCAGCCTGCACCACCAAACGGACCTAAAAATGAGCTATTGCGCAGGTTTGTCACGTGATATCGCTCAAGCCCAAGAAGTTTTGCGTTATTTATACTTGCACCGCTCGTGATCGTCGTGCGGTTCATCCGCACTTTCTTGACAAAGAGTCGCTGCGTAAGTACAGTCGCTTGATGACCCCATCAAAACATGTTATACCGCGAACCCAAAAGTTGTGGAACGAACTGCCAGCAGAGGTTTCTCCGTTATGCTACGACATCAGGCTCTTCAAGAGAGTGGTATTTTGCAAGGCAAGCAGCGCACTCGCAAGCCCCGTTGTGTTGCAGGTGTCCATGGACAGCGGTGACCACTTACCATCATGTGGCCCACCTGCTCGTTTGCCATCTATTCAATAAAAAAAAATGCACTTACGATTCCTTTCTATTTCTATACCTGTAGAGGGAAAAAATTGAAATACACTTCTTAATGTACCTATGTTATGTGTTCCTTAATTTTATCTCTTCCATGTTAAAGCCTTTGTTTTCTGAAACTTCCAAAACAATGCGACCGCAGCTGAACTTCAAGGGAGCCGTCACGTAACCGAGGGGTCTCGGTTCAATCCCCGGGGAAGTCAATTTCATTAATACTGCGGTCGTCTTCCCCACCCTCGCAACTCTCGTACATTTTTAAATACATTAACCGTAATTGAATACCTGCTGTTTTTGCAAGGTATTAAGACAAAAGTTTAAACTGGGTAGAGGTCTTAGTAAAGAATATCAGGTAATCTTCTCTCTAGAATATCAAACAAAACATTAACATTATAACAATAAAGGTTTATTCATATTACGGTGGGCTGCACCGCTGCGCATAACATTGCAAAAATCCTTCTGAATCATTTTCGTACACTTGCTATAAAACATTGCACACTTGAGGCGGGCCGCGTCGCGGCGCAGCGTGCGCCGGATCGCTCGCCAGCCGTATTTACGAGTATGCGCTGCGACGCGGCCCGCTTCAATGTGCGATGGACGGGAGCAGTTAACAGCGGCAAATCGAGAGTTATTCACTGTGCGACGACGTGAAAAATTAAATGTCAATAGCTAACTACAAAGGGTAATGGCTATAGATTATAGTTATACCGTCGATAGATTACCGGTTTGACATATTATTATATCGGATTAATTTAACTAGTGATGTGACTATAGCATTAAATACTTTTATTAACAGATAATGACAATACTTTGGATGATGTGATACAATAAGGAATACGGAATTAAAAAAAAATCACTGTGGTTAAAATATGTTTATTGAGTATTTAACAGTATTCTGAATCAGAATCACGTGAACTGCTATCGTCGTCATTATCACATACTTGAATAATTATTTTGAATAATGAATAATTGACTTGAATAATTTACAATGAAATAATATCGCGGTCATAGTCATAGTAACCTGTAATATATATAAAAAATATATTTATTTGGTGCTTAACTTTTAGCCTTTGTGAAGGATAAGCGTTAACTAGATTAACATTTATGAGCTAAACGTTCACAGCTATATTTATATGTGCATTTTATATGTTACCTTTTGTTTTCTTTTGTGCACACACAATAATTAATTATCTAATCTTTAAAAGTGTTCTGAATAAAAGAATGTTTTTAGCGATCGTACCAACTGTAATGCACAAACCATAGGGTGGTTTATGATTGTAGCAGCTGTAATGCACGGACCATAGGATGGTTTATGATTGTAGCAGCTGTAATGCACGGACCATAGGATGGTTTATGATTGTAGCAGCTATAATGCACAAACCATACGATAAATTTATGATTGTAGAAGCTGTAATGCACAAACCATAGGATGGTTTATGATTGTAGCAGCTGTAATGCACAAACCATAGGATGGTTTATGATTGTTGCAGTTATAATGCACGGACCATAGGATGGTTTATGATTGTAGCAGCTGTAATGCACAAACCATAGGATGGTTTATTATTGTAGCAGCTGTAATGCACGGACCATAGGATGGTTTATGATTGTAGCAGCTGTAATGCACCGACTATGATGGTTTATTAAATTATTATTTTTTCGCAAATTACTTTTATTTACATTTCCGAATGTTCGGATAGAGATGATGCTCTTTTATCATCAAATTATTGTACAAATTTCTACAATTATTAAATCGTAAGGTCAAGAACCTCCAGTTATTTCCTAAAGTTAGATTTCATTTTTTTTATTAATATTAGTGTTTTCCTACTGACGATGAGTAACGAAATTCGATTAGACTTTCTGTAATACATAACATTACGCAAAGTTTTAATTTGAATACGCCTCGTGATTAAATACTATAAATCTTCTCCAAAAAAGTACAACCAAGATTGCATTATCATTCTTACAGATTTATTCTTTAGAAGTTGTGCTATAAATTAAGGACACATTTTGTTTCCGGCTACTCCCCAATAAGCTAGTATTTTTTTTCAAAGTAATAAATTCCTCTGTTTATTATTCTAACCAGCAAGGCAAAGCGCCGGAAAAACATATTTTTCGTTTAAAGAAAATACGGAGGCTTAAAGAGTTTGAGTTTTTTGTGATGTAATCGTGGGAGATTACCTTGAAACTCTTCTACAAGGGGACGGGGGCATTACGAAAAAGAAAATTGTTTTAAATTATGTTTTTGCTTTAGATTCTTGAATGGAAATCAAATATAAAACACTTGATACAAATTTTATCTTATCGAATGGTGATTACATTCTTGATTTTGTTTATCGAATTACTAACGGTATAAAACATGGCATTAACATTACAGTATCGTAGTCAGTATTGTAAGTGTAAATACCAATAGACGCGATGTATGCCACGTGGTGCATTTCACTTTGCTTTTTACTATCTTTAACTTTTGCAAGTGCATTAGTAGAAATAGTTAACGGAACAATCAAAGTGTCCATAGGTACCACTGCTGGATGCACTGACACGGTCTGGTTTTTGAGTGGCCCTTTTGCAGAGACCTACGAGGAGTACAAAGATTTTTTAGAAGTTGAATTTGTACCTTGGGGTAGAACGACAAGAAATGCGGATGGAAGTTTAAGCTGCCAGTTCTTGGAACACGACTGCTGGGCTAATCGTTTGCACAGATGCGCACTTAATTTATTGAACGGCAAACAGGAAGCTCAGGTGCACTACATGAGCTGTGAATTTTCTAATAGCGGCCGTCCAGGATTTGACCAGTATTCTTATGCTTGTGCTCAGGTTGTCGGAATCAATTTAGTAGACCTTGATTACTGCGTGAATACTTCTGGAGGACCGCTTGATGCCGCCGCTGAAGCGATTGGCGTGCCACAAATGGCCGTTGTCAATTTCGTTCCTTCTATTGTTTTCAATGACAACATAGACAGAGATGTGCATTTAGACGCGTGGGACAGATTTAAGAGCATAGTCTGCTTCGCGTTAGCAGAAGATGCAACAACAGGAGTCACAAATTGTTCTATTGAATAAATTAATTTAATTAGTTTCCTAAACGTGTGCTATACTAGTTATCTGATAACAAAGAAGTTCTCCCGTTAATTGATCATTTCAGATATAAAAGTTTTGTCACGGACCCAATGTTCAGATGATTTTGGGATTTTCGAGAGAAGTTCCAACTTTTGCCGCGTTGTAATCGACAAAGTTGCGCAATTGGACAATCGTCTGGTGAAGATATGCCAAATAGCTGCGTCATTTTTGAGATAAGAACGGAACACTTCGGTATTGAAAATATTTTTATACATTTGTAAAATTGTAATTTTATTTGGTGTATTATTTTAATAGACATACGAGTATATTACTATTCTTTTTTATCGCCAACATATTATATTTTGTATAAAATCAAATAAACTTTATATTGTATGATCTCTTTGTATTGTCTCATATACCTACATTTGTTACTTCTATATAACAGATTGGTGTTACTTATGTAATTTAAGACCATGTGTGTTTCAGCATACGCTTTTAATGAATAAATAAATACCCATATCCACCATATATATTAACATACCTTTATTACTGGATATAAATTATTTTTTTCATTATCGGTGATGTGTTTATCGGCATATTTTTGATATCAGCTTATCACGTAATAGGTTAAAATAAAAGATTGATATTAAATTACAAGAAACGTGCGAAATTTATGTCAAATTTCATAACTAAATATTTATTTACATTTTGTTGTAAAACATCATAAAATGGCTCTAAAATCCCTTGCGTTTTTCTATAATTCTCGTAGGTAAATCAAAGTTGTTAACAATGAAGAATTTAAGAAAGTATCATATCATTAGTGCATACTTCCACTAGTGTTTGCCCTTTAATGTAAGGTTATATACTGATACAAATATTGTAAATCGTCTTTAAGTTTCGTCTATTAAAGTAAAGTGGGATGGATAGTTCATACTCCCATGAGTAGGGATGTAAAAACGAGTGCTAGACGCTTGAGTGCTAAGTCACAGCTAATTGTTCATAATTCACCTTAATTGTTTTTGACTCGAGCTTTTAACCTTAAGGGTTTAAGACCATAAAATGTTGGGGCGCTCATTTTTACAACACTGGCTGGTACGTTCATAAGTAGGTACTTAACAAAGGTATAGCATAGGTATATCATAGGTATAACATAAATATAGCATAGGTATAGCACAGGTATAGCATAGATATAGCATGGGTATACCGTAGGTATAGCGTAGGTATAAATAGGTATACTATAGGTATGTTTAGTGTTACATTGGTATTGTACACTTACTTTACATAAATACACATATCGTTGCTTGTCTGAATTATATTTACGAAAAGGTTTTCAAACACATATTTATAAGGCATAGACAGGCAGATTAGTTTGCTTATTCTTACATCAAAAGAACTCAAAGTAATAAAGGCTTCAGTTCAGATGTTTCTTATTTTTAAGAGACTCCTTTGAAGGGTGAACGATATTCACCCAAGTCCATTATTCCGTTATTCATGACGTTATGAGCCAATAACGTCCGCCATTAGGCCATTGAAAAATGTCCCAGACCAGTTTGCAGCCCCGATGCGCTACATTAGCTTGCATATGTGGGAATAATGAAACCCTGACTTGCATAGCGCAAATGCTTTAGAAAATTTCCGTAAGTGTACGAGCACAGTAGAGCGGAAGCCAGCGGACGGAGTAATACCCACAGCATTTTGCTATGAGACGGTTAAGAAGCGTTGCATTGCGTCAGTCCGCTTGCTGTATAACCGATATATAAGCCTGAAACTAATGATTCTGCTCATATTTCTGAGTTATACACACCCCCACAGTCAACTGACTGTCAGTCAACCCCAGTCAACTCAGGTTCAATGTTCCAACTTTTACATTGACCCCTATTTTTATAATTTTGTGACCTGCCATTTTCCATCAAAATATAAAATAAAATATACCTTTTTAAACTTTCGCGTTTTGAATATATTTTATATTGTAAATTTACAATATAAAATAAAATAAACTGTTTCAAAAATACCCAAAGACTGTACTAAATCTCGTTTTCTAACAAATTTTTGATGAGATATACTCACGCTTAAAACACGCTTGTAGATAATATATGAGTGGTTGGTGTGTTACCACGCACGAGACGTGTAAGATGAAATCGCTAAAAGAAATCACGCACGAGAAGTATTTTAGTAGCATGTTTAGATGTTCAATATCGTAGCTGGTCCGCTTTCTCGCTTCGTACTGTGACTATGCACCAAGTGGTTTCTGAAAGATTTAAGTATGCATTTAGGATATATTATGGTTGCAGCCTTTGTCCTATGTAATCAACGCCATTAGGTCTTACATTCTAAGTATTATTAGCGAAATGTACAAGTATATGAGCGAATATACGAGTATATCCACTTCGTTATCTGTCGGCGGCTGCATGCTTTCTCTCACTCCAGGTAAAAACAATTTCCTGCATTCCGAATGACTGTGCGTCATCAGGTTTACTTGGATCGTCTACACCTGTGTTCACCCTGAGGTTTCCAATTCAAAGCTCATCTAGGGATGTGGTTACTGATCTATCCGCAAAGTATCACCGCGCCAGTTCCCTCTGCTATGCGGTTCCATCTCTCAATCTAAGGAATGATATCACTATATTCTGTTATCAGGATTGCTGCATTAAAAGCCAGTCCAGTAAATTTCAATTCCAATGCCGAAGTACCTAATTTACATGTCTATTTACATACAACGTTTATGGGCACTGCAACGTCCATTTGATGGTCGGGTAGGTAATATCCAGCGAATGCTGTGTATTACAACGTAAGCGCGGGTATTAGTTCGACAAGACTATTATGCAGATCGCAAACGGGACGACGTTCTAAGGATATTGTCACACCGTATCCTATCAGTCTGTTAGGCTCTTTATACTCTTAAGGCCCCTATTTTAATGGCACTAGCTATAATGCATACCATAACATATCATCAGTTTGTAATCTCACAACTGCGAGATATAGGCCTCTCTCAGGGACCGCCATCACTTAAGGTCTTCCCTTCATCTCATTTAGTGACTGTCGGCGACTTTCTGCAAGTCGTCAGTTCATCTGGCCGAAGAGCATCCCTCGCCCACGCCTAACGTCTCATGTTCCTGAAATATTTATCAGTTATATTAAAGCACCCGCCGTGCGTCAAGGTTTTGGTTTTGTATCTACTCGCAGTTTGTACAGTAGCTATATTTGAACTAGCGAACACGAATTGTTTGTTTTAGTTATATTTTACTCAAAGAACGTGGCAAACAATCCACCTGGTTGCATGTGAACACTGTTGCCTATGGACATCCGCGAAACATAACAACATCTTTAGATTTAGGAGTATTTTAGTAAAATGGATTTGAATGGCTGCGGAATTGGGAGTATAACGGGACGAAAAGTTTTCTTTATCTTATTGCATTCTTCAATCTTATTTAGGTGGAATCTCTTACTCTTACTCTATGACATTGGATGGGAAGTGATTGTATGAGATGAGGAGTAAGGAGTATAATGGGGTGAGATACTTCTCTTATTCCATTACACTTTCCACTCGATACGATGGGATGGGTAAGGTAATGGGCTTTGGTAAAGGTCATTGATTCCCGAAGCATGCAGTCTACTGTGACAGGGAATAAGTGGAGGAGGAGGGTACGTAATCAGACATTCCCAGTGGCTGTTGGATTACAGAACCCTTGCCCTCAGAAAACAGTGTCCTTATTAAAGGATGCGATACATCTTGCATGCATCTATTACCTTTGCAGTTCACACTTTAGTTTACATTACTCATTGCAGAAGTATGGGAAGAAGTCTTTTAAAAGTAAGTTTATTCTTGTGGTAGCTTGTAGTGCAGTGTGTCTGTAGCCTAAGAATAAGGTTATCGGCTATTTAGTCGAGGCAGAGCACCGAATACCGTAAACTATATGGTATACCGGTTTAAACTGGCTACTCCATTTACACTATTGAGAAAGTTATGTTTGCTATATTTTCGCAGAGATTGTGATATCAGCTTTTCTGTTATAAATACAAAGTCATTTAGCTAAGTAGTGTATTTTGCATACTTACCTACACTTCAAAGAGTATCGTAATGAAAACAGCGTTGTATTGAAAATTTAATCTAATTTGTACCGATTTTGTCGTCAAGGATACTCTATGATAGGGACGCTAGGTGAAGAGAACAGCATCATGATGTGACTAATGGCTCTCCGATGTTTCTGATGTACCAACAGTACAGTACCAAATGTACCAAAGTCCTATCAGTAACTTATCAGTCTTGCAGTGACTCTTAACACTCCATCTCTTCTTTATTAACCGTTGCTGTTTAACTGTGTTTCGTCAGAGAATCTCATGATCGTCCGACAACTAGACGTTTTGGCCGTTTCGTCGATGTTGCCGTTCGTAGTTGTGCGTATGAATACGACACACGCTCGTGTGCATGTCGCACGAGTATGTCGTACAAGTTATACAGTTTTATCAAGATAAACTAATTTTTAACTGTGTTTTTTTATGATGGAAAGGGATCCGAGTGAATGCAAGGTCAGCAACTTAATCTCAGCCCTATACTGTTACATTGCAAGTCCAGAGATTCACACAAAGACAAACACACACACCCAGACCCGAGTTAACATTTGTCTTTAAACAAATGAGTTAGGTCGATAAGTGGGTTGTTGGTGTGGTATATATGTCCAATACAGTACACGAACTGGTTTTTATACTAAATTTAAGAGTAAGTACTTCCAACGACGCTCATTTGAATATTACGTATCGAAAGGGACGAGCATGGCAAATGAAAGTGGAATGGTGATACACTGGGGCACGGCGGAGATGTAACAAACGAGCTTCCGAGGAAGTAGGCATCTGAATAATTGAAGAAGTCTGGTGCGGGTGCCCGACGTGTCGGATCGTCTAGCAGACCGATCGATACTGGCCGAATGTGTTTACCCAACAACGACAGGTCACCATTAAATTGTAGTGAAATGCACGGTAAATTGCGACAACTCCTTGCATAATAGACCTCCTAAATGAGATCGATCAACTTTTAAAAGAAAAAATATTTAAAATATGTAATAATGCAATTTTTACTAAATATTTTTATAATCTTCTGGTCAAAATATGTGGAATTAAGAATTATTATGAAAATACTTGTTGATTGTTTGAATGTCCGCTTTCCTTTCCCGGTGGTAATTTTTATTTTTCTTCTACAAATCCCCACTGATCATGTCCCCACTCAGAGTAGCGATTTGTAATAAAAATCTCAAGAGTCGCCATGAAAGTTTTTATTATTATTTTAAACTGGATGTCATGTGGTGGGATCGGAATACTTGTATCCAATAAGTGGTCTAATTCATCGCCAAGCATTTTCTTGTTTCAATACTTCGGTGAGAGAGCTAGATGTCTTAACGGACAACTGATGAGGCTCACCGTTGTTCAAAAACTACATCTGTTACTTGATTTGTACTGCTGTCAAAAGACGATAGGAAAAACACTAAAATAATGTTGAAACACAAAGCATTAAACAGACAATTACCAAAATAGCAGTGGTATATAATTTAATTTTATGACTTGTTTAGTGAAATCCCTTGGGAATGGCTCCGTTGTTTCACTTGTAACCACTCACTATCAGGTGGTCCGACGTTTGGCTATTTGCCAACGTTTCATAAGTTCCCAAGACTATTTGTTCATGTTGTACCTATACGTATTACCTTAACTTACCTAACTGATTACGGTGACTGATAATAAAGTATTTTTTTGGCGTTACAGTATGAGGCTAGGGGTTACTTGTACTTGCATTTTTTATAAGGAAAGACGGTAGCGTAGGAACGGACAATCCGCCTGGTGGTAAATGGATACTGTCCGAGATACCTACCAACATGTGTCCAAAAATTTCCCACTTGATCTTATTCATCGAATGTACGCACGTGTTTCGAAAGTGTGATATACGCCAGAGCCTATTCCCATTTCATCCTATTCTAAACCATTTTCTCAATCCTTACTTCAAATCCGTTCGTAAATCTCCAAGAGTAGGTATCTCATATGTAGATTGCGTGCCGATGTTTGTCATTCTGGACTGATGTTGGCATGTATCGCGGACCACCACTATTTGCTCGTCTATGGCCTTTTTTCTTAAAAAAATAAACTTACGTGATACTTAAATTAAAAAATTGAACGACCAAAATATTTATAAGCTTTTAGCTGTTGGCCGCGACTTCGTCCGCGTGGTTTTCAGGTATTCAGAAACCTTCGCGCGCGTGCGCACAACTACTCACCAAAGTTTCATCGCAATCAGATGAATAGTATAGGAACGCATACGGGACCAACAAAGAAACATTCATTTTTATATTTATAGATTTTGAAGTACCTAATGTTCATAATTTAGTTTCATTTATTAAATGTCTTGGTTTCAACAATCTTGCAGATTGTTGCAATCTTCTAATGCTTTAATAGCATAAAGATAAAAGAACAAAAATACTATTGTTATTTAGAGAAAGTTCTTTTCTGCAAACAAAACCTTTTTTCCTTAACCCAATGGGTTAAAATACTGTCCGCTAAAAATGCAGTCGTTGCCCGCTATACAAGTATAAGATTTTTTTTGTTAAAAATGTAATGAAAAGAAATAATAATCAAAATAAATTATTTTGAATAATTTTTCAAATCATTTCAATAATTTTTTGAATAACTTTCTTTCTATAACGTAGTGGAGAAGGTTGATTAATTAAACGACAAATTTCTTCTAAAATATTATATTTGTTGAACACAATAAACGTGTTATTAGTTGGGAGCGCGCGAGACGACTGGTAATTCTCGAGCATAGAACATGTATTATGAAGAAATTTCTATTATGAGAAAACTTATCTAACATAAATAAGCTTATTACATTAGAAAGGAAAGCCGTGAATATAATACAAGAAAGAAAAACAATACACAGTTGAAATATCTATAACTATAGTAAACATTGTGAAAGTGAAAGCACAACTGTACAATAAGCTACTGAGGAAAATTAAGCGTCTAGCGAATTGAAAATTTATACTTACCTTTTTTATACCTATTGGTACCACTTTGAACATTTGCTAAAATAAATACATTCATTACTTAAAATGCATTTTTTTCATTTTAGACACAAGGTTCCTTAGCAAGATTTATTCCTTACAACCGAGATTATCAATTTTACACAATATTTTTTTCAAGGAGAACGGTTGTGTATGAATTTTTTGAAAATATTTGTGTGCTGTTTCTTATACCTTTAATATCAAACCCATGGTTGCTCAGAAGAAATTCCTCTATTTCCAATACTTTCAGACATTTCCACACTGAACCGTCTCAAAAAGACCCTCCCTGTAAGTATATTAAGTTTCTCAGTTAAGTGAATATTGCTATATTCATTGGAAAATAAAGGTTTTATGCTAGAAATAAAACACCGTGTCGTCTTGTGTCGAACACTATGACTCTGTGTAAAGGTTGAAAAATTATGTAAGTTTAATATTATTGGAATCAGTTTAAAGAATATCAAGTGGAATTTCCTCATTCATAATTAATGGGAAATTCTAAAATTATGAACGTTTAACTTTCATTTAATAATTCAAAGTGAAAAAAGATATAAAACACGAGTTCATTTCAGTGAATTTCTACGAGTCACAGATAAAACTTGGGGACAGATATCAATACCGAAAGTCGGAGGAACTAAATTTCGCTTTGCGCTCGCTCGGAAGATTCTTATCGCGCGAACTTCGCAAGAAAGTGCCATCTTTCATAATTAAAAAGGGAATGAAAGGCAATGATATTATTTTTAAGTAATTCGAAAAAGATTTTATAAGCAAATAACTATTTCATAATATATATTATTCTTAATATAAAGGTAGATAATTTTTTCAATTCATATATGATATTCACTGGGAAATAGACAAGATTAACAATTTTGGAAAACGGAAAACCAGTATTGTACTTTTGCAATAATCGAATGCAACTGGCCACCATCGTCGTGCGTAACGATCAAAATTTAAATATGGTCTTTTTTTTCATCATATATGACAATGGTACAATTAGCACATTACGCCAGTGTCGTGTTTTCTTCGTAACTCATTTCGTAATTTCAAAATCTAAAACGTATCGTGTCAAAGTCCAGTCCGTTTAAATTGAAGGTGGCACACGAGCAGACGGACATCGGCGATATACACCAACATCAGTCCAGAATGACAAACGTTGACACTCCCCCGGATGCGCATCCGGGGCCACATTTAGAGATTTAGGAATAGATTTGGAGAAAGGGTTGACAAAATGGAGAAAGCTAGGATAGGATGGTATGGAATATTTCACTTTTTTTTTTTTATAGACTAGGGGGCGGACGAGCAAGCGGTCCCACGTGATGGTAAGTGTTACCGCCGCCCATGGGCACCTGCAACACGAGGGGGCATGCGGGCGCGCCGCCGACCTTGCAAAATCCTATTCACAGCTCTCTTGAAGAACCCCATATCGTAGCTCAATGGAAAGACCTCTTGAGGCAGTTCGTTCCACAGCCTACGGGTTCGCGGTATAAAATAGTTTTTAGAACGCATAATGCGCGACACCACCGTATCGAGGAAATGCGGATGGACCGCACTTCTGTGACGGGAGGTGCGGTTGTAGAAACCAGAGGTGGGAATTATATTAAACAATTCTTCAGAGCATTCCCCATTGTACTTACTATCGAAATACGTCAGTATATTGGGGGAACAGGATAAAGGAGAAAATACAGTGTATTTTTATGGTAATTTTCTGTGCGTATTCGACATGTAGTGTTGTGTACCTACATATACCATAAGTCTTATAATATACATACTACATATTTACACTACTTAATACAGTATACTATATATTTACATAAATTAATTTTATTGAGGCTATTTGTACCAGCCGTCTTAAATTTTGCTATAAAATTCGTCACAATCAAATACAAATATAGTTATTGTGATTGTAAATTATTGAAGATCCAACATAATAATAATCGTACGTTTTCTATAAGTTTTCATTGCACTCGGTTTACCTTTATTGGGTCGACGAGAACGCTATCACGAGCAGTATCCAAACACGGCGCGGGTCCCACTCCTGAAATATTGTCTGGATGAATGCCCATCTGTGGGGTAATAGCGTAGTAATAGTTTCCAATAAGCAATATCTTCCGATTGAATGAATTATTGGCCTATTAATTTATTTAAAGGTTTTATAAGCTTTATTTCAGTAGAGAGGATTTCGTTCTATAGTCGCATTTTTTATTCGAGTCAGGGATATGACATGCAGAACTGACAAACAGAGTGAAAATTTGTACGGAGATGACACTATATTGACAATTCTACGTATCATATCCCTGAATCGAATAAAAAAATCGACTTTAGAGGTTTTTTTTTCCGGAATGGCTAAATTCTTGTGGCCAGCATGGCCTTTCAAGTGTCACCGGACATGTATAGTTTAGGGCGAGCGGAGAGGACGCTCAGCAGTTATAGCATAAATGACGCAGTGATATGAATTTAGCAACAGGTACACAGTGACGGTTGGTATAATCCAGCTTAGAATAACACCACCTCATATCTTGCCGTGGATGTCGGAAAAGGCGACTAAGGGATAACAAAGCCCTAAGTGAAAATTCACGGGAACATATATTTTGAACGTTGAAAATAGATTATATACTATGAGCATAAGAATATTAAAACGCATACTTTGTTGAATTCTAAAGTTGTTCCATAAACTGTTTGCACACCTGGTCCCTGAGTTATATTCAGTTTTTCCATACTCAAAGAATGTGCGAGTTTCAGCTCAAGTATTCATAAGGAGCGCAACTCGGCTTATAACTTCAAACATTGCTTGTTTTGCGTGAGAAATAGTTTGCGGAACTGCAATTTTAACAATGCGGGGTATAAAATATTTTTAACACCTTCAACTGTATGTACTTCTTATAATTTTTTAAATATTATGTCTGCGACTTCGTGCGAGTAAATATAAGCAGTGCCCGCGATTTCGTGCGAGTAAATACTACCAGTGCCCGAGACTTCGTGCGAGTAAATACTACCAGTACCTGCTACTTCGTGCGAGTAAATACTACCAGTGCCCGCGACTTCGTGCGAGTAAATACTACCAGTACCTGCTACTTTGTGCGAGTAAATACTACCCGTGCCCGCGACTTCGTGCGAGTAAATACTACCAGTACCTGCTACTTCGTGCGAGTAAATACTACTAGTGCCCGAGACTTCGTGCGAGTAAATACTACCAGTACCTGCTACTTCGTGCGAGTAAATACTACCAGTGCCCGCTACTTCGTGCTAGTAAATACTACCAGTACCTGCTACTTCGTGCGAGTAAATACTACCAGTGCCCGCTACTTCGTGCTAGTAAATACTACCAGTACCTGCTACTTCGTGCGAGTAAATACTACCAGTGCCCGCTACTTCGTGCTAGTAAATACTACCAGTACCTGCTACTTCATGCGAGTAAATACTACCAGTGCCCGCTACTTCGTGCTAGTAAATACTACCAGTACCTGCTACTTCGTGCGAGTAAATACTACCAGTGCCCGCTACTTCGTGCTAGTAAATACTACCAGTACCTGCTACTTCGTGCTAGTAAATACTACCAGTGCCCGCTACTTCGTGCTAGTAAATACTACCAGTACCTGCTACTTCGTGCGAGTAAATACTACCAGTGCCCAAGACTTCGTGATAGTAAATACTACCAGTACCTGCTACTTCGTGCGAGTAAATACTACCAATACCCGTGACTTCGTGCGAGTAAAAACCAGCACTGCCCGCGACTTCGTGCGAGTAAATACTACCAATACCCGTGACTTCGTGCGAGTAAAAACCAGCACTGCCCGCGACTTCGTGCGAGTAAATACTACTCATGCCCGCGACTTCTTGCCAGTAACCGTTAAAATATGTGGGGTAGCTTGATTTCTGTGGAAATTGATCTGGATAAAAAGTATCTTAAATGTTAACTCGGCACACAAGTTTATAACTTGTATATACAAGTTTATACTATGGCAGGTTTAATTAAAATCCGTCAATTTGTTTTTCCGTGATGTGCGTTCATACGGATAAACAGACAAAAATAATGTCGTTTTGGGCTGTTTTCTTTAAATCTTTTCATAAATATATTTAAATTACAGACACGGGTTTATTACGATTTTATTATATGTACCTATAATTTCTTTATTGCTTTTCAATAGATTAAGATTACCAATTATTTATTGATTGTATAGATTAAATATTAATGGTTTTTGATAGGATATCTTCTAAGAATTAATGTTTCAAAATGTTTCTAGAAATTTTTAGGAACTCACTCAATGTGTTCGTTTCCCACATTTATAAAGTCTCTTCTAATTTCTTTACAAATCGACTATTATAAGACTATCTGATTCAAAGACCACGTTTTGCGATTTTAATTATACTCGTATGTACTTGTATTGTACTCGTACTTGTATCAGCCTATAACGTCCCATTGTAGGGCACAGACCTACCCTAGTAAATCACTGGGAGGTTTCGGGCCGTAATCCACCACGCGGACCCAGTGCGGATTGGTGGATCACATACTCCGATTTTTTTTATTTCTAGAGCATGCGGCATTTCTTCACCTCACCACCGGGAAAAAGTCATTTTAAAAAAAATCCGTGTTTAAGTAGAAACTCTGTGGCACGGGCCGAGGATTAAAACTCACGATCATACGAATGTGAGTCAAGTATAGATAACCCTAGGATGTCACCGCTCTAACCCCTAAAGGTCTCTATCATTTTCTTCTAAACCCTTCTGTCTGCAAGCTACAATCGTCCATTCTCCACAAAAAAGCATGGAGGTCATCTTACCATCTTCGCCTAGGTCTTCTAGGTCGCCTATCTGTGTCCATGCAGTAGATTATGTAATTAGTAATACCAACCCTTTTTCTTTTTTTAAAACGCCACGTTCGACCAGTGCGTTTGCGAGTCCACTCTTTTAGAAGTGGTATAGTTCCTCAGAGCTTGTGGTAGCCGCTTTGTTATCCTTTAGTCGCCTTTTACGATGCCTATATGAAGAAGTGGGGTGATGCTATTTTAAAACCGGCCTACATGACACAGATTATGTAATTAATCAATTAAAACTAGGCTGTTACAAGGGAAGCTATCAAAATTATTCAAGACGCATTATATAACCGGGGCAAGCGTTATAGCATAGGATTTTGCCTCAATTTTCCATGCCAGTAGCCCTGTTGGTGCTCACACAGTACATAGGAAAAGCAGTAGTAAAGCTGAGGGCGATTTAGAAAATAATGACTCTTTGAAGTGTTGTGGATAACGGATTGTAATGATCTACATGATTAGAATTATGTGAGAGGTTAGTGTAAGTGCGCCATGTGCAGACATGTGCGCATGAGACGTCATTCGAGTGTTTGTATGAAAATGATCCCCCGTTTCCTTGATGTTTTGTGATGCTCGGTTGTGAAACCACGCAAACATAGAAAAATGCCCGACTCAATCACAGATTTTTTAAAGGGTTGATATTATTTATGAAAATAAAATCTATTAAGAATTAATTAGTTTAATTACCCAATTAGCTTGGTGTTCATATAAATCGCGCCATCTAGAGGTATTCATATAAATAGCGCCATCTAGAGGCATGGAGCGCATAGCGCTAAGGTATAGGCCCTATTGGCCATAATTATATAGAAACAACACTCCACATTCAATCTTCGAAAAATGTTGTCAATATCAGATTGCCATGGTGCCAAACGTAATTAAACGAATATTTTTTTTATGTGATGCTGCTTTAAAATAATGGTATCGCAATATTTATCATATGATATGATAAAATAAAATCCTAACATTTTCTGGTTAGGTTAGTCTGTAACTGAATCATTCCGTCTACAAATTAAAGGACTGCGACAGATAATTAGAACAACTCTTTGGATACGAAACATTAAACATGTTATACTTTATGCAGGACATATTTCGAGTATTTATATGAAGATGGTGTACTGTTTGCTCAATGCTCCGGTAGAGTGGAGCTATTGCCAATAAGCAATATCTTCCAGGCGAATGGTTCACGAACGAGGATCTGCTAATTAGGGACATGGAAACCGATCAAAAGAGAGCCTTTGATGCGAAACTGAAAAGGTGTCAACGGCTCGAGTCAGCGAAGCGTTGTAGATGTTTTGCCAGGCTATTTGTGTTGATATTATTTAAAGGTTAAATTTCTAGGTTAAATTTCTGACCACTTTCTTTGAACTTCTTTGAACGAAAATCTTTGAACGATCTTTCATAGATGTTGCGATTTCGGTATGAAACTGTGTACAGTACTGTGGTTCATGAAGTAGATTTAGTAATGTAGTTATGTAGATATATGTTGGGACTGTACACGAATGCTGATGCGTTGTTGAAGCCAATACCTGAAAAATATGTACGTCGTGCTTGTGTTACAAACCCTTTAAGTTTCCTTTAATTCCGCTGAGATATTGGGGTGTCAGGGTATCAGAAATTGTTATTTCGTATTAAAGGTAAACCTTTATATCGTTAAATTCTACTGTATTTGGATCTGCTTCTAAGAAATTGAACACTTCTACTGATTTTTATTAAGAAGGTTTTTTTATTTGTTTTATTCATTGACAGTTCACAGCTTTAATTTAGGTACTAGTAGATAAGTGACAATAACAAAACATAATCCAATTATGAATTAATATTATGTTATTTAGTCATATAATAAACACACAGACACACACACACACACATATATATATATATATATATATATACTACGATTAAGAATTAATACATTACAACTATTGGCATTTGTAGAAAAATTTGCTAAGCATTATAAATTCCCGGTTCTCAATCGTCTTACGATATTACTTAACGTCATTTCATATAGAATAGTTCAAATGTGTGTTAAGCTATATTTTGAAAATGTATATTAAATCTTATGGTATAACAAGGAATAACCTACGACATATACTTAGAACAAAAAGTAGTCTGAAGCTAATGCAAAATAAGGAATAAATTTAAAATGCATAGTGCTTCGTACGTCACGATGCTGAGGAAAATATCGGACAGCGGGACTGCGGGTTGAGAGATCGATTTCAATAAGCGATAACTTCTGCATGGTTGCCTAGCCATCCTTTAACGCGAACACCGGCGCTTGTAAACGAAATCGCAGCAGAGACGATGCAAACAGTATATCACAGTACAGGTAATCCTAAACTTGGGCGAAGTTTTCAAAATATAGGTATATAACATGCTATGCGATTACACCAAACAACTTCCTTAGCGAGTAACTAGTTGTCGTGAAGCAAAAGTGAATATAACTTTTACATGGAAAGAAGGTGGCAGATGAACATGACCCTCATCCTTCCCGTGGTCCTACCAACCCTACCGTTATACAGACCGAATCGTTGGGAGGTATGCGCCCTACTCGCCAGCTGAGGGCTATATTCCGACGCGTATCAACTTTATCTCCTTGCAAGTAATTTCTTTTCTTTCCCCGCGTCTCTGAGCCACTCTCCTCCTTCTGGGGCATGGACTCCATAGCAATATTTACTCTCCGGTGCCGAGCCACTCAGTCACTGAAGGCTTCTCTTTCTGTGCCATTGCTGTGCGAGCTCTCGCAGATGAACAGACTCGGTGGCAGATGAACAGACGGTCCACCTGGAGATAAGTGGATACTATTGCCCACGTACATACATGTCAACGATATATGTCAACATTAGTCCAGAATGACAATCGTTGGCTGAATGCGCTGACTATCTTTAGAGATTTAGAAATAAATTTGGAGGAAGGGTTGGATAAAAAAGCGACTTTAAAAAATCAAGAAAATATAGAAGATACACTATATGAAATAAGTCCTCACGTGACGACAATATACACAATGACATCGAAACCTGCAATTACCACGAAGTTCCGCTACGCCAAGATCGTGTAAACAATGCGGTTGTATGTGAGAGGTGTATTTTGATTGTTTGAATGAAGTATCCATACTGTTTTGTTTTTTACGTTGTGCTACTGAGCATTCGACGAACGGCTTTGCGGAATTGCAATGAAACTGTGAATCTAAATAAGGATGTGACCTGTATCGAGTTTCAAGTTTTGATTATTTTTCAGTTTAACGAGATATGGGTACATATTTACTATAGTTTTATTCTGCATAATATGATAACATAATATGAACGTTTAATTCATTACGTGTTTTTAGTATTCATAATCTTTATGGAAAAAAGGTGTCAGACGAGCATACAGTCCATCTGATGGTAAGTGGATACTGTCGTCCATGGACACCCACAATATATGTCAACATCAGTCCAGAATAACAAATGTTGACATGCCCCCAGATGTGCTGCCTACCTGTGGAGATATCTATAGGAATGGCTTTGGAAAAATGGAGAGGGATGGGATGGGAATGGGCTCTGGCATTTCTCACATATTTCAGTGATTCGATATTTTACATTACCCTTTCTATTTTTTATTTATTTATTTGTTATTTTTTTTCTTCATATATATGGTGATCATGGTGCAATTAGCACATTCTGCCAGTGTCAAGTTTTTTTCGTAATAAACAATTTCAAAGTCTAAAACGTCTCAGGAGTGAATAAGTCAGGAGTAAAGTGTTAGTAGGTGTACTGAGGTCAGAAAATGACTCGTTGGAAGCACACGAAAAACGTAGTCTTATGCTCTTATTTGATTATCACAAATATTTCGCATAAAACCACTTTGAAGTTTAATAAATTATCACTATTAAACCACAAAACGCACAAATACACAATTTACATAATAAATCAAACCAAAACTTAACTTCACTTCTCGAGTTCCCGCCAAAAAATCCCACACGTTATTCCGCTAAAATTCTAAAAACCAATACGTACTGACCGTAATCCTGAGTAAATTCAAGTTCAAGTATTTCTAGCTTGTACACAATACCTAAGAGTCTCCAAGAACTTAGTGACCTGTTGATAACGGACCAGATAATGATCCAAACCGAGGGGCGCCCCAAAGAACACCATCGCCGGAGGATTGCAAGTGAATGCATTCCATAGTTTGTACATATCTCCAACAATTTTTTATTCCTTGTTCCAAATATTTAGTTCGAATCCCTAGAGGCAGTCATCTGAAGACCAGTCAATTTTCGTCATTTTTCATAGAGGAAGGGCATATACCACAAGTGTCTGCACCCATCCGCCATCAAGCGGATTGTCTCACCATATGCCATCTTCTTTTCATTTGAAAAGGTAACAGAACTTAAAACGTTTTCCGTCGACAAAGCTGCACATGTATCTTATTCACTTAAAGTAGGATAGACAGCGCAGCGTTACAAGAAATACATATTTTACACTTTTGACAGATGTGTCTCTCCCCTTAGATTTATTATACGGCGAATATGAAGTAAAGTCTTTCAGTGCTGGAACGAAAGACATTCTTAGTTTTCTCAGAAATAATTTTAAAATGTTTTTCTTGTCACGTCACTCTTCTTGAAGATACGGAATCAAAGCTACATATTAGGTTTTGTAAAAAGCTTTTTGCATGTTTATGTGGAAGTAAGTTTATATTTATTTACCAAAAAAATATTATTTTTTGTTTCTTAATTTTATATATTTATAATATTTAATATGCAGTTGTAATATTCAATATGCAGTTGTAATATTTAATATACAATTGTAATATTTAATTGTAATATTTAATATGCAGTTGTAATATTTAATATAAGAGGTTTTGTGAATAGATGAATTTACAAAAATTGTCACTAGCTCGCTGATGAGGGAAAACATTGAGAGAAAACCCGCGTGCTGGAGAAATAAAAAAAATCTGTAGTATATGTATCCACTAATCCGCACTGGGCCCGCGTGGTAAATTGTGGCTCGAAACCCGTCCAGTGATTTACTAGGGGAGGCCTGCGGCCTACAGTGGGACGTTATAGACTGACATAAGATATGAACTGTACAGTTGTAGTTTTACAATTAATTTACATAATAACTAAACGTTTTATTGATGTTATAATATCAAAGTAGTCTTTTCTTTCAAAGAAAAGAGAAATATGCGATGAAATAGAACTGAATTGTGATTTGGCACTAGCTTAATCTCTGTAACATAAGTAAACATTAATCTACTTATCCTAGAGATATATTACCTCGGTAGAAATCATTATATTTAGATATTTTTTCTACAGTAAAATTAAAAGAAAAATATTTTAATTTCTTCTTAGTTTCCTATCCCAAAGCAGATACTATGCATTATTAAGGAATTAAGTTTTAGTCAAAGCCTCTGTTGGCCCTTAAGGTTCCCTTCGAGTTTCACTTCACAAAATGATATGAATATTTTTATTTTATATTACCTATATGGGTTATTCATATTACATGGTATTTTCTTACAACATTACATTTATATCTCATTAAAAATATAATAACAGAAGTTTCCTTTAATATTATTCAACTAGCGACATATTTTAAGACATTATAATTATTTTTAAGATAAAGGTTTCGTGAGCGCAAAGGCCTTCGTCACCTTCTAGATCGTAATCAAGAAAGTATATTATGATCGTTATGAATTACAGATCACTCTGGTAAGAGTAATTTGATCAATTGCGGAGTCATGAGGTGATCCCCTAGAGACGAGCTTCTTATGTATACCAAAATTATACATATCAAATGATTTATTTCATAGTTAGAGGTTTGAAAAGATTTTGAGAAAGCATAGGTACATCACTTTAACTTGCGCAGGCGTATAATATTATAAAATCTATATTTGTAATGATAAATGAATTAGCAATATTACAAATAAAATAATACATTCTAAATATAACAACACAACTATATGAATTTATTCACAGTTTAATATTCTAAAAATTCATTGATATTATGATACGATTTACTTACAAGCAATACAAACAGTTTGTGAGTCGAGACATGCGTCTTGATTTAGTTTTTGATTAAAATTCCAAAGGACACATGATTTTATATTTTTTAATTCAATAAAAATTCTTCTACATTTAATAAAGCTACCGACACTATTAATATAGTTTATATTTTAAAGAAGCTAAA
Organism: Sesia apiformis; assembly: GCA_914767545.1. NCBI lineage: Eukaryota > Metazoa > Arthropoda > Insecta > Lepidoptera > Sesiidae > Sesia > Sesia apiformis. The sequence goes on from OU611958.1 coordinate 5,090,463, forward strand.
AGTATTATAGCATGTCAAAGAACTAAGACTTATAATTTTCAAGGCAAAAATATAGCAGACAGTGTCACAGATATTAAGTTTTCCCGCGGTATCAGGACAGGGCCTACTATTCATAAATTGTGGAGTAACGGCCTACAACTTTATTGCGGACTCCGATAAAAGACCGCTGGTGAGTAGCGAAAGACATAGTATAGATTACAGTTTGTGTTCACCAACAACGAAGTTTTGTTACGGGTTGTTATTAAAAAAAATATTTTGGTATTACCGGACAGATATAATGGTTGAAAGTGGTTACTTAAGATTTTAAAACTTTTAGTACCGTACCTCACAATGTTTTCTCTCACCACCGAACAAGCGACATTTTTTTAAAAATCCGAGGATTTGAACTCACGGTCAGACCAACGCGTGTTCCAGAAATTAAAAAAAAATCTACAGTATCTACCTATGTGATCCAAGAATCCGTACTGGGCCCGCGTGATAGATTACGGCCCGAAACCCCCCAGTGATTTACTAGGAGAGGCCTGTGCCCTGCAGTGGGATATAATAGGCGGATAAAAGTACAAGTATGTACAAGTATGCCCATGTCTCTCTACTGCTGGATATAGGTCTCCCCAAGGCTCGCCATCACACACGATCTTCGGATTTTCTCATCCAACAACCACCGGCCAATTTCTTTTAATTGTCGGTCCACCCGGCCAGAGGGCGTCCCACACTACGCTTTCCGGTATGTGACCTCCATTCGAGGACTCATCTTCCCCAACCCTCCAAAAGGCCGTCGGTCCTGCGGCATATATGATTTGCCCATTGCAGCTTCGACATGCCGATTCTACGAGCTATAACGGTGACTTTAGTTCTTTGGCGAATGTCTTCGTTTCTGATCCTATCCCGCAAAAAATCCCGAACGTAGCCCTCTCCATAGCTCGCTGAGTGACCATTAGCTTATGGATCAGACCTACCGTTATAAGTCACGTTTTAGCACCATATGTCATACCAATTGGACCCATTTGACTCCATCCAACGACGTGCTGTTCGTATTGTCGACGATCCCACTCTCACGGGCGGTTTATAATCCCTCAGCATTCGGAGAGACGTTGCGTCTCTCTGTGTGTTCTACCGCCTGTACAATGGGGAATGCTCTGAAGAACTGTTTAATATAATTCCCACTTCGGGTTTCTACAACCGCAGATTCCGTCACAGAAGTGCGGTCCATCCGCATTACCTCGATACGGAGGTGTCGCGCCTTGTTCGGTCCAAAAAATATTTTATACCGCTAACCCGTAGGCTGTGGAACGAACTGCCTGAAGAGGTCTTTCCATTAAGCTACGATATGAGGTTCTTCAAGAGAGCTGTGAATAGGATTTTGCAAGGTCGGCGGCGCGCCCGCATACCTCCTGGTGTTGCAGGTGTCCATGGGCGGCGGTAGCACTTACCATCATGTGGGACCGCTTGCTCGTCCGCCCACTAATCTATAAAAAAAAAAACTGGCAGGACCCACTGATTGAAGACTTTTCTCTTCAAGCATTGTGGTATAGGCGACGAGAAGAGCCAATGCATTTTTCCAAATGCTGCCCAGCCAAGTTCAGTGCGTCTATCGATCTCCTAGCTGAAGTTAGACTTGCGTAGTTGGATTGGTGCCCAAGGCCCAGAATTAGTTCTTAGCTTCTGTATTTCATACAAGTTTATTACAATTTAAAACGAAGGTGTGTCCAGCATTAGTTGGACGTGAGCGTCTGTGATCTCTAATAAGAAAAGTTTGCCAGTGCCATGTCAGTAATTTAAGAGAGCCCATAGAAAGTTGCGTCGCAAAATTAAATTTTTGTTGTGCTCCGTACGCTCAGGTTTCCTTCTTGCACATTGCCCACAATATCTAGTGTAGAATCTTCGTGAAAACATGCAAAATACACGGACACAACTCAGAAATGAATATACATGTAATCGGATAGGGAATGGATGTAATAGATGTCCTCCGGAATGGATTGGGAGAAAGGGTTGAGAAAGTGGGGAGGGATAGGATAGAATGGGATGGGAATAGGCTCTGGCACATCTCACTCACTACGGAAACACGTACGTACATTGGGTAAATGTGATAAAGTGGGAGATGCAGTACGTTTTCTGTGAGAGAGGGGTTAGTAACCAGTTGAGTGCGCCCAGCGCCTGTGGGTATGCACATGCACTCTCCCCCTACAAAACGGTAATGATTATCTCCAATAGTTGAGCAGCATCTACGTGCGTAGTTCTATGTATGACTTGTATATATATCTTAGTGACAAGTTTCTGCACTGGTTCTTCAGCACACTGCGTTCCTAGTTTCCGCCATTTTATTTTTTCTGCCGACTCCGTTCATAGTTGGCGCGCTCTGTTCATGATAAAACTTTTAGTATACTTTGTTATTATGATAACTTACTCGGAGCTTCGACGAATAATAGAATTCGTGACAAACCAGTTCCTAGTAAACATTATCATTTTGTATTCGACTCAAATGTGTTTATAATTTTCTTGTGTACTTGTTTCTTTAAAATCTACTGATAAATATAATAAACAGTCATTTATTTTATTTATCAGTAAATATTTAATGTATACATTTAAATAGATTATACTAATACGAACAAGTGTCAATACTAATACGTGTCATCGATAATGTGCATGGGTCGTTTTCTGTCTAAGAAAGCATAATTTTTTTACACAAAATGGTTTGAACATTTTTTTTCACACTTCGACAATGAAAACATTCTAGAAAACGTACTTCTGTTTACTATTGTAACGTTATATAAAGATATCAAGAGGAATAAACAAAGTGAGGCTTTCGGAATAATGAAAACAACCCACCTTACAATTTACTCTGAAAAAGTATACGTAGGTACTACGTATGCAATATATATGTGCATAATTTTGAGAGGACTATCGTGGACCCCTATCACCTGGACGACCTTCATGAATTATACAAGACACAAAGCAATTTGTTCCGAGATAAGCTATCAAGTGGCCTCAACTGAATATATGTCCCGCACTCTAACAATGCGAGAATGGACCCTAACAATATTAACAATATCGAAGAGTTTGTTGAGTAAATTCTCTACAATATTTTGTTTTGCGATTACATTTTGCATTAGTATGATTGGTATTTAATGTTTATATAAATAGGTATATTACGTACCTACTCATTTTATACATGTATGTACGTTATATGTTATATGAGTAGGGCGTTATATGAGACGACTTGAAGAAATTAGTCGGTAGTGGCTGGATGACGGATGTGTGGGTCGCTACATTGGGCACCCCGCTCGTGGATCCTAGGGATGGTACGACTGATGGTACAGTCCTGTATGTTATAGTGTTTATGTTAATCTTTAAATATATTTTGGTGGAAAGTGCACGCTGAATTCCCACAGCCGCTGGGCGCACTCGACTGGCCACGTTACCCCTCTCTCACAGAAGACTACCTCGAAATATACTGCATTTTCTACTTTATCGTATTTCCCTAGTGTACGTACGTCTTTCGGTACTGAGTGAGATATGTCAGAGCCCATTCCCATCCCATCCTATCCCTCCCCATTTTCCCAATCTATTCCATTTACATTTACAAAGGTTCGCGGCGTAACCAGGGACGGGCCCACGTTTGTCATTTGGACTGATGTTGACATGTATCGCGGATGTCTATGGACCATAGTATACACTTACCATCAGATGGACTGTACGCTCGTCCGTCGCCTTTTTCTATAAAAAAAAATTGCTTGAGCTATTTTCTGTTTATGATCATTCATTAACACCTGCATTACAACGTATTCTTTCCAATGTGAAAATTTGTCTCTCAAGAGAATTTCTTTTGAATTAATTAGTCATTTATTGTTATTTTTATATATTACTAGCAAAACCCCGCAGACGTTGTCCTACTATAGAAGTTGAGGTGCTGCAGCGCCATCTAGTGCCGAGTTACAACAAAGTCGATAGCACAGAAACCTTCTCCATGAAAAAATACATATATGTGCCAACTTTCATGGTGATCGGTCAAACGGTGTCGAAGTCTATTAACATCAGATATACAAACATCAATTTTTATATATATATAGATAGATTATATTATTAAACAAGAAATAGACACGGGAGGACACAGGCTAGTAAAACAGACAAAGACAAAGAATCCCTAATAAACACTCAAAGTAAATATAGAGTATTGTTTGGAATTGGCGCGAGCATCTTTGCATACCCGCATACATTCATTATTTGAAGCAACATTTTTTTTGTCCCCGCCATATTGAAGGCGGTTTGAGAATTTGATATTTTTAGTAGTAACACGCGCTCGGCGGCGAGCAGAGTGTTTTGGAGTTAAATTCACACCGCGGTCTCGGACAGTTGATTATTGATATTCGCGCCTATTAATAGGTCTTGTTCGCGATATCCTTGTGCCACGCGAGTGTTTTGGTTGGAATTGTTTGGGTGTGATTGTGCTTGTGGTTTGGAGTGATTTCTCGAGGTGATTTGCTGCCGGGTGTGAGTTGCCGAACGATAGCGGCCACCGGCTCACCACAGGACGAGACTTGGATTACTACACAAGTATTTATTGGGAATTTATGTATTTATTTATTCAATCACACTAAGATAGGTCACGTCTAGTAGGGACTAGCGTAGGTACACTTTCCAGATTTGTGTGTGGGCAAAACCACCTGGGGTAAGTGAGACCTCTAAATTGTATAAATTGTTCTATATTGTGCTTACCCACCTCCGGTGGATATATTGAGTAAGTTTACTACATTTGGGCCCGAGTGCACATTCCTCGGGCTGCTTTCGCGTAACGCGAGGCAGGTGCGCGCCTAGTGTGCGCATCGTAAACAAGTATCTTGTTACTAAAATCAATATACGTGTAATTTAGTATCTAACTGGGTCGTTTCAAATAATAATTTTATCCATATAACGACGCGCCCCGGCTTCTCACGGATAGAATAACAAACATACTCTTAAAACAAACGTAGCCCTATGCGTTAGTTTACTTTCAGAAAAATTAAGGAATTTTGATAATCGTTCTAGTATTTTTTTTCGTTTACCATAATATACCATACCATCAATATCTCTCCTTTGCTGGATATAGTCCACTTCTGAGGACCGTCACCACATACAGTCTTCCGCTCTACTCATTCTCCTACTACCGGCGACCATCTTCAAGGTGTCCGTCCACATGACCTAAGAGTTTCCACATTACGTTTCGCGGGAAGTTTTAGTTTATTTCTCACTAGCGACTCGCCCTAGCTTCGCTTCGGTTTATATGAGATTTCTTTCTTTTCAAAGTTTTTTTTTTCAAAATTTCAAAATAAAATATAGCCTCTATTAAACGCGGATAATGTAGCTTCCTATTTGTGAAAGAATTTTTGAAATCGGTTCAGTAGTTTCAGAGATTACCCCCAACATACAAACACACAATTTTACCTCTTTATTATATTAGTATAGATATAAATACAAACGAAAAGATAAGGAACTCGTAATCTGTCTTTATAATATCAGCATAAATTAACAATATTGATATGATTTATAACAGTTTACAATAAGGCCCGAGAAAATCTAACGCATGTATTATAGCCTGAGCTGCGAAAGAATTGGACATAAAGCCGGTGAGGCAAGATAGGACACGGAAGAAAAAAATCTCATCAGAGCGAAGATAGCATTGTAGATAATGAAGTATTGTCCTATTTATTCACCAATAATCGGTATATAGGTAAAGAATTATCGAATGTAAGTGAAAAGAGAAAGCAATATCATTATACAAAATGTCTATTTGGAATGTAAGCTAGATGAGCGCTACATTCGATTATTGTAAAAGGGTTCCGACGTATATGGATAGTTCGAATACAAATGGGGTCGGACCGTATATCTATTATCTGTTCGGGTAACGATGAAAATTGGAACCATTTGCCAAGTTTTGAATAATATTATTTTCGTACAATTTATACAGAGAGGGCAATTTTGAGTGCTTCTATTGGATGAATGTTATAACTAAATTTTGCATGTTTCCAATCAATTTTTTTTAACGTTGTTTGTAAACTAAAATCTTACTACCTACTCACAGTGGTAGTAAAATAAGTATTTTAGGTAACCCATTCAATTCGTTCCAATTCAATTTGTCCAAAATGTATACAAATGGCGTCGCCCATTGCTAACCAAGGATCTTGGGTTCTTCACATCCTTTGTTAAGATATATGCTCGGAGTTACTTTGCGGGATAAAATCACAAACCAAGACATTCCCGAAAGAACCAGTCATTATCGTAGCTCATAGGGTATCGAAATGACAATTGACCGATAAGGTACTCGTACGAGTAGATGAGTTCTTAAATGTAGACCGCGGGAGGCATGGGACACTCTCCAGACAGTCCCAGACAGGTGGTCCGGGGACTTGAAGAAATATGCCGGTAGTGGGTAGAATTAAATAGTGATGTTTTGCCGGTAGTGGCTGGTAATATAATAAATAGTAACGTTAACTAAATGACTTATTAAATAACCTAACTGTAAGTAACTTTGGAGCAAGCAAGTGGATTACAAAAAAACAAGTACCTTCTTATATATAAATATGTAATTTGATTGTAAATATTATTTGGCAATACATAATAATATTCTTTTAAACAGCTAAGAATAAAAAGTGGATATTATGAAGTCTATTGGTGATCACATTAGTAACCCCCTATGTTGATATACTCTCTTGTTCTCCCTCGATGCTGCGTTAGAAGAGCGGTGTCGCTAGCAGTACGTCGAAAACAGTTGCATGGGGTCGCTTGAAAGTATTTACACGGAGTCGCGTAGTCTAACTACTTTTAACGTCTAAAATTCAAGAATGGTCAACTCATAATTATTTTTCAGCATTCATCGAGTACTTGCGGCTTTATCAACATTCTTTATTATGTTCTAGAACTATAAAAATTAATAATAACAGTGGTACGGAAGATAATGTTTTAACGCACTGAGTCCGCCGTTTGTATTTTTATCCTGGTGCAGCAATGTTTGCTCACGTTAATCTCAAGAATTACTGAGTCAATTTTCTTACGACTTTAACCATTTTTAATTAATGAGCTAATAATTTTAATAATGGGCCTAGTATTTTTTAAAATAATACGAGTTTTGTAGGACATCAAGTAAAGCTACTGGTCAATGTTACTGAATAAATAAAATTATAACGTTAATGAACACTCTTCAATGGAGAACGACATTCATTACGTCAGTAATGACTCCGTAGTTAAGATAAGTAATATTTTATGTCGTTCACACACAAGTCCATAAAAATAAGTACAAACCGCGTTATAAAGACAATTGAAGCGAAAATTCTCAAATGTAATATTAAAATCCAAAGTGGCAGTCAAACTTTCGTATTACTTTGAAAGACGTTTTAAAATAATAACTTCTTTTGTTAGTCTCTTCTTTTGAAAGAACTTTTTGCTTTTCATAAATACATTGTTCGAACTTTGTGAAGACCATAAAACACAACTAGGCTTCATTAAATAAATTTATGATAATTGAAGTATGTACGTAGAAAAATAGTACGGTTGTAGATTTATAAGGAGAAATAAAAATTTTAGGCAGTTGTGATAATAAAGATAGAACATTTATCGTGTAAGGTACAGGACAACTTTTGTTTTACAATGAATTAGGGTAACTGTATTAATTAATTATATGTACGAGTACGTTGCGAGTTCTGTATTTTTATATTATACTAGCTGTGCCCGCGACTTCTTACACGTGGAGTTTTAGTTTTTAAACTCTAAATTGTAATATATTTTCTTGCCGTCAGCCGATTTCGATAAAACAAAGCCTATTCGAAGCGCCAAGCTAAGCTTAATTAACCTGTGGAACCTGTGTTTTGGAGATTAACGTGTTCGAACAGACAAACAGACAGACAGAGAAAAATTTTCAAAATCGTCTTTTTGTATTCTGATACTCTTCCTTCATCCTCCCAATCAGTTTTTGATAAATATATTCAATGTACAGACACGCTGGTTCTACATTTTTATTATACATATGTATTGTTATATTATATTATTGTATAATATATAGTCCGTTCCAATCCACTTTCCCGAAAACAAAACAAAATCAATGAGCTTTAGCTTTAAATCTAGGGCAAATTTTCAGTCTCGATGAATCAAATTATGGATATGTAAACAATTATTTCCATTTAATTTAAGGCCATGTCAATGATCTCAGGCCGCCATGTTTGTTTACATTTTGAACAAATTGGATTGGAATGAGGTTTAGATGCTCTCAGAGTTTAGATGCAGATGCACCTGATCACATGTATAATAATAATTTCATAGGTGTTGCAGATGTCCTTGGGAGACAGTAACCACTTACCGTGGTGGGCCTCCTTTTCTACTGGATATGGGCCTCCTCATGTACATTACCTTGTGTATGAGGGATGTATGACCTTAAAACGCCACGCTAGCCGCTTGGGTTGGATTGGCCGTAATCCTAGGCTCTCCCCTCTCCCGATAACCCTCTTAGATCAAACAATTCCCCTGGTTAGGAAGACCAAATATCTCGGAGTCACTCTAGACTATAGACTGACTCTTCGAGAACACATTAAAACTGTCCGAAACCGAGCCGCCTTTGTGCTCATTCGCCTCAATCCCCCTCATAGGCGGGAGAAGTAAAATGTCGCTTAGAAATAAATTGACATTATACACAACTCTCGTCCGACCCATTATGACCTATGCTAGCATTGTGTTCGCATACGCGGCTCCCTCCAACATTCAAATTCTTCAATCCCTCCAAAACAGATTCGTGCGCAAGCCCGTGGCTGCACCTTGGTACTTGTGTAACGTCGACCTCCACAAGGACTTGGAACTTCCCTCCATCGTCAAATAAATAAAAGACACCGCCCGACGCTACTATGACGCTATCCCTCAGTCGCCTTTCACGACACCCGCGGGAAGAAATGTGGTGGTGATCTTCAATAGCCGGCCGACACCACACGCCATACCGCAATCGTATTATATGGGGTCCCCTAAAGTCCCGGGTTCCTTACAGCGGTACCCGCATTCCTTATCGCTGGGTTTGTTGATATGTACATTCTGTCATATTTCTTAATTGTACGATATACTAAATTGTGTGTGCATTGAAATTGTTGCCGCCTATTAATTTGAATAATTCTAGAGTTTAGAAGCACTAAAGCTGCCTATAACGCAGAGTTTACATTATACGAAAACTAAGAAGAATATTCTATAGGGGGATGTCGTTGCAACAGCTGTCCCCGAATGATGGAAAGCTTAAGGCGATTACAAGACTTCCTCCCGGTTCAAGTTTAATATAAAAATAAAGAAGATAATGCTCTTTTAAAAGTGTGTTCTTTTGTAGACGCCATTTTGTAACTTTGCTTTCAGACACAACTGGTGTTATATGCGTTCAGGGTGGAAATAGAATGAATGTTTGTATTTTTGTAAAATATATGGATTTGCGGAATTTGAATACAATTTCACCAAAATATGTAACAACAGATCCTTTCCAATTAAACAATTTTCAATTTTTGAAACAAAATAGTGTACCTACTGATGTTTTGTATTTATTAGAATAAAATCATGTGGCTACTTTTCACTAATTACTTATTTCCTGCCTACTAAGTCTACTAATCTCCGAAAATACAATGGAGGTAGTATAATTTCTTAAGGGGAAATACTTATTTCATTTTACATTTAAACGCCAAACAAATGATAAATTGTAAAAACTGGTAGAATCAATTCCACTCTTGATACTGAAGAACTTATTTTCAGCTTCAGAATTATTCCAGTAACATATTGTATAAATAAATCTACGCACATTCATAAAATACATACAAACAAACACACATAAATATTGGAATTATAACAATGTAAGACTACTTATTCTTTCAAACGCCTCTCCCGTAAAACAAAAAGTAAACAAAAGTGTTAACCTCTCTAGTAAGGTCATGCAGTTGTCGCGTTTGCCTGCATACTGTAGTTTCCATATCGTACCGCTTATCGCGAGATCGGCGCCCCCCGCTGTCTCGATGATCCATCTTCGAGGTGGCTCTGACTACACAGACGGGTGGTTGAAAAGCTGAAATAAATAAGTGAGTTAGGTTCCTGACTGAATTGTAGACAGGTAAGTCATCTAATTCTATTATATTCGATGATGAAAATTTCAATTGACATTAGTGACAAACGAATTCTTTTTAAAACCAACAAATAATATTTTTATAAAAAAAATTCTGTAGCTTTATCAGTATTACAGCAATTGATTTAACCTTTAAACGCTAACTATACAAGCGAGTCTCTCGAGGCGATATTCTCGCCCGTGCCACTAATAGTAACACACGGCACGTCTACACACACAGTCTACAGACGGCGATATCCGCGTATATTTTAATCAGCTATATTATATCTATCTATATTTTATATCTATCTTAAAGCCCTTAGGGCTTTAAGACTAACCCACAGCTGTAACATGGATACAGCTTCAGAGAATTTTCTATAAAAAATGTATTTTGCTTATCTTGAGAAGTATTGATTTGTTGCCGTGTCAATTTAAATATTCATCGTCGATTTTGTAGCTCTACCTTTTTAATTTTTCTATATAACAATTTAAAAAGGTTGTACATATTTTGGACATTTTAATGGGTAAACACATTCAAACACAGTTTCGTGATTTATATTATATTTGCAATATATCGTTGAACATATTTAGCATAATATAAACGTTCGTAATAAACGCCGCGACAAAACGCTCGTCTGCAGTCAATTTTGTCGCGCGTTCCGATGATCCATCTTCGTGAAAACGCGCGCACGACGCGTGATTCCACCAACAAGGGTGCAACCGAGGGAGTTGTGAAATATTTATTTTTTCCCTCCTCAGCTTGTGCGACGAGTAAGTTTGGTGTCAAACTTATAGAGGGGAGACGGTATCGTCCGCGGAATGCGAATCGTTTAACCAAGTGGTTTTCATTTAGAAAACAATAAGTAGTTGTCACGTAAATAAAACTAAAGTAACACTATTTCTATTTTGTAATTATCTCTAACTCTCTATGTTAATCTAGAGTCTCTATCTCTAGATTTAACAAGTACAGTGAATACAGTAATGCAAGTTACAATTTTATCAGCAATAAATAATTCAGATGGAGCTCTGACCCTCAAAACTAGATGTAAAGATGTCTTTGGAGGGTCCGCGTTTCTCTTAGTTATGCTACACAATTTTGATACGAAAGCTATACAAACATTTTTTGTATGTGCTTGTCTATTGTATAATGTTGTGTGAGAATGTGTGTGCATATGCCTGTGTGAAAGAAAAGATGAGGGGGGTCTTAGCGAAAAGATGTAGATATGTTTTAATTTGTTTTATTTCGTTTATCATTTGTAAGTCTGTGAATGTAATTCCGCCGTTTGTTACTCTGTGCAAATAAACAATAAATAAATACTTAGCAATTAAGAAAATTCAAGTATATATAGGTTCCCGTTTGTGTTCCAAGAACTGTAATATGCAAAATATTGCTAGATATTAGGTTTTGATTTAAACACTATTAGTGGCCAGTTACTAGATATTCTAAAATACCTATGAGTATATTTGACATAACAATATCGAATCTCACCAAAATTTAATATTATTTCTACTACCGAAGACTAAATGTTATCAATACTTTACCAAATCTATAAAATATGTGTGAAAAATAATGTTGTGTATAAATCATTTCTATCTCGAGAAATGCAAATCATAAACCCGCAAAATAATTGCAATGTTTACACTTTAAAGTGTATGCAAAACTGATTACATTATAAATGCAGCACTTAAAGCGATAAACGCTCGATAATTAAAACTTTCAAGCCTCCATATTTTCGAGTTATTAATAAATCCATTGCACCCTTCCCTAAGTGTTTCCTCGGAAGTGAATAAATTTTCAAAGACGATTAAATCTCAACAAACGTAGTCACGCACATTAAGTCACCCTATCTGTGCTAATGTTAATGTCAAAAAAGGTTCTGTTTGTTGGTAGACACAATTATTGATGAAGGAAAAAAATGATGAAACTTTTGTGAATATCAGAAAAAATCAGAAGTGGCTTATGGTTGGCGGCGAGCATTAAGAGAGGCATGTATCCAGCAGTGAAGAGAGATAGTTCGGCCTCGGTCGATCTCATCTTGACAAAGAAGAATTCTTGTTTTTATTCAAACTGTTACTATTTTAATGAAATATGGATGTAAAATATATCCGTCATTCGTCACTACAACTTACAAATAACTTTCGAAATATAGGCAAAGTAACTCAAGAATTATGAATCAAATTTATTTAAAATCGACTCTTCTTTTCCGAAAACCTGTGATATATATTTTGAATTGACTGATTACTCTCATTTTATGTACCTACTTTTGTTGGCTTCTTGAATAATAACAGTTCATTAGCAGTCACCGGTGACAATCCCGAGGGAAGTCGGCAGGAACCCCATTGTAACATATTTAAATGCCCATTAGATGATTTCCTTATAAGTGATCTTTCACGTTCATTTATCATTTTTTTGTTATTTTGACATGTGTAACGAGGGCGAAAAAGAGCTAGATCAGCAAAGCGAAGGGGGGAAGGGAAGGGGAGTACAGTTAAAGACACAACATGTATAAAGAACAGTAGTTTATCTTCCTACAATAACGAAATGTGTATCACACACATATAGACGCATTGTTCAATGCGCCACAAGTGACGTCTTAGGAGGTTATAATTAATTATCTGAACCGAGGTATCGTCGTAAACAAAGATTGTATAGTTGAATGAAATCTAATTTTTGAACTATGGTTGTGAAAGTCAAATCACTGTAAGTAAAATATCGGCTAAGCTTCGGTTAATTTTCTAATTAGTTAGCGATATTGATGTTTATTGATACCAACCTATGACGTCTCACAGGTCTCCCCCTAGTGAACCCACTGGGAGGTTTCAAGCCATAATTGACCATACCATGGGCCCCCATGGCCCATTTTGAAGGACACAAATTACACACGATCCAGATCTTTTTTCTATTCTCGAGCACGCGAGTTTCCTCACAATGTTTTCCTTTACCGCTGGGCTAGTAATAATTAATGGTTTGAACTTAAGTAGAAACGGCAGTGGTACGGGTCAAGGATTTTAACACACGACTTCACGAATGAAAGTTCAGAGCAGACACGAAACTCATTGGCACGGTCCGAGGATTTTAACTCAAGAATTCACGATTGAGAGTTAAGAACAGATGGCTCTGGGCTATTACCGTTCTTATAAAATTGATGTTTATGAAGATGTTTTATTCTCACAGTTTCAGAATTATTCGAAGCGCACAATCTCCAACTAGCGCATTGACACACTAACTAGTGCGCTGAGTTACGCTACTGTTGGTACTGCGTACGTTTAGCTCGAGGGTCGTAAGTGAGACGTCGGGGGTCGATGGAAATTGATTTTCCGCCATCCGTCATAACTTGCATGCGTGTACACAATAGACGGCTTTGTTTCCACTGTTGACTTATTAATTATTTTTCAAACTTTACTGCTGAACTAACTATTGTCCGCATTATACCGTAGCCGTATTTATCGTCCACTGCTGGTCATGGGCTTCCTCGTGCACATTGTCTGTGTGTATGAGGAATGTATGGTCTTAAAATGCCACGCTAATTATACATTAGAACTTCGGCGTAATTTGTCTATTATAATGTTTGAAATTAGACTTGCGAGGCAAGTTGTCATTGCCGTTGTTGAGTGGTGTGTCGCTTTTGGTTCCGGTGGTGTCCGTGTCAAAAGAGGCGATTAAGGGGTAACAAAGCAGCTACCACAAGCCCTTAGAAACTTCATCACTTCTAAAAGAATAGACTCGCCAACTCTCTTGGTAAATACCACACGGACACCACGCGGCCAAAAATTACACGTTTTTTTTTTTATGGACGAAGGTGGCAGACGAGCATACAGTCCATCTGTTGGTAAGTGGATACTGTAGCCCATAGACATCCGTGATACATGCCAACATTAGTCCAAAATGACAACGTTGGCACGCCCCCGGATGCGCTGCCTACCTTTGGATATAGGAATGGATTTGGAGAAAGGGTTGGGGAAATGGGGAGGGATAGGATGGGAATGGGCTCTGGCACATCTCACTCACTACCGAAACACGTACGTACATTAGGGAAATAAGATAAAGTGGGAAATGCAGTACATTTCAAGGTAGTCTTCTGTGAGAGAGGGGTAACGTGGCCAGTCGAGTGCGCCCAGCGGCTGTTGGATTGCAGCGTGCACTCTCCCCCTCATGAATGATATGAACGTATGATTAATTAAGTGATTTGCAGATTTGTGCAGAGTTATAAGGTAACAAACAGTTTAACTTTTGCTTCTAGTAACGTGCTCGTTATACTACTATATAATAATGTTATGAAGAGTTTATTGTAACAGTGTTATGAAATTTTTATGACAATCTTGATTTCTGCAAAAATGATTATGTTTTTGACAAAGCATAACCAAACAATAAGACTATTTTATCATTTAAATTACTTTCATTTTCACAAACCCATGAACCACATGTGAGTCATGCGATTATTAACGTAATAATAATTATTAGTCGATGAATAACGATAATTATTCATTGAGGTGATTATTAACGTTTATTGATATCAATGTTAATACATACTGTGTGTACAACTACCTTATTTTTTAAATGGGATTGGATGTTAAAATTTGTACGTACTTTTCATTAATAATAAATAATTTAATTGCATAAAACACTTCAACATGTTTCATTCAATAGAGTCAATACAATAACGTAGTGCCGTATTAGCTAAAGTAAACCTTCAAGTATCAGAATTAGAACGAGCACTATCGCTGGAAGCCACGCTAATGGCTGAGCACACAAAGTAATCGCCAATCAAATTGATTTATGATTTGAATGCATGCACTGCAAACTCGCTGCGGCAATCGTATATGATTTGCGATGCACTGCAGACAATTGCTGTTAATGAAAGTTGTTTGTGATTACGTTGTAGAAATGTAAAATCGAATCATTCATTAATTTTGTTAAAGTTTTATTTATTTTTATTTTTTTATAGAAATAAGTTGGCAGACGAACAGACCGTCCGCCTGGTTGTAAGAGGATACTGTCGCCGTGCGATAGCCGCGATACATGACAAACACTGGCTCACCCCCGATTGCGCAGCCTACCGTTGGATGGAAAACTAGGACTAAATTTGGAGAGAGGGTTGGGAATTTTTTATTAAAAATGGATCCTAGTAAACGCATAAAAGAAGATGTTTATATTAACGACAAAAACATGCATTTAGTTAAGGAATACGTTGTAGGTGTTTAAGTATTAATTGGTGCATATAATTGGGAAAGAAGGCGGATAGAGTCCTAGTTTGGGGGCCACGTACCATTCTGTAATATATTTTTGCCAAATAAATTACTTTTTATCTTTATTTTATTTTATAGGATAGAATGAAATGAGATTAAATTATTAACAGCGACTTTATAATGAACAAAATAAAGTAACACACATTATGTAAAGTACATAACAAAGGATGCCTGTAGAGAATATTTTACGTATACATACTCTTCCCGCTCGTTATATTTATGATACTTGTATTTTTGTAAAACAAAATTTGAAGTATTTCAAAATTCGTGAAAATAAGTATCCCAGAATGAATAAGTCTATACACGCCTGTAGGGCAAGTTATAGAGCTTATTCAAAATTTTACAAATCTACAATTATGCAATAAATCCTTTGACTTTGACTATGACAGTAGTTTTAATAATTTGTCCTTGTATGTCATCGATTTGGTAATACATACTAGATATGTTATAGAAGCACTCTAGGGCAGACACGGTACAGTCTAATAGTGTTCTATGTTCAGTAGCTCTAGAATTATTTAATTCATATGTGTTTTGAACATTCTTATTGCGTAGTACTTAAGTTTCAAATTTGACTTTTTAGTGAACTCCTCCTCATCTGCTTTACCCCCCGTAGAAGTTGCTAACCAGGTCTCTTTGATAAGAACTTACGATGTGTCATCTAGTTTATTCCCATATCGATGTATGCATATGAATTAAGTTGAAAGTTATACCTATATTTGTTTGTAGTAATAGTTCTGCACACATATGCAATTTGAACGCACGCATTATTTACTGAAATTTGTCGGGTTTCCTCAAACAGGAACCCTTATAATTTAACTCTCTTATATTTTCCCCTGCCTTCGCCTGCTCTTTGGCCCCTATCGAGAGTTTCCCCTACCAGTTTTAAAACTGTTGACGTTTTTAATGAACTCTTGTTTTCGTCTCACTAAATTAGGTAATGTTCTAAGTTAGTTGCATAGTCTTTAGAATCACTATAGAGAAGAGGATTGACCGTGTGATGTCGGCCGGCTTTAGAATAGCATCACCACGTCTTTTCTCGTGGGTGTCGTAAAAAACGTCAAAGGGATAACAATGCCGCTAGCACACGCGCCGAGGAACTGCACCACCTCTAAAATAATAGACTCGAACTTGAACATTCCACTTGAACAAGACAATGTGCAAGAGGAAACTCATGTCCAGTAGTGGACGATTAAAGGGCTGGTTGTGGTTACGGTATACAGAGGAAAGTTAACAATTTCGGTTGTCATTAAACTAATATAATAAAATGTGTCCGTCTAAAATTTATGTTAAAGATATTCCTAACGCGATAAATAAACATCGCACAAACGCCGTGCGCGCTACAAATTAAACATCAAATCCAATTAGTTAGCCGCGCTGGTAGTTTTCAATGGCATGCGGTGGCAATTCAGACGCAATACCGTCGTGAGACATTGAAGGAACACAGTCCAAGAAAACAGTAGGCCACTTCTATTAAAAGCGCTAAAAATCACACATATATACTCGTCGTTTATTTTGTACGGAGTGTTTCAGGTATTTTTGTGTGGAATCTAAAAAGAAAGGTCGTCTACGTACTCGTAGATAGTGGGTACAATAGGTGCCATGGTAAATAATACAACTGTTAATTCGCATGCTTCAATCTTACCGGTAGACTCTTAAGCTATGTAATAGATACTGTTCAGAAACGTATTATGCAGTGCGAGGTAATGAGGTAGGTATTTATTTTGATGGTGGATTTAAGTTGCGCTACTTTCTTCCCTACATGCTATGGAAGGGAAGCTTAACTGCTTGTGTTAAATCGTAGCCGACGATAAAACTGTTATAAATCGATTCCGCCAGGTTAAAGAATTAAATGGATTGTAAAAATTAATAGGTCTGTGTCGCGGGGGATGAATCGGCCAGCCACCGGCGGAATGGCACTTTCTCAGTTTATGAATTACTTGCGAACTTTATGACGGCTTTGTCAGCCTCCGCTTTTTTCGCGCGTCACGTGTTGTAGACGGATGCGAAATTGGATTTTTTAGATAGAACGAGAGAAATATGTGGGGGAAGTTCACTTGGACGCACAGTAAGTACTTCGAATTGTTTTATTTATCCCCCGTGATTTCATATAAAGCGATAATAATTCTTGGCTCTGTCAGAACAAAGGCATTTTTAGCATTCCATTTTATATGTATCTAATCTTGCTGTCACGGTAGCGACACCTAGCAAGCGCCTATAAATAAAGGGGACACATATCACAGTCGACCTTTGTACTGTGCATCCAGCCGACCTCCCGCGGAGTACTGCACGCCTGGCAGAGCAACTACTGATGAATAAAATGCAACATAGACTTCTTCACCCAGAAATGTTTTTTGCCACATGCAACATTATATTCACACATTGAAGTGTTTTTTGTCCGAATTCTATCTAGTTACATGATAATAACGTTCCAACTATTTTATTTATATTTACAAATCGTTAAATAAAATATTCACATTAGATTTCCATGCGACCTGAATTACTACTACCATGAAACGAATTTGAATCAACTAGAGTAGCTTTTACTCAGAGAGCTAGTCTGAAAATTTCATCCTAAATAACATTTAATATGGGTTAGCTTAACATTCTGTAAGTACCTATAAATTAAGCGCAAAGTCAAGTAAAACATGTGTAGTATTACGTTTTGAAAGTTCCCCGAATTAGTGATTTAAAGAAAGGTAGAACGCAGAAAACGGACACAGTCCTCAAATTATGATTACTCAAAACGTACTAAATGGATTTTAACTACACAGATTTAACAAGTACCTACTCACCAAAAGATTTCATTTTCAGTTTTGTAGCTTAGTGTATAACAGAGACCAGAGAGATTATAAGTTGCCGTCGAGTGTATTTGCCAGACTATTATCTGATTTTATAAATAACATTATACGATTTACATTTTTTTTTATGGACGAACTCGGCAGTCGAGCATACAGTCCACCTGATGGTAAATGGATACTGTCGCCCATAGACATCCGCGATACATGCCAACATTATTCCAAAATGACAAACGTTGGCACGCCCCCGAATGGCGCTGCCTACCTTTGAAGATATAGGAATGGATTTGGAGAAAGGGTTGGGAAAATGGGGAGGTATAGGATGGGAACGGGCTCTGGCACATCTCACTCACTACCGAAACACGTACATAGATTATGTAAATAAAATAAAAGTGTGTAATGCAGTACATTTCAAGGTAGTCTTCTGTGAGAGAGGGGTAACGTGGCCAGTCGGTAACGTGTATAGTTCTATAATATAATAATTTCTTATCGTTTGCATGATTTTCATTGAGTTATGTGTATAACTCAATGTTTAAATGACTTATCCATATAATAATGTTGCTAAGTAGGCTAATTCATACTGAATGTTTAGAATGGGTAACCGTTGTTGCTAATTTTTAGAAACCTTGCCATTTTTAAATACGGTTTATTGAAACAATAACAGATATTACTCCAAATGCCATAGATTCCTTGATTCCTCCACGGGAATTTTGATTATTCCCCCATTTGGCCGACAATAGAATACTGTTGCATAGTACTACGGAAATTAAAAATAAATTTACATAAGCCAGCTTAATTCTGTTGCTCTACGTTATTTATACATATACATACCTCTGATGTGCATTTACCAAAACTGCAAATACTGCATAAAATCTGGGTCAACCGGTTGAGGAGTATTTTAACTTAATTCGCTACGATTTCAGGGGAAAACTCAGTTAAACATTTATGTTTGTTAACGTTACCTTTATTTTTTTAATTAAGTAGAAAGTCGGTTAATATGAGCAGATTAAATGTAAATAATAAAGGTTTTTACACGACTAATTCTCACTGGGCAAGTACTGGTGGAATCTTCTTCGAAAATTCATTCTTTTCCTCATTCTAGAATTAGTTTCGTTAAACTACTTTTTTATTAAAGGAGGGAGACGGGCATGTTTCCCGCATGATGGTAAGTGGCTACCGCCATCCATACCGGCCTTGCAGATTCCTATTCACAGATTTCTTGAAGAACCCCATGTCGTAGTATAAGGGGAAGACCTCTTGAGGCACTTCGTTCCACACCTTACGGGTTCGCGGCAAAAATGTTCAAGTGTTTATGGCCTGGGGCACATTTCAACCCTAACTACTATGTATTCATTATTATCTTATTTCGCACTTTAGCATTAGAGTGGAATTTTGTTTAAAGAAAATTGCCATTATTATTAATAAAACATTTATTGATATCAACCTATGACGTTCCATAGCAGGGCATAGGCCTTCCTTAGTAAATTTCTACGTTGGATTCGGTTTCGGGCCATAATTCACTACACGGTTGGTGGATACACATGCGGTCGTAATATCATGGAAATTCGGAGGAATACGCCCTATACTAATTGTAAAATGTTCGTTTGGCTTAATAGTTACGTCGAATGGCGCTACATAAACCATTAAAAGTATACACGGTGTAATCCACACCCTAAGCCTAAAACCATGGATTGTACTCATACATTAGTATAGGCGAACGTAACAAACCATTAACAGAAATATCTAGAACATAATATTACTAGATGACGCTTACAACGCCTGCATGAGGCACCAAAACTCCCATGTAAAGATAACGCTTAAGGCTGAAGGAGTATGTCGTGACTACGCCACCATTCGTTGCGCACTTGTTTATGGGACGGCCGGCGGCGTCTCTCTATGCCCCTGTCCGGACACACCCCTCCTTTCTATACCATTTGCGGCATCATAAGGTCTTGACATTGCTCAGTTGAGTTGTTTTGCTGGCCGTACTGCTTTCTTATTATGTAGTTTTGCATGCGGTATTTAAAGATCTGGGTAGAAAGTTCACGAGATGGCGGTTTAACAAATGTGTCAAATATTAAATTGAATGTTATCTTGGAAATAAATTCATAGGGGTCGAATTGGTGTTCAATTTAGGAAATATAGATAGATAGATATTAGGTTATAGATATATAGGTTGGCTGGTAGAGAATGCCTTAAGGCATTAAGCTCGCCTTTTGTACGATATTGTGCAATGAAGTGTAAATAAATATATATACTTTATTGTACAACAAGACATACTGAAGAGAAACACATTAAATTAGAAGTATACTCTGCGGCCTTATTGCTAAAGCGATTTCTTTCAGGCAACCTATGGGTAGTAAGGTGGGTGAGTAAATTTTATATGTTGTTTATATCTGGGAATGTAAAGATAATGGCTAATGTTGAAGTGAAAATAGTTATAAAAGACGTGTTGTATTTTTCAGGTTATAATACTTTGATGATAGAACACTCTTGAATCACTTTTTATTGTATTTATTCATCATTAAAAAAATTTTAACATAACTTTAACATAGGACAAAAGCTAAACAAAGGACGTAGTAAAGTGATTTTCTATTGATTTTTGTATTAAAGTAACAATGGCTGCCATAATTGCAGCAATTGTCTGCAATTACAAGTAAATAACTATCTGAGTAAGGTTGGGGAATGGCAATAGTGTATTGAATTATAAGTGAAGTTTTGAAAACTTGAAGAAAGCAACCTAACTTCATAGAAGTTTAGTTAGGATGTAAGGATGGGATTCTATTTTTATGATCCTTATTTAAATGAACAAAAGAGATGGGGAATTATGAATTAAAACGAAATAAATTAATTAAATGGATAAAAAAGGATAGATTAAAATGTACGGTCAGCAACACGCTAATATCTTTAAATCGAAAATCATTTAAAAAACTCGTTCTTATTGGTAGCGCATTCAGGTATCGATGCATATAGGTTGACCTGTTGCTGACTGTAGAAATAGCATTTCTACACTATATGTACATCTTATATGTTACATTCTATTAAAATTAAAAAAATAATATTTTATGGAGAGAATGCAATCAGGCTATTGAATGTGTCATAATTGTGTAATATATATATACGTGTGTATGTATTTTCACGTTAGTACACCAGATAATATAATGCCAAAGAAATTAAAAGGATCGATAGAAAATATTTCACTTTGCTCCTTAACATTAAAAACAATCAATTTTTTCTTAATATAAATGTCCACAGTTAAGTTATCAGAAACTGGATTTATTTTATTAAAAAGAAATCAACTTAATAGACATCTGTCAGAAATAATAAAAAAGAATATCAAATTCTTTTCACTTTAAAATTTACCTCCAGCAAAGCTGATCTGGGTCATAATCAGCATTCAACAGTGACATCTCGGGTTTAATTCTTGATCCTGCCCTCTTTAAATAATTCCTACAGTTATGTTTAAAGAGAGGCTTACGACGGTAAAAAAGTCAAGCCAACCGACCGACGTTGGATGAGCCGCGTTTGAATAATTTACACCTAAAGACGCTGGAAGGACGGTTTAGCTTACAAACATAATTTGGATTTCATGAAGTACTTCTCTGATATCTTATTTCAATACACACAAGGCTCATAATAATTTACCAGTTATGTTTTATGACTGTCGTATGAAATTTTGTAGTTTTATATCTTGCCATCTCTGGCTGTCACAAGCGTCTTCGTTATTCGTAGCCACGTTTCGGCGTCAGTTTTTCTTGTTTTCTTGTTTTGCCGTTTCGGTTTAAATGCTTTTTAATACATGTCTCATTAGTTCACGGCTGTTCAGTGTGAAATGCTTTAAAGATTACTCACTTTGATAAAATATCCTGTAAATATAAAGAAGTTTAATCGTTTAGAGGTTATGTATTTGTTAACATATGTAGGGGGACAGTGCACGCTGCATTCCCACTGCCGCTGGGCGTACTCGACTGGCCATGTTACCCCTCTCTCATAGAAGATGACCTTGAAATGTACTGCATTTACTATTTTATCGTATTTCCCCAATGTACGTAGGTGTTTCGGTAGTGAGTGAAATATGCCAGAGCCCATTCCTTTCCCAATCCATTCCTTAATTTGCAAAGGTAGCCAGCGGACCCCGGGGCGTGCCAACGTTTGTCATTCTTGACTGATGTTGGCATGTATCGCGGATGTCTATGGGCAACAGTATCCACTTACCGTATGGACTGTATGCTCGTCTGCTGCCTTTTTTCTAAGTAAAAAAAATATATATTATGATATCACGTTTATCATAATTTCATGTTATTATTATTATATTATTTTTGTATCAACGCACTTTTAACCTATGATCATATTTATATGGGCTTTGAACTTAAATTGAATCTGTAAGTTAATTTTTTTGGAAACATTCATTGAACAAACGATATAATATCATTTGCGTAAAAAATCGAAATTATAGGGTTTGTCAACAACGAAATCTTTTACTTTCTCGCCGATATATTAAGTAATTTAATAGTCAAAAGTTAAAAGTTTCAAATATAGAGTAAGTAATTCGGAATACAAGCGCAACATTTAATTAACAAATCGAAATCAATGCACCCACTTGTAATTTCTGCTTCAATCGTGGGTTGGCTGGTAGAGAATGCTATGTGGCAATTCCATCTTTGTGCAACTACAAGCATAATAAGCTTCAATAAATTAAAAAATAAATATCATATAAAGTGTTTGTTTATAGTCTATGCAAATCCTATGGGCAAGTAGTATTTATGTCAATTACCAATATATGGCAAGTACTCAATTTTATTTATTTATTCAATGCTATCATGGACACAGGTAGGAGTGTAGACTAAGTACATGGCCCTGCCCAGTATATATATATATATATATATATATATATATATATATATATATATATATATATATATATATATATATATATACCCCCATATGTGGGTTATAAACCAACCCCTTTTGAATGACATCCATTTTTATTATTAGTGCGGCGTAATCCAGGTGTGTGATGAGCGTTCAGACTGGCAGACCCACCGACGGACGGACAGATAAGGATAAAGACGGATAAAGACGGACGGATACGGACGGATAAAGACAGACATATAACCAAACACTGTATAAACGCACATAACGGTGGTCGTAAAAACATCACAAGAAATTAATAAAACGTAAATTCTGTTACAGTTTTAATGAAAAGTAGTTTTATATAAAGATCACAAAATATATTATTTAAAAGCATAAAATAAAATGATATCATATGTAATAATTATCATAAATATTTCAGATTAATTGAAAGGTTAAAAGTCATATTTATCACTTTTTAATTGTAAATTCTCTTACTGACCACCAATTTTATTTGTACGTATTTGACATTTTAATCAAAAAGCAACAAAACTACTCACTCCTCAAATCTGGACACATATCAACTTTTTGTTGTGGCACAAAAAATCACGTCTCATCTCCGTCCACTAAAAGATGTAATTACCGTAACAAATGCACTCGATGCGGGCGTAAAATTTCATTAATGTCAGAAGCGCCACCATCCATCAATCCGTCGAATGATTGATGACATGTTTAAACTTGTTTTGCTTAACCGCCTGTTTGTTAAACATTGTTTTTTATCTTGTAGCGCGTTCTCCGGCTTAGGACACGTTCCTATAGAAACTGACAAGAAACTTTACGTACCACAATTCTTTAGGAGTTTGTATAAGTAATACCTTCAATTCGCATGTTTATCAAGTCTCAATGGAAAAAAAACAAGAGCGATATGGGAAAGGGTAGGTAATAAGATTATCAACAATTGACAAGTACTCGCCTGGAGGATTACAAAATAAGTAGTTATGAGTCACATGACACACAATTTGCGCAAGCTGCGAATCCATTCCGTTTCTGCAATTATAATTTAATTGAATTGTGTCCAGTAATATTTTAATTTGTTTTTAATCATCTTTATTTGCTATAATGTTAGTAAGACAGGGGATGGTAATAATACATTTTTTTGTTTTATAACTATGAGTATAGCATGCAAATTTATGACATTACGGTGTAATTATCACTAATATTTTTCTCTCCTACTGTGGGTGTCGTAAAAAGGAACTAAAGGATAACGAAGCGGCTACCATAAACCCTGAAGATCTACACCACTTCTAAAGGAGTAGACTCCAAAGAGTAAGTCTGAAGTACTTCTAAAGAGTACCAGAAGGCGTTTCAAGGTCATACATCCTTTGAGGAGGCCCGTGTCAGGGTATTGAAAGGGCCGGTTACGGTAATAATTATTGTCGTTATTGTAATTGTGGGCGCGTTATGATTGAGAAAAAGAATGTTACAAAATAATAAACATATGGGTAATAGTTAATACATTTTTGAGGACATTACCGGTAAATGTAGATATTTGATAATAAATGACGCCACGTTGTGATCACACTGCACTAGTCGGCAGGTGGTCTGCATTCAAGGACCCCATCCATTGGCCCATCTGTTTTCGGTCCTGAAACAGATAATATGACCTACTCTTTGTCACTTCAACATGCTGATTCTAGGAGCTAAAGAACATAACGGTAGTATAACAGATTATGTTTTAATCTACGACAAACAAACTCACGCACTTCTCATTAAGGCTTTTAGGTCATTAGTTTATGTTTAAACTCAACATAATTACCCACAGATCAAAATATTTATCTACTACACCGAGCGGCTCTTAAACACGTATGTAAATACATCTTAAGAAGTATAAGCCTTTTAATTATCTGAACACAGTTCAATTTGCATACAAATGGGTGATTACATGAGTTTAGGTTGCTCCCAAATGGCTGTTGTTTTGATACAGTGCCTCTTAAAATGTTCATTATACAAATTAAACAAATGAGAGGAGACGCTAGTCCACGCCGCAGTGCCTAGGGTATCGTACGTAATGTGTGGTGACCTTTGTGGCGCCGCGCGCCGGTTTAACTAGCCGATTTAGGTTTTGACTTTCATTCAACGATTTCACCATTACGAAATGACTTGAAATGATTCAAATTTGAGCTGTTCTACATATTTCTGGTGTATTTACAAATTGGAAAGCGGAAGATGCACGTTACAAGCCCACAACCATTAGTCATACTCGACTGGCCAAGTTACCCCTTTCTTACAGAAGACTACCGAAAAGTGTACTGCATTTCCGTATGTGTATCGGTATAGAGTGAAATATGAGTATGTCAGAGGCCATTCCCATTTCATTCTATCTCTCTCTTCATTTTCCCAACTCTTTCTCCAAATCCATTGCTAAATCTCCACAGTTAGGTAACGTGGTAACAGAAGGTAGCAGACACAACCCTCTTACCTACCTATAGTCACGTATACATATAGTCTGCTACCTTCTTTCTATAGAAAAATCCCATCCATAACATCTCAACAAAAAAAAACAACAGCTTAAGTGACACATGCTAATCCATTATAATCTTAATGTGTACGCAGTAATCTTCTTGTATGTGATTGGCAGCTCATCGAACTTCCATTTAGGTACTGACTCCTCAGCTATGGGGAGAGTGCATGCTGCATTCCCACAACCGCTGGGCGCACTCGACTGGCCACGTTACCCCTCTGTAAAAGAAGACTACCTTGAAATGTAGGTACTGCATTTCTACTTTATCGTATTTCCCCAATGTACGTACGTGTTTCGATAGTGAATGAAATATGCCAGAGCCCATTCCCATCCCATCCTCACCGTCCCCATTTTGCCAATCCATTCCTTAATCTGCAGAGGTAGGCAGCGCATCCGGGGGCATGCCAACGTTTGTCATTCTGGACTAATGTCGGCATGTATCACGGATGTCTATGGACGACAGTATCCACTTACCATCAGGTGGACTGTATGCTCGTCTGCCGCCTTTTAGCTATAAATAAAAAATACCATAACAGAGAACCGCATAATATTAGTGGACATTCGCACATCAGCGAATAAACAAACACACATTTGTACATGTGTTATCGCTTTCCGGATGAATCGTTTTGCATCGCGTTAGCAATTTATGCACCCGCGTAATGTATTGCTGCCGTCCACTGGAATCCATTTTCCACAACACATCCGGTGGTTCGGCGGTATGGAATAGCATTGCAAATGTGCACAAATAACAGGTCGCATAGAGAAACTGCAATGGATGTCACAATAAAAGAAAACTAAGTCCTAAAACTAGTAAGTAGGTAAGAGTACAAATAAATAATTATGCAATTTATTTACTTAAACACTTCATCGTGCATTATCGTATATAAGGCGCTCTTAATTAATGTCTGAATCCGCTATGTCTATCCGCCATCAAGGTAATTCAATTGGGAGATGCGAGAAAGACTCAACTGAGATGGTATGGTAGAATAAATATGCAATCCAACCAGCCCCTTCAGTATCTACTGCCGGACATTGGCCGCCTCGTGCACATTGTCGTGTGCATGAGGGATGATTGGCCATAAAAAGCCACACTGTCCGAGCCGCTTGGCGAGTCCACTCTTTTAAAGGTGGTGTAGATCCCGAACGCTTGTGATAGCTTTGTTATCAATTATTCGCCTCTTACGACACTCACGAGAAGAGATGGTGAATATATACTATAGAATTTATACTTTAACAAAATTGCTAATACAAGTTATCGAAAATATACCCCCTCTTCACTTAACATTCCACACAATTAAGTCCCAATTGTCTCTAATACAATTGGGCAGAAATGGGCAACACTACACGGCACAAAAAAATATATAAAATACACAAATATACTGTATTATTAGTACACACAAACCTTTACACATACATATAAACACAATAATACGTGGAATATATACAAAGAATAAATAAACTAATAAATATATTATTTTAAATAAAATAGCAACATATAAGTTATTTCAAGAGAAAAATATACCAAAAAACCATGTTGCTGACACGGTAAAAATGGAAGAACAAATAGTAAGAAATGAGTTAAAATGCAATGAAATTAATAACTACCACACCTAACTAATTCGCAGCTAATACCATACCACTAACTACCGCTGACTGCTGTGGTAGTTAGCTTTCCACTGTCACAACCAACACCAAGCCCAGTCCGAAAACCTAGCCTAGCAACCATGTCGTCAGACAGTTCAGACTGAAATTTAAAAACGTCATTTATGTAATTATAAGAATCAATAAGAATCAGATCAGATCAATCAGATAAGAATCAATGTACGTAGTTAATTAATACTGCATATGGCCGTCACTAATTTCGTCAAGATAATTATATCACACACATTTACATGGAAGTATGATATTTTAAAGCATCCGTTTAAATTAAGTAATTAAGCCCATCATACTGTCGACTACACAAAGTACTCCAGGTAGGAGGATTTTAAACAGTGCACCAGCACTAAATTCTTTTGGAACTAAATAGCTTCATTCACCCTCCATGCCTCTTTTTCAGTATCTAGTGCCGGTGAAAATTCACACTCGAACTCCAAAAAACGACACACGTCTCATACCCTCACTTCCGGCTTCAAAGTGCAGCGTTCGCATTTATCTTGCTTTCGCGAGATATGAACTTGCACTTATGCTGTATTTACACTACTTTATTCAACGCTGTGATGATAGGGTGCTAAAACTTTGTGACTGTGATAAAAATTTAAATTCAGAAGACGCTGTAAAATTTATAGTCGACATTTAGGACTTTCAGAAGAAAGGCCTTATCTTTCCCACCCAATGCCATCGAGTGGGGAATCTGTGAAAGGAGAAGTATGAAAGAATATAGAAGAGAAGGGATTTTTCTTATTCTACTATGCATCCTTACTTGCATTATTCTTTTTATTCTTCATCTCACCGTCCTCAAAGAAGATAATAATATAATCAGCGCATCCTCGGGTTTGCCAACGTTGGCTATTCTTACCTGATGGTGCCATGGTATATCACAAATGTGGATGGGCGACGATACCACCAAGTGGACTGTCCGCTTGTCTAGCAATACATGATGCTACTACAATAGAAGAACACTTTGATTATCTGAGATCACTATCGTCTAATTCCATTTGTAATAAAACAAATTCCGTTTATAATACATCGATTCTTGTGTAGCGAAACAATTTATAGGTTTATTGGTTGATTTCGTATAGAAATCTTTCATTTCATATGAAAACCTACAAGATAAAACTTACAACTAGATGATAGGAACCTAATAGACCTTCTTTCTAAGTCCCGCCTGTCTCTGTCAGCTGTGTGCAGTCAAACAGTACCTATAGGTATTCAACCACATTCCACTAAGTTTCATGTGCCTACCGCAATGGCGGCACGTCCAAAAAATATTAATTCGTCTCAATGTTAGAGTGATTTCGAACGTGTGGGTAGGTACTCGTTACTTTACATATTAAGTACAACAGAATACATAATGCAAAACATATATATTATTTCCATAAAGGATTCCACATGTTCGAAATGCATGGAAAGATACAAAATGCATGAATGCATGTTATGTCCCTGAACCGTTCTGGTTTGGAATATTTTAGGATAAGGGTGTGGGGACAGTATCGAGATGTTCATATTTTCGTATGAACCATATATTTTTCGAAATGAAGACTCATCTAACATGTAACCGCTTGAGTAGTTAATGTGTTATAGATTATAGAGAAATGGTTACCTTTGTATAACATGAATTCAGACTGGGAAGTCTTATATATTTATTATACGACGAACATACAGACGACCAGAGAGGCGGCCGGTCGCGGTTACACGAGGCAGGTCAAGATATGATTCCGAAGACAACAACAACAAGGAGCCGCCGGTCGCCTAGGCGACACGTAACTCCATAGAATGCCTTGCGACACTTGTCGCTGCTTACGTACACCTCATGCAAATCCATAGGAGCAGTAGAGTCACAGAATATCGGAGACAGGTGTAGCCTGTCGTTGGCCGGTGTCGCCTGTCGCTGTCGCCGCCTTCGGAATTATATCTTAAGACAAATAACAACACGAGCTAAAGCAACCAATTGATAAATCCATAGGTAAGTCAGTCGTAATGTCATACGTCAACATTCAAAAAATGTTTCAACAATAATTAAATAATATATACGAGGCGTATTCGAAAAGTAAGGGCCGTTCGCTTATATTTCAAAATCGACAAGTCGTAACACGTTTAAACTTGTGCATATCTGTACGTGCACTACTCGTGCAGCTATTTCAGGTGTTGTTTTGATTCACTAGTCATTTGCCTATCTGTGCGTACAGTAAACAATGTCCGCGATTATCGTTGCTCCCGCCAGCTGTGAAGTTCGCGCTGTAATAAGATTTTTGTGTGCAAAAGGATCTTCAGCTGCTGAAATTCATCGAGAGTTATGCCTAGTTTATGGACCTACTGTAATGAATGAAGGAAAGGTTAGACAATGGTGTCGTGATTTCAAAACTGGACGAACAAATGTTCATGACAAAGAGCGGAGTGGTAGGCCCAGTATGCAAACCGATGAAATTGTTTCTCTGGTGGACCAAAAACTGCGATCTGATCGTCGGTTGACGATTAGTGCCCTGGCTGATGAATTTCTTCATCTTGGACGCTCTACTGTCTACAAAAGACAAGGAAAGACAAGGACAAGGTCTGAAAACGACAAGGAAATTAAGAACGCCGTTGAAAACTGGTTCAACTCGCAGGCGGTGAGCTTCTATGCAGAGGGGTTAAGGAAGCTGGTGCAGCGGTACGAAAAATGCTTGGAAGTGAACGGCGATTATGTGGAAAAGTAAAGTAGATTTGTAGTAAACTAAATGTGCTAAT
Source organism: Sesia apiformis (assembly GCA_914767545.1). NCBI lineage: Eukaryota > Metazoa > Arthropoda > Insecta > Lepidoptera > Sesiidae > Sesia > Sesia apiformis. Next base: position 5,120,341 of record OU611958.1, read on the forward strand.
AAAACCTATTTCATATGATTATATTTTTTTTTATGACGTAACGGCCCTTACTTTTCGAATACGCCTCGTATTATATTCCTATTTGCTACATGTTCCGCGTTCTCTGAGGCCACACCCGCTATGCCCCGTTTGTTGATTTATCTGGCAGGACTGATATGACGGATGCGTCAGATCCCCACTATTGTTCTTAGGCAGTGGACAAAATGGTGCTTATTTTACATTGTTTTACACGACTGCGATGCGCAATCAAGCATCTGCTGTAGAACATTGTGTCTCGTGCCTTATGTGTTCATATATTTTGAAGTACAAATCATAAACAAATATGTGACGTTATCTGAGCAAGGGGACCTTATATATTCATTCACTAACGACCCGCCCTCACTTCGCTTCGATTTATAATTTTTTTTTCTCAAATCTTTTGTTCAAAATTTCAACATAAAATATAGCCTATATTAGACACGGATAATGTAGCTTCCTATTCTTGAAAGAATTTTTGAAATCGGTTCCGTAGTTCCAGAGATTACCCCCAACATACCCACAAACACACAATTTTACCCCTTTATTATAAATATTAGTATAGATACACTTCATTGCACAACATCCTACAAATGGTGAGCTTAATGGCCTTAAGGCATTTTCCACCAGCCAACCTTTGAGTTGATCAGAGGTTCAATTTGGAGGTGCGTGAAATTTAGATGGTGTGGTAAAATATATATACCATATTATTACATTATACACTGTAATATTACATGTACTATATATATTTTATATACATACATATATACATAAGAATAGATATAATCCATATTATAAGTATAAGGTGTATTAACAAATTAATGAATAAATTATAGAAATCAATTATTCACACAATTATTGTCGGTATCGACTGAGCGAATTTGGTTAAGATTTTCTAATTTAAAATTTCGCTATACTATGGTCATGATTGCTGTTTAATAGGAACGTGCCCCATTTTTAAGATAAAGTAGTAAAAATACTTATATAGGGTTAAATAACAAATTCATACAGGCTTAAATAAAAAAGTTATATAGGCTTAAATAAAATTCTTATATAGGTTTAAATAAAATTCTTATACCGGAAAAAAATCAGTTCCCCCTTGACACCGAATTTATTTTGTGAGATCTTTTGTTCTAAGCTAAAATTCAGCATATTTTTACTCAAACCAGTGACTCACTTGCGTCACGTAGGTATCTTGTATCAGCCTATAAGGTCCCACTGCAGGGCACAGGCCTCCCCTAGCAAATCACTTTCGGGCCGTAATCCACCACGCGGGCCCGGTGTGGATACTCGTAGGTATACTCGCATCGATTTAAATAGATATAGTATCTTATAATAGCAGTTCGAGTAGCAGCTGCTTAGGAGTGGAGTGTGGAATGTGTATTCCCGTTCGTATCAGCGTGTAGTGCAGATTAACAAAGTCACAAAGAGCCAAAACAAAGAGACTTCATTGAAAAAAATAACTTTTTCTGGGAAAAGTATCAAGTTCAGAAAATAATAGTGGAACAAAAGTTATTACTTTTAATAATAAGAAGGTGCGGGATTTTTTTTTATTTAATAATCATCGAGAGCCAAATATCGTTAAGAGAAGATCGATAGTTTAATGCTTTTTGATTTTTAAGTAACGAAACAGTATTTTAAGCATTTTGATTTAGTTTCGTAAGTGTCCTAGCTACAGCGATTCACCACACACGCTAGACCGAAGTACTGCTAGTACGATCTTCAATACTGTAATTCTAATGTACAACATTTATTCTCTCTTATTCTCACTTACTACAAGACAGTCTTTTTAATATCAGCATATCAATATATTACATAATATCATAAGCCTATAAACCGACGCCCGTACAGTTAAAGTGGAGGGTCATTCTACACGTAGGAGCAGGGACAGCCAATCTCGTCGGGTCGCGGGGACCGTAACCGAGTAACATAAAACGCACGCGATGAAACCCTTGAATAGATAGGGTTAACGTAGTCTGCGGCGTCAATTTAACAGAGACCGGTAGTAACGTGAAGGATGTTTCCATAGTACTTATATCTAGGTTTCTCATAGCCATGAGGCCAAGGTCATTCTGCTTAGAAGAAAAGACACAAGTGTATTTTGAAAAATAGTAATACAAGCGATATCATGTTGTTAAATATATATTTATTTATTTAAACAAAACAGAAGGTAGATTACAGTTATAAAAACCAATGCGTATATGGTTATATATGTATAACTGCTGTAACACTTTATCCACACACCAATAATTTCTCAACTTAGATCGTTTACGATTCTCGATGCAGTTATGGCTAACAGTTATAAATCGAGCGTGCTCTCGCCGTCGTATCGTGGCGCAGACTGGTGCGGCGGCGAGCTGCGCGGCGGCGCGTGCGCTTGCCCCTTGCTTATCGATTTATTACTGCTGCCGTTAAATGCAAAGGACGTGGCAATACGACACGCTACACGTACATTCTTTATAACGATTTCTCTAAGACTTACACAGCATAACTGTTTAGATTTAACTTAAACGCTTATTTGTGAAGAAAACGTCTATGTCATTACGCCTTTATAACATTTTATTATTATAACGTATTTTTATTTTATTTTTTTTATGTACGGAGGCGGCAGACGAGCATACAGTCCACCTGACGGTAAGTGGATTCTGTCTCCCATAGACATCCGCGATAAAAACGAATACAAAACAAATACATCAGTCTAAAATGACAAACGTTGGCACGCCCCCGGATGCGCTGCCTACCTTGGGAGCTATAGGAATGGATTTGAAGAAAGGGTTGGGAAAAATGGGGAGAGATAGGATGGGAATGGGCTTTTGGCACATCTCACTCACTACTGAAACACGTACGTACATTAGGGAAATAAGATAAAGTGGGAAGTGCAGTACATTTCAAGGTATCTTCTGTGAGAGGGGTAACATGGCCAGTCGAGCGCGCCCAGCGGCTGTTGGATTGCAGAGTGCACTCTCCCCTTCAAAAATGTTGTTATATAATATGTTGTTATATTGAACAAGAAGAAAAAATATCATCATTTTTAATATAGGCGCATGATACGCCACTTTCAATTATGCTCCTACTGGTTTTCTTCCGAATCACTCCGTGTTTATTTATAGCCGATCTATCAAATCAGTGAATATTCATCCACTATTGAATATTGATTGATATTCCGGCGCGGTCTTTAAAAGAGATACAAAGTTGTCCTAAAATTTAACATGAAACACTGTTACATATTCAGTTATGAATTGGAGCGCTAAAATTAAGTTAAAAGATCGCTTGTTAAAGAGTTTTATGACTATATTTTATTATTAATAAATATTATATTATGAATATTCCATCTTAGATCGATCACATTTCATTTTGACCTGAAACAACTCTTCCGAGCCTTGTCTCAATCAGAAATTCTTGCAACTAACTTTCTCGTTAAATCCACTGGCCATTAATGCAAAATTCGAAACTCTGCACTATATCTTCGATTTTTTGTTTTCTAAATTTCAGTTTCGCTGACGTCGGGCCATCTGGATTTGCTATCTATCGTTTGATCTGTATGGATGTGACTCCTGCACTTCGCAGAGGCCTTCAGTATCAGTATGTTATTTATGTGTATATTCGGCCATCGCGTAATCTTACAATAGCTGATGAGTCGCTTGTTTGTGCGTAGAAAAGATGAACTAACCCTATATATGTATATATGTATACATATATGTATACATATATAAGTATATATACATATAAGTTAGAAACGTGTAAAGTTTTGTTGTTCTATCTAAAACGTTCGTAGCGTTTGTTACTCAGTACTTACAGGGTAGCGACCGGGTAGACACAGCTAGACGGCGCGGCGCAGCATACCGCACCCGGTAGCTACAATGGATGTATTTGTATTGCATAACTACGCGTAGAATAAAAAAATAACCTATAATTATAAACTGGTAGAATCGATTCCACCCTCGATGCTGAACAATTGATTTTCAGCTTTTGCGTTATTTCAATGACAAAGTGTATAAGAAATCATTTTACAGCTGTTTTTTATGTTTAATAATAAATCCTAGAAAAAAAGGACTAGTGGTAATTTTTACTTACCTTCTGTGGTATTATTGATTTTGGAAGATAATGCAACCTAATGGTGTAGTACATAATTTATTCTAAAGCCCGTTCCTTGAACAGACGTCCCACGGTTAACGTATATTTTGTTTTAATTCTTTACCCAGTAGAAGGGGATTTGTTTTATGATATAGCATCTCGATTCTATTTTGTTGGATCGTTACTAAGTTTAAAGGGTCATTGAAATGTTATGAAGCGTAGTCTTAGCGCTCTTGCCGCGTCACGGCCCCGCCATCAATAACGCTTCGTTTCTCATATTGGACGGAAAATTCAATAAAATTATATCTGACAGTTTTATAGTTTTCAGTTCTGATCCTAGCCGGCTTGTCGGCTCTGTTTGTTGCCAATTGGTGCGTTTAAAAATTTTGCAAGCGCTTCACTTTTATTTTTCATCGTATAAAAATCACGCTTGGGTGGTATTCCGTACACGTTGTAACAGTTTCCAATGAAAACTATTCGGTTATTTCCCCAATTTTGCCCAAACAAATATGAACAAAACACAAACATCAAAAAAGTTTCGACGTTTCGCAATGAATACGCAGCATGTAATTCAATCATAACCCGCTATAATTCAATACACGAACTTTAAAAATCGCTTCAAATATCAAAAAGAAATCGGGAGGGTGAAAAATTCGGAAACCCTTGAAAGGAATGCAGCTGAACCGAGGGCACATCCAACAAATAAGGGGGAAAAGTTCGTATTGTGCGCCACCTTCAAAACCAGACGTCCTAATCGACCCTTTTGAAATTCCAACTAACGGGAAACTCGCATTTCCATAACAATAAAAATGTGATCCGAACATCTAGAAATGCCTGCGCGATATTCACGGATCATAAAATCGCACTCGCTCTCAAGCGCAGCTGGTTTAACTGGACCTTCGTAATGACTGAGCCCCACTTTTGCTTCACCTTTCTATAAACTTTTAAGACGTAATAACTGTCTGTTTGTATGTATGTATGGCTGACTGAATTTATATACTGCATTAGTTAAGAACTCCTGAACCGATTGCGATAAATTTAATACTACTATACCGAATCTGAAGTTTCATTACCGAGTTCGGTAATAAAACCCGAAAATTTAGTCCTAGATTTTAGGGTAACAAGAATACATAGATATTAGTCCTAGATTTTAGGGTAACAAGAATACATACATATTAGTCCTAGATTTTAGGGTAACAAGAATATGTATGTATTAGTCCTAGATTTTAGGGTAACAAGAATACATATGTATATATACAATATACTAAAATCTAGGACTAAAATTGAATCGACGTATTTTCGAGTAATAAGTTGCAAAATGCACTCGTAACTAACTATTTTTTACTAGTTACGTTATACGTACGAGTATAATACTGACCAATCCAACAATTGAAATATCCAATATTTGCAGGTCGGTTTATTAATATTAATAAGCGGCTAGGTGGCGCCAACAGTAAAACATGCAAACTTGTAAAACAAATTTGTATTTGCAGTTGGAAGAACGAATAGTAACTTTAAAATCAGCTTAATAACTCATTTATGAACCGAAAAAACTTTGTTAAATAGCGACCAATCGTGAGTTGGTATAAATACAAACTCCTTTACAACTCATTATCAACTTAGTCAATAAGCGGTTAGCAAATATAATGATGTAGAACAAATGTACGACTTATTCTGTTAGACCAACGAAAATGAAAGTTTACGTAATCATTGTAATAATTAGTTTACGAACAAAAAGTTTGTAATCGTATAAATGCTCCGTTGGCCAATGTCTTATACATTATGAAACGCAAAGGTTCAGTGTAATATGGCACTTATGTTAAAAGGGCTCCATGCTTCTCATGGAAAGATGCCATTTTGCGGCGATTTCAAATAAAATTATCATATTTGCAGTCAACGGAATTGTTTTAAATCGTTCCGATTTAATTATTCGGTACCCGGTTATTCAGTATTTTTTGCGTCAGAAACGGGGATTTTTATTTAGTTAACGAAATGTTCGTTTCGTTTCCGATGCGATTTGATTTGATGAAGTTTTGATCGTAGTTTTGATGAAAAAACAGATTTTAGTTATTAATTGCATTGTACACAAACGAAATTAGCTTTTGTTAATTTATTTATTTATTTAGTAAAGGTTACCAACGTAGCATACGTCATATAAATGAAAAAGTTACATGCAAGAAGGTTAGTTAAAGGTGATGACAACATGACTTAAAAGTAAACACAGCCAAAAAAAGAAATAAAAATATAATATAAATTAAAATAGAATTATTAGAATTGAAATTGAAAATTAATAATAAAAATAAAAAATATGTATATTAATAAAAAAAAGTCTTAAACAAAGGGCCACACTGCTTGCTCAACACATCAGCAAACGGATCGACATTTGGAATCATTAGGCGATTTGTCAATGAAAAATGCCCAAGATTCGTCCCATAGTTTCTAGTTTGTTTCTAGATGAAGAATAATGGTTTTGATTTAGGTACCTACTTTATATACTAAAGTATTATATATTTAGTATTATATTCTTATACAATGTCCCACGTGATTATTATACATTGTTGCTAGATAGTAGGTACTAACACACAACCAATATAATCACATATCTGTGAATTCGCCCTTTAATACGAATACCAATGACGCAAGTATTATCGTATCAATAGTGCCTACCATTAGTACCTATCATATTATAATAGATAGGTAGACAGATAAACACTTTATTTACACCAACACATGTTGCAAAAAGGCAATAAATAACACGCAAAAATACAACAGGCGGTTTGAACGCCAAAGCGATCTTTTCCAGGCAACATTCTAAAGAGAAAAGATAAAAATATCAAATAAAGGTAGATGGTGTAATTTCACATAATATACCTAATATAACAGTAACAAATACTTTTACTTCTAAAGTCCATGAAATAGACCGACAATAAAGTCCAGCTACACATTATACTACAGTTACGGGTTAGGTCCATAATAGGACATTGTTTGTAATTCCAGGTTCCGGTTGGCTCTAGAGAGCCATCCGCCACGACTATCTCTGCCGGTGGGACCAATTAGTATTCTAGTTATGAACTTTTGAACTCGCCCTGTCAGGCTCGTGTTCTGTCTACGGGGCGTTGGAGAGCAGGGATTTTTAGTTTAAACCTTTACCTTGTTTCAATTTAAAGTAGAATCATTATAGTTATAGTGATCAAGTTATAAACTTAGAATTACATAAATAAGTTTCTCTGTATATTTATTTGAAATACACTGCATAAATATTTGACATGTTACGGCATTCTCTACGAGTCAACCACCAGATCAAACAGAAAGTAGTACGTGATTGAGTATTAGTTTAAATACAGATTACTATTTATATTTAATTTGTTTTCAGTATTATTTTACTTATTATTTTTATTTTAGTACTACTACACCTAAATAAAATTAGAAAATCGGTAAATCGAGATTATATTATAAAATAGATTTTTTTTTTAATTCGAAAAAGTACCGCAGTGAATAAGTTACTAACCCAGTCACCCCGTGACCACGTCCACTGCAAAGTGTTCGAAACGTCGGGATATAAATAATGTCAAATATACGCGATTTAAACCGTTAAAAGTTGTTTAATTGCTAAGTCACTAACCCAATATTACTCACTATTACTTATTTGAACACTGGCCCTCAGGCCAGGTAGGCCGATGGCTTAAAGAAGTTCGACGGTGCTGGTTGGATGAGAAGAGCCGAAGATCGTAAGCCTTGGGAAAGGCCTATATCCAGCGGTAGATAGTTGGATGGTATGGTATTTATTTGAATATTAATCGATTATTCTTAAACATTGAAATCACATAGTTTTAATCATACTGTTTCTTGAATGACTGTCGCTTTATAGGATTTAGTGTCTAAAATTTTAAAGCCTAAGATCATCATATTATAGGGTTATATAGCCGTTATAAACTGTGACAGGGTGGTAATATAACGTAAAATCTTCACAGCAAGTAGGTCACTGCGGCGGGAGATCCCTTGTCAAATTAACGCCTGCCTCTGTCTCGCTTGACAAACGACGCGGGCATAATAAAAACTCGCTCATGAATGTTGCGCTGGAAACAGCGCTGTATTCGCTGACAGTTGCCGGACAACGAGGAAAAAATTAGGACTGAAAATAATTACGGAACCGTAACTTAGCAGCGTTTTGTTATGAGCGAAACAATTAAAATTGCCAAATTCAGACACATAAGAGCGGCGTTTGAAGTAGTTTGAAGTGTTTGAATGTGTACTCAACCCTGGTCAGGTTAACCATAGAAGAATAACAAAACTGTGTATTGATTTCTTATTTAAAGATAATCGGCCGAGCTCTCGATAGTGCTTTCCCCATCTCTTTCTTCGTTAATCTATTGCTACAGTTCGCTGAAGACGCATATCGTTTTGTGGTAGTAAGTAGATTTCGAGCACCGCTGCTGAGTAAATTTTACTCCAAGCTACCATTAACGTAGTTGTATTATATTGAAATATTAACGTATATTGCAAATACAGTAATCCCCCCTATAACACGGTACTCTTATAACGCATTTTCATATTACGCGATTTTAATCCCCCGTATAACACGGGCATTCCCCCATATAACGCGGGGATTTCCCACATTATATTTCTGTATGTACTGTCAAATTTATAATGATAGTGTAATTTATTTGAAATTAACTGTTTTTTTATTTGATATGCATAAGTTTTTTATTTAAAATGTTCTTAGTTTAGTTTGATTTTAATAAAACGTACATATTTCGTTCATAATATAGTTTTTTCTTAATATTCGATTTAAACCCCCTTTAGAGAGAAAAGTTAAACGTGAATAATTTATACGTAACGCGTAATACGGGGTCGTAAAAACGCGTTATACGGGAATACTCCTACTACACGTTTTCCTATAACGCGGAACCAATCTACCGTATTATAGGGGGCAGGGCCGTCTTAAGTCTATTCTGCGCCGGGGTGCGTAGTGTATCCTAAGACAGTCAAACATACTATTGTGTATCCTATGACAGTCAAATATCCTATTGTGTATCCTATGACAGTCAAATATCCTATTGTGTATCCTATGACAGTCAAATATCCTATTGTGTAATTGTTTACTATAGCGTTATATTTTTTCATTACCTTTAAAAGGTGAGCGCCCGGGGTGCACCGCACCCCTTGCACCCCCTGGTAAAGACGGCCCTGATAGGGGGGATTACTGTACTTTTAACATTGTTTTATTTCAGTGTTATTATCTTTTTTTTTTTATTGTTTTATTTTTTTTATTTTTAGTATTTGTAATGACGGTACTGAATACCGTTCAGCCAGGAGCTTGCATTCAGTAGAGGCGGACTTAATGCCTTAAGGCATTCCCTACTAGTCGACCATTGGTTAAATGTGAAAAATTAAAGCGGGTGCAGAAGAAATTAAGCATGACATGACTGTCACATCGGTCCCCCCTCTCTTCCTATGGAGTATTTACCCTGTTATGGGTGCCGCGCCTGCAGGCCAGCATCCGACTGGTGTGGGCGGGATGCTTTCTGCTCCCTGCCCTGGTCTTGGCTCAATCAAATTGAGATTGACCTGATACTGTGTTGGCGGGGGATATAGACCGTTCCTGTTCTCACGTAGATGGATGTGCTTTGCTTGAATACCCAGACCAACGGCCCCTTCGGGGAAATGGGTGCCCCCGTTGTATACAGCCCAACAGCAAAATGGTGATGGACATGAGTGATGAGCGTATAAGGGCTTATATAATAGATCCTAATCCTCATTTTCATCCTCACACTCATCCTCATCCCCATCTCCAACCACATCCTCAACCCCACACTCATCCTCGTCCCCATCCCCAACCACATCCTCATTCCCCTTCCTTATCCTGTTCCACATCCCCATCATCGACCTCATCCTCAACCCCACACTTATCCACATCCTCATCATCATCCCCATCCTTGTCAACATCCTCAGCCCCATCCCTATCCTCATCCTCATCATCATTCTTATCCCCATTTGTTCTTTTATTTTCTAAAGTTATAGTAGCAAAGAGACCCGATCTGCCATAGGAGGCAATCATAGTCTTTTCAGCAATCCGTCCTTTCTTCATTTTCGTCAGCAACTCTTCGAACGAAATGACCCTCTGCGCAAATTGCCTCTTAGTTTCAGGCTCATAGCAGTAGATACAGCTTTCACGTGTTAAAAACATCATTTGATTGACCATTGTCGAATTTTTCAAGCATGTAGACTCTAAATTCTTAAAAAATTCGACTAGAGAGACACCATTCCACGCGGCGGTGTTTTTGAGCTTCGCTCAATTTGTGAGGGATCCATCTAGCACAAAGCTTTGAACTTGACTCATACCAATACCTAATGATGCCCGTATCTGTTGATATGTCGTTCGTTTGTCTGCTTCAATCATGAGCCGCACAGTTTTGACGTTTTCGTCCGTCACCGCCGTCGCAGGACATTCTTCTCGACCAATTATATACTTCACCAGTTCACTAAACCAACCAGTTATAAACAGTAGCACTGGATGGCGCTTCATCACTAAATGCTAACTAAAGACTTTCACAACTTTGTTTCTGAGTTAGACCGCAACGAAATTCTTAATAAAATCATTGAACGAAAATGTTCTCTTGTTAATTTCATTTCTTCGCAAACAATTTTCAAATCGCCGCTAGTAATAAAAAGCAAATGACAACTTTCAAAATTTCAAAATTTCATGTTTTTTCAAATGAGTGATAAATAAAATTATTGTTCATGACTGCACCAGGATTCGAAGCTAAAATCCATCATAATATATTAAGTCAAGTACTCGTAAATCATTATAAAGTTTGTAAATATTTTTTTTATTGTACAAATATACTGTATTTGAAATGCATGCTTTTTCACTCGAGTAAATGTTTTATATAGTTATTTAAAATTTCGTGTAAGTGGACTGTACTTAATGTTCTCATGAGAATAAAGTTTCTTTAAACAAAAATATCTATAATTATTAATATAAGATTTTACATTTACTACAATTTTTTGGTTCGTCTAAAATGGCTTCACTATAAGTACTGATATAGTTACAATGGATATAACCGATTTCCCCTGAAAGCAATTTGAGCTAAACCTCTTAGCAGAATCAACTATATTAATCTTGGTGCAACCTAATAAGTTGGTCAGTCCACTACATCAAACTTAAGAGTTTTAAATATAAAATAGAAATAAAAATATAAAAGTACATAATAGTAGTATGTAAAAGAAACAGAAGTGCGACTCTGTTTCCTTACGCACCTTCAGTCTAATAACCTGATGATGCATTGGGTACACCTGCATGTAAACAGGAAGAAATCTCAGAAAGCTGTGAATAGGAATTTGCAAGGTCGGTGGCGCGCCCGCATACCCCCTGGTGTTGCAGGTGTCCATGGGCGGCGGTAACACTTACCATCACGTGAGACCGCTTGCTCGTCCGCCCTCTTCTCTATAAAAAAAAATAAAAAAGAGCAAATGCTATTTTAAACAATAAAAATATAGTTATAAAGCAACTCGTCTCTCCCTCGGTGAGTCAAAATGAGGGAGAGATGGTATAACCCCCGGCGGAAACACAGTCAGCCAGGGCTTAGGACCCTCGGGAGAGAAACCGACGGTAGATTCGCTAAGAGCCAGCCGCCACGGAAGCCTAACTGCCTCAGGTTGGTCTCTAGGATGATTGGGAATAACCCGTTTATGGATAAGACGACTGAGATTGTTATTATTTTTTTTATTATATTTATTAAACATATATTATGTTTCTAACAATACTATGGCTATTTAATCTGAAATAAATGTTTATTATTATTATATTGTCTAATCGTATGGGTTGTCCCCCGAATTATATTAATCGCGTGCTATGTTCTAGTCAAACACTATGAGTGAATAAAAAACACGTTATCGATCAATAAGATGATATAGTCATCTAGACTTTCGACCAAGCAACATTGCTACTTTTTTCAAATTCACTGAATTCTTATAGCCTTTCTAAAGTTAATGTACCTACGTGTTTAGAGCGAGTGCTAAAGACACTGAGTCAAAAGCATTGTTAATACGCGACCGTCCATTATATGATTATTTATTATAACATGGCATATTGTGACTAATAAGTGATAATACATTACACTTACAGTCTACGGGTAAATCGAGTGGTAACAAACGATATGTTTATGAGCGTGAGATACGAGTACTTATTGAGATGGTTTACATTTGAAGACTATATACTGTGATACGAATACGGATTTGGCGAGATGCCAGATATGCCAGCTCCTAATTCCTGGAGCTAAGGCTTAGCGTGTGAGTTCAATGAAGAAAATTCGATTTTATACTGGTTACTTCAATGCGAACTAGAAGGAATGTAGTTTCAACTTTTGAAGTAAGATAGATATAAGCATGCTATAAACAATATGTGGTACAAAGCTGTGATAGCCTAGGGCAGGGGTGCTCAAACGGTCGATCGCGATCGACAAGTCAATCGCGAGTGCTTTTTGAGTCGATCTAGAGAAAAAATATCCGATATAGAACTATTCACAGATTTTGTTTTAGTAGGTAGGTAATTATAACAAAATGTAATGAATAAACAACTAAAATTTATTCGATCCACAATTAGGCCAGATTTTTTTTTTTTTTTATAGATTAGTGGGCGGACGAGCAAGCGGTCCCACGTGGTGGTAAGTGTTACCGCCGCCCATGGGCACCTGCAACACCAGGGGGTATGCGGGTGCGCTTTCTTTTATCGTAATAACCCCCTACTAGCGGCAAAAGGCGGCTTTACCAAAGGAAAGCGCGGTACTTGTCAAAGAGAAGCCGCGTTTTTGATTCCCGCCGATTTTTCTAGAAACTTCGGGCGGCGTGTTTGGCGGGAACATTCGAGATTTCGTTCGCGCCGATATAAATGTTGCGCCTGCAGGAATAGGAGTCAGTCTGAGTTGTAACTTGAAGGCGATTCGTCGATACAAAGTTTATTAATAAATAGTACAAAATGAGTGCGGCGAAGAAAAGTAAAACGTATCATTTTAAACATGATTGGGAGGAAGAATTTTTCTTTTGTATGGTAAAGGATAAGTGCATCTGTCTCATTTGCCGTGCGTCAGTTGCAATACCTAAGCGTGGGAACTTAGAGAGGCATCATAAAACGGTTCATAAAAACTATGAAAAGGATTTTCCGTCACAGAGTGAATTAAGAAAACGAAAAGTACGTGATTTGATAACTTGTTTGAAAAAAGAACAAACCATGTTCACAAGACCAGCCAAACAATCAAAAGCTGCAACGATCGCGTCATTTAAAATATCTCATATATTGGCGAAACACAAGAAACCATTTGAAGATGGATCGGTTGTGAAGGAAGCATTTATTGAAGCGGATGAGACTTTATTTGGAGATTTTAAAAATAAAACAGAGATTATGTCTGCTATTAGAGAACTTCAGTTATCTCGTCCGACTGTCACAAGGCGTGTTGAAGTCATAAGTCAGGACATGGCAGATAAACTAAAACATGATATCATGAAATGTACATACTTTTCTTTACAGTTCGATGAATCCACCGATATGACAGACACTGCCCAGCTGTGTATTTTTATTCGAATGGTATTCAATGACATGTCGGCTAAGGAAGAGTTTTTGACAATGATTCCTCTGAAAGGAAAGACCCGTGGCGAAGATATATATGACGTTTTCTTCCATTTTGTAACAAACTACAAGCTACCAATATATAAACTAGTGTGATTACAACCGATGGAGCACCAGCAATGACTGGAAACAAAAACTGTTTTGTGGCATTGTGTCGAGCTAATGACAATTTCTCTTCATTTTTCTCCTTCCATTGCATTATACATCAACAAGTTTTGTGTTAAAAAGTTCTAAACAAGGAGGAGATTATGGGCATTGCAATAAAAATTGTGAATTCCATCCGTGCACGTAGCTTGCAACGACGGCTCTTTAAATTGCAGTTGGAAGATAGTGAGTCAGCTGAACACACTGATTTAGTTCTTCACACGGACGTCAGGTGGTTGACTCGCGGAAAATTCCTAGAAAGGTTTCAAGAATTATTGCCCGAAATAACAGCTTTTCTGGACGAAAGAGGTGATGACACTCAGATGTTGACAAACGGAAAATGGCTGACTGATTTGGCATTTTTGACAGACATCACAATGCATTTAAACACCATTAACTTGGAGCTTCAAGGTAAAGGAAAAACTATTATTGAGATGATTAGCGCAATAAACGCATTCAAAAGTAAATTGCAACTAATGATAGATCAACTGAAAAAAAAGGATCTGAAACATTTTCCGTCTTTTAAAGCAAGGATTCCTCAATTGAATTATGATATTTATGAGGCAGAATTATTAAATATTTTGGGCCAATTCGAAATACGTTTTTATGATTTCAGTAAATTGGCAAATATCACATCATTTATGAGTTATCCTTTTTCGTGTAAAAACATTGAGGAACTAGCTACTGAAATAGCAAGAAGTCAGTTTAACATGGACACATGTTCTGTTGAAAATGAGTTAGTGCAGATTATATCAGATATACATCTCAAAGCCACGACATCTGATACAAAATTCTGGTGTTTTATATCTGAAGATAAATATCCGAATCTAAGGCAAATCGCCCTTCAGCTGACGGCAATGTTTGAGTCAACTTACTTGTGCGAGTCTGTATTTTCTGAAATGAAGATAATTAAGTCAAAATATCGCAATCAACTAACTGACGAACATATGTCATCATGCTTGCGATTAGCACTCGGTAATTATGTACCATCTTATGAAAAGTATGCTGAGGACATGCAGTGCCACGCTTCATCATCCAAAGTCACTCTTTAGTTAAGTTTAGACACTAGAGCTCGTTTGTTTTGTAAGAACCAATAAACTCGCAATTTTGAATAATTATGAGTGTTTTCATTGACATTTTAGAGCAGACCTACACTTACCTTGACTAAAAAATACATATTGTGCGGAAAACTAATATCTATGCCACGATACACCCTACCTAGACGACAATCCTGCATCACACATACTTGCAGCCTCTCAGAGTCGATCGATCGTAGTCTAACAATATTGAGGTAGATCGCCAGCAGTTCAAGTTTGAGCACCCCTGGCCTAGGGGTATCTATGGTATACTTGACTCACATTCATGTGATCGTGAGTTGAAATCCTCGGCCTGTCCCATTGAGTTTCTATTTAAGAACGATTGTTTTTTAAAATACGGCGGTACGGGCGTCACGATGGAGCATATGCGGGTTAATAACAAAAGCTCGGCAAATAAAAAAAACTGGGGTATGTATATCCACCAAACCGCACTGGGCCCGCGTGGTGGATTATGGCCCGAAACCCGCCCAGTGATAATAATAGGGGAGGCCTGTGTTCTGCAGTGGGATGTTATAGACACAACGTCATATGTACATATGATACAAAAAGAAGATCACCTTGTCGACCTATTAAGGTACTTATGAGTTCCAGTTGTCTTTTGCATTCACCGATGAGTTCTAGTTACGGAAGTAGAATGAATTTTGATAAGACTTGGAATATGTTAGGTTCAATGGAGAAGATAAGAGAAAAAAGAAACAATAAAAGACAAAGCGTAGTAGTGACGTAAGTTGTTTTTGTAACATGCTAACAAAGTAATGATTGCCTGGGTGAAAGAAAATTATTTTGAAGGTGGATGTGTGTATCTTATCTTATCTTATCGGGGATGGTCATCCACTTGGATTTCCCATTACTTCGACCCAATGGGATCTTTTATATTCTTAGTACTTTAGTACTTTATCTTCTACTCTTGCTCCCTGAATATTATATTCATATATTTCGGGATATCCGGCAATCGTAGAAACCTGTAGTCTTCTAACTCAGAATTATGATTGTCTAGAAGACTCATTCTGCATCTCGAATATTGGTTTGTATATAATCTAATTTGAATATTGGTCATTGAATTTGGTTTGAAAATGAAGAGTCATTTATACGGACTTGGGACTGTCGAATGCTTTACTGCAGCAGCACTGCACAAACGTGAAGTGACGTTGCTCCAAAACATGTGGTCGTGATGGGTTTGGGTAGCCCCAAACAAATATGGGTCAAAAATATATATTAACTCATACCATAGTCGAAGCCTACAATTCAAGTTTCTTAATTTTAATCATAATTTTAAGTAGAAAGTTGTATCTATTGCCTGATATTGGCACGCGTATGTAACCGTTACATACCCTTTGTTTCGTTCACTGTTTGACATGGGCCTCGTCATGCACATTGTCTAGTTCATGAGGGATGTATGGCCTTAAAAGGGCACGCTGGCCAAGGGGATTGGCGACTCCACGCTTTTAGAGGTGGTGTAGTTCCTCAGGGCTTGTGGTTTAGTAGTAAAAAATATACTGAACAAACAGCAAAGATAATTATTTTCATACATAAACATGTCTTCATTAAAAATGACACTATTCAGCTACATATATACCTAACAGTATTTGGTAGGTGACGTTCACTGTATTGTCGAATTTTTTTCCAATAAGAACGGGCGAGAAAGCTTTTTCTTGTTGATCACCTCTAACAAAAGTGCGGTTAGAATAAATAAAGAGGCCAAAATAAGGGGCGTGAATTTTTTATCATCCTTTGCCTTCTAGAATAAGTAAATTGGCTTACAAGGCTTACCTAATACGTTGCTTTACCTACCAAATATAATCGGTTAAAATGTCATGTTTCTTGTTTGGAGCGTTTTTGATGTTGCTTGAAGCCCATTTTTAAGTAAATAATAGGAAATTTGACTAAGATTTGACAAAAGAAATAATACTTGCAAATCATTACAACAAATCACTGGTTATTAACTCCAAATAACATTCACATTCATTAATCTCAAGAACATTTCAAATAAGAGTACGTAATCGTTTGAAGGAATCTTGGTGTAGGTAAATACTTAGTTTAAACCGTGCTGCCATAAGAATGTATTCGTAATTATCGTTGCCAATAAAACCTAGTGTAATTATCCACCATTAAAACTCCGCAAAATTCTATTGCCTTCATTTCACAAAAAGAAGAATAAGTGATTTCGTTCAAAGAAATCGCAAGCCCGAGCGAACGAGCAACAAAAAATAATGTCGCTCCAAATTGAATCATTTGTAATATTCATTCTTTTTTACTCTTGCTCTGTGGACGCTTTTCAAGAGTTGACAGCACAGAATTAGAATCAAAAGGAACGGTGGAAACCATTTAATGATCGTATATTTTCTGAAAATGTAGAAATACAACTGAAAGCGAATATGTTCTTCGATTCGCTTGTATTTCACGTTGCAGAGTTAAAAAATTAACTGAAATTGTTGAAATAGTACGATTAGATATTCGAAGTAAATTTTTTTCTCATAACCCTATTTTTCGCAAAAAATTAACGCAGTGATTTCAATTATTGTGTCTTGGCTATCTTGTTTGGATTACCTTTTAGATATTTGTCTATTAATTCATGTGTTGTTTTTGCTACTGCTTGTTAAACTACTACTAAGATTAACTACCCAATTACTGCCTTTATGGCCAATCTAGTGTGGTCCAATTTTTAATTCTACGTTACAAAGCATCTTCTTTATAAAACTCGTTTTACGATAATCAACTGGCTCCAGGAATTCGCGTCGTCACCAGTACGACAAGGAGGAAAGATTATTCGTTTCTAAGTACCTTTTATTAATGCCTCCTTCCTGCCGCTTTTGTTGCTTTGAGAGAAAATCTTTTAATAGCAGGAGACGATTAAAAATGACGAAAAAAAACTTTCCATAAAAATACTGCATTTATTACATCTTCAGAAAATTGACTGCAATATTCGTGAAAAATAATAGTTTGTTAGAAGATACCTATTATAATTTATGTATTATTATTATTATTTATATTGTATAATATCTTTTGTGTCCGCTTAAATTTTTCACATTTAACCAACGGTCGACTAAATAAATATAACGATAAGTAAATAAATATAATTTAGAATAATAAAAGAAGATTTATATAATTAGAAGACACCTATTCCTAATATCTTGTATCTCCTGTCAAGCTTTAAAGTCCCACATTAGGGCACAGGCCTCTTTTCCTAATTTCGTATTATATATATATAATTCCTATTATATGATATGACGAATTTGTTGATGAAACTCAAGAAGAATACAGAGAAAGTCTTTAAAACGTTGGAAGGTACAATGTGTACGTAATAAATCAGAAGGCAGTACCAAATTATGACACACATTTACATGATAAACATCTATTAGTACATCTATTAGTAGGACGTTATATTGTACGATAGAGAAGAGAAAATGTATTTTGTTGTCCTTTCTTGAGTTGTCAATACTGAGTTATAACTATTAAAGAAAAGTATTGGAGGTCGGCTTCCTAATGAAATTGAAACTGCACTACGGATTTAAACTAAATGAGGAAAAACAATCCGATTTCTTATCCTTGTCTCGGGCTGGGGAAATAAAACTGTCGTTTCATAGTGAAACGGGGTCGGACATGTTACTGCAGCCGACGTTGGTATGCGGGGCTGACCCCCCGTTTATGGAGGGAAGGTTTCCTAAGCAACGTCACGCGCGACTCCTAGCAGCACAAATCACGCGACTCGCGCACGCGAACTGACCTCCGTACTACGAGACAAATGTAACCACATTCGAACTTGGAATGCAGCTGTATGTCTCGTATACAATGCTTATTTCAAACCAGAATACAATGAAGATGTATATAGTCAAACAACAACGGAAATACAAGTCATTCAGTGAGTAGTAATTTATGAGATTGTTGGTAGAAATTCGGCTAACCGTCACGCGCGATATGTCAATAGACCTGTTTATTTTTTAGTAAACGCCTCCTCTTTTCTATTAAAAAAAAAACAGTTGAAATAATAACTCAGCCGTGGGTAGCACACAATAGATAGTACGCCACATTCTTCGTCTGACAGACAAGCACGAAATCCTATGCAAATGTAACTTATACGGCTTTTTTAGCATTTTCATTTTGTGCCAAGGTATTCGCGAGCATATATTTAGCTATAGTCTGGTAATTTTTTAGGCTGTCTGTTTTCCATACAGATAAATCGCAGTCTTACAGGTTCAGTTTTATTTCGCTCGTTGAATTTTATCACAACGAATACTTGCTTTATTTGACAGAGATATTAATAAAGTGAAGACTGAAAAGAAGTTATATGTTATACTATATATATTAGTAGAATACAAATTGCCTACATACAATAGTACCCCGATTATCATAATTTCAATTATCTGATTTTATGTACACGTATAGGCAATGTTTTTTTTATTTATAGAGACATAGCGACAGACGAACATATAGTCCACCCGGTTAAGAACTGGTTGGGAAAACTGGTTAGCTGGTTCTCATTGGAATAATTTCTATAAATTGGAATTCTCTGTACCATTATGAAAGTTTAGCTATTACTACATGAAACTTGGTTTATTCTAGTTTCAAAATATATTTACGATTTAGCAATCAGACCTAAATACATACTTAATAAATAAAATTTAATTTAACAATAAATAACTATTCCGTAAACAATTTGTTTACCAATGATTTCGGTTATCTAATACTTTTCAGCGATTACTTAGCGCAATCGAGCTTTTACTGAACAATGTATGAATAATTATCTACCATAATAAGCTAAACAATAATGTTTATACATAATTATTTTACGAGTACGTAACGTAGGTTAATTTAAATAGGCATTTTTCTGTTAAATTATAAAGCTAAAGGGCGCGTGCAACTATTCTAACATTGGGTAATACGTGAGGGTTTTCAGGTAATAACTCAAAATTAACGGCCTGACGTTAGCGCTACCAGTTAACGCTTCGTACGGTATGCGAGGTCGCACGTAACTTGAAGGTAAGGTGTTGTTATTATGTGACAATTTTCGGTGGGGTTAATAACCTATGGTAAATACACTGTGGCGCAATACACACTCGCGCACACACACACACGCATTATTAGTACACGCAACCGGACACACCAATGCAAACACAAATCAACATGTATTATTAATAAAAACAATATCCTATTACTTGCCGACAATCTATTAAATATTGTATTTAAATGTTTGGTCATTAACACTAGCAATATATTTCTAGCAATATATTTGTTAAATATGTTACGTAAAAGGCTGTAGATTATATAAATTAATAAAAGAAAAAAAAAAATTAAGTATTTGAAAATCTCTTGATATAAGAAACCGTTTGTAAATCAAATGTTAAGCATATATTGACTACTAATCGGTTATTAACGTTTTATACAATAAACTCAGAAAATTACGTTATGTTCCGTAAATGTAAAAAATATTTATCATTATTAGAACAGCCCACGTAAATTAAAGTTCAAGTCACCAATTATTCTTAAAGATATTTATAGCTGAATTAGCCTGGGGATCTATTTCTGACTGTTATACGTGAGATTGTGTATTCAAAGCCGACCCGTACTGCGGAGTCTCTAGTTAACGAATTTTCAAACCATATTTAGCTCGGCGGTGAAGGAAAACATCGTGATTACATTACCGTGCCCAGGAATTATAATTATATTTCGTTAGTAGCGCATCTCTTATCATGTTGACTCGTTAATCTGAAGAAATAAAAAAGAAAAATTTAGTTTCTAAACACTTGTTAGAGTTTAGGAGTAGCTTTTAGTAATTATATAAACCATGTACCTAGAAACATTCTGCCGCTTCAGGTCATACGCATTCCGCCCCGTTACACGAAGGCGGGCGGTTATTTAAAACAATAAGCACGCTTTCATTCCTAAACGGTGGTTTATGCGTTGCCGGCACGCGATCTAGTTTGATTATATATGTAACGGACTGGTTTGATCGCCCGAACGAGCTTGCAAATGTGCCAATTTATATGTTTGTCGTATACTGGATTTATCGAAGTTTATTACTTTTAAAGTAGTTATATACATACGAGTATATTAATTCTAACTTAAAAATCAAATATAAAGAAGGTGGCAAACAAGCGGGCAGGTCACCTGACGGTAAGGAGATATCGTCGCGCATGGACATCCGTGATACATGCCAACAATGAAAAACGTGACTATTAGGATTAGGAAAAGGAAATTAGATTAAGAAAAGACGTTGGAATCGATAGGGAATGTAACAGGACATCTATCCTGAAAGAACTATGATTGTTGACTAAATGTATCTCAATAATCAATTCTAGATTTCATCATCATTTGATTAATTCTAACATTTCTTGACATAGATAGCATCTCACTTACACCGGTAACCTATGTGCGTTGTTTTTTCTATTTATATTTCTCCTTTATTTCAAGAATGTTTCATATGATTTATAATGTAAAATTTGCGGCCGTAGCCTACTCTAATAGCACAAATATTTGTATATATATCAATTTTTCATTAAAAGTATCTGCGTTCTGTACTTCGTTATGAAATTAGGCAACACAGTATAACTACAGTATGGTATCAGTTGGTAACTACAGTATACCAACGGATAACAAAGCTGTTTACCGCAAGCCCTGAGGAACTACACTACATCTAAAAGAGTGGACTTCTGAGCCCGTTTGGCCACCGTGACGCTGTGAGGCCATACATTCCTCATGTACAAGATAATTTGCACGAGGAGGTTTATTGCAGTGGATGGTATAAGGGCTGGTTACGTTTACGCCATATTGTACTCAATTCCCACTGCTGTATCTACAACACACACGACCTTCAACTCTCCTCATGAAGCTAACAGCGAACTGCATAAAGTCGTCGCTCCACATAACCGGAGGGCTTCCCACACTGTGCACCATTGGAAAAAATATATTCCCAAACATAACGAACAAACACATATTTTTCTCTTACATCCCAAATGTAAAATATACTCTCCTCCTATAATATGTAGAACATAAAGAGGCATATTCATAAACCTTAGGAACAAAGTAGTACAAAGTTTACGAGGATCTCGTAAATGCGGAGGTTATCATCGACCCCGAAACTTCGGAGGGCTTTAAAAAGATTAAAGCTATTAAATTTTTATAGAGACCCCTCTCAGTGAAGCGGCAACGCCTATGATAAGGAAGCCTGACTCAGGAGTTTCTGATGTCTTAAGATATATTTAATGCTTGATGACTTTATCGACTTGTTCTTTGATAGAGCTGAGGCATTTAAGACTTTAGTTCCTAACAAAGTTCATAGCCATTAATTATAAATAACATGCTTAGATTTAAATATAGGTAATTTTTAAGGCATTAGAGAACTGATATTTTATAGACTAATCTTATGAATGGTAATTAATGTAGATGGTGCATAAAAGATACGGTAATCGTAACCGTAGGCAGCCCTTTCCGTAACCACAACGCGGACGCGGGCCTACTTATGCACATTGTTTCGTGCATGAGGAATGTCTGGAATTAAAATAATAAATGAATTGGAATTATTTTATGGTTTGTATGTGATGTATGGATTGCATGAAAATGTATTGTGCATGCTGGCCAAGCGGATTGGCGGGTCCACTCTTTTAGAGGTGACGTAGTTTCTCAGGATTTGTAGTATCGGCTTTGTTATCCCGGGTTTGCTTGCTTTGTTTGTGAAAGACGACAAGCCTTTCACGACACTAACGGGAAAAGTTGAGGTGGTGCTATCTTGAAGCCGGCCAACACCATACGGCAGGATGCGTGTAGGTAAGTAGGTAGTGTAGGTAAGTAGGAGTTTAATATAGAAGAATCAAACCTAGATACTGGTGTGTAATGTGTATGCTTATACCGCAGTGGGCAGTGGTTTAAAATCAGCGACTATCGATCCATACTGGTCCAATTTTAGTGGTCAATTTTTGGTGCATGTAGTGCGTTTGAGATACAAGTATATGCAGGTAAAGGCAGTTTGAATTTTAATTGGGAATTTCTTGAAATCTTTATTATTATTTATTAGTGCTTGCTGTTATCATTATTATTGATGAATAGCGTGGCCAGTGTTGGACGCTCTCCGTCCAGGTGCCCAGCTTAAAGAAATTCGCCGGTGGTAGTTGGATGGGAAGAGCCGAGGATAGTGTGTGGTAGCAAGCCTATATCCAGTAGTGGAGAGACAGGCTGATGGCATGGTATGGTATGGTGCCCAGTTGGCTGTGAACTGGCTGACTTATCCCTCTCTCACAGAAGACTACTGTTAAATGTATCTAGTATGTATGCACTATGTAGGTATGTATGTACTATAGTGTTTCGATAGTGAGTAAGATATGATAGAGTTAAATTCCCATTCCATAGGATGAGGAGTATAATGCTATGAGATAAGTGTCCTATACCATTATATTCCTTAACTCATATTTCATTATCCCATTCCATCCCCTCCTTTCCCGTTAAGTAGATAGTATATTATGATAAACGCATCTCCTTATCCTATTATACCTTTTACTTCCCATTCCAACCCATCCCCCAAGAAGAAATGAGAGCTGTAATGAGTTCAGGAAACCCTCTTGTCTCGTTATGATTCCTATTCCCATCCCATTGCATTTGGAAAACCCGTTTTCCAAATGCAATCCTAAATTGGACGTGGCAACGTTTGCCAACTTTCCTTAAAAAAAATAAGAAACAACACTAAGATAATATTTCAAAGTGAATAAAAAATTTCACTGGAATAACAACAAAAACCTTAAGGGCTTTGATCGTGTGATCATACTTTATTGCTTCAACAGTTTCGCTATAAATAAGACCGCAGAAAACTTCTTTATTTGACCTCTCCGTCCAGTTACAAAGTACTTTTAATTCAAAGCACAGTTGGTAAAGGAAGAGCACACGGTGTGTTCGTCTCAAAGAGTAATTCTTCTTTTTGGCTGAACCTTGTTACTGTGTGGGATCTGATTATGCGGGCTCAGTCTGGGGCTTTGTGTAAAACTAAAGTAATGTGAGCTAAGTGAATTTTGTAGAGATTTTATGTAAGGTAATCTTACTTATTATACTTTATGAAAAAAATGTGAGATACTGTCTAAATGAGAACGCCCATATTCTTAATAATACCCTCGAAATTTCCTTGACTCAACCTCTTTATAACTATTAATTTACGACGTAGTTGTCCATCATCATTATTATAGCTTATTATCATCCATTGCTGCGAATAAGCTTCCTTTCGTTTGTGCCACCCTCTTCGGTCCCGCGCTGTTCTCATCCATAGGTCCATAGGTGTTCCTTTTTATGGAAAGACCATGGAATACGGATACGCTGTCGTAGCTATTTCACACGCCTCGTAAAAAGAGCGGGCAACAATCTATTCCTCGGCGATGTACCGTAGCGCTCAATAACACGTAGCGCAGGTACAAGCTGAAGCAGGTCTCGAGCAATATTTTAAGGGCAACGGCTCCCCCTGTTATTGGTTACCGTCGCTAGATGACGTATGCTGGTATCTCCTATCGGTATTACAGGTAGGGCGTTAAGTACGCTAAAACGCGCTTAGCCGAGGTCGCCAGGTCGACTCTGGCGCATGCTGCCGCGAGGAACTACGCCAAGGCCCCGATCGACACTGCAACATGATCCTGTTGCGACTCTCCAGTTGTTGAGTGTACCCACTACCAGATATTGTAACACAGCCGGTCACTGCAGGCAGATCTACATGGGGTCCTCCGGGGTGGGTCATGGTGTCCAATCCTTACGCCGGCGCCGCCCACGCGTTCAAGCTCATCGGATAATTTTTGCTTGTGGAAAGCTTACGATATCTATGAACGCTAAATAAGTCAAAGATTACGAACATTTATACGACTTTTAAAGACTAATTAAGACTAATTTAGGATGTTCGTATAAATAACCGATAATTCTTCTTCGTATAATAAGTATTTAACTAAATTGACAAATAATGTAGAAGAGTTTATTTAAGCCATTGCAATACAAATATGTCGATGTGGTTAAATATAGTTTTTTCTATACAATTCATGCTAAACAGAAAACTTTCCATATAGTGGGCAAAACCACAACAGATGTCTAAACTCTTCACTGACCTAGTCGTCCTCCATTCGAGAGGCCATCAACATTAGTGCAAATTATTATGGATAAACTTAACAGACTTTACTTAAACTGTGGTCATAATGACGTTGTACCCCGATCTGGTATCAGGTTACGTCAGTCACACATAAGCGCCTTTTCGTGAAAATTGTACGAAGGCTAACAATAATACACTTAGTGCGAGACGTCGCAGTGCTACGAGTAGAGAGCGGTCTTGGTCCTTACTTTGAGAATACGATTTTGTTTCGGTAAAAAACTCGATGTGATTTAGAAACGAGGTGAATTTCATATTTATTTTATTACCCACGAGGGAACGAAAATGATAAAAACCACTTTTTATTTAAGAGACAGTAGAGACAGAGGTTGATAGTAAGATAAAATCTTTAAAAAAAATGTGTTGCTTTATTAATGACTTTAGTGGTGCCCGCGACTTCGTTTGCGTGAACTTTATATTAATTCCCGAGGGAATTCTATAATGGATTCGGATAAAAAGTACAAATATTAACTCAGTACAAATCAAGTGAAATGATTTATTTGCAGTGTGAGTAGTAATCAAATACAACAGCTCGTCACATTTGCGACAATTATTGGGGCGCAAAATAAATATAAAATTATTATTAATTGAATCTTCCGGGCTACTTGGCCGAGGTCTTCTGGAATCTCTTCTCTTTCTTCCAAGCATTTCGTCAACAACTTCGGTTGACATCTTCAGTGGCGACTGCGTTCACTTTCGGAGAGATGTTATCTCTTCGGCTTCTCGAGCGCAACTGACTCGACGACTGTGGCGCACCGGTATTTATAGTGGGCGAGGGTAGTTGTGATTGTGTGTACCGAGTCTGTTTTTATCCCCACCTATCGTCTCTCTTCCCCGTGAGCTTGATGTCTTCAGAGTGTTGGATACCAGATATTACGGAGTCTTAGATTCTCTTCTTTTTTGTTAAAATTGTTGGGATGCTTGTAGATTTCAATAGCTTCCCTATTGAGACGGGAATAATAATGATTCCCGGTTGACAAGATCTTTGTGTCCCTGAAGCAGATTTCGTGGTCCCCATCCGACAAGGCATGTTTAGCTACGGCCGACTTCTCAATCTCTAATCTTCGACAATTGCCTTTATGTTCTTTAATGCGGGTATTGACACTCTGTTTTGTAGTGCCAATATACACTGACCCACAGGAGCATGGTATTTTATATACTCCAGTCGAGGACAACGGATCTCTGGGATCTTTGACTGATCTGATAATATTTCTGAGTTGGCTCATAGGCTTGAAAATGATCTTCACGTTTTTCTTTTGTAAGATCTTGCTGGTGCGATCTGTTACGCTTTTTAAGTAAGGTAAGAACGCCCTGCTTCTCTCTGAGTTGGTGTCGATATTGTCAGCTTTTTAGGCTCCTCTTTTTGGTTTTTGCACCCTCTTGATTTCGGAGACTTTGAAGGGCTTAGTTTAAATGTATCACTTCCGATTGTAGATGTATCGGTTCGCAGATTCGTTTCGCTCGGTCCATCAGCGTCTTCATCATTGCTCTCTTTTGTTTAGGATGATGATTGGAATCTTTATGTAGATATCTGTCGGTGTGGGTGGGCTTGCGGTAAACTTGATGTCCCAGACTGCCATCTCCATTTCAGCTTACTAGTACATCCAAAAACGGAAGCTTCCCATTAAGAAGAGAATCTAAAACTCTGTAATATCTGGTATCCAGCACTCTGAAGACATCAAGTTCACGGAGAAGAGAGACGAGAGGGGGGGGGGGGGGGACAAAAACAGACCCGGTACACACACAATCACAACTACCCTCGCCCACTATAAATATCGATGCGTCGATACACACCCAATCACAACTACCCTCGCCCACTATAAATACCGGTGCGCCACAGTCGTCGAGTCAGTTGCGCTCGAGAAGCCGAAGAGATAACATCTCTCCGAAAGTGAACGCAGTCGCCACTGAAGATGTCAACCGCAGTTGTTGACTAAACGTTTGGAAGGAGAAGAGATTCCAGAAGACCTCGGCCAAGTAGCCCGGTAGATTTAATTAATATGGACACCGGCCGAGAAAGCCTACACTCCATATAAATATAAAATAATTATAGAATATGACAAATTTAACGAATTCATTAGTAGGTCAATTCGATATATCAATACATTTCAAATTAATTCCAATAAAGAAAATAAGATTATTATAATAAAGATTATTTTTATAATCAATTGATTAACTACATATTAAATATAGTTTAAAATGTCAATTTAAGCTCAATAATTAAGTAAATCACGTATTCTAATTATTAAAATATAAAAACACGTAATTGAAATATAAGGAATGATTACTTTCAATTCGTCATTATCGACTTTAGTCTCCGGTCGTCCGCGGAAACAGAACGATGATTTGATTGTTTCCAGATCGGAAACAATCAAACCAAAAGTAGCATCGTTTTTTTGCTTGCGGTGTTTGGTCCACATCGTTGATATTGCGTGCCGTTTGTGCTGCGTTGTTGCCACGGTGGCACTCATGTTCGAAAATAACCAGAATTTTTAACTTTTCCACGGTCGCAAACACAACGATATCTAAGCAAAAATTCATTTGACGGAAAACAAATGACTAACTGATTTTGAAAAAGAATGTCATAGCTTTAAATTGAAATTAATCAAGGTAAGGTTGAATTAAAATTCCAAGCCAAATGCAAGATAACTAAGTTCCAAGTGGCCACTATGAACAAACGGCAATTACATAGGTAAGGCCCTAATATTATGTAATGCACTTGATAATTCACTATGTATTTTTTAACCATACAGAAAAAATATATATATAAAAGTGTTGTTATTGAGGTCAACAGAGACTACATAAGATATAACTACGCCAAGTTTCATTAAAATCCGTGAAGTAAGTACTTTTTGCGCGATACGCGTTCAGGCAGACACAAAAATTTAGCAAAAAAAAA
Organism: Sesia apiformis; assembly: GCA_914767545.1. Lineage (NCBI taxonomy): Eukaryota > Metazoa > Arthropoda > Insecta > Lepidoptera > Sesiidae > Sesia > Sesia apiformis. Next base: position 5,148,294 of record OU611958.1, read on the forward strand.
TGTTTTGACTCTGTAGCACATGTACTTTACACTGCAATTACTTAAAAAAATCAAGTACAGACACGGCTGTGTTACGATTTTATTATATGTATAGATTACGTATAGAGTATAGATAACCATATATATTGTATGTACCTTCTAGTTCAATGATTGAACTGATCAATTGAAATAGTCGAAATGGGATTGATTTTGGAACAGCTTTCAATTCAATCTGAATGTTTTTTCTTTAATAGTTTTGACATTGAAACAAAATCGCTTATTCGGTTTAGAATCAGCACAAGACTTCCAACGTGTTTGTAGCACTCGTAGCTTTGTCGGCCAGGGGGTGCGCCAGATAACGAGCAACTTCGGACTAGCATCCATCCAATCAGTTTCCGACGAATATCACATAACAAGCCACTCGTGGTGGCTTTCACTTTACTCTTCAGTGTCACAGGAGTTGGGTCACTCTTGGAAGTAACTATATTACTGTACTTCGCTCAAGTCCGTAATGGGTGATCCGTAATCCTCAGTACTGTCGCCGTGTGTCTTTAGCTTTAGTACGAAAATGATTGCTATTATCATTAAAATCATGATTTATTGGAATAGGCAGCAACCAGTGTTTTCAGATAAATGACCGAATCTAATTAATTAGAAGGGGTGCAACCCACATTCATGTAGTTTTGAGATAATAAGTATTTTACAAAATGTCGATGCGTAACCATTTTACTTTTTAAAAAGAATTAAGTTTTGTTAACTCTTTATTATTCAGATACTGATCTATTTTGTATTAAATAAGCAATCGTTTAGAAGGAAAACTATAAGAGATTCAGACCTTTTCAGGGGGTTGGTTCTTTTATGCGTTTAATACAAATTTAACTACATATATTTATCAGGAAGGAACTTTACTCATGTGATTATTGAAATAATAATTCAATGAATTAATAAACTTATGATATTGAAATAGTCAATTGTTGTAAAAACAGTTATATATTTTTAATAATTTAAATCGTTTTTTAAAGTAACAAATACTTATTATGCTTAAAATATTAATAATTTTTTAAAATAACTAAATTAAATATATAAATGTTAAAACGACATTTATTTTAACATTAAATTATTAATCTGCGTATGTTCTGAGATCAAAATGTCTTAATTTTTATAATTATAGCTACAACTATCCACGATACACATTCAATCTAGTAGCACGGAAGAATACATATTGTCATAAAACTTTACCTATAGAACAAGCATATCTTAAACTACGGAATTTGAAGTCTACAAGATGTTGAACAACTTTGAGCTAGAATCCATTCAATTAGTGCCACGAATATCACACAACTGCTACTCGTGGTGACTTTGACTTTACTGAAACTGTGAATACTAACATAGTTTGAAGTTTCAAGAACTCTGTTGCTATGAGTTGCTCGTCGACAGGAAGAAGGCGATAGTTCGTAGTTTCAAAGACTATATTTGCTGAAGGCTATAGTTATACGAGTGAGAGCGACAAATTAACAAAATGGTCTAAATTTGTAAGTCACTGTGATAGCCATAAACACCTTCACACTGCGTTTCTTTGTTCAAAATTGAATATGGCAAGTGAAAGCATCTATTGGCATCATTGTTATCACCACGTCAATGTCATTAATTTGAAGGTTTGTGACTTGTTACTATAATACGTATGTAAGGAAACACTATGATTGCTTGTAAATATCGAAACGATATTTTTATTATTACAAATATGCACGTCGTATGAAAATGCATAAGACAACACAAACCTTATTCCGTAAACTTATTAGTTTGAAATTAGTTTGGTGTGATTTGTATTCAATTAATACGGAATAAGCACCAGAGATTTTAATGGAATGAGAGATTCAGTAATTAATAAATTCGATAAAATTTAACCTCGCGATTTTTCGACTGCTGCAATTTTAGATGTTGGTGAGTATTGTCTGTCGCATCGTTCTATATTATAAAGATCAAATTCAGGTAGTTGAAAAAGTTGCTTGCAGCTCTGAACGTGGACAACCCGCCTGTCCAGTCAGCTTGTGACCATGTTTGGTGTCGAAACGTAGAATAAATTAAAACAACATAAGATAAACGTACGTTTCTAGTAAACTCGTTTCATAGTGAAATAATTAGAATCAACGGCATGCGCTGTCGCTAGTCGTTAGCTGGTACTCCATACCGTACCATACCGTTAGCCTATGTCTCCCGACTGCTGGTACTCCATACCGTGCCATACCGTTAGCCTATGTCTCCCGACTGCTGGTCTTCGGCTCTTCTAATCCAACCATCACGGGCGAAATTCTTTAAGTCGTTGGTCCACCGAGCCGGAGAGTGTCCTGCATTGCGCTTCCCGGTAGATGGCTGTTTCTTACTTACTCTTACTGTTCCCAGTTCTTACTGTTCGTTAATATTTGATTACTGTCAAACAAATCCAACCAATATGAATTGGTTATTTATTCATTTGCCACAATTACTGATCCATTCGAAAACCAAATTGATTGTTAAATTCACCGTTAATAATGGATTTGTGAATAATAGCTTCGTTTTAATAATATCGGATTTCATATGCGACGCGGTCTGTAAACAGAGTTGGATATTCTATCGCGATTGACAAATGTAATATTTTATTTACATTTTGGTTAATAATAGTCATATCAGATCTGGTATTCATTATTATTGTCGCGAAGTATCGCAAATATTTAAGTGGTAAGCTATTTATTAATTAAATAAGATAATAAAATATACATTTATCGGCACAATACTCTATTAATCGTTGTTTATGGGTTTCTTTATAATGGCAACACTATTCCTTTACGACTCGATGACGTTTACCGTTTCGTGCAGCATAAAAAAGGGGTAGATGGGAAGAATGGGTCAGTGGTCGACGACGTGGCCACGTGAAAAGGGTAGAAACGAAATAAGAGGGAGTGGAGAACAGGTGCATCGGCTGAAGATGCTCGTGCCTGATGAGTAGTATATTGAAGATAAACTGGTGAGTGATTTCCTTATGTTGAAGAATAGATCCTTGAAGAGATAAGTCGTTTCTATTATAATAATGAGACAATGCACAATGATAGTTTTATGAGAGACAATGATGAACATAATAATGTTTAGCTGATAATGGAGAGAGCTGATGAGTGTGCGCGTGGCGGTCAAGGGCAGACTAGAAGGGGTGGTGTTGGAGGTATCCCGGGGATCAGCATAAGGTCCCCAGCGCACTTGAAACACGATGCGTCGTGGTTCTTAGAATCATAAAAGGAATTTAAGAATGCCTTATAGTGATACAGATATAGGTGATACAGGTGATATAGGTGATACAGAGTAGAAAACAATGGCCAAAACTCATTTCATATCATCCAGCCAGCTGGGTTGTCTTGCATTTTTGCAGCAAGATCTATTCCGGTTTATTTCATCACCTATAAATTTACTATTCCAAACTTTTAACTTTTCCATTAATTTCAGCGCTAGCCTAGTTCCACAGTACTGGGTAAGGTCATAACTTCAATTATTGGGCGCCATTCAAATTGTATTGGAAACCTTATATGGTCATTTGTTTATTACTATTGGGATTCGTTGCTGAACAAATGAGGGAGCTACTAATTTACATTACGATGTACGTACTATTACTGGTATTATAATAAGAACAATTCTTTGGTTATGATATAACGAAGGTCAGCAAAACAAAATTAGATAATCAGAAATTTTTGCTCAGAAAATTCAAAATTGTAGATAAGAAAAATTCTATTCTCCCACAAACGTAAAAACGGCTGAAAATCTTTGTTTTCATTCCGAGTTTCGAATGTCCTATGTTGGCTTCTTCCCTTTTCCCAATTTGATATTTAGTCCAGTCAAAATAGACGAAAAAGGTATGAACTTCGGAATAATTCCGATGGACCCAATTTTATTTCGTATTGTTGTTCTCATTGCAATGTCAAAAATTACCCTTGATTTGCTGCTAAAAATTTTATCCGGTGTCAAAGGTAAAAAACTGTTATTGGAAATACCAATATCTCTTAAATGGTTAGTCCTATTGTTATTATCAAAGCTTTTACTCTAGGTCCCAAGGTTTTTTTCCTATGAATCATCGTTAGTGAAAATTATTCTGATATGTGTTTCGACTGGACAATTTACTGAATATTACATGCTTGATGATATGGCAAATACGCGATTTAGTCTAGTTAATTTATTATATATTGTATCACGTAATTTTGATAGTTTTGATATTTTTAATTTTAAAATTTGAAATTTAAGAATCATTATATTTTAAAATAAAAAGAAATCGATGCCGAAAGAAGTTTTTGATATCGTGAGACAGCCTCGAGAGAAACCGAGAAATTTTCGACGTGGTTTTGATTTTTTGCGAAACATCTCTTAAACTGTGCGTTTGGTGGAAAAGTTATACTTTCATAAATTAAACTAAAGTAAAAACTAAACTAAACTAAGGTAAAGACGGCAAAATAAAAAAAAATTGCATTAATACATAGATATGTGCAACTACGTGCAACAATATACAGATACGTGCAACTACGTGCAACAATATATATATATATATATATATATATATATATATACGACAAATTACGGAAGTAAATATTACAAGTATTAAATATATACGGAAAGGACTCGGCATCAACGTTGATGGCGAATGCATCACTCACCTTCGATTTGCCGACGATATCGTGGTCATGGCAGAATCGCTGGAGGATCTTAGCACAATGCTCGGAGACCTCAATCGAGTTTCCCAACAGGTGGGCCTTAAAATGAACATGGACAAGACGAAAATCACGTCGAATGTCCATGTCGTGCCCACCCCAGTTTCAGTCGGGAGCTCGATTCTCGAAGTTGTTGACGAGTACGTCTACCTAGGCCAAACGGTCCAACTAGGTAGGTCCAACTTCGAGAAAGAGGTCAATCGACGAATCCAACTCGGCTGGGCAGCGTTCGGGAAGCTACGCAGCGTCTTCTCGTCCAAAATACCTCAGTGCTTGAAGACGAAGGTCTTCGACCAGTGTGTGTTGCCAGTGATGACCTACGGCACCGAGACGTGGTCTCTGACTATGGGCCTCATAAATAAGCTCACTGTCGCACAGCGAGCTATGGAGAGGGCTATGCTCGGGGTTTCTCTACGTGATCGAATCAGGAATGAGGAGATCCGTAGACGAACTAAAGTCACCGACATAGCCTCTCGGGTTAGCAAGCTGAAGTGGCAGTGGGCAGGGCACATAGCTCGAAGAACCGATGGCCGATGGGGCAGACGGGTTCTCGAATGGAGACCACGTACCGGCGGACGAAGCCGAGGACGTCCATCTGCTAGATGGACAGACGACCTCATAAAGGTTGCGGGCACCCGCTGGATGCAGGTCGCTGCCGATAGGTCTAAATGGCGGACAATGGGGGAGGCCTATGTCCAGCAGTGGACGTCCAAGGGCTGAGAAGATACGACAAATTATATAGATACGACGTTAGAATTTGTACAAAATTTATTTGTACATAACTTCTGTAGCTCAATTGGCTGAGCGTCTAGTCAGTGGACAAAGTCTATTGCATGCAGTTATCTGCATGCTTTTGCATGCTTTTGCCGTTTGTACAATGAATGACACTACAATCCATTTGTAACATTTTTTCTATTTGTGTTCTTATTTCGACGCAACAAGATTCATTAACTATAAGTCTACAACACTCTGCGAAAGTCCTGGCTTCTGGCGTACTTGGCGTACCAGGGCCGTCTTAAGTCTATTCTGCGCCGGAGTGCGGGAGTGTATCCTAAGACAGTCAAACATACTATTGTGTATCCTATGACAGTCAAATATCCTATTGTGTATCCTATGACAGTCAAATATCCTATTGTGTATCCTATGACAGTCAAATATCCTATTGTGTAATTGTTTACTATAGCGTTATATTTTTTCATTACCTTTAAAAGGTGAGCGCCCGGGGTGCACCGCACCCCTTGCACCCCCTGGTAAAGACGGCCCTGTGGCGTACATTACAGTTAAATTAAAAATATTTCTATCCGCTGTTGTTAACAGAACGGATCGGAGTCCACAAACAAATGGTTTTTATCAAAGATCGGTAGTATCTCGACTTACGATCGCTGCGTTCATTTAAGGCAAGTTTAATGAGACAGTACAGTAAGGAATAAACTATCTATTATTTATTTTTAACATGTCGTTTTCGTAAGTTATTTGTACGCAGCAATAAAGGCGACATAAGGACTTTAAGTGAAGAAATTATTTAGAAATTAATTATGGCTATCTATCTATTGTCAACTTCTTCAACAATCGAGTATCCAAGCAATGTAACTGACAATATTTTGACAAAAATAAATGGACATAGATATTTCCTTTTCTTTTATATGATCATAAATCTAATAAACGTGATAAATCAAAAATTACTGTTCTTGTCTGTCTAGTCAGTTTTATAGGTTGAAAGAATTTGCACAATGTTAACAATGAAATTCATAGGAAATAATATAAATCCACGCACGACGACTTGAAAAAGTTCGCTGATAATGGCTGGAGGGGAAGAGCCGAAGATCGCGTTTGGTGGTGAGTCTTGGCAGAGACTTACTAGATGTCCAGCGGTGGAATTACACAGACTGATGGTGTGGTATGTATAATACCACTACCACTACAATTATACCACTACAGAATCAATATAATTCTGTTAATCCGGACTTACAAATAATACTTCATTTAACACTATATTGAAGAAATCTAACTAGTTTCACTAAACCGATTCATTGCTAATTATTCATCAGAGTGCCGTGAAACGTAATAAGTTTTTACACCTCAGTTTTCACACTTGAGCCCTGCGTAGGAGCACCTCGTTAGTATGCAGGACCACGGTTCTCATCAGCGTAAATCCTTTTTATCGATAATTTTAATAAGTGTACGCAGGGCCTGCTTCAAAGACGCCGGCATGGTAATAACTAGTGATGTATGCTCAGGTTAATCAATAACGATAAAGAAAACATCTTCATATTAAATCGATGATTTTTAAAAGTGGCTCAGGTTGATGAAATCTGTATTGATTATAAAGAAACTTTTTAAACGCGAGTTCTGTTCAAAGTGTCTAAAATTCAACTGAATTATTTTTATTCGTTATTATTTCAATCGATGGTTGTTTTATATATATTGTTTTACAAATACAATAAATACTTGTGAAGTACTTATTTGCTGGTAATTTTGAGTATTAAGTCTATGGAAGGCAATTACCTGTAGCGGTTAGTCCTCGGTATATATGCACATATTTTTAAGAATGATCATACGATATAAGAATAAATATTAATCAATATCATATCGCTATCAATCAATATCAAGTTATAACCACCCATAAAATCCTGATAAAATCACGAGTGACTGTAAATCACCAGTAATATGGTAGTGTGAATGCTTATTTCATTCAAGCAAAAACAAAACCTACAATATAACCTCAGCAAAAACCTACTATTTTTTACGTAATAGGGCTTCTTTAAGAGAAATTTCAAACATATAGATATATAAAAACAGCTACATATAATAACAAAGATATATAATAACTTCATTGTCTTTATTTACTGTGTGACTAACGACTCGTATTTGTACAAGGAGTTTAGTTCTATAAAAGTGAGGTTATTCGATACACGGCTACTCTACATCAATAGAAGTATCCTAATAAACTAACATAATGTGTCAATTAACACAAAATTTATTCTCAAAAATTAATTCATTGACACTGACTAGCGTACAGATAAGAACTAACTTACCGCTCCGTATGGAAGCTTTAAAGATCTTGGAGATAATATGGGCGCACAATATTGAACGGAAGCCGTATAAGTACGTTTATTGACTAAGATGCTAATGTCTCGTTAATGATTTCATTAAGAATAATCCATATAAATACAATCAGAATCTTAATATATATGAGAATGTTATTGAACAAATCTTGCATAAATAAATCGATTTTTGAAAATCAATGTAAGTTCTAAAAAATAATACTACTTTTTTTATAGACTAGTGGGCCGACGAGCAAGCGGTCCCACGTGATGGTAAGTGCTACCGCCGCCCATGGACACCTGCAACACCAGGAGGTATGCGGGCGCGCCGCCGACCTTGCAAAATACTATTCACAGCTCTCTTGAAGAATCCCATATCGTAGCCAGCCATGTAGCCATTCTATCCAGCAAAGTTCATCACACACAAGTTTACACTTTTTTACGCAATGACTAAATCTATATTGTTGACCACATTCCAAAGTCAAAATATTTGTTTTTACATATTAATTTTACCCAAATACAAATTTGGGTAAAATTTGGTTATCAATATTATGGGGGAGGCGAGTCGTCGAATGGTTACCACGTACTGGGACCCACGTACGTAGCGTGGGTCGCCCCGCCCTCCGGCCACTTGGACTGACCACTTGAAGAAAGTCGCCGGCAGTGGCTGGATGAGAAGAGCTGAAGACCGCGTGTGGTGACGGTCCTTGGCAGAGGCCTATAACCAGCAGTGGAGAGACACAGGCTGATGGTATGGTATGGCATGTGATAACCTGATAACACTTCACTATCCTCAAGACTGTGAGTGACAAGTATCTTTGTACTGCCTTTTCATTTCTTATTTCATTCTCTTATGTATAATTTGTTTGTTCTTACCTTTACTATCCGTTTAAAATGCTGAGCGGAACGACCTTCAAGCGACTGACGTCACTTAGTACCGTCCACAACGTAAATGTGTAATATAAATTAATTATGTGTTTTTTTTTATACTGAACTATCACGTAAAATTAAGCGTTTATCGTGTTTCTGTCGCGTTGAGATGTTCCGATTAGCGTTGATGACGCGACGCTATTTTGTTGTTAGTGTCGTTTGGAACGGTATCGAATGTGCACGTGTCCTTTGAACGATTTGACTATTTTTGTTGTAATTTAATTGTTATTTGTTCATTGTTATAATTTTTGTTATTTATTCTTTACGTTTTACTTATAATTTGTTCGAAATGAATAATAGACGTGGTCCACTTAAAAATGAGTCACGAAACATTATTGTAAAAGTACATGAGTACTTTCAAATAGAAAGAGACTCATGCAGTGAAATGTTGAGAGATTTGACTAAATTACAAAAAAGTGCTCAAGATTCCATCGAGGTTGTTCTATCTCGTAAATAATACATATTATAATAATATTAATTAGTATCCTTTTTCTCTTAACCCTACCCGTATATGCGTCATCTAACATTTACTTTGACAAGGTTCCTTCCGCTCAACAATTTGAACGGATAATACTGTGAGTTGTTGTGTCGGAATAAATTGATATCAATATAAATAAATAACGCCACACTCAATGGCCCACACTAGGACTCCCTATGTAGTGGGTCCAGAGACACATACAGAGATAAACACAAACACACACCCAGACCCGAACATACAATTGTCTTTTTTTTTTATTACTAAACTAATGTATATGCGACCGGATATCGAACCCGGAACCTTTTGCACGCAAGCTGGGTCACTATGATTATGTCTAATGAGCTTTGTTCTGCATAATTTTAAAGAGTGTTTTCAGTCATATAATAATAATAAGCTTTAGATATATCTAAAATTATTAAACATACATCTTAACATTATTGATTATTATGATACATTATTGATATTAACAGAAGTGTTCGCGTAATTATATATTACATATATGATAAACAGCAAATTACCGTACACTGTTCTATCTTGTCTTTATGTTATTCTATATTCAAAAGCATACGAAGAAATAGTAAGAGCAATGCAGTGTTCAACTGCACCTGACCGTTAAATTCACGACATATTACATTTAATAAATGCAGGAGTTTTTATCTGGTAACCGCCGAACATCTTAATTGTTTCGGTCACTTTTATGTGCAGGCAATGAAATGATGTTTTAATTAACTCAAAGATTGATTTTATACTGATAACGTGGAGTCGGCTTTCCGTGCGTTTTAATTTAAATGCTCGATAAAATTGCAGTCAGTTCTTTAATAAATAATTAGTTTGTCATTAAATTAACGGGGTCTTAAATTGGAAGCCTGAATACTTTTGTTTTTATATACTATGTTAAAAATAAATCGAAATTAAAGATCAGTATCTGTCATTCTTGTTTTTTTTCTTTCTTTTCATATATGGCAATGTTGCAATCAGTACATTCTGCCAGTGTGAAGTTTTTCTTTGGAATTGCAAAGTCAAAAATGCATCATATTAATGTCCAGTCCCATCAAGATAAGTCAGTACAGTTCCTTCGCAGTCAGGAGTCGCTCAGTAAAGTGATAGTAGGTTCACTGAGGACCGAAGTTGACTCCTTGGAAGCATACTAAAAATGCAGTCATATGCTTTTATTTGATTATTACAAACAATACGCACAAAACACTTTGAAGCTTAATAAACTATCACTATTAAACAACAAAACGTACAATACACAATTTTTATAATAATCAAACAAAAACTCAACATTATCTACTTATCGAGTTCCCGCCAAAAAATCACAATCATTTTTGTGGTGTTGTTATTTTGTCGTAATTAATTGTTGTTGGACTATGTTATTTCTAGTGATGTAAAAATCGGCGGTGAGCGCTCAGTCCTCGCCATTGAATCTTAAGAACCTTAACCGTTTTGGACTTGAGCTTTTAACTTCGAGGGCTTAAGACCGTCAATACTTTAAAAACTTGAACTATAACGCTCTCGAGCGCTTAACGCTCGACTCTTAAAAGTTTATTTGCGCTCACTCAGCGCTCATTTTTACAGCACTATTTATTTCATAAAGGAGCTTATAATTATAACACTTTTGGAATGATTTTTTTATTCTAAGTTAGTATAATAGTATTAATTTTAGTCAATTTTGTAATAACTTCTTACACGATCTAATAAAATATTCGAGCCTTACCGTTGTCCATAGTGCCGTTTGTCCAAGTGGCCACTTTGAACTTAGTTATCGTGTGTTTGACTTGGAATTCCAAATTCAAATTTATTTCAATTTAAAATCTATGACATTATTTTTCAAAATCCATTTGTTTTTCCATCAAAAACGACTTTTGCTTAGATATCGTTGTGTTTGCTACCATGAAAAATTAATAATTCGCGTTATTTTTGAATATGAGTTTCGTCGTGGCAGAACGCAGCACAGACGACATGCAATATCAACGACGTGTACGGACCAAACACCGCAAACGAACGCACGGTGCGTTTTTGGTTTGATCGATTCCGTTCTGGAAATTTAGACCTCAACAACAAGCCCCGTGGTCGACTGGAGACTAAAGTCGATAATAACGAGGTGAGAGCAATAATGGTGAAAGACATGTTTCATCTCAAACATGTCTGAGCTAGCAGCAGCCTTCGGCGTAAATGACAAGACGATATTGATTCATTTACATCAAATTGGGAAGTGAAGAAGCTCGGAAAGTGGGTATCGTATGATCTTAATGAAAATCAGCTGCAAAGACGCGTCGAAGCATGCTGGCACAAAAATGAAGGGATTCTGAACCGTATTGTCACTTGTGATGAGAAGTGGATCCTGTATGATAATCGTAAACGTTCGTCCCAATGGCTGAACCCATGACACGGTCAAACAATGTCCCAAACGTTAACTGAGTCATAAGAAGCTCATGGTAACTATATCGTAGTCCTGTGCCGGTATTATCCACTACAGCTTCTTGAGATCTGGCACAACAATTAATGTAGATATGCACTGTGAAGAACTGCAAACGATAATGGACAAGCTCACTATCAAACAACCGAGTCTCGTCAATCGCTCTAGTCCACTGCTTTTCCATGATAACGCTCGCCCACACACTTCACAACAACAGATAGTCTCGAAGTTATGGGAGCTTCGACTGGAAACTTTCCGTCACCTAATGTACTTGCCCTTGCCTAGTCAGACCTTGCCCCTACTGACTACCATTTTTTCGGAATTTGGATAACTTTTTACAGGGAAAAAATTAAACTCCGATGAGGCAGTGAAAATCATCTTCAGAGAATTCATCGAATCCCATCCCTAGGAGTTCTATAGCAGAGGCATCAATCAACTTCCATAAAAATTGCAAAAGTGCATTAATAGTAATGGGCAATACTTCGATTAATTAAATACAAAATCAAGTATCAATTATCGTACAAAAAAAGTATTTCAATTTTTCCATATAAAACGGCAATTTCATAGTACCTAATAGTACTTTAGGAAATTTTTACTTTCTTTTTACTTTTAATGTCTAATGATAATTTAGCTACTCACAGTTGAAAATATACGGACAACAGAATTGCGAAGACTTATTTTCTAACACTTATACTAAAAGCGTTTTAGAGTAAAGCACAGTCTAACAAAATCTCCGTCACTTATTTAAGACTATAAAATCATTGCATTATGCTTAAGCTTGCTAAGCGGCGCTTAGAATCTGTACCACTGCAACTACATCTGGTTTAATTTAAACCACTTAATACAAAACACAAACAACTGAAACTTATATTGTATTATACTAACAAAGTTTCAGATGATAACTATATTCTGTTCAAGTTAAGAAAACTAATGTCATCATTATCAGTCACGTGATTTCACGTCTTCGCAGTAGCCTAGCTGGTACGATACAATTATCGATCGACTTCGATTGACCAATTAACGCTGTATTATGCTACATTGGACCGATAACGTCACTTTTCCTAATGTGAATAGAGTATACCCTAATAATTTTCTTATTACTTCGAAAACAGTTTTAATAATAATCTAAATGATACTAAAATGTGAATCTAAATGTTTTTAATAAGCTAGTATCTGACGCCCTTCGGCGATGCGAATCGGCGACTTGTGGTTGGCCGTTAAAGTGACATGAGAAGAGTAGAAGATTATTTTGACACCTAAGTCGCCCCCAGCGCCGGATTGGTCACTGGGCTTTTAACAAGCGGAATCACTCGGTAGGCTTGATCGCACGGGCGACATGAAGAAAGACAACGTGACTAACGGTAACAGCGCCACCCATCGAGAGGGTGTGAGATGACTACTAACGAGAAGATTATTACGTGGTGGTGGGCCTTAGGAGAGGCATATATTCAGCAGTGGAGAGATATAAACAGGTAGTATATTATGTAATTATAAATAAAGCGAAAAATATATTATATGAACAATGAAATTTGTCTCTAAGCTGTAGGCACCCATTGCTTTAGAAATAAGGCTTAAAAATATAACGAAATACTTACAACACTTTCAACACTTACAGTTATTTTATGGCATTTGATTTAGTTTTTTTTAAGTATGACATCAGATATGAACACATTCAAAGTAGTTAAAACAGATCACAATATGGAACAGCATGTCCATATATATATATGTATGTGTGTAGGTACAGAGTAAAGAGAATGAGCGAACTTGTCCGGAGCAGGGGTCTTAATTAAATATATCATATCCAGAGCCGGTCACAGCTGGCCCCTTGGTAACGCCCAATGAGCCTACGTACTATATAATAAACGTCGAGGTTGAAAATATCCATTAGGTATAGCCTACCTAATGGACATAACAAAATCAGTATTTGTGAAAATGACTCTTGTTCTATTGTATTTTATTCTTTTAGGAAAACTTACACCTAAACAATGTAAACACAGCCTACGTGGTACAAAAGTCTGCACACTGCTTATACTGTCACACCCATGCACACCAAAACTCACAGGCGTACGCGCATTTTTACAAGCTTTTATTCAACTCGACTTGTTAGTATGTGTGGGTCAAATTTTGCAGCTGAATTTTAAACCAGTTTCACCTAACCGATTGAGCTAAAATTTTGCACACACTTTTGAGGCTGGTGACAATACAATCTAATAGACTCAGTTATGTATTTTTTTCAAAATGGCCGCCGCTATAATTTGTTCAAAATTTGTTATTTGTGGGTTAAGACATTTGACTTAGGCCATCGATATACTAACTAAAACGAATAAAATAAAATAATATATAAAAAAATAGTTAAACGCTAATATATAGCGTTTATGCAAGCCATGTACTAAAACGAATAAAATAGTTTATATTCAATATAAACTTTATATTCAGTTTATATTCAACGAATAAAATAGAGAGACAAGCTTGTTCTCAACAAGCTTGTCGCGCCAATTGTAAATGGTACCTACTTTTATGAATATTTCGCTTTTTTATATTAATTATCTTTTTTTTAATCGTAGACGTTCGCTTCATTCTCTCCCTTTCACACACTCGCCTAAACACTGAGTCTTACATTAGAGCTAGTGTATGCCTTTCCTAATTTTTTTTTAAATTAATACATATGTATAATATACTCGTAACATAGTAGAATCTGTTATTGGCAATAAGTTATCAAACTTATACATATATTTCAGTTGCTTATTTCTCTTTTTTGTTGTAGTAACATGTTTACAAATAAATAAATGAATAAAATAAAATAAAACAAGGAATTTGACTACAAATTTGTGTGACAATAAATATGTTTCAGTTTTCATACAAATAGGTGGTTTAAATACGCTTAATTCATGGTAGAACGTTAAAGACATTTTGATTTAACACTTAGAACATCTCAAAGTACAATACATAATAACAAAATGAAATTGCTAATAAAATGTATACCTAGGCTTCATTTTTGAAAAACAAAAACGCTTCTTTCCCGCGTTTTAAATGTCCAGTGCGTTAGTAAAACTTTGTCGCTAAATGTTTGGAACTTGTACAACTAATAGGTACAGAAGTTTGAATCGTTGGACCTGTACGTACGATGCCAATTTCAGCAATTGAAACATCCAGGATTTATTTACTTAAAAGAATAACAAAGGCTGAATTTCAAAATGAGTGATAATCGCCATTTGACCATCTAAATTTGCTCTGCATCCTTTTCAACTCCACAACATGAAAAGAGGCGCAACATAAATTGTCAAAGGGGGATAATCACATGTTCTGAAATAGCTCTTGATTCGCGTTTGTGAAAATGCATTCTTTGCAAACGCACAGAATAAATAAATCTCAATTGAAATTGAAAGGGATAATGGTATAAAAAGTTATGAAAAAAGGAAAAATATGCCGGTTGGCACAACTGAATGACTGTAGTGACAAGGATTAGACTACATTATACTCGTAGATTGCATAGATTACGCGAGCGCGCCGGTATCCTCCGAACTGCGATACTGTTTACATCTTTAATTAGTGTTAATAATATAATTATTCGAAGTAGATATCATCTTTTATTTCACATAGTCGAGAGTGTATTATTAAAACGTCCCACCATCATCATAACTACTCCACTACAAAAACCTTACCATATATGACTAACATTCTTCTGTGTTACTAAACAGTTTACATATTCCAGTCTAATTAAGAATATCAACAAAACCAGTTGCTCTTCCTTTTGACATCAACTCCATCTGAGGTCCTGTGAAAACTAAACCTTCGTTGAAAAAAAAAATCTAACTACACCTAAAAATAATCCATCATGATTATAAAGTAACTAAAAGCGGTGATAGCCTGTAGGTATATATACTCGACACTCATTCATGAGCTCGTGAATTCAAATTATCGACTTGTACCATTGCATTTTTATTTAACTACGGACTTAAAAGAAAATTTCACTAGTTTGCATTTAACAGAAACAAAAAAATATCTGATGCATCTGTGTTCACAATCCGCACTTAGCTCGCCTGTTGCTTTATAGCCCAAAATCTATTGATTTACTAAAGAAGATCTGTGCCCTGCAGTGGAACGTTAAAAAATCTGAAGAAAAAATATAACTGCAAACAAATTTATCATCAAATGTCGAAGAAATTTCCACAGAGACTGAGCAATCTTTGCCTTTCGATAAGGTACTATTCCCGGTCGACTTGCAATGTCAAAGCGGCAATTGCAATCTTGCTCGACAATTTTTCAATATCATCAAATTGTGAAACAACGGAATGGAAAAGTGCAACGCGACCATATTACACTAGAAACAGCATCGCATCTTTGCAAAAAAGCTAATGCGCGGCACATACACAAATGTGTCGCTTACACGGTATAGTGTGCGGGGAAATACATTTGCAAGCGCGATAGCTATACTGCAATGACTAATGGCAATGACAATCGCGTTTAATAATAACAGGATTACTAATACATGTATGCATGTATGTATGTATATGTTTATTTATATTATGGTTTTTAATTAATTTGCGTCACTATTAACTATAGTTTTACTTAATCTTACCATTGCGCCTACCGCGCCACCTCTGCATAGCCCAAAGGTTGACTGTGAGATAATGCTTCTAAGCATTAGGTCCGCATTTTGTCGTTTTACGCAATAAAGAACAAATAACTAAATACAGGTAAAAAGACCCGCATCACCTAAACATTAGATTTATATTATTAAAGTTAACAACATTTTCTTTTTTCTGAACTTGATATTATCCTCGATAAAAGTTATTCTTTAAATGAAGTCTCTGATTTTGTTACTTTGTAGTACTTACTCTATGCTACTGCGAACAGTAATGCCGCACATTCCATTCATACACAGCTGCTAATCGAATCGCTGAAACCTATGTATATCTATGTAAATCATTGCTAGAGTACCTCCGCGATGCGAGTGAGTTTAAAAGTGAGAATTTTAAAAAGAATTTTTAGATTGTGAGAATTTTAAAAAGTCGTAGTAAAATGTTGTTAATTTTGTGGAAAGAAGTTCAATGTTAAGAGAGTACAGGTATTTTTTATTTAACCCTGATATCTCAAATACTTGCAATGAAGTATTCATCCAGGGTTCTGGTATACGAAACAGCTGGTCGCAGCGAGCAATGGCGCCGGTTGATCACGTGATCGCGCTGCTAGTCGCTAAGACATGCGACCACGTGTGCTACCACAATCTATCATAAAACCATAGAGGACTCTCCAGTACTACAGTATTGCGCCTGCGATACCGTGCGGCTAGCGGCGGTTGGCCGCTCGGTTGCGCGGCCAGGAATTACATCGCGCGATTGAGCTACACCGTGTACATTATCAAGCGATTCCATACACCTCCTTTAGATCTGTCGGTCGCCTGATCGTGAATTGTCGAAACCCAAGGATACCGTGCTCCCGACGCCTCTGCCTCTGTGTATGGTAAAGTGTACTCGTAGACTATCATCTCTGTTTTTCAGAATGGCGTGAAGCTTGAATACTGTTATTTTTTGTCTTGTGACTCGAGGGAGTTGAGTGTAACGTGCACGACAGACTGACAATAAGACCAGTGTCTCCCCACTTAATATTGTAGTATTTCTCCAGGACATCCCCAGGGACGAGATTCGACTGAACAATTTAATAAGAAATCGCGGTTCTTTTATTGGATAGTACGTCAACTACAAGTACCTTTACCATAGACATTTATGTTTTTTTAATTAGAAACTTTTTAGGTGTTGATGAACTAAGTCTATATTAAGTCTAAATCAGATATTAGATTTGAGATATTAGGGCATGAAATAAAATATTGTCTATACTCGGTTCAGTGAACTACTATATCTCTGCTGACTAATACACGAAATGTTCTACCATTCCATACCAGTCCATTTTTTTCCCATTTCTAATCCATTCTAATCCGATTCCAATCCATTTAAAAGCGACTAGTTTCTATAAACAAAATATTCTTAAGCCCTTAGTACTAGGGGGCGTATTACAGACTCTTCATACCAGTCACCTTACGCCGTGAAATAAACTGCCTTGAAATTTCATATTATGAACGCATTAGATACGATTTTTGTAAAAGATCATCTTACTTATACACTAGATTTTATAATTCTTCACTATGAATGAAAGAAAATTAAAGTCATTTAGTCACTTGAATCGCGTAATACGAAACAAAACAAGAGAGTTTAGAGCTGTAAACTGATTTGCTTGGAAATTCAATGGTTCATCAAAAGTTCATAAGATCTGAATAAAATAGCGGGATTGTTAAACGGCATCTGAATCATTATTTATTAATTTATCCAAAACCTAATGTCCATGGAATTGCATTTTTATTGTGAAAAATATTTCCCTTTTTTAAAAAAACTTATTAGCGAAAGCGTTATTTAAGCTTTCTGTTATTTAGTAACAGTAAAGGTTAAAAGCTTTCAATTAAAAACGATACTCATAGTCGAAAGTTAGCTGAATTTTCCTCAATTAAACTTTATGGTCGTTACGCTCTATAACTGTCGAATAGTTTTGGTGAAATTAATAGCTGTTCAATTAATGTTTGGATGAGTTCTCTTAAATTTGTTTATCGTTATGAAGAATTATTTTTGTTTAAGTGGAAACTGAAATTATTATTAGTCTTTGGGTGCCATACTGTATGTACACTATTTCTTCCAAGCTTACACACTTTGAAGAAATAGTGTTAATTTTTTTAAATTATGAATGTTTAAAGATCGTTTCTTTTATTATTAATTTCTTTTACATTAAAAGGTTTCATTTGTGTTGTGACGTAAAAAAATCTATATACAAAATGTAGCTACATAGAAAATTCCACAGCATGCGAAGCGTTTACACTGTATTATTAATATAAACTAAAGATTAATACCAAGGGTATAAACCCTTGATAGATCATACGCTTTATTTACAGAACTTATCATATAGGATGTAGCCTATTAATTTTCGAAGCCTCATGGATTCCGTTCATGATTATAAGTGAATTGCCATAAATATTTTACAAAAGTTTTGATGTCGATTACAGCCTGTAATCAAAAAATGAACTATTATATTGAAATGTATCCAGGATTAAATAAAATTTTGTCAACATCCTAACAAAACTAGCAAATTTTATTGTACAGCTTTTTAAAATTCTGTACTTTTTTAAATAATTCAATGTATCGTAGGTGTACTAGCAACAATTTACATAGATGTAGGTGTCTAATAGTGTGGTTCGATTAGCAACGGTTTATGAATGGCGTGTGCGACGTTACCGCTAGCAGCAGCGTATATTGAATATACAGCGCAATAAAGTCAGAGACTTTATTTAATTTTGTTTTTTCCGCAAAATACCAAGTACAGAAAAAGTCGTAAAACGAAAGTGATTAGTTTTAATGATAGCAAGATATATGCATTTGGGTTAAGAGAATGCATGTATATTTATGTATCATTTAGTTACCATTTTTCTACGAAACGGCGCGACCGATTTTGAATCGGATTTTGTAAACGTATAATTGTAAACCTGGAACATGTTTGAGGATAAGTGTTGCTGTTATTACTCACCAGGGGGCGCTGCTGTGCCAAGTTAAATGTTGTAATGCTTTTTAACTTCTAAACGAATGTACTTATTGTAATTCATCTTTTTGAAGTTACCATCTGATGCTGAAGCCTAAGGTGGATAAGGGAACTCGTTAAAATTTGACGGTAGAACTATCTTGTTTGGACTAATTTTTTGGCGATGTTTATTTAGTTCGATGAATAGTTCTAGTACAAAGGGAAGGACGATGCTGTATACAGCAGACTGGGCGTGTCTGAATTTTCTCACTGTCACAGATGACATAGCGAGACAAACAAGTTCGGAAGTGAGTGAAAGTTGTCAAAACTCGAGTCCTTTCCTTTCTCATTTCATGCTATTCCGCCCCGATTTTCTCATCCGGTGGATTGAGGAAAGCGAGATGGACAGGATGACATGAGATATCCCATTCCCCTTCTATCCCAAGCCCTTTCTAATCCTTATTCTCAATTCAAATTTTGAAATAATAATATAATTGAAATAGCGAAATATAAGGTGCAACTACACAAGTGAGACCCTAGCAGCGATATTCTCGCCCGTGAAACTAATTTCATTAGTAGTAACTATATGGCTATTGCCGAGCGCGTCTACACACGGCAGATATCGCCGGCGTATCGCCTATTGAAATTAGTGGCACGGACGAGAATATCGCCGCGAGAGACTCGCTCGTGTAGTTGACTCTTAAATATTACGCGCGGCTAATGGAAAATATTCAACATAATGAGATATGGTGGTGCTTTCCTCGCGTTATATTACCCGTCAGATGAAATAGGGTGGGATGGGATTGGATAAGATAATATTGGATGTTTCTTAAATAAAAAGCCCAAAATTAAACATTTTGATAAAACTTCCGACGGTTAAAGAAACAAGACCTTTCGTTACGCACGACGACGGTGACAGATTGTATTAAACTATTTCAGATTATAAATAAGACTGCTGACTGGTTTATATTTTTATTTTAACCTTTTCAAAGGTAATTAGAGATTTTTAACCGTCGGGGGTTTTATGCAAATTTTTATTTTCTATTAGTTTTTGCTTTAAACTTAAGTTTACTCTACATTTAAATTTAAATACTTAAAGGTTAAATACTTTAAAGTAAATTTTAGTTCCATATTATCTATACTCGTCGCCAGTGATGGCGTCGTCAGATGTGACTGGATATGAAACTTTTAATTAAGACACGCCTTCTGTTACCAACGGTGTTCTTGTGAATGTAATAAAATTTAAAATTGACATTGAGCTTTAGAAGAAATCATTTTTTTATTTCTATCGCATAATTATTGTTTTAGTAGAGAGACAATTATAATAATAATATAACGTAGTTATAAATTACAAATCAATAGAAAATAGAAATGTCCTTAAAATCCCGCGTCACAAGGCGAATAGATGCAGACGGCCGTCAGTCCCAAAAAATGGTAAGTGGTTACCGCCGCCTATAAACCGTGGCAATACCAAGGCGGATGCGGGTGCACTGCCAATGTTATTAACGTTCCTTCCATCATAAATTAATAAAAGTAGTTGAAAAATAGCATTTCAAATAGTCTAAATATAGCCGTTCCCAACTCTTTTAGTATCCACAGCTGGACATGGACTTCCTCACGCACGTTGTCTTGCGTACGAGGGATGTAGGTATGGCCTTAAAACACCACACTGGCTAATCGTGTTGGCGACTCCACTCTATTAGAAGTGGTGTAGTTCATCAGGATTTGTAGCAGTTGCTTTGTAATACGCTTCTAATAACCTAAATGTATGCACTAATTATTTTTCACTTGTTTAAAATGGAAGAAAACTGAGGAAAGAAAAGATCAAAAATCAAGAGTATTTTGAAACTCGACTAAAAAGAAATTAATTGACGAAGAATTTATTAAAATATACTTATTCGCACAGATCTAATGTTTCTGCTACGATTCGTAAATTAAATTTAAACTCAATATGCAAATGAGCTAAAAATGAGAGACAAACGAAAATTAGAATAATGTTGAAACTGTGTTTTCTGTAAAACAATGATAGAAAGATATATAAAATCTAAGTGAAATTTATGAAAGTCAAATTTATTATAAGTCTCCTTGTAACTGAATTGTCTACATTAATATATTGCGTCAGATATTTCTTTATAGAAAGAAGGTGAAAGACGAGCATACAGTCCACCCCGTGGTAAGTTGATACTGTCGTCCATGGACACCCGCGGTACATGCCAACGACAGTCCCAGAATGACAAACGTTAGCACGCTCCCGAATGCGCTGCCTACTTTTAGAGATTTAGGATTTAATTTGGAGAAGGGGTTAGTAAAATGGGGAGGGATGAGAATGGGCTCTGGCACTAACTACGGAAACACGTATTAAATATTATTAGGTATTACATTAGTATTTTTTGGGGGAATAGGATGAAATGGGAAATGTTGTATTATACATTTTCAGGAAGGTTATTACCCCGGACTTTGCATAATTGTGGTTAGGTATATTATGCGTAATTCTGATTTGTACTCGATCTGAACAAGCAATTGACTTGCACACCTTAAGCACAAATTTCTTGGAATTACGTAATTATTACACATAGCAATAACTAATATACATTTTATACGTAGTGTGACTTATTACTAACAAGGTTCTACGAACTCAAGACATTGTATCTACAATTTGTAAATTAAGCCTGGCATGAAATATTAAAATTTATTGTATCTACATACATTGAAATACATAAGACAGTACATACGTTGATTAGTCATTGTAATACTAATTTAAAGTCAATTTATCTTGTAACAAGCATTCAAACAAAGACTAAGCGGGGAGGATTGTCTTAATATAAATGCAGAAGCATGCAAAAGGTTGGTGGCGAGACGAACCAAATAGATTGCGATACGCAAAGGGCGTGGCAGATAGTCATTCAATGTCCTTTCTTTTACCCTTTAATTAACTTTTTGCAACTGCATAGTTGCAATGGAGCTGAGAAAGTAATTTTACACTAGATTAAAGTTCAGGAGATTATATAATGATCAATTGTACCTCTATTAAAAAAGATAACCTGAGTATTAGAAAGGTAAAGATAACAGGTTTTCCTTTCAAGAATATTACGTCTGGACTTCAAGACTTCATAAAATTGGAAAAAATTTTTTTTTTGGTTCGGAATGGGTAAATTCTTGTTTCTCTAATGGCCTTTCAAGAGTCACCGGACGTATGGTTAGGGCGAGCACAGAAGGCGCTCAGCCAGCAGCAATGAGTGTGTGCAGCAACGAGCCTAAGAGCTCCCCCGCCGGTAGACCGGCGCGCCGGAACAGACCTCGGCTTAGGGCGTTGCTTTGCGAGGGTACCGCGGGATCGCGAGTCGGTGGGAAGCGCCCAGGCACGTACCTGGTAAAAATGTAGGCTGAAGGCCGGTGTGTGTTCATGGTGTAGCGAGGGTGATATCCTGGTCTGCGTCACCTGCGGCCGGCGGGGACGGTGTATATGTGAAGTCTGTGAGTGTAGTGTAAGAACCGCATTGGCAGCAGTAAGAACCGCATCGGGGGCGTCTGAGACGTGCCGAGGCCGACGACGACGACGACAACGGGCAACGATCATTCCTATCGGGGACGTAGGTTAGGCTATCATATATTTATTACGTATATAACGAATAATATATAGCATATTCCAAATGATAAGACTAACATTTAAGATATTTTGCTGCCTAAAATGCCTTTTGTTTAGAATACGTCATTCTTTTCATCTACTGATGCCAATGTGCGCAAAGTGCGTAAAATTATCTAGTATTTTGCAATATCTAGTACTTTATACCGCGAATTCTGAGGGGGAGAGTGCACGCTGCAATCCAACAGCCGCTGGGCGCACTCGACTGGCCACGTTACCCCTCTCTCACAGAAGACTATCTTGAAATGTACTGCATTTCCCACTTTATCTTATTTCTCTAATGTACGTACGTGTTTCGGTAGTGAGTGAGATGTGCCAGAGCCCATTCCCATCCTATCCCTCCGCATTTCCTCAACCCTTTCTCCAAATCCATTCCTATATCCAAAGGTAGGCAGTGCATCCGGGGGCGTGCCAACGTTTGTCATTTTGGACTAATGTTGGCATATATCACGGATGTCTATGGGCTACAGTATCCACTTACTATCAGGTGGACTGTATGCTCGTCTGACACCTTCGTCCATAAAAAAAAAAACCCGAACGTTGTGAAATGAACTACCAGCCGAGGTTTTTCCATTACGCTACGATACCTATAGGACTCTTCATAAGAGCTATGAACAGGATTCTGCAAGGTCGGCAGCGCACCCATAAGCCCCCTGGTGTTGCAGGTGTCCATGGGCGGCGGTGACCACTTACCATTACGTGGCCCGCCCGCTTATCGGCTGACTATTCTATCAAAAAGAAGTATCGAGACGGAGATATTCTAGCTGAAGGAATATCTAAAAATTGAAAACCCATTACTAATTTCAAGAAAAAATATACAAAATTGCAAAATATGAACAAGTAATGTTCAAAAAATAGAACAAAGTTATAGTAGAAAATTTGTTTTAAGAAAACTCATAAGCATGATGATTTGATTAAAAATAATTATAATTATAATTTAAAAATGCTAAAGGGAAAAGGAGACGCGAATAATGTGCCACAATTAATATCGGTGACTCCAATATTTTAACGTTGCATTGGCCGAGCAAATACAGTTTCAGGTAGTCTCCAGATAACTTATTCAATTCTAAAGAAGATTGCCTCTGAAAAAGATAAAGTTAGACGTTAAGAAACGTCTGCAAACTAACATCACATCAGTACTCGAGGGAGTTTGGAAGTTTGTCGCAGCCAATGGAAACTGTATTTGAGACATCGATATGTATAAAGACTAGTTTAGAACTAATTTACTTGGGACAATAGTTCTCGATTCTAGACGAACGTGAAAATGATTGAATTAAAAACTAAAAGTGACGGTAATTTTGATTTCATTTTTTGTTTAAGACTAAGAAATGACAATAAGAAATAAGTTTATTTATATACTTTATTGTACACCCAATTGTTAGAAATAGTTCCTGAAAATGATAAAAATTCATACAGAAGGCGTACTTACCCCTTTAATCGTTAATATAACATACTTTAATGGTATCGTTGATCTTAATTATATACCTATTATAGTAGGTCTGCCGTTGATAATATACACCTCAGAAATTTATCATCGGTACTACAAAAAAAATTCAATGTTTCAAGAAGAAGCTAATAAGTAAAATCTTAGTAAGGTCTGTAATAAATAATTTAATTTTTATGTTAAAAAATAATTAATTATGTCTTTTCTAGGAACAGTATTGAAGTTGAACATGGAAAATTAATTACACTGTATCAGCTATCACGATAAAGCTTAAGAGGTTGATCGTAAAATAAACCACGGTCGTAGATACTTTAATCAGTGCCGTAAATTAAGAGGGCTATTAAACATTTCATTGGAAATGAGTCATTATCCATGATGCATTCAAGAATTTACGCAACTCCGTAACACATAACTCTCGAGGTGTTTCGCTTTCGATACATCGGATACCAACAACAAGGAAGTTTCAAACGTTTTATTTAAACCAAAAGGTTATCAATAATAGTAAGTTTACATTAAAATGTATCTAGTTGCTGCATCATAAGCCGCAAATTTCTTTAATAAAAGAGTTCCAATTTGCATAAAAATCTGGCAATTCATTTTCTACGACTTGTGGTTTGCCATTGCAAACGTCAAATAAATTTAGAAGTTGAATATAGTTTGAGAAAATTCATGACTGATTTATCATCGACCATACAAGTTCAGATTTATGATTCCAATCTCTCATATTTCATTGCAAAATTCTTATTCGTCATATGAATTTCGACAATGACTAATTTGTTTTTTTTTATTTATACTGTTGCGTTATACTGACTAATTTCATATCGTTTTGCGGTCGTGAGTCCCCTATAAATCTTTCGTTTTATAGTCTAACTCCAAAGAATTGATCACAAACAAAAAGTGTTTTATTGTTAATTGGATTTCTAGTAATATTTTAAATGTCTTGCAATCTTTCAAGATTTTCAATAAAATTTATAGCTATATAAAAGTTACCGTACAATCTACTAGCGGTTTTTCCTGTTACCTGTTTACGATTGGTCTTCCTCCTAAGCATGACGTAACTGAGGTGGATTGGTGAAGATAGTGTAGAACTGAAGCTAATAATAATGAATTTGGAAGTCCCAGTTTGTACTGAATATATTGTCTTTTCTATAGAAAGGTATGTCATATAATTTTTATAGAAATTTTCCGTAGCAATAATTTATTGTATTGTTTCCAGTACAGTTGAGATCCATATCTACAAGCTTGTACTTTTCATATAAATTTCTCCCAAGACGCAGACACACACGATCATTCGCTCTTCTTATCCTACTACTAACCGCAACTATTTTAAATTTTTATTACCTATTTTCGCAGAGGGTTTACTTTCAAGGTTTGCTTTTGACTTTCAAGAACAAATCAAACGCGCTCTGACTACAGACCGTCATAATTAGGTCTCACTTTGTTTCGTTATCCCTTATTTTACTTTCTTTTCTTTTTTTATTTACTTTTAACGACCAGTGTATTTACAATTAAATTTATTGCTAAAATGTTAATCATGCTGTCGTCGCATTATTGAGATGGTAATTACATTTAACACTTCTGTACACACTATATTAAATTGTGCTTTGATGTGTTGATATCTTGCTTTGTGATGCAAAAATAAATAAATTGTCAGTCCATCTGTCTGCAGGGCATCCCACGTTAGATTTTCCGGTTGGTCTCCATTCTAGGACTCGTCGACCTCATCGGTTATCGGTCCTGGGGCAGATATGGCGTGCACACTTCAGTTTGCTAATCTACCAATATTTTCATTAAAATTTGTTTTTGACTAGAAACTGAAGTTTTAGTAAATCTGAACAATTGTAGATTTATTTATGTATACGGGCCTTAAACGTGTACACTTAGCTAATTTATTGTACTCGACGTTTTGACTGGCAACACCGAAATTGGTTAGGTGACGTACAATAAGTAAACATACGCATTTGTAAACCCATTGTTTAATAGACAGATATGTGTTAAAAATTCAAAAATAAGAGTGATGTAGTAGATTTTCCATTTTCTATTTTATCAGGAAAAACTAAAAAACTGTGAGTTGTATATTGCATAACAAAAGTGGTAATTCATAAAAAAAGATTCAAAAAATCTGTCACTACAGACTATAAAATATTCAACAGTAAATTTTATCAACGGCCAATTATCGAAAGAGTCTGTATCAATAAGCATCAGTCACGACAAGGGATTCGGCGCGGCAATTTATTACTGGCAATCGGATGATAATCGATTTCATTAATGCTTTCACTCGCAGGGTCACGTAAACAGAGGGAGTGCGTATAATGGTCACTGTTCCGTACAAATGTATAGAGTACAGTCTACCATTGGGTAGTGTATTTTCTATCTCATAATGATGTTCTCTTATTTTGCTCTTGACTTAGGCATTGTTTAGTAAATTTATGGGATCTTCGTAGGTCTAACCCAGGTACCCAACCTTTCTCAAGTGTCGCTTCAATATTTATTTATTTATTTATTTATTTATGTAATCTACAGCCTTTTATGTAACTTATGTTGTTTAACAATTATGTTGCCAATGCTAATGGCCAATACAGATTACACTGACATTAAGTACAGTATTTAGTAGATTGTGGGCAAGTAAAGGATGATTCTTTATTATTAATAATGTTTGCGTTGGTGTGTCCGTTTGTGTGTGTTGTGTGTGAGTTTGTACCCAGTGTGAGGGTGTGTAGTGTGTGTGTGTATTTGATTAAGATGAACTTTAAAATATTTGTGAGGAAATGGGTTTCAGGAGGTATTATAATGATTTCGATGCTTTTTTATGATTTCCGTTTTTAATTTTTTCTTACTTAATAAAAATATATCAAGGTCTGCGTAATATGTATTGTAATTCTGCAGAATGCGAGAAAGGACTGAATTTTGGGCGTACCTTGTTTTGACCAGAGGAACATCAAACAACTCGGTGTGCCTAGTACGGCTAGTTGGCGCCCGTAAGGACACTTCGGTCAGTAGCTGGGGACAGTCGACTTCGCCTGACCATAAAGCGCGCAAAAGCAAAATTCCATGTTGACGACGCCTAAGCTCCAATGGGTCAACATGGAAGAATTTACAGTTAGTTAGATAACAATCAACTGATTTATTATCTTTAAAACATAAGAATTTTATAAATTGTTTTTGAACATGTTCTACTGAGTCTATATAGGTTAAATATTGAGGTGACCAAATGCTACAAGCATACTCAAGTGTAGTACGCACATAAGTGAAATAAAGTGCCTTTATGCAGTCAAGGTCCCTAAAGGGTTTACAGACACGTTTGACAAACCCTAGCTGCTTGTATGCTTTATTACAAATTAAATTAATATGCTCTGCCAATTTCATCTTGGAATCCAAACGAACACCGAGATCCCTAATAGAATTAACGGATTCAATGACTGTGTTGTTTATTTTATATTGATAAGAAATAGGTTTAGTTTTCCGTGTAAAACTTACTTGGACACATTTCTTAACGTTCACAGTTATTCTATTTCTTTCATAGTACTTTGCTAGGTTATCTAGATCATTTTGTATTAATAAGCAGTCATTGATCGTTTTGATATTTAAATAAATCTTTTTATCATCGGCGAACATCAGAAACTTGGAATATTCAAAGCAGGTATATATATCGAAAAGGTAGGCATTATAGAGAAGAGGTCCTAAAATTGAACCCTGTGGAACTCCTGAGGATACATGAACATAATCACTACATGAGCTCCCGATCCTAACCGCCTGTCTTCTATTAGTGACGTAGGATAAGAACCATCGATGCAGGTTTCCGCGAATTCCAAGAACATGAAGCTTTTGGAGCAATATAATGTGATCCACTCGATCAAATGCCTTCTCGAAATCCGTGTAGATCGCATCGACCTGATGACCCCCATCCATGTTTTGATAAATATAGTTTGTAAACAGCGCTAAATTGGTTACCGTCGAACGTCCCTTCATGAAACCATGTTGTTGATCTGGTATTGACCTAGCTATTAAGGGATACACATTCGTCTTAATTATTTTTTCAAAAACTTTGGCTGGAACATTAAGGATTGATATGGGACGATAATGCTCCATTCTACTTTTAGATCCATTTTTATGTATAGGAACAATTAAAGCTTCTTTCCAAATAGAAGGGAATGCTTGATGAGTATTGATTGATTTGTTAAATATTATTGAAAGAGGCTTAGCGAGGCTGGAAGCGCAATTTTTATAAAAAAATGCTGGGATTTTGTCACTCCCAGGACCCTTGTTGGGATCTAGTTGGATCAGAAATTTATATACTATAGATTCAGATATAATTAAATCATGTATAGTATCTGGGTGGTTAACATCAGGCAAATTCACCCTAGTACGTGAGGGATCAGACTTCATGAACACGCTTTCAAAGAAACCATTAAATCCGGAACAAATTCCATCTATATTATTGTATGTTTCGTTCCCGAGTGTCATAATATTTGGATAACCGGTATCATTTTTACGCAAAGTTTTTAGATAGGACCATAAATATTTTGGGTTCTTTTTCAATGAGGTTTGAATTTTGTCAATATGGTTTTTGTAGCATTTTTGCTGTAACATTTTTTGTCTAGCGCGTAAAATCGAGAATTCGTCGTAATCCCTTGGATTTTTATATTTTTTCCACCGACGATGAGCAAGAAATTTATCGCGTACAACATGTATTAAAGATTTAGAATACCAATCAGGAAATAATGTATCTTTTTGTTTAGTTTTAATTGGAATTAGCTGATGAATAACCTCATTAACCTTTGAGTAAAATTTATTAACTAAATCATCTATAGATACGCCCACTAATGTCGTCACCCAGTCTACATTTCCCATATAGGCATTAATCCTTCCGTAGTCACCCCTACAAAAATTATAGTTAGCAATTGGTTTCTGATTAATAGTAGGTATCATCACATCAGACGCGTCAATTAGCAAGGGGGGGTGATATATATCTTCTTGCACAAGTCCCCGTTCACCACGACATATATCCAACGAGAGGTCACTGAAAATTAGATCTAAAACATTATTACTAGCATTTGCTATTGTGTTATGTTGCGTGAGACCCACTAAGCTACATGTATTGACAAAATCAACCACAGTATTTTGCAAATCAATTGTACCCTGTTTTAAATAAATAGGTCCCGATGGCGTCCAGTCAATTAGAGCAAGGTTAAAGTCACCCACCAATATAAAATGGTCGTCCGGGTGTGACGTCACAATCGCCGCAACAGTGCAAGTCCAGGTTTGCAAACGAGTCAGTTGAAGAGAATCTGGGGGAATATAGACGATTCCTATGTGCAAATTAGCTTTTGCGTTTAAAGACCGTGAAGAAATGGTTATCCAAACACACTCGACATTACTACAAGCCCAATCGACTCTTTCCCGTGCACGAAGAGAAAGCGAAGCACAGATCATGACACCGCCACCAATTTTCTTGGAAGATGTGGACCCACTGCGGTCACAGCGGAAAGAATCATACCTACTGTCACAGACTTCACCCCTGTAAATACTATCGTTCAGCCATGTTTCAGATAGTAGAATAATATCATAGTTATTTAATAGAATGTTTTGTCGTAAAATATTTGTCTTTGTTCGCAGACCTCGTACATTTTGGTAAAAAAGTTGCAAGGATTTTGGCATCAGATATTCAAAAATATGTAATATATTTTAATGACAAGGATATATGGGGAGTTACTTAGGGAGTTATGTATGAATTTATGTATGTGGTTGTATATGTGTGTATGTGTAATGTGGTATGTGTTAAAATAGTGCAATAAAAGTTAAAGAGATCAATCTAAACCAACTCAACTAAATCAATTTATCAAGGTCCTTAGAAGATCTTATAGTTACGACCGGGGATTCTTCGTTTCTTCTTACAAAAATACTACAATTGCGAATCCAGACGTATTTGAAAGCCTTGTCACGTGCACGAGACTTTACTTCCTTCAACAATTGCTTATTCTCTGGAGTGAGGTGCTCGTTGACAAAGAATCTTCGAGGAGGTCCGCCCAGTCCAAGATCTGTCGTAGAGATGCCTTTGATTTTACGTATTCCGGACAGAATCTGATCCTTGATAATACGATTCTTAAGTTTAGCGACTATTGCTTTCGGGTGACCAGGTCGGTTACGCATGGCCTGTACACGACTTGCGAAATCTACAGCCTCTGGGGTTATGTTGACCCCTACGTGTTTCGCTATCTTTACGACAAGATCCACAGGGGTTGCAGCTGCTGTTTCCGGAAGGCCAACGATTTCTAAATTTGTGAGTCTCGCCCACTGTTGCTGTTTCGATATTTGATCGCGAAGGTCAGATATCGTGTTATCGGATTCAGCGGCGCCTCTTTGAAGTATTTCGAACTCAGCTTTCAATTTGTCGTAGTTAGAGTGCAATTGGAGGTGTGCATCCTGCATATGCTTGACACTGTCAGAAAGACGGCTGATTTCCCTTTTCAGCTCCGTCGTTATGGCTGATTTGAGTTCATTTATAATTTCATCCTTCATCACTCTCAACTTGCCATCCAGTAATGTTTCGAATTGATTTAGCAGATTCGACTGGGCAGCAGATTCGGTTTCGCTCTGGGAGGAAGGTGTAATACTGACTGTTGGTACCTCAGAGGTGGAGGTGGAGCCGTCCGCCTCTAGAACTAGTTCCGCAACGTCACCTTGTAACGCTAAGGAGCTACACGAAGTTAGTTGCTGCGGATTCTTTGTACCACGCACAGGTGTGTTATTGTTATCACCTCGTCTTGGAAGAGCAGCAACACAATTTGGACATCTCCAGTGTGACCTATGTGCCGCCGGAGAGTAGTTGACACATTCAGTGTGGAAGAAATGCTGACAGTTAGAGCACTTTATTCTCTTTTGAGTGACCAGGACAGTCCCCTTACAGCCACCACATTGACCCACCATAATGTAATTCGATAAAACATTCAACACCGGGTTATCGGTTATCGGTGAATTCCTAAATATTCATATATTTTATATACAAGATGCGGTTCACGAATGTGTGGTGGTCTGTATATCCGGTGTACGGTGCAATGGAGAAGGTTTTCGGTAATGAACGGGCGTTGCAGGAAATAATGGGGAGGGTGTTTGCGGTGAGACGGCCGCGGTGCGGTGGAGGTAGTCGTGTTAGCTCTAATACAATTTAATACACATTTGTTATTTGCTGAGAAGGCTTTAATATATTTGGAAAAGACCGATTGCACTCTCCGGGTGAAAGGGAGTTTTGGTTATATTTCGTAGGGTTTAGAAAAAATGTGTTTAGACAGAAGTTATAGGGCTTTACTAGCGCTATCCAACGACATTTAGTTTGTGCGTATAGGGGTCGAAATTTTATTTATATATTTTATTATGCACTCAATAATATTAAAAAAAAATTACAAAAATCGAATCGATATACGATCGATTCGATTCGATATACGACAATACGATCGGAAGGCGTAGATTCGTAGGAGATTTCTATCAGCAAACCTGGGAGAGCGATAGTGTGTACCTACATTAATTATTTACATACACTGTTTTATGTTTCAAATATTTTGTTTTTGGATTTTTGAAAAAGTTTATATAGATATAATTTTGGAACTACGGAACAGATTTTGGCTCACTACTTTGTATTTCCATGCATTTCCGTATTTCCATTAACGCAATTTATCCATTAATTTCGTTTCTAAATTTATCTAAAATATTTTTTATATGCGTTATAGAATTTATTATTGATAATGTTGAATTCAGGGCTTTATTTCCGTCATGAGTGATAGCGAGTTATGTGCGACAAATTATTGAACTGAGTAAATTATTATTTTTACGTGTAACTAACTGTTTTTAAACTCACTGTTTAATTTCTACTGTACCCACTTTAATTACCTGTGGACTGACAAAGGACAATGCAGTAAATTAATACATTATTCAACTTAAATATGGATTTTTAAAAATATCCCTATGTCGGAGGTGAAGGGAAACATAGCGAGTATACTCGCATCTACCATAATTTCAAAAAAATCTGGAGCATGTCCAATCCGCACCGGGCCCATGGTGGACAATGGCTTAAAATCCCCTAGTGATTTACTAGAAGAGGCCCGGACCTTTGGTAGGACGCCAGGCTGATAAAGATGAAAGATTACCCGTTCTTTTTAAATTTGACCCGTTTTTTGTTATATTCCTTGCCTTATATTCCTCATCTATCGTAATTTTGGGAAAGATAACACAATAATTTTAACAGAAACTGGAATAAAAGGAAAAACAGAGTTGTCACCCTTCGGTGATTTACCAAATCTTTCGGCAATCCCGCCACCATCTTTGATTGAAGTAACCGGATATCCGGTAGCGGTTTTCGTTTTCAATCTCTTTTTATGGCGAATGAACGTTCACTTATCGTGTTTCAGGTGGCTTTGATGTTTCCATTTATTTATTAATATTCGATATAAATAGAAAAGTTAAAATATAAATGAAAAGTATGTAAAAGATTTTTTGTATGTTTTAAATTTTCGCATAAAATTAGAATTTATAACCGTTTTATTTTACAATGCTTCATGATATTTTAAAGGCTATTCACTATTTGAAATCTGTAGCAATTGTGCAACGTGTTACAGAAATAGCGCAAAACCTACAACACGTCAACTTGTTTAAAATATAGAACGGTTCTAATAAAAAATAAAATTGTTTAATTTCCTAGAATTAAAATAAAAGTTACACACAAAAATGTAAAGTTTGCTGTTCTATCTACAACGTTCATAGCGCTCATTACTCTGTACAGGGTAGTGACGTGGCGCCCAGACGCGCGCGACAGATGCAATAAGTGTATTTGTTTTGCGTAATTGCACGTGGAATATAAGATTTATATCAGAAATAAGTACCAGTTATGAAACAATTGGAAAATCTGGTAGAATCGATTCTACTCTCGATACTGAACAAATATTTTGAGCTTTTGGGTTATAATGATACGTTCTATAATAGCTTCGACCAATAGGGTAATATTTCTTACATTCTTGCCCTTTAATAAAGAATTACTTATTTGTGAGAAAACAACCAATAATATTGATAATTGCTAAATGATTGAATTTGAATTAAACATTGACTTATCAAACTCGCGCAAGATCGTTATAGCCCAAGTTAGAAGGAAGTAAGTTAACGTGCTTGAAACGCGACCAAGTTTTCAACAATTCACACTCTATTAAGAATTCCATTACCGCACGAGATTCTACGTTATTCAATTTAATTTACACTGAAATATACTAAAAAGTCGTAACTCGCATCCATTGTCTTGATTTATCGTTTTTAATGTGCAAGTCGTTGTTTTTTTCCGAAATATATTATTGCACTAACACTGCCTGCGACTTTGTTCGTGTGGACTCATGATTCCCGTGGGAACTTTAAAATGGATGAAAAGTGTCCTAAATGTTAACCCAGGTCGTAGTCATATTGCTATATACTATAATCATTACTATGTAATAAATTAATTAAATTATTATTTAAAAGTCTAATAATTACATTGAATAAACATCGGTAAATATCACACTACTGCAGTGATAAATTGCGCGGGCCGCAATCAGTTTCCTTAATTGCAACGAGTGAACTGGCGCGCTCGGAGATTTTATTGTCTCAACCCGCTAGGAGTTTGCACTTCACTTACATGAGTAGGAATTGCTGGACTTGTAGTAAAGTTGCTGCACTATTGAGTTGAATCGGTTTACGAGTACTTTGTCGGATTTGTCGTAGTGTCGCTCCTTTGAAAGTTATACGAAACGGGATTTGAATGTTTGTTTCAACGATTGCGTTTAACTACAATGTCAAATTTGACAAATCTTAAAAGTCTTTTAGTTGAGTGTTCGTGATATGTCATAATGTGCGTGACCATATGGTATTATCAGCTTATGTTTTTCCACTGCTAGATATAGGCCCTCTCCCAAGGTTCGCCACCACACACGATCTTCGGTTCCAGCCACCACCAGCGAACTTCTTGAACGTGGCCGAGGTCACGTGGCCGGAAGGCGTCCCTCCACTCCGCTTCTAGGTACGGGGGCCTCCATTGGAGGACTCGTTTACTCCATCGGTCATCGGTCCTGTGATAAACATTAGCTTCCCATTGCCACTTTAGTAAGCTGATTCCACGAGTTATGTCGGTAACGTGACAGTGTCAATTATAATTCCGTAGGCCACTTCTTAATGTTATATGGTTCAAAATCAGGGGAAATGTTGGAACATTTTTAATAAGAAATTAAATGTATCCAGAATTGTAATCTAAAATAGACAAAAATGTTGACGTAGACACATAATATTACGATATTCCTAGAACTCAATACTCTTTGCTTCTACCATTTTTGATAACGTGCTCTTTATTGTCTGAACGCAATAAAATACATTTGTGTTATTAAAACTTTCAAAGGGTGATTGTTTCCTCCCTCGAAATTGCTGTTAAAGTCACATTTTTTATATCAAAAACACCAGTCGGCTGTAGGGTTACTCCTGTCAACGTCTTAGTATTTGATATTTGACAGTTATAAAATAAATATTAAATAAAATGAAACATATTGTAATCCATTTATGTTGTAAATATTTATATTCTATTGAAAGGTACTATATTTATGCAAATTATAAGTTAATCTTAAAAAGGTATTTTATGAGGCACTATGTCATGTCACGCCACATCGCACTGTACTTTTCTATCAACTTGGGTGTTTCTCTACTCTTGGATATAGACTTATCTCAAGGCCTCACAGGAGAGATCTGGTCATCAAAAATATTTCATAAAATAAAGTCAACATTAGACTTTGTAATTTCAATACAGAAAGCATTGTAGGAATGTATACGATACATATGGGTAAAATACGCGGTGTTTTAAACGTCTTGTTTAATGTTAGTTTTTAGTTATTTTTGCCAAGAATTATATATGGATAAAACAAGAAATAAAAATTTGTAAAATAAATTAATATTATGAATGCAATACTTTATAAGTTAAGGGATTGTAATATCTTGTTTATTTTATTAATTACTCCAATCTATAAAGGAAGAAGTGTACGGTATTTTGGTCTTCTATTTACATTTATCCATGGTATTTTATTTACATTTCAGATTGGAGGATAAAGGCCATGAAACTTGCTGGATCAGGCTCTGGCTGTAGTGCCAAAAGAGAGAGAGAGAAAGAGAGATAGAGATTTACATTCATTGCTATTTGTTCATAGATTTGAAATTGGAATATGTTGCTGATGTTCATGGGCGATAGCATTCACTTACCACCAGGTGGACCTTCTATTTTTGATTTAAAAACAAATATTTCCCCATTACAAAGTTAAGTTTGAAATACGTCGACATTACCGGCAATGCTGCGGGAGTTCGTCGCGTCAGTTTGATGGGGGACGTCCGGCAGTGACATGTATGGCACTGATTGGTTATTGTGATTTAATGGCAAACCTATAAAATGTATAAAATACATGTAAGGGCGGCCAATACTAGGCAATTATTTAGCTATTTTAGATTTTTCCAATACAGTGACCGTGCGCGGGCGCCAACCTAGTGGAGCTTGTTAAAAATAATGAGCTCATTTTTGCGACAAATAATATGTATTATATATTTCGGAGATTTTTGTTTGATATAATGAGTTTCGTCTGCTATGACACGTTACAAAGTATTTTGTTGTCTTTGTAGATTAATCTAGAATTCCAAGCGCGTCATTTATAGAATCACTTGGGTACTTTTTAGAACAAAAGATAGCAGTGAGATGTTATATTCGATTCGATAACAACGTCCCACTACGGGGTACAGGCTAATAAATCATTAGTAGGTTTCGGGCCATAATCCACCACGCAGGCCCAGTGAGGATTGGTGGAGACACATGCTCCAGGTTTCCTCATGATGTTGTCCTTCAAACCGAGTTAGTGATGATTAGACATACAGGACTATAGGCACTATTAAAGTGCCAAAATATGCATGCAAATATGCACGAAAAATGGTCTAAATATGCATTATAAGAATAACATGCACTATAAGAAAAGAAATAACTTGATGCGAGATCAATTTTCAATATACAAAATAAAAGCTCTGACATAAATTGACACAATCAATTATAGGTTTTGTGACAACACACTACAATACACGTCTCTAAATTATTAATTTCAAACTTGTGACGTTTGTCAGTTAGAATTAATTTGTAGGCCGAACCTACGTCGACCGACGTGACAGGACAAAATTTGTCCGCAGAAATAAAGTCAGGCAAACTTTGACCTGTGGCATTATTGTACGCACTTATTTGTTTAATTACGTCAAGTCCCAGATTTTTAACAATAATGGCGTCTAACTTGTTGCGGATCCTTTTCGAAAATGAGTTTTTAAGTCGAATTATGCACTATAAACGTAAAAATCATAGAAATATGCAACAGAGTGTGAAAACCGGGAAATATGCATTTTGCATATGCAAATGCAAATTATCCTATGTATTATGATGATTTTAAAAATCCGTAATTAGAACCTCAGTGGTACCTCAGTGGTGCGGGCAAATTATTTGAACTCACGAATGAGATTTGAGAATTTTTATTTGTTTTTTTGCCACAATAAAAGGTACAATTACATATTGATCGTTTGACTGACTGTAAATGTTAGTACTGTCACGTTTATGTACTTTGTACTTTTCATTGTGTTACGGTATTATTAGTATCTGTGTATTTATTAGTGTGTAGTATATTGTATTTTAACGTTTATGTATTTACTTACATATTTATTTTATTACTAAATGTGTTCGAACTGCTTGCACTGGCTTTATTTCTTCAATCCCCTCTCCGT
Organism: Sesia apiformis; assembly: GCA_914767545.1. NCBI lineage: Eukaryota > Metazoa > Arthropoda > Insecta > Lepidoptera > Sesiidae > Sesia > Sesia apiformis. The sequence goes on from OU611958.1 coordinate 5,185,301, forward strand.
CCTGTGGTTGCCTGGAAGAGATCGCTTCAGCGATAAGGCTGCGAATTGTGTCTTACGTATGTGTGTTAAGTATTTGTATATTTTGTTTGTTGTGTACGTAATAAAGAGTATTATTATTATGAAATGCCCGACTCCTGAACTAGGATAGTAATTTACTTTAGTTATAACTAAATCTATATCCCTAAGTTATCAACGTTGTTATATATCTATTCTATTCTGTTAGGTTAAATCTTTCAAAAGTTTTGACTGTTACATGATAGTAGATTATACTTTTGGCTAGATATTAAAGATCTCTTATAGAAACGAGCAGCTGTAGAACAATTAATTATCGTGCGCTGCTAACTTTGCAAAATTACGAAGTGATCGACGAATTCGCATAAATCAGCATCATTTACATATTCTTAGATTGCGAATTCTTAGATTTCTTAGAGGGGTGTAAGGGGTCCCAACCTACATCTCTGGGACCCAAGCCAACCTCACCGGCTCGTGGTGCACCCTGCCGACCAACGAACGAGGCTCTGACGACCCGCCACCACGCACTGGACCAGCGCGGCGGGTTACGGTCCACCCCCCCCCCCCCCCTATGGCAGAAAAAGTAAAACGGCCCCAAGTTCCCGGCGGCTCCAGTCGCAACACCGGCGTGAACGACGGGCGCTGGTCGAGCGCTGGAGCCAGGGGTGCTAAGAATCTCCGGGCGGGATTCCACCGTCGAACGACCAGGGCTTTGAAAACGGATTACCGACGTAGGTTGTCACTAGTGACTTACAACACGCGCACTTTGAGGACAGACGAGAAGATCGCTGAGCTGGAAGAGGAGATCAGCAAGTTGCACTGGGATATATTGGGGTTATCAGAAATCCGAAGAGAGGGGGAGGACACGATAACCCTGAAGTCCGGCAACTTGTTCTATTACCGGGAGGGCGACCAGCAGTCCCAAGGTGGTGTCGGGTTTATCGTCCACAAGTCCCTCGTAAATAATGTTGTAGCCATCACGAGTGTGTCGAGCAGGGTCGCGTACCTTATACTCAGAATATCCAAGAGATATTCGTTGAAGGTCATACAGGTCTACGCACCGACCTCGGCACACCCGGATAACGAAGTGGAAGCAATGTATGAGGACATTAGTAGAGCCATACATGCTTCGAAAACACACTACAATATTGTTATGGGGGATTTCAACGCGAAACTGGGCAAAAGAGGCGACGATGAGTTGAGAGTGGGGCAATTTGGATGTGGGCACCGGAACCAGAGGGGCCAGAGGCTGGCCGACTTTCTTGAGAAAGAGGGACTCTTTATGATGAACTCTTTCTTCAAGAAGCCGCCTCATAGGAAGTGGACCTGGATGAGCCCCGACGGTTCCGTTAAAAATGAGATAGACTTCATTATGGCCACAAAGAGACAAATATTCAATGATGTCTCCGTGATCCACAGGGTGAAAACCGGTAGTGATCACCGAATGGTTAGAGGCACATTGAATATAAACGTCAAGTTGGAAAGGTCCCGCCTGATGAAGTCTACGCTCCGACCTACTGCTGCCCACATACAAAACCCCGAAAGCTTTCAGCTTGAATTGTCAAATCGCTTCGATTGCCTAGAGGATTGCGTTGCAGTGGACGATATCAACAACAGGTTGGTAGAAACTGTCCATACGGTGGGGTCTAAATTCTTCAGACACCGTCGAAGAGATGGACCCCAAAAGCTCACCGACCACACCCTCGACCTCTTGGCGGAACGACGTTCGATGGCACTGCAGACTCCTGATGACGCGGAAGCATATCGGCAGCTCAATAGACGGATTCACCAGTCCTTGCGACACGACATCCGTCTCTTTAATACTAATCGTATTAAGGAGACGATAGAGCGGAATAAAGGCTCCAAAGTGTTCGCAAGAGACTTATCTATTGGGCAGAGCCAGTTGACGAAGCTGAAGAGGGAGGACGGCAGTGTCACTTCCGACAAACAAGAGGTACTGAGGGAGATCGAGAGGTTCTATGGACAGTTGTATACCTCGGTCGCTAAACCTGTTGGCAACTTGGCCAAAGACCCAAGAGCCAAGTTGACCCGACACTATACCGAAGACATCCCGGACATCAGCCTGTACGAGATTAGGATGGCCCTCAAACAGCTTAGAAACAACAAGGCGCCGGGCGAAGACGGAATCACTTCAGAGCTTCTGAAAGCGGGTGGAACACCGGTACTGAAAGTCCTTCAGAAGCTCTTTAATTCCGTCTTGCTCGAAGGTATTACGCCGGAGGCATGGAACAGAAGCGTGGTGGTGCTCTTCTTCAAGAAAGGCGACAAGACCTTGTTGAAGAACTATAGGCCCCTCTCGCTTCTGAGCCATGTTTATAAGCTGTTTTCGAGGGTTATCACGAATCGTCTCGAGCGCAGGTTTGATGACTTCCAGCCTCCCGAACAAGCCGGTTTCCGAAAAGGCTATAGTACCATAGACCACATCCATACGCTGCGACAAGTTATACAGAAGACCGAGGAGTATAACTTGCCATTATGCTTAGCGTTTGTGGACTATGAGAAAGCCTTTGATTCGATCGAGACTTGGGCAGTGCTACAGTCCCTCCAGCGGTGCCATATTGACTATCGGTATATCGAAGTGTTGAAGTGTTTGTATAACAACGCCACCATGTCAGTCCGAGTACAGGAAGGGAGCACGGAGCCGATTCCATTGCAGAGGGGTGTGAGACAAGGAGATGTCATCTCTCCGAAGATCTTCACCAATGCGATGGAAGACGCTTTCAAGCTCCTGGAATGGAAAGGACTCGGCATCAACGTTGATGGCGAATGCATCACTCACCTTCGATTTGCCGACGATATCGTAGTCATGGCAGAATCGCTGGAGGATCTTAGCACAATGCTCGGAGACCTCAATCGAGTTTCCCAACAGGTGGGCCTTAAAATGAACATGGACAAGACGAAAATCATGTCGAATGTCCATGTCGTGCCCACCCCAGTTTCAGTCGGGAGCTCGATTCTCGAAGTTGTTGACGAGTACGTCTACCTAGGCCAAACGGTCCAACTAGGTAGGTCCAACTTCGAGAAAGAGGTCAATCGACGAATCCAACTCGGCTGGGCAGCGTTCGGGAAGCTACGCAGCGTCTTCTCGTCCAAAATACCTCAGTGCTTGAAGACGAAGGTCTTCGACCAGTGTGTGTTGCCGGTGATGACCTACGGCACCGAGACGTGGTCTCTGACTATGGGCCTCATAAATAAGCTCACTGTCGCACAGCGAGCTATGGAGAGGGCTATGCTCGGAGTTTCCCTACGTGATCGAATCAGGAATGAGGAGATCCGTAGACGAACTAAAGTCACCGACATAGCCTCTCGGGTTAGCAAGCTGAAGTGGCAGTGGGCAGGGCACATAGCTCGAAGAACCGATGGCCGATGGGGCAGAAGGGTTCTCGAGTGGAGACCACGTACCGGCGGACGAAGCCGAGGACGTCCATCTGCTAGATGGACAGACGACCTCATAAAGGTTGCGGGGACCCGCTGGATGCAGGTCGCTGCCGATAGGTCTAAATGGCGGAAAATGGGGGAGGCCTATGTCCAGCAGTGGACGTCCAAGGGCTGAGAAGAAGAAGAAGAAGAAGATTGCGAATTTAATGTTTGATTTTTCAGATAAAATAGGCGATAAAGGGGCGATAAACTGAAACGCTTACTTGGATTTATGCAGCAATGACCCGTTCGCCCTATCTCCCCTTTCAAATGTCGCAGATTTTCAAACAATTCGTCCTTTTTACGAGCACGCGAATGCAATTTCGATGCGACAGGAGGCGGCAAGTTAACGCGTGTGTCGTTTTGCCCTTTAGGGGCCGAAAAGGGTGGGAGGGTCCAAGACATTTGATACGGTCAAGTAAGGAATATGAAGATTGACACCGACGGTATTAGTGGAGCAATTTGTACCCGTGTTGGATATTTGCGCTAAAATGTACATTTGCGTAGAATGTTATGAACTAGCTACTTGGTGTTCAATTTAATTAAAAGTAGTTTGAACGTGCGGATTTAAATCAACAGAATATTTACTAAAATATACGGCAATAGTAATTTGATTTTAATAATTTAATCATTTATTGCAGATTAAATATCCATAGTAAATGATAATAGTAAATTATATCCATAGTAAACGCGTTAGTAAATGATAATAAAGACCTAAACGCTAATGTTAGTAACAGAATAGAAGAACAAAAAAAGTAGTATGTGCTCTTATCCCTCTGAGACATCTACCTGTTTACATGCAGGTGTACCCAATGCCTCGGAATGGGAGAATCGCAATTGTCAGAAAGTGTACGCAGGATGCCGTTGGAAGAGGAGCCGTTGGAACCTTTTGCGTACGATGGCATGAAGCCATCAGTACGAGCAGTACCATCAGTTTATATTGGATACGCAGCTACTAGTGCTACATAGTACAGCTAAGGTTATATTATAGAAAGCAGACGGCAAAGGAGCATTCAGTCCACCTGGTGGTTAGTAGATACTGTTGCCCATGGACAGGCATGGACTGATGCCTACATCAGTCCAGAATGGCAATCGTTGGCACTTCTCGGGATGCGCTGCGTACATTTGGGGATTTGGAAATTAATATGGAGAAAGGGTTTTGAAAATGGGAGACATTGAATAGGATGGAATGGGAATAGGCTCTGCCACATATCATTCACTACTGTAACACGTAGGAATATTGGGGAAATAGGATCAAGGATCAATTGGGAAATTAAGTATATTTCACGATAGTCATCTGTGAGACATGATTATTTTTAAACTTAAACATTTCGAGATTGAACATAATAAATGATATGAAAACGAGTTATTCATGACTTTTATTTATTTTGTACAACCGATATTTTGGTTCAGTTAGATGAAGAAATAAAAATAGCCAGTTTGCATACCAGTTATAATTAGGTAAAAATTTATTTGTATATATTTATATTTATAGAAAGAAGGTGATAAACGAACAGGCAGTCCGCCTGATGGTAAGCAGTTACCGTTACTCATGGATGTCTGTAATACATGCCAACATCATTTAAAAATGGTGTCGTTACCATGTGAATACCATTCCGTCCTACATCTATTGAAGGAGGGAGGGAATGGGAAAGGATGGGATAGGATGGGATAGGATGGGAAAGGAAGGACCAAGGCTACTCTCATTCACTCCCAAAACACTCATTGGTACAGGCCGAGATTTAAAGCCATTATCTGATTATGAAAATGTTAAAAACATCCTTCCTGTTAAAAACATAATAATTCCTCTGTTACAGAAAGTTTTGTTTTGTTTCTCTGCTTAATTATTGTTTATCTAGAGTTAATTATTGTTTACAGTGCTTTCATAACGTTTCATTGAAAATTACGGTACTGAATTGTATTATTCAATATTATTTATTCATCGTAGCTCGATCGTCATCACAAACTGTTGCTGAAGGGTGAGCGCTTAATAATAAACGACAATTAAAAGGAGGGGACCTGACACAATAGTAAGTCCGGCCCTGCGGAGGGCGAACACACACGGGATTATACTGCCGACGCGTCCGTTACAATCTGTAAAAGTCTATCGCAAAAAACATGCCACCTTGTTTTTTCTTATACAATATACCAATAGAATTTAATTAACAATATAGCTATATGGGGAGACGATCACCACCATGGAGACCACGCATCGGGAACGCACTGCGTACGTACGTGCGTGCGGAAACGTACGTAACGTAAGAAAGTAGCTGGTAGTGGCTGGATTAAAAGAGCGGAGAACTGTGTGTGGTGATGGTCCTTAGAAGAGGTCTATATCCACCAGCGGAAAGACACAGGTTGGTGGTATGGTGTAGCTAATTACGCTTTTAATTCGTTAATTTGAACACGTGAATTCATAGAGAAGAGCTTTGAGAATTGGTCGTAGCCTAGAGGGTCTAGAGGTATCTGTGTGGTGGCGAGCCTTGGCAGAGGCCTATATCCATCAATGGAGAGACATAGGTTGATGATATGGTTTGGTATGGTATGGTAGGTACTATTTTCAATCCACTTTAGTGATTTTGATCAAACCCTACTATTTCAATTATCACTAGTTCAGCGGTGAATGGTGAATTTACGTGTAACCGGGGGAAAAAAATATGGCAAGTGCAGTAACATCTACCACGCCGTATTGAGCTCGTGTTGTAAATTATCGCCATTTCGTAATTACGAGAACCTGTGCAAGTGGTCATATAAGCTAATACCATCCGTATTATAGGCTTTATCTCTTCATATAGTCTTCATATTCGATATTTTCATATTCGTATTCTCTTCTTCGTATCTCTCTTACAAGGCTCGTCTATGGGCTTATATCGATCGTAATTTACTTTGCATGAACTTTTCGATGAAAATATGAGCTAGTTTTTAAACGTCGACCGTAGTAAAGGTTTAATTAGGACCAGTAATAATCCCGACTAAACTAAGACTACAGCAGACAGCAAGCAAGGTTAAACAAGCAAATTGTATTGTTAAGCAAATTGTTAAAAAAGCAAATCATTGTATCACAACTCTCATTTTTATATTGTATTATTATTATTAGTAACCAATACGTCGCCGTTAGAATTCCTGCATCCCAGCAACAATAGACAATCAATAAACGTCGAAGGTCATTGCTTGATTTGTTAAAATTATTTTGTACGAGTATTACTTTATTGGAAATATACTCTTCCACTAAGTTATTGCAATGCTCGATGGTTGCTTTTAAGAGATCGTTTCAAATGATAGGGCGCTTATCTTCTGTATATATGTTTTAGCTTCTGTATATCTTCGGTTAAAAGTTATTAAGTGGGTTATGTTAAAACAAGAATGCAATAAAAAAAATCATTAATTTCATTCATATCATCCTATTTCTTCGATCGCGTTTATGTTGAAGACGCGCCCAAAATATTAAACCATATATTTCCCCCTACACTTGATATTCAGTTTTCAATATCTTTGTTTAAACTCGAGACACTCTCTTGGATTAGAAAGATTAATTTTGATGGACTGTACGTAATTGTTTAGACGACAGCCGGATTAAGGAAGAAATTATTTTATAATATTCCAGTTATAATTCGAGTTGCTTTAATTAAAATTGCGATTTTAAGACGGGAACTAAGGAATGGCTCCATGACAAGGGATTTTCAATAAGATGGATAGCGATTAGAACACTATAATATATATTAAGGACCCTTCGTAAATAACCTAATGTTTAGGGTTAGGTATTAACTTTGTCAGACGTTTTCACAGCTGTCTAAATGATCACTTTAAGTTATATAAAACTCTTAGGTCAGTGACTTCGTTAGAGTATTCTTGAAAGCCCATTAAATTGTAATTAAGTAAATGACCCATTAAATGGGCTTAAAAAGTAATTTCAGATTCATGTCTATTTTTAAAGGTGCATTTAGATCTACGATCTCTAAACGCTGTGTTTTAAGCAGTTTGCGTCAAAAGTTTCACGCCTGAGAAAGAAAAAGAAAGAAAAAGGACACTTCATGAAACTTTTTTTATTTTTCAATATAGTCTCCGTCTATGTAAACACACTTTTCGGATCGTAAAATCGTCTACTAGTTAAGTTTGCCTTGAGTTTTGAGAATAAACGGTAATTAAAAACGACATGGGGTTCTTCAAGAAAGCTGTGAATAGGATTTTGCAAGGTCGGCGGCGAGCCCGCATACCCCCTGGTGTTGCAGGTGTCTATGGCCGGCGGTAACACTTACCATCACGTGGGACCGCTTGCTCGTCCGCCCTCTTCTCTATAAAAAAAAAAAAAACACTAGGAGCCATGTCAGGACTATAGGGTGGTTGGCGAATTTCCGTAAAGGCACACTGTGAAACAGCAGCTTTCGCAACTGCGCGGCGTGGAAGGGTGCATTGTCATTGAGAAACCGCACACCTTTGCTTGATTTTCTACGACGATTCTGCTTGATCATTTTTCGTAATAGTTCTATTAGATTAGCATAATAACTTCCAGTCACCGTAGTATTGCGTTCTTTTATGTCCTCCTTGACAATCCCAGAATATCAAAGCCATAGTATTTTTGGTGAATTGAGTCATCTTTGCCTTTCTAGGCGGTGTTTCACCAGAACGACGCCACTCCAGCGACTCCCTTTTAGACAGGGAATCATAGTAAAGAACCATAGTTTCATCCTCAGTTACAATTAACTCCAAAAAATCGTTTCCGTTTTTTCGAAAGGCCCCAAATGTTCCTCAGAGCACATTACTCGTTCACTACGCTGCACACTTGAAAGAAGTTTTGGCACCCACTTCGCATTAACTTCATTCATATGAAGATGTTCATGAAGAATCCCAAGGACTATAGTTTTTGCAAGCCCTGTCCTTGCTGCTATTTCTTTCGTCTTTAGCAGTCGGTCGCTCAGAACTTCTTCTTCCACTAATTTGATGTTGTTCGGAGTGAGTGCCTCAACGAGCCGACCGGAGCGAAATTTGTCGCCGATGGACTCTCGTCCTGAACGAAATTGCTTACACCAATCTTTAACAGTTGGAGGATGGAGAAAATGATGGAGAAAAAGCCCCGTACGCATTATTCAACCTTTGTTTGATATCGATCGGGCTAACTTCCTTTGTAATGAAAGTATATTCCAGTTTAAATATTTTAAAGATTGCGACTTCCTTTTGTTCCAAGAGTCGAGGAATGAAAACTAAAGAGGGTTGAACTCTAAAAATTATACACGAATTAGCAGGATAAATAACAATTATAATGACGTCTAATTTGTTTTTTTTAGACATCTAGAAATCTGTCAGCGCAGATACTTATGAACCTCACTGGTAGGTACATTTCCGACGGGTGCGTTTCATGGGTGTTTTACTGTTTTCATTACATCGCAACTAAGTAAAGATTCCTCTTATTATAAATGTAGAGGTAAGTGTAATAACTAATAATTTAACATTACAAAATAGGCGCGTCATCTAGCGGCTAATAGCGTCAACAGCTTTAATGCTGCCAAAATGCTACAGATGTCGCTACTAGGAAGATATGCGCAAGAGCAACTATAAGTAAAAATATGGAATTTGAGCTATATGTTTACGAATCGTATACAAATCATTTGATACGGATGATAAATATTTACATTTTAGTATTTTTATGTACAGAGTAGTTTATTCAAGTTCAAGGGAAAATATTACATAAAACTTCATAATATTTACTTACTAAATTTAAAAAAAAAACAATTTATAATAAAACAAATATATAATTTCAATTATATTGAAAATGTTCATATAATTTTAATTTTAATTTTTATATGTTCATTCATGTATAATTTCAATTGAAAATGTCATTAGAAAAAAATTTTCTATGTAAAAATTTTTTGTTCACCTTTTTTGAACTTAATTGTCTTTCTTAGAAGTGCCAGTTTCGCATATTTTTAATCGCTATACCAGTATACAAGTAGGGATCATAATTGCAGTTACTTACTCCAATCTTCTTTTCTACACAATCCTTCTTTTTTATTTTTTTGACTAGGTCTCTTTTGTACCTAATAATTTTTGTTTGTCACATCTGCTTTTCATAACAAATTTCACATCAGCAACGTGCTCAAAATTATCATTAAACGATACCATTCCATTTTTATACCCAATTGACATGTTTGTTCTTTTTTCCTTAATTTCCAGTTCCTGTGCGTGTAATTGGATCCGAGACGGTCGGGGCCCCGTGAAATCACTAATCCCACTAATTCTGACAGCCATATGTCACGGCGTAACGACTGCGTTGGCGGCGGCAATCTTAAATATGACGTATTCGAATACATATTTTACCAGGGTTGAGGCGAATCTTTTGGCAGAAGAGAAAAGGTAAAGGTGAAAAGATTGATATCGTTTCGCGTTGCGTTTCGCAAGCAACCGTGAAATAAATATGTATTTTATTAATCGTTACCCGCGAGCGAGTTCATTCGCATTAATGACTCTGACCGCAGTCTTTCTTTGAAGTTGAAGATCTAAATTTGATTTTGATAAAGGTAAAGCCGGGGATGTAGATTTTTTCAAATTTGCTATGTAAATACGATTCAGGTCAAGATAAGAAAGCTAATTCATGATAAGTGCTAAAGATATTATCTTCTAAATGGCAAACGCGTGAGCAATATCTTAAAAACTTCTGCTATTCTTTTACAGTGGCGGATAAAGTGACAAAGGTAAGAATTGTCCTTAAGACAGTAAACTATAAAGTAAGTGATGCAAATAAAAATATGTGGGATAATTTCAAGTCTGTTGGCTTTTATGATGAGGATACATTTCATAAAGAGCATTTCATAAACCTTCTTCTACACTATATAAATATTATAAAGATAATAATATTATAAAGAGGTAAAGTTTGTAAGTTTGGATGTAGGAGGTAATCTCCGCAACTACTAATCCAATTTCAAAAATTCTTTCACCATTGAAAGGTACATTATTCCAGATGGACATAGGCTATATATTATGTGCAAAAAAATTGACGGGCATGCAACGGATGCCGGGCACAGCTAGTAATTAATAAAGTTGCTCCTTCTATCTGTATTTTTAATTTATTTGTATTGTATCAGCCTATAACTTTCCACTCGCAGGGTACAGGCCTCCCCTAATAAATCACTACAATCCGCCACGCGGGCAGAGTACGGATTGATAGATCACATACTCCAGCTTTTTGTATTTCTGGAGCATGAGGGGCTTCCTCGGAATGTTTTCCCTCACAGCCGAGCTAGTGACAATTTTTAAAAATCCGAAACTCAGTGGTACGGGACGATGATTTGAACTCGTGAGTACAGGAATGTGATCCGAGTATACATGCTCCTAGGCTGTCACACGAATGTGAGCCGAGTATGTGAACCCGAATGTGATGAGTACGAATGTGACCCCTAGGCTGTTACACGAATGTGAGCCGAGTATATGAACCCAATGTGACGAGTATGAATGTGACCCCTAGGCTGTCACACGAATGCGAGCCGAGTATATGAACCCAAATGTGACGAGTACCCCTAGGCTGTCACCGCTAATATTTTATGTATTTACTCATTTATTTATTTACTTTATTTACTCAGTCTATATTTAACAAAGAAGTCAATTATTATTTTCACAAGCTTTCGGTATGTATATATACACGCATAAAACACAACATACTTGTTCGTATCTCTGCATTATTAACGTCATCATTTTATACCGAAACGTTCGCATACAAGTTTAATAAATGGCTCCAAAAGAAAGAGGATTGCCGAAAAAATATGTCACGGGTCGCCGCTTCGCATATTTCGTTTAGGCCTTTAGCATGTGTCAGGGTTGAGGCACGTTTTAAATGTTAAGCGAACATTTTAAAGCGATACATTAGATAGGCAGATGTGGCATTTAAGGGGATTATATTAAACATTGCCACCTGTTTAGGAGATTCGAGGAGATTTTGGAAAGGAAACATTCATTTTGATGTTTTTGCGTCACAATCTTTCCCAAACGGAAAAAACTGACTTGTGGTAATTGACTGGTGAGACAGTTGATGTTAAAAGGTTGAAACTATATCTAAAAGGATGGGTAAAAATAGCACTATACGATAGTTCAAAGTTCTTTGAACTGGCTACTGTACCATTCGGTAGATAAAAAACAAATTTGAATTGTGAAAATGGAACTCTTTGCTTGTCAAACGCCTTTAAATTTTTAAAGCTGCTATTTGTTTCTTATTTCTGGCGGCAATTAGAAAATTAAATGTTTGAGGAAAAACGAAATTAACAAGAGAACATTTTCGTTCAATCGTTTTTTATGACTTTCGTTGTGGTCTAAACCAGAAACTAAATTATGAAACACTCAAATTAGCATTTAGTGATGAAGCCTCATCCAATGCCACTGTTTATAACTGGTTCAGTGAATTTAAATGTGGTCGTACCCACCTCAGTGACGACGGAGAAAAACATCAAAACTGTGCGGCTCATGATTGAAGCAGACAAACGAACGATATATCAAAGGATACGGGCATCATTAGGTATTGGTATGAGTCAAATTCAAACTATTTTACACATTCACCTACGGGTAAGGAAGCTTCGTACTAGACGGATTCCTAAAAAATTGAGCAAAGCTCAGAAACACTGCCGCGTGGAATGGTGTCTCCAAATGCATGAAAAATTCGACAATTGTTAATCAAGTGCTGTTTTTGATATAGTAACAGGTGATGAAAGCTGGATCTACTGCTATGAACCTGAAACTAATAGGTAATCTGCGCAGTGTAGTTTTTCTTTTCGAAGAGTTGCCGACGAAAGTGAAGAAAGGACGGAGTGCTGAAAAGAATATGATTGCCTCCTTCTTTGGCAGATCGGGCCACTTTGCCATCATAACTTTATAAAATAAAAGAACAGGAACTGCGGACTGGTATGTAAACAGCTGCTTGCTTTCTGTTTTGGAAAAAGTCAAATAACGACGCAAAATGATCCTCAATCACAACAATGCCCCAGCTCATTCCGCCAGACAAACGAAGCAATTTTTCAGTACTGTAAATGTAGAGTTATGGGTCATCCGCCTTACAATCTCGACCTTGCGCAGTGTGACTTTTATTTATTCCCTAAAATTAAGGATAAACTCAGAAGAATACGTTTTATGAATGCAGAAGAGGCAGTAACGGCCTTTCAAACGGCTGTTGAAGAAGTGCCTAAATAAGACTGGGCTGAATGATTCTCACAATGGTTTCACCACATGAATAAGTGTATCGATTGTCGCGGAGAATACTTCGAAAAGCAATAAAACAACTTCCATCTTTATATCTGATTTCATTTTTGAGATTCTAAAAACTTTCAGTGTTCCCACGTATTTTGTCATCAAAACAAGTCTGTTTTTCTTCTTCGGTTTGATGACAGTATCAGTTGTCGACTCAAGTTCGACAAGTCTGAGTCCATACTTATTATTATTAGTGATATTATTAATATCAATAATGTAGCCATAATGCGTAATATCCATAATGTCCATAATGTATATTAATATTATAAATCCGAAGTGGCTTTCTGTCTGTTTGTTTGTTAGTTTTTACTCCATATCGTTAAAAAGTATTTTCAAAACATTTCAACGCGGTCTCTACTTGGCTAAGCGTTGGACATTAATTAATGTGATTATTTTAGGCTCGTTGCACACACTCGGGCTTTATCTAATCTCCCCTTGTTTCCTTCCAGAAGCCACTTAAAATGGGAGCCGCTTTGCCAACAAGTAAAAAACTCGAACTATGATAGAGGGTAATGATTTAAAAAAGTTACGAGGATGTGCATAAAAACACAGCTGATTATTGGCTGGTGTAGTTTGAAAGTTTTTTGTCATATATTTATGACAAGCTGTTTGCTATGGATTCGACCGTTTGAGTTATGTGATTCCATACAAAATTTTATATTTTGTATTTTAACCCCCTGACACAATTCTTGGAACATGGTTTATATATTTTGTAAAACAGCCAACGAGACACAATGAAACAAGAGTAAATTCTAACGTATCTACATTTGTAGCTTTACTTACAAGCTGTCACCGCAAAGTAAAAGTGGTTAAACACATATTTAATTACTTATTTGTATTATAGAATATTTTAAGCAACTTTCAAGTTAATAGAAACGTCATTTTTTTTTTCATTAAAACTTTGACACCCCGTTTCACTCCTTTAGTGGTTGAATTTCATGAAATCACTTCTTAAATAGTATGTCTACGTATCATAAAAGGAGGATGCTCTTCAACGGGCAACATTGATTAAATATCCTTTGTTTCCTTTCTTTTTGTACCCGCCTAGAGGATACAGCTTGTAGACAGATATAAAAAACTGTTTTGATTTTTTAAATTTCATTTTATTTTACATATTATTATTATATTTTACTAACAGGTATATTTTACTAACATTGTTTTAAGTTTTTTCCACTAACAGTTTTATGTATGAAATAGTCTGAAATGAACGGATTATTATTATTATTAAATTTCATGTTTCAGCTTTAGCAGTTTCGGCTCGGCGTTGATAAGTCAGTCAGTCAGTCAGGACTGTCAGACATTTCTCTTTATACTCGCAGATAAATGAACAACGATATTTAAAGACTGTGGGTTAGTCAATAAAAAGTCTATTTTTGTCCAATTCGCTGATCTGTTAAATTTTATTCCAGTAATTTGCATTTTGTCGATTGATAAAATTAGAGTTGACATATTTTTCCTATTTTGATTCTAAATGATTAAAACAATATTTTTACATTACAACGTAAGTGCTTAAATAGCGTAAGTGCGAGTGCTTAAATTTGGTAAATTGAAGTATTCATGTATTTATAAGTCGGGATTAATTGTATTAAGATTTGTGATGATTGAAAATTAAAGAGTGATGACTTAAGATTACAAGACTTAGACTTTTGATAAATAGGACAATGTTTTTTTTAAGCTAAGTCAGATGACTTATTGTAGATACAACCAGATATAGAATTGTTGAATAGTTACTTCATCAATCAACAAGCAAAATGACGTTTATGAAATGTTCTCTATCACAAGACAACTATACTAAAGATGTAGTAGCCATTTTCTATCATAAAAAAGTGATAGAATATTGAAAATAGAATATTTGTTACTCCAACTTATTGTTCTTTGCAACGACATGAATAATATGTTGCAATGTCTGTCTATTTGTAACAATTATACGGCTCAGTTGTCACATATGGACGTCCAGTAACATGTCTATATTTTAAAATACTCGAAATTTTAATATACGTACTTAACTGAGCCCAATCCTGCCTGTATAAACAATATCAGATCTTGATTATTGCAATTTTTTGTTGAGTAACAAGTTATCATCGTTCATATTTTGATATTAATAAATAACGCCACACTCAGTGGCCTACACTAGGATTCCCTGTGTCGTGAGTCCAGAGTATATACAAAGACAAACACACACCCAGACTGGAACATACATTTGTCTTTTTTTTAAACAAATGTATGGCCGACCGGGAATCGAACCCGGGAGCTTTTGCACAGCAAGCAGGGTCACTACCAACTGCGCCAATCGGCCGGTAGCTCATATTGTAGGTTAAATGTGTCAAGCTATGCCATATTTTAAAAATTGACACATATATCCTCATTTGACGGCACATAGAAGGTATGTCGTTAATTTTCACGCGAGCGTTTTTATCCTCCCCCCGAGGCGTCCTCCATGATTGAATACAATCCTTGTCGCGGATGTCAGCACTTACGCGGCGGGGTTTTATGAAAAAAGTGTTTTAGCGGTATGTTTTTATACATTTAAAATACAAAACTCTAATTTTGAAATGCACGGTCATGAGATTCATGATGGAGGTTTTTAAGCGACGTCACACTTTTTTATTTAATAGCGGCTCCTTTCAAATGGCGTACATGTATGTTTAAGTAGGAACGTATTTATTTAATCTTATATCAACCTATAACATCCCACGCAATGCACAGGGCTCCCCTAGTAAATTACTTGGGGGTTAGAGCGGTGAGAGCCTACGTATACACGTGTCATTGTAGGTTCAATTCCTCGGCCCGTTACGCTGAGTTTCTACTTAAGTAATGATTTTAAAAAACTGTCACTAGCTCCTCGGTGAAGGAAAACACTGTGAGGAACCCTCATGCTCGAGGAATAAAGAAAAAATCCTGAGTATGAGTATCCAACAATTCGCACTACGCCCGCGCTGTGAATTATGGCCTGAAACCCCCCGGTGATTCATTTAATCTGTCTATTATTAATTAATAAAATTAAAAAATTATAAACGTCACATTCAATAGCCCGCACTGGGACGAACACCCAACCCTGAACAAAAAACTTATTTTTATACAAATGACTATCCGGCAGGGAATGGAATCCGGGACCTTTTACTTGTACAAAGCAGAGACACTACAAACTGGGCTAATATGTCGTCACCGTAATCGTTCTTAAAATCATTCGGTTTTATTCAATTGTGATATTTGGTTGGTAGAATTATTATTGCTTTAGGTATTTGAACTTGAATTAATTCATTTTTAATTTTTGCCTTTTCTTTCGTTTACAAATTCATTTATATAGAGTGAACAATTCACTAAATTACATTTGTAATTAATTATTTGTTTTCAAAGTTAACGATTCATTACACGCTTCATGTTGATCTTTTAAAAATAATTTTGTTCTAATAATTTTCGTCATGTTCTAATAGGTAATAGTTTAGACTTATCTTTTTTTTCAAGGCCGACAACACATTTTATTATTATTAACCCTTTGACAACTTTAGCTAGCCACTTAGTATAAGTTGACTTTCAAGATTTATCACCAACTTTCCTACTCAGTATTATCTAGAAATTCTCGAGTGTAAATAAACGTCTAGTTCGCTTTACGTGATAGGTCGTGTTGGGTCGGACGTAAATTGTGTCTTTTCCAATATTTGAAATATTGTGCCTCTTACCAACCCCACGTGGGATTGGGGTCAGAATTCATAAATAAAATATGCATACGAGTATAATTCTATCTCAGAAGTACGGTAACTGTTACTTTGATATTAAAGAAATTTGTTGGGTTTAACGACATATGTCCAATTTGATAATTGTCCAATACGTAATTAAGTCCAAAACGTCAATTGATTTTTGTCCAAACTGAAAATTGACTTTTGAAATAAGCCGAATTAGGCAAATTTAAACTTAAGGAGTTGATTAAACTCATTTATTTTTAATTAAACGGGATAAATATTTAATAATTGATTAATTACGTGCCAGTCGTGTCAATTGTTTTTGATTAATCATATTTTTAATCTACAAGTGCTCTCAGATCGTAATAATAGGTAACCCAAATTTTTTAAATAAAATAGATATGACCACATTGGACGAATTTCCGTTTGGACAAATTAAATATTGGATGTTTGTTGTTGCTTGGACGAAAGTACGTATTGGACAATTATCATTTTGGACATAAGTCGTCAAACTCGATTTGTTTCTAACATATGGAAATTAGACTCTAATCACAATATATGAGATGGTATTTTTATTATTATGGGAATTTAGTAACTACGAGTATTACTAACACTAGGGCTAGCGTTACCACTAAACTATTACCATATAATAATAATAATTCATTTACTTCAGACAACGATCTATAGTAGTTTTAGTAGAAACTTAAAATCCAATCGTAGAAACTTGTCTCCACTGCTCGATATAGGCCTCACCAAAGCTCTCCACCACATGCGATAATTGGCTCTTCACATCTCATCCAGCCCTTATCAACGAACTCGTTCAAGTCGTCGGTTTACATGGCCGGAGGGCAGCTTTCCAATATGTCATCTCCATTCAAATCGTCTGCGCCTTTGGTGGGCTAATTTAGAATTGCCTCAGTAATGTATCTAAATACATATATGAAATTCAAAATTCAATATAGTTTATTATGACAAATTTTCAGTTTATTACGAGTGAACTAGTGAGGTGAGTTGAAGATGCTCTTACTACAAAAGCTACAAGCATTAAAATAATTATAATAAAGTTTTAAGTAAGCTGTAATATTTAACTTGCTAACGCTGGGTTTGTTTTAGGCGAAATATTTTCGGAGGTAATTAATCAAAAATGGTATAACAGAAGTTGTTTGCCTTGATTTATCTAATCTCCTTTTCAAATTTAAGAGTAATTAAAACGCCAGAATTTGCAGATTAAAAAACAGATTTTGTACTCAATCAGCAAACAATGTTCAAGTTGCTTAATTTATTTGTAGGCATGGCAGTGACTACAAATTCGAGGCGCAATAAAACGTATGTCACAAACGTTTATCAGAAAACAGAGGGCAATAATTCTACGAATCTGTTCGAAAACTCATTTTGGTTTCCATTCAAAGCGTTGATTTATACTAATTAAGTGTCCGTTCTCATTTGGTCAGACCCTACGCATTTTGAACATACCTCCTTTAAACTTGTTTTTTTACCATGTTACATACATCCAGCCATTGTTTGAAGACTAAGGATATAAAAAGGATGGTTCATGTCCTACTTAAAAGCAGCACTTGAAACCAATTATACTTTTAACTAAGCCCTCGACGGGCAAAGGGACCGAAATAAATTGTTGGTCTCGTACATATTAGGCGTTATTTTTTGCTCTCTCCACTCCATGGCCTTTTATTGGAATTAATTAATTGTAAACAAATTAGCGAGCTGTTTCTTGTTTATACTCGTGAAGCGTAAACGTGGAAAAAGATAACAGAACGACGGTAATTACGTTTACTTTATTGAGAGCATTTCAATAAAGGTTAAGCGTATTGTAGAGTAAACAATTAATTTCGTTTAAACTTGTGTAGTAACCTTCTAGACCTCCGTCTGGAAAATTTCGAATGTTTAAAGTAATTTTGTGCAAATTACTTAAAACTTTACATTGATTGTCACCGAATTAAAATTTCAGGTAAATATATTAATGAAAAACAATTACGTGATAAAAATTTAAATATTTCATAATGTTTACCACATTATCAAATAATTTTGACTTACTCAGAAATATTTATACAACAAATATAATATAATTTATAACAATGTAGATGTCAATAAAACTATGTTTAAATGAAACCGTATTACCGTCTATAAAATCACTGCTACCGCAGGCAGGCAACTCGATCAACATCAATCCGATAGAACCAGAGATAGATTTAGCGATTGATGCCCATGTTTCTAGTACGTATTCCGTGTTCGAGTAACGTCATTTGAAAAACGGGCCGTGTGTGCCGTGCCAGTCCAAACAAGCTTGTCACTACAATGAATGTGCCCCACAAATCACCGGTTCGGTTGTAGGGGCATTTTTTGTCGATTCGTTTATTTCGCAGTGAAATTGAGTTTGGTCTACGAAAATTTGACCCATCGCTAGTGAAGCAGCGATCGGTCATCGACAACAAAAAGGGCGGTATAAACAAAATATTTGTTCCAATATATCACGTGCAGTAGTAAAAATGGATTTTCGAAATATTCAAGCGTTTGTAAAAAAAATATAGAAATGTTTTTGACTGTGACTGGACAAACGATCACAGTTCAATGCCCCAACAATCAATGTAGAACAAATAGAAATTGGCAATGGAATATAAAACAAATCGAGAACATTGAGTGCTTATGGAACTTATTAATCTATCAACGGAGTCGATAGATTTAATACTCGGTCAAGTTGAAACCAGCTTAGGATGTATATAGTATGCCATAGAGGCATTAAATATAGTATGCCATCTTAAGAGACTATCAAATAATCCATTGCATTTGCAATGACTGCATCTCCAAGCCTTTATTTGTATATTTCCATTTTCTGATGTGAAACATTTGAAATGACCAGTATTATCTTCCAAAGCATAAATATTTAAGTCTAAAAAATATCAAATTATCTGTTTCAAGCCCTCAGAGATTTCTCATTCGAAACCTAAGCTTAAAAACATAAATTTATTGCACATGGTCGTAACTCGACTCACATGTTATTATATTTCAAAGTTTTGGTAGTAAATCTTTGAGGATTTAATTTTTATGTGACGTTCGATGTTTTGTGCGGTGCGTCTTAAAAACGCAGTTGCACTTAAAATATTCGGTGCTTCGTTACGATTTTACTTGTTGGTCCGTTCGAAGGGTTATTTATTACTTTTTTTTTTATGAATATGTATATACTTCAATTAAATTAAGAATACTTTTTATTTTAACAAAACCTAAATTTAATTTGACAATCATTAACTAACACATTTGTTCTTCATATATGAATTTAAAAAGATGATTTTCTTAATTCACCATTCACTCTCCTCGGCTTCTTCTACTACTCCCTCTTCTTTTGTCTGCAGTTTACCGACTCCTAATATGTTTGTGTGTGATTTGTATTTATAGTATCTTCTTTGATTAATTTATTACATATTATTATTATTTAGAATTAATTTCTTGGTTTTTGATGTAGGTACCTTTAGTATGTATCTATTTTAGTATGTAGTATGTAGTATCCTTTGGTATGTAGGTTCTAGTAATTACAATAAGTGGACCATCTATCTATTAATATTCTTGTGCTAGCGCACATCTCTTCTCGCACAGATTGCCTGGATCGCTTTAGCGATAAAGCCTAGGTACCTGGGCTATTTATTTAAACTTTTGTGTCACTTTCACTGTATTCTTTGGTGTCCAATAAAGTGTATTAAATTACTTAATAATGCGTTTTTAATTTTGAAATCGCATTATTAATTTAATTTTAGAAGTAACGGAATAATTCTTTATTAATTTATCTTGCATGTTAAAGGCAGGTATGCATGATTACAAAGGCTAATCACTGATGTGACTTACAAACGACCGCAGGAACAGATAAATCCTCAAAAATATTATGTGCATAAATTAAAAAAGTTCAAAGCGCAAACTCACTTTTATTTTTCCCCATAAATCATAACGCGTGAAACTTCTAATTAACGTGCGGACCAATTTACATTAATGTCAAAATGTATATCCATAAACGGTCAAAACTGAAAAATGATTGATGATACTAGCTGAGAAATTATGGTAATTGATGTAAAAGAATGCGAGCACTAAAAATTGAACAAAAAATCCGTAATTGGAAAAGAAGTTATAAACAACAAGAGTGACAAAGAGACGTAAGTAATTAATATTGACCAGTTAAGCATGGTTTGACTCAACCAGGTCACTAATACAGAAGAAAATATTTAAGTCAGCGGTCATATAGCTTGATAGGTGCGAAATATATCATCTCATAGGTCGTAAAATGAAAGTCGAAAGTCTCCTTGGGAATAATATTAACGTTATTTCCGAAAAGTAATGTAATGTCAGTAATGTAAATACCCGGGAAATAATTTAAACTTTGCTATTTGGTTTTAACATTAAGTCGTTCCGTGAAAGTAAAAGGTCAGAAATAACTTAAAGACCTTTTTAATGTTTGTCAGAAATAAACTGTATAAGCTTTTAATTATAGCTTAACTTGTTAGAAAGAAGTCAAACATATATTTTTTCATCACATAAACAAAATCAATTTTCTAAAAATATATCTCGTCTCTAAAGATCAGTTAGTTCAAATTTTCCGTGAAGAGGCCAAGAACAAATTGGCCCAAAGATTCACCTAAACAAATCCTATTAAATCCCATCACGGCTTCACTACCGACGGGCCATCAAACAATATGTTTGCCAACAAATTAGCCTGCCCGCAAACTCGGAGCGCATCTGAGTCAATTTAGGTAGTCCTTATTGAATTACAGACCGACACGTTACGGCGTCTCCCATCCGCACTCATGTAACCATCTTTATCAGAATGTATGGCTTCATTTCAAAAATCAACTGTATCATCACATATTTTGTTTTGTTTTTCTGTGGCATCGTCAGGGCTATTGTCAGGGAAGGATTGTTGGATATGTAACCTTTTGTTAAATGTGATAGGGTTAGTTTTTGTTTAATGTTATGATGGTTGAGGGGTTCTCGCAAAGACACGGAGCACGTGAGAGGTAAAGAGGCGATGAGTGATGTGACGTCCGTACCCTCTGACTCCGCGGCGTCGTGCGATCGACCGTACTGGCGGGTTGCCGCTTCGATGATAGTTATTCATAGTGGTGATGTGGGATACAATAATTCTTAATAAGAAAGTGAAATATTTACAAAGTACATATATAAATTCATAACGTAATTTTTATTTAAGTCAATGATAACCAAATCAAATAGTGATGAATGAAACAATGAATCAAATGAAAAAATCTGAACACAAATATTGTTTCTGTTTTTACTAATTTACATGAAATAAATTGTCTGTTTTTATGTCTATTCACAGTGTACTGTTATACAACACAATATTTACACTACCCATTACACTACATACTTGTTAGACTTGCAGATTTTGGTCAAATATGCAAAATAATGAATAAATCGACATTTGTTAAAAGTTATTTTTTATACTATGGACCCCAAAATTGTGGAATAAACTACCAACTGAGGTTTTTCCGCCATGCTAAGCTCTTCAGGAATAAACAGTGGTTTGAGCAGGATTGATTTGAATGAACAGGATTTTGCAAGGTTGGCGCGCACACGCATGCGCCCTGGTGGTTCAGGTGTGTGGTGTAGGCGGCAATGACTACTTACAGTGGAATCAACGAGACAAGAGCTGTACGTTTGTGTCAGTGCACACCGATAGTGTACAGTGCGGACCATTTCAACAATCGGATTGGACAATTCGGCACCCACTCATAGAGATGAAAAACTCATGTCTCGTTGATTTGAATGTACCATCATTTGATTCAACCGCTCGTCTGCCATTTCTTCTATAAAAAAATCTCGTTACACATTCTACACATTCACCGAGTTTCATGATTATTTTGAATTACGGATTTCATTTCCTTGTGTGAAAAATATAGACAAGTCATGGTCGCTCCTATAGATGCTCGCGTTCGGTGCATCAAGGCACGTTTAACGCAGCGCGAGACAGCGAACATCGACCATTGTGTTAACTAGCCGGCGGATAACGCCGCTTATTGTGCATTATACCTACGTGCGAATGATTAGCTTACATTATTACATGCGTTTTAGTTCTGCTGAATTTCACACGTATCTTTTTACTTTGTGGTTTACGAAGATACTCGTATCATCACCAGCGAGTTTATTTAAATCCTATTTACAGAATAGGATGTCGTAGTCTTTAATAGGTAGAATGTAAAAAAATACTATTGTGTAAATATACACAATGAACATACGAAAATTTTTAGACGTAATATATTTTTCTAATGTACTTGTATTTTCCTAATGTAAATTATAATCACTTTTCAACTCTGGCAACTACGAATACCTACTACGAATAGTCTAGGAAGAAGACTTTTTGTGTTTAAAAAAAGAGAAGATGGATGCAAATTGTCCTAGCTACGGAATCCAGTGAATAATGATTAATAAATTTAATAAAATTAAACCTCTTGATTTTTCATCTGACGCTACTTCAGATATTGTCAGTGTTGTATGCCGCAACTTTACGAACTATAAAGACTAAACGCGGATAGTTGATGAAACTGCTCGCAATTCTCGAGGTGGAGAATTGCGGAGATTGCGAGGTGAAGCGGGCGCCTTTTCAGTCAACTCATGACCATGGTTGGTCCAACCCAACCGAAACGCCGAGTAAAATAAATAAGGTAAACATACGCGTGGACAGCCGTTTAAATAGATAAATACTCGTATTATATATACCTACTCGTATAGGTTAGAAAACTGTAACATTACCATTTTGTAGATATACCATATGTGTCTCTACTACATTTGTGCAATGGGATCTTATTGACGGAATACACTTTGGAGAAGGTTTACTAATTAATTAATAAAATATATGACAGAAACAAAAAAATAGTATATCTAACTCAGTCTTACAAATATCAGTAAGAACATTTAAGTGAACTTGTCTAGAAAAAATATAACATTTTCTTCACCATAGTTCACCGTTATTCTTCGAAGTGAGCCGTAAATTTACCATTTCACTTATCCCGATCGTGATTTCAATTAACCGACCCCATCTATATGACACAATACCTCCACTGTTACCTCAAACCCGTCGCTGTTGATGTAAAGCAACCAAAGGTTAACAAGTAATAGTTGGTGTATTACGGTAATTTTCAAGTGTGAACCGGAGTTCACCAAAATCGTGACGGTGAGAACGCAAACCAGCGCGTATGGAATTAAAGCGAACGTAGACTTGTATGGTTACAGTTAGATAAACGGAGAACAATGGAGATAAATTAAATACGTGTTATAACCAGGAAATAGAGTGCAGTGATTTATGCAGTGCGAATATCATATTTGGGAGGTTCATTTTGATTTGGAGGGAGAGAGTGCACGCTGTGATCCAACAGCCGCTCGGCGCACTCGACTGGCCTCGTTACCCCTCTCTCACAGAATACTACCTCGAAATGTACTGCATTTCCCACTTTATCATATTCCCCAATGTATGTACGCGTTCCGGTAGTGAGTGAGATATGCCAGAGCCCACTCTCATCCTATCCCTTCCCACGTCCCCGACCCTTTCTCCAAATCCATTCTTTCATTAACAAAGATAGGCAGCGCATCCGGCGGCGTGCCAAAGTTTGTCATTTTGGACTAATGTTGGCATGTATCGTGCATGTCTATGGGCGACAGTATCCCACTTACCACCAGGTAGACTGTATGCTCGATTCTTTCTATAAAAAAAAAATACTCTTACTCGTAAGTTAACCTCTATCAATTCGTGTCACTAGACTTTAAAATCTATCCAGTAATCATCTAATCATGTTTAAAGTAGTTTTCACGTACGTACCTATTGCTATAACAAATAGACGTACACTGATAAACATTTCAAAAATCAATGTTTTGACTAGAGTAGTCTCTATAAAGACCACCTCGTTTTGATATTTTTTAAATTTATTCCATACTAGCTGTGCCCGCGACATCGTACGCGTGGAGTTTCAGTTTTTAAACTCTAAATTGGGATATCTTTTCTTCCCGTCAACCGATTTCGATGAAACAAAGCGATTCGAAGCGCCAAGCTAAGCTTATTTAACTTGTGAAAACCCCATGAAAATCCGTTCAGTAATTTTGGAGATGGGCTTGTTCGAACAGACAAATAGACAGACAAAAATATCAAAATTTTCTTTTTGTATTCTGATACTCTTACTTCATCGACCTAAATCAGTTTTCTGGTAAATATATTCAATGTACAGACGCGCTGGTTCTACAGTTTTATTATATGTATAGATATTAAATTAATTAACCTTTATGAATTTTGTTATACGTATAGAAGATATCTTAAAAATTAATAAAATAGATAACATACTTGTACATATATGCCATACGCACATGCGTCACATATACCATATACACATATAGGGGTATCTGTTCTCAACACTCATACGTGTAGTCTTGAGTTCTAACTCCGGCCTATACCACTGACTTTTTAACTTTATTTTGACTTCTAACTCGACGGGGAAGGGAAAATCGCGAAACCACTCTGTTGGATTCCAACATAAAAATTAATAATTAATTTAATTTGTAAGAGTGGCAACACTGGGCCTGGCTCGTCGTTCTTTTGTTTTTGTAAAACAAGTGAACTACCCTTTACTCACGCTTGTTTCTGTATGCATCGTTGACAATACACGCTTTTAAAACGTTCTAGCGAATTTCATTTCTCGGTTCTCTCCAGCCCCTCAGTCTACTTCTACTACAAAATAAACATTGGTCCTTCGATAATAAGGATCGTGAAGTGATTTCGCGTGTTCAGTTTGGGGGAAATCAACAAGTTTACCCACTTCAATCTTTGTGCAGTACGGAATACGCCAAAGACCCTATTTTTCCCCATGAACGTCACCAAGGACGTCAAGAAAGCGGCAAGATTGCAGTTTTATAGCGTTTACAAGCTATAATCTACGCCGGCTGGTTCACGCCAAAGAAGTCAACCGCAAGTATACCTATATACTTCAGAAAGATATTTGCAGCTTGTTTTCTACACTTTGCATTCGTCCGTGTGCATATCTATTATTTCCGCGGCGAAGTGCACCTACTACAAGTGCAACATTTTATTCCTTTGTTCTTCAAAATATCAATTTGCATTGCATTTTCTTTGCATTCAAGAACAAAGGTAACAGAAGAAACACCATCATTTGAATTCGCCAATTAGCGCACAACAATCGTGGCATTCTAGCGCGATATCCAACCAGAGCTGTCCGGTGAGTCTACGTCACGACACAACATCACCTCCGTCCAATTACGATGTTCGGAACAACACACTGCACCTGAATACGCTTATCGTTTGCTGTCGGCCATCAAACAATTTTGAATTTACCGTGTTTACGATTAATTTAAATAGAACTGTTGAATCATTGTATTTAGTGGGTAATTACTTTAAATATCTCTGTATTTTTAACGTGTTAGTGTTAAGTTTTGTTACGTGTTTTGTGCACGGAAACTGAAAGATGACGACTTCAAATCCTGCAAAGGAACATACTTCAAATCCTATAAAGGAACAAATCGCTAGTCTTGTAAGACAAAGAGGAACAATCAAAGGTAACATTACCAAATTGTATAATTATTTTAATGATTTGTGTGCAACAGAAGCATGTTCGTTGTCCAGGGAGACTTTAAAGGTCAAAGAAGACAATCTTCGTTCCAATTTTCGTCGTTACGAAGACTATAATTTAAAAATTATAGGCCTCGATCCCACTGACAACGAAGACGCAGATTTAGTTGAGGACAAATACACTTTCACTTTGACAAAAATACTACAATTGTCAAACAAAATTGATAATAAAACACTTTGTCACAATGAAAACGCGCATTGTCATCATAACCATTCTTCTCATATGCCTACAAAATTACCAGAAATAGTCATTCCTCCTTTCTCTGGTAGGTACTCAGAATATAGAACCTTTATAGGGCTTTTCAATTCACTTGTCGACAAAAACCCTCGATTAGAAAACATACAGAAGTTGTACTACCTACGGACCTTTTTGATGGAGGAACCACTAGATCTGGTCAAAAACCTACCATTGGTTGATGGGAGTTATGAGGAGAGCATTATAATTTTAAATGATCGTTATAATAACGAGTATAGGATCCGCAGCGATCATTTAAATATGTTGTTAGATATACCACAACTGAATAGGTCTAATGCACAAAATATTAGGCAGCTTGTATCTACTGTTAAGCAGCAATTGGCGGCATTGCGAAACTTAAACTGTAAAGTTGATGAATGGGACCCTATTGTCTTGTGCGTAGTATTGCGTAAGCTCGATTTCCTTTGCAATAAGGACTTTCAATTAATTCGCGATACGGAACCCACTGTACAGAGTCTTATTGATTTTCTAGAAAAAAGGGCACTCGCACTTGAGAATTCGGAGCGGCTTCAGCCTAGGCAAGAAGGTCAGTATAACAAATCATGCTCCAAGGTTTGCGGAGCTGCAGCTATGAAGCCTCCAGTTCCGATGCCGGTAAAGAAGCCACCCCCAACGTGCCTACAATGTAAGTCATCTCACAAATTATTTGATTGCAACAAATTCAAATTAATGTCAGCTGCTGATCGGCTGGCATTTGTAAAAGAAAACAATTTGTGTAATATTTGCCTCAATAATCATGCTAAACCATGCAGATATCATTTTAAATGTGGTATTTGCAAACAAAAGCATAACACTTTGCTTCATGATGACAAAGCCACCAATCCAGTCATTCTGCTGTCCAACAATGCCACCACACAGGTGCTTCTGCCAACCGCTAAGGTAAAACTTATTGCAGGAAATGGAACAGAAGTACATGTTAAGGCCCTTTTGGACAGTGGAGCTCAAGTTTCGTTTGTAACTGCTGAACTTGCAAACTTACTCAAGTTACAAACTAAAATGGTAAAGTCGGGCGTAATAGGCATTGGCAATACGGTCAATAATCTGAACCAGTATGTGTCTCTTAAAATCCAGTCATTAGTGCGCGACTTCAGCATCCAAGTGTCTTGCTTCATATTGGACAAGATTACCTCAAAGCTGCCACAAAAAAAGGTTGACATGGCAAACTTTGTGTTGCCCCCTAACATCACACTTGCTGACAAAAACTTCAATGAGCCAAGTAATATTCATATATTATTAGGAGCGGACATACTATTCCAGGTGCTGTTGCCCCATGAGCCAGCCTCCATTCTCAAGTCGTCTGCGTCTCCGGCAGCATCCAATACAGCTCAGTCTATCGCTCCAACACTACTCAATACCAAGTTCGGCTATGTGATCGCCGGCAACCTACCTAATTTTCCTCTAGATAAGGCTGTATCTTTGTTTTGTACAACATGTCAATCTGACCTCAGCGAAAATATAGCACGGTTTTGGAATACAGAAAAAATCCCAGAGGTTTTTTCAGAAAACCAATCAGAGTTTGAAACTTGTGAGAATATATTTCAGGAAACCGTACAACTTAAAAACAATTCTTTCAAAGTTGCTCTGCCACTAAAGTTGCCTCTCGACTCCATCAATGAAACTCTAGGTGATTCACTATATCTTGCTTCAAAAAGGTTCCTCAACCTAGAACAAAGGTTACAAAAAGATCCGCTTTTGTTAGAGCTATACACAAATTTTATAAACGAATATTTGCAACTAGGACATGCTACAAAAATCGACATCAATCAATATGACCTAAGTTCAGATCCAGTCTATTTTTTGCCACATTTTGCAGTAGTTAGGATGGATAGAAGAACAACTAAATGCAGACCTGTTTTCGATGGCTCTATGAAAACAAATAAAAAAGTATCATTAAATGATTTGCTACTCAACGGTCCCGTTGTGCAAAAAGAATTGTTCGATATTTTGATGCTGTTTCGATTTGAGCGATATGTATTTGTTACTGATATAAAACACATGTTCAGAGCAGTATCATTAGATCCTAAATATCGTTCATTACAGAACATTCTATGGAGAGATTCTCCAGACAAAAATGTTGAGTGTATTCAGCTCAACACAGTAACTTATGGGCAAAAAAGCTCATCTTACTTAGCAACTCGCTGCTTGATAGAGTTAGCTAATCAATATGAAAATGAGTTTCCAAATGCAGCATTTATTCTTAACAATCAAACTTACGTTGATGATGTCTTGGCAACTGCTGATGCTCTGGAGACATTGATGGAGTCGAAAGAGCAGCTCTGCAAGCTTCTAGACCTGGGGGGGTTCCAACTTCATAAGTGGTCTTCCAATAGAGTTGAGGTTTTGCACGACATTCCACAAGACAATCAATATTTTGATGAGATCGATTTGCAAAAAGATAGCGTTTACATAAAAACATTAGGCATAAACTATGATATAAAGTCTGACGCTTTTACGCTTTCTGCACCTAAAACTGGCGAAAAAATTCCAGAGACCAAACGCGAAGTGCTTAGCTTCATCAGTAAATTTTACGATCCGCTAGGCCTAGCTGGTCCGCTGGTCGTAAGTGCTAAGGTCATTATGCAAAAGCTCTGGGAATCTCGTTTGGAATGGGACGCATGCCTCAGTGATGAATTAAAACATCTTTGGCATGAGTTCTACGAAAGCTTAACAGTCATGAAGCCTATTAGTTTGAAGCGTTATGTCAATTTGCAAAACGCTGCTTGGTTGCAATTGATTGGCTTCGCCGATGCGTCAAGTTCCACTGCCTATGGCTGTTGTGTATACTTGCGAGTGGTTGGTTTGGCGGGTAATGTGAAAGTTTCTTTACTTTGCTCTAAATCTCGAGTCAATCCTCTTAATCAAAGACTTACAGTACCGAGGCTTGAGCTTAATGCTGCTTTATTGCTTGCAAAGCTTGTCAAGAGAGTGCACGATACTTTGTCATTAAAAAGGTCGATAAATAGCACAATTTTATATTCAGACTCTCAAATTGTTTTGGCATGGATCAAAACAAACATAACAAAACTGAACACCTATGTGGCAAACAGAGTAAGTGAGATTTCACAGCTTGCAGAAGGCTGCCATTGGTCTTATGTAAGTACTAACGAAAACCCAGCTGACTGTCTCAGCAGAGGTGTTTTACCACACGAATTGGAGCAGCATCGGCTTTGGTGGACCGCGCCGCAATTTCTTCATAACAGTGAGTACAAGGTTCCTCAAGTTGAGGTGCCTTCACCCGACCTTCCCGAGGTAAAGAAGGACTCCGATTCCGGGCTCCCAAATGCGATGATTTACACTGTTCCTTCTAAGGCTGAGCTATGTCTTGATTTTCTGGATAGGTATTCAGATATAAATAAACTGCAGAGGGTTCTTGCGTACGTTTTGCGTTTCTGTCGTAATGCTCGCACAAAACAAGGTAAAACCAAACATAACTTCATTACGAGTTATGAATTAAAAGAATCGTTGTCAATAATAATAAAATATGAGCAGCAAAAATTTATGAAAGATGAGATAAATTCATTGCAATCTAAAAATGTTGCAAAAAATAACTTGAAAGCTTTGTATCCATTCATAGATGACAAAGGTTTGATTAGAGTAGGCGGTCGTTTACACAATGCTAACATACCATACTCTCAAAAACATCAAATCTTACTGCCTAAAGGTTCGCGTATTACTGAGCTGATAATAAAGCGCGAGCATGAAAGGAACCTTCACGCAGGACAAAGACTGGTTCTTGCATCTTTGAATCAAAATTACTGGCTCGTAAATGGTATAAGAGAAATTAAAAAGGTTATACATAAATGTATCATATGTTGGAAGCTAAAAAAGAATGTATCAGAACAACTTATGGGTTCTTTGCCACATGATAGGGTAAATGCATGTCGCCCATTTCAAAAAGTAGGTATTGATTTTGCCGGTCCTATAACGGTAAAACAATCTTCCATCAGACGATCGGTAGTATCATCCGGTTATATTTGTGTCTTTGTATGTTTTGTGACAAAGGCATTGCATTTAGAACTTTGTTCTGATATTAAAACAGACACTTTTATTGCAGGCCTCAATCGCTTCATTTCACGTCGCGGTCTTCCTACAGAAATTTATTGTGATAATGCATCGACCTTTAAGTGTGCTAAGACTAAACTGAATGATTGTTTTAAATTGCAGAATTCCAGAGAACACCAAACACAGGTGCAAGCCTATGCTTCACAAAAGGCCATTAAGTTCCATTTTATTCCATGCTATTCACCCATTTTTGGTGGGCTCTGGGAAGCTTCAGTAAAAAGTGTAAAATACCACTTAAAACGAGTTGTACAAAAGTCATTACTAACTTACGAACAACTCAATACAGTTTTATGTAGGATTGAAGCAGTGCTAAACAGTAGGCCTTTAATTCCATTATCAAATGATGTTAATGATCTTTCCTATTTATCCCCTGGTCATTTTTTGATTGGCACAGCTTTAAATTCGTATCCAGAACAAGATTTCTCTGGAATACCTGAAAATAGACTTAGATTTTGGAAAATATGTACTAGCATGCAACAGACTTTCTGGAAAATTTGGTATAAGCATTATTTGAATGTTCTTCAATCTAGACCCAAATGGAGGAATGTAACACCTAATATAGAAGTAGGTACTCTTGTAATATTACGTGAAAACAATGCAGCACCGATGTATTGGCCCATGGCAAGGGTGGTCAAAGTATTTCCAGGCTCAGATAATATTGTCCGAGCAGTAGAAGTTAAAACAGCAAACGGACGTACCCATACCAGGTCCATCACACGGGTGTGTGCATTGCCTATAGATAATAATGACAAATAAGTTAGTATTTTTATTTACATGTTAAAACCCAACAATTTAAACAAAATGCTCTCTGCAATTTTCTCTGGCTGGCTTACTTGTATATTTTACATGTAGGCATACTTAAATGTTTTTACACACCGAGCGGTAATTGGGTTGTCATTGTTTGACAATATGAATATAATTGTAAGTTTATTGGATAAGATAATATAAGATAAGGTAGATAATGTAAGTTTGTAGGCCACTAAATTTTCACTAAAAACAAGTTTCAAGATTTTTGTTTTGTCTGAGATTTCGGTTTCAGTTATTACATTTTCTGGCCGCAACATGTTGGATTCCAACATAAAAATTAATAATTAATTTAATTTGTAAGAGTGGCAACACTGGGCCTGGCTCGTCGTTCTTTTGTTTTTGTAAAACAAGTGAACTACCCTTTACTCACGCTTGTTTCTGTATGCATCGTTGACAATACACGCTTTTAAAACGTTCTAGCGAATTTCATTTCTCGGTTCTCTCCAGCCCCTCAGTCTACTTCTACTACAAAATAAACACACTCTAGAATTAATAATTTTGGGGCATTAATATCCACTAATTGGCATTGGGCCAACGTGGTGGATTATGGTCCAAAAACGTTTCGTAATTAATGAAGGAGGCATGCGTCCATCGACTTATATGTAGGTACATGTTTTACTCATTCCTAAACAGAAATAAATTAGTAGTTATAGATAATGTACTATTGAAATGCAATGCAACCAGCTCTTTCATTATCCACTACTGGACACGAGCCTCCTCAAGCACATTGTCTTCTGAGAGTGTATGTGTATGAGAGTGAGAGCACATTGAGGAGTGTATGTCACGCTGGCCAAATGGGTTGGCGAGTCCACTCTTTTAGAGGTGATGTGGTTCCTCACTGTTTATGGAAGCCGCTTTGTTATCCCTCAGTCGCCTTTTACGGCATCCACGGGAATAGATAGATTGGTGCTATTCACACGGCACAATCTACTAGGAAAACAATCAATAAACGATTCTACTTATTGACCTCTGATGCATCACTCTAAGCCGATTTCATCGAAAATATTGAAAAGAATAATAACATCATTAATGTTTTGACAAATAAAAATGTCTGATGTAATCAGATTAGACGAAAAAGATTTAAATCAAAAGGCATTCTGTGTGACTAAATGTGAAAATCCGGTCGGAACAAAGCGGGACTATAAAATAGTGACACAAATTAAACGACTACATTCGTAAAAACAATCCGAATGGAGGAGATCGTAAATTTTTAATAATGCTAATCTGCTAGTCGTACGCCTACGCAAAACCGAGATATCGGTTATATGTACAGATTATATACGTTAGCGTTTAAACGCTGCGTTTGTTGACTGCTCAAGCGCGGCTCGGCGAATCTAGCCATATTAATACAAACGAAAATAATTGAATAACGAAAAATGTCATGTATATTTATCGACATCAAGAGAGCTTTCTATACAGTGTGTGATACTGACTTCGCTTTTAACGATTACCAGAGAATCCAAACATACGTCCGTCTGCATTAGTTTAGCTTCCTAAAATAAAGAATTTTTAAAATCGCTACAGTAGTTTTCTGACTTTACCCCTTACACAAAAACAAACAAAAAGTCAGTCTACCTTTAAAATATTAGTACAGCAATGCACATGATTTCTAAATTTTTCATTTTGGAAATTTTTTAAGTTTTTATTTTCTTTTACATAAAAAATTAGATTATTTTAGTATCTATTAGACGTCATCAATCTTCTACATTCGTATTATTGTGACAATCTTAGTTTTAAGCCTCTTTTAAAGAGTTTGAAGCCTTCATTTTAGGACAAAGCAGCGGTAATAAAACGTCGCGTTACAACCGTAAGTTTGTCTAAAAATGACAACCACTTCTAAGATTGTTAGAGACACAAACATTCATTAAATACCTAAAGATTAACACTCTAATCGGTAATAATAAAAATCACACTGATTAATGAATAAATTAACTCTTGTTTTAAAGTTAATTAATGTATTCTTTATTATTCTGTTTTAAAGTTTAAAAGTCATTATTATTCGGGTATTATTTCATTATACGAGTATAATTCTAAATGGTGTGTGTCAGTGTGTATATATTTATATTTTTACATTACTGCCAGACAAGAAGACGGTCTACTTTAGGGACTGATAGCGCATTGTAAATAGAAGGTTTCGGATATCCTTAAATCCTGTACAATCTATGAGACAAGTGTACCTAATTGAGTTACTGATGTTCTTATATCACTCAGGTATAGCACCCGTAGGCTGTGGAACGAACTGCCTCAAGAGGTCTTTCCATTATTCTACGATATGGGTTTCTCTAAGAAAGCTGTGAATAGGATTTTGCAAGGTTTTTGTACCTCCATGGACCAATAAATTTACAGCCTAGATTTGAACTGACTTACTTAGTAATAAAATAAACATAGAACAATAAGTATGCATAAACAAAAATAAGTGTACAAATGTGTGTCGTGACGAGCTAGCTACATTGCTTAGCATGAAGCTGTGAAACAAAAGGAACTGAAGCACAGCGCTGATATTTGGCTAGGGCCTTATAGTACACACACGAGCAACGACGAGGAGTGAACTACATCAAATAAACATTAGTGAAACTTAAAGAACCTACTCTTAAAGTTCAAACTCAATTTACTGTTTATTTTCAAGCGTGCAGAAAAGAGAGAAAAAAAGCTTTCGCTTGAACGTTAGTTATTACTATTTACTATGCATTTTCTTACGTACAAACACAAACCTGAAGGAATACATCTCCAGTTGCATACAATCGTAATCCAATGATAAACTGATGAACGCGACCAGCCGTGAATGTGCATTTCAAGTCTGGATAAAGGTCTACACACACAGCGCACGTGGCGGACGCGTGTCCGCCACCAACCAATATGCTAGCGACTGGGGGCACGCAAAAACATTTCCCTTTTAAGAAGATTCCGTTGATACACCGTCTAATGTTTAGTATCTTTAGTAAGTCTACTCTGCTTTCTTATTATTTAATTATGTCTTGTGTTGGTTTTGTGATTGGTTGATTTCTGGGATTTCATCAATATTTGACCTAACGTTTCTGGATTTTGAATACTGTTTGAGACTCTTGACTCTAATCAAACTCGATAATATGACTTTTTGTTACATTGAATCGTCTCAGAAAGCATTTTTATTTCAGATGATTATGTATGAGTACTTTAACGGTAACAGAAATTGCGTGGTACACGTACGGACATGACATTGGGAGATGCGACAGTTGATAGAAGTTCTTTAGATTCTAGCGATTTCACTTTCTCTGGACAGAGTCGTGCTTTCTTATACTTTTAAAAGTGACAATTTTTGTTGTTTATAAATTAGTTTTTAAGCAATTGATCCAGTTAGGTATTTATTTCATTTAAATAACCATCTTTTTCGGCACTAGAAAACAGTTTGCCAGAAAGACCTCAAAAGATTATAAAATACAACTATTTCTCAATATCGATGATATTACTCAATAATCTACAAAATATACAATCTTATTAGTCAAGGCGTCGGTGTGACAGACGCCCCCTAAATACAACAAACACGTGCCGGGTTCCAAAAATAAAACTAAAAATAAAGCCCTCCATTATGGAGTTAATGTGCTAACAATGTACTGAAATGGGATTGCACATTCGCAGACTACTTTTGTCAAAATGGCGGCTATAGCTCTTGAAATGCAATCTCGATTTTTAAATGCCGCAATGGGTGAAAATTGTTGGTCGCTACATGTACGAGTATATACGTCGGATGCCTGCGGCCGATTCATTTTGCCTCTTTCGTTATTCCATTTCATTCTGTTTTTCCTTCTGCAATATGAAGACTAACTTTGGACATTGTTTGAGTCAAATAGATAATTCTGCCTATTCGTATGAATAGAAGTTTAATTTTAATGAGGGGTTTCATAAGAAAGGACGATATTAATAATTTACGTAACAAATTAGTATCTACCTACACAAAATATCTATAACATTTTATACACCTCGCTGTATAAAAATCACGGAGTTGTGACACTTGTGATAAGTGATGGATGACACTCATAAAACATACAAAAAATAAAGATAAGTAGGAAGTGATTTATTTTGCGGTTAAATTTTAGGTCACATCTACTTAATTTTTATTTAAATTTCATTGATTATAGCATTAGTTGATATTTTTGCTTAGGTGGAGTACTAGTATTTTATGGCTTAGGATAAGTCGATAAAACGGCAACAAACCTAATTGTATGCGAGTCCGTTTAATTTGCAGCAGCTCTAGCTCAGAGAATCGAAACAGCAAAATCTAGTCACAATCCAATGCGTCCCAGCTATAAATGTGTCGAATGGCATTTGCAGCCGACCACTAATGACTGCTACAATTGCTATGGTACAGACTGATGAACTATTACACTTCATATTAGGGATTATGCCATTTACTGCCCCATTTATAAGACTTAGAGCAATGTTACTGGATATCTGAATTAAATTCGCAAGCACGGTAATATATCACGACACGGGCTTCTGTAGCCAATAAAAGTTTAATTAAGAATAAAAAGTAACCAGCTCTCATTTCACAGATCTTCGAATCAGGTTTTATATTTCAAAGCGACAACGGCATGAGCAGAGTGTAAATTAGGACAAGTTTCAGATGCCTTACGGGTGTCATATCAATCCCTTTGATCATCCTCAAGAGCATTCTCACTTGTCTTCCTGATTAGTATCGGATAAACAGAGGCCGTGGTTGTGATGTGAGGGTTAAACGCATGTCGTGTTATAGTTAATAAAATTTTGAACTTCTTGGTAGCAATTATATTTTACAGAAGACAATTTCATTTATTTATTATAACTAAAAAATCCTTACCTCAGCACTATTTTTAATGAAAAGTACGTAATATATAGAGCAGGTTTATTGAAACAGCCGTATTAGTACTGATATTGATAATAATAATTGATATAATAATAATAATAAACGCTAATACTAATCTACATTATTTGATAATATTATAGGAATTGTTTTTGTTTGTTTATATGCATGAGGTAATCTCAATAACTACTGGATCGATTTTGAAAATGATTTCAATTATAGGAAGTAAATATAATACAGAATAATAAAGGCTTTTTAAGTTCCCCAAGAAATCAGTTTCCCATTTGAGTAAAACTATGTCGCTATAGTTACCTATAAAAAGAAATTATAAATATACTCATTTACATGTGTAACTATTTACATATTGTATATATAATTATTTGAGGAAAACATGCAGTTGAACAAATTAGGTTAATTAAATTATTAATCATATAATTGGTACCTACATTACTGTTGTAGAATGTAAATTTAGGGTAATTTCTTTGTGTGCCCCAGCTGTTGGGGGCGCATGGAGAAAGAAGGATGGTGGTCAACTCTGGGTAAGGTGGGGAGGCGGGGGCCCAGACTGGTTAATAGCTGCCGGTCTGGTCTCTCGCCTCCAAGAAGGTGGCGTTTCTCTGTGTGCCCCCGCTATTGAGGGGGAGCATAGAGAAACTAGGACGGTCTCCGTGTGTCCCTCTGTATGAGCGGAGGGCAAAGCGGGGAACAAGTTGGTCGACCCTGGGATTCCTCTCGGCATTCCAGCGGTGAAAGGAAGGGAGGCGGAACCCGGATTGGTTAGTACCGATATCAGTCGGGTCTCTCGGCTCCAAGAGGGTGGCGTTTCTCTATGTGCCCCAGTTGTGGGGGGTGCATGGAGAGACAGGGACGGTCTCCGCGTGTCCCTCTGTATTAGCGGAGGGCACAGCGGAGAACAAGGTGGTCGACCCTGGGATGCCTCTCGGCATTCCAGCGGTAGCAGCACTGCCCAGGCACGGGGGCTCTGCCTGGGTGGACGGTGTTTCCCCTTAGGTTTCCCTGGAGGTTGGGGGCATTCAGAGAAACACGGACGGTCTCCACGTGTCGCGCTGTATGGCTGTATGGACGACGGGCACGGCGGAGAATCAGGGATCGTCTCTGCGTGTCCCTCTGTATGGGCAGAGGGCACGGTGGAGAAGCGGTGGTTACTCCTGGGATGACGCATATATCCCAGTGAGACTAGGGTTACCCAGGTACAGGGGCACTACCTGGGTGGACGGCGTTTTCTTTCCCCACGTGCCGGCGAACATTAATCCGGGACCCGCACTAAGCGGGCCGCCACCGCTTAGTTAGCATTTAGGATGTAGCCATAAGAGATTACCTTGTAAGTTATATTTAATTAAATAAGTAGTTGAATACTGGCATCAAGCTCTGACACTTGTCTTCAATCTCATTAGTTTAATATATTAATTTTTAGTTTTTAAAAAGCATTTTTCTTGCTCCCGAAACTTGACTACCTTTTGTACAATGTTTGTTTGTGTACTAAAGTTTAAATAAATAAATAATCAAAAATTCTTTTGAAAATATGAAATTTGAATACTATAATATAAATGCTATTCAGCCATCCATAAATGCTATTCAGTCATCAATAAATGTTATTCAGTTATCCATAAACGCTATTGAGTCATCATTAAATGCTATTCAGTCGTCAAAAAAAAACTGTAACAATAACTGATGTTACATACTAACATTATAAGTTGAAAGACCTTTTACTTTTATTTATTGGTGTAAGATGTTTATCAATAAATGTTAACTTTATGGATTGAAATAGTTGTTCAAAGCGTTTGCTTGAAGTTTTACAGATCCGATTTTAATGGTCGATAAAAAGACGCAACGAATTAAAAACGGTAATAATTTAAAAAGTCAACTTTGTTTAATTTTGAATGTTTTATTGATAGCGATAAGGGCGGCTACACTTTTATGGTGTAAAATAGGCATTTTATTGCTTTTAAATTTTTTTGAAGATAATATCAAAGGGAATGCTTAAAAATGCTGGATTTGATGTTAAATAATTGTTTAATGAATGAAGTAAATGTAGTCGATGGAGATATAAACGGCAAGAGCAATACAGCGTCTCAAAGCTGACTGGGTGTGCCCGACTGCTCGAATTATACCGGCTCTAGATTCACGCCGTAATCGCGCCAATAGCCGCGAAAGTGAGTGTAAATGGTTTCCGCTCACTTCTCGCATATTTACAGCCCTTGTTTCCCGGTAGGAGTCTGTCAGCTGTGTCCGCGTTAAAGGGTTCACGAGCTCGTACCGCGAATGCTCTCACAACGCTCGCGAACGACTATGAACAATTGTGAGTTTAGAGAGTGTTCTCGGGGCGCGCACGTTCACGTTGTGAATTCCCACTGCTACTTCACGACGCGGCGTGAGTCTAGAGCCGACTTTATCTTACCTCACAAAGAATGCCATGAAACGTTCCAATTTTACAGTTTACAGTTTAGTAAACATTGTTTACTTTTACAGTTCTAGAAGTGAGTGAAATTTGCCACTATAGAGCCCTTTTCTCATGCGACAAGGAAAGTTCCTCTTATGCCTCTCCATTTTTTTTCCCACTTTGTCTTATTTGCTGTAACTCTGGTTCATACAAGATCTGTAAATTTCTTTATGTCATCGGATCATGGGGCTGGTGACCTGGTGAGAACGTGTTTCCTTTATCGCCCGCCGTCTCAGCAACACACCTATGTTTGTTAGACAGGTTGAACTATAGAAAAGGAAATTTACAATTTTCATTGATGATCATTCTTATTGTGACCATTTTCATCCTTAAACCCTTACAAGAAAATAATAAAATCTTGGCATTATTGATATATTTTCGTCTCCGTTTTAATAAAAAAAAACGTGTAAAGGTATAAAAAATGATTATTCCCAAATATTTTCTGTTTTTTACAACATAGAATTTATTTTTCGCGACATTACAATTCATCAATCAATTAATCCATTTCAATTAATTTTCAATCACGCTGATAAAATTCCAAATTGAGTACCGCTGTATTACTAAAATTTTATAGGACTGTGTGCGACCATTACCGACCGCAAAATGTTTAACCCTCGATCTCTATTTTTAAAGTTCCGCTTTGGAAACACAGAATACAGAGTTTTATGTTCGCTCATAATCACATCCTTTGGTGTGAAATGTCTCAATTAGGTACGGAAGGATGTGTGGACACGCTTGCATTTAACGACTTTTGAATACGAGAACGCTTTTGATGGCCGCGCTCGATCGGCGACGGTTTGATGATTGCATTATTGCTTTTGTTCATTGTGATTTGTATCGGTACACTGGCCATACGGCCAATTGTCAATGTGGTGAGTATACCAGTTTTTATGTGTTGCAATGAAATGTTTCCTAAATAAAATTATCAATTTTAATAATAATAATACAGTTTATTGTATAAAAAATAACATAACATAAGACAACAATGAAGAATTGAATGATCTCTTCCAGGCGAGCAACCATAGGATAGACATAAGTTTGAAAAGATATTACTAGTGCAAGCATGGTATTGCACATTGTAAATAGCATAAAATATACTCGTACATACATTATACAGAATATACAACAATAATACATGAACATTAGATCTAAAATGGGAAACCCATATTATTAAAATAACTAAAAAAACAAACTCCATTCTATACAAAATAAGAAAAGCTTTCTCCCACATAGTTGAAAATCTCTTCCTAAAGATCTACAAAACTTACATACGTCCACTACTAGAATACGCATTCCAGATTTGGAATCCTTACTTCAAGAAGGATATTGATGTTCTCGAAAGAGCACAGTGCAGAGCTCTACCAAAATGGTCCCATCTTTGAAAAACTGTACATTAGTGTACATATGAAATTCGACTTCAAAAACTAGGTCTAACCACCTTAGAGCAACGAAGACAAAGAGGAGACTTAATACTAAATGAACATTACAACACACCAAACATGATAAACATTTATACTGTGAATGAAAACAAAAACCTTAGAGGACACTCGCTTAAACTCGCAGCTGTGCCGACTACAAGCAATCCGAAGAAACACTTTTTATCCAACCGTGTAGCGAAAGACTGGAACAAATTACCTGAGACTGTTATTGGTACTCCCTCGGTGAACTGTTTCAAAAATAGATTGGAGAATAATTTGAAGAAAGTGCACCGAAACAATGTACATGCATCAGCTTTAAGCTGCTAGTGTATCAGAAATAATAATAATAATTAGATCATATAATAATAGGTCGGGGAGAAAGTCTTTTCGTATTTTGTATGTATGAAGTTGTGATCCAATATCTTTGATTGAATTGTTTGTATCTGGCTGGTTATGATACCATTAAAAAGGTAACATTTAAGAAAAAGATATAAAAAAATAAAAAACTGTTTCCCGCCATTTTTCAATTGTTTTTCTGTCCAAGAAAATGAGTGAATCTAACGAAGAAATTCGATACATTATAAAGTTTTATTACAAAAAAGGGAAAAATGCGACACAAGCCGCGAAAAAAATTTGTGCCGTTTATGCAGTGTCAGTAAGAGTAGCACAGCACAAACTTGGTTTAAGCGTTTTCAGTCAGGAAATCTTAATGTTGAAGATGCAGTTCGCTCCGGTCCCCTGTTACCGACAAAGTTAATGCCATTTGTGAAAAAGTGCAGCAAGGTCGGCATATAAGTAGTTACGGCATTGCTGATGAACTGGGCATTGACCAGAAAACAGTTTTGACTCATTTGAAAAAGTCTGGATTCACAAAAAAGCTCGATATTTGGGTACCACACGAGCGCACTGAAAGAAACCTAATGAACCGTGTACTCATTTGCGATTCTCTATTAAAACGCAATGAAACCGAACCATGTTTAAAAAGATTGATCACTGGTGATGAGAAGTGGATCACTTACGACAAGAACGTGCAGAAAAGATCATAGTCTAAGCGTCCAAGCTCCACAGACTGTGGCGAAACCCGGATTAACGCGCAATAAGGTGATGTTGTGTGTATGGTGGTGGGATTGGAAGAGCATCGTTCATTATGAGCTTTTACTGCCGGGCAAAACCATCTATTCGGATCTCTACTGCCAACAGCTGATGAGACTAAAGCAAGAAATTGAGAAAAAGCGCCCGGAATTGATCAACAGAAAGGGTGTAGTCTTTGAAAGTAATATGAACTATTTGATTTGATGTCAGCCTTTTAAACGGCCCACTGCGGGGGGCACAAGCCTCGCCTAGTAAATTACTAAGGGGTTTGGGGTCATAATCCTCCATGCGGGATCGGGAACATTCTGGAACATGCTGGTTTCATCACGATGTTTTCCTTTAACGCCAAGCTAGTGATATTTTTTCTGTACTTAAGTTAAAATTCAGTGATATGGGCAGAGGATTTCAAAATCTCAGGAACGAGAGTCGAGAATTAGTGAAATATATGATGGTTACGTAACTACCATACAAATTGTTGACGGAAGAAAATAAGAGTATGTACTTGTATCAGCCTTTAATGTCCCACTGTAGGCCTCCCCTAGTAAATCACTGGAGGATTTCGGGCTGTAATCCATCACGCGGGCCCAGTGCGGATTGGTATACTCCAGATATATTATTTCATTTCTCCAGAACGCGGGTTTCCTCACGGTGTTTTCTTCTCACCGCCGAGCTAATATTTATTTTATTTTAATTTTTTTTTGTAAACTCAGTGGCATTGGACTAGGATTTGAACTTACGATCACAAGAATGTGGATCGAGTATAAATATCCCTAGGCTATTATTTCTCTTAAGAGAATATAAGTTGTCAATACAAGAGAGACATTTTGACAGTTCCTGACGACATGGCCATGCAATGATAATCATTTAAAAATTACTGTTGAAGTTATAAAAGCCAATCATCGTAGAGACATTAATGGTATGATTTCGCCCCCACGTTGATCTGTATCTACAAACTATCGACACCTACGTCACATTGAGTACAATGAACTGTTGAAGAACAGAATTTGAGATAAGTATTAGAGATATAATGCTATTGTTAACCGTTTCTATCAGAGTAATCAATGGGAGTGATGACAAAAATTGTCAGGCGAATATCTAAATACTGTTTGCTAGCACGAGATTAAAAAGTTAAAAAGAATAAAATCAGAATAAGTATTGGATTAAGGATTAAGTTTGGATTCAGTATGTATACATATTATATCTTCTTAAAATGGACATATGGATCAGTGCTGATCTATGGATCCCAAATGATTTATAAGTAACTGTGTAT
Organism: Sesia apiformis; assembly: GCA_914767545.1. Taxonomy (NCBI): domain Eukaryota; kingdom Metazoa; phylum Arthropoda; class Insecta; order Lepidoptera; family Sesiidae; genus Sesia; species Sesia apiformis. Next base: position 5,227,475 of record OU611958.1, read on the forward strand.
TGTGTTTTATAATGATAAAAAGAAATTTAGACAAAATATAAGTAAAGAAAATAGACATATTCGTCATAATAACCTAATATCACCAAGAGAACTTCGAATTATACTTTCTGATAACATGACACAGATATAGGTTGTATTTAACACACACACCAGATTAAAATAAACGACATAATCAATTGAGAAAAATAGTTAAGAAAGGAATTTGTAGAATTTCAAGTCAGATTCAATACAATACAATATTGAATCTGACTCACACCCTGCCTGGTTCAGTTCTGAGCTGTGGAAACTTTTCGGGGAAAAGGAGAAATTAAGGAGAAGATTTCGTCTTTATGGCAATCCTCGCGACAGATATGAATATGGCCAAATAAAAACACATAAATTATTATAATTTATTATAGAAACATATGTTGGAAAGTCTTTCAATCGGAAATAAAATTAAAAGCGAACGCGGTGGTCCGATTAAGGAAGAGGTTGGTATTAGACAGCTTTGCTTCAAATGTCCTATTGAAGGATTTTCTGTGTTTTCAAGGTTAATTTTTATTATCAACCTTAAAGAATATTTAATTTTGAATAAAATCAAAACCTTTTTTTGGTTGTTATTTATCATTTCCTTGTCTAATTTTGGAGATTGTTACATCGAAAGGACGTTAGGTGCCACACGAACGCTCATTACTAATTCTTTTCCAATACGTTTATCATACAATATACATACGTAAGGCTTTTACAAATGGACGGCATTCACTATCTCTTTGAACGGATCTCAATCCGTGCGATAAATTTATGAATAAATAAAATGAGGCCCTTTTGTCTCTGCCCTCCCACGTCGAGAATGAAATAAAGGACATAATGAGACCGCTCACAGCCATCGTGAGCAATGTTACTCTTATTCGGTACGAGTGTTATTGTTGGGATTTAAATGAGGCAATATTTTGGACTTTTGTGAGGCGTTTACTTGACTCCCTTTTTGTTTTGGTAATAATTTAACATATGTAGTGTTTGTTATAAGTTATAATAACAGTGAACTACCAGTATATTATATTACATTTATATTTTAATATTTACTTACACAAGTTCTTTTTGTATCTTCTATATTTGTGACATGAGTTTTATGAGGGGGAGAGTGCACGCTGCAATCCAACAGCCGCTGGGCGCACTCGACTGGCCACGTTACCCCCCCCCCCCCTCACAGAAGACTACCTTGAAATGTACTGCATTTCCCACTTTATCTTATTTCCATAATGTACGTACGTGTTTCGGTAGTGAGTGAGATGTGCCAGAGCCCATTCCCATCCTATCCTTCCCCATTTCCCCAACCGTTTCTCCAAATCCATTCCTATATCCAAAGGTAGGCAGCGCATCCGGGGGCGTGCCAACGTTTGTCATTTTGGACTAATGTTGGCATGTATCACGGATGTCTATGGGCTACAGTATCCACTTACCATCAGGTGGACTGTATGCTCGTCTGCTACCTTCGTCCATAAAAAACATTTATTTACGTCCCTACCACTTCATGTCCTGCATAGCCTAAAGGTTGACTGGGAGTTAATGCTGTACGGTATTAAGTTCGCCTTTTGTAATAATTTACAAAGAAGAGTAGACGAATAAATAAACTTTAAATTCAAATAGTTATAGGCATAGGAGCATAGGAGATGGTTTATTACGAAAATTTAAGATATTCTCACAAATTTATCCTCGTATCGTCTTCGAAATCTGTGTCTGTACTGTCTTCCAATATCTCAGACTACCTTTTCGAATACTCTTAATTTATTACAAAAATAAATTAACAACAAATTAATAACAATATCTTATTTATTTTAAGCACAATTTCACAAAATACTATCGGTGGGCTTAATGCTCCAAGGCTTTGCCTTTCAGTCGACTTCCGGAGAGGAAAGATGTGATGACGGCGATGCGATCAATGTAAGAAGCAAAAGGAAAATAAATCGGAAAATATAAAATAATAATAATAATGGAAATATTATTAAAAAATAATATTATCTATATTTCTAAATCTTATATTGAGCAATAGGTATACAACATTTCTCCCTTCTTTCAAGTTCTGTATTGTATCAAATACTAGGCAGAGGTATATGCGCGGATATTCAACACTGAAATTTATTCTTGGCGGGATGTGGCATAATATACTATCATAAGGGCTGTTCGGCTGTAAGACTGTCATTTTCTTTCTACAAAAAATATAAAAATATAGACATGTTGCTATACCTACAGATATATTTTTAATTATATATCTAAACAATAAAAGCTGTAGCGAGTGTTTAATTAAGAGAGACATGCAGTATATTCCTCACAGTTTTCCCGTTTAAACAGATCGCCCTACATTCATTCTCATAACGCCCCCGTCGGACACAAAGAAAAGAAAAACGCACCCAACGATGTTTCCGCGCCAAGTAACCCAGTAGAGCTAGGGGAGACTTGAGAGTTTTAATACGAGACGACCTACAACTCTAGTGCACCGACTCATTAGAGGCCCAGCGCCATAAGGAAGGGGATCTAAGGGGCCTTAGCCCCCAGCAAAAGGGGTCCTTCAGCACTCAAGAGTCGTCCGTAAGCGCACGTACAAATGACGCCACAAAATAAAACAGACTAGAAATTTTACCAAACTTTATTTTTCTTGTCTGATGTTTTGAATGCACGTCAGGTAGTAGTTTGTTTACACTGTGGATTCGGGAGTAACGTTGTATTGTAAGTATGCAACTGCAACATTCATAACAGTTAGGTCGCGAATTTCGTTCAACTGTACCTACACGTAATTCAAGAACGTTATGTGGCTTGAATTCTCGACGCACATATTTCAGGCTTTGCAGTCTCTGTTAATTTGAAATTGTCTTAATTTGTTTTGTCGGTGGAGAACATTTGTTACTTGGCCTCGGGGGCATTTCACATTTACTTCGCTTCTGTTTCATGCAGTTTGAAGAAGTTTATTCTTATGATTTCTTATGATTCTTATGATTTATTAATGTTTGCTGATAGAATTTATTTATTGTTTCCTACAGTTTAATAAATTATTGAACATTTGAATGCCTTATAGAATTGAATGCTGATTATGGGTAGAATGCATATGAGGGAGAGGATGCACGCTGTCGCTGGGCACACTCGCCTGGCCACATTACCCCTCTCTCACAGAACACTACCGTGAAATATACTGAACTTCCACATTATTCTATTCCCCTAATGTACGTACGGGTTTTGATGGTGAGTGAGATATGCCAGAGCCCATTCCCATTATATCCTATATAGATATAGGATTCCTGATTCCCAACCCTCCCCATTTTCCCAACCCTTTCTCGAAATCAATTCCTTAAACCCGAAAATTAGGCAGCGCATCCGGGGGCGTGCTAATAATGTTTGTCATTCTGGTCCGATATTGGCATGTATCGCGGATGTCCATTGACGTCAGTATCCATTTATCACCAGGTGGACTCTCTGCTGGTATTACATATTCTTTGATTAAACAAAATCAGCCGCTGATAAGCGGCTTATAAGACTATGTCCATACATTATTCCATAAATACGGCGGAACTGAAGAAAAATTGGTAATAAATTATAATCCGTCGTAGGGTGGCTTCAATGCTAGTATGCAAATATTCTTGTCGTGCGTGCGCAAAATAATGTTTTCATAATCGTCAATTTTCATACAAACCGCCGTACGGCGGAAATGTAGTGTTCGTAATACATACCTTATTAATAATAATTTCAATACATACCTAAGTGCCTATGGATGTTTAGTCACTTTATTATTTATACTAATTTTGAGCATCTGTTTTATGAATTATATTTTACTTTTCTATAAAACTTACTTTGTAACAGTATAATTGCATTCCGCTAAAAGCAAGATGATAAGGATTAAGTGATTAATGTAGTACTATAGTTTATAAACTGTAATATCAACCTCAATTTTTTTATTATCAGTGCTTTTATAGTTTTATTTATTATATATAAACCAGTTTAATGCAGTCAGTTAGCTCCTTATTTTTTAAAATAGTAATCTATACATAATTAGGTATAATAAAATCATAACAAAGTCGTGTCTGTACATTAAATATTTTTTGAAAATAAAAAGAACATCGTGGTGTACATTATTGCAGTTTGGAGTCTAAACAACTATTTTTGGAATGATTGTTTGTCTGTCTGCCTGTCGTAACACGCATCGCGTAAAAACCACGTGACGGATTTCAATGAAACTTGGAATAGTTATAGCTTATTATCGGGTTCACATTTAAGGTATATTTTACAAATGCAAACAATGTCGTGTGTTGCTATTTAGTCTTTAATATAACGTGAATTGTCAGTTAAAAAGTTTAACTTGGCTCCTCGCGATTACTGAGCATTTTAAAGAAGCGCTTGTAGTCAAATCAATAGACATTGCCTCAGTTCGCGTAGGTAGACGATTTGCGGTAATGTGCGTTATTTTCTAGTTAATATGGGACGTCTTCGTCCAATTATTTCAAGTAGGTAGTAATACAGGATGTCGTAGGTATATTTATAACTGTACATTGAACCAATAGGGCTTTTGTTAAGCTCGTGTATTTTCTTGTCTTTGTGATGGGTGACTTACGTTCTATATTTGTTTTCTTTCTTTACTTCTCACTCAAACGAAACCAATTTTGGTAATGAAACTAAAAGTAGAATTTAACGTAACAAAGCGTATTGTTTCTATAGTGGTAAAACAAAGACAACAGTATATTACATACCTATGCGATATATTAATTTTAGATATTAAATTTACTAAAGTCTAGAAAAGTGTATAACTTAGTGTCTGTAGTGTATAACTTACTGTAAGAGATACGTGAATAATGTAAATTCAATACACTTTGTTACTAAGAAAATTATCAATTATAATGTGCAATTTTACGGATATCACAATGTTTTTGAAACTAAAATTTTGAAACTTCAATAAAACTCGTTTGGGTGCTAAAAGCGATGCAATGCAATGACTTTATTGTACAATTTTATCATAGGTCTAGAGGGTGCTACTGATTTAAAGTAAACGGCCGAAAGTAATACACATCGACTATGATCGGCTAACTTCGGTTTTGTAGAGCGTCGTCTTCGTCGTGAGCATCGGCTAGCTAGCCGATCATGGATGGTCGATGTGTATTACTTTCGGCCGTTTACTGTAAATGGAAAATAACTAATAACTATTTTGCATTTTATATTTTAAATGTAAAAACATGGGCATTATAAAGCCATAAAATTCATGGTAAAGTGTGAATTTATCCTATTTGAATTCCTTTTAATGCAAGTTTAGGTGTGGAGAATATTTCGAGCTAATATGAGAACGATTAACAATTTTACGCACCTTTTACAATGTTGTACTGATGTTATAGAGAAAACATTAAAGAAACCATAAGCCATAAACAAAGGTAATGCACATCTACGTGTTTTATTAACATAATAGCTGTTATTCACGACTTTGTCCGCATGAAAAGTTGAAAACTATTCTATGTATTTCATGCATGAGTCCAGTACAAAGACTCCTTCAGAATGCTGACGAGGCTGACCCAACACTGCAGTGCTCGGGGATGTTCGTGCAAATGAAGGGTGTACTGACGGCTTCCATGCGATCAGAAGCATGGAAGTTGCGTTCCTATTGAACAGAATGCGGTGCAGCATCAACGGCAACGGTCATGGCTGCAAAATTTAATTGCCCTACTTTACAGCATTGGGTGAATATTTAGCCGGACAAAGTGAAAAGATTAACTGATTTTTAAGCTAATCTATATTTAATCTTTTATGTTTTTTATATTAATGCATTCTTTCTTTAAGTTTGTTACGAGTCTCGATACTTGAATTAAAGATTTATTATTAATCTATTCCATGAATTACACGTACTTATATCAATTTTTATTTTCACTGCAATCTATCACCGAGGAACATTCAACAATATTTTTGTAATGGAATAATCGATTTAGGTACTTGGCATGTATCCAGTGACACATCCATATACGAGTATTTATAAATATCCAGATCTCATTGGATTTTGGAAACCAAATCTGGGTGAACAATTTTTTTCAAGGTTATCTGTTCGTATGATGGTTATTTTATGATGTTTTCCTTCACCGCCGATCTAGGGATAATTTAAAAAATCCGTACTACGGTAGAGAGTCGGTGGTGGAGGCCGAGGATTTGAACTCAACACTTCACGAATTAGATACGAGAATAAATACCGTAAACTCTTACTGAGTATACATATTACTTCATTTAAATTCGTATCATAGTTATTCTTACTGAATGATACACTTGAGATTCACAGTACTGTACTTTGTAATTAAAAGTAGAACAACAAATTTAGTCTGAATATAATATGTTCTCCCTCTTATCGTCCACTGCCTCCCCATGTACATGGTCTTGTGCATGGGGGTTTAGGCCAATTACATAGCTTAACCGGCGCTGGTTGGGCGTGCCAACTTCTATGAAATTGTTGAGAGAGCTTCACAGGTAGACGCGCGGCCGGTCGGTCGTATTCATAGTAGTTGGTACGCCCGACCGGCGCACGCGATCTGCGCTGGTTAAGGCTTTATAACGTTATGATGGCCAAGCAATTTGCCGAGTCCACTTCTTTAAATGTGGTGTAGTTCCTCTGGGTTGTGGTAGCGGTTTTGTTATCCCCTTGACACCTACGAAAATAAATAACTATTCTATAGCCGACACCACATCATTAAGGACATATTTAAGTTTTCATATATTCTCAGAATGGAATACTGCATTGAATAATGATTATTTACTCTGTGCTAACACTGATCGAGCACATAAAAGTAAACAAAGTCCGTTCGCACCTCTTATTCCCCCTAATGCTACGCTCCCCTCTATACCTACGCCTCTCTGGCTTAACCTCAGACAAATCTGCACTCGCATCGACCGGTCCACCGTCCCATCACTCTTAATAACGAAGGATCATGATGTAGATTGATAAGCACACCCTTGGCTTAAAATGGAGGTTTTAAATTTATAGAAATGACATAATATAAACTATTTTCGATTTATTCTTGTATCAATTGTAATCAATTTTTATTGAAATATAGTAAAAATAATTATACCTATTTATAATCTTCATCAGTCTGTAAAATTTGTGTTATGAACTTGTATTTGTCTAATAACGAAATGGACAAACCCAATACAAAAATTGTTTGCGTCCATATCTCGGTTAATGGCGTAGATGAGTCAAATCGGTTCAGTATTTATAAAAAAATATGACAATATAAACTTTTCAAAAGATCCCAGAAAGTTAATGATAATATTGTGATACGATATATTGCTGGACAGGGCTCGTGTAAAGTTCTACAACATTAATCTGAAGATTTTGTGATAGCTCACCTCGCTTAAACGAAGATAATTTTCGAACATTGTTACCACTTCTCATCGCAACGATTTAGCAAGATTCTGTTGTTTTAATCACGGGGCACACACACATCTAGCTTTTTTTACGAAATTCAGTTTATGCAAGTGATCTGAAACTGTTAAGTGGTGAATGCTCAGCTTTTCCGCAATTTGATGACTGCTTGTGTCGATTTGCTTCAATTTTGTCAATGATAACATCAATATTTACCTTAGTAGGACGACCACAGCGATGAACATCATTCACATCAAAATTAGGACCTGAATCGACTGAACTATTTTTTGGAGTGGTTTTATATCTTCTCCGTAAACACCACAAATTTATTTGCAAGCACTAGAAGCGTTCATTCCCCTTTCATTAATTCTATTTTGTATTGTCTTAAAAATATGAAAAGATATAACTTTTAACTTGTAATTTCAATTTGCCGCTATTATAAAAAAGTCAGCTGTCAAACGATATATCACTTTCCCGCTCAGTGATCAGTGTTGCCAGAAATATATCACGCTAAACTCGCACGTTCAAAAGGCCGCGAACTTTTGCGACTACCTTTTATTTATTAGTATTTATTAATCCTTTTTTAGTTTAATTTACTAAGACCAAGTACTTACGTACTATTTTGTATACCTTCATATTCTTTCCCTTTATTTTCCAACTTTCACTTCTATACATGTCTATGTCTATTTACGATACCTACTCAGTACTCATTACTTAAAAGGATTACAATTTTATCCTGTGCGACGGCCGGACTATCAGTCGCATGTTTTTACTTAATCTTCTCGATGTTCCGGTTTACCTAATGATTGATGTGAATGCGGACTTTCGCTAATGTAATTAATGTTCTAATTTGACACCCATCCGCTTTCCTCAATTAGGATTTGTGCATCCGCTTTTATAAGGAAATTTGGATTAGTAAACATAAAGCTAAAGTTTATTATTGGCTTATAAAGAGAGAGTGTTACAACTCATTTGTTTAATTTACTTTTACAATCAAATCTTAACTTTTGGCGGGAACTCGGGAAGTGAAGTTGAAAAACTTCGGGAAGTCTTAATAACTCAAGTGACAAATAAAATCAATTAGTCACCCCGTGACCACGTCCACTGCAAAGTGTTCGAAACGTCGGGATATAAATAATGTTAAATATACGCGATTTATAATAAATTATTTTATTTTTATTTTATTTATTTTATAATCGCGAAAACCTAAGTAAATATTAAGTGAAGTTGAGTTTTGTTTGATTATTGTAAAAATTGTGTATTAGGCGTTTTGTGGTTTAACAGTGATAGTTTATTAAACTTTAAAATGTTTTTCGTGCGTGATGTTTGTAATACTCAAATAAAAGCATAGGACTGCCTTTTTCGTGTGCTTCCAAGGAGTCCCCTTCTGTACTCAGTAAACCTACTATCGTTTTATTGACGACTCCTGACTTACTTCGACGGGACTGGACATTGACAGGATACATTTTAGACTTTGAAATTGTTTATTACGGAGAAAAACTTGAGACTGGCAGAATGTGCTAATTGCACCATTGCCATATATGAAGAAAAAAAAAAAAGAATCTTAACACTCTAACGAATGACTTTTGAGCATGAACCTGATAGTGATGGTACTGATTGAATGGGGAAGTGTACTCGTAACTGTGACAATTTAGATAAAAATCACAAATTGAAATTCTCATAAAATTTTCATTACGTCTCTCTATATATATTTATATAGGTCTCTTTCAATGTTTACCATCACGCTCTGTTTCTTACTTTTCTCATCCAGTCACTACTGATGCTATATGAAAGAATAGACATAGCTCAAATAAAATTAGAAGTAAAATTAAAGAAAATCATAAAATATTAAAAGTAATAAACATCAATGTTTTTTAAATAATTTTAAAGGATATAAAGTGAATGACCAACAGAAATACTGAAAGTGGCGGCAAATCGATGTTGACATTATTTTGACATTTTCAGTAATTAAAAATTGTTCATTCCAGATATTCTAAAACAGTTTGTTTTGTTGATCATTGTTTGCTGTCCGTTTTAATAAAAGCCAATTTAAAGTAAGTATTGTTTTAATAAATTTAAAGTAACATTAGTGAATACTGAAGTAAATTGTAAATTAATAAATAAAAGTAATAAAATTACTGCTTTTTATAACAAGAATAATATGTCGACAATTACAAGTAAAGTTAAATAATCACACGAAAAATTTTCTTTTGAACCAGTTTACTTTGCAGAATAAATTTATAAGGCACGTGTTGTTGGTTAAAAAGGGAATATTGTCGTTAAAGTTTCCGAGATAATGGTCTTGTGAGGGGTTGTACGAGTAGTTAGAATCAGGGGTCTATTGCAGAACATCGTTATCCCTATACATAATCAACAGTTTGAAGATTAAGTATGTTCGTGGAAGGAATAAGTGAGGCTTCTGTGTTGTTGAACAAATAAAAATGTAAAGAAAACGTCTATTGTGAAAACGTTGTGATCGAATCTAGAGAATTCTGTACGACATCGTTTAATCCTGCCACATACTTTGTTATATATAGCTGTTTATTATCTGTAATTGTACGTTCATGTAATATAACTGTTTAAAGAAAAAATCTGAGAGAATTTTCGTTTCCAGATATACAAAAAAAAAATTCAATATATTGTTAATAAATCATATTACTTCAACATATACAAACCAACCAATATATGTATTAACCTGATGTACTATATTCTGAAGATATATATACATATATATATCGCATTAAATAATTGCTAATGATATCAGCTTATAACGTCCCACTACAGGGCACAGGCCTCCTCTAGATCACACGGTGGGCATTAATCCACCATGCTGGGTCAGTGTGAATCCGTGAACACACATATTCCAGTTTTATTTTTAATTCTCGATCATGCGGATTTCCTCATGATGATTTCCCTCACCCCTGAACTAGTGATTCTTTTCTAAGTCTATAGTTAAATGGAAATTCAGTGGTACGAGCCGAGAATTTGAACTCACGCTCACACGAATGTGCGTCGAATGTAGATATCCCTAGGCTAATACTGCTTACCCTCGGCTATCACCACTCTCCCTTGGCAATCACCACTCTCAATCATTGCATGACGTAGTAAAAATTATGCTTAAAAATCGACTACTGTTGGTATATTCTTTAAAATTTAAGGCTGACTCTTACTCGTATAATGAAGTTTCTAAAGTAAAGAATTATTGGAACCTATAATACATATAATATCAACATTATGATTACCGTTTCACAGAATATTAATTTAGGCAAAAGAACCCGCACTCAGTACGTGATTTACTAAACGATCAAACGATAAAAACAGTGATCAAGTAAATGGTCCAAAACACTACACTGTTTGGTCCCGGAAAGTAGTTATTTTGATAACGGCTTTGAGGAAAAAATAGTCGGGACAAAATTTCATCCGTACTATGGAACTATACCATTATTAAGTCTGAGCTTTTACGTTAAACGTTTCAAAATTATGTTCAATGTTCAAATTATGTGCTTAATATTCAATATAATAACGCTCATTTTATGACGGAATTCTGAAAAATTAGAAAAAGATTTTGATTTGCTTCATCTACGTACATAGACATATATATATAAGTATCTATATATTTTATGCTGTGGTGTCGGCAAGCTTTGGAATAGCACCACTATATCTCTTCCCGTGGGTGTCATAAAAGGCGATACCAAAGCAGCTACCACAAGTTGTGAGGAACTACAGCACCTCTAAGTGAGTGGACTCGCCAACCCGCTTGGCCAGCGTGGCGTTTTATGGTCTTTCATCCCTCATGCACACGACAATGTGCATGTGGAAGTCCATGTCCAGCCGTGGATACTGAAGGAGCTGGTTGCAAGTATTTATATGTAAACAACTAGACCGCAACCGTAACCACACATTTTATTGTCAACTGATGGACACGGGAATTAAAACGAATGACGAGTCCACTCCTTTAGTAGTGGTGTAGTTCTTCAGCGCTACAGTGGTAATAGTAGCTCAGTGGTAGCAACTTTGTTAACCCTCACGACACCAACGGAGGAGGTGTGGCGTGTGGTAAAGCCGACGGAAACCACACGACATAAAATAACACGTAGTGGGTATTTTCGGTTAATTTTAAATAAAAAAATCTGGCATAAAATGTAATGTTGATATTGTAAATACCTACTGCCAATACATATTTTTCTATATTAAAAGTTGCATTTAAATTTCTTATTTATTGGTCCTTTGATAGGTGTAAAACAAGGAAAATTATTAGTTCCATTTCACACTGTACAATTATTATTTTCATGATTCATTTAATTTTATGTCGAAAAGTGACCCCATGCATCTTACAAAATTTCGAAGGTTGCACGCGAGGATTTCTTGATTGATATTTAATAGCTCAACATTTATATTGGCATCGGCCAGCACCTTGGCCTTCACGATAATTTGATCTAATAAAAAATTAAAAGCATTTTGAAAACATTATAATGGTAACAACGGTATAATTGCTTAATGGCAACCCAAAATTGTGATTCCATATTATTTATTCATGAGGCAAGCGTCGCTGATCCTCACCATGCGATCGGGCGTTTGCGCCAACCCAAAATTACCTATCCCATTATGTCATCAAGCGTTTTATGATTCTAAATTCTTTATGATATGAATTAAGTATCTTTTTATAATGGCCCAACGTCATGGTTGCTTACATCCTCTCGATTAACCGTAATAAGCATTTAACAATGTTTAAATTGCTTCAGCACATACAATGTTGAATTATAAACAGATGGATAATTTTCGCTCAAATAGCAGTACTTTTAAGTGTACTTGCAGTACTTTCCATTCTTTAACCATATTAAGATGCCGTACTATTGAGGAACACATATAATTTTTATCGTTTTTATGTTGTTTTTTTTACATACTTATAACTATTAGCTTTGTACAACTTATAGTCGGATCTGTTTTTTTTTATGGACGAAGGCGGCAGACGAGCATACAGTCCACTTAATGGCAAGTGGATACTGTCGCCCATAGACATCCGTGATACATGCCAACATTAGTATTATACGCTGAATACCTTTGGAGATTTAGGAATATATTTGGAGAAAGGGTTCCTTTTCCAAGGGATTTTTTTTTTCGATATAAATATTTAAGTGAAATACTTTTTAATGATTTGTCTTATAAATAAAATATTAGATGTTAGCCTACATTTATGATCTTTTCGATGTTGTAATTTAGGATCTTAAGAATCTTAGTCACATAAAAATAATTGTGATGAGCTTGAAACACCCTCATAACGTTTCTGAACCAGATTCCGAGAACATACCTTTTTCAAACCTAATCGTTGTATAATTGAGATGTATTAAAAGTCAAGGAGAGTAAAATGACATAAGTTCGTGTTATTTGTACGAATAACTTAAATATTTGAAATTCTTCTTATGCAAAACAGAAATAATATACGCTGAGCATTATGTATGGTTTTATAATTTGAAGGATGAAAGGAAACCTTTTCTACTCATAATTCAATAGCATCTATCTAGGTTCGCATTTATAACTACAAATTTCATACATGACTTGCTACGCCTTCTAAATCTATGTTAATTGTAAATTAATTTCTCTAATTCCCAAAGAAAATCGTTATATCGTTTATAAAACACTATTATTTATTCAAATCGTTCAAACCGTTTATTTACTATAGCAGTTGTTTGCGCTCTAATTCCTTAAATGCTTAAACGAAATTAATATCCCTCGACCTATACGACGTTAGGAATGCGTGAATTTCAATAAAATTGTATTTCTATCTCTCTCACTTTCGTAAGAACAGAAAGAGTGCGATATAAATTTCGAGGCAATCGACCAAGTTAACATGTCATGGTCTCGTAGTAATCACTCCTAAACACCGCCTAAGACAAAAGCTAGCAATTTAAAAAATTAACTTGTGGGAACGGCACATCAACATCGACATGTCCGATCATTGGCCCAGAAAATTAAATGCTAATATAAATTATTATATTCTATGTTGAATGTTGGTAACAGCATTATAATGAGGGACCTCTGAAAATGAGATCGCTCGTAGCGATGACTAATTTTGGGTTAATTCAAACAGAATGTTTTACTCGTTTTTGTATGCCATTATGTGTAGGGAACTAACCATGTAATAAATGCATTAGCGAGTGGTTAATTGGTTCGATAGCGGAATTTAGTATATGTATCGATAATACTTGTATACTATTATGTATAGTTATGTATGTATAATTATTTACAGTACCTATATATTAGGTACTTAAACCTATGTTTACAATTTTCGTTACATGTAGAATAGTACCACCCAGTCTCTTCCCATGGGTGTCATCAAAGGTGTTTAAGGGATAACAAAGCGGCTACCACAAGCCTTGAGAAACTACACCATCTCAAAAAGAGTCGACTCGCCAAGCCGCTTGGCCTGCGTGCCGTTTTGAGGCCACATACAAGAGGTGGCCCATGTTAATAATAAAAGGTAATTCCCTCCAATTCTTGTGAATATACTGAAGTTTGTAAAAATAATGAATAACTAAAGTGGCTACAACCACACAACATAGTTGGAAAATTTCAAAATTTTCCAGCTTTTACTCACCATGGGGCTAATTCATTCATCGTGTTTGTAATACGCTCGCAGCATGACGTTAAGTTAATAAAAGTTTTATATATAGTTTGTTAACTTTGTCTAGAAAATCAGTTTCTCCACTACGTTTTCTCGTGATTAAAAAGATAAACATTAAACATTTTATATTCTAAATCGGGTCTGAACACGTATAATATAGGTATTTTGTTTAGAAAGCCTGGAATTTACAACAAATTTACTTGGATACTATAGCTTTTTAAACTTGAGCGTTTTGTACACATTTTATATTCTAAATCACGTTTGAACGCTTATAGTAAAGGTATTTGTTTACCTTTTATTCCTACTCGACGTTTCGGCACGGGTTACACCAGCCGTGGTCACGAGTTGACGTCGAGTAGGAATAAAAGGTAAACAAATACCTTTAATATATGCGTTCAGACCCGATTGAGAATATAAGATGTGTACAAGACGCGGAAGTTTAAAAAGATAAATAGTTTAAAAATTAAAGTTAATAGATGGTGATATTCTTATATTATATGCACAATTAAAGTTGGACATAATATTTACAATAATCATTTCTTAAATAATACCAAATATTTTTTATAGATAAAAGGCGGCAGACGAGCATACAGTCCACCTGCTGGTAAGTGGATACTATCGTCCACATTGGCGGTATATGCCAATATCAGTCCAGAATGACAAACGTTGGCAAGCCACCGATGCGCTACCTACCTTTGCAGATTAAAGAATGGATTGGGAGAAAGGGTTGCTACAATGGTAAGGAGTGAGGGGGATGGGCTCTGACATATCTCACTCATTACTGAAACACGTACGGGCATTGGGGTAATACGATAAAGTAAAATAATTCAAGGTAGTTTACCGTGAGAGAGGGGTAACGTGGTCAGTCTAGTGCACCCAGTGGCTGTGGCAATGCAGCGGGCACTCGCGCCCTGCAATAAGAGTTACACGAATGAAATTGATTTTAATTTAATTAGATTAACCAATAACAATAATATAGAAGACGTTCGTTGGCACCTGTGCTGAGAGAGTCCTGTGTTACAGATGTCAGCTTCTTTTCTTTGTTCGTATAAGACAAAAAGAAAATAACAAAATCATAGTAACAGCATGAGATTGTGGGAAAAAATATATTTTTGTTTTTATTTCAGGACTCATCTTATTTTTTTATATTACTACCGAAATTTTCATTATAAGACATACTCGTACCTACAATTCTCCTTAAATATTCTAGATGTACATTATTATGTTTTTTTTTTTATTGACATACACAGGTAACGCACTTCGCAAATGGTTATTTGGTTAAAAAATTCAATTTGGTTTGAAAACCCAGATTCAATGGTCTACAAAATTCTTCTACGGTTTTACAAAACTGCTTACTTAAGTAGATAGATATTATTTTCAACATTATTCAATAAAATATATGCATGTTTTTTGTAATATATAGCTTTTCGTAGTGATACATTCTTTAGTATTCACAGGTGCTCGATATTTGTCGTACGCAAGTACCTTATGTAAGTGGGGAGATTTCAAAGAAATCTGCCTATTTTAAGTATAGATATGAACGATAAGAATGAAAACAGTATCAATGTCCTTCATTTAGAATTTTTTCTCAAATGCCTTCTATGAAGTGTTAATAAAGCATATGGCTCTAAGAGACATAATGAAAAGTCTTACAAGCCTTTTCAAGTCTAAATCGCGAAGAAACGCGGTAATTAACGGCGCCTTTACACGCCTTTAAAAGAGCGGGTAAGTTTTAATGAAGCTCTTATGTTAACATTTACTTGTTTGTGCTAACTTTTTACATATTTACATAGGCTTTCAGGAGAAATTCTTTAGACATTGACTTCGAGTGTGAAGGTGTCGGTTTCATGTTGTTAATTGCTGTAACTTTGGATTTTTCTGTTGTATATTCAAAACTGTGAGCCAAATACTGAGATAAAGTTTCAAAGAGTTAGGTAACTGATTGTAACTGTTCAGACCATAGTGTTATAACGTATAATGCACAACACAAGCCATGAAATTCAGTGAATATACGAGTACTGTGTTACAAGGCATTTCTTCGATTTTTTGTTTAAATTTTCATGCATATGCGTTTAGTTTTGTCTTTTCCGACATCGTCGGGTTAGTCTAGAAAATTAGTTTCTCAACTACGTTGTGCTACATTGTTGAGCGTTTTTATCTTCTCTCGGGATTAAAAAGATAAACATTAAACATTTTATGTTCTTTATTTTATTTTATTTATGAACATTTTATTTAAAAAAATGTAATAGCGAAAAAAATATATATAGATATTCTTTTATAAATTAAAATATTATTTAAGTATACTAAACTTTTTATATCTCTTGCATTTTTTTAAAATGTATTTCTTTTGCAACGTCTCATCTATGTGGCGGATTTAGAACTAGTGGATTCACGAATCATAGAAATCTACATACCCCTAGGCTATTACACCCGAAGACGAATGAACAGGCGTGTGTTTATGGTATGCGTCATTCAAGACCGAATGACTAAGTCTAACTTTTATAATTTTATGTTTACTAATCAGGAGATGACACCGAATATAAAAAGAAATATCCAGCATAAATATACGATCGAGGTTCTTTTGAGACGAGTTTGCCCCGACATAAATATTCTGTGACTTGAATGAAAGCGAGGAAGCGCTATGGTAAGCAGCAAGCAGACGTTTGCTTTTAAATTTCATTATAGTTTTTATTTGAAATTATAAGAACATTTTTTTATAGGGATGTAGGCGGACGAGCCAGCGGTCCCACGTGATGGTTACCACCGCCCATGGACACCTGCAACACCAGGAGATATGTGAGTACGTCGCCGACCTTGCAAAATCCTATTCATAGCTTTCTTGAATATCCCCATTGACCTCTTGAGGCAGTTCGTTCCACAGCCTACGGGTTCGCGGTATAAAATGGGTTCTGAACCGAACAGTATCGAGGAAATGCGGAGTCACGGCACTTCTGTGACGGAAGATGCGGTTGTAGAAACCCGAGGTGGAAATTATGTTGAGCAATTCTTCAGAGCATTCCTCATTCAACTTTTACTAAACTCTTAATCTTACTGACAGAAAATTGGTAATAATGATATTGATATGTGAGCAACTTGTGATATTTTTTTGTAGGAGAGGAGACAGACGTACATGCGGGCTACATTGTGGTAAGTGGGTACCGTCCTCTATTGACACTCACAAAATCAGAAGAATTACGGATGCACTGTCTACCTTACACAACTTTATACAACAATTTCCTTGAATAAACCATATGTCTTAACGTAACTCCCATTTCGTTAAGAAACTTGGAGCAGCTCATTGCACAACCTACTGGTTTTCATTATAAAAAGATTCTTAGACCGCACAGTATGCAACATGCAACCTACTGATTTAAAAACGATCTTTACATACACTAGGTAAGTGAGTCCTCGTCGACGTGGTTGCAGGGGTGCGGGGGCGGGGCAACACGCGGATTGCGCGGAGAGCGGGCAGCAGGTGCCGTGTGCGTCCCTCTACAACGTTACCCCGCCCCGGCACCACTGCGGTCGCTAATCTTGTTTGTTTATAGCTTTAACAGAGACATGAACATGAACATAGACACCACACCCAGCCAGGTCAAGCCTGTCCTGGTCAAATTCGTATACCATGAGGCGCAAACCGGTCGACCACAATCAGCCAGCTATGCAGCCTTGAGCCAATCTAAGGAAATTGGTTAAAGGTCGGTGTAGCTATGTGGGATTGAGCGTTGATGTATGATGTTGTTGAATGTGGGTTGTCCTCTTTGACCGGGATCTCCGGACGGTCTTCTTTTGAAGAAGCCCTTTTCAAGGCCGCTTTCGCTCTCTCCTTCGTGGCTTTAAAGACAAAAAAAAATTTTGTTTGAAAGCGGTTTAACACTTAGCACCACATAGTCAGTTACCACAATACACCGAGCACCGTTTAAAAGCATGGATTTAAGTGCTAACCGCCGATTATCCAGATTATATGAGCACTCTAAATCATCTGATACTTAGTCCCCTTTCTTTGCCTGCGGTCCGGGTCTGTGTGAACTATGAACTATAAAATTGAAGCATCGCCCTTTATCACAAAAGGGCCCATATCTCCATATTTCTTTCAAAAGAGGCTCGTAAAGACTGCAAATAAGCCGGGTTGGTGTAGTAATGAGATGAATTATCGTTAAAGTGAGTTATGATTTTGTAATAACTGTATGTTAAATTAAAAACTATTCATCGATTTCATTATTACTTTAGAGACACCAATTTCTAAAAATCATTTGTTGTTTAGTTTTTTATCTGGTAATCGGCCTTTTGATTGTATTCTGCTGGACATGGGATTCCTTATGCATATTGTCTTGTGTATAGATAGATAGTGACTATTTTTTTAATAAACAAGGCCTAGCATAACTTGTAATGCTTTCTGTGCAGAAGACAGTCACAAGCTCATAGTGAATAGGAACTTGTCTGCCTCAGTTGTTTAAAGAATTACAAAATCAACGATGAAACTCGAGACTCCTACTTCCTGCACCACGACAAAGCGCCCGGTTCAAAGGGCTACTGCTACCACGGACTATTTGACGCCGATCGGAATCAAAGTTTTAAGGCAATCTTTCTTCAGTCTCGATCCCGCGCTCTGTTACTTTGATTTGTTTCCATATGTGAAAATGTGCATAAAGGGCCGATAATTCTCAACAGAGCAGTAGTTGTTAGGAGCGTTTGAGGAAGAACTCGATTTAATTCCCAATGAAAAATGGGAATGTTGGATTAATAAGTTATTGGAGTTTATGGGGAAAGGTATTATTTGACAAGGATGGTACTTTGAAAAAATAAAGTTGTATATGAACACACGACAAAACTTATTGAACCTGAGTAAAAAACAGTAGCGGTAATTTTTAAAGGGTGAACCTTTTTAGTAATTGACCTCATAAATACTACAAAAAAATATAATAAACCATTCAGTATAACTGGTTTATCAATTTTTGATGTCTAATTGCACTTGACTACTAGTGGGACTGGCGTCCTCTAGAAGAAATTCCAAAAATAAACAGCAGTTAGAAATTTTATTCAAACAACTTACTGACTAAACTTAGCTATCCTGAAAGCCTTTGCCGCCGCAGTCTCATAATAACCTGAGCCCTCCAATTACACTCGAATGTGTAGTCAATCACAGGCCTGGCCGACATTTCATTTGCACGTCGCGAGTTGTTACCTCTGACCATGGTTTATGGTTAGAGGTATATGCCTTATTAGCGTGGCGGTTGGTACGCTATATCTTTTATATGGCATTAAGCTGCGCTGTCAGTTATCTAAACAATAAAGCACATAACCATATTTAAACCACATAAATAAATATTTTTCTTAATATATATCTGAAACAGGGGACACTGTAGTGTCAAATGTCGCCGACCCTTGTTTGGACACATCATAATTTGACGATATCAAATTTCTGTCAGTATAAACTTAAATAAAATGCATATAAATATTGCATATAAACGTTTATATTCATAAGCATATAAACGAAATGTATTATTCTGCAATTTTATGCAATTTTACAGTGCAAAATAACCGGTCGTTACAAAATGTACAAATATTTTAAAAGATTACACTTCTTTTATTCACTCACAAATTACATATTATCTTGTCGCCGCAACTTTTTATTATTTTGAAGCAAAACATGATTCATGATTATTAACTTCGGTTCAAAGCGTTCTAAGCTTAGGAACTGTCATTGTGGCCTTTATATTATTTATGAATGGAAAATAGTGTAAAGTGTACAAGAATAATGCCTAGTTTAGTGTGTGACCGTGACGTGTGACCTAGCGTGACCGTTTGAAGGGTTAACTAGAGCTCCTGTCGTCGTATAAACATTCATAGATTTTTCTTTTTTTTTATAGAAAACCTGACCCATCTGGTGATAAGTAGATAATGGCTATAGCTCATGAACATTTGCTATACATGCAAAAGGCCAATATTAATTATAAACCTATTTATATTCTAAATCGGGTCTGAACGCCTACAATAAAGGTATTTGTTTACCTTTGTATCGTACTCGACCACCAGCACCAGCCGTGGTCACGAGTTGACTGAAGAAGCGGATAGTCTAAGATGGGAGCTGCAAGCAGTTTCATGAACAACCCACATTTGATCTTCATATTCGGAAAGAATGCGACACACTACAATAACATTGTCTGCAGACGTATTCGACGGTAATCGCAATTTTTAATCACTAGATTGACGTCATATATATATATATATATATAATATATATATAGTCAATATATATATCTATAACTTCCCGATTGATTATTTTATATTTTTTAATTTCAATCGCCTCACGTACAATCCACGGATAATAGGTGATGTTCGGTGGAGAGGATTTTGGTAGTGCAGAGTTCTATCCAGTGATTAATTCCAGAGTTGAGAATGTGTTCGGCTATTGCTGATTTACTCTTTTAATGGTTTCTTACAGCTGCGATGTATTCCTTGACCCATTCCGCAACTGTACGCTTAGTTGGCCTATATACGAACTATTACAGCTGCAGTCTATCTTATTGACACCTGGCGTCTTGTAAGGTAGGACAGCCTTGGGTGTACGTAGATTTTCCGCTACTTTGGAGGACGGAGTATATACAATCTTAATGGAGCATTTTCTCAATACTGTTCCAACTTTGTCCGTCACTCCTTTCACGTATGGCATAAACCTCGTATGACGTGTAACCCGTGTCGAAACGTCGAATAGGAATAAAAGATACACAAATACCTTTGTTATACGCGTTTAGAGCCAATTTAGAATACAAAATGTGTACAAAAAGCGAAAGTATAAAAAGTTATATTCCTAACGCGGTATAAAATGTCATGAATACTAGACAGTAACCACGTATACACTCCTTATCCTTCGAACTCAACAACTACTACTGCATATCAAGAAACCCGATAGTTGAAGTTACATGAAAAAGTTGTTTATTACTAGAATTGTAACAAATTAACTGCTTTATAGAACCGTTACTTTGTCACAAGTCTAGTAAATAGGTCTAAATTGTGGTGCTTGCATGTCATCATGCCTTTTTCATTACAAAGCTCTTTTTACTATAAGCACCTAGGAATCCTTGTAACATCAAATATAAAATAAACAGTATAGTAGGTTCGTAACGCTATATACCAATTTGTAATTATCACTGACAATAACGACAGGTTGTAAATTGTTTGAGCATAACATGTCATTATACTGCGGATGGGACACTTATTATAATAGGCACCAGTTGTGGAACTAACTGCCTACTGAGATTTTTCCACATAGTTGTGACATGGGACTCTTTATTGCACTCTGGTGTTGCAGGTGTCCATAGGCGGTGGCGACCAATCGCCATTTCGACTCGTATGCCATCTTTTTTTTTATACAATAGTTAATATATATAGATAATCTATATACAAAAAAGTACTAGTGTATATAATAATTTATTTAATTAAACGATATTAAATTTATACGATTTAATTCATTATACTATATGTACACTATTTGTATGAATTTTCTTGAATTATTTGCATGTTTTTGAAGGTAAGTAAGACGATGATTTCATGTGGAAATTTATTGGCTGAAAGTTATTTTTTTTTTAAACAACAAACAAATCTCTTAAAGGCGACCTCCACCGAACACCATCAACGAGGTTTTAACATGTTAAACTTACGAGATTTGCACAGAAAATGGCGGTGCACAATGATAAATAATATTATGTTTGTGTGCATGAGGTCCAGTTTTAATAAATATAGCACACTGGTTTTGCTCTACGCGGTGTATGTAATAACTACTTACTAGTAAATGTTTAGTAGAAAATTAGACTTGACATGTTAGACAGTAATTATATCTTGTCTAGATCATTAGTAGAAAAAAGAAGGTTGAAACACATTGATACATTGTTGGGGGTTATTATTTTGTCATTTTTCTGCGTTAAGTGGCAATCGATACAAAAGAGGCTTTGTGCCAGATAGTACCTACAATTCTAGTATATCATTTATTCTACGCGCGACTTACGAGCCGCGTAGCGCGCGCCGCTTAGGCGCTCACTAATAAGCGCTGCAAACATTTTATACGGGACACTAAAACCTAAATGTTTGTAACTTTTAATTTATTTCATAAAACAAAGTTTCATGTATTTCATTAGAACGGCTGTATATATTTGAAATTGGTTGACATGTTACAGCTTTTGCTTTATTTCGGTGACACTTTGTATATGTTATACAATACCTAGGTCATGAGACATGACCTAATGCAACAGCAAAGGCCATGAGAAAGGACCGCTTAAAATTGGGCAGGTAAATTCAATCAATTAAATAGGTAACCTATATTTATTTTGGTTTTATCGTCTGTATTTGAATCACCGAAGCATGATTTTGCAGTTTTTTGACTCTTTGTATCACAACTTTGTAACAAACAAACTATCTTTTGTCTCTTTGTAACAAAGAAACGATCAAACGGTCAGCCTTATGGTAAGCGTATACTGTCATCCATGAACATCTTCGATACATACCATACTATAACATCAACCTGTGTCTCTCTACTGCTGGATATAGGCCTCTCCCAAGGACCGCCACCACACAAAGTCTTCTGCTCTTGTCATCCAGCCACTACCGGCGACTTTCTTCAAGTTGTTAGTCGAACTGGACGGAGGGCATCCCGCACCACGTTTCCCGGTACGTGGTCTTCATTCGAGGACTTGACTACCCCATCGGTTATTGGTTTTGCGGCATATATATGACCTGCCCACTGCCAGTTCAGCTCGCCGATTCTTTGAAATCATTATGACTATATGTAGTTCCTAATAAATTTATTTCGTCGACCAAAGAGACTGTGAACATCGGACTTCCATCGCTCGCTGAGCGACTTTGAATTTGTGAATGAGGCGTACCACGTTTCGCCACCATACGTCATAACAGTAAGGACGCACTGATGAAAGACTTTTGTCTTCCATCAGTGGCGCCCTCGCCACCTCGCTTCAACAATATACGTCAGTTTATTGTTTAAGTATGGTATTTAGCAGATTTGTTATTATTTGAAATTATTTTCTCAGACTGGTATATTAGTATAATAATAAATAATATAATTATAGTACAGTTATAATAAATGTCTACAACCTATCACTTATTATTATTCTTGTACTCGTTTAACATTGTCTATGGTCCCGCGAAAAAGACGAAAGTGTCAAACAATGTCAGGTCGCTCATTACGTGGGTAGTGAAAATTAAGACTTATTATTTAGTTTAGTTTTCATCTCAGAAAGTATGTAACAAACAAAACAGATTTAACTCTTGAATAATTGTTAATAAATTGTTTAGAATCAATGCTTAAGTTTTCAAATATTTTGTCTAATTTATTTCTTTTTGATAGTTTCATAACTTTTTAGTAATCTCATGTTTCACAAATCAAAAATAAACATTGACAGCTTAGTGTAATAGGTATAAATATATACACAATATTTTTCTCCTACTTGCTCGGAAATGGCATCCTTATTTTAAAAAAGGAATACGTCAATCGGCTCTTTCCCTGTATACACACCTATGCACCTTACATATAGGTAAGCTTTATTAATAACTAGGTTTCGGCGGCGCCCCCCGGGCGCCGGCCTCCCCCTAATGGGGGGGGGGACGCTCCGGGCTTCGCCCTGCGCGGAGCTCGGCCTTCGGCCTCGCTTAAATTACACACTGAGAGAGATCGCTGTAGTTGATGTTGTGAGGGACCTGCATAAGAATTCCAAATCCCTAATCAGCCTCCCCCGAACCCCCGAGATATCAATTTTCATCCGGATCGGATGAATTCGAAAAATGGCCGCCATCTTGGAATCGCCATCTTGAAAAAAAATTTTACCTCAATATAAAGACATCGTCATGATAAACAATATTAGTTTGAGCACCAATCCGATATGTCTACCCGTTTCGGAGATGTCTTCCGAAGAATTTTGTGTGGCGGCCATCTTGGAAATAACCATAAATCCTTAATCAGGCTCCCCTGAACCCCCCCGATATCAATTTTCATCCAGATCGGACAACTTGAAATTTTGGTGGTGCGGTAGTCCGGTCGCTCCGGGCTTCGCCCTACGCGGATCTCGGCCTGCGGCCTCGTTAGACGCAGCTCGGCCTTCGGCCTCGCGTAAGTTACACAGAGTACGCGGCTGGTGGTGCGGTAGTCCGGTCGCTCCGAGCTTCGCTCTACGCGGATCTCGGCCTGCGGCCTCGTTAGACGCAGCTCGGCCTACGGCCTCGCGTAAGTTACACAGAGTACGCGGCTGGTGGTGCGGTAGTCCGGTCGCTCCGAGCTTCGCTCTACGCGGATCTCGGCCTGAGGGCTCGTTAGACGCAGCTCGGCCTACGGCCTCGCGTAAGTTACACATCGTGCGCGGCGGCTGGTGGTGCCGTAGTCCGGTCGCTCCGGGCTTCGCCCTACGCGGATCTCGGCCTGCGGCCTCGTCAGACGCAGCTCGGCCTTCGGCCTCGCGTAAGTTACACAGTGATCGAATTCGGACGCTCCGGGCTTCGCCCTACGCGGAGCTCGGCCTGCGGCCTCGCTGTATGGCCGCCATCTTCAAAAATGATGGAAAATAAATAATAATTCCAAATTCTTACTCAGGATCTCCTAAACCCCCCAGATATCGATTTTTATCCAAATCGGATGATTTTGGAAAAAGACCGCCATCTTGGATTTGCCATCTTAAAAATTTTTTTCCCCTCAGTAGAATGAAATCGTCATGATAAATGATATTAGTTTGAGCACCAACCCGATATCTCTAACCGTTTCGGAGCTGTCGCCCAAAGAATTTCGTATGGCGGCCATCTTGGAAAGTTTCGGCACCTACCCTAAATCCTCAAATTTCCTTCTCGATTTTCCACCTGGAAACACATTCGCTCAGAAATTTTTAAATTTCCCAAAGTTTTTTTTAAATTTCCGTCATTTTGTGTCCGCCATCTTGAATTTTTTTTCTCCACCTAATTTCCCCATAGACCAGAGTTTCCAACGAAAGGGAATTCCACCCCGCGCCCCTTGCCCAATTCGAGCTACCGCCTCGGAAATGAACTCAGACCCCAAAATCGAAATTTCCACTTTGTATGGCAGCCATCTTGAAAAATGGCGGAATTTAAAAAATGTTCCAAAATCCCGAATCAGGGTCCCCTGAACTCCCCGGGTATTAAATTTCATCCCGATCGGAGGAATTTTAAAAATGGCCGCCATCTTGGATTCGCCATCTTGGAAAAAAAAATTGGTCCAGTGGAAGGACATCGACTTGCCCCACCACATTAGTTCGAGCCCCGATTCGATATCTCCGACCGTTCGGGAGAGACGGTCGAAATAAATTTGTATGGCGGCCATCTTGAATCCGCCATTTTGAATTTTCATCGCGCTCTTGTCAAAGTGCCGGCGGTTCTCTATGACATTCGGTCGAGCACCACGTGACTATCTCTCACCGTTCAGGCAGGCCGTCGACCGTCGAGCTGAAGGTCCACCGGATGAGGACGGGCCCGCTCCCGGTGCAAGTCCCGGGCGAGCTCGGCCTGCGGCCTCGCCCGCGCCGCTCGGCCTCCGGCCTCGCGGGATTTATGAGCGATCGAAATTTGAAATTTCAATTGACGGCCGCCATCTTGGTAACGGCGGAATCGAAAAACCGACCCGAAATTCTCAATCGGGGCCCCCGCGACCCCCCGGGTGCCGATTTCCACCCCCCTCGGACAAACTTGAAAATCGGCCGCCATCTTGAATCGGCCATTTTGAAAAAATTTTTTGACCACGAGAAAGCTTACACCTTCCCGAATGACATTTGGTCGAGCACTCCTCACTTACCTCTTACCGTTTCCGAGCTACGAGCGATTTCATTTTGTATGGAGGCGACGCTGGACGTTCGAAATTCAAATTTTCGCGACGTCCGCTGGCATCTGCCGGCAGTTCCCTATGACATTTGGTCGAGCACCCCCCGCGCAGCTGTTACTGTTTGGTCTGGCCGTTTAAATTTTTCATCAGGTATGGTCAACTCGAAGAAGTCGGATTTTTCTGGTGCTCACCGACCCCGAAAGTTTACTTTCTCATTCAAAGTTTCTCACCCACCGGGGGGGAACTGGGAGAACAATTATGTCAGTCAGTCAGTCAGTGAGTGAGTGGTAATCCAGCTTTATATATATACGGAATATAACAATATTAATTAAATTTTAATCACAAATCCTCTGTGTTTCTTTGTATGAACAAGGAACATTACATTATATTAATTACAATAGATATAACCTTTTTAAACTTTGGCGTTTTGTACAAATTTTATATTGTAAAGTGGGTAAATTAGTTTTCCGATCCGTTAGGGTTTAAAACCCATCCCACTCGAGTGTTAATAAATAAGGGAATTGTAAAATGTTAGCATATATTCTTTATTAATAAAATGACTATTTCAACCTTAGATCAAATAAAATTTGCTTTGATCTAACTATGACTTCAACTAGGTATTTTAGCAAGAAAAATCCTGCTTTGTTGCTCGACTTTCTACTTTTTTCACCAGACTATAACAGGTTTTACTTTTATTTTATTAAACATACAACAAAAATACATTTTACAAATTATTAATAACTTCAAAAAATACAGTAGGTTTATCGTGAAAACCCACATTCAACGTGTGTGTATGATGCTTTTGGCGTCTCAGATACATATTTGTTAAGATATTTTGATTTAAAACTAATTAATTATATTATCATTAAAAATATCCTTTTGCGGCTTGAATTATACTTTTAATTTTAATAAGCGGCAACTTATATTTGTTACGTAACAACGAATACTTAAACATCAATTTTATGTACGTGAACATAAATCTAATATTATGTATGTACATACATATGTATACATCTATGTATTTATATATTGTATGCATTTCAAGTATGTGTATATAATATTTTATTTCAGTTACATTTATGTTGACGTTATGTAACATTCAACCATCTACATTTATTTGATACCTACTATTATCTGTTTTCTCTGTACCACCACAGTATTGCATGGAAGAGATCATTTTGGCGATTAAAAGGCGGCCTGCCTTTTACATACCCGCTTACTTATTTTTACTTAGTTAAAGCCTTTTTGCGACCTGTAGTGATGTACAATAAATCTATCTATCTATGTATTTCTCACACCCAAAGTGACATTATCTAAGCAGGTAATACGTGAATTCCACAAAACGTTTGTATAACCTAATCCCCGTTGGAGGAACTTTTCCTATTTGGGAGTGAATTGCGAGTTGCGACTGCGAACGACAAGCTCTAATTAATGCTTCAACTTCTATGAAATGAGAAGACGGGGTCGAAAATGAATATCTGCGATACATACCAACATTAGTGCGAAATGACAAACGTTGGCACGCTTAAGAACAAATTACATACTTTTTAGAAAAATAATCTTAAAATTTCTACATTTCAGTGTTTCCGGAATTCACACATGCCCGAGTTATTTTTTATTTCCCGTCACTTACCTTCTTTTCCATTATTCTTCACTGCTGAGAATAAAAAGTATTTTTTATGTAATGTTCGAAATATAAAACTTAATAGTTCAAATAACTTAAATTTAATATTTTAAGTACGCATCATGTCTGCCCATTTGCTTATATCTGCCATATGGCTCTCCCAAGTTTGCTGGTAGAAATCTCCTAATGAGATAAGCACGCCCTTTGTACATATTTTCTTTTGTATAATTAGGTATATAAATAAAAAGTATAAAGTGAGTTGCTGCCGTAAAAAAAACTGAAGTGGAGACTTTATGCCGACCTTTAGGGCGTTTGTCCACCGCACGACCGTCACGGCGCTCGGTTGACGGTCGTGCGGTGAACACGCGGCCATAGTAAATATATATATCGCTACTTCGGCGCCGTCATCTCGTTCTCGGTGACGTCCCGGTGACCATAGCAGTCCTAAATTGATTATGCGGGTGATACCGGCCCGACGGAACTTACTCGGTACAATAGCGTTGGAGGGGGTACATAATACCCCCTCATATATAGCCCAATGTAAATGATGATATCCATTTGCATAACTTGTTGTTCATGTTTTTAGATTTCTCATTTGGCTTCTGATACATTGGGCTAGCGTCAAAACTATGTATCGCACATTATAGCTGCGTCGCGCCGCAGCGCATCGCACTGCAAAACTGTGACAACGTACATTACAGACGTGGCGGGCCGCAGCTTAACGCAATAATTTAAGTCAGTTAGCTGTTGACATTCAATTCTTCACTTCATCGCACAGCGAATAACTATCGAATTACGTTCGCTACCTGCGCCCGTTCAACTCACATTGAAGCTGGCCGCATCGCAGCGCATAACATCGGCGCATAAATAAGGCTGACAAGCGACCCGTCAATGCGCTGCGCTGCGGCGCGATGCGACCCGTCTGATGTGTGCGATGATTTATGCAAAATGTATGAACATGATTCAGGAGGATTTTTGCAATGTTATGCGCCTGTGTTATGTTATGTTATACAAGCCTTTAATCTCACTACTGTGAGTATACATAATTCACCTCCATCATCACTCTAACCTGTCTACTAATTTAATATTGTTCTAAAAATGTGCCTGCTTTCAAACCACGGTCAGAATTCCATTCAACACGCTGTTGACTGCAAATCCTGCATAACTTGTGGAGCTTTGTTAAATGCTTCGTCGACTAAAGCCGACTAAAAGTTATGACGCTGAAAGGGCCATTCAAGAGCAACGATGACGATATGAATAAATTTGACTATACGTACAGAAAGTTTCTTATTAACATTGGTAAAGTTGTACATAAATATCTGAATATCTAGTTGGAATTCGTTAATTTGAGCGTTCAGTTACAAAATATAAAAAACTAGCCGTGTGGTGTTGGCCGGTTGTAGAATAGCACTACCCTATCCCTTCCCACGGGTGTCGTGTCGTGGCGGCTAAGGGATAACAAAGCGGCTACCACAAGCCCTGAGGACCTACACCACCTCTTGAAGAGTGGACTCGCCAACCCGCTTGGCCAGAGTGGCGTTATGAGGTCATACGTTCCGCACGCACAAGTCAACGTGCATGCCCCATGTCCAGGAGGTTGCGGTTGTCCACGTTTAGGTGGTTCGTGTATCTGTTTCCCTCTGGAAGCACTAAACAATAAATCCTAGTGTGGACCAGTGAATGTGGTTTTAACTACAATTATTTTATATTACCATATTTTGAGTATTTCTATGTATACCCATCTATTGTTTCTAACCTATTGTATACTAATAAAAATCCCAGACATCCGTTAGGTGAACGAGTTAACCCTTCGCCCGCCACCGCTGGTCACCGCTTGGAGAACTGTCTATTGCACTCGACGAATAACTCGGGACACTAATTAGTTGGTATATACGATTGTACGGATATACCGGCTAAAGGGTAAAGTTCGCGATCGCGATTCTATAACGAGTCTAGTTTGGAACTGTTTTGTTCAGTTGAAATTTCAGAAGGTAGTTTTTGCTCCCCGAAATATAAGTACTTCTTTTCTATTTATACTATTATAAATTGTCAATTAATATTTTATAAAATAGTAATTTACGTTTGTTAATTTACTATATGTGTTAAGACCGTTGTTTATGAGGGGTAACTGGCTCCTACGATACAGCGTACCCCTACACTAGGACACCGGGGTTTCATTTACTTAGTATGTGTTAAATGAAAATCTATGGTTATTAGCATAATAAACGATTTATTACTATTTACGTATGAAGTGGTTAAATAAGAGAAAAATACCTCACTGTCATTTTTACGGGCAAAATGTCATTGCTCAAACAACTTAGTATTCAGGCATTGGGGCATATCCTTTGCTCTGAGTATATCTTCCAGCTTGATGTGTGGGCAGGACATTTAGCCAGATGGAGCGAACCCCAAACTGAGTTATGGCCGAGAGCTGGAAAAAGAAGTTTAGGCCGTCCAGCAGCCAATTGTTTCGATGACATAAATAGAGTCGCAAGCAAGACTTAGACACGACTAACGCAGGACAGAAGTAAATGGCGTGAAAGAGAGAACGCGTACATCCTGCAGTGGGCTTAATAAAAAAAGCTGTAAAATTTGATGATGATGATATTTTTAATACTGTCTAATTAGTTTTATCGATACACCTGATTGATTAAGTTGAAAATTGAGATAAATAGGTATACGTAAATTGGACAACACGCTAGTGTAATACCATTTAATTCTAGCCTTTACCATAGTATACCATCAGCCTATGTCTCTCCACTGGCCTCTTTCAAGACTCCCTACCACACACTATCCTCGACTATTCCCATCCAACCTCCATCGGCGAATTTCTTTAAATCGTGCGTGGACAGACTCCACTCGAGGATTCTTCTACCTCATCGGTTATCGGTCCAGCGTCAAATATGACCTACCCATTGCCACTTCAACCTGCTGATCCAACGAGCTATGTCGGTGACTATGAATTTTTTATATCGTTTTGGATAGTGCCACGCAAAGAAACTCCGAGCATAGCTCTTTCCGTTGCGCACTGAGTAACTTAGAACTTAGATTCTAGCACTTACTAATAGTGAATTGAGACGAGTCTGAGTATGTCGACCTGTTGACATTAATTCAGTCATGATAAACTTTGGTAATCTATATATTATGTGGTAAATACAAATCGACCTAATACAACCTAACACATGACATATTATCATAATATAACACCTATATGGTTTCCGATATACATACAATATATGAACAATAAAATCTTGAACGGTAGAGTACGTCTACTAAATAAGAACTTTAAAATATTTTTCCAAATATTAAAAGTGTACATGTGCAAATTTTTTATATCAGTATTTTTACGAGTTGTATAAAGTCTCCGAATGTTAGTTTCTATAAAGATAAGCAAGCAAGAAAAGCACATAAACAAGCATCAAACACTATCGAGCAATAAAAATAACGCCCAATTAAATGTTCTTGTTATAAGACAAACAAAACACGCTGAAAATAATTCCTTATCGTTTCGTCAGCAAATTAGACGCAGTAAAAACTAGTCAATTTCACACCTGGTTTGTTTCTTCCGCACACAAAGTTTCCTATGAGAGTTACAGTCCGACAAATATATATTTGTGGGTTGCTGATGGCGCCACTGTGCGTTTTCAAACGAACAGAAAACAAATACTACCCTAAAAGAAACTCTTATAAGATGAAAATGAAGATAGCATTCAATGTGAAAATTCAGAAAAAATATGAATTAACTGTTACATTATTATATTTACCAGAAAATAACACGCTTTCTGATGTAGGTCTAGGATTACTATGTTAATTGTTCTATGTTTAGAAGACTCATATGGAAACGAAAAGAGACAGATTTATAATCAAAAATTTTGCCTGACAGCAAAAAGAATTTACACATTAGAACGTTAGACAAGTTGATTGTGAATTAAAAGGGATAATGCAATACCTATTTGACGTCCAATCAATTGCTAAACAGCGGTAGTTCGAATCTTTGCCGCGCGCAAAGATAACTTTGTCGGAGTAGTTTCTGTGTGACGGTGTCGGGTGTCAACTAATTAGTGCATGCGTTGGCGCGGAATGGGCGACGGAACGAATGCAAAGGTGCAGAGTGAAACGTCACCGTAAAATTTTAGACAGCCCTCCCTAGTAAATATGAAGTGGAAGCGAGTATTTTACTTTGGTTCTGGTAAAATTAAATTAAAAGCTATAAAGTAAACAGTATTGTAAGATGCGTATTGTAATATTCGAAATAAGCAGGTATGTCACACAACACAACTGAAGATGCACCGA
This sequence comes from Sesia apiformis, assembly GCA_914767545.1. Lineage (NCBI taxonomy): Eukaryota > Metazoa > Arthropoda > Insecta > Lepidoptera > Sesiidae > Sesia > Sesia apiformis. The sequence continues at coordinate 5,259,192 of OU611958.1, forward strand.
GCGAGTTTCACCAGCTTCGAGTAGAAAAAGAGCTACAACAAGAGATGCACATACTTTTCTGAATCGGTGGAATTTCACAAGGGTCTGGACAACTTGAACTCCCGGGAGTGATTGATTTGGGCTCAAGGGCGTGTCAAGGTAAGTGATGTTACTTCTAATTCTTAACATGGCAATGCCTCAAGAAGTAGATCAACAGATTGCAGAACTAGCAGAAATAGAACCACCGCTCGTGATTTATTGAAGACTCCTTTTACGAACACATTAATTATTGCAATATTGGCTACACGAAATTTTAAAAGTATCATTAACAATAGAACCCTTTCAATATTAGTTGTAATTGAATATCATTAAACCTTATCAAACCTCATTCAAAGTACACGTGCGGTAAAAGTGATGATAGAGATACCATTAGTAACGCACTCACAGGGGTTGATTAGAATAGGTTTGCTGCGAATCACTCTCGAAATGTCGCTAAAGCGTGGATAATACTCAAACCCCGACCACATGTTTTGTTCACATCAAAGAATAATAATAACTGATTACTCCATGATATTACCGCTTGCCACAGCCCCGAAACACAGACTAAAATATCCCTAACGAAAAAATTCACTAAATTCCAGTAGCGTTACTGTTGACTATTAGTTGAATTTGGCAATGTGATGTAGCGAGGGTTGAACGCTCAGTAAATTAGGGTAAAGGGGTCAGTAGTAGGCTAGATAAAGATGGCTGCAACAAATTGTGTGCTCTCCTGCCTTTTGTTATCGGTCCCTGCTGTACTTAATTGCGCTTTTGTCCGTCGGAGACCGTACTGTGATTGGCCAACATCCTCCTCTGGTTTTGATGTCCGGCTAAAATAATATACATCACTAACTGAATAAAATTGATTTTGCGTGTGTTACACCTACAGTTTCACCTATATAATGTTGAACATTAATGAAAATGTAAATAGAAATTAATTTTCTTCGAGAAAGTAAGATGCCCACGCAGCGAATTAATGTATTAGATACCTACAAAAGGTTAAAGGTAATCGTTTTTAGTATAAATGCCTTTAAATTTTCACCGCTTTGACTGATGTTAAGAAATCAGAACCAACCCTCGCCCACGAAATGTAAAAATAGATCAAGTTTTATAGTCAAAAACTAAATTTATGTTAACGTCATTTTATGACTTTACAGCTATTTTTTATTTCCAATTGAATCAAATGTTAATATAAATAATATTAAGAGTACTGACGTTATTACTTATAGAAATATACACGTAAATAAAATAAGGTATATTTATTTTATAAGCGGTAGAATTTGCAATACAATATACATATTCATATGACTTCATATTGTTGTATTAGGTCTCTAGACAATAAAATACAATAAAACTTTGTTCAGATGTACTTGAACGTTATCAGTGTCATCGCATTCCAAACGTTGATGCAAATCGTTAACACCTACATTCAAAGGGTTACCTCATTTGCATACGCGTAAATACTCTTCACTTATCCGCGCTTATATCTCAATCAATGCCCTAATTCTCGCGCCATTATGACCACTACACGTCTGATTAAATAATTCAGACCTCTTCACTCGGCCTTTGATGGCACTCCGTGGGTAATGGACAATCGCATTAACGCACGCCTCAAAAACCAGCCTTCACCGCGAATCGCCATCCTAAATAAACAATAACAAGGGGCCAGCTTTTGAACGATCTCCAGCGGCTCAGCTGACAGATTAGTCCACCCCAATAACAAACTTATAACAACCACTACGAAACTGTAAACCATATTTTACGCAGTATGTCTTTAAGGTGGACATTTGAGTGAACTGTCAGTTGGTAGCGGAAAATGTGGTTGTATGCAGATGGGCTCGCCAGATAGGTGCTTATAGAGTTTTTGACGAAAGGGGTGGGATTCGTCCACGTTTCAATGAGATCCGTGGTTGGAGTGATTTCTATCGCGGTCCAATATGCTTTTTGGCGCGAGACAGATTCGTTGAGGCGAAATAAAAGTGACTAATATATACTGAGTAATTTTGTAAATATGCACGAGTAGATACTCATGTATAGATATGTATACTATTATGTATAGGTATAATAGAAAATTTTCATAAAAGATGTTAATCAGTCCCTAAACAAAAGAAAATCAATAAGTAAAATATATAGATATACGTAATTGGTATGGTGAAAGGTTTCTGAAAAGGTTTCAGTATATTTGTAGTGGATTCAATAGGATCACATCTAGGATTTGTATATAAGTTGTGCTATGAGATGATGTGCATATAATGTAAAATTTTTGCGTGTGAACAGAATTCGAACAGGTTCAACCGAACACTAAATAGAGATTGATAGCTTTACGTTTAGGGCAGGGATGCTCAAACTATCGAACGCGATAGACCGATCGATGGTGAGAGCCTTTACGTTCAATCGCGAAAATAGTTTCTAAAATATAGACAACATTCACTAAAAAAAAATTACGGCTCTTCATCGGCACGGCACACCGAACGCTACCGATAAAATTTACCTACCTATTGCCATAATCATTTCACACTACCAACATTTTTTTTACTATTTCACCGGACGTGCGATTTTGAACGTACTTTCCGCATAGTGACAGTTCTTATAGCACCAAGCAACTATTTATATAACTCATATGTTTAACGAAGAATTTTTGATCGGAATTCGAGAAGTGTTAAGTGTGAAGGAATAAGTGTTTGTTTGATTATTTTCAACATTATTACCTATTATGGGTTTTGCGGCTTAAAAGGGATAGTTTATTAAACTTTAAAATGTCTGTGATACTGATAATCAAGTACTCGTAAAAGCATGAGACTGTATTTTTCGTGTGCTTCCATGAAGTCCATTTTTGTACTCATTAAAAACCTCTTGTCATTTTACTGAGCGATTCCTGACTTGCTTAGACATGACTGGACCTTGACAAATTGACAACTAAGACAATGTGCTAATTGCACCATTGCCATGTATTAAATGAAAGAAAAAAGTATAATGAATGCGATTTAATAAAAGTATTTTTCCTGCCTAGTCTGGTCGATCGCTTTCCGCCCAATTTTTTTTGTTGTAAATCGCGAGTAGAATAAGTTTGAGCATCCCTGGTATAGAGCAATGACTGATTCGAAAATATATCTAAATCACTGGAGAACAATATTTCTTGATACTTGTAAATTAATTTATAATATATTTTACGGACTAACACCAATAACAAGGGTACAGACGTATAACCAACCTGTAATAAGCACCTTAATTATCCAGTAATAAAGACTGTAATGGAACGGTTTTAACTGTGTTGTACACAAACAACAGTATTTGCGTCCTCATACGAGCTTTGCAAATGTCTCCTAAAGCCGTCCGAGAGCGAAATCTCTTAATTTACGCCCAAAGGGATTTGCTAAAGCCAAACATTGTTCGCTAATTATAACGGGCGCATATGCTGCGTCCCACGAGGATCTCGCCAGCTTGAGTAACGCCTTTATATGGTACGATGGCTATGAATCGTTACGAGGTTTTGTTTAAATATGAAGAAATATTCGCAATAAATGTAATTTGTTTGTTGAGTATTTGACATCAGTCTAAGTAAGAAGTGTTGGATCTGCAGCTTTTATATTTTTTTCTGTTCATAGCTCTAGTTTACTTAAAAAAATATTGTGGTGATATGGAAAAGAGGATGAGTCACGAAAATTTAAAATTAGTTATTAGCGTATTCTTAGCTTAGTTGAATCAATCCTGGCACGAAATAATTGTCAACTATACGTAGGTATATATTTTATAAATACTTATTACAGGAAAAGCGTGTAAATAACAGTTAATCTCGTTTTTGTGTAGCATTATACAATTAATTGTATAACATTGGCTATGGATTATGTTTGAGATTTTTTTTTGGAAAACTTAAATACATAAAATTTAATAAATTTGGACTTTCAGGGACTTTCTATCTTTGTTATAGGCACCGACACGGAAAATTACAAAACTACACACACCTACAAATATCTTTCAATTTTTACTACCTAAAGGGAAAATTCGATAAATGTAAAAGGAAAAAATTGAAAAACGTAAAACATAAAGTGCGAGATATTTTTAAAAATGTAGGTTAAACTATTCGTGAGTATGTAATAAATTACGTACACATTTCTTGTAGGTTCGCGTGCGACGTCAGAGTAACTCGTGGTACATACTTGAATTAATTATTGTAATTAATAAGGAAAGGAAGAGAAATTTATAAATAATGTTAAAAGGCAGTTGCTATTCCCAGTAGATATAGGGGAAAAATATTTGCTACTTTAGCCTTCCAAGGGTCTTTGAGTCGGTTTGGTTGGTTTGGTCTTTGGTTCGGTTTTCCATACTGACAATCTCCACTGATGGCGACTACAGGAATTGTACACAAAATTAATTACTATTTTCAATATAAAATATTACAACATAAATTATTACAGTCATTTATAACAACATAACATAAAACATTATTTAATTCCATAAAACAAACACAAATACGTTTTCACTAATTACGTACACAAGATTGAAAGATTGAAATTATCCATATATTTTCACTAATTACGTACACAAGATTGAAAGATTGAAAGTATCCGTATATTTTCACAAATTTATTTTAAACATAATATTCACTCTATTTTTTGAATAATCCTTAAAAGTATTATCTTGTTTGCTTCTTACTATGTCAAATTTAGTTTATGTTTCAATTTACTGTCTTTTGAGGTTTATTTCGGCAAGGGTAGTTCTCATTAGATTTATGAATGTCCACATTTCATCTGTCAATGTTTGCGCACGTAATCTTGTTTGAATATCATCTCGCTTGGCCACCGTTATTTGCATATTTCTATTATTGTCGTGGTATATCAGGCCCTCGTTTGCACCAGAATCAACATTATTGCTGTTGGGTCTAAAACGCCTTATGCGCAAAAAAATTGTCGCTTACGATCTTTTGTCATGTGAACATTTTGCTAAAAAATAATCAGTGTTTTATAAAAGTTAGCAAGTACGATAGCATTTCTATTTACTTATTTCTATTATTGTCGTGGTATATCAGCCTCTCGTTGGCACCAGAATGAACATTATTGGTGTTGGGGGTAAAACGCCATATATGCCGAAGTGTCGATTACGATTTTTGTCAATTGAACGTTTCACTAAAAAAATATTAATGTTTTATTACAAGGTAGTAAGTGCCTTTATAAACATGTATGCTTTAATATTTTTGATATTAGATGATGGTCTTTGGACTATGCGACAACTAAAATATCTGCCAACTAACCAAAAATACCCCATGGTATTATGGTCATAAGTAAAATGAATAAGGAAAGAAAACAAGTTTTATCAATGTTAGTGAACGTAAATCAGTTGAGTACTTGGAGTGTGTTATTATTTTTTTTTTCAACAAGTATTTCAGGAACTATTAGATTATATTATATTATAAATATTAGAAACTAATAAAATCTTTTCCATTCGTTATTTCAAAAGAAAATCACGTAATTATACTTCTCGCATCGCCACAAATTTTCCATTATTAATAGAAAGTACAACTAATTTGTACTAACGAAATAGCAACGAAATATATGCATATTTATTAAAATAAATACCCTATACCTAATATTTATTTATTTCTAAATAAATATACATTAATATTAAATTTGAACTTCATTTTATAGAAAGAAGGTGGCAAGTAGGTACATAGTCCACCTGGTGGTAAGTACCCACTGTTGCCCATGGACACCCGCGGTACATGCCAACTTTAGTCCAGAACGACAAACTTTGGTCCGCCCCCGGATGGAGTTTTACAATAAGCGTAATAAGTTACAATAAAGAATGTTAAGTCGATATACTCGTATTAATAAGTCATGAACGTATCAAAAAAGCTGCTATGACAAAGAAGAAAAAAAGAAACGTGTGCGGTCAGGAACGAAGATCCTCACGCATTTTGTTCTAAACTCCGAATGTAATTCGAAATAAAATCTGTATAGTTCATGTATTTTTTTTTTATTTTGTATCATATTTTCAATGCAAATAATTTAAAATAAGGAATCAAATCAAAAATCAAAAAGTAATTTTTTCGTGTTTAGTATTTAGGTTATACAACCGGCCACGCACTAGTCTGCACGTGTGTTATTCTGCTCGAGTCTTGCTTTCGATACTCGCACGCACACACACACACACAGAAAGAGAAAGGCGTATGGAGGAGGTAAAAATCTTACGTGACGTTACATTTTCTCTCGAATCACACCTACCGCAAGCCGCGTAAGGGAACTTCGTTCCAATAAGAAATACATTGGTTATCTCAGCTTTTTAATAAATACTTAGAACTTAGAAGATGTCTGGTAGGTAATATTCAAATATTCCATGTAAACAAAATATATCTACTTACTTAGCCACTACTTCGTATTTAGTTAAATTAGCCGCTTAATCTTAAGTGTGTTGTTTGCGTTCCTTGATTGGTCAGTGAGCACAGTGCTAAGCGCTGATTGAAATCAATGAGCGTGCAAAATTGCTCACAGTTTGTCTGCTCCACAGTAAGCCGCTCACAGTTTGCCTGTATTTGAACAGAACCTAATAGAGAAAAAGCTAATGTACTAATAAAATGCTTCTGACTATTTACTGTTCTACCTTACTTTCTGTAAGGTAATAAATGAGTTTAATCTATACGTACAAATTTTATTTCATTCCTCGTTAAAAGTTTGATTTACCTAGTTATCGCTACAAAGTAAATTTGAAAATGCCGGACCAATTAATATTTGTTTTATTCCGTCAGAATATTCACGTTTATTTTAAAGTATAGACAGTTACAGAGATTTGTGAAAAGAAAATAATTTATGCTGTAAGTTCTACAAGTTGTACTAATATATTGCATCAGATATGTATCGATATCAGTCGATAATTCCCCAGTGTAGGGCACAAGTCTCCCCTTATAATCACGAGCGGAATCTCTGGCCATAATCCACCGGGGACTAGTGCAAGTTGGTGAATACAATCGTCACTGGGAGAAAGAAAAATCCTCATGCTCAAGAATAAAAAGAAAATCTGGAGTATAGATATGTTTTCGTGATTTATATACGTCTGTGCCCTGCAGTTGAATGTCGGAGTCGAATATCGATCGACTGACATAGGAGACATTGATACGTCATTGATATGAAATTTAATTGTTAGAGAAATGAGATGTGCTCCTTTAATCTACCTGAGAAGGTAACTTTAAACCTAGAAATCTGTGACCACGAACGGGTATATTCTATTAGCCCTATAAAGCACCAAACCACTAAGTATGTAAGTCACAGGTTCTCTTGATTTTTTTAACATGTCTATTTTATTTAAGTCGCCGAGCATCTACTTAAAGTGGGTTTTACTAACTCAGTGAAACACTGTTGTTTTTGCTTTACAGCCAAGTAAAAGGATTAGTTGCTTCTTACGATGAGCTTTGACTAGCGACCAAGAAGAATATTCCCCATGTATTTGGAAGAAAGTAATTGTTTATGATAACCATAGGATTAGAATTTTTTATCAACAATTCAAACCAAACAGGCCTCGCAACCCAGTGAGGTAATGCCACCAGTATGTTGGGGGTCTTGCTATAGGGACCAAATTTGCTCAATATACGCTCTAAAATTGGTCGTGTGGTGTTTGCGGGCTTCAATAACACCACTCCACTTCTTCATGTAGGTGTCCTAAAAGGCAATTAAAGGATAACAAAGCGGGTATCACAACCCCCTAGGAACTACACCACCTGACAAAGAGTGGACTCGCAAACTGGCTGGCCAGCGTAAAGTTTAAGGTCATGTCCAGTAGTGGTCATGGTTACGAAGATAAAGTTATCTTAAAGATAAAATAAGTATTTTATTATACTTATTTATTGCTTTAACACAATATAAAAAATCGGCAAATATCTCCAAACAGCAAAGCTGTTTCTCGAAGACAACGAGATCTATGCTTTAATACACACAAACACACACACATCCATGCCAGGAAAAAGGCATGCCAGGAGCAACTACTAACTAGTAACTAGCAAGTGATGACGAGTAAATACACATGTTAGTAAGATGCATAACAGTTACTAGAAACGGCTAGTTCAAAATCAGAAAATGGAGGCTCGTCAGTTCGTAGTACCCCTCCCCGTTTCTCCGCGGGGAACACACACACACCAAAAGTCAAACGGTTCTACTGGCGTGCTATTAAAACTCATGCTTCTGACTGGCAAAATCTGAATATACATGCCAGTAGCACCCACTTGCTTAGGTACAAGGTATTTTGGTACATTCTACTGTCCTCAGCTTCTCGAACATCTTAATTTTAACACAGGAATTCGAGTAATGCGTATTCGTAATACCCCAAACACTTTCTAACTCGGCATACATAGGAACAACACTTCCTATTTCAATCGAATTGTGTCGATCTTTTGACGAATCTGTTAAAAAAGAGTCTTCCATTGATTTATTGGACCAGAACTTTCGACCGGTCTATAGCGTAGACGTAAAATAATAAAATTCTACTCCAACTGATAGTTAGACAGTTTATTTAAATTTATGTCTTATTTCAAAATAGATTAATTTAGATACCTCATTTTAGTTAGCTACATATTCGGACGCCATTATTTATAAAATTATGTGTTTCCAATTTTACATTTTATTTATTTCCTAGATTATATGTTTTGTAGTAAATTACTGGTAAATTGTTATCTGGGCTTGATATCAGTACATAGTTAAGGTGGGTCAACTATCTTTTTTGTTAAATTATTTTTTATGTATTTTTTTGTTATGTTGTCCTTCTGTTTTGTACTGCTTATAATAAAATAAAAAAATACGGGTATACTTTTGTGCGAGTAACACGCGTGTGTATTACGGCCCTTGGTTACAAATAGTTACTCAGTCGCGAAGTGCTCCCAAAGTTTATTGTTTGGTTCTAATAGCCGTTTCGTGTGAGGTAGCGGTCTCACTTATCATTTTATTTAATAATTTAGGCACAATATAATTCTTCGTCTTCCTACCATAGAAGTTATTTGTCTTATGTTCCAATATCCCTCCCCTCACTGGATTTGTCCTATGTTCCAATATCCCTCCCCCCCCACTGGCCTGTCTTGTATTAATTTAATAATTATTTTTAATTTTATATGTATCATTCCAATATAAATTATATACGTATCAACAAAGGTAGACAGTGCATCCGGGGGGCGGGCCAAAGCTTCTCGTTCGGGACTAAAGTTGCCGGTACATGGCAGGTGTCCATGGGCGACAGTATCCACTTACCATCAGATGGATTGTATGCTCGTTTGCCACCTTCATTCTTTAAAAAAAGCGTCTTTCGCGATTTCATAACAGATTTGTTTATCTATTGATAATGTTTTACATTTATAGTGTATCTATAAAAAGTCATACTTTCCAATCAAACCTTTTTAATTTCTTATTCACTAACAATTTTAAAAATCTAGTCTACAATGTATTCATTTTATTTAAATGGATTTTATGAACTGATACATAAGCAACTACTCCATACGATATCAGTGAATCTACCAGGGTACAATGAAGACCATACAAGATGGATCCAGGAACATAGAACTATCATCTATTTTTCGCTTTTTCTGTAAAAAGGGTTTTTTATCGTTTTTGTAACTGACTGTACGTTATTGAGCTCCAATAAAAATCTGTATTAAACAAGTGTTAAAACGAAAAAGTTATTAATTGGCCACTCTGCAAATTTCGTTCGGGGATTTTTAAAGCCCGAACTTGCAACAAGGAAATGACAAACGGCAGATGCCCGTCGAACTTTTAATTAGTTCGCCATCTTTTTTATAGAAAATTGGAAATTTCTCGAAGGTTCGGCGTGAAATAAAGAACACGGCGGCAATATGTTCATTAACATAGTTCGAATTCCTTGTACTCCATTAGCTGGATATTTTAATTGTTTGTTGGCGTCCCTCCTGAAACTTTGCAGATGGGATGCGCCTACCGCGACGTGCTATTTAAAGACAAATTGGTTTCAAAGTGACGACTCTTTCTGAAATACCCCAAATTTAAACTACTTTATAACCGGGTGTCGGTCTAATAATATTACATTTAGTGGTTTGTGGAAATGAACGGTGACGGATTCCTATTAGACCATCAAAGAAGAAAAATGTGAGCTTTTTAAATGTAATTAATTTAGTAACACTACACTTTTTTAGGTGTCTTTGGAATAATAATTGCCACTTTTTAGGCACTTTCACTGTCGGGTGTCTTTAAAATAATAATTATTACATGATAATCAAATCATAGTATGATTTATATTTACGGAGGAAAAAGTAATGTTGTCTGAGCAAACTTTATTGTCGGTATGGATTTATTATTATTTTTTGAATAATAATAATAATAATGAATTATTCAAGATTATCTTTAAATGGAACATAAAACATTAGTTGTTATTTTTAAAAAAAGTACCTAATGTCCATATATATAGAATATTAGAACCGACAATGAGGTCTTCTCTCAAACAATGTCATAAATAGAAATCTTAATATCATATTTCATCGCAATAATTCATACACACAAATAAAACAAACCCTCAACGATTTCACGGCGTTTGTCTGCACCCCATATTTTATTATCGCACCATATATCATATTCAAATGATAATTCAATAAAGACGTGATTTCTGACCCGAGCACTGTGGGGTCCAGATAAAAGGAAAAATAATTCGAATAGGCATAAAATTATTTCTCTACGATTCACATGGGACAGCTTATTTGGGCTAAATAATTTATGCCCGAGGAGATAAAAACTGAACATATAAGATTAGCAACTAGGAAATCTAATAGGAGATGAAAATTTATGTGGTCGCTTATCTCTAATGGTCTCTAACGCGTGGCCGCCTTATTCAATAAAAACAATTTAAAATGTAATTTCAAAGCATTATAGTTTTATTTACGGCTCGAAATGCCACAACCCTGCTTAAAATATTAAAATGTTATTGAATTAAACAAAATATTGCTTTCAATTTTGAATGTTGCGGCCTTTCTTTCATTCCATTAACTAGTCGATTTTAAATGTATTTACATAATGGTAATAACATTTTAATAAAAAGATGCTTGGGATAATGACGTTGATAAAATTAATTTGACTGATGGCCAATAACTTAATTAAATTTCAGTATTAGGTGATAGTGTTAATTTAATTAATATCATCGTTTTTATAAATATAATAAATAAACAATAACGATGGTATTATTAAGATTAATGATATTCATTATTATCGTTAATGATATAGTAGGGTAGGTATTTAATTATTAAAATTATATTGTATTAAATCTTTTTTTATGTATGTAACCAAAAGGCGAGCTTAACGGCTTTTTATTTTTTATTGTTTTTTATTTAGAGTTTTTTGGCCGTACGAGGATATGTCAGCCCCGTCATACTCTGATCCTCCAGTTCTCTACCAGCTTACCTTTGGGTTGATCAGAGAGATACATTAGTAATTTACTAACTAAATAATAATTTTAGCAAAACCGGGCACCTGACAGTTTATTAAAGGAACATAAGTATACTTTATTTCTACTTTGTAATCAGACAATCAGCTTCAACAATCAGATCTATAGCCGTTGAAGTCAACGAGAACTCACAACTCAGTCGCAACTAAGCATAAAAATAGTGACCTAAAAATTCATCTCCATTTTCCTGTCCATTTCTTGTTTGAATGCGAAACACAAATAGAACAAAGTGGCACAAAGCATTATGAAGCTTCTGTTCGTTATATAAAGTTACTGTGCAAACACGTTAACCGGCGACTTAACTCTCCGGTTACGGTTAAGTGACTCGTCGACCACCGCAGAATATTCCATTGAATTGTTTTCTTTGCTAAACGCTATCCGTCTTATACAAGACAAATAATAGCCCTTTCGTGGCATCCGTAACAAGGCACGAGCGATGGAGGAATGGTTGAGTAACATGTATTCAACTATTTATTATAAACAAGACGTTGAAAAGGATTATTGTAAAAGGCGTTACAAATTTTAATTAAATACCATTAGTTATTGCTGTCCGCTTTAGAATGGCACCGTCCCGTCTCTTGCCACGGGTGTCGTATAAGTTGACTAATGGAGAACAAAGGCGCTACCATAAGCCCCGAGGAACTACACCACTTCTGAAAGACTAGCCAACCCGCTTGTCGAGCATGGCGTTTTAAGGTCGTCATACGTCCCTCAAGTTTCTATCTAGCAGTGGACGGTAAATACATTCTACCTTACTTAAATTCAGTAAAGTTCGCTCCACATTACAACAACAATGAATTAATTAACTGTACAACAAAACAAATATATGATAGAGACTTTATGTATTAATTAGAACGTAATTTTATTGAAAACAATAACCAGCTATTTGTTAGAATGAGAAGAAAACTAAACAAACATAGCTATGTAGCCAGTTTGTTTAAAAGTTAAAAAAGGAACAAAAACGTTTATGTAAATGGAAAAACTTTGGATTCAGTTGTTCTTAACAAAGTCTGGGTAAACGAAGAAGTCACGATTAAAAACAGTTACGAAAATTCAAAATTGAATTTTGTGAAAGGAAACAAAGGATAAAATTATCCAACGAATGCTTCTTCCTCCTCAGACGAAATGGGTTAACGACTAATAACTTTTAATTGATGTCATTTAACTACTCCGATAACAGTTCTTCTGTAACACTCTATGTTATAAATAGACATGACACTTTCTGGGTCACCGAGAGGATCATAGAGATCATGTGTTTAGTTATTAATTGGAGATTAATTAATCGTATAGCATTTCGTTTGTTTTTATGTTCGTTGTTTTATGATGAAGTATTAATATATTTAGTGTTACATTACTCTAAAAATTTATAGAATTTATTATACATAACAAGTCTGTGTATCTAAACACACATCAAATATTGATGTTGCACCAGTGAATATGTGTAACTCTTGAGTGTTACCATACAAGATAGCAAAAAGAAAAATATATAAGTCGGTACCTGGCGATTGTGCGAATGGATTTTGTTTGAATAAAATTCAGTCTAGTTGCAACATACATACTTTATACATACATACATACATCATACCTACATATATACATACACTCTCCGATATACATACAAATATTGTCTTCTTGAATTTAGTTCGATACTTTCGTAATTGGTTTTTTGTAAACGTTTAATTGTATGATCCAAGGAAGGGGTCGAACGGTAATGAAAACTAATTTTATCAACCCTTCTATCTCGGCTCAAAATTGTTGATCGGAACACTGATAGAGAATCTATACATATAATAAAATCGTTACGAAACTGTGTCTGGACATAAATTATAACAGTAAAACGTTGCAATATATTTCACAAATGATACAGAGGTAAAAACCAATTTTTAAAATTTTTGCCATTCGTTCTGAACGCAAATACCGCTGGACAGGTTTTGATAAAACTTGACATACATTAATAATAGCATGGCATAGCTTAACTCTGAGGTTCATATTTAAGATACGTAATGAAACTTTAGGAATATGGAATATCAGATGAAGTGTTAATCTCAGTGCATGACATCTTATTCGATGAATTCAAAGCAACGAGATGGAACCGAATTGATATGGATGGAGTAGATACCCGTACTCTAAAGTCAACGTAAACAAAGTCGCGTGCAGTGCTTGTCAACAGTACCCATAGACGATGGTACATTAAGAAAAGACAATTGTGGTTCGTTAACTGCACCCAACTATGGTTAATTGTTGCAAATGGGCGCCAGTTTGCTAGCAATAAAAGGCGTTTCAATGATTCTATCTGAGGATGCAATAGCAGTATCTAGGCCATCAGCATTCGCGATGCGTATGAACGAAATTGCACGAGCGCTTCATTGTTGGTTAATTGTGTGCAGCGTCCTATCGCATAATGAACAAGCTACTGTACGTTAACTTCAAATTACACAGTTCATTTGTAATAAAATTTGCACTCTGTATCGATAGCGTTAGCTGTTTTACTCGCCCTCGTTATCGATGTCAGTTTTCATCTATTTAATATACCATACGTACTTAATATGAGCCTTTATTTGAGAAAGAGGACCTTTTTGTAGGATAAACTTTATATATTTCCTTAAAATTTAAACAACAAGTTGTCCACTTGGATTAGTAAAAGATTTAAAACTATTTTAGTAAAACATACAAATGGATAAAATTATTAGTACATATTTTTAAATTACTACGTCATCCCAAGTCGATGGAGTCATATTAGCGGAGAATTTAAACCTAACTCATTCAGGATTTTTTCTTGTTCATTTAATTACTTATCATTAGAATTTGTAAGGGAAGAGTGCATGCTGCATTCCCACAGCCGCTGGGTGTACTCGACCGGCCACGTTACCCGTTCTCTCACAGAAGACTACCTTGAAATGTACCGCATTTCCTACTTTATCGTATTTCCGCAGTATACGTACGTGTTTCGGTAGTGAGTGAGATACGCCAGAGCCCATTCTCATCCTATCCTATCCCACCCTATTTATTCCAATCTATTCCTTAATCTGCACAGGTACGCAGCGCGTCCGGGGGCGTGCCAACGTTTGTCATTCTGGACTGATGTTGGCATGTATCGCGGATGTCTATGTCTATGGACGACAGTATCCCCTTACCATCAGGTGGACTCTATGCTCGTCTGCTGCGCCGTCTTTTATTTATTAAAAAAAAAATTAAACGTTAACATTAATAATTATGTCAGAGCTCAAATGTTAAGTTAGACTCCATTATCCATACAATAGGGCTGTCAATCTCTGCGACACCAATGCCAGTATGCACCGCTGTTCATGTGACCTCGAGACAGAAAAATAACATCTTTTTAACATACCTGTTGAGACATAAAATAAAAAAATAACAATTTTTGGGACAGAAAAGTAAACAGTTTTGATTGTGGTATCTTAAAGATCACGTTATAACACGTTATATTCTGTTAATGCAAAATCTTAAAATGGCTAAATTTTAAATTAGATAATCTTAACCAAAGTCAGTGCGATTTTTTTTGTCACATAATACAGTTATTGTCAATTTCTAGACGAGTGACTTCTACCAGCGAACATTCGATTCATCTATTTATATGAAACTTTGCTCGAAAACCCGGAACTCTAATTAATAAAAACTTTTCCTATCTATTAACTTAGGCTTGTAACGCCCAAAACGTTTTAATCTAAAATATCGCCGACTACTTGAAAGCGATTGGGGGAAGCACCATTGGAGTTTCTAACATTAATTTGGGTGAAATAATTACATCAATATAATATAAGGAAAAACTTGATGTTTTGCTAGCTCTCAATGAACTTGTTCTTGAAAATTCATCTCTAGATTGAGTTTGTGCTTCGAAAGTAATCTTTGATTTTTCATTAAAATGTTTTGAAAGCACTAATTAAGTAACTATCTACCCTATTGCTATGGATGCTGTAGACCAGGGATTCTCCAACATACAATCAGCGATTTATAGCAAAATAATTGGGCGGCAAGCCATCGACTAGGCTAGACACGAAAAATACAACTTTTATTAAAGGGCATTTATTGCAGATATGTATCCAAATAGTTTCTTGGTACTATGAACTATCACGCGATAAGTAGGTTCAAAATCGCATGTGTTGCCAAATAGTAAAAACAAATAGCTAAGCCAAAATTTTTAATTCGGGAATATTTATGTAAACAAATGTAATAACCATTGCAAAAAAATATATGTCAAATATTACCGATTTGTGACAAAAAACATAGCTTTTTTTTCGGCCCCTTTATCGATACGTCTGAATTAAATAAACACTTTAAATCGTTAACATGGTGTAAATAACTGTCCTAACTTGAATTATTACTACTAAAGGATTTTGTGGTAATTTGATTTTTCATGACACTAGCAACACTGCAGATGTGTATAACATTGGTCGTTTTTAAAATAATATAATTAAATTCCAAATGATTTTAAATAATCCAGACCGATAAAAATATTGTAATAATTCAAGGTGACGTCAGCTAACGTCGCTCGTTCGCTGCGGTCGCGGTCGACCGAACTCTACGCTGCCGGCTGCCGTTTTGTCACTCGGCTTCTGACATCAGTCTTAGTGCTCGTATGCGTTGTATTATAGTTCAGTTTACGGTTGTAATATGTGTAACATTTAAAAAATGTTCCCATAAGAATAATGTTATATCATTATATCGGAAATGTCAATTTGACAACGACGTTTCTTTGTTTTCATAAATACTCTCGAATTAAAAGTAGGACCTTAGTTGGTAGATAAATTATAATCGGTGGTATTCGCGGTGCGTGCTGCGCGGGACGGTGGAGGGCGGTAAATTTGTTTTTTTTTAAGTAAATGTAGTCTACGTTACAAGTAATGTAGTCTACATTGTAAGTAATGTAGAACTATTTCAGCAATCGACCGTTTGAGCACCCCTGCGAGCCGCGACCAAGGAGATAGCGGGAGGATTTGAATGCTGTAAAAACTTGCACTACTTCTTCGTGCAGGGCAATAAGCCTGCTTAAAGAGGCTTTCGCTCAGTGGTAGAGTATATTGCGCGATGGTTGGCTGGGTTGTTATTTTAATATTAGGAAATAAATTAATGAGCAGCTGAAATACTGAAAGTGGCAGCAAATTTAAAGATGCCTTAGGTTTAGGTTCTCTGGTCATAATAAAGATATAGACGTCGACTTTCTGTTGACATTCTCAGTACATAATTAAAACTGTTTATTTCTGTTATTCAAATAGTTTGTTTTGCTGATCATGATTTGATGCCAGTTTAGTATTTTTTGTTGTTCATTTAAATACGAGAGAGAGAGAGAGAGTATCGACCTACAGGTATGTAAGCAGGTGGGTGCCTATATACCTACGCCATGATGAATGTATTTTATTAGTTTATATATAATGTAAGTAGGTAGGTAGTACTCGTTACCTACAAGCCTTATTATATGCACCAACCATAGTCATGAGCTATATAGTCAGATCGTCGAGTAAAACAAACTAGGGAAAATACGGTTTAAGATCAGTTTAAGAAACAAATATGTGTGCAAAAGGCGAGAATTGTTATTTGAAAGAACTATTAAATCTGTAGGTGGAAATAAATCTGTTTACAATACACTTCATAACTAAATCAAAGCACTGTCGAATACAATCTAGGATTATCCAAAGCGATTAATCAACCGCGACGTGAAGCCGCGAGCGTTAAAAATTGGCTGTGGATCCATAATGAAACACGCATATCTTGTTCTGGATTTATATTTAACATTTGTTCGTGGCTCCGTCTCCAGAATTTAGTATCGTGTGTATAATATTCGGAGGATTTACACCACATCCCTTTCAGTGGATGTCGTGAAAGGCGACTATGAGATAACAAAGCCGCTGCCACAAGCCTTAACGAACTACACCACTTTTAAAAGAATGAATTCCCAATCCGTTTGAATCGCGTGGCGTTTTACGTCCATACATCTCTCATGCACAAGACAATGTGGGTGAGATGGCCCATGTTCGGTAGTGGACTATAAAAGGGCTGGTTACGCTTCAGTTGCCAGTTCAGTTGAAAAATATACGTACTTACGTTATTCCTTACAATTTCATTATTTAGTGCAACCATAAGGCACGATGAATCAGGCGAGCTATCGTGTCTTGTAACTATTCATAATTACCGATATCGACTTCATTGTGCTTCCCAACCATGCAAATGTCCCGCGGACTTATTTATAGTGATAGCCGACGTGCACTCCATGTTTTTACGATAACTCGTAATTAATGTCATCGTGGTAGTGCTTCATTGTGTCTAGAAGTTTGTCGGGCGGGCATCCGCCTAAATTATGTGGCAACTTCGTCGCGTGTGAGAGAGTTAATCTTTAGTTAAATTTATTAGGGTGCATAAAATTTTTCTGTATTTTAATAAATAAACTTTAACTTCGGTACCCACAATTTTTCTGATCCACCTCTAGTTTGTATAGATGTGTAAGTACCTAAGTTAAATAATAAATATTAATATATTTAACTAACATTCAATATAGTATTATATCTACGTAAATAAGTTATTATTGAGGGGGAGAGTGCACGCTGCAATCCAACAGCTGCTGGGCGCGCTCGACTGGCCACGTTACCCCTCTCTCACAGAAGACTACCTTGAAATGTACTGCATTTCCCACTTTATCTTATTTCCCTAAGGTACGTACATATTTCGGTAGTGTGTGAGATGTGCCAGAGCCCATTCCCATCCTATTCCTCCCCATTTTACCAACCCTTTCTCCAAATCCATTCCTATATCTCCAAAGGTAGGCAGCGCATCCGAGGGCTTGCCAACGTTTGTCATTTTGGATTAATGTTGGCATGTATCGCGGATGTCTATGGGCGACAGTATCCACTTACCATCAGGTGGACTGTATGCTCGTCTGCCGCCTTCATACATATACAAAAAAAGTGTATATTCCAGACAAATGTTGCATGAAAGACATCCCTTTAGCAATATCGCCACCTAATCATATTTTCATGTAACAAGGTAATCATATACACACACCGGTAAATTAACTAACGGTTTAGTACACTAGTGTGTTGTTGAGTGTACAATACAATAGTACAATGTACAATAGTTAGTTAATTCACATTTGCGGATAGACGAGCTAGTACAATAAAATTGATATGGGATACCTACTGTAAGTAAGACGTTATTGCATGCAACACAAGTAAGTATGCAGTAACGCTGCATTCAGTTGGTGAACTGAATTCACTTGTATTCTACAGTAAATTATTTAGGCAATAACATGAATTCACTATTTAATCACATTTTGTTACAACCCGAGAACGTTACTCGTTATACTCTCTAATTGGGTCTTCAGTTTAAGTTTTGACTGAATTAATTAGTTCTAAGTTAAAAGCGACGAAAAGGATTTTGAATTCCTGTTAGGGAACTTATATAAGTTTGGAACGAAAACTAGGGTTCCCTAAAATTAATCAGACAGAGGAAGTTCAAAGGGATTTCTCAGTCGACACTCAATATGTTGATCTAGGTTGATCCTTCGTAAAATAATAATAGAGTCTAACGAAAATGTCTTAGGATTACGTAGGTGAAAATGTGAATATACATATTTCATAAATATTTTCTATTGACACTTTAAAATAATTCCTTCTTGTGCATAAACCTTCTATAGCTTCTTTATAAAATATTATAAAACTTAATAAAATTGGTCGAACAAATGATGCTAAGAAAATCTTAGTAAGTAAGTATTAAAATGCATATACTATTTACTTTTACACACATCGCCTAAACTGGAGATAGATATCTATCTATCTCCATAAATATAAGGCACAAATTTTTGTATTTGTATCTGACAATAAATCTTGGGAAGTGTTGAACCGATTTTATTACAGATTTCATCATTGTGTGGTGAAATATTTATTTCAACAGCATGTTTTTAACAAAATTGGGCCAATAGTATCGAAAATAGGTACATACTTTATTGTACACCATTACATGCGGAGAAAATATAATAGAACTGACTACAAAACCTGCGGTCTTGTAGCTAAAGCGAGGTAAACTAGGTATACCATCAGTTTATGTCTCTCCCAAGACTCCCTACCAAACACGATCCTCTGGACTTCTCATCCAACCACCACCGATCTTTAAGTCAACGGTCCACGTGGCCCCGGAGGACGTCCCACATGGGACTTCCTGGTACGTGGCCTACACCCTACCATATCGGTTGTCGGTTCTGCGGCAAATATTACTTGTTTAGCGAACTTTTAAAAAAAAAATCGTATACATTGAAACTTTATATAGTATTTATAATAAAAACAAAATTAAATTCTACATGAACATTTGTATGGTCATGTATAAAAAAATAACGGAGATTTTAAGAGAAAACTCAAAATTAACGACGTTATGAGCGAATTATTAATTATAGAGGGAGGTGTTCTGTCCATCGTCAATGTTATTTCACTTCAAGGACATGCCCTCAATAAAACGAAAAAGTATTAAGATTACAACACAGGTGTATAAATAAAAGAGTATCTGATTGCATTTGCGCTGGCGCGCGGTATAATTGAAAAAATTGTCCCTTGAATTGTAGAGCGAGAATCAGGGGCGTAATGAGATGGGATTATGGCTGATTCTGCCTGAGTATTACTTGCGAGCGTCAGATAATTCCTCTGACGTTTTCTTTTTGCAGGCCTGTTTATATTTAGGCGCTGGGGTTAATAAGGGACGTGAGAAGTTAATACGGCCACACAGAAACTCATGCCTACTGTATTTGTTGTCGGCAAGATCAGTTTAAGCAAAGGAATTTCTTTTGTCACATAAAACGCTTGGTAACCGTGGTTTATATTATTTACAACTTTTATATACGCTGAAGTTAGTAGACAGTGTACTAAAACAGTTACTTAATTTAAAGTTTTTCTATTCATTGATTTTAAAATAAATTTGCAATGTTTGGTTCTTCCATCTTGTACTCGTAGATGTACACAAACAAAGTTGCTGTTTTGGTTTACACAAACAGGAGTATAAAATGAATATCGGGAAATTATTTAATAACAATATGTGTAATGTTGATGTAATGTTGATTCAAGTTTAACAAGTCTAAGGAGCAGGTTTATCTAATAAATTTACTTATATAGCTATCTAATTTACACTTCACTTTTGTGTTATGTGAAAAAACTGACGAACTTGTAATTTTGGTCTAAATTGTTATATACAGATACTATGTAATACAGGTACGGAGTCTTGTAATTAAAGGCTTCTACAATAATCTGCAAGTAAGTTGTTTTAAATTGTTTTCGTATGTCGTAGTGTTTCTATTTATTTCTGTCGCAGTCACAATAGAAATAATTGTAAGTATTCGTATTGTCTGATAATGAATTTAATATGTCGATATTAATAATAACTAATTATTGTTTTGTAATTGTTTTATTATTCTTCCATTCTAGGTGCTACAGACAGCCCACTACGCAGAGGATGTAT
Organism: Sesia apiformis; assembly: GCA_914767545.1. Lineage (NCBI taxonomy): Eukaryota > Metazoa > Arthropoda > Insecta > Lepidoptera > Sesiidae > Sesia > Sesia apiformis. The sequence goes on from OU611958.1 coordinate 5,280,090, forward strand.
GGATCCCGAGGATACGCCATCCATTTTTGTTGAAACTCTGCCAGAGGTTTGAAACTGGAAGCTTGTAACAAGCCCACAAACTACTCGACTTCTGGAAGGATGGCTCGAGTAGAAGTCATTCTCGAGGAGAGGCTGCCATACAAAATAGTCGCTCCGATCGGCTAATTGTGGGAAATGGCCCGATGGAAGAATACGAAGAAGAATGTATTTGATTAGTAGCATTTCAATTAGCTGGACCCTAATGCTATAGGGAGAAATATTAATAAAATAAATATATACATATAATAAAATCGTTTGTATGTCTGAACACGCATCACGCGAATGCGATTGTACGGATTTTAATGTTTTTTTTTTCGGAATGGCTAAATTCTTGTGGCCCTAGTGGCCTTTCAAGAGTCACCGGTCGTGAAGGATTTTAATGTGTTAACAGGTTAATGTTTATTGTGCATGTCATCAAGCTACGATATGGGGTTCTTCAAGAGAGCTGTGAATAGGATTTTGCAAGGTCGACGGCGCGCCCGCATACCCCCTGCTGTTGCAGGTGTCCATGGGCGGCGGTAACACTTACCATCACGTGGGACCGCTTGCTCGTCCGAAAAAAAAACCTATAAAGTTCCCACAGGAGTTAAGCTAACCAAACATACTCTAATGTCTACGCTCATGAAGTCCCTAGCATTGATATTAGAACACTTGACCGACTCATTAGAAAACTTAATTAAAAACGGGACAGATATTCCCATAAAACTTTTATAGGTCGTTACATTTCATTGTTTAATTAAACGGCGCATTCTCTCAGCGACATATCACGCTCCTTTATTAATATCACATGTTATATCAACACGTGTTATGTACTCAAAAGTGGAACAAGCAGCTGGTGACCAGATGGCAACGTTATCATAGTGATATTAGCCAATATTGCCAACATTGCAGCAACACGACCAACGCCTGAACGATATCTCCCCTGGAACGTACCCAAAATTGCTGTGAAAACAATCATAGTTGGAGCTTCGTCAAAACTGTAACTACTGAATGAATATTTTTTTAAATACATTAACAACTTGAATCAACAGCTTATATAATGTATAGTATGCAATTATAATCTATACATATAATAACACTGTAGAATCAGCGTGTCTGTACATTGAATATATTTACCAAAAACTGATTGGGGGCCATGAAGGAAGAGTATCAGAATACAAAAAGACGATTTTAAATTTTTTCGTCTGTCTGTCTGTTCGAACACACTAATCTCTAAAATGACTGAACAGATTTTTATGGAGTTTCCACGGGTTAATTAAGCTTAGCTTGGCGTTTTGAATAGGCTATGTTTCATCGAAATCGGCTGACGGGAAGGAAAGATATCCCAATTTAGAGTTTAAAAACTAAAATGCCACGAGTACGAAGTCGCGGGCACAGCTAGCTGCCTAATGTTTTATAGACAATAACAGATTCAATGATAAAATATTAAGTTAATTTTATGTGAGTAGGTAATCAGAATTGAAGAGTTAAGTCGCGGGTAAATTAATAAAATTAATTAATTAATAATTCATAGTTGGTGATTATGTCGAGTGGTTATTTATGTTAAACTATGTTTATATAGTTTCAATTATATTCCTAAGTTTAAGACAGATGAAAGATTGAATAAAAAAAATTTAAATCGATGTTCTTTATACATGTTATGTATATAAGATGTGCCAAATATGTATTCTCGAAGTCTGAAACGATGGATTCTACTACAGATTCTGAGTTTTTTTTTTTTTTTTGTAATTAGGCACAATTAAAACAATAGCGTTGACTTGAACTTCAGTTACCTCATACAACATTTTTATGCCAGTTACCTCAGAATCATAAATGAATGGTTCTATAGTCACATCAGTTATTGCAATACCAATCACATCATAAATGGAAACCGCTTTCCGCTTAGCGATAGCCGCTTAATAAATTGGCCAATTCACATACATACATGCAGTTAATAAAAAAATAAGCAAATACTTCACCCATATTATTATTACCCATAAATACATACTAACAATTAACACTATATACACCTACATACTAACCATCAATGATAAAGTCTTAATAAAGAGTTATGTTTATATTCACCTTAACAAAACGGATATAAGTATCTAATAAACATATCATCGTCTATATAACTATGGAAAAATGTCGCATAAAGTATTCTAATGCGATTAATACCCATGCCTATTGGGCCAACACCTTGTAATTACGTGAATAATTTTGTTACAATCGTGTGAAGTAACGATAAAATGCGAAGTTAGAGGTATTTCGTTAAAAACGGAACTTTATGACTAACCATTTTTTATTAAACTTATTTAGCCTTAGAAAGCTACAAGTTTACATGATTTACACATTTCGTCAGACTGTCCATTTACTCGTAAACAGTCCATGGGGGTGTGTCGCTCATAGACAGTCGTCAGCCTATTATACACTTTGATTGCATTTTGATTGCAGAGGATGAGATGGGGTAGCGAGTAAAATCGAACTGCATACTTTCCATATCCCATCTATATGATGGGATGGAATGGAAAATAGGGCCGAAACACCTAATTACATTTCATGGCAGTCTTCTGTAAGAGATGGGTAACTCGACCATTTGGACACGCCCAGTACAAATATATACACAACTTTCTTCAAAAGGGTTTCGAAAGAAGACTTTATAAGTAGAAAAAAACGATTCTACCGTTATTATTTTTAATATTTTCATTTGGTTTGCAAATAGAACATTATTTATTACGACCATGAATACTATTACGCCTTTATTAGGTATACGTTTAAATCCTATTTACTTTAACATTATCACACAACATACAGACATGATTCGGTATGGAGCCTTATTATTAACGGTTAAAATGTGTCCTGTGGGCACAAAATTGTTTACATGGCGTCTCTCCGCATGGGCAATTGTGATACGAGAAACTTTATGATGTCGTGTAAGTAAAAGAGACCGTATCCATCTACCTATGTACCATCTACCGTATGTATCATGTTTGTCTAAACATGATAATGTCACAATCAGTGGCCTGCACTGTGATTATCTACTGATAATAGGATTACCTTACAGTCACTGGAACCACAATGAGTCATTGGTTCTAAGATACGCACAATATGGAACACAAACCACCCGAATAAATCGAAGAAACATTTGTCTTAAAACAAATAAGTGATCGACGGGAACAGAAGCCTGGACGTTTTGTACAATAGGCAGATGCATTACAGACTTTGCTGTCATATAGAACTAGTTGACAAGTTGACTGTTCTTACTGCAAAGATACACTCTATCTCATGCGTTCGTTTAAGAACAACGACTCGGCGACTCGGCGACTATGAATTCCTATGAATTCATAGTAAAATCTCTATTAGTTGGCGGTGGATTAGTGTCAAAAGATGACAATTAAGATGTTTCGTGTTGAATAATTCCATATCCCGTTCCCATCTCTCACCGTGGTTGTTATAAAAGGCGACTAAAGGATAACAAAGCCGCTACCACATACCCTGCGGCATTACACCACCTCTAAAAGAGTGGACTCGCCAATCCGCTTGACCAGCGGCGCGTTTTAAGGCCATACATCCCTCGCGCACAATGCAATGTGCATGAATGAGGAAGCCCATGGTCAGAAGTAAGCGATAAAAGGGCTGGTTGCTGTAATATGTTCGAAAAAATCTATAAATTCCTTACTGATTATTTTATCTTTACTGTGCCACTAATGCTAAGCGGATTATGGAAATGTTTGTGGAGAGTCACGCCTCCGCCTTTTTATTATTTAATTCTATTAGTTGATAAAAAATATACGAATTAATAGTGCTGTCGATTTTTTTAAATGAAATTAAATTTGATCATTAAAACTAATCGGTGTGCCATCGATTTTGGACTTTTTAAATCGAGAATAGTAAGTGGCCTCGACGGCTGGTAGCAGCTTGTTAAGTTATTTTTGCAAGTATTATTTGTCTTTTAGTAATGTACTAACAAATCGAATTTAGTTAATAAGTAGGTTTATTTTAAAAATAGTCATTTTTTATGTACTTATTTGATTTTTATATGTAATATTTAATTGTCATTTATTAACTGCATTTGATTTATTTCCATAACTTAAAAATAAATATATGTATATCTAGTGAAGCGAACAAGAAATTAACGAAAATAAAATTCGGTATTTGAAAAGGATATTTTAAAAAGATTTCTTTTTAAAAAATGTATGTATGTGGAATATTTCATCTAACCGTTAGACAAAAATACTTATAAAAAAAAAATCCCTTGTACCTACTACTACTTCTTTTTCAGATTTTGTAGATTAAAAACAAACGAACTGTGAAAGGTCAATGTAATTAAGCGATTAATAAAACGCACATTACGATTAACATAAATGACGTATCCTCATTCCAATCCAACGGAACCGGCGCGACTAGCCCATCAATCAACGTTCCACCAAGATTGATTTCTTTAAACCCGTAAAGGCTAATGAAGCGAATACAAAAAAGGTGAACGGGAGAGCAAATATTTACAATAATTAAACAGGTCAGAAAAAATACAAAATCTTTCCTTCGTGATTAATGCAGCGTAATTGTAAATTCTATAAGTAACTTCATCATCAGCACCGGACAGGCGAATCTGTGAGGGTATGAAGGAAATTCTAATGACACCGCACCGTTCATCGCCTCGCAGGGTGAAATTAAAAAGAATGGCCACGAAACGATCCTCGCTTTGCGTTTTAATTTTCCGTTCGCCGCTGGCGACTGAGCCTTTTACAGTTTACGGTCTTAGCCGACTTCTATACTATTCCAACAGCAAAGAGGCTTTAATCTTTGTCAATGTGACTATTTTCTGCATCTCGCTTTGCGGCACAGAAGGTAATGTCTATTTAAATACTTACTTATATTATGTTAACAAAATAACTTTCTGTATTTTTATCAGAGCAATTAGAGTTATGACTTGTTATATATTTTTAATATTGACTTCTTCATTTAAAAGTAATAGTTAAAGTAATAACAACTGCACTAATAGATTTTACACATACTCGTACATATGAATATAGGTTTTTTTTTTCGGAATAGCTAAATTCTTATGGCCCCAGTGGCCTTTCAAGAGTCACCGTCGGAATATACGTAGGAATATCTGTACTAATATACATAGGAACTAACTGGGGAATCTCAGGTCAGGTCGTAAGCGGAGAATCCTGGCCAATATTTAGTTAGTTTAGCCTATAAAGTTTATAAATCTCTTATACACTCTCACAAATAAAAGTGAATTGTGAGAACGGTCATAAAGTTTCGTAATCCTAAACTTGGATCAATCTTCAACTCCCCAAGATTCCGAAGTCAAAGTTGGACGTAACATGTAAAGGCAACTCCGAGTCCGGGACGAATGTTCCACTTTAATGAGATTCCTCCGATGTTATCTCGCTTGACAACGAATCCCCAATTTGTGGTCAGTCAATCTTCTACAGGAGATTCTGCGGAATTCAATTTGCTAAGACAAAAGTAATGTCTCTCTAAAGCGCCGTCAGATATTATTGCTTCAGAGAGGAAACTTTTTAACAATCTCGCTACCGGCTCGTTTCCTTTCATTATATTGTACGTCTTAAATCAATCGAAGTAAAGCAGGAGTCGATTCAAAAAATACAGCTACAAAATTGCTCTTACAATTCTTTACCGGAAACCAATCGGTATTGACTTAAAGAGAATTTTCAAATTCTCAACACGATACCAAATATAGCCCCCGGGCAACGTAAAAAAATTACACCTAATTTTACAGTCTTCGAATAACTTTTGAGATACTTTCACGTACTAAATCGTTTTTAACGCTCTGGATTTAAGGTGTTGACGGTCACTAATATCTAATTAATATGCCGTTTCATTCGGAACGTCTCTAATTTATTGTGTACCTAAACGGTATATATTCTCATTAGTTTGACACTCACTGCCGTATTATAGCTGCCCGATCATTAGATGCCACTGATAAATAGCGATAGGACCGAATCGAAATTGAGATATTGACCCCTGCTAGAGATTTCCAAAAGCTACCGTTGGTTCGTGCCTATATGGAAACATCTTTTGTCTTTTTTTTCGGTTAGCAAGTTTCTTATCAGATCTTCCAATGCAGTTAAGTTGTAATGTTTTAAGTGGGCGAGGTACGGGAATTAGTGGCGGCACTTGCCTTTGATTGTCAAATTCTTTATGTATTAATGGATGGTGTGAAACAAAACGCTAATGGGTCATTAATGATTGTCATTCCTCGTGACCGTGAACCGGTGAACAATAAACTTAACTTACGCGGGTCCTGTTTCCCGTTCTGCCGGTCAGTTTGGAAACACTCCAAAAAAGAGCCATAAAACATGAAATTACAATACATATTTTTTCAACAATAGAGCTCAAAGGCCATTACACCGTACGTGGTATCGTAAAAGCGGGTACAACTGTATTTTCTCCATTTCAATAATTATTTTGGGCCCGTGCTTGGAAAATAAAGCAATCGATTTTTACGAGCGCAGGACATACATTCAAGAGCCGTTGCGTGTCGTTCGAAATGGAGCATCCACGGGGTGCGGCTAGATAAGCTCACGGAGCCAGCAAAAAGACTTCAATAAACTGAACAAGAACAGTTTAATTCTTAAATTATTGACTCAATAAAAAACAACGTGACCATAATGTATTCAAACTGTGACCGGAGAATCGTACGGAGCGCGATCGGATCGATGTTTATGTAAATACGTCGCCTCAACTCTTTATATTGAGATGTTCTGTTTGTTTATGTTGACTTGACGTACACCCACTGAGGAGTTTAATTATAGCTTAATAACTTCATTTAGCTATCGATATGGGTGTTGTTTTTATTTCTTTCGCTGTACATTTACGCGCATTCATATAAATAAAGAAATTTATTTCCGAAAACGACTCCTCTGTGGATTATAATTATAACAAATCGAGCGACACCTGTTTTATTACTCCCAATTTTCAAATTAAGTAAGCCATTCGACATGAAAATTCAATTACATGACTACATTTTTTTTAATTGTTTGAATAAGCATAATTTTCTTTTGCCGCTGTAGTTGGAAGTATTAAAATAACACAAGTTGACTTTGAATTCGTTTTATTTTTTAACAAAATGTTCCCGTTTCTCCTCACAAAACAATCGTTATATGCGTCACTATCTGGGTTATTAGGGCTGCAGCCTCTTGTCCCAACCACTCGGGGTGCTTAAAATTGTAACTGCAACAATGCAAGTCGCTACTGTGCTTTACAAAAAGGTATAAAAATGGCACGCTTCCAATCTTAAAAGTGGCATCTAACTGTGCAGGCAATTGTTTCACCCAGTGGGATCTCATTACATCTCCTTCTTGGAAGACATGGAGAAACGTTTCATTCTACGCAATAAGTTTTTACGGGGTGCTGCGAACAATAGAATTCAAAACGCTTCTATTCAAAAAGTATTCTTTTTTCAATAAGTGTGAATTGTTTCGTTTAGTTCTTTCTTTAGTACTGCAATTATATGGATAATAATGCATAAAATGGTATGCACAGTTTGTTCTTTACAGTCAACAACTTGTTTGAAATCTTTTTAGTCTCAGCTAAATCATCTATTTTTGTTTCCGGTGTCAACACACGCAGCTTCGTGGAGACCTGGTGTATTTTGTTTTATTTTCGAAGCGTCTGCTTGACCTAACTGGTAATTCTAGAACTGTTCATAATCTAGCGCATCACAATATCAGTATTGTCATCTAGCGACATAATGCCGCTAAAGTCGGATTATTTATTCGAGTCGGGGATATGACATAGAGAACCGTCAAACAGAGTGAAATTTGTACATATTTGTACATTTGTACACTTTATTGACAGTTCTACATGTCATATCCATGACTCGAATAAATAATCCGACTATAGCACATTTTTTTAGTATAATATAATGTTTATTCTATTTTTATTCACAATATTTAAGTTAGTTTTAAATGATGTTGTAAAGGGATATACTTTTTTTCCGTGTACCATAAATAGGAGGTGAGTAATTTAATCAGCAGCAAAAAATACTCGCCAAATTATGGCAAATTTATGGCAGTAAACTTAAATACTGAATGAGCAGCAAATTGATGGCAGCAAATTTAAAAGTGGCTTAGGTTCTCTGGTGACAATAATGAACTAGGAGTTGACGGCTACTTGATTGTAATAATATTTACTTCGGTTATTAAAAAATGGGTTGTTTTTCTGATCGTGATTTCCTGGTCGTTTAATATTTTTGTAGCTACTTTAAATAACTATATAGTATAACTACAAATTAAAAATAACAACATAGTAGAATCTGTTATTTTCAATAAGTTGAACTACCTTGAAATGTACTGTATTTCCAACTTTATCGTATTTCCCCAATGTACGTAAGTGTCTCGGTAGTGAGTGAGATATGCCAGAGCCCATCCTATCCCTTCCCACTTTTCTAACCCTCCAAACCCATTCCTATATCTGCAAAGGTAGGCAGCGCATCCGGTCTCGTGCTAACGTGTGTCATTCTGAAACTGATGTTGGCATGTATCGCGAATGCCCATGGACGACAGTATCCACTTACCATCAGGTGGACTGCATGCTCGTCTGCCACCTTATTCTATAAAATAAAAAAAAAACGTTTAGTATATTATATTTAACTTGTTTATTTCTCTGTTTTACTGTAGATTCATGTTTACAAAAATAATATACAAGACAAATAAACAATCGGCTACAATTGTTTTTTTTGATACATTAGATTCAGTTATGTTTTTCAACTTTATTTTTAGGTCTATATTTTTGTTTTTTAGGTACTTCCTCATTTTTTGAATTTATATACCTAAATACTTTTTGAATTTATGCATTGAATGCTCTACCTTGAAATGTAAATTAAGTGAATCCGAAATTGTGACTAAGCAAAGGCGATTATTATAAGCCGAATATTAAACCCTTATCATTTGGGAGATGTCTGTCTTCGGATCACGTGCGTCACCATGAGGTTATAATGGCATCTTTGACAGAAACGTTAAAAAAGTCAATTCTTTTATTTTGTCTCGACCCGAAATAGTTCGAAAGTGTTCCCTAGTGGATGCTCACAATTTCATTATTATCGCTGTTAAGATGGTTATCTAGAAGATCAACAGACCACACAGTGTTACCGTTTTCACTTAAAATAAATTAGAACGGCTCTAGAATTGCTGTTTCATTTACTGGCCACATTAAGTGACATCAGAAAAAACAACGGAGAAAACGTCGTTTCATAGTTTCGAACAGTTTCCTAATGCTGTTTGATTTTTTGAAACGATTGATTTTTTAGAGAAAATTTTGATACAAATATTGTAAGTTTTTGATTTTACATTTTATAAGTATTTACATTTATGTGTATTAGTCTCCAACTAAAAAAGAAATACACACCTGATCAACGTCGGCGAGTTTTCTAAAAGATAAGATAAATATACCTGTATTCACATAATTTCGTTAATAAAGTATAACAATAATATATTTTAAAGCCAATGTTAAATACAGTTCAAAATAGCAATTATTTTTTATGAAATTATATAACTGAGTTGAATATTTTCAGAACACTCTTCTATTAAGAACTATTAAGTTATTAATTAAACTATTATATTTGACTAATAAACCATTAACACTTATTTGTTAAAATATAATTATTAATAATTGTATTCAAAATTTTACACACATATATACAATGCGTATTTATTTAACATGTTATGTAGAAATACATCATTGTATATCTTGTTGTGTTATGTTATTTTCTATTGTTTTATTTAAAATTTTGCAATTTTACTTTGCACAATCTGTAGCACGTCACTATTTCCGTGCTTACCACTGAAAGTGCCCGAGTGTAAAGCATTATTGTATACTAGCTGTGTCCGCGACTTCGTACGCGCGGTATTTTAATTTTTAAACTCTAAATTGGGATATCTTTTCTTCCCGTCCGCCGATTTCAATGAAAGAAAGCCTAAGAATTAGAAGCTAAGCTAAGCTCAATTAACCTGTGTAAACTCCATGAAAATCCGTTCAGTATTTTTGGAGATTAGCGTGTTCGAACAGACAGACAAAAATTTTCAAAATCATCTTTTTGTATTCTGATACTCTTCCTTCATCGCCCTCAATCAGTTTTTGGTAAATATATTCAATGTACAGACACACTGGTTCTACAGTTTTATTATATGTATAGAATATACCTACTATTGTTGAACCGTACTCTATTGTAGAACTGTTCACACAAATAGCGTTACCTAATTTGTTAATTACATGTCCAAGTTACATTATTTAGTGCATGTTTGCATTCGCCCTTTGTCAGTACAACACGAGTCGTGGAAGCAGCTATATTTACTACGTTACATCGACGAGTACAGTGGTGTGCGACATATTTGTAGTGCGGCAACGCAGATGTAACTTCGGTTGCTACCGGAAGTGACATACTAATTTGAGTTGACGAATGTGTACTACATTTTCTATCAGGTAAGGTTTATTATCGACCTTTAAAAGGCTATTGTTACATATAAATGCCACTTTTTTATACATATTTACAAGTGCATTTAAACTCTTGGTTCGTACCATAGTTAAGTGTGAATGGCATCGTAAGCTACTCCCTGTCAACCAGACTTTCTACATGTCGATGAGGTGTTATTCATCAAACACCATACACACATAAATAATATGTTGAAGACGTAAATTTACTGTGGAGTAAAATTATGGGATGACCCATAACTGGTAAAAATAAGAACAATAAGTAACAATAAGTTAGCAATAAGATATCATACCGTGTAAGTGAACTTTCTGTTTTAATATATGGATTTTATTAATGCACCGTAGGTAACGTCGCAAAATTACTGCGACCTTATGCCAGACTTATGTTGATTTAGCATTTTAGTTTATGAAATATATGATATTTAGGGCCTTTCTCACCACCTCCTGTTGCTTCATCGGAAGATAGGGTAACTGTTAACAATTTGACGGATAAATTATCTGCCAATTAAATCTAGCCGATACTGACTTTCTGATAAAGTATAAGTGAATTTCTGATACCTTCTGATGAAGCATCGGGAGATGGTGAGAGAGGCCCTAAATATCATATTTACAAACTTAAATGCTAAATCAACATACGTCTGTCATAATTTCGTAGTAATTTTGCGACGTTACGGTGCTATAATAAAATCCATAAATTAAAACAGAAAGTTCCCTTAGACAGTATGATGTCTTATTGCTAACTTATTGTTATTGTTACTTATTGTTCTTATTGTTACCAGTTATGAATGTTCCCATAACTGGACTCCATATTATAAAATAAGGATTAAGTAATTGGAACAAAAAGAGAATATATGGTACGTTTATTTTCAAAATGCCATCTTTGGTTATATTGCTTCTTCTACACCGCCATCTACTACGTAAGACCTCCACCTAACTACAGCTTACGCAGCAGGACACCATCGTGGTATACCTTATCATGATGTATTACACTATATTGGTAATTGCTTGAAAAAATGTGATTCTTAGCGGCACTTAGATTAGTAGCGTCCTGTCAGATGTGTTAAACATTATGTACAGTGATACAAAGCGGGATCTAAATAAATAGTACAGCAGCTACACCACCTCTAAAAGAGTGGACTCGCCAACCCGCTTAGCCAGTGAACAAGACCCTTGTCCAGCAGTGGATACTGTAAGGGCTGGTCGCATTGCATTGGTCTACAGCGAACAATTCAAAACATTTACGAGGATAATGTAGTCGTTTCTAGTTTTTAATAAACTGAAACCTATATCTCACTAACCCAGTACACAATTTACCGACGCAATACTACGGTGGCTGAGTGCTTGTGATTAAACAATAAATCGTGTCGGAACGGTGCCGGCGGCGTGCCGTAAGCCGAGCTTTAAGAATAGCCGGCTTCGGGTCAGTGTAAATTACTTTGGAGAAAAACTGAAAGAACAACCAAGTGGCGACCTTTCTTGGGCTCTTTGTGGTTATATCAGATTTGTAGTAAAAGCTTATACATATTAATACTAACTTATACATATTAATAATTCTACTAATTTTATCACTTTTTACAATAATCAAACAAAACCTCTATTTCACGTTTCTAATTCCTGCCAAAAAAGTCCAAGAATGTCTTAAGACACTATAGCTGGCCGACAGCATACGGTTAATACCTACTAAGAAAAATTCATAATAACCTCGTATGTATCTGTATCGTATAGATGATGAATGTAATGATTCGGTTATTAGGTTATTTCAATTAGGGAGACTAGTTTGCGCTTTTGCAACTAGTTTGAGAATAAATGGATTTATATGAACTGGTTTCTTATTTATATACAATAAATTTTGATTCATGTCATAGTAAATAAATACATTTATATAGTTAAAGTGTTAAATAACGACCATGACTTAAACAGTAATAAAATTAAGGTAATAGTGTTTTTTTTTATAGAAAAAAGGCGGCAATCGAGCATACCGTCCACCTGATGGTAAGTGGATACTGTCGTCCATAGACATCCCAGATTCATGCCAACATCAATCCAGAATGACAAACGTTGGCACGCCTCCGGCTGCGCTGCCTACCTTTGCAGATTAAGGAATGGATTGGGAAAATGGGGACGGAGAGGATGGGATGGGAATGGGCTGTGGCATAACTCACTCACTACCGAAACATGTACGTACATTGGGGAAATACGATAAAGTAGGAAATGCAGTACATTTCAAGATAGTCTTCTGTGAGAGAGGGGTAACGTGGCCAGTCGAGTACGTCCAGCGGCTGTGGGAATGCAGCATGCACTTTCCCCTTACCAAAAAAGACAACCTGATAAGGTTGTTAGAAAATAATTTAAATTAAATGTAGGACTATTTCGTTTAAAAGAATGACTATACTTATATACAATTATCCCTTTCGCAGCTACTAAATGAGTTATACACTAAAAAAAGGATTATCAAAATAAAAAAACACGTTGTTAACAGATGGGTACACTACGTGTTTGTGTATTGTAACAATAAAGGATTCTACAATCGATGTTCACACGCGTGAAAAGAACTTTAGCTAAACGCGTGAATCGAAACAAACGAAGTCTTTAAAAGAGTACAATAGTAAAACTCTCCGGTTTATTATGTTCGATTTAAGACCCCCCACTGTACCTATTGCTTCGCACCGTGTCGGTCTAAAATTCTTATATTTTTGTACTCAAAAGCGATTCATAATTAATTAATGGTCGTCAAGCGTATCGGACACATGGCGGGGGCAAATGGGACGGATGCCCACATTCCATTGTCGTGTAGCTTACGCACATCGTTCATCAAGTTGACAAGCGTTAATCCAGTTTCCGGGACACTACTATGAGATTTTTAGCGCTCGATTAATTTAAATGTAATAGAATACCAATGGTCGATTACTTTTTGACTACCCAATTTTTAGTTTAGAAATACCTCTGGGTCAATGTATTTTTTTTATACTCAAGATCGATAAGATTATGTTAGCACATTCTGCCAGTATCAAGTTATCTTCGTAGTATATAATTTTAAAAGTCTAACACGTATCCTGAATATTTCCTTATTCTTCTTAATTTTTCAAGTACGATATTTATTTTACCTTAATTTTCACTTTTGACTTTAGTGTGTGTACTAATCTTTTGTACTCTGAAAATCCTTGATGCTACTCTCTAGCGGGGAAAACATTATGGCGACAGACTGGTTTTTGTTTTATGCTCTGGCCGAACTATTAACAACCGTTTATTTATTTATAAAAATAGTTACAAAAGAAGATACATACAGGAGGCGTCTTTGTCCATTTCATTATTTTATTTGTATATCATCTTCTCTTACTGCTGCCCGACGTCCGTGGCGACGTGATGGCTCGACTGAAAACCAACGCTGTGGTTCACTGCAGGAATATGCTGAGTTGGAGTCCGTTTCCAGCATCACAATAGACATCGGCACGATTATACTTCCAACTGTACTGCGGCATTAATTCTGTGTATTCTCATATTTGTGTGTGTTTCTCTTTATTTTTGGTGTTACAAATTATTGTGTGTTGTGTTGTCTATTGCCTATCCTGTAAAAGTACAATTCAATAAAGTGATAGTAGATTTATTGAGGACAGAAGAGGACTCCTTGGGAGCACACGAAAAACGCAGTCCTTTGCTTTCATTTGATTGTCACAAATTTTAAGCACAAAAACACTGAAGTTTAATAAACGATCACTACTTTACCACAAAACGCACAGTACACAATTTTTATAACAATGAAACAAAACCTCGACTTTAATCCTCGCCAAAAAGTCTACTGGAACACTAATTAGAGTACGAGAATTTTCCAGAATTCTGTCGCTTCTTCTATAAAAAAAATAATAAAACTTACTATGAACTATGTATTTGCGACATTTCGAAACAAGGTGATGTCACTGTAAGTGATGCAGGCCATTAGTAGGAGCTACGTTCAAAACGTCCCCGCCTCCTACCACTGAATCTCGATGACAAATCGTTGCGTAAATGATAGTGTTCGCCGGTTCGTACGCTCGTCGAGAGCTCTGTTTTTGTTGTTTGATGTATGTCTGCGTTTTGTGCAGCTTCCCTGCCTATTGTTTGACGGTGGGCTCGGATTGCACGTTTTTTGCGACGCTTCATTGGTTCTACACTCAAGTTGCTGGTGGAAAATTTAAACCTGGTTATTAAATATGCTTGCTCATAGATGCTATTAGTGACTAAATATAATTATATAGTGAACAACAGCGTGTTAATACAAATATTATACAAAAAAATTATACAAAGAGAGAGTTTTGTTTTTTATGTACCTAAGATATAAATTTATAAACTACTAGAACGATATTGAAAATTTCTTCACACTTAGGAGACTAAGTTAATACAAAACTGTGTAGGTTGCGATGATTTTCTAGGGAATCCAAATATAACCAATATCCATGACATAGGCTATATTTTGTACCCTAGGAAATGGTTATGCCACCTGAGCGAAGTCAGAACTGGGCACTGGTAGTATTGTAAAAGGAGTTGGTGTTTCAATGCGAGTAAGATTAATAATGGAAGAGCTCATTAATAATTCTTAGTCTATCATTCGCTTTTTCAACTGCTAGAGATAAGAAATCTTAATAATACGTATATTTAAAAGTCTCAGTTTAAAAACAACAGACAAAGTGAGATTCACAAATATTCTTCATCACCATTTGCAGCCCTTTCGCTTCCATCCTTAGAACGTTGGTAGGTCTTTGTAATCCACTGGGCTCGTGCAGTACCAACTCACATCAATCAGTCGACCAACACCGTTTGCTTGTGAGTAGTGTCCATACCTATGTGACCAGCGGTTACCATCCATACGAGCCGCATGACCAGCCTATTGATTACTTCAAGATTATCGAATTGTGTAATGTTTGCATTATCTGATATCTACCACTTAATTTGATACGTAATTTTCCGTAATCTAACATTCTTTCCCAATACCTAAAAAGGTGTTTAACAAACTTTCACTGCCACTTTTATCGTTCCGTCCATTTAAACCCTTTTACGGTGAACGATCAGATAAAAGGGCACCTGGCAAGATTAAACTATTGGGAGGGCCCAAACGGCATGTGGTGGTCCGATGACATGGACTAAATTATATAAATTAATCATTTCATAGTATATAACCCTTCTACGAGTGGAGAACAACGGGTGTAATGACGATTGCCCGCGGGTGTTTTTTTGACCATATTTCCTGTTCCTATCTATTACTCCTTGAGACTATCAATCAATAAACCACAACAACAGAAGGTTAGGTTTTTTTGTTAGTTTCGTGAGGTTAATAAAAAAGAGAAATTAAGGCAACATCTTTTTGGAGATAATCAATCTGTCAACATTCATCAGTATAGAATAGGTTATGACTTTATACAAGACTCTTCTTCGTGCATTCTTAATCTTACTTATCAATGAAACGTGTCTTAAATGCGTTTGTTTAATAATAATAATCCTTTATTTTAATTATTAACTTATAATAATATTTATGTAGAACTGATTTTTTGAAAATCATTTAGTTGAGGCGTGTTTTCGGGTATAGGCCTCCTCCAATTTGTTCCAGGTTTTCCTTTCTGTCGCTCTCTTTATCCAGCTATTTCCAGCCACCCTTTGTATTACGTCGACCCAGCGTTCTTTGGGTCGACCTCAGCCTCTGTTGCCACTTGGGTCTGCACGTTTGTTTACCTATTTTATTTTAATAGGCCCAGTATTCAGCAATAATATCCAAAGTGTTCTAGTGTTAATTCAGTAGAATAGATGATTATATTCACATAAGCATGTATGCTGTTATACAGTTAATTACCTAGTGGAACTGGCATCTGTAACACAGCATTCTCCTAGTACTGGTGCCCACGAACGAACCTATCTTAAATTATTGGAAGATATACGCTGCTATATATTACTTAGATGGACTAATTAAAATAAATGTACTAATTACTCATACTTTTGGGAGATGTATACGTATACATATGTAAAATAAGGTTAAATAAAATATCAATATCAATTTATTTTACTCCACGGTCTAATGAATATGTGTGAATAATACGAAATTCCTATTAATATTGCCTCCTCTTAAGTATTTGTCTAAAAAATGATGAATATTCATAAAAATAAAAAACCGTAGACTGTAAAAACTGTATACAAAAACTGTTGCAATTTCTGAATATAACTACTGAAATACTTTTTATTTTACTAATAAAAACTTCACGTCTTTTATAATAATTTTTATCTTTCCCCTAAACAGTTCAACCGCAAAAACGGATTTTTCGAAAAAAACAAACCGTATTTTGTCAACACACGTCATAATAATATAGTAACAAAGGTGACGAACAGGATAAAGGACTTCTTTTGAACCTCTGGATCAACATTAGAAGTAAATTGATTCCTGTCATGCTACAAAGTTCTGATACGATATTAGAATTTAAATAGTCTTACAAAATAAATTGCAACGAATATGTAATTAATCGTAGTGTAGTATGTAACTGAGAAAAAAATCTCTGAAACCAATATAGAATTTTTGATGGTTGATCGTAGTTTAGTCAATAAAATATGACCTAGTCACTAAATAGGGAATTCATTGTGGATAAGACCTTTTTTTCTTATTTAGCAATAGCGCAATTAGCACATTGTGCCAGTGTCTAAGTTTTTTCGTAATTGACAATTTTAATATCAAAACAATTCAAAACACATGACGTGAATGCCCAATCCTGTTAGATTAAGTTAGTAGTCGCTTAAAGTGATAATATATTTACTGAAGAAAGAAATGTTGGACTCCTTGGAAGCACGCGGCAAAAGCGGTGTTGTGTTTTAATTATCACAAACTCTGCGAACTTTGAAGTTAAAGAAACTATAGCTTATTAAACCACAAAACCAAAAATGCACAATTTTTATAATATAATGTGTTATATATATTCTTTAATATACTTCATAATATCTACAAAATACAGATCATTGTCACTAGTTCCAGCTATATATAATTTTTACGCTATACACTTAGGCACAATTTCACATACAATAAATAGAATGTTAGTAAAGGAACTGATTATGTTTATAGATTGATGGAACGGTTATAAATTCAATCAATTTATCCTTAGAGGACCGTCTACGAAAGAAATTAAAAAGAATAAAAAAGCCGTCCTTGAGGGCGTTGTTCGGATTTCAATTACCGCCCAACATATTCACCGGATCGTGTTTTGCTTTCATTCATTCCAACCGAAATAATCTCTACCGCAAACAACGTTGGTACACTCCACTTGTTAAATATAATACTGCCTTTGTTGTCCCAAAATCGATTATGGCCTTTTTGTTGTCAAAAATGAGGTTCGAAATTCTCGAGTTTCACAATAGTTTCGATGTTTATCAGAGCCAGGTGTGTATGATCCTTAACCGCATTTTAATTGAGCGCATGGAAATATTGTTGCTCAGTTCAGTTAGATGCGTCTTAGGAAATATTATTTTAAGGGATTTGGTAGGAATTCACTTAAATTTTCTTCGCTTCGGTAAAAATTATATCATTCAGCTCATTACACGTATTCTTTAAACGTAGAATTTCGAAAGAGGGTAAAAAATTAATATGAATTTGTATTTAGGTTATCTAAATATAAATAAGAAGATATGGGTTTGTTATTTTTTTATTTGTTTTATTTAAAGGCTTTTAGATTTTTGTGTGTCAGCGCTATCGTACTCTAAAGGTTAAAAACTTTCTTTCATACCTACTTAACTATATCTCATCTATGACTCTGATAGCGACTCGCAAATTGGCAAATAATGTTTGCAGCTTTCGATGTTGACTCGGACAAAATTACGGAATATCCCTAACATCAAATAGCTAAGAGGAAGACTACAAAGTTTAATTTAGGTTTAAATGGGAAGTTAATATCTTTGTTGATTACAACACGTAATAATTTTAATGATGTAATCATAGAATGTACATAGACACAAGTATCATCTTATAGTTTGAATAGGTTTTATATGAGGTCAACGACCTGTGAAATTGCCGTTTTATGTAGAAAAATCCAAATATGAAAATTACATTTTTAATTAATTGAAGTATTGTCCATTATTTTATTATCAATGCACTTTGATCATTTTAATGGAATTGGACTGATGCCTCTGCTATAGAACTCCCGGGGACTGGAATCGATGAAATCTCTGACGGCGTTTTTTACTGGTTCACCATGCGTTCGTTTGCGGTGTTCGGTCAGTACACATCGTTGATATTGTGCGCCGTGTGTGCTGCGTTGCTGCCACGACGGAACTAATAATCGAAAATAACGTGATTTCTTTTATTTTCCATGCTCGTAAACATAACGATATCTAAACAAAATGTCGTTTGAAGGAAAATCAAATGAACAACTGATTAGGTAAAAGAATGTCATCCCTATAAATTAAAATTAATTTGAATTTGGAATTCCAAGCCAAGCGCAAGATAACTAACTAAATTCAAAGTAGTCACAAGGCTCAAACAGCAATTCCATACGTAAGGCCCTAATTATTTGTAGATGTATTGTACACTTTATAGTTTGTCCTGTAGATTATCTTCTTCGTTATTTACCGTCAGACATCAGGCTTCGTCATTTGTTTACAATTCTAAAATTGAAGTCATTATTTCAACTCGGTCTTCAATCACGATGTGCGTATGTAGAGGTAGATATATGGAATAATATGATACAGCCTTTTTTTGTATAAGACAGGTGTAAATATACAGTCTTACGTTAAGGCAACGAGGATTAAAGCTGAGACAAGTGGCAAATGAATTCAGTAGTATCTTGCTGATCTCGATTCCAAAATAGCACAGCTTTATTTATTTAAACACAAAGCTAAACTTTTCTTGACGGGTGCATGAAGTCAAACTTATGTACAGACACCGCAGTGACCAGACGTGACGTTAAATTAATTATAAGTAGAAGTGGACCAAACGAAACCGCCGAGCTGACTCGTAGTTGGCGGGTTAGGTTGACCACTTAGTAGTTGATAAATGTAACCTCGAATGAGCGATTATATAGGCGTTAGCGTTTTATAAAGGGTATGCCATAATGCAATGCTTCACAGAATTTCAGTTTGGATACTAGCTTTTTATTGCCACATACGAGTGTTACTTTCGATAATGAATTATCTCATAGAAACACATATATTCTGATGGTTTTTCTTATCACACTATTGCCGAAAAGTGCTCGTTTTGCGATAAATTTGTTATTATTATTATTAATTTTGTTGTTGTAAACATTATAACCATTTATTTTATATTTTGTTCATCAAAGATCTAGCTTAGTTCAAAAAATATCATCTCTCATCATCAGGCAGAGTTCACATTTCGACACAGAACGTCAACTCATAACGGACTGAACGCATTAGTGTTCATTCATCTTCATGCATTGTGGTACAGGTGACTGACTGGAAGAGTTGACGCATTTCCCAAATGCTATTCAACCGAGCTGAATGCAAATGTCGGCCTCTCGATTTGATATACTTGTCTAGCTGGATTGTGACTGTCACACGTGACTGTGTATCTCAGTATACGAATTTATCTACCAATCTAAAACCTAGATGTCTGTTTGTAACAGTAGTACCCGAGCCGAAAAGTGGTGGAATGAACTGCCTGCTGAGGTATTTCCGTTACGTTACGACAGGGGCCTTTTCAAGAGAGCTGTGAACAGGATTCCGCAAGGTCGGCAGAGCACCCGCAAGCCCCCTGCTGTTGCAGGTGCTCATGAGCGGCGGTGACCACTTACCATCATGTGGCCCGCTCGTTCGTCTACCATCTATGCTATAAAAAAAGTACGTAAAAGATCTTTACTAGATAGAATAATGTTCCATTTTCCTGCAACAGTTAGTAACTTGAAAATTGTAACATAGTACCCGTAACTTGAAATTATTTTTGTTTCTGGAATATAGCTGTCCGCTTCGTCAAGCACTGTAACCATACCCGTTAAAGCCGGTTGCAGACAGGCTAGCCGACGACACGGCAGGCTTTGGCCGACAAAGCTGCGCCATAATTTAGAAAAGGAACAGTATGAAACCTCCACAGTTTGAATTGAATCTAAGGGTAGATGAATCAAATTAAAGGGTAGAGCAAAAATTTATATTTCTTTGAGTCGAAATTCAACAATGGTATTCATAATTCATTTACCAAAACATGACAATAATAAAATGGAAAAAAATTAACAGAAGTTCCACATGTTTGTCATAAAAATGACATGCAAAATTTAAATGTAACACATAATTAAATTTAACATAATAAGACAATTTGCATAATTGAACTACATAATTCAGACAAGAGTCAATACAGAAAGGCAGTCAATCATAATTACAATGATGTCAAATAGCTAAACAATGAAATAACAAGATAGATAATGATTTATAGAATGTCAGTGCCTTGTCATTGTACGTTTAAATATACTGAAATAGGTCATGTGAAGCTTTATAACACATATATTTTTAAAATAAACATGATTTTGGATACCTGATTCTTCCGCGGACTTTGCTGTAACTTTGCTTCGTCCAGTATTTGACTTACGAGCCGTAGTGCCAAGAAAGCGGCCAGTCCGGGATCACGCGGAGAGTCTTCTGTGTCATCTACATAAAGCGTAATACAGTATAATAAATTATATAAAGTAACAGCAATATTTTTAAGGACTGATTTAGCATTAGAAATGATTTATTGTTATTAAAATATTTGTAATTAAATATTTACCTTCTTTGTTTGTCATCTTATCAGTTTTATGTAAATTACAAAAGAAATGTCAAATCAATTATTTGATTTCTCTTAACCAGCCTATACAAAACAGATCTAATATTAGTCTATTTATGCTATACAATGTCATTGTCAATGTCAATAAATAATGTGAGTAACAACAACTCTAGATGACTCTTATAAGCATTATAATACCTTATATAGTAATTTCTAGTACTTAGAATATTTTAGTAATTAGTGTTGAGTTATACTACTGATTCTTACCTGCAACTTCTGCACCAATTTGCAGATTAGCCGAAGCGTAAATTGTTGCATTAGCCACACGTTCAATGGCGAAGGTCCGAGCAATTATAGCGGTAACTCTACACCGCACGCTGATGTGACCGATGTTGGGTTTACGATTATTTTTGTGTTTACGGTTGTAACAACGTTCGCTTCTGTTTGCTTACGCATATCTTGAGTGGAAGTAACCCTTGATATATTGCGAAATGTTTCATCTGCTTTATCCATTTCATAAATTGAAAAGTCATTTGTGGAAATGTAATGACATACCCAAATGTATTTAGATTGATATATTTATTTTTACACTCTATTGCACAATATCGTACAAAAGGCGAGCTTAATATTCTCTACCAGCCAACCTTTGGGTTGATCAGAGAAGTTCAATTAGGAGGTGCATGAAAGACCCAATAAATATAATACATTATTATACATACATACATTATACATATACATACAAACTTACACACATGCATATATACATAAGAATAAATATAATACACGTATATTTTATATGTATTACACACATTGAGAATTATAAGACCCGAACATTTTAGTGTTCGTGAGCGTAATAGTTTTTTTTATAGAAAAAAGGCGGCAGACGAGCATACAGTCCACCCGATGGTAAGTGGAAACTGTTGTCGATAGATATCCGCGGTACATGCCAACATTAGTTCAGAATGACAAACGTTGGCACGCCCGCGGATGCGCTGCAGATTAAGGAATGGATTGGAAAAATGGGGAGGATGGGATGGGAATGGGCCCTGGCATATCTCACTCACTATCGAAACACGTACATACATTGGGAAAATACTATAAAGTAGGAAATGCCGTACATTTCAAGGTAGTCTTCTGTGAGAGAGGAGTAACGTGGCCAGTCGAGTGCGCCCAGCGGCTGCGGGCATACAGCATGCACTCTCCCCCTACCGAAATAGTCCAAGTTTTTTTAATATTTGACCATCTTAAACCCTTGATATTAAAAGCTCGAGTCAAAAATGGTTTAAGTTAAGGTTCATAAAGTTTATTACCGCCGACTTAGCGCTCGAGCGCTTAGCGATTAATTTTACAGCACGCTGGCCAACCCGCTTGGTCAGCGTAGCATTTTAAGGCTATACATCCGTGAACGGGAAGGGGCTAGTTAAGGTGACGATTAATTTACAAAAAGATTTTGATTTTGAATTCCAAACGGTCATATAACAAAACACTACGTAAAATATTCACATATGATCAGGTCAGCCTTTTAAACTTCCCACTGCAGGGAAAAGGTCTCCTGTAGTTAATTACTAGGAGGATGCCAGTCATAATCCACCATGCGTGCGAAATATATGTTTATTAATAATCCGGTGTAAATCAAATTATTAATAATCGTAATAAAGCCATAAATTTTAATAAACGTCACGATGTCTGTTACATTTGAATGTGACTGTTAGTCAAATTCAAATATTGAAAAATAAATTGTTATTTGGTACCTTTCCTACAAATAAATTGTTTCCTTTGAAACGGAATGTGTATATTTTGTTTTCTCATAAATAAAAGAATTGTGATAGACGTAACGTAAACATGATGAATGTTTCATAACAAGTAAACGAATTGGTACGATCCACCTTCTTGTAAGATGGTATTAAGGTCGTGAAGAACTCTCTTTATGGCATAATGTTATGATATATTTAATAAAACATATGACTGTATTATTATAGCATTGTACATATGAGCGCTCAGAGCTCGACGCTCGTACGCTGAGCGCTAATGAACCTTTAGGAAATTATCTTTAGATGAACATGAATCCTTAAATGGTGATCACGTACCAGAAGGCGTAGTGTGGCGTTTACACGAGAAGAGTGTAAGATTGTGATACGTGGACTGATTGATTAAAAATATAGAACGATTGAGTATATAGGATATTTTATAGAAAGAAGGCAGCCGTCGAAGATACATATATATCTTCGACGGTATGACATATATATATGTCATATATATATATATATATATATATATATATATATATATATCAACGATACATGCCATCATCAGTACAAAATGGCGAACGTTGGCATGCTTCCGGATGCGCCACCTATCTTTGGAGGGTTAAAAATGGATTTGGGAAAATAAGGAATAAGAAGTATATAACGGGGCGAGTTTTATTATTCCATTTCACCTCCCATTCCACCTTGGGGGAATGGGGTGGAATGGGGAGTCAAGAGTATAATGAAATAAGCCGTTTTTTTATTTCTTTATTCTCTTTATTCTATCCCACACTCTTGATGGAATGAGAAATGATTTCTGTAATATTTACTTATACCGAAACACGTACCATACATACATTGGTATGGGATGGGAAATGTGATACATTTTATGGTAGTCCTCTGTGAGTGTAGTGTAACTTGGAAGAGGAGTGTGCACGCTGCCGTCTAACAGCCACTGGACGCACTCAACTGGTCTCCTTACTTCTCTCTCACAAAAGAAAACCTTGAAATGTACTGCATTTCCCACCTTATCCTATTCCCCAATGTACGTACGTGTTTCGGTAGTGAGTCAGGTTTACCGGAGCCTATTCCCATCCCGTTCCATTCTCCCAACCCTTTCTTTAAATCCATTCCTACATGGGTTCCTACATTAGGTAGACTATGTTTCCGGTGGCGTACCAACGTTTGTCATTTTGGACTAATTATGTCATTTACCGCGGATGTCTATGAGCGACAGTACCACTTACCACCAGGTGGACTGTATGCTCGTCTGCCACCTTCTTTCTATAAAAAAAAACACTTAACTAATCGGGCACGTCCAAAGGTTGTGGGATTGCAGTGTGCACCCTCCCCCCCTATGCTCATAAAAAATAAGGAGAAAGAAAGTTTATTAGTCCAAGAAGATCTATAAAATTTATACTTTAACAAAATTGCTAATACAAGTTGTCAAAAACACCGTCTCTTCATTTAACATCCCACACAATTAAGTCGCAATTGTCTCTATTACACTTCCAAGACAGAGATTTAGTGACTCCAACGACCCACAACGAGACCGCAAATTTTGGCTTTAAAGTTGTTTGTACATGTCATCCATCCGTCTACTTAGTCCGCGGTCTCAAAGAAGATACCCTTACATGCCGTTTGAAATGGCACAAAGGCCCGAAAAGACAGACATGGAAATATCTGATAATTTGTACCAAATAGGTATTTCTGTGGTAAACCTAATATAAAAGAATGATATGAACCGATACTAAAAAGCAGATACCAATAAATGTGAAAGAAAAGACGATTATATTGATACCAGTATTAATCCCGCCTTTGTATGCGTTGTCTTTAGAGTAACTACATGTGGTCAGTTCGAATCCCGTGGGGATTTCATAATTGATCTGAATAAAAAGTACTCTAAATGTTAATCCAGAATACAAGTTATAACTATGCCAAGATTGACTAAATTCTGTTCAATGGTTTTTGAGTGATGCACGTTAAGACAGACATAAATTCCAAACATTGTATATTTTTGGCTCTGGTATCATTCGTAATTTACACTGCAAATTTCTTCAAAAAATATTTCATGTACTAACAAGGCTTTGTTGCGATTTTATTATGTATATAGATTTATCATATGGATAGATTAAAGAAAAGAGTCATCCCAACAGTATATCCCAACAGTATCTGCTATGCGTGAACTCTTTTGAAAAAAATTATATATTAAGTCCTTACCTATGAAATTGCAATTTAAAAAAAAAAAACCTAATATATTTTTCATATGAAAATTATATATTTAATTAATAGAACTATTGTCCATTATTAGTAATGCACTTTTATCATTTTAATGAAAGTTGCTTGATGATGCCTCTGCTATAGAATTCCCGGGGACGGGAATGGATTAATTCTCTGAAGATGTTTATCACTGCCTCATCGGAGTTGGATTTCCCTGTAAAAAGTTATACAAATTTAAATCGAAATCCAAAATCCAGATCTCTAGAAGCTGTAGTGGATAATAACGGTACAGGGCCACCACACAGTCACCATGAGTTCCTTTAGACTCAATTTTCGTTTGGGACATTGTTTGGCTGTCTCTTGTGTTCAACGATTGTGACGAACGTTTACGATTATAATACAGGATCCACTTCTCATCACAAGTGATAATACTTGTGACGGAATCTCCACATTTCTGTGTCGGTTCAGTAAAGGAAGGCAGACTTCGACGCGTGTTTGGAGCTAACTTTCATTAAGTTCATACGGTGGGTACTTCCGCGTTTCTTCACTTTCCCGATTTGACGCAAATGAATCAATGTCGTTTTGTCGCTTACATCGAAGGCTGCTCCTAACTCATACGTGCTTTGAGATGAATCCGCTTCCACTATTGCTTTCAATTGGTTATTATCGACTTTAGTCTCCGGTCGTCCACGGGGCTTGTTCTTGAAGTCGAAATTTTCAGAACGGAAGCGATCAAACCAAAAATGCACCTTGAGTTCGTTTGCGGTGTTTGGCCCGTACACATCGTTGATATTGCGTGCCGTCTGTGATGCGTTGCTGCCACGATGGAACTCATATTTGAAAAGAACGCGAATTTTTAACCTTTCCGTGGTCGCAAACACAACGACATCTAAGCAAAAAGACTTTTGTATTAAAATAGAACATTTATTTTGGGAAGGTACCGGCTCCCAAGGTAAGTACAGTTTTCTAGTTTGGGAGTCAAAGCTCATTAAAAAAAAACGATATCTAAGCAAAAAGTCATTTTTTTTATAGAGAAGTGGGCGGACGAGCAAGCGGTCCCATGTGATGTTAAGTGTTACCGCCGTCCATGGACACCTGCAACTCCAGGGTGCATGCGGGTACGCCGCCGACCTTGCAAAATCCTATTCACAGCTTACTTGAAGAACCCCATATCGTAGCTTAACAGAAAGACCGTTTGAAGGAAAAACAAATTAAGAACTGATTTGAAAAAAAAAACTTATATTTAAATTATTTTGAATTTGGAATTCCAGGCCAAACGCAAGATAACTAAGTTCAAAATGGCGCCACTATCAACAAACGGCAATTTCATAGGTTCATACGTCCTTTTGAGTGAATAGGTAAAAGTTTGCAATATCCTTTACATTAAATAAATAACAAGGTATGAAGTAAAACTATTTTTTAATAAGTATAAACAAATCGTTCAGACGTTGGTAACTTATCGTAATGTGACATTTCACGACTCGTCAATATTACCTTGCGGTAATATTCCGTAGATCAAAGGATTGCTATTTCTGCACAAGACTACGCTTTGACTACACCCGAGTAAGACCAGTCACCGTAATTCCTTGGTAATTTCCCGCCTAAGTCTAATCTTGCCTTATATAATATATCTAGGTATATCCAGCAGATTTAGTAAATGGATCCTATTTATTCCGAACGACTATGTTCCGACCGAAGTATACTTTCTTTTCTTTCTAAAATTGTAAAGATTGAAATAAAAGGACAAATACAGGCAAATTGAAAAACTCGCCATAGTTTTTAGAACGTCGATGCAAATAGCAAAAAACTAAAGATTTCAATTCTTAGATTTACGCATCTTTAATTGCAACACTAAATTTACTTTTTAGAAAAAAATAAATTAAGTTAAACAATCACTTTGCCTAAGGGAATAAGGTACAAAATCTATTGTTAAACGATTTTGACAGTTGTAGAGTAGTCAGTGAATAAATCACAAGACAGAAGAAGGATAAAAACGAAAGTGTGCGTTCGGGTAGAAAATTTATTTCTCTCTTCCACATTTCACTGGTTCTTGTAAAAGTTTTAATTATTTGCCGGATGCGCTCCGACGCCGCTCCGTTTGAGATCAATG
The DNA here is from genome assembly GCA_914767545.1 of Sesia apiformis. NCBI lineage: Eukaryota > Metazoa > Arthropoda > Insecta > Lepidoptera > Sesiidae > Sesia > Sesia apiformis. Next base: position 5,307,352 of record OU611958.1, read on the forward strand.
CCCTGTTATGTTTGACTCCCAAATTTTTGTTCTTTAGCAAAAAGACAATATCGAACTTCGGTCATTATTATAATTACGGAAGAAGAGTAGCAAAAATGCTTTTGACATCAATTTAGCAATGATATTTGTTTTTATTCCTAACACAAATATAAGTATGAAAACTGTGTAGTACGTTAAATATTTATCAACATGGTCACTGATTAAAAAGATATTCATTGTCTCATAAAAAGCTATTTGTATAAAATTGGATGTAGAACTGTCAATAAAGTGTCATCTCCATATAAATTTCACTCTGTTTGACAATTCTACATGTCATATCCCTGACTCGAATAAAAAATCCGACTGTGGTTTTCGTAATACTATTTGAAACTATTGCTACGTTTAAAATTACTTTTTCTTTTAAATCTATATTATTCACAGGTATTTTAGTTTCACATGTAGTATAAAAGAAAACCTTATAAAATTCAGTATAGTTTCATAAATCACTGTCCGTAACTTTTCATAAAAATGTTTTTATAAAGTGTTATAAATTATTAATAATTAATAATTATAAGTTATAATTATAAATTATTTTATAAAATTTATAGTTTTGGATGTTAATTAATATTGAATTCATATCAAAGGGTTCTTTTACAAATTCAATCGATTCAACCTTAGTTAGTTAGTACCTAATTAGGAATTCAACCTAAGTTAACTGCGAAATATTAATCTTGGAATTATTATATATTCGTATAACTAATGTAGTATTTGTTTAAGTCAACATACAATACAACGTTATGAAAGGCGGTTTTAAATTCTACCATTAACTTCGTTATTATAACAAAACAAAAGCCTGTCAGTAATGTTAATGTGCCTCCTTAGAGCCGAAACCAGATTTTAATGTAAGCCTCAAAACAATAATTGTATGTAAACAATCTTATCTGCATCCCAGGCGACATTATTATGGCAACGGAACGGAAGCAAGTTTGGATTCGATTTTTTTTTAAACCAAGATTTGAAAGCGACTGTATTATATTTATAAGTCACAATCTGTTTTAGTGTATAGGCACAGCATCTGTTTGTATAGATGTCTTTGTAATATTTATTAAACTAGCGGTACCAGCGACTTTGATCGCTTGAACTTGTGATTCCCGTGGGAATTTCATAATTAATCTGCATAAAAAGTGCCCTAAATGTTAATCTAACATATAATTCATACCTAACTGCACCAAGTTTCATTAAAATTTGTCCAGCGGTTTTTGCGTAATGTGCGATCAGATAGACATTCCAAAAATGTTGTTTGGCCTTTTGTATCACATGTACTTTACACTGCAATAACTTTTTTTTGTAAATATTTCATATATAGACACGGCTCTGTTACGATTTTATTATTCCTATGTAGATTTTGATGTGAATCCACGTCATTTTTCACCATATTTTACGCTGTAACCAATGTATTATATATATATTAATGTATGGACGTGTACGTCTGTGTAATGCATATGCACGTGTAAGTGTGGATGTGTGTATATGTATGTATTTATGTGAATGTATATGGATGTGAACAAATGAACGGTAAATCTGTTGTTACAGTAACAAGCCAGAATGCTGGTATGAACCACAGTTAAATATTAATTAGTAATTAATTATTATTAATATTATTTATATTCTATAAAATGTTACAAAATAGTGCCGTCGTACTTCCTACAACGAGATGTTAACAATTTTCTAACTTCTGCTTCAGAGTGTTTAATGTATATTTAATTGTTATTTTCTTACTGCGGAATCGTATTTTTCTATTATTTTTTTGTTATTCGTTGTTAGTATCAGAAAAAATCCTTCTTTGGAACTAAAAAATGTGTAGTTTTGTATTAATTTCGGCAAACTTTTCTTAAACATTATGTCTATCACAAATATTTTTGAACAACCAAAATAACTTTAAAAGACTATTTAAAACGTAAAACTATTTAAAAGACACAAAGTAGTACTTTCTAACTAAAGTATAAATGCAATAGAAACAAGAAGAAAAGATACGAACTAGCACTAACGGTATCGCACCATAGAGCCCAGCTATGAAGTTATTACAAAAAATGGTCACGTCAGTTCCACTGGACCATTTCAACTGTTCCTTCGCCATAACGACGATCTCTGAGCATGGCGTGTATAGAATATGAAACGACCCTAGATGAAGATAAAGAGTGCTGTGGTCATTACGGAAATATGTGACATTAACTGTGAAGTGGAACCTTATTGTTCGGTTCTAGTTTCCTAGATATTCTACATACTTTGGTGAAATCTAAAAGAAAAACTTATTTTTTTAAAATCGTAATGAATAAATTGTTTAATTCCAAGAAGTCCGTGCTGACAAAAATTCCTGTATGTGTCTATTTGTGTTTGTTAGTTATTTGTGTATATTGTTAGTTTTGTGTAGTTTTTTTTTCGGAATGGCTAAATTGTTATGGCCCTAATGGCCTTTCAAGTGTCACCGGACATGTATGGTTTAGAGCGAGTGCAGGAGGCGCTCAGCCGGGAGTAGGGTGTTGGTCTGTACGCGTTATGTAGCTATCATGTGAAGAAGATCTATAAGACTATACCTGAGTTTTTCGGGAAATATTTTTAAACAAGGATTTTCATCTACAAATGCTCCTATTAATAAGGTAGTGGTTAATAAGTTCTATAAATTTAAACGTTTGTTAATGGCTACACTGTTTATATTTACATAGTAATACATCAAATGGTCACATACCCCGAGGAACTACATCACCTCTATCACACTGGACTAGCCAACCCATACATCCCTCATGTACAAGACAATATGCTTGAGGAGGCCCATGTCCTTAAAAGGCCGATTGTGAAAATAGTAGTATTGTTATACTTAAATTTAAGTAACAGAGTATTTAAGTAATGAATTAGTATCTAGTATTATAGAAAATGTCCCCTTCTGCTTAACACCAGTGAATGTATAGCTATTTAGAGCTCGCTATCTATCAGCTGTTTTTTAACTTGTTGCAGCTACGATCCAAAGGTATCCAAATGTTAAAATGTCTTCTATAAAGTAAAAAACTATTATTTCTGTTGAAATTAAATATATCAGAAAGGGAATGTCTATTCAAGAGCGATGTGAATGAAACTATATGAAGGTAAGTACCTAAATATGTAACAAGAGGCATCTCTGTCTAATATTACAATTGGTATCTGTACGTGAACATAACTGTATTGGGTAGTACCTATCCTCGACCGTATTCTTCCTTGGAAACAACAAGTTCAAAGCCCAGTAGCCGAAGGACAGTGTGTTTGTCCAATGTAATGGGTCCAATGTTTGCCCAAAGTGATTGATGCACGCCTCCAGAGCTAATGGATCGATTTCCGTAGAATTTATACCAGAGGATAGCATGTATTGTGTATTTGTCGAAATCGACTCGTTCTTTTGTGATTATAGTTAGAAGAATTGATTTTAGAAGAAAAAAAATAGTGACATTGGCAACTTTGTATTTTATTTAATTTTCGGCTAGTGAAACCCACATATAACAATATAAGTCTATGGATATTTTATAGTTAACTACTAAAATATAGGAAATCGAAATTTTGTGATACTTATATGTATTGTTAATTCGTATCTTATTGATTATGTTACATGTAGGACATGATAAATCAATTACCAGAGCCATTTTCCATTTCAAGTAGGTATGTAAAATGAGATTAGGAAAGAGTCTCTTACTCAATATTTCTTACTCTCCATCCAATTTCGTCCTTTCTCATCGATTAAACAACAGTAGGTATAATGGGATTAAAGACACTCATCACCATTATACTTTTTATTACCCATACCGTCTCATCTGAAAAGTAAGAATGGAGAACGTAATAGCATGACAGAAACATTTCATCCATTTTTTATGGAAGAAGGCGGTGGTCTGGGAACGTGCCAACGACTGATATTTTTTATTGATGTTGACATGTCTATCAAGGGCGAGAGGACCTATCGTTTACTATAAGGCATTTCCGTCTATAGCCATTATTATTCAATCATTTGAAATATTCACCCATTAATCGGCATTAACACAAGTAACCGTATGTAAATTAACGAGGCTTAAATGATCCTTTAAATATTGTTTTTTTTTTCTAGAAGATTTCTTCTTCTTCTGGAAAAGGCTACTCCGAAAACAGCATGTCAGTCATCGACCACAATCATCGATATGGTAATAGACTAGATGACACATTATACGTTCGTACCAAAGAAACCTAATTGGCAAGTTCTGGGGAAGAGCAGGGGGGGGGGAGTAGATGAGGAGGGGTTCATTAAAAAGTCAAATTTGAAACTTAAGTACTACGTAATAAGAATGTTCCATTTTCAAAACACATGAAGTAAAGAACACATGAAGAGCTACTGAACATAGAACACTATTAAACTGTAACGTGCCTGCCCTACAGTGCTTGTATAACATATCTAGTATGTATTACCAAATTGATGACCAGAAACAAAGGCTGTAAGATTGACGACCTTTTAGAACATTGACTTGCCAAGCAGAATTGGTAACATATATTTTTATGATAAAATGTTGTGCTCAAAAATAAATTCGCCCAGTTTTAATGCACTTAGACAACGCATAAAGATACTGTAAAATAGGAATTCCTTATAACCTCCACTTACATCGAGGTCATGAAAAACTAAACCTATTCTTTACTACTGAGCTTTTTTAAATTATTGATTTTAATATATCACACGATTGACGATGAAGGAAAACATCGTGAGGGAAGCCTTATGCTAAAATTGAGATACATATATAGGAGTGCAAGCTGAGATATTCATCAATCCGTATGAAGCCATTTAGGCTATACTTTATAGACTAACAAAATACCTACATGCGATTTCCACCGCTACCTATCTGTAAATTACATTATTTATTGGTTTTTGTCAGTAATCGTGTTTATGTTTCCTAAAATCGTAAACCTTGTAGATTACATTCTCGATTTATTTACCGATACCAAGAAGACTAAAGTGAACTGCTGTGCGGTAGCAAATTTAAATTTTAATGGTCGTATAGACTACAATAAACTAAAGTAATTACTTGTTACAATAAACAAAAGGCAATCGACGTAACTAGTCGTAAGTGGCTATTATTGTTTGTACAATCATAATCGTCGTTATCACAATAATCGAAAGACAATGCGGAAGCTTTGCCAGGCTTATTTGTACGCTTAATAAAGCGCTTCATGCGATGGACTTACCGATTCTCTTATTGCGATATTTTTGTAAGAAAAGTGGCTGGCGGATGATGGTAAGTGATTACCGCCGTCCGCCAATTTTTGTTGTATTAGTGCTATGGTACTGTTTTCGGATATGTTATTTTTACATGAATCCTTCTGCACTTTAACTGGGAACACCAATCTCCCTCATAAAATAATAAAGGGTTTCACAGTAAATAATAATATGTTAATAATGTTCCATATTCAGCCCTAACGAGAACAGAACTCCAAGTATACAGCTTCAACTACTCGTTAACGTGACATCAAAATATTTAATATGAATTAATTTACATAAACAATCCACGAAATTTGCATCTTTAACAAAAAATAACAACTTATTGTTATTAGTATTTTTTGGTCCCTATTTTGTTTCCAGTAGCTTTTGTTCTCGAATTAGAATGATTTGTTTTGCTAAATGAATACTGAGCTGTCAAATAAGTATTCAGGTGTGCGGCGACCGTGTAATTATTTCTGTAACCCAATGCGTAACTTTGGAAAGTAAAAAATTACAGACTGGTGTATATTAGGAGCGAGGTTTGAATTCATATGTTTACAAAAAAGTAAACAGATAGTTACTAATTGAAGAACAGTGCAACTCACTTTCTCTGATGAGAGTAAAACAGCCTTTGGTGTTTTAATATTCTTATTATAATATGCTTAGAATGTGGTTTTAGAATTTCACTCTTCCTTCCCTTTGTGTTAGGGAAATCTAATTTTAAAGGTTTTCTTAATTGGTCATTACAGGCAACGTTTGTATTCAATAAGGCAGCACCCACGTGCCGTGTGGTGTCGGCCAGTACCACACTACCTCGGCGAGGGGAGGGCTCGGCAACCCATGTGCCAATTTGTGTCAATTTTTAACCAGGTGATATATAGAAATGGGATATATGACACATACAGAACATTTGCGTATACCTCATTGCTTTATTTTACTCAAATATTTGCTAGTCTTTTGTAAGGCCCAACAATTAAATTTGAATAGAGAATTTGATACGTAAGGACGCGCCTACTGCATTCCAGTTGAGGTTTTAATTTGTGAACATATCGTAGATTGTATTACTTAATGCCCATGAAAATTCTTTAATCATAAATAAATATTTGTGTAAGTAGTTTTTTATTAGACCGTTTTGATGTATACACAGTTTACCTTTTATTAATAGTCTCATAAGTTTTATTTATTGTTTCAGGGGTTGACTATTTTATTAGATTTATATATGAAGAAGAAGCTGAAGTGAGAACTGGCTGTTATTCATTCATTTCATTCTTGGTATTGCACTTCCTTCGAGAGTAAGGCCTTCAGATATTAAGCTAGAATTAGGATGCAATTAGTACTCGTAACTGTAATTCTGCAACTTGCCTTACATTCGTGTGATAGTGAATTCAATAGTGAATCCCCGGCCCGTACCACTGAGATTCTACTTAAGTAAGGTCTTTTAAAAAGAAAATTAGGCTCGGTGTTGAGGCATAACATCGTGAGGAAACCCACATGCTGAATATTTATAAAAAATCTGGAATATATAATCCACCAATCCGTACTGGGCCCGCGTGGATAACGGCCCGAATCCCCCCCAGAGAATTACTAGGGGAGGCTTGCGTCCTACAGTGGGACGTTATAGGCATATATATGTATATATGTATGTATGTATGTCTATATATGTATATATAGACATATATACACTCGTAGTGCGATGGCGGGCCTTGGAAAAGGCTTATTTTCAGCGGTGGCGAGATGGTAACATATAAATGTAACCTAAAATTACTATCAAACTAGGTCGCTCGTGTCACAGAAATGAGAAACAATGGAGACAATAATCCCTAACAGAATTAATATTTGTTATGCAATACAAACATAATCCGTTATGGGATTCCGACTCTGCGTAGAGAGCATCAATCGATGCATATAGAGTGCAACTGAAATTGATCAGTATGTTAATGCATATTATTATGGTATTGTATGTTTGTGTATAGACATTTATTTATCTGTGTATATATATATATATATATATATTACATTATTAAATTTAACATGTTCATGTTATTTAATAATATAATTTTATATATAGCTAGCTAGTTATACACTTAATATCTATATAGCTGTATATTATAGTAAATAGAGGCAGATAGCTCCCTCCATCTCTCTTTATTGCTGCCAATCACTATTCACTTTGGATATTGGATATTTATTTTCGAAGACATATTGTCAGTAAATAAACATTCCCTGACAAACATTTTCGTAAAATTGAAACCCTCAAAATGGACACGTTTGTTTTGTGAACAAGCGGTACGGTTAGTATACCCTATATTTGAAATTCGTTTTTTATGTATAGTTATTAATATTTGAAAACGGATTAGACTCTGTTAGCAACATGAGACACTATGTTTGTAGTCACTATTGCAATAAAAATATTTAAATTGAAATAAGTTATTATTAAATGTTGTAAAAAATTAATACATATCTATTTGTACAACATTAATTAGTTAATTAATTACAAAAAATATAATGTAAGTATTTACTGTGCCTCGGTAATAAAGTAATAAAATAAGTCTATGATCTAAGTTCGTTTATAGGTTTAACATTTGAGATTTTCGAGTTTTTCACGCATATTTATCAATTTAAACGGGTCTTAATGCGAATGTTTTTTTCGTATTTACTTTACTCGACGTTTCGGTCGACTCAAGAGTCGAGTAGTTTATAGGTTTGTCGATCACTATTAGTATCTTCCCCAATTTATTTTTATACAAACTTTATATATCAAAGAAATATTAAAAAAATAATAAAAAATACTTTCGCATATTAAATCTTTTCATTCGTCTACAGGCTTTACCTATTACATATTGTTTATGGTAGATGTTTAATAATACGATTATTAATTCGTATAATACTACATTTATATGGCAACTTCACTTGCGTTATTATTGGCATAGCAACTAATGTTTTGAAATCTTAGAAAAAAGTGAAAATTAAAATTAATACATGCCACGAACTGAATGACAAAAATAAAAATTGTTATAAAACAACCGTCTTCTCTATTTAAAAACATGCAATGAAAAATTCTATTAAAACACAAACGAATGCAGTCGAGATACGCAACACAATGAACAATAAAAATATCACTACCCACCTTTACGTGTGAGCGAATAAAATTAATAATACACTTTTAGAACTGCCAACGGAAGACATTTAATTTAATATAACAGATGTTCCCATCTCAAGTGGACATGCTTCGTCGCGAATCCTTTGAGTGTGTCACGGGCGGACTCGAAAGAAAACTATCAACAAAGAGTTGTTATTACAAGTGTGCGGCAACTTTCGACATGTTCGACTATTTTTAACTACGCTAACCCATCATCACAAAGAGTGTCAAAACACCGTTTACGGTACTGCAGTTGGTCACTGTAAATTTTAAAATATTTTTTTGGTCTCTATAAATCAAAGAAGAATTAGTAATTAATTATCTTCTCGTGTTTACTTAAAACAGTTCGGCCAATTAAACAAAGTAAACAGAAGTAAAACTGTCGCATGAAAATTAAAATCTAATTATGGGAAATATTCGAGTTTTCCCTCTCAACCGTACAGGGGCTTCATTAAAATATCGTAAAACATGTAATTTTATTGGGTGTAAGCAATGTACGTACTCGAAAACGACATGCGGTGAGACACGTACCTCCGTAATTACTAAGTCTCATGGCGTACCGAATGAAATTCTGCACAATGAAAATAGACGGTGAAATAATGTTGCCATTTAAAGTGTTCAACAAACCGTGAACGGAAATAATAGGTAGTCCCAGGGAAAGGAGAGCGCGAATGATATTATTGTAATTAAGAGCAAACTACCAGAAAATTTCGTCGCAGAACAATGTTCTTGTGACAATAGTCGTTAAACAAAGACGCTTCCAGTTTGAACGAAGACGTTGTACTATTAAGCAAATAAAACTGTTCATTAAATGCCTAATTTATGTGTTAGCGGCTTGCATTCATTGCGCTATAAATTTTCGCGTTTGGGAGTTTCCAGCCAATTTCGTGATATTTGGCGAAAAAATTAAGATTGATGCATTAAGACTTTTAATTTCCCAATTAAAATAGAAAGAAATATCTTCTTGGACAATTTTAATTGATATTTATTAATTGCGTGTGTCCTGAAAATCAAATAATCAGTATTAGCAAATAATAAAACTATCTGCTAATGTTTTTTATGGCAATAGCGCAATTAGCACATAGTGTCGAGTTTTTTTGTAATTAGCAATTTTAAAGTCAAAACAATTAAAAACACATTCATCCACTCTCTTGTAAGTATATCAGAAGCCGCTCAATAAAAGTTTACCGTGAACAGAAAAAATGGACTCCTTGGAAGCATTCGAAAAACGCAGTCTTATGTTTTTATTTGATTATCACAAACAGTACTCACAAAAACATTATGAAGTATAATAAATTATCACTATATTAAATAGGTCTAAATGGCGGACAATGGGGGAGGCCTATGTCCAGCAGTGGACGTCCAAGGGCTGAAAAGAAGAAGAAGAAGAAGATATTAAACTACAAAACCCACATTACACAATTTTTATAATTATTAAACGAAAAATTGACATCACTTGAGAAGTGAAGTTTTCGCGAAAGTGAGCGGTGCGTATTGATGTAACATCGCTTTAAAATCATCTACAAATATGTATCCAACCTATACGTTTATGTAATAAAATATAAGCTAAAACTTATTACTATAACGGTCATTATTTTTTTTTCATTCAACTACTTTTTGTTTTTAAATATCAGTTTATGTTAGCATTATGTAACTAACACTGTGTATTGCACCAGATACAATACTGTTTTCCTTATCACCATTCTTTATACGTCTCTAGACACATTCATTATTCTCAAATATCATCAGTACAAGATAAATGCATCACGCCGCGTGATAATGTTGACAGGTGTGTTTAAGAATTAATTTACGCTCAAAAATTAAATAAAGCGTCCGGCCTGTCCACACCTCGTAATTTATTACCACCTTAGTTCTAAGTAACATGGTGAAAGTGACTCAATTCAAACAGGATGACGACAGGCAAATAAAAAAGGCGTTCATCTCTAAGATATGACCCATTTTTACGCCATAAAATTTCCCATCTCCCGTCATTTGGGACGCACCTTAAATTTTGTTATCATTGTCTATATTTGCGTTCTTTATTACCGGTCGAGTGAGAACCTTTTAATTTAGAAAGGTCAAAGAAACCGACTGTGTCGTAACAGAGAAATGACGAGATGCGGTTATGACAAAGGAAAATTAATGATTGTCTTGATGTTTGAAGGAGACATCGAATTTCCGTTTAAAGACGGCAAAGGGTTTAGTAATTGTTGGCGCGATGAAATTCTTCTCCACTCGCCTATTCAGATGTTTCATCTTCTTTTATTTGCTTTTAGACAAACGTTTTAATGGTGATTAAAAGGAAACAGATGATTAAAACGAAAGAGATGTTTTCTCGTTAAGATTTTTTTGTTATCATACCGTACAGTCAGTCTGTTCGTCTATTGATAGTGGCTGGTTTCCAAACAGACAGTCTTAGGTTTTCAGACCACATTCGCTTTTCTGGTGCAGCTACTGATGACTTTCTTCAAATTCACTGTCAATAAAGAGGCGCACTTTTTTTTTTTTTAATTTCATACATTTGTCTGACATTATGGACATTTGTCCATAATCATATCATAAATCTTAATTTAGTAATCATAAATCTTAATCTTAATAAATTAAGGGGAACAATTTAAAATTAAAATGTACCTACCGTACCAGCCGGCTACCGACAGTCATGTACTGGCTACCGGCTGGCGTGCACTTGGATAATTTAGTTTTTATGCAATACTTCATTTCTTTTAATTATAACACACAAGGCAATTTACTAGAGATCTAGGTATATAAATTAAAAATAGTAGGTACCAAGAACTTGAGTGAAATGAAAATAACTGGAAAAAAGGAACTTTCTGGTTAAATCATATTATGCCTGGCTGCATCTTGGTTGCAGACTTAAATAAAAGTGTAATAGCTAGCCAAGCGGATTGTTTTAATTGACGACCTCCCACAGCGTAGCGACGCCGAAACTTCGACTGAGATTTATACCTAAACATTTCCAAAAATTTTATAGAATTTTTGAAATGGATCTTGAATCTCGAATGGGCGTTTGTATTTGTTGAATGTTTGTAGTTGTTGTATGGCGAAATTAATTGTTTTACGTATAATTTGATAATAAAATATTGTAGTTTAGTTCATTTTCTACGATGGAGTGGACTCTCAAATAGAACCGAGTAGCAGTAATTGCTTTACACCGGCCACAAGGCCACTGACCAACCACAATATTCAAGCTGCTAAGAATAGAATAGGTCTCAAATGGAACGGTACTGTTAAGAGGCACAATGACGTCTGAAGTAGGTATTGATGTCAAAGAAGATCCGGCCGGCCTAGTTCCGTTCGGACTCCTCCAGCAGTCATCAAAGCAATCAAGGCGCGATCCCGTCCGAAAACAGAAACGTCTCTACTGTACATGTTATGCGCATGCACAGTACAACAAAAGCCCCCCCCCCCCCCCCGACGGCATCTTGCCTGTTGCGTAATCACATTTCGACAGCACCCATTTTATGCGAGATTTGGAACGTTATTTTCAACAGTGGTCGAACTGCTAAAAGGGTTGATTGGATGTCTATAGTGTTTTCAAAATAACTATCCGGTGGACTGTGAGCTCGCCTGCCGCCTTCTTTCCATACATAATAATGATAATAATAAAAAAACAGACTGGAGTTCGTACCCAGGTATATATCATTGATTTTATACTATAAACACTTATTTTTCCATTATTACTAACTCGCGTTGAAAGAAAACATTGTTAGAAAATTCGAGTACCTACATGAGAATTAAAAAATCATGCTTAATATCCACCAATATGCACTGAGCCCCGTGGTGGATTATACCCTAAAGCCCTGTGATGGTTACTCGTGGTAATCAACTTCTGATGCACCCAAATTACCCAACACATACTTACTATAAAACTCGAGCAATATCAAATCCAATAACGCTCATGTAACAAAGGTGGCTATTTCGTAACCCATTCGAGTCACTACGAAAAGGCCAAAGTATTTAGCAGATAATAAACAGTAGGTACAGCAAATATATAACGAAGTACGAGTACCTGCACAGAGGAGCTTCACTACTCGGTGAGTGGCTCGTCTTTTAGGAGCTGATAACCAAATAACCAGGATCAAATACTTACTGTATCAATAATGAATTAAAGTATTTTACATGGATTACAGGTAAATAAATCCCAGAAGTAAGTCCCTGGCTCACCAAGCAACTTCTTTAACTTCGCTTCTTTAAGGGGAAAATGTAAATCACACAGAAAACCGTAAGGAATTTATGTGATTTAATATTGTGTAATAAATTTATGCTATGTAGGTACTTGTTTTGATAAATAAATAAGAAACAAAATCTAGACAAACTCTGGTTGACATTATCTAGATCTGTGAGTGAGATATGTCAGTGCCCATTCCCATGCCATTCCTCCTCATTTCACCAACCCTTTCTCCAAATTCATCCCTAAATCTCCAAAGGCATGCAATCTTACCTCTCCAAACCTGGGGCGTCCCAACGTTTCTCATTCTGGACTAATGTTGGCAAATATCACAGACTTCTATGGTCGACAGTATTCACTTAGCATTAAGTGGACTGCCTGCTCGTCTGCAGTCTTCTTTCTATTAAAAAAAAACATATTCAAAACACTGAAAAACTGATTTAATTTTATTTATTTTTAATTTAAAAACAAAAGCTAATGTGTTAAAAATCTAATACGAATGTTAATATGAAGTTACCGTACTGTCTGATATGTGAACGGATAAGGCGCATCATAGCGTGAGTGACAATTTAATGAAGTGTTGACCCATTGTGTAATTAAAGGCTAGTGTCTATTAAATAGAATTCGTATAGAAAATTTCGTAAGCGAAATGAAGTTATCGAAGTATTTTATATTGGGTTCCTATGTCGATCACGAAGTTCTGCTCATAATGTAATTAGAAGTTGCTTGTTTGTGTTTCGTTATTAGTGATATTTTGGTGATGTACTTAATTAATCAAGTTTTATGTAAGGCCGCGATAAAATTGATGAGATTCGAAAAGTTTAAGTTAGAAATAGATTCGCAGTTATAAACTTCTTTTTTTATGTAAAGAAATTGGCACGAGGGAATACAGTTCACCTGATGGTAAGTGGATACTGTCGCCCATGCACGATTCTTGCCAACATCAGTTCAAAGGCTTACCCCCCGATGCGCTGCCTACCTCGGAAATTTAAAGGAATGGATTTTGAGAAAGGGTTTGGGAAACGGGAAGGGATAGGATGGGATGACGATGGGCTCTGCGTTATCTTTGGTATTGTTTTGGTCTTAACCTGCACAGTTTAAATCGGGCTAACAAAGATGCATTTAGCTGTTGTAATCTATAATATCTAAGTAAGCTATTAATATTTATTCGGAATGATTTATTGTTTTATAGCAATTTCATTCCATCAACCAGGAGTGCGCGCAGGCGTCTTTGTTCCTTGTTGGAGTTTGAACTCTTATTTCAAATAATACTTTTAAAGATAAATATTTATTTTATCTAAAATGAAATTATTCAATTACAATATAATCTGTCTAGTATAAATTAATATTGCGAAAGCAAACTCCTTTGTTGACACGGCAACAACAAACGTGGCTCCATGTGACTACATTTAGTTAATTGCTCGTTCCTAAATTCTCATTAGTTAGATGTAATCAATCAGCGTTGAATAAGCCATGTATGATGGATACACGGAGCGACTTGTAATCAAGAAGAGTTGGTAAATAATTTAGTTTCTATTGAAGGAATCGCATAAGAACTATAGAATGCGACTATTCTACCCCGCCCAAAGTACTTACTCGTTTACGGAAATGTGAATAATTTAGACAACTCAATTAATTAAATGTGAATAATTAAATGGAGCGGTGATAGTGATCTTATACTCGAATCACATTCGTGAAATCCAAAGCCAAATCCTCAAAGCGGTTTAAATCCCCGGCCCGTACTTACCACTGAGTTTTTAGTCACGAGCTCGCCGTTGAAAATGGGGAAACCTGCATGCATAAAAAAATAAAAAAAAGTGTGGAATATGTGAATCCACCAATCGGCACCGGGCCCTCATGGTGGATTACGGCCCAAAACCCCCCCAGGTATTTACCAGGGGAGGCCTATGCCCTGCATTACAGGCTATAGAAGTGTGGAAGTGTACAATTGAGGCGCTTAGGATCACAAGATAACTACACTTTTCCTATTTTTATCAGAAAATGAACCGAAATTTTTACCGAAATGTTAATATCGATCACTATTTGTAGAGAATTAGACACCTTTGATATTCAGATACCATACCATACCATCGGCCTATGTCTATCCACTGCTGGATATAGGCTTCTCCCAAGGCTCGCCACCACACACGATCCTCGGTTCTTCTCGTTCAACCACCACCGGTGAATTTCTTTAAGTGGTCGGTCCACCTGACCGATATTCAGATATTGTTACTAAAATTTAAGGATTATATTGCAGAAAATAAATTCTGAATTGCAAATTATGACACCTTTTGATCTCAACCTTTTTAATTAAATTAAAATGTGAATAATTTAAAACATGTTAATTTGTGAAGTTATCTCAGCAAAGGAAAGTTATTGTCGGTATAAGTTTTGATTAAATTCCATAATTCCAATATTCTTTTCGTTGTTTCATAATTATATAGAAACATCGGCCGGCTACCGGTCGTGTGTTGGCCGGCTATAGAAAAGCACCACCCCATCACTTCCCGGGCCGTGGGTGTAGTAAAAGGTGACTAAAGCATAACAAAGCGGCTATCGCAAGCCCTGAGGAACTTACACCACCTCTAAAAGAGTAGACTCGCCAATCCGCTTGGCCAGCGTGGCATTTTAAGGCCACCCTTCATGCACAAGAGAATGTGCATGAGGAGGCCCATGTCTAACAGTGGATCCTGAGGGGGCGGGTTGCATTGTATTACATGCTATGACATCCAATTTTAATAAAGCATTATTTTTTAAAGATTTTACTGGACTTAGGCACTTGTCCGACATACGACGAGTAGCGAGTTGAGCGAGCAACGAGAAGCGAGTATTATTTCTGTGCCTGGGCGAGTGAGCGAGTGAGATGAACGAGTAATCTCTTCAGTCGCCCGGCTGTAAATAGATAAATAAAATAGATAAAATGAAAATAGATATAAAATAGAAAGAGGCCATTAAATAGATCCATGCAGATCTTATAGTATAACAAAGGATACAGCATATAGCAATACAATATAGCATGCACGATCAGCACTGAAAGTCGCTTAACAGGTCCAAAATTCCAAAACACATATGCACGATAACTTTCCCTAAAATTCTTAGCAGTGTAATGTATAAAACAATATTAACATCAGAGTCGCTTTAGAAAGTCATCATTAGAAAAGTCGCTGTTTACTATTGTGCCATTAACTGCTCAACATGTCTGAGTACATAAGTAGACGATCTTCATTAATTCCAGAAGTTGCTGAGCAAAACGGTCTATTCCTTGTCATTGTCAAATTTAGTCGACAAGACACGGAAATTACCGACTAGCTTACTATTGCTGTCTTTGTCATTTTGAGCATGACGTCAGTGATGTGTCAATTGAGACATGCATTGACGACCTTGTTCAGCGACATAGGATATGAAAGATGATCATTTATTTTTATAGGCCCGGTTCAGTACACCGATTTATATTTTTTTTTTCAGTACACCGGTTTAGTGTAGTCATTTTATAAAAAATATTGTGATCTGCGATATTCGTTGTCGACTATACAAATAAGTATGATTTAGAAAAGAGTTTCCATGTGGCAAATAAGTACAGTACTTATATGCCACGTGGAAACTCTTTTCCATCAAAGAATGTAAAAATTCAAATTCATTTCTTGTCGTCCTGTAATATCCTGTAATCTGGTAGTTCGTAGAATATAATTTATATTAAGCATCCAATACCTTCTTCGTTTTCGCTTTAAGTGTTTCTTTTTTTTAAAGTTAAGAAAACGCTGTTATAAAATACTTCATCAACGTTTTTAGAACTAAATAATTATGCTTGCTGTAACTCAAAATCCAATCAGAATAAATTATTAATAAATCAATGAGAATGACACGACTGGGCATTGACAATTAGCTCAGCGGGTGTTTTTTTTTTATATATGGAAGTGGGCGGACGAGTAATCGGTCCCACGTGATGATAAGTGTTCCCGCCGCCCATGGAGACCTGCCACACCAGGGGGTATACGGGTGCAAAATCCTATTCACAGCTTTCTTGACCCCCATATCGTAGCTTAATGGAAAGACCTCTTGAGGCAGTTCGTTCCACAGCCTACGGGTTCGCGGTATAAAATTATTTTTGGACCGAACAGTACACGACACCTCCATATCGAGGAAATGCGGATGGACAACCGCCAAGCAACACTGGCCGAGCGACTGTGCGATTTATAGCAGAGACAGAACTAGTGAACGAATCCTCGCCTGCAGCTATCAACTATTTTTATATGCATCTCTTACCTTTACACTGAGATTGTATGAACATTTGCTGTCTCCTCGAGCTAGAGAATAGTTAATCGCCCATCGCTTTCTCGCCGTATGTCGGACAAGTGCCTTAGTAACTGGGAAACTATAAAGTGCATGCTATAATTTATTGGCACAAATATTGCATAATGGCATAAATGTAGAGTAATCTTCTCAAGGTCCATAATCTTAAGTTAAACTCGATAATAAGACAAATTATAGGTGAGCAACAGTAGTTCAGTGCATTGTCTTACTGTTAAAACAGGTGCTCATAAATGCGACGTCTTATGAACAGAGAAACCTTGTTGTGGATTCATTGACTTTGGTTAACAATGACGCTCTACCACAAGATACTGGCCACGTAAAACACAGTGCATATTCTGAGCGCACTGTATCAGAACATTATAAACATGCTTTTTATAATGATTATTAAGGAAAAGAAATAAAAAGTACAGCTTATCTTCAAGTACCTGAGTCTTGACTAGTGCAAAGTGTTAGAAACTTGTTTCGTTTATCTCGTTGTTGTGACTGTAATTGAAAAATTGTCATAGTAGACAGATTCAGGATATCTTCAGATACATCTCCGAATTACAGTTACCGTGTAATATCCGATTTCCTCTCCCGGCTAAAGTCATTGGACGCGTGTAGTCAGGTCTTACCTGAAGAGAAGCTATATCAATGTTGTTTTTTTAAGATTTAATTATAGTCTCAATATATAGTAACTACGAGTAGAATCCACAGAAAGGTTCCTTTTATATAAAACGATGTCTCATATATACTTGTAGTACTAGCCAATTGAACGTTCGAACAAATACAAACTCCTTTGCAGTTCAGTATTTAGTTATTCAATAGAACGCTAGGCAGCGCCAACCGCAAATACAAAGTTGTAGAATAAACTTATTCTTTCGCTTAGTAAAAAGAAAATTTACTATATAATAACTAGTTTACGAACGCAAAAAAGTTTGTAATAATTTACCTACCAGTGGTCATTTACATGAAAAAGGTGTCGTTCCGTAAACAAGGGTAAATTTTCTAAGTTCATAGAAAATATAATTACCTTTACTGCGTACAAAACCCTTATTTGAATTAAGACGTCAGTTTTATTCTACATAATTATACTAGCTACCATTTAATTAAAGAAAATTGCGTGTCAGGATAACATCATTATAATCATTGCGTTCTTTGTTTATGGGACCAAATCGGTACTAAAACAGTCTGAGATTATATCTTGAATCCTCTTTTACAATTACACTTATTCTTAGGTATTAGCAGGTGAATTTGGTAAAAGCAAATAATTGAGTAATAGATTACTACTAATAATAATTGAGTAATAGATTAGAAAATCCAGTAAAATACTTTCAAATGCCGCTATTTAACTCTTTTACTGGATTAAGCTTTAGCGGAAAATTCAATTATTGATAAAAATACACCAGAAAAATTAACTATTATTATTTAATTCCTGAACTTGTAACCATAGACTACCCTTGCAATTGTATTTTATTTTTTTTAGAAACATGCGGCAGCTGAGCATACAGTCCACCTCGTGGTAAGTCCAGTCCAGAATCAGTCCAGAATGACAAACATTGGCACGCCCCCGGATGCGCTGCTCACCGTTGCAGATTAAGGAATGGATTGGGAGAAAGGGTTGGGAAAATGGGGAGGGATAGGATGGGAATGGGCTCTGGCATATCTCACTCACTACCGAAACACGTACCTACGTACGTTGGAAATACGATAAAGTAGGAAATGCAGTATATTTCAAGGTAGTTTTCTGTGAGAGAGTGGGCTTATATTTAATCGAGGGCTTATTTTGGCTTATGTTTAAACGAGTAGCAATAAAATACTGAAAGGGCAGCAAATCATGATCAGCAAAACAAACTATTTCTGAATAACTGAAATAAGCAATTTTTAATTACTAAGAGTGTCAACACAAAGTCTATGCGGGACTCCTAGTGATGTCTTTATTGTCACCATAAAACCTAAACCTAACCCATGATTAAATTTGCTGGCCGTTTCCCTTTATTTTTAAGATTCAATACAGTTTTTTTCCAATCGTACGTACCAAAAAATTCTCTTTGCCCATTTTATCCAAATCAATTTTATAAAATTACCACGGGAATTAAACTAATCACCAATCAAACATACTCTAACGGCTACGCACGCAGCTAGCATTAAACAAAGATTCAGTAGTGTTTTAGTATAATTTACATATAAGTACGACAGTATTATTTATTTTTCTAATGGTGCAGGTTAAAATTAGTAGTGGATATTTACGACTCCTCGGAGTGTTTCGGCTCACTTAATCCGGCTCCGTTCGCGGATCCGACTCCTCTTAACGATTCCTTGACTCCTTTGATTCACCTACTTATATTTTATAACAGCCTGAGAGCGACTCATTCGCTTTGCATCGTGTTCGTTCATGTAACTCAGCAATTCAAAAATGAAAGGATTAAATAACTGCTCGGAGTCGATAAC
This sequence comes from Sesia apiformis, assembly GCA_914767545.1. NCBI lineage: Eukaryota > Metazoa > Arthropoda > Insecta > Lepidoptera > Sesiidae > Sesia > Sesia apiformis. The sequence goes on from OU611958.1 coordinate 5,326,639, forward strand.
AGTTAGTTGGAATCATTAAGAGTTTTGGCTCCGCTCGCGGTATCGGATCTTTTGATTCATTGCATCCGGAGTTAAACATTGCTAGTTAAAATTATGTTGACATAAGCGAATGAAAAATTCACGAGGCGGGTTTATTCTCATAGCAAAGTAGCTCCAGTAGTAGCAGTAGTGTTGTAAGGTTTTCATTAAAAAAAGTGAATATCGAACGCGCAATGGGGAATAAATGCGAAGATGTCACTAATGGTATTGGCGCCTGTAAATGCTTGTATCAGCAGGGGATTGCGGAAATGTCGTAGACTCACGATGAAATCTATGGCGACACGTTAGAGATACTAATAAAACATATTCTGCGCCCATTGTAGGTGAATCTTGAGTCGTGTCATTTTTTCACTATTTAAAAGAGAAAAAAGTCTAATAATATTAATTTCGTTTTAACATTAAGAAACAAATAACATTAATTTCGCAACAGCCTATTTATCGACAACATGTTACTTGGATATTTTTTATTTATCTTGTATAGTCGATTTGAGATCAATGACATGAACGTCACAACCATAGTAATCTAAGTAACTATTTAGATTTATTTTTTACAACCAGTTCATTTACCACCGCAGTCCCACCGTGCCAACTGAACTGAAATATCAATTATTAACTAAAACATAAAATAGTGAGTAGTCTGCTTACATGACATTTAATGTGTAACATGACTAAAGTTAGTTTTACAAGATATATTAGTTTTCCAGATCGATTTTTCGCATCATAAGTTATTTAATTACTAGTATTTAAATCTATATTGTTGTGTAACAAAATAATAACAATAAATAGTATAAAGATGGCAAAATATGTGCGCATCGATTTCCTGGCTTCGATTAGCGTGTTTTTTGAACACGCAGCCCTCCTCCAGCCTGCTTCATTCGTTTCTGTTCTGTGTTACTCTGGGCTACAATGGAATAGAATGTTCTTTTCATGAATTATTTTTCCAATTAAAAAAAAAAACATTTAATTACATAATTATCTGCAAATAATCAAATGCTAAAATAGAAATGTAAATACAACTAAACTTCAATAAAATTGAACTAAGCGTCAATGAGCCACTGGATGCACCATTTAGATCAAATCAATCAAAATAATTCAATTTCACTTACCACACAAGACATTAACATTTGCTCACTTCGTGATTAAATGTACCATCTAATTCGCGTGTAATCAAAGATACATTAAGATAATTATTACGCAGATTATACGGAAACAGTCAAGTGTGAGATGTTACCGTAACAGTCATTAGAGATTACAATTCGAGTAATTTGTGTACTCAAACATGAATTAGTATCGCTTTGATTGATTATGTTTTGTGGTGATATTGTTTTCCCTAATGGATTTATTCTTATTGGGTTAGTTTAAAGGTCATGGTGACATTAATACATATTAATGGGGTGAAAAAAAAAATGTTATTTAAGGCGTTACTGAACTACTGAATCGAACTATAGTAGTAATAGTAATTGCTATGGTAGTAAAGATTATAATATCCATAAAGCTTAACATAGGTATAGTATGTGATACACATACACATAATAGTATACTTGATATATCCATTATCCATAATATACTGACAGCCTACTGATAGAGCAGTAACAGCCTAGGGGTATTCATTCTTAACCCCTATTCGTGAAGCCGTGAATACAAATTCTTGACCCATATCGCTGAGTTTATACATAAGTACGGATTTTTAAAATTATCACTACCTCAACGGTGAAGGACAACATCGTGAGGAAATACGCATGCTTTAGAATTAAAATATCTAGAGTATCCACCAATACGCACTGTGCACGCGTGGCCCGGAACCCCCAGTGACATACTAGGGGAGGCCTGTGCCCTACAGAGGGATATTATAGACTGATATTGATACATTAATATATCTACTAAAGTATCAGCCAATCGAGCGTTCCCACAAATACAAACTCCTTATTAACTTATTCAATAAGCAGTTAGAGCGAGGTAACCGCAAAAACGTAATGTGGTAGAACAAACCTATTAATTCAGTTATATCAACGAAAACAAACTTCAAGATCACCTTAATAACTCGTTTACGAATGTAAAAAAGTTTGTAATCGTGCGAACGCTCAGTTGGCCAATTAGTCCAGTAAAAATGTTTATCAATAAAAACATTTTTCTTTGGTGGAGAAGCCAATTTTTAATATTTTGTACAAATGACTATTTTTGTTAAAAATCCAACGAGATCAATCAGAAGAGGGTTGGTAATACCCCTGCATTGATTTTTAGTGGGTAGAAAACGGTTTTTTGCAAATTTCTCGGTTTTATGTAATTTTTCGTACATAAAGGGATTGTCTCAACCCTCTTTTTGATTGGTCTCGTTGGATTTTCAACAGAAAAAATATAGAATATATTAAAAAAAATATTTATCCACCTTAAAATATTTTTTTTGTAGTGAAAATTTTGTACATTTATCTTGGCTAAATGCTTTACACGTAGGTACGAGTACAATGTTATCAATGATTAAATTATTTTAAAAAGTACAGGTAGGTAGGTACCTACGAGGGTATGTCCGAAAGTTTCCGGCCTGACAATGGAAAAGTACATTATTTTTATTTATCAATATAGTCTCCGTCTATACGAACACACTTTTCGGATCGTTTAATTAGCATTTCTATCCCAGTACAAAAATAGTCGGAAGTTTTGTCTTCGAAATGGGCGAAAACAGCAGCGGTCACTTCATCATCAGTGAAAAATATTCTACCTCTTAAGTCCGTCTTGAGTTTTGAGAACAAATAGTAATCACTGGGAGCCATGTCAGGACCATAGGGTGGGTGGCAAATTTCCGTGAAGCCACAATTTGGAAACAGCAGCTTTCGCAACTGCGGCGGTGTGGACGGGTGTATTGTCATAGAGATGACGCACACCTTTGCTTAGTTTTCCACGACGTGCCTTTCTAGGCCACTCCAGAACGACGCCACTCCATAGACTCCCTTTTTGAAAAGGGTTCACAATAAAGAATCATAGTTTCATTCCCAGTAACAATTGGCTCCAAAAAATCGTTTCTGTTGCTCTGAAAGGGTTCCAAATGTTCCTTAAAACACGCTAATCGTTCACTACGCTGCACACTTGAAAAATGTTTTGCCACCCACTTAGCACTAACATTATTCATATGAAGATGTTCATAAAGAATCCTAAGGACTTTAGTTTTTGAAAGCCCTATTCTTGCTGCCATTTCTTTCGTCTTTAGCCGTCGGTCGCTCAGAACCTCTTCTTCCACTAATTTGATGTTGTTTGGAGTGAGTGCCTCAAGAATCGACGGGAGCGAGGTTCATCGTCGATGGACTGTCATACTAAACGAAATTACTTATACCAATCTCGACGGTGGAAAATAATGGAGAAGAATCCTCGTACACATTATTAAACCTTTGTTTGATATCGGTCGGGCTAACACCTTCCTTTTTCCCTGTTGTCGTAGCACCTCGCTTTCAGAGCATACCTCTTAAGATCTCGGAGAGTATTGGGATCCTTGGTGTCGACATTTCCAGCAAAGTCGAATTTAGGGGTCATCTGGAAAGTAAGGCCAAAATGGCCTCCAAAAAGCTCGGTGTGCTGAACAGAGCGAAGCGGTACTTCACCCCTGGGCAACTCCTAATGCTTTACAAAGCCCAGGTGAGGCCCCATATGGAGTATTGCTCACATCTCTGGGCCGGCGCACCGAAATACCAATTAGACCCATTTGACTCCATCCAACGACGTGCTGTTCGTATTGTCAACGATCCCACTCTCACGGGCAGTTTAGAACCCCTCAGCGTTCGGAGAGACGTTGCATCTCTCTGTGTGTTCTACCGCCTGTACAATGGGGAATGCTCTGAAGAATTGTTCAATATAATTCCCACCTCGGGTTTCTACAACCGCACCTCCCGTCACAGAAGTGCGGTCCATCCGCATTTCCTAGATACGGAGGTGTCGCGTACTGTTCGGTCCAAAAATTATTTTATATCGCGAACCCGTAGGCTGTGGAACGAACTGCTAAAGATTCTGTTGTTTGATTCGACTTCCTGTTGTTCTAAGAGTTGAGCAGTCAGAACTAACGAGGGTTGAACTCTAAAAATCATACACGAATTAACAGGATAAATGACAATTATAATTACGTATAATTGATTTTCTAAGACATCTAGAAATATGTCAGGCCAGAAACTTTTGGACCTCACTGGTATAACGGCAAAAACAGTAAACGACAATAATATACTGTATTGTTAAGTTTACTAAATGTAACAAAGGGCTACTGAAATGTTTAGAAGAATTTACTTCACGCCACTTTAAGGTCCTTTTTATTGACTTTCCATTATTTATGTCAAAAGACACTAAACTTAACAATGGAACGTAACATTTCACTTGTATTATGGCATTTTTTCTAAACCATCGGCTACTAGTGTTGGAAATAACAAGAAGACAATAGATTTTTGTGTTGGTCCGCTCTTTTGTGTTTGATTTGATAAAACACCCAAATTCAAGTTTTGAGAAAAGAGAAAGGATTTGCATAAAACAAACTTTTGTATTATATTATTGCGTAATAAAACCATTTAGAACATTCTAGGTTTTAGTACCGTCGTACATACTGATTAGAGGCTGATTGTTATACATAAATCTTTATTACCAACCTTAGTGTTTATTATTGTAACGTTTAGTATTATAATGATTATCGTTAATTTTATAAATCACCACCTTCAATGTTTATTATTGTATGAGTGTATATTCCAAAATAAAGAGAAAATAAATATTGCGTCCAAGAACTATCCTATCCCCTCGACTGGAAGAAATGGATAATGAAATAAAAGTAACTCCTATTCCATTATACTTGTGACTGCCCATCCCACTGCATCCCTCCCAATGAGGATTGTATGAGGTGTAATGTGACGAATAAAACTCCTCGTACTATTATACATTTATAGAAAGGGGTGGGAAAATGGGGGCATTTTCCCAACCCTTTCTACATATCCATTCGTAATTCTCCAAAGGCAGGCAGCGCATCCAAGGGCGTTAGTCATTCTGGATCAGTGTTGGCATGTATCACGGATGTAATGGGCGACATTATCCACTTACCACCAAGTAGCCTGCATGCTCGTATGACATTTTCTATATTAAAAAAAAAGTTTACTTTTATTTCTCTATGATCTGTGTCGATTTTTCTATATATTTGCACAAATTCTCGAGTTCTTCGGAGAAATTTTCTAGACGAGTTCTCGACTTTAGACCACGTACCGGGAAGCGCAATTTGGGACCATTGCTAGTTGGACCGACGACTTGAAAAGTTTACTTTAAAAAGACGACTGTAAAAAGGGTGGTGGTTGGATGAGCTTTTTTTTATAGAGAAGAAGGCGGACGAGCAAGCGGTCTCACGTGATTTTTATTGCTTTCGGTCCCGAGATCCCACATCTTTCGTTTCTCAAAGATGCTTCAAAGTACCTGGTCGACCTCAAGGCTGGCCATTATCTACTGCAACGTATCAGCCTTGCCATTCAGCGACCGCTAGCGTGCTAGGTACCTCGCTACATGGGCCAAACATGTACAATATGGTTAATATAGTATAATTCGGTATTTCGAGCTATTTGTACATAAACGTCAATTATATTTTCAATATATTTAAGTTATTTTATTGTTATTTTATTTTTATTTTATTTTTATTTTATTTTTATTTTATTTTTATTTTATTTTTATTTTATTTTTATTTTATTTTTATTTTATTTTTATTTTATTGTATTTGGGAGACAAACAGATAAGTTTACAATTAAAGTGTCATGCAAAAAATTTGATATTCAAAAAGTTTCCACAGTTAAATAATTACAAAAGGCGGAAAAAAATATGTATAATACTATAGACTATGACAATTTTGAGATAAAAGGTTATATAAATTAATAGTTAAACAATTATTAAATAATTGATAGATAAAAAAATAGATTGCCGTGTAATATGATAGTTACCTGTAATTGGTTTAGTGAAATAAAAGTAAATTCCTCAAAAAAAATTAGTTCCTACGATAATTCATCCGTGTGTTAAATTACCGTAATACCTCGCTAAGATCTTCAACTTATACGAAAGCCTTTCACCAAAATTTCAAATCTCCCGTCCATTCCTCTATTGTTTCAGTCACCGCTCTACGGATACCCTGAGTACACATAGACTAAACTTTGCAAATGAAGTTGTCTGCTCCTAACAGAATTTATGCTCGGAGACGCCTCAATTAGTTGCCATTTGTGTTAATCCGCAGTTGACCGAATGAGTCGTTACGTGGGTATAGTGGCTATGAATCATTGAGTCCTGCATGGACTTAAGTGGGGTATAATTTAATGTAGAGTAGGAATATATTATTTACTTTTGCATAGTATTTTAAATGGAGAATCATTAAAAGAAATCTTGTAGGATAACAGAAATTTATTAGAAATGGAAAGGAAATGCTTCGTTCGGATATGGACAGATTCTCAAAAAGGCAGATTCTCATGTGGACAGATTCTCATATGGATGAATTTTCATAGGGACAGAAATAGTACAGTCATGCATGAATATGAATTAATAAATTTAAAAGACTTTGTTTCTATAATATTATATGCCATAATCCCTCCGTAGGATAAGGACAGTGCATTATACATTCATCTACACAAGTTTATTACACACTAGCTGTAGCTTATCTGTCCTGATGCTACCGAAACGCCATATTTTTATTTATATTCTCGAAGTACCTGCAATCAATTTCAATATTCTCTTTATTATCTATTATTTTCCCATTTCCTTCTTGTCAATATAGGAGATAATGTGATACAATACTATGGTCTTATTACTCAATACTCGCCATTTAGATAAAATTTCTAATTATCCGTCATGCTATGATATTGTATATCGCTTCATAGACATTTGCAATTTCGCTTATTATTTCTGCGTAATTATTAATATATATATGTCGATGTAAATAATTTTTTTTTCTTTCTTAGCACAAATAATGTTTTTAATTAATATCCTTTGATGAAAGTGATTGCAGTGTATACAGAGCCCAAAACAACAATTTTTGGAATTTAAATTTTTTTATGGATTTTTTATTTTCTTATTTTTATGTCTGTCTGACCGCGCATCGCGTAATAACCGCTTGACGGATTTTAATGAAACTTTGCATAGTTATAACTTATATATATGCTGGGGTAACATTTAGGGTGTTTTTATACAGATAAATTTTGAAGTTCCCACGGGAATTATGTGTTCACGCGAACGAAGTCGCTGGCACCGCTAGTATAATCTATGTACATGTACAATGAAATGAACGTACCCAGCAGATGCCTTGGCATCTTTACACCAATCCTTGCCTTAGTTTGAAGTAAATAAAGAGTTATCATTATTGTAACAGGGTAATTTATATAAAATTATCTAGAACAATAAAGAAAAAAATAAGATTATATTAAGAAAACGTCAAATAATATAAAATTAAATTAAAATTTCGCTATCTTGAAACGGCGAAAGTTTAAGTTTCATGGGTGTTTTAATAAGAAGAGGTACAACATCTCAATAAGTAAATAAAAATCGAAATCATTTTGCTGGTTTTGTAATTTTCATTTAATATATTAATGATAGATAGAAATGACACTCACAGAAGACTACCTTGAAACGTACTGCATTATCCACTTTATCTTATTTCCCCAATGTACGTACGTGTTTCGGCAATGAGTGAGATATGCCAGAGCCCATTCCCATCCCATCCTCTCCCTCCCCATTTTCCCAATCCATTCCTTAATCTGCAAAGGTAGGCAGCGCATCCGGCGGCGTGCCAACGTTTGTCATTCTGGTCTGATGTTGGCGGATGTATCGCGGATGTCTATGGACGACGGTATCCACTTACCATCAGGTGGACTGTATGCTCGTCTGCCGCCTTTTTTTTCGTATAAAAAAATGAATTTAAAATAGAAGGGTCATGTGGTGTCAGCGGTTTTACATTAACACCATCCTGTCTCTTCCCGTGGGCGGTGTAAAAGGCGAGTACGGAATAACAAATCCCATGGCTGTTTAAAGTTGTACACCCTTCACGCCCAAGACCATGTGCACGAGGAAGTACACGTTCAGCAGCGGACGAAAAAAAGGGCTTATTGTATTTTTTATAGAAATGAATAAATAATTTAATTTTGTTGTTTATTCCAACTTACTATCTCTAAACTGATCCAAAAAAACTTTCGCAACTTAAACAAGTCCACATATACATTCAAATAGTTTATTGCGACCGCGTTATTATGCGAGCGGTTTCCCTTTGAAGATAATAAAGTGTATTAAATTTAAAATTCTGTAGGTGCCTTACCTTGGGATTGTGGTCCGGACATCTGATGATGACCGCTGCATTCGTGTCACGTAACGTTGCTTTCCCAGATTTAGTTAGTCTCCACGTTGAGTTTTCATAAACTTATACCTTTCTACCTAACTTTCGTGTTATTTTTCATAAGATATACTTGACCTCATTTCAAGCACACTCCAGGTCTAATAAAGGAGTTTATATTTTACATCCAACAAATAGCAATATACCGATATGATTGATTGCGGCGCCAAATTTCCTTGTGATTATACCTAGGTAAAAGAGAAGACTATCTACGAGTATGCCTATGTTTGAAAATATGAATGTTCAAATATCAGTGCACTATTTTTATGTAATTAACTTTGCATGAACCTTAATTATTTACTCGCATTTTATATTAGTATCCTCGTTTTAACCTTGATAGGTTACTGGGCCAGGCCGCATTTGAATGGTTAATAAAACAAATAAAAGTTCACAACTTTATAAAGCAAAATTAGGTACTCTGTGTGAATCTAGTACATTGTAAGGGGTTCACGTGATTATTTCTAGAAAATCGGTGGTAAGTATGTAACTGTGTACTTCATAGAAAAAATGATTCATGTAATCCTAAGTTTGGTTAATTGTAGGTTATTCAATACTAAATAATGTATAGGGGGTGTATATATTGTGGTTATTGTGTTACTACCGATGAATGTACATTGCGCAATGTACAGGTTCCTATTGCGCTGCTATACAAAATCATTGTTAATTAATGGGGCAATAAACATACGAAAAGCTATAAGATTGGTGTAACCTCTTTGAATTTGTTAGAACAATGACATTTCCTTCGATTAACATGCTATGTGCCTCTGTCTGTTTCCTGTGTTTGTGTGTCAACGTGTTTGTGTGTGTTTAACGATTGTATTTCGAAATAGAAGTATAGTGTACAATACAAAATATTTGACTTCAAAGTGGACTAAATAAGTAACAGATTAAAACGTTTTAAATAACTAATTGTGAATAGTGATTACAAATTGAAGGTTGTGCATGTCGGTATGTTGAGTTTGTGTGTCAGTTTCAATGAGTGGTAGTTAGAAAATAAAAGAATGGTGTTATGCAAAAATTATCACAATGGCTTTATTAAAGTATATAAATAGTATACTCGTGACTTATATGAACATTTATTTACACATTATATACAAATTCACATATTCTACAGCAGTCTTATAGATTGTATTTACACGAATATTATGAAACGCCCTTTGGAACGGCGGGAAATTACAAAAATAGATTAAAATCTTAATTATTTGGTAAAGCGCGCGCGCGATTATACAATATTCACAAAAAAGCTTGACTAAATACTTTTACATTTTTGAATCGAGAAACACTAGACTAGACAAGATAGGCTTGACCTGAGGGCTGGGTGTCAATTAGTGGTGGAGGCGGTGGCCAGTGTCTGAAGTCCCGTCTGCGACTCGGGTTATTGCCACCTAGTTCTAATGACGAGTAATCTGAGTCAATGGACGAGTAAATATGATCTGATGGAGGCCTATTATCGGGACCATACGAAGCAGTCTGAGCTTGCTGGTGCCGCACTTCCATAAACTCTGGAGCAGCACTGACACCATCAGCAGAACCTCTCATTTTCTCCGTAAAAGAAAATGATCTCATCGTACCATTCTGCACTCCACTGCTTCTCATTGTGTAAGAATTAATATTGTTTCTATAACTAGACGATTTTGACTTATATTTCCGATCTGGCATCGCGTATCGCAACTTCTCCCAAAACTTATTTTGGCCCCATCTTATTCTGGAACTTGTCTTCAAATACGGCCTTAAGTCAGGATCGCATTCGGCTTCAGGAAGCACCGAGTTATCTTCTATTATAATTAAACTATAAATTCGAGATTTTATTATTTCATGCAGCGCTTGGCGAAACTCGAAACGCGACCATTCAGTTTCAATAAAATTTCTAGTTAGCACGAGTATAATGCGTCGGGATGCTTCCGCGGCTTCAGGTAAAGGTAACGTGCACTGCATATAAGCCACGTTGTTTTGCGGTATATCTCTATAGTGTAAACATAGGTGATACGAAGGGCTTCCATTTTCCATCTCGGCAGCTAACGTTTGAATAACAAAGTCGTCATCCTTAGGGCTGTAGCAAACATAAGCATCGTATAATTTATCAGTGTCGTCGTAAGCTCCAGTGAATGGAAACAATCTTATTCCACAGCTTGTGTAGAGCCATATGCGAATTGTGTCTCTGAATAAGAAGATCACGAGGATGACAAGCATGATTAACATGAATCCGGAGAGTGTAGTCACCATCATGGGCATGTAATTTGAGACCAACATGTTATCTATTACAGAATCTCCGGCATAGTAATCGCTGCAGATCGTACCGTTGAGATTGAGCTCTTTTTTTTGTGGTGGCTGTGCGTCAGTATTCCAGCACCACACGTCTGTTATGTCAACAATTTTCGGTACGTTATCGGATATGAACGCTGTAAACCTTTGTAGATATCTGCATTTACACGACCACAAATTATTTCCCAGTGAAAGGGCGTTCAAACTCATTTTATTATTTATGTTCCAAATTGTAAAGTCTACTAATCTATTACCATCTAATCTTAATAATTTTAATGAATTTAACGTCGCAAAAGTTGAATTCGCTATGAAGCTTATGAAATTATCTTGCAAATACAACTCATTAAGCTGCGTAAGATGTTCAAACTCGTAGCCCTTTAAATGTTTTAGTTTATTGTTTCCAAGATGCAGAATAATGAGGGAGGATAAGCCAGCGAATGTTCTATTCTGTATGTTTTCGACTCCACTCGAGTTTGCATAAAGCGATCTCATATTTTTTCGGCCTATGAATGCATAATTTTGTAATTCTTTAAAGTCATTCCCGTCTAAATAAACTTCGGTCGCATCCATGGGTATTTTGTTTGGTATTTCAATTGCACGTTGACTAGAGCAATCAACAACATTCGTATGCCAGGTCGGGTCGTGATAACAAGAACAGTTATTGGGGCAGGTCATTTGGCAATCGCAAGCTACGTAATCACAGCAGTGGCATAGAGTGAAACAATGAGTCTCGTACGTGCACAAGAAGTCTGTTGATTTCAAGTTGCTCAGAGGTATGTGAGTGACGCCCCTCGTATGCGTCATTTTACACAATACATTCTCAAGATCCATTATTCTAGGGTGTTGTCTCATTGCAGTCATGTTGTTAATTAAAGGCAACCATTCCATTGAACAATCGCAATCAAACGGATTTCCTCCGATGTAGAATTCGGGCAACGATTTGTTCAAGGGTACCGGGGACAACCGGAGGCTGTTGATATCTAAATGAGATATCTCATTTGCGTAAATATCCACCCGAGTAAGATTACGTTTCTCCATAAATGTATTTATCTGTATATTGTTTATGTGGTTATTATTTATGAACAGTAGTTCTACGCTATTTGGAATTGCTAATGGGGATATTTCAACAATGCGGTTATGGCTCACATCCAATGTTTTTATGTGAATTTCATCCTTTAGTTTATAGTAGTTTCCTAAATGTTCAATAAAGTTTCCGTGGACGTCGAGCCATTTCAAATTACTAGGTATGAATGCGTAGTCGAACCACACTAAGTGATTTTCTGACAAATTAAGCCATAATAAACTTAATACAGCTGAAAATACTCCATTAATATCCGATATGAAATTACCATCTAATCGTATGGCTTCCAACTGTTTGTTTCTTTGGAAGCTACCCCTTTCCACTACTTGTAACTTATTCTTAGCTAAGTTCAACACTTGTAAACTGGGTAAATCCCAGAACATGCCGACGGTCAAGTTTCCAATTTGGTTATCTATTAATCTCAAACCGGTCAGTTGATCTAAATTCTTGAAGGAGCCGTTCTTGATATCCGATATTTGATTTTCTCCGAGATCTAATGTTTTTAGTAAAGATAATTCCCAAACAGCCGACGGGACTTCTATCAACTGATTTGAACTCAAATCTAATTCCTTTAAATCTGAACAATTCTTGAAGGCTTTGGGATCTATATTCACTAACAGATTATTATTCAAATTTAATTTACTAAGCACAAATAACCCATTGAACAGAAACTCATCTATTGTATGCAAGCGATTTTCAGCTAAATTCAGTGTGTGCAGGTTATATAAAGGGAGGAATGTATTTTCATCTATGTATCCAATAGAATTGTTTCTTAAATCTAAAATTTGTAGGAAAAATAAGTCCTTGAATGTCTTACCGTCTATCCTCGTCAAGCCATTATTAGATAGATTTAGAATGACTAAGCGTATAAGGCCAATAAATGTTCCGACGTCGATGTGAGTGCTCGAGAGCTGATTATTCGATAAATCTAAAACAAGCAGCTGTTCTAATCGGTGGAACACGCCTCTGGCTAATTCAAATAGCAGGTTATTATTTAAATATATTTCCCGTAACTCTTTCGTGCTTGCGAATGTGCCCTCGGGGAGCGACTGGATGTTGTTGTGTGAAATGTTTAATATTCGTAACGAAATAAGTCCATTAAACGTTTCACCCGAAATGTCTGTTATATTGTTGAGTTGAAGTTTTAATTCTTGCAGCCTTTTCAATCCAGTAATTTCTGATTCCTCACTCAAAGACTTAAGTTCATTGTTGCTTAAATCCAAACTGCGTAGGCCGGAACCGCAGCTATTCCCGAAACCGAGGCGATCAACACTTTTAATTTTGTTATGAGTCAGATTTAATTCTTGCAAATTATCCAGTGGGCAGAAAACATCTGACGGTATTGATTTTAAGTTATTATTTCCCAGATCAAGTGTTTGTAGTTCTCTTAATCCGTTAAAAGTTCCAAGCGAGAGCTCTAAGTTTTTATTCGGGCCCCAATCGTAGTTTTTCGATCGGATCGACAACTTTTTCAGTTCACGTAATCCTTCGAACGCGTTGCCCGGTATTCTGAGAAGTTTGCAGTTCTGGAGTGTTAGTTCAGCGAGCATCGGAAATCTTTGAAAATAGTTTGCTTCCAGATAGCTTTCGAAAAGGAGCAGCTGGTTGCATTGGACAGAAAGGCGCTTCGTGCCGTCTGAGGGTGCAGATGTCAAACTGGATCCATCGGCCTCGAGCGTTCGCACCCGGCACAAAGTGGTTCCTTCATCTCCTTTCGGCAGACGACTACAATTGTCCACGCCCGGAGCATACGCGGCATTAACACTCAAAGTCACTAACAAAATAGTCAGCAATTGGAACATTTTCTAAACACATTGGTTTATACCGATCTAAACGAAACGGTAGTTAAAACATGGAGTCACTGTATCACTGTGATTTTAGTTATTGTGACATGTTTCAGCGCTTTTCATGACATGCTTTTCACTGCACTGGTTTGTGTTTACGTCGCGACGCACGTACGTTCGGCATCGGAGGCGACGCGGACGCGTGACCTCCGAATCATGGTTCGTGTGCAACTGTCGTGTCGAAGCGCTCTACTTGCTAGTCGGGTGAGAGTGGTGCGCTCATAGCCGCCCCTCTGACAATACTCCCCCCGCACCCTCGTCCCTACATAGTTACACGTTCCCTCGTATGGCGCCACTTGCGCGCCCAGCCGCTCTCGCACAATTATATAATGTTTTCTTAATCAAGCCACCGCCGCATGGAGTTAAAAAAGGAAACGTACTCCTAAGAAATTATGATTGCAGTTGCGTCGTGTTGTTCCTCGAATGACTGACTGACAAATTGATGAATTATTTATTGTTTATTGCCCAATTTATGATCTAATAACATTCTTAATCTTGTGGAAACTAAAAAAATCAATTTTATTACAGTTCTTTTTTCCTGTCTTAACAGAGCAAAAGTCAAAAATCTATAAAGAAAAGGGCGGACAGAAGCGATAATCAAGTTGGTACAAAGTGCAGCTATGTTACCACGGGCACCCTTAATTCCTTTGTCACTTATTGAATTCCCAACTCACATACTTTGGCGACGATACCCAATAAAGCTAGTTTGGCGTTTTCTGCCCCTTCACATATTTTTGTCTAAAGAAACGCACAGAATTTTCAAATAGAGAAGGGCTACCATTTTAGGGCAACAAATTCCGGTATCTCGTACGTACGAACCAGAAGAGGTGCAAAGTTGGTGGGAGTTGATAATTTGATTTCCCTGTTCGACACGTAAAGTCGTTTACGGGCCCAACTAGAAGTTAGCTGCGTACAGAATACGGGAGAACTTTGGAAGCAAGCGTCGAGAATAAAGATACGACAATGGCGTTGTTTGTGGCTGATATTTGGGGATTTCCTTGTGACAAATTTTAAAGTTCGCTCTATTTTGTAAAACTTTGTAAAAGTGAAAATAACGTGATGGAAATCTCACAGGTGCCGTGTTATGAAAGTAGTTAGCGAACGGTCTCATGAAACATGGCGTCGTTAAATAAAAACGCGAGACAATTTCCCTGATGCAACTCCATAAACACCTATCTAGGTCGCGGCAGCACTATGAGACGACGCAAAAACTGTAGTTAAAAGAAAAGTTATCCTGCTTAAGTGATAAAACATCTCGAGGACAACCTAAAAACGGTTCGAGTGCTATGATATCCTTTAATATTAATGTCTGGTGACATCGTATCCTGTATCAAAAGTTTGCGCTGTCGAGAGTTCTTAGCGCTAGCTTGATAAATGACTTCTCCCACTTTGGCGAAAGTTGCTCGCGTATTTTTTCTTTCGTATCAGGAGGCTGGATGTCACAGGCTGGTTCGAACGTGCCCGGACTGTTGATGACGTTTCACTAACGCGACCTCGTATCATCCCAACGGATTATTCGGATCGCTGTCGCTTTAAAACTCACCTTTTTATTTTCTCCGATTTTATTTCCCTATTTTGTAAATTTCGTTTGCCGAAAACTGCAATTGTTGTATGTGAATGTTCTAATATAAAGTATTACAAATAAAAAAAATCTGTCACGGGCTCTAAACAACTGAAAGAGTTATTTTATATTTTTTTTTTATAGAAAGATAACCAACAGACAGTGAATTTGAAGGTAAGTGGATACCGCATGGACACCCGCCATGGATACCCACCATGCATACCAACATTAGTGCAAATTGCCAAAAGTTGACACGCTGTTAGGCGTGTCGTCTACCTTTGAAGATTTAGGAGTGTATCTTGAGATTCAGTCTAGAAATAGGTTCAATAGGGCGTATAAGGGATGAAGAGTTTTCCTTTTTCAATTTCAATTCCCATTTTTCCTTGGGGCATAGGTAGACGGGGAGTAAGTGTATAATGCAATGAGATACTTCCGTTATCCCATTACACTCACCAATCTATGCGACGGGATGGGAAAAGGGCTCTGTATATCTTACTCACCCCCGAAACAAGTCTATATTAATGTAATTATTTCCCAGCAATCTCATGTTCCATAGGTACAGATGACGTTAAAAAAACATATACTTATATCTATTTTCTATTTATTTCTTTAACGTTACCCATTTCCTATATCCATTAATTTATTATAGTAAAACAATCGTTAGGGGAATTTATCCGACTCATTAATAAGAAAGACACGACTTCGTGCATAGTTTAAAGTAAATGCAGTGTAATTAAAATGCACATTATTTTGCACCTCGAGGCAAAATTTATTCTATTGTATATCTGAGATCAAGTTGCGTAGAGAATATGTCTTGGGAGAAAATCCTGTTATTGCTGGCCGTTATCTGCGTGGATATTAACGCATTGCCACCGTATATCAGAGACTTTCCTGCCCCAAGAGTATTTATAGAATAGATATCTATTCTAAGATAAGCAAAAGTTTTGATTTTTTAAATTTAAACTTTAACAATAGATTTAAGGTAAAATCTAAAATTATATGAGCAAAGCGAATTTATTTTCAGTATGAACATACTGAATTCGATTAAGATTTTCTAAACTAAAATTTCGTTCATTCTGTTTAAATTTGAAGTCTCTAAATTTTTAAGATCTGTTATTTTGATATTTTTTAAGTCCTCCTCTCTCCTAATTGTTGTGACTTATAGGGTCCATAGTAATCTCATAGTTTTGCTTAAACATCTGATTTTTAACCGGTGGGGTCTCTCTATTTCGTTGCTATATTTTGTTTTCAATATACAATTTAGTAAAATATAAGTAATATTTTTTAATATATAGTTTTATTAAAATAAAAAATACCTGCTCTTAACACGGAATTTATTTCCCGAAAACCAATAACTTTGTTCTACTCCTTAACATTTTCAACATTTTTCTATACAAAAATAAAAGTTTTATATTACCTACCTAAAAATTAATCTACCTTGTGATAGAAATATAATGCAAGAAACAGAAATTTCAAACGGATGGTGTATTAGAATACAAAAAACGAAAAGAATAGAAACAAAGCGGGCCGAAAATAATAACAAAATTTGGTTAACAAATAAAAACAAAATATTGTAACAACACTCTTTCGAGTATTGTCTCTTTCCAAACTTCTTGCTACTAAATTATAACGACTGGACGCTAATGAAAAACCAAAATTAAAATTTGCTTCAAACTCTTTGATTCGATTGGATTTTTATTCATTAATTTTCGATCTGTTCTGCCTATTTCATTTCGGTAAAGCTGAAGTGTATCTGTATGTTTGTAAATATGAGTATCTTATAAAGCGCTTGCAATTGGTCATGTTACTGAAGTTCTCCTGTATAACAATACACTTGAAAAAAAAAAACACCTTATTAAAGTAATTGTTAATGATCCGTTTAAATTTATAAAATCAGTTTCTTAACTACCTCTAATTTATTTCAGTGTTTTGGGTCATTTAACTGGGTGTCATTTAATTTCTAGAATCCCTCTCTACCATCCGAGCAAACGTCGCAGTATAAAGTTCAGAAAAAAGTAGTTACTTTGAACGATAGAGATATTTCTTCTGTCCACAGGATGTAATAGAATCCTTCTTAAAGCCTGAAGTCAAGGATTCCTTTCATGATTCTAAATTAATTGAATAGAAAATTATACTGTTCTTTTTTGGAATACAAATCATTTTTAAACCAATTTACCAAAATACAAAGCACGAAAAATATTATATTTGAACAAAAAAAAGTACGTGAAACTATGTATCAATTAACTCAAAATCATGAGCAGAATAAATTGATTTGAGGTTTCGTTTAATTTTGATTACACCCTGTATTGGCCTGGCCTAATGTGTTTTCTACCTTAATGCCTAATAATAATGATATACACTCTCATAGTCTATGCAGTCAAAGTCACTAAGGTTGCGTGCGCCAGGTCTATCTGCAGAGAAATCTGCTCTAATCGGCACCTGCGGCCCGTTCCCAATACAGGCCGGCTGCGACAACAGCCGATTGCATGTTCTATTCAAATTGTAAACGGCTTTACAACTGACGGATTTAAAAATAAGGGTTATATTGGTATTTGATTTATACAACTGGATATTTGACTCCCATGTACATTAATTATATATTACAATTAAGTAACTTAAGTTAATAAAAAAAATATACGTGAAATCAGAACAATATATAATCTGATATTGTCTGAGAAAGATATAGAAACTTTAGTGAAATCTTAAAAAATAACGTAAATTGCTCATTACTCTTATTTAAAAACCGGAGCATGTTTCTTTTCTAAATATTTATTTCCTCTCTAACCAAATATTGCGTGGATGAGATCGCTTTTAGCGATAAGACGCCTTTTGTGCATTTCATTTAGTTACAATGTCTGTTATTCTTTAATTTAGTTTCGGTGTACAATAAAGAGTTTTGCCTATCTTTTCAAACAGAATTTTGAAACAGCAACATTTTAAGTTAAAAAACCTTAAAGTCAATAAGTTCAATCGATCCCTGCACAGATCTCTAAGGTCGCTTTTGCACAGGTCGCAAATATTTTGAAAAATGACTGGGTCGTGGAGGGCTTCGAAGTCTCAAGTTGGAAAAAGTCACTAGCATCATAATAGAATTAAGATCATTCACGGGCGGCATAGATAGCTGTAACACCCACCTTAGATATTTGTAAAATTAAATTAAGTTTGTCGTCGTAAAATTGTCGAAATTATGTAGAATTATGAATTAGATTAATTTTGGATTATGTATCGAATTATAAACCAGAATTTTTAACTGTATTATCTACCATATACGTAGTTTTGTTAGTATAACATAGAAAAACTATCTTCTTAAAGTATCTCAATTTCCTTATCACTCTTCAAAAATCAGACATTTGTGAAAATCTTTCATAAGATCGTATGAGTTAGATAATCGTATCGTATAAAGAGCATTATAGAGCTAAAGGCGATACCATAACACATAGATATCGACGATCTGCAGTGAACCAGACAAAGCGACAAAATTTAGAATCGAAACCCATTCAAATTGAAGATGGTGCCGATAAGAGTAACAGTAGTATTGCTAATAGGTGGAAGACATGTTTATTGATTTTATCTAACTCGTTTTGGTGGCGGCTAATTTTTATTTAAATTTTTATTTTAGTTCTCTTTAGAGATAAGGAATGAATTTTTACGTGATATACATAGAGCGACAAGCGTTGAGGATCTACATGTTTAAAAGAGTGGACTCGCCAACCCGCTTGCCCAGCGCGTGGCGTTTGAAGGCTATAGATTCCTCATGCTCAAGATAGTATTCATGGAGAAGTCCACGTCGATACTGAAAGGGCTGATTGCATTGCATTGCATACATAGAGCACTTATATCGTCGGTAAACAAATCATTTCTTTTTACAGTAACATGATTAAACCCAGATTTAAAAATATTTTTTTGTACATCGTGATCAGTCTACCAATTTGTAAACATGGTCCGTATGGGGCATGTTTTACAAATTTACTCCCTATGGTCCCCACGCTGGAT
The DNA here is from genome assembly GCA_914767545.1 of Sesia apiformis. Taxonomy (NCBI): domain Eukaryota; kingdom Metazoa; phylum Arthropoda; class Insecta; order Lepidoptera; family Sesiidae; genus Sesia; species Sesia apiformis. Next base: position 5,345,781 of record OU611958.1, read on the forward strand.
TGTTGGCTTGATGAATTACCATACAATACCATCAGCTTATATTTCTATAGTCCTCTCCCAAGGCTCGTCACCACACGCGATCTTGGTCAAGGCTCATCCAGCCACCGCCGGTTTTCATTCCAGCCACACTGTATCAATGATACATCCCATGTATCAATGGTGTATCAAACAGCATGGTACTATTTAAATTAATTTTGTATTACTTCAATTCCCATTCATCATTGTCATCGAAGTGCCGATTCCATAATTAGTCTATTATAAATTGTATGCGAGACAAAAAAATCTAATAATATTTTATTTCAGTATTTTCTTAAAATAAAATTTTAATATCCTCTAAGTATTTCTTTAGTCACTCCTACTGATTAGTACAAGTTAATAAAATTCTATACTAGATCTAGAAACAGGACAGCAGAGAATCACTATAGCTTTACGAGTACCAATAGTTTCAGTACAACTCTTAGTCTAGATCCATGACTACATAAACACTTACTTGGTTGGAAGAGCAAAATTGTACTTAATGTCTCTTAAATTAAGAATGTGAGTCGTAAAGATCAAATTTTGCGAAACACTTCGCTTCGGTAACTACTTATGCAGTTGCAAACGCGTCTTAAAAGTCGAAGGCAAGATCTTAACCGAAGTGAATCGGCTTGTTCTTGAAGCGAAATAGTAAAGTTGACAACTTGCCTCTAGTACTTGTAAATGTCTTGAATAGTTTTACTGGGTGAAGCTCCTACCACGATTATTTAAGAAAGTTAAAATCAGGATACATTATGTTATGTATCACGTGTTTAGAAATTAATACATTGAAAGGATAGTTTAAAATTGAAGAATAACATATTAAGTATAAGTACAAAAAATAGAAGTAGTCCTAGACGTAGGAAATGTCATAGAATTCATTTGCTTCGATACTTTTAAATAGATTGTTCTAATTTCTCATTCATACGAATTATGATTATGAATTATTAAATGAATTATGAATTATTTTATAATGATTGAGTAAACGGGTTACTTACGATTTATTATTTATTTATTATAGCCGATATTTATGTCCAGTTACATGATATAGACAGTATACTGTGCAAGGCACTTAATCAACAAAAATAAATTCAGTGTGGGCAGATGAATCAAAATCGAACACGATGGAGGGTAGACAGATTTGTATGTCAATAGTACCAACACCTTCACCGGCCTCCACGGTCTCGCCGCGACCTCGGTACATGTCACTGAACGTAAATATGGCTATAATAAATAAATAATAAATGGTGACTAATCCGTTTACATAACAATTATTATATTCAACCGCGATAACAAAAGTTTAAGATCTTATGTACCGTTTATGTTTCGGCTTCCGTAGACGTTCGACCTCCATTTAAAATCGCAATCTACTAATAATTTTATAAAAAGCAACAAAATTGAACCGAACCCAAACCATTACCGTTCAGTTTCAAAACGTGTGAAAACCACTCATTGACAATCCAAATCATTCTATATCCCTTTTTCGCAGTATAAAAATATAAAAAAGATTACACCATTTATTAATACCTTATTTTTATACGAATAAACTCGTTTTTATGCCTGTAATAAATCTTTTTTTGTTATTATTATTATTATATTTAATAGTTAAATAGTGATTTTCTTACGTTTCGGAACTCCGCTTTAATGTTAATCAATTGATGTGTGAAAATATATGACCATTAGTGTCTTTATGGTGTAATATTGTCTACCATTTATAGACTGAGTCATTTATAGACTGAAAGATGACATTTAGTACAGTTCCGCTTCGGTTCAGCTTAAGTTGATTCTGTTTTATAGTAGAATTGGCCCCTGATCGCTGTGATAGAACATTAGATAATAGTCAATCAATATATAACATGAGAGATGAATATAACTTGAACATTTTTAAGAGTACAAAATTTAAATTTTCGATTGATGGTTACGTGAGATGCCTAAATATATATCAAAAGGCTATATATATCCAAAGACTTAGCTGACAATATGCTTGTGTATAAGATACTTGATTGTTAGTAGAAACAAAAAGATCTCGATAAACGATAATTGAAGACTGACTCAATCGAATACTCATAGTAAAAACCATTGTCTAAAATGTGAAGGCGCTACATGAGGAAATTAAAGGCGCTAGCATATTGTAATTGAGTTCGCGCGAGGGATATTACTAGAAGATTGCTCGTCAACTCGAGTTCTCGCTTCAATCACTTCGTATAGTTCCAATCCGGGGTACGAGCGTTGATTAAGCAAAATCGGTTCAGTGGGACACTGACGTTACCGTGTGTGCCAATCGATTGTGAACCGCATAGTTGGAATGGCAGAATGAGCTGTGTTTGAGTCTATCTGTGTGCTGTTCATAGAGATGGGGACTGTTTATAGAATGTATATTTGATATATAGGTACCTACCGATCTGCACTGGGCCTGCTTGGTAGACTATGAACCTACACCATTTTCTAGGGAAGTGCCCTGTAAATGGGACGTTATAGGCAGACATCGATCATATTTCATTTAATTAATTTTAAAGTTTATTATTCAATTTTTCTTATTCGCTTTTTTTCGGGATGGCTATATTCCTGTGGACTTAATGGTCTTTCAAAAGTCACCGGACATTAATGGTTTGGGGCGAGCGCAGAAGGCGCTCAGCCAGGAGCAAAGAGTGTATGCAGCAACGAGCCTAAGGGCCCACGTGCCGGTAAACCGGCGGAAGGAACCGACCGCGGCTTAGGGTGTTGCTTTGGGAGGGTACCGCGGGATCGCGAGTCGGCAGCTTCTTATTCGCTGTTGAAACTTGAAATGTATAAGATTAAAGAAGAAGCGTTAATTATAATATATTACAGTAAATTTATCATTATAGTGGAGTGTAAGCTTTCTCGGCCGGTGTCCATATTAATTGAATCTTCCGGGCTACTTGGCCGAGGCCTTCTGGAATCTCTTCTCTTTTTTCCTGTTGCGCTCGAGAAGCCGAAGAGATAACATCTGTCCGAAAGTGAACGCAGTCGCCACTGAAGATATCAACCGCAGTTGTTGACGAAACGTTTGGAAAAAAGAGAAGAGATTCCAGAAGACCTCGGCCAAGTAGCCCGGAAGATTCAATTAATAAATTTATCATTAATGAGTTCAAATAAAATTCAATCAAAATTAATGCACACTCACTATAAAGTGGCCACTACCCCTCATGGACACATATATCATCAAGGGCAAGCGGGTACATTACAAATCTTACTGAATATGTTGAATGATGGTGAAATAATCAATTATCCTAAGTACTACTGCCGTACTACTGGCGCAATTTCTTAGCGCCAGTAGTACTAATAAATATTACTAGTACTTACTTACTAATAAATAGTAGTTATTAGTAATTACTAATAATAGTAGTACTTACTAATAAATATCTAAATTGGCTGATATTTTTGGAAAATCCCTACCACATGAACGTACGGAGTTCTAAGGTTGTGAAACTTACAACGTTCTTGTTCAAATTTTAATTTAACATTAATAAGAAGCGAAGGAAAAGTTAAATTTGTTTTTGTTTACCTCTTTCTTAATCACACCCTCATTATAACTTCTCGCATGTGATAGGTATTGTAACTGTTATATTTACGAAAGGATGTTTTTCCTATTAGCGAAATTACCGTGGAGCTAAAATGACACCCCTATATTTATATATTTTTTTAATTAGTTTTGTGTATTGGAACAAATTATTTTCTCGTTTTATATGAGTCAATAGCCAATGACCATCACAAAAGATTCCAGATTCATCCTAATTATTGCGCCAAGTATCAAGCAAAACAACCGACATACCGTTGTAGACTAAAAAAGAATATACTCGCACTTCAAGATTTATTGTAATAACAACAAAACTGAAGAGAAGATGAGGCTGACTGATGATGTGACAGCACCATGCATGTCTGCCAACTTAGATTATTCATAACAGACACAAAATAAGTCCAATGTCCTTCCTCTGCCAGGACAGATTGAATAAAGGAAGGAGATAAAGAAATACTCAAAGAACCAGCTCTTACTATATATTATTAAAAGAAAACAGGTTTCTGCGACTGGAAACTTTGACTGAATTAGAAAATATTATAAGTCGTGCCAATATCTTGGAACAATGACCTTATTGTCGGCTCTAATATCTCAGATGTAACATTTTAAAAAGATAAAAAAAATTATCACTTTCTAGTAGGAATCGAAGTTGTTAGAACATTTTAACTATTAAACTATTTAAACTATTATTAACTATTTAAACAGAATCTTGAAACAAATAAATTATCGTGAATCTTAATTAAGTCAGAAAATCTTAATAATCAGAAAATCATAATAAGGTTCTTTTGCTTAGGTAACGTCACATAGTTATATAGATAAGCTAAGGCTATCTCTCTACTGTTCCTTCTAAGCGCCATTTTAGTCGGCACCACCGTCACGCTCGGAGGTCCCCCATAAGCAAACACTACGTTTCAGATATTATTTGCACGCAATTTTCACCGATACAACCAGGATACAACCATGTTTGAGTTTGTCACTGCAGGTACAAACAGTGTACAAAGCAAACAGTAACATAACTGTATATTATTATGTATAAACGAGTTGTAGTAGGTCAAAACGCTTGTGTTGCTGTAAAGAATTCGTGGGGCCGTATATAAGCGATCCAAATTGCAGCAAAAGTTTTATAGAAATTATAGTTATATTTAAAAAGGGCCTCATTAATATGAGATTAATGAGGTCCAGCCGCATATCTACGAGTGTACTTACTCCGGCGTTGTCGATGGCAGTGCCAGTAATGTCGAGTAGTCCGATTACGTCTTGTCAATTCACTCGTTCTATAAAGAAATTTAGTCGCGTATATGACTGCCATCTCTCTAGGTTCGGTCCAAAAGTCATTTTATACCGCGAACCCGTAGGCTGTCCACATTTCGTTCTTCCATCTGGCTCAAGAGGTCTTTCCATTAAGCTACGATATGGGGTTCTTCAAGAAAGCTGCGAATAGAATTTTGCAAAGTCGGCGGCGCGCCCACATACCCCCTGGTGTTGCAGGTGTTCATGGGCGGCGGCAACACTTCCCATCACATGGGACCGCTTGCTCTTCCATCTACTTCCCTATAGAAAAAAAAGGTTTCCCCGAATTTGTCCTAGTTCACCCGGACAACGTCCGGACGGGATTGTCTATAGCGATTTCTTTGTAATTATTCAACATTAAGTATTTAAAATTTCAATAATTTTCAACTAAACTACGAGACATTACCATCATGTGTGTGCCACGGACATTGGGATTTTTTTTATTTGACAAAGTGAACATTTTAAACGTAAATATCTTCAAAAAATGTCCGTTTTTCATACGCAAAAGCTTTTTGTCCGGTTTTGATGATTTTACAAATGACAGCCCTTAATTACAAACATTTTACAAAGACAACCGTGTGATGAGGATGACGTATCTTTGGAGGTTATGATCCGAATACATACTGGTTTTAGGCAGCTAGTTGACTCGACTAATTCAGTAGTTCGTCCCATAGAACAAAATACAGACACTAAATATAATTATTACTTTTATTAATTAAATCGCCCCACTTCTTGTTTCTAAGTTGTTTTTGTACTATCGCTCGTTTCGTTGCGACTCAAACCGTTTATGCCCAAGAGTCTCTGATTCACACACGATTATTTTCGGAATATCGCAAAGTTTGCTACTGATTGCTGCATGACTTTATAGTGTTTGTAGTTAATTATGGTAATGGACTGCAATGTAAACAGGTTTCTCGTCTCTATCCGGTCTCAGGCTATTTGCTAAGTTTGCAATGAACGATGGACGGTTTAGTTCCGTTTAGCATTTGCTCGGGTCTGAGATTGCATTTTGTTTCCATGACCTGTTGACTTCCTAGGTTCAGAAAACTTCCTATTTATTTATTATGCAATGCAGTAATGAATGAAAGAGGCTTTATTTCACTCTAGATAGGCAGTAGATAGGTGTTTTTTTATTCCCTACGAATGTGTTTTTTAACCAGTTTTAATCAAATGTAGGTAGTAAATTATGAGTAGGTATTATTTAGATTCCAGATCCCGTAATATAAATTATTTTTTAAAGTTGATTAATAATAATAGAACAGCGTTCGGTATATTTCTTTAAAATAAACAAACAAACCTACCATACCATCAGCCTATGCTTCGCCACTGCTGGATATGGGCCTCTCCCAAGGCTCGCCACCACACACGATCTTCGGCTCTTCGGCTCATCCAACCATCACCGAGGAACTTCTTCTAGTCGTCGATTCACCTGAAGAAAACGGCATGGTTATCAAAGGATCACTTAAATCCCTCGGCTTAAATTCTGACTTTGTACAAAACAAACAAATAAAACATGTTTCTACAAATATAAGGGCAAAAGTGCCGTAAAACAAATTTCTAACTTTCCACGAAGCACCCGCTCCATTTCGAATCGAAGTTTCATCATTTTAATTGAGTGAAAGAAAAACCTGCCGAAAAGCGAGCTCAGTAGAAACCTACATAAATTAAAAATATTTTTAGCGAATAATTTTCCATTACGATTTCAGTGAAAAATCTGTGTATACGAAGCGCAGAGGAATAATTGAGCATATTTGAGTTCGTACTTCCATGGAAATAAATCGCGAGAAGGCTTTACTAGTTGCCTAATTTATTTCATTAGTCATATTTCACACCGAGTCAGTTCTCGTTTCACTTAGCTCACATAAACCAGTACAAAAGACGTCACATTGCCAGCTACTATCATATTTAAGCTTATAGTATCTGTCAGTTGGTCTCAAAGGCCCGGAGTAATTATTCTCGTCTGTGGTTGCAGGTGCGATCAATTCGAACACGGAGCGTAGGATGGAACGCAAAATGAATTGTGATGAACGGGCACAGAGCGCGTGCTGAAGAGAAATACTGGCTGCCTTTTGGCGATGAAGTATTGATGGAACGCGTTTTGACATGAATATCAAATGAACTTTCAAATTGTTTTATTTTTCAGTCGCCGGTGCTGCACGCTGTACAGTTAGATTCGCTATATTAACAAATTATTTAATTCAGCTTTAGTTTTCTGCATATGTATATACTTTTATTACACTCTATACATTGGCTCTCATTCATTCTATTGAGTCGTCGAGTATACTTTAATTGTCGACATAATAAATGACTTAAGAATCATGTAGGTGTCAACATATATACGATGTGACTGTATGGATAATACTGTCCTTTTATTGTAAGGTATGTAGCTTTATCGATTTCAGTATTCGTCGAATTTTATTAACTTGTTCTACAAAACACGCCGTATTTTGTACACCACTTTTAGGTGCAGATTGTGATAAAAAGATATTAGAAGCGTTTGTGATAAATACTCCAAATTTTGAAGTTTGAAGATCTCATTAAAATACATTAAGTTTTAATTTTGACAACCAATAGACGAGTCATTACTTACTGCGAAATGTGGTACTTCCTCTGGCCAGGTGGACTGAGGACCGAAAGAGGTTAGCTGTCGTTGGATGAAAAGAAATTAAGATCGTGTGTAATGGCGAACCTTGGGAGAGGGCTATATATGGAGAGACAAGTTGATGGTATGATACTGTACAACCGTAACTAGCCCTTTTAACATTCACTGTTGGATATGGTTCTCACATTGTATCGTGTATGAGGCACGCATGGCCTGAAAGCGTCACGCTCGCTCCGGCTTCGACCGGTGACTCTTGAAAGGCCACTAGGGCCACAAGAACTTAGACATACACGATGTTGAGGCAATCAGGTTTTTAGTCGGTAGGAGTCCGACACTACCAGGCACCACCTAGGCTGGCCCAGCTAGACTAGATGGTGCCAGGTGTCCAATGCAGGATTTTCCTGATTGTCTCTCCTAACATAAAAAAAAAAAAAATACATGCTCGCTCCGGCCAAGCGGGTTGGCAAGTCCACTCTTTTAAAGTAAGTGTAGTTCCTTTTTCAACACTCACGGGAAGAAATGGGATGGTGTTATTATAACGCCGACCGACATCACAAGGCAAAATATAATATACTGATGATATACTGTAATATACATAGTGTTTTTTTTTTATAGAAAAAAGGTGGCAAACGAGCATACAGTCCACCTGGTGGTAAGTGGATACTGTGGCCCATAGACATCCGCGATACATGCCAACATTAGTCCAAAATGACAAACTTTGGCACGCCCCCGGATGCGCTGCCTACCTTTGGAAATATAGGAATGGATTTGGAGAAAGGATTGCGAAAATGGGGAGGGATAGGGTGGGAATGGGATCCAACACATCTCACTCACTACCGAAACACGTACATACATTGGGAAATATGATAAAGTGGGAAATGCAGTACATTTCAAGGTAGTATTCCGTGAGAGAGGGGTAACGAGGCAATAATCACTTTCATTATTGCCCATAAAAGGCTAAACCTACTATTTTGAGTAAATTATAAAACTTCCATATATAATTGTTAAGGCACAATTAACACAATATACTTTCCTGGAAAACTGCTGAGGTAGTTAGCAACTAACAGCAAATCGGTTCAAAACAATACAAATACTCTTCGCAACACCAAAGCACCATCGGTTCACGTAACGAAGGTAAAGCCGGTCGGCAGTGTCCTAACACAGTAAAGTAAAGCAAACAGTAAGCAACTATACATTTCATGTATAATTACCTACCCAACTCCATACGGAGCAAATGCCGCTCGATGGATGTAATAAGAGGGCCTTACCACAACCGCAACTAACCCTTTTATCGTCCACTGCTGCATATGAGCCTCCTCGTGCACGTTGTATGCATGACGATACAATGTGCATGCATACTCATGCATGAAGGATGTATGACCGTAAAACGCCACGCTAGCCAAGCGAGTTGAGGTTTGTAGTCATCTATTTGGCTTTATTATCCCTTAGACATCTTTTACGACACATACGGAACACACCATTCCTGAAGAACCTTACATATTTTGGTTATGACCCCATAACCAAAATATGTAGTAATGAACTCGCAAACGCTTAATCTGCTTCCATCCAGCAGCGAGAGTATCACTCAGGTTGTTCCATCTTGTTGAATAAAATACTGTTTGATGTTGTTTTAACGACAGCATTCACTATACTACTCAAATGAAAATCTAGTTAACTTTATAAGGTAGGCCCGATCCATAAGTTCAAAGTCACACAACGAGTTATCCAATGAGTTGTGTTCAAATTTTCTTTTGCGGAATAAGAAAATCGTCAAACAACGAAAGTGTTAGAATTGCTACGAGCTATTGCAATTGATAAGTCATATTTGTCGAGGCATCAATACACGACGGGATAAGGCATTCGATTTCGTTTCCCATAGAATTCCTGTTGGATAAAATATACATGCATGGTTTAAGAGGATCCGCCTATGAACTAATAAGCATCACCGCATCTCTAAAATCTGTACTTTGTGCATACAACGCGCACGCGGCCTTAAACCTGCGGTATGGTCTGTTACACTGGGTAAGCGTAAAATGTGTATATACTCCCGAGTATATACACATTTTACGCTTCAAGTTGCAGTGATACTACATAACATTATTTATATTTACTAAAATATCCACCTGTATCTGACAATGAAGAAGTTCGAAGTTTAAGACTACGTACCGAAAAACGTATACTAGATTTTCATAAATACTAGATAGTTACCAAGTTTTTGTGAAAGTAGTTTCCTTCAACTATTTGTTTATCCGTCTCGCGATCGATGCTATTGATAAGTGTGGTGTGTTTGTGCGTGAGCCGTGCATTTTAGGTTCTTATACAAAGACTAGCTACTGTTGCTCATTTGTTTAGTGGCTTTAATTAACAACTTGAGTCTAGTCCCAGCTATAACAGGATCAAAAACTCCAATTATGCCAGGAGTTGGCATGCGAGATAACAAGCAATTTGGCACAGATTATGTAGTAAGTCACAAAATACGGTCGAAATGATACCAGCCGGTATTATGGAGTTAGATTTGCAGGTTAACATGTGGCGGGTTAAATTTTAATAGGTGGGGGGATTATACAAGCATGAAGCAAAGTTTAATAAAGCCAAAAAGCATTAAGATATGGAAAACATTTTTTTCAGCAATCGCACAAAATAATAAAGATCTCCTGGTAGACGATATTTTTTTGAATTATTTCGTCGTTATTTTATCTCGATACGTAATGTTTTGGATTAACTAAAAGGCTTGCCTTGATTTTCCTTGTTTGTAAGACGTATATCCGATGAATATTTTTTTGAATTGTTATTGACAATTACTTTTGTTGTGCAAAACGAAAGAACCGAAAAATAGAATGTCGAAGATTTTGAGACAAACAGAATCATGTGAATGCATATACACTGCAGGTATCGTGCTATTCGAAATTCTTTGACAGTTTTATATAACATTAGATTGTGCCAATTTACTATAGAATCATAATATATAAAACTGTATAGTGATGGGCCTTGTAAAATACCTATACATATCCAGCAATGCATAGCAATGCATCGATATGTGAGTATTCTTACATCGATGGTATGTTATTGTATATATACATACCTGTACATATGTTACAGAATGTAAAGCGATTTTCTCATACTTTTTATAGAAGATGGTATACTGGGCGGGCCACGTCATGGTAAGTGGTCACTGTCGCGCATGGACACCTGTAATTATTGTATCTGTAATTACTGTAACCTAAATACGTACTTCGAAACGATTGGCTAACAAAAGAAGAAGAAGTTCTTCTTCCTTAACGACTTGTTTCCTACAATTAGTTGATCGAAGACGAAGGGACCTTTTTTATGTGAGCCCCTCCGCGGGAATGAACTCTTCGTGAATCATCCAGTTCCTTCTAGAAGTCGAGTATTCTTCTAGGCTTTTTTCATGCTTCCCATACTGTCCCCGGATTTCCGAGGATCTTGTTCGTTGAGATGCCACACCTGTGCACTGCGTTTCTTCAGCTTCCATGCATCCTCTGACTATCGTGCTGTCTGTGACTTCTGAAATGTATACATGTTTATTTAATTAATAGTGTCCTGTTAAGCTCCCCGTTAAGGTTGGATACCAGCCTATATTGTCATATTGTAGGACATAGATCTGAGGGGATTTTGTGTTGATCAGAACTTGCATAGAAAAAAGGTTATGAATTTTTGAAAGATCTATCTGTCTCTCTTGGCCTATATCTCCTTTACCCGGGTCGGATGAGAAAAATCTCCGCAGAAGATAAAATTGCCTTTTGTACATCTTTTATTCTTATTTCTTTAATTATTTATTTCATATTATGTGTGTACAATAAATTATCAAATAAATAAATCCCCTGTTTTATTCACATAAGTGAATTCACATCGCCGGGGGAAGCACTGCTATTCAAATAAATATTATTATTAACTTAATAAAACAAAGGAAACTCTCTCAAAGTTCCACAATATTTTCTGCAAATTCAACCCAATTGCGTTTGCAGAAACTTTGTACTGTTATTGGCAATATAAAACTAGGAAGTTTTGTTTACCGTCCACAAAATCTACGTTATTGGACTACGTAAATGTTTATTTCAGTTAAAATCAACTGTTTTTAAAATTGTAAGTTTCATTTTAAAAGAAAATATCACATTCAATTTTATGAAATTCTCAAAATAAATATTAATGTTACTAATATATTTTATACTTAAGCTGCGTATTTATACTTTATAAGTACTTAGAGCATAATACTGATAACGTAGCGGTAACTTGCTCATTTATATAAACGCCTGCGTTATTAATTATACATATGTTTACAGTAGATATGTTTCGCACGTCGACACACGTGGTAAGGTAAAAAGTAAAAAAAACATATCAATAAGATTATAGATAAACATAGATAAACATCTACAGCGGAATAATTTCATTTGCAACTTTTATGATTATAATAACGGCTAACGAAAATCTATTTAGACTTTATACGAGGAAATAATTGAAAAAAATATTTTGTACCAACACGCAACCCCACTGGCGATGTTTATTATTAAACCCGTATAACTTTAAAAGTCCGCCTGCAGTTTAAATCAACCGTTCATAAAATGGACTTATTGAAATGATCTAGTTATAGGGCTCAGAATTTATAACTATAAATATTGTACGATAACGAAGTGGTCTCTGACGGTAGGCTGCGGATTCGCAAGTTCAAAATCGCTCAGCGAGCTACGTAAAGTGCTATGCTCAGAGTCTCTTTGCTGAACAAAATCCATAACGAAGAGAATATGATCGAAAGTTGCTGACATAGCTCAAAGAATCAGTAAGCTGAAGTGGCAGGGTCCAGGCCATACTTATATTCTAATGTTAAAATTCTTTATACAATTTCTAATTTTTCACAATATGGATATAATTCGATTAACATCTTTAGGCAATATGCTTGTAATTACAGATACGAGTACACTTAGTGACCAAGAAAATATTCGAGACTTCAAAACCAGGATGTCATTCGTTAACTTTTGCGATGGTCGTCAAAGGAAAAAACCGCACAATCCTCTTCGAGTCCTTGTAAAAAACCCACTCGAACCGACGCAACATCTTGTCATTTCCCGTTTTACGCTTACCTCCCTGTAGATTTTTTGCGGTCTTTCTCCACGACTTACAGTAATACAGTAAAATAAACAGCTAAATAAAAAACCGCGTGCATTGTCCCGATTCGTTTACAAACAAAGATCCGTAAAACATCGTCACCGAAACAACGGGCATCGACATAAAACCATGTCATAATATAAATCTCACTTACATGGTTCCCGCTAAAGTGTGAAATATACGGTTGTTCAATATTTATACGATTTTTATTTGTGTTATTTATTCACAAGGCACGTTTTGTCTTTGAGACAAAAGGAGAGATGTCGGTATCTTCTTTTTAGTTAGTATCTGCATTCATTTTCGTCGACTTAGCTGGTATAAATAATGCATTATCACGCGTATGTCCACGAGAATGGTCAGGCTGTATGAAATTATCTTCCAATGTGTACGTAGGAATAACAAAATCAGATAGGTACATCGCATGCCTCGAAAACAGTGGTTCTTAACCTTTGAGACACAAGGGACCCTCGAAATACAGTTTTCTATAAGAAATAAAAACATTATAAGGTTTATTAAGAAGTGAGTACTCGTAAGAAGTAGTAATTACAAGGTGAATTCAATGTTTCATTAAATATAAATTACTTTTACAAAAATTACATTAACGACATTTTTGAGCTTGCACTTGTCATACCAACTGTTAGATCCTTGATACGGTATATAATTGCAACATGCTATCGATTATATCATTGTCTAGATATATTTTTGCTGAATAACTTCGCGGACCACTCGTAGTCCTGACGAACCATCAGTTAAGAACCACTGCTCTAAACGGTTCGCGAGGTAAAAGTTTGAGTAAACAGAAAAATATTTTTTTTTTTAATTGCCTCGACTTCTATTTTATGAATGAGAAATTTATTTTGTACCTTTAAGAGGCAATAGTGCGGAGTTTTAAATTGCCGTAAGAGCAGTAGACTTTTCTATTTGTACTCGACAGAATTATGCTTCGTATTTTTAAAACGCAATGCATAGCAAATTTTAATGCACAGTAATAGAATGCAACTAAAATGGAATCTCATGCCGTATTTGTTTTTACAAAAATCTAAATTAATACTGAAACCAAATATTGAAGTTTGTTACAAATTTCACAAGGTATAAAACTATATTGTTATGAAATTAAGCGTTGAGCGCTCGATCACGGACTGAGCATTAATGAACATAAAACTTAAGCTCGAGCGTTAAAGTTAAAAATTTTAACGTTTGGTACTCTTAAACCCTTGAAGGTAAAAGCTCGAATCTAAATTGTTAAGGTTTAACGTTCATTAGCACTTACTTAACGATTAAGTGCTCAAGTGCTAGAGGGAAGTTAGTTTATATCCCAAGAATGCCATTGATAGGAACTGCCTCTACGAATTCAAGAGGTTGCAGTTCTGCTTTGCAATGACCATCAACAGACCCCGAGGTCTGACAATGAAATTAGCCGGAGTTGACCTGAGTGAGGATTACTTCTTCCACGGTCAATTTTGTGCGGTTTGCTCTAGAATAAACTCTCCACCACCTGATAAAAAATAAAGGTATATTATTACATTTATAGAACAATGCAGACGAAGTCGCCGGCCAAAGATAGTAACACTATATAAAGCTATTAACTCATTTTGAAAAGTTGTATAAAACCAAAGGTTTTTGAAAATTAATGATATTATGATTTAAACCTAAACACCAAATTCTTAAAGCTCAGTAAAATGTTACTAGAATTAATGTCCAAAAAACTCAGGTGAGAGAATCGGGGCACCGGGGGCAAAGCGGTGTCTTCTTTAATTAGAATGCAAATTTAATAGCCTAGAGGCATTTACATGTCAATGGCTCCCTAAATAACGCAATCTGAGGCACAAAGGATTCGACCTGGATACTAGTGGCTGCTTACTAGCTTTGCCATATTGATCTCAGGTTTATGGTGCTCCAGAGTCTATGAATATCAAATGCGTATTAGAATTTTGGATGAGTTGCTCTGCTAAATATTGGGCAGGCAAATATTCCTACACTCTACTCGGCTGCCGCATATCAAAATAATTCTAACACATTTTATAGGAGAGCTCACTACATGGCATTTTTTTTATTAAATATGCTGTGTGGTGTGTGCCGGCCGCTTTAAAATAACACCACCCCATCCCTTCCCACGAAAAAAAGCTAAATTCCAATAAATCATACATTAATTTTAATTAAAAATAATTAGTACCTTATCTGCAACAACCTTATTGTAACTTTTTGAACTCGCGTTTTGTACGCATTTTTTATTGTAGGGTCTAAACGTGTAAAATTAAAGGTTTACCTACTTTTTTTCAATTCGATTTGTCGGCACGAGTTAAACCAACCGTGGTCACGAATTGATTAAAGAGACGGGTAGTCCAGGATACCAGGATAGGTAGGGGCTGCGAGCAGTTTTATCAACTGCCCACATTTGATCTTTATTGTATGTATGTACTTATAAATTTTACTTATGACTTTCTAATTTAATATTTTTTTGTTTATAGATTATATTTACATAGAAACATGCTCTAACATTGTTTTCTAAGATTAAGTAAGTAATAAACAAACTTAAAGATTTGACGAAAGTCTATATATACGGGAAAATGGATTTATTTTCTCAAATAATGTCACAATTTAAGTTATAGATAAAAGAAAATAAAACTTACACAACTTATGTAAAATCTTTATGTAAAATAATTTTGCAAATTCAAATTGGAGCGACAATATATTTTTGTTACCACATAACCAAAGTTAGTTTTTTTTCTCTTCATAAATGGCAACGAAGCAATTAGCACATTCTGCCAGTATTGAGTTTTTCTTCGTTTAAGGCAATTTCAAAGTCTAAACTTATCGTGTCAATGTTCAGTCCCGTTAAAGTAAGTCAGAAGTCGGAAGAGGACTGCTTGGAAGCACACGAAAAGCGCAGTCCTACGCTTCTATTTGATTATCACAAACATTACGCATATAAAATACTTTGAAGTTTAATAAACTATCACTATTATTAGACCACAAAACGAACAACACACATTTTTTATAACAATCAAACAAAAGCTTTCATTTCTCGAGTTCCCGCTAAAAGTCCTACAATGTTTCTCTTTGCATTGAAGGGTCAATAAATAAAGTGTCTAAAATTTAAAAACTCTGACGTCATCGAAATCCCCGCCCGGACGCGCCTCGGACGCCCTCTAAGCTAAGATAGGAGGACTTCTGTTTAGGTCAGTTTTATAATTGTCTCATATTTCGGTCTAACCTAACCTAACAAGAACAAATTGAAGTCCGGTGTGATATAGTCAGATAACATAAAGACGTTCTCAACGAATAGATAACACTATCAAATTGAAAATCTAATGGCAACCATTTTAAAGAAACAAATCAATTACGTAGCATTGTAAAGGCTTCTCATAACTATCGGCGACTGTCCCTATCCTCTTTAATACCCTCTCACGGGCACAGTTAATGCAAGTTAAGGCCTCTTACTGCGATTTATCTCAATGTAATATTCTGATCCTGCGGAAGATTCTTCTGACACGCCACCAGTCTTACTTGATCTCCCAATGGCCCCTTAAGAAGGGAAAAGAAAAAGATCGATTTGGAACTTAGCATCGCTTTAGAAGGTCAAGAAAATCTGGCGGTTATGCAATGAGGGTTACAATGGGTTTCGTTTCTTCTCTATTAAAAAGTAATGGAAATTCATAGGCTGTTTGCTCTGCAAAAATCTCGTTAGAAGCATACCGTGAGACTTGCATAGCGGAGATTAATTTTTAATTTACCTACCTTGTTATTAATTGCTCGGTTAAGTCTCTTAGAAAGTCTTAGGAAAATTGAAATAGATGTTTTAGTATATTACATCTATCTATACTGGTACCTTCACTAATATTCTTGTAAAGAACTATGTTATGTAACATATATTGAACTAGACTTATTTAATTTAACTATTGGCAAATATAAAAATATGTTGAACAAAATTAATTAAAGCATCGGTTCTTAACCGATCTCTTTGAATAGCACAGTTTATGAGTGCGTTTCTGATTAATAATTTGTGAACACTATTCTGTCCTTGCACTATGTTTATTTCATAGTGTCATATTATGTCATTCATAGTGTAACTGCTTGTGTTCCATATATAATAAAATAAAAAAATACAAGTGTTACATAAGAATCTAACAATAACAATAAGAATTTTATTCAAAATTTGTATCGAAGTTTATTTAAAATTTGTCACATCATGTTACACCGATTTTATTGTGATATACATATACATGTTTCCAAGAATTTCAAGATCAACATTGTTTTTTTAATTTAATTTTACAATTTAGATTTGAGTCA
Source organism: Sesia apiformis (assembly GCA_914767545.1). Classification (NCBI taxonomy): domain Eukaryota; kingdom Metazoa; phylum Arthropoda; class Insecta; order Lepidoptera; family Sesiidae; genus Sesia; species Sesia apiformis. Next base: position 5,362,637 of record OU611958.1, read on the forward strand.
AAATTCACAACAAACGTGAAATAACGTAGACGTGTATTATTTTAACAATAACTTCTAAAATTGTAAAATACATAATATGCTATCAATTATTTTTCAGTAGCTCAATTCTGACGAATCTGTCATATCAACTTAAACAAAATCCAAAACTAATTTATTTGCTAACCTTATTAATTACCACAATAATCGTTTTAATCTAAATAGAAACAAAACAGCGCCACCTCTATTTAGTGTCCGTTTATGAGACGCTAAATAAATAAAGGCATACGAATGCCATTAGTGTTATTACACTTTTATAGCAGCTTATGGCAGGTATATCACGTAATATAGGTGGGGGGATGAGAGTGGAAAAGACGGGAAATCTCATTAATGAGTTTGGACCAAATCGAAAGTGTTAGCGATTTGATTATTTGTTTATCGACATAAAGTACCTTTTAGTTTGTTCACTAATATTTTGAAACATTCCACGGCCTTAATGGAAGTGACATGTTGTTACAGGCAAACAAAACAATTACATAAAATTCAAAATATTTTTTTAATACTTATTTATAAAATATGAAAGATAAAACATTAATTAAGAATAGAAACTTAAAATATATATAATATGTACACCGTAGTTTCAAATGTGAGATATACCTAATGTAAAAAGATGTTATCAGCAATTTTATTCTCAATTTTACATATAACGCACTCTCTTGAAAGGTATCAATGTTACAATTAGCTACAAATTCGTTGTAAGATCGCATAAATCACTCGACAGATGCGTCTGCATCTAGATTCATTTTGGAATAGAAGCAATTCAAAATGTTGCGAGACCTAGATCTTGGAATGGGCCCTATTATAACTAGATGATAGTGATAATTTTCCCTTAATTATTAAACTGATTATAAATTTACTTTAGCTATTGAATATTAGAGTGATTTTAGAACGGTGATACCCTAATATTATCGACTCTCATTCGTGAAGTCGTGAGCCTCGTCCGGCAAAACTGAGGATTTACTTAAGTACGGATTTTTAAAATTATTATTTGTTCGGAGAGAGGAAATATATCATGAGGAAATAATGACCAAATAGTATTAATAATAATAATAATTTATTTCGGACACAGAATATCCATATTTGTTAGTAACAATTAGACTTGAACCATTGTAAGTATATATGTACATTATATTTATAAACAAGGCTAAAATAAAAAATAAAAATAAAACAACAATTAATGTTTTACCAATTTACAAGTTACTGCTTATTTTGTACCTACTACCTTTTTTTAAAATTGCATATATGTTAGAATTTGATTTTAAATTTATATGAAATAAATCTATTAATTAAAATATGTAATAATAATAGTGTTTTTAGATGAGTGTGACTGTGGACATGTGTGTGCGTGTGTGATATGTGTAAATTCAGGTGAGTAGGAATGCTTAACATAATGAATGAAATTATCGATGCCAACCACCACTTTGCACCCATTGCCATTATGTAAATATTAATATTGACCAGTCAAGCACGGCTTCGTCCGATAGGGCCATCATCGTCACCCTCATCAGTCCCTTTATCATCCACTGTTGGACATGGGCTTCCTCGTGCACATCGTGACATATGCATCAGGGATGTACGGGCTTAAAACACCACGTTGCGCTTTGGTTATGCGGGTTGGCGAATCCAATCTTTTAGTGCCGATAATACAACGTTCAAAGTCAAAGGTTCAAAGTCAAACCTTAGCTATATGTAGCTCGATAGGTTTAAGTAAGGATTATCTATTACCATTTTCATCAATAATAATACGGCTATGCTCTTTCATCTTTTACCGAGTCACAATTTCAGCTTAAGCTTAAGGTATAAACCGTCTGGGTTGAATGTCAGGAATTAGTTTTGTCGGTGATTTTACTGAAAAAATATACTTAGAATAAATGTGAAATGTTTATTTTAGGAGGTGCTAGATTTATGACTTTTTAATCTCTTAGAGTGAATTTAAAATTATCTTAAAAGTGAATTTCTTTCGTGATAGCTTACAACTTTTGTTCTAGGTCTTTTTAAAATTCACCACAATTCAGTTTTTTCACACAAACCCACTCACTCGTATCGTGTAGGTGCACTCGCACCTATTTACATAGATGTAGGTATCTAATAGTAGTGGTTCAATAGTAGCGGAAGCTGTTAATGAATGATGTATGAGTCGTTGCCGTTCATAGTGGCGTATAATAAGCGTAATACAACGTAACGAAGTCAGAGACTTCATTGAAAAAAAAAATACTTTTTTTGGAGAAAATATATATATCTAGCACATAAACTCTGTATATAAAACTAGCAGCCTGCCCTGGCTTCGGACTCAAACATAGCCTTTATCCATATGCTTTAGGGAACTCAAACATAGCCTGTGTTCATTACTTTAGTAACATTACTTTAGTAACTTTACATTACTTTAGTTTCCTAAAATGAGAGATTTTTCAAAATAGATCATGTTGTGTTTGAATTTATAACCTACTTACCAATAATTTCAAGGGACAAGATTGCACTTCTGCACATTGTCTGGTTTCTCTCTGAAAATTACGATTCTCTATTTATCTAAACGGGTCTCAACGCGTATGTTTACATTATTTATTTTATTCGGTGTTTCGGTTGGATTGCATCAACCGTGGTCACGAGCTGACTGAAGAGACGGGTAATCCATATCGAGAATTGGGAACAGTTTCATAAATTACTCGCATTTTATTTTCGTAGTCTTCATAGATCTGTGAAAAATCTACTGTCCACGTCACCCTTCACTCACAGGATACTACAGTAAAATGCATGTAGGCATTGCATTTCTCACTTTATTCAATTACGTACGTTCGTGTTTTGCTAGTATGCTAGATATGCCAGATCCCATTCCCATCTCATCCTGTCCTAACTTTTTCCAAACCTTTTTCCAAATCCATTCCATCATGTTAGTTCAATATATTCCATTCTAGATTGATATTGACATGTATCGCTAATGTTCATGGGCGACAGTATGGTGCCAGTAGATAGAATTCCAACTGATCTTGAACTACTAGTATTACTTTTCTTGTTACTAAACCAGGCTTACCAAAAAGGCTTATTACTAAAAATAGATAATAAATAAGTCACCTCCCACTCTGTTCTTATAATTTACTCGTTGATTGAAATTGTTTAACAAGTTTCATGCCCACGTACAATGTCACTAAAGGCAATGTTAAGAGTAATTTTATAAGGATGGGTAATTAAATTTTATATTATGAGTCGGATATAAACGCGTATACTTCTTTCTATACGGAAAGATGGTGACGGATGAACCGACAGTCCACCGATTGTAAGTGGATAGTATACTGTCGCCCATGAACAGCCGCCATACATGCCAACATCAGTCCAAAATGACAAACGTGTCACGCCCCCGGATGCAGAGCCTGTCTTTGAAGATTTAGGAATGGATTTGAAGAAAGGATTGGGGAAGTTGAGACAATGGTGTAATATAACGTGACGAGGAGATATCGAACGCTTAATAATAAACCAGCACAACTAAAAATTCGAGAGAATCTTAGTTTTAAAAGTGGCAAAATTTTATTAACTCTGTTGTTCATCAAGATTACCAGATAAAAACCAAACCACCTATTAACAGATAGAATATGTTTATACACACAGAGAAATAGAACAATATACACGCAAACACACACACACACACACACACATACAACTGTTTTGTATACTGTACATATTTTATTTTTTTCGTTATTTAATTATTCTTAGTGTGCTTAACGATATATAGATTTTGTAATAAATTATGAATATCTGTTTTTATTACTTTTAAATCAGTGTAGGGGGAGGTACTGGCTGTCAAGATAGAGAATTTTAATCTAGTTTGTGAGTTAGGGGCTCACTCAAAATTTGGTATGTAACAAGTAGTATGTGGTATGGTATGTAGTAAATTACAAAGAAAGCAATGGTTTAAAAATATTTTAAATATTTAAGTTTTTATTAAATATGTATTTTAAATTTATTATAATCTGATTGATACCGTGCAAAGTAAATTGTAAAAAGTAAGAGCTTGTCCGCCATGAAACTGTACTCTCAGTTTGGCGGAACTATGTGTTATAAAAAATACTGAATAAGATATAAAAAATAAGATGCTTTGTACTTCTAACAATCACTTTAGTACTAAAATGATTAAGCAGTAGCGTTTGCGACAGCGATAACTAATTGCCTTTTATACACTGTAGATTTAATAATAAAATGTAACATTTGCCATTGAAATTTATACAACTGCACGATTTTGAATCACAATCTGATCAATAACAAATTATATGTATAACAGCCCGCGTCTTTCCACTGCTGGATATAGTTCACTCCTAAGGACTGCCACCACACATGTCCTCAGCTCTTCTCATCGAGCCACTATAGGCGGTCCAGCTACGTTTCCCGGTACATGGTCTCCATTCGAGGACTCATCCTCTCTAATAAAACCTCCTAATTACAACGCAAAACAAATTGAGTATATACAATTTGTGATTGCAATACAATAATGTAATGTAACCAGCTCTGTCAATATCCACTGCTGGAGATGGGCCTCGTCATGCACAAGACAATGTGCATGAGGGATGCAACGCATTAAAACACCACGCTGGCAAAGCGGGTTGGTGAGACCAGTCGTTTAAAGGTTGTCGCTTATCCCAGAACCACGGGAAGAAAGGGGGTGGTGGTATTCTATAGCCGACCACTCCATACGGCAGTTTGTAATTCATCTGTATAAAAATATTTTTTGGGAATCAAGCCTCTCTACTAAATCAAAAAATGATTTATACATTTTTGTGTTAAAGTATCTTCGCTTATTAAAGTATTATTCTTATACATTTAGTATCTTCGCACCAATGTTTTTAAAAATATTTTTATTAGTACCTAAATAAAAATAATTGTTATTTTAACTAAATATACAATTAATTAATATTATAATTAAAATCATGCCTTAATTCAATGAATTAAAAAATATCATTATCTGAAGTGGAGCCATGCTAATTACGAAAACTTTAAACTTCAGTTTTCCACACTTCACGAATTGTATCATAGAATTTTGAGTTATGACGGTTTATTATTGACACTATAAATACAATTCACAACGAATGTGACTAAATTGATTTTATATGGCGATTACATAGTTTCCATACTGTAACAAACTGATACGAGTATCTATGAATATAAAAACTATTATTTTCTTGGTTGTTTGTAAATTCCCCTTTAATCTTTTTTCGACACCACCCACTCACCAGTCCACCTTCTGGTAAGTGGGTGGTGTCGCTTATGAACATTAGTACCGACGTCGGTCAGGAATAACAAACGTTAACCAGCCTCCGTGCTGTGTGGCGTCGGCTGACTATAGAATAGCACCGCCCTGTCTTTTCCTCGGGGGTGTTGTAAGAGGCGACTGAGGGAGTACAAACCCGCTGCCACAAGCGCTGACCAAGTACACTGAAAGCTCTGAAAGCTCGCCAACCCGTTTGGCTAACGTGGCGTTATAAGGCCATATATCCATCCTGCACGAGACAATATACACGAGGAGGCCCATGTCCTACAATGGATGCTGAAAGGGCTGATTGCATTGTAAACTTCATTAAACAGATTAAACTGACTGATATTTCATGGAATTTATTTAAAAGTATTTTTTAAAAAATCTATTCAGCAGCTACATTAATTCATCTACTAAAGAAATAGAACCAAAAAGTTAGTTGAGGAGGTGGATAAAATAGCTTTAGCTTTATTTTTTAGCTTCCGGTATTTTTTTATATAAAAAGTGGGCGGACGAGCAAGCGGTCCCACGTGATGGTAAGTGTTATCGCCGCCCATGGACACCTGCAACACTAGGGGGTATGCTAGGGGGTTTAATATTTCTTTACTAAAATAAGGAACGTTTTCATGTTAAGCATGACACAGTACCGTGGCAAAGTTTATGAAAATTAGTTCTTTCATCTTGAAAACATAGTAATTAGGGCAAATAGTGCTTTTTATAAGTGATGGGTTTACTGTGTAAATGTTTCTAGAGATCTCCGAATATCTTTTCTTATCAGGCATGATCATTCATTAAATTCATTCATTAATTAAATTCATCGTTCATTCATTTAAATTCGCAATCACTTCGAACCGATGGCATATTTCGTAGGTTACAAAAGATTCAATTTTCCAAGTTTCTACTCCCGGTAAGGAGATAAACCTATCTTCTATTGGTCTTCGAATATGACACATACATACATACTTCTCAATATCCGGCAGTGGTAGAAGCCAAAAATCTTCTGGTGTTGGTGAATGATTTCAACCGTCTGTTCGTGGAGTATATCAAAGATTCCAACAGTTTGTCATCTACCTAAAAGAAACTTACCTTATTTTGATCTTTGAATACAATATTAGCCACATACTTAAGGATATATATATATATATATATATATATGCTTGCTCAGATGGATAAACATATAATCTTCTGGTGTTGGTGAATAATTTCCTTGAAAACTCAATCTACATCTTTTCACACCGTCACATACTCACAGCAAGATGAATAAAGAAACACACTAATGAGTAAGATGAATTAAATAAGATAATCGTGAAGATGTATTACAAACGATGTATTAAAACGGAAGTAGGAAGGGTTTTTGCATTCGTAATCGAGTTATTACCCTGATTTTAAAGTTAGTCTTCGTTGTTCTGACTGAATGTTCTACTATGTTATATTTGCGGTTGGCGCACGTAACCGCTTATTCAAAAAGTTGATATTGAGATTTTTGCTACGAACGCTCGATTGGCCGATACTTCACAATTTCTGTACTTTCAATCCTTTCTTAACTCCGTGGTGATATTCCGCACGGATTCGATTAAAGACAACGATCGTATTTCCTGGTAGGTTCTGTTGCAACGGTTCGTGACGTCACGCGCTTCGCTCTTCGCCCTAACTTTTTCATTTTCTTCCGGAAAATTCTTTTCCAGCTATCCGGATTCTATTGCCGGTAGTAATTGGAGTGCACTGGATATTGGTGGCAGTGAATTTTTATCGCTTTATAAGGTAAGTGGCTATTTCATTATGGCTATTAGTTGGTAACAGGGATACCTTAAAGTAAGTTCATTGTTTTGGATTACTTGACTCATTAATTGCATTTTAAGGGTAAGAATATAATACATACTTATATAAACATATACCTAAAAATATAATATTTTTGGTTTCCAATTAAACTACGTAAAACGAATATATATTTACATATTAAAGCCGAAGATCGTGCATGGTGGCGAGCCTTGGGGGAGGCTTCTTATATAGGACCATCATCCTATCCATCAGTGGTGAGATATAGACTGATGGTATGTTATGTTACGGTATACATTCAAAAGATTGTGGCCTTGTAGCCAAGTACCCATCGTGCTGTAAGCATTACTCCGTTGAAATTACTCCTATATGGTTATCGAGATAATTATCAGTCCCGGAGTTACCAGAGGTGTCAACTAGACACTTCGCTGTCTTTGAAAGACTTGGCCTTAAGACTCCAAATATTCCGGTTTCAACACCGAAGGGAATAAAAGTGCAGTTGGTGCCGATATCAATGAATTGAAGTACTTCAAGATATTGCATTTTATTTGTAATCTAAATTATAAAGTAGTTTACACATCGCTTAACCCACGGCGCATTAATGATACAAAAAAAGAAATAGCCAGAAATGGATACAAAATTTTAGCTCGAAAATGTAATAACAACTGTGAGCAAGCAAATGTGTAGCGTAATATGCGAACAAATAAATTGTACCACCGCAGAGTCAAATATGAAAATTTAAAATAATATTCTTCATTCAGAGCTCCCGCGCGGTCTCGAAATGACGAGCAGGGATAAGCCGAAGCAAAAAGAGATTGCAAATTATCCGTCCCCATATCGTGTTATTACAACTGTTGAGTGCTCCTCTCGTATGCGGAGAGGCATAACCGAGGAAGTGACATTTAATTTTCAGGATAACTTGTTTCGTTATAACAACTCCGTAGAAATAATTGTAACGGATGCGTGCGCAGTAATTACGTCATTTACTCTGGAAAAAGTTGGAGACTTGTTTTTAGGAAAAATACATGATAAGATTAAAAAAAAAAGTATAGTGGCTATTTCATTCTGGCTATTAGTCGGTAACAGGAATATCTTAAAGCAAGTTACGGTACTTAAACCTTAAAGTACTTTGAGGGGGAGAGTGCACGCTGCAATCCAACAGCCGCTGGACGCGGTCGACTGGCCACGTTACCCCTCTCTCACAGAAGACTACCTTGAAATGTACTGCATTTCCCACTTTATCTTATTTGCCTAATGTACGTACGTGTTTCGGTAATGAGTGAGATGTGCCAGTGTCCCTTTCTATCCTATCCCTCTCCATTTTCCTAATCCTTTCTTCAAATCCATTCCTATATTTTCAAAGATAGGCAGCAAATCCGGGGGCGTGCCAAAGTTTGTCATTTTGGACTAATGTTATTTTCTTTGGATAACTTTACTTAGTTATTCTTTGATTTTTAAGGGTAAGAATATAATACTTATATATACATATAAATACATATACTTATATAGCTTACATGAACCAGAATTTAAAAAAATATATATCACCAGTTCACACTGTGTCCGCGTGATTACTATAGGAAGCGTGTGGCCTACAGCGCACAGGGGAACGTCATAAAGACTGAAACAATAAAACACAATGAGAAAGAAAAAAATACGTAATACTGGAAGAAGTTCATCGCTGGGGGCTGGATGAAAGGAGTTGTGGCTAGCCTTGAGAGAAGCCCCTATCTAACAGTTTAGAAACATGCTAATGATATGGTATAGTGTGGTACATGATAAGAAATATGCAGTAGCATAAACTGCTTGTTCCAAATGTACTTACATACAAAATAAATATGTACATGAGAATAAATACATAGTCTTGTGACGTATTTTTAGACTGTGTAGTACCATTGTTTCTTTTAAACACCCTTCATACGAGGAGCTATGTGCTCTATATTTAGCTATGTTTTAATGATGATCGTCGTATAGTTTATACATGAGGCAACAACATTTATATATATACATGGGATTCTTCAATGTTTGGGTCTTTGTTCAAAGACCAGCAGGGCACCAGCATATCCTCTGGTATGGCAGATGTTCATGGACAGTGGGGACGACTTACGATCATGTGGTTCGCTTGCCCGTCTGTCGCATTTCCTATAGAAAAAGTTTAAGATTGATAAATTTGCGAAACCTTTGTCAGTAATTTTCATTTGACGTAAAAAAGGAAAAAAATTCTTTAATTATTGATAGTTGCAAATTAAACACCAAACATTATACACTAAGTATTTTCTTTGACTTAAACAAAATGTCTAAGTCAGTTATTGTCTTCTCTTCCTCAACAGAAGGCAAAGCCCCGTTGAGACGCACCTCCTGGCATCGTCGGTATATCCTAGACTGACATTAATTAATATTAACAGAACTACCGCGCTGTGTGTGGCAGCAAACTATCTGTCTGGTACAGGAGCGTTGAGGGAGAACGAAGGAATGGTTATCTTATCAAAATGTAATGTTTCGTTTGCGAACAAAACGTATTTAAATATAAATCGTAAGATAATGTTTCAGATAAGAGAATATTCTTTATTCACACTATTGTCCATACAGCAGACTTAATAAGCATAAAAACTAATATCCAGTGTTAGTACATATTAAATATTAAAAAAACAGTGAATTAAAAAAGAAAGTAAAAAATAATGACAAATAGCAAGTCCCGAATACACTCGCGGCATCTTACTACCAGTATGCAGATTTTTTTTTTTTTTGCGTATTACGTCATTAAAGCCATCTGTGCGCGCCTCCGTGAGCATTGCCGAAGCGCTACAAAATCACGCCAGTCCAGAGCGTTTGAGGAGGCTCTCCTCCTGCAATCCAACAGCCGCTGGGCGCACTCGACTGGCCTCATTACCCCTCTCTCACAGAACACTGCCTTGAAATGAACTGCGTTTCCTACTTTATCATATTCCTCAATGTATGTACGTGTTTCGGTAGTGAGTGAGATATGCCAGAGCCCATTCCCATCCTATCCCTTCCCATGTCCACAACCCCTTCTCCAAATCCATTCTTTCATCAACAAAGGTAGGCAGCGCATCCGGGGGCCTGCCAACGTTTGTCATTTTGGACTAGTGTTGGCATGTATCGCCGATGTCTATGGGCGACAGTATCCACTTACCACCAGGTGGACTTTGTACTCGTCAGCCGACTTCTTTCTATAAAAAAAAGATGTCATAGAAGGTAATAATAGTTACGTAAACTGATTATTCACCATTTGTAGATATTTTGAATTGCCGATACTTCAGTATATTCTCGCTGTGACAACGGTTCGTGTAAGATAATCAACTATGTTCCTTCCTTTCCGAATAAAGCCTTGTACCTACTGACATGGAGGCATTTTAATGTTTTACTGTCAAAATATAAGTACATAACCCTCTTTTGACTTTGCCGTAGTCGGGTAATGAGTACTAGACCTACAATTAAGAATCTCAAACAGTTACTGGACCTCAATGTCGGCTATACAAAATAAATTAAAATCGTGAATCCTGAACTAGACATGCAGGGCGCTGTATGTTGCGCAACATTTATTATCTTTTATTTATAAAGACTATAATATTTTTTTTTATTTATTTATAAGACGATTTCTAACATGAAAGTTGAGACACAATCCTAAGTTGTACAAATCATATTCTTTCATTAGATATATTTCATTATATTGTAGTAACTAATACTCTGTCAGCGGTAAGAATCCGCAACAAAAAAAAAACTAATAAAAAAAAATATATCTTGCATTAATGAAGCTATTTTTGTGATACCTAACCAAATATTATATGTCAGTACTAGTATGAAGAGTCCAAGAAAAATCATTTGTGCAACGAATCGATACCTACCTTTTTGAACTGATTTCATCACCTGTACGGACGGACTGCAACCTCATGTTTCAAAACCAAAAGGTACAATCCATCAGTATTCAATCGAATTGTAAATCCATACATTGACAGCGGAGCCTGCGACAGCGATGTCGATTTGTCTGCGCGAGCTCCCTGGGGGCGAGCCGTAATGAATATTAACGCAGCGGCATCTAAGAGCTTGTGTTTGTTGCTATAATGACTAAAGGCTGCGTATTTGGAATAGTTGTTTTGTATTAATTGTAAACGTCTCGTCGGTGTTTGTCTTCAACGACTCCGATGTTCGCAAACAATGTACGTACTGTAGGTTAGTTGACTGTAGTACTTTAAACTTATTAAGAAATGAATATACCAGTGTAAGGGCTGTACAACAAAGCTTTGTTTATATTTTACATCCACTGCTGAATATAGGTTTCTCGCAAACGTTTCTCTTTTGATCAGTAATACGTTTTATGATCGACTGAAAAAAAAATCTAGACATATTATTTACAATATTGATAATATTTCCAACAGAAATGCAGCAAAAATCATAAAGATTTATAGGGTCGGTGTACACATCCCGGCCGAAGTTATTACTTTCATAGTCATAGTTATTATCACAGTCGATAATATCATAGTTATCACAGTGATAGTTATTTATCATAGTGGATCACATGGACTATGATCGGCTAGGTCGGTTTTGTAGAGCGTCATCTCTGTCGTAACGGTACATGACAGAGACGACGCTCTACAAAACCAAAGCTACCCGATAGTCTCCTTCTAAAGGCCGATGTGTATTACTGTCGCCTGGATCGACAACCAGAGGCTGTACCTCTGGTTGTCGAAAGTTTTCATAGAGAAATAATTAAATGAACAGCAGAAGAAAGGTACGGAATTGGCAACAAATTTAAAGGTGCGTTATAAGTTTAGGATCTCTGGTGAGAATAAAGATATAGGAGTCCCGATTCGCGAGACTCCGTCGACGTAGTGAGATCACATTTTTAGTATTTTTAAATTATTTATATTGTTTCGTTAGTATTTTCTGGTGCCCCTTTAAATACAAAGCGTTTCCATAGACGATCCCTTGGAATTCTACTCAAAAACCCTTTACATTTACACTACATGTTATTATTTAACGGTTTTTAGTCAACAAAAAGCCCTTTACAGGATCCTCTCTCCAGCAGTTTTCAAATAAACCTTAATGCAACGTTAACATGTGACGCCCAGTGTTTGCATAATGCTCGTAGTCGGGTGCATTAAAAGAAAATTAACGGAATTTGATGCAGGGATTATGCAAATCGGACGAATATCCTTTCCCGTCCGTACGCTATCACGTACGCTAATAGAGTTTTAAGAGCCGCGACAGAACGATTTGTTAAAATTATTTAAAGTACTGGTTAATTAATTCGTGGATTAAGGGCTAGGTAAATATGCTTCCCTATTGGATTTTGATGTGGGTCGAAATTTCGTGGTCGTGGAGGACATATATTGGCGGGTGAACGATGATATCGTGGAGTATATGCTTAATATTTTGAAATATTTGTAACATAATAAATATTAAAACTAGTCGTATCATAATTGTTTCTTATTTATATTATAATTATAAAATTTCCAAATTATAACATACGAGGGGGAGGATTAAGAGGGAGAGAGAGTGCACGCTGCATTCTCCCAAACCTAGGCGCACTCGACTGGCTCGTTACAGAGAAGAATACCGCGAAAGGAACTGCATTTCTCACTTTATCTTATTTCCCCAATATACGTACGTGTTTTGGTAGTGAGTGAGATGTGCCAGAGCCCATTCTTATCCTATCCCTCCCCGTTTCCCCAACTTTTTCTCCAAATCCACTCCTATATCTCCAAAGGTAGGCAGCGTATCCGGGGTCGTGCCAACGTTTGTTATTCTAGACTAATGTTGGCATGTATTGCGAATGTCTATGGGCGACAGTATCCATTTACCACCAGGTGGACTGTATGCTCGTCTGCCACTTTATTTCTATATAAAAAAATACAACCAATGCCTATTGCAGCATTATAAGTGTATTTTTAGAAACCGACTTCTTTCAAAGATATAATCATAAATACATTTGGTGTTTTCTCCGAAACCGTGTTCTCTTCTCTATAGTTACAGAAAGCCAATCGTTAAAATGTTTAGCTAGATACATCATAAAACCAGCAAAATTAGTAAGCACATAAAATACGCACACGAAATATATTATTCGACAGTGTTTTATTACTCAAAATTTAAAAAACAATTCAACGTCCCTCCAACAAATTACAGTATCGTAAAACAATGATTTAGAATACTACCTTATTTTTCCATTAACTCGAGGGAATGGTGGGCGTATGCAAGTTATCTAGACAGGTATCTATAACTTGATTAGATAATAATAACTTAGAGACGGGAAATGTGGAAATCAGAGGGTGAGTCGGGGCGAGTCGGCGTGGGGCGTGAAAATGTTTATACACTTTCATAATTTTGAGGGGATGATATCGGATCCGAACGAGGGGCTGGCAAAGGGCTTTCAACAAAATACTTAATACGGAAAATACGAGGTGGAAAACCTGGTTATTCCTAGCCATGCTATTATTTGGGCTCGATGTTGTATTAGGTGGGCTTTGTGAAGCGAAATACATTACCATATCGTGGGGAAATGGCACAGAGTGGTTTTTGTTTATTTGGCTGTCAAAGGCTTTGTTCACAATAAAAGATTTTTAAACGGATAAATATCTATAGATTCCAAAATAACTTTGATGACGACGTATTGAAATTTGAAATTGGCTAATGTGGCACCGGTTGTTGATTTTTTTTCTGGGAATACAAGTAGTTATAGATATAAAGAAGGAAATACACGGTGGCAAGAAAGCAGTACAGCCACATATTGTTTCTTTCTTTACCATAATCGAGAAAAGCCAGACCGACGAATGTTATTTATTTTTTCATCAAAATCCACAATCTAGACTCTGACTATCACATAATATCTGATAGAGCGTAGAAAGAAATTTCCTTCGAGACAAATTCTCTTACCATACCAACAGCCTTTGTCTTTCAACTGCAGGATAATGGGCTCTTTCAAGACTCGCCACCACACACGATATTCCGTTCTTCTCATGTCGAACTTCTTCAAGTCGTCGTTTCACCCGGTTGAATGGCATCCCATAATGCGCATCCCGATAGGTGGCCTCAATTCGAATACTCTTAGATACCTGTATGTAGTCTGTTCTTCCAATAAATTCAAGATCAGTATACATACACCTATCGGTTATTAAATGGTATGTTAGCTCTAGTGATCATAATCATCTCACAGTGCACCGCTAAACTAACACTAAAATTCTAGACTAGAGGTGAAATTACATTATCATTACTCATTTGCTTCATTTATCATTCTGTCACTCAGTATTGTATCTGACTTCTTCACGGTATAGTCGTGCCAACAGACATCTACGTCTTAGTGGTCGGTACGAGCAACATTCGTCGCATAATATGTACGTTGATAGGTAAGTTGGTGTAATTCTTAACTCATTCACATGTCACTGAATTGTGACAAATTGTTATCATTGATTAGCTAAAAAACTGCAGTCTAACGTCTACTTATAGACTTGAATCAAAGATCACACTAGGTAAATATAATTCACAGACTTTCGGTAATATCTGAGAATGAAGTTCGTTGGAAATAGGTGGCATATACTACATATATGTTTATCAGTTAGATAATAATGGAATAATACATAATAATAAAAATGAAATCGCTAGACTATACGCATCAGTTACCCTAAGATTAAATCTTATAACGACCACAATCTTCAGTCAAACCGATCGAAGAGGAAAAGAGACAGAGATTGACTGAGCGAAAGAAAAGCAAGACTCTTGTACATATTTACAAAAATTAGTCTTGAATTATCCTTGTATATATTACCGAATTTCTTTGTAATCTAAAAAAAAATCTAATAACAAGACGTATCCCGATCATTACCTACAGCACAAGTTTAATTAAAAACCGTTGAACGAAATTGGATCGGTTCCTTTTGTTCCTCAAGACTTCAGGGTATTTATTTGGGTATTTTTTGCACAAATTATTCAGGCTTATTGAACATCGGACGTCGGAGAAGGCAATCTATCACACGAGACCCAAGAACATATAAAGAAGTATAAATAGAATGGGCACTTGCATGCGAAGTCTAACATTAGTTAGTAAACACTATTAATTATTTGATCAACACTGATCGTTTTATTTTTTTTTACAATCGTCTACAGTATAAGTCATCGTAGGGGTATAAAGTGAAAGAAGAAAAGATGGGGGAATATTTAAATGAACTGACAACTTTACCGTAATCAAACTTGGTCAGTACTACTAGTTAGACCCGGTGATTTACCCGTTGTGCGACACGGCGACGGTGACAAGAGATTTCGAACAAGTCCTTCCAATGTTTTTTTTTTATTTATTTATTCACATACAAAAAAAACATACATATAAACCATAGAGATTTGTCTTGGCACTACACATTCGCAAACAACTAAATATACATTTTTTTTTATTTAACATAGACATACCTAATAAAGAGGTATCACATTTAAAATTACGATCTAGCCATAATACTAAGACTAATGAGTAATTTAAATTTGACCTAACTTTGCTAAGTAGAGTAAAAGTAAGAACGTGTCCAATAACACTTTATTTATTGTCTCTATTAAGGGGAAGTGACTTTGTTCTTGTGATCTTTATTAGGAGCACTTATTTCACTAAATACCTACATAATATTGACACTACACTAAATCAAAAGGTTTCGTCCCTTTCAGTCTTAATATACATATGATTAGTTTAAATGGGTATTCCACATCATTTATAATAGGTATCATAATATTCGTAATTTAGATACTCTTCCTTAATAATTTGTAGGTATTTGTACATTTTTCGCGGTTCAATGTTAACAAGCGCATTCCTTAGAAAGATTCAAGTACATTCTGCTAGATATTAGTTAGATTGTTGAAATTTGGATTGTTGTGACTAATTGGTGACTTAACTGTAAAATACATATAATAAGTAAAAATAAAAATAATTATTTGTAATAAATTGTAAACATAATAATAATAGTTAAAAAAATCGCATTTGTACTATGGGAAACAGTGTGATCATAATGCGTTTTTAAGTTTATTAAGGAAGTTACATTTTAGTTTTTGTTTTACGTTTATTTACATTTTGTCGTTGAGATGCTAATAGCCGCGAATAGCGACATCATGAGCAGGACGGCGGCGCCATAAATACTAGAAACTGTTATAATGTTCATTAAGAAATTATAAGTATATCACATATACGTGACATATATTAAATTTATTTTGCATAGAGTAAATTCAGATATAATGAATTAAGAATTCCAAAACGCAGTAAAAGGATTTTCTGTCAAAGAGGTATTAAGAAAATAAATGACACGTGACATGGTAAGTGGCTACACTTACATTGAATAATGACGTGGTGCTCTCTGAGGCGCTGCCGTTGGAAATTCACATTGGAAAATTGGAAAGCTTCATTTCATTATATATTTTACTATTTCTAACCGTTTTTCAAAATCAACTCCCAAATCACCATGGGTAGGCGGAACATTCGATAGCTTGCCAACGTTTGTCATTCTGAATTGATATTAGCATTTATCGCGGATGGCTCTGTGCGACAATATCTACTTATCACCACGTGGACAGTCTGTTAGTCTGTCATCTACTTTCTATAAAAAAGTCGATTAAAAGGATTTGTTTAAACATAAGTGACTGACTTTAAACTTTACAGAATTTATTTCATTCGTAAAAATCATAACAATTTTATTATTAGACGTTACGAATAACTCGACACAACTTCAGACATCATCATCCTCAGTACCATCTATTTTTTTTCTTTTTATATATGGCAATGGTGCAATTAGCACATTCTGCCCGTCTCAAGTTTTTCTTCGCAATAAACTATTTTAAAGTCTAAAACGTATTCTGTCAATGTCCAGTCCCGTTGAAGTAAGTCAGGAGTCACTAAGGAAAGTGATAGTAGGTTTACTGGCGACAGAAGAGGACTACTTGGAAGCACAAGAAAAACGCAGTCCCATGCTTTTATTTCACTATCACAAAACATTATGCACAAAAAACACTTTGAAGTTTAATAAACTATCACTATTAAATTATAAAATGCACAATACACAATTATTATAGTAATCAATCAAACAATATCTCAACTTCGCTTCTCGAGTTCGCGCCAAAAAGTCCTAGTACCATTCTATTTGATATATCTCGGTGCCCGAGACCTTGTAAAGTAAGCTCGACCCGGATAAATGGGTCGCCAAAATCCTTTGGAAGCCGGACTTTTAAAAAATTGGTTTTATTCGTTTTGCATGTTTGGACTCGGGTCAAAGTAAGCTTTACGGGGTAAGTTTTCTTTTATGAGGGTAACCCAATTTTTCAAATAGTGAAGGTGTGAAGTTTTTATAGAGTGTGAAAGGGAAATGAAGTAAAAAGGCACCTCTACTCTTCTTGGTTTTCAGTATAAAACTTTTTTCTACGAAAATGGGTGGATAGCCTAGGGCATATAAATACTTAAAATAACAAGACGCACAATCTCAATTTTGACATGTACACAAAAATGAAATCTGATGTGTGTAAGTGTAGACATGGCTTTCAAGATAACATTTTTAATCTACTTTGAGTTACTCATAATTAGAAATATAAAAATATATTGAGTGACATGAAGTTAAATTTCATATAGTTGAGGTATAGATAGATAGTTTTTTTTATTTCATTTTATTTTATTTGGAAAAACAAACAGTAATTAATACATTACATTTTAACATAACACATTTCATTTATTCTATTAAATGTAATACCATTCACGTAATCCATAATGTACTGTGGGTAGGAATATGAAACATCCAAAAGATAAGTAAATTAAAAAAATATTCAACTTTATTATAAGCCAAAAATATATATTATTAGTATATCTTTTTACCACTAGTTCATAGGTCATTTCTCTTTACCAATGGCCTTTACCACTGACGTATTCAGTAATAATCACTTCGATAATATGCTTCTCATATCCAGACTTGAGACATATTCAACTGAGGGGGAGAGTGTACGCTGCAATCCAACAGCCGCTGGGCGCGCTCGACTGGCCACGTTACCCCTCTCTCATAGAAGACTACCTAGAAATGTACTGCATTTCCCACTTTATCTTATTTCCCTAATGTACGTACGTGTTTCGGTAGTAAGTGAGATGTACCAGAGCCCATTCCCATCCTATCCCTCCCCATTTTCCCCAACTCTTTCTCCAAATCCATTCCTATAGCTCTAAAAGGTAGGCAGTGCATTCAGGGGCGTGCCAACGTTTGTCACTTTGGACTGATGTTGGCATGTATCGCGGATGTCTATGGGCGACAGTATCCACTTACCATCAGATGGACTGTATGCTCGTCTACCGCATTTTACCTATAAATAAAACAGAAAAAATAATTACTCATCTTTGACATTATAAAGCCCAGTCATATATCATTTGTTTATATGTTCCTTTGAAAAAACTTTCACATTAAAAATCTAAACCCGTTTGAATCATATTAGACCACAATCTGTAATGTCATTTTGCCTTAAAAACAGATCAAAATCGTTTAATACTAAAGAATCAATAGCCATTACTTTGCCAAAGTGTCCTTTTCGAAAGCAATTGGCGGCTATAGAAAATTACCTTATACGGAACCCTTGGCCGTATCTGGGATCCGCAGGCTTTGTGGACCCTCCGCGGATGCTCTCGGACCTTTTATTGTCGTTGTAAAACATACTGTTATTGGTAGAGGATTTTCTGACGACAGGTTGGTACTTTCGCTAGATATTCTAGAAAGTTCCATTTATATTTTAACTAACATCTATTTTTAAGAAAAGGCTTAGCGAACACTTACAGAAAACGGAATATATTGGTTTGGCATACGTCGTATAAAATAATATAGTATTAAACTATATATGTTTACATCTTTTTATGCAATTTTAACGTTTTTACACCATCTACACATATCCCAAAGGTTGACCTGGAGATAATGTTTCAAAGCATTAGGTAAGTCCTACTTTTGTCATTTTGTGCAATAAATCTATACATATAATAAAACGCGGGCACAGCTAGTAACACATAAGCTTTTTAGCCATTTAATTCATAGTGGTAACTGACATTGTCTATTATTAATAATTGCTTGATATGTCTTGTCCTTTTTTAACATTTAGAATTTTAGACAGATTAAAAATTGACAAAAAATTATAAGCAATTAAATAGCGCATATTAGTAAGGAATAAGACAATAAAGTATCTTTAATTTGAGAAAAAATATCAAAGTCAATAATATAGAAAAAGGATTATAATTTGAAAGACTTCTTGCAAGTCTAACCAAAAACATCGATTACCATTAAATAGCTTTCAACACAGTCAATTCCATTCATTCCCAGTTTTATATGAAGTTCGCCAGATTCTCATCCAGGGGTGACTGACTGGCCGTCTAATAAGGGAATAGTTGGAAACAATTTTCCAATCTCTTTGTGCCGGTGGCGAAGGCTCAGCGATAAATTTTATGACAAATTGAAATCCTTCGACTTTGCCGCATTGCGTGAGGCGTAAGTGACGAGAGACTGCATATATCGAATCCGTAAACAATCCTTTTATAGTTCACCCTGGACATAGGCCTCATCATGCAACTAATGCCTTGAAACGTCAGCCTGGCCAAGAGGGTTAGCGAGTCCACACTTTTAGAAGTGGTATATATAGTTCCTCATCGCTTGTGTTAGCGGATATATTATCCTTTAGTCGACATTTAAGATATTTACGAACTTTCATGTGATTTACATTGCGTAACTTTCAATATAGTAGAGATCAATGATCCCTGTAATGAGTAAAGACGATTTAAAATTGATATCTATCTGACTCAGAACTAGAGCTTAACGTACATTCATGTAGAGCTTAACATACATGTAGTGATCAATTTCGATATAAATATTAGGTATAAAATAACCTATAAAATAACCGATTTGGTTACTGGCCACGTTGAGTTTCGATATCATCTGTTCAAATTCGAATTTCAAAATAAAACAAAATGCATCTAATAGGTACGATATTCTTATTTTAAAATCAATATTTTATTTGGTTTTCTGTACTTAAATTTTGTTCATGTGATTGTCTTGAAAATAAAATGGATATTTTGAAATATCGTGATATTTTTTAATATGATTTTCGTCGCGGCACCAATGCAAGTCAGACAGCTCACAATATCAATAGTGTGTATGGGCCAAACACCACAAACAATCGCACCGTGCGTTTGAACGGTTCCGTTCTGGAAATTCTCATCTTAAGGATGAGCCCCACGGACGACCTACGTTAACCTACCAAGGTCAATAACGATGAATTAAAGACAAGGCATGAATTAAAGGTGGAAGCAGATCCATCTCAAAGTACAGCTGAGTTAGCAGCAAGGGTTGGTGTTATTGACAAAACAATGTTGATTCATCTGCGTCAAATCGGCAAAATAAAGAAGCTCGAAAAGTGGGTACCGTATGAACTGAACGAACGACAGCGACAACAATGCATCGAAGTGTGCATTGTGACTTGTGATGAGAAATGGGTCCTGGACCATAACCACAAACGTTCGTATCAGCGGTTTGATGCAATAGCTGCTGATATCAGTTTGGTGGTCCTGTGCCGGTATTGTCCACTACAGTTTCTTGCGAGCCGGTCAAACGATTGATGCAGATGTGTACTGTAAGGAGCTGCAGACGATGATGGAAAAGCTGGCAACAAAGCAACCAAGTTTGGTTAATCGCTCATCTTCACTTCTTGTTCATGACAATGCCCGCCCTTACACTTCATACGACAGATTTTAAACTTTGAGAGCTGGACCTGGAGCCTCTCCCTCACACACCGTACTCATCGAAACCTTGGCTCGACAGATTTTGGCTTTGATTCATGGTATCTCAAATTATTTAACATACTCGTATCAAAGGCATTATGGCCTTCAATTCTGCTCGTTTGTTTTAGTGGCACTATTGGGCTTGATCGGTCAAGTATATAATTATAATTACGTTTCTGATAGTCTGGTATTTTATTGTTTCAGTGTTTTGATTGGTGATGAGGCCACGTTAAGGATCAAAAACTTAGCAGCAAAACTTATATATTACGCTTAGCATAATATATAAGAGAACCAGCTGGATCCTGTAACTTACAACCGCTTCAACAGTGGCCCCCGTGCGTGAGTGCTAAATGTGTTTTTCATGTGTTAAACGAAATTTATTTTATTTTTTCCTTGTCACCTGATTGAATTCATGTTGAGCTCATTCCTTTTACTATATCCTACCATTTTAATGGTAAAGCAGGTAAAATCTCAAATCGTCACAGCATTATTTGAAAGAAGACACCATGAAACAACACAAAAAGCTTGCCGATATTTTGTCAGATGAGATATTAGTCTAATTAGTCGGTGTTTTCTTTTTAGAGCAAAACAGCAGCATACAGTCCACCTGATGGTAGGTGGATACTGTCGTCCATAGACATCTGCGTGCGATACATCCTAACATCAGTTCAAAATGGCAAACGTTGCCACGCCCCAATTCGCGCCAGCAGATTTAAGAATGGATTTCGAGAAAGGGTTCGGAAAATGGGAATGGGCTTTGGCATATCTCACTCAGTACCGATGTACATACTTACATTGAGGGGAATAGGAATGTGTTACTCACTACCAATACGGTAGGGAAATACGGAGAATAAGATAATTTGTGAAATTTAGCACATTCTACAATAATCTTCTGTGAGAGAGGGGACGTGGCCAGTCGAGTGCTTTTAAAGTGAAACCTTAGAAAAATAACGCATTGTTTTTTATTGATTTATGTTAAAAATTCGATGTCAGAGCATGTTTCCATTTAAACAGCATCTCGAAAGGTTTCATTTTAAATCTTAACCATAATCAAAAAGATTATGAAATTAACTTACTTATCTTGTTTACTATGCCCAGAATATATCAAGAATACATAGTAAATCACTTTATTACCTTCTGACTTCAACAATTTTCGGCACAAGCTTTAATTAAATCACTTACAAATGTGTAGTGATACAGTTATTATTAGGTTTCATAGTAACATTTTAGCTCCAGTTACAATATTATAATGACGCAGGGTATGGCAACTTGTGAATGTGACGTTCATAAAATTAATTAGGATTGTTAATAATGTGAACACTAAGTTCCAAGTCTCCTTCATTTTGATAATGAGGATCTCGTATGTGTCTTGAATTAAGCATTAATTTTAATTATTAGCCGAGTTGCTAGTAATGTCCTTGGTCGATGTTAAAGATTAAAAAAAATACCAATAATGTCCATAGAAGTTTTATACAAATGCTAGAAAATAGTCATATAATGAGACAGTGAGTTAGCGTAACTGTACCCCAATCCAATACGTCGATATCGGACAGACCAACTTATTCGCTAAGGTGTTCATAATGCCGTTGGTGCAACCCCGCTCGTGACGCTCAGAGAGGAGATTCTTTTACACACAATTGCATTGAATCAGTCCGTGCGGGCCCCGACAAAACTATCTGATGCATTACATCAGAAACACGGCAACCTCAACAACACCCTGAAATATACCGCATATGTAACATGTGGGTAATTTGTGTTTATATATATATATATATATATTTGTATAGAGGAGAGGGCGGACGAGCAAGCGGTCCCACGTGATGGTAAGTGTTACCGCCGCCCATGGACACCTACAACACCAGGGGGTATGCGAGCGCGCCGCCGACCTTGCATCCTATTCACAGCTTTCTATATATGTCTTTGGACCCAGGACATATCTAGACATTCCCAACCAACTTAATCGATGGTCAACTTTGTTTTGAAAAAAAGAAACATTTGATTTATTAGTTTCTTGTGAAATTCGATTGGAGACAAAGAGATCCTACACTAAAAGTACGTAGTATTGTACACCACTGAAATTGACCGATATCAAGGTTTCGTCAAAATATATTTTTATTCCATAAAACTATCATTATTGCATCTAATAAACAATAGATAGCTCTTTGTCTAAGATACAACTTTTTCAATATCAGTTTCCAAGACAATAAAATCTACCCGTGAAAAGTGAACAAATTATAATTTAGACAAGAAATATCTTTTTAATTTATATTTTAAATTATTTTCACTAAATATAGAACAGTTCAAAAGAGAGTAATACATCTCTTTCTTTTGAAATTCGATTAGGGACAAATAGATCTTACATCGAAAAATACTTAATAAATCGCACACCACATAAATGAATAGACAAAAAAACAGAATTTTTAAATCTGTCTAATATTGAAGTTTCTGAATTTTAAACGGAGAAAATTTTATCGCGCCCCTAAAACGAACTGGTGTCCGAATAAATGCATTACCATAGATACCCGAGAGAGTGGAATACGAAACGGGAAGGCATACAAACAGTGTTTGTTGTCGTCCAAAAATAACAAAACTGTTACAAGAGTGCTCCCAAATTCACTGGCACTATACAGAGATGCAGTTTTAACGAAGTCCGGTATTCTCGAATTGCTCGATATAAACGTAGTGCTACTATACGATCTATACGTCTAAAAGTTTGCCCGTGTCTAAACAAACCGTTACATGGTTTAGAAATATAACTTACTTTTGCAAGACTAGATTTAAATATAAAAAAAAAGAAAATTAATAAAAAAAAATGTAAAAATAAATACTCCTACTCGCAGGTTCCAAAAAGTGAGTTCGGGACTCGTTTTTGGATTCTCACTGTCTCCTATTTCATATGAACATTTTTTCTTTATATTTCCCTGCATTTACCTCTTCTACATGTCACATCTCTTATAATTTGCATATTAGTAGTTGTAGTATTTTTTGTCGAAAATACTATTATATATATTGTCTTATTTATGTAACCAAAGTGCATAGATGTAGAATTCATTGTTTTTTTATATAGGAAAAGGCGGCAGACGAGCATACAGTCCACTTGATGGTAAATGGATACTAGCGTCCATAGACATCTGCGTGCGATACACCCCAACATCAGTCCAGAATAACAAACGTTGGCACGCCACCAGGTGCGCGCCTATCTTTGCTGATTAAGGAATGGAGTGGTAGAATGGGGAGGATGGGGGAAAATGGAAATATGATGGGATGGGAATGGGCTCTGGCATATCTCACTTACTACCGAAACACGTACGTACATTGGGGAAATACGATAAAGTGGGAAATGCAGTACATTTCAAGGTAGTCTTCTGTGAGAGAGGGGGTAACGTGGCCAGTCGAGTGAGCCCAGCGGCTGTAGGCATGCAGTGCGCACTATCCCCCTACAGACCTGTATACACGAGTGATGCCAGTGGTATTAATATAATATTACTGTTTTAATAAACAATTAGTAATAATTACTTTTTAAGAGTCTTTGCTTTATTTACTTACTTATAATCAATTACGAAAACACATTTACCTACCGCGAAATATTATTTCGCTTTATAATAAAATATTTTCTTTTACAATTGTGTATATATTTATTATATTTTTTTACGTTGTCAACACCGTTACGTCAAAAATATTGCAGTTATTGTAAGAAAGCGTAAGCTATCAGTAATACGTTCTCGGTAGTTTTTTGGCACCAAATGATATAAGTACTATTCTATTACAATGCCATTGCTTTAATACAAATGAATTTAATTATCTTAGTCTCAACTCTTTTTCTTAACGTTGTCTGGTGGAGAAGCTGGAAGCGAAGCCTTGTGTCATTCCGTAAACATTGTTTTAAATGTTTGTCTTAATCCTATTTTATACTTTGAAGAATATTCTATCTAACTACTGATTCTGTAACTTTAATATCTTCCATTACTGCATGAGTTGAACGAAACTAATTTTCCGTTCCGACAGTTCCGTCTGCATGTGCATTACTTGTCTCTTGACTGGATCTTGTATGAAGTGATTTAATTAGATTTCTCTTGCAACTGTCAAAGACTATATTTATAATTAGTTGAACGATTAAAAACCATTTTAATTTTAAGTTTGATTTGTTAACATTTTAAGAAATTATTACCAGACTAATAACATTTACATAATCTCCACTCATTTTAATCTTTACTAGCCTTTTGTGCGCGGCTCCGCTCGCATGGTACATAGACTAATAATTTATACAAAAAAAATAACAAAACCCTCGTATACTATATCCTATAATAAATCACACGATAGTGTTAACCGCATCAAAGTCCGTCCAGTAGAACTCAAGAAATTATCGAGCTGACAGGCAAATCTACAGATAGACGTTCTGTTTTATAAATATGTATAAAAGACAAGCAAAAAACACGATCATAAATGATAATAATATTATCTGTTACTGAAAATGTAGTAATATTTAGTAATATGGTGTTACTGAAATTTTTATTTTTATTCTTCCAACTATATTATTGTAAGTATAACAGTAAAAAATAAACAGGTTCAATGGCGTGTGCTACGAGAATGTAACACCGGAAGACGGGATGCACTTAAGTAACAGTTTTCTTTACCTCAGCGCCTCGGCGCGTCGGACGCTCTTAATGCAAATTTTATTTATTCATGTAAATTAATATCTATTCTAAGAGACACCCAGTGAGGCGAGAAATTGAGTACGTGCAAAAATAAAGCCCGCGCCTGGCCCAGCTTATGCAAACATTGCCGCACCGCTGGTTACCAATTACATTGTAGACTGTTGAGGTCTCATGTTGCAGAAGTGGGATTGGTGGAAAAAATAGCAGTAAGAAATATTTGAATGATTGCAGACAACTAAAAAACAAGCGAACTTTCTGTAAAATGAAGGATGTTTGCATAATGACGATTTCGTGATAAAATCGGTTCAACCTTGATTTTTTTCGGAAGTATGAAATTATATTAGTACTATTTTCTTAGGTTTTCGCGATTACTATACATAGCAATTAAACAACTTTAAACGGTTTAAATCGCGTATATTTTACATTATTTATATCCCGACGTTTCGAACACTTTGCAGTGGACGTGGTCACGGGGTGACCCCGTGACCACGTTGTTTAATTGCTATATATTAGTACTAGCCGCATATATAAAGGGATAGATAACGCAAGCTGTACGTCGCTGCGAGTCCCGAAGTTGATGCTAAGCTCCTACTTCTTGTGCAGCCCGTCGTTGT
Source organism: Sesia apiformis (assembly GCA_914767545.1). Lineage (NCBI taxonomy): Eukaryota > Metazoa > Arthropoda > Insecta > Lepidoptera > Sesiidae > Sesia > Sesia apiformis. Next base: position 5,388,719 of record OU611958.1, read on the forward strand.
TACAAAACACAATTTATGCATAATTCTGCTATAATCGGTTGCAAAAATTCGTTAAAAGATGTGAACCGAGTTAAGAGGGATGTTTTTTTTCGTCGGTAAGGGGTTTGCCATCACTAAAATTCACTCGTGATTCAGCCGTATGAACTAAATGAGTGGCATGCTTGGTTTCCATACATTTTGTCGAACTTTCACTGTCTATAGATTTCACTGTTTGTCTATAGATGTATAGATGTATCTGTCTATAGATAGTGTAGGGTACTAATGCAATATTAGGAGCGAATATATGAGTAATATTTTATGTTACGAAGAAATAAGGTCTTTTTCTCTACATGCAGTTTGCACGTTTGCGAATAATAACTAATAGACTTTTCCAAGAATGTATCAATGGTATTTGTATATAAAAAAACATTATTGGCGGCAAAGGGGAATAACCTCTTTGTTAGCCCTTGCTTACAACAGTATTACGGTATGTAAACCCCGATATGATAACTTGAAAGAAGTTTTCCTTTAACGCACCATTTGCCCGAAAAGGAAATATGAAAAGGGTTCATGCGAATTGCGATGTCACTTGTCAACTGTTGAAAATCTTCGTAAATGTTTTTTTGTAATATACGAGTTTCCTTTAATACAATATGAAGTATGCCAGTCTTTTATAACATTACTTTGAATGTGAAAAGGGAAATGTTCAAAGAGAAAAGATTACATAAATTTGAAATGTTAAGACAAAGTGACATCAAATAGCTAACGTAATATACGATTGACATTTTAGCAATGTTGGTAGTAAAGATAAATAATCAAGTGTTTACTTATATACGTACTCGTATTAGTGTGCATAGAATAGACTAGGCTATTTAAAACATTGTCAAACCGAGCTTTCGCACGATTATGAATTAATGAATAGCTACAAAACGAGTCCGTACACATTTTTCGAGACTCTTTGGTAACATTGAGAAAGAGATACGTGTTTTGTTGCAGTGGAAACTAATTGGTTTATATTCCACTTTTTACGCTGTGCATTTACTTAAGATCCCTTTTTTTTTATGTACTCGTGTGAAAGTATTAGTGTAATAACTGCCAGTGGTTCACGACCGGTGACTCTTAAAAGGACACAAGGCCATAAGAATTTAGACCTACACGATGTTGAGGCAATCAAGGTTTTTTAGCCGGTAGGAGTCCGGCACTACCTGGTACCACCTAGACTAGCCTAGCTAGATTAGATGGTACCAGGTGACCATGCAGGGTTTTCCTTGAGTGTCTTTCCTAACATAAAAAAAAAAAAAACAAAAAACTGCCAGTGGACCGAATAATAATACAAATATGTAAATGATTATAATCATTTTTTGCATTCATAAATGACAGTGATTTTAAAGTTCATTTTCGTTGCTCCTAACTGAATGAATAGGTTTGTTCTACGTTGTATTCGCGGATTGGCAAAGGAGTTTGTATGAAATAAACGAGCCATGAGCTCCTTAATTTACCACGATTTGAAATGAAATGAAATTGAATACATTAATGGCTTAAATTATTTTCTTCAAACATAAGACCTTATTATAAATTAGCCGCGCTCGCGATTTCGCGCTAGACTTTACAGTATGTGTGGTCAACTTTATTCTCGTTGGAATTATTATTCATTTGGATAAAAGAAAACCTAAATATTAACCCGACACATGAGTTATAATCACACTAAGTTTCATCAAAATCACACAAAAAGAAATTAAAAAAATGCTGATTTTGACTGTGTATCGTTCATAGTGTACACTACAATTTTTATTTCATATTTAACTAGCGGTGCCTGCAACTTCATTTGCGTTGACTTGTGATTCCCGTGGGAAATCTATAATCGATCGGGATAAAAGACACTTACTCCAAACGTTAACCTGGCACATAAGGTATAACTGTACCAAATTTCATTAAAATTAGTCCAATAGTTTTTGCGTAATGTGCGATCGGACAGACAGAGAAAACTTTCCAAAAAAATTGTTTTGGTCTCCATATCGTTCGTACTTTATATTGCAATCACTTTTTTCTAAAATACTTCGTATAATAGGCACGGCTCTGTTACTATTTTATATAATAATTAATTAACATAACTGTAACATACTATATTTATTAAATATTACATTAACTATGTCCCTAGAGTTTAATGTCCCTGATCAGCCCCAAGCCACAGATATATATTGTGAGGGGGAAAACACGATACGCGGCCTAATAACTCCCTCAGAACACCTACCTGATAATTTGATACACGTCATCCACACGACACAAATTCTAAATTTATTCAACCGACCCCAGAGCCTTGAAATAAGATCGTTCTCGCCAAATAAATACAAATAGATGAAAATGGGGGTCACTAATGGAAGCGTGAAATATGATATTGTAAGGACGTGTACATTATTTAAATTTTGTGGTTGTATTGTTTTGGGACACGATGTGTTTTAATAGATTCGACAGGTCATCTTTATGATATCAGTTAACGCTAGTGCAAAAATAGTAGTTACTGTTAAAGTCTGTCTGAATTCTTATGATCTTTGTGATCTTTTTATGATCTATATTCTTAGTCTGAATTCCACCTGATGGAACATGGATACTGTCGTCGATGGACGTCCGCAATACGTGGCAACATCAGTTCAGAATGACAAATGTTGACATGCCCCCGGATGCGCCGCCTACCTACCTAGATATAGGAATGGATTTGGAGAATGACTTGGCGAAATGGGAGGGATTGTATTGAATGGGATAAGAATGGACTCTGGCATACACTCATTACCGAAACACGTAGGTACGTTTATTGGGAAAATAAAGTAGGAATTGCAGTATATTTCAAGGTAGTTTTCTATGAGAGAGGAGTAGCGTGGCTGATCCAGTGCACCCTGAAGCAGTGGGAATTCAACGTGCACTCTCCCCCTCCAATATTAGGATAAGGCTAATGTTTAATTTGTAGTCTTCTGAATATATGGATTTAATTTATTTCTATTAAACATATACGAACATTCTGATTCTGATAAGACCCTTAAAGTGTTATAAATTAATATAAAGTTTAATATTACTATAAAATAACAGTTTAAAATTAAAAATAAGGAAAGTTTTATAATATTTTATACATTCAACAAAGTATTGAAATCAGAGAGTGAGAAAATCTCATTTTTTTAAAGAGATTCATAGAAATGATAATGTAGCAGTTAATATTTAAATATCATACCGCTCCAACGTCCAATTGGCTGCTAAAAGCCTTGACGACACGCGCGATGTATCAAAAGGCGACATTTTTACGTACTCGCAATCATTTGATATGTAAACAGATTTGTATTATTTGCGTAGTAAAAGCAGTACTAACAAAATGATGAAGACGCGTGATTTCAAGCTAACTTTAGTCAATTTAGTTCTTAAACATGTTGAAAGGAACTTAAACGTTATTAGTGTAAATGGAATGTATTGTACACCTGACACGAAAGAAATGATATAGAAAATGGACAGTTTGTTAGTTTACAATATTATTTATTAACAAAACTTACAAATGCAACCTAAACTTAAAGCTATGTTGACTAACAATGGTATTATAACACATACGTTTCGCAAGCTGATGGTGCCTCTAAAATACTTGTAACATGTTGATTGCATTATTTAAGTATGAATAATATCACAATAACATGTCAGTTATGTTATTCAGTTATGTGATATTATTGAGATTATGTAGTTGCGTACATAATAATTACATACATAGTAAAGCGGTGATAGCCTAGGGCCTAGGGGTATCTATACTCAACTAACATTCGTCTGTCGTGAGTTCAAAACCTCGGCCCGTACTGAGTTTCCACTTAAATACGGATTTTTGAAAGAATTACATTAGCTCGGCGGCCAGAAAAAACATCGAAAACCCGCAGGTTCCAGAAATAAAAAAAAAATGGGGTAAGTGATTCACCAATCCGCACTAGGGCAGGCCTGTGCCTTGCAGTGGGACGTTATTGGCTGACACAAGTACAAGTAACGTTCACTTCTCATGTATGACACAAGTGCATTTTTGAGCAACAATTTATGACAAAGAAAAATGAATAAAGTATAATTTGCAATAAAGCCAGCCAAAACACACCATCGCTATTAAGTTATATAAACAGTTAACTGCATAGAAAATTTTTGATGTTTATGTTTCGAATTAGTTAAATAAAATAACACTTTTACAACAAAGAAGAAAGATGGACAGTGATAGTGACTGAATGGCGATCCAGAACAGGTCATCAAAACGTTGGAAGGCAGCAAGATGGATTAATAGATGGACCACAAAACTGTGGTTAAGACTGGCGTGAATTAATCAATAGATAGTACTTTATTTGCCTAGAAATGTGGGTAGATAATATAGGTCTTATTTTAAGAGAAATTAGATTCATTATTCTGCCAGGATTTGGCGTGCAAATACGCACCTAATTATATAAACTTTAAATTATAAGTTATTAAATTGAAAATTTGCCAAATTTTTTAAAGTAATTATTCATATTCAATGTCAAAGTAATAATTAAATGGCATTATAATATTATTTGAAATAATGATAATAAATCTTTATTGTTTAGATAGTTTTCAATTAAGTATCCCTTTGAATAGTTTCTTTTAAATAAATTAATATTAATCCCTTTTATAGTGTCAGGGATTTAATTTGATAGGCATGCAATTAGTGTGATTGTGAGGAGGCTTTTACATCTAGCAGTCGATAGCTGCAGGTTTAAAAGAGTAACAAAGAACCAATAAAAGTAACAACACTAGATGCAAAAAAAAAATGTACAAATAAAATTGCGATTACACACGCTCGCTATGCAAATAGTCGCGTTTATTTCTTCTCATTTTTTCCCACGTCAAGAATCGTATAAAGTCTGTTTGAGGCAAACAACGGTCTTTGATATCCACTTGTTTGCCAACAAACACGGTTCCACGGTTATTCTTTAGCATACTTTGTTACATCACTCAACAATCTTCTCACATTGTTCCCGCAATTTAATTGTTGGTTGTAATTACTTTCTGTGACATGTCTGGTGTTTTTATTACTCACTCTTTGTGCAATAAACCCAGGTTTACGGAAGGTTTCGTTTCCTTTTTACAATTTTATGTACTTACCTAGATCATATCTATATACATAGGGTACGTATGTATATTTATTAAGTCTGTATCAAGAGCTACTTGTTAAATAAACAAAAATCCTTTGTTTATCTTCGTAATCACATGAAATCATTTAAACAGATGTTGGTATATTTTTACTACTTCAAATTTTATAAAATAAAAATAGGCTATATTATAAATATGTGCTATTTGGGTATTAAACTTAAGTTTAAAATTAGACTGCTTTTCAGGTGGAAACTTCATAGGGGATCTTCTAAATCAAAATTTACTAATCAAATACACAGAGTCGCGGACAAAGCTTAATACTGTAGTATTGTTTAAATACTATGGAATTATAAATTATAGATTACTATAGAATTTACGATAGAAAAGATTAAAATTACTTCAGTTTAACAAATAAATACTCGGTTCAAATAAAGCCAGATACGCTTTAAAACCAGCAGATAAGTCAACACGTCCATAGAACAATTACATTTATTTGCTGTTCTCGTATTTGAGCAGGGAATAGTTTAGGGTCCGAGCCACAAGTACATTTGCGATTTTGTCGTCCTGCAACCCGTTTTGTACCAGTGTTGGATCCCTAGAGGAATTATCTCATTAATGGTAACAGCACGTATGTACAATTACAAATTTAGATTTGCTATTTTCAAACTTTTATACATTTGAATTTAAGCCTTATATACTAGCTACAATGACGGTAAAATTTCGATATGTACGCAAAAGGACATATTCTTGAGGCTTCACTAATAATTTGCTACACACAGCCATGTTGTCAAACTCTATTACAATTAATGCTAAAGTAACGAAATCCGCAAGTCCAATTTGTATTTACCTAAGGAATATCTATACTAATATAATAAAGAGGTAAAATTGTATGTTTGTGAGTATGTTGGGGATAATATCTGGAACTACTAAACCGATTTCAAAAAATCTCTCATAAATATGAAGCTACATTAAACGTGTCTAATATAGGCTATATTTTATTTTTAAATTTTGAAAAAAAAAAATTTAGATAAATAAACCTCTTATAAACCAAAGCGAAGCGAGGGCGGGGTCGCTAGTTTAGATATATAGAGAAGGGAATAAATATAATTTACCGGCTTATAATTTGGGTAACAAATAAGGTGCGAATAAACAACATATTGAAACCTCTAAAGAAATCTCTAAAGAAACATAAAAGAGATGAGTTAGTTTTTTTGTTTATTTTATAGAAATAATCGGCAGACGGGCATACAGTTCACCTGGTGGTAAGTGGATACTGTCGCCCGTGGACGCCCGCAATACATACGATCATCAGTAATTAAGTAAATATATTTATTAGATAAAGACAATACATAATACAATAAAGACACAGATAAATACGCAACATAATACATAAAATGGTACGTCTACAAAAGGATGTCGTATCGCTAATTAAAGTACAATAAAGTTTTTTTCTTCATATATGGCAAAAGTAAGTACAATAAAGTTTTTTTTCTTCATATATGGCAATGGTGCAAGTAGCACATTCTGCCAGTGTCAAGTATTCTTCGTAATAAACAATTTCAAACTCTAAACCGTATTCTGTCAATGCCCAGTCCCATCAAAGTAAGTCACAGGAGTCGTTCAGTAAAGTGATAGTAGGTTTATTGAGGACTCCTTGGAAGTACATGAAAAACGCAGTCCCACGCTTTATTTGATTATCATAAATACCACGCACGAGAAACACTTTGAAGTTTAATAAACTATCACTAATAAACCACAAAACGCCTAATACGCATTTTTTACAATAATCGAACAAAAACTCAACTTCACTTCTCGAGTTCCCGCCAAGAAGTCCTACAGTAAAGTTAAAAAAAGAGTGATTTCATAAGTTTTTGGACAAAAACATTGCAACGTTGCTTACTAATTCTGGAAAGAGTATGTCTCAAACACAATTCGGTTTGTTATGCACGAATATATTCCCTCGTGTAAACAGTGGTAAGTGTTAATGACATGTCATTATAAGCATTTGTTGTTTGAACTACGAATCTCGTTGCCAAGTTTTGTTACGCCCCACTATTTGATTACGTAATGACCTCTTTCGTTGAGAGTAAAACTAAGGTTGAAGATTACTTTTGTAAATGTCTTCGTTAACCTCAGGAGCTTTGTTACTCACTTTGTCTCTTTAATAGTTCTATTTTATTAAGTACCTGTACTTAGTCTGTAGATAGAGAACGGCGTTTTTGTTACTCAGCGACGATCTTAGAAATTAATTTATTTTAACTAAATCGCGTCTCGTCAAAATAAAATAGTGTTCTCTTTATAAAGGCTATTTAATAACCACAATTTATAGATGCTTGTAAAAATATATGTGATATTATCTAACAAAATGATCTTAGTATCGGTTCTAATTCACGTCAAATAGAACTAGTGAAGTATTTTTTTTTCTCTTTATTTTAAAATTCTTACACGTTTATATCTAAATACGGTCAAAAGCGTCGAAATCCGTTGTTTCATAAAACTGTTTCTTACTAGGTTTTTAATTTGCGTGGCTAAATAATATCGCTAAATATTCTAATTTAATGTACGAAGAGCCTCAAGAGACTCAATTCGCAATAAAATAATATGTTAAGTATCGGCCAATCGAGCGGTCGCACAAATGCAAACTCCTTTGCAGCACCAATCGTAAATATAACATTGAAGAATAAATTTATTTAAAAAACTTTATTGCACATTATGGTACAAAAGGCGAGCTGAATACCTTAAAGCATTCTCTATCAGCTAAAATCAGCTCTAAACCTTTGGGTTGAACAGAGAAATACATTGGGAGGTGCGTTGAGAGCTATAAATATATAACTTAAACGACAAACAGAATTAATAATTTACCTATATATAAATATACGTACAATACAATATGTTATCATATATATCTATATATTACACAAAAGTGCTAAGTTTGTAATGACGAAAGGTAATGTTCCCGGAGCCTCCGTTTTATTTTTGTTCGAGACCTTTCTAATGACAGTGTGGGGATCGCGTTCGAAAGTTTGAGTGCCTGCGCGCCGAAAGAGTTTGATAGGAACCCGGTATGGTAAGGTACCATTTTCTTCGCCCCGCAGACAATTCTGTTCTCCAAGGCAAGAGACTTGGACCAGAAAATGAAATTTAGATTTCAAATAATCTGGACAACCTATATTTCTAACGAGGAATTCTTAACTCCCTACGTTATCTGATAAGAAGTCATTTAAGCTGAGAACGATGAAAAGACATGTGGTCATACTTACGTAAGCGGAAAATTAAGCGAATACAATAATTGAGCAAACGATCCAATTTATTACGAAGGTCTTGGTTGATGTTTGAACAATAAACATCATCATAATCAATTATGGGCAACACGAGTGTTTGTACCAACGAGATTTTAGTAGGGGTTGTAAGAAAATTTTTGAAACGGTATAAATTGCGAAGGATGTTAGTAATTTTCCGACATACTTCAGTGGTATGAGGGATCCAGGTCAAAGAGTTATCGATGACCAAGCCTAGATCCTTAACCTGCGAGGAACAAGGTATAACTGTATCGTTATAAAGAAAAGGTGTAACAGTGTTTTGATCAATTTTCGCTAAGCGGCGGGAACTGACAAGTATAATTTATTCAGTTAGAGCGACAAAAGTGAACTTTAAAATCACCACAATAACTTGTTTACGAACGCAATAAATGTTTGTAATCATGCGAGCACACGTTTGGCCGATGCTTTTGGAGCCTTTGTGGAGAACATAACATTTGCTGAGCATTATCTGCGCCGCTTCCCAATATAATCTGAACTGTGCGATCTTCAGAACAATACTGAATTTCTAAACTTTGTTGCTTCAATTCGAGTAGCTTCGTGCAATATCGACGCTGTTTTAGACTACATGGTCGATAAGATCAGTAGATAAAGCACCATTTTGCCCGATGTTTCGCACATGTTTGAATATAAGGTTTGTTTACATTGGCTTTAACGAGCGGTCGACATTTTCTCTAAGGATACAGTTCAGTAGATACGTCCATTCGAATATTATTTTTCGCCCCCTTTTACGCTCCTATCAAGCTATATGATCGTATTGGTTTCTCTATGTGTTTTCTTTTGTATTAGTTGACCCATTGGAGCAAGAATTGCGTGAATCGTAACTAAAGTTATTCATTGAAGAAGTAACTTTTGAGCATTGCTTAAGTCTTTTCCTCTCTTTTTTTTATTCACAAAGATACACCTAATATTTATTACCTTTGACATTACTTACTCAATTCTTAATCCAAAAACTATTACTATTAATTCGACATAAATGAAGCCACACCTTTACTTGATTCAAGTTATTAACTACGGGAATTCTGACTTCGTAACCGTTTTAACAATATGAAGATGTGTCGGTATGTTACTTAACTATTCATTTAGAAACCGACATTATTTCATTCCTAAATCAAGTTCATTTTGTGATTTTCAATTGTGATTGTGATTTGTGATTGTGAAAATGGTACTTAAGGGGAAAAATATGAAAGTTAATATAAACATTTCCAAGTAAAAATCTCATATAAAATTTGGGAAACAATTATTTTTTGTGCAATTTTGAACTATCTGCTTAACTGTAAGTACTGATATTGATTTACACGAATTATACATGAAAATAATTGTAAATATTCGTTTTATATACACGTATACAATTATGAATTTCATTTTAGAGATCTCATTTTCGCGCCACTCGTGCAGTAATCTGCGCAAAAAGCGATTCGAGACTGTTCGTGACAGTAACATCAAAAATAATATCAATAACTGTTAAGAATTTCGCTCTCGTTCCATCTCCCTTTCGTCTCATCACAATAACGTAGATATTAGGGATCCGGCTTCCTACTATGAGATCAATAAAGTCGAAGGAATTATGATTGTCATTAATGTTATCGTGTCTTTGATTATGTTGTTCCATCACAATTTTTATCTACACTGAATTCTTTTTAAATCAGATTATAATAAATCTGCAGCTATGGAATTCTGGAATATAACTTTGAAATAAATTGATGATTTATAAACTTATTTCAATTGTCATTTTCCTAGAATGCAATACCATTATAGGCAGTTGTAGTAAGGAGATAATAAAAAATCTACCTGTTGCTGAGATCACTTTCGGAAGGAAACAAATCTCTACATATGCACGGCGCATTACCTAACGGATTGAAATGAAATTTGGCAGATTTTCTTAAATCTATATATCTTTCAAATTCATATATACGTACCAAATCGCTTTAGTGGGTTTAAAATTACAACAGCGTTATTTTTTTAAAACCTTAAAGCAAGGATTTAAGGTATACAAGCAATGTGTCGTTGAAAGTTTTACATCTTTAGTCGAATTTTTTTTTAAACATCAAATCGTCATTCTGCCTGGCACCTGTCATTATTTTCTTTTTGTATTTTCTCATTGTCTTTTGCAAAAAGAAAACAATCCATGTATGGTATATTCAAGTACATATCTTTGTTTCTTAGAGGAAGAAATTAAAAGCAGTTAATTCGTTTTTTTTTGTTAAATCTGACCTCGAAGATGAGTCATACTGAGATCGAAGCGTTCTCGATAAAATGCGAATACATAGTAAGGGTAACTCTAGTTCTCACTGTTGCGACATTCGTAGTCGTTGTGCAGCAAATGTCCGGCGAAATATTTACAGCAGTATTAATGGACGATTTCGCCACTAATGGGAGCGTGATTCTCTTAAATCGTGCTAATTGTTCATTATAAATCATTGTTGGAATGGAGGAGTTTTTATTTCATTCGACGGCAGAATGTGTTTATTATGACAGGTTATGATATAGAGGATGGTGGCTTGTTGACAGTGTTAGAGGATTTCTCGTTCTATTTCAAGAAATTTAGAAACTGTATTGATGATTTTTTGTCATAGAATAAGTTGGAATAAGGAATAAGACTAGAAATACTTTGTAGATTTTCAGTTTTGGACTAATCAACAGCAATTTACGTAATCAAGAGCACAACCATTGGGCGCAATCGACTGGCCACGTTACCGCTTGAAATGTACTGCATTTCCCACTTTATCCTACTTCCCCAATATAAGTACGTGTTTCGGTAATGAGAGATATGCGAAAGTACATTTCTATGTCATGTAATTCTATCCCTCCCCATTTTCCAAACCCTTCCTTCAAATCCATTCCTATAAATCGCCAAAGGTAGGCAGCACATCCCGGGGGCAAGCTAAAGTTAGTCATTCTGGACTGATGTTGACATGTATTGCGGATGTTCACGGGCTACAGTATCCACTTACCATCAGATAGACTATTAGCCCGTCTGCCATCTTCTTTCCATAAAGAAAAATATCCACATTTTTTAAATTATTTATTGCCAAATTTATAGTCTTACGTAACGTCATTTTATAGTTGCCGAAAGATTAAAGTCACCAACATAACTCATAGAATCAGCAAACTGAAATGGCAATCGGGCAGATCGTATTTACCACAGGACTGATAACCAATGGGGTAGACGAGTTCTCGAATGGAGACCACATACAGAGAAGCGCAGCATGGAACGCTCTCCGGCCAGGTGGACTGATGACTTGAAGAATTTTGCCGGTGGTGGCTGGGTGAGAAGATGGTGGGGTGGTGAGAAGAAGGGTTTCATACACCTCTTTATTTAACTTCTCTGATCAACTCCAAGGTTGGCTGGTAGAGAATACCCTATGACATTAAGCTTTTGTACGATATTGTGCAATGAAGTGTAAATAAATAAATAAATGAAGTCCTCTTTTTTTTGTCGCAATGGCTAAATTCTTGTGGCCCTAATGGCATTACAAGAGTCACCGGAAATGTACAGTTTGGGGCAAGCGCAGAAGGCGCTCAGCCAGGAGCAAAGAGTGTGTGCAGCAATGAGCCTAAAGGCTCTCCCGCTGGCCGCTGGTAGAGGTCGGAACGGACCTCGGCTCAGAGCGTGAGTGCGGAGGACCCGGTATATGCTTTGGGAGGGTACTGCGGGATCGCGAGTCCGTGAGAAGCGCCCAGGCACGTGCCGATATTTGGTAAAAGTGTTGGCTGAAGGCCGGTGTGTATTCACAGTGTAGCGAGGGTAAGTGCCCTCGTCTCCGCTGGCAGGGACGGTGTATGTGTGAAGCCTGTGAGTGTAGTGTAAGAACCGCATTGACAGTCGTAATAATTCTATAGTCGGGGCCGTCTAAGACGTGCCGAGGACGACGACGACGACGGCAACGGGGAGGGTCATTCCTATTGGCGACATAGGTTAGGCTGTCAACTACTAAGGGGTTGGAATGATGAGGTACTCTGTTGTAGTAGCGTCGGGCGGAGTCTTTTATGTATTTGGCTATATAGGGAAGTTCCAAGTCCTCGTGGAGGTCGACATTGCGAGAGTACCACGGGGCAGCCACGGTCTTACGCACGAATTTATATTGAAGGGTTTGGAGTATTTTAATGTTAGAGGGGGCTGCGTGTGCAAAGACAACGCTAGCGAAGGTCATTATGGGACGTACGCAGGTTGTGTACAATATCAGCTTATTTCTAAGCGAAATTTTACTTCTCCCGCCTATGAGAGGGTTGAGGCGACTGAGTACAAAGGCGGCTCGGTTTCGGACAGTTTTTATGTGTTCTCGGAATGTGTAGCAATGGTCTAGGGTGACTTTAAGATACCGCAAGGGATAGTTTGACCGAAAAGGGTTATCGGGAGTGGGGAAAAACGAGGCCTATAGCTACAAGTGCCGCCCATGGGAGAAGAGAAGCACATGGCTAGACTTTTCTCGGGATTGACCTCAATCCTCCACCTCACAAACCAGTCGCCCACGGCGGTGACTGCGAGTTGAAGGCATAGAGAGACACGCCGTAGATTCCTATTTGATACGTAGAGGGTGGTGTCATCCACAAAGAGGCCAAGCTCTGTTCCAGGGGAGTAGGGGATAGTCTTCTACTACTAAGACTTGTCAATATATGAAATTCCGTTTGACTTGTCAGAATTCCAGGCAATTGCTAATCTAGACAAATATAACCACGAATATAATATGGTCATAATAATAATTGTAGAATACATTCCTTTCTCATCATTTCCAATCACCATTAGAATTTCTTTTACGTCATCGAGCTCCAATCTTATTGATACTCGTACAGGAACTGTATCATAATAAAGAGCGTAATTGATGTCAGAATTCACTCTGTTCGAGTCATTAGAAAGTTACATACGAATTGGCTTCTCAAAGCCACGCTTGATAAACCGCGCCACATGGGACGTTTTACGACTCAGCTGTAAAAGTATATGTCGTCTTAAATGAGACATAAACAGTGGGACGTGTAAACGAATGTCGCACATTTATTTTATTGGCGTCATTAATTCCTTCGCTTTCGTCGCGTCCGAAACAGCATCGGCGGAACAAATGGACGCGAGAAAATTATACCAGTTATTATCGTCTAGTATGAAAGTGTGTGTGGTCATAATAGCGTTGTACAATAATGGTAATGCTATAATACTTATATTATAAATCTTTATTCTGATTAAACTAACATTTATAATATATGGTATACAGGGTATAAACAGAATCCTTCCCGAAGCCCAAAATATTGTTTATTTATATGAAAATTATATGATTTTTTGTATGATGTAACTGATCAGTGTCTTAATCGAATTTTGATCAGCGATAATCATAAATTGATAAGCGAAAATGATGAAAACGTTTGTATGGGCAAGACGCTGCTGTCGTCCCTTCGTAAGTCTTGGGATATGGATGGTTGTAAAGCTAACAATATAGGGTCAATCTAGAGTAGTCCTCATTAGTTTAAGTTTTAGTATTAAATAAAAAATAATTATATTTTTGAAATTATTCTTTATAACTACTGAACTATAAAGGGTCTTAGGGGTGTTAGGGGTGTTTGAGTTTAAATTAAGCAATCAGGTTGCTTTTTGCAGACAAAACGTAGCAATTTTCAAGTGTGTTTTAAGACGGCAAATAGCGAAATCCACAAAATCGCATTTCAGTTAGAATTTTAGCTCCTTATTCTGATACTTTGCAATGTAGAAAGTAAAACGTATTTTTGCTAAAAGTTTTAACAATGATTGATATTCGATATTAATATAATAATGTTCCATCGCAGAGCACATGCCTAGTAACCACGAGGGGGTTTCGAGCCATAATCCACCGAGCCGGCCCACTGCGTATTGGTGAATTGAATATCTAAATTACTTTATAAAATTAACTCTATCCTTAATACTATTAGAGTCAAACACACTAGACTTAATGTACTACATTGTTCGTTATATAATGGGCTTTCTTGAAATATCGTCCGATTCTATAAATTATACATATAAATAATACTTAGTATAGAAACTATTTAAAAAAAATGGTGATTAAGAGAAAACTTGTCATTTTCATCACATGGGTAGGTACAGGATATGAAATTGAACAAATAATTTCTATAAAACAAAATAATTCATTGGAAAGATTTTAGAATTTCACCTTTCATAGAACTCTGGGGTTCTTCAATAATTGAACTTTAAAACCGTTCAAAAAAACCGAATAAAATTTCAACGCCCGTTAAAAGAGATACGGAGCCAGAGACAAACATATAGATCAGACTTGTAATAAATACTTGTTGTGTCGGGATTATAATATACATGTCTTATAATAAATACATGTCTTACACAGTCGTAACATTTCCTCGAACCAGAATAGTGATTATCGTCCGATATCTATTGTAAAGCAAAGTTGAAATAAGACAACGGGATCACTTATCTCTTCTGCGCCAACACCGGAATTGTGGAACGCTGATAATGCACCCAACTTCTAAGTGCTCTTCACTTTTCCAGGCGTTTATGCTACAGCGTCTTGTTTAGGTTTTGTTCATTAGACACTTTTACGTATATTTTAAGATGTTAAAATTAATTTCGGTTTGCAATGTAATGCATTGCAATCAGCCCTATCAGTATCCACAGCTGGAGATGGGCCTCGTCATGCACATTGTCGTGCATGAGGGGTGTATGGCCCTAAAACGCAATTTAATTGATAATTGTTATGTAAACGGGTTACGATTTATTATAGCCGATATTTTGGTCCAGTTACATGAACCGTGGTCGCGGCGAGACTGCGGGGGCGGGTGAAGGTATTGTTGCTATTGACAGACAAATCTGTCGTGTTCGTTTTTGATTCACCTGAACGCAGTGAACTTGTTGTTGAATTAAGTTCCTTACACACTATACTGACAATATCATTACACACGCAATTAAACTACTTTGAACGGTTTAAATCGCGTATATTTGACATTATTTATATCCCGACGTTTCGAACACTTTGCAGTGGACGTGGTCACGGGGTGACTAATTGATTTTATTTGTCACTTGAGTTATTAAGAAATTATTTGGATATAAATAATGTCAAATATACGCGATTTAAACCGTTCAAAGTAGTTTAATTGCTATGTATAGTAATCGCGAAAACCTAAGAAAATATTATTACACACGCAAGTTTGAAAACTCATCTAGTTTTCTGGGTTTGCAAAGTTCAATCACTGGGTCCCATGTACGTGTCAATTGAAATCCTCACGATTGAAATTTCGGCATTTTTTAATTTCTATGTATGCCTCTCGGACCAGACATGTTATGTACTGGAGTTCAGTTGAAATTACTTTTGGTTTGCGTAATTCAATCCAATGATAGGTTCCCGCCTCTAATAGGTTTCACAATTTGTTGCCAAAGGAGTCTCAGCTACATTTGCCACATTGCAAGGAGATAACCAGATAATGTTTTATTTACAGAAAGAAGATGGTAGACGGCCAGACAGTTCACCTAGCAAGTGGTAAGTGGATGCTGTCGCCCATGGCTCCCTTACATTTAGAAATTTGAGAATAGATTTGGAGAAATTGTTTGGAAAATAAGGAGGAGTAGAATGGACCAGTCAAGTACGTCTAGCGGCTGTGGGATTGCAGAGTGCACCCACACTGCTGAATTTTCATATAGACATAAACTGCAACACTGAATAAAACAATGAGTAACAATTGATTCATGACTCGATTTTTTTTTTACGTTTTTTAATTTCATCCGTTAAACGGCAGTTTAAATTTTGATATTCATATAAATCATTTATACAACACAACTGAACTCATCTGCAAATCTTTTTAACATCATGTATAATAAAACATATAAAAAAATATTTGAATGAAAATTAAAACAAAAAATCAAGTCGCGTGATAAATCGCCCCGCTAACATAGCGTGTTATTTCACGTTTCACGAATTATATTCGATCGGACAGGGCGTGAGTTTTACCACGGAAGCGAGCTTAAAATGCCTATTGTATTAAATATTTACGTTGGAATGTAAACAGGCTTTTATCTCTGTGACATATTTCTTTTTAATCATGTCAGTTATGTTCGGACAAATGAAAATGATAAATGAGGTAAAAAAATATATACTAAAATTAGTACCTTTTGATTGAGATTATTTACGTTGAGGTCATGCAAATAGATTTTATTTAAAATTGCCTTGTAATTGAAAGCATATAGCTTGAAACTATTATGATTCACTTTTATGTTTGAAAATTGCGAAAATGATAAAAGTAAATAAATTCTCGGATAGAAGGGTACGATTTTTCTGGAACTACTCAACGGTGGATTAAATCACTGGACAGAACCTTATAATCCAAAAATGCTGTCCACTGACCATCACTACCACTTCAGAATTGTCCTCGAAGCAGTTGAATATAATAAGTAAAAAACAGAAAAAAAAAACGAGATAACATGCATACATCACATTTATTTGTTTGACGCTACTTTAGAAATTGGAAAAGATGTATGCAGCAATATTCAATATTTATAAAAAATGCGAGTAGTTGATAAAGTGTCGACGTGTACCAAACGTGACCATGGTTACTGTAACACAGTCAAAACGCTAAGGTAAATACAAGATATTGAATAATTTCTGATGATGGTAACGGGAGAGTATCAACAGGAAGATGAGTACGCAGTTAAAGCTAAGTAAAATAATGCATTATGCCTAACCAAAAATGCCTATTCACTTAAAAGAGTTTTTTTTTTCAATCCCATCGCTCTACCATATAAACGACACCTACATAAACAACCGACAATAGAATTACTTCACACATTTGAATTTTCCACGTCAAAATTAACACCCCTATACATTATTACACGTATAATATTGCAAAGAATGCATTATCCTCTCACATCCTGACGTGGTTAATGACGTTGAAAAATAAGCCAGGCCTAGCGTATGCAGGCCTACGTCTAATAGAGGGGTGAGAATAAATTGATATATTGTACGTCATTTGGCAGCGATATTAAAAGTTACGTGTCATGCCGCTCAAAGAACGTATGTTGATAACAGACAGAGAGATAGATTTAAGGTACGTTGTTTAAGTATCATACAACTGGAAACACTAAAAAACACTTCTCTATAAAAAAAAAAAAAAAAATCTTGTATACGAGGATTCATAAAACCAGAGTTATAATTCCTAACTATTCTTAGTCTATTAATAATAATAAATAAGCTAACTATTTTAACTCCCTGTTATAACTGATAACAGGTAACTCGACTGATAATATATAATTTTAGCAGTATTAAATTTATTCTATGCGATTCCATTGTAGTTAAGGTACATTGTCTCCAACATAAAATTGATTGGTATCTAAAGATTTCTAATTAAGATACACAATTCAGATTATGGAACGCAAGGTTTAGATTTGAATATATTACAAAAACTAAAAGCTTATTGTACACCTGAAACTGCATCGTAACCAGCCCCGTTAGCATCCACTGGACATGTGTCCACATGTCCTCCTCAAACACATTGTATTGGGCGCGAATGATTTTAGACCTTTTAAGGATTTTAACATGCTACCCACGCGAGTTAGCGACTTTTTGGTATACCTTAGTAGCCTTTTACAACACCCAGGGGAAGAAATGCTGTAGTCCTGTTACAAATGCCGGCCGACATATACATCAAACGGCTGAAACACCTAAATTGCCTAAATTAGAAAGATCATCGAAGAAAAATTACGAATAATTTAGCTTAATTCGAGCAGACAGTAAACTATATTGTATGTTATAAAATAAAACTGAATAAAAAACCCGGAAAACAAGAAACGGAGTAACAAGTAAAATAATCTTTATTTACTCATTTTTTTATCCATTATACATTTTAATTCACAGGGGAATATATTTCAGCGAATGCACTCGTAGTGTGGATTTTTGCTTGATATGGGTATATGTACGTATAAAATCTGGGATATGTGTACCTAGGCAATCTTAACAACGTATGCGTCTTGCAGTAGGCTGCTATTTTTATAATTATCACAAACGAAAATAAGCTTAATCTAGGATTTTGATGGGATGTTTGTTAAATGAACCCCACTAGATAGTTACCATTAAAACGCAAAGGAAGGCAGATTGCAGAACTTTATGTAATAAACACACATAAGGAACGTCACAATTGTCACATATATTCATATAATCGGATCTAAAAGAAATTGTAATTTCAATAATTATGTATGATTTTAAAAGTTTGACATCTGTACATACATCGGGTTGGTCATCTACTATACTTTATACAATATTTTAGCGATTTCTTTATAGGGATCAATCAATATCTGGCCTTAGGGCAATAAATAAGACCGCATTTTCCAACCGCCCGCCCACGTTCCTGTAAGCGCCAAGACATGTTTTTGTAATCCAGATTAGCCCGAGGAAGAATAACGGCCTCACCAGGTCAAAGAGAAACGTAAACAGGACTTATTGTTTGACCCGGCTTTGGCCGAGTGCTTTAACTTTTTTTCGGACTGAAACATGCAAAGACAATTAAATGCTTTAGTCTGTTCGCGGCTTTGTTATCCCTTAGTTGTCGCTTACGGCTACCGGCAAGCTACCGTCAGTGCCTAAAATTTTATCTACGAACAGGCTGCAATGCAATGCAACCAGTCTTTTCAGAATTCACTGCTGGACATGGGCCTCCTTACGCACATTGCATTGTGCATGAAGGATATATGGCCTTCAAAAACCACGCAGGCCAGGCGGGTTGGCGAGTACGCTCTTTCAGAGGTGATGTAGTTCCTCAGCGCTTATGGTAGCGGTTTCATTATCCTTAGTCGCCTTTTACGACACCCGCGAGGAGAGATGGGATAGTGCCATTCTATAGCCGACCGACACCACAAGTCATTAACGCATTTTACATTTTATAAAATATTCTATTCTTTACTTTTCTGTCCGCCAGGAAGTTCGATTCCGTATTTAGTCTAATAAAAAATCATTGAGAGAACTTTCGAGAAAATCTATTTTACCTACATAAAGATATCATAAATTGATTCAAGGAAAAAGCAGATTCCGCACAAATTATTTATCATCATTTTGACTACAAAAGAAATGAAGTGAAAATTTTGCGTCGTTTATAATACTAAAAGACACTAGTATTATAAAAACAAATTATCCCTTTGCGAACCGGGGCGACATTCAGAAGGCTCTATAATGGTATTGCAGGGGTGCGTCAAGTGACAGCCTCTCGACCATCCATTATGACTGCACTCTTATTCTGGAAAATTCTATGCTCGCTCCGTAAAGTGAAAACTTTCGTTGCATAGACGTTATTATGCCATTTTATTCGTGCATGGTGGGAGTTAAGTTGATATGTCAAAATCAACTGTGTATTAAGGGCACAATTTAAAAGTTTGATATTTGTGTTTATGCTTTGAATATCGAGATGTCACTTTAATGCTGAAATCAGTTTCTCTGAGGCTATATTAAATTTATAATCTATTAAATTTATTAAGGCTATATTAGTGTATGTAAACATTTAAATTTATTATTGCAAATTCAAAATGATACAAAATGTTAGAACTTCTCATTTTAAATATCTGGAGTTAGGAATTTATTCCCGCTGTGTTAGTGAAAGGACTGTGTTTGTAACTTGTATAACACATAATAATTTATTTTTCTTTCAAACTTTATTATAAATTATCGGAAACATCGAGTATAAACCATTTACATGTTACACATTGAATTCCGTTTAATAGATAAATATTATAATGATATGTTTATAAATTAATTCATCGTAATTGTTAAAGAAATGCACTAATAACAATCGTGTGATCGTGGGTTAAAATTCTCGCCTCATACCAATGAGTTTATACTTAAGTACGGATTTTAAAAAATTGTCACCAGTTTGGCGATGAGGAAAAACATCGTGAGGAAACTCGCATGCTCCAGAAAAAAATCTCGAGTATGTGATCTACCAATTGGCACTGGGTCCGCGTGCGTGGATGCGAAACCCCTCAGTGATATACTAGGGGAGGCCTGTGGCTTGCAGTGGGATGTTATAGGCTGATACAGGCAATATTGTCATATTTACTATATTATTTATATTATTACTTGTATTTAGGTTTCTTATGTATGTCTGTATATTTATTATATATTTTATCATATATTATTATGTATGTATATTTATGTACATATTTGTACTAAAACTACACTCGCGTTCTGTTTTGTGTTTGATCTGGTGGTTAACTGATAGACAATGTCGTGGGGCATTAAGTCCGCCTTTTTTACATGTCAAGTACTCGTGCAATGAAGTTTAAAAAAAAATATTTCAGTTGAAATGCACCTGTAACTTAATTGAATAGTTACAATATAAATCATTGTAATAATATAGTTATTTTAAAAGTTTACTACTTAAATTTCCTATCCATTTTCAAATTTCTCTACTAACTCTCTCACTGTGCAGGCTGCTAGGCTTTGGAATTCCTTACCAGTTGTCATTAGAGGTGCTCAGTCGCTGTCTAGTCTTAAAAGGCAAGTTAGAATTCATTATTCTATTAGTTAGTTCCTTTGATTTTCTATTTTCTTTCTTTACCAAATGATTTCCTCTCGCTATTCTCTTTCCATTCTCCATTATCTGTCTCACCTGTTCTATTTCGTCCCTTGGAGACTTCCATTCCCTCTTATTTTTCTATCCTTGTCAACTTTGATTCTTATTTGCGATTTAATATTGGGTGCAGTGCAGATGCAGATATGTATTTATATAATATTATGTTATTTATTTATTATAAGTATATATTATATTATATTTATTATCGATATAGTCATATATTATACATGATTCATTGTAAGGATTTCGGTCATTTTGCACTACCTATATCCCTTTTATTGTTCTCTATTCCAAGGTTGCCTGGAAGAGATCGCCTCAGCGATAAGGTCGCCTATTGTATTCTGTCATTTATTATTTGTGCACATGTAATAACTATTTGTATGCAATAAAGAATATTTATTATTATAATTACTATTATAATAGAATGCCTGCGAATAATTATCCTCACTTCATACAAAGTAAATCGCGATTTTTTGCAGAATAGGGGTGCCGAAGACGATGCGTACACATTGCCAAGAGCTGCATTCATTAACTAATGTATAGACATTCAAAATATTTGCACATAAATTTTGTTGAAAAAAGTTGGGTGGTAAATGTCGGGAGAAAATGAATGGTTCGAGTCATAATTTTTATGATGCAGTGTTTACACGTGCAGTTTCAGATAAGAGTCTATTTATTTTTCAATCTAATTTTATTATGGGATGAGTCTCCTTCGTGATGTATTTTAAACTTCTGGCAGTTATTATGTGCAATTGTTCAATATACATGTTCAATTAAATGTGTCGTTAAATTTGTTGGGTTTATGAAATAAGAAGCGAATACTGGCAACTTCGAAAAAACATTATTCATTGAAAGGCCCTTTAGAAGTAAACAATCTTGCTGAAGCCTCAGGTTAACCTGATATTTCTAATAATCCTTTTAATACATTAACAATTCGCTTCAAATGTTGCGGTTTTCATAATCTTCTAGTCATTCCTCATGAGAAAACTTTAAATGGTTCCATTAAGTGCACAAAGACAAGCTAACGTGGTTCAAAGTCAGATAAAGTCATTTGAGGGGCACATTTTAAAACTACATTAATAACCTGCAAGAGGAAGACAATGTCGGACTCAGAAGTTATGGACAAATATATAAAATTCTAGCTGGACATTAAGCAATATGAAAACAAAGTTTTATGGAAACTATTGTTTAATAGTCGAGAACACTAAAATTCTACAATTTGCTCCATGTGAAACTATAAGCCTGTTTCATGCCATTGCTGGGTATAAGTCTCTCCCAAGGCACGCCACCAGACTTGGCATTTCGATCTTCTCATTCAACTATCAGTGACTTCCTTTAAACCATTAGTCCACGTGGTTGGTGGCCGTTCCACACTACGGTTCCGGGTATGTTTATACATACCCGGGTATACAATCGAGGACTCATCTATCCCATCGATCGGTTGTTAGTCCTGCGGCAAAATATTTGACCTGAGATTAATACTGCAATATCAAATTTCAGAGATGTATACTGGTCCACTAGAAAAAATAAGAATTACAACTTATCTCGAAATAACGTCTAAGGTTGGGTTCCTGTAACGTCGCGAATTACAGTAAACATGCTTCATGGATGGTGGTGTCATTACGCATTTTTTTTTTAACAAACACATACAAGCCCATGGTATCGTACTCGCTTGTGTCTCTCTCCAGAACTTAACTTCAAATAAGTAGACCACGGAGACAAATTCCCTTGTGAACTCAGAACTTGTTTTCTTAAAACATTTACTGCAACGGACGGCTCTGTTCATAAGGCTTCCATTAATCTTTATATCCTCGTTCGTACCAACTGTAGCGACACAGCAAGTCTAATATCTCAGGGTGTCGCGACAGTGGAACGCAATCACAGAGCGCGTCTCGGGATGTCAGCTTGGTGCCGCTTTGTAGCTTGACATTTTCTTGTTAACAGTGCACTTTGCCTACTGCGCCTTAGAATTCTATTTATCGGCCTTGCCCATTCTGCCATCCAATCTTAGTATGGGGTTGTTTATTTGGAAAGCTGGCGTGAAATATTCTTTATTATCTGTAGATAATATTCATGAATAATTCTTAATACAGTCATAAAAAGTAGATTGAAACTGGGAATATTTTCTTCTATAATTGATTATAATTATAGAATAGTGTTCTTAAACATCACACAAAAATTAAGAAACGAGAATTTCGAAGACTTCTAGGTACTAAGTCTTCTTGGTAGCTCAATATTATTACACGATAATTATTTTTATTTATTTTCATACGGGACTAATTAATCTAATACAGTAAAACCAACTTATGAAATATCTATTTAAAACCAAATTATTAAAAACTAAAGCTTAAAGACTAATTAAAATATTAAATATATTTACGGTGTAGCTACGTACAACTAATAAGTTATTTTATAGCATTATACGAGTCAGTACGCAATCAACGCTAATAACTTGTGCTCCCCGCGCCTTTATATTATAAAACTGTTATAATTAAGTGTAGCAATAAATCCACATCTTTAACAAAGCAGCTTATTATTTCTATCTCGACAATTTAGCAAATTCTACAATATTTATAACTGCATTAATAGAATGCAGTATTAGAATGCATTAATAGAATCTATTGTAATTAATAGAATATACATTTACAGCAACATTATCAATAAAAAAGTGTAGTGAGTTTAGAATATACAACATAAATGGTCAGCACATAATGCATGACAATAGCAAGCGTTTGTGGTGGGACACAGAGGCGAAGGAAGGACTAAAACTAAAACTGCGTTCATGGTGTTGACCATACAAACTAACAGATTCTCCACTCTCAAAGTTGCATTAATAAAGAGATCTTGTCAATTCATTGCTGTTATGTTGGCATCATGTTTACGTACTAACGAGTTATAGAAGATAACAGTTATAACAAAACATATACATTCCGATCTACGTGCAAACTATTCAATTTTAAAATTGTTTGACAACATGTAAACGCACTACTACATCCACTATGACATATCCACTACTCGTCGTACAACAACACAATGAACTGAATTTTAAGTAAATTTAAGTAAACAATATGAAAAAACTGTTCCATTTTTTAACACCATGTTGTGCTACGCTGTCAGACTGTCGAGCGATTTGTTACACCTCATCAACGTTTATCCTTTCAGTGTCATCTCTCCTTAATAACGTGTTATAACGTGTTATGATAATACCACGGTGGTATTTTATATGTCCGCTACGTCAATTAAAGTGACATGGGATCCATTACGTCATAACAGAACACTCGTAACCGGTATTTCATGTGTCTTGGATGTGTAAAAATAATATGCACTGCTGATAATTTGAATACTGAAATAATATTTTATGTAAGCTCGCTGTAGATAGATTTAAATGTGTGTATTGTTTATTGTAATATTACAACAATAATAAAAATATTACAATAACAATAAAAATATTACAAAACAAAAAAATATTACAAAACAACTATACAAATATTAAAGATTATCGCTTTAATACTTTGGAATACATTCACTAATAGGTGAATTGTAAATTTTATACATTAGTGTTGTACAGAATAAACTGGAAAATTTCTAGTGGAATTCTAAAAAAATCGATTTGTGATTGCATAGCACTGCATTATAGAGCATCGAAATGTAACTTAATCTAATCACTTATTTAATATGTTATATTTGTTATTTAATTTAACTATCTAGATTTTTTTATGGTAGAGTTCGCTGACAGGCGGCCAGCTCATATGATGATAAGTGGACGACGTCGCCTATGCTTCTCCTACACCAGGGGCCGCCTTGCATGATCAAATTCACAGTTTGTTTGTTTGTTATTCATAGTTTCACAAATAGTTTTTTTTAAAGCTAAAAGTAAGTTTCCACATGTATGGTAGCTAGGTAGTGGAAACACTTGAGACACAATCTAATTAAAGATAAGTAATTAATACTAATTAAAGATAAAAGAAAAAATAAGTAACAAAGTGAACGTTTAATCAAATCGAATTAAGAAATTATGTCACCAAGAACTTATAATATGATGCTGGGGCTACTGCAAACTACTTTTTGGTAGGGGGAGAGTGCATACTGCATTCCCACAGCCGACGGGTGCACGGCGTTGGGCCATGTTCCCCCACTCTCACAGAATAGTGCATGTACTGCATTTCCTACTTTATCCTGTTTCCCCAGTGTACGTACGTGTTCCGGTAGTGAGTGAGATATGCCAGAGCCCATTCCCATTCTATCCTCTCCCTCACGATTTTCCCAAGCCATTCCTTAATCTGCAAAGGTAGGCAGCGCATCCGGGGGTATGTCAACATTTGTCATTCTGGACTGATGTTGGTATGTGTCTCGGATGTCTATGGACTATCATCAGGTATCCATGTATCCACTTATCATCAGGTGGACTGTATGCTCGTCGATAAAAAAATATTTTTCTATAAAAAAAACAAATCAAGTACATTATCGTCGTAATTATTGTTAAATAGTGAACTGGATCGTAATAGACATGAATTATGTCTTTAATTAGTTGTCTTGAAGAACCCTGTGTCGTAGCTCAGTGGAAAAGCCTCACCTGGCAGTTTATTCTACAATGTAATAAGATTAAATGAAATTTAAAAAAATATCTTTACATCATTATGTATGCATGCGTAAGAAAATCACCTTAAATACATCCAAAGTAATCTACATTGATATTATTATAGCTTTATTCACTAACATCAACGAGGATGCGGCCTTTCCAACCGCACGTTCGAATGGACGTGTGTGGTAGGCCAGTCAGAGCAAGAGCATTGTCCGTCACTCCACTCGGCGAAGACGGCGGACTTCGGACGTCGGCAGAGGCGCCGTACAGACGTCCGCGGACGTTATTTAGGACTTCATTGTGCCAGTAGCCATTCAAAGTCGTGATTTGACTACAGATAAGAACGGATTGTTTCGAATGATGGCACGTCACATTAACGCTTCCAACAATACCAATTATATCAATCACTTAAGTTCAAGAGTTTTTAAACTGTAGGTGAACTGAGAAAAATATGTGTTTTATTAGTTTGGTGTGAATGAATTATTTCATTCCATCCATAATTAGTGGAAGTGCCGGGTTGATATACCCTGATTGTTTTTCCACTTCTTAGCTGGTCACGCTGCTAAACAGTAATGTGTTTCGGTTACTACTCTATTCACAGGCACGTGAAGCTGTGTCGTGTATTGTGATTATTGTTGGACTAGGAGATATCGAAATTGAAGTAGAATAACACATTTGGTTCGAAGTTGCGTATCACAGAGAATTGCAAATTATATAGTCGGCGGTAGGCCATTTAGCCCCAATAACTCTCCATTATTCCATAGTCTAACACTCACAACTTGTAACGAAAGGTTACAAGATATTGATCGAAATGACCTCATGCGTGCACGCTTAGTGTCATATTAAGCGGCTAAATAAACGAATGCTTCATCGTATTTGGCAACATTTCATCACCACCGAATTGATTTTACCGGCTCATTCATCAATGTGTCCGACTTATTGATTGATGATTGCGCGTCCTATTGACGGAAAGTAATTAAAAAAGCCACGGACACATCGTTCTCACACATAACACTTGCCCGGAATTTTTAACAGCCAGGTCGTTGTGACCCGCGTCGGATTCGGAGGGTTACATTGTTTTGATGAACGGGAGAAGAGAAGAGGAAGGCAATAGAGGTCAAGTTAAATTGGTTTTTCATGAGGCACCCAAGTCAAATTATTTTATTATCAAGTGTACAATCGCGTAACTCGTGCGTGGCCAGTGCCTTTTTGTTGTGACAGGTTATTATTTATTTTATTCGGGTCACAGTGTGATTTCGATGCTTTAAG
The DNA here is from genome assembly GCA_914767545.1 of Sesia apiformis. Taxonomy (NCBI): domain Eukaryota; kingdom Metazoa; phylum Arthropoda; class Insecta; order Lepidoptera; family Sesiidae; genus Sesia; species Sesia apiformis. Next base: position 5,415,515 of record OU611958.1, read on the forward strand.
GTCATGCAAAATTGAAAAATTTAGCTAATAAGTAGTTGGGAAACGCTGTACGGAAACTACATTAAAAATTAATTGAATAGATGAAAATGAATAATTATGTCCAATGTACTCAAATTTACAATTCAATTTAAGGAAATGAAAATTTAAGTCAGTCTAAATTAAAATTTTAAAACTTAGTAGAGAATTTTAATCATTTTAAGTTGAAATTATAATATAAGACATTATACGCCTATGTAATAAGGAATATTCTGAAGAATGAATGAATAAAACTTTATTTGATATACACACAAGTACTACATTAAAACAATGGACACACATTATATAATTTAGAATATTAAATATAAGTAAATATAAATTGCAGTAAAATGAAAGCATTGGCGCTGCAGTGTGATGTCACTGATGTCAGAAGGTAGCTCCACGCAGCATTTATGCCGCAGCAAAAGGTTTTCAGTGGTTTTCAGTGGAGCCCAATATGAATCACAGTTGAAGTGACAACATTTTCCGAGATGTACCTACAGATGATTTGTCTCTGTTGTTGATAACTTCATAGGTTCCCAACTTGTTGGTTTCAGATATCCTTACAGTCCTTTCTGCGAGTTCAGTAAAAGTCTTTTGAACTTATTCTTAAATGTATCCACTGAACTCAGGTTACGGAATGGAGGAGGTAAATTACTCCAACATTTAGTAGCTGCATGTCTGAAACTAGCACAAAAGGCAGCCGAGTGGTGACGGGGAACTGCCAAGAGCGTGTTGGATGTCCTCGTATCCATACACGTGTTACTACCACGAAACCAACTAAGCTTATAGTAAAGATAAAATGGTTCCCGGAATTTCACTACTCCAAAAAGAAGGCCAAAACTGTTTAATTTGACACCAACCCTGGGTTTTTACCATCGCACTGCTCGTCAATGTCGTTCGGGTTCATCCGCACTTCCTTGACATTGAGTCACTGCGGTCAAACGACACTTTATTCCGCGAACCGAAAGTTGTGGACGTGGAAAGTTGTGGAATAGAATGCCAGCCGAGATATTTCCGTTTGCTACGATGTGGGGCTTTTCAAGATAGCTGTGAACAGGATTCTGCAGGGTCGGCAGCGCATTCGCATGGCCTGTGGTGTTGCAGGTGTCCATGGGCGGTGGTGGCCACTTACCATAATGTGGCCTGGCCGCTCGTTTGTCATATATTCTATAAAAAAGGTAATTTAAAATAAAATGCTCTCTTAACATTCTAATTTTTTTTATTTCCACTGAAGGAATTAATGTTTTATGTAAATGCATGCTCTATTTTCTTTCAGTTTGAAATGATTAGAAGAATTTGGATCGAGCGCGACGATTTAATTCATCAGTTCATTATTTAATAAAGAACTTCACTGAGGTAGTTTTGCATAAAGAACGTGACATACTTAGTTACTTTTATACCATTTATTCAATCTGATTGAAACGAAGTACAAATAATGAGCAAAAATTGATACAAATGTATATCTTTGACTATTCAAACAGTCGCATACTTAAACGGTTCTTCTAGAAATAGAGCCATAAGAAGAGCGATTTAAGAGCCATAAGAAGTACTATTCCTAGATATCGTAAGTGTAATAATATACCTTCCTACGCCGTCTGTATCGTTATTAGGAGTATTTGATAGATACTGACTTTCTATGACATATCATCCAGTTTGTTTTAAAATCCTAACACTTTTCACATAAAACCTTATCTATATATAACCCTCGGTTAAGGGATAATAGATATGTTCGAATGCTTTAGAGCGCAGTGTATTATAAGCGATAGATGCACATTTCGTCAAGAAATAAAATCTTTGACCTTTAATTGTCTTTTGTTTGACATATAAAACCCACTTACGTCCTTGCGTCACTGGGGCTCCAGCTGAAAATCAGCGCTGAGTGTTGTCTCAGGCACTCGGAGATATGCTGAGCTGGAGATCCTTTCGACGGAGCACTGTTGCGCACGGAAAGACAATTATTATTATATTTTGTTAAATTATATTTGTGGTTATTTATTTTCTGTCATTCTTTCTGTCATTTTCTCTTCCTTTCTGTGCTTGTCTAATAAATGTTACTTCCTTTCATTCTTTCTTTCTTTTTATTTTATTAGGCTCAAATTTGAATGGTAACTCTTACAAAATGGTCATGCTTCGGTGAATTTAAGGAACTGCAAATAGTTCTAGCAAAGAATTAGATGATTCTTTCAACTTAAAACTCTAAATTCGATGCCACATATTAACAGCGGTCGACTGGCCGTCCGTGTCCAATTAAAGTGGAACCGCGAGATAACCACCGTCACGTACGTACCCACCGAGGATTGTATCTTGTCACATCTATATGGAGTTCTGTATTGGAATGGATTTTAATTAGTTCTCTTACGAAGCAGTAGGCATTACATTTGATTAAGGAGTTAGTGAACTCCGACAACCAATAAAACTATCCAGAAGTTCCCCCCCTCCTCTTAATAAATATGAAATATTACTAAGTATTAATAAGTAATACCACAGACCTACATAAATCACTTAAACTACATTTAATTATAATTATAATAAATTAATAACATAAATTCAAATACAAATATATTTTTTTATCTTATATAAATATGTATAAACTTGCTCCGGTAACGTTTCATACAGTCATCTCCTTCGGGTTTCCGAAATATACCGTTTTGGTACATGTTGGAAACAACACGTCGGAAACAAGTCACATATGTTCGAATGCTTCAGAGCAGAGCATTCAGAGCGTTTGAGGAGGCTCTCCTCCTGCAATCCAACAGCCGCTGGTAGCGCTCGACTGGTCACGTTACCCCTCTCTCACAGAAGACTACTTTGAAATGTACTGCATTTTCCACTTTATCGTATTTCCCCAATGTACGTACGTGTTTCGGTAGTGAGTGAGATGTGCCAGAGCCCATTCCCATCCCATCCTATCCCTCCCCATTTTCCCAACCCTTTCTCCAAATCCATTCCTATATCTCCAAAGATAGGCAGCGCGTGCCAACGTTTGTCATTTTGGACTAATGTTGGCATGTATCGCGGATGTCTATGGGCGACAGTATCCACTTACCATCAGGTGGACTATCAGGTCGCCTTCGTACATAAAAAAAGCATACCGCATTTTAAGCGATAGATGCAAATATCGTCAAGAAATAAAATCTTTGTCTTTTATTTGATATATAAAAGGTACTTACGTCCGTGAGTCACTGGGGATGTTATTCCCAGGTTCTACGAATTCCAGATGAGGACCAAAAATATGTATGAACATGTAGTTTTCATGATATATTGAATTTAAATTTATTGTCCCTTTCAATCTCTCCGCTGAAATATAACAAGGATTTTGTATCCATTACATTGAAAATATGCCACAAAAGTGAACCCTTATTTATATTCTGGTATCATCATACGCAATAAAATAGTTATATGGCATACAAAACGTAACAGCCGCTTTAAAATGAAATCTATTCTTGCGGCACGAAAACTGATATGAAAGGGATAAATAAAGCATGGTACAATCAGCAGCAAAAGTGTTACGCGTTCTGGAGTGGTTTGAAAAAACAAAATACTTTTTGTCAAAATTAAAAAACAGGTGTTCCGTTTTCAACTTTTCTATGGCATCACCCATAGTTTTTGTATTTTAATAGGACAAGTTTTTGGACATTGTCAAAATTATTATACTTATACAGTTTTCTTATCATGCTGGTAGATATATAAATAATTTGGGGTGTTGAGGTGCCTGAGAAAAAAAATGTGTAATATCCACCAATCCGCACTAAATCCGCATGGTGGATTATGGTCCGAAATACCCTGCATGCCCCGCAGTTAGACATTATAGGCTGATATCGATGTTTATGAACCCACCATAGTAATGAAAGTGTCGTGAGTATTAAAGAACTTTTCCTGCCGTCTGTACACATGTCGTTAAAGGGCTCGTAAAGTCCTACCCACTAGAAAATACATGTGACTCACGTTTGACAATATCTGAAGATGTGTTTTTTTACTGGCTGTTCAGTCTCGATTGCTTTGCTCCTGGTATCAACTTCACAACTCAACCTAGTGATATGAAATAATAAAAAAAATACCACTGAACAAAGCATATGTGACATTGTCTGGGACCTTATTATCGGTCGTTGTTAGTATGGCAACTAATAAATAATAGGCTTTTGCGAAGATTCATAGTCACAAATGTCACCGTGCCAATAAGATTATTATCATCAACAAGACGTTAAAGATAAATATCGTGAGGGAATTCGCATGACCCAGAATTTAAAAAAAATCTGGAACATATAAATCCACCAATACGCACTGGGCTCCCGCAGTGGATTATGACCCGAAACTCTTTCGTAAATACTAGGAGCGATCTGTGCTCTCCGCTGTGATCTCTTACGGTAAGCCTGATTCACCAGTATTAGTCGGAGTCCCTTTACTGGACCAAATTAGTAACAAAGAAACTTTGACGAAGAAGTGAAGCTGTCGACATTGCTCACAGAATCAGCAAGTTGGTAGTGGACGGGCCATATCTGCCGCAGGACCGATAACCGATGGAGTAGACGAGTTTTCAAATAGAGGCCTCGTATCTGGAGACATAGCGTGCGACACCTTCCGGCCAGGTGCACTTAGGACTCGAAGAAAGTCGTTGGTGGTGGCTGGATGAGCAGAAACTCTTCAACTGAAGACCCTATGTAGTGGTGATCCTTGGAAGAGGCCTATATTCAGCAGTGTGGAGAGATATAGGCAAATGGAATGATATTTCATTTATGATAAAATAGGTATTTGACTTTGGCATACCCCGGCACAAAAATCTTTTGATTGAAGAGACTTGTCGTTATAAGTTTATGGTAAAGAATAGTGTCACACATAAAACGTGATAAGATGCTTGCAGAGTAAAAATTCTACATATGCCCTCTATTATGGATCGCGTACATTAAGGAAGTGGGGGCGGTGGAAAAGGGTGAATTATGCGAGGGCGTTGACCCCCGCGCCGCGGGACGCAACTTCTTCCAAGCAATTTGTTTTGACAGCTAAGGATGTTTTAAGGAAAAACTCTGAATTAATTTTCGTATGTGGAATATTGGAATATAAATAGGTATGCATTAATATATCCTGTTCCTGTAATAACTTTATCGTATGGATGAAAAAATCACACATTTCGTAAAGAAATATGCATAGGATTCTATATAAAATTTATGGAATCTTAGACAATGAGCGTTTAAGCGTTTGAGATACGCGACCTCAGAAAGCCCTGCTTGATCGATAGGCCTACTCCATGCGACGTTCCCGTCGAGGTGCGCTTACTTTGAAAAGCGCATGTTGTATCATACAGAAGACTGCGCTTGTCAAGATCGTCAAGAAATATAGTAACCTGCGATAAGAATACTAGAGCCCATTACAATTCCTATACCATCTCATTAGGTTAGAATTATAAACAGATTATGGAAAGTCTCTCACTTACTCCATTATATACCGTATTCCTTATCTCATTAGATCCCGTTTCATCGAGCAGAGACTACACGGAGTAACTGAAACTCCTCTTCTCCCCATCCTTTAGTGCTTCTCTGATACACAGGATCTTTTAATTATTCCACAAGAAAACATATATAATATGAAAAAAATCCTACGAAAATTTGTTAACACTGAGGTTTTGTCAAATGTTTGAAGGAATTTTATTATTCTGTGCCGTCTCTTTGACACGAAACTGTAGCGTTCGACTTAGTTTCTTGTTTAACGTTACTATATTATTCTAAAGGCACGTGTAGCCTCCAGGGAGGCATTTTGACTAGTCAATAATTAATGTTATTAAGTTAGACGTATCTCGAGCCGTCTCGTGTGCCTGTCTTGATGTCGGATACAGTTTCCAACGTCTAGAAATTATCCAGTAATATCATGTTTTGTATTTAGGCAGTTATAGTGAATCTAGCTTTTGTTAGCGGCTTCGCTCCGGTTTAAAATTAAAACAATTTAACCTTTACGTAAGTCATAATTGTATCCATTTAACCGCAGTGATCTTGCGTACTGGACCATGGTCCGAAAAACCACGGCGATTTAAAGTTGTCACGGTTTGCTAAAGCCCATTCCCATGCATTCTAAATCCAACCCATTTTTCCTAAATTTCCAAAGGTATACAGCGCGAACCAAAGTTTGTCATTCTGAACTAACGTTGGCATGTATCGCAGGTGTCTGTCTGCGAGTCTGCCACTTTTATGTATTTATTTACTGCACAGACCTTATGTCTTATGACATTCTCTACCAGTCAATACTAGCAGAATATTGATACAAGTATTATATTCGTATGCATTGAAAAATATACTCGTATGAACCTAACACTTTTTTTTGTATAAAAAATATCTTTATTAATAATATTAATATTAGACGTATGTATATATAATAAATGGTTGTTTCATAGCGTTTCTCAAATATTATTTTAATTGAAGAAATGTTGTACTACGTCATGCTATGCTAAACGATTTCCACATAACTCGTTGTTCCGTGCGTTTCTTTCAGTAATATCCACCTCTTACCAAAACTAGATACTCCTAAACACGCAACAATAGGACTCGTACACACCTCGCATGTTTAAAGCCAGACGCCATTCATCTTCTGTTTGCATAGAGCGCCGTCAAAATTACAAATTCAAATATTATTTCATGTGGAACTTTTGCAAATCCATTTTGCACGAAAGGTTTCTTTATAGTGCTTCTCCCTCGTGGAGGGAGACGTGATACAGACAGTCATGTAAATAACAGTTTTTTATAGTTGTATAGTAATAGCCATATTACCATACACATATTAATAGCCATATAGCAATAGCTTTACACTACTCGTACTGTATTCCTATGCCAATAAGAATACAGTACGAGTAAAGCAACACAGTGAAGATCATGAAAGTCTTTGACATTAGCTTAATTAACCTGATTTGACTTCATTACAAGGCTCTTAGTTACTGTATGTATTTAATATGTGTTCAGTGATTTTCGTGAATCTAGTCTTCGTATTACTTAATGAATCTAATCTAAACCTAATTTTCTCTAGTTTTTTCGTTCACATTGTAAATTTGCAAACTGTTATACGACTATTTAGAGAAAATTACATTTTTTTTTGTAATAATGAAGTCAAAGGCGTCATAATATTTTGTATATTCCTTGGTGTTATATGAATTTTGACATTTCTAATATTAAAATAACAAAATAAAATAACAATAAAATTATATTAAATATTGACATTCATTACCTACTTGATATAAATATTAATTATATTATAGTTCATACTTGGGGCATGGCTTAATATTCCTTTTAAATATAAATAATGGATTTTATACATATTATATGAGTAATATGGTTGACTGGTAGAAAATGCATTAAGTCCGCCATTTGTATAATTGCTTGTACAGTGACATTTAAATAAATAAAACAAATCTTTGTTTAAATTGTAATTTAATGAAGTTATTGCCGGTTTTGGTGTTTGCGTATTTCCTTCTGATCTTTTTCCTACAAAAAATAAACTTTGGTCTGAACTTAGCAGTTTAGCTTCCATTTACGTGTACTCTGTTTAAATAACTCATTATTGTCGGTTCTGTGGCAGATATGATCAAACCATTCACCACATTGCCATTTCTATAAGTTACATAATGACATCATTCGAATGTCTTTGTGAAAAGTCGAATCTCTTTGTTGCAAATTTAAAATTATTCACCATACTTTTCTGAGTGACTTGGAACTATTGGACAATGCATACTGTCATACTCATAAAAGAAAAATATCCCTATTTCATAAAAAAATACCTATTCTATAAACATTGCAAGAAACGTGTAGATTCCATGATATTCACCACAATTCCTTCACGTCTAAGGGCCGTCACTCTAATGTGTATGCAAAGCAATATGGCAGTTATGCACGAGCCGTATCCAGTAAAAATGCATGCAATAACGCCATATAACACTCCTATTCCTACTTTCATTTCTGACGCTGCTCTTTAAAACGATCTACAAATTCTAAAAGATCGGAGATATTGAAAATTTCAAAACATTCTTTGTTAAAGAATGGAACATTTAAAAATTGAAAATTGATGCTGGAAGTTCACAATGTTCAATGCAGTTGCGTTGACTGGAATTCCTTTCAACATCGATAACATTTGGCCTCCATATTGAAGCAAATGGTTTCATATTCGATTGTTTCAACGATCGCCAATGGTGGTGTGATATTTTAGCAAAATAAAATCTAAAACTTTAGTTGGAAACAGAACTAATTTTCGGAATAAGAAGTCTTATTCAAAAATACGTATAATTTCACTTTTTAATAATTGCTTCAATCAAAGTCATCATCATCAACAATCTTGTTTTTAAAAGAACCCATTTCACCATTTTAATTATTGTAACAGGATAGTTAGGATTATTTTGTTCCAATTATTCGGAAATTCAAAATTCCGAATCCAATCAATCGGTTTTAGTCCGATAATAATTAATTCGAGAATGAGTGTAATAGATAAATTGAAATTTAACATTTTGATTCTAATTTGCTTTTATTGTTAATTTGATTAAAATTATTTTTTTTATTTAGACGTTTTCATACATATTTATATGATTAAATATTTATTTTTATTCTTCATTGCACTATATCGTATAAAACACGTAAAAATATTGTTTATGAAACATTGTTATCTGAAATAAATGACTGACTTATTTTAAGAAACATTAATAGCCTAGTTGTTGTCGTTGAATCTACTTGTCAGCTGGCAGCTTTACTCAAAATTACTCAATGTCCCTACAACGTTATAATAAAGAAAGGCAAAGAAAACAGATAACTCGCTAATAATAACCTAACTTACAATAAATAACGGAACGGTTTCACAAACAGTTTACTTGTACAATGATGATAATTTTAGATAGTTCTCTTTAACAGTGACGATAACATTTATAAATTTTAATGTCTCGTGTAGACCACCACCTTCATCTCTTCCAATGGGTGTCGCAAAAGGCGACTAAGGGATAACGAAGTCGCTACAACAATCGCTGATGAACTACACCATCTCTAAAAGAGTGGACTCGCCAACCCGCTTAGCCAGCGAGGAGAAGGCCTATATCCAGTATTGGATACTTAAAGAGCTTGCATTGCATAAAATTTGGCACCTGTTGATTATCTATTTCATTTCTTTTAAATAACACCCATTTTCAATATTTTCCAATTACTAGAAAACACTTTAGGCGATGCAGGTAACATATAGCAGATGCATTTTATTCGCCATGTTTGCAACGCTTCCGAAGAAACAAACCAACAAATACGTGAGAACCGATCGATTGTTTCGCGTTCGTGCGAGGTGCGAACCGAACAGAGGCGTTAGGGTGTCAACTTTAATTGGTAGTGTGTTCCAAGCACGAACAGTTGCTTGTGAGCTTCCCGCTTTTGATCACGTCAAGTCGCAGTGTCAGCGAATAGCGCAAAAATATCAATAACTTCATTAAAGTTTGAGAACTATCGGGGGGGGGGGGGGGGGGGCAATCTGATAACATGTACTGTTTAGTTTCAGTAGACGTTTGACTTTAATGTAAAACCGTATTCTACTAATCATTATGAAACGCAAAGAAATTGAACCGTTCCCCAACCATTAATTACCTTTCAGTTCCGAAAAGTGTGAAACCGCTCTTTGTGAATCTAAATCATTTGGTACATTTTTTGTTTCAAAAAGATAGGAAAGGATACACCATTTATTAATATCCTATTTTTATTGTTTATTTGTTTTTTATACTTCTAGTAAATCATTCACTGTCATTATTATTATATTTATATAGCCGAAGAATGATTATAAGAAGAATGCAATTCTTTTTTTTTCGTCTTTCAATTCGCAATACATTCTTTACAATTATTAATTGAATCTTCCGGGCTACTTGGCCGAGGTCTTCTGGAATCTCTTCTCTTTCTTCCAAACATTTCGTCAACAACTGTGGTTGACATCTTCAGTGGCGACTGCGTTCACTTTCGGAGAAATGTTATCTCTCCGGCTTCTCGAGCGCAAGTGACTCGACCATTGTGGCGCACCGGTATTTATAGTGGGCGAGGGTAGTTGTGATTGTGTGTTTACTGACGCATCGATATTTATAGTGGGCGAAGGTAGTTGTGATTGTGTGTGTACCGAGTCTGTTTTTATCCCCCCTTCTCGTCTCTCTTCCCCGTGAGCTTGATGTCTTCGGAGTGCTGGATACCAGATATTACGGAGTCTTAGATTCTCTTCTTTTTTGTTAAAATTGTTGGGATGCTTGTAGATTTCAATAGCTTCCCTATTGAGACGGGAATAATAATGATTTCCAGTTGACAAGATCTTTGTGTCCCTGAAGCAGATTTCGTGGTCCCCATCCGACAAGGCATGTTTAGCTACGGCCGACTTCTCAGTCTCTCCTCTTCGACAATTGCCTTTATGTTCTTTAATGCGGATATTGACACTGCGTTTTGTAGTGCCAATATACACTGACCCACAGGAGCATGGTATTTTATATAGTCCAGTCCAGGACAACGGATATCTGGGATCTTTGACTGATCTGATGATATTTCTGAGTTGGCTCTTAGGCTTGAAAATGGTCTTCACGTTTTTCTTTTGTAAGATCTTGCTGATGCGATCTGTTACGCCTTTTAAATAAAGTAAGAACGCCCTGCTTCTCTTTGGGTTGGTGTCGATATTGTCAGCTTTTTTGGCTCTGAGTAATAAACGATAAATTTTATGTATTGTCATATTAAAATTAGAAAAGTGCTGACGGAAATAGTACAAAGCACAAAGCAGTACACGGAATCGTTGAGTCGTAGTGGAATAGATTCCTCTGCGGTTCAACTTGTGTTCAGTCAGTTGGTGGAATACGAAAGATGAACAAATCGAGCGTGAACCTTCTTGGCGACCATGAAAAGGACATCGAAAAGAACAAAGGCTACAGGAGCATAGGCTCCTGTAGGCTAATGAGCATTCATGAGCAAAAGCTAGTGTTAAATACAGTAAATTGAACATTACAATAATCCAGTTTACTTAATTATTAGGTATACTAATTAATATGTGGCAGATATGGAATTTTAAACTCATAATCTTTAGACTTATACAAGTACGCGTAAAAGAAAGTTAATCAATGTCTAATGAAGTATTCTCAAATATATAACACATTGTCAAATAAAATTTTATTGGCGGGCATTATTAAATTTAAAAAAAGTAATGAATTATTTCTCTATTTACTGATGCACGAATCTAAAATATATAATAATGCCCCGAAATTTGATTTTAAATACTTTCAATAGTTTCGTTTAAACTTACTAATAAAACGTTGCAAGTTATTTCAGTCTACGAAATATTAAGAGTCAAGTAGTAAATCGTTCTTCTTCCCGCGTTAAGTAAGACCTTATCTTTATTGGGAATTTTAACGTGCAATATCAAGGGTCCTATTGTTCGTTTTTTGAGTTTCACCCGAAGGCTCGTCTAATTGGAAGGGTCAGGCTGAATGCGAAAAGGTTTTTCCTGCATTTGTTTCAACCCTATCCACATACCCACTTATTTAAATTTCGCAAACGAAAATGCTCCTATAAGGAACTCTCTATATTTCTTTATTAATTGAGTTTTCGAATGTGTTTCTTCTATCTATCGTTATTTTGAATAGGTAATGCAGATTTTATTCACGCTACATTTTTTCACTTTCAAAATCCTCCCTATCACTCCTCAAAATCGCCATGCACACCTGTGGAACATGCCAACTTTAGTCCACAACGATAAACTTTATTACACCCCTTTATTACACCTACTTTTGATGATGTAAGAATGGATTTGGAGAAAGGGTTGTGGAAATGGGAAGGGATAGGATGGGATGGAATGAGAATGGGCTCTGACACATCTCACTCACTACCGGAACAAGTACGTGCATCGTGGAATTTCATAAAATGGGAAATGCAGTACATTTCAAGGTAGTGTTCTGTGAGAGAGCGGTAACGAGGCCAGTCGAGTGAGCCCAGCGGCTGTTGGATTGCAGTGTGCATCATCCCCCTCCTAATTATCTTCTGCATGAGGGATATATGGACTTAAACTCTACGCTGGCCAAACTGGTTGGTGAGTCTTAAAAATAAGAGGTGGTGTAACTACCTTCTCAGGAACTCCTCAGGGATTGTGGTAGCCGCAATTAGATTATTATTTTCAAAAAAATATTAAGTGTTCAAAAGTGTTACCGGACATAATAACTGCACACACTGCACAAATAACTGTAGTTAGTATATTGTCCAACCTATCCCAAAATTATATAGAATGAATAACCATTGAATAAAATGTACTCCTAAAAATATACCAGGCCATCAATTTTGAGAGCTTTAAACTGTTACTTTGTAACACCATCGCGCTGTAATCAGCCATCACTTTGGAAGTCTCCTTTAAACGTATGCCCTGTAATTGGAATATAAAATGTAAACAATAGCATTTAAATTTTAGTGATATGGCGGGTCAGTCGCGTTAAAATATTCTCTTAATTCGCCTTCGAAACGCGCCAAAAAAAATCGTGAATCCGATAAGTCTTTGTTTGTAAAACGGCCGGCTTCAACTTCCAACAATATTCGACATTAACTACAAAAAGATTTACTCAACTCTGACACTTATAATAAAGGCAATACAGTTTCAAATTCCCCGTAACACTGGGAATTTGAAATATAAGAAGATCAGTAAATATGTTTAAAAGCTTAAGCTGGAGCTGTGAAAGGTTACCGTGATGGTGAGAACATTGATTGAGCTTACCAATATACTGAAATTTTGTGTGTATCAAAATTATAAACATTACGAACTGTTCGTTATTTAATAAGCTTGAGAAAACGGGAGAACTTCGATCAGTTTATACTGCTAATGAGATCTGAAAATAAGTGTCATACGGAAAGATAGAGTCTTCAGTCATATTGAGTCGGATTTATTGTATTCAAGTGTAATTTATCTAATCATTGAATAAATTTCCGACGAAACAACGGAGGATGTTATCATATAGCCGTATGTATCGTATGCCGTACAGTACAGTACAGTATTTAGTTGGTTATTTGTTGGAAATGTGTACCTACACATTTCCAACAAATAACCAACCAAATACTGATAATACCGCCCATGTCTCATGTAAATGTGAGCCTCCTGTAACTTCATTAAGTGGCAAAGTTCAATAAGAGCAGACCGATATTAAAAGGTACTGTCAATAAATTGAAGACGGCTTAACGCGGGCTTAAAATGCAACGACCTGCCAAGATACAACGCTTTCGTGAGCAAAACTCGCGTGTTAAAAACCAGGGAATTCTTTCAATGTTGAATAAGAATAAATCTATAGCGCACGCTTCGCCCGCGGACGAATTGTAACCCTCAGATATTGTGGAGAGTCAAAATTTACGGTCATATTTTGACTTATGCAAGCAGTTTGCGAACACACACACAATTTATTGTCTGTATCTAACAAAGCGGAGCAATAAAGTGATTTAAAATAGGCAACAATTTCACCAGAGCATTACTCAAAAGTCCCGTCCAAAACTTACGTAACTCTTGATAAGAATTTGATTTGTGACTTAGCCATTGATAATGATCGGTTAGGTGTCAACGAAGCACAATAGAGATCTGCTCTTAATCAAAAATTTCATTTCACTTACTAAACACTAGTCCATTGTATTGCCAGCCGCAATTTGAGACACAGACGTCGATAGCCATAATCGAAGCCATCTACTAAAGTATCGATTATTCGAAAATATTTGACAAAAAACAGTCATTGGTCCCAAGTTTATGGTCGTGTAATCACAGCTGTAGCGTTCGAACGCGCTCACAACTTTCTTCGAAGATAATTAGGTTTTTTTAGAGCAGCCTTCGAGCGACATAAAAGTGAAATATTAGTCATTATAGGCATTTGCGCGGGCCAAGTCATCAGTCAGGAAGTTACAGAGCCGATGCTGGGCAATTTGCATCGGCAAGCAGCTCTCCACACACTTTTTGAGGTACCGTTTTATTATGGTTATGAAATTGTGAGCAAACTGTTACACAAATTTAGTCCGAAAGCGACTATTGTTTTTATTAAATTACATCGTTGCGTCACTACTATAAATGCTTGACGCAAGATCATCGTGAAACATCCAAACACATCCGGTGGCGAAACTCCATTGTTTACAAGCATTCTAACACTTTCGAATAACGAATTGCACGTAATTAATCAATTACTAAGACTAATTAGGGAGTAAAAATTAAAATTCAACTCGTTCAACAAGTGACAAACGACTAATAATGTCCATTTGATGTTTTGGAGTTGAGACTGTTGATTTTACAAAAGCAATTACTTGGCGTCTGTTACTTGTGCTGCAAGCTTGGCCTGGGGCGGCCTGACTATTCTTTAGCATGACAGACGCCACTTCAGATTAATTAGTCTCATTTATTAGTAGAGGGGAAGAGGCATCCGAGCTTTACGGTAGGTTGATACCGACGTCCGTACCTATGATATCGTATACTTTTCAACGCTACAGAATGTACACTTCAATCTACATTAATATTACAGACTGTAAGGTCTTCTGTCTTGGAGTGAGTATATTTTTTAGTCTGTGGTTAGCTATAGACAGGGCAATGTAATTGTAGCTATTGTAATATGTAATAACTGCTTTCATTAGGGGAATGCAACGCCACGCTTATGGACTCCGCTATTTGTTTAGAGGAAGTAGAATGTAAATTATGCGTTATAACGCTGTTTTCTATTACATTTAATGTGTTTGCGGATTTTGTTGGGTTACTTTATAACAGATTTAACAAAAAGGGTTGTTTAATATGTATTAGCTTAGTTATCATCTCTAACGAACATTTAATATTCTTCCAAATGTAGAGGAAAATATAGAAACATATATATAGAACATATTTACAGTTATATTTTTCTATTAAAAATATTTTACTAAAATATTTATTTTGGATATATTCATTTTCTTCTAGTTAGTTCTTTTAAGTGTTATTGTAAGCAATCTCTATACATTAAGCTGTATCCTACGTGGATGCGGGACATCTCCTAAATAGTATCCATTCAACATTCGCGTGTTGAAATCATTTTTCATTTAATTATTTTCATATTGACACGCTAACAGCAAACCACAATATCTTATTTAAATTCAAAAAAGTTAATTTCGGCAAACACTTCTAGTTGGCTATAGGCAATAAAATTTTAAACAAATATTTGGTCGCGCCCTAAACAAATATCTCCACTTGATCGCTTATGCACACAAAATATTCAGTTTCAATTGAGATGACTTCACATATTTCACCGAAGGTTGGTAAAAAAAGGTATTTCCTACGTCGCCTTTTAAAATAATATGGAATTTTCCGCGCATATATGAAAAATTCCACTTGTGGATGTAGCGGCCATAAATTGTGACCCACAACACTGTACTGGGGTGTATTCAACGCATAATTCCACTTTCATTGAGACAAATATTCATATTAAAGGGGGATATTAGAAGAGCGTGCATGCTTCGAGTACAGAGGGCAGCACTGAAAATCGCGCATTAAATTATACAGAGCAATCGTTTGAGAGAATTATGAAGACGTATTTGCATAATGGCGGAAGGAAAATGTAGGATATGGGGTCAAAGTACTTTAGTATTCTTTTTCCAACGCAGATATTAAGTCAGTTAAGTATTAGAAATACAATCGGCAGCCTTATCGCTGAAGCAATTTCTTCCAGGCAGCCTCTGAGTGACAAGGAGAAGTCCGTAGACGAATAAAGGTATACAATAAAGAAATAAATACTCACTTATATGCATAGATACATACCAAAAAAAAACTAAGGAACTAGAAAGGGTAAAGGAAAACAAAACATCCCAAAAATATTCCAACCAAAGGTTGACTGGGAGATGTTGCTTAAAGGCATCTTGTTACTTTGTTCAAGATTAAAAATAGATATATATATATATATATATACCCAAAAAAGTGGTTTATCTGTTTGTTTGAGAATCACGTAAAAAGTACTGAACGGCTTTTGATCGGATTTTCACTAATGTATAGCTACCTGGTACCTGTATAGATACCCAAAAGGAAAACTGGTACATGTGTCATCTGTATATGACACAAAGAAATTGAGTTATACAGGTAAATAAAAAAAAACTTCATAGAATATATCAAACTACTGAATGTCGTGAAATGTGACTATCCGTGAAATTCATGTCGTGCATCCGTGTCGATACTTTTACAGGTATTAAATTTTTTTTGCTTAGTCCATGCGAGTGAAGCCGCGGGTAGAAACTAGTAAGTACATTTATAGAGTTAATTTATAAAATTATAGAGGATCAAATAAGTTTATTTTGTGCTTTATTAAGTAAAAATAACTTTACTCTTACAAGTGAATATTGCGTAAGTCTCCTAAATTTAAATTGAGAGATCCTTTATTACATAAATTTTCTAATATATATTGTAATTACATTAACAATATCAATTAAGAAGCATTATAATAAACAGATCGTAATTAAAATTTACGAATACAATTATATTCTAACAATTTCGTTAGACGATTCTAATTTACATCAAGTTACATTGCATGAGAGTTTTATAAGGTTTAATATTTTGGAAACGATATATTAATTGCGAGTTCATTTTGTGTTCGTGTTACTCAATTCTCAAGCACAACTCGACGCCTCCCGTATAATCGTGACATATATGAATTAAGGAGCTGCCGTGAATACTCTCACACAGATTTAAAGATTTAAGAAGTGAATACATAAAAAGTAATAGGCTATAATAAAATTATAGTAGTTACTTACAATACAACGTTAAGCTGTGCCTGCGGCTCTGTTCGTACAAAAATATGGATACTTTAAGTAAATACAATGCATATTTTTTCCATACTTACTATGTTAATTGGATTTCAGTCTTCGCTTATACTCGTACATAAAGGTTAGGCTCCACGAAGACGCTTTTTCTAGTTAAATATACTTAATTTGGTAATAATAATTATCTGTATAATATAGCAGTTGACATATTGGTCGCTGTTTATAATGAAATGTAATAATACGAATGTTATTAAGTAATAGACTTTAATATTTATAATGATATAATTGTTTATTAAGAGCTCTTTTAGAGTAATCGCAGACTGTAGTAAGATTTTTTATCATTTCTTACTTGTAAGTGTTCATTAGTTGTTCATTTCTTATTTAGCTAAACATCATACCTATACATCAAGATGTATGACTGGTGTTTAGGACTATATTTCCAAGGTTCTCTTTGGATTTTGACGAAAAAAGGATCTGTGATAGAACAGTGTTCTTTTTTTTTTTTTTTCGGAATGTCTAAATTCTTGTGGCCCTAGTGGCCTTTCAAGACTCACCGGTCGTGTTTGATTTAGGAACAAAATGTGTGTTGCAACGAGCCTAAGGGCTCCCCCGCCGGTAAACCGGCGGAAGGAACGGACCTCGGCTTAGGGCGTTGCATTGGGGAGATACCGCGGGATCGCGAGTCGGCGAGAAGCGCCCAGGCACGTGCCGGTACCTAGTAAAAGTGTTGGCTGAGGGCCGGTGTGTGTTAATGATGTAACGAGGGGGTCGTCCACGTCTCCGCAGGCGGGGACGGTGTCTGTGTGCTGTGGTTGAGTGCAGTGTGAGAACCGCATTGGCAGCGGTGATCGGGTCGTCGGAATCGTCCAGGATGTGCCGTGGGCGACGATGGCGGGGAGGGGCACTCCTGTCCGGTATGTAGGTGAGGGAGGAGACAATCAGAGGTTTGGGATGGTGTGGGATGGCATCATAGTAGCGTCGGGCGGTGAGAACAGAGTATTTAGAATTAAGTTGTCTTTACATGTAATTTAATTTGTTCATAACAAGTTACGTTCTAATCAATCGTATTTACAAATTTAAAAGCGAATCAACATTCATTTGTCCTACTTTAATTTTATCTATCCCTATCAGTCATCAGGATTCTATATATCATTGTTGTATACAACATAATCAACTAGCTTTCAATTTATAAAATCGATCTTGGTAATTGATAGATACTTGATATTAATACATATCAGCAATATATTTGCAAACATTATCGTCTCTAAGATATTCAGCGGTGATTTAATAACTTTTTTTTACAGTCCACCTGATGGTAAGTGGATACTGTCGCCCATAGACATCCGTGATACATGTCAACATTAGTCCAAAATGACAAACTTTGGCACGCCCTCGGATTCGCTACCTACCTTTGTTGATGAAAGAATGGATTTGGAGAAAGGGTTGGGGACGTAGGAAGGGATAGGATGGGAATGGGCTCTGGCATACCTCACTCACGACCGAAACACGTACATACATTGGGGAATATGATAAAGTAGGAAATGCGGTACATTTCAAGGTAGTATTCTGTGAGAGGGGAGTAACGTGGCCAGTCGAGGGCGCCCAGCGTGCACTCTCCCCCACCCCAAGAACTCTCCCCCTCCACTAGTATCTCCTTTAGTATCACTTTAGTATAACTTTAGTATCTCCAAGTGATGTGCCACTTCCAGATACACCATAATTCTCTTATCACGCTCCGTATATTGCGGGAGAAGTATCCTCATTTTGGAGTCATTACACGAAATAGTATCACCGTATAAAGTCCCAAGGGGGGAGGGAGTGACTTTCCACCGGTTGTTTGTTTATATGCTGCCATATATATTTTGGTTAATTAAGTTTTTGTGCGGTCTCGGATTAGTAACTCTCCGCTTCTGGGGGTGGAATTGGCGAGAGTAATGTGATATTGCGTAGGAGTATGTGTTTATAAGATTAGGAGGAATTTTTGCGGAACGTAAGAAGCTAATATGTAATAATGTGCCGTGAAAGTAACAAATATCTTGGTTCTGTTTCTTATTACTTGCCTTATTTTTATGTAATTTATGGAATCAGGCAGTACTTTGCTAAAATACATTTTATGATAGGTACCTCACTTATACAAGATACAGCAAAGGAGAACAAAGCTTTATGGCGCATCCGAGGGTGTGCCAACGTGTGTCATTATTGACTGTCTGCTATACTTTACTTCAACAATACCTATAGCCAACTATATGGCTATCGCCGAGCGTGTCTACACACGGCGATAAGCCAGCGATATCCGTTGTACTAGCGGCAAGGGCGAGAATATCATAATAATTATTTTCTTTTATTTACCATGCATTTGTACTTGTCAGTTTTTGACTTACCATTGTTGCTCTATTCGTTACCTCTGCTCATATTACACTCTACTAAATTATCAACCTATCTCTTTCCACTGTTGAATACAGACCTCTACCGAGCCAGTCCACTACAATCATTCTTCCACTACCAATATCGGCCACTTTCACTAAATCAACGGTCAACAGAACCAGAGGCACCCTGTGTTACTTTTCCTGGTACGTGGCCAGACACATTTATATTATTTTTCAGTGTATCTTTATAGAAATATTTTGTTTATCGATTTTAACCTTAGTTTACTATTTAAATGAGAAAATATCTTTTATATATGTAGAGAAGACCACAGAATTCAGATCATGAATGGCTCTGAAGCCAAGCGTGGTACTTATATTGCCACATTCCTTCAAATTTCCCCCGATTTTAGGAAATAATTTGTCTGCTACTTACGCAATTACTTGGTTTCCAGTAACAGATTGAACATCAAAGGCAGCCTTAATTAAGTCTTAGAAGGGTCATAAATAGCTAGCAAAGTAACACTGAAATATTTACTTAGTCTGAGAACGCTTTAATTGAGAATAACAAAATTTCTTAAACTCTCTTTGAGCTCGCAACATCGTGATAAATAGTCAGTAATTGCTTATACCAAATCTTAAAATTAATTCCATTATTGACTATTTTCAGTGACAACTTTAGACAGTCATTACAAAGTTTTTGGAAAATTTTCATTTCATTGAATCACTAATATATTTGCACAGAAATTCTTCATTAAATTTTGTAGGGAGCTCCTTGCTAGACCAAAGAACACCTAGACGGGTGTGTTTTGTTTCTTGGAAAAAATAAAAAGCTTCTGAAGTGAAGCATGAATAGGGGAAACAATACCTACATAATTAGAATCCACCTTCCCCTTTAGACAATTCTCAGTAAAGAATAATCATTATCTATAGGGAAAAATTGACCAAAAAGTTATATAAAAATCTTTTTAGTCGTAGTCTTCAAATCTTACGTAACCAGAATCTTTTGTACAAATCACCGCGACATTAACTTTCTCAAAGGTTGAATATTGAAGTCGTATCTCAAAGTGCGACCATTCAACCGAGAGGGCTCCGCCAACCAACTTGCCAATTTTATATTCACAAGATATGCATATAAGATTTGAATGTGACTGTATCTATCTGCCTGAGGCATTCGGAATTTTATTAAAACTTCTCCCCTTTGAGGTAACTTCTGTTTGATAGAAACCAGAGGAAGGACGCAGCCCCCCCACCTCCATTACCCACCCACCCTCGACAATTAATGCCACCATTTACGAAATTTTATTTCATTTGCGAATACGAACTCCCGTTATTTGATTATTAATAAAATGAGTTTTATTTTGTTGCCCATTTGCATAATTGTCTCATTTTCACTTGCCGGCGAATTCGATAAAGTCCACGCTGGAATCTCTTAAAAAGAAATTAAACTTGCGTTTGGTATAGCCGCGGGATTTCCAGCGTTTCCTTCGGAATTTATTAGGTAAAATTAAATTAAGGGAAAACAATAACGTAAAATTCTATTTTGCTCGTAGCTGGCGGCTTTCGATGTAGTGGTCGGTCGTTTGCCTTTGGGTACACCTTCCCCTAAATTTCGGGAGTTTTGTTTGCATCTGCTCGTAAAATGTCAAAAGTTTGTACCTATAATAAGCGACTAAGAGAAAACAAATATGCTACCACAAGCGTTGAGGTACTACATCACCTCTAAAGAAATGGACTAGCTAACCCGATTGACGACCGATTGGGGCAGTTGATAGTGGCCCTGCTTGCCCAGGTCCCAGGTTCAATTCCCGGTCGGACATTCATTTATTTAAAGACAAATGTTTGTACGCGTCTGGGCGCGTCTTTATGTTTGAGTGTGTCTCTGGACACACGACACAGGGAATCCTGGTGTGGACCATTGAGTGTGGCATTATTATTATATTAAAAATAAAAAAACCGCTTATCCAGCGTGGCGTTGTAAGGCGTTGTAAGGTATGTTACAGCGGGCCGCACCGCAGCGTATAACATTGCAAAAATCCTTCCGAATCATTTTCATACATTTTGTATAAACCATCGCTCAGTGGCCGGCCGCATCGTGTCGCAGCGCAGCGCACTAGCAGATCGCTTGCGAGCCGTATTTTTGTGACAATGTTATGCGTTGCGGCGCGACACGCCTCAATGTGCATTGAACGGGAGCAGTTAAGGATGTAATTCAAGAGTTAGGTATTCGCTGTGCGACAACGTGAAGATTTGAATGTCAACAGATAACTGACTTGAATTATTGCGCTGTGCTGCGGCTCGCCGTGTCTGTAATGTGCGTTGTCGCAGTTTTGCAATGCGGCGCGCTGAGGTGCGACGCGTCTGTAATGTGCGCGAGCCTTTAAGACCATACATTCCTCGTGCATAAGACAATATGTATGAGAAAGCCCGTGTCCAGCAGTGGATGTTAAAAGAGCTGGTGATGGAACACATATAATGTATGGATGTGTGTCTAATGTATGTCTATAAAGAAAACATGGCCAAAATGGCCTCCAGAACGCCCGGTGTGCTGAACGAAACAAAGCGGTACTTCACCTCACGGTCACGTCTGACGCTCTATAAAGCTCAGATCCGACCCCATATGGAGTATTGCTCACATCTCTGGGTCGGTGCATCGAAGTATCAGTTATCAGTCGTATCAGTCGAAACATCTATGTATCGATGATCCCACTCTTACAGGCGGTTTGCAACCACTCAGCGTCCGCAGAGACGTCGAGTCCCTCTGCGTGTTCTACCGCCCGTATAACGGGGAATGCTTCGAAGAAATGTTACATATGACTCTCACCTCGGGTTTCTACAACCGCTCCTTCGATCACAGAAGTGCTGTGCATCCGCATTTCCTTGATACGGAGGTGTCGCGCACTGAACCCGTAGGCTGTGGAACGAACTGCCTCGGGAGGTGGTACATGACATGGGGTTTCTCAAGTCTCAAATGTCGGAAAGGCTTAGACGGACGTTGGAGAGGGTAGTAACGAAACGCAGTTCTGTTAATGTAGTAACGAAACACAGTTCCGGGGCTCTCTCTCTTGCCTCGCTCTCTCAGACGACACGACCGTACGGAACTACAATGGTTCATTAAAGAAATACCTGTGAGAATAAAGACTGTAATTAATCAATTTACATGTCATGTGTTACATGTGAGTGTATTTAATAAATATACATATCACATGTTACAATAGAGAGGAATATCACTCCAATCAGCAACCCGCCTGTTCAGTGTGGTGACGATTAGGGCATAAACCTTCCTTATGGAAAAGGCCTATAGTCATCAGTAGAGAGACCATACAACATCATGCCGTTACTAAACAACACCGTTATTAACGTGAATGTATTATCTGTAGTTATTGATATTTTTCAGAGATTTGCAAAATGACATTATTTGTAAATACTCGTATATCTTTGTCATTTTCTTTTACAGAAAACGAACGTAATGAATATTCATCAGCATCAGCAACGAAACCCGAAATTTTATAAAAAAATAATCTTTACAATTAACTTTGATTAGAACACATAACCCGTCTAGGTAAATTTGTAACAGTCCCAATTAAGTATGAGTGTCTCATACTTAATTAATTATGAACTTATTTTACGAAACCTAAAATTTCGAAACTTGTCTAAGTTAATTGAGTTGTACATTTTATAGACTCCAATTAAAATTTAATAATCATTCAATATTCTAGTATCAAAATCTATTTTGCAAAGCCACAAGCCAACCGTTCTATAAATTAAACAAATGTTACAAGTTGCTGGTATAACTTTTCAAAGTGGACAATTATATGAAATAGAAATGTTTACCCTACTTTATGGCCTGTAACAAGTTGATAATAATTCATTGTACCGGTTTTAAAACAGCTGCATTTGTTGTGAGAATTAGAAAGGACAGGAGGTTTTGCAAGCGGACCACCTGAGACTGATAATAGTAAGTGGAGTAATGGAAACAAGTTGGTTGGTAAAACTTCACGTGGAAAATCGTATTTCTTTAGGTTTTTTTTAATAGCGAGAAGGCGGCAGACGAGCATACAGTCCACCTGCTGGTGAATGGATACTGTCACCCATAAATATCCCCGATACATGTCAACATCTGTCCAGAATGACAAACGCTGGCACTCTCCAGCATGCGCTGCCTAGCTCTTGAGATGTAGGAATTGAGAAAGGTTTAGGAAAATGGGGAGGGATAGGATATGATGGCTCTGGTATATCTCACTCGTACATTGGTATATCGTACATTGGGGAATTTGATAAAGTGGGAAATGCAGTACAATTCAAGGTAGTCTTCCGTGAGAGAGGGATACCGTGGCCAGTCGAGTTTCTAGTTTATAATAATAATAATTAATATGCAGATATAATACTAAAACAATAAATTTTCTTAAGTTCAGTAAAACTTGAAAATTAATAAGGAATTTAATTATACGCCGATTATAATTTAAGAGAAGCAATCAATATTTCACAAAGTAACTAACTGGTCTTGTAACATAATTTCCAACATATAGTAACTAATAAAAGCTTCTATTAAACTGCTACTTAGTATTTTACTACTGATACTGATAAATATCAAGGTACATACGACCGATATTATGAGTAGTCTTATGCATTACTCGTAGAGAAATGAGTATTGTAATTAGTGTAAATTTCACAGAGTTAATATATTATATCAGCTTATATAACTTTCCAGCGCAACTCCCCAAGCAACTACGAGAAAGTCTTCTGCCATAATCCACCATACGGGGTAAATGCGTGTTGGTGGATATTATACGTGAATCAGTTTGTTTTTAATTTTCAATCATTCATTTCGCTTACATTCGCTTTAGATTCCATCCTATAGGATTAGTGGTCGCAACGCTACCTCAAGGACAAAAGCAGTAACTTTGTAATGACGGCAAAAATGTTATTTAATTTTAATGCACCAATTACAATTTACACTAATAAATGTCAACAGAAGTTCATATCTGCATACATAAGGTTTTGGTAATATTTTACGAATGTTTCTTATTATATACATGTTTTTTATTGGTATTGCGAAGATAAGGCTTCATACAGGTAACCAATTATCAGTTATCACGAAGTTTTTCACATGCCGATACAATATTATGTCGTGATGAAAGATGGGAACTATTATTTATCGGATTACTCGCTGGCCTTCCAGTAGGAATTATCACCACGCATCATATGCGATTAACTAAACAAAAGTCCATTATCTAATGCAAACCGGGGAACATTATCACACCCAGAAGTGTCGACCACATAATTCGAACAGCCTTATCTCTTACGATCCCCTGAGATAAACACCCACCTTCTTCAATAAATTCCTCAAAGGTTTTCCGTGACTATTTCCTAGCATGTCATTATCGGCAAGTCACCTCCACTTCATTAAACGTCGCACATGCTCCGTTGCCGGAACACGTCGGTGGCATTGAATCGCATTCACATTTAATAGCCAGTAAACACCGCTCCACTTCTATATTATCTATATGGGACCTTTGGAAATAATTAAAGTTTATAGAGTTGTTGGTACGCCTTTAAGTTTTTTCTTAACAGACGTCCTCCGGCTGGGTGAACTGAAGACTAAAGAAAATCGGCGGTGGTGGCTGGATTAGTGGCTGGGCGCACTCGACTGGCCACGTTACCCTTCTCTCACAGAAGACTACCTTGAAATGTACTGCATTTCCTACTTTATGGTATCTCCCCAATATACGTACGTGTTTCAGTAGTGAGTGAGATATGCCAGAGCCCATTCCCATCCCATTCTATCACTTCCATCCTTTGCGACACAAAGAAAGCTACTTGGCAATTCTAAGAGCTTATTTTTGTAAATAAGACAGGGGACAGCGGTTGATTGTGGACTTGTCTGTTGTGTATAAAGTTCCAGATTCGATTCCCAATTGTTTTAAAGACCGCTTCTTCAGGTCTGGATGAAGTGTTCGCTTTATATGTGCCTCTGGACCCATGACAGGAAATTCAAGTATGTTTACATTTATAGCAAGTGCTTTTATTTAGATCAATTGTAAAGTTTTCACGGAATCGAGCTATACACACATACTTTAACGTCAACGTGCACGAAGAAAGAGGTAATTACCACTCTATATAGATCCCCATCATTAAACGGGCGACACGGAATGCTGCCGTAGGTTGTTAACCTGTCCCACCACCGTTTACATCTGATACCCGATACGCCACTATCTTTGTCTATCTGCTACTAACTAATGCCTTCGATATTATAATGACAAAACTTGCTATTGGTGAAATAACGTAACGCAATACGTGAACGCCCACGTTTTGGGTGACGGGTTTGTTAACTAGCGCCCAGATCTCTACGATGCGTGACATGATGTAGCAGCTATTTCTAACTAGTAGCAAGATTGTACACACTACCATCATGTAAAGAGAAGCCACTAATTCGGGCATCTGTCACGTTGTTGTTACACGCGTGACGTCACTTGGATTACAGCGCTAGTATTGTTACAGAGTGTTGTTTGATTTAAGATACGTATGTGGTTTAAGAAAGATAGAGAGCATTACGGTGAATTAATTTGCGATAATCCACGAGGATATTTGATTTTTTCTTTAAACTGAATTATGTGACATTATTTGAGTAAAGGGACCTTATTTTTGGTATGCACTTACTAAAATTTGTATCATTTTGTAATTTAAAATTTTGTGATTTAAATATTCTGTCTAAATGTAAACATTTAGAGAGTTATTGTTTAAGGATTCACTAAAGTCACAATATATCAGAAATATGAACCTACTAAAAGGTCGCTTTGTCTTAATATTCTTAAAGACTTTTTCTATAAAATCAAAATCTAAATATTTTGAATGATCAGATGAAGGGCTTAAAAATCACAAGCTACGAAGAGGACCGCATTATACAATAATGACGTCATGTTCCTCTATTTCCACTAGAACCACGCTTGAGTGAGAGTCATAGAAATCTAATTTATTTAGATTTCTATGGTGATAGCGATAACAATAACTTACCATCACATCCCTCATTAGGAATCTAATCTATCATCTAATGCAGCTATACTCTAAGTGTGTTCCGCGGAACCCTAGGGTTCCGTGATACCTCTGTCGGGGTTCCGCAAGAATTTAGAAATAAAAAAATCAAAACACCTCTCTCTGGTCGCTCCGCGGCTGTGCGGACTCCGCGGCCGCGCGGAGACAAAACGCTATGAATGTTATTTATTTATTTATTTGTATTTGTATAAGCTTGTGTTACATTAGCTGGTACAATATCTCATAAGTTTGGTCTCAACAATTTTATACTTGTACAACGCGTTCGCTCTAAGTTTGCCGGTCTGTGGAATGCGCGTACCCTCCCCCACGTGACAACAAAACTTATAATGTGTCATAGTTTTACCCAAATATCTAACGTACACAATTTTTATTGTTACAATTAAATAAAAAATTTCGAACGTCATACACTCATACCTATCGCCAGCGGCAAACTTAAAACGAGCGGGTAGTACACTTGTAAGCGCTCAGTCTCTTTGATAAAAGCCGCCTCTGAATTAGACGCTATAGTTGTCAACTAGCGACTTTCGTCTCTAACTTCAAAGGATAAAGTCGATATTGTTTACAACGCTATTTTTAAATTTCTGTTTTTATTTTTGCTTTTTGTTTATCAAAGGTGCCGACTCGAGTATTTTCGAGAATATTTGAGATCGAGTCTAGGACTAAGTATAAAAGCGGCGATCGCGCGTTGGCGTCGTCAGTTGATGATTAGCGTTCGGAGCGATAAGTTACTACCTACTTACAAGCTCGCTAGCGAGAAACTAGTGTTCATTGTTTTACTGCCTGCTGTATTCTGTTGTCTCAGTTTTATACATTTCTTCCCTGTAGGTTCTAAATTTAGTCTCTTATACGCAGTAACGATTGTGCATTATTTAAACCCCACTATCCTGACTTGTAACATTATAAATAAAGAAGAATGGAACGTTGGCTTAAAGGTGTTAAACGTGTTCCAACAACATCTTCTAATGACGCTGAATGTTCAAAAGCAATGCGCGCGGAGAATTTAGCAATCACCGATCCAGAAGATGATGCCACGAGTGCCACGACGTCAAGCTCGACGGTTTCAAAGACGAAAAAAAGGAAGTATGATGAATCTTATATCAGTTTCGGATTTGTTGATTCCAACGGCTCACCTCTCTGCATGCTCTGTAGTAAACTGCTTCCTAATAGTTCCATGGCACCTGCCAAATTGCGTCGACATTTAGAAACCGTACACCCCGAGACTAAAGACAAGAATAAAGAATTTTTTGTTCGCAAAAAAGATCAGTTATTAGAAAGTCAAAAAAATATGATGCATGTAACACAAACTACCAACGAAAAGGCCACGGAGGCATCATACTTAGTTAGCTATCGCATTGCACAAGCAGGTGAAGCGCACACTATCGCTGAGAAATTAATAAAACCATGTGTATTAGACATAACAAAATGTATGCTTGATGAAAAATCTGCAAAGCATCTTTCTACTGTTCCGCTATCAAACGATACTGTTTCACGACGAATCCATGATCTGGCAAGCTACGTCAAACAAGAACTAGTTACACGTCTACAAAATACACGATTCGCTTTGCAAATGGACGAGTCGACTGATGTCGCTGGTTTGGCTATCCTGCTGGTTATTGTGAGATATCCATATAAAAGTTCTTTTGAAGAAGACATGCTTATGTGTTCATCGCTGCTTACAAACACTACCGGGGAAGAAATTTTTAATAAAATAAATATATTTTTTGAAGAACATAATCTCAGTTGGAACAATTGCATTGACATTTGTACAGATGGGGCCAAGGCGATGACAGGTAAAACAGCAGGAGCAGTGTCACGAATGAAAAATAAAGCGCCTAATTGTAGTTCCAGTCATTGTATTCTGCATAGACAAGCACTTGCGATGAAGCAAATGCCGTCTAATCTAAAATTAGTTATGGATGAAGCGGTAAAAATAATTAATTTTATCAAATCACGACCACTACAATCCCGATTGTTCTCATTATTGTGTGAAGATTATGGCAGCAAACATAAAACACTGCTGCTCCATACAGAAGTGCGATGGCTGTCTCGGGGAAAAACTTTAACAAGGCTATTTGAACTTAGAGCCGAGTTACAAATGTTTCTTTCAGCAGATACTTCTTTTAATTTGAAGGACCGTTTGTATGATAAAACTTGGTTGTTCCGATTGTCTTTTATGGCGGATATCTTTCAAAAACTTAACGAATTAAATTTATCGTTGCAAGGTAAACAGACAACAGTGTTTCAGGCCTATAATAAAATAACTGCTTTTAAAAGAAAATTAGATTTTTGGATCATTTGCATTGGTAAGAAAGAAATAGAAAGTTTTACGTTACTCAGTGAGTTTGTTAGCGAAAACGACTCAGAAATGTTTGAAGATAATGTGTTTGAAGAATTGGTCCAATATCTCAGTTCGATGCGCGCATCTTTTGAAAAGTATTTTCCCGAAGAACACAATACAAAAATTAAAGTGAACTCCTGGATTCATAATCCTTTTTTACCCAACTTGGAAAAGCCTGAAAACATGTCAAATGAGATATATGAATCTCTTTTAGAAATGTCATCAGACACAAGTATGGAGTCATTGTTCAAAACGACGCCTCTTAATGATTTTTGGTGCAGAATCCAAGATGAATATGCAATGCTTGGCCAAATGGCTCTGGATATTCTTCTCCCGTTCCCAACTACATATTTGTGCGAAACAGGATTCTCTACCTACGCAGCCACGAAAACAAAATATCGCAATAGACTGGACGCCGAAGCTGATATGAGACTCCAACTTTCTTCCATCAAACCTGATATCAAGCAATTGATGAAAAATAAAAAACAGTTTCATACCTCCCACTAGTTAGATTTTTTCTTTTTTAATGTTTTCTATTATTGTCCTTACCAAGTGGTGAAGTAAATAATAATTAGTAACTGATACATTGTACTTTTATTATGCTGATTAATATAGAATACACTTATAAAAATAATTGTTTTATTGTAGGGTTCCATCAAGTATTTTGCTTCCCAAAAGGGTTCCGTCATTTAAAAAGTTTGAGAACCACTGATCTAATGAATTAAAATATTTTGGATTTTTTTAATCTGGATTCATTTTATTTCTAGCTGTAAAATAACTAGTGAAACATAAATTTCAGTACCACTGAAATTTATGTTGGCTGTCTGATGTTCAAATTTGTTAAAAATATTATTTTATGCTGATTGATATGGTGAGAAATTGAAACCTTCATATATGAGTCAAACCACTGACTGACGCTGTTGTGTTCTTTATTAATTACAAGATAAAAGCCATAATTGTTTGCCCGAATTATTTGTAGTACCGCCTATAGAAGTATCGAGTTTTGAGATCGATCTTGATATCTCGGTTACAGTGGATTGTATAATGTCACCTCGGTTACTAATGATGAGTGAATCATTCTAGTGGGCTAATAAAGTGAAATTGAGAAATATAGCTCGTACATCAAAGTGACTCAGGTGACATGTCACGGATATGGTGATTATGATTAAAGTTATTTAGACAGGAAAGGAGGCTTAGCAGGTTTGAGGTAAAGTTTGTGACTTGATCACTTAACTTCGACACAGTACTCTATACATCTATATTTCCTATACCTTCCCATGGGTGTCGTAAAATGCGACTGAGGGATAAGAAAGCCGCTACCTCAAGCCCCGAGGAAGTACGCCACGTCTAAAAGAGTGGACTCGTCAACGCACTTGGATAGCGTGGCGTTTTCATCCCTCATACACAAAACGATGTGTTCTTTTTATAGGAAAAAGGCGGCAGGTGAAATTACGGTGCACTTGGTGGTAAGTGGATACTGTCACCTGTCTATTAATTGTAGCAAAATATGTAATATACAAATGAAAAGTCTTAAAGATTCGTGTCTTATTGCTATTTTAATCACAGTTGAAAAAGTTCTATTTCTACCCTTTTTTTGTTTATAGAACAAAGGCGGCAGACGAGCATACAGTCCACTTGATGGTAAGTGGATACTGTCGTCCATAGACATCCGCGAAACATGCCGACACGAGTCCAGAGTGACAAACGTTGGCACGCCCCCGGGATGCGCTGCCTATCTTTGGAGATTTAGGAATGGATTTGGGGATAGGGTTAGGAGAATGGGGAGGGCTAGGATAGGATGGAATGCGAATGGGCTCTCACTCACCACCGAAACAGGTACGTTCATTGGGGAATAGGATAAAGAGATGCAGTATATTTCAAGGTAGTCTTCTGTGAAAGAGGGGTAAAGTGGCCAGTTGAGTGCGGCCAGAGGCTGTTGGACTGCGGCGTGCATTCTCCCTCTCCCGAATGTCCATGAAGAGGTCATATCCGGAAGTGGACGAAAAAAAGGGCCGGTTGCGGTTACTCTTTAAATAGGGAAGCGCAGTGGGAGTCGTCCTACATCCAGATATAACTACGACTTGTTGCTGTGATATTGAGAAATCATTATTTAAAATAAAATATTTTGGCATTTTCAGATCTTTAGTTGCAACATATAAAATATGCCTAAATAGTGGAGACTATGATTTTTTTTATTAACCAAGATTTGTGTTAACTTAATTTAGTAAAGGAATAAATTACCATATTATTATGGTTGTAATAAGTTACGCGTTTTTGTCACTTGTCAAGTCGGATCTTGAACTGGATCACTGAATCTGCGTCTATAACGTTTCCTGATAACTGGAATAATAATAACTTAAAAAAATCGCTTGTAAATTACACTTCAGAGAGGTGAACAGAAAAAGGCCCCCAATTACTGCTGCCAATGTGGTTCTTACACTACACTCACAGACTACACATATACACCGTCTCCGCAGGTGGAGAGGAGGACGTCACCCTAGCTACACCGTGAGCACACACCGGCCTTCAGCCAACACTTTTACCAGATATCGGCACGTGCCTGGGCGCTTCTCACCAACTCGCAATCCCGCGGTACCCTACCAAAGCAACGCATTAAGCCGAAGTCCATTCCTTCAGCCGGTGTACTGGCGGGGGAGGACTTAGGTTTGTTACTGCACACACTCTTTGCTCCTGGCTGAGCGCCTTCTGCGCTCGCCCTAAACCATACATGTTCGGTGACTCTTGAAAGGCCATTAGGGCCACAAGAATTTAGTCATTCGGGAAAAAAAAATTAAATTGTTAGTACCTAACTTACTTATTTAAACATGAGAATTACGAAAAATCGTAATAACTTTCAAGTGAGCTGATAATATCAACGATAGGATTTATTTATTAGATTTAACTTAAATACCATCGATTGATCGAATAGGTCATTATTACCTACTCAATCGGAATCCGATATCGACTGTAGTGCACGATTCAACAATTATTGTAATGCACATTGTTCTGTCTAGAACAATGTGCATTACAGTAATTGTCTCCTAAAGTGAATGTATGAGAATTGCTAGTGACCCTTACTTGTCTATATTTATAACTAATTCATTATTAAATCATCACTTTATCTTATTACAACTATCATGCACATTGTCTTGCGCATAGGGGATGGCATGCCTTTAAAACATCACGCTGGCCAAATGAACTAGCAAATGCACTCTTGGACTTTTTGGCGGGAACTCGAGAAGTGAAGTTGAGTTTTTGTTTGATTTATAATAAAAAATATATATTTGTGTGTTTTGTGGTTTAATAGTGATAGTTTATTAAACTTCAAAGTGTTTTTGTGCGTAATAGTTGTGATAATCAATTAAAAGCATAGGACTGCGTTTGTTCGTGTGCTTCCAAGTAGTCCTCTCGTGTCCTCAGTTAACCTACTGTCACTTTACTGAGCGACTCTTGACTTACTTCGACGCGACTGGACATTGACAGAATACGTTTTAGACTTTGAAGTTGCTAATTACGAAGAAAACAAGACACTGGCAGAATACGTTAATTGCACCATTGCCATATATGAAAAAAAATCACTCTTTTAGAGGTGGAACTACACGAGGCTTGTGGTAGCGATACCCTTTTACGACATTCACGGAAAGTGATGACTTGATGAGGTAATGCTATTTTAAAGCCAGCGCCACTACACGACCGTCACTTGGCCACCACTTAGTCTGTATTTACTATTTATTTAGAATTTTAATTTTAGTTAAGGCAAAAATTAACCGTAATTTGTTTTTACATCTGTGAAAACATCCTACTACATATATAGACGTAAAAAACGAGTGTTATCTAAGTCCCTAATTATCTTTGGTGATCCTGTTTAAACGTATAAAATTATAATATTATAATTACCACCCAGATCTGTAGGGACATAATACATTTCATCATCATCATCATCATTTCAGCCCTTGGACGTCCACTGCTGGACATAGGCCTCCCCCATTGTCCGCCATTTAGACCTATCGGCAGCGAGCTGCATCCAGCGGGTGCCCGCAACCTTTATGAGGTCATCTGTCCATCTAGCAGATGGACGTAAATACATCCTAAATACATAATACATCTTATCCTATAATACATTTATAGTAGATTAAATATCCTAAATCATATTAACAAAAAAGTTATACATACACTATGTGGGTCAAGGCAGCAGTCGTGTCTTTGTTCCGTCAGATCTATACCATCGATAATGATAAGTGTTTTAGTAACCTCTAGTTTCGTACCTTTGTGATATATGAATTGAAATCGACAATATTCTTTGTAGCAATCCTTTGTAATGATATCTTAGCACAATTGTCAGTTAATCTAGTTTATTATGAGAACTAAATCTTGGTAGTTTCATCTATTATTAAAGTCACCGCATATTGAAGACTAAAATATAAGTCTTCCATTAAATGATTTAATTGAAAGTGGGTTTAGTTAAACTCTACAAAGTAGATTATCTTGGTCAGTCTGTGATCGGAGCACCTAATAGCAGAACTATTAAGTGTGATTTTGGGAACATAAGATAAATTATTATTATTAAGTTATTGGTATCCAAGAGAAACCGTTCTTTTATGCTGGTTATATTCTCATATACTCTCCAATGTCATGAATAACGAATTTCTTCTTCTACCAATGTGCCTTTTTCCTCTCAGCTTTCCATTATAATGACTTGTGTAGATCATGATATCGGCCATATCTAACTGCATGTCTATGGTAAGCTATAGTCGGAATTATAATTCGATTCCACATTTGACATTAGCTACTGTCATTTTGTAAAATAATGATGCCACATATAATAGTGTAGTGATGAACACAAAAATCGATAAACAATCGCGATTTATGTTTATGTAATCATAATATTGGTGTGCCAATTAAAGACTAAATTATTGATTTTTATTTAAATAAATACATAATTATTCATAACAATTATTTATTAATTAGTAACCGCTGCTTTATTTTATAAAAAGTTAATATTTTTGTTTTTTTTTTATATTAAAAACAAAACTTATAATAAAAGAGCCTAGATAGTTTTCTGTATTGGCAACCCGTGCGCGCTCGTGCAGCTATCGCCATTTTGTTTATCTTGTCATTCGGCTTCATTCTCCTAGTCTGACTGCACGAATATCTCGTTTCATTGCGAATCGATATTTTGTTATTTTGTTGGGTTTTTGTTAAAGTTTTGTTACGTTGTGTTTGTTGTTACGTTTATAGTTTTTTGTGAACTTTGAGTGAATCTATTTGTTTTGGTTTTCCATCAAAATGGATCCTCCGCCAAGTACATCACAAAAAGACGTGGATGTTTTCTTGTCTCCAAGAAAAAAACGTCCACGAAAAGCTTTCACTGTTACTGAAAAAGTAATGATCCGCAACGCATATAAGTACGTGAAAAATGAAACTTCTGCGCAATTGGAGGCCTTTAAAGTTGTGGAAGAAAATGAATGTATGAACAAAGTTGCTCACATATTGGGAATAACCTCACGCTCTGTTTGTAACGTTTTGAAGGAAGTAAATAAAGGTGCGCCGCCAACGCCCCCTAAAAAAACTGGACCAAAGCGAAGTTTCAAAGATAAAATTGATGAATTTACATTCTCCGCAATACGACGAATAGTTCATCAGTTCTTTTACCGAAATGAACCTCCAACCATTGCAAAGGTTAGTCAATCAGTCAGACAGTATTATTTTATACCTACATCTTTTATATATAAGTAATGATTCCAAACTATTATAAAATTTACTATTTCAGATTTTACAAGTGATGAACGATGATCCAGAAATGCCCAAGGTTTCCAAAGACACCCTCAGAAAAATTTTGAAGCATCTTAATTTTAAATTTGTTGCACGGTCACGCAAGAGCACACTTATTGATCGAAATGATATAATAACATGGCGCCAGCGTTACTTGCGATCTATATGTCAGTTTCGACGAGAAGGGAGACATATATATTATCAAGATGAAACTTGGGTTAACGCAGGTAAGGCTAACATTTTGAATTAATATACATTTACATTAAATTTAATAGTAATATTGAATGTTCATGTACTATATGTGATTTAAGGTCATACTGTAAAAAAAACTTGGGTGGACAAGCAAGTCACATCATCTCGGCAAGCGTTTTTGGAGGGACTGACCACTGGATTAAAAAACCCATCTGGAAAAGGCAAACGTCTCATAATTAGCCATATAGGTAGTGAAGAAGGCTTCCTGGAAGAGGGGCTCATGATTTTTGAAGCAAAGAAAAATTGTGAAGATTACCATGATGAGATGAATGCAGTTTGTTTTGAGGAGTGGTTCGCTGGAGTCTTACCAAAATTAAGACCAAACTCAATTGTGGTGATGGATAATGCACCTTACCACTCCCGAAAATTGGAAACGGCACCAAAAATGAGCTGGAAAAAAGCTGCCATTCAAGACTGGCTTTTAAATAAAAATATTCATTACGAACCAGATATGGTTAAAGCTACGCTTTTAGAACTGATTCCACATAACGAGTCTTTTAATAAGTACGCTGTAGACGAAATGGCAGCACAACATGGGATCACGGTTTTAAGACTGCCCTCTTACCATTGCGAGCTGAACCCTATCGAATTGATATGGGCTCAGGTAAAGGGGCATGTAGCTCAAAATAATAAAACCTTCAAATTGACAGACGTGAGAAATTTATTTGAGGAAGGCATTCAAAAAATTACGGCCACCGAATGGTCTAAATGCGTATCCCATGTTGTCAAAGAAGAGGAAAAAATGAGTAGGCTAGATATGTTAATTGACAATATCACAGACACATCTATAATAAATGTTACAGAAAGTGACAGCGATAGCGATGACGGCGACGATTTATAAAATAAAATATTACCATAATACATCTATTTGTTTTATTTCTCATGTTCCTTCATGGTCACATTTATTTATTTATTTCACACACAATTATTAAAGAAAACTCTCAGATCCGTAATAAAATTAATCGTCATAACTAAATTATCCGTTCACAAATATTTAATTTCCTGATATACTTAGTTTACGAGAATAAAATTATAAACGAGAAGAATCGATCCGGAAATATTCCATTTCCGTATCGAATAATTTCGCAACGTTACTATTTAGTACTTGTCATAACGTTGCAACACTGAAATTGTCAAATCTGGAATCGAATTAAAATTCCGACTATACGTTCCTCTGTTTGATGGTAGTCATGAGTTCTTTCGTCCGAAAGCCCTCTCGATAGTTCTCTCCTCGGATTGTCTGTCAAATTGGAATATTTTGATTTTGATAAAAATGTTCTTCAACATTTTTTTTTATTCCTTTTTCTCTTTATATTATTTAGGGGCTTTTACAATTTTGAGTATGTCAACCCCATAGTACCCTAAATGATGCAATTTTTCTTAAATTTCTACTTAACTAACTGATAAGTTAGTATAGGTTAGTGATAAGTTAGTATAAGTATGATAAATTAACATAGATTTGATGTTAACTTAACATAGACATAAGTTAACATAGACTTTGATAGCGACTCGCAAATTCGCAACTAAAAATACCTACAACGTATAGGTATTTTTCTGAGACCCTAGTGTATCTGTATAGTTTGAAAACGTTATTAGTATTTCTGTAGACGTGAATACTCACGTCACTTAGTGTTTTGGTACTCATCTGGTAATCTTGATGAAATCCTCCGTTTCTTTGCAGGTGAGATTTAGAAGCCAGTCAGCTATTTGTTTTTTTTACAATTTCGCAAAAATATATTAATTTAATCGATACGTCCTCTAGAAGCGCTGCTAATTAAGTAGAATTCAGTATACAAAAAAAAACGCAAAGGCGATAGTTCATTGTTTGCAAATAAAAATATTGCACTAGGGACTTTAGAATTGAGTTGCGGCCCTGGCAAACGTATTTAAAAACAAAGAATTTAATGTATTCAAAAACACAGAACGTGGTGTAATTTTGCAAACAATAAAAACTTACAATAGGACTACACATCAATTTTAATTCTGCTAAATTATAGGCCAATTGTTTAATTTGCAACAGTAGCTATTATTGTATTGTATTAATAATACTATATTGTACAATAAGTAACATAAAAAAAGTTCAATTGTGTTCATTTATTTACTACATTTTTATGCCGTATGTTGTCATAATAGGCGACTAAGGGATAACTAAGCGGCTACCACAAGCCTTGAGGAACTACACCACTTAACACCACCTCTTAAAGAATGGTTTTGCCAACTCGCTTGTCTAGCATGGCGTTTTAAGGGGCATATATCCCCCATGCACAAGACAATGTGCACGAGGATGTCCAATTCCAGCTGTGGATACTGAAAGGGCTGGTTGCAAATTGCAATTGTTGCAAAAAAAACAGTTTTAAATGTCCAAAACTGTTTGTGATAGTTACAACAACGCACGTATTTACACTGATTGTCACTCACACAAACGCAATTAGAATTACTATTACACAATATTTTTATTTAATAATGTATTTAATGTAAATTTTGAAAATAACAATAATTTTATACCGACAATTGTAACTTTTGTCATATTATCCCAATACAATTATTTTAAGAGCAGTTATTTTCACACACAGTTTACAATTTCAATCAACTCCTCGACTATTTCAATGCCAGCGTTTCCGCAATAAGAGGCCGGTTTTATTATCCAAAGAACAATGGCAGTGTTATGAAAAATTAACCCTTGCATTAATTAACATACTCACAGGGCGTATCTAATTACCGTCCCTTTAATTAAAATCTTAAAGTACTGCACGCTTTATTTACTCCAGTCGAAGAGAGGGTTATAGCCGTTTATGAAAGCAAATACCTTTAATGGTAAACCGTATCGGACCACAGACTAAAACGTTCTCATACCACTAACATGCAGTATATTGTTTGCTACCTACGTTTTGTAATAAATTATTTAGCTATATCTCAAACCTTTGGTGCTCTGATTAAGACGTTACAAACGTCAAGTTCAAAGCTCTTGTTATAAGAAAATGTAACATTGTTGATCTCGTTACAGCAATTCTTGTTAATTTTCATTTCACAACAAGAAAATTTCATAATACTTATAGCTATTTCGATTGGGATCAGTATTAATCGTAACAAAATATGTAATAAAGAAACCGATACCGCTTACCGCTACATTAATCACAGTTGAAAACTTCTACTCTGTTTTTTATAGAACAAAGGCGGCAGACGAGCATACAGGCCACGCTGATGCGCTGCCTACCTTGCAGATCAAGAAATGGGTTGGGAGAAGGGTTTGGAAAAATGGGGAGGGATAGTTTTATTAACCTACTTTTTATTTACTTTCTACATTTTCGATCAATTTTTGGAAATAATGACAAACAAACTGGTGAGTTAAAATTTGTATTAATACTTATAATTGCAATCACGAACAAGGACGTAGTTAGCAATGCTACAAATCTTCTCCTTAATTAATATTTAACTGTTTTCTTCCTACCCATGTTTAAAAGTCAGGCTGTTATGTACATATTCTGGTACATTAATCAGATTGCATTTAGTTTTGCTTCAATCTATCACGAGCCGTTATCCGGACGCCTCGCCCATTAGCTCGCTACTAGGCTTTATCTGTCTGTTTACACAAAGTCCTAAATTCCAATACACATCCGCACTTACAACTGTATTCGATTCTGTGGGCGTATCTGATCTAATTAATTCGACATTGATTGATACTAATGTAGTTTGGTAACGTCAAACCTCAGAATAATTGATTGTCACAACATGATGCATATATAAGATTATAAAAATCGAAGAGACTGATTTATTTTGGTGTATGATCAACGAAATATGCCTTAGGAGATGGTCTAATAAATTGAAACTAAATATTATAAGGATATTAAATTCAATTTATTGTTATTTTCTATTAAACAAATAGTTTTTTAATACGACTTAAGTAAGAAGTTAAGAAGAAGATTTTGCAACAAGAAGATAAAGTATTTAAGATTAAATTGATGATGGTAGAATGAAGAAACAGAAATGTCCAAATTGAACCTTCATCTGTATGTAGTTTCATACATTATATAATAATGCGGAATTCAAATCAATTATAAATAATATACAATTTCAATCAATTGCATAACATTTCACAAAGGAAAAGCAAATTGCATTATGAAATAGTTATGAATTCCACAGTATCGCACTGAATAGTTACGTATCTTATAGTGTATATTCATACGCACGAAATGCAAATTCAACCGAACAAAATTGCAAGAAATGTATGCGAAACTACATATTAACATCAGACTGCAAATATTGTTGCTACATTTAATGCCGGTCCAATTAACTTGTTACAGTAGCGCTAAATTATCTCGATAGGTTGATTTCACTTAGCGTGAGTTGTATACCATAAACATGGATAGTTATTAAAGCCGATTACTGTCAGTAAACAACGAAAGTCTTATTGCGTATAAAGTATTTTGCTGTAATGAAACTTCGGCTGATAAACGGCAGTAGACTACAAAATTCAGAGCTGTATAAAATAAGCGACACAAACTAAGGTTGTTGCTATATGTTTAGAAATTACTATGCTAATTAGTTGTATTTAGAATGAATAAGGGTAATTCTCGCTATGAAAGAGATAAGTAAACGGTAGTCATACTTTTACAAGTGAATTAATAACATATCTTACGATCAGCCTGTGCCTACTCTTCACTGCTGGATATAGACCTCTCACAAAATCTACTACATCCGACAGACGATGGCTATCGGGGACTCGAGCCCATCGCGTATTTCTCGTTTTCGTTGGGAGATTTATGTTATCATTATCACGCTGGGTAAGCAGGATGATGATCGCAGTGATAGGCCCCTCGTCCCGGTGATACTGCTAATCGTCACCGGTTTCTAGTATTTGAAAGATCTATCTAGAGGTGATGATCACTATCATATGGGACTCAAGTAATTTCCTTTTGTAAACGCCGCACATTACTGATTAACCGATGGAGCTCTAACGATCAATAGCAGTAGAACCATCCGATTTGCTACAAAAGATCTGCGATTAATTTCAATGATAATTTATTTATTTCATTATGAAGTATTTACCATACCATCAGCCTGTGTCTCTCCACTGGTGGATATAGACCTCTCCCGTGGCCCGCTCCTCAGCTCTTCACATTGAACCACCACTGGCGGATCTCTTTAAGTGGTCGGACTTGGTGGACTACTGGTCGGAGGGCGTCTCTAGTGTTATTATTTCTTTAATATTGTATTTACTAAGTAAATATAAGCAGACGGACAGACCGCCCATCTTATATTATAGTGTTTTTGAGACAGAAAGACGGCCAGAAAGAAGCTTCTCGAGACTAGAAAAAGGATAGGGTAAAAGCGATTTCTACAGCACGACCTTTGGCTAGGTAAATAAATATTTCAATCTCAGGTAGATAATGTATACTATACACAATTACATAATAATATAATAAATACGGGGATATTCTGAAATTTTTGGGGATAACACAAAATATACGGGGATACGTATATTTTGTGGTATAAGTAGTTATATTATAGAAGACATATTTATATATAGAGTGTTACAAATATATTAGTGGAAACAGTAATGTATTATTAAAATAAACGGATAATACAAACACGTGCTGATCTTAAATTTCGAACTAAGCAAATAACACATGTGGATCATATCGAATTATTTACATTAATTTCATAAAACATGGTTCTGTCAAAAAACATATTTTTAATGAGTCTAATCCATTTCATGACAATAAGTATGACGTACAACAACCTTAATTCTTTGGTTACAGCCTTTAATAAAAAAATGCTATAGTCGTAAACTTATTTGCCTTCAGCATGTACTAGGAAAACAAAGACAAGTAGTCCACTTGTTTGTTATTTCTAAGCAAACAGTTTGGATTCTAAAACGTGGTAGTACCACACCATTACTAAAAATAACATGGGACCAAGAAACCAAACATAATAATCAGTGTCCATCGATAGAGTACAGAGTAAATAACCTTGACACCTTTACAACTTGTGTACATAGTATAAATATTTGTGCAGTAAAAAGGATCTGAGGTGACGACATTTCAGTAATCCCGATATGGATATCTTGTTTGGCTACGTAATTTCAAATAATGCTCACACCTACATTCCAATATTTCATTTTCTTTATGTGTATACAACGTGTCACTGAAAAAAGGTTGTACAGTATCAAGGTTAGAATCGATTCTATTAGTTCCTAGAATAAATTTATTTTCATAAACTATTTTTAATTTCTAGTAAAAATTCTAGGCACCGCGCCTCCTGCCAGCCTAGACGCTCGGTCATTACCCTATATGGAGTAATGAGCGCTACAAACATTTTAGAATATTTTACATGTTTGTAACTTTTGATTTATTCTCTAAATGATTCCATTTTTCTCTATAAATGTCTAGTATATATTAAATTAGTTGATGTGATTCAAATTTTGCTTTATTTCAGTGGTATCTTGTATAACAAGTAACTACAAAACATGTGCAAGTCCACTCACATTAAAAATTGCTTCCTCAAAATAAAATACATGGAACACTAACTGATCCCCAGTAAACAATTTTTAGGGCCTTTCTCACCACCTCATGATACGAGTACTTTATCAGAAAGTCAGTTAGTTATTCTTAGCAATTAAACAACTTTGAACGGTTTAAATCGCGTATATTTAACATTATTTATATCCCGACGTTTCGAACACTTTGCAGTGGACGTGGACACAGGGTGACTAATTGATTTTATTTGTCACTTGAGTTATTAAGAAATTATTTGAACTACCGTCTGAAATTTTTTTTTTAAATCATAACAGTCCCTATGCACGCAGTATTCGCTCACGGTGTCCAGAGGTCTTGCAGTATTGCGTTGGCCTTGGGATTTAATTAATTTAATGACTGGATCCCAAGCCGGTGGTACTTGCCAACCATCTTCTCTATTGAAATTTGGGTGTTTCTTGATTTCAATAGCCTCGCGTAACATTCTTGGCATGAATCGGGTCTCTCTAGCGAGGATTTGTGGATTATCGAATCGAATGTAATGGCTGGGTTTGTCCAGAATATGTTCACAAACTACAGACTTGGTCGAGCGTCTTTTCTTCATGTCAGCTATGTGTTCCTTTATCCCGATACCGATGCTCCTCTTTGTTTGCTCAATGTATGATAACCCGCATTCACAATTAAGCTTGTGCAACAACCTGCATATTGTAGGGGGATATTGCTCTTGACAGGTCTTAAAAATTGGCTAATCTTCTTGGGCGGCTTGAAGTAAGTTTTAATTGAAGCTCGTCTTAAGATATTGCCAATTTTGTCAGTGATGCCCTTGATGTATGGTAAGATGGCAGGTTGTAGCTCAACTGTGGGAGGCTTGGGGCGACTTTTGTGACGCATTCGTGGGAGTTTGTGATTGTTGCTTCGCAGTACTTGTTTCACATGCAGAAGCTCTTCCTCGACGTGGTCAGTGTCACAGATGCCGTGTGCTCTCTGTAACAAAGATTTGCCTACGGTAGCCAACTGACA
This sequence comes from Sesia apiformis, assembly GCA_914767545.1. Lineage (NCBI taxonomy): Eukaryota > Metazoa > Arthropoda > Insecta > Lepidoptera > Sesiidae > Sesia > Sesia apiformis. The sequence continues at coordinate 5,457,534 of OU611958.1, forward strand.
TGGATGGTGATGGGAGTTACCATTGAGATATTTATCTGTATGGGTGGGTTTTATTATTATTATCAGAAAATAGTCATTCTTTATCAGCAAGTCAATATTTAAGTTGGAAATAATTGGCGGATAATTTATCTATTAAATTGTTAATATTTACTATATCAAGAGGTGTTGAAAAAGGCCCTTAGGGCCTATCTCAAATCCTCCTGATACCTTATCAGAAGCTGGTGAAAATTGCCCAATTCTGCGGGTATATATTAGATTATTAAGTATAGATTAGTATAGATTACGGGTATTTATTTATTTCAGGCAACTAAGCCCCATATAATATATACTTTAATCTAGAATACATACAATGTAATATAATAAACTAAACTACCAATTATTCTTGCTCGGTCTCACTTCCCTAAAGCATCGAAACACTACCCCTTCTGGCCAAAAGGATTGAGGAACAGCTTCTGATGAACTGTAGCAACTCGTGGTTTATAGATCTTAAAATTTCTAGATTTATAATTATAGACTCTAGCTGTCGCAGCTCCACCATCAACGGCGCTTTTAATATTTTCCTAAAATATCGAGTTTAGTAGTAAAAAAATATTTGTGAATTTTTTATTTAATCATAAACATCGCTTCCCAGATTCATTCATTAAGATTCATTTGTTGTCGCTTCCATCATATCTCATATAATGAATTTATCTACCAATATTGACCTAGAAACTACAATTTCTTTAAAACTTTGTCAGATCACTTCCTCCGTTTCGGTGTTTGATGCCAAATTATTGAAATTTCCCCCTGAACCATTGCCAAATTTTAAAGTTTAAAACAGGTCACTCGGTTTCTGCTATAGATTTTAATGATCATAGCTCTTACCAGTTGGCTTCAATCTTGAGTTCCATATTTAAAAATGGTGTTACAAAACGAAAATGTACGAAGCTTTTAACACATTAGAACTCGCAAATTTGAGCTGAAAGTTTGTCTTAATAAGACGTCGTGAAGTAATCACAAAGACTGAACAATGTTGTCTCGGTGTTATATGTAAAACGATTTGCACCAAGCAATTCCTTCGACAAACATTGTAAGTATTCCAAAGTTCAAACTACTGTGCGGGCTACACGCTTCGTAATAAGTTTAAACTGCTACTTACTGGGTTACACCAGCTCTAAACTTGTTTGAAATATTTAGTGTGGCTACATGCTTTTCTGAAGAAATCGTTAGATTATAGTCGCTAAACTAAATAATACTATACCCATGCTAGTTACTCTACTTTTTTTTCATATATGGCAGTGGTGCAATTAGCACAATATTCTGCCAATTTCAAGTTTTCTTGGTAATAAACAATTTCAAAGTCTCGAACGTATCCTGTCAATATCCAGTCTCATCCAAGTAAATCACGAGTCGTTCCGTAAAGTGATAGAGTACGTTTACTGAGGAAAGTAGAGGACTCCTTGGCAGCACACGAAAAATGCAGTCTTACGCTTTTATTTGATTATCATCACAAACACGAAAATTACTTTGAAGTTTCATAAACTATCACTAATAAACCACAAAACGGCTAATACACAATCGTTACAATAATCAAATAATAACTCAACATCATTTCTCGAGTACCCCCCAAAAAGCCCGTTACTATACTTATGCTAACATTGTTTGTTGTTTATAAGCAAAATATGCTTTAGAGTGGTAATAGCCTTGGGGCATCTATACTCGACTCACATTCGTATGATCGTGAGTTTAAAATGAAATGAGTTAAAGTTTAACCCGGCGCCATTGTGGCCGGGTATGTAATACCCGACAGTTTTTAAAACCTCAATAACTTTAAAACAAAACAAACCCGTAATTTGCGGCTCACAGTAGCTGTAGTTGTTGATCACTTTGAGCGCATTAGTCACTCCACTCTTAGTCGCTGCGGCTACGGCGGATTTTACACGTCCGTGAAGAGCGCGCGGGTAATTTATACCCTGCCACAATGGCCGTATATTTTATATTACGTATATTGACATTTTTATCAGTGTTGTTTGACAGTGTTTTTATCTTTTCTTTATTTATAGGTATATTGTATATCCTTTTTTACAGTTTAACCAACTGTGTCTTACGGAAGCGAACATAGAAGACTTCTACCTTATTTGAACAAAGTTCAACCAATGTAGATGAACAGTTCAGCTCAGATGATGAGGAACACGTTGACCATATTTCATAGCGGAGTCAAGATAGTGAGTGATACGGAACAAGAGTTTACTAACAGGCAAGAAACAATTTTACTAACCAGTAACCAGCTATTTTATACAGGATTTTTTTTTAAACTTTAACCTTGAAATTTAATCAGGTAAACAGCCTGATGGGCCATTTTCATAGAGTAATAAAGCTTGTGATGATGTGGATAGATTAGTGCATCCTATTTCTAAAAGTAATAGAAATGTTACTTTCGGTAATTGGTTTACGAGCATGGCACTGATGACACATTTACAACAGAATTATCAGCTGACATCTAAGGGTACACTACGTAACAACAAAAAAGAAATCCCACCAAACTTTATAACCACGCGAGGAAAAGAAGTCTACAGTACACAGTTTGCATTCCAAAAAGATATGACCCTTGTATCCTACATACCTAAAAAAACTAAAGTGGTGCTGTCTTCCCTTCACCACGACCAAAGTATTGACCCAGCTAGTGGCGATAAGCAGAAACCAGAAATAATAACATTTTATGATTCTACAATCTCGAAACTCGAAACGCTGGCCAATGACAGTGTTTTATGCGATCATGAATGTAGTTGCAATAAATGGTGTAATTGTATATCGTGAAAATAACAAATCAAAAACAAACAGACGTGATTTTCGAAGAAAACTCGGTCTAGCAATGCATGAAGGTTACCTTTGTATGAGGAAGAACATACCGAGACTTACGTAAACGTATCCACGAGCAGACTGCAGAAACTATGAGCTACCCTCCTAATAAAAGTTCTAAAACATACAAGAGATGTAAAGACTGTCCTTCTGCCAAAGATAAAAAAACAAGATATAGTTGTAACAAATGCAATAAGCCTATTTGTATGCAACATGTTATCCCTGTATGCCAAAATTGCATAGATCTTGATAGCGATTAATTTAGTACGTAACAATAATTTAGCTTTGTTTTTTCATAATTATTTATTTTATGTTAGCCTTCTACTACAAACATTAAGTTGTATTTAAAGTGTGGTTATTTTTTGTTTTTTGATAAATATTACAGTTATGTTCTTTAAAGTTGATTCTTAGGAGAAAGATAATATTTTTATATTTTTGATGACTACAACTTCATTTCATAATAAAAAAATATTTCACTTTCATAAATAATGTTTACATTGCCTAATTCCTTAATATTGAATAATAATATGTACATAAAATTGATTCCATGTGTAATAATGTATATGTGTATTATTTACCCGGCCACAACGGCCGTGTTTTGTTTGCTCGCCATAATGGCACCGGGTTAATCCACCGAGTTTCTGCTTAAGTATGGATTTTATAAAAAATCTCACTAGACATCGTGAGGAAACCTGCATGCTGATCTGAAAATGTAAAAAGAAATCTGAAGTATCCGCATCAATCCGCATTGGACCCGCGTAATGGATTACGGCCCTAAACTCCTCCAGTAATTTACTAGGGGAGGCCTATGCTCTGCAGTTGATACAAGTACAACTTTTACAATACCTATGTACATGTTGTATAATAATATATCTTAAAATGTAATCGATTTCACTACACGCGTGTCATATTTTCATACACTTTATCAAAGGTCCTGTCACGCGCCATACATTGCTTACATCCCTTGCAATATTGTAAGTTCGGATGTTGTTTACATTTTTGAAAACTTCATGAGGGGCGATTCTTCGCCCCTTGTGTAGACTTTTTTATGGAAAGCAAATATGCACTTTATCAATATTGTTAGTTCACGGCAAACGAGTGTTTGTTATTTCTAAGTTTATTTTTTATGTTCATACTTTTCTTCAAGCCTAACATCGAATATTTTGTGAATTCACCTAGAAATCGCTTCGTATTTTTTCTAGACCGTGAACCGTATGAAAAATTTAATTTAAATATTAAGGAAGATACAGGTTCGAAATAATTTAAATAGGTAATAAAATATACCTATTTCGTACTAATTCCAATACGTGAATTTGTATTTTATATAGGTAGTGATGACAAGAAAAAAAGTGTCGCTATTCAAATGACATTCAATCATGATAATTATTTTGTTGATTTTATTTTCAATATTGAATGTGTAGAAGTGGAATATCTGCATAACATATGTATGTAACTTTCTATGAAGTATCCGACATTTGTTGTTGAGTGCATTAAAAAGTCATCACAGATGGTGCTGTTGGGACTTTCAAAGAATACTGACAAAGTGACACCAATGATTTTCTTGTAGTTGCGTAAACTGGAGCCGTGGGCGCTTGCTCATTAGTTGGCCAATTACTTGCCTCAAAATGTCCAATGATTACAGAGAGTCTAAGCCCGAGGGTCCAGTGGCAGTTGAACAGATGCCACGTCGCCTTTATTAACAGGATTCTTTATTAAAAGTATGAAATTTTGACGTTTATTGTTACTAATTTTGCGTATGCATGTTGTTGAAGAATTGTCTATCTGATGATATCAAAAGTTTCTTTTTCATGGTAAAGGAGGCAGGCGGGCAAGCGGTCCACGTGATGGTAAGTGGCTACCGCCGCCCATAGACACTTGCAACACAAGGGATTATACGGTTGCGCAACCGATCTTGCAGAAACCTTTCTCGAAGAGCCCCATCTCTGACCAGCAATATTGACCCAAAAAAGACAAATGACAAATTGACATCATAAAATTTTCTTCATCTTTCAACACCTAGAAGCAATGGTAATAAAACATTTGTTAATTCTGTACTTAGGAATCAGTTAATAACAAGAGATTCATCGTTCCAAGAAAATGAGTAAACATCACAAGATATGATCAGAAGTAATAACATACCCATAACGAAATGAATGAATAAAGAATTGACAGTACGAATAAAACACGAGTATGTATCCAAATCAAAAGAAACACCGTTATGAAATCCTTTCAAATAGCTATCTAATTAGCAATTATAACTAATTATCATTGCAACAACAAAAGTAAACCGAAATGCGCTATCGATTGTTTGAGAACATCATTGACCCAATAAGAAATTCTCATAGTGTTACTCAAACTTATTAATGAGTCTTAATAATTAATGATCAACTGCAGATACGATCTTCGGACATGCCTGTGCCAGTAGCGTTCGTAACCTTTTAGAAATCTTTGAAAGAGAACTCGATATAGTAATAATCGTCTACACAAATGACGAACGTACAATGGAACCAATAATTTTGTCCTCATCAGCGTGCAACAACTGGTTATGAATGAAATAACGCGCCGTCTGCAATAAAGACGACGTCTTGCGTAATGAGAAGGAAAAGTTTGTAATGTGTGCAATTGTTTGTCGTAACTACCGGTTGATGCAAGTAATTTTAGAATACCGAATGGTAAAAAAAGTTTTAAGCTTTCAATTTTTGATATTTGATTCCTAATCTTTAGATTAGGTAATTTACCAACATAGTCTGTAAGTGGATACTAACAAATATGGATCTTTTTTTATCTGAGAATAAATTTTATTATTATTATTATAATTGGTAATTTAGTTTATGATTATTTAGAAGTTTTGTACTATATTTAGGTAATAAGTATTGTAGATACATTAAATTTAAGATACAAATGCATTTAATACACCAACAATTCGTACAGTATGGATTTCAAGCCAATTTATAGCGCGAACCCGAAAGTTGTGGACTGTACTGCCAGCTGAGGTTTTTCCACTGAGCTAAAATATGAGGTTCTTCAAGAGAGATGTGTATAGGATCCTAGGATCCTGCAAGGTCGGCGACGCACTCGCAACCTCCTTGGTGTTACAGGTGTCAAAGGGCGGTGGTGACCACTTACCGCCACGTAGTCCGCTCACCCGTTTGCCAACTCTTCTATGAAAAGAAAAGGATAAAATAAATCTTTAATAAAAAATGCTTTGTAAATATGAACTGCTTTAAGAAATCTATTTTAAACGTAATGCATGTCCCAAGCACTACAAACAAATACCTATGACTTCTCCGTACCTTTAAATACTGGTATAATGGGTATTGAGAAATCTCTTAGTATTCAAATAGGATATTTGATCCCGACTGGCCTAGAACACGTACCTGAGTGGGTGTCCTACATGCTCCTAAGACTTTAACGTTATTTATAACATTGGACGTTTGAAACTGCTTAGTCTTTTGAATACAAATTTGTATCGAAATAATATATCTAGTGTAACCATCTGAAAACTGTATGAGACATAGAAATGTTGTGATACTTCATATAAATTTCACATAATTGAAATAGCTCTGAATTATTTGAATTGTCATCCAAATGCCATCGTATCTGCAGAATTATGATGTTTGATTCAATATCAAGGTTGAATATCAACATATTTAATAGTTTTATTATCCAGTTCAATTGATTTCAATTCATTTGTGATTTTAAATTGTAAACATCTGCCATTATGTTCTGCCTCATGATAACTACTAAATAATATTATTCAATTCCTATTTGGATGAATACTTATGATAACGCAAAGCATCTAGAATTCAATTGAATTAATTAGGCATAAATTTAAATCGATTAGGATTAAAAATTAGATGTCATCCTGCAATCATGCAATAGACAATAATAACTAGATGTGAAACTTCCTAGATAAAGATTAATTTTGAGACTCTAATTTCATCGCAAATACTTGGATTCTACAATCCCATTAGGTGACAGCCCCTTTTCCCTATCCTATATCTGTCTGTATTGTATTTCATTTCAACATATTATATTATTTTCAACAAAAATAAGTGGAAAGACACAAATTTACAATTTTTCACACACTCAAAACGATTTGGACATGAACTTTATGAACTCACTGCAATAAACTCCATCAAAGTGGTACCTTCCCACAGTTTAACCAACGTACATTATTGAGACAATTCTACTAAGGCAATGACACGTGTTATCCGACTTTTAGAGTTGATCCCACGGACATACCTCAGCCGTTATGACATGCAATGATACAAAGCTTAAGACGTTTGAGGACATAAAAGCACTACCAAATGATTCTGGATGGTGTAACGTTTTGGTACAAGGGAAGAGCAAAGCGAAACAAATTTTAATATAAGTTCAATTTCCTTCAAACCATGTTGTGAAAGATGTGAAACATTAAAATATATCAATAGGTTTTATTGAAATTTTGTTATTTAATATTTATGTGGGGTTAGCTGTGCCTGGCATGCGTTGCATGCCCGGCAATTTTTTTGCACATAATATATAGCCTATGTCCATCTGGAATAATGTACCTTTCAAATGGTGAAAGAATTTTTCAAATAGTTGCAGTGGTTCTGGAGATTACCCTCCACATACACACAAAATCACAAAATTCGCACTCTCTCTTTATTATATTAGTATAAATAGTATAAATTTGATAAAAGCCAAACCGGTGTAAACCTTTAAATTTCTTACAGTTTGTTTTATAATAATTTCACAACTTAAACTAATTTTTATCTTCATTCTTACGTAGGTACATTCTCCATCTTATTATTTTCAATCATTCTTTACTTTCATATTAAAATACATCCAACATACAAACCTCACATTCAACCAATCACAACACACTTCGTATTTCACTCGAATTCACTATCATTCTAACTAAACACACGCTATTTATTCACTATTGGCAACATAATTAATAAATTTAAATTTCGCGTCGTAGACCTCTCCTATTCAACATTTATATTAATTGAGTCGTATAGTTTCAAAGTGTACAATCTGTACATTTTTCCAAAAATGTTTTTTTTGTAATGGCAACAAAGGTAATTTTAAATAAAACTATTTGACGTTGTCAACGCGTATCAAAGCCCATCAATTTTCCATTAAAAATGCTCATCAATACCTTGAGTTGGGAACATATCTGGCAATCTGCAGAAATCAAACATGGCAAACTTTTACCATGGACCGATCACAAGCGAGCATTCAATCGTATGTTGTAATGGCGGATTAAACAAGTTCTAACGTTTTCTTCCGTGTGTTTTTATTGTTTTATTAGAGTCTCTACAACAAAAAGTAAAAATAAAATGTATAGATATTATCATGGTCACTCACGCCAGCGTTGTAACCAATAGGTTTTCAAAGAAACGCAAGAGAAATCCGACAAATTGGAAAAGAACCTAGGCCATGAGATTGATGGACAAATGCTGTTAGTATTGTCTGACTAACTTATTAATTAAGATTTCATTTAGTTTACTTAGATTTTTTTTTCGTAGTGTCTCACTGATGGGCAGAGGCCTGTCCGTTATGTCTCCACATTTTTGTCATATTTCACATACGAGTAGGTACTGTTTCGCGAGGAAGAAACACAGTCAACGACACATTGTAAGAAACACTTGCACCAGAACCCTGTTATATTAAACTAGCAGTATTTGTATATATGTAGATAAAAATATAGGTATATAAATATATTAAATATGTAGTCGCGTTCTCGAAAACGGCTCTAACGATTTCGATGAAATCTGGTATGCGGCGATTTTTGGGGTTGATAAATCGATCTAGATAGGTGTAATCTGGGAGAAAATTCGTTTTCAGAAGTTATAGGCCTGACACGCGCGAAGTTCGATCGCCAAACTATTGAACATTGTTAGTTTTTCTGAGTATATAGCAGAAAAAGTTGTTTGTAAGATTAAAACTATGTTCTTAAGAGTAAGTACTTGTTGGTGTCATTTTTATACACAAGTGAAGTTAATAAAACAAGGATGTTAAGAAAATTATTAATATGTTTGGTACATACATGTTTTGTTTATGGGATTAAAAAGTTTATTTGAGGCAGTTAGAATATTTTGGATTCATAAATTTCATAGAACAAAAGTTACGTAAATAAATATATTACATACACTTATAATTTAATTTAATTGTATACCTATCTATAGGACGTATCCTCTAGGCATGTACTAAATGAAATAGTCAAATTATTTATTCTTTATTTGATAATGCCGATGACTATCTCACCTAGTGTTCAGAAAGATAGAACTGCAGCAAACGTTTTTACGAAACTCTTAAAAAAACAATTAATTGTCCTCGCTTTTACCGATTAACAAATAATTATATTTCTCTACAATTGAAGTAGTAGCAGATTATTTTTAAACTATGTCTCGAGTCCCTTTTGACTTGTACCATCACACATCTAGTAATAAAGAGGTGGACAGCCCGCAGCTATTGTTGGTCTACGCCATGAAACAGGTTCGGCACAGCATAAAGAGATAAGAACACACGTAAATGTTGATTGTGGACGTTAGGAAGCTTTGTTACATTATTATAAAATGTCTGGCTAACGTACCTACTGACCACATAAATCTAATACGAGTACTGAGATACTTACTTCAAATTGTAATTTGACATTTTGCTTGCTACTTGATACAATATGATTTTTGACATTTATAATATTAATCAAACAAGCAATGACCTCTGACCTTTTATGGATTGTCTATCGTTTGTGGGATGAATAAATCCTAACGCCGTCGTATTCTTTTTATTTTTTGTTTAATAGGGATGTAGGCGGACGGGCAAGCGGTTCCACGTGATGGTAAGTGTTACCGCCGCTCATGGACACCTGCAACACCAGGGGGTACGCGGCGCCGCCGAATTTGCAAAATCTTATTCACAGCTTTCTTGATGAACGCCATATCGTAGCGTAATGGAAAGACCTCTTCAGGCAGTTCGTTCCACAGCCAATGGGTTCGCGGTATAAAATTATTTTTGTACCGAACAGTACGCGACACTTCCGTATCGAGGAAATGCGGATGGATGGACCGCACTTCTGTGACGGGAGGTGAGGTTGTAGAAATCCGAGGTGGGAATTAAATATATATAAATATCTGTGTAAATTGTTGTTTATTGTAATTTAGTAGATTTATTGCACGCTGTGTTACAGTAGAATGTAACATCTAATCACACATATAATGCACATCTAATTAAAATTATCACCTGTTTTTTACGCACCCAACCCAATAACATACAAACAGTAAATAAAAGGTGGGCTCATTCTGAAGATGATCTCTTTCACAAAACCTTTGGCTAGGAGGATGGTAAAGAAGAAATAATTACAAAATAGATCATGTACTCATTATACATAACAATGTATTACAAACAATGAAATATGACTCATAGAAAACTTCATGAAAGAGACTGCATTTCCCACCTTATCCTATTTCCTTAATGTACCTACGTACGTGTTTTGGTAGTGAGTGAGATATGCCAGTGCCCAATTCCATCCCATCCTATCCCTCCCCATTTTTCCAACCCTTACTCCAAATACATTCATATATCTCCAAATATATGCAGCGCATCCTGGGGCGTGCAATCGTTTGCCATTTGGAACTGATGTTGGTATGTACCGCTGATGTCCATGGACGACAGTATCCACTTACCATCAAGTGGACTGCATGCTCACCTGCCGTCTTCTTCCATAAAAGAAATATTATAACAATTAACATATGTAACAATGTAATAGAAACATATGAATATTTCGGATGGTATTACAGATGACTTGAATGGAAATGAGTGTATGTAAAAAATAGTAGGAGTACACAGAGTTAATTAATTAAATTAATTATAGAATATTATTCAAATTCAAAATCAAAGAGTACATTAATTGAAGACTAAGACCCACTGCTAAAAATGACAATTTTACGTTGATATTTAACGTAGTTTAAATTCAATTCTCATGTAGTTTGGCAATTTGGTTGAGTCACTTTCAGCCCCCAATTAAAGTCTTAAACAAACCTCATCTTGTCCAATCGTAGTTTAAGTTTAAACTGGAATTAAACTCTCTTACAATTCATAACTCAGTATAATCCTGACTAATTCATGTTACCCAGTTCAAACTTTCAACTAGCACAAGTTTAATAAAGTAACCCGGCTAAGTTCCAAGCTGTTAAGTTATTGTTGATTTACATAAGAAGATTTTATTGTAGTTTCGGATCATTCCATTTCAGTAAATTCCAACGAGATACTGAAATAAAGAAATTTTATATGAAACAATGAAATACAGGTTGTATTATCCTGAATCCCGAGGCCTGAAACCATCTTCTGTATTTTGTGTATTGTTTTTTTAAGTTTTTGCTAAATTTTTCACATATGTTTACATGCAAAGCCCTAAAAATTTATATTTTTACGAAAAATACGTCGACTTTTATGTCAATTAACTCAGAATCATAAGCCGAAATCGTGATTTCAGTTTTGAGAATTTACCAGTTACACCATTTCACATTTATTTCAATAGAACGGTAACATTTATACTTAATTCAATACGCCTATTAACAAAAAAAGTCAATTCTTTAACATTAAATATAAAAATTGTGGAGACATATGTATGTATAGATCTACATGAATTACACACCGTCTGATAAATAATAGGTAATGAAAACATCTTTGTTTCTAAAATTACTTTTACATTCAACAGACGTGTGAATTAAATTTATACGTAGGTACAAGTTGAGTCTCGCCTCCAAAACAACATTTCAATGTACGCCTCAATATGCTAATGTACGAAATAGTGCAACAAAATGTCAACGATACGCAATACCGAAATAAACGTACCGCGTCTCGTTCTAATACATGAGGCAAATGCGATCCGTGACGCAATAATGCTCTATTAAAATGTGTCTCGATACAAATTACCTTTGCGTAACCGTGTCGAGCGGGCTGATCAAAGTGTAGATACCTTCGATATGAGACGGTCACCGAAATCCGATCGCAATAGATAGGGTTGCAGGCAGTAATTGATAAAATTTCTACTTGGACTGACAAGGGCATCAATTATCATTAGTCCGCAATTCGTACTGAATGTTACGAGATGATGAAAAACAAAAAGTTGGTCAAATGATTTGTCTTAATTAGAGGTATCGGTATTTGGCACGCGAGTGCCTGACATGCCGGCTTACGTAAGGAAAACGGGAGCCCACTTTGGTATTTCTTACCCTCTACAGCCTAGATTATTGAAATTATTATGATAAACGACGTATTTTTTTCCAAGTAAGATTTATAAAGAGAAAGTTTCCACATTAGTACCTTTGTGAGAGGTAGGTAACACAGAAAGTTCTTGAACATTTAGAATTTTTCACAAGTTTTTATTTCTTTCTGCATAAATACTTGTACTTTTATAACAAATTGTACTTTTAGATTTTTGCATCTTAAATTATATAATTACATTACGTTTAACAAGTCATCTCGAAAACATGCGAACCTAATCACTTATAAAATCTATGCTCTAATAGATTAAACGAAGGAACATACAAAACGCAAATACCTACTCAATTTATCAATACTACTTCAACAACTTGTTTTACATCTACAAACAAAATTGATTCCTATAAGTCTATTCTGATTGTTACGAACATTCTTCTTTGTGAAATATTCTCGAATATTGCCGTATAACATATAAAATCTATTTTGATATTAACAGCAATTCCTTATGCTACTTATCTAGAGCCGGCTTGAAATGTAGTTATAAGCAAAATATCGATATTTGATAGCAAATCCCTGTGAAGATAGTTTCCTCGTTCAAATTATAGTTTTATTCGTCAACTTTTTTGTTATCAATCATATCTATTGTATCGTTGTTATTTTCAAAGAAGATAATAAAATTGAGGTATTCTTTAAAGAGAAGTTTCTTTTTCCAACATTTAATTTAGAATAGTTCGATTCAGTTGCTTCATGTAACCTATTTAGATTTGGAAAAATGTTGGATCTGACTACTGCAACTAAATAAATTAGCCATCGAATACTAGCATTGAGAAAACCCGTTTACACAAATCTGGATATCTGGATCTGAATCAAAGGATAAGAAGTTGGCAAATAGTCAAATAGTTCACGACATGCGAAATCACCACTTGTCATCTTAAGTGCTAAAATTTGGCAAGACTTTTTATAGGCCTTATAAGTAATAATCTTTTTTGAGAATGTTTCATAACTCTATTATCTCAATGTATGTTCCCATGTTTCACTTGTTGTGTAATTTACATAAATATAAGTTAGCTGAATTAAATTAATTTGTGTAGACCACAATTGGCTGGAATCATTTTTGGAGGGAAGATAATATCTAATCTGAAGGTTAGATTTTGTTTTGCTTAATACCAAAAAAGGCTAAAGTCAACACTAAAATACAATACCTGGCCATATACATATATTGTATGGTGTCAATGCAAATGGTCTTTATTTGCTTCAGATATCGCTTTAACGACGGTTTTTATGACATGGAGTACCTACTTATTTTACCTACCTACTTATTTCATGTCCTTAAATGTTTGGGTGCCCATTGCACTACGATTAATATCTCATTAATTCTGTGTCATACCATTTACAAGTACATGGCTTACGTGAATATATATATTGCAAATTAGAAACAATAGCCTTAATAAAAAAAAAACAAATACTTGGAGTTAAAAATTCATCAGATATACAAAAATTATAAATATTATTAGACTTATAAAAACTATCTTCAAATGCCGTTGTTACATTAACGGAACACGGGCAATTTTTTAAAGATATTGGAGATTTTATGATTTTATGTATAACGAGAATTGTGTGTCGTAAAGTATACCTACCCAGTAAGTGAATTGTATTTTCAATTTTATTTTTAAAATTTATATTCAAATATTAAACAAAAACAAATTGAGAGTAAAATGGTAAAGTAAACTTTACTAATCATAAAACACAAAGATTGAAAATAGCTTTACATTTTGAGTTATCCAAAATGTTGACTTTGAACCTTTGAACGACTGGTTATTTTGATAAATTGATTATGTTGTCAAAATTCACAGTAACAAAGGGTTTCATCTTTCATGTTACCTAAGTTGTTGTTTCTCTTCAGATTATGTTTAATGTTTGCGATGCTCAAGGCCTTCCGAATGTTTTAGGAGTTAAAAATGAGTTCCAATTTCGAACGCTCGCGTAATTTCGACTTCGAGAAAGTATACCGGCTGAATTCTCTTTGCTTTATGTTGAAACCTTTCAGTTTCATTTCGATCATGAAAGAAGTGTGTTGACTCATTGAGACTTAAACCCGGGTATCTATTAGGCAACATTTGCTGCGCTACTTGTCAATCGACATGTAGCCCATCATACTCGTAGTGTTGACTCCTTAAGACTTAAACCCGGGTATCTATTAGGCAACATTTGCTGCGCTACTTGTCACTCGACATGTAGCCCATCATACTCGTAGTGTTGACTCCTTGAGACTTAAACCCGGGTATCTATTAGGCAACATTTGCTGCGCTACTTGTCACTCGACATGTAGCCCATCATACTCGTAGTGTTGACTCCTTGAGACTTAAACCCGGGTATCTATTAGGCAACATTTGCTGCGCTACTTGTCACTCGACATGTAGCCCATCATACTCGTAGTGTTGACTCCTTGAGACTTAAACCCGGGTATCTATTAGGCAACATTTGCTGCGCTACTTGTCACTTGACATGTAGCCCATCATACTCGTAGTGTTGACTCCTTGAGACTTAAACCCGGGTATCTATTAGGCAACATTTGCTGCGCTACTTGTCACTCGACATGTAGCCCATCATACTCGTAGTGTTGACTCCTTGAGACTTAAAGCCGGGTATCTATTAGGCAACATTTGCTGCGCTACTTGTCACTCGACATGTAGCCCATCATACGAGTACTTCATAACAATGCGAAATTTTCGGTTAGCAACTGTCCACGCATGATTAGTCGCTGACAACATGTTACCCGATGACTTATTGACATTGTTACGCGAATCGTCTATACACTTCAGCATTCGATGTGCAACTGAATGATGCACGGGGTCAAGGAACGTGCTGTACGGCATGTTGTGCGACATGTGTCATCACCGCGCGACATTGTACAACTTTGACAAACATGTTGCGCGTCACGTGTTGTGCGTCAATTATTGCCTAGTGGATATCCGGTTTTATGGAGAAAAATGTATTGACTTCTTTACACATACGAGACCCAGGAAAATATCCAGTAATATCTATGTTTATAAGAATATTAAAATTCTGATAGTAAAAAGTACTCGTACTAGAGAGCATACTATATAACAAATGGAAGTTTAATTATAAATTAAATATATAAACTCAGCTTTGAAGATTGTTATAGACTCGTACTACTCGTACTGAAATGTAGTTTTAATGTTTTGCTTTAATTATTTTGGTTTAAAAACAATAAATAAAATGAAAGTTCTGCATATATATTTTTTATAGGAAAATGGCGGCAGATGAGCTCACAATCCACCTGATGGTAAGTGGATACTGTCGCTCATAGCCATACGCGGTACATGCCAGTCTAGAATGACATACGTTGGCGCGCCCTCGGATGTCCTGCCTACCTTTGAATGAATTTAGAGCAAGGATTGGGAAATTGGGGAGGGATGAGACGGAATGGGATAGAAATGGGCTTTGGCATATCTCACTCACTATAGTTACACGTACGTATAGGTAATAGGGTAAAGTTCTGCATATATATTCGAATGTTAAATATTTTTCTATTTAATTAATATACCTACAGTTTGTTTTTTACTCCCGGAGTTTAAAGTGACAAGTAAAGTTCTTAACAGAGGCGATGAAAAGTGTTTCACAGGCTTTCTCGGATACGTGTACGGTATATTTAAATGAAAACTTAATAAAATATCTGGGCTGTCAGTATAATTATGAAGAAGCTTGTGTAAAAACATTAAATCTCAATAGTCCCATCGCTTTGTTAAAGACTGAATATTAAAATAACGTAGTCGATCCGAGTAAGACCCTTGTTTCTCCAGTACTGCTTCTGGAGGTGACATTTCGAACATTGATTTTTAGTATTCTTTTTAGTACATTTATTTTGGTTGATGGTACAATTTAGTACATTTATAGTACATTTTTTTCATACCATTCTGTAGTCCGTACGTTCCCATGTCATCGCCAGGAAGTAGAATATAGTAGAACGGCAATGAAGTTCCGTTTCTCAGATCACATATTTCTACATAATTCGTATTTATACCTTTTAAATAGATTAATTTGCGTGATACTCGTGCAATGATGACGCACCTTGCACATATGATAACGTTCTTCCACTAATTAATTATCACTTTTAATTAATCGCAATGTTATTACTCTTTGAGGACGCGATGATAAACGAGCATTTTATATCGACGATAAACGTTTCCACAACCAACAGCCCTTTCCAAAGAATTGTGTATTTAATTTGAATTTAAAATTGTGTTGAATAATTATTAACGTTTGCTAGTTTATAATTATTATAATCAGGATTTTCATTAAATCAGGATACTTTCAGTTAAATTTCATATTTTATAAATTTTTGACATAACTTAAAATATATAAAACCGTTCCAGCGAAAACTCAAATTCTTTTAATTAATTAATCAAGAGATGGAAACATGGAAGGTTTTGTTGTTCTGTCTAAACGTTCGTAGCGTTCATTATTCAACGCGCACGATGCGGCGCGGCCTAGGTGCATAGAATAAAGGATACACTATGTACAATACTATAAACCATGAAAAAATTCTATGTAGAAATTGGTAGAATTGGTTCTTCTCTCGATACTCAACAAAATAATTTCAGCTTTGCGTTATTTGGTTACACAATGGAGAAATCGCTTTTTGTTATCGGTTTACCAGGTTTAATAGGGTTCTTGCATATTCACCACAGTTGTAAATTTGCCACAGGAAAAAACGTATGTAAATTCACCACAGCCCTGTTTTTTATGTGTGGTAATTCACAGGGTTTTTTTAATATCACTAAGTTTGAAAAGTATTGTCCAAAAATAAATATTGTTTGAAATATTTTTTTCCTGTAATTGTACAAGGTAGATTTGTAAGTATGTAAACAATTGTATGAGCCCCAGAAATACTGAAAGTGGCAGCAAATCGATGGCATCAAATTTAAAGGTGGGTTACGTTTAGGGACTCTAGTGATAATAAAGACATAGGGGCAACATAAAAAAATAGGCCGCATAGCGGCGCTCTATCGACTTTGTATTGACATTCGTAGTAATTAAAAATCGTTTAATTCAGTTATTCAAAAATGGTTTGTCTCGTTGATCATGATTTGGTGCTTATTTAGTGTCTTTATGCTGTACATTTAAATCAAGCCATTAATAAGTAATTAAACTTGTGACGTATATAGATAGATAGATACACTTTATTGTACATCAAAAACATACAGAGAAATACAAAGTACAAGTAATTTAAAGTACAACCGGCGGCCTTATTGCTAAAGCGATTTCTTCCAGGCAACCTTTGGGTGGTAAGGAGAAGTCAGTAGACGAAATAGAGGTAGATGGTGCAATAAATAATTAATGTCATATACATTCACAGATACATATAAATACAATACATATACGCATATAAAACATACATACAAATATACATATAGAAAGATCTAAGAAACTAAAAGATAAAGAAAAAATACAATATACGATACCATCAAATGACCTTTTAAAAAGTGGTAAATTTGCAATGTGATGTAAATACAATAACCCACTTAATATTCCAAATACACATGTACATGTACTTACATATACATGCACGTGAAACGCTCTCAATGGTGTTTGTTCTCATCGTCGTCAGACACAGACAAAAGGCAGTATCCGAATAGCATCTGCTAAGTGCGTCCACTGTCTCTGAGACATGTCGTCTTGCAATTTATGGATTAGTTCCTTTATAGGCCGCGGCTAATGTATGGATGTCCGATTGGAGATAGGTCGTAATTATAATGGATGGCTGAGCATCTGTAAATATATATTTTCTGTATGTTCATTATTAACTATAATATTTAGGTTTTAGTAGTAATTGATTCTAGCTTCAATAGGTATTTAATTATGTATAAGGGTTGAAGATTTGGCCAAAGAATAATCTGAATAACCAATCAATAAGTCAATAAGGCATTATTTATTTGATTTGAAATACCAATTTTTACTCGACTGTATCACAACAGCTTACCAACAAGAAATGATATGATATAATGAACAAAAATATTTGGTCCTAATGTGACAAAATTTTGTGACACAAACTATTGAATTACCCATTTGGAAGACAAGAGGATAATAAGATTCAAAATTCATATAGGCTTTTTCTATAAATTAAACGATTATCATCTGAGTTACCAAACAGTTAATTTAGCAAACTGATAATTTTATTTTGAACTTGCTGTGCCCGGCCACGCGTTGCTGTGGCTGCCCAACAGATGGCGCTTACCCGGTTTTTACTTGTTTTGGGTAAAAATCATGTTTTACCCTGTGGTAGATAAAAAATAAAAACATGCACGTATTCGAAATCAACCTTGTGTCAAAATTTCAAAGCAATCGGTGAAGAACTTTCGGAGATTTAAGATTTCGAACAAACGAACGTTTACATTTTTATTTATATACATATATAAACTTTGGCTTCTTATGCCACCTCTCAAATAAGTGGTAGTCAGCGGGCGTAAGGAATGGGTAATTGTTGAGCCACTATCCTTTATTCCTAATTTTACTAATTGCCATGTTTGATACGTATTATATGTTTGAGCCCAAGATCGTGTTTCGGTGGCGAGCCTATATCCAGCAGTAGAGACACATGGGCTGATGGTGTGCTAACAACAAAGTTACCTTAGGGACTAACAA
Source organism: Sesia apiformis (assembly GCA_914767545.1). Taxonomy (NCBI): domain Eukaryota; kingdom Metazoa; phylum Arthropoda; class Insecta; order Lepidoptera; family Sesiidae; genus Sesia; species Sesia apiformis. The sequence continues at coordinate 5,476,251 of OU611958.1, forward strand.
ACTTACCTCCTAACAATAAATACCAGTATTAAATCCTTCCGCCACAAATTATCCGACTTTCCCAACAGCTGGTAAATAGCAACAAGTTCATGCAGCCCGCGGTCGGGAAATTACAAAGGATCAGTTATTTTGAGATCAAAAATATCTTCCTACAAGTCTCGATTTATGGCATTGCTCATTGTTACTGCAATAAGAGCTTGTACGACGGTTATCGTATAGCAAGTCGCCATGTACTAGTCGGCTTACGAGAATGTCGCAAGATTTATGTCGTGTGTACTTGTTAAGCTTTTAAAATATATTAATAAAGTTTGCATATTACTTCAAGTAGAGGTTTAGATTAGGCTCGAGTCTGAAAAAAGCATAAATTGGTATAATTAAATTAGTACAAACTTAAAAATATTGTTAAAAAGATTCTATTCTGTTCTTTTATTTGTAATTGAAAAAAAAAAGGAAAAAAAATGAAAAGTTTAGTAAAAAATCTCGTCGCTTTAGCAATTATAATTGTAGATCATAAAAAATAAATACATTTTTACTAATTTTATTTTTGTTGGTTGGTTGGGACGACGTCTTTTCCCATCGTCCCATCGTATAATGACATACAATTTTTCCCATTGTCTTTTATTAACATACAACTTTTCCCATCGTCCTTTATTGGCATACAATTTGTCCCATCGTCCTTTATTGACATACAATTTTTTCCATCGTCCTTTATTGAATCAATTATGTTTGATATTCATAAACTCGCACCCATTTAATATTTGATTGAATTTCCCGTTATCTATCTATTCCATATTTTATATTTTAAAATATATGTGATATCTAAGAAAAAGAGTCTTATGGTCGGTTCTAATTTCTTAGATATATTTGAGACTTAGATATTTTGAGACTAGAAAATCTTAATTAAAGTCTTATGTTTGTACCGACAATAAGGTTCCTTTGCTCAGATAACAACACATATTTTATTTTTAATTTGGTTTATAGTTGATAAGATTGCAAGCAAGGTCGCGGTCCTCTACTTTGAAGGAAAGATAGTGGAAGAAAAGGAAGGAATCATTTACAAAAATATTTCAGTTGTAAAAATATTAAGCCATCAATTTTCATACAAGGTAGCGAAGAAAATTGCATCGAAATGGAATACATATTCTTGCGCTCAAACACAAAGTATTTTCCGATGAAATTTAAATTGGATATCCTTACTAAGAATTTTGTTACAAGACAAGGGTACGACACATCATAAAGTTATGAATCATTTTATAGCCGCCCGTAACTAGATCGTCAACGTTTTTGCCTTAAACCATCACAGTTTAATAAGCTTGATGTTTTGCTTCCAAGAACTTTATTACTAAAACCACAAGCCGCTCTAGATGTGTTACAAAGATATTCATAAGGAAATACCACATAACTAACGAATTAAAAACACTTTTATTAATAACAGTTGATGTAAGCAAAATTACATCCGTTTTAACGCAATCCCAATTGAACGTCTAATTGTTTTCATTATCTTTTCACACAGTTGGTGGAACGCTGTTTCTAATTATACAGTTTTGTTGTCTCGGTGTGTTATTATTTCATCAAGACCATAGGATTGGAGGACGGTAGGTGTGAGAGCATTACTTAAGGCAGTTGTTTGTTACAGTTCATGTTTTGAGGTCGATGCGATTGCAGCACCTCGTGTCGCATTGTGAAGCTATAATTTGAATATCTGTGACAGGTTTGTTCGCCTAGAGGTGAATTAATGTAATATTAAATCTAATTTTAATAAGGTCAGTTACATACTTATCTCACGTAATAGGTGCACCTAGAAAAGCGTGTAATGTATTCAAATGAGACTCAGTAATTCTATTCCAAATGATAGTAGGAACAAGGTCAATAGTATTTGATGACGGTGCAGAAAGTGTTATTGATCGAATAGCCATGATTATAGAGCAAGTTGGAGATTATACTTATTGTGAAACATGGTGCGGATGCTAACTGACTAAACGTACACAGAACATCCGCCGATTTATATTTTATAATATTTTAAATTTGAATTACTATTGAAGTAAATAGAAGATCAATCACAAAAGCAATCAGATAACACGTCATAGACAGGGTCTGTAGCCGATAGCATTTATCAATCATTCATTTTTGTAGCACAGTGCTAACGAACGGTGCTAGGATATCCGCCGTCTTACTATAATAATTTGAGTTTGAGTTGCTATTGAAGCAAATATAAGACCATTAGGCAATCCAAAGCTAGGTAGTATCCGCTAGCATCTACCTTTCGTAAAACACTGCTTAGGTGGAATATCTGTTTGATTTGCTCCTTGCTTCAAATAAATTAATCGTATATCTTTATAATGACTTATAAAATATTATTACTTAGATTACATGATTAATGAAAAGGAGATAATTATTTCAATGCCAAAATAACAGGTGTATTTAAACTCAATATAAAAACATCTATTGTATTCCGTAATTAAATACCAAACTTTTATATAACCCACAATGGCATCCGTTCATTACGCAAAACGATCAGATACCAACGAACAAATAGACCGAGAGCAGAACGACAAAAGCGAACTGGACAAGATTTTATCTGTCAACCTGTAGTAGCCCGAGAGTCGACGGTAATTAGGAGCAAAACGAAATTATTATCTTTGCGATCGGATTGGAGCCTTGGCTTATTAATGGTTGATTAAAATGTTTGGCCTGTTTAGATCTACGGTTAGAAAGCAAGGTCAGTTCTAGCTACTTGAGATAGATGCTATTTGTTATGATCCGGGTCAGGGGGAAGGTGGATGCGGTTATCAATTTTGGGCCCAATTTGATTCAGGGTCACATTTGCATATTTTCGATAATACTATTATTACGTTGGGTTCACTGGGAACGGACGATGTTACCATAGCTTGGTTACGTCAATGACGGAACAATATTGCTCATACATAACTGATGATACAGAAAATATGTTTTACCATACCATCGGCCTCTCTTTCCCTCACACACTATCTTTTGCTCTTCTCATCCAGCCACTACCAGTCTACTGTAAAATAATTAATTATTCAAAAATTACATTTGTATCGCGACCCACCTAATGTAATAATATATAAATCATGTAACTATCACACCTTTGTTCTGTAATTTCTGCAAATTCTAGTTACGTCATTAAGGGAAGTATGTAGAATTGACTAGGGTGAGGTTCGATGGGCTAGATGAAACTTTTCTAGCTCTCGAATCAGATGGAACATTAACGATGACGTTGAATGTGTTATATCCCATCTATGGCTTCCAAAGACAGTTTTACTAGAAATGCATTGTCAAGGTTAAATTACATTGATCTTGAACCTTAACGCTACTTTCACTCGCGTGCGCCTCAGCCCTCAGTTAGCTCAGTAGCAGTGTGTGATCCAGATAGTCTAGTCACAAAGGGGGTTCCGGCGACAAAGCCTGAGAACTGGGGCGGTAACCGGTACAAGCCACTGCCGAGTACCAGATAAAATAGAACAAACAGTAGTTATTTTCAGATGAGCACTAAAGCACATGCACACACACACCGCTTCCTGGCAGCATAGAAGGGTTTCAATCGAACAGAGTCACAAGTGTAGATTTTGATCGTTTTTAACCGTAATTAGCTCTTTTAATATCTACTGCTGGATATTGGCACATTGTCTTGTGTATGAGAGATATTCTTGTTGCTTAATAAGCCACGCTGACCAAGCAAGTTGACAAAACCACTCTTTTAGAGGTGGTGTATTTCCCAAGGGCTTGTGGTTACGGATAGTGGTCCATCCCATAGGTGGACCACCCCAAGGATAGTGGTGTCGGCTGGCTTTAGAACAGCACCATCCATCTCTTCCCGTAGGTGTCATAAAACCCAAAGACCTGAAGATCCTGAAGAATTCCTCAGTGTAATTACACCACCTCTAAAGGAGTGAACTCATCAACTTCCTTGCCAGCGTAGAATTTTAAGGCCATACATCCCTCAAGCACAAGACAACGTACATGAGGGCCCTTGTCCAGCAGTGAACCATAAAAGAGCTGGTTACGGTAATGATAGCTTGAAATTAAATCCTTGACTTTTTAACATACTTAAATTACTTCCTTGACATAGAGTCGCTGCGTACAGTGCGGTATTAAGACACTATACCGCGAACTCGAAAATTGTGGAATGAACTGTCAGCTGAGGTATTTCCGTTACGCTATGGGGCTCTTCAAGAGACCTGTGAACAGGATACTGCAACGTCAGCAGGGCACCAGCAAGCAGATGCATTTTTTTGCAGATGTCCATGGACGGCTGTGACCACTTACCATCATGTGTGTCTGCCAGCTCGTCTGCCATTTATTCTATAAAAAAAAATACAAGATAATCGTGGTACAAAAGTAGTGTTTATAGTGGTTCATTTAGGTACGTACTGCCATGTCTGCCCATATCGTTATTCATCCCCAGGTTTGCTGATAGAAATCTCCAAAGGGGATAGACACGCCTTATGTATGTATTTTCTTTTTTAACTATTATATTTTTATCATTTGTGTGTACAATGAAGTATATAAATAAACAAATAAGATTATAAATATTAAAAACACAGAAAAACGTCTGTCCCCAAAACCCGAAAGATATATCTTATACCCCGTTATAACATACTAGTAATCATTACTTCTTTAAGTAACAAACGTGTCGCCCATAAAAGACCTATCAAAGATTGTGGGTATTATGTAATTCGGCTATGTTCATGCATAATTATGGTATATAGTCAATTATATAGTCAACCTACTGTTTGATTTAGGTTATGTAACACTAAGGTAGCTCTCTCGCATTTGTCTCGCAATTGCAGATAACTGCAGTTACTTTATACTGGAGAACGTTATTTTCCTGTTACACTTGTTTATGGCTGTTGTAAGAACCAGTCGGTTAGCAAGTTAATCACGTTGAACAGATTTATGCGGTTTATTTAATTTTAAAACCAATAAACGCTATTTTATTAAATAAAAGCATCGTAAATTGATGCAAAGGTGTGTAAATTTTTATTAGTGAGTGTTTTTAACACGGGAGTAATTTATTTGTAGGCTAATGAACTCTGTGTCTTGATCTTTTATATTTTCCACTGTTGGTCCTAGATATACCTAATTTAAACTTAAACTAGGGCATTTTTATGTCCATACATAAATAATGTATTTTAATTAAGTGTATTTGTAATTTATTTTAGTTATACATTGCTATTATGTAAACTTATTGTATATCTTCAGATTAACAATTTTTCACCATCTACCCTTAATTTATCATCAGTTTTTTCCTTACCACCTAAAGTTGACCGGAAGAAATCGAGGACTAGGCGGCCTGTCGTACTTTTTAGTTACTTATCTACTTAATTAGTAATTTTGCTACATATATTAGTGAACAAAGTGTATCTAATAATGGCTAGGATATTAAAACGGACTATGAATTATGTCATAATCATATACCTCACCACTTTTATTCGAAAATTTCATGCCAAAACATGACCAAAATGATAAACATGACAAGGTTGTATATGACAAACAACACACTTTCCTTTATCATAAAAGTATAACGACTTTCTTTAGAATACTGGCTACTTACATAAGACATACAACATCAGTAAATTCATATACTAACATAAATATAACAACAATATATAAGATATAACAACAAAAATAACGACGACAGAATATTTCATTAAATATATAGTCATGAGTTCATGACAGATTATTCATAGGCGGAAGTAGACGGACGAGCCAGTGGCCTCACGCGATGGATAGTGTTACCGCCGCCCATGGACATCTGCAACACCGAGAGATATGTGGGTACGCCGCCGACCTTGCAAAATCCTATTCACAGATTTCTGGAGGCACGGAAGTGTAATGGAAGTGTCTGGTAGCGTAATGGAGACCTCTTGAGCCAGTTCGTTCCACAACCTACGGCATCGCGGTATAAAATGGGTTTTGGACCGAACAGTACGAACGGCGACTTTAGCCTTAAAACGCCACGCTGGACAAGTGGTTTGGCGTCCATTCATTCAGTCGTCCACTCTTTTCCTCTTTTAGCCTTTTACGACACCCACGTAAAGAGATGTGGTGTTGCTATTTTAAAACCGTCCAATACTATATGACTAAAAATATTATAAAGTACCAGGTTTGACTACAAAATACAGTAACTGCAGTAAATGAGAATGCCATTAAAAATCAAGTAAACAATGAACAAAGCCTCTCGAGTAAAGCAAGTCGGAATGTAGTTCCAATTTGCCCTTTTGTAATGGTAATAAAGACCTTTAGCAAATTGTGACACTAGTCGCATTTTAATTGCCGTCTATAGACGGCAACATTATAATGTTACCTTATTTCGTAGATTACTATTACTAGCCCACGTGTGGGTAGACGGTATGCCGTTTATTTAAAGCAAAATTACGCAAATATAATGACACTAATTGGAGTTGGAAGTGTAACGAATCCTTAAGTGGATTTGTGTAGGTGCTTGTGCAATGATCTTTAAGTGTTTGAACCAGTTATACCATATATCTTTTTTTAATCTTTCGAGAAAGAATAGAGATAAAATTAAGGACAAATTGTAGATTACAAATCCGTACGAAACACAACCTGATTCAAGGAAAAATTCTCAGTAAGATGATGATAGATACATATGATTAATAGAAATAACTATCAACATTAACTATCACCAGAGCTGATTGTGTATGGACAGCAAGCCTTCGGAGAGGCCTACATCCAACAGCGGAGAGACATACCCAGGTTTCTGATTTGAGCATTTAAAATTAATTGTAACTTAAGTTGAGCAAATGTTGATTTTCTTTATCAATGACTACTCAAATATTTGCTCGTACCTACTTATCTTACTTAAGTGATGATTTATTGGAATTTAGTTGACAATGTTTACGATGCGCACACTAGGCGCGCACCTGCCTCGCGTTACGCGAAAGCAGCCCGAGGAATGTGCACTCGGGCCCAAGTGTAGTAAACTTACTCAATAACCACCACAATGGTGGGTAAGCACAATAATAGGATATACAGGCCTCACTTACCCCAGGTGGGTTTGCCCACGCACAAATCTGGAAAGTGTTCCTACGCTAGTCCCTACTAGACGTGACCTATCTTAGTGTGATTGAATAAATAAATACATAAATTCCCAATAAATACTTGTGTAGTAATCCAAGTCTCGTCCTGTGGTGAGCCGGTGGCCGCTATCGTTCGGCAACTCACACCCGGCAGCAAATCACCTCGAGAAATGACTCCAAACCACAAGCACAATCACACCCAAACAATTCCAACCAAAACACTCGCGTGGCACAAGGATATCGCGAACAAGACCTATTAATAGGCGCGAATATCAATAATCAACTGTCCGAGACCGCGGTGTGAATTTATCTCCATTTAACTCCTGCTCGCCGCCGAGCGCGTGTTACTACTCCAAAACATCAAATTCTCAAACCGCCTTCAATATGGCGGGGACAAAAAAATGTTGTTTCAAATAATCAAGGTATGCGGGTATGCAAAGATGCTCGCGCCAATTCCAAACAATCCCCCGTCCCGAGCCGAAGTATTCGGGTCGCTAATCAATGGGTAAGCGGGATAATGTCGCGACGGCCCGCTTCAAAATAGAATCACCCACCAAGACCTCGGCTAACCTGGGAACACCATCAGAGCCCGGAAAAAGGTTAACAATGCGCCCCCGGCGCCAACACAAGGGCGGTAGGTTAGCATCTTTAACCAACACGAGGTCCCCAACCTTCGGCGGATTAGTTTTGTCCGTCCACTTGACGCGCTGCTGCAGAGTGTGCAAATATTCAAGGTGCCAGCGTTTCCAGAAATTCTGAGTGAGCTGCTGGAGCAATTGAAAACGCGACAAGCGAGAACTGGGCACATCAGTACAAGGGTACTCTGGCAGAGCGACGAGTGGCTGACCAATCAAAAAATGGCCCGGCGTTAGGGCTTCCAAATCATTCGGATCCGACGAAAGTGGGCATAGCGGTCGAGAGTTGAGGACGGCCTCAACTTTCGCAAACACGGTCGCGAGTTCCTCAAATGTGAGAATCGTCTCACCAATAACGCGCCTCAAATGGGTCTTTGCCGATTTAACTACGGCCTCAAAAATTCCACCCCAGTGCGGACAAACTGGCGGATCGAAGCGCCAGGTTATCCCACGGAGGGCCATCTCACGACCCAAATTCATTTTCTGCTCTTCAAGAAACTCATACATATCCCTTAAGTAGTTATTGGCCCCCTGAAAATTAGTTCCGTTGTCGGACCTAATCAAGGTAGGGAGTCCCCTACGAGATACAAATCGGCTGAGGGCCGCTACTAAGGCTTCTGTGGAGAGAGCAGAGACAACTTCCAAGTGTGTGGCCTTAGTAGACAGGCACACAAAAACACACAAATATGCCTAACTTACAAAGCCTATCGCAGGCTGAACTAGAGTAATCCGTGAGGCCGGCCAAATTGACACTGGTCCCTTCAACCAGTCCGGACCCCACCACAACGGATCTCCAATAATCTCTAGGGCTGAGCATCCACGTGATGCACAATCAGCTGGGTTTATATCGCCAGGGACATGTCGCCAAATCAATCGAGCTTGCGACGCCTGGATCTGGGAAACACGGTTCGCCACAAACACCTCCAAGGTGTGAACAGAAGCTCGCAACCAACAAAGCACAATTTGACTGTCTGTCCATGCAAAGACGTCTACTAACTCTACGGAACGCCCTAGAGTAGCGACGACATGATTCAAGAGACGAGTCAAGAGACTGGCGCCTGACAATTCTAGCTTCGGTATTGTCATAGGCGAGCGAATAGGCGCAACCTTGCTCTTTGCTAGAACCGGCGAGACCAAAACATGTCCAGCAGCATCCACTGTGCGTGTAGATAAACAACCGCTGCATACCCTCGCTCGGAAGCATCAAAAAAGCCATGAAGGCTAGCTCTATACTTTCCAGACGGAAGGAAACGTCTGGGCAAGGAAACCCGATTAAGAGCTGGGAGGGATGACACAAACTCTAGCCATTCCAACAATAACTCTCCATGAAGAGGCTCATCCCACGACAATTCAGCAGCCCATAATTTCTACAAAAAACATTTCGCCCAAAAAATGACTGGACTGATCCAATCGACTCACCAACCAAGCTGAGACTACAACCCTGGGCACCCGAGTCCAAAAGGGCACGAACAACAATCGAGTTGCCCTTCGGGTCCCATACCCGCACAGAGACCGTAGGCAAGAGGATGGTCTCTGGGTTCTCAGCGTGGTGAGCTGCAAGTCCCTAACGGGAGAAGTTACGGAGTGAGGGCTCCCTCCACGAGTGCGGCAGGGGACGATAACTGTCTACCCTGCCCTCACCGCGACGACCCTGCACAACATGTGCGGATGAGAGGGGGGCTGCAGCCTGCCCTCCCAGGCGGGGTGGACGCCGCTCCAACCTCGGTCGCTCCAACAGCGGGGGGGAGAATCTCCGGTTGCGGTAGACTGTAGAGTACTCCGCAAACCCAACAGCGCCTCTAGGGGGTGGCGAACGCCTACCCCCGCCCGTAAGGGCTCGATCCTGGGCGCTGGACCTGGCAGGACTGTCACCACCAGCGCGAGCAGCCAAATGTCGCTCAGCTTCGCGAACACCAGCACCCTCCTGGTTGCGGTTCGCACACAAAATTACATGGTGAGCACCACCACATTGTCCACATGGACGAGGCTGAGGACACTCTCGCTGGAAGTGACCCTCCAGGCAATGGTAACACAATCGCCTCTCCTTGGCGATGTGTCGACGCGCTGCTACGCGCAAGGCTACAAATTTGTGGCAAGCAGTCATCCGGTGGCCGGAGCGCTTGCAGAATCTGCAAGCCACGGACTCCTCTTGGGAGACCCCATATCTCGGCCGTGACTGCTTGAAACCCGGCGGACCCTGCTGTCGGGCCAGTGGTCGCTCTCGGCGAACACTAGGCTGCGGCACCAAGGGAGCGGAACCCTCCACGGTATCCACCCTGCGACACTCGTCTTCCAAGAACCTTTCCAGGTCCTTATAGGAAGGCAGGTGAGTGGAGCTGTCCCCACCATACTGTCGCTCAAAGCGCAGCCGCATCTCCAAACGCAGTTTCGCCAGCACAATATGGAGCAGCAAAAAGGACCACTGGTCCACAGGTAAGTCCAATCGCCTTAAGGCGTTAACCGCCACCAAAACAGGGTTAACAATGTCTGTCCGTAAGGCTGACGCACAGGTAACCTTAGGCAGATTCAAAATTTGCCCCACGTGGGTGTCAGCCAAAAGGCGCACGTTGTGGTAACGGCGCTTCAACAAGTCCATGGCTGTCGAGTAGGTGCTGTCATCGACCTTCAGGTGCTGTACCAGGCCTAGAGCCTCTCCCTGTAAGGAGGCCAACAGGTACGCCATTTTTTGTGCAGCTGACAGGTCGGAATGGGAGTCCACCAAACTGTTGAACATCCCATAGTAGCTCAACCACTGGTCCAAATCACCGTCAAAGGTGGGAAGGTTGAGCGTGGGGAGACGACCCAACAAGGCGTGGGGTGCAACAAGTGAATCCCTACCAGAGGGAGTTGAGATGTGGGAGACCGCCTCGTTAATGGTGTCCACAAACTCGTATATTTGGCCAAAGTCCGCTTCATATCGCTGCTTCTGCTCGTCCGGTACAGGCGTTTCCAAATTCGCCATAAACGTCAAGCCTTCAGCAAAACTCCTATCTAACGCCACCAAACGGGCCGGCATTTCACTCGCCCGGGCGAGTAAGGCTTGCTTCCGGTCCGGCCGGTTGACCATTGCAACCGCAGAAGAAAACCATCTCAACTGAGCAGTCATTGCGGACTGATGTGTAGAAAAGGTCACCTTGACAGACATGTCTACACCTCAGGACGCACGCAATACAAAACAAAAACCAAAAATAAAAAACAAAAATAAAAGTAAAAAAAAACAATAATAACAAAAAAAATAACAAAATAAAAAAAAACAAAAAATGCAGTGGAGGCACAATAAAAAACAAAAGGGGTGCGTATGTGTCTTCAAGAAGGTATAACCGTCCAAAATATTAATTAAGACTACCTGACAAAACAACAACAAAAAAAAGAAATTAAATTATCAAATTATCAAATTAAAATAAACGCAACCAAAAATGTACACGAGCGTGGACTCAATAAAACCACAATGTCCAGCTATCAAAAAAACGTGAAGCGTTATATCCAAAAAAAATTATTAACGCGTGTGGGTAACTAGCTAGCTACTAAACGTCGCACGCGTGGATTCAAAATATACTCAGAATACGAATTATACGTAGGGCCTAGCCTTCAAACCGTGAACGTAAAATAAAATATCAAAACCAAATATTTAAGCCAAATTACCAACATACAAACAAGACAAAAGGTCATCAATATTAACTACCTAACGGTATTATCAATGTCATCAATATCAAGTAACGGTATCAAACCACACTCTGCTACCAGTTGTTTACGATGTAGCAGGAGCGTGGACCCATTATACGCAAGGCCCTTAACACGGGAAGTTACAATTATCAAGTTGATGAATAATGACAAAACAAAAAAAACAAAAAAAAAATGATTGATGACGGTATCAACCACGCTCTGCTACCAGATGTTTACGATGCGCACACTAGGCGCGCACCTGCCTCGCGTTACGCGAAAGCAGCCCGAGGAATGTGCACTCGGGCCCAAGTGTAGTAAACTTACTCAATAACCACCACAATGGTGGGTAAGCACAATAATAGGATATACAGGCCTCACTTACCCCAGGTGGGTTTGCCCACGCACAAATCTGGAAAGTGTTCCTACGCTAGTCCCTACTAGACGTGACCTATCTTAGTGTGATTGAATAAATAAATACATAAATTCCCAATAAATACTTGTGTAGTAATCCAAGTCTCGTCCTGTGGTGAGCCGGTGGCCGCTATCGTTCGGCAACTCACACCCGGCAGCAAATCACCTCGAGAAATGACTCCAAACCACAAGCACAATCACACCCAAACAATTCCAACCAAAACACTCGCGTGGCACAAGGATATCGCGAACAAGACCTATTAATAGGCGCGAATATCAATAATCAACTGTCCGAGACCGCGGTGTGAATTTATCTCCATTTAACTCCTGCTCGCCGCCGAGCGCGTGTTACTACTCCAAAACATCAAATTCTCAAACCGCCTTCAATATGGCGGGGACAAAAAAATGTTGTTTCAAATAATCAAGGTATGCGGGTATGCAAAGATGCTCGCGCCAATTCCAAACAGACAACATAAGGCTTAAGTAATGTTCTCTCCTCATTTTCCTAAGTAGTCCAGCTACGTTGCTTAAGCAAAGTTTTTGGTATAATTTCAAATCGTTGTAATTTCAATAAGATTTCAGTGGATTTCTCTTGATGAATATACAAAAAACACAAATAAACGTTCCGTACACTTTTACCAAAATGTTTACTTACAGAATAAATTAACGCCATCTGTGGCATTTCACACGTACTGCGATGTAAAATACTCGAGCTGACGTACTTTACGTAACAATATAATCTTCTAACTGAAGTATAGTTCGGGCAAAAGAAGCTCGCCTCTTTTTTGTTGGAACTTATTTTATAAACTTTTACTAGTTATTTAAAAATAAAACTATATAACGAAGATAAAACTTTTACAAGCTTATTTTGGTGCAAAAAAAGGTTGTTAAAATTGTTAATCGCCATTTCAAACCAATTTTTACCACTTTTACCACATTTCGTTCCAAATTCATTAACCAACTTAGATTTAATTTTAGTATTTTATTATATGTCACGTTCCAAAAATGTGTTAATAAAAACACTAAACGTAGTCAAATTTATTATGTTCACTGTTTATGGAGGCAATATAGTTATTTTTATGCCTAAAATGCTAAAAAATGGATACACGTTATTAGCTATTTTTTTTGCGGTTTTTATGTTTATTTTATGTTTTATGTTATAATGTTTTTAAAGTTAGGTCGGCAGTATGCTTAGATAAATAGTCTGCTTAGGTAGGAAATGCTTACGAAGTGATGATTTTTAGTTGTGAAACGCAGTTTTTTTAAGTTACTCTTAAGTATTAGAAGTCTGCTCAAATAGTTTGAGCTCATTTCAAACCGGGTGATAGGCTGACGTTACGGTATGGTAAAAGAAAGACATACACATCTTTATACGTCAGTTTATACACATTTTATTATACAGTTTAAGTTCTCATTATTTTTATATATTGCGTCTCTTTTATAAACACTGAAATGACGCTCATGTTATTTATTTTTTCTAAAAAGAATGCCTTAGACGAGCAGATAGTCCATCTGGTGGTATGCATACTGTCGCCCGAAAACATCCCAATATTATACATCAGGCCAACATTAGTCAAAAATTACAATTATTGGCATGCCTCGTATCTGTGACATGTTTAATTTCAACCAACCCGCACTAGGTCATCGTGATTGCAATGAACTAGAACGTCATAAGCATGAAGCACAATCTGTTTTTTTTCTCTTTATTAATTTGATTATTTCCTTTTGCAATCGGTGTATTTCCATTGATTTTTCTTTTCTTTTTGTAAGTCTTATTTTTCTAGCTGAACAAAGGCCACCTCTCTCATCCTTAATGTTGCGATTTATTATTATTAATGTTTAAATCTTCTTTCCTATCGATTTGAAAATTGATATGAAACAACAAGTTTTCACTAACATTACATAACCTTTACCAACGTTGGCCCAAACTATCTCCAAGTATCTGTCACAGTAACTTTTCATGCGATAAATTTATGAAATCATTCGGGTTTATTGGAAATTGCGAAAATTTATGCAGAACCATCATGTCGGGAATCGTAATGAAGCGTGAGTATTAAAATGCAATTTTTTCAATAATTCCATTATCGGGGACGTGGGGTCTGCAGTCGATTTATTGTTGCTCTTTTGTCTGTATTTTTTAATACACCTGCTATATTTAAACAAATTTATTAAAAACAAGTTTGTGCCCGCGACTTCGTTCGCGTGAACTTTAGATCTATAATGGATCTAAATAAATAGTACTCTAAATGTTCAACTGGCGAATGAGCTATAATTATGGCAAGTTTCATTAAATTCCGTTCAGTGGTTTTCTATGATGCCCATTCGAACAAAAAAAGGCAGAAAAAAAATCACAAGGTATTATTTTTGGGTTTTGCTTGTATTGTTACATTGTAAGACTTGTTTTTTTTTAATATTTCATATACAGACACGGCTTTGCTAATTAAAGATTATATATATAATCTTTAATTATATATATAATTATATATATATATATTATATATATAATATATAACAAGATACAAGTTCGTAATTATTACGATGACAGTGACGTCTCTTATGATTAACATAAGGAATTCTACATTAGTATTTTTATTATTTTAATACTATACATTTATTTCATTCATATAGCATATACTTAAATATTTAAATTATAAATAAAGTTATACTAGTGCCATATATACGAGAATAAATTTTACTGCTATGATAAAACAAAATATACGCTAAAACAAAGATAAAACAAATTTACTGATAAGTTAAAAATTCCTACATATTGTAAACGTTGAACAAATTTGGTACCTACCAAGCCTTACCTGGCTGGATGGCCAGACTAGTACGTTGTGCGAGGTAATTGCCGGCCTTGGGGGCACGAGGTGTGAAAAAGACGCCTCGATAGGTCCTTAAATAGGGAAAGAGCACTAGGACCTCATAGACTAGAACTAGAAAAGAAATCGTGTTTTTTTGGAATGGCTAAATTCTTGTGGCCCTAATGCCCTTTCACGAATCACCAGACATATATGATTTAGGGCAGCAACGAACAAGCAAAAAGTGTGTGCAGCAACGAGCCTAAGGGCTTGCGGCAAAGGCTTCCCGCCGGTAGACTGGCGATAGAAACGGACCTCGGCTTAGTTCGTTACTTTGGGAGAGCACTGCAGGATTGCGAGACGGTGAGAAGCGCCCAGGCACATGCCGATACCTGATATAAGTGTTGGCTAAAGGTCAGTGTGTGTTCAAGGTGTAACGAGGGTGACATCCTCGTCTCCGCCGGCGGGAACGATGTATATGTGTAGCCTGTAAGTGTAGTGTGAGTACCGCATTGGCAGCAGTAATTGGGTCATCGTGAAAGCCGGCCCGCACTTGAGAGGCAGGAAAGTCCGTGATGTCCTATACATCTGTGTGGGACACAAACCTCGCTACCGAGTCGGAAGTTGATTGCCAGACGAAGATTGTTAGAGTTTAGGTAGGTTCCCAAGTTACCCGAGGGGATAGCTTGTAACCAATACCCAGACTCTTTTTGAATGACTGCTCTTAGTCTGGCAAGGCTTTATAATTATGTGCTTCTGAATAAAAATAGCTGAATAATTACTAAACAAAACTAAATGTCTATTTATCCAGGCTTCAGTTTTTGGTCAACTGCTATCGTACTGAATTCACATTATAATATACTGAGGATGTTTTAATAATTATAAATGGCAAAGGAACTTAATATATTTGTAAATGTTAAATCGAACATATACAAATAAAAAATTAAAATATAAAATTATAATATTTGTAAGGCAATATTTTAAAATATACAAAGTAATTCTAAGCAGCTAAACTTCAACAATTCTTCAGACATGTGAACGAGACTCTTAGCTCCGCTATAGACAATATAGGTACTATGAGAAAACATCTCTTAAGTTTAGAAGCAATATTGAGACACTCTTAAGTACCAAAGTTTAGAATTTAAACATTTCGAGTAGTTATAATGAGTGCATTGTAAACTTTGAGTTGTAAACGACTTCTCAAGTGTGATTCTATTAATTTATTTTATTATTTATTTATTAACATTAAGATCTAGTTTGAGTGTCTCGAGTTGAAGGATTTTGTTAGAAGTGAAAATTAACAGTTAAACTTAATGCAAATAATCCTCAATTAACTCACAATACCTATATCTTTTTCCTTTGTAGGAACAAGATGGCAAGTATTTTAATCGTCGTTTAAGTTATATTTATAATAATACGATAGTGGGTCAAGAGTACGCTGAGTTGCTTCGAGAAAGGGTGCAATTTTCGGTAGCGCGGCAAGTCATGGTGTAGGCACTGCCATGCCCCATGATACGTTTCATCGCACCACCCAACGTGCCTCTCTGGTCAACCCAAAAGTTGGCTGGTAGAGAATGCCTCCAGGCATTAAGGTCGTCGTTTGAACGATTAAATGTAATATTTCTTTTAAAATAAATAAATATTTCATCTGATAGTCAGTCACGGTACCCTTCGATCACAGAGATTGCCGTCAAATGTAGTGCATTTCCCACTTTATCCTATTTTCCCAATGTAAGTAGGTATCTACGTATTTCTGTAGTGGTGGCGTATCTCACGCCTACTTACCTTACCTATCCTTCATCCTACCCACAAAATACATTCCTACAGTACTTACGCCACCTACGGCAGCGGTCGGTTAAACGGAAGGGCGAAGGGTACTAATAATTCCTGGTGGTGCATCGGCTACCATAAACGTAAGAATATACGACATAATATAATTCCTTAAAGTTTCAAACAATAAGGCATACAATCCCAAGAGAAGGAGATCGTTCATTGTTAAAGCTAGATAAACTTAGCCAAACTCTAGTCTAAAGGTGAAGTCATAAACAAATACGGTCAAAGTTTTAACTACGCCAAAACGTTGCATTACCACACGCTTACCCAACATACATGAATGAACTTAGCACAGATATGATTTAAGATAGAATGGGCTATTAACAGGAGATCGTAACTTTTTTTTAGGTTTTTGTTATACTATTCAAAACATTTATTTATGATAAATTATACTTCTGGAGTTATCGGTAATTCACTTATTAAATATAATAATTCTAAGATTCATTGGAAACACGTTTATTGTGGATTGCATAAATATTGCAGAGTCAATCGGGATACCTGATTGGCCTGATATGTCTGCTGGGTTATCTTAGGATTTCAGAAAAGTTTCACAATTAATCACGTGTCGTGAAATGATTGGGACCATTCTACTCATATTGATTTCTGTGGAACTCACTCGTTATGTTCAGTTAATTAATCAAGTTTTGAAGTTATACGTACAGTTCAACCTCCAACTGTAATAATTTCACTTTTCTGTGAATTTATGGGGTTGTTTCTTCTTTTTACTATATAGCAGTTTCATCAGGAACAGAAGACGTTGTTTATTTTTAAGAATAAGTGATTTTTTTAAGATAGAAGGTGGCAGGAAATCTGGTAGTCAATCTGATGCACCTGATGATGTTGACATGTGTATCTCGGATATCCAGTAACCATAAAGAGTAACCATTTACCATCAGACAGACTGCTGGTATGTCATCGTCTTTCTATAAAAAAAATATCACTAACTCAGCAATAAAGGAAAAACATTGTGAGGACACATGCATGCTCCAGAATCCACTCTGGGCCCCCGTGGTGGAGTATTGTCTGATACCCTCTAGTGATTTACTAGGGAAGGCCTATGCTTGCAGCGGAACTTTAAAAAGGCTGAGAGAAAGAAAAATGTGAATCCACTGATCCACAAAAGCCCCGTGTAGTTAATTGTGGCCCTAGTACTTTTTAGAGGAAATCTGTGCTTGCAGTGGGAGGTTAAAGACTGATATCCAATAATGTAGACGTAATCTCGATCGTACCGTGTGGTGTCGGCTGGGTATAGAAAAGCATCACCCCATTTCTTCCCGAGAAAGGGATAACAAAGCGGCTATCACAAGCTCTGAGGAACTATACCACATCTAAAAAAGTGGACCAGTTGGGCAGCCTGGATTTTAAGGCCATAAACGTCCCTAGGCAATGCACACGAGGAGACCCATTACAACCAGTCCTTTCAGTATCCACTGCTTAGAGCAGTGGATACTGAAAGGGCTGGTTCCAATCTCGATTAAAACAAATAAACGTTGATATTACAAGGAGAATTTCGAAGTATCCTATAAATAACGGAATTGATTGTATCGCATTGAACTTTCGATTTTAACTCGCAATTTGTATGATTGGGGAGACCTTTCGTGCTCACTGAAGACGTCGACTCACAATTTATTTATCAAACGTGCACCTGCCCCGATTAGGTTTGATCTTAACTATTTACGAAACATTAACTAAAGAGTGCTTTTCAGAAGTGCTCTTTAGTTGATTCGAGTATTATCAAAGTTGATATTTAGTTTTCTATTTTGGTTAAAGGTTAGCTTTTAGCTTTTTTACCCAATTATAGAGAAGGCAAAAACCTAATGTTATGATATGAATTATCTTTCTATGTATGGATGTTAAACCTCAGCGCAAAAGTTTCGAGAATGATTTCAATAAAAGTAGTGTCGGTTTATCTTATTTTGATTACGCGAGTGCCATGGAATATATTTTTGAAACAAAATCAAAATGGCGCCTGTTATTTAAAAAAAATTGAGTTGGAGAAATGTTTCCCTTTCAAAACATATTATATTAAAGGCTCAAATGGCTCGATTAAAGGCTCTCTCATCACTTATATCTTCTATACAGTATATAAGTTAAGCATTGAATGATCGATGTTGTATCTGAGATAAAAAATAATTAATTAATTTGCAAGCGGATTTATTATCGTAACACTTCTATAAGAACAAGTTCAGTGACATGATGAGGCAAAAACAACTTACGAAACATATACATCTACACACACAAACATAGTATTTATATTTGATTAGACTAGTCTTCGGAACTATTAATCTGATTTAACTGTGGTAAGGATAAATATTTCGGCTAATTTCGGGATGTACCACTAATGTACAGTTGTTTCTTATAGAACCTAGAAGTACCTATAAGAAAGTATTTAAACATTTATGAAGAACATAGGCTATGTACATCTGCAATGGTTTAGTTTCCCGGTAGTATAAAAACCAAAAAATACACTCACATGAGAAAGATATCTATATATTTATAATATTTTAAAAAAGATTTTTTTTTTAGATGAGTGGAATTGGGTTTCAAACGAATTCAATCGCGTGCAATGGTTAATATACCTTCAGCATATGTCTCTCCACCATATCTCTTAATACTTATGTCTCTTTGAAGAGGCCTATATCTCCTCCGCTAGATAGAGGCGCCTCTCTTAAGGCCCGTCAAAAACACACGGTCTTCGACTCTTCTGATGCAGCTAACACAGGCGAACTTTTTCAAGTTATCCCACATTGCGCATCCCGGTATGTGACTTCCATTCGAGGACTCGTTTACTCTATTGGTATCGGTCCTGCGACAAATATGACCCGGCTATTACCACTTCAGCATACTGATTCTATAAGGTATGTTCTGGTATAATAATTTAGTTCATTGGAGAATTGCTTTGTTTCAGATCTTATTTCACAAAGAGCAAAGGTAAAAAAATAGTTAAGTACTTAGTACAATACTCGTATATAGATTTTGCTTATAAGCTGTCCAGTTTCTATCAACGACATACATTGGGATATTTTAATCCAGTTGTTTATCGGTCACCTGCACGCTTGACACTAGTCCGGCCGCTTACAATATTAACATTAATTGATATGTTTCACAATTGATAGAAACTGTCAACTTGAATAAGATAATGAATGATGCTGTGGAAAAGATTTTTTTTAGAAAGATGTAGCAGATAAGCAGACAGTTTCGTCACTGCTCCATTACTGGATATAGGCTTCCCCCAAGGACCGCCACCACACATGGTCTTCCGTGATACATGCCGATATCAAATAAAGATATCTACTCCGAATGCACTCCTAAATCTCCGTAGGTAAACGCGCATCCCAGAACATGACAACATTCGTCATCTTAACCAATGTTTTTTTTAACTAACGAAGGCAGCAGACGAGCATACAATCCATCTGGTGGTAAATGGATACTGTCATCCGTGAACATTTGCGAAACATGCCAACATCAGAACGTAGGCATGCCCCCGGATGCGCTACCTACTATTGACTATTGACCAATCCATAGGCATTTTGGTTATCAAAAAAGAACTTTAAACTTTTTTTAATCATATTATGGAAAACTTCACGAGCTTTGTCTTTGATTTTTATTCTGATATTTTTATAAAAGTTAATGTCATCGAAATTTTGGAAGTACAGAAGCAATTTGACTCATACTACCGAACCAAGTTAGTTTTGTACGGAATTTAATTTTAATTGGTTTAAAAATACACTACAGTTTTTTCATAAATTTCGTTAAAAATATATAATTATAAATTTTCTGTAGTTTTATAGTCCATTAAATTACTCTCAGTGGGCATGTAGTATTATTTATCCGAAATTTGGAAATCGTGATCTCGCAATAGGTAGATTTTTGTGCAATCTACCCTCAAATATCTAAAGGGAAGTCAACCAGCAAACGTGTAACATGAAATATCCGCTTTGACTCGATTATGTAACTAGTGACAGTCTAGTTAGCAAACTTGAGATCATAATCACAACATTTCATAAACAAAAAGACCTTCAGATTCCATAAAAACGCTCAGATGCACCGATAAATATGTCGATCGAGCAGCGCGTGAGTAACTTGTTCGATAGCGATTTTGTGGTAATCAGGGCCCTGTGGCAAAACGTTACAACTCTGTGTATTCGGAAAAAAAATTCGTTCCTATTTTTTTATTTATTTCATAACGACATACAGTTTGTTGTTAGAACAAATTAGGTCAACAAAAATATTAATCAGTAAATAAAAACAAAAAAAGGCTTTACTATTTGAGCAAATTTTACAATTTAATTTTAGCAAGTATTTTATAATTAAAAATACAAAACTTAAAAATAAAAACTGAGAAGCAACTTTATAGAAATGTTCAAATGAGACCAATACATATTCTTATAAATTTATAATAAAAACATATTAATATAAACAATGTTATACAATAAACAGGTATATGGTACATTAAGAATATAAGCAAAAATAAACATTAAGAAACTAAGTCATTTATGAACATTTGTTCTATGTTCATTTCAAATTATATGCAAAAAATAACAGTTTTTAAGATTCGGATAATATTCACTTCGACGCTCCAATGTACCACTTAGTTTTTACTAAACTACAAACTTTTTGTTTATATCATTAACTTGCTGGTGAAGGAAAACATCGTTAAGAATTTTATGTGCATGAGAATAAAAAAAAATCAGGGCTTGTATAAGACCCACTTGTTTGTAAAAGGAGGACTATGTCCTACAGTGGAATTTTAAAAACTTATACGGACTGATCGGATTAGAACCCAGAAAAAACTGCATAAGTATAAAAAATAATGAACTTTTAAATGAATTTAAAAGAATACTTAGAATTTATAAAAATTCTAAGTATTCGATTCATACTATAATTTTTGCAAATCAGAAAAAAAAAATATTAATTTCGCAGGTTATACACTTTTGGTGACAGATTGGGCCGTTTATGAATTTGTACACAAATGCCAACCGTGTCAAACGAGACGTGACAAATAAAATGGCGAGCGGAGTTCGATCGAACAAATCACCTCTCACTTTACGTGTTAAAGCACAACGTTCATAAAACAGATCGATAATTATTATTTTTTTGACATTTTCAAAGCACTCGACCGTTTAAAAGTGGGGAGGGGGGGGGGAGAAAAGGGTGGACTTTTGTGTTTTGGGGTGGCGTTTTAATTACTATAAATAATAAAATAAATAATTCATAAAGGTTTCTATGATAAAAATACACGAGACAAGGTTATTACGTAAAAATCTAAGGACGAATGGTCAATATTATATTTTAACCACTAGTTAATAATGTAGGTACTTGTGATTAGTAAGTAAAGTATAAGTTTTTATCTATTTGGCGCGGTTGGTAGTGACCCTGCTTGTTGTGCAAAAGGTCCCGGCTTCGATACTCGGTCGGACATGCATTTGTTTAAAAATAATAATGAAATGTATGTTCGGGTCTGGGTGTGAGTTTGTCTTTGTATGTGTTTCTGGACCCACAACACACGGAATCCTAGTGTGGGCCATTGAGTGTGGCGTTACTTATTTATTTATTTAAACGGATCTCACTGCAAATGTTTACCTTATTTATTTTACTCGAACCGATTTACCCAACCGAAACGTCGAGTATAATATTAAGGCTATCGCGCTAAGACCCGTTTAAAACAATAAATATTTGTGATACACGCGAAAATCTCAAATGTTATAAAGTATAGGTATTGAAGAAATATTAAATATAATTAAAAATTCTTTGTCATTTGAAACACAAATTGTTTTGAGACACAAATTTCTCTTTTTTTTTGTAGTCTTTTTAACGTCTTCCATTGAACCTCTCTGATCAATACAGAAGTTATCTAATAAAGAATGCCTTAATAAATAAACCTCACCTGCTGTATGATGATATGCAAAAGACTATTTAATTAATAATAAATAAATAATATTATATTATTATTATTTTATTATCAGAAATATGCTGACTATCTTTAGATACATAATTCCTAACGGCTTATATCCTGTTGATTTATTATTTATCTTTTCTATATTAACTGTACGCCCTAAAATTGATAACCATGTTCTAATTAAACTCTTAAAATTATCAAGCGTGTGATAAAACATATCAGTGTAAAAGGGAATTTATTAAATTATATAGATTTCTTTTATAGAAATAAGCCGGCATACGAGCATACAGTCCACCTGGTGGTAAATGGATGGTGAGTGCCAACATAAGTCCAGAACGACATATGTTGGCACGCTCTCAAATGCACTGTCCACATTTGCAGATTAAAGATTAAGAAATCAATTGGATGAAATTAAGAATGGAAATGGATTAAGGAAGTTACCTGTACGTTAAATGTTAAAATACTTTTTTTTTTATTTACTCTTCATGCACTACATTGTACAGAGGCGGATTTAATAATGCCCTAAGGCATTCTCTACCAGTCAGCCGTTATTATATGAAAGAGATAAAAATGTTCATTATAGAACGTTATAGATATAACAAAAAATTACTCTTTTGACTTCAGAAATTTGAAGTATACTGTATAACATTAATGTAATCTACCGTCTAGTAAGAAGTCTAGTTATGTCAAAATAAATAATTCACGTTTGTTCCGATTTAACTCCTTTCTTTTCTACGTAAGACATAATATAAGTAAGATTTTCTCAGTAAATGAAGATGTGTATTCGTTTCTATTTTCGTATCGCTCCCTCCATTTTCCGCCATGTTTTACGCTCTTCACTTTTCGGCAATATATTTTCTCTGATAACATTAGAAAAAATGGCTCTTCTACATATCCTACACACATGAACTGGAAATTTCTACGTAAATAAGAAGTATATTTGTACAAGAATATTTATTTTAAATACAGTAAATACTCGTAGTTAAGAAAAGTCAATAATTTTATTGCGGATATGATTCAGGGCCAACACTTTCAAATAAAGGGTACAAGCTCAACATGAATAAATCGAGGTATTGTGTGTCTGTTTGAATATGCAAGTGACCGCTTCGTAGTTACCTCTAAGCGTGAGTTTCCACTTACGTCGAAAACATATAAAACACAGTCTGACGACTTTATTATTTTGTCGCGTCGCGCTCTCGGGTTTCCACCACAGTTTTAACAGCGTCGCGTCAACATGTAATACCTATGTTTAGTCGGGTGAAGTTTTGCATTAGTAAAAGGATTGAGTCGATCGATGTCTTTTTGTCTAATCGGTAGTTTTCGTGTCTTTTATTACATTAATGTTATAGTGGGAAAGTATCGGCCAATAGCATCGGTAGGTGATAAATGTGCGATATGCGATAAATATACCAAGGCATATGTCGTGCCTTTGTCTACATATTATAATATGATTGATATAAATAGAATCAACAAAACAGGGACGGCAAAATATTTCGGCTAGTAAAAACGCATGAATATAGAGATAGTAAGTACCATACCATATTATCTGTCTATGCCTCTTTGCTGCTGGATGTAGGGCTCTTCCACGGCTCGTCACCGCAAACTGCCTTCGGATCTTGTCATCCAGTTTTCACTGGCAAACTTCTTCAAGTCGTCAGTTCACCTGGCTGGAGGACGTTGCACATTGCTTCTCTCGGTAGTCTATTTTCGAGGATTCGTCTACTCCATCAGTTGTCGGGCTTACGATAGTTTTGTATAACAGTAGTTTAGTTTTAGTCTCTTCAGTTCTCTGGCGAATCCTTTCGTTTCGAATCTTATCCCGCAAAAAAACTCCAAGTATAGCTCGCTGAGCGACTTTGAATCTATGCTTACCGTAGAGATAGTAGAAACTCAATTTAATTATAATTGTTAGTTATTCAGTGTCAGGTGTGCCTTATGCACCGGTTGCTCTATCTATAGGGCGCGCAATAAATATGAAGATTGTGCAATACTGACACACAAATTATATATATATATAGTAATAATAATCGTCTATTAAAATCTCAAATAAGTCATTACTTTGGTATACTCGTAGTACACAATCTAATATCACGGTGGTTTTATGGCATTATTGATGACTTTAACAATTGTATTGAAGTAGCAAAAAAATAATGATTATGTGGTTACCGCGTTTTAAACGGTGGTTTACTGTGATATTACTTGTGATATTAGTGTGTGATACATGCACAAAATTACTGATTTGCTTCTTAGGTCGCATTTAGACAGTGAAACTTCTATAGGCAAAAGCTTCCATTATATATTGTTGGTTTTTAATGTGCTAGTTGAGTGCATACACCGAAAAAACATGCAATGAGCATAAAAAAAATTATTCAATTATAAAAAAATTAACACGTACGACCTTGATTTACGGTACATGCATGTAATACCCACTTGTCTGTATGTATAGTATTGGCCAATAAAAGTTTCTTACAAATACAAACGCCTTTGCTGCTCTTATTTACTCGTTCAAAAAATGGTTAGGTGACACCAACAGCAAATATAGGGTTGTAGAACAAAACTTTTCATTTAGTGAGAGAAACGAAAATTAATTTTAAAATCCCCTTTAAAAATCATTATCGTGCGAACGCAACGTTAGAATGGCTAATGCTTTAAACAATTAAGAACAAGATCTATAGAAGGTAGATTTTAATTCATGTGTAAGATGTCACATAATATTAAAATAAAGAATTTTATTAATTTTAAGATTTTACTTAAGTCTCAATATTTGGGAAACTAGAACATTACAACAAGGTATCACTTCTCAGATATTTCTTTTTTATTATCTATTAAACTTATTAAAAATTATTGTGATTAGTGATTACATATACAGCAATATGAGTGATATAGTGTATAGCAATTAAACAATTTGAACGGTTTAAATCGCGTATATTTAACATTATTTATATCCCGACGTTTCGAACACTTTGCAGTGGACGTGGTCACGGGGTGACTAATTGATTTTATTTGTCACTTGAGTTATTAAGAAATTATTTGAACTACCTTAATAACTCAAGTGACAAATAAAATCAATTAGTCACCCCGTGACCACGTCCACTGCAAAGTGTTCGAAACGTCGGGATATAAATAATGTTAAATATACGCGATTTAAACCGTTCAAAGTTGTTTAATTGCTATGTATAGTAATCGCGAAAACCTAAGAAAATATGATAAGTATTCAGTAACTTAAACAAAGTAAAGCAGATTAAAGTGAACAAAGTAAATTAAAGAAGTGTGACTTATTGTTACCTGGTAGAGAATTCCTTAAGGCATTAAGCTCGCCTATTGTCCGATGTGCTCTAATGTTTGTTAAATAAAATAATAAAAAAGTATAATGTTCATACAGCCGCCGCGCTGTCCCCTTTGAACGGGGTGTTCTAAACCTTCCACGCGCGTAATATCGACTTTCAATAACTAGTTTTCCGTATAGAAATAAATTAAATAAGAATTTTATGGGGCGACAAAGTGGTGAGTTAGCATACAGAGTACCGTTCGGGCAAAATTTATCGGAAAAGATTTGTGAGCATGCCGATCCTGCAATTTGACTATCGGAAAATATATTTTATGACGTCCACCGCACTTTGTTCGACTTAATGGCAGTTTACGAGCGTTTTTGGGGCGGTTCAAAAGCGTTGACGCGAGTATTGATTGGTCGGAGGTCGGTGGCTTCGTAACGTTTTTATGAGCGCTGAACGAGTAAATAGCAAATCACACATGCTTGTTCCGGTTTTAAATCAAGGTCAGAAGGTGTACTGACTACAATCTACATTCTTAAAATTCCCTTATATACTTTTCCTATACTTAAGAAAGAAAATACATAAATTTCGAAAGAGAAAGTTAGACAATTATGTACAGAGGGTTAATAAAAAAATAATGTTATTTCAATTTACTTATAAAACGTAGATTATCATTAAATTAATATTGTTGTCTGATTTAAGTCATGAGCCATTATATCTCAAATAGTTGGCAAATTATCAAGCTCCATTACTAAAAATATGTACGTACAAAGTTAACAAAAGTACACGAATATTTTAAATTTCTTTAACATTTACTTCACTCGTTTACATACATTACGCCGTTATTGCTAATAGGGTGAACATGGACATAAGATGGGCCATCTGTCCTTCTTAAAAGTGCAAAAGACGCGGGCCGTCATTTACTGTTCAATTTCAAGTAATTTCTTCGCCTACACCTCAATAAAGTGGCAGTTGACCGAGCCTCGAGCAATTTAAACATTGTAAGAACAAAATGATGGAAGGCAGTTCATAATCACCAAATGAAGAAAACAACTTTAGTGTTCTTTAAAAAATGACATCAAGTTTTATTGAACCTTGTGTCGAAGTAATAAGGACTTGTGACATTATACCTAATGGCATATTGGTCGTTAAGAGCGAAGCAGATGCTGCACAACCTGTTAATTATGAGCAACTTTTGAAATACTAGTTTCTCAATAATTGCTCCGTAGGGCGCGCGACAGAAGCGATAATAAAAACAGAAAAAAATGATTTAAAAGAAGTACCTGGCTCGATATAGAACCTGTTGATTGGACGAATAGTTGTGTGGATGAGGGACATCTCTGTTTTAGATGATATCTTGAAGTAGCAATTAAACAACTTTGAACGGTTTAAATCGCGTATATTTGACATTATTTTTATCCCGACGTTTCGAACACTTTGCAGTGGACGTGGTCACGGGGTGACTAATTGATTTTATTTGTCACTTGAGTGGAGTCTGAGGTCAATAAATCCTTAGCTTTCCTTGACATTTTAGTCATCAGAAATCCTGACAACTCTCTTGGTCATACTGTGTATAGGAAACCCACCCATACAGATAAATATCTCAATGGTAACTCCCATCACCATCCATGTCATTAGTATACATACATACAATTTATATAATATGCGCGGTTAGCAGTGTGCTTTAGCTACCTACTGAGAAGCGAAAAGTAAAAAGAAAGAAGGAACTATTAAAAAATTCAGTGGCTTTTCTTTTTTTGAAGGAGCTAGTTCACCGGAAGTCGCTGACCATGGTTTGTGAGTATTTATTTACAACAGAAAGATCCATTTAATATTCTTATAATTATGTTTAAATATATTATTAGTACTGAAGATATAAAACAATAACGCCTGTTGCAAGTCGCTAAGATAGTTCAACAGCTGCGACCAAGGACCACATAATACACCAAGACAATGTACTTAAGAACAATAGTGTACTGGACAGAAAGGTCTTTCTTGACCAGAATAGTTGGACATCCAGTGAAGGTAAGCGCGTAACTAATTTGTTTGTATTCTAATTTACCTCAAAAGAGACACAGGTCTCATTATAATGGTCACTACAAAATAAACAATGCTCGCATGTGGTAGCGCTGAAACCCTAGATTTTGAGAATATAATATAAGTGGAATAGTGTTCACTTGGAGGTAGTATCCGCTCTAAGCATTCATTGCGTTTGTCGCTACCCTTGATCTGTTCGTCTCCCGCCGCGTTAACCCAATTTGATCAACTACAAGGGCACCGACCGTTATTTAACAGAAATACTTGAATTATTAAATAATAATCAAACGAATATTGGAAATTCAATGACACGCAAGGACGTTTTGATCCGCCAGCTTGTCCTCATTGGGGTGGTATATTTGAAGCGGCTGTAAAGTCGGCCAAGACTCATTTGCGGCGCGTTATTGGAGAAACCACATTGACATTTGAAGAGCTTGCCACCATTTTTGTAAACTAGAAGACATTTTAAATTCACGTCGCCTGTGTCTGACGCGCTGACCGGACCTTGACGCGAATGATCTGGAAGTGTTGACCCCAGGCCATTTCCTTATTGGTCAGCCACTTAACTCCCTTCCGGAATATCCCCTCAGAGATGTGAAGGTCTCTCGTTTGTCTCGCTTCCAAATTCTGCAACAGATGTCCCAAAACTTTTGGCAAAGGTTGTGCCTTGAATATTGGCATATTTTGCAATAACGGGTGAAATGGACGGACAAGACTGACCCACCTAAGATTGGAGAACTCGTCCTGTTGAAGGAGATAAACACGCCCTCCTCCTCCTTGCCCTCACGTCCTTGTACGCGTCGGGGCCGAATCTTGAATCTTGTTCCGGGCGCGGATGGAGTGCCCCGCGTGGCAGAAGTTCAGGTAGATAACTCTGTCCCCCAACGGACGGTGGCGACTCTCTCCCGGTTGCCTGTGGATTAGCGGATCGACGTGGGCTTTCCGGGGTCGGGGAATGTTCGGAATAGACCTCTTTGGTAGTCAAAATTTAAAAAAGATAAGGTTGACATTTGTCGGTGGCAACACACACTCACTCGCGCTTCGGATCTCGCTTGGGCGGCCGGTCGGCAGAAGGGCGCATTGAATGGTAACCTGTAAAATAATTTGTAGAAATAAACTTTGGTTTTCCATCAGCTTTGAAAACTAGTGAATGTAAAGTGTACCAGCTGGTGAGGATCTCCACGTGTCTGCGGACTTCGGATACGGGGCCCCCCTCGCCAATTTCCACGCAACAGACGCCACAGGTGGGTGCACTTGTGTTCCTGTGCATTGAAACTGATGGCAATTTGATTTGTGATTTTGATTAGTATTCTAATGCGCGTATCGCGCTTGATTTAGAGTCGGCCACAAGGGGCTGATTCTGAACATTCGTAAAGCTAAACAACACTCTATTCCGTAACCAAGAATGGTCCTTTCAGCAAGACTCAGCACCAGGTCACAAGACTCGCTGAACACAGGCGTGGCTAGAAAGGAATATTCCCGACTTCATTAGAGCTGAAACTGGCCGTCATCTGCCCCGGATCTTAATCCGCTCAACTATGATTTATGGTCTGTTTTAGACCATAAATGCTCTAAACACCATGATAATATTGAATCCCTAAAACATTCCATAAGGGTGGCGTTGGAAATTTTCTCATGGAAAGGGTGTGTGTTTCAATAGAAAACTGGCCACAGCGTTTGAAATATTGTATAAAAGCAAATGGTGACCATTTCGGATAAAAGTTATATTTTAAAAATGCTTACCTATTAATTTCTAAAATAACCCAAGTTCTAATAAAACGATAATTTATAAAAATTATATCAATGTTTTATTTGTAACAATATTTATGGCTAGACTAGGTGATGTGTGATCTACGCGGTTTATTCACACGAGAACTTCATTATTCCTACCTTAAAGGAGTTCTAACATGGAATAGTCTTCACAAAGACACATGCGTGTTAATTGTTGGTAAATAAGACGTATCAAACAGGTTATCACAGTTCGCAGGTGCTATTTCGCAAACGGACGTTAAACATAGAATGTAATTTTTGCTAACGAGTGCGCTTTAACTTCTCCGTGTTTTAATATCGACAGGATGGTTGACATTACATTGAATGTGTTTTTTCTATCTGACTTGAAAGTGCATATACTTGTATCTATGCTAAGTTGGTGAGTGTAAAAACCTTGAGATGAATGAAATTATGATTCGACACGTAACAATAAGATTAGATTTAACAAAATTTATAGGTATATTTATAACGCCTGCACGACCCGGGTTTTCCATTGCAATCGCGAGGTTTGCATTGCATTACTATCCCTTGTCCAAATTAACAGATGGTTAATATGGACATATGATGATCCATTCTACATTTTTTTAATATTTTTATATTGTATTTAAAGACTGTGCTGTTACAAAGGATATACAGATAAGACAAGAGACAGAATAATATACAGAACATTAACAAGAAGATTTTTGAGAAATGGCCATATTAATATTAATGTACGATTTTGTGAAGTGATGTTTAAGCTGAATTTAATTAATTTTTTTGTAATTTATTTGTTTATCTTTTGGTATTTGATATTGCTGCCTATAGTAACTGTAGATAACGTAGTTAGGTTTACATTTAGTACAATAATTGAGCTGTAGATATGGTATATTGCAATACAATGTATGACCGTTTGTTTTCCCAAATGTTTCTTAGATTGTTCTTGGATTTGATCCTGTGGGTGGAAAGTGATCGCTGTGCAAACGCACAATCGGCTATTAATCCGGGCCTCATACATACAAAAAAATAAATTTCTCATTACTCATAGCAACGGACAAAAAGTAATTTGGTTCACAGTTTAAATGTTAATGAATTGTAAATACGATATTAACAGCATTCGATTAACAAAGCATATACATATTGATTAAGAAATGTGCATTTTAATGATTCATTAGGGCCATCTAGGTACACATATTGTTGCCTTAAAAGGGTACAATTATTTTTAAAGCTTTTGTTAGCAATATCGTTTGTCTGTCTGTTTGTAAAAGGTCTATATATGAATATATTGAAATAGATTGAATGTTTTAATGTAAGTACTTTATTTATATCTGCATCATTCAATGAAGTAATATAGTAAGAGAATATGTACACAATTATTATAGCTATAACAACCTCCTTACAAAATGCAGTCAACCTTTAACTGGTTAACTGGAATAAAATACCATTAGGCCTGTAGAACTTTAGTGCAATAAAGCTTAAATAAATACTAATTCCCCATTGAAATTACTTGAGAGAGTAAAACAGTGGGTATATTTTATTCAATCGAGTAAACAGCATTTCCGCAGAATGGCTGTACAGCGACAATCCGATATTTAGGTTACAGCCAAACCGAGTCTATTGTGCAAAGTGAAACGTTCCCGGTTTTTGGTGTGGTGCAAATGACGAGCAACGCGCGACAACAAACTTCTAAAATTTAATAAAGAATTACAATTAAAATAGCAACGCAGAAATTCAACATCATTACAGAAAATAAAACATCATTAAAAAAAATGTAGTTGACGGGACTTATTTGTACAACACAAACGAACATTAAACTGACAAGAGCTTTCACGAGCCGCTTTTGATATTGTCTCGATTTATTGGTCCACTAAGGTGTGGTAGCTGTTTTGTTATTAATTGTTAAAATGATCTGTATTTCGAAGAATTCATATCTATAAATTAATAGTTAGAATATGAAATTTACTTAATATTAAGTTTAAATTGACATTGATGTATCGAATTGACTAAAGAAACTGTTAACCAATGAACTGTGAACAATTCCGGTAAATGTGACGAGCTGTTGTAATTTATTACCATTGCAAATACTCACATAGCAAATAATGATTTGATTTGATTCAATTAAGGTTATAATTATTAAAAGTATTTTTTTTGTTTTTCAAACTTTTCAATTTTAAAATTGCAATTGTATTTTATCACGTGACTTTACATGACTACAATTGATAACTATACCTCTAACTTTGTATCTGGCTCCCCGATATAACTAACAAACAGTCTTGATTTTTTAAATCTTCACCTTGGAAGTGTCAACTAAGTATTTCAGCTTAAACTGAGTACAATTTTGCACAACTATAGCTCATTTTTACATTTATAAAACATTATAAAGTCATCATTTAAACAGTTTGTCGGATTTTTTAAATCAATGAACAATGACTGCTATATGATTTGAACCTTTGAACTCACCATTGAGGTAATTCTTATTCTTACCACATTCTTAACCTGTGGCTGTGGGCTCACCCATTGGGGAATGAATCGCTTATATGCCAAAACTTTTCAGAACCGTTGTAAAATCTCTTCCGCTTATCACAAACACCGATATACTGGCAATGTTTTATTCAGACGCGCAACTCGTTAGCGTAGCGCATTGTGGTCGCTAAACAAACTGTCGTGGAACGCTTATGCTCCTTCAATGCATGCCTGATTTTTATATAGAAATATTTTATTTGTAGCCTCAAGGTTGACCCGCGGGTATGCTGGGAAATTACGAAGTGTTTAACTCAATTTGCGCTCTAAGTTAGCTGACGAATATCCACATGCAATGCAATACACAAAAATATGCTACTCTTCTCTTTCTTTCGTTAGATACGGGTTTATGCACATACACATATAAGGTGTCACTGAAATAACGCAAAGGCTGGAAATGGGTTGTTCCATATAGAAAGTAGAATCGGTTTTACCAGTTTTTACAATAACTTTTTTTTATCATGATTTGTAAATTCTAGTACTTATTTATTATAAGCCTGTCGTCCGAGGCCGCCTAGGCGCCCGGCCTAGTCCGAGTAATGAGCGCTACGATCGTGTTACATTGTAACCTTACATTACATTGTTTGTAACTTTTTATTTATTACTTAAAATAATTTCATTCTTCGTTGGAACGGTTTTATATATTTTAAATTGGTTGATATGTTTTAGGTTTTGCGTCACTTCAATGACTTGTATATTATGTCTAGTACCGACTAGGTACCGATCCAAAACAAAACTCCCGATTCCACATGCGATGAAATGAGGGAGCCACGGTTGAAAATGGTATGAGATGATGATATCCTGTCCCCATCCTTCTCATTTTTTTAAATTTCTAAATAGAAATAGAAAATCTGCATCCTAAATAAATATTTAGGATGCAGACAAATAAATAAAAATATACAATTTACCTAATTTCTATCATTCTATATATTTATCCACTGCTTTATCGTATTCAAGAACTACAATAAGACTAAATAAATTAGATAACTAAAATTGTATAAGCTGTACTTATTGCAATGCAATGTCACTTGTGACAGATAATTTGTAACAAAATCATATCCACCTGCTCATCATTAATGTAATAAACACGCCTAATATTCTTTACACTTCCATTTAAAATTTATTTTTTCAAACACAATTATAATATTTTTTACTCTACCAATCATTCAAAAGCAAAGTTTTTTTCCACCACGTAATTTTACAACCCCTTTATAACATGTCCGACAATACAACAAAATGGGTAGCGTCAGCAATCGCGAATTAATATACGTGCACTTAACAACAGAGCAAGTACTGTTAAGGAAAAAGATAGATAGTTACATTTTATTTTACATCGAGCGAGTCACACAAAAAGAGAACATAATATAGGTAACTAAACGTATAACAATTTTATGGATATTAATATATAGTTTGTTATTATCTTATACAAATATGTGACCAGAAAGTGCGAGTGTAGTGCGAATGCGAGAACACACAAATGTTTTTCTCTATAGATTTTCTTTATGGTTTTTGTGGTAAATGCGATAGTCTCGATTCCAAAAAAAAAACTTATACTTTACAAAAATAAAACACTGATAGTAGATTGCTCGTCTGCCAATTTCTTTGTTGAAAAAAGTCAACAATATTTAATGCTTTGAAATCTGACTTAGACATTTTAATAGTTTAACACTTATTATAACCATTAACTGAACATAAATATACACTTTTGCAGCACTAATTGCGAAAGCTACTAATTATTTAGTCTTTTTTCCTTCACCGTACACACGGTTGGGCGATTCGAGAAATGTCCGACTAATTACATACTAGCTGCGACTCCACTTGTAATTTGCTTATTCCGGTACGGAATAGCGGTCACTGGATCGACATCTGTTTCTACAATTGCTGCTATTATGAAACCTCAATACATGTTATTGATAAATAGTGAAACTTTATTCAAAAATAATGTTTTATGTACGAAATGTTTGTTTATTACGTTCCCCATTTCCTCGATACGGAGGTGTCGGGCACTGTACAGTCCAAACATCCTTTTATGCCACGAACCGGTAGGATGTGGAACGAACTGCCTCAATGTATGCTACGACATGAGTCTCTTCAAGAAAGCAGTGAATAGGATTCTACATGACCGGCAGCGCTCCCGCATATTTTCTGGTGTTGCAGGTGCCCATGGGCGACGATAACCACTTACCATCATGTACCATCATCTTACCATCATCACTTGCCCATCTGCCTCCTAAATGAAATTTGTTTATGGCATTTCTATTCTTCATACACTAGCGGAAGATACACTAGTTCGCGGGTTTTAGGATCTGAAATTTGGGCTCCTAATTTATTTATTTAATAAATTTGGGAAAATCATGTCGAATGTCCATGTCGTGCCCACCCCAGTTTCAGTTGGGAGCTCGATTCTCGAAGTTGTTGACGAGTACGTCTACCTAGGCCAAACGGTCCAACTAGGTAGGTCCAACTTCGAGAAAGAGGCCAATCGACGAATCCAACTCGGCTGGGCAGCGTTCGGGAAGCTACGCAGCGTCTTCTCGTCCAAAATACCTCAGTGCTTGAAGACGAAGGTCTTCGACCAGTGTGTGTTGCCAGTGATGACCTACGGCACCGAGACGTGGTCTCTGACTATGGGCCTCATAAATAAGCTCACTGTCGCACAGCGAGCTATGGAGAGGGCTATGCTCGGGGTTTCTCTACGTGATCGAATCAGGAATGAGGAGATCCGTAGACGAACTAAAGTCATCGACATAGCCTCTCGGGTTAGCAAGCTGAAGTGGCAGTGGGCAGGGCACATAGCTCGAAGAACCGATGGCCGATGGGGCAGACGGGTTCTCGAATGGAGACCACGTACCGGCGGACGAAGCCGAGGACGTCCATCTGCTAGATGGACAGACGACCTCATAAAGGTTGCGGGCACCCGCTGGATGCAGGTCGCTGCCGATAGGTCTAAATGGCGGACAATGGGGGAGGCCTATGTCCAGCAGTGGACGTCCAAGGGCTGAGAAGAAGAAGAGAAGATTAGTGGCGTGTTACCGCCGCCCATAGACACCTGCAACACCAGGGGGCATGCGGGCGCGCCGCCGACCTTGCAAAATCCTATTCACAGCTCTCTTGAAGAACCCCATATCGTAGCTTAATGGAAAGACCTCTTCAGGCAGTGCAAGTGCACGCCTGAAGTGTACAAGTGCACACGAACGAAGTTGCTGTCACCGCTAGTTCTATATAAGTTCTATTTTCTGTATACATAAATATATCTATAAATTATTTCTATATTCTACTACATTAGGCTGTTTGAAATGTATACATTTCAAACAACTTGATTGAGTATTTTGTTAGGAATGTGCAATACTATTCGAGATTTTAGAAAACTAAAAGCTCGTAAACTAACTGACGTACAAACGGATGGACAGCGGTCCGTTCACTTAAACGACGGGAATGTGTAATCGGTATTGACGTAACACCAAAAATATTTAATTAAAAATCTCTGTTATCCTGATGTTATCCTGAAATTGAAATGAATGAAAATCTTTATTGCATTCTTGTTTTAAATTAACCCACATAATAACGTTTAACTTAAGATATACTGAAGCTATAGGCGGCCTTATTCCTTAGCGCTTCTTAAAAATATTGAAAAATTTACAATGCTTTATAAACACTATTATTGAAGTAATAACTTCCTGTCCGGGAGAGTAATTGCTTTACACATCTGTCGTTTTCATTAAAATTACATTCAGTATTGTATATGTACGTTAAATCTGTCTCTCGCTCTATATATTTATTGACAGGAGACGGCAGACGAACAGACAGTCTCCAACTGGTGGTAAGTGGATACTGTTATCCATGGACAACCGTGAAAGATGCTAACATCAATTTACAATGACGATTAATGTTGGCACTTGCCTGAATGCGTTACTCTTACCTTTGGACATTAAGAGGGGATTTGTAGACAGGGTTAGGAAAAAGGAGAATAGGAAATATAACAGGACGAGAGGTTTTCCTTATCCCGTTACTCCTCTCAATTCTCCTTGGGAGATAGGGTGGAATGAACAGCCTTAACCTCTCCTAAACCGTACCGTTACCTGTAATCAGCCCTTTTATCTCGTCCTCCTCGTGCCATGTCTTATTCATGAGGATGCTTTAAACGCCTTAAAACGCCTTAAAACGCCACTCCTGGCCAAGCGGGTTGGCAAGTCCACTATTATAGAGGTAGTAGTTCCTCAGGGTTTGTGGTAGCGGCTTTGGTGTCGCCTTTTACGACGCCTATAGGAAAAGTTGGGGTGGTATAGTGATGGGGTGCAACAGTACCCCTTAGTACTTACAACAGTACTCCTGCTTACATCTTACAATATTGAATATTCATCTCTAATATTTAACAAAAATTGTAATTAAATCATAAACTTATTACAACTTAAGTGAAATATATTAAATTACATTGCCGCTACTTCGCAATCAATAAAATCAACCACACAATACTTTAATTAACATTAAGTACATACGCAATGGAATATTATTCATTTCTATGCAAATCGAAATCAATCGCTTACGTTATGCCATTTATATTTATTCAATTATTACAAAACTGTATGCAATGTATAGTCTAAAACCACTTAATTATACATCAATGGTACTTATTACAACAACCTTGTCAAAGAATAAAACGGTAGCCGGGATACAATAAGCTAATCATTGCAATAGAAAACGGACACAGAGACACTTAGTTCCGAGAATATTCTATCGAGTAAATGACATCGTTTACTTTATCAATTAGATACGCTCTTTTGAATCAAAATAATGAATTATTAAGTATGATGATTACAATCTTAAACTAAGCTTGATATCATGCGTAAATAATGAATTCGTTTTAACATTTTCACATTAACACAGTAACATATTTCAACATATAAATATAGTGTAACATATTTTAGATTGAAACGCGATTTTTCTTCTGATGTTACTTCAGATATACTTTTTTTTATAGAGAAGTGGGCGGACGAGCAAGAGGAACGTGATGGTAAGTGTTATCGCCGCCCATGGACATCTGCAACACAAGGGACTAAGTTTTCTGGACTAAGTAGACTAAATGAGGGTAGTCGATGAAAATGCTCGCAACTCTCGACGACTACCCTTCAGTCAGCTCGTGATCATCATCGGTACAACCCAACAGATACGTCGAGTAAAATAAATAAAAATGCGGTAGACATACCCGTTGACACCCATTTAAATTGGTAAATATGTGTGAAAATTGCGAATATCTCAAATTTATCATTTAAAATTTTATTATCATTAGCAGGAATTAGCAATTAGCATTAAGGAATTACCAGAAGACAAGGGGAAAGCTTTTTTCTAGTATTTTTTATTTTATATGATATTGATTTAATTACACCTACCATTTCATCATTAAGTAGCTCCGCTCCAATGGGAGAAAATGATTTATAGACTTAAGTCCGCCTTCTGTAAAAACAATAAAATCTACTTAAAATTAAATATTAAAAAATACTTTTTAAATCGACAAATATGAATTAGTTCAAGTTGTGCATCCGTATATCTACACGGGCTAAAACTATTCGTTCGGTATAAAGTATCTCAAGCGATTCGTCCGTGTGTATCACAAGTTACGGCGATAGTAAGATAGATGAATAGGCGGCGTTCAATTCACGTGCGGTATTTCAATATTATCGCGAACCTTGTCAGGTGAACAATGGCTCGAAAGCTAAGAGATGAAGTACAGTCGTTAGTTAGAAAAACCACATGATTTGCCGTCGCCATCAACCTTAAAACTGCAATAATAAACACTATTTTTGTCAGTTCTATAGTATAAAAAATGAGGTACACAAAAAGGTTACGTTGACCGATAGAACGATAATTATGTCAAGGGTACAGGACTTGATTCACTGGTTTTGTTTCAATTAATGTCTTGCCATTGTCGGCGGATGTATACAAATAACGGAGTTTGTTTAGAAGTTTATCGGGAATGGAGATAAATTGACTTTTTTTAAGGCTGCTGGCATAGACGCACAGTAGTTTTGTTTTGTGGTAATACTGAAAATAAATCTCAGAGAAGACTGAAATTAAATATACCCGTCGTGTTACCCCGTTCTTCACATTTTTTCCAAATTCTGTTATCCTCGAAGTTAGGTACATAGTGTTTTTTTACCCTTCTTTGTAATTGGTACAATTGGATTTTGATGACATTCGAGAAAAATGCAAAAAAAAATGTTGATAATTGTTTTATTAATTTCATTAATATCACACAATCTTCGGGAAAAGTAGTAATGAATAGGTATTAACATATTTAGAAAACCATACAATTATTTTACTTATGCAACAAAAACTATGTAACCGTCGCATTGAGTATATAGTTTTATATTTTTATTCTGTACAATTTTATACAGAGAGATAATTAACAACTTTCAAGGTCCTTAAAACTGACGTTAAGAGGCAATCGGGTTGCCAACGCGATGAATAAATTGCCTGGAACCAAGCAATAAAAGTATACCACATTAATAAACATGATGTGCGATATTTTGCGCGCGAAAATTAAACAGATACCCTCTATGATGCCTCCGGGAGGCGTTTAACCAACTTAAATAGGGCAAAGAGTAAAAAACAACGGATGGGCCATTCAGTTCTCTTTCATACAGGTATCATGCGATCTATTTACTTACCTTACCTAATAACGTAACATGAATCGTAAATATATTTCACAGAGCATTGGTTTGCTGGCTTGATAACGTTGAAATTTCATTAGAAACCTTTAAAAAGATCTGGGATCCTGTCTTTTTAAAAAAACGCCAGCGGCTCTAGTTGGAAAGGTATATTTCACCGTTTACAGTATGTTATAAAAAAATAGACTCAAATTATTAAACTTAAAGAAAACAAACATTATAGAGATAAAAGGGCTAGTACGTTTACCGGTTTACCGGAGTGAAGCTACTCGTAGAGTGCGTCGCTAGTATGTATATTATATAGAAATGACAATGCCTATTCTATTTCCCCGCACTAATCTCGAAATCTACTGGGTCGATTTTGTTTCACAGCTGTGTAGTGTAGATATTTATTCCGGAAAACTAATAAGTTACAGATACATTCACTCCTTTGTGCTTGCGGCGCTATGTGTGCGTTAACTTTGTATAGACACAGTGATGTGTGCGTGTCAAAAGGTACAATCAAGTATAAAAGAACTGTCACACAAATCAATACTGTATATTCACAAGTTCACGCACACAATGTCACACAAATGAGTGAAACTAACAGTATATACTTTGTTTTAAACGGTTTGGTAGTTTTGAAAATAACGGGCTATCACTGTAATCTATTTAGATGATGATATGATATCGTTAGAACATATAATACCAGTATCTAGGCACACGATGAATCTACTTTGTATATATAATTCCAAATGGATGAAGTGGCGGGTACATGCTAGGATTAAAATAAAAGTTTTCGCAATGCACTCGTAGATACAAAACTAACAAAACACTTTCTTTTCTTTCATAATCTTTGACGCGTCTTCACAACATCAGGATTAAATCTTGTTGTTCAGCGTAAAAGGGATATAAAATGTCGACCGAACAAGTTACACAGGATTGTCTCGAATATCAAGGGCAACATTACGTTCACAATGAAACTTCCCCTTACGTAAAAAAGTTTGGTTCCAATTTAATATCGGGTTGAGTTTTGTGGCCAATAAATTTAATATACGAACTGGAAAATTAAATTTACATTTTTAAAATGGCGGCGTACAAATGGTTCACGAGGTAAGTGATTCTCATTGACAAATTAACGATTTGACAAATTAACTTTCTCAGATCCTCACAAGTTTTTTTTATGGAAGAGATGGCACAAGTAATCGCCATTCAGAGACTACGGAGGCGGGTGAAGGTGTTGTCGCTATTGACAGACAAATCTGTCTACCCTCCGTCGTGTTCGTTTTTGATTCACCTGCCCACACTGAACTTGATTTTGTTGATTAAAGAACTTAATAACAAAACCAACACAACAATTATTATATCGAGCAAAAGTTTAAAATCTTATCCATTGATTGTTTTTCCTATGGGAAACATAACCTATCCATTGCTACTTCAGCTAGATAATTTTATGTGTATTATTCATTTTTCTTTGCAGTCTAAGTGTACTTAAATATTTGACTCTTCTTCTGACGAGAAATAGCACAGAATATTACTGCCCTAAGAATGATGCCTGAATGTTGGTAAAATCTGATGGTACCAGTATGATGTAGGTGTCATAAATATGTACATTTAATAATATACCCGTACACCGATGAGACAAAACTGTTTTAAAGACATAATTGGTCGTTCCTACAAACAATGTACCGGCTGCTGGCGCCTCAAGCCACGAACAAATGAAGCATGCTCTCACGTATAACAAACCCAATTTTCCAAGACCCCTGAATTCACCCCAGTTTACCTCCAATGTCTTATAATGTGATAAACATGCGGGAGGGAGGGTAGCTCCAGTGAAATTGATGGTCGAGATCCTATAATAACAAAGCGTCGTGTAAAAAATGCGTCAGTTTGTTCCTTAATAAAAGTTTTCTTTGAAAGAAATTTTAGCTTAGGTCCCATATTTCTAAAGATAGCTTCAATCTCCCACTGATCCAAGGAGAGTCCTAATAAAGTTTCTTTTATGAGCTTGGTAATGGTTCCCAAAAAATTCTGATATGAATTAATACAGAAAATATCATCACGACATAAAACGGTACACTGAGATAAATTCTGATTTGGATTCTGGTAACTGGCCACCAGAAAATGGTTATATTAAGCACAAAAAGACATAGAGTTATTATTACAAATTGTCTTACGGCCTTTCTCACCGCCTCCTGAAACGTTATCAGTCAGAAAGTCAGTATCAGCTACATTTAATTGGCATATAATTTATCAATCAGATTTTTTTTCTTTTTATATATGGCAATGGTGCAATTATCATATTTTCCCAGTGTCAATTTTTCTTCACAATAAACAAATTTAAAGTCTAAAACGCTTTATGTCAATGTCCAGACCCATCGAAGTAAGCCAGGAGTCGCTCAGTAAAGCGATAGTAGGTTTACTGAGGACAGAAGAGGACTCCTTGGAAGCATACGAAAAACGCAGTAGGTACTACGCTTTTATGCGCAAAAAAAACACTTTGAAGTTTAATAAACTATCACTAATAAATCACAAAATGCACAATACACAATTTATATAGTAATCAAACAAAAACTCAACTTTACTTCTCGAATTCCCGCCAAAAAGTCATACAGTAGATTGGTAACAGTTACGTTATGAGGAGATAAATTATCAGGAGTAAAAAAGAACCTTGTGATAAAGTATCAGGTGATGAGAAAGGACCTTATTCTTTCAAAATTGCATTGAGATGATTTGTATCATCAGAATTCCATTTACATATTTGGGTTATTATAACATACTCGTATATACTTTTAATTTTGTTAATCAACATAATACATTTTTAATTTAAAAGGAAAATCACTCATAAAGTGTAACTGGGGGCTGTACAAGAGAGCTGTGAACAGTGTTCTGCATCGTTCTTGGTATTGCAGGTGTACATGGGCGGCACCGTTATTATTTTGGACCTACTTAACGGATTTGACTCGTCTTCAAACTAAAGAGATATATAGATTTTCGAGATTTAGATTTGCTTTTTTTCTGCCAAATTTATTTCATTACGTTAAGAAATGCGCCTTGAAGTTTGTCTACAAGTATGCCATATTAGGTATGTACATATGTATTAAAACCTGGAAAATGATTGGTGTTTAGGATTCAGCTAATTATCCCTAGTCCACACACAGTGATATTTATTCAAATTTCAAAAATATAATTCTTAATGTTTCT
Source organism: Sesia apiformis (assembly GCA_914767545.1). Lineage (NCBI taxonomy): Eukaryota > Metazoa > Arthropoda > Insecta > Lepidoptera > Sesiidae > Sesia > Sesia apiformis. Next base: position 5,517,977 of record OU611958.1, read on the forward strand.
TTCGTATTTTTTTTAAATTTCCGTATATAATATCGATCGATGTCTACCATACAAAATACAAATTACATGTCGCATACATTCAAGTGATTTGTGTTTGTATAGAGCATATAAACACTTTTTTTCTGAAACATACGGAATATACCGATCTACTTTTTCACTGGCGGCTGTAATGGACATTTTTTTGGATAGGTACCAGTATTTCGTTGTCTTTTAACCACAGGCGATGTAATGTATGCCATTAGTTGCAGTTGTTATGCAGTTGCAAAACATAATGCTTGGCTTAACCTGGCCATCAGGATTAGATCCAGATAAGATAGTACAAATACGGTTAGGTTGGGCAAGTCTGATGGCCTGTTTTGCTTGTCGGCTAGTTAGGAACAAGCAGTCACAATAAATTAATTTTGAACAAAGCCTGCAGTTTTGGTCGCCTACGCAGACATAGATAGCCACAGACCATAACATATTACAGAGGATAAATAAAATTTAAACTATACTTCAAAACATTAGTAGAGGTATGCGGGCCTTTCTCGAAACGTGAAACCGAAACCTGAACCTCACAGAAGACTACCGTAAAATGTACCGCATTTCGTACTTTATTCCATTCCCAAATATGTACGGTATGTATTTCAGTAGCGAGTGGGTTATATTGTGCCCATTCCTTTCTCATCCTATCTCCCATTTTCCCCACCTTTCCTCTAAATCTATTCCTAAATCTCCAATGGTAGGCATCCGGGGGTGTGCCAACATTTGTCATTCTGGACTATTGTCCAAACTCTTAATTTAGTACGCCCTCAGTACTCGCGTGACGCATCATACTTGGTGGCATATTGGCTCATTTTAACAATACCAATACCTGAACACCAAATAAAAAACACAGTAATTCACGAAATAAAAACTGTTTGATTTTTTTTTTCAGAATGACAAACCCGGGTTTATCAGATTAGAAATGGATTAGAAGAGAGTTGGGAAAATTGAGTGACAGATAATAAGATGGGAATGGGCTCTGACTCATCTCACTCGCTACCGAAACGCGGACCTACAGTACATTTTACACTTACGGACACAGATTGTACATTTTTATTTGTATTTTAATCTTTTTGTATTTTTTTATAACTGTGTAAATTTTACGATTGTAAATTTGTAAATTTTAGCTGTCTTTTTTAAGTATCGCAATAGGTACCACCAGTCCCAATATCAAGTGGTCCGATCGCCGGGAGCGCACGAGATTTTTCTAAGTGCGTGCTTCATATAGACCCGCGGGGGACAATTTACGCGCTGCGCTCAACTGATGTGATTGTTAAGTGTGGTACAAGATTACAAGTTATCGGCGTTATGGGTGCACGATAGTCTCAATATTATGGGTTGAATTATGGAGCTAATACCCGCTGTGTTTTTATGTAAACTCGTTTTACAACTATGTATCTTTGTTTATACATTTAATGATAGAGTTTGGTGTAATTGGTGTTAAAATTGTCACCTAATTGAACATAACAATAACTATTAGCAAATTGTAGTACTTGTTTTATTATTTACTTTCGGTTTTTCCAGCTTTTTAACGACGATAATTATCATATGAGTCTTATGACATTTGTTCTTCAATTTTCTTACTTGTACTTTCGAAAATCGAACTAAAATAAATGGTAAACAAAAGCTTTTAATCTTATACTCGTGTAAAGAAAATATATTTCTTTCATCTGAATTTTGCCGCGCTCCGCGCTGTCGGTAAAACTATCGTAGTGTCGGTAAAACAGTGTAGGCGTCAAGTGAAGAGAATCGTGCTGACTGTCAAATTGTAGATAAACATAAATAAGAGTATTGTAAGCATTGTATTGTAAGGATAAATAATAGATGTTAAAAAGGATTGAAGAATAAATTTTATATGTGGTTTCTTTGTATATCGAAGCAACACCACATAAGTTTGTTACATTTGACAATCCTTTTGAAGAGAAAATAATTGACCTTATACTCGTATACGTAAGTTGTATTTACTTGCTTAGTGACTTTAAATATAAATAGAATTTAGGTACATTTTATTTAGAAAATTTTAATATGTAGTACCTACTTATAACAGTATCACAACTAAAGTCATTTTACGGTGGACCAAAAAAATAAAAAAAACTTCAAATTATGCATTCATTCACAAAAACCTCAAACTAACAATAAAGACGTTAACCACGGCAAATATTTCGACTTTCAAAAAGTTTGATGCATTCGTCTCATATTTTTTGAGTTCCGGTAGCACCGCGGTGGCTGGAAACCGAATACGCATCAGTACGAGAGCAAATCAACTAAAAACTCCATGAAATCACTAATCCTACCTAATTTTGAACGCTATACGTCATGTGAATAACGATCACAGGGCGTTAACTCGAAATCTTTATACGAATCGTTTTGAAACGTCGGCCGGTGCATTCAATTTGAAGACCGTCGCCCTTTTATAGAATTTTTAAATCGATTTTTAAATTCTAGCAATTTTCCCTTAGCGACTTATTAATATCAGCGATTAACGATAATATCAACCTTATTCTGTAAAAATACGGCAAACTAGATGACATTGAACAATTAGAGCATTACAATAATTGGGAATTCTTTACTGAATTCTCTTAAATCCAATGCATAAATAATTAGATTTTTTTTTTTCAAATCGAAATGTCTTCCTAAATGTCAAAATTTGTTAAATGTCATTAATGTAATAGTATTCATTGCTCTCTAGTATTCGTTAGAATAGCAGAAAATTTATAAGATTTATAAGAAAATCTATACTTATATTGAAAATACTAGAGAAATTATAAGATTATAAATTGGTTTCCAATCGGCTAGGTAGGTAAGGATTTAATCAGTTCACATATGACGGATATCAAATGTGCATCTTGTAGGATTAATATCCTTATTTGTAGCCCATTTCAAACTTTAGTTAACCTTGTAAACTTAATATTATGTTCTTAATAAATAAATACGTAGGTATATATTTGTTTCTCTAATTAAAATATGAAGAAAGAGACCTGAATAATTTGCAAGTTAAAACCTTAGTAACTATTAAATAAACATTGGACACTTTAAAACAACATTGAAGGATATCGTAAATTACTTCATGTCATGTAAGCGAAACGCTGACAAATGACATATGTTGGTCCCTTATGTTTTTATTTTTAGTACTGGTACAGTCCCACACAGAGACGTAATCAGAAACCGAATGGGGGACGAAAACAAATGAATTTCGTAAGATCTTTATTCAGCAGGTTCTTATTTTATCAAAAGGAGCACAAAATTCTTTTGAACTTGTGTTTTAGACTTTTTGTGTGACTGTACCTACGTTTTAGATAATTGGACTGAAAACAGTATGAAGTTCTTTAAACTGTAGTATTTCAAACGGCGACGTTTGTAATTTGCCGCTATCATACTTTTTCATTGGTGGTATCATTTTTTATTGAATAAAATAATGGGTCACAGATTGACAGTCACCCTAATAGCAAGACATTACGCAATTCATTTGCATTATTTCAACCACAGTCAAGCGCGACTCGGCCCAACATTGACATTATTACAAAAGAGAACAATTGAAGACCAAAACCCGAGATTTTAAATTAATTGCAATTACAGATGAAGCTAATGTCAAAACTAAAGCCAATTTAATTTTCTAGTCAACTAAGAGTAAGTGAGACTTACTGATTTGTTGGTTGTCCAGTAAGTCAGCCAGTAAGAAATCCAATAGATGTCAAAATAACACTTCTACTAGAGGGCAACAAGCTTGATGAGCAAGAATGGAAAATGCATTTTTTAATTTTGATTATGCAACGTCTAAGTGTGCCTGCCGTATGGTATCGAACGGCTTAAGGATAGCGCCACTCTAACTCTTCACGTGTCTGCCGTAAATTATAAGCGACTAAGGGATAACAAATCCGCTACCTCAGGCCCTGTAGAGCTACACCACCGCCTATAAGAGTCCGGGCTCGACAGTCCGGGTTAGCCAGACTGAAGTTTTGGGGCCCATGTCCAGCAATGGATGAAAAAAGGGGCTGGTTACGGAATACAAGAGAACAAATAAAAACTAAATATATTACAAAATATACCGAGCAATTTAACTCGCATTATTTACAAATAGCGTCCATGTTAAGAGTATAATCATCGTAATTGGTCTAATAAAGACATGATTTCTGTTTGTAACGCCACGGTTTTTATTATCAAACTAACAATGGACCATTTTAATGAGACCTCTTATATTCGTAACATTTTTCAATGTGAGGTTTAGAATTAACGTGTCTGTGTAAACTGGATAATGCAAGTAGTTTATTAGTTAGCTGCAGGCGAAATCCCATGATAGTGGAACATGAGGAAACGCAAGCACTGTATGTGGTTAGTTACTTTGGTCCATATTATTTCAAGAATACAATACTATCAAAAGAGTTAACGATCGAGTTGGAGTACGAGTATTATAGATTAGTTTCATTCTCCGGTCAAAATCAGGTTAATGGCAACTACTTGAAAATACTTTCGGCAATGGTTGGGCAAACTACATTACTTCTCATTTAAGTAACATTACCAGCTAGATATATATGTATGAACATTGTATATATTATATCTGTACAGAAAACCTATGTAAGGCTTACCAAAAATTAAAAGTAAGCACATAAAACTATACTTATTTTAGATTTAAAGTTGAACAAGAAATTCGCATGAAGAATAATACTTAAATTAACGATGCTTAAAGACGACACCTTTATTTGACGTAAATTGATGGTTTTCAACAATTTTGCGAATTAACTTGCAAAATAAGCTCTACGCTCTTACAAATACGGCTTCTCCTTTAGAACCAATTACCATAACTGAAATGCTGAGTAGACAATTTCCATACAGTTTTTGCATACGAGAAAAATGTTCTTCATTTTAATCGCCTTATAACAACGTCGCTTGAGTATACGCCGTCGCACTGTTTTGCTTATACCCCTAGGCGGTGGCTGCAAACTGAATTTTTAATCAACAAAAATGGTGTTTAAGTTCTCCAACCCTTATATCTATGTCTTCAAAGACGAATATATGTCACACAACGTTGTTTTTGAATGCAAAAGAAAAGGTTGTTAGGATTGTAAATAACTTTGCGAAACGAAGTCTTTCCTGGAACGATTATACTGAATTACAAGAGCTCTTAAGGTCTACTTCTGTATGCACGGTAGCGTCAGAGCATGATCTTTTAAAAACGTTCATTACTGTTCCCCATTTCTTTAAAAGCTTAATAAATTATTAATTAGGAGAGAATTTTGAGAACTCTTTGACCTGAAATGGACGAAAATTGACGCAATTCGCGACGCTACTTCAGAAATAAATATTCAAATATAATTTGCCTTCTTTTGAAAAGAAGTGGACTCTCCGAATGTAAATAAATATTTATCTGGATAATGTATAAAAATATTATTACGTATTATTACGTAATAATATTATTTACGTCAATTCATACATCACATTAACGCTTTAAAGACAGTAAGAAGTGGAACTTGCACTTCAAGGACCCCATGTGTAATTTGATGTTTCCACTAGTTTGATTCTATTTTTGATTACCTTTACCAAAACTAAAAGTTAAATGGTTACAGAATCGAAACATTTATTGTGTATAATATACAGACGTATGTATACTTTTACATTTTAGAACTATATACATATATATTATATTTATGTATTTTATTTTGGTATTATTTACTATATAACTAGTCTAGAAATAAATATTATTACAAAGAAAATTCTGATACACTATTATTTTATTAGTTGTTTCAGAAATAAATATGTAAGCATTTTTAAAATATAACGGTTTTTCGAAATGGTCACCATTTGCTTTTATATCATCTTTCAAACGTTGTGGCCAGTTTTCTGTTGAAACACGCGCCCTTTTCATGAGAAAATTGGCAACTGCTACTTTCAACGAATGTTTTAGGGATTCAATTTTATCATGGCGTTTAGAGGATGCCATACTCTCTGAAACAGACTATAAATCATAATCGAGCGGATTAAGATCGGGACTAGATGACGGCCAGTCTTCAGCTCTATGTTTTTTGCTTTTCGAAATGGCTAAGTTCTTGTGGCCCTAGTGGCCTTTCAAGAGTCACCGGTCGTGTTTAATTTAGGGCGAGCCCAGAAGGCGGTCAGCCAGGAACAAAATGTCCTAAATGGAACAAATTGCAACAAGCCTAAGGGCTCCCCCGCCGGTAAACCGGCGGAAGGAACGGGCCTCAGCTTAGGGCGTTGCATTGGGGGATACCGCGGGATCGCGAGTCGGTGAGAAGCTCTTCAGTTCTAATGAAGTCGGGAATATTCCTTTCTAGTCACGCCTGTGTTGAGCAAGACTTATGATCTGGTGCTGACTCTTGCTGAAAGGACCATTCTTAGTTGGTTGTGGAACAGAATGTTAAGAGGCTTTACGATCTTCTCAAGAATCGTATCTTGATACACTTGAGCCGATGTTTTAATACATTTTTCACAAAAATATGGTTCAGTCACCCTTTGATAGCTAACACCCCAGCAACCCATCATTGAAGCCGGATAATGGTCACATTGCAGACTATCGACCAATAGAGCAGCTTCTCTACAGTTATGAGCATAAACTCGATCATTCTGCTTGTTAAAATGTTCCTCAGTGGTGAACATTTTCTCGTCCGTAAATAACATTTGTCTGTGAGCTCCGTTTGCGTACCGCCGAAGAAGTTATTTTGATTTGTCAGTTTGGGTTGTAATTTTTGTTTAAATTATCAGTTAAGAAATGGCCCGTACGTTTTTTGTAAGCAGAAGGTCCTATCTCATCTTTTGAAATACGTGACACGGTTCTGGGTTCTACATTCATCTCTCTGAGTAAAATCGTTTGTTTCCGGGCGGGATTTCTTCGGATTCTCTCCTCCACAGCTTTAATCGTCTGCTTGGTACGAATAGTGAGTGGACGGCCAGACCTTTTCTGTCAAACAGAGGACGCTTCATGTAGGTACCAATAGCCCGGTACACAAACATTCGGCTAATATCAAGCGAATGGAGAGTTTTAAAAATTGCATTTGATCCCTGCCTACTTCGTGTAATGCAATTACAGCAATACGGTTTTCGTTATCACCGCACTCCATTTTAATATTAGTACAATATTTAATAATGATTTGGCTTTTTGGCGGGAACTCAAGAAGTGAAGTTGAGTTTTTTTGATTATTCTAAAAAATGTGTTGGGAGTTTTGTAGTTTAATAGTGATAGTTTATTAAACTTCAAAGTATTTTCCGATCTTGGTGTTTGTGATAAATTGATAATCAAATAAAAGCGCGGGAGTGCGTTTTCATGTGCTTCCAAGGAGTTCTGTTCTGTCCTTAGTGAACTTACTATACTTAGCGACTCCCGGCTCACTCCGACGGGACTGGATATTGGCAGGATATGATTTACACTTTGAAATTGTTTATTATGAAATAAACTTGACATTGGCAGAATGTACCATTGTCATATATGAAAAAAAAATATTGGCGCCAAAATGAGAAAAGATATTTATTTTCGACGTCAGAATGACAGATTCCAAATTCAAATGTATTTTTTTTTCTTTAATGTATTTATGTATTTATTTTATGTTTATGGCCAGACAAGTATTTTCTGTTCACACTACCTATACCTACCTTTTTCAGTCTTGATCTACTTGCCCAGATCATGTCACATTATTTGATGTTTATTAGGAATTTACAAGCTGGAAACCGTACAAGCTGGCGACGTCCTAAAGAAAACATTTGCGTGTAGAATAAGATGGTTTACAATATATGCAGAAAATATGAATAGTACGTATTTTTTGTTTAATAAAGTCAGACATACCTAATTTGTAATCTCATTTTCACCACCAAATCCAGCAATTTTCCAGAGCCACTCTCTCAGGAAATGCATCTAATCCTCTGTATTGGTTTAGGTCGACTGTGCAAGTACTCTCTCCAAAGGCTACCATCTACGTAAGTGTAAGCTCTAATGTAGACAAAACACCTTTATCCGTACCAAGATACATTAATTATACCATATCCTTCTATTGCCTTAGGTTTCACGCCAACAGAAATCCTGCATTTATATAAACATATACAAATATGTTACTAGCAAAACCTCGCAGACGTTGTCCTGCCATAGAAGTTGATGTGCTGCAGCGACATCTAGTGGCGAGTTACAACAAAGTCGATAGCATAAAAACCTTCTCCATGAAAAATACATATATGTGCCAACTTTCATGGTGATTGGTCAAACGGTGTCGAAGTCTCTTAACATCAGATATACCAACATCCTCTTTTATATCTATATAGATTAGTTAGATAGGTTTTGTAGGGCTCTAGGTGTAGGAACGTAGAGACCACCACAATACCACCTACCACTTATTCATAGACAGGGGACGACTACATAAAAACCATTTCTGTTCGAGACATCCCAAACGCAAAAAAAGTTACATAAAAAAAAAATAATGTTCAGTTTCTGAACGTTAAATCAATTAATTCATTTGTGTGGCAACATTAATCTTTCTTTTTCCTTTCAACCTGCAATGTGTATAAACTTGACGTCTGTAAGTACGTTTAATACTCGTATAACAAAATTGGAGAAACCGCCGTATTTCAATCAACTACTAAGTCTTCCTCCGTACAGAGTTATATGGAACTAAGTATAGGTTGAAAGAACTAAAAAAAATATTTGCTAGCAAATAATTTATTTGACTATTTTATTTTATTTGTTTTAATAGAACCAATACAAAAAATGAAACACTAGATAACAAAAACAATCTGGAAGTGCCTCTACGAAATTATAATCACCAAAAATTCACTTGTTTACAAAACTGAACCCTTCGTTTCAAATGAAAATAAAGACAAGGTCAGCCTGGGAGAAATCTTTACTATTATGAGTGATGTTGACGGGAGTCGCCTTTGACTCCGCGTCGCTCAAATGTCCGTTCAGCTCGAGGCTCGTTAGTATTTATAGTGTAGGTTTGTAAAAGAAATTTAGTTACTTTTTCAGTTTTAAATTGGAAAAATATCTGCCGATTCGAGAAGCCAAGATCCAAGAGTCAATGTGACATAGATACTGTGGTAGGAAATGGCGTGAGTTGAATTCTTGATAGAGTAAATGTAATGTGACTTTACAGGAGTGATTGACTTTGCTACGCTTAAGTGGAAATGGGTAGGTTATGTATGTATGTTATAGAGAAAATAAGCGGTAGAGCCAAAGGTGACAGATTATGAGGATATCATCAAGGTATTAAGAATGAAATGGATCCAGGAAGCAAACAACATAGAGGGATGCTCATCAGTAGACCGCAGCGGCTTAACTTGAAAAAAAGACATGTTTGTATTAAATCAGAATTCAACTATTTATCTCTTTGTTTTTACGAGTATGTGTATCAGAATGTCTCCACGGTTAAGCTGGGTGGTAATGTGTTAGAATGTCTTCACAGTTAACAACTCAGACAATTGACATTCAACAATTGACTTTAGCCCGTTTATTGTTTTCTTTTGTTTAAAATTTCACGGGTGGCTACAAAACAACCGACTGATAACTGAAACCTATTTTTTTTATATAGACAAGTGGGTGGACGAGCAAGCGCCTGGACACCTGCATCACCTGCTATAATAACTATGTAGTACTATATAACAAAATATATTTTTAAATGCATATGAAGTGAACGGTGGACTTAAAAAAATTATTGTTGCACCGACTTTGGCCATTATAATAACAGGAATAAATTACTCCATTAGTAAAAGCGCATATTTCTGTTAAAACTGTCCTCGAAAAACATCGCATCGACATCAACAGTAAACTCTTTACACGTCGTTATCCAAATTAAGAGTTCAATTGTCAATTACTCATTGTCAATTCGTTGGTTAATGCCTATATTTAATTATGTTGCAGAATTATTTATGAAACATTGAAATGGAAAAATGATTGTAGCAAAACTTAATCAAGACTATAAATACTGGCCTTTACTCGCTCGAACCCACCGCGCCGCGAGCCATAATGATTCATTAAGTGCCTCCCTGGGATTACCTTTTTGTAATTGACCGATGATGCGAGGGCCGTATCACTGCTTCTCTTTTATAATAGATGCAAGTTTTAACCTTACAGCGGATAATGTCAATATTTATGTAGCTGTGTTGCGAATATATGTACCATTGTGCACGCCTGCATGTCTAAAAATATCTTGTTTTCTAAACATTTAATAAAGTCGTAAAAACAAGTTCTGCTACAATTATCTCAGATGCCGATAAACCATTCCCTGGTGACTTTTTGCTCGTTTGGCAGAGGCAATAACTCTACTCCCTGCCTTTACAATCGGACAACTTGATTTTCATCATAACATTCTTTTTCTTTGGGATAATACGTCTTACTCATAAACGCTGTTTAAATTTAATATTGCTTAAAATTTTATGTCAATGTTTTCCAATAAATGGATTAAAATATCTATAAATGCTTATCAAGAGGTTTTAAACATTGGTTTTCAAAGACCGTTTATTTAAGGTACCTATTTAGATTAGTATTCTCGTATTTACTATTGTTGCATTGTTATGTTGAATACAATGTGAATAATGACTGATTTCAAATTTAAGTATTTTGTAACAACGCAGTCGTGGCCGAGTGGTTAAGGCGTCTGACTCGAAATCAGATTCCCTCTGGGAGCGTAGGTTCGAATCCTACCGGCTGCGGTAAGCGTCATTTAAATTTTTTACCCTTTATTTCCAAATTTACTTTTTATGCCAACACCCAATTCTATATTATTTTCTGTAATCTAGATTTTATATTTTTGTATACATACTTGTTTTTGTATCATGTTGCATTTGTATCATATTCTTCATAACCAAACACCTGATTATTTACTTTTTAGTCTCAAGTGGCGTCACGGCGTCACGGATCACTCTCGCACTTATCGACAAACATTAAATGGAGGAAGTTAACCAAAGAAATGATTACATGGGTAACTTTAGCTTTATTTGAAGCTTTATTTGAGAATCTGATTTACTCTTAGTTATATAAACAAGCTTTACTGAAATCAAAAACACACAACAGCTCTTTGTATTTATAGTAAATTTGCAACTAATAAGTGTACGCGCGCAACAGTACTGGACCTTATCTGCCTCGTTGTTGTCATCATCGCCAGCCCTTGTATCGTCCACTGCCGGACATTGGCTTCCACATGCATAACGGAGATTTATGGCCTTAAATCTTCTTCATACACGCTGGCCTAGCGGGTTGGCGAGTCCAGTCCTTTAGAGGTGGTGTTAATTCTCAGCGTTTATGGTAGTGGCTTTGTTATCCCTTGGTCGCCTTTACGACACCCACTGAAAAAGGTGGGGTGGGGCTCCTAAAGCCGGCCATCACCACGTGGCTAACTGCAACTTAAAAAATATGATCGTTCTTATCTGATGACTTAGACCAAAACATTACACGCCTATCGGCGCGTACGTTGACCATGCCCGTGACTTTTGTAAATACAATATGATGGAAATAGCAAAAACTCCACAACACTTTACACATGTATTTACCTATATATTGACAGGTCCTGTCATCTTTTTTTGTGAAGTTTAACGAAATTATAGCTTCAATTACGGATCATTCACTCTTCGACGTAGACAGTGAGAAACGTAACTCAGAAAAAAAACTTTCATTATAAATTATTGAGTCATGTTTTTCATGTTATTTTTTCTTTAATTCTGAGCAATCTTATTCATGTGATAAACTATGAATTTGTTTTTACTTTATCTTTGTATCTTCAACTCATTGGATTCTCCTATAATTCGTCTTACCCAGGTGGATTCCTGTGGAGAAAAATCCAAATGAGCCTCCTAGTTGACCGAGAGAAATATGTCAATCATATAATTGCTAGACTAGAATAATAATTGTTACAAGAACTAATACATTATAGAACTCATACGAGTAGGTGTAAGTACATATTTATAATGTATATGTTTCTTTCTAAATCTTTTATTTTATAAGACTTTGTGAGACATCGAATATAGCTAAATTTATAGGTAAATTTATAGGTCTATAGGTAAAATTTGTAAGCGAGAACGACCATGACATCTGGTTGATGCCAAGATCTTTATTTATAATATAAACCGGTTAAACAAAGTTGGAAGCAAAGTGTGTGACCGATGCAATCTATAAACCTCACGTGGAAGCTTCCGCCATGCACCGGCTGAAGATAGCATCCACAGTTGTTGTGGGGCCCGGTAGCTTTTTTTCTCGACCAGTACATACTGGGCAGGCAGACATAAGCGTCGAGCTCAACACTTCTTGCGGTCTTTCAAGATAAGTGGAATTAAATCTCAGACACGTAGTTCTCCCTCGCGCACCGGAACACTCGTCGCTGATGTTGGCACGTATCTCGGATGTCCATAGGTTTTTTCTCTGCTCATCTGCCACTTTCACTCCATAAAAAAAAAAAAATTATTTGATATCACAAGTACAAATCAGATACTTTGTTCTTCATATATAATTTTTGAGTGTATTTTTAAAAATATACCTGTTTTTTTAACGTACGTATCAAATTACGAGAACCTAAATTATTATACACTTTATATCACAACGTTAAATTGTTTAGAATCTATTATTTTATACGTATGTACTTTGTTTATGAAAGTAATTTCTTTATATCTACTAGAAACACGTTCATAGACAAAACATACTATATAACAGTAAAAACAGTAGTCTAAGTCTATATAGTAATATCTTCATTTAACACAATTGAAGTACCAGATAAATCCATTAAACTTACTGCGGGTATAAATTTAAACATCAAATACGTTTAAACTGTACACAGTAATGCTTTTTATTTCACATTCCGTACGCGTGTACATTGATATGGGTGAGGCGCATGAAAGTGTTACCTTTTGGTTGGCATAATGGGTCATCTGTTACATTTTTGTTATAAAATTAAAAAAAAATATTCAAAGTATTAATATCATCATCATTGTAGGCAAAATTCATAATTTAAAAATTTATGAACTGTGGAGTTATAAAAAGAACTAGGTACTTGTCTCAGCCTTGTAATGTCCCACTGCAGGGCACAGGCCTCCCCTAGTGAAGCACAGGGGAATGGGGGGGGGGGGGGTCGTAATCCACCACGCGTGGCCAGTGGTGGATATACATACACCAGATTTTTTTTCATTTCTAGATCATGCGGATTTCCTCGCGATGTTTTCCTCTCACCGCCGAGCTAGTACTATAACTATAAACAAAATTTCCACTAAAATTAGATAAAACGACAGAAATGTAATTAGAGCTACAACGAAATAGCAAAGTTGATATTAAAAACTTCTTAAATAAAATCTTACGTATACAAGAAATATTTGGACAAGAAGACGAACAGATATTAATTGAAAAACACGGCGATAATTTAAATTAAAAATGTAAAGTGTCTAATTTCAGTATCTAGGAGTATCTCATTTATCTGGGAGTATGTCAGCGCCTTTAGAATAGCCCTGTGGTGTCAGCCGGCTTTAGTAGAACCACTCCATCCCTTCCCATGGGTGTCATAAAAGGTGACTGCTATCATAAGCACTGAGGAATTACACTGCCTCCAGAAGAGTGGACTCGCTTGGCCAGCGTGGTGTTGTAAGGTCATACATTTTTCATGCACAGAACAATGTGCATTAAAGGGAACCCATATCCAGCAATGGACGATAAGAGGTCTGTCTGGTGACGGTGATGTTAAAGTTTTACAAGCAGATAGCCATAGGCTTCCATCGGCAGATTCCCCCATATATTTTAATGTATCGTATACAAATTATACCATAAAATATGTAATTGAAATCAGTAGAGATTGGTAGGTACGTAAGTATTTACACTGAAAGTGTTATAATCTTATTAAAATTACTGTAGGAAATCCTGGTTTAAAGCAATCAAATCGTGTGAAATTTAAGCTTAACGCAGATAACAGCTGTAATTAAAATTTTTGCCCCGAAAAAATTAAATCGGAATCAAGACTGGCATCTGCATCCAATAAACATACATAATAATGTTAATTACTTTATTTCAACCTCAATAAAATCAGAGAAATATAGCTTCCTTCGACGCCGGTTGGATTGTATTTCACACCGCTTATAAACGAAAATAAAACTTATCTTTTAATTAGTCCCAAAACAAACAATGACTAAATTAAATAAACCAGTTTTTGGAATTAAAACATTCGAATAGCGTGCTGATGTACCAACATTGCAATAAAAAACCACTTAAGTACGACGACTTTTGATTGTAATTTTTATTACCACCCGAAAAAATTGCACCAAAAAATTTTGTAAATGATGAAACAGTGATTAAATTACATTTTTGAGACTTCAAGTAGTTGTGCAATAAATAAAAAGTTGATTTTTATCGAATGTAGGTATTAGTATTTATTGGAGTTTCAAAGATCTCTTTACTTACAATTAAGTTCTTTCCAGTCCTTATTTTTAACTAGCTTTTGTTCTGCGACTTCGTTCACATAGTAACAAGAATCCTATGTGCTAATCCGGATTATAATCTACCCATTTGCCAAGTTTGAGCCAAATTAGTACGGTCGTTTCGACGTGATTGTGTATGGTAACAAACATTCAAATTTACGCATTTTCAATATCAGTGGGATAGCTTTAGTAGTACTTAACTCTTACAGCTTAATAAAAACTAATATTAATAATATTTTCCACGATCGATATTCTTCATTAATTTTTTTATGCACGTTTTTGTGATAAAGGCATATTTTTATATCCTTACTCATAATATTGAAGGCGATTATGAAGACGTTGCTTGGCGACACGCTGCATTAGTGAAGTGAGTAAACATCGTAATAGTAATGATATTGAAAAAAGTTTATACATTTGATTCTCGTAAAGAAATTAGGATTTTTATACTTTATGCTTATCAAATGGAAGCTATTAAGTACAAGTATATTAGTGATATATTATACTAAATGTGATTGGTAAATATTACCTATAGTTCTGTCATATCTTTCGTGTACGTAACCGAACGTGAGAAACTGATGCAGAAAGGAAACGCACGTAGCAGGATTCAAACATTAATACGAACACAGAAAATTTAAACAGTAATCAAAATTTTAGCGGTATGTGCGTGCCTATTCCCCGTGACAAGTAGCAACGATATATAACTCAAAGTTGAATATGTCGAAAACTTTGTACACATTGTATAACCTCTTCAACCATAAACATAACCGGCCACTTCAACATTCACCGCTGGACATGGACATGGGATGACCTTAAAACGGCACGATAGGCTAGCGAGTAGAAGAGTCTACTCTCTTAGAAGTGGTGTAGTACTCTTCGAACTGCATACTATAATCTTGAAAGTGAATTTTAGGGCTATTTAATCCGGCCTTATGTTTCTTAAGTTAAATATTTCTGTATTTATGACTAAATTAGTATAAGCCGCTTTTTTCAATTTATCGATATAATTTATATAATCTATTTTCGAAGTAGTTTGGTACTCCATTTTTATAGCTTACGTGTTTATTGTAACTTTCGTAAGGATTAGGCAATCAGTTAGATTTTCAAGCCATTCTCAAATCGTGATGTCATTATGTTTACACAAATTTACATTTGCGCGCAATAAAGACATGTTTCAAGTTAGAAAAAACCCTTTAGTCTCTGACATAAAGCTGGCATTCCCATAAAACTCCCGTTAAAGAAGGCTTTTTTAGCTGTGAATGTTGGACGGGTGCTATAAAATTATACAACCCTGTGTATTTGTAAACATTTTATCGCAGCCCTTTGTGTGGACGTCCTGTTCAGCTATACTCGTATAATTTTAATGCCCTTATTAGTCTGGCTTCAGAACGCGTAAACACAGGTTAAATGGTTTATTATACGTATAAAATATTTCTTCTGCAACAAGCCACTGTTTTGAAAGTGTTCGTTAGCTGTTTTCACACCTGGCATGTGATGCTAAGCCTTGATGGAACAGAAATTATGGTGACATCATGATGTTTATTTTTTATAGAAATGATGGCGGAAGAGTGGACGAATCACATGATGACGGTAAGTGGTCACTGACACCCACGAACATATGCAACACCAGCGGGTACGCTGTTACCTTGCAGAATTCTATGAATCCGTATATTTTTATTATTTTATAGTTTTATTTATTTTTTATTGTCAGACCATCTCCAACTTACATACAATCTACGACTTACATAAAAATATCAAATGTCTTTCCAGTTAAACTATCTCACAGCGTCTTATAGTAAATTCTGATTAAAAAGCAGAAAAAAACTTCTTTGAAAAGAGTGTTCGTTGTTACATACATAATGTCATATTATCTACAATAGACGACACAAATGACTGTAACTATCAGTTATTTCATCCGTATTTGCTGTTCATGTGCTGCTATAACCTTGGTTTCATATAAATCGAACCATTGATATAAACTGATATACCTACCATCGGTTTGATATAAATTGTTTTATGTTTGATATAATTGGTTTGATATATGATGGTTTGGAATTCTGTGTAACAAGCGATTTTTTTTAATATTCACGTAATAAAAGTTGTTTACACCATTAAATATTTAAACAATTGTCAAATTGTTCTTTGGAAATTCTATATGAGTAGAATATTTGGTGCGTGTGAAAAAAATGAAAAATTAAACATAAATATATGTTTTATTTATTAGAAATTATGATGACTGGCAATTTTATCGAAGATTTAATTAGGGTCACTTACTCACTCGTGTGATGTTCCTTCTTCCTTCTGCTGAATACTACGATGTGAGTCACAATGTTCGGTCATCACCTACCCACAGAGCCACCCATCACCCGTCAGCTTGCTCAGATAATTGATCCATCTAGTCTGGGTATACATTACGCTACGCTTATCAGTACGTGGTCTTCACGCAAGCACTAGTTTGCTGCAGGTGTTGTCAGCTGCTGCAACGGCAGTTTCACGGTACGAGTAAATGTGACCGGCTCATTGCCACTCGGTTTGTTTACCTTTTCATTGTCGCCACTGTCAGTTCGTTTGCCGAATTTCCTCGTTCCGAATTTTATTATTCAATGAAACTCCAATCACTGTCCTAGTTACTTAATAATTGACCTTTACAAGCTTACGGACCATTCCTATTCCGCAATACTGCCTCCCAACCATCCTTAAATTCCAGAGCTATCAAAGCAGACATCAAGTCAGAAAACTAGTGGAAACTGTGCACTATTGAATGGAACCTTTAATCCCTTTATTTCTCGGACAATTAAACTAGTGATTTATGACAAATCGAATTATTTAGCGCAGCGACATCGCTGGAGCAGCCTTGCAGATTTCATGGACAATTACTTTATACAGGACCTTAAATAAAGTAATCCCCATTTTATTGGAGCATTTCCTGGCATTTCTTTGTCGATATTTGTGTCTGAGTTTGTAAACCACTTCCCATTACCATGTACTTCCTACACTGTTCGACTTATAATAAGAATAAGGAAGTTTTGCTTATAAAATTCTGTTCCTTAATCATTTTGACTTTATTAGTACCACCACCAATGTTTAGTTCAAAGAAACTTAACAGGCCTTATTGTAAAAGACGGCCTTATTGTAGAGACGAACTGATATATGAAAGTAACTTATAAATATGAGGATGCTCTTGACAAATATTTTGATTCAACTCCATTTAACCTAAACATGGTCTTATCTATGGAGCGATCTGTTGGTTGTTCTAATGATAGGACTCGCCTTTTGTATCTGTTCTTTATATTATTATTGTGTTATGTTTTGCCTCGGAGCTATCTTTGTTTTTGTAAAGAATACTTGCTGACAAAAGATTTTTGTATGGGCTAAAACATTAAAAATAAAACAGTCACGTCCGCATTGTTCCAATTTGGTCCAGTTCGCAATAAAATAATTCGGTCCGAACCTAAAAGACTTACAAAGTTAGAAAAGGGCGAGCTCAGTAATAAAATAAAAACGGTTTAATCGAATAAGCCGGCAACTTTCCCAAGGGACGATTAAACGGATACATGCAAGAGAGTATTGTAGTACATTTTATTTTGAGTGACGGCATCAATTAGTAGTTGACGCGGCGGTGTTGTGTTACAAAGAGACCTGATAACTCGAGGAAGCTTAACAGTAATGGAATATCAATATTTAATGAGATAATTTTTGGGATACTTTTTAAGAGGGGTAATTGAAAATTGATACCACGATATACCACGATACCACGATCGAAGAATACTAGATCAATTTTAGATCGCTATCACCTTCAGAAAAAAAAATCTGCTATAAAAACGTTTGTAAAGTCAAGGGTCAGTAAGTGACATTGTATGACAGTTACACATACCTCTTTGTACTCTGTATGACAAACCACTAGAACTCACTCAACAGAGAAGATTTCTTTTTAATAGAAAATGGCGGCAAACGAGCATACAGTCCACCTGATGGTAATTGGATACTGTTGTCCATAGACATCCGCGATACATGCCAACATCAGTCCATCGGGTGCATCTGCTTATCTGCCACCTTCTTTTATAAAAAAATGTAACTCTGCGTATTCCGCATTTATCGCTACAGATTTTGCCAATTTGTACTCGATAGTGACTGAACATATTTTTTATTTTTATTTTAAACCCATATCTAGCGAACGATAAAGCAAAGTAACTCACCTTTTATTATTACACTGCTTAAGTAGACTTTCCCTAAGTATCGCTTAACTCCATAAATTATACATATTATTATTATTTTGATTTGGTTGCCAAATACTACTTTATAAATGGGTTTCAACTAATTTATGTTGATAACTAATTTATAATTATAATTATAACTAACTAACTAATTTATAATGGATCTCAAAACAAACGCGTTCCATTTTACACAAGTTTACTTAAAGATGTGATGAGGTGATGGCTTAAAATGGAATAAAAAATTGAACGTCAATCTTGAAAGTAATATCTGTCGTAACGAGTGATGACTGAAGTAATTTATAACTAAACTTTTTAGGAATAGTTTTTCTATCAGTATTTCTAGTTGCCAATTCGCATTGAAATGATGAATGAGATGTTTCTTATCAAAGATCTTTTCAATACCGTTTGTTGTTTGTTTTACTAGACCAGTAACTCGTGGGGTGTTATTAAAACATTTTCAGAAATAGTTTGAGTAGGGTTTAAAAATTACCAATGTCCACGTTTTATTTTTATTCTATTATTATTTTTTTACATTAGGCAACAAAAACCATTTTAACATATACTTTAACCTAAAAATACATATTAAAAAATAACATGAATAGTGAATAACTATTTATATATTCCTTAATATTTCTTATTCCTTAATATTATTTCTTAATATTCCTTAATATTATTGTTTGGTTTCGCTTCCCTAAAGCGCCGGAACACTATCCCCTCGGGCCAAAAGTCTGGACTTAGGAACAGCTTCTGATGCATTACCCGGAGCATATAGGTCTTAAAATTCCTAGACCAATATTTCGACTGCAGCTACTACAGCTCCACCACTTTCGGCGACACATTCTTGGTTCGACTCTGGAGCCTCGTGCATTTGCCATGTTTTATCATGTTTGCGTTGATAGATGTCAATATAATCAGACACAAAAATAGATATGTTCTAAACCGTCAAATATACGTCAAATATTTTAACAAGCAGTACAGTCTAATCTAAAGACTCGATTTTTAAAACTTTCATAGTAAAATCATATACCGATGCGGGAATAGACGGTGTCAAAGAGAAATTATACGTCAAGAGGCTAATCAAGAGGCAACAAATAACATATTTAGTTTTGCAGAAACTATTTCGTAACCCACAAACTATGTTGCAATATTTTGCGCTAAATCCAACAGTATCGTTCTAGAAGGTGTAAACATCGCCATTATGTGGTTACCCGGCGCCGGATAACTGACGGCTAACTAATTATGTTAGCAATAAAACTCTCGCTGATTTAGCGGCAACAGCTGATACTGAGTAAACAAAGTATAAATAGAGGAAGGTAAATAATTTTAGGAAATTCAGTAAGCAATTAAGTTAAATGTTAGAATGTTCGGAAAAAAATTGCATATTCCTTTTTTGATATTAATGTAGGCAGACAGGCAAGCGACCCACGTGATGGTAAGTGGCTACCGCCGCCCAGATGCTAACCCTGCAGAATCCTATTCGCCGCTTTCTTGAGGGGGAGAGTGCACACTGCAATCCAACAGCCGCTGGGCGCACTCGACTGGCCACGTAACCCCTCTCTCACAGAAGACTACCTTGAAATGTACTGCATTTCCCACTTTATCTTATTTCCCTAATGTACGTACGTGTTTCGGTAGTGAGTGAGATGTGCCAGAGCCCATTCCCATCCTATCCCTCCCCATTTCCCCAACCCTTTCTCCAAATCCATTCGTATATCCATAGGTAGGCAGCGCATCCGGGGGCGTGCCAACGTTTGTCATTTTGAATTAATGTTGGCATGTATCACGGATGTCTATGGGCTACAGTATCCACTTACCATCAGGTGGACTGTATGCTCGTCTGCCACTTTCGTCCATAAAAAAAAAAAAAGAATCACATGTCATAGGATAAGGGAAGACCTTTCAAGGCAGTCCGCTCCATAGCCTACGAGTTAGCGGCAAAAAACGATTTTTAGACCGCACAGTGCGTGACACCTCCGTATCGAGGAAATGCGGATGCACCGCACTTCTGTGACGGGCGGTGCAGTTGTAGAAACCCAAGGTGGGAGTCATATCGAACATTTTTCGGAGCATTCTCCGTTATACAGGCGGTAGAATACGGAGAGGGACGCAACGTCTCTGCAGACGCTGAGTGATTGATTGCAAACCGCCCGTGAGAGTGGGATCGTCGACGATTCCTATAGCGCGTCGTTGGATGGAGCCAAGTGGATCCAACTGATACTTTGATGCACCAGTCCAGGATAAATATCATGCGGATAAGACAATTTTCAGATAGCTTTATCTGCAATTACAATTGTACTAATAATGTTATAGACACAACTGTTATGAAGTGTCTTTTGAAAACTTTGCCTAAAATAAAAATGTACATACTAAACAGAAAACATAAGATGTACAGTCTGTCATAACTGTAAAGTGACAGAAATATTTCAAGATTAATTGCAATGAAACGAATTACCGTTGCACTTATTGAACGACCGCTCATTCGTTCAATAGTTATTATAACAGACCTGTGTCTGTTATAATAAGAATAAGAAATATATATAAGTTATAATAAGAAATCTCTGTAGATTTCTAAGTGAATTGTAGCTACGGGTTATTACAACACTACTAGTTTTATAGTATAAGTAAATTTAACTTGGAATATCTTCTTATTCGTTTACATAGGAACACTAGAAATATATTCTGAGGGGATTTGCAGAAAATTCTTTTCTGAAAGAGCTGACTCAAACTTCGCAATTACGTCTTAATCATATTTAGTGACAATTTTCCCCGAAGACTTACTAATTATTTCTATTTGATAATGCAAATGAGATTTCTACCCCGCAGCGTTTACCGTGTTTTTCTGTAACAGAAGCTTGGAATGAAAAGGACGTAAACAATGATAAAATATGACGAGATGAGAAATGAGAAGAATTAACAATAATTACGAAATCCTGCGGTATTGAGAACGCGAAACTCCAAAAACTGTGCACAAAATAAATCAAAATCTTTAATTATTTTATGATTAGATTGTTATGCCATGAAAATAAAAATAAAATATTTTTTGTGGAGAAACTTTTGTGAGTACTTTCAGAGGTAGACATGAATAACCATCGCGTCCAAATATTCCACACTATATGATTGGACAAATTTAAAGTTTTTCCCATTCATTATTATCTTAAATTGTATTGTGTTCGATTAAGATTAGAAATGATTCCGGATTTTCTTAAAAATTAAAACTGAGATTAATCGATTGTACAATATAGTCGCCCGTATTGTTCATCTCTACATCGTTAATTTCTTCCTTACATATTTCTAATTTTATATTAAATTGAGGATGAAATCTCTGTACGAAACATTTCAGTATACGAGTACGTAGTCAAATGGCTCGTGTGTAGAGCCCTGTACCATAAGTGGGCCAAACTCTAGAACAGATTAAAACTTGTGATGAATCGCTATTTCGTTTCCCGCACTCCAACTTCTGGATACGA
This sequence comes from Sesia apiformis, assembly GCA_914767545.1. Lineage (NCBI taxonomy): Eukaryota > Metazoa > Arthropoda > Insecta > Lepidoptera > Sesiidae > Sesia > Sesia apiformis. The sequence goes on from OU611958.1 coordinate 5,540,055, forward strand.
GGAATTTGTTTTATGTGTGAAAATGTAAATACGCTGGGAACTTCACCGCTTGCCAAGGAAATCGTGTTCGACGAGTGTTGACAGAGACTTGTCGGCTTCTCCAAGTGGATTATTTGAAGGATTTGCTTAATGCTATGCGTTTGCTTGTGTAACGGATTAACGTAAGCTAATGTTTGCTTCTGCCACAACACATTAGATTTTATCTATTGGTATTTTTGCAGGCTTAATGAAGACTTAATTAGTTCGCATAACAAACGAAACCATTCCTAATGCCATAAATTTAGTTATATTATTCTTATACAGTTGCGTATAAGTGAGTTAAAGTGAGCGGACGATCAAGCGGTATCATGTGATGGTAAGACCACCGTTGACTTTTGATATTGATGAAATAAGGATACTACACATTAAAATACATAGAGCTATTTAGTTGTTGGATTGGCTCGGATAGCAAATTACTAATCCAGTTGGAATAGGTCTCTTGACTTACATTTTTGGAACGAAGTTCCTTTACGCGGCTTGCGGTAGGTGTGATTCGAGAGAAAATGTAACGTCACGTAAGATTTTTATCCCCTCCATACGCCTTTCTCTTTCTCTCTGTGTGTGTGCGTGCGAGTATCGAGAGCGAGACTCAATCAGAATAACAAACGTGCAGACTAGTGTGTGGCCGGTTGTATAACCTAAATTTTTGATTTGATTCCTTATTTTAAATTATTTGCATTGAAAATATAATACAAAATAAAAAAAATACGGGGGGGGGGTCCCCTGACCGCACATTTAATATTTAATTTTTTTTTTTTGTTCTAGTTTAATTGTTTATCTCAGCAATAATTAAAAGAAGCATATAATTATTACAGACGATATTTTTATTATAGTCTTGTCCAAAAGTATATTGACATGATTACAGCACGTCAAACTGTTAGGGCACTACCTGAGACTTATGTCTCTTTCAAAGATCAGTAATAACTAGGGGCAAGTGCTGTACCTGTGGACGGTTTTACCTATGGACATGTCGTATAACTCGTAAACTAAAAAGAGAAAAAATAAAAACAGAACGCAACCGTAAAGCTATGTTATTGTATTGCAACACTGACTAACTGTCATTTTTCTATTGTCACATAATGTGATCTCCGGCGGCGAGTAAAGTATTTCGTTGTGAAAAGTAAGTTTTTTTACCCATTTCTAGAGCATTTTATGCATGAATGACAGTAATTATTTGCTTATTAAGAGTTTGATTAAAGAAATAAATTATAAGAAAAATATTTAATCATGTTTTTGATAGTTTTAGATAACATTTGTAGCAGACACACCTATTTCAGGTTATGTTGTGAATTATTGTACCTGTGGACTAGTCCGTGTTTGTACCTATGGACTGTCCACAGGTACAACAAACTGCAAGTATCTGTGGACAGTTTAATGTATCGCCTTTTTGTTTGTTTGTACAGTGCCCCGAAGCAAAGAAGGAAATACAAGGACTAAAATATGCCCAGAAGCTCTTACAAATGCTATTAACGAAGTTAAGAGAGGGTGTAAAATTCGAGAAGCTGCAAAAATGTTTCATATTCCAAAATCTACTGTTTTTAAATATTTAAAGTTGAACGAAAACAACGATCTCACTCAAACGACTGTTTCTCTTTTAAGAAATGATGTTAAAAAAGTATTTTCTGCAGAAGAAGAGTTTATTCTTTTCGAATATTTAAAGAAAGCTGCATATTTACAGTCGGGATTAAGCAGTACTCAAGTCAAGCTTGCATATGAATATGCTGTAATAAATGAAAAAAAAATCCCTCCGATATGGCGTGATTCTCAATTAGCTGGTGAAGGATGGTTAAAAGGTTTTCGACAAAGGTTTCCTCAATTATCATTATGTAAGCCTGAAGCAAATAGTTTAGCTAGAGCTACTAGTTTTAACAAAACGAATGTCACAAGTTTCTTCAATAATCTTGAAAAAGTTATCACAAGGTATATTTTCACACCTGAATCTATTTATAATCTTGATGAAACAGGTGTTTCATCCGTACATAAGCCTGGAAAAGTTATTGCACCAAAATCAATCAGAAAATTGGGCAAAATAACATCTGGAGAAAGAGGAGTAAATCACACAATAATAGCTTGTGTAAATGCTACTGGTAATTCGGTCCCTCCTTTGATTGTGTTCCCTAGGGTTCATTTTAAAGATCATATGTTAAAAGGAGCTCCGCCAGGTGCAAAAGGTACAGCAAACTCATCAGGTTGGTCCACAGAACCTATTTTCAGACAGTTTTTAGATCATTTCATCGATTTTGTTAAACCTTCAAAAGAAAAACCAGTATTACTTGAAATGGACAATCATGAAACTCATATTTCTCTTCAAATAATTAATAAAGCCAGAGATAATGGAATTGTTCTACTGACATTACCACCACATACATCAGATCACCTTCAACCACTAGATAAAACTGTTTTTGGTGTTTTCAAAACACAATACAATAAATCAGCTGACAAATGGATGCTCAATCACCCTGGAAAACCTATTTCATTATATGATATATCTGAAATAATAGGTGAAGCATATACATCATCATTTACACCAAAAAATATAATAAAAGGCTTTCAGGTAACAGGAATATGCCCTTTCAATAGAGATATATTTTCAGATGAAGATTTCTTATGTTCCTACATAACAGACCGACCTTTAGAAACTCCTCATCTTGAAAATCCAACAGTTGTACGCAGTTACAATTTAATGCCTGTACAAAATATAGATCAATCCCCAAAACCTGATCCAATGCCGCTCAATTCAGTGGACCTGAATAAACCCGAAACTTTCACCGCACCTTTAATCATAACACCAGAAGCTGTGCGACCTTTTCCTAAGGCACCACCTAGAAAAAATATAGGACGTCGAGGAAGGAAACCCGGGAAAACCAGGATATTAACTGATACCCCGGAAAAAAACTCTGTCATGGATGAATGTCTAAGAAGACAGACAAAAAAGCAAGAAGCAGATGAAAGGAAACGTAAAAAGAAAATTCCCATTCTTAAGTTTGAGCTGAAAACTGACAGAAGCAAGATATCGGAAAACGAGATTCCCAGCACAAGCAAAACCAAAAATATTAGGATCATAGATGATATTAGTTTGGTGATGTGTACGGGCTGCCAACGATATGAAGACAAACGTAAAGTATTAAAATGTAGTCTCTGTCAAGGATACTATCATTCTAATTGCATTTCAAAATCTCACAAGGAAAATTATGATTCTGATGATGAATCTTCCTTTATTTGCCAAAGATGTTATGTGCTAGCTGATGAGTCTGATGAAAATAATAATTCATCTATTATGGAATTATATGAAGCTGTTCTTAATGCCAAAACGTACTAATATTGTATTTTCATATTAATTAGAGTTTATTTAAGTTATTTCTTTTTCTTTATGTTTATATAAAATATATATGTCCATAGGTACAAACGTGTCCACAGGTACGTTTATGCTTGTCCATAGGTATATCATGCAGATGTACGTGTGGACAAAAATGTGTTTTTTAAAAAATGTGCCATAAAACAAAAATTACTATACTTAAGTTCTTAAGACATGTCGATTTATAAAGTTTCATTATTCCTTAAATTATCCTAATACTTGTTAAAGCCAAATAAACAAAAGGTTTTCCAAAAAAAAATGTTTTATTTAGAAATCTGGGATATGTCCACAGGTACAACACTTGCCCCTAGTATTGTTTAAGAAAAGAAACAATCAGACATTAATAGCAAATCGCAATGTTCTCATAAGTAATAAATAAGGACCACACATTATTAGAAGCACTAATAGGCCATTAAGATGAAGGGTGTTCTGATAGCGTAACAGCTAATAACGACCTAACATAATTCGTATAGGTACCGAAGATTTTGATCACCGCTTACTGTTTGAATCCTGCGTACTCAATAGCATAATACGTAATCCTATTAGGTTTTATGATGGTACTAATATGCGTAGTGAATTTATTAACGGCATTGTTTGAAGCAAAATTTGCTGGATGCTAGGAATTTAATGGATTGAATTTTCTGATACTTATTTTCAATTATAATGTTATCACGTTTCATAGTAATTGACTTAGTCTAATTCGATAAAATCCTGTATTTAATGATAGCAGAGTTATGTGTGAAAAACGCGTATATAAATAACATTTAATTAAGTTTAAATCCAATAGCTGTCAATTCGTATTGAGCACAATGATTTACGAGATAGCATCACGGTAATGAGGCGCCGTTTCAATATATTATTTTGGATTAGCGGCTGCCAACGGCAAACTTTGAAATGTGACAGTTCCATTAAACATTCAAATTCAGTGAAATTCCTGATGAAATTCATTTCAAAGAAATTCCAAATGTGTTTATAACAAAAAGACCTCAGTATCATTTGCTATTCTAACAATGATGAAATAACGAAATACAGTCAGGGGATATCTGATCGATCACCATCGTGTGAGTGCTTCTACCTATATGATACTAGAAATATGAAAGCGTCATCTTTGCTTGCAAAAAACCTATTCATAGTTTGAAACCCTGAGTAATTGCAAAAGCGACTTACTTCTTTGTCCATCTGCAGATAGCATTTCTTTACGACTAATTCGCTTTTACTTATTGCACTCGCAATCATCCTTACAAAGGCTATCAGTTCAAAAATTGACAGTAACATACTGCGAACTATTTTGCTTACAATACCACATTCTTATAAGAACCCTCCTCGGACATTAAATAGTACAAAGGCACAATAACATGTAATTGCAAATGATACAGTGTCTCGGATACAGTATGTTTCGTTTCACTACCATTTACGTCGGCCCACGCTTGGTCGAATGCTTCGGGAATAACATACGTTCGTGTAATCTCGATTCATATTTTCATTTGTTTATAGCCTTTGAGGTGCGCTTTTATCGAATTACCATTTATTCTTGAAGTAGGTGGTTATTCTCAAACAATGTTATTTACCCCAGGACAGTTCACTCGCACTTTATTGTTCGCCCAAAACGCGAATGTAGATTACAGGACACGGTTCTGCTTTCATTGAGTCAGTGAAGAAGACATAATATGGTACTCGCAATTTTGAAATCAGTTTGATGTGGCAGCACTGATATAATTCCTACGTTATTATTATTAAATGCGATTTTGAGGTCAATATTTCTTCACCATTTAAAATTGGTATACATAATAATAAAATGATAAGACTCTTTTGTTATTTATAAGGAAAGTAATGACGGTGAAAAGGGCCGCTAACATTATAGTATCCTGCCTGCCTAAATTAAACCGGTAAACAATTCCTCGCGTTCTTCTATGGGCTACCTATGTAACCCATTACGGAAAACTCGACTAGACAAGAATAACAATAATTCTATTGTATATTTTGCTAATTTTATCCTCAGGTCTAGAAAAAGGCGTATATGTAAGAACAACGTTTTTATTTATAGATTATATTCATTGCGGATCAAGAAGCACTTAGAAATTTCTAATTCGGAAAATCATGTATTTGTAGTTGAAGCAACTTATCCAATTAGATAAACGGCACCTAAATGAAACATACTCATATAATATAAAATATAACTCCGCAAACATGTTTATTTCGCCCCTTGAGAGCAAAATACACATGACTTTCTCATTACTTCCAATCATAAAAGTTTACTGCGAATGTTACCTAAAATCTTTACTTTTAGAACTTTTACTTTTATCGAATGTTACTGATGCTTTCAGCTGTAATTTATTACTTACATTTCTCTGCCTATCTAATAAAATACAAATCCATTAAAATATAATAGAATACCCAATGAATCATTAATAAGACGAGTATTTACGATGTATAACATGGTCAAACTCTAGCAATGAAACCCTATAGACAGTTGGTAGTCTAAAATAAGTCATTACATAATATCTATATGACGTTTGACCTTCAATTAATTGTTCTCTTTTGAATACAAAACTAATAAGTGGTCCTATTGGGATATGCTGGGCTTGACTGTTCAAGTGCTTATATATGTTCAGCTTCTGTGTCATATCAACTTATACTCAATTACTATAGGCTTTTCAATTTTTTCTGATAAATTGGTATTGCTATCGTTTGATAGTTTAATTTATTTAAAAAAACTTTATTCCACTTAGTCTTATAAGGTGAGCCTAATGCCTGGAGGCATTCTCTCCCAACCAACATTTTTGTAATCTTTTTTATTTTATTTTCTTGTATTTTTTTGTACCATGTATATTCATGGGCTAAAGTATCCACTTACCATTAGGTGGACAGTTTTTCTTCATGGACAGTGGACAGATATGGGTTGTATGATATTCAAAATTATCATTGTTGAAGCGTATGTAATACATAAACATTTATTTTCTTATTTTAATTGTAAAATATTATCGTTACTCTATTAAAAAATAATTAAATAAATAAAAATAAAACACAAAATAAACACTCAAATTCCCAATTCCCAATTTCTACAACTTTATTAAGCTAAAATTACTACAGGCCATATTCAAACTGATTAAAGGGCCATAAATACGAAACATCGACAGAACCGGTCCCACGAAACTTCAATAGCTTACCAATCCTCATATTTACGAGGACAAAATAAATACAAACTATTGTAATAAACCCATACTTTCCCATGAATATCGTGCCACCAGTTAAGGCTAGCCCACACACGTTTAAATACCTTATTTATAGCTCACTTGTGCTGACCTTTAAATGGGACATAGTTAAGCAGAAAATACCCAACCCATATCTGGTGATATGAGTTGGCGGCGCCTGTCAATGTTTCTTAAAGTAGAGGGTGGTTTGTGATGTGAAATCTCAGTTTAAAGTTGAACATATTCGTAAATTTTTGTATAGGTAGTTCTTTGAAGTAGAGCTTTAGGAGTCTGTGCGGATAATCGAATCATTATGAAATAATTATAGAGCAGGATCTTGATCTAATCCGGTATACTCGTATATTGGTGATGAAAGAAATAAACACAATAAGTTTCTTTATATAAGTCGACAAGAAATAGTTTTGTACGTACCTACTTATACAATATATCTAAGTATTAGTCGTTTAGATTCCAAAGTTAGTATACGTCAAAATCTACATATGTTAAAAGTAATGTAATATATATTATGTACGTTAAGGTAATTCTTATTTAGTTAATTCCTAATTAAGGTAGTTTCAAATTAGTAATACTTAGTTAGGTACTTTGATATTTTATATTGAATGCCTGAAAGAGAGTATCACTAACCATAGCTAATAAGACCTGGCCCTAACATGAACAGTCCAACAATAACTAATCGTCTAACTCTAAAAAAGAAATCTCCAATTGCTACCTCTTTAAAGTTTCAAAGCTTCATCCCATTAAATATTCAGAATGTAGTTCAAGGTAACGTTCTAAGCTTCGTTCTCTTCTATTTTATTACAGTTTACTCACAGTACCAAGAGTTTATTTTATTAAAGTTAAAATTTAATAAAAGAGTTAAAATTTTATTAAAGAGCAACTATGTTATTAAACTAAAATAAATCAACTAAGCGACGAGAATCCCCATTTAAATTAAATTTGTCAGCAACGTATAGGCACGTTCAGCATGGCGACGTCCTGCATAATGACTTCCATGGTTCTAAATACGGCCTGACCCGAACAATGTATACACGGTCCGATATTTTGTTGCCTCTGACCATTCGTGTACGGATATTGTGGCGCCTCGCTCCTCGTGAGGAAGTATAGTTAGTGGAAATTATTAACTAGTTACTTGACTAAGAATATCAAGTTGCAAGGGAATGCTTACATTGTTTTATTTATTTAGTGAAATAAAATCTACACCTTTCACTCTACAAAATACATAAATAGTTTCTGATTGTGCAAAATATAGGCTTTCGGAGATTTACATTACAGATGCAAGATTATCAAAGTTTTTCCTTCAGCAACGTCAGCAATTAGTTAAGAGTACAACACGAAAAATATTTCTGTGTACGTGTTTCTGTGTTCTATGTGTTTGTGATTTTATTTACGTTAAGAAAAGTAGAAAAGGAATATGTAAATCGGACCTAACCAATCTGAAATAAATTAAGAGGAAGATGATTTTGTGAAGTTTATAGAAGGGAGAGAAGAATGAAATTGTTATGTAACCTGCTATGTGACTACGTAACAGAATTATTACTGTAGAAGAGCCAACCGATAGAATTTCATCTAGTCCCCCTGTTCCTGTTCCATTTTGTAGAGAGTACAATGGAATAAAAGAATTTCTTTACCTCATTATGGGGAGAGCCATCCTAGGGTATCCTCCAAGAACGACAAGTGTAATGAAACGAGAAAATCTTCAAGTCTCGCTACTCGTATATGTAAACATATAATGTGTATTCGTATTAATCTTCCCAACCTTTTCCAAATGTACTCCTAAATTTCCAAAGGTCAACACTTTCGGCTTGCCAACGTTTGTTATTCTTCACTGTTGTCGTCCAAGGACGTAGTTATTATCCAGGGTGTGGCAAAAGCAAACAATTTTATCCAGGGTGGGGCAAAGCAAACAATTTTCTTATAATTTATATAGAGATAGTGTAATGCAGAGTCTGTTATTTATTATTCCCAATCTCCCTCAAGCGCCCAACCTGTCCCACCGTGGGCCCATGTTGCCGTCATGTAACGCGGATGTCGATGGACCACTTATTTACCTACCAAGTGGACTGTATGCTTGTAAGCCACATTTAAAAAAAATCATATAGATACTGGGAAATTAGTGACGGTTAGAAGTGAAAATATAATGTCAACAAAAATAAAAAAAATATAAAAGAAAAAATGTGAAATTGATTCATAATAGATATTTCTCATAACTTTTGGTACAAACATATTCCCTCACATATGTCGTACATAATATAAAAACCAATTTAAATGTGATTTCAAATAATTAAATAAATTCAACAAAGCAAGATTTTACTTCATAAACAATTGCTTTTATCCACATGAATATCAAACTCAGTTTACCTTAGTATCAAGCAATTGAGGTAATTATATTATTTATGATATTGACACAACGTATGCCATTGTTTGTTATCTAACCGTTGCTTGTTTGTTATACATGAATTGAAAATTGGCCAAATATGAGTTTGCAAGTGAGGGTGCTACGACCCCCACGAGAGGAGATGAGGTGGTGCTATAGCCAGCCGACACCACACGGCACAATACAAGCTTACCATATTTGAGCGAAAACCGCAGCGATCACTTCATCATCTGTGAAAAATCTTCTACCCCTTAAGTCGCCTTGAATTTTGAGAACAAATAAATAGCAACAAATAATCACTGGGAGCCAAGTCAGGACTATAGGGTGGGTGGCGAATTTCCGTAAAGCCACAATTTGAAACAGCAGATTTTGCAACTGCGGCGGCGTGGACGAGTGCATTGTCATGGAGAAGCCGCACACCTTTGCTTAGTTTTCCACGACATTTCTGTTTGATTGCTTTTCGTAATTATTGCTCTATAAGGTTATCACAATAGCTTCCAGTCACTGCGTTATTTTATCTCAATAAGCAATATTCACTGACAATCCCAGAATATCGAAGCCATAATCCTATTGGTGGACTGAGTCAACTTTGCCTTTCTAGGCGATGCTTCAACAGAACGGCGCCACTCCATCGATTCCCTTTTGGAAAGGGGACCATAGTAAATAACCGTAGTTTCATCCCCAGTAACAAAAAATCGTTTCTGTGTCTCTGAAAGGACTCCAAAAATTCCTAAGAACACGCTACTCATTCACTTCGCTGCACACTTGAAAGAAGTTTTGGCACCCACCTCGCACTAATTTTATTCATATGAAGATGTTCATGAAGATTCCTAAAGACTGCAGTTTTTGAAAGCCCCGTCCTTGCTACTATTACTCTCGTATTTAGCCGTCGGTCGCTCACAACTTCTTCTTCCACAAATTTGATGTTGTTTGGAATGAGTGACTCAACCAGTCGACCGGAGCGAGGTTCGTCGTCAATGGACTCTCGTCCTAAACGAAATTGTTTACCCCAATCTTTGACGGTGGAAAGTGATGGAGAAGAATCCTCGTATAGATTATCCAACCTTTGTTTGGTATCGGTCGGGCTAACGCCTTCCTTTGTAAGGAACTTAATCATGGAACGATATTCCAGTTTAAACATTTTAATAATTTTGTGACTTACAATGAGAAATGTTTTTTAGACTTTTTGTTTTTAGTTAAATTTGTTTTTTTTTTTATAAAAAGAAATGTCCTAACTGACTGACTGATTCATCAACGCTGAAACTAAATAGAAACATGAAATTCGCACAGTAGATAGATTTTATGACATACGAATCCACTAAGGAAGGATTTTTACAAATTTTACTTGGAAGAGGGGGAAAAGGGGGAGAATATTTTTTATGCAATGTCTGTATCACAAGAACTATTTAAATTAGAGACTTAGATCAAAGCTAAAGGGGAAGATATGGTACGTTCTTAAATTGTGTCAACTGAAAATAGGCTCGAATTCACAGCTACATAAAAAACACACAAACTCGTGCAGCTATAATTGAAGTCACGTTGCACCACACCGAAAAACAGAGATAGAGCGTTGAGCTTGGATAGTAACAAGAGCGAGACGAGCTAAACGTGTCGCTCGCATATGTTTTGTATAATTTTATCTCACTCACTCATTAATGGGGCCGAATGTAAATTAATAATTTTAAAAACTAACAATTATTACTTTTTGTGTACGCGTGAAAAGTGATTCCATGTGTCTTGTTTTTGCTCCGTGAATGATTTGTGCATTGAATAAATGCACAGGAAGGCATTTTTAAGTGTATTTTCCACTACAAAACTGTGTCCACCGTGTGAATGTATCACGTACAAGCAAGTCGCAGTACTATCGAAGTAGATGCATTGGACTCTGTTTTGTAGGACCACGCGCGGTAAGTGAGTAACGTATCTTGCTCCTTTTGATTTGATCTAAGGTTAGAAACATGAAATTTAGCATATAGAATTGTTATTTAAAATGTTTAAAATTTATTTTTGGATGTTTAAATCATTTTAGGAACAGGTTAACCTATCGATACTTTAAAATGTTAGAGATAAGCGCTAAAATCAAATGGTTTTGTATTCATTTGCTGACTGTACCATCCTTGATTGTAAACAGCAATCACTGTATCATACGTGGATTGATAATGAGTCAACAGAAGCCATATAATATGGACCATTCGAGCGTTCGCAAGTTTACTAAACCTAATTGCTTTCGTAAACGAGTTATTATTATTACTTTAACGTATATATTCGTAGATATAATTGAAAGAACAGGTTTATTTCACAAGGTTGTATTTGCGGACGGCACCATCCAATCGCTATATTGAATAAGTCGATAATGAGTTGCAATAGAGTGTGTATTTGTTCCAGCAATCGATTGTTACCATGAGTGTTATGGGTACTATGGATGCGCTAGACTAGAGATACTAAAAACGTTTTTTTTTTATAGGGAAGTAGGTGGATGAGCAAGCGGTCCCATGTGATGGTAAGTGTCACCGGCGCCCATGGACATCTGTAACACCAAGGGGCATACGGGTGCGCCGCCCACCTTGCATAATACTATTCACAGCTTTCTTGAAGAACCCCATATCATAGCGTAATGGAACGACCTCTTGAGGCAGTTCATTCCACAGTCTACGGGCTCACGGTATAAAATGATTTTCGGACCGAACAGTACGCGACACCTCCGTATCGAGGAAATGCGGGTGGACCGTACTTCTGTGAAACCCGAGGTGGGAATTATATTGAACAATTCTTCAGAGCATTCCCCATTGTACAGGCGGTAGAATACAAGGAGAGAGGCAACGTCTCTCCGAACGCTGAGGGGTTCTAAACCGCCCGTGAGAGTGGGCCAATTCGACAATTCGAACAGCACGTCGTTGGATGGAGTCAAAAGGGTCCAATTGATATTTCGGTGCGCCGGCCCAGAGATGTAAGTACTCCATATGGGGCCTAACCTGAGCTTTGTAGAGCGTTAGGAGTCGCCCAAGGGTGAAATACTGCTTCGCTCTGTTCAGCACACTGAGCTTTTGGAGGCCATTTTGGCTTTATTTTCCAGATGACCCCTAAATTTGACTTTGTTGGAAATCTCGACACCAAGGACATTTCCATTGCTATGAGTACTTACTATATATATTTTAGGTACTATAAATACTACAAGTTATCTCCACATAATGAAGAGTTAATAAACAATAATCTGTTTATTCGTTTGATATATTTAGTTACAATACAATCTAGATAAATTAGCAGCAATCGTGTTCCCAATTGGTAACTGCAGTAATGTAGGTGGTCGTCATGGTTAATTAAAGTAACAAAATTAAAATATTCCAGCCCACGCGGTGAATCCTAAATTTTAGAGTCAAGTGACCGATAGCAAACATTTTACGACAGACTGTTAGTAGGTACTGTTACCTGCCATTTAAAAGCAATAAAACCGCCTTCAAGACACTCAGCTTCTAAATATTAGGTGTGTAGAAATATCGTGTTTTAATAGCCAAAATTTCTCTTAGAAATTACCAGCGTGGAATGACCCCGAGGCATCCGTATTTATATTTTAATCGGGCCTTTGGTTTTTCTAAATTGCTTTATAAGCAGCAGTCTATTTAATCTGTGTTTAATGTACAGATGAATACGGAACCCGTTGGTTGGGCTGACCTTTCGAATTATTCGACGCTTAACATGCTTTCCCATCGAGGTTAACAAATTAGTGCCAATTACGTATTTGCCGATAAAGATGATTGATTAAGGTGAAATCATGGAAATGATAAAGTGGTTTTTATACACTAGTGATTACTCCGACATTAACTGACGTGTAAATATTTTACTCACTTTTGTCCAAAACACTTATGGGTTACATTTAAACGTAACGAGAGAAAATATGACTAGTGAGAAAACTGTAATAGTTATCAAACCTTTGAATTGACACCTTTGAGTTTAACACCATCTTTATGTTCCGAATGAAACAGAATATGCCACTTACCATTAATATGTAAAAGTTTGTATATTAAAATGGTCTTCAGCACTTATTAAATATGCAATTTAACGTATATTAGAATAACTGGATTGACTGAAAGCTCTATGAGTAAACAATAAACAAACAATGTTTCGAAACAAATTCCTTAATCAAACCGACTAGCCCGATCCACAGATACCAATATCAAACCCTATTCCCTTACACCCACTCATCATGATGGGGCACGATCGATGCATTTAATTGTTGTATGATAGGATAGCACACTAATGCACCTGTCAAGGAAACAAAGACTCGAGGAGATAAGTCCAAAATTGAAGTACGATCGGCCTAACGTCGCTCGAATGTAAATGTTTATACTTTCTCGTTCTTTGTGCTGCACCGATTTTCATCTCGGCCGATATGAGACATGCCAGTCATTTGTCATGTGCCGACTGTACAGGTATTTGAGGCATTTGTTCTTAGTTCAGAGTTTAAGGCTGCATTTGATATGTAATGCTTGGAAGATGTAGTTCGTGTTTATGTACCCAGGGTCTGGACAATCGATAATGGTAATTTAGATACGTAAGGTTTTAAATTGTTCCCAATGTATCTGTAATGATAATGACTTTATTTTCAAAACACTTCGACATTACAAAGTTGAAAGCATTTTCAGATGCGATAAATAAACTTAAGGGAAGTAATAAAATCGTAAATCAAGGATTCCATTTCCTTGTACAGAAATTCTCACTACATATATATCTCTTAAGCGATTTGTATTACGAAACATATTATTGAAATACGTTAAGGCAATAGCACATAAAATATTCGTTTACGGCTTATCAGTTGTTGCAGTATAATGTTATTAATAGCTCCACTTGAGATAGGCCTTTCTTAACGATTGGTGCGCGCATACATTTTACCGGGAGCTCGTAACGAAGTGGTACTAGTTCCTCAGCTTACAATGCTATCTCCGAAGGCTAAAAACCAGTTATGATCCATTATCAGATCCTATGCTCGGGGTGGCATTAAAATGTCGGCTCGGCCCTGCTTTGTTTATTAAATTATGTCCACCGCCGCTATAAATATCGGCCGCGAGACGCGTTCATTTAGTGAAATACCGATCCGCGTCGCGATACTGTATGAATTATGTTGTGTCCTTAAGGATAACGTCTAAAGCCGCATATACAAGGCTAAGAAAAGAAAAATGGGCGTTTATCTAGATCGCAGCGAAGGCTTTAACGGCGATGCGTAGTTTCTAATAACAACATCCGAGTCAACTTAGAAGCATAGTCAGCTTTGTGAACCAGGCATAATTTTCACCGCGAGATATAATCGGCGAGTATTAAAAGTAATTGAATGAAAAACAAACGAAAGCGGTGGTGGAAAGAGAGAAATATAGCTGGCAAAAAAGGGAAGAGCGGAGATGTAATGATGTAGATAACTTCAACCAATTACCGGCAACGCAGAAGTGCTTCATCGGCAGGATAAAATGGACTCTCGTTCGCAAATATGCATGGACGGTATAACGCGGTATACGGAATCTACAGGATGAGAATGAAAATATTCTTCTTAGCACATGCCCCGCGATGTTATGGCTGCTTTAATTAAAAATGTAACGGAGGTTTAAAACGAAGTAAAAGTAATTTCAGTTTGTGTGCGGTCGTATATTACGTAATTAATGTTTTCATCACCGGGGGCACGTTCGTAATACAATTTAGAAATGCCCAAATGCGGCAATGATAAATTATTTGGTAAAAATTATGTCAATCTAAGATTAACAAAACCTTCACAAGTCTCGAACTTTTACCAATTTCTAAAAATTCTATTACAATGTTATACATTGTTTTATTTAATTTATATTTAGTTAATAATAATATAATCAGTTAATAAGGTTTTATATCTGGCGATCACTGGGTTTAATAATTATTTAAGTTTAAGTTTAATTATAATTATAACACTGAAACAAAAATTACCCGTTAAAAATCTTTGAAGTTTCATAAAGTCTTCTTTGATTGAATTATCTAAATCACAATGAAATTTTGGTTGCAGTTTCTGACATACAAGATACTGTCATTTGGGTTGAGACTAAAATCAGAATTACATTATCATATTGTGTAGTCGGGAGCTTACGTCCAACAGTGGAGACAGGTTGATGGTACGAGCAGAACCCAACATTATTATATGGGAGTATTGTATTCAAAATCACATAAAATGTGTGTATGTACTCTTATTCATATATGTATTAAAAATGCTAATAATTTCCAATTTTTATTTAAAACATCCTGTGAAAGCCGAAGTCTCCGCAGCGCTGCTACCGCGAGCGCGAAGCGACAACGATTTTATCTCGCTAGAAGGCGAACCATTATTCCTTTTGCCCCACCACAGATCGCTGTAACAATTACTCTTAAAAGTCTGAGTTTCGATTTTAAATTCCTTGCATTCAGTAGCGAGGTAATAGTTTAAAGAGAACATTTTAAGAATTTTATAGTTTACAATGGATCTATGTACAGATATGATTAATCCATGAAAGAGCTTATGAATTGAATATGAATTGGTTGATTTGGTATGAGCTTATGAATTGGTGACCTTACAATGACCTCAAAGCAAAACTCACGGATATCATCCTCACATATGGCGCACAGATATATATAATCTTTGACTGATGCTTAGTAGTCCCCAATCGCCAACGACTTATGCAGCGTAAGAGATAAAACTCTTCATTGCACACCAATTACATAAAAGGCGGTCTTATCACTGTTAGCGATCTCTGCCAGACAACCTTTGGGTAGAGAGGAAATAAAACTTCAATCACAGGTAGATAGATGGTGTACATTATACATAAATTACATATAATACATACATATTGGTAGATATATATGTGGGTAGTTGATATAAAATGTTTTATGAAATAAATGTTTATAAATGTTGGACAGTAACTACTACTAAATGGATTTCACAAAACACATCGACAACCCAAAAAATCATGGCGATATGAGCTTGACGCTTATTGTAAAGACTAGGTATCGAAAGGCGAATGTTTATCACTTTACCATATCACTAAAGATCAACAACAACAGTCTGCCATCTTTCAAATTTCCTGTACGGAAAAGTAATTGAAAACCCTTAAATCCCAAAAATGACTCTCACCAAACTAGGATTCCTTATGCTCTTGACATTTATCTTGAATTGTTTCAAGAAAGGTCGTGATCGATTTTGAATGGCGCTGGTGCCTTTTGATCTGGTGTCCTCATCACGAAATTTTTGTCTGCAATATAACGTACTTATTACAAGTATTGCTGGGACTATTGACGCATGCCCTTGAATTGGTAGACGGGTTTGCATAATGTTGGATTTAGTTTTGCTTGAATAGTCGGGACAAAAAAAAATATGTCCAATATTTATTTTTTTGATATATGTACTTACATTAGTTCGACTATGTTTTCATTACTTTGTGAATAAAATTGTTAAATGTTATTCGTAAAAGGTTAACGTGCGATTGAAAATATCGACTAGTGGGGCGAACAGTTCGATGTACATATTACTTAAACAGATTTAATCTTTCTTCATAACTTTTTTAACTTGTTGTGTAATATTGTAACTTATGCATGTTAAGTTAGCGTTTATCTTTAGTAATTGTAAGTCAAAGTAGCCACTCATACAAGTTGCTAGTGTATCAAGAGTAGTCCACTCACACAAGTTTCTAGTGTATCAAAACAAAATTCTACGTAAAAAGGATATAACTGTATTTTGTTTGTAATAGAAAAAAGGCGGCAGACGAGCATACAGTCCACCTGATGGTAAGTGGATACTGTAGCCCATGGACATCTGCGACACATGCCAACTTCAGTCCCGAATGACGTTGGCACGCGCTCGGATGCGGGCCTGCCTTTGCGAATTAAGGAATGGATTGGGATAAAAGGTTGGGAAAATGGGGAGGGATAGGATAGAATGGGATGGGAATGGGCTCTGCCACATCTCACTTACTACTGAAACACGTACGTACATTGGGGAAATACGATAAAGTAGGAAATGCAATACAATTCAAGGCACTCTTCTGTGAGAGAGGGGTAACGTGGCCAGTCGAGTGTGCCCAGCGGCTGTGGGAATGCAACGTACACTCTCCCACTACATTATTGAATTATATATGAGTGCTAAAACATAAAAAATAAGGGTGAGTAGTTAATTGTTACTAGTGGAGGAGTTAAATAACTACTTCTGTTTTATTGCTTATCGTGTAGTGATAAATGATTTATACAAAAAGCTCTCAAAATTTCCTTCAATCCATTCTCCTCCGCTATTCCCAACCACTAATATCTTAAGAACAAAAAGATCAAGAAACAAACTTATAGGTACCAAAATACAAAAACAAAACCTTCACACACAAATGACATGAGTAAGCATACAATCGGCTAATTATAATCGGCGTGGGTCTTAGTTATTCGCCCGATATTACCTGAACTCCCTACACAAATCTTCTGACATAATTCTTAATCCCACCACAGACTAATAACCTTAGCAATAATTCTTAGAAAGAACACACAGTATCTACAGTTTACGTTACAATACAAACATAGCGTAGAATGTTCGTGTCGTTCGAAAACCCTATGTAGGCGGTTTAAATTATGAAGGCAACAGATAACCCTGGGTGGGGTTGCATTAATTAAATAATTATGACATATTGTGCGACCATTTCAATGGAATGGGTGTTGCTGATAAGAAAACATAGGTACGTTACTCATTACGAATTCCACAAGCCTGTTCTTGTATGATTAAAACTATTTAGGTATGCGAAGCGGATGCATTATTTACCTTCATTAATTTATCGACAGATTGAAATTTACATGATTACATGATTTTCTTAATATACTTATACTGAGCGGCGGCGGCGTGAAAGGATGCGTCGCGTCGCGCGTTGCGTCGCGAAAATACGCACGTGAACTGCTCACGCGTATGTCCTACGTGACCTGTACGTCTAGCGACACGTGTGTGATAGGCGTCAGGAACCGCGAAGCTAAACGTGACACTTTTCCTTGCCCTTCATAATACAAATACCTACTTTAAGTAAATGTTTTGCTGAGTAATAACGTAATAAGCGACAAATTTTATGTACCAGTATTGTCATATTAAAATTCGAATAGTACTGATGGCAATCGCGCGTCCACGACTCTCGACAACGTGGCCGCGACGCGACGCACCGCACCGCAATGCTCGACACATCGCAGCGCGTTGCCCAGCTACAGCTACTCGTAGGAGAAATATCGCCCCGAAAACACGCCGAATGACAGCCACCAGTGAGGAAGGTAGTTTTCGCCATTTTCCATATATTGTATTGTGTGTTATCAAAAAAAATGTTTTATCTAAAGTTATAGAGATCGAGTCGATAATTTTTTTCTTTCCTTTTTTTTTCGTAATAAGTTTATCCTTCATAATTTTGGAACTATTGAGCCAAAATAGCTCATGTACTTATTTAACCGATGTATGGACCCAAACTATTTTTTTTGCCAAATTTCGTTATAAATCTGATAAAAATTCGTTATAAAAATGCATTTCGTCTACAAATTTCTTTATTAGCCCATATTTCTTTTACATCTACTCGTACTTATTTATGAAACTTAAAAAATGACCTCAAATACAAACATACATAACATACAAGTTATATACAAATATAATATGATGTGAGAGTTCCACGAAGACTTACAACTGACGATATGTCCGCGAGATAAAATAGAATCAATTTCATTTTTTTGCGATTGATTGTTTAGAAGTTTATGTCTTCCACTTATGTCTTTCTATCAATAAACAAGTTACTTTTTCTTCTTATCCGAACAATAATTCATGAGATATAAGTTTGCTTGTGTTATTATGAGTTTTTACTTTCTCCTCGTTTAGAGTCGTGAATCGTTAAACAAAAGGCTATTTGCTGGCAGTAATTGTAAAAACCTCGACGGATGATATCATCCTTCGAGGTTTTTATAAGTTATATAACTTGACAGTCAAGTGATATAATAGGAAATATTGTTGTCGGTGAGCAATTTTTATTACCGTTTTATGTTGTTAAAGCTATATTTATAGTTTCTGAAAAGGTTTGGTTTTGCCAAAGCAGTTTGTTCTTAATAGAGTTATTATGATGTATAAAATTTTGTGTAAACTGTTCTGTCATTCAATAATTATCACGTTTAGTTGATTATTCAATTGGAATCATTTGAGTATCTCTTCACGACTCTCTCTCATCGGGTTTTGAGTTCAAATCTTCAGTTTCTACTAAGTGTGCATTTTAAAATTATTAGTTAGTCTTGTTCTGTGAAAGAAAACATCGTGAATTAACCCAAATACCGCAAATTAATAAAAATTTGAGCACAAAAAAGAATAAACCGCATTGGACTCGCATGATTATGACCCGAAACCCCCAAGTGATTACCAAAGGAGACCTTTGCCCCGCAATAGACTAATATTAATCATTTGAGAAAAATAAATTTATTTATTTGTGACTGATCCAGTGATCATGTGTACATTTATTGGCGACAATAATCGCTTATCATTTGAGGGACTGCTACAAAAGAAAATTCAAAGTCCACATATTACGTATTAAGCACACAAATAAAATTCGTCTATTGAATATTTCAGACCTCAATAAAAAATGGGAATATCCAAACTATATAATCCTCAGACACACATTTTTGTTTAGCACCAATTGAAACAACGAAAAGATATGGTTTAACTTGCTACGTGACGATTCTGGCACCTCTGTTCAAAATTCTAAGACTTTTCCTCCAAGCTTAAACAGAGAAAAAGTTCTTCATCTTTATTGATTGATACCTACGTTCAAAACATACACATTGAAGCATCTCAAGGGAACTGACAATACAATAAGACTTTTTTTCACATTAGCCGAAACCAGGGTCGGGACAATGTCCTTATTTGCATTTTAATTGTTTGCCCGGGTTTCGAATCAATTTGCGATTAAAAAGTATCCCATTAAGACGCGTTTGGTTAAAGGTTTTGCTAATGGCTCAATTATTGGGCCGGATTTTTATAGGTACTTTATGTCCAGACAAACATTTGACATTTTCTTTTTTAATTCTACAGAAAGGTTACTTTAAAGATAAAGAGATAAAAATATAGACATACAAAACACGTATTATATGTTGAGTAAAAATTTATGACTATAGATAGATCTACATAATACATTATTTATAATTTTTTATACATCCTTGAGGGGAAATAACTAAAATACGTTTTCGTAAAAATATTGCTTTTAGCAGGGGTAGTCTCATGTAAAATACATAAATGGGCTAAAATGTAATGGGCTCTATGTAAAATGGGCTAGTATTTATTAATGTAGAAATTTTCATTACTGTATAAAAATTAAGTATTAGAATTAGAAAAAAATAAGAATTTGGAAACTGCAAGAATACAAAGGAAACTCAATAGATCCAAAAAATACGTAGAAAAAAAACTGAATTACCCAATTAATTACATGTTTACTGTAAACACAATCTAAAATAAACAAATATGTACATAAAATATAACAAAAAGTTAATAATAAATCGATTTTATAATTCGGTTTTTCCCAATTCTGTAAGATTTATTTGTTTCCTAAATTTCCGAAATTCATTTGTTACCAATTGTTTGATTAGTGAGGACTCCTAAAAGCCTTCAGAGTGACTATATTCGATTATTTCATAACATATCTATCAGTAGTACCGAAAGGTACGTCATGGTAAGCTTCTTTATTCACAGTATAGTTAATGACTGATACTGAAAACTACAATACAATTTCGACAGTCTAAGGATACGGCATTGAAAGCTTTTTTATGCACAGTATAGTTAATGACAGATACTGAAAAATACAACGCAATTTCGACAGTCTAAGGATACGGCATTGAAAGCTTCTTTATGCACAGTATAGTTAATGACAGATACTGAAAAATACAATACAATTTCGACAGTCTAAGGATACGGCATTGAAAGCTTCTTTATGCACAGTATAGTTAATGACTGATACTGAAAAATACAATACAATTTCGACAGTCTAAGGATACGGCATTGAAAGCTTTTTTATGCACAGTATAGTTAATGACAGATACTGAAAAATACAACGCAATTTCGACAGTCTAAGGATACGGCATTGAAAGCTTCTTTATGCACAGTATAGTTAATGACAGATACTGAAAAATACAGTACAATTTCGACAGTCTAAGGATACGGCATTGAAAGCTTCTTTATGCACAGTATAGTTAATGACTGATACTGAAAAATACAATACAATTTCGACAGTCTAAAGATACGGCATTGAAAGCTTCTTTATGCACACTATAGTTCATTAACTATAACTTCATTAACTAGTATCAGTCATTACTGATACTGAAAAATACTATACAATTTCGACAGTCTAAAGATACGGCATTGAAAGTTCCTTAATGCACAGTATAATTAATGACTAATACTGAAAAATTCCAACCCAATTTCGACAGTATAAGGATACGGCATTGAAAGCTTCTTTGTGCACAGTATGTTAATGACTGATACTGAAAAATACAATACAATTTTGACAGTCTAAAGATACGGCATTAAAAGCTCCTTTATGCACAGTATAATTAATGACTAATAATGAAAAATACAAGACAATTTCGACAGTCTACGGATACAGCATTGAAGGCTTCTTCATGCACATTATAATTAATGTCAGATACTGAAAAATACAATACAATTTCGACAGTCTAAGGCCCAGTAGTTTGTTAATACTCCTGCCTACTATGTACAAGGTTCCGCATTCAATTTCTGGTCAGATTTGTAAGCCTGTATTTATAAAGGAAAAATAAGTGTATGTTTAAATTTCGATGGCTTGTGTTATTCTTTGTGGCAGAGGGAATTCTAACGTAGGCCTTGAAATAAGATGATATGATTTAAAAAAAAAATGTTGGCACACTTTAAATAAAATCGCTTTTATAATCCTTCATTAGTCATTTATTTGTCAACTTTTTAATCGAAATAAGAAATAATAATTAAGAGATGTATTTAAATACTAACGCTCATTTTATCGAATCTTTAAAGGTTTTTAACTTAATATTTTTAAATAAATAAAATCCCTGTTCATTATAATGTTGGACGCGTTGATTACCGTCGCAGTTGATAGATCGTTTCCTTTGTCGCACATGACAAAGTTATAGTTTGCGTTTGTCGAAATTAAATAAGGACTTTATGAATCTTCATTCAAAGTTCGACTGGAGTTACATAGTTTTAATTTGGTTGCACATAGAAATAACTGCTGACTCCAGTGTCAATGTGACCTCTCGTCCAACTTTAAGTACAAATTCGCGGGCGAGAACTTGTTGATGAGCAGTTGTAGTAGCGGTAGCGGAAACTATCTGCAACCCTACAATAGTACATAACAGGTAAGGTAAGGTAAGGTTCATCAACAATAAAAAGGTAAGGAATTTGGGGACAAGAAATAAGGCAAAAATATAAATACCATTTACCAGAAGGTAAATGATAAATAGAAGGTAAATAAGTGACTCGTTAATATTTTATTGCCTTTATTTAGAAAATTTTACGCCTTGGTAAATGGCACATCTATCATATATAACCTAAGCTGAGGGCTCACAAATCAGTAAAAACCATATGTTTGTGATGAGTGTAGTTTCACAACAATCTTATGAAAGAAGCATGCAGATTATTCAAATTGTTCACCTTAACATTCGAGAACTATTGTAATTAATCGTATCTTTGTTGAGAAACAGTTGGCAAAGTATTGTTTAATCCTTTCCAGTATCACACGAATAACTGAAGAGTAAACTGTAGCTTATAATAATTATTTAAATTATGGTCAAAATCAGTTTTGTTGTTTCTTTACGCGTCCTGTTTCTAACCCTAATGAATATTAAAGCGGCCTTCATCCAGTAAGTAAAATAACAAAATTTTCGCTCTAATCCGCTCCGCTAAGTTTATTGAATCCATCTGCTTTAAGTCGAATGTTTACAAAGGCGACTTACGTTCTATTATGTAGTCTGAAGGAGACTTTGATTTAGTATTCATTAAATGAATCATTTATACGTGACAGGGTAAATGTAATGTTTTTTAATAAATTGTTGGTTTTGTTGAACCGTCTAATTGATGATTCTGTGTAACGTCGCTCGCATGTGCCACATTATAAAATTAATTGCACTACGTGATAATATGGGCATGTTTATATTATGCCCATGGAGATATTAGAGAGAAGATTTTAAATGAAGACCATTAAGAAATCCAAGCATAATAGTGGAGAACCAGCAGAGGCTACCGTTTCAAAATCAAAAAAACATTAATTTGCTTATCATGCGTTATTATTCCTATTATTATTCGGGAACATGCCAACGTTATCATTTATGATAACGTTTTACCATCACATTTTTATATAGAAAGAGGGCGACAGACAAGCATACAGTCCACCTGGTTGTAAGTGGATACTGTCGCCCGTGGACATCATGATACATGCCAAAATCAGTCCACAATAACAAATTTTGGCACGCCTCTGGATGCGCTGCTTAACTTACCACCAAGTGAATTGTCTGCTCGTCAGCCAGATATAAATACGACTTTTTAATATTTCTTTCATCTCAATTTCTGACAAACTGATTTGTGTTCTAATTCAAATATTTTTAAACAAAGGATAAAGGGAACAAAAGCGAACGTCACTTAATTCCGAAATGATTTAGCGCACACAGATATGCCGCGTGCCGCAACCTTTGCCGATAGCGTATCTGGTAAAAAAGTAATGAAAAAAAAATCCCTTTGTTTCTTGTCGCCCCACTCATATGCAAATGCGGTCGGTCCTGCTTGATTTAGGGTCTACATTACCGATTCACGAAAACGATGAAAAATGCATACGTTTCGCACGTAAAGAGTCACTTTCGTAATTATTACATTGGAGAGGGCTTTGAGGTTTTTAGTGTTTTTTTAGTTTTAGTTATGTATGACTTTAGTTTAGTAGTATTTAGTAATGACTAAATAACAGGCACAGATCTGTGTTGAAATGTTTATCTACTTCTTCAGTTAAGTATCCGAAAACTAAGCCTAAGTATCCTTCCCTCTATTTTTGGTATCAATAGCATACATATAATCATCCATTATCTTTTAATTGCCAGATATAGAAATCACTCTTGTTGCGTTAAAATGGTTTATTTATCCAAATCGATATCAGACTATAACTGTATATTTAATTTGAATTGTTAAAAATAACTATTTCAACTGTTCGAGGGAGAACTTGCCGTCTCCCTGAAAAGTTTTTTTATTAAATTTTATCAGACAACATACACTAATATATATTGTGCATTGATTTCTGGGAGTCTCCTCACCAGTATATCTGGTCGGAACACCCTAAGCAATCTGCAGCTTATCTAACTTGTTGAAAATATGTTTCTTAATATAACTTTTATAACTTTGCATAGCGCAGTGTGGAAATCTTACCTCTTTGGGAAATTGATTCAAAAGTCGGGGCACTCGGTACTTTCTGGTTCTTTTCCCAAAATAATTGCCCGATTTTTTAACGACCAGGGCCATATTTACTATTTGCCTTGTCATGTGAATTGTCCCTTACACCAATTGAAATTTCTACGGTTGATATCTTTAAAGGTATATAGTTAAATGTACTTATATTTTTATGTAGGTACTTATACAAATACAAATACCTTATTTGGTCGCACTCTAGTTACTTAGCTACTTAGCGATGATACCATCGCAGTGTTTGTTAAAACGACCTTGAATTATAGGGTAAATGACCTTGTTACCTGACACCTGTAATAATTATTATATTATGTAATTAGTAACAGATGTAATTATTTTGACTAGACAAATGAATCTAAGTATACTCGTAGAGTGCTTTGTCCTTATTTAAATTTATTACCTCTGATCACGACATTTTTCTTAATTTTAAATGGCAACTAATGTTTTAAGGTTTACGTACTATAAATATGAGTTTTTGTAACCAGCAAATATTGATAAAATTATACTCTTTTTTATGGACGAAGGCGGCAGACGAGCATACAGTCCATACATACAGCATACAGTACCTGATGGTAAGTGGATACGACGATATCGACTTACCATCGACTTATAGATATCCGCGATACATGCCAACATTAGTCCAAAATCACAAACGTTGGCACGGAATGGTAGGAATGGATTTTTAGAAAGGGTTGGGAAAATGGGGAGGGATAGGATGGGGGAACGGGACATCTCACTCATTACCGAAATACGTACGTACAGGGAAATAAGATAAAGTGGGAAATGCAGTACATTTCAAGGTAGTCTTCTGTGAGAGAGGGGTAAAGTGGCTAGTTTAGTGCGTCTAGCGACTGTTGGATTGCACGGTGCATTCTCCCCTCAAAATTATTCAAAAATTATTTCTATCAAAATGAAAATTACAGATAGACGCGAACTAACATAACTAACTAACTATGGGAACTACTCGTAACTAGAGACGAAGAAAACAAGTGAAAGGTTGCAGTGTTGCCAATCTAACGCCACATTTTATACTGAAACTTCGTTCAATATATGTTTTTATGTTATTTTTACGAACATATATATTTTTAGATATAGTAATTTAATTTTTAAATTATACATTATAATTTATGCGTACCACTACATCAATCAATAATAAGAAAAATGGGGGATTTCAACCCATAATCTAATACGCGGGCCCAATAACGATTGGTTCATTGGAGGACATGCTCCAGACTTTTTTCTCTAGTTTCGGGTTGCAAACTTAGATATAACAAACAGTATTAAAATATATTAACACAGTATTAACACTGGGCACCCTACTTTAAAATTGTCAATATTTTATTAGATAAATGATACATTTGAAGCTGTACATTTAAAGAACATTTGTTTTAAATTGATCGTAAATATCACACGAATAAGCTATATTGTCAATTTAACGTCTTCCATTTCGTCTTTCTGTTGTCCTCACTGGAAACTTACATTCGTAGCTGCGTGTGTATATCAAAGGAGCGAACGTGGCAGCAATATTTAACGCAAACTGCGATTTATGGCTTATGATATCGCAAGACAAATCGTCGTCGACCACTTAGACATATCACGAGGTGTTACCGTGGAGTCGCATTGTCACGGCTATCCATGTGTCGATAACCGTGACAATGCTAGGGAAATTTCTGTTCATGAACGCTAATTGATAGACAGTCGATACGCATGATATTTTAACAGACACCAATAATGCCAAAGAGACGTTAATAATAACATCCAAATAACTTTACTTAGGGATCTCCGAATATTCGAATTCGTTTTGGTGAATACTCGCCTATTTTCAAGTATTCGGTTGCGTAAAACTACCTACAGCACAAATTTTAAGTTTAACTAAAAATTATAAAAATAATAATAATAATAAATACTCTTTATTGCATACAAATAGTTATTACATGTGCACACATAATAAATGACAGAATACAATAGGCGACCTTATCGCTAAGGCGTTCTCTTCCAGGCAACCTTACCTACTTGCTAATTTTACAAATTTTATGATGGTTACCTTTAGAGATATATAACAGTGAATTGGTGAAGAACATTTGAAAGGGATAGAGAATTAAGCGAATGGTAGAATGTATAAAGGGATGAAGAATAGGGGAAGAAAACGGTATAGGAATTTTTTCTCATAACGAACTTATAACGGTATTTATTAACGGTGTATTAGTATTTAATTATTAGTATTTATTATTATTTTATTAGCACCTATTTAACGGTGAACCGTAGGTAATATTTCATGGCAGTCTTCCGTGAGTCGATATGCTGCGGGGTTGCAAATAAATGAAAGAGAGTGGAAAGTCTTGCATCCCTACTTAACGAAACCTTCGAACATTCACCACAAGAGGCTATGGTCAATCCGTTTCTAAACACTGTGACATATATGTTAATGTTGGTTCAATCTCCAGTATTAAGGCGAATGAAAAATTCTTTTTGAATGTTATTAATGTACTTTTCTTTATAGCTAAGTATAGGTATATGTAAGAGCACATTTAGAAGCTTTTTGACCAACCACGAAATTGAATTCTTTATGCCTTATGTTACTGAGGAGAACAACCTGCTATAATGAACTTTTGTTAGTCATGACATGCCACGACCTTGTACTGTACACAGTACACTGTACAAGGTCGCGAGGTCATGGTACTATGCCTAAAGAGAAACCTGAACCATACAATATCAATGGTAAGGACATTGAAATATGAGGTTAGGAGACAGTCACAGTACGCATTTTCAAAGTAAAACAAACGATTTTCAATTCCAACTCCATTAATTCCTAGCCTTGCTACTACGATTGACTCCTCCTCCAATCAATTTTAAGTCTTAATTCCTTTGTAGTACGGTATGGGTACGAAGGTGGAGTGAATGGAGAACAAATGGTCCCGTCTGGTACCACTTTTCATGCGTTTATTACATCTTGGCACGGTATGAGAGCACTATTGATTCGGTTTATCGCGTTACTAAGTAGTGTAAAGGCGTGTTTATATAGACGATATTGTTAGATGTAATTTGGATAAGTATTATTACTTCCATTCTTATTTTTATGTCTCAGAATTATCTCAATAATTTTGTACGCGAATACCTAGACTTTTATTCCTAGACGAGCTCAGAAAAGATTAAAAGTAGAAAAAGTATATATAATATACTGACTTATAATTGGGATACAAAAAAATAAAAGCCAACTGTAATATACTTATCCCTAATATCTTTATTCAATCAACTTCAGTTTGATCTCCTTCTTTCTCTATTATCACTTCAGCTTACTTTTGTGTTATGTTAGTACTTTATCTCCTATTTAGAATTACTAAACCAGGGTCGTCTGTCTGTCGTCTGGTATTTTATTACTAATGTATAATATTACATCGAATGACGTCTACGACAAACTCCAAACAAAACTATCTCATTGATATATGAGCCTAAGAGCTTTTTTTTACATACACTTATAAATATATAGAATAGACGGTAGACAAACGGGCGGGCCACATGATGGTAAGTGGTCACCGCCGCCCATGGACACCTGCAAAACCAGGGGGCATGCGGGTGCGCTGTCCTCTGATATATTTCTTTAAGTTATATATTATATTCGTCTTTTCTTTTTCAAATAATAAATACCTAATAATTCATTTACAGGGTGTAACAGAAACTTTCCCGAAGCCTGTATAGGTCAATCTGAATGCCGACTGTAGAATATATTAATTATATTTTTGATACATTTCATACGACAGTGTGAACAAAGCCTAAGGTCCGCTTGAGGTTTGATTTATTGTACTTCAACGGATACGTACATGCAAGTTTGAGCGATAAAAGATGAATCATTGTAAGATTAATATTGTTTTCTCGGGCAGCTTATCACCACAGCATTTTGTTGGCAAATGGCCCAGCAATGTACTGTAAAACAAGATCCAACTATGTTGGATTTTGAATTTATTACCTTTCAAACATGAGCATTGTTTCTGATTATATTAGATTTATTTACCACGCGAAATGGACTCCGATAGTACTCGTAGTTCGTAACGTCTTTACCCATTAGTATTATGCGCTCCGCTTCGCTTGGTCTGCGCCAGGCCTTAGGGATAAAATTAAAGTGCAACCATTGGATTCTGTTTAATAGACAGATGTAGGGCAAAAAATTCCTCGAAATAACTGTACGCGAAATTCTGTCTTTGAACAGCGGGATAGTAATATGTACATTTACATCAACTGTTGAGAGGTACTCGTTTATTAGCATAAGGTTACCGCAAGTTCACCGAGACTGACAGTAATAACAAATTAGGGTAAACGTCCCGAGTGTGGACTGTCCCGGTCGCTATTGTGCTCGCACCCCTGTCCCACTGCTAATTGTGTTTTTGTTTGCTATTTTAGGGCCGAATGTCGCTCTGATATTTCGCGATTCTCAAAGTTCGAGGCCGGCGAACCGGGAAATTTGTTTCAATTCCGTAATTATTTTGTTCTACCGAGGGTTGTAACATCAAACGATTTTTTGATATCGCAGAGTTGCGATAAAGCAAACTCGTTTAGGAAATATTCGTATGTGTGTGATATCAAATACGTTATAGGGAATTCGTTTGTTTTATGTTTTTTGAATAATAAACAAAATTTTTTTAGTGGAATTTCTAGAAATCCTTCTTCATTAAAATATAAATGTCGATTTACTTACATTATATTATTACTTATTACCAATCAAGTATTATTACTTATGGTTCCTAATTATATTGAATTACTTATATTGTAAAATGCATATATTTATATTAAGTTTATTATCAGAAGTTTTGATTGACTCCCTAACATATATATTATTCATAGTAGATTTTATGTAGTACTTTACTTTAGCGATTTATTGTTTATTATATTTGTTAAGTTTTTATAAATATCTTAGCTGGTAGTTTCTAAATCCTTAGGTGTTGTATATGTTATTAAAAATGTCGAAAAGTTACTAATCTACTAGGCAACTTAGCAGAGCGGTGACTTTTAAACGACAAGATTATACCTACTAATATTAATCAAACAAAAGAACTAATTACGACTATTCATTGCTTCACGTTAAAATTGATTGAACATTGTTTCGTCCAACCGTGCAGATAAATCCTGACAGAAACGGCCCAAAAACAGAATTAGTAGCGAATAATCGAGGCCCTCAATATTGGCAATCCGGGCTAAACCACTCTCCTGTCATGTCGCCCATATGCCACGGTAACAATGGAATTAGTCGTCATTCAAAATGCCATACTAAATTCGCAACATATCTCGATAACGCGTAGCAAGTGCACTCGTAGAGCAGGGTGACACTTTGAGCCCTACCGATACTGACATTATGTGACAATGTGGAGCTAGGAGCGTGTGAGCACAATGGTCCATTATTGCAGCCTTTACCCTACTCGTGAACTTTGTATTGAATATGAAATTGGGAATGGCAGTGTAATTTTATGGTCTTGCATATGGTTTTGTTTGAGTTTAATTTGCAAGTCTTTCGGGAATAATTGTTTATTGGAGTGTGACGTTAGAGGAAATAAGATATTTGAACGCCTGAAAATCGCTGACCGCGGAACGCCTGAACGCCAGTTTTAAAGTTGCCAAATACAACGGTCCACAGTAGGATTACCTCTCGTGCATTCAGAAACACACATAAATGAAAAAACTATTTTACCCCGCCATGCCTATTCCATGCTATATCATTAGCCTATGTCTTTAGACTGCTAAATCTATATCCGGCAATGCTCTATGCCTCGCCACACACACGATCTTGCGTTCTCATCCAGCCACTACCAATGATCTTCTTCAAGTCGTATACCTGGCCGGAAAGGTGTCAAACTGTGTCAAACGTGTCAAATTCTTAGTACGTGGTGCTGCGAGGATTTGTTATAAATCAGAATAAGACATTTTTTATTTTTGTACAGCAACGTTTTTTATTTTGCTTATTTTTTTGTACCGCACCTTCTCCGGCACTCACTGTTAGCGTATATTTCGTCAATTTTTTAATAAAAAATATTATAATTTATAGGGCAAAAAATAACTAATAACCTTCCAACAGATTTTTCATTCACGATGAGCGATATTCATCTACCGGCGTGAACGTATTGTAATTCCTTCTATCGATTGCCACGTTCCTTCACCACGTAACCTATATTTATTCATCTGTTTATAACATTCGAATTGTAATTCACAATTGGAAGCGAAGAAAAAACGGAGAGCGCTAAAATATTCAATGAAGAAATTTTATGGAGAAAAAAAATCTCATTTGCATCTCAAAAGCTATGCGAGTTTAATGGGAGCGATTCAAATTCTGAGCACGTCATTTCTCATTCGGTTTCAACCCTTACACGACACTTCAAAGCTGGAAGTTTGACACACGAACGATTTTAATAATTGCGGTTGTCAATAATTTTAGTATCTAATTGTTTTTAAGGAGGTTGCGCTTACATACCGATATTATTAAATAAGAACACTCACCTGACATATTATAAAGACTATAAAGACACTATAAAGACGGGCAAGAGGTCCACACCGCCGCCCATGGACACCTGCAACACCGGGGGGTATGCGGGTATGCTGCCGGCCTTGCAGAACCTTCTTCACAGCTTTCTTGAAGAAGCCCATGTCGTGGCATAAGGGAAAGACCTCTTGAGACAGTTGGTTCCACAGCCTTCGGGTTTGCGGCAAAAACGATTTGTGGACGTTGAGGAAATACCAGTACATGTGTCACTGTTAGATGTGAGAGTTTGGCGGCACGTCCTCGCATTCGCCTTCTCCTTGGTGAGGATGGAATAAGTAATTTTGCTAGCGCCAGTTCTTTTGACACCATTAGATGAGTAAGTGGGTGTATCATTTCTTTAAAATGATGGTTGTAGAATCCTTTATATGTCCCCTTCTATGTGTTTAAACTAATAATACTAATAATACTCTAAAACTAGGAAAAATTGTATGTGAAAGAAAACATCTGAGAATCAAAAAGTAATAATTAATTTTCAAAGACAGTTAATTTCAGCACTGAATCCAATGATTCCTGGACTAGTAGACTGCTAAAAGTACATAAAAGAATATAAAAAAACCATCAAGTGAAAATAAAAATGAAAAAATAATAAATACCTCCGGTATCCAGCGACTCGTTACGCACTTCCGCTGCGGTGTAATTAACATTACTTATAAATACCTAGACATTACACAGGTACTAACGGCAAAAAAATTACGCTACATGCTTTAGAAAGTATGCAGGACAAATTAGATTTAATTACCCGCTTTAAAAAGGCAACATAGCGACAATAACTTAGACATTAATATAATTAAAATTGTTCTGGAAAGAAACTATTTTCTCAGGTGGAGAAGAAAATGACCTCGACACGTGTAATAAACGAAACGAAACCTATCTAGTCGTATAATTGTATTTTAGGAAGATAACTGTTTTGAAAACATCAGATTCTAGTCTTTTAACCACCATTACCTATTGCAGATTAAACTATCAGCCTAGAATTTAATTGTTTTGCGATCAATATTGTAATTGTTTGTGTAATTCGCAACATGGGCGCCTGCGATATAGATTATCCTAGTGCGGAGCCAAATAGCTGCTCTGTGTACCTAGTGTATAAGGTTCTTTTGTGAATAGAGTATTTATAATTGTATTGTATCGTAGTGAGGTAACTAATACTCGTAATACTCGTAAATTTGGTAATAGGCCAACATAATAATAAGTTAATATAAGATAAGAATCAATAAAAAAGTAATATAAAGTACTATATAAAATGTACGATGAAATAAAGTATTGAGTGTAATAAAGAAGTTCTGACTGGCTCATCAATGCCCTTGTAGCGCATGCTCGATTTGCTTCCTAACAAATTAATTCATAATATTTTACAGACATCGTTCCGTTTTGTTGCCGTGCCGTGGGTGATTGCTGTGGAAATTCACTCTTCATTTGTTTCGAATCAATTCATACAATTTCTTCGAGATCGCGCCGGATCGGGAAAACCCTGTGAGAATTCATTCTTCATTTGTTTCGGACCAAAAGTCAAAATCCAACATGTACTACAAACGGACCGGGGTATTCTTAACAATGCACTAGTCGTGGGTATTCACGACTCCTCGGAGTGTTTCGGCTCACTTAATCCGTCTCCGCTCGCGGATCGGACTCCTCTTAATGATTCCTTGACTTTTTTGATTCAGCTACTTATATTTTATAAGAGCTTGAGAGTGACTCATTCGCTTTGCATCATTTTCGTTGATGTAACTCAGCAATCCAAAAATGAAAGAAATAAACAACTCCTCCGAGTCGATAACAGTTAGCCGGAATCATTCAGAGTCTCGGCTCCGCTCGCGGTTTCGGATTTTTTGATTCATTCAATCCGGAGTTATCCATCGCTACAATGCATTCACTTAGAGCGGACGCACTCCCAACTTTCTGTATCGACGAATTGCAATCCAGACGATGTAACTTGGCATCACGGCACGCGGTACCCACGATAAAACTACGTTGTCGCCGACGCACTTTTGCACACAAAAGAGATTAGGTACCTCTCTGACAGACTACGAAGGACACTCGTGGATATAATCAGGAAGGGGACCCTAAACTGCAAGGCTTCCTCACCAACGGCACAGGACTTCAAATGTATTTTCACTAACATGCATCCCCTCAGCCGTCTTCGAGCCGACTACGGACGAGAAGAATAGAAGAAAAAATAGAAAAAGTACGAGCGGACGCGCTCCCGACTCATTTACATTTTATATTTGTTTGCATAATTTTATCGTGAACGTATTAAAGTGTTTTCTATATAAACCTGGTCATCATCACTACACCTTAAAGAACACTTGATAAAGACTATACAGTTCAATCCAAGATAGTGTGGTTATAATTACACACTAAAAACAAAGCGGCTCCCACCTGCCCTGAGGAACTACATCACCTCTAAAAGACTGGACCCGTCCACCCTCTTGAGCAGCGTGGCGTTTTAAGGCCATACATGTTCCATGCAAAAGACAATGAGCGTGAGGAAACTCATGTTCATCAGAGTACCTTCGATATAAGGGCTGGTTACGGTTACGGTACTAACTAGAATCGAAAGGTCAGTGTGAGCACACGTATAGTGAAAAAAGTACTATACAATGGGCTGATGGTTTGCCATTTGTTTTGTAAAATGAAAATCGAAACGAATAAGTCTTTGAATTTTATCGACCGACTGTCTGGTCGGCAAATGTGCAAATGTTGCACTCTTCTGATTCTGCAAGCATATCCCGTCGGCATCGCGTTGGGTTTGAGAATGCTGAACTGAAAATTACATACGTGCTCGATCTAAACTATCGGCCAGTCGAGTGTTCGCATAAATACAAATTCGTTTGCAGCTCATTATCAACTAATTCAATAAGCGATGTAGGTAGCGCCAACCACAAATATAACATTGTATTCAGTTATAATAACCTATATAATCTTTTACAGTCTCCGTAATAAATCATTTAATAACACAAGAAAGATTATAATTGTGCGATCGCTCGGTTGGCTATTGCATAATTTTTTTAAACTCAACTTCATGATTTTTGATCTGATTACTACATAAGAACTTCGTTTCAAAAATAAACATGAAATATGTAGTGGACCAACATTTATAAATCAATAAAGCCGCATAAATACCAAAGAACACT
The DNA here is from genome assembly GCA_914767545.1 of Sesia apiformis. Lineage (NCBI taxonomy): Eukaryota > Metazoa > Arthropoda > Insecta > Lepidoptera > Sesiidae > Sesia > Sesia apiformis. The sequence continues at coordinate 5,574,140 of OU611958.1, forward strand.
TTCCCAAACTTTCGAGCGTTCGCCACAATCGACTTCACTTACTGGATCTCGTCGAGGATTTTAATTTGAGCCATTTCAGTCGTGGTTTATTGTTTCCGTGCTTGTGAGCGATGATTACGTGACACATTGGCTTCGAGAACTGACAAAAAAATATTAATGTATGAAAATACCAGATGATTGAGTTAAGTAGAAATGATAAACATCTCGATGTGAATAGTTGCAAGAACGTGGAAATCAATGTAGTGTGGCCATATTCCTCCTCGTCGTACAGGACGGTAGTCATTTCATCACCATTTCATCACTTATTTATTTACTGTGATAATTTAAGGTGACGAAACGTTACAAGTACAATGGTATGTTCCTCTGTAATATCTATTAATATCCTCTATAATATTTGTCCATTAATAATAACATAACTTATAATAAAATTACAATTATAAAATTTATAGCAAAATATTCAAATTAATTATAAAATTACAATTTTATGTGACATAATGTGAGTACAAAATATTATATAATAATATTATATCACAAATTGTACCTATATAATAATGTCGTGGTCAATAAATAAATAAGTACATAAATAAATAATAATTCATTTAAACTTCATTACACAAGTAATTGTACAAATGGCAGACTTTACACTAATCGCTGTATTTCACTAGTTAGGGCGCTTGTCATTCAAAACAACAGTGTGTCCTGTAATCTCCGTGTGAGGGAACGTCTGTCGCCGGAAAATTAGCAAAGCAACCGGCGAGACATACGCCCAAAATTGAGTAAATTAAGAGCAATCCAACCCCTCCTCGCGTTGATGTATTTTTGATCGTTCACATTCATGTTGGATGAAATTAATTATACCGCGGTATATTCATCTCTCTTTGTACCTATGTGACATTGTCTGATTTCGCAGGTTTGCTATCATTGTGGAAACCATAATAGAATAGACAATAGAACAGAGATCTGATGCTCAACTTCAACTGCTCCCGTAGTAACCAAGATGTGGGTTTTATGCTAGTCCATCGGCTTTCTTGATTTTGTCCTTACATTATCTATCAGTGAAGATGATAATTCTCATTATTCAGAGTATGGACTAATTTTTTTTTTATAGACGAGTAATGGTAAGTGTTACCGCCGCCCATGAACATCTGCAACAACAGGGAGTATGCGGGCGCGCCGCCGACCTTAAATATATAAGTTTCCGTTTTTTTATTGTTCATAATGTTCTATTCCCATATACAATCGCTTTTGTTTTATTCGCTTCAGTTCTTTCTCGGTTTCTCTACTATAACAATTTCAATATACATTTTTTATTGCCGGAGTAATAATGTTGTATTACAAAAATATTTTTTACATCTCGAATAAATTGTGTGAGATTTCCGTCGACGAGATAAAAAATCATGATGTCAATATTACCGAAAAAAAGTGAATTGAATTATGCATGCGCGAAGTTTCGCCGAATGAACGGACTGCCATAACTGGTATGTAATTACGCAACATCGTCGACCGATAGTATCGATGCTATCGCCTCAATCGATTCATCGGTACGATCCGAGATCCGATTCGAACGAGCGCGACCAATTTTATTCACGAAACATTTAGCTCTAGATAAAATCTTATGGCCCGGTCCGTAATAGCCTTAGCTGATTTTAAAACAATAAAATACGGGGCCTCACCGATCGCGATTGTTAGTGTGAAACAGGTAAGTAAACTAGATATTGAATGCGTTGGAATCGTATTAGAAACACATTTGGTTTCAAAATTATACGGCATTTAAATGTTTCTCTGCAGCGTAACGTGGTGTGACCGGATTTCAAAATGTTTTATTGGATTTTAATGTGCTTTAAGAACGTTTTGTTTTATAGTAATATGTATTGACAACAAATTATGCAGATCAATCTTGTGTATGCAAGTAAAATTACAAATAACAGGTCAGATCAAATAAATTCCTTTATGTTTGTGTTTGTCTCTGTATGTGTCTCTGGACCCACGACACAGGGAAGCCTAGTGTGGGCCATTGAGTGTGGCGTTATTTATTATTATTATTATATTATTTATGTGCACAAAAATACCAGATAAAATGCGACACAAAACTAAAAGAAATAAGACAAACTTTTTTTATCGATGTCGAGGTAGCTACTAATAATACTTAACCTTTTTAGTTTGATGTGCGTTTTAAGGCCAACGTGGCGTTTTAAGACCATACATCCCTCATGCACGAGACGACAATGTGCATGATGATTGATGATGTCCAGCAGTATACGAAAAAACGGGCTTGTTGCGGTAATTATTTTATCGAAATAATAAATCAGCGATTAAAATTTATTTTTCTTTACGATAAGCACGATCTGAGTTAAGGACTTTCCAAGAAACGAAGTTGAAGATTTATCTACTAAAGAACGTAATCGCCACGTCAAAAATCTGAGGGGAGTTCCAATTATTAAAATCTTTCTCGATAAAATCGGGTTAATGAAGTACGGTACTCGAGATCTCGATCGACAGCGCGTACTAACGCTGAAATTGATTTCGTTCCATCGACGCAAATCGATTGAACGTATCGATATGAGTAATTTGCGGAAGCGTCTCTCCTGTAAATCCTTCGGAGACTGTGTAACGAATACGTTGATAATCGAAATCGAATAATTATACCAGGTTTCATCCACTTCGCAATTTGAGTAGGAAAATATGGTTATAAGAATTGGTCCAGCCACTCAAAATATATCCATTAAAATCAGTCAACCGACGCGCGCTTGAAGTGGCGCAAACACCGGCCACTATCACTAAAATGTTAAAAGTTTTCAACTGGCTTTTAGATTCAAATTGGCTCGCGTGGAACGGCTATTATTTTTTTCTAAAATAGCCTTTTGCAGCAGTTATAATTTTTATTAGCTAGTCTTCTGTACATTAAAATTATTAGATTATACCTAACTTATCAAAAATCGAAGTAATTCATCGTAATCGAACTAACAATGAATAGACAACATTATACACAAGCCCAATAACCGAATCGAGATCGCATTGAGACTGCATACCGGAAAACGTAACGTGAGAAGCCCTCCAATCATATGAACCGACGAATTGAGAAAAGTTGAATTTTATCGGTAGCGATTGGTTTGAAGATTTTTTTTGTGGCGACCATCCATATCGATGTTCTATATTCAGTAGTAGAGAGACGCTGGTTAATGGTATATGATACAGACGTTCGATTGATCAAAACCCTTATGTTTACAACAAAACATTATATTTAACTAAATATAGAGTTCGGGTCAGGGCACGGCACTTATTGATTTTCCAATCACAATTTGCCGCACTCCCCTGACAGTTGGTATGTCAATAATAATTCTGAAACTGTACACTGTTGAATAAAATGATTAACCTACCCCGGCACGGTTGACCGGAGTTCGGTTTCTGTCTGTTATGAATGTGTACAGGATGTAAAATAATCAATTTTATTGACGTATTTCTATATCAATGGTATTAATAGATTATCTATCTATCTGTACAAAGGTGATAACAGTAACATGTTTAATGTAGTCGTCAAAATTGCTATCAAACATGTAATTAATGTCGTTTTGTCGCTATAATCATCCTAATTAATTTTATATGAAGTTATATGAGAAAATGGACCTCATTCTCGGTCTAGTTTCCCAGATATTGAGATATTGAGATTTTTGTGATACCTTAAACGATTTTTTTTTGTTACTGAATCTTAAAAATCATATTTTTCTGATTAAACATAATATATGTTCAAAAAACGGGAAATCAATAAATTTTAAGTTACAAACCATAACTAATATATTTGGACGAGCCTAACCAACTATCGTTAATAAAGAGTCTACGAGTATAATAATAAGTCCATACCGACAATACCCTATGTCAGATATCTTCACAGCTTTAAGTCTGGAACTACTAAAGTTATTATCTAATGTAAAATCAGAATCACCGTAAAATACCTTGTCAAAATGAAATTAGGTAATTTTAATAATCTCGTTTTTATGAAATTGAACACAGAAAACTACATATATCACAAATCAAGGAGCAGCCTGTATCTACAGTTAAATACAAATGTCAACATTGAACTTATATCACGAGCATCGGGAATATGTCATAAATTTAATGTGAACCCCTGGATGGAGAGAAATAAAGACCATGTGTATCGCGACTCGTGTTACGTAGGCTGTCGCTACTAATTCCATTGTCTTTGGTGTGTTAATTTACAAGCGATAGCGGAATGTTTATTTTAAGTTAAATTCTTTTGAACGACCCGATGTAGATTCAAAAATATAAAGGAACCTTGTGTCTTCTAAATACCTGGGTTTAATTGCTAAAAACTGTGATAAAGATATATACTCGTATAAAGATTTATTTACATCGTTTTTTACAAAAATGCTCTTTGTGGAACATGTATGGTAAATTATATTTGTTTTTATTAGGGAAGTTTATAGAAAGAGTTAAAATGTATTTATATATATTTATGAATTTCAGAATCAGCACAGGCTATATCGCATGTGTAAGTTAAGATAAGTTGTACTGGTGGGTAAGTTACAATAATTTTAAAATAAATAAGGTACTAAAATTGAATTATAGTTGTGTATAATATATACACTAAATATGGAGAAGATATTTTACTGAAAATGTATGGCAGTTAAACAATGGTAATGGATTCCGGAGAGTTTAATTATAACCGGCTCGATGTCTAAATAAATAATTGTCAAATTAATCTATATAAATACTAAAGAAAAGTCTAAAATCAGCAGCATACGCGTGTATTTCAATTGCAAGGCGCAAGCTTCCTCCTGCAATCACTAAGGGGTTTCAGACCATTATCCTAGCCCGCTCATAGGTGTTCCCCAATGTAGATAGGTAGATGTTGATACACATACTTAAAAAATAATTTACGTGGAAATATTATTAAACATGTATAACTTTACAAATAACTATGTATACAAATAATAAAAATAATATTTTACAAATAATACATGTATAACAAATAAATTAAGCTATATAAGATTTGAGATTGTCGCGTTTTTCACACATATTTATATATTTAAACGGGTGGAAACGTCGAGTAAAATAAATAAGGTAAACATTCGCGTTAAGACCCGTTGAAATATGAATAAATTAAGCTATTGAGAAAACAAACCATTTTAGTACGTTCATATTAGAAACTAAGGTCCGTAAAAATGCACGTCACTCGTGACTTGACCCACAATACCATTCCAGTTACTGTATCGCCCTATCCTAAGGCCCTAACGATTGTCATAGTTTAACATCAGTATGATGCTTCATTGTGGTAACAATTATACAGTATTGTTCATTTCTGTAGCTTGCCTATAGCTCTCTTTTGTAAAAAAGTATTGAATGGGACATTAACAAGCACCTGTTCGTAACCTGCTTTTTATTGTTTTTTTTTTGTATGACACGTGCGGTCACGTGGTCAACCTCATTCATAAATTAAAATAATGTTATAGGTCAACAGAAATATACAGGCGAAATGATTTTATTTATACAACAAAAATAAAATTATTTCAAAAATATACTCTAAAACTAAAAGATGATAAAACAAAATTAAATGTAACGTTATATGCTCAAAGGGACCTTATTTTCGGTATTGACTTATTGACATTGGTTAAGATTTTATAACAAAAAATTGTATCATGTTTCTGTTTGTATATTTTTTATGATAAAACAATAAAAATAGTGTTAATTACATTATTTAATAAGCATTAAATTATGTTAATAGTTTAATTTTACAATATCGGCAATTAGGTCCCTTTTTTCATAACTAGCTTCTACCCGCGGCTTCACTCGCGTAGACTAAGCAGCTGTAAAATATTTTTAATACCCTATATAGCAGCGATATGATGGACCTTACGGATGATTTCAGCTGATCACTGCGCTTGATTTCAGGCTGGAAGCTTCTACCTTATATATTCCTTCTTATATAGCCTCCTGTAGTATAGGTCAAATGTCGTTCCTCCTTATCACTGCTTATAGAAATACGAGTTACATACTTTCCCGGCCCTATCGGGACTGTTCCAAAAGTTATTCATGATCCTTACTGATTTAGAAAGACTTAAAAATGCCCTTTTTGTTCTTTCCACAACTTTTAGTTGTATTTGTACTTGTATCAGCGTATAATGTCCCATTGCAGGACACAGACGTCCCTAGTAAATTACTGAGGGGCATTGAGCCATAATGTACCTCGCGGGCCCAGCGCGTTTGGTTTACGTGATATATGTAGATTTGTATACCGCATCGTACGCGACGGTTTCTTGTCAAAGAAGTGGGAGTACATTGCACTTTGATGACGGAAGGCATGGTTATCGTAATCTGAGGTGGGCGTTGTAATAAATAGTTCTGCAAATAAATTGCGTTGTGTATGTAGTAGAAAACGTGAAAAGACGCAATGTCTCTCTGGATTCTAATGGGTTCTAAACGGCTTGTGAGAGCTATAACCTATATCTCTCCACTGCAGGATGTAGGCTTCTCCCAAGGCTCTTCACCACACACGGTCTTCGGCTCTTCTCATCCATCCATCACCAACGAACTATTTCAAGTCATTCCCCAGCTTGGCTATTCCCCCAGGGGTGGAATGGTCGATTACTCGAACTGCGCGTCTATATATTTATCTATTTAAACGGGTCTCAACGTGTATGTTTATCTTATTTATTTTATTCGTTTATTCGACGTTTCGTTGGGTTGCACCAACCATCGCTTTCCAACTTTCTGGACTATGAAGACCAAATGTGAGTGGGTACTTGATGAAACTGCTCTCAATTCTCAACATGGACTACCCCGCCTCTTTAGTCAGCTCGTGACCACGGTTGGTGTGTGAATATGTGTAGAAAACGCGAAAATATCTATTACGCATATATAGTTGGTATATAATCGGTTTACAAATATTCTGGTATACCGGTCCAGCGATGGAAGCAGCGCTTTAAATCTTTTATCAGCCTCTTATAAGATAATGGGTCTGTCTCACTACCAGGCATTCCAGAATGGCGACTACATTTAGTGTTTGTCAGCATTTTCTAGAAAGTCAACAGAAAACAATGAATCAAGGCTTGTGTCCACAATCTGTAAAACTTCTTTTTCTTATACTCGTACTTCATTCGTTCAATAATATGCTTTATATGACCTACATTTCAATGCACTCAGACTGGTTCTTTCATTGTTCATTCTGCTTCACACGAAACATTTGTGGTTAACGTGTATCGAAGCGTTTAACCACAGATTATGATTGGGCTTGCCGTGTTCTTCCTAACTCAAAGGTTTTCGCACATCCATTTAGCACAATATGTTTTCGAGTAAAGGTAGATTAAAGTGCATCTAGTAGAACCACCTGTTTTTGAAAGTCTAATTTAAATAAAGATTATTTTGTTTGAATGATTTTAAATACTACAATAAACTGGCTCCCAACATAATATATAGGAATCTGCGTAGCATCATTCAGTTATACAACAACGAAAATACATTCAAATGTAGGAAGAAACAGTACTTTATTGTGACATTGTTTTCTGGCCTAGGTGCACATATCACTATGCTACGTTAAGAAAGGGATAAAAAGCAGAACTTTAGAGATTTCTCAGAAAAAATGCGAGGGTCATAGGCGAGCAAAAACCTTGGTATAAACTACTTGTTTTTATTGGTGTCCAAGGAATCTATTAAAAAAATAGTGAAACGTATTTATTCAATAGGGATGTGTTAGTTAGCAAAGCGTAGCAAAGCGTTTAACCTCAATTTATTAAAAACATTTAACATTCAATGTGAACTTTCACATGTTCAATTAAATATTTTATGCCCTTTTTGAGTCTCAATTACTAAAATTCACCTAGCACAGCCTATTAGCGAATACTGTCATGTAATAGTTTTAAGTAAAAAATATTTTATTGTAATAATTAAATACTAACTAACGTGACATCAAATTTAAGTATGGGAACATTCTCGACGTCATTTCGTCATAGAAAAAAGAATCATCGAAATACTTAGATATTTAATATTATTTACAATTTCTTTTTTCTCTACTGCTCACTTTCCTAATGTCACAGCGAGTTGCGAGTTGCCACATATTCTTTCCTTCCGAATAATAATTTATACAACAGCGAAAATCTTAATTCATTACGTACGAGCACTAAGAAATCTTATAACAGCTCGTACTTCACAGTCGGCGGGACTCACGATTATCGGAGGCATCTTAAACACTCAGTACACAACGTAAACAAGGAAGAATCAGATTGTAATGGCGTCAGTGCGTAGACAACAGATGTAGGTACCCAGTGCGTATGCGCAGAACGCCGACCGCAGCGCTGCCGCCGCGGTGTGGCAAAACGGTACTTACTTAAAAAACACGCCTCGTATAATAAATAGTTCTTGCACAGAGACAATAAATATTTTTATAACTTTTTTCAATCCACTCTTTATGTAACGCATCTAAGGATAAAATATTGGCGCTGTTAATATACTGCACATTGAGCTACACGACACTGAAAACCTGGTTAAAATAAATCACGTAGTTTTTAAGTAATTTCCTTTTATTTTCCTCTATAAATCAACTTTCTTGTGTCATATAAAGACGGCACACATACACCAGTTTTCGTTCTGGACAATTAGCTATACATTAATTGTGAAAACCCTACTTTGGATAATTTTTAGGCGAAGATTAACTTTTTCGTAGTTTTTGTAATTCATCAAATTCCCCAACCAATAGTCTGGATCATTGCATAGCGATGTATGATCGATCCCGTATTATCTGTGCATTAAAGGGCACGTCCATTCGAGCATTACGTATCACCGGGTGGACAGTTTTATGCAACAATACATGTACAACATAGGTATTATTCAAAGTAAACTAAAGGCACAGGGAGTCTTGTATAGGAAGAGGAGTCCCTTGCAACCATTACACAATTTAGAACAGTAACTAATCGGCGATGATTATCTCGCGGACTCCATTGCTTTACACAAGCAGTTTTTACGCTTGTTTTATCACTGTTTTACGCTCATTTACACAAGCAGAGTTTCTCGAACGTGTGCAGGGGAGAAAATCGGTCAAAAACTAGTATAAACGACGTTATAATCAAGTGATCGCCATCTATTATCACCGGTATCATGGAGTTTTTATCATCGTGTGATCAGTTGCAGGCAATTCGTATGAAATTTGGTCGTATACGATATATTAAGATTAAGTAAATTATATCAAAGAGAAATGAAAAAATGTATATTATATAAATGTTATATTATATGGTAAAAATACATAATATATGAAGAGATTGAAGAGGTTCTTAACTATTGATAGTCTTTCAACTACCTACAAATTCTATAATTCTTAGAATAAGGTCCCTAAAAATATTCGTATTAAAAATAAATCTGTATCACTTACGTCATAATGCATAAATCCTTTGAGAACCGCGTCAGCTGTGATTCGCTTCACCAGCGTTTTCACAATGTGCAAGTGTTTGCAAATTAATTTGCAAAACAAATGAGCATTGTGCATGGGGAAAATAAAAATTTAATCGGTAATGGGATAAAATGGGCTCTAAAAGTGGCAATGAGATTTGGAACAATTAATTATAGTTTTAATAGAAGTATATTTAATCTAGAAGTACAAAGAATATGGCGTCGTACTCTTCTACCGGGTAATTCTATACATATTAATTTTTAAGACATCTAAAAGTATAATTTTTAAGTTTTGTTTTAAAATTTTACAATCATTATTATTATTATTATAAAGGAACACGCATTGTGAAGAAACACAAATTCTCGAAATTAAAAAAAAATCTGAAGCATATGTATCCACTAATTCGCATTGGGCCTACGTGGTGGATTATGGACTGAAACCTAGCGATTTACTAAAGGAGGCCTTTATAAAATAATTCTTTGATAGGGTTTTCTCTTATACTGATAAAAATCTTGTCGTATGTAAATTCTTTCGGTCGTATGGTATCGCCTGGCTTTAGGATAGAACCACGCCATCTCTTCCAATAGACGTAGGGATTAAGGGATAACAAAACTGCTGCAACAAGACCTGAGGAACTTAACCGCCTCAACCCGCTTGACCAGCTTGTCGTTTTAAGATCATATATCCTTATGCACATTGTGTTGTGCACGAGGAATGCCCAGCAGTGGACGAGATATGAGCTGGTTACGGTTATGTAGTTCAAGCAGTTTGTGTAATTCTCTAAAGTTGAACAAATATTTAAAGAATGAAAAGCATGTCCCTTACACCAAAGAAAAAATCGTAAATGAAGCGATCTCTTATCAAATTAATTCAATACTGTTACGGACGCTGCGCGCTGTTCAATTACAATTTTATTAACTTTTAATAGATGATAAGCTCCTCATATCCGGAGGAAGTCATTAGTCTAGCTGGTGGTACGCTAATCTATGATGCCTTTAATTGGTTGTTAATGTATGAGTGAGATTTAGGATTATAATTTACAATGCTAGTTTTATCAATGAACTGTACGGATAAAATGTATTTACTTTCTGAGGAAGTAGTTAACGGTTTTTGTATATGTGTGTGAGAAGACCATCTATTAACAAAATATTAAAAAATAGAATCTTTCATAAGCTCAATTCTTCAAAGACTATGCACAAAACCTTTACGCAACTGTCTATTTTCGCATGCCTTTAATGCGGTATGTAGAATACTGCCAATAGTTGCATTTGCCAGCTGCAAACTTGGTAGTCACAAGAAGGCGAGCGGCATCCGCATCGCTTTGGCCGAAGCATATGATGTGCTAATCTTTAATTCGTATTCATTGGCAATAATTCAATTGGCAACTTGTTCTACAGTGTGCACTTTGCGTTGGTTATTTGTCCCAAAACGCCTCCGGAGCTGGACTTCGAGCGGGTCTTTTTCCAATCAGTGTTTTGCCTATTTCTTACGTTGTTATTGTGACTTTTGTCAATATATGTTAATATTAGTTAATCTTATTTCGTTAATGTACATTTACACTTAGGCCTACTTATTACAAGACATTCCCACGTCCATAGTATAATCGATAGGTTTAAACTCCACGACGAAATCCTACTGTTGTACACAACAATTAAATATGCATGCTTGACATACAGACTGTGAAATGACGTGAACCCTTGCCACGCTATGGATTCTGCAACCCCTCGGTGTTAATATGATGGGGATTTATCTCCATTATACAACGCGGCAAGAGAATGCAAGCTTTTATGCACGCTCGTGCAAGCCTTAATCACTATTCATGACAAGAAGGTCCCCCGACTAGATGGACCAATCATCTAAAAAATATAGCGGTGATGCCTAGATGGAAATAAAATCTTCATCTTTTAGTGACAGGTTTCTGCATTTAGTCGAGCTCGGCGATCACTGCGCGTGTTAGTTTACTCCCAGTATGGATGTTCGCTGATTGCGGCAAAACCAGCCATCCCAGCTCCCTCCAGAAATTTAGAAGCTTTTTGGCTTCCTGGAGGCCTCCGAGACTGTCTGTATAGTGCCGATGATGCTTGCCTTATGTGTCGCTACACTTACACATCCCAGCAACACATGGGCTAGTGTTTCCTCAGCCTCCATACATGCTCTATATAGAGGATTGTCCGTTGTACCTATAATGCAAAGATGTTTGTTTAATGGACAATGTTCTGTAAGTGTCGTTATTGATAGAAACACAAATTTAAAATTTATTATACGAGTGAAAAGTAATATAATTTATGCTTTTGATATCTATGATCGAACATTGTGGTGCACCTTGGACTGAGAAAGAAAGAAGAAAGGATTGTCACGCTGTTCTAAAAATAGATATTGTAAATCGATATAAGCCTGTACTCGTAGCTTCGATCCGCAGGACAATCTCAACAATGGCAAGGGGGGTTTCCAGTCATTCCACCACGAAGGGACCTTTTGCACAGCAAGTAAGGTCACTGCCAACTTGGTTAATCGGCCGTCTATACATCGTCCTTATATGTAGGACCTATCGATTTGATTTGAAACTGTTAACATCAATTACATAAGACTACATCCAATGATTACTTAGTTAAAATATTTATGGGACGATTATAAATCACTTGATTATAATAATATTGGCTTTCCTTTAGTCAACTTGAAGAAATGATTGAACGCATTATCTGGTACATTGGAAACGCGTCCCAGGTTATAATATCGATAAGTTCTGATATAATTTTTTGATACCGTCAGTCGAGCGCTCTGACAACGCCAAAGCTATTTCGATAAATTCAAATCTATCTCCAATATCGCTTTTATAAGCCTAGAATGATTTTTTCTATAGTATTAATTTCCTTTACTCCTATGATAACACAAATTCAGCTTTTGTTGATTCAGAATTCTAATCCGAAAAATGTGTACATTTATACAAGTGATAATACGTTATCATCACTATACCATTATGCTATTTGCAATTGAATATATGAGTACAACGCGTCACCTGTAATATCGCAAAAACCTATGTATTTTGTTCACTTGTGGTTCACTGTAGATTACTCAGTATCGAGAGTTGAATCGATTCTACCAGTTTTTACAATAATATTTTCTTTTCATAACTTAATGTTCATTTCTAATATATTTTGATTTCTACATGCAGTTGCCGTTCTACGTGCATCGACCACGTCGCGCCGCGTCTATGTTACCCTGTACTGAATAATGAGCGCTATGAACGTTTTAGATCGAAAACAAAAATTTACATGTTTGTATCTTTTGATTCATGCCCTAAAATAATCTTATGTTTCGTTAGGACTGTTTTATATATTTGAAATTAGTTGAACGGTTTCAGGTTTCTCATTATTTCAGTAATACCTTGTATACCCTTTCATGTTGATATCTATTTGGAAACACTCATATCACTTAAAGTGGTGTAATTACAAAATGCCATAATAATAAGTAGATGTCAGTGTTTTAAACGTCCCACAGCAGGCCACAGGTCTACCCTAGTAAATCACTGACTATGTATTTTGGGCAATAATCCACCACAGGCCCAGTGCGGATTAGTGAATACACGTGCCTCCGTTTTTTTTTTAATTTTAACATGCGGGTTTCCTGACGATATTTTCCTTCACTGCAAAGCCAAGGACAATTTTTAGAATTCCGTACTTAAATTGAAACTCAGTTTTACGGGTCATGGATTTGAACGGACTACTTCACGAATGGGAATAAAGAACAGCTGGGCTATCACCGCTAGAGGCTGCTGTCAGCGCTACAATACGTTAGGAGCATCTCATTTTTTGAATAGTCAATATTTTTAAGACTGTGTTAAAACCCGGCCCCATCATGGCCTGGTGGACAGACCACTTAGAGTTGCGGGTGGTGTCTGAATGAAAAGAGTGGAAGCGGAAAATTGGGCGAGAAGGTGACGTGCCTCAAGAGAGGATATATTCAACCAAGAGACACAGGCAGATAGTAGTAGTAGTAATAATAATAGCAATGACATAATAGCAATAGCAATAATAATAGCATAGTAATAATACTAGCAATAATAGTAATAGTAACAATAGTAATAGTAATAATAGCAATAATAATAATAGTAACCATAGTAATAGTAATAATAGCAATAATAGTAATAGCAATAATAGTAATAGTAACAATAGTAATAGCAATAATAGTAATAGCAATAATAGTAATAGCGGTAATAGTAATAGCAACAATAGTAATAGTAATAGCGGTAATAGTAATAGTAACAATAGTAATAGTAATGGCAATAGTAGTAATGGCAATAATAGTAGCAGCAATAATAGTAATAACAATAATAGTAATAGCAATAATAGTAATAGTAGTAATAGTAATAATAATAATGTAGTTTTACAAAAAGAAACATTGTACAAAAGGCGAATTTAATGGCTAGTGGCATGATTATTATTATAAAAAAATAATTACATAATTTTCCCTGTTATCCCTTCATCAAAACACGGCTGATGAACTTCTTATTGCAAATACCCATTGCATCTTGAAACATCATCGCATCAAAACTTATTTGCATGGTGTTAGAAAATCCAATCATAATTACTCTCCTAATGATGGATACATCAGGCAAATGTAGGTGGAGTGAGTTGAAATTAATCACGCATAACACAAGCAAACATTATCACAAGTAGAATACATATAAGACACAGTAGCTGAACCCACGTACCACATTTTAAAAAAACGTGTTTTCCACACACACATACGAAGAGCAGAAATATTTTGAAGAAGTTATCGCACTTCCGCAAGACTCGAATATCGTCGAGTGTCTGCGATGGTTACCATAAACCTATTTTATGAAGGCTCAATAAAATATTAAGATTTTATTTCGCTCTGTTGTTTTTTATTTACCATAAGTATATCAGTGTAATAATAAAAACTGTAGAATTATTCAAGAACTTTTTAAAAAACACGTTTCCTGGATACACATTGTTTACCACGAACAATGTAAATTAACACATTTTTAGAAGTAAACAATGTGTATGCCTGAATGGGGGTTCACATTCAGAGTTCGGGATACATCTAGCACCGTTGCTAGTTATTGTTAATCTAGCACCTGTACTGGATGCATCCGGCGAATCCTGTTCAGGCACGCAGATATATGAGTGATGATTTTACGTGTTTATATTATAGAGTTGCACTACTTCCTACACAATATTCTGAGCTTCGTGTCTGTAACACTATAAACAAGGTGGGCAAACTAGCGGTGGTGCGGTAATGAAATGCAAATATGCCTGCATGTTCCTGCAAACCACTTTATGTTGCAAGTATAAATAACAGGTGACTTCTTAGTACTTTGGTGTTTGCTTTGCGGTATCGTGCTTCCCTAACGTATAACGTTTAATTTACTGTTAATTCCTAATAACATGTTGTTTATATCGCAGCATCGCAAGTGAAATTAATATACTTACTAGTAGTACCCTATCCTGGGCTCTCTCAAGTGGTAACCTTCACCATAAGAATAATAAATATCATATGGAAATGAAACTCGCGCGCCGAACACATTCAAGGTCGCATAATAGTCTACAGTTTCGCATCGTATCATACAAGCCGTCAGTCGGGGCCGTCCGCACCGCCTGACGCCACTCGTTCGATATGATACATTGCCACCTTGTTTTTTTATAAAACTATTGATAAAAAATGATTTCATGTTTTTAAAATTAATTAAACTTTATAATGAATAACTATACAATGTAACTAACCTACTAAATAAAACTGCTAAATAAAAAAGATATAATAAATTACTAAATAATTGACAGCCCTCATGGCATCCGTGGGCGACAGAGGGACGTTACTGGCTGAGGGGGGCGGGAAGTAGGTGTTTATTTCACAACTTTTAGGACATTCAAAAAGGAGATTCACTTCTATACTCGTATTATTTATTATTCCTACACCTTTACATGGCCTATGTACTTATATGGGATATGTAGGTAATATATTATGTATTTTTGCAGACTGAAACACTGAATTTGTTAATGATTCTGAGTTAATTGACATGTGCTTTGAATTTAACAGACATATAACCGTAACCAGCCCTTTAAACATCCACTACTGGACATGAGCTTCCTCGTGTACATTGTCTCGTGGCGTTTTAGTGGGTTGAAGAATTTACTCTTTTAGAGGTAGTGTAATTCTTCATGAGTTGTAGCAGGGCGGCTTTGTAATGTCTTAGTCACCTTTACCACACCCTAGGTACCTAGGTAAAAGGATACCTAGTGCTATTCTAAAGGCTGTAAACATCATACGGTCATTATGATTCAACACGAGGTAACTTAAAAATTCAAGGCAACTCAAACTCAAGGTAACTAAACACGGTTAACACAAGGTAACTCAAAATTTTGAACTATCTTATTTAAATAAATACAAATAAAACAATTCAACTAACCAATATTCATACATCAGGATGAATGTTGTTGCCGCACTGGTCTTTATATATTAATAATATATATGTGTGTATATATATATATAAACGTAATATATAAAACCGGTAGCTGCAAGGGCTTAGTCAGGATTTTATTCAGGGTGGGGCAAAGCAAACAATGCTTTTATAATTTAAATAGAGGTAATGTAATGTTACTTATTCTTTATTCTTCCCTATGTCAAGGGGGCAAGCGTCCTCACCTGCCCCACCGTGGTTACGCCCATGGTTAGCTGTAAAATATTTTTACAAATAGTTGTTCAACTACGGTCCGAATGTTGTGAGTAATCGTAACTTTAGAGCCAGATGGCACAGTTCCCAACCGAGCCTTTTGCGGAAATATGTCTGAAAACTTGACCGTCTGTTCTCAACAGTCTGCTTTATGATTTAACCACTAAATTCATTTCTCACGAATTCGACAATTAATATATAGTATATTTTCTATTATCTCGCATAACGCCTTAAACTAGCAATCCAGAGAAGTAAAGCCGATGATACAAAAACGTATAAATATCTAAATCTCTCTGCGTTTTCAACCGTCTATATAATGGGGAATGTTCTTTTTTTTATGGACGAAGGCGGCAGACGAGCATACAGTCCATCAGTTACCATCAGGTGTGATGGTAAGCGGATACTGTCGCCCATAGACATCCGTGATACATGCCAACATTAGTCCAAAATGACAATCGTTGGCACGCCTCTGGATGCGCTGCCTACCTTTGGAGATATAGGAATGGATTTGGAGAAAGGGTTGGGAACATGGGAAGGGATAGGAGGGAAATGGGCTCTGGTACATCTCACTCACTACCGAAACACGTATGTACATTAGGGAAATAAGATAAAGTGAAATAAGTAGTTTTTTGTGAGAGAGAGGTAGCGTGGCCAGTCGAGCGCGCCCAGCGGCTTTTGGATTGTAGCATACACTCTCCCCCTCAATGTTCTGAAGAACTTGTTCAATTTTATGCCAACTTCGGGTTTTTACCATCGCACCGCTTGTCATCGTCGTGCGGTTCATCCGCACTCCCTTGGTATCGTGTCGCTTCGTACAGTGCGGTCAAAATACACTTTATACTGCCAACACGAAAGTTGTGGATTGAACTGCCAGCCGAGGTTACGCTACAACATGGGGCTCTTCAAGAGAGCTGCAAGCCCCCTGGTGTTGCAGGTGTCTATGGGCGGCGGTGACCACTTACTACTCCAACTGTAATCTACTCTATAAAAAAAAAATTATATAAATTCCCGTTCAAGAGTTTTAGTCAACTAACATATTTTGATTTCTAAGTCTGTATTAAACTTAGCAAACATTGTTATTTCATTACCGCCTCCAACTGCAACTTCTGCAACACACGTAGCAAAGCGAAAACAAAATAGACTTGACTCACTAGTTCGATTTGATTCGCCAGTGCCGTTGTGTGGTCCAGTTCTCCTGTTACTACAGTTCCACTTCGTAGACATACCCTTCCGTCCGTATAAATAAATCACTGTTCATTACGTAAGCGAATGTTTTATAGTACAGGATGTAGTGTTGCAACACTCTGAGCCATCACTTTTTAATGGACTCTCTTAATGTTTTATGCCGCGCGAAAACGTCGTTTAGAGCTTTTGCATTTGCTGAGCCAACGATTTGATTATTAAGTACGTGGGACTGTGTATAATCAAGTTGTTAAAAGTGAGTTAACTTTGCCCCCTTTTGATGCATTCGCAAATTTTACAAAGAAATTAAACAAAGCTTTGTGCATTTCATTTCAATGTACTTATACGGTGTGCTCCTCTCAATGCGTCCCTACAGAAAAAATATGAATGGCTTATAATTTATAGTTCTGGAATGTGATAGAATTTATACTTGATGGATGGGAAAGAACCATAATGCATTTCACAGACAATTAGGAATGTCTAATCAAGTAAAACGGGTTTCGAAACTAACTGAGAGTTATCACAACACGTAATTATTACTTACGTATCTATCTCATTCTATCCCGTGCCATCCCATTCCATTTAACTCAGCGAAGCAGTATGGGATGCAAAAAAAATCCTATGTCGTTCTGTTCTTTTTCCAAAGATGAAGGAAGGGAGCCAAACTCAAATTCCTAGATAGATATTTATCTACCTAAATAATCCTAAAATAAATAAATAATCCTAAATGTGGGAAACGGACCTGCATATTTGTCTAGGTTCGTCATTTTTGATAGATTTTGGCTCAGATGACCTTGAGCGACAATAATCATTTGCCATTTTTTCCATAAACAATATCCACAACAAGCTTAATTTCTTATCGAGATATCGAATTAGGTAATTTGTTCAAAAAAAATTATAACAATTACGACTTAATTCTAAATTCTTATAATAATATTAATGTAGTATTATATCATATAAGTTAAAGAAGAACACAATAGTAATCTTTGAGGGCGAGAGTGCACGCTGCAATCCAACAGCTGCTGGGGGCCCTCGATTACTTTTACACTATCACTCTCTACGCCTAACACATATAGATTGTAATCTTATCCTGATGACATACGAGCTCTATAGAACTGGACGTTGTTCAGTTAAAAGTATCCAGATGTAGATAGTTAACTTTACGTAGAAATCCTCCGGTTTCCTTTAGCTCGTTATCTCGCGAGCCTTAAGGATGTCTTACACAAACCGTCAGCCAAAGTGTATCTTAAGGTTAATGAGGTCCTGAAAACGACCTGAACCATTAAAAAGCCGCATGGAAAGATAAAATGTTATGGTCTCTAGAAAAGGTCTCTTTAGTAGGATCTTCTGGGCTTTTGAGAAACCTTTATTAAATAGGTATTACATTGACTGAAACACAGTAAAATGATAACATTGTCACGGCCACTGTCGTTTATAATATCTTAATTTTGTCTGTCGTAATGAAAATAAATTTAGTGTGTATTGAGCAATATTATTAATATAATCGATTGTTTTAGTAAATCAGATGGAAACATCGGTTCTCTGTTTGTTGTTAAACTCAGAACTGAGAGTCCGATTGTAATAAAAATAGGGCTCCTTATTACATCTGGAATTATTCCTTCCTTATGTTTGCATCTATTCTTGTTACATTAGGCATATAATATTATAAGATTAATTTTACTAATTGTAAGGATTCCTAATAAGTAGTGTGTGTTTTATGTAAATTTTCTGTTTATGTTTGCTTGTAATGACTACCTACTGTTATATCTTCCCCAACAATTAAAAAATATACAAATAGCTATTTACATCATTTCGAAATATGTTATTCGCTGACATATTTCATCACCTATCACCACGATTTACGATGACATACTTACCCATAAACTACACATATTTTATTCACGCATTTCTCTTTCGATTCATTTATTTTTTAAAGTATAATACGTCCACTAGGAATTGACAACATTCCACTTGAGAAAAAGGTCTGGGGGCTATCTTTTGTTAGCAAAACTTAAAAGATAAGAAATAAAGTTAGATTTATCACTGATATAGACAGATAGATAACACAAACACAACCTGTCCGTCGCGGTGTGTCTGGAACTTCGCACACCCACTCGTACTTCTCGCGCTGCTTGTCGTTATTGCAAAACACGAAAAGGCCTAATTACGCTATAGTAAATTTTAAACATTCGTCAAATGTGAAGTCAAAGGAGATATTTCGTTTCATCGGTGATAGGTTATCCATCCAGTAAAATTTACTCGTGAGTTAGTCGTAAATACAAAATAAGTGACACGTTTCGTTCCGTACAATTTAACTAACTTGCATTGTTTGTGGTATTTATTATTTTATTTAATCACATGAATTCGTTTAAGCAGTTCATGTGAGAAGTCTTTACAATTGACACACACGTTGCACGCATTTTAACGTCAAACAAACTGCGTCCGCGCACCTCGCTCGCCCACTTTACGCGCGCATTCGTTTTTACGGCGCCAGTTGTTTTGCTCGTTTTTTTATACGATGCTTCGTTTGCTTTCTCTTTCTGTAATTATATAAAAATCGTAATAAGCACATTGAGGGCATTCAACCAAAAGAGAGTTAAAGATAATGAAGCTTCTGTGTTGTGGAGAAGAGACCTAATTTCTATTGGGTATTTTTAAGATGCACACACCATGCTATTAGTTTGATTTTGTTAAATAAGGACGTTAAAAGCAGTGGTCTTAATTTGAAAAAAAAAACGCTTATTGAATTCGTAAGCTCTCATAAATTTCTTCTGAATGAAAATTTATACCCGTATGAATGAAATTTATATTGCTATGCCTATATTATATTAATGACATAACTGACCATAAACAATATTTGAATATAATATTATCTGAGAAAAAGGACTTTATTTTCGGTCTAGTGAATTGAGTGAATATCATTGAGACTAGTGAATTCTTAAAAAAAGTAACAATTTTTTTATTGTATTATAATATTTAAGCAGAATCTTAACAACGATGTTTTAAGTTAGAATAGCATAATCGAAATCAGTAATGATATGGTCCATGTCCAGTTATAACGTTACAAATAAGCCTTGATTGTGATAAAAGTGCTATAGGTACATTTTCAGATTATCACGCAATATATGCAAAAAGGGGGCAAATAACACCATACGTTATTTCCTACTAGATTTTTTTTTGTTTTGTATAGCAACGTCGCCGGCGATCTTATCTCAACCCATGTTTCAACTTGTTACATTGTATTCAAGAATACCACACTGACGCGTCGCACTGATCACAAGATAAGTCGAGATATTTTGACGTGTGAAGTAAAAAAAAAAATATGTAATAGACATAGGTGATACGACGTCTGATAACATTGTAATGGAAATGTATATTCATAATGTTTTTGTTAATATCAAATGTTAGGACTAATTAGATGTATGTTCCGGAAAATTTGTTTGAGTTCGTAAAAGTTATTATATGCATTTTTTATTGAATGAAAACGGCAGACGAGAAGACAGTCCACTTGGTGATTGGTGACTGGTCCAATTGGTGACAGATCCGCGATACATGCCAACATCAGTCGAAAATGACAAACGTCCGCGCGGCCAGAGGAAATTTAGGAACGCATTTGGAGAAAAGGGAAATGGGGTACAGGAAGTACAGCGGGATATTACGTCTTCCAATCCTCTTTGGGTCAATGAAAAAATCTGAAGCATATGTAACTTACAAACGTGTACTGAACTCAAAAAAATCGATCTTCAATAGCGAGTGATTACAATGGAGGATTATTCCCTGCTGGACATTACTCGTCCAGCTTATGGCACTACCGCGGCACTACATATACTTTTTCAGTATGTGTAAAGTAAAAACGCTCCATTAAGAATTACGTATACGTTTTCAGAGCTCTATTACAAGTCTTTGAGTCTAAGTCTAACTATTTTGTGTATTTTTTTTATATATAAAATAGGCGGCAGACGAGCATACAGTCCACGTGATGGTAAATGGAAACCGTAACTCATGGACATCCGCGATACATGCCAACATCAGTCTAGAATGACAAACGTTTGCACGCCCGCGGATGCGCTGCCCACCTTTGCAGATTAAGGAATCGATTGGAAGAACGGGTCGGGAAAGAGGGATAAGGGATAAGAGGGATGGGGAGGCATAAGACGGGATGGAAATGGGCTCTGGCATATCTTACTCACTACCAAATCAGGTACCAATGTACATTAGAATCACTCACTCATCAATGTACTCACTCACTACCGAAATATGTGCGTACATTGGGGAAATACAATAAAGTAGGGAATGCAGTACATTTCAAGGTAGTCTTCAGTGAGAGAGCGGTAACGTGGCTAGTCGAGTGCGCCCAGCGGCTATGGGAATGCAGCGTGCACTTCCCCCCTACAATAAAACTAAATCACATCTAAGTAGTTGTTTATTATTTTCATTTACACAACCGACGTTGACGTTCACTAAAATATCCAATTCCTTACTTAATCCCATGAATATCCCGGCTGAAGCATAAACGTGATATTTATTCCCTCATTAACACAGCCCCACATTATACACAAGTTGTTGCCTCTCTTAGGTGTCATATAAACAGTTGGTCCTGCCGGGCGCAATATTAATTTGCAACTTGTTGATGATCAGGAGGCGGCACGTTTATCGTGAGCGTCACGGCAGCCCCCCACACATTAATCACGTGACCTCACCTCGCCCCAACTACAAAGAACAGGTACAGGTAGACTGGACAGAAACCTAACACTAGCTGTCTGTAAGCTATTTGCTATACAGGTAAGACGCTATCGTAAAATGAAATTTTCTTTTACACCTTCGTTTTTACTGAATATGACGATTTCAAACGCCATACATACCATTAGCCTGTGGTTCTTCACTATTGGGTGAAGGTTCCTAGGCTCGCCACCGCATATGATCTCCGATTCTTCTCATCCAGCCACTACCGGCGAACTTCTACAAGCCGTCGTCGGTCCACGTAACTGAAGATCATCCCACACTGCATATCCCGGGACATGACCTCCATTCAACGACTCGTCTACATCGGTGGCTTTGCCCTTATAGATACCACATGCAATCTTGAATTTTTTATACATATCAGTTTTAAAACTCAGTATTAAAATACTGTGTTTCTATTCGAGAAATCGTAATATTCTGATAAAATTAACTTAAATGAAACGTGTGCTTCTCATAAAGTTATAATGTAGAAAACGTTGAAACAAAATATTGCGTAAACATTACATCCATAAAAGATTTTTATGATAAGAGAACATCTCTGTCGAAGCAATTACCGTACTCATCATAACCTAGCTCCACTATGTAAGTTTTGATGTTATAGTTTACACAGAAGTCAGGGCTGACATTCCCGTAATACCAGTAACCAGTAGCATTATAAGCTTAACCTCATATCATGTTCTAAACCAGGGGTGGCCAACTTGCTTAGAACAGTGATCTACTTGAAAAAAATCTGACCTCTTGCGATCGACTAAATTTTGCTTTAGTGGGACAAATAAAACAGTAATTAGATAGCTTTTTATTAATATTAACTATGTAATAGTAAAATTCATATCAATAAGTTACAAAAAAATAATAAGAACTTTGTGCTTTCATTTCTTCTGACATATTAACAAAATCAGGAGTATAATTTGATAGTGTCAACCTTAACAAAAAATTTTATACCGATATTTTTTTTAATATACCTTCGCGATCGTCCACTCTGTCTTTGGCGATCGACTTGTTGGTCACCCCTGTTCTAAACTCTCACATACACTTAAGAAGTGTTTCTAAAAACCGTTTTAAAAAATAATGTTTCATGAATAAGTGGTAAAAAAGTTTAGAACACGAAGTCTACAAATACTGAAAATAACACAAAAATTTTGGAAAATAAAGTTATGTCTCGAACTTTATTATACTCGAGGGAGGAATTCTTTGATAGTTTTCCCCACTTCTTGCTAAAAATCTACTGCGAAATAAAAATGTCTATAAAAATTTTGTAACGTAGTTAACCACAAAGAACATTGCCTTCTGCAAAATATACTCCACTCTATAAGCCTGTAGCGACGTCATTCCACCCTAAGGTGAGACGCGATGGCTTATTAGGGGAACTTACAACTTTGGGGTCGAGTTTACCTTATATGGGGACACAGGGGAATATGTTTACTCGGTCC
Source organism: Sesia apiformis (assembly GCA_914767545.1). NCBI lineage: Eukaryota > Metazoa > Arthropoda > Insecta > Lepidoptera > Sesiidae > Sesia > Sesia apiformis. Next base: position 5,597,577 of record OU611958.1, read on the forward strand.
AGCCGTTACCATGATATCTGAACGAGTAAACTCTGTACGACAGTAATAACACTGTTTCATTCACATTACACGTGACAGAGAAGGATAGGTGTATTTAGATTCTGAATTCGAGGAGGGTGATGAAGATCATGTCAGCCCAAAGGAGGTATTACTCTATGAGCGTAAAACAGAACTACCTACCTTAGGCTCATGGGAAATATAAGTTTAGCTACTTAAGTGGAGGAACCGTTAATCAGTATTAAAATTTAAAACATCTGTAATATTGGATATTTTAATTTATCTAATTTTGCAGATATGACGATATCTGCAAAATTAACCAAAATCTATACTACGTTGAAAGGATTCTTTTGTTTAGATACCATTCCATTCCTTACCATAAGCGTGCGTCTTTCCGCTGTTGTATAGAGACCTCGATTTAAATATCACAGATACATTTTATGATCAATCAGTGCCGGATTAAGGGGGGGCTAGGGAGTATAGCCCCAGACCCCGCATCCCGGTGGCCCTAAGCCCTACCATTTAAAAACTCTTATATCCCAAATTTATAAAATTGCTCGCCTTAAAAGGGCATCTGCTCTCAAATAGTCCCGGACCTCCGATAACCTTAATCCGACACTGTTCTCAATTACGGCCTTTCAAACACATTTCCACAAATTATTGCCATTATTAAATCCCATTTACATCATGAAATATTTTAGTCAAACTAATTATTTATTAAATCAAATGAACCCATAACAGATGATGGAATGGTATACCTACGTGAACATTTGTAAAACATATATATATAGGTACGTCAAATCATTACCAACTGTTCTATGTTTGTATATATTGATGATATAGTAATGCGTGCGTAAGATGTACCATTACTCCCGGTACGACGATACGGTACAACGCTCGCAAGACATGGACCATTAGACCCAAACCCAGACGTATTAATACCAGAACATTATTATTAATAAATCAGCGACGAGAGATAATTTTGCCACAACCAAACCGAGGCTAATAAATCTGCTACGTTCCGTAATGTTAGCTTCCGGTTTCTTGATCCCGGCCAATATCTGTGCAATTTATGCTATACTTTTGTCGTGCTAATATAATTATAATTTTGTGAATTATTAGTGGGAAGTGAAAAGCAAATGAGTTGGTATGTGACGACGTTATCCACTCAAGCGATGACCTTTGACGTTATATTGTTTCTGAGATGTAGAAATCCCAACCCGCCGTAGTGGTAGAGTTGAGAATTAAATGTATAATTTTGAAAATTCTACAGTAAATAAGTCCGCTTGCTTTATCTGAAATATAAAACTAGAATAAATAAGATTTTGTTTTCACAATTTACAACAAAAGATACTAAAATTTTCGAAATGTATTGTGTGAAGTAATGTATTTCAAATTCTAAACATAATCAAAGACTAAAGCATCTGACGGATTTTAAAATGCCTAAGTATTTATTCAATTATGTCTAATTGTATCGAATCATTAGAGAAATTCTCTTTCTGTTATGGAAGTCGTTTATATAAAAATTGTATGAATAGCTTGTTAGCGTTTTACCAGTTAGTCTCAGAATGCAGGCGTGAAGCAGAATCGTTAAGGGTATGCACATTGTGCGATATCAATCGATATCAAACAGTAACGTCCCACTGCTGAGCATAGGCATTTCCTTAGTAATTACGAGGTGGTTAAGGGTTATAATCCACCACACGAACTTAGCGGCTTGACCGATAATATCAATATTTTTGAAAATTACAAAAATATTATTTTTTATTTTTTCTCCGTTAAAAATAATCTTTAGTTACATCAAACTGTAGCTATATCTAGCACAAAATGCTATATTTTTTAAAACGTATAATTGAGAAGAAGCGAAAAACTTTGTTTGGTTTATTCATCAACAATCTGAAAATGTTATTTGTCTTAATGAAATCAAATAGAAGCTTGCTATAAAATCGCCCCGTGATGACAATGTATTGCAGTGGACATTACAGATAGCAAAGCGTGTTATAAAACGCTGCGCCTATCTCTTCATACACATTCTAAAGCACGGTCATAATTTTCGATCTTTGAAGCCAAAGGGGAGTTCTTCGGTATTAGGGGCAGAATGTCGCAATTGGTCTTATACAAAAGGACATATTTTTGGTACGTGAAAATTGGTTTGGGGTTATAACGACGTGACGATCCTCCGTGACTATTTTAAGCTCCAGAGAGTAATCAAACGTTTCATTGTTGCACACCTTGTGCAGGATTAAATGTAGAATTAGGTTCGAATTATTTTGATTTAAGACCAGTCGCATCTGCTTGATGCGGCATAAAAACATTAAAATAATGATTAGATTTGTGTGATTGTGTATTTAACTGACTTTGACTTTTATGTTTATTTTATATTTTCATAGTTTATTTTCTTCGTGTTAGTTGCATTTCAATAAAAGTTTGTTTTTAAAAAGTTCTTTAAGTTTAATTTATTCACTCTTTTAGTACTAATGCTAACAACGACGCCCATCTCGCCGAACCAGACGCTCAAGCTCATGTCACTAATTTTTTGTCTTCAAAAATGCGAACCCATCAAAATTAGCTCAAACACGAAATTACTACTGTTGGCCGTTGAGGAGTTCCACAGTGTGCTGGTCTTCTTGGGTGTAGTATCAGGTCAAGGTCATGACTCTAAGGTGTTGTCATTAAAACTACGAGCTCAAACACGACGTGTCCACTGTTCGCCTTTGAGGAGTTCCACAGTGTGCTGGCATTCCTATCTGCAGCATCAGGTCAAGGTCGTCTGATTATTATATTGTCATCGGTTTTATTATACATGCGTAAAATTTGAGGCACTGTACAAGTAGAAGTGGGTTAAAATCGATTTGCAATATTTGACCTAAACTAACCAAACAGCTAACGAACATGTGAAGTTTAATAAAAGCTTGTAATAATAGAAATACAAAATAAAGATGCATGTAAAGGATATGTTAGTGAAAATTACTAAAGCTATACGTAATGTGAATAATAATGGACTTCAAATGACAATTTACTGTTTCAGATCAACTTTAATGTTGCGTTTGAATTTTAATACTGATTAAATTATGACAACTATATCAGATCATCAGCCTCTCCGCTGCTTTCCCAAAGGTCTCGAAAGGCCTTTCCCAACAACACCCACACACGATTTTCGGCTTATCCACCTACCACTGGCGAACTTCTTCGAGTTGTCGGTCCACCTGTCCAGAGAGCGTCTCTCACTGCGCTTCCTGGTACGTGGCCTCTATTTAACAATTCATCTCTCCCATCAGTTATCGGTCCTGCAGTAAATATGACCTGCTCATTGCCATTTCAGAATGCTGATTCTATGAGCTGTATTAGTGACATTAGTTCTTTGGCGAATTTCTTCGTTGCGGATCTTAACTCGCAAAGAAACTCCGAGCATAGCACCTTCTATAACTCTACTGCATATGACCTCATATGCATATTCGAAGAGTACTAAATAATCATTATCGTATGCACTTCTACCACTAGCTCTAAGTTTAAAAAGTCAGTTGTGTGTTGAATGTCGTTCGTTAAAACATTCTTGGCCATATGTTATATCAGTTTATGACATACAAGATCAAATATGGAAACAAGCACATAACATTTGAATATTTTTATTATAAATTTTGTATAAACAAGTGATTCTACTGGTCAATGTTCAAACTATTTGTTTATAATGAACTTGATTGATTGAATGTTATGGGTGTTATAACGATGCCAGCGTACTGTGAACTGTAACAATTTCTAGCGTATGAAGCTGTTTGTATAAAATTAAAGGGTCGTTATATCGGTAGGGGTCATTCCAAAATGGATAAAACCATAAACCATAAAAATATATTCCGTGATTATTTGTGTGGAATGTGAATATATAGATGCTATTCTTTCTTTTATAAAATACATAAAACTCTTCTTTAAATTACAATAACCTAATGCATCATAATAAGCATTCCTAATATTAAGTAAGACATCATTGAAAATCTGCAATTTAATCTGATTACTAGATTTTTCAAAAAATGTCACGAGCTCGGCGGTGAAGGGAAAACATGTTGAGGAAACCCGCATGCTCCAAAAATAAAATTAAAAATCTGTAGTATGTGTATCCACCAATCAGCACTGAGCACTCGTGGTGGATTATAGCCCGATACCCCCAAGTGATTAACTAGGGGAGATCTGTGCCCTTCAGTGGGACATTATAGGCTGATGATACATACAACATTTAGTGACCCCTAGCGTAATCTTTATTTGTTTTTGAAACATTTTATTTCTTATAGTTCGCCCAAAATTATTTCCACCGTTAGTTTTCAAACCTCACTTTAATCTCACTTACAATCCAAAGCGCACCTATATATTATTTTACACAGTTCTACCATGAGCTCGTCGGCACTAAAACAAACGAACTCAGCAGGTGTCATCGGCGACGTGATGTCAAATCGGTCACACTCACCGATGAGAGCGTGAATCAACTACTTTATTAGGGTTCCGTAAATCAATGTTTGTTTACTCTAAATCAATTCGAAACATTATTTAAGCGGTTTGAAAATGCTTCTAGAATGATATAAAATACATTTTATAATTTAAGAGTTTATTTTCAAAAATGACACAATTTTTATAAAAAGTAGTGACAATAGATTAAGTATAGTGACATTAATATGTTAAATAAGATTATTGTAAAATTTAATTTGTTCTTATGCCATTAATACTGTGTAAATATTGTACGCCTGATATGGGTTAACAACTGTATCAAATTGGTGGGTAACAAATTTTTGCAGTTTACAATAAATTGGTATATTTTGATTCTAAATATATTTTTTCAAATTTTAATTTTAATATTAAGATTCATAAATAAATTACATAGTATTTAAGATTATAAACTTTTGTAATCGTAATTGAACTAGCCGATATTTCGGCTATACCAAAATAACTATAATATCAATTATTATAACTAATATTATAATTATTATAACCATAACTATAAATAACAATAATTAAATTACATATTTATTTTTATATTCTAAATCGGGTCTGAATGCGTACATATAATAAAGGTATTTGTTTAATTTTTACGGTGTGGTCACGATCAGCTGATGAAGACGACGGCTGGTGTAACCCGCACCGAAACATCGAGTAGGAATAAAAGGTAAACAAATATCTTTATTATACGCCTTTAAACTCGATTTAGAATATAAAATGTGTACAAAACGCGAATGTTTATATTACATATTTATATTATATGAAACACAAAAGTTATATTACATATTTCTTTTACAATATAATCGCGAACTTCGCACAACTATATAGTAAGCAACCGCGGTCATCCACCAATCCGCACTGGGCCCACGCGCCCTATAACCCCTAGTAATTTACCTATGAGACCTTCAGTGAGACGTTAAATAGGATTAAAAATAAACAATAATTATAATATGAAAAACGCAATTATATTACACAACGAAATTATGAATAATACATAGAGTTTGTAATGCAAATGAACGTTTAATAACAATTATTATGTGAATGCAAACAATGAGGTTAATATGATTAAAAGCCATTTAATGGAAATTTAACGTGACAAATTTCGACTGAAATGCAGTTATGGCATTGTTGTTTAATAATTTGACGGTTACATTAAATGTGGAAGTAAAACAATGCTAAGCGAAACATGCAAGTGGAATTAAATTACTTGAAAACTACAATATTACAAAAGCAAAACAAAATTACCTGTAAAGATATCACCTACACCTTATGTTATCCTTGAGTCTTCCTTTTCCTTTAGATATCAGAGAATTTAGTTGCCTAAGCAAATCGAGATATGGTACATTCACAAATTGATTTGGATTCCTCACCCTAAAATCGGACTCTTGTTTAAGTTCAACAAGGTTTGTTAAAGTGGAACGGAATATCAAATGTCTTATATCTCTTGCTCCTTTCGTGCAGTTTAATACTATATTTCTCCCTTTCATGTAAACGAAATAATAAAACATACAGAATCTCCATACAGAAGTTCAATTGCACTCCTTACGTTTTTGTTCTTTTTAACCCTGTCCCACGCGCCACCTGCCGGGCGGCCATTATATCCGAAACCGAACCACGACTATCGCCTCGAATGAATATGATATTATTTTGATTGCTCTTTCTAATGTTTACTTTACGGTTAGGTTGTACGTTATGTCTATATTTGTTTTCGGTTTTATCAATTCAATAAATCGATTTGAACATATCATTAACTTTAATGTAATTCTGAAGATTTGAAGAAAATATGTTGAGTAGTATTTCTATTATATATAGTTTAGGAAGGACCGGTAGTGCCTACATAAAATAATTAGTAATAACAGCTTTGATTATTAATTATTGTATCATGTAGATAACAATAAAGCTGAAAGGTAACATTATTAACCACGTAAGTAAAACCCGAATTAGTAGTATAAATAAAACATCAATTCTCACTTAATGTACCTATAATGTCTGTTATGCTCTGACTTCTTAATTAATCTCGTTTTAAACATCAGTAACACGAGGACATCTGAGAAAAGATAACGCTAAAAGATTTCTCTTTTAATTCATCATTCATTTCATCACCCGTTTCCTTCTCCTCGAGCGTAACTCAAATTATAATTTATCACACAATCTTATCACTTTAGCTACTGAAGCGCAACACGACGTAACATTTCGTTGATACTCTTTATGTAATTTTGTTAATTAATTTAATTTCAAGCCGCTCTTGTTCAGATCGTATACAGAGATTTCGGCATCCGTCCTCAGATGTCACATCGTCTGAACGTAAACCCGAGATCCGGGAGCTGAAACTCTTCGAAAACCATTTTCTCTTATAAACTTTGTATACATTGACGACTTCCTATTACTCTTTTGGCTTGTGGAAGAAACAGAGGGCGCAATGTAATTAATAGTATTATAAATTAACTCCCCTGAGAACTGTTCTATTATTTGTAAACGTCTCATATGACAGATACGTTGACGGGATTAGCGTTAATTTTTTGTCACTCCATTGTAATTTTAGAATTGAAAATGAGTCACTTAATCTGCCCTTTATTTTAGTATCTTTGGAGACATAGGCAACATCGTTGTTTATAAATATTATTAATATTTTTTAATTTCTCTAAATGTTTTTATATTTACCTATTCGATATTTTGTTTTTGTTGGTACATGTGACCACTTTCGTATAATTTCATTTGGCGATCAAAATAAATAAATGTTCCTTGTTCATATGGACAGCACAAAATTGATATAATTTTTTAACGAGCAATAACAGAGTAGCACCTCGTAAAACGTTGATGAACTTTTATATTTCCGATCATAGTATTTGCGGTTAAGGTTTCTTGTACACAATATTTTTGGAATAAATATTGGATTTTATTTTTAAATACTTTTGAATTGAGGCAAACAAAATTAAAACACATTTATTCTTATTGAATTGTTATTCTGTTATTATCAAAAAAAAATCGAGTTATTAACTCTGGTTAAAAGAACTCATTAAAGAACAGAACAAAGAACATGGAGAGCCATTAAGTTGAAAATAACTCACAACTCAAGTTAAAGTTTAGTTAATTGCGGTATAATAGGACAACTTAAGTTAAAATGTTAATTTACGAGTAGGTAGGTATATAATGACGGAGTGCTACAATAGACATGTAGAACAAAACTATTAAGTAAAGTAAAGAAATTTAACAATAACTCCAATTAAAGTAATAAACGAATGGAAAGACCACAAACTTTTAATAAAAACTCTTTTGTAAAAGATGCTTTAGCACTAAATAATAATTTAATAAGAAAAAGGGTAAAAAGGACATCAAAGTCGATAATAAACATTGACTAACTGTTATTTACGAGTGCCTATAAAACAGTTATAGTTTCAAGTTTACCATCTCGCATCACAAATTGCGTTTTATTGGGATATTGAAGCGTTTATGACGTGATCGATATAAGGAATGGTTACGTTGATACAACGGAGTTTAACGGAGGGGACATCGGTATTTTTGTTTCGAAAAGCCGGTAAAATTGTTAGTAGAAGGAATAAAATGACATTTTTTTCAATTAACGTTTAACACATTTTGTATTTTGCAAGGTCGGCGGCGCGCCCGCATACCCCCTGGTGTTGCAGGTGTCCATGGGCGGCGGTAACACTTACCATCACGTGGGACCGCTTGCTCGTCCGCCCACTAACCTATAAAAAAAAAAAAAAAAGTAGGATAAGCTAAAGAAAATCAATTTATAACATATCGCAATAGTTCCACGATAAATTTTCGAGTTTCGGACAGTGCTCAAAATGAAAGAAAATAATAAAAATAAATAAAATGTGTACAAGTGTAGCGGTATCCAACCTACTTTGATAAAACTAACTTAGACTCTGGAACTGTATGACAGCGACAACGATAGACTGGCCTAGAGAAATCTAAATAATTATTATTTAGATTTCTATGGACCCCTGAGACAGCCAATAGACGAACGATTAGTCAATGAAATTAAATTTTAAATAATTTTTAGAGTTTTAATATTCTTGAACGACGACATAAATTGTTCATTCATTCTAAGATTCATTTTACCATATAAGAACAAGGTATGTATTAAACAGATAGAGGAAGAAAGTGGAAGATTAAGCAAGGAATACATTAACGAATTAAATTAAGTTTAAAAATGCAGTTTATTTAGCTTAAAATGCAAGTTACTGAACGACTCTAAGGTAACCGAATAAATGGACATTCCCAAATATCAGAAGCTATATCAAGTAAATTTACATATATATGTCCATTAAGTGTAATACTGAGACTGAAAAGGAAGAGGTTCCACCGATCTTATATGGAAATTAATGAATTGAAGAATCATCAAACTTTTTATCAACCCAAACATTATCATTCCACGTGACCCGTCTACGCGACCGAACCGTTAAATTATACACCCAAGGTCCGTAGTGCGTCATTACGTAAGAAATGCGCACTAATGCATCTCATTCTCTATTTTGTCAAATTATAGACCGCTCGTGGTAGTAATCTCACGAAATAAGATAATGGCTTCGAAGTGAGTGAGTTGACTCGTTAGTGATGTTGACATTCGCATGAGGTGAAAGTTTCTTTGTAAAATGCAATACGTAGTATACTAGAGACAAATAGCTCATGAAAGGTAAGTTAAGGTACTGATCGACGGGAGTTTGCATGTTCTACGAGTACAATATGAGGTAATGACATGACATAACTATCATAACTTCAAATGACATAACTATGTGAACTCGCTTCCTAAGAGGGCTTGTCTAAGTTGCCGCAAATGTAATAATATACGATGTGAAATACATATGGTTATAGTTATTGAACTACACTCGCATGCTAAGAGGTTGACCCGCCATAAATGCTGTGTTTTGAAGGTTTATTTCTCGAATTATAGATAATTTGTATCTACAAAACATTTATATTTTATTAAAAATTTGGTAAATTAATTTTTAGGCAGCCTCCCATTTCCTACTGTACTGGATTTGGACCTAACTTAAAATAACTCCTGCAACATAGGCAGTGGCAGTGAGCATAGGCATTCTAATGCATATTGTCCCGTGCACGAAGGATGTATGGCGTTGAAACGCCACGCTGGTCATGTCGGTTTCCGAGTCCACTCTTTCAGAGGTGGTGTAGGCTTGTGATAGCTTGTTATCCCTTAGTCGTCTTTTATGACAACCACGGGAAGAGATGAGCTGGTACTATTCTTAAGCAGACCGACACCACTCGGTCACCAACGTCTAAGTGATTTAAATGTTTTTAAATTGGAGTACTGGATTTGGTAGATTCTTAACTACTACGACACCTAAATGTTTTAGATGTCGATGTTTTATTTTCAAATGTCTACACCTAATTAAAGATACCTAATTGTTATATATTATTTGAATATGTCGTTGATTCTATATCAACCACAAAGCCAACTAAATATTTAAACTGTCAATATCTAATTAGCGCCACCTAAAGGCCCACAAAGGCGGAATTGCAAGATGAACCGTTTTTTTTGCATGCAATGAGGCAAGGCGCTTCTCTTATTTCAAAAATGTAAAATGTTGATTTTAATTGAAAAGGTAAAATTGCAATACTCAAAGCAGATCGCTATATCACTTCACACACGCGAACATTTTTTGTAGGTACATTGTACAGTACAAGTCCCATTAGCATAAAAATACTATCAGACGCAGATACACAAGATTAATTGTTCAGATAAGGGACGTTGAAAGAAGTAGGTACAGTCCAGCGTGATTACAGGTTAGTTGCGCTTAAGTGCGAAACATGGTGCAAATCGGTTTCCTAGGAAAACGCGTAGTCATTCGCAAGGTTACATTTTACATGACGTCGGATATAGTTTGTCAGTTCTACAAGTTCATCGTTTCCGAGACAATTTTCTGTTTAACGAAAAGAGAAATAAATGTAAAAAGGAAAATAACTATTATAATATCTCTCACATATATATACTCATACATACACGAACACAACAAACATATATTTACCTGTATGTAGAACCATAATATTGTCAAATCGCTCAACACACACACACACACACTCATATTATTTACTTGCACTTTCTTACACACATCTTCTCCATATTGCCCTTATTTCATAATTAATATACATACGAGTATGACTGATTTATAATATATAACTAATGTTTTTTTTGATTTATTGACCATTACATTATTATCATATACAGTTTATCACAGAAACCTTCAAAGCATAAAAATTTCAAAGTTATTTATTCTGTTTGCCTCCGAATGGACATAATATAATACAAATAAGTAGGTTTCCTTTTGTGCCAAATACCACGCGATTAACGCAACTCTTATGGAGATCGTCTCCGCTTATTGCTTATTGCTTCAGGTTTTATCAATTAATACTCCATATCGACTGGCCTTATCCACACTAATATAATAATAGGTAGTCGGAAAAGTTCGTGGTCTTGTTGAACGTATGACTTTATCGTGCTATATTTCTGGCAACACTGATGGCTTGAAAGTGATATACCGTTTAACAGCTGACATTTCTGTAATGGCGGCAAGTTTAAATTACAAGTTAAACGATTTTTAAAAGGGATAGTTAGAAAATTAGATAATTATGTTTTACATTTTTTTTCGACAAGGTTATGAATGTTCATTATGCTATGTTTATGAAGAAAATGCTTTATCTAAAATTACTGCATAATATTGGTTCGATCGGACTCAGGTCTGGTAATTTTGTTGATGGAATGTTCCTCGCTGTGGTCATCCTATTAAGGTAAATTTTCATGTTATCGTTGAAAACATTTAAGCAGACCGACACATAAGCGGTCATCAAATTACGGAAGAGCTTAGCATTCACCACTCAACAGTTTTGGATCTGCATAAACTGAATTTTGTAACAACAGAAACATGGTGAATAGAATTTCAATATGCGAGATGTTTCTAAAACGAAATGAAATCTACTCATTTCTGAAGAGATTGATAACAGGCGATGAGAATTGGATCATCTACGATAACAGTGTTCGAAAACGATCTCGGTCTAAGCGAGGTGAGCTATCACAAATAGTCCCAAAGCCAGACCTCACTCCAAACAAAGTCATGTTATGTGTATGGTGGAACTGGTAAGGCATTGTGTATTACGAGCTTTTGCCACATCTCCAAACGATTAATTCTGATGTCTACTGCCTTGATATCAGAAGAAAGAAAAACGCCCAGAATTAATGAAAAACAAAGGTGTTGTTTTCCATCGCGACAATGCTCGACCGCATACATCTTTGATGACTAAACAAAAATTTATGGACCTTGGCTGGGAAATTTTAATGCATACTCCATACAGTCCAAACATAGAACCTTCGGATTATTATTTATTCCGCTCTAAATGGAGTCAAATTATATTCAACAGAAGCCTGTATAAACCAATTATATCAGTTTTTCACTCAGAAGCCCCAAAAAAATTATAGCGACAGGATATTGATATGGCTCTGCCAGAAAAATGGGGAATGATAGTCGAATTAAATGGATAATATTCCGTTCAATAAACATTTATGTAACACAAAAAAGTCTTTATTATTTTCACTATAAATAGGCCGCGATCTTATCCGACTGCCTAATATTATAAATTCCAAAGTATTTTTGTCTGTTTGTTTTATATTTATATTTTCGATTCAAACGATTCAAAAAAATATTGACAGAGAGGTAACCTAAAATTCAGATTTACATGCACACTTTCTATCCCGTAGGTATATTTTTTTCCCAGGGGAATACAAATTTAAAACAAATACCATGCATGCGAAGCCGCGGGCAAAAAGCTAGTATGTTAAAAAACAATTTGTATTGTTTTATGTATAACTGAGTGCTGTGGATTTTGTAATAATAGGAATAAAAAAAAATAATGGATGACATACGACCCACCTGCTTCTTGACTTAAACTTGCAAGTGTAGCAAGCACCATAGGGCTGTGAAAGTTTCTGTTAACGGTCCCAATTTCACTCGAAACAGCAGATGCCCCTAACTGTATTCGAGGCAAAATAGATAAAATTGCATGCTATATACTCTGTTCACAGACTATGAGCTCAACTAACTGAGCTACGGAAGCTATGATAGCCATCATTGAAATTGTAACATTTTTTTATGATTTAGGTAGTTGTAATTGACAATTGTAACACATTTGTAACAAAATTCAGCGAATCAATTAACATTTATCTATGTGTGTATGTATTGTTGTACATAGGCTCTTGACTGCTAACTCTCTTGATTGGCGGTGTAAAGTGTCTTAACATTAAGTTAACATTTATTGTAAAACTGGGTAAATTCCACACTTACTGAAAGACGTCATCTATAGAAAGCATATTCTAGTAACTCAGGTTAAAAAGACTGCAAACCGTTTACTCCATTTCCACCTCTTCTTTTAAAACGCTCACATTTGCGAGCGTTTCATTAAGTGCTTCACTGACCATTATCGTTTAAAATCGACGCCCGACGTCAACCGAAATTATTACGTGAATTAAAAAGTGTTTTGCATGTCGAGAACGGTCGGAAATAAATCGAGTTCATACTGTCAATTAAAGGGGCGTCAGAGAATAATAACCCTTTGGAGTGTGTCAGGAACGGCAGCCAAGAACAGTACAGATAGAAGACAGCAAAAAATTTCACTTGGCTCTTTCTTGATAATAATAATCATTTCTGATTCAATTCAAATCCTTTTTTTCTTATTATCTGTTTCTCTTGATAAAACTTATATAGATATTTTGTTTATATAATGTATTTATTAATTTATGTATACTTTGTATATATGTATTATACTTTCTGTTATGTATATTTTGTGTGTATCTATTTATATTAATTCAGTAAGTATATTTGTAGATGTTATATTTATTTTCCCACACCATCTAATTTGAGTCTTTCTCGCACCTTCAAAATGAAACACCGATCAACTCAAAGGTTATCTGGTAGAAAATACCTTAAGGTATTAAGCTCATCTTTTGTACAATATTGTGCAATGAATTGTATACCATCCCATACAATACCATTAGTCTGTCTCTCCACTGCTGGATATAGGCATCTCTGAAAGCTCGCCACCACATACCATCCTCGCCTCTTTTCAACCATCCTCCACCGGCGAATGAAGTGTACAAGTAATTAAATAAAAAATGCATTCAATTATGAAAGTTCGGCACTTTTAACACCAACCACTAATTACGACATTTATCCACCAACAACTTAACATTTCCAAGTCATTAAGTCCAATTGACGCATTATTTCGTAAAAATTGCAACCTCTGAACATGCATGCAACTCTTCACGGCATAGGATTTTTTTTTTTATAGAGAAGAGGGCGGACGAGCAAGCGGTCTCACGTGATGGTAAGTGTTACCGCCGCCCATGGACACCTGCAACACCAAGGGGTATGCGGGCGCGCCGCCGACCTTGCAAAATCCTATTCACAGCTCTCTAAGATCTAAGAAGTATCTCTAAGAATCACATGCCTAATAAGAAGTTATCTCTTATTATGTACTAGCTGTGCCCGCGACTTCGTACGCGTGGAAAGCTTTGCATACAGCATCTTTTCTTTCCGTCAGCCGATTTCGATGAAGACACGAAGAAACAAACAAATTAACCAATAAACCCCATGAAAATCCGTTCAGTAGTTTTGGAGATTAGCGTTTTTCGATCAGACAAACAGACAGACAGGCAGATGTACATACCTACAGAAAAAAAAATTTCGAAATTGTCTTTTTGTATTCTGATACTCTTCCTTCATCGCCCCCAATCAGTTTTTGGTAAACATATTCAATGTACAGACACGCTGGTTCTACAGTTTTATTATATGTATATATTATATATACATAGATAAGATAAATATTTCGTGAATAGCTGTTAGTTTCGCTACGGTTTGCTTTTTGCATTGTATTACCAAGTATCTGATGCAGATTTCGCGATCATGATACCGTTAAAGGATTATCTTGAGTGACGCGCCCGCGATACCCAATTAACTTGGCGATACGTTAAACGCGAGGGCCGTGAATCATGCCCAATCACACGTTACATTGTGACGCATGTACTTTATAAGTATATGCAAGTAGGTATGAAATAGATACGTTAAGTTCTAGTCACTTGCCTCTATTATGTTTATATTCACTTGCTTGTATTGCACGCGTGCATTGCAATACAGTTTTCTTTGTGAAAATCAATACGCAATGTCAATGCATTTTTTTATAGAAATATAGGCGGCAGTCGAGCATACAGTCCACCTGATGGTAAGTGGATACTGTAGCCCATAGACATTTGCGGTACGTGCCAACATCAGCCCAGAATGACAAACGTTGGCACGCCCCCGGATGCACTGCCTACCTTTGGAGATATACGAATGGATTTGGAGAAAGGGTTGGGAAAATGGGGAGGGATTGGATGGGAATGGGCTCTGGCACATCTCACTCACTACCGAAACACGTACGTACATTAGGGAAATAATATAAAGTGGAAAATGCAGTACATTTCAAGGTAGTCTTCTGTGAGCCGTATGCCGCCTTCGTCCATAAAAAAAAAGTTACATTGAAAAGTTATTGAATAACATTTTTAGAACATATTGAATAACAGCAACTATATCATTATCACTATTAAATTTCTCAAGTATGGGTTGTTTGCCATCGTATTTTCTCTCAATAACAAATCATAAGAGTTGTCCAATAATAATAGGAAATTGCTATAGTTATTTATGACGGTTTACATTTATCGATTTATTGAATGCATGTGAGCATGCAACTACGGCTCGTTTGCACTCCGCGACATGACTGGAATGTAATTGATTATTAAGAGAAAATTTATAGAAATTACATTCAACTATAAGAAATCTTTCTACCATCTACCACTTCATTTTAGCAGAAGGAATGTTGAAAGAAAGAGCGGTTGGATTAAACGAGAAGACAATAAAAATAACGTAATTATTTGACACTAAAATGACCGGAGTCCCACTTAATGAAGATGACATAAGCTGATGGCATAATATTGAATGACTTGAGAACTGCTACTATAAAGGAACCATTGAATGTATTTATTGTATTACTAAATAGTCACTGCCATCGTCATTTGCCTCCTCTTTCACATTGTTTCGTGCCTGAGAGATGTATGGTTTTAAACTAGCACGCTGGCCAAACAGACTGGCGAGTCCATCGTTTAGAAGTGGTGTAGTTCCTCAAGGCTTGTCGTAGCAGCTTTGTTATTCCTTAGTCGCCCTTTACGACACACACGGGAAGAAATAGAAATAGCGGTGCTAAAGCTGACCGACATCACAAGGCTACATCGTAATTATGTTTCATACTAAAAAAATGCTATGTACAATTCTTACTAGAAATTATTACTGATTCTAATAATTTGGTAATAGACGACTATACATCATGACTACAAACACGCTTCGTTTCCATATATTCTGATTGTACATGAAAGACATGCAATGTATTGCATGCAAGCTACAAGGTGATTCACACTCAGTTTGTTTTATCTTTATATCTTCACTTGAATGCGAGCGGATTATGGCGATCTTAGTTCACGTATAACTTAGTTGAAGATTTTGTGAGGATTAACTTTGATAAAGTGCAGCCTCATTTGAAATTATTTTCGTATCCATTCGTCGCTATTTCTTACCGTTAAAATCATTTCATATATTTAGAAAGAAGAAAGTACTTTAAAACAAGAAATAAAAATTATACGTGTGCATACGAGTATATTCCAGGTTTAACAACTATCGTTATTCTTATGTTTTAATTTTTACTTTTTGAATAGTACGCGATTATTTTTGTCTAAAAACTCGGAGATATATATAATTGGTCGTAGAATGACCGATATGTATCAAATTGATTTTTTTTTCAACTGCTTAAAACATTTATTTTAAGAATTGCTTCATAAAAAAGTAAAACAAAATGCATACGTGCAAACAAACTTACAAGATAATCATCATAAAAGGGCAGTGCCAATTCATATTTAAATTTCACGTTTAAAATCATATCTTGACAGATGACTTTCTGGTCAGTTCATCTCCAGTTAATTCCTTATTGTGAAGCCTTTCAAAAATCGCCTTCGATGCAGATTGTCGAATCGGTTTAATTACAAACTGGTTCTGTTGCGGTTTTCTCGAGAATGTCATGCTATGTCTAACGTCAAAACTACATTTCATTCAGAAATGACTTTTAGAGTTCCTTTGATGTTAGAATCTCTAGGTTTATATTTATTGGTGAATCTGCTACTAGATACTTATATTCATTTATTCATTTATTCATTCGTTGACCATACATCCCGCCCTACATACGAGTATATACTACATACATACCCTACATACGGGCATACGAATATAGTCATCAATAAAAATAAGGACACTGCAACCAACAAGATAAGTAAGCTTATGCATGATGTAATAAGTAAGCACGATATAAATGTATGATATAAATTGAATCCGGAGAACTTTAATAATTTAAAATAATCGTCAATTTAATTAGTTAGTCCATAATTGGTTAGTCATATATTAACCAATCAATTAATATGCATTTAAATTTTCGGTATAAAATATAATTTAAATTCAATCGCCAATATTTAAAATAAGTTTTTTTAAGGACAAGAAGGTGACCGACGAGCAGACATTCCAATTGGCGTTAAGGACTACAGTCGCCTATGGACATTCGTCGAAGGTTCAACATAGTCCATAATGACAATCCATAATGATGCCCCTGGATGCACTGCCTATCTTTGGAGATTTAGGGGTTGATGTTGGGAATATAGAATAGGAACGAGTAGAGTATGTTGCAAAATCATTTTTTTTTTTATATTAGCCCGTAAACAGCCCACTATAGATCTCAGGCTTCCCCTAGTAAATCGGGGTTGCGTTTCTGGCTATAACCTACTACGCGGACCCAGTGCGAATTGGTGGATACAAATACTCCACATGTTTCTTTTTTCTGTTATAGTCTAGAACAGTGATAGCCTAGGTGTATCACTCCATTCGTAAATTCATGAGTTCAAATTCTCGGACCGTACCTACCACGGAGTTTCACCAGCTCGGCGATGAAGGAAAACAAACTTATGTATTTGCCTAATATTGTTCAATATAATGATACAGAACCGCTAGAAAACAACAAATTAAATAAAATATTTCGAAGTTATTTTACACCGAGCGCCAATTCTAACCACAACATCGATACTCTAATCTCTCATAGCCAACACTGTAACGCCTCTTATAACGCTACTTATCAGTAACTCAATACGTATAGAAACTTGATATCGATTCAACGAAAACACTTTCGACTTGCTCCAAATAGTTCATAGGAATTGATGGTAAATTAATCATTAAGTGGTTTTGTGTGGATTCTATATTTGTTATTTTACAATTCAAGGGATTCTACGAAAAACCTTCGTTTGTAGTTTACAATTTACCCACCTGCAAAAATTGTAAGGGAATTTTGTACCAAGAATGTCTTTGAAAAATTCTGCTTACTATTACTCATGTGTGACTGGTTATAAATCGACTGATCTTACTCACAGTTTCTGGCTTGACGTTCATTTATTTATTAACTTTTATTTCCAAGAACAGATATGAGTTATAATTATGTAGTTTTTGTTTCCTCCTCCAAAATATTAACTAGCTAAGAAAGAAAATGAGAATTAATACAAATAATAAAATTTATATAAACGCCAACTTTTCTATAATTTTTTCTAAAGAAAACGTTATCATAACATTAGCCTCAAACCTTCCACTGTTAAATATAAATCTCTCTCCTAAGGCCTTGTCACTTGTCTTCTGGCTTTGTCTTTTTCTATTCTTATACTGCTATCATAAAATATTAATAAAATGTATAAAATATATTATTTTTATGTTGGTATTGTATAAAATTGCACCCATGTACCTTTATTTGATATTCTTATGTGTTTTCTCCATACCACCCAACGGTTGCCTGGAACAGATCGCATTGGCGACAAAGCCGCCTGTAGTACTCTTCGTGTTACTTATTTAAATTGTCTTTAACAGCATATGTTGATGAACAATAAAGAATTAATCTATCTTTCTATCTATTTATGTATAAATAAAACGAATTAAATAATCAAGTGAAGAGTTCCATTGAGAGAACGCAAAAAAGTGATCAATAGTTTTGTGCGTAAATTTAAAATGTACCTAATATTACACTAAGTTTACATTTTACACTAAAGTTGCATTCATAAATTGTTTGTTATATATTTGACTAATAAATAAGGACAATGAAAACTAAAATAATAAAAGAATGGCTTAAATGATTTTCTATTACAGAAATCGACCGATTAATAGAAACATGTTTTAGTGCGAAATTACTTCTAGTAAAACAAAGCATATTTGAGACGACTAAAACAAAAGTTATTTAACACGAGTATATAGCCTATATAACCGATAACCGATAACCGAGTATATAACCGAGTTATTTAACATAAGTTTATTTTGAGTGATTTAACACCATTATCATATGATAATGGTGTTAAATCACTCAAAATAATATTTTCGAAAGAGAGCTACAGGCGTTCTTGACTTCAAAAGCTTACTATACTATAAATTAAACGGTAAATGGTACGGTACAGTGATATTCGAGATAGAATTTAATAATTACACTTGTAAATGTATTAATAATAATGACGAATTAAATTAAGTGGCTACTTTTTAAGATAGGTTAAGCAATGTAAAAACCGTTCTAAGATTAGCAAGTAATTTCACAATGTCCAAGCAACCTTTTTCATTTATTCAGGAAAGAGACCACGCTGCGGCTAGCCTCGCCGCTATTTATATGTAACCTAGATCCGTCCCGTGGTTTTCCCTGTCCACAATCCCCACTTCCCGCGTGCAGAACTTGAAATTACCTGAAAAGTTCTGACCACTACTCGGAAATACTTTGTTCCACTTTATGTGTTGTATTTCTGGGAAGTACTCGTATGTTGTTAGAAATTCGGAAAAGAGAAATTTTAAATGAAGCTTCACTAAAGATTTTTTATAGAAATAAAATTAAAATACACTTAATCCCTTTTAGTGCTGTCACTCACACCTTTCCTTCAATCGACTCCTTCGCTCACTTCACACCGGTCACTGCCAATTGTTCAACTCTCCGTTCAGTCACTTACATGCTATCTTCACACCATTCATCTTCAAACCCACATACGATATATAAGGAAGTTTTTTGTATAGTTTCAAACCTTAATATGCAATAGAAAAGAAAATCTATTTTAAAGATCACTATTGTCTCAGAGCGCGCGCGTTTGACGTGAGCGGTTTACCGTAATAATCGTATCGGGACTTATGAACATCAAAACCATGTCAATTAAATATCTATTATTTTATATTTAATATATTTTATTACTGTATAGGTAATAATTTCAAACTCGAAATTACATTGCTCAACTTTTGCGATGATTTGTAAGAACTCATGATATCGTATGGGAAAATTTCAAAAAATCATTACACTGGCAAAATAGGTTTCAAAACATCCAGATAGGTCTTGTTGTCTTCAGAATAGTTTGAAGATTATCCAGATAAAATTTCAAAGGGAAATATATATAACTGTCGGACATATAGCGAGTTGAACATGAAAAAGTAATAAATTTCTTACCGTGTATTTTTCAGTTGAACGCCACTTTGTTCAATGTTTGTTTCAATTTCAAATTCGTATTCGGTGACCGTCAAAACATAAGAAAAACCTAAAACTAAAGATTAGAACGACCGTGGTCACTCACATGTTTTTTTAGGGGGGTTCCTGCTCATATATTAAATATCACATACAAACTGATGAAAACGATAGTATGAAAACTAGTATGACTGATTGATTACTTAGATAGTTTAATATATAAGAGACATCGATTTACTTGTATAGTAGAGTCTACACTTGATTCAAATTAATATTATTTTGTTAACAGAAATACTGTTTTCCATTTTTCTTCACAAAAAAAGTGAAGTTTGTTAAAAAATTTACTGAATAGAGGTATTTATTTTATTTCAAAATAAAAATTTAAAAACCTGTGCGAGATCCCGCGGAATTTACTAGAATCCCGCAAATTTATTGCGGGATTGAAGACACTGCGGGATTGCAATCTCTAATGCCAATGTATACCGTTAGCAGTCTCTCGATTTAGCTCTAATCCGCTTATGACGAAGAGATGACGGATTTAGTGAACGTTTCATTTATCGTTGCGCAAGATAGTTACAAAATATTTGAAACAAACAGTAACGCAACTTGGCGCTTCTTAAAATGTTAAGTGCCCGAGATTTTTTTTTGTAAGGGTTACCACACCTTCAGCAGATAAAAATATGTGTCACCCATATAAATATATTTTAAGGGACTATATTATATGGCTACAAGACATGTGACTAATTCTATGATCGTATTTTTTATAGAAGAGATGGCAGACAAGCGGGCGGGCTCTCATGATGGTAAGTGGTCACCACAGCCCATAAATACCTGAGACACCACGGACCATGCGGGTGCGCTGCCGACCTTTCAGAATCCTGTTCACAGGTCGTAAGGTGCAGCGTAACGGAAAAATCTCAACTGGCAGTTCATTCCACAACTTTCAAGTTGGCGGTATAAAATGTCTTATACATAAAATGTATGTTTTCTATAACATTCCACAAATGTAAATTTAAAACCAACATTTACGATATCTATTCAAATTAATCAGAACTTCAGTTTCTGTTCACAAAGCCATACATACATAATGAGTGTTTCTACGTGAAAACATCATTATTTTACAAATTCAATTGCTTAGTAACTCTATTAGCTTTAAAATCAAATAAGACAGTCCAGTTTGAATCGGTCTGCATCCGGAACATATTTTATATCTAAAATGAATTATAATTAGGAATCAAAAAAGGCCTCGTAAGCGGTGTGTTTGTGTATGTGATACTTTTTTCATGTGTTCCAACTTAATGAGCCACTATTTTTTCTATGTACTGTAATATCTGTCTCTATGTGCTGTCAATATATGCCGCTATGGATTTAAAAAGTTTAAGTAACATCTGTAAGCCGATTTTCAGATAACTCTGTTAGTTGTTTAGTTGAGCGGTTACGATTCTGATTCTACTAATAGAAGCGATTTGTGTCAATACATTTTTGTATAGCAAGGGCTAAGCGACATACTTGAAGTATGTTTTAATTAAATCAACAGATTTCTCGTTGATTAATTATAACATAGTTTTTTATGTGTTTACACAAACATGAAACTACAATATTTCGTTGTAATAGTATTGTATGGTGTATTAATGTGTTGCTCCACTTACGTCGAGGTTGGTTCAAAATCACAGACGGTTTCTTGTTCAAAAAAAGAAAATAAAAAATTAATTGAATTATTAAAACTAAAAAATGAGAGTAGTAAATAGTATATACTAATATTATAAAAAGACAGTGTGACTCTGTTTTTGTTTGTTTAATTAATGTGAAATGATGTGAGACAGCGCGCAGCGCCCAATACTGTGCTTCCGCTTGCGCTTGCGCTCGAATCCATTCGAAGATTTGTCTACTCCATCGGTTATCGGTGCTACTACAATTAATGTGACTTACCCATTGCGACTTTAGCATGTTGATTATATGAGCTATGTTGGTGACTTTTGGTATGTATTAAAGGTAAATTCCGAAGTATTAAACTGTCTCATAAATCAGTCCCAAGTCTCCAAACCACTCTCTCTAGCTTTCAATAATCTTATTTGTCAACTAGCTGTTGCCCGCGACTTCGTCCGCATGGTCTTTAGTTTATAAACACCGTCTTTATTCAACGCGATTCTTTAAATTGATATAACTTTTTTATTTATGAACTGATTGAAATAAAACAAACACTAATTTTAATAGTATTTTTAAATTTTTCACAATACATTAGTGAAAACCGCACCCAAATCGGTTACGCCGTTTCTAAGTTTAGCGCTCACAAACGCACAGATAAACAGACAAACAGACAAAAATTCTAACAATTATTGTTTTGGGTTCTATTGCGTTGATAAAGGGCCCCCAATAATAGTTTTTCTCATATATCTTCCATGTACAGACAGCGATCAGTTACATTTTTATTATATGTATAGATAACTTTAAGTTCATAAGTTGCTTTTCATCACCTTCCTACGTATACTCATAACCGTGTCTTATTTCATTAACTGTAACTCTAACCAAGTAACAAAGTACACTGTGCCTATGTACACTAAAATAATCGGTAGATATGAAACAAATAAACAACAATTTAAAAAAACCAAGAATAGTGACTCACGACAAATTGATACTAATCATGGTAGTGCGATGCGACGCCTCGACGCGTTCATTAATTTACCTAACGCGCCCCACAAAAACTACCAAATAAACAAAATTGAATACAACTGCTACTTTGAAACAACGACGTTAAGGAGAGGTCTCACTGTGCAGCCGTATGAACTAATTTCGTTAAATTTTGGACTGACAATCTCTCAGTATAGTTCTCTCACTTTTAAGGAATGCATCAATGTGATTGTACAATTTTAATGACACTTAAGTATGATTATGTGATAAAACTATGATCTGTACCGTTTCAACACTAAGTCTTCATGAGACCTCTTCAAGAGGGCGGTGAACAGGAGCCTGCAAAAACGATAGCATATTTTATCTTCCGAATGGCTAATTTTTTGTGGCACTAGTGGCTTTTCAAAAGTCATCTGACAAGTCAAGTCTAGGGTGAGCGCAGACGCGCTCAGCCAGAGTCGGCGACACACTCGCAACCCCCCTGCTGCTGTCTATGGCGGGCGGTGACCACTTACCATCACGTGTACCATTCGCCGGACTGCAACTTCTTCTATAAAAAAAACTCATACAATTCCTTATTGGCAGGTCGCAGCAAACCACCTCATTTGCCTGACGGCTTTCACTAAATTGATTTATAGGAAAACGCTCTGAATGAGATATCTAGCTAATAAAACAAAATTAACTATTACAAAACTTTAGTGAAATGTGTATGTAAGTAATTGAATGGCACATAGGTTTTAATTATAATCGGTAAGTTTAAAGCATATAATCCAAAGGTATAAGCCTAAACACACAAGAGTTGCACTGCTCACAAGCTTGTCCGAACTCATTAATTAGCTCCACAAATGATTTTCGCCAATCATCTGTATTCTGTTTTGACATACTTTCACAGTCTACTGATTACTTCCAATTAATTACAGTACCCTGCAAAAACGCTGCAAGCCAGTAATTATAATCAAAGAAAACTTATTAAAGCCTTTGGCGTATTCACTAAAGACATTTCAAACGAACATCGAGTCTCAGACAGAAATATCAGGATTAACCTTTGCGACCTCCATTGGAACATTTTGAAGGCTTTAAGGGTAAAGTTGGAATGATGTTATCAATTTTGTGGAATGATGGAATAAGAGATAAGAGTTTTCGTCTTTAATCATGGGATTTGCTTAAAATTCTCCTTAAAGACAGGGTATTTATTATTGCAATGAACTAATAAAACGGTGTACATTAAATATATGATGTAACAGTACAAACCTACGTAAATTATTACGGACATATTACCATTCTTCAAAATGTATTTTTATCAGAGTTAAAATTCGTAATCCCTTTGATATAGCGTTCATTTTTCATAACACTTATTACAAAACTGTTTTTTGTAATAAATGCCTAGGGATATCTATTGTCTATTTTCACTCGTAAAGTTGTGAGTTCAAATCCTCGACACGTACCTAACACTGAGTTTCTACTCCAGTGCTAATTTTAAAAATTATTGCTAGCTCTGCAATGACTGTATGCTCAAGAAGTAAAAACAAATTCGAGCATCTATCCATCAATTTTCACCGGGCCCACGTCGTTATGGCCCGAAACCCAGTAGTGATTTATTAAAAGAGTCCTGTGCCGTGTAGTAGGACATTATAGGCTAATATCGATAAATACAGTACATAGATAGATATATAAGTAAATATAATCTAAATATCTAATTGAATATTTGTATTTTAAAGATAATTAAATCGTAAAGGTTATGGTATTATGCTGTGGCACCACATATCTGCCTATCGTATAAGCGTGTGTACAATATACGTGTCACTAATTTAAAATATTAAAAACGTTCTAGTAGAAAATAAAATAATTTTAGGGTATAAATCAATAAAGTTCGTAGCGCTCATTACTCAGTACAGTGTAATAGCCGTGCGCCGACGCTAGCACGGCGCGGGTGATGCGCATAGAATAAAATATATACTAGAAATGAACAGTTAGTTATGAAAATAACATAATATATAAAAACGTTTTTAAAAACAAGATTTCATGCAAGCCACGTACTAAAACGAATAAAATAAGTTTATATTAAATTATTGGTTCCTAAAAAGCTTGTCGCGAGATAGTCATAAAAGTAAGTACCATTTACAATTGGCGCGACAAACTTGTTGAGTACAAATAATTCAATATAAACTTATTTTATTCATTTTAGTGCATGGCTTGCATAAATGCTTGTTTTTTAAAAACGTTTTTTTCATATTATTTTATTTTATTCGTTTTAGTTAGTATATCGATGGCCTAAGTGAAATGTCGTAACCCATAAATAATAAATTTTGAACGTCTTGTAGCGGCGGACATTTTGAAAAAAATACATAACTGAGTATATTAGATTGTATTGTCACCAACCCCAAAAGTGTGTGCGAAATTTCAGCTGAATCGGTTAGATGGAACTGGTTTAAAATTCAATTGCAAAATTTGACCCACACGTACTAACAAGTCGAGTTGAATAAAAGCTTGTAAAAAAAAAGGTTTTGTAAAGACTGATAGAATTGATTCTATTCTCGATACGGAACAATCTATTTTCAGCTTTTGCGCTACTTCAATGGCACATTCTATAACGAGCTGCAAAGAAATTTTTATATATATTTGTTCGATCCCTCGATTGGCAAACAAGTATACCTACTACGGTAAAAATATAACGAGTATCGTACCACGTAAGTACGCAAGTATCCGTCTATTTAGAGATATGTATTGATTGTTTATATTGTTATTCTTCCTCAATATGTATTTATTGATGTGTGATGAAGAAAATATTCCAAATAATGTGTTACCCAAATAATAAAAACACAAATTGATATAGTAACACGTGACATAATTTTGTACAGATACTTGTACAAATATCAATTCCCTACTCAGAGTACACGCCTTACTTAAAACCACAAATTGAAATATGAATATCGACATGTCGACTGTGGTAACCCGTGGTTAACCAATCCCTGGATACCTTTATCACTTAGTAATAAGAGTTATATTAGAATAATTTTTAGATAGGTTGACGTCGTCTCTACAAGTAACATGCACATTGGCGAGTATCAACAATTAGTCAAGGGGTCCGAGACTACATAATGCGAAATACGCACTTCCCCGGAAAGCTATTGTCAAGCCGCCCTCTTGGAGCAAACGTGCGGATACACAGACATTTTCAATTCCTTTGCTCAAACTTTTAAGATTCTTTGCAATATTTTTCATAACATATTAGATAGTGTATTGGTGTCGACCGTGTGGCTCATCTTTTCCCTGCTATGGGTACCACAAGCCCTGATTAACTACACCACTTCCAAAACAGCAGACTCGCCAACCCGCTTAGATAGCGTGGAGTTTTAAGGCCATACATCCCTCATGCAAAAGACAAGGTACATGAGACGGCTCATGTTCAGTAGTGGACGATAAAACATGACGGATTAGATAGATAGAAATTCCCGTTCTCTACTTTCAATTTACTGTTTTCTGATATTTGACGGCATAATGATGGTCGGATGGGGAAGCAGATGGACGCGTTCACCCTCGTGAACGCGTGAACGCGTGAACGCTCGTGAATAGTGGCTCGTGTTGGTACGTGTGTTATTCTTAAAGAATTGAAATGAAACATGACCGAAAAATAGTTTTGATCTATATTCGTTATATACTGGCTCCCACGATACAGGCTGTCCTAGTGTGGGTGCCGGGGCTTTATTTAATGTGTTTATTAGTAAATAAGAAATTAATCATTTATTATTATTAATTTATTCGAAGATGAGCCAAATCGGTTTGTACTGTTCGTAGTGCCAAAAACGATTGTATGAATTTTCAAAAATATTCAAGAAAATAAGTACAATGTTTATTGACGTCTGTCTATACATACATACAAACAATACGTCGTCGCTTAGGGCTCAATGACCTCTGCAACTTTCGTATAAACACTTTTTTTTAAAAGTGTACGCGTAACAGTGAAATAAATATATTTTTATTTTAATTCACACACCTATCTACTAGCGGCAATCTATATTAAACAGATCTACTCTAACGCACACATAGCAAGTCTGTAGATTAGTCTCTAAACTTCATAACATGCATTAGAACTATTAATATTCTATCATAAATAACACCAAGTCTGTATGTCACATCCGAAGGTTCCCCTGCCTGGCCATTAATTACTAGGCCCAGCGATATATTCAGGTTAAGAACCTGTGATAGTTAAATTAAAGGGCAAGAAACTGCCTTAATTATTAGCCATCGTGATTATGCCATGAGCTAAGCAAGTTTTTGAAAGATTGCAGGCCTATTTATACAAGCAGATAGAGGGTTAAATGACGCTAACCGTAAAAGCAACTTTGTAAAAACATTTTTCGGTTTAGGGCGCATATTATGAACTTTAAATAAACCATCCAATTTCTAAGCAAGTCAGTTTACAGCTATGAACAGTCTTGTTTTGTTTCGTATTATAAGATTCAATTAATTGAGTGACATCAGCTTGGTTTAATTTGATTTATTTATTTTAACATTGCAGTTTATAATAACCAATGTGTCTTTATAACGATTTCTCTAAGAAATCCACTATAAGAATTTTCTCTGGTTTTAAAAGTCGAAAGTTTTAAAATCCAACGTATGGCGCTCTACAAAAATCGTCTGTAATGCGTTCATAATATGAAATTGCAAGTCAGTTTATTTCACGGCGTAAATTGACTAGCAATAAGAGCTTATAATACGCCCCCAGAGCACGTTAATTGATCTCAGCCTGTAATGTCCAATTGCAGGAGACGCCCCTTGTAATCACAAGAGGGTTTTAAGTTATAATATTTGAAGACAGAAGCCAATGATCAGAAGTAATGGGAGATTGTGGAGGAAGCGAAAACCCACAAAGGATTGTGGCGCCCCAAAATTTAAGTGTTCGAATTATAATCAATGACACGGGTCCAGTGCGAATTGATAGACATTAGACGTCCATGAGCGGTCCTTGGGAGATTCCTGTATATAGGCGGATAATATGGTATACTAGGCATGTCCCAGATTTTGTTATTAATTTTAAGGTATTTTGTTTTTAATTTTAGGATTTTCTTCATATTGTTTTCCTTTGCCAAGGAGTTAGTGATAAATTGAAAAAAATCTTACCTACTCAAGTAGGAACTCAGTAAGACTTAAACTCAAGGGTCGGAGTTATATGACTTGGAGAAATGTGAGTTGAGTATAAATATCCCTGGGCTATCCTGGGGGTCACGACCCCATAGAGAAGTCGTGATACAGTTGTGTCACAGTTGGTCAGAGAAAAACAAGCATTTATGTATAATAAGAAACAAGTTTTTATTAATAATTTATAATCCAATGTTAAACAGTAAAAAAACATCATTTGGACCTAATTATTATTAGTCCGGTGTGTTGTGAGGTCACTTACTTTATTTTTAGCCTTTTCAGGTGGTTACGGCGCCAAAAATTTTAAGAAACCTATGCCTAGGTTATAATCGTTCTTATCTCAACTAAGGATACAACTAATAATCAGTTGAATATCGATACTTAGTCAGCTGAAATCTTAAAAAGTTAATAAAAAAAATCAAATATACAAGTAAAGCGTAAAAAGGATCATCGCGGGTATTCTACACAAATCTCCGACTTATCACAAACCAAACATAATTTTTACTGGCATTAATATAAACAGGAAGAAAATCCCGTCCAACGGGAACATTGAAACGTAAACAAAGACTAATCCGTTTCATTAAACTGAATGCATTAACACAGTAACGTGACGATAATGCGATTTGATTCATTAATCTCGGCTTAATTAAGGAGCCGTTTCGTTTGCACGACGAACATGGCCGACGAAAGTCTGGCAGATCCTCCGCTCACGATCCGCATTATCGCCGCAAACGCATCAATGCACTCATTCAGCGTTTAATGTACGACGGGTAATCCTACACCGGTACGAAACTGGCGGAGGATAGATCGGATATTAGGTCCAGGTTTTATAAATACGATTAATTTATAATTACTTTTTAAACCTCTCCATGCAATATTCAAAAAATATAGACATGTATTGTATTTAGAAAAAATGTAGACAGCTCCATATTCCTTTAAATTTTGTATCGGTATGTATATTTTACTATATTATGTTACTATGTAAAAATGATTCCGTCAGCAACTTATTTGAGATAAAATAAACAATAAATAAATATATAATATTTAAAACGAGGACGAACCTATATCTAGCAGTAGAGAGACAAACTGATGGTATGGTATTTAAAGCACAGCAATTACAACCGTGTTATGTCAACACGAAAATAACTAAAATTAAATACAAAACCAAAAAATTAACAACATATTTATCTATGTATTTCATTTTTGTAGGTATATATTACTACATGTATATGTACTATTATTATTTTTAAGCGCTACGCACTCCTATTCTATTCCGACCAAAGTCTTTATTTCACAGGTCTACTGGAAGAGATCTCCAGAGGAGATTGCTTGCATTCTATACATCTTCTCTTATTTAATCATGCATAAATATATTGTTTTGTGTGTACATATCGACGTGGCAATGGGCAAGTTATATTTGCCGCAGGTCTAGTAGACTTTGGGGTAGACGAGTCTTCGAATGGAGCCCACATATCGGGAAATGCAATATGGGAGGCCCATGATCCAGATGGATCGACGTCTTAAAGAAGCTCGCCGGTGGTGGTTGGATGAAAAGGTCAGAAAATCGTATATTATAACGAGCCTTAGGAGAGTCATACACACAACAGTGGAGGGACATTGGTGGCTGATGGTATGGTATGCTCAAAAAAATATAAAATAATTAAATAAGAACAGTCGCGTTAGTAGCACTCCATGCTTACCTATATGAGTGTCCGCTAGAAAGTGCCTGTAGAAAGATTCGTGACTGTAAAATCACAAAACGGTAGTCCAAGTCGGAAATAAAATCCAATTTAGTTCATTTTCTCGCCAGTAAAGTTCACATCCAACTCTTGAATTGAATGGATTACCTTCAGAAATGAAGTTTCTAGTTGGGCCGCTTCTGATGAGACGATGATGATTATACTGGGTGTTATAAATAACGCAAAACTTCTTGGGCTCTGGCGATATCACGTGACAAACCGCGCAGTAGCTAATTTTTAGGAATGCCACGGAAGGGATATTTACAATACAATATGTTCGCAAGTTCGATCGAGACGCAACAATAACTTCCTGCTCGCACACTCGCCTTTTTGAGTGTTATTTGAAATTGTGGGAGGGACATGCGCAGACTGTTAACACCTATGCAAAGTCAAAGCTTAAGAAGTTTTGTGAGGACTATACTTTGCTCATTTGTGGGTATCAGGAATTGTGGTTGGGATAGCTTACACAGATAGGTTGCAGTTTAGACTAAAATTCTCTAGGATTTTTTTTTATTTGTATATAAACGAGCAGCAAAAATACTAAATGACCAACAAATTTAAGAATAACCGAAATAATTAATTTTAAATTAGTAACAATGTCTAGGTACAGATTTTTCTTGTCACCTGTAACTTTTTGTGATCAGAAAACCTAAACCTAAACCCACCTTTGAATTTGCTACCATCGATTTGCTGCTCATTCAGTAATTTCTTTTGCTCATTTAACTATTTCTCATTTTTTTTATCGAAAGAGGTGGCACATCGGCACATCGGTGGGCGATCCACATGATGGTAAGTGGTCACCATCGCCCATGGACACTTACAACACCCGAAGGTTTACAGGCGCTCTGCCGACTTTGCAGAATCATTTTGTTTTTACATAACAGAAAGTACATTACGGTTATAAAAACCAATGCGTACATCTTTATAACGATTTCTCTAAGACTTACACAGCATACGTGCTTAGAACCCGCTCATTTGAGAGGAAAACATATATGTCATTACGCCTCGCTAACATTTCATTAATGTCTTGTAGTATCCTATTACAAAACCTATATTTATTTAAATAATTATAAGGAACGAATAGGTAGGTATCTCATTACAATTGAATATGGATGGGCTCCTCATCCCGTTAGACTTCTTATTTCCCATTTTCCCAAATGAATCCTAACCTAACCTAAGGTAGCCAGTACATCCGAGGGCGTGCCAAAGTTTGGTATTCTGGAATAATGTCGACATATCGCGTGGATATCGCGAATATCCACACTTGTGATAAGTGCACAGTATCCACTTACCACCAGATAGACTGAATGCTCGTCTGCCACCTTCTATCTATAAAATCGAAATACAAAAATAATTGTCTTTAACTGTTAGAAGAACAAATTAAAATTTCTACCCAATGTATTCATATGTATGTGTGTAGATTCATATGTGTAAAGATCATACAGATAAGCTCAGCTTTGTTATGCTCATCTCGGGACCTGCCAGTCCAATTTTATTGAGATCTACACCATCTCGGAAGGCTTTAGAATGATTGATTAAAATCAGTTATGCATGACGTTTTTATACCTAGTTTCTTTCTATCTTGTAGTTTACTATTTGCTTGCCTTTTTTGAGGCAACAGAAGGCACAATTTAATACATTAGTCTCCATAAATATAAAAAACAAATACCTAGGCAGAAAGAAATAGTTTTTTATTACTGTCCGCTTATTACTACTTTTGTAATTAATATTTCTTTTAATGTCAGTATAAATAGGTACCTATTTATACTTTATAAAAGAAATAGCTGTTACCTTTGTCCACGTCTTCGCTCTTTTGTTTATATGTATACACATATTGTCAAAAATTTTGTTGAATTTCTAAAAATCCCTTCCTTTGTAAATATTCAAGTCATCTTCCAGGTTTTTGGCTTTGTAGCTTCAGCAGTTTCGGCTCGGAATTGATGAGTCAGTCAGTCAGAACATTTTTTGTTATAGATCAATAAATTGAATATTAATAATTTATTATTATTATTATTAATGTGTAATAGGCGAGCAGCATTACTGCTGATATACATATATTACCTGAGACAAGACCTCCCAAATCCCGATAAAGTTAACTCTGGGCAGTATTTGGACCAAACTCCTTTAAAAAATTGATTTGATTTAAGAAACTGTACGGGATTTGTAAGACATGCAAAAGTAACGAGTCTCCTTAGTGAATACCAATAGGAAAGGATGGTTAGTTCGGAATACCAATGTCAACAATCCCATGAACTAGAACTTAGTTACTGGACAGGAAATGAAATGTAAACAATAGACCGTCTTATAGGTATTGTATATAACCACCAGTCTATCTAAAGTTGAACGTAAAAGTTTTAATGGAATTGAGAGCATCGAATCACTAACACTATCGGTCTAAGGAAGAAGAGTTGCCCACTTCACTTTTTATTGGTAGTAAAAAGGAAGTGAAAGATTTTTAGTTTTAAATGTACGGTTCTAAAATCTTTCAAATGAGAGTTTGGAGCATTTAAAAGTAATAAAAAGTTTTCGCTGATAAACCACCTCTGCCTTTTTATTTCGTTTTGACTCACATTATTATTGTTTCTTTTCATACATGGCGTGCAATTAGCACATTCTGTCAGTGTCAAGTTTTTTTCCCAATACGATACGTAGATACAAGGTCCAGTCTCGTCCAAGTAAGTCAGAAGTCGCTCAGTAACGTGTTAGGAGGTTTACTGAGGACAGAAGAGGACTCATTGGAAGTACACTAAAAACTCTGTTAGCGCATTATACATATATCCATAGGAAACTACTAAATGTATCTCTGGGCTCTGACATATCTCACTCCCTAAACACGTACGTACATTGGGAAAATAGGATAAAGTAGGAAATGCAGTACATTTCAACGTAGTCCTCTATGAGAGAGGGGCAATGTGGCCAGTCGAGTGCGCCCAGCGGCTGTGGGAATGCAGCATGCACTCTACCACTCCGCGTGCCCCTACATGTACCCGAGGATTAAGGAAATAAATTCAGGGTGTATATATTCAGATTAATATTGACAAAACCAGCAATGGATCCGCACGGTGGGACCCTTGTGGTTCAAGGGAAGACCTAGTGTCCTACATTGGGACATCATTGGCTAATATCGATGACAAGTCTTATCTTGAAACAATGGGATATAAAATGTATCTTACAGGGATATAGGACTTTTAGGCGAAAATGTGCGCACCAACTTTGTTAAACGCGATCAAGTCTTGTATTAGATCCTTACCCATGAAATTGCCATAAGTAGGGCCGAATAACATCTCTCCACAATCACCGTAAATACATATTTAAAAATAAAAACTACAATGTAACATTTTTGAGTAATTTGGATTTTTCTCGACTACGGATTCAAAATTTAGTTCGAAATGCATGAATTGCTTAATTTGCAAGATCTCACCAATTGCGCCAACCGATGAATTTAATAATTTTTTAAATCTTTACAAGTCACAAGTTTTACGGCAAAATCTGTAAATATTCTTAGTAACATTTCATCGTAAAAACTTAGAAGTATGTTCGAAATTTTCTTCGCTCTTTGTAAGCCTTAAGGGAGGGAGGTCTGTATATAAGACGTAAAACAACTAGCTGGGTATAATGAAAAACTTTATTTCCACTGGCGTACAGCTCAGTACTTTGTACTCTAATCACGTCAATGTAGTAGCTAAGTTTTCTACAGAGTTCCCTACTTATACAACGCAGTGTAAATGCATCTTATTATTCTTCGTTGAACTCCAAATCTGTTGAAAATAGCACAATTGATCTTCAGCGCAAGAAAATCATTCTTCAAACAATAGTCATCGGTGGATGAGATAATGCAACAATTCGTCATGCCGAATGATAGGTAAAGATTTACTTTATATTTACAATTTTTTTTATTTAAGTTTTTTCTATATTGAAATCTGTTAGGCGTATAGCACGGAACTTAAACCATAACTATTATTTAAGTACGATAAAGGGTGTTTAATGCAACACTGTGTGCGAATATCTCTTATTTAAAAGTTTTCTATGTTGAAATCTGCGAACACTATTAGTCTCAAGTGCAGGATAAATGCGATGGC
Organism: Sesia apiformis; assembly: GCA_914767545.1. NCBI lineage: Eukaryota > Metazoa > Arthropoda > Insecta > Lepidoptera > Sesiidae > Sesia > Sesia apiformis. The sequence goes on from OU611958.1 coordinate 5,631,262, forward strand.
AGCAAACTTTTTATTTTTCCTTAGCGACTTATTTTAAAACAAAATGGTAACAGCTTTTAAACTTAGATGTTACGTGGAGCGTATACCGTGCATTTGTAAATATTAATTATTATGCTGTTGTTGCCTGTGAGAATTAAAAAAAAAACACTGATTTGCCAGTCAGAAAGGTAACCTATTTCACTATTTATCTACGTTTTAAAAAAAGGAACCTATGATCTAGACAGGTTTAAGACAATGGTTGTAGAGTTTTACGAGCCCTATCCAACGACATATAATTAATTTGTATGAATAGAGGTAGATTACTTAGTATTTTGAAATGTTTCCACCGTCATAATTTTGGAACTAAGGAACCGACTCATCTTGGATTGTAACCGATATAGACCCAAACCTTTTTTCCGCCTAATTTAATATAAATCCATTAAATATTGCCTCCTACAGTGAGAGATTTGTCTACAAATAAGAGTATAATCAGCTCGTCACCATGGTTGGTGCGAACCAGCCGAAACATCGAGTAAAATAATAAAAAAAATAAACAAATGCTTTAAGATCATTTTAATATATAAATATGTGTGAATACGTAAAAATCTTAAAGATACGAATTTGTCAAATAACGACCCAATTATTGATGTTATTCCAAAGAAAAAATCCAAAGAAACATCTTATTTCATATAACTCCGAATCATTATATTTATGAATATATGCGTATGTTTTGTAGATGCTGATTAATTATACGTCCTAATTCTCATTCAACTAATATGGCTAATGTCAGACGTAAACTAATTACTATGCAACTGTTACTGAAATTGATATACTGATCTAACGGCTCTATTTCAAGGACATAGATGACTTAAACATTAATTATTATCGAATTATGTTGTTGATTTCTAAAGACCACTGACAACTGTTTACAATAGCAGTACCCGTGACTTCGTGTGCGTAAACATTAAAGTATGTTCTTTTTTTTTTTTATTGATTAGTGGGCGGACGAGCAAGCGGTCCCACGTGGTGGTAAGTGTTACCGCCGCCTATGGGCACCTGCAACACCATGGGGTATGCGGGTGCGCCGCCGACCTTGCAAAATCCTATTCACAGCTCTCTTGAAGAACCCCATATCGTAGCTCAATGGAAAGACCTCTTGAGGCAGTTCGTTCCACAACCTACGGGTTCGCGGTATAAAATAATTTTTGGACCGAACAGTACGCGACACCTCCGTATCGAGGAAATGCGGATGGACCGCACTTCTGTGACGGGAGGTGCGGTTGTAGAAACCCGAGGTGGGAATTATATTAAACAATTCTTCAGAGCATTCCCCATTGTACAGGCGGTAGAACACACAGAGAGACGCAACGTCTCTCCGAATGCTGAGGGATTCTAAACCGCCCGTGAGAGTGGGATCGTCGACAATACGAACAGCACGTCGTTGGATGGAGTCAAATGCGTCCAATTGGTATTTCGGTGCGCCGGCCCAGAGATGAGAGCAGTACTCCATATGGGGCCTCACCTGAGCTTTGTAAAGCATAAGGAGTTGCCCAGGTTTGAAGTACCGCTTCGCTCTGTTCAGCACACCGAGGTTTTTGGAGGCCATTTTGGCCTTATTTTCCAGATGACCCCTAAATTCGACTTTGCTGGAGATGTCGATACCAAGGATCCCGATACTCTCCAAGATCTTAAGAGGTATGCTCTGAAAGCGAGGTGCTACAACAAAAGGGTTTTTTTTAGCGGTGAATGCACAGACTTGCGTCTTACTGGGGTTGAAATCCACTAGGTTCAGAGAACCCCAAATCGAGACTAGATCTAAAGAGTCTTCGATTTCAGACACAAGCCTGGCGCGACTCTCTTCCACTTCGACCCGAGGGATGTTGGCGCGGCCCCTGTACAAGACGTCTCCAGTACTGTCATCTGCATAGCAACGTATGTCACCAATTTGCAACAGGTCGTTGATATGCAGAAGGAACAGAGTTGGGGACAACACGGAGCCTTGCGGGACGCCAGCGTTAATAGACATGGTGTCGGAGCAGCCACCATCGATAACGACTCTGATGCTCCGTCCAGTCAGGAAACTGGCAACCCATTCGCATAATCCCTCGGGTATCCCGAAAGATGGTAGCTTGGAAAGCAGCGATTTGTGCCATACCCGGTCAAAAGCTTTCGCAATGTCTAGGCCTACAGCCAGAGCCTCGCCTCTACTCTCAATGGCGTCAGCCCAGCGGTGTGTTAAATACGCTAAAAGATCACCAGCGGAGCGATTATGACGAAATCCATATTGACGGTCGCTAATCAGCTGGTGATCCTCTAGGTACCCAAGGAGCTGTGTGTTTATGACACGCTCCATCACCTTTGAGAGGAGGGAGGTGATCGCTATTGGCCTGTAGTTGGCCGGGTCTGTGCTGTCACCATTTTTAGGCAAAGGGTGAACATGAGCTACCTTCCATGTTGACGGGAAGCTTTTTGTAGAGTATGAGAGCCTAAAGAGTCGCGTAAGCACCGGGGACAACTCGGGAGCGCAAAATTTAAGCACCACTGCAGGAATACCATCTGGCCCACTCGACTTTCGGATATCAAGAGATACTAGAGCTCGCCGGACTTCACGCTGTGTGAAACAGATTTCCGGCATGGAGCTTGTGCACCTTAAGATAGACGGTGGTGAGGCACCTCTATCGTCCAGTGTCGAGTTTGAGGCAAAGAGACAGCCCAAGAGATCGGCTTTCTCCTTCGCCCCATGGGCCAGTGACTTATCGAGTTTCCGCAGTGGAGGGAGTGACGACTGACAGAAGTTACCTTCAGCAGCCTTAGCGAGCGACCAGAAAGCCCGGCTTCCAGAAGGATAGCTTGCTAGTCGGTCGCCAATTCTGCGGATGTGCTCATTCTTTGCTCTAACAATGATCTTCTTACTGCACCTCGAGGCAGCGTTAAATTTCTTCCTCAAGTCGGAGGTATTCGGATCTTCGGACACCTGCGCTCTGGCCCAGGCCCTGTATGCCGCCCGTTTATTACGACGGGCCTCTCTGCAGGACTGATTAAACCATGGTTGGCTCCGTCCGCCTACCGGTATCACGGTGCAAGGAATATAACATTCCATGCCCTGCAACACCACGTCGGTAACGGAGTCTGCACAGGTATCCGGATCTCCCGACGAGAAACAAAGCTGCCCCCAGGGATAAGAGGCGTAAAATTCGCGCAATCCATTCCAATCTGCTGACTTGTAGTGCCAGACTTTGCGCGTTCCCTGTGAATGGGTCCGCACGGATTGCTTAGCTGGCACAGCAGTTCGAATGATACAATGGTCTGATGATCCTAACGGGGCATCAACAACAACATTGTAGTCATTCGGCCGCGTAGTCAGCAGGAGGTCCAATAAGGAGGGAGTATGGCTCTCGATATCAGGTATCCTCGTGGGTGAGGACACCAACTGCGAGAAACCATAAGCCAGGGCCAATTTTTGGGCGCTCTCCCTGCGCGGTCGGTTATTCGGGATCCCAACCACTCTTCGTGGTGAGCGTTGAAATCACCGAGGACCACCACTTCCGCGCAAGGGAACTGTTCGAGCACGCTGTCAGTCGTCTCTTGTAGACGCTCAAAAAAACGACTCGTCTCCGTATCACCGCTGTGGGACCTGTAAAGGCAAGCGTAGACTTTAGTGGAACCTCCGTAGTCAATACGCGCCCAGATAATCGACAGGTCCCCGTCTTCAAAATGCCTGAGGCGGCGGCAACAAATATCCTCCCGGATGTACATGCATACCCCAGCACGTCGCACAAAACAGTGCTCCAGTTTGTAACCGGGGTAATGAAGATATGAAGATATGAAGAAGATATAATGAAGATATGAGGCCGGGCAGGAAATCTGTGTCTCCGTCAAGAAAAGTAAGGCCGGCTTTGCCGTCTCAAGGTGGTAATGGACGGCGTCGATGTTACTATGCATCCCTCTAATGTTGCAAAAGTCCACTTTAAATGTGGAACTTACAGGATGGGCCGCTGAGTGCACATTATACATTTTCTTGTTCCTGGCCATTGTGAGTGTGAATAGGAAAAATAAGAAAAGGAGGGACGGAGAGAGAAATGGTCGCATGTGGATCAAAGGACAAAGCACGGGGCGGAGAAAAAATCAGGCCACAAAGGTTGTGTGAGTTGCTGGCGCGGGGTACGGAAGGGCCCTCGGTCCCCCCCCGGGGGGCAGCAGTCGGGTTCCACTCCGGTCTCCTCCGGCACAACTGCTACCCCAAGGGATTTTTCGCGTGCGGCGGGGCAGCCTCCTGGGGTGGAGATTAAAGTAAGATCCCCGGGTTCGAGCCCCCAATGTGTGGAATGTGTGGTCTTAAAACGCCAGCTTGACAATTTAAAGCCACACATCCCTCATACACAAGACAATGTGCATGATGTCAAGCCTATGTCCAGCAGTGAATGAAATAAGAGTTTGCTTACGGTTACTTTTTATAAAGGGCAATTATAAAGTTCCCACGGTAATCATGCTAACCAAACAATGTTAACGCGCTCCAAGTCGCGGGCACTGCTAGTTGCTGTTATACATACACTGATCAGCGGGAATGCGGGGATATAAATAACATGGGGAACATAATCGAAATGTTTATAGAAAATATCAAATGTTACGTGGGATCAAATGCGCAGCACATCCAAGACAGCCGACCAAGACGTGGCCGCTGTCGTCACCAACACTTCACTAGGGTCCCGACCCGATTCAATAACAATATGCACTGGGGTTTTGCGTGGTGCCAAGGATGGCAACCAAAACGAACGCGGGGGTTCGGCGCGGCGCGAAGAGAAGGGGTTTGAATGTTGGAGCGTTGTTCTCCCGGTGACATCTGTCAGTTGTCATCAGTCGTGGACTAAAAAGGCCACGTTCAAAAACGTGGCCAAAACAATAAAGAGGCGCAAACATGTTATGTTTTGTATGTATGTACGAGTATGTATCTATATATTTATGTATTGTATTCCTCTCAAGTCTCAAATAAGTGTATATGGATAAAATAAGTTATTTCAGTTATATTATGTTGAAATTATGTAAAATTGCACCATTAACCTTTATTTGATACTGTTATCTGTTTTCTCCTTACCACCCAAAGGTTACTTGGAAGAGATCGCTTTGGCGATAAGGCGATAGATAACGAAAAGTACAACAGCCGGTTGTACTTTTCGGGTTACTTACATGAATCGTCTGTTTACAACATATGTCGGTGTATAATAAAGAGTGTATCTATCTATCTAGTCTGAACTAAAATTGTCATTTATATTTCATGTTATATTTGAACGAGGAAATTGTTTTAAAACAGCGGTTGCCATATGCAGAAATGCGCATCTCTGACGAAAGAATGCAAACACTGTCCGCTGACCTGAAAATATATTTTTATAATGCAAAGGAAAATAGAATACTGAATTCTTGCGCTTCGGTATAAAAATGTCTGGCATAATATGTTATACTGTCTCTTTATTTCCAACTTGCTTTCCGTTTGTAGGAATAACAAATTCCCATGACATTGTGTGAGATACTGTTTTGTTTGAAAATATGTACTTGAATCTATAAATATCATATCTTTGTTATATAAAATTCAAGTTCACTTTTTATAACAATTGCAGATAAATATCAAGTAATTAAGATATGATTATTGAAATATCTGATTTTGGCAATAATCTGATAGGCTGATATCATTGTCATCGAGACATATTGACATATATCTTTGATATGACTATAATTGACAAAATGCTTGTAAATTAACAACAATATTTTATAATTTAAAAATGGTAAAAACATCTCAATGTTGTCATGTAGTTTAAATGTACACACACATATATATATATATATATATATATATATATATATTACCGCAGTAGCAATAAAAATTTAAACAAGCCTAATTTTATTAACACACAATAGACACATAGATAGAAATTATGGAGCGGATTCAAAATAAACCTAGTAAAGTTCAAAAGAAGCGCATCACAGGTATTAATAAATAAGCCGACAGATTCATTTTTAAATTTGTTGACGCTCCAGTCACGTCCCAAGGATTTCGGGAACTGCTTTAAAAACGCTATTAGGTCGATCGTTAAACTTTGAATGAGTGACATCTTTAACAACACCAAAAATCTTTTACAATTGTTGATCTAAAATTAGAAGTGAAATTGAATCCAATAACCAAGGATTAGAACTCATCTTAAGTCTTCTCAGGTGAATATTTATCGTGGTCTTCGTGAGTTGTCGACTGCGCTGTCACAGTGGACTTTTTGGGTCATCACTTGTATTTGATGCGTTTTAAGAAACGCGCAGGATTAATTTTAGTTTTAATACGAATTCAGACGTGTTTAAACGTCTCCCTTCAAAGTGGAGAATTGAACAAAGGACATTTTATAGCCGTTTTATTAGCAGTGGAGTAATGTTACTAGAGTTACTGTCCTGTAAATTAACAAATATTTTGTCGCTTTCACTACATTCTTGCTTTAGTTTCAGCGGGAACAACTTTATATGGCGCTATAACTTTTCATTTGTTCTAACATTAGCGGGATGCGGGATGACCTTATTGTGTACGGCTTCACTTGTCTGAATTTTACGGAAAGGGACTTTTAATAAACAAGGATCTGTTTTATCCGACCACTTTAGACAATAATGAATCGCAAAAACAAAGGTCGGAAATACTGAAAGTTGCTAGAGCGTCGCAGCCTGATGGTTGTACGTACGTATCTCAGAAAAGTGCGAATGGCAAAGTCAAAATTCACCTTAAGCCGATGATCCATTGACGACCAAATACCGCCACTTTGACTATTTTATCGTAAACGGTTTTACTCTATGGCTGGCGATGATAATTTGGGCACGACATTAATTAAGGAATTTAGGTACCTAATCGAAACAATTAATTTTTTCGTCTACATTTGAGATCATAATAACAAAGTTCATTGTGAACTTACCAATAAGTGAACTTAAGTTCCATTACCGGTGCCGGGACGGCAACAGCAGAAGTCGCACTAATTTTTCCTTTCATTTAAATAAACATAAAACTGTTAATGTTTCTATTGCTGCACAAAATGTATATTTCTGGTTGCAAATAAAGAGTTTTAAGTTGTTAGTATTTAGTTTTATTTCTTTTCGCCATTAATCACTAAGACAAGATTGTTTGACGACACGTCATGGCCTCATTAAAGATTTCTTTAGAAAAAATGACACGTCGATCAATAAAGGTTCGCCATCCTCTAGCTAGCGCCTCTAGCGCCATGCTCTAGACTGATTAATTAACTTACGAGTAAGAACCTCAAACACCAGCGCAGAAATATATCGTGATCTGAAATCGAACTTCTTTCCTAAGTAATTAGTGCACAGAAAGATGATGTTATTATGTTCGAAAAGGAACAAAATGTGAGTAGACATGATTCAACGGCTCCTCCTCGGCAGTATTGCTCGTCGCACAAGCGGCAAACAAAGTTGACAAGTTTTACTGTCGTCCAAATTTTGTACCGTTAGTAACACGCTAATATATCCAAAACTATTCAATTCTAATCGCAATTACTTATTAGTGTATTATGGTACCGATGTGTATAAGATGACCCGTTACTGACTGTAGGTAATCCATATCTACGAATACTGTCTAAAACGATAGTAAAAGTAGATAAATATACATAAATATAACAAAATAACATACGATAAATAAATAATAAAACATTGTTAACAATTATCAGTCAAATACGCTTTAAAATTGAGAAAATAAAATTACACTTTGTTATGTTTAGTTCCACAGTCAATACTAGATGGCGCTGCGCCGAGTTTCTAAATCGCGCTATGGTTTCGTTCACGCTTGTTAATGGAGTCGTTCCTAATTACCGTGAATAAATAAGTTTTGTGTTACAACAGTGGTGTGTGGTTTTATTTAGTGTTGACAAATACCATATCTCGTAAGTTATACTGAGGAACCGACAAGTCCTTTGTCCTTTTGTCCATCTGCCCCATTGCTTTAGGAATATAAAACTGATTTCCAGACTTCATACAACATTTTTATTGAACTGCCTGCCAATCGGACGATATCATTTGTGTTTCTCCCGCGCCTTTGCTTCATGAGATTTTACGTATCATTCTTCAAAACAAATATTTAACTGTGTCTTTAGAAGGCACTCTGTACTGCCGCTAAATAAAAGGCTTATTTATTGATATGGCGTGTAGGAGATTAAGCTATAAAGCCGGGATCGTATGCCGCGGCGCGAAGCTGGGCGCTGCGGGAAGCGATCGTAAGCATATTAAAGGTAAACAAGCAGTAGAGGATCTCAGAAGTAGGTCCTCAACTGACGTCCTATATTCTACTTAATTAGAACTGTCTAACCGTTATGACAAATATGACAACCGTTGAAAGAAATACAACTTAGAAATGCATTGCACTTTTCGGCATCACGATTATTTTAGCATAAATCTGTCAAATATGTAGGTATAAACGTCAAGCAAGTCAACAAAGAAAACGACAACAGTAAATGACTGAATAACGTATCTTGACACAGAGACATAATAAAATCTTTAGAGTATCGACCAATCGAGCGTTCGCACAAATATGAACCCCTTCGTAGTTCATTATCAATTATTTCAATAAACGGTTAGGTGGGCCAACTAAAAATATAACGTTGTAAAACAAACTAAATCATTCAATTAGATTAACGAATATGAACTTTAAAATCACAGAATAATGCATTTATGAACGCAAAAAAAGTTTGTAATCGTACGAACGCTCAGTTGGCCAATAATTTACCAATGTGTTTAATTCAAATAAAGAACTATTTATTTGAATAGAAAAAAATGTCAGAATACACGAAATACTTATAGTTGTATTCGTCAGCTCGCTGCGACACTATAAAACAATTAATTATTTTAAAGACCCTCACACCCGAGTAAGACGGTGACACATGCCGTGAGTTCAGCACGCATGTGTGTGTCCGTTGCGATTTAGGCGCTTGGATCAAGACGTCATACTGTGTGATACCTGTAATATGCCGTAAGCATTACACATTTTACAACTATTAGTGAGGGCACGCAGTTTATGGCTGCAGCACTAACCGTCGCACAGCACGCGAGCCAATGAGAAAGCTTTAAATTTCGAGCAGTTGTTCCAAATAAATTAAATCAATACAGGTGCAACTTTAAACAAATAAAAGGACGTAGGTATATAAGACGATTTTGTCTCACTAATATTAAATGATATTTACCACGAACGTATACAGAACTAGAGGAAGATATTTGACATCTTTCATGAATCTCAAACGAACTTGAAAACGAAAATCATTCAAGCTATGAAGGTGAAGGGCACGCGCTTCAATCCGATAACCGCTGGGCGCGCCCAACTAGCCGAGTCCGCACTCACAGAAGAAGGATTCGTCTGAGGAAGAATAGGGAGTTTCAGGGGATTAGGAAAATGACTCGTCTTGTTATACTCCCTATTTTCCATCCTTCCAAACCTCTTTTCCATATCCTTTCTTAAATCTCCAAAAGTCGACAGATCTGGGGGCTTGCTGACGTTAGTCATTCTGGACAGAAGTTGATGGGAACCACTGATGGCCATGGGCGACAGTACCACTTACCACCAGGTGGAGTGTCCGTTTGTTTATCACGTTGTTTGTTAATTTTGTTATGTTTGTCCTTAATATAAAATAGGTTCCAATAATTTTAACTGTAGCCATAAATTAGATTTAGCTTACTTTTAACTGCAATAATTGTGGTATACACCTGTGGTATATACCTTAATAAAAAGTAAACGAATTCACACTGCAGTTTAACAACTGCAATGTATATATATTTTCATCTAAATATCGGATGATGTTAATGATTAACAATCAATGACAATCATGATATGTAATCGTTGATTATTATTATCAAGATGCTATTTCGAAGGCAAATTGATTGATGTACATAGCTTACATCGGTAATTTGAGGTAAAAATCAATTACAACAATACACCTGCACTTAATATAAAAGCAATCCTTACCAAAAATAAGATACTTTACAGAACAATAGTAATACTAAAAATACTAAAATAAGTACTAAAAATAGTAATAGTACCATTAGGTATTACATAATACATTGTAAGAAATAGATATGTTTTATAATTGAAGTGTAGCATTTTTTTCTCAGAAATAGTATAATATTCATGTAATAATCTAATAATAACTAAGTACGCAGCTTGAAAAAACATCCTTCTTATTTTTTTCGTTATTAAAATATTTACGATTCAGTTACATTGGAAAAAATAGAAATTCAGTTAAACGTATGTATTTTTAATAATAACGTGGCGCAATACTTTTCACATATCTTCCTATATTTAAAGAAAAGCTGTGTGACCTTCGTAGGGTAGAAAATAAATTAGTTCAGTTCTCATCTCTACCTCATCCTATCCACAGTGTGCTTTCGGCCCATAATCAACGAGACGAACGCTAACACTGGAAAAACTACCAGGACGTCACATTTTACAATATTAGAGGGCGGATTAAAAATTATACGAAGAACTGGCCGCTAATGAAAACCTAGATTCAAATTCGCTCCAAACTCTTTGTATCGATTGCTCTTTGATAATATCTGCTGTCTAATTTTTGGTCCGTAACGACGTACCTATTAAGGCTCGCGCACATAACAGCCGCGTCGCACGGCACCACAAAACTACGACAGCGCACATCACAGACGCGGCGGGCCGCAGCTCAACGGCAAAAATTTAAGTCAGCTTTTGACCTTCAATTCGTTACGTCGTTCCACAGCTAATAACTCTCGAATTACGTCGGTTAACTGCGGCCGTTCAACGCACATTAAGGTGGGCCGAGTCGCTTGAGAGCCTAACCTATGTCCCCAATAGGAATGAACCTCCCCGTTGCCGTCGTCGTCCTCGGTACGTCTTGGACGACCCCGACGACCCAATTACTGCTGCCAATCCGGTTCTTACATTACACTCACAGACTACACCGTCTCCACCGTCCCCGCCGGCGGAGACGAGGAAGTCACCTTCGCTACACTGTGAACACACACCGGCCTTCAGCCAAAATTTTTACCAGGTATCGCCACGTGCCTGGGCGCTTCTCACCAACTCGCAATCCCGTGGTACCCTACCAAAGCAACGCATTAAGCCGAAGTCCATTCCTTCAGCCGGTCTACTGGCGGGGAGGACTTAGGTTTGTTACTGCACACACTCTTTGCTCCTAGCTGAGCGCCTTCTGCGTTCGCCCTAAACAATACATGTCCGTTGACTCTTGAAAGGCCATTAGGGCCGCAAGAATTTAGCCAAAAAATATATGAAAATAATTAAGGAGGATTTTTGCAATTTTATGCGTTGCGGTGCTGCCCGCCATAATATGCGTTACCCTTTACACTTCAGTAAAGCCTCCTGCATCAGTGCTCGTTGTTTGTGAATATCTCATAAAACGTTCGGTTGCACTTGTTGCTGAAGTTCTACTTATTAATGTAAGGGTTACTAAAACGCACCTTATTAGGGTAAGTATTTTTCTATTGTCAGTTACATACACAGAGATTACTTTTATAAAATCAGTTTCTTAATTGTTAATTAGTTTCTGTGTATTTTTTGTATTTTTACTACTTTTTCTGATATATAAATTGCTGAAGTGAAGACTGGTTGTATTAATTTTCAACAACCAATGTACTATATGTACTGTACAATATACCAATCAATTACTGTATGAACAAACGTTGTACAAACGTTGTTACCATTTGTTAATAAACACTCCAGGCTAATAATTAGCCTCAAGTATATTTTATTCTAGTAAAATTAGAACACGCATTGAATGTGGTTACTGTGTGACTTGAATTGAATTGAATGTGACATAACAAATAGCGTCTGTATAGAAATGCTTAAGGTACACACAAATATTCTTAGTAATGACATTGCAAATACGCAAAGGCATCAGAACCACAATTTATACGGCATTTGCTGGCCAATGGTTAATTTTAAAAATACACAAATAAACTGAAGTTGGTTTTAAATGTTCAAACGTCGCAGTGAATTCCACTTTGTAGAACAATAAAACGCTTACTAAGCGCCTTACTTCCCATACATTAGGGATTAGTCGAGTAAAATTTTACGACACGACTATCCACATGGATACAATAAAGACAACCGACAGTACTGTATCTACACATAATCTTAGATGTGACACTCACATATGGATTCATTGTTTATAAAATAACGTGTAGAATTTTATGTTTTTATAAACGCTGTCACAGCGTAAGGCCGTGTTCACATTAGGCTAACAATTTGCAGCTAACGTTTGCCGGCGGTATGACAGATCATATATGAATATAACAATTAAATTAGTTAACAACTACATTAATTATTTTATTAAACTAACAGTCAAATTAGCCGCTCAGTCGTAAAGCATATGCATGTTGGTATCGTTTCTAGATTAATCAGTGAAGCGCTGATCGAAACCAGTAAACCTATGAAATGGCTCATTATCTCCCTGTTCACAGTAAGCCACTCTCCTTTTGCATATATTTGATCACGGCCTGAATGATAAAAAATATTTATCTGAGACATTCGTTCGTCGAATAGGTGTTTCGAAATGAAAATAATGTTATAACGAGAAAGTCATTGCTCCGAATTTTCTAAATAAGCTAGGCTCTCAAGTTATCTGTTGGTAGTGCGTCATTTGCTCAGACGGTATGAGCAATTTATCAGCAATTTGTTTATCAGTAAAAGCATTGAAAAATTAAAGAACACCTAATAAGATTTTTTTTCACAAAATTGTAATTTTAATCTTTTTTTTTTTACAATACAGAAGATCTTCAGTAACACACGCAATTACAGTGTTTTATGAGATATTTATAGACATACAGATACAGAAAGCTTTACTCATCTGTGCCATCTTTATACATCGAAACATAGACAGCAAAATGAATGAAAAGGGCAATCGAGTCAAAGAGTTTAAAGTAAGTTTGAATTTACGTTTTTCATTAGCGTTAGGATTTAGCAGCAAGAAGCTCGGGAAAAGACAATACTCCGAAGAGTATTGTTACAGTGTAGACCAATGCATTTTATCGATCGTTATTTAAGTGAGGTTAGTAAACGATACGAGAGGGTTTTTCTTATATAGAAGAGGAGACAAACAGGCAGCGGCCCTTGCAGATTTCTATTCACAGCTTTACAGTACAACCCCATGTCATAGCAACCAAGGCCAACTATGTATGTGAATGATTATTCTACAATAGTATGCAGGTAAATTTCAAAAATAGTCCTGAGACTACTGACATAAATCTCTCTATTCCATGGGTTATTGAAACCCACAGTGCTTCTTTAACGACTCTATCTCTTATAATGCCTACTTAAGCACACACTGTGAGTAGCTGAATATTTAACGATATTCAATTTATGACGATAAGAAATCGGCGGGCGTCTAAAAATTATAAAGATTCCACAATTTATTGCCCTTCCAACGTTTCGTACGATAATCCTCTTAACGTCGAACAACTTATTAAGTGTGGGACTAAATACTGATATATTTTTCCGTTTATTTCGTTTGTGCTAAAGGCATGTATACCTACTTGAGTATTATTGTAACCATATTTATAAGGTACTAGCAACTCATTTTATCTCCATCCACAACCGAAGGTTAAATTTAAAATGACTTTATCCTTGAGATATAAAGGATAAACAAAAATATTAAAATCCTAATACTTTAATTTTCAATAACAAAACGGGACTTCAAGAGAGTCAAATGCGGTTCTGATTAGACTATGATTAAGAAATACAAAAGGTTAGCACCCACAAGGGGCAAGCAGCTACAAAATATTTAGTAGCTGGCTTCGTTGGGCTTTTTTAGGTGGCGATAAGCTAAACACCATGTGACCTTGCTACTTAAAGAAGTTGGTACAGGCCAAGTGTTTTAGAAAAGAATTGATCTGTTGGATTAGAAAACAAACAGACATACTACTCGTATATCGAAGAATATATTGGAAGAGAGAGTTATTATAAAGGCACAAGCTGGTGATATTGTAAAGTATTACACGATACAAAATTAAAATTTAAAACTTATTTCCTAACCCAATCCATTATATACAAACCATTTTTTTCCTAATCCTCCTGTTTCCCAAACCCTTGTTATTTTTACAAAGTCAGACTACTAAATTTAGAAAGGCAGATGTCACTACTGCTAACGTTCCAATGTCCATCTTTTCGACTGATAGCATTTTAGCAGATATCCATAGGCGACATTATACCATCAGGAGAAATATCTATTCGTACGATCAGTTATATCAGTTATTTCTTTGTTTTATTTATTTATCACCTTCTCTTACTGCTGTCTTATTCTTGATGTTACAAATTATTGTGTGTTGTGTTGTCCAGAATAAAGTGTTGTCTATTGTCTATTTGTTTATGAACAAAAATCTTCAGAAAAACAGGAATATGAACTTATTATATTTCATTTTCAAAAACGGATTTAAAAATGTATACAATGAAAAATAGATAATTATTTTAGGCGATGGACTTACTTATACAATAAATTTTCACGTAAGACTCAGTTGAATGTATACATATGTGTATGTGTGAGTGTGTGTAAGAACAAAAAACTAAATAAATGAAAAAGTGGTATGTATAATTGTAAGTATTGTGTATGCAGTAAGGTGTTCTGTTGTCGGAGTATACAATGTTGAGGCGGGTCCACGTCATGATATATTTATATTTGTATTTCATTTTATATTTATATTTATCTATGGTTCAAAAATTTCAAGTTACAATATATAACTTAGCGCAGTCATTTCGAGTAGTCCTTACTTATTACAGCATATACCAGCACTTCTGTAATAACAACTTCATAAAATAGCTTTCAGAAAGTTGAACATAATAATTTCCCTGGTAGTAAACCAACTTTAAAAGCATTTACAGTGATGAGTTAACTTAAGAGTAATTCGGTTCATTTTAAATTCTTTAGTGAACATATAACAAGACGATTGCATATGCATTTATGGCTTCTTCCAAGAGACTTCCTTTTTAATCGACCAATTGGAATTGTTCATTGTTTAATACTATCAGTGTTAAAGTGTAGGACGCAATTATTTTATCTAGAAACGTTATAGCTCTGGGAATATTATGTCTTTAATTTCAAGCTTTTCAAAATACTTTGATTAAAATTCAAGTTCATAATAGTTGAAGTGATAAACTGATAAACGGCCATCGTTATCTATCAAAGCGAAATGACAAATTAAAAATATAATTTAAGAAGTGACTTTTAAGATATCTGCTCAAAGAATCTGACTGCTCATCGTTAAAAGATTAATATCGTCTGATGATCGCATAAACAAATGATACAAACGATCGGTCAACGACCTACGTCCACAGATAAGCCTGTTCGATCTCTCGTTCAACAATAGGAACCTATCGGTTGAATAATAACTCATTGTCTTACTTTTTGTTGAACTAATCACTTTATTGTTTCACTCTTATAATCAATTATTCGATTAAGTTTCAAATAAATGACGGCATCGGTCGTATCAAATATCCGACGTCATTCATTAGATGCATTTAGATTTATGCTCGCTCGCATCATCGACTGGCTTTGTTTTTTTTCGTACTTATGTTAGCTTAAGCGTTCCTATCATTAAAAATATAATATTAGTTTGATGGACATTCCATTTGAATACCAAGCGTTCAATTCATTTTTTTAAAGTCAGCGCTCTAATCCTTTTACTATTTTATTATAATAGAGTTGTAGGATTATCTGGTTGTACTTCATTCAATATTAAAATTCCAAGACAATTAACAATTAACTGTATTTTACAGTTTAATTTACCATGCACCCTTTATATACTTTGGTACATTACTTAGAATTGTATAAATTAGGAACCGGTTTAACAAGTAAATCTACTCCTATATTAGGGATTATGCTCTCGTTTGTGTTATCATATTATGGTCGATTATGATTTATATAGAAATGAAGACATTACTTTGATAATGTTTGTAAGATTGATTGCAAAAACAAAATTATAGAAAGAGGGTAGATAGGGCATGAACGCGCTTGACTAACTAAATTACCTCTCTCTTAAAGAAGACCGCCGTGACCTCCCGGCAGAAAGTAATATACATCGGCCTTTAGAAAGAGACTATCGGCTAGCTTTGGTTTTGTAGAGCGTCGTCTCTGTCGTGTGCCGTTACGACAGAGACGACGGTCAAGAAAACCGTGCTAGCCGATCATAGTCGATGTGTATTACTTTCAGCCGGGATTTGTACTAAATTTGTTTCGCGGGAGTGATCGAGATATGCCAGGGCCCGTTTCTCATCACATTCCGTAACCATTATGTGGAGAATGCTAGTGAAACGGTATAAGGGAATTCTCTCATAGTATGATAAAATCTCCTTACCTATGAAATTGCCGTTTTATAGCGAAACATTCATTATTTTTTGGTATGAAAATTATGTATTTAATTTATCGAAGTATTTATTATTCATTATTATCAATGCAATTTTGCCATTTTAATGGAAGTTCATTGATGCCTCTGCCATTGAACTCCTGGAGGCCGGAATCTATGAATTTTCTTAAGGCGGGGTTTCCACTGCCTCATCACAGTTGAATTTTTCCCTGTAAAAAGTTATCCAAATTCGGAAAAAAATGAAATACAGTAAGGTCAAGGTCTGGCGAGTATGGTGGGTGATGGAGAGTTTCTAGTCGAAGCTCATGTAACTTTGAGACTGTCTGTCGTGCAGTGTGTGAGCGAGCGTTATCGTGGAGAAGCAGTGGACTAACTAGACTCAGTTGTTTGATAGCGACCATCATTGTTTGCAGTTCTTCACAGTACACATCTTCATTTACTGTTGTGCCAGATCTCAAGAAGCTGTAGTGGATAATACCGGCACAGGGCCACCATACACTATGAGCTTCTTGTGACTCAATTTACGTTTGGGGTATTGTTTGGCTGTCTTCTGGGTTCGACCATTATGAGGAACGTTTATGATTATCATATAGGGTCTACTTCTCATCATATGTGAAAATACTATTCAGAATCCCTTCATTTTTGTGCCGGTTCAGCAAAGTAAGTCAAGCTTCGAGCTTTTGACTTTCAATAAGCTCATTCGGTACCCACTTTCCGACCATCTTCACTTTCCCGATTTGACGCAAATGAATCAATATGGTTTTGTCACTTACGCCTAAGGCTGCTACTAACTCAGACGTGGTTTCAGATGAATCCGCTTCCACTATTGCTTTCAATTCTAGTCGTCCATCCTCTAGTTCTCCATGTCGTGTTGCTCTTGAGATAGAACTTCCAGACCGGAATCGATCAAAACGAAAGTACTTTAGGTTTAGTACTTTACCGAAAGGAAAGGTGTTTAGTCCGTACTCATCGTTGATATTGAGTACCGTCTGTGCTGCGCTCTGCCACAATGGAACTCATATTCGAAAGTAACGCCAATTTTTAACTTCTCCGTGTTCGAAAACACAACTGTATTTAAGCAAAACGTCATTTGATGGAAAAAGAAATTAATAACTTACTTTGAAATAGAATGCCATAGCTTTACATTGAAATCAATTTGAATTTGAAATTCCAATCCAAACGCAAGATAACTAAGTTCAAAGTGGCCACTATGAACAAACGGCAATTTCACAGGTAAGGCCCTAATATAATTATATTTAAAACAATTTTTTGCCGTGAATCTGGATACTAAGTTTATGTTCATGTTTATGTGTGTATCAACAGTCTACTCGAGACACTCACATTCTTTGATATAACAAATTATAATGGATAGATGCGTATTATCTATGAGTGTTTCTTAATAATACGAATAATATAAACAGACATGTTTATAGATGTAACAATTATTCAACTCTCGTACCGAGACAACCATGTAGATAAACTGATATATGAGTTATCTGAGACAATGACCGTGATTGGTTTAGTTATATGGAACCGACTTCCGATCCTGCCGGTGGCGACGAAACGTGACAGTACTACACGATCAATTTGACACTTTTTGTACCTTACGCTAGGGATGTACGATCAGATACGATACTTTTCGGTATAGAAAAAACATCATACGATATTTTTAGATATTCTAGATATTCATACATTCTTTGATAGTTTGGATCAATACAAACAAATACGAAACAGGCTTGGATCGATACAATCGTACCGGTATCGGGTCCGAGCCCTTCATTATCTACCAGTGGTAGCAACCTAAGCAATTGCATCAGAACGTCTATTTCATACTTTAATTGAGGCTAGAAATAGATTAGATTCAGACCTTTTGTCAAGACTATTATTTTTAAAAAGCCTAAAATGTGTAGGATTGAATTTATTTTCAAGTTATTTTGTAATAAGCTACAAAAATAACGAGTCCAAATATCGTTTTATTTTGCAACACTTTGAATTTTTACTTTAACTAACTATTCCCATAAATTAAAATATCTTTGGATCGATCCGATCCTAGTATCGTATCAAATACTTACGATCCGGATCGATCCAAAATATAGATAGAAACAAAAATATTGGGCATCCCTACGACTTACGCCTACAATCCAACACCTCTCATCTTCGTATATTGATAAAATCCTCCTTATTATCTATCTAGTAAGAATCACTAAAATTTGAAGTTTTACTTTAGCCACAGCAATATGAAATTTGTAAAAGATATTTGCATGAAAATTTCGTCAAAGTTATGGACTTCTCTAGTGGACATTTTCTCGTCAGGTACAAAATTATTCCACGGTCCTTAAATGTTTTACGACTAGATTTTTCATTTCTCAGACCGTTAAAATATAAATGAGGTTAACTGATAATGCTGATAATGTTTTTAAAAATGTTAGGGTGATTAGGTAAATTTTGAGATACTTAAAGTTCAGAAAGAGAACTCATTTGAGCTGTACCGTTTTGGAAATATCATTAAGAATGCGCCTGTTTTCATCTCTGTCACAATTTCCTTTCTCAAGGTTGTTTGGAAATCGTCAAGACCGTCTGGTTTCTTTAAGCTTAAATCTAATATTTTTATAAGGCGTGGTATTTATGTATTTTAGGTTCTTCAAAAAGTTTTGTTGAATGATCTTCACAGTTTTCTTTAAATAATAATTCTGTTATACAACAAAGTGATCCCCCATCAATCATTCTTGAACATCAACATAATCCTGACTTACGCCGTTATCAGATCACAGATCTACCGCATTACAAATGGCATTAGAGGCAATTATAAAACACACACATAACTCTCTTTCTATCGTAAAGATGCATATCTTCAGAATAGTGTGAGACTGGATAAATTTTAATTGATGCACACAGCCTTTCATAAAACATGTTACGACTTAATCGCGCCAGGATTGCCGGTTAATGAGCGTAAAGATTGTAAAAGTATTAACGATGTGGGTAGTCCCACAGTTCCTAAAATCAGGTCAGAAGGTGGCGACGCACCTTTTACAGGTCAATTAAAAAAATAGCCAACGCTTTCCATCATTGTTTCTTTCGCTCGTCGTGAACGGTTCGTAGGTTTCGATTGTTTTAATTGTGTTTTTGTTGGAGTTAATTTAACAATGGCTATAACAAAAGCGACCTATCGTGTTACAGATCTTTCCATTTTTATTCCCATAACCACAATACCTTTACGGCGAAATCCTTTGAAATTGTTTGGTTTATTATTTGGTGTCACCGCTCTCATTGAGAGCGGTGATAGCTCAGGGGTATCTATTCTCGATTCTCATTTGTGTTTGTTTATAACTGAGTTTCACTAGCGCGGCGGTAAAGGAAATCATTGTAGAGAAGCCTGCATGTCACAGAAATTTAAATTGTAAAAATTTGGAGCGTGTTCTGGACCAATCTAAACCAATACATCTAAACCAGGGCCCGCGTGATAAATTATGGCCCAAAATTACAAAATTCCTCAGTGATTTACTAGGGGAAACCTGTGCCCTATAGTGGGACATTTAAAATACTGACACCATTATTTGGTATTTCAGCAGATTGAATAAAATCTTAAACAATCAAGCGAACACAACATCAATACAAATAATCATTATAATCTTTCTTATGTATTTCGTCTCTTTTTTCTTTTCTCTTTTCGTTTTATCTCATATCTGTAAATCTGTAATCCGTTTAGTTCTTCATTCATGATGATTATCGAGTAATCTATATTTTAAAAGATTTATATAAAAATATGTTTCATTATCAAAGGTTCATTATAGTGTTAAGGTTCCTAGTTGTCATTCTTTCATAAGAAAGCTATAGTTTACATAAATTTATCGTTTACATTATTAAACACATGTGACAGTAAATTATACCAACCAAGACCCCTGTTAGTGGCGCCTAAACAAGTTCCGTACAGGCTTTATAGCAAACTAGCTTTATTGTCTCCCCCAGGACACAACCCTTGCCGACCTTCATCAGTTTATGGAATCTTAACACTAATAACTATAACGTTATGAGGATAAATGGAGTATACTCCTACAATGTGTACGCTAAATATCCGGTTGACTTTTATAATTGTTTTGTCGGTTCATTTTGGTATTCTTGTTTTATTAATGGGGATTTTTTAAACATGTAATGTGGAAATAGCATCTTTTATATATAATAGAAAGAAGTTGTCAGACGAGCAGACAATACAAGTGTTTATATGACAGTACATATAAGTATATATGTACTGTCATATTTATCTATTTAAACGAGTCTTATCTAGATAAATATATGTGAAAACGCGAAAATCTTAAAAGTCAATCTCAATGTCGCCTAACAGCAGTCCAGAAATGTTGGCACACCCCCCAGATGCGCTGCTTAAATTTGGAAATTTAGGAATGAAGGATTAGGAAAAGGAGATAGGATGGGATGAACTATTGTATATTTAACTCGCGACCGAAGCACGTACGTACTTTGGGAGAATAGGATGAAGTAAGAAATACAGTATATTTCACTATAGTTTTCACGATACAGTTGAGTGCGCCCAGCGGCTCGATTGCAGCACACACCATCCCTCGCCCAGAATTAATTAAAATACATATATTAATCTACTTTCAGCTTATAAATACAGATAATCAGATTATTTATGTAGAGTACATAAACATTGTTTATCCTACAAGATGCAGCTCAAAACTTCTTACATTTTGGAAACACGAACTTTTGAAGCATATCTAAATTACTTGCTAGTAACAAAAGGAATTGCGCGCGTGAGGTATGGAGCTGCGACGAAGTTTGGCCGGTCCCGTGTGACACCGGCATTAAACTTATTTCATTAAAATTCGACCTTATCGCTTTTTATACAAATAGTAACTGACTCTACCGTGGGTACTGTTCTTTTCAGCCCATTTCTACACCCCATCTTAACCTATTATTCTCATTATACTCTTTCCAGTCCTCATTATCTGTGAAGTTGGTATTAATCATGATCTTTACGAGTCAGCGCATTTCGCTTGATCGCTTGATCCTGCCTGATTATATTCTTATTAGGACAATTTACTGTCGTTATTGACAGTAATATCCACAACAATATAATCAAATATAATACCATGTGGAAATGTACCCAGCATGCTGGCGGCAATACCCCTTATTGCATAGATATTGTAGTGTATAATATATATTCCTCGGCTGCTTCTTAAAAGGTTTTATTATATAATTCTCGACTCTTCGTAAAGACATAATTTTAAATCCTGTTTCGTACCACTGAATTTCCATTTCAGTACGATTTTTTTCCATCATCTAGCTCTGCGTTGAAGGAAAACCTAGTGAATAAACCAGTTCAAATTGGTGGGTATCCGTTTGAGAGTCCCAATTTGCACTGGGCCCGTTGGTGGAATGGACCGAAGCCCTCTAGTTTACCTGGTCTGTGCCCTGTAATGGGATGAAACAAGCGCAGCTTTCAAAATGAAAACCTGAATAATTTGGATAAGAAATGGCGATCCGCGTGCGGTAGCAAACGTCAAATAAGACATATCAGATTTACCGTCCAAGATAAGATGCCGAAGATCAGATTAATCGAGACAAAGAACTTAATTAATGTGAAAATTCATTAGTTGTTCGACCGTGCTCTTGCTCATCAGATTTAAATTAACTCGCGAATAGGCAGTTAAAATGGCATATTAACATACAATGAACGGTAAAGAACGAGGGGATCCGATGGCCAATAAATAAAGAAATGTTTACTGCAAGAACTATTATTATGTAGAACTAACTATATCATTTACTGGCCAGCCGACCGTTTTCGCGTTTACGAACTTTTTTGTGTTCGCAAATGAGTTATTATTATAACTCTTTAGCTTTCATAGTCATTGCTGTAATCGAATGAAACTGTTTGTTCTACAACGTTGTGTTTGCGGTTGGCGCTATTTTGCAGCGCAATAAATTGATAATAATCTGCAAAAGCGTTTATATTTGTTCAAAAACTGGACTAAAAGTGCGCGTCACTACCAGGAAGAATTTCAGTCATTGGCATGAGGTCAGCCAAGGCTGGATGGTAAAGAGATTTGTATGAAATCGTCGAAAACCGACCACTTTACTAGACTATTATTATATATAATTTATTATTTGTGCACATGTAATAGCTATTTGTGTGTAATAAAGAGTATTTATTATTATTATTAAACCCATATTCCTGCTCGTGGCGCGTGCTTTAGTTAAAACTATATATTTAAACGATGCGCAATAAAAATCAGTATATTATAAAAGTGCATTGTGTGTGACGCGCTTCCGCCAGATAACCAAGCAACGGCTTTGGCCAGTAATGGTTGGATGAGAATAACCGAAGATCACGTGTGGTGGCGAGCATTGGTAGAAGTATATTCATTCTAGGTAAGTCAGTAGTAAGTAAGTAAGTGTATTTATTGTGGGTTTGATACAATAAATATAAATATTTACTTATCTTATAATTAGGCGTTTATTGTTGAAATATCAATCAATGACAGCTAAAAATTTGTATTGAAGGTAATCAACTAAGTCGCTCTTGACAATCAGTAATAGTAATTGCATGTTTATCCACTTTTACTAAATTAACTAAAATTATTATTTTTAATTATAATTTATTAATACATAACAATATCAATTAGATTTCACGGACAATACATAAACTGCTATTGATACAGAATTATATTGACAATAGCAGTGCCTGCAACTTGGTACGCATGGACGACTTTGAAATTCTCTAATTGATCTAAATAAAAAGAACTCTAGACTTTTTGGCGGAAACTCTAGAAGTGAAGTTAAGTTTTTGTTTGATTATTGTAAAAAATATGTATTAGGCGTTTTGTGGTTTAATAGTGATAGTTTAATAAACTTCAAAGTGTTTCTCATGCGTGGTGTTGGTGATAATCAAATAAAAGCGTGGGACTGCGTTATCCTCGTGCTTCCAAGGAGTCCTCTTCTGTCCTCAGTAAACCTACTATCTCTTTACTATGCGACTCCTGACTTACTTCGACGGGACTGAACATTGATAGGATACGTTTTAGAATTTAAAATTGTATGTCACGAAACAAACTTGACATTTTCAGAATGTGGTAATTACACCGTTGTCATATATGAAGAAAAAAAAAGTGCCCTAAATGTTAACGCGGCACATATAAAGTGTCATTAAATTCCGTCCCGTGGTTTTTGCGTGATACGAGTTCATACAAACCGACAGACAAAAGTTTTAAAAAATCTTTTTTAGACTCTGTATCATTCATATTGTACACAACAATGATTTTTTTCATCAATTAATTTTTAATGTACAGACACAGCTTTGTTATTATAATATGTACTCGTATTATAAAATAAAATGTATAGATGTCACTAATATTAGTAACAATGGTTCTCTTAACAGTCTGAAATTACACCCCGATACATTTAATGGCAGTCGAGTTAACATAGTGGAAAATATTGCGTCATTAAATAGGCCGAAACGTCTGTAAATCTACCGATTTTATGGGGTACGGAACCCCACGTTTAGGGAAGTATGTTATTGTGTACAGATTTTTAACTTGCTTAGCATTACTGCTTTATGACTCGACTTTTTGATGTCATCTATTCCAGGCTAAATAACAAATTGCTATTAGCTATAAATTTATTATAAATAAATGGTATATATTGTAATATACAAAATTGGAACCTATTCATTCTCGTAACCTGAAACCATAAATGTGTTAATTGATGTGAAAATTAAATATATATCTTTTTGCAAAAATTGAATATTTTTTTGCAAAAAAGAGGGTTTTTTTTTGCAAAAATGAGTTTTATTTGAGGTTTTGTAATTTTATTATACATATTTGTTAAATACAAAGTCCAAGAAATATTGATATAATTTCGGAAAAATCGTAACATTTTGCAAAAAATGAGTATTTAGTGAGTATGAGTTATACCTACATATTTGTTAACGATAATCATTTAGCCCATTTGGTGGTGTTTGCGGTGTAAAAGGTCCCGGGTTCGATTCCCGGTTGGATATTCATTTGTTTAAAAACAAATGTTTATTCGAAACTAGATGGTGCGTTCGACTGTGTGTGTATGCGTCCTCTGAATCCACGACGCCGGGAGTTCTAGTGTGCACCATTGAGTGTAGAGCTATTTATTTGAAAAATAATAACTGCATATTTCGTAATAGTAGTAGGATCGGAACCACTGCCGAATAGAGTCTTCGAGAACTTAAATAATAAGAATCATACTATGTCATATACATGTGTCTACCCACTACCATCATACTGTGTGTACCCACTGCTCGATATAGGCCCCTCCCATGGATCGCCACCGCACTCGGTCTTCTGCTCTCGTCATCCAGCCACTGCTTTCGACTTTCTTCGAAACGTTAGTTCGCCCGAACGGAAAGCGTACATGATGATCTCCAGGTAGATGATCTCCATTCGAGGCCTCGTCTTCCTCATCGGCTATCGGCAGAACCGATGACGGCCATATATCGGCATATATGACTTACCACTTCAGCTTACCGATCCTTTGAGCTATGTCGGAAACTTTAGTTCTTCGTCGAATTTCTTCGTTACTGGTTTTTTCCGGCAAAGAGACTCGGAACATAGATTACGCGCTCTTGAAAATTTCCCACCACATCTCTCCACACATTCCAGTTAAAAACCAGAGAACTCCTTCAAATAGACTGCAGAACTTCGAAATAGTGGTCTAAGTCCCGGGATCCCGGGTACGGCTGCTTGTGAAAATATCAATAAACAACAACCGACAAATAGCACGATTTTCCTCGCGGAGTTTACCTAAGTGTCGAACTGCCGACCCGCATGAACTGAGCGTAGCTCATAGACTTACTTACATCTTACGAGGCGACGACGACACGACGGAAAAATCTGTTTCGCGAAAAATCGCATACAGTCTCCAGTTTCAGTTGTTTTTTCATAGAAAGGAGCTAGTAGATAGGCCAACTCGTGATAAGTGGATACTGTTGCCCATGGACACCCGCGATACATACCAATATCAGTCCAGAATGACAAACGTTAGCAAACTTTGAGACTTAGGAATGGATTTAGAAAAAAGGTTGAGAAAATTGAGAAGAAATAGGATGAAATGGGAATAACTTATCAGGTAGGCATCCACTTACCACCAGATGGACTGGTTGATCTTCTGCCATCTATATCTTTAAAAGAAACAATATCCACACTATTATTAATAATAATTTGTGTGGCTGTATATTTGTTACGTCTTCACGGCTAAACTACTGAACTTACAATGAAAATTGACAGAGATTAAACTTGGACAAGGAGGTAGAATAATGTTATCGGGGAAAATAGATTTGATTTTCCAGGGAAAACTTTTTAACTTGTTGGAAATTATTAATTAGTCGATATTCGCGCGTGTACTTCTACAATGAGGTGCTGATAGAATATCAGCGCTGTGGTTACAAATTATGCTTCACAGCATCATGTTGAACCAGACAAGCTTTTTGTCACCGTTATACACAGTCAAATGTTGACTGGGTAAGGTAATGTAGCATTTATAACAACGCTTTTTATTTGATATCAACTGTATGACTGCGGGTTCTGTTGCTTCAAATAAAACATTTCATTTCTTTATATTATTTTTACATAAAACTAGTCTACATAACAATATGAAAAAAGAAGTATCGAGCATAACAATTAGCCTCTACAAATTATTTAACATGATCATCCATACAAATTGGTCCCGTATTTCTAACACAGTCGTAAATTTGTCAACACAATCACACTGGTAGGTGTCAAATGAGTCATTTCACACATCAACACGTATTTGTCGAACTATCAAGTGAAGTGTGAATTGTGACAGAAGGCTGTCTCTTGTTACCAATTTGAATACCGGTATCTGTTGTTATTTGACTCGATAAAAATAGTAATTTATATCTGACACAAATGTACTACTTGGCGGTAACCGTAACTGTCAAAATAACTGTAAGGTTACGAGTATAAGTAAAAAATAGATAGATATTCTATTTGAATAGAACATGTCAACATGTTCTGCCACATGATGGCATGCAAATATAAAAAACATTATGATCATGTAAATTACAATCTCAGCGGATGTGACGTCAATGTCATGATTAATCTATACATATAATAAAATTGTAAAAGGTTTGAGTCTATACATAGACTTACTTTTAAAAAAAATGTATGTATATTTGTCTGTTTGTTTGAGCATACACGTAGAAACTAGTGTACGGATTTTGATCTGGTTTTCACTAATGTATAGCTAAGTATCCAGAAGGAAAACGGGTATATATGTCATCTTCTTATTACATAAGGAAGTTGATTTTCAGCCGTGAAATCCATCATGTCGGTGCTTTTATGTATATTAAAAATTTTTTACAGCTGCTTAGTCCACCCGAGAGAAGCTGCAGCCAGAAGCTAGTACTTAATAATATTTAATGTCCTAATATCTCAATGTAAAAAACGAAATTACATAAGGACAAATATGACAAACGTTGCCACGTTCCCAAATACGCGACATACCTTTGGGGTATAAGGATTTAGAATTTGGAAACATGATAAGTTTATAAGTTTAAATTTCAATGAACGGGGTAGATTGAGGCGGGTTAGGATGGGGATCGGAGAACATATGTTGGGAAACAATGGGTATAGGATGGGCAAGATAAAGATAAGATGTGATGGGATGGGAAATATGCTTTAGAAATTTTAGTACCTTCCGCCCTGTCGCCACCGTATCGGCTGTGGGATTCTAGTATTTTATAAATTTGGACACATGCTACGACTAACTGATAGTTAATAATAACTGATTAGTTATTTAACTTCAAGTTAAAACTCTGTTTAGTTTATGTTTGTCTGCTTTTATTACGACTTTAATTAGGTGCTTAAAAATTAATTTCTCTTTCTTGTAATCAATTTATAAACGCAATATAAAGCCCAAAAGGAAATTATTGGTAAAAAGAATTTGCTAAAAAGTTGTGTCGTATAAAACGCCCCGTAACCACTTGAATTGAGTATGGCCCTGGCTACATATTGGTTCATATCGACCACGGCCGCGAGGCGCCTACAGTCTAAATTCGTACCATTCCGAAATACGCTTACTCCAACACATTATCCCATTTTATGACCTATAAAAGTCACGAGAAACGTACTACATTTGTGGCACAGCCCTTATTTTCAGAACCTAATATAGAAATTTCTTTATTGGCTCCCTGTCCTTATATTTTATAGCGTTCTATGCATAGATTTTTTTCGGACGATTTGTGTATTTTACCGCTTACCAATAAAAGGGTGTTTATGTTGCTGGTTTATTGAGGGTACGTGACGTTTTCGCTAATACCAGATTTTATTATCATAATTTGTAAAAGGTTTTATTAGCGCCGGTAAAAAAATCGTATGTGGATGTATTGGTCGTACCTAATCCTCTGGTATAGCCTTTTTGGGCTATAGATTGGGCGTTTTGGGTATAGATCCCGTGGTAGATATCTGCTCATCACTACTTCACTATGCTGATTCTATGATCTATATCGGTGAAGTTCATTCTTTGGCGAGTCTTATCATTTCGGAATTTTTCCCGCACAACAACTCAAAATCAAAGGGCTAGGTTAGACGAATCCTTGAATAGGGACCACGTACCTAGAAGCGTAGCGTGGGACGTTCTCCAGCCCCGTTAACCGACGACCCAAGAAATTTACCGGTAGCTACTGGATGAGAACCGAAGATCGTGTTTGGCAGAAAGCCATTGGAGAGCCTTATAGTATGATATGTATGATAATGCATGTGAAGAACTATGGTCAGAACAATAAACAAGTATTATTTATCGTAGGCGTATAAACTGAAAAAGTACTGAATTCCTAACAGCATAGGTGGTAATTCTAATAGCTTTAGTAAAACCAAAAACATATTTCTCACATGCTCGTGTAGCACTACGTATAAACAAAACGAGGCTCTTAAACAAAACAGTTTTTTCGATATCAAGAAGCAAGGAATACCTCCAACTGACCGCTATAATTTCGATCAAAAGGAATTATGAATGAACTTTTCCCAAAGAACATAATATTTCAATTTTCTCTTGTTTATTAGAAAGAGTGTCATGTTCGAGATCAAACATCACTTTGGAAACACCGTAACTCATTTCCATACACAAACTAAATAACACATTTTCTCAAGAGAGGCGACCGGATTTCAGCGTAACATGAAACAAGATTATTCACCTGTAATAAATCACTCCTTCGCAGTAACTAGAGACAACAGTAGTGCTTTATGAGATTTATTTCTACGATGTCAATTTCTCAGAGACCGCTTCATATTTACACTGGGATGAATGCATATTTAACACGTCGAGATAAACAGTACTTATAGTGGAGTGTAGGCTTTCTCGGCCGGTGTCCATATTAATGGAATCTTCCGGGCTACTTGGCCGAGGTCTTCTGGAATCTCTTCTCTTTCTTCCAAACGTTTCGTCAACAACTGCGGTTGACATCTTCAGTGGCGACTGCGGCTTCTCGAACGCAACGCCAGTTGCGTTCGAGAAGCCGAAGAGATAACATCTCTCCGAAAGTGAACGCAGTCGCCACTGAAGATGTCAACCGCAGTTGTTGACGAAACGTTTGGAAGAAAGAGAAGAGATTCCAGAAGACCTCGGCCAAGTAGCCCGGAAGATTCAATTAATAAAACAGTACTTACTATTTTATGTGTAACAAAAACGAATTTCGCGTCGTGTTTTGCGCAAATTATAAATCGTATTAAATAGCCAAAAATCTCTTTAAAATCCTTGCCTTTGCCCTTGCAAAGCAGAAAATAGGTTCTTCAGTATCGAGGGTAGAATCGATTCTATCAGTTTTTACAATAGTTTTTTTTACTTATTTTTCATTTCTAACATTTATTTCTTTAATTGTACGCGTAATCAATGCGAGTAACTACCGTCGTGCGCGCTGCGCCGCCTTGCCTAGACGCCTGATCATTACCCTGAATTGAATAATGAGAGCTACGAACATTCTAGATAGAACAACAAAACAAAACACGTTTGCTGCTTTTTATTTATTCCCTAAAATAAATTTATTTAATGCTAGAACGGTTTCAAGTATTTTAAATTATTTAGCGTGTGTTAAGATTAGCTTAATTTTGGTGACACGTTATATACGTTTGGAGAAAGACGCATTTATAACGTTTGTGGGAAGACAACCTACTGTTTTGTATCTTCTGTAACTATTAAGGCGACTACACCATCTGTTTGCGTCCTTGCGCACTTTATAATTTAATTATCACTTTTTGCATCAAATTCCTTTGAAGCAACAAAAATCCTATTAAGGAATCCCGATGTTCCCATTCATTAATTTATAGCCGAAGCTACGGCTTAATGTTTAATCATCCTCTGTAGTTGTTTGGAACTTGTTCAGAGTTTAATGAATTAAAGGGTTTCCGAAAATGTCAAGGAAAAATGTAATGTTGAATTTATAATTCGCTTTGGAGTTTAAAATTCTGATGATTAAGTAAAGTTTTTGTGAGTGAATTATGAAATTCCTCTGGGAATATCTAGACTTACAAATAAAACGGAATGTAAATTCTATGTACAGTTGCAAGGCAAACATAGCAAGCATATTAATTTGACTTTAAAAAAATTATGTAGTGAATAGTGAAGTGATGTGAGCATTCTTTTTGTGATAAAAACCTAAAGAGCGAGGAAGTAATTCTTTTACTACGTTAACAAAAAGAAACAAACATGAGTTTGATAATAATACAACACTCGCTGTTAGTTGCAAAATAATTGTGTCGTAACTTTTTCTTTAAGAAGATAATCTAGTTTAAAGTGTCAGTAGTATTAAGAAAATGATTAGAAACTTATAAAACATAAGAAATTACGCCTTAACAATACTTACTCAAAGCGGAAAATATTGATTTGGCATTAGTCAATTAAGGTATTGTATGAATGTACATATGTATGTATTTATATTATGGTATTAAATATAATTTATTGGCGTCATTTAGTATTATACTTTTACATTTTCTTTTTATAGAAAAGAAGGCGGCAGACGAGCATACAGTCCACCTGATGGTAGATGTCTTTCCATTATGCTACGATATGGGGTTCTTTAAGAGAGCTGTGAATAGGATTCTGCACGGTCGGCAACGCGCCCGCATCCTCTGGTGTTGCAGGTGCCCATGGGCGGCGGTAACACTTACCATCGGATACTGTATAGACAGGATACTCGATAGTGGATAGACATCCGCGATACATGCCAACACCAGTCCAGACGAATGTTGGCACGCCCCCGGATGCGCTGCCCACCTTTGCAGTCTAAGGAATGGATTGGGAGAAAGGATTGGGAGAAAGGATTGGGAAAGGGATAGGATAGGGAGGAGGGATAGGATGGGATGGGTATGGGCTCTGGCATATCTCACCCACTACCGAAATACGTACGTACATTGGGGAAATACGATAAAGTAGGAAATGCGTACATTTCGAAGTAGTCTTCTGTGAGAGAGCGGTAACGTGGGCAGTCGTGTACGTCCAGCGGCTGTAGGAATGCAGCGTCCACTCTCCCCCAAAGTACATAATTATAACTATTATTGCACCTACCGCATCATCTCGCCCACAGGTTAACTGCAAGATAATGCTTAAACGCAAACTCTGTGCAATAAAAATAAATAAATCAATAATCAAAACCATCAAACCAAACCGAGAATTCACAAATAAGACGTCATTATTACGTCATTCTTAACTCTGTGTCGGACGAGCGTGGGAATGCAAAACATGCCAACACGCCGACACCCTAAACGATTTGGTGCCAACCAGATTCATTCACGAATTTCCTGCATGCAATGAAACCTCAAAAGCGCACTACCTGCTCACACATATGTTTTGCGTACGCATATTACAGTAACGATGAATTAACAGTACCTACAGTAAGTAATCTAGCTATTTATTCGATAGTAGTCAAATTAATCAATAGTGACAATTTCAATATTATAGTTTTGCAGAACATTCGTAACCCTCCAGAATAGCCTACTTCAATTATAATATCTGCTATATTCTTAATCCACATTTACCAAAATCCATTTCTAAATGTTCAAAGAGACCGAGGACGTGCCAAACGTTTGTCATTGAGGATTGATGTTGGTTTATAATTCGGATGTCGAATCCACCAGATGGACTGTCTACTGGTCTGCCAACTTCTTTCTATAAAAAAATGTTAAGGTCACTTCAGGAGGATTCACAAAAATATAAAATAGCCCGCACAGCCAGGTTTCTACTTAAGTACGTACAGATTTAACGATGCTGAAGGAAAACGTGAGGAAGCCCATTATTTTTTATAAGAAAAAGGCGCCAAACGAGCTTATAGTCCACCTGGTGATAAGTGGATACTGTCGCCCATGAACATCCACGGTACATGCCAACTTCAGTCCAAAATGACAAACGTTTGCATTCAGCACATCCGGGGGCGCCCCCGGTTGCGCTGAATACCTTTGAAGATATATTGTAGAACGGCTTAAGAACTTTAAAAAATCTATGACGTGTGTATTATCCACTAATACGCAATGGACC
Source organism: Sesia apiformis (assembly GCA_914767545.1). Lineage (NCBI taxonomy): Eukaryota > Metazoa > Arthropoda > Insecta > Lepidoptera > Sesiidae > Sesia > Sesia apiformis. The sequence goes on from OU611958.1 coordinate 5,663,128, forward strand.
TGTATGATGGTTTATGGCTCGAAATACCTAATGATTGTCAGCAGAGGCTTCAGGCCTAATAAATGTCACAGTTGAACATTAATGGCTAATATCGAGAAACTAATATTTATTCTAGTCGGAACAGAGGTTGTTAGTGGCAACAGAGTTCGTCACAGTAATACAAAATGTGCTCTCACTTAAATTTCCACAAGCCGTGTGCACAGCACCGTTGTGTGCGTAAGAAAAGTTATATGGGTTGTTATGGAAACCACCCTACTGTCACTATATACGAGTAAATTGTTCTTGTTTGCAATTTCTTTGTCACATTTTTGTACTCAAAAGAAGTTGTGGGTTTTCTGAAACTATTATGTTCTAACTGGATTTATGCTACACAACATAAAACAAACATTAAGGTGTTTGGGGAATCACATTGTTGTTATTACAATAAAAGAGCGAAAACTTATTTAAAAATGAAGGTGAGGTGGTGAGCGTTCAAAATCGTACAAAACGCATTATTCCAAATAATAAACTTAAAACAGTGTTCAATATATTTAACAATTATTTTGTTGAGTTTAAAAGAAAATTATATAATTCCCTTCAACCATTTTCTTTCCATTTTTAAGAACCTCAAGTTTAAAACGTGTTTAAACGTCTTATGTTTCTACTATTTTGTTTTCTTTTTCAATAGCTGTCACTCATCCTCATCTTCTCAAATAGACCTCAGTTTAACCCTCTGTATCTAATGTTATTTTTTTTTATTGTCTGTGTGAATACTAATCTTGTATATTTTATAAATAAAAAATAAACATTTAATACGCATAAATATTATAAACATATAAATAAACATAACCTATAGGTACATGAGATTCGATAGACACTTCTTAGAATATAATTTGTAAGCTTGTATCTTTTATTGTTAAGGGATTATGTTTTTATGGAGAATTTAGAAAATATACCCATAACTTGTTTTACTGTTGTTACTTTGTAATGTACATTAATATAGGTGTAACTAATACAATATTCATAGAATTTAGTCATGTCAGCGAAAATATTTAAATAATTGTTGTCCCAGCAACTGAAATTCTAGCGCAGAACTTGATTCCCGGGGGGTGCAGTGGTACGAAAACTAACCGCAGACCTAGACAGCCAAATCTGAGAACATTTCGTAAGTGGGTTTGCCAAAGTAATTTTCAAATGTCGCCCCAAAAACTTTTTACACAAAATTACTGTTTGAATACTTCAATTAGGTAAAATATACCTACGGGCAAAAATTTAGACAAATATTATAAAAACAATGTAAAAATGAATGTCAAATGATTTACAATCTATACGTGTTATAATTACACGTACGTTTATAGCACGAATCAATCGGTTGCGATGGCTCGCGTGGTTACGTATCTTAGCGACTAACAGTCTCGTAGTGACGAAACCAGTGGGTCTATGCCATTGAAATAGCAGTAGACTAGATGACACATCATACATTCTTGTTAAAGAAACCTAGTTGGCAGCTTCTAGGGGGCTGAAGCAGATGGGGGGGTTAAAAAGTAAAATTTGAAACTTCTTAATACCCAATATTCGGTTTTCAAAACACATAAATTAAAGCATTCGAGAGCTAATGTATAGCTAAAAATTATTCTCAAATCGATGGTCGCCGCGGTTAGTAATATTGTGTGCCCGACGCATAATAGCAAATTACAATTCTCGGCAATTCTAAAAACCTGCTAATCTATATAAATAAAAATTAAATGCTGGTCCTGGGTAAGCGCGTCACTTGAGAACGGCTTGGCTCATTATTTTTAAAAAAATATCGTAGTAGTCCGAATAAGGTTTGTAGGGAAAGAAAAATTGGAAAAGTTGCCCGGAAAATTGGAAAATTGGAGAAAAACTAAAAGTGCTTTTTTCTATGGGATTTTTGTATGAACTCATGACCATAACTCACGATTCGAACGATGGATATGCGTAATTCTTTTTTGTTTTGTTCGGTATGGTCCTGGAAAAGTTTACAGGAAAAAAAAATATTTATTAAAATTTGAAATTACGATTTTTTTTTATTGAAATTTGGACAGGACAACGTCTGTCGGGTCAGCTAGTGATTAATAAAAAATACTGACATGTTTTAACAATAACAAACAAGAGTATAGACCTTCCCTAGTAAATTCTATTTTCGTCCACTGCTGGGCCTGGATAATACAATGTGTTATAGCCTTGAAACACCATGCTGGCCAAACAAATCGACGAGTATTTCCTCAGGGCTTGTGGCAGCGGCTTTATTATCCATTAGTCATTTCTTACGATACTAGAACGACAAATAGAGTATACGAACAAGTAAATTCAAAAACAAACACCTTGTTTTATTTTCTTTAGAATCGTGATCGTATCTTCCTTCCAATTGTATGTATGTGTCGGTATATCTTTTGCCGGGTAAGATCAGTGCGCCTTGTACGGTCTTTAAAAATAATTCTCATCGACCGGTTACCGTGTTTGCTGCCGATTAAATGTCACCTTCCATCTTGAAGGACCGCCCACCAACAGCTGTCATTCGTCGTTAAAAGAAATTGTGCCCCCGAGAGGATAAACTCGAATTAAAATTCACGCAAACATTTAATCATTAGGAATCTTTTGATATATATTTTTATTTGATTTATTTAAATTTAATTACACAAGTAATAAGGAATGAGATAAAATTAAATAATGTGCACCAAATACTGAATGGGCAGAAAATCGATGGCAACAAATTAAAAGGTGGGTTACATTTGGGTTCTCTAGTGACAATAAAAAAACTAGTTGACTGAATTGTTATAAAAAAATAGTTTGTTTTGTTGATATTTTTTTATAGAATAAATGGCAGACGGCCGGGCCACGTGATGGTAAGTGCTCACCGCCGCCCATAGACACCTGCAACACCAAAGGGCTTGCGGGTGCGCTGCCGACCTTGCAGAATCCTGTTCACAGCTCTCTTGAAGAGCCCCCATATCGTAGCGTAATGGAAAAACCTCGGCTGGCAGTTTATTCCATAACTCATAATCATGACTTGCCGCTCATTTAGTATTTTTTGCTGTTCATTGAAAGACAAGCCATATGAAATATACAAACGGCACTTAATATAATAATAATAATGGCTTTAGAACTTAATGTTCTACGGCTTGCTCTACAAATCAACCACCAGATCAAAGAGACAAAATCTTTTGTTTTCAAATTTTTGCTATATTTGGCAAAGGCAACGCACGAAAAGTTGATATTTTTTCATGAAAATAAGTAAAATTTCACGCCAATTAACTTAGTATCAGAAGCAGAAACCATAGTTACTAGTCCTCGTCACTCGTCCTCTGTCCTCGGTAGCAGAAATGTTTTTTAAACGATTATCATTTTGTCTATTGCGCCATTAAAGTGGTCGTGTAATTTTACATTGAGATCTGTTTGTTAATAACTAACTATTGTTGTTTTTTCATTAAAATATTATAAACACATAATACCTTAAAACTTCAGCCCCAACCAATTAAGAATTAAAAGCCACGCCGAGGGACGGTCAAAATTAACGTCACAGATTTTCATTTGCAACCTAAGGAAAAATTTCATTTGTTTGTTTTAATTAGGTAAGAACTATACCTAGTGAGACAGACAGTGACTGTGTATTATTTTTGTTTGCTTTTTGTAAATTTTCAATTTTAGAAAGCTAAACTAGTGTAAGGCTTTGGAATAGCACCACTCCATCTCTTCCCATGGGTGTCATAAAAAACGACTAAAGCAATAACAAAGCCGCTACCACCATCCCTGAGGAACTACATCACCTCTAAAACAGCAGACTCGCCAACCCGCTTGGCCAGCGTGGCATATTCATGCCATTCGTCCCTTGTGCACATGACAATGTGCATGAAAAGGCCCATGTGCAGCAGTGGACGATAAGGTTTATTGTTAAATACTGAATGCTAAGTGCGCCAGCCAAGTATACGAAAACTAGCCTGTATACGAAACCAGGAAAATTAGACGGTTCTCGGTCTTAGAATTAGTCTCAAAAGTTGTATCTTATGAAATTTGCCTAAAGACTAATTTCCATGCACTTGATCTAAATCTATGCTAAGAAGAAACTTCTATATACCTTGTCGTTATATTGCTCTATATTACGCACTGTCTATGTCAAGACTTTTGAAGCATGAGCGATGTATAGCCTTAAAAACGCCACGTTGGCCAAGCATATTGGCGATTCCACTCTATTAGAGGTGATTCCTCGGGGTTTGTTGTAGCAGCTATCAATGTACAGAACTCTAGAATATAACTGAATGTCGGTCGCATAATTTATTTAGAACTCGAAACATTTCCTGTTCGACAAACATTTTTATTTCGGGTTGGCAATACCGAATATGAATGGCGTTCGTTAACGGGAGAAAAATGGATGCATTAATTCAATTTTAATTTGAAATGTTAAATCCTCCACGTGGCTTAAGTAGCATTCGTTGTAGTTAATTCGCGGAGTGAAAGAGAAAAATCGGGGGTACCCGGGATTTGTACAAGGTTTAATTTGTTCCCATTAATATAGATAATGAGGACATATCGTCCTCAGCGGCTACTAAATTTGGCCCGCGCTTCAACATTGTTTTGCCAACTTACCGAAACCGGTTATTAATGAAATATTCGATCATTATCTACTGGTAACATATAAATTCTTCTTAGTAAGGGTATTGACGTCTCCTTGGATTAATTTACGTAATAAAGATTAAGAGCTGTCTTTTGGACTTCTGATTTTAATTAATTAAGTACTAATAATTTTTAGTACCTACCAATATATTACACGACATATATCCAAATTTTATTTGAACTAAACACTGTATTACATAGATTGTTTTTATTTTTATATTATAGAGTTATATACTTGCATACTTGATTATATACTTATATAATTTTATTTTCATATACTTGTTATTTATATACTTTTATATATTTTATATTTTACAAGTGAGAAATATTGAGCAGCATAAAATACTGAAGGTGACTTAGGTTTAAGTTTTCTGGTGACAATAAAAGAATAGGAATCTCGCGACCGTCACTTTGTGATCGCATTCTTAGTTATTGCTTATTTAGTTATTAAAAAATAAATGGTTTTGTTAATGGTTTGCTACTCATTTAGTATTTTTCTGCTCTTCGATTAAATACGAGTATAATCCGTTATAAAGTCTATAAATTATAAAGACCGTTTTCTCATTTACAACGGCTCATTTAATTATTCTAATAATAATAATTATTAAGGCGTAGAGAATTGACGATCCTATCGCCCGTGTTGAGACAGCCGTATGGCATGGCTGTTTCGGTACAGACATTGTACATCCCACGAAAATACTGTGAGAGAGCCCTCTTAAATGGTAAGACCATGCATAACCGTGAGATATGCAATCTCCGAAGCTTCTTTTTATCGACTTCGGGTAATGGAATCCGTGGTGGAACTCGTAACGAGTGACAAAAGACTCACCCCCTTATTCTTAGCCGTTGAGCAATGGCAAGACCCGGTAGTAACACGCACTACCTAGTGAATCACCGGTAGTGATTGTGAGGCAGTGTGGAAGTAGAAAGAACTGAACGGAAGCTTCTTCAAGGCTATCCACGAGCCCCACGTGGGCACAAAAGCCTCCGTGCACTGGTTGCACTTCAGAGATCTCTTCGAAGAAACCGAGGGATTTGTCTGTGCAATTCAGGATCAGGTGATGGAGACTCGGAACTATCAAAAGTACAAACTAAAGGATGGCACCGTGGACAAATGTCAAGCGTGTGACCTAACAGTCACTCAGGCATGTCACTTCTGGTTGTTCGGCCTTTTCCAATACTGAGTTTTAGCACAGACATAGCCAAGCGGCCACAATTCTTCACCAAGAACTCGCCCTGAAATACGGTCTCTTAGAACAGATACTGTCTTATTACAAATTTACACTGGAGACGTTGCTCGGAAATGACCGTGCATAGCAGAGGCAGTTGGCCTTCCGTGGCGGCTATCGATACCGCGCGTATCGTCCGCTGGTTTCTCTCCCTAGGGTCCTGCACCCCAGCCGACTATGTTTCCACCGGGGCTCAAGTCGTCTCTCTCTCTCATTTTAGCATACCGGGGGAGAGACAAGATGGTTAAGAACCATATTTTAAATAATAATTAATAATAATTTTGAAAAATATTAACCAAAGTCCATACAAACTATAAGGTCCATTTTCTCAAATAATGTCAAATTCATATTTCCCGGGGTATTTCTATTAAATCTTCGTGTTAGCATTTTAACACGTTATACTCGTATTACACTAACAGTGATAAATCATTACTTCTATTGCAAACAAATAGCCTCAAGAATTCCATCTTGAAAGCTAAATTGTACGACAATTAATATAAAACCAGTCATTACGGCTTATTTCGAGACGCTTACAATAACATCAATGAACAAAGGGAAATAAACCCACTGAGTAATAAATACCTCCCATTTTACGTCATCTACGCCCTTGCGGCCTAAATTCCATATTTATTTAAGGACAAAACCAACAGGCTATTAGTTACTTTATACCGTTGTGACTTCTAATTCTATTGGGTCGGCTTATCTACGAAGGCCATAATAAAGTTTAAGCACTCCGCAGTGTTCCATTCCTCTGAAAATTGATAGACGTGGAGTTATCATTTGACAGCGTGCGTGCTGTATTGTTTTGTCACGCAACATTGTGCCCTGTGCCGTGCCCAGGACGGCAAAGAGTAGGAAAAATAAAATCGATTTAAATTAAAAAAGGGAATGCCCACCTTTGGCTTGTTTATGAAGTGACATGAACAAAAAAATTTTGCATTAATATAACGGATATTATTTTCAAAACCATTATTCAATTAACACGTAATTCATATTAATAACAATATTTCAATTTATGACGAAAAATAATTATTTTTATCTGATGGTTTCAACTCGTCAGACATACAAATGCAAACCAAAATCGATTCGGGTGCCCTCTTTAATGTATCAACGCTACTATTTATTTATTACTCTGTGGTGCGTTGTAATGTGATTTTGTATTGATACTGTGACGTTGTCGGATAATAAAACAAAAATAAAACGTTTAAATACTTGATTATGCTCGAAAATCTAACCTCATATATAACTAATTTATAATTAACTAAACTTGTAATTTAACAATTTATTTAATGCAACATTTAATGCATTAACAATTTTCAAAATTCAAATGTTCGCACCTTTCGCAATAGGTGGACATCCTCGAAATCTGCCTAAACTAATAGAAATATGTAAACATGTCGTATATAATATCAGTATAATACTTTCAGAGAACTCAATGTTATTCTACTAATTGAGAACAGCTAATACTAATAAGATTATTTTTCTTCTTAGAAAGGGTCTTCTAAGTATTACGAGTGGTCTGATAAGGACAAAATAAATAAAATAATATCTACCCTGCCTAATAAAAACATATTTTCTTCGTAATTAATACAAACAATTGATTAATTGTTTTTATATTATGTAGATCACGACTGCAAAAACTACAAGAAAAAAAAATTGATCTCGAGATCTATCAATTAATCTGATCCATCTGATCTATCAAATCGGCAGGCAGAACAGAAAAGCTGAAAATTATGATGATAATGATTCATGAATATAATTTTCAGTCATTCTTTTATGCCTGCCCACTGCACAGTAAAAGAAAAGTGTGTTTTACCAGTAGCATCCTGACCATATCTGTTTATATTAGATAGATTAATATTTTATTAATTTTAATAGATACTAAAACATAAATGTATGCTAACAAAATAAATGAAAGAACTGTGTCCTCTGTTTCATTAAATTATATTGTTTGACGTTCATGCCGTGGAATTTTACGCCCTATTCGTCAGCGTGTCGTAGGGAATAAAACTCGCTGTCCGCGTCAACGGGGCAAGGACCCTACATTTATGTTTTTTTACTCGCACCCTTTTTGTATAAAAAATCTCACATATAAGATGATAGTAACCACGTAAGAGCATTTTTAAAATCTGGTATTTACGACGTATTATCGTCTTGGGAGATGTTAAAGAACTTTATTACAATAGATAAGAAAATATGTGTTTTTGCTACAGTTCATTGGGGATTACTTCATCTTTAGTACAAATTTGACTTTCATAAATTTACTATATTCAATAAAAAGATTTAGACCTAACAGAGGTTTAATTAAACGATGTACGCAACGAGCATTGTTTATAGTTACGTCTATTGAGTAATCTTGCGACATATCCCAACAAAAAGGTATCAATTATTAAAATGAAACCTTAAAGGTATCAATTATAATAAGTGTATGTACTCGTATATATATAGATATATATTTACGTTTATATTTTCGTGTATATGTACAACATCGATTTGAGTATACATAAGTACTAGAGATGTGATACAAGCACTCTAGGGTTCCATGTTCAGTAGCTCTCGAATTCATATGTGTTTTGAAAATGGAACATTCTTATTACGTAGTAGTTTCAAATTTGACTTTTTAGTAAATCCCTTCTCATCTGTTTCACCTACCTTCATCTGTCTTCGTCACTGGATAGTATACTAAGGCCGCTTACCTCATAAAATTCCATACTGCAGTGTCCTTAGTTCCGCAACATAGGCGTAGTCCAATGGCTTTCACCGTAATAACGCCATACATGCTATAACGCTATGCTCTTACGACAAGCATGTAAACCATGCGCAATGGAACCTCCACATGAGTCAGTGTATTTATTATCCATGTCTATAAACACTATTTATCGATCTACCTTCATATACTATCGGCCTGTGTCTCTCCAATGCTATGTTTGATCTTCCGTTTTTCTAACCCAGCTACTAAAAACAAACTTCCTTAAGTCGTCATCGATCCACCAGGTCACTTTATAAAATTCTCCGATATTGTTCAGCCAATACATTCTTAATCGCACACTAGCCCTAACTGAAGTCATCTCCATTTTTTTTTAAATTTTATTTCATTTACAGGTACTTATTTCAATTTGTTCGATAACACATTGTAGAAAACCAGATCAAATGCCCTAGACGCGTCGAGGAAACAGGCATAAACTGGTGTTTTACGATCGACATAGTATTTGATAGTGAGCTTAAGGCACAATGTTACACATTCAGTGGATATACCCGGTCGAAACCCAAACTGATTATCATGCAGTTATAAGTATACAGTCAACTGCACGTTGAGCACACTGTGAAACACCTTCGTTATAAATGTGGCTAAGGATATTGGCCAATAATTACTTAAATTCGACAGATTCCCAGTAGTAAACAAGAAAGTAAATATTGCAAACGAGAGCCATAATCAAGGTAAATTCGTAATCAAACAGCTAGACAGCCAGTTTATCAGTCACATACGCAGAGCGTGAGGTTCATTTCTATTGTATTTTTAGTTAATTAAGAATTCAAACTGTCACCACAGTTAGTCACGCTCCATAGCGTGTCCCTAACTCCCCAATTAGGTCGCTTTTCTTATAAGAACGCTGAACGTAAACATTCCAACCTAATAATAGGCAAAACGTTGCGAAATGGAAATCTACTTTCTTGTCAGTATGTTATTGTATTTGATTGGCAAGAATTAGGTAAATGAAACCTCACATTTCGATGTTCACGTCCTATTTCAATGAATTCGTAGGCTATCAATTTGCTAGAACTTTTCTTCTAGATTTTCTAGGAAACATTGTAGAAGGCAATGTACGAGTAAATAATATTAAATAGTAAATGTTGGCTATTTAAAACTTATTTAGTACCTAAATAAGTTACAATTGTGAAAAAGGGGTTCTGTCTACTTCACAAAATTGTGTAGAATTTAATTTGTGGTATTTTGTAGATATATGCGATAGGGACATTAACCGAATATCTAATTTAGGCTTTAAAGTTCTAACGACTCGAAAACTAGACGTCAAATGCAACAGTCTTTGAAATTTCGAACACTAAAGGAAAGGTTTTTGAGATTAATTATATTAGTAATCACATATGAATGGTATGGTTATAAGAGATTGAAAACGGCATTGAACGTTTATCAGTTATTACTTACTTTCTTGCTTTATGGGTTTTGACTTTCTCCACTTTGTACGGTCCTTTGCCTCTCATCGAGGTGGTAAATAAAGGTGATTTACTTGAATAAATCGCGCGCCCCATTGATTGGCTGACCTCATGTCGATGACCGAAATTCTTCCTGCTCGTGGCGCGCTTTAGTAATTATGCCCGATTATTACCTAATTAGTAATTATTCTGTAACACAAATACTCATAGGTAGAAGTAGGTTCTTACTATTGGGACTTCTGCATTAGATCACAGATTTTCTCTCTTAGACACGAGACACGGGTAGATTTCGGGTTGTTATCCTCCACATAATTGTGTGTATGCAGAGTGTGATCAGCCTTCCATATGAATCACAAAATAAACCGACATTTACGACACTCACGGGAAGAGATGAGATGGTCCTATTGTATAGCCGGTTGACACCATCCGGAACATTATCCATACAAAAATATTACCCTTTCTTTCTGATTTGTAATCATTAACACTAGATGTAGAAAGTCCCAAACACACAAACTTTTGATTCAACCTGAAGGTCTGTTGTTCGTTCACCTACGCACTCAGTGGGATATTTCGTGCCGTTTCCTTTTGAAGCATCCAAAAAGAACTTCGATAGGCGCAAATAAAAAGAGAACCGCAATATAAGTAAGAAACAGTAGTAAAGATGCATTATAGAAATAAGAGTTACTTCAATACAGAATAAGAATAAAATGAGAACAATTGGGATTAAAAAAGAATCCGCAGTAGCGTAGTGTTTACTACGACTGGAAAACTTTTAATTTTTGCTTGGGAAGTCACTCTCATCTCTCACAGAATTAGCAAGCTAACAAGGCAATGGGCATGATAGGGAAGATGACTCATCTAATTGGATATCGCGTACAGGGAACTGCAACATAGGACGCCCTCTAACCAGATGGATCGATGACTTGAAAAAGTTTGCCGGTAGTGGCTGAATGAGATCTATAACCAGCAATGATTAGGATGTTACTCTTAGCACCCTACACACTTCCTCCAGGTAGTGTTAAATGTGCAACAACGCAACGCCGAATAACGGGGTGGCAATAACTCAACAGGCTTCTAGTAGCCTGGGAAAGCTACCAGTTGCCATGGGTCCTAAATGACGTCAAAAATGAACTCGTCGACTTGCAATGACTAGAGCAGTGCTTTAAGGCATTTAAAGACTCTCGTGACTATACGTAAACTACAAGAAGCATATGCCCTGCTATGGGCTTTACGCAGATATCAATCGATTGATATATTTATGAGTACTACTCGTATGTAATGGGTGTTGAGGACGCGCGACGCGGGGATGCGATACTGTTTGTTTCGTTTGTTGTGAAATAACCCCTTTGAATCGGCGCTCCCGTTGTTTCTATTATCATTGCTTGCTTTTTCGAGGGGCACTCTTTTTTGTTAGAGCAAAAAAATGTACAGGTCCGCCGGATATGGAAGCCGTTTCCCATCTGTTTTATTGAAACTGCGATATTGATCTCAATCACCGCTTGTACCATGTTGAAGCTGAAGCGGTTTAATTGAAAGTTTCAACCGGTTGGCATCAATGCGGCAGTGATTGTTTTATATATTGACTTTGTTCAATTTATTGTCGCTATAACTTACAAGAGCGGTTAACGCCTTCCGAACTGTTTGACTCAATTGCGGACTGTCTTCGGTTCGTGCTGCTTAAATTATATAAGGACAATGTATAGCTTTATCTCCTTCTAACACGCGAAGGGACCCTGGCAACGAAATGTTCGCATCTCCCGATGATTGCTTTCGTTTATCGATACATTGATCCGTTATCCTCGTATCGTTTCGTATTTAACTCGTGACAAGCATCTCGTTCTTATTGAAATACTGGGACAAAAAATCTTGTACGGTAACAAATGGAAGTTGAAAAACTGTGCGTGGTTCTTCAAAGCATCAGTACCTTCAATTTAATAAAAAGTCCACGTATAACCAGATTTAATTAAAAAGGACAAAAAAACGCAAAGAATGGTTGAGAATTGTGGACGAAAAGCAAGCTTATTCTGCAAAGGATTCAATCCATTGCATTGGTCATCAGTAATGGGCACCTCCCTTAACTTATGGATACTTCGGTTGACAAGCCGCGATGAGTTTGGGCAACCGCAAAAAATTCCTTCGTCGTCGCATCAAGTAAAAACTTCGTCGGACAACTGTGATGGTCGAGCATCGCAAAAACTCGAGTGGGACAGTGAAGTGAAAAAGCGCAATTTCGGTAGATGTGGCACTTATCGATAATTTTATACAGACATATACTAATATGCATATATAGACATATATGTACTTACTTTACTCCGGCACAACATAATACAGGAAAGGTAGAGAATAATCAATTTACACATAAGCGAATGAACATATAAAATTAACACAATAAAGAGACTCATTTGAGAGTTCGAATGTGCGTTGTGATGCCGGAAATTATTCAGGGGGAGGGGGGGATAAAGGAATTTTGAAGGTATTTTGAGTAGTCCCATTTTTGATATTAATAAATACATATATCCAGTTACATCAAAGGCTAGAGACACAAAGTTAATTCCATATAAATACACAAACATTGTTAGGCACAAAAACTAAACACGAAATTGCCTAAAAATTACGCCACTTACCTAAGTAAATTAGAGAAATAGAACACACGTAATTTACTTATTCAATTTTGTCTATTAACATAAAAGCCGGAGGTTTTTAGGTTTCTTCAGACTTCAATTTCTCTAATTGCTGAACTGACTGCTAGTTGAGTTACGTACTTTTTGTTACAAAATACGAGTATTACACGAAATTTGTATTTCGTATGATTCACGTTTCAAGCATGTGAATATTTTTTTCTTTCTTGACTATTTTCTATTCAAATATTTTACAAAAATCAGTTTATATGATAAAACAAATATATGTTTATATGATAATAAAAAAAAACAACACAATCATAGAGGCAATAGCGATCTTCGATTGCCTAAGATACATATTTCATAATTTGTTTATCTTGTTGTAAATATAGTGCGCGCCGCGTTTATGTGCTACTATTATTTTCGTTTGTTCGTTTTGTGTATGTTCCATTTGTAAACCTTATGAAATAAAATAAAAACTTTACAAACAACGCTTAACAGATAAAATCTCCTATAATCACAATATTCCCCACTAAATATTATTTTATGCTCCTTATTCCATTATACTTTTGAATCCCCTTCCCTTCCTTGAATTCCTTTCCCCTTGAATTCCTTTCCCCTTGAATTCCTTCATAGAAATATTGGGAAGTGTAATAAAGAAATCTCCTTGCCTCGTTTTCCAAATCTATTTCTAAATCTCCAATGTTTCAATTTTTGTCATTCTGAACTGATGTTGACATGTATCGCGGATACAGCGGATGTATCGCGGTAAGCCCCATGGGCGGCAATTTCCACTTACCACCAGGTGAATTGTCTGCTTGTTTGCCACCTTCTATCATTAAAAAATCCTTAGAGCAAAACGCAGATAATCCATGAAAACTCTACTTTCTTCATACATCTCGCCGCTTCCTAATGAAATCGTGTCGGTAGACCCAACAAGCGGTAGATCGCATCAAAAAGCGCTTACCGCGCTGGCGTTTTTTACACACTAATTGTAAGTTATTTGGCTCAAAGGGACGGCATGTGCTCTAAACGCTAGTGTTTACTATGTTACTACGGCGTACGTTGATTGGATTTATGTACGTTGTTGGTGATTTAGCAAAAAAGGTACTTAGATAGTGAGTTGTATTTTTTAATGTAGGTACTTAGTAGTTACGTTAATTAAGTTTATTTTACTGTTGAATTAAGTTTGTTATAATTAACTGTTAGGACACATAGAAAAATGTTGAATCTTGTTACGAACGGGTCATCAACCTGAGTCATTACAGCTTATTTAGTATCTCCAATATCCTCTTTATCAAAATCATTGACTACATCATACAATTGGTTCACTCAAATATTGAATAGCCTTCCATGAATGCGTATATTGGTTCTAAGGTTCTAGCGACTTTAGGCGCTTATCAACCATACCATCAGCTTATGGCTCTCCACTGTCTTGTGGCAATGTGATTAATTTCCGTCAACCCTATTCCTTATTGTATCGTGAAACTTATTATCATGAACAAATGAACAAAATCTTACTGCTGATTATTTGTGTAAACAACATTGCCATCAGTTATTCTCAACTGTTGCAGATCTCTTTCATAACTTGCTACTGCATTATGTCCCATATTACTACCGACCATATGTTTATCCGTATCATTGATGCCACTGAACACCTAACCGGGCGCAACCCTCGTAAGCCCTGATACTATATCACCCACTCACACTCTAAGTGGCTCTAAAACAAAAGTCGTTTCTGTCCGCAATACATCACAGCTAGCCCGGTGGGCGGCAAATAGCCCATAGTGGTAAATCGTGCGTCGGAACAAGCAATATCAATGGAGTTGCAGCGTCATTACTACGACGCTCGATTGCACGCACGCGTCGCTTTCTGCCGGCCCTGCGGTGCTGATAGCGGGGCATAGAGTAGATTAGAATTAGAAATGTCATTTCTGTGACGTCACCAAGAAACTACAAACTGAAAGACTGAATTAAAAATAAAGATTTAACTCTGTGACAAGAGACTAAACGCTAATGTAGATGATGTAGGTAATTAACAAATGACAGCATCGGGCGATTATAATGTAAATGGCAGTAGATGGTAATCATCACCTGTGGACTGCTCTGATAAACCGAGAAGTACCAGTTATCATATCTGCTAAAGACACAAAGTTGCTATTGGGCCCCGCACTAGGATAATCCTGTATCACAGACGCCCAGTATTGGATTATACACTAAAAAAGACATACCTGTATTGATCGCTAGTTGGTTGTTACATTTAGGTTTAAATTATTCCAATTTATTTTTATTATAATTAGAACTAATTCATTTTATGACTACAAATTCTATGATTAAAAATTTCAGTTTTAAATGGACAATTAAGTTCGTATTTGCAGAATTAATGGGTGTATCTTTCTATTAGTGATGAGTACGTACGTAAGTGTTTGCGTGTATGCAACATACGTATGCGAATATGTTTAGGTATCACCAAGTCAGAGCGGTTTTTTTTTAATTGTACAGACGTCTTCCGGGTATTATAAAAGTGCCTATACTGTCGCTTGGACGTCCGCAATACACGCCAATATCCGTCCAGAATGAAAACGTCGGCACGCCCCTGAATGCACTGCCTATATTTGGAATTTTAGGACGAGATTTAGAGAAAAGATTGGGAATATAGAGAGGGATAGGATAGGATGAGATGGGAATGGGCTCTGTCATATCTTACTCACTACCAAATCATGTACCAATGTACATTAGGGGAATATGCTGTGGATTTGCAACTTGCAATTTACCCTCCCAACTTTTCCATCGGGCAATTAGTCCAAACCGACAACAAGGTGCCATTGCTCAGATGACGTTACATATAATAATATCAAGTCGGCTATTTAAATTTATACCGAACTTTATTGTCTACAATATTTTAATCTATAACATGGAGCGACTCGTATATTTCGTTTCGCCCCCTATTTCCTGTACGGGTATAGGGGTCGGTAAATACTAAATTTCTGGTTAGGTAGTAGGGAGACAAAGGATAATTTTAATGTCAAATGAAATACCTACTGCTCCCAATTTATATTGTGCAGAAAATAATTTAACTTACTTCATTGTTCATTTATTTATTCTTTATTGCACAAAGTGACAAAAGTCGGACTTAGAATGCTTAGAGATAATGCTTAGAAGCATTATCTCCCAATCAACCTTTGGGCTATGCAGAGGTGACGCGGTAGGTGTGAGTAAGATTGAGTAAAACCATAGTTAATAGTGACGAATATTAATTAAATATCATAACATAAATAAACATATTATTATTATTAAGTTATTTATTATTATATGTATTTATATATTATTAAGTTATTTATTATTATATGTATTTATTATACTATATTTATTGTCGATGAGTATATATTTAACAAGATCCATCTCTGGATTTCGGTTCTTTTGCACTACCTATATCCCTTTTATTTTTCTCTATCCTAAGGTTGCCTGGAAGAGATCGCCTTAGCGATAAGGTCGCCTATTGTATTCTGTCATTTATTATTTGTGCACATGTAATAACTATTGTATGCAATAAAGAGTATTTATTATTATTATTATTATAACATATACATACATCGATAAATGTATACATAAATATATATCATACATACATATATAAATAATAATGCCTCCCTTAATTGCCCTGTTCCCTGTTGTTCCTTATTTAACTTGCATAATATGAGATATAATTTGCATGTGAGTTTTTTTGTTGCCTTTCATGGTTAGTACGTATCAAGACTCATTTTAAATACCTACTAATTATGAAACTATTTATTTACCATTGAGTAAACATGTTATAGGTTAATTTGTAATTGATGTCAGTCTTTTAAACGTCCCACTGCAGGGCACAGGCCTCCCCCAGCAGAAGGGTTTTTGGACCATAATCCACCACGAGGGCCCAGTACAGATTTGGCCAAATCTTTTTAAATTCTGGAACATGCTGTTTTCCTTCAGCGCTGAGCTAATATTTTAGTGATAATATTTTAACTTAAAATTATTAGAAACTACAAAACAGATAACGAAATTATTACTTCTCAATATTTATATTTTAACGTTCGGAAAACAGTATCTATTTTACGTAATAGCAAAAGAATTTAAAATTATTCTTTAATCCGTCCATCGTTTTGTAGCCACAGGTGAAAAACTAAATAAAAGAAAATAATAAAAAGTCAAATGTCAATTGTCTTACCCAAAGTATGACCTTTGACCTTATACTGACTTCTTTTGTATTAGTGATTCTATTAAGAACAGAATAAAAGAAAAAATGTTATTGAACGGACTGCGCTTTAAAATAATTTGAAATTTCGTGATAGCACGAATTAGGTCACCCGCATTTATAAAATCCTGTAGCTTATGTCGTACAATATTGGACAAGAATTGCGCAACTCCCAAAGAGTATATTTAATCAAGATTTCTTTTATTTCCCGACCCTTTGTTTAAATTTCCGTCAAGCATAGCCAAGAAAAATAGCGGTTGGAAAAAGTTTTACCAACGACAAAGGGCTTCCAAGCGTGAACCTTCAAGAACGTAAGAACAACACAAGTGACGGAATCTCAGTATTCGCTGACCACGACTTTTGTTTAACAACGGTTTGAGAGGCGACGTCACAATAGTGCAATTCCTTAACTACCTACCATCTACAGCCTTTGTTCACTGTGGCTAATGACCACCAGTCTCGTTGTGTCTCGTTTTGTCCCGACCGACCTAGTTAACTGAACTCACTCCCTTTGTATGAGATGTCTCGCATTTTGTGAAGAACTTGTGTAAAAATAAACGTGCTCCAGTTACTTCTAAGACGGTGTATTTGCGGTTACATGTCATTTGCTGGACTATACAGAGTGAAGTAGTTGGATGAATGTCCTATGAGTTGTTTATCCTTGTGTCAAAAGAAAATTATCATGAGCAAATAAGATGACTGTTTTACACCTATACAGATTTCGCATCATTACGAAAACACAAACTACGTTCTAAAGAAATATTCTCCTACCTACAATACTAGCTGCCCAAGAAAAAGGCATTAGGATCATTTTTAACGCAAGCATAAATAAAGTTATACTCTGAAATTAAAAATAAACAATTTGAATAAACAATGATTATACTTTTTGTTTTATCCAAAGCGCCAAGTATCTACCTTGATTTTAAATTAATGAAAATTTTACCACAAAAATTTCGCATTTTTCTCGAATGTCATCAAGATGCATTTGTCCCTCTTTCTGTAAGGAAGACAGTGTAGGTATACCAGAGGAATACCCTTTGTGATTAGACACAGAATTGAAAAATGGAACCAGAACATAATATTAAGGTGTGAACTACTCATAATTACTAACGAAGAAAAGATTATGTCATTCATGTATAGACGCAGCGTTACATATGTATTATATATACCTATAGATGTGGCCTACCGTCCTTACTGTAAACATGAGGAGTATAGCAGGAGGGTTGTGGCATGTATTGTGGGCATTTAAGACAGCGAGATTGCAGTGGATGCGGTTAGCTACCAACAGATGCGAATGGCATGGCACGCCATAAGCAGGCTTAAGTCCCACAAGACTCCTGTGGACAGACCGTGAATGCTGACTGCGTTAGATATCTTTACGTGCCACAAGAAGATAGAGGTGAAAATGTTAAATCTCAAACATTCATCTTCTTTTGGCATGTTTCTATATATCTAATTATATTCAAAACTTTTGTTGGTAACAATGGTAATCTAAAAGCACGAAACAAAAGTGATTTGCAAAAAGACTGAGTCCAAGGTTATACCCCATGACGAAACATAGCCACTTAATAAAGACGTGGCAAGCCGTTAAAATCTAAATTTATTACTCAAAATTGTACAGATTATTGTTAAGGAAATACGTTTTGTTTTAAAACAATCAGCAGGGGGCGCGAGCACAACGATAAGTTTAAATTAATAATTCTGTCAGCGATACGATTTTAGGTTCCTTATTTTATGATATCGACTCGATCAACTCGAAGCATCGATATATGATTTCGAGAGAACAGCAAACAATTTATCTGCAAAGTTATGTTTTGACAGAGTGTTTGTTTTGGACCCCGATATCGCTTCTTATTTCGCGAATAAAAGGTTTTCGCGTTCGATATTTTCGTTTGTTTGCACTGAAACGATACACTTTAATAAAGGCTACGAAGAGCATTCCTTGTTTATCGATTGTTGTTACTTGCCACTGATACTGGTTAAACAAAGGCCATATTGGAGAATTTTTTTTTTTGCAAAATTGTCTAAAAATCGTATAAAATATTATTTTCTCTTATTGTCTTAAAAATTATAATCATTGTATTGTTAGGTTTTGTACAGAAATATTATTTGACGCGTAGTTCTAAAATCTATTTTATGTTGTCTACCCAACTTAAAAACTTGGGCAATTATTATTATATTTTAAAGTAATTGAACAAGTCGTTGGTTTCATCTTTCATAGAATAAAGCTTGGCCTACGACGTAAATTTTAAGAAAACCTTACAGTGAATTCAATACGTGACCTTCATAATTCACTTGGTTTTTCATCTAAATCCCACCTTATCCTAAATTTCTAAAAAATATACTAAAATTTAATATTCACGTCAGGAAACGTCAGTCCCTTCGCTGTTCATAAGGGCGGGGATTCATTTATAAGGCTACATTAATAAAACAAACAATCTCACACAAGATATAGCGATACCGTCGGAGTAGGCCTTTAAATTATGCGATTTTGTTGCTTTATGAATTCGCGGTATCAGACACGAAGATTAAAATTCATTTGGGAACCCGCCGCTCATTGTATAGCCTCAAAACTAATGCGCCGAGATAAACAGACGCGATAAGGCTCCGACTTTTTAAACCTAGTGACTCCTTTCTTAGAATGTGTGCAGTGTGAACGCCAGCATACTTTTTTTTGTATTTAACATTCTGATAAACGAAGGTGTGAGAATATCAGTGTTAATTTCTTTTCTTGTAAAAGTACCGGGATTAATTAAATTTAGATGCGAGCAAATGCAATTTGGATTCAATCGCGACACTTAAATTTTAAGTTTTACGACTCTTTGTTAAGATAAAATCAAGGAATGTAATGTTTTAAAGACTATTTGTACTATGTTTATACTCTTTATTATAAATGTTCTTATGTGGAAGGAAAAATCATCATTGCACTTTATCAATTTGATTGAATCACGTTTACTTGTTAGATAAAATATATAGTTTTTTAAAGTTTAAAAGGGTTATTTTGGGAATATTAATATTGATTGTAGCAGTATGAGGTGCTCTTTAACTTTATTAATGTTTTTGTGTATAAAAGCACTGAGTTTCAAGATACAGAGTTTGAGCGTGAACGTTCACGTTCACGCTCAAACTCTGAATAAAGACATTTGTTTTGTTTATTATTCGAAACAATTATTTTGAAATTTCAGTAAAAGAATATTTATGAACCAGATTTAAGACTGAAATAAAATTAAACGTCTACAATGTACTGCCACAAAAACTATTGACCAATAACGCCTTTAGTCAACTGGTTTGCATGTAATAATATCTAGACTTAACGTGTTTCAATTTTCTAAACACGACTCGGGTTTGTACCTAATCTATCGAACGGCAGGTGATTACGGGACCCTCGTTTTGCAGATAACTCTATCTTCTAAGATTAAATGAGTTGATGTTAACATTGCAAGTCTCCAAGGTAGAGTATTTTCAGGTAACTATCTTACGTGGGTTGCAACTACACACCATCTCACAGAGATATTATTATCTGCTTCAGTTCTATGCTCGTATTGTTATGTAGGCATTTTGAATAATTATCTATTATAGTTATATACGTATTTACAATAATTCGCCCATATTCATGTCACTTTACATATAATAGAACTGGTTCCTGAAACAGGGGTTGCCTCAGTTTTGGATATCCGGGCGTCACTATGCCTAGTAATTATTGAACTATTACTAGTTTTTATCCGAACTTAAAGCGCCTCATTAATCTTTATTCGGATACCACTTGTAATCAAAACTCAATACTTTGTCTAAGTAATTGTTTGTCTCACATCGCAAATCATGCAATAAACCAAAACCCCTTTGTGTCAGTTTCCGTGGGAGCGCAATCTAGATCGGTAATACATAAAAAAATGTCAACATTGACTACAGAGAACGGACATTTGTGTAAAACTAAATTTCATTAAATTTAATAATATGGTTACAATTTTATATATGCCTTAAGTTTCTTTTTTATATATCTCACACATTTCAGACATTTCAATAAAATCTTCCCTTAAATAATCTTTACTTTAGTCTTCTTGGCTTTCTTAGTTTTCTTGGCTTTATCTTCTACCTAATTTTTACCTTTTAAACAGTGTTCTCTCTGTATCTCCTCTGTATTTAGCCAAATTATATGAATTTGGTATTCAATTATTATCTAGTACGAGTCGTTGTCAGACTGCCTTGAGATTTCAAAAACAGATTAAAAACTACGTAATGGGTGTGTCCGGGAAAGACAGACTCCCGGGAAAGAAGGATCCCGTGGGACACGGAACGAAGGACCTGCGGGATTGAATAATTGAGGGAAAATAAACGAAATGATTATAGTAAATATTGAAACTTACCCGGGAGACTACAGGCGCAGCACATCAAGGACACTTCACTAGAATCGCGACCTAATTGTTATTGTTTGGATAAACTATTTGCATTGGAGTTTTTGTGGCGCCGTCGATGGCAACTGAATGATTTTTCGCAATGTAGTTGCTAATTATAATGTAGTGACAACTGTCAGTCGTAGCCTTCTCGAAACAGTACAAGAAACTTATACTTACTGTGCTTTACAAGACTATACAAAACTCAACACCACAACACCTAAGTTCAGAAACCCAGCCACGAAGGAAGTAGGCGGTTTTGCCTCGCTGTAGATCGGCAGCCAGATACTGCGCGGGTAATAATTAAATGCTCTGACGTAGAAACAAATCGAGACCTACTTTATGGACGAAGGTGAAATATTTCGCGTTCCAACACACTAAAGAATTTGAGGCATATTAATAAACTGCATAGTAGTTTGAAGTTTTACAAGGTTAAATACTTCAAACTTCTCATTCATTTGATCAATTTATTGAAAGAAGTATATCTTATAAGTTTCTGTTCTTTCACTTTGTCTTCAAATTTATTTTGGTAAGTAAAACATTTCCTATGTTTGATTTAATAAATTGTAATTTCAAATGATTGTATATTATTTTACAAGTGGTCTTCCGTGCGATAAATATATTTATATGATTAGTTTCTTCATAGAGAATAACAATTCAAATCTCTTATAAACTGTACCAGAAACATAACTGCATTATTACTTGCTTCCTTACTTGCTTTCGAGACCTAAACATTATTAAAATACCTTTCCCATTCCAATTGGTTCCAGTATAAAAAAATTGCAATGTTTTTTATACCGGTACATTTTTTAGAAATATAAATATCGCATGTTACAAGAAATATATGTACAAGATATATGTACAAGAAAACCTAATGTATTATGGTTGGAAAGGCAATGGAAAACTTAATGTATTATGCGACAATAATGGAATACCCATTATAACAATAGAAAACATTATTACAATACACTCGTTCATATGATCAAAACCCAAATTCAGTGAAAAGGTATTACTCGATCCTCGCTATCTGGCCGGTCCGACGATACCACAAGATATCCCATTGTCTTCCTCATAATGTATGGGTAACTTTAATATTACCCACTCTATTATGCATGGACCATTTGTGCCTAAACAAAAGCATTTAAAAGATGCCGTTCGTATAAAAAGGACTGGTCTGAACCTTTTGCCACAGTATAAAAAGAAGCGGTATTTGACGTTCTTACAAACACCTAAATACAACTATACACCTAAATGCGAGTATATGCTATTTATACACTATGTTGTTATTAAGAATTAGGTACCACACTCACAAAAATTTACGACTTGATAGTCGTAAATACCTGAAACAAAAAAAATGTGTTGCCTAAATTCATTAGTTGAATCACGGTACAGATTCCGTAAGATTTTTCAGTACAATTTCAGGAAACTGAGCAGTACATACACAGTTTAATCACAGCTAGTTTGTCTCGTATTGAAGTTTTATTCCTGGGACGCCTTTTTCAACTCGCATATATTACATGGTGGGAGCGGGCTGCCGTTAAAAGGGTAGAAATCCGGATAGGAGTTTTTTTCTTATTATATCCGCCCTAGTGCAACATAATTAAAACAGTATTATCACAAGTATTATTTTAAATAGGAGTTTTCTAGGTTTTTCAGATTTATATAATTGTAGACCCCAAAATGGTTTTAAAACAATCAACCATTTTTTCAATAATTTTTCAAGATACATATTTTGATTTCACGAATCAATTTAAAGTACCTTATGCTATTTAATATAATAATTATTGTATTTAAAAATAGTCAAATGCCCTATTGGTGTTATTTTATAGAACTCCAAGTTATAACGCCAAGTGACGTCACTAAATATCAAATTCTACTTTGAGTTAATACGTTTACCGAATGATGAATGAGTGATAAAATGTACCCCGCACTACCCCCTCTGTTTTCATGTTATACTGTGCTTCTTCGTCGATTAATGCGGTGCGATCTAATTTGTTATTAAATGGGGTCATTATGCCCTTATTTGGATTCCAGCAGAGGGTGGCCTTTGGAATCCAATGAATTTTAACTTCTGTCATTGGAAACGTTTTTAAATATTTAAATGGGGGATGAATAGCTTCCGTTTGCTTGGAAGCCGTTGGAAACTCTTTGTTTAAAACAATACGTGCCGTAAGTTGAATAATTTACCATCATTTGTATATAATCCTAAGTCAAGAAGCTTATGTCATGACAAATCAGGAACAGTATAAGCACAAAATTCTCCAACATAATTCGATATCCTATGTGCTAAATAATTGATGACTATACTTTTGGTGGCAAGTCGTCATTTAATTTATAACATTTCTTTTAGGTCAAGAACTAGTATAGAGACTTTTGTTGTCCTACAGAAGAAGCAGTAGAAATAATAATGCAAAAGCATATTAGGGCATTTTTGAGACTTGGACATTGAGATTAAGCGTAGTACAAAGGTCCAGCTATAGTGATGGTAAATGAAGCTCTGAGAGTGCAGACCGTTCCGAGACCACATGGACCGATCATTAAATACTCGTAGAGTTAAGCTAGGTCTTATGTGCAAATATAAATTTGCAAATACATATATAAATAGTACAATAGATACGTGAGTCTAATGCAGTCATAAAGTAAGTGCGCCTAGTGCAGTAAGGATATAAATAATAGCGCAAAAAGTCTTATGCTTACATGTGTAAATGCAAACCTGAAAATGGCTATAATAATGATGATGGCGTTTGTTTTAAGCAATGCGTCCTCTTAGTTGTGACGTGATCTTGCTATGCTATGCTCAAAATTTCTTCGGTGAATAGGATCCGAAACGAAAGAAGAATAGAAGAAAAATCATAGAACAACTAAAGTCATCAATATATGTCAATGCATCACGTTGAAGAGGCAATGGGTAGGTCACACTTGTAGTAAGACCGAGAACCAATAGGTGGAACCAATTCTGGAGTAGAGACCGCGTAGGGGTAACAATTAGATTTAAATAAGGAATTACTTAAAAAATGACAAAAAGCATTAAGTTGATTTATAATAATTTCTATAAATACGAAAGAGGGATTGGTAGAATTTTTTTCGCATTGGTATCGCATTTGAGGGAACTCTTATTGCTAGCAAGCATTTATTCAGTCCCTAGATAACTTACAAAAGCAGGATTTATACTGAGGATACGTGATCAAACTATCGCTGAGGGCAACAGAATTTATTAATATCTATTTGCTACCCACCGATGCAAATGTCTTGCTTAAGCAAGATTATTATCTAGTAAAATTAATTCAAAATCGCATATGCGAGTAATGCCTCCGCTCAGAGCATTACAAATTTATAGTATCAATAACATGTCTGCAAAGAACATGCCTTATACGAGAGAATATGTATCTGCAGAAGGTCAACATCAAGCAGAACATCAAAGAACGAGTCCATGTCAATCTTCATGCTTTGGTGTCATTTTGCTGTTTTTATCTTCCGCCATGAATTTCGTATTGAATTTGAAGCCCATAAATTATTATCTGTTTAACCTTTACCGACAGGCCTTCAGATTGTCTTACGTGTTTATTATGAAGTTATATTAAATTAGATAACTATAAACATGATCAATATACTAGTATAGGTTGGCATTTATTGTTTAAAATAGTTTTATAGATATTGAAAAAATCATTAAAC
This sequence comes from Sesia apiformis, assembly GCA_914767545.1. Classification (NCBI taxonomy): domain Eukaryota; kingdom Metazoa; phylum Arthropoda; class Insecta; order Lepidoptera; family Sesiidae; genus Sesia; species Sesia apiformis. The sequence continues at coordinate 5,688,056 of OU611958.1, forward strand.
TATTTTAAAGGAGTGAAACATTGTGTAATTGTCCATTCAGGCACACTGATACGTTATTTGTACTACTAGAGTCACAAACGTTACCGCGGCCGTATCGTACGGAGATTAAGTCTGTGGCGGGAGGCGAATGCATCGTCATGCCTCTGCGGGTGTGGACAAAATTACAAGCGGACAGCGTCTTATTAACTTCATCAATAACAGATTTTATTACTAATTCATTGCAACCAGTCCTCCTCCTCCATTGACTTGTGCACGAGGGATGTATGGCCTTAAAACGCCACGCTGACCAAACGAGTTGGTGAGTCCACTCTTTTAGAGCTGGTGCAATCGGGGCTTGTGTCAGCCACTTTGTTATCCCTTTAGTCGTCTATTACGACACCCACGAGAAGAGCTTCTAATCCATTACTAGGAACTGATTGTAGTTAAAATCGAACAAATTATAATAAGTCGGCAGCCGTAGACAGAGGTAGTCTACGTCTCTACCAAAATTACAATATAAAGTCACATTCTGCCTATGTTTCTGCTGTTGATAACAATTGAATTGCATGGCTATGAAGATATTCACGACGATACATATATTTTTTTTATGTAGCCGAAAATTGTTTAGTCTTAAGACTGAACTATTTACATGAAGCCAACAAATAACCTAGTTGGAGGTATATCTATATGTACTACAATAAGACTTGACCATTTAAAACGCCATTTTCTCTCCAATTTTACCATATCCTTAAGATGCTCTAAGCCTCAGGGAATGGACAAAATAAAAATGAGCAGCCTCCTTGTTGGCTTATCGGAATAGATTACTTTTTCGAAATGTCCTCGAGGGGAGTAGTTTGAAGATTTTTTCTTCGACCGTTAAACTCCTGGACAGGTATTTTTGTTCATATCAGCAAAATTTCAGAGCGGAGATATTCTTTAGTAAGCACTGAAAGGTTGATTATAGAGATTTCAACGTCAAAACAGAATTCTTACGTGACGATTTTCTAGTAACAAATCGTTTTTGTTCTCTTTGTTTTTTTCGTGGAGGCACGTACATGTTCTTGCGTGTGGGCGCGTTAAAACATAATAGCCTTAAATTTTATAAATGCCTCGAACATTGCCTACCGCACGCAGTGAACAGTCACATTTTCAAGTATCAACTTAACCGGAGTTATTTTTAATACGTCTTTTGGGCTACCATTGTTTTCTTTGGGACATATTTATTTTGTAGCCAAAGCTTATTTTCCATTCGAACGTATTGTTTTAACCTTTCGTTTCGATGTTTTGTCCAATAGTTTTATAAACCGATCGGCTTTCGTTCGCATAAATACATATTAAGGGGTTTTGTACGAAAGTAGTAACTTTTTAAATAACATTAAAAATTTCAAATGTAGTTTTTTGTCCCGATAAATCATGATTAAAATTGATCATTAATATTAAAATTGAGACAGTATACCGGTTTACTGTATTCTGTAAAATATTTTTTCGGCATTTTTCGGAATGGCTATATACTAACTTCTTGTGGCACTAATGGCCTTTCAAGAGTCACCGGACATACACCGGCGCAGAAGAGGCCCAGCCAGGAGCAAAGAGTGTGTGCAGCAATGAGCCTAAGGGCGGTAGACAAGCGGAAGGAACGGACCTCGGCTTAAGGCGTTGCTTTGGGAGGGTACCGAGTCAGTGAGAAGGAGACTATTGCTGCTATAAATCATCCATTACGACATTATAAGTATCTATACTAATATAATAAATAGAGAGTGCGAATTTTGTGAGTTTGTGCGTATGTGGAGTGTAATCTCTGGAACCACTGCACCTATTTAAAAAAATCTTTCACCATTTGATGCTATATATAGGCTATATATTATGTGCAAAAAATTGCCGAGCATGCAAAGCATGTCCGGCGCGGTAAAGTATAAAGAAATACTGAAAGTATAAAAATATATATCATCTTTTCCGTTCTAGTCAATACAGAGAAAAAAGAAGAGGGTTTAACGGCTAATTATAAATTACCTATTGTTAAATTGAACACCCAATCGGACTTTAATTGTTAAAAAACCGCACCTTCATTATGAAGATTAGCAAAAAATCACGCGTGAATAGCCGTTTCGAATCGTACACTGTAACACTTTTCGTACCATATGTTGATAGCTACGATATTATGATAGCTTCATTTGTATCATTCCTTCCTAAAGTTTTATCTCATTATGATTCGCTACGGGAAGCCAATGTCGGGTTTGTCTATTATCACCGAACAAAAGCGACCACTAAATTGTTTTAATACATCTACAGAATTTAAGAGTCATTTCGCTTTGTTGCCATTGAAACCCATCAACCCCTGACTCGACACCTGGTGTTGAATCTCGATCTTTATCATATGTGGTTTAATTAAAACTACCTACGCAAATATGTTCATGTTGTATACTGACATTTATTAAAGCAGTTCTTTGAATATCAACGCTTGTTCAAAGGAAATAATTACGAGAACGATAGCCGTAATCAGATTCGTAAATGATATGTTATTAATATTACACTACAAACTAATCGTACAAAAATCGTTGTAATTCTTTTCTCTATTTTATTTATTCAATCAGACAACACGGATCTAAAGATATTAAACTATAAACTAAAGATATGTTAGTGCTCGGATGTTGATCAAGCAATTATTTTACTTATTCAAAGTCCGAACAAAATTCCTAATATAATAGAGGATTCATATTTAGCCGCTATCATCCTCAGGATACTATTGGAGCCGGCCCGCACTCTAAATGGACTGTCCAAGTAATATTTCATGTAATCTTCATTATTGTAACTTGTCTAGGTAGCTTATTCCAGTAGGTTTTAGAATCATGTAGAAGATATTATTATCGGTTTTGTTGCTTTTTGTTAGAGCATGATTAAATTTAACAATTTTTCCCGGCGGAATAGAGTTCCAAACGGGTGAAGCCGCGGGGAAATTCATTACCCACATAATATTTATTATAAAATTTAATATTTTCGCAGAAATGTTCCACGAAACTCAATGAATAATGAAATACCTAATGATGACTACTCGGAATTATGAAAACGATAGTTATTAAATGATTAAAATATTATTTAAACACTTCAGTTAAAAAGTAAGTGGGTACTTAAAAACATCTGAGTTTTACATTTGAGTCGCGGATACTATCATACGTCACAAATCATACAAATATGAGTCAACATTAATAATTCATCTCTATTACATGCTATCTTATCACTCTGAATAAAAATATTTGTAACGGTAATATGTAGGTAAATTAAATTATTTTGAGTGTTGAACCCTTTCATAGGTTCATTCAATCTACAATAATTATTGTAGATCTCTGAAATCATCTTTAGATTATACTTAGTATAAAGTTTAAAAAATAATACTATAGTATTTAGAAATAGTTTTGAAAATAGTATTTTTCTTGATTCGTGTCTCCTTAATCAATGCGTATTAAATTATTGTACGAGTATATATCTCACTCAAAATTACCTTTATTATTACAAAATTTATATCTTAAAATATTTATACTTATTATAGTTATTTACAGTTAACTAAGTATAATATAAAGACACTATATTTTTACACAAATTTCATAAGATGTAGTTTTCATATTTCCCCAATGTACGATGCGTGCTTCGGTTGTGAGTGAGATATACCAGAGCCCATTCCCATCCCATCCTAACCCTCCCTATTTTCCCAAACCATTCCTTAATCTGCAAAGGTGGGCGTGTCAACGTTTGTCATTCTGGACTGTTGTTGGCATGTATCGCGCATGTCTATGGACGACAGTATCCACTTACCATCAGGTGGACTGTATACGCATCTGCCGCATTTTTCTTTTAAAAAAAAGTAAAGATATAGTAATGGAACAAATGTTGGTATGAAATTGAATATAGAATAGACTGCTAAACTAAACATGTGCGATAAAAAATGTCCTTATGGCATGCAACTACGAATCGATGAATACCAAGTACTAATATTATATCATCACGCTTTCATTGACAGTGAATGTATCAAAAAAAGTCACATTATAGTATAATGTAAGTTTAAGATGACAAGCCGTATCGCTATAAAGCGACAAATCGTCGGTATTACTGGTGTCACAAATATTTTGACTCCACATTCCGCAATGCACACATCTAGCGAACTTACTGTTTCTATATGTTTCTTCTTCCGTTGCTCAAACTCACTTAACATCAAAGAATACAACAAATATACGTTAGCCTTGTGAAGCAAAAGTATTACAAGCTCATGGAGGCTGTACAAAGAGCGAGTAAAGGTTCACTGTTCCCTCTACGAGAAGCCAGTGGACGGCGAAATTGGCTCATGGCAGGTAAGCAGCTTTCTTTGATAGCTACGCAAGACTTTGTAGTACGTGCACATGTAAGCTACAAATATATAACTTCTACCCCGACTCAACTTGCTTTTTTTTTATATACTAGTGGGCGGACGAGCAAGCGGTCCCACGTGATGGTAAGTGTCACCGCCGCCCATGGGCACCTGCAACACCAGAGGGTATGCGGGCGCGCCTCCGACCTTCCAAAATCCTATTCACAGCTCTCTTGAAGAACCCCATATCGTAGCATAATGGAAAGACCTCTTGAGGCAGTTCGTTCCCCAGCCTACGGGTTCGCGGTATAAAATGATTTTTGGATCATATAAAGATGACGCTTATACCATTTTTCCTTCTGGATGCTTAGCTATACATTAGTAAAATCCCGATCAAAATCCGTTCAGTAGTTTTTATGTAATGCTCAAACAAACAGATATACAAGACAAATATAGACATTTTTTGGTATAAATATAGACACAACTACTGTTTTGGTTTCTATAGCTTCTAAAGAGCGTTCCAATTTTTTTTTAATTAAGTCAATGTTAAAGACAACCCTTTTACGAGTACTGTTTTATTATATGTATAGATTGTTGTAGACCTGTGCTGTGTAATGAAGGTACGTAATATGAAATTGTATTTTGTTTTATTTTGCGTTTTTAATGCAATAAAAACGCATAATAAAGCAAAACGGCTATGTTGTCATATAGCTGGGCTCAAACTATGATCTCTAATTTGAGTAGGTACGATTCCAAAGGGCGGCGACATCGACAGGCGACACCGACAGATGATCGTTGTCGCTTGGCAACCTTATTGCCGAATGCAACAATGCGACAGGACAAGGTGAAGGGCACCTCAGTATGATTAATATCTCAACCAAGGGTGGTTGTACCTTTTATACACAGAACAATGTACAACTATATTATAGACATAGACGATTTGCAGTTTTTAATATGGATTTACTAATGGAAACAAAAGATAAGGATGATATTTTATTGTCATATATTATTCTATTAAATAGAATAAGATATTTAAATCATAAATTGTCATCTGTTCTTTTTCTATTTGGTAAAATCATTTTTTTTTAACTTAAACCAGCTTTTAGCTACGTATTTTTGCGCAGAACGACGCGACACAACTTTCAAATACCAGTGTAATGTCGCCGGTAGCCTCGATGACACGTAGTTTCGTGGAATGTCGCGCGACACGTATCGCCGCATTTGGACACTGGCTCATACAAATCAACAGTACCTCGTACAATAAATCTGTTGCCTGACGCTGTAGCCTTCTTCGCTACATATCTTCAACCGACTCCATACAACTTAACAAGCTATTGGTTTTTATTATTTCAATTTGAAATATTAAGTTTTTGATTGTATACTCCAATACAATCGAAAACTGGACCCAAACCAAAAATCAAACACGAACACATTTTGCCACACTAGTGAGATGGATGCTCAATTCGCACACACCACATTGATTTAATGACCGATCTTAAGTGTTTTGAAAGGTAAATATAGTCTTAAGGATTGAACTTAAATCAGCCAATAATTAATATCCGATTTAATCTATCAATATACAAAGAAATTGTTGCTAATGTTACGAACTCATTTTACACGCAAGCATAAACATTTATATACAATTGAATAGCTTATGTATATAATGTTCCGCGTGTTTCCAGTAAATCCACTGGGAAATAACAATAAAAACTTCATATATGTCTTTACGTAATGCATATATGTACGTATTTTTATTATAGAAAGTGGCATAAGAGCAGACCTGGTGGCGTCCACGTTTATCACTTCACAACTACATTTTGTTTCATCAAAATGTTGCGTAGTCATAACACTCAATAAAAAGACTATTTAAAAGTCCATTAAATCCATACAAGAACATAGCACCCATACGAAAATAATATTTTTAGAACTGGTTAATCTACCAATGGATATCTAACGACGCGTGACGCTAAAAATAAAGAAATAATTTTAGGTACATTAATGCGTTTGACATTGTACTCGTATATCTCGTATACCTACACAAGTATAATATTTTGATCGTATTAAACCCCCTGTGAAAGTACCTAATACATAATATTTATAAGCCATTTTTTGCAGTAGGGAAGTGGCAGACGAGTAGACAATCCACCTGGTGGTGATGCGATACACCACCATATATGCGGACATCCGCGATATATGCCAACATCGAGTAATCACAAATGTTGGCGTACTCTTGATTACGCCGCTCACCTATGCTGATTTAGGAATGGATTAGAAAAAAGGATTGCAAAGATAGGAAATATAACGGAATGAGAAGATTTCCTTCCTTGGGAAAGGAGGGATAGGATTGAAAGGGAAGTAAAAAGTATTTCTCTCTATACTGGGACCAGTACATTGGCAGCTCAATGAAGATGACGCCTTCATGATATCCGAAGTATTATTAAAGTATTATACAATTTCAACTCATAACTTTTAGTTCATCAAATATAACGAAACAGTCAGTATAACGGCACACGTGTTTCCGAATTGCAATCAGATTAGAGTCAAATCAGTAAAGGAACGTCCATCGGATGCGACTATATTGACGTGAGAAAAACAACGACGATGCATCCGAATAGATGCCGTCCGTTATTGCAACTGGATCGATTTATTGCATTCCAACTGTTGAACACTGTGTTATTATCCATATTTCTCGCATAGGATCCATATTCTAGGATTGTGAGGTATTCCAACAGCCTTTAGTTAATTCATTTTGAAAAGAAGAACACTTTATTTTGCCACTACAATACACATATTTACAAACAAAAACACATACGTGTACTGTGTCAGCCTATAACGTGACACTGCAGGGCACAGGCCTCCCCTAGTAAATCAATGGGTTTGTAAACCACCAGGCGGACCCAGCGTGGGTTGGTGGATCACGTACTCCAGATTTTCTGTTATTTCTGGAGCATGCTGGTTTCCTCACAATGTTTTCCTTTACCGCCGAGTTAATTACAATTTTTAAATTACGGGTAGTATTTATAATATTTTTTTTTAAACTAGGTGTTCGAATGGTTTCAAGTACGAGTAGTTCCCTCCAGCTTCTAACTGGCATGGCATTCCTTGATATCGGAATGAATGTATCATGTATGCAATTTATGTTATTATTGTGGGTTATTTATTATTATGTGTGCATTGTTTATTAATTTGTATATATATATATATATATATTGATTTATATATTTAATATTTGAATATGGGGTAATCAAATGTTGATTGACAGATAATATTCCACGAGCTGTACAACTTTAGTACAGTGAAGCTTAAATAAATTTCTCAGCCTCACCTAAATAAAAATGATTTCTTTTTGGAAGACTGTTTTTAAGTTTTGAAAACATTTATAAAGTAAGTACAAAACTCAATCCGTTACAAGTGTCTAGCACAGTGCAAATGACGGTTTTGACAACGTGCCTCTAACTGGAAAAAACGAAAACCTATGGAGGCCTTGATCCGGTTTTCCACTTTTCTAGTTCGTTTTAGATCGAGATTTTAAGAGAATGTGGGATGATGATCGTAAAAAATTCCCGTTGCTGCAGTTTTTTTATATCTATGATTTTCTCTGACTCTACATATAAGTTAAAGCCTGCATTTTTATTTTCAATATGTACCTATACATCCCGCTGTGTAGTATTGGTGTGTTTGTTTGTGTAAAACTTATAAGTACTTGTGAGAATTATTAATTGTTATTATTCAGACTGCGTTCGGGGATTTGTTTCATATATAAGGACGTACAAAAATATAATAAGTGTAAAAGTTATTACGTCATATATAAGTGTAAAATATTTTAATATGTGAAACTACTATATCTAACTAAAATGACCATCTGTTTCATGATTTTTTTAATAACAATTAAATAAATAATCCACATTCGCTCGCTTAGATTTTTGGCCTTTGAACGCGGCCGCTCCTGTCAGTGGGTAGGTATGAACTACGTAACGTGTGATGCACAAAAGAATAAAATTACTCACCATCTTTATTTATTTCCTCATTTGCATTATATCGTACAGAGGCGTACTTAACGCCTTAAGGCATTCTCTACCAGTTGACCGTTGGTTAAATGTGAAAAATTAAAGTAAGTGCAGAAGAAATTATACAGTATAGCTTAATTCATCTGTAAAAATAATAATATTTTTAGTAATCCAAAGTAAGATTTATTAAAAAAGAACAAATTTATTAACAACAATTATTTATAACAGTTGAAAATTAGATATGAGGAAAATATTTAAACAGCAAACAAAATCTATCCACTTAAGAAATGATTTTAGAGTCCCACTAAGAAAAACAACTAAGAAATACCTGGCAAATAGCACCCAACACCAACACTACAGTCACCAACAGGTCTACATGAGCCGAGAGCCGCCGTCCAAGTGGCCGATAATATCGCAAGCGCTCAGTGGCGCCCACAACTCGTACGAACGTCCAGTTGGTGACGTCACTGCCACCACTTATTCTTTTTTCTTGTGTTGGCTGAATGTTACATTACAATATCATAATAATACATTGATAATTTACGATAAAATTGTATAAATATACATAAATAGGTACTAAAAATATATACATATTAAATATATATACCATACATATGAATAAGATAATATAAATATAATACTTACAAAATAATACATATTTTAAGTTATTTTTATTTAATTAAATAAATTGTTTTTAATTTAATAAAAAAATCATGAAATACATGTTATTTTTTTGAGTGAGATATAAGTGTTTTAGTGTACTGATTAACATAATATATTTTGAACTACTTTTGTCGGATTTTCGTAGGATATGTTTGTAGTTAAATTATCCATACAAAACAAAGACGTGAATGTGCCAAACAAATAAATATTTTTGAATGCCCCCATGTGTCAACTGCCTCCTCGTGGATCTACTAATTAAACACGGCTCAATAATTCATGGATGTTCCAAATAAAGACACTCGGTAATCATCCCGATACCCAATAATGGAAGCTTTTATTGACAAGCCCGAAATAAACGACATAATACTAAACGGATGTAGCCAGAAATTTGTCTGTTTTGCTTTTAAGCGTCAATCAATATTATTTTGCTAGATCTACTCGTATTTAAAAACAGTCTGGTATAAATTGCCTAACATTTCATTAATATTTGACGATGTTACCTTATTGTATACGCTAATACTAACTACTCATATTAAGTATGTTTATACATTTGTGGTTTCATTCAGATGCTTTTTATACCTACATAGTATTTAAATAGGTACCTTTAAAGCGTAAAGGTGCACGCTTCAATCCCACAGCCGTTAGGCGCACTCGACTGCCAGGCCATGTTACCCCTCTCTCAAAGAACACTGCTGTAAAATGGACTGCATTTCCCATTTTATCCTATTCGCCCAAAATCCGTACGTATTTCGGTAGAGAGTGAGATATGCCAGACCCCATTCTCATTTCATCCTTTCTTACCCTCTCCCAACTATTTATCCGAATCCACTTCGAAATCTCCAAGGGTTTTTATCCATTTATCACCAGGTGGACTGGCTGCTCGTCAGCCATCTTTTTCCTATAAAAAAATATAATCATTAATAAGCAAGTTTCTTTTCCTGATAGATACCCATCGCTACTGAAGCACCGCACTACTTAAATACAATCTAATCAGCGATATTCAGTAGATGGATTATGTACTCGAGCATAATAATCTTTTTTTAGTATAGTTGGCCGTGGGCGGCCCACGTGATGGTAAGTGGTCCCCGCCGCCCATCGACGCCTGCAATACCTGCGCCGCCAACTTTACATGTTCCAACCCTCGTGAAGAACGCCACCGTGGTTCGGTGGAAAAGCCTCACTTGGCAATTCATTACACAACTTTTCGATTCGTGGTATAAAGTCTCTTAAAGACAGCACAATACGCACGAACTCCTCATCAAGCAAGTCAGAACTCACAGTCGTGAGTTTAAAATTCATAAGTAACAATGTCACCTTCTAAGCGTTTCATTATAACTCTCGAGTCGATACCATAACTGACATTCTTTATTTCACTTGTCAACTACAAATCTTCCCTGTTCCCACCCATGTCTGCCATGTGTCGAATACTCGCGTCTTACGCAGTCCAACATACAATTATATTTTCTTTAGATCCCCAAGTCATAAGATTTAAATTTGTGTGTGATTACAGGTCACAGGACCATCTTTAACTATAGACAGATTATTATTATTCAAAGAAAATCGCTAATGCTGGATATAGGCCTCTCCCCAAGGGCCATCATACATGGTCTTCTGCTCATCTCATCAAGCCACTTGCGACTTTCCTCAAGTAGTCAGTCAACCTGGCCGGAAAGCGTTACACGCTAAGTTTCCACGCTAAGCTAAGTATAATCTTTGCTTATACTTAGTTTAAGTATTTGGTTTCGATTAAACTTTAATTTTCGTGTCAACCTTAACAGTCAACGGTCTGATGATGCCAATGATCTTCTTGATAATAAGTGTGATGATGAAGGTAAAGATGTTTTTGGAATATTATGAACACCGTACCTAGAACTCTTTCTGTCCACCGCCTAGGCATTTTTAGACCTCATCGTTTTGTGTATAAGGAATATATGTTCAAAACGAACTCTTTTAACTCTTTTAGAAATGGTGCAGTTCCTCGGGGCTCCCTTGTCCCGTAGTCGCCTTTTTCGACACGCACGGGAAGAAATTGGTAGTGCTGCGCTATTCTAAAGTCGGCTAATACTAATACTAAGCTAATACAGCTAATACTAATACGTTCCTATAATACCTGATAGAAATGTCATTAAATCTCTTGAAGATATACTTATACGTCACATTCTGCAAACCTTATGATTTGTACCACACACCGATATGTTGGTACGACGTTGTCCACCTATAAATAGGTCCAATCGATGAGACAATACGATCCAATCCACTGAGAACAATGACGGCTTGTATACAACTGTAAGGATGTGGGACTAGATTGAATATCTCGTTGTTTCGTATTAGTCTCCAGTGTATGTTGAAGGGAATAGTGTACTCAAATCAATAAATGTTCGATTATATTTTCTTCTACCTTGTAAGAGTTGGTCTTTGACTTTCACAAAATAACAAAATTAAAATATTTAAATGAACTTGTAAACATTCCTAAAACGTCTCTGTAAAGACAAATATTCTCATGAATTTTTATAAATTGTTAGGAGCTAAGAATAGGACGTCAAACCCCTATCATGTCAAAATGTTAAAGACAAACGCTTTTTCTAACAGTGTCACCCCTCCGATGATACTTTCTTTGAACTTTTTGAAAGCCAGAAAATAATATTTCACATGGGAACACACATTTTGAATAATACAGTAGTGACAGCTTTTTAATTACAAATTTACAATTTTAATTATTCATTTCGAATAACATTTATTTAATTTCTCTCAGATGTTTTTAATATCTATTTATTATCGTGGTAAGTAAATTATGATTTTCAAGTCTTGCTGTAGTAAGAAATGCGTTAATAAAATATACTCCAAAAGATTTTCAAATTCAGTTTTTAATATATGTATAAACCAATCGAGCTAATGGGTTGGTTATAAGGTTGATTTTAATAATTCATTTATGTATCAACTCATTTATATATGATTAAATTAAAATGTTTCATTGAAAAATCACAAATAATAATTAGCGGTTATCTATCACAGACCAATAGAACAAACTTTTGAAATATATTTAATTGTGGAGACAATTGTTTGGAAAGCTCTCGAATTAATAAAATCGATCGATAATAAACTGTACTTCCCAATAATTAATACACATAATTACATGTATTCATCCGAACATCCATGTGTATATAAATTAATAAAATCCTCCATTCTGTGAATATTCATTATCAAGAGTGTTTCGACCTGCTTTTGAAGAATCTTACTTCCAGTAATATAAACTTTTTCCACTTAACAACGACCTCAATCAGATCTAGATCACATAAGTATAGCCTACGTAGCTGAATAAGAACGGGAGTAATTTTACCGATCGGCAATCAAGTGTAACGACTCTGAATGAGTGGCTCGGTGTGACATGTAAAGGTTGCTCTCTAAATAATTGAGGGGGAAAGTGCTGGTTGGGTACTACGGATCACCTCGATTCTCAATTCAATTTGCGGTTTCCATTATATCTGAAACAAATATAGGCTCTACATTCTAAAAATGTCAAAAAATATATAAATAGATACGTTACTACTAAAGTCATCCTAAGCAATCCTAAATAAAGCAAACTGCCTTGAAATTTTTCTTTGGCAACTAATGAAAAGATTCAAAAATAGCCTGGTGAATATGAATGTCTTAGATGCAGCACAGAATATACTCTTTTTAAAGTTAACGCTTGATTTGAAAGCGGTATGCTTGAACAAAATGCCTTGGAATCCACAAAGCCTAAAGCTGGTCATTGTGTAGATACTTTTTTCGTTCTCTGATTAAAACAAGAGACAATCGCTGTTCGCAACGCCCGACCCATTTTCTCTCTGCACGACAACACATCGGTATTCGTTGTTCATTAAAATGTTACAGTCATTTTTTGCGGATCATTGGCAATATAAATGCCTAAATAAACGCGGCAGGGTATTTTATTAAAACCGTATAAATATTTACGGTGAGTACAGACAAGTGACAAAAAATAATAAAAGTAACACAGAAGTTGCAGGAGCTCATGGTAGTTCCACCGTTGTTGGTAAGTATGAAATTTAAACACATGATTATAGGCGACCAAGCCACTGCCAAAGTAAGTAGAAGCATTTTTTATTAGAAATTGAACTAATAATTTCTGTATCGTCCTACCTACAATTGATGATTTATGAAATATCTTTAGCAGTTTTTCTCGATAAATTTTCAAATACCATTGCGTTTATGCAATATTAATTATTAAATTACGAGTACAAACTCTAGGCACTTCACCAAGAGATCTCAGTCCGTACGATTTAATGATAGAGGTATATTTATGAAAACTTAAACAGGAGACTAATTAAATAACATGATAATGAAAACAAATGAAGTAACGATGTTACAAATGCTGAGGAGAACATAATCGTCAGCCATTTCAACGCCAATAAATATCAGGAAATCAATAAACAAAGTGCGCATAGCAGGCGCACTGGGCGGAACGAATATGTGTTTTGATTGATTCAGGTGCACTTATACAAGTATGTGGGAGGAATAATTTGTAACCTGCGTGCTCCCGGGATCGAGTCAGCGAACATTGGACGATGATACTATGGTGGATCTTTCTTTACAAATAGTGATTTAAATTGTGTTTCCGAGTACCTCAAGAATTTCCTTTTGCTAGTGTGCTAAACGAGAAAGATTCTATATTCATAACAGTTCAATAGGTGTAGATGAAAGAAATAGCAATAATTATAATTACCTATAAGATGATAAGATTTGTGTTTTCTGTAGAATTTTGTAACTAGGTAAATTAGTAAACCATTGTTATCTATTTAAACGGGTCTTAACGCGGATGTTTACCTTATGTATTTTCCTGGAGGTTTCGGTTTGTTGCATCAACTATGGTCACGAGCTGACTGAATACGAGCTGCTGGGTAGTCCACGTCGAGAGTTGTGAACAGTTTCAGTTCAACTACCCGCATTTGGTTTTCATAGATGTGAACTATGAACAACTATGAACTGGTCCCGGAAAGTTGTGGTACACAACACTCACAATATCAGAAGTAGCGCCAGACGAAAAGCCGAGAGGTTTAATTTTATTAATCACTGGATTACATGTCGAGAACAATTTGATTCTATTTCTAGGTTTTTTATTTTAATTGCTTCACGCACAATCCTGTGGAAATAGCGAAGATCACTGGAGAGTATTTTTGGACTATGGAGTTTTATCCAGTGATTGATCCCGGCGTTGAATACATGGTATGTTTAAATAGATAAATATGTATGAAAAACGCAAAAATCTCAAATGTTAAAACACTTTTAATAAGTAATTAAAATAACGATAAATTAGTATTAAATCACCCTTATTTCAATTTAAGTTCTGTTTCATTATCTTCGGTCCTAATGAATTCAAAATAAATAAATAAGTAACGCCACACTCAATGGCCCACACTAGGACTCCCTGTGTCGTGGGTCCAGAGACACATACAGAGACAAACACAGACGCACACGCAAACCCGAACATACACTTGTCTTTTTTTTTATTAAACGAATGTATGTCTGACCGGGGATCGAACCCGGGACATTTTGCACAAGAAGTGGCGTCACTACCAACTGCGCCAATCGGTCGGTCACAATGTCGGTCGGTCGGTCGCCAAAATGCATAATGACTGACGATTATTATTATTATTATTATTTATCCAATGTCACGGACAAATGTAATCGTCAGCATTTCCATACTAACCTTGTCTATCAGCATCAATCTTAACTATACATGTATATTTCCTTCTGTATTATGTCAAGTCATCTCTCAAGCCTCCGTCAAGGCAGGTTTACATTATTCAAATGCACACATTCGGACCAAGACGACGTCACTTTAGTAATCGTCCAACTTAACCTAACAATTCCTTGGACTGTTGAAGTTTAAAGCTGAATATTGCGTGGCATATGTCTTTGATAACAGTAAAGGTAATCTTGGAGTTTCACGGTCATGACCGGTATTTATAACAAAGCGAGGCTATGTTGAAACACTGAACATTTGCAAGACAGTAAATGTCTTGAGTATGGTAATGTCCACTACGTCCTGACTTAGTTTATGTCAAACGGTAGTTTGATCTATGGATCAGTATTGTGCTAGACCAGTCTACACTAATATATTCTCAGTTAATCTCGTGGACCAGAGTCTAGAGCAAGCATTGTAAGCAAAGTTTGCAAACTTGACATCTGGTTTTGTCCTAAACTACGTTACTAATGGTGTAAAGGTGTGGTTCTATACAAATGAGAATAGAGAATTTCAATAGCGATTCATTACAATGTATAAGTTTAGCTACAGTCGATTAATTTAATTACGCAAAAATCGTAACTATAGCAACGATAATATCTAATGTACGAGTAAGGCGTTGTCCGTGTGATGTCGCCCGGCTTTAAAATACCACCACCCCATCTCTCCCCGTGGGTGGCATAAAAGGCGAGTGAAGGATAATAAAGTTGCTACCACAAACACTGAGAAACTATGCTACCCTATCGCCTAAAATAGTGAATAGTGAGTTCACTATTTTATGTGTACGAGGAGGCCCATGTCCAGCATAGGACAATAAAGGTGAAGATTTCGGTTAAGGCGTCGAGCACACGGAGATTTTGGTTGCGGCAACCTCAAGGCAGCTGGCTACTCAGGCGCGCGCCAGCCACCTAGTTAGTCATGACATCGTGTGTACACATTGAAGTAACCCCACCCCATAACCAGTGCCACCCCCCACCACGAGAGTTTAGTGCGGATTGATGGTTACATATAAATCAGAATTTTTCCTTCACCGTCGAGTTAGTGATAATCTGATAATTGAAAAACAAAACTGTACTTAAGTGGAAACGTGATACGTGTCGAGGTTTGAAATCACGGCATCAATAATGTAAGTCGAGAATAAATTGCCCCTAAGCTATTAGCGCTCTAAGAAGCATACAGTACATACAAGAAGCATATATTCACTGAAAAATCGTCTATTTTCTTCCCCGACTACAATTACTTATTAATAATATTAGTCTATTGCATTTTTCTAAGTGCACCTATTGACATCTTACAAGCTGAATCTTACTTTATTGGGTGCACTCTGCAATCCCACAACCGCTGTGTGCACTAGGTCAAGTTAACCCTGTCTCACAGAAGACTGATGGGAAATACACTGCATTTCCCACTTTTCCCCTCAATGCTAACATTGGGGGAAGAATTGGACAGTGTATCGTAACCACGTAACCCCATCGTAGCATTCACTAACCCCCAATGTACCTAAGTACAGTGGGGGTTACGGTAGTGAGTGAGATATGCCATTCCAATCCCAGCCCATTCTGCCCCTTCTCATTTTTCCAAACCTTTCTCCAAATCCGGGGGTGTGCCAATGTTTTGACATTCTGGCGTGATGTTGGCATGAATTCCGGATGTCCATGGGCGACAGTATCCACTTACCGCCAGGTAGACTGGCTATAAAAAAGAGTATGAATTCTAATGTAAGGTGCCGAGACCTTAACCAAGAAAAGAAGGTATTCAGAATTAAAAGTTATTATTAATTTTACAGTTTTAAACCAAAATCAAGTACATTTGCAGCCTCCAATGGAAAAAGTTCTAATCAAATATTTGTTGACATAACTGTAACGCCCCAATCAATAAAATTCTCAACCATTCCTAATCAAAACCAATATCTTTTTAGTACCATAAACAGTCAACACCTTCATTAAACTGGTCGATTTTAACTGTTTATTCAAAAAAATCTCGAAACTGTCAGAGAAATAAAATACCAATACAGACATAAACTAGATAAGCCGGGAATTAACTTTCAGTATCCAGGTTAAACGTCCAACAGTAATAGTAAAGTTACAAAATCCAAGGCCGGTTTCTAATAACTCTTGTCGGTGGCTTAAAAGCCTCTGCCTTAATTACTCCATTGGTTTGAACTGTATTCTTAACGGGCGCGTTTCCACAACACATTCGCACTAATAGCTTGCAATTACAGATGCTGATAGTGAAACAGTTCCGGTTTTAATTTCGATTTCGATATGTGTTGCATGTATAATATATTACGTTTCATAGACTTTAGAATAGTATAGAAGCAACATCGCCTTTCGATGAAGTGATGTACTGAAATTATAGCGACTCAATGATGACAGTACACGCGACACACATTATGTTTTCTTTAGGCGTATTTCGAATAGAAATAAAGTAATGGTCGCAATAATTCAATACACTGTCAATAATTCAATGCCACCATACACTTCTTTACATTCAATACAATTAAATTCAGTTCCGCTGTTTCAGAGAAAGGTGACACATATAAACACACCTTCTCTTACGTATATGCCATCCTCGTTCTGTCGTAAGTAATAGATAGAGTAAATTAATCTAGAATAGCAACAAAGTAACGTCCGACAAAGGATACTCAGTACAAAGTTGGAATGCAAAGCTGTTCTCATCCAGCCAAATATAGCTCTTTCGAACGTATTCAAAAAGAAAAACCCAGGATTATTACATTAACTTAATTAGATAGTGAGGAGAAAGATATTTGAATAGTACTTAGCATTTTATTTCTGTGCTCAATTTGATCAGCTCTTATCGTACCAAAATAGCAATTGGAATTTAGTTGACAATTTTAATAAAAATACACTTTAATTTAAACAATTATCATTAACGTCCCCGTGCCGGTCTTAATAACTACGAGAATGTTTCGGATCATAATCCACTAACCAGGCCCAATGCGGATTTGTGAATACACATGCTTTGGATTTTTATTTTATTTCTCGAGTGTGGGAGTCTCCTTGCGATGTTTTCTTTCACTAACGATCTAGTGATAATTTACAAATTCATAGTTAGTTAGAGACGCAGTGGTACGGTGTTTAAATACTGGACCTCACGAACGGGAGTCGAGAATAGACAGCCCTATGTTGATGATCAGTTTTTTATGTATCTCGAGAAGATATTGTGTTATGTATATTGTGTTGATGATGACATAGTATACCAGCTGTCTATGTCTATCCACAAGAATATATAGGTCTCTCGCAATGTTCCATTGGTAGCATATAGTCTTCGGCTCTAATCATCATCTTCCTACATTCTCTTAATTGGTAAATAATAAATACAAATACTTATCTCACACCCATCAACCAAAAAAAATCCGAATCATGAAAAAAACTGAAAAACTGAACTAAAAAAACTGATACTGTCCATCATCCAAAGGGTTTTTTTTGTACTTTCAACTTTCGACATTTTTCACTTTCCACATTCTTTCGTTTGATCTCATTTCGGCAGCTTGCACTATTATTAAAACGCAACACTCCCAAACCACTTCAAAAAACTGCTTAAGTTTTTTCGCCCTTTCTTGCGGACTATAGCAAAAACCGCAAAAGGTAAACAATAGCTATCGGTGCTTTAAAAATATATTAAATTCATATTGGAAACACGAGATTCGATAAGCCGATGACAGAGACCGCGACCGCAGAATACTAATCGAGAGATTTGGCGGCTACCGCAAGCGCAAAACGACATTCGTTTTTTCACAAGTCATAGTTTATCTAGCAAAACCTTTTTATATTTGAAGCTTCTGATTCTATATCATTTTGATTCAAACTCAAATTAATAATTAATCCAAAATACTCCGTGATAATCAAATTGATCCAGATTTTTTATGCTCTAAATGAATTTATCTTTTTTTATAGCAAGAAAGTCCCGGACAAGCATAGCTAGTGGTAGTGGTTGCCCATAGACATCCACAGTACATACCAACTTCAGTCCAGATTGACAAACGATGACACGCCCGCAGATGCGCTATCTTTTATCCAATCTAGAGCTATAATTTAGAGAATACATACTTTTGTAAGAGAAAATTTTCCACAAATTAAAGACTGAAAATTTCTATCAATTTCTCATCATAAACGTACCTCTGCAACGGACATCCATCATTCAATTTGGACTAAAAACTATAAGTGCCGGCCAAACAAAGGAAATGCTATATTTTGTTGAAACTTATTTAGTCTATCCATTTATTACTGCGTTGTTAGTGAATTGGGAAAATGTGTATTTTCATATATCTGTGATAACAATAAAAGTAGGTGTGAACTAACAAAAATAAATGAAATGTTTTACCACGACATACCTTTTTGAACATCTTTTGGTCATTTGTTTTTGTTACATCACACTTTTATTTTCATCGAAAATTAATTAAAATGCAGATTTTTCCAACTCACTAACAACGCAGTAATAAATAACTAATAAAATATTTCCGGGGAATGTTTCTGTTTTCATATACGAAACCGCGGGCACACACCATTTACACGAATAAACTAAGTACTTAAACAAATTATACCCATTTCTTACCGAGCCACTACAAGAAAATTAATCCAGTATTTGCACGAGTTGGCCTCTGACCTTCAAGGTGACAGGCTAATAGGTCATGTTTATATTGAAATTGTATAGTACATTAATCTTATGGTTTCACCTCGATCTAGTTTACCTTCTTTGGTTTATCTTTAATCAATTAATGGACAATCCAAGCGTTCGAACTTGTTGGGTCATGGAGGCGTTTATTGCTCTAGTCAGAGACATTTACCAGTCCCGAAAGAACATGTACATTGAATATAAATTTTGATGCATTGTGCCTCCTGTCACTTATGACGTATGGTGCAGACACGTGGCCTCTAATGGTAGGCCTGATCCATAAGTTTAAAGTCACTCAGCGAGCTATGGAGAGCGCAATGCTCGGAGTCCTTTTGCGGGATAGGTTCCGAAATGAAGAGATTTGCCAAAATACTAAAGTCACCGACATAGCTCGTACAATCAGCGTGCTAAAGTGGCAATGTGCGAGTCATATTTGTCACAGGACCGATAATAATAACCGGTGGGGTAGATGTGTCCTCGAATGGAGCCTACGTATCGGAAAGCGCAGTGTGGGACTCCCCCCGGCCAAGTGGGCCGACGACTTAAAGTAATTCGCGGATTGCGGTTGGATGAGAAGTGCCGAAGATCGAGTGTGGTGGCGAGGCTTGGGAGAGGCCTATATCCAGCAATAGGGAGACATTGGTTGATGGTATGATATGGAAAGCGCAGAGAATCTTAGTTAAACATTAAAAACAAGTAACACACGACAATACAATAGATTTTTGAAGGTAATTTTTATTTCATAATATAAGTACCTATGAAACGAACGCAAGGCGTTGCAATATGCATTGCGTGTTCCAAAAAAATCTGACGTCAATAATAAAAAATGTCACTCAAAAACGGTATTAGACCATAAAAATCCAGTAACACCCATTTCACGAAGAAATTTTAACTTTGCAAACGAACCGCAAAAAACATGCCCATTGTTCGGCTTTTACTAAAATATTGTAACAAAGAGGTTCCAATTTGACCGGCCGACCATTTTCTGTGGGGAAAGGGAAATCTGTGTTCAATATTCACTGGGTTTTAGTGACACGGCGCGCGGCGTCCAGACAATGGAATTTAGATTTTTTATCGATTACTTCTATAATCGTTTATATACGTAGTTGTGAAGAATAGTATGAAATAATAAGCTCTTTTGATAAATTTCGATTTTGATATAAGCTGTGTTCTGTAAATGGGTTACTCACGATTTATTACTTATTTATTATTGCCAATATTTCGGTCCAGTCACATGAACCGTGGTCGGGGCGAGACTGCGGAAGCGGCTGAAGGTATTGTTACTATTAACAGACAAGTTAGTTTTTGATTGACCTACCCACACTGAACTTGTTGTTGTTGATTACGTTCCTTGCACACTATACTATAACAATATCACCACACACACGCGAGTTTGAAAACGCATCTACTTCTCTGGGTTTGCAAAGTTTAATCACTGGGTCCCATGTACGTGCCAACTTGAATCCACTATCTCGCGATAGAAATTTCGGCATATTTTAATTTCTATTGCCTCACTGACCAAACGCTGTATGCTATTATATTATTCTTATTATTATGACAATTATTAGGTTCAACCACGATAACAAATGTTTAAAATCTTAAGCTGTGTTCTATTACTAATGATCACAAGATATCTGTACATTCAGTAATATCTCATACTCTCAATGAGTAAGGTACCTGTAATATTAAAAATTGATCATTTTTCCGTTTTTAATATTATGGAAAAAATTATGTTATTTCACAGTCTAAAACATTCAGTCCTGCCGAAGTAAGTCAGTCCAGTCCAGTCGAAATAAGGAGAGCTCAGTAAAGTGATCGTAGGTTTATTGAGAACAGAAGAGGATTCCTTGGAACCGCACGAAAAACGCAGGCTATGTTTTTTTTTTATAGAAAAAAAGGCGGCAGGCGAGTATACAGTCCACCTGATGGTAAGTGGATACTGTCGTCCATAGACATCCGTGATACATGCCAACATCAGTCCAGAATGACTAACGTTGGCACGACCCCAAATGCGCTGCCTACCTTTGCAGATTAAGGAATGAATTGGGAAAGTTGGAAGGGATAGGATAGGATGGGAATGGGCTCTGGCGTAGATACGCCACGCGTAGATACGGTAGTGAGATCACTCACTACCGAAACATGTACGTAAATTGGGGAAATACAATAAAGTAGGAAATGCAGTACATTTCAAGATAGTCTTCTCTAAAAGAGGGGTAACGTACCCAGTCGAGTACGCCCAGCTCTTTGGGAATGCAGCATACACTTTCCCCTACAAAATTTATTAAATTATCACAAACATTACCCACAAAAAAACACATTGAAGTTTAATAGCGATCACTAGTAAAACCTAAAATATACAATACACAATTTTTATAATAATCAACAAAAAAATCAACTTCACTTCTCCATTTGCCGCCAAAAAGCCCTCTTTCTGCTAATTATTTAAATATTTTTCCGCTGCTTATTATACCGCTATTAACACACAATTTCCGTTAATATATCAAATTACGCTTAAAAACATTTACCGATATTTGCCTTTACTACTCGTATAAGTATCAAAAACCTTAGGCCTGTTTAGAAATAATGCTATACACAAACAATAGATTCAAAAATTGTGGTACTATACTCCAAACCATTAAACATAATATGGAATACGATCAGATAAGTGTTTCACAATAGAACCACGATATAAAGACATCACATCATTCTATGACAATAAATTTTAGAAAGGGCGGTTTATAAATACACAAAAGATTGAGGTTTGGGGACTAAATCAAGGAGTTTTTGAGTGATTTTTCTTTTCCTTTTGTGCAAAGTTCTGGGAACAAGAGGAGTGATCAAAACACGGGAAGGAATCATTGAGTTTTGTAATTTATGAGTTTTATTCGCAAAAGATAACTTGATAAAATTTTGTACCAACTACAGTATTAATGAATATTCTCTACCCTAACATAGTACAAGAGATAGATGATGCTCAAAAATACTATATGCAAGAATTTATTCATTAATTAAGAAAACAATTAACTTATGTACGTATTGGAAAAGAAAAAAAGGAAAAGAAAAAAGAAAAAGTACTTTATTACTAATCCTAAATAACATAAATAGCATAATAATAATATAAATACAAAAGATGCGAAATATTAATAATGGCATACCTGAATTCCGCCATCTTGAAAATTTCTCTATTTTGTAGCCGCCAGCCAAACCTAATATAGAAGACATCAAAACAAACAAAAATGTTGTTAGGTAAAGCCGCTAAAACGTCTTTGAACTGAAATACTTAATCAAAGTCAAACTTATAACTTTCAATATTAATTATATCAGTTTCTAGTCGTTTTAGAAGTTTTTACCCGAGAATATGCTTTGTTTATGTTGATGTCTTCTATGTATTTATTGTATCTAATTTAGACACACAAAAATATTTCGTCACTAGCACATGCATGGCCGTTATATCATCTTTTTGATTTACCTACTCGGTTTAAAGAAGTTTCGTATTTTTCGAAACAGCTCGTTCCAAATATTTTATGAGGTCCAAATCGTAGATGATAAATCGATAGAAGACATTAAAATAAAGAATTTTTTTTATTGTTTGTTTTAAAATGTCTTTATTAATATAATAAATATACATAAGTTTAAAACCCAGTGTCAACGCCTAGGCTAAACTAACATAACAAGGAACATGTTTGTCAGACTACAACGCCTATTACAAACTAAAAACTATATACATGCTTAATATTATTAACATAAATTGTAATTAGCTAATCTAATGGAACGATAACAATAATAAATAACCATTATGCAGTCTTTAGAGTAGAAAACATTTATATCTATGATTTGTTTTTTTTTTTTTATTTGAGTTTGATTTCTTTTGATTTTCTATGATTTTGATCAGTTCCAAGACATTTTAGGAGATTTTACCTCAGAACATTTTTTGTTTGTTTTGACGTCTTTTATCGATTTATGGGAGATGGTTAGCGGCCGCAGAATCAAGATTTTTTAAAAATGGCGGAAAGTAGGTATGCCAGGTGCCATACAAAAATATCGCAATCCCTTTGATTGTTTGTTACTTGATAATTGTGCAAAATAACAACGTATCGCTATCAAAGGCACATATTAGAAGTACGTAGTTCGTTCAATTGCTGCCATTATACATTTATCTTTATCGGTATAGGCGAAGCCGCGGGTATAACAGCTATATTCAATATATTTCATATCTATAAAAAACTAGTTGTTTGCTTTTTATTCCATAATTATTTTACATGTAATCTTAAGAAGGATTTTAAATATTGAAGCTCCTCTTTCCTAAGAAGGACTTTAATGTTTAAAACACATGTCGATAAAGCCGTAACTTATATTTTTTTTCTATATTAGCCTTTGTTGGATTCATCCACAGATTTTTGATGACACGACAAAAAATGTCAATGCGGCCATATAGATACAGTCGTAGAAACTAAAATATTGTGACGGCATCCCGCTGTGGCATATTTGCCAATATGTGGGTAACTTATCTAGTTGTGGCATCAAACGAAGCAGCTGATGTTATTATTAACTCCATCAAACTTATATTGCAGTGTTTGTTAACTTCTCATAAAGCAACAATGTAAGTGCTTAATCATTTTTATCACCCAGAGCACTTTAAAGTATTGCTTTATTATGACCATTATTATTAAATTTCATTTGGGAGTGATTCAATAAACTATTTATTTCTTATCTGTGTCATTGATTTTTTGAATCAAACGCAATAAACAAAATAAATTATAGCGTTAAATACAACTTTTTATCGCCATATGTGATATAACTCTAACGCCCTTCTTTGTTTATTTTATCACTGAACCAAGATAAAAGGAGATAAATAATTCCTCTGATGAAAGTAAAAAGCGTTCAATTTTACTTCAGCGTACAGACGTGTAAGAATTTCTGCCTAGAGCCTCTGTATGATGTTGAGATAAAAACATTATTTATTATACCTGTCTCCTTGCACGCGATCTAGACAAATTAAACGAGTAACCTGATCAGTCGAGACGGCTACAATGACTGTTGGAAGGACACAATGGATAAATGTATATTCTTAGAAGTAAGTTAATCTCTTACAACACTCGTGACTAAATGCAATTTGTCAATGTTGAAAAAAAACAATATTAATTTCATAGACTCACTAATTACGAATTTTAGTGACGTTAAGCCTGATGCAATACTTTGCCTAGGAAAAATGCTCCGGATCCACTTACAGCACTTGAGCGGCGAGCAAAAAGTGAATACAAGCGTAGAGAATACTTGAAGCGACGAAAAAAGCACCAGGTGTCTACCAAAACCGCTCATTGTTCCAGTGGACGAGAAAGATTAATAAATCTTTTGAGAGTTGAGTATATCTGCGACCGATCTCGCGGGATGCGAGCTTCGGGCCAGGACGCGTTATTGCGATCCTATTCAGATGCCACAACTGAGGCCAAACAGCTCCTTTGTCATGACAAAGGTGTCGCGGAAAGAAAAAGGGCCCTATCGACGATCTACCTTATCAGATCCAGTTCCCTTCCGAGAGGTCTCAATAGGATAGTCTGGAGTTTGAATGCGCCAGATCTAATTCCCCCGGCCACAATAACCTACACGTATTCCAATTTAGTCGGGACATCAAATGCCGCAATAAAAAGAGTCGAGCTCGAAGATATCGTTATCAAACATCAAGTTAATAACGTTCAACATTGTGTTAAAAATGATGGTTCGTGTTATTCTGTTGTTACTTTTAATGTAACTCACGTGCATCTACTCTTTTACCGCAATTACTTGTAATAACTTTTATAACAGATATTATATTTCATACATGATTCTAATGAAGAACGTTTCAAAACATTACGATTGTGGAATATGCCAGTGAAACGTGGTTTGTAACAAAAACGTTCTGTTTAGTCGGCGAAACAAATTATGCGAATCAACTTTGTGTATTCCAAGATCAAACAAATTAACCCCAACCAAATTACAGTTAATAACTTTTTGTGCGTAGACGTGTGTCAGTCATTTTAGAAGTGCAAAGTCCAAAGATACCGTATAAGAAACTACCTCATTACAACCAATTTTCCATTGATCATTCATGCATTTTAAAATCAGTATGTGAGCCGATCAGTACGGGACGTCCAGCATGATCGATGCTTGTCCTCCAACCCTACATTCCTGCTACACTCTATGCTTATTAAGTTTACTTTTTGCTTTCTAAACATCGATAGCACACACAATACTAACAATTGGTCCGATCAAACGGGGTATTAAGTTCGCCTGTCATTTCAACGACACTCCTCTCTCGCTTCATCAAAAACTATCTTAACCGCTCAAATCAAATCTATAACCTCAGCAACAGATGTCAGGGTTTCTTTTTGTACATAGAAGAATTGTCTAGGAAACGTAGTGTAAGAAAGAGGTTATTGTCAGTCGTTTTATGGGTTATGATTTATGACCAATGACTCCCAACGGGCTCTGCTCTCGTGATAATCTTATTCAGACGTACCTCTTGTGAGGTTCACAATGCTACCTAAATTAGCTATGGGCGTATCATAAGAAGTTTTGATATTATAAGAGGTCGGCGTTCTGTGTGTGGCAACTGGTAACATGTTTACACAAACAAGGTTTGTTGTCGTTTAGTTTATACGGTTAGTTTTTGATTATCATCCTTATACAATAAACAATGAAGTGGACGCACGCTTTGCTGCGATTGATGATTGTTTAATGAAGTGGTAGAGGCGTGGCCATCTAGAGGGAAATAGATAATTTTTAACGCCTTTGTTTATAAAAAGTAAGCGCTTAAGAGGATAGATTAGGGTGTTTTTTTTTTTGGAAAATTTAATAAATCCTCCATGTCTGATTGTTGATTGTATATCTGATTGTTTCACTGTTGATAAGTGATAGTATGATTTCTGAATAAATAATTAAAATAAATATTTTCCTTTCGAATGAAAAATTATGTTGAAATGTAAAAGTTAATTAAAGATTATAATGATATGCGGAATTCTTACGATAATTGGTTTCCATTTTCGAAAATACTTAACCAGTATTTGGTCCCGAATTAATAATAATTCTTAAGAATTGAAGTACATGAGAGCTAAAGATCAAAGTGGTGTAAAAAGGACGTTTTTTCTTCGCAACAACCCAATCTGTCATACGCGACACGGCCACTGCGCCCCTTGAGGTTCCATACAAATAAAATACTAAAAAACCGTCCCATTATTCAACCCTTCCATTGTACTTGTATCAAAGGTTCGTAGCTACAGATTAGTTCTCGTTGAGTGTAGGGATACCATCTTAACGATGTGGCACGCAACGGTTGGTACGACCATTCTTCATATCGAGATTTTTATTGATAAGGATGTAGGAGTCGTCTATAAAAGTAGCTTATGTATTTCCTTCCAAGTCCTATTCCAGTTCTATAGTGATGGGTTATTATTTTAATTAAAAAGCACTATAGAAATTCTTACCATTTTTTTTTTATTAGGTAGCTACAATGTTTATTTGCAGACATTAAAGACAAATAATAAAATTTACACAACAAATAGGTACACAGCATTTTAAATAACTATAAAAAAGTCATACAGATTCTGAACCATAGTCTCAAGTCAAAATTATACATACCTCATATATCCCTACAATATAAATTAAAATTTGTTTTTTAGTTACCTAATAATTATGCAAGAGATCAACCAACCACTAAAAAATTTGGCACACGTACGATTCGTGGAACGGATTAACATATAGAATTGTTTTTAAAAAATAGTTTTGGTAATTCCATGTGCAAGCAGAGCCGTGATCAATAGTCAGTAATAAAGCATAATTTACCCGCTCATTTTGTCGCACGCTTACGTTTTGTAGTTTTCAAAAGAATTTAAATTTTTAACCACTAACACATTATAACTGTAGTTTGATCAACAAAACTGAATGACCTGACCTATAAACTAATTCTAGTGTATTCTGTTTATGATTAATGATTTTGTGTTTGTTATTTCTAATCATACAATAAACCTTATAAATACATTTCATTAGAATAAAAGTATTCATAAGAGACTACAATAATATGTATGTATAACAAAAATAATGAGCTAATTTTAAAAGAGTTTTGTAATAAATTTACAAAATGCTTTCTATTTAGCAACTAAATCAGTTAAATAGGTATAACGTCTATTAGTAAATTTTTATGAAAAAGAATTGTTATTTTAAATAATATGCTTCAGTGCCATGGGCGTACCCAGGAGGGGTGGGGGCAGCTGCCCCCCCCCCCCCCCCTCCGGACCTGGACTGCCTCCCATACATTTAGCTGGTTAATTATTGCCTTTGCCTAAGTACTGTTGTATTTATGAAATTGTAGATGAAGTAAAATTTATATGTAAGTGTATTTATATTTATATGTAAATAGTTTGGGTGATTCTTTCACAGAACTTGTTTTAAGCCGCTTTGCAGAAGATCCACCAAGATTGCTTTTGAAATAAATAGGTACTTAATTAATTACTTAAGTATCTAATCTAATAAATGCACATTTCTATTTATGTTGAATTATTTACCTACAGGAAATTTCTGATTTGCCCCCCCCCCCCCCCCCCCCCCCTAGGCCAAAAGCTGGGTACGCCCATGTTCAGTGCTATTGCATATTCTTGCCTATTTATCTATCTATGTACAATGGTTGACTGGTATATAATGCTTCAAAGCATTAAGACTGCCTTTTGCCAATAAATATATAAAGGGTTTTATAAAGGATTGTGGAGTGAAACAAACTTATTTGATGTTGCTTTGATATTCAAAGAAACGACATATAATGTTTAATCTTCAATCCTTTTTTAAAATCTATTATCTTATGTCTACCTACAACTTTACAATTTTGTCTACCTACAGAACAATTCTCTTCACCTGACGCCCACACTGTTTTACCGACACCATAATACGAATAGTTTTACCGACAGCGCGGAGCGCCTCAAAACTCAGATGAAAGAAATATATTTTCTTTACATCTCCCCCCCCTAGGAAAGAAAACTTTCGCCATATTCACCCATCTTCTTCTGTTTCTTTTGTTTCTCTATCTTCATATAATTTTATAGGGACTGGAATAAGTTTTGTAATATGAAAAAGATTTGATTCCGTTTTTTTGTGTCCAGTATCTATCCTATATATTGTGTTATTTTTTTTCTCTTTACTTTTTAATTACGTATTTGTTTTGTTATTTGTAGAAATTTCTTCCACCTTTTTTGTATTTTCAATATTCTGAGACTGTTTCTGAGTTATTTTCAAGTCTTCATTTTGGATTAGTTTGAATGTTTTTATCAAATCTAATCCTATCAAAAAATCATATTTGAAATTTTGTTCATTAATAATGTACACATCAACACTTTTTTCAATTTCAAATATTTTTACTTTTAAATTAGTCAAACCACTTGTTTTTTTAACACCATTAATCGTTACTAAATCTGTTTCATTCAAATTGTTTCCTTCTCCTTTTAGTTTTAATAATTTAGAATTTATCAGAGAAACGTTTGAACCTGAATCATAAATTCCATTTACTTCTACTGTATCATTTAATAGTAGCTTGACATTTATTAATGGTGTCACTATTCGTTTTTTTGATTAGTTTCATTTAACTCAGCTTCTATCACGGTGTTATTTACATGTTTAATGATATTTTTCTTTTCCTTATCATTCTCTCTTGTTCTAAACCAGCATGTAGCTTCCGAGTGATAACGAGTTCCTTTATTTAACTTTTCACATATTTTACATGGGGTTTGTTTTTCATTTTTACTATAATTTTTTGAATTTCCATATATTCTCGTAGGTAAAAACTTTTTCTATTTACCATGTGTTCATATTTGCTCACCTCATTAAACAAATCCACTGTGTCTGTTAATGCTTCTCTATTAATCTTATTGAGTATGTATTCTGGTAACCCAACTGCAATAAGATCCACCAAAGTACCTGTATCAATCGATTTTCTCATTTCCAGTATAAGTTTTTCTTTATTTATAGCGTAATTCAACAATGAACCTTCTCCATATTTAAATAATAGAGCATAAGTGACTGGGTTCCATCCCTTGTTTGTAAATGATTCACAGAATTTGGTTTTCCACATTGACCACTCTGAGTTCATTGTCAATTTTATAATCATGGAACTGTACCAATCTGCGCAACTTTTATCCATAAACAATCTGAGTATTTCAATTTTATTTTCATCCTTCGTTACATTAAAGCGTATGCATTCTTTTTCAAAAATATCAATCCACTGGTTTGCATTCGTATTCTTGGTTGTAAATTTCTCAAGCACAAACCTCTCTGCGATGTATTTTAAATTCTGTGGTCTATTTTCCTGTATATTTTCCATGAATTTCTCAAAAAGTTTTCCCAATGTACCTGTTTCTTGTTGTTGTGCTGCAGCAACTTGTTTTGGATTCAATTCTTCTAGAAATTGACCCCCAAACTGTAAATTACCATCCTCATCTATGTAAGTTTTTTTTAGTTCATCTGTTATTGTTATCCATACCTTTCTTTTCTGGTATCTTTTCACTATACTGTTTTTTACTTTGCTGTAAGCATTTGTTTTTATTATTTCTTTATGAAGACTCACTGATTGTAGGGCTTCTGGTATTGCATACACTTTATTATCACTTGTGGTTATTGAGGTTATACTATAAATGTTTGTTTTTGGATCACTTGCAGGCAATAATGCAAATTCGAAACGAAGTTTCTCCATTTTCAATTGACTTTTGTAACCAAATATGTCGTTTTATAAAGGGTTTTATAAAGGATTGTGGAGTGAAACAAACTTATTTGATGTTGCTTTGATATTCAAAGAAACGACATATAATGTTTAATCTTCAATCCTTTTTTAAAATCTATTATCTTATGTCTACCTACAACTTTACAATTTTGTCTACCTACAGAACAATTCTCTTCACCTGACGCCCACACTGTTTTACCGACACCATAATACGAATAGTTTTACCGACAGCGCGGAGCGCCTCAAAACTCAGATGAAAGAAATATATTTTCTTTACAAATATTAAAGAATAAATGAAAAGGTAAATGGAAGATAAAATGTAATAAATGAAAGTTTATAAGTAAAATGACAACGTGAAATTATTTCATTGTCAACAACTCCACAAATAAAGTTTTAAAACCTGACGTACCAATTCTCTTAATTATTTACAGTGTAAACGGATGTCTTAGTTCACCATAAAATTTTCTTTTATGGCGCGTTTGTTTCGTTAATGTTTATTTTAGGCGCTATGCTTAATTAGTTGGACGATTAAAGAAAAATAAAAAAAAACAATGTCGTGCCTTCATTCGGTCCGGCAGCGGTCCGGATCACCGCTCTTGTCAGCCCTACGAGTACTAGCCATTATATAGCATCCTGTTTATAATTAATTAATTTATAATTGTTTGGTAATATATTCTGTACAAGATTTCACTAAGAATATCCGATATCAATCATAATTGTAATAAAATATATTATTAGAATTAATTATCTTTGGCTATTAATGCATACCTGTATCATGTACGATGAGTTTGTTTAATGTATGTAGCATGTAGTATAATTAATGACTTGATACTTTACATGATACTTGTGTGGATGTGAGCCTTTAGTACATTCTTTCTAGATAACGTATCAAATAAAATCAACGTCTCTGAAGTTAATATCGTACAAAACACATCAATATTTCAAGAAATCTAAAATACGAAACATTTGAATTTATAAATAGAAATAAACCTTCAATTAGAAACGACGTCGTCGCAAACTGAACAATTACTTATTAATTAATTAGTTGTTGACGTTAATGTAAAATATTTAGCTACAAACAAATATTTGATAATAAGCTGCAGTACGAAAAAATAAACATTGATCAACCGCAAAATTAGGTTCAACACTATGTACACTTCCTGGCCGAAAGTAATACACATCGACCATGATCAGCTAGATTCGATTTTGTGGAGCGTCCTCTCTGTCAGCAGTCAGTCAGTCAGCGACGTATTGGCACACGACACACCACAGAGACGACGCTCTAACCGAAGCTAGCCGATCATAGTCGATGTGTATTACTTTCATCCGGGAAGTGTACAACACTTTTATTTATTTTTTGGTATGTTGGATGTTCGTATGTGCTCGTATATTGGAAATTTTATGCTTTCGTGTTTCTTAGCTTCGAATTTCAATAGTAATTCCGTATCAGTAACCGTAACCAACTCTTTTAGTATCTACTGCCGGATATGGCGTCCTCATGCACATCTTGTGCACGAAGGTTCTATGGCCTTAAAACGCCACGCTGACCAAGTGGGTTCGCGAGTCCACTCTTTTAGAAGTGGTGTAGTTGCCTAGAGCTTGTAGTAGTCGCTTTGAAGTCGTTTTGGGGTAGTACCATTCTAAAACTGGTCGGCGCGAATTGAAACGCTTTTTCAAAGTTATAATACCTACTTTTCGTGCTCTGTTCGTATCACAGCTTCGAATAAGCGCATAACTCCACTTATCTCGTCGGCTACCGGTTCCAATCAATAGTCTGTTTAATTTATACACACCCGTACAATCGGCGTCATTTTAAAGTTCGAACGAAGCCTTTGCTGGCTGCTTTGCTGTTTTAAAGTAATGAATTGAACGCACGACACTAAACTGCCGCATTTCTAAAATCTTCCACAAATTCATAATATTTCATATTTGCACATTTTATTATTGTTCTTCTCTGTCGATCAAAGATATTTAGTATTACCTTAATTAAGGTTCGAAATTTAATGATGAAAGTTAAATAAATTGAGATTTCTTATATGAAAGTTTTCTGATGAAACACAAAATCTTATTAGTGAACTTATTGAAACTGTAAGAATCTTATTGGATCGAAAGAACTTTCACATCAGAGAAGCAAGATAATTACTGCACGGACTATACTCACATGACCACATCAACTCATCTCAGGTTACTGCCGAGCGAGAGATGAGCGCGGAGATATTGACTTTTTATATATACATTTTCTAATGTACCACCTTGGCCATTCATCATGCCGGATTCCGATACGACCGCTTCTGATAACACACCTCATTGTTTACCGTACACATAATGGTTTATTGATAAAATACGTGGGTGTCCCTAATCTGACCGTCAAGGGAAATCTACTGCGACGTTGAATCGACCAAAATATATTAAGGTAATGCCGCTGTAATGAATGATCGGGGCTAGATATTAAGTGGACACGATTTATCGTGGTTCCGTCTTAATGTAGAAGTTCTTATAGCGTGTCTGCCCAGTTAAACGGTGTAACAGTAATCTACGC
Source organism: Sesia apiformis (assembly GCA_914767545.1). Classification (NCBI taxonomy): domain Eukaryota; kingdom Metazoa; phylum Arthropoda; class Insecta; order Lepidoptera; family Sesiidae; genus Sesia; species Sesia apiformis. The sequence goes on from OU611958.1 coordinate 5,720,693, forward strand.
ATAGTAAGAACTCGTATGATCACATTAGTCAATGTAAGACACCGGTTTCTCTTAGATTAGCCTACCAGCATTTAAAGTCAATTTGTAATTTGATTTTTACTGTGCTCTTATGAAAGGTCAAAGTTGAAGATTTGTCTTCCAAAAATATTTGTCATAGATAAAACAGGATGGATGATCATTGCAATTATTAACGCTTGGGAGACGTCGAGTATTTTTTTTTAAATGTCAGCTATCAAAGAACTATTCACAAATCACATCAATATTGCAGATACCATCAAAGAAAACACTAAAAATGTTTAATAAAATCATTGATATAAAGATATAATTAAACAAAATCAATTTAGAATATCTTAAGGTAAACAAATTGGAAGAACTAAAATAAAAGAATCTGGGTGAAGTTAAAATTGTATAGTCGCGTCTACAGCTAAAGTTTAAATTAAAGTTGCAGACTATCCTGGAGCAATTATCGAAACAATAAACCTAAAATTGGTGCAGCGTCCTGTAACGAACGGCTCGCGGTCACCGATCCCGACTTTCCAGAAATTATGCCTTCGACCCAATTCAAAATGGAAATTCATTAAGAGCTATTCAACTTATCACAATATACTATTAGAGCTCTATTCAGTTTTTAATTAAGCTAGACGCAAAGGAAACCTAAGAGGAACAAAAATTATCGCGGTTCCAGAGCAAGTATGTCCAATAGTGGTTTCTCTGAACCTCTTTGATGTTGTCCTTTAATGCTAGAATTGCTATTTGTGTCATATTTTATAGGAATTCATGCTCGAGCGACTTAGTTGGGCTTGTTACGTAAATAAAGGAGCCGAATGTCAAAGATGAAGCTCGAAATAATAAACGCGTGACCGAGCATTTTGCATATAATGGTAGGAAGAAATGTTACTGAATAAATCATGGTTTATGTAACATTTATATGAGAAAATACTGTTGTAGTATGTGATTTAATTTACAGTTATTAAGAAGTAACAGCTTTTAATCACTTCTATCACCATTACTTCTATTCTGGTATTGTTAAGAATAGAAGCAAGCATAGCTCCAAACATATCAAACAACAGTGCACTCTCAATTTGAGAATGTTCAATTTGAGAAAGTTTGTAACTTCCATGCTAAAAAGCAGCAATTTACTGGATCATATGATTTGGAAAATAAGTTGCTGGAAGAATTTGGGAAAGAAAGTTACTAATAATACAATATGACAAATAAATTTTTAATTTCATATTTATATTTTAAGTGCTCATCCAATCATTTTAGACCAAACCTCCAAGAATTCTCCAAGAACAAAGAGTTAATGAAATTTTCGAATTCCGTCCAATAAGGCCACATTTCAATTTAAAATCGGTTGCCAGATGTTCGTGTGCAAATAACTTATGCCGAGGAAAATGAACCCTAAATCTTCGCCGCCTGGATGGTTCCGCGCTAAGAATTGAATTTGCTCCGCATTCCTTCACAAGTATAGAGGTGTGTCTGAATTTTCAGCATTCCTGTTACAAGGACTGAAGTTGTAAAATGTATCATCGTTGATAGAAGACATAATTTTATGTTCCTGAACATATAATCTTGTAAATATAGATAAGTGGATAATGTGAATATAGCAGCAAAGGCACAATGAAATTACTGATAAATTGCAGAAGTTATAATAACAGTAGTGATAGGTGACAATATTATAATAATGGTGGTGAAAATCACCATTCTAATAAATAAATGATGAAATAAAATAATCACTACGATTATTGTAATCCATCCAGTTATGATTAATCGATTCTGATGATAGACTGATAGGATTAAATATAGATAAAACAGGGTAAAAATGTAAGAATATCATTTTTGCAATTACTAAGTAAAAATTAAGGTTTACTTAATTCTAACTCAATATCAATTCTTATTTACTTAATTCTCCTTTAAGTCCTCGAATGGAGGCGACGTACTGGGAAGCGCAGTGTGGGATCGTATATGGTGGTGAGCCTTGGGAGATGCCTATATCCAGCAGTAGAGAGAAAGGGTCTGATGGTAGATATTGTACGTTAAGATTTACTTATAAACTCGCATCTTAAATTGTAATGTTTTATTTTCATCGTGATTAAATAAAATGTATTGAAAAAAATCCTTACTTATTCCCGTCTCTCACATGGACACACGTCAGTATCTCGCAGCTTGAATTAATTACTCTTCTCTATTCACTATGTAGCATGTTAATTAAGCCTCTGAAAGCATTAGTAAAAAGACCCAGCCTTTGAATGAACTCCGTTGCAACACGAGGCTAATTCTACTCTGTATGTTTAAAATTGATGAAGCGCATTTGAAGTGCAACTTTTAAGAGAACGTAGACTGTTTGTTTTTGGCAACTCGTGATTTAGAATAGATTATTTTAGTCTAAATTAAAAGTCTAGACTGGTCAATCCGCATCAAGTGGTATACAATATATGGTAAGAGTTTACGAATTTATTTGTTTTATATCTACAATACATATACATGTAGATTTAATATGAAGTACACGACCTTAAACAATATGTAGATACGCATTGTTTTGTGTCTTAGTAACGAAGCTAATTCAACTTTCGTCAATACAATTGACAAATAAGACAAGTTTACAAGTACAAGAGATTACATTTAAATTTCCGAATCACATATTGTAACACATACCTACTTACGAATTTTTGCGAATGATCTGGAATTTCTGACGAAAATGTCAATATTTTATTACAATCCGCTTTTAACAAAAATCATGTAGGGTAGTGTATGTAAATCAACGTGTTGAAAAATATAATCAATGTTTTTAAGAATTAAGAAATTACTTAATATTTGAATTTTATTTTACATCAATTATGTTGTTTCACTTACACCTATCAAACCTGTAACCTATATGAAAGGTTGTAATACAATGCAGTGCAAGAAAATGTTTTATAGCATTATATAATCCGCTTGTTGTTAAAACAATGAAGTGTAAATAAATAAAAGTAACAAAAAACGGTACCTACTACTATCCCAAAAAATCCAGCCAATCTATTCCACCCAATGGTGATCCAAAAAACAATTTTCTTTCATAATAAAATTCTTCATAATCTCATTAATTTTTAAGAATTATCATTTTTATCGCATAGCCTACCTCTTTCCCTAAGTCATTTACACTGTCCGGTAGGTTCCTGTAAAAGATTGCTTTTAGCGATAAAACCGAATATTGCTTTTGCATATGTTATGTTCAAAGTACTTAATTAATTAAAACAGCCATGCAATAAAGAATTTTAATTCATTCATAATTTCTATAACTCATTTCACAATTATTATATCACCTATGCTTATTCAAAAGAAAGTTAATCACCAAGTTACATTTGAAACAAATCAAAGTGTCATTACCATTTCTGTCTCGAAATCGTTCAAAAGTAAATCAACAAAATGAATTAACGAAATTGGCACATAAACGCGAAATCACGTCCAAAAGGAAAATTGAAGCACATGAGCGCTGAGTTAATTATGATCCTAAAATAACGTTTCGGATCCAGATAAATTGGTTTCACTTGTCCCGAACGCAACTTGTTCATTAGCGTTTAAATAAATTCATTAATAAGACTCGCGAGAGACACGCAGTCAACGCACAAATCTATAAATCAAATAGTGAGGGAGTGTCAGAGACAAAAGGACGATAACATAACGTTGTATTGAGACATACAGCTTTGCAGAATAGAAAACACTTTTCCAAGCATTTCATGTAACAGATACTGTTAATACTTCTAGTTGGAATCCTATTTGTCAAATCATTCTAATTAAAGTATAAGTTGTTAGTATACGTATATGTGTATACATATATATACATATGAAGAGAAATGTCATGACTGATTGACAGATTGACTACCTGACTGACGGACTCATTAACGGCGAGCCGGAACCGTAGAAGTTAGAATCATGAAATTTGAACAAAAGCTTCCTTTTACGACTTACCTACTGTTATGGGATTTCCCAAAATATAACTCTGACGGGTGAAATGAGTTGTAATGGTTTGTATGGAAAAATATTTGATTGTCCTATTAATTTGAAACTTTACAAAATTGTGTCAGGGAGGTAAAATACAGGATGTCAAATTTTGTATGGAATCACAATTATTTTATTAAAACACAATTGTGTGGCAGAGGGCACACACAATTCTCTATCTCGTTCTATCGGCGACTGCACGCTTCACTTCACTCCAGGTGACACCAATTTCCTGCGCTTCTGATATCATTGTACGCCGCCAGGTTTGCTTAGGTCGACCACGCTTGCGTTTACCCTGGGGGTTCCAATCCCAGGGCTCGTCTGGGAATGTGGTTCTAATCCCTGCGTAAAGTATACCCGACCCAGTTCCATCTGCGACGTCTATATAGGTATAGGTATACGCTATAGCACAATACCTAAGTTTTTGCAACCATCACGCCATTTGTGTAAAACGTTGTTAGCTGTAAAGGGGCATGGTACACTAAAGACACAAATTACACTTGTTACATCATCCGTTGATGATCCAAATAAAAATAAAATTATTAAAATACGGTCATATCTCTCATAAAGTCTCTCTTCCACCTTTATTTTAAGTTGACCAAAAAAATGAGAAGCTTGTCTTACAGAAATACATACTGATTTCACTAAGCGAGTTTAAATTAAAGAGAACGATAATAATTGAAAAGGTGCAATCAAATTCCTTGCGCTAACTAATCAGATACCACCTAAGCTATTTTTGGGGACAAGCCTTTGCAAGTCTCAAAACACACCTGCGATATGAACAAATCGGCCTGTATTTGACTTATATCTTCCAACAAGTGAATCTTGGAAGAAAAATAATTGCTATGAAAATAAATGAAATAAAACAAATCATACAAACAATTTATATTGAGAAATCACTGTCAATTAAACGGAGTGAGTGTGTATCACGCATTTTACTCCATTTCCAAAAGCGCTTCCCACAAAGATCTTTCTACACATTCGATGTGGCACGCACATTAATCTAACGTAACGGTTACATTTAACCAACGCGAACGCCTTCATATGTCGTACACCTATTGTTGCATCTTGTACGTACGAGTAGGTAGGTACAATACTGCCACTATCAACCACTATAGTTAAAACGAAAATATTTATATATTGTTATGTATCTATTTTAGTCTTTGAGTCAGCTCGTCGTCGTTGTAGATCTAAAATATAAATTAATTTTATATAGGTAAGTAGATAGACCGTTTGTCATTCTGAACTGATGTTGGCATGTATCGCGGATGTCCATGGGCCACAGTATCCACTTACCACCAGGTGGACTGTGAGCTCGTCTTCTTTGTATAAAAAATAAATAAAAGATAGAATACAAGTACTGATTCTAACTCTTCAAAGTACAAAATTATAAGTACTGTAACGTGATGCCGTTGCAATTGTGTTTAGTTGCCACAACCAGTAATTGCAACTGAAAACCGACATTATATACACCGACCTATATTGCCGCCACCGACAACTGATAGTTGCTACATCTACACAGCACTTTAGATTTATAATTTCGAAGATTAAGTCACCATATACCAGCTTCTTTGTCGACGATGTTAGCAAAATAACTATTAAGATAATAAATACATATATATGTTGATGTATAAATCACCTTTTCACGATCCTCAAAAATAATTTCTAAATTCATTTAATGATGTCGAAACGTTTCACGAATTCGAGCACGTAACAAAAATTCACCTCCTAATAATGCTTATCTTCAACAAAAGAAATACAGCTGCTAACCTTACAAAGCCTCCGATATTAAAGGCACAGCCAATGTGAATCCAGATTCGTTTGTGAAAAAAAGTAATTTGGGAGAAAGTGGGCTAGGCCTTTGAGCCGAAACGTGATAATAAAAAAGTAAAGCTGGATCGTTTACGGCACGATGTTTCATAAAATATTAAACCTAGACCAGGACATTAACTAGCGTGAACTAGCGGTTATTTAAGGCTTAATTTGCTTCCAATACTGCTATTGTTATTTGAATATATTGTTTTATATTCGTAAGTAGCGTTAAGCTCTCTTTAAACTGGTGCGTCTGCGTGGAGGGACGCTGGATGCGAATCCGTTCGCATGAGTTTGGTGACATATCCTTGCAAACTAACGCGATTTTCCGCTATACTTAAACACTCTGAATACTGATTTATTTATATTCGATTTTCTCTATTTATTTTACTTTTGTTAAATGCAAAAAAGGAAATATACCAACGGGAATATTCTCAATTCTACTGTCAAGTTTGTAATTCAGTTTTTGTAATCAGGATTATATAAATATACAATTCATACAGTCATTCATACATTATACAATTAATAACTTTTTCCATTAAAAATACTACCGAAAACGGTACTTTGTAGTGGCCCGTAATAAAAACGCAGTCGTCCCGTCCGTCTCACACGACTACTCGCAACAACGCTCGCTTGTAAACTTTATGCGATCGAATTCGAAATTTGTATTGAAAGTAAATGAATTAAATATTTATTAAAATGTGTTACCATTAATTATCCCAATGAATAATTTGCTTCTCTTTCTACAGTATATTCTACAGTTAGTATAACGATCAAGAAAACATTGAAAAAAAAAAACAAATGGACTATGCATATTATTATATAATATGGAAGTGCTTTGGTACTTGTGTCATTATAATATCTGTAATATCGCGTGCTCAACCTCCCAAGGTCAAATGTTACAAATACTATTGAATTATATCGTTAAACTAAATAATTCTATAAACAAGTGTCCAGTACCGTGACCTAATAAATCTGTGACGTCAGTGAAAGGAACTACTAGCTCTAGACCTGTCCTTGTTCCCTTAGGTAATAATAAACAACGAACTAGAACAATATCTTGTACGGAGTGTTGTCCGCGGTTCGCTTAGGTAAGTTATCTCACATTTTAAAAGCTTATCTTTCATAAAAACTGTCTGTTTAATAATAATTCACAAAGTTTGAGTAAGGAGTTGAGTATGAATAAAATAGCTGCTTAGCTGCATATGCTATGCATAGTTGCATAACTACTTTTGGATATAAAATGACTATGATCGTCACAAACATATATTCCATTTTAGCGCCTAAGGGTGTCTATATGTCAACCTGTTATCGACCGTATCGTCGATAGATTACAAGGTAGGTTATCTATGTTGCAATAGGATAAAAAAAATGTAGTATAAATCTCAGTACACTGTATCAAAGTGTGACCCAAAACTATTAAACCAAGTGAAAATACAAAAACGACAAAACAATTTAATATCACGACAGATCGAAATTCTTGTACATTTTATCGAAAACACCTCACAAGTTTCCTCAGCGTCGCATCACAAATGCTCACACAGAAAATCTTCCTTAACCCTAAACTGATTCCGCATCAAAGGTCGTTAAGGAAGCCAATGTACCGAGCAGTCTTCCGACCGATTTATCTATGTTAGCGCACTGCCACGCCATCTACCGCGACGTTAAAAATGACAGCTTCATGTTTTTGCGACACATTCAATATCTCGTTTACATATTTTTCAATTTGAGCGCGCGATCGAACGCTCGGCTTATAAATAAAGCTTTGTGAAAGAGATTTCTGGTAGTTTATGAAAACACATAAGTCTTAACTGACTGTCATCGTTACAGAGATTTAGTCGGGAATGTTTTTATTCGTGGAAACGCTAAACTTAGCTTTAGGGGATTAAAAGAGAGGATATTGAATATGGCGACGTGTTTTAAAAGAAAATTCTTTAAATTTCTTGTTTTTTTCTAAAACTGAAGAAGTCCAATAAATCCAAAATTTTAAAGAATAAGAAAGTTATAGAAATATGATAAAAAGAATATAACAGAAAGTAACGAGAATGTTTGAATGTTGTAAGCAACAATGTTTGAATTACACCATTCCAATCCAATTTATCTATAATGTAAACAAACGTGATTTGAATCATCGATAATTAATTCATAATTGATTCATTGAGACCTATGTTTACCCAATATTTAAAGCTAAATGTTAAGATATTTTACTGATTTGGTTCTGTTTTCAGTAAATAGGATTGGAACGGACTATACGTGACAATATTCCATACGTTCTTTTGAATACTACGTTAGTTAGTGGAAGACAGTAAAGGCGGAATTTCTTTTTGGAGAATTCCCAAAACAATTTTTTTTATTATAAAATGATGAAGGTTGTTTACGGATTATAATCGAAAAATCAGATTCCAGCAATTATGTAAAGGCAAATCGAAATTACTTTTAACAACGTGACTTGACAATTTGTAAATCGGACACAAAACGGAACAACAGCTATTTACGTTTTCGAAAACAATGTCATTTTTTTGTTTCCTTCCACTTTTACAAAAATTATCGGCTTCAATAGCTTCAATGTTGTAATTGTCCAGTTATCTAACTTCATCTCGTCACGATTCCAACGAGGGAACCCTGTGGCAGTTCTATACAAATAATTTCATTTCTACAGTGACTAGTCAGTTCACTTTGATATTGGTTATGATATCAATTTTATATAACTCTTTCACCGCGGCGCCTTTTGTTGGAAACGTGACGTAGAAAGCAGGTTTTTAATAATGGCGAATATCCGAGGAATCTTCCAAGTTGGTATAAGTTGGCAATTTGGATCAACGAAACTGAAAGTCAATGAAGCAGTTATCGGAACATTTGAAATTGGTATTCGCTCCTTGATCACGTTTACCCGCGCGTGCTCAGTGAAAGTATTCCATTTTTACTTCGCACGCCGATGCAGAGACACTATTGTATTTAAAATAGTGTATTTAAAAGTCAACTAAAACTAATTCTTGATTTGTTGAGTCACTACAACGTTGTAATATGTATTTGCAATAAATATTACAACGTTGTAGTGACTCTTCTGTACAATGCATAGTAACTTTTAGAGTTTCGTATGAATACAAATTCGCCATATAATGTTAATAATTACTTTAATTTCAGCAAAGGGTACATAATACATATACATAAAATATTACATATTGGTACCTTAATGGTACATATTGGCAATGGTACATTAGGACATATTGGCAATGGTACATTAGGGACATATTGCCTTTGATTAATTTTCTAATTATAAATTTCTTTATTTCAAGATTCGCTGTAGAGAGAAACATCATCTCATTCATGTGATTTTTTGAATATATATTTAATGTTTAATTCTCTCTCCAAGAGAAGAGTGGGAGGTTGCACTCTGCAATCGTACAGCCGCTGGGTGCACTCGACTCTCAAGTTACCCTCTCTCACAGATCACTACCGTAAAATGGACTACTACATTTCCCTCGCTATCCTATTCCCCCAATGTACGTACGTGTTTCGGTAGTGAATGAGATATGTCAGAGCCCATTACCATACCATAACAATCCTATCCTATCCTATATAGTCCTATCGCATCGCATGGAGAGTATAAAAGAATAATCCATTATATTCTTAACTCCACATCCTAAAACCAAACCCCCTCCTCCTCCAAGGAGGATTGGTAAGCGAAATGGGATGAGAGAAACTCCATATACCGTTATACTTCCTATTCCCCATTTTTCAGACCCTTTCTCCAAATCCATTATTAAATCTCATTTTGTCATTTTGTAGGTACTAATGTTGGCATGTATCGCGGTTACCACTTACCATCAAGTACATCGTCTACTCGTGTATCGTCTTCTTCATATAAAAAGAGAGAATTAAGCAGCATAACTGAGAAAAATAAATGAAAATTTAATATTCTAGCTACAGACGTTAAAGCTGCAACTCTCCACTATCGTTACTGATGGCTAATTACACATGTTTATTGTGGGAAAAACTGATACAACATTTCATTACCTATAGTAGGTAGGTACTATAAAATATCATACATTGAATCAAACTCAACTATGTCTTTTTCTCATTACAAGTACTTCGACAAAGATCAACAATATGAATTTTGTTAAAGTACCAAGTGACAACATACCTTGTGGTCTTTTTGGATTTTGGGCTCAGCTTAAGAAACTTGTTATCCGGTCATTCAAATATCACTTCAAGTGTCGCGTCAATTCAAAAACAATGCATTTTACATGTAACGGGATGTAAAGAGATATTTTTTGTTGCGTATGATTTATGTGGACGCACGCATGCAAAGGCCGTATTGGTGGCAGCAGAGGTCGCCTTGCGCCTCAATGATTTATACTGTGAACTCGAAAGAGGTTCCGCCATCCCGTTTAATATCTTTGATTTACGATAGAAACTACGCGCATAAGTGCCAGTTCCCTCGATGATATGTGGCGCGGCTGTTACGATTCACTCGTTTTTTTTCTGTTTCGAGAATAATGACATAGTGTAGCCGTTTTAATAACTGGGTATTTTAGCGGCCGCTGTGTTAGCCCAAGGCGCGATTTTTTTGGAATGCACTTTTATTGAGACTCGAACGCTGGCACTAAAAGATTGCGTGCCAACGTCGGCGTACGTAAAAATGTGGGGTAATTACGACGTTTTATACTCTTAATTTGTCAAGTTTTACACATGGACGTAACGTTATATTGTCTTTATTGTAATTTTCACAGGAAATGACAAATAAGCTGTATTAAGTTGATGACAGTTTTAAAGAATTATAATTTTTTTATTGCTTCACCAAGCAACGGCGTAGTTTGTTTTCAAGTATCTGACTACTGTAGGTTGTTGAATACTTCATATTTTATTGTCATAGTAAACAGATTGAAAATATGTTCAGATACACTCTGAATTACAATTCCCGTATAATACACAATTTCTCCCCCCCCCCCCCCCCCCCCCCCGCCTACCCCACTCGGCGCACGAAGTCAGGCACTTGAAGACAAGCCATAACACAAATTAGTACCTATTTTATCGATGCTTCATCATCATCTTATGATGGTGCCCGCGTGAATATCTAAATATAAACTTAGATGCACACATCGAAGTATCAATATCCCCTAATTCAAGATTGATATGATACATGTTCGCCGTCATGATTCTCGTTGTAGACACGAACGCGTGTTTCTTGGGGACATTGCAATAACTCATATCTCACAACGAACCCATAGCGGAGAAAGTCACCAAGTTATTTCAAAGACAAATAGTTTTGATGTCACGACGAGAGGGAGCCCTCGATTGAAGAGCTTGCCATGTGCACGCCCCGTTTGAAATCTCCTTCAAAGACAAACACAAGAAAAACATGGTTATTATGCCTTACAAGCACACCATTCAGTTTCCAAATCAATTTTCACCCGATTTTAAACACTATTTCTAAGTACATGAGATACGAGATTTATTGTTTGAAATGAATAGTAAATACAGCGCCAAAGAGCCCTTTGGTACATGACGCTTGAAAATTTAAAGCGCTACGTGTTATTTTTCCACGAGATATTGTAAACAGAAATAGTTGGAGTAAAGTTGCTACTAAGAGTCAGTTATAAATTATCTAAACTTCAGAAGTGTCTGCTTTGTGAAATCTCACCATATTTACTTTATAAAACGTTATTTTTGCGAGAATATGTCAATCGGAATAACAGGCGATAATTTGCTGGATTGTTTATACAAGTTCACTACGTAAAAAATTTTCCGCAAGATTGAATTTTATTTTGATGCTAGCGACAAAAGCTGGTACTATTTATTCAGAAGTGGCGAGGTGCAGCTAAAAAAACAAGTCATTCTTGTGGCAGAACATGATTGTAAATGATGTTGAAATATTTAACACTCTCCTTTATTCTGTTGACACAAAGTATAGTTTGGAGTGGCATAACGCGGAAGGTAATAAGTGTTAACATTGTGGACAAGTTCTTAATCCTTTTTGTCATCCTGTGATGGCTGTCAAAGTTGCCAATTGTTTACAGGTCCTCGGCGAATAACGAGACCGTAAATGACATGCTTTTGTTCCTGTCTTTGTCCAGAGTAAACATCGTAAATTCTTGTCCATCGTACTTTTGTCGTGTCTAATGCCACACAAATAGAATCGGCCATTGTGAGGAGACAATATAGAAGGTATAATGAGAATATTTTGCTCAGATAAATTGAATGGTGGGAATTGATGAGAATGCAACAAATGAGATATTTCATTGACGTCCTCTGTTCGGGGATTGCCTTAAATTAATTAATACGTCATCTGGATAAATTAGACTAGTTTCGCGAAATAAGATATATACCTGCCTGTCACTACTCAATCACAATAATTGGATTAGCGCTGAGTTTTATTAGGTTTAACTTAAGAGAAAGCAATTTGATAAGAAAAATATATTTGCACAAATGAGAATTACTTATTTTTCTTGTTCTCGCTTTTTCACAGTACTATTAACTGGCTATTTATGAATTGATTACAAATATTAATTGGTTTAATTTATTTATTTTGCATCACAAAGCAAGGTATCCATCTCAGTTTAATTATACAGAAGTGTTTAATCTATAATGTGAATAATGTGTCTTCAGCATGATTGACTTTTTAACAGAAATTTAATCAATTTGTAAAAAATTGGAAAGCAATTTCCGCTCAATTTATTATGTCTAATATTGTTGTTGTCAATAGAATAATATTCTTCCTTTCTTTATTTTTTCCTTCATGTTTACTATTATTTTTAACTACCATTTAACTCAATTGTTAATGCTCCTTATTGTTATGCAAACATATGTCTGGTTCGATGTTGAGCGAATGAACACATAACATCAAACATTAAAAATAAAAATTTAGAATTTACCGTAAAGAACCGAAAAGTTTTGCCTGTATATAGAAAGGTATACATTCCATACGGATATGAAATGACAAGGCCTGCGCAATATTTCTAGGCAAACAAAGTTAGAAATATGAAAGGCCAAAATTGTTTCGTGTTATCCCAAAAGATTACGGTGGGCCACAATGGAAATAAATAAATCATATAGTAAGAAAGGAAATCAGAGGAAGTTTCCCTCCAAAGATTCGGGAACGTATCGCAAACAATCAAAGGGCAAGTAAACCTCTTTACTCACACTTTTCGTTTTATACGCTTTTAGGGCCGATATAAAGTGGAACATGGCCGACATAATCAATAAAACCTTTCGAGAGTTTACGTTGTGATATCTAGAAAATATATTTGTGTCATGTTGTGTGCAAAAAAGTAGATACTGTAGATACTTTTAAAAAGGATTTAATTCGATGAGCGGATCAAGTACCTACGGTACTCACCAAAATCATTGGCACTAAAACTTTTCAGACATTAGCGCTTTGAACATTTTTAAAAATTGTAAATCGAGTCTAAACGCGTACAATTTAAGGCTTTTCTTTACCTTTTATTTCTACTGAACGTTTTAGCATGGGTTACTCGTGATCACGATTTGACTGAAGAGCCGAATAATTCAAAATGGGACCTGCATACAATTTTATCAACTACCCACACTGCAGAAACTTCGTATATAAATAGAAGGTAAACAAAACCTTTTATTGTACGCGTTTAGATCCGATTAACTATATAGAATCATCATAGCACGTCGTAAAACAGAAGGAAATAATCAGACATTGTGATGAGAGACAATTGAAAATGACTGACGAGGCCTCAGGCAACCGTAATGACCAACAAAACCAAAAATAATCAATTCTAATCTTTGATTGGTGTGCTTATACATATATAGCCGGATACCGTAGTTAAAATTAAGACAATAAATGTTATTGTGTCGACATAAAGTTCTGTTATCAGTTCGCACTGTTATCAGTAGTTAAAAAACTCAACATTTAAAAAATGGTTCCCTTTCGACGGCGACTGCGAGCCGCTGATTCCTCGGTTGCGCAAACACCACTACGGTTTTACCTTTTTTGCATGCAACCATGGCGTATGCGTCTTTTTTTTTCGCTATAGAGCATCGTTTCTCAACCTTTTTGGTATCGCTACCCCCTGAAGAGGCCAAAATGAAATAAATAATTTCACGACCCTCTTTCTAATATAATTAGGTCATATTTATGTTTTTACCAGTAACATTCATTAATGAAAGATTTTTCGGATATAAGTGCTTAATTTTCCTGAGTAGTTTCTCAAGTTTGACCATGACCATCAGTTTGACCACGTATATGTGACCGAGAAACCCAAGATGAGAAAAATAATCTAGTAGCGGGAACATTGAGAAACTGAAAAAATTCACGCAGAATAATACTTGAATATTTTATTTATTTATTTCTATATAAAATGTCTATATTTGACATTTTATATTTGGATAAATACTTCACAAAACCGAATAACGATTTGTCTGCCATGCAGTTATAGGTACTGTAGTAGTACTTAAATTATAGTAAATCAACACTGGCGTCTCTTGTAGTGCGACCATCGTCACAGTGTGCTCGATGCTTGGAGTCAAACACTATGGGTACAAACACTCGTGTAAACAAAATAACATGTTTATTAATTTCTACATAATCTCTCAAATCGATCAGTGAAAGCGGAACCGTCAAAAGGAAACAAACATTAAAACAATTACAGAATTAAATGTTTATCCGGCACCTTTCATATCGACAAACGATAAAAATGATAAAATTATATATTTAATTAATAGACAGTCTTGAGATAATTTAAAAAAAGATGCAAAAGGGGATAATCGATCGGTGGATATCGGCCTACCGCAGGGCATAGGCCTCTTTTAGTAAATCACCTGGGGGTTTCAGGACATAATTCACAACGAGGGCCCAGTGCAGATTAGTAGATACATATACGAGTATGTACTCCTTTTTTTTAAATTCTCGATCATGTGTGTTTCCTCACTGCCAAGTTAGTGATAATTTAAAAAATCCGTCCTTATGTAGAAACTTTGTGGTACTGGCTGAGGATTTACACTCACGATTTCACGAATGAGAATCAATTGTAGATACCTCTATAAATTGGATAAATTATATAAATAGGCCTTAATTATATTACTGAGGGCACCAATACCCACTGGGCCGCATGGTGGATTTTGGCCCGAAACCTCCCAGAGATTTACTAGGGGAGGAATGTACCCCGCAGTGGGATATCATAAACTGATAGAAGTACGAAAATATCTTTTAATAAATAATTAATGATTTATAAATAAGCTTAATTAGCATTTAATTATTTATAATATTAATCTTAAGGATATAAGTAGAAAGACTTAAGGATAAGTATATAATATAATGGTATGTAAAATGCATGCATGTACCGATGGTGCATGTACAATTGATACATAATACCGTGCAATCCAAGAGAGCAAGGTAAAGAAAAAAAAGTTATTACAAAAAAAAATGCCTTGTTTAGCTACACAAAATCTCCTATTGACATGACGGAGGGACACTAGCAAAACATACACAAAAAAGAAATTTTAGTATGGAGTCGTGAAGCTCTTTACTTTTATATTTGGTCTTTTCAGGGGTCGCGACGCTAAAAAGGTTGAGAAACAATGCTCTAGGCTATCGCCACTTAGGCTATCGATTAATAGAATAAAAAGACTATGTCTGATTTTGAACTCTCGCTACACTCTGTGATAAGTTCCAACATCATATTCTCATATATTTTTTTATTATTTCCCATTCGGTCTGCGGATACCGGACCGGATCGAGTTAGCCGTAATAAATATAAAAGTTATAGCTTGCAGAAGCCTTCACCCTTCGCTTAAGGCTTACCACAAGCGGATTACCGTCATTACTCATTCCTACCGTCTAGAGTGCCCGCGGCTCGAATCGAAGAGAGACAGTGAAAGTAAATGGGTGCATTTTTTCAAAGATACGTTTACGTTGTTTTAAGTAGGTTAGTCCTACAGATTAGCGTTGCAGATAGATAAATAAACTCTTTATTGTACACAATCATACATATCTTGCAAACAGATATAATTTAAGTCCAGGGAACCTATGGATGGTAAAGAGAAAATAGATACCAATATCAAATAAACGTAGACATCTCAATAATGTGACAACAGCATGATTGACATTTTATCAATAAATTTAATTGTAAATAAGCTAGTGGTTAAAAGTAAATAAAAAAAGAAAGTAAAGTAAAATAAGAACAAAACAAAGGGAGACCTAATTATGACGCTCTGTAGACTTTTTTCTTTTTTTTTTAAACAAAATGGCGGCAGACGAGCATACGGTTCACCTGATGGTAAGTGGATACTGTGGTCCATAGACGTTTAAGAAATAAGAACTTTGACTTCGGCTGCACCGACACACCATTTTGAATAATAAATATAATTATCTATACAAGGAATATAGAAAATAATCATTGATATGAGTGCCGTAAATAAAATACTTATGATTAGCGTCCCTAAAAATATGTTTCCAAGCTGTTTGTAGCCGAAGTAAAAAGTTAGAAATATGAATGAAGACATTACGACGCAATATACATTAACATGAAAATGTACTTAGAAGACGAGAAAAAGTTTTTTTACGGCCTTTTTATCACTATAATTTGTTGATTTTTTCTAAGTTTCTCTTGAAATAATTTTAGAAAAAAAAAACAGTAAAGGTGCTTCCGACCTTCCGACCAAGAAGAAACCATCAGTGAGGTATTCGAGTTCGTTTCGATATAATTCGAGTGAGGTCAGCCAAAGAGAGAACTTTGTTCCGAACATCCGAAACGAAAAGATCCAAAACATAATGAAGGAGCAATGGGTAGATCATATTGGCCGTTGAACAGATAACTGATGAGGACAGGCAATGGAGACCACGTAACTGAAAGCGAAGTGTGAGACGCCTGCGATCAGGTAATGGCTACCAGCGAAATTCTTCAACTCAAGGGATCGTCGGTAGTTGTTGGATGACGAAGATCGTATGTGAGCCTTTGAAGAGGACTGTATCCAACAGTGGAGAGATATTGGCTTATGGTATGCTAGTAGGGTATTGAGTTATGGGCAAATTGTGGTACTCCCAATCGTATAAAAACCATGTGACAAGTAGTATTTTTCAAAAATAAAAGTTGAAACGCTTTATATATGTTATTAAGGGTAATAATAAGGGTAATAAGGTGAAATTTGCTTACAAATGCAGACCCCCAATTTCACCAACTGTTATTTTAACCAAGTCAGTTGTCATTGAGGCATCTTTCGTAGGACACGCGATTACATTCTTGGTTACCAAAATCGTGGCGCACATACCGACAATTTGTTAGGAAAGGCAGTGATTAATACTACGTCTTTCGTTATTCCAATCGAGTTAATTTTATCCGGAACGTGAACGATAAATAAGGGACTGCGCGCGACATTTGTCATTTTGAAAGATTGCGATCTGATTCAGTAGTTCCGGAGTTGGCGATCTTTGGTAAAATATGGTATGCGGTGGATAAAACATTTATAGATATTACTTGAGAAGTTCAAGGTAATTTAGGTAGCCAGTGTAGAAATAGAGTTTAATTCGCTTCAGGGTTTTATACTAATTGCTTTGTTTGATTCATGAGTTTATTATTTATAGGCAATCATGGAAATCGGAATCTATAAACAGAAACAGAAACAGTAATCGATTGACACGCGTGATTGACCTATTTATAGAATGAAAGTAGCAGACACTATATCTAATGTCGCCCGTGGACATGTTCGATGACTAGAAAGATTACAAAGTCAGGATAAGAAAAAGGACTGAAAATGATGAGGAAAGAAGATATACCAATGAAAGGGACGGAAGAGATGGTAAAGGACTGAGTTAATATGATGGTGTGATGGTAATATGAGACATGGTGAGATTGGACGTGATGAGAAAGAAAACGATCTCTGGTAATACTCACAGCTCTCTTTGGGAGTTTGTGTAGGTAGACCATTCGACCTGACCAGACTGTGGAATCTAGAATTATCCCATAATCTTCAGAATGACGAATTTTTCTAAAGTTCTAAATATTGATTTTATCTATAAGTAAGTACATAATCTAAAATCAATTACCTATTTTTTTATAAACACGTGATTCTACAGAATTCTATAAAAAATACTACTATTTTCTATAAAAACGTGATTCTAGAGAATATAGTAGCTAAAATGTTTATATTAATTAATATTTTAATCCTTTTAAATAGACAAAAACAACTTAAATAAGTCTCTTACAATTAGAGTTGAGATATATAGATTTGGTGATATATATAGTTGGTGATATATAGATCGATATATGGTGATATATAGATTTGGTGAGATATATAGATTGCATTTGGTGGTACCTGCGTGCGTGCAATCAATTATTGTCATTACGGTTTTCTAGCATATGGCTAAGATGACAATAGGTACTATAGCTAAATCTTCATTTACCCGTTTATTTCAGCTATACTGAATAATTCTTTTTAGCACGTATGATTTTACTTGCAACGTGTTTTATACCAACTGTTTAAAAATACTATCGTGATCAGCATTTCTAGCTCTCCATTTAGCTCCACCAATTTATTTTGTTGGCTGGCTTACTTCGGATCGATTCTCTAAAATATTCACAACTTGTTTTCTAAAGTGTCGGCGCGTGTGCTGCGTTATTAGTATTACGAGTAGTTGTGTCGATTTGTTTCCTCTTTTGTCACCCTTTGTTTCCTCTTTAGGTATTGTCAATTAACCAGGCTTTATGTTATTATTTTTATATTATATGCGATGACTGCAGTTATAAGGCGATTTTGTCAAGATATTCGCAAATATTTGCAGAATCTCGGCTCTCAATTCAGTATTGTCTATCATTCGGAGACAGGATTTGTGTGAGAATTTCTGAGAAGCTACTTTGAAGATATTGGCACAGCTGATAAGAGGATCCGATCGTTCAATTAAACAATGCGGATACAGACTCTAAGAAATACGTGCCCTTAAATCACGTTCTACCGATGACATCTATAAATTCCCATTCTAATTATTTCAGAACGAGCCGCCGACAAATAAAATAACAACGCCCGAAGCGCTCAGAAATTGAGTCGTGTTGGCTTTATTAAAAGCCGAAATTAGTTTATCGGAAACGACCGCGACGCTTTAAATTAACACTTTTTAACATTTTCATCGAATGAATTTTAATGAGACTTGTAATTTATTAGTATTCCGAAATTTCAGCAACGCGATTATTAGAAAATCAAGGTAAGTGTCGGACGAAACGGTAACCGTTCTTACGAAAAACAATATTCCAGTAAAATTAGTATTCCTATTATAATTTTAATTAAAAAATACACTAAAGAAGTTGGAGTAGAATTTATCCGCGAGCGTTTCAGCTGTAAACGTTTAATTTGTACACCATTGTATCCGCGAAAAGAGACCGACAAAATTAATTACCATTTGCTTATTTTTTAATTAAAATTAGATTTTATGAAACGGCCGCTCTACGTAATCCGTAATATTTCATGAAAGACGGAAATTTTAGTGGCGCCATATTGTGAGAAACGGCATTCATTTCGGTAATGTTTTGCATCCCAAAGTGGGCTCGCTCCACGAGTAATTTGACCCACTTTCTTATCTTTTTACGACTATTTCACAATTAATTCTTAAAAAAAAACATAATTTAATTCATTAGAAACTCTATATTTAACGAAGTTAAATTTTATCACAGCAATATAAAAGGATGAAAACGTACAACAGGAAAAATCCTATTTAAATCGGATACAAAACAAATATCTCAATCGTGGGACTCCAGTAAATTTTTGTTTACTCCCCACCTAGCAATTTGTAAACATTGGCTCAAACTACAAGACCGTCCAAGCGTTCAAATTCAAAACACGCCAACGCATCAGGAACCCAATCACTTAGTAGGTCATATCGACCTCTCGTAGCGACTAAATTAACATATTTTCCCTTATCGTCGAATATGGAGGTCCGACCCGCGCTTATCAAGGATGTTTTAGCCGAAAATATACAACAACAAGGGTGAATATCGTTCTGCATTCTTCGTTTTGAACAAATGCGTCCACGCCCAAGCAGACAAGATTACGGCATGTTTGAGAATAAATCTTTCGGGACAGTTACGTACATTTTGTGGCCAGCTACAAATAAATGTCGTTGTCGGCGCTCCCCTAGTTAGGTTTCGGGCAGACACCACACCCCGCGGTATTGCGGTCGGCGACTTACGCCAAAACATTAGTAAGCCACATCAGCAATTGAAACAATTCCTTCATACTTTTTTACATAACTGTTAATATAGATAGTTTGTTTTCTATTCAATTCATATAGCAGATAAAATTATATTAATTATAACATTTTATTTTTGAAATACTAATAGAATCCATATATCTAAACTATTTACTGAGCCTTACTTTAAATTTGTACGAAAATAACTACCATTACCAAGAGATAAGATGATTCTTATTGGAAAAATAATGTTTGTTCTCAAAATCCATTTCACGTTAGTTTACACAATCGAAAAGTTATATCTTCTTTGACCAACGTTTCGACCTTTTCACGACTTTTTGATTTATGTGTTAGTGACTGTCGTTGGGTACAGATTAGTTATCTGTGGTACATTGTGGTATGTTTATTTATACTCAGTGTTCTTCGATTAGTTTTGACACATTAATATTACGATACAAGGTCAGTGATAAGAAGCAGGATTCTTCATTTTGATATTTTTTTATTTATTTCAGTATGGAAAGAAAGCGGCAGACGATGGTAAGTGAATACCGTCGCCCATGAACATCCGGAATACGTGCAAATCAGTCCAGACTAACAAACATTGGCACGCCCTAGGATGCACTGCGTACATTTGGGGATTGTGAGAAATGGATTTGGAGGAAGGCGTGCAACACTGTTTTACTGCTGTAATTGCATCGAATTATCACTTTCCTATATTTCTGACCCTTCCTTTTTTTTATGTACCAAGGTGCAGACGAGCTTACAGTCCACCTGATCGTGGATACTGTCGCCTACAGACATTCGCGATACATGCCAACATTAGTCCAAAATGACAAACATTTTCACGCCCCTGGATGCGCTGCCTACCTTTGAAGATATAGGAATGGATTTGGAGAAAGGGTTGGGAAAATGGGGAGGGGTAGAATGGGAATGGGCTCTGGCACATCTCACTCACTACCGAAACACGTACGTACATTAGGGAAATAAGATAAAGTGGGAAATGCAGTACATTTCAAGGTAGTCTTCTGTAAGAGAGGGGTAACGTGGCCAGTTGAGCGCGCCCAGCGGCTGTTGGATTGCAGCGTGCACTCGTTCCCTCAAAAAGATTATAATTAATGATATCAAGTTTGAATTTAAGGTTATGGAAGTCAATGTAATTGTAAATATCTAATCCTAAAAATTAACAAAAAAAATAGCAAACAACAATATACTTTGCAATACATCAAATTATATGATTTATGCAATGCAATAAATATAGCCGCGTTTCTTTGTTCTGTATTTCGTTAGGTGCGGATTTTTGCACATAATATTCCTCTCCATTTTCTCAACTTATTTCTAAATTTCCAAACGTAGGCAGTGCATCCGGAAGCATGTTTGCCAACGTTTGCCTTTCTGGACTGACGTGTATCGCGGATGTCCATAGGCGTCAAGTATCCAGTTACCACCAGGTGGACTGTATGCTTGTCCGCCGCCTTCTTACAATAAAAAAGGAATATCCTATCTTCATGAATCTGACCAAAACTCAAATCAGATATCTCAGCTAAAATTAAGAGGCACAATTTATACATTAACGTTTTTCAATGTCCTATCCCAAGAGAATATCGATAAATGCATAATTTATACCAGTTACGTCAACTCAGAAGCAATTATGATGACGGCCTTTGCCCGCAGTCTCCCGAAATGGCATTATCATTGAATAGTGACTCTAACAATAATTTGGTTGTGGCCAATGCAATTACAGTTCCGTTTTACAAACACCCCAAATCTCATTGACGATGATTGCATCAATTGTTCGGAATGCGGGTGGCGACAGCTTGTTGATCTTGATATGAATTGTAATAAAATTATGGAAATAGATGACGTGTTAATATCGCCACAACTGTCATTACAGACTTCCAACTATCAATTGCTTCAATGTCTCTATTGTCTGACAATAAATATCGTTGTTTATGAGACACGAAATTTAGAACCATGAACCCTACCATAACTTTTAAAACCTTTGCATTTTTTTTTCACACATAATTAAATAAAGTAGAAATAAAGAGTGGCGACCGACGACTTAAGAAATCGCCCATGGTGGTTGGATGAGAAGAGCTGAGGATCGTGTGTGGTGGCGAACCTTAGGAGAGGCCTATATCCAGCAGTAGAGAGACATAGGCTGATGGTATGGTTGCACTATGCGCATAAATCTTATAGATTTAAATAGATGATTACATAGCTTTTGTTATATTGTATGGTCAGAGAAATAAAGACAAAAAAACATATACCTACATGTATTTATTTATTTTAAAAGGTCTTACATTACATCCCGTATACTTTGTATTCCCCATTTTCCAAACACTTTCTACAAATCCATTCCTATATCTCCAAAGTTGACTTACCATCAAGTGGACTATTTGCCCGTCTGTCGCCTTCTTTCTATAAAAATAACTTTTTCAAGCTGTCAGCTGGTAACAATGGTTATGGAAACTAGTACATAGATATGTCGAAAAAATTAGTAAATATACTATTTTAGACCCGTTTAATAGATAAATATGAATACTATTCATAAATTCTAAAATAAAAGCCTAAAATTCTAATGAGAACAAAAATTTGTAAACTCATCATAGAAAAAGAAATCCAAAAATAATTGAAATATTTCTATGTTCTAATGGATTAAGTCTAAAATGCCTCTTTGGCTTATCAAATGATGGGGGTCGTCTTCTCCAAATGAAATGTCCTTTCCTAATTCCCGTCTTTAAAATGCTGCTTTCTTGCTCCTGCTTGTGTAAACAAAGGGGATGAAAAGGGATAGAATACAGTTTGAAGAAATAACATAATGTAAGGTTAGAAGCGGACAGGATTCGTGTCACCCCGCAGGTAGATCAATAAAACTGGTCGTTTCATTAACTCTGTGTCAGACAGCACTTATAAAGACATTAAAAACCTCAACCAGGGCGCCCGTTAATGCGTATAAGCAATCTAAGGTTTTCGATTTCAGTGTTTGTTCATTTTTGTTTTCGTTATCTTCTACTAATTTGTTGATGACAATTTACTTGTTTCTTACTGCTGCTAAGTTGTTTCACAAAAAAACAATGTAGGTACTTAAATAAATACAGTAGTGGTTTTATAAAAATAATTTAATAAGATTTACTATGTAATGAAATCATAATAATTAAATATAGTCATTTATTTTATGTGGTTGGTTAGCCATAGAAAGATCATATAGAAAAAGTTGTAGAACATTAATTGATCGATTTGACTTGCCGGCTCATCAAAGTACCAAACAAATCTTATCAATACCTTCATTATAGATGGGATAAAAACCCTTTAAAGCCTGCGTAGGCATGTTATCTAAGAGTTTCGGGGTCTAGATTAGATAGAAGTTATATAGTGCTCTGGATACGTTCCTCTAATGAGATTCTACAAGGTGGTATAAAGTTCCGTTAAGTAATGAGACCGTGGCGAAGCACAATAAATATAATCAAACAAAACCTGGATAGAGGAAGTAGTACGTTGCATAGATAAACGGGCGCACTGTGCAATCATAAACATAGTGCTTCGTGGTTCTCAAGGCTCGAAATTGACTTGAGCGTTCGCGTGTTCGATCCACGTTAGCTCCGTAATTGGCATGCCGTAGTACCGTCGGCTACACGCTGTCACTAAGACTTGATCTATTGTTGAACCCGTGCCTTTGTTTTCAGACAATAAACTTGCTTTGTTGCTGAAGAGGTATCCGCGAGTTGAGAGCCAGTGTTGTCGTTTACCGAGTGAATGATGAATGGTACGTTAAGAGTTCTTACGCCTATTTATAAAGCGTTGTCTTTTGTTTAAAGTAAAGTTCACGGATAAGGTCAGAGAAGTATCTGGCGTTACTAAATGTCTGTTGAACCTTGACGTCAGTTTTCAACTTGATGTCACTTTAAACTGTAGTATGCTTCTTTAGAACTAAAAATGAAATAAATTACCGGTTATAAAACAAGTGTCGTGGCAGCCATTAGACTGAAGAAATGTTTAGTAATAATGCCACAGTATTATGTCGAAATTGATATTTAAATATTTCATACCAGCAGATAAGTTTTACATTTAATTCGCCTGTTGTTTTTTTTTTTATTCTATAAAGAAAAAATCCATTTAAACTCTTTTTATAACCGATTTCGCCCCTCGAAAATGAATTACTTGTTTAATAAAAATCGACATTTCGCAGCTAAATGTCATTATAGTTGTACGTACTTATTAAAAACCCTCAACTTCAAACACACTGGGAGAGTACTTCGAAAGACATCGTCGAATTTCCCAAAGGTTATCATAACATCATATCATATAAATTCATATACATTACATTCATGGGTTTGTTAAGCAGGAAATTTAAAATTTACGATCACATTTTTATATTAATTGCTTATTTCCTATTCCACGAATATTAATTACTTAAGAAGATTTCTTGACTGTATCGTTTCTATATTTAGATATTTTTTAAGGTGATTTGAATCTTATAACATATAGGTATGAGTTCATTAGTGCCTTTTTGGGGTTTTTCGGTTAGGCTAAGTTGTTGTCAGAGGCATTTCTAGAGTCGCTGCGGTCAGAAAACAAACTGTTCAGATTTCAAAAAATTGCATTAGTTGATCTTCATTCATCGATATGAGAATACAAATTGATGATCTTCGTACTTATTTCAAGTAGGTAGCCACTCGTTTATCAATAATAAACTTGGTAGATATCAAAGAAACTCTTACTAATATTTGATAAATGAGTGTATTTGTCATAAAAAGAAGAAATTATTATTATTATTTTATTATTTATTGAGTATGATTTTTTGCGATTATGATTCTCTTAAAAGCTTGGTGGTCATCAACAGTCAAACATAAACTTTCAAGTGAGCTATTTGTTTCCATTACTCAATCTATAAAATATACTTTAGTACTGAAAATTCCGAGCGATACAGCATATTATTATTATAAGATAGATTCTGATAGATTGTTAAGAAAGTTAGTTGTAAATTAAACAGCCAACACTAGGCATAAATACGAATCAGCCACCCACATTTCATTACGGGCCGGACCTCACAGCATTATTTTATAATACTTATTCGCGTCGAGATAGCCACATTAATAAATCAAGCAGGATATCGTGTAATGGACACCGGCGAGCACCGTCCCCGAAGACACATAAATTCGTTTTTGTACGTTTTATAGGGTTCCGTCGTTCGAAAGGTAAAAACAAAATGTATGATGTAAAGCCAAGATGATGACCTTCTCAAAACACGTACCTAAGTACATTTATTAAGAAGGTATATAGAATATTGCAATATAACAAATAGCCTTTGTACAGATGATGAGCATTGTACATCCGATTCTCTATTACTCGCTTAGACTTACTAAGCCCTCCAGTTCAGAATTATTTTTGAAATACTCAATGTACTCTTTAATTAAAATGCACCCCGATATACAATAATGTAATAAGAAGCAATGAACATTCGCGATTTACGCGACAAAATTATTCAAATGGAACATAATAAAAGGATTTTGAATTGAGTATAAGCAAATCTGAGCCCGATGACCTTAATACACACGAACTTGAAAAATTTAATAACTTGAATCCAACAATAAAATTAGCCTAACAAATGCTGGGCTAATTCTATTATTGAGTTTTATTAGAATTTTTTGAAACCATTTGCCGTTCCCGCGTGTATTATCCACTGTGATCATTCCAATGTGACACTAATGTGTCATCTGAATATAGCCTTAGACATTCAGTGTACTATAACTAGAGAAAGAATTTTTAAGATATATTCCAAAGCCCCTTTTCTACATTTTCAGATATTTTATTTCGTACAAAAATACTGTATAAATTTCTACAGAACCCAATACATAAATTACAGAGGGTTCATTACTTCGCCGCTTTTTAGTAAATCATTTGTTTTCGGTTACACGTCCGCCGAGTATCGACGCTTAATGGTGTTTTAATAAGGGTTTGTTTACACAAAATCAGTAATGGATGTTATAAATAAAGATTATAAATATTTTCTAGAAGGTTTTAAAAATACTATTATAATATATTTTATTACTCAATATAAATATCTTATAGACAAAATATACATTGCACTCGTTGTGATGATAGAAACGAGGTCGTTTTGGTCACACTCAATGGCCCTGATTATGATTCCCTGTGTCAAGAGTACAGAGGTTCATTCAAAGACGAAAACACCACCTAAACCAGAACAAACATTCGTCGTTAAACAAATGAATGCCTGACTGGGAATCGAACCTAGGAAGTTTTGCACAGCAGGTTACTACCAACTGGGTTAATGAGTCACCAAATTTGAGTTTACAAGTATTTTATTTTCTTTATTCACCACCACCCATCAATCCTCACTGGGCCAGCGTGGTGGATTACAGCCCGAAATTTCCGAGTGATTTACTAGGAGAGTACAGTGGAGTGTAGGCTTTCTCGGCCGGTGTCCATATTAATTGAATCTTCCGGGCTACTTGGCCGAGGTCTTCTGGAGAGAAGAGATTCTCTTTCTTCCAAACGTTTCGTCAACAATTACGGTTGACATCTTCAGTGGCGACTGCGTTCACTTTCGGAGAGATGTTATCTCTTCGGCTTCTCGAGCGCAACTGACTCGACGACTGTGGCGCACCGGCATTTATAGTGGGCGAGGGTAGTTGTGATTGTATGTGTACCAACGCATTGATATTTATAGTGGGCGAGAGTAACTGTGATTTCGTGTGTACCGAGTCTGTTTTTGTCCCCCCCTCTCGTCTCTCTTCCCCGTGAGCTTGATGTCTTCGGAGTGCTGGATACCAGATATTACGGAGTCTTAGATTCTCTTCTTTATTATTAGCTCTTTACTATTAGCTCTGGCGGTATCAAAAGAGATCCTATCCACTTTTTTCCAAATACCCTCTTCTAATATTGAACTCACGAGTAGGTGTATTTTTAGGAGTTCCCTGTCATTTAGCGCTAGTTCTTTTCTTGTAAAATGAATACGTTCTCGCAACATTGCCTTTTACATTCGGTTGTAGATCCGGCTGCTGGCGGCTGTGTGATATTGGCGTCTTTCTGAAATACCTTAACAACATCCATCCAAGAATCCAATTCACTATGGAAAAAGAAAGCAATGGGAAGCTTCCGTTTTTGAATGTACTGGTAAGCAGAAATGGAGATCGCAGTCTGGGACATCAAGTTTACCGCAAGCCCACCCAAACCGACAAATATCTACATAAAGATTTCAATCATCATCCTAAACAACAGAGAGCAATGATGAAGACACTCATGGACCGAGCGAAACGAATCTGCGAACCGATACATCTACAATCGGAAGTAATACATTTAAACCAAGCCCTTCAAAACAACGGATACACAGTCTCCGAAATCAAGAGGGTGCAAAAACCAAAAAGAGGAGCCAAAAAAGCTGACAATATCGACACCAACCCAGAGAGAAGCAGGGCGCTCTTACCTTACTTAAAAGGCGTAACAGATCGCATCAGCAAGATCTTACAAAAGAAAAACGTGAAGACCATTTTCAAGCCTACGAGCCAACTCAGAAATATCATCAGATCAGAGATCCGTTGTCTTCGACTGGAGTATATAAAATACCATGCTCCTGTGGGTCAGTGTATATTGGCACTTCAAAACGGAGTGTCAATACCCGCATTAAAGAACATAAAGGCAATTGTCGAAGAGGAGAGACTGAGATATCGGCCGTAGCTAAACATGCCTTGTCGGATGGGGACCACGAAATCTGCTTCAGGGACACAAAGATCTTGTCAACCGGGAATCATTATTATTCCCGTCACAATGGGGAAGGTATTGAAATCTACAAGCATCCCAACAATTTTAACAAAAAAGAAGAGAATCTAAGACTCCGTAATATCTGGTAGCCAGCACTCCGAAGACATCAAGCTCACGGGGAAGAGAGACGAGAGGGGGGGGGGGGACAAAAACAGACTCGGTACACACACAATCACAACTACCCTCGCCCACTATAAATACCGGTGCGCCACAGTCGTCGAGTCAGTTGCGCTCGAGAAGCCGAAGAGATAACATCTCTCCGAAAGTGAACGCAGTCGCCACTGAAGATGTCAATCGCAGTTGTTGACGAAACGTTTGGAAGAAAGAGAAGAGATTCCAGAAGACCTCGTCGAAGTAGCCCGGAAGATACAATTAATAATTACTAGTAGAGGCCTGTGCCCTGCAGTGGGCTGTTATTACAAGAACAAGAACTTTTCATTACAATAATTAGTTTCTCAAATCAATACTCACACGAATGCGAATCGACGAGCAGTTGATGTGGAAATCGCATCCCTCTTTGCGAACTGAATCCCTTTAAAAATACATTAATATTTTTCCAAAAAAACTGTCGCTCGCAACATAAGGCGACATCCAGTCTTCATTACATTAGTGCGATGACAAAAAAATGCTTAATATCTGTAATGATCAAATTTTCGATAATTTACTTCGCACTTAATTCGATATAATCACATGGTGAATATGGAATGTGTTGAACCACAGCGCCATATGCTTACGCTACTAATTTGGCTTTAATAAATAGGCCGCAACACTACCTAATATTCAAGCACCTACCTTTGGTGCCAAACGAATTACTTTGAGAATAAAAGAGGACCATCTGGTGAGTTTAAAGATTTCGGTCTGAACACCAAAATTTATAAAATCGTAAATAATTATCGCTTTAAGATCTTTTAGCGTTAATACCATCAGATCCATCGACGAGCGAGTTTCGATCAGTTATTAAAAAAAATTGACAAACAATCTCACGCCAAAAAATATTGTAGGCAAATGAAATTCTATATTTTTGTAAAACGAAGATACATTCGAAATTCAAATATTTATAAGTGGCCAGGAGTGCAAAATTTTCAGTATTTCTGGGTTATTAAAAGTCGGTTTTATCATTTATAACACTATATTTTATTGTAATTCGAACTCGAACTCAACTCAAATTCCAATACTTTTTCATTCTCATAGTTGGGGACACGCCCTAACATTACTCATCCTCGTAACATATGTTTAATGTTCGAGCTTCAATTGATTGACGTGACGTCTGGTTTCTTGGTCTTAAGTAGTTGACAGACATATGTGTTCTTATTAAATTACTACCTAATAATTAACAGCTAATAATCGTAATGAATAATTATTCATGTTTTCATTTATCCGTGACTATCTTATGAACACTTGTTTGATATTTTTGACTCTCAAGTTTCATAACATGCTAAAATTTTACAATTTAACTTATAATAATAAAGGTAAAAAAACTGATAAATAATAAAAAAAGTAAATGGTGTTTCCTTTTCTATTTACATAGTAAAAAAAGAGATGCAGAATGATTTGGATTGTCAAAGATTTTCGCACGTTTTGGAACTCAGACTGAACGGTTGGTCAATGATTTTTTTGTAGTTTATATTGATAGTAGAATACGATTTTTGTAAAAGAAAAATCAAATGTCTAAAGTTTTAGCCAGCCCAGCGTTCGCACGATTACAAACGTTTTTTTTATTTCGTAAAGAAATTATTACAGTGATTTTCTACAGTGTGTAGTACACAGTATGTTCTACACACTGTGTACAGTGTGTGAGTAGTATATTACAGTGTTATTACAGTGATATTCTTTGCTCTAACTGAATTAATTGGTTTGTTGTACAACGATATATTTGCGATTGGCACTACCTAGCCGCTTATTGAATAAGGTCATATAGAACTGAACCGTACCTATGTAACCTATGTCTTAGTAGAATCGGCCCCCTTGTATTATTAAAATATGTTAACCTACCTACTTAAAATAATAATATGCATATCAAACGTGCAATCGTTATGTTTCAATAACTCCTAAAATAACTTATTTGTGTTTCAATTTGTTAATGTAGAATGTGTGGTAACATTGAAAGGTAACATATGTATTTTTTTAATTTATATAATATTTCCACACCACCAACTTGTTTCTCTACTGTTGGATACAGGTCTCTCCAAAGGTTTAACGAATAAATCTTTGGGTCTCTGCTAAGGTTCGCCACAACGTACAACAAATACAAAAACGAACTGCAGGTACGACAATACAGAATCGTAAGTTTAATAGTTGAATATCTTTTGTCGGATCTTTTTATACATAAACTTAGTTATTTCTGAAATATAACACACCAAAACCTACCTGTATATCTGTATATTGTGCACTATATGTGAAATGGGAATATGCTGTGACGTCCCTCACTAACAAAACAATTACGTACATTGTATGAATAGGACGAAGTGGGAAATGCAGTACATTTTAATCTTATGTAATTGCAGCGTGCACCCTTTCTATGTGTTATGTCGGTGACTTTCGTTCTTTGACGAAGCCCTCCGTTTCGAATCTTACTCCTATATACATAAAATCTTTATCATTTAATATAATCACTATATCACGTAAATAACCTTTAAATATTCAATCTAAATCTCCACGACTAGAATTAAAATTTACACTCACAAATTGTATTAAGGGAACAAATGGTGGTAAACATCAATATTTAATTCTTCAACCGTCAAACTGTCAAACAGAAACACTCATTCACATAAATCTAATCATTCAGTTGGCTTCCGTGGCACATTCCCACAGTTACATGGTGTTACATTGGGCAGTGAAAATAATACTCAGCATATAAAGCTATCAGTATCTAACTTGGTATGTAGATCGTCTTCTAACGCGGTCCACGGAGCTTATTGATCACATCACACATTAAGCGCTTAGATAAATTGATATTCCATGATTTTTATTTATAGAAAAAAGGCGGCAGACGAGCATACAGTCCAGCTGATGTTAAGTGGATACTGTCGTAAATAGACATCCGCGATACATGCCAACATCAGTTCAGAATGACAAATGTTGGCACGTCCCCTGGATGCGCTGCCCACCTTTGCAGATTAAGGAATGGATTGGTAGAAAGGGTTGGGAAAATGGGGAGGGATAGGATGGGATGGGAATGGGCTCTGGCATATCTCACTCACTTCCGAAACACGTATGTACATTGGGGAAATACGATAAAGTACGATAAGAGTACCTACATTTCAAGTTAGTCTTCTGTGAGAGTGGGGTAACGTGGCCAGTTGAGTGCGCCCGTCGACTGTGAGAATGCAGCGTGAGCTCTCCCCCAAAGTTGCTAGACATTGTTAAAAGGTAACCTCTATGCAGGAAACTGATAATTTTTCAAACCGCGCAACCAAAAAACAGATTAAAAAAATTAAATCAGTAAATTAATTTCAAAATGTATGATGCATAATAATATATTAATAGTAATAATATGATCCACAACGAAAATAGTACCTTTTACGCTGTGTTTTGATAACAAAAATTTTATCAACATTTTAAAATTTTCAATACAGTAGAGTTTCCCTGCTGTTTGCTTCATTTATTCCGAATACAATGAGTCTTCGTCCATACATCTCTACACTGTGGGTGGTCCCACAACTGCACCTTGCACAACACCCCCCTCATAACAAGTAATGATAACGCACCTCTTTATCCATAAGCCAATGGCCGATTACAGAGTGCCAATTTAATAATGCACATAATGTACTACTGTTATATTATCACAAATACGCGATTACGTAAATAGCGTTGAATATAAATAAACCACCTGAGTATGTGGTAGTACATTGATATGGAAGATATTTTGTGTTACCCTCTTTTTTCTTTTTATTTTATTTATTGTTAAAAGTATAAATCAACTCTAATAGTTCCATCATTGTAGTATAACCGCGCATTACGGGAACTCGGTTAGATATGAAGTGTTAAATACAATGAATCTACTATCTACGAGTAGTTTCAATTCTGATTAGTTTGTTAAACGTGGTACCCAACCTGCTGATAGCTTAATTCTTTCTACCTATTTCTAGCACGCGAGTGCATCTGCTTCAAGTAGTGCATTAAGATTTTTAATGTGTGATAGTTTTGTACATCCGTGGAAAGTTGCATTTTTCTAACAGACTGCATCATTTAAAATACTATCGCTCATCTTTGTAAGCAATAAGCCAAACAGAAAACGGACAAGAACAAAGCATCAGAGGCTTATAAAAAAATAACTTTCTTGGGAACTGCTATTGTTGGAAGCGACGCATTCATAGTTATGACGAACAAAAACACTTCCTTATCAACTTTCTCATCAGTAACGTAAAATCCTAAAGTATTAAGTAGGAAGTATTAAGACTAAATGCATATCCTGCTTTGTCCAGCCCGTCATTAGCTCTGTCTGCCTCCACACACTTGAGACACGGTGTTTGTATCATCCGCTCTGGCGCCACGACAATTCCGGCAATAAAATATTCAATGGGCGTCTCATGCCGTAAATTTCGTTAGGAGCCCGAAAGCATTATGCTAATACCACAGTTTCCTGTTAAAGAACAGTCCAGGTACGCCGAATTCCGTGCGTGTCGATTGCTATTGTCTCAAGAAAATGCTTCTCACAATCTCAAAATTTCTCAGAACACTATCCACGAATAAAGGGATAGCCGAAAATTTGCATAGATTTATTGCTGTAAGATCGAAAACGTATTTTTCGATAGCACGTCAAAATATTATTTAGTTCGGACCTTGGTTTATGGAGACATTATTGTAATTTAGTGCGGTATCCAAGAATGTCAACGCGGCATGTCTGATGTATGATTTAAGGATATTAAAAATTGTAAAACCGTGAATAAGGATCCTTTTAAATCTATGATTAGTAATTAATTGCTTTTCGATTAGTAATCTTTTTCGATTGATTTTTTTTTATTATTCTTCATTAATTTAAGTAATTCTTCTCAACACGCTTATATAACGTCTAATCTATATTTTAAATTAAATTCTGGTTCTTCTGTAACGTAAGGAGCTACATAATCAAAAATGTAGAATAATTTTATTAAAATATGTGGTAGGTACACTTATTGACACTCACACAATGTTATTCATAAAGATACTCTTATTACAATTTATTAAAGAAATGTGTGGCAAGGGTAGTTTTCCAAAACATACTTCAAAATTTGTCTTACTCTGGACACTATAATAAAAGAACATTTACAAAACACAGAATTTATGAACTATTATTAATTATATATTACAGATTCTTGAACCAGTTATAACTCAAGCTTTGACACGATATGTAGAGTATGAAAATTAATTTGAATTATTATAGCGCTTCACCGAGGCCTCAAAATGAAATGATAAGAATGGGCGCTGAAAAAAAAATTTTTTAGAAAATTTATTCAACAATATCACACCCAAAACATGTATGTAAATATATAGAGAACATTAAAAAGGTTCACGGAATCCCTTATAAATATTTAAAAAAAAAATATTAAAAACTTTCCAAAGTCTACCCGGTTGTTTTAGGCTATTGGATACTTGAAATCTCCAATATGATTCTTTTTTATGAATGTATCTGTTATCGTTTATAATGAGAGTTATGTTATGTGGTCAGTACTGCAAATTAAATATAAGACGAAGTTCAATGATTTGTATGAAGTACAAGTGAGAAGGTAATCCAGATCACACGCTAGAGAGCGTGTCAGAAGGCAAATCTTTATAATTTTCTGCACGCGCTTCCTCTCGCCAACCGGTTTCATTACATCGACACTTCTTGCTTTTCTAATGTTTATATTACGCCCACCAGCTCTCAAACTGGTCGACTTGACTATCCAAGTAAATCTAAATTATCTAAATATCCATGTAAGACAGTAGAGATATTAAATCATTTAAATTTAAAGCGAGACTAGATAGTTAACATTCCAATTCCCATGAAGTCGCAAACAACAGAATTATTGGTATTTAACCAGTATTTATTCGTAGTATTTCTCATTATATTTTATCAAGATCAGTATTTATTGAACCGGTATTTTGTACTCTTATTCTAAAATCTTTTTCGTTCATTATTTGAGTAATATCCGAGAATAATTATGAGTATTATTGTGTTGTCGTGCACGGCACGCGTCCTATTCATCACCGAAGACTTAGTTTTCGGAAACACAAAAGCTTCGACGTTAAACATTCCCATTATTGCCTCTATAATAGACAAAGCGACATTGTCCGAGACAAAAGCGTCAAATAAAAGGTTGTTGTCATTAATTTTTGTATTTTTGACATTTGTAACGGTGTTTCCTTTTATGTTAAGAAGAAAACCAGTTAACCCCGCGGAGGCGAAAAATTGGCGCGCAGCGTGTGAGATGTCGGTAAAGCAAAACGAATTTTACAAAAGATCGTTACGCTGTTTTTCCGTTAATTCTCGTTTCCCTTTCTGTATACTTTTTTTGTCGATGTCATGATTAGTAACGCAATGTCACCCGAGCTGGGCAGAAAGAAGAGACCGCACACGGAACAATAATGGGCATTTTGGTACTCAACTATTCTTACCTTATAACTATGTATTTGGTACTTATAATAAAAATATTGTCCGCCGCGGACCTCACGGGAATGTGTGCGACCACCAAAGGAATGTTTTTTTATTTCAAGTTATCGATGTATAATTATTATTTACGACTTAATCTTGAGGTAAGTACACATAATAATATGACGTCTGGAATGAACTAATGAAGGCAAATAAAATAATTTAGTAGTGATTTAACGTTATAAAAAAACTGTATGCATAATGTAGGGTAATATGATATTATGGACGCAGTTTGGATGTCTCCAATTTTAAAGACAATTTAAAATTTAATGGATACAAAACTATTACAAGCTAAACGTAAAATGATGAATAATAGGTATCAAATATGATACAAAATTTATGCAAATGGTTAAATAAAACAAATTTTAAAATCATATAAGCATATTTTTTTTGATAAAATTGGAATAGTTTTTTTTTTATTAAACTGGATTTTATTAACTGTTAAATATTCTCTCAATAAATAGCTGCCTCAAGAGAACTATGTTCTGAGATAGAGCTACACCATCAACTTATGTTTTTTTTCCATTGCTAGACATAAATAAGCCTTTCGGAAAGTCGATCATAACATCAACATTTTCCTTCTTCTTATTCATTCAACATAACTATGAAACAACATTTCTCTAAAATTATGCTGTAAATACACACCTGAACTCTCCCTTTAGCTCCACTTTCAGAAAGTCAATCATAACATCAGCATTTCCCTTTTTCTTATTCATTCAGCATAACTTTAAAACAACATTTCTCTAAAATTATGCTGTAAATACACACCTGAACTCTCTCTCCCTTTAGCTGCACTTTCAGAAAGTCAATCATAACAATAACAAGCTAAACGTAAAATGATGAATAATAGGTATCAAATATGATACAAAATTTATGCAAATGGTTAAATAAAACAAATTTTAAAATCATATAAGCATATTTTTTTTGATAAAATTGGAATAGTTTTTTTTTTATTAAACTGGATTTTATTAACTGTTAAATATTCTCTCAATAAATAGCTGCCTCAAGAGAACTATGTTCTGAGATAGAGCTACACCATCAACTTATGTTTTTTTTCCATTGCTAGACATAAATAAGCCTTTCGGAAAGTCGATCATAACATCAACATTTTCCTTCTTCTTATTCATTCAACATAACTATGAAACAACATTTCTCTAAAATTATGCTGTAAATACACACCTGAACTCTCCCTTTAGCTCCACTTTCAGAAAGTCAATCATAACATCAGCATTTCCCTTTTTCTTATTCATTCAGCATAACTTTAAAACAACCATTTCTCTAAAATTACGCTGCAAAAAACACACCTGAACTCTCCTTTTAGCTCCACTTTATGCTCGAAATTCAAAGAGCAACATTTTAGAATAACATGTAATTTAGAACTGGTAATGAGCTCTAGACTTAATGAGGTGTTACACGAGGACAGTTCAAACTGCACTCGTAACGTACAAGGACCCAAACGAGCTATTCACAAATAAGAATTTGTGACAAAATTGCACCAAAATAGTTACATTTGTGTGTAAGCTGATCGAGTTAAATCGCAGCAATAAAAACTTATTTAGAAAATGATAACTTTACACATCCATGTAACATCTCTTATACCGCGAACCCGTAGGTTGTGGAACGAACTGCCTCAAGAGGTCTTTCCATTGAGCTACGATATGGGGTTCTTCAAGAGAGCTGTGAATAGGATTTTGCAAGGTCGGCGGCGCACCCGCATACCCCCTGGTGTTGCAGGTGCCCATGGGCGGCGGTAACACTTACCACCACGTGGGACCGCTTGCTCGTCCGCCCACTAATCTATAAAAAAAAAAAAAAAAAGTACTAACACTCATTTTAATTAATGTGTATTACTAACCAATAATTAACAATATTGGAGAGGTTCGTTGGTACCCGTGCTAAGAGAATCCTGTGTTAGAAATGTCAGCTGTAAATAATTATGAAAATATTTATGTTACATGTAGGTACCTAAATTGTGTATCACCATTACCACAACAACACTCACACATCCACTTATTTATTTATTTCTTTATTTATGTATGTAGTGTGTGTACACTATTTAATACTTTCACCACTTATTTATTACTGTACACCATATAATTACATGGAACAGCATAACTAGATTAATTATTTGTCAATTTAAAAAATCTTCCTGTTGTCTTTCGAATTTCGATCTAAAATCACTATTTACATTTTTTTGAATACTGACCAAAAGACTATAGATTCAAAAATAAATCAAACTCTTCATTGTATGGACGTTCATATAAAGATATTTCTTTAAATACTTTAAAAGTAATTTATTTACAGCATTCTCATTTAAAAACTTCAGACCCAATAACAGTAGAACGTAAAGCAGGGACGGTATAATCTCGAGCTGACCTATAAATGAAACCTAGGGTTTACGACGTGCTAAACTATGTGGACGTGGATGAAGTAATGTTCATAACGTTCAACTGTGTCAAGAGCCGGAATGAGCTCTCGAGCGCTCGACACGTTTGCACTCTCGTATTAGAGGTACACGAGAGTTAGGTACCTGACGTTCGAAATTTTGGCGTGCTCACTTTGTTGCGTACGAGCGACACTAATGAACTATTCAAACTGTAAAATTGTAATAAAATTTAAGAAATGTATGTACAACAGCGCTCATAGCCTAGGATTGTCTAAAACTGCTTAAGTACGGATTTAAAAAATAATCACTGGCTCGGCGGTGAGGGACAGCATTGTAAGGAAAACCGCATGCTTCAGGGAAAAAAATCTAGTATATGTGAATTCACCAGTCCGCACTGGGCCAACGGCGTGAATTACAGCCCAAACCCCCCATGATTTATTATACTGTGGAAGGCCTGTATCATACAGCAGTGGGACGTTATAGGCTGAAATCTTCTGTGCAACTTAATTGCGACTTCACCCTTTTTAAGCTTTTAAAAAGAAAAATCATTGCGAATTGCTCTGGCTTCATTCAACATCCCGCTGGGGTCGTTGACGAAAGGCACCATCGGTACAAGACACACACAGCGCCGGCACAAAGCGAAGGAAACGCTAACGCGCACATTCTGGAGATCAAAGAACGCGCAATCTGTGTGAAAAAAATAACGTTTTGGTCCCAAAAGGGCGGACCCGTTTACGCGACCCAATTCACGCGAACGATTCGGACGACGAAGAAATTGAATTGAAGTCAGTTCGAACAACAAATTCAAACGCGTATCGAATTGTTTTACGTTTGACGAATTCGTTTTTCGAAAAATTTATATCGTAACAATAGGCTATAATGATGCGGGTCCATTGCTTTGTCAGTATCAGAATGTTTTAGGACATTCGAGAATCCGAGGTATGGCTGTTAATGGGCGAATTATACCCTCGAATGTCTGGTTGATAGCGATCGTGTGGCGATAGCGTAAAAATGGGCCGAATTGTTTTACAAGATTTTTGTTGCTAACATTTCGCATGCCGATGGCCGTGTTTGTGTTTAAAGTTTATTTTATCGTAGCTGTATTTATTAAAGTGTCATTCCGTTACACGCTGTCCTAGACTATGAAGACGTACGGAAGGCACATTAATCACGTAATAAAGAGAAAATTGCCTTCCTGGATTATCGTTCATTCTCTTATAATATAATCGCGAGACGATCCCAGCTTCCATTTGTTAGTGTCTTGTTTAGGAAATCACATCTGCTAAACTTTATTAGTGCCTTTTGATAAAGGCCAAGTTGATGGAGGCGCGTATCAAATCGCGCGATTCAGCGCGCTCCTTAGTGCAGCTGGTTGAGGCGAAACGAATCATTTTATTTATTGTTCACATCTTTTGCGTTATTTATGAAAATCCGAAGTCATTTTATGTTTGGCTACGGTACCCTTACTGGGAGTTCAGCTTAAAGAAAAGTGTGTCACCTTGACTAGAATTCGTTACGCGTTCCTAGTGATTATTTGATGCACGGTTTTCGATCATGATTTAAAATTGTAGGTGCTTTAGTATACAACGCTTTACTTTACAGTCTTTGTACATATGAATATGTACGTGATTGATTGATGCCTACACTCAAAACATACACTGTATCAATCTTATCTATTATTCTTTGGTTGCTATTTAAAATTCCTCATCGAATTATAAGGAACTCTATTTGCAAATTTTAACTAAATTTAAACAGAAACTAATTGTATTTTACTCATCATTCGACTTCAGTTACTACGAATACACGAGGTGGTGTCTCTAAGTTAAATATTTATAAAATACAGATATTAAGCTAAATCCGCAACATGATGTGAGTGGATGTGATCCGGCGAGCTCTCATCGGATACCTTATTACACCGGGTACCAGCTCGCGCAGCCGTTACAGCGACCGCGCAAGCCCATACCGACTTTTTTGCTGCACGGTAGCTGCACCGATTTGATTGCTTCGCTTTTTGCTCGCCTTTTCAAATAAACCGAAGTAATTGTTTGTTTTAAGTCCCGTAGATTGCGTCCGTCGTACGAATTTGTTACAGACGTTAGAAAATAGAGACTTCAAAACGCTCGAATGATTCCAACATCTGAATTTCCAACCTAATCTTCTTTGGAAGATTTTGGTAATGAATTCTCGTTTCTCCCTCATATTATTTCGTACTTAACGTACCGCAGCGCTTTGATTTCAAATGTGAAATTAATTCTAAATTAAATTACTGAGGAGCATTTGCTTTTTGCTCTGGAGCAGGTAACAGGAAACGGGTTGTCTGACGCTAATCCCAACGCGGGCGTGTGTGTGCGTGTCATGTTGTGTAATCAAGGCCTTAAATGCGTGCGTGTTGACGTCGCCTGGTTTTTATAAAGCAGAGACTACGCCAGCAGCCTCGGGGCTATCATGTATCTCTTATTTACAGACATTTATGTCCCCTCTCACTTACTCCAATTGAACATTACGAGATGGTTGTGCAAACGTTTAGATACCTCTCAGTGCGTCAAGAGCAAGCTGGATTATTTTGTTGCTAGTCTACTCGTTTTAATCTGTGCAATGTACAGAATGAATCTTTATGATTTAGTTCCCTCGAGGCTCGCAACTATGATGGGTTTCTCAGGCTACTGGCTGCCAACTGGTTTATTTCCGTCATAGCTAAATAAGGTGTTGATATTTGCACCTTGGCGTTTCTACTGCCGTGCTCCTCACAAGATTAAACTAGATTTATTTTCATTGAGAAACTAAAAACCTGTATTACCTTTCACAAAATGAATTATATGGGCAAAGGACAGTTGTTCTGATTCTTATTTATTGGATGCTTTAACTGCACACGCAAGTTCGTACATAACTGTATTTCAAATTGATGATGAAGGCTGAATACAGTTTCAATTAGTCCTTAGAGTATAATTAAAGTACTCTGTCTAAATTAAGGAAAATTTACACGAGATTTATAACAAGACACTTCCTAGTTTATGCTTAAGGAAAATTATCAACTGATGATATTTTTAACTTCTATGGTTGTTTTTAACTTCTATGGTTGATAATACTCCTACGACTGATATTTAAATTTATTTAAAAAGACTTAAGACAATATCTAAAAAAGCAGTGTAAAATATCGTACAATTTTACATGTATTACAGTTTAATCACGCTATTGTACTAGTTTCACCTGAATTCTACGTGCAATTTCGCCTACAACCGCAGATATGAGATTATGTTTTATTCCATACTTACAACGTACCGCAATTGCACCAGTCCTCACAGCCCTTAGGCGGTCTATTAGACATTTAATCTTGTCTCAGTTTCGCATCAGTTCAATCAATGATTGTGGTTAGAATGACGTAAGATTTAATTGATTAATGGACTGACGAAATACTTTGATTTTAGCTTTTTTACTTTAATCATTCAATTCATCAGTCTGATAAATAATTGTTGCAAGGTTGAACTGTAATGAATGCTTTAAGACGGAAAGACAGCAGCGTTTTGTCCATACAAACGTATTCCCCTATTTTCTCCTGAAATTCTTATTCAATTCGTCCCGAAGTGGAGGGCAATTATTTTTTAACATGTTACAGATATCTACTACCATCAGCATGTCCCTACGTTTATATTTGTTGTTTTTTAAAAAGAACTCCAGTATGCAAATTGAACAACTCTCATAAAAAAAAGTAAAGCGTACCGACATAGACAAACTATTATTTAATGCAAATCAGAAAAAATAAATTGATCCTTTTTTGGGGGAGGAAACGTGGAATTACGAAACCTAGATTTTCTCGAATCATTATACGTATTATTACCTCGAAATGCAACTGTCCCTTTCTCTCAAAAAAGTTGCAACAAATTGTAAAAATACCTATTTGTGAATTCTGCTTCAGCCATCCTCCCCTCTTAAAGCGTTGGCACACGGTGTCGCCCGGACCAATAGCTCGAAAGGAGTTGTATGATGGAGTTGCTTGAAAGTGCGGGAAAGACGCGTAATGGCATCTAGCAACGGCAAGTCGCAGGCAGTCACAGCTAGTTGCACTTCTATACACAAAAAGCTATTTTTTAAACGCTGCTGTTGTATGAGTATGACAGTACGAACAGTGACAGTTGACTCCTCTATAGTTTTATCAATCAGTTGAGGTAGGTCAGGTGGTTATGCGTATTAGCAGCGCAACCACACGACCAGCCGCGCCCAGCGGCTCCGTATAGCCGAAGCCTAATCCGTTTTAGGGGCGAAGTCCTCCATAATCTGCAAAAGTACAAGTGATTAAAGGTAAATTATAAGCTCTATATCAGTTTCCACATCAATGACGGCCTAATCCCACATATGAGGGCGGTGGTAGACATGAGCGGAGGCTGTCGGGGAACGATTAAACGCGGTCCTGGGAAGGCTAATCCTGACCCCATCATTGGTTAGCGTTATCACCAGCATTTACCCCTCTAGATTATTTTTACGTCTATGTACGAATAACACATTTTAACGTTCTTGTATTATTTGAAAATTTCACTGGCGTCCACTTTACAATAACGAATTCCTAAAAAAAAAAAATATTCATTATGCATTGAAATTTTGGAAAAAAAATGTACGTGCAATAATAAAGGAACAAAAATACATTTGTCATGGATTTTCAATACCCAGGTAGAGGAGATAGAGGTACTAATCGCAATATTAGTTTAAACGAGAAAAGACAAGACAAAAAATTCCAAATTGGCTTTTAAGTGTGTTTGATCTATAATTAAAATAATGACCCTAATTCACGGTCAGTTCCAATAAATTCGCCTTTTTACCTGCTTTGTAGTGATTTGCTAATGACTGCACGCTCGACCCACGATTTTGTACAAAATTAGTTTAAAAATATCTTTGTTTTAATATCCCAACATTGTTGTTTCAAAGATTAGAACAGTTTAATGTTTGCCTGCTAGAAATATGTAGATAAGGGTTGTTGAAAACCTACCCAAACAAATTAATTCAGTTTATTGTTATGTTAAACTTTCACATAAACAGTTCCTTAAACCCTTGCTAGTCTACTCATAATAAGATGAAATATGTTATATAAAAATCAATAATAACCGGTAGGTACTTATACTCGGGGATTAGATTGTGTTGAATTATGGCGGCTGTAAATTATTTTTATATTAACCCTTTAAAAACTGCAAAAGGGGCTGACATAAAAGAAGGATTACGTTTATAAAGTGTCAATAATAATTCTTTAAAATATTTCTTGTAATAATGATTACTTTAATTCTTATACCGTTTAAAGGGTTAACTGTCACAATAAAATGCAAATCGCTCAAGTTATTTGTCAGAATATAAAACAATATTGTACGTTTTTGGATTGGCTTAGACTTGTGACACGACTTTCCGTTGCGGAATTTAAATATAATATTTACACTAACTTTTTTTGTTTTCTAACTTTTACTAACTGTACTTTTATGCCGAAAAGAAATATGGTGACAAGAGGCACTTAGATTATTTGGAAGGATAATCATATTTAGCTCTCATATTACCTGTCTACAGTAGTCATATTTAGATATTTTTTGTATTACAAAAAAATCCAATATAGCCTCATATTCAAGTATTTAGCTATAACATAGTTGAAGGAACCACAAAAAAGGAATGTTCGGAAACTCTAGCATTAATCCCGGGATGCCTAATGAATTCCCATCCAAAAACTGACGGTAACGACATAATGACAGCGAGGCGACGTCCATAAAATGCGACTTCTATCCCGAGTAGTCCCGGATTAATGTCGATTTAATTAAACCTGTATAATTTTGATCCCGGCCGGTGTAGGGGAAGGTGATTCGGATGATAAAATTTGTTTGCAATGTGAAGGTGGTATTAACTTTACTAAATTGTTGTCGGAATGAGAGATTTGTGTGAGCACAAAACATTAAAGTTTTAACTATAATGAACTTTTGCTCCGTAAAATTTATTGTCCAATTCTGTAATGTTTAATGTTATGCGCCAAGATTCATATACCTGTATCATACCTCTGAGAAAGAAGACAAAATCAATTCAGAATTTAAAAACACACCTTTTGTTTGTAAAGACAAAAGATACCTCACCATGTCTATATCTCTCCTAGAAAGATTAATTATAAAAAGTTAATTTACAAAAGTTAATAATTTATAAACAATTTAATTCTTCTTGTATACTAAGTAGGTATACCTTATATATTTGATGATGAAATGTGCTCGTAGGAGTTAAAAAACGATTATTATTATTATTTATATGGTATGTTATCAAATGAAATTATTATGTATATTTGAACTATGAATATGTTTGGAATAGAAAATGGAAATCATGACATGAAATGAACCATAGACATAGGCAAGTTCGGGAAATTGTATGGAAACCAATCGTGTTACTTTAGTGAGTAAATTTCAGATGGGAAACCACTCACCGATGAAACAAAACATCTCTCTTGACTTGGTTCAGCACTTTTGAGCATTTTTTGCAATTGATTAGAGCGCAATTAGTGTTTTGTTACAACGATTTGCTAGCGACAAGAGTCGGAACAGACTAAACGAGCAGCGCCATAAGTAGGAGCTTGGCGCTTACTTTGGCCACGCAGTTACAGACAACTTACGTTATCTATCCCTCTGCATCTGTGGGTTAAACAAAGAAACATAGATAGTCAGTGAAATCAACGAGATATGAGCTTTGCGTTTGTGTGAGTGTACACCGATAGCGTACAGTGCGAAACATTTCGACAATCGGATTGGAC
Organism: Sesia apiformis; assembly: GCA_914767545.1. NCBI lineage: Eukaryota > Metazoa > Arthropoda > Insecta > Lepidoptera > Sesiidae > Sesia > Sesia apiformis. The sequence continues at coordinate 5,764,158 of OU611958.1, forward strand.
AATTTGGCACCCACTCACAAAGATGCAAAGCTCATGTTTCGTTGCGACAATCGGATTGAACAATTCGGCACCCACTCACCAGATGCAAAGCTCATGTCTCGTTAATTCCACTGTGACAGCACTGTGACACTCTTATTATTACCCTCAGTTTTAGCCGCATCCACGGAAACTCCCTTTCTCATCGCCAGGGCCAGATTGAAGGTTGCGTGGGCTCACCCTCAAAGAAAGGTCCGTGTCGTAGGCGGGCCGACTTTATCAAATTACAACCTGTGCCGTTTTGCCCGCCGACAAAGGGCCCGATATTCTTTGGACCACCTTTTGAGATGATGCATAATTTGAGTGTTAGACATCGAAGCGTTTAAGGGTTCATTTTAAATTGTTGACATGTGATTTGTATTATCCGAGGAGGATAGACTAAGGATTCTGTTAGTCTACAAAGCGAGAAATTAATTAAAAGCGGGAAAATAACATATGTAAAGGAAGGGCGCGGACAAAGCAACCGTAATGTATCTAATGTTATAATTCAACATACATAACCTAACATTAATTAAATCTTGTTACATCCACATAAATGTGAAAATGGAACTACTACACTGCGTTTAATATGTAAAATTACATACATAATATAAATACTTACACACATGTACTTATATTACACCATACCAAACCATCAACCCATGTCTCCCCACTACCGGATATAAACCTCTCCCAAGGTTAGCCAACACACCGGATCTTCGGCTCGTCTTACCCAACCATCACCGGTGAACTTATTCAAGTAATCGGTCCACCTGCTCGCAGGGCGTATATTATACACACGAAAGCTTCTATTATACATATATGTATAATATATACTTCTTAAATTATACTTAAATATATAATATATACTTCTTATATTATACTTATATGTAGGTAATGTTGTAAAAATTAACGCTGAGCACTCGACATTTGAGCGCTCAGTGAGTACTAATGACACTGACTCAAGCGTTAAATGCTCGTGAAGTTTATAATCGAAGTTTTTAACGCTTGACTATCTTAAACCCTTGAGGTTAAAACCTCGAGTCTAAACGATCAATTTTAATTTTTTAAGCAGTCATTTTACTACAATATATGAATCTCTTTCTATCGAGGAACTAACAAATTGTATCTACTTTTACTGTACCCTACACAAAGGAATGTCCATTTCTGTACGTATATACTTCATATTTGTTTTCGGAATAGCTCAATTCATGCTATCCTAGTAGCCTTTCAAGACTCACCGGACATATATATTAGGTATGTATCTAACCAGAAAAAGTTGTACCTAGATAGCTCTTATAAAAATAACATTTATCTCTTTAATATTTAATAATTCATTACTGTACATTATTCATATTTAACGACGTCGGCCATTATGAAAAGGTGATGTCAACGGCATTAAAAAATTATGAATACTCTTTTCTATATTTCCACGCCCATGTGATGACAGGTACCGCCTACGACCATAACGTGCGACATAGATATGTAACAAGTTACTATAAAATTAATATGAAATATTATAATTAATGATTGTATTTAATTTTTTTATAGAAGAACTGGCAGACGGTCGGGCGTTCAACTTGATGGTAAATGGTCGCCGCTGGCCCAAGGACACCTGCAACGCCAGAGGGGATGCAGGTGCGCTGCCTACCTTGCAGAATCCTAGAAAGCTCCATGTGCCTAAGAGGAAAAACTTCAGCTAGCAGTTCGTCCAACAACTAAGGTTCAAACAATATATAACTTAACTTAAAATACATATCTACTATACACATAATAAAATCGTAACAAAGCCTGTACAGTCAGCAACAAGGTAATGTGTACCCATCGGTACCTTAATGCACTTGTAATAAGAACTAGAAGCTAAGAGTTTTGGGTACATTAAAGTATTGCTGACTATACATGAAACATTTTTTGAAATAAGTAATTCTAATATAAAGTATAGCTGATACGAATTATGACAACATTTTTTGGAATTTTTGTCTGTCTGTCACATCACGTAAAAACTACTGGACAAATTTGAATGCAACTTGGCATAGTTATAGCTCATGTGCTTAGGATACTTTTTATGCAGATCAATTAAAACGTTCTCACGGGAATCAACTCTATAGTATACGCGCACGAAATAGCAGGCACCGCTAGTAATAATCTATACATATAATAAAAATGTAAATGATCGCTGTCTGTACATGGAAGATATATGAGAAAAACTATTATTGGGGGCCTTTATGAAAGTAATAGAACCCAAAACAATGATTGTTAGAATTTTTGTCAGTGTGTCTGTTTATCTGTTTGTCTGTGCGTTTTGTGCGCGCCAATCTTAGAAACGGCTTAACCGATTTGGGTGCGGTTTTACACTAATGTATTGTGGTAAGCTTCACTTAAAATTTAGTGTTTGTTTTATTTCAATCAGTTCATAAATAAAAAAGTTACATCAATTTAAAGACGGTGTTTATAAACTAATGGAAGTCCACGCGGACGAAGTCGCGGGCAACAGCTTAATAAAATAAACTTAACCACTAATAGTGATGTTGTTCTTGCTCGGTATCTCTTCCGTGAAGTTCACGCTAACGGAGTCGCCGACACCCGCTAGTTTTCAATATAATTGAAAGAAAAGAAAGAAACAGCGATTTTTATCAATACATACCGGGGGTCCAGATTACAAACCTAATTTAGCAAAGGCTTCACAAATTGTACACAAACAACACCGAAACTATGAAAATCAAACAAAAACGTTCACACCCAATTTATACTGTTATTAAAGAATAAAAGGTCTCTAAATTTCTTATTAAAACACAGAACGCCTACAAAACATCCTTTGTACCTGTTACAAGAAAACATACTGAAAACCTCGCAAAAATAAATCTAATTTCAAACAGCAGAAGGTTCAAAATGTTCTATTTCTGTGGTTAAGAGAAATAAAGATTCATTCTTATCTCAGCAACGTGCCGTTGTCGACGTTGTTGTTATAACTTAAAACTCAGTCTAAGTTATATTATAATTCATACCGTTTCTTATAATTTCCTAAACCCATGAAAAATCCAACTAAACATAAATAATTTTGAAAATATTAGTATTATATATAAAAAGTATATATATATATATATAAAAATGTGCCTTTTCGATTTGATATATACCACAGTTAAATGTATAATATGTAGTACATATGTTTGATGAATTATTCTACAATAAAAGACTTTAATTAAATCAAATGAAAGAAGATACGGTACTCACTCACCGCGCCTACAAAATCGAGTCCAATGAACGTACCATATCCCCATTTTGCTTTGATCTAAGATTAAAGAACAATTTAAAATTCACTATAAAAATATAACGTTTAATAAACTCTGTCATTTTTTCAAGATATGTGTTTTTATTTTTATTTTTCAGAACGATTTCTAATATCTTCATTATCTACATACATATAGAGAAAAATATCCTGACTGACACATCAAGCTGATACAATTTACAAATTATTTTTTATAAGTACTGACAAAAAGTAAGTTTATAAGTATATATGTACTTTCTTCATGAATTGTATTTTATAAATAGTAATATATACTATATGTAGTACTATTTTTTAATAAGTAACTTATCCGGTCCTAATAAAATTTACTAGCGATAAGTTTATTAATGAACTATTAAGTTTCATTAATCATTATAGTTTTTTTCCATGCATGTATTAAATGTAAATATCAGGTTGGCTACCTATTTAAAAAAATAAAACGCCGTAAATTAGGGGATATTTATTTATTGTCCTAAACAAAAGTACCTTATTATAATAAAACTTACAAGTTATATGTAGGTACTACATTAGAAAACATCCCCACTTTAAAAACGGCATTGACAACGCTACCGTTACGGTGTAAGAACACCTTAATAAAATAGTGGTATTTGTCCAGGTCTGCGTTTGTTGACCGAGTCTCATCTCGCGTTTCCCGTGAAGAATTAATGTTAAGTGTGCATTGGTTTTACAGTTGTATGTTGATCAAACAAACCTGAACATCTGTGGTGACCTCAAAATTTATTTATGCAAACTAAACTTTCAAAATATTCAACACATTATACACCTTAATGACAATATAAATATGTACCTTCGTTTGCGTTGCTATTATTTGTATATTATATACTTTATTAACGTGTCTCTGACAGAATACGTTTACATTTTATAGAAAAAAGGCGGCAGATGAACACACGGTCCACCGCGGTGTACGGTTAGTGGATACTGTTGCTCGTGGACATCCGCGATACATAATAATCAGTCCAGAATGACAAACGTTAGCATGCCCCCGGATGCGACGCTTACCCTTGTCGATTTGAAAATTGATTTAGGATTGATTTATAGATTTTCCAAAGAACGGGTTGGGAAAATTGTAAAATTGGGGGATAGGATGTAATGGGAATGGGCTCTGGCATATCTATCTCACTCACTCCCGAAACACTTACACACATTAGGGGAATACAATAAAATAGGAAATACATTACATTACACGGTAGTCTTCTGTAAAAGAGGAGTAACATAACCAGTCGAATGCGCCCAGCGGCTGTCGGATTGTATCATACACTCCCCCGCTCAAAATAACACCTTAAAATAACTTCAGATATATATAATTTTCTAATCTCAACCAATAGTTGTTAATTGACATAACTATTAAAAATCATGTAATTATAGCCTTGAAGGAGATTATCTCACAGAGACAACAAACAGTCCGAAGAGTACATCTGGAATGGGCAACCTTTTGGAAAGATCAAGTATATATTCCTGAATCATTGAAATGAGGGTTTACAAACTTGTACGACTTGTAGGGTTTACAACGGGGATCTCCCCCTCCTAAGAAATTGCCTACGAAACATGGACCCATTAAATGCAATACCCTAACTGCAAAAGAAGAACAGTTTAAATAGAGAGAAAATGGAGAGAGATATATCAAACAGTGGACAAATATATACTGAGAAAAAGAACTACATATTTATTAATCCCAAAAACGATGGCAAACATTTGCTGACAGTTCTGAGCCGCGGTGATACTCTTTGACCAGCTCAATATTCTACAAAAAAAAACGATACCATTCCATACTAAGCAATTAGGAAACTATTTTTTCCTTATGTATTTCTGTAATATTGTAACTACATATATGTTCGGTGGCAGCAGTATTGATATTAGGGGTTAAAGTATGAAATTGCCGATTTGTACTGAAAAATTAAAACTCGTTTTTTTCTAAAATGTAACATATTTATTTAATCAAAATATTTACCCTCATTATCTATACATTGTTGCCATCTAATCGTAAGTTCATTTGTGCCTTTGCAATAGAACTCTGGGGATGTAGATTCGACAAACTGTGTGAAAGCATTTTGTACTGCCTCTTGGGAAGAAAATTTTTTACCACGTAGAAAATTGTCCGTCCAAATCACGAAAAAAATGGTAGTCCGTTAGAGCAAGGTCTGGCGAGTACGGAGGATGACGTATGGTTTCTAACTGCACCTCCTGTAGAGTTACAACGGTTTCTCGTGCAGTGTGAGGTCTTGCGTTATCATGGAGCAATAATGGTGAAGATCGATTCACGAGTCGGGGCTGTTTCACTGCTAGTTTCGCCATCATTGTTCGAAGTTCGGCACAGTAAACATCTGCTGTTATTGCTTGACCAGACCTGAGAAAGCTATAGTGAATAACACCATGAATAGACCACCAAACAGTTACCATTACCTTTTTATTGGTAAGCTTTGCCTTAGGGCACTGTTGCGGCGTTTGACCTGGGGTCAGCCATTGCATTTTTCGCTTTCGGGTATCGTGAAGAATCCACTTTTCGTCACATATCACAATTCGATCCAATATTCCTTCATTTCTGTACCGATTCAACAAGGCAACGCAAGTTTCAACACGCGTTTCTTTCTGCATATCAGTCAAATCATGAGGTACCCATTTTCCATATTTTATTATCTTATTGATTTGATGCAAATGAGTCAATATTGTAGGTAAGGTAACGTTAAACCATGTCGCTAATTCCTGGGTAGTTTGACTCGGATCGGCTTCCACAATCTCCTTCAATTCAGCGTTATTCACCTGTGTGGGCGGTCTTCCTCGTGGTTCGTTCTTCAAGTCGAAGTTTCCATTACGAAAACGTTTAAACCAAAAACGCACGGTTCGTTCATTAGCAGTCTCCTCTCCAAACGCAGCATTGATATTGCGAGCCGTTTCTGCCGCGTTAGTTCCGCGTCGGAACTCGTATTCAAAGATTACTCGGATTTTCGAAGTATCCATCTTTCCCGTCTAAGCTGAATAAAAAAAACAATTGAAAGTCGAATATCGAATGTTGCACATTTTTTAAAACAAGAACCTCATAGGTATCATGTGAAAAAAGTTTCACTCGAAAATCTCACACCATGAAGGTTTTATGTCAATTCAAAGTATCTATTACTATAAAACGGCAATTTCATACTTTAACCCCTATTATTTAAGATATTATCGAAGTACCATAATGTCGACATAAGTTTGAAATAAAGCTTAGATTCAAAGTACTTACATAAAGGGCATTCTTATATGGATATTCCTACTCTGTTATGGTGATGCACAAAACACACTGCGCTGAATTAATCTAACAGACAGTTCTTAATGAAAGCCGTTAATAAATGCATTCTTGTTTTAAATTAGTCTTTGTGTGGGACTTGGATGAATTGTTTTTGCATTCAACTTGTTTAACATTCAAGGCTTCAGTTGTTGAAATAGTTTTTATAACCGTTTTTGCATATGCTGTGCAAAGTAATAAATGAAACGTAATTTAAAATTACAAATTATTTTATAATCTGGAGCGAAGTGAACCCGCGACCTCTGCTACTTTGGCATTCAGTTAAAACTACCAAGTTGAAAACTACCAAGTTGTTAGAACATAGGTATAACGTGAAACAAAACAAACACACAGGCATGAAACACACACACAACATACAATTCTGTCAAAAAATCTTTTTGCAAAACGTTTTTTGCGTCTTATACTTTTGTATATTCTTAGTTTTCTTAAGTAAAATGATATTAATTACTTTCAACGATGACTACACCCACAACACAATATATAGAACACAAACACAATATATTACTACTGCAGAAGAACAACAACAAAGCTGATACTCCTCAATAATTACTAAAGAAGGCATGTGCCCTGCAAGGGGTTGTTATGGGCATGTTATGTTGTTAAATATGAATTCTTCCTTCAATATCTGGGCACTGGGGGCTAAACTAGGCAGTGGGGTATTGTAAATGGGACCACAACAATTGATGTAACAGAATATTCTAATTGTACACTTAGTTTAACATTCAAATCATAGAATACTAAATAATATTCCACCTCAACGCACCCTGTTTCTTTTTAAGAAGCCAGAGGCACTAATCAAAACTCAAACATTTCTAATCCCTACCAAACACGGATAAGAGGAAGTTTACCCAAATTCTCTACACTACAACAAAAACCATCAAGTTTCATTATGTCTTATCTGACAGCCCACATGACGCGGTATTAATTAAAGGAACGGACTCATGAATGGTCATGAATAATCATGAATGATCATGAGGTTAATAGTCACCAATGAGATCGGAGTAATTATGTAGATGAGGTTGCGCGGGCGCATGGTGGGGGAAACTTGGTCTGCGAGGTAATCAAGGACGAGGATCAAGTTCGGTGCAGATGTAGAACTAGGTGGAGACTGACAAATTACATATTTTTTTCTTGATGATATTTCATCAAGAAAACGTACAATTTAAAAAGTGTCAAAACACTTTTATTACCTATATACTCTTTTTTGTAAATTAGGTACTACAAAAGGCAGCTGATTTCAGCTAATTCAGGTCATCGATTTACGTACAGTTCTGGAAATTCACCCAGAGGTAAAATTCGAACCCGTCGATTAAGTCTTAGAATCAATCGTCTATCTATTACAATCGGTCCTAGCGTGTATTCGTCTATCCGAGGCGTAGATGCCTACGCGCCCCGTCTGTCCGTCGACGTAATCTTTGTCGAGTCCGCACGGGAGGCGGTGCCAACTCGACGGCTTCGCGCGCATCGTTCGCGTGCCGCCGCGCGCGCCACCCAAGCGCGCTACCGACGATGCTCTGTTGATAATGCTACTCTTGGGTTTCTCTGTACTGATTTAATTTTAGAAATTATGAGCGATTATAATACCGGAGCTAAGAAATGTTAATGAATAATAATGATATATAGTAAAATGTGGGATTTAAAAAAAAACACATGTTACATTTAGTTATTGTAATGAAACTATAATCGTAATAAATACTAAACATTTCCATTTCTAACTCAAATTAATACAAATGAATAATAGTAAAAACATTTGCATATGCCTTGAATATTACAACAACTTAATTTATCATTTTATATAAAGTAACTTTTTAATTTTGAAAATTATAACCAATATACTAATTATAAATCAACAATTGAAATGATTTCAATTGATAATTTATGATTAATGATAAAAAGAATATATTTCTGTATTCTACCCTGTTTCCCCGTGGGTGACGTAACAGGTGACTAAGGAATAACAAAGCCGCTCGATACCACAAGTGCTGAGGAACTATACTACCTCTGATAGAGTGGACTCGCCAACCTATCAATACCCATGGCCGCTTCACCAGCATGGCGTTTTAAGACCTTTAAGACAATGTGGATGAGGAAACCCATTTCCAACAGTGGACACTGAAAGGGCTGGTTGCATTTCTCTCTTAAATAACGTTTTTTCCTATATAATACGCTTTTATCTATATAACATAAAAACGTTTATTGTTTTTATTAATAACGTTTTTTTCTTATATACCTATAAAATATACGATGACGGACGGGCGGCTCACCGGTCGTGGTAAATGGTTACCAACTTCCATGGAATGCTAAGAAGTGCTGGTAAGTACCCTGCTGACTTTGCAGATTCAAATTCACACCCCTCTTTAAGAGTCTTACACCGTGGAAAGACCTCAGTTGTCAGATCCAATATTTTATTATACATAACTAACATTGGTATCGTATGAACACGTGTCCTGTATTGATTTTCTACCTACATACACCCTAGAATGCGATCGTTAAACGACTTCCAAGATGTTTATATACATGTCCGCTTCAGATAAATCTTCGCATTCAGGACCACCTACAGGCTACAGGTGTTCGATGAAGGCATTACTCTGAATCGCCCATTATGATTAACCAACATTGCCTAGTCTATGTTTGCAATCAGTGAAACGCTAGAGGGCTCTATTGATTAGCAGAGTTTGTATAATAATTCTTGTATATTTATTTAAGGATGAAATGATTTGACGATAATGATGTTGCTGTATGTTTTGGATGTTTATTCTAGTGATTATTTTTTTTCAAAATAAACGGAATTATTTTTAAGATGAATAAAAAAAGTTTCTCAAAGACATAAATCCAGGCTGGACAAGGAAAATTTTATGCTACAGCCAAAAATAGCTACGGAAACTGACTCGAATATTCACGGACCACTTCAGAACAAAAATCCTCCTCTGCAGAATGAATTTAGCAGATGATAACATCTTTAGAGTCTGTAACGAGGAGGAAGAGACCATGATGCATCTTCTGGCGTCTGGCCATGAGTATGGCGAGAAGTATAATGAATCTTCTGGGCAACCATAATCCGGAGCCAGAAGATTACAGGCTTCTTCTTCTTCCGGATATCCTGACGTATATAGATATAGTATTCGGGGAGAAAGAGCAGAAGATAAGGTTAGAGAACACAACAAATTCCATTGGGTCAAAGTGATTGGGAATCCAAGTGGATGACCACCCCTGATAAAATAAGATGGATAAGTAGATAAACAGGTTCAATTTTTAAAACAAAGCGTACGAGGCAGTGACCCACGTGGTAGTAATTTAAAATTTTGGAAGGTAAGTTATTTATTATTGTTAATATTAACAATAATATAATTTATATTCATATTTATTATTATTATTTATAGGTATTAGTAAATTTAATAAATTGTTATTTGAAAGTTAAAATTATTACACTAATCAAATTAATATCGTGTTAATGTAAAGTTTTAAGGTCATCCATCCCTCATGCGCAGGATAATGTATATGCCATGTCCAGTATATGTATATTTTGGGCGATTGCTGGACATGGGTCCAGCAATCGCCCAAAAAGTGCCTGGTTACGATTACAGTAATGAAAATGGTGAATTGGAATGCGCCAAAATGGCGGGATGTCAAAGACGTCCTCAAAAATTACTTCATTACTTTTACAATTAAAGCAAAGCAAAGTAAACTTTGCAAGAGAAACAAAGATAAGTTCTTCTGTTTCGCCGACCTCGAATTGTGCAACCAATCGCATTCCTTCACATTTAGCAACAGTATCGTCTTACCATTTCCAATGGAATACTTTGTAATCGATACGGCCACACTTGTCTTCTTGGTAGTGCAAAAATATCACTCGTATTTTGATATTTCAAGGGCCATTTACAAAAGTATTTCTCGAATGATATTCAATAGTTATTACTATTTAATCTGAAACGCTACTAATACACAATAATATATTAAAATAATTACATTATATTTATAGTAATGTATATTATGGCCGTGTAGCATCAGCCGGCTTTAGAATTGCACCTGCCCATCTCTTGGCGTGGGTGTTTAGGGCGAATGAAGGTTAACAAAGCCCTTATCACAAGCCCTGAAGAACTACACAACCTCTAAAATAGTGAACTCGCTAACCCGTCTGGTCAGCATGGCGTTATAAGGCACAAGACAATGTGAATGAGGAGGCATGCTCCTCTTAGTCCTCTTTATGTCCACCGCTGGGCATGGGTCCATGAAATATACCCAAATAAAAATTAATAAAAGAAACTCGCCGCACGGCACTAACCCGTCAACGTATTGCGTGTTCTATCTCCGACACAGTTAATACAAATTCGATTTACTACACTCAAAAATTAAACCTTAGTTCGTGGCGTTTGTGATTCAAAACTCAAACAAATACATTAAAATACCATTCTACTGTCAGCTGTAGAGTGTGTGTGTTTAGGGCTATATTCAGGTATAGCCCTAAACAAAATCAATAATAGACTAAATATATATTTAACAAAATAATAATTATTCTGAACGTTTATAAGGTGTTGGGTATTTTAGTGGTTTGAATAGCGTGTTTGTAATAATGTGATATTACTTCGTATAAATAACAATAAACCACTAAAATTGACATAGAACAATATGCATTTTAAAAGCCTCGTACTTGGGAGAGGTGGCGATTCTTGCAGAGACACAGACACAGGCGGATGGTATGGGATGGTATTAGCATTAACTGTAAAACGAGCTTAACCTCTGGCAAGTTTTAATAGACTCGTGACAGAACAGTATTTCGCAGATTAACAGTTCTCTTACGATCAATTAATATACCTTTTCCTTTATCTTTTTTATTTCTTAATTCTTTCTGTATGTATGTGTATGTATCTATGCGTGCATTTATGTGTGTATATTTGTATTTATATACAGACATTTCTTTATTGCATACACAATTTTCTCCTGACCACCCAAAGTTCGCCAGCAAGACGTCACTTTAGCGATAAAGCCGCCGAATGTATTTCTAATCACTTGTATTTTCGTGTTTGTCTTATATTCTACTAATTCGTACTAGGTCCGCACGGTAGATCATGCCACAAAACCCATTATTGACTGCATATATCAATTAATGTCCGTAATAAGGCCACATATAAACCTACCACACCACACCATCAACCTATGACTCTCCACTGTTGGATATATGCCTCCCTGGAAACGCACACGATGTTCGCTTGTATTGATAACCAGACTGATTGCATTGATTGTATTGATATTGACACTACCAGCGAACTTTAAGCGGCGCGTCGGTTGACCAGAAGAGAGGGCGTCCTATACTACGCTTCCCGATACATCGTCTCTAATCAAAGACTCGCCTAAGCCAATGGTTATGGGTCCTGCGGCAAATATAACCTGTCCACTGCCATTTTAGCATACTAATTTTATTTATGAGCTATGTGGATGACTTTCTTTCTTTGACCTATCTCTCAAAGTCACTCAGCGAGCTATAGAAAGAGTTAAACTTTGCGATACTTTGTGGGATAACATTGAAAACGAAAATATATGAAATCTAATCGATCTGTTCAGTACCTAAATTGTTCTTGTATGCTACTCCTACAATTCACAAGTCGTTAATGGACAATATAGGACAAAACACCGTTATCGAACGCAGCAGCTTGCTAAGAACTTGATCAAATTGCACATTTCCACGTCATAACGGATTGGAACCGCTAGTGACACTTGAAATACTCTAGTATTTAGATACGCTAGTACATTTAGTGGCGTATCTTGTTCGTGAAAATGTAGTTTAAGAATCTATATTGCCATGCTAATAACTTTCATTAGTTTACATATTTAGGTTTGCGCCTGTGTTTTCGCAAGATTTGTACAATATTCTAATGGCATGTTGGTTTTCTTAATTTAAGCAATGTCGTAGGAAATTATTGACAAATGAATAATATTGAACCACGTACCTATGCACGTATAACGGTACTTCAATATTTCTCAATCGTCATGACGTATATTTGTAGCTAAAGGATACCCACTTCGACCTACATGATATTTATATGTCTAGAATAGGTCTTACATTCGCACGATAGGTCCACAACGGATACGGATTTTCGGAATATCTACATATCAGGTAAATTTAATCTCCACTGATCCGAATTGGACCCACATGGTAAATTTTTCGCCTGAAACCCTTTCGTAATTAGAAAGGAAGACACGTGCTTTGCAGTACGTTGCAGATTAATAAGAATGCATTCGTCTCAATACTTTTTTCTAATTTCTTAAAGAAGTAGAACGTGTCATTTTTGACTAATACTAGCATGTAGGTGTCGCAGATGTCCATGGGCGATGCTGTCCATTTACAACGAAGACTGTGAGCTCGTCTAGTATTAACCTTACTTATTAAGCTACCATAAGGAAAATATACTATATACTAAACATTATTTAGTACATTGCACTCCTTAGAAAAGAATGAGCTAGACTATTTTATGAACCTGACTGCAAAGTCTATTTTCATATCAAGCGAGACATGCACATTGCACCCCATTCGTTGCAATCGTTATTGTCGTCCATAGACACCTGCGACATCGCGGCAATCACAAATAGGTTGACAACCTCAAAAGAGTCTACAGAACAATAGAAACTACAATAGCTTAGGAAACATATTTTCGCAGATTATCGAAAGTTTAAAAAATAAATGTGAATTTGGGAATGAAAGTAAAGAAAAAGCAGTATTTTCTGTTGCAATATTTTAACTTTGGTTGCTGTTTCCGAATTAGAGTAGACATAAAGACAATCATCAAAAACATTTGCCAGGTCAACATACATTTAAAGTCAGTAATCCATTATGTAGATATAGAAGATACACTGCAAACTTCTTATTAGGTGGTAATGCAATCTGTATAAAGCCCTTTAGAAGGAGGAAGATAATATACAAGTGATATTTTAGGTAGTCAATCTAGGTAGGTACATATACTACATAGATACATTACCAAATTACTAGCAACATAATTATTATAGTAACTGTTAGAATCCATAGCTAATTCCACACGGTTGTTTAGCTGTAGCTATGAATAGTTATCCAGATAATATCGCTCCACAAAATCGGTTGCATGCAACCATTTGACATTTGCTGGCTAACACGAGCGGCAGAGTTTAGAATCGCTTATATTGCCTATAACCGTAACCTGTATTACAACTGCAGATGTACTCTGCTAAAGGACTTTATACACGGATATGATGGCAGATAAAGTTGCCAGTAAATACCAGATAGGTAAAACGCTAGATCGTGAGCAAAAAAACGCATAAAAACCTCACATGCATTAGTGGAAAAACACAGGCAGAAGATACAGGACAAAATGGAACAAATATGATACCAGCATGCGATTGAATAAATAACACAAGGGAAATAATTTGAAGATCAAACGGGACATCCATTATCACAGTGCTATTGTAACGACAATTGGACGTGAAGACCGCTGATATTAAAATCTTAAGTTATTCTATCTATCATTTGCTTCAACTATACTAGAGATTCCATCATGAAGCGGTGATATTGAACCTTCCATTAAGCTTTCAAGAATTATTGACATTTTAAATCAATGATACAGAATTGATTTCAACTACTCTAAAGAAGAAAATGATACTTCAAGTTCAGTAACGCTTAGCAATGTAGAAGTAGACAAAGAGTTGTGTAAGATGATTGTGTCGAAAATGCGAACGCATCGATCTGTTACCGAGTACTTACGAGTGAGCGAGTACTTCTGTTTTTGTATGGCGTGCCATACGATGCTGCGGTCACTCTCCGAACCATGGAAGTTAATATGAAGGGCTCTTTAAAGTTGAACGACTGTTTAGCAGTAAACCTGCGACGTTAAATGGATACGAAGCTTTGACACCCGATCCCAATGTAGCAGTAGTGGATACTAAATAAAACATCTCTGAACAAGTAACAAGTTTATGTCCGTTCCTCTTATTCCACGGATTGTTTCTTAGTGTAATGTCTTTTTATAGCCTTTTAGCTTCTGGAAGATACGTGTGTATTGTTTATGTGAAATAGGTTCTTTTATTTTTGTGCAAAAGTGTAAAGAAATTACCAATTTTAAATATTTATAATTGATTTATACTTCTAAGAATGTAAATACATACAATAAAGTACTTGAAGATACTAGACAGCCTCAACGTGTACCGCTTAAATTTTACTCTGAATTCTTTTAATGTGAGTAGGACAGTTCTCGCAGAATTACCTGCACAACAACACTAGTGTACTATTAAATAGCAGGTGTACTAATTTCTAACTAAATGTCCCTAACTTTGGTGTTGATTAACTTCTTAAAACTCAAGATAGATAATAATAATCACATTGTAATTGTCATATAAGTACTGAGAGTGATGATACTGAACAGCAATATTGAAGAAACCCACAACGGAACGAACATACAGTCCACCTGCCGGTAAGTGGATACTGTCGCCCGTGGTCACCCGTGGTACATGCAAACATCAGTCCAGTGTTGCCTATCTTTAGAGAAGTAGGAATGCAAATGGAGAAAGAGTTTGGAAAATGGGAAGAGGTAGGATAGAATGCGATGTGAATGGGCTCAAGCATATCTCACTTACTACCGAAATACATACGCTACATTGGGGAAAAGTATAAAGTGGGAAATGAAGTTGGACATTTCAAGGTAGTCTAGTGTGAGAGTGGCGTAACGAGGCCAGTCGAGTGCGCCCCGCAGCTGTTGGTTTGCAGCGTGCATCCATTCAAACCTATTTCAAGCTGTATAAGTAAAACGTCAGATGTAATTAACTCCGCCTTGAGATGCACAATAATGCATTCAGAGAACAGAAGCAGCGGTGAGCGTAAATAAGCCGAGGAATACGTGTTAAGTAAAGCGTTGAAAAACACCTCATCCATAGTAATTAGCAAAAATTAAACGAGTTAGATGGTTTATCTGACTTAAGTTCTTAGAGGTTTATGAACTTTATTGTTTTAATAACACAAAACATTAAGTATATAATCGTGTATTTTATAAGATTAATTATATTCTTCATAATTTATTCCACTTTGTCTGCTTGATAACTGCACATTTTTACTTACTTCGTCTTTTTTAAACAACAACTTTTTAACAGTGTTTAATAGTTATTAGAGCTTACATGGTAATTTGGAATCAATGGTTGACCATTAATTTTCGGCTAGACCATTTTGAAGATTGCCGAATTAAATTGTCGACTCTCCATACAAAATTATATACAAAGCGCGTCACTTCCTATGAAGTTGAGTCTACATCAATCCTTAAAATGATGTCTACTTTTAAAGTTTTGATACATGTCCTAAAACCAATATGTTTAGTTGAAACAGTCACAAAATTATAGACAAAAATAATTTCACGTCATACAGGTATATAATACAATATCCAATTGTTAAGCTACCATACCATCATCATATTCACCCACGTCATGTTTGTTTGTAATTAACGACGCGTGCTTCTATAAGAACGTTGTTAAAGCTGTTCCATGCCGCCCGATTTAATAAACAACAGCCACTTGTGTGGTAATGCGAGCCCCATGACGTCATATCTTGTAACCCGAGGAGGTTCAAGAAGAGAACAATCAGTGTTATTTAAACGGAGTTAAGGAATTAATGTGTACATTGTTTCTGTTGCAGGTGGCAGATAAACAGACGCATCTACTAAATACAAAAATAATAGTTATGAAGAAATGAAGAAAATGTAAACTATGACATGGGGCTCTTCAAGAGAGCTGTGAACACAATTCTGAAATTACGGCAACGCACCACACCCTGGTGTTGCGGATAGGTAGGTATCCATGAGCGGCGGTGACCACTTACCATCATGTAGCCCGTCCCGCTCGACTGCCATCTATTCTATAAAAAATGCTGACAATAACAAATGAAAATGTTCATTTAAATACTAATAATAAATTACGAAAGATAGTAAAGAAAACTATTTATTCACTTATTTATAAAAATTGTAGCTTCTGGTAACATGCTAATACATATTTCTCTGGCAAACAAAGTATATTTTCAGAAGTCTTGTAATGTAGAAATAATGACAAAACTTCCATGAAGAAATAAAACCAATTAAAGAGAGGTGTACTGTTTCAATGTTTGATTAAGTAACATAATAAAATAAATTGATTCAATTACTTCTCGGAACGCTCACCGATGAATATTCAATATGCAGTATGAAGAACCAGTTGTAAGCCTTATATCATATCATCTGTATCAAACACACCCATGAATTTTATATCTCGTGTTACGAGAACTGGATCTGCTGTTAAAGTTATTGCTAGAACTGTCAATAAATTAGGTATTATGAAGTTGCGATCTTACTCTAAAAATAGAATTCAACACATTAATTCATGTAGATGTTGTGGACGTTTAATTAGTTGAAAGTGATGCAATGATGCGGAATATTGGACTCATATTATCTACACACTATTGCCACCTCACAAGCAGTTGATTGATGTCACTCCTGTAAAGTCTCGTGGACAGGTAACAAAGATTCGATGAGTATGGTGGGTGAGGTAGAGTCTCCAGATCCAGCTAATGAAGTTTTAAAACTGTCGTATGAGAAGTGTGAAGTGGGCGGGCACTGTCATGAAGAAGAAGTGGACATGAGCTATTGACCAAACTTGTTGCTTTGTTGCCAGCTTTTCCATCATCGTCTGCAGCTCCTTACAATACACATCTGCATCAATCGTCTGACCGGCTCGCAAGAAACTGTAGTGGACAATACCGGCACAGGACCACCAAACTGATACCAATAGCTTTTTCTTAGTTGTATTGCGTGTTGGATCCAGCCACTGATACGAACCTTTGCGGTTATCGTACAGGATCCATTTCTCATCACAAGTCACGATGGGTTTCAAAATTCCTTCGTTTTTGTGACAATTCAATAACATAGTGCACACTTCGATGCGTTGTTGTCGGTGACGTTCTTTCAGTTCATACGGTACCCACTTTTCGAGATTCTTTATTTTGCCGATTTGACTCATATAAACTAACATTGTTTTATCACTAACATCAAACCCTGCTACTAACTCAGTTGTACTTTGAGATGGATCTGCTTCCACTGTAGCCTTTAATTCGCCGTTATTAACTGTGGTCGTAGGTCGTCCGTGGGGCTCATCCTTAAGATGGAAATTTCCAGAGCGGAAGCGTTCAAACCATCGACGCACGGTGCGATCGTTTGTAGTGTTTGGTCCATACACACTGTTGATATTGTGAGCTGTCTGACTTGCGTTGGTGCCGCGACGAAACTCATATTAAAAGGTAGCATGAATTTTCAATTTATCCATTTTATTTTTGAAAATAAAATGGATAAATTGTCTTGAAACAATCACATGAACAAAATTTAGCTACAGAAAAAACAAATAAAATACTGATTTTGAAATAAGAACATCGTAGCTATTAGATGCATGTTGTTTTATTTTGAAATTAGAATTAGGACAGAAGATACCGAAACTCAAAGTGGCCAGTAATAAAATCGGTCATTTAATAGGTAAGCACCTAATATTATTAGTCCTAAATTGTGAATAATCGAAGTATTAACCAAAATTTGTAGCCACAAATTGAATAAAATAATTGATTCAATTTGAATTTTGAGATTTGTATTAATTTGCCACCACTGTCTGATACCGAAACTCAAAGTGGCCAGTAATAAAATCGGTCATTTAATAGGTAAGCACCTAATATTATTAGTCCTAAATTGTGAATAATCAAAGTATTAACCAAAATTTGTAGCCACAAATTGAATAAAATAATTGATTCAATTTGAATTTTGAGATTTGTATTAATTTGCCACCACTGTCTGATAGTCTGGTCTAAAAGACAGTAGAGACAAACAACTATTATTACAGACCACTTACAGCTTCTTAATAGAATAAAAACATGTTTTTTGTACCGAACGTTGACCGTAAATCGCAAATTTCATTCAAGTACTTGTCACACCAATTTTCTTAATGATACATACACTGCTTTATATTCCAAGACCTTGAATATAATGAACCTGTATCTAAGAACGGGAATGTCTAGCATGTAGCGTGGTAGAAACACGGTAATTCCTTGTCATTATGGTATTATTTATAACCGTAGCAGGCGCAGGCACACCACCGGTGGAAAGGCAATGCATGCGCCGAGAACGCTTATAAAAAGTGTGCAGACGTGCCACCTCTTCGAATAATAAGTAATTAAGTATATGCCTATATGAGAAATACGATATATTTGATAAATATTATTTATTTTACGCTAGACCTTAAACTGTGGGAACTTTTTAAAAATCACAGTGATATTAAACAAGGTTTTAAATGTCTTCTCTGTAACATCTCTCACAGAAGACTACCTTGAAATGTATTGCATTTCCTACTTTATCGTATTTCCCCAATGTATGTTTCGGTAGTGAGTGAGATATGCCAGAGCCCATTCCCATCCCATCCTATCCCTCCCCATTTTCCCAGTCCATTCTTTGATATGCAAAAGTAGGCAGCGCATCCGGGGCCGTGCCAACGTTTGTTATTTGGACTGATGTTGGCATGTATCGCGGATGTCTATGGGCGACAGTATCCACTTACCATCAGGTGGACTGTATGCTCGTCTGCCGCCACAGCAAGATAAAACATAGTTATTAAAAAAATGTCGTCACCGTCGTTAACTTTATTAACATTACTTTATATAGACATATCAACTATTTATATATTATCAATTCCATGAACCTCGGTAACATTAACCTTTCAGAATACATCAACTAGTAGGCTCAAAAGTCACCAATACACCATTCTCTTCGCATCCACGCCTGTCTACTCTTCGTTTGCTGCTCCATCGTAATGCCGGAGGCGAGCCAACCTGTTCCCTCAGTGAGAGCAGTCATACGTCATTGGACTGACTTAAAATTATTCCTGAGTTATATCATAAATCATAGTAAACCGGTAATTAAGTCAGTCATAACCAGAACCTTTGAATAAAAAGAGTTGTATAATTTTTTCACATTAAATAACCATTTCGGCCGTGCCGCTCTGCCTAAACGATCATCGATAAAAAATTTTTTTTCTTATATAGTCTTTTTATTTAGTCGGTTTCCTGTGCCCACATAATAAATGATCACACGTGAATTGAATGTCTGTAACAATATTGGGACTGCGTAAGTATGTACGTGTTTTTGTAAAGGCCTTTCGGTATCATGGACTACCTTAATATTTTTTACCAATTTAGTATCTTATTTAACCTTTTTTTATCGAAAGAAAATCGCAGACGAGCAAACAGTCAACCTGCTGGTAAATCGATACTGCCGCAATCGACATCTATCAATCATCAATATGCCAACATCCAGAATAACAAATGTTGATACGTCTCCGGATGGCAAGGATGCGCAATAGAATATATAGCGGGACGAGAAGTATTTCCCACTTCCTACTTCCCAAGTGGGATGAGAAAAACTCCTTAGGAGGAGGGGAGTAAAGGATATCATGGGATAACGAGATTCCTTTATCTTATTATACTCTCTAATACATGGGACTGGAGGCGACTGGGACAGGGGAGTACAAAATATAGTGAAATGAGAAATCTGTCGATAAGATAAGTACCTTTCTGATTTTGATATTGAATCACATTCAATAATGATAAATGTAATGATTCAGTTAAAAAAATCTAGTTGACATTTAAATTTAAAATCGTGCTATGTTACGTGATACGTACGGTACCTAAGTATCGTACAGGCATCAATAGATGCCTGTTAATTCTTAATGTACCTTTCATGAACGTGCTGACAAAATATGGCTAAATGTGCTATAAACTAAGGCAGTGTACAAATCGATAATAAGCACAATACCACATCTCGATCTTAAAATTATCACACTTACATCTCAGAATGGGTGGAGATAAGAAGTAGCACGCGCTGCTTCGTGGGTGGTACTTAATGATAAATATAATCTTACCTACTACTTACCTAGCTACGAATGTAATTATGAAAGAAGGAGAATATTTTTAGTTTCAATAAAATCAACATCAAAATAAATCTATGTAAGGAAACCACTAATTGTTAATTAACTATTGAACTGTTTACAATTCGGAGTGTGAATCTTATACACCTCAAACGAAAATCATAGCATGTATCTGCGTGTAATGCAAAATATAACTACGTTGTTTCTAAAAAATAAAGATAGTAAGACGAGTGAATAAGGAATAGAAAAACATACACAACAGAATATTGTTTACAAAAAACATTCTAACAACGTGCGAAGTCTGGGCGGGCCTCTAATCGCCAATAAATTTTAAATAATCGGAAGCAACACAGAAGCCATTATTACTATAGTAGCTAAAGAACGCCTCCCGACGCATCAGCGTAACATATTACATAGTTTATTGATCACTCGAGCTCTAAAGGTAATTTGCTTTAATAACTTTTAAAACTCATTATCGTTCAAAAAATATCTACCCATTACACGGTAAAGAGTTATTTCACGCTTGTACGTATAGGTGTTAAATTTCTATTGAGTCTTTCCTTTAGTTTTATCTGTATGTTACGGTTATTGTAGAAAGTTTGTGGTTTATAAAATTTTATTGTGCATCGTGAATCAAGCGATAAGAGTATGCTTTTGTCTATATGGTTATGTACTTTTTAGTGTTGCGTAATATTTATTGTCGAAGTAATAGTCGAACTAAAGGAGAATGCCCATTTGTGGGCCCCTAATTTTACGATGGAGTTACGAGTATAGGAGGGTAACTATAAAATAAATCCGAAACATATTTTAAGGGAGTCTGTAAGAAAAATTTATGCAATTTGATTGTGGAGATTATATTTCATTAATTTTGTTAGTAATTGTATTGACATGTCCGACAACAGTTAAAAATATCCAACTGTCTTGCACAATCTTTGTACAACAAACTCTTTGTATGTAACAATAAAATAGTGTGGGACGGACACCCTTTGGCCTGGAGGACTAACAGTTTTGTGGAAAGTCACCGATAGTCGCTGGATGAGATGAGCGGAAACCCGTATTGGAAGAAGATCCAGCAATGTAAAGACGCAGACTGACACGCGGATGGTATAATATTAGCAAAGTAAACACAACGTAATGAATTTATTCTAAGTTTAAAAGCAAAAAGTAGAGCTAATGCATTAATATGACATTACACATATTGTATGTAATTGATGTGTAATTTTGTATTTTTTTTATAAAAAGAAAGTGGCAGACGAGTATATATTTCATCTGGTGGTAAGTGGATACTGTCGCCCATTGACACCCGCGGTACTTGCCAACATCAGTTCAGAATGACAAACGTTAACACGCCCCCGGATGCGCTGCCTACCATTATAGGTGTAGGAATGGATTCGGAGAAATGGTTAGGAAAATGGGGAGGGATAGAATAGTACGGGGTGGGAATGGGCTCTGGCATATCTCACTTACTACTGAAAGACGTACAGTACATTAGGGAAAAGTATAAAATGAGAAATGCAGTACATTTCAAGGTAATCTTCTATAAGAGTGGCATAACGAGGCCAGTGGAGTGCGCCCAGCGTCTGTTGGATTTTTACGTGCACTCTCCCCCTCATATGCTGATCAACGATTGTAAAGTTAAGTATGTGATACTAATAATAATCATATGAACAGTCACGTTAAAACCAAAACAAAATAATAAAAAGTCTTCAAAGTCAAGGATCGAGCAATATCCCGTTTTCTTTAAAACACTTTTTACCAGCAGAAAAACAAGAAAACATCAAGCTGTCGTCGGATTCAAAGAGATTACAAGTCTAAATGCAAGTCTAAAAAAGATCGGGAACCGATTTGACACAACAGTTTACAAAACAGTCGTAAAACATAAAAACGTAAATGGGACGACCGTTGCAGAAGTAGCGGCAACTTTCAAGGCTGTCCAGATCCTGAATAAATTAGAGTTCGTAGCCAATAAAAGTTTTAAACAAAAGAATCATAAAACGGTCCAACTTCGGTAGCAAGCAACAGGAGTGCCTCGGTGATTTACGACAATACAGGGACACAATTGCTTGAAACTTTTCAAATAAACTATGAATAGACACAAACATGTGTTCGGTAGTAAGTTTCCCGCAATGTGAAATGTGCGTTTGATGAGGGAAGTTTAAACATAAAGGCTGGTTTACATTTAATTAGTACTAACGTGAGCAATTGCGAAAATTTTAAACAGAACTGTAAAAAACGGAACATCAATAAAATCGGTTTTAAAAATCAAACTAATTGAATGTTTACGTAATAAAGAAGTAAAATATATCTATCATATATTACGTATTATCATTTATAAATTATAATATTATGTATGTAGGTATATGTTCTATTCATGTAATAAAATCGTTAGAAAGCCATACACTCTTAATTCAAACCATTCAAGTAAGGCATTACATCTGCTCTTTGTATATCAAACACTTGTGCAGTGAAATACTTCCTTCTCATCTCACCCCGTCCCGTACTTGAACATCCGTTTAATTACCCAATACTACCTATACTACGTCTTTCGTCAAGTGAAAGCAGGATGAGATGGTATGACACTGATAAAAATATTCTATTACTAATCCTTCACAATCCCCTTTTGTAAATCTAAATAAATAAATCTAAAGAATTTTTATCTAAATATTAAGAGTAAATCGGACGTCATCAATCGGACCAACGGACGTCCGATTTACTTTTTTAATATTTAGATAAAAATTGTCCTTAATATTTCTATACTACTTACTATTTAGTTAGATATATATTAGGTCTTACTTCTACTTATAGGTCGGTTCTACTTACTTACTTACTTACCTATGTCTAAAGAATACTTACTTTTACTAATTCAGGAATTAAGGAATTTAAAGAAACTGACTGCCAGAATATGACTGACTGTCAATCTACAAATTGACCAATGTTATTTATTTTTACTGATAATAACATGTATCCTAGATTTCCTTGAGCGACACTAACCGCTTATCATTGTGTAAACTATATGCTCGATTTTCACCTTCTTTATATATAAAGATATCCACTATATACTACTATACCACTATAAAACGAATGATATTGTTTTCCTCTCTCTTGATATACAAATAAGATATACAATATTCTTGTTGATATTGATTAAAAACATCATGGCGATTTCGTTTTATTTAGGTGCTTTTGCAAGTCCTAATTCAACTAATATTTTAAAGACATGCTTTTTTGTTAGTTTATATGTAAGGGATAAATAAATTCAAAAACGAACCGATTTTGAAAATTCATTCGCTTTTAAGAAGCAACAATGCAGTAGACGTAGGCTATATTTAGGTACCCTAGTAAATCGCTAATGATCGCTAGAAGCAAGGACGGGTCACTAGTACAAACTAAAATTAAGAAATTCTGAACTACTTAGATATATAAATAAATAATGTGCCTAACAATAAACAATTATGTAAATCTCTACTAGTCAAATACTAAGCAAATGTAAACCAAGCATAAGTTTTAAGGTAAAAGAGGGAAAAAAGACAATAATGGGCAAATTAAATTTTATTTGATGTTGTGCGACTGCTACCGAATGGTTCGTAGGTGGGGTAAGAGGGTTGTTGGCATAAACAGGACGACACATCGACAATAAAACGTCGCCTGTGTGTATATCGACGTTTATGTTAGTGTGTGTATGGCCGACGAGCTTCGGTTCTGGTCTGATGGTTGCATGTGTAATATACCGGCATGTTTAAAGAAATACGATTTTTAGCTTGACTTTTTTGCCGGCGAAATTAAAAACGGTTGTCTCTTTAACGTTCTTCGCATTTATGATTCTTTTAACATTTCAAATCACTTATACTAAAAGATATTTCTAATTGAAATAAGTGAATAACCCGTTGAATTGAGACCGAGGCTCCCAAGGTTCGCCGCCAAACATGATGCTCAGCTCTTCTCATCTAACCACCACCGCCGAACTGCTTCAAGTGGTCGGTCCACCGGGCCGGGGTGCGATATTGATCCTGAGGCAAATATGATCTACGCATAATGTCTTTCTTTTTTTTTATGAACGAAGGTGGCAGACGAGCATACAGTCCACCTGATGGTAAGTGGATACTGTAGCCCATAGACATCCGTGACACGTGCCAACATTAGTCCAAAATGACAAACGTTGGCACGCCCCCGGATGCTTTGGCACATCTCACTCACTACCGAAACACGTACGTACATTAGGGAAATAAGATAAAGTGGGAAATGCGTGGGAACGTGGCCAGTTGAGTGCGCGCAGCGGCTGTTGGATTGCAGCGTGCACTCTCCCCCTCATGTAATGCATGTACTACATGTTCAAAAAATTTAAACTTCAAATTCTTGTTAAACAAGCTAATACAAGCAAAACAAGAGCAAAGAAAATAATAGACCAAAAAGCTATTGTCACTAGGGTGATTATGGAAACAGAAGTTAAATTGCCATTGTATTCCTGTCAAAACTCAGTCAATGAGAAAAAATGCGCAGATGTAACAATGGCGCAATAAACTTAGAAACGGACTTTACAACGGCCAAAATATTTCTACTCCGGTAGCTATGACTTTTGTCTTTCGCCCCGACACGGTAGGTACGTTTATGGCCCATTTCGCCTTATTCTTTCTCGAGCTATTTTATTTTTTGTCGTATCTTAAATAAGACATAATGTTCTAAGAAACGGGACATTAGAATGGACCCGGGGCTTTCTCTTTTTGTGAGGGACACGTACGACGGATTTTATGGTCAATTGTTTTAGTTAGTCGTTGACGTGGCAAAAAGACGAACGAGCTTGGAAGCCGTCTTTGTTGATTTAGAGGCATGTAGTGTGTTAAACGTATTGAAAATGAAACGTGTTTTATGGTCCAATGCACACTTTGTACCGTGACGTGATGAGCGGGATCGGACGAGATCCGATAGTAATTAAAAGCAAGCTATATCATCTGAATATTAATCGCAAACATTCGTAATTGTATTATGACGCTTCTGCATGGTTGACGCTTGTAATTGTGCTTGTATAAAGGCAGCCCAATACACAGTACAAAAACATCAATAAAAATTCATTACACGTGGAGCTGTTGTTAACCCGTACGGAGGTATTGGAATTTTTGCGTCCCACAAACAATAGACAGATAGTAAAAGATCACTGAATTAGAACAAAATGGTGGCTGGCATACATTCCTTACAAATAGAATATTTTTACTACTCATGAAGACAGCAGTAGATTGGTGGTTATTTATTTATCTTATTTTTATTCTAAAAAAACCTTTATTGCACATAGTAGCATAAAAGGCTAACTTAATGTTTTGAGGCACGAATAATCATAAAATTTGGAAGAAACTTTTCAAACAATCCCAAAAACAAAAAATTCTATGTCTATACATAACGAATTACTGGCAAGGTCGCCGTGTAGAGTGTTGCGCGGAAGATAAATGATACGACCACGTTTGACTGAAGCACGTTTATTACTGAATAGTTGAACTTACATTTTAGTAGATATAACGAACAACCGCTACTAACGAACAAAAGACTCTACTAACGAAAAAAAAAGGAAAAAAATTGGACTCCAAAACATTTTTAATCGGAAAACCTTATATGCCGTTGGGGCTTGTAAAACTCTACAACTTTTGTATAAATACTTTTTTCTTAAACGAATGGAAAACAGTGAAATTTTTCTTCCGACCGGTCTCTATCCATCGGTCTTTTTAAAAATAAAAATATTTCTGAAGTATATAAATTGGACTTTATGACGGGTACTTAAGGAGTGAAGTTTTTGTTTAATTATTATAAAAATTGTGTATAGTGCATTTTGTGGTTACTTTTACTCTGTGGTATTTTGCAAATAGTGACAGTTTATTAAACTTAAGTGTTTTCTGTATGTGATGTTTGTGATAATCAAATAAAAGCATAGGACTGCGTTTTTCGTGTGCTTCCAAGGAGTCCCCTTCTGTTCTAAGTGAACCTACTATCAATTTACTGAGCGACTCATGACTAACTTCTACGGGACTGGACATTGAAATGATGCGTTTTAAACATTGAAATTATTTATCATGAAGAAAACTTTACACTGGCAGAATGTGCTAATTGCACAATTGCCATATATGAAAAGAAAAAAAGTTATAAGTTACAAACAGTTACAAATTACTGTCACTAAAGAGAATCTAGCTCACCTTTAAATTTGTACTGCAATTCTCATCATATCCCATTCCCCACGTGTGAGATATGCCAGAGCCCAATTCCATCCCCTTCTACGAGTATTCTATCCCTTCCCATTTTCACAACCCTTTTCTCCAAATACATTCCTATATATTCACAGATAGGCAGCTCAATCAGGTGCGTGCCAACGTTTGTCATTCTGGAATAATGTTGACATGTATCTCAGTTGACCATGAGCTACCATGGTCCACTTACTAGCAGGTGTATTGTATGCTCGTCTGTATGCCTTCTTGCTATATAATGATATACTTTGTTTTCGTAAATAAATCTTCATTTTCTCTTTTCATGAGGAAATAGGTAGATCAATATCTTTAGAATAGACAGCTTACTGCCTATTGTACCTATGTCTATTGCTGCGATAGTAATTTCGTTTACTCACGAAACATGTTGCGCAAATGAGTTTTGACGAATTCAAATATTCATGGAAAGTGTGAAATGGTTCTATCGACTAGTGAAAGTAACTTACTTAAAAGGTCTGTCATATAAACTGTTCCTACTGGACCGTAAAAGATCGCAAATGTCTTTATAATGTGTGGTTTTAAATTTCAGTGACCGCAAGTGAAAGTATGATCTACATTTTAGTTTAGTGCACGTGAAGAAATGATGCGCGATGTATTTAATGTGACAGTGTGGCTACGAAACACAGCGGCTGGAAACACTATATGGCTTTCATTCGTGAAGTGCTAAATGAAAGTAAAGTGAAAACACATTCACTGGTCTAAATGAGACCTATCAAATTTTGTGCACGAAGTTCTATTGTCATTTCATGTGAACTGTGCTAATTAAACCCACTTAAAACAATAGTTAAGTTATAAGATTCCAGACCGTCTGCGAACATTGTCATTCCTTTTACTTTCTATCCACAAATATGGTAAACAAGCATGTAATGCGCCTGACGGTAAGTAACTACCCTTGACCTTGGACATCAGCGATATGTTAAAAGGAAAACTTAGGGGTTCCGAATCAGGATTCGGATTCAAGCACATGACAAGCAACAAATATGAACCTTACATTCTATATACTTACGAGTAATAAGTTTAATAACTCATTTACGAAAGCAAAGAAGGAATCGTGCAAACATTCGGCTGGCCAATGCTTTACTTCTCTTCTTTAAAATGTGATCAATCACTCACAAATATATTATAATTTCTTTAAACGAAAAAAAATCTTTAAATGTTACGAATTGTTTGCTTGAAGAAACAGTAAAAAATAATGTTCAAAATAACTAACAACGCGTAGACAAATTATTTACCTAGTTGTAAATAATTGTTACAAACTTTTTATTTTCGGGAGAATTGTTTGACGTAGGTTTTATAAAAATAGCTTGTCAATGTAGATTTAAGGAGAAAAATAAACAAGTCTGTAAAATTGTATAGATAATATTTTTAACTTTAAGTAGCTAAATAACGTGAATAAGAGTGGGTAAATCACTTGTTTGACAAAGTGAACGACACGTGCCGCGAACGGCGTGTCGTTCACATTATCAAAGACGTGTTTTAACAGTAAAAGTCTAGAAGTAGCCATTCTCGACACTTATTCGTGGGTATGCGGGCTCAGGGACTAACCCTAAGTTTGTACTTAAGTAAGGATTTTTAATTATCACTAGTTTATCGAAAATGGAAAATGTAGCGAGGAGAACCCGGGAGATGGAGAATTACTAGAATTTTACAAGAAGAATCTGGGATTTATGGCCCGAAACCCTTTTCTATTGTAACAGGAGCCCTGTGCCTGATTGAGTAAGGACGGTTTTGCAAAAACAGTTGAAAACAATCAAAATAAAAAAAAAATTGGTCGCATGATGCAATGCACGGTAGGTTCCATCTCTTGCGACTTATAATACAAGATACAAATACACCTTGGCTCGTAGATTCTAGGGAATGCTTCGGGATGAGCAGGAGTCTCTCGTGTGAGGATAGCCATACCGACCGCCAAGCTCCGTTAGGAGATAGTACCACAAGAAGAGAAGAAGAAGATTAATCGATTGAAGCAACTCCCACTAAAAAAAAAAGAAATTCAAAGAATTGAGCATTCAAAGAACTAAATTATTGGTAGTACCAAAGTTAATGGTTGTGTGAAATTACAAAAATACCAGTATATAGGTATTTTGTTTTCTATTTTTCATAATCAGTATATCCTTTTTTTTCAGAATGGCTAAATTCTTGTGGCCCTAGTGGCCTTTCAAGAGTCACCGGACATTTATAGTTTATGGCGAGCGCAGAAGGCGCTCAGTCAGGAGCAAAGAGTGTGTGCGGCAACGAGCCTAAGGGCTCCCTCGCCGGTAAACCGGCTGAAGGAACGGACTTCGGACCAATTAGTACTGGGCCCACGTATGACCCTAAACCACCTCGTGATTGTAAAGTGATTGTATTGTAAACTGGTATAGATCTATATATAAACTTAAATATTTTTGTGATGGTTTTTTAACATAATTTGGCGCTAATGAAGAAAATGCGTCATCGACCATAAACCCTATACAATACACATCGCTCAAGCTACCAAAGTAAACTCTTGTCACAGGTGCTCGCAATGAACTCGTCATTACGCTAATTACCAACAACAATAATGATTTGGAATTTTCATTTCAAAAACAAACGTTCCCACGCCACTGCAACAATTTTGTTTACCTACTGCACAAACATTAGCATTTGTAATTCAGCAAACAGTTGAAATTGCTGTGTCATGGCGAATATTAATGGCTCGCCAAATAAACTTGTATGACACTTGGCCAGCCCATGGCGACGCTCCAGTTTTGAAAGATGATGTGTACATTTTCTTTTGTAATGTAATGACTCGTTCAAAAGACGTTTTGCTTTAGGTTGAGAGTTAGTTATGGTTTGAAGGTGAAACTTGCCTTTCGTATACGAGCTCAGTGTAGACAATCGTACAAGTTCTCTTGAAGATACATTTTCATGTATCTAGGTTTATCGTACACTTACGAGAAACTGGCTAGTTTGTACGAACCCCGTTACAGGGGGGGGGGGGGGGGGGTAGATAACGACAGTAGTATTTTTTCTGGACTTTAGACTTCATTGCTGCTGCTCGGCTCCTGAATAGTAATTCTTCAAATTCAAATTCAAATTATTTATTTGGCTGGTAAAACAAGATGTTAAAGTTAAATACATTGCCCAACATTTTCTGACTAGGTATGCAATAGGTATGCAAAAGTTATATGTCATATATGTCAAGATAATTAAATTGCGTTGCGCAATATACAGTTGCGCTCGAGAAGCCGAAGAGATAACATCTCTCCGAAAGTGAACGCAGTCACCACTGAAGATGTCAACCGCAGTTGTTGACGAAACGTTTGGAAAAAAGAGAGGAGATTCCAGAAGATCTCGGCCAAGTAGCCCGGAAGATTCAATTAATATGGACACCGGCCGAGAAAGCCTACACTCCACTATAAGATAATTAAAGATTAAAATGTCATGATGAATTCACATTACGATTAAATTTATCATTGATTGTATAAAACCGTTTCTTTAATAAACAATCTTTCAATTTTCTTTTACAATTTTTTTTATGAGGTCTTTTAATTCCTTATAGTTTTATACACTTTTTCTAGGACTAACCTGTCGGGTTGTCTGGGGTTTGTGTGGTGTAGTCCTTTTGAACATATTTATATGGCATTTTACAAATAAAGTACCTCAGAAATATACATGCAGGGAAGTGTAGTATATTTCTTTTTTGGTCGTGATGGTTTGTATGAATTTAATGGTGATATTCCAGAAATTGCACGAACACATTTCTTTTAGCAAATAAAAGCTGTTTTAAAGTCGGTCGAGCCTCCCCAACCCAGCAAACCATATCTCAATACCGAAGCGACAAATCCATGATAGGCTAGCAACATTATGTGTAACGTGGAAGTTTTCCGTAGTCTACTTATTACATAAACATACTTGTTTAATTTATTGCGTATTTGATCTACTTGGGACTTCCAGTTACAGAGCTCATCTAGAATTACACCCAACAGTCGCGAATACTCAGTTTTTTTATTTGTTTCTCTTTCTAGAATAAGTTTAATTCCACACATTTTGTATATTAAATTTTATTAATTTTGTATATTTATTTAATTTTGTATATTAGTTTTATTTAAATTAACAGTCAAATTATTTTTCTCTAGCCAGTCAATAATTAATTAAATTATATTATTTAAATCGTCTTCATGGCTATCTATATTGGCTACTTGTATATAATTATTATTGATATGTCGTCTGCGAATAATGTGCATGGATGTAGGGTATCTCTGGTAAGTCGTTGATATAAATTATGAATAGAAGAGGCCCTAGAACGCTGCCTTGTGTCACACCATATCCGTTAGTTCTGTTTACTGGTTTGTAGTATGTTATATGTGAGTTTTTCATATAACTAGCTACTTCTGCAAATTGTATTCCATCTTATAAATAGGTTTCCAGCCCTTTAAGTTCTGGCCCTCTTATACCATAGGTTTGCAGTTTCTCCACAAGTATCTAATGAGAAACGTAATCAAATGCCTGTGTCATATCAAAGAATACAACACTTGTAGGTTTCCGAGCATCTAAATTAGTAATAATATTACGTACTAGGTTAAAAATAGCAAGAGTAGTTGACTTTCCTTTTTGAACTCCATTTAGTTCTCTTTTTTATTATATTGAATGTAGACATGAATGAAATAAGTCTTATTTATATTGCCTTTTCAAAAATCTAGAAAATTACTAGAACTATAGTCTATAGTTTTCATATCTGTTCATATCTGTTATGTAAACGGGTTACTCACGATTTATTATATATTTACATGAACATGAACATGAACCGTGGTCACGGCGAGACTGTGGTGGCGGGTGAAGGTGTTGTTGCTATTGACAGACAAATCTGTCTACCCTCCGTCGTGTTCGTTTTTCATTCACCTGCCTGCAAATTCAGCACCTACAAGGAACTTAATCAACAAAAACAAGTTCAGTTCGGGTTCTATATTCTTATATATAAACAAGTCGTTCTATATTAGAAAGCAGTGTACTAGACGTTTAGTAGCACTATTAACTGTGTACCATGTTGTCTTTTGTAAACTAGTTCTGATATTTTTTTTCTTTAAAATTTCTAAAAAAAGTTTAAAACTTAGTCAAGTGACTCGAATTTCTGGAAGAGCACTAATACTGTCTAGGGTGGGCCGTACCTCAATAGAATTATTCTGCGACTATCGACCGTTTATACGTTACGCCATGTTCCGCCATAGAGAGTATGGTTATCAATTGCCAATCGAGCTTTACAATTCTTTTGCATTCGTAAAGGAGTTGATACGGTGATTTTCACGTTCAATTTCATTTCTCTAACCGAAAATACAAGTTTGGTTTACAAACTTATATTTTCAGTATATACCTGTTTAGTATATATCTATCGCCTTCTTATAATGATATCAATCTATTAATGATGTCATACATTAATGAGGTCTTTGTCTATCTTGCAGAGAGCTATATAAATAAGTCATACTCAACATTTTTTGATTTCACGTAGGTACATTTAATTTATAGTAGATAGGGATATAATGATCTATAAATAGTACAATACCCTATTATTACTACTATCGACAGTAAAACAATGTTTTGAGTTATTATAAATAACATTCTAACATTCTAATAGAGTCCTCGTGTACTCTCTAGCTTCGCAGCTTTACGGAATTATTAATGAACATCGACCGAACTCTGTTATTTATGCGTGAATAATTATAAAGAGAATATTCAATGGCGGCGAGCAGCTATTGTAAATAATTGTTTTCTTTTGTATAGGTATAAAGAATCAGGTTATGAAACGATTTTGTTCATTGTTCGGTTAAACGCGCGTGGAAATTATTTTATGAAGGCTTTATAAGAAGATTGAAGGTACGTCAAACTGTAGGTTTTCCGGTGACAGTATTTATATAGTAGAATAGACAGACAGATAGGCTGTCCATCTGATAGTACGAGTAAATGCTCAGTGTCAAAATATATTTGAAATATAAATAATAAAGAAAATATAAAGTAAAATAAGAAAAGTGTAGAACAAACCTATGTCCTAATCTATCGTAGCTATGTGGATATGTTTAAAAGAAACAAACTGAAACAAATTTTGTTTGGATAATAAAAAGGTTATCAGTGTCACAGTAATATTTGTAACCTACGGGAAAGACGCACCCGCTTCTGATAAACAAAATTTGGGTGGGGACAAAGTGAATTAAAAAATGAATTATTTAGTTTTTAGCATAGCTTGTAGCTAAAAACTTAATAACAAACACAACATATTAATTTTCTTAAAGCTAAATGTATGTTCCCACATAATGATATGTAGCTAAGTAGTAAGAACATTTGAGATACAACTTAGGTAGTAAGTATAGTTATAGTTGATGAAGTAAACAAGTTACAAACTGGAAGTTTAATCAAATTAAATTTAGAAACATAGACACGAAGTACTTATGTATGATACTGGGACTACTGAATATAAAACAATAAAATATTGTGCTGCATAAAATGTATTATATAACTAGTATATTGTCTTTGGCTCCACCAATATGGAAACAAAGTAATTTTATTTTTATAGAAAAATCGGCAGTCGAGCACACAGTCCACCCGATGGTAAGTCGATACTGTCGTCCATGTGTAGGGTAATGTGGTTATTCGGGTGCACCCAGCGGCTGTGGAAATGCAACGTGCACTATCCACCTACAGTTGATATACTTTGTCCCCATGTAAAAACGAGCTCCGTGGAACAAAGTGAAATAATCCGCTTTTGCGATGTGTTTGGGACGTAGGCATAAGAATATCTAATAATAAATAGGTAGGTACTCGTATTATTGACTATTCTTATGGCGTAGGTACGTGTTATATAATTTGTACTAAGTACACTAGCAACGTTTATATACGGTAAAAGTATGTGCTATAAGAATTTAACTACTTTTAAAAGCATAAATATTTAATAAACTTCGTTTTGCTGTTGAAGGCTTCTTTTTTGTCCATTCATCGTCATATCAAATATATTTATAGAATTCATAGATATTTTATTGTAATTACTTGTTGTAGTCGTTATTATAAATTAACACATAGACGCCACATAGACAAAGCACATTTTCTATGTTTATGTAATCTTTATTTTCAATTTTTCCTTCACTTTGTACTTGTGTATTGAATCTACAATTGTGTATTATCATATAGGTAGGTATTTATTTTATATTTCTTTTTTATCATATTGTATTGATATTATTTTGTATTACTTTGTTGTATAGCCTACCTTTTCCTCTAAGTCAGTGGTTCTTAACCTTTCAGACATGAGGGACCATTTGACTCAGTTCATTTATCATCATGGACCACATGGTTTGATGAGAAAGAAATAAAAGTTACTAACAATCAATAAAACATTATATGTTTTACTAAGAATTAAGTACTTGTAGGGAGTAGTAATTACAAAACGAAATCAATGTTCGATTAATTATACAAATATTACCTTCACAAAAATTACATTATTAACGAAATTTTTAAGCTTATATTTGTCTTACTAACTGCTGGATTCTTT
This sequence comes from Sesia apiformis, assembly GCA_914767545.1. Lineage (NCBI taxonomy): Eukaryota > Metazoa > Arthropoda > Insecta > Lepidoptera > Sesiidae > Sesia > Sesia apiformis. The sequence continues at coordinate 5,798,423 of OU611958.1, forward strand.
ATTCGGCATAAAATTTAACACAAGCCATTGATTAAATTAATTTGCTATATATTTTTTTGGTTAAATGACTTAATAAGTTTACGGACTACTCGTAGACTCCTGATGGATCGCCAGTGGTCCGCGGTCCACCGATTAAGAACCACTGCCCTATGCATTTCACTACGCGTTGGTTATCTGGAAGAGATCGTTTTTAGCCTTAAGACTGCCTTTAGCTTCTGCATTAATTAGTTGCAACAGGAATGCTATAAAGAATTTACATTCATTCATGAATCCTCATAAATTCGACCTCCGAGTAAAATACTCACACAAACAAATTACCACTTCTGTAGTTACATTTTGAAATATTGACAATTTTCTACGTAATTGCCGACATTTCGAAAGATTGTGAAGATGTTAAATAGCTTTGAAATTGTGTAAAGAAGAAGAATACTACACGGGGTTCCTAAGAAGCAGTGTTTTGCAACTGAAATCTCGCTTGGCTGGCAACGCCTCACTAGCTTCAAAAGCAGACATTAGAAATTACACAACTAAAAAAACTGATCTGATGCAAATGTAACCAGCAGTTATCATTAGGATTAAGTAATACCATAATTCCATTAAACAAATATCTGTCAATTTTGATGGAAATATCTCATCATTATCGGGCACCAATAATTAAAAAACGATGACTGCAATGGTCAAGGATATTCATTCGCAATAATTAAATTGTCAATTATAGTGCAGCTCAAAGGTAAATATAGGAGGAGTTTTAGGAGGGTTCACATATAGGAGTTTTGAACCATAGATTTACTAAGCAACTTCGAGGATATGTAAGTGAATGTTAGAAATATAATTGGTCAATCGACCTCTGAACTAATATAACGTTACTGAAAGCTGAATATATTGAAATATATAGAGTTACACCACAACCTACATGTCATCAAAATACTTATTTCCACTTTACTCTCTAAGGTTTTTTGACAGAAATCGCTTTTAGCGATAAGAACGCTTTTTGTGCATATTTGTGTCCACAATGGGTGTTACCTATTGTTTTTGGTGTTCAATATAAAGTTTTATCTATCTATCTATTAATTTAGCATAAGTTTACTAAAGTATTGCCGAGGATTCATGAGCAGAATCAATGGTTTCAGACTTTGGGAGAAGTTCTGACACATCCTATATGAATACATAAATTTTATATTTGTGGTAAATAATCACGCAATGAGCAAACTTTATCAATATGTGACTAATTTTCAATGTGGTGAATATGCAATAAACTCTTCGCATCGAGCCCGCCCACACATACAGAACACACACAAAATACACATCCCGACCGACAGTAAAAGACATCGGCTATGATCGGCTAGCTTCAGTTTTGTGGAACGTCGTCTCTGTCGTACAGGCACACGACAGAAATGACGCTCTACAAAACCGGAGCAAGCCGATAGTCTCTTTCTAAAGGCCGATGTGTATTACTTTCGGCCGGGATGTGTAGTTTGTGCGTGTTTTGTATGTGTGCGCGGGCTCGAAAGCGAAGAGTTTGTTGCATATTCGCCACAATGAAAATTCGTCACATATTGTACTACTTTGTCTTTTGTTGAAAAATAATCTCTAACAGATAAATATTCGGTGACTTATGCATGTATGGCATCAAAACATCTAACTTAACAACATACTCCCACATTCCCACAGCTTTTGACTATATCATTTACAACAGTTTACTATGTAATGATCCTGTGATAGATTTCAATAATTAAACTATTACCCAGCAAACAACAATATACTAAATGTAGAGCAGTTCAACTGGTAACACGAACCAAATAATCGATGTTACGCCGCTGTATTTGAAAGCAATTTCGCATAATTTGGTTACAGAATAGTAGTAATAGAGTAGAATTATGGAGCACACAGTAGACAAGAGTGGTGATGGCCTAAGAGTTTTATTCTCGACTCCTATTCGTGAGTTGGCGAGTTCAAATCCTCGACCTCTATCACAGAATTTCTACTTAAGTATGGATTTTTTAAAAATTCACACTTAAAAATCTACATTACTTTTTCTTATAAAAAAGGCGGCAGACGAGCATACAGTCCACCTGATGGTAAGTGGATACTGTCGTCCATAGACATGCGCGATTAATGCCAACGTCATCCCAGAATGACAAACGTTGGCACGCCCCCGGATGCGCTGCCCACCTTTGCAAATTAAGAAATGGATTGGGAAAATGGAGAGGGATAGGATGGGACGGTAATGGGCTCTGGCATATCTTAGTCACTACCGAAACACGTACGTACATTGGGGTAATACGATAAAGTAGGAAATGCAGTACATTTCAAGGTAGTCTTCTGTGAGAGAGGGGTAACGTGGCCAGTCGAATGCGCCCAGCTTCTGTGATAATGCAGCATGCACTTACCCCCTACTAATCTATTTCGTGAGGAACCCGCATGCTCTAGAAATAAAAGAAATCTGGAGCATGTGTATCCAGCAATTTGCACTGAGCGCACGTGATTATGGCCCGAAACCCCCCAGTGATTTACTAGGGGAGGTCTGTGTCCTGCACCTGCAGTGGTATACTGATACAGTTCCAAAAGATTATATACTGTCAAATAATGATATTATTATCACATAAACTCGCATTAATTACATTATAGGTAGGCAAGTAACGCGGTTAAATTACAAATTCGTATTAAAACTAAACTAAGCCGCGACTCCACGCTCCTCTCGGTAAGCGGCTTACATACGATACATAAATTAGCACCTCAGGTGTTTGACGATTACGTAAGAACGACTTAAAAAGGTTTTCAGGACTAGCAAAACTTGTAGGTATTATCTGTATTTCATTCTAAATGAAGTAACGAATCTTGTAATCGGGTCAGACATCACCAAGAGTCTGCGCGAGGATGCTCTGCGCTTCGCTTCGCCAGGTCTGCACCGGCTCTAAAAATGAATTACGCATTTCGTTCGGATGCTGATTAAGTACTACTTGATTAACATCCGATCTGAAGTGATCGCCTACTATCAGTTGATTGTTGCACTATTTAGTTTATAGGTTAATATCGTTTAGTTTGTAGCACTAACACTTGCTGTGGATTTGTGTTGTTCTATTAAATAAATAAAATAGTACAGAATAAAATAAAAAGAAGAAATCTAGAATGAAAGTAACATCGTCTCTTAAAACGTAAAACATTGACCAACCAAACGATCGAATACTAAGTCTTTACAGAACAAACGGCTTTCCGCCCGACACTACTACGACAGAGTCCCTCATCATTCCGATCCTCTAGTAGTTGCCAGCCCAACCTATGTTCCCGATAAAAATGATTCTCCCCGTTACCGTCGTGGTCGTCGTCCTCGGCACATCCTAGATGACCCCGACGACGAAATCTGCCAATGCGGTTCTTACACTACACTCACAGGCTACACATATACACCGTCCCCGCCGGCGGAGACGAGGACGTCACCCTCGCTACACCGTGAACACACCAGCCTTCAGCAACACTTATGCCAGGTATCGGCACGTGCCTGGGCGCTTCTCACCGTCACACGATCCCGCAGTACCCTCCCAAAGCAACGCCCTAAGCCGAAGTCCATTTCTTTCGCCGGTCTATCGCCCTTAGGTTCGTTGCTGCACTCTTTGCTTCTGGTTGAGCGCCTTCTGCGCTCGCCCTAAACCATACTTGTCTGGTTGCTCTTGAAATGCCATTAGAGCCACAAGAATTTAGCCATTCCGAAAAAAATAACCTTACATCACGCCAATAATAAAAGCAACGTAGTAATGCAATATTCTTTAGCGTTAATCGTTCGACATTTTAGATTAATTGTTTGCAAACCGCAAAAAAGCGTTGTAATCGTTCGAATGCTTGTTTGGTTCATTCATTAGTAGCAATTATTTTTGACACGCCTTCGCTGAAAACAAACAAATTCGTTACGCTTGATGTCTGTAGTCTGTATCCATACCCGACAAAAAGCAAATTTATGGCTATAGGTACCTTAATTCATAAGTATTTAAAGACTATAATCGAATAGTTTTTGGTATATTTGTCTTGCTGATTTTACCTATTGCTGATATGGAGTAATTAATTATTTTAAATTCAATAATTACACAATTAAATGACTGGTGATACTAGAAATTTATCCATGAAATTAAAATGAAATAATTTTGAAAAATAATTGAGTTTAGAGGGCTTAAATTCAAAGTTACAAAAGGATTACGGTATTAAGGACCTCACCATCATAATAGTGCCATTACTTTCACGCGTGAGTGACAGAGATAGATAGCGTGCACTCCCCAGTTCAAATACCATCAAGCTCATACTCGTATCTAACTAATTTCCTAATGAAATTGAAATTAATTAAACTCATATCCCCTGAATTTCTTATTAGTATGGGTTCATTGTCCCTCTGGTTCTCGAATAAGCCATTAAACATTCAGATACAGTAAACCATCGTATTACTATGTCGCAGAGTAGTGTGAATGTGCCACAATTAGCATACAAAAAGCATTAAAGACGCAACGTAATATGAAATATCACCAAATTTAACTTCAAATACCAGATTTACCACAACTTCAGCTAAATTCTTGTGGCCCTAACGACCTTTCAAGAGTCACCGGATAAGTTTAGTTTAGGGCGAGTAAGGTCCTCAGCAAGAAAAAATATATGGTGCAACGAGCCTCTAAAGGGCTCATACGCCGGCTAACCTGCAGAAGGAACTGACCTCGACTTAGGAGAGCATTGGAGGATCACGAGTCGGTGAGAAGTTTCCCAAATACGTGCCGATACCTGGTACAAGTATTGGTTCAAGCCGATGTGTGTTAACTATCTGTCGGGGGGGGGTCCTCGTCTCCGCCGATGAGGTTACTACCTATAGCTAAAAACACGACACCTCAGCACCTACAAGATAAACCAAATCTATTAAACCTCACTGCCATAACTCTTCATAAGATCTATTGTTAGTCCGGGCACAGATTGTATGAGCTAATAGTGTATTAAGTATTCAGCGTAGATGTACTACTAGGGCCATATCTACCTGACAGTGAACGCCTCACTTTAAATGTAAGAGTTACTCGTACTTCACGCGACTAACCTGATAAGATTACAGTGAGTATATTTGACGTGACTATGACTGAATACTTGTTATTAATACATCATATTAAAACGCAGCACCTCCCAGTATGACATATTTCTTTGTGGATGCTGGCTGTTTCAAAAACTATGATGGATGTGATAACCAATTTAAAGACGTCGTTTTATCAATATCAAATGTTGTAGCAATATACCTTTCATACCGACAATAAAATTGCTTTCTTACATCTCATATGAGGCTTTACTCATCACTAACTCATGAGGTAACTCGAGTAACTCAACACTAGATGGAGGCGGCAGGAACAGTGGGAGCTGTGATCACGCGCCGCGCCGGATGCGGCGTCCGGTGGCAACCGGTGGACACGGTAATAAAAAAGTGTATTGACTTCTTTTTGAATAAATCCCATGTCTAATACTTATTCAGGTAGAGTAACCAAATCGCAATACTTAAGGCGCAATACTTCAGATATAAGCGCCTGCGATAACGATAATGTCTAGGCAATATTCCGCCGGGTACTTTGTACGAGTACCGCAAGTCCGGCGAACTCCCAAGGGGAGCGATTATCGCATAGGCACGCGTTTTACCGCATGGGTACTAAGCGATACTGTTAACACTGGGCCTAGGCCGCTATATGCGCTACATTGCTACCCGGTTAGCGAATATCGCCTATGATTGAACGAAGGAATTATCGCGTACCCACACGAATATCGCTACCGCTCGAATATCGCTGATATCTGTACAGGCCTTTAAGGGTGTAGATTGTTGGCCTGAGATCTCGATTTCGAGCGACCGCAGCGCCAAAGTTTAATGTAACATCCGACGGGGCGGATGAATGACCTAGAGAGCGCGATTTTCAAAATGTTTTGCAACAAACGTTCCACGTTGAGAAATTGTTATTGAACTTGAATATTTACAGCATAACAATAACGTTGAATTTTTGGAAACTAGCTGTTGATTCTTTTTAATAGATTAATAAGAGTAGTTGAGACACAATTTTTATGTTTTTCTATCATTTGACATCTGACATTTTTGTATTCTACTTACCTAAAATTCCAACTATTTATTTATTTGTAATTTCACTACCAAAATTTATTCTAATTCGTAAAATATTCATTCAATAAAATAATTGCAAATTCAGTAGGAAGTGTGTTTATCTCTACGCAAGGAAATGTGCCTATTGCGTAAACTCAAATACTTACTTTTTGTTTACGATCACCTCGTCGATATCTAAAAAAAATCCTAGGGTTTTAAAAAAAATGTCAATAAATGAAACACAAGTATAAAAATGATTTATTTACTACACAATAACAAATATGAGTCGCCATTACTCGCTATCTCAAAAGCGTGCTAGGGTTGTACAAAAATTAGTAAATAATTCATTTATTTACTAATTTTAACAGAAGTTTGTAAATTAACTAATTAAAAGTATGTAATTAAACAATAACGAAATATGAGTTCAAAATTCTAATGGTTTTTCATTCGATTACGGATCAAGTTCTGATTTCTGCTAATTTGATGATAAAATCAATGGCTATCACAAAACCTATCAGAATGAAAACGTTACCAGCTGCCCGATTCACGTAAGTAATAAAAACCGTAGCGCAGTGACGTCACTTCGTTTTTTGCAAATTTAGCCCTTTTAACCGACTTAAAAAAAGGAGAATTCTCAATTCGCTGTATTTTTGAACCAATTTTTATGATTCTTTACACCAGGTAACTCAGAAATTGTATAGTAATTGAGCTATTGGAAGATTTATGACAATCCAAGACTAGATAAGTAAGTGCGTTTAAAACAGAAAACCAAAAGGCGATTTCTAAGTTCCTAAGTTAAAACGACTTTTGGACTGGCGTGTTTACGTGAATCGACTGGCTGGGTAGTTAAGTTACCTGTATCTTTCAAAATCATTAGGCGTTCTTCTCTTTCATAACACGTAAAGCTCTTTCTTTCCTCTCTTTCATAGCCTCTATGATACTGGGCGCGTCACGAATGGGCATGCTTCGTGACTGCCGAGGATCAACTAATTCTGGAAGTAGGCAATCGTAATAAAACCTAACTAATTTCATCTCCATTTTCTCCTCCCAAAATTTGTCGTCCTTTTCTATAATATAAACTTTCATAGGTACAGTAGCACCAAACCAGATGCCAAGCATGCAAACGTTTCTTTTAGTAATATGTACCTGTCCCTGAATTTGGAAATACCAGTTATGATTTTTATTTATGACATAACCCTTGGAAGCCTTGTCCTTAACCCAAAAGGTATGTTTGGCCATTGCTTCATCAAGAGTCATGCCAGCTAAAGAATGTGGGCACTTAATTTCAATTAAACCGTTTGCATAAATGCCATCTGGTGTAGTATCAAGAAATTCATATTGATCGTCGACGAACAAACCGCAACCTTGTATACTAATATTCTCTTGAATTTCTAACTGTTTAATTGCGGTTTCTTCGTTTTCGATACCGTACCGTACAGCAGGCAAACTGGAGATATTACTACCATAAACGATTTTACGAACAAGAACAGCACAACTTGTGCTCTCTCGTTTTTTACAAACTTCCCCGAACGATGATGAGGTTAGTAATTTTCTCCTTGTACTCATCCACTCAGAACTACTTCTTTGCAAATGGGTCGACCTTTCAAGCTCCTCTCTTTCAGCACAAGACAACTTTAAATCGGCTAAAAAAGATGACTTGGCTTTCTCATATAATTCTGGACTCAGATCAGGTTTTTCGCAGTTTGGTCCATAGTGAGCGTCTTTCGATACAGCGCTGTGGCTCTTTTTCAATCTTAATTTAGGTTTAGCAATTAAACGGATTCTACGATTACAATTTTCCACTTTCGCGATCAAAGGATTAGGACTAGATTTAAATATTACTTCATGAGTTTTACTATGAATCGATCCTGTATTAAAAGACACAACAGCAGCTGCGCATCGGCCCGCATAAGAACCACGGGAAGAATAATTTACACGCTTACCCCCTACTAATTTGGCAATCACTGCGTTAAAACTTTCAACTATATTACTTGTACAATTATGAATTAAACTTCTAGAATGATATGACAGTCTTTTACTTAAAATGTGTACCGCGTCCATTAATCCGCATCCAACAATTGCTGGAAGCAACCCAACAGGTTCTATTCGACGAGTATCAGGTCTACAGAAATACTCCTTGCAATATTGGTGATTACCAAATACGTGTTGTGGACCATTTAGGATATCTTCACTAAGATTTTTTATTTTTTCTTCGAGTGACTGATTTTGATCGCCCCAATATTTAATAGCGCATTTTACACCCGTTCTTAAACGCAAATACCTTTCTTTTAGGAATTTCCGCAATTCGCAAGGATACTTAGTGTCTTTCGACAGTTTCTCCAAGCTATTGCAGTAGTTTCGTAAAAGATGATTTTTGCATTCAATTTTCTCTACTGTTAAATTACCGTACGGTCGCGAATCTAATATTTTTTTATAAGTACTGGAATCGCCGTCTGCTACAAATTTATTATAAATTACACCGTGATCAACAATGGAACGTTTAAACCCCTCAACTATTATGGTCGATTCCATACCGGTAGATGATCCCGAATAATTCTTGAAACAACGGTGTTCCGAGGGCTGACTGTCGTTCTTTGCGGCTCGTGCACAAACTACGCAGTATTTATTTTTAACTCCAAAAAACAATACTTTATTAGTTTTAATGCCAATTATCGCAGCTGCGCCGGACAAGGCGGAAAAATTCTTACCATAAGATCTCTTGCTCCAACAACCGTCAACAGCAACAGATATTAATGGTGTACCATTTTTATCAACACTACCTATAGACACTGCGTACTCCGCTTCTTCCTTGACAGCTTCTGCCATGGAATGTGCTGCTGTCTTTTCCCACCAATCGCAAACCGTATTATTAATTTCATTGTATAATGAAGGTGACATGATTGGTAGGGCTACTGCGGCAGTTAATGTTTTTAACTGATAGTAGCTCCCACTAGATGATATGATACCAGATACAATTTGATGATTCACTTCCATTCTATCTTCTTTCTTTTCAATCAAACACACAGTAAATTTCATACTACACATACTACATTTCATGATGAGTTTTGAGTCCAGACCAACTTTTACTTCACCTATTATACTGAGGTAACTTAACTTACAATCCATTGGACCGTGGTCCCCTATGGCCTGAAGAGCTTTAAAAAAAAAAGAAACGTCTACAACTCTACGCCCAACTTCCATTTCATCCACCTTTCCCTCTTGGTCGTTTTCAATAACTAGTTCCTGTAAAGAAAGATAATGGCTTGATTTTTTTTATAAAAAATAATTAAAAATTTAAAAAAATGCAAAAGAATTAATACAATATTAGGTTCCTGATGAATAGAAATTATAATTTCTTTACGCATTAGGTATTGTTTTTTTATGACGTCACCTATTTGAACGTAAATTTTCTTTTGAGAAAGTAATTGAGAAGTATTTCGGTACTAAGGTGTTTGTCTCTCGATGAAAATAATAAATATTGCAAGAAAAATCTATAGGTAGGTATTGAGATTTTGTCTTCGCCCATCACTAACTAAGTAGTTTGTTTATTTATGTAACAAGTCTACAAGAATTACGTATAACAACTTACCTCTATACAGCGCGTAGCATTGTTGCTCAGAGTCTCGGCCCCAAGGTTTTCTTTATTTTCAATACTGGAAATATTATTCATCAATATTATCCACTTTTTATTTATTTTGTACAACCCTAAGCCAGACGCTAGGCGCCTCGCGTCTGTTTGGCGGTATAGGTATGTCGACAAAGTTGCGCTGTCGCCTACCTACTTCCACAATTTGATATTTAGACAATACTAGCCGACCCGGCGAACTCCGTATCGCCTTTTTTTTTTTTTTTTTAAAAATCCTATTATTTTGATATTACATACAGATACTTCAATTTTATTTATCAGTATAGATATAGATAATACAAACCAATATTTACATGTTATTGTAGGTATATGTCTGAATCGGGCGATCTAAATCATATGACATATTGTATTAGCTTTGTAATGTACCCTGTTCAAATGCGATAATAAATAAGTAGGGAGGAACTTACATTTTATTCCGAGATCTTTTGGCTTTCATATTTTTATAATGCGTACAAAACTTTCTTTTCCCTGGCATGCCACTCAAATTCAATCAGTCCTGCGAAAAAAATAGCCTATGTTACTCAGTGATAATGTAGCTTTCGAATGATAAAAGAATTATTAAAATCAGTCCAGTACTTTTTGAGTTTATTCGTTACATACAAAAATCCAAATCTTTCCTCTTTATAATACCTATTAGTGTAGATATTGTATTTTTTACGATTTATATCTAGTTCCATCATGGTTTTCTTTCAGACATTCATTATATCGATACTTTCTACTAACTGAAAATAAATTAATTATAAAAATGTTATACTTACAGTTTTTTACAAAAAACACAAATTCACAATACGTAATTCTGCTGTCTGCAGCCGACAAGCGTGGTGTCGCGTTCACTTACAGAAAGGAACTGCCGCTGCAGACCACCGAGATTGCACGAATGAAACGAACGTTTTATCCCATACATTTGTGTATGAAAAATTTACCTTAAAATATATCTAGATTTTAGGGCTTTAAAAGAGGAAGTCTTTGTTTGTAAAGGTATAAAAAGAAGTATACAGCTATACTTATTGGTTTCTTCAGTGTTCAAAAAGTGTTTCTTTTTATCAATTTGTGTTGATTTATGGGGTTAAATCTGAAAAATACGAAGTCATGTTTTTGCATTTTTACTCAATTTTGTGCGTTTGTTGACGTTTATTATATAACAACTATTAGGTTTAAGAGTTTAATATAAGCATGCACATACTTATTGGTCTTTGATTGTAATATATACAAATTATCATTGATATCAATCATATGTAAATAGGTTAAATATGAAAAATCGTAACACTCTTTTCGGTGATTTTCACGATCTACACCCTTAAGCTATTCACATGGAGCTACAAAACTATTCAATCAATTCTCAATCGGTACACAGTACATATAACTACGGTTTTTTCAGGAGCCAAAATATTCCAAGCTGAATGTACGCCTTAATTTTATTTACGACCAATTAGCACAGTGCCCATGCCTGCTGTGTAAAAGGTAAATTCTGTAAATTCTGCTCGAATCTGGATGGTGTGCTTCTCTCTGTACGTGTCTCTAGACCCACGACAAAGGGAATCCTAATGTGTGTATTAAATATGATTTGCTAAATACTAATTTTATTACTTCTGGTATTAATAAAAAAATACATCAATTTATGAATTATTTGTGCAAAATGAAACAATTAATTACCTGTTATTCTCAATATAGACAGATAATAACGAACAGATAATGAAACAAGCGCTTTATTATCTACACTCTCCGATGATTCATAGTGAGTCTAACACATTACAATTCTGTATAAAACAGGACTAGCTTCTGGGAACCGACCAGTGGCTAATACAAATGTCTTATCATATCACTCTAAAACAATAAACATTGAAAGTCACGTTAGGAGTTGAATAAATTATAATTTACTACTGAACCTTTGCAGGATATTGGTACCGGAGTATAGATACTGCATTAATATGTCCAAATTATTTCGGGAAGCATATAATGAAAGTGAATTATATTTTTTATTTAAACCTTTGATTGGGACAATTCTCCTAAAAAGTTACTCTAAAATTTCCCTTATTTTTTGTTTCAGTTGCAAACAATTGACTCCCTCTCTATTGAAATGTTAATACTTAGGAGGTTTATTATATAAGTATAAATATTACACTTAATTAATATTAGGAACGGCTTACCTAATGTCAAAACCTATGCACGACATTGGATTTGATTTCAGGTCTATTTCATTTAGGGGATTTTTATTTAGGAGAATAAAATATAGAGGAATTTTATTTTAGGGGGAATAAATTTTAAAGGATTATTATTTAGGGTAAAAAATAGGTGATTTTTTAAGGGATAAAGTGAACCGTTAACATTCTAATTCGCCATTATTCCTATACCTATGAACCATCTCATCTTACTTGTTAATGACGACAGTTTGTATTAAGCTGAATGGTATTTGTAGCTTGTCTGAATTCTGAATAAGACATTTCCATAATAATATCCATCATCACGCTCAGAACAGATTAGGTAAGTACGGTACCTTCCTACTATGACATAAACACCGGCATACGGTATACGGTATTTTTAGACCTATAAAACAAACTCTCGGTATAGAAGAAAGAAAGATAAAAACTGTTACGTACATTACATACGGTACCTACTACATTATATCCATGTATAGTAATAAGTTGATTAGTCAAAATCAACTTTTATTCGAGGGCACAGTTGAAAAGTTTAATAATGTGTTTTGCTTTAAATATCGAGATCTTAATGCTGAAGTCATTTCTGCACTCCTAAGAAAAAAAGACATTAATTACATTTTATATTTTAAATCGGATCTGAACGCGTACATAGGTATTTGCTTACCTTTTATTTCTACTCGACATCAACTCGTGACCACGGCACGGCTGGTATATCCTGTGCCGAAACGTCCAGACCCGATTTAGAATATAAAACGCGAAAGTTTAAAAAAATATATTAATAACATTATATTCGGAAATTCAAAATAAACAAAGTATATTAACAAATACAATTGTTATTATTTGCGTTTTCTCCAATTTTCTAGCTTGATTTTAAATTAATGAAAATTTTAGCAAAATTTTTCTAGAAGGTCATCACAATGCAAGTCAAACTTTTTCCTAAGGAGGGCAGGATACATCTAAGTATCGTATATTGTGTACAGCAAACACTGCAAATAATCTACAGCACTGATACCTATATAAGCCTGATACCTACAATACCTATAATTTCACAGACAGTCAGAGAAGCACTTTTTATGTTTGGTAAGGGGCTTACCCTTACCCAAAATAATAAAAAAAGACCAATGTACGTACATGTTTCGGTAGTGAGTGAGATATGCCAGATCCAATTGCCATCTCATCCCATCCTATTTCCCAACCCTTTCTCCAAATCCTTCCTACATTAACAAAGGTAGGCAAAGCATTCGACGGCGTGTCAAAGTTTGGCATTCTGAAATAATGTTGGCATGTACCGCGGGTGTTCATTGGCTACAGTATCTACTTACCATCAGGTGGACTGTATGCTTGTTTGCCGCAATTTTCCATTGAAACATACTTAACGTGTGATGTAGAAATGTGAATAGTGGATGAAATACAGAAAAAGAGATTTCAATCATTACAATATACAACAAAAAATGTGTACCCCGCGTGTGTCACTACGTTCTTGTATGAAAGTGTTGCTTTTTATAAAAATAAAAGATGTTTAGTCATATATTTTCATGATTATATTGCTGACCCAATATTCTATTACCAAAACAATTGCATCGTAATTATCATTCATCTTGTTACACATTTATATAAGTACCCTTTAAATCATGAACGTTGTATAAAATGAATTGCACAAATGCTTTGTCACTTTCTAACCAGTTTATAGTTCTATTTTTTTAGAAAAGGACAAGAAATTTTAAGCAATCGTTAAAGAACAGCGTTTGTGAATAAAGCGGCTTATGTCCTAAGTCATGGACAAAACAAACATTAATTGTTTTCGATGAAATTAACTTTAGGGGTATTTTATTTTAGTCATTTATTAGAATATTTTAGTAAGTCTGTGTCATATAATCTGAGCAAAGGAACTTTATTGTATTGTATAGTCACTATATGTCTCATTAGGTACATTGTATTTTTATAATAATAATTAATTTTGATATTTTGCTATAAATTGTATAATTGTAATTTTATTATAAGTTAAGTTATTATTAATTCATGGGGTGTATATATTACAGATTAGCATACCATTGTACTTATAACATTTCTTCACCTGTAATTATCATAATGAATAAATAAATAATTGTCGATATTGACTTTGTTAAAGATTTTCATCTTTATAATTTCAATGTTTCAAGATGCTGCTTACATAAAAACAATGTTTTAATAGCTGACTTTTGGAGATAAAGCAATAAAAAATATCATATCTATTTAAAGATTTAAGATGAATTCTAAATATCTGGGAAAATAAAACCGACAATAAGGTCCCATTTCTCGGATAATGTCTAAATTTTGTGTCCAGGGAGATTTTCAAACAAAGGGTAATAACGAGTAAAAGGTTGAATTTATAAATCGTCATTTATTTTATTTTGTATAAATAACATTATTATTACTAATATTTATATAGTATCATCACTTGCATTTCGCTATTTACAATAAACATATACTACAGCAGTCTTTAAATTTTTAGAAATCTACATATACACAGGATAACCGGCAATAATATTACATAGTTTTGGTATAGCACTTAGTAACTACTAATTACATTATATACAGGGCACTAAAGCTAACATCTATGTACATAGTGTGACTGGAAGTGGGCGTGTGCCCGTCTAGACTAGGTAAGCTTGAACGGCGTTGCCGGTGTCTACTAAAGGAGGTGGTGGAGGCCATTGGCGCATGTCTCGCCGTCTGCCGGGAGCCATGCCGTGCTCCAACGACGAATAGTCTGAATCTATCGACGAATAGATATGGTCTGAGATCGGCCGCCCGTCCGGCCCATACACCACTCCCTGCGTCTGTCTCACAGCCGACGGCGACTGACGCACTTCACTACTATAGTCAGGTGGAGCACTAGCACCCTGGCCGCCACCACCCATCACAGGCGACTTAGGAAAAGGCATGGTACGATTACCGCCATTCGGAACCGACGAATCTAACGTATAAGTATTTATATTCTTCCTATAGTTATGACTCCGCGTCTTATGAGTATCATGCGATGCATCCGGCATGATATATCTCAATCGCTCCCAAAACCGCTTCTGTTCCCGTCTTAATCGTGATCCAGTTTTGAGATATGGCCGCAAATCTGGATCACACATCGCATCTGTAACTACCGAACTCTCCTCTATTAGCACCAACTTATAAACGCACCCTTTCAAAGCTTCGTGCAGTCCCTGTCGGAATTCGTACCTGGACCATTCGGTCTGCATGAAATTTCTCGTTAGCACGATTATTATTCGTTTCGATGCTTCTGCGGCCTCGACGACTGGCGGCGCGCATTGCATGTACTGAGCGCCGTGGTGTGGAATGTCCCTATAATGAAGGCAGAGATGGTACGAGGGATTCCCGTTTTCTAATTCAGCCGCTAACGACTGCATGACAAATTCTTCGTCCTTTGGGCTATAGCAAACGTAGGCGTCGTACAATTTTTCTGTTTCCTCGAACGCTCCAGTGAACGAGAACACTCTAATGCCGCAGTTAGTATAAAGCCACACTCTAAGCGTGTCTCTAAAAAGGAATAGTACGACAAGGGCCAATAAAATTAACATAAAACCGGTGAGAGTGGAGACCATCATGGGAACATAGTTCGACACCAACATGTTTCCGATGACTGAATTATCGGCGTAATAATCGCTGCAAGCGGTGCCGTTCAAATTGAGTTCTTTTTTCTGTTGCGGCTTCGCCTCTCCATTCCAGCACCACACGTCAGTTATGTCGATGATTTTTTGCGCGTTTTCGGCCAAATATGCAGTTAATTCTTGCAGGTAGCGGCATTTGCACGACCACAAATTGTTGCCGAGTGACAACGCTTTTAAATTGGGATTATTATTAAAAGTCCATATACTAAAATCAACCAGTCTGTTACCGTCTAGACGTAAAACTTCTAAAGACTTTAGAGAAATAAATGATATGTTGGCGATATGGCTGATAAGGTTGTTTTGTAAAAACAGCTCTTTTAAATTACTTAGTTGATGGAATTCGTATCCTTTCAATTCTTTGAGTTTATTGTTACCCAAGTGAAGTATTTGTAAAGCGTTTAGACCGGCAAAAGTTCTATTTTGTATACTGTCAACATTGCTATTGTTTACATACAAAGACCTCATTTTCTGCCTGCCGATGAATACATGGTTTTGTAGTTCTCGTATGTTGTTCCCATCTAAAAATACCTCCGTTGCATCCATCGGTATTTTATGCGGTATTTCGAGGGAAGATTGCCCGGAACAGTCGACGACGTTTGTATTCCACAATGGGTCGTGGTAACAAGTGCAATTTTGAGGACAAGTCATTTCACAGTCACACGCGTCGTAATCACAGCAATGGCAAATAGCAAAACAATGAGTCTCATACTCACACAGAAAGTCTGACGATTTGAGGTTAGTCAAGGGCACACGAGCTCCACTCCGAGTATTTGTCATTTCACACAAAACATTTTCTAAATCCATCACTCTCGGATATTGTCTCATCGCGGTCATATTATTTATTATAGGGAGCCACTCTAAAGTACAATCACATTTAAAAGGATTACCACCAACGTAAAACTCTGGTAAACTTTTGTTGGCCGGCACTGCTGATAGACGCAAACTATTTAGTTCTAAATGTGCAATTTCATTAGCGTACATGTCCACACGCGTTAAATTTTTTTTATCGAAAAACGTATTCACGTGGATATTGTTAAGAAAGTTATTATTTATAAACAATAGCTCTACACTATTCGGTATCGCCATTAGCGATATTTCCACTATGCGATTATGACTAACGTCTAGAGTTTTTATATGGATTTCATCTTGCAACTTGTAGTAGTTACCTAAATGTTCGATGAAATTGCCGTGAATGTCCAACCACTTTAAATTACTAGGCACAAATGCGTAATCAAACCACACTAGATGATTTTCCGACAAGTTGAGCCATAGCAGGCTCGCGAGCGTTGAAAAAACACCATTGATGTCCGTCAGGAAATTGCCATCAAGTCTTATGGCTTCCAGTTGTGTATTTCGGCTGAAAGTCCCTCGCTCAATTGACTGGATCTTATTTTTAGCAATGTTGAGCACTTGCAAGCTCGGTAAATCCCAAAACATTCCGACGCTGAGGTTACCAATTTGATTATCAATTAGTCTCAAACCCGTTAACTGGTTAAGATTTTTGAACGACCCGTTTCTAAAGTCGGATATTTGATTTTCGCCTAAATCGAGTGTTTTTAGGAATGAAAGCTCCCGTAAGGCTTCAGGTATAATTAGTAATTGATTAGAACTTAAATCTAGTTCTTTCAGGTCGGAGCAATTTTTAAACGCCTTTCGGTCAATGTTCACAAGCAAATTATTATTTAGTGTCAATTTGCTCAGAACGAATAAACCGTTAAATAAATTTTCATCGATCGTGTGAAGCCGATTTTCTGCCAGATTAAGTGTATGAAGGTTATACAGTGGCAAGAAGGCGTTTTCTTCAATGTATCCAATTGAATTATTCTTCAAGTTCAATATTTGCAGAACGAATAAATCTTTGAAGGTCTTTCCATCAATTCTAGTAAGGGCGTTGTTTGACAAATTCAATACAATCAGACGTATCAAGCCAAGGAAGGTTCCGTCGTCAACATGGTTGCTTGTAAGTTGATTGCTTGATAAATCTAAAACAATCAGTTGTTCTAAACGATGAAAAATGCCTCTAGCTAATTCAAAAAGTGTGTTGTCATTTAGATAAATTTCTCTTAATTCTCTAGCGTTAGTGAAAATTCCATCGGGAAGTGTATGTAGACGGTTGTGTGATATGTTTAAGACTCGCATTGACACAAGGCCGTTAAAAGCTTCACTTGATATGTCAGTGATATTATTTTGTTGCAAATATAAGTGCTGCAAACTTCTTAACTTCAGCAATTCCGACTCCTCCGGCAGAGTTTTAATTTCATTGTGGCTTAAATCCAAGCTGTGTAAACTCGATCCACATCCTTGACCGAATCCAAGTTGTCCAACTGTCCTTATTCTATTATGCGTCAAATTCAATGTATTCAAATTTTCTAGGGAGCAGAACACACCGGAAGGAACAAATTTGATGTTATTTTGAGCGAGATCCAACGACTGCAATTCCGACAATCCATTGAAAGCGTTCAAAGATATTTCTAAATTCTTGGTAGGACTCCATTCGAAATTCTTCGAACGAAGTTTCAGCCTTTTTAGTTTTCTCAAGTCTTGAAACGTGTTGTCTGGCACATGGAGCAATTTACAATTGCTTATTGATAATTCGGTGAGGCCCTCTACAGAGCTGAAGTAATGAGCTCTTAAAGAACTCTCGAAGAGAAGGAGATGATTACACTCGATGGCAAGGTGGCTCGTGTCCGATGATAGGGAGGTGATGCTGCCGCCGTCACCGTCAAGAGTACGCGTTCTGCAAAGCACGCTGCCGTCGGGCGCCCGCGTACATTTGTCTGAGCCATAAGGAAGTACGGTCCATCCCAGTTGCAGCAACGCACACAATACAGTCGCTGTCGCATACATTATGAAGCTATATCACAGACTTTTCATTTCACTATAGAACGTCTCATAAACACTCCCCGTGGGTCGATATCACCATTTCCGAAACAAAGTCCTTGGTACACTCGAGCACAGAAGAAAAACTAAGTAACATTTCACTTCACTGTAGTCCGTAGTGTGAGGTGCATATATAGTCCTTTGTATGCGACGTATAATTATAGTTCCACTTATTAATAATTATTTATAGTTCGAAATCTGTTTTGTATAAGTGATACTAGTGCGTGTTTTGAGCGACGCGGATTGTGTCACGTCTTCTAAGCAGCACGTTTGCGTTGCGACTGTCAAGAAGAGAGCTCTACTCGTGGAAGTGGCACGGGGGCGCGCAACTTAACCCCCCGCCGCACCGCGCTCCGCGCTACTCGTAAGCTCTCTCCGAACCTGCCTCAAAAGGTCTTAGGCTGCCATCTAGCGCCGAGTAGCAGTATTATATTTCCTTATAATGTACTTTCTTTTCAATATCTCATTAATTTTAATATAGTGTGATTTAATTGGCTTCTATTTAATTACTCAGATTAGATAATAAATATAAATTATGAATTTAACGGACCACTACAAAGATTCTACTGATCAATAGATGTCGCCCATTTCATAGCTCATACCATTCTTATACCATTCCCATACGGTGTAAAATCGATTGCGTTTTGCTAAAGCTTATAAACTTTGATTAATAACAATTTTATTCTTGAAGTGGTTATGCAAAAAAATTATTTCGATACTAAATAGCGCAGATATTAATTCAGAAAGACAATTTAATTACGATTAGTTACAATTATATGGTTTTTTCCAGTGTTACAAATGATAGAGCCGCAACTCGTATACTGTTTTGTAAAAATATTTTTTTACTAAAAAGTATTTGTATATATGCTTTGTATTTGTATGTGAATAATATATCAGAGAATAAAAAATGCATAAAATTTTGCTCTGATCCGTTGTGTTCTGCTATTGGTTTCCTTAGTAGAACTCAACGAAAACAATAATTCGTTTAGTATCATGTCAGTTAGGTCAAAATTAACGAATTAGTCAAAATAGTCAGATTGAACAGAATCCATAGTCTCAACCTTTAAGAATACAAGTGGCACATCGTGTATGTAAAAGTGAGTTGTATCAGCTGTTTATATAATTTCATAATAGGAATTTACCGAAAAACCCAGTCCCTGTTCCATATTCGTTCTATAACGTCTATGTTGAAGAAAATTTAAAATTCACTTGAATGTTTTATTGTTTCCTAACCGTGTCACCGTCAATAACTGCGCCAGAAGTCTGGGAAAAGGCGGGAAAAATGGAAAAGTCTTGTCGGACGGAATATTGCGTCGAAGGCTCTCTCGCGCGAAGAATTTATCTACGATGCTATGTGTTTCGACGGCTGTTTTGCATAAACTGTGTAAGGAAGAAACTAAGTATAACGCACAGAATGTATACGATACATGTATATATACAAAATAAATACAATGAACGCCTTTCCACTTTACTCTCACAACCTGGTAAGTGGCAAATTATAATTTAAAGAGAAATAGAAATGAAAACCCTTTTTATGCATTTTTCAGAAACCTTATTTTTTACTCACATAATTTAACAATAAACTTAATTTTTTTTTTGTATGGAAAGAGTTTGACGGACGAGCAGACAGTCTAAAACACAAGCATCGTCGTAAAAAATACCATCGACCATGGATTTTTTCCCCTAGCCTGGAATTTTGCCCCACTATTGAGCAAAGAGAAGTCTGGCATAAGAGAAGGGACTCTCTTATGCCACACTTCTCTTATCCTGTTTAGTTCTGTGCTTCAGTAACTTTTCCAATGCGTGTTTATTTCGTCCTGCCATCTCCTTCTCGCCGTGCTTCTACGTTCGTATCCATCCAATGGCTACCAAGCGGATGCCAGAGGAAGGATCACCTGATATTCGAGTGGACATCTGACCTTATTGAAATAAACCTAAACTTATCTGCTTGACTTGATAATGCTATTAGGCAATAAGTCAGTTTTTTAATAAATAAAAATAACCCTATTTTGTCGTATGGTGTCGGCCGGCTATAGAATAACACCACCAAATCTCTTTCGTGGGTGTCGTAAAAGGTGTTTAAGGGATAACAAAGAGGCTCCCACAAGCCCTGAGGAGCAGCATCCAGCAGTGGATACTGAACGGGCTGGAGCTTATCAAGAAATATGTTATATTTTGTAGTCTTTTATTGCACAGAAAAATTTACCCCCAACAAATATTCTGCAAAATATGTTTATGCCATTATTTTAAAATTAGTGAGCATCGATAAGTAAAATTTTAATTATGGGTAAATTGAAATTATTGAGTTATTCAAGTCCTTGGCCGTGAGCCGCTCTTGACATTCCAATGTAATTCACAGGCTTCCCTTGCAATCACGGGAGGATTTAGGGCCATAAGAGAATTGGTAGATAATAAAAGCCTATCCACATGCTTCACGCATAGTATAACGCATAGTTATAACAGCAAGCAAAAGGCTAGTTACCTGTAATATAGGCATAGATATACTAAGCACAACACCAACGTTCTTCAGTAATAAGATAAACATTAACAAAAACTAGTTACTTTCTCGCTTGTTCGACCGCAGACGCGGGCGATCTCAGCTCTGTCTCAGCCACATAACATGCAGAAAAACAGTAGAGCAACATTATTGACCCGAATAATAATAATAATAAATTCTTTATTTCGACCAACTCAGGATCATATTTTTTTTTTTTTTTTAAATGTTTTAAATTTTTAAATGTCTAAAATAACAACGTACACAAGTAAGTGGAATGGGCGAACGCATGGATTGCTACGTCTTTGTAATTTACTCGTATTTTTCCAAATCTTCATACGAGTTCCTTACATTTTTTTTATAAACAAGTGGGCGAACGAGCAAGCGGTCCCACGTGATGGTAAGTGTTACCGCCGCCCATGGACACCTGTAACACCAAGGGGTATGTGGGTGCGTCGCTAACTTTGAGGTATTCTGTAGAACCAGTAATTAAACCGGCCTTCGTATTCCGAACAAACATGAAGATATAATGACTAAAAAATAAAGAAATATCCAAACACACTTTTTAAAGCAAAAATGCGGTAGACGAGCATAAGGTCCCCCTGGTGGTAAACGGATACGATCGGCCTTGAACATACGCGGTTCATTACATTACATTGTAACCACTCAATGTTATATATGTTTCAGCATTTGTTCACCGTCGGAAACATGAAGATGGCTGACCGGCATTATTTGATTAGTAGTACTTTTAGTTGAATGAGAGGTAATAGACGAGTGACAATCTGCCTAATGGTAATTAGTTATTTTCACCCAAGGACATCTGGAATATACTTATATATATACCAATACCAAACAGAAATGACGACTGTAGGCACGTCCCCGTATCTATGGTATCCCTAAAAGTAGTGATGAATAACTGATTATAACGGAGGCATTTAAGATAAGATGAGGAATAACATCTTCTACTCGCCGTCACTTTCACAATAATCTTTTTGAGAGTATCTGAACAAAATAGTGTGAGTTAACTGAAATCCAAAATAGACTGAGATAATATTTAGCTGCTTTCCATCATATAGTTGCAGCCATGTTTCGTTACTTCTTCCAAAAATATTATTACCCTCCTTTTCGCTTTAGTACAGTAAACAAGTAACAAAAGGTCTTTTAAATTAAACGTGAACATCTGTCATAGAAGCTGCGTTCCAAAACATGTTATATTCGCTCTACGACAATCGAAACCCAGTGCATCCTTTTTAACGTTCATAACACGAAGAATTATTTAGATAGTCAAAGAGCGATAATTAATCGCGTGTTTTGGAACGCAGCCTAAACGAACAATTACCTACTGTTTTGTTTTTAACGGCATTGCAACTTTTCACTACGGTTGGTATATTGAATCTGTTTGCTAAATATATAACTGTGTGCGTGAAGCGCAATTTAAGCAAATGTGTAGAGATGAACTACTGTTGTCCCTATATATTTATGTAACCGCAAGCGAATTGCTACTAAATCGCAGTTTAACTACTACACTACAACAAATGTTGGAATTTGTTACAATTATTTTACAATATTATGTAATGTTTAGTAAATATTATGTTGAGTACCTGGTTATTAAATTCTATGGATGTTTCAATCAAAATTAATCGAATAACGTATAAGTGTCAATCGAGAAACTGCATTGCTATAATAGGAATTCATGCTTAAAACTTTGACTAATTCTAACTTTTTACAATACTATAACACTTTGCTATCTGTCGCCAGTTTATATTTTTTTAACCATTCATTAGTGTCTGTATCCGGTGTTACCCTAACCCTGCAGGTAAGAAAGGCCTATCTATTAAAAAGTTAACGCTTTTTAGAAAAAAACATGTTTTGACGCGTCTTCGGATGTTTTTATGTGATTTTTTAATTCGTCTAGACAATACTTTGCGGACGATTATGAATTGCAAAGGATTATACATACACCGTCCTTTGCTTCGATAAATTTTGTAAACCATGGTAAAGTTAAAAATAATTGTTTTTTTTTTTCATATTATTCCCTAATTACCAACAATGTCTACTTTCAAATTTTTCTTTGCAGTGACAGCCTGTAAGTAAGGCTACAATGATTTACGAGTAATAACATACTACTTAGTCAAGTATATACTCTTGTTTTATTGTATGTCTTGTTGGCTGTTCTGCAAAATAAATAAGTATATATCTATGGCGCATTTACCACGTTGTGCCAATGTCAAGTTTTCTACATAATTAACATTTTCGCAATATACTACAAAACATATCTCATCAATGTCCAGATTGTCCAGTACCGTCGAAGCAAGTTAGAAGTAACTCAGTAAAGTGATAATAAGTTTTCTGAGAACAGAAAAGTTGGACTCCTTAATAGGACACGCAAAATGCAGTCCTATGTTTTTTAATGTTAATAAACTATTTATTAATCCATAAAAACCCAAAATACACAGTTTTTATATTAATTAAACAAAAACTGAACCTTCACTTCTCGAGATCCCGCCAAAAAGTCATAGATAGATTGTTATTCCGAAAAAATTAGCTATAAAGCAAGCCTAATTTTTTTACAAGAAGTCTCGGCTTGATAGCGTAAAATCACTGGACAAATTAGGTATGTTTTTTATATTTACCGTTCAGGTCATTCTCGTTGAAATTGACAAGACTTAATGTCTTTATTCCAGTGGTTAATCAGTTAAATAATCGGTCCACTGAATACTTTTATGAGTGTATGTATGTATTTGTAAACTTGTTTTACACCACTGACAATACATTTTTTCTTTACATTTCTTTATATTTTCTTAGAAAATAAAGTGCAAAAAATAAAGTTATATCATAGTTGTTTAGTAATTTTTGAAATATAATGATTTTTCTAACCCAATGTAATCTAAAGATCATAATTGAAATAAATATCAGATCTTGAGCGTTATTTATTCATAAAATACTATTCATATGATAGAGTGTTACCATGGGCGTAGCCAAAGTGGGAGAGAGTGGAGCGATTGCCCCGGCATAGGAAAGAATATGTAACAGAATTACTGTATACACAGTCTCTATTTAAAAATATAAGAAAAAAAGAGGAGTAATGTTTGCTTTGCCCCTTCCCGGAAAAAAATCCTGACTACCTTCGCATTTAAATGCCACGTCATTATTTGCTGACTACTATTGCGAAGGTAATAAATATACGACAATAATTACTGCTAATCCTGATTACAATTAAAGTTCGCAAAACTATTTTACTAATAACCTGCTTACGATTCAAATTAAGTTGAAACTTCAATTTATTAAATAAGTTAGCTAAGTTATTAGTTTGTTGTGTATTGTGTAGAGTGAGTGTATATTGTATTGTGAAACGGAAACGCTCTGCCGAAGGATGCCGGGAGACGGGGAGCGTCGCGCAAGTCGGGATACGATAGTGTGGAAACGGAGTTTCATTAGATTTTAAACAGTTTTTTTTGTATATATATTGAAGTAGGAGGACGAGCAAGCGGTATCACGTGATGGTAAGTGTTACCGACGCCCGTGGAAACCTGCAACACCAGGAGGTATACAGGTGCGCCGCCGACCTTGCAAAATCCTATCACAGCTTTCTTGAAGAACCCCATATTGTAGTTTAATGGAAAGACCTCTTAAAGCAGTTCATTCCACAGCCTACAGGTTCACAGTATAAAATGATTTTTGGACCGAACAGTGCGCGACACCTCCGTATCGAGGAAATGCGAATGAACCGCATTTATGTGACGGGAGGTGCGGTTGTAGAAACCCGAGGTGGGAATTATATTGAACAATTCTTCAGAGCATTTCCCATTGAACAGGCGATAGAACACACAGAGAGACGCAACGTCTCTCCGAATGCTGAGGGGTTCTAAACCGCCCGCGAGATTGGGATCGTCGACAATTGGAACAGCACGTCATTGGATGGAGTCAAATGGGTCCAATTGATCTTGCATAAACAAACGCAACATAAACGCAACAACATATTACATACGTATTTCGGCAGTAAGGGAGATTCTCATTCTATCCAATATTATCCCAACCCATCCCAAGTGAAAAGAATGGAGGAGCGTAATAATAAAAGTGAAATTTCTCACACTACATATTATATTCTGGTTTAAGAATCATTTATTTCTCATAAGAACTATATTCACTTGAAAACATGAAAAAAGAAAATGTTATTTAAATGTAATTTTATGCCTAAATAATGCCAAGGTCTTCTTTCTTCTTCTTTTTATCGTTCCCTCACTAATGAGGATCGTGACCATATGTGACCCGTCTCCACTTGCTTCTGTCCCGCGCCAGTTCAATAGATCGTTGTAGAGTTTCTCCTGTTGCCTCTACAATACTTTTACACCATCGTTTTGGAATTCGGCCCCTGGATCGCTTCCCCTGCATCTGTCCCACGATCAACTGCTTCTCCAACTCATGCATATGTGATCGCATTATATGTCCAAAGAAGCTTAGTTACTCGACAATAAATGAAATCGGACGGTAGTGAGAAATAAACATATCTAATAGTCTAACATTAATAGTCTAATATTTTCTTAGGTTTTCGCGATTACTATACATAGCAATTAAACAACTTTGAACGGTTTAAATCGCGTATATTTGACATTATTTATAACCCGACGTTTCGAACACTTTGCAGTGGACGTGGTCACGGGGTGCTGTCACCCCGTGACCCGTGTTTAATTGCTATTAATAGTCTAGTCTAGAATTAATAAACATTAATAGTCTAGAATGAGTTCTAACATTTCAATAGATGTACCCGAACAGTAACAATTGGAAGTGACTGTGTAACATGCTAATCTAACGGAGTGAAGTCTTTTAATATGTGGTTTCTTAATGATATTTTGAAAGCATTTATAGATTTATAATTATTTTGACATTTGTAGGAAATTATATTCCCTACTCCCTATTCCCGCCAACCCATCCTTTTCTGGCTTCTTGACTACTCCAGAAAAGCCAGAAAAGGATGAGTTGGCTGGAATAGGGAGTAGATAATACAATATTGTAGAATATATAATATAATAGAAAAAATTATAATTATAATTGGACTTTACGGTCTCATTGTGATAATGGAATCTACTTATCATATTATACATTTTACTGTACATCCCACCCACAAAAAGGGGGGAGAATGCTAGATATAATAGAAAGAGGAAATTTCTGCGTATCGTTATACTTCATATTGAACCATCTTTCCCAATGTCCTTTCTAAAATATTTCAAAATAATAATTGAAACCTTTTCTAAATCTCCAAACGTGGTTTGTCAATCTAGACTGATATGATATCGCGGATAGTCACGAACGACAGTATCCACTTTTGGCAGGTCTAATCATCTACCACTCGTCTGCCGTCGTCTTCTTATAAAGGAATTCCTCCACACAAACTGAGCCTACACGACGTAACCCCCTCTGTATCCAAACACGGTCTTATCTGCATTGTGGAGCTCTTATTGCGGCCATATAATGATGTCAACACATTACGGGCGTGTCTCAACAAGAGTCGAGCACAATAGACCCGAGGGAACTCGTGGTTATTTGCGTAACTATTTTTGCTTAGACGCGTCACAAAATGAGGTAAGAGTACTGTTAAAAGGAACTGTGGGAATCTCAGGGTTCGTTGCAAGTGACTTTTTTCATTGTAAAAGTATACCTACATAGCAATGTACTTCCTATTTTATTGGAATATTCTCATAATGTAGAAAGCAAATAGTAGGTACCTATAGGTACCTAATATTCGGTATTAATTTTGCAATTTAATTCGGTATTAATTCGGTATTGTAATAAGTTATATAAGGGGTTAAAGTATGAAATTGCCGATTTGTACTGAAAAATTAAAACTCGTTTTTTTTCTAAAATGTAATTAAAATTTATTTATTTATTCAATTAAAATATTTACCCTCATTATCTATACATTGTTGCCATCTAATCGGAAGTTCATTTATGCCTTTGCGATAGAACTCTGGGGATGTAGATTCGACAAACTGTGTGAAAGCATTTTGTACTGCCTCTTGGGAAGAAAATTTTTTACCACGTAGATTGTTGTAATTGTCCAAATCACGAAAAAAATGGTAGTCCGTTGGAGCAAGGTCTGGCGAGTACGGAGGATGACGTATGGTTTCTAACTGCAGCTCCTGTTACAACGGTTTCTCGTGCAGTGTGAGGTCTTGCGTTATCATGGAGCAATAATGGTGAAGATCGATTCACGAGTCGGGGCTGTTTCACTGCTTGTTTCGCCATCATTGTTCGCAGTTCGGCACAGTAAACATCTGCTGTTATTGCTTGACCAGACCTGAGAAAGCTATAGTGAATAACACCATGAATAGACCACCAAACAGTTACCATTACCTTTTTATTGGTAAGCTTTGCCTTAGGGCACTGTTGCGGCGTTTGACCTGGGGTCAGCCATTGCATGTTTCACTTTCGGTTATCATAAAGAATCCACTTTTCGTCACATGTCACAATTCGATCCAATATTCCTTCATTTCTGTACCGATTCAACAAGGCAACGCAAGTTTCAACACGCGTTTCTTTCTGCAGATCAGTCAAATCATGAGGCATCCATTTTTTATCTTCTTGATTTGATGCAAATGAGTCAATATTTAGACCTATCGGCAGCGACCTGCATCCAGCGGGTGCCCGCAACCTTTATGGGGGAGGCCTATGTCCAGCAGTGGACGTCCAAGGGCTGAAATGATGATGATGATGATGATGAGTCAATATTGTAGGTAAGGTAACGTTAAACCATGCCGCTAATTCCTGGGTAGTTTGACTCGGATCGGCTTCCACCATCTCCTTCAATTCAGCGTTATTCACCTGTGTGGGCGGTCTTCCACGTGGTTCGTTCTTCAAGTCGAAGTTTCCATTACGAAAGCGTTTAAACCAAAAACGCATGGTTCGTTCATTAGCAGTCTCCTCTCCAAACGCAGCATTGATATTGCGAGCCGTTTCTGCGGCGTTAGTTCCGCGTCGGAACTCGTATTCAAAGATTACTCGGATTTTCGAAGTATCCATCTTTCCCGTCTAAGCTGAATAAAAAAAACAATTGAAAGTCGAAAATCGAATGTTGCACATTTTTTAAAACAAGAACCTCATAGGTATCATGTGAAAAAAGTTTCACTCGAAAATCTCACACCATGAAGGTTTTATGTCAATTCAAAGTATCTATTACTATAAAACGGCAATTTCATACTTTAACCCCTATTATTTGATATATTTAAATACAAATTAAAATTGTTTATTTGCATTAAACATACATGTTACAACTGTTGAGCACTGACTCTAAAACTAGAAAAAAAACTGTATTACATTACATTTTAGAGTTTTAATTTTTCAATACAAATCGGCAATTTCATACTTTAACCCCTAATATTTTGCAGAAATTCGTTAAAAAACACGAAATATCACACCCCATTCCAATAAACTGTCAAGATATTTACGACAACTTTAATTTGCACTCAATTATGTCAATCGCATAATTGTATTGACATAACCGTCAATTGATCCAAAGAATCCAATTAAGTG
The DNA here is from genome assembly GCA_914767545.1 of Sesia apiformis. NCBI lineage: Eukaryota > Metazoa > Arthropoda > Insecta > Lepidoptera > Sesiidae > Sesia > Sesia apiformis. The sequence continues at coordinate 5,826,882 of OU611958.1, forward strand.
ACGTCACTAACCGTGCCATTAATTGTATCTCTAAATAAATACACCGTTATCATACTCTTATCTTGAACAATTATTTCTGAGTTGCATTTTCAATAAAGAAATACAATACATGTTATAGATACGATTCACAATATTATAGCTTCTGGGAGAGGTCCAGCAGATTAAACTTCTTTCGTAATTCCATGAATTCTAAGAATCTCCACAGCGCCCTCTCGGCGACTTATCGCAAATATCCAAGCCTATTACGAGTTAATATCAATGGCGGCCGGAACCGGATGCCGGAACGATACATGTTCCCATCTCGGAGCCTTTTGTGTTGGCCGTGTGCTGCGGTCGTTAGCTTAAGTAGTTTAGATGCGTGGATGTTTATGTATGAAGTATGCTAGTAAATATTATGTGTATAGTTTTATAGATATTATGTTCAAGTAATAAATTTTGGGACATAATAAAAAAAAAAAAATTGAGACCGGTAAGAATGGACGATGGAAGGTGGAGAATAAGAACGAAATTGAGACAACAACGAGATAGTGTCCAAACCGAATATCAACAGCAGCCTGACACCTTTGGCTCGGTCACGTAACTGAGCAACCGAGTGTTCGTACAATTACAAACTTTTTGCGTTTGTAAACAAGTTGTAACTGTGATTTAAAGATCATATTCGTCGCTCTAACTGAATGAACATGTATGTTCTACAATGTTTTATTTGCGGTCGGCGCTACGTAACCGCATATTGAATAAGTTTATAATGAACTGCAAAGAAGTTTGTATTTGTGCAAACGCTCAATTAGCCAATACTTTAGAGAGAATGGGAAAAGAAGCACCGATACTTTCCAGCAACTACACTAAACAATCATTTATTCCGCGAAGCCTCCATTATTGCAATCAAGAATTTCCACAAATTAATATTTTTGAGAAAAGTATTACGAAATTATAGGAAGTTATTCTGCAATATGATAGTTAATAGCAATTGTTTGCATGAATACAGAATAATATCATTTCCACATATATATATAGGACTTAAGAAATGTAGCTCTTATAGGTTTTAAGTACTTACAATTGTTTATTTTATAATTTTCTCTTGTATCGGTCGTCATTTTCCAAAATAAAGAGAGTGAAAAAAGTCACGCAGGAAAACGAGCATGTGTGGGATAACTCAGTGGTCGACAACCATTCGAACGTCCCGAATATCGGAGGGACGGGATTGAGACGGGAAATCTAAGTAGCCTAATGGCACGAAGCTACACCGGAAACGGTATATTTATTAGTTTCTAACTTAGATCGACTTACATAGATAGACCTTAGACTGAGATCGAGTGAAATCTTGCTTCTATGCTAACTGACTAAGATCTTTTAATCACGATTCGGGCTAATTCTAAAACCGAGTGACGTCTATTTACCCGGCCCTCAGTTTTTTTGCAATTAAATTTCTTCGTGTCACTTCGTAAATCAATCGCAAAGAAACTATCTATACGTGATCAATAGCAATGTGAACGCACTTGAATTGAATTTGAATGTTTAAATAAAAAAGAGTAATGCCATTTTCTTGCATAGTTACATGGCCGTAAGGTGTAGGCCGACTTTAGAATAAATCTCTTCCCGTGGATTTCATAAAAGTAGGGATAGCAAATCCACTACCACAAACGACGAGGAACAATGCTACCTCTAAAAGAGTGAACTTGCCAACCTGCGGCCAGCGTGACGTTTTAAGGCCACATATCGCTCGTGCACAACACAATGGGCATGATGAAGTCCATGTCCAGCTGTGCAGTGGAGGAAAAAACGCTGGTTACGGTATGTTCCTACAATCGAGTAAAAGTGTTGTAATGTTTTCAAAGGTTATTTGTAAGATCGTTTGCTTTCCGCAAATACGAGTAAATAATTAATTTGACTTTACGTTGAACAATCGGCCGTGCTCGAAAATAAATTGATACCACATTTATGAAAAATCCCTAATCAAAATCAATAAAATGATAAGTGTAATCGATATTCCCTTTTAAACATTTTTACTCTGTGGTGTTTACAACCAAATATGTGAAGCAATTCGGTAAGCACAACACACGTCTACTAAACGCTGAATACAAATTTCCCGTAAGTAAATAAGTGTCCAATGGTTACGCTTTACGATAATGTATGCACTCGCCCTTGCCCTGAAATTCAGGCACGTACTCGTACGAAACGGAAAAACTGTAGGAATTTCGTTATTGGAAAAACATTTTTGAGAATTCTTACAAACGTGAAGAATTGTTTATACTACATATAATAATACAAGTATACAATACAATGAACTTAAATTACTTACTTAAATGACTGAAATCTGCATTTTACTGTTATTATTCATGCCTTAAATTAAGCAATTTAAATTTCAATAACACAAATTTTAAAATTAGTAAAACATTCGCCAATGTAGCGTTCTCTTGATAACAAACTGCGTTCGTAAAGAAGTTACCATGGTGATTTAAAAGTTCATTTTAGTTGTTCTGATTTAATAGATTTATTCTACAACGTTGTATTTGCGGTTGGATCTACCTAACCGCTTATTGTATAAGTTGACAATGACCTGCCTGTATTTGTGGGAACGAGAGATTGGCCGATTCTTTCTTTAAGTTATGTTTCTACTTAATTAAAATTAGCCTTTAAATCAGCCTGCGCCAATGTTAAATATGTACTACTTTCCCATGGTCCTGCTTTCCGTTTTCTTATCAAGATGAAAAATACATTATTGGAAAGAAATAGAATGTATTTTCTGTTTACCTTCTTTACATTTTTACCTTCATTATTAAATTCCTTAGAGATTCCATTTATTGAATTAAGATGTTGACATCTCAGACTTACGTCACAGTGATAAAACTGATTATTCTAAAACAGTATAAATTGACGATACCCTCAAATATTCCCTGAGTCGATATAAAAAATGATTCAATTAATTAAAGAGTCACGCCGTGACTTCTCAGATCTCTCGATGAGAATCGACGACATTATTAGTCTTCCCTTGTAACGAGTCATCGAAGGGCGTATTTCAATTTCGCCTAATGCAAATTTAATACGCTCCCTAAGGCCCTGAAGGGTTCCAAATCGAGTTTCTTTGTTTTCCTGTTCACGTTTCGCCCTCCTTTAGGGCTGGGAAGAAAAAACACGAATGTGATTGTACCAGGGCTTAATTATTCGTAAGGGCGATAGTGCTAAACTGTAAGCTATTAATCTTGATTAATTAAAGTTTTTCGAGGGGAAGTGCCGTTTGTAAATTCAAATTTAAACAGACATGCCAAACAAATTAGTTGCAGTTATTCCATTTTAAACACTACAATACGGGTTTTCTTTGACTTATATTTAAACTAAATGAACAACAAATCGTGATCAACAAAACAAACTATTTTTGAATAACCGGAAACATACATTTTTAAATTACTAAGAATGTCATCACGAAGTCCAGGGCGACCCCTGTTTCTTCATTATCACAAGAGAGAGAACGTACGCCTAACCCACTTTTAAATTTGCTGCCATGAATTTAATTTTTTTTATGGACGAAGGCGGCAGACGAGCATACAGTCCACCTAGTGGTAAGTGGGATACTGTCGCCCATTGACATCCGCGATACATGCCAACATTAGTCCAAAATGACAAACTTTGGCACGCCCCCGGATGGGTAGCGCATTCTATTATCAACCTTTGTTGATGGAAGGAATGGATTTGGAGAAAGGGTTGGAGACACAGGAAGGGATAGGATGCGAATGAGCTCTGGCATATCTCACTCACTACCGAAACACGCACATGCATTGGGGAATATGATAAAGTGGGAAATGTAGTACATTTCAAGGTAGTATTCTATGAGAGAGGGGTAACGAGGCCAGTCTAGTGCGCCCAGTGGCTGTTGGATTGCAGCGTGCACTCTCTCTCTCCAATGGGGCCAATGCTGCCAATGCTGCCATGAATTTTATTTTCTTTATAGACGAAGGCGGCAGACGAGCATATAGTCCACCTATGAACATTCGCGATACATACCAACATTAGTCAAAAATGACAAACGTTGGCACGCCCCCGGATGCGCTGCCTACCTTTGGAAATGTAAGAATGAATTTGAAGAAAGGGTTGGATTACAGCGTGCACTCTCTCCCTCGACTGCCTATTCGCTGCCCACCCAATATTTTTTGCAGTTCATTTAATTATTTGTCGTTTTCTTATATAAGAAAATTCTCCTTTTAAAAACTTGCATTACTGTTTTAATTTTTTTTTTCATAATCATTATCATCAGTGGTCAAATTATACGACGATCCATCGATTTAATTAATAATTCACCTGCCTAGCCCAGTATGTAGTTCCGGATTCAATTACCAGTCTGATACTCATTCGTTTACAGACAAAATGTCTTTTCGGTCTGAGTATTTATTTATATGTGTATTTATATTTTTTATATGTAAACCGTATTTATATGTGTATGTGTTATGTTTTATGTGTATATGCGTGAAGGTATGTAGGGAATCCTTGTGTAATCCATCGAGTGGGGCGTTATATTCGTTTATCAATAAAACAATTGTGGTCCTTAAACTAACCTAGGTCCCGCCTGATGAAGTCTACGCTCCGACCTACTGCTGCCCACATACAGAATCTCGAAAGCTTTCAGCTTGAACTGTCAAATCGCTTCGATTGCCTAGAGGATTGCGTTGCAGTGGACGATATCAACAACAGGTTGGTAGAAACTGTCCATACGGTGGGGTCTAAATTCTTCAGACATCGTCGAAGAGATGGACCCCAAAAGCTCACCGACCACACCCTCGACCTCTTGGCGGAACGACGTTCGATGACACTGCAGACTCCTGATGACGCGGAAGCATATCGGCAGCTCAATAGACGGATTCACCAGTCCTTGCGACACGACATCCGTCTCTTTAATACTAATCGTATTAAGGAGACGATAGAGCGGAATAAAGGCTCCAAAGTGTTCGCAAGAGACTTATCTATTGGGCAGAGCCAGTTGACGAAGCTGAAGAGGGAGGACGGCAGTGTCACTTCCGACAAACAAGAGGTACTGAGGGAGATCGAAAAGTTCTATGGACAGTTGTATACCTCGGTCGCTAAACCTGTTGGCAACTTGGCCAAAGACCCAAGAGCCAAGTTGACCCGACACTATACCGAAGACATCCCGGACATCAGCCTGTACGAGATTAGGATGGCCCTCAAACAGCTTAGAAACAACAAGGCGCCGGGTGAAGACGGAATCACTTCAGAGCTTCTGAAAGCGGGTGGAACACCGGTACTGAAAGTCCTTCAGAAGCTCTTTAATTCCGTCTTGCTCGAAGGTATCACGCCGGAGGCATGGAACGGAAGCGTGGTGGTGCTCTTCTTCAAGAAAGGCGACAAGACCTTGTTGAAGAACTATAGGCCCATCTCGCTTCTGAGCCATGTTTATAAGCTGTTTTCGAGGGTTATCACGAATCGTCTCGAGCGCAGGTTTGATGACTTCCAGCCTCCTGAACAAGCCGGTTTCCGAAAAGGCTATAGTACCATAGACCACATCCATACGCTGCGGCAAGTTATACAGAAGACCGAGGAGTATAACTTGCCATTATGCTTAGCGTTTGTGGACTATGAGAAAGCCTTTGATTCGATCGAGACTTGGGCAGTGCTACAGTCCCTCCAGCGGTGCCATATTGACTATCGGTATATCGAAGTGTTGAAGTGTTTGTATAACAACGCCACCATGTCAGTCCGAGTACAGGAAGGGAGCACGGAGCCGATTCCATTGCAGAGGGGTGTCAGACAAGGAGATGTCATCTCTCCGAAGCTCTTCACCAATGCGATGGAAGACGCTTTCAAGCTCCTGGAATGGAAAGGACTCGGCATCAACGTTGATGGCGAATGCATCACTCACTTTCGATTTGCCGATGATATCGTGGTCATGGCAGAATCGCTGGAGGATCTTAGCACAATGCTCGGAGACCTCAATCGAGTGGGCCTTAAAATGAACATGGACAAGACGAAAATCATGTCGAATGTCCATGTCGTGCCCACCCCAGTTTCAGTTGGGAGCTCGATTCTCGAAGTTGTTGACGAGTACGTCTGCCTAGGCCAAACGGTCCAACTAGGTAGGTCCAACTTCGAGAAAGAGGTCAATCGACGAATCCAACTCGGCTGGGCAGCGTTCGGGAAGCTACGAAGCGTCTTCTCGTCCAAAATACCTCAGTGCTTGAAGACGAAGATCTTCGACCAGTGTGTGTTGCCAGTGATGACCTACGGCACCGAGACGTGGTCTCTGACTATGGGCCTCATAAATAAGCTCACTGTCGCACAGCGAGCTATGGAGAGGGCTATGCTCGGGGTTTCCCTACGTGATCGAATCAGGAATGAAGAGATCCGTAGACGAACTAAAGTCACCGACATAGCCTCTCGGGTTAGCAAGCTGAAGTGGCAGTGGGCAGGGCACATAGCTCGAAGAACCGATGGCCGATGGGGCAAAAGGGTTCTCGAATGGAGACCACGTACCGGCGGACGAAGCCGAGGACGTCTATCTGCTAGATGGACAGACGACCTCATAAAGGTTGCGGGCACCCGCTGGATGCAGGTCGCTGCCGATAGGTCTAAATGGCGGACAATGGGGGAGGCCTATGTCCAGCAGTGGACGTCCAAGGACTGAAAAGAAGAAGAAGAAGAAACTAACCTAACCCCACCCCAACTAGAAACTGCGAATTCATTGAATCTTTTACACAATTTTACAAACAAATTACTAAAAACTTTTGCAATTACTATCAGTCATAAATGTCTATCTGACAAAGCAAAATACAAGGCATTATTTAAAGTTTGCAACAAACCGTAGATCTTTATCTATCTTTCTACTTTCAGTTAATTATAAAATAATTTGACATTCGTTATTTCTTACAAGTCTCTTCAGACGTGCATAAATAAAAATTATACGTATAATACAAAAAAAAAACTCAAAAAAATATTTTTTTAACATAATCATATAATTTTAAGCACGCGGTTGGGGTTTCATTTTAAGTATAAGAAATACCTATTAGGGGACCTCGCTTTTAAATAACAAGTTACAACGTGTACGTGTAAGGCTGTAGTGTATGTAAGTGTGCGTGTGTATGTGTGAGAGGGTGTGTATATATATATAAATACTTAAGCATAAGTACCTGTGTATGCATATTGGTGGGGAATAATAATACTAAAACTCCAAGAGAACTAAAGACTAGTAATTAAAAATAATTCTGTCCGAAACCAACATTGAAGTGGTGGAAGACCAATGAATAGAAGAAATATAATATAATTGGCATATATTGAAAAAATATTATCAAGCGCATACATTAGATATCAAACAATCTGCAATAAAATAAACAACACAATTTATAATTTTAAAAAAAGTACCTAGACGCTTTGTATAATAATAATGACTCCTCATTCAACGGCCAACACTGGGATTCCCTGTAACGTGGGTCCAGAGATACATACAAAGACAAATACACTACCCAGACCTGAATAAAAGAATTGCCTTTATATAAATTAATGTAACCGGGAATCTAATCTTCAGCACGGCAAACACTACCGTCTAGAGTCTAGACTGTAACATTTGTTGCAATAGCTCAATTTCGTACTCTGTATTTTTACTATGTATTTTAATATCTGTATTCTAATTCAATATTTATAACATCTGTAACACAGTACCCATCTACATGAAGAATAGCACTGGCTGGAAACTTTACGAGATAATAAAAATCTGAAATTAAAAAAATGGGAAGTCCAAGATTTCTGTCAAAGAAAAACAAGAGTGAAAAATCTAAGGCGCTGCACAGATAGTTTTTGTTTGGGGAGCGACCAGTGAAGATGTTTTAGAAAAAGTCACACGCCTGTTCCGGGGGACTGAGCTATCCTGGACATCACATCTGGGCCACTACTCTCGCCGGCCGCCGCAGCTCTGGTCCGTCGCTCTTTGGGCGCTGGTGCTCTACTCGGGCGCCGCTTCTTGCGCCTGGTGCCCGCTCTGCATCACTCTGGGCGTGCGCCCTGCTAAGCGCCGCCTCTCCTACACCGTCCGTGAGTTTTTTATTGCACGTGATTTTGGTAACAGACATTTACAGACTCTAAGTATCGTACTAGTTTTCCTTTTTAATTTTGTAATAGGTTTTCTTTAAATTATAAAGAGCTATTGAAACAAACCTTACCTCTTTCCACTCTAGTAGAAGTTGATTACCCTCTTTTAATTAGATCTACTAGGGTAACACGACAAGACTAATCGGTCATCAGTCTTATCGTCTTCTAGTCTCCTTATAATCAGTAAGATTTGTAAATTTTTTCGTCCATACTTCATATCATTTATCTGTATTGCATTATTATTTTATTCTCACGACATATAAATGCAAGAATGTGTTTTATGTTTAGAATCGTTTTCAAAAGAATAACAGTATCATCATTCCTAACTTGGGAGTATTCCGTCAGTAGCGGCAAATATTTTGAGCCACTGAGTCATGACTATCATGAACCACTGTTTATGTCATGACCATAGTCACGTTGCTAGCACGCGTCCCGTTTCACCTCCATATCGCAAACTCACATCAGTTTTGGAACCGCATACTAACATTTTGTACTAATTGAATGTTTTTAAGAATTTTAAAAAGTTTAATGTTTTGGGTGTAGTTTCGAAAAAAACTTCTGAGTCATATAATTATGAATAATAAAGTTTATTTTTATTTTGCATACGTTGGTTTTCACACTTGAGAAACAATAGTGGCTGTAAGCAGGTAGGTATCGGTATAAAAAATTGCTTTTAATTGACTGGAAAATGTGAAAAGCATCGACAGCACTAACGATCGCCCACGCTAGCATATGTTTAGCGTAGATAAGTTACCTTTTAATGAAATGGTAAGGCGGCATGAAGATTAATTCTTTTATTATTAAAGATAGCTAAAGATAGATAAAGTTAAGCTCGATATTGTCTATTGAAATGCTATACGTTTATTTTCGTATGCAAAAAAGATACGTATTTATTGGCCACCTGTTCTTCATAATTCGTGTCGTAAATATTTGTTTGTAAAAGAAATCCTGTTTCTGTGTGAAGGTAGCCTATTAGAAATATCTTTTCCCACATTTTATTAGACTTAAAAGGCAAAGCTTGTCCATGACATAATTTGTCAGCACTAAATCAACCAAGCTGTAGATAAAATAAATTAGAAGTGTCTTGCTGTAATCGGTCTTATCTTGGTTTTCTACACTGCCATTCCGTTGGACGGGTCTAAGCCAGCTTAACTTCTGATACTGAGATTTAGGTCTTGCTCAAGTAAATATTATCTTACTAAATTGACGTTAAAATTGGAGGTCTATCGCTATCTGTTACATTTTAAGCGGCGAAACTATTTCGTCGGCGCTTGTGTTGTATTATTTTGATGTAACTATTCATATTAATTTCTCTACAAAGCAGATTATTTTCTTCCTTGTAGATTCAATTTAGTACACAAGTTTGCTCACAATTTATATTTTTTTTGTTTTGATAGCGATATATTTTTGTTAAAGCAGTCTATAAAGCAGATAGGCATATCTACAGATAGCAGATTAAGGTACCTATCTATTTTTATCTGGCTGTTCCACCTACGAGTATCTGTCCTATCTGTTCCACTTGGGGTAGGGCCCTCCATTTACTGTCACGAAGGAATTTTAAGTCATAATATTCCAATTTCGAATTGGTGGATTAATATGCCCCACTTTTTTTAATTTCTCGAACATGTCGGTCACGTGAAATAATATATTTCCATTTCTCGCCTCACGACATTTTCCTTCACCTCCGAGCTAGTAATAATTGAAAAATCCATACTTAAATAGAAACTCAGTGTTTCAGGCCGGGGCTCGAACTCACAATCTCACTGGGCTATCACCGCTCCATTACCTGCTAAGATATTAATGATTACATCTGGACCTTATTCTCAATATGGACTTTTTAACTTTCGCCAAGATTTTCTAAAAGAAAATTTCGTTTGTTTCAAGGTTTTGTCATAATAAGAATAACAAATAATACGAGTACAGAAGGGAATCACCTTTGTGCGTGTCCTGTGAAATAAAAGCCGCGAAATAAATACCTACTAGCCTACTACCTCTCCCCAGATCGTAACGTCGCTCTGTCGCCCGCGGATGCCGTGAGGGTTGCTACTTATTTAATAATTTATTATATCCGTATGCTTATTAATTTATTAGATTAGTTAAACTGTATAGTTAATAATAAAAACGTTTAAGTAATTATAAGTAAACATGAAATCTTTTTATCAATAGTTTTATAAAAAAGCAAGGAGGCAATATATCAAATCGAGCGGGTGGCGTTAGGGTATAGGTAGGGTAGGGTATTCTTATGATTGATTCTGTTTGAATAGAAACGTCTGTTTTTTTAAGACACAACGATAAACGATGTCATTATTTTAGAATCTTTCAATTCTCAATATCTAAGAAACTAGAAATAATAATAACATCTGTTTTCACGGAAAATGTCACATTATGTCGAATTTTTTTCATTTATACAATACTTATAACATTTCTAACCTCTCAATAATTATAATTAATTGTCACCGTCACTTGTTTTTAATTGTCCACAGCTATTATACATATAATAGATTGGAAAATCTGCAATACTTTCGCTTTGCCCTTGACCGGACTTTCAGCATGACCTCGACGCCAAACGTCTCCAATTTTTCACGCGGACATCGCAATTCGTCTTCTAACGCTAGTGAATTCCACGCCATGATGTAGATGGAAGTTGAGCAATTTAGAGTTACATATGTACAAAACCTATGTAAGTGCATGTGTACAATACGTGCCTTTATGTTGGTACAACAACGCCTTTTGAAATAGCTTTACCACCTCTTTCACAGAAGACTACCTTGAAATGTAATGCATTTCCCACTTTATCTTATTTCCCTAATGTACGTACGTGTTTCGGTAGTGAGTGAGATGTGCCAGAGCCCATTCTCATCCATCCCTCCCCATTTTCCCAACCCTTTCTCCAAATCCATTCCTATATCTCCAAAGGTAGGCAGCGCATCCGGGGCCGTGCTAACGTTTGTCGTTTTGGACTAATGTTGGCATATGTCGCGGATGTCTATGGGCTATAGTATCCACTTACCATCAGGTGGACTATACAGTCCACCGCCCATCATCTGCCACCTTCGTCCATAAAAAAAAACGAGTCTTCAATCAATGTGTCCTGCCCGTAATGACGTATGGTGCTGAATCGTGGTCTCTGACCGTAGGACTGGTTCAAAAGTTCAAAGTCGCTCAGCAAGCGAAGGAAAGAGCTATGCTCGGAGTTTCTTTGCATGTCTACCGTCTGCACTAGCACTTAATCACTGGTATGTCCGATACATGCTACTAATGCCGACAATTGTCGTATTGTGTCGGCGAAAGTCAACCATAGACTCGTTCCGGATTTTTGATTTTAGGTCCTTTGTGATATTGCGTATATTCTATTTTTACGCTCGTCTGCGATGGCCACATCGCAAAACATCGCATTATTTGTGTTCTTTCACTAAAATATATTTGTCATATTCTCTCGTTACACAATTCTTTTTTCTTTTTCAGTTAGTAAAGTGTATTTCGAATCAGAAATGGTCATTCGGGTTTTACTAAACCTTCAAAGATCATACCAAGAATTTCTGCAAGGCGCCTTGAAATTTAAAAACTAAATACAGACCATATTTTTTTATAGTAGCCCATAATGGCTTATCAGATGCTTGCTTGTGCTAGGGCGTGGTCTGTCACGGGTATCGACGTCACGTCGTCGCTAAGACGTGCTCTGATCGTGTCACGCAACGTGAAACCCGCTTAATTTGTTGACCGTACAGGTCGTTGGCATAACATTCGCGATGTTAATTGATTGTTATCGTAACAGATGGGTTTAATTATAGGCCGTTTTAGTTTATATCGTAGATTAAAAATTATTTGATGGAGCCCTAGACTAATTTATACTTGACTGAAGTTTATGAAATATAAATAAATGAAATCGTGAATTCAAACTTCAAATCCCGACTGGCAAATGAAAGTGAGGCAAGAAAATAGCGGCAAATTTAAAGAATCTTAGGCTGTTAATACCCATTTTATTGTTAATACAATATAGTAAACAAGCCTACATGCCAATCACATTTCCTTGATGAAAATTAAAAAACAAATATGAATGTATGTTCATAACATCAGCCAATTCACATTGGTCCTGCGTGGTGGGGCATTTTGATTAGAGATACTCGTGATATTCAGGGACGTTCTTGTGATAACGAAGGAAAGCCTGTGTATTTCAATCACAAACCAGTAGGTGGTCTGTGATTTCTATAATAGCACATTATAGAAGCCTATAGATAGAAGCCTATCGATGTGCCATATACCTACATCGCTGAATACTTTAAGTATGCTTTAACTTGGCTTTAACCACCTGGAGTGGAAAGGCAAAAAAGTAGGTAATTCATTAAATAAGGTGGTAGGACTGAGCGAAGGGGTAACTCACAAATAATTAGTTATAATTATAGAAAGCAATTTATGACTTACACGGCTTGGAGTTGTAAAAAAGGCACGTGATAAAGGCTGAATAGACTTTTATTTTATGTTGAGGAAACATTAACAGATCGTTAAAAAGAGTCAAGAAATTTCGTATTGGTTTACTATATCTTTAATATGTTTATATAATATCTTTAATATCTTTTGCAATATGTCTTATAAAATAATACTTATTTAAAACAATACTTTTATCTTTACCACCGTGTTATCATTTTAGTACAAATAGATGATAATAGATATACAAATGACTTTATATGACTATTACTGCGCCCGTAAACAATTTACGTAAGAATGGTCTTTGTTTGTTTTCATCTGATTTATACGAGCTAGGTAAATCTTTGTCACGCATAACAATCCCTGTAACAACTGTAAACAAATGTCCCTGTAAACAATCGCTAACAATGGTCATTATCATCGCTGACATTGGTCATTATCATCGCTAACATTGGTCATTATCATAGCTAACATTAGTCATTAAGACATTATCAAGACGTAATGATCTATTTAATACCATATTACCTTATGTCTACATATTCCCCTCAAGATGCCCTTCAGACAAGCCACCTTTAGTGTTGATGTTGCGCTAATGAACATTTATATTTTTATCCCAAAAAAGCCCGTCGAAAGACGCCTTTGAGTGACATCGCTGCTGTAGGTAAGGTGAAGGGATATAGTTAATGATGCATTCTCAGCATAATTCATTGACAGAAAAGTGTACCAAATTAAGTCTCCTTAATATTCAGGTTGACAATCTCTTCCGTCCTCTTCACACAAGTAGGGAGAAGGAATGGGACAGCAATAACGAGGAGTTGGAAATTTGTTCCGAATGATATAGAATAGGTGAATAGATCAGGAGCTCGACAAACCACGCCGATATACCTCCCGTGCTTTCCTGTCATATGATTAATGCCTTCCGTTCTCATTTCGACACTCGTAACATGCTCCACATGCTCACTAGATTCACAAGCAACCGCTTTAGTACTGTCAGATTCTTTATTTATGTTCTATGAAAGTTTGTAGTCTGTGACATTAATAGCAGAAACGACAAACAGATGTTCTGCAAGTCAATTAACATTCAGGATTAAGTTGATAACACTTCAAAGAGCGTTTTTGATTTATGTGTTTATGTAATGTCTTTGTTGTTTGAAGTATACCTGTTAGTGTTAATGCTACAGATACTTGTTTAATTACGACTTTTTTTCTTTTTTCGTACCTTCGAAAATACTATATGTAAGTAGGCTGTGCATCCGGGGGCATGCCAACGTTTGTCATTATGGACTGTATTGCATCAGCAATATAGTGGATTCACAAACAAAACGCAAACAAAAGTGTTCCGCAATCCACTTTTGTTTACTTCCTTAACATTTGTTTAGAATTAGAAACCAAATTTTCAAACCTTAAAAAGAAAATTAGTGCAATGTTGGCCAGTGAAGAAGAGAACCTCAAAGAATTAAGACAAGATAACCTGGATTGGCTTTTAAGGAAGTGAACAAGTACGCATAAGAAGGGAAGAAGGTCGTAGTTTAAGAAAAAATACTCTTATACAGAAATAACAGATTTTTTTATAATTATAAATAGAACTTTTTGCTTTACTTAAGGCTAATAATAAGCGATATTAATGACTAGACGATATCAAAATGGGTATTTTGAATGAGTAACTCATTCAAAATAATCCAGTTTGATATCGCAAGTTGCGCGAATTCGTCATGGGAGCGAATATCGCCTAGGCACGCGTTTCACCGCTTGGGTAAGGTAAGATTAACACTAGGCTTAGGCTGCTATACGCGGTATATTGATACCGTTCAGCGGTTAGCGAAGTGGAAGGTTAGTTGAAGTGGTTAGCGAATATCGCTTATATCTGGCCTTTACCTACATTTATTGGTGATGTCAGGCGGCTTTAGAATAGTACCACCCTATCTCTCTCCATGGTTGTCGGGGTCGGCGACTAGGGGATAATGAGACGGCTACCACAAGCCCTGAGGAATTACATCACATCTATAAGAGTGGACTCGCCAACCCATTTCCCCAGAGAGGCGTTTTAAGGCCATACAGGCCATGCCCAAGTGCATGAGGAACAGTCGTCGAAAAGTAGACTATAAAAGGGCTAGGCTATGAGTAACATTTAAATATTAAATTTCTGTCAACGCAAAACTATTATAGGCCTAATCTTAATAATTATATACAAAAGATGTTAACACATTTCACTGTCCTGACCAGTGGCAATTAGAGAGAAATCCGACCACTATAAATACGTTTTAGAGATCTCTAATATGAGATTTTTTAACGCTGCATGTGTTTATAACCAGTGAAGAATTTATTAGTAGCTTTCGAGGCGTAATTACATATTTAAGTCTATGCCAAAGAAACAGAACCTATTAAAATATCGTAAGAAACTTGTTTTAAAAGAATACAAGTTGAGACTGCATGCAATAAAAATGTTTACATAAGTAACATGTACACCTTTCTTCAGCGTCATCATATGTACATCATATTTTTTCATATGTACTTGCAGATATAGCGTTTTTATTGAATAATGTTATTTGATCTAATTTAGAATAATAATTTAAAATACCTTCAGCCTGCGTCTCTCCACTGCTGAATATAGACCTCTCCCAAGGACCTCCATCACACACAGTCTTCTGCTATTCTCATCCAGCCACTAACGGCGACTTTCTTCAAATCGTCAGTTCACCTGGCCGTGCGGGTGTCCCACGATACGCAGAGAAAGTAAGCTTTGTATCTACTTTCTTGTAGATACGATTTCTTACTGGATAAACAACTTAATAGGCACTAAAACACTTGAGTCACTATTATTGTTATTGTTAATGTCTAATGGAAATTATATTTCTTTTAAATAACGAATTATTTGTTAAATAAAGCTATGTAATAAATTCCTTTTGCAATATAACTGTTCAAAAAATATTAAAGTTAATTAATTAAGCTAGTCTTCTTTTAGGCATATACTCGTAAAATAAACAAAAAGTTTACTGCCGCAAAAGAACTCAAGGACAAACAATAAGAAAATACCAAATGAAATTTAAAGTAAACACCAACAAAATTACTCTGTATATAAAATTAGACTTTACGTCAATACGTCAAAGTCAACTTTTTTAAATTATTCAAAATAAAGTCAGGAGACACTCTCGAAAACCGTTCTAGTGAAATAACTATACCTTATACCTCGGCACTGGGATAGCAGCCTCATTTGAAATCTAACGCTAATCTTACTCACTAGGCAGTAATACAAGAAAAAGCAGCAGATTAGGAGATGGAAACATGCTCTAACATTTAGTTTTTATGACAAAGCAATAAAAATAATGTTATTTTAAGACATTTTTAAAAGATATAATTAGTATTATAATCCCAAACAAAATCAACATGCATCCAGCACATTTTGTCACAAGTCGATTTTGATCATGCAATCAGACTCCAAATCCCATCTCTATAGACAGTACTAGCTTTCCCATTTAAACAATAGAATCGTCCCAAATGCTCATAAGGCTTTAGCTGCAGAAACGAATGATCCAATTTGCTCTTACAGTAATCGAGCGGGGAATGGTCTATGCCGCATGAAATTAGAAGATCGTTCAAAGCGCCTCAGTAAAATACAATGTCTGTTTGTCTTGTTAATTTAATGCTCAATTACGAGAGATATTAATATAATTAAATAAGCTTCGTCAATCTGCGTTATGTACATGTCTATGTACAGAAATTCCTTTTATAATGCGATACCTAAAATGACTTTTAAATAGATTTCGTTATGATTTATGTGCTACAAGTATGTATAACATGGGATATAATAAAATTTGTAGGCAAACTGCAGCGTACATTTCCTAACAGATTAAAATTTTAGCAGAATAGTATTGGTCTAAATCTTAGTTAAGCTCGAAGAAGTGGCAAATTAAAACCGTAGTTCCAAAATTGTAACAGTCTAATCATTTAATAGACAATAAGAAGCTATCTACGTTAATACATACAAAAAATGTTTATAGTTTTGTCTATTGATCCGATAAGTACTGCTCTGCAACTTTTGTATAGAATTATCTAAAATGTACGGAAAATTGAAAAATATCCCTGCTGATCAGCCTATAACTTCCCACTGCAGGGCACAGACCCCCCTAGTGCATCACTGGGGGTTTCAGACTATAATCCACCACGCGGGTTCAGTGCGTGGACACGGTGGACACTCTGGACACTAGGAATTTATTTATTTCTCGTGCATGCGGATTTCCTCACGATGTTCTTCCTCACCGCCGAGCTATTGAAATTTTTTAAGCTTAAATTAAGCTAGATAAGATCACTTAGTGTTCATACACAGTGAAATTCGCCCATAGTTGTATAAGTCCCTAAACAACATACTTTATAAAAAGGACTTGTCCTTTTTCATAACAGGGACTTCGGAGTTCAAAAACAATTTTTCTCCACTTTTAAAACTTATTACAGAATTTGATGTATTTATTCAGTCTTATCATCACATGCCATTTATACGGGGCCTGTCTTGAAGAAAAATTATAGTGATTTATTATTCTTAACAATTACATTTAAATAAAACCAGATACATATTTAAAAGGGTGTCACCAAGGGCACCTTCAAAGGTCATAAGATTGTAAAATGTAAAATATCATAAATCTAAGTCAAAAATTTAACTAATTAATTACAGTTCACTTTAAATATTGAACTCGGTATTTTAATGAGCTAGATTTTGCTAGTCACTGGTTCGCTTAGACCGATGGTGCCCCAAGTGGACGGTATCGCCCCCTGAGGATGTTGTAATGATTCAAGAGAATTATAGAAACTTTGGATACATACATGTTCACATATATAATATAGTTTAAGAGGATACTGAGAATGTTTTTTATGGCTATACGCCAAATAAGGTTGGGAATCTATGGCCTAAACTCAACACCTAGTTATGGGGGATGGAATTAGACGGGGAGCAGGAAGTGAAATGGGATGGAAGATTTCTCTTATTCGCTTATGCCATTAGAATTGTATAGATACCCCTCACTGTGCCAATGAACAACGAATTGAAAACGCCTGGATAAGAATGTGTGAGTGGTTAAAAACTTTATCATTGGTCGTGATGGGAGCAATCGGCTCAGATTGACTATATATTATTATAATCGAGTGTGCAGCATGTACGGACACTCAATCGGCATAGTTTCATTACGTCCCTTCATTAAAAAGAAGCGTTACGTCTATATTTATTTTAAAGTCAGAGCAACGTCAAGATAAAACTCCAATGAAAAACTCGCTGGAATAATATTTGAATAGCACACCGACCTATTATTTAAAAAAAATCCGTGACCCCACATAAATAAGGAAGGCAAATCATGCTCCGCATCGTAAAAAGAGCAAAAGATAGCCCCAATTAAAATTGACACAGGCTGCTCCCAGAAAGTGTCGGTGTTCGCATCACTCGCACGCGATCTCGACACCGACGACGCCTGTTAATCGACGCCATTAATTTTATTCTGTCGGATGTTTGCTAAGAAAATATTTCTTAGCGTTTTAATGAAGACAAAAGTTGGTATATTTTTTTCATATCCGTATGTTTATCCAGAAATCTCGAATCTCAATTTCATTTGTAAATTAATAGTTTGTGCACATAAACCACATGCGTAGACATACTTACTAGTATGTGTGTGCTTAGCTTAATTTGCGTGAGAACTTTACAATTTATCTATATAAAATGCACTCTAAATGTTAAACCGGCACATTAATTATATAGTTATTCTTACGTGATGCGCGGTCAGACAGACAAGCAGACAAAAAATCCAAAAAATACTGTTTTAGACTCTACGAGTACATCACTCATACCTTAACATTGAAATGACTTTTCCAATAAATATTAAATGTACAAACATGGCTTTATTATATACCTATATGTATAGGTATCCGATCTTTCGGCGCAAAAACATGAAACGTTACAATCGTTACAAATGAAGCTTTAAATAATTTGAATTTAAAAAGGGCAGATAATTTAATATAAACGACAAGCAGGCTCGTGCGTAATTAAAAAAGACGCGTTGTGCGACTGTCGTGAGGTGCAGGCCGTTATCGGTTCGGTTTTAATTTGAGGCTGGCATGAGACACGCGAGGCGGTCACGCGAACGAGTGTGGGGAACAACACTACGTATTCTTTTATTTGAATATTTTTAATACTATTATCGAGAAAGTAAAGTTGGGGTCACACGAGACAATTTAGCCTGAATTGCAAATGCTAACAGTACCCACTGGAATTAAATTTGTACTGCTAGTACGAGTATATTAGTAAACCGATCGATAAACGACTTTGGTAAATCGATGCCTAGAAATATTGCTTTACATTTTCCATGACAGCGGCTCCTGGTGTTACGACATGAGGGGGCTCAGTATTTTATTTTAATTCTCGAATACTAGAAAATAATCTGGAGCGAGTTTTTCGTTCATTCGAACGTTGTTTTTCGTCACACTGGATTAAGTGGTAATTTTAAAATCCGTCGGTACTTAAATACACTCAGTGGTACGAGCCGAGGATTTGAACTCAAGACCGCACAAATAGAGTCGTAAAATAAAAAACAACCCCAAGCTATCAAGCTGTCATCTGATAGGCTATCAGATGTCGAGTAAGTTAAAATTGTGCTCAACTGCAATTTGTTTTCAGCAAAACAAAACAAGTTGCAAGTTGGTACTGTATTCACAGCTGTTCCTCCAGTGTAACCTACATTTAAATCTTTTGTAAACGTTACTTACTACCTCGCTTTCGTGTACTGTTTTTCTGTGTGTACAGATTTTGCGTTTATCAATAGACCGCTAGAAAAAACAGTTGACGTAAGCGTGTTAGTTTGTAAACGAAAAACTTACCACTCAGGTAGTACGGTTCTCGTGTATAAGTATCATACTAAACCATCAGCGGTGGTGGCATAGGAATCTGGGTAACTCAGTCATCCTGGCACGTGATCTCAACTCCAAACACCCTAGTTTCAACAGCCACATGTCCACCCAGAATGGTAAACGCCTTGACAGATTCATTTACCAACTCGACTTTAGGAATGATTGCCGATGGGAGTTGCCTGAGGAGATAAGGTTCCCTCCGTGCTTACGACTGCTTCCCTTGTGAAGAGAATAGACGCAGGATGCGAGCTTTACAGAGGAACGTAAAGTGTCGCATTGCTGAATTCAAAAACAAGATTTGGATCGATCAGTTATTAGAGATCTCGCCATTACACACAGCCTACTGGCGGTTGGCGCGATCTATGAAAGCAGACAATACTGCCTCCATGCCCCCACTGACTAGACCGAACTGCCCACCCGCATTTGACGATGTTGAGAAGGCTGAATGCCTGGCCGACAGCCTTGAAGGTATCCGCCGGTCTACCGGCGGGAGAGCCCTTAGGCTCGTTGCTGCACACACTCTTTGCACCTGGCTGAGCGCCTTCTGCGCTCGCCCTAAACCATACATGTCCGGTGATAGACCATTATGGCCACAAGAATTAAGCCATTACGAGAAAAAAAAGGTGACATAGGGGTGGCCTAAGGCCTACCCCTGGGCCACCACCACTGTAGGAAGCGACTTCATACAATACATACCATACCAGCAGCTCATATCTCTCCATTACTAGATATAGGCTCTCCAAAAGCTCGCTACCACGCACGATTTTCAGCTCTTCCCATCCAGTCACTAGCTGTGAACTTCATCTATCTTTGAAATGGTCCATTTAGCCAGAGGGCGTCATTGGTCCTACGGCAAATATTACCTGCCAACATAAGTATTACACCTAAATTTCAATGCTCCAATATTGTGACGGTGTCACGATCGAGTAGCGTTTATCAATCGCAGGTTGCGGAAGAACACACAGGGGACCCCTTTTATTTGCTTTTTTATTGTCGGGACAAAGCAAACTTCGGAAATGAGATTTCACGTACAACTTTTTTGAGGCGATTTCGGTCGCGTGACGGATTGTAAATAATTAGCTCATTCTGTCGCCTCCCGGGACGCTGTCGCCGCCATTGTTTGTTTACGAAAGAAGTTCTTGAAAAAATAACGTCTTCCTTCATCGAGTTAAGCCCAATTCACGTTCGAAGTTTTTCGAATAAATTACACAAAATTTGCAATGTTTTTTTTAAATTTCCTTTTAAATATGTCTTTGTAACAGAAGACCAACATTGGAAGGAGAGAGAGCATCCTGCATTCCCGCAGCCGCTGGGCACGCTCGACTGGACGCGTTACCCCTCTCTCACAGCAAACTAACTTGAAATGTACTGCATTTCCCAGTTTATCCTATTTCCCCAATGTACGTACGTGTTTCGGTAGTAAGTGAAATATCCCAAGAGCCAGAGCCCATTCCCACCCCATCCCATCCTTCCCCATTTTCCCAATCCATTCCTATATCTGCAAAGGTAGGCAGAGCATCTGGGGACATATCAACGTTTGCCATTCTGGACTAATGGAATCTGAACTGGATCCATGGACGACACTATCCACCTACCATCAGATGCACTGAATTCTCGTCTGTAGCCTTTTTTCCCATAAAAAAACATGTGGATGCGTTTCGAGGACTGACTGCTTTAATTAATAAAAGTCGAAAACATCATACACAACCATCACGCCCAATAAACACCTTTCTCAAAATCTAAAGCACTTCTAAATTGTTCTCATTTAATTAATTACCAATTACTCCCCCACATTTATTTACTAATAAGCCCCATCAAGTCTACTTCAACGTTAATCTGTGTTCACTGTTGCTGCCTCTTCTTCCGAGGTTGCTGCCAAGAACTTGGCAAGGGACAATTTATTGGTTCATTGGAAGTTCCCAATTTCTAAGACCGTCATTAATTGGAGATTCACCGCAAGTACTCTTGATACAAGTTTCGCAATATTTGAGCCCCTTATTTGTCGCTTCATTGATTTACAATATCATAATAATAATGAAACCACTTTTAGTTTGAAAATTTGATATGTTTGTCACGTGAAGTTAGACTCATAACTACATTTTTTAGAAAAACAATGGCAAACAATATTGCCGTCTGATGATGACCCGTCACTCACTGTCTTATTACGTGCGCGTTTAAATTTGCTATACATGTACTCAGTAAAATATTACGAACTTTGACATACCTTTGCTACTTTCAGCATAGCACTGTCTACCTTTGGAGATTTAGGAATCAGATCGGTGTATCATATAAATTAAATTATTGGGGGACCGGAAAGTAATGTCGTTTCTGCGCATGTCGATATTCGTTTGTCATTTATTAGCTCACTGTGTACTTCAAAGTCGTGCCAAAGACATGTTAAGGTTAGAGTGACTTGTTTACTCGTAAATAATTTAATTTAATTTTTTTTTTTGCAATTTATGCAGAAATAGCCAGGACAAATACCAGAAGAGGTACATATTCGGCATTGTATGCTTTTTGAATTTCACAGGGGTAGTAACGCAACAGTTGCTACCAAAAACATTTGCGATATTTATCTAAATGCATTAGACTTTCGTAAATGCCAAGGGTGGTTTTCTAAGTTCAAATCCGGTAATTTTGATCTTTCCGACTCTCGTATCGATCAGGAAGGCCAAAAACTTTAGACAATGACATGTTAAGGGCGGAAGTGGAAGCAAATCCGTGTCGGACAATTGAGGAGTTGTCAAACACTCTTAACCAACCTTGGTCGACCATCCAAGAATATTTGCAGCAGATTGGGAAAGTAAGCAGAGCAGGTGTTTGGGTCCCGCATAATCTGTCCGAAGAAAACAAAGCTAACCGATCCACCACATGCAACTTATTGCTTCAGCGGCACAATACAGAAGCATTTTTTGATCGCTTGATCACTGGAGATGAAAAATGGGTCCTCTACGATAATCCAAAACGCAAAAGGCAGTGGTTCTCTCCGAATGAATCGCCACGAAGCACAGTTAAGCCAGGTTTACATCCCAAAAAGGCGCTTTTCTGTGTTTGGTGGAGTATTCGCGGGGTCGTTCATTTTGAAGTGCTGAAACCTGGACAAACTGTGAATGTAGACCTTTACTGTGAACGATTGGATCGAGTGAATCAATCTTTAATTGAAAAGTGGTCAGCGATTGTCAAGAGAAAAGGCGTTATTCTGCAACACGATAATGCAAGACCGCACTGCGCAAGACGAACCCTGGAAAAAATTAATGAATTAGGGTGGGAGGTATTGCCTCACCCACCATACTCGCCCGATATTGCGCCATCGGATTTCCATTTATTCCGATCGCTACAAATATTTTCTAAGTGGCAAAAAATTTTAAAATTTGGATGATGTCCAAAATGCCATCTTTTTTTTTTTATAGAGATGAGGGCGGACGAGCAAGCGGTCTCACGTGATGGTAAGTGTTACCGCCGCCCATGGACACCTGCAACACCAGGGGGTATGCGGGCGCGCCGCCGACCTTGCAAAATCCTATTCACAGCTCTCTTGAAGAACCCCATGTCGTAGTTTAATATTAGATATTTTGTACAAAAACCAATTGATTTTTATCGATCCGGCATTGAAAATTTGCACACTAGATGGTGAAAGGTTGTTGATAACGAGGGTGGTTACATCATTGATTAAAAATAATAACTTGTTAAAAACTTATCTGTTTGAATTTAACTTTAAAAACGACATTACTTTCCGGTCCCCCTGTGACGTGAATTAACTTCTACATTTTTAAATGTTTGTATTTTGCTTTGAACACCGAAGCATCCAATACTGAAATCAATTCCTCTGAAGCTGTCGAACTTTGAAAGATTTAATTCTTTTATTATAAATCCAAAGTAATACAACTTGATAGAACTTCTTCTTTAAAATTTTATATAGGTACCTCGAATTATAGTAACTATAGTAATGTTCGCATTGAAACAAAAAGGTCAGTGTTATGAACAAAAAGTGGAAAGAACGAATAAAAATACACTCCATACATTGGCGGATTATATTGCCTGATTTTTTTTTCATTCTTTCTCAAGTAATTAAGTAATTTTTTTTTTATTTACTAAATAAACTTGAATTATTAAACCAACGGCCATTAAATCTCCAAAAATCGAAACTACAATTTCAATATAAGTATTGAAAAATCGGAATATTTTTTTTAACTTGAGAGAGTGAACATAAATATATCCAAATGGTTATATTTATACAAAGACAAAACATTTCTGCATTCGCGGATTATATTGCTTGAAATCTCCAAAAATCAATCAAGACTCCCCTCGTCTCAAATGTCCTTATACAATTTCCAGGATCTTGTTTGTGACAAGGGTCTTGTTTATTAATATGTTATATAGATTTATGTAATACAAGCATTTACTCGCGGCCGGGAGCTGGCAGGGAGTTCTCACCTGGGAGAATCGAAAATTCAAGTGCGCAAGAACTTTGAGTACTGTGGCAATTATTTCATAATTACGGACGGGATAAATTTTAATATAAAACAACATTTTTCCACAATAAAGAAGAAAAATAGATAGATACAATAGATAGAAAAATGGATAGGACTGAAATGCAAATTAGGAACTTTTAAAAAGCCATTCTAGTTCTAAGCAAATATGTTCACAGCTTTTAACTGAGTTGTTCTATTTTGTATCACGAGACTAAAATAAGTGAGTGATTTCTGGAAGGGTGTGACTATGTTTCATAGTCGAGTTTTGAAATCCAATGTATAAGCAGGATAGCATTCACAATACGACATCTGCACGGCACAGGGCTCCGTTTGCAATCATAGTAAAGTTCTGTGCCACAACCAACAGTTCAGGTTAGTGGGTCCAGTGCAGGTAAGTGGATATCACACATGTCCCATATTTTGTTCTGGGCACTCAAGTTTCCTCACTATATCCTTCATCAACGAGATAATAACTATTAAAAATCCGTGATAGTATGTATCAGCCCATCTATCTCCCTTCACTGTCAGATACACGAACTTTCGCTCTTCTCATTCGGCTACTACCGGCGAACTACTTCAAATTGTTGGTCAACTGTGTGACCAAACTTGGTCAAATGACTACAATTGTGAGTTCAATAAATGTGAGTAAGTTATAAAATGACAATTGATAAAATGATCATAATAGGATATAATAGGCACACAGTACGTGCCCCAACAAATGGGAGCAAACAAACGTACGGATATTGTCCTCTGTACATTTAGAGATATAATGTGTATTATTATTATATAGAGTTACGTCTGGAGGCGTTATTAGTTTACAAGTGTATCAAACGCACCCCTTTGTTTATTATTGACTCAGTGCTCCTGGGAGTAGGATATTACTTTCCAACTCTTTCGGAAGTTTGCCTACTTTGTTGACATCTGCCGTTCGATTATTGGAATATCTGGCGCGGCGTATCTCGTAAACTTTGGTGCCATTATTGTTTGCAGATTGATGACTCATAATATTGTTTACTGGTTTTATATCACCTCACTTACTTAAGAATTTAATCTTTTATAATCGGAATTATTGTTGTTTATTATGTTAAATAACATAATAAACAATAACAATTCCTATTACCATTATTTCCAACCCAGGTGGTAACTTTATTGCGCACACATTTACACATATGAAAAGGTTGAAATAAAAGTATAAACCAGTCAGTAGGCTTGATGACAATCTGCAATAGTTTAATACAACCACATATTTGGGGTAAGAGAATGTATGTATGTTATCTCTTACCCCAAATGCATATACCATATACCAGTTCCGTCGTGGGTAATAAAAAGGGAATTAGCAAAAATGATAAGTACCGCAATATAAAAATTAAATTAAATGAGGCTGTTGGACGTCTGACCCTGCAACTAGGTAGGTATAAATGAACCTGTATTTTGAGGGCCAGCGTAGACTCCATTCTATCTCAGGTGTTGGAATCAGTCCCGCCGTGAGTACTTTCGTCACTTTCGGAGAGATGTTATCTCTTCGGCTTCTGACGAATTGTTGTTGACGAAACGTTTGGAAAAAAGAGAAGAGATTCCAGAAGACCTCGGCCAAGTAGCCCGGAAGAATCAATTAATATAACCCATTAACGTTATGTAAGTAAGTAAATAAAAATATTAACATAATTAATCAAGTAATCACAGTAATAAAGTAAGTAAGTAAATAATCAACAAGTAACAAGTAATCAACAAGTATAACTAATCAAGTAAGTAAATAAATATTAACATTAGCAAAAATTAACATTTTCTGTAGACGATAAACAACTATTCACTAACTGATATCTACAATCACAAATAGTACTACTACTCAAATAGTCTAGACTTGTAAAAATGTATGAAAGAAACACACCTTAGTCAGACGTTGGATCATAACAGTATTTCATATAGCATGATTTACGATGTCACATTGCACCCGCCTCCGTCTTTACGACCCCAGCTGACCACAAATCCTGACCTTATTGGCTTGTTAGCGCTTACGCAGGCGTGCGTTAACGTTTCATTTAGTTTTAGTACGGTTCAGAATAATTAGTTCCGCTAAGAACCAACATTCTAATGTATGAGGGATAGTCACCTGTGTCGTTTCAAAATAATGACTTTTTTATAGAAAGAAAGCGACAGACGAGCATTCAGTCCACCCGGTGGTAAGTGGATACTGTCGCCCATGGTCTTCCGCTGTTCTTTCCAATATCAGTTGATAAACTGTGGCACGCCCTCGAATGCGCTGCCTACTTTTGGATATTTAGGAATAAATTTGGGAAAACGGGTAGGGATAGGATAGAATGGGATGAGAATGGACCCTAGCTCCCTCAATTTATCCACTTTTCGCAATCTAAACATTTAAAGAGAAATATCCTGACTGACCGACTGACTCATCAACATCAACGCCGAAACCGCTCAAGCCTTAAACATAAAAATTGAAAACCAGCTTTCTTTTATGACGTAAAGATTTACTTTACTGACAAGGCATTTTGTGAAATTAAACCCCTATAGAGATGAAATGGGGTGTCCAATTTTGTATGAAATGATAACTCTAATTAATAACTTAATTTTAACCACAATTGTCCTTTTAATGCGTGTATATGACATATTGCTCTAGTAGTACTTATATAAGTTCACAGACAAAGCCTTTATTGCTATTAAACATTACTTATTCATTTTATGCACGCGTAATAAACAAACTTTAATAAACAACGCTTTTATTACGTTACTTTTTATTACCTTTCATAAAAGCAGTGTTTGTAATAGCATCGAACTAACACCGAATAAAACCGCATTCGAAATACTGTATGTAGTGGAATACTTTTTAATGCCATAATAAAGCGTTACGGCCAGGCAAGCAAAGCATAAAAATGATAACAGTAGAGTATGTTAACAGCAATCAGCAAAAAACGTTACACGCGCACAGACTTTCTCTTTACAGACTATTATCGTGATTTTGTGTTATAGTGACAATGAGATAAAACGAGAATCTGCCTACTTGTAATATTATAATTGCGAAAAATGGTTTGTTTGTTTCTTAGTTTATTTTGCTAGTTTGTTTGTTACCTAATAACTCTAAAAAAACAACAAATGGCTACTAAATTTGGCTTTGTAGTTCATGAAACGGATTAACATGTGAAATAAGGGTAATTTGGTAGAGATTTGATATTCATAGGATAGTTTTCAATCCTGGTTCACCGGGCACAAAGCCGTTAGCAACAACTATTATTTTCATAATTTGAACTGTTTTAAAGTTGATTAGATCTATATTTCAATTATAAAAAGAAGTCCAAATGATATTAATAGAATTAATAGGATTGTACGATACTTATTTATGCGGTATTTATTTCTCAAACAGCTGCTTCAAATTCTTAACCGTAACCCAGTTTTTTGTAGTCCGTTGCTGGACATGGGCCTCTTCATGCATGGAGCATGAGAGATTTATGATCTTAAAACACCACGCTGACCAAGCGGGTTGGCAAGTTCATTCTTTTAGAGGTGGCACAGTCCCTCAGAGCTTGTGTTAGCGTTTTGTTATCCCTTAATAGCCTTATACTACACCCACTATTCAAATGCTGGCCGACACTTCATTGCGGATCAAAACCATAAGTAATTTCAAGAATAGTGCTAAGATCACCTACTGCATATTCGCTTCATCGCATCAATGGTTTCGCAGGTATTGTAGTAATTAATTGAGGGCATACCTACAAATGTAATCTTTGTAAACAGATGCGGGTCGCACGGTACCGTATTGTAGCGAATTATTAAGGGTTCGTATAAGTGTCTTTACACTGGAGAATTTAATTTTCATGACATAAAATTATCTTTCTTAATGGTTCCTCTCTTTTACCTGGTTTTTGGATTCTTAATTGCTGTATGTGTAATTAGTAGTACACGTGTTAAAGTCAGAATTGTGTATTAGTGTCGGCAGGCTCGAGAATAGCACCACCCTATTTCTTGCCATGGGTATGGTAAAATGCGAATGAGGGATAATAAAACCGCTGCTAAAACAAGCGCTGAGGAACCACACCACCGCTAAAAGGGTGGACTCGCCAACCTGCTTGACTAGCGTGGCGTTCTGAGGCCTTACATTCCTAATACACAAGAGAATGTGTGGTAGCGGAGGAGGCCCATTTCCAGCAGTGGATGTTGAAGGGGCTGGCTACGATTATGTGTATGAAACCCACATTTACTATTCCAAAAATAGAAATATTACTATTCCAAAAATAGAAATATTACTATTTCCAAAAATAGTAATACAAAATCAGCGCCTACCCTTAATCCTGAAACCCGTAAGTTTAATTAAACCGTTAATTCGACCCGTTAATGCTGGCACATGACCCTTCGCAGTTATTTGCATAACACGCTCCAATGCCCTTTGTGCCCTTACCACCAACGCATGTTAGGTTGACATATTCCTACATTGACCATACTTACTTATTTGCTGACAGCTTTGGGTTTCCGAACAAAGGAAACATGTATTGTAGCAGTTTACAAACGTCGTTATCACCTTTATAACATACCATCAACTATTTAATTAATACGTTTATTTAACGCTTACTAAGCTTAACCAGCCCTTTTATTGTTCACTGTTGTTTGGGCTTCATCATGAAAATTGTCTTGCGCGTGAGGAATGTGTGTCCTTAAAACGCCACGCTAGCAATGTGGGTTGGAGAGTCCTCTAAAGGTTCTAAAGGAACTATCCTCAGAGGTTGTGGCTTTGTTATTCCTTAGTTGTCTTTTACAACGCCCACGGGAAGAGATAGGGAAGTGATGCTCTAAAGCCGGCTACTTAGGTTACCATAACATAATTATAGCAAACACTAGGGCTATACTATATTTGTAAATTAAACTTAAATTAGATACTAAGTATCCGGCTGAATCTATACGGCACCTCTCTCTTTCCGTTGGATATCGTAAAAGGGGCTACAACAAGCCTTAAGGACCTACACCTCTAAATGAATGGACTCGAGAATCCGCTTGGCCGGCATGGCGTTTTAATTCCACACATGTCCATGTTCAGCAGTGGATACTGAGCTGGAGCCCGCAATGGAACAGGGCTGGTTGCATTACATTAGATAAATAAAATTAGTGTCTGAAACTAATCACGTTGAGCAGAAGCCGATCCACCAATGAAAACAGTTGTTTAAAACAGCCAGTAATAGCTACAAACCGCAAACGTCGCTCTATATGAAGCTGTCCGCTACTTGGAGCGATTGCGAATTTTAGTTAGGGATTTCATTAAGTATTCATGATGGTATCGATATTATGTCGACATAAGGTCGACATATTGACATTAGCGGTGTGATTCCCGTAAAAACTCTATAATTAATATCGATAAAAAGTACTCTAAATATGGTATAAATTATAATACTGCGTGATGCTCGTTCAGACGGGCAAAAATTTTGAAAATGGTTGATTTGGGTTCTGTATCGTGCATAGGGTACACTGAACGATTTTTATTGGAACGAAGTTCCTTTACGCGGCTTGCGGTAAGTGTGATTCGAGAGAAAATGTAACGTCACATAAAATTTTTACCCCGTCCATACGCCTTTCTCTTTCTGTGTGTGTGTGTGTGTGTGTGTGCGTGCGAATATCGAGAGTGAGACTCAAGCAGAATAACAGACGTGCAGTGACCAGTTTATACAACCTACATTTTTGATTTGATTCCTTATTTTAAATTATTTGCGTAGAAAAAATGATACAAAATAAAAAAAAACATGAACGGAGTTTCGAATTACATTCGAAGTTTAAAAAAAAATGCGTGAGGATCTTCGTTAATGACGGTTTTTTTTTATTTCACTCCGAACAGCTACAGAACTCAGTTGAGGCATTTATTTGTTCCAACTAATTGTATAAAATTGTAACAATAGTTCTTTGTTAAAATATTCTCAACAATACAACTGCTGAATTGAATTCATTAAATTTTGATCGATCGCTATTTTATGTATTAACTAAAACATTTTCGACTTCTGGAATCCTGGTTATTTGCATTGAAAATATGATACAAAATAAAAAAAAATACATGAACTATACAGATTTTATTTCGAATTACATTCGGAGTTTAAAAAAAATGCGGGAGGATCTTCGTTCCTGACGGGAGGTCTCCTGACCGCACACGTTTTTTTTTAAATATTTCATGTACAGACACTGTTCATATTCTGTTACGATTTTATTAATAGTTAATTAATAGATAATAACATTTTATAACAAAGTCCCTATCGTGTACTTGTGCCGTGTGGCGTCGGTCGGCTATGGAATAGCACCACCCCATTTCTTCCCGCGAGTGTCGTAAGAGGTGATAACTAAGGGATAACGAAGTCGCTAGCACAAGCGCTGAGTGGACTACCACTGCACCACCTCTGAAAGAGTGGACGCACCAACCCGCTTGGACAGTAACGCTTTGAGCCCATATTATCCCGCTTGCACGAGACTATATAAATGAGGCCCATGGAGACTGAAAGAGCTGATGGAATATCACTTGAACGCAATAGGCTTTTTTGTGTTCCTCTGACCCTGTCTTCTATCAACATTTAAGTATGTTCTGAACTTAACAGATATTTATAAATTAAAAATAAATAAAATTAAACGTGGAGTAAAACAAATAAAGTAAAAACATACGCGTTGAGACCCGTTCAAATAGATCTGTTTTAATGCTGTATCTGTAAGTTTAAAATTTTGATAAAGTATACTTTGAATAAATTCAAAATTTTGAATAATTCTTGGCTGAAAGTCAGCTATTGTCCTATTGTTGGTCCTATTTCACCTATTGTCCGTTCCAATCCAATATGCCGAAAACAAAACCAAATCGATGAAATATTTCAACATTGAGCTTTAGGCAACTTGCAGTCTCGAATTATGAATATGTAAATAATTATCACCCCACTAATTAATTCAAGGTCGCGTTAGTTATCTCAGACCGCCATGTTTATTTACATTTGGGACAAATTGGATTGGAACGAACTATATTTACTTTTTACGTTGTATAATAATAAATAATACAATATGTTTAAACATCGACAGTTCCCATCCCTACTACCAACTAGATTGACGCGTTGTTTGAGCCTTTGCCAGGCAAGACGTAATTACTTCGCGAACAGTTTGTCAGCCAATTAAACACCTTTGCTTTATTAAGACCCCGCTGCGAAGCCGGTAAATAACGAATCAAAAGACTGCTGCAGTTGGAAGTTGATGCAGTTGGAAAATGCGGTTTGTGGTTTCTATAGACAACATACTTTTTCGGTTTTCCACTTCGTTAGTACAATAACTTATCATGAAATATCCCCAATCAGGGTAATTGGGTATTTGACTCTTTTTATACAATTATGCAATTAATTAAAATTCTAGAAATCAACCCGTGAAATCAAAATATATTAAAAATGTCTGAATCACGAAATAGAAAAGGAGAACACAGTAATACTTTACAACCTCAAATGATTTGTAAATAAATGTCTTTCTAACCTGCGTGTATTTTCCTGTCTATTTGTTGAACAAACTAAAAACACTTCGAAATATTTTTATTGTAAACACGTGTTATTTATAAAAATCGGACACATTTGTATAAAGACAAATATTACATTTTCCGGAATCTGGGTAGTTTATGCACGACTTTACGTATGCTTCTGAATCCAGAACATAGCGAATATCAACGTGAGATATAATAAATTTATTTGGACATATATTTTTTTTTATGTACGAAGGCGGCAGACGAGCATACAGTCCACCTGGCGGTAAGTAGATATTGTCGCCCATAGACATCCGCGATACATGCCAACATTTGTCAAAAATGACAAACGTTGGCACGCTTCTAGATGCGCTGCCTACCTTCGGAGATATAGGAATGGATTTGGAGAAGGGGTTGGGAAAATGGGGAGAGATAGGATGGGCTCTGGCACATCTCACTCACTACCGAAACACGTACGTATATTAGGGAAATAAGATAAAGTGGGTAGTCTAGCGCGCCCAGCAGCTGTTGGATTGCAGCGTGCACTCTCCCCTTCAATCGACTGTTCAGATATTTTAAATAAATTTGCCGTCCGTACACCTTTTAAAGACTACGGAAATTGATATATTCAGTGGTAACCCTAAGGTGATCAGGCGAAAGTTATCAACAAACTTCTTTGGTGCTCCAGCATTGGTTTCAGTAACAAATTGATATGTATGTTGTATTGGGAGCCAATCTATCCTTGGTTTGTTTTTATTTTTTGTTCGTTTGAGTTGTTTTATTTGTTGGAATTTGATTTTTTTGTCCTTTCTAATAATGAAGTTTTTTAAGTAACTTCTTATTAATTTTGCTTGCGTGTACAATCAAATTACTGTATTAATTGTAGGTGAAAACTTGTAAATTGATCGCGAATCCTACTTATATTTCAGTAATTAATGCACTTTAGATCGTAAGTTTTTCAAATAAATAAATAAAAAAATAACTCAAGTTACAGTAGATTGTGGATATTAATATGTATTATAAAACAAATATGCATAATGTATAAATATATAAATTAATATTATTTTTGTAATAATAATATTAATAATAAATAACGTCACACTCAATGGCCCACACTAGGAATCCTTGTGTCGTGGGTCCAGAAACACATGCAAAGACAAACACAAACACACACCCAGACCCGAACATACATTTATTTTTGGTATGTTCACTACCGCTACCACTACCACCATGGTCACTACCACCTGCGCCAATCGGTCGGTCCGATTGGCGATTATTAAATTATTGTTTCAATAAACTTTCAATCTCATATAATTTTGTTCCAACAACTAGTTTGTAATAATAACCTTTTTGCTTGTCTGTTCTTCAACAGCTTGTTGTCGCAGACTTTAAAAATCTTATTGAAAATGATAAAATGTATGTAAATAATGTAAGAATATAAATAGGATCCAAATCGGTTAACAAAAGCACATTTCACTCTTGGTGCAGTAGCTCTAAAGACTCTTTTTTAAGCCTAAAATCATACTCACTATAGGTAGGAAAATATTTGCTAATGGATAACTAACGATGCAAACAATGCATATAATTGTTGTACTGAGAGCAGCTTGCATTCTTTATACAAAATTTGTGTGGAAAAACGGTAAGACTTTCCATATGCCACTTATAAAAATGACCGATGAGCTCTCTCTTCAGTAATCATATGGGATTTAGCCGCTCCACCCCATATTTTCAGACAGTAATTTAGAAGAGATGGACAAAGGCCGTAATAAACTAATTTTATGACCTCCGAAGTGGCACCTCACAATAGCTCACATATCTCACTCACAATACCAATTAATTTCCTAACGCGGCCAGACAATACAGTAATATATTTCTCAAAAGTGACTTTTTCATCCAATAACAAGTCTAGATATTTTATTTCTGACACGTTACTTACACCATCACCAGTACAGTCTCTCAAAAGCGAGGGTAACTGCATTGAGAAACTACAGTCATCCACTTTTATAATTGGATGTGACAAAGGCACCGATGCTCTTGTTTTATATTTAGTCTTTTTAACGTAGGGTCATCCGCATAGAAAATAATTTTAGTCCCTTTTATTGGCAGTTGCATAATATCATTTATACATACTGTGAAAAGAAGAT
Source organism: Sesia apiformis (assembly GCA_914767545.1). Taxonomy (NCBI): domain Eukaryota; kingdom Metazoa; phylum Arthropoda; class Insecta; order Lepidoptera; family Sesiidae; genus Sesia; species Sesia apiformis. The sequence continues at coordinate 5,860,352 of OU611958.1, forward strand.
ACCTATATCTTTCTAATCTAGCCTTAACACAAGCACGTAAAACATCCTTACAATTAAATCACAGCGTATTATTACAGTCATTACATGACTTGTTTCATGTTGGAGAATCAACTCATAAGCAAACTCCGAACATAAACTCAAGTCATAAATAGCCCTTTGTTTATAATGGCTGCCATATAATTGAGGCTAGACTTGTACAATAACTAATGAGACTCAACGACCAACAATATCTCACATTGCGTTTTATACTCCTCTTAATAGCGATACATAGTCACAAAAGACATAAAGATAGTACTAAAGTACGTCCCACACAGATTTTTTCGTCATAGATATGAAGACATTGCCATCCCATTCATTGTGACTTGAAATAAAGGAGTGTAGACGAAATGAAAAGGATTATTGTTTTAGTTTTATCTTAATCTAACGATATAAGCGTCGCTTCGCGTCGGTGTGGAATGACGGTGAACAGAAAATGTTTGGAGAGGATTTTAAGTTCAAGTTTAAATATTAAATTTTCCGGAATTTCTATAAATTATTTATTAGAGTATTGTTACAGCAAATTAATGTTTATTTGCAAAAGAAGTCCATTCTCCTGTGTGGAACTGGCCTTTGCGTAAAGTAATTGTATTCCTAAAGGACCAAAAATGCTTGTCTCATGCTCGTCTCGCGCATTGCAATAATTTCTCTATTTTTCTATACGATGTTGGGCATTAACCAAAACTATGTGTAAAAAAAGTGGAAACCTTTGAAATGTGGGATAATGGGAGTCATTTAAAGATAACCTAGAGACATACAACATATATGCATATATACAAAATGTAAAGTGCGATAGCAAGACATTGATAGATCTTCACGCAATTAAAAGAAGACGGTTTGAGTGCTTAAGACACATTTTACGTAACCAAAAATATGAGAAGTTGCAGATAATCATCGTAGGAAAGACTGTTGTGTACAAGGTTAAAATTGACAAAGTGATTGCCAACTTACAAATATTATTGCATTAATAATAAAATAAAAATAATTAGAAATCGCTGAAAAGATATATCTTAAATGTGAAAATAAATATTGTGACGAAAATCTAAATGGACAAATATCAATACTACGTTCATTATTAATTTCATCATTTAAAGTATTGAAACAAATAAGAAGACATAAGGCATATATAAACCTTTGCAATTAATCTAATATCTTCTCATTACTTTTGTTTGTTCTGGATCCACTTTATCGTGGTCGCAAGACGACGACACTTCGTGGTTTTAGTCATTAATTATATGTCGCTCATTGTCCCACAGGCTCTCGGGTCCATTGTGACAATATTCGGGTCGCGCCTTTCAAACACCTCAACAATGAACTCTTACACAGACGGATCATCTGGGAATGCAGGTAACTTAATAGGCTTATATTTTGATTTGAGGGTTTATTTTGATATGAAATTATGTTCACTTAAATCTCATACTTTCTATTGATGTTATTAAATGTCGTAGGTTGTACCTAACGAAAAGTACCCTGCAGATATTTCTAATGCCTTCATAAAACAAGTTAATAAATATCAAATACCTTTATTGTCGCTATGATCATCTTTGATAGTAGAAGAAAGGTGTTCACAAATATATACACTCCTCATGTTGAAAATCTATCGTTAAGAGTAATTAATATTTGTAAAAGATATCCTTTCTGATGGAATTGAAACAGATCAATGATAAATTATAGATAAGTATTGTGAATAGTCGCTAATAGTCGTCGAAGGGGTAGAAACAATCGAAAAAATAAACTTTAAAGGAGAATTGTAATTTGTGCAATTTTTCATAATATCAACACACAACTAGAATAAATTATTGTATATACAAGTATGTACATTACTTGAGATACTATAATGATAATGACTTTATCATTAATCAATGATTTATAAGCTTTCTTTGTTATGACCCGGTATTGTTTTCAGAAGGTTAATACAATATTTGTATTTATAGTTCATATAAATGCAATACATACCCATCTACATTAGGAACTAATACGCAAATCAAACCGTATTAATTAATTCGTGCGCGATAGAGAGCACTCGACGAACTGATCTGCGGCCTGGACCTAATCAGCGGGGACGTGACAGAGCCAGGTTACTTCAATCAGAGATATGACGTTATGAGTAGAATCACGGAATAACAAATTGATCTGTTCTGTGAATAGAATACACGTATACAGTCACCAGCCCTTTTGTTATTCACTGCTGTCATGGGCCTCCTCGTCTGCATTGTCTCGTACATGAGGGATGTACGGCCTTAAAATATCACGCCGACCAAGCTGGTTGTGGACTTCATTCTTTTGAAGGTGGTGTACTTCGCAGGAGTTTGTGGTAGCGGCTTTCTTATCCCTTAGTCGCCTTTACCCATACCAACAAAAAGAGATGGAATGGTGCCATTCTAAAGCCGACACCACACGGCCGTAAATTGTCATATTGAAAAAAAAAACACTGAATGTTGCAACGTCATATCACAGTATACTTTGGAATATAAGAATACCTATCTATAGACTTTTTGGCGCGAACTCGAGAAGTGAAGTTGAGTTTTTGTTTGATTACTATAAAAAATGTGTATTGTGCATTTTATGTTTAATAGTTGTTCGGGACAACCGATGCGATAATAGTTTTAAGTCTTTGTTTATATAAATTCCATAGTTTTATTATAATTATAGGCCGTTAAGTACAAATAGGTTTAGTTTCGCAATATTAGCGATAGATGGCGCTATAGCTTATTTAAAAGTCGCTATTAAGATTTTCCGAGATAATATAAATGTGGGAGCGGATGTCTATAGATTCATTCCGAGCTGTACAGTGATATAAGAAAACCAGGAAATACAAGAAATATTGGCATCCTGAAGAGAAACCGTACCGGCGACCACATCGTTACATACAGTCCGCTAATAGGAAGCCGGTGTGGTACAATAGTGATAGTTTATTAAACTTCAAAGATTTTTGTCCATAATTTTTGTGACTGCGTTTTTCGTGTGCTTCCAAGGAGTCCTCTTTTGACCTCAGTAAACCTACTATCACTTTACTGAGTGTCTCCTGACTTACTTCAACGGGACTGGATATGTCCAGTCCCGCTGAAGTAAGTCAGGAGACACTTAGTAGAACACAGAATACGATTTGTACTGGAATGATTTATTGCGAAGAAAACTTGTCACTGGCAGAACGTTCTAATTACACGATTGCCATATATATAAAGATAAGAAAAAAGACAGCAATTTTGCCTCCAAGTACTAATACAGAAACGAAATATGCACGCGAAAATTAACTTACTGGATGCCAGTACACGACAATTGTGCACTCTAATGAACCAACCAGTCGCAGTGCGAATTAATTTTCAAACGTGCCTGGGATTACAAAGAGGCTATTTCTATTAGACACATATATATATCACCATCCCGTCTCTCCTTTTTGTAAGTGTTTTCGTTGATGAAGGGGAAGCGGAGAACGTCAAACTTAACTGGTGGTCTTAACAAACTTAACTTAACTTAACTAATAACATCATTATCACTAATAACAAGATAACTAATAACATAATAACATTAAATGAATTATTAACAACATAATAACATCAATTGAAAAGTTTTAAAATTGATAGTGATTACAGATTTATTAGTAATCGCTCTGATTATTTAGATTTTAGAGTATAGTTTTTTATACTAGGTTAAATAAAATATATGTGCACCCTTTTAACACTAAATTTCCATTATTAAAACTAACAACTTTTATTCTAATTTTTCTGGACTTAATGTTTTCCCAAAAACGGCTAAAGGTTTTAAAAGAAGTTTGACTTTGTTACGCTGTACTACTAATTAAAAAATAAAATTAACAATTAAGAAACTATTTTTTTTTTTAAAATAAGGTTAATTAAAAATAAAACATCCCATTGTTCAGAACATAACACATACGACACATCTTAATAACACAAAAAATAGAATGGATAATTCCAAATATTATTTGAAAAAATTAGAACAGAAATGCTGAATCAAACTGAAGAATTGACGAAGACTATTACAAATAACTTAATTTAAAAAAGTATTGAAGAAAACAAAATGTTGAAATTAGAAATAAAAGAATTGGATAACAAAGTGGGTTTTATAGAAAAAGGGAAAAGAAGAAAACATAATTTAGTGATTTTTAGTTTAGAGGAAAACGAAAAATCAACTAGAAAAAGAAAACATAATTTAGTGATTTTTAGTTAGAAAAATCAATTAGAAAATTAATTGAAAACATTAATTGAAACATTTGTTTGCTGAGGCACACGTAGATGGATTCCAGTCCATCCTACGTGGTAGAATAGCCTCGATGATGCGTCACATGCGAAACGGCGCCAATGGTATCCCGGCGACATTGGCGGAGAGGGTGGACTGCCTTACTGAGGCACTGGACTGAGGCACATATCAGTGCCGTTGTTTATTATAGGAATTTCTTTATAATGTTTGATTGTTCATTTTTTTTATTTTTTTATTATTTCTGTGTATTTTTATGAATATGGGCATATGCCACATCACAAGATTCAAGTGATTCACATTGACACGGTATATTTAACCACTTCACTTTCACCTTTCACCTTTTCTCATGAATAGAGTTCCAATGAAAAATGAATTAAATCACGAACTTCTTCAGTACCCATTAAGACTCTTACAATATGCATTTCATTCATATTTTTCATTCGGGAGAGCAAATAAAATCAATTGTGGCTATTTCCAAGTAGCGTACAAACTGGCAACATGCAAGGCGCACGTCCGTAACCATTAAAAATTGGGTCAAATTATATTGCTGAATAAATGTTCTGTATTTATATTAATAACTGTTGCTCATTAAGAGAAGTTAGTATTCAAGAAGTATTCTTTAAGTGCATGGCTAACTTGTAAACAAATATTTTACTACTGCTTTTGTTTTAGTTTAGAACTGGCTGAAATTTTATGCATTTTATGAAACAAGAACGTTTATACTGAAGTCAAAACAAATAATAATGACTGGCAACCTATTCGCATAATCCCTCGGGTATCCCGAAAGATGGTAACTTGGAAAGCAGCGATTTGTGCCATACCCGGTCAAAAGCTTTCGCAATGTCTAGGCCTACAGCCAGAGCCTCGCCTCTACTCTCAATGGCGTCAGCCCAGCGGTGTGTTAAGTACGCTAAAAGATCACCAGCCGAGCGATTATGGCGAAATCCATATTGACGGTCGCTAATCAGCCGGTGATCCTCTAGGTACCCAAGGAGCTGTGTGTTTATGACACGCTCCATCACCTTGGAGAGGAGGGAGGTGATCGCTATTGGCCTGTAGTTGGCCGGGTCTGTGCGGTCACCCTTTTTAGGCAAAGGGTGAACATGAGCTACCTTCCATGTTGACGGGAAGCTTTTTGTAGAGTATGAGAGCCTAAAGAGTCGCGTAAGCACCGGGGACAATTCGCAAGCGCAAAATTTAAGCACCACTGCAGGAATACCATCTGGCCCACTCGACTTTCGGATATCAAGAGATGCTAGAGCGCGCCGGACTTCACGCTGTGTGAAACAGATTTCCGACATGGAGCTTGTGCACCTTGAGATAGACGGTGGTAAGGCACCTCTGTCGTCCAGAGTCGAGTTTGAGGCAAAGAGATAGCCCAAGAGATCGGCTTTCTCCTTCGCCCCATGGGCCAGTGACCCATCGAGTTTCCGCAGTGGAGGGAGTGACGACTGACAGAAGTTTTAGCCTTACTTACATACATATATGCATTCATTTAACATTACATACATGCATAAATATAGATGTCAACTAAGTTATTATTCGAGTAGTTTTTAATCCAAATGCATATAAATGAACTTCTACGCGGCCATTAATCCATACAATGCACAATAAATACAGGTAGGTTTCTGAAAAACTTAGTTAAGTACATATAATCCTTCATAATAAAAATTGCCTGCTATGTAATTAACCTAAAACGTTTAAGTATCACTCAGCTATTGTGTACACTAAAACTTTATCGCTAAAGACTATTACATCAAAGTATGGCCTGTTACCCAGAAACACTATCGCAACGTCTAATCTGACACGCGAAAGTGCCCTGCGCCTACATTCTTCAATAAGTTGTAAAAGCGAATCAAATATGTGAAGCAACCTTGTTAACATTTCTTGAAATCACACGTCTAATATACATAGAAGAATTAAAAACCTTTAGGAGGCAGCATCGCGTGATGTGCTATTGATCATTTAAAAAAAATTATGCGTCCATTTTGATATTAAAAAATTCTTGGTAATTGTCGGTAAAAATACTATTTATTGTGATTTTTTTTTTGTTTACAAGGGTCTAAAAAAAAAATTTTTTTTTAAATTCTTTTAAAAGAAACGGTAATCAAACAGAGAGGTTCACTTAACAGTGTGTCATTTTTTGATGTCGCTGTTACCGTATATGAAATTAAAACCTGAATTGAAATCTGAATCGTATATGAAATATATCTGGTTAATACTTAATTATCATTATCATAATCATCATCATCAATATCAACTCTTTCTAATCCAATGTTCGATAATAATAGAGCCCCAAATGTCTCCATTTTAATCGATGATATTTTGCCGAGGGGCGATAGCTTAGTTTATTTATCTATGCTCAATACTTATTAATTTAATATTGTGTTTCGCAAATTTAATACTTAATGAAAGTTAAAGGGACCGAAACAACGTCAAAAATTTTGGATGTAATCTTTACGAGAGATCGTTTCAAATTAAGCGACTGATTGAGCACAAGATAAACAACGTTGACAATACATCTCATAACAATACTTGCGAAATTGTTTCCAACGGATTAGGGAACTTCTCTTCCTAATACGCACCACAATGGGCCTCCAGGCAGTACTGTTTATATAAACACACTGTCAGCCGCAAGGATATTCGCACAATGAGTGCCCCTTGTCTCCTTTTAACCAAAAATTGTGTTTGTCGACTAACAATAACGTCTCAAAGAAGGTGGAATAAGCATCGGAGAAAGATGTCACGTTTCAGGACAAATCGTCCTCTGTTTGTACAGATATTGTGGTTAATGTTATTTGAGGAAAGTAATTCAAGGAATTATTATGGGGTAAATAAGTTTTCCAGTTCTACACTATTTACAAATTTTCTTTATTTATTTAATGCACATTATCGTACAAAAGGTGAGTCTAATGCCTTAACCTTAAGCATTCTCTACCAGCCAACATTTGACTTGAACAGAGAAATTCAATTGAGAGGTCTGAGAAAGACTCGAATGGTATCCACTTTAAAAGTAATTATTTGCAGAATTAGCGTTATTATAAGACATCGGTTACTAAGCTATCGGTTACTCAGATTACTGAAAGGCATTAATCATTCTTGTTTCATATATACGATTTTATCAGGCCATACAAGCTATTTTGTATTAATAGGTTTAATAAGATTACTTCGAGTTATCCTGAATCTAAAATTAGTCATGTCAAGAGTACATAATAGAGACGGTAGATAACACAATAGAAAAGGATGTAGGCACTTACTCCATTTAATGTCACGACGGTCACAATGAACAATTAAGGCCACAATATCTCTAATCCTTCATTGTATCAAAGGCATTTAGATAATCAACTTTAGACGGAGGACCACAGAGAACTGTACAGTGTACGGTAAAGAAAGCGACACGGTTAAATCAGGCATCTCTTTTCAAAACTACAGGAAGAAAAGAGACATCTAAAGGTATATCGAACTTATTGTGGTTACTGTATGTAATGACATCGTGACGTCAACTAAGAGGAATTTTATAACGCTCACTAAGTTTTTGGGGCCATTATCGTGATTTTGATCAGTGATGCATCAAAAGGCAGCCACACACGAAGCCCGTGTCCTTGTGAACAATTAATCTATCTCATGCATCTATGTTTCACTCGAGGGTGTAAAGGGTATGTTTATTATATTTTTGTGTTCTTGGAAGAACGTTTTGTTCCTTTCAAAGGTCAGTGTCAGAATTTTTATGTCCTTAATGAGACTAATCTTTCACTTGAACAGTCACTTTATAGTCTTTTGTTTCGTTGAATCTTGAGTTTCTTTTAAATTATCATGGTGAAATTTATTGATAATTTTCTTTTTGTATTGTTTTTCTAAGAAGCAAATGTTAGCCGAACGAAGTATATATACATAACCTTTAATCCAGCATTATAAGTCCATTCAGAGAGTTATTTATTATTATAACTTTTATTATTTTATTGTTATTGTTAAAATTGTACAACAAATTTAAAAATATACACTCGTAATTAATGAGTGAATATAATCCATCTATTCATTTATTAATAAATTCGTCAATTCAAATTTTATAAATGCTCTCTATAGTTTGGTACAAACCTTGTTATATGTATTCCACATTACTCGTATATACAGGTATAACTGTGGGCAGTTTTTAATATGCTATTTACCATCAGCGGAAGTTAAGTTTTTAAAATTTTCAGCAATTCGAAGTCCGTGGATCTTTAGAATATGTATTTTTGTAAATCTACCGAAATCCATTTGGTAGCAGATGTCCTACATTTACACATATACTCGTACCTAGTCAAGGTTACCTCACATTACTTTACTGACATATTTTATAAGCTCATACGTGACTCGGGTTACATAACACAACTGGTTAGAAGCATTTATAGGCCTACCACAAAGATTTAACCTCTGATGACACAAAGTTAACCCCGATGTCATTCCGACAGAAATGTAACAACTGAATCGACCGCCTGCCAAAATTTAATCACTACTCCAAACACGTGCTCCACAAACTGCTCCCTACAGATTTTTGATAACAACAACATGGCAGTTTTTTTCATTTTTTTGTCCTCAAAACTTTATCGGCTTTCGATCTGGAATCTGCTCGGCACACATTTGTAAGTCTTTGTGGTTCTTATCGAGCGGATTAATCGCTGTAAGAAAAGCTGGGTTCCCGACCGCAATTTTTTTCAACTACCCCCTAGACAAACTTCCTTGAGATGTTTACACAAGTGACGTCGGATTTTACCCAAGCGTAAAGAGCCACTGTTTAAGACTGACCTAAGTTTTTTTATGTAAGTATACCTACGTATTAGAATTAGTATTTATGTAAGTATACGTGTTAGAAATAATAAAGGTATAATTTAAAATATAATATAACATATTATACTCGTACCTATGCTGATGATGCGAAACAATATAGATTTTCAAGATAAACTACGTGATTATAGAAATCAGATGCATTCCACTGTGCGAATGGGCCCAGTGTTGATTCATGGATGCTCCAGATATTTTTTAAACTATGGATTGAACATGGGAACTAATAAGATTTCTTTAATAATCCGTTCCCAAGAAATCATTGGTACACGCCGAGGATTTCAAACTCACGACCTCACGAATGAGAGTCGAGATATCACAATGCTTATACTTGAATTTTATTTTATATTATATCAATCGATTATTTTGGTCGATACTCATATATTTTTTTTGTAGTTTTGAGTCATATATTTTTATACAGGTTTGAGTGTGGTAGCCTACTTCTATATTGAGCCTGATAACAAAGAGTTAAACCAGACGCCAAACAGAACATTCTTATCAGCAAATTCTGCTTATTCTTCCTCAGACATTTATGACCTCATAGCCATTGTACAGTTTTTTTGTTACTGAGATAGTATTGTATTGAGTTTAAACACCACGCATGTATATGCGTTAAATATGATATCACCGTAACCAGCCGCTTTTTCGTTCACCGCTGGTCATGGACCTGCTCATTCAGATTTTCTTGTGCTTGAGGAATATCTGGCCACCCTGTCAAAGCGGGTTGGTGAATTCACTCTTTTAGAGGTGGTGCAATTCCTCGGGGGTAGCGTCTCTGTCACCCCTTAATCGTCTTTTATGACACGTATGCGACAAGATATGTGGTGGTGCTATTCTAAAGCCGGCCGGCTATCACACGCCGGTAAATTGACGCCATTTTTTCTAAATTAATTTAAGGAACACGTTCGTTATGATCATCCATAAAGTATAAAGATACAATAACTTTAATTCGATTCTATATCAGCCTATAACTTCCCACTGCAGGGCACAGGTCTCCCATTGTAAATCAACGGAATATTTCTGGCCGTAATGGATCAGGGAGAGTGCACGCTGCAATCCTACAGCCATTGTACACGCTCGACTGGACGTTACCCCTGTCTCAAAGAAAACTACCTTGAAATGTAGTGCATTTCCCACTTCATCTTAGTTCCTCAATGTACGTAATGTATTCCCATCTCATGCCAGTCCATCCTCCTCCACAGTATCCTACAGTATCCACTTCCATCAAGTAGACTGTATGTTCGTCTACCGCCTTCTTCAGTAAAAAAACGTGCTACACACTTTTTTTAATTCTCGAGTTTTCCTTAACCGCCGAGCTAGTGATAATTTCTAAAAAACCGTACCTACTCAAGTAAAAGCTCGAAGGATTTGAACTCACGTCTTTACGAATGAGCATTGATAGCCTGGAGTCTAGAACATAACAATACTAAATTATACAAGAATATTATTTATTATTCTTGTGCCTAGAGATGTCCATTTGATATTAAAAATAGTACCTATTTTCTACTGTACATTAAAAAAATATTAAGTTTCCTATGAAAGGATATCTCGTCTCTTGTTTCACTAACAAACGTTAGTAAAGAAATGCAATTGAAAGCATACAATGGAGTGCAAAAGTAGGCGTGTTTTATTTATGGTCTGTTGTGATCTTCGCATAAAAGTTTTGAGCATAAAAAAATAACGCTTTGTGCAATCTGTGAGGGGGTATGATGGGAATACAAATATTGCTTTGCCATCGTGATGCATTCGATCTATGATACATAAAAATCTAATGTAATCTTAGAAACACCATATGTTTGCATATGTTTTAATTTTTTACTATAATTACTTATATGTTTTTCTTTATTAGGGAAACTATAGCTATAGTTAAAATTTAAATAAAAGTTTATAGATTTAAGAAACGTTTAAGAAACTATAAATGCTACTTGTAAGCTACCACTAATAGAAATTAGGTTTTTTTTTGTTGGAATGGCTTAATTTTTGTGGCCTGTCAATAGTCACTGGACATGTATACTTCAGAGCGAGCGCAGAGGGCGCTCAACCAGGAGCAAAGAGTGTGTGCAGCAACGAGCAACAGAAACTATGCGCATAAAGGGACTGTCTATGAAATACATACGAGTAAAGTGAATACTTCATTTTGCTTAACTTAATAATTTATGCGTTTTGGAAGCTTTTTTGGTTGCTGTGTGAATACAAAATTATTGTGATATCTATATACTCACTAATAGACAAGGCACCCAGCGCACCCAGCATTAATCCGTTGAATGGCTATGCTTATGCATGCATTTGAAACTATTTGAAGATATGGTTTATAAAATAAATATGATCAAATCAGTATAGATTTTAACTGAATGACGAATGTGATTCTTAATATAAAACGTACAATTTTCTAAATAAAAAACGGTCAAATCTATATTTTCATCCACGTGTTCATGTATTGACCTACAATTTGAATCACGCAATTCAATAAACACAATATTGTAACATATTGAAACCCAAATCTTATTTTTTGAAAGCGTTTTACAATAAATTGCGGAATCCCATTAAATGCGTCAGCAAAAACTCGTTGCGTTATGATGTGTGGCCTGCCCTGCGCATACGCATGTTGTTTGTTAGTCCCTTCACGGGTGGAGCGTACAAAAAATGTGGGAACTTTTGGTGCTTTTGGTACTGTATAGTGATGTGATGTGTTGTACGAAAGTTTATCGATAAACCTCTTTACTCATAAAATTTGTTTAAATCTAGTCATTGCGCTTTTTCAATCGTTATTCTTTGTCATTTTCGAACCAATTGAAGTGTTTTTTTTTTTTAAAAAAGAGGAGCAGATACCATAACATAACAATCATTAACTTTATTTATGAGTAAAGCGAACGATTTATATTAATAAGATTCTTAGGCAATAAATAGCCTAGAAGAACTTTGTTACACAAAAAATACCTATATATAGTACATATATTAATATCCACAAATTTCGTTTCACACACAGATTATCGATTATCGATTATCAAAAATTAATGGCTGTCCCACCACTATCCCATACGCAATGTACATCGATTCCTTTGACACTATAATAACGTGCCCACCTCCGTGTGCCATTCAGGCCCACATTGACAAAAGCATGGCAAATAGCTCGGGCTATTATTAACGTTGCAGGCCGGTCTATTAATATGATAGAGCTAAGGAGGCGATTATTGATGGGTCGTTCGGCGTGTACCGTGAAATTGGTATTGCGAAGTGATTGCATGACACGTTGCTAGCAATTTCTGATTTAAAATTTGTAAAATTAAAAAAAAATTAAAAGCCAGTACACTCTAAAGCAAGTAAAGCCAGTAAAGCAAGCAACTCGATTCTATTAAATATAGGCTGAGAAAATAGGTTAAGAGACAATTTCTGTTTAATTTTGCCCATATTCATCCCACTTCTAGACACAAGTCCTCGGAATTTTTCAGATCCTAGATTTGTCAATCGATATAAAAATTCAATGATTAATTCCACTCTTGTAATCTCTTTCTAGTAAGAAGATGGCAGACAAATTGACAGACAACTTTGTAAGCGCATACTGTTGCCTATGTACGTCTGCTATGCATGCCAACATCTGTCAAAACTGACGAACTTTGATAAATCCGCAGATGCACTCTCCGTTCCACGTTACATTTCCCGGTAAATAATAAGTTAATTCATAAATTTGTGGATATACAAATCAAAATGTTAAATACGTTTATAAAAACGTTACCCTATACAAATCGGGGAAACTTATCTATATCCATATACATATAATATACAGTGCATACATTGACTTAATAAAAACAAAATGTCGGGTCTCTTTAGAAGCTACAGCACCCAAAACAGTAATTTTATTTTTTTACCAGAATGTTTGTCTGTTTGTTTGAGCATCACTTAAAAACTACTCAACGGATTTGATCGCACTTTAACTAATGTATAGCTAAGGTATCCAGGAGGAAAACTGGTATATGTATCACTTTCATTTGACACAAGGAAGTTGAGTTATAGAGGAAAATAAAAAAATAACTTTTAATTACTCAAAAACTACTGGATGGATTTTCATCTCTGAAATTCTTTGTTTTATTTTATAGAAAAAAAGGCGGCAGACGAGCATACATGGCATGTATAGCGGATCCATAGACATCCGCTATACATGCCAACATCAGTCCATAATGACAAATATTGTCACGCCCCCGGATACGCTGCCCACCTTTTCAGATTAAGGAATGAATTGGGAGAAAGGGTAGCGGAAATGGGGAGGGATAGGATGCTATGGGATGGGAATGGGCTCTGGCATACCTCACTCACTACCGAAACACGTACGTACCTACATTGAGTAAATACGATAAAGTACGATACGATAAATGCAGTACCTGTCAAGGTAGTCTTCTGTGAGAGAGGGGTAACGTGACCAGTAGAGTGCGCTCAGCGGCTGTGGGAATGCAGCGTGCACTCTCCACCAAAGTTCATCGTGTCACAGCTTTTGCAGGTGTTAAAAACCTTTTACAGCTGAGTACAGTACAGTGGACACGAGTGAAGCCGCGGATAGAAGCTAGTAATTAAGCTAGTAAAATCATTATTTAGGATTAAGCTTATTTATAATTCCGTTTATAATTATATATGGTCGTGTGGTATCGTCCTGTTTTATAATAACGCCATCCCGCCTCTTCCAATGGATATTGTAAAAGGCGACGCAGGGATAACAAACAACCACGAGATCTGAGGAAATACACCACCTCTAAAGGAGTGGACTTGCCAATCCGCTCGGCCAGCTGGCGTTTTAAGGCCATACATCCCCCTCATGCACGAAACAATGTTCATGCGGAGCGGATCCAGCAGTGGACAAAAAAGGTGAATGTTTTACGAGCACCTACTCGTAAACCAATCAAGCGATGACCTATGGACCTTTTAGTGTTTGTCTTAGCGGGATTACTTTATTGTTTGCGGGATGCATAAATTCTAAGGCCACCGTATTGATCAACGAATTAAGTACATACCTAAATTACTATTTTGTGACATTATCTCAAAAAAGGTCCTTATTATCAATTCTGGTTTCTCAAATATTTAGACTTTACAGTCTTTTAAATCTAGCTTGATTAGAATGACAGCTGTCAAAGTGCCTCAAATTGTGCTCTATAAAAATAATTAATGTATAAATCTATTAAAACCTAAAATCACAGAAGGTTTTCACCATAGGTACACGCAAGTATTTTTTTATTTGTAATGCATTACACTCGGTCGATAAATAAACACGTTACCTCGATTTGATCATTATTGTCCCAGAACTAGTCGAGGCACTTTGACAGCTGTTATTCTAATCAAGCTCGATTTAAAAAACTGTAGTGAAATAATGAAAAAAAAACAACAAGATTTTAATGGTAAGTATATCTCACAATACAGATGTTAGAGCATCTTTCTATTTAAATAGAATCTTGAAAGAACAAAATTTTAAGTTAGAAAATCTTAACCAAAGTCAATAAGTTCATACTGACAATAAAGTCAAATGTCGTCACATTTCACTATACTTAGAGTGGACTTATTTTCCCGCTAGAAACATCCACCAACTTCAAAGGAATCAGCCGTAGCAAGTTATTGATTTTAAAGCTAGTTTTCAGCAGAACAATTTGTCACTACGTAGATATTCTATGTAGGCTTTCGCACTAAGCAGTTCACAGTACTGCGGACAGATGGCGATACTACATCTAATTTAATAAAGAGAACGAGGTCGTTTCTGTTTAGAGTGAAGAAGACGTTTTTCACGGCCAATAAGTCAGGAATATTTATATATCGAGAATACTTTAGAGTTAGGAGACTTCATAATTCTAGCCATTTGACCCTAATTTTAAAGTTTAATAAGGGGCAAGTTAACACTTTATTACCTCAATTGCAAATTTTACTTTATGATATAATGGGATATGATAGGGAGGGGCTTGTTTATTTATTTATTTAAACTTTAATGCACAAAGAAACTTTGTGTAAAAGGCAGACTTAATGTCTAGGGGCATTCTCAGTGCATAGATAAATAGTGCAAATAAAGACACACGATACACTAAAGTCTCCAAAGTCCATCCCAACGAAGTCGCGAGCACGTCTAGTTTATTTTTTTTATTTATGCAATAATAACAGATTATTAAGACCGATTAGCCCAGTTGGTAGTATAAAAGATCTAGGGTACGATTCCCCGGGAAAAGTTCAATTGTTTAAAGACAAATTATTGATGGGAGTCCAGATGCGGTGTGTTTGTCTTTATATGTGTCTCTGGACCCATGACACGCGGAATTTTAATTATTATTTATTTATTAGGATAACCGGCTTCCCTTGAATAGCTAACGGAGAGCGCACTGAATTACGTATATTTATTATTAAATGTATTATATCAGTTATGTATATTATATCAGTAAATCGGTTAATTCTAGAAATCAATCACCAATCACCTTAATGGATCACCAATCACCGTAAAATCATTTTTATCGCCATAAACATCCATTTGAAAAACACTTACTAGTTAAACTAGATTGCTTAGTAACCACATTGTTTGCAAATTAAAAAAATATTTAATACATTTAAGTCAAACGTCTTTGGCATAATTAGCCCTTCCGAAGGTAATTAAAATTATGATATATGGTTACGTATCTCTCTCACGTATCCCATCCATATTCCGCATCTCTCAGTATACCGGCTATCATTTGTTGTACTTGTACTTGTATCAGCCTTCAATGTCCCACTGCAGGGTACAGGCCTCCCTTAGTAAATCACTCGTGAGTCGGGCTATAATCCACCACGTGGGCCCAGTGCGGATATATTTACATATAAAGCTATTTTTAAGCCTGCCTTAGTAAATCTTTTTTAGGGTTTTGGGGCCATAATCCACCACTCGGGCCCAATGCGGAATGGCCAATCGGAATTTTTGACCCAATGCGGTCAAAAATGTAAAATATATCAAAGTTTCTTACTAGGTTTTTAAATTATTAAAAAAACATTCTATCATCTTCCTCAAACAGTACAATTTCCGTTATCGCCACTAGTGGGACTTGTCAGTGGGGACAAGAATATTGAATCCTTCAATGTGGAGTAAAAAGAACTAAATAACCGAGTAAGAATAATTCTGGTTTGTATAAATCGCTTAAATATCTGATAGATTTTTTTTTAAATATTCTCTATCAGTAATTTTCACATCCATTCAATATTATTTTGTTAATTGTCGAAATAAATTATCAGCTCCCGATTCATAAGTATAATCAAAAATTAGAAAATTAAGAATCACTGTTGACCTATTAAGCTTTACTCACGACTTTTATGGATCAAACAATGACGAGAATTAGCAACATTTACAGAAATGAATATGTTTTCATAGGGATTAAAAATTATACAACTTGTCATCGAAATAACACAAAACATGAAACGCACTAAATAGTTTAAATTATATATAATCGTTCGAGGGAAAAATAAAATTATTGAAGGGAAGAATTTAAAAGTTACAAAAATGTAAGGTTTTCTTATTATATCTAAAACGTTCGTATTTTTACTCAGTTCGTATTTTCTCTTTACTCAGTACATGGTAGTGAACAGTTAAGCCGGACTCTTAAAGGGCGCCGGTTAAGCGCGCCGCATTAGTTGCTTAAAATCGCTTAGAATAAAAGATATGCTAGAAATGAACAATAATAAGTCTATACTAATATAATAAAGAGAGAGTGCGAATTTTGTGAGTTTGTGTGTATGTGGAGGGTAATCTCCGGAACCACTGCACCTATTTGAAAAATTCTTTCACCATTTGAAAGGTACATTATTCCAGATGGACATAGGCTATATATTACGTGCAAAACCCCGCAGACGTTGTCCTGTCATAGAAGTTGATGTCCTGCAGCGCTATCTAGTGGCGAATTATAACAAAGTCCATAACTCGAAAATATTCTCCGTGCTCAAATACCTATGTATACCAATTTTCATGGCGATCGGTTGAGCAGTATAGAAGTTGATATGCTGCAGCGCCATCTAGTGGCGAATTACAACAAAGTCGATAGCATAAAAACCTTCTCCATGAAAAAATACATGTGCCAACTTTCATGGTGATCGGTCAAACGGTGTCGAAGTCTATTAACATCAGATATACCAACATCCTCTTTCATATATAGAGATGTGCAAAAAAAATGGCGGACATGCAACGCATGCCGGGCACAGCTAGTTATGAAATAAAACTTATTGTTAAATTGGTAGATTCTACTGTTTTCAACCTATTTGCAGCTATTGTGTTACATCAGTAACAGGTTGCATATAGCAATATAAATTGGCTAACAGTTTAGGATATTAATTGGTTATTAGATCTAATTATCTACACGTTCCACTATGTACCTATATTGAATAACATTTCTATCAGTCCCATTCCATTCCATAAAAGGTTGTCAACGGGCTAACTTATAAAGAAGTGCAGGATAGAATATTTTCACGGTTGGTGGGTCTAGAGGCGGACGAGATTGCAAGTTTTAATTTATGAGTTAAACGTCCGCTACAAGGAACAACATTAAATTGTTCGTGGAGGATAATCATAAAGCTTGCAGCGCAAATGGAGCGTAGTGGCAGAGAACAGAACACTCCTGGGAGTAGACACTTATAGAAAAGAACTAATAAAAATAATAACAAATAGCATAAGCTA
The DNA here is from genome assembly GCA_914767545.1 of Sesia apiformis. Taxonomy (NCBI): domain Eukaryota; kingdom Metazoa; phylum Arthropoda; class Insecta; order Lepidoptera; family Sesiidae; genus Sesia; species Sesia apiformis. The sequence continues at coordinate 5,878,080 of OU611958.1, forward strand.
GTTTCCCAAAAAATATTAGGTGAAATGATAAATAACTGGGGAAAATTATTTGGCAATTGTTTATTCTTATGACTGTAGCGTCACAGAAAGGTATGTCGACGTGGGTAAACCTCGAACATCTTCTGTTGAAAGCGCCTGTATTTGATTCATGGAACCATTGTAATTTGACGGAGGAATTGAAAAGCCATATATAGAAGCCATAAATACAAAACAGAAATACATTACACAAGTGCTCTGTTTTTTTTTAATCCCATAAGAGAATTTAAAAATGTCATTAACTTAATAAATCATTTAATTTCCCAACAAACATATTTCAAGTACTCAACAGTGACTCTATACCTTCCATAATCCACAGTCTTTGCAGTTGGCCCACCGTAGATTCCAGCAACCTAAGCCCGTGATAGATATTTGTCGCGTCGTTTAGCTTGATAGCCGCCGGATTGTGGCGCCTTTGGTACCGGCAGGTACCAATATAACGAAAATAACTTCATATAAAAGCCGCATTACACACAGACACGCTGAACTCCGCGTAGTGAAATAGCGTTGTGGGGAACTCTGGGTATCCCTAACAACTCTGACAACGCATTTGTATGTGTGACTGATACTATAAGTTATAGAAGTTTACTAGCCGCTAGACTGTACCTCCGTTGGTACCGCCCTGAGTTATAGCAAAATTTACAACTGCTTTCTATAACCACTTATCACGCCACACTTCTCAAGAATATCAGATTTGCATTAATGGTCTTTGCAGGCTCGTCTTCTAAAGTCAGCCCACTGTTACTGTCATGTACCTATATTTATTGTTGCTACAAGAACAAAAGTCATAACAACCATTATGCGACTGTACATACATAAAGTAATAAGATAATTACTTAAAGAACAAAAATCCCGTTTGCGCGTAACTCCCACGTCCCACGTGTAGCACATATATTAAAATACCTAAACTAAAATTAATGAATCTAGTAAATTTGCATAATTGCTACAAACACTAACTGGTTAGTTTGTTTTATTACTCTACCATTTTGATAATTGTGTTCAAATTTTTTCTATTAATGAACTATAATTTATTAATCATAGTTTATTTTAATATGTGTGCTCATAATGGAGTTGCACGAAGGCGGGTTTTTTGTTCCTTAAATAATTAAGTTAAGTTTTAGCTTTTTAGTTATTGTAAATAATTATATTTTTGCTAATTGATGTACAACTTCTTCGCAACATCTACGACATGTTTTACAACCATTTGACTATAATTTCGAAACGTAAATACCATGTTATACCATCAGCCTGTATTTCCTGTGCACGATATTGGCCACAAAAATGCTCTCCGCCACACTCGGCTAACTTCACCACCTCTAAAAGAGTGGACTCGCAACCCTCTTGACCAGCGTGGCGTTTTAGCGCCATACATTCCTCATGCACAAGACAATAAAAGGACTAGTGAGGTTTACATTGCTTATCCATTAAAAAAATTACTTTAGTTGGCATATTCTAAACAAGCAATGTACATGAACATATTTTGATTATGCTATAGCGCCCTTCATAGCGGCTAAAGCCTTTCCCAAGGCCCTTCCCCACATACAACCTTCCGCTCTTCTCACGCAGCCACAAAACAAAGCTTATTCTAAAATCGTCAAATCTGCGAGCGTAAAAAACACTGGTATAAAGAGAAAAGTTAAAGATAACACCCCCTAAATGTATTTCCGCGAACAAATTCAGCCAAAATCTGATAAAACTCGATCTCGATCCATTTCGGTGAAACTTTGCTTTTATCTCTCCGCCGTGGATAGAGGATTCGCCTAAATTTGTATACATTTTATCGTTCACCCGAAACTTCTGGAAATTCTATTTAAATTCAATTTTTCACGTCAGTGTACGCGTGTGATAGGAAGCGACGTCCATTTTTTCAATCATGATAATTATTAGCAATAAATTACTTTTTCGTTCAACTTATGCAATTCAAGTTTCCCCGTGTTATAAATTTTTGATATTAACATTAAATAATTCTTCAAGAGATTAATAAACATGTTATATTCAGAGGGGGAGAGTGCACGCTGTATTCCCGCAGCCACTGACCGCGTTACCCCTCTCACAGAGACCACCTTGAAATGTACTGCATTTTGAACTTTATCCTATTTCCCCAATTACGTACGTGTTTCGGTAATGAGTGAATAAGCCAGAGCCTACTTCCATCCCATCCTATCCTATCCCTCCCCATTTTCTCAACCCTTTCTCAAAATAGTCACTTAGTGTATTACCACCAATCGAAATGGCCACGTCTTTAAGGGAACATAGATAACTATTTATAACACGGTCGGCCGTTTCTAACGGGTCGGCGGACAACCTCTTCAATGTTGTCCGCCTCGTGAAAAATAACCTCAAAAAAAACAAAATAAAGTTTTAAAACTAACATATCTCGTTTTCATCCTAATAAATTATAGAATATAATTCTTAATAAATTAAATCAAATGAAATCATTTACATGTAATGTTAGTAGTAATAGATGGTAATCACATACAGTAGCTCGTCACATAAGCCAGAATTTTGCCAGAATTGGAGTGCAAAATAAATATAAAAGTATTATAAAATATTCAATTAAATATGTAGCAATTAATTAAATAATTATTATTGTTAAAATATTATAAATTATGAAATTTAAATTATTAATGCAATTATAGCTATTATGCTGTTTTAGAGTCTCAATTACAGAAATGTACCTGGCAGAGCCATCTGTTAGTGAATAGTGTCATTCAATAGCTTTAAGTATTTTTTTTTTAATTTCAATTATTAAATACTAACCTGACGTCAAACAACATAATAATAATAATAATAATAAATACTCTTTATTGCATACAATAGTTATTACATGTGCATAAATAATAAATGACAGAATACAATAGGCGACCTTATCGCTAAGGCGATCTCTTCCATGCAACCTTAGGATAGCGAAAAATAAAAGGGATATAGGTAGTGCAAAAGAACCGAAATCCACAGATGGATCATGTTAAATATATACTCATCGACAATAAATATAGTATAATAAATACATATAATAATAAATAACTTAATAAATACATGTATAGGAACATTTTCGAAGTCATTCCATCATACAGAAAAAATGATTGAATATACAATTTTTTTTCCATTTCTGTACTTTACTAATGTCAACATAATAAGCTATACAACAGTGAAAATTTTAATTCATTACATAGTTCAATAGTTTTTGCACAAACAGACAATAAATTACAAGCTCTTTACAAAGGTAATAAGATAACCCTCGCGCACACGCAAAGATAACCAGTGGGGCAAGCTGCATTCCGGGCAAATTTCTCAACAATCAACCGCATCTTCACAGTTCAACAGCTACTGGAAAAGTGTATGGAGTACAAGCGACCTGTAGTCCTTGCCTTTGTAGACTATGAAAAGCGTTCGACTCAATCGAGCATTTGGCAGTACCTAATTCATTAGAGCTTGGTGGATGAGATGACAGATAATCAGAGAAAATTACAACGGTGCCACGCTTCAGGTGAAACTCCATTATTTAACAAATCCGGTAATTATGATTAACTAATTTAACAAATTTAATTAACTAAAGCTATTCACATCAGCTTTGGAGGACTCATTTGGGCTGGAGAAATGTTGTCACACGTTAGATTCGCCGAAGATATAATAATCTTTTCGGAATGCCTAGAACAGCTACAAGGAACCTAGAAGAATTGCACTCCGCTTCGATTGCCGTTGGACTAAGAATGAACATGGAAAAAACACAATTCATATGTCAAGAACAGCTAGATCACATCTTTGTTGACAGCTAGGCCATAAAAAACGTAAAAGAGTATGTGTACCTCGGGAAAACCCTGTCGCTAAATAAAGATGGACAGGAAAGAGAGATTGACAGGCAAATACAGCTAGGTTGGGCACTCAGTTAAAACGCAGAGTATTTGACAAGTGCGTAACGCTGCCTATGAAATACGGAGCATAAACCTGGACCTTGATGACGAAAATTGCACACCGCCTGTAAATATTATAAAAAAGCGACGGAGCGAGCGATAACGATATTACTCTGAGAGATCGTGTGCCTAACAGTGATATTGGGAGGCTAACAGGATTGATTGACATTGCTCGGAAGATAGCAATGCTTAAGTGGAAATGGGCATATCACGTATGTCGTAGAGAGAACGGGCGTTAGAGTCGTAAGCTTTTGGAATAGCGGCCGTGGATTAGCCAGCGAAGGGTGGGCAGACCAGTGGCCCTTCGGAGCAGCGATGTCGTCAGAGCGGTAGGAACGAAGTGGATGCAGCAAGCGACCAACAGACAAAGATGGAGTGCACAAGAAGAGCAGCTAGTGCAGCTGTGGACTGCAGCGGACTGATGATGATGATGATAACACACATAACATAAAATAAATAAAGAGTAAGAAAAATAAAAGATGTACTAAAGGCAAGTTTATCTCCTGCGGAGATATTTCCAGCAGACCTGGAAAAATGAAATATAGTGAATAGTAAAAATTCTTTATTTGAGATTATTATTTATTTTCTCATAGTCAATCTATTCGTTCCCGCTAACTGATAAAGTAAATGCCGACACTGTCTTGATTCTATATGGATTCAGATTCGGAACATTTTGTTGAATACTGCAATTACAGTTGACTCAGATCTTATAGCAAAAGTAGAATTTAGTTTATCGTCATATATCAATCAGTCATATCTTTACTTAAATTTATAAAAATGAGTACTCGTAATTGATAAAACTCGAAGTTGGAAGTCGGACTTGGAGTTGGATTAGTAAAATCCAGACAATCCGTAGACCGGAAACAGAATCAAGACAATGTCAGCAACAGTCTTCGTCGACTAGTAGAAACATCATTGAGGCTAGAGAGAACCTTCTATTCTCCAACACCTTAGGCTACTTTTTAGCGTCCTTGGACTACTCTACTTAGAGACGTAGAGTAGTCTAAAAGAAACTGATACTGAATTAATAGCTACTAGCGGTAATAAAAACTTCTAGATCTGTCGTAGCTACCTCTGAATAAATCTCACATAATTACAAACTTTAGTGGAAATATTACCGTGTCACCTATGTATATATATATATATTTCGTCGAGAGTGTTCTAGAATCTACAAAACCCGTCGGAAACGAAACTGGAAAAAATGCTAAGTTCCCAAAGTACCCAACAGCGGAATAAACATTTCAAACGAAGCGCTCAAGATCTCTGCACATATTTGCTTGCTCTGTGCTCGTTGCGAACTGCGTAAAGAGCTGTTTATAATACCAACTTTTGTATTGGAAATCAATTGATTCGAACAAGAATACATACAAATAAATATAGATTGAATAAAAGGTAAAAAGAAGCAGCGTTAATGAACTTTAACCTAAACCGTTTAAGACTCGAACTTTTAACCTCAAGGTTTTTCCTTTTCATATCTGGTAATGATGCAATTTTGCAATGATGAAATTCTACCACTGTCAAGTTTTCTTCGTAATAAACAGTTTCAAAGTCTAAAATGTATCATGCCAATGTTCAGTCTCGTCGAAGTAAGTCGGGAGAACGCTCAGTAAAGTGATAGTACTGGGGACAGAAGACGACTCCTTGGAAGCGCACGAAAAACGGAGTCCTATGCTTTTATTTGATTATCACAAACATTACATACAAAACACTTTGAAGTTTAACAAACTATCATTATCAAACTAGAAAACGCATAATACACAATTTTTATTATAATCAAACAAAAATCCAACTTCACTTCTCGAGTTCCCTCTAAAAAATATACTTTCAAGGTTTAATAGACTATCAAATGCTAAAAACGAATCCAAGTTAGTTATGGCCATAACGCTTACCACCTTACAACTTGCCAGTCTTAAATGATTATTAGAGCTCAAACCGTAAATCATAACCAGCCCTTTTATTTTTCACTGCTGCTGACAAGGACCTCCTCATACAGATTATCTTGTGCATGAGTCTTTATGGAACATAAGGCAATGGTTAGCCTACCGTCTCATAAGACTTTTCCAAGCTTAACCTCATAGCCACTTCAAGTCTTCCAACACAACCTTTTTTATCCCATCAATATTCAATTATGAAGCCCTTTCACTATCAAGTAAAACCCTTGTCCCTTTGGCACCTGATGAAAAGATAAGTGCATTATCATTTTGATAGGTTAAATTTATGTTGTATGGAAACCTACATATACATCATATTTCATAATGAGCTCGTGGGCATTCTAGTCACGTCTCTGTATCGGTTTCTGAAGTGAGTTGCCCCCGAACTAATACTATCTACGTGTATCCACGTATGCACACCTATGAAACTTTTGATAACTTCAAATGGACTAGTTTCCTACTTACAAACAGACTTACAAATAAAACAGCAGTAATGTATATTGCAATTAAATCAGTCTTAATAAAATAATAATGTATGTATGTACATAATTAGGTCATTTTCGTACGATGTTTTGTACGGTCCCCGACTCCTATCCAGGGCTCAAAGACTAATTTTTGTTGCACAAGGCTAATGAGTAATGACACAAGGTTTTGTTCCTCGATCCCGTCACGACATCACGTCATACCTTATTTAAATCAGCCCAATGAAGTGGGCTTAATATCGTATACTATCTATTAGAAGCTCATATGTACAAGTGACACCTTTGGCGTAGAACACATTGTGATAAGGTGATAAATGCTCATTTGATTCGGATACGTCATGGTTCAGCGATACTGTGCACCAAAAGCCCTTTTTTCATCATCTACTCTACATAGATTTCCTTGTACACATTGTCATGTGCATGAGAGATAACCTTAAAACACTGCTCTGAGTACTCTCGCAGGCCAAACGGTTTGATGAGTCCACTCTTTTAGAAGTAGTGTATTTCTTCAAAGCTTGTAGTAGCCGCTTTGTTATCCCGTTATCCCTTAATCATCTTTTACTACACTTACGAGATGAGATGAGATGGTGCTATACTAAAGCCGGCAGACACCGCACACCCAATGTGCTACTAGTGACTACGTGTACCCAATGACTTATACTTATCATCAAATTCAGTAAAAAAATATTGAAAATGAAAATTTTAAACACCAAATCCGTTCTCGAAACTTCAACAAGTCTCAATTAATTGCTGAAGGTAACAAAATTTCAATCTAAGTTATAAACAAGATTATTAAAGCCTCTAAGGTTCCAAACTGACGAATTTTCCGCAAGAAAATATTTAAATGGATTCAAAACATTTTTTTTGGTTTATATAGTTACAAATATGTTTATGGTCTTAAACTATAATTAAACATTTTGTGATTTTTTATTTAGTTAAGGGACCTTCATTTCAAAATAAGGAACAATAAAAATATTTTTTTTTTATAAGACCATACAATATTTTTCTTAATTATTATCTCCTAATTATTGCGTGAAGCGATGAAATAAGTTATTTATAGGCCTTTTGACAGGAACACGAGACATTAAGTCGAGTTTTTGCTTGATTATTATAAAACTCGTGTATTGTGAGTTTTGTGGTGTAATAGTGATAGTGCTTATAACTTGAATTTCGGAGAGAGACCATAGGACAAGAAAAGTCCTACAGGGAGACCGTAAATGAGGTGGAAAGAAGACATAAAGAGAGTGGCGTGCAGTAACTTACCTTAACAGTCCAAAATAGGAACAATTGGAGAAGGCGGAATTTAACACACCGCTGGGCTTACGTCATTGAGAGTAGAGGCGAGGCTCTGGCTGTAGGCCTAGACATTGCGAAAGCTTTTGACTGGGTATGGCACAAATCGCTGCTTTCCAAGTTACCATCTTTCGGGATACCCGAGGGATTATGCGAATGGGTTGCCAGTTTCCTGACTGGACGGAGCATCAGAGTCGTTATCGATGGTAGCTGCTCCGACACCATGTCTATTAATGCTGGCGTCCCGCAAGGCTCCGTGCTATCCCCAACTCTGTTCCTTCTGCATATCAACGGTCTGTTGCAAATTGGTGACATACGATGCGATGCAGATGACAGCACTGGGGATGCCTTGTACAGGGGCCGCGCCAACATCCCTCGGGTCGAAGTGGAAGAAAGTCGCATCAAGCTTGTGTCTGAAATCGAAGACCCTTTAGATCTAGTCTCGAATTGGGGTTCTCTAAATCTAGTGGATTTCAACCCTAGTAGGAAAAAGTCTGTGCATTCACCGCTAATAAAGCCCCTTTTGTCGTAGCACCTCGCTTTCAGAGCATATCTCTTAAGATCTCGGAGAGTATCGGAATCCTTGGTCGACACAGTTTTAAAAGCTCAAAAGCTGGACTTGAAGACTCTCCTTCACCGACCATACTCACCGGACCTTACCCCGATAGATTTCCATTTCTTTCGAAATTTGTACAACTTCATGCAAGGAAAAAAATTTAGATTCTGAAGTAGCTGTGACTAGGGCTTTGAAGAATTCATTGATACCGTCCACGAGACTTTTACAGGAGTGGCATCAATGAACTTTCCGTGAAGTGGCGAAAGTGTGTAGATATTTTTTTTTTTCTTTTATTTAGGGGCTTTTACACTATTGTGTATGTCAGCCCCATCGTATCCTAAAAGTTACAATTTCACTATCTGTCTGATAGCGAATTTCTATTCTTCTATCTTCAATTTCAATTTCTATTCTGATAGCGACTCTGATAGCGACTCGCAAATTCGCACAGAATGTTTGCAGCTTTCGATGTTGGCTCGGACAGAGTTCTATGGAACATCCCTACATCACTCCTGTTCAAATTTAGAGTCTCTATCAGAGGTTTTCTCTCGAGTTCGTTCCGGGAACACTCCAACAACAAGTGTTGGACATCTTCAACTGTACCACAACTTTGATAATTAGGAGAATTTAGTTTTTTCATCAGAAAAGCAAACCTGTTTAGTGGCATATGCCCAGACCGCAACCTGAAAGCTATGACAACCAGGTTCCTATTTAATTTAGACTCCAAAAACCACGGTATATGAGGCGGCTCGGACTGAATACTTCTATACCATATACCCTTCTCTCGAGACCGTTCATCAAAATATTCTTTCCACGCCTCATAACATTTATTTTTATAAATTTTGAGGACTTCACAATAGTAAGGAGGTATATGAACTTCTTTTCCCTCTGTAATTCCTCTTTTTGCCAGATCGTCGGCGTGCTCATTACCCTTCAAACCTATGTGCGATGGAATCCACTGCAATCTCAGGTCTATACCGCGGGCCCTTATCTTTAACAACTTTTCTAAAATAACATACGCTACCGAAACACCTCTACAACCAGAGGCGCATCGAGCAATATGTTGTAACGCACTTTTGCTATCACTGCAGATAAGCACCTTCTTATATTCTTTACTTTCTAGGTATGTCATAGCTTCTGAGATTGCGACGAGTTCCACCGTCATTGTACAGACGTTTCCCGTAACTTTAAAACAACTCTGAAGATCAATAAACCTATTAGAGGGATCATAATACGAAGCGCCTTTATTATTGCCTTCCTTCGAGCCATCAGTATAAATTTTATGCCATCCAAAATATTTTTGCTGTAGTTCAGACTGTATGACGTTAGTTTTTAGAGTATAAATTTCGTAAGACCTTTTCGAGTTTCTGATACAATTTAAATCTGTTGTTATCACACTATTTAAACCTATATTTGACATCCAAGTATTTAAAGTAAACATTTGTAATGGAGAAGAACTGAAAATTTCTTCCTCTTGTGTTTCGTTAAATCCCGAAACCAGTAAAGGATTTTTTTTATTTCTCCAGTATCTGTTTTGGCACATTACTCTAAGTTGATTCAATGAATGACTAATTAAATTATTCTCCCAAGAACGAATTTTCAAGCAATATTTGAAAGCAAGAAATTTTCTTCTCACAAACAGTGGGGAAACACAAAGCTTACTTTCCATTACATATATTGGGGTGCTCCTGATAAATCCCCCAATAGCCCTTAGAGCCTGATTCTGCACCTTATCCAGTTTGTATAAATGGGTTCTAGTGCTGACGTCATACAAGAAACAACCATAGTCCATCCTACTCCTTACCAGGGAAATATAAATTCTACGAATGTTCTTTGGATGAACCCCCCACGATGCGCTTGCTAACACTTTAAGTAAATTAAGGAATTTTTGCGTCTTTTCAGCTGTTTAATTAATATGTTTACTCCAACGGAGGGTCCTATCTAGCCATAAACCTAAATATTTATACGATTCTACTGAATTTATTGTGTTATTATTGACCCTTACATGTATATCCTGAAATCTTCTTCCTCTACTAAAAAGACAACATTTGGTTTTATTTGTGGATAATTCAAGCCCTAAGGAATTCAAAATAATGACTAATGTGTTAAAAGCACTCTGAATCTCACTTACACTATCTGACATCCTTTTATTCGAACTATAAAGTACAAAATCGTCGGCATACTGGCCTATGAACACGTTTTTAATTTCTCTAGTAATCTTACTTGTGACAATATTGAAAAGCAAAGGCGAAATTGGATTGCCCTGCGCTAAACCTTTACTTGTGTGTCTTGAAATTAGTGTACATTTATCAAATTCATCTATTATTTTTAAATGTCTATCTCCTAAAAAATTCCAAAAATATTGACAAGTCTCTCTCCCTACACCAAATTCATCTAAGGTACTAACTAAATTATCGACTAGTATATTATTATAAGCATTGTCTATATCGACAAAGCAAGCTAAAGTTGGAATATTTTTAGAGAAGCCTATTTGTATTTGTGTAACCAATCGATCTAAATAGTCTCGAGAAGATTGACCTCGTCTAAATCCTGTAGTATACGACGATAATAGTTCATTCTTTTCCACTAACCGTTCTAGACGTTTTACTAACATTAAATGAAAGATTTTGCAAAGACACGACAATAAGGAGATTGGTCTTACGTTTGAGTCACGCCCTGTACTGGTTGCTTTTGGAATAGGTATCACTTTTATGTCTCTGCATTGTATAGGAATACAACCCGAATTAAAAATCAAGTTATACAGCATTAATAGGTATAGCTTTACATTTATCGGCATGTGATAAATCATCGAATACGTAATACCATCGTCTCCCGGAGCAGAATCTTTTTTCTTTAAACTGTTACGAAGTTCCTGTATTGTAAACTGTTCATCCAGTTTGGGATTTATTGATTTAATTTCTGGTACCCTAGGAGAAACAAAGTCTGGGGCTAGATTACACAAAAGTTCTTTCTTTTTTCCTTCAGATATATGTATTTTTGGCCGCTTATACCCTTTCATCCAACGCATTCTTGACCACATCTCAGAAGGAGAAACCGACTCGTCAATGCTGCTACAGTATTGTTGCCAGTCAAGTGATTTCGCTTTCTTAATAGCTAATTTAGCTTCTTTTATTTTTTGCTCAAGTAAGCCTAAATTTTGGGGCGTTGGATTCTTCTTAAACTTACATAATGCTAACCTCCGTTGAGCTATTAGTTTGGATAGAGATGGATTCCAATATGATTTTGGTTTGAAATTGCTGTTTGGATTATTACATATCTTATTCCTAGGTATATTTTGGTCAGCTGCTTTATTTAGTTGACTTATTAGGTTATCATACATGCCTTGAACACTATTATCCTCGATAGGATTGGAAAAATATACATCAAGCCATTTTGTATACATTTTCCAGTTAGCCAATTTGAAATTTCGCTTTAATTATTTCACAGTAATTTATTTTCATTTTGATAATAAGGTGATCGCTACCTAAATTTTCGTTCATTATATCCCAATCGACATTAATAACTGTGTCCGTTGAGGCAAATGAAATATCCGGGGAAGTTTGTTGGAGAACTCCATTAACTGATTTTATTCTGGTGGCTTGCCCGTCATTTAACAAAGTGAAACCAAATTCTAATGCTGACTCAAATATATAACTACCTCGACTATCGTTTTTATACGACCAATTAGTGTGGTGGGCATTGAAATCACCTACAATTAGACATTTATTAGAAAAATTAGAGCGAGTTCCAATCAGATTGTGTGGTATGAATAGACGATGGACAGTATACCAATACTATATTTTGTAATTGGCCACAATTTAATATTTTTAAATGTATAGCCTCAATCCCTACGTTGTTTAGTAGTAATGGACATTCCTAAACTTTAATTGACTTATGTACTACAATAGCCACACCACCGTATAAATCATCCCTATCTTGGCGATATGTATTATAACTACTTATATCCAAATGTGATTCAGGTTGTAACCATGTTTCACATATCAAGGCTACATGAACTTTATCTTGGGATAATAAAAGCTCCAATTCTACTAATTTGGACCCTAAACTCTGTGCATTCCACTGAAATATATTCTACGGACGCTCTCTATATGATTTATAATCCATATTTGATTAAAGACAGGACCTTATCAACTATCTCTCCGTTTTTTAACAAGCTGACGATGAACTGTTTACACTCCTCAATAATAAGTTTCACCAATGATTCTACTTTCTTTTCAAAACTAGTGTCACTAAAACAGATATCTTTAACTTTCTTAAATGTTTTTCTTAGATCTATATACCTTTTCGTCGTGTTCATATTTCTCTCGTCATTTTCTTTCTCTTGTATCGCCTCCCCACTGTTCTCTATATATTCTTGTGTTTCTTTTTGTTTGTTGCGATTTATTTTCTTCTTATATTTCGTCGTTTTCTTCAAAACTGTATTCATTTTTTTTTCCCTCTTCAACATCATCGCTTTCTATCGAATCTGTCACTTCCTTGTGTACCATAGCCTTCGTTACCTCTATATCTCTATACGATCTTTTGTGGTTATTAGTCTCAATTTGAGAAACGTCCCTTGTCATGTAGTTTTCCTCCTCTGTCTGTATTAAATCATGATCCATTTCGGTACACTTTTTTTGCTCGTTTATGTATCTTGATACCGCAATTCTATATGTACAGTTTTCTGCAGACACGATTTTCCTGATTTCCTTTTCCTTTAAAAATGTAGGACAAAACTTATTTAAAGCCATGTGTGGCCCTTTACAATTAACACATTTGAAATCTTTCGTGTCACAATTTTAGTGTCCTCCGCCGCATTTTGGACAAATTGTCTTTTTTATAGGACATGATCTTATTATATGACCGAATCTCCAGCACCCAGAGCATTGCGTAACTGGAAAGGTGTATGGCTCCACCTTAAACCTACACTCGTGCATATATACGTACGAGGGTAAAGTGGAACCCTTAAAACACAGTCGGATAGTCTCACTTTTCACCAATCTCCCTTCATGCGTTAAACGTTTGAGTCTTAATATAGAAACAATCTCATACTCACTTTAAAGGCGTTCTATTATCTCGCTATCTTCAGTTTCTACATCTATTTGTTTCACAATTCCGTAGTACAAAGAAACTTCACTAGTTTTTTGGTATCTACTCGTATATCCCATTTCGCTAAGTTTTTTGTAATTTAGCAATTTTTCTGCCCCCTCATTGGCTTTAAATTGTATATTTATTTTATATGGGCTTTTGTATTTTATCTCCACTATGTTGCTTATATTTTCCGATCTCAAAAGTTTACCATGCCAAACTGTTTTGGAAGTGAGTCCTTGGATATTAGCCATACCTCAATTTTTTCCGCTTGTTGACAATGTTTCTGATTCTGATCGCTATCCGATTTCTTTGAATAGCTTCTTGCTAACCGATTTGCTTCTCTCGTCACTGTTATGAATCCTTCTACATCCTCTTCCCCCTCACTGTCCGGCCGCATTCTCTTTTCCGGCCATGTGACCAGATTCTCTACCTCTTCGTAATTATTTATTCGTTCCATACTTCTTGTTAATTCATCTTCCTTTTCTCTTTCACAAGTAGGTACGAGTATCATTGCCATTTAAGGCGCAACACAATTCATTTCTATCAATGTCATCCATTACTGCATGTAAACATCACCTTTAAATTATATAGGTATTTGTTAAAAATATAAAGCTATAAATAACCGATACCGATGCGTACGCTCGCTTGCACGACTCGCGCGCCACTGGTGTAGATAATATACGTCAATATTTCGATTAACTTAATAAATATTTTTATAACAAAAAAAATCAGTTTCTCATATAAATCAGTCATTTCATAGGTAAACATTTAATATCTGTCGATTTGTTTGAGCTGGTCTCCATTACATGGATATGTATTTTATCAAAATCTGTCCATTGATATGAAGTACAGCCAGTTTTACAAAACAAAGTTAACCATATATATGTATATATGTGTATTTGTATGTATATAAGTATATTCATATTTACTTTTATATTTATTTGTCTATGTACAAACATGTCTCCTATTTTTTATTATGTCTTGTTGCCTGCTTTTTAACTACTTTCGGTTATTCTAGAGTTGCGTGGAAGAGGATCCTTCTAGGAATAAGTCCGCCTTTGTACTTATGGCATTATTGTAATGTCTTTTGTAACAATAAGTACAATTAAAAGCAACAACAAGAACAAAGCATTGAAGACAAACTATTTCAGTAAATGACACCAAACAACAGCATACTGATGAAAGTTGTACTTATACCTTTATTACAGGTGCAGCTGGTGATGCCTTTCTTAAACAGAATAGCAATATTCTTATTTCACGAAATCGAATCAAGATCACGATTCACGAAAAAGTCACGAAATCGAAAATGTCATAGCTTTCTTCACCACCGTACCTGCAAATGGGCTTGCGTTAGATTAAAAGTAACGAGTCAATATATTATACATTATGTTAGTAAAATATATATGTTACCGGCAAAACCCGATTCCAGGTTAAACTAGTTTTGCCTAGATCATACTAGTTAAGCCAAAGCGTTGTATGATAAACTAGTTTAACCTCGGCAATATCAGTTTTTTCTGACACTCTTCAGGCCAAACTAGTATTGCCTAGGCAAAACCGATTGCAATTCAAAATGATACCAGAGTATCAAAAACAAATAAATAAATTACAATTCATTCTTTTAATAATACCTTGATTAGTAAAAAATGAATAAACCCTTAGTTACTTTAAGTTTCATTTTTATTCAATATGAACTAGTATCCTAAAACGCTTTGGCTTAACTAGTATGACCTAGGGGAAACTAGTTTAACCTGAAATCGAGTTTTGCCGGTAACATAAATATATACGAGAAGCTCTTGTATTATATTAAAGTTCTATAAGTTTTATTCCGTGATTATTTTCAATACCTGATTATTTCAATGTTTTATTTTTATTATTTTTTAACAAGCAATTAAATTGAAAAAAAGAATCAAGGCAATGTTTTGGGTTTGAACGAGCAAAAATGTATTATCAATTTTTTATCCTTCAATGGGTAAACAGGTTTTATAAATACGCTTATAAATGAATGTTCATGAACATAAATGTAGGTGTTCTGTTTGTTTCCTTCAAGTGTGGAAGTGTTGCTACAACGCGCTACTTTGATTATCAGTCATGAGCAAAGAAATTATTTTATTTACTGCGACTCTATTCGCTTTTGTGTATCTATCAAATGCTGGAGCAGGTAATTGTTATATTAAATTGTAATATTAAGCATATTAAATTGTCATTATCTGCTATGATAAATACGGCACGAGGAAATAATTCAATTGAATCGATATTGTTTTCTTAAAATTAAATTAAGATTAAATTAATTTAAAATTAAATAAGTGATTAAATATTTCAATTCAGTAATTTTATTTCTTTTTCAACTCGTGTGAACGGAGTGACTTTACTTGTAGTGTTCGTTTTAAGTCGCACTCTTATTTCAAATAAAAAGAATTGCAAAAGCCTTAGGAACTAACCTGCATGATTTTCACTAATGATGTTTCGCGCAACGAATGTGAATAACAATTTTCTAATGAAATCTTCTAATGTATGGATAAACATTTTTACTGAAATATAAATGTTTTAAATGTAGACTATACTCGTATTGTACAGAAGTAAATCAATGCTTTTAAATTTACAATTTCGAGTTGTGACGTTATAAATAAGCACATGAATATAAATAACCAAATATTTTAAATCACAATTTTATTTTTTTAAAATGTCCCTTTATTTTTAAGTTGTCACGTGCAATATATCTTCACATTCAACAGGATTTCAAAATGAGCTCCATTCCAATATATTTCAGTAACATTCATCAAAAAATGCAAAGCAGACGATGGTAAATGCCTGAAGGAGTCAATGCAAGGGGCGATCCCGACATTTGCAGAGGGGGTCCCTGAATTGGGGGTGGTAAAACTGGACCCTGTTGCTTTGAAGACTATAGACGCCAGCACATCGAACCTGAAATTTAAGCTACATAACGTAGTGGTTAAAGGTCTGAAGGACTGCCATGCTAAGAAACTACAGTAAGTAACTTGGCTACTACATAAGTATATAATTCTTCGTCTGAATTTGAGTTTTTAGCGACCTTGGGTAGGGCATAGAAGTTAGTTTGAAACTATAAATTTAAATCATATCTACTAAAGAAACGTAAGGTTTATTTGGACGGAAATTAATAAGATTTTAAATTCATAGAATTATTTTAAATTATTAGGCCCCTTTCTATACATATAAGATGTGTCCGACTTGTCCCGAGGTCTCAAATCATGGATTCCGCACATTATTCTAATTCCTTTGACATGAAAATTTTCCGAACATTCAAAAAAATATCATTTCGTTGGTTCGTCTACATTGTCATCACAGCACAGTATATGTGTTAGTATATAATAGTAGTAGTTTTGTGAACGAAATATATTTTTTGCATGGTTGAATGATACAGTTTAATCTATCCAACTTTCTTTTCCGTATTAGTGGTCCTGCTGGGCCAAGCTACCCATATTTTATTTTAGTTATTTTATTATATTTGTAGGACATTCTACATAAAAAATGTTACTTACATACACACATACAAATAAAACCGTACAAAAACTTCAAGGAAATGGGTTAAGACAAATGAACCAAAGTATGAAATTATAGTAACACTTACTTTACATTTTCTCTCTTTGGACAGAGAAAATCACAATTTGTTATTTATTTATTACAATTAATTCTAATCAACTAATTAATAATAATTTATTAATATTATACACTTAACTTATTTATTTATTCAAATTCTACACACAGCAGAGTTTAAACTTATAAAAAACTAACCAAACAAATCGAATAATCTAGCCAACATCACCTAATACCTGTTCATAGCAAATACAGGACTTTTTACATACTCGTACGTTTCAAAATCTACAATCACAATTAAATTTCTAAACTACAAATTTATTTGTACAAATGAAAAAAATTACAATTAAATTCTGTAATAAATTCTGTATATATTTTTTTTTATTATGGTTGACATAACAACATATAAGTAGGTACATACGAGAATTTAGACTTACCTTTAGTTTGCGAGCGAGTTGGGCTTGTTTAGAATTGCCTCGAGTTGACCATCTTCAATGACGACATCCCCTGATTAGAAACCAGTCTTTTCAAGCATCAGATAGGAAGTTACGGAAATCAACGAGAAAGGCCTTGGACCTTGGCCTTGAACATTACTAACTTTTAATGGATTCTTTTAAGTTTCGAGATAAGGTCAATGTATGCGTTATGAGATGTTTATGAGATGTCAGAAATCAGTTAACAGTTACTTGATCTTAAGTTTCTGATCGTAATTAGTTATTTATTTTACTATATGGTAACTAATACAAAAGAGAGCAATTGAATATTTAAAGATATAATATGTAGGTATAGTGTTGAGGATGGAAGCTGGATGGATATGGATATGAGGAAAATGGTTGATTAAATAGGTATAATAATAATAGGGGTTAAAGTATAAAATTGCCGTTTTATAGTAATAGATACTTTGAATTGACATAAAACCTTCATGGTATGAGATTTTCGAGTGAAACTTTTTCACATGATACCTATGAGGTTCTTGTTTTATAAATTGTACAATGAGGAAAATGATTGATTAAATAGGTATAATAATATAATGTCATCGGTAGATAATATGAAGCACAAAATTGGTTGACAGTTATTAAACGAGTGATAATGACATTCTTTTCTTTTCATATATGACAATGATACAATTAGCACATTCTGCCAATGTCAAGTTTCTTCGTGCCTAATTAAAGTTATAACGATTTAAAACACATCTTGTCAATGTCCAGTCACGTCGAAGGAAGTCAGGAGTCACTCAGTAAAGTGACAGTACCTTTACTGAGGACAGAGTAGGACTCCTTGAAGAATGCATTCTTTTAATTTTATTTCATTATGGAAAACATTATGCACAAATACCTACTAGGCACTTTGAAGCTTAATAAACTATCACTATTAAACCACAAACCCAAAATACACAATTTTTACAGCAATAAAATTGAAACTCAACCCTCATTTCACGGTTTGCCACCAAAAGGTCCAAGGAGATTCTTATTTTAAGAAATCTATATTTTTACACATAAAATTCTATTAAATTGTGGCAGCGAGGAGTCCGCAACATACGAGTATAGCTTGAAAGGCAACTATTGAAATCATCTTTTTTTCAGATGGGTCGTTGCAAACTCTAAGTTATTAGGAAAGGTACAATGCGAAGTCCTTTTAGATGGGCAATACGAGATGAAGGGTAGACTGCTCATCATACCTATCGAAGGCAGTGGTGGAATCCATGTCAAACTGAGTAAGTAATAATACAATACAGTACATGGATATAGTCGCCGTCATCAGCCCTTTTATTATTAACTGCTGAACATACATATTGTCTTGTGCTGGCCAAGCGCTTAGCAAGTCCACTCTTCCAGAGGTGGTGTAGTCCCTCAGTGTTTATTGATAGCCGTTTTGTTAACCCTTAGTCACCCGTTACGACACCCAAGGGAAGAGATGGAGTGGTGCTATTCTAAAACCGGCTGGCTGACACCATAGAGCCATATCGTTTTGAATTTTAACTTTGTCCACAGTTGTTCTATGACAATGTTTATTTATTTTTGCTTTCAATTTATAGAAAAAAGATGACAAAAGAACAGACAGTTCGCTTGGTGGTAAGTATATACTGTCGCCTGTGGATCCGCGATACACGCCAATATCAGTCCAGAATCCAGAATGACAAACATTAGCACGCTCCTGGATGCGCTACCTACATTGAGAGATTTAGGAATGAATTTTGAAAACGTTTTGGGAAAATGGGGAGAGATGGGCATAGAATGGAATGGGAATACATTTATGTTCCTTATGACTTATGAGCTTGTATTTAAAAGAGCAAAGTAATCTTCTGTGAGAGAGGGGTAACGTGGCCAGTCGAGCGCGCCCAGCGGCTGTTGTATTACAGGTGCACTCTCCCCCTCAAAAAAAAAAATACTAAGAAAGTGGTCACAATATACCTAAATCTAATCCACCATTAAAAAAGCTGCCATCGATTTGCTGCCCATTCAGTTTCTGTTACCCAGTAAATTATTTCTCTTACTTATGATTATGTTAAGAACTTCTACTATGGTCCAGTTATTATAGGAAGACCTCTAACAGGTGACATAAATCTACTTAATAAAAATTAACACCGACTGATTGACAGACGACACACAGCCTAAACCGGTGGGTCTAGAAGCATGAAATTTTGCACAGGAGTTCGTCATATAACGTAGGTGAGCACTGAAAAAGGATTTTTAGAAATCAACCCCTAAGGGTGTAAAATAAGGGTGTAAAAATTCCTGAGATGTTGCCGATAAGATTTCTCATCAGGCACACGGCCAGTCTTAACATAAATCTGTAACATGTAGTAAAAATCATTTTGCAACACGATCGCCCATTAAGATTTTTTTGCTATTTTATTGTGTAACGTTATGACTTAAGAGTGCAAACGTTTTTACATAAAATGAATTAAACACAGTCGTAGGTTAATTGTGTCCAAAAAAAATAGTTTATCAATTGTAGTGATATGAAAATCATTTAGAATTTAACCATTAGTTAAACAAGTTTAATGTTGACCGAACTACATAGTTTAGACTGAGTTTTTCAAATGTCTGTCCTCTATTTACCTCGGAGACCATTTAAGCAAATATGATACAAAAGACTTATTTCAGATTAACGCAGTTACATATTGATTACAACTGATTTTAAACGCGAGATCTTGTAATTTGAAGTTAATATAAATAATATGACTCGAGCGTCGTTAAACTTGACTTACATTTCTTGTCTTGATCATGCATTTATGTAAACTACCTAAAGTGTTAATCACCTGACCGCGTTTCTAACAGTCAAGGTCAAGAGAGCCGGATCACATTCTTTATGTTGTCTCGTGTAGTGAGTGACCTTAAGATATTAATTTTCAATTTATAAAAAATAATTATACTAAAAGTTTGCATTTCATTATACTCTTGACTCGCCATTGTAACTTAGACTCTCCAAGGAGAAATGGCATGTGTGATGAACAAAACTATTAAGAATTTTTCAAATTTACTCCTAAATTTTTAAAGATAGGCATCACATCCTGAGGCGTGCCATCGTTTGTCATTCTCTACTGATGTTGGCATCTATCGCGGAAGTCCATGGGTGACGGTATCAAATTACCACCGAGTGGACTGTCACTTCTTTCTATATAAAAAATGATATGGTATCTTCAGTGCATCATTATATTCTTTGAATACTTTGTGGTTCTGTCAATACTAAGTTACTGTAACGTTCTGTAACCGTAACCAGTCCTTTTATCGTCCACTGCTCATGAGAGCCATTGGGGCTCTCATTCACATTGCATGAGGGGCGTATAGTTTTAAAACAGCACCCTGGCTAAGCGGATTGGCGAGTCCACTCTTTTAAAAGTAGTGTAGTTCCTCAGGGATGGGATAGCGGCTTTGTTATCTTTTAGTCGCCTTTTGCGAGACCCAGTGCCATTCACGACTATTTATTTGTTCATTTATTATGTTACATTTTACTTTTCTTTAAGGAAAATTCGTAATTGGCGTTGAAGCTGATATAGAAGAAAAACCGCTAGAAGACGGTAAGAAGCACTGGATTGTCAAGAGTTGGAGACATTCCTTCGATCTGAAAGACAAATCCGATGTCGTATTCGAAAACCTTTTCGAAGGAAACGAAATCTTAAGTAAGTATTATTATTAAATCATTGTGTCCTTGTAGCCCTCATTCAATCGACAGATACGGGACCCGCGACAAGGCAGCTCCGTGTACTTGACCAATCAATAGTTATAAATGAATTGTATAGGATCGCATGAAAATGTTTACACGGTGATGGAACGCATGCGACCGGTTGTGACGTTGATTTGACAACTGAACGCCTAATTCAAGTAAATTTCGAAACTTGCGCCGCCGCCGGCCGCCCGCGCCGTGCCATTTTGACACTAAAATAAAACAATAGAAAATTTAAGAAACAATAGCTAATTAACAAACAATGACAAATTTAAAAAAATTACCTCTTCCAATATCCTGATTACAAGTGACAATCAAATGTGATAAAAAAGCTTGTACCTATTTCAATGAGCAGCAAAAAACAAACTGAAAATGTGCAGTTATTTATTTAGTTATTTAAAAAAATGCTATTTTTGAATAACTGAAATTAATACATTTTTTTAACTACTAAAAATATGGTCAGAAAGTCGACCAACTCCTATATCTTTATCACCAGAGAACTTAATCCTAACCCACCTTTAGGTTTGTTAGCATTCTACTATATTCTGATGTTCAATTCATGGTTCATCTGTTACTCGTTTTATCATTTTTGGTACACAAATAAACATAAATATGAGTAGTTTATTTACTGAAAAATCTGAGCACTGTGGCGAGTGCAGTATCCCGACACAGGTTTTAAATTATACTCAAAAGGAGACCCTAACTACGTCTATATACAAATTAGTATAAAATTAAAGTAATGAAATAAAACCGTTTTGTTTCAAAAATCAAGAATACACAATTTAAAGGAACGAGCGAATGGTCCCTGACATTAAATAAAGGTTCAATGAAGCTGAACCTTTGAATGCAGACGAATAGTTGAATATAGACAACAGTAATCCAAAATACGTATGGTGTCATCGAAATTACATGAAAACCGTTAAGCCATTTTAAGGAAATTAGATAAACAACCCATCAGCGCATCGCAACGCTTCGGCATTCATAAACTATAATGACTTAATTAGGATTTGTATGTGTAATAATTAATATAACTATTACCATAACAATTTTTATTAGCATGAAAGACTAGTGAACAGTACTGCTTAAGATGATTAAGATTTTGGGAGGGGGAGAGTGCACGCTGCAACCCAACACTCGACTGGACACGTTACCCCTCTCTCACAGAAAACTAACTTGAAATATACTGCATTTCCCACTTTATCCTATTTCCCTAATGTACGTACGTCCCCAATATACCCCAATGTATCGCGGATGTCTATGAGCGACAGTATTCACTTACCATCAGGTGGACTGTATGCCCGTCTGCCGCCTTCGTCCATAAAAAAAAAGATGAACTAACACAAATGATTCGTAGAAAATATTGACAATTATTGAAGTAATTCTAATTGGTGTACTCTATTTAGTGTAGTATGACAGGATTCTAGTGCGAAACAGTTTTGTGTAAAACAGTAACTTTGTGTTTGTTATAGGTGCCGCCGCACGCGAGTTAATTGCAAATAATGGAAACGATGTCGTTCTTGAAATTGGTCCTCCTGTAATCAAAGAAATCGTCACTAAAGTTGTGAATAACATCAGCGCGTTCTTTAAAGCTGTACCTGTGGAGGATCTCGCTCTAGATTGAAATTCAAAAATATCAAATCAAAAATGTTACTAAGAAAAGAACATCTTTTAGATATTAAACGTATATGATATGAAAATATTAAATGTGATCCTAGTGCTGTTAGAACGCCGTCATTAATTGATGGAGAACTGTTGAACAAAAAATATAAATTATAATTTTCATATGTGCATATTTTAATATCATCATCCGGCAAGGTCAACTTGTGCCACAGACAACAAGTCAGGCTTGAATTGTAATCTGGTAGAATGCACAATATCAGTTGGAACAGGATTTTCCATGACATTTCATAATTTTGTGATTTTAGTATTTTTTTTAAAAGGGATAGAAGATGGGCTATAGGGTATACACGTGGACTACTAACTTTGGAGAATCCTATTCACAACTCTTCCATGCCATAGCTTAGTAGAAAATTGAGTTTTCATTCTACAACCTTTGGATCTGTAACATAAAGTATCTTAATGATTCTGCACTAACAGTGACAAAAATATACTTTTTCTCCAAAAACTGTGAAATTGCATACAAAACAAAATCTCTTGACATCGTCACTACCGATAGAAACAAGTCACAGACAAATAAACAAGACAATCGCTCCCAACACAAAACACAATCGATGCACTGATATCACATACACGCCCCTATAAATTTTTATTATCGCCACATCAAGCTGTCATCAATGTCTAAACACTCCGTTGGTATCATAATAAACTGTAAAAGAACAATTATTTTGAGTCTTCACACGCTGCAGAGAATATAAAAACGTCAACACAATCGTGAATATTTGTAACATATGGCCGGAATAAATGTCATTGGTTTATTTAAGGACAAAGGGAGCTATCACAGATGTCTAGAAAAAGACTAAAAAGTATAATTAGGATTTCACGAAAACCAGATTATAAATAAATATACTATAGATTTTCTATTTAATATATCTCTGGATATTTTTAAATATCTGGGCAGCACCTATTAAAATTGAATTTCCTATATAAAATTATATTATTATCCAAAGTTTGATAGGATTGAATAGGTTAGTATATCATGCCCTAAATACTATTTTCATACTGCTAGAAACTACTAAGCATTTCATTAAATTAAAAATAAATTTTAAATTTAATGATTAATTATTACTTAATGTGTAGTCTCTAATTTCGAAATAACTATCTCGCTATAATATAATATCCAGATGCAAGGCCCCTAATCAAAAATGCCAATGTATCGATACGAATGATCGATGTTATTTTGACAAATAGACGATTAAGTTTCGATATAATCTGCCACAAACGATACGAGGTATAATTACCCGTGCTGACGCAGCGGAATCCCGTCAGCAATTTGCTTCCATTATAAAGCTATGTCTCTTTCAAAATGTTATGGCAAAAAACCGATCTACGCAGATGCTTCAAAAACATTTCGTTATCAGCGCACCTGCAAAAACTTTTGATAAAGATCAAAGAGCTAAGTAAAAAGCGTAATTGATGAAAAAGTTTAAGACAGCTAGTTAATAGAACATTATGTATCATTAGTTTTGTAACGAATTTAATAATAAGCCAACGTACGCAACTCGTATACAAAATATTGACCAAAAAATCTCTCACATACATTACCATAATTTACACTAAACCCCAGAATTCAAATAAATATACTAACTGAGGCGTTACTAACTGCCAATCAATAACGCACTGATTTATCCCTTAGGGTGGAGGTATCAATGAAAAAAATCTTTTTGCGCTTGGTTTGTGAATTTGTAGTACTCGCAGATGGTTTGCAGCCCTTAAATGAGGGTATAGTGACACGTGCCCGAACCATTTGCGTGATGTCTCATAGGATTTTCACTTGTAAAACGACAAACGAACGAGCTGGGGTTTGTGATCAGGGGAAATTAGAAGGGGAAACAGTTAAATTGTTGGATACAAGTGACATTGTGGCTGTTATCTGGAAGATAGATTCCGAAGGGTCCCTCTACACGCCATAGTTTCTGTATCGATAGAAACGTAGATAGTAAGTTACAATCTACATTGTCGATATCAAATCGATGCAGAGATGCAATTTGATGCGTGTGGAAGTCAACCGTATACATTATCTTATTTCTTACAAGAGTTTTTATTTTACAGTTTTATTTTGTGATACAGTATATAATGGATTTAGATTTCTCTTTACAGTTCAATGTATTTGCAATGCAATTTAAACAAATATCCAAATATTATAGTAGGTAGCCTATTTAGACAAGGCAGGCAGCGCATTCGGGAGCGTGCCAACGTGTGTCAATCTGGAGTGATGTTGGCATACATCGCGGATGTCAATGGGCGATAGTAACCACTTACCAGATGGACTGTCTACTCATCTGTCACTTTTTTTCTATAAAAAAGTTCATTAGTAATCAACACCTTTACTTTTAGAAGTCACTATAGTACTTTTTGTTATACGAGTGAAAGAATATTGAAAATCGGTGCAGTAGTTTTTAAGTTTATATGTACATACATTTATATGTACATTTATAAGTACCTCTTACATGTACATAATATAAACAAACAATGAGTATATAGACCTTTTAAAAAATTAGTATAGACAAGTATTTGATGTTTGTTACTCCATATAACATATTTAATTGTGAATTAATTATAATTTTTGATCTTAAAAAGAAGAAATCATAGAAACAGCAGATTTTTACTAACAATTGTTGGGCTCAGAATTGTACCAATCTGATTGTTTTTTTTTAATTTCTTAAAAAAGTCAATCTATCATTGTTGCGTTACAGAAACAAATCACAGTGTTTTTTTTCTCTAAAGTCATCATTAAACGCTTTGCTATGACTCGTCACATTTTTTCTCCGACGGTTTGATGTGATTTAGAGGGTCCAAATGTTCGTCTTATTTCGACTAATCCGATCATAGATAAAGCTAATTGAACCTAAGTGAGGAAAAAATACAATCAAGAAACTATGCCGACTACATTAGGAGCGCTAGAAAAAATATGTGAACAATGTACGTAATTCTTTTGTTTCATTCTCTGTAATTAGTAGAACGTTTACAAGAATTCCGCTCGTGTAATATTTTGTGTTTTTATCCCTTTCTCACGGTTGCGGGGTACCTAATAAGTTTCATCTGATGGGTTAAAAACTTGAAAAACTGTAAGTGCTGCGGTGACAGTTGGATGCATGGAACGACAAACAGACAATAATTGTTTGTTATGCTTTTCGAAAAACTATCAATTATTTCCTTTCCATTTTTTATAACCAAACCATAGGCCTGTGTCTCTTCTCTCCTCTGCGGGATATACTATCCCCAAGGCATACATACATCATTCCATACATGATCTTTGGCTCTTCAGATCCAGACACTGTGAATCAAGTTAATTTTTAAATTAATATTAAACGCATAAAGAATATTATGAGTTCAATGAGAAGGTACCATATTTGTTATGTTTCCGTCAATTTCCTACAGTTTACTTCCATATTTAAATTAAAGCCAAACTAAACGAACACCATAAAGTTTTCGTATAGTAACCATTTCGAAAGCTTCCGACTTTACACACAAGTACCTACTAAGTGTTTAATGTTAATTCCTTTATAATTTAGTACACAATTCAAACATTGCGTTTGTCGCTTGATTGGCACGCAACGGTATTAAAATCACATGCAGAAAAAAAACTTCTAACTCAACTGCACAAGGGCTAATATTGTCGGTAGCAACTGTAGCTAAGTTTGAGTTATAGTTTGTCAAAGCACTTTGCATTTCACGTGCATTAGCGACACGAAGTATGTTAATAAATTTACACAGTACGAAATATCGTCAACTATTGAAATTATAGGGAGTTATGTAGTCACTATGTAGGAGTTATGTAGGAGTTTTGTCCGGCGATTACGTCTAAACAGTCGTTTATACGTAATCGCCGGAAAATAACCAAAATTTCAATATATACTATTATAATTAAATGTAGAGTAAATAAAGTAGTGTTATCTAATGTTTTAGAATTTAATATAAAAGCATAGAATCATGATTCAAATATCTTTGCATACGAGTAGATATCGTTGTTTTTAGTTTACTGTACGTGATTTATAATAACTTCACTTTTATATATTATAAATACTAGCAAAATCCGGCAGACGTTGTCCTGCCTGTGTATATTTATTTACCTCTGTATATAAAATCACAAATTACTCTGTTTTGCCGTCGATATGATTTTTGCGATCGATTAAACGGTATAGAAGTTGATGTGCTGCAGGGCCATCTAGTGGTGAGTTACAACAAAGTCGATAGCCTAGAAACCTTCGCCATGAAAAAATACATATATGTGCCAACTTTCATTATGGTCGGTCAAACAGTGTCGAAGTCTATTAATCTCAGATATACGAACTTTCCATGTTTATATACATATATAGATAGATAGATATAAGTGTGGCGCAGGCCGGCTTTGGAGTAGCACCACCCCATTTCATCCCGTGGGTGTCATAAAAGGCGACTAAGCAAAATCAAAGCGGCTAACACAAGCCCCGAGCAACTACACCACCTCTAAAAGAGTGGACTCTCCAGCCGGCTTGGACAGCGTGGCGTTTTAAGGCCTTACATCCCCCATGCACTCGACAATGTGCACGAGGCTGCCCATCTCCCGCAGTGGATACTGAAAGGGCTGGTTGCTTTGCATGGCATTCCTTTTTTATTTTATTATTTAGTTTGATAGTCAAAATAACAATTCACAACATTGTTTACGGTATTTTATCAATTCGCCATTATGTATAGTATCTTGTCCAATGTCAATTCCATACAAACATTTGCTACAATAAACAATGAAATGGGTAAAATATCTAAGATTAATTTCAAATGAGTGTAAAGTTTTTACTCGGCTAACGAAAAATCATCAAGGGAAACTTAAAACCTAGGTAAGACCAGTCCCTTTAAAGGGGAGACATTCACTTTGTGTAAGTAGGTACAATGCTAGTGCTGGAGAAATTAAAAAAAAGTAATTCCGCAAACAGCTAACGTTACAGGGGGTATTCGTACGTTCAATAGTGTCAAGTGAAGAAATTTGAGCGACGAACAGTAGGGGCCGAATAAGTTCTTCAAAGAGCTAAATACAGTTTGGATGAATAAAATCTTATCCTACACCAAACTAACAGGTGTACATGCGGACCTTTTCTATACAAAAAGTCCCCTCCATATTATGAATTTAGCAAATTATAATATCCGCAGAGCCTGCGCGAACGTAACAGTCTGGCGAGATGCAGAATTAATCGTCTAGGTAGTCATAAACCGTCGAACACTACGGATCTCTACGACTGTCCGTTATCCTGAAGTATATAGACTTCAGGGAGCATCAGTACAAGATAGACAAAATGTGTTATGAGACAAATAAATAGACGATTAGGTCACAAGCGTCTCGGGTTAGCAAGTTGAAGTGGCAGTGGGCAGGGCACATAGCTCGAAGAACCGATGGCCGATGGGGCAGAAGGGTCCTCGAATGGAGACCACGTACCGGCGGACGAAGCCGAGGACGTCCATCTGCTAGATGGACAGACGACCTCATAAAGGTTGCGGGCACCCGCTGGATGCAGGTCGCTGCCGACAGGTCTAAATGGCGGACAATGGGGGAGGCCTATGTCCAGCAGTGGACGTCCAAGGGCTGAAAAGAAGAAGAAGGTCACAAAGTTTTACTTTAATTAAAATATAAACAATAACTGTTGGGATCCTTGAAATATCATAAAATAAAAATCTTACTTTACGAGTACAACACATTACCGACTTCTAGTAAGTCTACTAAGGCTACTAAGTTCTCGTCTTCGCTTGTATCTTGCACCACAGAAAAGAGAAATGTAATGCAAAAAACAGTCGCTTTTAGGATCCTTGTTTCTGTAACACGAACGCAGGGGAACAATTAAGAGTTTTACCCCCTAAGGCTCTTTACGCCAAACGACGGCAACTGACGCCACCAACTTGAATCATCAAACGCTATAGCCACTTATAGCTATCTATTGGTATCTAAACGCTGCCCTCGTTTAGTATTTATCGGTCACTTATTTAATAAGAAGAATATTCGAATATACGCATTGTTTGACTTTACTTTTTTTTATAGAAGGAAGGTTGCAGACTAGCGAAGAATCCACTTGGCGGTAAGTCCATGGACGTCCACAATACATGCCAACATCAGTTCCAAACGACAAACGTTGGCACCTTTGGAGATTTAGAAATGAATTTGAAGAAAAAGTTGGGAAAATGCGGAGGGATAGGATGGGATAGGAATGAGCTCTGGCATTTTTCACCCACTACGTAAATACGTACGTACATTTCGGCGCTAGTATAAAGTGGTAAATGCAGTACATTTTACGATAGTCTTCTGTGAGGGACTTGACCGATCGAATATGCTCAACGGCTGTGGGATTGCATAGTGCACCCTCACCCCCCGGCCTTATTGTTGCCTCATTAGGCAATTTCAACGACAGCAATTGTAATTAGTGACATCGTGTCCAAAGGGAAAACTATTTTTTTTTATGGACGAAGGCGGCAGACGAGCATACAGTCCACCTGATGGTAAGCGGATACTGTCGCACATAGACATCCGCGATACATGCCAACATTAGTCCAAAATGACAAACGTTGGCACGCCCCCGGATGCGCTGCCTACCTTTGGAGATATAGGAATGGATTTGGAGAAAGAGTTGGAAAAATGGGAAGGGATAGGATGGGAATAGGCTCTTGCACATCTCACTCACTACCGAAGCACATTAGGGACATTACTACATTAGGGAAATAAGATAAAGTGGGAAATTCTGTACATTTCAAGGTAGTCTTCTGTGAGAGAGGGGTAACGTGGCCAGTTAAGCGCGCCCAGCGGCTGTTGGATTGCAGCGTGCACTCTCCTCCTCAAAAATAATTGTCATCAAATGTCAATTGTCATCATAATAATGCTCGTACTTATTTCTTATACACCTATGATATAAAATATTCAATACTAATACTAAATTTGATATGAAGTATATTATTTAATATATTTGAGGCCTGTGCGTTGGTGTATGCAGGTCATCAGGCCTACATTACAATCTAACTACAGTTGGCATTGATTGAACGCATTGGTTAAAGGTGCGTTTACAATTCATGTAAAATGGTTTTAAACATTGATTTTTTTTCTACTTAACTGTACATATACACTAATTAATTTATACGATAATTAAAAAAGATTTCTAAATAAAATTTGGGGCGAAATAATAAATATCAAATGAAATAATGATAACTTAAACAAAGAAAATTAACACCGAAACGAGGTCACCGTAAAAAACGCACTGAGTTTTAAAATAAATTTAACTGAATTCAGACATTTCTAGATTCCGAACATAAAACACATTTGGTTGCATAAATTGATATACATACGATCACCAATTGTTTACATTACTTTCTTAAATTTCTAGTCTAAGATCGAGAGATTTTTTTTATTATTTAACCGGGTAGGTTTTTTCCTAGCTCCTATAAATTACTACAAAACTATTGTGATAACTTTATTTTATTATTTGAAAAACAAACAGGATTGGTATTAATACAGTTTTGCCTATTAGTACAGTCGATTTATACATCGCACCATGCAAAATATTTTTGAATTATTGGTATTTATATTGGAATATAAATATTACCGGGGCCCGTAATATTTAAAAAGCCTAGTTTTGAACCTCAGCAGACAGCCGCGAGCACTGCCACGTTGACAAAAACCGCGAGATTTTTGACGATGTTTCGGTTTTCGCAAAATATCTCTTAAACAGTGTATTTAGTGGAAAAAATCATGCTTTCATAAATTATACTAGAGTAAATTTACTATAAAACCAGCGCAGCGTGAATTCCGTACATCATATACTTGTTGTAAATACTTGTCTGTTCCCAAATTACAGATTGTTGTAAATCGTATTTTGTTGCCATGAAATTCTATATTTAAAATTTTCATTAGAATTTAGTTTTTTCAAAATAACTCTAAATGGTCGGCTTCACAGCAAAAATCACCATGAATGACTTTAAAGAGAAAGAAATTTTCTGAACTATGTGCACCTAATATTTGTACACCTAACATTTTTCAAAATATAGACTTTTTAAGGAGTTTTTAAGGAATAAAACACTAAATAGAATTTTCACGTTAATATTAATTATATTACTTCGGGGTATATTACAAAACAAAAGTCATAATGTGGTACCTAACTACATATTGTGTACAGCCCCTATATGTAGTATTAAGGGTGTAGATCGTGAAAATCACCGAAAAGAGTGTTACGATTTTTCATATTTAACCTATTTACATATGATTGATATCAATGATAATTTGTATATATTACAATCAAAGACCAATAAGTATGTTCATGCTTATATTAAACTCTTAAACCTAATAGTTGTTATATAATAAACGTCAACAAACGCACAAAATTGAGTAAAAATGCAAAAACATGACTTCGTATTTTTCAGATTTAACCCCATAAATCAACACAAATTGATAAAAAGAAACACTTTTTGAACACTGAAGAAACCAATAAGTATAGCTGTATACTTCTTTTTATACCTTTACAAACAAAGACTTCCTCTTTTAAAGCCCTAAAATCTAGATATATTTTAAGGTAAATTTTTCATACACAAATGTATGGGATAAAACGTTCGTTTCATTCGTGCAATCTCGGTGGTCTGCAGCGGCAGTTCCTTTCTGTAAGTGAACGCGACACCACGCTTGTCGGCTGCAGACAGCAGAATTACGTATTGTGAATTTGTGTTTTTTGTAAAAAACTGTAAGTATAACATTTTTATAATTAATTTATTTTCAGTTAGTAGAAAGTATCGATATAATGAATGTCTGAAAGAAAACCATGATGGAACTAGATATAAATCGTAAAAAATACAATATCTACACTAATAGGTATTATAAAGAGGAAAGATTTGGATTTTTGTATGTAACGAATAAACTCAAAAAGTACTGGACTGATTTTAATAATTCTTTTATCATTCGAAAGCTACATTATCACTGAGTAACATAGGCTATTTTTTTCGCAGGACTGATTGAATTTGAGTGGCATGCCAGGGAAAAGAAAGTTTTGTACGCATTATAAAAATATGAAAGCCAAAAGATCTCGGAATAAAATGTAAGTTCCTCCCTACTTATTTATTATCGCATTTGAACAGGGTACATTACAAAGCTAATACAATATGTCATATGATTTAGATCACCCGATTCAGACATATACCTACAATAACATGTAAATATTGGTTTGTATTATCTATATCTATACTGATAAATAAAATTGAAGTATCTGTATGTAATATCAAAATAATAGGATTTTTAAAAAAAAAAAAGGCGATACGGAGTTCGCCGGGTCGGCTAGTATTGTCTAAATATCAAATTGTGGAAGTAGGTAGGCGACAGCGCAACTTTGTCGACATACCTATACCGCCAAACAGACGCGAGGCGCCTAGCGTCTGGCTTAGGGTTGTACAAAATAAATAAAAAGTGGATAATATTGATGAATAATATTTCCAGTATTGAAAATAAAGAAAACCTTGGGGCCGAGACTCTGAGCAACAATGCTACGCGCTGTATAGAGGTAAGTTGTTATACGTAATTCTTGTAGACTTGTTACATAAATAAACAAACTACTTAGTTAGTGATGGGCGAAGACAAAATCTCAATACCTACCTATAGATTTTTCTTGCAATATTTATTATTTTCATCGAGAGACAAACACCTTAGTACCGAAATACTTCTCAATTACTTTCTCAAAAGAAAATTTACGTTCAAATAGGTGACGTCATAAAAAAACAATACCTAATGCGTAAAGAAATTATAATTTCTATTCATCAGGAACCTAATATTGTATTAATTCTTTTGCATTTTTTTAAATTTTTAATTATTTTTTATAAAAAAAATCAAGCCATTATCTTTCTTTACAGGAACTAGTTATTGAAAACGACCAAGAGGGAAAGGTGGATGAAATGGAAGTTGGGCGTAGAGTTGTAGACGTTTCTTTTTTTTTTAAAGCTCTTCAGGCCATAGGGGACCACGGTCCAATGGATTGTAAGTTAAGTTACCTCAGTATAATAGGTGAAGTAAAAGTTGGTCTGGACTCAAAACTCATCATGAAATGTAGTATGTGTAGTATGAAATTTACTGTGTGTTTGATTGAAAAGAAAGAAGATAGAATGGAAGTGAATCATCAAATTGTATCTGGTATCATATCATCTGGTGGGAGCTACTATCAGTTAAAAACATTAACTGCCGCAGTAGCCCTACCAATCATGTCACCTTCATTATACAATGAAATTAATAATACGGTTTGCGATTGGTGGGAAAAGACAGCAGCACATTCCATGGCAGAAGCTGTCAAGGAAGAAGCGGAGTACGCAGTGTCTATAGGTAGTGTTGATAAAAATGGTACACCATTAATATCTGTTGCTGTTGACGGTTGTTGGAGCAAGAGATCTTATGGTAAGAATTTTTCCGCCTTGTCCGGCGCAGCTGCGATAATTGGCATTAAAACTAATAAAGTATTGTTTTTTGGAGTTAAAAATAAATACTGCATAGTTTGTGCACGAGCCGCAAAGAACGACAGTCAGCCCTCGGAACACCGTTGTTTCAAGAATTATTCGGGATCATCTACCGGTATGGAATCGACCATAATAGTTGAGGGGTTTAAACGTTCCATTGTTGATCACGGTGTAATTTATAATAAATTTGTAGCAGACGGCGATTCCAGTACTTATAAAAAAATATTAGATTCGCGACCGTACGGTAATTTAACAGTAGAGAAAATTGAATGCAAAAATCATCTTTTACGAAACTACTGCAATAGCTTGGAGAAACTGTCGAAAGACACTAAGTATCCTTGCGAATTGCGGAAATTCCTAAAAGAAAGGTATTTGCGTTTAAGAACGGGTGTAAAATGCGCTATTAAATATTGGGGCGATCAAAATCAGTCACTCGAAGAAAAAATAAAAAATCTTAGTGAAGATATCCTAAATGGTCCACAACACGTATTTGGTAATCACCAATATTGCAAGGAGTATTTCTGTAGACCTGATACTCGTCGAATAGAACCTGTTGGGTTGCTTCCAGCAATTGTTGGATGCGGATTAATGGACGCGGTACACATTTTAAGTAAAAGACTGTCATATCATTCTAGAAGTTTAATTCATAATTGTACAAGTAATATAGTTGAAAGTTTTAACGCAGTGATTGCCAAATTAGTAGGGGGTAAGCGTGTAAATTATTCTTCCCGTGGTTCTTATGCGGGCCGATGCGCAGCTGCTGTTGTGTCTTTTAATACAGGATCGATTCATAGTAAAACTCATGAAGTAATATTTAAATCTAGTCCTAATCCTTTGATCGCGAAAGTGGAAAATTGTAATCGTAGAATCCGTTTAATTGCTAAACCTAAATTAAGATTGAAAAAGAGCCACAGCGCTGTATCGAAAGACGCTCACTATGGACCAAACTGCGAAAAACCTGATCTGAGTCCAGAATTATATGAGAAAGCCAAGTCATCTTTTTTAGCCGATTTAAAGTTGTCTTGTGCTGAAAGAGAGGAGCTTGAAAGGTCGACCCATTTGCAAAGAAGTAGTTCTGAGTGGATGAGTACAAGGAGAAAATTACTAACCTCATCATCGTTCGGGGAAGTTTGTAAAAAACGAGAGAGCACAAGTTGTGCTGTTCTTGTTCGTAAAATCGTTTATGGTAGTAATATCTCCAGTTTGCCTGCTGTACGGTACGGTATCGAAAACGAAGAAACCGCAATTAAACAGTTAGAAATTCAAGAGAATATTAGTATACAAGGTTGCGGTTTGTTCGTCGACGATCAATATGAATTTCTTGGTACTACACCAGATGGCATTTATGCAAACGGTTTAATTGAAATTAAGTGCCCACATTCTTTAGCTGGCATGACTCTTGATGAAGCAATGGCCAAACATACCTTTTGGGTTAAGGACAAGGCTTCCAAGGGTTATGTCATAAATAAAAATCATAACTGGTATTTCCAAATTCAGGGACAGGTACATATTACTAAAAGAAATGTTTGCATGCTTGGCATCTGGTTTGGTGCTACTGTACCTATGAAAGTTTATATTATAGAAAAGGACGACAAATTTTGGGAGGAGAAAATGGAGATGAAATTAGTTAGGTTTTATTACGATTGCCTACTTCCAGAATTAGTTGATCCTCGGCAGTCACGAAGCATGCCCATTCGTGACGCGCCCAGTATCATAGAGGCTATGAAAGAGAGGAAAGAAAGAGCTTTACGTGTTATGAAAGAGAAGAACGCCTAATGATTTTGAAAGATACAGGTAACTTAACTACCCAGCCAGTCGATTCACGTAAACACGCCAGTCCAAAAGTCGTTTTAACTTAGGAACTTAGAAATCGCCTTTTGGTTTTCTGTTTTAAACGCACTTACTTATCTAGTCTTGGATTGTCATAAATCTTCCAATAGCTCAATTACTATACAATTTCTGAGTTACCTGGTGTAAAGAATCATAAAAATTGGTTCAAAAATACAGCGAATTGAGAATTCTCCTTTTTTTAAGTCGGTTAAAAGGGCTAAATTTGCAAAAAACGAAGTGACGTCACTGCGCTACGGTTTTTTATTACTTACGTGAATCGGGCAGCTGGTAACGTTTTCATTCTGATAGGTTTTGTGATAGCCATTGATTTTATCATCAAATTAGCAGAAATCAGAACTTGATCCGTAATCGAATGAAAAACCATTAGAATTTTGAACTCATATTTCGTTATTGTTTAATTACATACTTTTAATTAGTATATTAATAATTTACAAACTTCTGTTAAAATTAGTAAATAAATGAATTATTTACTAATTTTTGTACAACCCTAGCACGCTTTTGAGATAGCGAGTAATGGCGACTCATATTTGTTATTGTGTAGTAAATAAATCATTTTTATACTTTTTAAAGCCCTAGGATTTTTTTTAGATATCGACGAGGTGATCGTAAACAAAAAGTAAGTATTTGAGTTTACGCAATAGGCACATTTCCTTGCGTAGAGATAAACACACTTCCTACTGAATTTGCAATTATTTTATTGAATGAATATTTTACGAATTAGAATAAATTTTGGTAGTGAAATTACAAATAAATAAATAGTTGGAATTTTAGGTAAGTAGAATACAAAAATGTCAGATGTCAAATGATAGAAAAACATAAAAATTGTGTCTCAACTACTCTTATTAATCTATTAAAAAGAATCAACAGCTAGTTTCCAAAAATTCAACGTTATTGTTATGCTGTAAATATTCAAGTTCAATAACAATTTCTCAACGTGGAACGTTTGTTGCAAAACATTTTGAAAATCGCGCTCTCTAGGTCATTCATCCGCCCCGTCGGATGTTACATTAAACTTTGGCGCTGCGGTCGCTCGAAATCGAGATCTCAGGCCAACAATCTACACCCTTAAACACTAGCTGTGCCCGGCCATGAGTTGCTGTAGCTGCCCAACAGATGGCGCTTACCCTGATTTTACATGTTTTTACCGTGTGATAGGTGTATGAAAACACGCGCGTATTCGAATGCAACGTTGTGTCAAAATTTCAAAGCAATCGGTGAAGAACTTTCGGAGATTTAAGATTGTCAACAAACTAACGTTTACATTTTTATTTATATAGATTACATTATTAAATTAGTAATTATTAATTACTAATTATTAAACATGTTTAAGGTTTAATAAACTGTAAAATACTTAATTAACTCCAAATAAAGTGTATATTAAAATCAAAAAGCTATCTTTTTGTTTTTCTACATTATAATTAACTGTTTCAAGATCTGTGTATTCATATAACATTTGAGATTTTCTCTCTCGACGTGGACTACCGGCCTCTTCAGTCAGCTCGTGACCATGGTTGGTGCAGACCAAATAAGGTAAACAATAAGGTGGAGATCCGTTTAAATAGATAAATATCTGTGTATTCAGTTATGATTTGTTCTTCCAAGGTCGATAGCATATCATATCTCTCCTTGTCACTGTTCGAAATAACCTCCGCGAAATTTTCACATAACCGCCGCATACAATTCGTACATATAGAATTAGATAAATAGTTGAGGCCGAATTTTTTACATTCACATGCATTGCCACATCCTGTTTTTCAGCTACAGGGGATACATTTGAGCAAAGATTCTGGAACTGAACCTCTTTCAGTTCCGTGGGACGAGAGATCAAAGGTACCCATCCCCAGTCCACAGAATTTTTCTTATTACCTAACCATGTATGTAACTCTGGAATTTCCATGGAGGTAACTCTACAGGGCATGAAGGCGAAAAGCATCCAGATTATCTCCGTAGAAGAAAAATGAGACGATTACTTTGAGCACTTTTTGGAACAAATTCCGAAAATTCATATCGCAGGATCTGTATGATATAGGAAAATCACTCTGTACTCACATTGTAACAAATTTACTCTAGCTTAATTTATAAACTTATAGCTTTTTCTACTAAACGCACTGTTAACGAGATATAACAGAAATATCGTCGAAAATTGCGCAGTTTATTCGAGGTGGCAGCGCCCACGGCTGCCTGCT
The DNA here is from genome assembly GCA_914767545.1 of Sesia apiformis. Lineage (NCBI taxonomy): Eukaryota > Metazoa > Arthropoda > Insecta > Lepidoptera > Sesiidae > Sesia > Sesia apiformis. Next base: position 5,915,265 of record OU611958.1, read on the forward strand.
GAGGTCGAAAACTAAATAGCTTCTACCCGAAATCTGGATCGAAGCCCGAAGTCGGTCGAAACCCGAATCCGAAGTCGGGTATATCCCAAAAATCTACCCGACCATATGCAGGGCGTCGCCTTTTTTTGGTACTATTAAACTGGACTATTATACTTGTAGTTAGTTTCATTTCATACGTTTACTCTGTCTGTAATTGCATTTATATCTCGTACTTAAATCAATTATTATTATTTGCAGTAATTGCAGACACTTTCCTCTTGATCGTCATTCTCAATAATGTACGAGTTAGCTATAGCAAACAACAATGAGAACAGACAGCTCATTGTGAATCATATTACTCAAATTGTTATAAAATTATTTTTAAAAGCTTGTAGGTCTTGTTTCTACGGGAGGGTAAATCAATTAGATTTAAAAATATCATGTTTCATGTACTATCAAACCAATTTTCTAATTAAATTTCAACTTTGAATCTACCATTAACACTAATTATCTTTTTATAATGCTAGACCTATTTAATAAGTATCTACATTTATTAACGGTAATTTGGTTAATCATAGAAGTTCTTTTAAAACAAAATAGAAATCATAATATATTGATGTTAATTTGTGGCATCTTTAGTACATAAACATTTTGTAACGATTTGTTACAATACTTTAAAACTTACCAAAAACAAATTTTTCGGCATAAACCCCGAAGGTATATTATTGTACGATATATCGAACACATCGGCCTTGAAGATGAGCTGTAACTTAAAGACTCTTTAATAAAGAGGTCACAATAGATGTATAAGTCATAGTGACGCTACTTGCAAGTCTTAGGGCCCAAGCAACCGTCACTTAAAATAATAAAAATATTACTCCATCGAGCACTCAGCCTTACAATCTGAACTTGACCTTTCCACGTTTAGTGTGAGCTCGGTGCCCCCGTTCTTCCATACACCACCAAAATAACCAGAGGTCGACGCTCTTCGTTATTGATGATGTAAGCTTTCACCCGCTGATTGTCATGCATTGTTCATGCCTCGATCTGATGGTAATTCTTGTTAAAATTTTATATAGTACAGGTTAGTTGAATTTTATATATATGGGTCAGGATATATATATATATATATATAATATATATATGTGTGGCATGTGTTAAATTTACACATATGTGAGCATAATGATTTTTGTATTAAATATAATTCTGTTGGAATATTCTTTTGGTTCTAGAAACGGATCGAATAAATATTTTTTAGAAAGAAAAGTTTATTCCTATGTTGTAGAGCTTTATGAGTCCCATCTACTCGTAACAAACATATAGTTTGTGTGAGATGTTTTTTTAAATTACTTCCATAATTTTGAAACTGCTGAACTAATTTGGCCCATGTACAAGTTTAACTTAGAACTTAACACAAAATAATTTTGGTCCGAATTTCATTACAATTCGTCAAGAAACGAGCCCTACAGTTTGTTCGCATATTTCTAACACCTCCTTCGAAAGCTACCAATCAGACAAAAAAAGATCTTGCATATACTTACGAGTATATCGCTTTATTAATATGTAAATGTACCCTATACCGATACCACATACCATACCCCATCTCCATAAAAAAACATACCAGAAGTGAAAAAGTTGATTCTAGATTCCAAGATTACCTCTAAAATCCATCCTCTCGAATAAAGAAACTAAGAAATGTTCTTTAAACTTTTCTATTTCTTAGAATTAATGCAGTGATTGGAAAATACACTCTGTGTAGATCGCATAAGTTCCTTATAAGCGCGACTCAGTAAAATAACGAATCGTCACGTCTAGTTATGTAGGCCTAATATTTTTCAAAAGGTTCAATAAAGATTTGGTATTAGCATTTTTACAAGTGAATATTTACTACCTATATAATTAAATTACCATACCATCCTAGTATATAAACATACTGAGAACATACGCTACTATGGAAATACTAAGGAGAGCCACTACTGGATATAGGCTTCTCCCAAGACTTGTATCCACACAAGACCTTCGAGTCTTCTCATCCAGCCACCATGGGCGAATTTCTTCAAGGCGTCCATTTAGCCGGAGGGTGTCACAATCTGCACTTCACAGTACGTGGCCCCCATTCGAGTACTCGTCTTATCGAGTACCCCATCGGTTATCGCTCCTGCGGCAAATATGACCTGCCGACTGCCACTTCATCAGCCACTACTGGATATAGGCTTCTCCCAAGACTCGCCACCACACACAACCTTCGACTCTTTACATCCAGCCACCATGGGTGAACTTCTTCAAGGCATCCATTTAGCCGGAGGGTAATGTTATGAGTTATGTCGGTGAATTTAGTTCTTTGGCAAATCTCTACAGTAAGACGCTATAGGCCGATATCAATCGAACAATAATGGTTGTTATTGTGAATAGCTGTTATGCTTGTAAGTTAATTATAACCTTAAAACGTCTAATATTAAAAATAGCTTCATCAAATAAACAACACAACCGCACTCGTACAAACTCTAAAGGGCAATAATGTGGAGATAATGCCAAGGACAAGGTTTTTAACTTTTTGTTATCTCGAAGACGGAAGATAATTGTTATTAGTATTGTATAACTAATCGCGTTACGATGAAATATGACTTAACGAGAATCATTACTGCTAGTTGACTACTTAGAACTAAAGACGTGTACAGACTTAAAATGCTTCAGAACGTTTATCCCACCACTGTCAGCATCGTCATTTTCCCGCTTGGTTCCATTCACTGCTCAGTGTAAGCCATCTTTCGTTTCGGCCACCCTCCTCGATCTTGTGCTGATCTCAACCATGTCCCTTATATTTAACTATAGTTATGTGTAGTTTTTATTATTAGAATGTACATTTAGAATTACGTTACTAGAAACGAGTATGTACACTAGCTGAGTTTTTACCTCAGTCACCCTCTTCCTCCAGGTTGTCTGGAAGAAATTGATATAAAGCAATAAAATCGCCCGATTATATTCTCTTCTTATAACATTGTTTTTCTTAATTTTATGATGTAAAGTAAAAAATATTCAATTTATTTATATCTATATCTTCCTCAATCCTTTTAAAAAAGGTCCATAGGTAGTACAAATAAGCGCAGAGCGCTTGACGCTCGACATTCGAGTGAGCGCTGATGAATCTTAAGACTTGATCGTTAAACGCTCATGAGCCAAGTTTTTAACCAATTCCAAGTATAATTCAAATTTTTAACGTTTAATGGTTTAAAAGCTCTAGTCTAACACGGTTAAGATTCATACTCAGTTAAGCGGTTCTCGACCGCTCGAAAACTCAGCGTCCATTTCTACAACACTACGGGCAATCGAGTCTCGCGTTGTCTATACACACCTTAAAACTAATGGCATCTTAAATATGTTTTAACTGGACGTAAATTTAATTAGTACCTCAAAGACTGAAGTCTTAATCTCTTAAATTGTTTGAAAAACCTTCCTTACGGCAATGAACGCCTTCGTTACTTTAATATAGCGTTTTAATATTTAACTGCAGTAATTATAACTTTAATTAGTTTCCTGAAGGGTTTTGCTTACAAAAACAGGTGGAGGTTAGTTGTTTCGGTTACTTTTTTACACACATAGTTGTTTAAGAATAGAAGTATCAAAATTAAGTTAAAAATTTATTACGTTTTACGTTATATGTTATATCACAGATGACTCTGTGAGACATACTTACTAGCTATTATATGTATCAGGTGTTAGGAAGATTCGCCAGAGAATTTTCTTTCCCATCCCATCCCATATCATCACAGCCATTGAATGGGTAGTATAATATATTGAGAAGAGGGAAATCACATGTCTCCCCACATTCTTGCATATGTGGACGTGCCAAAAATCGTAATCTTTCTTGCAGATGTCCACAGGCGACAGTATCCGCTTACAGACAGACTGCAATACTTTTGTTGCAGCGAACACAATTGAAATACATCGCGTTGTTCAATAGTATTAGTATATCTTTTAGAGCAATACTGATTGACGCAACAAAATTATTGAAATAATAAAATAATTTTGAATTGAGCTCCTGAGTACTCACACAGCGTTTAGATAAAGCTGTGCTACTCATATTCAGTAGTAGTAATAGTTGCCGTATTGCATCGGCCGACTTAATAATAACATCATAACATCTCTTCCCGTTGACGTTGTAAAAGGCGATTAAAGGATTGCAAAGCCGCTACCACAAGCCCTGAGTGACTCACCATATCTAAAAGAGTTGACACATCAACCTGCTTGATCACCATTGCGTTTTAAGGCCATACATCCAGGCCATACAAAACAATGTGCTTAAAGAGGCCCATGTTCAGCAATGGACGGTAAATGAGCATTTTTACGGTTACGGTTTACGGTACTAAAACGCTCGCATACTCTATACTGTATCTATTAAGTAAGGAATTACTTCCAAATCAATATAAACATTTAGACATAGTAGGTATGCAGTATAGATTACATCCTGCAATCTTATTATCAATGAAAGCCCACACATGAACTAATTAAGCCTTTATTGTCTTCGACCGACACATCGATGATCCATTCGATCTATCGATACTGATTGCCCTATAGCGATGTAATTGGTGCATTTCCCATAGACCCGGGCTACGGTTAAATCGAGATACAAATCAAATAGCGGTATCGGAATCAACATTAATTGTTCGTGCCGATTGAACCGTCCGTTGCTTGGCCAAAAATGATTATTTACAGATTATACACCCTATCACCTTCTGGTTAAAATTCAGAATGGTATGTACATTACCTAAGATGGTATCAACGTCGCAGTTGTTTGTACGCCGACCTCATCAACGCCTGTAATTCATGACTAAATGAAGCAAAGAAAAAACATATCGTATAATGACGAGCACATACTGCCACTTGTTGCTTTGAAATAAATCGATTAATACTACAATTAGTTATGTATAGCTGATCGATTTTTTGCATGATACACTTTAAATGTTTAATACTACTTACTATTCGAGGCAACGATAGCTAAAAGATAGGAGATGAACCGATAAATGGGAATACACCTGATCGAACGTTCTGAACGTTCCGAATTCGTCATGGATTCGTAGATTATCGTCATGGATAACAAAGCCGCTACCACAGGCCCTGAGGAACTATACCACTTCTAAAAGTGTGGACCCGCCAACACTCTTTGCCAGCGTGTCGTTTTAAGGCCGGACATCCCTCCTGCAATAGACCGTAATTCATACTTATAAGTGTAAATTAGACCTATATAAGAAATTCCTATTAATCGCCAACGAATTATTTCCAGTCCAATCCATCAACCTATGAAAGAGACCAGATATTCACAGGCCTCTCCCAAGGCTAACTACCACACAAGATCTTCGACTCTTCATATCCAGCCACGACCGGCGAACTTCATTAAGTCGTCGTTCCACCTGGCCGAAAGGTCTCCTATAGCGTTATCTAAATTGCACTTATTTTTATATAAATATGCTCATTGCAGGAACAATTTTTAACTACACCACATTTAATATTAAAGATTAATTAATACATATATCAGAAGTTAATCCGATAAGCACTGTTTTTATAACTACAACATTAAACGCCGAACTTTGCCATCAACAGTTTGATTTTCAATTAAACTTAATGTGCACTAGAATTGCCTTATGTATCAGAGAACTTATAAATACGTATTAAGCAATGGAATGGATGATATATAGCATTAAGGAAAACACCAATGTTGGATAAATCTCTTCAACCGAGTCTCTTGTTGTGTTGGCACCGAATTTTGAAATGTTTGAAATGTTGACATGTTAGATTGACGCTTTATTGTTCACTAACACAAGTAACATATCAGATTATGTAAGTTAACATTTATTTATATAAGTAAATAAAAAGTATAACAGGCGGCCTTATCAAGTTGTTTATCACTAACGGCCGGCACAGACGCTTCACGCATTCTCTTGGAATTAATGAAGGATAGTAATAGGCAATGGTATCACTCAGACGCCCCCGAAAAACTTTCTTTTTTTATAGACCTTAGACGGCAGACGAGCATACAGTCCACCTGGTGGTAAATGGTTACTGTTCTCCATAGACATCCGCAGGACATGCCAACATCAGTCCAGAATGACAAACAGATGCGACAGATGCGCTGCCTACCTTTGGAGTTATAGGAATGGATTTGGAGAACGGATTGGGAAAATGAGGAGGCATAGTATGGAATGGGAATGGGGTCTGACATATCTCACTCACATCCGAAACACGTACTCGTACGTACATTGGGGGAATAAGATAAAGTAGGAAATGCAGTACATTTCAACGGCGTGCCCAGTGGGAATGCAACGTGCACCCCCCACCCCCTCACTAAAACTGGTGTGGTTTACAGCAATGTTCAGTAAGAGTTTGGAAGCTCGGTTCGTCGGTAGACGCCAAGTAGACGCCAAATTGGCTGCGAAATAAAGAACCTCCTTCCTCTGTGAAAACGCTGTCTAAGTGGACAGCGTTTTCTAAGTAGACTCAGAATATCCTAAAATACAATACGCTAAAAGACGTCGAATGTTTTGTCAATTAGGTATTAGTCGAAAGAGAAGAAGAATATCAAAACCAGAAACCATGTATGTTCTGAACCCACTATATCGCGTGATAAATAAAATTTAATAATTGGCCGTGTAGCGGCTTTAGTATAACACCACCCTATTTCTTTCCGTGGGTATCGTGAAAGGCGACTAGGGGGCTACCACAAGCCCTACAGAACTACACTACCTCTAAAAAAGTGGACTCACCATTCAGATCATGCCCAAGGTAACGAGCATGAGGAGGAACTAATCCAGCAGTGAACGATAAAACAGATAATTACAGATTAATTTTCTATAGACATCAAAGCACGACTTTTCTTATGTGACGTTGTCTGAGCAAAGGAACTTATAAATAAATAGAATTTCCAACTTAAAATATCATTCGCGATCCTTTTTAAAAATAAATCTTTATCCCACTTAAAAAATAGAAGACTTCGCTTATGTTTCCTTAGTTTAGTATATTAGTATATCCTTAGTTTTGTTTCCATTTAAGGTCCCTTGTCTCAGATATGCCACAAATAAGTTACGTTATAACATGTAACGACATCTAAGAGCAGTTTACATCTGCGAACAAAGCTGATTCACACTACAATTATACGTCACCTCCCCCATATTAGTCAACACCCTGAAACTCTCACAGACCTACACAACTTCAACAAGACGATATGAATATCGGCCACAAACATCAACAATAAATGCAGACCATTAGAAACACCGTGCAAGCGCAATCATTTAAATGCCAGGCGTAAGTGATTGCTGCAAACTTGCAAAGTGCCATTACACAGAGATAAATATAGATAGAATAACTTAACATACTTTAGAAATAGAAGAAATTCGTTTAGAAATTTGCCCATTAAAGATATACTTTTACTTTATTTCTTCACTAGCGATCCCGCCCTCGCTTCGCTTCGATTTATAAGTTTTTTCTCAATTTTTTTTTTCAAAAACATAATAAAATATTAGATGTTAGATATAGATACGGATATTAGATTAGATATTAGATATGGCCTATATTATATACGGATAATGTAGCTTCCCATTTATGAAAGAATTTTTGTAATCGGTTCAGTAGTTCCAGAGAATATCTCCAACATACATACACACAATTTTACCTCTTTATTATATTAGTATAGATCAATTCGTCAATTTATGATGATTGATAATGTAATTTTTATGATTGATATTTCACACAAATAGAATTTTATCCTAAATATGTATGATATAAAATACTTTGAGTAACATACCAAAACAGACCATTATTTCATTTATAAGTACAAACAACAAACTAAGATAATATTACTTTACAGATACCAGTATTGTGGAATCTCCTTATGAAGGCTCCTACATAATATGAAGATATACATATATGATGCGTTACAGTGAAGAAAACAAGGTAAGAAAAAAAAAACACAACAAAAGCAACTTTTTCAACCACTTTAAAAAATGGTGATCAAATTTTCCACTACGAGTATTGAACAAAAGAAAATATTTTGTTTGAAAACGAAATTTTATTTGAAGAATTTTTAATAATAATGGAAACGGGAAAAACACATACTACTGGTGTTAATAAAAAAACCTTAGTAATTTATGCCATGGTTAAGTTATAGACTAATTGATATTTTTAATTGTTCAATCCATCATAAGTACTTAACTACGTATTAAAGACGCCGCGCCACGCGCCGTAGCCAAAAATATTTTCAGAATGTTCAGAATGAACATTTACGAGCATTAGTCCATTCTACATTTTTTTTACTCTGTGCATACATTGTGCATATGGCACGCCACGCGCGTCATTACGTAACGGCCATTAGTTTTCTATTTGCCGTGCTAATAGTACGTTGAACCAAACGGTAAGCAGTTTGGTGTAACACGCAATTGTTACACTAGATTACGTTCAAATGAATTGTTGGGAATTGCTTTTCTATACGAGTGTAAGAGATTGCGAATAAGTAGACGGCAATACGAAATTAACTGAATGGATAGTTTTCTCGATGTTTCGACTGGATTACAGCTCCCACGGTCACGACTCGTGGCTGGTAAGGCGGGTTGTCCACATCGAGAGCTACGATCAGCTTTTTCTGCGATAATAATCGGCGACACTATGCCCAAACCTATCCCGAAGCCATAAGTTTCATGGTCACCATTCGAAGACTCGTCTACTCCTTTGGCTCTCGGTTCTGCGGTAAATATAACCTGCCCATTTCTGCATGCTGATTCTATGAGCTATGTCGGAAGCTTCAGTTCTTTGGCGAATCCCTTCGTTTCAAATATTATCCCACAAAGAAATTTTATAATAATTCTTATTAATGCGATATGAGATCAAGCTCAACATTCCAGTTCTGTAAAAATATTGATTTAACTGAAAGGTGAATGTAATTATCAATGGACTTCCTATCAATAGAGTCGAACAGACTGAGCTTTACTATAGAAACTTTATGTCACTTATCTTAAATGCATAATCAAAAGTCGTACAATGCTCTGAATATCCGATATAATAATGCCTTCAGGGCGTTGTAGGGGTTGCAGCGTGTCCTCGATGTTCGCCGAAATCCATAGGTACGGTTGGCTTTGAAACCCTCCTGCGGAAGAAGACCGCCTCACTGTTAATCAGAACGAATGGCGATCCCAACAGAATCATAAAGATGATTTCAGAGAAATTTTGCTGTATTTTAGTGGGACAGTTAATTAAAAAGTCATAATCCAACTAGTTATAGAGTATCAAACAGAGTTTTTAAGTTCCTTATTAACATTTATGTGGATCTTTGTAATCCGGTTTTGAATAAATAAATAATCTTGTGATCTAAAAAATATTAAAAATTATATTTTTGCTCATAGTAAAATATAAACTAAAGGATATAACCTCCTCCGAGTACTCTCATGACACAAAGTCACCATAACCATAACAAGATTTCAAAAACTTTTATACAATGAACGTTGTCCGCCTACGTAGGCAAAACTTTCAAGTAACCAGTTTCAATAAGTGTCATGACGTCGCCTGTTGTAACAGGTGCCTAACGTTTTATTAAAAAAGCTATTATCAAGTCCAGACCTAATTGTTTTAGACTGAAAACTGAAAATATGAAAGCGCCTACTCCCACAAATTCGTCAGACGGAAAGGAGATGTCAGACAAAAAATGTTTGAATAAAAGTTGTAGAGTTTTACGAAGCAACAATACTCGTATACTACTATACTATACCCTGCCTGCCGTGCGAAAGGTCCCAGATTTGATTTCCTGTCGGACATTAATTTGTTTAAAAACAAATGTTTGTACGGATTTGGGTGTGTATTTGTCTTATTCTTTGTGCGTGTCTCTTGACCCACGACACAGGAACTCCTAGTGTGGGCCATTGAGTGTGGCGTAATTTATTTAATATATTGGTGTAGATTATTTGTAGGATTTTTGAAAAGTTTATTTACTGTTTTTTTTTAAATTCAATACAGTTTAAATGCTTAATGAAAAAAGGACTAAAACTTAATTAGTGGAAATTGGAAGGGTTCAGCTGATGCTAACCGCAAGTGTTAGCTCTAGTTTAAAGATCTTAATGTGTGTTTATGTGTATGTGTGCGAGCGTGTGGGTGTGCATATCAAGATGTATGTGTGAATGCTTGTGTGCGCGTGGAGCTGCTAAACCGATTTGTCTTATCTACGAACTTATCTGAAATGTAGATTGAAACAATTTTTGTGAAATTTAAATCTGTTAAGAAATACTGCAGTTTCTCTAAAAATTTCGATATAAAATACTTATATATACGAGTATATAGATGGAATTGAACTAGAATCATGTAGCAAACTGAACTAAAACTATTACGTATTTCATGCTAAAACTAAAACACAACTTCATATTTGTTTTATTATCAATCCTACAACACTTAGCAGTACTAACATAAGTTAGCTAATATTACTAGCATAAGCACTAATAACGATTGTGTACTAAATAAATCACCAAGCATAAATCGCGGTGCAATGGTATTTAGTACTCATTACCCATGATTAATGTGGCCACACGATGGACTTTATAGATTTCTGTCTTATATGCGGTGTGATTTTATTTAAATTATTTAAGGGGTGTTTTCATAATGTTTTTACTTAAGTTTTATAGTCAAAGTACATGTTTTAAATGCTTCCATGCGATCATACGCAAAAAAGTGACCTCCATATTGCACAGATCTCGGTATAGTACCAACAGCATTCTAATGGCTGTAACTGCCAAATATGACTGTCCCATACTGAAGCACGGGTAGGTGTAAAATTTGGCATAATTAATTAACTATAAGTATGTATGTACGTAAATAAATTTATAATGGTTTGCTGTATTTACAACATTATTTAATGTTTAATTATTGCTATTGTGTATATGTAAGTTTAATAATAAGTGTTACCAGCGCCCATGGACACCTGCAACACCTGGAGGTATGTGGGGCACGTCGCCGACCTTGCAAAATCCTATTCACAGCTTTCTTGAAGAACCCCATATCGTAACGTAATGGAAAGACCTCTTGAGGCAGTTCGTTCCACAGACTACGTGTACGCGGTATGAAATGATTTTTGGACCAAACAGTACACGACACCTCCGTATCCAGGAAAGGCATTCGCACTTCTGTGACAGGAGGTGCGGTTGTAGAAATCCGAGGTGGGAATTATATTGAACAATTCTTCAGAGTATACCCCCACTGTACAGGCGGTAGAACACCCAGAGAGAGGCATAGTCTCTCCGAACGCTGAAGTATTAACCGTTCTTGCTTAAATTAAATGTTATTAATATTATAAAAGAGTTTTCAGTATTTTCGGACGTATTTTATTAGTATTTTTATTTAGTATTCTGAATGATCATGATACCATACCATGCCATCGGCTTGGCATCTATTCACTGCTGGATATAGACCCTATCCAACTCTCGCTACTACAGACGATCTTCGGCCCTCTTCAACCAGCTTGTCAACTTCTACAAGTCGTCAGTTTACTTGGTCGTACACTTCCCGGTATGAAATTTCCATTCAAGGACTCGTCTACTCCATCGGTTGTCAGTTCCGCGGTAAGTATATGGTAGATGACTTGTCCATTACGATACAAAATATTGTTCTGTAGCAAATATTTCAGTTTGGGTTCTTATGGCGCATAGACAATCGGTAGCTCGCTGAACGAGTTTGAACTTGTTTATATTGATTGATTGACATTAAATAGTGAAACACGAGAATTTCGTTACGAAATTCTCGAATTCTCGAGTGAAGCACGAGAAGTCGGCTAATAGACTACAGGGCAATTAAAAATAATCAATACTGTAAATATCAATACTATAAAACTACAGTAATTTACTGTGAATGTATTTATAGAATAACTCTTTTTTATTAATAAAAACTTCACCCACAAAAAATAATTTAAGTTGCCATTAGATACAGCCCACTGTATTAATTCGCTCCATACATCACGAGCCGCAAACGCACTAAAATATTTATCCGACATATAACTCATACTCAGGACATATATCAGAGACGTACGGGAATTCTCGGAAAGGATATGTCTGGGCGACTAAAACCAATTAGAGTTTCAATTCCTCTACCACTTTAATAGCTAATAAAATTAAGAAACAGTTATTTTGTTATTTTATCCATATTCAAGTAGGAAATTATGAAACTAGATATTTTCAATTTTATCAATTATAGCAAATTTCAGTTTTTTGTTTTCAAATAATTGATACTCTACGAGTAAATTCGTGCAGCTCTTGTATGCATTTAAATGCAATAAAGTATTAAGTAGGCGATCTGATGTTAAGCGGGAATCTGTCGCCCATGAGTGTACTCGATATATAGTGATATCATTCAAAAATTACCAAAGTTAAAAAATATGATGTGGCATTCGAAAGACCGACGCCACAACCAGTTTCGTCGGTAAATTTCTGGGCATTCTTTGGTAACTCTTGGGGAGATATCTCATGTACACCCAACCGACTAAAGAATATGTCCACCAACTCCGTAATATTACTATAAGAATAATTGCAAAACGAAAAGGCTCGTTTATAAACAAACAGCAAAAATACCCATAATAATAATAAAAAATAAGTTTTAAGAAAAGACTCAGGGAACATTTACTCAAAGGCATTCTCCATATTGCTCAGACACAAACAAGGCAATTAAGAGAGGTATTATTTATCGTATATTATAGATAAGTATGTTTGTATTGTATGTATGCATATGCATGTATAAATGTATATATATGTTTATTATGGCATTTAATTAATATTCGTCACTATTAACTATAGTTTTACTTAATCTTACCTATCACTGCGCCTCCCGCGCCATCTCTGCATAGCCCAAAGGTTGACTGGGAGATAATGCGTCTAAGCATTAAGTCCGATTTTTATCGCTTTGTGCAATAAAGAATAAATAAATACTAAATGAACAGCAAATCGTGTTCAACAAAACAAACTATTTTTGAATAACTGCAATTTTTAGATTACTAACAGGGTCATCAAAGTCGACGAAGTCTGCGGACTTCTATTACTTTATTGGCACCAGACAACCTAAACCTAACTCCCCTTTAAATTTAATGCCATCGATTTGCTGCTCATTCAAAATTTATCTGCTGCTCATTCAAAATTTATCTGCTGCTCATTCAATATGTGTCTGCTGCCCATTCAACATTTATCTGCTGCTCATTCAAAATGTATCTGCTGCTCATTCAATATTTATCTGCTGCTCATTCAATATTTATCTGCTACTCATTCAATACTTTCTGCTGCTCATTCAATATTTATCTGCTGATCATTCAATATTTATCTGCTACTCATTCAATACTCTCTGCTGCCCATTCAATATTTATCTGCTGCTCATTTAATATTTATCTGCTGCTCATTCAATATTTATATGCTGCTCATTCAATATTTATCTGCTTAGCATTCAATATTATCTGCTACTCATTCAATACTTTCTGCTGTTCATTCAATATTTATTTGCTGCTCATTCTATATTTTCTGTTACTCATTCAATATTTTCTGCATCTCATTCAATATATCTGCTGCTCATTTAATATTTATTTGCTGCTCGTTCAATATTTTCTGCTGTTCATTCAATATTTCTGCTGCTCATTCAATATTTATCTGCTACTCATTCGATACTTTCTGCTGCTCATTCAATATTTATTTGCGGCTCATTCTATATTCTCTGTTGCTCATTCAATATTTTCTGCTGCTCATTCAATATTTATTTGCGGCTCATTCTATATTCTCTGTTGCTCATTCAATATTTTCTGCTGCTCATTCAATATTTATCTGCTGTGCATTTAATTATTTCTCAAACGAAAATGCCTATCTAATTATAGAAACCGGAATATTCCATACTCACTCGCATATCTTAAATTTTACACACATTTCTTATCTTCGTTCTCAAATCGTCACAATAAAATGCACTCATCATCTGAAGTGTCATAAACTCTGGCGTTACCATAAAGCCTACCCCAGACGAAACGTCATTACTTGATGCTACGTAATAAATGAGGAGCGAAGATAAGGATTTGCGACTCGATGTGCTATTATATCCCCTTTGTATAATACACCCAATCTTATATTAACTTTTGCCCTTTGGTAAGATATTACGAAATTAAAAATTTCTTTTGTAAATTATACCGAGTTTGTCAGATATACTCCCGAACCGAAACCATTGACATGAATTGATATAAAATGGTACGTATTTTTGTAAAAAAATAAATATAATAGAAAGAAATGTTTCATTGTCCACTAATGGTCAATGAAACGGAAAGAAATTACTCGTATAATAAATATATCTTAGTGACTGGTGGCCAAGCGCCGAGTGGTAGCCAACGAGAATAATTCTAAAGTCGTCAAGAAAACAATCTCAGCGATAATTTTCATTATAATGTAACGGTATAATTCACTAATTTCCAGAATTTGTCGTACTAACTAAATTTCATAATAATTAAGTTTTTAAGTTTTTAAGAAGATACAAAGAAGTACAAAAAGAGAACTACAAATGTGTTGTAAGAAATTTTCTATTCCTTTGATTTGTACAGTATCTACTATATCATATATGTATATCTTTAGCTATTGAATCCTGAAAACCGATCTGCATGATATAAAAATAAAAATAACTTAAACCTTCATGGCGCAACTAAACGAGAAATTTTTATAAAAGATCTCCACTACAACTAAAGAAACGAAACATTTACGCGTTTTAATAAGCGCTGCATAAGTACCAACTGTCCATGAAAACTGTGTGCAGCAATCATATGTTATGGTATGTTAAGCAATTTAGCCATCCTGAATGAATTAACTTAGTTCGTCAATTCTAAATCTATGTGATTTAACGCACCAAAGTCATTCAGTTAACCTAGGCGAATTCCATGTGGAAATTCCTCTTACATGTACTGAATAGCACTGCTACACGTGTCAGGATCTCTGTGAAGAAGGTCGCACAGTGTGCTGGAAGCATAACGATCGACGTAAGGGAACAGCACGGACAATTTTTCTTAAAGGTCAGGCGGTCGGATGATTTACTTTCTCAATATTACGGTGCCGAGACAGGTGGGTGGGACGCGGACACCGGAATTAAACTTCCAACAAAATATGGCCTCGACCTGTCCTCGCATAAAAAATGTAGGTTATAAAATATGCGAATTATTTCATGGACATGCCGACGTGATCAAAAGTTTACGGTGACCTGTTTAACCCAGATGGGAGCTTGAAGAGCTGCGCTTGTACCTTTGTGATTATTTACACATGGTACCTACATTATTAAGGTAAAGGGCAACAGCTCAACGCTAAGCAAATTGGACTACTGTAGGTATTTGGTTTGGATGATTACTATTTCCAAGTAGCAAGCACACTTGCTTGCTACATTCCGTTCCATCGAGTTTTTTCTATCGAAAAATGTAAGCTTTGCTGGAAAACATTTGCTACGTACGTAATTATTTAATATTCAATTATTCTGTAGATTTGAAAATTCGGCACGACTACATAATAATATAGATCTAAGTCATATATCGCGTTGAGAGTATCATAAAGATGAGTGCACGTACGAACAGATGAGCAAACAAACGAACGAACAAAGAGTCAGACAGACAATGCATGTTGCTAATATAGGATTTTCGTTTAACGAAACTCTAAAAAAATACAAACATCGAAATTAGTAGCGTCAGATGAAAGAATGCAAGGTTTCCATATCAAGGTGTCGCGTACTGTTCTATCCAAACACCATTTTATACCGCGAACTGGTAGTTTTAAAAACGAACTGCGTAATGAAAAACAAGAGGTCTTTTCATTACGCTACGAAATGGGGTTCTTCAAAAAAGCTGTGAATGGGATTTTCAAAGGTCGGCCGCCTACCTGGTGTTGCAGGTGTCCATTACCATCACGTGGAACCACTTGCTCATTCGCCTACTTTCCTACAATAAAAAAATCAAAGAAAATTTGTATCTATCTACCCCATTGAAATGTTTATCTGTTTAAAGGGGCATTTTCAAACGGTCTGCACTCTGCAGTTGACTACGGGAATTGCATGCAGTCGTCTGCAGTCGAAATTAAATATTTAACTCGTATGATTAAACATTAAATGGGGGGGTAGTTAAAAAACCGCACACAGCTCTCCAACGTGAGCTTATCTTCTCCGTGCCTGTGGTTAGTTCAACCTAGCCTAAACATCGAGTAAAATAAAATGTGTGTAAAACACGAATATGTTATGAGATTAAGAGCAAATAAGAAAACACAAATTCACGAAGAAACATTTTTCAATGCTGATTACTTAAATTAATGAATTCCAAAATAAACTGAAACAAGCGACAGAAAGGAGGAACCATTTCGCTTTATAGCTTCCGCCCCTAGCATTATGACAATGAAGTTTTTATGTTTTTACAACGACACAGACAAGGCGTCAGCATAATTTTTAAGCGTAATAAAAATATATGAAACTTTTGATTATATTAATATTTTATTTGTTACTTATCATTTTGCATATAAATACTTTAATACTTACCAGTAGCCTAGAGTAATGAGTATTCTGAATCTATTCTATGTAGACTCTCATTCGTAAGGTCGTGAGTTCAAATCCTCAATAGAACTGAGTTATATCTAATAATAAATAAATTAAACGTAAAAGATCCTTTTAAAAACAAGCTCACTTCGTACCCACCAATTTACTGAATTAGAAACAATCATTTCAAATAACAAATCTCACGACCAGCTTTTAAATTATATCAAATAATAGTAAAGACTTCTATGTCTATTTTCTTAATTTTCGTGCTTTTTAATGAAACCTTGTTTTTTAAAGCTTTTGTAACGTTTAATTTATTTACTCCTTTTTAGTGTTTAGTGCAGAGGACGCCAATCTCGCCGAACCAGACGGTCAAGCTCATGTCACTAAATTTTTGTCATCAAAATATGATCAAACCCGTCAACCATCAAACATCCCATCAAAACCAGCCCAAACACGACTAGTTTACTGTTAGCCGTTGAGGAGTTCCACAGTGTGCTGGCCGTCCTAGCAGCAGCATTAGGTTAAGGTCATGACACTGATGCGTTGTCCTTAAAACTACGAGCCTAATCATCCCAAACACGATATGTCTACAATTCCCCATTGAAGAGTTTCACAATGTGTTGGCCTTTCCAGCTGCAGCATTAGGTCAAGGTCATCAGATTATTGTATTGTCAACGGTTTTATATACATGTGTAAAATTTCAAGGTAGTAATTGTAGCAGCGACGAAACGCAGCTTTAGAAAGAAGTTGCGAAACGCAATATTAAAAAATGACAGTAAATATCATCGGTGTCATCTACGGGGTTCACAGTTGAATGTCCTCTTCCTCCCTTGACCTATCAAATAAGAACTAATAAATAATACGAGTATAAACAGTGATTATAATAAATCTGTTTCTTTCCCGAAGCGGTGTTTCAGTTAACAACCAAACACCACTACAGAAGTACAAGTGGAAGTGGCCCACACTCGGATTCCCTGTGTCGTGGGTCCAGACACACACACACACAAAGCCAAAACAAATACACACCCAGACTCGAACAAAAGTTTGTCTTTAAACAAATGAATGTCCGACCGGGAACCGAACTCGGGACCTTTTGCACATTAACCACGGTCACTACCAACTGCGCCAATTGATTGCCATATGTTAAGTTGTACTTAATAGCATCTACTTAAATAGGGCTTTTTTTAAATTATCACTAGCTCGAGGGTGAAGGAAAATATCTTGAGGAAACTAACATGTTCCACAATTACAAAAATAATCTCAAGCATGTGTAGCCACCAATACGCAATGGCCCAAGGAGGTTGTCAGTTATACCCTGAAACCCCTACTAATTTACTAGAGGAAGCCTGTGCCTGTAATAGGATGTCATAGGCTGATAACTAATCTGACTTACTCAATACTTGTAATTATTTTAATAGATATTACTAGACATCTCAAACTACCTAAAACGGTCTAATCACTGTATTGTCTTTAAGAAAGGCAGACCTGATAAATTACATATTTACAACTAAAATGCACTTAAAATGTTTTTCTAGGAGACACTTTAAATTGCATTTTGAAAGAAAATACCGTTTCGTAAATATCTGGCTTCAAAATTCATTTATCTAAACGACTTTTTCACAAGGTAAGCCGTTCTATTTCTATTCTAAAATGTAATCTTTGTTATTAAGTGGTCTTAATCGGTTATTCATAGATATTATAGAGACTAGCCGGTGTGAAGAACCCTCAAGTCTGAGCCTGGCTTATGCCTAGGTTCTTACATTATGGGCCGGAGGGTTCAATGTTACTTTCAGCTATGTTCATTATAAAATATCTTTTGTAAACTTTATTGCGAGTGATATGTACAAGAGGCGGACTTAACAGGCAAACACCAGATTATAACTGTTGAAACTCACGTTTTGTACACATTTTATATTTTATAATCGGGTCGGAACGCGTATAATAAAGGTATTTGTTTACCTTTTATTCCTACTAGACGTTTCGGCTCGGGTTACTCCAGTTGTGGTTGTCCAGGATGGGAGCTGCGAGCAGTTTTATCAACTACCCACATTTAATCTTCACATTCGGAAAGGCTGCGACACACTACATTAACAATGTCCGCCGACGTATTCGACGGTAAATCGCAATATTTAAATTTGTTAATCACTGGATTCCACGTCAACGACAGTTTATATCCATCTTCATAATTCATAATTATTATATGTTATATGATAATGACGTACGTATAAATTTCATACTGATTAAATATATGTTAACATTCTAACACATATAAAAATCATAACTTTTAAAACCACAATTTCTCGCAAACATGAATGTACAATTTAATTAAATTTTACAAAGATAACCCCGAGCCTGTAATTTGTAACACATACCACTGTAACAGTTTGTACTCTGTAATATATACTTCAGTACGATGTAACACATGTTAAAAAGATCAATAACGAAAATCCGAGAAACCCAGGAAGAGAAGAGCGAAGAGTATCTAAATATTCACTTCTAACAAAAGTGGAATGGAAAGTGGAATTTATACAGGTTCCTATAAACATAAGATTAAATACAACCATGTGAAAACCAAAGCACAATTAAAATCTCGCATTAGCCAAGCTAGTTTACCGCCAGTTATCCTTAAAATGTTGCAGATATAAAAATATATTCAAGTTCTCGTGTGAGAGAACATTCATTCACAAACGACAAAGTCTGTTTGTTTATATATATATATATATATATATATACTCGTCTATTAAAACTATTTTTTTATGTGCGATAGTTACTCATTCAGCTTGGACCAAAAATTGCCAGTGCCGCTCAAAGAAAAGTAACAACCAAAGGATGTTCCAAAGTATATGTCCTGACAGAATATGTCATTTGATTTTGTTAATTCACTGTTTTATTTTCATCGAAAATGTATGAAAATGAAGGTTTTTCTAACTCAAATAACAGCACAGATATTTACCCTACAGCTTTGGTGACATAGTAATCAATACATAACATAATATAATATAATACAGCATTACTTTTGTTTGCCCGGCACTGTTAGTTTTTGGTCCAACAATGTAGGAAAACCAAATGATACCGTTTTATTATAGTTTATATATTTCAATGAAATCTTCATCAAATTGATTTTTTACAGGGAGTTTTGAAAGACTCGGTGATTAAAATTCAAGACAATTAAAAATTCCCTTGGCGAACTCGAGAGAAACAGCAAATAATCGCTTGTGAATAAATAAAGAATGCGGGTTAGTTAAGTAATGTTAGTGGGTTCAAATAATTCTCCCACCGACTGACGACTAGGAATCCCTCTAATTGCAAGAGCTAAGGCATAATTACATTGGGACCATCACGCGACTGTGTCAACTGTGCTCTGCGCAAATTAGTAGCAAGTACTCGAGTTTAGTTAGAAACAAATACTTTAAACGGAATAATGGGTGTAGTACGGCAACTACTATAAAATTACATAATTTTGGATGTGCAAGTAAAAGTTGAACCTTGATAACAACTCAAGTTTATTCAACGGCCAAAGGCGAGTTACGAGTTAGTTTAGTCGCAAAATATCTAATAGTACCTACAAGTACAGAAGATTCACTCTCCAAGAACGCTCCAAAAAACCTACAAAATTAAATTTCGTTCACTGCGAGCCAGTTACGTTGAGTTACGAAAAGGAGAAGTTACGTTGTTTACAAAAACGTGAATTAAAGTACTTTTCAACTGTACAATTCGTACATTATTCAGTACTATCCTTTTAGTATCCTTTGCTGGACGTGGGCCTCCTCATGCACATTGTCTTATGTATGAGGGCCTTAGAACATTACACTGATCAATCGGGTTGGCGAGTTATTTCTTTTAGAGGGGGTGTAGTTGCTTAGGTCTTGTGGTAGTCGCTTTTTACGACACCGACGACAAATAATGGGATGTATTCTAAACACACACACGGACATTTGTATTTTTCGTTGCATATTAGTCCCTAAATACAGTGCAAAAGCGACCGCGCGTCATCTTTCGAAAGTATTG
Source organism: Sesia apiformis (assembly GCA_914767545.1). Lineage (NCBI taxonomy): Eukaryota > Metazoa > Arthropoda > Insecta > Lepidoptera > Sesiidae > Sesia > Sesia apiformis. Next base: position 5,935,785 of record OU611958.1, read on the forward strand.
AAATGCTCATACCGTTCACACAGCTCAAAAGTTCAAAATAGGTATTAGCGGGCTGTTACGACAACCGGCGGACTCCACAAGGCTAATTAAATTAAGTTTTTCTTTTATAACACCACACTCAATGGCCCACACTAGGATTCCCGTATGCAAAGACGAACACAAAACGTGCAAACACCCGTCCTTAAATAAATTTTCGTCCGACCAGGAATCTAAACCGAGAGCTATTGCACAGCAGATAGGCTCACTACGAACTGGGCTATTTGGTCGTCAATGAATTCAATATTAATTGAATGGACTGTCTATTAATGTTTTTCTTCATCGTATCATAAACACACGATTATCAATCAGCTCTTTTTAGTTACTGCCGGCGAATTTCTTCAAATAATCCATCCACCTGACTAAAGGCTATCCCACACTAGTAATGGACATCTCACTTTCTGATACGTGGTCTCCACTCATTTACTCCACCAGTAATCGGTCCTGCGGCAGATATTCATCGTATTTATAACCCTATAAATTAAAACTATAAAACTTTCAAAAAAAGCTATATTCTTTTATTAACTATTCAAAACATCGTCCTCTCTCATTACGACTTGCTCATACTTTACTACTTTTTAACGTTTCCCATAAATAAATTTTGAATCTTAACAAAAATATATGCGTAATCAAATTAGAGGGTTAATCATAAAAGTAAGCCATTAAATTCATTCCCCCATGGGCGTTAATCATTTACTTAACACCAGAGAGCTTTTATGGATAAACTTTGAATGTTGTAAAAGGGATTTTTAATGTGATCTGCCTTTTAAAATATTTATTATCTATGGGCAATGTAATTTGTTCTCAGACAAACGAATATTAGCAGCCCATACCAACTTTTTGTAGAATTACTCAAATAAGATAATGGGATCATAGATATCGGCTGCGCCATATCGAAATCCAGTATATAACAAATTTAGGAAAAAAATGTTGCTTGATAAAATTCGATTTAAAAAACTAGCCTCCAAACAATGCAAAGACACCCATATTAAAATCCATTCGTATTCAGAAGATATTATACCTCAAAATTTAATAAGTGTATCACATAATGCTCATAAATTACTAAAAATAATCTATTGATCTTAACTGCTTGAAAAAAAAACAATAAAATCCTGAATCAAAACTAAGTCAGAATCGGAGAAAAATCAGCATTTCTTTATTTATTGTTTATTGCACAAAGTGATAAAAGGCGGACTTAATACTTAGAAGCATTATCTCCTAGTCAACTTTTGGGCTATGCAGGGATGAGGCGGTAGGTGAAATGACATTTAAGATTAAGTAAAACTATAATGAATTGTGACTCATATTAATTAAATACCTTAATATAAATAATTATGTATATACATACATTGAAAAAAATATATTTACCATCTGTTCGTTTCGCATCTATTCAACTTTCGTCTTGAAACAATTTCAATTTCATTAATTCACAATAAACCACCTTTGATAACCGTAACCTACTTCTAAATAATTAATTAGCGCCTCCATTACTTAAAGCGAGATAATCTTTATGGTTTCTTAGTCGGATGACGCCAGCTTAAATCACAAAGCCACTAGCAGATTTTATCGTGTCTCTCATCTCACCTTAATGCGGTCTTTTGCTCAAAATTTCACGTATTTCTTCAGATAAGTATGATGTATGTTCACCTTTTAAGGATATCTACGTGATATAGTGATATTCGTGAGGGATAGACTATAACATTTTTTTATGAAATAAAGAGCTAACAGACATAATATGGTTCACTTTAATGCCCCAAAATCCCACAATATTGGCATAGAGCAGATATTCTTAATATTCTCTGTGATACAGGTGAGCCTGAAGAGAAATAGAACAATGTTTATTATTCTATTTATTTCTCATTTTTCAATTCTTATTTCTCATGAAATAGAAACGTAAATTAGTTTATGCTTATTGTAAAGGTTTCCAAGCACTATTTATAACATAATACTGGATTTCAATAAATAAAACCACAAGAAACTTTCCAAATCTTATGAAACATCGTTAGCACGTTTCAAGTTCTTGTATTTTGTTTTCATCTTACTAATTTATCTCTAGACGGTGATAGTCTTGCGCTCTCGACTCGATAACGGACGATTACTTCTTGTGGTCATGGTCATACGGTTCGAATCCCGTCCAGTATCAATGTACGAATTTTATGTACGAATTTTTCAATTTACCTTTTGCACGAGTATTAAAAGAAAACCTGATCACGTGTAAAATCCATAAATCCGCACGGTGAATCTCAAGGCCCACGTGATGGATTATAGCCTGAAACCCCGTGACTACAAAGAGAAGCCAGTGCCTTGGAGTGATATCAGATGATGTTATAAGTTGATATGAAAATTTGTCAACTACACTGGTCTTTCTTCCACTTCTCAATCTACAACTGGTCTACGAAACTAACAGGTCCATACATGAATACATGATTACAGGCCTCATCACCACACACGATCTTCGGCTCTTCTCATCCAACTACCACCGGTGAACATCTTCAAGCTGTCAGTTCAACTGGCCAGAGGGCGTCCGGAGTCCCCCACCGCACTTTCTTGTCAGCCATCTTTAATGTATTACCATTAACACTAACTAAAAACACAACAGAAACCCCAAGAATTTCACATAACAAAATGAAACTCTTAGGAGTGAACTGATTACCTAATGTATTGGAATTTCAAATTTAACCCACAATTCAGTATAAATGTTATGTAAACAAGTTACTCGCGATTTACTATGTATTTAGTTTATATAGCCGATGTTTCGGTCCGTGAACCGTGGTCAGTCCCGCCGTGGCCAGGGTTAATGTCTGTCTGTCAGTCTGTCTATCTGAACGCTCATCACGCAAAAACTACTGGACGGATTTTAATGAGTTAACATTTAGGGTACTTTTTATTCAGATACTTTATAGAGTTCCCACGGGAATCACTCTAAAGTTCACGTGAACGAAGTCGCTGGCATCGCTAGTACATAATAAATTGTGGGTAACCTGTTTAAATAACGTTTATTATGTTAAACCACGATAACAAAAGTATAAAATCTTATGTCACAATTCAGTATGAAAAAAAAAACAGTCAGAAACACAATCCCCTTATCAGCATACGTTTTGGAATCCGAAAAAAGGACAATATTAGTCCCCAATTAACACTAACCGGTGAAAATACCCTCGCGTTATCTCGCTAAAGAGATAAGATTTGTATTGTCCCAGCCACCTTGGGGACGATAAGGGACTTTTTAAATCAGTCCCATCGTTTAGTCACAGGTTTTGTCACCTCGCCAGACAGGTGCTCGCCGTTCAGTAGCCATAGAATATGTATAGGCGATTTGTAAAACGAAGTGGCGACTCCACTTTAATCTCGTGAGACCTCAGCAAAATGTAAATTTAAAGAAGTGCACACATTCAGCTTCTCTAGTACAATACACAGTTCTGTATTTATTTCTATTGAACTATTTTGGTTTTAGCTGCTTAAAGACTTTAAATAAAGAACTGCTTCGGCGTAACCGATTTTGCACTGCTCTAATTTGTACTCTTGTTTTTTTTTCTCTTTGTGCAATTTGCACATTCTGCCAGTGTCGAGTTTTATCCCAATAAACTTAAACAATTTAGTAGTAGGTTTACTAGTAGGTTAGTAGGTTTACTGAGTACAGAAGAGAAGAGGACTGAGTACTGAAAGCACACGAAAAACGCCGTCCTATGCTGTTCTTTGAGTTTCAACACTTTGAAGCTTAATAAACTATGACTATTAAATTACAAAATGCACAATTTTTACAATAATCAAACAAAAACTCAATTTCACTTCACGAGTTTCCTCCAAAAAATCTATACTATTGTTTGCGTGTATTTTAAAATGCAATGTAACAATAACCAGCCCTTTGCACTATCGTCCACTGCTGCACATGGGCTTCCTCATAAGTATTGTCTTGTACATGAGGAATGTAACGCCTTTAAACAGCACGCTGGCCAGGCGGGTACGCGACTCTACAGCGACTAAGGGATAACAAAGTCGATACCTCAGGGATTGCGGTAGCGATGCCCTAAGGGACTAAGGAATGCCCTTAGTCGCTTTTTACAACACCCGCGAGAAGAGATGGGATGGTGCTATTTCTAATGCCGGCCAACGCCAGAAGGACATATTTTCATTTTCGTTGCATATTAGTGGATGTATGGATCCATATCAATGGATTTGGAGAAGGGGTTGGAAATACGAGAAGGGATAAGACAGGATGGGATAGGAATGGGTTCTGCCATATCTCGCTCACTACCGAAACACGTACATACTCACTACCGAATTTGACGAGAGTTTTCTGTGAGAGAGGATAACGTGGCCAGGCAACTGTGTCCAATGGCTGTGAGGTTGCAGCTTGCACTCTCCCCTCCCAAAATTTTTTCTGGATCTGTGAACTTTAACCTCATCAGCACCAGCACCATCTTTTGTATCATATACAAATACAACTTTACGTCCATGATTCATATGAATCATAGACGCAAAGTTGTATTTGTATGTATATATACATATCGTTTAAAGGTGATTTGAAACAATGTCACTAAACTAGGTTTGGTTTCCTCAGAAGAGACACGTCCAATCAGGTAATAACATGAAAAATAACCACAAAATTATAACTTCTGATGTTCAACATTCTATGCGTATTGCGTCACCATATCCCCGGAGACCTGTGAACTGTATCAATATCACCCCACCTGCCTTCCCATACCGTGACCATTTTATCTTCATTATTGTTTTTGTACCCGTATTGACACACCTTGCCACCCTTTGTCTCGGCGTGTATGTATAAATCGACTGTCTTGAGATATAGATTGATACGCCTCATTTGCTTATCGCTTGTAGGCATGTGAAAAGGGTTAGAGTTCCGGTTGAAGAAAGGCTCCTAATTTTTTAACATTTTCTATACAATGTAAGGAAGTCGGGTACGAAAGGAAATATTTTTTGAAAGGATTTTTTTCTGAACCATTATTACGGTCTGTCTAATGGTAGGGTGCGGGCAGACCGAATGTAAAGTTCGATATGTCCCCTTCGAGGACAGACGTGTGGGAATAGACCGGCGCGAAAAGAAGTATCTTAAAAATGTTTACCAAGAACTCCACAAACACAACAATTAATTGCGGAATCGATATCAAATTCAGTGGATCACAAAATAAAAGTACGCACTTTATATGTCCCATAATTTTTACTTCATCAAACGTATTGACTAACGTAAGAAGAACCGTGACGGCTGACCAAAATTCCTTTCGTTATTGATAAAAGGATGTAATCTGCATGAGAATAAAGGTCTTGTTAACTGGTTATTGGAGTCTGAGAATGCAATATCAGGATTCTAAGCAGGTGTGCTCAAAGACAAGGCGCCCTGATGGGCCGCACACATGGCCGATTAAAACATTCAATATTTTCATCCAACTGTTCTGTTGGTTGAGAATAGGATTCTAAACAAATATCTAACAATAGCGAGTATTTTCCATGCATTACGACCGTTCTAAGGAATGGAAATTAGTGTTGTAGAAATGAGCGCTGAGCGCTCGAACGAAGTCAGCGTTAATAATCTTAAAAACCTTAAACTTTAACAATTTAGACTCGATGTTTCGAACAAGACCATCAAACTTTAAATAATTGGATTATAACGTTCGGTAATATTTAACGGTGGAGTTTTAAAATTTTATTAGTGCTAACCCAGCTCTGAGGACTCGAGCATCGAGCGCTCAGCGCTGATATCTACAACACTATTGGAAATACTTAGACGACAATAAGCAATAATTATTGTAGGAAGGTTGCTGACGGTTTCTGAGTCCTCTTTAGCGCGACCTTTATAAGTAGTTTTCTTTTTATATCTGGAAGAAAGGTATGTTAATAAACTCTCTTTATTGCTAACAGAACATTAAGAACATTGATATATTTATATAATAGTGTGTCTATGATTAAGAACCACATTGTCACTAAACTGCCATAGAGTTGCATTTCACATATGTACCAAATTTTCCACTTAAATCTGAATTATGAATTTTGTTAGCTTAGCGGTAAAAGATATAAACATATATTTAAGAAAATTCTACAGTTATTTATTTACCTTTATTATCGAAGTTTATTGTCCGTACATCTTGACCATGTGTACGGAGGTGTTAGTAAAAACCGTCGTGGTCGCCACTGCACCGGAGACTTGTCGTTCGGTCGCCGTCGCTTTGTCGGCACTTTTTGTCGTCGAGCCCGTGACTGTTTTTGTAATCGGATAGCGATCTGTTTGATTCACCGGTGAAGCCTACGCCAGGTAGCGATGAAGTAATAAAATATTAATGAAATAAAAAAGTAATCGGCAGCCGCACGCAGTAAAATTTAATTTTATAATATGAACAGACAGTTATTATGACGTCAGATGAATTAGTATCAATTTCTCTGTGTCGTGTTATTTTATAACAAATAGCTACTCGTAAGAGAGACTGTAAGACTTTACAAGAGTGGATTGCGTGTGTGAAGACGAAGGTGAAAATTTCTGTTGCTGTGGTTCCTGAGTCTAAATTCATCTTATAAGCAATAGTTTTAAATATATCCCTAAATACAATTCGCCTTTAAATGGCAAAATTGTGCTCCAACCACTTATTTTTACTCATCGTGTAAAATTTAGTATTTTATTCTTAACCTTTCGGGAAATTGATTCCTTCGACAACTATATAAAATAAAATTCTATTACTCTAGACAACACTAGGATTTAGTCATTTAGTCATCCAACGCATATTGCTGTACTTCGTATTTTTGTAAGTTATTAAATACATATTAAAACATTTGAAATATACACCAAGGTATATTATATCTTAAGTAGTAAATAATAACTTAATTTTTTACTGTATTAAAATCACTACTTTTATCAATATCTATAAAACTATTATAATAATTTTATATCTACTAGCAACGCAATTTCAAACGTGTGCTCTTTGTAAACACAACATGCAGCGCCATCTGTTATTGAGTAGAGTAATCAAGACTCATAAAAATAAAATAAAAAACTTTTTTTTTTTACCCATTAATACTGATATAGTAATATTGATAATAATATAGTAATTTCTTTACAAAATGATATGTAATTAATTCAATAAGGCTACTGCGCAACTGTTAGGATTGACTTAGGACTTTTTGGCGGGAACTCGAGAAGTGAAGCTTGATCTTTTGTTCTATTTATGTATTGTGGGCATCGATATCGGAATATACTCTCAAATCGATGATTGTGGGTTTTGTGGTTTAATAGCGATAAATTATTAAACTTCAAAGTGTCTAGAGACACTTTGAAATCCAGAACATTTGAAATATTGTGCACGATTGTGATAATCAAATACAAGTGAAAGCACAAGACTGCGTTTTTCGTGTGCTTCTAACTCTTGTACTCAGTAAGCCTACTATTAGTTTACTGATCGATTTACTTACTAAACTTACTTTCTTTGCGTTTACTGACTTACTTCGACGGGACTGGACATTGACGTTATGTGTTTTGAATTAATTTTATTTTGAAATTGTTAGTAACAAAGAAAAACTGGACACTGCACAATGTGCTAATTGCGCTATTGAGATATAGGAAATGAAAAAAAAACACAGATCCACAAAATGACCGCAATATCCGTTCACAAATCAAAACAATACTGATGCAGCAAGTAGGTACGGTGTTGGGAGACCCGAGCAAACTGCTTAGTTTACACAAATTCCCCGGAGACGACGGATTCCATCTCGGACCCATTGTTTGATAGTCGGTCAGCCCGCTGACCCATATAGGACAAATCATTTTTGGTTGAAATATGAGAAGAACGAAAGCAATCTCTTGTTTTGTTTCAAATGGAATATCACATCACTTTCGTCTTTCTGTATAAAAATGTTGGAAGGAAATTATTTACTTCCTTATATTGTTATAAAATTGAACGCAATATTAAGCAATTGCGGTATATCATGTACTCCTGTTTGTCAATGTATGTTTATTATTGATACCGTTACAATTATGCAAATAATAACTTCTAATGTTAATGTTCTAATAACGACCCTAAAGTTACATAATTATAAATTTTATGAAAAAAATGTCGTATAATATACAATTAAGATAAATATAACTGTGATATATGCACACACTTCGCTATCCACTAAAGTAAATTGATTTTAACTCCTTCTCCAATAAAAGCACGACAAAGTTTAACGTAAAATAATACATTAAAACCTTTTGGTTAGTCTAAAGCCAAAACACACTCTTACTCTCAGTTGGAATTCGCAGGTGGCTGAGGTAAGCAGCAAGGTCACGACCACATTACGATGTCTGTACCGTTTCAAAAATTTCCTCCCGACCGCTACCAAAGTTTTGCTTGTACAGACAGGGGTCAGTGTTGCCTATTCTTGATTACTCTGACATTTGCCAAATTCTTCTAAAAACATTGGATTGTCTTCTTACATACTGGATCGACTTCTTAATAACTACATACGTTTCATCTATGGTTTTCATAAGTATGACCACATCTCTTATTATCGTTGGCTTCCGATCCGTCAGCGAAGGTGTGTAAGAATACTATGCACTCTTTTATCTGTACTTCGCGATCCGTCTGCCCCTGAATACCTGAAATGCAAATTTCGGTTTCAGGGTAACACTCAAAATCGCTATCTTCGCTCTGATGAGAATTTTTCCTTACATGTACTATCTTGCCGCACCTGCTTTATGTCCAATTCTTTCGCAGCTCAGGCTGTCAAAAGGCCCTTCTAAATTTTCATATAAAAAGTTTCTTTGACGATATTATCTGTCTAAACAACACAGTCGATATTTTTTTTTATTTATAGAAAAATGGCGGCAGACGAGCATACAGTCCACCTGATGGTAAGTGGATACTGTCGTCCATAGACATCCGCGATATATGCCAATGTCAGTACAGAATGACAAACGTCGGCACGCCCCGGATGCGCTGCCTACTTTTGCAGATCCTAGAATGGATTGGGAAAATGGGGAGGGATAGGATGGAATGGGAATGGGCCCTGGCATATCTCACTCACTACCGAAACACGTACGTACATCGGGGAAATACGATAAAGTAGGAAATGCAGTACATTTGAAGGTAATCTTCTGTGAGAGAGAGGGGTAACGTGGCCAGTCGAGTGCGCCCAGCAGCTGTGGGAATGCAGCATGCACTCTCCCCCCACAGGCATATATACTTAGATTTTTTTTACAGTTATTATAGTTTTTCATTATTTTTTTATATTATATTATGTTATAGTTATTATGTTTTTTATTTTATAGTTTTTTATAGTTATAGATATAAAAAGCTATTATATGTTTATTAACTATTATATAACCTAGATATTATATGCGTGTTGTATTATATGTACTGTTAGTTACACATTTTTAATGATTGCACGATGCAACACTCTTCATATTTCTGTTTAGCCAAAGGTTGACTGGCAGAGAATGCCACTAGGCATTATTTCCGCCTTTTATACTATGTTTGTTGTGCACTAAGTTCAAATAAATAATAAAAAAACATATCAGAAAGAAAGTGAAACATAAAATATCTAAATAAGCGAAAGCTTTAACGGATTTTCAATCAGTGGGCAGCAGACAAAATGTAAACAAAGTGGAGTGAAACGTTTTGTTGCCAGCAGAACGGTTGGGTCGGAGGAAAAATCCTGTAACGCATTGGTCCTTTATAAAGACGCCTGCGGGGAGCCGCCGGCCGGTACGGTTACCATGATTTCCGTTTATCCAAAAAACAAATCATATAACGTTTAGATGTCCTGAGTAAATTGCATTTTTTTTATTTCATCTGACCTTATATAGATTATTTTAATAAGATACCATTGTTCAGTGAATATAATTTATATTTTATACAAAGTGATTCGATTTTTTTTTTATAGACTAGTGGGCGGACAAGCAACCGGTCCCACGTGATGGTAAGTGTTACCGCCGCCTATGCAACACCAGAGGGTATGCGGGCGCGCCGCCGACAAAAGGATTCGATGTATATTGAAAAATCTCAGACAATGTAACAAACGAATATTTCAATCTGATTTACATTTTGGTGATGGTTGGCTTCCCTTTACTGCTAACAATACTGAAAAAACACGAAATCTATATATATATATATATATATATATATATATATATATATATATATACCTATTTTAAGCACTATGGACAGTTTGAACGAGCATTGATTTGTTAATAACTTTTCCATTCTGAATTATGTTAACTGTTTTCGAAAACTTTTTGAATGTATTCTATTGTACCTTCTATTGTAAATATTTTGTAAAATTCTATTGTAAATTTGTACCTTCATTAGCAAAAATTATGACCTTAAGTATCTGTTTTCACAACCTATTTTCATAACATTTATGATTAGAGCAATGATAGCCTTGGGGTATCCATTCTCGACTGTCATTCATGAAGTAGTGAATTGAAATCCTCTATCTGTTCCCCTAAGTCTCTTAAGTACGAATTTTTAAAATTATCACTAGCGTGGCGGGTAACGAAAACATCGTGAATAAACCCGCATGCTAGATAATGAAAAAAAATGGAACTAACCCGCATCAGGTTCGGATTGTATTATGGCCCGAAACCACCTAGTGATCTACTAAGGCAAGCTTGGACCCTGCAGTAGGACAAAAATCATAGTCACTGTACCCATTGGCAATATTACTGTTGGGCGACCCGTTCAAATCCGTTCTGATCCCATCATCCCGGCTTCTTCTCCATAGAATCTGATGTTTACCTTATATCTACTCAAAATTACTTATTCAAATCTTCAATTCGATCTCGACCTAATTTCGTTACGTGCACTTGTTGCCTTAGAAAATGGAACATATGGAATTGTTGTTGGCTAAGAAGCATTTTAGTCCCAATAAGGAGTTGTTTGGTCCACAAAGCATTGAACCCGCGTGGTAGATTAAACCTTCGAAAGCTCGAAACCTCGTGGACACGAGGGAAGGTTTAGGCCCTGCAGTGGGTCATTATACGCTGATATTAATATTTTCAAGTGTTTCTCAGAATTCTTGTTATTCACAGTGATTTTACACCAAAAAGGATAAAAACTTAACTTTTAAATTGTTCAAACTTTTTATCGGCAAATGGCAGTTAATTCCTGATTAGACTAAAATACAAAACTTCTTTTACAGAAAAGGTGGCAGACGACCGAACGGCTCACCAAATCTGCAAAACTAGGGGAATACGGGTGCGTTAGCGACCTTGCAAAATCTTATTCACAGCTTTATAGAAAAACCTCCGTATACAATGCATTCCATAACTTTTTGATTCACGTTAAAGTGCCTCGAAGACCACACAGTACGCAGTAGCTCCATGTCAAGGAAGTGCGGATGAACTGCCTTTCAGTGATGAGATGAATACCTGAAGTTGGCATCAGATTTTGGAGACCCTTTGTCTTCAGAATAATGTCTATGACACATCTAAGTAGTAAATATTGGTCGGTAATACACTTCTTTCTCAATGTCGCCTGCTTCTGACCTATTTCAAAAATACTATTTACCGCAAAATAAAAAACTGAGATCGGTCACAAAACATTTCTAGCGTAAGGGACCCAACTCAAGCATTTTTATTACACCACGTACTTCTAAAATTCCCGTGGCGTGCTGCGAAGAAATTTAATTCTAAATTAAATGCTACATTTAAATGCAAAACCAAGGAAAGAAGGTAATTAAGGTAAGAAATGCAGTGAAAATATTCTTAATTAAGTCTTACTTAGTTATTTTTATTTGAGTCCTACTTAAAGGCTATTTATAGTTTGAGTTGATACAGAATAGCGCTATTTTCTTTATTGTTAGGGTTTAAAGTGCCTACTCGTATATATCGTACTCGTAAGTTGTTCGTGCGTACATCAAAACACTTTTTTTTAGAAACCGGTGCACAGTGTAGGTTCAACTTATCTGTAGAAATAATGTGACAGACGACCACAGTTATCTGATTTTGCATACCTATCTCAAACACTGCTAGTGGCATAAATGACAATGTGAAATGCTATCACAGCACTCTACTGCATAATGGAGCGTATAAACTTGAGTATTGATTTCTCTGTAACGAAATGTTCCTGCAAATGAGTCGTATCATTTGTTGAAACTTTATACTAAGAATATACGTAGTATTGTTATTTTTTATTTATTTATATCTTTTTAATGCTAACAAATTACACGATGGTTGAAGGTTAGGGAAAAAACTGAGTGGAGCAAAGGTAAAGTGGCTTGCCATTGAAGCCAAAAGGCCCAAACCTTATCTGTCCTCCTAAAAAGCTCCTAAATGTAAAAAAACATATTCGAAAAATTAAAACAAACAAAGAGAATAAGCAATACAATCTTTTTATTCTAAATCCCAAGTTTCTAGGTGGGTGAAAATAAATTGAAATTTCATCAATTTTTTTTTTCTTGAAGGTCATACAAATGCACATACGCCTAATTTCTAAGGGCAGTAATGCTTATAATAATAACCACCATGTAAATATTTAATGTAATTTTCCAGCGAATGATACTAAAGAAAACGCTTGCATTGAAAATCATGTTTTAAGCATTCGTTTCTCGATGTCCAATTATAAGTGAACGCTCCTGTGTTTAAGTACTTTAAGATGCCTACCAGAGACGGTGCTCACCTACCTCTTACTCATATAGCGAAAATAAATTACGAAATGCAATGTGGGCTTGATGATAATCTTTATAAGCTAGTCGACTATTTAAACTGCTATAAAAATATTCACCGTCTAATGTCCTCCGCTAGAAAGGCTGAAAAAACTTGACATTTGCCAATTCCCTCGCATATAAATTAGATTGTGACATTTGAGCAGGTGCTTAAAGATACACACATTTAAATTATTTTGTCATAGGATTTATTCATTCTTATTTTTACTCTTATAGGATTTTGCAAGGTCGGCGACGCGCCCCCCCCCCCCCCCCTGGTGTTGCAGGTGTCCATGGGCGGCGGTAACACTTACCATCACGTGAGACCGCTTGTTCGTCCGCCCTCTTCTCTATAAATAAAAAAAAAAAAGAAAGCCTAAGAACAAAGCCGCTACCACAAGCGCTGCACCTTTACACACCACCTTTGAAAGAGTGGACTCGCCAACACTCATGCACTCATCCCTCATCCACAGGACAATGTGCACGAGGGAGGGAGCCCATGTCCTGCAGTGGATACTGAAAGGGCTGATTGCATTGCACGAACAAATGCAGTATGAAACACCGTAATAATTCATTTCCATCAGAAAGTATATTTTTCGTAAACAACTCGTATGTTTTAAAGAGAGCTTTTACAAATTAAATTATTTACTATCGAAGAGTTTGTAGCCAATATTTCCTTTCTCGTAGTCTTAATTACATATTTATGTTGGTTAAAGCCTACACTGAGCACTACACTAAGCAAATAACACCTACTTCGTTTCACAAAGCCGTGTGGAGTCACTGGTTTTATAATAATACCACCCCATCTCTTCTCGTGGGCTCGTGGTCGTAAAGGGCGACAAAGGGATAATAAAGCCGTTACCACAATCTCTGAAGAGCTGCATCACCTCTAAAAGGGTGGACTCGTCAATCCGCTTGACCAGCATGGCGTTTATAGGCCAGAGATCTCTTATGTACAAGACAATGTGCATATGTGGGCATGTCCAGTAGTGTAAACTAAAAGGGCTGGTTAAGGTTACAGTATTTAGACAAACGGTCATTTGATTGAACTGAAACAAACAGTCCTTCGATTGAACTGAAACAAACGGTCATTCAATTGAACTGAAACAATGCTTAATTTAATATATTAATAATCAAATAGGTATATCAACAAATATTGTGTTATTGAGAAAAATGTTGATGGTCATTGGTAACGATAACAGCCCGTAACGTCCCACTGATTTTTTCCCATAACCCACCACACGGGTCCAGGTGCGGATTACTACACACATGCTCTAGTTATTTATACTCGGGGTAAATTTACTATTTGAAAATATTTTATTTTATTAATCCAGTAAAGCGTAAAGTTTACATCACCAATAAACATCACCAATAAAGGAATTAAACAGTTTATAATCACAAGCACCCATGGAAGTCAGTTTAGTAGTCAATTTAGTGGTGCATTTAGGAAGAAGTCCTATAAGCGTAGTACTGTGATCGGCTGACATAATGTTTCTAGATTATTGGTTTCAATTTACCCTATCAAATTATGTATTTTTATTTACACCTACCAATAAAGATGTGTATAAATTAGGAGGTAAATTATAATTGAACATATTAATATTTATTTTGCAGAATGGCCAACCTGTCATATTTAGTTCCCTTAAATTCCGCGGGACTTCTTTGGTGTCGCACAATTATCAAATGTCAAGTCCATTAGAAGCAGAAGAGGGTATATAAAAATAAAATAAAAGGTGATAGTTAAAGTTTCTAGCAACAACCAACAGTAACAGAGATATTGTATTTCGCCGCTGCCCACCGATTCGGCAGACATCACTCACATAGCACGCGGTCTCTTGTTTTCAATAGTATCCTGCATAGATTAGTCACGCGTGCCCTGAACTTGTGACTCTCTCGTTTCTTAGTCATATACGAGTATAGTCACAGATAGATTGATAAACTATTTATTGTATATAGCAATTAAACAACTTTGAACGGTTTAAATCGCGTATATTTATATCCCGACGTTTCAAACACTTTGCAGTGGACGTGTGACGGGTCACGGAGTGTCTCACGAAAGTCACCCCGTGACCACGTCCACTGCAAAGTGTTCGAAACGTCGGGATATAAATAATGTTAAATATACGCGATTTAAGCCGTTTGTTAAGTCACCAAGAATTAATTTGCTTACACCTCAATAGAGGGCGCTGTGCACTCTAGACTAGATCACGGTGTTAAGATGCGCCGCCAAAACATGACCTGTCGTGAATGTATATTATTAAAAGTATATGTCCTGAGCAAGGTGTTTTCTTTGGAACTTCCATAAATACCTTGCGACTCCTCGGGGCTTTTTGGGAAATCTGTACATGGTCATTCGAGTCGGATGACTGGCGCGCTTGGATTGCACAGTGGTCACTGAGACCATTGAACCCGTACTCGTGAGAAGATCGCTGCAGCGGCGTGAGTACGTGGTAGGATTGGCGTGTTTACCAAGTGTAGTGTTGTGACATGTGTTAGTGTTGTGATGTGTTAGTGTTGGACCAGGAAGTATACCAAGTGATAAAACTGTGAGTACTCTTTATTTATTGACTTAGTTAAAATTCAAGAAATTTAGGACTTAGAATAATTTCTTTAAAAGTGAACAGACGGGGAATCCATGCCGGTTTTCCTACAGAATTAATGCGCAAACACTTAGAAAAATTTGAGAAAAAAGTCCATCAACTTAGAACATTTTGCAATATTAAGAAACTTATATTTTTTCTGTTATTGGGCACAATCATTACTTATGAAAATTACAACTATTACTGCAACTAAGGAGATTTAAATTACACATAAAGTTATTAGACTCCAAGATGGAAACATACATTAAGGTTCAAGAAGATACAAAATTAAAAATTCAAAAAGCCAGAGTTAATTTTAAAAAATCTCCCAAGGAAAGAATAACGCAATCGTACGTGGAGACTCGGCTGGAAACACTAGAAAACTATTGGACTTCTTACCGTGACACACATAAAATGATTGTTTCCGAATTTGATAGCAGGGAATTGATGAAGTCTAGTTATTACACGTCTGATGCATATGAAGAAGCGGAAGAACTATATACAGATTATAAGACGGAATTGAAAGGATGCATGCTTAAGTTTAAGACCGATTCTATGTCTGTAGCATTGTCTGATTCTAAAGTTAATGTATCAAACGTTGGCCAATCCTATGGTGTTAAGTTACCTCAAATTTCGATCCCTGGTTTTAGTGGAAATTATACCGAATGGACTAGTTTTCGGGATTTATTTATATCGTTGATTCACAACAACAAAGGATTGGACGACGTTCAACGGCTACACTACCTTAAAGGTTATTTGTCAGGTGAAGCCGAGCAACTTTTGCGACATATTCCTCTTACGGCCGCAAATTATATGTTAAGTTGGGAACAATTAGAACAACGTTATAATAACAAAAGGCATTTAGCTAATTGTACTTTTAAACGATTCATGAATCAAAGGAACATACAGTCCGAATCTTCTAGTGCAATAAAAGAATTATTAGATACAAGTAATGAATGTTTAAACGCCATTAAAAATTTAAATATAGATATCTCTTCTTGGGATATAATTATAATTTATATTCTAAGTTTAAAGCTTGATACAGAGTCTAGAAAACTATGGGAAATTCAAGTTTGTAAAGTTAAGGAAGAATTACCTAAGTTAAGCGAATTTTTAGAGTTCTTAGATCAGCGCTTCAGGTCACTTGAATTTTTAGATAATAAAATTAATAAGCCAATTAATAGTACTCGCATTTCAAGGGTAATGCATGTTACCTCAGTTGCCACTTGCAATTATTGTTCTGAAAATCATAAATTAATCAATTGCAAGAGATTTGCTAAAGAAGACGTTGACGCACGTCGTGACTTTGTCCGAACTAATAGGTTATGCTTCAATTGTCTTGGTCCAAATCACTTGGTATTATCATGTCGTCAGTCAGCCACTTGTCGTATTTGTAGAAAGAGACATCACTCTCTTATCCACCCAAAAGCAGTCCCTAGAAGTGACAACACTTATAGTGTTCAGAAGGTAGATGGTGCGGATCATTCTTCAACTCCACCATCAACATCACAGGACAAAACGTCAAATATTGTATCCTGTTTCTCCAATGTGAACAGCCAAGTATTATTGGCCACTGCTTTAATAAAGGTAGAAGCGGTACTTTCCTATTGAGATCTCTATTAGACCAGGGATCTCAAGCATCTTTTATAACCGAATCAGCGGTTCAGATGCTTGGTCTGAAAAAGATACCGAACAAGAGCTCTATTTCAGGACTTGGCAGTGACCAGAGTGCAACATTGCAGTCAAAATGGTTTGTAACCATCAAGGTTCAGTCACGCCACGATCCCAACTTTATAGTTGATGTCAAGGCTCATGTTCTTAACAAGATAACGTCACTTCTTCCTGAAAGGAAGACAGTTATCAAGGCTTGGTCAGCACAAATTGCGGATTTGAAATTGGCCGATCCTTTGTTTGGGGTACCAAACAAAATTGATATTCTTCTAGGTGCAGAAGTATATTGTCAGATTTTAGCGGAAGGAGTTATCAACGGTCCACCTGGATGTCCTATAGCACAAAATACCAAACTAGGTTGGATCCTCTCTGGCAGTATACATTCACCACGGAACCATAGTACACTGCAACAAGAAAACATGGTTAGCATGCACACGCTAATATCTACTGACGATCTCTTGAAGAAGTTCTGGGAGATAGAGGAGCCTCCTTCTAAGGGCAAGAAGCTTTTATCAGAGGAAGAGCAGTCCTGCGAAGATTTATTTACAAAAACTTTCAAAAGAGATTCGTCAGGGCGCTATGAAGTAAGGTTACCTTTTAAGACAAGTAATCCAGAGTGTCAGTATGGAAATTCCTTCGACATTGCGCGGAAACGGTTTTATTTATTAGAAAAAAGGTTGCATAACAATCCTAAACTTAGGATTCAATATTCGGATGTTATTGAAGAATATTTATCACTGGGACACATGGAGGTAGTTCCAGAAACAGAGATAGCCAAATCTACTGCCGTCTATCTACCACACCATGCGGTAGTTAGAAACGATAAAACCACAACCAAGGTTAGGGTTGTATTCGACGCCTCATGTTCCCTAAATAATGGAACATCATTAAATAGGGACATGATGGTTGGCCCAACTCTTCAACCTGATTTGAGGCATATCATCATACGTTGGAGATGTTATCCTATATGCCTTGTTGCCGACATCGTGAAGATGTACAGGCAAGTAAGGGTTTCTGAGGCAGATGTTGATTTTCAACGTCTTTTGTGGCGTAGTGACTCAAATTCAGAACTTCAACATCTAAGGTTGTTACGTGTTACATTTGGTACATCCTCAGCACCTTACTTGGCAGTACGAGCTCTGCAACAGCTAGCGTATGATGAAGGTGATAAATATCTCTTAGCAGCTGACAGAGTTTTAAGGGAGTTCTATATGGATGACCTCATGTCAGGCTGCGAAAGTGTTGAAGAAGGGATGCAGGTGTATCAGCAGATGAACGAACTTCTTAGTCGCGGTGGTTTTGAGCTGCAGAAGTGGTCGTGCAGTAACAATGATTTACGGCAAAAAATAGAGGAAGGCAAACAAGAAAAAAGGGAAAGCTTAGAAATTAAATTAGATACGGTTATAAAAATTCTAGGATTAACGTGGAACCGATCTACTGACGAATTTGAATACACTGTCCAACTTCCTCCGTTTGAACCGCCTGTGACTAAACGTAAGGTGATTTCGGATATTGGAAGATTGTTTGATCCACTCGGTTGGATTGGGCCGGTTATAACAACTGTCAAAACCTTTATTCAGAGAATATGGCTCGCTGGTGTAGGGTGGGATGATGAGATACCATCTGACATACTTAAGGATTGGATTTCATATCGCAAGGATCTTGTTCATCTCACTAGTTATCGCCTACCGAGGTGGATGGGGACAAGCAAAGACGATATTCACATGGAACTACAAGGGTTTTCTGATGCGTCTAACGCAGCGTACGCAGCCGTTGTCTACGTTAGGACAGTAAGCGGTAACGGTGAAGTTCATGTGAATTTGGTCGCCTCTAGATCGAGGATTGCTCCTGTAAAGCAGGTGTCAATACCTCGTTTGGAGCTATGTGGAGCTGTTTTATTAGCGAAACTACTCAAAGAAACATCCGAAGTATTGGCTGTTCCAAAGGGAGACATTCACGCTTGGACTGACTCTAGCGTCGTTCTTGCTTGGTTGAGTAGTCATCCAAGCAAGTGGAAGACCTTCGTGGCAAACAGGGTCTCCGAGATACTGACTATAATAGACAACAGCCAATGGTCGCATGTCAAGTCTGAAGATAATCCAGCAGATTGTGCATCGCGAGGTACAAGCCCCGGTGACATTTCTGAAATTGAAATATGGAGAAAGGGCCCTAAGTGGCTACAAGAAAATACAGTCCATTACAGCAAAGGAAATTTTAAGAAGACAGATTTAGAAGAGAAGAAAAGTAAAGTTTTATGTCACATTACTACTGAGGGTATAGATACAATTTCAAGGTTTTTCAAATTTAAAAAAAAAACGTAAGAGTTATTTCATATTGTAGAAGGTTTCTGAATATAACTGACAAGCATATTGGTACGGACAATCTCACGCGCGTTGTTTCGTTAAATTGTAAGGGTTCAATAATCAAGAGACCTGTATCTAGGCTTATTACTTTACCGGTAACAACTTAAGATTTAAGATATTAATGTGTATTCAATTTGAAAATCATACCTACGAGCTCTGTACCAATTAATGTTAAATATGGTTAAGTTTATTTTAATTTACAATTTTTGTATTTTCTCTTGGGTAGCAGCTTCACTGTTGTCATGGTGGGCGGATTGATTCATGTATAGTGTATAATTTGATTGTATAGTTTTGTATGGACGCTCTGTCCATGGTGGGCGGAATGTTAAGTCACCAAGAATTAATTTGCTTACACCTCAATAGAGGGCGCTGTGCACTCTAGACTAGATCACGGTGTTAAGATGCGCCGCCAAAACATGACCTGTCGTGAATGTATATTATTAAAAGTCTATGTCCTGAGCAAGGTGTTTTCTTTGGAACTTCCATAAATACCTTGCGACTCCTCGGGGCTTTTTGGGAAATCTGTACATGGGTGGTCCTTCCTTGTGGGTGAACCTTTAGTGCTGGTTCCGGACACTAATTATGAGAAGTCTAATATAAGTACTCTCAGAAGGTGGCACTTTACTCAACGGCTAGTCCAAGATTTTTGGCGTAGATGGTCGCACGAATACTTAACACAACTCCAACACCGTTATAAATGGTCACATACTACTCCTGAGCCTAAGGTAGGAGATATAGTGTTGGTCAAGGAGGATGATCTGCCGCCGGCAAGATGGCTGTATGGCATCATAACGGACAAGCATGTACAGATTTCCCAAAAAGCCCCGAGGAGTCGCAAGGTATTTATGGAAGTTCCAAAGAAAACACCTTGCTCAGGACATAGACTTTTAATAATATACATTCACGACAGGTCATGTTTTGGCGGAGCATCTTAACACCGTGATCTAGTCTAGAGTGCACAGCGCCCTCTATTGAGGTGTAAGCAAATTAATTCTTGGTGACTTAACACCGTTCAAAGTTGTTTAATTGCTATGTATAGTAATCGCGAAAACCTAAGAAAATATTATTTATTGTATACCAAAACATGTTGCAAAAAGACAATTTAAGTGACACGAAAAGTTCAATAGATGGCCTAATCGCCAAAGCGATCTCTTCTTGGCAACTTTTGGGTGAAAAGGAGAAAACAGATAATAATATCAAAAGTAGGTAGATAAAGTAGGTTATATAATATCAAATCAGCGTAATATAATTTAATAATAATAATATTTCATACATTAATACTTACTTAAGATTAATACAATACATAAATGCATACATACATACAAACAGATATAGAGGGATAATTAATACAAGCTGTCCGTCGCGTTGCTGCGTGCCCGAAGATGGTGTTATGCTCCTACTCTCGCGCTGCTCGTTCAATCTGTTCCGACCTGTGTCACTAGCAAGTTGTTACAATCCACAATAATGCCTAATTACGCTATAATCAATTGTAAAAAAATCATTAAAAGCGGTGAACCGAGTCATGTGAGATGTTTCATTTCATCTGTGAGTGATTTCCCATCACTAAAATTTATTCGTGACGGACATATACGGACATTATTCGTTTTTTTTTATATTCTAAATCAGGTCTGAACGCGTATAATGTTTTTTTTTTTGTTTCGATACATGGCAATGGAGCAATTAGCAATTTCTGCCAGTGTCAAGATTTCTTCGTAGTTAAAGTCAAAACGAGTTAAAACATATCTTGTCAATGTCCAGTCATGTCGAAGTAAGTTAGGAGTCACTCAGTAAAGTGATAGTAGGTTTACTGACAACAGAAGAGGACTCCTTGGTAGCACACGGAAAACGCAGTCCCATACTATTTGACTGTCACAAACAATACGCACAAAAATACTCTCTGTAGTTTATTAAACTATCACTATTAAACCACAAACAAAAACTCATCTTCACTTCTCGAGCTCCAAAAAGTTCGACACGGTTGATTTCCATACAATTTCACGAACTTGTGTTGTCTATGTCTTTGAGTTCCAACAAAGATACATCAATCTTGTTTGTGGATAAATGTCCATATACGCGAAAAGTATATTTCACATCAATGTATTTATAGGTATATTGTGAAGGACATAAGTTCCCTTTTTACGCGTACGGAAACTCACCAATACAAGCAAGGCAGACGCGCGCTGGTAAGTTGTAAGGAACTATACCATAATGAAACAAAATCAAAGAGTCACTCAAAATTCGTTTAAAGAATATATTTTTGATAGCTGTGTCATAAAGTTTACAACTAGATTTAAGTTTTCTAGAGTTTATTTACGAAAAACTGGAATAGATACACCTATACCAATTCTGAATTAATCACATGGACCATTTTTGACCTACGATTTAACTTCTTTGAAACATGGAGGTAAAAATTTATTAAACCAATCGATTTGAAAATACATATCATGTCGATGATTAAACCCAATCACGATTAACTTAAATTCACTGTAACTGTTTTTTTTTTCTAAAGCTTTAAAATGAGGTGTGTCTTATGATGAGTAACTCACGAAATACACGTAATCACTACTAGGTTTAATACTATCTGTAGCTGGAAAACCTCAGGCGATGTTTCATATACCGGAGATGTGTTCATAAAAAGTATAAATTACGTGGCGGCACTCGTTAATTGAAGGCTTGCATTAAGATGATAATACACTGCACGCTGTTTTAAACATTAATAAAGCTGCGGACAGTTTCTACCATTAAGAGGTTCTAACTTTTTTCACAAATCGTTTGGACATATAAGGAATGAATAAAATTCATCTGATATGAGTTAGTATGCAAGATACAAGGATGCTTAGGAATTTAATAGTTTCTTAGGATTAATCCTAAGCTTTGTTTTGTATAGCACACACATGATGAAGTATTATAAAAATTTAGAATAGAATTAAAAAAAAATACCTAATGGTAACTCAGTACTAAATACTATTGTATTAGGTCCTTCCCTATGAAATTGCCGTATATGAATATAAATATGTAATTTATATTGAAAAATTCAATATTTTTTGGTATGAAAATGATATATTTAATTAATCTAAGTATTGTCCATTATTATCAATGCACTTAAGCCATTTTAATAGAAGTTGATTAATGCCTCTGCTTTAGAACTCCCGGGGACAGGAATCGCCGAATTCTCTGAAGGCGTTTTTCACTGAAGGATTGAGGGGGAGAGTGCACGCTGCAATCCAACGGTCACTGGGCGCGTTCGACTGGCCACGTTACCCCTCTCTCACAGAAAACTACCTTGAAATGTACTGCATTTCCCACTTTATCTTATTTCCTTAATGTACGTACGTGTTTCGGTATTGAGTGAGATGTGCCAGAGTACATTCCCATCCTATCCCTCCCCATTTTTCCAACCCTTCTCCAAATCCATTCCTATACCTCCAAAGGTAGGCAGCGCATCCGGGGGCGTGCCAATGTTTGCCATTTTGGACTGATGTTGGCATGTATCGCGGATGTCTATGGGCGACAGTATCCACTTACCATCAGGTGGACTGTATGCTCGTCTGCCGCCTTCGTACATAAAAAAGAAAGAAACTGCCTAATCGGAGTTGAATTTTTTCCTCTGTAAAAAGTTATCCACATTCGGAAAAGTCCTATTAGTCATCAATTGTGTTTTAGACTGATTCGTCGTCAGTACAACCTCGAGACTCACAGAGTTTCATTTCTGCAACATCAGTTGCAGTTCTGATGCCGGATCGGGGGCAAAGGACAATGTCATCAGCGAATCAGAGATTGTCAGTTTGTCAGTCAGTAAATGTAAATCAATGATGATGATGGTTTTATGGTCAGAATAGAGTGTTGCAATACTTAGTTTCATTATTATTATTATTTTTCCCTTAACCTTATAAATAAAATTGCTAGAATTATAGATAGATAGGTTCCTAAATTATAGATATAGCAAAAACTGCAAAAACGTAAGTGATATATTATTTGCATTACGCTTATTGGTTTGACAAAAGATTTTTTAAACAAAATGATTAAAAATTATATAAAATTGAAAAAGAACCCGAAAAAAAGGTTTAATATAACGGGAATGTCATAAAATGACAAGGGTCAGAATTCTAGCAATTAAAAATTGGACTATAAGTTAGTAAGTTTCCTTAATTCCTGTGGAACTTAGACGCCTTCCTACGAACGGAACTATCTCACACTCCTATCACGACGGGTGAAGTTTCTGTAGCTGGACGATTTGTACACTTCCAAAGGGTGCATCGTTGCCCGTTACTGCGGGCAGATCTCTCGAAAGCTCCTTGAAAGTTAGCCATGATGTCCGTGATGTTCATGCCTCCCGCTTCATCCACCATGTGGATTCTGCTTGGGGAAAACCCGTTAAGCGACCCAAGGTGGACGGCGACTTTGGTGTTTCGTCCGGTGGTATCAGACATATTCTTTAGACGCTATCTAAAACAGTGTTTTAAAAATTGTGTCTCAATTTCTAGCTACTAGGGAGGAAGTTTAAGAAGATGGTTTTTATTTTTCTTCTATAGAAAGTATGTGGCTGACAAGCAGAGAGTCCACCTGGTGGTGAGTGGATACTGTCGCCCATAGACAGCCGCGGTACATGCCACATCAGTCCAGAATAACAAACATTGGCACGCCCTTAAATGCGCCGCCTGCCTTTGAAGATTTAGGAATAAATTTGGAAGAAAGGGATGGGTAAATGGGGAGGGATGGAATAGGGTGGGGTCGAAATGGACTCTGGCATATCTCACTCACTATCGTAACATATTAGAAAAATGGGAAAAAGTGGGAAATGCAGCACATTTCACTGAAATCTTCTGTGAGAGAAGGGTAACTTGGCCAGTCGGCTGCACCCAGCGGCTATGAGATTGCCAAATATTGAGATTGAGCAATTAAATAAATACTTGAATGTTCTCAATCAACAGAGAATAACAATAACTCCCGCATGCCACACTTTTGTTTTTTTTTTTTATGGACGAAGGTGGCAGACGAGCATACAGTCCACCTGATGGTAAGTGGATACTGTAGCCCATAGACATCCGTGATATATGCCAACATTAGTCCAAAATGACAAACGTTAGCACGCCCCCGGATGCGCTGCCTACCTTTGGATATATGTAAAAAAAACTTCACCATAATGTCTAATATTTATTTTAAAACCCACACACAAAACCGACAAGCAGTAAGATTAAGCGATGATAAATTCAAAGAAAATGGATGGTTAGTTCCATCCGAGAACCGCAGGACCCAAATACATAAGTCACTTTACTCTGTCCTCTTGGGAGGGTACGACCTCCCTGATCTATGGGCTAAGGCCTCCCGAATTTTTTCTGTCCACAATTCGATAAACTAACAAAAATAACAGCGCTGTCATAATAAAACTGATTTGTAGTTTGGACTGTAGTTGTTAGTTAGTGGGCACTTTGAAAATCAGTACTTACGACTACTAACACCTATGCATTAGATAATTAGACCATCGGTTTCAAACTAGGATATTCCAACGGCGGTCGGAAGTCATTCTACAAGTCATATTTAGGACAGTTTTACAACAAAGTTATGCATTGTGCGAGTTATAAGCTCTTTTAAACATACCAAAAAAACCATTCATACCATCAACTTGTCTGCACTGCTGAATGTAAACCGCTCCCAAGTCTCGCCGTTGTACACACGGCAAAATAAATAAGTTTGCAAGTAACTGGCCTTGTTCATTACGTACAACAACATACGCACACAGCTCTGACGTTATATCTACATATCTATATAATAGGGGTTAAAGTAAGAAATTGCCGTTTTATAGTAATAGATACTTTGAATTGACATAAAACCTTCATGGTGTGAAATTTTCGAGTGAAACTTTTTTCACATGATACCCATGAGGTTTTTGTTTTAAAAAATGTGCAACATTCGATTTTCGACTTTCAATTGATTTTTTTATTCAGCTTAGACGGGAAAGATGGATACTTCGAAAATCCGAGTAATCTTTGAATACGAGTTCCGACGCTGAACTAACGCGGCAGAAACGGCTCGCAATATCAATGCTGCATTTGAAGAGGAGACTGCTAATGAACGAACCGTGCGTTTTTGGTTTAAACGCTTTCGTAATGGAAACTTCGACTTGACGAACGAACCACGTGGAAGACCGCCCACACAGGTGAATAACGCTGAATTGAAGGAGATGGTGGAAGCCGATCCGAGTCAAACTACCCAGGAATTAGCGGCATGGTTTAACGTTACCTTACCTACAATATTGACTCATTTGCATCAAATCAATAAGATAAAAAAATATGAAAAATGGGTGCCTCATGATTTGACTGATCTGCAGAAAGAAACGCGTGTTGAAACTTGCGTTGCCTTATTGAATCGGTACAGAAATGAAGGAATATTGGATCGAATTGTGACATGTGACGAAAAGTGGATTCTTTACGATAATCGAAAGTGAAAAATGCAATGGCTGACCCCAGGTCAAACGCCGCAGCAGTGCCCTAAGGCAAAGCTTACCAATAAAAAGGTAATGGTAACTGTTTGGTGGTCTATTCATGGTGTTATTCACTATAGCTTTCTCAGGTCTAGTCAAGCAATAACAGCAGATGTTTACTGTGCCGAACTTCGAACAATGATGGCGAAACTAGCAGTGAAACAGCCCCGACTCGTGAATCGATCTTCACCATTATTGCTCCATGATAACGCAAGACCTCACACTGCACGAGAAACCGTTGTAACTCTACATGAGCTGCAGTTAGAAACCATACGTCATCCTCCGTACTCACCAGACCTTGCTCCAACGGACTACCATTTTTTTCGTGATTTGGACAATTTTCTACGTGGTAAAAAATTTTCTTCCCAAGAGGCAGTACAAAATGCTTTCACACAGTTTGTCGAATCTACATCCCCAGAGTTCTATCGCAAAGGCATAAATGAACTTCCGATTAGATGGCAACAATGTATAGATAGTGGGGGTACATATTTTGATTAAATAAATATGTTACATTTTAGAAAAAAACGCGTTTTAATTTTTCAGTACAAATCGGCAATTTCATACTTTAACCCCATAATATAACGGTATATCCATCTAGATATAACGTTAAATAATTCACCGAATGTGTAACAAAATTTTACTGACTGCTCTCCTAGTTTCCGTATCTCAGTTGGTTGAGCGTCTAGTCTGTAAATAAAGTATATCGCATGCAAACTTAGCTATTTTGTCGTATGTACGTAATCTTCCGATAATAGACTGGGTAGACGAGTCCTCGAATGAATCACGCACTGAGAAACCTCGTGTAGGACGTAGTGTACACGTCACTTGAGGGTTCTATATTATGTATCCATGTAACTTGTAATCCATGTAAACTTCTATCCATTTCACACTTGTTACGTCTCTATCCTGTCTACCCACTTGTTATCAGGTATGGCTATGGATAGTGGTAAGTAATATGTTAGAAAGAGAACTTTTTCTAATTCAATTCTAAATATCCGAAGGCAGGCGGCGCATCCAGGGGCGTGTCAATGTTTATCATAGTTAACTGATATTGGCATATGTAGCGGATGTCCATGGGCGACAATATCCATTTACTGAACTGTTTGATTGTCTGTCACCTTCTATCAAACATCAAAAATCAAAACGTCTCGATCCTCACAAACACCTTTACCAAAGAAATTTTACTGCAACATCGACTCACTACGAGTATAAATATATCTATTAAAATATTGTAGCTTTTGCACCAAAATATTCGAAATAAAATGCATTACATTAGGAAAAGCACGAAAATGCATTAGAGAACACAACAATGTCCTCAACATTTTATAACTCCACAATGCTCACTCTTATATCTCTGTGTTTCCAATGTCATTTCTTTCGACTTTTTTGCACTAAATTAAAGTAATAAAATTCTCTGTTCTTTATGTATTTGATAATGTAATTTATGTTTTTAAATTATGACTTCCTTATCCTTCTAACTCTGTTACATTCGTACTTTTTTTGCAATATAATGTGCATACTAATCATGAATCAATGTATTTTGGTTGATCGATGATACTAATGTCAGCTTCCGAGGACATTTCGTCGGACAAAACAAACAAACCTAATTACGTTTTTTAATGCATTTAAATGTAAAAAGAAAATTAGTAGTTCTTTGTATGTAGATCAAAAGGAAAGAAACGCTTATAAGGCCTTATAAGAAATAAGGCAGTTCATAAAACACTGTAAGCAACTTTCCACAAGCAATAATTTAATGAATCACACAATATATGAGCTTATTCCACGAACATCGCCACAAAACGTCTGACTCAGTCATGCAGCCTCTCGGCCACCTTGAACTTTACCTGTGACATTTCAACGATAAACTAGAAACATGTCTATGTAACTTGTTATCGCTTTATTCCTGTTGTTTTGATTTATTACCTACCGGATTTTAATCATAACAGTGTTGAGCTTCAGACTAATGATAATAATTATATATTGAGTAGAACGAAGATGACTAACGTGCAGACGACAGCTAATCACACTACCTGAATTTATTCCAAAAATAAATTATATAAATAATGAATGTAATGAATAATGAATTAATAAATAAATGAATTATTTTTTAAGTTTTTTTTTATAGATTAGTGCGCGGACGAGCAAGCGGCCCCACGTGATGGTAAGTTGATTATTCTTAAGCTCGTGTACCACACATTTGACCCATCGCCCTCTGTATACAAGGAAATCTTCAGTAATTTCTCAGACGGCATTCTCTCTATAACAATAGGTATCATTTAATAGAATCCGACTGTATTACATACTAGTAGTTGATTAATTCCGTCAACATGGCTCGTAAAGAAAGTCAAAAATATTTATTATTTAAACATATTCAATATATAATATATAATGTCCCAATAGATATTATCCCATTCAATCCTATATTAGATTTATTTTGGAATGTATTGGAAGGCTATATAGTATTCCTAAATAAAATCATATGTCAGAATTTCAATCTTCTCTTATTATATTTTTCTTGAATTATTCCGGTCATTGGTTATTATTTTATCATTAAGCAATCATGAAATGTTAAGATATAATCGCAGTTTTTTTCAATTCTGTCAAAACCTCAATCGTATCGTCCTCGTGTAGTTATAGTAGAAGACACACTGAGTCTCACATATTTGGCGCTGGAAGTGAACGTGGACCACCAAGCATAATTAAGTACTTTCACAATAAATAATACAGATTCTCTAAATTCCACACATTCACCTAACTACTTTCTAACCATCCCGACAATAGCAATTAAAATTACTAGTAAATTATTACATTTTCAACAACAATAATCGAACAATCATCTGCCGCCACCCGCGGCGTCTCACAAATCTCGTTCGGCTAACTTTGTTCCGTTCAAAGAGCACTCGATACAAAATTAGACTTCTCGTTTCACAGGCCATAAATTTAATAGACCCCGACTGGGCTTACAAGCCGACGATTTAGGGAAAGACGAAGGACATAATATAGTCACGTTATATTAACAAAACATTCGAGAAAATATTTTATATTTGGACAACATATTTCTTATCCAATTACTTATATACGAGTATGTAGTATGGTATAGCAAGTAAGACTTGAAACAAAAGAGCAAAACTTACCTACTAAATTTTACAATTTTGGTAAAAGCTCTTTTGGAAGCTATTCAGTCGGGCTCTCTAGCCTTACAATGATTCGGCCTTTTTGTGGCCGTTGTATGCCTATTTTTAAAACAGTACAATCTTTCCACAACGCTGATTCTTCAAGAAAAAATGATGAACTGCCAAATACAAATGTCAGCGCTTGACAAGAACTTGAGGAAAAATGGTATTAATTAACATTTATTTCATTGATTTGTTCAATTATGTTTATTTTATTGTGCGCTCTTTTATGGATCCTTATAGATATGTGTGTAGCAAGCCTAAATGCAATGTTGGTGGTCCTCGTATACTGGTATCATCACACGTCATAACGTTTCATTAGAGACTTATAGGCTACATGGAACAATTACAAGAGCTCTACGTGCGTTCTCCTATTAGAGTGCCTGTACTTTCGTAATAACCGCTGTATGACCGGTTATCAATATAAAGACCATAGCGCCTCTGTAGTTCAGTAGGAAATATTAGAAATTTCTAATGCCAGTGAATCAACTATCAAAAGCATGCAAGAGCGCCACTATATCACTCGTTGACAATTTTCCTCGTATTCTCGTTCGGAGATCGAATTTTTATGCAACTAGAAGAAAAACAATCTACCATCGGGTCTACCCACGCCGACTGTCAACGAAAACTGTTAGCTCGGCTCGCAACGTTGATCTATTTTCAATTTTGTTAAACGCTTACACCAAAATTTCAAATCGAGTTGACGACCCACGAGCTTTATCCACGGTCAAAATTCTATAGCTGATCCGCTACAGAGTTTACTGTGAAGAAAAAACAATGATTTACTAACCTATTTACTTCATTGCTAATCGATAATCTGGATAATTGGTATCAGGGGTAATTGATTAATGGAATAAGGGCTAAGAAGACTTAAAGCAAATGGTAAAATTCACAGCATGGAAGAAGGTAATTAAATATTGACACATAATAGCAAATAATCCAGTAAAATAAGGTTTATTTTATTCTATAACGTGAAGTATTGGATTAAGGAAAAACTAATTGTTTTGCGATCAACATTTTCCTGGAAAATTATCATTAGTATAATACCTACTGAAGATCAATGCCAATCGATATGCACTAAGTCTTCTACGCAAAAGTACACCGTACTCTCTTATCTATAGTAATTATTATGCCCTTAATTCTAAGCCAACTCCAGTCACGACTTTGCTCCCAGCAATATAAAATACAGTCACTAAAGATCAAAACGGCATCTTGCGTACACTTGCTGTCAAGTGCGATTCTCCTATTCTGAGACATTGGGTACACCTGCACGTAAACAGGTAGATGTCTCAGAGTGGGAGAAGAGCAAATATATTTATTATCATTTTTTGTTTTAATTATGTTACTAACACTAAGTTCTTATTTTTATTTACTAATATTCCTACAGATATTTAATCTGCAATAAATGGTTTATTATTATTATTAAAACTAAATTAAACAAAATGAGCGGCTCATAATTAACGAACATGAAGTCATCCGTAGTCATCACTGATTCAAAACAATTGAGAGTGTGCTCAAAACGAATGTAAAACACAACATGGGACTAAAAACATACAACTATACATTTTGTTCTCAAATTGATACTGAACACACACAAAGATGGAATCAGTCCAGTTTTGCATAATCCCTAAGCGGAACGTGAAGTATGCATGCATCGCTGCTCGCCCACCTTACTTTATTAATTACTTAATAATAACGGTTTAACTTAATTGTATTCCCTTGAATTAAATATTACTGTATTGTCATAATGGAATAAGCGAATTGAGATTAATCATGATTATGGTAATAGTAATTATACATTAATTATGGTAATAGTAATTAATGTATGCTTTTAGCCGTGCTTTTAGCACCACACCATCTGTTCCCGTAGATGTAGTAAAAGGCCACTGAGAGATAACAAACCGGCTACCTTAAGCTTGAGGAACTACAACACTTCTTCAAAACTGACGTTTTAAGGTCATATATCTCTCATGCACAAGATTATGTGCATCAAGGGGCTCAGGTCCAGCAGTAAATTATAAAAAGGCCGGTTACGATAGCGCTATACCTATAATATATATTTTTATAATATAATTAGTGTATTGAGATTAAAATGTGAACAGGATTCTGCAAGGTCGGCACCGCACACGCAAGCCTCCTGGTGCTGCAGGTGTCCATGGGCAGCGGTGACCACTTACCAACATGTGGCCCGACCGCTCTCTGACATCTGATCTATAAAAAAATATGATTGTGATAAAAATGAAGAAATACTTAATACTTTTCAAAAGATTTAATTGAAATTGCATATTCATTTAAAAATTCAGTTAATTAACATTTACTAACACGTTTATTAAATTTCGGTATAATCTGGTATATTTATTTAAACAGTACTTACCTTCGAATAACATAAACTGCTAAACTTGGAAAAGATTAAAAACGACATAGGTGTTGTTTATTTTATCAACATTAAAATAAAACGCTCTCTGTCAGTCGAGATCTAACCAACAAAATTGTATTCAATATTCTGCAAACGTTCTTAAATCCATTATCTGTGACAAGGAACGCAGCTGATACTGTATCCGAAACAAGATACTGTCCCTGCACACAAATTAAATTCGTATTCTGATCGTGTAATCAAGACAGACACTTCGATGCACATCTGCGTCTCTCCTAGCACCAAAACTCTACCAACTTCCCTACAACTCACCAAAATTAAATACAACCTCTACGTCGTAGATAATAGAAGTAAATGTGGAAGCAAATATAACTTTGGTTGTCAGTGTTAAAAGGATTATGGGTGAAGATGACTCGATTACACATTAGCAATGGAGTTCTTACTAATTCTGGTCTCATTTGTTCAAATATGAACACAAAATGTGGACCGTTATAAAAGGGGTGACTAATCCGTAGGTATTTTGAAGGGCCGTGACAAATGGAACTGTAAAGTTGTCTGACAGTTTTGTAACTGCGATCGTGAATGATGGGAGCTTCATGGGATGAGACACAATAATTGATAAAGATTTTTCTTTTTGAAAAATTGTAATAGAGTCCGTCAATTGTAATTTCTACTCACAAAAGACTACCGTAAAATGTATTGCATTTCTCAACCTTTCCTATTTCCCCAATGTATGTACGTGCTTTAGTAGTGAGTGACATATGCTAGAGCCCATTCCCATCCCATCCCATCCTATCCTATTCCATCAAATGAAGATTAGAATGAAATTGAAAGTGCTCTTGTGCTGTTGCTCTCTTGAATCCCGTCACCCGTCTTGTTTGGTTTTGATGTACAATAAAGAGTTTTATCTATCTATCTCCCCATCCCCCCACTAATCGGGAGATGTAATAGAATGAGGAATACCCCTCGTCCCTTTATACTTCTTATTACCTTTTTCCTAACCTTTTCTACAAATCTTCTAAATCTCTAAAGGTATGCACGCACGGGCATGTCAACCTGCACGAAATGCACGTGCACACGGGACGTGTCAACGTTTGTCGATGGGCGACAATACCCACTTACAACCAGATGGACTGTGTGCTCACCTATTAGTGTTACCGTCATTTTTTAAAAAAAAACTAAATTGAGTTTTAAGTTGCAATAAAAGAAAGTATATTCAAAGTTTAGAATTTAATTTCCAATATATAATTAATAACGCCCGTTGTACCATTAACAAAATTCATTCTCTTTTAACTCTAATTATGTCTTTCTATTAACAAAAAAATTAAAATAACAATAACTAATTATCCTTCTTCAAATAATATTTGTAACAACACTTTCTAACTTAAAAATATCACTAATTGTTTTTTTAAGTACCTACTGTAAGAATTTCACTCATCGTAAAATCTATTTTTTCATTACTTTAATCTGGACCAGTGGATCATTTGATTACCTTTCATGATGTGTTTGACAAGCGTGAAAATAACAATGTAAGTTATTTTGAAGTAGCAGCAATGATAAGCCATCCGTTTCTATTCATAGAAAACAATATACAAAGCAATTGTACAATTCGAATGCCGAAGTTGTTGTTAAAACGACATCAGGCTGATATGTACATCATAATCAAAACATGGCAATACCAGCCGCCACAATTACAGCGGTCGTTAGAGAACAAAGATCTGGATCAGATAAAGCAATCTAACTCGTCCATCGAAGAACAAATAAAACAAGGGAATCTTTAGGCGATCGTGCTTTTCAACAAGATATTTTATAGTACCCTCCTTTGACGTAGACCTTTTCGCTGGCCGCAATAAATGCCTCGCTAAAGAGATAAAAGTAAGTTAGATTCCTTTGTGGCAAAACTCGGTCAAGTGACTTCGAATGTAATGAAAATCTTTAGCTGCGCTAAGGGAAATTTATTTCTTTCTATCACTGATCTGTGATCTCTCTTGATTATTTTAATGGATTGTTATTTTTGCCAAGCGTAACATTTAAGTAATCGTTTTGAATTCAGAGCACGCAGTTCATAGTAATAAATTGTATTTACAGACATAAGTAGCGTGCCTAACGTCGATAGTTTTAAAGAAATAAGCAGAACCTGGAAACTGAGCAAAGCAAATTAAAAAAAAAATTGAAAGCATCTTAAATAGATATTATTCCGACCAAACGGAGCAAAAAATTGAAACAAATATTAATTCATAACTTGTTTTGAATTTGAAACGTAAATAAACAAAGTGTTTCACGATTGCTATGAATACAGTTCGGCCATATGTTCTGTAATACGCGGGGGAGGCTAGCAACTGAAACTGGGGCACCAAACAGATCAACTATTATTGAACACGTTACTTCTATTACGGGAGTAATTACAGCTTTAATTTAGGTCAAAGCTATTATTTAATTTGCCTTTCGTTGTTATCTTCTATTGTTATTTAGCTAACTTCGGTGTAATTCTTCGTTTTAAAATTGTTTTTAATTTAAACTAATTTTTATTTAATAACATTCAATCCTCTGACATTCTCTGGTCTCTGACGGTAGGCCTGATCCACATTTTTTAAAGCCGCTCAGCGATCTATCGTGTTTGTTAACTGAATTCCAGTTTAGCCATGATATGTTGACATTATGATGACAGAGTAATTGCGTAGTAATTGTAATTGGCGATATCAACCCGGAATCAGTGAAGTTACAATCAGCCTATGTCTCTCCACTATTGGATATAATTATTGTGCACGGCGGAATAATAAGTGCATAAACAAGTGACAGTGTCATGTGTGAAATGTGTATATAGAACAATGTGCCGAGGGAAATGGACTATATACTGCGATAAGCAAGTGTCATAGTGTCAAATCAGAGCACATAGTGTGTACTAGCACCCCAAATCTCAAAGATAGGGGAGTTGTCTGAATGAGGTTGCGCAAGGAGTAAATAGCGTCGGAAGCACTTCTGAGCATGCGTAGTAGAACCATATAAGAGGGTTTAAACCTCTTTTTTCCGGCATTATGTGATGTTCGTTACATGCCTATTTACATTCATAGAGAATTATATATATAATGTTGTTGCTTATTGCAGACTAGTTCCCTTATTTTACTTTATAACAATGTTTAGCATAGCATAGCAACATAAAGTAGAGAACAGATAGAGAAGGACAGGGAGTGACGCCTTCCCGGGACTCCAGACCCTCTCCCGCACTGTTCCCGAATCCCCTTGCTACTCGCCGGGAGGGGTGAGGAAATAAGAGTTACGATTCATCTAAAGGGCTATCAATTCCTGTTTTTCACTATGGAAAATAGTTAGACTCTATGTGCAAGATAATGATTGATATATACTTTGTAACTTATAACCAAAGTAAAATATGTAAATAAATAGAATAAATAAATTCCTCGAAGAACGGGGGGATCGCAAGGCAACTAGCTCCTATAAATAGGAGAAGCCCGAGCCTTCCCGACACAGTTCCACTTGTACAATCACCCAATTAGTATGTAATAATTAGTAGGCAAATCTCTGTCAAGATAGTGAGTTTGTTGCCGACTGCCGCTTCCCCTGTACCTCTGCAGTTTTGTGTGAACCAATTAAGCGTTGTTTTTATTCCAGAATTTCATCCCCTGTTGACCCTCACCGTCAATATTTTTTTCCCAGGCTTTATTCATATAAGCCAAATATAAATAAAGTTAATTAAAACTTAATTGATTTAATTAAGCGTTTAATAAAAACTGAACGGGTATCAGCAGAGCATCCGTAACAAAACCGTGCATATAAGAGATGAAGACGTTAAAATTAGACCACAGTTCATACAGTGACCTCGCGTGTTTTAAAAACACTATTCAATCAATTTTCCAAAAAATAAACTAGTTCTTGTTTGCATGGTAAAACCAATACGTGCATTTTATGGCGATACTATGATGATGCATCGAAATAACATAAATAGTTTACGATGTTATATATCTGGTATTAATGTCTGTTTTGATAACGCTATCTTACAATCAACCAGCCTTCCTATCTATTCAGCTACGCCTTTTCTAACGACCTTCAATTTTATTTAGGTCTGAAGTGTATTAACTGTCTTTTAAAATGGAAAACATACATTTTACAAGCTGATTAATTTTTAACATTCTATTTCAAAATTTACCTGAAAATTCCTTTGTGATATTTTTCTCTGTGAATCATTTCACAAACACATACAATTTCGACCGCAAAACTATATGCTAAATCCTGCCGACCGCAGTATTTCGCCTAAATCACGGTGGTCAGTGACAACAAAGTAGCTTCAAAACTTTGTGGTCGTGAGAAAATTCACAAACATATTATTATATTGAAATTTAAAAGCATCCACTTTCTTGTTTCACGTGTAATACATCACGATTACATATTACAGAAGGAATAAATGTTGTTATGCCAACAATAGCTTGCAACGGCCCTTTATTTTTTATTAGTCTGTGGTAAGCTTATTTAACCTTTGGCTCTTTAAATATTCAAGTTTTGTTTTAGTCTTTGACCACCTAAAATATGATGTGCTTAGTTTTGTTAAAAACATTAAAACAATTTGTTATTATACATAAAATTAAAACTGTAAGACCATTTTCAAAGTTTTATTACAAAGCCATTAATAATATCAAGTATAAGAAAACAATTACCCAGGCGTGATGAAAACAGATTGGATAGAAACAGAGTAGATATCTAAAAATAAATTGTTAATAATAATATTAAAAAAAAAATTACTAATTCAGCGGTGAAAGAAAACATCGCGAGGTAACCCGCATACTCAAGAATCAAAAACAATCTGGTGCATGTGTATTCAATCAGCACCGGGCTCGTATGGTATATTATGTCCCAAAACTTCTTAGTGATATACAGGGGAGGCCTGTACCCTGTAGTGGGTACAGGGTACAGAGTGAAAATATCACGGTCAAGTTTGACTAGCATCACCAACAATCACTAAAAAGTAGCTATAGTTTTTTTTTTTTAAATAGGAGACTGACATGCCTTTAGGGCACTAAGCCGATATACAACTGTATAAATTTTTTTTTTATAGAAAGAAGGCGGCAAACGAGCATACAGTCCGCCTGGTGGTAAGTGGATACTGTCGCCCATAGACATCCGCGATACATGCCAACATTAGTCCAAAATGACAAACTATCGCACGCCCCCGGATGCGCTACCTACCTCTGTTGATGAAAGAATGGATTCGGAGAAAGGGTTGGGGACGTGGGAAGGGATAGGATGGAAATGGGCTCTTGCATATCTCACTCACTACTGAAACACTTACATACATTGAGGAATATGATAAAATGGGAAATGCAGTACATTTCAAGGTAGTATTCTGTGAGACAGGGGTAACGAGGCCAGTCGAGTGCGCCCAGCGGCTGTTGAATTGCAGCGTGCACTCTCCCCCTCCAATTACAAATTACTCCATAATCCAAATTACATTACACATAGACTACTTTTTAATTACTTGCTAAAAGGGTTTATTCTCACAACATACCTTTAAGTTAGTTCCTAAGGTTATTTACACAAGAAGCACATGCATTAGAAAGGTGTATAATGCTGTGAAGGGTACGCTCTTGCACTTTGTATTTGAAATATCGCGAGGATGTTTCTTCAAGCAATAGTGTCAAATTCGCAAAGCAGCTCGTCGCTGCGCCTCGACGATAAAACGCTTAGTCGGAATAGCTGTGGTTCGTCCGATGCCACCGCTTTGTGGTGGAGCGTCTTCTGTTATAAGTTGTGAACGAATAGCGAAAGAGGAAGAACCCTTCTAATAGAAAAAAAGCTTGAATGAGAAACAAGGATGAACCACGGTTTTATCATCAATAATAATCATCGTAATCCCATGTCGATTTTAATCTATACTTTCAATTAAGGAAAAAATAAACTGTCCTTGAATACTGGATTCCCAGATATATTGTTATTCCGCTCATATATAGGAAAATGTATTTTAAAGGGTCGACTATTTGTTACATCTTGAATATCTCTCAGATTGAAGCTCATGAGGTCTCCGTAGAGAGGTCATAGACCAGAGGTATGCTTGCCTCTCATTCGTGAAGACGTGAGTCAAATGCCTAGCCCTTACTGTAGAAATTGTAAACATCTATAATTAGTGCCATCTATAATCTATAATTATTCGGAGTCGATGCCATCTTTTATTTCATATATTCGAGAAAACACGCACAACCTACTCTGATAGAGTAGGTCACACTGATAGAGGCTACTCAATCACCACACAACCACAAAACTCCACACTACTAACTTTCCACTTAAGTGCACCGTAACCAGCCCTTGAATTTTCCACTGCCTCCTCAAGCACATTGTCTGGTGCATGAAGGATGTTGCGAGTTCACTCTTTTAGAGGTGGTATACTTCTAGGGCTGCCACCTTCAGAATGCTCTAAACCCAGAGATTTAAAAAAAATGGGACAAAAACGAAACAGGAAATAATAGTATTTTTTTAATATAAAGTTAGTACTAAATTACAAATAAAATTACCACTAGATAAACTTATACTGTCTTTGATACACATAGTGACGCACGACGCTTTAAATTGTATCTTTGCATTTGTCACAACAATAAATAATCTTTAAAGTAATCTATCTTAGTGGATATTAGGTAATGTTTACTAGAGCCGGTTTAAAAATCACACTTCTATTTTTTCTAAGATTTTTGAATGTTCAACGTCACAGCGGTGCCGTCCGGAGATTTACGATGATAACCCGTAGCCCGGCCAAGCGTCCTCCAAACCCGGACACTCCGTGTCAAACCCCGAAAGGGTGGCAGCCCTATGCACTTCCTTAGCACTTGTGGTAGCGATTTTGTTATCCTTTAGTCGCCTTTTACGGTACCTACGGGAAGTGTGAGGTGGTGCTGTTTTAATGCTACACCAGATCACACGCCCAACTAAGTACTTAAACACGGTTTTTTAAATTATCACTAGCTCTGCAGTGAAGTAAAACATCGTAAGGAAAATCACATGTCGATGAATTAAAAAAAATAGTGCAATTGCATACACCAATGCTCGCTGGGTTCATGTGGTATAGAATGGATCCATTTACTAGAGAGCAGCCCCTGCAGTGGGACCTTATAAGACTGATATTGATATCTCCATTGAAGTGATGGCCTACTGCAACATTTATTTTTACTGACATCTCTATTACATCTACTATTGGTGGTGTGTTAGAACACAAACGGCTGAAGAATTGAAATTTAGCAAGAACTGACACATGCATTCCTAGTTATGTAAAATTCTCTGACGCCTCAATCTATGGCTTGTACCAAACTCGCAACAGCACTGCTAACAGCTTTGTTGACTCGTTACGTGTTCCGTACACCAAGCAAATAGATTTCTCTTTGACGTATTTGCCTATGCGATACACTTCAATATGTTTTCATTCAATTTTGTGCTTGAAAAACTCGTACATTTTCGTGGAAAGCTGAAATACTTACGTTAAAAACATAGCTTTAAAAAAATCCTATACATATATCGGTGAAATGGTCGGTGTTGTGTTAACATCTGAAGATTGAAGTAAAATCTCTGGGTAGTTTGGTAGATGTATAGAATACTAACGGCTTCTCTTCGTCCTGTTTGGTCAAACAGAGCATGATATTACCGTAGCGCGTTGTCACGATCCTGTATTACATGGCGACTTAGTCCAGTCTATTTCATGGGCATTAAGTCGACCAATCCGCACTTGACTAGCATAGCAGATTACGACCTATAACTTAGATCGAGCTGGATTCAGCGACAGTACTTAATTTAGTTTCAGAGGCAAAGAGAGGAATGAATTTATTGTTTTTATTAAATTTATCAGTTAAGTTTTTTTAGAGAGATAATTTTCGATTTTGAACATCACTTTGTGCTGGAAGAATGATATGCTTATGTGGTCACTCTATAGCATTCTGCAATACACTAAAGGCCTTAAGAGGCTAAAATTTTGTGGGTAGTTCCATAAAATTTAATGCTACTACATTATGTACATTAGAATGTATTCATGATAACTGTAACCAGCCTTTTTACTGTCCACTGCTGGAGATTGACGTCGCCATGCACAGTGCGTTGTACATGAGGGTCGTATGACCTTAAAACGCCACACTGACCAAGCGGGTTGGCCAATCCACTTTTTTGGAGGCAGTGTAGTTCCTCAGGGCTTATGATAGCGGTTTTGTTATCCCTCAGTCGCTATTTGTGAAAGCCACGGGATGGTGTAAAACCGGAGTACATATTCTAAAGTCGGCCGACATCATACGGCCTGTATACTAAATAAATAAGCTTTAATTATCAACGGCACGTAATGGAGAAAGGTCGGCAGCTGTACTAGGCAGATAAACTACATAATAGCTATATTTACAGCCTATGTTCTACAAACAATCATACAAAAGAAAATTCCAAAAATTCCCTGGATACCAGCGTAACTCAGTGAGTCGAGTCTCCTTAATTGCTCTAGCAAAAATCGCACTTGTTCGTAATTTTCGAACGGGAAAGAAATAAAAACTCTGTTTATATTTCCTGTGTTTAATAAGATGGTATGTGGTAAAGAAACGATGGTTTATGCTCAAGAGAACAGCGGGTATTCGAGGTTTAAGTGTAATTGTTATCCAATTATGTGCTTGGTATGTGTAAACATAAATATTAATTGTGATGGAATAATTTAAGTAAACGTAAGGTTTTTATAGGTTGTGGGAGAACCTGCAAATACATCCATGTACTTAGTTATTCTGTATACAGACTGCTATTAAATAAAGTTATTTCTGTCTATACACGAAGTAAATGTTGAAGGTAGACCTTGACAAAAGACATCCAAGTGACATTCCATTGAACCGTCCTTGCAAATTATTGTGATATTAAAGTCTAATCACACAGACAAATTGGTCGAAAAAGCCGCCATTACCGTAGCGTATAAAATTATTGAAACCACGGGATACTACTATATCTATTACCTACTATATTGCCTAAACTATACCTCTTTATTGCTCCTGACATTTTCCAATCAGTTAAACAGAATCCTTATTGGATACTTAAAGGTACCTTCATATTAAATAACGCCACACTCAAGGCCAAGCCCACACTAGGATTCCCTCTGTTGTGGGTCCAGAGACACATACAAAGACGAACACAAGACACGCAACACCTAGACCCGAACAAACACCTGTCGTTAAACAAATGATCTCGGGACCTATTGCACAGCACGCAGGGGCACTAACAACTATTTACCCCTAGGTTAAGGTTAAACAGCTATATTATTTTACCTTTGACCTTCAATTGTTATCTTTTGTATCAGTTATTTTCTATTAAGTTACTTTTCTATTAAGGTAAACATGATTTTAAAATCATCATCATCGTTGTCACTTAATTCCACTCACTGCTAAGTATAAGCCTCCTTCCGTTTGCGCCGCTCTCCTTGGTCATGTACTGTTTGTTCTTAACCCAGAAGCGTGCATGTCATAATAACCAAATAAAGAGAGCTTACGATTTTTTTTACCACACTCAATGGTCCACACTAGGATTCCCTGCGTCGTGGGTCCAGAAACACACACAGCAAAACTCACACCCACAAGACAAAAGACAGACAAACATACATTTAATGCTTACCTACGGTAAACCTACGCTAGTGTAAGCAATCGCTAGTGTTGTTAGTACTCCTCACATTTTCCAGTCGATTAAAAATCATATTTATATACAGTCACTACCGTTTATCGAGTTTCTAAACCACTGTCAACCATACCTTTACTGCAATTCTCTTTTAAAATTACAAACTATAATACACATACACTTGTTACGAAGGACATCATTCATATCAACAAAATAACAGGTGTTATTAAGAACAAGACAGAAAACACTAAACGAAGTCATCACAAAGCAAAATGTTTGTAGAATATATGTACATACATCATTCACGCGGATTGACGGCGGGCGGGACGGTAGCATGATGTGTATCGCCGTGTACTGCATAATCACTGGGTGTAACAGCCATTGTGGCTGATGCATCGCTTTTAACGCTCCCAAATGAGTTTTCAACCGACACGTTACAAGTTTGCGTTTACTGACAAATACTCTTACCAAAAACAATAAACAAATACTTTTTATATTATAATAAAATATTAGATTAAATGATTATTTAAGTATAATCCCAACAAAAACATTTCTGTAAAAAATGTTGCCAATCCTTGCGACTGTTAAGCCGAAAAAAAGATGAGATCTTAAAGTCATCATGACTCGTGCCGTGCCCCCCAATAAATAACTGAAGATACTAGAAATCGATCTGTGAAGTCGAAATCAACAATAACTGAGTTTTGGAGATTAGAAGTCAAAGAAGAGGATCGACTGACAGTGAAAATTCAATAAAAGGACCGCGTTACTGTATTTATACTATACTCACTTCTCACAACCTGCAAAAACTATTTGCCATCGTCCCTGTTTATCACCAATCTCATAGAAAAAGACGCTCTTTTACGTAACAGAAGGTCCTTTTAATAGCTCCAAGCATTCCCAGTGGGCACTCGCACATTTATAGTTGAAACTCTGGAACGTAACTACTAAGTCATCTTTTTGCGCTCATTTTACACAGAAGCGTTCTTACGCTATAATAAAATAAGAAAATATCTCGTTACGCTTATTTATACTTTTCCTTTTATAGGTGACAGAAAAATACCCGACCCAATTCATTGTATGGGGCTTAGCATATTTCCATCTGCAGAGCTTAGGCTGCAGACTGACTGCTAATGGCTGCTACAGTACCATTATCATC
This sequence comes from Sesia apiformis, assembly GCA_914767545.1. Lineage (NCBI taxonomy): Eukaryota > Metazoa > Arthropoda > Insecta > Lepidoptera > Sesiidae > Sesia > Sesia apiformis. The sequence continues at coordinate 5,977,857 of OU611958.1, forward strand.
ACAGTCAGCCCGCCGCAGTTCACTGCTTAACTACGGACTCTTCTTGGACTCTTCGTCTCTTCCGCTTTGAAACATATAATTAGACGAGTCTTCGAATAGTCCACGTACCGGAAAGCGCAGTGTGAGACGCCCTCCGGCCACGTGGACCGACGACTTCAATAAGTTCGCCGGTAGTGGCGAGACAAGAAGAGCAGAAGATCGTATGTGGTGGCAAGCCTTGATAGAAACATAGGCACTTTTGTGATATTGATACTTAGTCCGTTTTGTATTTTAAATCCGGTCTGAACGCGTAAAATTAAAGGTTATAGTTTACCTTCTATTTCTACTCTAGGTTTCGGCACGGGTTACATCAGCAGTGGTCAAGTTTTAAACTCCCTACAAATAGAAGCATTAAGAAGTTAAAAAAGTTGCAGCTCCTCGAAAAGGGACTTTTCAAAACAGATATACCTTTAATTAAATCGATATCAACCTAGTATAGTATACCGATACCAATTTAACTGCAAAACACAAACCTCTCCTTGTTCCAATGCAGATTGGTACACGAGCCCCATATATCACCACATCTACCTCTTTTACTCTTTCGAAATACATAGTAGAAGGAAATTGCGTCGCTTCGGTGTAAAAAAATCCTTACCCCCGTGAGAAAATACCTCAGCTGAACAAACGCTTACGCGGCTTTAAACGCCGCCGTCATAAAGAAACCACTCCTCGGCATCCAGTGGAAACGCTCCACATTCATAGGAAAGTTAGAAAAGAACGTTATTTTGCTTTTGAAATTGTATTTTTACCTTTAACTACTGCAGTGCATGACTTGGTATTTAGCTTGTTTTATTTCTCTGTTGCTCAGTTCTCAATACAGGGAGCTCAGTGATTTTATGTACAAACATCAAAGTGTTTCTACAATTTATGTGGGTATTTTACTCTGTACATTTTCACTTACGAGAAAAACATCGGTTACGCAGTTGATAATCCTACAAAACACAGTATGCCGACTTGGTGTCGAGACATGTCGGGTCCTTGCGTCCCCACTATAGCTACAATGCCGCTGCGTTGCCTCGTACGTAGCACCTATTTTTATATGTATGACAGCCAAAGCGTTTCCATTAGAAAATAGAAAACTCGAATGGGCTCGAATTAATCAACGATTCGAGTGTAAAAGATAAATATCAGTCAAGTATTAAGTAAAGTAAATAAGTCTAGGAAGTATACGTGTAAAACAAGTGTAAACTTCTTTAGGACGGCGCTAAATATGGACCTGTATATAGAAACCTTTGATGAATACCCATCTCATCGAATTAATTCGATAAATATTCATAGCACAGGCAAACAGCGACGATATTCATAATTCACGCTTCAGTTGAACACAATTAAAGTTTAATAGCGCAGGTGGTGATCTGTGTAAAAGTTTCTTCAGTAACACAAGATAAGAAACAAACAGTGTGCTCTCTGTGTCAATTACTTGAAATGCACTTCACACACACAAATGTAAAACTTACGTGGTAAATTCCTTTGCAGAACTACACCGTAGCCAGAAGATGCCGCTCGGTGTTCTGAACAAAATACTGATGCTTGCCCTATGTCTTTTATTTCAATGTTTCATATTTCGCTCAGGCAAAACATACCATACCAGCAATATGTATAAACATACAAGTTTCAGTAGTAAAAAAAGTATTACCGAACAGCTACAATTACAGTCTAGATACAATCTTCCTGTTTTCTCAACCAGTCACCAGCGATGACTTTCTTAATCAGGGATCAGGTCATCTGATGAGAAACATCATTGGCGGAATGCGGTCCATTTTACATGAGAACGCCTCACACTGCTTCCACCGGAAACCGTGTGTACATGTATAATGTATTGCTATACATACTGCGGTAATGCTCATTCCGCAGGTTCTTCAAGACAGCTATGAATGGGAATTTGCAAGGCAGGCGATGGTAACCACTTAATGGTAACATCGGGCGGGCCGTCTATTTGCCATATTTAATATAAAAATACTTAAATAATTCCAAACTAATACCGGAGTCCTTCACCGTTTATTCCGTTCCTTACCGAGTTGCCACCTTCAGGGTGTATGTAATTAAAACCGTGCGCTAACTTACCAAGAGTTGGATGCTGCCACATGAATATTCTATTTGTTTGTACCCGCCATGCACTAACTTTATGCTGACGTAGGAGATACTAGGTACCAGGTACGTACCAGATAATTGAGAATGAAAATTCTCCGAAAGTGAGACTTAAAGTGCACTTTCAGGGAAAATGCGAGGGAAATTGTGTCTCACGGAACTTTCAGGTTCTAAATTTCGAAGAAGTTGCCATTAATGTAAGCTTCGAAAACGATTCTGCGATACTGTTTCTTACGGCTGTATACATTCTTATCTTTGTTTCCGAAATTTTAAATTCGCTCCAAACGTCTAACGAATTCCATAAACTCATTTTTATCGATGGTTTGACCTACCTCAGCTGACGTTCCAGCTTTACCATTTTCGTTATATGTTGTATTTCTAATTATTAGGAATCGTCGTATTTTCGTGATAATTATATTGTCGAATTTACCATGCCGATTTTTTTTTGTATGACTTTAGCAGTTACAATTGCTTATAACGATTTCGGTAAATCATAACAAATACATTGTCACTAATTTTATTTTTAGTCGGTTGAGACGACAATAATACATTTTTTTTCCCTTCATTATCGTTTTTACAGCGATTTACCAAACAGCAATATCGAATTCCAATCATAAAACCTTTATACAAAGTCAAACTGAGTGTTTAATAAAACGCAATAGCAGACCAGACAAACTTCAACTTGTTATTTGACACACCGAGAATGCAAAAACCGTACTTGGAGCCATACTCTGGTTCCATGCTACAATTTTCTGTAGTTTTATTGCTGTAGATATGAGAACAAGCGAGAAATTGGTTATGGTAATGTAATCAACATTGTAAAGACGATTACACAGTTGTTGAAAACAGTAGTATCGTCTTTGTACTTTAGAACAGAGATGTTAATAATTATAGATAGGAACGAACGGCGGACATTTTGATATGTCAAGTGAAAAGATTTCATCTGTGTGTTTCATTTCATTTCATTTCATTTAGTGAATCCTAAGTGTGATTGTTATTATGTGTATATTTCCTACTTTTTAATGACAATAATATTTCTCCTTTAACATTTTCATATTCATTTGCTTATTTTTGCGTCACTAAACAATATATCAATATATCAACGTGCAATATATTATAGTGTGTACAGAAGTGTTAAATCTAATTGACACCTCAATAATATGACGACAGCATTATTGACATTTTAGCAATAAGTTTAATTGTAAATAAGCCAGTGGTTTAAAAACAAGTAAAAAAAAGTTAACTGAGTGAGAACTAAATAAAGAGAGACCTAATTATGACGCTCTGTAGTCAGAGCGCGTTTTACTTTGTTCTTGAAAGTCAGCAAACCATTTAGTCACTTAAGACGAAAACAAAACAAAGGCCAAATGTAATGCCGCTTGATGGGGTAAACTTCTTATTGTATTCGTACATCGCTCCAAAAGGTTTAATTGGTAACAATTATATGACGGTATCGTATGGGAATATGTTCACCGAAATCCATGACGATAATACAACGTGTCACTGAAATAAGGCAAACCCGTCAATTTATTTAAAAATATAAAACCGGGGATCAATCAAAAATTACCAACATGTAAGGTTTTACTGTTCAAACATGAACATACTCGTAAATCTACAAAAAGAAAAACTATTTCAAAACGGGCAGAATGGATTCTGCACTAAAAACTGAACAAACTATTTCACCTTTTACTTTATTTTAGTGACAGTTTATTTTAGTACATAATTTAAAAATAATAAATATAAAAATTATAAAATTTAAAATTAAAGGAATGTACACATTTCGTACGTACTCGTAATAACTCCATGACCGGTCGTCCAAATCGATCGCATTTGTAAGGGCGCGCTCCGTACTTAACAATACGAGTAGCTACCACGATCTCTACGAAAACTAGGCTGACCATCACGGTTATTAGTTATCGACGGTTATTATCGACTGCTCGTGATCTTTAGTGCTCGTATGCTCATATATTATTTAGATCTCAGCAATAATCTCTTTAATGAATTATTCCATCCTTAACAATCCCTAATAATGGAAAATACTGATGAGAAATGTACGATACACTAGTTTCTCTTAAACCATTGATTTTTACTGATACCAAAGCTGTGCCCCAAATGCACGTTACTTACAAGCCTAAGGTATCTGATCTGCACCGCTTTCAATGAAGTAAGTTTAAAAGTACATCAATAATAGATGACGTAGGAACTTTTGCTAAAAGCATTAGTACTTAAAATGTCATTGAGAATTTGTTTGGATATTCAATGAATTTGTTATTTGTATAGCGAAAAAATAATCGCAAATATGGCATTGAGCAATCAAACACCAAATTCAACACCAACACCTTAATAAAATATCTTTATGAATAACGAGCCTCTTAAATTTTTAAATATCACATTGTTATATTTAGTCCATTTAAAGTTTAAAATTTTAGTCGCTATATTGTTTTTGACTTATTCTAAATGTACTCGTATAACAAAATTTCAATTTAAGTATCATATTTTTTTTTATTTTCTATCTGGCTCAGTACTTATTTTTTTTTTAAATATTTATATGTAAACTGTTTATCTGTTCTTACGCCTAGTTTAATCACTTATATTCATTGGAACTGACGTATGAAGTATTACAGTAAGAACTGACGAATATAAACACATGCAAACGAACTCATTATAACTGTCCTTTAAAGTATTTTATTTGTTCTCGGTTACACTACATTACTACAGTATTAGTAGGGAGTACCTATACACTATGACTCTTTTTTTATAGAAGAGGTGGCAGACGGCCGTGCGACCCACAAGATGGTAAGTGGTCACCGCCACCCATTGACAGCTGCAACTACAAAAGAAAAAGCAGATATGAATAGAATCGTGCGCTGTCGGCAACGAACCCTCATCCCTCCTGCTATTGCAGGCGTCATATCCGCACCTATACACACCGCATATGGACCGCATATCCGCTTAACTCCTTTCCTATAAAATAAACGCCAATCAAGAACGACATATACCTATAATTTATATGTTTATTAGAAGTTGAGTTGATTTTTAATTTTTTGTAAATATTTACACTGTATAAAATTTGGAACTACTGAACCGATTTGACTCACCATTGGTCTTAACAATTGTTTGCCAAATTTCTGTTTAATGCCAAAATGCATTAAACAAATTGCCTGTGGTTTGTCTACTTATATAATCTCGAAACTATTGGCATTTTAGAGTGAGGTGGTGACCATAAGGCTAAAATATATATAGTTAAAATTCCAACTAAATTTACCTAAAAACTTACTAAATGGGCGACTAGGTAAACCCAAACGGAAAAAAACTTTTAAAACACACTTATTGTTTCAGATATGTAAAGAAAATATATTTTTCATTACTCATACTCTGAAAGTAGGTCCGAAGTTGCCTGTGGAGCGAAGGGAAAATAGCCCAATACACCCTAGGGTGAGCGTTTTCAACTGACAGACAACTGAAAAATTAAGAAAAAAAAAGAGCTATTTTCACATTTCTATGTAACCATGATCTAACTTCCTATACAGCCACTCCATTACAGCGCGATGTAAAATTGAAATAACATAAAGAAATGCACCCATTAATTAAAGAGTATATTTTTTAAATTAATTTCCTTGTATTCGTAATGAAAAGCACAGAGTTTACCTAGGGGTTCAGGAGTTATTTAGTCCCTCGACCTATTGGCGCCCTCGCCGCGCTCGGGCACCAAACCCAGTCTCGGGACTGAAATAAGTCACTTTCACCCCTAGGGTAACAATGTACTATCTTTCATCTGAATTTTGCCGCGATCCGCGCTGTCGGTAAAACAGTGTAGGCGTCAGGTGAAGAGAATCGTGCTGACTGTCAAATTGTAGGTAAACATAATAAGAGTATTGTAAGGATTGTATTGTAAGGATAAATAATAGATGTTAAAAAGGATTGAAGAATAAACTTTATATGTCGTTTCTTTGTATATCGAAGCAACACCACATAAGTTTGTTTCATTTGACAATAATCTTTTAAAAAGAAAAAAATTTAAAAAGAAAATAATCGACCTTATAAATACAAAAGTCACGTTAGATTTTTTTATATTCTAAATCGGGTCCGAATAAGTATATTATAAGTATTTTTCTTAAATTTTATTCCTACTCGACGTTTCGGCACGGGTTACACCAGCCGTGGTCACGAGTTGACCACGAGTTGAAGCATTTGATCTTCACATTCGAAAAGGCTGCGCCACACTACACTAACAATGTCCAACACTAACCTTAGTAAATTGTTTACGAAGAGTAAATTTTGTAATCGCTTCAGTCTTCGGTTAGCTTGTTTTAAGTGGACTATATCTGGACAGAGGACGACATAAGGGAAAACGATGTAGTTACCTGCAGCACCTACAGATTTTTATCACGTATCGTTAAAGCAAGCACTGTGCAGCGTGTAAAGCGCACTGCAGTTAAGAGAGGTAACACAACAAACTAGGACATAACAATAAAGTTAGGATGACCGTTCAGGGAAACTCAAAACATTACAAGGAATAGTAAGTAGCTCAACTCAACTATGTTCTCAAAATCACTCCCTACGTGTGTCGATCTCACTCTACAAACAATATCACACCAACACAGTTTGTATACGTATATCACCCAGCCGGATTGACACCAAACACGATCTCCCGGTTTTATCATTAACCAACTTTCCTCAATTAGAAACTAAAGTAACCAATGGAGAGACAATATTTTTGGGCCAGATGAAAAAGACGAGTCTTTAAATGGAAACCATCTATCTGGAATCTGTATTTCGGATGCGTAGAGGCGCCCTTCGGTTGGATAGATCAACAATATCAATCTCATAAACAAAACGATGTTTGTCATGGCGAAAGCCTCTCCTTTCTTTTGGACTGTCATTAATTGAAAAACGTCTAGGGTTCAACTCATTTACAACTATACATTGTTTCAATTAATACATCTTATAAATCTTAATGTTTATTTTTTTATTTACTCTTACAACATTAACTTTAGTCAACATTTGGGTTACGTAAGTGAAATATACGTTTCTGTAGGCGAAGAGCAATTTGGTCGATATTATAAAAAATCAACTACTGTTTGTACTAGATACTGAAATTTGAGCCGTTGAAGATAACAGGTCCTGGATAAAGGAAAGGATAATTTTATTGTTGATAGCGTTATCATAGAGGATACTTAGAAGTAATAAGCCGACATTTTACTGGCATAATACGTTTCCATTTCGGAGAGAAATTCTTTTGAACATCTTTAAGGGATGAGAGATTTTTTTATATTTTTTCTGTGAAATTATGAAATGACTCCTAAATTATTTTTCAACGTTCTATCTTAAAGCAGCTAATCCCTAACGATCATTAGTTCCAATTAATCCGACCTTCACTTAAAGGGCAGGATTTTTCTAAAAAAATTGTTGACTTTATATGAGAAAGGGAAAACTTTCGGCTCTGCAGTACCTACCCATTTTCCATATCGGCATGCTGATTCTATTAATATAACTAAGTCAGTAATTTTTGTTCTTCGTTTGGATTTTATCCGAACTCCGACATTTATTACGATACATTCTTAGTTAGGCGATTTATGTAATTCATTCTAATGAAAGGATGAAGGTGGACACTGCAATTCCACAGCCGTTGGGGGCACTCTACTGGCCAAATTACCCCGCTCTCACAGAAGAATACCGTAAAATGCACTACATTTGACATTTTATCCTATTCCCCCTACAATGTACGTATGTGTTTCAGTAGTAAGTAAGTAGTCAGAAGTTCAGTAGATATGCCAGAGCCCATTTCCATCCCAGCCTATCCCTCTCCAATTTCCCAACCCTTTCTGTAAACCTATTCGTAGACCTAAATCTCCAAAGATGGGCAGCGCATCTGCTGGCATGCTAATGTTTGTCATTCTGGATTAAAAATGTTGCCATATATCGCTGGTATTCATGGCCGATTGCACCACCGGGTGGACTGTCTACCGGTCTGCCAGCTTCATTCTATAAAAGAAACTCCTCTCTCCATGAGTAATTTGTTTTCTAAATGACGAATCAAACGAATTAGCTGTAATCAAATAAAAATACACTCATAACATAAGTCAGTAATATTTATCGGCCTACAAATATGCAATCTCGTTGTTTATTCGTGCAACACCATATAAAATCCAATAAACACACCTAATCGTATAGGCACGCACACTCGTTTGCACAAACTTTATTTAATCGTGTGCCGACCCGTCGAGTAATTTCAACGAAAAAAATGTATGAATGAATGAATTCAATTGACTCGAATTGAAGATAAATTTTAGATGAAAAATGTTATTTGGTCGTAAAATGTTTGTGGAATGAATAAAATAGATGGCATGTGCCATTCGAAAAAGTAAATTCCGATATTTATCGTGTGTTTTGGAAAAAAATATTTAGGCAAAATTTGTATGAAAAGTTTGATGAGCCCTCCCTATCCAAGAACATATCGTTCATATTGATCTCATTTTTTTTTAATTTGAAAATATAGAAGCTCAGGCGTATTTTTTCTAACTATTGAACCGTTTTGAGCTATCGGCGAACTTAACTCTTTTTGCATATATAGACCCAAACTATTTTTGCAGAATATTTTCTTAGGTTTTCGCGATTACTATACATTGCAATTAAACAACTTTTAACGGTTTAAATCGCGTATATTTGACATGATTTATATCCCGACGTTTCGAACACTTTGCAGTGGACGTGGTCACGGGGTGACTAATTGATTTTATTTGTCACTTGAGTTATTAAGAAATTATTACTACCGTCTGAAATTTTTTGAACTACCGTCTGAAATTTTTTAATCATAACATTCCCTATGCACGCAGTATTCGCTCACGGTGTCCAGAGGTCTTGCAGTATGGCGTTGGCCTTGTGATTTAATTAATTTAATGACTGGATCCCAAGCTGGTGGTACTTGCCAACCATCTTCTCTATTGAAATTTGGGTGTTTCTTAATTTCAATAGCCTCGCGTAACATTCTTGGCATGTACCGGGTCTCTCTAGCGAGGATTTGTGGATTATCAAATCGAATGTAATGGTTGGGTTTGTCCAGAGCATGTTCACAAACTGCAGACTTGGTCGAGCGTCTGTTCTTCATGTCAGCTATGTGTTCTTTTATCCGGATACCGATGCTCCTCTTTGTTTGCCCAATGTATGATAACCCGCATTCACAATCAAGCTTGTAAACACCTGCATCTTGTAGGGGGATATTGCTCTTGACCGGTCTTAAAAATTGGCTAATTGGATCCTGACAACCTGACAACTCTCTTGGTCATACTGTGTATAGGAAACCCACCCATACAGATAAATATCTCAATGGTAACTCCCATCACCATCCATGTCAGTTGACTACCGTAGGCAAATCTTTGTTACAGAGAGCACACGGCATCTGTGACACTGACCACCTCGAGGAAGAGCTTCTGCATGTGAAACAAGTACTGCGAAGCAACAATCACAAACTCCCACGAATGCGTCACAGAAGCCGCCCCAAGCCTCCTACAGTTGAGCGACAACCTGCCATCTTACCATACATCAAGGGCATCACTGACAAAATTGGCAATATCTTAAGACGAGCTTCAATTAAAACTTACTTCAAGCCGCACAAGAAGATTAGCCAATTTTTAAGACCGGTCAAGAGCAATATCCCCCTACAAGATGCAGGTGTTTACAAGCTTGATTGTGAATGCGGGTTATCATACATTGGGCAAACAAAGAGGAGCATCGGTATCCGGATAAAAGAACACATAGCTGACATGAAGAACAGACGCTCGACCAAGTCTGCAGTTTGTGAACATGCTCTGGACAAACCCAACCATTACATTCGATTTGATAATCCACAAATCCTCGCTAGAGAGACCCGGTACATGCCAAGAATGTTACGCGAGGCTATTGAAATTAAGAAACACCCAAATTTCAATAGAGAAGATGGTTGGCAAGTACCACCAGCTTGGGATCCAGTCATTAAATTAATTAAATCACAAGGCCAACGCCATACTGCAAGACCTCTGGACACCGTGAGCGAATACTGCGTGCATAGGGAATGTTATGATTAAAAAATTTCAGACGGTAGTTCAAAAAATTTCAGACGGTAGTAATAATTTCTTAATAACTCAAGTGACAAATAAAATCAATTAGTCACCCCGTGACCACGTCCACTGCAAAGTGTTCGAAACGTCGGGATATAAATCATGTCAAATATACGCGATTTAAACCGTTAAAAGTTGTTTAATTGCAATATTTTTGCAGAGTTTAATTTCAATCAGTTGAGAACATTTTTTGCGAACAGACTGTAGTTATTACCTCGTGTAGATGATTTTATTGGATTTACCTTGCCACTGAGTTGTTACCTCTCCCTTACACGTACCAATCTGGATCACCGATCAGAGTTCGATGTTCAGGTGCTAGCATCAGATGTCCTGGGCGTATAAGAATTTTCTAGTCTTCGTAATTCTCATTGGTAATTGTGGTTTAAGATAAAAGTTGGTGATGTCATGTCACTTCATGTCCTTCGTCCATTTTTTAATTGCAAATGAGCAGTGTGTCTAAATTCTCGAACATACGAGTTTCCTCACGATGTTTTCGTTCACTGTCGAGCTGTAATCATTTAAAAAATCAGTACTTTCTTAAGTAAAACCAGTGGTACGAGCCGATGATTTGAACTCACGACCTCACGAATGAGAATCGAGAATAGATTCCGATACTCTTAGGCTATCATCCTTTTAAAATTTATTGTTACTAGCTCCGCGGAGACTAAAAATGCTCGAGAACTAAAAAAAATCTGTAGTATGTGAACCCACCAAGCCACATAGTGGATTATGGTCCGAAACGCCCTAGTGATTTACTAGGGGAGCATTATGCCCTAGTGATGTATGGCCCTGCAATAGAATGTCAGGGAATGATTCCGAGTGTATCTAAAATTATTAATACTTTCTTGAAAATGTTTCAACGAATAGGCTTTACAAAAAGTGGAACTAGACCACTTAAAATTTTATGGTATACGTAATTTACAATATCTAACTAACACTGAAATATTTGGTCAGATCGTCGCGTGTCCGTCAAGAGTCCGTTGCAGGTTGCGTGTCGAGCTGTCATTGTAACTGCCGACAAAACGCTATATAATGCGGTAAATGTCGCACATTGTAATTTTCTTTTAATGTAACGATATATAACAGTCCATTCAGAACAAATGCCTTCTATAGTAGTTACTGTCTTTTACAAGAATAATCTAACGCGCGGGTTCATTATTTTCAGAGCAAGCAAGTTTCCTTAAGATGTTTCCACTCATCGCCGAGCTGGAAATAAAATTTACAAATCTTTCTTCATTATAAATTCAAAATTCAAGACCTTGCGGTTATGAAATCGAGGATGACAAAGTCGAGTCAGTGATACACGGTGATCATGATAGTCGATGATGATGATAAGTCGGTGAGCAGTTTGCTTCACTACTTAAAAATTGCAACTTTTGCTTCTTCTTTTTCAATTCACTTTATAACAAATTGAAAGAATTCTTAGTATCAAAAAGTTTTTGTGATTCAGGTATCAGGTAAATGTTTCGAATAAAATGAATAATTATAATATTTTTATGTTTCTTTGATATGTGTGATTATTAAGTTCTAAAATTTCTACCGCTAATGAAAATGAAATTAATTTTTTATTAAATTTGCTCTAACGAGACTCATTTCTGATACTCTTATGTGTGTAAGACCTATTGTAACCACATGAAGCAATTACCAAAAAAAAAATATTTATAATCGTTGGATTTATAATTTATTTTACGTTACAGCCAGGAGAATTTGTTTGCATATTGAACGGTTGCAGTGTTTAATTTCAAAGACGAATATAATAGGTCAGGTAGCGATTATTGCACGCAGTGCGGTGACCCATATCTCAAGTTAGACCACCTTAGAGTAATTCTAGTACTCGCTGAAATGCAATGGTTTTGTACCACTGGATATCACAACACAGATATACAGTACTATAACATAACTAAGCTCTATTTTAACGGATTGAAATAAAGTTGTATTTTAATATATAAAATTAAATTAATAAAGTTATGTAAGTTATAGAAACGACTATTAGAAGTTCAACGTTCAATGCCAACTTCGACGTAAATCGCAGCGATCTCCCGCCATTGCTGTGTAATCGCTGCGTGCAGTTATAATAAGCGTACAGGACTTGCCGCCGTTCCAATTTCAAATTTTGCGTCTGTATGTGTGAGCGAAGACTTGTTCCTTTGTACAGCGTTACTTTACTGTTTACCTTGTATATGCAGAGTGTAGTGTACGTCCGGTATATTTGCATGCAAATGTGCCTGACCACCGGAACATGCCGATGCATCACCTCGCTATATAAACAACTTATCTGTGCGGATTTTTCGCACCGCCTTTGTGGTTGTTTTTATCAGATATTTTACTGGAACATTCAGCTTTTGTTTCTAGATTACGGCATTATATGGAAAGCAAAAGGCATGAACGATAAGGATATTGCGTTGGACAAATTGAATTAACGTGCAAACGTAAAACATCAACTTTACAGGAAAAAATAAAACGAGAAAATTTTTAATACCGCGCAATCAGTTTGAAATAACTATTTTAAAAGTATAACGAAATGAAAAGTAACTACCTTTGAAGATATAAGAATTTAATTTGGAGAAAGGGTTGGGAAAATGGGGAGAGATAGGATAGGATGGGAACGGGATCTTACATATCTCACTCACTACCGAAATACGTAAGTACATTGGGGAAATAAGATATATTATTTGTTCAAATTTAACCCGGCTAAGTGTTATCGTTGAAGCGAACCTTTGAAATTTTATACATAATCTGATGATTGTCGATTTATCAAATGGTATTCATCGCAAGTCTAACAATTCGATCTTACATACGATAGATCAAACTATAAGTTCTTAGAACTGGCTACTGTAACATGATAGAAAAACAACAAATTCTAATTTTGAAAATGAAATGTGCTCGATTAAATTTTCACAAGAAGAAACGTGCAAAGTAACAATACACAAAATCGTAAACGTAACGACCTGGAAAATGCATTGTTTCATTTTAACGTGTTTATTCGGGAGTTTTAAAACACGTTCAGTGCTTTACGAAGTGTGTCCAAGAATATTATTTACTTTTATGTGATGCGTTTCCCTAGAATAAAGATTTGAATTAAAATTAACAAAACTAAAGAAATTGCAATTAAACAACTTTTAACGGTTTAAATCGCGTATATTTGACATGATTTATATCCCGACGTTTCGAACACTTTGCAGTGGACGTGGTCACGGGGTGACCCCGTGACCACGTCCACTGCAAAGTGTTCGAAACGTCGGGATATAAATCATGTCAAATATACGCGATTTAAACCGTTAAAAGTTGTTTAATTGCAATGTATAGTAATCGCGAAAACCTAAGAAAATAAAACTAAAGAAAATTGACAACAATAAAAATGAAGGAAACTAAACTTCTAAAAAAATTGAGGGTATGCCACATAGGCTTTATACAATAAATACATAATACAAAACTGCAAAAAATATACATTTAGTAAACCCGTTTATTCGGTGGTTCATCGAAGATACGTTTCATACGTTTATGAAGATACGTTTCATCGATTTATTAACTACCACTTTTACTCAACAAAAAAGGCCTCTTGAGTATAAGACGTTAACCTTCAGGCTATATAAGACGTCATTCAATTAGATGGATCGACGACTTGAATTAAGGTAGAAAAAAGTACAAAACTAACAATATTTAAAAAAAATACGGGCTTATGAACAGCGATACTTCAATAATTAAATACTAGTTTTCAATTTATACGTATGCTTTTTCATATTGAATTAACTTAAAAACCTAGTATTTCAAATGAACTCCGTTAACTCCTTTTTAACTGCTGGATATGGGCTTTAGGATGTAAGCCCTTAAAACGCCACGCTAGGCAAGCGGGTGGCAACCCTTTCACTCTTTTAGAGGTGAGGTGGTTCCTCAAGGTTTGTGGTAGCTGCTTTGTTATCCCTTAATCGCCTTTTCCAACACCCACGGGAAGAGATGCGGTGATGGTCTTCTAAAGACGACCGACACCACACGTCAGCCGATGTGATTATGAACTGATATCGAACTATATTTAATTAATAATCACACTGCAAATATTCTAAAGAAGCTTTAAACAGAAACTGTATATTAGTAAACAGATTTATCTACTGTCACAGTAAACACAGTTTTAGTAAACAGTGTCTACTGTCTTGTTCAAAGTTGCACCATCGATCGCGAGAAAACTTTAACTGGAGTACTCGATGTGCTTTGAGGGAGCCGTTGAATTTTGTATGAAATACCAGATGCACTTGGCACCGGCGAAGATAGATGATATTTCCTTGCAACTTATGTCTGCTCGCCTTATAAAATATGTACGACGTATTTTCTCTTTCAATGTTACATTCGCCTGGTACTTTCAATTCTAGAATGATCGATTACACCTATCGAATACGATTTCAGCTAAATGACTTCGAGATTGTATCGTACAACATTCCAATTTTGGCGAATAATATTTTCACCATTAGATCCCCATCCATCTACGATATTAACAGCAAGGCTATCAATCAAACCTATCGATAGTATTGTACTGGAAATATTTGATAATTGAATGTAGTGAATAGCAAATACCTGAACAACATTTTAATCAAGCTATCCAATCAGAAACGCGTAATAGTTCAAATTTCAAACTTCGATTCAAACTCATCAGGAGCTATTGGATCGTGTATCTGAACGTGCCCGATTGCCACAATGCAATGTTACATTTACCATTGTAATTAGAGCCATATCTGTACCTCTATTTACCCATGAAAACTAGACTAGTCTAATAAATAAGGAGGAGGGAAAGGTCAAGTTAAATTGGTGACACTGATGTGCATTCCCTTAATTCTGTTACACTCCAGACACAATGTAACCTGGAGGTTTTTGGAACGCTAAACTAGGTCACATTGTCTTTTATATTTCACTGTAGCTATTATATTGGCCAGTCAAGAACGGCGTAGCCCAATAGGACCACTAATATAAAAGAGAAAAGATGTAGATCAAATATCCTGTAGAATTGTAGTTTGATAAGTTAATACTTAATTATATTCTGTTCATATGTTCAATCTGTATAAAGTAATTTAAAATTCTTTGCATTATGTTGTCTTTCTCAGTTTCGTTAATATTTTTGTTATTTTAGATATGTAAGTATGTTGCGGTCATGAATAAAATAATTTCATTTATTTATTCCTATAATCTATATCTATACTAATATATAAAGAGGTAAAATTGTGTGTTTGTGGGTATGTTGAGGGCAATCTGAACTACTGAACCGATTTCAAAAATTCTTTCACAAATAGGAAGCTACATTATCCTTGTCTAATATAGGCTATATTTTATTTTGAAATTAAAAAAAAAAACCCTTATAAACCGGAGCGAAGCGAGGGCGGGTCGCTAGTAAATTATATAAAGGTTACATAATTTTATTTTCCAATTGAAAGTCAATTACATGTCACATCAAGTTCCATGCATTTACGCGGTCGTCGAACCCATGTGTTTAATTAAAAGACGTCCAATTAAAAAGTGACGACTGCGACTTAATTGCCTGAACGACTAGATGGCATCTTTATATCTATGCTAATAATATGAACATGTGTATCTGCTGGGCGCACTCGACTGGCCTCGTTACCCCTCTCTCACAGAAAACTACCTTGAAATGTAGTGCATTTCCTACTTTATCTTATTTCCCTAATGTACGTACGTGTTTCGGTAGTGAGTGAGATATACCAGAGCCCATTCCTATCCTATCTCTCCCCATTTTCTCAATCCATTCCTTAATCCGCAAAGATAGGCAGCGCATCCTGGGGCGTGCCAACATTTGTCATTCTAGACTGAAGTTGGCATGTATCTCGGATGTTCAAGGGCTACAGTATCCACTTTGCTTCAGATGGACTGTATACTCGTCTGCGGACTTTTGTCTATAAAAAGAAATATATAAACTCCATTGAATCAAATCATTTACAGTTTTCTGAGATATAAAGTATTTATTTTGTATGAAACAATATTTATTGATTACTATTTGATTTTTCTTATAGGAAAGTAGGCGAATGAGCAAGCGATCCCACGTGATGGGGACGTGTTACCGCCGCCCATGGACACCTGCGCCGCCAGGAGGTATTCACAGCTTTCTTGAAGAACCCCATATCGTAGCTTAATGGAGAGACCTCTTGAGATAGTTCGTTCTACAGTCTACGGATTCGTGGTATAAAATGATTTTTGGACCAAACAGTACGCGACACCTCCGTATCGAAGAAATGCGAATAGACCGCACTTCTGTGATGGGAGGTGCGGTTGTAGAAACCCGAAGTGGGAATAAAATTGGACAATACACTGTCTTGTCATCAAAAATTTATTAATTAGGTATTTATCTAAAAGAAATGTTGAAAAATTTAGGTAACTCATTTTCACTAATAACTTCTTTCTCCAATAAAAACATATATTTTATAGTTTCTATTTTTCTATGAATGTAGTTTAATATGTAAATAACTTTTATTAACACAAACTGTAATTAATTACTGTTAACGTTATTCATATTGACTAATTGTTTTTCCTATTCACAGTAATCGTATATAAGGTCTCCGGTTTCTTCCTACACTAAGGGCGCGTGTATTGTGTATTTGACATGATTTTTTTCTCGCCGACACAATATGGTCGCCGCTCGGCGGCCGCGCGGCCGCCGCTCAGTCGTCGCATGCACCTCTCTACGGACCGGGCTATTATAGCAATATGAGCTCTATTTATTTAGCAACAACATTTTAAATTAAATGAGAAAAAAATATGGACGTGGCGGCAGAGCGGTCACCGCGTGGCGGCCGCGCGGCGACCGCGTGGACAGCGTACGGCGGCCGGGTGGCGGCTGCGTAGCAAATAGAGTTCACACCCGCCATTATCAAACATGAGACCGCGGCGACTGCGCGGCGGCCACACCAATATTTTCGCGTCATTTACCCGCAGCCTGATGCTTTCGAAAACATTAACTTATTTAGTGCCGTATAAAATAAACGATTTGTTTTCGAAAGCCAGTAATTAAATGCCGCATTAACAATTTCATATTAACATCAATGCAACGTCAGTGCAACAACATTGCTGAATTTCGTAATTTTATTTAACGTCCTAATTATGAACGATATTTCAGTTTGATAACTACTTAAAATTACTTATCTTTATCTAACAATTAGAACTGCAAACTGGTTAGAAAGATGTTGATGATTTGATTTTAATTAATTAATTTTCTTCTACTGATAAGTAAAATGATTATGCCTATAACGTCCCACTACTGGGCACAGATCCACCACGGTATCCGCAAGGCCGTAGGCTGTGGAACGAACTGCCTCAAGAGGTCTTCCCATTAAACTACGACATGGGGTTCTTCAAGAAAGCTGTGAATAGGATTTTGCAAGGTCGGTGGCGCGCCCATATACCCCCTGGTGTTGCAGGTGTCCATGGGCGGCGGTAACACTTACCATCACGTGAAACCGCTTGCTTGTCCGCCCTCTTCTCTATAAAAAAAAAATCCAACACGTGGGCCCAGTGGACCATATCTTCCAGATTTTTTTAATTTCTGAAGCATACGGATTTCCTTACGATGTTTTCCCTCACCGCCGAGCAAGTGACATTTTTTTTAAATTGTCATCTGCCCTACTTGGAACACATAGGTGTGTTTTGATGACACAAGTGTGTTTTGATGACATTCAAGAAAAAAACAAAAAAAATGTGATCATTGATTTAAAATCAAACTAAAAAAATGTAGTTTTGGTTAAAAAAAAACTATTGTTTATTGTTTTTGTTTGTTTTTAATTTCTGAATATAATGTTAGTTATACTTTCGTTAAAAATGTTACTTAGAATGTCTTAGAATGTTACTTAGAATGTCTTAGAAAATGTCTTCTCTTCTTAGAATTTTCTTAGTATTGTTGAGATGATTTTCAATTACAAGACGCCACTTAACAAATGAAAGAAATGTAAGTGTGACCACAGACATCTTCGTTACTATTTTTCTAATTATTATCAGGATAAATAATTATCAAATACTTATTATTAATTAATAGCTTAGTATTTAAACTATTATTAAACATCAAGAGCGTTACTTTAACTTTTAATAATCTTTTGCCAGAAACAACAAGCAAGACAAATATTGTGTTTCAATTTTTCCATGTTGTGGTGAAAACAACAGGTTCAGGAATGGTCGCTTTGTGTTTAAAGTTGACCGCAATTTTAAATTGTCTCAGTCCCCACGGAACATACTCGTATTATGGGCATAGCTGCGGTCACCAGTTTCACTGACCGCTTAAAATGTGAATAATGAACAAAAAGGATTTAAGATATATTTTTTTTACTCTTTAACTATTAATATTAACTATTATTTTTAGCTTTAAACCTTTTGAACTGCTTAATTAGCTACAGTTTTTAGATTTTCTTTTTGTAATACTTGTATCACTTATCCGTCATTACTTTTTACCCAACAGTGGAGCGGCATAGATTGATGTTGTGCCGTAAATAGGTTTGTTTGTGACGCATTCAAATTAAGCAATGGAATAGCAATGAGCCATTAATAGTGTTGGCAGTTCGCGCAATTCTTGCTTATATAGTTTATGCTTTGTTTTAATAGTGTTATTTGATACTAATATTTTTTTTTTCGAATTATGAAATCAGAAGAGTTACGCAACCATAAAATCCATAAACCTGTGTCTCTCTACTGCTGAATATTGGCTTTTTCCAAGGACCATCACCACACACGCTGTTCCGCTCTTCACGACTTTCTAAAAGTGTTCATTCAATCTGACCGGAGGACGTGACAATATAAAATAAAAAAAAAGTAGATAAAATAACAAACATTCATAAACGCTAACCTAACCTAACCTAATAAACGCCGCCAACGTCTCTTTCTGCTCAATAGCCTACACATTGACATAGGTTTGGAGCAATCAGCCGCAGTCGATGTTCGCGCCGCTTTTTGTTTTGGCCACGTTTATCAACGTGGCCGTTAAGCCCAAGACAGATGTAGACTAACAGATGTTAGTCTACATCTATGCAAACTAACAACTATGCAATTACAAAGACTACAAACACGGAAGAAAACTATGCAATTACAATCTCTCTTCGCGCCGTACCATGTTCATTTTGGATTCGGATACCATAGACGCCAACACCAAATCCCCAGTGCAAATATGTAGTTTATAAAAAAACAATAACGATCGGGTCGCGACCCTAGGGAAGTGTTTGCGGCGACACGGCGGTCGCGTCGTGGCTGGCGCGGCGTGTGGTCCGGCTGTCCTGGAGTCTCCCGGCTAAGTTTCGACATTTACTATAATCATTTTCATTTCTTTTATTTCTTCCCCAATTATTCGCACAATATTCATAGTAAACATTGTCGGTGATTTCATAAAGATTAACACAGAAATTTCTACAATATCGAAAATTATTTCAAAATAAATAAATATCAAATTATTTACGTTATTCAGATTGTCATTGCACTTTAAAAGTTTTTGCGTTATTTTATGCTATTTTGACATTCCAAAAAATAGCCTTTTCTATTTTAAATGTTAAAAATTAATTAAATTAAAATTTTAACATCATTCTATATTAAAAATTAAGAATGATTTAAATATTACATGTTCAAATGTTGCCTGCACACTTGTCTTAATAAACAGAAAACATGCATCTTTCATTAAAATTATATTTACAAATTTAATGGCTCAATTAAATATCCGTTTTCGATTATAAATAATATTTTTATGGCTACTGCACCACCTACCGGGAGCGCGCTTTGAATCAAATGAACGACGTTAATGAAATTCAATAAACGTTTTACTTTATTACCTGCTACTTACAGACATTAATCAATAATTAAATTTTATGTTTAATTTTATAGTTCTGTTTCATATCTTTCATTACCTATACGGTAATTTCATTACCAGTAAATTGATCAGAGAACACGTGTAATCCTATAATAATAAACAAAAGGATTATTAATTGTAGTAAATGGACTAAAGCTTGCTCTGAATATTTTACAAAGCCTTATGTGTTTTTTTATTCATTAGCTTTCTATTGTAGCCTATAGATTATTCTGAACCGTTATCAGGAATAATGTACCGGATAATAATTCACATTATGAAAAGCAGGCTAAGTACTTGTCATAAATTTGTCATATCTATTAAAAATCAGTCCGTTCCAAATTTCTAATAATCGTCTCAAACAAGAGAAAATCTTTTTCTGACTTCCGTCATTATCACCGTAAAAGCAACATTTCTAATACTAGGTATTATAGCATTCAAACAATATGCACAAAATGTTCTTTTATAGAAAATATAGTAAGTGAGCAATCGACCAGCGGCTCACTGAATTGTAAATTGTTATCATGAACTACCTACAGATATATAAAACATAGATATATAAAGTCGGAATTATAATTCGATTTCACATTTGACATTAGCTACTGTCATTTTGTAAAATAATGATACCACATATAATAGTGTAGTGATGAACACAAAAATCGATAAACAATCGCGATTTATGTTTATGTAATCATAATATTGGTGTGCCAATTAAAGACTAAATTATTGATTTTTATTTAAATAAATACATAATTATTCATAACAATTATTTATTAATTAGTAACCGCTGCTTTATTTTATAAAAAGTTAATATATTTGTTTTTTTTTATATTAAAAACAAAACTTATAATAAAAGAGCCTAGATAGTTTTCTGTATTGGCAACCCGTGCGCGCTCGTGCAGCTATCGCCATTTTGTTTATCTTGTCATTCGGCTTCATTCTCCTAGTCTGACTGCACGAATATCTCGTTTCATTGCGAATCGATATTTTGTTATTTTGTTGGGTTTTTGTTAAAGTTTTGTTACGTTGTGTTTGTTGTTACGTTTATAGTTTTTTGTGAACTTTGAGTGAATCTATTTGTTTTGGTTTTCCATCAAAATGGATCCTCCGCCAAGTACATCACAAAAAGACGTGGATGTTTTCTTGTCTCCAAAAAAAAAACGTCCACGAAAAGCTTTCACTGTTACTGAAAAAGTAATGATCCGCAACGCATATAAGTACGTGAAAAATGAAACTTCTGCGCAATTGGAGGCCTTTGAAGTTGTGGAAGAAAATGAATGTATGAACAAAGTTGCTCACATATTGGGAATAACCTCACGCTCTGTTTGTAACGTTTTGAAGGAAGTAAATAAAGGTGCGCCGCCAACTCCCCCTAAAAAAACTGGACCAAAGCGAAGTTTCAAAGATAAAATTGATGAATTTACATTCTCCGCAATACGACGAATAGTTCATCAGTTCTTTTACCGAAATGAACCTCCAACCATTGCAAAGGTTAGTCAATCAGTCAGACAGTATTATTTTATACCTACATCTTTTATATATAAGTAATGATTCCAAACTATTATAAAATTTACTATTTCAGATTTTACAAGTGATGAACGATGATCCAGAAATGCCCAAGGTTTCCAAAGACACCCTCAGAAAAATTTTGAAGCATCTTAATTTTAAATTTGTTGCACGGTCACGCAAGAGCACACTTATTGATCGAAATGATATAATAACATGGCGCCAGCGTTACTTGCGATCTATATGTCAGTTTCGACGAGAAGGGAGACATATATATTATCAAGATGAAACTTGGGTTAACGCAGGTAAGGCTAACATTTTGAATTAATATACATTTACATTAAATTTAATAGTAATATTGAATGTTCATGTACTATATGTGATTTAAGGTCATACTGTAAAAAAAACTTGGGTGGACAAGCAAGTCACATCATCTCGGCAAGCGTTTTTGGAGGGACTGACCACTGGATTAAAAAACCCATCTGGAAAAGGCAAACGTCTCATAATTAGCCATATAGGTAGTGAAGAAGGCTTCCTGGAAGAGGGGCTCATGATTTTTGAAGCAAAGAAAAATTGTGAAGATTACCATGATGAGATGAATGCAGTTTGTTTTGAGGAGTGGTTCGCTGGAGTCTTACCAAAATTAAGACCAAACTCAATTGTGGTGATGGATAATGCACCTTACCACTCCCGAAAATTGGAAACGGCACCAAAAATGAGCTGGAAAAAAGCTGCCATTCAAGACTGGCTTTTAAATAAAAATATTCATTACGAACCAGATATGGTTAAAGCTACGCTTTTAGAACTGATTCCACATAACGAGTCTTTTAATAAGTACGCTGTAGACGAAATGGCAGCACAACATGGGATCACGGTTTTAAGACTGCCCCCTTACCATTGCGAGCTGAACCCTATCGAATTGATATGGGCTCAGGTAAAATTGACAGGATTCAAATTGACAGACGTGAGAAATTTATTTGAGGAAGGCATTCAAAAAATTACGGCCACCGAATGGTCTAAATGCGTATCCCATGTTGTCAAAGAAGAGGAAAAAATGAGTAGGCTAGATATGTTAATTGACAATATCACAGACACATTTATAATAAATGTTACAGAAAGTGACAGCGATAGCGATAGCGATGACGGCGACGATTTATAAAATAAAATATTACCATAATACATCTATTTGTTTTATTTCTCATGTTCCTTCATGATCACATTTATTTATTTATTTCACACACAATTATTAAAGAAAACTCTCAGATCCGTAATAAAATTAATCGTCATAACTAAATTATCCGTTCACAAATATTTAATTTCCTGATATACTTAGTTTACGAGAATAAAATTATAAACGAGAAGAATCGATCCGGAAATATTCCATTTCCGTATCGAATAATTTCGCAACGTTACTATTTAGTACTTGTCATAACGTTGCAACACTGAAATTGTCAAATCTGGAATAGAATTAAAATTCCGACTTTAGATCTGCATATATAAAACAATAGGCGAATGGGGCACGCGGCTTAATTTAATAAAGAATGGAAGCTATATACCAATATATCTGTGAGAAAATGTTAGTCACTTGCTTATAGCTTATTCGACTAAATAAATCTCAAATTGATATCCACATACACTAATACAAATTTATGGCGATTATTTTAGCCCACCACTAAATCCATGTCAACGGTAATGAGACACGTCGTTGGTAATGACCACTCAGTCAATATTCAGGATGTCGAGCGGCTAATTAGGACGGTACTGTCGATGGAGGCGACACGTCCACGAGACAAATGACGCCCAGGAATATTGGACTGAGCAGTTATTGTAGGCGATCACGTAGTTTTCAATATCGAACTAGTATTTGCAAAATTGTGACCTATATTTGCATAGGATAATTGTATAAAATTGAAACTTTAAAAATACCCGTGTTAAATACTTAAATTTTAAATTAAAGGAAGTAACTGTGTTTCGTAAAAAAATCAAAACTAATTAATTCGTGTAAAAATTATCAACAAAAATTACGTTTGTAACAAACATGACAAATGTTGACATGTATTACGAATGTCCATGAGCGACAGTATGCAATTACCACCTGGTTATGTTTCTAGTTATTTACCACCTCCTTTCTTTCAGTAATCTTCAGATGGTTTCTAGGAAATATATGAGATACGGCATTTTCTTTTATCTCATTATACACTTTACTCGGTCGGATGAGATGGGATGTAATAGAGTTATACAGTATAATGTGATGAGACATTTACCTCATTCTTTTATACTTCTTGAAAATGGATATAATGGAATGGGCAGTAAGAAATATATTTGGATGAAAGAGTTCAAATGTCCTCTTATACTCCCTATTCGAAGGGATGGGTTATAATAGAAAGGGAAAAAGGGCTCTAACGACTCTCACAGACTCCCGAAATATGCTTCTGTGAGAGAAGGGTAACTCGGCCAGTCGGGCGCGTCCAGTGGTTGTTAAATTACAGCATGCGATCTCGCCATTATTGCATCCATAATTCGAATGAAATAAATAAAAATCAATATATTGCATATGCAACAATCAAAGATATGATACAATATAAGATAATGAAAGGGATAATAATTCTGAGAACATACCCGTTACTCTTTAGGAAAGGCCCATACCCAGCAGTGGAGAGACATATGTTGTTAATATGGTACCCGTTAATCACACGTTAACGGTTAATCACACCCTTATTTTTAAATCCTCCCTTCATAATCATCCCTCATAAATACATATTCCAAGCAAACAATACATAAAACATTCGCTGTAGTCAAGTTCGTATATAATTAGTTTTGTAATATAACGCGAGTTGGTTTTCATTACAACTCGAAAGTAAACTTCGGGCAAAACTCGTAAAGTTAGCGCCATAAACGAAAGAAATTTCAGTGCAACATATGCATATAACAGTAGTGAAACTTTATACAAAAAACAAATATTCACCGCTTTTACAGCGTGGATTGAATTCGATCGTTATATTAGGTCCTTACCTATTAAATCGCCATTTTACTCGTTGGAAAAATTGAAATAAATATTCGTATGAAAATTTTATATTTAATTAATTGCCCATTATTATCTATGAACTTTTGCCATTTTAATGGAAGTTGATTGATGCCTCTGCTGTAGAACTCCTGGGTACGGGAATCGATGAATTCTCTGAAGACGTTTTTCACTACCTCATCAGAGATGATTTTTTCCCTTGTAAAAAGTTATCTAAAATCTGAAGAAAATGAAAATCAGTTGGAACAAGGTCTGGCGAGTACGGTGGGTGACGAAGAGTTTCCAGTAGAAGCTCCTGTAACTTTGAAACTCTCTGTCGTGAAGTGTGTGGACAAGCGTTATCATACAGAAGCAGTGGACTAGAGCGATTGACCAGACTCGGTCGTTTGATAGCGAGCTTTTCCATCGTTGTTTGCAGTTCTTCACATGTTTGCATTAATTGTTGTGCCAGATCTCAAGAAACTGTAGTGAATAATATCGGCACAGGATCACCGCGTCACTGTGAGAAGTCACAGAAGTCACTGTGAGATTTTTTTGACTCAGTTTATATTTAGGATATTGTTTGGCTGTGTCTCCTGGGTTCAATCATTGTGAGGAACGTTTACGATTATCACACAGGATCCACTTCTCATCAGCAAAGTTCAGCAAAGTAAGGCAAGCTTCTGTTTGCAGCTCACTTTCATTAAGCGCATACGATACCCCTTTCCAGATTTGACTCCAATGAATCAATATCATTTTGTAACTTTCAGCGAAGGCTGCTGCTAACTCAAACATGGTTTGAGATGAATCCTCTTCCAGTATTGTATTCAATTCGTCATTATCGACTTTAGTCTCCGATGGTCCACGGCAGAACGAAAACAATCAAACCAAAAACGCACCGTGCGTTCGATTGCGGTGTTTGGTCCGTACACATTGTTGATATTGGGTGCCGTCTGTTCTGCATTGCCTTGTTACATGTCTATTTTTATTAGATTTTTTACAGTTTATAAATATGTTACTAGTTGAAAGTGACTGAAGTTGAAAGTTGAAAGTGATGGTTGTGACATGATACGCTAAAAATCTTAATGTTGTTCTTAGCATTTTTTTTTCAATAATAAATGTTTTTGTATTGACAATTACTGTTGTTTTATTTGTTAGTCCAAAATAAATTTAATATATATATATATTTCTTGACATTTACAGAAATTCTACGCTTCCGGTATGGGCAGTGGCACATATACTGCCACCAAATTTTCCGTATATTTCCCAACGATTTTCCGAAATAAAACCTTCGTAAATTTCATAATAATATATTCTTATAAACATACTAAAATTTCGTTTTCCTACTATTTCCGGTTCTCTAGGCCTTATAAAGGGTTAACGCTTATAAAGGGCGGGTTAAGGGTTAACTCGTAAGCGTTAAAAAGTTAGACTATAATTTTCAGAATCGTTTAACGTACGAGTCGTTAAGGTTCTTTAGCGCTGATGAAGTGCTCAACGCTCAGCGCTCGTTTTTACAAGTTGAACCTACTGCTTCGGCCTTCGAGTGTTAGTGACCGAGTGCGTATATTCCTCTTTCGAAGTTTGTTTAAAGCTTTCATTCTGCGTGTTGTCTATATCTTGGTTTAAGATATATCCGAGGCGGTTAACCACAGTATATTAGTTTTTTAAAGGCAACATCGTAAATCTGGCGAGCAGTTATTGCAGCAATTACTATTTGTTTAAGTCACCGAAAATGAACAAGAGATAAGTTTTTAAACTGTACCTAGCTGAGATCAATTATTATTTTTAATATTTGTACCTCTATATTTTATAATATTTAGAAAACATGCAACATGACTTAATATAATGACTTATTAAGAACATTAATGTATAAAATAATAACGTGGAAAATAATGTTTAATAAGTAATAATAAGTGGTGATAACCTAGAGAGATAAGAACGGTAATAGCCTATCTACACTCTACCCTCATGCATACATTAGGTAATTCTCCGCCCGTAGCCACTGAGTTTCAATTCAAATACGAATTTAAAAAAAAATATTAGCGCTCGAAGGTGAAGGAACACATCATAAGGATTCTATTCCAGTATTAAAAAGATCTGGAACATGTGTATCCGCAATTCGCATCGAGCCCGCGTGCTGGATATTGGCCCGAAAGCTCCTGGTAATCTAAAAGGAATGGTCTGAGCCCTATAGTGAGACGTTGAAAGGTTGACATCGAAAGTGACACTTTTGCCTGTTAAAGTCCAAAAGACTATAAATTCCTTTCTAATACGAATATCTCCTATTTTCAATGTGTTCACACAGCCCATACACTTTACAACTAAGCCTATTCACATGGAGCACCTTACAGTGATAAGGGTTATAATGGAATAGCGTAACTTGATATTCCGCTTGTACAACTTATAGCCTTGACTGTGAACTAACAGATGTGTGGAGCTAAGTGAAAAGTTTCAGTTGTGAAAATAAAAGTGTGTTAGACAAAAGGCTACGCTATTTACACGTAGTGCAATTTAAAGCGATTATTAACAGTGTCTAATATGTAAATGGGCTATGTGAATGGTTTTAGTATTCGTAATACATTGTCTGTCAGGACTCCAATTCTCCAAAATCTTCATAAGCTACATATATGATAATGCAAGGTGTCATATTAACTTTAAACTAAAAATAATATATAGACGCATATACCATACTTACAATGTATTTATTTACCGCAAATCCATGGAAAAGTACCGCATAAAAGTACGCTATTAAATTATATAATCGTTTGCGTGTCTCCGACCTCCAAGGAATCATTGCCGGTAATCACGGCTTATTGCCCACCCTCATTACACCCTAATATATACCTATAAATAAATTGCCCACAATTGATTGTGCAATTATAGGATAATTAGTTAGATGAATTCTAACTGAAGTAATAAACAGTATCAGTTTTAATACGCGGGTGACTAGGTAAATTTTGAGATACAAAAAAAAGAGTTACAACACAAATATTTGATTCATTCGTCTAAACCAAGATTTAAAGCACTGGCGATACTCTTCTTTAGCGAGGTCCTCAACAGCTGCCATAAAAGCATTCCAAGCGTCCTCGGGGCTGCCGAAAAGAATACCATGGAGTTCAAGCTTCACTTTTGGAAAGAGAAAGAAGTCGCATGGAGCTTAATCAGGACTATAAGGATGGTGGCTCAATTCTTCGACCTCTGTGACCTTCAAAAACTCTTGAGTATGTTTTGCTTTGTGAAATGATGCATTGTCATGATACAAGACAATCCCTCTCAAACCTGTTTTAGGACGTTTTTGATTTAACACATCGAATACAGTTCGTAGACACACTTTACTGTACCATTGGGCATTAACAGTTTTTTGAGCGTTTAAAGAAATTGTCGCTAAATGGCCACCCACAGAGAAGAATGTCGTCACCTTTTTGCCCACACTGCGCCCACGTTTGATCTTCCTGGGAGGCTCTTCATCGGGAAACACCCAAACCGTTGACTGCCACTTAGTAAGTAGATCCAACTCTCATCTCTAGTAATAATATTAAATACCTTCCGTCTCTCTCCATTTTCAAATTTTATAATCATTTTCATGCACCATGTCACGCGAGCTTGAATGAGAGTGTCCATGTTCAGCAGTGAGTGAATGAGGAATCCAACGCGAACAAAGTTTCTTAAGTTGAAAGTGTTGGTGTAAAATTTCATGAATAACCGACGAAGAAATCTTAAGAGTCTTCCTCTATATGTTTGTAGGTAATTTTTAGGTCTTCATGCAACATTTTCTTTATCGTCTCGATGTTTTCATTCGTACAGAAGTCGCAGGACTTCTACTTCTCTAATCATCTTTCAAGGAAAATTTTCCCTCTTTAAATTAAGAAAACCATCTAAAAATTATTGCACGAGACGGTCGAGAGAGGTCCCAAAAAGCTGATACTAATCTTCACACTGTTTCATATAAACCAACTTTAAAATCGTATAGCACTGTTAATGTTCTCCTTCGAATTCCATTGTTGCAAAGAAAGGCGCGCGAAATGCAATAAAGGGATGAATACAACATTTTTATTTTTGCCTGTTTGATTAAATGGCTTTCGGAATTTCAGTTTCAAATAAATGATGTTTTAAAAACATTACGTACGAGTACAGTTAAATGAGTCCTTTATGAAATATAAGCATCTCAAAATTTACCTAGTCACCCTATGTACCAAACTGCAAAGTGAACAATTTTACTAATTCTATATCACATATACAGACGTTGTTGTGTCTAAGATCTCACGGCTATGTCTTCGGAACAAGGTAATGACGTGCCCCAAGACTCGCATAATGTGGCAATCCAGAAAGTTCCTACATTCAAAATCTGCAGAGTCGGAAGGTAATCACAACCAAATTAAGAGAGTAAGTAATGATGATCGAAAACCAATCAAAGTGGAAATGAGGTAGTATCCGACAATGCTGTTAGATATAGAATTGACAGATCTGTTGTGAGTGAGAATGTCGCTAGCCCTAAACAAGCAGCTCCAGTTCTGGTAGAAAGTGTATCCACAATCATAACCCCAACACATGGGGCCATTGGAAAGCTCTTTACCATTTTCGAAAGTACCCCTCCAGTTGCCTCGCCCACAACCTCCAATACGAACAAATGAGCAAAGTCATGGAGAAATATAAAAAGGCCATGTCATCCCTTATTGAAGAGTAATAAAGAACAGAAAGTGAGAAAAAGATTTTCAATAGAAGTTAGCATTGGAAAGAGATCAGGCATTTAATTATCTGAAAATATGGAAAATTCCTTCAATTTTTTTTTTTTGCAAAATATGGGAAATGCAAAAGGAATGCAATTTTAATGGAACGTAATGCTAACAATAAAAAATATGAGGACAGATTTTCCATGTTACAAGATTTTTTCAATTTAAAAGCAAGTGAAAATGAGAACTTGGATGTAAGCAACTGATTAATGAAGTCAACTGAATATCTTGAAAGCACGAGTATGTGTTGTTATTTTAACCCTAATTGGTGCTTCTTAGTATTTTCAGTACCATGTCAACTTGAAAACATTTGTTTTCATCGCTAAGTATATTTGTTAGATTCTAACATTTCAATTCTAACAGCGGGGCCTAGGCCTTCCTTTGGAGCCCGTTCTTGCAGGTCTGCCGGTAGAGACACTAAAGGTGCTCCTCTACTATTAAACGCAGGGACAACAGCGTTTTCTCTTTCGCCCATTTTTGCTTTATCCCGTTAAGCTGCAGGCATTATTTTGCAATAAATTTAACTAAATGGGTCCTCATGCTCTGTACTGCGTTATCCTTAGCATACAACGCTATACTGTGTTTTATCTGCAATTTTGCCACCGCCACGGTACAACACACTATAGCACCAGCAGTACTTCCAATTATGTTACCAATTATACTTAGCCTATTACAGACTAGTCGAAACCCTATTATGGCATGGCCAACACAACCATTTTCCATATTATTTTTAATTACATAAAAATATGCGTCTTTTTAATTTATACCAAGATCAGAACTCTGATTTTATAATTTCCTTCAAGCCAACCGCAATCAATGTGCTACTGGCGGCACAGTAATTAAAGCGGGCATTGCCGACAGACTTTGAACATAAATATTCATCCTCCCTGACTGACTAAAGCGAGTGGAAATGGGTAGCATTCCGTGCGGTTCTCAGCCAGACGTATCGTGACGGCATACTCTATTCTCTACCGCTACCATTGGAAACAACATAACACCTCTATCGTCGTCTCTTTCTGTTCTATGAAATCAGAGTATGTCAAGAAATACTATATCCTAATCGATTTGGTATGAGGAGTTGATTAGAATAGAAACCGGAATGTTACGTTCGGATTGTTTTGTTGTATAGTTTGCAATAGTCATGTACAAAATTATTTATATTAATTGCAAATTCATTAAACGGATCGGTCGAATTATTTGCCTTAATTTAATATATTAGTATCGAATGATACTTCAAATATTATTATGAACTGTGAGATGTAAACATGGGAGATGTGTATTTAGTTTGATTGTGCGGAGTACCTACGTACATGAATTTGGATAATACAGGGATATCGATAAACACGATATCGATTTTGTACAATGTGCAAGACCGCTCCTGGGGGCGATGAAACATATACAATTAGGGGGCATCGAAAGTAAATAAGGCAGGAAGGGGTTTATAAAGAAAATTGTATACAATAGAAAATAAAGCCTCGTTATCACAAAAAACAAACATACGTTTAAAATAGTAGGTACTTAACGGTGGTCTAACAAGATCTCCACATTGGAAATTAGTTAAACGTTTCTTAAAACACTTATTTTCCAAAGTGCCAGTAAACCTAATATATTGTGAAATCTCTGGCATATGTTATTTCGTATCTATCAGCTTATCAGCTGAAAGAGGAGTAGGTAACTTATATCCGGAATCTATCAAATTCTGTTAGATGTACTATAGTCACTCTTGTAGTAGTTATCTAATTTTGCGAGTGTTCAATAATCCTCCTGTCCTGCGGGCGACGCTGCCGGCAACTTGCTGTCACGAGACCACTTTAGGGGAAGAGCCCCCTTAAAGAGAAGGAGTCCCCTTATAAATTGCCTCGCTATCTAAATCTGAGAGATAAGTGCGCCTCAACTTTCCAATCTCGCTACACATCAATAACAGTGACAGTCGGGATAACAAATCAAAAATCCAACTCTGAGGGGACGCATGAGGGATGGTGTACGTGACGAGTATCTATGTGTCGTTTGTTTTGTACATAACATCTGATATTATTTATGGAATAGATGTCAGGGAGGTAGCCCGCCTGATGGTAATCGACACCAAGCCCTGGTTCATTCTGCGCTCAACTCGCCCAGCCTGGCTTTTTACTGAAATCAACCAATCCCCAAATAGTTGTTTCGGGGATAACGGTGCTGGTTGTACATATTCTTCCAGTCTTACTCGTATTATGTGTTATTACTAGATTAAGTTATTATAGATTAGTAGAACGGAACGGATTGGAACGAAACGGAACATAACTAAACATTTTGTTAAGTTCCATAGCATCCGTAGCATAGTATATCATAGCATAGCATAGTATATCATAGCATAGCATAGTATATCATAACATAGTATATCATAGCATAATATATCATAGCATAGCATAGTATATCACAGCATAGCATAGTATATCATAGCATAGCTAACAGAACAGAGCAGAATGGAGCAGAACAGAACAACCAAATCATCACATTTAGCTTGCGCGGAAAGTCATCCAATTTTAATAGGATGCTAGATAAAGTACAAAATATTTAAAAAAAATACTAAGTTTTCATAAGTTGTTTGGTAGCTTCTAGTATAATTATTGCATAAGTCTAGTATGATTATTGGATTCAACACACAAAAATACTTTAAAAAATCGTAGTGACTTTCATGGGACATTTCGAGTTCAAAATTTTATTAATCGGTGTCATTTCATTAGGCACTTATCCTGATTTCCTTATTAGCTGACCTTTGACATTCAATTATTATTGTTCTACTTTATTTTCTTGGCCCTGTTGGACCAAACGGCGCTTTACTGGTGAATAAAAATCATGAGTATCAATTATTCAATCATTCTTTCAATTATTCTTCCCGTTCAATTATTCTTACAATTATTTCATAAAATAAGAAATAAGGAAAAGTTATGTAATACTCTTATTTTTTTATTTATATTAGTTATTAGGAATCAGTCGGAAATTTTAATAATTTCCCAATTTTAAAAATCATTTTCTTCACGTTCAACTAATTTTGTATCTGTATTGCCACGAATGACTTGAACTTAGGAACACGGATAGAAACAAATGTCAAGAGAATCGATAACGACGGAAACGTTCCGTGTTACAGACGAAACGAATAAAGAGGACATTAATAATGCACGACTTAATCGGTATAAATAGACGGATGTGCCATCAAAACGTTTATAATGAAGTGCTCAATCGACAAAAAATATGTAAAATTCCCGCGAACAAACAGAATGCAAAGTGCAAAGGTACATAATGTGCAACATTGATGGCAGAATAGATTTGCGTAATATTCTGTTCGGTACTATACACGTTTTTTTTATAGTAAGAAGGCGACCGACGAACCTACAGTTCACCTACGGGTAAGTGGTGCCACAGGTAAGTGGATACTGTCGGCTATGGACACATGCCAACACCAGTCCAGAATGACAATCGATGGCACGCCTCCAGATGAGCTGCCCACCTTTTCACATGCAGGAATTGATTTGGAGGAAGGTTTGGGAAAATGAGGAGGGATAGAATGGAATGGGATGGAAATGGACTCTGGCATATCTCACTCACTACCGAAACCCGTACGTACATTGGGGAATACATTGGGTGCTACATTTCAAGGTGCCGCGTGGGCCCAGTGGTAGTTGGATTGCATCTCATTAAAATAACGCAAAACCTGTAACACGTCAAGTATTTTTAAATATATATATAAAACCGTTCTAGCGTAAAATAAAATGATGTTAGTGAAGAAACTAGAAGTTACAAACATTTACGATATTGTTGTTCTATCTGGACATTTGTATGTTGTAGTTGTACGTGTAACAAAACCGCTACCGCAAACCCTGAGGAACTACACCACCTGTAAAAGAGAGGACTAGCCAACCCGCTTTACCAGCGTGCCGTTTTAAATCCATACATCCCTGCAAGAGGAGGCTCGAATCTCGCAGTGGACGATATGAGCGCTGGTTACAATCACCTAAAGATTCTGCACCAATTTCAATATTGTGGTAGGACATTGAAGACCAATTAAATTAATATAACACCGACTCCAATACGACATGACAAGCAGGTGTCACCCGACAAATGATGAGGGTCGCGCACTGTATTCGCGGGATATGGCGGCAAATAGCAATGCGATATTCAGTGTAAAGCCGAGCAAACATCGAATTTGGTGCAAAGGAAAAACAGAATTTCATGTCGAAGCAAAACGAGAAACGCACCTCACGCACACAGATGCACCGCTTACACGTTGCGTACATAATTTCAAATATGTCAAAATGGATTGGGACATTTTTCTATGAAGCTATTTTAAGCCATTTTAAAAAAATCTCGATTTTGCCGCCGCCAACTTACCTTTCACAAATCGATAGAAGACATCAAAACAAAGAGAAAATGTCCTAGATATAAAATTTCCTAAACCGTCTCGGTACTGAGAGAATCAAAGCCAAAGTTATAATTTTCAATATTGTCTCGGTTCTAGACGTTTTAGGAAATTCTACTTTATAACATTTTTGGTTGATTTTGAGGTCTTCTGTCGATCCATGACTTCTGATTTGGACGTCATAAACTATTTTGGAACGAGATATTTCGAAAAATACGAAACTTCTTTAATCCGAGTAAATCAAAGGTGATATAATGACGAAACATTTTTCATGTCTAAATTAGTGACTATATATCTATAAAAGATATCAATATAAACAAAAAATGTTAACAAATACAAAGTATTTGTTTTTTCTTACAGATATGTGTAAAAATATTTCTATCTGTTTACAAATAAATTTCTATTTTCTGGAAATAAATTCCTTCCAGATTGTAAATCAATCACCTTAAGAACACGCTATCCCTATAGGTAAAGGTACATACGTAGGTATATTTATGTATGTCTTGAATGGAGACCATGTACCGAGAAGCGCAGCATAGGACGCCCTCCGACCAGATGAACCGACGACTTAATCAATTCGGAGGCAATAAGATTCCTGCAGCCGAGCAAACAATAAATAAACAATAAAATATCAAAGGTCATTTCTTGATTGGTTAAAAAACTTTGCCAGTTGTGGCTGGATGAGAAGAGCGGAAGGCCGTGGGTGGTGGCGAGCCTTGGGAACAGGACTATATCCAGCAGTAGCGAGACATAGGCTGATGCTATTGTACGACATACTACATACCAGACGTCAATTGTCACTTTCAAATCAAATCACGTCAAATGTTTCGTATCGTGCAACTACTGTGTTTCGTGCGTACTCGTGTTGACCTACTGTTTTCTTTACATTCTGCCATAACAGCGGCGCAAACATGGAGTTTTGCGCTTTACAACTCCGAATGGCATTTCGCTGGAACGCTTTTAATATCGATAATGCGCCCGCATCCCGGTGAATTATGAAACGCGCGGAAATTAACGGTGATTATCGGAATGATACATTAAACCAATTGGACAAACAAAGGCGCTCGAATGCGAATATAAATGTATTGAATAAATGTTTGAATTTACTGTTGATAGATTGATTAAATTTATTATTGAGCACCGTAATAATAATTAAATAAGCAATTTATAAAAAGAGATCTAATAAGATCATAGGTGATACCCTAAGGGTATCTATTCTCGACTCCTATTCGTGAAATTGATAATAAAATTAAAAGTGGTTCGAGAATTTAAAAAATCCCGTGCATTTGTATTGTGTATCCACCAATCCGCAATGGACCGGTGTGGTGGGTTATAGCTCGAAACTCTCTGGTGAGATACTACGGTAACCATGTGCCCTGCAGTGGGACGTCATAGAATAATATCCAGTAATAATTAGCAGTGTGTGAAATTAATTTAAAAATGGAGGAATGATTAATACCGATTAGCAATACACTGATTTAATATGGCTCCAGAGATCCAGCGATGAGAAGTGTCAGTACAGGAAGATATAATTTTACTAATAACCATATATTTTTTCTATCATTACTTGTAGCTTCAGTATAAACATCCCCTTATCGTCATAAACCCGAATCACTAACTCAACTCCTTATATTTCCTCCATCTGCCCCCTCCAATAATAACTAAACCGCATCAGTAACCATCTCTAGCAATGATACATAGATAATGAGTTCAATCCATTAGCTTCTAAGTGGCGTAATGGACTGGCACTGCCGCCAATAGTCCGTGACGAGCACTGCATATGACAAATATCTTACATTTGTACTATAATGTATTTGACAGTTGCACTTTAGTATCTTTGAATTCTACTTTATTTATACTACTCAACTATTCAATATTGCAAGTATGTCAACTGGCGTAAAAGACAAAACACAACTTTTATGAACAAACAGAAAACAACTTTTTTTATAAAAATCTTCATTGGTGTTACAGGGGGCCGATTCTGCTAATATAAAACCGACTGAAAGTAATCTGAACCGCAACGGACACTGTGCTATCATCATTCGCATTCCGCTAATTAAAACTGTTTGGTTTCGATGTTGAAAAACTCCACATGATGACATTATCCACGCCCAGTGTCAGACGTGAACCCAACGGTGTTGGGCTAGATAAAGAAGACTTGTCCCGGTCAACGGAGTAGAGTTAGGTAAGTATTCCCATACCCGTGTGGAGTTTCTGGTCTCCCATCGGGCACGTCCCATCCACCGGTGGTGGATGGAGAACGCCGTCCAAGTGTGAACTGTACCGGGGTGACTAGGAGTGAACCAAAACTAGGAGGTGGAGTTTCTCTGCGCATCCCTCTGAATTGCTGACTACTGAATTGCTGGGTACAGTAGACAAACAAGGATGGTCTTGGCTAGCACCAACTCTGCCGCTGGGCTGGCAGGGAGAGGAAGCCACAGCCGCATATCGTAATCGCGTTTGAAGACAGGACCGAGGGTCTTCTCTTAACCCAAGCAATAATTTTTGCAACTATTCTCTCTATCTTTTATCTTTAGATAAACCAAACAATATAATAAGATAATCAAACGTGTAAATACCGATTTATCGATGTTGCATTGTAGACTCGATTCATCACATCGCAAACAATCGAGAAAGTATAGAATAAGACTTTTGTTTTATTTTTAGTGCTCCCATTTACAAACAATGCACTACCGAGATAGAACAGTAAGCTACAATAGCGCAAATTGTAACTTATGCACACAGGCCCATAAATTTACAAGCACAGCAAAGTATCCTTGGGATACGTGTTCATTCGTAATAAAGTATACTCTGAGTGAATGTTTTTTAATATCAACTCATTCAATTTAGTATCAATAAATTTTGGTATTCATTCGCAATGTATTTTGCAACTATTATTCTAACTACACATAAAAAATTACAACTCTGAATATACTTTATTGCGAGTGAATACGTAACACTAGCTCGGCAGTGAGGGAAAATATGGTGAAGATACCCATATACTCGAGAAATAAATAAAAAACTGGAGTATGTATGTCAACCAACCCAAACCCCCAACCCACCAGTGATTGACTAGGGGAGGCCAGTGTCCTGTAATTGGACGTTATAAGGTGATATCAGGTAAGTTAATAGTTGCAGCGCACAATACTACTACAAAATCTCCAGCATTACTTACGCAAAAACAAGCAATAACTATAAAATTGAAATATACAAAAAACAAATAACGCTTATATTAGCGTACCTTCTGATCATGTCTCTATTATGGTAGAGATCTCATCACCGATTATCTCGAGGTCAATAAGATATCTTTTTTTTATTAACTTTTTTAGTCGGAACAAGGTCTTGGCTAAACAAAGCGCGCAATGATTGGCGCATAAGCCTGTTAACGGGTGAAAGCGTCGCCAATTAAAAGATAGTGGCTTTACAATGCTAATTTATGTCAATAAAAACATTTGGAAACAATGGAACGATTTTAAAAAAGAGATTATTAGACCCAAACCAACTAGAGGTAGAGAAGAATCCAATTGGAATTCTGTTTATTCTCCAGTTGTATAAAGCATGAAACATGTCAATTTGGAGTCCATTAAACTACCCTATTTCTAACCCCGTGTTGTGACTTCTCCAGTGTTAACTAGAACAAAGCCCGTTCGTCTCGATGTATATAATACAGCCGGGATTTGACGGTACTAACATCACTAATTAATTGTTATGGGCGTCTGGGAATTCGTTTTCGATTTACGGTTTGTTTAATTTGAGTATTTAATTTATTTTTTTGTATCATGTTATAAGCATATACGAGCACAATGTCCTCACAGCGAGATACATGTCCCCCTTTGTAATCACAAGAGAGTTTTGGACCGCAGTTTACCACGCAGGCCCAACATGGATTGGTAGATATTCACCAATTTTACTGTGGTAAAACGTGGGTTGGAGTTTTTTTATTAATTAATAAATTAATCTTTATTGTAAATCATTACAACTCATAATCAACTTTTGGATTATGCACGATATGTAAATGTAATAAATATTATGGGTACGAGTAGCTGATAGAAAAAATAACTTGTGTAAATAAATGTTAAAATATAAACGTAACAAGTATATCTAAATATGTAGTCTTAGAACTATATTAATAGTCATTGTAAATATATATATACTGTACTGTTTATATATATACAAGTAATAATAATAATAATTACAACCGTAAATTATGATGTTGTATGTAGTTTATGTAGGGATTAATTATTATTACGGTTAATTAATTTACTTAATTACAATTAATTATTATTAATTTAGGGTTGTAATTATTATTATTATTACTTGTATTTATAATAATAAGTAACTCCAAAATACGCTAAAATAGTCAGTCCCGAGAAATAGGTTCCTACTATAAATACGAATTCTGTTTCAAATATTATTCAGAACTGTAAAACTTAGGCTATAACCGTAAATCATGTTAAAACAAAACAGGCTTGACGAAATAACGGCTCTAAAGCAAACAGTAGAAATAATTATTACTGACAAATGGTGTTACTGTGTTTTTCTTACTGTAAACCCTGCACTAAGTATGAATTATGAGACTCGCGAATGTTTCACTGAGTAATGTGTTTTAGTTTATATTAGGGTATAAAGTAGTTATCTCAGTGCGATAGAAATCAAGTCAATAAGAGTTAAAAACCTTCTAGTGAATTACTAGAGGAGGTATGTGCCCTGCAGCGGGACGTTAAAAACGCTGACGTCAAGAGTTAAAAAGATATTGAGGATCGATATAGCGCCGATTCGTATTGAATCAGCACAGGAGACAATCCGATGATACTCGTACGCGTCATAAACATGCTCGTGGATGATACGAGTACGGTATGAATTTTACAGTGACCCAGTTCGAGTCTGTAACACACATTACTCCATTTTCGAAAACAGGGAACTATCAATCATTGTCGTGACAGTATGTATGTCGTAGGAATGTTATAAAATTGGTATTTCTTGTATGTTTCCACACCAATTTCAATAAAAAAGGATTCTATTGAAAAGATTTAATGCATGTTCGTAGTATTGTAAAATTGACCGCTGAGCGCTCGAGCGGTAAGTCAGCGCTAATGAACCTTCAATCTTCTTAATCATAACCGTTTTAGACTCGAGCTTTTAACATCTTTTAAAGACCAGCAACTTTAAAAATTTGAATTAAAATGACCACGAAAGTTTACCTGTCGAATCTTAAAGGTTCATTAGCGTACCTACTTATTTTATCCTTTTGTTATCTCTGATTTAAAATAATACCTAACAGAAACCACGCAGAATGCAAACTCTCAATGATAGAAATAACTGTATATAAAATACACAACTAATATTATAAAAGTCTAAATATAGGTATACTCGAATTTTATAATTTAAAATTTCATTTTCTTTCACAATGAATTTAACATAATGCCTCTTTCATTGAAGAAAGTGAAACAAAAGAAAATGTTTAAAGCACCTCTTTATTTAAATGCTTACTCGAAAATTAATGCTTCAGCCTGGCTTGTAAAGAATTATACAAAAAACTTTTTAATGAATCTTTGAATTTTAATAAAGTATTAAATTAAAAATAATATAGATAGGTACGGGGATCACCATATATTGTGAATCTAATCTTTTTTTCAGTATTTATACGATACAGTAGAATGGATACTATTGATGATAGATTTTAGTCTCATAAACCGTGAGATGGAAAGTCTTGCCATTATTGAAAAAAATTAACTTCTCTCCTCTCGATAACGAAACATTATGTGGTGACATAAATTTATATACAAGAGTATTAATACTTCAAATAGTATAAAGAGTAAATCGCAATTGCAAATGTGTACATATGTGTACTGTATTAAGTATAATGGAATCAAAGTAGACTGCAACTGAATGTTAAAAGGCTGTCATCAAATCTGGCCTATTCTTAAATCATGATAACATCAACTAAAAACAGTGGATCAAGTATTGTCTAACCCACACACGTACTCGTTCTCACCCATATTAATTACAGCAGCCCAGTACTTTTATATAAAACCTGAAAATCAATTGTAAGCGTAACATACCTTATAATATTATTATAGAGATACGTGAAACGACACGGATTTCAGTATTTACATAAAGGGTGACATATTGAGCATGGGACATTAATCAAGTTAAGACAGAACTAATCCACTTAAAGCCCATTAATATAATCACGCCTATTATCACTTCGAACAATCCCTTAGTCGATCCTCTACAAATATACACAAACACAAGCATGGGTGAATGGGTAACCATCGTCTCTAGATAAATTCCATCAGCTTATAAGGCTTATAAAAGGAGTAGATATTATGTTCTTCTTTATAATAATCAGCCCCCCAATTCAAACCAGTTTGCTATTTCATTGTCGCAGCGAACAGGATCAAAGTACACCTTTTACTACTATTCGTGCCGCTTTTTTGTTTTGGCCACGTTTTGGAACGCGACCTTTTAGCCCGTGACAGATGACGACTGACGCTGTCACCGGGAGAAAGTTTGCATGTTATTATAGCCTCGCTTCGTTGTGCGTGCTCGTTCGTTTTGATTGTCATCCTCGGCATCACGCAAAACCCCAGTGCATATCGTATATAAAGACAATTAAGAGGGTCGCGACCGCAGTGCAGTGATTATAAAGTGAGTGACCACATCTCCGCCGGCCACCGGCCCATACAATATATACCTTAATAGGGATAATAACTAATACGGATTATTCTTGCTCTGACTCGCTTCCCTAAAGCGTCGGAACCCTTCTGGCCAAAAGTCAGGAGGTATAGCTTCTGATGAACTGCAGCAACCGGAAGCTTATAAATCTTAAAATTGCTAGACCTATAACTGGACTCTAGTTGCCTTCAACCTTCAACGGCGCGTCCTTGGTCCGACCCTGGAATCTCTCCTCTTGATGTCTTCCGGTGTTGGATTCTCATCCAGGCTAGATAGGTAGATACTATTGATATGGGAATGGACTAGATGACATATTGTAAGTTCTTATCAAAGAAACCTGGTTGTCAACTTCTAGGGGGGTGAAGCAGATGAGGAGATGTTCATTAAAAAGTAAAATTAAAAACTTAAGTACTACGTAATAAGAATGTTCCTTTTTCAAAACACATATCAATTAAAGAATTCGAGAGCTACTGAACATAGAACACTACTAGACTGTAACGTGCCTGTCCTAGAGTGCTTGTATAATATATCTTGATGGTAGATACCTGCAGTCGGTACCGCAGCCTTGAGATGTGTTGATGCTGCGGGAACGGTATCGTGCTTATTCTGATTGCGACGTCGATGACTCTTCCTTTTCACTAGTTGCAGGAGTTGCGACCGACACATTCACCTTCGTCTTCTCTTGTTGAATAGAAGGGTTTGTACGCGAGGGGCTACTGGAACGGCAGGACACCTGCGGATATGAGTTTTTCGGGGGCCTAGATGTTATAGCCCCATGCGGAGGCAGGACGCGTGGTGAGTGACGGGGCAGAGGCGTCATATAGATATGCGCAGGTGGAGTAATAGGCGTTGCAGGTGCATTGATCCAGGACGACCTCGGTGAATCAGTTGCAATGATCAATGAGTCGACAGGCGAAGTGTCGTGTTGCACGTCGCCCCCGAGTCGTTCCTCACGTTTTGCATAAGCGACGGCGAAACAAACGCAGCGACAGCCATCCGTATGCAACTCGCGACGCAAGTCGGAACTATTTCTTCCCGAGGGTTCTAATTTGCCACGAATTTCGTTGATGTCGGCCTCCAGCTGCGTACTAATAATAAGAATCAGGTAGCTGAAGAAGCAGTGGGCAGACTATAGATGCCGCAAGACCGATGACCGATGGTGGCGACGAGCCCTCGAATGGAGACCACGTACCGGGAAACGTAGCGTGGGACGCCCCCCGGCCAGATGGACTGAGGACTTGAAGAAAGTCGTCTGTAT
Organism: Sesia apiformis; assembly: GCA_914767545.1. Lineage (NCBI taxonomy): Eukaryota > Metazoa > Arthropoda > Insecta > Lepidoptera > Sesiidae > Sesia > Sesia apiformis. The sequence continues at coordinate 6,019,460 of OU611958.1, forward strand.
TGTTTGAATGAGAAGAGCAGAAGCCCGTGTCTGGTGAGGGACCTTGGGAGAAGCCTATATCCAGCAGTGAAGAAACACAGGCTGATGGTATGGTATGGTAAGGTAATGGTAATGGTAATGCTGGTCGCCTTAACGAAGTTATTGAAATTATAAAACGCTTCTGAATTGGGTCCCAATATTGCTGACCTTATTCAGCAATACTTTAGTTTACATCTGCTGGACTAATTATTCGAAAAATATTCTTATGACACAAATAAAGAGAAGTGCTATAATGAGGCCCTCTTTCGAAGTGATTAGTCGTTTATCAGTATGAGTATAATTTTAGTTGGAATCTCTTAATGTATGTAAAATGACACTTCACCACTCTCAACGCTATAATGAAATTCTTATGTTTTTCTCAATGTGACGACTCATACCTTATCATAACAGAATCACAGTGACGAAACTGTGACTTATTTTATACAAGACCTATCAGAGACATCAGAACTGGGCTTTTGGCGGGAGCTCAAGTAAAATTATTGTTTCATTAGTTTTAAAATTGTGTATTGTGGGTTTTTTGGTTTAATTGTGATAGTTTATTAATCCTCAAAGTGTTTTTTTGTGGGTTAGATGTAAGTTCCTTTCCTAAACTGGACATTGACGAGCCATGTTTTGAGATATTTTGACTATAAATTTATTAATTACAAAGAAAACTCGACACTGGCACAATGTCTAATTGCGCTATTGCCATATAAGTAAAAAAAAAAGAAATCACAATTGTTGATGTGACTTCAATAACATGATTATGTAATATTGTTATCCTTATGTAAGTTTCTGAACTACGTTTTCTACGCGTAAGCCGAATACCATTTGTTATACCATTTCTCCAGAAACAAAACAAATGGTGTAAGGAAGGCGTGGAAAATGTGGTCACAGATAAAACGGCTATTTGCCCCCGCACGGATACACTTCCGGGCCAAAATAATCGGCCGAATAAAATAAAAGGACTCAAATAACTTTCTTTTCTTTTTAAAAGGGAAGATTGTCCACCTGATGGTGAGTGGATACTGCGACCCCATGGTCATCCGCAATACATGCCTAGTTTATCACAATTATTAATATGTTTCTACTGCTGGATACCTATGGGTCTCACCCATAAAAAAAAATATGCACAGTATATGACAATTAAACTTTATAGATTATTAGCTATGCCGTACCACACCATCAGCCTGTGTCTCTCCACTGCTGGATATAGGCCTCTCCCAAGGACCGCCAACACTCACGGTCTTCTGCTGTTCTCATCCAGCCACTACCGACGACGTTCCTCAAGTCCACCTGGCCGGAGGGTGTCCCACATTACGTTTCCTGGTACGTGGTCTACATTCGGACACTCGTATCCCGTATAATTTACCTTAAAATTCCTTTTAAAGTGACCTGTCACTTCATTTTATATTGTAAAACACTACACCTGAGAAAGAAACGTAGCGCAAAACCCAATAAATAACGACACAGCCACCGGGATAAATTAAATTTACATGCAATTCCTTTAATTTATTACAACCTAATACGCATTCAAATTTCAGTCGGATGACGCATAAATATTCACAAACTTAAAACAGTTACATGTGTAACGTACTTCTGTGAATTGTATTCCAAATCATAAATATCCAAACAAAAATTTTCCAATTTTTTCAAAGCAAGTAATAATATTGTAATTAATCAAAATATTTGCTATTGCAAATGATATTTCAGAGCAAATAAACACTCAATCTATTAACAAATGAGAATGCATAATTCGGACGAAAGACCTGGCAACCCATAGTGGCTATAATACAGGCTATTCCTGTTTGGGGACCAGGCACCTTCCTGTGAATATTTTTGTTCACTAAATATTTTTTTTTTATAAATAAATAAATAAAAGCACCTGACTGTTTATTTGTTCACTCTAGTCTCAAGATTTACACAGATTTCTTAGGTTTACACACAATCATTAGTTATTGGTAAGAATACAACAATAAGTATATTTTTCTTAAAATAAATTTATTAAAAATACTTAAATAGGAAAATCATGTCCAGTAACTAAGTTACATATAATGGGAACATATCGTCACCCTTATGCCAGAACCACGAATGTGTAAATTTGGTGATTGTTAGATAATCCGATGTTTATAGGGCTTATTGTTAGATATTACACATAACATGAACCTCACATAGTATAAATAGGGCGTGTAGAACAAATATTTGTGAGAAATCACTGGGCTAAAGCATAATCCCGATTTTTACAGCGAATGAAAACTTCAAAATCGTTTTTTCTCGAAACTATCCAATTGCACATTCCTGGTTTTGGCATAAGGGTGACGATATATGTTCACTAGCACAGTTATTTTTAATACTACATAATATTTGCATTATCAAATGCATTAACCTAAGAACACTGCTCTCATTGTTTTTCCATGCATAATGTAAATAAGAAATTCAATGTACTCGTAATAAATAACTTATTAAATTATACAAAATCTTTGAGAACCGTTCAGTATAGCAGCGGATACCATACATCACGAGTACCTACGCATTATTCAGAAGATATCCAACTACATCTTTTGTTTGTTCTGTATAATTGTCGGTGTGTGAACGAGAACGATAAATCTTTATAAATTATATGTGTGTACAGGTGGCGGGCTCCAGTTTGGAAGAAACGGCAATGATAAAGTCAAAGTCAGATATTATTGAACGGTTTGCAAACTTTGCCAATATCAAGTCTTTTGGAGTTGCATAAAGGGTTGTAAAATTCATTCGTAGAGGTGACATTTTTAATGTGAAAAAAATATCACTTCAATTAAATCAATATTAATACACTTACCGAGTACTCTTACCGAGTAATACCAAGTATATCGATCAATGTTAAGCTGGAAACAGATTATGCTTACATGACGCAATAACTACATACCTACATTAAATGACGGTAATCAGTACCTAACAGTTCCCATATACAGTGTGTCTGAACTATTCCCCAAAACCTGAAAATATGGATTTTGCTCTTGATTCTGTATTTATTGATATATGTAAAGTTACATTTAAAAAAAAAAAAACTAGTTTTTGGGTTTTGTATTTGGCAAATTTGTATCCAAAATTGTGAAAAAGCACAAAAAAATGTAAATAAAGGTTTTTAAAATTTTGACGTCAATGAACTCAGAATCATGAATGGGATCCAGACTTCGAAATAATCTGGACACACCATGTAATTTTATGGAAAAACGTTTATAAACACATTTGGCTTAGGTCACGTAACTTCGCGTAATGTAAACCAAGTGTTTCTAAACAGCGTCTTTCCATATAAAATGTGGTATATGAGAACTATGTATATGTGATGTGGATCGTACGTACCGATACATCGCAACATATAGGAAAGGATGTGTGCGAAATGTCGGCTTCTTAACGTAGCGTCACGTCGGCTCAGTCTGTTTACAGCTTTATCAATTTTACACCACAGAAGCAAATAGATGCTAGCACCTTACAAAATGGTAACCCTCATCTTATACAGCGTATCGTACAGCGATTACTTATAATTACTGCCTTTGTTCAATTACCTAATGGCATTTTCTTTCACGACAAAACACATTACACATACTTCGGTATATGATTTATGTGAATTGTCTTTTACTAAAAAAATTGGGAGATCTATCAAACAGCAAAATAAGTGTAAAATTAGGTTTATTCTTCGAATAGTATTTTTGTTATTATTTTTTTACATTCTATTACCACTACTTTAGTCTTCCTGAGTCAATAACCAATGCAAAAACAGACATCTAAATAAGCACAGACATCAAAAAGAATCGCGAAGTAAGATGTAAGAAAGTGAATATCAAACGCGTCACATAAATTAACATGGAGGAACCATCGACGGAGTCGGTTTTACGATTTCAACTCTTTGTTCTTTGATCAATTTAGTTTGGCAGTTTGAAGGGCTGCAGGTGTGCTGAAGCGAAATCTGGTCCCGGGGAAAAGTATTGAAGATAATATATTATAGAATAGAATAAAAAATAATATTGTATAAGACATAGATAGACATCACTTTTTTATAGAAAAAAGCGCCCCGTACGAGCATGAAATGTGACCATTACTGACGTGTTCGAAAAATTACTCGAACAAAAAAGAGAGAAAGAGATATAACACAATAAGAATATACACAGAAGAATAATTATAAAGATTACAGGTAGTACATCGGCAAATAGGTGTGTTACGATGCCGAAAATGCACTCTAACTCAAAATAAGCTGCAGTGAACCTGCAGTGGTTTTTAGTGCAGCCTTCACAGGCTCACTATAAGGCACAGGTCTCCCACTGCAATTAGCCCTGCCCCTGCAATTTTGGACAGTCATCCTCTCTATCCAAAGGTTATCTGGCAGAGATCGCTATTAGCTATAATACCGCCTTTTTGCATTTCACGCCTTTGTATTAAAATGTATGTTACTGTCTTATTTTGTTTCGATGTGCAATAAAGAGTTTTATCGATCTATCTACCTATCTCATGAGCTCAGTACGAAAAGATGGATATTACACAAGCCAAAGATACTTTTGTTATGTTCCGACATGCGGATTTCCTCACGATATTTTCCGTCGTCGCCGAGCTAGTGATAATTGAAATCTGTATTTAAGTACAAAATAAGTAGGAACGGACTGAGATTCGAATTCACGATCTCACGGATGTGAGTTGATAATAAATACCTCCCTCACCGGTCTATTTTCAAAACAAACAAATACTAAAATAAATATAAAGCTAAAAATACACTCGATATCAGGTAGTAGGTACAAAGACGACAAGCGTTTTTAACAATTTCCTTTACAGAGCAAACAATACAATAACTTCGAAATGTCATTGCGAGATGAGAAGGAAGGTCAGATATATGAGTACGTAGGTCGTATATACGCAAATGTGTTTGCTCTCATTCCATAATTCCCTCAATATTCTCCTCGTGACGCGCAACATTGTGACGCTCATGTTTTGACATTTTAATGTGCCATTTGGTGCTAAGGCAGTTTAATGCCAAACGCTTTTGTTATAGCTCTTCGCAATTTATGCTCGCTGAATGATATTTATTGTTACCTTACTGAATATTCGTATCCTAAGTTATATACCGGGAATTGGAAACGTACTCTTTGTTCTTGTAAAACACGTCATGTTAAAAGCTGGCATATTTTCTAAAATGTTGAACTAAATCATTCGCTTTTTATTTTTAAATACTTTGATATACAAAAAGTGGACCGCAGATTAATTCATAGATTGACTTTTTAATCTGTATTTGAAAAATGTTCTTTAAACTTAATCTCCTACCATTAAAAAGTAAATATTTATAATGCTAGATAAATGTAAATATAATTATAATATATATTTATATTTATAATAGTATAAATATAATCGCTAGTATTCAAATATTATAAGAATATCAAAACCGTTTATCATCAGTAAATATTTACTTATTACAATAAATACACTTATTATCCCGAACTACTACATGAGGTTCTTCAAAAGAGCTGTGAGTAACAAAGTCGGAGCTGTGAGTAACCCTTAACCCTGTTCAGGTGTTAGTTACAGGCATCTACGGGCGGCGGTGACCACGCACCATCACGTGGCCGGCTCGCCCGTTTGCTAATATGACGTGTCGATTTCTGGAATGTTATTCATATTCGACAAGAAATATTCGGTCGGCATAAATGTTAGATTTACTGCCTTGTCAAATTCCGAGTTAAACCTAGAGTTACGACTGAGTTACGTTTATCTATTCCACTAACAATTGCGAAATAAAGACAAAATAATGTTTATATTTGAGAAAGTCAAACAGAACATGCGAACTATAATTACGCACATTGTTTACAAATATACAATTTAATCGCGTAGGTGTGTGTAGGCAACTTATTGATGGTACCACAAACAATACTCATTTAGTCGCAATAAATCCTTGGAAGTATCGAAATTAATACGCAGAGCGCAATCTGGCAACGCTTCCGCGTGCGCTTGTGTGCTAAAACACGAACTCATTAGGAGAATATTATGCTATCTGCAATAGGCTTCTCGATAACGAAACACATCCTTCACAACACTATCCACTTAAAATCACACCCTACGTCGCAGAATTAAAGTTTATTTCAAATTGAAGTTTTTGATGGAGATAGGTCGCCCAAAATTGACAAAACCATAATGTTTGCGGTTGATTTAATGATGTGAACCCGCCGTTTAATATCGAGCCTTCGAAGTTAAAGTTACAACACTAGTGCCGTCAATATATCTGGTTGATAATTAAATACCGATATTGCTGTCGACATTTGCACGTGATATATGGCGCATATATCACTTTATAATAGGACCGTTAAGGAAAGTTTAATTTAAATTCTATTTAACTTTCACGAATGATTTTCTTTTTGTTTGTTTTCATGATACTTGTTTTATAATAACAGTTTCACTTGTTATATTAAATAACCGTATAACAATCGAACGGTTCATTCGTTATGTCAATCGCTTCCATCAATGAAATTCGGTGAAAATCCAATCAAACCTTGAGCAAACCTTGTCACGGGAATATCAGACCAAATCTGGACCCAATGTCCTTCAGAATTGTAATGAAATTTCATCAGTTTCAACGTAATTCATGTCGAATAGAAACCTTATAATATACCAATCGAGTCTATCAAATTAGTGACTAATAGGCATTAGGTAACGCTATCAATAACTATTTACCTGTTCAAGCCAACGCTCCATCTGATGGTGAACAATTCTAAGAGGACTAATGGCCGTCACACACGATCAGTTAAACTATCAGTTCGGTTAAAACTGTCAGTTTTAATATTACACACGGTCACCTTTAACTGTCAGTTTAAACTATGCAGTCAAAACTGTCAGATTTAACAGATCGTGTGTGACAGTAATTTGCTATATCGGGAGTGTGCATCTTACCATCAGATTGACTATAGACTTCACAGCTACGCGAACTGTGTCTGCAATGTCTACAACATTGTCTATTGAACATTGTTGATGAGAAAACCTCCCTCACCTGGCAACCAGGCCATGCAGGTAACATTGAAAATTCCCGTATTCTAGAGTTATCCTACCCCCTTCTCTACGGACTTATGACAACCATAGGACCTCCCATTTGATCTTACTCAGCTTAGCTTCCATCTTCTACAAATTTCCGTTGTTCGATGATATACCTATTATATAAAAATAACAATACTGCCACATAGAAAACGTACAAAGGTTGTTAATTTTTATGCAGAACAGGCTTCATGCAGTAACAAAGATACATATCGGGGCAGGGCTAGCGATACTTGACCTGATTAAGTTACTACGACCCTCCTGTCCAGCTTCCATAATTGATATTCTGAATGTTGTAATAATATTGGTCCGTGGCACAACTTATGCTAGTAAGTAGGCGTAAAGGGGTGCTCAAGTCGTTGGTCAATACCATCTACCTGTTTAAAGTATTAAATACAAAGTTCGATCATAGGATATTAAGCATATAACGTCATAATGCCGGGTGCATGCATGCCTCGCTTTGTAATCACAAGAGGAATTCCAGGCTATAAACCATTGCACGCTTGCCCAATTGCAAGAATAGTGTTGTAAGAATAAGTGCTGAGAGCTCAACACTCGAGCTTTGAGTGGGCGCTAATGAACTTTCAAGACTCGAGCATTTGATGTTCGTGTGTGACTCCATTTGACTCCATCCATCTCTTCCCGTGAGTGTCGTAAAAGGCCACTAAGGGATGACAAAGCTGCTGCCCCAAGCCCTGAGGAACTACAACGCCTCTAAAAGAGTGGACTCGTCAACCCGCTTGGCCAGTGTGGCGTTTTCAGGCCTTACATCCCCAATGCACCAGTCAAGCGGTGAGAATGCATGAGGAGGCACATGTCCAGCGGTGGAGGGTTGCAAAGGGCTGGTTGCATTGCATTTGCATTGTGTGTTAAAGTCCAAATTTTTAACGTTTGATGGTCTTAAGATTAAAAGCTCACGTTTAAAAAAGTTTGAAGTTCATTAAGCGCTGACTTGGCGATTGCTGCCCATCGCAAAATTTCTCAAGCCCATATCTACTTACTAACGAATTTGGAAAATTATTTTCAGTGTGAGTTTGTTTCATCTCCAATTGTCGAAAAATCCATATAACACATCAATTTCAAATAATCAACTACTATATTAAAACTTCGTTAGTTGTGAAACGCCTAAACACAAACACGTCCATATTCACTTCAGAGATACATCTAATCCTACACAAACTCTCCTCAGTATCATTACATGCATAGATGTATAATTAGCCCGGGAATCGAACGTGTAATGAGCCGGTCGGACGTTAATTGCGCCTGCGCCGATTTAAATATATCTAAGCTAAGTGCATCGACCGCATTTGTATCGCACGGTATTCTGGGTCGCCATTTCACACGCGTTAAATATCAACCAGTCTATAGACAAACATATCTGTACACTCCATTCCACTTGTGTACACTGGAGTTTATTAAACGAAAGAAAATAAAACAGGTAATATATATATTTTTTTGTTTATTCTAGTTCTATTACAATTCTCTAACGCTATTTTCTATTTTATAGTGTGAGGATATTAGTCCAAGCAGTGACCATTGAAAGTCCTATGTCATTACCATAAGCAATAATTCTTAAATAGAAAGGGATACGAATAAAGAAACAACAGTTCCCATATTCAGGACTCGCATTCGTGACTTCAAATCTTCTCCCCGTACCACTGAGTTCCAACTGCCAACCTAAGTACGGATTTAAACAAATACCATATGTATATCAGTAGCTCGGCGGTGAAGGAGAACGTCGTGAGGAAGCACACATGTCCTAGAATTAATAAAAAAATCTGGAGCGTGTGTATTCACCAATCCGCACTGGACCCGCGTGATAGATTATGACCTGAAACCCTATGCTTTGTATTGGCTATATCCTGATATCGATCGATCTACCCATCGAAGCTAAATTTCTCTATTTATGATATTCTTCTCTTTCTTGACATTTTTTCTTGGACTTTATGAAGTAACATTTTTTACGGTCACAGCTCACTGTATAAAAAAAGCCTGGAAAAAAAGATTTTTTATCGCTGAAGAACTCTAGTTCGCGAGGTTACAAGTCAATGGAAATGTGTCTCTACTTAGGGCAGTCAGCACTTTAAAGATGACTTTACACACATAATGTTACCTACATTTGGTAGGTATGTACCATATTACCTACTGCATACAGATGTATTCCTTTAATATTTCACACAAATAGTCAAGATATCTGCAACTGAGTCTCAAGTCCTGAGAACCGACATACAACACCTCTAAAAGAATGAACACGCTAAACCCGCTTGGTCAACGTGCCATTTTAAGACTAATACATCCCTTGGACACAAGACAATGTGCATGAGAAGGTACATCCGGTGGACGGTAAAAGAGCTGGCGACGATGACGACAGTGACTCAAGACATTTATATGAACCTAACTATACTTTCATACAAAAAGTTTCAGAAAATCACAATATAAAATAATCAAAATTATACGTGCAATTTGAGACTATCAATCTCACCACAACAGTAACATTTAACCTACATCACCGGACCAGTTTACAATCCGAACCTAAATATTTCCCATCCACTTAGGCCTCGTACCCACCAGCGTTATTTTGGTCCCGGTATTTCGTAGCGAATAGAAAATTTTACATTACAATTTCAATAGGCACCTTGTCCAGGCGGATTATATTTACTATTCAATAGACTTGCCGCACTTGGAAGCACCATTACAACTATGTTCTATTCACAGAAATAACTTCATGACGATAGTGTTGCATTTATAACTTCTAAATGCCTCAATAGAGAGGGCCTCGGTGGCGAGTAAGTTGGCAAACCACTATTCGGTGTCGGTTAATCTAAGCATATTTTTTAAGTAACTAAGCATAAGGGATTACGATAATCATATTTAAAATAATCCATGGAAGAGACTAGTCCTCGAACGAAGACCACTCACGGAAAACCTAGCGTGTGACCCCTCCGGCCACATGGATAGTCGACTTGAAGAAAGTCGCCGGCAATGATTGGATGAGCATTACAGAAGACCATGTGTGATGGCAGTCCTTAGGAGAGGCCTATATCCAGCGTTAAGAGACACGGGCTGATAGTATGGAAGATCAAACAAACTTACCTGTACTTGATGTACGATCATCATTATACGAGGTTTAAATTTCTTGGATGTTCAGTGGTCATTCACACCCTCCCCAGTAAAATATCAGCCGACCGATTGGCCAGTTGGTAGGGGTTCGATTCGCGTACATTTGTTACGTATATACATTTGTTAAAAAAAAAGACAAATGTATGTTCGTGTCTGGGTGTGTTTGTGATTGTCTTTTATGTCTGTCTAGACCCACGACACAGGAAATCCTAGTGTGGGCCATTGATTGTGGCGTTATTTATTATTATTATAATTATTTACTATTTCTTTCCCTCCCGAGGAATTGTAAAAACTAGCTTTAAACTAAATGACAGATGACAGCGCGGATACGCAATGCCTGCGTTCTGTTTTTAATTTTTTTCTGCTTTAAAGTCGTAACGCCAAAGGGTGAAAGAAGATGACAGAAATCCGAAATATAATGATATGGTATCCAAGATATTCTGTTAGAATTTTATTGAAAGAATGAGATAAATAGCAATCCCAAAATACATTCCCTGGAGTTCCTGTAAGTTGAATCATTGAAACCTACTGTTACTTTCATAGCTTTATTCTAAAGTTCATTTTAACTCTTAATTAGTATACCGGTCGACTTGTATGTGAAAAATACCGATTCATAGTAATTGTAATTCATAGTGATAGATACACCGCTATTTTCATCTCCTTGATCAGCTCATTTTGCCTTAAAATTGCTCATTCAATCTTTTAAACTCGGCACGATATATTGAGGAAGTTTCGGTAGTGAGTGAGATATGCCAGGGCCCATTCCCATCCCATCCTATCTTATCCGTCCCCATTTTCCCAAACCTTCACTCCTTTAAACTTCCAAAGGTAGGCTGCGCATCCGGGGGCCTGCCAACATTTGCTATTCTTCACTGATGTCGGCATGTATCGCGGATGTCCATGGCCGACAGTACCCACTTACCACCAGATGGACTGTCTGCTCGTCTGCCTTCTTTCCATAAATAAAAAAAATAATATCACTACCTATAAATACCAGTCACGAGAATGAGGTTTAACTGATTAAATCTGTTAACCAATAGTTTATAGATCGCAGGACAATAATTCAATCCAGCAACGATAATAATCAATTTATAAAGTACACTATGCCTCAGTAAAGTACTCATTGAACATTAGCACTAATATAATTTATTGCAGGTTGCCTGATAGCTGAGGCGCAGATAATTGGCGGTGTTTCGAATTATATTTGCAATTCTAGCTGAATTGCGAAATTTAGGTAAGTACATTTGAAATCTGAATTGAATCTAATTAAAATCGAGAGAGTTTTGCACTTGTATAAGGGAAGTTCATTCTCTAATCACCAAGCTGGGCAGGTGGATTGATGAATGCAGTGCTAAGCCTCTCGATCCAGTAACGCTGTTGCCCGTCACATGTCGTGATATTTAAGACCTCTAGCGACTGCGTTAGTTATACCTGATCAATAACTGACAAGGTTATTGATCCTCCAATGAAGATCATGTGCCGGGAAAAATAATGTGGTACACTCTCCAGTCAAATGGACTAGTGGCTTAAAGAAAGTCGTCGATAGTGACTGAGTAAGAAGAGCAGAAGATAGAGTGGGTGCGGGCCTTGGGGGTAGCCGTGGAGCCGTCTAGCAGTGGCGAAACACAAGCTGTATGTCATATTTCAGAATATTTAAGTATCTTTTTATTATACCTCTATATATTTGACAATTGATTCCATAAATTCGTTTCCGTTTCTCTGAAAAGCCTGCAAATGTTCCTTAAAGCACGCTACTGGTTCACTTCGCTGCACACTTGAAAGAAGTTTTGGCACCCACCTCGCACTAATGATGAAGAACTATGATAAAGAATCCTGAGATCTGTAGTATTTGAAAGCTCTATCCTTGCTGCTATTTCTTCCACTAATTTGATGTTGTTTGGAGTGAGTGCCTCAACGGGTCGACTGGAGCAAGGTTCGTAGAGTAGATGGACTCTCGTTCTAAACGAAATTGCTTACACCAATCTTTGACGGTGGTAAATGATGGAGAAGAATCTCCGTACACATTATCCAACCTTTGTTTCATATCGGTCGGGCTAAAGCCTTCCTTTGTAAGGAACTTAATCACGGAAGGATATTCCAGTTTAAACATTTTAAAAATTTTGCAACTTCCCCTTTGTAAGAGGAATCACTAACGAGGATTGAGCTCTAAAATTATATACGAATTAGCAGGTTAAATGACAATTACAATGACATAATATAATTTGTTTTTTTAGACATCTAGAAATATGTCAGGAAAGAAACTTTTGGACCTCACTGGTATGTACAATCGGAAAAGCGTTATTAGTAACGCTAAACAAAAAGCAATAATTAAGAACCTCCGACTTGGCCCGTTTAATGAGACAGTTAAAACAATTACTCAAGCAACAAAGGGTCGATTATGGGCCATTGTTGGCCCATACGTCACCTGTCCCCCTCGGGATATAATTAACGCCGTAATTACAGTCTCGTTTCCGATAAAAAAATTAAAATTGAAAGACCACACGCAAAAAGTATTGATAGGTTGTAATGTGAGTTGTGAATTTAAATTGAAATTACTGAAAAGAATGCTGATAATTTTAGCTTAGTTCTAAACTTCCTAAGCGCGATTAATCGATGATATTGAGAATAAATCAGTAGAAACGTATGATAAATAATAAGGACAAATAAATGGACAAAATAAGTACACACTCAATAGCTTACACTAGGATTACCGGATCCAGTTACGAATATGTATAGGCTAAGATTAATACGGTACAGGCTCAATGATTTGTCTTCCGACCGGGAATCGAGTCCGAATCTTAAGTATGGATGCATCAACTCATCTAACATATCATGACGTCACAATTTTAGCGAAAACAAGAAATTAAAAATAAACAATGTTTTTTTATCAAAGATTTCAAGTTGATGGCTTAAATTTTAGCATTTTTTTTATTCTCGACATCGAATGCACTTGTGCCTTTTTTTCTAAGAGCAGTTTTCTTCTAAGCAAACTTCTAACCTTGGATCATGCAACAGCATCTGAATTTTAGATTATTTTCTTTTTAAGCGAAGAATACAAGAAGATATTATTAATTGAATCTTCGGGGCTACTTGGCTGAGGTCTTCTGGAATCTCTTCTCTTTTTTCCAAACGTTTCGTCAACAACTGCGGTTGACATCTTCAGTGGCGACTGCGTTCGCTTTCGGAGAGATGTTATCTCTTCGGCTTCTCGAGCGCAACTGAGCGCAGCGTCAATCAATATGGACACCGGCCGAGAAAGCCTACATTCCACTATAATACAAGAAGACTTATTGATAGAGTTCTTACTGAATATTTTTTACAGTTTTAGCCTAAGTAGGTACTTAATAATCGCAGTGTGTGCTCTTCTAGTCGGTGATTGTGAACCTTCGTTCTGCCTATAATGATGCCTCTCTCCGAATATACCTTCTCGTCATACTGGCAACGACTCATTAGAAATGAATCTAATTCGTTCGCTGCTCAAGCAGTAACTCTCTGGAATGCGATCCCCACTGATATTAGAAAAGCACCCAATAAAAATAGTTTTAACTTCGGGATCATTACTTAAAGCATCAGAGTTATTGATTTCGAGGTATATTCTCTGTTCAATTGTTCTTTGCCCCATTAATTGAATGTTTTTTTCAATTATTTATTATATGTATCTATATATAAAAGTATGTGTATATGTATGTATATATGTGTGAATTGACTATATTATGTATGGTATTATTTTTATATGTATACATAGTGCCTACACTACTAAATATTTTCAAATTAAACACTTAGGTTGTTCTGTTTAATTTGATATGTGACTGGTAGAGAATGCTGTAAGTCACTAGGTCCGCAATTTGTATACATTAAATACTTCTGCATAAGTAAAGTATAAAGTAGATAATAAAGTAAAGCTTAACAAAATTTCAAATCTATGTTATTATTAAAATCAAACCAAAAGAAAGATGTTATCAAAAGTAGAAAGCAGTATCGCTAACAAAGCATTTCCTTCGTAAGTTAGCGCTACATAGCATGCCGGTGCCAATGCCTTGAGAAATGGACTCCAATCACGCAGTTGTAAAATTTATCCTTTAATTTATCTGTTAATCTTCCTCAATATATCGTGTCGATAAATCACCATCGTATCATATCGAGGATCACTTGATTGACGATTTTCCGATTACGGTAGTGCATAAATATTCCATTTGTTTTGCATACAAGGGATCGGAACATGTATTGGGTCTGAACCTTTACATACAAGCACTTACTTAGTTAACTGACACTACATTCGAAGTCACAGACTATTTACTGTCGTATTGCAACTATTAAAGAACCTGCAGCAAATAAAACAGCTCTACGTAATAAAGTTAGCATGTGGCTCGAAAATATATGTTAGGATGGAAGTACGTACGAACATTAATAGCCTTATGCATTGAAATCGTTCAGTTGTATTGATTTATAGAACATCTTTGTGTAGGCGTTGATGTGTACAAATTTCATTTCCCTGTAAAGAGTGTATAGGTCTAATTTATTAAGAGGCATTAAACCACCCATGCATTTAGTACGATTAAGTATCGCTTTAATTTATTGGTGTAATAATTTTGTTTTATTATGTTTCAACTCTAGTAAATATTTAAGGCTCATTTAAATCAGGGGTCTCACCAACTTCATATAATAAATAGCATGATGTCTATCACGTATATCTATATGCATATTACATTTATTTGCTAACAAGGTGGCCCTAAATTCTTAAGGTTCTTCAGATATATTATTAGCTTTTTATATAAAACACATTTTCACAAATTATTCTGATTAAATATATAAATATAATTATTATCTCAACTTACCTCATGTACTTCATTCTGTAAAAGCAATTTATTTATTTATATTTATTTATTGAATTTCCATTAGGTTAATTCATAGTGTAGTTCAATCAATGTCTTTTATGTATTCTACTAGACAAGCAATGCAGTACTAAAAAATTGCTCATTCCGTCACGGTCAATTGTCCACAACTCTTTCCACAAAGTCGATCGCGCGCAAGAGAGAGAAGTGCTTTGTTTTGTAATACATAAAGTATTACAATTTACTACATTATATTTGGAATTATTTTTGGAGGGGGAGAGTACACGCTGGAATCCAACAGCCGCTGGGCGCTCTAGACTGGCCACGTTACCCCTCTCTCACAGAAGACTTCCTTAAAATGTACTGCATTTCCCACTTTATCTTATTTCCCTAATGTACGTACATGTTTCGGTAGTGAGTGAGATGTACCAGAGCTCATTCCCATCCTATCCCCTCCCATTTTCCCAACCCTTTCTCCAAATTCATTCCTATATCTCATTGTATCGGCATGTATCGCGAATGTATGCTGTATGCTGGTCTGATAAATTTAAGTCATTCTGCAGCGATTATGTATTATTTATTATATAAATACCCTTATTTAATAAATAACTTCCATAACTATCAAAATACAAACTTAATTAAATCCCTAGATTTCATCGGGACAGTTTGTGAAAAAGTTCTTTGTCTATTAATTATAATTCTAGTGAAGCCGTTTTTTTTCAAATAAAACTTGGGGATTTTTTAATTATTTTTTGACGAAACATTCAGTCATAATAATATTAAACCACATTATAAACAAACTTTGTTATGAATAGACCTATAGTTCCCTAAATCAAATCTATAGACATTTAAAACAAGCGAGCTCGACAACAAATTTCAATCTATAATAGAATGTTATAATATATTTATAATATATATATATATATATATATATATATATATATATATATATATATATATATATATATATTGTTATATGTTATAGAATGAATATTAATTGAATATTAATCAATTTTATTATTTGTCAGCGTTTATTAAACATTTTTTAAAAGGACGGCTCATTTGAAAAAAAAAAACGAGAACAAGAGTAATAAGAGAACATAGATACCATTATCTAAAGGGATTACTATGAAACATTTTATTTCCATATGTTATAGTGCCCCTAAGATATATATGCAATTTCTAAAGATAGATTCACGTCTATCATGTCGCATCTCCATTATTGTGATGACACACTTCTGACTCCTGACACTGACACTGACAAACTCCAGCGACAAGTATATAAATTACGTATGCTTTTTACGATGCTAAATGATGATTTTTTTTGAAGTATGCAATTTACGAGGAGAACCACAGCATCGATGAAGCTATGATCCAATATGGAGGACACTCCTGTAAACAGTTTTTAAGAAGAAAGCCTATAAGATGGGGTTATAAGTTTCGGGTTGAAGCAACCCGCTTGATTTCGATACATATCAAGGAAAATCATCTACTACGCCATTTGATTAATTATATAAAAAAATGGATTGAGTGCTGGTGTTGCCTTACAATATACCGATGTACTGAAGAAAATTAATACTTTTTCGCCTATTTTTTGACACTAATAAGAAAATACAGAAGTCTGACCGAGGAACTCTCAAATATCTGTCAACCAGAACTGAACAAACCATAGTCTGCAAATGGAACGACAATAGCGTCGCTAAGGTAGCCTCAAATGCGATTTCAGTTCAGCCTATTCCTAAAGTAAAATGATTTTCTCAAGAATTTAAAAAACTTTATGTAAGTAGATCACCCTGCAATCATAAAACGAAAATATGGGTGGTGTTAACAGGTCCCTACCAAAATATCGATTTGTATAGAACAGCAATACGTGGAAAAAAATGGTAATTTTCTTTGACTTGTCATTGTCTTGACGTGGCTGTTCAAAACGGTTGCCAGCTCTACAAATCGAATAGGGGAGAGTACGACTATCTCCAGTTTCGCAGAAGTGTTGTTATGTACAGCTCTTATCGAATCAAATAAAAAGGAAGAAAATTGTAGACCACCGCGAACATCGCAAAACTATCGCGAAAGTTCTCGATATGATGGAATGAATATATTAGGTATAGAGAGAACCAACTTAGATGCTTCCAATGTCACAAAAAGTGCCAATTTTTTTACATTAAATGTGAGATATGGTTGCATCCAAAATTTTGTTTCGAAATATTTCATACACCTACATAAATACAGATAACAACAGTAATAATAACATGTGTTTCATTTATATTCGTAAATAGTCAGAGTAGCGGATTTTACTAGCGCCCCTGTAAAAAAGGAAAGCGCAAAAGCGGGAAATGGACGTTCCATTTCCCGCTTTTCCGATAATCAAATATTATTTTTAATATTTTATCTGTGTTTAGGAAAGAAACTTTTAGTGTCACAATATATAAAATAAAAAAAAAAACGGACATATAAACATGGTTGAGTATAATGTGGGTTAAATAAGTACGGTTTTTATTTAAAAAACGGTTTTTATTATTTCCTACATATCCGTATGTATACACAACACTTTCTTCGCCGATATAGTTGTATCGTCATCATAGATAAATAAATAATAGAAAGAAACGCGACATAAGTCCAACATTTTCACGCGCGTTGCGCGATTACAGATTTCGCGCAATTACATCAGTAGAATCAGAATTGTTCTCTTACCACTGTGAAAGAAGTTAATGTATCCTTTAAAAAGATATACGAGTAAAAATACGAGTAGTAAAGTAAATTAGAGTAAAGTAAATATACGGGGAGATTTTATATGATTTTCTAGTAACGTAAGTACTATATTGGACACAAGGCCTTTTGTAGTCTATACTATGTTATTAAGGCTTTTGTGTCCAACACGGCCTCTAGGCCGACAGCACAATGATGCTGCCTACATAATGTATTGTAATTACATACAATGATATTCATCCACTCTATTACGCAATAATTGGTAATTACGAGTAAATCGTTTACACACGAGTGCTTTACTATGTCATAATTGCAAGGATATATAACAACTATGTTTGTAAACTTATCTCTATTAGAAGTAATTCAAGGTTGCTTTTCGAGCATAATAACAAAACTCATTTATATAGGCCTCTCCGAAGGCTCGCCACCGCACACTATCATTGGCTCTTCTCATTCAACCACCACCAGCGAATTTCTTCAAGTCGTCGATCTGCCTCCATTCGAAGACTTATCTACCCCATCGGTTATCGGGACTGCGACAAATATGACATATACATTGCCACTTTAGCACGCTGAATGTACGAGTTATATTCGCATAAAGCGAATAAGTTAAACTAAAATTTGTACATTTTACGTATACATACGCAGTTTATAGTATAAACGTTATCTAGTACTGGCAGCCTGACCGAGTTACTTATTCGGTGTGAAATGTCGGTCGGCCACCGGCCGTCGGTTAATTTCTATGCAAATGCTCGGATGGACTACATGATGGCTCGGTACGGCTACGCGTGGCGTGTACGTGGTCACAGATTTACCAGATTTGATTGGAGACGAGTTACTGACACCAACTACTTGTTTTATCCACTTTGTTATATGCCTGCGATATGCAACATACAGTTATATACAGGCAGGGGATGGCTGCGACAACGACGCCACTTTGAACTTTTGAAACTTTTCGCCACTTTTGAAAATGTATCTGTATTTGCGAAATATTTGCAGTAAATAAAAAATATAAATTAAATCAAATCTGGACAAATTTGTTAACTAATGTAATGACACTACCAAACGATGAACGATAGTGATGGTTCAGACTGTATAAGGTATTCCAGACTACGAGCCTAGGTAGGGCACACGAGTTGAGGCGCAAAAAACGCACTTCTTGCTAGAACGTTTAGTATTAACTGGTTCGAAAAACATAGTTCTATCTGAGTACGATTTGTAATTACCTTGCTGCTGCGACTGCTGCGAGTATAGGTATGCCGATTCACCAACACACAAGCATATATTCCATTCCATACCAATTTGTTCAAAATGTAAGCATACATAGCCTGAGATAACGGACACGGTCTTAAATTAAATAATGAGGTGATAATTGTTTACATATCAATAATTTAATTCATCAAAACTGCAAGGTTATCCTAGATTTAAGAGGGCTCTCACGAATTTGCGAATGTCAAGTTTAAGTAAATATTGTGTTCGATTTTTGAAACCACAGCGATTGGCTGTCCGTATACTATTTATGAAGGAATAAACAATTTTGGTACAGATAATTATTGATTATTATTGTATCTCATTTCAATACTCATTAATAATAGTGTATGTTTTATTTTCGTAAGTCTAAGTCATATGAGATTATAGTCTAAGTCATTTTTATGTTATATTATATGCCTAAGTAAATAAAGTTTTTTTTAAATAAAGTTTATATATTAATTATAATTTTATAAAAATGAAATAAAATAAAATAACAGACTTTTAAAAAACGATTTCGTTTATCTATTATATTTATTTACAAAAGGCGACCTTAATACCTTAATATAGTAGTAAAGGGGAATGCCCAAGTGACTATGGAACTTAGTATCGGTGCAAATATTGTTGTGCCAACATGAAAACTACTGTCTTATGTTGCAATTAATATATACTTTCAAGAAAAATAAACAGGATTTACATAATTTGGCGGGTTTCATAGAAATAGATGGGTAAACTTCCAAAGTCTAAATATCAAAACACATTGTTTTCCTTTTAGTAAATAGGTAAATTAACACTTAAGTATGCTATTGCTTATTAAATACAACATAAAATGTGGAAAGTCTCAACCACTTTGTGTTGCTTCACTCCATAAGGACTAGTGGACTATAACTGTCTTACCTTATGTTTTACTGTAATAATTATCAAGATGACGCCTATTAACTAGGATCGCGCATTATAGGTCAAAGAAGTCAGTTAAAGTATAAGCTTTATTGAACAAAAATACATAGAACAAAATACACATGAATAAAGTGAACTAATCGAAGTGAACAGTTAGTTCATAAACCGGCGAACTGAACTTTCCATAGTGCAGTCATATTTAATGGAGTCTATCTCACAATCACTTTTCACAATTAGCTACACTACTATCCTCGTTTACAATGCTAATGGAGTCTCTTTCTCATAATCACTTTATATAAGTTAATAAGGTTTAATAAACGACCACAATATCACACATGAGAAATAACTCAGACAGCGTAACAATAATAATAATGTCAATTGCGCCGGCCAACGACAAGTGACATTTCAGTGTTGCCAAAAATATTATACACAAATGATTTTTAATACCGTAAAAAATACACAATAGAAAGACTTTTAAAGGTACTTTTTGTTTTATCCGGCAAATGTGAGACTCCAGATTACTTTATAAAATCATGATAATTAAAAACAGGAATTATTCATATCCTGAACTTGTGGCACAACTTAGATTCAAACGATACTGCTCATGGGCAATCCCCTTTAAAAATAAACAACTGTAAGTAAAAACCAAATAGAGAATAAAATTGTAAATATTAATACGTTCATTAGTTACGTTATATTAACAATGAACTTTAAAAATGTGTTTCGATGTTTGTTCGGTTTTTTTAATCTATCCATACGGAAGATATTGCTAAATACGAAAATGGCCGTCCGACATTATTTATGTAGTAACTGTTGTTTTGGGGCCGTGGACAAAACTGTTTTTTTTTCGTCATTTTGGAGTGGAAACATCAGAATACTGCCACACTCGTATATTATTTTATTTCGTAACCAACATAAACACTAGGAATGTTCCGTATATTGGTATGTGTATTCGTTTTGGCGAATGCTCGAATATTAATCCAAAATCGAATGTGAGTAGGGGGTAAAAGAAGTTTTTTATAAAAAGAAAAAAATACTATAATGATCAAAGTTCATTTTAAAGTCAATTACGTGCCTTATTTAAAACTAAATTAAAAATCACCACTTATATTAAGTTTAAACTAAAAATTTATCTACTTACTAATTTTACAAGGGTGCTTGGTTAGGTACTATTCGCTTTTCAACTCGCGAATAGTGGGTCAAATTATAAGTATTCGTATTTATATTCGCGAATAGTGTGCTTTTTTGCTATTTGAACATAGACGTTGACGACATTATCAAGAATCTTAATGAATATTCCACTGGTAAATAACGTGTCACGTACATTTACATGTTTTATATACACTAACGGTCATGTCTTCAATTTTAACGAGCCGTGAAGTCCCAAACTCATAGCTGCTTGAACATGAAACGCGCTACATCACTGCCCTAAGTTGGACGAAACCTTGTTACTTACAATATGAATATGTTATGCGGTTGAAGCGTAAACTTATATACAAGTAAATACGAGTAAAACTAGAAAAAACCGACACCGGCTTTGGTTTAGACTTTCCTATCTTGTGTATTCAAACAATTACATAAATTTGTAAGTCACGAAAAAGGCATTGAAAACTGAAAAAAAAAATAACAAATTTTATTTCGAAAACGTTAATTTATTATCTACACTTTTAAAAATGTACGACACGCACAAAAAATAACTGAATCTTAAAACTGAATCTTTAATAAAAACAAAGGGCAATATGGTATGTCAATAACACCCACTTCTGTACATACAGATTTATAATATCCCAAACTTTATTTTTGTTCTTCATTTTTCACACAATCTATCAAATATTAATACTGCCATGCATCTATTCCCATTATTCCAATTTGTCCTTTATCTAAATGGCATACCGTCTATAAAAGCCCGCATGCACGAGATTGTAATAAGTGGTTAGAACAGTAGGTACAATATTTTGTTGATACACAAATCGACATCAGCGCGACGTTATGGATACAATATGGACAGAGAACAGTATTGATTCTTCTCTATACAGTCCCCTGAAATGAATCATACGCAAAAAGACCCGCTTTTTACGCGCTGTACGGTAACTTAGAAACCAGTAACCGTAAAAATATCGCACTTATTCAATCGCTTAACTGAGACATTTTAAACGATTTCGACTTTTATGCAATCATCAAAAAATGTAAATAAACTATATGTAGTAATTAGGAGCGACAGTTGCAAATAAAATTCGTTACATCGCCCAGCTGTCTAACATAGAATTCTATACGATTTTTTTAGAGAGAACGATCAGGTTACACTGTTTGTTATACCCACTCGTATTATGGGTGAAGAGTAGTCTCAATGGGGTTCATCAATTCCGTTTATAGGCCCTCACTTTCGCCATCAGCACTATCTGTCGTTGAGCGAGACGTTAAATTTTACGGTGCAGGCTCATTTGAGAGCGACATTGTTAGCCATTTGCAATGCTTTCGATATTTTGCTCAGCGGCCTTTTGATGATAGCATGTGATTTTTGCGAATGAAAATAGCTTCACTTATGACATTGTGTATTGAATTTTTTTTAAATAAATCTGAAAGTTTTAATAAAATAGTTGATTTACATGGTTCATTCAACATAATAGTATCACTTTAAAAACTTTTAAAAAAATACTGCGCACAAAATGACGTTCTATTCGAATAATAGATAGATAGATAGATATACTTTATTGTACACCAAAACATACAAAGGGGAAACACAAAGATGCAAGTAATTCGGCGGCCTTATTGCTAAAGCAATTTCTTGAGTGGTAGAAGCCTGTAGACGAACAGAGTCTAAGGTACAATAAATAAATGATGTATGCATATAAATACATAGATAGATAGATAGATAGATAGATACATATATACAAGCAAACATACATTAGTGGTATCGATTGCAATTAAATGACACCACAATTAATTTTAACAGTGCTACTAAATCTCTATACGAAAATAACTCCATTCATTAGCCGAAAACTAATTAATCAGACCCTCTTAAATGCGTATTTAGACGAACACAATTAGCTAAAAGGTCTTCCGTAAAAGATCCTTTCATCTTTGAAGAAGCACAATTAGGAGTTTAGTAGGTCAGGCGAAAGGATTAAAATTTAAAGACCACAATGATTTAAAGGCCTCGGTTGGATACGTCACACCCCATAAAATTTTATCTCGAGCGAACAGAATGAACGGTAATCCTAATTAATTAGTATACCGGACGTGGTTTTAAACATTAGGTAGTAACAACTATATACAACATTAATGATACTGAAACACAATCAATTATAACCCCTCTTTCAAAGGAATAAGAGCCACTGGAATTCTTGGCTAGATTACATTAGTTCCGGTCCGGTATTAAGGCGGCTATTGTAGACATGAATTGTTCATGTACACGCATTATTTGCAGTAACTTCGTGTATTTATCACCGACTTGTACTGTAGTTTTCTTGAAAATATCTACGTTATGACACGGGAAATAAACTTTTCCTATCTTCTAGCGTTAAATAGAAAACATTCTCGTAAGGAAGATGCTATCTTTTTCATTTCCTACTTCTTTATCTCTTGACGTCGCTTCCGTGAAATCGTTACATACGTCATGTTTTTATAAATACGATAGGATAGGTGTAAAAATAGAATCATCTGTACCATTGGAAATTCCACAGATGCATTGCATCTCCAATCCCACCTCAGAAGCTGTTTTGCCAAAAATATAAACGTAAAAAACTACTATTTTTATAGTAAGTAGCCGTTTTCCATTAAAGCAATAAATTAACTAGACCCCGTTGCAACCAAAAAATCAAGAACGTTAACCACAATAATCCTCGAATGAAGTGACATCTATTCAAACATAACCAGACACCATTTATGATTTACTCGTACAACTACTAATGCCTGTATTCAACAAAATACAAAGGCATACTAATAAAGCCACAAACGACATTTATACTCGTACAAACTCGATGCTTGTTAGAACGCTGCATACAAAAGTACCTGTGTATAGAGCTACAGGTTGCGACTACACAACAGAAACACGACGAGTACACAGAGTACGCTTCAGAGTTGACGCCATTTAAAAGTTATTACAATTAATAATAATAATAATAACGCCACACTAGGATTCCCTGTGTCGTGGGTTCAGAGACACACACAAAGACGAACACAACTGGTGGAACACCCAGATCCGAACAAACATCTTTCTTTAAACAAATGTTTGTCCGATCAAGAATCAAACCCGAGACCTCTTGCACAGCAGGTAGGGAGGGGCACTAACAACTGGGTTAATTGATAAATAATTTACTACGAAGCGCGATCAATATGATTGTAAACTTGTAAGTCTATAATGAATACTAGTCTATAATGCCTTCAACTTCACCCGCCTGATCCCGATTTTCAAATCAGTTTGTCAGCATACCTATAAGACATATATATATATATATAGATTACTTCATTATACGTTCCTACAATGTCATGCCATTATACCAATATTAAAACCGTGATTATTCATTATTTTACAATCCACTTGTCCGATTTTAATAAAAAGTGCCCTATAATAATAGCGTTGAGAAACTGAATACGCCACCCAGCAGTGAAAAGCGCTGTGTGTAGAGCTCAAGATCAGCGCGAACAAACTGTCAAACGAACAGTCACACAACCAGACAGAGAAGTATATAGAGAAATATATTTATGTCTCTTATACGAGATATGTGAATACGAGCTCACTGCGTTCAACGGGACATCAAAGTGGAGTAATCAAACTCTTGTTCACTTCAGGAGTTCATTCTTATGTGGCTCGTAGCTCAATTAATGTAAAAATGTATCCCATAGCAACACGTTCGTAACTCGCCTGTGAGTCTGCACATGTGTACGTGTACCGCATCTAGCGCTTTGTATGAAGTTAGCTTAATACTGCTGTACCCCGGCAGCGGCTTGTTCAGTTCCTAAATTGCTCGATGACATTCTTGTTACGACTTCACGGAACTACGGAAATTAAATCGAAACGATAAAGCGTTCAAGGAATTCAATCAAACATTATTTACAACATAAAGCTTCACTGTAAACAGCACCATCAATATGATTGATAATTGTAAATAATTTTTGATAAAGATTGTCGACTTAATATGATCTTAGCAAGTTCAATTCTACGAATGAAACATATCCGAATGAATTTAATTATATTTCGTCACATTATTGAGATTTCAATTAGATTTAACACTTCTGTACACACTATATTAAATTGTGCTTTGATATATTGATATCTTGCTTTGTGACGCAAAAATAAATAAACATCAGAATTAATATTGTCACTTTTTTTCTTTTTCGCATAGCTTATTGTTTATTTCTAATATATCTCACAGAAGACTATGTTGAAATGTACTGCTTTTCCTACATTATCGTATTTCCCCAATGTACGTACGTGTTTCGGTAGTGAGTGAGATATGAGAGAGCCCATTCACATCCCATCCTATCCTATCCATCCCCATCTTCCCAACTTTTTCTCCCAATTCATTCAATATTCTACAAAAATATGCAACGCATCCGGGAACGTGCCAACGTCTGTCATTCTGGGCGGATGTAGGCATGTATCGCGGATGGACAGTGGGGGACCGCCGGGTGGTCTGTATGCTCTCCAACCACCATTTTGTATTTAAGAAATCTTTTATTGTATGCGCGACGACCGCGCCGCGCCCTTTGGGCTCCCGGTAACCCTGTACCGAGTAATGGTAATACGAACCTAACAAAGCTTTACATGTTTGTAACTCTTGGTTTATTTTTAATGTGGTTCTTTTTCTAAAACGGTTTTAGATATTTTAAATAAGTTGACATTTTTCAGGTTTTCATTATTGCACTAACATGTTGCATAAATACATATTAATGTATAATGTTAAGATCGATGTGCCTAATGAGCAATGATTCTAACGATTTAAGATAACAGTAAAATGTTTACAGTTTAACTGTAATACAGTTTTACTATCGAGTATCCTGCGATTCTTGGGCTATAACCTAACCTGACCACGACCGCGACCGTCGCGTTTACTTTACCCATAAAGCTTAGACAACCAGTTAATGCGATTTATACTTAGTTGCCTTATTACAACTATGGTTAACCATGAGAGATGTTTTTCCGGGGTCATTAAACCACATCTCGTTTCGCCCACACTCATTCTCGGAGACCTAAGTCAACACGGACAGTTTGTATAACGTTGGTTTTTCGACTTTTTTTATGGAAATGAATGTATCTTAGGGATATTGTAAAACCTGTACGATTATAATTTGTCTAATATGTAACCGTAAACTTTAATCACCCACTGCTGGAGATGGGGCTTCTCATGCACATTAAGAGGACTCGCTTGTGGGTATATAAATATATTGTGGGCTTGTGGTATATTTCTGCGACATACGAAACCTCATCAGCGTGAAATTCCAATAATTCAGATTTTTATTAACGGTATTTTTATACAATTTCTCGCTGTTTAGAATTTAAATTCGGTTCTGCAGGAAAAAGATCGAGGATTAAGCCTATAAAACTGTTACGAAATTTATTCTTTGGCAGGTAATACAAGGCGATATATTGGCTCTTAGGCTCACTATTCCAACTAGAAAGGTGTTACTGCATAGCGTAAAACTTAGCTTTCCTCTCCTAGGATAATCATAAAATGATTCAGGTATACCATCATTGTTGCATATTTATGAATCTCGAATCTTCGTGAAAGTGGAAAACACATATTTATTTCACGAAAACAAAGTGTATCTATCATATTACAATATCATTTAAAATAATTATAAATTTAAAATAAATAATGGTAATAAAAATGTAGGGATAAGAGTTTATTGAACAAAATGATCAACGTATCGAACTACATATTGTCCATTGTACACATTTGATCCCTGTGGGAAGGTATTCAACGTGCTGGCAACATTACTTCGTTGGATGGCAAGGCTATGCGATGCGCGAGATAATGGCGAAATGTTCACCGATACTGTCAGGGGAAGACATTTTCATAAAATCTAAAATATCTTCGGAACGCTAATACAGAACATGTCTGACACACACTTGACCGGTTTTTAATCTAACCATCAGCCTATGTTTCACCACTGCTGGAAATAGGCCACTCCCTCATTGGACTCATCTCATCCAAACACCGGATGAGAAGAGTCACCGGTGAACTTCTTCAAGTCGTTGATCAACCTGCAAATTGTTAATAATCCTGGATAGTATTTTAACACCATAAATTTTGCCTATATTGAAGGCGTTAATAAATTATGCGTCCGTAATACATAAGTATCATAATCTAAACGAATTTAACGAGCTGTTCTGCGAATCGTTTGTATAAACTTACTCAATCGAATCAGCATTATTATATTGTAAACACAAATCTATTTCCACATAACAATATTTTGTAGGGGGACAGTGCACGCTGTATTGCCACAATCACTGGGCGCACTCGACTGGCCACGTTACCCCTCTCTCACAGAAGACTACCTTGAAATGTATTGCATTTCCTACTTTATCGTATTTCCCCAATATACGTACGTGTTTCGGTAGTGAGTGAGATATGCCAGAGATATCCCCATCCCATTCTAATCCTCCCCATTCTCCCAATCCATTCCTTAATCTTAATCTGCGTTCCAACGTTTGTCATTCTGGACTGATGTTGGCATGTACCGCGGATGTCTATGGACGACAGTATCCACTTACCATCAGGTGGACTGTATGCTCGTTGGCCGCCCTTTTTTATAATAAAAAAAATGAGGAAATGAACACAAAACAGTTTACAAATAAACGTAGATTGCAGCGCTACTTAATTAACTTTTGATTTTATTGCACTCTATATCGCCTCGAGTTGAACTGAATCCGCACTTTATTTTTAAATAGAGAGAATATAGAAGGACCTTTGACTTTCTATTTCTCTCTTTTGTATTATCGCCCGCCGGCGTACAACTTTTGTTTAATAGGTCAAAAATAGCTTTTCAATAAACAGCAATATCTAAAATGAAGATTTTACTATCATTCCAGCATAACAAAATGTGCCACATGGAAAAATCTCAACGCAGGTAAATGAGCAAACGTTCCATTCCTTACTAAAATGTTTTGTTTCTACCCTTACTGCGTCCGGACCGGTGTGTAACTGGGTAATATGAAACGACCGCGACCCTAGGATACAAATGCAAATTGTGTAAGTCCCAAAACATTTAAGTACCAATTTTACACACATTGAAAGCTCTCGGACACGTTGATGACTTTCCTACCTGCCGATTTAACCCCTAAGGAGTCTGTGAACAAAATATTTGATTTTATCTATGTGAATATCAACATAAACGTAATGGAAGTAAATGAAAGGAATTCGACGCAAATAAAATATTCTACTTTTCAATAAGCTTATTAGTATGCACCCATTTCTGATTTGAAAAACACTTCCACTGCGGAACAACATGACTCACGAGTCATTTTAATAAGCCCCATTTCTACCATGACTCATTACTTGTCATTACCTTGATAATAGCTACAAACATGTACTACTTCAATACTACACTCGGTGATAAATATTTTGATCTTTATACGTATCGCCAGAAGGTTGAAATACTCGGTAGTGTATCTCATACGGGTAATGAAAACGGGATTTTAGGGATGTATAAGGTTCCGGGACGTCACGCGACCGGTGGCGCCAGGCCATGTTTTACCAGTTCCTAATGGCAAACAAACGAATATCCAATCGTGTGTCTCACTCTAACATTGTTTTTGGAAAAGGATAAGTATAGTGTTCGTGTCCACGACATTTAATTTTGATGTAGTCTTAGTTTATCGATTCTAACATACGATATCGAAATAATAAACAATGGGGTTACAAATGCGAGTACAAATACAAAACAAAAGAGTTCAACAATATTTAAATGCCTCTAAATACGTTTCCAGATTAGAAATTTTGACTTTCTAATAAGAAATCTGTTATTAGTAATAGAAATGTAAGACTTAATTTCAAAAGTGAAAATATGAAACGGCTCTTTATATATTGCCGCGACTCTTTTGTTTTTCAACACAAAAGAGGCCGTCCGTAGTCTTACCAAAAGTACGAAAGTGAAAAATTTGCGAATTTATAGTATTCCTAAAAGTAATACTATAAAACTTGGCTATGGCTATTGTCAAGTAGGTGTACTAAGTTAACTCCACAGATATAGAAGGATAGGTAACGCAACCTGTGAGTCGTTACGTGCTCGAAGTTGGCGCTAAGCTCCTACTTCTAGTGTTCCTCGTTCAGTCTGTTCCGACCTGTGTTGCTAGAGTGTCATTGTTGCAAAACACAAAAATACCTATAGTCAATAGTAAAAATTCGTGAAATGTGGTGAACCGAGTTAAGGATTCCCATCACTTACTCGTGAGTCTCGCGACGTGACACGCTTGTTTTCTTTCCTTAAAATTTCACGGATTTGCGTTGTCTATGGTTATCCCTAATATAGGATACTTACTGAACTTGTAAAATGTATAAAATGTCAACTCTCTGTACATGGTACATTAAATGAAATGTCATAACTTCATAATAAGTAGTCTTCCAGGCCATTATTACGGATAAATGGCACCCCGTGACCAGCTGGCAATGTGCCAAAGCGATGCCATCGGGACAGCGCACCAAATACGTATTTCATTTGTTATGGCATTTGAATGTAGGCAGTAAGATTTGAGTGCTCTTGAAAATTAAAACACGATAACAAACTATTGTTTTCATACACCCGCAATGTAGTAAAGCAGTGGTTCTCAAACTTTTTAAATGACGGAACCCTTTTGGGAAGCAAAATACTTGATGGAACCCTACAATAAAACAATTATTTTTATAAGTGTATTCTATATTAATCAGCATAATAAAAGTACAATGTATCAGTTACTAATTATTATTTACTTCACCACTTGGTAAGGACAATAATAGAAAACATTAAAAAAGAAAAAATCTAACTAGTGGGAGGTATGAAACTGTTTTTTATTTTTCATCAATTGCTTGATATCAGGTTTGATGGAAGAAAGTTGGAGTCTCATATCAGCTTCGGCGTCCAGTCTATTGCGATATTTTGTTTTCGTGGCTGCGTAGGTAGAGAATCCTGTTTCGCACAAATATGTAGTTGGGAACGGGAGAAGAATATCCAGAGCCATTTGGCCAAGCATTGCATATTCATCTTGGATTCTGCACCAAAAATCATTAAGAGGCGTCGTTTTGAACAATGACTCCATACTTGTGTCTGATGACATTTCTAAAAGAGATTCATATATCTCATTTGACATGTTTTCAGGCTTTTCCAAGTTGGGTAAAAAAGGATTATGAATCCAGGAGTTCACTTTAATTTTTGTATTGTGTTCTTCGGGAAAATACTTTTCAAAAGATGCGCGCATCGAACTGAGATATTGGACCAATTCTTCAAACACATTATCTTCAAACATTTCTGAGTCGTTTTCGCTAACAAACTCACTGAGTAACGTAAAACTTTCTATTTCTTTCTTACCAATGCAAATGATCCAAAAATCTAATTTTCTTTTAAAAGCAGTTATTTTATTATAGGCCTGAAACACTGTTGTCTGTTTACCTTGCAACGATAAATTTAATTCGTTAAGTTTTTGAAAGATATCCGCCATAAAAGACAATCGGAACAACCAAGTTTTATCATACAAACGGTCCTTCAAATTAAAAGAAGTATCTGCTGAAAGAAACATTTGTAACTCGGCTCTAAGTTCAAATAGCCTTGTTAAAGTTTTTCCCCGAGACAGCCATCGCACTTCTGTATGGAGCAGCAGTGTTTTATGTTTGCTGCCATAATCTTCACACAATAATGAGAACAATCGGGATTGTAGTGGTCGTGATTTGATAAAATTAATTATTTTTACCGCTTCATCCATAACTAATTTTAGATTAGACGGCATTTGCTTCATCGCAAGTGCTTGTCTATGCAGAATACAATGACTGGAACTACAATTAGGCGCTTTATTTTTCATTCGTGACACTGCTCCTGCTGTTTTACCTGTCATCGCCTTGGCCCCATCTGTACAAATGTCAATGCAATTGTTCCAACTGAGATTATGTTCTTCAAAAAATATATTTATTTTATTAAAAATTTCTTCCCCGGTAGTGTTTGTAAGCAGCGATGAACACATAAGCATGTCTTCTTCAAAAGAACTTTTATATGGATATCTCACAATAACCAGCAGGATAGCCAAACCAGCGACATCAGTCGACTCGTCCATTTGCAAAGCGAATCGTGTATTTTGTAGACGTGTAACTAGTTCTTGTTTGACGTAGCTTGCCAGATCATGGATTCGTCGTGAAACAGTATCGTTTGATAGCGGAACAGTAGAAAGATGCTTTGCAGATTTTTCATCAAGCATACATTTTGTTATGTCTAATACACATGGTTTTATTAATTTCTCAGCGATAGTGTGCGCTTCACCTGCTTGTGCAATGCGATAGCTAACTAAGTATGATGCCTCCGTGGCCTTTTCGTTGGTAGTTTGTGTTACATGCATCATATTTTTTTGACTTTCTAATAACTGATCTTTTTTGCGAACAAAAAATTCTTTATTCTTGTCTTTAGTCTCGGGGTGTACGGTTTCTAAATGTCGACGCAATTTGGCAGGTGCCATGGAACTATTAGGAAGCAGTTTACTACAGAGCATGCAGAGAGGTGAGCCGTTGGAATCAACAAATCCGAAACTGATATAAGATTCATCATACTTCCTTTTTTTCGTCTTTGAAACCGTCGAGCTTGACGTCGTGGCACTCGTGGCATCATCTTCTGGATCGGTGATTGCTAAATTCTCCGCGCGCATTGCTTTTGAACATTCAGCGTCATTAGAAGATGTTGTTGGAACACGTTTAACACCTTTAAGCCAACGTTCCATTCTTCTTTATTTATAATGTTACAAGTCAGGATAGTGGGGTTTAAATAATGCACAATCGTTACTGCGTATAAGAGACTAAATTTAGAACCTACAGGGAAGAAATGTATAAAACTGAGACAACAGAATACAGCAGGCAGTAAAACAATGAACACTAGTTTCTCGCTAGCGAGCTTGTAAGTAGGTAGTAACTTATCGCTCCGAACGCTAATCATCAACTGACGACGCCAACGCGCGATCGCCGCTTTTATACTTAGTCCTAGACTCGATCTCAAATATTCTCGAAAATACTCGAGTCGGCACCTTTGATAAACAAAAAGCAAAAATAAAAACAGAAATTTAAAAATAGCGTTGTAAACAATATCGACTTTATCCTTTGAAGTTAGAGACGAAAGTCGCTAGTTGACAACTATAGCGTCTAATTCAGAGGCGGCTTTTATCAAAGAGACTGAGCGCTTACAAGTATACTACCCGCTCGTTTTAAGTTTGCCGCTGGCGATAGGTATGAGTGTATGACGTTCGAAATTTTTTATTTAATTGTTACAATAAAAATTGTGTACGTTAGATATTTGGGTAAAACTATGACACATTATAAGTTTTGTTGTCACGTGGGGGAGGGTACGCGCATTCCACAGACCGGCAAACTTAGAGCGAACGCGTTGTACAAGTATAAAATTGTTGAGACCAAACTTATGAGATATTGTACCAGCTAATGTAACACAAGCTTATACAAATACAAATAAATAAATAAATAACATTCATAGCGTTTTGTCTCCGCGCGGCCGCGGAGTCCGCACAGCCGCGGAGCGACCAGAGAGAGGTGTTTTGATTTTTTTATTTCTAAATTCTTGCGGAACCCCGACAGAGGTATCACGGAACCCTAGGGTTCCGCGGAACACACTTAGAGTATAGCTGTAGTAAAGCATTGGCCAACCGAGCGTTCGCATGATTACAAACTTTTCTTGCATTCGTAAACTAGGTGTTACCTACTGTAATCTTAAAGTTAATATTTCTTGCTCTACGAGTAACTGAACGAATAAGTTTGTTCTACAACGTTATATTGGTTAGCGGAACCTAGCAGCTTATTGAATAAGTTGATAATCAATTGCAAGGAATATTTGTGCGAATGTTCGATTGGTGAAATTTTCATGTCAATCAACAAAGCGTCATGGACAGAATTCATGGTTTTGGACTTTGGTTTTGGAATAACTCGGTTACAGCTTGTATTACCAAAGAAGAGAAGCTACAAAATAATTAAGTGCTGTAACAGCACTCGGCAGTTTCATGTATGCACGACATGCGTCCAAAGTACACGAGGTGGATTTTTTTATAGAAAAAAGGCAGCAGGTAACCAAACAGTTCATATGGCGGCAAGTGAATACTGCCCGCCCATGGACAACCGTGTTACTTGCCAACATTAGTCCAGATTGACAAACGTTGGTACGCCTAAGAAATACACCGTCCGCCCCTGGAGATTTATTTTATTTCTAAATTTGACCTCTAATTGAACTCGAGAAGTGAAGTTGAGTTTTTGTTTGATTATTGTAAAAATTGCGTATTAGGATTTTTGCGGTTTAACAGTGATAGTTTCTTAAGCTTCAGTGTTTTTCGTGCGTGGTGTTTGTGATAATCAAATGAAAGCGTGGACCTGCATTTTTTGTGTGCTTCCAAGGAGTCCTCTTCTGTCCTCAGTAAACGTATGTTTTAGACTTTGAAGACTCAGACGTATGTTTTGTTTATTACGAAGAAAACTTGACAGTGGCAGAATGTGCTAATTACACCATTGCCATGAAGAAAAAAAATTTTTTTTAATCATGTATTAGTCATAGGTACGATATGTTAGTGTACGAAGTCAAATACAAGTTTTAAAACTCAGCGACACGTATTAAACAACTAAAAATTAATGACTTAAAAGTCATTGCTATAAATGGCATATCTGCGTATACAACGTGTCACTGAATTAAGGCAAAACCTAAAACACGTCAACAAATTTAAAATTTAACAGTTCTAAAGAAAAAAAAATTTATGGGACAAATCATTAGTTACAAACATGTAAATTTTTGTTATTCTATCTAAAACGTTCGTAGCGTTCATTACTGATTAAAGGGAAATGAAAGGCGGCGCGGCGGCTATGTGAACACGCGTAGAGTGCAACTACGCGTAGAATAAAATGTTTACTAGAAATTAACAATAAATTATGACAAAAATCCTGTTATAAAAACTGATTAGAATCCATTCTACTGCCGATAGTGGACAATCTATTTTCAGCAATTGCGATATATCAGTGACACGTATAACAACACCTCATCAGGAAATGAAAAATGTGTCATAATATTCAATGTTATGTATACTGTTTATGTATTCAATGTTATGTATGTTTTGAATACAAGTATGTATTCTTAGCATTACAATGAATTCACGTGCGCATATTTATACTAACATGCCATTTTATTATGACAACGTAGGTGGCTAACCGCCGCCGACGGCTTTAGATTACAAAAAGGAAGACGGTCCGGACTCTTTAATTAGCAGACGACACACTAACACAGACGCGTTGCAATACATACACGCACGCTAAACTGCATAATTATAGTTAAAGACAAACGCGGTGACACACTGTGTTAAAACAGAGCTGGCGTCAATCGAAAGTCATTAGTGAGAAGTACTGAAAAGTAAGAGCATCCGGGCACTACGTCACACAGAAGGAAAACAGTTTACATATACAAGTATCGTAAATGAAACGGTAAAATTACTTTTAAACAAATGTTGAAATTGACTCAGGTTCACGAATTCTAAAATTTACAGTCGCAGCGAGGAACCTTGGGGGTACGCATCTGCCGCGCGAATGTCACTACATACTCGTACTTGTCACAGACCGTATATGTATAACAACGATACTGTAGTTTTGCTCGCATGGTGATAATTACATTTACAAGAATTTTTTTCTAGAATATTTTTAAGTATACAGAATAATGTAAGACGAATATATACATAATTAACACGATAATTTTCAGTACTTTGAAAACAAAAGAACAGATTCTGTTTTAAAATTAAACAATTTCTGTTGCAATATATATTATAATTTAACTATATTGAATGTACAGTTAACCAATAAACGAACATTTGTATAATACACCAGTTTTTATGAAATACTAGAGGTACTAGTGAATTCGTTCATGTGAACTTACTTGTGATTCCCGTGGGAACTCTATAATGGATTTGGATAAAAGTACCCTAAATACTAAATAGTAATCCGGCACATAAGCTGTAACTATGCCTAGTATCATTCGTCCAGTAGTTTTCGCGTGATGCGCAGAGAGACAGACAGACAAACAATAATTTCAAAAATTGTTGTTTTGGGCTCTGTATCACTCGTATTTTACAGTGCACTTACTTTTTGAAAAAAAAAAGGAAATATACAGACACCGGCTCCGTTAGGATTTTATTATATTTACTAATACTTCATATACCACTGCAACATTGTTTATATATAAACCAGTGCGTCGATTGACATCATTATTACCATTATCTTGATATTTGTGTAATGTCTGCACCAAAGCTTAAAGAAATTGTGTACGATGAAGTTATTGTATTATATTAGTATAATTATATTATACTTTGTAAGGTCAGGGGCGCACGGGCATACCTTTTGGTGCAGGTATCCATGGGCGACGGGGACCACTTTCTTACACATGGACCCATAGAAATGGAAAGAATAAAATAAATAATAGCAACAACATTTTGATAATGCGTGGATAATGTAATTGATTGTACAATTAACACTTTCATGTTCATGTGTAGGTATTTGGTACTACTGTATTGCTCAATTGTTTATCCTTTTCTATTTCTTATATTTAAATAAAATAACTGAAAATCATAAATTTAATAATGTAACATAATAATTTAATGAGTAACAATTTGATTTAATGCATACTTAATTTATAATGTATGTATTTAAAATATATATATATATATACCCTTGGAGGGTGAAATAAAATAAATAAAACGCATTGGAAAGATTTATAAAATTTCTTCATTTTTAGGTTATAAGCACATACTCCAAGATCACTCCGTTCTCGTTCCCGAAGTATTGTTGGTTGTTGATGTATACTATTATTATAAAAGTTTGTTTTATGTTTATTTTATGCTTTATTTCGCTCACAGAAAATTATCGAAAAATGTATATGTACTACACTTCCCACTTTATCCTTTCGCCCCGATGTATGTAAGTGTTTCGCCAGTCAGTAAAATTTCAATAAAGTACAGAAGTTGGCTTGTACGGTGGATGTCCATGGGCGACAGTATTCACTTATCACCAGGTGGACCTTATGCTCCTCTGCAGCCTTCTTCCTATGAAAAAATATATTCCAGAGTCCATTCCCCATCCTATCCTATTCCTCCGTAGTTACCCAATCCTTTCTCCACATCTCCAAATGTAGGCAGCGCATCGGGGGCTATACCAACTTTTGTCATTGTGGACTTATGTTGGTATGTCCGGATGTCCATAATATATAGTATGTCCATTGGCGACAGTATCCACTTACCACCAAGCGGACGGTCTACTCGGTATCACCGTCTTTCTATAAAAAAATTAAAAAAATGTCTCATTAAAGCGCCATTATTGTATATTGCATTCACTGTTCCTATATTTATTGTGGCACCAGTAAAGTGTTACTGCACTCACACATTCACAGCCACCAATTAACGTTTTCTTTATCTCGCACCATTTCATTTCATTTACTTACGTGTCACTCTAAAAAGGCTTAAGTGAGAGGAATTAGTATTCTTGATCGTGCGTCTAATTGAGAGTCAGACTTAATTATTGATTTAATAAGTCTTGTTTATCCTTTTATCTCTAATGATGTACCGGTTTCATTTAAAATTCAATCAACTAATTAAGCAATAGCGAAGAGATCCAATGAGAATGCAAAAGACAATGATACATGTACATATTACATCTACATTAAATGGCAAGTTGACTAAATGTACTTTTGTTATTTTCACGTGAAGTGTACTTTGTTTCTTTTGTACTTTGGACCTGACCTTGTGGTGTCGACCGACTTTAGAATAGAACCACCTCAACTCTTCTCGTGGGTGTCGTAAAGGCGACTAAGTAATAACAAAGAGCCACAAGCCATGAAGAACTACACCACCTCTAAAAGAGTGGACTTGCCAACCCGCTTGACCAACGTGACGATTTAGAGCCCATAATGAAGAGAGGAAGCCCATATCCAGCAGTGGACGGTAATGGAGCTGGTACTTTGTATCAGCTCTAAAAAAAATAGTTACAAAATAATCTCATTAAAAATGACGTCCTAACTCTCACAGGGGAATAATCTTGTGATACTCATAAATAAATAAGGGTCACAACTTTGGTGCCAGAGGGCTAACCTATCAAGCTTATTAGGGTCCGGATACCCGCCTGATCCTATCCACCCGTTTCCGGATTATTGTCGCCATGTCTGATCAAGGAAACAGTGTTGCCCTCAAAGGAAAATGTGGATAAAATTTGTTAAGCTTGTTTATATTGAAAGGAATATTGACTTTAATTTTGCGAGAAATATTGTAGGTTTAAAAATTTATATCTGATGCTATTTTTTAAAGTTTATATATTTTAATGTGTACCTTCGTTAGCTAATATTTTATAGAAATCAGATCATGTCACGAAAAACAAGATTGCTTACACACGATGACATTTCTAATATGATTATTTGATGTTTGGAATAAAATTTGCAATTTTCGGCAGCGCACCCGCGTCCCCTCTAGTATTCTGGATGTCTAACATAGGCGGTGATCACTGATCACTTACCATCTTGTCGGCCGCCCGCCAGTCTGCCACCATTTCTATAAAAAGAGAGTCAATAATACCACATTATTATTGATTTACAAATAACAAAAACACCTTTTTAAAAATTAAAATATTATGTCCTGGACAACTAACGGTTATTTTAATTTTAATTATCTATTTCTTGTTACTAAAATTTCTTATTTCGATTAAAAGTGAGTTCTACCATTAGCACCTAAAACCCATGCTCAAAATACGTAAAAAATGAGATAGATACTTTAAAGATACAGGACACCACTTAATCCTCTTTAAATTTATGTTCTTCACGAAATCTATAATTTGTGTGGGACCATTAAAATTCAGTTAAGGTCCTTGCGTTCAGCCATTACTCCCCGGCGCGGCAGTTGAAAACTTAATAACATGTGATTATATTGTCCTTATTTAAAAAAGTCTGTGAAGTAAATGCTTATACTCAGAGTGGGTTCCGTCAATGACAAATCAACAAAATCAAATCAAATAATGTATTTTGCAAGAACATAAATTACAAAATATGGTTTTACATTGTAAATATCTCTCTCGCATTAGAACTAGAAAAAAGGCTTAGAACGTGAAACAGAATCTTAAACAGACCCTCAATTAAAAATTTCCAATAAAATCTACGCCGGTAGGTTTGTCTTGAAAACTCACGATTCCACACAAATCTTCCACGGTTTCACAAAACTATTGTAAATAACATTACGGTATATAATTACTTAATAACATTATGGTATTATAATATCTAAATAGATATTATCTTACACATTATCTATATATATAAAAATGGATGTTTGACCGATTACCATGAAAGTTGGCACATACATATATGTATTTTTTCATGGAGAAGGTTTCTATGCTATCCACTTTGTTGTAACTCGCCACTAGATGGCGCTGCAGCACATCAACTTCTATACCGTTCAATCGATCGCAAAAATCATATCGACAGTAAAACAGAATAATTTGTAATTTTATTAAATATACACAGGCAAGACGTCTGCCAGGTGCAGCTAGTCCAATATAATATGCATGCTAATATTTATAAATTAGATACATACACTTATATAAGTGGATTCTATACATTTTCTTAGTATAAGATGCGTTTTTCACTTTCGGCTACCGTTACCGGTACTATTTTTTCATTATTTTAATCCAAATAAACAAACATACACAGTATCATTACAAATTGTAACTACCAAACTGCAGTCATATATATGACAAAGTTATAAATATGTATATAAAAGAGATGGCAAGGTACTTTGTTTGTGTGTATTGCATATTTTTCTCCTATACACTTTACACAATATGTATCGATCAATAGATACAATTCTTAAAATGCCTAGTCAATTTTGCACGCACAATCTATAGGTAGAGAATTTTCAGCTCATCGTAGGTCTAGTAAATTTGTATTACACCGACGACAGACGAAGCATCGCTAACGAGTTTCTGCTATGACGGAACCCTGAAAACTATTCCAAGGAAAGAAATGTATTTTCAACGTCAAAATAACTGCTAATTGTTATTTCGGAACAATTATCTCTAATCTAAACTAATCTAACGCAATTGTACCCGCAACGTACAATTAGGATTTCAAGTCAGCCGTGAAAATTAATAGATCATAATAGGATATAGGTCGTAATATCGCTACTCAGCTAAGTGTTTCATGTTTGATATGATTTCCTATGTACCTATCTACTACATATGACAATGTCTTCTCGCAATCATTCCACATTGATACAGTTTTATATGTAAAGGGAAACTGAATACGGACCTACGGATAACTAAGGAAGACTTGAGTTTTGTAATCGATATCGATATCAGCCTATAATGTCCCACTGGAGAGCACATACCTGCCATTATAACCACGAGGGGCTACAAACTGTAGTCCAGCACATAGACCCAATGCGGATTGGATACATATCAGCTACATTTATTTCATGAAAACAAAGTATATCATGTTCAAACATCATTTAGACTAGCATAAAAATATAATAAGCGTTTATTACGATGGCCACACTGAAAGTTTCCGGATTGAATAAGAAAAAAATACAATGAATGGCCAAAAATCAATTTATTGTTTCTCAAAATATTCTCCGTGAGGGGCAATAGTCGAGATTAGACACCTCACCTCTAAACTAAATTGGGTAAAGAAATATAAAGTATTTTTAGTAATTAGCCGAACTTCACCTACCGAAACTAATTAGGTAAAGTCAAACTGGAATGCGTTTATAAATGAGAAACAAATAATGATCATAAAAACGCAAATGTACCGATAAATTTGGCTGACGAAGAAAAAGCCAAAGCATTTGCAAATCGATAACTGAGGCGCAAATATCGCAATGGTAACGTTCCGCTCCACGGCTGTCCAATTAAACGATAATTAACTGAAAATCTTAATTGCCTCCTTATTGATTTGGGCGTAAATTTACTTAATTTCAAAACGACTGCCTTTTTTGCCGCCACGCCAACCAAATCGTCCGCATTAACGACGTAGGCTTTGACATACTGCGGCAGTCCTATTCTGGTTTAGTCACTACACAAGAATGTTTACATACTAGTTTGATCAATATATTTTTGGAAAAGTATTGAAACTTTAGGAAACGTATATCTAAATTGTATTTATTTTTCAACGTAATCATCTTCTAATCTAATACACCATGAATAACGGTTTGAAAGTTGCTCAATTCCCTTGGAAAAAAGGCTTAATCCTGAGTATCGAAAAAAGACTTTACAGCGCACATGACCTCATCATCTCCATGAAATTTTATACTATGCAAGTGTTTTTTTCAAATTGGTAAAAAGGTGAAAACCACTAGGAGGTCTCCGGAGAATATGGCGGATGCTGCATCAATTAAGACCAAGCCGGTTC
The DNA here is from genome assembly GCA_914767545.1 of Sesia apiformis. Classification (NCBI taxonomy): domain Eukaryota; kingdom Metazoa; phylum Arthropoda; class Insecta; order Lepidoptera; family Sesiidae; genus Sesia; species Sesia apiformis. The sequence continues at coordinate 6,059,908 of OU611958.1, forward strand.
GTATGGCAGCACCTGCAACATCAGACCGATGCGCAGATGCATTGTCATGATGAAAAAGCACTCCAGCACGCAATTTTCCATGTCGTTTATTTTTTAATTTCTCGCGTAGTTTTTTGATCAATGTTGCGTAATACTCTCCAGTTATTGTTTGTCCTTTAGTTAAATAATCGATCATAATGATACCTTTCGCATCCCAGAAAACCGAAGCCCTTATCTTGCCAGCGGACGCAGAGACCTTGAATCTCTTGGCTGGCCGGGATTACGATCTTTTCCACACCTTACTTTAGTTCTTCGTCTCGGGGTCAAAATGATGAACCTACGTTTCATCAACGGTTACGAAACGTAGTCGAAAAGATTCTGGGTCGCAGTCAATAATTATCAAATTTTGCTTTGAAATGTCTACTCTTGCTTTCTTTTGTGGGTCTGTTAACATTCGAGGACCCCATGGCGCGGCCACCTTTTTGAATTTTAAAGTATGAGTTAAAATGAACTGAATTGTCCCGAACGAAAGCTTCATAATCTCAGCTAAATGACGAATCGTCGATCTGTCTTAACAATATCTTCAATTTTGTTAACGTTGTCTTCAGTAGCAGCGGCTGCGGTTGTTGGGCGCCCATACTGAGTCTCGTCGTTACAGACGGTTCTGCTGCGTTTAAATTCCGCGCACCAATATGCTACTGTAGAATAAGACAGAGCATTGTCTCCCAAAATAGACTGCAATTCTTCAAAAACACATTTCGTAGAAAAAAAATTCAGGCAGAAATATTTCGATTTTTGATATTCTGCATTTCGCACACTAATAAAATTGCCGCCAAATGTAAACAACGAAAAAAAATATTGGTGACAGTTTTTTAATTATTTTGACACTGGCTACTACTGAATTTGAGATTCGAATGAAATAGAATGCATTCCTATGATTTAATGTAAAGTATCGATTCCATAAACTTATTGATCGACCTAGTAAGAATCTTTTCTTATGTTATTTGATAATTGAACGAGTATATCCTATGCATAAAGAAATAGATATATGCAACACAACTAAAATTATAACTATTATTTATCTCGTTAGAAGATGATGCTGAGATGAAGATTTGTTTTCCAATTGTTTACGTTGTGATCGTTTGTTTACAGATATGTTTTACTAGTTACTGGTGAATTTAATTCATGTACATACCTAAGTGAGCGTCACCAAACTCTGCTTAAGTAAGTATAATTTTTCTCAATTAGTACCAACTCGACGATGAATACATAAAGTTTTCCATGTTGTGATAAAATCCATGTGCCTGAGAATTAAAAAACCTGACGCTTGTCCACTCTGGGAATTTGGGATCACTTGCCAAAATCAACTCATGATTGCAATCAACAGTCCTGTCCCTGCAGTCCTGTCCCTGCAGTGGGATATTATAGGCTTGTTATCTAAAGTCGATGCATCAAAGCACATCTCAGAATACAGACGCTGGGCAAGCTGGTGACTCGCAAGTTTTTGCTCAACCTATTGTGGTGCAATTCAACGGGTTCATCGGCTGCGATGAGAGGTAATTAGATCTAACGCCGGATAACTAATTGGTGAGGTCGAGAACGTAGGTTTACAGGGGACAAAAAATGTACGTAAATAATGTTTAAATCCAAATGTACTTATCGAATTTTTTTATATCAGTGACGTATATTTCATACTTTTATAAGCAGACAAGTAAAGATTATCATTTAACTACTTGCGTACAATAAACCTACAGCATCGTGGGTGAAACCGTGGGCGATCACTAGTACCGATAATTCCACTTTGGCCACTTTTCATATATTCCACTTAGTTAAAAATAATCTTCATATAATATGATGTTATTAAAGCAAAGAGACCATGTCGGTATGGACTTATTAATTTGGTTAAGATTTTCTAACTTGACATAGGGTTGTTTCAAAATTATTATTTATTTAACAATTTTAAGTATTGAATTTTCTCGGTATATCTAGTATATCTGTTATATCTGGTAGGAACATCTCGTAGATTGAAACCGAAAATAAGGTCTAATTTTTTCGATAATGTCACACATATGTAACAATAGTAGGTCAAAACTTGCTACTGCCACTACCTACTGCTTATCTAATCTCAAATCCAATTACACGTCATTACTTTATACTAACTGAAATCAAGAGTAAAACTCAAACACTATTTATGTCTTATTTGTGTAAGATATAATTAAAACTTACTAAACGTTGTAGATATGTGTCGTGCGGTGTCGTGCGGTGTCGGCCGGCTCTAGAATAGCATCACCCGATCTCTTCCCGTGGTTGTGGGTAAAAGGCGACTAAGCGATAACGAAACCGCTACCACAAGCCCTGAGGTTTGTTTACTTACACAGGTTGTTTTAGTTACACCACCTCTAAAAGAATGGACCCGTCAACCCGCTTGACCCGCGTGGCGTTTTAAGGTTGAATTCAAGGCCCATGTCCGATACATCTAAGGCCCATATCCAGCAGTGGATATTGAAAGGGCTGGTTGCAAACGTTGTTTAGTAATTAATTTCTTCAGGATCACATCACGCCCTCCATTCAGAGTGACGGAAGATTTGAAGAAACTACCTGGCAGTAGGTGTATTATGGATGTATTAGAAGAAAGAAGTGACATAAGTTGACGATATTGTCAGAAATTACGTCTTCTGTTTTTTTAATACAACCCGCTCTTATTTTATACCTTCATACCGCTTGTCGTGGGTCCCGGTGGTTCCGCCATTTACTTAATCATAAACTGTCAAGCCCAGGTCCATTGTTATGCCCCTAGAGATATTGATGACTTCATATGTCCCATTCCACACTACGTATGATATCGCTTCACTATACCTATATATGTTTATATCTAGATAATTTCGAGATCTATCTAAGGGCGCCAATTACACGAGCGAGTCTCTCGCGGCGATAATCTCGCCGTACCACAAATTTCGATAGTACCTACCAGGCTTGTTGACGACTGGCGCACTAATAATGGCTCGGCGGGCCGACCGGTCGTATACGAGCGAAAGACGCGCTAGTGTTCGCGGCGGCGGGTGACGACAGACGAGGCATCCGAGTGCCCAACTTGAATGATTGTATGCCGCTCGCTCTTCATGTATGCGGGGTTCTCTTGAGGTCGGCTAGTCGGAGGGTTTTCTTGAGGTGCCGGGTGGTCGAAGTGATACTCGTAGGACTGCTGTTTGACGACTGTGTATTTTGGCCAGATTGGCCCCATTTATATTCTCAATACAAGCTGCTCAACAAGGGATGTTTGCAACCGAGGGTTTCCGCCCTTTTGTCCAATAGCACGCTACCTCGCGCAGTCCCCATTGTTAAGGCGAGCCGTTTCCGGAGTCGCCGTAACGGTACTCTCGTCTTGTCTTGCTCCCCCACGTGGGAAGCGCCCATGCGTACCTCTCGCTCTAGCGCGTTGGTTTCTACACGACCTAATTCCGAGAAAACGCCATGCGCCAGATGTTGTACTCGGCGTCGCTTCTCCCACGTGAGAAGCGCCCGCATGGGATTTGTTTTCTATCAATATTTAACTTTCTGCATTTATTTACTCAGTAACTATTTGTATAGGGTTTTAGGTCGTGTAGGCCTCTCATGTTAGTGTAGCGTGCTATCTCTAATCTCTCATGTACGTAGGCCCTCAGTTATAACACCTCCCTCGCATCTCTCTTTATTGAGCAACTTGTATCAAATTCTCTTTATTTACTACATCTTACGTTACTATATACACAATTATCTTATCCTACACATATTATATAACATTCTTATTCTATACACCGTACATACTCTTATCGCTATACACGTTATACAATATTTCTACTCTTCACAATTAGACAATTACTAAATGGCTACACATATCACATATGGTTTTCGCACTTGATTTCACTCATTGTGGGCTGTCCGCAACATTCTCCCCCCGGCGAAGACTCGTCGTAGCCTCTCGCTCCACAGGGAGGACAGCCAGCCTCGTCACCGGCCTCAGGAATGATCCGCCACTGGTCCGCACCACCGCCGTCCGCACCTTCCCGTCTCGCCCAGGGAAGACTCTCTCCACTATGCCGCGCGGCCACACGTTGCGCGGCAATTGTGCGTCGACGATCACCACGAGGTCCCCTTGCTGCAGCGGTCGCACGTCGTCCGCTGCTCGTCCTCGTGGCACCAATGTGGGCAGATACTCCGCGACCCAGCGCCGCCAGAAGTGGTCGGCGAGAGCCTGGGTCCTTCGCCATGTGGATCTGTCCGCTTCTGTGCATGGGCCGGTGAGAGGTAGGCCCGATGATGACCCCAACAGGAAGTGGTTCGGGGTCAGTGTTTCCGCGTCGTCGGGCCCAACAGCAACGTGGGTCAGAGGCCGGGCGTTGACTGAGTGCTCGGCCTCCGTCAGCAATGTCTGTAGCGCCTCCTCTTTAGGCGCCTTCTCGTTCAGTGTAGCGTGGAGTGCGACCTTCACGCTGCGTACCAGGCGTTCCCAAGCGCCACCCATGTGCGGCGCGCCTGGTGGTATGAAGATCCACCGCACTCCCCGCTCGGTTGCGTAGTCTTGTAGGTGCGGCTCCCACTCGTTGTAAGCCGCACGTAGCTCGCTGTCGGCGCCGCGGAAATTAGTGCCATTGTCCGAGTACATGGTACCCGGCCAACCGCGGCGCGCTGCCATCCGTCGTATCGCCATGATCGCCGAGTCTAATGTCAGGCTAGCGACCAACTCCAGGTGCACGGCGCGCGTCGCCATGCAGGTGAATAGCGCGCCCCATCTCTTCTCGCGGCGCCTCCCGATCGTCACGGTCATCGGGCCGAAGTAGTCCACGCCACAGTGCGTGAACGGACGTTGATGCACGGTGACCCGCGCGGGCGGCAAGTCGCCCGGCGCTGGGGTGCGCGGCGTCGCTCGTCTAACGCGACACCACTGGCAGCTGCGTGCGGCGGCCCTCACTGTAGGCCGCAGCCCCAATATACAGTACCGTTGCCGCAGATCGTTGACCACGCGCTCGTTGTTCGCGTGGCCCGCTTGGCGATGCGCGTCGGCGACTAGTAGACGGGTGAATGGATGTCGCCCGTCCAAGATGATCGGCGACTTCGTGTCCGTCGGGACGTCGGCCGCCTCGATCCGCCCTCTGACGCGCAGCACGTCCCCTACCAGGTAGGGGTCTATGGTGAATAGGCGACTCGTCCTCTTGATGGAGTCGCCTCGCCGCAGGGCTTCCACCTCTGCCCCGAAGCTGTCTGCCTGTGCCCTGTTGACCCACAGCGCCGTGGCTCGCTCTATGTGTCTGGCCTCTAGCTGCGTTCCCCTCTTCCTCAGCTTATCTGTAAAAAATAGCACATATGCGGTGCTTCGCATTAATCGCCGGAAGTTGGAGAACCTGGTCACGTCGGGTAAGTGGTCGTGGCTTCTCTCGACGTCTTCCACGTGGAACACTGCTTCGGGTGGTGGTGGGTAGGCCTCTTCGTCTTCTCGCGGCCACTCGCTTTCCTCCAATTGCAGGAAGGCCGGCCCGGTGAACCAACGTTCCGTTGCGACGGGAACGTGGTTATACGACGCCCTGGTTGCGTCGTCCGCCACATTCTCTGCCGTCGGAACCCACCGCCATTGTTGTAGGTTTGACTCCTCTTCGATTTCGCCGAGACGGTGTGCGACGTACGGCGTATACTTCTTCGCGTTTGTCCGTATCCATTGCAGCACCGTAGTTGCGTCGGTCCAGTATGTAACCGAGTCGATGGCATGGAACCTATGCTCGCCGCATACGGTCTTGGCGAGCCGGACTGCGATCGTTGCCGCCTGTAGTTCCAGTCGCGGCGCCGTCAGCGACTTCAGCGGCGCCACCTTTGCTTTGGCGGCGGCTAGCGCGACTCGCACGCCGTCCCTTGTTGTGGCGCGCCAGTATGCCGCCGCTGCGTACGCCTCTCTGCTGGCGTCGCAAAACACATGTAGCTCGAGTCGGTCCGGCGTCGAGGTGAAGTAGGCGCGTGGGATGCGCAGGCTCGCCGTCTCTGTCAGCGCCTCCAGCCACGTGCTGAAGCTCCTGGCGTCTTCCGCGGGTATGGCCTCGTCCCAGCCGAGTTTCAGGCGCCATAGTTGCTGCAGCAGTATCTTCGCCTTTATCGTGAAGTGACTCAGCAACCCCAGCGGGTCGTATAACGACATGACCGCGCTGAGCATCTCTCTCTTCGTGGGCGCTCTGCGGCCTTCTCGCACGTCGGCTGGTACTCGGTGTATGGCCGCGTTGAAGCCCAGCGTGTCCTCCTGCGCGTCCCACAGGAGGCCCAGTGTGCGGTCCACCATTGTTGGACCGAGTGTCCTTGTTCTCGCGCCGCGGTGAGCTTCCGGGATATGCGCCAGTACGTGCGCGCTGTTGGAGTTCCACCCTCTGATGTGGAACCCTGCTTTGGCGTGGACCGTGATGACGTCGTTGGCCGTTTTGACGGCCTCTTGCCCTGTTTCGAAGCTGTCTACGTAGTCATCCATGTAATGACTGTCCGTGATAGCGCCCGCCGCTTCCGGGAACTCTGCCTCGTGTTCGCGTGCGTTGATGTTGCGCACGCTGTGTGCCAGGAACGGCGAACTCGACGCCCCGAATATCAACGACGTCATCTTGTATTTGGCCGGTGCGCCCTTGTTGTCTCGCCACAGGAACATTTGGGCCGGCTGATCCTCTCTCCGTACCTTTATTCGGAGGAACATTTCCTCAATGTCTGCGGTGACCGCTACGCGCCGCTCTCGGAAACGCCACAGTATGCCCGGAAGTGACTTGAGTAGATCCGGGCCCTCTAGTAGGCGGTCGTTGAGGCTCGTTCCGCACGATGTGGCCGCCGCGTCGAATACGAGCCTTATCTTCTCCGGCTTGTTCACGTTCCTCGTGGCGAAGTGCGGCAGGTACCACTGCAACGGGCTGTCGGATTCGGACCCGTCGCACCTCTCGGCGTAACCTTTTGCTAACAGGTTGTCGATCTCTGCCATGTACCTGCGCTCGAAGTCTGGATCTCGCCGCATCTTCCTCTCGATGGCGTTTAGCCTTTTCAGCGCGTCGCCGTAGTTCGGGGGCATGGCGACGCTGTCTTCCCGCCACGGTAGGCCCACCTCGTATTGGCCGTTTACTCGCCGTACTGTTTTCGCGAAGATGCGTTCTGCGCGCTTGTCCTCGGCGCTCACCTTCTCCGCTCGCGACACGCCCAGCGCGTCTATGCGGAAGTGCTCACGCACAAGATCCTCCACACGGTCCCTACTTTGTGTGGCTGTCACGTGCAGCACTGTGTCTTCGTTCTCTCGTATTACACGGCGTGGCATCGTGCCGTGTAATACCCATCCCAGGCGCGTCCTCGATGCTGCGGGCTCGCTGTGTCCGCCGACCCGTAACTCACGTGTTACGATCGCTGCCCAGTTGTCCGCGCCCATCAATATGCGCGGCGTAGCTTCTCGACGTGAAGACAACGGCAGGTCTTTCAGGTGGTCGTATCGGAGCACGCTGGGTATCCGTTGGCCTCTCAGCTTGAGGCCGCTAAGTGTCCGGGCGGTTATTTGCAGGCTTCTCTCGCCGGGACCGCGTATGGTACATGTGACGCGCTTACTTGTAGCCTGTTCTAGGCTTGTGCCCACTCCTCTTATTTTTAGGGCTTGTGTCGGTCCGTCCAATCCGACTTCCTGGGCCAGGGCTTCATCCATCAGCGTCACCGTGGAGCCCTCGTCTAGTAGCGCGTACGTGTGCACCTTGCCCCGCGGTCCGCTCACTGTCACCGGACACACCTTTAATAGGACGTCGCTTGCTGCGTCGCTGTGCGTTGACAGCACTGCTTCCGCCGGCTCTGTATCCTCTCCCCGTTCCACGGCCGGTGGGGCTGGGCCTGCTCGCTCGCTGTGAAGTAGTGGGTGGTGGGGGCGGCGACACCCGTTGACGCCGCATGCTCTGGCGCGGCACGATGTTCGTCGGTGCCGCTCGCCGATGCACTTGAAGCAGACGTTGCTCTTCTTCGCCCACTCCCATCGCGAGTCCATCGCCATCTCCTTCAGCTTCTTGCAGCTGGTGGTGTGGTGCCCCTCTCCGCAGCAAAGACATGTGACGGCTGCGTCGGCTGTGTGGTACGCCGCTTTGTACGTCATACGGCGTGGTGCGGCGCTTGCGGGAGCTGCGCGCGCCTCGTACCTTCTGGGCGCGCTCGTCGTGATGGGTAGCTGGGCCGGGCGGGTGTATAGGGCCGCCCGATCCGCTTCACGTGATAGGAACCGCGATAAGGTGACGATCTCTGCTTCGCCGCCTTCCCCGTGTTCGTAGGCGTAGTCGCACCACCTGCTCATTAGGTGCGGGCTGAGCTTTTCTACCACTTCTTGGGCGAGCATGGGGTTTTGTAGATAGCCCCTTTTGTCCACTGTGGCCAACACGCTAACTATGTTTTGGACCCGAACCGCGAATTTGTTCAGGTCCGCTGCTGAGTTCAGCCGCGGCAGCTTCTTCAAGTCTTCCAGCGCTTTGTAGACTATGGTTTCCGGCCTCCCGAAGCATCGTTCCAGGGCTTGGACGATGAGCTCTGGATCTGAGGCCGTGTATAGCAGCGCCGCTACCGCTTCGCGCGCTTCTCCCCTCAGGCTTGCGCGCAGGCGCGCTAAGTTTTCCGCTGGCGTGAGTCGACATAGCTGCGACGAATCTCTTAACGCCGCTTTGAATGGCAGCCACTCTGTTGCTGCTCCGGAGAATGGTGGCAGCTCCATGGCTTGGCGTGGCGGTGGACGCATCCTCGTGACTCTGTCCAGCGCCTCTACGAGCTGCCTCGTGCCCCGCTCTCGTTCCGGCGTAGGCGATCTGGCGCGACGAATGTTGTCTCGTTCATTCGCCCATCGTGGCCCCTCTGTGGCCGCGCCTCTGTCCCCGCTGGGTTCTTGTTGACAGTCGTCTCCGCGGCGTCGGTGTGGCTCCCTGTCGATCCGCTTCTCCCGATCTTCCCATGGTGCTGGAGTTGCAGGCCAGTTCTCCCTCAGACACACGTTGTCGAGGTCCCCGCGCTCCCCCCGTGGATTGACCGGGTCCGTCGCATTCTGGATCCAGCTGCTGATGCGTGAGTGTGCATCAACAGCGCTGCCTCGGTCCGATTCCTCCGCTTCTATATTAGCCAAGTCCAATTCCAATTGATTCCGCACCAGCCTAGCCTCTATTTCTAATTCCTTCTTCTGTATTGCGGCTAGGCGGGCTTCTGCGGCTACTTCGGCGGCTTTCCTCTGCGCCGCTAGGCTAGCTGTGGAGCGCCGTGATCGTACAGTGCGCCTTGATGCACTGTATGTAGGCGATGAGGCGCGACGACTCGTTGACGCGTCCTCCCCCCGGTACGCTAGCTGTAGCGGCATGTCCCCCCCCCTGATGTGTCTGTACCCCTCCGGGGATGGTACTCGCGACGACGCGTATGGCTCTCGCTCGCGGGCGGGCAACGCGGGCTGCACGGTGCTGCCCGACGTCCTCGACGGCGAACGCGGCGGCTCGGCGAACGTGTGCATGCCGGGCACTCGCTGGGAACGCTCATCCAGCGCCGCCCCCTGCGGCGGGGCGGTAGCGGCGGCATGGCGGAGAGCCGGCTCTCTCACGGCTTCCCTCGTGGAAGTGACGATCGCGTGTCGTGGCGACACGTCAGCGGTGACGGTGCCCCTCGCGGCGTCGGAGGCGACGGCGGTAACGCGGGCCGTCGCGGCGGGCGACGGCTGTGCGGGCGGTAACGCGGTATCGTAGCCCGACTCGCTTCGCGAATTACTGCGCGTCTTCATGGCCGGAACGTTGTGGTGCTGATGGTGCAATGTAGCTGCACAGATCCGGCTACTCGAAGGACCAGCTTGTTGACGACTGGCGCACTAATAATGGCTCGGCGGGCCGACCGGTCGTATACGAGCGAAAGACGCGCTAGTGTTCGCGGCGGCGGGTGACGACAGACGAGGCATCCGAGTGCCCAACTTGAATGATTGTATGCCGCTCGCTCTTCATGTATGCGGGGTTCTCTTGAGGTCGGCTAGTCGGAGGGTTTTCTTGAGGTGCCGGGTGGTCGAAGTGATACTCGTAGGACTGCTGTTTGACGACTGTGTATTTTGGCCAGATTGGCCCCATTTATATTCTCAATACAAGCTGCTCAACAAGGGATGTTTGCAACCGAGGGTTTCCGCCCTTTTGTCCAATAGCACGCTACCTCGCGCAGTCCCCATTGTTAAGGCGAGCCGTTTCCGGAGTCGCCGTAACGGTACTCTCGTCTTGTCTTGCTCCCCCACGTGGGAAGCGCCCATGCGTACCTCTCGCTCTAGCGCGTTGGTTTCTACACGACCTAATTCCGAGAAAACGCCATGCGCCAGATGTTGTACTCGGCGTCGCTTCTCCCACGTGAGAAGCGCCCGCATGGGATTTGTTTTCTATCAATATTTAACTTTCTGCATTTATTTACTCAGTAACTATTTGTATAGGGTTTTAGGTCGTGTAGGCCTCTCATGTTAGTGTAGCGTGCTATCTCTAATCTCTCATGTACGTAGGCCCTCAGTTATAACACCTCCCTCGCATCTCTCTTTATTGAGCAACTTGTATCAAATTCTCTTTATTTACTACATCTTACGTTACTATATACACAATTATCTTATCCTACACATATTATATAACATTCTTATTCTATACACCGTACATACTCTTATCGCTATACACGTTATACAATATTTCTACTCTTCACAATTAGACAATTACTAAATGGCTACACATATCACATATGGTTTTCGCACTTGATTTCACTCATTGTGGGCTGTCCGCAACAAGGCTATTCAGAAATGTTTGCTACAAAGGGTTTTTATCTGTGGAACACTGACTAGTTTTGATGTCAATTATAACTATGACTATCTATAACATAAAAACAAAACATTCCAAGGTCAAATTATCGTAAATATTTTTTACCAGCTACAAAATAATTATCATGTCTCATTAAAAATGGATATTGGACAGGAACTTTTCTCCGCGATGATTTTGTATGATTTTTAAAGTTCTTTAAAACCTGAAGATTATTTTAATAAACTTCAAATGGCGTTTGCAGACAAATAAATACCCTTAGCGTCGACTAAGTTTGGCTGACGAAGAAAGAAGCAGTGGCCTTTAACGGCCCTTACGGTAGAAAGCGTGGTGATTACATACAGGCAAATTACATACAAGGAAATTCAAGAGAGATTGCAGATTGGATCGGGGTGTGTGTATGAAATATTACATGGACATCTACGAATCAAGAGGATAGTATCGCGCTAGATGTCGCACAATCTCACCGACGCTTAAAACTCTTAACAACAAGTTCCTTTCGAATGGTGCCGCGATATGATAACAAAATGTGAAACAGGGTCGTCCGCATTTACGACATTGTCACAAGTGACGAATCTTGGATCTACCAGTATGAGCCAGAAGCTAAGCGTCAATCTACTGTTTGGCTGTTTCAAAGTGAGCCAACGCCTACCAAACTGAAAAGAGCAAGAAGCGCTGGAATATTTTTAATCTCAAATGTTTTCACTTTAACTAGCTACCTGATAGCTACCTTTACGAAAGCAAAGCACCATTAACGCAGAAGGTACGTTTTTACTGCAGTGAGTAACAACCGTCCAAACACAGGTCTCCGCAGACTGCTGCTGCACCACGACAACGCGCCAGCTCACTCAGCGCTAAAAACGGGGGACTTTTTTGACAGCACCCAGGTTAAAGTTTTAGGCCATCCTCCTCACAGTCCCGACTTGGCACCTTGTGACTTCATTATTTCCAAAATTAAATCCCAACTAAAAGGGAAGCAGTTCTCCTTCTTTCGTCGCTGGAAGTCACGCTGGCATAATGGCAAGAATATCGCTCGTGTAGTTGGCACCAAAGGCGATGTTCTGTCATAAAGAGAACAAAAACTAAGAACTTGCATAAAATTACACCTGGAAATTCCAATACAGATCAATGCAATATTTTATTATTCAGAAACATTAAAGGTGATTCACACCACATCAGATTTAACTGGTCAACATTGTAAAGTTTGGCATTCAATTTTCTCACTGATAAATTTCACCGAGTTATCGACTCATAAGTTTTGCACGAACGCCGAAACGAATGCGGGCCATTACTTTAAATCTTGTGCGGTAAAGAAGTCGCCTCAATGGGGCCTTAAATCCGTGAGGTCAGGCCAATGCTCCTATAGATTCCGCTTAGTCAGTCGATCTAATTATACCTTGGATCGTCAACAGATCGTATCAGTGGTTTCCATTTGTCAAAACACCGTTCTTAGTCCACAATAGTGGAACAGTTACTTTACATACGTTAAACTAAGTGTGACTGTGAGAGCTTGAAGGCAGAAATACTTGTATTTCAATAATTTGCTCGCCTCTCACGCTTTCCAATCCGGTTATAATAATAAACATCGCAAGTTCGTTATTTGTGCAGCCTTCATATTACAAATAGCGAGATAGCAGTACCACGGGCTATGTATTTAGTCCCTGAACGACCTCGCGCTACATGTCAACGAAGTAGTTGACGTTTTCTTTACCATGGATTGCCTATAAACGGCGTCAGATGATACAGTATGTTGTATTTTATGCTATACAATTATATTATATATTATTCAAGTATCGCTAGAAAACAGACAAACAAAAAGTTGACAATTTGAAGAAATAGTCTACAGAAATTAACTTCTAAATAAATGGCTATGTAAGTACTAGTTTCTTTGTAAAGGAACACATTGTTCAGTTCACAGCGCAAATACTCGTAAATCCAGTTACAGATGCGTAGACTAACGACACTCTTATTAAGATACCAGCCAATCGAGACAGGAGCCGTTTATTATTCAATTGAATTGTGGTAACAAATCTGAATTTGTCTCATCTAATTGGTGTGCTCTCCCAGCTTCGAGGACCGAATGCAGGCAAATTGCACTACTCTCGCAGACGATGGCACTCGACTCCGCAGAACGAGCGGCCCGTGCCAAATTGGCCAGGACCTTTATTATTAAATTGAACAACATAATGTCATGCCCACTCACCAAATTACGCCTCACGGGACAAGCAGAATAGAGGAAGCAATATTTTTCTATTAAATAATACACGAGGCCGTATATTTTCGGAGACAGTCTTTCGACATTTTCAGTAATCGTATCAAGTAGGTACAATTTTTGGGTAATTAATGTAAAAAGTAGACTATTTCAGGAAGCCATTGTAAGAAGGATCATATGAACTAGAAAAAACTGGATACTGTATAAAGAAGAACACTGGGTCAATACTTCATTTCATGCAGGAGTAGAATATAAAAAGGGAATTTTATTATAATATAATATTAAGTTATTATAATCCTTCATTTACCTTTTACTCTACATAAAATGTAGGATGTAGATCATGAAATGGCTATAATTTGCGGATATCACTATTTCAACAAATAGGCTCTTACACATTGCGTCGGTTAACCGCCTAGTGTTGTTGTTGAGTAGGTGACAAGATGCTGTCTTACGCATCGCGATCAAATGTGAAAGCGTCTATCCAGTACAGACAGTCAGTACGGATCGGTGCCACCGCTATCTGACCGGCGAATGTCGAATTATCCAATATCCGCACAGTTGTGAACCAATGTGTGTTATGATCATAGTAGCAAAAGCAATTTAATTCAAAATTCTGTAATATATGGGTCCAACAAAAACTAATATTCGCAAGATAGGATTCTTGACGCATGATCTTTATTTGCAAATAGACATGTATATCTATTATATACACGTAAATCCAGTAGGTTATGCGTGATGCGCAAACATGTAAACAGACAAAATTCCAACAATTGACGTTTTGAGCATTGTATCATTCAGAGCGTTCAATGCAATTTCTTCTCTTTTTTCAAAAATATAGACACTTCTTTGCTACAATTTTATTATAAGTAGGTATAGATGGTAATGGTCCTCGTGATTTTTAAAACATAACACATGCGTCCCCATATATACGCAGTAGTAACATAAATCGCATAAAAACGAAACAGTCATGAGATTCGTTTGTACCCTCGTGTATACTGGAGTATCGGAGGGCCATAAATAATGGAAACGCCCGCACCTGTCCTCCAGAAAAACGCTCTTATTGAAGGAATATTACCCTCCTATTTGTATACTTCGACCCAACAACATTTGTGGGAACAGTTCCTGAAATTTTCCGAATTTTCTTATCGGAAAACTTCAAGACGTTAGCACTGCTAGTAAAAATAAAAACTTAGTTATATTTTATAGATACATTTAATTAAGATCATACATGCTATTCGCATGCCAAATTTGCTAACTTTCAATTTCACCTGCTTGTTTTTACTTACAATTGTTACTTACAATTATTTTGTAAGTACGAATTGTTACGCGTATTTGCGTAATCCGTGTCATATGTACGAGTAGGTACATGATTAGTTTGAACATAATGTCTGTCATGCACCTCCTAATTGAACTTCTCTGATCAACCCAAAGGTTGGCTGGTAGGGAATGTTAAGCTCGCCTTTAGTACGATATTGTGCGATGATGTGTAAATAAATTAAAAAAAAAATGTGACTATTTAACCTAACAGGTTCTAAAACGTCATAGGAAAACATCTAAATTAGTAGGTACACATCGATTATAAACTTGAGCAACGCCGATGCCGACTGCTTACAAACTTTCAAACTAGAACACGTTAAAGTTACTTGTACGAATGTAGCAATTCGACTTCATCACTGTGATATTGAACCTATTTAGGTATTTTAATTAAAATTAACCTATTAAGGTTAATTTTAATTAAAATATCACAGATACAAGATTTTATCTCGAACATACATAGAGCTAAGTCAATTACAATTTTTCACAACTATAATTTCCAATTATATTTAGAATTTACAATTTTTCATTGTTTTTGCCTTAAGTTAATTTTAATTTTTATGCTGGCTAACAATTTTTTCCTTCATGTCTACAACTAGCCACGATTTGCATTCTGATCATCTAGTAAAAGAATTAATTAGAAATCACATTCCACTTAAAGATTAAGCAGGTGTTTTATTACAAGCTTACATGCTGCTTTCATGATATTTGGGATAAAGTACCTAATACAAAATTTATTTACCACTCAACGAGTAGTATTAAACAATTTGTGTATATAACTTTTTAAACTTTCGCGTTTTGTACACATTTTGTATTTACAATACACAGACCAATAGAATACAATAATAATATTTAGACAGGCCGGTACAATATAAAATCTGTATATAGCAAAGTAATTTGCACCCTCATCGCTGCGACGTCTCAATAATTACCAAGCCGGTCCCTTACAAAACGAGTTATAAGCTCGAGGCAGGAATAAAAACCAGAGATCGAATGGTTATGCTAGCAATTAAACCTGTATATTACAAGTATCTACATTTAATAGTAGCGATAAAAATGTATAAGTTGCTTTACTGCCTGTGGCTTACCTGTCTTATTATAGTCGTCGTTTTTGTCTTATGTTGAATACAAAAAGTTGTATATCGAATGTTGACAGCACACCACGATTCCTCCTAGTAATGCACACAGTAGTTTATCACCACCAGATAGAACGTCAGCTTGTCTTGCCGTTTGTATAAATATAAGTGTCGTACAAGAGGTATAGTCTGTTTTTTTCTTTTACTATACTTACACACTGTCACCTCAGTCAGACCTTGTCGCATTTGCTGTTTATTGTACTTATAATGAATTGTTACAATAAGATATTACAATATTACCGTAAGTACAAAGGCGCACTTATTTCTGGAAGGAATCTCTTCCAATCAATCGTAGAGTAACTGAGAGGAATTAATATCATTAAAAATCAGGCTCCAACATATAATAAGAAATATAATATAGTATATTTGTACCTACGTAGACACATAGATTCATACATTTATGTATTTGCGTTTGATTTTCAAGATTTTCTCTCAATAAATAGTCAATACATAAAAATACATGAGTTAAAAATAGCCCGGTAGCGAATGTACTCGTAAATAGGTACCTCAACAGGCAGTAAGTAGCAAACGGCGGTAACCTACTTGCAATCAGGCTGACCTTAGCGGCACCTACTTCCATCATTTCTATTTCCTACATCGTAAAGCATAAGACTTAATATTCAACTAAATGTTAACTTAATAGATTTTGCTTAAAATTATTCACAATATTCTGCTTTTAAATTAGTATCTAGACTAGGGGAGAACCAGGAAGCGATGCATTATGCAGGCATTAACTGCCGATAGCAACGGACTAGACTTCCACAAAACATGTAATTAAAGCCGAGATAATACTGTTTTAGCAAAGCCTACAAGCTGTAATAATAGGTAATCAGTTGCATCATGAATGTCCGATAGAGGACGGAAATGTTGTAACTGCCAATTCGAAGCGCCTTCACAAACATTGCCTTATAAGAGCAGAGAAGAAAAGATATGGTTTGCCAGAGGCAAGTTCTAGCTTCTATTAAGTATATCTCTGAAAAGCAAGAAATAAAAATAGCATACGAAATTGAACACATTTTTGTTGGCCGCTTAATACGGCTAAGGTATCAGGTCCGTATTAGGTACTCTTAAAAAGTTCCGTATAATATGTATGTATTTCTATTTGGTAATAGTTTTTTTTTAAACTATAAGAGTAAGATTTTTAAGTAATTCATTGTCTTTGTTACATCAAATAATATGATACCTAACTATTACAAAATATACCTACCTAAGAATTTATAACGAATAAAAACATGACAATTATTAATAGGTTTTATTTTTACTTTTCAAATCAAGCAATACTTTTTATAATTTATTTGGACCCTGACATATCTATTGGTCCACACACAGCAAATAATAAAACAGAATTGTATTTATCACGTCATTGTCCAGTCCCGGCGAAGGAGGAGTCGCTCAGTAATAGTAGGTTTACTGAGGACAGAGTTTGAATCCTTGCAAGAACACGAAAAAGAGTCTCACGCTTTTATTTCATTGTCACAAACATTATACACTAACACTGGGCACTTTAAAGTTTAATAAACAATCACTATTAAAAAACATATCCCACAATACACAATTTGTACAATAATCAAAAAAAAACTCAACTTTGCTTGTCGGGTTCCCGCCAAAAAATCCTAATCTATATTTTCTTAGGTTTTCGCGATTACTATACATAGCAATTAAACAACTTTGAACGGTTTCAGACGGTAGTTCAAAAAAATTTCAGACTATAGTTCAAATAATTTCTTAATAACTCAAGTGACAAATAAAATCAATTAGTCACCCCGTGACCACGTCCACTGCAAAGTGTTCGAAACGTCGGGATATAAATAATGTTGAATATACGCGATTTAAACCGTTCAAAGTTGTTTAAATCCTAATCAAAATAAACTTTGAGAGTAAATCTCTAAATAGAATTCCTAATATTTATTTTTAATAAACCATTATCTTTTGTAGATCAACCGTGAAAACAAGTCATTAATATGTAGAGAAGACATCAGATAAACATTAAACATCGAAATCAATTTCATGTCATATCGATTGAACGTCAAATAAAATGGCTCTTCAATCTACCCGTCGCGTCGTCGCGACTACGGAACGAGTCCAAATAAATTCATATCACACATAACATCGATTATTATTCGAATGCGATATCGACAGTTAGAATCGCAGACACGTAGGTAGGTGGCCGCACAAAAGATTTGATCATTCTGTACGGTACCGTGGCACCCGCCACTGGCGCGTGCCGAAATGTCTACAATAAAATACTTACCTATATTTTATATTCTATGTACAGTCTATTATATTTATATTATACAGTTTATATTTATTTTATATTCTATGTCTACAATATCCTTAGTGAAAATTAGACGTCTCAAACTGTAGAAGACTGAGGATTTAAATTTTTTGCATAATTAGTGTCTTATTTGAACTGTTATATAACTTATCAAAGATATCTATTTTTTTGTAAATGCATTGATTGTTACGAACTGATGGACGCAGAATTAGTTTGGGATAGTCATTTATATTGAGAAAAACTAATGAGAAAAATGTATTCTGAATTTCGTAAATCTTGTCTAGTTTAAAGGTTTTAGGTGAGAGTAAACCTTCATGATCATATTATTATTCCATCACTAAAAGTATCCACAAGCATTTTGGCACTAATTTCTGTATGGGCAATAAAATAAAATGTACTATTTACATTTAGCATTTATTTAAATGTAAATGTAAATAAATGTATTTATAGCAAATAGCAAAGCATATTTTTCAACATTTACAGGCAAGTAAAAATAACTTTTTCACGTATTTTCGGGATAAAAATACAAACAGTGAAAAACAATTTGCAATTTGCATTGATTCATACAACTGGCGAAGTCGATGGCATTCACAAGCCAGTAGACGAAATAGTAATGACTAGTTAAACAAAATATTTTAGATAATTTTTAATTTTGTGTGGAAATCGTAACCAATTTTTATTTTTTTTGTGAATTTATTAAACCAGTGTCGCTTCCCTAAACAATTACACGTAATTATTTAATTAGCAATTAGCACTAAGTGTGAGACCGAGCCAATCTAAACGACCTGTACGCCTCCGGCATGCATCGGCTGGAGGTACCTTCCACGGTCGTTATGGGTCTTGGTGACTCTTCTTCTTCTCGGCTAGTGCACACAAGGCAGGCAAATCACGCGTCAAGCTCAATACTTCTCGCGAATTTTCGATATCAGTCAAATTACGATCGCAGACAGGGCCCACGATCTCGCGGTTCTCCATCGGGCACCGGCACAGACCCAGCGACGACATTTATTAAACTTCAAAGTAAGTACCTAGTGTTTGTGCATAAGGTTTGTGATTATCAAATAAAAGCATGGGGTCTACAACTTTCGTGTGCTTCCAAGAAGTCTAAATCTGTCCTCAGTAAACCTACTATCACTTCACTAAGCGCCTTTTGACTTGCTACGACGTGGCTGGACATTGACAAGATAAGTTTTAAATTATTTTAACTTAATTAAGAAGAATTCTTGAAACTGGCAGAATGTGCTAATTACACCATTGCCATATATGAAAAGAAAACACGTCTTTCCAACAGCCCATACAAAAATACCTAACAAAATCGATTCCTCAAATGGACTTTATGAACGAGTCATTTATATCCTTTATAGTCATTTATACGAACTTTATATCATTTTGAACGAGGAATCGATTTTGTCGAAATCAACACTTTCCTCGCAACCCTTAAAAGGCTACCCGCTAATTGTTGGAGACATAATATACATAATGATGAATATTTCACATTCCAAATGTGTTTAGCAAGTGCTATTCTCAGTACCGATCGCTATAATGATTCGTATGCAATAACCAGGATAAGTGCTATCGGCACGCGTTGTACGCGTGCATTGGATTTAATACAGGACGAACAATAGGCGAATATGTCATTTACAAAAATACACCAACGACCCTATGTCAACGACCGAATAGATGTTTATAACCACATGTGGAGATTTTTTAGATTTTAATTTACCTACTACTTATCATTCACCGTTAGATAAATGTTTTGATGAAAACTGTCGAAGTCATAAGTGTCTCTCTAGAGTGGAATCTGGAAAATGAAAAATGGAAAAGTGCGGCAAATTAAAAAAAAATAAGGCTGCTTTTATAATATGTTAGCCCAGCCTAGACTGCGACGTTTGCTCAGTTGGTAGGGGGGTTCCTAGGAATGAATACAACCAGTCCTCACTTTAGCAATTTATTTTTGGTTAAACTTTGGTATATTATAATTCAGGAATACTGTAATTAATGAATTAAAGTCAAAGTAAGTCAGGAGTCGCTCAGTAAAGCGATAGTAGGTTTACTGAGGACAGAAGAGGACTCCTTGGAAGCACACGAAAAACACATTCCCACGCTTTTATTTGATTCACACAAATACCACGCACGAAAAACACTAATAAACCACATAACGCCTAATACATATTTTTTACAATAATCAAACAAAAACTCAACTTCACTTCTAGGGTTCCCATCGAAAGGTCCAATCAAAGAGTTTCGAGCGAATTTCAATTAAGGTTTTTCATTAGCGGCCAGTTGTTAGAGATTTCGTAGGAAGAAGTTCGACAGAGCACTATACTCGAAAAAGTTTTGTTACAAGACCAGCGCGAAGTTAGACGAATTGAGACAAGCACTAAAGTAAGGTAATGAATGCTGTCATCCACATGATGGAAGTGTTCTCAGTTCCATTTACTAATCTAGGCTCGACCAACAAGCGGATTAATAGGATATCACTAAAAATAGTTGGAAAAATAACTTTGATACTTGAATTCAATGCTAGGCTAATTTTATTATTAAATTCAAGTATTACAACCATTATTTAATAGTATAAAAGCCCCTAAATAAAATAAAGAGAAAAAAAAAACTATTTCCCCAAAAAGAATATTCCTAGTATTACGATATTTTGGACTTGAAATAAGCACCTTTATGCTGAATACGATTGAAATTTGCCCGTTGTCAGATAAAAAATCTAGTGTTTCTATGACTACATGTTACCTTTAATAAAATAAAAGTCCAAATAGGTAATTAGTTATTTCTAACAGTCCTTTATTAAACAGATGTTAGACTATAATATATTCGGTAATTATTAATTAACCTTTGTCAACTAATTACTTTGTTGAATTAGATTAAAAAACTAAGTTATCTGTTATCTGTAGGATACCCGGACGCTAATCGAAAACCCCACTCTGACGTCCTCCAAACTACGACATATCCAAGAAACCTGGACAGAGGGCATGGTTCAGACACTATTATGCTTGCACTATACCCATACTATCCAATCCAATAGCACCAAATGAGATAATGACATGTAATGCCCTTACACTTTCTACCTCAGATCGAGATTAAAAACATTGGTTTGGTTGTTTGATCTTAGGAAGAACAGGATGTGTGCCTAATACAACGAGAAAAGTTTGCCTCATTCTTCCACGGAAAAGATATTATAGGAAAATAGAGGGAGTTTCCTTTACCTACTCAATATTTATTCTGCTCGATGGATTTAGATGTGATGAGATGCAACTTCTCTTATCCCATGGGCTGTTCAAAAGATCTAGCGTTCACTATACAATAAAAAACAATGGGATAAATTAATAAAACAACAAACTTTGAAACAAACCTTTTGGCGCGCTTTATATCATCCAATATAGCCAACTTGTTGAAACAAAGCAAATAACCTGCAGTGAACGCATTAGCTAATTAGTTTATTATTTCCATAAGGGTTTATTGTCACAATAAAATATCTTACCTACTTTTATGTATTGTCGTTAAATATTTCTTGCAGTACAATATAGCAAAATATTAAGTAAGTTAATTTGCAATTGATATACGTGGGGAACTCAGAATGTTTTGCGAAAAAGAAAACAAATGTTCTACGGGTTCCAATTTTTTTATTACGTTTTTTCAAAAATTTCTATTTGTATCTATACAAAGCTTCAATGCGTCTGAACCAATTTTGAAAACATTTTTTCCACTCTTCCTCAGGTACCTCTTTCACAGCCGCTTCGAACGTAGCCAGCGCGTCATTCCGCAACGAAAACTGCTTCCCTTTTAGTAGGGATTTAATTTTAAAACTTTAACCCGAGTACTGTACAACAAAGAGCGGGCGCATTGTCGTGGTGCAGCAGCAGTCCGCGGAGACCTTTATTTGGAAGGTTGTTACTCACTGCAGTGAAAACATTTGGCAAGCACGTGGCTACGTACCATTCTGCGTTAAGGCTGGCTTTGGTTTTAAAAAGGTCAGTACCTTTTTAAAACCAACACCTCATATCAGTATATGAGGTAGCCAGTAAAACCTTGCGATAATTTTTTTTCCAGCGCTTCTTAGTCTATTCACCTTGGTAGGCGTTGGCTCACTGTAAAACAGCCAAACAGTAGATTGACGCTTAATTTCCGGATCATACTGGTAGATCTTAGATTCATCACCAGTGACAATGTCGTAAACGCGCCGAGACGACCCTGCTACAAATTTTCTTATTATATCACGGCACCATTTGACAGGAACTTGTTTTTCAGCGTTTTGAGCGTTGGTGAAGTTGTGCGACATCTAGCGCGATACTATCCTCCTGACTCGTAGATGTCCACGTAATATTTCATACACACTCCCCAGTCCCCGGTCCAATCTGCAATCTCTCCTAAATCTCCTCGTATGTAATTCGAATGTTTTCACAAATTTAAAATTTTAACTGCCTCCACGTTCTCTACCTGAACAGCCGTTAAAGGACGACCGCTTCTTTCTTCGTCAGCCAAATTTAGTCGACCACGCTTAAATTCATTGTACGACGGCTGCATTAGAAGTCGTCTCCAAACGCCATTTGAAGTCTATTAAAAGAATCTTCAGGTTTTAAAGAACATTACAAAATCATAGTGCGACATGATTTTGTATCATGCGGCAACATTTGGGAAAATACGTCGGCTCTTCTCGTCGCCTATACCACAATGCTTGAAGACAAGTCTTCAATCAGTGCGTCCTGCCGGCTATGACGTATGGTGCCGAAACGTGGCCTCTAACGGTCGGCCTGATCCATAAGTTGAAGGTCACTCAGCGAGCTATGGCCACAAGATTGTGGGATTAGTGGGACACCCTCCGGCCAGGTGGACCAACGACTTAAAGAAATTTGACGGTGGTGGTTGGATGAGAAGAGCCGAGGATTGTGTGTGGTGGCGAGCCTTGGTAGAGGCCTATAATGGCCTATATCCAACAGAGGAGATACATAGGTTGATGGTATGGTAAGTTTTACTTCTGTATTCTAGATTTCATGGACGTATTAGCCTAATTATTGGTAGAATTTAATTCGTATTATATTTGCAAATGGCATAGTGGCCAGGTTCATCTCATTGATGGTAAGCAAGTGGTTGAACAATTAATAACATCTGAGATAGCTTAAATGACCATATAGCACGGTAATTGCGGTAATACAAACTACGTACAAGATAGTATACCTACATAGATAGTCTGTTAGTGTGTCCCCTTCTTTCTATAAAAAGCACCAATAAATTATTGATTTTATGAATCTTCATATATTTTCTCTGCTTGTTACTTACCATATGGATAATTCGCCACGTCTTCACGCCCCTACGCCACACGCAGTGAAGTAGTTAAGCTAACACAATAAAATGTAACTCTAAATTAGCTCCTCGTTTTACAAGTAATAAATTTAATAGCTCTACACGAGGGGTGCAAGTCACGCTTAAAATTTTAACTCGGCGACAATTTTGTTATGGTTTAGGGCGGCTGCAGACAATGCATGTTTTGAATGATGTAAGAAACTAAGTTAAGCAAAAAATGGAACAGAAGCGCAATTTTAAGGGAAAATTTCGAAGCGAGCGAATCTATGAATAAAAATTAATCACTGTTAGGCCTCTAGCACATCTCCGCTGTGAAACGCAACGTTTCTATCCACATTAACAGCACATTGAAAATGAATGCAGTACAACAGCGCGCAACATAAAGTAGCCATCGAGGGGATCGCCCGCGCGTTTGCCTGGTCTATTATAAAATAAAAGTTACGAAATTGCAATTTTGCAGCGAAATTTTTTACAATTCCTTTGCTTGGATTAAATAAAATACGAGAACCTAGTTATTGTTTTTTTAATTAGAAGGCGCCAGAGAAGCAGACAGTTCACCTGATAAGTGAATACTGTCGCCCATAGACATCCGCGATACATGCCAACGTCAGTCCAAAATGACAAACGTTGGCACGGCTCCGAATGTGCTGCCTACCTTTGGAGATTAGGAATGGATTGACGAAAGAGTTGGGTAAATGGGGTGGGGCAGGTTAGGATAGGGTGGAAATCTCGTATATCTCTCACTACCAAATCACGTACGTACGTACGTTAGTAACTAGGGAATAGGATAAAGTGGAAAATGCAGTACATTTTACGCTAGGTTTCTATGATTACAGGGTGATTTGATCAGCGGCTGTGGAATTGCAACGTGGTCGCTTCCAAATCCAGTTTTAACACCTTCCAATTTTTGGCGTTCCATGTTCATAGGGGTGGGTGGTAGAAGAAATATAGAAGATTGGTAATGCATAAAACTTGTCTATGTCTGACACCCCGTCTTGTCTGCTCTTTTATTAATAAATAATAAGACATGCTTTTTGCTCGTTCGTTCAGAGAAAGCTTTAAACTTGAAAACGTAAACTTGTTGGTTCAAAGTCAATGATACATTGACAAAATTGAAGCGCTTTCAAAAGACTTTGAAAGCGTTTCGTCACGCCCATATTTCATCTTTAAAGTGGGGATAGCCTAGGGGTATAACTCACGACCTCAAACATGAGACTTGAGAATTCTTAGCACTCATTTTTTGAGGTCGTGAGTTCAAGCTCTGACTATATCAAATTGCTAAAAATTTGTAGCCATCCTTACGCCTAAAACGTGTCTGAAATCATGTTGGATAATCAACTTTTAGTGCTTCTATTGGCTTACGAGTAACCCTCGAGTAAACAAGGGAGCCAATCGCGGGGTGAATGTGTCAATTTGCAGTAATGAAGTGTGTAACAAAATAAAATTGTGTTGACAAAAATTTTAATTTACTTATTGTGACATATACCTAGTCGTACTAATTGTGAAGTGAATGTGTAAATAATTAACTCTTTATTGTATAATTGTTACATTATAACAAGAATATGGAACAATGTTATAAGAGAATACAAACAGGCGGTCTTATGGCTTTATAGCAACACAAACAAAGTAGGTACAGCATTGTCCGATTGTCGGTGAATGATTTTTAAATGATTGCCAAATGTTCTGCCTAACTAGTGTCACACAAAAGAAACGATTTATCTGATGAATTATACCGCCTCTCAAGGACACTTTCAACATCAGATGAGTTTACAAGGGCACTGCCTACTTCCAGATACATTACAGTTACAACCACAGAGCAATTGGTAAGTGTTACAGCTAAAAACCCCAAAGCTCAGTGGAAAAACCACAAAGAAAATTTTATTCGATATAAACAACGGAACGTGCGTATGATGACAATACTTATTACACAATTTCTTAGTTAAATATACCTTTATCACTTATCACTAAATGTTGATAAATCAGAAATCATAAAAAAGCCATTTGCAAAATCATTCCCTTTCAATGGTACTTTGTTACCTTCACCTCAGGGGCCCTACGATGAGTTGCCAGTTAGAAAATGGTGATGTAATTTAGGGAAGACACTTCCGGTCAATGTAATTCAATATAAATAAAGAATTGTAAATGAACTATAACGGTCGCTCGGCGGACCGTGGACGGATTTGTATGGAATGGTAGAGTAGATATGTTTATTTTGTGTTTAACAAATTAAATTAGCTAAACGTATTTGGGCTGATTACATCACTGCTGCGCAAAATAACACCACTGCTAGTGTTTTCTTTATAAAATCAAATAAGTGTAATTAAACTCTCATTTGCGTTGGAAATGATTGATATTCATGTTTACCTACTGAATTTGAAAAAGAATACATACAGACATTGAGACTTGTTTACCCAGTAACTCACAAAAAACGTTAAATACCATGTAACACACTTTACATCTCCATGCATAAAAACTGTTATTACAGGTACAGTTAGTGTAGCAGAAAAATTGAATGGAAATGCAAAACGAACGCGAGAGCATTTCATAAAGCGTCTATTGAAAACATACGGGTGGATGTTGGCCGTGTTCCTCACATTTTTATTCTGTTTACACGAGCCAGCTGCACCGTCTCTCGCGCCACTCGTAAAAACTGAATCGAAAATATCACAAAACATGAATTTTAATGCCCACTCCCACATTTTCACAACTTCATTAACATATGGACTCAGGAAATGGATCGAAGCACAGTAAAAACAAGTTTGAATTACAATTTATAAACTTCTTTAATCACTTACGTACCTATACAAACATCAGCCAATGGAATTAAAACTACACAATAATTTACAGTCTTTCGAATTAATACTTAACAGTTTAATATAAAAAGTAATAAATTAATTTGAAGAAGCGAATCGTTAGAAATGCGGGAATTTGGTATATTTATTGTACAAAAGTTAAATACTAGAATTAGACTTATATATTTACAGTATAGATACAAATTATTTTAACGACTTTATCCGGGATGCCCGGGTGGCATAACGTTTTTCGTCCTAAAAAATGAAGACATAAAATTTTTGGCATAACGTGTTTTTGTTACTGTTTATTGAAATAAATGTTCACATGTCCAAGCATTCGTTTCTATCTAATTGTTTAATATCTGGCATTTGGCTAGTATTGTATAAACTTAAATAAATTATTAAGAATATGTTTGAAATAAATTCTATCTAAGTACATAAAAATGTAAGTGTAATAAAATAATACAGAATTGTATTACAAACATGAGACCAGAAACATAGCTGAACATTTATGTCCAATAAACGTTACGCGTAATAATGATCATGATGACGATAACAGTATGACCTAAAATTTTATGAAACCTAACACAGAAAAGATGATTTAGAACGATCTAAGGCTACATCTAAGGCTTACAAAGCATTTTATAAGAGATCGTTTGGATAAATATTTACTGAGGTCTTTATACCAGGTACGTCTGAACCGTGTGCTGCAAAACAACAGACTGAGGCTGATGGTGCCGTCCTTGATGGTGGAAATCGTTTGACGAGTAATCAGAATCTATCGTTGAATAAATATGTTCGGAGAGCGGTCGGTCGCACGGCGAACGCTCTGCTGAATTCGCGGACTTTCCACAAAGGGTCTGACACGTCGTATTCAACACGGACGCATCCATAGTGTACGTATTCGAATTCCTCCCGTAATTAAGCCTTTTCAACTTCTGACCTCGCCGCTTACACGATGGCATCGCATAACGTAATCTTTCCCAAAAACGTTTCTCCTTCCACGTTATCTCCAAACCCGTTTTGAAATACGACTTCAACTCCGGATCTCGTGGGATGAGCCCCGCAGCGACTACTATTAATTTATGTGGATTGTTTCTAAGAGCTTTCTGTAAAGCTTGTCGGAATTCCACCTGTGACCATTCCGTTGAGATAAAGTTCTTGGTTAGTACTACTATGATACGCCTGGAAGCTTCGGTGGCCTCGACCACCAAGTCGGGGAATTGGGCGTAGGTAGCCTCGAATTGTGGCACATCTCGGTAATGTAGGCAGAGATGATACGACGGATAACCGTTTTCGAGCTCGCGCGCCAGGGATTCTATGACAAACTCCTCATCTTTGGGGCTATAACAAATATAAGCATCGTAAAGCTTATCAGTGTCCTCGAAAGCGCTTGCTAAGGGAGCGAGCTTAATGCCACAATTCGAATACAACCACATTCTACAAGCGTATCTAAATGTAAATACTAAAGCTAATATTAATAAAATAAGCATGACCCCGGTGAGAGCGGAAGCCAATAACGGCAAGTTATGGGAGACGAAGAAAGCGCTTATCGCGGATCCATCGCTTATTTCACTGCAAACTGTCACATTTAAATTCAATGGCTTCTTTACAGCCGGATTCACCTTGCCATTCACGCACCACAAATTATTTATGTCAATAACTTTTTCAATGTTCTGAGACACGTAAGTTAAAAAGCCTTGTAAATATTTACAATCACACGACCACTGGTTACTACCAATGTACAAAGTTTGTAATCTTTTGTTATTGTCTAAATGCCACAGTCCGTAATTCACAAGACGGTTTCCGTCCAACCGTAAAACTTCCAGAGATGCCAAAAAAGAAAAAGTTTCGTTTGAAATATACTCAATGACGTTACTTTGCAAATACAATTCTTTCAAGTTGCCTAACTTTGAAAATTCAAGTCCCCGCAATCGTTTCAGTTTGTTGTTATCTAAATGAAGTATTTTAAGATCACCCAGACAGCTGAATGTATTGTTATGAATACTTACAATGTTGCTGGAGTTCAGATATAGAACTAAAGCTTTACGCATTGAATCAAAAACCGACTCGTTGAGTTCACTATACACATTTCCATCCAAATAAATATGGGTAGCATCTATAGGAAAGTCATGAGGTATTCGCTTCATATGTTGTACAGAACAATCGATAACACTCGTACTCTTTGCGGAGTCGTGATAGCATGAACAGTTATTGGGACAGACTCTTTTGCAGTTACAGATATTGAAGTCACAACAATCGCAATAGTCAGGGCAATAAACATCGTATTTACACAAAAAATCTTTAACATGTAGGGTACTAACAGGCAAAAATTTAACACCGCGCACATAGGACTCTTTACATACAACATTCTCTAAATCCATCACACGTGGATACTCTCTAGATGTAACGGAATTAATAAGCAACAGCCATTTCATTGTGCAATCGCACCGAAAGGGATTGCCGCTAATGTAAAGCTCTGGCAACGCTCTATCGTCAGAAACTCTCGAAACGCGCAAACTATTAATGTCTAAACTTTCAATCTCATTGGCATACATATCGACGCGCGTCAGATTTCTTTTTTCTAAAAACGTATCTGTCTCGATATTGGATATGAGATTGTTGTTTATAAACAGGAGCTCGACACTATTTGGAATGGACATAGGTGTTAAAGAAACTAAACGATTATGACTGGCATCCAATGTTTTAACATGCAATTCCTTTTGAATTTTATAGTAATTGCCAAGAATTTCAATAAAATTAGCATGAATGTCGAGCCATTTTAAACTGCCCGGTATGAAAGCATAATCGAACCAAACCAAATGATTTTCAGATAAATTTAGCCATAGTAACTTAGTCAACGACACAAAGACTCCATTTATATCAGAAATAAAGTTGGTGTCCAAACGAACTGCCTCCAGTTGCGTATTCTTTTCAAAGGTATTGGTTTCAATCGATTGTACTTTATTTTTAGCTAAGTTAAGAACTTGCAGGCTAGGCAAGCCTGAAAACATCCCCACTGTAAGGTTTCCAATTTGATTGTCTATCAAGCGTAATCCGGTCAACTGTGATAAATTCTGAAAGGAACTGTTTGTTATTTCTGTTAACAAGTTTTCCCCTAGGTCTAGCGACTTCAAGAACGGTAACTGTAAAATAGCCTCGGGAACTTTAGTCAACTTGTTAGAACTTAAATCTAACTCCTTCAAATCAGAACAATTCTTAAAAGCATTTTCGCTAATATACGACAATACATTGTTATTTAAATTAAGTTTATTTAGTATAAACAACCCATTAAAAACACGATCCTCTATAGTGTGCTGTTTATTTTGGCCTAAATTCAAAGTGTGCAAATTAAAAAGCGGGGAAAACGCATTGTCGTCAATTGACCCTATAGAGTTGTTGTTCAAATTGAGGATTTGTAAAAAGAACAGGTCTTTGAACATGTTCTGCGTGATCCGGGCGACCGCATTGTGGGACAGGTCGAGCACGATTAATCTTATTAGACCACCAAACGTTTCATCTTCTATGTGGTCGCTCCTCAATTTATTCGCTGAAAGATCTAAAACGAGCAATTGTTCCAACCGATTAAATATTCTTTTGGGCAAAGTTTCCAGCTCGTTATTTTGCATATAAATTTCACGGATTTCTCTCGTATTGGAAAATAATCCTTCAGGCAAATAATTTATGGCGTTATCAGAAAGGTTTACGACTTTTAAAGACAGTAAATCAGTGAAGACATCCCGTGGCAGCTCATTTATTTTGTTGTTTTGCAAAAACAATTGTGTCAGTCTTCTTAAATGCAGGATTTCGGAGTCAGCTGGTAGAGACATGATATCATTGTGGCTTAAATCTATTGTTTGCAGCGTAGAGCCACATTTGTGGCCAAAACCTAATTCGTCGACAAATTTGATCTTGTTGCGAGTCAAATTGAGAGAAATTATATTTTCTAGAGCACAAAATAGGTCTGATGGTATCTTTCTAATGTTGTTGTATCCTAAGTCTAATGTATGTAGTTCTCGGAGTCCATTGAAAGCGCCTAATGACAATTCTAGTTCTTTATTGTTGGCCCACTCGATGTTCATGGACCGTATCGTAAGAGTCTTCAATCCTCTTAAGCCTTCGAACACGTTGCCAGGGAGCCTTAAGATTTTGCAGTCATTAATAGTGATCTCTGCCAAACCTTGCATCTTTCCGAAATGGTGGTCTCGCATCGTACTCTCGAGGTGGAGCGGGCTGCAGCGGATCACGAGCCGCTCGGAGCCATCCGAGTGCATCGAACCGACATCCCTGTCCGACGACAGTGTCCGTACATTGCACTCCACCGCACTATGGTCACCGGGCACATTGAAACAGGCGTCAGTATCGGCTGGCGCTTCCGTAAGCACCGCGCCCATCACTAAACAAAAGAATATCACGTTAATTATCATTTTAAATAGCACTGTGTCCATTTCATTTTCGTCACTTGTCAGAATGGCAGAGTTTTTATGAATGAAAGTGTGGGTCGTGAATCACGCGCGGTCATGTTCAGCTGCTCACGACGAGAGCAGTGTGCGGAAACGATTCGATAACAATGACTCTGAGCGGAGTTGTAAATAGAGCAGTGTGTGTGTGCACGAGTACAACATGACAGAGAAGGCACGCGATCCCCCCGCGGTGGCGGAGCCGCGACTGCCGCTTACAATGAAATGCCATGAATGCGTTTTGCGCGGCCGCCGCGCCGCTCCAAGGGAAGCCACACCATTCCTATTGCCGCATACTAAGTAACCCCTGTAGTTTTTACATTTGTACAAAACGGGGACCGTTACGTGACTGTGCGTCGATTAATGTTATTAAATAACACGTAACTATGAATTTACGAGAGGTAAATTCTCTAGAGGAAGCAAGAATTTATTATTGAATAGTTCTTATACCTAAGTTTTTTAGAGAATCTTTTTATGAATTGACATTGCTCTACAAATTGTAATTAAACAAAAAATATAACTAATTGTTTTAACAGTACCAAGAAAACGTTAATTTATATTTTGATTCAGATACAATATTATCTAGTAGGTAATAATAGTTTTCCTTTCATATTGCATCGGAATAAATGAACAATAAAATGTTGTATGATAACGATAAGATAAATGATAACGGAATAGGTATTTTATTCTTTTTTTGAATTCGATATTTTGACCATACTTTTCATCCTAGTTCCATGCTTAAAATCTGAAAGCATGCCAAAAGCGAGATTTATATGATCCATCAAAAACCCCGACTTATCTTGTAACATTTTATCCGATACATTTTAAGGCTCGAGTAAAGATAAAAAGGCAATCGCAAAAACTAGTGTCGAAGATAAGACAGGGTTACGGAAATTCAACCTCCTTTAAGAGATGAAAAATGGGTTTATGCTTTCATAAACAAAATATACATGGGTGGTTTATTTATACCTACGTATATCTAAGTGAGGGTACGTATATCAATGTTGTGTATTATATATTAAAGGTACGTTAAGTACTAACATAGTTTATACATACTAACAAAAAAAATGCAGGATTTGTGGTTCCGTGTAGATAACGTTGTTTTTTGGGACTTGGAAAATAATGGGAAACTTTTTACTTTAGAGATTGAGTTTCTGTTTTCGATCATTTCTTTAATAAAGCAACCATAAAAAGATCTTTATTCACTTACCTATGAACAGGCCATATTTTCTAGGCTCGACCGAATGAACCTGACGCAGTTATATCAACGCGCAGCGCGTTAAACGTTCGTCATTTCACTTCAAAATTAAATGTCGCGTGAACGCGCGGCAGCGGACATTCCATCTGAACGTAAGCTCAGTTATTTATTGTATGTCTGTTTAACAGTAATTTTACAAAAAAAAACGTGTAATTCAGAAAGAATTTTTCCTACGGATTATAAAGATAAACCTGGAGCCCTTGGAGTCAAAGTTTTACAGTTCAGTTCAGTTTTACAATTCCTACACTTGGAGGTTTTACAGTTGTCCGTAGTTCCAAACTTGATCGAATTATAGACCCACACAATTGTGTTGAATCTCATTTCTGAAGAAATGCAACCTTTTGAAATATTTCCCAAATTCTAGTCATTATTTGTTTGGAATTGGCGCGAGCATCTTTGCATACCCGCATACATTGATTATTTGAAGCATCATTTTTTTGTCCCCGCCATATTGAAGGCGGTTTGAGAATTTGATATTTTTGTGTAGTAACACGCGCTCGGCGGCGAGCAGAGTTAAATGGAGATAAATTCACACCGCGGCTTCGGACAGTTGTTATTTGTTATTAGCGCCTAGTAATAGGTCTTGTTCGCTGATATCCTGTGCCACGCGAGTGTTTTGGTTGGATTTGTTGTGATTGTGCTTGTGGTTTGGAAGATTTGCTGCCGGGTGTGAGTTGCCGAACGATAGTGGCCACCGGCTCACCACCGGACGAGACTTGGATTACTACACAAGTATTTATTGGGAATTTATGTATTTATTTATCCAATCACACTAAGATAGGTCACGTCTAGTAGGGACTAGCGTAGGAACACTTTCCAGATTTGTGCGTGGGCAAAACCACCTGGGGTAAGTGAGGCCTGTATATCCTATTATTGTGCTTACCCACCATTGTGGTGGTTATTGAGTAAGTTTACTACATTTGGGCCCGAGTGCACATTCCTCGGGCTGCTTTCGCGTAACGCGAGGCAGGTGCGCGCCTAGTGTGCGCATCGTAAACATTATTCTTTAAAGTTCTTCAGGGAGTATTTATTCTCTTGCTTACAGAAGACTACTGTAAAATGTACTCCTTACTTGTTTCGAGAAGTGAAATATGCCTAAGACATTTTCCATTCCATTATGTCCCTTCCTATCCTATCCCATTAAGTATTAATGGGTAAAAAAACTCCTTACTCCCCTTCTCCCACCCTATCCCCTCACCAAGGTTAGGAAGTGTAATAGGATGAATAAACTTCTCGTCCTATATTATACTCCCTATTCTCTATCCCACGCAATCCTTTTTTCAAATACACTCCCAAATCTTCAAAGGTAGGCGGCGCATCCAGAGGTGTCAACGTGTCATTCTGGACTGCAACGTGGCGTACAGGTCACACGCACCTAAGCGTGTGACCTATCCGTGGTTGCGGATGTCACAAAGTGACATTAACCACTTACCAACGAGTGGACAGTCTGCTCCTCTTTTGCTGTACACTTTTTTTTCTTTTTTACACTACACAACTCTTAAAATCCTTATTTTCTTTCTAAACACATATTTTTTTGTAGAAAGGTGACAGACGAGCAGTCAGTCAACTTGGTAGTACGTGGATACTATCGCCTATGAACATCCGCGATACACGTGAACATCAGTCCAGAATGGCAAATGTTGACACACCTGAGATGTGCTGCCTACCTTTGGAGATTTAGGGCCTTCCTCACCACTTCGTGATAATGTAACCGTTAACAATGTAATAGATAAATTATTTGCCAATACAGACTTTCTGATAAAGTATCAGGTGTTGAGGGGCCCTAGGAATGGTTTTGGAGAAAGTGTTGGTAAAGGGGGAAGTAGGAAGTACAATGGGACGAAGAGTTTTCCTCATTCCATTGCAGATCTCAATTCCCCTTGGGGGATGGGGTGAGATACGAGTCAAGAGTATAAGTCAAGACTCAGGGATCCATTTTTATTCCATTATACTCTTAACTCGATAGGATAGGAGGGGGTGGATAGGATGAGATGGAATGGGCTCTAGCACATCCCACGCCTAACGAAAGAAGAATGCAAATTAGTAAACTGTTACCTTGACTAAAGAAAAGACTGGTAAAATATTGTGTAAAGACTTGAAATTTCGTTGTTCCAAGATTCTCTAACATCATATTTTTAAGATAAAGCAATTTTAAAAATATACAACTCGTCACCGGGATAACGTAAAAACTTAAACAAATTAAAACAAATTTAAAGTATATAAAACCGATCTAGCGAAAAATAGAATTATTTTACGGAATAAATTAAGTGACAAACATGTAAGATTTTATTGTCGCGTCTAAAACGTTCGTAGTGTTCATCATTACCGAGACCGGACGCCTAGGTCTGGGCGGCGCGTGCGACGCGCGTAAAACAGAATTGTACTATCAATGATGAAAAAAACATTCTAAAAACTGGTAGAGTCCATTCTACTCCCGACACTGAACAACCTATTTCACATTGTATTTTTTTTTTAAGTTTTCACAAAGAAACTAGAACCGACGAAAAGGTTCCTTTTCTCAGATGTCACAATTACGAATGTCCCTACACATTAAAAAAAACGTAACAATTGAAACCACAATATTTTTTTATTTTATTGTAATTAAATTTTATTTTATACGAGAAATATGTACAATGTCAATTAATTTAAGAGATGCGCAATCATAACACAATCAACTGGGTAATTCGACAGTAAAGCGATAACAGCGTCCTTACACTAACAATACTAGTTAAATATCTAACCACTTTATTCTTATAAACTCTGTTTAAATGTAATCATTGCTTAAGCTCTGAATCACTTTCTAATCAGTGTAAACTTCTAAATGTTAGATAAGTAAAAAATATTAAGCAAATGTTAAGTTTAAATAGCGGTTATAAGAGTAAAGCGACTTAAGTTTAAGGAGAGAACATTTCGGAGTTAAATATTTAACAATAAATAAATATCACAAAAGAAAAAATACTCCTTATTTTTAAATGTTTTCTCCTTAGTGGAGAACATAAGTTTTTTTATATTCTCCCTCAAAAACTTAAGCTTTAATCTTACTGTATTAATCAAACGAGCGTTCATATTATCACAAACTTTTTGCGCTCGTAAACGGGATACAATAGCTGTTTACAGTCGTGCTCTAACTGAAGTAACATGTGTTTTACAAAGTTGCATTTGCCGTTGGCTCAATCTAACTGCCTATTAAATATGGTGATAATTAACTGTAAAAGAGTTTGTATTTTATTCGCATGCTCGATTATTCAATACATTTGGATACATTTTTTAAAGTGAATCTTTATAAAATGAACCTTCATGTGAAAAAAAAATATTAAGCGGCCGTATCAAAAAAAATTTTTATTTCGTCAAAATATCTATAGCAATCTAATGAAAAAAAAAACATTAATTCGATGGTTCAATAAACGAACATGCTAAACATTGGTGCAGTTTTAACATCAAACTCACACTTATTTGCTTACTATAAATAAATACGTATTCTGTATACAATAAACCAACGTATGAAATATAAAGTCCTCAATTCTAAATCTAAAGTCAAACAATATATTTCATAGTAAAAATAAATCAATTAGACTTGTAGGGTCCTTGTATGTTCAAATTCGGCCCTGCTCACGTCAAAGGTGAAAATTATTCAAATTTTTGCGTCAAATTTCATCAATATTACTCATATGATTGTAATTAACACTTTATTTACAATAAAGGCGTTAAGACGAAAAATCGTGTTACCGTACTGTCGCTTATTTAAATAAACCTATGACGAAGGTAATTGATCTATAACTATAATCTGTTCGCGTTAAGAATAAAGGTACGTTCACATTAAATTTCAATATTTGTAAATAATAAAATTCATCTACCTATATTTATTGGCATAGAAAGATTTAAAACTAGACAGAAATACAAATGAATATAATAAATAAATGAATATAATTAATATATATATAAAGAAAATTGTAAATCAAAATTAATTCTCAATCTGAAAATTGCCCTTTGTATTTATTTATATTGGAATCAATTTCCTTTCTCTAATCTGCTATAATGATCAACTTTGTTTTTAAAAATGAAGGAGGTGGAAGTGTTCATTTTAAAATCGATATAAAACACGTGGTATTTACGATATGTCCCACCCACACTAAGTATCGAGTGAGACTGAGATGTGCATGTTACTGTGAAACAGAAGTAAGAATTCTAAGAAACACTATTGGTCAAAAATGGGTGACGCCTATTATCCCGAGCGATGAGTCACTGCATTCTTAACGCGAACAGAAAGTAGACTGAAACCTAGATAAAATAAACTATTTCTTCTAAACATAGCCGTATTGTATACTTACTATCACAAATACTTACATTCACTAACTCATAACAAAAAGATTCAATAGTTGGCGAGGCAAAATTTATTTTAGGTGCAAATTATAAAATGTAAGGGACTGAATCAAAAATCAGGCAGTGTTGAAATAAAA
Source organism: Sesia apiformis (assembly GCA_914767545.1). NCBI lineage: Eukaryota > Metazoa > Arthropoda > Insecta > Lepidoptera > Sesiidae > Sesia > Sesia apiformis. The sequence goes on from OU611958.1 coordinate 6,095,906, forward strand.
TATGTAAATAATTTAGTTTCTTAATTTAAACCCAAATGCGACCTGAAAATTTTATTTTAATACGACTGTTAAAAATATACTAGAAATATAAAGACACTAGAAATCAATTCGTGAAATTGAAATCAAAATAACGTCCATTAAAAAAAGTGACACATTTAAAATGTTTCGGGCTCTTTAATTATTCTCCGACACTCTTCTTTTTAACAGATTACATCTTCGTGATAGATTGAGAATTGATGGACATAAAAACTTACAACTAACAAGTTGAACATAAAATGACTGCATTCTCCTAGTGTCATTGAAACTCGTGAGTAGTAGAGAAGCACTATCTCCTATATACGTTCAATATAGTTTATTTTCTTTCTTTGTCAGTTTCAGAAACAGTCAAATACCCTTTAAATTCAATTCAGTCGAATTCAATTACTCAGTCTTACATATTTCCGCTGTTTCACTCTACACAACTGTTATTTGCATTTGACACGAACAACTTAATAACTTACACTTTGGCAGTCGTATACAGAACTTACGTTACGACAAAGACTTTTACAACTATTGAATAATTAACAAAGGCATATTCAAGTTATAATATTATTGCTATCTCTTCTGTTCACTGTTTTATTTATACACATTTTATAATCAATAATCTATTAAAAAATCTGCAATTTACGAGTATCATGTATACTCTCGTTCAAGTTAAGAAAAAAGTAATATCATCGATGAGTCTGGTGATTTCACCTATTGACCAATTACGAGGGAGTGTTCCTCGATTGACCAATTAACACTGCATTATGCTACATTTAACGTATGACGTCACTTTTTCTTAATGTGAACAGTTATAGTGCTAATATGTGATATGTAATAAAATAAATCCATGAATATAATTTCCTGAAAATGAAGTTATTAATTTTATTCTACCATTTTTATCGGGCAGATAATTTGGGGGCCCAGTCGCACATTTGAAGTCCGGCCCTGTATTTTTGTATGAATTGTAGGGCACGTGTTTTAAAGTATAAGGGTCAGCGCTGATCAAGAGCAGCGGAAACGATTTGTTGATAATATTTCATAAGCAACTGTATTATAATTGCATGAAAGTACAAAATTGCAAAAACAGCGACGCAAACATCAAGTGTCTCCTAGCGCATACCCGCGATGCGGGCGCGTGATTGCTCGAGCCTGCCCGAGGACGCTCGTACTTGCTCGAAGATTACGCAGGGCTCTCGCAAGTGCGAGAGGTGAATGTTTCGCAACGCGCAGTGTTGTCAGACTTCAACGCGGTTTGGTGTTTGACGTTGGATATTCTTGTCATGGAAAAAATAAATTGATATCTTTAGTTCAAACATGTGAACGTTTGTTAAAATATGCAATGTGTCACATCCTCGGTAAGCCACGCGTCTCGAAGCGTATTTTTGCCCTCGGTGTGCCTTGCAACCAAAAGGATGCTCGAGAATGGGCGAGTATTTTGTCCGTTCGGTTGGCACTGACCCTATTAATCCATATTATTCTATATTTATGATTATAGACATACGTTATATTTTTGCCACCAGTGCGAATCGCTAGTCTTCGATAAAATAAAAAAATATATATCTAAAATTAACAGTTTCTATAGCAAAAATGTTATTAGAAACTACATAGTTCATTACTTCAAGCTCAGTTTCTGAGAAATTAAACTTTAAGGACAGTTATTTAATAACAAATTAATATCAGGAGCACATATAATCAAATAAATATAAAGTTTTCGTTCACGGTCCCTTAGCACCAACGGTGTTTTACTTTTCAGTCAATATTCATTGGATTCACAATACACTTTCTCATGTGATGACAAAAAATATGAAACTAAAATAGGTACATAACTTTAGCACGATACATATAATAAACAGAAACTTATACTAGATAATAGAGGTATTGGAAAAAACCAGTAACCTCTCGATACGGAATTAATGATTTTTTATCATTCAATATTTTATTCTTACATCAAAATTTTATATTATTCTAATTTTACTGGTAATTTTGTTCTGATCTATGTAAATCAATATTTTATTATACGCTTTGTCTGTTTTAGTAGTTATGTATAGTTTAATTTAATTCAGACTTAATTAAAAACTTTGTATTTAGAGGCGCATGTTTAATTTAAAAAATAGTCGCCAAATAAAAGTTCATTCTTTTGATATTAAACATTCAACATAGAGAGGTTTCTGGCTTTTTTCCAGTAACCTTGTATAACATAGGTTAGTTATACATCTCATTTAATGTGTGATCCTGAATCGGTCCTTGTGCATAAAAAAATATTATTTAATCGAATTCCAGTGTCTATCTACTATTACATAATGAAATTTTAAACAGACAAAAGGTACAAATGGAAGTACCACAACAGAACCATAGGCAAGTTACAAGTTATAGTTCAAATCACAAGTTATCTTTTTTGTCTTCACATTACAACATTTCATTAGCACTGTACACGTACGTATAAACATTTGAAACATATGAATGACTGGGGTTCTTGACCACTTTGCAACTGAAATGAGAAATTTAATCTTCATTTTTTAATACTCTAGAAATAGAGGGACGAAGTACAAAATTCGTTTTTGTCCTGCGACTGTTCAAAATTCAGCCCTTTTTCCATCACTGTTTTGTCCTTACTTATATTCTTACGCATAAATATCCGTTACGAAAGTAGTTTGTCTTACGAAAGATTACAATGACGAAGTCACTTGTCTATGGTAGCAGTTAGATAAATAAATAATAGCAATACCAACCGACAAGATTCATTTACAGAATCATTAAAATTTGCACATTTAACAGTTATTTTATTACACAAAGTGGGATTATTTAATCCTGAGATTGGGCATGCAAGTATAAAGGTGCACTCAGACTGCGGTCGATCGATATGGATCGATGACATCATCAACCGTTCAGATCGAATCAGTGTGGAGGCATAGGACAAGGATCGACGTCGATTGATACTTTCATTCCATGTTCATCGATTCATCCACGTAGTCCTAGATAGCGCCCTTTCAAGCTACATGTAGTCTATTTGTCATCTCATCGTTTTGATGAGCCTGACGCCTAAAATATATACATACTCCAGTTAACATTCTTTCAGTACAATTTGACGTTAAATAATCATGGGTATGAAATCTGGCCTGACCAGCAATACAATTGTAATGTGTATCAACTTATTGACTTAACCTACAGTTACATAAATAAATATTTTATTTTCTAGGTTAATGGGGTATCTATGGCGAGGCGTGCTCAGATGGTCTCAGACCAAATTAGGCACTTTGGATAGAAAAGTCCGCTTAACCGTCTCTCCACAGGATGCACCACCTAGGGACCTGTACCTCGGTCTTTCCGAGAGATATTTAAGATAAATGATCTTCAGGTACTTCAGGGCTTTGTTGCCATAACAAACATTGAAGCCTATGTTAAAAGCTTTTATTTGGTATTGATGTGGTATGTATTGGATATACCGGCCAAAATTACGCATTATTCTTTCAGACATTATGATATTTACTGAAAATGTATTAGGGCCTTACCTATGAAATTGCTGTTTGTTTGGTCATAGTGGCCACTTTGAACTTAGTTATCTTGAGTTTGGATTGAAACTTCAAATTCAAATTAATTTCAATTTAATGCTATGACATTCTTTTTCAAAATCAGTTAGTTATTCATTTATTTTTCCGTCAAACGACTTTTTGCTTAGATATCGTTGTTTGTGACCATGGAAAAGCTAAAAATTCGCGTTATTTTCGAATATGAGTTCCGTCGTGGCAGGTACGCAATATCAACGATGTCTATGGACCAAATACCGCAAACGAACACAAGGTGCGTTTTTGGTTTGATCGTTACCATTCTGGAAATTTCGACCTCAAGAACAAGCTCCATGGGCGACCGGAGACTAAAGTCGAGAATGACGAATTGAAAGCAATAGTGAAAGCGGATTCATCTCAAACCACGTCTAGTTAGCAGCAGCTTTCGGCGTAAGTGACAAAACTATATTGATCCATTTGCGTCAAATCGGGAAGTGAAGAAGCTCCGAAAATGGGTATTGTATGAGATTAATGAAAGCCAGTTGCAAACACGCGTCGAAGTTTGCTTTGCTTTGCTGAATCGGCACAAAAATGAAGGGATTTTGAAGCGTATTGTCACTTGTGATGAGAAATGGATCCTGTATGATAATCATAAAACGTTCCTCACAATGGTTGAACCCAGGAGACATAACCAAACAGTGTATGGTGGTCCTGTGCCCGAATTATTCACTACAGTTTCATGAGATCTGGCACAACATTTAATGCAGATGTGTACCATGAAGAACTGCAAACAATGATAGACAAGCTCACTATCAAACAACCGAGTCTGGACAATAGCTCTAGTCCACAGCTTCCCCATGATAACGCCCGTCCACACACTGCACGACGGACAGTCTCAAAGTTACAGGAGCATCGACTGGAAACTCTCCGTCACACTTGGCCAACCTTGGCCTTACTGATTTCCATTTTTCCGGAATTTGGATAACTTTTTATGGGGGAATAAATTCAACTCCAATGAGGCAGTGAAAAACGCCTTCAGAGAATTCATCGACTAGCGTCCCCTGGAGTTCTATAGCAAAGGCATCAATAAACTTTAATTAAAATATTATTGATAATAATGGACAATAATTCGATTATATAAATATATAATATTCATCCAAAAAGAAAAGATTTTTTCCATATAAAACGACAATTTCATGGATAAGGACTAATAATAACCCTTGCCATAGAACTAAAAGTGTACAATTTACTTGTTGATGGCTTGAATATTATGCTCAGATGGCGCGTGCCTCAACTACATCCTAATTGCTTATTTATTTTATTTACTATATTGCACAGTTGGACTTAATGCTTTAAGGCATTCTTATCAGTCGACTGTTGGCTAAATATGAAAAATTAAAGAGGGTGCAGAAAGTCTTAACAGTACATCTTGTTGTAGAGCATCCCTAAGCCGGTGGTGGCGTACGTCTTGAAGTCGGAATAGTGGGTGGTATTAGAAACTTATTTTATTTGTTATTGTTATAACAAATTAACTGTTATTCTTTGACTGATTCCAATATCATAGTAGACAGAATTAAAACAGTCACAGAGCAAGACAAAAGAAGTTTTCAAGAGCGTCCAATAGTCAAATCTTTAAGTAGTTTTCAGTAGTATTCAAGAAGATAAGCTATAATCTAATATTTGTTGTTTACTAACTGCTGCCACAGAACTCAGAGTGTACAGTTTATTTGTCGATGGCTTGTATATGGTCAGGTCTTTCTGCTCGTACATGTCTCAGCCACATCTTGTTGTAGAGCATCTCTAGGCCGGTGGCGTACGCCTTACAGTCGAAAAGTGGACTTTCTGAGCGAGCCGTCCATACTTTTGCACGGATCGCTTTTAGACTGTGGATGAAAAGAAAGTAATTTAAGTTCAATTTGATATTTAGTGCATGCAGGCCGTGTGGTGGGCCGCCGTAAAATAGCACCCCATCCCGCGGCTGTTGTAGAAGGCGACAAAAGGATAACAAAGCAGCTACCATAAGTCCTGAGGAACTACACCACCTGACTCGCCAAGACGCTTGGCCAGCGTGGCATTTTAAGGTCATTCATCCCTCATGCACAAGACAATGTGCATAAAGAGGCCCATCTCCACCAGTGGATACTGAAAGGGCTGGTTGCATTACATTGCATTCTCTACCTTTGGGTTGGTCAAAGGTTCAATTGGGAGGTGTAAGAAAAATTAAAATGAAATAGTATGGTGAAATAAACATAAAATACACAAATATTATATACTATATTATTATATATACATATGTACATACAAACATACCCACATACATATGTACATACAAACACACATGTGTACATATATGTATACATATATACAACTACACACATACATACCTATGTACATACAATCCTACACACATACCGCGTAGGTGTGAACCTAGTAGTAGTCCCTTTTTTATATAAGTGGCAGACGAACAAATGGGGCTGATCAAGCTACAACTTTCGTTTAATTTTTTTCCTAAAACGTACGCAAAATATCGAACCTTTCTGATCGATATTGGTCTTTTTATCAAACCAACAGCTAGATATCAAATTTAAGAGTTTAAGATAGTTTGTGTATAATACTCACTATTCCCTATCGGTGCCCAGTCTTACAGCTATGTCTTGGTACTCCTGCCTCGTCTTCGCAATAAGCTCGGGACAGCCAAGTGTGTTCAGTTGAGACGCGGCCACACTGCAAAATAAACACCATGGTTACTATTTCACTGTAATAAGTATTTTTTCTTTATAAATAAATAAATAAGAAGAAATCGAAGACATTAAAAAGAAAGTGAAATCGTTTCGACAGACATTTTTGACTATAACTTTAGAAAGTGTATCTCTATATGACTCCTGGTAGCTCCTGATGCATTTTCCTGGAAACGTGGATACGGTCATAGACATAGATAGATAATGCAAGTTCGTGAAATTGTAATGAAACCAAGTGTATCAACATCGTGAGTTTGTAGTGATGGGTAACCACTCACTGAAACGAAATGTCTGCCTTGATGCGGTTCACCAGTTTCAACAATTTTTTACCATTTATTATAGTGCAATTAGGCATTTTTGTGTTTTTGCTAGCGACACGAGTCGGATCGAGCAGCGGGAGAAGTAGGAGCTTAGCGCCATCTTCGCAGCGACGAACAGCTTGAGTTATCTATCCCTCTATCTGTGGACACCATATATTAAAAGAACAGTCACTTACTCTGTACAATAGATAAAATAATTTCTTACCGTGATGCTAACGTCTCTCCTGGTAGTGTAACGACTGGTGTTCCAGTCCACAGAATGTCCATACTAGTTGTGTGCCCATTGCATAGTGGTGTATCCAAACATACATCGGCCAATTGTCCGCGACGAACGTGTTCTTCCTTGGCTGCTACGTTCGAGAATATTATTCGACCCGGAGGAAGGCCTGTTGTACAAAAAAAGTACAGTAAAATTACCTAACTCGGTAACGTCGAATTTAGGAGTCATCTGGAAAATAAGGTCAAAATGGCCTCCAAAAAGCTCAGTGTGCTGAACAGAGTGAAGCGATACTTCACCCCTGGGCAACTCCTTATGCTTTACAAAGCTCAGGTGAGGCCCCATATGGAGTATTGCTCTCATCTCTGGGCCGGCGCACCGAAATACCAATTGGACCAATTTGACTCCATCCAACGACGTGCTGTTCTTATTGTCGGCGATCTCACTCTCACGGGCGGTTTAGAATCTCAGCATTCGGAGAGACGTTGCGTCTCTCTGTGTGTTCTACCGCCTGTACAACGGGGAATGCTCTGAAGAACTGTTTAATATAATTCCCACCTCGGGTTTCTACAACCGCACCTCCCGTCACAGAAGTGCGGTCCAACCGCATTTCCTCGATACAGAGGTGTCACGCACTGTTCGGTCCAAAAATTATTTTATACCGCGAACCCGTAAGCTGTGGAACGAACTGCCTTAAGAGGCCTTTCCGTTATACTACGATATGGGGTTCTTCAAGAGAGCTGTGAATAGGATTTTGCAAGGTCGGCGGCGCGCCCGCATACCCCCTGATGTTGCAGGTGTCCATGAGCGACGGTAACACTTACCATCACGTGGGACCCCGCTTGCTCGTCCGCCCACTAGTCTATAAAAAAAAACATCATTTATTTAAATAAACTTTATTTTTTTAATTAGCGATAAGACCAGACCGCCTTCTGTGCATTTCATGTGTTACAATCTCTGTTACTGTCTTACTTTATTTTAGTGTACAATAGTTTTAACTATCTATCTTCTTTGCACAAGTAAGTTGTACAAATGGCGGACTTAATGCTACATGGTATTTTCTACCAGTCAACCACCAGATCAAACAGAAATAGGAAATATCTACTCTAGATTTTTAATTCGAAGGAATTTTGACAGCTGACGTTTTAGGTGTAACAAACTTTTTTGTACAGTCTCTTTTTATAATGATATCATATTTTTATTCAGTATTAAAAATATTCAAAGCATGTAATGTGACAATCATGTAATAGTTGTATTAGCCACATTCTAATTATAGACTTAAGATTTACATTTTAATTTAACCTCTATGGAGTAATTCATCTTCTAGGATTATTTTACTCTGTGCACTTCCACGTACTGAAAAGGTACCAAAACAAGACGATACTTTTGTGACACAGTTTAGACATTATACCAATATAATTCGGTATAAAATCGATACGATTGCGATATATAATATGAAATAAAAAAAAACTACCATATAAAAGAATTGCTTACCCAATTGCTGAGCAGTCGACTGTAAGTTAGGTTCACCAACTGCTGGGAATCTCAACAGCCACAGCACACTATTTGGCACATGTTTTAATATATACACCCACATGTGTAATGTCAATGGGTCTATCTTGTACAGCTGGTTGAAGTTACAGTACACTATAGCTTCATCCGGCAAACCATACTGTTGTCGAGTGGTGATGACTATAGATTGGGGAACTTCTTCCCCAGTAGCTGCTTTGTTGTTAGTCTGAGTGGTTGCCAGTCCGTTTTGGAGGATTACACCATTTACAGATGTCTGAAAAGAAAATATTAATATTAAAGTGTATTATTGCACACTAGAGAATCGGGGTTCGAAATTATCCAAATAATATTTAAATATGTGTTATGTTTAATCATTTTCTAATTCTTAAGAGTATAATACCAACTTTACAATGCACTCCTCTTAATTCTCCGTTAAAGGTAGACTGGCCGAGAATACTCTAGTAAGGCATTAAGTCCGCCTTTTGTACATTTTGTCTACACAATAAGTTAAATAAATAATTATTCTTGGTGATAAATTATCATGATAAATAGGTATCAATCGATCTTTACTCGGGTGAGTATTTCTATCAACTTCCACGCTAGAGTAGGCAAATGCTAGTCTACTCGTATGCTAATATTATAAACAAGAAACAATTTTCTTTTTGTTTGTGTATAGGGGGTAACTCGGAAACTATCCAAACGATTTTGAAAATTCTTTCACCGTTGGATAGCTATGATTTTACTAACATAGTCTATATTATAATGTACCGGAAAAGTCAATAGTTTTCACGGCAACACGGGAATAGTGCAGGCAGCGCGCGGCCCGCGGAAGTTCAGTTAATTTATTAATAAAAAGTACACATTCAAAAAATCCCTTGAAGATATACAATTGTTTTAAAACGTCGAATATGAATGAAAGATTGACGAGTGGCGAATGAAATATTTTCCATTTAAATTATAAAGATAATTATCACAACATTATTGTCTCGATAATTATTCTTTTGAACCCTGCAGTGTATACAGTAAGTGATATAAAAGTTTAAATAAACAGGTATACAAAGGTAGGCCTCATAGCTAAAGAGATCTCTTCCAGGCAACCTTTGGGCGGGAGATGTATACGAACACTAAAATAAAAGGTGCTACTAATTTAATAATACCTGACTCCGTATTTCCGACTGTGACCGAAAGCTTAGAAATTGTATATAGATTGTATATGTATATAGCATAGAGTGTATATAGGATAGGTCAAACTAAAAGCTCTTAGAACTAATATAACTGGCTGCTGTACAATACGAATTTTGGAAATGGAACTCTATGTTTGTCAAATACCGGAGGAACACATCAAAACTGAGGCTCATGATTGAAGCAGACAAACGAACGACATATGAGCAGATACAGGCATCATTAGGTTGGTATGAGTCTAGTTCAAACTATTTTACACGATCACCTCCATAGGTCCCGTGTAAGGAAGCTTTGTGCTAGACGGATTCCTCACAATTTGAGCGAAGCTCAAAATCACTGCCGCGTGGATTAGTGTCTCCAAATGCATGAAAAATTCGACGATGGTCAATCACATTTTGTTTTTGATATAGTAACAGGTAATGAAAGTTGGATCTATTGCTATGAGGCTGAAACTAAAAGGAAATCTTTTAGTTTTAGTTAGTGGTTCTTTCCTTTCGATGAGTTACCGACGAAAGTGAAGAAAGGACGGAGTGCTGAAAAGAAAACGATTGCCTCCTTCTTTGGCAGATTGGGCCACTTTGCTACTATATTTTTAGAAAATAAATTAACTGTAAGTGCTAACTAGTATCTGAACAGTTGCTTGCCTTCTGTTTTGGAAAAAGACAAAGAACAACAAAGCAGAATAATCCTTCATCACGACAATTCCCCAGCTCACTCCGCCAGACAAACGAAGCAATTTTTGAGTACTGTAAATGTAGAGTTAATGGGTCATCCGCCATACAGTCCCGACCTTGCGCCCTGTGATTTTTATTTATTCCATAAAATTAAGGATAAACTCATAGGAATACGTCATAGGTAGGAATATGAATGCAGATGAATGTAACGGCCTATCAAACGGCTATTGAAGAGGAGCCTAAAGAAGGGTGGGCTGAATGTTTAACACAATGGTTTAATCGCATGAAAAAGTGTATCGATTGTAGCGGAGAATACTTCGAAAAGCAATAAAACAACTTCCATCTTCATATCCGATTTCATTTTCGAGATTCTAAAAACTTTCAATGTCACCCACATAGTGTAACATAATGATCTCTGAAAGTATGTTTGGATGTTTGTTTCTATTTTTACTCGATCTTGCTGAAATGATGACGAAATACGGAGATAGACGACCGACATTATTTAATTGTTGGTACTGTACAACTTATGTATAGCTGTCAAACTTGTTTACGCCCTTTTTTCGTTAAGTAAAAATCATATAATAATAAAATTATTGTAGAAGTACTTGTACAAGCAAGAAGATGTTTTTCTAAAATTATTAAGAATATTCTAAAATCATTTTACTTCTTGTTGTAACAATGTTTCAAATATAAATGTGTACCTTAGTACCATATTATAGATTCATATAAAAGAAAATATAAACCTTATTATGATCATTTGAATTTAAAAAAATCTTACCTGCACTTGTCCAGAAGCAATCATAGTCTCGATGGGTGTAGTTGTAGGTAACTCAGCGACTTTGAGCGATATCTCCATCGGCCGCGCCGCGCGAACCACCTCTCTGATCTCCTTCACGTCCGTGTTCTCCACTAGCGGCGATAAATCTGTCGCATTAATCACCGCCACGTTATCAGCCAAACCTCCAAAGTTATTGTGACTTTTTATTTTGTCACTAACGATCAAACGCTCTTGTAAATGCGGAAACATTTGCTTGTGATCACCTACGAAGTACGTATGAGGCATGTACGCAAGTTTCTCATTATACTGACTAGCTAACACCAAAGGTGACGTCACAGCATCAGTAACTAAGTAGTCCATGTAACTAGCTCCACTCGTTCCTGGGTACCCCAGCCACATAACCTGTACTGGGGCCGGCCGTAAGGCAAATATCTCATTCCTAGCGCCTTTAGTGTAACCATTCATGTTTACAAGGACGTGAATGCCGTCAGAATAAATTTTATCAGCAGCTTTCCCATTACACGGGACTTGGGACAAGTCAATAAAATGTTCTGCCTCTCGAGCGATCTTGGAGCGGAACGTCGTGCCATCATCAGGGCTTAATGCATAGCAGAAAACTTCTACTTTAGTGCGATCGTGCAATCCTGGTACGGATTGCATCAAATGAGACGTCGGATGATTTCCAAAATCGCTGCTGACGTAACCAATACGCAATCTGCCTTGCAAGTCACGCGGGAATTTATACGGCGGTTTATGTAGGACTTGAACCTTTTCTAAGCAAAGGTTCGCATGGCGAGCGGCAATGGCTTTTCTGTACTCGTGTGTCAAAGGATAAAGCATTGAGTGGTGTGGGTGGACAGATGGAAGCCTATTCTTTTCAAGTTGTTCAGCCACAATGCTAACTAACTTCTTCATTCGCGCTTCATAGTCGGTCCAATCGCAAACGATTTGGAGGCAATGAGCCAGATTGCAGTACGCATCCGGAAAATCTGGCTTTAGTTTCAAGGCTGTCCTATAAGATTGGATAGCTTCAGGAATATTTCCGGAATCTTTGTGGATGCTAGCAAGATTACTGTGGGCATCAGCAAATGCTGGGTTGATCTGTATAGCTCTTGTATAGCATTGCAAGGCACCAGCCACATCTTGCATTTCTTTCAACGTATTTCCCATGTTACTGTAGGCATCCGCGAATGTAGGCTGAATACGGATTGCTTCTTTGTAATGCATCAGAGCTTCGTTCAATTTGCCCTGTTGCTGCAGAACTGATGCCAAGTTGCTATGAGCCGCGGCGAATTCTGGGAATACTTCCAACGCTTTTAGGTATAAACGTGTCGCTTCTTCTATGTAGCCTTGTTCGCGTTTTATGTTTGCCAAGTTGTTGAGCGAATCCGCATGGGATGGGCACAAACGTAATGCTGTATTGTAACATTCTTCAGCATCTGAAACTTGTCCTTTCTCTTTCAATGCATTTGCTAAGTTGCAATATGCATCAGGGAAGTTTGGTTGCAATTCAATGGCCCTTCTATATGTGTCAATGGCAAGGTCAATTAAACCTTGTTCGTAGTAAACACAAGCCAAGTTGCCGTGAACGACAGCGTTATTTGGAGAAAGATTTAGAGCACGGAGATAAGCTGCCACAGCCCTGTAGAAAAGAATAGTATTAATGTGTTGTCTGGCCTAATTTTGATTTAAAATGCTTTACGGGTAATGATGTATTTATTTCAAATAAATACCTGTCAAAAATCCTGGCCTCTTTGAGAACATTTCCCAGATTGATATACGCATCCAAGAAGTTTGGATCCAAGGCCACCGCTTTTTCAAAATGATGGATAGCCAACCAGATTTCACTTTGAGCATTAAAGACGCATCCTAAATTACTCCAGGCCACTGCAAAGTCAGGCCTTGTTTCGATGGCCTTCAAGTAACATGCCTACACACAGGAAAAAATAACATGTTAATATGATATCACAGAATAATATTTCACAATGATGAAGTTGAGATGTTTCGTTACGCCAAAAATCGATTACACCATAGCAATGAATGGTGCTGGGCGATCGAAGGCAAATGTTTTGATAACCGAGCACCAATCACGGGCTAAAAGGAAAGTTACGCAAATTGCGCCCTAGACAAGACTACGCCGATAGCCACACATCAGTAGGAAATGCAAACGATCAACTTCCAATTCAATGCGATTATGCAACTAGAAAACTAAAAAAATGTCTCTCTTCACCTCGACCCGTTTACCAAACAATTTCGTTCGACGCTTCCACTTCCTAGCCGATGGGAGAATGGTCACGACAATGATAGATCAAAGTGTATGAGTTGTATCCGTAACCTGCTCAAACTGTTAGTTTTGGCAAACCTTTTCCACTTTACCTGCAGCGGCATGTTGTCATCGCGGCGGGATAGCGAGTGGTGTACGAACCATAACCCAGCTACATACACCTCCGGTCACACCTACTGTCTTACCAGACAACACCTTGTGAAAATATAATACAATTAGTTGATTTTGAGTCAAACTAGTTCACCCGATTCTCGTCTCGGAAAATATATTGCAAATCAAATGTATGGTACGAGAGGATCATTGTCAGCTCACGCTGTCTTCAAGCTGAGTGTTGCGACAGGTATGATTGGATGAACAAATTATAGAAATAAACATAACTCACTACGTTGTACCGCTAATGATAGTGTCTTTACTGACACCATTTGATCCTGTTTTGCAATGTATAATAAGAAATCACTACAAGCACAAGAAATAAATGTAACTAAATATTAGTGAAATAAACAGGATGTCAGTGTTTGTTTATTTTTACAGCTGTTACATTATTCCACTCTCTCTTTACTTTGCTATCTTCCACACAACATTTTTAAAATATGTAAATTTTACACCATTATGTAATTTAAGCCTTATTTATGTATTTAATAATAATAAAACTTGCCGTAAAATTAAATAACAATGTTATGTGGAAAATTTTAATAGTACTTTACGCAGTATGCAGCCACAAAAAATTCAACAGAAAATATTGAGTGCCACATAATTGAACAAAATTAATTATGAAATAATATTTTGTGGCTATATAGGAAAAATACGGAACAAGTTAGAAAACGAAATTAACAACAAAATAAAGGGGAACATTTTCCATCTCGTTCTCGTGACTTCGATAATGATTTAAACACACAAGACGCAAAAGCATTTTGTAATATATAGATTGTTCGGTATAATTATACATGACTTGGTTACATTTCAAATAACTACTAATGTTGCACGTCAAAGATTCTGGAATAAGCGTGAAATATACTTAACACAAGTCAACGACGAATCGTAAATTTTTGTTAAAGTTTCAAAACAGAAACATTGTTTAAATCATTGTCGAGTGAACGCCAAATGCGAGGGATTTACGCAATCGCAGTGTACGCAGATAAAACAGAGAATAGACTAATTTTTCACAGACAAAGAGAAACATGAGAGAATCCTGTTTGTTTCGGAGCCAAACGGAAGGAGTGCAGTAATAAGACGTTGTTTACCTTTGCTTCGTCGAGACGGCCGAGCGCTTTGAGCAAATTACCCAGATCGCTCCTGACGCAGTATAGATCCTGAAACAAGACAATATGCTCGTATGAAATTATAGTTACGAGGATATCGACTGGTTTCTACTGAATAGAGCAAAGTAGTACTTCACCGCGGGCAACGCTTGTCACTTTATAAAGCTAAACTTAGACCCCACAGGGAGTACCGCTCACACCTCTGCGCCGATGCACAGAAGTACCAAAAAAAAACACAAAATATGGGCAGAATTTTTGAAAAAAAAATTGTCCAAACAACCAAGAAGATTGGACAGGTGGTTTCGTTTATTCTATCCATACTAAATCCAACTAAAGGCGGAAGTGCAGACGAGAGTAAATTTTAGTTTGCTTTGTTCTGAATTCATAAAAATGGTAGATTGACCAGATGGTCAAAAATTAGCAGCTGCCAGAAGTGGTGATATAAGTAAGATAAATTATATTAAGATATGTTGTATCTTCTTAATTGGCTTTATTTCTGTGTCCCGACATTCACGCCAGCAAATCTGGCAACCCAAGAAAGGACCCTTAACATATGGAAACTTACCAAGTGGAGTTCCACCATGTTGTTGTTTGACTTACATTCATGTATATTTTCACAATAAATTGTACAGGGAAATACTGTCGTAAAATAATAATTAATATTCAAGGTTACGCTGAACAAGTTTTATCTCTATTTTGTTTTATAAACAAACATCAATCTTATTAAACGCGACAATATAATTTTGCGTAAATTAAATATCTGGTGATTATAAAAAACAGACAAGGAATTATCGTATTTTAATGACAAATTGTAAACATCTGGTAAGTTTAAAACGTTAATGCCCACTACACAGGACATAATTTGGTCATTTTAATAAAACTAGTAAGAAAATCAAATCAGATATAGGGTTCACACAACACCTAATGTCTACACACTCGTATAGTCAATTGCCATATTGTAAATCTACTCACAGGATTATACTGCAATGCAGTGACGTAGGCTTGCACAGCCTGCTCCATGTCTCCGGCAGCGACGAGCGCCGCCGCAAGGTTGATGTATCCATCAATGAAGTCCGGCTTCAAACGGACGGCGTGACGGTAGTTCTCAAGCGCCTCTTGCAGTAGACCGCGCTCTTTGTAAACGTTGCCTAAGTTGCTGTAGAAACAGTTCTCAACATAAAAACTCAATTAGGTAGTTGTAAAACAGGCTAAATAAGATTACGTCTCAAAAAGATAATGGAAACAACTTTAGACTTCCGTAATGGACTTGCTTACATATGCCAATTCAAAAACTAAAATAATTAAGTAAAACAGTGGTATGTTTATGGTTTTTTTAGTTTTCACTTTTATTTTGTCCTTGAGATGTGTTTTTTGTTTGCGTCTTTTTTTTTAATGTAAATATTTCCTATAAACAATTTTTATCTTTTCTTATCCCACACATATTATACTGTAATTAATGCTCGTAAACGACTGTACCTACAATTTTAAGACGATAGATTTGAGATGAGACCTGATCTAACTCGAGAAAGAAAATTAATTTTTATAAGTACATATATTAATTGTACACAAAAATTATTTCGCCCCCACAATATGACACAATACTATTGATTAACTAATAGTACACAATACTATGCTTTTGCACTAACTTCCGTTATCGTGCTATGGTATTGACTTTCTCTGGTATTGTCGCACTAACGTCCATCGCACAAACATTCAATTAATAGTATGTATATAGAAGGAACAAATTTTCTGACTAACAAACTTTGATTTTGTGAATTTCGACATTATCTAACAAGTCCATGTGTGACGTTTCAATAACATGTCTATATCGCTAATTTGCAATATAACTGTACCAAATCGTCCATATCTATACTAATATTATGAAGTTGGATTGGAAACTTACAAACAAGTTTGGATGTAGGAAGTAATCTCGGAAACTACTAATCCAATTTCAAAAATTCTTTCACCATTTGAAAGGTACATTATTCATTATTGGTACATTATTGGACATAGGCTATAATAATATAGCATGTGCAAAAAAATTGACGGGCATGCAACGCATACTGGGCACAGCTAGTAAATAATAAATGCATATACAACTTTTACAGGAATGATTCTTCCTAAGTTTGGCTCAATTGTATAAATTTATTCATGGCTTTTTTCCGCTTTCGGAACTACTTATCTGTGTGAAAAAACATTCCAAAATGAAAGAATTTCTACAGGTCAAAATTAACTGATGATCTTAAGTCGCTTTTGATAATTGGCACTAGTAAACTTGATCTACAACTGCAAACAATTGTCTGTGAATAATGTGTACATAAATCTCATTAATTATTATTGAAATGTTTAATGTACTAGATTATGTATGACAGTGATTGTGTTCTTTAGTGAATAAAAACATGATTATTATTTTGTTTTATTATTAAATAAAGTTAAGTGTGACATGTCCATCTCGCTCCGGGCCGTGGTTTGGAGACCCCTAATTTAAATCAATGAATTTATAAAACTATACAAATTAATGTATTAGGGTTACCTATCAAAATGTCCTTGTATACGGAAAAAAACAAAAATTTTTTTGGTGTGAAAATTATATATTTAATTAATCGAACTAAAGCCATATCAAAAGTTAGCAATTGTTTTGCTATCAAAATAATTCTGTTCACATACAGTCCAAGTCCATTATGTGATTGATCTAACAGACTATAAAGTGGTTCTAAATGGTGGCCTTGTATAAATTGTATAAGGCTAGGAATGCTTGCAACTCCTGGACGTTCTTAGAGGTGTTTTCATTATAGCATCCACTTTACAGGAAGTGGGATGAATACTCCCCAATAGTGATGGGTAACTCCAAAGTTAATGAATCAAAAGAGTTGAATCTGCAAACGGAGCAAAATCCCTTAATTGTTCCATTGAATTGTTATTCATTCCGATTCCGGCGCTAATCATGATCGTGAGTGTCAATCATGATGAAAAAAAAATCATGATCCCAAAATCGAGATGCAACGATGGCATGACCCTTTTTTTTTTTGCTTATGCAGGGAATTAAAAGGATTGCTTAAGGAATGTAACACTCTCGAAGGTGAACAAGTAAGTGAATCAAAAGAAATAAGGGGTAAATAAGAGGAGTCGGATCCATAAGCGGAGCAGGATTAAGTGAGTTAAAATACTCTGAGAAGTCTTGATTACCCACCACTACTCCCCAAACCAATTACAAATCCCAAGAATTCAACTTTTCCTTTGGCAAATTTACAGATTGCCTTATTAAAATGAAGGCCAGCTTGTTGGATACTGTTCATTTCTTAAGAAAGTGAATTAATGTAGGTGGTTGTGCAAAACTGTGACAATACTTTGCTCCCTAACACAATAAATGTATTTCATAAATACATTTATTGTTCCAGAAAATTTCCAGAACAGAAATGATCAAAGTAACAATGCACCATGTTTGTTTGCAGTGTTTGGTCCATATACATTGCTGATAATGTGTGCCATCTGTGCTGTGTTGCTGCCACAACACAACTCATATTAAAAAATAATACAATATTTTTAATAAATAAATTAATGAAAAAACAAATGTATAACTGACATGGAAAAAGAATGTCATAGCTTTAAAATGAAATTAATTTGAATTTGGAATTCCAAGCCAAAGGGGCTATTTCATAGGTAAGACTCTAATAGTTATCTATAATATTATTAAGTGTGATTAAATATCTGGGTTTTAATTTAATTTACCTAAAATATTCATATCCTCATGAAATATTCTTAGTGACATAGTAGTGTGCAGCTCGTAGCATATCTTTTTAGTTACAAATCTCAAAAATATGAGACAGATATCTTAGTTGGAACATAAAAGTATGGCTATACCATAAATACAGTACAAATGTGGATGATCTGGCAACACTAGTTTATAGCAGCTTTGGTTTATAGTTCTATCCATGTTTCCACTCGTATTATTTCTTCTTTGACTGCTTTCACAAAAATAATTAGTACTCGCTTCATTTTAATACACTTCTAACCAGCAGTTCTCAAGTTAAATGGATACATTTTACATTCTGTTTACATGCAATATCAGAAATGTGTGACCATACACATTGCAAATGTTACAACTCCTCAAGGTCACATTTTAAGTAACATCAACACAATAAATTAATGAAGCTGTCACAGTTATATCCCAATTCATAATGTCTTGTTGTTGCCAAACATTTGTGCTAAGTTTTAACTATATGGGCCACTACATTAATGCTGAATTAATCCATTTATATAACTTTTTTTAATGTGACTAATGTTCAAATATTGTTTTTGTAACACCAACTAACCAACATCACTGTTATCTAACAAACATTTTACATTATAACTTATACACTAGAATTGTGTTTTGTACAAACAAACATGATAAAAATATATTATGATTTTTACACAAAGCATTTCTATATCCTACTTGAAAAGATACAATTTGGCTACATACCTATAAGCTTCTGCCAATAAGGGATTCTGTTTTATCGCCAATGTAGAGAAATGCGCCGATTTGTCCAAACGGCGACATTGAAAGTGGATGGAAGATAGTAGCAGCAACACACCGGTGTTCGTCCCATCCTGACGCCATAGTTGCATACAGTGCAACTCTGCACTGTCATAGTCCCCAGCTTGGTATTCCCGGTGTGCCAGTTCCAACAAACCTAACCATAAAACAGAACTTTGTAGACCCAGAATAGAATAGAAGTATTCCTCTAGTATTTTAAATAAATATTTTTGACAGTTGTTTAGTTTCTATAGGAAAATTCCCAAAGCTTATTTGAATTTATTTGAAGGACATTTCCGCAATGTTCCACAGCTGGATTAGTATGAGAACAAGAAACAAAGTTGATTATATTTTATCGGACATACCAACTGTAGATATCTGCTGAATGTCTGACATTTTCAATATTACGGCATTTGCAGCAACACCGACAATAGGTTGCGGTTGCGTTGTGACAGATTGAGGCACTGCAACGTTAGCTTGAGGTTGCATTTTTGTTATCATAGTCAAATTTCAGTATAGCATACATTCACAATAAACACGAATGTTTATAATTGTACCAATGTCCACTTCATTATTTAATCCACTAAAGTACGATGGTAGCAAAAATTGTACTAAGGCAAAAGGTAACATCACACATTTGATCACAAGGAAGCAAGCGAATCAATGATGAATGAACGGGAATTACGGAAGCAGAATATGTTTTTGAAAGTTTGTTCTTCTTTGTCTATGGTATTAGGTTTTTTATTTATTTAGAAGTTTATTAAAAATATAAGTATGTAAAAATAAACAAATAAAAGAGGAGAATAAAATAATATATCAACAAATTAAAAAGTAATAAAATAATATTATTATCAAGCAGTTAAAAATAGAAATAAAATACGAATCTATGCTACAGCAATTATTTACCGGAGAGTTAGTTAACAAATCTTATCGTTAAAAATGCTAAGCACTGTCAAATGTGATCAAAATTCATTTCCGGTGATAATAATAAAGCCGCTCCCAAACATGTTTAAGTAAACCACGATTCATTGTATACTGGCTGGTACATTGTTTCCACATCGTATTAAACAGCGAACTATTCGGACTGTTTTAAATAAAAAAATATTAAAATACGTATTTAGTGGTCAAATGATTACACAAGTAACAGGTCACTATATAAGGGTTTCCGTTTAGCACATTTTCTAAAGAATTACTATGAAAATGAAGAGGTATAAGTAACCTTCTATACAAAAAATAGTTCACTGTGGGACAGTTCACCCTATCAATCATTTTCATAATTTGACCTGTCCTTGACAGTTGACTCGAGTTGAGCGATCAGTGATGATAAGTTGCATTGCCTTAGTTCGCGTTTAATTTATGTCACCTTTATAGTTTTTAAATAGGTACTTAATTATTTTCGTAACGATTTCAAAATATCTATATTGTGTTTTTATTCCTCATTCAAAAAACTTTGTTAATTAAGTGGCAGTATATTTATACACTGTAAATAAGTAAATATTACTAAATAAAAATCACAATAAATATATCATAAACTAGTTCAAAACGAAGCAATAGCGTATCCACAACTCGTTCCCAAACTGCACGACTATTGAGTAGGTAACGTAAGACAAATGTGGTCGAAAAAAGCTGCTACTGAGAATAAATAGTCTCAGAAACCGTTGTTGGTATTCGAAACCTGCTATCGTTTCGTATCGGCGAAAACCTGCTACTGCCCACCTCTATTGAGGAGCCCGGGACGGACTAAGGACGGAAAGTAGCACTTTCATGAGATCAAAACTACGACTCAAAATTAAAAAACTTTTCTTTGATGTTATTAATAAGTGTTTTTGGATCAATTTAAAGTTACATATGCAATTGAGTCTCAAATAGAATAGTATTCGAGTACCTACTTATTGGTTTAGAAAATGGCGAATACGAACACTTGAAAATAGAGAGTATGCACCAAAAAGAATAGTCGAAACATCCCTAGTATTTAGTACTACATTATATCGTTGTACACGTAGACTTGTATTATATTATTCGTCTGTGGTTGTACAATATTATTTACGGCTTTTTGGCGGGAACGTGAGAAGTGAAGTTGAGTCTTTGTTTGAATAATGTAAAAAATATATATTAGTCGTTTTGTGGTTTATTAATAGTGATAGTTTATTAAACTTCAAAGTGTTTGATGTGCGTAATGTACGAGAGCAAGATGAAAATTCTCGGCCTGGTAGTGAAAGACTATGTTTTTTTAGTTCAAAAATGCATTGATTTTTTCATGTAGTTCAATGCATTTCGTTTAGTTCAATGCACTTTGCCCAACGTTTCTCTAATAAATGAATTCCATCCCTGAAGTGCGATTCCGGAAGGTCTGCAAAATATCTACCACCTCTTCATTTGATCCAAAACGTTTCCCAACCATTTTTTTTAGATTTGGGTATAGATCAAAGTCCGAGAGAGCCAAATCTTGCAAATAGGATGGATGTTCCAACAATTCGTACTTCAAATCTCTTAATATTCCCATTGCTAAATCACCTTTGTAGGCTGGTGCATTGTCCTGATGGAAGATGTTTTTCCTTTTTCAATCCAGGAGACCTCACTAACTTTTTCATCTAGCTGGTCAAGCAGACTTGCGTAGTATTCGCCAGTTATTGTTTTACCCTTTTAAAGATAATCAATTAAAATAATCACTTTTGCATCTCAAAAAACACTAGCCATGACCTTTCCGGCAGATGCAATAGACTTCGCTTTTTTTGGTGCAGTGCCACCCACCGTCTTCAACCCACAGCTTCGACTGCTGTTTTATTTCAGGCGTAACGTCACCACGTTACCGACCCAAGTTTCATCCATAGTAAGATGTCGGCACATAAAATAGGTTGGATTATTTTTAAAACAATCCAAACGTTGCTGAGAAAGTACCGTACCCTTTCTTCTGAGATGCCTACAGCCTTAGCTATCCCATACGCCTTTAAACGTCGAATGTCAAGAACCATATTGTGTACCTTCTCGATATTTTCATCGGTGGTTGCAGTTTTTGGCCGTCCTTCGCGAAGGGATGTACGACCACGTTTAAAGTCAGCCGCCCATTTCTTCACAGCTGGAAATGAAGGAGCACACTCTTAAACCTTTACCAACTTTGGATGAATTTCTGTTGGTGATAAACCGTCCAAAACAAAGAATTTTAAGACGGCACGATATTCCAATTTATCCATTTTAACGAAACACTCAAGTACACAACACGTATATTTTAAACAGCCGTTTAAAGAAAACTACTTACTTATCCAATCAAGGTGTAACTTGACATTCGTTTTTATGACGTGTGGCAATAACACATACCAAAAATTTTATTGATGGCTACGCCATCTCTGTGCTAGGCCGAGAACTTTTCACTTTGCCCTCGTAGGTGATAATCAAATAAAAGCATAGGACTACGTTTTTCGTGTGCTTCCAAGAAGTCCTATGTGCTCCGTAAACCTACTATTACTTTTAGACTACACATTGCCGGAATGTTTTAAATTTTGAAATTGTTTATATAATTACGAAGAAAACTTGACACTGGCGGAATGTGTTAGTAAACGGCACCATTTTCAAATATGAAAAAAAATCTAGTCTGCTATTGAATACGCTAATGATGAGCTCTGCTGCCTCATATCGAAATCTATTATTATTTTTAAATTTGCAGAAGAGCTCAAAAAGATTCATCAGACAAGTTAAAACATGGAATTAAAAAAAATATCGTTATTATATTACACACAATACATGATAGATATATTGTAGGTATCTCATAATTACATTGACTATTATTGTTTATTATTATAGTTATAGGTATTTTACATTTCAGTTAGTCATTAAAAAATAATTGTTATTAGGTACATGATAGGTTTTTTAGTCATTTTTGAAGCTGTTAAGTTTCGAGGTATTCATATCTACAAGAACAGGAAAGATTTTGAATATGGGTGTCTGTTCATAGATTGGGGTTAATTTTTAAAAATAAAAATTTGAATTTTTTTAATTTGTTGAATGTTGATATGGGGCAACCGAGTTGCAAAGGAATTTATATTTGTTCGAATACTCGATTGTTATTCCATCTAAAAATTATTAACGGGGTTTTAAAAAAACACAAATTGAAAAGAAAAATATATTACCAATTGCTAATAATATCACAAATTTGATTTTGTTTCAAATGGACGGAATAAAATTAAAGCTCATTTTTAGCTAATATTTATAACATACATTCACATTATTTTTCATACTATGTTAGACAATACTGGCTTTGTAAAATTAATTAAAATATTTTTTTTACTCTAAATAAGAGAGTAAGTAAGCGACTTCAGTTAGATCTTGTGGCACGGACTCGTGGTAGCACAAATATAGCTCCCTCGGCTCAGGTTCGCTAAATATGCGACTGAAAAAAAATAGACATTTTAGTTTTAAATTTTACGGGACTTAAAAATCCCATCATTTATGGTTAATCACTTGATTATAATTGTATAGTCTACTAAAGTACATTCACGTAGAGAATGCAGGGACTCATCACTAATAAAGATATGTTCACATTGGTGTCCAATATTTGAAAATAATATAATGCATCTATATTTATTGCCATTGAAAAAAACTTTTATACTGGACCGAAATACAAATCTAATTATTATTACTAAACATGTGTTTATATATGAAGTATCGAGTGAGACTAAGATGTGCATTTTACTGTGAAATAGACCTAAGAATTTTGAGAAACACTATTGATCAAAAAAGGCGACGCCTACTGTGTTAGGCGATGAATAGGCGTGTTAAAATGCACTACAATGAAAATTCACTAAATGACTAAAATGAACAGACCATAAAATGATACTCTAAAACCATTCCTATAAAAAACATATTATTACCCAACAACCCAAAACTGAAATGGCTCATGATTTTTCTTAACAATTCCACATTGATTCAATATTTCTTGTGGCGCTTGGAACAACATGCCATACTCTTTTACCGCCACCAATATTTTGTTCAGTGGGTTTGAAGGAGTGTGATTTTTCTTGAATCTGCAAATAAAATTTTGTATTTCATTGTTCACCATGCCATCGGCGAAACAGATAAAAAATAACCTTAGAATAGCAAGCAGTATCGGATTAAGGTTATTATAGTATTTTTCATATAGGATGGTGCGGGTGACGTATCGATAGAACGTAACCATGAACGGAATGACGCACTTCCGATCAGAAAAAAAATACAAACTGTTAGTTTATTAAGGATTACATTTTTTTTATCATCGATTAGGATCTATTTATAATGATTTTAATAAAATTAACAATGCCATTTCTTTTATTAATATACAATTTTATCGAATACCACGAGGATATGAACGCTGTGAGGATCACGGAGTGGTTTCAAAATATGCTAGAAAGTATACCAAAAGGCAGCACAATCGTAATGGACAACGCTTCATACCAGTCCGTGCAACTCAACAAACCGCCGACTACAGCCAATAAAAAAGGGTGCTAGAAGGGTGATAGAATGGCTACAGTCAAATAATGTGGAGGCTGATAACTCCATGCTAAAAGTTGAATTATTAAACTTAGTAAAAGAGCAGAAACCCAGAACGCCTTCATACGAGCTTGATAATCTTGGTAGGCAGCGTGGCCACAGGTCCTTAGGCTGACACCGTATCACTGTCAATACAATGCCCTAGAGCTCATTTGGGCCCAAGTAAAAAGTGAGCATTTTTTTCCACATAATATCAAGTTCAAGACATGCAGATTTGTAATTTTTCCATTGTGAATATTTTTTTTCTCGGCCTACGCAGCAAAGTATAATACGGGCTGTATTATACTTTACTGTATTATAGGGCTGTAGGCCCTTTTACTGTGAAAAAAATGCTGAAGTTGTTGGAGGAGGGGTGTCAACAAGTTATTGCCGACGACTGGAAGACAGTCGTAGAAAAAACCTAATACTTAATCATCCATGACTGGGAACGGGAGGTTCGGATAGATTCGATAGTAGACCAAGAATTTATTACCATATTCACATCAATGACGAATCAGATGATTCATCGAAATCTAATGATGAAGAAATGGGAGAATAGTTTTAGTCCTATCATATTTTACTGCATAAATGTTGAATTAATCTTAATCCATACCTATTAATTTAGTTTAATTGCACCTAAATTTTTGTAAAATTAAAAAACCTATAACATTTTACTGCATAAATGTTGAATTAATGTTAATCCATATTAATTTAGTTTAATTGCACCTAAAACATTGTAAAATTAAAAAATAAAGAAGTTTACTACTATAATCATACTTGTAATAAATCGATTAACTTTGCCTTGCAAATCTACTCGGTAAGTAACTCAATCGATTGCATTTCGTTTTTACCGCATCCCAAGAACTGTCAAATCATAAGTGTCACCGTACCCATGCTATGTGAAAAATACTAAACTCCGCCCGCTGAGAGAATGCGTTCCTGACGTCTGTCAGTTGGTCATGACTAATTATGGGCAATAAGTAACACTATTATTTACTTTTTTCAACTGACCCAAGAAAAGAATACCGTAAGTTTCAATACTTGTTTGTCTGGCGTTTAATTTCTGAATGTAACTAGCACAAAGAAAATAAAAATGCGATAGTAATATTCGGAAATATTTAATATAAAATACAACAATAAAAGTATTTTGAAAAATAGTTGCGACTATTTTGTGGCGGGCAGCGTGACCTTCGATTTGAGCCCAGATTAACTCAATCGCATTATACTGGCAATGATATGGAGGAATTCTGAGAACGCGATGACGTATTCCAGTGCCAGTTCATCTATTTCATATAGCACATTTGCTGGTTTATTGTCTTTAACTAATTTGATCAGTTCTGCTTTTAGCATCTGCATATTTGCGTCAATGCCGTTTCTTTGTAGCCAAGCCACCAATTCTTCTTTTCTATTGGCTTGGGTAGGTGCTTTCTGTATTTGCACCGAATGATAAGAGGCATTATCCATAAATATTACAGAAGGCTCTGGCAGGCCGGGCAACAGCACATTCTGGAACCACTCTTTGAATGTAGCGGCATTCATTTCTTCGTGGTAGTCAGTAGTGGTTTTTGATTAAAATGCCAGTAAGCCGTTCTCCACAAAACCGTATTTTGCAGAACTGGCGTGCCATATTATCAGTGGGGCCCCTTTACCCATTGGTACTTTCGACGTCGACGCTTGTGTATCATCTGTCCAAGAACGAGAAAGTGTGTGATTGGCGTTCAGCCATATCTCATCAATGAAAACGACATTATCCCAGTTATCGATTTTTTTCGCTGCCCTTAAAAAAGATATTCTTTTTAAAATTATATCATATCGTTCTAAAAGAACTTTTCTTTTGTCTGTTTTTTTATATTGAAAACTAATAGCTTTTACAATTTTGGATAACGCAGTTTTACCTCCCTTAAACAAATCAGCTGCTCTCCCTTAAGTCATATATATGATTCCTTATTGCATCGGCATCGAAGGTATCAATATCTGTCATAGGTTTAGTTCTGCGTATCTTCTTCGGTATTCGTAAAATATTTTCTTCCGTGCCAGATGGGCCGAACTTTTCTTTATTAATATTTGTTATCGTTCGTTTGCTAACTCCAAGCGCCTGAGAGACGCGCTCTTGTACCCGTTCTACAGGTATCAAGGGTCCACCATTTTGCCTTTCACGCTCAAAGTAATCTTGCAGCTTAATGATTAGCTCACGGGTTTCACTTTTCAATGTTTGTCCACGTTTCGGCATTATTATGCACCAAAAGTACAACACAATGCGAAACACAATCGAAGTCCAATTTAGCGCCGAGGTCAGTATAACAAGCAGAAACAGTCAATTAAACGAAAGTTCACAAGAAAAAACAAAACGAGAAACACTGGAAAGCGGAGTCTATGCGTACGAAACGACAACAGACGACTGTTTTAGCGTCACAAAATGGCGGCCCATTACGCCATTTGGGGTTGCTATTTTTTACCAGAAATATAAAAGTAGCTACTCATATTACGCTACTTGCCATCGCGCGTTCGGTTTTGGGGCAGCTTTATAATATTATTACCTTTATTAGTACATTCTATTATTATCAAATTATTAGAAAGATAATCGTATTATTTTATAGTATAATGACAGATAACGTTACAATTGCCTAGTATTTTTTAGCACATCACTACAAAAATAAACAGTTGAATAAGCCTTGTAACAGCGCAGTATGGATTTAAAAAATATTGTTTTATTTATTTAACATTACATTTAGCGCAAAATTATAACATTTATTGTAAGTTGACATAATGATATAGTTTTTAATGATATTATTAGTTAGTAGAGCAAATAAACGCTATATAGCTATAGCCCAAGCCCTCCCTTTTATCCGGGACTGAAAACAAGATCAAAGTGAAATTCAGTCATTGCCATAACTAGTGGAGGACTGCTTGGACACAATATCGGATAATTCAGTGTCCACCCCAGATAGCGTTTTGAGATAGCGTCATATTGACTACTTGGTCA
The DNA here is from genome assembly GCA_914767545.1 of Sesia apiformis. NCBI lineage: Eukaryota > Metazoa > Arthropoda > Insecta > Lepidoptera > Sesiidae > Sesia > Sesia apiformis. The sequence continues at coordinate 6,123,395 of OU611958.1, forward strand.
TTTTGCGATCTAGTCACTGTGATACCATTTACCAACCCATCGATACCCACCCCGGACAGTATCGGTACCCACCCCCGACGTAAATTCGAACAAATGAGTCCAGCGTGAAGGTACCACAGCTAAAAAGGGATTATTACTAATAACATTTAGATCAGTAGAACATTAGATCACTACTAAAAACGCTTTCAAAGTTGTTATTATGAAATATGTTTCAAAATTTTATTGGATAGATATTTTCCCACTAGATAGATTATATGTAAATAGTTTCATTGTATTCTGCATGATTATGAGTTAAAGTTGTGTAACTTTAAATGAATTTACAAACGTTTTATAAAATATGTCTGTAAATTTAGAACGACAAAAAGGTTTGTAAATTTGTTGTAAACCTGATACTGTGTTGTAACAAATCATGTATCCTGCTGCTTGCTCTCCGGAACGTTGCCACAATGTATGAGTACAGAGCATTGTTGGCCTGCGATTCGATGTTTTTCACTGGAGCTATCAACATGCCTTTTTCAGATTCCAATTGCACAAAATGGAATAATACATTTTCGTCCCCAGCTGTTATTCTGAAACATTTTTAATGGACTGGTCATAAATTATAGAAAATGGGGTAAATTTTACAAAATCGTTGTTTTTAAGAGTTAAAATTTGTTTTAATCAGAAAAAATAGCTTTACCAGTTTAAAAAATGAATAATAAAAGAAATACAGTGCGACAAAAAAAAGGTTGACAAAAATTAGGGCGCTACGTCGTTTAGAGAGTAATACGTATACGGCGTAGGTACTAACCAATTTCGATACTGATTGTTGACGGTAAGCGTCAAAGGGTGTTGTAGGGAAGAAAATACGGGAATAAAAACACCGCTCAATTGGTTCACGCTTTAGCTGTCCTTTAACTACGTGGTATAGATAACCTGATGTTAATATTACTAATGTAGAAAAATAACAATATTTATTTATTTAACAAATAACGTATTTAAGTTATTTTAGGTAACAGTAATTTAAATCGTTACGTAAAAAAGTATGTATTATACCTGTCATATCCGCTTTTCGTTTATAAACGTCGTCCAAACCCGTCAGAAGTTTGCCGGGTTGAAACTCCTCCATACAATGCATAAAGACTTTCTATGCACGACCACCGCCACGACTAATTTTGTTCATGACGAACAAATGAAACTGTAATATTACTCCGAAACCAAATAAATAGTCCATAGAACACGAAACGTAACCACGGAGGCCAATGTTTACGTGAGTTTGACACTTTTCCTAGGGTCACAAAAAATTTAGTTCCACGATAATTAATTTCTACTCTTTTTTGGCGCACTGTATATATTTTTTATTATTTATTTATTATTTATTTATTTATTTTCACAAACAATATATATTGTGTCGGAATTTCTTATAAACTAGGTATAAATTATAAAGCTAAGTTTAAATTCATATGCAAGTCCCTATTAAGTATTAATATTATGTGCCTACTCTATTTTATTGTTTTTTCTTTATCTTTAAAGTATTCTTCTACAGAGTAATAGCATTTTTGAAGGAGAAAGGATTTTATACCACGTTTGAAGACAATCACACTGGTTACTGACTTTAAATGTAATGGCAGCTGGTTGAACAGTTTAACGGCTTGCACTTTCACAGAGTGTTCCGCTATACGGAGTCTCGGTTTATCTGTCTCTGGAACGTCTTTTCTTCTGGTAGCTTGCCTCGTAACTCTTTCATGCTCTGTTTCCAAGAGATCCAAATGCTTGACATAGTAGGTTAATATCACTAAAATGTATAAACTTGGAGCCGTTAGTATTCCCAGGTCCATGAAATGTTCTTTACAGGAGTCAGTTTGCGATATGCGAGCCATTGTCCTGATAACTCTTTTTTGTACTGTGAACGCGGCTTTCATGTTGTAATCATAGCTATTTCCCCAGAACATGATGCTATACCTTAATCTAGATTCCACCAGCGCATGATAGACAGCCTTTAGTCGTTTTGTGTCTAGTTCGTTTCTTAAACTTCTGATGGCATAGCATGCTGAGCCGATATGATTTACAATATTATCTAGTTCACTCTTCCAATTCAAATACATGTCAATAGTTACACCTAGAAATTTAACCCCATTCACTGATTCGATTTGTTTGTCATTAATTGTTGCACATAGTGTGTCTTTATTTCTAGCAGTAGTTTTAAACAGCATTAGATTAGTCTTATTTATATTTAATGTCAAGTTATTAATTGTGAACCATTTCACAAACCCCAAGAGCATGTTGTTTGTCAAATTAGTAAGTTCGTCCATATTCTTTCCTGATATTACCGCGTTGGTATCATCAGCAAAAGCTATGATTTTACTTTTCTCGTCAATATCATTCATAAAATCAAATAAGTCATTAGTAAAGATGATAAATAACATTGGTCCCAATATTGATCCTTGGGGTACTCCTCTGGTTACATTAGACATCTTGGATTTGTGTATTTTTTCTTGGTTATTATTGGTAGTCTTAATTTCAACAAATTGTTTGCGGTTAGATAAGTAAGACTCAAATAAATGTAAAGCTTGTTCTCTAACTCCGTAGTGTTCGAGTTTCCCAAGGAGTATCTGATGATCTACGGTATCGAACGCTGAGCTTAGATCTAGGAAAAGCCCTGCTACTTTTGCCCTCGCATCCAACTTCGCAATAATGTCTTGTACAAAGGCACTTATTGCGTCCGCTGTTCCTTTATTGATCTGGTATCCAAACTGTCTTTCATTTATAATACTGTTATCTTTAAGGTGTTTATCTAACTGATCCTTTATTAATTTTTCATATATTTTCGACAAGACGGGTAGCAACGAAATTGGTCTGTAATTTCCTGGTTCTAGTTTGGTGCCCTTCTTGTGAATAGGTATTACTCTCGCTATTTTTAATTGATCCGGGAAAGTGTTAGATTCCATGCATTTATTGAACAATGATGCCAGGGGACCCGCCAATATATCAATATTATCCTTTAGTACTGTTAGGGGTAATTCATCATATCCACATGATTTTTTATTCTCCATTTTGCGTACCATTTTTAGAATTTCTATTCTTTCTGTTTTTCTCAATTTCATCGTATTTTTTACTCTTGTGCTGTATTTTGTGAGGGTTTCAACTGCTGATTCTCTTGTTTGTTGGTTTTTCGTGGTGTTTTTATTAAAGTAATGTGCAAAATTATCGACTATGCGTTCAGGGTTTGTTTCTGTTTTATTATCTATTTTTAGTATCCATTTTTCGTTTGTAATAGTTCTCTTGTGTTTGTTTCTATGTTTGTTAACTACCTGCCAAATTGCTTTGCACGAATTCGTTGCTGTTTCGACTTCTCTCTGTACTGCTATCCTCTTTGCTTGTCTAATAACCTTTCTGTAAACGTTCACGTATCTATTTTTATACCTAGAAATGAAGTCTTCACAGCCAGTCCTAATATTTGTTACTAAAAATCTTCTCATCTTGCTAGATACTTTAACGCCTTTTGTAAGCCAATTTATTTTCCTTAACTTATTTACTCTAATTTTTCGTCGTATTTTCTTAAAACTCTTCTTGAACACACTTACTAAATTTTTAAGGAAGCAATTTGGACCCATGTTATGCCAATTCATTTGTAGCAATCTGTCCCGAATTTTTTTTTTGTTTTGCGCTTTATACTGTCGTCTTTCTACCTCTCGAATAGGGTTTTGATTTGTGTTATTTTTATCCTCCATTTTATAGGTGCAGAACAGAGCTGCATGCCCATCAGAATGGCCATTATGATCTAGCGCACACTCTAGCTTAGGAATACATTCGTTGTCAAGATTTGTCAAGATATTGTCTAAACAAGAGCGAGCATTACCTCTTATGTACGTCACGTCTTCAAAAAGATTCCTGAAGTTATAGCATGTCAGAAGTCTCAGGAACTCGTCTTTTTGAGAATTTTCCTTTCCTAAATCTATGTTAAACTGGTTATTAAACTGGTAACACTTGTTTTTGCTGATTAAAATAAATTTTAACTCGTAAAAACTACGATTTTTTACGACTTTACTCTGAAGAACATGGATATTTTAAACTTTTTAATATGTGTTCAATTCGGTGTTTTTTTTTAAATTTTTCTTCTAAAACTAGTAATTTGCCTATCTATACGTTGTTGGACAAACACAATATTGAATCCCAAAATCACAGAAATAAATAACAGATTAGAATGGGATCATTCCTAAGTTTTTTAATTATTATAATATGGTCATTGGATATGTACAAACCTGTGTACTGTGACATGATTAATCTCATTCAGCAACGATTTCCTTATATCTGACATATCGATACTTCCACTAGCTCTGCTGCTATTCTGAAAATATATTTATTTTTTCATCACGCGACTCTATAAGGTGAATGATGTTGCACTAATTATTTTTATTCTTTCCACGGTACATATATATAGCTCAACATATATATATAGCGATTTCGAGTTATAGACGAATATAGAAGCAACATTTCTAAAGAATAAAAAGGGATATACAAGTGGAACAAGTGAAATAAAAGCTAAGGTAAGCTAAGCTCAATAAGGTAGCTCATGTTCACCCTTTGCCTAAAAACGGTGACCGCACAGACCCGGGCAAGTACAGGCCAATAGCGATCACCTCCCTCCTCTCCAAGGTGATGGAGGGTGTCATAAACACACAGCTCCTTGGATTTCGCCATAATCGCTCGGCTGGTGATCTTTTAGCGTATTTAACACACCGCTGGGCTTACGCCATTGAGAGCAGAGGCGAGGCTCTGGCTGCAAGCCAGAAGCTTGCGAAGCCAGCGACATTACGAAAGCTTTTGACCGGGTATGGCACAAATCGCTGCTTTCCAAGTTACCATCTTTCGGGATACCCGAGGGATTGTGCGAATGGGTTGCCAGTTTCCTGACTGGACGGAACATCAGAGTCGTTATCGATGGTAGCTGTTCCGACACGATGTCTATTAACGCTGGCGTCCCGCAAGGCTCCGTGCTGTCCCAACTCTGTTCCTTCTGCACATCAACGACCTATTGCAAATTGGTGACAAACGTTGCTATGCAGATGACAGTACTGGAGACGCCTTGTACAGGGGCCGCGCCAACATCCCTCGGGTCGAAGTGGAAGTGTCGCGCCAGGCTTGTGTCTGAACTCTTTAGACCTAGTCTCGATTTGGGGTTCTCTGAATCTAGTGGATTTCAACCCCAGTAAGACGCAAGTCTGTGCATTCACCGCTAAAAAAAACCCTTTTGTCATAGCACCTCGCTTTCAGAGCATACCTCTTAAGATCTTGGAGAGTATCGGGATCGTTGGCGTCGACATCACCAGCAAAGTCGAATTTAGGGGTCATCTGGAAAATAAGGCCAAAATGGCCTCCAAAAAGCTCGGTGTGCTGAACAGAGCGAAACGCACCGAAATACCAATTGGACCCATTTGACTCCATCCAACGACGTGCTGTTCGTATTGTCGACGATCCCACTCTCACGGACGGTTTAGAATCCCTCAGCATTCGGAGAGACGTTGCGTCTCTCTGTGTTCTACCGCCTGTACAATGGGGAATGCTCTGAAGAATTGTTTAATATAATTCCCACCTCGGGTTTCTACAACCGCACCTCCCGTCACAGAAGACCGCATTTCCTCGATACGGAAGTGTTGCGCACTGTTCGGTCCAAAAATTATTTTATATTATGAACCCGTAGACTATGGAACGAACGGCCTCAAGAGGTCTTTCCATTAAGCTACGATATGGGGTTCTTCGAGAGAGCGGTGAATAGGATTTTGCAAGGTCGGCGGCGCGCCCGCATACCCCCTGGTGTTGCAGGTGTCCATGGGCGGCGGTAACACTTACCATCACGTGGAACCGCTTGCTCGTCCGCCCACTAATCTATAAAAAAAAAGAAAAGAAAGAAAAATAAAAGAGAAAGGATAAAGAAAAGATTTCAATGAGAGAATTTGACGAGATATCCATAGTACTCGCCAGACCTTGCTCCTATAGATTTCCAATTTTTTTTTTTGGGAATTCGGACAACTTTTTACAGGGGAATAAATTCAACTCCGATGAGGTAGTGAAAAATGCCGTCAGAGAATTCATCGATTCCCGTCTCCAGATTCTATAGCAGAGGCATCAATTAACTTCCATTAAAATAGCAAAAGTGCATTGAAAATAATAGACAATACTTCGATTCATTTGATATATGATTTTCATAAAAAAATGAATGTTAAAAAAGTAAAATGTTAAAGTGAATTTACTAATTCTATTACTTTTGTTTGATTTGATTCAGTCTAATATTACGCTGTGATTATTAATTAATATAATATTAATTAAGCTAATATTATTAATTAATATTTTTTTAAATTGTATAACAATCATTAAATCATTGCATTTTTTTAAATATTATCGGTAATAATGGTATCACTGGCCTAACTATCGTCACCCCAATCTACACTAGTTTTGGCATAAAAATGCCAAAACGTGGACAAAACTTTAAATAGTAAATGCCGCGAACTTATAATTAAATTACGGGGCTATTTCGAGCGAGAGTAGCAAAATGGCGCGATGGTGTGAAGTAAAATAGCGCGCTTCTCAGGTGCTTGGAATCAGTATAAAAACTTTTCAACATCAATAAAGAAAAATTCGGCCCATCTGGAAGTGAGAAAAATGTGTTACGGACACCAAACCACAGTGGCATTTTTTATTTCAGTATGCCGTATTCTATCACATCAACGAAAGTATTATCATTATCTGTTAATAAAAGTATTTAATGGTACTGCTACGATTGTCTATACGATTATCACTAGTTACATTAATCTGACAAATCGGTAATCTGTCGCCTGTTTAACATTAACAGTTAGTATCCTACATTGTTCGTATAATTCTTTAGTTAGAAAATAGAAAGGTTTAGACATCATCACCTTTAGCATCGCTTTTTGCGCTCTTTCTAGTAGGAGAAACAGTGTTTTCCCTAAGCCTCCCCATGCTGTAATACAGTACGGACTGTGCTAAAGCATAATAAAATGTTTTAAGGGTCGAAAAATCTGCAGAAGTTATAAGTTTTTTAAAAACATATGTATATCAACTGTCTAACTCGTATGATCTATTTGATGATCCCAACGTAAAGTAGTATCTATGAAAACACCTAAACATTTGATGAATGAGACACGTAATATTGGTTCACATTTACTGTTATTTGCAGAATGGTTCTGACTATTATGGGCTATAATACTGTATGCATTGGGAGGTTCAGACGATTTTACAGAAGCAAAGGTAAGAAATTTTGTTTTCTCAACATTGCGTGCAAGTAATTTTTTATGGAACCATTTGCAAGACCACACCGCATATCTACGGGCATCATGCCAAGTAGAACAGTGTACAAGCAAAGCTGTATCATCAGCATACGTAATGACCTTGCAGTTAGTCAAGTTGAGTTTGCATAGGTCGTTGATGTAAATCAAGAATAGTGTAGGTAAGTTAACTCCGTAAGTTAATGTTTCATCATTACTAACTACATTGTCAATCACTACACGATTATAGAGTATTGTTACCTGTCCCTCCCAGTCTGAATCCGACCCTGAAGAGTCACGGCGGTTTTTCTGCTCTCTGTCTGCTCTTCTGCCTTGCACACGATCGTCACTTACCTCACTGGGATAAGCAAATTAAAAAAGAGAAATATTAAAATGAGCAGAAAACTGGAAGTGGCAGCAAATCGATGGTAGCAAATTTAAAGGTGGGTTAAGTTTAGATTTTCTGCAGCGAAGCGCGACTTAAATAGTTTGTTTTGCTGATCATGATTTGATGTCCTTTTAATATCTTTTTGCTGCACGTTAAGTACAAGCCCTTTAAAAATACCTTTATCTCTGTTTATTCTTAATGCAAGTGTAAAAACTTAGGTCGAGATAAAGAAACTTTCTTTACACTCATATTGTAAGTGATAACCTCGAAACCTTGTCTCAATCTAATGTTACTTCATTGAAGGTGGCATAGTGATATAATATTACTCATTGAAGGCACTGGCATTATTTAAGTTGATAAAATCATCCTCGACTTTTGATTCTAATCAGTACAGATAAGTTTCTTTTAACAAATCGAATTATTAAAATTTCAATTCATAGGTATTTAGGCGATACTTATGCTTTAAAAACTAGATTTATGAAAATTTATGCCAATACTAGATCAAAGCCTGTACACTACAATTATCTAAAGTCTCATCGGCATATCTCGGTTTTAGTCGACAAAGGTCGTTTTTGCACATAGAGTTATTAAAATTACTATTTTTTTTCACTTATAAAGATGCAATTATAAAGATATTGTGTGACGTAAGTGGTCAAATTTCGCGTGTTGAATGTAGCAGAAAAATAATATTAAATGTCTTTGCATTAAATCAAAGCATGGGCAGTAATAAAAACAAAATTACTTCAAAATAGAACAATGTTTGTTGACATGTCTTGTCTTGTTGACTGTTTATAGTTATCGGTTATCAATATTGTATTAATAAAATGTATTTAATAATAGATTTCCTTATCGACCTCATCCTAGCTACTGCCTTTATCAGTGTTGCAGGTTGTTATCTATTTTACTGTGTTTGCCTGTTATAATGTAATAAAAATGAAGAGAACTTTATTTCGCAATGAAGACGAATAATAGGAGTCTAATATCGTTCTGTTGTATAATAAATAGAAAGAGTAACAATACCTACATTACCATGACCGCTAAAAAGCGGTAAACCGCTTGTTGCACAGTCTCGCGAAATTGTAATTAACATGTATAAATACTTTTGTAAAGAAACTCCTTTATGTAAAAAAAACTGAAATGTAATGAGAATTTTAAAAGAAAATGACGAAAAGTGCATTGACGAGGCGGCAGAAACAAGAACCCAAGGAACACCACGAAATAAATATCGTTTGAAGCTAGATGATTTCGATTACAGTGCAATACGGCGAATGATATATGATTTCCATTTGAGATTTAAAGAACTCCCTACTCTGAACTCACTACGCAAAAAGTTAATAGATGACATCAATTTTAAAGGATCGATTTCGACTCTTCGAAATATCATTCGAGATATGGGGTTCAGATTTAGAAAAACAGAAAATAATAGAAATATTTGATGCAAAAATATGACATTCAATTAAAAATAATAAAATACCTCAGAGAAATTAGGACATTAGAGCTGCCGGTAAAAACATTGTTTATACAGATGAGTCGTATATTTACACCACACATACTAAAGGAAAGAGATGGACAGATTCAACCAATAAACGTTTGATACAACCCATTTCCAAAGGTCAAAGATTTATAATTGTTCACGTCGGTAACGAAAGGGGGCTTTGTACCTGGTGTTTTTTTATTAGATCAATCAGCAGATACTGATGTACTGAATCTGATTACCGCAAGGAGATGAATTCGGAGAAATATGAGAAGTGGTTACGAAAGCAATTGATGCCTAACTTACCACAATATAGTGTCGTTGTGATCCAGTTGTAGAGTAGAAAACTTGTAGCGAAACCACCTAATTCTAAGGCATCATAGTCCTTTTACTACAGATGCCAAGAAGCCTGAGCTTTATGACATAATAAAACGACACAAAATATAATGTACATACAGTTCTTAAAGAATTGAACACACCGCAATTCGTTTGCCACCATATCTTCCGGATATTAATCCGATCGAAAACATCTGGGGCCCAATTAAAGGGATATGTTGCCTCTAAAACATAGAAATGAATAAAACCACTGTGAAGAAGCTCTTAATAGAAAAAATAGATATGATAGGATCCGAAGAATGGACGAAAGTCTGTAATCACGACATTAAATGTTAAGAAGAATTTCTGACAACAAGAAAAACTCGACATATTTAGTGACAGCTTTATTATTCATGTTTCCGATTCAGACAGCGAAAATGATTATAGTTGATTCTGAAGATTAATACATAATAATTTTATAATGTTTCAAGAGGTGACTGGATTCGTAAATGTAAGTAACAACTCTGTATATTCAAAAGTCTACTGTTACCAAAGTACTATCAGGGTGTAGAGGTGTCATCACATTAGATGACTTACATTACTTCTTCCAAACTATCAGATGGTGCTTGATACTCTATTAAAAGGCAGCAATGTACTTCGCATATTTTTTTACAGTGGCACTTCCGAACTGCTCCGATAAAATTCGAGATATGGCGATGACTTCTTTAGGTAATTGTATTGTGCCTATATTCCGGCATCAGCTATTCAACCCTATTCAGTATTTGTTTAAACTGTTTATATATAGTTAGGTATCTAATCGAGTAATTTTATCAAATTCTAAATAAAAGCAAAAAGGGAATACAAAGAGCCCAAAATGGGTGTAAGTAATAAATAGTTTAAAATGTAGTATTAACTTTAAATTAACAAACGGAAATTCGTTAAATAATTTTAATATAAAAAACATATTGGAATAAAAAGATAAAAAGTTAAGCTTTTACTATATCAACTATATCAATAACTAATCAATAAATAAACTATATCAATAAATAAATTCAAAACAAATAATTACGTACCTATTGCTTTTCACACTGTTCGAGTCTTCGGTATAACTGACATCTAAATTAGAATGTCTATTCTTCTGCGAACCATTATACCACTGATTGTACAAACTGTGATGGCTACCATAGCTTATGCTATTGTCACTTGTGCTCGGACCCATGTTTAGTTGTTCCGAGGAATTATGACGTCGCTTTTCCGATTGAGATTTGGGAAGCTTCAATGTGGATGATTTTAATGTTGCATCTGTTTTTATTGCTGTAAAAACATTAAAAAATATATATTTCAAGATGTTAAATTGATTATATAAGAATCATAAAAATAATTCACTGAAACAGAACATTAATTCATTAAACTATCATTTTAAAAAAATCCTTTCCAAAATCAATTTTAATCGCATATAGCAAATAATTATTGTTAGCAATTGTATCTACTTACAAAAAAAGCAATATCGTCACTACCTCCTTGCTATAAGTAATAATAATGAAACAATAACTTTAATGGCAAAAGCTTTTATTGGTCGGTCTTTTTATTGTTAAAAAAAACATTAAATATATTTTTTAATTTAAAATTTTACCATTTGTATCTCTCATTTTCCTCCCTTGCTTCGTGAGATATTCCGGCGAAGTTTCTACCTGCGGGTGAGTATTGGACGAAAACCAGGACGCTAAATATTTGTTCAGACCAACATCATGTAGCAATTCAAGACAACTCTCACACTCTTCCACATAGAAAGCTGACGGAGGAGTGACGCCGACCGCCTGCAGTATTACATCACACTATAGTATAGTTATTTCATCTCACGAAGGCGGGTTACCCTTGTGCTCGTACATGTACATTGTTTTAGTGTGCATAAACTTGAGAACGCTTAGTTGTGGTCCCGTCGACGCGACGCAAACTAAAACAATGTACGTGTGCGAACACAACCACTACTAAGCGTTACCCGCATTCGTGAGATGATACTTAAAAAATAATGTATCCGAAACGCGTGTCTCTATATTCGCGGTAAACTCGAAAACTTATGATGCTGTTTAACTTTAACGATTTTCGCGTTTTCCCGCAAATTTTAAGCGGATCTTAAACGTGTATATTTAACTGTTTCATTTCACTCAATCACAAAATCCCAGTAGTTCGATAGCTCGAACTCTGTGTTACCAAAACAGTATAGTGATCGTGGTTTGATTCTATTATTTCTATTAGATTCTATTGGTTAGGTGTAACCAACGGAAAAAAGAAGTCTACATTGTCCGATCTACCTGACTAATGTTTCAGCTAGGTCACACCTACCAAAGTCAAAAGCTGACTGGTGAGGTGGGTAGTCCGCGTCGAGTTGCGAGCAGTTTTTTTAGATGCTCGCATTCGTTTTTCAACATCCAGAAAGTTGCGACACACGGGACTAATATCTAAAGGAGTCTCAGACAAAAAATCGTGAGGTTTAAGTTTAATAAACACCGGACTTCACGCCAAAAACTATTTGCATCCATTTTCCCAATGGATTTTTTTCATTTTTAATTTCAATTGCTTCACACACAATCCTGGAGTAGTAAATAGTAGCGTTCAGAGAGGATTTTTCTTTCTATCCAACTTTCCGAATTATGAAGACCTAATGCGAGTATTGTATATCCTACACTGGGTCTGAACGTGGATAACAAATGCGGGTAGTTGATAAGATTGCTCGCAATTTTTGATAATATCCGTAAGGTTTATAATACGAGTGATAAAATTAAGAATTGACCTACGTCGAGTCATTGTTGTTAAAGCTATTGACGAGTGCGAACGTCGTGTGTTGCGGATCCAGGAGGTATACTACATAAGGAAAGGAAAACAAGAGAACAACAACTTACATCCTCAGTACATCCACCGGCCTCCATCAGTGTTGCCAGTATAAAACGACCTTTTCCTACAATTAGTAGAAACCACCGACCATCTGGAATTCTTAAAGATTTTATATATTTCATAAACATTACTTCTCTTCATAGGATTAGACAGAAAGTAAAAGGACCAATTACCTAATATTTTATATTCTAAATCGGGTCTGAACGTGTATAATACAGGTATTTGTTTACCTTTTATTCCTACTCGACGTCAACTCGTGACCACGGCTGGTGTAACCCGTGCCGAAACGTCGAGTAGGAAATACCTTTATTATACGCGTTCAGACCAGATTTAGAATATAAAATGTGTATTGGAGCGGCTACCATCGGCAACAACTTTGATGCTCAGTCCAGTCAGAAACAATCCATTCGGATAATCCCTCAGGTATTCCGAATGATGGTAACTTGGAAAGTAGTGCTTTGTTCCAGATCCAGTATTATTAAGGTTTTTTTTTTAATTTGCAGTAATTTTATTAGTCTAAGGGTGCTAAGATGATGTCTTATTTTCTTAAGGGTGGCACCGCACCGCAGCACATAACACTGTAGGAATTCTCGTGAATCATTTTCGTAGATTAGGTATAAACAATCGCACACTAAAGAGCACTGCCGGATCACGTGCCGATCGGATTTTTGCGCCGATGTTATGCGCTGCGACGCGGTGCGCCTCAATGTACAAAGGTCGGGCGCAATTAATGTACGAGATCTGACAGTTATTAGCTGTACGCAACGTGAGGAATTGAAACTGCTAAGCGTTCTTCTGGGCTAACAGGTTTACAGTATGTTGTTGCTTGTTTATGCAAAGCTGGGCACAAAATTTAAAATAGTTCAGAATATTTTTCACGTCATCCTTTTCCTAATTGTACTTAACTCCTCATCAAAAATAAGTTGAAACAAATACAGTTGTTCGTCTGAATTATCCATTGCACCAATATGGACGCAAACAATGTCAACAGCTGACTTGAATTATTGCGTTAAATGTGGCCCGCCGTGTATCATAATACGCGTTGTCGTAGGTTTGTAGTGCAATGCGTTGCAGCACGACGCGGGTATAATGTGCGCGAAACTTTAATGTGAATACACCAAAATATTCTTGAACGCTTCATACCTATAATCGTTTCCATTATTAATTCCATTATTGTTTCTGTGTTCTTTTATGAATATTTCTTTCCACATGACTAGTTTCTCCACATCCTTTTCAACACTTAGCCTCAAAATACCGTTGAGTTTCAAGAAAGCATTAATTTCCATCAAATCTTCGTCTTGCAGATGTGAACTCAGTAAATGTCCGGAATAATACAAACATGACCCAATAACAGTATATAGCCTTTGAAAGTTTTCTACGTCATCATTATCAATCTGGAAAAAATGTTTTGTAATATTTAACCTTTTTATGAACAACCAGGTGACTTAAAAAGAAATCTAATCAAAATTATATTTTAATAAAAAAAATATGTTTGTTGTTTAAATGAGAGAGAAAAGACAGAAGTATTTTTTTTTTTATAGACTAGTGGGCGGACGAGCAAGCGGTCCCACGTGATGGTAAGTGTTACCGCCGTCCATGGACACCTGCAACACCAGGGGGTATGCGGGTGAGCCGCCGACCTTGCAAAATCCTATTCACAGCTCTCTATGATATATATCGTAATCAAACCAATTCTTGATAACGGTAGTGACTGGAGGCCACTTTGAAGTTTACTAGTGTCAATTGCAGAAATAGATAATGTTCTTTTCTCCTACTTGCTCGGAAATGGATTCATTATTTTAAAAAAGGAATACGTCAATCGGCTCTTTTCTGTACGCACGCCAGCAATTTTCAACACGACAATAATAGAGATTGCTGGACAGTAGCGAGGTTATTTTTAGTGCACACTAACATAAATTAGGTTTTTTTAGGTACACAACATTTATTATTATAAAGGCTGAATGTACATTTCTTTTCAAAAGTTTAAAAAAAGAACAAAGACCGCGCGCAATCGAATTGGCGGGAATGAAAATCAGATACCTATTCTGTATTGTGGACGTTATGTTCTAATAAGTTTATCACAATTTTAAGTTGTCTAATAAACAATGAGTACTAGTTCGTTGGAAGGTGAATTGGATTTAACGCCATCAGACATAACTGAAGAAGCAAAGATACTTTCTGAAAACCTGTTACCACCGAAATCGAGAGAAAAATATGAAAAGGCATATGAAGATTTCATCAAGTGGAAAACTGAAAAAAAAGCGAATCTCGGAAAACTTCTGTTTCTTGAAATAATTTCTTTATTGTTTCCTCGCAAATTAGAGAAAAAATAAAGAACAGAAAAATTAGAAACTCTGCTTCGCCTCGTCCTTTTAAAATCACTTCGTAAGGACTCGGCTTCGCCTCGTCTAAAATTATCTAAAGAAGTCTCATCGGCATATCTACAATTTTATTGGAGCAGTTCGGAAGTGCCACTATAACAAATTCTGTGAAGTACATTGCTGCCTTTTAATAGAGTATCAAGCACCATCTGATAGTTTGGAAGAAGTAATGTAAGTCATCTAATGTGATGACACCTCTACACCCTGATAGTACTTTGGTAACAGTAGACTTATGAATATACAGAGTTGTTACTTACATTTACGAATCCAGTCACCTCTTGAAACATTATAAAATTATTATGTATCAATCTTCAGAATCAACTATAATCATTTTCACTGTCTAAATCGGAAACATGAATAATAAAGCTGTCACTAAATATGTCGAGTTTTTCTTGTTGTCAGAAATTCTTCTTAAAATTTAATGGCGTGATTTCAGACTTTCGTCCATTCTTCGGATCCTATCATATCTATTTTTTCTATTAAGAGCTTCTTCACAGTGGTTTTATTCATTTCTATGTTTTAGAGGCAACATATCCCTTTAATTGGGCCCAGATGTTTTCGATCAGATTAAAATTCGGAAGATATAGTGGCAAACGAATTGCATTGTGTTCAATTCTTGAAGAACTTTATCTACATTAAATTTTGTGATGTTTTATTATGTCATAAAGCTCAGGCTTCTTGGCATCTGTAGTAAAAGGAATATGATGCCTTTGTAGCCACGCCACCATATAGCCTTTTATGGTATTAGAATTAGGTGGTTTCGCTACAAGTTTTCTACTCTACAACTCGATCACAACGACACTATATTGTGGTAAGTTAGGCATCAATTGCTTTCGTAACCACTTCTCATATTTCTCCGAATTCATCCTTGTGGTAATCAGGTTCAGTACATCAGTATCTGATGATTGATCTAATAAAAAAACACCAGGTACAAAGCCCCTTTCGTTACCGACGTGAACAATTATGAATCTTTGACCTTTGGAAATGGGTTGTTTCAACCTTTAGTATGTGTGATGTAAATATACGAACCACCTGTATAAAAAATGTTTTTCCGAGCAGCTCTTAATGTCCTAATTTCTCTGAGGTATTCTTTTTAAACTTATTCAATAATAACTTATTCTTTTTAAACAAATGTCATGTTTTTCTATCAAAATTTTTCTATTATTTTTGTTTTTCTAAATCTAAACCCTATATCTCGAATGATATTTCGAAGAGTCGAAATAGATCCTTTGAAATCAATGTCAAATTAACTACTTTGCATAGTGAGTTCACAGTAAGGAGTTCTTTAAATCTTAAATGTAAATCATATATCATTCACTGTATTACACTGTAATCGAAATCATCTAGCTTCAAACAATACTTCTTTCTTGGTACCGTAGAATGGGGTTACTTTGAATCCCGGGGTGACTGATAAAAACTTCGTTTCATTTTTAAACTCTAATTGTTCGAATGCTGAACGCATCCTTCCATTTTTGTTTTTATGATTGGCAGCATTGAACACCACTGTCATCGTGTGATCAGTCACAGTGAATGGATCGGTGCCGATTAGTGAAAAAATATTAAAAATAGGTAAGTACTAGTTTTGTGTAATTTCAAAAGCTTGAATAACTTCTAACCTACAATTTTGAGTATCGTAAATACAACAAATGTATATATTTCACCGGATCAGAAGTTTATTCACCTATAACATGGACGTTTATTGCAAATCATAACCTTAAAGTTCATTGTTTTTTTGGCGGCATATTTTGTACGGGGTGTCATTGATCACCTATACGGGTTTACTTTGATCATTGGTCAATGTTACCCCACGAAGTTATTTCTTTTGAGTTACTTAGGTTGAATAATGATTTTTATTCTTCTTATTAACCATAATGTTTTTTTTATTGTTTTAGCATCATGCCAAGAACATATAAAAAGCGTTTAGGCTCCCGAGATTACCGGAACTACACCGAAGAGATTTTGAATAGGGCTACTACAGAAGTAGTTGAAAACCGATTGACGTTACGTGGAGCATCTGAAAAGTATAATATTCCCTATGGAACAATATATAACAAGTACCATGGTAAATTTGGCAGAAGACCTGGTGCACAACCAGTTTTCTCCGAAAATGAAGAGTCTGTGATATTGAAATCGGTAGCGAAATGTGCAGAGTGGGGATTTCCACTATCTCTTCTAGATTTGCGGATGTTCGCGAAAATGCTCTTGGACAAGCAAGGAAGATCTGTGACTAAGTTCACAAACAATATTCCTGGAGTTGATTGGGCTTACTCATTGCTAAAGAGACACAAGACTGAATACTCTCAACGAGTAGCTACAAATATAAAAAAAGCAAGAGCCGCCGTGTCTCGCGAATCGCTTGGTGAATATTTCCAGAACCTTGAAGAAGTTGTTAAGGATGTTCCCCCTGCTAATATCTTTAATTATGATGAATCCAATATGAGCGACGATCCGGGAAAGAAAATTGGCATCTTTAAGAGGGGAGTTAAGTATCCGGAGAAGGCTATGAACTTTTCCAAAAGTGCAACAACAGTTATGGTCTGTGGATCAGCAGATGGCGTTCTTCTACCCCCATATATTATTTACAAAAGTGCTCATTTATATGATACATGGAAGGAAAGAGCGCCAGCTGGCTCGCCTTGTTGTGATCAGCCTTGTTGTTCACAGGGTTCTCGGTTTAACCGAACAGTTAGTGGCTGGATTGACGGTGCTACGTTCAGGGACTGGTTCAAAACAACATTTTTACCTCACGCAAGAAGATTACCCGGCCGGAAAGTCTTGTTAGGTGACAACCTTTCATCCCACTTAGACGATGAGGTGATCAGATTATGCAGCGAACACAATATAGATTTCATTTGCCTAGTCCCAAACTCTACTCACCTCACGCAACCGCTCGATGTGGCTTTCTTTCGACCGATGAAGTCAGCTTGGCGACTAACATTAACAACTTGGAAAATCCAAAATCCCCGACTGGCGACTGTCCCAAAAGATGCTTTTCCACATTTTCTGTCGAAAGCGTTGATTAAAATGGATCAGGTAACACCGAAACCTAATTCCCCTTATTTGAACATCAGTTCCGGACTAAAACGCAATTTAATGAGTGGATTTTGTGCCACTGGCATTTATCCTTTTAATAAGAACAAAGTTTTGGATCGACTGCCCAGAGAAGATGAAGCCGGTGAACGAGAAGTTGAAAGCACATTGACAACTTTTTTGAGAGAGTCCCGGTATGGTAACAGC
The DNA here is from genome assembly GCA_914767545.1 of Sesia apiformis. Taxonomy (NCBI): domain Eukaryota; kingdom Metazoa; phylum Arthropoda; class Insecta; order Lepidoptera; family Sesiidae; genus Sesia; species Sesia apiformis. The sequence continues at coordinate 6,141,344 of OU611958.1, forward strand.
TCTAATAAACCTGCCCGAAAAAAGAAGCGATTAGATGTCGCACCTGGCAAGAGCATAGCTACTAGAGATGGTAGTGCGACAACTGATTCGCCTCAGGTGCAAACAAATAATCAATATCAAAATGATACGGCATCGACCAGCGATCACCTGCCGATTGAAGTAAACCAACTGGACCCAATTGAAGAAGATACAAGACGGCCAGAATCAGCTAATAAGAATTATCAAGAAGAGCTGGAAGATGAAAGTAACATTGATGATAATGTTGATGAGAAGGAAGACGAAGAAACTGAATGCACAGAAGGAAGATACGTATTAGTAAAATTTTTTACTATACGTGGCAAGCAAATGTATAAATACGTGTGTAAAATTATACAAATAGATCCTTTGCTAGTTGAAGGATACAAGTCCTTAGATAAAAAAAGGAATTTTAAGAGAATACCCAAAGATATTTCAGAAATTGATCGCTGTGACATTATTGCATTTTTACCTAAGCCTGTGGAAAAAGAAGACTACGTTGAGTTCCCATTTGATATTAGTACTAAAGAACTTTAAATAAGTATTAGTTAAAGTAAACATGAATCATAAATTATTGATCTCCAAAGAAATAATCTTAGACTGTGTTATATTTACTAGTTTACTTATAAGTTAAATTTTGGAAGGTTATGCAAAGAACTGATTGTTATAAATGTTATAATTGTTACCATAAGCTAAGTTTTTGAACTTAATACGAGTTTATAATTGTTTAATAACATTTTCTAAATATTTATACTATCGAAGACTGAAAAACGTGTCTGAAAAAGTTAGTTTTCATAATAAAGTTCATTATTTCGTAAAATTCCTGTTTTTCTTTGTCAAAGTAACCCCAAAGACATAAAAAATGTTATAAATCCTACACCTACGGACGGATTTAAATTTTTTTTTTGTATTTCGTTCCTGATTGGGGATGCTTTCGAATTCCGTAAGAAAAAAGGGAGGTATCAATGTAACCCCGATCATAGTTTAACATTGATCACCGACATTTTATTTTTTTTCTCGAAAAATAATGAGAAAAATAATATTTTTATTCAAGAAATTGAAAGTATAGACAAAACCGATATTGACATTTTTTTTATTATTTTTTCGCTCGTATATTTTAAGAAAAAAAATCGTTTTAATTCTAAAATTGATCAAAGTCACCCCATTCTACGGTATTCCTTAGGTTCTTGTTTTTTCCGGCTCATCATGCAGTCAGGCACTTTTCATCATTTTCTTTTTAAATTCTTTTAAAACTTTTTCTTGAAATCGCCATTGTGTTAGCAGCTCTTCGTGTTACCTTCTGATAATAATTATTTTCAGTTTTTCTTTAAATATAGCAGCTTCCATACAAAAGTATTTATAAACGTTAATTACAATTTCAAACGATTTACCGCTTTTTATATTGTTTTAGGTGAAGCCATGAGATTTTAGGTGTAGGTATTGTTATTATTTTTATTTATTATACAACAGAACGTTATTTAGTCTCCTATTATTCGCCTTTATTGAGAAATAAATTTTATTATATTATAACAGGGAAACAAACTAGTAAAAAACTGCAACACTGATAAAGGAAGTAGCTAGGATAAGGAAATCTATTAAATATCTATTATTAAATACATTTTATTAATACAAAATTGATAATGGATAACTACAAACAGTCAGCAAGACAACACATGTCAACAAACATTGTTCTATTTTGAAGTAATTATCTTTTTATTACTGCCCATGCTTTGAATTAATGCAAAGGGATTTAATATTATTTTTCTGCCACACTCAACATGCGAAATTTGACCACTTATGTCACACAATATGTGAAATTGCATCTTCATATAAGTGAAGTCTAGTAGTTTTAATAACCTATGTGTAAAAATGAGCTCTGTCAACTAAAACCGAGATATGCCAGTGGGACTTTTTTGGATAATTGTAGTGTACTGTTAGTAGAGTTTGATAGAAATAGAGAATTAATGAAAATTACACAATATTTTATAGCAATGAATCTAACAACAAGATATAAATTATGACTTTGATGACTGATGATAAACATAATCTAATTATTGCATTTAATATACATTAAATTTAAACAGAAATGATGACAATTTTTAATGTTGGTCATTCAATGAAAAATAAATATCTTGGCTCTAAAATGTGCATCCAATGGTACTACAAAAGCACTAAACTTCTGTTCTAAACAGCAGTATTATAAATGATAAAATCGTAAAAATATTACCAATGCCCATTCAGAGTTGGCACACTATGAAAAATATAAATAACTTACCCATTCGCGATAATCAGCTGCCTCCAATTCTGTTATAGCATCATCTATCTGTATCTTTGCTTCTAAAGGAAGGGTCACAGCATGAGCTGCTAACATATCTTCAAAATTTATTTTTCTTACATTTTTATTAACATCACCTTTAATTGTCTCACTCTGACTATCAGTGAAAAGCAAAGTGACAAATATTCTAGAAAACAAACTATCCAACTTATCCACATTATTAGGTTTTGTAAAACAAGACTTCAACGATCCATACAATAGTTCCAATACTCTTACAACATCTACAATCACTCTTTTAACAACTATCAAATTTACTTCTCTGTTAGGAAAGGCAATTAATAACAAGTCACTGTAATGTGACACATATGCCACATTAATAAGTGTGTTATTGTTTAACACAGTTGAGCTAATTGGCTCACTGGTTCCTAAAGACTTTGGAGCTAAATGGTTGAGTGTAACATAAGCCCCTCTTGTATTGTACAGAAAATTTTGATTGAAAGGTCTCGGGTAACAGTACAGAACACCTTTGTCGTCATTGCTTTGATATTCAATGTCATTACAACATAAGTACAAGATTGAACACATTTTGTCTTTTAAAAGTTGGCTCACAGAATTTTCTATCAATTTACCTGTCAGCAACTTTTCAAAGTCAACACTCAGTTGTTTTATAACAACTTTGAATGTTAGCATTGGACTATCATAGTCCTCAGAAATCCTTTGTAATACACATGTAATATTAAATGAATTGACATCAATTCCATTCACTTTTAGTAAATAAAATCCTTTTTTTACTTTTGGTGAGTAAATGGGTCGGGCCTCTGTTAAAAAGTCAGATACTACCAATGTTTTTCCATCTGAATGTGTCTCCAGACTCAAGCCAAACAACTTTTCTATTTGACAGTTCTTTTCGCTGCTGAATATCATATTTCTGCAGACCTGAAAAATGGTGATGGTGACCCTTTGCATTTGTTTAAACTCAATATACCATCTACAACTCTTCAATGCAGAACAGTACATACCTGAATTATTATGTGACTTTTGTCTTCTATACTATTTGTATTGGAATTTCCACACACATAATTCTGATTTCTACTGATAGCATTATCCTCTTTCTTCTTACGAGGTTTTAGAACTTTGAATATTCTGCCTGGAACATTCATCAGTAGATCACATTTATTATATGAAAATAGAGGGTTTATGGTAAAAATTTAGAAATCAGGTACTTGAATTTACAGGGAAGGTTAGATAATACTGCATAGCTGCATAACTCGTGTCGGAAATGCATAATTTCTGAGATATTACATTTGAAGTTTAGCTGTTATTGTTGAAAGTATTGTTGTCCGTGAAATTAAAACAAGCATTGTAGTTGACAACTGAATATTATTTATTGACACACTTCATTCTTATGACAACACAAAAAACATAGAGAAGTTAACAGTTATGGTGCACCATAACAAAGTTACGTTTACATAAATTCATTATAATTATAAAAAATTATTTAGTATTTACTTTTATCGTAATTTCAAACTTACCTTTAGTAGAATGTCTAGTCGATGACCTTTTAAAATTATTGCGTAGTTTGAAAGCTTCACAGTTTTCCAACAATGGGGTTTTCGACTCTTCAATGTTGTCACTAGGAGGTTTAAGTTTTATATAAACCAGTTCGCCATCCTCACCTACGTCCGAGTCCCATTCCGGTACGGAACTAAAGAAATATTGAATTTAAAAAGGATATAAACACTCTGAATGAAATATGAAAATAAATAAAGTACATTCAAATACGATTTTAATTTACTTTATTTACAATAAATTACAATAGTACTTACCTTTCTGAATCTGAATATTTCGAATCCTCCGAAGAGTTTGTCCAATCATTGTCGGAATCACATGGAATGTCGAAATTACTTTTGGAGTTAAAATTATTCATGTTCGAAATGTACTTTTAACAAAATGCCATAGTTAAACTACAGAATTACAACAAAATTGCTAAATAAAATTAGGAACAGAATAATGTAAACAAAAAACAACCATTTCATTTCACTGACACTGACTGATGTGTGTGACAGACACTTCTATCATGACACTGTCATTTTTTTTCTATTTGTTTGGACACTGCGGGGCAGTAATCTATTAATACACAGAGCAAATAATAAAAGCAATAAAACAGAATTGTTTTTATCACAAAACCAGACTTGGCTACAGAATTTATGATTTATTTTGTAATCATTAGCTACTTTGCCTCGTCAAAATTGGTGAAATCATTTAATAGTTCGGGAGTTGTAACTGTGAACGGGGTCAAACAAGATGCTTGATTAAAAATCTTTGCGGGTGCTCAATTCCATTACTCTATATTTTTTCATATAGTTACTTATAACAGGATTGATATACAATATACCCTTAATGAACACGCACAGATAAAAGATAATGTATAATCGAGTGTTGCAATAGAACTATTCAAAGCATTTACGCAGCAAAAATGATGATGAGATCCTAAAAGTCCAAAGTTGACTATGGAAAATATCCTTTGTCTTTAACTTAAATTACATGAATGCAGTCAATTTGTTTTTTTAATATTTTGGCACAAAAATGAAAAATATTGAATTTTTCAAGCAATTTTAGCCATTACTTCATAATTATTAGTCATAACATTAAAAATCATGGTTAATCATGTCTTAAAATTCCAAAAATGTCTAAAGCTTAATATAAAACCAAAATAACAGCAATTTGTGTTTTTGAAACAGTTATATCCCACGTCAGTTTTTTTTATTATTGTAATCAGTTTTTTAAACTCATTAACTGAATATGACGACTCGAGACAATTAACAGAACAGTGAAATGTCCTGCCCTATGGATAATGAAAATGAATCTGATGGCACTTCTGCAAATTCCGCCATATCCGTAATGTATAATGACACAAATACAGGTGGAACAGCAGATGATAATGACATAGGTGACCATTCAAACCCGAACCTCATGTTTGGATGTCAAACAAAGAAACTTGAACATGATACTTTTGGTATGCAAACCAATAAAAAATCAGGTGCTGCGATAACTGAGCAGGACGTGTCAGATGAAGACAAAGATTGCTCAAAATGTAAAGAGTCACCAGAACCTTTTTGTCACGTTAAACTGGTATTGCTTTTTTGTAATATTTTTTCACTATTAAATGTAGGTAATTATTTTTCACCTTTAATAAGTACCTAGGTATCTCATTATGTACATTAGCAACACGTTCATGTACTTACTCAAAACCATTGTATTTTAACCTTTATTACTAGTGAATTATCCACACACGTTAAATAGTACACACGTACACAGGTGGAGTACACACAGGATAATAGTAAACTTAGAACAGGAGCGCCCTCTAGTAAGTTAAAACTACAACACCCATCCTTAAACATGCTACAAGGTATGCTTAGACATTTACAAAACACCGCTTCAAAATCGGTCTAGCCGTTCCAGACAAAAGTGGTAACAAAGGGATACACAAACATACATACATTCTTTAAACCATCTCCGTTGGATCGTGGCTAAAACTGGTACTTTATTAAAACTCGATCATGTCCAACTGCTCACGTACTTTTCAAAATATTATTTCAAATGTGATATTGCCGCAGTGGTGTCTCTAGACAACAGAATGTGATGCGGATTGTCCGACCGCTGTAACATGGAATGAGATGAGAGCATGCGACGAAAATCTTTAACAACGAAAAAATGATAATTTAAAAAACGTTAATCATTAGTTAATTCTTAGTAACAAATAATTTTGCAAGCAAACAAAATGGCAAGAATCTACATATTATTATAGGTACCATTATAAGCTTTCGCGAACTTTGAGGCATCTTTGAGAATAATAACGCGAAATAATAAACCGTTATTATTCTAAGCACTAGGCCTACGCTATGTGCATACAAAGAGTAATTTTGTAATTATGTTTATTTCAGGACGCCTTAATAAAATTAAAAGACAGTACAAGAAAGATAATATGTCTTTTAGAAGATATACAAGGAAAAACACATTATAAAAATAGAATTCCTTCCGCTCCATTATCTAACTTAATAAGACCCCATACCACTTCGCCTAAAGAACCTTCTGTCACAGAAATTATTGGTGCTAATGCAATAAGAAAGTTGGAAACGCACGCTAAAACATTAGATGACATCTATATACAGGTATAAATGTTTATACGAGTACAACAAATTTAGAACCTTAGAAAATTTAGAACTAAATTAGAAAGTCTGCATTGTACCTTGTTATGTACTACTCGTATATAAAAACGTTATTATAATAAATTTACTACGGATGGATAATAATCAATGTTTATTATTCATAGCACTTTTCATCTTTAATAACGTGATTTCAGTAACTATGGTAGTGAGCTACATGGGCGTAGTCAGAATTTGCTTCGGGGATCAAAAGCAAGGAAACTCAATATAAAGTAGATAGATAGATTTTTTTATTTCACACACACAAGTGATCACGCAACATGATTATTTGTCATTAAAACATATACATATTAGCAAACAAAAAAAATAAAATAACATTAAAACAAGGCGATAAAAACTGCGCGGTCCCATGTGTGTCGAAAGCGTATCCGTCTCAGCCAATGATATTATAAACAATTATTTTTTTTATATAATATCATTGGTCTCAGCACAAGCTGTATACCGTAAAAACAGCATACAGCGCTGATTTTCAGACGGAACCAAGACGCGTAACATGACTCATTACTTACTTATTAAAAATGGTTTTAGTTGAACATTTGAAAACGTTAAAACTACCCTAGTTGCAATGCTATTGCAACCAACCTAAACGTTATTTCAGCACTAGCCTAAGAGGGTTCTGGCTAAACCTTGACAAAATTTATATTTCAAATTTATTTTTCGCTTCCAGAACACTTTTATTATGCACACTCATCATATAGAGGCCGACAAGCCGGTTTTCTGTCATTGTTGAGCGCCGTAACCATGTTTTTACCCTGCACAAGATGCTGAAGGATCTTTTGGTAGTGCACGTTGTGCAAAGCTGTGGAAGTGAGATGTGTAGCGCCTGTTATATGGCTGGTAGTAGGAATCTGTGCTGGAGGATTTGCACGATGTTTCTGGCGAGTTGTGGACCCGCGGCATTCTGAAATCTGTTTCAAAATTTTCGGCGATTGTTTCGGTTTCAATTTTAAAACTTTGACATTCAACATCGGCATTTTCACGGTGTTTTCTCAAAATGTCTGTGATTTTTTTATATGATTTGCACATTGAAGTAAATCTCTAGTTTTTTGTAGAGCATTTACTACCGGTTGCAAAAATGCCACATATGAGCCAATATGAGACGAACACTAAGAATAAATTCCGAATTTGTGGCAGCATATGCATTTGAAAAGCACCTTTCCTCGTTACAATGTTACCATCGTATTTTGACAGTGTTTCAAGCACCATGACGTTTTGCACATAATGTTCCTTGAATATGGCGATACTTTTATATTTTTGAGACCAACGGGTTTCGCAGAACATTGGTATATTTGGTACCTATGCATTTTTGACGAAGGTTCGATTCTTGGAAGAATTTTTGGTTGCTGGCACTACTATTTGGTTTAAGTCGTTCACAAATAAGTTCAGTTTGTGACTACCATAGTGAAAATACAGTGCCCTCGTATACTTTTCTCGTAGAATTTTTGTACACCACCATCCTTTCCTGCCATAGTGGAACACCCATCGAATCCTTGTCCGACTCACTTTTCTGGAGTAAGGCTTGCGTTTTCTGTAAAGTTGTCAATTGCAGAATATATAGATTTTGCATCCATGACAGTCAACTCTACAAAACCTAGAAATTCCCCATGAACCATCATATTTTCTCCTACAAAAATCTAACACCAAAGGAAAGTTGCTACTATATTCTATAAGGATATTATAAGGCGCATTCGTTCTTTACGTCAGTAGTGATGTAGTCTGTAATGACATCTTCACATATTCTTTATTAATTTATTGAGTCGTGGCGATGACTTTAAGTAGGCCGATTATTTCTTTTTGAATCTGTGGTGACAGTGGCGAAGCTCTCTATCTCCCTCTCCCCCATTTTGAATGATCACCATTTCACCATTCAGGCATTCACCAGTGCATGCGTGATGCGTGAATATATTTTAGACGTCTGTACATTGTTATCGACCACATGGCTGGGTGGGGTATAAATACGCGCGCGAAGGTCGACCACATTTAAGTTCTAAATTAGACACTTGTCATAGTATGTATTTATTTGTTTTAATTGAAAAAAAAATTTAATTTGTAATTTTAATAAAGGTACCTAATTTAAACTGCACGGCCGAACGGTGATTTTTATTGTTTTGTAATTTTTTGGCTATCTGAAATGGATATTAGTAAAACTTTTAAACACTTTTAAAATGAATTTTAAAGTTTTGAAATGAATATTAGTAAAAACTTTTTAGCACAAAAATAATATTATAATGGTTTAATTATGTTTACGTTAGGAAGACTTACCGCTAGCTTAACAGTTAACAGTTAGCAGCTAGCTTGATTATAATTTGAATTTCCCCGATGTGATAAGCTGATAAGAAAAGTAGGTATAATAAAATAGTTGAGCGCGCGCTTGATTCATTGAATTAGATAGGTATTTCAATTTTTGTATATTTGACTACATGCGCCACAGAGGAAGGGCAAGTGACTACGCCCATGATAAGCAATTTGCATAGGTACATCTTTTTAATTTGGAATTCATTCCATAAGGATGAAGCATTTTCCTTAATTTTTAGTTTTTGTAGCGTTTATACATATTATAATGTAACTACCAAATACAATAAATTGTACCTTACAGTATTTAAAGGTATTTTGAAGAACTGTTTTATGAAAATGTTTAAACCATTACTATCACATTTAGGATGAAGATGACGACTGTTCTGTCTACAAAAGATTGACGAGAAAATGTCATTGCTTGAATCAACAAGAATACAATGACCTAATCATACATTTTAATGAAAATACAAGATATTTCACAAGCACTGTAGGTGAAATAATAAAGAATATACGCATAGTCAAAAAATTCCTATACATGGGAGGAACATAGGTATACTAATAATGCGTTACAATTTTTGAATGAGGTACAAAATTTAAGTTTATATGGACATTTTACTTCTAATAATTCTGTACCTGAGAAGCATAAGACTATCTGACAAATTATGAAATTTAAGCTTTTAATGCCACCCTATTGTATCAAACATGCTGTATCGATCCATGACACTGTAATTATCAATTTATTTATAAATGAATACAAATAAATAAAAAATGCATGCTATTGTTAACACCAATGTACCTACCTACTGTTCGAGGTTACATTTTATATATAGTGCAATACGATAAACATCGACTGAGAGTATTAGGTACTACATTTTAATGCATCTGAGCAGTTACAGTGATATGCCATAAAAGTGATTTTATGATACAAATTTTGACACTTAATTATTTTAAATTGAAGATGTATATGCTAAATTTCATGTCTCTAACTTAAATAGTTCTAGATTGCATAAAAAATCTTCTCCCCCTTTTCTCCCCCTATGTCATAAATATGTATGTCATAAATCTATCTACTGTGCAAATTTTATGTTTTCTTCAGCGGCACGGCGATGATGAATCAGTCAGAACATCTCTTTTTATATGTAATAGATGTTGTCCTTGTTTAAAATTAAACTATTAAAAATATTTTGTTATAATTTAAATAAGCTTTTTTAAAATATAAAAAGAATAATCTTTTTAATAGTCATATTTTTAATAAAATATATATTCCAAAAATGTATCTACATGTATTCGCGAACACAAAGAATGGAAATTCACGCTATAAATGATTTGCTATTAAGTACTCTTATTAGATTTCATTGTCACACTTTGTTTCATTACAATCACACTTGTAATTGCTCTATATAAATTAACGCAAATTCATGTTTAGTTTAAATGTAGGTACCTACAACGCGGTTAGGTTAACTTGGCACCTCGCCCCGATGACGTCAAGTCAACGTTCTGTATGAGGGAATTTAATTAATACATTTCGAGACATTGTGTTAGTATTCTAAGAGCTAGATTTTTAAGAATATTTTTTTTACTGTGGGACGGAAAATATAAATAAAAGTCTAGGTACTTGGCTACGTTAATCAAACTTTTATTATAAAAAAAATATGTAAAAGAAATTAGTTTTATTCGCTGCTGTTACTTATTTCTTCAACGCCTGACATAGGTTCTGATTCAGAGTCGCTTTCATTCTCATCGGGATCACTCTCAGAGCTGTATTTACCTTCAAATCGCTTCGTAATTATTAATTATAATAATCTTTATTCACTTTCGCCAGAAGAAGAAGAAGCAAAATTGTCAGTTGAGCTATCGTCACCTGTATAAATAATTATTTCATTTTCAATTAAATTATCAATATTGAGGCCTCTGTCAAAATTTTCCTTTATTATTTTTCTTGTTTTTTGCACTACTTTTGCAAGTCTCTCTCTTTGTGATGTTGGAACAAGCTTCCTTCATTTTCTTTTTACCCGGTGTTGATAATTTTTTTGGGGAGCTTTATTGTTGTAGTGCAGTTAGCGCTGCTCTACAACGCATTTGAAGGAGATGTCGGTGGTTTGGCTTCATTTTTTATTGTCATTAAAGTTATTTTTTATACTCCAGTTGTTTCACAAGTTCTTTTGATGGTGAATTCACAGGAATGGTGAACATTTTATTCGCCTTCTCCTTTTCAAAAAACTTCCTTAGAATAATATTTCTTGCTTCACTGTGTATAGCCTTCCCCATGTCGTCAACAGTATACCAATACACAGAGCCAGCTTTACCTATGGTGCAGGGTGTGCGGCGCACACGGGCGCAGGGTTTTAGGGGGCGCTCTCAAAGACCCTGCGCCCGTGTTTGCGCGCCTAATAGGGCGCCGGGGTATTGATTGCACCCGGGCGCTACATGGGCTAGAGCCGTCGCTGCCAACACAATATAACAAAAATAGTTCAGAAACGTAACAATAACAGATGCAAAACAAACAGTTCAAAACCTAACAATAACGAAGTTCAAGAATAAACAGAAAAGTGACGTGTATCCGTAACGGCGATGCTATCGGTACCTACTGACATGACAGGACGAGCGAGGAGAGGTGAGCGGCGAAGCGAGGGGCGATCACATTTCAGAGGTGCCGAGTTAGTTTAACTGTCTAGTAGAATATCGATTCAAATAATGTGTTTAAAAAAACGGTAAAGTGACACATGTGACATAACAATTCTAAACTTTATTGCTGTTAACATAAAGTATTTATGCAATAATTTAAGATTTTCCATTAATTTAGTACCTACGCTTTCGGGAATAAACGAAGAAACTGATGGCTTTTTCATATTCTCCCGTAGTGTAAGTAGGGTAGTTTTTGTTTATTTGCTCAAAACCTAAACAACTAAGCCACAATGATCAGGTGTTTGTTCCTATAATATATCTTACGTAGATCTAAGATGTAATTATAATAATTTATTCCACTAATATCTTGTTTTTCTTCTACAAACTTCAACTCTATCTATTTTTGACAGTACAGCGCTCGTACTGAAACATCTCATATTGCGCGTTACAGTCGCCTCTCAGGTACAGAATTATTCTTTGGTATTAAAAGTAACGACAATGCTTATGATTTTCATGCTAAAAAAATATTAGATGGCATATTTTTGATAATTATAACGTAATTGTCTACTACTTTATGCACCAGGGGTTTACGCAAAGCACTCGTACCGAAAAAATAGAAATAATTCAAGGATGCTCACATGCAGATATCTGTAATGTTTTTGAAGATTATTCTATTGTTACTGTGTGTATATCATGGCCATGTAAATATGAAAACTATAGAGATTCATTGACGCAGGTTGGGTTATCTTTTTTCTTTAATGTACATATTTAAAAAAAACTTGCATGAGTAAGTGTAGAAAACTAATTTAGTTCTGTTCATTTCTATATTAGGCATTAGCAGCAGGACTGTTGTATAAAATGGCACAATTGGAGGAAGGGAGAAGATACCTGAAATACAGTTCTAAAATTACAAATGACATTAAAAAGACTTTACGGAAAAAAGCATCAAAGCTAGAATACGATATAATAGAAACTTTAAATGATACACTGAATCTACTACATCCACCAATACCACAACACTTAAATGTTACTTACTACTGCAAGCCTGTTGATGAAGGTAATCAAAAGAAGTTTATTAGCAGAGTCGAACATGAAAGTCAAACTTATTCTCAACTAGATGACAGTATACGTGAGGTGAAAAGACAAAAAATAATTCCAAAATTTACTGACTAAGCATACGTAATTATAATCATAGCAATTGATGCATTAAAGATCTCTAATGCGAGTTACAAACAGAAAACGATCTGCGTATTCAAATAGTGTTAGACAGGTAGGGCCTACTTTTAATTCATATTTTCAGGCTTCCTATTAATCCTTGTAGTACCTACCTACTGGAACCCAGACGAAATATTTTATTGTTTTTAGGTTTTGGACAAAAGATTATGAACTCTTTGATACAATATCGTCAGTACATGACACTAGATGAAGTTTTCACTTATTTAGATTTGCTAAATAATTTTAGCAGTTCTGAGAGTGGTAAGGTGGAATTAGCTGGTAGCTTACCAGTTCTGTTAAGTTTATTAAAACATATGTTAATGGAATATGACAACAGCGAAATGAACATAATTATAACGAATATTCTAAATAATATTGTTTCAAAAACTATGATCAAAGGACAGGAAATGGAACCAGGAAGGATTACAGTCTTAACTGTAGCCGATACTGCTACTGAGGTAATATTAATTTTATATGTGAACTATTATTGAATTGAAATTCTTATTTGGACTATATGGGTCTGTGACAAATGGACGGACAGACAAATAAAAGGACATGACCAAATTATAATTTTCTACGAAATCGCGTAAATAATGACCCATGTGGAGCGGAATAACATATGATGCCACTTTCATACTTCGTACAATACATATTTAATATAACAAAGTACCCACGTTTATTGCAGCCGATTAAAATGAAAAACGAAACCAATCAAGTGCCCGTAATAAAGAAGCCACATTCAAAAAAGAATAAATCAAAATTTGGCTTTGGATTAACAGCTACTAAATTTCGTCAAGCCTCAAAGCCTAAAGGTAAACAGAGCCTTCTTTAAATATTTGTAAAAATTTTCTTTCAAAATTTCAAAATAAAATATAGCTTATATTAGACACGGATAATGTAGCTTCCTATTTGTCAAAGATTTTTTGAAATCGGTTCAGTAGTTCCAGAGATTACCCCCAACATACCTAACACATAATTTTACCTCTTTATTATATTATACATAGTATAGATTAAAACTATAAGTACTAATTTTTGTCTAGTCTATTTAGAATTTAGGGAGAAATTAACGTTTCTAAGATCATTCGAAATTAACCTTTATACAAACTATATATATTCAAATCCTACAAAACTCACGATTCAGACTAATTTTAAGGATGATAAATGGCCCATTATTATCCGTCATAAAAGTAGTTCACTCATCGTGACTTACAAGATCCAATATAATACGTTCTTCTGGATCGATTTTACTCCTAATAAAATCTTATAAGTTGGCGACTTTTTCGAAATATCTTCAATAATACCAAACTTCCCATTTAGCTTTTATTGCCAGTTACTTTACGCCATGAATTAATTAACTGTGTTGCAATTTCGTATTATGAACATATGTATTAAAATTTACTATAGTACTTACCTACGTTCACTGGGAATTGACAACATTCCACGTGAGAAAAAGGTCTGGAGTCTCTATTTTTTGTTAGCAAAATTAAAAAGATAAGAAATAATTATTAATGGAAATACTCGTCGTCAAGTACGAGGCCGTACTTAGCGGCCTTGGCCTCTTCAAGGCATCGTCCCAAAAGATCTTTTTATAATTTCTAAGGACGCCACTAGTACTAGCACTAGTAATAGTATCAATAAGCGTCAATTACCCTCCTCCATGTCCGTCGCGTTTTTCAACGCTAACGGCATACAGTCCCAACGTACCCAGATCCATGATTTCCTCAGAAATCACCAAATTGACATAATGTTAGTGCAAGAGACATTCTTGAAACCTAGCCAACGCGATACCAAAATCGCTCAGTACGACTTAGTACGAAATGACAAGTTAACCAGCCGTGGAGGCGGCACCCTCATTTACTACAAAAGATCTTTGCACTGCATTCCCACACCCACGCCTCCACTGATCAATATGGAGGTCTCGGTCTGCCGCTTAGCTATGAGAGGTCATCCACCTGTCACTCTGGCATCTGTCTACTTGCGCCCCGATAGAGAACTGCTCAGGACTGACCTCGGGTCACTCCTCGCTCTGGGTAACTCAGTCATCCCGGCAGGTGATCTCAACTCCAAACACCCCACTTTCCTAACAGCCACAACACCCTAACAGCCACACGTGTACCCAGAATGGTAAACGCCTTCACAGATTCATTACGCAACTCGACTTTAACGTTATAGCTCCAATGACGCCAACCCATTACCCTCAGTGTTACACACCAACCCGACATACTAAACATTGCCCTTTTCAGAAATATAGCATTAATTCTAAACTCTTTAGAAACCCTATGCGAGTTAAGACTCCGAACACCGTCCCGTAGTAATGAAACTAGGACGGCAGATCGACCCAACCCCCCAAGACAAGACTATTATTGACTGTAGCAAGCTTGAGGAAGCCCTTAAGGCTTCTAGCCCCCCCCCTAGACTTTATCCTGACCTGACCAGCGCGGAGGACACAAACACGGCGATCTCTGGACTCCGTAGGCACCTTAAGGATATAATCCAAAGCTCCTCTAGGCGATTGGGACCCCCCAGTCGCGAATGATCGCCTATGGAAGTTGCCGATAGCAGGACATAAGGGAACCACTGACTAAACCAAACGGACCTCCCGCATTTGACGATGTTGAGAAGGCTCAATACCTGGCCGACAGCCTGGAAGCCCAATGTTCCACTAGCCATCAACCGGTCGACGCGTCACACTTAAGACTTTGTTGACGGAAAGGTAGGACGTCGAACCTATATCCCTCTCATTAGACTCCCTTCTACTGGTTTTGAGTGGTTACGCCCTAGACGAGTGGTTTCTGAGGTGAAGGATTGAGGTCAACCCCGAGAAAAGTGCAGCCATGTACTTCCTTTTCGCCATACGCGCCGCTCGTAGCTCTAGGCCTCGCCTTTCCCCACTCCCGATATCCTTTTTCGGTCAAACTATCCCTTGGGCTAGGAAGGCCAAATATCTTGAAGTCATTCTAGTTGTTTGAAATTGGCGCGAGCGTTTTGTAGCTTACCCGCATATAGGGAAGATTTCGAGACGCAACACTTTTTGTCCGCGAATATTGAAGGCGGATTGAGATTTAGGATGGCGCGCGCGCTCGGCAGCGAGGGGAGTTGGGTTCACATCGCGGCCTCGGACGGTTGATATTATTATCGCGCTTGATTAATTGGACTTGATCGCGTATATCCTTGTGCCACGCGAGTGTTTTGGTTGTAATTGTGCTTGTTATTTTGGAGTAATATCTCGAGATGATTTGCCGTTGTGTGTGAGTTGCGGAACCATAGCTGCCACCGGCTCACTAAAGGACACGAGACTTGGATTATTATACAAGTATCTATTGGGAATGTATGTATTTATTCAATCACATTAAAGTAGGTCACGTCTAGTAGGGACTAGCGTAGGTACACTTTCCATATTTGTGCGTGGTCAAAACCACCTTGGGTAAGTAAGTCCTTAAGATTGTTATTGTGCTTACCCACCATTTTGGTGGACATACTATATATGTGTATTTAAATAATGTTTGCTTGGGCCCGAGTGCACATTCCTCGGGCTGCTTTCGCGAAACGCGAGGCAGATGCGCCTAGTGTGCGTATCGAAAATGGCTGACCATCGGCTGACCTTCCGAGAACACATACGAACTGTGCGAAACCGAGTCGCCTTTGTACTCAGTCGTCTCAAACCTCTCATAGGCGGGAGAAGTAAAATGTCGCTTAGAAATAAACTGACATTCTACAAAACCTGCGTACGTCCCATAATGACTTTCACTAGCGTTGTCTTTGTACACGCAGCCCCCTCCAACATTAAAATACTACAAACCCTACGAAATAAAGTCGGGTGTAAGGTACTCTCGCAATGTCAACCTCCACAAGAATAGGCTTGCAATGATATATCGAAAAACCGATAATATCGATAATATCGACACCAAAATATCGATATTTATATCGATATATTATAATTGTCGATACGATAATATCGATATCGAAAAACAAGAAATATCGAAAGAATCCCATATCCAGTTGGGTAAGTTATAAATTCATTCTAATTTCCGTTTCAGGATATTTTATCTATTAAATATATAGTAATACCGTCTGTGTAATCTGTCTATGATTCCGTTCGTTGGTTCGTTCTTGTTCTAGTCTATGGTTCAGTTGTATCTACCGTTCGATGTCTTTAAATTGAATGTAAATAAAACTGTAAACTCATTTGGGAATTTCGAGAAATATGAAGAAAAGCAAGCTGTGGACCTATTTCAAAAAAGAGCCGAATGGAGCTGTCTGCAATATGTGTAACAAACATGTTAAAACTTCAGGCAATACATCTAACCTAGCCGCTCACTTGAAACATCATAAAACCTATGATCCATCTCCATCACAAAGGTAATTTAGTTTTGTTTTAGTCAATTTGTGCCTCGAAATTAATAGGTAATACTGAAACTGAATAGCCTGTCAAGTTTAAATTTACGTTATGTGAGCCAGTTGTATATTTTTAGATTAGTTTTTGTTTGTACTAGTGTTGTACCGAATGAATATACATTGATAACAGATATCGATGAATCGATATCTTATACTTTTCATTTGTTTTTTCAGTACCCTCGACAATTGTATATCACAGTCAACATCAACAGAAAATAATTTCGGTGAGATTCTCGATAAGCAAAATGATGCAGTTGCAAGTACATCAAACGCATCTAACGAAAAGCCGAAGTTTAACGAAGGATCATCTGGTGGTACGCAAAAAATTAATAAAGCTTTTGACAGCGTATTTCAATATTCTAAGGGTGGTTCAAAATATAATCGCATAACTGCTGCAATTGCATATTTCATCTGTGTTGATAACAGACCATTCAACTTAGTTGAAGGAAAAGGTTTCAGACATTTAATGAAACAAGTGGCGCCTTTATATAAAGTACCATCGCGAGAAACAATCAAAGGACAAATTGATGAAAAATACGATAGAATCTCTGTCATATTGAAGAAGAAACTAAAAGACATTAAGCATTTTTGTATCACTACGGATATCTGGACTGAGACTATGAGTAACACGAGTTATCTGGGCGTTACGATTCATTTTATAGTGAAAAACGAGTTGCAATCATTAATGATTGGTGTATTCGAGTTAAGTGAAAGTCATACTGGGGACTATATTGGCCAACAGTTGTCAGAGATCTTAACGAATTGGGGCATTGAGTCTCAAAAAGTGGTCGCCATCGTGACAGATTCTGGTGCCAACATGGTCAAAGCTATCAGAGACACATTTGGGACAGGCAAACATATACCATGTTTTGCTCATATGATAAATTTGATTGCCGAGGATGCCATAAAGAAAACTCAAGGATTGAGCAGTGTTATTGACCATGCAAGGACCATAATAAAATACATTAAAAAAAGAGTAGATGCCTCAGGTGATTTAAAAATAAAACAGTTGGAAAATAAAGTATGAGGAGGAAAAATTTTGAAAGTCATTTTAGACGTGAAAACGCGCTGGAACTCATTGTATTATATGCTAACCAGGTTTATTGAACTTGCACCTTATATAAGCGAAGTGATTTTTGGTAAAATTGATGCACCTACAATGCTGTCAGCAGTTGAGCTTGCAAGTATCAAAGATATAATCCATATCATGCGACCACTCGAGGCTATGACCAGAGAAGCATCCGCGGAGCAATATATCACTGTTTCCAAAGTAGTGCCTATGGTCAGTTGTGCCATAGATCAGTACAATGAAATTAAAAGCACTTCTTCGATTGCGGCCGATTTGAAGATGAATATCTTGCAAGAAATAGAAAAGCGGTTTGGACAACTTGAATTTTCATTATTATTGGCAGTGTCAACTTTGTTAGATCCACGATTCAAAAACTTACATTTCAAAAAGTCTGATGCATGTGCCAAGGCTATGTCGAAAGTACGGAAAATGATAGTTGAAAACAAGCAAGCGGCTTCGGTGTCATCCACATCATCTGAAGACGAAGAAATCAAGGATTTTGATTTTTGGAAGCACCATAAATCGTTGGCACATACCCAAATAAAGAGAAGAAAAACTGATGGTGACGAGTTGACATTATATCTCTCAGCTCCAGTGAGCACTCTGAAAACGAATGTGATGGACATATGGCTCGAGATGCAAGGCTCATACCCTAACCTATTTAAAATAGCTATAAGCCATCTTCCCATCGTCGCCACATCGGTGCCAGCCGAACGTCTCTTCTCGAAGGCGGGAGCTACAGTCACACAGAACAGGAATCGACTACTTGGGAAAAGATTGTCTAAATTACTATTTTTGGGTTCCGTTGACAAAACATGTTGGGAAATGTGACTCTTTTTTAAATAAATCTTCTTTCATTATAATTTAGGTTTGATTTTACTACTTTTTATCGAATAATTTAAAGAAATACTAAAAATATCGATATCGCTTTGAAACGGTCGATATATCAGTTATCGATATTTACCTGCCACCGATATAAATATCGATATCCATATCGATATTTCAATTACTTTGCATCCCTACACAAGAACTTCCCTCCATTGTCTAATACCTGAAAGATTCCGCCCGACGTTACTACGATAGCGTTCCTAACTAGTAGTTCCAACCTCCTAGTTAATAGCCTAACCAAGTGGCGGGTTAAGAGTTTCGGAGGCCCTAAGCGTAAAGGCCGTGCATGTCCTCCGTTGCTTGGATTTGGAAGATAGAAATTAAAAAATAAAACAAAGTTCATCAAAATATATATTCGAAATTCATATTGGAGAACAGGGGCCCTAAGCACGTGCTTATAATGCTTATATGTTAATCCGCCACTGGCCTAACCTATGTAGCGATAGGAACGACTCTCCCCGTTGCCATCGTCGCCCTCAGCACGTCTTAGACGACCCCGACGTCCCAATTACTGCTGCCAATGCGGTTCTTACACTACACTCACAGACTACACATATACACCATCCGTACCGGCGAAGACGAAGATATCACCCTCGCTACACCGTGAACACACACCGGCCTTCAGCCAACACTTTTACCAGGTATCGGCACGTGCCTGGGCGGTTCTCACCGACTTGCTATCCCGTGGTACCCTCCCAAAGCAACGGCCTAAGCCGAGGTCCGTTCCTTCCGCCGGTCTACCGGCGAGGGAGCCCTTAGGCTCGTTGTTTATGAATATAGCAAACCTCACTCTTGTCTGCAACCTTAGATAACCATGTTTGCTCCTTGTTTGCATATTGTTTTGTCGATGCTTTGTTTTTCATGTAAACATAACTTAAAATAAAAAAATATCTTCTACACAAACGCGAAACTGGAGCCATGGAGTCATTTTTCTGTCTGTAGAAATAAATAGTACCTACAGTGGTGCTGATGCATAGTGTACTATTTATGAAGGTGACATGAGGCATTTCGGTTGGACCTCTCACGGAGCAGTCCTTGGCCTTTCGATTATGGCGGCTCTCGCCCAATAGTAATTAGCTAATTACATTTAGCTATTTTTAACATTCGCATGTTTAGTTGCAGAATGGGAATCTTCGAGGATGATGAATCATTCAAGAAAGTTTATTAAAGGTATTTTTTTATAGTAGGTATAGATGGCACAGAGCGGGCGCGCCACATGGTAATTGGTCACCGCCGCTCATGGACACCTGCAAACACCAGGGGGCTTGCGGATGCGCTGCCGACCTCGCAGAATCTTGTTCACGGCTCTCTTGAAGATATATCGTAGCATAACGGAAATACCTCAGCTCGCAGTTCATTTCACATCTTTCGGGTTCGCGGTATAAAGTGATGTCAAAGAAGTGCGGATGAACCGCACGACGATAACGAGCGGTACGATGGTAAAAACCCTAAGTTGGCATCAAATTGAACAGCTCTTCAGAACATTCTGCATTATAAAAGCGGTAGAAAACGCAGAGATGCAACATCTATGTATTAGCATGTATGTATCTATGTATGTATGTATTAGCATCTATGGATGCTAATACATACAATGGAATAATTTAACACAAATTGTATCATGAATTTATACTGTATTATAGCATTCACTTTTGTTTAAGTGTATACTAATTTAGAACAAAAAAATGTAAAGTATAAAGTCTGTTTATTTTAATGAGCATTATTAAGATTTTTGGATTGTATTCTGTTTTTAGCTAAATAAAAACGATTTACACTGTTTACACTTGTTACACTCATTTCCCTGGGAAGAACAGATTTAATACATACTATATACTTTTCTGTTATAAAATTAGTATGAAACTGAAACTCAAAAAGAAATACAGTTGCATTATTTTTACTGAATATTTGTCATTTCCAGATAAAAGGAGATCTATTATAGTGGTTCCAATTGAAAAATAAATCCACAAGATATTATACACATATATTATTAAAAATGAAAACATAGAAGCTCTCTAATATCACAAAAGCCAATCTCGTAAACCAATTTAACAATCTATATCCACTAGCTTATAGTTACAGAAATTATTATAACCTATGAATATGGTAAAATAAATTATGTATAGAATTCAAATATTCAACACCTTCAATAAAATCTATGTTTAAAATAATACAATCTATATGAAAATCTAGCTTGATTTTTATTACCTACCCCACTAATAATCTTTTAATAAAAGTATTTACTATAAATAATATAATGCGTGAGATTCATAGGAAAAGCCTAAAACGTACAATATACACTAAATGCAACCATTCTTACTTCATAGGAATGTGGAATTGAAAATGTTTTAATATGTCCAATTTTCTAGTTTCATTTCTTGGAAAAGTTTCAAAAGTTATTACAAATAACATATTATACACTTTGGTATGACAACGAAATAGGTGTTATAAATATGCCAAGAAGGCTTACAAAAAGTCTAGGATTTGATTTAGTTTATTTTTTGACCATATTTAGCAGGTAATATACCTGGTTAGATTTTATTTAAAAAATTACAAATTAATGATATAGTAGGTACTTACCAGCTTTAGTAAAGGTCTTCATTAGCTGGTATTTTATAACACAACTAATTCAAGTAATATAATAAAAATATGTATAAAGTATACAATAAAGTATGTTGCATATTTATTACAAAAAACTGCTTTGATCATATACAACAGGATTGAAACATGGATAAAATAAAAATGCCTATATTGAATAATGATTACAAACCCATTATATAAAAAAATATAATCAGTCAAAATATTTTGTGTCATACTGACTGCTTTGCTGATTTTGCGAGTTGTAAGACCTAAGAGTTTTCTTATTTTGAAAATTTGGTGCACTTTGTCTGAAGAACATTGCTAATAATATGTAAAAACCACCAACAATTTTACTAAAGAAATCTAAAAGCCCTAAAAACCAAGGTGTTCCATTTTTAATTAAAATTGAAAATTCTCTTAATAATGCTAATATGAAATTTCCAACAAAGTTGACAAAGGCTATGCTACCTGTAAAAATGGCAATTACAAATGCAAATAAAAAGGTCACAAATTCTTTAACGTTGCTTATTGTTAAAGCATTTCGTAAGCTTTCTGTTATTTCATTATAAGCATTGTTTAATGATTCACTGCCTTCAGATTTGTTTTTATAGCTGTTTTTCTTAAGTGATCTGGTCAGTATGGGCTCTATTTCTAAGAAAGCATCTGAAATGTGTCTTATGCATTTTAACGTTACCATGATTTCTTCTTCTCTGAATTTTAAACTTCTCATTTGAAACCAAAAAGGTCCAAATGGTTGGTTTTCTATCTCTGTCCACAGGCAGAGGCCTACCGAGCCATATCCCAGCTGGTCGGTGTCCGTAATCCCTATCCAGTGTATGTTAGGGCATACATGACGTAGCTTATGCTGAACGTCAACCAAATCTCTCTTCAAATCTACTTCAGCGGCACTCACCAATACGATATCACGATAGCCAATGCGCTGATCAATTAATCTTCTCTCTACATATCGGCCCAAGAATATTCGTGATTTTAGCAAATCTTTAACGTAGCTCTTTACTTTGTCCGTATTATCACTACTATTGAGGAAGTTAGATGCCAGAGAAGAATTTAACGAAAAACTTCCTTTAGTAGTAGACATTTCGTAGTCTTGAAATTAGTAAAAATATAATTGTTCAAAAATACCTGTAGTGTAGCTTTAATCTTTAGATAGGGTTTGACATTTTTTTTTTTAATAATTTATTTGGACATTGGCATAGCCATTGCAGTGGTCCACACACAGAAAACAACAGAGAATTGTTTTTAAACAAGTCATTGTTCAGTTCCACCAAAGTAGTAGTCGCTCAGTAAAAGTGGAACGAGCCAATTTAGCCCACAATCGGTTGTGGCAATTACTGGGGTCGGTATTATGCCTTCTCTCCACACACCCACAACTCCGCTCCCAATCACCGACCCCAGCTTCCCTTCAGCTCATGACGTTTATCAGCACACACCCATGACACGATAGCTCCTTAGATATGAAACTATCAAAAAGCAGGCCTCGCCTTAATAGTGGTCTCTTCATCATTGCACAGGAAAAGAAAGGAGTGAACCTGTTGAAAGTGTTTTTATCCAAGAAATTAAAATATGCATTGTAGGTAGTTGACAACTGAATATTATTTATTATTTTTTACATTTTTTACTTCTTTTGTATGACAACACAAAAAACATAGAGAAGTCAACCTTCTTTACCATCCTTCCTTTTTGAGGAGTCTATGGAAAAAAATATTACAAGTTGTGTAATCCCATTTGGTCCAATATTGAAATTATAGACGGCCTGCCAAGAGACTTCGTTAGAAAATCTGCACTCTGTTGGTGTGCCCCTGCGTGCTTGACTTGGAGTTTTCCATATGCAACGAGTTCCCTTACATAGAAGTGTCTTATTGCAATATGTTTGGTTCTTCGATGCAGTTCCGGATTTTGAGCCAATTTCACAGGGGCGATATTGTCTACTTGCAGTATTGAAACTTGCTTCAGGGCAGAAATTTCATTAAATAGCCTGTGCAGGCAGACTATCTCGCGGGCCGTCTTGCTGCGACAATTTCTGCTTCGGTCGTGGAGATAGCCACTGACGGCTGTTTCCGACTTGCCCAGGCGATTGCTCCGCCAACATATATGCAGAGGATATCACTAGTGGAGCGACCACATCCTTGACGTCGCCTCCATGATCCGAGTCACTGAAGCTTTCCAGTATTCCCGTCTTAAAGCCCTTCTTGTATGTCTTGAGTACGTCAAGGTATGGTATTCCATACAAGCGGTAGGTATATATACATATATATAGGTAGCGCATTATACGCATTATCTTTAGCACATCCTCTTTGGAAGGATTTTCAAAGGTTCTGGATACGACACCAACGGAGCAGGCAATATCTGGTCGCGTTCCTACCATGAGATAAGCAAGAGCACCAACAGCCTGTCTGTAGGGATATGACTTCTCGTCCATCTTAAATCTTCGTTTCAGTTCTGCCATAAACTCATCTGCATCCTTTTGGTTTGTAGCAGCTACCAGTCCATCATTGATGTTTTGAAAACCTCGAGCAACAAGCCTTGCTTTATATTTATTGATCATACCATCAACGTTTGTTTTGATTTTATAGATCTACTTACACGAAATAACTTTGCGACCCTTGGGTAAATCGACTAGAGTCCAGGTTTTATTATCTTCTAAAGAAAATTATTGATCTCACTTTTCATTGCTTTTAACCAATGCTCTTTGTCTTGACTTTGTAGTACTTCGATGTAGGTTGTAGGCTCATCCATAGCAGTCCTATTAGATGATACAGATATCATAATCTGTATAAGGTCTGTATATCTGTAGTCCTATCTGTAGATACAGATAACATAACGTAGTCACAAAATCTTGCCACCTGGCCTTAGCTTTCATCTATCTCAAAGTTATTCGACCTTCATTCTCTATTTCGCCATCTGGCACAATCACATTTTTTTTTTATAGACTAGTGGCGGACGAGCAAGCGGTCCCACGTGATGGTAAGTGTTACCGCCGCCCATGGACACCTGCAACACCAGGGTGTATGCGGGCGCGCCGCCGACCTATCCTATTCGCAAAATCCTATTCACAGCTCTCTTGAACAACCCCATATCGTAGTTTAATGGAAAGACCTCTTGAGGCAGTTCGTTCCACAGCCTACGGGTTCGCGGTATAAAATAATTTTTCGACCGGACAGTGCGCGACACCTCCGTATCGAGGAAATGCGGATGGACAGCACTTTTTTTTTTTTTATAAAGAGGGCGGACGAGCAAGCGGTCTCACGTGATGGTAAGTGTTACCGCCGCCCATGGACTGCAACAACAGGGAGTATGCGGGCGCGCCGCCGACCTTGCAAAATCCTATTCACAGCTTTCTTGAAGAACCCCATGTCGTAGTTTAATGGGAAGACTTCTTGAGGCAGTTCGTTCCACAGCCTACGGGTTCGCGATATAAAATAATTTTTGGACCGAACAGTACGCGACACCTCCGTATTTAGGAAATGCGGATGGACCGCACTTCTGTGACGGGAGGTGCGGTTGTAAAAACCCTAGGTGGGAATTATATTAAACAATTCTTCAGAGCATTCCCCATTGTACAGGCGGTAGAACACAGAGATACAACGTCTCTCCGAATGCTGAGGGATTCTAAACCGCCCGTGAGAGTGGGATCGTCGACAATACGAACAGCACGTCGTTGGATGGAGTCAAATGGGTCCAATTGGTATTTCGGTGCGCCGGCCCCGAGATGAGAGCAATACTCCATATGGGGCCTCACCTGAGCTTTGTAAAGCATAAGGAGTTGCCCAGGGGTGAAGTACCGCTTCGCTCTGTTCAGCACACCGAGCTTTTTGGAGGTCATTTTGGCCTTATTTTCCAGATGACCCCTAAATTCGACTTTGCTGGAGATGTCGACACCAAGGATCCCGATACTCTCCGATAATCATAGAGCTCATCTCGAGTTTCCGAACTTAATTCTGGGATTCTGGTACTTGTTTCTGTAACAGATGTATCTTCAATCGATTCAGGAGGCACACACTCTTGAAATGTATTTGTACTTTCGCTTCCTTCCTCCCTTACATCATTAATCATTCGACTATTCTCCTCCCTTGCAATTCAGAATTCAGACAGGTTTCGACATTCAAGTTGGCGTCAGTACTGCTGATTGCTGACACTTGAAATACGATGTCTCTTGAACGTACCAGTGAATTTCCATTTTTGTTTATATTTAGCAGGTGGTACTCATCATGACCATCATAGCCGATCAAAATACACAAATTATGATTTTGTAACATTTTTTTTTTTTAAATAATTCAATATGTGAATAAAATTGTAAATAATCAATCAACCCCTGACAAACAATACACAATGAGTTTTCCCCGTTTTCCGTAGTCCAAAAAGGTTTCTTCTCAATAAAAACAGTTAATAACAACTATAACAAGCGTTTAATATTATAATGCTACGAAACCTTTTTTTATACGTGTCCACTTGGTCCGGCTTTGGTCCTAGAAACACAAAGAACCAACACGGTTACTGTTATAATCCCTGAGAAAAATCAGACCTCTTTTGGTGTCTGGGATTAAAACTATACAATACAACTAGATTATTATGAAACACTTACCACTGCATGAAGTATTTTTTTAAGTTTCCTGAACCACAACATCTTGAATTGACTGATTGGTCTCAAAACATTCAGATAATTATTAGGAAGTAGATGGTAGAGTCGTAAAATAATTACTATTTTTGTTGAATTCTATTTGAAAAAAGAGTTATCAGGACAATGGCTCGCATATCGCAAACTGACTCCTGTAAAGAACATTTCATGGACCTGGGAATACTAACGGCTCCAAGTTTATACATTTTAGTGATATTAACCTACTATGTCAAGCATTTGGATCTCTTGGAGACAGAGCATGAAAGAGTTACGAGGCAAGCTACCACAAGAAAAGACGTTCCAGAGACAGATAAACCGAGACTCCGTATAGCGGAACACTCTGTGAAAGTGCAAGCCGTTAAACTGTTCAACCAGCTGCCATTACATTTAAAGTCAGTAACCAGTGTGATTGTCTTCAAACGTGGTATAAAATCCTTTCTCCTTCAAAAATGCTATTACTCTGTAGAAGAATACTTTAAAGATAAAGAAAAAACAATAAAATAGAGTAGGCACATAATATTAATACTTAATAGGGACTTGCATATGAATTTAAACTTAGCTTTATAATTTATACCTAGTTTATAAGAAATTCCGACACAATATATATTGTTTGTGAAAATAAATAAATAAATAAATATCTCATTCCTCTTCTCTTTTTCTTATAAGATTTTGGTAACCAGATATTTTTTTTTATCTTCATCACACATTTTCTATTATGAATAATAAAATACAATTAAAATAGTTTAAAGTTTAGTTAATAAATAATAGGATGACGGCATTTACACGCAGGATGCGCGGCGCGCCCTCATTCTTTTAATTTTATTATTGAATAAAATAATAAGTTTTGATTGGTTATAACAGCAGTGCGTAAATAACCGACGACAACTCACGGGGATTCCCTATCTCTCTTGCTGGCTCTCATTGCAAGAAATGGGAAACTCCCGCCTCAATCCCGTATCGCGCCGGTTTGCATTATCTCCTTGTCGCACTGACGATAACATGGGACAACCGCGGCTCGTCGGATAGGTAACGTATAATCGCTGTGGTATAATAGTATAAACAAAAATTGGACAGATAGGAAACATTGGGTTAATTCAAATGTAAATGAATAACCATGGATGTATGCAAATATTGCATTTTTCACCTTTTATATAATACGAGTATGTTACAGCTAAAGTGCAGAAATCAGTTATTCTACAGATTATCTAGGTAATGTGCAGATTAACTAGGGTGATCCGTTAAAGTACCGAAAATTGTTTTTATTTCTCAAATTACTTACGTAATCTGCAAATTACCTAGATAATCTGCACATTACCCACTAGGCACTCGTTAAAGTGAAAATAAGATCTTTGCTGGAACAACAGCAACGTTTCTGTACGCTTAAATTAACATAATGTTATTTATTTTTCGATACCTAAAGAATCAAGTGAATTTCAATTGTTTATTTAGTAAGTATTAGGAGTTTATTTACTAAATAGTAAGCTCTAGATTTGAATATGTACTTTAATTATCTTCAGAGCACTCCGACCCTGCTGGGTTAGGTTAGGATTGACTTGTGACCACAATCAGGGCCGTCTTAAGTCTATTCTGCGCCGGGGTGTGGGACTCAGCCTGCGCCCTCGTTTTTTTTTACACTGCAGCGTGGCACGCGACCGACGACACACTACAGTATGAAAGGGGTCCTAGTCAACCAAGAAAACACAATACACGTAATTTTGATAATTTATTTATTTATTACTCTAAAAAACAAAATTAAACTTAAAACTTCGATTACTAAATATCTATTTATTACATGTACATACACATACATCAAACAAACTCAATTTTTCTTGCTTTTGAGTTGGCAAAGATTTTAATTAAATCATTTATTTTTATATCAATTTTGGATTCTATACTTATAATGGCTAAGTTTGTCAGTCTGTCTTGGGTCATGGTTGAACGAAGATAATTTTTTATTAATTTTAATTTTGAAAAGGATCTTTCACCTTCTGCTACTGTAACAGGCAGTGTTAAATATATACGCAGAGCTGTTGAGATATTGGGAAATGAAGAAATTAAATTATTAGAATATATATAGCTTAAAATATCAGTGGGAGTACTTGTTGATGCATTGGGAAAAAATATTGGCAACAATTCTAATTCATTATATAAATCCTCCCCGTCAATATCAAATCTATTTTTAAATGTTAGTTTACTCTTGGAGCCGATAACACTGAGATTTTTTTTCATGCATCTCTAATTTATTCCAGCATTCAATGTTTTGGAAGAGTGAAAAAACTGAATTGTGTTCCGTCAGCAAATCGAATCTCTCATTTAATTTCGAGATAGCAGTGTCCAGTAGAAAAAAATAAAAACATACTTTAAATTTGTTGGTTGGGTCTAAAATGGGCTCATCTACAGCCTCGTAATCAAAATGTCTTTTTCGGGGATGTGGACGAGCAGTTTCTTTAAATTCTGTTTCGCATTCTCATTCTTCAGCAATTAATTTTGCATCAGATAACAACTGTTCAAACGCGCTATCGGTGCGGTATTTCTCCAAATCTTTTTTAACCAGATTAATCATTTTGGTAGCTTCTGAAATAATTACGTCCGATTTTTGCAAATTTTTGCTTACAATATTAATTTTTAGTAAAATATTGTACCATATAACTACTGAACATATAAATCTATAAGATTTTAATTTGGCTATTAATGAACTCGCTATGTTTTTGTGTCGCTGTCATACTTGTTATTTGTAAAAATATAGTATAATGCATCGTAAATTTTATCCATGTTAAAACGGAGTGCTCTAAGAGCATCAAATCTACTTTCCCAACGCGTATTTGAAAGAGGTTTTAATGTCAAAGTAGGTATCTGTTTCATAATTACATCCCAGCGTGATGTGGATGCTGAAAAAAATGCATAGATTTCTTGGACAATACAGAAAAAGTTTGTAATTTCCAATGAGCTTTTAGCGGCGTCATTTACTACTAAATTAAGGGAGTGAGCAGCACACGGTACGTAAAAAGCACGAGGATTCATGTCCAATATTTTTTTTGGAGGCCTATATTTTTCCCCCTCATATTGGCCCCATTATCATATCCTTGGCCTCGCAAATCATCTAATTCAATATCGCATGATTTTAAGAAATCTAACAAATATGTCGCCAACCCTTGTCCGGTACTATCAGTTACAGGTAAAAAACCTAAAAAATGTTCTCGTACCTCAGCGCGTTTTGTCGATGGATTTAAATAAATAAACCTCACAATAACAGTAAGTTGTTCTTGGTGTGAAATATCAGGTGTGCAATCTAGAATTACAGAGTAGTATTTACATTGCTTCAGAAGACTAATTATAGTCGTTTTAATTTTTTCAGCAATTATACTAATCAGTTCATTTTGAATGTTATGACCAAGATAATGTGGCATGCGATGCTGAGCTCTTTGAATTCGAGCAATGTGTTCTGATAGTGTACTATCAAAATTAGATATACTCTCCACCAACTTTAAAAAATTACCATTATTTGGGTCATACAACTTCTCGGTTGTGCCCCTAAATGCTATATTTTGACCTGCCAAAAATTTTATAATTTCGATTATCCTTTCCAAAACTGCCGTCCACCTCTTTCTTTCGCGGTCTATTTCAGTTTGATTTACCGAGTCTACTGTTTGCCCTTTCAATAAGTCATTTTTTAGATCCAAATATTTTTTTAAAGAACATATATGCCCTGAACTTTTTTCATGTCGTTCTATATTTCTCGACAAATGCCCCCAGTCTTTGTAACCAGTGGGGGCATTAAATGCAGTGACATTATTATTAAAAAGATTACAGTGAAAACAAAATACAGAATCAGTAGATGTGGAATTTACAAGCCAAACTCGATGAATAATTTCGTTGTTTTGTAACTTTTTACTGTAATATGTATCTGAAAACGACCTCATGTTACTATCTGAAGGATAGTTGGTTTTTTTTATCTGAATCGGTCCACGTTCTGTTAAAAATAATCTTAAATTATCGGGTATTACTTGCGGCCAGAGAGCAGGATCATTCTCTTCCAAGTTGACTGTCTCTTCTAACTGTCGGGTGGATGTTGACGAAGATGTACCTAAAAAAACATAAGATAGTCAACAATTTGTGTAACCAAGTGTGGTAATAGGGCCACGCAATAATATTTTAGGACATTAAAAACAGCGCCTTAAAGTTAAGGCGGGCAATCGGGCATAGTCTAATCCGTTAGTCCGGGCGAGCGCACTCAGTGTGTAATTGCCGAGGCGCTTACGCACGCTCTATGCGCAAACAGTAAGAAATTAAAATACTTTAGTTGCGATTGGCGGATCTCGCCTGCGGCTATTTCATGAAAAAACATAATTCATAATCCCCAAAAACAAATCACAAACACACAAGCCATATAAGTACAGACAGTCCAGTCCACTGTTAGACATGAGCCTCCAAAACTATGGGGTTATTTATTGCCATAATCTCCACGATTGGAACGCGTGTTGGACATATCACACAATACAAAAATTTAACACAAGGTCTGAGAAGGTATGTATTTAAATAAATATTGCACCGGCCGGGATTCGAACCCGAGACCTTTGGCACAAGAGTGAGTGTTAGTTACTAACCATTGCGCCTTCCGGTGCGCAATCCGCAAAAAACAATTAATTAGATATATTGTCATAATCATAAAAACCTACCTAGGTATACAGTTACAGGTAACTTATACAAAAAATAAGAAGTGTAATAATAATAAGTAGGTAGGAACCCAGGCAGGATACACCAGCGACTTCTGTCACTGTTTATGCCACTTCAGATGTTTTATTTATGGTACCAACTGACTGAACTTACCAGGTCAAAAGAAAGAGTCAATCGGAGAAGTTAGCTTTTTAATTTTTTCTTCTTTCTCCAGTTTCCTTTTTCTATTTTGAGCACCCGATGGTTTCTTTTTATCCCCTAATTCGGCCATCTACAATAAAATCAAATTTCAATTTAGTATTTAATTTTTCTTTCTTTATTCTAAATAAAGTAAGTAGTTTTTTATCAATCACTAACACTAAGAATTTGTATTTTTGCAATTATAAACAAATAAACAAAACAGTCATGACTCTCTCTCATAAACAAATGATGTGATGATGATGATGTGATGATAATGATTGTAATGTACCTAAGACTAACACTTAAAAAATAAAATTGACTTACCTTTCTTCTCTATTTTCTCTGTATTTATATTTTTTCTCTAAGAACTTCCGTGCTAATTCGCCGGTTGTCGCAAATGAAATGAGCTAACGAATTCAATTACTTAAAAGAAGAAATCAGATCAATCACTGACCGACACTTACATAGCCGCCGCGCGCCTCGCTGTAAATTCAAATGAACTTACACCTAATTTTAGTGATTTAGAGATCATTTCTCTTTAAGTGCGAGCGCCCGGACGGCTATGTCAAAGGACGCAACAGACGTACAGGTGCCGCGCCACGCGCCCATTTCAAATGAATGAACTTACACTTTATTGACTTAGACTTAGAGATCATTTTACTTCAAGTGCGGGCGACCGGGCGGCAATGTCAAAGGGCGCAATTACTCGCCTATGACAGACGCACAGGTGCCGCGCCACGCGCCCATTTCAAATGAATGAACTTACACTTTATTGACTTAGACTTAGAGATCATTTTACTTCAAGTGCGGGCGACCGGGCGGCAATGTCAAAGGGCGCAATTACTCGCCTATGACAGACGCACAGGTGCCGCGCCGCGCGCCCATTTCAAATGAACTTACACTCTATTGACTTAGAGATCATTTTGCTACCGGGCGGCAACGCGTCAAACGTACATACATACACTGTCTTTGGATTAGAGATTTTGCCGCGCGCGTGTTCTATTAAATAAAATTGTTATTTGTGTAGTGTAGTAATGCGGTATGACAAGCGCCGAAAGCGTAATAAAAGTAAAAAAAATATTATTGTTAATGACTATTTTTTTTTTGCTTGCGCATACATATTTGTCGTAAGTAACAAGTATATAAAACTGTGCAATGGCGTTAAGTTCAATGAAATATCCAAAAATTCAGCGCTCGACAGGCGACCCCGGGCGCTCCGCGCCCGGGTGCACCGCACCCCTTGCACCCCCTGGTAAAGATGGCCCTGACCACAATGCGCGAGCGTGCCGCGGTAGCGGCCGGCGAAGCGCCATATCCGAATCGGGCGTTTTATTGTCTTTAGAGGACTCCGACCCTGCTGGGTTAGGTTAGGTTTGTCTTGTGACCACAATGCGCAAGCCGAATGAGCGTGCCGCGGCAGCGACCGGTGAAGCGCTGGATCCGAATCTGGCCATTTTTCTTCAGAGCACTATTACTCTGCAAACTTTTGAACTTTAACGATACGGAAGCTGTTAATGTGTACATTACCTAGGTAAAATGCAGAAAACTTGATTCCGCTCGATAACGGAGCAAATCAGTTAATTTGCAGATTAGCTAGATAATGTGCACATTAACGGCTTTCGAGCTTTAGCGGTAACATATACATTTCGATAAAGATTGGTATTATGCCATTTGCAAATATTTCATTTCATTAAAACGTGCCGACAGTTTTACATAACCTGAGTCAGGGGCGCCTCCGAGTATATGGCGCGTGTGCGCTCTACACATCGCACACAGGGGCTCCACACACACAGGGGGCATCGCTCACTCCAGAATGATAAACATTGGCCTCCTAATTGCGCCGCCTATTTTGAAGGTATAGTGAGCGAATATGAAACAAGTTTTGGAAAGGTGGGGAATAAAGTATTGATGAACCTTAATATTATCATTATAATAACCCATTTACTGAATGAACAAACGTTACCAATATTGCGAATGTTCGGTGCGCCATTACAGAATATACCTAGTCTGGCCATAAATACCGATACAATAAAGAAAAATAAATAAATTACATTTTAATTTGAAATCTGTCATTCTCACCACGTGAAAAATAAATGTGTTCTCATTTTGGGGCCAATCATTATTAAATATTGTACTAATATAAAAATGTAGTGGGGTGGTAATGAAAACCGTATCGCTGTAATTGCATTACACAATGTAGACATGGAGCCAAATGCAATTTTAAACTCTCCATTCGCTTTGTTTTAGCCGGATATTTGTGTACAGGACTAGTGATAGGTACATTGAAATCTCCTCTGTTTATGACAAAAATAGGTCTGGCCGTCCACGCACTATTCCGTACTTCATATTATACAGACGATTAAAGCTATGAAGTAGAGAATCCGAAGAAATCCTGTCCGGAAGCAAAAGATTTTATCCAGAGAGATGAATATAGCACCCAGAACCATGTCAGCTATTTTTTTTTTATATAAAAAAGTGGGCGGACGAGCAAGCGGTCCCACGTGATGGTAAGTATTACCGCCGCCCATGGACACTTGACTTAAAAGATGACTTAGGACTTGGTGTTTACTTAAGACGTACTGGTCATTTCTTAATTGATAATTTAAAGAAAAATATTTATTTATTTAAAAGGCACTCCAACAATGTACACAACTACTTGTGCAAACACATTTGTAACAATATTTTACGTGGTACATCACTTAAAGGCATGCTCAGCCTGCACAAAAACTTATAAATTAAAGGTAATTACAAATATAATTTAACTTATGATTGGACAAGTAAGTTTGTGAAATAATGTAATGAAATAACGTAATGTAATAAATAAAATATGGTTGACAAATCAAACTTCTTCGGCGGTACACAAAAGGAACTCACAGACAAACCTTATATACAGGCAAGAAAATGTTCACCATTGAGAAACATTTTTGCAAGCAGAATGATCAAGTTTACGCTTATAACTCTAGAGAAGCTGCTCAACTGGTCAATAGGGTGCAACGTGGCCATTATACGGCTTCAGTGATGGTTTGGTGGGGTGTTATAGCTAACACCTCACCAAACCACCACGGATAGCTCACGGAGTGACTGAACCATATTTTTGTGGAAAAGGTATTAAAACATGGGCTCAAGTGTATCAATATACGATTCTTTAGAAGGTCATAAAGCCTCTTAACAACACCCTGTTCCATAACCAAGAATGGTCCTTTCAGCAAGACTCAGCACCAAGTCATAAGGCTAGCTCAGCACAGACGTGGCTAGAAAGTAATGTTCGCGACTTCATTAGAGCTGAAAAGTGGCCGTCATCTAGTACCGATCGTAATCCGCTCGATTATGATTTATTCTGTTTTAGAGAGCATGGAATGCTCTAAATGCCATGACAATATTGAATCCCTAAAACATTTCATAAGGGTGGCAGTTGTCAATTTTCCCGAGGAAAGGGTGCGTGTTTCAATTGAAAATTGGCCACGTTTGAAAGATTGCATAAAAGCAAATGGTGACCGTTTCGTATAGCCGTTATATTTTTAAAATGCTTACCTATTTATTTCTAAAATAACACATTCTTCTAATATAATAATAATGTAAAAAAAATGTTTTCTTTGTAGCAATATTTATGGCTAGATTATAGAGAGGCTTGGACAAGGCATGCAAACTTTATGTATCGACTTTTTTCATTCTTATAAGAAATGATTAATTTAGTATTTACGACTTCACATGTAATAACATATCGTCGGATACGATACATAAATAGGAAGACAGAACAGTGTGTGAGAAACAATTTCTTTAATCAACAAACAGTCTGCAAGATCTCATAAGATATTAATATTTATTGCAAAAATGGCAATGAATACGGAGATAAGTGTTTAAACACTTTTCACTTAAAAACAACATAAACTTAAATTTATAACTGTTTAGCATAGTACAATAGAAATCACAATAATTACTAACTAGCAATAAGTACTAAAAATGTACTTTTGTAACTATCTCCTAACAATTATTAATACCACAGAGAACCATGTAATTCTGCATTTACACATTCACAACCTTATTAGTTTGCTATTTATTTTTTCGTTGTGAACATAATATACTCGCAATCTATACAATGTTTCTCTAAAGGGAAAAGACTAAAGAATTACAGAGACGGTCAAACTGTTTCAATGACATGCGCAGATTTTTTGGTTTGATTCAAACCCCAGTGTACTAAAACATTTAAAAATCGGACATTGCCTTTTTATGTGACTAAGATATTCTCGTTTTGTACAAATTATATATTGTGAACCGGGTATGAATACTTTTGTTTACCTTTTATTACTAATGGACGTCGACGTTCCGGCGCGAGTTACACCGGCCGCAGTCACGAGTTGACTAAGGGCTAACGTCCATTAAGATCGCCGAATCGAGTCGCAAAAATTCGTCTACCTATGTACTATTAACTATGAACTTGCGTCGATTGGGAACGCGCCGAGTCGAATCGAACCAATGGATTAAGGCTAGCGTCGACTAAGCTCGCAGAGTGGAATCGAGTCGCAATAATATTCGCCTGCTAATATATTAACTATGAAACAGCGTCGATTAGCAACGAGCCGCCGTGCGCCGAGCCGCCGTGCGCCGAGCCGCCGTGCGCCGAGCCGCCGTGCGCCGAGCCGCCGTGCGCCGAGCCGCCGTGCGCCGAGCCGCCGTGCGCCGAGCCGCATCACACGTCACGCGAATTACTGCGGCTGTTCTGCGAATATCTTCTTTTTTTTTCAGCAACAGCGTGTAAAGAGAAATGGAAAAAGAAGCCTAGTTTCATTACACCATACATACAAAGTGAATCTGAATCTCTAACTTTGGCCCTAATAACGAGTGATGATGAACAAAACAACATAACTTCACCGCCCTCAACACCTGGATCAGCAGCAGTGTCTGTCGGAACAACCGTGTCAGCGAAAAGCGCCACCAAAAAAAAAGAAACTAGGAGAGGCACCAACAAGTGCGGCGCAGTCCTTATTTCAGTCTTACAAAAGAAAAAATATTCTCATAACCGGCAAGAAGTAGAAGACCCAATAGTATTTTTTTTTAAAAAACCTTGGTCAAGCTGTAAGATAGTTTAAACCTGATTTGCGAGTACGTGTGAAGAGAGCAGTGCTCAATATTGTGAGTGAAGCAGAAGTCAGTGAAACTTTATTACTTCCCAAGATATGACTAGTGCACCAATCTTTCTATCCACTTCGCAAACGTCAACGCCGCAAACTGCTACGTATGCAAACCAATTGGAGGAGTTCATTTCTTTCCCAAGAAAATAAGTATGGCTAATTATTAAAAGTAATAACGATTATACCAAAGTGCCTTAAGTTCCCATAATAAATATAAAAAAAATACCTAATGGTAATACAATTAAAAAATATTGAGAATAAATTGAGAATCCTTACTATTATTTTTTAACATATTTATTAACAAGTAACAGAACATAAGTGTAAATTAGATATTATAAATAAATAAAAGAATAAATAAGTAAATAAATTTAGATCAATAAATAAGATAAATAAATTATATACCTGAGGCAAACAGCGAGCCGTTCTGCCGGTTGAATTGACCTCTTAGATCTTGTAGTTTGTTTCATCAGTCCAAGTATGTCTAGTAATTCTTGAAATTTTTCGTGAGTCAATCGAAAATACTGTAAAATTTAACAGGGTCTTTTTTTAGATTTGGAAACAAATGGTGAAACTCACCGTAGATATTCCTTTTAAAGTTTATATGTAATTAGATAAAGCTTCACTACTGCAACCCGTAAAGGAGACATACAAAAGCGGATGGAAGAACATAACATCCCATATGAAGTGTCGTGGACAAAATCAGAACTGCTGACGCATATGAGAAACAATCCTCCTGAGAAACGGTACGTGGTAGACAGACGAATTGCTGCTTGAGCATAGGCATGAGGTTGTCAGATTACATCCTAATAACTGCGACCTCAATCCCATAGAGCATATATCGAACATAATAAAACAACGAGTTGTGGATAGGAATGTTGAGCAATGTAAAAATAAAATAAAGGAATTGACCAAACAAGCGATACATAACACAAGATTGAAAAAAAAAAAAAACGAATTAACCATATAAAAAGAGTTGAACAAGAGTATTGGATACGCGATGTGACAAAAGAAGATGAATTAGAAGAGTTCATAATAAGCGTCGGAATGACGAGTGACACTGATGACGAAAATTAAATGTCATTCTGTTCCACCGAGAATGAATCCTTGGGGGGTTAAACCTCTAATCGATTCTGATGATCCTGGCGAAGGACCAAGTGGTTTATGTACATAGTTTAACCTCCATGGTGACATATAAATAGGATGACGTTTACAACTCGTCAACTATTTTAATCAGTATATTTTAAATGTTTCTACTATATTAAGTTATTCTGCACCATTAGCCTTCTTCTCATTATACAACAACTTTCCACTACCCTCTATCCTGGAAGAGTTTGTTTTTAGCGATAAGATCACCTGTTGTACTTTGTTATTGTCAACTTTTCCAAAAAAATACAATATAAAAATAAAGATAGAATAGTATATACTGTATAGAATAAATCTGTTTACTAACTTTTAGTATAAAAAAGTACATGATTAAATTTTTAGTACGATTCAAAACTTAATATTTTATTTATTACATTAAACACAATTTAAATCATTTCTTATAACCCGTAAAAATTTATAGAGGTAAATTATTTTCGACTACTTTTTTGCCGACCGTACCATCACTACTCTTCGCCATGTGGCCGCTATTTTCTTATCGTTTCTTTATTGGCGTAAGTTATATTTGTATACCTTTTATTACTATTCGACGTTTCGGCACGGGTTACATCAGCAGTGGTCACGAGTTGCTGAAGAGGCGGGTAGTCTAGGTTGAGAGCTGCAAGCAATTTTATCAACTACCCACATTTGATCTTCACATTCGGAAAGGCTGCGACAATGTCTACACTAACAATGTCCGCGGACGTATTTGACGGTAAATAGCAAGGTTTAAATTTGTTAATCACTGGATTCCACGTCGACGACAGCTTACATCTTCCCGATTGAAACATTTATGTTTCTTTATTTCCATCGCTTCACGTACATTCCCGGGATAGTAGTAACGTTCAGTGGAGAGGATTTTGGGAGTGCAGAGTTCAATCCGGTGAATCCAGTGATTAATTCCAGCGTTGAGAATATGTTCGGCTATTGTTGATTTACTCGTTTGGCGGTTTCTTACAGCTGCGATGTGTTCCTTGACCATTTCTGCAACGGTACGCTTAGTTTAGCCTATATAGGAACTACCACAGCTGTGTCTTATAGACACCTGGCGTCTGGTAAGGTATAACGTCCTTGGGTGTGCGTAGTAGAAACGGCGAGTACGAATAAAAGGTAAACAAATACCTTTATTATACGCATTCAGACCAGATTTAGAATATAAAATGTGTACAAAACGAGAAAAAAGTTAATAGGTAGGTAGTGGGCAAATCCTTATTTTTCAATTTTATATTCTCGTTTTATTCGTATTTATATATCGGTTTTTTTAATTTTATTTGATAGAAATTTAGAATTCGATGTCGATTTTTGAAAACCTTGGTATTGAAAGGAAATTTACAATTGAAATGTTGACTAACAGAATAAAAAATATGCCCGATTTTGAAGTATTTAAGTACATTGTGCAAATGAGTTAATCACTTGCAGTTACTTTGAAAATTTGTCAAACGCCAAAAATTTTAACCGTTTCGGAAGCTGTAAACACGTTTGATTCAAAACAAAATCTACTTGTTTGATTCAGTTGTATCATTCGGGAAGCTCAATAAGATAGAATATTAAAAAGGAAGATACTAATCACCCCGGAGTTACGAAGCACCCTGTATCAATTTAGGCCACAATCAATTTGCAAATCAGAAAAGACTTTGATAAGCATCCAATCTCATTCGCTTCAAAACTGCGTACAAATTCTAAATTAGACACAATAGTGTTTCACACAGCCCAGGGATGGACTCGTCAATACAGCTAATCAAACATTCTGTTACGTCATAAATTGTCTTACAACATGAATCCCGATTTAGTCTTCTCTTACTCTTATTTGGTTCACATTCAGTTCAATACGAATACGTAGATACAGTACTGGCCAATCGAGCGTTCGCACAAATACAAACTGCTTTGCAGCTCATTATCAATTTAGTCAATTAGCGCAAATATAATGTTGTAAAATTACAAACATAGTCATCCCGTTAGAGCAATAAATATGAATCTTAAAATCACCGTAATAACGTCTTTACGAAAGTTACGTTCGGTTGGCCAATGCTTTATAGTCCAGCCAACGAAACGTGACACAAGAGCCACGAATTTGAAAAACTCTTGACTGCCGATAAAAGATTATTCTAAAATGCTCTATGTTTTAAATCGAGTAATTCATAATTAATCCATGTAGACTGCATAACGTCTTATAAAATACAACTTAAAGTAATTTCTGGCCCTCTATTATATTCATGACAAAATGAATTTGATAGTTTACGTCAGAGTTTATCAACTTCTTTAATTCAGGTCCCATTATTCTCTAGCTTGTACCCAATCATTGTCAACATTTATTATATGACCCGTAACATTTACAAACTCATACAATAAATAGATACCGAAAGTATCAAAATGTTTATGGTACTAAATTACATATTACAGTATATTACATTTACTATTACGAAATGTCGCCATGTAAAGAATTTCGAATATACCGTTGTGCCACGGTTCGTTGATTAGATTTAACTATTTAATTATATTTATTAATAAAGTGTATAAATAATAATCGCATTATTGAACTACCAACTATTTTACGAAGCGGCGCTGCCGCAGTCAAAGCGCACAAAAGAGATTTTCGTTCTTATAAAAGCGCAAAAAAGTTTCCATATGCTTGGCCTATCTACAAATGTAAAGGGTGTCCGCTGGCAGATTTGGAGTTTAAATGTTAAATCTTTCGGCAACTGTCGAACGGAGAAACGGTAGCAGGGTTGCGTCGGGTTCGGGTGAACATGCAGCGTTCGCTATCGAAGCGTATTTGAAGGCCAATGATTCCTACGTCGTTGTTACTCACCGAAGATTTTGTTCGCATTATATATTTGAAGATTATACGACTCACTAAGTGAAAATTTGATTCGGATGTGGGTGCAGAGACTCCGAGCAACAAGTTCAGCCATAAACCATAACCCGCGCCCATAGCCCAGCCGGACTACCAGAACTGAAAACAATGTTGAGCGTGTTGCAAGCACTACCTGAGAATATCGGCAATAGTCTGTTGCGCAAGAGGATGTCTGCTCGACTGTCGAAATAGAATATTTCATGCCAAAACTGACAGAACTTCCTTCATTCACTTCACACACGTGGTTTCAGTAGGAAGGATGTAGCAACGCCACACACTGCGAGAGCCACGTGAGATCATTTTAAAGGATTTCTTTCCAAATAAGGTGATTTCGGTCTGGCGACATTCCGTGGCCACCAAGATCGCCCGATCTTACATCTTTATTTTTTTCCTTTGGGGCTACCTCAAAGGAAAAGTATACACAATTAATCCGTGCACATTATCACAATTGAAGGAGAATATCATTGGTGAAATAAACAACATTCAGCCATATTTACTGCAGTGCGTCTTACGGAGTGCCGTGGACAGATTCGAGGAGTGTATACGACGCGAGGGACATATGGATGGCGCTATTTTTAAAAAATCCGCATCCCTTGTTTATTTCGCTAGTTTAATTATATTATTATGTGAAGTCGATAGGGTATTATTTATTTTTAAAATTCTATATCTGTCACCTGACACCCTTTAGCGGTAAGGTTTGATATTGTACTAAACGCGAAATGAAATGGAAACAAAGAGCATATGAGTATAAGAGCATTCGATTATGATTTAAAGCAGGTAATGCCGTAAACAGGCTAAGACATGAGCAGGTTTGGTTCACTCCGTACAATAGGTACGAAAATATGCCTACAGAAACGGGGCCTAGATCAAATTATTTTGCTTGACGCACGTGCGTCACTGCAATCAATCGGGTGACGCATGTGCGTCACTATTATTTATTTATTTTTGGTAGTTATTTTTGGCAACACGTATGTAAAACTCATAGTAATAATATGTGTTGCCAAAAATAACAATTATCATTTTGCCGAAGTAAACTAACCGTATGTTAAAAAAGAAGTTCTAGAAAGAAACATGTCAGAATCTCCTATTACAATAAAATAAATTAAGTAAAACAGTGATTTATTTTACAAAGGGGAGGGGGGGGGGGGGTTATCTAGAATAGAAGGAGTAACAATTTGTTTTGGAACTTATGGATTCTTCACGAGGTCTCTTTTTCAGAGTAATAATTTTCATCTCAATATTTTTATATCATCGATTCGGAAAATAGGCTTCTGTTGTAATTTAATTTTTCTTTCTTTTTCGCGGTTGAGTCGGGGACTTCTGTATTTTGATATATTCCTTCCCATTGCTCATTACTTTGACTTTCTTATTTTATAGACGTAACAATTCATCGACATATCACAACAAAAGCACTGCCACTTAGGAGGCTATTTCGCACAAAACTTTATGAATTCATTAAGTATTAGTTGCGTTTCAAACAAATTACATAATTAATTATGTACAATATAAAATAATTTTAACGCAAAAATACATACTGCCAACGCAAAAACATTCAATGACTTTTAGATTCAATATGGCTGGCGCGGAACAACGACTCGTTTCCATAGTCATATTTTTGTAGCTACTAGCAGCTTTTACCGGGGAGTAAACTGTACATTACAGCTATTCTGCGGCTTAAGTCTATATTGGAAGTCAAAATGTAAGACCTAAACCGGCGATGAAAGGGAAAAGTTACTTGACAAAGAGAAAACCGTGTACACTAGCGAGGAACTTATCGAAATTGTCCTGAAAGCGCAACTTATGCGGTCTGAGACCGTCGAATATAATGTCTTGCGTTAGTAAGCCGAATGCTTCTTCTAATTTTGGTGCATTTGCCGGATCACTAACAGCAAAAGCTTCAATTAGTTGCCTCGCTAAACCTTCTAATAACGCTGGTTTAATACAAGTTAACATGTAAATAGCCCCGCCGGCTGAAGGGATTGAATCGGGCGGTATTTCCATTTTAATAATCAGCATTAGCAGTAATTCTGCTAATGTTAGTAAGGACATGCCGTAAGGATTGTCGTCTCCTAGCAACTTTGCTCTAGTTGCAACTCCGACTATAGTTTCGCAGCAAAGCGTAGAGACGTCGCATGAGACCGCTGTAAGTCCGACACGTAACGCTGTTACGACCATGTTGAACACTTCTATGGGTAGGTTTATTAACTGAAAAAAAATAATAATATGAATATTGATTATTTTATTAGATCATAGATCATTTTTATTTATTTAACTGTAAAAATAGACCAAGTGTGCGTACGAGTATACGATAACGGATTGTAGGACTTTGCTAGGGTTCTGGATTTATCAGAGAAAAATCGGTAATTATAGAAAACGGAGCATTTATTTAGTTCCTGAATAAAATGAAATTGAGTAAAATAAGAATCGAACAATCACTATTAACGAGAAACAAAGTTACAATTGAACAAGTCGTGGTCGATATAATGCTTACCATGGTCTCGTTCACTCCGCGCTATTACTAGTATGGTTTGAACGAGATAACGAGCTGTTTAGGGATACGTACTTTGGTCATAGTTATGAGCTTACTGATAAGCAAGCTCGTATCGTGGTACTATTAAACACTTTTTGTAAAAATCAAAGCAAAAAAGAAGATAAGATATTTATACTAATGACGAATGTATTAATTAGTTTAAAGAGTAATTAATGCATTTAATTCGGACGAAAGACCTGGCCACTCATAGTACCGATTCTAGTTTGGAGGTCAGGCACCTTCCTGTAAGTATTTTTGTTCAATAAATGTCTTTTTTTTTCAATGATGGCGGACGCGTTGTAGGATGGGGCATTTAACAGTGTAATGTATGTAACTCACCTGTTCAGCCTGTTCTAACTCCTTCAACATCCTGTAGGTGCTGAGCGCCAAACTTGGCAGTGCCAAGAGAGGGGGTGTAACGAGTGGTAATAACATCCTAAGTCCTCGGGCGACGGTATCTCGGACCCCGCGCATTCCCACCGACCCGTTAACCTCTGAACCACCACCAGTTTTCGACACGCTTGTTATTACGTCCATTAGAGCGCAGATGTCCTAAAAATAGGAATAAACTAAAAATCCTAATTTTATTAGGAATGGCGATATGAGACTGATAATCGAAGAATCTATTCTTTGGATTTAAAAAACAAAGAATATATCGTCGTTGCACTAGGCAAACCTGGGAGATCTACTCCGAACACACGAAAAACGAAGTTTCGGTCGATATTTCGGTAAATTCCTACCACGAAATCGTTCACTACAATATATCGACTTGAACGAAATTCATTTGACATTTGAAACTACTCTGATCGCACGAGACAGCGATCGAAATATTGATTTTGACAAGAGATACTTGACGATCAAACGTCAAATTTCACGATAATAATATCTCACCTTTTAAATAATTCGAGATACCAGTTATAATAATAAATTCATTTATTTCAGGCCTTTAGTCCATACAATTGTTAATAGTTTACACAAAAGATATTAATCTATATAAAGAAGAAGAAAATTAAATTCTGTTTGTTGGTCAGCGCATCACTTGAGAACGGCTGGACCGATTTAGCTATTTTTTTTTAAATGTACGTAATAGTCCGAATAAGGTTTTTAGGGAAAGAAAAATTGGAAAAGTTGCCCGGAAAATTGGAAAATTCAGGAAATACTAAGTGCTTTTCTCTATAGGATTTTTGTATGAACTTATTGAAATTTGGACAGGATAACGTCTGTCGGGGCAGCTAGTAATA
The DNA here is from genome assembly GCA_914767545.1 of Sesia apiformis. Lineage (NCBI taxonomy): Eukaryota > Metazoa > Arthropoda > Insecta > Lepidoptera > Sesiidae > Sesia > Sesia apiformis. Next base: position 6,185,305 of record OU611958.1, read on the forward strand.
AATAAAATGTCCTTATCAACTAATGTTCACTTAACTAATTTTATACATGTCCTTATTGTTACAATTCAGCATATGACACCATTTCTTATCAATTTAATTAAATATGTTACTATATATACATATCGGATTGTTTTATTTTCACTAGCCTCTAATCTCTTTCTAAATGACACAATTCTCTTTTGTAATTATATAATAAAAATCATCAATGTGTACCTCGGCTGCACACTTGGGATATGCTGCACAAAAGTGCACAAAGTTTCATAAGCATTCTATACACATTATTATATTGTACTCTAATTGTGTTAAACGCCGTTTTCGTGAAATTAACCTATAAGCTACATGTATAACAGTATGTATGAAACAGAACATTTTTAACTCTTGCATGCTACACTTGCGAAACCGTCTATATATCATATTACCTTTCATTGCCAAACATCTCTCCCTCTTAATATCTTCATCATCCCGCATGTTACCGGAGATAATGTGTCCTAAATATTTAAAATCTTCAACTGTTTTCAGTTCTACACCATTGAGGTACACTGGCGGTATATTTTCAGGCCATTTGCCAACTTTGAACAATAAAAACACACTCTTGGACTCATGCATTCTAGCATACCTATCACATATATTCAAGAGTTTTCTTAACCCTTTGATTGAGAGGCTGAGCAGTACCATATCGTCGACATACCTCAAATTATTTAGGTACATGTTAGCAACACGGCAACCAGGCTCTGCTCAGCGTATCGATCAACTCATTTACATATACTTTAAAAAGCACTGGCGAAGTCAAACCTCCGTCTCACACCACATCTCCATTTGTATGGCTCGAACTCGCTGTTGGCGCATCGAACAGTATTCAGTTGGTTATCGTACCAGAACTTGAAGAGGCTGATGATGTCATGAGAAACATTACAGCTAAACAACTTCCTCCACAAGGTATTGTAGTCTACTCTATCAAAGGCTTTGCTTAAATCTCAGAAGCATGCATGAACTGACGTGCTCCTCCTCTATACTTCTTTACACAGTGTTTGAGAGTTAGTATTGCCATGTCTGTTGAAGCCTATGGTTGAAAACTAAACTGCTTATGATCAATTGTTACGCTGTCTTTTAAACACGGCGACAGCAGCCTCTCCAACACCTTAAGGCAGTACAGAAGCCAAAGAGACTTCAATTAATTTGTAATTCGTTCAAGTAATTCGTCAAATCTGACTTGTTTTGTTTTTGATTAAAGGGACAACAATCGTTTTTAACATTTCATGAGGCAAGCACAAGTGCTTCACACATAAATTAAAGAGGTCTGCTAATATTTTATATAAGTGAGGGCCCGCACATTCAAGATGCTCCCTATTCAGACCGTCACACCTTGTCGATTTTCCGGGTTTCATAATTTTGACGTTTTTTTTGTATGTTTTTTTTAGTAAACGTGTTGAAACAGTGTTCCATTCAAACGGTGTACTGTCTAGTAGCGGTTCTGCTTTAAATAGGTTTTTTAAAGTTTTCGGCAATAATTTTACAATTTGTTTTGAATTAAAACTATTTGTATCTGGCCAAAGAAAAAAATCTTATCTTTGTTTGAATGTGCTAGTTTCTCGAATTTTATCTGTTCCTCATTTTGCTGACACGATCTAAGAGCCGTTTTAAATTTTTTCGTGTATACATATGCATATAAATTTGCCCTGACCGGGGTTTTCTATATAAAGGCCAAGTTTGAAAATCTGCCCTAGCTTTACAATGTACATCCTTGGCATGCAAGTTCCACCCCATAACTAGCTTACTTTTAAGATATCACTTCGGAAAATAACTTTTGGAAGCAGCCTGGTTCAATATACTCGTGCGTATTATATGTTCATAAGTTTTGTTAATGATTAATATTTTTACAAAATATTTCATTATTTGAGCAATCTAACTCACATTTAAAATTCATGAAATTACATTCACACATATCATTTCATATTTCTTAATTTGATACATACTTCTTTTAGCCCAGAGTAACCTGCCTATTTTGCCTGCTTTGCAAACTAACTTCGTCTATCTGCAACCCGCAATCAATCGACAAAGGGAAATGGTTTGACCAGCTAACATCATTTGCTAAAATAACATTTGCCTCGATTATAGTTTTAGTGGCAGACACCGTCGTAACACAGTGGTCCAACGCGTCGCAATGTGCCATGAGCTTCACTCATATACGTATACGTATCGGAATTTACGTTTTCTGAGCCACCGTACCCCTGGCGGTCGCCACAAAACGTAAAATCAGGAAATTATGTTAAAACCAAATAAAATAATAAATTTGACAAAATAACTCAATTATAAAGTATCGAAAAGAGATTAATCGGTTTCACCAGAGATCGAATTCCGCAATAATATTGCCATTGCATTCATTGCATTATGCATTTTCTAAATAATGAGATTACTTTAGGTCACTTTTTATCGTAAGTGACCTAAAGTACCTACGAGATAAGTGCTAATAATTTTCCTGATTGCGCACTGGGTAAGCTCATCACTATGGTGGTATCGTTTTATTAAAAAAATATCCACCGTACCATCAGGGGTGCGGCCAAGGGTACGGTATGTCTGAAAGGGGAATTTACACGTAATATGTCTATGTCAGAACATTTCCATTTGACTTCGTCACAAAAAGTCAGCTCCGAAAGCTCATATATAAAGCTCTGAACTAAGGAAAATCAGCGTAGGGTTAACACAGCCAATTTATAAAGCCGAATTTACTAGAAATTTTGTATCATGAACAATTTGTAAAGCTGCGTCTAATACAAATTTTGTAGTAGACGGGGCTTTATAAATTGATACGTCTAGTGAAAAAACGGAAAATAAAAAATGCACATATCAGGTTTGGCTAGCTCAACAAAATAAGCAAGTCCATGAGTGGAAATAGCAATGTTTGTCCATTCTATCTGACTATATAGTCAGATGAACTGTCTGCTTGTTTGCTTAAGCAAACAAGCAGACAGTTCTATAAAAAATCCTTTCTATAAAAATCTATAAAAAATATTCTATAAAATAATTACTAAAAAATATAAATTTCTATAAAAAAGTTCTATAATCCCTTTTTTCTATAAAAAAAGGGATGTGTTACAATATAATAATTCACCTCATACGCCTCATCCTCAGCATCTTGTGCGATACTCGATATCTTCCCCGAATTCCATCTCTGATACACGTCGAATGTGGTATTACATACTTCTAGGAACCTGGAAGCAACACCACCATAATAAAAAGTAATGGGTCAAACAACAGTAACGACTTATTTTTTGCGATTATCAAACAATTTATGAAAGAATTGAATATAGATTTGCTTTTAACGTTGTGGCCAGTTTTCGATTGAAACACGCACCCTTTCCATGGGAAAATTGGCAACTGCCACCTTTATAGTATGTTCTAGGTATTCAATATTATGATGGTGTTTAGAGCATGTCATGCTCTCTAAAACAGACCATAAATTATAATCGAGCGAATTACGATCGGGACTAGATGACGGCCAGTCTTCAGCTCTAATGAAGTCAGGAATATTCCATTCTAGCCAAGCCTGTGTTCAGCGAGCCGTATGACCTGGTGCTGAGTCCTGATGAAAGGACCATTCTTGGTTATGGAACAGGGTGTTAAGAGGCTTTGCAACCTTCTCAAGAATCGTATCGTGATACACTTGAGCCGATGTTTTAATAGCTTTATCACAAAAATATGGCTCAGTCACTCCTTGATAGTTAACACCCCACTAAACTATCACTGAAGCCGGATAATGGCCACGTTGCATCCTATTGACCAATTCATCAGCTTCTCTAGAGTTATGAGCATAAACTAAATCATGCTGTTTGTTAAAATGTTCCTCAATGGTGAACATTTTCTCGTCCGTAAATAAGATTTGTGTGTGAGCTCCCTTTGCGTACCGCCGAAGAAGTTGATTCGATTTGACAACCACATTTTGATTTAAATTATCAGTTAAGAAATTACCAGTACGCCTTTTGTAAGCAGCAAGTCCTAAGTCATATTTTGAAATACGTGACATGATTCTGGGTGCTGTATTCATCTCTCTGGATAAAAGCTTTTGCTTCCGGATGGGAGTCTTCGGATTCTCTCCTTCACAGCTTTAATTGTCTGTTTAGTACGAATAGTGCGTGGACAGCCAGACCTATTTCTGTCACAAATAGAGGACAATTCAAGTACACCACCTCTACAATAATGAACTCGCCAACGGGCTTGAACAGCGTGCCGTTTCAAGGTCATACATCCCTCACGCACAAGACAATGAGCATGAGAAGGCCTGTGCCCAGCAGTGGACGTTTAAGAACTGGTTAGGGATTTTTACACATCAAACATATAGCTAGAGTACAAAACATACATACTTGTTAACGTTCTGCGGTTGTACAGAGTGCAGCATCCTCTTGGCGCTCCTGGCGAGTAGATTGAGCGCTGGCAGCACTACCCCTGGGTAGTTGTGATATCGGAACACTATGCCCGGGATCTTGTCTAAAGCACCTATTAGCAGCATGAACTGCTCGTCCATTATTCCCACCTGGATTATGTACAAGAATATATTTTGCAATAGTAAATAAATAAATCGTTTATTGCCACAGTAAGCATACATTTAGAATTAGGAGCCTTACTTTGCAACAATGACACACTGACTGCAGCAAACGGAATCGTGCGTCAGCATAATGCTATGAGTAGTTTTAGTTGGCACTGTTGTTCAGCACAACACTTTTCTCGGGTGACACCAAGAGACGCTTTTTGCCCCGGATTGGTATATCAGCGCGCGGACTCATCGCTTACTGGAAGAGGTTCCATCTCGTACTAACCTCCGACGTAATGCACCGGTGTCACGTGCTATACGTTATATTCATAAAATGTTAGTGAGCCGTAGTGACATAGATGCTCATTGAGAATACCTGCTCTGAGCAGGTATTTCTGCATTTCCCACTTTATCCTATTTCCTCAATATACGTGTTTCGATAGTGAGTGAGACATGCCAGAGCCAATTCACATCCCATCCTACTCTATCCCCTCCGCATTTTTTCAACCCTTTCTTGAAATAATACATTTCTATATCTCCAAAGGTAGGCAGCGCATCCGGAGACGTGCCAACGTTTATCATTCTGGACTGATGTTGACATGTATCGCTCATGTCTATGGACGACGGTATCCACTTACCACCAGATTAACTGTTAATCGTTTAATTGATCGGTTAATTAATCGTTTTATAAACTGTGATGTACGTTCTGTTTATGTTTAAATAAATAAATGAATATTGTATACAATTCTAGGGTATGTAAACTTTAGGATATAGTCCTCCTGTTGGTTCGGGGTCACCACTTTAAGAGACGTACATGTTATATTCTGTGTAATTAGATAGTGTAATTCTGTGTGTAGGGGTAAGTACATTCGAATCAACTGACACTAATTGCACTACTAACTTAGTCAATACAACTACTTAAATATGAGAATAACATTGATAAATATATCTTATATTTTCTTAGGTTTTCGCGATTACTATACATAGCAATTAACTGACGGGGTTACTGACCACGTCCACTGCAAAGTGTTCGAAACGTCGGGATATAAATAATGTTAAATATACGCGATTTAAACCGTTCAAAGTTGTTTAATTGCTAAATATATCTTATGCCTAACACTATAGGGAAGATATCACTTTTACATTAAAAATATATCAATTAAAGGTACATTTTTATCAATAACAAATCGAGATTTTTGAATAATGATTAATGAGTTGACATTCTTGCAATAAATAAGCGTTTTGTCACATGAAATGGGGATGGAAAGTGTTACTTTTTCTAACACCTTGATTTTTGTGTATGTTTATATAGAGTAGATCAATATACTAATTGAAACTTCCGGGCTACTTGGCCGAGGTCTTCTGGAATCTCTTCTCTTTCTCTTTCTTTAGAAGAAAGAGAAGAGATTCCAGAAGACCTCGGCCAAGTAGCCCGGAAGATTCAATTAATATGGACACCGGCCGAGAAAGCCTACACTCCACTATAGATACATTGAACCACAAAGTGGCAGTATTAGAAAGATGATAATCGCAGAGTTATACTTATAACATTTAAAAATCTTCATTTAATAAAATAGCGTGACGTCACAGTAACTGCTGCATTAATAGACTTGTCACTGGTCTCCATATATTCTGAGGTTTTTCCGCTGCGTTAATAGTAATGGAGTTCTCCAAGAGCTGTAAATAGACATTAGCAGAGTAGGCAGCGCATCTGTATGTAATGCTCCTGGTATTTCAGGTGTCCATAGGCGATGGTAACCATTTAACACCAGATAGGCCTGAATACATTAAAAAAAAAAATTCTCATATATGTAACAATATTACGTAACTTAGTGGAATTTGCCCATATAAAGGGAGCAGCAACATTCATTGTGCAGTTTCAAATACAATATTGTGGTAAATAACCAGAAATTCAACATTCAATTCAGAAAGACAACAAACCGCAGTCAATTCACAACAAAGAGATTATTGCCACAAATAGAGGTTATGTTCTTGATTATTTAGCTCGATGACAGGTCACAGTGAAATTTATTTTGATCTGTAGTGACAGTATTTTCTATACATTATGACAAAAGTAGCAACCCATACAGCTGTAGCTGTGACGTCATCGCCTATATTTCACATTTATAGCTGTAATTTCCTAGCCGTTTGTCCAAAAAAACTCGTACGGGATGTTGTACATGTGGACATATACTTTCGAAAAATTAATAAATAATGAATCATTAAAAAATTACTCAATAGCCACATTATCCATTTATGAATTTTGTTTGATCGATGGATATAAGTAAAGATGTGGTTACCTCCTGCACGCCCTCGGTGACGCCTATGAAGCAGTCGATGGTGTCCGCAAGCATATTGCGTACTGGTTCCGTATCCGCCACAGTATTGATCAGGTTTATTAGCTTCTCTTGTAGTGCCACTGTACTTGATAGCAGACGATTACGCATTTCACCTGTAAGTAACAAGACCGTGCACCATCACCAACCTTTTTTTCGTCCACTGCTGGACATGGGCTTCCTCATGCACATTGTCCTATGCACGAGGGATGTATAGCCAAGCCAAGCGAAGCGCTAGTCAAGCGAGTTGGCAAGTCCACTCTTGTATAGGTGGTGTAGTTCCTCAGGGCTTGTGGTAGCCGCTTTGTTGTCTTAGTCGCCTTATACGACACCAACGGGAAGAGATGTAGTGGTGCTACTCTAAAGCCGGCCTAGAGTGGTGTCACACGGCCAAAGCTAACAAAAGTACACATATTACTTTCTTTATTCTTTTATGTATTTACGCTTCATTGCACAATATGTACAACAAGCGGACTTAATGCTTATAAAAGCATACTCTACCAGTTAACCACCAGATGATACACAAAAGGGATTGTAGGTGCAGTTTTAAATTAGAAAACATAAAAAAGTAATATAATAATACATACATATACAAATAAATATACATACATACATAAATATTTTTTCTATAGAAAGAACGTGACAGACGAGCACAGTCCACCCGGTGGTAAGCGGACACTGTCGCCCTGCGACTTAAAAAGACTCTAGTGTAGTTGCCCAATCGATTGTTACTTTTATAACCGTGAATGTTTATACTTAATGGAATAAATCGAGGTTTTAAATTATCCTCTTCTGGGGTTAAAGTATGAAATTGCCGTTTTATAGTAATAGATACTTTGAATTGACATAAAACCTTCATGGTGTGAGATTTTCGAGTGAAACTTTTTTCACATGATAACAGATACCTATGAGGTTCTTGTTTAAAAAATATGCAACATTCGATTTTCGACTTTCAATTGTTTTTTTTTATTCAGCTTAGACGGGAAAGATGGATACTTCGAAAATCCGAGTAATCTTTGAATACGAGTTCCGACGCGGAACTAACGCGGCGCGCTATTATTACTTAATGAAATGTTCTTAAAAAAATGACAAAAGAATTAATAGTTAAAACTATAATAGTACAAATAGTATAACTAATTTATAGTCCAAAGTTTAGTATAATTATATAGATACAGAATCACTTATCGTTTGTTGGAACATTAATAATAGGTCGGGGAGAAAGTCTTTTCGTATTTTGTATGTATGAAGTTGTGATCCAATATCTATGATTGAACTGTTTGTACCTAGCTGGTTATGATACCATTAAAAGGGTAACATTTTAGAAAAAGAAATAAAAAATTAAAAAACTGTTTCCCGCCATTTTTCAATTGTTTTTCTGTCCAAGAAAATGAGTGAATCTAACGAAGATATTCGATACATTTTAAAGTTTTATTACAAAAAAGGGAAAAATGCGACACAAGCCGCGAAAAAAATTTGTGCTGTTTATGAACCTAACGCAGTGTTAGTAAGAGTAGCACAAAGTTGGTTTAAGCGTTTTCAGTCAGCAAATCTTAATGTTAACGATGCAGTTCGCTCCGGTCGCCCTGTTACCGATAAAGTTGATGCCATTTGTGAAAAAGTGCAGCAAGATCGGCATATAAGTAGTTACGACATTGCTGATGAACTGGGCATTGATTGACCACAAAACAGTTTTGACTCATTTGAAAAAGTCTGGATTCACAAAAAGCTCGATATTTAGGTCACTGAAAGAAACCTAATGAACCGTGAACTCGTTTGCGATTCTCTATTAAAACGCAATGAAACCGAACCATTTTTTAAAAGATTGATCACTGGTGATGAGAAATGAATCACTTATGACAAGAATGTGCGGAAAAGATCATGGTCTAAGTGCGGCCAAGCTCCACAGACTGTGGCGAAACCCGGATTAACGCGCAATAAGGTGATGTTGTGTGTATGGTGGGATTGGAAGAGCATCGTTCATTATGAGCTTTTACCGCCGGGCAAAACCATCGATTCGGATCTCTACTGCCAACAGCTGATGAGACTAAAGCAAGAAATTGAGAAAAAACGCCCGGAATTGATCAACAGAAAGGGTGTAGTCTTTCATCATGATAACGCCAGATCACACACATCTTTGGCCATTCAGCAAAAATTGAGAGAGCTTGGTTGGGAAGTGTTGATGCACCCACTATATAGCCCTGAACTTGCGCCCACAGATTTCCACTTGTTTCGGTCTCTTCAGAATTCTTTAGGTAGTGTAAGGTTAACATCAAGAGAGGACTGTCAAAACTACTTGTCGCAATTTTTTGACCAAAAATCCCAAAATTTCTACAGCAACGGGATCATGTCACTACCTACAAGATAGCAACAAGTTATAGAACAAAACGGCACATATATAGTATATTAGAATGATAATTAAACTTTTAAAAAAATGTCTTGAATTTGTATATAAAATACGAAGAAACTTTTTCCCCGACCTTATATGTTGGAGATTGTTTCCAATGTAATTGTTATCGTGTTCATGTTAGTTGTTTCATGTAAAATAAATAAAAAACATTGGCACGTCCCCAGACGCGCTGCCTATCTTTAGGATATTTACGAATGGATTTGGAGAAAAGATTGGGAAAAAGAAAAGTAGAAGATATAAAACGGGATGAGGGCTTTTGGAATGGGATGGAAAAGAAAGTGGGATGAGATAGTAATTATACAACACTGTCACTACTATAATTGGGTCATTCTAATAAATCGGATTTGACTTATGACGAACCATATAATCCACCGATGTGAAATATTAATTGTCATAGACGCAACGCTTCCAAGAAAACAACGCTTAAAATTGATCAAGTTATACCACGACACGATACTAATATAACTCCATCAATTTTAAGCGTCGCTGTCTTGGAAGCGTTGCGTCTATGACAATTAATATTTCACAGCGGTGGATTATATGGTTCGTCACATGTAAAATCCCACCTATTAGAACGGCCCAATTATAATAACATACCTTCAGCATAAGTAGCAGCGAGTGCAAATCCCCTATGCAACTCCTTCCTCAAATGTCCCGGCAAGTTACTGCCCGACGCTTCCCATGCCACTAGCGCTAAGAACTCTTCACACGAGGCTAATGGGTTTTGTCTGGTAATAAACAATAAGAATAAAATAAAATAGAAAGTATAACGGAACAAGAAGTTCATCGTTCTATTATACCTTCCATTCCATTTTAACATCAGCTTACACAAACACAAGTATCCACTTACCATCACGTGGACTGTATAGTCGTCTGCCGCTTTCGTGCATAAAAAAAATCAGAAACAACCGCGTCAACATCATTATTTGACATGAAGTATGTAAAATTGTTTTTTACACATCCAATAGAATCCAATAGTTGTGGGAACGCCACATAATATTTTTTCGTGATTATAGTGTACTTTCAGGTGTTTTTCTCAATAACTGTGTCAAATTTGAAAGATGCAAGATACACTCTTTAACTAATTATAATTACACAATTTTTATTTCTATGAAATATTACGATTTAACATGTTTAATTAGAGGAACGCGATAGTGCGGTGGGAGGGTTACTTGCGGTGGGAGGGTTACTTGCGGTGGGAGGGTTACTCCGTCGGCAATGCTACCACCCTCCCGTCGGAGTCCGCCGCCATAATGGTGCCTTATAAGCCGCGAGGCCCGCATCGTGTTCCGGCGGTGAGCGGAAGAAGCCGTCCCGAGAGAGAGATTGCTGCGTGTGGAAATGAGGACCGGCGGTTGCGGGGAATTACAGACGCGCATGGGCGTGACATGGTGGCGCGGGGATCAGGGAGACCCGGTGAAACGGTTGTCCGCTGACCGCCCGCGTGTTGTTGGGGGCCCGAGCCCGGGGATCTTACTTTAATCTCCACCCCAGGAGGCTGCCCCGCCGCACGTGAAAAATCCCTTGGGGTAGCAGTTGTGCCGGAGGAGACCGGAGTGGAACCCGACTGCTGCCCCCGGGGGGGGGACCGGGGGCCCTTCCGTACCCCGCGCCGGCAAGTCACACAACCTTTGTGACCTGATTTTTTCTCCGCCCCGTGCTTTGTCCTTTGATCCACATGCGACCATTTCTCTCTCCGTCCCCCCTTTTCTTATTTTTCCTATTCACACTCACAATGGCCAGGAACAAGAAAATGTATAATGTGCACTCAGCGGCCCATCCTGTAAGTTCCACATTTAAAGTGGACTTTTGCAACATTAGAGGGATGCATAGTAACATCGACGCCGTCCACTACCACCTTGAGACGGCAAAACCGGCCTTACTTTTCTTGACGGAGACACAGATTTCCTGCCCGGCCGATACATCATATCTTCATTACCCCGGTTACAAACTGGAGCACTGTTTTGTGCGACGTGCCGGGGTATGCATGTACGTCCGGGAGGATGTCTGTTGCCGCCGCCTCAGCCATTTTGAAGACGGGGACCTGTCGATCCTCTGGGCGCGTATTGACTATGGATGTTCCACTAAAGTCTACGCTTGCCTTTACAGGTCCCACAGCGGTGATACGGAGACGACTCGTTTTTTTGAGCGGCTACAAGAGACGACTGACAGCGTGCTCGAGCAGTTCCCTTGCGCGGAAGTGGTGGTCCTCGGTGATTTCAACGCTCACCACGAAGAGTGGTTGGGATCCCGAATAACCGACCGCGCAGGGAGAGCAGCCCACATCTTTGCCCTGACCTATGGTTTCTCGCAGTTGGTATCCTCACCCACGAGGATACCTGATATCGAGAGCCATACTCCCTCCTTATTGGACCTCCTGCTGACTACGCGGCCGAATGACTACAATGTTGTTGTTGATGCTCCGTTAGGATCATCAGACCATTGTATCATTCGAACTGCTGTGCCAGCTAAACAATCCGCGCCGACCTATTCTCAGGGAACGCGCAACGTCTGGCACTACAAGTCTGCAGATTGGGATGGGTTGCGCGAATTTTACGCTTCTTATCCCTGGGGGCAGCCCTGTTTCTCGTCGGGTGATCCGGATACCTGTGCAGACTCCGTTGCCGACGTGGTGTTGCAGGGCATGGAATGTTATATTCCTTGTTCCGTGATACCCGTAGGCGGACGGAGCCAACCTTGGTTTAATCAGTCCTGTAGAGAGGCCCGCCGTAATAAGCGGGCTGCATACAGGGCCTGGGCCAAAGCGCAGGTGTCTGAAGATCCGAATACCACCGACTTGAGGAAGAAATTTAACGCTGCCTCGAGGTGCAGTAAGAGGATCACTGTCAGAGCAAGGAATGAGCACATCGGCAGAATTGGCGATCGACTAGCAAGCTATCCTTCTGGAAGTCGGGCTTTCTGGTCGCTCGCTAAGGCTGCCGAGGGTAACTTCTGTCAGTCGTCACTTCCACCACTGCGGAAACTCGATGGCTCACTGGCCCATGGGGCGAAAGAGAAAGCCGATCTCCTGGGCAGTCTCTTCGCCTCAAACTCGACCCTGGACGATAGAGGTGCCTCACCACCGTCCACCTCGAGGTGCACAAGCTCCATGCCGGAAATCTGCTTCACCCAGCGTGAAGTCCGGCGAGCTCTAGCATCTCTTGATATCCGAAAGTCGAGTGGGCCAGATGGTATTCCTGCGGTGGTGCTCAAATTTTGCGCTCCCGAGTTGTCTCCGGTGCTTACGCGACTCTTTAGGCTCTCATATTCCACAAAAAGCTTCCCGTCAGCATGGAAGGTAGCTCATGTTCACCCTTTGCCTAAAAAGGGTGACCGCACCGACCCGGCCAACTACAGGCCAATAGCGATCACCTCCCTCCTCTCCAAAGTGATGGAGCGTGTTATAAACACACAGCTCCTTGGGTACCTAGAGGATCACCAGCTGATTAGCGACCGTCAATATGGATTTCGCCATAATCGCTCGGCTGGTGATCTTTTAGCGTATTTAACACACCGCTGGGCTGACGCCATTGAGAGTAGAGGCGAGGCTCTGGCTGTAGGCCTAGACATTGCGAAAGCTTTTGACCGGGTATGGCACAAATCGCTGCTTTCCAAGCTACCATCTTTCGGGATACCCGAGGGATTATGCGAATGGGTTGCCAGTTTCCTGACTGGACGGAGCATCAGAGTCGTTATCGATGGTAGCTGCTCCGACACCATGTCTATTGACGCTGGCGTCCCGCAAGGCTCCGTGTTGTCCCCAACTCTGTTCCTTCTGCATATCAACGACCTGTTACAAATTGGTGACATCCGTTGCTATGCGGATGACAGTACTGGAGACACCTTGTACAGGGGCCGCGCCAACATCCCTCGGGTCGAAGTGGAAGAGAGTCGCGCCAGGCTTGTGTCTGAAATCGAAGACTCTTTAGATCTAGTTTCGATTTGGGGTTCTATGAACCTAGTGGATTTCAACCCCAGTAAGACGCAAGTCTGTGCATTCACCGCTAAGAAAACCCCTTTTATTGTAGCACCTCGCTTTCAGAGCATACCTCTTAAGATCTTGGAGAGTATCGGGATCCTTGGTATCGACATCTCCAGCAAAGTCGAATTTAGGGGTCATCTGGACAATAAGGCCAAAATGGCCTCCAAAAAGCTCGGTGTGCTGAACAGAGCGAAGCGGTACTTCAAACCTGGGCAACTCCTTATGCTTTACAAAGCTCAGGTGAGGCCCCATATGGAGTACTGCTCTCATCTCTGGGCCGGCGCACCGAAATACCAATTGGACCCATTTGACTCTATCCAACGACGTGCTGTTCGTATTGTCGACGATCCCACTCTCACGGGCGGTTTAGAATCCCTCAGCGTTCGGAGAGACGTTGCGTCTCTCTGTGTGTTCTACCGCCTGTACAATGGGGAATGCTCTGAAGAATTGTTTAATATAATTCCCACCTCGGGTTTCTACAACCGCACCTCCCGTCACAGAAGTGCGGTCCATCCGCATTTCCTCGATACGGAGGTGTCGCGCACTATGCGGTCCAAAAACTATTTTATACCGCGAACCCGTAGGCTGTGGAACGAACTGCCTCAAGAGGTCTTTCCATTGAACTACGATATGGGGTTCTTCAAGAGAGCTGTGAATAGGATTTTGCAAGGTCGGCAGCGCGCCCGCATACCCCCTGGTGTTGCAGGTGCCCATGGGCGGCGGTAACACTTACCATCACGTGGGACCGCTTGCTCGTCCGCCCCCTAGTCTATAAAAAAAAAAAAAAAAAGCATGTTTAGCGTTAAGTCACAAGAAATTTATCAAAGAAGAATTTAACAAAAACTGTGATAAAAACATCATTCATCATTTAAGTCTATTATAGGCTCGTGTAGTCCACAACTGCACAGCTTGCGTGGAAGCTGCGGACTGTGTGCCCAAGTGACGCAGCATTCACCTTAAGCCACAAGAAATCAAAGAAGAATTAATCAAAAAGCTGAGATTAAAACATTAAAACAATCATAAAAAATAAAATCACTTACTTCTGTCTATTATGTGCTATAATTACGTCGTCGAAAGATTACCGATTTGACAGTTAATGAACAGTTGATTGAGATAACTTTGAAATGGGGTACATAATACGACAAAAATATTTTTGTCTTTAATACGCGGTTTCAAAACAAATTTCACGCGAAAATTACAGAGTTGGGCAATTTTATATTACACTAAACGTAATTGTTTGGAGCCCTAAATATTCTTTAATAAACTGTTGCAGAACCAGTAAGTTTGAAATTGGCGCGAGCGTCTTTGCATACCCGCATATATTGAAGATTTCGAGGCAACATTTTTTGTCTGCGAATATTGAAGGCGGTTTGAGAATTTTTAGTATGACACGCGCTCGGTGGCGAGCAGAGTTAAATTCACACCACGGCCTCGGACAGTTGATTTTGTTATTCGCGCCTATTAATTGGTCTTGACCGCGGATATCCTTGTGCCACGCGAGTGTTTTGAGAGTTGAGTTCACATCGCGGCCTCGGACAGTTGATTTGTTATTCGCGCCTATTAATTGGACTTGCACGCGGATATCCTTGAGCCACGCGAGAGAGTTGGTTGGACTTGGTTATTGTGATTGTGCTTGTGGTATTTGGAGTGATATCTCGAGGTGATTTTGCTGCCGTGTGTGAGTTGCGGAGCTATAGCGGCCACCGGCTCTCCACAGAACGAGACTTGGATTACTACACAAGTATCTATTGGGAATGTATGTATTTTTCTTAGGTTTTCGCGATTACTATACATTGCAATTAAACAACTTTTAACGGTTTAAATCGCGTATATTTGACATGATTTATATCCCGACGTTTCGAACACTTTGCAGTGGACAGTCACCCCGTGACCACGTCCACTGCAAAGTGTTCGAAACGTCGGGATATAAATCATGTCAAATATACGCGATTTAAACCGTTAAAAGTTGTTTAATTGCAATGTATGTATTTATTCATTCACACTAAGATAGGTCACGTCTAGTAGGGACTAGCGTAGGTACACTTTCCAGATTTGTGCGTGGGCAAAACCACCTGGGGTAAGTGAGACCTTTAAATTGTGTAAATTGTTGATTATTGTGCTTACCCACCATTTTGGTGGATATATTGAGTAAGTTTAAATTTGGGCCCGAGTGCACATTCGCCCGGGCTGCTTTCGCGTAACGCGAGGCAGGTGCGCCTAGTGTGCGCACCGTAAACATCTGGTAGCAGAGCGTGGTTGATACCGTTGTCAACCATTCTTTTTTTTTTGTTTTGTCATTATTCATCAACTTGATAATTGTAACTTCCCGTGTTAAGGGCCTTGCGTATATTGAGTCCACGCTCCTGCTACATCGTAAACATCTGGTAGCAGAGCGGGGTTTGATACCGTTACGTGATATTGATGATATTGATAATACCGTTAGGTAGTTAATATTGATGACTTTTTGTTTTTGTATATTGGTAATTTGGTTTAAATATTTGGTTTTTGATTTTTATTTTACGTTCACGGTTTGAAGGCTAGGCCCTACGTATAATTTGTATTCTGAAGATATTTTGAATCCACGCGTGCAACGTTTAGTAGCTGGCTGGTTACCCACACGCGTTAATAATTTTTTTGGATATAACACTTCACGTTTTTTGATAGCTGGACATTGTGGTTTTATTGAGTCCACGCTCGTGTACATTTTTGGTTGCGTTTATTTAATTTGATAATTTAATTTGTTTTTTTTTGTTGTTGTTTTGTCAGGTAGTCTTAATTAATATTTTGGACATAACCTTCTTGAAGACACATACGCACCCCTTTTGTTTTTTATTGTGCCTCCACTGCATTTTTTTTTTTTTTTTATTTTGTTATATTTTTTTTGTTATTGTTATTATTTTTTTTTTACTTTTATTTTTGGTTTTTATTTGTGGTTTTGTTTTGTATTGCGTGCGTCCTGAGGTGTAGACATGTCTGTCAAGGTGACCTTTTCCACACATCAGTCCGCAATGACTGCGCAGCTGAGATGGTTTTCTTCTGCGGTTGCAATGGTCAACCGACCGGACCGGAAGCAAGCCTTACTCGCCCGGGCGAGTGAAATGCCGGCCCGTTTGGTGGCGTTAGATAGGAGTTTTGCTGAGGGCTTGACATTTATGGCGAATTTGGAGACGCCTGTACCGGACGAGCAGAAGCAGCGATATGAAGCGGACTTTGGCCAAATATACGAGTTTGTGGACACCATTAACGAGGCTGTCTCCCACATCTCAGCTCCCTCTGGTGGGGATTCACTTGTTGCACCCCACGCCTTGTTGGGTCGTCTCCCCACGCTCAACCTTCCCACCTTTGACGGTGATTTGGACCAGTGGTTGAGCTACTATGGGATGTTCAACAGTTTGGTGGACTCCCATACCAACCTGTCAGCTGCTCAAAAAATGGCGTACCTGTTGGCCTCCTTACAGGGAGAGGCTCTAGGCCTGGTACAGCACCTGAAGGTCGATGACAGCACCTACTCGACAGCCATGGACTTGTTGAAGCGCCATTACCACAACGTGCGCCTTTTGGCTGACACCCATGTGGGGCAAATATTGAATCTGCCTAAGGTTGCTTGTGCGTCAGCCTTACGAACAGACATTGTAATCCCTGTTTTGGTGGCGGTTAACGCCTTAAGGCGATTGGACTTACCAGTGGACCAGTGGTCCTTTTTGTTGCTCCATATTGTGTTGGCGAAACTGCCTTTGGAGATGCGGCTGCGTTTTGAGCGACAGTATGGTGGGGACAGCTCCACTCACCTGCCTTCCTATGAGGACCCCGAAAGGTTCCTCGAAGACGAGTGTCGCAGGGTGGATACCGTGGAGGGTTCCACTCCCTTGATGCCGCAGCCTAGCGTTCGCCGAGAGCGACCACTGGCCCGACCGCGGAGTCCGCCGGTGACTAAGCAGTCACGGCCGAGATATGGGGTCTCCCAAGAAGAGTCCGTGGCTTGCAGATTCTGCAAACGCTCCGGCCACCGGATGACTGCTTGCCAAAAATTTGTGGCTTTGCGCGTAGCAGCGCGTCGACACATCGCCAAGGAGAGGCGATTGTGTTACCATTGCCTGGAGGGTCACTTCCAGCGAGAGTGTCCTCAGTCTCGTCCATGTGGACAATGTGGTGGTGCTCACCACGTTCTTTTGTGTGCGAACCGCAACCAGGAGGGTGCTGGTGTTCGCGATGTTGAGCGACATTTGGCTGCTCGCGCTGGTGGTGACAATCCTGCCAGGTCCAGCGCCCAGGATCGAGCCCTTACGGGCGGGGGTAGTCGTTCGCCACCCCCTAGAGGCGCTGTTGGGTTTGCGGAGTACTCCACAGTCTACCGCAACCGGAGATTCTCCCCCCCGCTGTTGGAGCGACCGAGGTTGGAGCGGCGTCCACCCCGCCTAGGAAGGCAGGCTGCAGCCCCCCTCTCATCCGCACATGTTGTGCAGGGTCGTCGCGGTGAGGGCAGGGTAGACAGTTATCGTCCCCTGCCGCACTCGTGGAGGGAGCCCTTACTCCGTAACTTCTCCCGTTAGGGACTTGCAGCTCACCACGCTGAGAACCCAGAGACCATCCTTTTGCCACGGTCTCTGTGCGGGTATGGGACCCGAAGGGCAACTAGATTGTTGTTTGTGCCCTTTTGGACTCGGAAGCCCAGGGTTGTATAGTCTCAGCTTGGCTGGTGAGTCGATTGGATCAGTCCAGTCATTTTTTGGGCGAAATATTTCTTGCAGAAATTATGGACTGCTGAATTGTCGTGGGATGAGCCTCTTCATGGAGAGTTATTGTTGGAATGGCTAGAGTTTGTGTCATCCCTCCCAGCTCTTAATCGGGTTTCCTTGCCCAGACGTTTCCTTCCGTCTGGAAAATATAGAGCTAGCCTTCATGGCTTTTGTGATGCTTCCGAGCGAAGGTATGCAGCGGTTGTTTATCTACGCACAGTGGATGCTGCTGGACATGTTTTGGTCTCGCCGGTTCTAGCAAAGAGCAAGGTTGCGCCTATTCGCTCGCGTATGACAATACCGAAGCTAGAATTGTCAGGCGCCACTCTCTTGACTCGTCTCTTGAATCATGTCGTCGCTACTCTAGGGCGTTCCGTAGAGTTAGTAGACGTCTTTGCCTGGACAGACAGTCAAATTGTGCTTTGTTGGTTGCGAGCTTCTGTTCACACCTTGGGAGGTGTTTGTGGCGAACCGTGTTTCCCAGATCCAGGCGTCGCAAGCTAGATTGATTTGGCGACATGTCCCTGGCGATATAAACCCAGCTGATTGTGCATCACGTGGATGCTCAGTCCTAGAGATTATTGGACATCCGTTGTGGTGGGGTCCGGACTGGCTGAAGGGACCGGTGTCAATTTGGCCGGCCTCACGGATCACTCTAGTTCAGCCTGCGATAGGCTTTGTAAGTTTACCAGTGGCCGATGGTGCCGGGAACGGCCAAGCAGCGGAATCATCATGTGATCCCGATGTTTTGCTGGCCAGCTACAGCTCACTGGATAAACTTTTGAATGTGACATCTTGGGTTAGACGTTGGCGTCACAATGTTAAAAACCCACAGAATAAATTGTTATCAGCCTTCATCTCGTCTGAGGAACGACATGAAGCGCTATTGAGTTGGATTCGCGTAGTACAGTCTGTTAGCTTCGCTTCAGAGTTAAAATCTTTGAAGGAAGGTCCCGCTAAATTGAAAGGCGCTATTGTGCGATTGAATCCCTTTGTGGATCCTTCGGGTCTACTGCGCGTGGGAGGTCGGCTTAGACATGCCAATTAGCCTCATGATGTCCGCCATCCTCTTCTCTTGCCGAAAGATGGACATTTGGTGCGGTTGCTGGCGATGGATCGACACCTCAAGAACTCCCATGCAGGCTGTAACGCTCTGTTGGCGATTTTGCAACGCGAATTTTGGATTTTGTCGGCTAGACGACTCGTCCGGGGGGTCATTTTTCGTTGCATGTCTTGTTACAGAACTAAAGCTTCTACCATGCAACCCCAGATGGGCGATTTGCCCGCGGACCGAGTCTCTGAGTCTAGACCCTTTGCCACAGTTGGTACGGATTTTGCTGGTCCCTTTTTGGTGAAGTCATCTCAGCTTCGTAACGCTAAATCCGTAAAGGCATATTTGTGTGTTTTTGTGTGCCTGTCTACTAAGGCCACACACTTGGAAGTTGTGTCTGCTCTCTCCACAGAAGCCTTCGTAGCGGCCCTCAGCCGATTTGTATCTCGTAGGGGACTTCCTACCTTGATTAGGTCCGACAACGGAACTAATTTTCATGGGGCCAATAACTACTTAAGGGATGTGTATGAGTTTCTTGAAGAGCAGAAAATGAATTTGGGTCGTGAGATGGCCCTCCGTGGGATAACCTGGCGCTTCGATCCGCCGTTTGTCCGCACTGGGGTGGAATTTTTGAGGCCGTTGTTAAATCGGCAAAGACCCATTTGAGGCGCGTTATTGGTGAGACGATTCTCACATTTGAGGAACTCGCGACCGTGTTTGCGAAAGTTGAGGCCGTCCTCAACTCTCGACCGCTATGCCCACTTTCGTCGGATCCGAATGATTTGGAAGTCCTAACGCCGGGCCATTTTTTGATTGGTCAGCCACTCGTCGCTCTGCCAGAGTACCCTTGGACTGATGTGCCCAGTTCTCGTTTGTCGCGTTTTCAATTGCTCCAGCAGCTCACTCAGAGTTTCTGGAAACGCTGGCACCTTGAATATTTGCACACTCTGCAGCAGCGCGTCAAGTGGACGGACAAAACGAATCCCCCGAAGGTTGGGGACCTCGTGTTGGTTAAAGATGCTAACCTACCGCCCTTGTGTTGGCGCCGGGGGCGCATTGTTAACCTTTTTCCGGGCTCTGATGGTGTTCCCAGGTTAGCCGAGGTCTTGGTGGGCGATTCTATTTTGAAGCAGGCCGTCGCGACATTATCCCGCCTACCCATTGATTAGCGACCCGAATACTTCGGCTCGGGACGGGGGATTGTTTGAAATTGGCGCGAGCGTCTTTGCATACCCACATATATTGAAGATTTCGAGGCAACATTTTTTGTCTGCGAATATTGAAGGCGGTTTGAGAATTTTTAGTATGACACGCGCTCGGTGTCGAGCAGAGTTAAATTCACACCGCGGCCTCGGACAGTTGATTTTGTTATTCGCGCCTATTAATTGGTCTTGACCGCGGATATCTTTGTGCCACGCGAGTGTTTTGAGAGTTGAGTTCACATCGCGGCCACGGACAGTTGATTTGTTATTCGCGCCTATTAATTGGACTTGCACGCGGATATCCTTGAGCCACGCGAGAGAGTTGGTTGGACTTGGTTATTGTGATTGTGCTTGTGGTATTTGGAGTGATATCTCGAGGTGATTTTGCTGCCGTGTGTGAGTTGCGGAGCTATAGCGGCCACCGGCTCTCCACAGAACGAGACTTGGATTACTACACAAGTATCTATTGGGAATGTATGTATTTATTCAATCACACTAAGATAGGTCACGTCTAGTAGGGACTAGCGTAGGTACACTTTCCAGATTTGTGCGTGGGCAAAACCACCTGGGGTAAGTGAGACCTTTAAATTGTGTAAATTGTTGATTATTGTGCTTACCCGCCATTTTGGTGGATATATTGAGTAAGTTTAAATTTGGGCCCGAGTGCACATTCGCCCGGGCTGCTTTCGCGTAACGCGAGGCAGGTGCGCCTAGTGTGCGCACCGTAAACACAGTATTTACCATTTACTATTAAGATTCTTAATTAAGATTTTTTCAAATTGTATAACATTCATTAAATCATTGCATTTGTTTTAATATTATCGGTAAAAAAATGGTATCACTGGCCTAACTATTGTCACCTCAATCTACACTAGCGCCGCCATTTTGTGTTTGCAAAACAGTCAGTCAATCAGTCGTCCGTCGTTCGTACTCGTGCGCAGACTACGTTCCCCCAGTATTTGCCGTTGTGTGGTGTTTTTTTTTTTGTGACCCTTGTGTGTGAAGTTCCTGGTTATTACGTTGACCTTGGCGCGAAATTGGATTCTGCTTTGTACTTTGGACGTGTTGTTTTAGTGCATAAAAATGCCAATACGTGTACAAACTTTAAATAGCAAGTGCCGCGAGGTTATAATTAAATTACAGAACTATTTCGAGCTAGAGTGGAAAAATGGCGGACCTTTGGTGCCTGTCACCCAGGTATAAGAGCGCGCTTCTCGGGTGCTTGGAATCAGTATAAAAACACTTTTCAACGTTAATAAAGAAAAATTCGGCCTATCTGGAAGTGAGGAAAATGTGTTACGGACACCAAAGAAAAAGAGAAGAACAAAGTCCACGATGGATGTTGACAATTTTGCTGCAGACGCTATCAGAAATCATATTTACAATTATTTATTATTCAAGAAATGAATTTCCGAATAGAAAAATGCTTTTGATGTCGTTAAAAGAGGTTGACTTATTTAATGGAGGAAAAACGGCATTGTCACAAATATTAAAAAAGATTGACTTTGAATACAATAAAATTGACAAGGGAAAAATTGTTATGAAAAAATTTGACATAATACTCAAAAGAAACCAATTTTTAAGGGAAGCGAAGAAAATTACAAATTGAGAAAACGTAGTGTTTATCGAGAAGACGCGGTTAAATGTAAACCACACGGTTTTACGCTCGTGGAGGGATGGCATGAAATCTTCCACATCTAAAGTGCCAATAGGTAAAGGAGCTCGACTGATTATCTGTCTGGTTCTGTTGGATCCGGCTTCGTGGAGAACGCGTTGGTGGCTTTGAATCAAAGAGCACTTCTGACTACTACGAGAAGATGAATGCCGACACTTTTAGAGTGGTTTGAACATCAATTATTACCCAACCTGCCAGAGCCTTCAGTTATTATAATGGACAGTGCTTCATACCATTCCATGCAGATGGATAAAGCAAGCGCCTACCTAGGCCAGTTAAAAAGCAGAACTGGTTGCCTGGCTTGAAGAAAACGGCTTTGAAACCAATGTCCAGATGCTGAAAGCAGACTTGATAAAACTAGTGAGAGAACAAAGCGACAAAAGTGCGATACGAGATAGACGAACTGGTTCTAACACACGGACATCGCGTTCTCCGAACTCCGCCGTACCGTTGTCAATACAATTTCATAGAGTTAATATGGGTCGAAATTAAAAGTAAATGTTCAAATTGACTTTCTTTATCATTATTTTAAGCACAGTGCTATATAATAAATATTTGGTATATATGTGTGTATTGATCAAATAAAGATTTTCTATTCTATTCAATATACCAATCAGTCGGTTATATGAATTTGGTGGTATGGCACGGATTTATCCTGTACAAAGATTAAAAAGTTAAGCACCACATAAGTATATTTTTTACATATTACAGGTTACGCAGTTCGCCACAACAGCTCGCACTCGCCTCGGCCCTGCCATTCAGCACTAATTAATAAAATGTTGAACCTGCTAAAAGAAGCTTATGAGAACGTCACACAAGACGACTGGGCGAAGGTAGTTGAAAAAACAAGAAAAATAATTTTGGATAATTGTCAAAGAAATAATTATTCAAGTAAGTGATAGTAACGACGATAGCAGTAGTTCACGCGATTCTGATTCAAAATAGTGAATATACTCAATAAAACATATTTTAACGACAATGGCATTTTTTGTTTCCGTATTCCCTATTCTATCACGTCAACGAAAGTATTATCTGTTAATAAAAGTATTTATTGTTACTACTACGATTGTCTATAGTCACATCACTAGTTACATTAATCTGACACATGTCAAATCGGTAATCAAATCTGACGACGGCCTAACTATAGTGTTGTCAACAACTTGCACAGCCTGCGTGGCGGCTGCAGGTTGTGTTCGGCTGCAGGTTGAAGTGACATAAGCACGCTGCCACGCGCTGAGCCAACCCCGACACCATCCACGACATGGCTCGAGATGATACACCGAACGCACATTCTAGGATTGGGGACATCTGTATGTATGAAAAGAGGGCTCAAAAAGCATCCTTCATCACTTACTTCTGTCTATTATGCGCTAATGTTGTTAATAACTGCACAGCTTGCGTGGCGGCTGTAGGTTGAGTTCCTAAGTGATGTAAGCACGCCGCCGCGCGCTGTGCCAGCCTCGACACCACCCATGACACGCCTCGAGATGACACACCGAACGCACATTCAAGGATTGGGGACATCTGTGCGAGTGAAATAAATGTCTCGATTAAGATTTTCGTTATTGAAAAATTATTTCCAGATGTTATTTCAATTATTTCAAGCCATGGTAATTTATTTAATATTAATACAGATTAATATCTTAATTCCTACCTTCCTACCACCAACGTTCCTTCCTACCGCCGCCTATGGACACCTGCAACATTAGAGGGTATGTGGGTGCGCTGCCGGCCTTGCAGAATCCAATACACAGCTTTCTTAAAGAATCCCATGTCATAGCATAAGGGGGAAGACCTCACGAGTCAGTTCGTTTCACTGCCTACGGGTTCTCGGCAAAAAAAAGACTATTTTTAGTCTGTACAGTGTGCGACACCTCCGTATCGAGGAAATGCGGATGCACCGCAGTTCTGTAACGGTCGGTGCGGTTGTAGAAACCCGAGGTGGGAGTCATATCGAACAGATCTTCAGAGCATTCCCCGTTATACAGGCGGTAAAAGACACAGAGGGATGCAGTCTCTGCGGACACTGAGTGGTTGCAAACAGCCTGTGAGGGTGAGTTCGTTGGATGGAGTTAAGTGGATCCAACTGATACTTCGGTGCACCGGCCCAGAGATGTGAGTAGAGTACTTCACATGGGGTCGGATCTGAGCTTTGTAGAGCATTAGACGTTGCCCCAAGGTGAAGTAGCGCTTTACTCCGTTCAGCACACAAAGCTTTCTGGGGGCCATTTTGGCCTTGTTTTCCAGATGACTCCTAATTTTGATTCTGTTGGAAATGTCGACACCAAGAATCCCCATACTCTGCGAGATCTTAAGGGATATATGCTCCGAAAGCGAAGCGCTACGACAAAAGAACTTTTAGCGGTGAAGGCGCGGACTTCTTACTGGGCTGTCGGAATATAAGAGACCTGCAGGCCAGGGAAAATTTTTTGGTGACCTAGTATGAAACTTTCGGGAAACATTCGTTGCAATAAAATATGATTTATCAGAATATTGTTTTTTTTTTAAAATCAGCCGTTTTGAAGTTATTATTTTTTTTCGAAAAACTGACCTTCGGCTGTTGTCTACGCATATCTCCGAAACTATCCAACCGATTTGAGTGAATTTTTTTTTAAACGGCTTAAAATAACATATTCTAAATGGCTTGTTGGCCGATTTCGGCTAGCTTATCAAAATTTTGAAAAAAATCGATTTTACAAAAAAATTGCAAAAACTGGTAAATTATGAGTGTTAGCGTCCTGCCTAAGGCTTAAAAAGAGAAGCAAATCATGAACCATGAATTTTTTTTTGAAAATGTTTGAAAAAAAAAAACAGTTCTTGCAATTTTTTTGTAAAATCGATTTTTTTCAAAATTTTGATAAGCTAGCCGAAATCGGCCAACAAGCCATTTAGAATATGTTATTTTAAGCCGTTTAAAAAAAATTCACTCAAATCGGTTAGATAGTTTCGGAGATATGCGTAGACAACTGCCGAAGGTCAGTTTTTCGAAAAAAATTAATAACTTCAAAACGGCTGATTTTAAAAAAAAAACAATATTCTGATAAATCATATTTTATTGCAACGAATGTTTCCCGAAAGTTTCATACTAGGTCACCAAAAAATTTTCCCTGGCCTGCAGGTCTCTTATATTCCGACACTGGGGTTGAAATCAACCAGATTCAGAGAACCTCAAATCAAGACTTGATCTAAGATCTTTTTAATTTCGGACACAAGTCTAGACTCTTTTCCACTTCGACCTGAGGGATGTTGGCGCGGCCCCTATCACCAGTACTGTTATCTGCATAGCAACGTAAGTTACCAATTTGCAATAGATCGATGATATGCAGAAGGATAACATAGCCTTTATATGTAAAAATACAGATTTACAACTAAAAGGAACAAATCTGAGAAACGTGATTCTTATTTGTTTTTACACTTAATTAATCGGAATAAGTGATAAAATAAAGATATGTTATTTTTTTGTTTTATGGATTATTCAAGAACTAGAGACAATAAAACCCATATTAAAAATAATTTTCCAGTTATAAAATGATCACCGACCTCTGAATACAACGAAGGTTGCGGCATGAGATACGAGTTGGCCCAAATCTTCAGCAGCCACGATATCGTCGCAGACAACTCCGGACTGAACACGTTACCGAGCCCGGCCTCTAATGCGGCGCATTCCCACGCACTTATGCGAAGAATTTCACCGATTATTCTGATAAAATTAGAAAATTGACGAATTGTGAGGTTCTATGTGGATGGGAAGTATAATGAGATAAGAGAAACCTTTTATCTTACTCTCTACCCCATCCCACCCTTCCGAGGGAGGAATAGGAAGCGTAATAGCATTAAGAAACCTGTTCGTCCCATTATACTCGCTGTTCCTTATCCTCCTAATACTTATTCAAATTCACATCTGTCTCCAAAGGTAGGCGACGCATCCAATGTTTGTGATAGGCAGTATCGCGGATGATCATTGACTATGAGCGTGTATCCACTTAACATCAAGTGGACTGTGTGCTCGACCGAAAAATTTTCAAGGAAAACGCCGAGCCCGCGCATAGTGTCTAATTAATAATTCAACAATTAGTCCATATTTTATAAAACTGTCAGTTTTGCTATTCGGTTGAGAAAAACTTTAGGTATCCTGTTTCTAGCGCTACAGCCTATTTGTTATATGTATAAACTTAGTCTAGTTTTAAATACATTTTTTTCATATAAAAACACCAGCGATATGTGTACAAATCAGTAAAGGTACTTAAAATATTACAGACCGTTAAATAGGTATAAGATATTTTTTCTATAAAAGCAGACGAGTGCGGATTCTAATTCCTTTTATCCTGTGAATTTTAGTATACGAGAAAAGATTCATTCATTAAAAAATTGAATCTAAGAAATGTGTAATCGAAGATATAAGAAATTAAATTCATTTGAAATTACGTAAAATCTATATTATAAGGAATTTTTATACTGAACGACTATTTGTTATACATAAAATTTGGAAATAAACCATTTTTTATGTTTTCCAAATGAAATGAAAATTGTTTCTGAAACATGTGTATTTATTTTATTTTGCTAAATTATTTAGAGATTCTTTTTTACTAATTGAAAGTATTTGTATTGTAAGTTTACGTATATTTTTACATAACAATAACATACACTATATTGTGATGGATACAGAACAATGCAACAATAGAAAGGAACACTTCGCCTAGATAACCTTAAAGATTATATGTATGTTCGGTGCTGTAAATAAATGACGTTTTCTTAAATAATTTAACTCTAAGACGTTTGAAATAATTCGTGATACTAACAAACTAACTGAACTTATGTTTTTATTATATAAGAGTAACACTAGTTACAAGAGCATTGGTATTTCTTTTTCATTATAGAAAGGTGGCAGATAAATGGACAGACCACCTGGTGGTACAAACTACAATTATTATCTAAAGGAGTCCCCATCGGCATATCTCAATTTCAGTCGACAAAGCTTATTTTTACACATAGAGTTATTAAAACTACTAGACTTCACTTATATCAAGATACAATTTTACATACTGTGTGACGTAAGTGGTCAAATTTCGCGTGTTGAATGTGGCAGAAAAATAATATTAAATCCCTTTGCATTAAATCAAAGCATGGGCAGTAATAAAATGATAATTACTTAAAAATAGAACAATGTTTGTTGACATATCTTGTCTTGTTGATTGTTTATAGTTATCGGTTATCAATTTTGTATTAATAAAATGTATTTAATAATAGATATTTAATAGATTTCCTTATCGACCTCATCCTAGCTACTGCCTTTATCAGTGTTGCAGTTTGTTATCTATTTTACTTTGTTTGTCTGTTATAATGTAATAAAATTTACGAGAAATTTATTTCGCAATAGAGACGCATAATAGGAGATTAATATCGTTCTGTTGTATAATAAATAAAAAGAGTAACAATACCTACATTACCATGACTTTAACTAAAACCAATATAAAAAGCGACAAACCGCTGCTTGTTGCACAGTCTTGCGAAATTGTAATTAACGTGTATTGTATTTTATACAATTGTATTTATATGCGCAATTTTATAATCTTTCCAGAGTTGACTGGATTCGTAAATGTAAGTGACAACTCTGTATATACATAAATCCACTGTTAACTACTATCAGGATGTAGGTGTCATCACATTAGATGACTTACATTATTTCTTCCAAACTATCAGGTGAAGCTTAATATTCTATTAAAAGGCAGCAATATACTTCGCATAATTTGTTATAGTGGCACTTCCGAACTGCTCCGATAAAATTCGAGATATGCCGATGGGACTTCTTTAGATAATTGTATTGTAAGTAGATAATGTCAACCTGCAACATCCGCGTTACATGCCAACATGAGTTCAGAATGTAAAACATTGGCACGCCTTTGGACGCTGCGCTGCCTTACGCTTTACGCTTAGTTACGCTGACTACCTTTGGAGATTTAGAAACGAATTTGGAAAAGGGATTGGGAGGGATGGGAATTAGGAAATATTACGAGTGGAGTTTTCAACATCCCATTAAGGTAGAACTACAGCAGCCCGCACCAGTCCGCACATTATCCATATAAAAGTTAGGTAACTTCCTACAAAATATGATAAATGATGATGCATAGTAACATGCCGCGGGTCTGCAACCACTACAAAATAAAAAAAACATGGGCGCGGTGCGCATGTGACAATGTGTAGATGTAGTTCATCCCTTACAGTCGCCATTTTCCCTGCTGGGAGTGGCATGAAAGCAAAGAATATAATGGAACAGGGAGTAGAGTAAATAGGATGAAAACCGTAACCAGCCCTTTTATGGTCCACTGCTGGACATGGGCCTCCTTATGCACGTTGTCTTGAACATGAGGAATGAATAGCCTTAAAACGGCACGCTTACCAAAATAAATTAGCGAGTCCACTCTTTTAAGGGTGTCGTTCCTCAGGGCTTGTGGTAGCAGTTATGTTAGCCCTTAGTCGCCTTTTACGACACCCACGAAAAGAGATGGGTTGGTGCTATTCTAAAGCCGGCCAACATCAATAAGCAGAATAGGCTGAAAGACCTTCCTTAACCTAATTAATACACCCTGTTGCATGAAGATTGATGAATTAATTATGAGAAGTGGACGAGGATTAGGGAATAAAGTCATAAAATGTGTAATATTCACTAAGACATGTGGGATTTAATAGTAAACTTACTTGAGTACAGGGTCTACGTTGTCCGTGTCGGTGCTCTCGCCCACCAAGTACCGCAAAGATGCGTCCACATTGCCGTTCTCTACCAGGCTGTAATGGACGATCTCCGACGGCATCATTACCGTTTCGCCTTCTGTGCAGTCTATTGCTAAAAAATGACCTGGAAATTATGGAATAATGGGTTTATTATGACAATCACTTAATTTATGGGAAATAAATAAGCAGCAGTAATACTGAAAGCGGCTGCAAATCTATGGTAGCAAATTAAAAGGTGGGTTAGGTTTAGATTTTCTGGTGACAATAAAGGAGTCCCGCGCAGAACTTTTTCGTGGTCCATTTTGTGTTGACATTCTCAGTAATTAAAAATTGTTTATTTCGGTTAGGTATTCAAAAAAAAGTTTGTTTTGTTGATCGTGATTTCCTGCTTATTTAGTATTTTTTCCTGTTCATTTAAATACAAGCCTTAATTTATTAGCCAGTCAGTTGCAATGGCAAGCATTAGTTA
The DNA here is from genome assembly GCA_914767545.1 of Sesia apiformis. NCBI lineage: Eukaryota > Metazoa > Arthropoda > Insecta > Lepidoptera > Sesiidae > Sesia > Sesia apiformis. Next base: position 6,214,417 of record OU611958.1, read on the forward strand.
TGAAACTTTATAAACGTGGCCGTAATTATATAAAAATTGGTTTTAATCGATTGGAAAATGTGAGCAGAACTAACAACACTAACGATCTCCGGTGACTTGGCCTGCGCTAGCATAGGATTAGCGTAGATAAGTTTAGTTGGGGTGGCGTGGCCGGGGAACCTCCTCGTGTGCCCGGTCTGTCGCTGGTCCATTTGTCCCTCTGGATACGTCCGCAGGGAACGATGGGCCAACGACAGATCCGGGACGGTGCACCCTGGGCAACAGTCAGTGACTTTTCCTTTCTTGGGAAATTTTGGTGGCTGTTGACTAATATCCTGGCAAAAGGTGGGGAGGTGGGGGCCCAGACTGGTTTGTTTACTGCCAGGAAAGGTGGCGAGGCGGGGGCCCAGACTGGTTAGTAGCTGCCGGTCTGGTCTCTGGCCTCCAAGAAGGTGGCGTTTCTCTGTGTGCCCTCGCTGTTGAGGGGGAGCATGGAGAAACTAGGACAGTCTCCGTGTGTCCCTCTGTATGAGCGAAGGGCACAGCGGAGAACAAGGCGGTCGACCCTGAGATGCCTCTCGGCATTCCAGCGGTGAAAGGTAGGGAGGCGGAACCTAAATTGGTTAGTACCGATATCAGTCTGGTCTCTCGCCTCCAAGAGGGTGGCGTTTCTCTGTGTGCCCCAGTTGTGGGGGGCGCATGGAGAGACAGGGACGGTCTCCACGTGTCCCTCGAGTTCCGAGGACACAGCGGAGAACAAGATGGTCAACCCTGGGATGCCTCTTGGCATTCCAGCGGTGGTAGCATTACCCAGGTACATGGGCTCTGCCTGGGTGGACGGTGTTCTCCTTTAGGTTTCTCTGCGTGTCCCTTAGAAGTTGGGGGCATTCAGAGAAACACGTACGGTCTCCGCGTGTCTCGCTGCATGGGCGGCAGGCACGCCGGAGAAACAGGGATCGTCTCTGCGTGTCCCTCTGTATAGGCAGAGGGCACGGTGGAGAAAAGGGTGGTTGGTCCTGGGATGGCGCGGACATCCCAGTGAAATTAGGGTTACCCAGATACAGGGGCACTGCCTGGGTGGCCGGCGTTTCTTTCCCCACGTGTAGGCGAACATCAGTCCGGGGCCCGTACTGGCGAGCCGCCACCGCTAGGGTTGCGGAAGACTGTGAAAGCGTACCCGTGACCTCGGCATTCGGTGAAAAGAGAGTAGTCGTGGGGTTTTAGTCGGTTAGAGTCCAGCATACTCTCCCGCCAAGGTGTAGGCGGGGGAGTATCTCATGATCCCCACGTTAAAAAAAAAAAACAAAGATAAGTTTAGTTAAAAGGTAAGCTCTGCTTATATGAAATTACCTATTATTACATTATTACCTATTATTACATTTTCACCTATTATTACATTACCTATTATTACATTTTCCCCTATTATTACATTTTCACCTATTATTACATTTTCACCTATACATTATTACCTATTATATTATTACCAGTTGTTATTACATTAATTTAGCTCTTAGCCGCGACTTCACTCGCTTAGAATTTTTCAAATGAGAAGCTAATAAAACTAGTATTTTATTGGCCTATCGGTAACATTTTTGATAACAATAAATATTAATTTCAAAGTTATTTTGTAAACTGTTATTATGTGAGCGATGATACCCTGGGGGAATCTATACTCGACTCACATTCGTGTGATCGTGAGTTAAAATTCTCGACTCGTACCACTTCAGTTTCTAGTTAAGCATTTTTTTTTAATTCTACCTAAAATTCTCACTAGATCGACGATGAGGCAAAACATCGTGAGGAAACCGCAAGGTGGAGAAAGAAAAATCCACCAATCGTGTGTATCCACCAAAATGCACTGGGCCCTCGTGGTTGATTATAGCCCAAAACCCCCAGTGATTTACTATGCTCTGCTGTGGGACGCCTGTGCTCTGCTGTGGGACGTTATAGGTTGATACAAGTACATGTAAAGTAGCTTTATTTTGTGTACCCACACTCAATAACCCATACTAGTATTGTAGATCTAATCTAGTATTCAATTTCGATTTTAATTTTCGCCTTTAGCTAACATTTCAGTACAGCATTATTAATAATATTTTTTTTTAAAATAGAGTAAAATCACAGTTAATTTTTTTTTATAGTCAACATAATCATAACTGTTTTTTATAATTTACATAAATATTTAATGCACAAATAATTACAAAAACTTTTTCGATATATCAGCTTTCAAACATAAGAAGGATTTTAGACAAACCCAGTAATTTTCAGTAGGTAGAGTGCGTGATGTGACGCGTGCATGACTGAATGCAGTAAGTAACATGTTCTGGGACCATTTAATGTTTTTCTTTACATTTTATTACTCTTAAAACAAGTTACATATTTGTGCATTAGCTGTTGTCACACATTATGCTCTCTTATTGTAAATAAATACATTTCAAACAATATCCTTTGCTTTATATTGTTACGATAATTATTATTATAGATAGGTGTTGTATATACTTTGGGTTTTTTGCCACTCCAGTGAAAACAATACAAGGTCATTATTATTATAGATAGATATCGTATAATTTGGGTTTTCCCACTCCAGTGAAAACAATACAAGCTCAAAGGTCATATGTATTGCTGAAAGAATTACTTTTCGAAACATTCCAAGCGGACATAGCAATACAATAGAATACAATACCAGTGATCATCAAAATCCAATGCAGATCTTCGAACAGGCTGATTAATTGTTCCCCGCCGCGTACTGGCAACTTGCCCATATGCATGAGTTGTAAATGACCCTCTAGTCTAAAACAATATACAAATAGATACATTCTGAATAAACAAACTCTGCAATATCTCGCTTCCGAAATATTGACATTAAGTACCTTCACACGCATATGGACCTTGTGTTTATGAACATAGTATTCAATATATAATTGTAAAAAGATTTAAGATTTAGACCAGTACTGATTTATGGCTACTACAAATACCCCGCTAGATACGATAGCCTAGAGTAGGGTTACCAGATGGGCGGGACTCAACGGAATTGTCCCGGAATGCGAGCGTATGTCCCAGGTCCCGGAATTTCCAAAAATGTCCCGAAAATTTGAAATTCGCATTAAAAATACGAATTTGAAATTTTCGGAATGCGCCGCGTCGCGCAAAGGTTTAAATTTCGCGCGCCTAAGCCGCTTGGTCAAGAGATCAATCAAAGTTCAAGTGGTATGATTTTAAACGACACACGTTGGCCCCACCCGCACCAACGGAATCCCGGAATCCTTGCTGACACTGACAAACTGTACAGCGAATTTTGCTGATTAAGACTGTCTATGACAGTATTTCAAAAGTAACAACAAACGACAAAATAGGGACTTAAATTTTAAAAAAAGAAGATTGTCCAAAGCATAGACAGTAACAGCCAGCAATGCTTTCTGTGAAAGAATTTTTAGTATCGTGTTTAACTTATGAACGAATGAACGAAACCATGAAGCTGGTATAGGTGGAACTGCAGACGAGAGTAAATTTTAGTTTGTCTTGTTCTGAATTTCTAAAAATGCTAGATTGACCAGATGGTCAAAAATTATTTACCAGCTGCCAAAATTAGTGATAAATATGTATATGTAGGTGAGATAAGTTAAATAAAGATATCCCTAATTGGCTTTATTTTTTTGTACCAGAATTCACGCCAGCAAATCTGGCAACCCTAACCTACAGATTAGGGTAATTCTCGCCTCTAATTCTAATTACCACTAGATCGAAATGTCGTCAGGAAACATGCATGCCCGTTTAATAAAATCTGGAGCACGTGTACCAGTCTGTGTACTATGTCCGGGTGATGGATTATGGCGAATAGGTATAAAACTGTATTTTTTTTTTTATTCTTCCACTTGATGAAATCTTCATATGCCTTTTCATATTTTTCTCTCGATTTCGGTAGTAACAGGTTTTCAGAAAGTATCTTTGCTTCTTCAGCTGGTTCTTCTGGTGGCGTTAAATCTAATTCACCTTCCAACGAACTAGTACTCATTGTTTATTAGACAACTTAAAATTGTGATAAACTTATGAGAACATAACATCCACAATACAGAGTAGGTATCTGATTTTCATTCCCGCCAATTCGACTGCGCGCAGTCTTTATTCTTTTTTTAAACTTTTAAAAAGAAATACACATTCAGCCTTTATAATAATAAATATCGTGTACCTAAAAAAAACCTAATTTATGTTAGTGTGCACTAAAAATAACCTTGCTACTGTCCAGCAATCTCTATTATTGTCGTGTTGGAAATTGCTGGCGTGCGTACAGAAAAGAGCCGATTGACGTATTCCTTTTTTAAAATAATGCAGCCATTTCCGAGCAAGTAGGAGAAAATATTTTTATAACAAAAAAAAAATCAGTTTTTCATACACATCGGTCATTTCATAGGTAAGCATCTAATACTTAATAATAGGTCAGGGAGAAAGTCTTTTCGTATTTTGTATGTATGAAGTTGTGATCCAATATCTTTGATTAAACTGTTTGTACCTGGCTGGTTATGATACCATTGAAAAGGTAACATTTAAAAGAAAGAAATAAAAAAACTGTTTACCGCCATTTTTCAATTGTTTTTCTGTCCAAGAAAATGAGTGAATCTAACGAAGAAATTCGATACATTTTAAAGTTTTATTACAAAAAAGGGAAAAATGCGAAACAAGCCGCGAAAAAAATTTGTGTCGTTTATGGTCCTAATGCAGTGTAAGTAAGAGTAGCACAAAGTTGGTTTAAGCATTTTCAGTCAGGAAATCTTAATGTTAACGATGCAGTTCGCTCCGGTCGCTCTGTTAATCATAAAGTTGATGCCATTTGTGAAAAAGTGTAGCAAGATCGGCATATAAGTAGTTACGACATTGCTGATGAACTGGGCATTGACCACAAAACAGTTTTGACTCATTTGAAAAATCTGGATTCACATAAAAGCTCGATATTTGGGTACCACACGAGCTCACTGAAAGAAATCTAATGAACTCGTTTGCGATTCTCTATTAAAACGCAATGAAACCGAACCATTTTTGAAAAGACTGATCACTGGTGATGAAAAGTGGAACACTTACGACAAGAACGTGCGGAAAAGATCATGGTCTAAGTGTGGCCCAAGCTCCACAGACTGTGGCTAAACCCGGATTAACGCGCAATAAGGTGATGTTGTGTGTATGGTGGGATTGGAAGAGCATCGTTCATTATGAGCTTTTACCGCCGGGCAAAACCATCGATTCGGATCTCTACTGCCAACAGCTGATGAGACTAAAGCAAGAAATTGAGAAAAAACGCCCGGAATTGATCAACAGAAAGGGTGTAGTCTTTCATCATGATAACGCCAGATCACACACATCTTTGGCCACTCAGCAAAAATTGAGAGAGCTTGGTTGGGAAGTGTTGATGCACCCACCATATAGCCCTGACCTTGCGCCCTCAGATTTCCACTTGTTTCGGTCTCTTCAGAATTCTTTAGGTAGTGTAAGGTTAACATCAAGAGAGCACTGTCAAAACTACTTGTCGCAATTTTTTGACCAAAAATCCCAAAATTTTTACAGCAACGGGATCATGTCATTACCTTAAGAGGGCAACAAGTTATAGAATAAAATAACATATATAAATTATAATTAAATGTAATTAAACTTTTAAAAAAAATGTCTTCAATTTGTATATAAAATACAAAGAAACTTTTTCCTCGACCTTATATTTTCTGTGACTGTGTACGCGTCGCTTGTCTATTGTATGTGAAAATAAAATCAATATAAAATAAGGCGGTTTTATTTAGCATCCCCATAGATATCATTATCTGACATAAACGATAATAACCCCATAAAATTTTTTAGTCCTTCGAGCCTTTGAACCAGCTACTTATTTAATTTTTCCTTCTATTCAAATGCGGCTTCAAGACTGTGGAGAATTGGCAGTAATCCAATACTTCAGATTAAAAAGATACAGCATACCTAAACCTTAAGATCTGTAGCACATCTCCGCCGAGAACTGCGGTTCGTGAAACGACTCAACATCCCTTGTGCGAAATGACAACACTCTGTCATCAGCATATGCAAAACAGTGAGTAATCTAAAGTAAATCGATTTCGTAGTTTCACTTACGCGGCGGAAGTGTACTATCAGCGTAAGGGCTCTACACACCGAAGCCACCGGCGGTTTAGGCCGCAGGGTTTATTTTAATTATATGTCTGCGGGTTGCGCTCCGCATGGGCAGGGCTAAGCAACGGACACAAAACCGCCGGGCATGTTGCGCCGGTGTGTAGAGCCCATTATAGAAACATTATGTCACCAATCATTGCCAGAAATGTTTAATGGATACGATTCCTCAATTGAGTAGTTCACTCATAAACACTGCTATTTGACATTTTTACCGGATTAACCTTATGCGAGAAATTCAATCAGTATTAAAAAAAACGGTAGAAAAATGGATTATTTGTATTTTTTAATTCCTGAACTTGTAACCGTAGACTACCTTTCCAATATATATTTTTTTAGCACTCATAGATAATTCAATAATTACCGTTTTTTCCATTTTACGTAAGGTTTTGACAAACTAGCGACTTATGTAAATGGACTACTCACTTACAAGATGGCATGTGAGACAGTAAAATAGATAATATTTTCTTAGGTTTTCGCGATTACTAGATTACTAGTAAAATAGATTATATTAAAACACATCGCTATAGAGAATTCATAGAAAAAAATATTACCTCTTGCTCCTATCCTGAAGTAGCGAGAATAGTACATGGCAGCAATGCGCAGGCGCCTTTCTGGCGCAAGCTCCGATAGTCATCAACACATTGCTGTGTAATTTACGTTCATCTTCTTCAAAATCATCTTTTATATCGTCGCCGCAGCCATTACCGCTTTCTAAACCTCTGGTAATGGCAACAAAAAAACGAATGTGATACCAAAATTTTAAATGCATAGTATGCATTTATTTTATACCGCGAACCCGTAGGCTGTGGAACGAACTGCCTCAAGAGATCTTTCCGTTATGCTACAATATGGGGTTCTTCAAGAGAGCTGTGAATAGGATTTTGCAAGGTCGGCGACGCACCCGCATACCCCCTGGTGTTGCAGGTGTCCATGGGCGGCGGTAACACTTACCATAACGTGGGACCGCTTGCTCGTCCGCCCTATAAGGGCCTATATAAAAAAAAAAATAAGGGCTCACGCGATAGTGAAAAAGACATTATGTTTGCTAATGAAAGGTAGCAGATAGTCGACTTGATAGTAAATGGAGTGTCGCTTAGCGTTCCTTTGTGTTTAATTTGAGCGTTTAACAGTGCTTACCTTGTGCCATCAGGTGGACCCAACCTACACTGGAGATATGTATTGAACACTTCAATACAGTGATTCACTAAGGTCTCATTGGGATATCCATCTGTTTCGTGCACCAAAGAACTCCAAGTGTGAAGTAACTTGTTCAAAGACTCTCTCCATACTGTGTCATCATTAATCTAAACGAATTATTCAAGTAAGATGAGTGAGATAAAACATACAAAAGGTGAAGCTACAACATTATAAGCAATTTAAGCTAGTAAGTTCGATAAGTAGGAGATTCAAAAATAAAATAACAGAATTAAATGATACTTTTTTCTTATAATCACAATAAAACAAAAAGGAATTGACCAGTCAAGCATATCTTAGCCAAACAGGGTTTCTAATACATACAATAGTTGAACTCAAAGGTATGTATTGAACTCAAAAACTTATTATGTTAACATATAGCTATTAATAGCTCAAAATTTTATGTTAAAAACTATTATAATCCATTAATGAAAAAATAACACTTACTCCTTCTTCGATGATTGAACCTCTGATGCAATGACAAGTTAGATTTGTCAAAGTTTGTAGAAAAGCTATTGGTGTAGCAGCTATCATAGCTGGAGGGAAGAATTGAGTTAACCTCCGATAAATATCAGATATCCCCAACAACTCTCTTTCCATTGGCTGTATGTTAGCCATCATATTCAAGAAACTGTTTACATAATTTTCCAAATATTGCTGTTTTAAATTGCTAGCAGAAACGACAACTCCACTTAAACTAGCCATCTGCACTAAACATGTTAACGATGGACTAGCTAAATCAGGGTTAGATCTCACATACATATGGATTTCAAAGAACACTGCAATCAACTCTGGTTGCAGTATTGTGTCCCGCCAACTGAGGCTCAAACGCAAAGCTGGCGCAGTGTCACTCTCATATATGGCTTCAAATGCACCAATCAAACGTTTTGGCAGCAGCGGGGAGACCTGCCCCCAGCATAATATCATTTCAAGTAACGTGAGTAGCTGCTTGGTCAATAAAGCCTGCTCCCCTTCCGGACGGTGTCCTGATCGGACTATTTGCTCTAATACACCTACAGTAAATCTAAATATTCTCTTCAAATCTAAAGCCTCAAAATTCTTCTTCAGTCGAAAGTGAACCTCCCACACCAAGCCAACATCAGCTGACTTGACAGTTATCGCATACTCCTGCATAATTGCCAAAATCAAGGAGCATGCTAACTTTTGTTCATTTATAGGGGAACTAAGGATTATTTTTTCCAACGCTCCAATAAAAGCTTTTCTATCTCTTCCTGCATCATCAATACTGCTTCTTTTTATTATGATGGCAATAGTCTGAAAATAATGTAAATATTTAATTCCAAATTCAGTTTGGAAAGCCTACATCCATATAAAAAATAAATTAATGTTATATACAATAGGGTGACTAGGTAAATTTCGAGATACTCAAATTTTGACCTGTATTGTTTTTAAAACATCATTTATTTAATATTCATATTCCGAAAGCCATTTAATCAAAAGGTAAAAATAAAAATGTTGTATTCACTTTTTTATTGCTTTTCGCGCGCTTTTCTTTGCAAACAATGGAATTCGAACGAGAACATTTTCGTGCAATGATGTTATACAATTTTAAAGTTGGTTTAAATGAAAGTAAGTGTAAAGATAGATTAGTATCAGCTTTTGGGGACCTCGCACCGTCCTGTGCAACAATTTTTAGATGGTTTTCTCAATTTAAATAAGGAAAATTTTCCTTGAAAGATGATGAGAGAAGTGGCCGTCCTGCGACTTCGTCAACAAATGAAAACATCGAGGCGGTAAAAAAAATGTTGCACGAAGACCCAAAAACTACTTACAAACAGATAGAGGAGACTTAAGATTTCATCGCCGGTCATCCAGCAAATTTTACATCAACACCATCAAGTCGAGAAGCTTTATTCGCGTTGGGTTCCTCATTCACTAACTGCTGAACAAAAACAAGCTCGCGTGACATGATCCAGGGAAATTATTGTAAAATTCGAAAATGAAGATGGACGGAATATATTTAATATTGTTACTGGAGATGAGAATTGGATCTATCATTCATTATGACTTATGATCCACTAACTAAGCAGCAATCAACGGTTTGGGTATTTTCAGACGAAGAACCTCCCATGAAGGTCAAACGTGGGGGCAGTTTGGGCAAAAAAAGGTGGCAACATTCTTCTCTGCGGTTGGCCATTTAGCGACAATTTCTTTAGACCCTCAAAAAACTGTTAATACCCAATGGTACAGTGAAGTGTGTTTAGCAACTGTATTCGAAGTGTAAAATCAAAAACGTCCTAAAACAGGTTTGAGAGGGATTTTCTTGCATCATGACAATGCACCATCTCACAAAACAAAAACTTACCCAAGAGTTTTTGAACACCACAGAGATCCAAGAATTGAGCCACCCTCCTTATAGCCGTGATTTAGCTGCATGCGAATCTCTTTCTCTTTCCAAAAGTAAAGCTTGGATTCCGTGGCATTCTTTTCGACAGCCCTGAGGACGCTCAGAATGCTTTTATGACAGCTGTTGAGGACCTCGCTAAAGAAGAGTATCGCCAGTGTTTTAAATCATGGTTTAGCTGTTTAGACGAACGAATCGCTGTATAGAGACTAATGGAGAGTATTTTGAGAAGGTGTAATAAAAATTTGAGTTGTAATCCAAATGTTTTTTTGTATCTCAAAATTTACCTAGTCACCCATGTAGTAACATTTTAAACTGCATGGAATTCTGGCATTGGTCATTTTATGACATTCCACTTGTCTTGAACCTTTTATTATCTGGTTCTTTTTCAATTATACCATATATAGTTTTTAAACATTTTGTTTAAAAATTCTTTAATGAAGCCAATAAGCAAATTGCAAATAATATATCTATGTAATGCTATGCTATGTATCTAATCTATATATCTATAATTCCAGCAATTTATCTAGTTTTTGTTGGAAAGGCTAGTTAAGGGACAAATAATAAAAATGTAGGTACTAAGTACTGGAACATTCTATTCTGAACATAAAAGTCAACATCAACATCATCATCATTATCATCATCGACTTTATTATTATGTATTACGCTAGCAGCTTTCGCTGAGGCTAGCAATCGGGGGGGTAGCCACATTACCATCGTAAGTAGTCACCACCGCCTGGGGACACTTGCAACAGCAAAGGCATGCCAGTGCTCTGCCAATCTTGCAGAACCCTGTTCACAGCTGTCTTGAAGAGGAATGAGAAAAATCGCAGATAGCAGTTAGTTCATTTCACAACTTTCGGGTTCACGGTATAAGGCCACGCAGTACGCACTTGCGGCTAACCACCGCGGCCAGCCGCATGCACAAAATTTATATAACAAAGCGTAAATCATGAGCTCTACATTTTGCCCCACTGCCTTTTAATCGCTTTTGTGGCTAGTTGCGCTTTTTAATTGCATAAGTGCGTACGTAGCCTAACGTCTTTTTGACTGCACTGTATGCAGCGAGTCTATGTCAAGCCAAGTCTATGCATAGCTTATCCTCTTCTTCTATAACATATGCTATACAGTTTTATCATTGATTGTAGCAACATTGTTGACTTCTTTAACTAATAACTCTTTTAATTGCATCTTTTTATGTCTTATTATTTCTGGCAACTTGCTCTAGCTTTATTTTTTAGTTTATTTTATTTAATTATATTCAATTATATCAATAATCTAGAATATAAATTTTATTTTCTATATTGACTTGCCAGTTGAAAAATAAAGAAAAGTAAATCCAAATAAATTCAATTAAAAATTTGTTATACTAGGTTGATCAATATATTTTTGGAAAAGTATTGAAACTTTAGGAAACGTATATCTAAATTGTATTTATTTTTCAGCGTAATCACGTGCTTTCTAACCTAATACACCTTGAATAACATTTTGAAAGTTGCTTAATTCCCTTGGAAAAAAAGGCTTGATCCTAGGTATCGAACGAAGACTTTACAGTGCACATGACCTCATCATCTCCGTGAAATTTTATACCACGCAAGTGTTTTTCCAATTTCGTAAAAAAGTGAAAATCACTAGAAGCTAGGTCCGGAGAATATGGCGAATACTGCATGCGGGTGGATGACCGATGCGCAGGTGCATTGTCATGATGAAAAATGATGAAAAGAGTGCCTGCACGCAATTTTCCATTTCGTTTATTTTTTATTTCCTCATGTAGTTTTTTGATCAATGTTGCATCATACTCTCCAGTTATTGTCTGTCCTTTAGTTAAATAATCGATCATAATGATACCTTCCGCATCCCAGAAGACCGAGGCCTTGATCTTGCCAACGGACACAGAGACCTTGAATCTCTTGGCTGGCGGAGAGGATGATCTCTTCCATACCTTACATTGGTTCTTCATCTCCGGGTCAAAATGGTGAACCCACGTTTCATCAACGGTCATGAAATATAGTCGAAACGATTCTGGGTCTCTGTCAATAATTAATTACCAAATTTTGCTTTGATATGTCTACTCACTGGAGCGATTCTCGTCGTTACAGACGGTTCTGCCGCGTTTAAATTGCGCGCAGTATGCTACTGTAGAATAAGACAGAGCATTGTCTCCCAAAGTAGATTGCAATTCTTCAAAAACACATTACATAGAAAAAATTAAAAAAAATTTTTTTTTTTAAATTTCATTTAAAAGTTCTTAAATATAAGTCAATATTATATTAAATACTTAAAGTTTATCATATTATATGTATGTTTATTTTTATTAAACAATTTTATTCGATTATTTGATTACAATTTTTTTCACCCCATTTCTAGAAATTCTGGACATTTTCGAATTAATTCCCATCACATTCATTTTCGAATTACCATCGCATTAGGGATAAAAAGTCAAATTTCCAGACTTGTAGGTGTGGCAACCCTATCTGTGGACGACTGGAGACAGGTGGATAATGATGAATTGAAAGCAATAATGGAAGCAGATTCATCTCAAACCAAATATGAGTTAGTAGCAGCCTTCGGCATAAGTGACAATGCAATATTAATTCATTTGCATCAAATCGGGAAAATGAAGATAATTTAAAAAGTGAAACACTTGGAAAGTGGGTACTGTATGAGTTTAAGTAAAGTCAATTGCATACATGCATCAAACCTTGCCTCACTTTGTTGATCTGGCACAAAAATAAAGGAATTCTGAATTGTATTGTCACTTGTGATGGAGAAGTGGATCCTGTATGGTAATCGTAAATGTTCATCACAATGATTAAACCCAGGAGACACAGCCAAATGCATCCACTCTTTCGCCATGATAATGTTCACCCATACACTACACAACAGACAGTCTGAAAGTTACAGGAGCTTCAACTGAAAACTTTCTGTCCCCACCGTACTAGTCAGACCTAGTCCCTAGTGATTTCCATTTTTAAAATTTGGATAATTTTTTACAGGGGAAAAATTCATCTTGGTGAGACAGCAAAAAATGCCTTCAGAGAATTCATTGATTTCCATCCCTGGAAGTTCTATAGCAGGGGCATCAACTATCTTACAGTAAAATGGCAAAAATGCATTGATAATAATAGAAAACAGTTCAATTACTTAAATATGTATATAATAATCATACAAAAAACAAATATTTGAATTTTTCCATATAAAATGGCAATTTCATAGGTAAGCAGTAATTAAGATTTAATTACAAAATTACGATTTTACATATTTAAACCTGAGAAATGACTATCAGATATTTTTGTTATTGGAATTTTTTTCTTTTCTTATGGGAGAATTTTTGTCATCTAATAACACCAAGAAACATCCGAATTCCATGAAATTATAGTTAAAGACATGAATTTACATGACAACAAAATGAAAAACATTGTATTTCAAAACAACTACAATAAAATAATTTACCTGTAAAAGCTTCTCTTTCAAAAATGGTGGTGTTTCCTTGCGCATAAGGTAGTTAAGAAGATATTCTCTCAGTGATGATATATAATATTCAGATAACAAGTTCCATTCTCTAATAATGGATGATTTTATAAGACCAGCAGCTTCAAACAGCACATAATCTGAATTAGACTTCTCCAGGATTTCTCGGCACAACTGATAAGGATTTTTGGTGCTACGAAATTCTAAAAATACGTTCTCTGCTTGGTGACGCTGCTGTGAAGTCACCAAATTTGGCGGCGCCTGAAAAACAAAAGAGTTACGTTTGCAAACATACGTGTTAGCCTATATGCAATTTATAGTCTAGATAAAAGGCAGTAGGTAGATACTTTACATTATTGTTAAACAGTGAAAGTAGGTATATATATATATATTTTATTTAATTAAATATATAAACAAAAAAATAACTACCATCAGCATTTGGGCCGCTGCTTCTAGTGTTTGTATAGCACTGTCGCTCATTGTTTGTATTTATTTAGCGATTATGCACAAAACGTAATGAAAAGATGAATTGGAATTAATATATTTGCTAGTTTCAAATCATATCACAAATAGTAACGGTACCAAAGTCACATAATTATTGATAAATATGTAGCGATCCTAGTAAAAATATCACCTATTTTCTTTTATAGAATTTTTACATGTCAATTCAATTGTCTTGTCATTCTTTGCGAGTCAACAGTCAACATGATGTTAATTTTATTGTTTATGTATTTGAAAGGCCTGAATACAGAGGTATTAAGCCTTACTTTCAAAATAATTAACATCATATTCAGGCTTTAAATATGAATAAAGATTCAATTAAAGATTCTGGAAAGTACAATAATGATAATCTCTTTATTTTCAGACATTAGTCCATACAATTAAACAGGTAGTTAAATAATAGCTATGTACAATAAACTTACATTATTAGTTGAATAAACCTCAAACATACGTCGTTCGAGGGTACTTACATAAGAAAATAAGCATTGTTGATCACTTTGTTTATACCATAGCATCTTATTCATGTAATTTTCTAGTGAAAATAGAAATAAAGAGACGAATATATATAATTAAAATTGAAAAATCACAACCTTACTGGAGCAATCGAGAAGGAACACGAACTCAGATAGTTTTATAAAAATGCTTGTGTATAGGTAGATTGGCATTTATTTGACTAATCAATAGTTTTTATTCATTTATTGATAAACTAAATATAAATCAACAATAATCATTCAATCAATAATCAATTTATTCATACAGGTTTATTGTGGATTTATAGCACTCTTACTTTGTCAAATTTTCCAATTTTTAAAAGGAACAGTATAAATGCAATAAAAATATGACAATAACTCCGTTTTACATCATAATAGTCTATCAAGTAGTCTTAGGGTCCGTTCACATAGACCGGTTCGGAGAGCAGAGCAAATTTCGATCGTATTTAAAATATAATTTTAGGACATTGAAATAAGATTTATTTTTACATTTCACATCTTTTGTGATAAGAGGATGTTCGAGAGTCGTCCCAATGCGCTCAGTGTGAAACATTAAGAGCAGCTGACTGGCTCCCCCTGTTCGCGTGCTCTTTAGCGCTCGAGCAGCCAACCGACTCCGTTCGCGTGCTCTTTCACGCTCGCGCAGCCGATTGTGTCCGTCCAAATATTTTTAACCCATGTTTATTTTGATCTTCTTTAAATAATGCTGCTAATAAATATATTTCTTCATCGGAACTATCTAAATACATGTTGCGACTTGAGAGTACATGTATTAACACATCAAAAACAAAAACTAGACTGCTACGCCCTGGTTTCGAAAGGAATGCTCTCGATGTTGAGAGTATGATCCAAGAGTATACGCTCGGCTCCGAGAGTATCCGCTTTAGCCATACTCTCCCAGGCGGTCTATGTGATTTGGCTCTGTCGGCTCGGAGCGTCGCCAGACCTCCAGTCTGTGTGAAAAAACAAGCGCTCTCGGATGCCCTTCGAATAGGTCTATGTGAACGGACCCTTACTCTTACTCTTTTCGTGTCATTTTGGAGACATTTTCCAAAAGAGCTTCAATTTCTGTAGCAGGAATCTGTCTAAATGAAGCCATGATGTTCTTTTATCTAAAAATAACGAACAATATACAAAATTAAAAATAAAAATGAACAGAAAGGCACCTTAGTAAAAGAATGTAACGAGTGCAAAAGTTACACAAAGCACAATCATATTATGTCACATCGACGTATAAACACATAATATGTCAGAAATGACGGTACTTACCGATATGATGCAACCATCTCATGACTACTGAGTTGACTCAAAAGGGTAAAAAAATTAAACGAAGAGTAAGAAAGAGAGTGAATATTCGTCCACATGCATGTCGGATGGACGGTAACTTCTAAGGTTAAGGTCATCGGTGAGTATCGGTGCCCCTGGTACCTACTTGAACTGTTGCACCACTTGAACTGGTAGTCCATTTAACCAAACCTTGGGCACCTTCTCCAGCGCAGAATATCAACATCTCAGTTTTGGAAACATTATACCTACTTTACACTTTATTTTTAGTTATTTGATAAATCTCTTTATTTAGAATTTTATCCCGCGACGAAACTTCGAGAGAGACGTTTAAGCTTATTGATCGGACCTACCGTCAGAAACAATGTTTCAGTACCGTGCGTCATAACTCTGTTCTATAATAATAGACGATGAAAAGAGGTGATCCCAAATGCTGCTTAGTCGAGCTGAATAGGTCTATCGGCCTCTGTAGAAGTAGTTGTATGTAGGTACTAACATAAGAATAAATAATAACTAACTAATAATAACTATAATAACATTTAAATGATATGGCTTAAATTAACGCCGCATGCATTTTCGATATATGTTCAGTTTCTTTAGCTCTTTAGTATAAAAACAATTTTAGATAGGTGTGACACTCATGTCACAATACTTATATTGCTTTGCTGATGTTATACCAACACACAGCTCCACAATCTTAGGTATAAATCTGTAACAAATACCCGCATACCCCCTGGTGTTGTAGGTGTCCATGGGCGGCGGTAACACTTACCATCACGTGAGACCGCTTGCTCGTCCGCCCTCTTCTCTATAAAAAAAAAAAAAAAACATCTTAATATTATGCACATTAGAAAACTAGCGTTAGCGATAACCGATAACGGCATACTCGTATGATAACGAGGCATTGTTCTTTATTCATGGATATTGTATAGGTAATTATCATTAAGATTTGTAAAATTAATAAAATAATATAAAAAAAACGTTTTTTTTTAAAAAACAAGTTTTTATGCAAGCCATGTACTAAAACGAATAAAATAAGTTTATATTGAATTATTTGTTCTCAACAAGCTTGTCGCGCGAATTGTAAATGGTACCTACTTTTATGAATATTAAGCTTGTTTTTAAAAAACGTTTTTTTTATATTATTTCATTTACACCTTTTTAGTTAGAAATATTTCTCAATCTATTTATTTCAAGTAACGCATCATTACGATAGAAAGTCATGCCTTGTTTTGCAAAGTTTCATGTGCATGCTACTAACCGTTGAGGAGTGCCCTCATGAGGAGACATCCTGGCTGCAGCATCAGTTCATGGTGTAAATCATGTTTTGCTATCAAAATTAAACCTACATGCAAAGTTACGTATCTCTGCTACTAATCGTTGAGGAGTGAACTCATGAGGAGACAATCCTGGCTGCACCATCAGTTCGTGGCGAAAATCATGTTTAGCTATCAAAATTAAACTTATATTCAAAGTTTCGTGTCCGTGTTACTAACCGTTATCCTGGCTGCAGCATCAGGTTGTTTCTATCATTTTAGTGTATTGTCATTAGAACTGAACAAGCATGCAAAATTTCAAAGTCGTAAGTTTAGAGGAAGTGGTTCAAATTTGGTTTGCAAGATTTGTCCCAAACATACTAACAGGTGAAGTTAAATAAAAGCTTGTAAAAATATGCTTTTATCAATGCCTGTAAGTAACCAATAGTTGTTTATTGGTATATGAATGTGACATTAACTGAGAAAAGGGACCTTATTGTCGTTAACAGATATTAGAAATTGAAAAATTAAACAAAAAAATTTTTTTTTGGTTTTAATTGTTTGCTAAAAAGTCAATCATGTCAGTCACACTATTCAGATTTGTATTAGTTTAAACACTTCTGTATGTGAACTATATGAACTGTATGAAATTGTGCTTTGAATATATAATAGGGGTTAAAGAATGAAATTGCCGTTTTATAGTAATAGATACTTTGAATTGACATAAAACCTTCATGGTGTGAGATTTTCGAGTGAAACTTTTTTCACATGATACCTATGAGGTTCTTGTTTTAAAAAATGTGCAACATTCGATTTTCGACTTTCAATTGTTTTTTTTATTCAGCTTAGACGGGAAAGATGGATACTTCGAAAATCCGAGTAATCTTTGAATAAGAGTTCCGACGCGGAACTAACGCGGCAGTAATGGCTCGCAATATCAATGCTGCGTTTGGAGAGGAGACTGCTAATGAACGAACCGTGCGTTTTTGGTTTAAACGCTTTCGTAATGGAAACTTCGACTTGAAGAACGAACCACGTGGAAGACCGCCCACACAGGTCAATAACGCTGAATTGAAGGAGATGGTGGAAGCCGATCTGAGTCAAACTACCCAGGAATTAGCAGCATGGTTTAACGTTACCTTACCTACAATAGTGACTCATTTGCATCAAATCAATAAGATAAAAATATATGAAAAATGGGTGCCTCGTGATTTCACTGATCTGCAGAAAGAAACGCGTGTTGAAACTTGCATTGCCTTGTTGAATCGGTACATAAATGAAGGAATATTGGATCGAATTATGACATGTGACGAAAAGTAGATTCTTTACGATAACCGAAAGCGAAAAATGCAATGGCTGACCCCAGGTCAAACGCCGCAACAGTGCCCTAAGGCAAAGCTTACCAATAAAAAGGTAATGGTAACTGTTTGGTGGTCTATTCATGGTGTTATTCACTATAGTTTTCTCAGGTCTGGTCAAGCAATAACAGCAGATGTTTACTGTGCCGAACTTCGAACAATGATGGCGAAACTAGCAGTGAAACAGCCCAGACTCGTGAATCGATCTTCACCATTATTGCTCCATGATAACGCAAGACCTCACACTGCACGAGAAACCGTTGTAACTCTACAGGAGCTGCAGTTAGAAACCATACGTCATCCTCCGTACTCGCCAGACCTTGCTCCAACGGACTACCATTTTTTTCGTGATTTGGACAATTTTCTACGTGGTAAAAAATTTTCTTCCCAAGAGGCAGTACAAAATGCTTTCACACAGTTTGTCGAATCTACATCCCCAGAGTTCTATCGCAAAGGCATAAATGAACTTCCGATTAGATGACAACACTGTATAGATAATGAGGGTAAATATTTTGATTAAATAAATATGTTACATTTTAGAAAAAAACGAGTTTTAATTTTTCAGTACAAATCGGCAATTTCATACTTTAACCCCTAATATTCATATTCATATATCTAAAATAAATGTTAGAGTATGTTTCTACTTAAAAAGAATCGAAATCTTATCCGAAGTCGGTCCATGACTTTGCTAAGATAATATCATCTGTTACATTATTTAGGAGACTTATCTACATTTAACATTATACTTTTAAAAGCATTTTTACTTATATAAAGATGTATCCTTACACATATATACCATATATTTGGATAATTCTAGATTGGCTTGAAAAGTTGTGCACCCAGATCCATAAAATATCACCAAAAAGTAATCCCCCCCTTTTGCATGGCGGGAATTTTTGTTTATGAAAAAAAATTGTATGACATATGTACCTATTTTACATAGATATATCTTGTGTACGTACATATTTTAAAAATAAGTTCCAATCTCTATATATTTGACCTACTCGACAATCATAATCACAATTATTAAACCATCCCATCTATCGGGACGCCCTCCGGCCAGGTAGACCGACGACTTGAAAAAGTTGCCCAGAGTGGTTGGATGAAAATAGCCGAGGATCGTGTGGTGGCGGTCCTTGGGAGAGACCTATATCCAACAGTGGAGATAGATAGGCTGATGGTATGGTATCCATATTTTTAGCATGTGAATTCTGCAATGTCGGCAGCACACAGTCCTGGTTAAAGGTAAAATAATACATATATAGATTGGTACTCTTATTGCTATTATGAGCAGTCGTAAAATCACTTTCTGTTTATCTGCCTCGTCCTAGTACAAGTCCTAGTGCGTTTTTTAGTCCAAGATATGTTTCTGCTTCTATAAAAAAATAATGAATCCCTATTTGTTTATATTTAAAATGAAAACTTGTATTTATGATGTGAGGCTGAGCAGCAGGTGGCTCATCTTATGGGTGATTATGGCTGCCACCATCACCTTTAATTAAACAGCAGTGGAGATGCAAGTGTACTGCCAGCCTTACAAAATCCTGTTCATAGCTATCTAAAAGAACACTATCGTAGTTTGATGGGAAATCTGAATGTTAGTTTATTTCACAAATTTAAGATTGTTTGTAGGTAAGATTGTTGAAGCAACAGATAAAAGTGTTGAATAAAATGCTGGGGAATGACACAGAGCATTTTATATTTAATATGTAGGAAAATTCTCGCATTAAATACAAAGAAACTGTTTTTTTAGGTACCTTGTTATAATTTGCGTCAGCTTTTCGATTTTTTTTTATTTGTTTTCCTGTTCTATTATTTGCAATCGTCTTTCAAGTAAAGGTATGTTCAATCGGTGCATACTTAAGAATTGTCCATTAAGGAATAATACTGGTATGTCATGCCTGTAAAGTCGCAACCATCTCACATTTTCTTTTTCAGTAATATCAAACTTTTGAATTATTAATCTATTTTTGAATGGCTCTAGCTCTTCCATAACTATGTCACATAGAGGACATAGACCTTTTGTGTAGAAAGTCAAAACAGGAGGTCCATTTACTGTTTGAGCTCTGTAAAAAATTTGGAACCTACATATAATTTCTATTTTATAATAAAACAAAAATTATTAACACTGATTTTTATTCGTCCGTTTCATAAAATTCCATAAACCATAAACATTTTAATACACAACTCAGAAAAATCTATTCACAGTATTTGTAAAAAACTATATATTTTCAACAGTATATAAAATTAGGTTTAAAGCTAATACCTATCTAATTTAACATACAAGAATACAACACTGTATATTTGCAGCAAATAATTGAAAGGCACAGTAATACAGAGGTAATAACAGAAAATGACAAAATTGACTTACAATTTTTCAATCATGATAGATGAAGCCCCACCACCACCGTTGCAAATAGCTGCAACACCTTTTTCGTCTTTCTTTAGAGCATGACATAAATGTACAACAATTCTTGCACCAGACATGCCAATAGGATGTCCGAGGCTCACAGCTCCTCCATGAACATTAACTTTTGCTGGATCTAACCCGAGGAGTTTTTCATTGGCAACAGAAACCACACTGAAAGCTTCATTGATCTCCCAGAGAGCTACATCCTCCTTTGCCACACCAGTTCTGTTCAATAGCTTAGGGATTGCCACAGCTGGTGCAACTGGGAAATCAATTGGATCACATTCACCATCTGCAAAGCCAACTACACGAGCCAGAGGCTTAATATTTAGTCTTTCTGCTGCTTCTGATGTCATTAACACTAATGCGGCAGCACCATCATTCAAGGTTGAAGCATTACCAGCTGTAACAGTTCCATTCTCTCTTTGGAAGACAGTTGCTAACTTACTAAACTTCTCAAAGTTAACCCTTTTGTATTCCTCATCTTCAGCAAATATGACTGGTGGAGCCCCTTTCTTCTGTGGCACTGGTACTGGTACTAATTCATCAGCAAAAACTTTAGATTCATAAGCAGCTGCACTGCGTTTATAGCTTGATATAGCATAATCATCCTGTTGCTGTCTGTTAATATCCAATTTTTTGGCTGTGTTTTCAGCACAGTTACCCATATGGAATTTATTATAGACATCTGTAAGACCATCCAGGACAATACCATCAACTAATTGCATTCCGCCATATGTAGTGTCACCTCTCTTTAGGTAAAAAGGTACATTTGACATAGACTCCATTCCTCCAGCTAGTATAACATCCTGAGCACCAGTTTGTAAACCTTGAGCAGCCAACATTATGGATTTCATGCCTGAAGAACACACTTTATTTACAGTTGTGCAAATTGTGCTCTTTGGGAGACCAGCGTAAATCACCGCTTGTCTGGCTGGCGCTTGTCCCATATTGGCAGAACATACATTGCCAATATACACCTAAAAACAATTGAATGTAAATTACCATATAGAATGCAAAACAAATGGCTATAAATTGTATGTTAATGATACATCTTAAAATTATACTTGCATGACCTTCCTTATACATATGTCTTTAGGTATTTACATGTGAAAATATTATCAAACAAAACTTCAAAAAGAATAGAAGTCCATATTGAGTTTATGTCATGAAAAGTGTGATAATTCAGATAAGAAACATGATTTATCATATCAATATATGATATGACTTTTTTATTACTAAATCATGTATCATAAAATCACTCATTACAAAAGGCAATAAGAATAAAGATAATTATGCCAGCATTATTTTATGAAATTTCAATTAAAACATTGTAATATATTTATAAAAACAAGTTAGGAAAGCCCATACGTTTAGCTTATGACATGCTGTTATACATTCCTATGAAATAAAGGTATACTTTTCTTCTATTTCAACTGCAGATGAGTAGTAAACAGGTGAAAGTAGGTAAAATCAATTAACCTCCTTAACTTCCTCCTTTGGAATACCGGCTCTTTCTATTGCTGCCTTAATTGCGACGGCACCCAACTCCGAAGCTGAGAGACTCGCAAGGCTGCCCCTAAATGAACCGATGGGAGTCCGCACAGCTGATGCTATTACTACTTCATTCAGGGAAACATTCGTAGAGTACGCCGCCATCACTTTCAATAACTACGAATTAAACAATGTTCATAAACTTTCTAGTATGTAATATTCTAATACGATTATGCAAAAACACCATAAAATCGGAATTCGGAACTATTAAACGTTTATTTAACGAACCTACTAGTGTAGCAGCCCATACACGACTGACAGAGAAAAGTAAAGTTAGTGAAACACGAACCTTTGCTGGTTGCATTTTGATGCTAATTAACCTACTTCCTCTAAGAAAAACCATGATTATTCTTTTGTAAACCTTTAGTATTCTATAATGCACTAACTACAACAAATGGCAAGATCGAACAAATATTACTTATCGGTCTAAATTATTAAAACATTTACAAGTTATCTTTCAACAAAATGACTTCATGATACTAAAGTGAACTCTACGACGTACACATTATGCTCAAAATTCCATAAAAAAATATTGATATATAGTATCTTAATACATTGTATTTTGAAGAAACTTTGACCCCTTGATGAAAGGTTCTTTGTCGTGTTTGTACTATGATGTTTTATTCAAGTAAAATGTATTATATACTCTGTGCTGTTTGTGAATAATCATCATAAAATTTTTAGAAGTTTAAGATCGTTAAATAAATTATCCGATATTTTCTTTAACAAAATGACGATAAATGGATAATGGATAGGTACGACAATCGGTACCGTACAAAAATGGATATCTGATTTCCTAACAGTTATGACAGCAATATCGCCTGTCCAACAAAACGTGGCACAGACACAACGGTATATTTGAAATTCCTTGCATGGCAACGTTTGTTGAGTTTATAATGTACTGTGCGCGCTGATAATATTAAAATGACTTTATGACGGGAATTCTTTTTTTCGGCATGGCTAAATTCTTGTGGCCTTTCAAGAATCACCGGACATGTATGTTTTAGGGCGAGCTCAGAAGGCGCTAAGCCTGGAGCAAAAAGTGTGCGCAGCAACGAGTCTATGAGCTCCTCTGCCCGTAAACTTCGCGGAAGGAACGCACCTCGGCATAGGGCGTAGCTTTGGGAGGGTACCCCGGGATCACGAGTCAGTGAGAAGCGCCCAGGCACATGTCGATACCTAGTAAGTGTTGGCTGAAGTGCGGTGTGTTCATGGTGTAGCGAGGGTGACGTCCTCGTCTCCGCCGGCCGGGATGATGTGTATGTGAAGTATAAGAGAGTAGTGTAATGTGTGAGTCCTATTGGGTATTAGTACTATTATTATCGGGTATTAGTACGGGTATTATTATTAGTACTAGGTATTAGTATCTGATATATAAAAACTTTGCAGTTACGACATGTAGAATAAAAAAAAATATTTTCGTATAAAAACAATTACGATCACCAAAAATATAATTAGTAAAACAGCTGGCTTGGTAATATTCAGTTTTTTATCCTACTCTTGAAAGGCTAGGCCACAAGAATTTAGCAATTGCAAAAAAAAATAGTACTAGTAATAATGTTAATGAATATGCTTCCGACGGAAGTGATGATGATATATGATTAACATAGGTACTTAATAGACATATAATACTTAACTTACAGTAAATAAATCTCTTTTATAAAAAATAATGTAAATGATGTTTTTGTAATTACCTTTAATTAAAGGTTTAAAAGTTAATTTATGTAACTTATTATACACATTTTTTCCTTTTTTAAAAGTAATTTACAAATATCTCAAAAAATCAAATCTTGAAATAATAATTTCTTATTATAGGGATAAATGTAACAAATCTAAAAAGAAATACGTACTTGCAAGTGATTTATTAGAACTTTTTCTATAAGAGTTTATACTCGTAATTATTATTGCAAAAAACGCAGCGAGCTGGATGTCTGGCAGTGGTATTTCTCGTATCTAGGTACCTAATTTAATGCAATAAATAAATGGTATATAGGTACGAATAAATGATATAGGGTAGCTTTTTCGACAATTTCGAAAATTATTTATATTAAAAAATCGGCGATATAGGAGCTTTAACCCTTTTTTTCTCTAGCCGTATCCTTTAAGACTTTTATACCTATAATTTATACCTACCTATAATTCTTAACGACGCGACCAGCAAATTATATAAGTACCCAAGTTGCCACTAGCTCCCTATCTAAATCACACATAAAAATGTGTGATATTGATATAGAATAGTCGGTGACTCTTGAAAGGCCACCAGGGCCACAAGAATTTAGACCTACACGATGTTAAGACAACTCAAGGTTTTTTAGCCGGTAGGAGTCCGGCACTACCTGGGTCCCCTTCCCAGGTGTCCCTTCCAAGACCTAATGTTGCGGTGTATAGATATGAGGGGTCTAATAACAAAGACGGCAAAGTCCCATGTAATGCCAAACGCCGATTTTCATTTTATTGGCTTGGTTAATTGACTGGTATTAGCTTAAAAGGGTATTCAGGGGTCTAATAACAAAGGCGGAAAATTCCACTAAACATAATTTTAACATATTTCAATGTGACTCAGTGAGAAAAGTGTTGCTAAAGCCAATAAAATGAAAATCGGTGTTTGGCATTACATGGGACTTTGCCGTCTTTGTTATTAGACCCCTCATATTATGAATCATTTTTGCTCATTTACATTCATTCATTTGCTATTTTACTCATACTCATAGTACCTACCTAGCTTCTACATAGTCGAATATTGAGGTGCAAAAATAACGGATTGTCTTCATTAAACTTACAAGAAAGTGTGTATTATATGGTAATTATTATGGTTACTACATCTATAAAATCACGGATAATGCAGCGCTTAATCGGTATTGGTTAGAAGAAACAGCTTCTAGGATTTGGTTTGAACCCAGCATGAAAAGCGACACGTATGTGTTCTGCAGGTACTGTTCAACTGATATTTCAACAGTAAATAATGGTAAAAACGACATATATCGACACACGAAAACAAAAAATACATAAATTGTATCCCTAGTTCCAGTAGCTGACAAAAATCGATGGAATGCTACTTACAGAAAAATGTAACTGAACATTTTTTTCTTTCGTAACTGAACATATTGAACCCCTATTATAGATAAATCTTACAGAAAACATGTTACACATACAGGATAAATACAGATTAATTCAATTATTATATTTACCGATTATTTAGAGATTTTAGAATTCGAAATACATTTATTTTCTCTATAGCTTTCTTCATCTGGCTGCGCTGCGATCCATATATCCATTGTTTTGCGAAGTGCACTCTATTTGCAAAATTATGAGAGATTTATCACGGATGAAGGGCGTCGAACGATTGAGATAAACTAAAACACTATTCACGCAGCCGTGCCGGATAACCTGATTCGATGATCGAATCCGGCTCCCTAATGTTTGTGTCCGGCCTAAGTTTAATGAATACCTGAACGATTGAACGAATGAACGTATCAACTCACAGTACCTACCTAAACCTAAAATCTTTGAAATCTTTTGAAGTGTAGAGTGTCATTTCATTTATTTGTTTTTATTTTTTATGATAAAGTAGAACTAATTCTAATCAAAAAGTAGTGTACTTGTAGGTATAAATATTTGAAACAAGTGAATGCGATAGCAACTTTAGTTAAAAATGTGGTGCTACTGATGGATTGTTACAATGATAGATGGCAAAAAATAGGGTAATCGGGTTAGTGTTTTATTATCCATACCTAAATATTAGTTAATTTTCATGATATTATAATAATGTGCCTTTCATTTTCAAAAACAACTTAATATAGTTTTTTTTAAATTTATCATAGAAAAGTAATGTAGACATGTTACATGCGACTTGTTCTTATAAGACACTTCTTCAAGGTAACTAGTTGAACATCCTTGAACATGGGTGGTTCTCAGATGCGCTTAGCATGTTCCAACTTTTAAGTAGATTAAAAAATTGAATTAAATATGCGAAGTGTGCATCCTCGCTTCTGACCCATATAATTTGTTATCAGATGTGAATGCATTATCTCTAAAACATCAACTGTCTATATCTTATCAGTATGATTGTATTGTTACTAAATGTGTCATAGGATGCCATCAATATGAAATTACCAAATGTATAATATAATTTGAGGTCTTCATTGAAAAATGTGAAGACAGGCATATCATGCCTGCTTAGATGCTGTAACCGTAACTTTACTTGCTTATAAGACCAAACTAAGGAATGTCTGATTCATGCCTAAAGACTTCATTGAAATTCAGGTTGGACTTTCTTAGATTAAACAAACAAATACAATTGTTCTTAACTATAATACATAATTTAGTATAAATGATTGTATAAGTGATATAAATTATGATAAAGTTTTTAAATGGTGAAGCATCATCATTCATCAACTAAAAAAATAAATAATATATACCCATCATATTATTTATTTTCTTAGTTCTTCTTTTTAGATCATAAACTTGTGTTCATTATTTGAATTGCATTACTTGTATAATTGGATCTTACCAATATCATTCACATAGGACATATTCAAATATTGTTGCAAATTGTTTCTTTTGCTTATCACTACACTGTTAACGTTTAGCTATGTTGTGTGATAATTATACACATTAACAAGTTAATTCACTTGCAAATATGTACTTACATTGTGTCATCCATTTTACACCATGCATAAGCTGCGGAAAATCATCTCTTCACAATATTGTGCGTACTTACTTGGGTTATGTGAGTTAAGGTCTCAATAAGTGTTAATTTCATGTTAGGAAACAAAAGTATTGTGTGTACATTTTTGTTACAGGGTTTTCACCACAAAGAGCAGGCTATGACTTAGGCCATGCAATAAAAATGGAAGTGGTAAACATAGAAGATGGCAGATATGAGCAAAGGGATAATATTCCAGGGAGCAGTGCAGACAGTGATGCTTCCTGTTCAGAGAGTAATGATCAACTGAGTGACACAGACAAGACCTCAGATGATGAAGATCTCAGAGAGGATCTCCAAAAAACTATCCCCGAGTGTTACAAGTCTGATTCAAACTTTACATCACACAAATCTAATAATATCACAAGTGATGAAGAGGCAACTGCTTTGTGCCAGTT
The DNA here is from genome assembly GCA_914767545.1 of Sesia apiformis. Classification (NCBI taxonomy): domain Eukaryota; kingdom Metazoa; phylum Arthropoda; class Insecta; order Lepidoptera; family Sesiidae; genus Sesia; species Sesia apiformis. The sequence continues at coordinate 6,241,545 of OU611958.1, forward strand.
CATGGATATATTGAATGATTTAGATGAAGTTCTAGATAGATCTCTTCTTGCATGTCTTGATGATGGCACAAAATCATTTGACAGTGATGAGGAAGATCTCATTTGTAAAATCAAAGGGTGCATTAGTGATCCTATTATGCAGTCTGATTACTCTGAAGCACCAAGTTCAATTGATGATAATACTCAAATAGTAATGTGTGCATACACACCTTCAGAACCTCTTGCAGATCTTGAAATGGAGCAGAGTAATACAAACCCTCAACATACTCTTGGTCGGTCTAAAAGCTTTTCAGAGGTATCAGAGCCTCAGAGGCAAGCTTTGGTGTCACCACTAGAGAGAGCAAGCACAACTAATGATAATTTACGTAATTCAATGAGAAGACTGGATCCCATAGTTCTCCCAGCGATTTCTGCACAGGAAACGTCATGTGAGCCATTAACACTGCCTGTGATACTGTTCTTAGACCATGTGAATATGAGGCCAACTAGTGCGCCCATACAGTTGCAAGTGACAGCTGCAAATCTTAGTAGTGATGGGGCTTCTGGACCTCTTATTGTCGGTCGTCGGGCTTTGCTCATGAATCGAACCCTTTCATTGCCTTCACCTGGAGAAAGTGATGTCACTACTGGAGATTGGACAGGTCATAATACAGCTAGAAGTACTGCTAGGAGTACTAGTATGTCTAGTTCCTCAAGTGAGACATTAGCAGGTGTTGCTCCTGTCAATCAGACTACGCCCAGTGCCACGGAAGAGAGGTATAAATTTGTTTATTACTGTAACATAAGTTTGCTGCCTGTGTAACTTCTTTAGCTGCACTACACATTTTTTTTTCAAAAGAAATTGAGTTTAACCTAACTTGAGTTTAAATGATAAAAACCTAATGAACTATGGTTGTGTAAAAAATACAACAAATGATTTTATTATTATTAGTCAAAAGCATTTTTTTTGTTACAGAAATGAAGAGACTGAAGAACCTCCTTTTGGAGTTTGGCCCCATCGCATGAGTGCAATGCTGGCGTGCCTCAGTTGTACTGTAGGAATATTTAACATTTCCAGATTTGCAATATTCAGTGTTCATTTTGGTGGTAAAATTATTTTTGATTTTTTTTTTGTCAATAATTTACTCTTGTACAACTTCATAATTTTAAATTAGGATTCCTCTTTGATTGAGTAATGGCTTATGACTAGTTATGACGTTATTTCAATTAAACACCTTTGTTATATCAAATTGAATATTATCAGTATTAGAACATTCTTTTTACATTCGTGCATTCCATTACAATGTTAAAAATGAGATTAAGCAGGTTTTCTAGTCAATTCATTGATAAGAATAAATAAGTTTACATTGCAATTTTTTTTTCAGCAAGCTTCATAGTACAGTTTTTTATACTGTCGCTTTTGATCGGTATACCATTGTTTACATTACACCTATGCCTTGGGCAAGTGTTGGAGTCAGGTCCAGTGGACATGTGGAAGATATCGCCGATATTTCAGGGAGTCGGCGTTTCATTGCTTCTCACACAGGCAGTGATCGGGATGTACAGCATAATAGGGCTTTCATGGATATTTGTCTACTTCAGAGATTCATTCATAAATTCTGATGAAAAATACAAGTGGGCGCTGCCTCACGAATTTAGTTTTGAAGGTATGTTTTGTTTGAAGGTGTTGAAGCTATGAAAATCACTTTGGTTAGTCTATGTATATACATAGACTAACCAAAGTGATTTTCATAGCTTGATTTACATATATATATTATTTAAACAACTTTCTTATACTAGGAATGTGCTTAAATGGATAAAAGGATTATCAAATGGAAGTTTTCAAGAAGATAGGTGGCATATTTCCTTATAATTTAGTTTGTAGACCTTATCAAAAAGGTGCGGTTTTGATGAGCACAACTCAACTCTTCCGTTAAATCTGTTTTTGCACCGCCATTATTCAGAATTAATTACGTTTCAAGGTCATTTAAAATCAGATCCTGGCAGTGTTTAAAATATTTAAGAACATGGATGTATTTATTTTTTCATTTAACTTTTATTTATTCATTAACTTTTTATTTAACTCTTCTCTTTTCTTATCAATATGGATGTATTCCAAAAACACATTAGCTGTTTTAACAAACGCTCATTTTACAATAGCTCTACAAAACTAGGCGAGAATAAAGGCCTAAAAATAAATAAATCATAATATTTTTAGAAGTCTGCCATTGAATTTTGTACATAAATCAGCAAATGTTATACAGGAAATATCCCTGAAGGTCGAACGAAGCGGCAGTCAATTTAGCCAATTACTTTTTCGCGCGAAAACACAACAAGGAAATCAATGTGAGATGCTCTCTGTTCTGATTTCATTAGGTATTATTGTTGACCTTGTTTCCTAATTTGCGGTATTGTTTGCGGTTTTCTATTACCTATGTAATGATTGAATATTATGTAATGTAAGGTTTAATGATTATGCAATGGAAAATATGTTTCTTTAAACTTATTTCATATTGGAATTTTGAAGAACTTTGGTAGTGAAGTAAATAAAATCTAACTCAATGGGATGGTCTGTCAACATATCTTTACCCGCTTAACCACACTCCTATACAGCTTCTTTCGAGGTTCGAGTTTTCTTTCGAGGGTTAGAGAACAAATGGGCTATTTTCTTAACCTAGACGCAGTATACACTAAGCAATCTTCATTATTATCCCGTTTTATGGCATTTTATGGCCAAAAAATAATAAAACTGCCTCATGGTGACAGGGGAGGACTTTGTCATATTATCAGGCTAATGTCGAACCACAAATATTTGTTTTGGTACCAAGATAGTTTGTGTTCACCTGTTTTTATACAGTCATATATTTATGTCTAGACCTACGCACTCGGAATTCATTTTACAGTAATTATTACGTATTTTTACAGACGCGGGGTCAAAAAACGGCAGTTTCATGATACAAGACACATTACCTCAATATTTCCACGCGGAGGTGTTGCAAAGGAACCTAGGGTCCAATAATTCTTACTTCGGCACCATTAAGTTCCAAGTTGCTTTCAACTTGGCGGTAGTGTGGATGATCGTATTCGTCTCGCTTAGTAAAGGCTTGAGGTCTTACGGCAAGGTAATGCAATTTTACATTAGTATTAAATGTCAATTTAATTGTCTGTGAAGTTGACCTATATTTTTTATTACAGGCGGTCTACGTGCTGATATTTCTGCCAATCTGCGGCACGCTGGTGTTATGTACCAAACTACTTACGTTAATACCTTATGATACCGTCACAAACATTTTTTCGGAGACTGTATGGAGTGAATTTTTCATCAATAGCAATGTAAGTAATTTGTTTTCTTTATTTATGTCTAATTAACAAAAAAATAAGAGATTGAGACTAAACCGGTTTTTCCGGTTGCACTGTTTTTATTTATTTACTAGCGGGGCCAGCGACTTCGACCGGAACTCTGTAAAGGATCTGGATAAAAAGTACCTTTAATGTTAACCCCACACATAAACTAAAAAAGCTGTACCAGGTTTCATTAAAATCCGTCCAGTATTTTCTGTGTGATGCGTGTTCAGATTATTACATACTAATCATATATTAGGTAGTTGGATAAGTTCGCGGCCTTTTTATAGTGAAAATATAACGACTTTTTTGTATTATATAAATATTTATTGAACGGAATATTGTCCATTTATTCCGACTATCTTTTTGAGGTTTCTGAGCGAAAAACTGATTTAAATGGTTTTGTACAGGCTTCTCTTGAATCTAATTTTACTCCATTTAGAGAATTTTGTAAAGAACAGAATAAATGATAATCCGTCTGGACTGTGTGGAGGATGCATTAAAACTTCCCAGCCAAGGTCCAACAATGTTTGTTTAGCCATCTAAGATGTATGCGGTCGAGCATTGTCGTGATGGAAAACTACACCTTTCCTATTCATTAATTCTGGGTGTTTTTCTTCAGGTGCTTGTTTCAATTTTACTAATTGCTGACAGTAGACATCAAAATTAATCGTTTGGCCATGTGGCAAAAGCTCATACATAATACACAGTGCCTTCCCTGTCCCGACATACACATAACATGACTTTGTTCGAAGTGAGGCCTGGCTTTGGGACTATTTGTGGTGGCTCACCTCGCTCACACCAAGATCATTTTCGAACATTGTTATCGTAGGTGATACACTTCTCATCGTCTGTTATTAATCTCTTCAGAAATTGATTGATTTCATTTCGTTTTAGCAACATCTTGCATACGGAAAGTCTATTCACCAAGTTTCTGTCATTTAAATCATGGCACCCAATCATCTATCTTTTTTACAAAATTCAGTTTATGCAGCTGATCCAAAACTGAATGGTGAATGCTAAACTCTTCCGCGTGACTTCCGCATTTGATGACTCCTTATGTGTCGACCGGCTTCAATTTCTTTAATGATAACATCAACATTTACCTTAATAGGACGACCACAGCTAGGAACATCATTCACATAAAAATTACCAGACTTGAATCGACTGAACCATTTTTTTGCAGTAGTTTTAGATAAATCATCTTCTCCATAAACACCACAAATCTCTTTTCCAGCACTAGAAGCATTCATAGCCTTGTCAAAAAAAAATATAACACATCTAATTTTCTCCTCATTAACTTCCATTTCAAAATGGTTAAAAATGTGAAAAGATAAAACTTTTAACTTGTAATTTCAATTTGTCAAAAAAGCCAGCTGTCAAACGGTATATCATTTTTCCGCCAGTGATCAGTGTTGGCAGAAATATAGCACGCTAAAGACGTTCAAAAAGGCCTCGAACTTTTCCGACTGCCTATTATTATTATACAAATACACACATACATACACATACTTGTACCTATATATATTATAAATATATACATATATACATATTTTAAATATAACAGAGCTAACTTGTGCTAACTTGGTACATGAGAGCGACAGAGAGAGACACATGAGTGTTTTATCTGTGTTTGTTGATAATTATTGATGCTATTATAATTATTGTTTCATATTATTTGTATGTTTTTCTTCTGGGAAGTTCACAACAAATGATGGTTTAACAGACATTAAAGACAGACAAACAAAACTAATATAATTTGTGCAACATTTGAGCTTATTAAATAAATGTCATTATGTGCTCATTGGGGAGTTTTCTTCATACCAATACAACTTCCCTTTCGATGGAATGGGAGTAGTAAATATAATGGAATGGGTTACCCTTATCTAATTATACCCCTGTATTCCATAAATTGAGATGAAATTAGATAGGATGGGAGTATCGAGTGTAAAAGGACATCATGTCCATATCCTATCCAAATAAGGACAGACTTCTTTATGCCATTAGTTCACCTATTCGATGGGATGATATTGAATTGGATTACGTCAAATTATTCTAAACTACGAAATCCTAAAATTTTGTAGAGTTGGGCGGCGGCAGCTCAAGAAACATTTCTAACTTGGGGTCTACTCGGAGCATGTATCATGCAGCTAACTTCACACAAAAATGCAAAAAACAAAACGAGTATAATGCTACAAAAAGAGAGTGGCTGTATTGTTGCGTTTACCTTTGCCGTGCTGTTATTGGGCTCATTCCTTGCCAACACTTGTGTTCAGATATTGAAGAACTATGGATATGTTTATATGCCCGGGAGCTATGGTAAGAAAGACAGCTTCTTAGTGTTTTTAGTTCTATTAATATAAAAAAGTCTAATTGGGTTAATTAGGATCGGACTAAGCTACACTTAAGAAAAAATATTCTAATCACTTCTTTTCCGTTACAAGATTCTTCCAAATTCTTATATTGATTGGTTTTAACAATTTGTTTCTAGCGACTCATATGAAAATTTGTAATACACTCAGGGTTCAAGTAATTGGACAATCATTAACTAGCTGTAAGTTATCCTATGAAATAAGAAAAATAAAGTAAAAATATACAATGGTGGACAGCATATACAATATACATCCATAATATAAAAATACGTGTATAAAAACAGTATAGTTAATTGATTTCTCTAATACCTACTTACATCCTAATATTAACATTCAAGCTCAAAACAATACTCGACAGAAGGAAAGAGAGCTAAGGTGACTCGAGAACAGTTCATGCTCAAGGAGGGGCTTAATAGTGTTTTACAAATTTACCTATACAACAAGTAACAAGGCGAAAAATTTAACTTCTAATTTACACTTTCAATGGCGACATCATAAGACTAAGTGAAATTTCTCATTGCGCATGGGGATTCTTTAGTCTCGAATTTAATGAAAGCACGCTAAACAACGTAGTTATTTCCAAAATTTTAAAACTACTCATTGTGTTTTCAATGGTCGCTATAAAATATTCACATATAAACATTTTCAGAAACGGTAAAGTCATCACAATTCCTCTGGCCAACATCTGTACCCATGCCGGGCAGTGCAACTTCTACTCCAGTTCGATATATGGGCCACTACGGCAGTTTAGTTGGCATGACGGTGTGGCAGACTGGTAGCATTCCCAACACGTACAGTGGATGGCAACCTTTACAGCTGGCAACACAGATCGTGCCGGCTACATTAGCAGTGTTGCCTGCTAATATGGTGAGTTCATTGAATTTTATTGATTGTCGAAGCTATTGTTGTTCACAATTTATGAGTCAAATAAACAGGCGATTTTCGTCTTACATCCGGTCGTGTTTATATGGTGCTTATGCAACCTGTGTAAGGCTTAGTTTCCAAATACGAGTTGACAATGTGACATTATTTGTGACATTATACTTTTTGTCCATTTTAGAATTTTTTAGTATTTGTAATTTTATTTTCATGTCTTGTCTACATTGGTGTTTGTTAGAATTATATGTATATTTTGTGTGTATTTGTATATGTCGGAATAAAATTACATATATTTTCTATAATTTCAGCTATCCCCAGCGTGGGCCGTGATATTCTACTTCATCCTGATAATGTTCGGGATCGCTCAGCAGCTGGCCATATGGCACTGCGTGATCACGGGCATTATGGCCATAAATGCAGATGCACTTAGGGTCTGGGAGACCACCATCACGTTTCTGAGCTGTGTGGTTGGACTGGCCATTGGACTGTTGCTTAGTACTGATGTAAGTTACTTGTATCTCTTTTTTTAATTAAATTTTATATTGTAATATTGCAACACTAATATAGTAAAGAAAGTGTTTGTTTGTTTGTTACGTTTTCATGACTAACTTACTGGGCCAATTCAATGAAATTTGGCACAGATGTAGTCTGAAATCTGCGGAAGGACATAGGATACTTTATATCCCGGAAAATTGATTGGATTTTTGATGGAGAACCAATTATTTTAACACTACGCGAGCGAAGCCTCGCCCATAGCTAGTTCACAAATACATATATTCAAATCCCACTTATAATTCAATTTAGTGAAACTTGAAATTCAATTCATTGTGTATGCAAGTTAGAAATTTTGAGAATTGAATGTATTGCAAATTGGTATGGGTTATTTTGAAAGGGGTCGAACCTTTGTGACAGTCCCGAGCCGCCATTTTGATTTTTTTTCAATACTAATAGTCTAATCAATACTTCAATACTTTTTTTCAACAAATAGACAAACAAAAAATGACATATAATATCATGTCCTAAAGTGTCTCGTCACCGAGATATCACCTCTTTAGATAAGATCGTTTCGCTCAGATCGGCGTCCGTGTAGTGCACTTCGTGGACTACGTGTGGGTGGGCGCGTGGTGGCAGTGCGCGGTGCAAGTGTCGCTCGCTTGCGGCGTGTTCGTGGTTCGAGGCCGCCCCTACTCGCCGGACATAGTAGTCGCCGCGCTATACACCGCCAGAAGCCGCCTGTCTGCAACACTAGCCGCCTTGTTGAGCTTCACATGGACCGTGGTGCTGCCTGTACTGCTCTGTGTGAGTGTTATACTAACTTAATTTACTAGATCAGTTACTAGCAGTCCGTACTCACCGGACATTGTGTGTTGCTGCGCTATACACCGCAAGAAGACGCCTGTCTGCAACACTAGCCGCCTCATTGAGCTTCACATGGACTGTGGTGTTGTGTGAATATTATAGGAATTGTTTACTACCATGTGCTGCTTGCGTGCGGCGTGTGGAGGTTCGAGGCGCCATTAACATATTGTCCACGACGATCGTTGCATTATCAAGCTTACTTGTATCACTCGCGTGCGGCGTATCCGTACTCACTTGATGCAGTTGTCGCGGTGTTGAACATCGTCAACAGCCTTACACGACACTCGTTGCGTTATTGAATGACACCTCGGTTGTGGTACTGTTTGAACTGTTAAGTGATCTGTTTTGTGTAAGTATTATATAAGTAGCTCACATGCGGCGCATTCGTAGTATTAGTTCGAGGACGCCCGTATTCACCACACGTTGTGGTCCCACGTGATGGTAAGTGTTACTTGACACTTGAACACTTGGACACTTGAAACACCAGGGGCTATGCGAGTGCGCCGCCGACATTGCAAAATCCTATTTAGAGCTTTCTGGAAGAACCTCATATCGTAGTTTAATGGAAAGACAAATCGGTCATTTCATTTCACCTAATACAATTCATGCGCAAGTAATCTGCTGGCGTCTCAAGAAAATATCGCTCCGTTCACTAGGATCCACTATCAGGCTCCACCGGTGGATCCATGGATAAAATATAGACCAAATTATTGAAAAACTACCTTTAAAGGGATTTTTTTAAAAGTTTCCTATATCCTGTGACACTATGTATAGTATTTTTTGTTATATCTATTATTTACTATTATTTAAAAGCTGAAATGTTCCTTTATTGATCAGACATAAACATTTTTAAAATATTAATCTAAATCTTGGAAAAAAATGAAACAAAACTTTCAAACTTAAATTCATTATTAATATATTTTTTTTAATTATTTCACCTTATATCTTGGAGAGGAAAGAATTCTCTTTCTAATGACACACAGCATAGTACTAAAAACTTTTTAGGTGGGATTTTTTTTAATTTGAAAAAAAAAACCGCAATTACCAGTATGCACCAATGTACAATAATAGACGATCGTATAAGAAGTTAACAATCAACGTATAACCATAATATGAACATTATAATGAAATAATCCACATATATTTGCCTGAAAACAGTGACAAACTGATTTGCAAATCTGATTTCAAATGAGTGAAGTTGCAAGCAAACTTTAGTTTTATGTAAATATTATATCGTTATTGTTATAGTCATGTTTTGTGTTATGGTGTGTTCCAGGCAATTTGCGTGATGGATTTCCGTATCGGTCTACAGCGGCAGCTGTACAGTTGGAGGAAGCCTGCCGGGTGAGCTACTTATATTTACAATATTATTATTATTTTACTTATGATTTTGGAAACTAGCAAGGGGAGGCTTTTATTCCAAATTCCAGGCTAAAAAAGGAATTACATATTAAAGTCACTATATTTCTTTCTAGTGATTATAACCTAGGGATAGTCATTCTCGACACCAGATTCGTAAAGTCACTGAATTTCTACTATTATTTTTTATGACCATTATTTACCTTGACCATTCGATGAGGCCGAAGTCCTACGAAGTAGTTACTACGGAACCCCTTATCACATTGCAGTCTATTTCTCATCCCATCCCCTCTAATCAATAAGAATAAGGAGGAACCCTTTATATTTCCTGGTCCCGATCCTTTACAATTCTTGTAAATTTTTAAAAGTAGGCGGCGCATCCTTACACGTACCGATGTTCGTTATTCTTGATTAATGTTGGCTCGTATCGTGGATATCATTTTTAGGTTGTCATTATTAACGCATACAATTAAACCTCTCTGATCAACCCGAAACATTGTGCTCGTCTTTTATACGATAATGTACAATGAAGTGTATATGTAATAAATAAATAATACAATTAAACTCTTATTTACTCTTTATTTGTTTATTTGTACGCGATATTTTGGCAACAGTTACATAGTGTTGACTGAAGAGGCGGGTAATTCCGCACGGAAGCTGCGAGTAGTTTTATCATTTAGCCACGTTTCATCTTCACATTCAGAAAGACTGCGACATGTTACACTAACAATGTCTGCGGAAGTATTCCACGATAAATCTAGAGGTATAACTTGTCGCAGTGAGTGTGTCACAGCCTTACTGAATATGACAATGAAGTGAGGTACAACTCGTGACCATAGCCAGTGCCGAAATGATGAGGATAAATAAGAGATAGAAAATGCAAAAGCCGCCCGCTGTAATATTCGCGAACCTTTAATGTAAACTATAAACATTTACAGTTGTTGTATCATAATTTATAGTTACTGGCCAATTTGGGCGCGTCAAATCGCCGTGATAGTACAGCAGGGGGCCTTGCTGACGGTCCCCATCGCGGCCTTCATACAGACGTGGCGGTACATGAGCAAGGGGCCTCCAGATATATTAGAGGTATGTCTATAAACAAATATATTAACCTTCTAATATAGTAAGCCTATTAACATAGTCTTCACTTAGTAATTTAATTGTTTAAAAGTAATTTAAGAAATTTATTTGTTATTTGGTCGAATCTTACTGGCATCAAAAAAAAAATATGACGGCTCGGGATTGTACCATAAAAGTTTGAACACCTTTAATGAAGGGAACAATATGATGGAAAATCAAGATAATATATTTATTCAGTGGAGTGAATAGTAGATCAACAGTTAAAATCGTCGCAGGGACTTTTAAGTGAACAGAACAATTAGTGATTTATAATAATACAAATTAATTACTTTGAATGTTTCCACGCTGCTAGGATTATGGAACAAGCGATTGTACTGAAGAATTGGTAAGATTTTATTTTATGCTGATTAATTGTGCTTCAATTACATACATTTTTTGATGAACGCTTTGTAAGTACAGACAATGATTAAACATATCTAAAATTACTTACTATCAGCATGATTTATAAAATTTTATACAGTTTGTTGAGATGATACTGATATAGTTTTAAAATTTGCTTTTGGACTTAAACAGTGAGATTCAATTAAATAGTAAAATAAAAAGAAACAAATAAAAGAAAAGCACAGATGTTTAATATATGAAAATTCATTAGCAACAACAAAATTTAAAGAATTCCTTAAAATTTCCTCTTATGTTCCTTCTTATGTTTACATAAATGTCGTAGGGTTTTATAAACACTATTCAATGATATATCTAGTAACGATATATACAGTATGTTTGGTTAAAGTCGGTGCAATTTCTAAAGGAAAAGTACACTCAATTTTATCAATAAATATATGTGAGTCATAAACCAACCCCCTCTGAATTACAAACATAAAAATGTTCGGCGTATTCCAGGTGTGTGTTCAAACTGCAATATCTTTGCAAGTAGAAGTGTTATCGACGTAAAAAAGCCATTTAATAGAAGAAAGTATAATCTATTGACTATGTATCTCAAACGTATATATTATTTGGTGTAACATTATGAAAAAAATATGATAAAGTGAAATTTTAAAACTAAAATTAACACATTTTTTGTATTATTTTCTAAGGTAATTGTTTTATCCAATCATTCAACAGTTTTTGAGCCCATCCACAAAACGACATCAAAGTTTAGACCTTATGTCTACAATTTTATATTCTAAATCGGGTCTTAACGCGTATAATAAAGGTATACCTATAATACGTATACCTTTTATCGCTACTCCACGTTTCGGCACATAATAATGAGTCGTGTAACCACGAGTTGACTCATTATGAGTTATTGTTGGTTGATCATAGCCCCTGCGCGAACGCACAGATCGTATTTATTAAACGTTTTTTATTATTATTATTGGAACGGGTAAAATAGAAAAAAAATAGCGGAAACTAACTTTTACTTACATTGTAATGCATATAATAAAATCATAACAAAGCTACGATTTAAAAAAAAACAACATTGCAGTTGTACACTATGGATGATACAAAGCCTAAAATAACAATTTTTGAAATTGTCTGTGTCTATGTATATCCGTCCGTCTGTCTGTATGAACGCGCATCACCAAAACCACTGGATGGATTTTAATAAAACTTGTCATAGCTTATATATCTATATAAGCTATTATATATATATATCTATCTATCTATATATTATATTATATATATATCTATATATTATATATCTATATATAGATATATATCTGTGTCGGTTAATTTTTAGAGTATGTACTTTTTATCCAGATCCATGATTAGAGTTCCCACAGGAATCATTACCCAAGGCCGCATGTACAATATCACTGGATAGATTCTCATCAAATTTAATACAATGATAATTTATGTCAACATACGTGTATGTTTTTTTTTATTGGAAAAAGGCGCAAGACCGGCCTGTAGTCCACCTGATGGTAAGTGGATACTGTGGCCCATGGACATTCGCAATACATGCCAACTTCAGTCCAGAATGACGAACGTTGGCACGCCCCCGGATGCGCTGCCTACCTTTGCGGATTAAGGAATGGATTGGGAAAATGGGGAGGGATAGGATATGATGTAATGGGATTGGGCTCTGGCATATCTCACTCACTACCGAAACACGTACGTACATTGGAGAATTACAATAAAGTAGAAGATGCAGGATATTTCAAGGTAGTTTTCTGTGAGAGAGGGGTAACATGGCCGGCCGAGTGCGCCTAGTAGCTGTGAAAATGCAGCGTGCACTCCTCCTACAATATCTGACTACTAACTGGGATACTTTTTATCCCAAACTGTTACAAATTTCCGTGGAGATACGTTATTCGAGCAACAATAACTCTTAAAGTATACGGTCTAAATTAGGTGTCGTTTTTATAATAGCTCAAAATTGATAAATTAATGCATAAAATAAATATCTTTGTTATCTTGTTTTTACAGTAAATCTGAAAAACATAATTTTAATTTTAGTTAATTTTAGTATTAAAATATGGTTTTATATTTTTTCTTTCGAAATGTTACTCCTACTAATATGTGAGTTTGAGTTACATTTTTAAGAGATTTTGTTTTTAATATAATACATTTGTCTATTGTCATTTTTTCAATCGATAACGCTTCAACCTCCGTGCTTGGAATACGCTGAATAAAAAATAAAAATGGTTGTGAATCGGAGGGGGTTGGTTTTTTTTTTTTTTTTTTATAGATTAGTGGGCGGACGAGCAAGCGGTCCCACGTGGTGGTAAGTGTTACCGCCGCCCATGGGCACCTGCAACACCAGGGGGTATGCGGGTGCGCCGCCGACCTTGCAAAATCCTATTCACAGCTCTCTTGAAGAACCCCATATCGTAGCTCAATGGAAAGACCTCTTGAGGCAGTTCGTTCCACAACCTACGGGTTCGCGGTATAAAATAATTATGACTTATGTTATTATGACCCACATATGGGCGTATATTTATCAATAAAATTGAGTGTACTACTTACTTATGTGCAGACTATAACCAAACACACTGATTATTTCCTCTCTACTCAAAGGTTGTCTACTCTAAGATCGCCTTTTGTGCATTTCGTGTGTTACAATGTCTGTTACTGTCTTGTTTTGTTTTGGTGTGCAATAAAGTCTCTATCTATATATTGTTTATATGTAAGTTTGTATGTAAATGTGATTCTGCAAGGTCGGCTGCTCATCCCTGGTGTTGCAGGTGTCTTCGGGCGGCGGTGACCACTTACCATCATGTGGCCCGCACGCTCGTCTGCTACGTCTTCTATAAAAAAAATGTATCGTGACATCACACTCTGTTTCAACATTCAACTTTGAAAGGTCATTTTTAAAGACCTTAATTTTTTTTCACGAGTTTTTTTTTAATTTTTCAGACCTTTTTTTAGATAAAAAATGATGAATCTCCATTCATCCACGATATGTATAGTTTTATTTAATTCTTTTAATCATTTAATAGATTAGTATGGAGGACAATATAAGTTATTTATACTACCTTCTGAAGCTACATAGTAAGTGCACTACTGCGTACCCACTAGGTGTTGATAAATTGACATTCCAAGGTGGTGGTCCTATTATAGTTCCACAAATAACCTCCCTTTATCAGAACTTTCACTTACTTAATTACTTGCACTTTTCCGGCTTACGATACAATACGTCACATACACCTACACTCCAGTACCTTCTAACCATATAAAAAAAACATTCGTGATCATTTGGCGCAATGACGACACACAGGCAGCAATAAAAATATAATAAATCATATTCACCGGGAAAAAGTGGAATCTGGTGAACGTGGAATAAATAAAAAATATGTATATTATATAAATGTAAAATTAAAATTGTGTTTTGTCGTAATTGCGGCTAAATAATATAATGTTTTTTCTTTCTTTCTTTTAATAGACATTGAATATATTCCAGCGCATCCAAAACCTGTACCGTCCGCGCATGTGCGCGAGTGACGCTCCTCCGCCGCGGCCCGCACCCCGTGCGCCCGCGCCGCCCCCGCCCGCGCCCGACCCGCCGCCCAAGTACACACCGCCGCCCTCATATTCCACCGCGACCGGAGCGCGCCTACTCAATACTATACGACAGAGCTTCCGCACATTGAGAAGGTCAGTATGTATATACAAATGTACCTTATACTCGTATGTACAAATGTGACAATTTTAGCAAGTACTACCGCCAAATTACACGCTGTCGCCGCCTTCATACTTCATACAACAGTTCAATACTATACGACGCAGCATCCGCACGCTCAGGAGGTCAGATGACTGTACATGTATAAAATGAATCAATTTTGTACAAATAAGTACCGCTGCGTATGTGCACGAATGATGAGACCCCGCTCCGTACCGCGTCGCTTGCGCCCTTGTCTTCATACTACACTAAGCGGCGCCTGCGCGTTTAATAAGGTCAGTTAACTAAACGTATATATAATGGGATAGTTTTAGCTAGTACTGCCCCCGCATGTATCGGTAGTCCTTGTCGGTACGCTGTAACTTTTTTAATATTTAATTCGCCAATAGTGCCATAGGTTGTGGCTAGGTAGAAAGCTACCTAGGCTACGTGAGGGCACTTACTTTTATATTTTAGGCACGCTACATATGTACTGCCGTGAATACATGTGACTTGTAGTCACAATGCTCGGGCGGCATGAGCTCGGTGCATTTGAACTAGCCGCAGTGCCGCACCTGTGCGGTATCAGTACCGTACGACTTTTACTGTCCCACAGTGCGTAGTCAAATTTAAAGTAAATTTAGTGTTTTTTTTACTTTTCTCGTACAAAAGACAAGCGCCGCAGCTATTTTAACCTAGTATGATTTGTATACTTGTAGGGAGAATTTGTGATACTAGCGGTGCATATTTTGCTTCAAAAAAGCAAGAAAAATTACAGTTCAATTCTGGCCGTACCAAATCACATCGTAAACAAGGTGCCAAGAGAATAATAACTAAGCGGGAGAAGGAAGCACTGTGTGAGTTTGATACGCCCGAGCCGACTGTAGAGTGGCTCGATGAAGAAGTCGTCCTTGTACTGGAAAGAGAACTTCAAGAAGAAAAGGATCCCTCGATTGTAATTGAAAAAGATGTTATCCCAATAATTAATAATTTGCAGAAGTGGCTAGTGTCACCGTACGAGTCAGAGTATTTATAACTATAAAAACAGATATAAAACAATTGTTGGTCTTATTCATTTTGTACCCAATAATTTTCAAAATAATTTTGTAAGAGAAAACAGTACCAAATGTCTTCTGAACTGAATAGGGAAAAAAGTACGTTCCACCCGGGAGGGGGTAGGGGGGTCAAGACAAAAGCCACGTTAATCTACGTGAAGGGAGGGGGGGTTCAAAAGAGACCAAAATGGAGCTACGTAGTTTGTAAACGTTCCCTAATTGTCGGCCGTTTGTTTCTTTAGTGGTGCCGCTAACTTCACCGCGTCTGTCTCTGTATATTCCGTCGAAACGCGGTATACGGCCGACGTTGTAATGCCCAATATATCGGCTGTTTTGTTTTTCATCTCATTTTTCATTTAGAATGTTTTCTAAATGAAGTTTTATAATTAGACTGTTTTCTTCATTTAGAGGGACATTTATTCTTCGGCCAGGATTCTTTAACGTATTTAAATACGTTTTTAATCATATTTTTTTCAGTTTCGCTGAAGTGGGACACTTCGTTTCTTTCGAGATGCTCGGCTTCAAGGACACGTGTTATATTTTCTAAAACAGGTTTGTTATCTTAGATGATAAACCTGTTTTAGATAAAATAACACTTATAAATAGATAACTTATCTATGACGAATTCGGTCACTCGCTTCACCCCGTACTACCAAACACGTAGCGATACCAGTTGATCGACAGATTTGTATAGCGTTGTGGATGATTATCGCTTTCCTTCATAGTACAGCTATGTTAATGACCGAAATTCTACCGGCTCGTGGCGTGCGCTTTAACAACGGTATTTAAGGAACAGAACAAACAAACGTAAACAACATACATTATATCAGGTCCATTTTCAATGTTGTACTATTGACAAAGTATGTTCTCAATTACAAATTTGTTATTTATATTTTACACCAATTTCCAGAATAACATCAGCCCGCGACGAAACTCCATCGGACGATACCGCACAAATACCGATCACACTAAGCGAGAGCGTCGACCGCGAGCAACACATCTCACTTGAACCGCACCCACCGGAATACACAGTCATCACCACACCGTCCGTCACCATCACACACGAAACACACCCTAGAACTATCATCAACAATCTAAACAGACCGCGTTCATCATCAACATCTAGGAATTCTTTATCATTAACTCGAGATTATCTCCGTCGGTCGTTTGTACGGAAAAGCGATTCAGCTAAGAGCATTAGGTCCAGTTTACGGCGTAGTTTTAAGTACGGCGGTGGATTATCGAATAGTAACGAGCACCTAGTGCGTAATATCGAGCCGATATCGACGACCGTCGCCATGTCCGCCATGTTGGATAGCGGGGATCCGCACGCGACCAGTAGGGCATCTGTTATATAAATAAGTGCTTATAACCAAGATGGGAACTAAACACTCTGCCAAATGAAATGTGACACTAAATAACGTCAAATTTGAAAAAAATAATATCATAGTATTTTTGTTCCAAAATTGGTATGACATACAAAACACAAGTAAATTGGATAATTACATCTATGTCTTATAGCCCGCTTAAACTTTATAGTGCATCTTTGAAGTTAGTTTTTGTCTTTTATAACGGTTCATTTATATCTTCTAAAATTAATAACTAATCATCCTGTCAAATTATTCCGTATTTTATACATTAATTTTAAGAAATTTGATATTTATTTTGCGACCATGCATTTACATTAAACCCGTTTGCCGCTACAATATGAAGCCCTCGATGTATATAAAAACGACGTCTGTTTGTTCGCAATCATCTCGAGATTTAATTTAATCATCTCGGGGAAGGGAATTTATTTCAATTACCTTCCACGGTAACGTTAGTTTTGTAGCCTATGTCCTTTTCGTAGTCCCTAAGAATGTCCATACAATATTTTAGCTCGATTCGTCCATCTGTTGATACGTGAAAATATTTCAAACAAACAGACATCGTTTAATTTTTATATTTTAGTTAGGATTACTATAAAATGATCCCTCTGCATCAGCCTCGGCGACTGCAGGACAGTCTCGTGCCTTGTAAACTACAATAAGTAATAACTAAATTGACTTGAAGTCATAACTATGATTATAAGAACTACGAGGGTTGGTTCAAATCTGTTGCTTCGAGCAAGTTGTGAAGTTCATTATATTGTACAAGCCGCACAAGCCTTCGCCATTCTTGAGGTCGCTATATAATATCAATAAGTTGCTTGAAATACTAGCCGAGATCTTGAAACTTAATACAAAAAAAATAATTCATTGCTGCATCACAACATGGTTTACGAATTATACTAATCGCATTTCAGTTATTTATTTTCGTGTCCAACTACATCACATACATTAGATTTATAAATATGCTATTTTAAAATCTATCACTTGTACAGAGGCGGACTCGTTTTTTGTATACAATTTGAATTATTAGAGCGAATAGCGGCATCACAAAGTGTATGACAATATTTGTCGTATTTTATCCTGAAACAACGTAACTCGTGTTTTACACAGGGTCGCAAAATATTTACACGTCAATATTTTTCTAACAAAGAAACGTAAACTAAGAAACTAACAATTTGTATCTCCATATTTTACTATATACAAAGGCAGTGTCCGCTTCGGTACTTAAAAAAAGCGAATCTACTTATATAGAATCTCGAATTCTCAAAATAGTATAATTGTTTTTCGTTGTGTTAAGCACAATATTAGCATAAGTCAGTATATGAGCCATGTAGAAATATACAAATAATACATTACTTAATTATAATAAGGATACTTTTCGTATTGAATTCTTAATTAATAAAAAAATGATAATAATTCCAGAGCTTAAATCGTGTGGTTGAAGTTTACATTAGACTCCTAAGCACTTGTTAATAATTAAGTTTTTTTATAAAGCTAGTGTTAGTTGGAAATAGAACTGTGTTCTCATTAGATAAGTCGTTGTAATCGAATTTCTAAGCGTGTATTTTTTGATTGCGTAGAAATAGGCTTTTTAATGTTGTCTGCCCTTCAGCATCACGCGTCTATAATAATAATGAATATACATAAGTACGGGTACAGTAGGGGACCAAGTTAAATGAATTCGGGGCCTGACGTGTGAGGGATTACTGAAATTCCCTTTCTTCACGTTAGTAATGTACCGCACTGAGATTTATCCACTAACGACTACATTTTTTATAGTCTGTGAAACGGAAGAAAAACACGACCGTGATCCACAGCTAATTAAAAACGTTATAAATATTATAAAAGTGTTATTTATTATACATTTTCATATGCTATAAATATTACAAAACTATTATAATGTTCTATTATATTAATTATTAAAATTAACACATATAGAACATTCTATTAAAAAACCGTAAATTGTTCATGTTGTACCAATTTGCTTAAAATTACTGAAATAATAATAAACAGAAATTGACTAAAATCACTATAGATACGAAGTGTTTTTTTTCAAAGTTGTATGATGTAGCCAGCAACAAGGTCAAAGTATACTCATCGGTACCTTATATAAGTATTTGAATCTAATCTAATAGTACACTAGCTTGTTGCCAACTGTACAGGCCTGTGTGACGAAGATTGTCAGGCCTTAAAATTTACGTCATTAAATGAATTCCTGTTTATTTATTAAAGTCAAACACTTAACGGGCAATTGATATAATACATTCCTTGTGCATTCACTCTGCTCGGTCCCCAACTATACCGTATTACATAACAATTTATTATTTAACCAACATCTATAAAACACTAAGCTACGTTAATCTAATAGTAATTGGATATTGAGTAAATAATAGAAGTATCATTTAATGACCTTTTTACTTCATTTAATACGTTGTTACAAGTATTGGACGCAGTGTTGTGGTCCCTATTCCATGTAATATATGTATTTATGCCGAAATTTTAATCTCATTTTAAGTAAAAGTTATGTAACACTAATGTAAGAGAATAAGTTTGTATATTCAAGACAAGTACAATGAACTAGAGCAGTAAGTGTATTGGGTTGTTTATTTCTATGCCATCTTTTAGTTTTTTACATTTACTTGCACCAATACACCATACGTTCGTGTTCAAAAAATTAGTTCTAGTCACTACACATGCTTCCTCTTTTACGAATTTGGTTTTAAAACATCACATTTATTTCAAATCTTTACGATAATATTTTTAAATTTGCACGTTTTTATTGCACGTATTACTTTTTCTTTTTATATTTGTTTCGCTTTTTCTATTTACATTCCACTTTGTTGCAATATTTATAAATTAGATAATGAAACCCTTTTAAAATATTTGTAGTTTCATTTATAAATTGTCCAGTTTTTGCCGGCGGGTGTCACAAGCTGGCTTATAAGAATGAAGAAAATTGATCTATAACAGCCTATCCCACATAGCATGCTACAAGTCTCCGCATGCAATAAGTTTTGGGTTGTAATCCGCCACGGTGGAAATCCTGCTAGACACTAAATAGTGGTAAACATCTTGTAAGGGGCGGCATTGTTTGTAAGTAAAATAACAGAGTATTCAGGAAAGAAATTCTTTATTCACCATAAAAATAGAATTACATTAATGAATCAAAACTTTAAAACGAATTCATTTTTAGTCATAAATCATAATACTAATTACAATGGCTGCAAAATAACCAGGTATATCTAAATAACTCAAAGAAGCCGAGCTAACGAAAGGTTAATCATTGTATTCAACACAAGATTAAGATTACAAATGACACATTTAAACAATAATGACATTTATTTAAACTAAAAGGAGTCGCGACATTTTACGACAACAACTTGCCTGTAAATAAAAAACCAACAAGGTTGTATTTCAAAACATGCGAAAATCGCTTCATGTTGGCATTCTTTTTGTATTATGAAGAGAGAGAAAGACTCACTATTATTTAGATTGTCAAAGAACAATTTTTGCACGTTTTAATAGACCATGTATAAAATATTCAAAATGTACATCAAGGCGGAAACTTCGCAAAATTGAATCAAAAAGTTAATAATTACAAATCGCGCAGATAAACTAATGTAGAATAGCAGTTAATATTTGATGACTAACTCTATGCGTAAACCCATAAAAATAGTAAATAATACACTTAAGTATAGAAATGAACGTACTTATTATCTGTACCATTTTTGTGAGCATCTTATGTAGTTTAAAAAATAAATCAATGAAATCAAAATAATAAATCGAGCAAACCGCGAGGTGCTAAAACGTGTATAGTAAAACGGTGAACTACCTATCAACTTTTTATATTTTGCGCATACGCGCACCATTTTGAATTGGATTTTGATAAGGATATGATTAATATCGGGTATCAAAAAAATGTCTAGGACTATAACCTGAAATGGCGTCCACTCCCATGATTTGGCATTTACTCCTAGTGTCTACATTTGTACGAGCGAGAAGGCATGGCGTGGAATCCAGTGAATAACAAATTGAAACCTTGCGACTTCCGTCGAATACGTCCGCGGACATTGTTAGTGTAGTATGTCGCAGCCTTTCGGAATGTGAAGATCAAATGTGGGTAATTGATAAAACTGCTCGCAGCTCCCATACTGGACTGTCCGCCTCTTCAGTCAACTCGTGACCACGGCTGGTGTAGCCCGCGCCGAAACGTCGAGTAGGAATAAAAGGTAACCAAATAGCTTTATTATGCGCGTTCAGACTAGATTTAGAATATAAAATGTGAACAAAACGAAAAAATATAACTTATACAAATATAGCGGTCGACATTATTCATTGGTTTATCTGCGCTTTTCCATAAAATTTACATTAAAAAAAATTATATAGTCAAGGCGGCTAGGTCATTCAATTCTCTTAAACAAATCACAAAACCTTCATGGAAGATTTAAAACAAACTATGTTTTAATTAAAAATTGATTATGGTTTCTTTAGTTGTCATTTAAATTTGTCAATAGTCACACAAGCAACATACTGCGTTTTCGATCTATCCTTTATTATATTATAGATCACAATTTTCAATCAGATCACTCTTGGGAAAGTCCATAGCCAGGGAGAGGGATAGGGGGGATAAATATGGATTCAAACTTATTCGAAATACAAAATACTATGACTGATCAAGTGCATATCAGACTTGATTGGGTTTTCAAGGATATTTTCATAAAATCAAATGCCTCTTTGGAAGCCTGATTTAGTGCATGTTCACCATGTATTTGATCAATATTGTTCGAAAAATATTAACTAAAACCATTGCCAAAAAATGGTGATGGCTACGGACCTGCTTTCGCAGTGTGAGATACAATTGATTGGTTAATTATCTAATTAATGAGTTGAGGTTAAGTAAAGACTTTGCCGCTTTTGAATCGAAGGGTTCCTTCTTTTTGTTGGGATCGAGCATGAAGCACTTCCAGAGACTGAAAGAATAATTAATCAAATGAACGTATCTGCATAAATTTTAAATTCGTCTTAAAATAACGATTCGAATTAAATAATGATGTATTTTCATATAATCTTTTATAGGCATGTGTCTATAAAAGTCGTATATAAATTACAATAATGTTACTGATGTCGGCTTGAGTCACGGATGTCGCAGGCGACAGTATCCACTTACCACCGGCCTACAGGCCTACCGTTAGAGGGCACGTTTAGGCTTCATACGTCATAACCGGCAGGACGCAGTGATTGAAGACTCGTCTTCAAGCATTGTGGTATTGGCAACGAGTAGAACCGACGCATTTTCCTAATGCTGTCCAGGCAAGTAGAATGCGTCTACTGACCTCCTTGCTGAAGTTGGATTTGCCTAGTTGATTGTTTGGCCAAGGTAGATATAATGTGTCACGCCTTCGACGTCTATCAGTCCCGGCAGCACATAATCATTGAACATGATTTTTGTTTTGTCCAAGTTCATTCCGAGACCGACGCGTCGTGATGTTACGTTAAGGTTGTTTAGCATCCAGCTTAAATCTTCCAGAGATTCTGCCATGATGACTATGTTATCGGCGAAACGAAGATGCGAGATGTACTCACCATCCATTGATTCCACGTCCTTTCCAGTCCAGCATCCTAAATGCATCTTCCAGCGCATTTGTGAACAGTTTCGAAGATATTACATCTCCCCATCTCACTCTTCGACGCAGCTGGATCGCTCTAGTCTGCTAGTCTTGAATTCGGACCGCCATGCTCGCAGTCTTATACTGACATCTCAGCACCTCGATATATCGCCAATCGACTTGGCATCGCTGAACATACAGGTCGCTGGCATATAGGGAAGCGCAGTGTGGGACGCCCACCGACCAGGTGGACCGACGACTTAAAGAAATTCGCCGGTGGTGGTGGATGAGAAAAACCGAGAATTGTGTGTGATGGCGAGCCTTGGGAGCGGCCTATATCCCAGCAGTAGAGAGACATACACTGATGGTATGGTAATAGGCGAGCAGCATTGCTGCTGGTATGCCTATATCTTGTGTTACAAGTTTTGCCATAATATCTCTTCTGTAAGCCATTCCTGTCAAGTGTGTTCTTGAAACTGTTTATAATTGCCGATTCAATAATTTCTTGTGGTAACTTATTCCATATGTCCACAACTCTGCTATTAGGTATACGAGGGGCGTATGAAAAGTAAGGTCTCCAAGACCCGCGCATCGCCGCACGCTACGTTAGGCGAAATCTGGCAACACTGTCGTGTTTCTTTGTCCTTCCCCCACTCCGAGGCACAAATGGAACCTCGCTAGCACGCTCAGTGTCGGTGCAGCAGCCATTCGCGATGGACGTCCCGATTGTCGCTCCCGCCAGGTGCGAGTTGCGGTCTGTCATCAAGTTTTTGCACACGAAGAAGGTTGCTCCGATTGAAATTCATCGCAGTCCGTGAAGTATACGGTCCAAAGTGTATGGACGTGAAAAATGTGCGGAAGTGGTGCAGAGAGTTTTCTGCTAGCCGCCTAAACTCAACGTCACTCATCGAGGAATTTGGATTGGAAGTGATTAATCACCCACCTTACAGTCCCGACGTCGCCCTCAGTGATTTTCACCTCTTTCCTGCCCTCGAAAAAGACTTGGACAAGCGGTTCTCACCTTCCTAAGGGAGGCGGCGGGAAGCTAGTTCGAGGAGGGGATACAAAAGTTCGTATCTCGGATGCGGAAAGTCATCGAGCGCGAAGGCGACTACATAGAAAAATAGCTGACTATTTACGCTTTCCATCCATGTTATTTAAACATTGACAATAAAATGCATTTACTATGTGAAAAAAAATTGGAGACCTTACTTTTCATACGCCCCTCGTATTTTGGCCTGCTTTGCAGTGGCCAGTGTTGGATCTAATTTCAGATTATTGCAGATTCTTAGTCCTTCGTTTGTATTTAGTTTGAACATGGCAGGTAAGTCTCGACAGTTTTAGACCGTGCGGGAGCGAACAACTGTTAGCGTAATTTAAACCGACAGCGGCTACTACGCAAACGCTCCGATTTCTATCCTCACCTTAGTTAGTCTCGCTCCGACCGCTCTATAGATCGGACGTCCCGCTCTCCGCGCGTGCGCCCTTTCCTCGTGGTATATCGTAACCGCCCTCTACTCGCGACTCTACGTACGTACGCGCCTCACCCTTCACCGCGGGTACATCCTTATGCGGGTGGTAGATTTTTCTCCCCACCGCGCATGGTGTTTTTCATTTCTTACCTTGTGTGTGCTAATTTTTTCTCCGTTTCGCGTGTGCCTGTGCACGCGGAGCCTACTTCCCCCAGTGTTAGTGCACAGACTTACGTGACTTTCAGTGATTTCATTGAAGTGCTCTGGTGTCAGACTCTAGTGTTTCACACCTGGACTGCTCACGGTTTTTCATAGTCAGGGAACACCGGGTACACTTCCCCTCATGCTTCTGGCAGGAAGGGTTTACACATTAACTACATTCCACACTTTCTAGCTGTGTCTAGCCTTTAAGTTCGTTGCTGCACACACTTTTTGCTTCTGGCTGAGCGCCATCTGTGCTCGTCCTAAACCATACATGTCCGGTGACTTTTGAAAGCCCTTTAGGATCATAAGAATTTGGTCTGAAAAAAAGTGCGGGAGTTTGGTTGCCTTTCTTTAAACACTTTCCAGCAGATTAATGTCCTTAAGTAGCGATTCCATACTTGACATGCGTATTCTAATAACGGGCGTATGTATGTTTTGTAAATTTTTAGGAAACTAGCTGGTGTGATATGTTGGAATGATCTTCTAATGGCTAAAGATAAAGGCATTGGCTTTGTACAATTAAATTCACCGTAGAGTTTCATCAGCACCCACAGACAGTACTGAGTGTAGCCGCGTCTCCACGTGCTACGTACCACATAATCAGCTGTTTATGAACATAAAACTCACCGCAAAGTCTCATCAGCACCTGCAGACAGTACTGTGGTTCCATCCGGAGACAATGCCAGATGTAATACCCTCGCCACATGTCCCGTTAACTCCGCTACACGCGAAAGGAGCGGGTACTTCCATATTATGAGCTGGTTGTTCGCGTATCCGTGTGCTGATATCAGCTCTTTGTAGTGCGTGCTCCATACGATTGAGCAAACCTGTAGGACAGACCATTGAAAATATAACCATATAGTGGTTTAAAGAAATTATGCCCGTGGGCTATCTTCGTATTTCTGACCGTGACAACGCTGAGGAACATCGATATATTAATTTATTTATCTGAAAAAATGTTACCATGTCCTGTCCTTGCAGCGCAAATGATGAACATGTCTATGGACTGGGAAACTACCAGATGATTAAGCGATCATTATGGCGGATTAAGCTTATCGGGGGCCGGGGGTATTGAGAGAAGAGTTAGATCTTAAGGTGAGCAATTTTATAAATGTGTTTGGCACATTTGTATAATCGCACTCCCCAGTTTGATCGCTAAAGTTTGAGGAAAAAGCTTGTATCTCTCGCCTATCTGCTGTATAGCTCAGCCTATAACGCCCCACTGCAGGGCACAGGATACCTCCAGTAAATCTTAGGGATGGGGGGGGGGGGGGGGGGTGTAATTTCGGGACCGGTGCGGATTGATGGAACACATAATCCAGATTTCTTTAAATTTCATGGAGCATGCGGGTTTCCTCGCGATGTTTACCCTCACCGCCGAGCAATGTCAATTTTTGAAATATAATACCTATTTAAGTAGAAATTCAGCGGTATGGGCAGAGGACCGGCCCTGCCCATTACATAGAATCACAGCTAACCTGCGACTTGGTGTCGACGGTGTTGATGTTGGTGCCGGTGGTGATGTTCCACAGGCGTATAGTCCTGTCGGCGGTGCCGCCGCCAGACGCCAGTATGCCCGCACTCCACGGACACCACGCGAGCCCTTTCACCGCGGCTAGGTGCTGACTACGATTGTTAATAAAGTTTTACATTTACTAACACAGTTTATACTGAAAAATATGTCTTGTATGATCACAAGAAATAATTATTGAGCCATTATCCTTAACTTTGCCTGTGACAGTACGTTTGACACATACACATGTGATGTGGTATCATTAAATTATATATTATGTTGTCGATGTTTGTTTAATGCTGTCAAATTAGGAGTAAAGGGAGTGGCTCAACAATTAAATATTGTGACTGTGCATTAAGTAAAACAAATGGTAAACAATATGCATTTAAGACGCATTTATCGATACCAGGATGCCAGAGTTCTATGCACATAATCCAAGCCATTTGACTGTAAAGTGTGGCTTGGTTATATTGATAGAATGCAGTCGTAATGAACAGCATACGATCGAATGCTCTCGCAGCTGATAGCATGAGATTGAATGCTCTCGCAGTAGCATATGATCTATTGCTTTGACAGCTGACAATATTGTCAGTTACACTTCAATTGTATTCGACCATCGTTTCTCAACCTGGTCGCGATTACATATACCATGTCTTTTTTGAGCCTGGTCAGCCGGAAATGTCTAAAACTATGTATTAGAAATATAGAATACATCTAAGAAACCATGGCGTTGATTTTAGAGTTATGAAAAATAGTATTCAAACATTTTCAAAAACTCATACAATACGCGTTAATTTTCCTCGAAAAAAATGTAGGTTATTTTATTGCGCTAATTGTTAGTGCATGTTGTAAGGAATAAATCTTGCCAAGGAACCTTTTGTCTGAATAAAAAGAAAAATCTAGATTTTACGATTTTTTTTAATAGACTAGTGGGCGGACGAGCAAGCGGTCCCACGTGATGGTAAGTGTTACCGCCGCCCATGGGCACCTGGAACACCAGGGGGCATGCGGGCGCGCCGCCGACCTTGCAAAATTTCACATTCACATTAATATTCACAGCTCTCTTGAAGAACCCCATATCGTAGCATAACGGAAAGACCTCTACAATTCCAGAAGTTTGGTGCCTGTTGCATGATGGTCTGCCTACTGCTATCTATTATAAAAGTTCACGTGAAGAGGTTCATTTGAATTATTTTATTCATTTGAAAAAAGAACAATATCATTGTGTATCGTTTTGACTAATACTTAAGAATTGAAAATGGAATACTTAAGACCCTGTTTTGTCAGGCGGAATTGCAATTTTGTTGTTACTTATCTTTTTTATACCTATTACTATCACTTTAAATATAATTTTGTTAAAATTTGAAATGCATTTTTTTTTAAATTCTAGTCACAAGGCTCCTTAGGAAGATTTATTCTTTACAATCCACACTATTGATTAACGGAATAAAATAGCTTACTATTTTTGTCAGGGAAATTGATCGGGTTCCATCCTCAAATTGCTATCTCCATAGCAATGCCTCAAATCTCTAATAGTTTCAGTGCCATGAAGGCTATAGAATAGCAACAACCCATCTGTTCCCGTGGGTGTCGCAACAGGCGACTAAGCGATAACAAAGCTGCTACCACAAGCCCCGAGGAACTATATCACCTCTAAAAGAGTGGACTCGCCAACCTGTTCGGTTGGCGTGGCGAATTAAGGCCATATATCCCTTATGCACAAAACAATGTGCATGAGGAGGTCCATGTCTTGCAGTGGATACTGAAAAGGTTAATTGCATTGTGATTGCAATGGTTTCAGAATTTTCCATACTGACCCGATTCAAAAAAGGTCCCTGTATAGGGAGTCGCAAATGGCCAGGAAAAATAAAGTACTTATGTAAGTACGGCAAAATATTTTATAATTAATGATTTATAATCAAATTTTAAACAATAGGTAATAAATATAATGAAGTTCTAATTGTATTAGTAAGGGGGTCGTGAAGTTATTTACTTTATTTTTGGTCATTTTAGGGGTCGCGACATTAAAAAGGTTTTAAAATGATATTGTATTAGACTATTATCGGATTAATAGTTCCAAATCGTGTTTTATAAACTTTATACACGCAAGGTAAGTATTCATATACGTTAGTTGCCAAACATTTCAAACTGGAGTGTAGACCAAAAAAGCGTTATTTTTTTTTTATCTAGGGCCTTATTTTGCAATAAAGATGCGTGAATTTATCTATTAAACTGGTTTTAAATGCTTATGTTTACCTTACGTTTAGTAAAATAAAGGCAATCTTACTATCTTATGTAAAAGGTAAACGTACGATTTTAGGACACGTTTGTTGCAAAATAAGGACCCAGATGAACACAATTCTAAGAACTATTATTCATTACTTAGTCTGAATGATTGGAAACTTAAACTCTATGAAGGGAGCATAAGGTAAAAAAACGCAAGAATATTACTTGAATGAGAATAAGTGTTGTGGCTGTGAGTAGTGCTGTCCCTGTGCTATTGGCCATATGTTGAGCAAGTTATCGTTGCCGCCTGACGCTAAGTGCCGCCCGTCCGGAGACCATTTCAGGCTGCAGATCTAAAAATGCATACGAGTAAGATGTTGTATATAGTGGCGTGCATTGAGTTTAAAAAGTGATAAATAATAGTGGCCCAGTGGTGAACTAACCCAGGGGCTAGGGTGACCTTCAGCCCCGGGCCACACCCACACGGGACCTTTATACAGAAAGAAATTGAATACGTTCGCCTAATTTCGTTCAAGTATTCTATTCATGGTATACATTAATTCCCCAGCCCTTTAACCAATTAAAGTTACTAAAAAACATTTACTTATTGAATGTCCCCACTAAAAGGGAACCAAAACGGAAAAAGAGAAATAATTCCGCATCAGTCTTGATTCAGCCGAGCAACCGCCGACAAGTCTATGATGCCATATTGTGTGGTGACACACCAATTACAACAATTTTGTTTACTCAAAGACAGAAAATGATTGCCCTTTAATTAAACGGAACATTCTATTACCTCACTCTCCTCTGTGAATAGTAATGTGAATAGGGTGAGGTATAGGAGGGCTCTGGCATAGCTCACTCACTACCGAAACACGTACGATGTTTTTATGATAACTAAGGTCCTTTCGCAAGAAAGGTAAGTTCAAAGATTGTTTCTCAGATGCATGTATAAGAAAATGTATGGCCATTATCCGCATTTATATCCATCATTGTTTGTCGAAGTCATGATTGGATGTAATACATTAGAACTTCGGCGTAACTTGTAACCAGTTATCGAAATTAGGTGAGCTATTTCGGGTCAATAAACGTTAGTGTGAATATGGATATGCGTCCGATATCGCGGGATTTTGAAATTATGAAATGTAATCGGCTTTTTTAAGCGATACATGTTATATATTCGTAACAGAACAAAGATAGTGATATGGATGTGGCTTGTCGAATAGTCTGTGGACGTATGCGATGGTAAATCGCAAGGTTCAACAATAGTCAACCATATGGCATGTTAAGGGAAGCGCAGTGTGGGATGCCCTCCGGCCCGACGACTTAAAGAAATTCGCCGGTGGTAATTGGATGAGAAGAGCCGAGGATCATGTGTGATGGAAAGTGTTGGGAGAGGCCTATATCCAGCAGAGGAGAGACAGGCTGATGGTGTGGTACGTTACCTCTTGCGTGTGCGCCGCTACAGTGGCAACGGCGTGCAGCCTCTGGCGTACGTCGTGGTGCACGATGTGTCCGTCGCGGCTGCCACTCGAGACTATGTACATGTTCCACGCTAGCGAGCCCACGCGCGCCGTGTGTCCGTCCATCACCTACACACACACACCTTTTAACTCGGGCACAAACAAGCCCTTTTGCTCTGGTACGGTAAGAATAGAATATAACCTGAGGATCATAATCCAATACAAAAACGCCACACGCGTCCGTTCCGATACGGTAAGCAAGCCACCGGCGCGGGCTGCTTTGCCGTCAAGTCCGGTCGCCCTGGTAAGAAAGAGGCGTGGCTTATATAGTTATGTCGTATATCGTCACAGAGCCCGTTCGTGCGCCGCGGTCCTGCCCGGAGCCTAACATCAGCGTGACCAGATTTAGTAGATTCCTACTTTTTTGGTAGATTTAAGATTTCATTTTAAATTATTAATTAGGTATTTATTTACTACTTTTGTTTTTGATTTTATTTCCTGAAAACATTGGAAAATATCATAGATGTAAGAGAAGGAAGAGAACTCACGCCCTATTCCCTCTACACCAATGACATCCTCCACTCCCCTGGAATATAGCTTGCCCTCTTTGCGGATGACACCGCCCTCTACGCCTCAGATAGGAACCTACGGCGTCTCTCTACGCCTCCAACGCGCAGTCACCGTCTTAGGCGATTAGTTTGTGAGGCGGGGGATTGTGGTCAAACCCAAGCAGCCATAGGCGATACTCGTAGCTCTAGGCCTCGTCTTTCCGCAATCCCGATATCCCTTTTCGGTCAAACTATCCCTTGGGCTAGGAAGACCAAATATCTTAGAGTCACCCTAGTAAACCATCGGCTGACCGTCCGAGAACACATACAAACTGTGCGAAACCGAACCGCCTTTGTACTCGGTCGTCGTACAAAGGCTGTGAAAGGTTGAAAATGTTGAAAAGTGCATTGCCGACAATTTGTTATACAGCGCATTCATAGTTTATAGGTGCATTAGCTAATTTGTAGGTGCAACGACAGTGTCGAATAGTTTTATAGAAAGCTAACGACAACGTCGATAGAAATTATGTTCTGTTTAACAAATAAGAAGCTTGATGCCACATATTTTTTTTATTTTATTGTGGAGTAGTTTGTACTACACAAACAAGATATAATTTCGAAATATATGTTTAATAACTAAGAAAGATAATTAATTAAATATTATAAGTTTTCAATTCAGAACATTAATTAAGAAAATTTAGAACATTAATCAATTCAGATATACTCAGTCTTGGGAGACAACAACAGATATAGACGCATCAGCGCAAGCTACTTGTCTATCAAATAATAATAATACATACTCTCAATTTCTTCATCTGTTCACAATCCCATAATTCTACAGTAGCTGCCGAGGTTCCCACAGCCAAGTGTGGGCTGCCACCCTGCACCCAACCGACCGAGCTTACTGTTTCTGACCCCTCAAGAGTAAGCAATTGTTCAATTTGCCCTGTCCCTGCATTCCATAGGTACACAGAGCTGCCTAGAGCCACAGCTAGAATATTTGAGTTACTCCAGTCAATCAAGTTTAGATCTGTAATGTAATAAGAGGGTGAAAGAATTGTTTCATTTTCAAATTGACTGATATTGATATTGCTACTCAATTTAATGATCTATAAATAATATAAACAGAAATGTCCCAACTGAGTCGACTCATCATTAGCCATCAATGATGAGTCATCAACGGCGAGTCAATTCCACTGAAGCTTGAAACATGAAATTTGAATTGTAAAGCTTCCATTTATATATTTTTTAAATTTATTTTTGCATCACAAAGCAAGATTATCAACATATTAAAGCAAAATTTAATATTAGTATGTGTACAATACTCGAGAATATGAAAAAATAATGTGTAATGAGACGAGATATGGGTCTTCTCGTTTATTCACATACTTCATCATCTTAAAAATAATTTCATCTTACTAAGAGGTTTTTTTGTCTAAATTTAAAGGGGTGAAATGAGGTCGAAGTTTATATGGAATAATAATAATAAAAATATTTAATTTGCACCCTATTCCTTATACCAACGTATTATTGTTATTGTATCAACATACAATAATATTTTAGAGACTATATATGATTATCAGTTTCTATTTATACTAATATTAGAAATATGAAAAGATAGTATGTCTTACAAAATATCTTTACATTGAATACGATAAGACGTTTTAAAATGCTTTTTAAGGTTGTATTTACTAACAAATTATGGACTTCAAATAATAAACACCAAATTCAAATAATTATTATGGAATAATAAATGAATTTCATTGAACCAATTTCAATGGAATTTGGCAGAGTTAGCCTGAAATTTGTATTAGGACTTTTATCTGACAAAATTGATTAGCTTTTCGAAGAGGAGCCAATTACTTTAAAACAAAATTCATGCAGAGTAAAGGCGCAGGTAAAATCTTTTACAACAATGTTGTGAAACTTACAGTAGTCATCTAAGATGTCAGGTGCGTCCAATATTCTGTCAGGGGCTTGCGGTATGTATCTTGTTGTGTTTTTTACTGATGAGGGTACTTTTGCCTGCAATAAAGTACAAAATATGTTACAAAAAGCACCAAACGCCATTTAGGGCGTTATCACACTGGCAATTGACGAGCGTGTTTCCAGCGAGACGATTTCTGAACGCGCTTGCAGTGAGCTCGTCATGTGTGCGCGACGAGATCATTACCTGCGCGCAGTGTGTGATCCGTGTTTTGGACAGTTAGTAACAGAATGGATTCCGAAGAGGAAACACTGCTGTTGGGTTTGTTACTTCGTAGATGTATGAAACTTGTTTTTTCATTGTGGCGTCATTTTAAAAATTGCGTATCTGTATTACGATGGATTTAATTCGTGAAAATTTTCGCTATATGATTTTCTATGATTTTAGGTGTAAATTGACAGCTCAGTAGAGCCTCGCTCGGCTTCAAACTGCTTTTGGCGATGAAGCACCAAGCAAGACGACAATTTATAGATGGTTCGCAGAATTCAAGCGCGGTCGTGTCAATCTCAGTGGCGAATTTCGTGAAGGTCGCCCGTCCACCGCTCTCAACAACAAAAACATCGATGCTGTACGCCATATGATCCGAAACAGACGGGCATGTGACCTACCATGAGATTCGGGCATCTTTAGGCATAGGCATGAGTCAGATACAACCTTACACAAACATTTGTCTGTGCGAAAGCTGTGTTGGCAATGGATCCCACACAATTTGACTGAGGCTCAAAAAACGGAATGCATCGCTTGGTGCAATTCCATGCTGACCAGATTCAACGAAGGGGCGTCATTTTAGTGTGGAACAGGTGACGAAACATGGATTAAGTAAATTTCTAGGGTTATTTTTGACCCCATTTGCAAAACAAAGCAGTCACTTATCTGTCAGCTGATAAGTTAAGAATGGATCCACCCAAACCAATCGTTGTCTCCGTTGTCGAAGTAACAAAGCCAACAGCGGTGTTTCCTCATCGGAATCCATTCTGCTATAACCCCTTACAAATGATACAGTGATAACACCCTTACAAATCTTAAGAGTACACAATTCTCCTGAGGGTAAGTAGGCAAGTCACCTTTGAACATTTGTGATACATGCCAACAACAGTTCAGAATGAAAAATGTTGGCATGTCCCAGGATAAGAAGCCTACGTTTGAAAATTTAGGAATAGATTAGGAAAAAGAGTTTGGAGGAATAGAACCCTATATAACCACTACCTACATTGTGGTATGGCACTAAGTCTACAACATCCCATTACAAGACCCCTGCAGTGCATAGGCTTTTCCTGTAATTAATTACACAACACATACATTGGACATACCTGTGAGTAAACTACTCTTAGTCTGTTCTGATAGCCCTCAGGTGCGGCAGGGGCTTTACAAGTATATTGCAGGAGACGTCCAGGCTCCATATCTGAGAGGGCTCGTCCAATGGCTTCCCCGGCAGCTATCTGGGCAGATGTCTCATCACATTTGTCCTCCTCACGGCTCATCTGTTATAAAATAATTAAATAACATAAGTATTGTAATGAGTCCTTTTAGCATCCACTACTCAACACGGGCACATTGCACCTCATACACATTGTCTTGTGGTTAAGGTACGTATTGACTTAAAACTCCATGCTGGCCAAGTGGATTGGTGAGTCCACTCTTTTAGAGGTGGTGTAGTTCCTCAGAGCTTGTGGCAGTAACATTGGGTGGTGCTATTCTAAAGCCAGTCAAGATCACATAGCTAGAAGGCATAAATTTAACAATTTCTTGTAGGTAAAGCTATTCTTGACTCTCATTTGTTAGTTATAGGTTCGAACCCTGGTCAGTACTGTAGTTTCTATTACAGTATGATTAAGTACAGATTTTTGTCATTACCTTAACTTTAAAGGAAAATAAGTGAAGGAAAACATGAGAAAATATTTAAAAAAATCTGCATGTGTATCTATCTATTAATCTGCACTAGGCATGTGTGATGGATTATAGTAGTTACTAAGTAAGCCCTATGGTCTGCAGTGGGATGTTATAGGCTGATATATACTCCACTAAGAGTGCCAAGTTTTTATTAAACTCTCAGATCAACCTGAAGGGAAGGTTAGCTTGTAGAGTGCCTTATGGCATTAAGTTCACATTTTGTATGATAATGTGCAATGAAGTGTATAAATAAATAAATAATCATGCAGTACCTAACAGCTATTTCCCTAGTCTGGCCATACATACCCTTAAAATAAAGAAAAAAATAATAAATTACATTTGAATTTGAAATCTGTCCATCTCACCTGAAAAACAAAAATAAATCTTTTTTTCTCATTTTGGCGCTATCTATTAAATATTGTACTA
This sequence comes from Sesia apiformis, assembly GCA_914767545.1. Classification (NCBI taxonomy): domain Eukaryota; kingdom Metazoa; phylum Arthropoda; class Insecta; order Lepidoptera; family Sesiidae; genus Sesia; species Sesia apiformis. Next base: position 6,275,774 of record OU611958.1, read on the forward strand.
ATATTAAAACAGAGTGGGGTGATAATGAAAACTTTATTGCTGTAATTGCATTACACAAAGTAAGCATGGAGCCAAATGAAATTTTTAAAACTCCATCAGTTTGGTATTAGCAAATGATGGTCTACCGCCCTATTGGTAGGAAACACCCTTTGTTTGTGACAAAAAAGTCTGGCAGTTCACACAATTCATACTAAACAGACAATTAAAGGTGTGAAGGAGAGAATATGAAGAAATCCCATCTGGAAGCAAAAGATTCTATCCAGAGATGAATATAGCACCCAGACCCATGTCAAGTGTTTTAAAGGATGATTTAGGATCGCTGCTTACAAAAGAGATACTGGTCATTTCTTAACTGATAATTTAAAGAAAAATAAGGTTGACAAATCAAAACGGTATCTTTTACGGTATGCAAAGGGAGCTCTCACAGACAAATTTTATTTATGGACAAGAAGCTGGTCACCATTGAAAAACATTTTAATAAGCAGAATGATCGAGTTTATGCTCATAACTCTAGAGAAGCTGTTCAATTGGTCAATAGGGTGCAACATGGGTGTTAGCAATTGAGGAGTGACTGAACCATATTTTTGTGAAAAAGGCATTAAAACATCAGCTCAAGTGTATCAAGATATGATTCTTGAGAAGCTCACAAAGCCTCTTAAGAACACCCTGTTCTGTAATCAAGAATAATCCTTTCAACAAGACTCAGCACCGGGTCATAAGGCTCGCTCAACAAAGATGTGGCTAGAAAGGAATATTCCTGACTTCATTAGAGGTGAAGACTGGCAGTCATCTAGTCCCGATCTTAATTTGCTCGATTATGATTTATGGTCTATTTTAGAGAGCATAGCATACTGTAAACTCCATTATAATATTGAATCCCTAAAACATTACATAAGGGTTGCAGTTGCCAATTTTTCTATGGAAAGGGTCCATCTTTCAATCACAAACTGGCTACAATCTTGCAGATTGTATAAAAGCAAATGGTGATCATTTGGAATAAACAATATATTTTCAAAATGCTTACCTATTTATTTCTAAAATAACACAAAATATCAATGTTTTCTTTGTAACAATATTTACGGTTAGACTAGGTATATCCAAAATATTGTCTAGAGTTACTTGAATAGTGAACAAACCATATAGTGGCACAAGTCATAATTTGAGTTGCTTCTAGACGGAATGAATCTGTCAGCTTTGTTTGGTGTTTTAGCTAGTTTATTCGGTGTTGGTGTCGGTGTCGTCGAGCGCCCTGCAACGTGAAGAAGGAGCGTTATCTTTATAATAAAGAACATTATATTGACAGTTAATTTTAGTAAGTCATATTTACCAGGAGATTTGTTTTTAGACGGTGTCTTTTTTCCTTTCTTGATATCATTCCGTGTAGGTGTCTTGTTGCTAGATAACACATTATTGTTGCTGCAATTTTGATTCCCCGATATGGACAGCTTTTGCATAGACTGGTTGCAGATACTAATGTTTAAGTTAGAAACGTTCTTCAACGATGCACTCAATGATGGGTTCAAATTTTCGTTATTAGTTTTCTTTACCCAACGTTGAAGCGGTCCTCTGGTTATTGGTCCATCCATAGTAGAGGCTACACTATTTATTTCGTTCAAATAGTTGAACTGCGCCATTGGTTTTTATTAACCAATGAATGATTTTTATTAATGAATTTTATCGTATTAACTATTATTATGTCAATAGATAAAAGTATCTAAAATAATATTAGCATTTGCAGAACACAAGAAGTTGGTACGTAAAAGTAAATACCTATCTAAATTTCTTTACAAAACGGAAACCTCAATTTGTCACATGACAGTTTTTCAAAATAAAACCGTTGTATCTTGTGTAATTTGTTTGAATAGAAAAGTATCTTGTAATTTTTAAAAGACATGTGGCCTGGATGCTGGGACCTTTGGCCTAAAAATGAAAGTTGCAATGCATGTTATCTTATTTAGAATATTAGTCGGACAAAATGAGGCTGTTACGAAAGCATCCTACGAAGTTTGTAATATTGCAAAAAAGATGAAACCATTCACCAATGCTGAATTAATAAAGCAGTGTATGATAACTATTTCTCAAACTTTGTTCCAACGTTTCTCAAACAATAAACAAATATTGGCTGAAATAAAATAAGTTTACGCTTTCTAAATCAATCTGTCGCCGCCGCATAGAAAATATTTCAAAATACATGTTTGAGGGAGTAATTGACAAAATAAAAAATCCAAATATTTTAATCTCGCGTGTTTCGAGTACCTACCTACCTACAGATATAACTTCGATGTCTCCATGCTTATTATTTGTGCGTTATCTATTGTGTAATCGACGGGGTAGTATAGAAGAAGACGTCATAACCATGAAGGGTTGCACAAAAGGTTCTGATTTTATGGATGCAATGAAAGATTTTATAGATAAAAAAGGTACCTATGTATACCTACAAATAATTTATTATCAGTGTGTAATTGTGTATAGATGGCTGTCCGACAATCATGGGCGTGAACAATGGTTTTATTACTTTAATTAAGAGATAATGTAATTTGGCGAATTTACTATCAATTCACTGCTCAGTGCCTCAAGAAAGTTTAGAATGTCAAATTTCAAACAACAAATTGAAAGATGTCATGAAAACCGTCATAAGCGTTATAAATTTCATTCGTGCACGTGACTTAAGGGTGTAGATTGTTGGCCTGAGATCTCGATTTCGAGCGACCGCAGCGCCAAAGTTTAATGTAACATCCGACGGGGCGGATGAATGACCTAGAGAGCGCGATTTTCAAAATGTTTTGCAACAAACGTTCCACGTTGAGAAATTGTTATTGAACTTGAATATTTACAGCATAACAATAACGTTGAATTTTTGGAAACTAGCTGTTGATTCTTTTTAATAGATTAATAAGAGTAGTTGAGACACAATTTTTATGTTTTTCTATCATTTGACATCTGACATTTTTGTATTCTACTTACCTAAAATTCCAACTATTTATTTATTTGTAATTTCACTACCAAAATTTATTCTAATTCGTAAAATATTCATTCAATAAAATAATTGCAAATTCAGTAGGAAGTGTGTTTATCTCTACGCAAGGAAATGTGCCTATTGCGTAAACTCAAATACTTACTTTTTGTTTACGATCACCTCGTCGATATCTAAAAAAAATCCTAGGGTTTTAAAAAAAATGTCAATAAATGAAACACAAGTATAAAAATGATTTATTTACTACACAATAACAAATATGAGTCGCCATTACTCGCTATCTCAAAAGCGTGCTAGGGTTGTACAAAAATTAGTAAATAATTCATTTATTTACTAATTGTAAATTATTAATATACTAATTAAAAGTATGTAATTAAACAATAACGAAATATGAGTTCAAAATTCTAATGGTTTTTCATTCGATTACGGATCAAGTTCTGATTTCTGCTAATTTGATGATAAAATCAATGGCTATCACAAAACCTATCAGAATGAAAACGTTACCAGCTGCCCGATTCACGTAAGTAATAAAAACCGTAGCGCAGTGACGTCACTTCGTTTTTTGCAAATTTAGCCCTTTTAACCGACTTAAAAAAAGGAGAATTCTCAATTCGCTGTATTTTTGAACCAATTTTTATGATTCTTTACACCAGGTAGCTCAGAAATTGTATAGTAATTGAGCTATTGGAAGATTTATGACAATCCAAGACTAGATAAGTAAGTGCGTTTAAAACAGAAAACCAAAAGGCGATTTCTAAGTTCCTAAGTTAAAACGACTTTTGGACTGGCGTGTTTACGTGAATCGACTGGCTGGGTAGTTAAGTTACCTGTATCTTTCAAAATCATTAGGCGTTCTTCTCTTTCATAACACGTAAAGCTCTTTCTTTCCTCTCTTTCATAGCCTCTATGATACCCATTCGTGACGCGCCCAGCGTCACGAATGGGCATGCTTCGTGACTGCCGAGGATCAACTAATTCTGGAAGTAGGCAATCGTAATAAAACCTAACTAATTTCATCTCCATTTTCTCCTCCCAAAATTTGTCGTCCTTTTCTATAATATAAACTTTCATAGGTACAGTAGCACCAAACCAGATGCCAAGCATGCAAACGTTTCTTTTAGTAATATGTACCTGTCCCTGAATTTGGAAATACCAGTTATGATTTTTATTTATGACATAACCCTTGGAAGCCTTGTCCTTAACCCAAAAGGTATGTTTGGCCATTGCTTCATCAAGAGTCATGCCAGCTAAAGAATGTGGGCACTTAATTTCAATTAAACCGTTTGCATAAATGCCATCTGGTGTAGTACCAAGAAATTCATATTGATCGTCGACGAACAAACCGCAACCTTGTATACTAATATTCTCTTGAATTTCTAACTGTTTAATTGCGGTTTCTTCGTTTTCGATACCGTACCGTACAGCAGGCAAACTGGAGATATTACTACCATAAACGATTTTACGAACAAGAACAGCACAACTTGTGCTCTCTCGTTTTTTACAAACTTCCCCGAACGATGATGAGGTTAGTAATTTTCTCCTTGTACTCATCCACTCAGAACTACTTCTTTGCAAATGGGTCGACCTTTCAAGCTCCTCTCTTTCAGCACAAGACAACTTTAAATCGGCTAAAAAAGATGACTTGGCTTTCTCATATAATTCTGGACTCAGATCAGGTTTTTCGCAGTTTGGTCCATAGTGAGCGTCTTTCGATACAGCGCTGTGGCTCTTTTTCAATCTTAATTTAGGTTTAGCAATTAAACGGATTCTACGATGACAATTTTCCACTTTCGCGATCAAAGGATTAGGACTAGATTTAAATATTACTTCATGAGTTTTACTATGAATCGATCCTGTATTAAAAGACACAACAGCAGCTGCGCATCGGCCCGCATAAGAACCACGGGAAGAATAATTTACACGCTTACCCCCTACTAATTTGGCAATCACTGCGTTAAAACTTTCAACTATATTACTTGTACAATTATGAATTAAACTTCTAGAATGATATGACAGTCTTTTACTTAAAATGTGTACCGCGTCCATTAATCCGCATCCAACAATTGCTGGAAGCAACCCAACAGGTTCTATTCGACGAGTATCAGGTCTACAGAAATACTCCTTGCAATATTGGTGATTACCAAATACGTGTTGTGGACCATTTAGGATATCTTCACTAAGATTTTTTATTTTTTCTTCGAGTGACTGATTTTGATCGCCCCAATATTTAATAGCGCATTTTACACCCGTTCTTAAACGCAAATACCTTTCTTTTAGGAATTTCCGCAATTCGCAAGGATACTTAGTGTCTTTCGACAGTTTCTCCAAGCTATTGCAGTAGTTTCGTAAAAGATGATTTTTGCATTCAATTTTCTCTACTGTTAAATTACCGTACGGTCGAGAATCTAATATTTTTTTATAAGTACTGGAATCGCCGTCTGCTACAAATTTATTATAAATTACACCGTGATCAACAATGGAACGTTTAAACCCCTCAACTATTATGGTCGATTCCATACCGGTAGATGATCCCGAATAATTCTTGAAACAACGGTGTTCCGAGGGCTGACTGTCGTTCTTTGCGGCTCGTGCACAAACTACGCAGTATTTATTTTTAACTCCAAAAAACAATACTTTATTAGTTTTAATGCCAATTATCGCAGCTGCGCCGGACAAGGCGGAAAAATTCTTACCATAAGATCTCTTGCTCCAACAACCGTCAACAGCAACAGATATTAATGGTGTACCATTTTTATCAACACTACCTATAGACACTGCGTACTCCGCTTCTTCCTTGACAGCTTCTGCCATGGAATGTGCTGCTGTCTTTTCCCACCAATCGCAAACCGTATTATTAATTTCATTGTATAATGAAGGTGACATGATTGGTAGGGCTACTGCGGCAGTTAATGTTTTTAACTGATAGTAGCTCCCACCAGATGATATGATACCAGATACAATTTGATGATTCACTTCCATTCTATCTTCTTTCTTTTCAATCAAACACACAGTAAATTTCATACTACACATACTACATTTCATGATGAGTTTTGAGTCCAGACCAACTTTTACTTCACCTATTATACTGAGGTAACTTAACTTACAATCCATTGGACCGTGGTCCCCTATGGCCTGAAGAGCTTTAAAAAAAAAAGAAACGTCTACAACTCTACGCCCAACTTCCATTTCATCCACCTTTCCCTCTTGGTCGTTTTCAATAACTAGTTCCTGTAAAGAAAGATAATGGCTTGATTTTTTTTATAAAAAATAATTAAAAATTTAAAAAAATGCAAAAGAATTAATACAATATTAGGTTCCTGATGAATAGAAATTATAATTTCTTTACGCATTAGGTATTGTTTTTTTATGACGTCACCTATTTGAACGTAAATTTTCTTTTGAGAAAGTAATTGAGAAGTATTTCGGTACTAAGGTGTTTGTCTCTCGATGAAAATAATAAATATTGCAAGAAAAATCTATAGGTAGGTATTGAGATTTTGTCTTCGCCCATCACTAACTAAGTAGTTTGTTTATTTATGTAACAAGTCTACAAGAATTACGTATAACAACTTACCTCTATACAGCGCGTAGCATTGTTGCTCAGAGTCTCGGCCCCAAGGTTTTCTTTATTTTCAATACTGGAAATATTATTCATCAATATTATTCATCAATATTATCCACTTTTTATTTATTTTGTACAACCCTAAGCCAGACGCTAGGCGCCTCGCGTCTGTTTGGCGGTATAGGTATGTCGACAAAGTTGCGCTGTCGCCTACCTACTTCCACAATTTGATATTTAGACAATACTAGCCGACCCGGCGAACTCCGTATCGCCTTTTTTTTTAAAAAAAATCCTATTATTTTGATATTACATACAGATACTTCAATTTTATTTATCAGTATAGATATAGATAATACAAACCAATATTTACATGTTATTGTAGGTATATGTCTGAATCGGGCGATCTAAATCATATGACATATTGTATTAGCTTTGTAATGTACCCTGTTCAAATGCGATAATAAATAAGTAGGGAGGAACTTACATTTTATTCCGAGATCTTTTGGCTTTCATATTTTTATAATGCGTACAAAACTTTCTTTTCCCTGGCATGCCACTCAAATTCAATCAGTCCTGCGAAAAAAATAGCCTATGTTACTCAGTGATAATGTAGCTTTCGAATGATAAAAGAATTATTAAAATCAGTCCAGTACTTTTTGAGTTTATTCGTTACATACAAAAATCCAAATCTTTCCTCTTTATAATACCTATTAGTGTAGATATTGTATTTTTTACGATTTATATCTAGTTCCATCATGGTTTTCTTTCAGACATTCATTATATCGATACTTTCTACTAACTGAAAATAAATTAATTATAAAAATGTTATACTTACAGTTTTTTACAAAAAACACAAATTCACAATACGTAATTCTGCTGTCTGCAGCCGACAAGCGTGGTGTCGCGTTCACTTACAGAAAGGAACTGCCGCTGCAGACCACCGAGATTGCACGAATGAAACGAACGTTTTATCCCATACATTTGTGTATGAAAAATTTACCTTAAAATATATCTAGATTTTAGGGCTTTAAAAGAGGAAGTCTTTGTTTGTAAAGGTATAAAAAGAAGTATACAGCTATACTTATTGGTTTCTTCAGTGTTCAAAAAGTGTTTCTTTTTATCAATTTGTGTTGATTTATGGGGTTAAATCTGAAAAATACGAAGTCATGTTTTTGCATTTTTACTCAATTTTATGCGTTTGTTGACGTTTATTATATAACAACTATTAGGTTTAAGAGTTTAATATAAGCATGAACATACTTATTGGTCTTTGATTGTAATATATACAAATTATCATTGATATCAATCATATGTAAATAGGTTAAATATGAAAAATCGTAACACTCTTTTCGGTGATTTTCACGATCTACACCCTTAATCACCGAAAATTTAAAGAACTACTTGAGGAATTACGAGGTAGTTACGGTGATGTTGTAGTGTATGTAGTTTATACATACTGCTTTTAGATGGTTCAGCAAAGGAACGATTTTTGAATTTTAAATCTGAAATAATTTTATTCTTACAACAAAACGGTAAAGATTATCCCGAACGAGTGGTGGGCACTTCTAGCTTGTTTGTCCGATATTACACAGAAGTTTAATAAACTTAATTTAGAATTGCAAGGAACAAACAAGATAATTAGACAAATGACGAATAAAATATTTGCATTTGAAGCTAAACTGCAGTTATATATAAATGTACTTGAACTGTTGCTACGTTTCGATCAGACATATCTATGGACGAAAATGTCCATCAAGATATGGCGTCCTACTACATGAAGGAATATTTGGAAGAAATAAAAAAAATATTTATAGATGTGCGAAATATTCGAGGGTGTTTTATTCTTGTAGAAAATCCGACATGTTGCAAATGATGATCTGAATTGATTCTGCCAATTTGGGTTTCATAAAACTCAGTTGATTGTTGAAAGTATTTTTGTCCGTGAAAATAAAACATGCATTGTAGTAGTTGACAACTGAATATTATTTATTGACACACTTCATTTTTTACTTCTTTTTTTAGACAACACAAAAAACAGCGAAGTCTTTAACATCCTTTTTTGCGGTCTATGAAAAAAAAATTACAAGCAGTATCATCCTATTTGGTCCAATTTAGAAAATAAAGACGGCCTGCCAAGAGACTTCGTTAGAAAATCTGCACTTTGTAGGTGTGACCCTACGTGCTTGACTTGGGAGTTTTCAATCTGCAACGAGTTCCCTTATATAGAAGTGTCTCATTGCAATATGTCTGGTTCTTCGAATCAGTTCCCGATTTTGAGCCAATTTCACAGCGGCGTTATTGTCTATTTGCAGTATTGGAACTTGCTTCAGAGTAAACATTTCATTGAATAGCCTTTGCAGCCAGACTATCTCGCGGGCAGTTTCGCTTGCTGCGACAATTCCCGCTTCGGTCGTGGAGATAGGCACTGACGACCGTTTTCGACTTGCCCAGGTGATTGCAGCATATATGCAGAGGATGCCACGGCTGTATCCACTGACCTAAGTAAGGCAGTTGCCTTGTTGTTAACATCACAATAAACGGCAGCATAGCAAGTTTTATCAATAGTCGCCTCTTAAACCACAACTTAGAACCTAAGCCCTGCACGCAAACAGTCACGATGGCTGCATCACATCTCACTTCTACAGTTGAGTATTTGTCCACTAAACACCTAATATTTTAAAAAATATCACAATTGTATTGTATTAACTTTTGTTATGCTAAAAGTGCACATCTGCGCCCTCATTTTTGTACAGTTCGTATGCCGGAACACACAGATTATGGGTTCAGGAACATTGCACGCAATATTACAATGGCATCATCGTATAAAATTGAACCTCTAAACAAGGATAATTATGAAATGTGGCGACTTTAGGCACAAGTAGTTTATAAAATCACAATAGGCATGATGACAGTATCAAAGAATTAAAGAATAAATGATTTTAGAGAAAAAAATATGTTGTAAGAATTCTAATAAATTAACCAGTTTTAATGTAAATATTGAGATTAATACTATTTTCAATAAAATAAAAGTATAAAATAGTGCATTCGGCCATGTTAACTAAAACGCCAATCAGAGCGAATGACGTCAGGCCTCAGTGAACATCACCGTGTCGCTTGAACTTCGATTGATTTACCTACCTACGTTTACCTAGGTGTAACGTCACAAGCGACGCCATGACACCTGCGAGTGTTTTCGCGCATAATTCAAAGTAGATAGAAAAAAAAATGCATAATTTGCGTTAAAACTTATTTTATTGCTGAAATAATGTTATTTTCGGAAACAGTAGACGTGAATCTACATTATAGAAGCGGATTTCAAAATCCGTCATCATGCCTATTGTGGAAATGGAAAAAAAATATAAAATGTTCTTATTAGCGCAGTTCTAAAACGTACCGCCCCTGGACAATATAAATCATATTGTGTATCTTTTCGCGTTATAAAGACAAAAATGGGTGCATTATTTTGTTTATAGAAGAGGCGGTAGACGGACGGGCGACGCATAAAAATGGCACCTATAAGTGCTCACCACGAGCAACAGGTACCTCTGCTGACCTCAGTTCCTAATCACAAATCTAGATAAATATTTATATTGTCAAACAGCGTATATATTATGAACGCAGTCTTGATTGTGAGTAAAAGAAAGGCATATAAAAAAGACAATAATATTACAAAAAAACTTTATTGATAATAAAGTATTAACCTATGACATATCATTACATTAAAAATCTCTAAAAGATCTAAAAATATAATTTTACTATATTATTTATTATATTGCTTAATACATGTAATGTGTTATTGTTATAAATCAAATCATGAAAGTCATTAAAAGTACTGTATTAATTTCAGTAATTAATTCAGTCATAGGCACATTGAGACAACCAAATAAACAATCAATCAGGTGCAGGTTTGTGCTCTATGGATAGAATAAAAAGATACAACTAGGAACGACATATAAAAATGCAAATATTGAGCATTATATTTAAGTAACACAATTGTTTTTCATTGCTACTGTAATACATCCGTGTAGTCTGGCAAATTTGTCACAAGAAATAAGTGGCAAATTTAAAAACTTTAAACAGGTGAATTCAGAAAAAAATATCAGCCATTTTTAATTTGCCGATCTTTTCTTGTGCTATGGTATAATTTGCCATACTTTAACACGCTTCAACATACATTTCACAAAACATTAATATAATGACGTAGCACCATTATAAATTATTCATATATAACATAATTTATATTTACATTTAAAATGATTTATTTTTTACTTATAGGTAACAGGTAAAAATTGTTATATATTTACATTAAATGATAAAATGGCACATATATGTTTATGGCCATTACTAAAACATGATATAAGTCTTCCATATTTTTACGCAAAAACAATTAATTTCTTTATAACTTAAAATGCGAAAAAGTTATAAAGATATTTACAAGACATTTATAACGTACTTACAAAAAATAGAAGACAATTCAGTCAATACAAAGGCTGCGTTCCGAAGGTCTGATAAAATTGTTTTCTGACAATATAAATATGGAAAACTTTTTTGCGGGAACTGGAGAAGTGAAGTTGAGTTTTTGTTTGATTAATTATTGTAAAAATTGTGTATTAGGCGTTTTGTGGTTTAATAATTTTAGTGATAGTTTAAACACTATTATTAAACCACGAAATACAGTGTATTTCGTGTATGGTGTATGTGATAATCTGATAATCAAATAAAAGTGTGGGACAGCGTTTTAGTGCTTTCAAGGAGTATCCTTCTGTCCTAAGTAAACATACTATCGTTTTACTGAGCAACTCCCGACTTACTTCGACGGGACTGGACATTAACAGGATAAGTTTTAAACTTTGAAATTGTTTATTAACAAAGAAAATTTGACAGTGGCAGGATGTGTTAATTGCATCATTGCCATATATAAAGAAAAAAATAGGGGGTATCGTTTCTACATATCTTCATAAATCATAACCTAGATAAAAAGAAACATTGTGATTTAGATTGTCAATGTATACTCGCATGTTTTGGAATGCAAACTGTTTGTTTAATCGTCTGCGACTTAAACTATATAAAATAGAGAAATTATTCAAGGAGATCGCGAATATTTATTTACGTCATGACGAGTTTTATAATTTAGCGAGATTTAAAATTAATAGTAATAAGATTTTTATAACCAACAAACCAATTATTAACCATTGAATATAGGCTAATTATTAACCATTGAATATAGGCTAATTATTAGCCGCTAATAATATTCCAAATTTGAGCACTGTAAAATTTCATTTATATATTTCAGTAAATTATCACTATAAAGACTTCATATGTGTCATGTTGAGCAAAATTAATATTTATTCGATGTATATGTCATTTACTTAATCACAGCTATAAAGCAAATATGTATATTAAAATTACGTATATTATGCACCTAATTATAGCATGAGATTAAAAACATTTGTGAGCAATTGCAATAAATTAGTGCACAATTAAAATTATGTTAAAGGTGTAAAATAATCTCAGATGAACAATTTTTTTTATATACAATGTTATTTAATAACATTCTACAACAATTTGAAAACTCATCGCTTTTCAAAGAAAAGAAAATTATTGCCTATCGAAATAAAAAGATCATAGTTAATATAATAAGTAAATTAATCTATTTAAAATCAAAATCGAGTAATTAAACTAAATCGTTGTTCATAAAATGTCTTAATATAATTTAATCTACCATAAAACGGCAGTGGTTAAAATGCCGCTGTGAACACTTAAAAATCACTATATATTTTACTATTATAACTTCACAAAATGACAACATTAAAGAGATGAATCGCTTTATATGATATTAAGATTGTGTTTCAAAACGTGCGATTATGGCTTTTTAATAATCTGTGTCTTTGTATTAAAAAGGATAAATATTAATTATTTTATTAGAGTGATTCTCGCACGTTTTGAAAACCAGGCTAGTGGACTGCGATGACATCTGCCTATTGATAGTAGGCGATAAATACTCCTATATCGGCCCTGGGAATTTCAATAAAAACATCACGTGTATTTTTATTTATTTTACACCGATTACGTTATAGAGATTTTAAATACTTGTTTTCTGTTTACTGATTGGAATGGAATGAGTGGATTTTTATGTTAGAAATTAATTGACTTTTCATCTGCTACAAATCGGCTGCTTTTGATCTAGAAGTACCAATACTTCCTGTTTATTTAGATAAAGTCAGTGTTTAGATATTGACTTTAGATACAAGGAAAAATCGACATGTAATGTAGAAAGTTACATGGTATTTTCAATTAATTTAGACTGTTTTTTTATATAAATGATGTCAGTAATTTGAGGTAAAAATATAAATTCACTTCATCCACGATATGTAGAAAACCACTGATGTTTCGTTATGAAACCGAACAGTTATAGAATAAAAAGAGTCATGTACTGTTTTTTTAACACTTAAAAAAAACAGAGGAAGTACTTCGGTGGGAAATAGATTTAGTAGAGTTCAATCCTATATATAGATACGTATTAATACTATCTTTGTCGTTTGCCGTTTTTACTCCAAAATGATAGGTCTTGTTCGATAGAAATTTATAAATTGATCTAATTTGAACAAAGGGAAATACATGTGTAATTTTTCAAATATTTTTCAATATTTCAAGTATTTTAATACCAATTAAAACACATTCCATTTTAGTCTTTATAACTACAATAAGTATGTAAGTAGGTAAAGTTTAAAAAAATCTTATTTGTTCTAGACGATTAGTATATATTAATTATGATAAAAGTATACTGTCGAAAATAATACTCATTTAAAAACATAAGATCTATAGTAAAATGTATTTTGTTTAAATGTTTGGATGTTTAAATAGGGTATTTGATATTATGAAAAATAAATTTGGAAATTATGTAAATATCATTGTCCTTACAATAAGAAATTGAAATATATTTGTTTTAATTCATAAAGACACGAGTGATGTTTATTTTAAACATGTTATTTGTGAACTAGCCGCCATGTTTCAGGTGTGACGTCATTCCGATAGTAAACAAAGGAAGGGTTTCTTCTTTTATTGTGAATATTTGCATTGATTTTTATTATAGTGCCATCACACTTAACACATCTTGGCGGTTAGCGTTTTCGCACTGATATAAAAAAAATAAAAATAATAGGATACTTGACTGTTAAATATATATATAATTAAAAATCTAAAATACTGGTAATCAATTCGTGAAGTCAAGATTATATTATTTTGAAAAATGATTAAGACAAAGGAATCGGAAAATTCTAAGTTAGAAAGGGACCGCAATATAGAACAATAACCTCTTTCTTTTATAGCGTAAGTGATAGAGATAACAATAACTCCGTATCATATTCCTATTTGAAATGTTGCAAAAATAATTAATTTTCCCATGAACTATGAATATTTTTATTATGGGTTAATTTTTATTTTTTGCTTTCGAATAAACTTATAATAATATAACATATATTTCAGAAACAGTCAAGTACTCTATTGTAACTAAATATATTAGCGGATTCTTAGAATCTGGCAAAAGAAATGATAACACTACAATGGAAATATAATTCTTTAAATGGCAGCATTTCTTTAAAAGTTAAATTTAGAGTATACCAATAATCTTTATTTTTGTTATTCAGGTATGCAAATACATAATAAAAGTAGTGTGAAATAATTTAATCGAAATTGAATTACAAAATTATTGTTTTTTGAAATAAAACTATTTAAAAAATACACTTCAAAGCACAAAAAGTTTAGAATAATCATGCTATATAATGCATATTTAAATATTAATTTTTTTCTGCATTAATTTATGTTTATGTTTTATACTAGTTTCAGAACAAAAATCAAAAGTACCAAGCCTGTTTTTCTGATTAAAATGAGTGTTAACAGCCTACGGTTTTTAAATTTGTAGGTCATTTCTTGTACCACATTTCATTCACCAGACTTTAAATCAAAGAAACTTCTAAAGTCAAATATTCCCTTCGACATTTTTTCCTGTGAACTTATACAAATAAAAATGGTGGTGTGTTACGTAGCGTTCGGCCTCATAACGTTCATGATGTGTATGTGGCCAGGATAGTCTACTGTCACGAAAGACGAGAATTTATCGTCAAAACATAGTTTTTTCGCGTACACACCTGACAGTTTGATACATGCCAGTATTTCTTTCTTCTTTGAGCCCTCTTTATGCCTGTAGTAACAAATATCATAATCGTAATTTTGATTGTTGCTAAAACATGGTAACAATAAGAGCTGGTTCAGACACGGCGGAATCCGTGCGGATGCGACCGCACGGATTGAACCACGTGAAAATTGTTTTGTTGTTCAGAGGCGGCAACCTCAGTTACCTTTTACTCAGTTTTACCTCACTGCAAAGATGGAAGTCGAAGAAGCAATATGGTAATGGTTGCTCTAAAAAGTATTTTTCAAATTAATCTTCTCAATCTTTAAATAACTCCACCAACTCCTATCAAACACGGTTTTTAGCAATTTTATTGGAATATTTTCTTGCTGGTCTTTTCTCTTGTTCATCGATAAACAGTTCAATATCGAAACGATCTATGGGGGCACTTGTCCGTAACGCGCGACTCCCGCCTAGCAACTTAACGCCCTTTAGGCACGCTATAGTAATAGGTAGATACGTGCGGACGGGAACGGCGCGCGTATTTACTTCCCAGCGGTCGATTTGCGGTTAAGTGTGAACGAATATAAAGGCGGTAATATAAATAATTAAATAAATGTAAATGGATTCCGGCGTGTCTGAACTAGGGCTAAGTTGAAAAATTAAAAAGTAGTCCATTATGTTCGTCATAAAATGACATGCAAAATGTTAAATGCAACACGCATCAATGTCACAAGTAGATTTTTGCTGAATTTGGCAATAGATTTCCAAATTAAAAAAAAACTGTTAATAATAAAGATTTTTTATTTATTTTCAATAGCTTGTCAAAATCTAAGAGAGAATCTACTTCGAAGTCATGAAATACAAAGTTTCGGGCGATTCCCACTATGAAAACGTTCACTCCAACATATAGGCCCGAAGAAACATCTTTTGACACTTTATTATCGATCGAACCCTACTCCGATCGAACGATACACCAATCGAAATATTGATTTTATCTTTGGAATTAAACGTCAAATTTCACGAGAATAACGGAGAACCTTTCAATTTTCTTAACTATCTTTACAAAATAAACTAGTAGTTTAATAATAGTATGAAATGTGTAGTTTTTTCATGAAGCATTATGATTTATACCAAAACATTGTACATAATAATTTTTATAACAAAACTTTTGTAAAAAATTTGATAATTTTCGTGAAATGGCAGTGAGATTTATACGGAACCAATACGCTCTAGACCGGAAGATCAGAGTGGGGTTATAGCATTAACAGTATGTATGGGTGACGTTCTACTCACGTTTTCCCTCTCCAAATAGCTTTCCAGCAGTCCTGAGCGAGTCCCGCAAAGAAGAAGTTTGCCCGTTGCTCTATAGTGGCGTTTGGTGGCGTCGTTGCTTCCTGCCTTTCTACGGGACTCATTAGAGGCGATACCACATTCATGCCCCCTCTGTAATCATATTTTTTTATAGAAAGAATATGGCAGACGAGCAGGCAATCCACTTTTAGTTGCCTGCGACATCGTGTCCATGGGCGGCGGTAACACTTACCATCACGTGGGACCGCTTGCTCGTCCGCCCACGTTTAAAAAGAAAAGAAAAAATGAGCACGCCTCCAGACCCAGACAAACACGTCTTTAAACAAAGGAATGTACCGACAATGGAAACCCCTTGGCAAGTAGGCTCAATATGAACTAGGCTAATCGGTCTTCAAATATTATTAGTGTGGAAGTGTGGATAAAGAAGTCCAAAAATTCCAAAAAGAAGTCGTTATTAGCTAAGAAAGTGGACATAATTTACAAATTCTATCACACTTAATCTCGACACAATTTTGCTGGATTGCACCCTCATCAGATAAGTGACACACATTCCACCAGATACATTTTTAATAATAGAAGTTAATAATAGGTAGTTGGGAAAGTTCGCGGGCTTTTTGAACGTATGACTTTAGCGTGCTATATTTCTGGCAACACTGATCACTGGCGGGAAAAAGATATACCGTTTCACAGCCGACATTTTTGTAATGGCGGCAAATTGAAATTACAAGCTAAAGGTTTTATGTATTGACATTTTTTAACAATTTTAAAATGGAAGTTAATAAGGATAAAATTAGATATGTTTTACATTTTTTTTCGACAAGGTTATGAATGCTTCTATACTATAGTTATTCACTCGCTGTAGACAGGGCCATAAATTATGGGAGTGGTGCAGCGAATGTTTCGTTCTCTCTTCCACTCACGGGTATTATGGGCAGGCGCAGTGCTGCGCATTGCTGCTGGCGATAAGTAATATCGATAGTATTTAATTTTGTTGTTGTTATATGATTTAGTGATATAAATAAAAAGTAATTATGGAAATAATAACTAATTTATTTGTTACACACGAGTATTATTTAATAATTACGAATTAATAATATAACACATTGAGTTTTTTTGTATAAGGGTACATTAAATTAAAATAAAACTTATTTAGTGTAGTAACGAAACGCAGTTCTGTTAATGTGGTAACCAAACGCAGTTTCGGGGCGCCCTCTGCCTTTCTCTCTGGCTCTCAGTCGGCACGACCGGAGCGAACTACAATGTTTAAAGAAATACCTTCAATGAAAACAAGACTGTAATTAATCAATTTACATGTCATGTGCTACAATTGAGTGTATTTAATAAATATACAGGTCACACGTTACAACATTTAGCATGTTAGTACCAATAATAATAATAATAATAATAATAATAATAATCATCATCATCATCATCATCTCAGCCTTTGGACGTCCACTGCTGGACATAGGCCTCCCCCATTGTCCGCCATTTAGACCTATCGGCAGCGACCTGCATCCAGCGGGTGCCCGCAACCTTTATGAGGTCGTCTGTCCATCTAGCAGATGGACGTCCTCGGCTTCGTCCGCCGGTACGTGGTCTCCATTCGAGAACCCTTTTGCCCCATCGGCCATCGGTTCTTCGAGCTATGTGCCCTGCCCACTGCCACTTCAGCTTGCTAACCCGAGAGGCTATGTCGGTGACTTTAGTTCGTCTACGGATCTCCTCATTCCTGATTCGATCACGTAGGGAAACCCCGAGCATAGCCCTCTCCATAGCTCGCTGTGCGACAGTGAGCTTATTTATGAGGCCCATAGTCAGAGATCACGTCTCGGTGCCGTAACAATAATAATAACAAATACAAAATTATACCTAAAAATGTACCCCATGTTCTCGAAGTCACTCCTGTATTTGGCTGTTTCTGCTAGCTGTTGGGAGTACATGATTTATTTGCTAGGAGTGGTAGCTTGCATTATTCATCACTATGACGGATGGCTCTTCAAGACTGTGCAGCAACCTAGTGAACCACTCCGTGAAGCATTCGGCATTCATTTCCGTATCTTCATTCTTAGATTCATTTGTTTTTGTCGATAACGGGGTTGCACCCGCCCCGCAAAAGCTACCTTACCTGACTATGATTTATGGCCCTGTTTGCAGCGAGTGAATAACAATAGTATCGTGCTCAAAAAGAGATTTGTGGTTTTTACGGAAAAGATGCTTTTTCTAAAACTACTGCAAAGAAATGGTTCAGTCGATTCAGGTATGATAATTTTGATGTGAATGATGTTCCTTACTGTGGTCGTCCTATTAAGGTAAATGTTGATGTTATGATTGAAAAAAATGAAGTAGATCGACACATAAGCAGCCATAAAATTGCGGAAGAGCTTAACTTTTTTTAGATCACCACTCAACGGTTTTAGATCACCTGTATAAACCGAATTGTAAAAAAGCTAGATGTTTGGGTGTCGCATGATTTTTTAAATTATATAACTTGAATGAACTCGGTGAACTTGAATAATGAAACTTAGTGAATAGAATTTCCATATGTGAGATGTTGCTAAATCGATCCATTTCTGAAGAGATTGGTAACAGGCAATGAGAAGTAGATCACCTACAATAATAATGTTCGAGAACGATCTTGGTCTAAGTGAGGTGAGCCATCACAAATAGTCCCAAAGCCAGGGTTAACTACAAACAAAGTCATGTTATGTGTATGGTGGGACTTGAAAGGCATTGCGTATTACAGAGTTCTTGCCACATGGACAAACGATTAATTCTGATGATTACTGTAAGCAATTAGTAAAATTGAAACAGGCATTTGAAGATAACGCCCAGAATTCATGAATAGAAAAGGCGTAGTTTTCCATCACAGTGCTCGACCGCATACATCTTTGGTGACTAAACAAAAATTGATAGACCTTGGCTGGGAAGTTTTAATGCATCCTCCACACAGTCCAGACATAACACCTTCGGATTATCATTTATTCCGCTATTTACAAAATTCTATAAATGGAGTAAAATTAAATTCAAGGGTATAAACCATAATTCCGTAAATAACTATAATAATTCTGCTAAACCATTTAAATCAGTTTTCGCTCAGAAACCACAAAAAAATTATAGGAGATGGGATAATGGCTTTGCCAGAAAAATGGCGAAAAAAAAACGAATTAAATGGACAATATTCAGTTCAATAAATATTTATGTAATACAAAAAAGTCTTTATTATTTTCACTATAAAAAGGCCGCGAACTTATCAGACTACCTAATATTACAAATAGCTAAATAAACATTACATATTTTAAAAATTGTACCCCACTAACCTCAACACATTCCTGCCAGCTGGCACTCTCATCAGATAAGTGACATTCCACCAGACGATTTCCGAAGCCATTGTGACCAAAACTAAAGGTGGTTCCCCCTCATCACTCTTACTCGATACCGGACTGTATGGTTGCTTGGGAGTGTTACAGATACTCGAATACACTGAACGGTTCGGTACAGGGGAAAATGAACACCATTGCACTTTCGTCTTATGGTGCTTTAACAGTCTCAGTTGACGTCTGCCTACCACGTTCCATAGCTGTAACATAAAGGTAAGAATTACATTTTTTCAAAAAATATTTCATCTACTGACAAGGTGTTGTTATGATTTTATTATATGTATTAGACGTGTAGATATAGATTTTCTGTCTTCTTCTTCTTGTGGTGCCTCTCCAACTAGTGGAAGTTGGCAATCAGCTTCGAATATTTTGCCGTCTTTCGCGAGGCGAAACAGTTCAGCGGCATTCGCGATGCCAGTCCACTCCCGTATGTTACGCAGCCATGACTTTTTCCTGCGACCAACACGCCTCTTTCCGGCAATCTTGCCCATCAATATTATTCGCAAAGGTTCGTATCTTTCATGCCTTAGCACGTGACTCGATACGCATCTTTTTTGCACTTCACGGTCTACAAAAGTTGGCGTTTCCGATCTACTTATCGCAGGACTTCCTCATTGGTGACCTCCTACGTGCAACTGATGGCCACATTTTGAACGCTTCTTATAAATCAAATCAGTTTCGTATAAAAACCATGGAAAAGTTAAATAGATTTTCTTTATAAGAGGCTAAAAGAGAAAAATGAATAAAAATAATTAATTTTATTATTGTAAAAAAGTTTCAATATTTAAAAATGATAATCTATACATATAATTTAAAATAAGTAGTGATAAATGTGCACGAAAGAATAATATGAAAAAAATGATATGTAAAGTCGGATTTTTTATTTGAGCCAGGCATCAAACTATCAAACGACGTGAAATTTGTACGGAGATGACACTATATTAACAGTTCTACATGTCATATCCCTGACTCTACTAAAAATCCGACTTTAGTTTTATTTTTCATGTATAAAATGTTTTATTGATGAAAAACGAACTAGAATGCTTTATTTGATAAAAAAAGCCGATGCCACACGCCGGTAAAGGAATGAAACATTGGCAGTTTTTGGAACGTTTTAAGAAAAAAAATGTTCACAAAGAAATTATACGGATTTGTGAGTCGTATTCGGATTTTAATGGACGGAGGGTATTCAACAACATAGTTTGTATATACACAATTGGCTTTAAATAATTTTTAAAAATTCTTTGTAGTTTAAAAACCATCGATAGATTATGTTTATATTCATTTAAACAACATGGAAAATATTATTTAGCAATTTATAGTTTTTATAGAGGGTTATCACAAGAGTATCTATTATTAATATTATATTGATTACCATTAACTATTTTTATTTCAAAAAATGAGTTTGAAAGTATTGAATTAATTTGGCCAATTTATAAACTGAAAAGAAATATTCAATCGGTTAAGTCGTGATCTGCAATCGGTAGATTCGAAATCATCCTCAACTGTGGTAAGGGTAACCCTAAAAGTGTTTCTGGTGACAAAGGAGAAAATATTTTACATTTTTGAAGCTTAAAATAAACAGAAAAGCCAACTTACCACCACATCGCCAGAGTCGAGTCCCATAGCGAGTATAATACCATCAGATGTGAGATCACATGATATGATTCTATTATTCAGCTGATACTCCTGTATGGTCCTCAACTCTACTTTCTCTCCAACTTTCAGTTCATATGTCTAAAAGAAAAATACCGAGTATTTAAAAGATTAGCAATATTATAAATAGAAGATGGCTTGATATTGTTATATTTTTTTTATTTATATACAAAAACAATGTTGCCTACTTTGTGCACGTAAACCTAGGTTTGTGCAGGCACTGCACATTCGTAGACAAATTAATTACAGCTATAAGATATTAAGTTAGATCTTTCATCTCACGAAGGCGGGTTACGCTTAGTAGTGGTTGTGCGCGGGGTCGGGAACCCAACTAACCGTTCTCAAGTTTACGCACACTAAAACAATGTACATGGAACCCGCCTTTGTTCATAGTGGCAGCTTTGAATTTAGTTTCTTGAGTTTGGCTTGGAATTCCAAATTCAAATTAATGTCAATTTAAAGCTATGACATTCATTTACAAAATCAGTAATTCATTTGTTTTTCCATCAAACGACATTTGCTTAATATCGTTGTGTTTGCGACCATGGAAAAGTTAAAAATTCGGTATTATTTTCGAATATGAGTTCCGTCGTGGCAGCAACGTAGCACAGACGGCACCCAATAACAACGATGGGTACGGACCAAACACCGCAAACGAATACACGGTGTGTTTTTGGTTTGATCTTTTCCGTTCTGGAAATTTCGACCACAAGAACAAGCCACGTTGACGACCGGAGACTAAACTCGATAATGACGAATTGAAAGCAACAGTGGAAGCTGATTCATCTCAAACCACGTCTTAGTTGGCAGCAGCCTTCGGCGTAAGTGAGTAAGTGTTGGCTTATTTTGCTGAACCGGCACAAAAATGAAGGGATTCTGAATCGTATTGTCACTTGTGATGAGAAGTGGATCCTGTATGATAATCGTAAACGTTCGTCCCAATGGTTGACCCCAGGAGACAGCCAAACAATGTGCCAAACGTAAACAGACTCAAAAGAAGTTTATAGTGACTGTATGATGGTCGTGTGTGGGTTATTCTGTACAGGTTCTTGAGATCTGGTACAACAATTAATGCAGATGTATATTATGAAGAACTGCAATCTATGATGGACAAGCTCGCTTTCAAACAACCGATTCTGATCAATCGCTCTAAGCCACTGCTTCTCCACGATAACGTTCGCCCACATACTACACGATAGGCAGTCTCAAAGTTACAGTAGTTTCGACTGGAAACTCACCGTCACCCACCGTACTCGCCAGACCTTGTCCCTACTGATTTTCCCATTTTTTTCGGAATTTGGATAACTTTTTACAGTGGAAATAATTCAACTCCGGGGAGGCAATGAAAGACGCCTTTAGAGAATTCATCGATTTCCGTCCCCAGGAGTTCTATAGCAGAGGCATCAATAAACTTCCATTAAAATGGCAAAAGTACATTTATTATAATGGACTTCGTCCTTCGACTTCGATTAATTAATAATTTTCATATAAGAAAATATATTTGAATTTCTCCATATAAAAAGACAATTTCATAGGTAAGGTCCTAATATTAGAACTTATAATAGTTACTTGTATCAAAATGACAAATAACTTATCACTGAATGTCAATATCAGTCCATAACGTCCCACTGCAGGGCATAAGCCCCACCCCTCCTTGCAATCATGAGGAGGTTCACTACACGGGCCTAGTACGGATTGGGGCATATTACACAATTGTCCAAGATGTCTTTTAATTATAGAGTAGCCAGATATAAAGTTTAAGCATTGTATTTATATAGTGTCGAAATATCAATGTAAATGTCGAATGTGTTATCAAATCAATAATCGGCTGTAGCTATACCATTTTTTTCAAAATACAAATCATTGAAAAATCGTAATAGAGTAGTGCCACCTTAACATGCATCGTAGTGACATTTTCCAGTTTTGTATAATGATGTATATATCGATACTTCTTACAACTGTAAATTTCATATTGTTATGGTACTATCGAGTCAAGTTGTTCAGAATTCCGAATCACTTATACAATAATATTGTCAGAAGTAATTTCTTTTTTTTTGTCAGAAACTACGCGGGCGTGCGCACAACAACTCACCAAAGTTTCATCGAAAACGGACGAAAGATTTAGGAACGCATAGAGGACAAACAAACATTCATTTTTATATATATATATATATATATATATATATATATATATATATATATATATAAGAAGATTATTGCATCAGGAAAACAACTAAAACTACGAATATAATCAGTACAGCATATCAATTTTTACCTGAAACTTTTTATTATACTCGTCGCACACAACAAGCGTATTCTTCCGCACAACAGCACAGTTTATATAGACACCAGTCTGTCTTCCATGTAGCACTAACGTTGAAAACTTATGATCCCACAACTTTATAGTACCGTTGTGTTCTATTGTGATCAAACCTAGTTCTGAGATCCAGTGCGAAAAAACTATATCGCTTCGTTGGCAAAGGTCTTTCATATCAGTACCGGGGAACAGGCGATCCCTGGAGTTTATACTAGTGTCACTGCTAGAACTTGGCAGTCTTTCTGCTTGTCCGTTCTTTTTCTTTATACCTGAAATTAATTGAGGCAATTAAGAATAACATAGTCATTCTGATGCTTTATAGCATGGTTATTTTGCAACAGATATATTTTTGAAGACTGAAATCATGCAATTTACGTATTTTTTGGAATAATTGATATTAATATACGTTGATATTATAAATGTATTGAATTATAATATGTAGTTTGTAATTGTTTGCTACAATTACGCTTATTGATTATACGGCACATCGCCATTTGTATTTCTGTTTAACCAAAGTTTGACTGTCAGAGAATGTCACTAGGCATTAAGTTCGGCTTGTATGCAATGTTTCTTTGTGCATTCAAGTTTAAATAAATATAATAAAGATTTTGGGAAAAAATAGCAAATTTTTTTTTACATTAGTCAGTTAATATACAATCATGGATGGAATCCATGGTTTCAGTGTTCGGATGTTAAACAATCTGTAAATAATAATACAATTTTGATTTACAGAATCACCAGTAATGTACGTATTAAATTGTATTTTAGGTTACACGAGCAGGAATATTTAATAGGAATTCTGAATACAAAATGAATATAAACCAATGTTGCTCTTTAATATTCTTTCAGTATAGTCAACCGTTCAATTATACAGCAATATGTATCGGATACTGCGACATTTATTGATAGCATAACATTTCAGATCTACATTCAATTTTAGCTGATTCTACCGCTATAGATATTGATCAAAATTGTCTACGCCTACGTACTGCCAAACCATAGTGGATATGTTCAAGCATGCGTTACAACATATCAAACATTTAAATTACCTTGTATATCGTTCAATATCTCCTGCGATCCGAGATTAGTGTTGCCGCGTTGTAACATTTCCGGTTTCCAGTTGCCATCGTCGACAAACCTATATGCCATAAGACAACAACTCTTACTTGCTACTATCAGTAAATTTGGACTGACAAAGTTCATATATTCCACTGGACTGTACAGTTCCATGATCACTTTGATCTCCTTTGAACGAAACGTGTATTTTTTCACGGAACCTGACCGTAGTCCATAAATTATATACTGGTTGCAGGGTGTAATTTTAACTGTAGTAATCTGTTCGTCTGATCTTTCAGATATTTCTGTTAGGACTTTTCTTCCACGCATTATCTAAACAAATATGACATTTAAATATATTATAGGTATGTACTAAAGTAAATGGAGGAATTTCTCCTAAACGTTAATTGCAAAACAGATAATTTGTACCACTACAGTAGACAAATAATTTTAAGGACCAAATAAGATTTCAGTGAAAGCTACTTCTAGACAGTACCTTATTAATAATATGTACTAATTAATTTATTTAAAGCAAGGAATGTAGCAAGCAATTTTAAGCAATGTTAATAAAGATATTTTTCTCTAAAAAGTAATCATAAGGGTATTTGTACAATATAATTAAAACATTCAAAAACAAATTATGGATGATATGATCGCCCGAAAGTTCAATGCATAACCTCGACTTGGCGCCTGTTTTGTTCATATTAACGATTTTAGTGAATTAAGTACAAACAATCCTTATATTACAAATATTTTGCTTTTAAGATTTTTTTTTTATTATTGCACAATATTGAAACAAGATTTTTTGTAATAATACATTTACAAATCTAATTATATCTGAGAACGTTTGCGAAAATTTATTATAATTATGAAAAACCACGTGTTGTCACGTGTTTGTCATTTGTACAATAAGACAGTTTTTCCTTACTATAACTACTAACACTTTTCAAGTACGTGATGTCTTGAAAGACTTAACTTAGAACAAAACCATTTTTCAAAAAATCTATGTATTGTTATTTGTTATAAACATGCGTGCTCAAAGACTTGCAAACAACAGATATATCAAATATTAGTTCTATGAGTTGATTACTCATTCTCAAGCGAAATTTCATGCACTATATAAATTGTCCAATATACATAGTTGAATGCAAACGGACCTGAATATTATTCTTATCGTCGATAACAGCCAACAACGGTTGAATGTTGCTTTCTCCGTAATTTCCATTGCCTATCCCTTTCAAATTCAATGGTTTTAATGCGTGCCTGTCCAAACTTGTCGTCTTTTTAATAACCTTTTTCTCGATTTCCTTGTGAGTGATAAACGATTGGTGTCGTTTAGGAGAATTCGAGATACTTTCTGTACCGTTATTAGGTGTGGCGGTGCCGGGACTGTTGGGCGACATTGTGTTGAGGAAGCTCACGTCGAATGTCGTTGTTAGGCGGGCTTTGCTGAAAAATAATAAAATCAACGTCATTACGTATTCTAGCGGTAAGGCAAAATCTTAATTCTAGGGGTAAGTTAAGGACTTAAGCCAAAACTTTCGCGTTAAGGCTCATTTACATAAGGAGCTTCTTGAACGGTTCAGGTGAGAATAATGCATACTATATACAATTCTCGACTATTTTGATAACAGTTGTTTATACTAGATTTTGACCGTTGTTCGTCTTATGAGCCATAAGAATAAGTAGTGGAAATAACATAAGAACTGAATTTCGAGAGTGGTCATTTAATTAAGGGAAAAAATACGAAATAAGGAATAATATGGCCATATTAGATAGTGTAAGAATAGTAAAACACCTTTAAAGGCTACAAATATGCAGTAGGTGACGATAACTATCTGCCATCAATTAAACTTTGTGATTAGATTCATATTAAACAAACTTACCTATTCTTCTGTGTGGCTTGCGACACGAAAGAGCCGTCTAAATACCATACTTTGGCGCAATTCTCTATGGTACCGGTGCCTGTAAGTAACACGTCGGAGCCGGGCATGAAGTCATACCATACCTCACTGACCGCCATTGACACTACATTGCTGAAATAATATTAGTGTAATAATGTAATGCTGACTAATCTATAGAAATATATAGTCATAATGTATTGACTATATATGTTTATAGTGTAACAGAAAAAAAATAAAACGACATCAAGGCTTGAATTCAAATGTTAAGTAAAATATCAGTCAATCATGCGTTTGAACGAATACAAATCCTTTCGCAGCTGGTCATAAATTTGTTGAATAGACGACTATGTAACGCCAATCGCAAAAACGTGCACTTCACATAATGTGCACTTTTGACAAAGTGACAATGATATAAACAAACGATATACTGTCATTTGTGTAAAAACTGGTGTCTCTCAAAAACAAAATCTTTTATGTTATTACTATATTTTCGTAATTTACAGTGTGACATGTGAGTATAAAACAATTCATATTATTAAAATGTCATTTGGAATGTCAGCTCACAGTTGTAAAAACTACGGCTGATATCTGAATACGTCTCAATTTACATTCCTTCGACACATTTAGACTTTAATATGAATTGAATAAAGAGTAAAGGCTCATTTACACAGGGAGTTTTCTGGAACACTTCATACGATTCTCATCTGGAACTATTAATAAGATAATAAAAACTCAATGATAAAAGTATCACACAATGATAACTGTTAATAATGCACGTAAGCAATACGGCGAAATTAGGCGAATAATCCCCTAATTTTTAGGCAAACATTGCCAGTAAAGTGGCAATCTATTTTGTACAAGTAGCTATCTTTTAACAAAGCCTTTTGCACCCAATAGCCAATGAAAAAATATGGCATTTCTTTCAATGCAAACAAAGGATAAATTATTGATATCTTGTACAATATATAAATTAAAAAAGTAAATATTAACTTGCTAAGTAGTTAATAAGGAATAAGTACCCATTGTTCTGCCGATTATGTTGAATTACAAAATTAATAATGTATAGAAACATTTACTAAGGAATGTAAAAGGAGTATCCACTCCAAGTAAAATCAAAGTGAAAACAGAACAATGGGGAAAATGTATAATTAAATAGTAATTATAAAGAAAAACCTGTAGCAAATTCCGTAATTCAGTACAAACATATCTATGCAGAAGAAGAATAAAGCTTTGTCCTCGCCGGTCTTTTATTCCCCTGGAAATTGTATAAAGCAAGCACATATTCGTCTAAAAGATATTAGAGAATAGGGTTAATAGAAAAACCCAAATAGAATAAGACAGACCTTTTAAAATATAAATTATTCAGGAAAATTGGTATAGATATGTGCTTGTTACAAGTATTAGATATAAACAAGCTTTGCCAACATTTCCTTATCATTTGAATAGGGAAATATTCACTATTTTATAGCGAATAAGGTTATAAAAGAAAACCCATGGAAAATTGGCGGATCTTTTAAAAGTAGCAGTAGCATACTGTAATAAATTTGCAAATAAAATGTATATATATATATAAAATACTTGTAAGAATAATAATAAGAAAAATTAATAAAGACGGTTGAGGGGGAGGGGTGGTGAGGAGAGACGGGATAACGGTAAAATAACGACATTTAACGGTAAATTGTCAAGCGACTCTCCCTATGGTATTACCGCGACCCTAATAAGCGCGAACAAAAGCAGGAAAATCACGGTGTCGCGTGTCCTACACCACCTGGCATCAGAGAGCAACCGGGGCCGATACACGGTTGGAGTCTTCTTAGACATTGAGAAGGCCTTTGATCGTGTATGGCACGAGGGGTTGCTCTTTAAACTTTTGGATACCAGGACGCCGCCTGCAATTGTGCGGATAGTAGCGTCCTTCCTCGAGGGTCGAAGTTTCTACGTCTCGGTCGAGGACGTGGCTTCCCAGCCACGCCCCATTACTGCAAGAGTACCACAAGGGAGTTGCCTTACGCCGTGTCTATATGCGGCGTTCGCTAACGACATCCCCACTCTACATGCCCAGCTGCAGGAGTGGGAGGAAGACGCTGTCTTGGCATTATACGCCGATGACAGCGCATTCTTTACATCTTCACGCAGAGCTAATATTGCTGCCAATAAAATGCAACGTGTCCTGGGCCTGCTGCCAGGCTGGCTGGATAAGTGGAGAATGGCCGTCAACGTTTCGAATACGGCCGCCCTGCTTACCGGCCTAAAACGTACCATGCCGCCACCGCTCAAGTTCCGAGGTCAGGATGTAGGATGGGAGTCCTCTGTCTGTTACCTCGGATGCCACATTGATCGCTCGCTGCGCATGATTCCGCAGGTGGACCAAATGGTCCGCCAGGCGAAGGCTGCACGAGCGACTCTGAGACCTGTGTTGGCATCACGACTGCCTCTCCGAACGCGACTGAGGGTCTATAAAGCCTACGTCCGCTCGCGTCTCACATATGCTGCGCCGGCATGGTACGCGCTGTGTTCCCAAACACAGCGCAAACGGCTGCAGGTCCAGCAGAACGTTGCCCTGCGTATAATCGTAGGAGCGGGGCGTTACGTACGCAATGACGTCATCGCCTGCGACGTGCAGATGCCCTCGATAGAAGAATTCGTGGTCCAATTGGCGCGGAGCCTTTACAACCGCGCCGATAATGGACCACACACTCACCTCAGAAATCTAGCGCCTCTGCACTCGCGGCCGCCGGACGGACGTCCGCTGCCTCGCGAGCTCCTGCAATCACCGCCACCCCAGGGTCAGGCAGTACAGGATGGCGATATTCAAGGCCAACATAAGCTGACACAGGTCAGCAACCAACGACCAGGGGAGCTGTTGCCCCCTGAGATGACGCCCGAGTACGAGGGGTTCCTCACACTCGTACCTGCGCTCGCGCGCTGAAGCGCGCAAGAGTGCGGAGGACCCGGTAGGTAGGTAGGAAAATCACGAGATCCTCAAACGTCACTCAGACGTCTTCTGAAGAAAGAAAATATCACCGTCTCAAACACCACCGCAAGCCCTCAAGCCAATTTGGAAGAAAATACCAAGACTTTCATTTACAAGATCCCCTTAGCTGATAGTTCCTGAACTGCGCCACTCCGCGGGTCCGGTGGATGTGAATCACGCCGTGGAACAGGGTCCCGCACAGCAGCGCCCTAGGGTGACCACTCACCACTCAACGAAGAGATAGGGGGTGCCGTTGAAGGGACCGAAGCGACAAGAAAGCATACGGATCGTTCGTACGGGCCTTCGTGTGTTTTCAAATCGCTCTTTAAATAAGTTTTTGTGAATCGTTCAAGCCGAGTGACTATGCATTAATTTGTAGATCATTGGGTTCGAATGATTTACAACAGTAACAGTTGTTTATACTAGGCAAGCATATTTTTGACTGATTTTTATCTCCTGCGAATTCGAGACACTTTCGTTGTGTAAATGAGCCTTAATATGAATTCTAACCTGAAACAATTGTTTTACCGTGATGCACCCGATAGCCATTTTAAGACGGAATTATTACAATGCTCAGTGATTTATTATAATGTTAAAAAGAATTACAGTAATACATACATACATATTAGTATATTGTACTTACCCTCTGCGATTTTCAAGGTCAAACACATGCATTTTTGTCTTCAAATCTATACATATAACTCTACTATCGTCAGTAGACACAAATAACAGAGTCCCAGAGTTATTTACCACTGCTGATATGAATTTCAAATTGTCTTTGACATCATTCCCGGTTATTATGGTTTTACATTTGCAAATGTTGCAATTGTAAGATGCGGTTTTTATTTCGATCTCGTGTTCGACTATCTCTTTCTGAGAGTGAATTATTATTTTATTGCTACCTGCAATAATGAAATCTCTATGTCAATGTCTATGTTAAAACATTATCTTTGGAAATAAGGTGTCTTACGAGCAGGCAACCTCTCGGTGGTAAGTAGATACTGTCCCTTACGACATCCGCATTACATTTTAATGTCAATTCAAAATGACTAATGATGTAGTCTACTTTGAACATTTAGCAGTAGATTCTGAAAAAAAGTTGGGAAGAATGGGGAATAGGTAATATTCCCGTCTTTTTCCCGTCCCACCATTCGTCCTATTCCTCCTTGAGAGAGCGCGAGAGGTTGAGGAGTAAAGATAATGGGATTCCTTTATCTCATTATACTGTAAGCTTAATGGGAAAGAAGGGGATGGGATGGATAAGGAGTAAGGAATATGAAGGTATGAGACCTCTACCATTATAATCCTCACTAGATGGGTACAATCTCACCCAATCTACATTTAACAGCAGTGTTTTCAAAACAGTTCTTAACAAACTTATATATTATATACACAATGGATAAGAAGGAGAATGAAATGAGTTCTAATTAAGCATTTACACTTTCAATTGTAACATCTTAAAAATAGTGTTTTTAAGCAAATTAAAATTGAGACACATTTTGAGGCCATGTTCAAAATTTAGTCAAACATCACGACATCATTATGAGCCCCAGAATTTATTGGAAAGGCAAGTACTAAATGAATAGGGAATATAAACTCTTTAATAAAATGTGAAGAAATTAACAGTCACATTTTTTTAGCTATGGAACCAAAATTTACAATTATAAAAGCTTACCAGGTATGGTGAAAATATTCATCACCGAATCTGCCACTTCAAAGGTCATCACCTTTTTCTTCCTTCTCAAAGATATCACTTCCACAATAACACCAGTATTTTCTAATGCAACTATTAGATATTTCTCATTGTCACTATAAAATGGCACACAATGAACTATGTTGTAGTTTTTATTGAAATTGTCTAATTCGTCAATAAGCACACCGTTCGGATTGTATAGTGTGACGATGTTGGTTGTGTGCGTGACCAAAATTTCTTCATTTTCTGCCCATCGACAGTTGATGAATGGTTCTAATGTGGGTTTTATTGTTATGTTATTTGCGTAGTTGTTGTTGTATGATTCCTCGGATTCTGTAAACGTTTAAGAGGAAAGAATACAATTTTTTTTTTCAAACGATGCCACTTCTTTGAGAGAAAGGGACGGACAGTTGCACTTCGAGCTAATAATACCTATAAAAATAGAGAAATTGAAATTTCGTATTCCTCTCTTTGCTCCTTCAAAAATGAATCGATTTTTTCTTCTTTTTTTGCTTTAAAGAATAGGTTTGCTATGTCTGTACGTTTTGTTTTCTAAATAAGAATTGTTGAATTTGCACACTGGGATTTATTTTTTATTTTTGGGACCTATAAGAAATAACTAATTAAAAAATCAAAACGTAGGCACATGCTCATGGTAGATATCTGTCACATTAAACAATAATTACTCTACTGCCATAAAAAATAAGAGGAGCAGACTACAGTAAAAGTTAATAGACTAAAATATTTGTACATATGTTTGACCGGTTTATACCTACGTATTTAGGAGGGGAGAGGGCACGTGGAATCCATCCCACAGCCGCTGGGTGCGTTCGACTGGCCACGTTACCCCTCTCTCACAGAAGACTACCTTGAAATGTACTGTATTTCCTACTCTAACGTATTTCCCCAATGTACATAGGTACGTGTTTCGGTAGTGAGTGAGATATCCCAGAGCCCATTCCATTCTATCTCTCCCTATTTTTCCAAGCTTTTATACAAATTTATTCCTATATTTCCAAAGGTAGGCAGCGCATACGGTTACGTGACAATGTTTGTCATTCTGAATTGATGTTGGAACGTATCGCGGATGTCTATGGACGACAGTATTAACTTAACCATCAGGTGGACTGCGGCTTTTTCTCCATAAGAAAATAAAAATAAAAAACGTATTACACGTTACACAAATTGCTCAATTTGAATGAGCTTAGTTACAATGATTCAAATAACTAATATATTAGTATAAGTAGACGGATTATAGTGTAATTTGACAGACTAGAGTTTAAGTTTATTTATTTAAACGAGGTGTCAGCTCGTGACCATGGTCCGTGCAACTCAACTGAAAGGTCTAGTAAAATAAATAAGGTAAACATTCGCGTTAAGACCCGTTTAAATAGATAAATATGTATGTGTGAAAAACGGGAAAATGTTATAGAGTTTAAGTTGACGCATTATAGTGTAAGTTGACAGATTGTAGTTAAGTTACATACCTTCTTCAATAGTATTTTCTGAACCTTCCCGCACGAGGTCATCCAAGTACCACATCTTGATGTATCCATTCTTGTCGAGAGAGGCGACCATGGGTGGGTTCATGGGACATGCACTAATCCACTTTACAGGTGCACCCGTCCCAAATAGTTCTTTCTTTAACTTGTTTGCTGATATGTGAAACACCTGGAGGGATTATGAAAAATTAAACATGTGCATTGCTATTAATTAATTAATGTATGTATTTAAGCACTTGTCTAAACAAGCATTAGGACAATTACAACATTTATTTTGCAGTTCGCGCGCGGAGAAATGGAGGTTGACACTTGATGTGGCGACCTGTGAAGAGGCCCATTATTGTAGATGTAATTATTGTGGTTATAAAAAATAAAAGGTGATGTCTGTTATTAGTTATTACAAAAGTTACTTTTGGCGTATATGGACATAAGCAAGATACATGCGCGCTCTCGAGTTACATATTGCTTTTGCGGCTGGCATTACGTAGGCCTCATTTTAAATAAGTTATAAATGATCTGAATGACTACTTAATACTTAAAAGTATTGACTTTAGGTACTTACTTTAATAACACCGGAATTGGTGCCGATGAGAACGAAATCGCCGAGGAAACATACCGACCATACCACCTCTTTGACGTCAATCGTAGACGGTTTTATTTCTTCTACATTTTGTTCGTGCCTGATAAAGTTTAAATGAGTAAACGGTCAGTAAAAGCAATGTAGTATTCAGATGAATGTGATCTAATTCAAGACTACCTCATTCAGATAGGAAAACTTAAAATTGTCACCAGCCAGTAACTGGAAGGAACTTGAAACTTTTTTGTGGTATATCTGTATAGATATTTGTAGGTTGAGCAACACGTTTTTATCAGTAGGGTATTTATTGAATTAACGGCAGGTAATAAAAATAGAAAAGTAATATAAAATAGAAAAAAAGTCCTTTTTGGAGAAAAAAAATGTTAAAAACATAGTCCAAAAAAATTAACTTGAAAGTTTAACTTAAAAAGCGATTTTCATAAGTTCAGATTACCCCTTTTAGTATCACGGCATGTACAAAGATGAAAATAAAAAAAACATATAATGTATTGAATAGTAGGTAAGTAATAAATAGTAGGTTGACATCACATTATACAAAATATTTGTCTTCCTTAAACCTGCCGATATTTTACTGCTTTTTACATATTTTTTTTGTCATGCGAACATACGACATATGAAAATGTTAACGGTATGCATTTGTGTGTGTGACCACAGAATTATGATTTAATAAAATCTGCACCTATCAAGTACTATCCGAAAGTATCTTGGAAATTTAAAGTCAACACTTGCTCTTTCCCCCCGAACTATACATTATTTCTTTTTATAATGAAGGAAGTATACTTACAAAAATTCAAAGTAAAGCTCATTCTTAGCGCATCTCTCCTGAGCAATTTGTTCGGCCTTCGTGTACAATATGCCTTTGGATTCGTTCTGTAGCACGTTCTGCACTATGTCAGTGTACGGATAACGATATAGATCTATGCCGTGCGTGCTTAGGTATGCCCTGATGTTGTTCAGTAGTTCTCTGTCCAGTTCCTGAGGGTTGCAAAAATATTTTTAGGGTAGTTAGTGGGTAAATGGCAAACATATAATGTAGATGGCAATGACAGTAGCTCAAACTTATTACTATCAACTGTTTGCTGAAAGTAAACAGAGGCAAGGTAAGTAGTACTGGTGGTGATAACTTAAGAGCTATCTATTCTGAACTTATATTCGTGATTTGTGATAATCATGATTCTTGTTTCCTAGATACTGAAACTTTAGTAAAATCTTTACAAAAATAATTATTTTATCGTTTTATCTTAGCTATCGCGTATTATTAAGTGAATAAAATCCTGAGACAACGGATTTATAAGTTATTATTTTAAACAAAGTCAATTGCAGCGTATGCGGTTGCGAGGTATTGCGAACCTTCGATAGAAAACAGGACAGTTACAAAAAACATGTAAAGGTTTGGTTGGGTTGGTTAGATTAATGTAGCAATATAAGCAATTTTGTAAAATAAATGTACAATGAAATAAGTATTTACTTGTTGCACTGTCCATTCATATGTGTTTGAGAAGGCACATGAAAACTGAAAAGGCAATGTAAGTTTCTTTCTTTCATATAGGTGAAATTTAATGAATAGAGACCTCATTGCAAAAATGTACGCAGTAAATGACAACGACAAAAGGCAAAACACAATCAATTTTACTAATAATTAAATAAATACTGTTGTAGTTGTTAAGGCTTCACGCATACTACGGCGGGCCGCACCGCAGCGCATAACATTGCAAAAATCCTCCCGAATCACTTTCATACATTTTGTATAAACCATGGCACACGATTGGCAAGCCGCAAGCGCCGCAGCGTGGCACACTGGAGGATCGCTTGCCAAGCGTACTTATGCGTCGATGTTATACGCCACGACGCGGCCCACCTTCATGTGCGTTGAACAGGCGCAGTTAACGGACAATCGTATAATTCGAGAGTTATTCGCTGTGCGATGACGTAAAAAATTGAATGTTAACAACTGACTTAAATGATTGCGTTGAGCTGCGGCCTGCCGCGTCTGTAATGTGCGTTGTCGCAGTTTTGCAATGCAACGCGCTGCGGCGCGACGCGGGTATAATGTGCGCGAGCCTTTAATGCGTATCTTTTATCCTTTTTATTTTACTTGGTGTTTGGTAAAAATATCTTAAAACATGTTTAAGAATATTTACATATTAAGCATTCTTTTATTTTCTTCTATCGTGTTAACTAGTAACTTCCACAATAGGAAACAAAAATCAATACTTACATGAACAACAATATGGTGCTCATACTTCTGTAAATCCATTATCACATCTGCTGGTCCCGTAAGTCTCACTTTGTTGCCCAAAAACTTTAAATCTAAAAACAATTTGTTGAAAAGACCCAAAAAATTGGTGGTATGTGATATGTGGTAGCCTATATAATACGCTATATAGCCATCATCTTCTATCTCCACCGGAGTATCAGTTTTATCATAATTGTAACTTTTTAACATTGTTGTATGTAATTTTTTCATTTCTTCTTTATTAGTTACACTTCGCAGATAGTTCATGATCAGTGCATGGACTTCGTATATGTAATTCTTTTTTTCTTTATCATAAGACCCTATGATTAGGGATTTTCTTCTCAAGTTTTTCATTATAGTGTCTACTTCATTGACGTCTTTGTTCCAAAATTTGCTAAGTACTTTTGCCGATACTTCGACATTGTCAGGTAGCACTGAGAGCATCTTAAAAAGCTGTAAAGTGTCTGCTTCTAATGAATTGGTGCACATTTCGACGGTTTTCATAGGATTGTTTTTTATAGGCATACTGAAAAAGATTTGACAAACGTTTTTATACTCGTATGTTAATATTCACACGATTTTATGGTTTAATTGAACAGAGCATGGAGAAGTCTAGACAGTCCATCTCAAGTTGAGTGGTTATTATTAATATACATTCTAAAACTTAAGATAACTTCTTAATAAATTTTCAATTTTATGAAATGATTACTAATTATTAGTAATCATGCTCATTATTCATTACTCAGTAATCATTTCATAAAATACAAATATCTTGAAAGATATCTGGGTTATAGAGCATAGAGGTTACAAGTTAGAAAAGAAGCGCACCATAGAAATAAAGGTGTCGCCATTATTACCCATAAGATGAGAGACATTCTCAATAATTTGGATAATAAAATTTTCCAATTATTTAAATTATTTCAGTGGTGGTGTGAAAAAAGGAAATAAGTCACGAAAATAAAAAAAATATGTTAAATCTATAAATAAATTATATCACGAAATGCGTATACTTTTTTCACTCAAGTTATTTTATTGTTATTTTAGATTTCTTTATATTGACTTTTTTAATTACGGACAAAATATAGGTATAGTTTCTTCATTATTATTTCAGCGTTTTTATTTTATTAAAATTTGTTTTGTTTGTCATGTTGTAACTCATCCCCCTTTTTCGTTACCACTAGAAATATTTGTAATTTAGTTATCGAATATAACATATAAAATGTATACATTTTAAGCACATTTAACAACTATAGTGAAGATTGTCTAACAGGATTTGTTATGAGTCTGAGTTTATTTAAATATATCTCTACTCTGATAAGAAACGCAATTCGTTAATTGCCTCTTAAGATACAAAAATGATCAAAAATAGACCTTGTGTCTTAAATATTACAAAAGAACACAACTTATACTTACAAAAAGAACTCCCTTTTCTCCAAATTGTTAACATAATAGTTCCAGTGTTTCGGATGGTCTGTCAATTTTTCCTTGTTTTCAGCTAGTTGTGCCCCAATCAGAGCTATATTGAACGGATTTCCTTTGCACAGTTCGTGTAACTTTTTTGCTTGGTGAGGTAAACGGGAAACGTCAGTGTCTAGACAGGATGCAAATAGTTCTAGGGACTCGATTTCTTTGAATCGATTTTCTATCTGAAAATAAATTATAAGTTAATTACAATCTGTAAATGCAGTCTTTAAATTTGTAAAATATAGCAGCAGTCGGGCGTTTGACTGAAGCGGGTAGTTCACGTCGTGAGTTGCGAGCATTTTTTTCAACTATTTATATTTGGTCTTAACGATTTTCAACTGAAAGGTACGGGACACCCTTCAAGTTATAATCCACCGCGCGGACCCTGTGCAAACTAATGAAATTTATGCCCTAGATATTTTTAGTTTTAGGGCGCACGGATTTCGAAATTCATTGGTTCATGCTAGAGTTAGAATTCACGTCGAGAATGTGAGTCAATTACCAAGAAATGGTTATTTCAGGCCCTTTTTACTTCAATATTTTTATAGACAAGTTTTTTATAGATTATTTTATAAACAAGCATAATCAAGGTTTTATATTGTAAATCGGGTCTGAACGCGTATAAAGGTTTTTGCGTACCTTTTATTTTTAATCGACGTTTCGACGGATTACACCAGCCGTGGTTACGAGTTGACCGAAAAGGCGCAATTTTATCAACTACCCACATTTGATCTTCACATTCGACACACTACACTCACAATGTCCGCGGACGTGCATCGCAAGGTTTAAATTTATTAGTCACTGGATTCCACGTCGTCGACAGTTTATATTAGAGTTCAGAGACGTAGAGTTATATTAGAGTCGACAGCTTAGAGTTCTATCCAGTTATTAATTCCAGCGTTAAGAATGTGTTCGGCTATTACTGATTTACTCGTTTGGCGGTTTCTTACAGCTGCGATGTATTCCTTGACTCTTTCCGCAACTATACACTTAGTTTGGTCTATATAGGAACTACCACAGCTGCAGTCTATCTTATAGACACCTGGCGTCTGGTAAGGTATAACATCCTTGGGGTGCGTAGATTTTCTGCTAGTTTGGAGGTTGGAGTATATACAGTCTCACTGGAGTATTTTCTCAATACTGTTCCAATTTTGTCTGTCACTCTTTTCACGTAGGGCATAAATGTTGGCTGTCTGTTAACGTCGGGATATTTCTCACTCCGATTGCGCCTTGGTTCTACCCGCTTTGTACCCATTCCGTTTGAGTACCTCCTGCATATGTGATAATTAGTCTTTTAAATGTTCAGGCTCACAGAGGTCATACACTGTTGTTTAATATAGTAACGACGTATTGCAGGTGTCGAGAATGACGATGCGGGGAGGCACGCAGGTATCTGAGTGTGTGTTGACTATGAACAGTGTGGGATAAGGAACCGTTTTTTCTAACCATTATTTTGACATCTAAGTAAGCCAAAGCTCTGTCTTTTCCCATTTCATAGGTTAACCGAATTCTTGGATGAATGGAATTGAGGTGTTCAATATATTGGCTCCACTTCCTGTCTACTTGCTTTGATGATGCTGAAGATATCATCAACATACACTTTCCAAAGTCCAAATGTTTGGACCAAGACTAAGGGCTCTCTCTTCAAAGTGGTCCATTCAGATATATGCAATTACTGTTGCTACAGGAATACTCATAGCGACGCCATCTATCTGGAGTAGTATTGACCTTGATATAGGAAGTAATTGCCTTCCAGACAGTGCTCCAGTAAAGCAATATAATCAGTTGAGAAGTTATTACAAGCCAGCCTATTTTTCAGAACCGATTTACGATATAAAATTTGTACAAAACGCAAAAGTTTAAAAAGTTACAATCATGGTTATTTATTCTGAAAACTTTATGAAAATAACTTACCTTGACAACTTGCGGGCGGAGATTAGCAACTACATCGATATCTCTTGTAGTAACTAGTATCTTACAACCAATATCGAATGCTTCCACAATCTTTCTATCATTCACCTCATCTAGCACAAGGAGGGATTCCTTTATAGCTTGATCGGAGAACTGGGACTTCAGTCTATCTGTTAACTCATTGACCGTCCATTCGTAACAAGTTAAGGATTGACTGTCACCATTTGAGCCAATACTTGACATGGATAATGATGAATTCATGTATGAATTGTTTGAATATGTTGATGATGCTTTACGGTATAATCTGAAAATTATGAGATATCCCTTTAATAATAGTGTCACTATAATTTAGTTATAAGCTGTGTCACTGCCATTAAGATGTGAATAGTCTGTACTGTAATAGTCTTAATTATTCAGTTCATTAATTATCTTAATTATTCTTATTTACTGTAAGAATTATTTCAGTTCTGTATTTCTGTTTCAGATGCGAGTGAGATATGCCAAAGCCTCAATTACCATCCCATCCTATTGCGCTTTTGTGGATTGTTGTCTGCATATTCTCGTGGATGAAACAATAGATAGAACAAAGTCAGAGAGCCAGCTGCTTTGAAATTTAAAAGAAAAGTACATACTGCACTTGCACTGTTAGGAATAGAATTGCAGAATCATTTTTTAGAAGATTGCATTAATAGCCAGTAGGAGTGCTTAGAAAAGTAGACAAGAACAAGAGACAATGTTCTGTAGAGTATTGATACATATTGATACTATAGAAAAATTAACACAGATTTAAATTCATACATATGTATTTTCCTAGAAAAAGAGTACACACTGAAAACTTAACTAGTATTAATCACTTTCGCATAGCCACATAATACATTGCGTGAAAGTGATTTAATTGTGTAATCAAATTAACTTACTTGTTCTGCTGTGCTATTATATCATCCTCGGTCGTGCAATTACCAACAGCTAGCCAGTACACCATCCCATTGAAGTTTGCGTTGATCATGTCGGGATTATGTCGCAGCACACTGATGGCAACCGCTGTTTTACCCGAACCGGACATTCCGTGAAGCACAAGGAAATTGTGACGAGTTAGTTGGTTTAGTTTGTTCCCTACATTTTGTTCCTGTAAATTATAATTATTTAACATTAAGATAAGAACATTAGGGCGTTTTGATGCGTTTTTAAAATAAAAATTATATTTTGTATCTTTTTCAATATACGATCGATTGATAGATATCAGGCTATAAGGTTCCACTGCGGGTCTCCTTTTGTGATTTGTTTCAGAATATAATCCACCATGCAGGCCCAATGCGAATTAGTGCATAGGATTTCGTCAAGATGTATTCCTACACTGCCGAGTTAGTGATAATTTAAAAATCTATACCTAAGTAGAAACTCATTGGTACAGATCGCGTTACAGGTACAATTTCACGAATGAGAGTAATGTAATAGATACTCTTAGGTTTTCACTGTTTGAATATATTGTCATGTCAAAAATGTTAATTCTCTCCTGTCTTAGATCTCTCTGTGCGTATTCACACGTAAAATATTTGATCTTCTATTTTTCTAATTAAATTTCTAATAACTCACATTTTTATTTGAGTTATGTAACTATAGCAGGAAAAAATTATGATTGTAACTGTTTCATACCTATGAAATTTGTTGTTTGTTTACAGTAAACAATTAAAAATTATAAAATAGTTCCTTACCACACTAAATCTTCTCACGAAATTTTCTGGCAATCTAGGAACATCCCCCTTCCTGAGACTGTCTTCCAGACTGTCACTCAGCATGGCTTTATTTGTATCTACAGACAACTTCTCCCAAAGCCAGTAGTAATCCTTAGCCAGGCTATCTACGAATATTTGGAAGGTGTTGTTGTTGCCGTTTTGTATGAATTTATCCACAAGGTACCTGGCCGTTAATTCACGATTCTTCTGAAACATTTGGCTAAGGAAGTTCACATGGTAGGGGAACAGAATGAAATAAAAAAATCATTTAAGAAGGATTACAACATAGCTTGCATTTCTCTTCTGGGAATGAATAATTAAAAACTCATGATAACTGAAAATTATTATAAAATAACACTACATTCAATGGCCTACATAGAATTATATCGAGTAGGTCCAAAACACACTCTAGAACCTAAATTAATCATATACCGAACAAACACATTATGTCTATAAACAAATGTTTGTTTGAGGAGGAAATGAACATGGAAACTTTAGTACAGTAAGCACTTCCCTGACTGAGCTAGCCAGAAATTATGGTAACACAACCTATGTGTTTCTGCCTCCCTCTAGCATGGGGCACCTCACTTCTCTTACATTTTGGCTACTCTTATGGAATAATCTTTATTTTTTATAAAGGAGTAATTAATTTACGTCTATTGAAGGAGTTAAAAACATTAATAACATACAAAGTCCCACTTCTTACTACACGCCATGCCGAGTCACAATAGTACTCTACTACATAATTTGCTATAATTACATAGATATTGATATCTGAACTTGTTATCATGAACTTCCTTTTTGTTATGTTATAACACGAATATGTGTGACATAGAAACTTCTAAATGGAGAATACCCAAAACGGGTGATTCAATACTTTCTTTAGCGACAAAAATACTTAATTTGCTATACGCATGATGTAAATATAAGATCGTAAATCTTTGAAAACAAACAACAAAAAAAACAAAGGAAAACAAAAACTTTGAATTTGATGTTTTATTTCATAAGATACAAAGCTCTATTGTAGAAAGAAATTATGCTCGAACTGTGATGGTTGATGTTCAAAGATCAATGACTAATTTATTGTAATTGCATAATTAATTTTATTGAAGAGCAATGGTATAAAAAGCCTGAATTATATAAAAAAAAAAGTTTCTTGTAATATAAAAAAGACGTTTTTAAAATTTTCTATTAAGAATATTATAGATAATTTAAATGATATTATACATAATCAAACATTAAGATAACAAAAATAAAGTACCGTTTTAAATATGCACATAAAGTTTACCAAAAGGCACCAAGAACTGGGGTCCCCATTTAAACTAAATGACCAACCACTAGACGAATTTACGGAAATAAAAGATTTAGGTAGTTATAATATTTGATAAAAAAAAATTACCTTTAGAGAGTATTATAACTAAATTATTAAAAAACCTAACCAGGTTTTTGGCTTTCCCTGGTGCGCCCGAAGGCAGTTCATCGACACTCACACTCTAATACAAGACAATCACACATCGAAGTCAGAATATTGTGCTAGTGTATGGAATCCCTTTTACGAGTGTCAATTCAAATCAAACTGAACGGGTCCAAACAAGATTTTTATATCTGCTGTTGAAATCAATGAGCCAACAAAATGAACTTCATTATGACGATAAAATACGACATTTTAAATTGTCTACACTGGCGGATAGCCGCCAAATGGCAGGCCCAGTCTTTCTTTACAAAGTTATGAATGGATTCATAAACATTCCATTAAATTAAGGTAAATTACCAGGTAAATGTATGTATCCCACGATCCAGCTTCCGACCACACACATATAATTTATTTCCTATATAAAAAACATCAAACTAACGCTGGTAAATATAGTCCTTTATCACAAATTTTAAAACACGGTAATGACTTGTGGAGGATATATGTGGGGGATCATTATCTAGGTTTAAAAAAGAATTACAAAGATTATTTCATAATAAAAAAGCTGGAAAGGAGTAGAATCAAAAACAAGTTACCCTTGTTATCAATAACTCTTGAGTTGTTGTGTATGGTCAGTTGTTTAAGGCAATTATTTAGATTCAGACTATTTTTTCTAACTAACTGTGATGCGGTCCACCTGTTCTCATAAAACACTTTTTGCATGCTGTTCTTTAGTAAGGGAGCTGCTATATAAGAATGTATAAGTAATTTGGAGAAACTAATAAAATAAATAAATAAATGAAACATTTTTAATGAAATCAAAAAGGTTTTTTTTTGAGGGTTTTAGGTTTGTTTTGAAATCAGAGTTCTTTTTGGTGTAGAAATAAAAAGCGCGCTTGGCGCTCATTTTTGCCGTCATATTTGAACGACGATATTTATTTTAATATGATGAGTAATTATTTACTTTATTTTGTATGGACCTATTAGTAGATGCTTTTTAATATACGTTTCTAAATACGTTTCAGTTCACAAAAGTTCTGCAATAACTTACTGTTT
The DNA here is from genome assembly GCA_914767545.1 of Sesia apiformis. NCBI lineage: Eukaryota > Metazoa > Arthropoda > Insecta > Lepidoptera > Sesiidae > Sesia > Sesia apiformis. The sequence goes on from OU611958.1 coordinate 6,318,643, forward strand.
TCAATATGTAATCACTATCAGCGCTTGACAGTATATTGTTGGCATAGAGGTGTTCAAAAATGAATGTTACATCCAGATCCTTGATGATGTCTTGTTTGTGATGTTGCAACAACAATTTGTTCTTGCTATCCATTTTGCTACTTTAACTATCATCTGTAACAAATAATATTCTATATTTTTATTTATAAAATTACTCTGAAGGCTGAGTAGGTGCAAATGTAAAATAAATAGTTTTCTATATAAAAAAAATGATTTTTAATATAGGATTTTTACTGGGATAGGAATCTCTACATACGGGTAAAGGCACGGGAAGACGTTAGTTTAGATTGAAACTGTTAAAATACTATTACATAGATACAAATGCATATTATGCCATTTACTGTGACAATATGTACAGAGATACAGATAGAAGGTTTAGTGATTTACTATTAGTGTTATTATGGAACAATAACTCTATTGTACTCAGGTATGTAAATACTTATTAGATATTGATATTACAGAGAAATACACGATACATACTCTATTATACTAAAGTAGAAAATGACACAATATAGGCGTAGGCACCAGATATTATTGATTAGAATTAAATTTTGTAACTGTAAACAATTTTAGAGTTTTTTATTCAAATAATATATTTTAATACTTATTCTCTTTCTTGTAATTCTTCACATAATAATATTTCATTGATTACAGGCAATAAAAATAAATTTAAGCAACCACTAGTGTGAACACTTAGAGTTAAGTAATGATACTGTTTGTAGTTTAGTACATGTAACCTTGAAGATTTTGTGCCTCCTACATAACAAGATACACAAACATGAGTGAGTTATGTAAATGATGTCAATGACCACCTTTGATTGCCATGGACAAGGATGAATGTTTCATACAATAGAGGAATATAATAAGTGGCCATGAAAATTGGTCATACGTATAATTACCAATATTGCACATAATTAGGTAATTCAGCAAAACAAAAATTGATAAGTATGTATCATGATAAAAATAAACTGATAAAAGAAGTATAATTAACTATTCAGAAATTAATGTATTAATATATAAATTCATGCATGCACCTTATTTACTTGTTATTACATGTTAACATATACCTACATATAACCATAATCAACCCTTTTATTGTCCACTGTTGGACATGGGCCTGTAAGTTGGCTTTAAAATAGCACCACCTCATCAATTGGCGTGGATGTCGTAGGAGTCGACTAGACGATAAAAAAAAGCCACTATCCCAAGGAACTACTCCATCCCTAAAAAAGAGTGGATCTGCCATCCCGCTTGGCTGGTATGCCGTTTTAAGGCCATACATTCCTCTTGCACAAGATAATGAGCATGAGGAGCATGTCCAGCAATAATAACAAGTAAATAAGATGTAAGCTAGAAAATCTTAACCAGGTCAATTGGTCTATATCACCAATAAAGTCCCTTTGTTCAGATAACGAAATATTATCTTTTGTCTTTTATTCTGCTTTTACTGAATTTTACTTAGCAAATAACAAGTTAGTACCAGCATACAGGAAGTTGTGGTTAAATGTGTAGATAAGGAATTGTACCCATTTTATGAATCATTATTCACCTTTAGAAGCCACCATAAAAATATGTATTATGCTAATGATCCCTCACAACCAATACATTTGAATGACTCTGGGTGTAAGCTTTTCTAAATTAAGTAGTTATTAGAATTATTGTCTTTAAATGTTCTTTAGCTTTTCTTTTTCCCATATTATGTTTATCTAAATGATGTATTATACTATAATTGAAGAAGTACCCATACCACATATCTATGAAATATACACTATATGAGAGGCAAAGAATTATAACAGAGAAAGTTATTTTCTTTAATATACATTTCTATTTTAATTTAGTTGCATCTGTATATATAAAAAAATTACAATGATTTAATAAAATGGTTATACAAACAGAATTGGAGTTTAAGTATAAAAACAGGTAATAAGTGAAATATTGTAAAAATATTATATAAGAGGTTTGGAATTTTACCGACAATATACCCATTAATAACCCATCAATTCCCGAAACTTGAAACCATGAAATCTACTCATAATAATTGTAAGTTGACATGAAAATTTTAGAAATCTTTTTGAAAATATACTACTTTTTTGAGTTTGTCCAGAATTTTTCATCAATAATATCTGCTAACAATATGTTAATGAATACACAGAGTTCAAAAAGATTATAACTTTAACAAAAAAAATATATAAAACTTCATACTATTTAACTCTTAAAAAATAAGAAGCAAAATTCTTGGTTTCAGGTTTTGGGAATTGATTGATTACATCCATATATGCATTAAATATTTCACCAGTTCACCACCGGTTGCCTGACTGGTATTGAATGTCATAAAGTACAGAATTGGCAAACAGAGCATTTGCACAACTGTAACTTTTTTTGCATTTGTAAATAAACCAATAGATCTAATTGCTCTATCTAATGTTTTACAATGTTATATTCATGGGTGGTGCTACCTAACTACACTTTCCAGCATCATTTCTGTTGTCAGTCAGTCTGTCAGCAATGTATCGGCACACAACAGAGACAATGCTCTACAAAACCGAAGCTAGCCAATCATAGTCAATGTGTGTAACTCGCTGCTGGGATGTAAACTTATAGAATAAATTGATAATGAGCTGGAAAGGAGTTTATATTTGTGTGAAAACTCAATTGTTCAATACTATATTTGGTTTTTGTAAATAAAGAAAAATACACAATAAAGATAGTCAAAATTAGATTGAAAAGGAGTTTGTGCCTAGACTGATAATAGTATCCAGTTTATCTGGCTTATGTAAGAGCTGTAAGCTTGAATCAATAAAAACACTATATGAATGGTAAGTAAGTAAGCAAACATGTTTAAACATGTTTAGACATTATGCTGGGTCATCAGTTCCTAGTAATATAGTAGCACCTAAGTTTTTTGTGCTAACATAGCAAAAGTGCTAACATAATTTATAAAGTGCAGTTGCTACTTTTTACTAGGTGACTGCATTAAATTGTGGGACTATATTGTATTGCATCATTGTTTAGTTTTTTTTTTATAGATTAGTGGGCGGACGAGCAAGCGGTCCCACGTGATGTTAAGTGTTACCGCCGCCCATGGGCACCTGCAACACCAGGTGTAACACATATTTAACTATGAAAAGTTTGATACATCATGCTAAAAATACTGGTGTAATTGATTAAATTATGTTAATGTTGACTTAATTTGTGATACAAGGTTGTAATGTTAGTCGTTTCTTAGTTTTGGTCCATAAGGGGCATGTATTTGCAAGTATAATTATTTTGCCTATTATTGATAAACTTGATAAGATTACTTAAACATGTTTAAAAGTGGTTGGTTTCTCTGTTTTAGTATATGCACCTACTATTTATTTAATTATAAAGCCGTTAGTAACTGAATAAATATATTTGAAGAAATATTGACATTTATAAGAATGTTCTATAATTTCAGTTACATTGTTAGCAGTCATGAAGTTATCCAAATGCATAACCAATAACAAAATAACACAAATAAAAGATTTTATCTGAACACAAGTATTTTAAAAGCAACTTTTGATATAGCTCTAGAAGTAACAGCTTCTAGAAGTACTTTGTAAACAAAATAATGCTTGTAGTAAAATACTAATTTCCCATTGATCCTTTGTTATCATAAACCATGTTAATACCAAAGACCCAAGCTACGTGATGTAAGAAACATGTAACTAAAGATAGAATCACATTCAGTGACAAGTTTTATTTCGTAATATTATGTTTCTATATCGTGTTTATTTCATTTTTATGCTTTACTTACGTCGTGAAAACAGGCGCTAAACGCATTGAAAAAAATAATTGACGGTAACAGTCTTAGAAGTTTCAAATGCATTATAATTTCTTTACTTACCCCTTAAATTGTGTAGTGTAGTCATTCCTCAATAACTGTGAATTGAGACGAAGTTGTTGTGAACAAATCACTATTTTATATCTTTTATAACAGTAAGCAAGAAAGGATAGTTTAAACCAGACTAACTAAACTACTCTAAGAACAAAAGTGCAAGTGCATAATGAAATAAAGTGAATTTATTGTTTTCAACAATTGTTTGTTGTAATTGGACTGCAAACAAAATAAAAAGAGAGCACCTAATTGGTTACTGTTAAAATAGTACTCGATGCTGATTGGTGATTGATTTATCAGACCATATTGTAGTTGACAGACGTCAACGAAAACAAAGAAAATGATAGCGCGCTCACCGTAGACAGAGAAATCTTCCCTCACTATCTAACAGAAAAGAGACATATGTATCAATGATGTAAAAAGAGCATTGCTATCATGCATCCCACTCTGCATGCCTGATTTTTCAAGTGCCCAAATTTTAAAGGCACTAAAAAAAGACAAAAATGAAAAAGACAAAACAAAAATGGATATGTAAGTCATATATGGTATCAATGAATCGATTTTAGTGTTCATAAAGAAGCAAATTGTCCAATAATATTTTTAGAGCACACACAGAATTAGAAACCTGTATACACCCCGCATGACCTCAAAATGAAGCGTAATGGAAATATAATGAAACCAGTTTATATATGTAATAAATTAGTACAGTTACCTCAAAAGAATGGGCAAACGTTTGTGCCTATGTAGAAAAAATTAAGGACCAATATTTTGAGGCCAACAGATTATTAGACATAGAACTAGATAAATTCATAATAAATGTGTATAGCGAAAGTGAATCGACAGATTCTTCATCCGAGGAGTCTGACGATTCGAGTAATAAAATTGATGGTATTTAGCCATTTCTATTGCAGGATCACAATTATTCAAAAAATAAAATATATCTTTTATTTTATAAATGAATAAAACTGATTATTTATGCTAATTGTTTCATTTTGAGTCGCTACGCCGTAACTGGGTCTATGGTATTATTGAATTACTCTTCTATGGCACTCAAAGGCGTGCTTCACTTTTTAGTTTACCGATTAGTTTACGGTTTTCTAAATCATAGATGTTAAAATATATTTCACTATAGAGGCTGTGAATGGACGGATGTGGGAATTAAAAATTTTTACTTTTAGCACTAAACTTAAATTACGTACTTAAATTAAATAAGAGCCGTTTCACAAAAATGACTAAAGCAAGTTTAGGTATTACAACGGAACGCGACTAGCTTCTGATATAAGATTTTTGGAGACTGCGAGTAACTGTTATTTTTCTATCTGTGTAGCTGAGAGGTTAATTAAATTGAGATTTTACATTTAAGTACGGGGTTTTAAAGGACCACTTTATTATATGGTGATATGAAATAAATTCTATAAGCAATAGTTTTAAATATGTCCCTCAAAAATTATTAATGATTGGTAAAACTGCGTTCTGACAAATTTCTATTTAGTCATCGTATAAAATTTAATTTTTAGTGCTTGTTATTTATTCTTTCTATCTCAACTGTACGATCTAACTATTAGCAATAGTACGACCAAGTACGACGAAGCTGGCAAATACAACGTGACTTTTAAAGTTGAAATAAAAAAATAATAATTATAAATTTAATTCAATAGATTAAAACTTCGTTTACAAATCAATTTTATTCCACTACAAATTAAAAGTACCTAACTCGAAGGTGACAAGGTACTTAAAAGTGGAAGTGGAGACATTAAAACAACGTTACAAGTTAAATAGTTTTATCTGTTTGGTCATCAACATAATGTCATGCTCAGGTAGAGCAGATGTGGAGAACACAAAAGCTTTCCGCAATATTCTGTAAACAACCATTCTTTAGCGTTTAATCAAAGGCGACCATGAATGGCGGTGTGTGGCTGGGCGAGGTTATAATAAGATTTATTGTAACCGATCTTGTTTTGACAACGACAATAGTACGGATTCTTGGTGGTAAACAACTTCTTTGTGTGGTCTTGCATTATGGAAAGTATTAACCAAAGTCAAAAGTGTTTATATGCACCTGGCCGATGAAAAAATCATACTAACAATAAGTATAAATGTAGTTTCATAGGAGCACAAATGGGAAATATTGTAGAAATAATACCTATTATGTGGAATTTTGTCGTGTGCGATATCCCTTTTAGATCTTTTAGACGTTTTTAGTGCTTTCGAGACCAATTTTCATATCAAATCTTATAAAATAGGTTTTCTACTTTAGATATATAAGTACCTACTACTTTAAACTTCCTTTACCATAAACTTCCAGTTTATGGTAAAAATCATTAAAAATAGTGTAAGTTATTTTATTTGTAGTCTTTTTTTTTATAATAAATGCTAGCAGAAGCAAGTAGACTGTCGTCCTATAATTAAAGAGCAATTTGGAGACATTATTAACCTCTAATATTTTATTTGTAGTTTTTTTTCATAATAAATGCTAGTAGAAGCAAGTAGACTGTCGTCCTATAATTATAGAGCAATGTGAGGACATTATTAACCTCTAATATATACCTAACAATAATATTTTCTTAGGTTTTCGCGATTACTATACATAGCAATTAATCAACTTTGAACGGTTTAAATCGCGTATATTTAACATTATTTATATCCCGACGTTTCGAACACTTTGCAGTGGACGTGTCCACTGCAAAGAGGTATATACCTAACAATATTAGATTAATATATCTAATAATTTAAACAAATTATGGTAGCCACAGATTCGACCGACTGGAATTCGAATTAAAAGGATTAAATAAAATCCTATGCGTTACATACGTCCTATACGTCCCACACATTACAGCTATGTTAAATTCATAACGATTTGTTGATTTGTTTCAAAGTTGCTAGGTAACAAACAAACCAACTTTCGCAGTTTTGATATTAGTAACGATAGGATAGTCTAGCTCAAACACATTTTATATAAATTGTATACGTATGTATCATATCGACACCTTGTGATTCGATTGGCGTAAAAGCTAAAAGGCTACTTTTCAGGAGAATCAAAAACAAAAAAAAAAATATACTCGTATATTTATTGTTTTTATAGCTATTGAAAAAATGTGTAGATAAGTAATGCTTGTATTTCTGTGAACTTTAAGAATCTAAATACCAAATTCCATTATGTAGATATTATAAAAAATGGATGCGTTTTAAAGCCCAAAAGTTTTTATTTTTTTTGCAGTTCACGTCCCACCAATTAGCGTTTAAGAAAGCATTGATTGAGGTAAGTCATTTTTTTATAGAATTCTTTACAAATCTGTAGTATTGACGTTAAAGCCATACTTTATGCACAAATTAAAAGATATTTAACAAGAAATAAATAAAATAAATAACTTTATATGTATAGAAAAATCATTAGTAACAGTATATAGGGAGGGACAAGTTTCTAGTCCATACTCTTTGATACAATTTACTTAGTTTATAGATTATTATTTGTGAATTAAAAGTTGTGAATTAAACATTTTTCCAACACTTATGGTAAAAAATTTCTATTATTTCATGGTCGTAAAAGCCATTTGGTTTTTAAAACAATAAGAAAGGTGACCTGTAAGATCATTTGAAATTTAAACAAACTGCTTTTACATCTTATGTGAACTTGTGGCAAAAAAAAGACTTTGACGTCATAATTTCTGTGAAAATTTTGATAAACTCAATATCTCACAAAAAAAGTACATAGTAAAAGCCATTTTTAGTAAATATCGATTTTTTAAATATGCAGATCGATAGAGCGCATAAAACTGAACAATAAATACATATGACTCATTTTGGCCAAAACGGCTTTGAATCGCTAGGTGTCGATATATGAACGGGATTCTGCAAAGTTTGGCAAGACCCCTGGTGTTGCAGGTGTGTGTCCATAGGTGGCGGTGACCACTTACCAGCATGTGGCCCACCCGCCCGTCTGCCATCTGTTCTATAAAAACAAATTACAACCTATAAAAGAATAAAAAATCTCGAGTATTGTGTAAACAACATTTATTAATTCATATTAGGACTGTGTGGAGGAGTATGGCCCAACACTGATTGCAAGGAGAGCCTTGCAAGGGGAGGAAGGCCATAGCCTGTGCTCTACAATAGGATTTAATTAGCTGAAATTTAACTAAATGAATTAAAACTTTTTTTAAATGAACTAGATACTGTGTGTGTCATAGATTAATTTGTAATAGATTATTGTAAGGTACTTCATAGGAACCTAATACTTGTCTGTCAAGGTAAAATGTTTTAAAGATAGTTCCGTCCGTACGCTTGTTTTAAGGATTAGAATGTATAAAGCAGGCGATAGCAAGTGAAACATACTTGAATTATGGTAATGGGTCGTACGATATGTACCTCGGGAGTCATTTGGATGTTCGGAAACATAGAAAACTTTAATCTAACCACTCACAAACATAGAGCCGTCCGCGTTCACGTCACTAAAACGCGATTGTTGTTAAATTTAATGGCTCATTAAATAAAATCAAACAGGCTGATTCAAGATAATTACGCCACTGACGAATAAAAACAGTAGATTTGGTCCTCGTTAGGTTTTACGATAACAATAATTTTGTGGAGTGACGCGGACCGTTATGTAGTCTTGACCATAAATACCATTTCTTTGTTAGTACAGATTTAAAGACTTTACCGGTGCATATCAAGCAAATGCTCTCATAAATTATTTATGGACACCACTTAAGTAATGGTGCCTATTAGCATTCACGGTAAGAAGTAATTACGGATATTGTCACATGTTCGGAATCTATTGTCGTTATTGCAAACCTTTTTTGGATATCGGAGTAATGTTTATTAACCTATTAGTTGATGATGACCAAATTATCAAAATAGGTGATATCACATGGCCAGTTGAACTCGTGTGATGTTGGCCGGCTTTAGAATAGCACGCCTTCTCTTCTCTTCCCTTCTCTTCTCGTGGGTGTCGTAAAAGGCGACTAAGGGATAACAAAGCCGCTACCCTGAGGAACTACACCACCTCTAAAAGATCCGCTTGGCCAACGTGGCATTTCAAGGCCGTACATCCCTCATGCACAACACTGTGCATTAGGAGGCCAATGTTGAGCAGTGGACGAAAACAAAAAGGGCCGGTTATGACTTTTTTACGGTTTATAGTCAACGAAAGTGCGAGAAATATGAAACAAGCACTCGGTTTTCGAGTTACCATATATTAAAAGTGGTGATAGCTTAAAGATATCACGCCAACGAGTTTGTGAGTGCGAACACCGACCTGTAACACTTGAGTTTTTCCTTCAGTACCTACTGTTTTTACAATTATCACTAGCTCGGCGTTGAAAGAAAACATGGTAAAGAAGCGCGCGTGTCCGAAAATTAAAAACAATTTGGAGTATACTCGTACAATCCGCAATAGGCATGCGTAATGGATGACGGCCGAAAATCCTTTTGTGATTACAAGGGAAATCTGTGCCCTGCAGTGGGACGTTATAGGTTGATATCAATATTCACACTTTCTAAATATGTAAGTATACTAACGGAAACAGAAACATCTCGAGTTAATTTAGTAAAATTTAAATAGATAAATATGTGTGAAAAATAAGTCGAAAATCTCACGTGTTAAATTTAGTAAAGGACCTAGTATAAAGTCAAATCTCATACGTATGGGTAGTCGTAATGTTTTAGACCTTTTTGTAAATAGATAAAAAGTAAAAGCACAATAAGTACCGACCTACTTTCCCAAAGTAAAGGAATATCACGGTAATGGACACAGAAATTGCCGATTTCTGACCAAACGCAACTATCAAATCCTATGTTCAATCGCCGAAAATATTACACCGAAATTCTCGACCGAACGAGAAACCTAAACTTATCTCCGTTTCACTGAGGTAGGTTGAGGGGGAGGGTGTATGCTGCATTCCCACAGCCGCTGGGCGTACTCGACCGGCCACGTTACCCTTCTCTCACAGAAGACTAACTTGAAATGTACTGCACTTCCTACTTTATCGTATTTCCCCAATGTACGTACCTGTTTCGGTAGTGAGTGAGATATGGCAGAGCCCATTCCCATCCCATCCTATCCTATCCCTCCTCATTTTCCGAACCCTTTATCCCAGTCCATTCCTTAATCTGCAAAGGCAGGCAGCGCATCCGGGCGCGTGCCAATGTTTGTCATTCTGAACTAATGTTGGCATGCATGTATTGCGGATGTCTATGGACGACAGTATCCATTTACTATCAGGTGGACGTTATGCACGTCTGTCGCCTTTATCTATAGAATTAGGTACATTATAAAAACAATGATTTTAATGAATCTTCAATACTGCCACAGTAATTTAATAATGATCTCCCCATCATCAATTGTAATTATTTATCAAGATTTATTTGTATATTTATGTGTACTATTGTACCCATACAACTATAGTATAGTACAACAAACAAAGTAATAGTAACAAATAGTACAAACAATAGTAAGTTTAGTGAATAACACTGATAGATGACCACTAGACTGTCATAGTACGCAAGTGAGTGCTATTTAGCCATAGTTTGGGAGAAAAATATAATAATATGAGATTGATTTAAAAAAAGCAATTTACGCATTTAATGATTAATGGTATGAATTATGAAACATATTTAAAATTAGAATTTTAAAATCAAACCAAATTTAGTAAGACGAGAAACGGCAACTTTATAGATTTACCACTATTTTGTCAATGTAGAGAAGACAAAGAGTTGCAAATAACGCATTTAATTATTAATATTCGTTCTTTGACTAAAATTAGTAATTTATAGATCATTTAGGATCATTATTTTAATTAGTTATTATCTATACAGACGCGGTCAAAAACAAAATCTAACATTAGTTAGATTGCCAACAAGCTTTAATTGAGATAGGTACCTATGCCACCTTTTACCTTAGTTAATCTGATTAGGATTAAGATTCACGATGCAATTAGGATTTCTTAGAGATAATCTATAAAGTTTGTTTAGTGTAAACGAAAATCGGTGTAAGAGCTATAGTAGCATAGAGGTAAATATAAAAGTTTTGCAGGCTGTGCACGTCCATGATTGGTCATTTCAGTATATCCCTGTTAGACGCCGCGCGAATCCCGAATGAATTAGTGGAATTGTTTATAACTCGATACACGGGGATTTTGTAAGAATACCTGATAAAATGATCGAATTTAAACTACCTTTGCCGTCTCAGTATGGCCAGTGCTTATCCGTGTGATTTAAAATAAGGTTTAAACAGACTTATTCTATGGTATGTTGTTTAACTAATTCTACATTCCGTCAATACCTAACATCTACCGTCATCTACGAGTGATATTTATATTATATTTAATCTACTACTGCTAACTGTTTCGCCATTGTTTGAAATAGAGCTCTCCAAAGGCATCTCACCATGCTCGGTCTTTCATCTAACCACTACCAGGGACTTCCTATAAGTAATAGTATCTGGCTGTAGGCCCTAACCTACTTCCGTCGTCGACACCAGCTCATTTATCGTCCATTGCTGGACATGGGCCTTCTCACGTATACTGTTTATGAGAGATATATGAACATAAAATTAGAGTCCGCCGCCATAACAGCCCATAATGGCGCAAGGGCCGTACCGTGTTCCGGCGGTGAGTGAGAGTCCCCGACGCCTAAGAGAGGTGTATGTATGCAGAGACTTGGACCAGCGGTTGCTCAAGATACTCAGCGCGCATGCGCGTGAAATGGTGATGCGGGGATCAAACGGACTTGGTGAAATGGCTGACCAGTGGCCGCCTGCGGGTTGTTGGGGGCTCGAGCCCGGGGATTATTAAATCTCCACCTCGGGAGGCTGCCCCGCCGCTCATGTATAATCCATAGGAGTAGCAGCCGTGCCGGAGGAGGAGACCGGAGAGGACCCCAGCTAATGCCTCTAGGGGGGTGCCGAGGGCCCATCAGTACCCAGCAGCAGCAATTGACATAGCCTTTGTGTTTCTGGTTTTCTCTGGCATTGTGATTTGTCTCGGTATCCGCATGTGAAGATTTCTTAACTCCTCTGCCTGCTTTTTTCACAGTTCTTATGTCAAAAGAAAAATTAAAGAAGTTCTTCAATGGCCCACCCATTTCCACGTTTGACGTGGACTTTTGCAATATCTGGGGTTTGCATAGCACCATCAATGCCGTCCACCACTACTTCGGGACGGCAAAGTCGGCCTCGTTTTTTCTTACGGAGACACAAATATGTTGACCGGAAGACACATCTTATCTTGACTGCCCCGGTTATACATTTGAGCAGTCGTTTATACGACGTGCCGGGGTGTGTATGTACGTCCGGGGGATATCTGTTGTCGTCGTCTCAGCCAATTTGAAGATAGGACCTGTCGATTCTTAGGGCGCGTATTGATCATGGAGGTTCCACCCGAGTGTACGCATGCCTTTGTAGGTCCCACAGGGAAGAAACGGTGATGACTTGTCTCGTTGAGCACATACAGGAGACGGTTGATATCGTGCTTGTGTAGCTCCTTTTCACCGCAGTGGTAGGTAGCCCTCGGTGACTTTAACGCTCATCATGGAGAGTGCTTTTTCCTACACTGTTTCTTCTGCAAATCAACGACCTGTTACAAGTCGGTAACATGAGTTGTTATTTACACGACAGTACTGGGGAAGCTTTGTATAAGCGCCGTGCGAATATCCTGCGGGGCAAGGTGGAAGAGAGTCGCGTAAGGTAGTCCATACACCCAGTGGCGTAGCTAGGTAACCAAGGGCCCTGGGGCAAATTAAAAAATGGGGCCCCACTGCTATGTAAAGTGATTAGGTTTTATCAAATAAAAATATGAAATATACAAATACTTTAAAAATGCTAAGCTACTTAAGCTCTTTTTTGTGCACTGCAGGGCAGGTAATAAAAATATTAAACAGTAACAACATAAATTACAATACTTGGTGTAGGTTTGGCTAATAAAACGAAATAGAGAAGATTCAAGGGTTTATTATATAAAGGTCGGGCCTACCAACTGACTAAATAACAATTATATTTACAATTTTTTCCTAGCTTTAGTTTTCGCAAAAGTATCAATGACTTCGTTTAAATCCAGGCTTGATGCGGTTTTGTTTTCAATTGCTATTAGCGATAAATGTCGGAGTCGAGTTTGGTCCATATTATTTCTTAAATAATTTTTTATTCTTTTTAATTTGCTAAACGACCTTTCAGCTGCTGCAGAAGTGACAGGAATTGTAAAGAATAATAACATTGCTGTAAATACTTCCGTTAGGTCGCATTCTAGCACTCCATATTTGCTCATTATTTCCTTACATAATTGGTGAACAGTCCATGCTTGAGTTAGTTGAGGTAAAATTAGGTGGTAAATATTAATAAATTGAAGTGAAAAACTAGGGCCTATTATATCTGAATATTTTCTTTGGAATTCGTCACACTTTTGTAATAAAGTTGCTTCATCAACATGTAATAAAAATGTTGGTGTTAGAAAATCGAATATATGACAGACTGCACTCATACCAATAAAACGTGTATCTAATTGAGATATTACTGTGTCTAGTACATTATTGAAAATCTCAATTTTAAATATTTTTTCTCGGTTTGGAAATCGGTGATCAGCAGCTAATTCATCAAAATGTTTTTTAACTTTTCTTTGCCTTTTTTCTTGAAAATGGGTATCAATACCATATTTTCTTGCAGTTTCACTGGCTTTGCACTTGAATAATTCGAAATCATTTCTATAAATTTGCAACTTTGCTTTGGTCTCTGCTAAAACTTTACTCGCCTCGCCCAAATTGATGTCGCATTTTTGTAAAGTTTTGGACGCATAATTGATGTCGTTCAATACACTGTGCATGAATTCGCAAAGCAACACGAACTCGAAATTTAGCATTTTTGTTTTAATACTCTCTGCTTCACTGCGCTCATCTTTATTAGGACTCTTTAGAACTATTTCTGATAATGCTTTGATAATATCAAAATAACGAAGTTTTATTGCAGATATCGTATTGACCCTACTGGACCATCTAGTCGGATTTAGTTTTTTTAGAGTGGTGTCCGATTCGCCAGTGAATTTTGACAGTAGATCCCAACGTTTGATGCTGTTTCCGAAAAAGTTATACAAATCTTGCAACGTTGCGAAAAAAATCTGTATTTCCACACAACTGCGAACGGCATCATTTATCACCAAATTTAAATTATGAGTGGCACAATGTACGTACTCTGCGTTAGGCTGGATATCCTTAATATGTTTTTGTACACCATTATACACACCACTCATCACACTGGCTCCATCATAGCCTTGCCCCACACATTTTTTTAAATCAATATTTTTGTCGATAAATAATGTTGTCACTTGGTTGACTAAATCTACTGCGCCATGTTTGATGGCTGCATAAAAGCCTAGAAACACTTCTTTTACTTCTATATCAATTGGCTGTCCATTTTCCGATCTGGTTATTACTACATACCTCACAACAATGCTTAGCTGATCTACCTTCGATATGTCCTGTGTCGTATCCATTATGATGGCAAAAAACGGTGACGCTCTAATTTGTTCTAATAGATGGGTTTCGAGTTTGGTCCCCAAGCTCTCAATCATTTCATTTTGAATTGTTGCACTCAGATATCTTGTAGATCCTAAAAACATAAAAAAACACAATTTCAAAAAAGTCCTGATATTAAACAGTTAATAATTATAAACAAAATAAAACGATAAAAAAACTTAGAAATAATTATTATTACCTTTGGGCATATCCAAAACTTGCCGCAAAATGTGATCATATCGGGCGACAAGCTCTACAAAGGACAGAAAATTTCCGTGGTATCCTTCCTGACTTAAGTCTTCTTGATGTCCTCTCAAAGCCAAAGAACTCTTTGCTAGGGTAAGTATGATATCGAATAACCTTTGAAGAACCATTTTCCAAAATGATGCTTCTTTGCGAATTTCATTTTCAAGTTCCTTGTCGATAGTATTAGTATCGTTTTTTTTTCCAAAATTCATACACAGCACATGCTTCCGAATGGCCACTCGAACAACTGTGTTGTTTAATTCTTTCTGATAAATGCTTCCAATCTCGAATTCCCGTACACCAAACATTATTCCTTTGTGAAGCAAATAACCAGCAGGGTTGACAATAGGCAGCGTCTAGTATTTTGGAATAACACAACCAAAAACGATTAACTGGCCCATATTTAGAACGCGAAACGTAGTACGATTTTGAAAAACACCTATTGTTCTGGTTGATGTCTGTTGGAAAAGGTCCTGAAGGCTGTAAAGGCCCCATATCAAGAATTGGACGTTTTTCGTTATCACTTAATATTTTGTTCGTGAAGTTTCCCAAGTCATAAGAAGATTTGTCGTACACATTTTCGAAAAATGTAGAGGTCTGTGGTTCCTCCAAACCCTCCGCTCTTATGTGTGTCATGCAAACATCATCCACGTTCACATGATCGGCGGCGGAGGTATCTCCAACTGTAATAATTGTCGAATCTTCTTCAGTAGGCTTCTCAACCAACACTGCAGTTACCACATTATTTGAGTCACTATCAATAGAAATATTTTGGCCAGATGTACTTGCAGAAGGCTGACTAAAAAACTTGTCAATTTTGGGCAATTTTTGTTTACTATCTTCTCTTTCTTGGCGTTGTTTGCGTTTAAATGCACCACTGGGTTTCTTCTTTTTATCCATAATTTTAGTTTTCTAATTTATTTAAACAATACAATATTAGATTGTGCTCGAGTAGGTAGGTACTCACTGTTCACTGACGACGTTAAAAGTAAAATAAAAGGAAAGAGAAACACAATGATACGCTACAAGTGTCGTTGGGGAATCCCCGGAAAAAAATTTATCACCGTTAGTGTTACCACATTTAACGGTGGAGACCATGAACGATCTCCTGCCCGCGGACCTGAATTAATGTACCTACTGCAGGTGACTTGCATTTTTTCACGATATTTCGCGTTATACAATGAGCTGTAGCCGAAATCTATAGATTTGACACGATTTATTGACTTAACGGACATCAATATGAGTGGTAAAATCAAATAAAATTGAACCACTATATTGACCAGTACAAAAAAGTTTATTGACATTAGCTTACTTACTCCTGATACAGCATTAATTTTTTAACCGTTCTCGAAAAAAAATCTTAACTCGAATTCACAATAAAACGCACATCGATGAATAATAAAACGCACATATCACTATCCGTCAAATTGACAACACTGCCAACCTACAGAAAGAATTTAGGGGAATTCCCTAGGCATAACTTTTGAATTTCTCTCAACTGAGTTGTCATGATTAAAGTGGGGTTGCAACCTGTCATATTTATTTTGAAAATGGGAGAAATTTCCAAAAGTTCAGTTCGATCGAGATTTCTGGTAAGGATTCGAGGGCCCCCTGAGCTTGAGGGCCCCGGGGCACTGCCCCGCCTAGCCCCTAGGTAGCTACGCCACTGCATACACCGACTTAGACCGAGTCTCGACCTGGGGTAAACTTAATTTGGTCCAAATTGACCCTGCAAGACACAAGTCTGTGCATTAAACGCTAAGAAAGCTCTATTTGTCGTGGCACCTCTATTTCAGAACATTCTTCTCTAGATATTTGAGAGTTATGAGATCCTTGGAGTCGATATTTCAAACAAATTCTGGTTTCGGAGTCATCTGGAGAGAAAGACAAAATTTGCTAGTAAAAAGTTCGGTGTACTGAATAAAGCGAAGCAGTACTTCTCTCTAGGGCAACGCTTGTCGCTTTATATAGCTCAAGTTAGACCCCACATGGCTGCTCACACCTCTGGGCCGGTGCACCGAAGTACCAGCTGGACCCTTTTGACTCCGTTAACGACGCGCTATCCGAATTGTCGACGATCCCACTCTTACAGATGTTTAGAATCGCTCAGCATCTGATGAGATGTTACGTCTCTCTGCGTTTTCTACCGCTTTTATAATGAGGAATGTTTTGAAGTGTTGTTCAATTTGATGCCAATTTCTAGTTTATACTATCGCACCGCTCGTTATCGTCGTGCCGTTCATCCGCACTTCCTTGACATGGAGTCGCTGCGTACAGTGCGGTCAAAAATTATTTTACTAGACACTTTATACCGCGAACCCAAAGGTTGTGGAATGAACTACCAGCTACAATATGGGCTCTTCAAGAGAGCTGTGAACAGGATTCTGCAAGGCCCCTTGTTTTGCAGGTGTCCATGGGCGGCGGTGACCACTTACCATCACGTGGCCCGCCTTATCGTCTGCCATTGATTCTATAAAAAAAACGGGTTGGGGAGTCCTCTTTTAGAGGTGGTGTGTTTGTTATACCTTGTGGTTATAGGGCTTGTTGTGGTAGTGGTTTTATTATAGCTTATTAGCCTTTTATGTCAACCATGGGAAGAGTTAAAATTGTTTAGTCAGAAAATTATGTTTTTTCGTTTAAATTATCCAATGTAATAATGAAAGATATGTTACTTTGCTCTTTATTTTATTTTTATTTTATTTTTTTTATTCGTTTTATGTAGAAACTACTGGTCAGCGGGTTCCATACAAAGTTTCTATTCATTCAAATGCTATTGTGTGGAGGCGTCTGTAATAAATTTTATTAATTTTGGAGACAATTTATACCATTTACTTAAAAAACTTAGCCTTGGCTTCAGTTTTAGTACCATTCTGAGTAGTGAGTGTGTATGATAATATGTGTTACAACTAAGCTAAGGCGGGGCGGGGCTAGTTGATACTGCACTGCAGCCAGCTGTAATAGATTATAATGAAAGACAGTTTTGCAATTAAAATCGAATGGATCCGTGGGTGTTCCATCGTGTGTTTATGATGAATTTATGAAATAACTTGATTTTATTTCGTTGCTCTCATTTGTCATTAGACGCTGACGCCATTGTGTGTACACTATTAACCCGGATTAAGCGATTTAATTTTCGACTTTCCCTCAAATTTCATTGATGGCATCTAATCACGGCCCACCGACATGATAATCCTTTAATTTATTGCCCATAACAACCGTTGTCGCCCGTCGCCGTACTACCTACAGATTTATAAACAGTTCTGTGCTAATGAAATTATATTGAATTGCTATAAATTACAGAATGACAATGGACGTTGCCAGTTGCCCACAATGATGAACCAAATTGGGATGCGCGATGGCTATTTACAATGGGATCGTATTCTGGTTAAATAGTGATGTGGTCACAACAGTCAGACCACCCTTAATGTTCGATGGTGTACAATGGTGTCCGGGGTAAGATATTTTGGTCGACAAAACTGTGATATAATTTATTGGGGCAATGAATTTTGTACGGAATAGATGTATGTTTGTGTAAACAGTAGTTATAGCCATATAAATTAAACAACATTCCTTTGTTTATTAGTGCATAATCTATCATTTATTTTTAACGTTTTGGTTAATATTTTTTATTCGCAACAATCGTACACTTTTCTTTAATAACCCGTCGAATGATATCTAGCAACTAATTGACTGGATTAATGATTGTGAGACTAGCCGGACGTTGGAATTGTTCGTAATTAGGGAACCATTTCATAAAATATCACGACCTATTCTTATGAGCATCTACTTATTTGTAGGTCCATGACGTGTCTAAAATTCTCCCGGACAAACGGAATGTGGGGCAACAGGAGCGTAGGTAGCGCTCCGGCCTCTCGGCCTTCCGTCAATATGGTAGACAGCGGGACACCATTGTCACTGAGCCTTTTGTGTCCGCTGATGCTGCGAAGCACTGACCAAAAATCATTAATTTTATATCACAAAGAAGAACTCACAAATCGAAGCCCTGAAAAAAAAATAGGACCCATTCAGGAGCGGTCACCGACACAACCACGGCTGCGTGGCGATGGCATCGTGAATATTTCGATTTGAGTTTTAATTATCCGATTTTAGAAAACGATTCCGCCGACAAAGGGAATAACATTCAAGTTTAGATATTAACGTTTCTAATTCTTATTATTTGATGAGGAATGTGAGTAATAATTTCTAATTTACGAGGAATAAGATTTACGACAAAATTGTGTAGTATGAATGTATTGACTCCACATTTACCAGAGTCAAATAGGGTCTTTGTTCAGATATAGGTACCTATGTTTCGTGTTATCGGCACGAGCCTAACGTTTACTTGTAGAGTTATAAATTCAGAATAATGCTGCTTTTGTTACTGACTTGATCGTAACCCACACAGATAGAATGTTTGTGCATAACTGTACGTAGAACCGTTTGTATAAATCACACGTTCTTTTGTGATTAATGTCAATGTTAAAGCATAAAGATTCATATTTAGTGCAGCGTAGTCCCCACGTCCGTGACAAACCGAACCGGATTAACTAGATATCCAAAATACTACAATAAATAACACTTTCAACTCACTGTTTACACATCGCGTCCCTAATTAAATATTGAAATCCCCACATAAATTTAAAGTTCACCCGACTAGAGAAAGACAGTTTTTTTGTACAATCACCAAAATATTTAAACAAATAATTCAACTATTACTAACATGTGGCGTAACAAATACGATTAAAAATGCTAAGTCAGAGATCCAGCACAGATGTTTAAGGTAAATTAAAAAGCGCGGTGAAGAAAAAATGGTCTTTGTGTTTGGTAAAATTCGCTTTATTTGGTAAAACCGGAATCCGCGGCCCCTCCGCGCTCAATAATGCTAATCATAATGGCATTACATTCATTCGCCGGATTTCGTCGAGTATCCCGGGATCGCTCTCGAATTCCCTTATATTTTTTTGCACGTCCCAATGCTTTTCTCCTTACAAAACACTAATTCAATCAGAGCTTGCAATTGTGTTTGTTAATTTCGCACAAGCAATTGTATAACAAGGTAAATTATGTTATTAAACATTAGAGCTTTTTCTCATATAAAATAATTAAAGAAATTGTGAATTAAGAATGGTCATTTATTCTTTATAGGTTATGATATTATTTTGGAATGTTCGCAAAATATGTATGCGTTAGTACAAAATACACATATGGCCATATAATATTTGGGCTTAACAATGCAAGGTCGACAACAACTGTTGCTATCAAACACAAAATATTTTGACGTTTACCACTGGGTATACGTATGGCTCTTTAGGGATTTCGTCCATTAGTGCCAGAGAGACGGTGTGACAATGCGAATGGCATGACAGCAAGCAAGATCGATTCGATTTATGCGTTTTTTTGCGGAAACACACAATAGACCCTATTTATTGACAGATAATAGAATGGATGAGCCACGGGGAACAGTTGGCAGGAACGATTCAACTTGTAATGTGGTTAGTTATGGTGATCAAAATCACATGTTCGATTCATTTAGTGTCATTATGTTAACGCGTCATATCTCACGTAGATATTGAACGATTGTAGATATTGATGTGTTTTAAACATTAATGTCCTTTCTTTTCGGAATATAAAAATAGCAATATTCGCCGAAAAGTCACGGAGTCTGACTTAGAAATATGAAATTTACATTTATTGCGTAATTGACGTTTTAAGAAATTCTACAAATTTTATTATTTGTAATTTCTGTGAGAAATATGGAATCTCTGTGGAATACGTTGACGTTATTGCATTTTTGGTTAACAGTTACAAGAAATATTTGTAATAAGTAAACCTATTAAAGTACTTTTCATTTATCTCTGCATACCTCACTTATCTTGTATGTATCACACATCAAAGACTGGTTAATTGTGACACAGATTTATCATCAGTCATGTGGGAGTGTTGATTAATTTTGGATATCACAGTCGACAAGCGACGACGGATACACGATTTTTCTATTTTCTCCGTCATCAGAGACAACAGAGTAACGATCCAGGATGCTAGCGTAATAAAAAGTAGATTTAACATTTTCAGCGGTTCTTCTAAAACTGACTAGGTTATGTATAACCATTATTAAGTACATGAGATCTCTTTTGTGGTCTGTTTTGTTGACGAGTTAGGAGGAAGGGTAGACCATGTTAGATTGGTGGGCACGTAAGAATCGGTTGACGAGTCGGTATAGCAGTGGTGATTTACAACTTCCTGAGTGAGCGGGCGGAGCGTTAGCACTACTCTTGATGGGATTGGGCTTTTATAATCTATCATGTAATATTTTCATTTTCGTGTAATTTAAGTTACATTCATCCATTTGTTTGAATTTGTACCTGTTTTGCTAATAATGATAGCACAATAACCTTCATAGATCTTCGTAATGACACATAGAAGATATCAAAGAACAAACAGAGGTGTTTCAATATTGATAAAAACTTATTTGCTAATACGTACCTACTTTGTAATACGGACTGACAAGATAGTTTTCTTTTTTTTCGGTAGGGCTAAATTCTTGTGGCCCTAATGGTCTTTCAAGAGTCACCGGACATGTATAGTTTAGGGCGAGTGCAGAAGGCGCTCAGCCAGGAGCAAAGAGTGTGTGCAGCAACGAGCCTAAGGGCTCCCCTGGCGGTTGACCGGCGGAAGGAACGGACCTCGGTTTAGGGCGTTGCTTTGGGAGGGTGCCGTGAGATGGCGAGTCGTTGAAAAGCGCCCAGGCACGTACCGATACCTGGTAAAAGTGTTGGCTGAAGGTCAGTGTGTGTTCACGGTGTAGCGAGGGTGACGTCCTAGTCTCCGCCGGCGGGGACGGTGTATATGTGTAGTCTGTGTGTGTAGTGTAAGAACCGCATTGGCAGCAGTAATTGGGTCGTCGTGGTCTTCAAAGACGTGCCGAGGACGACGACAATGACGGCAACGGGGAGGGTTAGTCCTATCGGATTAGTCTGCCAACTTGGGAGTTGGGATGGTGAGGAACTCTGTCGTAGTAGCGTCGGACGGAGTCTTTCACGTATTTGACGATGAAGGGAAGTTCCAAGTCGTTGTGTAGGTCGACATTGTGAGAGTACCACGGGGCAGCCACGGCCTAACGCACGAATCTATTTTGGAGGGGACAAGATTGTTCCGTTCCGTTTAAGCTATGGATATGGTTTGTTTTTGGAATAAAAAACCAACGATCTAATGTAGTTTTTACTAAGACCTCTATATAAGGCCAGTGGTGTATATCTCATATAAGCAAATAAATAGTTACAGCTTACCATTTATTTATAGTAAAACTGTGCCAACGCGAGTGAACAAAGGGTAGTTAATCACTATTGTTGTAATTGTTTCTAACATTTTGCAGTTAATTAAAAACAATCTTTGTGTATGTACTTGTGAACAGCAACTAATGCTTATAATATAGTCTCACAACGCGATCGGAAATCTATAGATTGTAATAGTATTTTTCTCCTATATAATTCAATATTTATTTTAGTATGTTTATACATATATTTTGTTGTAGCTATATTATTGTTATTTTTTATAGAAATTAATTAAGCTATACTATCTAATTTCTTCGGCACCCCCTTTAATTTTTCACATTTAACCAACGGTCGATTAGTAGAGAATTGAATAACAATTTTGACTTTGAATTATGTAATTAAGTCCGCCCTGTACAATATAGTGCAAAGAGTAAGTAAATAACTACGCCGCTGCTAACGGCCTGTATTGTCGACCTTATCTAAGTATATGTTTTAGGATTTCATTGGCTATCTAATTGGCCTTTGTTGATTTTATTTGTATTTATTCCAAAAGCAAAGAATCTTTTAATATTAAAAAGATTGTTTTGTTTTTAAACTAACAGCAAAATAATACTAAACCGGCAGCAACTCAACATCAAAAAAACAACATATTTATTAGCAACTGCTATAATTATAATTACTAAGAATGTCATCACCAAGTCGAGACTCCTATATCTTAATTGTCACCAGAGAACCTAAATCTAACCCATCTTTAATAAATTTATCTCGATATAAACATCCAGATAAATTGGATGGTGCGTTACCAAACTTGACGGTCACTGTCAAGTTTGGTAACGCAGTATTGGCACTACTGACGGTACTGTTGGTAGCGTCCCTGCTTGTACAAAAGATCTCGGGTTTGATTCCCCTTCGAACACTCATTCGTTTAGAAACACACGTTGTTAAAATCTGTTTGCTTTTTGCTTGTCTTTGTGTGTGTCTCTAGATTACCTTACACACGCTGGATAAAATTTCCACACACCTTGTTAAGTTTTAGAAACGGTAACCTAACGGTAATGCGTCATTTTAATGTACTTTCATAATAAAAATATTATTTTTTTCTTAACAAATATGTTTCATATACAATTGATAAATCCATACTATTCCATCTCTGTATTAACGACACTCGTATGACTCGTTCAAAAGTGCACTCGATTAGATCAGTTAACTCTTTGCCGGGACAGTTTTTGTGATTCGCCGCCGAGTGTACCAATAAAGGCCTTTTCATGTTCCCGACTGCTTTCATGCGCGGCCCTCGAATCCACTCGGCAAAATATGTATTGATAAAAGTCGTTATTTTTTTTTTAAATATAAAAATGAAAGCAAATTTAGAAAATTGAAAATTATTTATAAAAGTGCTGCTTATGAGTTTTTATAGAGAATATCGGCACATCTACCATTTAACAGGTACCTATCTATTTATGTTTTATCTACTCGTGGTCTGTCTGTACTGTCTGAATTCTAGAAGTGCCGATAACCTGTATGTAGATAGACCTATAATTTATCACGTAGGTATGCTTTTATTTTTGTATGTATTTATTCAATGGAACAACACAGATCCACGGCAAGTGTTAGTATAATAAAAAAAAGAAAAACACTTTTAAAACTATGTCAGCGCCACAAAATAAACGACGTTAACCCAAAAAAAAACTAAAATTTGACACGTGTTTTTACCGCGGCGACTTTATTTAAGTCATCTTGGATATATAAAACTAAAAACTAATAGGTATGAAAAGTTCAACAACAAATTGTGGAATTTTTTACGTCAAGTTATAAAGATGTAGAGTTTCGTAAAGCTATCTAACACCAACTCTGGAAGAGTGGACTCCCCAACCAGCTTAGCCAACGTGGCGTTTAAAGACCATATATATATCCCTTATGTACAGGACAATGTACAAGAGGAGGCCCGTGTCCAGCAGTAGACGAAAAAAGGGCTGGTTATATATTAGGTCCTTACCTATGAAAAACCTATGAAATACAAAAAAAAATATTTGAATTTTTCTACATAATACGGTAGAAAAATTCAAATATATTTTTTGTATAAAAATTATATATTTTATTAATCGAAGTATTGTCCATTAATATCAATGTACTTTTGCCATTTTAATGGAAGTTGATTGATGCCTCTGCTATAGAACTCCTGGAGATGGGAATCGATGAATTCTCTGAAGGCGTTTTTCACTGCCTCATCGGAGTTGAATTTTCTCCTCAAACGGCAATTTCATTGGTAAGGCCCTTATTTGAAGTAGAAATTTACTCCGCAACAGTATTCTCTTAACTAAGGCCATTTGACCTTTATTTTATTTAATTTAATGTTAAATTAAATAATGATTATTTAATAATTAAAATATTTCCAATAGGTGACAGGTGTAGAATCTGTTAATGTTTAATTACCTAATAGTCTTGAATTATTTTGTTTAGTGATTTGTTACTAATGCGAATTATATTTGTTTTCTTTTCGTAGGCTCATACTACTCTCAAGCACAAAATGTTCCTTTAGTTATTTTAGCCCGAAGCCATTGAACGCTGCAAAGTTCTGGATGCTCTTTTAAACGGTTACTTATCACATTTATCCTGTTGACAAAGTTCCGGCATCATATTTAAGCTGTGGTTCGGATTCAGTACAGTTCCATGACGGCGGTGGTTCTGGATATTTTTCATTACCTAAATTACCCAACAACATGTCACTACGTGTATTGTCTAACAAAAAGGAACTGTTTCAATGATGTCACTAGGTGAGTAATTTCACAAGTTGCCTAAGTGTAAGTAGCTGATAAGGCTTATCATTATCGTAGGTAATGCGTCAGGGCACAGGCAGACAGAACAAAGGGAGATCACCGGAAAATGATTCACAGTTACGAGAAAATCCCGATTACGGATCAGTATTTACAGATAAATGGGGGAACATAAATCTCACCGTCTTAATACGAGTACAATACCCTATATGACAAAATGTTTTGTCGTTTCCATCATGTTTTGTCCTTATAAAATGTGTGCGGTTTTGTTCAATGTTTATTATAGACATTAAGTATTTTGTTAAGAATATTTTATATCCTGACAATTACCCCTTTATGGTTATTTAGTTTTTAAATATAATTTAATGGAGCTTCTCAGTCTGAACATATTGGATAAAAAAAAAACGCAATGTTAACAGTGCATTTTTTGAGCTTTGGCACTTACAGTATTTCACTTTGCTCAGACGCAATTTTGGGTCATTTTAAATGGGTCAAAAATCTCAAAAATCAATGTCAAATGCAATAATTGCAACGTCAAAATTTAGTACTTTATGCTAAATACACTGAATTGTTTTTAAATCTATTTTTTTAAACACGGATACTTTAAATAAAGGTTTCTTTTAATTATTCATATGGTGCCTAGAAATTAAATAGCTAAATAAAAGACAATCCAATTTGAAATACGTTTAAAAAATTACATTAAAGTTTTAAACATTATAAACTAAAAGTGAAGAGTAAGTAACATGTATGACTTTTCTTTAACCTAATGCGGTAAGGTGTATATTTTAATTTTTCTAAATATTTCGCATCCTCAGTGGAATAAAGACATAATCCGAAAGTTATCACAATAAAGTAGTCTTCACCACATTAAATAAACTGTAAAAAGTTAAACAATTTTTTTTATAAAAAAAGGAGGCAGACGAGCATACAGTCCACCTGATGGTAAGTGGATACTGTCGTCCATAGACATCCGCGGTACATGCCAACATCAGTCCAGAATGACGAACGTTGGCACGCCCCAGGATGCGCTGCCTACTTTTGAAGATTAAGGAATGGTTTGGGAAAATGGGCAGGGATAGGATGGGAATGGGCTCTGCCATATCTCACTCACTACCGAAACACGTACGTACATTGGGGAAATACGATAAAGTAGGAAATGCAGTACATTTCAAGGTAGTCTTCTGTGAGAGAGGGGTAACGTGGCCAGTTGAGTGCGACCAGCGGCTGTGGGAATGTAGCATGCACTTTCCCCCTTACAAAACCATTTTTTTACGAGTTTTTATATAGACACATTAAAATAATTAAATCCTAATTATCATTATTACGTTTAGTGATATTTTTATGCTTATTATTTTTTGCAGACTAAAACGAATTTTAGGACATATTTTTTTTCAAATTTGGCTATAAAATTATGAAATTAATTGGGCAAATGTAGTTTAAACTGCTCTTTTAAATAATACTAAAACCGAAATTTCGACATAATACGACTTGGTTAAACTGAGGGTCAAAATTTACTAAAAACAAAAAAAAATATTGTTCACACGCTTCTTGTCAGAAGGCTATTGAAATTTTATGATTAAAGTAAAACAAACAAAGTAAGCACCGCCATGTTTATAAAAGCTCGCGAAGCGCGCTTCTGTTCATGCCAATCTTGTGGCAGGCAACTTGTTGCCGTTGTGAACTTTTAAGAAAAAAGAGAGGAGAATATCGGATGGCTTTGTCGGGGGAGGAGCGTCCGTGTGCGGGGAGCGCGCGCCAACCGGTCGCTCAACTCGGCTCACTCAGTCACTTCTCATACCTCCTCGTGAGCGGTATCTGTAACGCATCAACTCGCCGCACTCGGTCCGTTATGCATCGTACTTCGGAACAAGTTTGACGGGAAATTCGTGAAGTTTTCCGACCGCGTTCGGACTAACGTAGCGATGTGCGCGATAACAGCGAATCAAACAGTGGCGATTTAGATAAAGTGACAGTTTCAAAGTGTGATTTTCGAGATGTTATCAAGGGGATTATTGACGGTTTGGTATGCGGTGTGGAGTTGGATGTACCTGTGCGCCGATGGAGCGTCCCTGACGAGCCGTGTAGCGGAAGCGCCACAAGAGTGCGAGTGGCAGCGAGTGTCAGGAGGTGGTGGCGAACCCACGCGCGTGCAGCTTGCGTGCTCCCTACGCACTGCTGCTGGCGCTACCGACCTTCTCGCCGGCCTTAGTGTTTCACAGGCTCAGCGCATCACAGCGCTAGACCTCCACTGTACCGACGTGCTCTTCTTCGAAAGCTCCCTCGACGTAGGAAGGAGGAAAGAGGAAGGAACTGAACTTCTTTCTCGGTTTCACAATCTCAAAGAATTAAGAATAGAGTCGTGTAAGATACGGTATGTGCCATCAGCTGTGCTGTCACCTATCAGCGGTTTACGCAGCTTGACTATACGAACTCATAATACTGATTGGTCTGCTATGTCTATGGAGTTTCACAGAGACACATTTCGAGGACTTACCGAATTGAGATCGTTAGATTTGGGAGATAATAATATTTGGATATTACCTTCGGAAATATTTTGTCCGCTGCACAATTTAAAAGAACTGAATATAACAGAAAACAGGTTACAAGACATATCGAACCTGGGATTCTCGGACTGGGGCAACGGACCGACTGCACCTGGTAAATCGTGCAACACAGTGTTGGAAACGTTAGATATGTCGTATAATGAAATCAGTGCGCTGCCCGATAACGGTCTGTCTAGCTTACGAGCGCTCCAGAAGTTATTTATGCAAAACAATAGAATATCGGCCGTAGCAGATCGTGCTTTCGTGGGATTGAGCGATTTGCAAATACTTAATTTGTCAACAAATGCGTTGACAGCGTTACCGCCGGAAATGTTTCAGTCTTCACGAGATATAAAGCAAATATATTTGAATAATAACACGTTAAGTGTTCTCGCACCAGGGCTTTTGGAAGGTTTAGATCAATTGCAAATATTGGACCTATCAGTGAATGAATTGACTAGCGAATGGGTGAACAGAGACACATTTTCAGGATTAGTGCGACTTATAGTTCTCAACTTATCGCACAACAGGATAACTAAAATTGACGCTCTATTATTTCAAGACTTAAACAATTTGCAATTTCTAAGTTTAGAATACAATAATATAGCACGTATAGCGGATGGCGCGTTTTCTAACTTAAAGAACCTTCATTCTCTTTCATTAGCCCATAACAACATCAATGATGTAGACAGTAGTCATTTTTCAAATCTATATGTACTGCAACAATTATTCATAGACGGAAATAGAATATCAAACATAGACTTGCGCTCGTTTGAGAATATAACGAAGCTGCATGATTTGGGTATCAGTGGAAACCAGTTGTCAGAGGTACCGGAAGCGATAAAGACGTTGAGGTTCTTGACATCTCTAGACTTAGGTATGAACAGAATAACGAAAGTAACAACCTCGCAGTTTGAAGGTTTAGACGACCTTTTCGGTTTACAACTTGTGGGAAATAAGATTGAGAAAATATCTAAGGATACATTTTCAGCCTTGCCGTCTCTACAAATATTGAACTTGGCTTCAAATAACATAGATCAAATAGATGATGGAGCTTTTTCTTCAAACCAACAGCTAAAAGCTATTGGATTGGATGGAAACAAATTGGTTGATTTGAAAGGCATATTTACAAACACACAACCTCTTGTTTGGTTAAATGTTTCAAACAACGAGTTGCTTTGGTTTGATTATAGTCACATACCTGCAAATCTTGAGTGGCTAGACATGCATGAGAACAAAATAGAAAAGCTTGAAGATACTTACGGAATGAAAGAATCTTGCAACGTGAAAATGCTTGATGTCAGTTACAACAAATTACGAACTATCGACGAGTTCTCGTTTCCGAGTAGCTTAGAAACTGTGGTTTTAAATAATAATCACATAGAAAAAATTAATCCCGGTACTTTCTTGCAAAAATACAACCTTAACAAAGTCATTCTCTATGCCAATAAGATAAAGACATTGGAAGTAGGAGCTTTTGCAATATCATCCGTTCCAGAAGAGAAAGATTTACCGGAATTCTATATTAGTGAAAATCCGTTCGCGTGTGACTGCACAATGGAATGGCTACAGAGAATTAACCAATTAAGTGACCTCAGACAGCGCCCGAGAGTAATGGATTTAGAAAGTGTAAGGTGCTCTTTAACTCATTCGAGAACCAAATACGATGTGCTATTGCTTGAAGTAAAGTCTTCTGAATTTTTGTGCGAGTACGATTCACATTGTTTCACCCTTTGCCATTGTTGTGACTTTGACGCTTGTGATTGCAAGATGACTTGTCCAGATAAATGTTCATGTTATCATGATCTCACTTGGAACTCAAACGTGGTCGATTGTTCGAGCGCCGGCTACGATCACGTGCCGGATAGAATACCGATGGACGCGACCGAAATATACTTGGACGGAAACGATCTCAAAGAATTAGGAAATCACGTTTTCATTGGTAAAAAAAAGCTACAAGTTTTGTATCTCAATAACAGCAACATCAACACAATACGAAATAGGACATTTAACGGAATCGAGTCATTGAGGATACTCCACTTAGAAAACAACAACTTAGAAGTATTGAGAAATAAACAGTTTACGAGACTTCCGAATCTGAACGAGCTTTATTTGCGTGACAACAAAATAAAAGTAATAGAGAACGATACTTTTAATTTTCTCCCCTCGCTGGAGCTCTTGGACCTTGACAATAACGGTTACGTTGATTACATGCCGTGGAGAGTCATCACGGACAACAATCCTCGCACTCGTGTCTCTGTAGATGGCAACAACTGGATATGCGATTGTAAAGACATGGCTCAGCTAAATCAATGGTTAATAAAAAAATCCAAAGATACCGAGACGATGATGTGCTACTTTGCTCACGGCCAACCGATGAATAAAACTATTGCGACGGTGGCAAAGGAATGTAAAACAGAAACCACTACCGAAGAAACCGAGTCTGAGACTCAAAAACGATTATTCATTGAAACGAGTGACGGCGTCGAAAATTACATTCCATATATCGCAGTGGTACTGATAATAGCAATCATACTTTTACTCATGTGCGCTCTACTGTGCATGTTCAGAGAAGATTTTAAATTATGGATGCATTCCAGATACGGTATAAGAGTGTTCAGTTCTACATCAAAAGACATGAACGACAACAAAAACAAACGATTCGATGCTTTCTTTGTGTACAACCCGCGGGACGAAGATTTTGTGACACGTGCAGTGAGTTCTGAGTTAGAAAATTCAGGACACTCTTTGTGTTTACAACACAGAGACTTGCAGTTAATTGAAAGACGTTCAGGTGATAGTTTAGTTAGTGCAGCTGAAAGTTCTAAAAGACTTGTGATAGTGTTATCTATAAACTTTTTACAACAAGAGTGGTATGCGCCGGAGTCGAAAGCGGCCGTACAAAGTGCTATAAACTCAGTGAATATTAGACATAGACGACAAAAAATTATATTCCTTGTGACGACAGACGTCGGTGCCATAAATATTGATCCGGACTTGAAAGTGTTGCTTAAAACGTGTACAGTGATTGTGTGGGGGGAGAGAAATTGTTGGGAAAAGCTAAATTTTCGGTTACCAGATGTGGACGTGACATTGCCGAATCGGACGCTTCATAACGCTAATAACTTGAAGACTGGTAATAGGGAAGGGTTTGGTCGGCACGGGAATCTGAGGTATACCGCGCCGCCGAGATCTCATGATCCGTGGTATAAATATGGGATGGCTCCGCCCGTTCTTATGATGTCGAGTCCGTTGCACTCGACGAGCGCGAGCGCTGAGGTGTCGGCGCGTAGTACCGAGGATGAGACCTGCTCGGTGGCGAGCAGTGAGGGTCGTCCCGACGACCGTCTGCCTCATCACCACAGCTACGTCTCCATCGACAACCATCAATGTGAGGAGCGTCCTCTCAGGCCTCCACAACAGATTCCCTTGTCGAACACTAGGCCTAACAACATGAGAAAGACTTACTTTGTATAAATGTATCAACGATCAATGTGATTTATTTTGTTAATTGTATATTGAACTGTACAAATTATTTTTATAGCATGACTAGAAAAATTAAAATCCTTTTGTTAAGATGGGATTTAGGTCAGGCGTAGACGACCGGATGTATTTTAAAATTCAAATTCAGATTTGTGCTTATTTTTATAGTCGTAAGTTTTTTTATAGTACTCCTATCATTTTTACTGTATTGTAACAAAAGAGGTATATCCAAATAGGATTATACTAAAATATATTTTCGTTTAGTTGTTCTAAGGTTTTATTTTTATAGTCAGGCTATAAAGTAAAACAATGTTAATCGAAGTTGGTGCTGATTTTCATTTTTTGCCTAAGCGTAAAATATGACCTATATCAAATTGCATGTCTTAAAAAACGCACAAATGTACTGTAAGTACTAAATTTAAGACTCGATGAAATCTAATAACATGTTAATAGTGTCTATTGCATTTATAAATATTATTTGTACCTGTCCTAACAGTCGTCATGAGCGAATGATTTTATTACTTTGTAAATAAGTTTGTAAAGAAATATTACATTCCTTTCTTTTCATTGCCTACGTATTGATCATTATAAGGTTCCTGATTAATATAAGTCCTGATATCAATACAGAAGGGGATACATTTATTAAGTTGTGATAATGTTAGGTACTTATGTATATTAAAGACTATAAAATGAAGTGAGAGGTGTAGTAGAAGTTATATAACGTAATGAGAGTGTATAAATAGATTAAGATAAAAGTTGTTAAAGAACTGAACTGTACCCTAGTCAATTGTACATAGCTAATGTTAAGTAATAAGCACATAATTTGTGATGTAATTTTTAGCTAGAACATGAAAAAACGTATTTATTACGCTTCCAGACGTTAAATAAATTAATATTTTGTCTACTACATTTGCTTTTAATTATTTAACCTCATTACAGTCTCATTAGTTCACACTGTCAAGATTGTTATGAATTTTCACTTTATTGATTTATTAAAATCTTAACTATTTTAATGACACTGAAAAATTTAAATTGTTAGTCTTTCAACCTGTGACTTGTTTGAATTATCTAAAATGAAAATGAATGATTGAATAGGGGTGAACGTCACAAAAAATTCACTGACATAATCAATTTACCGAATCGTTGTTCGCCCATCCACAGACAAATGTATAAATATTTATTTTATCTAAATTGATCGAGTTGGATAAGATCACGCCCCTGGCTCGTACGATTTTAATTTAAAAAGCGGTCGCGACAGTGCGCTCGCGCCGCTTGCCCGCTGCGAAACTATAAATCATCGTCGGACCGGCCGTCCGATGAATAAACAGCATTTTAATTGACTTTTGAGTGCACACCGATGTCTCTTCATCATTAAGTAGCCTTGTAGTGAGTAGCGCAGTTTATTATACTATCTGTAATGCATCCACCTGAATAACATTTACAATATCTCCAACAGCTTTACAATCCTCTTATGAAAGATGCGCGTACATATTTTAAAGAGAGCCTATTCTTTCTGCTTATACATAAAATATTAAAATGGTTTAGTTACCTATCCTTAAACTGTACTATGTAACTGTTGACTAAAAGTGTCTCAAAACCTACTTTAATTTTATTTCTTTAATGAAACACTTTCCAGTTGAATTTTGCAGATGTTTTTATTTAAATATAAAATGCGGATGTAATATGGAGATTATGTGTGGAACACAGCACCCGACACGCCTCGGCTTTGTTGGCAAACGTTCACTCTTTTCAGAAATTTTCGATCACATTTTGGCATAATTGTGGATGAATTTCGTCAATAACTCGTTGAATTTCCGTTTTGAACTCCGGAATTGTCTTGGATTGTTTGCATATACTTTTACTTTCAGAAATCTCCCAAAAAAAGTCCAATGGTGTCAGATCGCACGATCTTGGTGGCCAATTAATTTCTCCCCGGCGCGAGATAGATAGGTTTCCTGGACGTGTGTCCAGGAAATCTTGTCTGCAATAACTGCATTGCTTCAGCCGCAGTATGACAGGTTACACCGTCTTGTTGAAACTAAATGTCATTAACATCAATTTCATCCAATGCAGACCATAAAAAGTCGGTTAACATGTTGCGATAATGAGGATCATTGATGGTAACTGCATTGCCGGCTATATTCTCAAAGAAATACGAGCCAATGACTCCGCCACTCCAAAATCCACACCACACAGCCACTCGTGGTGGATGCATAGGTTGCTGATGGATCATTCATGAATTTTCGGTCCCCCGAATTCGACAGATATGATTGTTGACATACCCGTCAAGTTGAAAGTGCCCCTCATCGCTAAAGATGATTTTCTTGGAAAAATCAGCATTGACTTGTTGATGCTCTAGTATCCCGAATTGACTCTAGTATCTCTAGTAATTGACGAATGCCCGGCGCTGTGCATGGTCTGTTGGCTTTAGCTGTTGTGGCAGTTGAATCTTGTAAGCATATGCAGGTCTTTAATCAAAATTCGTTGTTCATCGTTCGTGTATACTTTTCCTAACTGGTGTAATGTTTTCAAGCGAGCGACCCGTGCGAGGACGGCCACCTGCTTTAACATTCTGAACTGAGCCAATAGTCTCAAATTTATTAATTAATTCTCCACAGCGCAGCGGGCCGACATGGTCCGTGATGATGACTGAAAAATGTGGGGCATTTTCGAATCGTCTCTGCAAAACTCACCATTTCGGTATTGAATTTTCACAATTACTATGCGTTGCTCGACTGTAAAACGCTCCATGATTTAACCTCAAAGTTTGCTGATGACAACTGCGCAATGTCAGCATTCCATGATTGACATCAGGAAACTGATTCGAAATTCAAAATGAAAGGAGGTTTTAAGACACCCGATATTTTTCTAAAAAGTATAGTTAGTACATGCTACTCAAAACTTAAACTCAAAAAGCAATATAAAATGTAATACTAAAGCATAATAAGGTATTGTAGTTAACTTAAATGACTTTGACTAATCATGTATTTTCGTCATGTGAAATGGTATAGAAGCATTCATGTTGATGGTGAAAGTTCTTGTAAATTCACCATTTAAAATACTGTAGTTTCCTGAAAATTTTACCATCAACTAGCGTTGAAGATAAAACACAAGAAACTTATCATATTTGACTAATCTAAGTAACTTGATCAATTTATTGTTTATCTGTTAACTTCTATGTGTTTCCAAGCATCACGACAGTTTTAAGCTCCGTGAATAAGTCGGCAAATGTCTCAATTAAATTATTCATTGTAATACTATCCCGCTTGACGTTCAAATGTCGGATGTTGTGTAGGTCTTGGTTCTAAATCGCGGCGATCGACTCGGACCGTGTCTTAGGCACATGGGCCATCTATTTGCGCCAACACAGTTCCAACTTAACCACTCATCACCTTTTTTTCGTTCGCCGTGTAACATGATACCCGATCGTTTATAGACGACGAGCTATCTCAAACCCGTTCTAAATGGATTTGAGACATCGTGAACTTAGGTGGGAAATATTTAAGCTAGAGGTGACAATTGATTACGTGCCTGGAGACAAAAAGCGGAATCGTTCGATTAGTTATGTCGTCGAAAGGCGTAGGTTGAGTGGAAACAATAGATTGGTTCTGGTTTATGATTCTATAAACGTTTATGTCCCTATAAACGGCCTTTTAGCTTTTGGTAACGTTGAGATTGTGATGTTATCAGTCTTCGGACAGGTTTATTACGAAAGTGTTGATGGAAACTATTATGAAAATGGTATAATAAAATATGTGTGAGACGTCTCTGATATTTGCAAGGGCACCACTGTTAAAAGTGTTACCTACGCCAATTAATGTTCACAACTCAACTATTCGAGATACACAATAATTCTATTTTACTATGAAGTTTTAAGTATATGTAATTAAATTTATATAAGCTTCTAACTGAGTAGAACACATTAAATAAAAATTTATTACATCGAAATGAAAATGGTATGCCCACTCTTTAAATTATGCTTTGAAATCATAATATAAGTATTATGATTGCTCGAGGCTGTTTAAAAACTTAATAAAATATTTTCATCACTATGTCCAACGTTTATAAGAGTTTTGCGTGGGATGTCTACGTGCAATAATAATAACTTTTCCGTAATAGCTTTATCTGTATTATATGAGACAATATTAAAATATTATCTTACTTAAAAATGTTTCCAATTTTAAAACAAAACGTTTGATATAAAGTGTAACTTACCGATGATACGATATTAACAGATATTGTTAAGATATTATAATTCCTAATAATAATAAAATCTTATTAAATTCTAATCATTTTGTTGCTAGTAAGCCACGGGGTGGTATCGAAGCAACCAAGCCAGTAATTAGTGTACCACCGATTAACCTAGTTATTTAACAAGCCAGGTGGTTTTAAGTAAATAACAGTGATGTGTATCAAAATATATCTTTAGAATTTTACTAGTTTATCTACACAATGCTCACCAGCCCACATTTGTAATTGGATTGCAGCTGTTTCCGCCGATGGGAGGAGTCAAGTTTTTTAATGAATGTACTGCCGTTATTGGACGAAGGAAGGAAGACATGAGGAATTACAAATTTAAATTCGCTAGGGGAATAGTCCGTGTTGACGGCGTAAAATGTATCGCATGTGTTCACTATTATCGGAAACAGGTTTTTTCGAAAGCTGAAGGTTACAGGAAACCTTAACGTAGAAACAGTTTAAATAAATAATTAGAGATTTTTGACAAATAGAGAACAGGTTTGTTGTGGTTTATCATACGCCTTAGGGGTCCAAAGCGCTATAGATATCTACGACATTAAAATTTTATAATTATGTATATTTTTGTAATATACTAATTAACTCAGGTTAAACTACATATGTAGTTTGATGGTTGGACGGAATCAATAAATAAAAGTATTCGAACTAGAGTTATAATTTTGAACAATATTGGACTAAACACAGTTCGGTGTCTTCCAAATGATTCATTAATTACATATTTGTTAGAACCGTTACGTTGCTTGGGTGGCTCGCGAGATCGGACTACGATAGTTTTTTTTATTTTTAATTGTTATCATTGATCAAGGGCGAGCATTTAACCCCTAATTTCTATTTTTGATAATTCGAAAACATCTGTAGACCGTTAGTCATACTAATCCCGGGAATTAAGAAAGACTAATCTTTAAGGGGATGAAGGAATGCGTATATTTAAGAGGGTAGAGAAAGTATTTTGCGAGGATATAGTCCAAAACAAGATGCATCCAGATAATGTTTAAAACTGAACAAATATGATTAGTTTATGACTTTATGAGTCACTATGTTATTGGACAAGAAAATGACCGCTTAAATAAAGTTACGTTAATCAAAATAATTGTATCCGTCCAGCGAATTATTAAATAATCAATTTGTCTAAATTTGTTATAGTTATCTGATTGTTATTGAACTATGCTCTGACAGTTCTCGTTGGATTACAAATTACAAACGGATTACTGCGTTGAAGTTTCAATTTCCTTATTAGTTATTCTACTCTTGTATTATGTAATCTAGTCACCGTAACACGAGTATATGAAACAATTGTTTTTAAAGTATTATAAATTTTGAAAAAATGGGGATTTTTTGAATTACTTTACGATAACTTTTAACTACTGAATCGATTTAGCTCATCTATGAACTTAACCGAGGTCTGGACCTAAATTATTTTTGTTCCAAATTTAATTTAAATTGGCTAAGAAATGTGTCTCAATTCCTTACACCCCTTCGAAACTGACGGAAGTTTTGAAGTCTGTTGGTCCCTCTTATTCAAGATGTAGTGAACATTTTCACAGATGAAGTCGTGGTCTTCGCAAACGGTACAACGCTACAAAATTTCCCGAATGATCAATAACTGTTATGGGAAAATAAAACATGTGGTCCTTAACATAATTAGTTTCGTTCAATAGTGTAACCGCAACCGCTGTGTACTCGTAGCTAAAAATTGGGCATATGTGCAATGGGGTGGCACTTGTCACAAAAAGATATTAAGTGGATGAAACTGAATATTATGCTGATTAGTGCATCGACCGAATGTCGAATGTACCGGTACTACAATAGTTCGTTAAAATCAGGCCCGGGAAGAAATGGCAGAGCGTGGGGTGGAGTTGAGAGAGGTTAAAAAAAGAAATGATTAGGTGTTTGTATTTGAAGGTCTACATAGTTAATTTATTATTAGTTTTTTTTTAATATAGGAAGGTGGTAGAGGAGTGGACCTAATGGAAAGTATATAATTTTATATTGTAAATGGGTTCTGAATGCGTAAAATTAAAGGCTTTTGTATACCTCTTATATCTACTCGACCTTTCTTCACGGGTTACACCAGCCATGATAATGAGTTGACGGAAGAGGGTGGTAATCCAGGATGGGAGCTGCGGGCAGTTTTATCAACTACCCACATTTGATATTCACATTCGGAAAGGCTGCGACACACTACATTGACAATGTCCGCGGACGTATTCGGTGGTACATCGCAAGGTTAAAATTTATTAATCACTGGATTCCACATCGACGACAGTTTATATCTATGTTCCCGATAGAAATTTTTATACCTATTTCTTAATTTCAATTGCTTCACGTACAATCCTGGGATAACAGTGACGTTCAGAAAATGTGTTCTATTGCTGATTTACTCATCTGGCGATTTCTTACAGCTGTGGGGTGTTCTCTGACTCTTTCTGCAACTGTATGCTTAGTTTGGCCTATATAGGAATTACTACAGCTGCAGTTTATCTTATAGATACCTGGCGTCTGGTAAGGTATGACATATTTATCTATTTTTAAATGTTCAGGATCACAGAGGATTTTTTTTTTCGGCATGGCTAAATTCTTGTGGCCCTAATGGCCTTTCAAGAGTCACCGGACGTATAGTTAGGGCGAGCACAGAAGGCGCTCAGCCGGGAGCAAAGAGTGTGTGCAGCAACGAGCCTAAGGACTCCCCCGCCGGTAGACCGGCAGAAGGAACGGACCTCGGCTTAGGGCGTTGCTTTGGGAGGGTACCGCGGGATCACGAGTCCGTAAGAAATCACAGAGGGCCATAGTCTCTGTTGGCTAATGTGGCAACGACAGATTGCAGGGGTCGAGGATGATGAATAATTATTTTACGAGATCAGATCCGATTTACAATATAAAACGTGTACAAAACGCGAAAGTTTTAAAGTTTTAAACAAAATGCAGTAATCTAACAGTACACATTTCACAATACCAAATTTAAGACTTCATTTTCGTCGCTCATATTACCAAATTCAACTAAAAGTTAAAAGAAATGTCACAGTACACACTCAAACATAATGAATTACACCCCTGAACTAAAGGTAAACATTTTTCAACATACCGTCATAACAAACATTTATTAGAAATACTTAAAACTTTATTTATAGCGAGATAAGCGTTTGATCAAGATTCCGTGCCGGTGAGTGTATATAATTTTTATTTATTTATTTAGAAAACCAAACGGCATATTAATTTTACACTATTATATAATACTTATACTACAATACTTGTGTAATAATAATTACATTTACAGTGCTTACTTAGTCACTTACTTAGTGCTTACTTACTCACAAAATAGTTTCACAAACTTTTATTTTATTTCAAACATTTATTTAGATTTAACTTAGACTTTTAAAGGTACATAAATAAAGTTTAAACTCATAGTTGTACCGTGTTTGTACTGAAAATGAGATTAAAATTTTAATTTACTAGGTACGAGTATTTTCATTTTTGATTTACTGACTATGTTGCAAATATTTTAGTAGTGCATATTCATAGAGCTCGGATTGATAGTAAAAGAGAATGTGTAAACACTTTGATGTCGCTTTTTACTGTGGAACAAGAATATTACGGTTTACGTATGCTCTAGTAAATTATGTAAGGTAAAGCAATTTTCTAATACTGAGGTTGAAGGAATTGTGTATTGAATTAAGAAACGAATGTTTGGTTATTCTTTTATCGATTTGACCTGATTCATTCTTTTATCGCAATGAAATAAAGATACCTATTTACTATTCTGAAAAAGTTAATCAGCATACTGATGCTGCGAATATGCTTATTAACATTTTCACAACTTACCAATTTTATAGTATGTATAAAATATATACAAATTATAAATATTAAAGTATAAATAAAAAATAAATAACCTAACTTTAAAATTAATAACTAATAATATTGATTTCTTTAGTATAAATGGCCATAGTCTCGGTTAAAGTCTGGGTATTCTGTAAATAACGACTTGACGGCTGATTAGTCGAATCGGTAGTGTCGGTACGACTACCATCGTATCTCCAAAAGGTCGCGAATTCGATTCCTGGTTCTGAAAATATTTATTTAAATACAAAACGTCCATTAGAAAGATAAATAAAAATAACACAATTAAAAAATTTATATGTTTTGTTTATTACAGAAATAAGTGTAGGGAACCGGATAATGCATATATGGCACAGAGACATTTACAGTTTTACGTAAATGTAAACTTAGACCTCATATAGACCTCACAGATGTTTGCAGCCAGAATGGGTGGATCTTCAGATCCACGAGATATGGAATCAGTGTCATCCTAATGCGGTATTATATTTTCTATTCCTTTCGTCATATTATTAATTAGCTACTTACAGAGGTCGACGGGCTGAATTAATTTCACTAACACTTCTAAAGATGTATTTACCTTAAGCTAAAGTTACTCTACTTTAAATTAATTTTTGTACCAGCAGCCACTCCATATTTTCCCTATCCCGGTAGAAAGCCCGTACAGACGATTTCCCTTCGCCTGTCTCATTCCCTTTACGTTTCGCCGCCACAATGCTCAGTTATTCTAGGTTTTTTTACTTTATTTACTTCGGTCACGGTCCTTGAATTACGTAATTAGCGGTAGCATATTGGAAGTTTGGGGGCTGTCGCCTTCAAACTTGATTAAGTGCCCTACTAAATAAAACCTAAGAATTTCATAGGGTGGCGAGATATTAGCGTCACTCACCTGGCCTTATTGTGACCTTTGAAAGTAAATAAGAGTTTAGAAAGTCACGCAATTGTAATTCCGTGCACTTGTTAATAAAAAAATCAATTAAAAACAAGTGGTTACAAGTGCTATACATCATTCGTTTGTTATTATTGTTATTTTGCGACCCCAATAAAATAGTATTCATTGAAACGAACCCTTAATAAATAAAGTGCACATTTGGCATGGAACTCGACACAAAAGATTGAAAAACATTCTCGCATAAAAAACATCCGCGGTTATCTATTGGTATCTAGTTAGTGTTGCGCTTACAGATGTTACTTTTAATAATAATCCTTCACAACTGCTTTACGGCACGTATGGGAGGGGCTGCGGCAAAAAAATATATTGCCTACCTACCCGAACGGTTGCTACGGATTTTTAGATTGTGCTGAAGACAGCAGGGATTTGTTCCATTAGATAAACAGACAGAAATACTTTTGAAGTGACGTAAAGAAATACATATTTTTATGTTTTTAGGAGAATAAATATAGCTCTCGATATTCGTAATACTCCTTTGACAGTCTGCTGATTAAACATTTCGTTTTCATCTCGAGATAATAAATCATATCTTAAGACTATTTAGGGATATCTCGTCTCTCTAAGTCTGTTGTTTTTTAGACCATAGTTTGAGTTGATAGAAATTTATCTGAGACATCTGACTGACATTTATCTGATTAAATACATATTTTAATAATCTGATAAATTGATTTGACATTATCTAAGAAAAAGGCCCTTAATTTCAGTTCTAGTTTTTTTTATATATAGAAGTAAAGGCGGCAGACGAGCATACAGTCCACCGAATGATAAGTGGATACTGTCGTTCATAGACATCAGCGATACACGCCAACATCAGTCCAGAATGACAAACGTTGGCACGCCCCCGGATGCGCTGTCCACCTTTGCAGATTAAAGAATGGATTGGGAGAAAGTGTTGGGAAAATGGGAAGGGATAGGATGGAATGGGAATGGGCTCTGGCATATCTCACTCACTATCGAAACACGTACGTACTTTGGGGAAATACGATAAAGTAGGAAATGCAGTACATTTCAAGGTGGACTTCTGTGAGAAAGGGGTGGCCAGTAGTGTGTGCCCAGCGGCTGTGAGAATGCAGCGTGCACTCACCGCCTACAAATTAATATTATTATTAGTTAGTTTCCCCTGTATTAGTTTACCAGATATTGAATTTGTTGTGAAATCTTAAAACACTAACCTTATTTATTTTATTACAATCTTAAAAATTAGATGTTAGGGCATATCTCTATGTAAACAAAATCTTGAAACAACGAAATTTAAGTTAGAAAATTCTGATGTCGGAAATAAATACCTAGTAAAATTCATTAACTTAATAATAACGTTCGGGCGGCATGTTTATTATTGAAACTTTACACTGCATACCTACGTTCCTATCAACAAATTGCACCTGCTCATATAATAAATAGGTATACAAGTCGTCCTATTTTAATACGAAGACTGCAAGTGCACGTGGTTTATGCAAAAAACAGAAAATATCAGTCAGTAGCAATTCGTTATTTCCTGTTTGACACACCCATCTGCCATTGCCAACAAATCGCCTAAGAAAATATCACATTACAGTTTGTACACTATATTCATTCAAACCGCGCGGATGTTTAAGCTTTAGGAGATTTGGAAGTGCCTTTTTGTATTTTTTGGAGCGCATTAAGAGATATTAAATGACTGCGGTTGAGGCCAATTAATACGGAGCTCACAATGGTCCGCGATGGGCGTACAACCCAGTTCCGACCGGAAAGGTACGATCGTGATACACAATCGAATGCAATCCGATATCGTGCGAGAGAGACCCACCTGTAGAGAGCTTCTTACAAACGGGTCGACGAAAACGAAATTCAAATATTTTTTGCAATTTTACATAGCCCTGTCAATTCGATATACTCGTAGTTACGATGCAGACGTGTCTAATAAGGTCCCCATTGCAAAACACTACAAGAACAAGAAGGTTTCGTGCCATATTCCAATTCGCGGATCCAATGCGAATTGGGTAGTTTCTCGCAAATTCTTCTTCACAGTTAATTAAAGCGCGCGCCACGAGCAGGAAGAATTTCGGCCATTCACGACTGGCCAAGACTGGACGCAGAGAGATTTGTATGAATTCGTCACACGCCGACCACTTTACGAGACCTCTCATATTATTGAATCATAATTGGCTTCCAGTCTTGGCTGACCTCATGTCACTGACAGGAATTCTTCCTGGTCATGACCCGCGCATTGGTCATAATTGAAAGTTAAATATGAAACTCAAAAGGTTTATATTTAAACGAGCAGCAAAAAATTCTAAATGAGAAGCAAATTTGAATCATGATCATGATCAACAAAACTATTTTTGAATAAGAAGTAAATGATTTTAGATTACCGATAATTTTATAAAAAGTCGACGGAGTCCTATTTCTTTGTTGCCACCAGAGATACCAAACCTAACCATTAAACCTAACCAACCTTTATATTTGCTGCCGCTCATTCAGTATTTTCTGTTCTTCATTTGAGTATTTCTCAAACTTAAATAGAGACTATGTTCAGAGTTAGACTTCGTACTCTTGATCACAGGAAAGTGAGTAGTGAACCTTTAGACACCGATAATGGCGTGCATGGGTATTAAAAATAAGTAAACAATATGGCTTGTACTATATAATTATATAGTAATGAATTATAGCTATAGTTATATAATTATATAGTAAGTATATAGTTCACGGAGAGAGACCTGCCCTTCCCCGTCATCCCATGTCAAGTATGACAATGATGTCATGTCGTGTTTCAAGACGAAATTAGACAAATATTGACATTATTCCTATCGATAACGCGGACGCTCTTCGATTAAAGGTCAAAATTCAAAGTAAGTACATATAAATGAGAGTCCGCCTGTGTACCTATAAAAAAATA
The DNA here is from genome assembly GCA_914767545.1 of Sesia apiformis. Lineage (NCBI taxonomy): Eukaryota > Metazoa > Arthropoda > Insecta > Lepidoptera > Sesiidae > Sesia > Sesia apiformis. The sequence continues at coordinate 6,361,267 of OU611958.1, forward strand.
TAAAAAGAAATAACTGCACTAGCGATCACCCACAGTCGATTTCTGTAGCATAGGTTTAGTGTGGATAACTAAAAGTTAAATGGCAAATTCTGATTGTTTGTTTATATTAGATGCACGCTACTGCTCTAGACTATCATCAATCATCAGTGAATTAAAATTAATTTACAAGTATAGACTCGTCTCATCACTATATACTTGTAAATTAATTTTAATTTACAAGATTTTAATATAAATGGAATCGCTGCAATTACGTAATACAGGATACGATAACGCGATGTAGTTCGCAATAAATTCAGTAAAATATTGCTATGATCATTTTACTGTCTTCAAAGGACTGCCGAGTATTGAATAGCGGTATCTCGTAACCGATTACACCAGTACATGTAGAGTTATTAGCAGTAAACGGTTTATAGAGCAGTGGCGTTTTCGTGTGTGATGCTAATGTGAAACTTTCAGCTTTCAGGGTACATTTTGTTATTGGATGTTGTTACGAGAGGGCGTTCGGGCGTTCGGGCTAACTGTTCGCTGAAACCTTGTTAAATTTGTACGGCTACTGTTACTGAGAACTTAAGAAAATGCATTCAGCTCTTAAGCAATTTCAGTAACTTTCAGTGTTTAATTTTTGATTACTTATATAGGAAGTTGTCTCATTATTTTCTGTAGAACATGGAGTTAGAGTAAACGATTATATTTATTAAATTAAAAGATAATATTTTCCTTTCAAATTTCGTGTTGTTAATATCCTCGTTATGATTGTAATAAAACTATATTGAAGTTGCACGCCACTCATTTTTTAATATACTAGCGACCCGCCCTCGCTTCGCTTTCGATTTATAAGAGTTTTGAATGATGATTGACCATGATCGCCTTACATTACAAAAACTGGCGATTCTACAGAAATGTATGTAACATTTCTCACAATTCGTTATAATCTTAAGCATTCGTTGGTTTCTATGTTGGTTGGTTGGTTCATGGTTCCAATCAAATGGTTTTAAATTCGATAAACGGTAGTGATATACAAAGTATTTATATAAAATTGTTTTTAATCGTCTGAAAAATATTCGTCCTTTTTGGCGGGAATTTGAGAGATGAAGTTGATTTTTTTTTTATTATTGTAAAAATTGTGTTTTAGGCGTTCAGTGATAGTTTATTAAACTTCAAGTGTTTGTGATATTCAAATACAAGGCGTGGGACTACGTTTTCCGTATGCTTCCAACGAGTCATTTTCTGTCCTTAGTAAACCTACTATCACTTTACTGACCGACTCCTGACTTACTTCGACGGGACTGGACGTTGACACGATATGTTTTAGACTCTGAAACTGTTTATTACGAAGAAAACTTGACACTGGCGGAATGTGCTAATTGCTCCATTGTATATGACAATTGTTTTTTTTGTCTTCATATATGATGAAGACAAAAAAACTATTAATTAAATTGTAAGCTCTGTTTGTTTGCTTATATGAGGTTGACGCCCCTGCATTATGCATTGACCATTCAAGCGCGACTGGTCCACCCGTGGTTATTAAAACAAAGGAATACATTGAAGAACAAAGTTCATGTAGCTTGATGATGGGAGACAATTTAAAGTTGAATTAATGTAAACAATTTACTGAACAGTATTAGTGATCAATAATCTTGCCAATTCGTGTCTTGTTACGGATAGTAATTTATATGTGCAATGACATTTAATATCCAACTGATAATTTTTAAATGCAGTGTGCGCGGGCGCTACGTACGAGTAAGTTTGTGTTGTGGGTTTATTCCCTTTGGCCCCCACTGGTCTAGTTTGACCACAATTGGTTAGGGTTTATTGGGGAAACGATTGATGAATATTTCAAGTGTTTACGAAGGAGATTTTTTTAAAGGTATCTTTTTAGTTTTCGTAGTAGATTAATTACATTTTTAGATTTTTGAATTTTTTGAACATAATCTCACGACAAAAACGCTTGTCTAACAAATTCTCAACCAATCAGATTCGATAAACGCTTTTAAAATGCTGTTTTTAAGTTTTATGTGGTGTTTTATGTTAAAAAAAAATGTCAGTTTACAATTGAATAAAATATTTAATTATTACGGCGCCTGAGCACCGTCGGTAAAATGTTAAACAAAAGAAAAGAATAAAAGGTCAACGGTCAATTGTCTAAAATTGTCATTTGTAAATTGTCTGTAATCTAAAAATCCTTCCAATGTGGTCCCTCGCTTTTAAAATTTCTCTCATATGGATGTCAGCTACTGAAGTGGTGGTCAAATTAGGTGATGGCCAACGGGTACAAAGCAGGTTGGGCTGCCTTGTGGGGGGTTAAGCGAATTATTGTGCGGCTCTTCCCGGCTATATTTTACACTTTAATAGCCTCCCTTAAAAGAACCTACCTTTAATTACCCAATCTTTAACATCTCGACGCTAGGAGGTCCGAACACGTTCGTGATAGGTCGTGTATTGGTCAGAGATTTTACTGCGCAAGCGCTTAATTTGTTTATAAAAAAAAATTGGTAGGTATTTTGTGATTATTTTCATTTTTTGATAATATTTATGAGTTTATTTGAGAATTACCTTACCTATACCTTACCTTTTTACCTTATTGTTGATTCTAATTTCCTAGACATTGTGTAAAAATGAGCGCTGAGCGCTAACTTATGAACATTAAGCATCGTAACCGTTTTAGACAAGGGTTTGAGACCATCAAACGCTTGCCCAGGGCAGGGGATGACTGCAACAATGAATGTTACTTCGCCACCTTATTTATTGTTAGGTATATTTTGAGAAATTTTTATTTGTGAAATCTGTATTTGCGAAATATTTGTAGTAAATAAATAAAACCGTTTTAGACAAGGGTTTGAGACCATTAAAGGTAAAAAATCTGGACTAAACCGCTTCTGAGTTTTTGACGTTTGAGTCTTAAAGGCTCATTATTCTTAAATAGCGCTTGAGCGTGAAGCGCTCAACGCTCATTTTTATAGTATTCCGATACAGCATATTCAAATAGAATCTTGAAATAACAAATTTATTTAATTACAAATTTTAAGTTACAAAATCCAAATCAATGTTTATAACTCCATACCGACAATGAGGTTTCTTTGCTTGGATTATATTAATTTACCCGTAGGTACTTGTTTAGCTTGTCATTAGTGTGGTTTGTATATCCTAAAAACACTAGGATATCAGGTGTATTGATATTAGATGCGTATATATATTTACTGAATATTGTTATTTAGCGATAAACTTGTAGCCTGGAGACTAGAGTAAACGTTACAGAGTATATAAGTGTTTGTGTCTAGTTATTTTATGGTCCTTACCAACTACGTTTTCATCTTTATTATTTCAAATTGATTACGATTTTACTGCTTGTTGGGTGTTCTAAACTAATAATATATTATTTTACGCAATTAAATAAGTATAAAATTTTAATCATAAACGAGAATGATCACTTGAAGCTCATATAATAAACTATGGTGAATAGAGTTCAAACAAATTATACGACATTTGGAGTTAAAATTCATTAAAATTCACTCCGGGTGACTGTGAAACCAACACAGGCAAGTAGGCACGGACCAATAACAAACAGGATTTCGATGTTATATGTCAGAATAATAATGGCTTTAGTTCCTTAACATTTAAATTGTATACTTTTAATTTACTCTAAGCTAATAAATATATTTGGCCGTCTGAGACACGTCCATAAAAGTCAATTTTACTACTTAGGTGTTACAAATTTTCTATAAATTTGACTTTCAACATCACATTGAATTAGCAGTCAGCCATATTGGAAAAAATGTTGATAAAACATTGGTTATGCATATTTGTAATCTGATCTGTACCTAATTTACATAATTTGCAATATAATGAAGTTTTTTAATATCATTATACAAAACAAGTGTATTAGCACAAGTATGGAGTGAGCGCGCGGCGCCTCATCCGCACATCGATTAAAATAATGACATTAACTGCTTTCCTGTCAACAGTTCCGTCTTCTATTTAACTCTTTTTATTTTTATATGACGTGGATAAAATTAAAGCAATTACTTTCTTGGACTGATATATGTATATAAAACAAGTATCTCCGTGGGTCACTAAGATCGTGATATAATATGTGAATATAACGATAATGGCGATACAAAGCGTAAAGCCGATATATTATATTATTATATTCGGTGGTAAAACATTGTTGAATGGATCGTTTTGTACGTAGGCGCTGCGCTCACGCATCGCGCGATAAGTTCCGCGTGAACGCGATAAAACGGACCAAGCGACTTTCGCGCTGTTTTGATGGACAACGAAACGGACATAAAGCCCGGCTTGCTGGGATTAAAAATTATGACGCCGATTACAAAAATGCTTGTGTTCATACAAAAGAGCCAATTTTACATGTAACTTGGGAATCAGTATCAACACAATAAAAACGACATGCGGGTTTTCTCGCTGTATTTCTTCACCGTCGAGCTGAAAAAAAAGCAGTGATAAATTGAACAACTATGTACTTACATAAGAAACTTAGTAGTACCGGATCGAGCTTGAACTCACAACCTCACGAATATGAATCCAGAATATATAGCATTACTAATTTAACCGCTAATTGCTTTTAATCGGTTTTAGTGAAAGAAACTGAAAACAGCAAACATTGTTCGTCCTTAACTTTATTCGACCGAGGGAGGTCGCACGCGCTTGTGTACCGGGCTATCTTGCTCAAAGCGCCCGCCATGTTTGCATTTCAATCTGCAACCTGTGTTTAAGTTGACTCGGGAATTATATCGCGCCGATTAGTGTAATAACTGGTTGGCTCACGTACTTTTTTGTTCTTTCAGCCGATGCGCTTTCACTACATCCTTTCGCTTCGGCGTTGGCGAGATCGATTGTTCGAATCGAACGCATTGTTTTCCACGCAATAAAATTCACTCGGCTATTTTATTGATTGTTCTTTTTGTTTTAAGTACACAACGTATTATCTGTTTTATTACTCTTAGTCATAAACGTAAGTTGACGCAATTTATACAATAAAAATGCTAACGCCTGCTTTATTGCAATAAATTACACACCTTAATTATCGTCGGTATCGGTTTAAAATTCTGCTCGTTTTCGGAAATTTCTTTTTAATGAGTTTAAAATATGTGATGCGCTTTGGGTGATTTCAAATGACTTGGTGCGCATCGTAATATCATTAAGTTGGGAGATTGCAGGGTGGGATATTTATGCACAGACACGAACACACGGCCGGCCGGTGTGCGTCGGAGTTTATTTAAATTGTTACTTTGCGATTTGAGATTGATTGCTGGCTTTATAAACTCTGCGTACACTTACAGCAGCGGGTGCGCAGCGATGTAGCAACGTTTTCTGTATTGTACCATGAGGGGATAAATATTGATTGTGCCGCAAAGAGGTGCTTGTAATTGCGTGTTGGGCCGAACGCTGCTTTTATAAAACTCGTCGGGAACCGCACGGAATGTAAACCAGAATGCTTGGGGACATTAATGTGTATTTATTGAGAGTGTCGAGTAATGTTTTTATCGGTTGTATTCCAGCTTCGAGAGTGGCTATTCCTACGGATGTGTATTAGGATTAATGTGTCGTTTATTTTATTTAAGAATATATAGTGTCATTATTTAACTGTGACATGTTAATTTCTCGTAATTTCGCTTAATCAATTTCTCGTAAAAGATATTAACGTTTATAACCCAAATTTATTGGTTTATAACCAATTTTATTGTCAAAAGGAAGAATTTGTTTTAAGACTAGTTTAGTTTCACGGTCGAATAACTTCCATTTAGACTTTCATTTCCATCCTTGACCGACCATTTGCTATGCAAAAGGTGCCGGGTTCGTTTCCGGTCAGACATATATTTTTAAAAAAAAAATCGGGTGAATGTTCGGGTCTGGGTGTGTGTTTGTGTTTGTCTTTGTATATGTATCTGGACCCACGACACAGGTAATCCTAGTGTAGGCCATTGAGTGAGGCGTTATTTATTTAAAAATAAAATTATAAGCGTAAGAAAATTTCATATTTTATTCGTATAGGAAATAAATGTGACTTTCATGTTGGTTAAAGATGGAAATGTAAGCGATTACCAAGTCAAGCAGCTGCATAGAATATGTGCAATACAGGGACAGGCAGTAGCGTCATTAAGCACTGTTGTTGCAATATTTCTCTAATCTTCCCGCCTTCCCAATCGTATAGAATGTTATTTTGCACATTTAACGTTTCACCGTGGGTGTGGTTGGCTCGTATGTGTAGCCCGCTATGTGTGCATCATAAGCGGTGCTGATGCATCTGTGGGCGTTCGATGTATATCAAATAATTGTGCGAAATGTTCCACTGTCTCTTCAATGTTTTGTGTTGTTGTGTTGTTAGATACGACCATCGGTGCCTCAGGGAAATTAAAAAGCTAACAACAAGCATAAGCTCGCGGCAAATTAAGTCGTTTCCTTTACGTGAAACGTTACTAAGAAATTCATATTGTATTTTTGAAGAACAACTGAATGACACGTGTAAGGAATACATTATAGTTTTCACTTACCAACATTTAATTAAGTACGTACATTTTTAGTGTCTATAGTAAATTGTAAAATGTTGTAAAGTGGACACATACAGTAAGTTCCTGTAACTAAATAACACCAAAGCCTATTATCAAACGCTGAAATAAGTAATGCATGTATGTATGTGTGTATGTGTGTATTTATACAAGTATATATTAATAATAATAAATAACGCCACACTCAATGGTCTACACTAGGATCCCCTGTGTTGTGGATCCAGTGACACATACAAAGACAAACACAAACACACACCCAGACCCGAACATACATTTGTCTTTAAACAAATATATATCCGACCGACCGGAAATCGAACCCGAGATCTTTTTGCACAGCAAGCAGGGTCACTACCAAATGCGCTTATCGGTCGGTCAAAATATCTGTCATTAATGCCTGTAGGTATCTAAATATTTCTGTATGTATGTATCTGTGAATGTACATACAGACATTATTTCCTCATTGCACTATCTACCTCTATTTCGTCTACTGACTTCTCCTTACCACCCATAGGTTGCCTGGAAGAAATCGCTTTAGCGATAAGGCCGCAGGTTGTACTTCTAATAACTTGTACTTTGTATTTATATCTGTATATTTTTGGGTTAGAATAAAGTGTAATAAAGTGTATAAAGTGTATCCACAAGGTTCGAAAAGATGACGAAAGATGTCCCTGGTTTCAAAGTTTCCTTTAACGCATGGAACTCATCTCTGCTATCTCATCGACTTTTCCTGCTTTACTTGTTTGCTCTCTATTAAGCTATACTAGTAAAGGTCTAATATTCATATTTTTATATAATTACTTTATTTAAAACGAGGACTATGCTGCAACGTCCTCATTCACTTTTAATCGATGGTTGACTGTCAGAGAATGGCACTACGCATTATGTACAGTGAAGCTTAAATTAACTGATAAATATGTAGTTCACTTGAAACGAGGTAGGTATAGGTACTTGTATATATACAAGTAGGTATAGGTAGATATGAAAATTAGCGAGTTAGAAAATTAGTAGTTAGTGAGTTTTTAGCTTATAAAGTCTGATCATAAAAAAATCAGAATGTAGTTCTGACTTCTTATTCCGTACCGGTAGTAACTACCTGAGATGCTCATTACGGCTTGAATGCATTTACGATCATTCCTTCGTAATTTCATTACAGGTTATGTAAGTTCTACCTATACTCTGTAGTTCAGTGCTTGACAGTCTGTCATAACCCAGAACCGACGACCGACTCCGATTGTCTCAATTAAATCAAGTGGGCGCATCGGGCTGTTGCGTCCGTTTGATCACAGTGGAGAGGTATACTAAAGTAGGATCTTAATATGGAATATAGATATGCGAATGCGTTTTACTGTACGTCTCTGAGTCTCCTGTCGATTGTTGGTTGTAGTTCAGTCAGAATTGCAAACATTAGCATTATTTGCAGTATGTGGTGCACGCCAAAACGCTTTCTTTATAAAGTTGGGTAACTTACCCAGCTCAATAGGGAGTAATAGACTATTGTTGCTGCTGGTCCTCTCAGTAGAACTAACCTAACTTAGGTCACAGAATAACTAATAGTACAAATAAAGAATACTCACTCTCTAAGAATGCTCCATAAAACCTATAAAAACATGCGTACAAAATAAAAATTCATTCAGCGCGAGCTAAATTAAATCCTACGCGCTCGGAAAAAGACAATATTACACTGAATCGCTGAAGGGGACGCACACAATGATGCTCCGTGCGTCAATCGTAAACGTTGTCACCAAAAAATTATAATCTACCTATTTGTAGTGGTTTTATTCGTTTAAAAAAAATGTTCTTAAACAAAATCAAATAAAAAGTATTATACTTACTTACACAATATTAAGGTAGTTTTTAAATGCTTTGATATGCGAGTGCGTTACAAAAAGCTCGCGGCAACTGATTATAATGAAACACTGCACAGGGGACCGCTGCTGTCGACATATTTTCGTACCTAAAGTACGAAGTGAGCCAGGCCTGCTTAGGTTGCAAACCAGGCAGGTCAGATTTCTCCACAATTTTGTCAATATTTCATTCACTAATTTACAATGTACTTATCTGATTCTCGTGACATTTGTTATCGTTCTCCTTATTAAAAACATCTACAATTAAAGGTATCTATAATTCTTATGATTATAATCATACGTAATGTCAAGCTTATATACTGTTTCAGTACACTATGTTCTATTACTGGTGACTTGCGATTGAAACTATTTAAGGATGACAACCTCTCCCGCCTAATTGATCCCTAATAAATCTCAGTCGAACTGGGCCACGTTGTCAACACAATCAAATTCGTTTAGTTTAATGTCCACGTCAATTTATGCGTGATATATATCGTATGAATTGTTTTTAAATCAAACGGTCATGTGATTGAACAATTTAAATGACACCATCTGATCCTATACCGAAATGTATCATCAGTGTCAATACGGATATGCGATTTTCATATATTCCGTGGTGTCTATCATCACAAAAATTGTTGATTATAAATATGTATTCCGAAGAAGAGAACTAGTTTCAGTTTTAGAGTTATTGGTTCTCAATTAAAAGCCTTTTTAACTAATATATATATTAAAGCCCAACCAACAGTGGGATACAGCTCCAGGCTAAGAAGAAATCTCATAAGGACATCAGCTTGTGTCTATCCACTGTTGGATACATGGCTCTTATAAGGCCCATCACCACAATTTATCTTCCACTCGAATGACATCTCTATGATATCAGGCGTTGGTGCTGTAGGATATATGGTCTGAAAAACAGTAATAAACAGTAACGACCTATATGTTTAAAACTGCCAGTTAAATATTTATCTTAAGTTCCAGCTTTTTTAAAGTTGTGAGATCATCAAATGAAGATATCATGGTTTCCGGCAGCTATTGACAATTGTAATTACATAGATAATAAGTCAGGTAATCTTTCTTCAGACCTTAGTTTATAAAAAATGAGCATTGTCTTCTTTGTCCCTATAAAACGAAGCCAGCAGTAAATACTTGCAAAGTAACGAGAGAGTGGCAGCGTGTAATTGCGCAGGAAGTGATTATTCTACTATTCAGAGGTGTCTTCACCGAGGAGCAGTTTTAAATCCATTACCCGGAGATGTCACACGGCAATTTTCCAGTAGCTGCCTTTACCACGGGCCGCCCACACGCATTCGTGTTTACATCTAAGAAGAGCTAATGACTATTATCTAAAATAGTTGAGTCAGTGAAAATTATGATTAATATCCATTTATGTAACGGTACTTGTTTTGAGAACGACCTCTATGGTGCAGGGTACAGTGGTTGAGGGTCAAGCTATGCGCGCGCATTCAATATTAAACGTTACGCAATTAATTGAGCAAAAGAAGGATGCGTTTGCTAATACAGTTAAATAAAAGATGATAACTAGTGTTATTAAGCAAATTTTAATCCAGTATGAACAGGGAGTCATGTACTTTACAATCTTTTACAGGTGGGACTTTTTGCATTGTGTCCTTTCTAGAGTTTCAAGTGTATTTAGACGACATAAGCGACTTTCGCGTGTCGCTTCTCCTTCTGTCTTATTTGTATTTATATATCTGTTATTCTGCCGTTGGTTTTTCCAAACATAATGACTCTTAGGGCGTGCTTTGTACAAAGCTGTTCTATTTTACATTTCTGCCAGTATGAGTAAATAAGTGATGGGAATCACTCGATTGTAATAACCTCGCACGCTCGCGCATTGTTTAGCCGCTATCTATTGAATTGTTTAAAGGGCAACAATTAGTTGATGTGTATCGGTAAAAGCAAGCTCACTTGACGCGTTGATGAGTGGTTGTTTTATTGTGGATGTTGGTAATCTCAATTCGGTCGGTTTGTGCTTTGTTTTTCGATGGAGGAAATTCGACAATAAGCATGACTGGCAATTGCAATTGAATCAATTTCTTAATTTACCGAGAGTCGAGTTTAATTCGACGAATCGGAGGTCTGTTACCAAAGAGTTGATTAAGCCAATTTGCAAATTGTGGCAATAGATTAGATTTATATATTTGATATATGGTATATATGGTAGTATTTGAGTCTGTTATACACCATTAGTAGAGGTTATTTTTATTTTAAGCGGCGCTACAACCGGTTGTGCCCCCCTCCACAATCCTCTTCCATTTAGTTCTGTCTTTGGCCTATATCTTCCAGGATGTTACTCTTCTCATGTTTCTCAGATCTTACACGACACACTCGATCGGTTGTTAGGTTGTTCGGCCTTTCTATTCTTTGTAAATTTCTCAACCACGGGTTTTTTACCGTGTTGAGTGATTTGTCCAACGACGAACCTTCCTCCTTTATCCGGGCTTGGTGCTTCAGAAAACTATAACTCAGGCGGAGTTTGTACAGATTATATATGTACTAATTTTTTTGATGGTTTTTGCAATAGGCAGTTTTTTCGAATTTTATAAAGAACAATTGATGATACAGATTCTCATTATAACGCTTTCTAGCGTTTATTAATGCTCACACTTCCTTTCTTCTAAGAGATTTAAAGGATTGTGAAGTGTTTCACAATAATAAAAGATTTGTCACGGGTTATCACCCAGTCATAGTATCCACTCGCGGTTGTTATCGCGTCTAATACGAAATCTACTGCTCGAACTGTGATAAGATCGATTATCTGTTGCGTCGTACATTATTCACTTCAGTTGATGTAATTGGGTCTTCGTCAGCGATTTCCATAAAGTTACCTTAAAGTTTAAGATTTATAGGCGTGTGATATTCCACCAAATTACGAATTAAGTTTTGCAACTTTGACAAATAAACAATGCTATGCAAATTTAGCGTAATAATCGTAAATTGGCGGGTAACAATTGCTTATTGACGGTTATTGATAACAATAGATAGCGTGTAGCATGATAAAATTTGTTTGTTTATATACAACTTGAAATAAGTGACTACTTGATATGTCTATCTATTCCTTTTAGTATTTTGGGTACCTATACTCAGCTGTTATTATAAATATTCATAATGCCCAACTTCTCCGCGGGGTGTATAAATTACACACTTCACGAAGATTATACGCTTGTGTAAACTCGCTGATAGTTCATTTGCACTGTAAAGTAGTTGTAACAAGCAGATAAACTGTAATAAACTTGTAATGGCTCGTATCCTGGAAGGGTCTAGCCACATTCTCTTTAGGCACGCCTACGAGGAAACTCCTATCTTACTTTTTTAATGTCTTTTTGTTACTGGTAGATGTCTGTATTGTTTAGGCATAAAGTGTTTTCATTATTATCAAGAACGATTTGTTTATTCCAAAACAAAAGTATTATAACAACTTATAAGTATTTCAACAAGTTTTGTAACATGTTTTACCATTCATATCTACGTTATATATGTTTTCGATGTGGTGATACCTCGAAAATATGTATAACATCCATCAATCCGTATTTGACCCTAGTGGTAAATCCTCTTTAAAAGATAGGATATGAGGGTACAAAAACGTGTTCTAGCAACTTTGATTTTAGCAAGTTTCAGGATCGCCTTCTACGAGAGTGGGTTGAATGTCGTCTGTGAGAGTGGGTTGAATGTCGTCTGTGAGAGTGGGGGCAGTGGGACGCACCTAGTCGGCTATGGAATGCACCCGATCGTGCACATCATTATTATATTTAAGATTCATTTCTAAATAAATTTTATATGATTTGGCGGATGTTTAATAATAATAATAAATGTTTATTTGCGTGAAACGTGATATGTTACAGGTGTGACTGTTGACCTGTGCTCACGCCTGTGTCGCCACAGCATACGTGTGACATGCAAATATGATATATTTAATCGAAACTTATTAGAATACCTAAAAAATATAACACAATATACATACATAACAAGCATAATAAGTTAACATATCTCTAAATCGTCATAAATGTAATTATTGAATCATAAATGAGATCATACTAAAATTATACGCGAAGAAACAGAAGTACAAATAATAGCTTCGTTCGCGGTAAGGATTCAGAACTGATTCGGAACTATACGCATGCGCAGTTCAAATAATGCCGTTCGCGGAACACACAATTCAGAATTTCTAGTTACAGTTCTGTGTTCGCGGAACCGTCGAACTCGGTTCAGGATCGGTTCAGAATCAGTTCTATCAGTTCTATAACTTTGGCAAGAATCGTAGTTCCAGACATGCGCAGTTTTTACCTAACGACATTTGACATACATGCTGCGGCTATATTCAGTTGGTTAGAAACTAATAAACTGATTAAATAGTTAAATAAAATATAAATTTTATTAATTTATTAAGGGTTAAATAAAATATGGTTAGTTTTGTTTGTTGTTTATATAAATAAGTTTATATAATACTCTAATAAGAGTAATGTGTTTTGGTGGGTCCACTTAAATACTTGCCAACTTAGGGGTTTTCCCCCCAAATTTAGGGGGTAAATAAGTGGGATGGGTTTTTTTTAGGGGTTTTATATTTTTAGGGGTATTTTTAGGGATTTTTTGACTCTTCATATATTTTTTTGAATATATATTTTTCATATATTATGTGAAAGTATAGGCCCTGGGACAATCCAAACTATAATAGCTAATCATATTTATTTGTTGACCTATCGATTTAACGACATCTAGTACAAATATATTACAACTACTCTGTGGTGACTGGTGGTTATTGTGCCTATGCTTACTGGAAATACATATGTACGTTGATTATTGTTTACTTGTTTAATTCGATTTTGTTGTTGTACTGCTGTGCCGACAAGCAATTTGTTAATGATGCCTAAAGAAACTAAAAATAAAAAAATGTACAGTCAGAAGTACACGTAGATTTGGGAAACAGATCCAGATTTAAAAGGTAAAGAAATTTCATTGCATTTTTGTAATTTATATTTTTTCTTTTATTATATATTTTTTTGGGGGATTTCTAAGTAATTGGGGCGATTTTGGGGGTTTTTGACTTAAGCTTTAGGGATAAATATTTTTGAGAGTTGGTAACACTGCCGATGACAGTAGATCGTACGCAGTTTGGTTCCGAAATCGTTCGCGGAAATAAAAATCACGAATCGGTCTATAACCGCGCATGCGCTCTACTACGATTCCAAATTAGTTCAGTACTAGTTCCGAATTAGTTCTGAATCCTTACCGCGAACAAAGCTAATATTTGTATAGTTAATATTGCATACTCGTAATATTATTCGGCGATAAGTGGGCTCTTATGAGATGCACTTGACAATACTTGTACTGACCGCAAAAAAATTCGTAAACCTTTTGATGTTTTTTTTCTAAATTCCCATAATTTAATTATTTGTGGCAAAAATAATAAGTTATGTAATGCAAGTTACCGCCTACTTACTGAAAACAAAACGCTTTTGTTTTATTTATGAGTATTTGAAACTATATGCTTAGAAACTGTTGCTGTTAACGGTACGATGCGAGTCTGGGAACACGGACGCTCGCTAGGAGGCTGCCTAGAGCTCTGACAGCCCTCCATTTAATAATAGTCCTCCCTCCAAAGATTATCTGTAGCAACACGTCCGCCCAGAGCAGCGGCTGGTAGCCCTGTCCGCCGTCATTATGCAATTGAAACTTAGTGAATTATTACGCACGATAATAATCTCCATAAATAAATAAATGGAGCTACGTCTAGGGCGGCGGTCTAAGATTATGCGGCGTTGAGCGTTCGCTTTGAGGAATCTAGTTTTCGCGGACGTCTTTTTTGCAACGGAACTTTATGCTAAGAGCTATTTTTTCAACTTTACGTTTCTATAATCGGTACTATTAGGCTGCTCGTTTAGACTCTTGGTCTTTATTCCAAAAATAAATACAACATTTCAGAGCGTATTTTGAACTGAAAATAAATTTTAATTTTACAAACATTTTAATTTCGATCTGGGTCAAATGATTAATCATGGGTACCTAAGTACGAGTAAGTACAAATACTGACAATTCAAAATTCGAATTTTGAGTACCTACCCATGAAATAATTTTATTTATCGAAATGAAAATTCAGGCATTTGAATATTATAATATCAGACCCACGTGATATTCAAGCAGACTGCGCTCTCTATAGCAAAACCCGTTGCAAGTATTATGTTCTAAAGGCAATGAGAAATAAGTGTATCCTTTCGCTAAATTCAAGCAGTAGTTATGTAAAAATGGCTTGAAAATTACGTAGAGCGATAAAGTCTAAATGCTCTAAGCATGGAACTAATATTCAACATACTCGTAAATAATGGAGAAGCGCCACAAGGAGATGAAACTTTATTGTTAGTTTTGGTCACAAGACAACCGGCATATATTGATAGGCAGTACGAGCTAATTTCTACGGGTTACGTTGACCGATCAATAATTATTCCATAAAGTTATGTATCAGACAGGCATTGCGATTTGTGGAGCACTGCGGCAGGCGGCTTGTTCTAATTGAATTTATGCAGGACTACGCCGCGATCGAGTGCTTTATAGCTAATTGATCGAATAATGGATCAAAGATAATATGGGTTTTGTTATGTTTTAATCGTGACTAGCGATTTTCACAATTTTGAATATTAAAAAAAATGTCTAATATATGTATATGTCAAATGAAAAAGTACTGAGATTCTTCCGCTGCAATATGACATAGTTTAAGAGGGTTCTGTTCTTAATGGGTAGCGCTTCTGTAATCTTTCTGGTATGGAATTCTACGCTTATCCTTCTGCCCGTCATTGTACCACCTTTTTTATATATACGAGTAATAACGGAAGCCAATATTGTTCAGTCATTGGTTCCCAGATTTGACATGATGTTTTTTCAGTGTATTGTACGAGTAAGTAATCATATCGACCTACAATATAGCGAAGGTCTCTACGAAACCGTTTACATTAAAGCTAAGATAATATTTAATTAAGTCATTTTTTGTTAATTTATGCATATACACTATTGTAGATTAATAAAATGGAATGAAAATTAAAACAATAATATAACTTAGAATTGTTTTAACGGTGAAACTTGCGGTCAGTTTTTAATTAATATTTACTACAGCGCAATAAACAAATAAGTTTCAATACAATCCATGGCGTCTCGTGGGTTCTTATAAAAACTTTAAACTTAATTACTAATCACTATAAAGCAAACATTCAATTTACAAGGCAAGTTAATTGCGCTGCCCGGCACACGATGGTAAAAAAGTCCGCTAAAAAACAGTATCTTAACTTATTTCTTAATTATAGACCGATTCGTAGCGGCGACGCGGGCTTCGTGCTCGAGGAAACTTGACGGCCCATCACGAAAACAATTACGAAAGTAACCTCTCTTTATAATTCAATAAAGTATATTTTCATTTGTACCTATAATATGCATAGTTAGGCATTAGTCGTCTCGGCAAATGGTATCTCCAATAATTACAAGGTTCAGATGGAGGTTATCAGCCTCTTAATACGTGTAGTAAGCTTATCAAAACAAGATCTGCACCAAATTTATTATTCATAAACTGTGACTACAAGACAAAAAGTAATAAATGGTTTTAAATAGTACGTTACTCGATAAATAATTATCTTCAATTCATCTGATACGCAGATTATTGGAACATATTCTGGGAAGACATATTGATCTATGTACTTTTCAGCTGTTTCATACAACTTATGATTTCTGGAAAAACAGTACAGTATAATCATAATGCGTTTGATGTAATAAATTACATATTATACAAATGATCTTATTTTGTATACCTATAACATGTACATATTCATACTTATTTGTTGCTAGGCAAATGTCTACTAATTTGCAGACTTTATTTCTTACTTAACTTCTAAAATATTTCTAAGCGTCTCAATATTTAGTCTCACGTGATGGTAAGTGTTACCGCCACCCATGGACACCTGCAACACCAGGGGGCGCGCCGCCGACCTTGCAAAATCTCTTGAGGCAGTTCGTTCCACAGCCTACGGGTTCGCGTTATAAAATATTTTTTGGATCGAACATTGCGCGACACCTCCTTATCGAGGAAATGCGGATGAACCGCACTTCTGTGACGGGGGTGCGGTTGTAGAAACCCGAGGTGGGAATTATATTAAACAATTCTTCAGAGCATTCCCCATTGTAGAGGCGGTAGAACACACAGAGAGACGCAACGTCTCTCCGAATGCTGAGGGATTCTAAATCGCCCGTGAGAGTGGGATCGTCGACAATACGAACAGCACGTCGTTGGATGGAGTCAACTGGGTCCAATTGGTATTTCGGTGCGCCGGCCCAGAGATGAGAGCAATACTCCATATGGGGCCCCACCTGAGCTTTGTAAAGCCTTAGGAGTTGCCCAGGGATGAAGTACCGCTTCGCTCTGTTCAGCACACCGAGCTTTTAGGAGGCCATTTTGGCCTTATTTTCCGGGTGATCCCTAAATTCGACTTTGCTGGAGATGTCGACACCAAGGATCCCGAAACTCTCCGAGATCTTAAGTAAAATAAAAGTAAAAGTAAGTAAAATTCAAATATAGCTGATCTATGTGTATAACGTAGGTCTTTGATTTTCATTACTCAAGATTACAAGTTATAGATGAACGGGGCAACCATGAATTAATGTAGTTATTGTCGATATTACTTCCAATAAGAATTAAGCTGACGCTTTACTTCTTTAGTAAGCAGTCGACGCAGACCTAGGTCATATTCATAACATTAAGTTACAAAATGGGCTTAAAACTGAGCTCTATTGTCAGCATAGAACAGACTAAAGTTTAGGCGACAAATGGAACGGCTACGCGTTGTCCTCAGACAGAATTAAACCCAGGCATTACCGCCTTATTTGAAAAACCCAGACGTATAAATTTAGATCTAATCCCGCAATTGTGTGGGGAAACTGAACCTAATTTTGTATACATTCGTTTTCCCTTTACGCTACAAATTGGGATGGTTTATTGCGTAATGAGTGTAGGGTGACATCTGAAACTGGAATACTGTAATGTTTGGAATGTATAAGATACAATATATGTTGGAAGAAAATCGTACCCACATATAAAACTCTTTTTAAGAAATAAATAACTGAATTTTGTATAGGAGCTTTTGGCATCCCATAAATACCTACACGAGTACAGAAACGAAAGATTCAGTACGTCGGCATCCATTCAGTCAGTACTTTAACAGTTTTGGTGACAATCTGCTCGTGTGACTTCGCCGGCTTTAGAGTAGTATCATCCTATCTCTTCCGTGTGTGTTGTAAAAGGCAACTCGGGTCAACAAAGTGGCTACTACAGGCCCTGAGGAACTACACCACCTCCAAAAGAGTGGACAGGCCAACTAGTTTGGACAGCGTGGAATTTTCATGCCATAAGACCCCACATGTATAAGACAGTGTGTATAAGGAGGCTTATGGCCAGCAATGGACGATAAAACGGTTAGTTACGGTGACAATCTGCTCTGAGCTCTTGATGACCAGACTCCCATAAGCACGCCAGTACGGAATTTGATATCACGAGCTATCTCAGATGACACTCGTCTCTGATGATGACAACACGCTACACAATTCTATAAAAAAGACTATTAAATAAGACTTCATGTCTGTACTTTTTTATTTGTTCTCTTAATGTCTTTCGTTGTAAAGCAATACCCCATATTGCTTAATATTGTGCAATACATTGACGATTCCAAGTTTTACTGTAACCGTCGTAACATAAGCCCGGTATATCGTAATGATGTACCTACTGCAATTCGATACACTTTTACATTCACGCTCCAATTGATGGAGACCGTGTTTAATTTATATGTTATTATTTTCTTGCACGGAAGTGGATAACAATTCACCTGTTTGCACAAGGAAATCCATTTCTTGAGAACTTCTTCAATTCGTTGGTTTTTATTTACATTCTAATACTTTCGTGATTAGAATCCTTGTCGATGCATATTTTTGGTAGGTAAATGAGCTGAGGTTAACGTTAGCTGAAGTTAGTTAAAGGAGAAAGAATCCATATTATACCTGATAGATCGACTACTGTGATAGATCGATGAGATACAGAACGTGCCCTTTTGGGAAATTACACTCATAATAACTAGTCGTACTTAAAAGTCTGTGTCGGAAGACCCATAGGCTTTTATGATTGAGGGGCATTCTAAAACATTACCAATATAAATAATCTTTATAAGCCAGAGGTAGAAGGAAACATAAAAGATCGCCTTAGGTTCTTACTTTATTGTATCAGAGGGTAGGCATCCTTCGCATGAAATCATAGCTGTTTTCACGATGTTAAATAATAATAATAATAATAAGGTTAATAATTGTAAATAACGACTATTATATGTTTTTTTTTTTATATTTTACCGATATAAGTGAATGCTTATTTTTACAACCCAAAGGCTGTCTAGAAAGGCCGCCGATTGTACTTCTGTGATTGTAAATTTGCATTTCTCTATTGTGTTTTGATATTTAAAAAAATAGCTATTTATCTTATTTGGAAAAGGAACAAGGTTTATTTCTGAATTAGCTAACACTTAATCTACACATTTATTTCATGATCTAGGACTGCCCTTCTATTTGAAAGCCTAGTCGAGTCTTCAGAAAAGATCCAAGAACAGGCGCCCAACATCCGCAGTTAATTAAATCAGTTGATAAGAAACCGTATCGTCTTTATGTCGATTTAATTTTATTCCCGGCATTGTGGTCGTTGCATGTTTATCCCGGATCTCAGAGCCCATTTGTCGGCGTGAAATGCGTCTGAGTGACAAACAATGAGCGGTGGTGGACATAATACTGTGCCCTGTGGTACTCCGCTCCGACACCGCTCTCTACGCATGTCTACAAACTCTTGCTCATTGCTCCTGCTTCGCTGGTTAGTGGCGGGTCACAGAGATACACAAAATAGACAGGCATAAATAACGATTGAGAAATTAATATAAATAATTAATTTTTAATAAAAAAAACTTTATTGCGCATTGTTGTAAAAAAGGCGGGGTGGGTTAATTACTTACGCCATTGTCTATCAGCAAATAGAAACAGACATAGGGAAGTTGTATATATACATAATTTACTAAAATTATAATGGATACCTAAAATATCTTATTACATTATATGTATATAGGTACATATGGCATATTCATAAATAAGAATATTATTATTATTATTTTTTTTATAGAGAAGAGGGCGGACGAGCAAGCGGTCTCACGTGATGGTAAGTGTTACCGCCGCCCATGGACACCTGCAACATCAGGGGGTATGCTGGAGCGCCGCCGACCTTGCAAAATCCTATAATAGAAAGGAATATAATCCTTAATAAATATAAATAAAATCCTTAATCCTTAATCCTTATATCCTTAATTTTTATATCCTTAATAGAATCCTATCCTATTTGTTATTGAAAGGAAAATAATAGATAGGAATTAATTATACTTTTTATATAAAGAAGCCTTTAATAGAAATATCTTTCGTTTCACGACCTATTAATAGAAACTTATAGGGTGATCTCTCTTTTCATACAGGCTTTCATACAAAGAGACGCCATATACTGGCCGGTATTATCGCAGCGCGATATTGCGGTAATTGGTCCTGCGGTTTTCTACTTTTACCTTTACTGCAATGCGATAATCGTCGCTGTGTGTAAAATTTCATGCGGTACCATACAAAATGTACTAAGACCAATTATTACAGGTGTGTGTGAAAGCCTTATTTCGTCATTTGTGAAACACATAAAGTAGCCCACTTGCCCATTCTACTTTGATATATTTCTGTGATGCAGCTATATCACAGAGAGGAGCTCCTTTAAAGGTCTTCGACGAATATAATGGATTGTAATTGTGTTCTCATAAGCGGAACCATGTCGCTTGCTCGAGTCTGTGCGAATCTGATTGAGTCAGCGATACCCTGGAATTGCGCTGTAATTGACGTTTGCTTAGTTTTTGTACTACGAGCTTGTTTTTGTACATTGTTGCAAGTAAGATTTATGAATCAATAGGTCTTATGTATGCCATCGAATGATAATAAACGAAGACTCTTGTATAATACTGCAATGTCATACGGATTAACTTTAACTCGATGGTTTTAAGACTGATATGCTTAGAATGTAGCAATTGTTAAGGTAGGACCAACATACACATACAGAGATAAACGTTTTTTGTGTCTAATTTGTGTTTGTGAAGTGCTGGGTCTGGAATCCCGGTATGGCACATGAAGTCTACGGTTATTTTAAAGAAATTAAGGAGCCAAAGAAATACAAATATAGTAACAATAACAGGCATGTTTGGGCATGTTAATTCATGTTCAGGCACTAAGAGTCCAAACTAGTCTCTCGTTTCTTTTATAATACTTTAAAAACATTGTGAGATTTAATGTAACACAGGGTGCATAACTCTTACTGCACAATGTTTCAAAAACACACTCGGCACGGCACGGATGTGTTGCGTGATGTGATTATCATCACGTTTTTTCTTAATATCTAGCTACTGTGTCAGTTTTTTTTTTTAATAATAACAAGACTATTATATTATAATATAAATGATGTCTTGCGTTGAAAGTAATTCCTTGGATTTGTGTAGTAATTTCCTTGGAGGATATGATGGTAATTATTTTTTCGTTCAGTATCTGTTTCTACGCATGAACAGAAAAAAACTTATGTATTGTAGGTACTAACTAGGTAATATGTGAAAACTAATATTTTTATAGAAAGAAAGTGTCAGACTAGGTAATGTTTGTCAGACTGTCCAACTGCTAGATATTGTGGATCCAAATGGATATTGTGTTCATACATACCCACAACATATGTGAATATCAATAAAAAATAATAAAAATTCTCACTTCCCCGCATGCAACGCCTACCTATGGAGACAGAAGAGAAATTGGGAAAAGGATTATGAAGGGATTAGTGAGTATAACGGGACGAGAACTCTCACCTTATTACGTCCATTCATCCTCGATTTAAGAATAGAGAAAAAAAGAGTATATGAGACCTTTTATTCCATTATATTCTCTATTCGATAAGGTTGGACGAGATGAGAAATAGGGAATATAACGGGATGAGAGATGTATCTCATCGCATTATAATCGCTGTTCGACGGGTTGGGATGCGATGAGAAATAGATTTTGGCGTCATTCACGCCATTGGCGTCTCGAAACATACTATTAGTATGTACGGCGGTCTTATGTGAGAGGACTTTTTATATTCAACAAAATATTTACGTATTGTTTAAATATGTATGTTGAATATAACACATATTTGATATTTAACATATTTAATTTTGGGCGATAGAGAATGTGTTAAGGCACTATGTTAGCCTTTTGTACGGCGATGTGTAATAGTGTAAAAATATGAAAATTACAATAATCATACTAAGGGATCATCTAACTTCAGTAGTTGCTAAGTGTTAGGAATCTGTACGTGCTTCGCAGACTGTTTTAGAATGTAAATGTAATAGAAATGGAACAACATTTTATTAAAAAATAATGTGCTGACTTCAGTTCTTATACATTTACTTGAATCCAAACGCGAGGCTTCCTAGAAATTGCCGCATAGCAGCATAGACATTATGGGAAAGTGCGCGTCACTTTATCATTCCCGCGAACGTTGATGTTTATGTAACGTTATACCTTTGTCACCTGCTCTGCAGTGGGCTACACTGGAAGCTAGATTAATGCAGTTGGGAAGCGAGGAGTTATGTTTAAATAAAATTGTGCAAGTTTTTTTGCATAAAGATATATTTCACTTTCTTATTCTAAGCAAAGAAAACAAAACATTCAAATATGATCGGCCATTCAGGGCGCACAAGTACCATAATACAGTAGTTGAATGAACCTGAAATTGATATGATTTATGACTTATTCTGCCTTCCTAAGAAGAAAAGGCACAAGTAGCATTTTCAACGAAAGCATATTCGGAAATTACACAGAGATAATTAGGATAAATAACATTATTTTCTTTGTATAAAATATATGCAATCAGCCCTTTCAGTATCCACTACAGGACATAGGCATTGGGCCTCTGCGTGTAGTTTGTCTTGTGCGTGAAAGGTGCATTGTCTTGTGCCTTAAAACGCCACCCTGACCAAGCGCATTGGCGAGCTAACGCGACCGGTGACTCTTGAAAGGCCACTAGGGCCACAAGAACTTAGAAAAAAAAAAAACGCATTGGCGAGTCCACTCTTTTAGAGGTGGTGTAGTTCCTTATAAAACACATAAAAAGAATAAATAAATTATAGTTATTCTTTTTGTTTTATCCAAAACTACAAGTTTCTAATCATTAATGAAAATGTTGATACTTTTTTATTGCATTTTTCTCGAATGTCATCAAAATGTCACCTCACAGAAGACTACCTTAAAATGTACTGCATTTCCCACTTTATCCTATTCCCTAAATGCACAGACGTGTTTCAGTAGTGAGCTATGCCAGAGCCCATTTCTATCCCTCCCCATTTTCTCTACCATTTGTCTAAATCCATTCCTGAATCTAAAAAGGTAGGAAAAGCACGAGGGGTGTGGCAACTTTCGTCATTCTGAATTAATGTTGGCATGTATCGCGAATGTCGCGGGGCGACAGTATCCACTTACCACAAGGTGGATTGTCTGCTCGTCTGTCTTCTTCTATGTATAATAATAGAAGATTCATCGTTGGGCCTCAGAGATCTCATCAAACTATAACATCAGCCACATACGAACTTCTGCTCCCTTCATCTAGCCACAATCGCCGATTCATTTCAATTCTTATTTTACCGGGACGGAGGGCTCACCACTCTACGCTTCCCGGTATCGATTTGCCGAAGTTCCACCATGATATTTTTTATTTATTACCTAAATCGTGATTACCAGAAGATGAATATAAATAAGCTGTAGGAGAAAGAATGCAAGTTATTACTCATTAATCCATGTGATAATCATCAGGATCATAGTGACTACTTACGTACGTCACTTCTTTAAGACTCTTTCTTCTCCTATTCATTTTTTTCCTTTTTAGGTTCTTGCGCTTTATTCCAATCCAATGTAGTGTTAAATTCAGTCCGTACGTGACTGCTTTATCAAAGTTATTTTTAGAGTAAATGGAAATTTTTCGATAATTTTGGATTTCATCAAGTTCATTCACATCATCTAAGTTTATTGAAGCGTTAATTAAGTTAAATCGGAATCATTGTAGAGGCAAAGCAGAACGAGCGACGGCACGCAGCGATTTGTCACAGACGTGGGTCGTGGACAACCATCCCGTGGCTTACCTGACGTGTCTCGTCCCAATTCCCGTGGTCGCGGGAACCAAACACTTCCGCCCGCCATTTATCACGAAATCGATTGAGTATCGAATGTTTGAGCTATCCATTTCACGGACTACACCATTGTTGTCGTCGTGTTGTCGTTTGAATAATAGAATTCACTATTTGTTTTACGGATCGTAAATTCTTCCATTAGACTGTCCCAAACTTTCACGTTCATTCTGTGCGCTGTAGAAAAGCAAAACATTTAGAATCATAACATCGAAGGCGCGCTCAAGAGGCTCTCTCTTGACCACTACAATATTTTATATTTACTCATTTATTTGTACAAGGGAACTCGTTACGTCTAAATGAATAAAATTGATTGCTTATACAAACTGTGCGCCCAAATACTCAGGCATCACAATAAATAAGGGTCTTTGGAGAAAAAAAGAACGAAAGCGCGGACTCGGAGGCGGCGCGGCCGACTCGGGCCGACCTTGGCGCGTTCCGTAAGACAAGTCGATTTTGTTATTTGTTTATACACAACACTCTACCTGTTCACGGAGCGAGGTGTGCGCACGCACACATGAGCCCCCACACTTGCCGCGCGCTCCCATCGATGTCGAATCGCTCAGGTATTTTACGGCGATTTCTGTAATGAACATCGATTTATTGTGGCTTTGGAATGCCGCTTAAAAATTGACTTTATAGACAAATATGAGCGCGATCACAATCAACTTAATTGAAACAAGGCACGCCGTACGCCGGATCTTTGTAGCCGATATCAATTAAACTAAAAACCGTAACACGATATTGGTTTAGAAAGTTTATTTTCACGTAAAACAAATGTTTGTGTAATTGTTCTAGACTTGGGAAACAGCATTAAGTTTAAGTATTCACGAAAGGCTCATCAAGATATCGTTATAAAATGTGGGTTGACGTAACACTGTCATAAGCTAAGCTATAATGGTTGTCTCGTAATAGGAAAATGTAACTAGATCCGACGGGACGTCGTGAAAGACACGGAAGCATCGTCCAAATGCCATAAAAATATTTCACCGCGGGCATCGGCGCTACCTGATAAGGATACGCAGTCATTTGTAGTAGCCTCGTGATCCAGACGATCCTCCACCCAATTTATGTGTAAAATATTGTCAGCATTATCTACTTAATGTGTTTGAAGACACGTTCAGGAGATACGAAACTGTAAGTTGTCGAAAAGGGCGACAACATCCTTTTATATCACTCCCGGACTCGATCGCTCCTTATTTGGATAAGATCTGCTGTAGACTATAGATGTAGAAAACGTTGAACAAAAAACAGACCAAGAGGACCGTTCACTCAAAATTTTGAAAGATGACGTGACAATTGGCAAAAAATTACCTTCGCTTTAATAAATGGTTCAGAAAGGCCGGAAGTTTTTGTCTCTGTAAACACTGTCCAATGGGAGTGCTTCGTGACCTCTGTTTAAAATCACTGTTGCGATTACGTGGAGTGATTTAGACGGCCATTACCGGGTCGCCCACAGATGGGTTGTCGTTGAATTACGGTGTTCACGTCGCTTTGTTGGTTTTACCGCCGCTAGCTCGCCGGTAATTATGAGATCATGTTTCATAGTTATCTATTGATTTCGAACTTTCCGAAGTCTCAATTATGAATCATCGATTATCGTTCATTTCGGGAGAGTTATGTGCGACGCTCCTCTATTATCATCGTGTTCCATTGCTTTAAGTTTATTAACCTCTCATGAGCTTGCTCGTAAGTTACGGATTTATTTTTCATTGTTGTTGTTATTTTAACATCAATGGTAATTGTTGAAGTTCTACAATTAAGTTTCGTACTACACTATAATTATTTTCTTTTGAATGAAATATGTATCCTATAAAACAAAAGTTATAAGTATTTCAATGTTAGGTTAGTGAGCACTAAGTACTAAATGGCAGTGAAATATGTCAATAACTTTATCCTCTAATATCGTAACACGCAAGAGAAACATGATTAAATTCGCCTATAAAGGTAATGAAGAGATTAATGCGACTAATTAAGGTAATATCGTGTGTAACAAGTTCGAGACCTTATAAAGAATCTTGTAGCCCCGAGGTTAAAATTATTAGCACGAAAACAGTATAGGGTTGTAGTGTACCCGAGTACAAGTGTAGAGACGCTCTCGCGTGACCGGTTGGACACGATGCGCCTCTCCGATCATACGCTCCTCTGACGTTCTCACGACACATTTTGACATTTCATTGAACAAATATAGAAGCCATTTTTGTTTGGAATGTAAAGAATGCGAATACGCTTATCAAGTTTTGACAATGGTGTGTAAAGGTCACATGGAGATTTGATAGAGATAAAACCACCGTTAGCTTTTATTGCTATTTTATCAGGGAAGTGATGATAGTGTGACCATAAGGTAGTCGTAAAACTGGGTAATAATATCCGCGTCCGATTTCCATAGCTACCGGTAGACGCCGCGCCGAACTGATCGATTGGGAATAGTTTAGACGAAAAAATCAATAAATGATTATGAAAACAAGGCAGTTTAATTTGGTATTGTGGTATAAAAGTGTATGTGTGTGCCTGTGTCCATACAGGGTAATTATGTGGCCTGCGCGGGCGCTCGCTGCGCTGGTGGTCCGGCCCCCCGCCCCTCACGCCGCGCTCTAGAGTATGCGCACCTACACCTGGGAAACTCGCGGTCATCGTTGGACATTACGATCTCACTTGGCTTTTGACTCGGAAATTTGTCATACTAATATTATCCTTGTTTCTCTATCCGCTTTTTTACAGACTACTTTTGCTTTTTTTTTCATTTGCTCCTCTGTTTTTAATGCTCAATTTGTTCTTCCCCACGCGTTTATGATATTTGGACAAGGCTTGTATTTAAATGAGCTGCAAAAAATAATGAATGAGCACTAAACCATTCTAAATCATGACCAACAATACAACGTATTTTTGAATAACTGAAGTATATAATTTTAAATTACCAAATCCAAATTAAACCTAATCTAAACCAAACTTACTTTTGATCCAATGAATTTGTTCATTCGGTAGATACTTTCATGCTCATTATTTTAATATAAAAGGTACATATTATTTATTATATTTCATTATTTTCATACTAAATGCTCACTAATTTTATTATTTCTCTTTTGACAAACTAAATTTGAATTCCGGAACTCTAAATCAGAAACGATCAAATAAAAGGTTTCCTTATCCATTGAGTAAGTATTATTTATTAATATTTAAAGAAGTTCGTAGCGAAGTTTATTTTGAGTAGAATCCGTATCGTCCCTATGAGATGAGAACAGTGTAAGTTTGCTTGTGAGTTCGAGTCTGGCTTGAATGCGGCGTTTGCGAGCGATGTTTCTTTTGTCTACTTTTATTTGCCTGTCAGTCAAAGCGGCTCTCTTGGACATGCGCGTTAAGGCACAATGTAGTTCTTTGTCCAGAGGCTTTAGCGACCTTTGGTACAGTTAATTTCATTGTCATGCATAAAACCATATGTTTACCTAAAGATATGGTTACGAGTATATGGAGTAAACCGAAACGTATATGGAGCAGAGCCTTCGTGTATTGCTGGATAGTAACAATTAGTATTACATTTGTTATAGTTACAGGTCTGTTTAGTCTAGTTTGACTTTGTTTAGTCTAGTTTGACTTAGTTTAGTCTAGATTGACTTAGTTTAGTTTTGTTTAGGATTTTTGCCTTATTTATTTAACGGTAAGTCTGAAAACGGAAAGTAATGATCATCTAAGAGAGTGACAACGAATCATAAGGTACAGATAGATGGAAACAACATCAACGGAAGATATGGAAGGATGAATTAAAAAGATAGCGTTATGGTTGGAGGTAGTAAAAGTTGTAAGGACCGGCTCAAACTGATTGTTACTATAATGATACTTACTCAAATGACTGTGGAGTCGTCTGATGGACAGGCAGTCCCTCTACCTGTAATTGGTTTTGTAAATAAATACACTTAACTTCTTGTTTTTATTAGTCAGTTGTAAGACGGTGGGAGGTAGTCCTATAACCGGTTGCAAAGTGTATAGGCACCTGCATTAGGTTTGTGCATTTCCTTGGTAAACGTGGGTTATTTTATATATGGATTTTTTTAGCTTGGTAATTGATCTAAGACAAACAGACGGTAGGTACATCTCATGATATGTTGGTACAATTTTCTATAGACCTCTAATATACAAAAGTTGCTGATCTGAGATTGAAATGATATCCTTGAGATTGAAATTGAATTAGGTGAGATTGAAATTTGAAAATATGTCAGAATTAGGTAAATATTTCTTTCCCGTTGAATTTTGATATGAAGTATTAAATGATTGCTCAAAAATAATTATACCTTGATTGAATCCAATCCAATGGCTTTACAATGCGAATTATTTCGCAGATCCATTATCTAATAATTTTGAAACTTATGTCGTATAAAATTAAAATCAAACTCGTCTGTATGTATTTGAATAGAATTAGCAATGGATTGGTGCCATAAAGACCGGTGTGGTCCCTCATCATAAACCGTGTGGTTGACCCGACTTGACGGCGCGGTAATGAAAACAACACTAATCATCATAATCATCCGACGAAAATAATGATGATGTGCTGTATAAAACTACGAATTAATTAGTGTACATTTTAATTTTATTTAATTTAAGTGAACAACGTTGTAGTTTCGCAATTGGTGGCAACACTATTAAATGAAAGTTTAATTATTTATTTTTCACAACACGATATACAATACACAGGAAATGCTTAGTAATAATAACTAATAACAAAACAACAAGTGTTATATTTAAATTATACAATTATTGTGTTATAATTTTAGTAAAAACGTGTGTTGTTTTTATGTATATATGTATATTAAAAAGAGATTCCAAGTATTTTTAACAGTGTTAAGGCAAAAGAAATCAATTGTACTTTAGAAGTTGTCAGATAATAGTATTTGGCAAATATTTTGTCTTAATAACTCTTTGTTTATCTGTCTTTCCATCCAACAAGCGAACAACTACAATGCAACTTACAAAACTGTTTTCTATTTTATTGGCGTTGCAAATTTTCTCCGTTACTTTTAAATCGGCAGCTGTCTCCAAGGTTCAGTACCTTTAGAAATTTATTCGGTGAAATAAAACGTAATAGCACCCCTTTTAAAGAGTTAACGGTTTTTACAGCGATAGTGTCTGTACTCCAAACACCCGTTTAGGTCGGCACAGATACCATTTTGTATTAAAACTATTGTTTGTGTAATATTCGCATTTCTTTGAACCCTTACATTATTGTTTATGGCTTGTCTAACGGAAAGCAATAAATTCGAAGCGTTCTTGGCAAAATATGTCGAGTTTAGGCACCGTTGACTTAATGACGCTTGTAAGGTAATAAAGTAAGCAATATTTTTTTGCAGTGATAAAATGGTCTGTAGAAAATGAAGCAAAAAAATTTTTTAACGTGGTCTGTAAATCAACAGTACTGTTAATTGTGCTGTGGAACCCTTTTCAAACGGTCGAGAAAGGGCTGTTTGTAACTAGAGAGAACTAAAAAGTTGCAATCCATAGTAAATGAAGGTTGCGTATTTTCAACAATAGTCAATTGAATAGACATTTTTTGAGTTGTTATTTCAAACTCTGAAGTTCAAACTGCTCTATGCTAGAATGCGGCACTTCAGATGTACCTGATAAGGTCTGACGGACTCACGCGGGTCCGTGAAGAGATTCATTGCGAATTGACAATGTCTAGCAGCATCTGTAAAGGTGTTACGCCTGTTCGTGAAGCTACGAACCTTACACCTACTAAGAAACAAGCACAGATGGAGAGATTAGATGTTCATCGCGAAACATTACTTGTTTTGGAACAGGTTAAGGTGATGGAGCCAAAGTTCGAAATGTTTCTATGCTTTTATATCTGTGAAAGTATTTTTATAGAGTATCTTAACTATCAAAGTGCCAATTCGCTTGCTTTCACTTGGCAAACAATAAAGTGCAAGTCTGCAGTCAATTTTTAAGTCTGAGGTACGGAGTTTATATTCTAATTTACTTAAACTTTTACCTTTGTTATTCATTTTTATGGCTCCTAGTTATTGTCTCATTATCATTACATGTTGCAATTAAAATATTGGCCAATCGAGAGTTCATACAAATACAAACTCCTTTGCAGCTGATTATTAACTTACGCAATAAGCGGCCACGTAGCGCCAACCGTAGATATAACAAACCAATTCATTGAATTAGATCCATCGAAAGGAACTTATAATAAACGTAATCATTAGTTTACGAACTCAAAAAAAGATTGTAATTGTGTGAACGTTCGGTTGGCCAATGCTTTATGAAGAGTCGCGTTTCCGTTTATTTTTCTATGTTCTCAATTTTCATGAGCTAGTTTAAACAGCACGGTCCGTAAGAAAATAAAATGCGATTTTGAGGCGTATTATCATAGCAGTGTTTTCCAAATAATTGGGCGGACGTTTATCTTCGCTGTTGACATTCGACGCTTCATTAAGTTTATTCCAAGCCTTTGTTTATGTATGTATGACAAGTTGCTTGTTCAAACATTCGGCGAATGAGTGAATGGTTTAAGAGTTAATGAATATATAACATTTATGGCTACATATCTCAGTTGCAAAATTTACCAAATATGTTGTCGTTTTCATTGTTCTGTCCATTCTGGTTCTCAATTGTAATTAATATCCACCTGTAATATCCATATCTATCTAGTGGTAAATAAAAAGTGTAGAAAACAACTTTTGGCTTACGATGTTTTATGAATTGAAATTTGACGAAAATCATTCAATATTCGGGGTATCTGCCCTGAATTCAATTCTTATTGTCACGAGGGGTTCAACTGAGGGTCATGATCCTCGGCCCATGGGGTCATAGTGCGCATTTATTCTTAATTAATTAAATTTATACTTCATTTAAGTATCTTTCAAAGCGCCTAATCTTGAAAGCACTAGTGACCCTAGGGATGGCGATTATCTCAAACAACACATCATCCTAATATCCAGCGGGGTAATCCACCCGCCAGCATGTTGGGTATCTTGCCTTAAGTACCAAATTTGTACAACATTTTTAATATCTACATATGTACAACAAAATACTTTTTAAAATTTGTTTTAAATTCTACTTTGAAGCGATTTAATGTATACTGAAATATTTATGATAAGCGAACAGTAAAAATTATAGGTGGTACGTCAGTTATTAAAATCTTAGCACAATATCTGGTGCTTCTACACAATGAGCAATTTCCAATGGGCATACATTAGCATCTCAAGCGAGGTTCGTGGAATGGTGTTCCTGGTCGCGGTGTGCAATTACGCAAATAATATAATAGCGCAGTGTCAGCAGGTTGCAGATGTCCAGTTTATTTACTGCCGCTGCATATTGCAGTGAAAAGAAACGTCGGGACATCCTCCCGCGCTGCCATTATCGTGTTGCAATCGCGAGAACGATGTTTGCCCAAGCGGGACGTTCGCTCATGAATCTCATGATATATGTTACGCTTAAGGCTCAAGACATCACATTGCTTTTCTAGAGGTGGTCTCTAAAGATTTGATTACATACTGAGCGATTCCCACAAAACCTACTTCATAAATAACACAAGATGAATTACTTTCTGATGTCACTCTTGCAGACGAATGGCATCCAGTTCAGTCACACTAATTTTAATTTTTCTTAAGGCCATTCTCTAAACAGGTTCCTCTTTCATAAGACATTTCCATTTCGAAGGAGACTGTCCGCGTATCCTTTTAACAAGGGGCCTTTTAAATTTTAGCGTATCACGAAGACAAATCTCACAACGGATCCTAGAGCCGGCTCTCACCGGCTTCTTTATCCTTTCCACAAAGGACGTAATAACCATATCAAACAGCGTGTCCCTTTGCCGCGTTGCATACATATCGTCGGGCATGGCCAAGGCGTCGACTTTATTATATATTAAAATAAAGAAATGCGTTTTGTTTCCGTCGGGGCGAGGTTTCCATACCTAATGCTCTGCAACGTACGGGCCGAGAATACCTGAAGCATTCGCAAATAGGATCGGCAGCGACAGGTGAAAATATGGCTACACCCTTAACAAGACCAAGTATAGTCACTGTATCCGTTCCATTTACTTATCTCTATTTGTTTCTGTATCTTTCTTGCGAAAAATGATTTTACCACTGACTGACCAGTGACCACTGACTTAGTGGGAGTGGAATATTTAGTAATTACAAGTCGGTGGGAATGTGGGAACCTGTTTTTTAATTGGCTGCAAATGCATGTCACGCATAATTTTCTACTGATTTATTCCCTATCTTGGTAGCATCAGGCCGTTAACTTTATGGGTTTCTATGAAAGGCTCATTATTTTTGAGTTGATAATATTTAAATGTCACATAATATAACAGGTAAACGTCACAGCCGGGCGTGCCTCGGCATGGTGTACGTGAGGGGCATGAGAACCATACAGATCGACCCCGCACATAATTTTAGTGTTCTCGTCCTTTGTGCCGCTCGTCATTGTTATTAAAGTAATCATGGCCGCCCTCCATCATGCACCAATCGAAATGTTATGGGATATAAACAAAAGAAAGCAAGAGGAATTCAATGAAAAGCCATTATGTCGCCGTGGAGGGCACTTCACCGTGCCTGTTGTCTCAATATTTTTCTTGGTGGATGCAGTTGACGCGTCATTCTCTCGCGTCGTTCAAAAACGCCGCATGGAATTTTGAAGGGCCCTCGATAATGGCCGATATTTACGGCCTTTAGATAATGTTATTTAAACGGCTGGCGCTGAATTATGGTAAGTAAAACAAATCTAAATGTCACATGGCATCCCGTTTTGGAACCTTTAATTGTCTTGAATCTTAATGTTCGCAATCATTTTTTGGAAGTAGTTCCCGTTTGGGGGATGTGATATCCGTCGTAGGTGTTGTGTTTGTAAGACTTGAGCGTACGTCGGCTAATAAGTTTACTTTCGGTGCGTTTGAGTTTCCATTACGTTATTCCAGGCCGCGTGTCGGATTAAGCCGAGGATTCTCTGTGACTTCAACGATTATGTATGGAATAATGCTGATACACTTCGCAACACTTAGAAGAATTGTTTCAAATATATAGGGATAAATAATATCAAACAAGATGCACATTAACCACCATGAAAGATAATAATTATGAAATTAAGAGAAAGACACAAATAATACCAAAAAAGGCTATTAGTGTTTAGTGACATTTGTCGTTTTATAGTGTGTATTGCATTCCTAAGTGCTGTTAACATTGTTGCTGGTGAGTTGTTCGCTCCATAGGAGTAATATGCGATGTGCAATTACATAAATCGCAATCACTTCAACCCTTCACTCATAATGAAGATGTAGTGAATTTTTCAGAAAATCGAAAGTCGTGATCATTGCAACAAGTACAGTCAGCAACACACCAATGTACGCAAAACAGATCAATTCTTGTCCTTAAAACGTAGAAATATACCTGTAACTTGGTAGAATTAGGTAACTCAATTAAAGATATATTTACGAGCCCATAACCTCTAAAATGAAAATGACTATGGTAATTTAGTAATAAGGACTAGAATTGAATGGTGTTGTGTACATTATTGGGTAGGCTAGTCACTATAGGTAAGATTACCGTCGAAAAATTACCGATTTGACATATTATGTCAGATTAATGTAACTAGTGATAATCGTATAGACAATCGCAGCAGTAGAATTAAATACTTTTATTAACAGATAATGATAATACTTTCGTTGATGTGAGAGAATAGGGTAAAACGGAAATGGAAAAAATGCCATTGTGGTTAAAATACGTTTTATTGTGTATTTTACAAAGTTCTGAATCAGAATCACGTGACTACTGCTATACTTGTCACTATCAGTTACTTGAATATTTAGGGCTCCAAAAAATTACGTTTAGTGTAAAATTGCCAAATTCTGTTCGTAAACTGTCAAATCGCTAATCTTTCGACGGCGTATCTATAGTGCCTATTAAGGTAGCGATGGGTATACATTGATCTGTTGTTAGCTGTAAATTTCTTTGAAGTCTTTCAAAAATTAACCTCTTGCCTTGCTAGTACTAAAACCCTGGGTTCCCGTACGATGTTCAACCAGCTCATGTCGTGGCTGCAAATCGTGCCGTAACTCGCCTCTCTTACCTTAATGCGTATGACTCATCAAACGGGGATATGAGAAATGTGAATAAAGATATATATTTTTTAATATCTCGGACAACGCTCTAACGCTCTGCATTAAACTGCACTTAAGTGAGACACATTGACAATAAACTATGGTAATTAATCAAAGTGTAAATATAGATTTTTGAGTTTATCTAAGTTACTGTCATGAACTTGAAATTGATTTGTTTGTGCTGACCATTGTATTAATTAAGCTACTATTTAACTAGTATCCTTTCGTGTGAGTAGAAACAAGAATAAATGAATGGAAATCTTTATTGCATTCCTGTTTTAACATAAAACTACTAGTTACATGAAACATACATACATATACAGAAGCAACGGGAGACAGCAATGATAGACCTTATATAACTTAGACGAAGAGCTGAAACATCATCTCTTATAAGCAAATAAGCAGAGCTTACCAGTTAACTAATTCTTACTTACACCAATACACTTCATCTTAATATACCATTTTTTATCAGATATGAAATTCAACATATCAAAACTATTAGCATGAAAGCATGATGGCCATATAAAATGTTTAAAAACATTTACATTTAATGGTTCATAAAAGTTACTATTTGTTTATGCTGGTGAATACCGTAAATGGTTACCTTTATCTATAGGTACGATTCAGTTTTTAAATATTTCCGTATTTATTTATTTAATTTTAAATATTTTCCGAGTTTATATCTCATAAAGAATAATAGCATAATAAAATGTTGAACACAGATCCGAAGCACGGATTTAAATGGAATGGTCATGTTTAGAAACTAATAAGAATATTGGGGCTCGACGAAAATACTTCTCGTTCTTGTGGAAGAATTCTTTCAAGGTAGGTATAATAAATTGAGATGGGGATTCCGTAAAATACAATCTGGAAGAAATTTTGGTTTTAAACGTTTTGCTTTATTTTATTAGTGTTGTTGGTGGTATAACAGGTTGTTTTAAAAAATAAAGATACAATTCAAAATATTTTTTAAAATTTGGAATTTCTGCTTCTGAAGGCTGAAAGGTGCGAGCCGGTGTATACTTCTAACCCGGATTATTCCATAAGTCCACACCAAAAAGTCCCCACTGGTGGGTACTTTTGTTTTATCCCACTTATCCCCACCGGCTACGTTTTAACACCTGAGTGGGGACTCTGGAAAAAAACTGTAATTTTAACTGGTATTTTTAACTTTGTGTGGTCCATGCGTTTGTAACGGAGACTGAATACAGTGACTGAATACTGAATATTATATACGTATCTACTCATACATTAAGTGTTATCAGAGTTATCCGTGTTCTTGATTCCGATTAGTGCTGTTCCCATTTGAATGAAGTCTATGTTCGATATCGATCGCGATGCATTCAATATATTTTTCGAAAGAATTCACGTATTACTGGGTCAGTTTTCGAGAATGAACGTTTTACATTGTGTATAAATAATAGTTCTATATGATGCATTCTATGTCTATACAAACTTATTGCTAGAACAAAAGTGATTTAAAGACATAGACATAGGTACTGGGTTTATAAATAGTATTCGTTCAGCTGTTGGACACGTATCCAGTTTTTTTGTTTGAGTTTTTTATAGCTCTTGGTTTTTGTTATTCACAATAGACACTTATGTTAACTCATTATATTGCTACATGTACTTAAGAGGATACTTTAGTGAATATAAACATAAATTTTATTGTAATAATAAGTGGTTTTGCAAGAAATATGTGGTTTGCTGATTTTCTATCTCCGCGTATGAGTCATTGTGATGGTACTAATGATTTTAATAGATGCTATCATTTAACTTTGGTTTTTATTCATTTTATTTTATGAAAAGATAAAGCATAAATTGCCAGTTTTATGTAAAAAAAAATATTTACACATATATTACTACCTATTGTTATTAAATCAAAAATAAATATTTTGTAAGTTCTTTAATTTTAAATTTTCTATCGTCAGTAGCAATAATTGTTGGGGGAAAGTGTACGCTGCATTCCCACAGCCGGCTGGGCGCACTCAACTGGCCACGTTACCCCTCTCTTACAGAAGACTACCTTGAAATGTACTGCATTTCCTATTTTATCGTATTTTCCCAATGTACGTACGTGTTTCGGTAGTGAGTGAGATAAGGAGCCCAATCCCTATCCCTCCCCATTTTCCCCACCCTTTCTCCCAATTCATTTCTTAATATGCATTAGGCAGCGCATCCGGGGGCGTGCCAACGTTTGTCATTAGACTGATGTTGGCATGTATTGCGGATGTCTATGGACGACAGTATTCACTTACCATCAGGTGGACTGTAAGCTCATCTGTCGCCTTTTTTATAAAAAATATATCTTTTATTACAATATTATCAATCTATAGTATAATGTAATGTGTGTATATTATATGTATGTGTATAATGAATAATGAAATATTATATTTTTGGCTAAGTATATTATTACTTGTATTATTTATAAATAAAGCAAACTTGCGCGCGATTTTCTATTTTTATTTGCTGGTGGTTGATTGTTTGCTTTATTAATTATCTACATGTAACTTCACAATCGTCATTTAAATTTAATTATCAATGAAATACAATCACGTAAAGAATAAATAACAACAAATAAATAATCAATAACACAGACAGATGCAATGGTACAACGATAATTTACAGTAGACAATGTAATGTATGAAATTAACAATTTCTAATCTTTCGAACAGACAGTTCTATTGTCATTGGCTTACTGAGTCATCCTTCATTGCGAAACCTTCGACGGGTGCTTGTTAACAAAGACATTGAGGTAGTAGAAAGATCCGCAAATATCCGCTATACAGTTTACTATTTGCTTTATGATCCACAACCCTTTGTTCTGATGTGAAACAACAAAGCTGTTTATTGCTTTAGCTGCGAATTGCTTAAGAGATGTTTTTACGAATTCGCATTTGAGGTAATAGCGTTCGGAGATAGGTTTATTGCGTTATTACATGATTTATTGGTTAACAAACAATGGCGGCCGGGAAAGTTTGGTGGGAGTATGCGCTCAAAAAACTACTTTTTGTTACGTATTGTTGATTGTTATGTGCTGCGAAGTGGTATAAACATTTCTATATACTACATATAAATTTTTACATACATTTCTTAATATAAGTATATCAACAAATATAAGTGACTAATATCAATAGGTAAACTTAGATGAATCTTAGACAGATCGACGCAGAAAAAAGAAAAATCCTCAGTTCGACATAACTCAATTCGAAATCAGTGCCGCTTTAGTACCTACTTTAAATTGACGATACAATGGATGTTACATGTTCGTCCGGTGACTCTTGAAAGGTCATTAGGGCCACAAGAATTTAGCTAAAAAAAGATACAATGGATCTCGTCTAGATTCACGTAAAAATGTAAAATTATTATTATAATTTTATATTTTTTTTATTACCACAGGACTTGGCGGAGCGTGGTGTTAAGCAGAGCGGTTTGGCATAAACGAGGAGAGGACAAGAAATGACTTCTTGTGATCTCTCTTTAAATATTTTTTTTCATTTAAATTTTTTGTACATAATATATGTATATAATATAATTATATTATAACCTGGCCTATATGTATGTATGTATATACTAGCTACATTAGTATAACATTGTTGTAGGATATCATAACCGTTCATCTAAACTTGTCAAACAAAGCTTCTCTCGCCTTACATACAAAGAAACTCCTTTTACTCTTTTCGTCACAGATTAAAATAATAAACACGATTACGAGACTGACATTGTTAAAATTATCACCGACTGTTTGTGATATTCTTATTCTGTGTACATGTCATAGTCAATGTATGAATGGGCATACTTTGAATAGGAGTTCGATATGAAGCGGTTTGTGTACAGAAACTTTTTAGATACTCGCTGACTAATGGACGAAACATATTTCTTATAGCATTGGACATATATAAATATTTGTCAATAGTGTGAATGGCTTTTGGAGAAAATATGTAAAATACATTATAAAGTGGTGAAGATATAAAATATAGATATAGTTTAAGAATTTGTTTCCAAAATTGCATTTCTGTTAAGAAATTAAAACAAAATTAGGAGTATGCGTGAATGAAATCTCAAAATATATTTATATTCTTTCAGAATTTTTATTTAATAAAACAGTTGACTGTTACTTTAAATGATATATTTTATGGCCTATTCGAAATCTCAAGAAGAAAATAATTCCATGTCAAAAAGATTTTTCAAATTCCTATCATTCATTAGTGGCTGTACCACTGTGATAATGACGTCATCAACACAGCTGTGAGCACCTTTTCTGACTTGTAAGCACTATAGTTAAGTTATTGTCTGTTATTTTTTAAGATTTTTTTAGTAACTATTAGTAACTTAGTAAATTTTTAGTAACTTATTTATTTACTCTTTTTTGTAAATTATGATAAAAGGTGGACTTCATGCCTTGCATCATTATCTCCCGGTCAATCTTTTGGCTATGCAGGACATGCGAGTGGTAAGAGAGTAAATAAATGAAACAAATATAGAAAATATAGAAGTTAGAAAAAAAACTAGTGAAAAAATATTAAAGTGTACCTAAAGTACCTAATATAATGCCATAATATACCTATGTACCTAATATAATGCCAGTATCGTAATGAGTATTATTAAATATAATTTATGTGCCATACGTAATTTAGTTCTAAAATTGTCTAAATAGAATCAAATATCCCAATTGCACGGAGGGAAACCGACGACAGGATGAACCGACGACGTTTAAGTAGAGTTTCTCAACAGCTTTCTCAACGGCCTAAATACAACACCAGTTAAAAACATAGTTTCCGATAGACGGTATGATATTATAAAATTTCTTACAATGTAACCGCAGAATCGCTTCGGGCTACTAAACGCTACTATAGATATAAATGCCGTTTTTTGTAACTTTACCACAGTATTTCCTTCAATCTAAATCGAACTCTAAGAACTTTATTTTAAAAATCATTTTAAATTGTTGCAAAGTAGAATCTACATTCAATTTGTTAGGGTGAGTTTACACAGGATCCGAAGTGCAACGTCGGGACAAACATTAGGCTTTGTGCTGCTCATGGAAAGGGTAAATATTGATCCTTCACTTCGAGGAAAAATGCGTTTAGGAAATGCTAGTGATGATACAATTTAAAACAGATAAAGAAGGATTCATTTCGCGCGAGGTTGAGGTAACTCGCCAGTTATTTTATCGAAAATTCGAAGTGATGATTGATTTATTTCTTAACCATCATTCACCAAATATCTGATTTTTCTTATAGTAGACTCCCAGGCAAGGGCATAGTCAGGCGAAGGAAGGGGGGGGGGGGGTGTAATGCAGAAAGTTTGTTATTTATTCTTCTCTATGCCCGCGGGGCGCCTCACTCTGTCCTAAGCGGCCCATGCCCCATATAGCGTCATCTAAACAAATTAAGAACTAACTTAATAATGATATACAAAGAACTTTAATTTAAACAAACTAAGAAATTTAATGCGCTTAAACGTTCAGAAAATAGCAGTGTGGTTGTCTTCAATAACAATGGAGAAGACACTTAGATATTCTTTTTGCCTAACGTGTATTTCATTTTATAATTATCTTCCTTGAGTGTTTCAGTGGGCTTCTCAAAGGTCTTTTTTCGTGGTCGAAAAATAAGAATACTGGTTTGGCTAATCAGTTCAAAAATGAGTAACTCGTTTAGACTATGCCTCACTCAATGTCTCGTGTATTCTATTCAACATGGGCCGCTGTGTACTGTTTTCGTTATAAGCATTAGGGCGCGGGGTGTCTTGAATGCCCGCGGCTTTTGTTACCATGTTTAATATGTTGTTTAAATTTGGTCAGTGTTTCATATTCAAAGCCGACAGACGGCGGTCGATATGAGATCGGATATTAATTTTCGGAGCAATAAAATAGGGTCAGTTGTTGATTTAAGTCGGGAGCGGTGAAGCTTCTTTTATAATTAGATATTTCATGTCAGTGGCTACTTCATGCAATAATGTTTTTGACTAATAATCTAGAAAGTTAACAATAGTCTCCTACCGGTTTCGAATTTATCAGTGAACAATTTTATTTTAAAGAAATTTAAATTAGCACCTTGTTGTGCGGTATGTACGTGTTATTTTAAATAATTTGCGTAGCCCTAGAAGAAGAAAAATTAACAGTTGTCATTTTACAAGGCGGTTTATTGAGTCATAAGGCGGATACATACAATACAATACAAGGGGTTCGAATTCCAGAATGAAGAAAGAAGAATAACTTGAAAGAAATAGAATTTGTGCTAACATTACATTTAGACCTACAATGGACAGCGTAGAAGCGTGTAATTATAGAAACAATAATTGAATATTGAATTATACTTATTGAGAGTAGTAATAAAATCACAGTGAAAGTCAGTAAGTAAAAACTATATTCTAGTACATGTAGTAACTGAAAATTTTATGATGAGTATTTTCTAGCGTATGATAATAATAATAAAGGTGTATCAAGGAGTGGGGTCGACGTATCTCTTGCATACACATGCTAAATGGTTGAATCGTTTCCTATGTGTACGGTGACCATGACAGTTGAAAAGAGAAAATGTTTTAGATAAGTAATCTTTTGTAGATATTATGTTAATACAATAATAAACCGAAGCTTTCCCGAAGTTCGAAACCTTGAGTTTCGTTTATGATTATTTATATGAAAAATTTAAGAACCGTTTTCTGAAAAAAACTGTTTTTTTTTAGTTTATATCAATTT
The DNA here is from genome assembly GCA_914767545.1 of Sesia apiformis. Classification (NCBI taxonomy): domain Eukaryota; kingdom Metazoa; phylum Arthropoda; class Insecta; order Lepidoptera; family Sesiidae; genus Sesia; species Sesia apiformis. The sequence goes on from OU611958.1 coordinate 6,401,733, forward strand.
TTTATATGAATTTGCTAAATACAGAGCCGAAAGTTGATATTTATACAAAAATAAGTAACATTATATGTCAATTAACTCAGGATCATGAGCAGAGGGAAAAGCCCCGTTATATGTTTCTCATAGATTATATGTCTATAACATTTCACTGCCTCCCTTTGTAACCATGAAGGAGTTTTTAAAATAATTCACCAAGCGAATCCTATGCGTATTGGTGGCTCTCACAAATCCACATTTTCGTCATGAACATTTTATTCACCGCCGAGCTGCCGGTAATTAAAATTTTTCACTATAGTATAACCCAAAAAAGTGTACAAATTGCGACAAAAATCAGGCATTGTCATATATGTAATTAGACATGTATTTAATGCGAATTGTTCCCATTTATCGTTGTTGAGTAAACAGACAATTTTTATTGGAAATATATATTACATTTATATTGTATATGTGACATTAAGCAAAGGGATTATCGACTTATTGATTACGGTGAAGCTTTTAAAATTGAAATTTCGTTAAATAAATTTCGCGCTTGGTTGGCAACTCTGGTTTGTTTATAGATGTCACATATGACAGTTGTAATTACTCAATATGGAAGGCTACACAAAAGAGCAAGGCAGTTTTAGAGCAGTATGAAATGGACTATAATTATTAGTGAGGAGGCTCATTTCCACCTTGATGGATACGTCAATAAGCAAAATTCTCGTATCAAGAGCTTGGAGAATCCTTATCAGATTCATGAAAAAACGGATGCATCCTCAAAGAGCTGAACTCTTTGAGGATGCATCCGTTTTTTCATGGTGCGGCTTTTGGTTCGATAGGATCATGGGCCATTTTTGTAGATATCGGTATTCAGGTAAGCATAAAGAAGTATCGGAACATGCTACAGGAGTTCTTTTGGCACCAGTTGGAAGATATGGAACTCGATCAACTGTGGCTGCTACAGGCGGTGCTATATGTCACACAGCTGGAGAAACAACGACTGTATTTTTTTTCTAAATTAAATCCGGCGCTCAATCTGGGACGCCCTTTAAAAACGTGCACACATTTGAATTTTTGATAAAGCAATAAAAAATTGTTCTTTATAAATGTATTTAATTTTTTAAAGGTATTGTAAAAATATCTAATGTTTTAAAATCTGGTAAACAAGAACCGACAATGAGGTCCATTTCTTCAGACAATGTCACAAATATATGTATGATTTAATCTCAAGTGGGCATCTCTATATATCACACAAAATCTCTTTTCCCCCGTTTGTCTGAAGGTAGTTTCAGTCCTGTATTGTATCACGTATTTATTTTGGGAGATTTTGCCTGAAAAGTCCACATGTATTGTGAATGTCCATGGGCGACAGTATCCACTTACTACCAGGTGAACAGTATGCTCGTCTGCCGCTTTCTTACTATAAAAAAATGTACAGGAAGATAGGGATAGATAGAAAACAGTTGTCGTTTGTCACCCTACACCCAAGGGATCCAAGTGAGCAGTAATATTGCGGTCATAAAGCTGCTCAGGCGGGAACTCGTCGGGAAATAAAACGCCACGGCTACCATTCACACTAACCTCTTAAAATATTTATCCTTCGACTCCTCACGTTATTTTACCCGCTTCGGATAACTAAGCGACAGTTATAGCGAAGTAACTGATGCGAGATATTTGTTTAAAACAAATTTTATACTACGATTAGGACTATGTTTTTGCAGAGTACATTTCAGGTACATTTATTTCAGGCCAGAAAAAGTGTCCATTTAACCATTAGATCTGTCGTGGTCGGGCTGCAGCGTATCCGTTTATGAGTCTCGTTTCAGACCGACCACCTTTAATGGAATGCTGAATTTTTTTTAATATTTTTTTTACCACATTACAATGTACCTTAAGTACACTTTTCTGATGTCTAACCGTAATGTGAACAAAAAGGATACAGCTGAAGCGTATACGTTCTGGACAGACCAACTTCCATATGACTTTTCAGCTAGAATTCAAGAGGTATATTATTTAAGAATACCCGTACATAAAAGTACACTAGTACCTCCTAATAGTATGACTATTATCGCAAAAGAAAGAATGGTCAGGATGTAACGTGTTACACAACTACGTTGCTATGCATAAATACGTAGTTAAACCATTTTAAAAAATATTTATATATTAAAAATATTTTTCTTGTGCCTTGGCATCTTGGCATCGTCACAAGAGAGAATGAGGCCCTGAATTACGACTTTGTGGTCGTATGAGGAGGTTTATTTTGATAAATAATTTGGTACCCAGACCAAAAGCTGTATCCTACTAAATAAGTTAAATGTTCGAGCTAAGAGGAGCCCAAAGGTATCTATTTTCTATTCATATCCGCGAGGTTCCAAGTTCAAACTCCGCGCATACCACTGAACTTTTACGTAAGGACAGATTTTACAATTATCGCTATCTCAGCGGCGAAGTAAAACATCGTGACGAAACCCGCATGTCCAATAATTAAAGCTTGGGTTTGTTCATTGATCCGAATTGAGCTCACGTGATGGATTATGATCTGAAGATCGTCGTGACTGCAAGGTCGGCGGCGCGCCCGCATACCCTCTGGTGTTGCAGGTGTCCATGGGCGGCGGTAACACTTACCATCACGTGGGACCGCTTGCTGGTCCGCCTACTAATCTATAAAAAAAAGAGGTCTGTGTCCTGCAATAGAACTTCACTGAGAGAAATGAATCTAGAATTCTTGAATATGACAACCAGAATTTTGTTTATATTATGGACTAATCGTTAAAATTACTAGTTGCATTGTTTTTTCTATTAAGTATAAAATTGTTCGATTTGTAGTAACAAGTATACTTTTAATTTAAATAGTAAACTACTCAATAAGCACAGCTTGTAACGATATCTCGGTCTATTAAAAAAAGTGTTTACTTCATTGTAGGAGTATATTCATTGTACCAAAAAATTATAACAACTTTTGAGTTGTTTCTGATCTGAAGATAAACTAAATGTCACGGTAAATATATAACAACTATAAAAAACCTGTACTTTTTGCCATTATGTAATTAATTACTACGAATGAAATAGCATTTAACACATTCTTAGACCAGTATCAAATTACCCGAGGCGTCAGAAGAATGTATAACACTATCAAAATAATGTCGATCTGGCGCGTATTTGATATACATTTGCATAGATATATTAAAGCAACTATTATAAAACAAACTATAATAAATACCTAAATAATTTGACCCAATGAAACTTATAAATCTAACAAAAACTACAGAGTGACGCATTAAAGCGATATTAAAGGAAACACCTCATTAAATTTCTGAGATGATGTTGTAAATTTATCTTATTTCATTGAACCTACATAAATTTTATTTTGCGTTAATGTCGTTTCGAGATCGAAGTGGTTATTGTTGTAGATTATTGGTATTTCACGAATATCCGTGGGCTATAATGTCGTCTCAGCGACCAATAATTATTTAATTTTTAGTATTTCTTCAAGTTATTATAGGGATAAAATCACAAATTATAATACCAGAATAAGAAGAAATATTACTGTTCGGCAAAATTGCTTTTAGTATTATAATTATCACAATAATATTATTAACAGTAAAACATAATAAGCATAATATTTTGGGATGGGCACTTTAATTACAAATTCAAATCAAAGCCTTTCAATTTAATAACAGGAAACAAAGTACGGCGGCATACCGTTGAAGTCTTTTCTTTGGGCGAGCGCATACCAGTGCAAAAAGTGAGCATCAAAGGTTTACTAAATATACGTACGTAGTCGAGATGTTTTCGTTTCTGAATAATACGAAGTGTTTGTGCAATTTACGCATTCTATAAGTAAGATTTCTGTGTGTAAGGTAAAATTTTAAAATAGCTCTTGATGTGATATAAATAAAAATGGTCCAGACATTCGATCTATTTTAAGGACAGACGCTAAAGAGACGTTTAAAAACTTGCTTATAATAGATTTAGATACAAATAAACGATTTAGCGACGTTCGTTCGGATCCCGCGAGCAATATGTTTGGGGCAGCAGCTTACTTTGAAGATAAATTTATAAATGGCGGCGGCGCTGCGCGGTGACGGCGCGCATGCGCGGCGCAGACGCATTGTCGCAGCTGCGATTGGATCGTTAGGGGCTCTAAAACTAATTCTTAAGTCAGACATTTCATACAAGGGATTATGGTTCTTACAGTGTTATTAATAAAACGCACACAATGTATGAATTAAAATACATGCGTGCTAAATATAAGGTTAAATAAGACAGTCATGAAGTAGGATTTTGTGGTAAAACTACAATTCCTATATAAAACACGTTATTTCATTTTCTGTTACACCACAATATTCGATTAATTCATAATATCGAAAGGTATTTTTACGCCTCCTTCTTTTATGGAAAGAAGGAGGCGTACCAGAGTTCACTTGGTGTAATGTGAATACTGCCGCCAATGGACATCATCAATCCCAACATCACACCAGAATTACAAAAGTTGAGACATTCTCGAATGAGTCGTCTACCGTTAGAGGTAGGAGTGAATTTGCATGTAATATTATATAAAAATATAAGTTAAATTCGTGGATGTGGGTTTTGGGATAGGTTCAGTTACTTTCCGTATACCTAAGTATATAAGCTAATCTTTCACTAATAGTTTTACATAGGATAATTAATTTTAAGAGGAGTCTTCTGTAAGGGAGAGATAGCTCTGTATGCCCAGCGGGTTGTGGGATTGGTGTACTCCTATGTAAAACGATTAGTGAGGGATTAGGTAATATACAGAAAGTAACTGTATATATATAGTACTAGCTGTATATATATGTATAAACTGTCACTAGCTTGGCGGTAAGGGAAAACGTCGTGAGGAGGCATGTACGAGTATTAAAAAAAAACTGGTGTACACCAATCGTGGGCCCTCGTGGTGGACTGTGGCCCTAAATCCCCTTAATAATTTTCTAGATAAAGCCCGTGCCTTGCAGTGGGATGTTAAAGGCTGATATCCGGTACAGTTTATGGTATATTAGAATTACTTGTAGTTTTTATAATAGGCGGTTAGGGTTCCCGTGACCAATGACGAATAAATTCTAAAAAAATAGACTAAACCGAGATTTCACGAAAATAAGAATTAGTTATAAATATATTGTAGTTTAAACCAAATCAAATGTACTCAATATGTGGACATAAATTGTTTTTATTCATGTCCCATGAATGAAAACCGACTTGACTGCCTTGACAGTTGACGGGGCAGGATAATGATGCGTCATTTATATTTCATCTAGTCCTATTTACATGACGCTCCTCTCAGTATTGTATCAATACTAAATTTAAAAACAAAAAAATTAAGAACATATAATTTAAAGGCTTGAATTTATATGAGCAGCAAAAAAGCAGCAGCAAATCATAATGAACAAAACAAACCATTTTTGAATGACTGAAATAAACAATCTTTAATTACTAAGAATGTCAACACAAAGTTGACAGTGTTCCGACTCGTTACTTATTGTCACTAGTGAACCTAAACTCTAAGGCTTTAATGCCTTAATTAGCAAAAAGCCCACCTCCCTACTGAATAGGATCCGCGGCAGTGACAACAGTATCCTGAGAATTGTAAGTGGTCCTATCAAGAAACAATGAATAGGACGGTTATTTTTTTTTAATATATATAAAAAGGAGGCAGACGAGCATACAGTCTATCTGATGGTAAATGGATACTGTCGTCCATAGACATTCGCGGTACATGCTAACATTAATCTAGAATGACAACTGTTGGCAAGTCCCCGGTGTACTGCTTACATTTGCAGATTAAGGAATGCATTGGGAGAAAGAGTGAGAAAATGCGGAGGGATAGGATAGGTTGGGATGGGAATAGGCTCTAGCATATCTCAAGAGGAAAATGGAGAGGAGTGAGATGGGATGAGAATGGATATCTCACTCACTACCGAAATACGTACGTACATTGGGGAAATATGATAAAGTAGAAAATGTAGTACATTTCAAGGTAGTCATCTATGAGAGAGGGGTAACGTGGCCAATCGAGTGCTCCTAGCGGCTGTGAGAATGCATCGTGCACTCTTCCCTTACAAAATTGTCTGCCACAATCTTTCTACAAAAACATTATATATTTTTAGAATTATATTGTTCTTCAAATATCCTATTTTATAATACCTTTTGTCTCTCGGTTATATATTTGACATTTAATACCTTTGTTATATTGTACATGTTAAAATATAATTTAATGGAATCTATACTGCTTCATAAATCTCGAAATTAATTGCCAACTTCTTAGTTGCTTTAAGCTTTTTAAACACAAAGAGGACATATTTCATAAGACGTTTAATTATAAAAAAATGACGGGTAAATGATTATAGCGTATAACCTTTAAACATAATCTCGGTAACGAGCAACTGGCTACATTTTACGCTCATTAATAACATAGTCATTTATGCGTAGAGTGAAGCTAAAACAGCAATTCGGAGCTTCGTCGTTGCTCTTTAATGAATTTTAAACAAAAACTTAATTAAAAATCGTATCTCGCGTGTTCGAAGGAAATGAACTCATTCTTCGGACCTGCTGACTGACGGGTGGACTGACGGGCCCGTCATTATAAAGAGCGGCCAGTATATCCTCATCTCCCGCGATCCCCCAGTATCTATCTACTTGAGGTAATGCCGGACGAATTCAATGAGCAGTCAAAGACCAGTTTCAACTGGCTACGTTGTGTGTTTTCGAAATTTTGTAGTTGACGTTAACATGCCGCAAATGTTTATTACCTAATTATTAATTATTGTCTCATGTTACGTTAATTTCAGATGAGAGGTAATAAACGTCCGTCTTGCGTACGGTATATTGACAACCGTATTTTTTTTTGGCTTAGTTTGGCATTTAATGAGCGTTACCGTAATAATTAGTTGCCAGTTTTTATGATCTTTAAAATATTTTGTTACAGTTAGAATGTTTTAATGCCTAAATAGATAAAATATGTTCCTTTTCAAAGATGTGCATCATTGCACCAACTCCTTTTATTTGATATGTATTTTCTCCTTACCACCCAAAGGTTGTCTAGAAGAGATCGCTTTGGCGATAAAGCTGCCTGTTGTACTTTTTACGTCACTCAAGTTGTAATTTTGCAGCACGTATATAACAATAAAGTGTTTATCTATCTGTCCTGCTATATGTTCATAATGTGTCTCTCCACTACTGGATATAGGCTTGTCCCAAGGACCGCCACCACATACGGTTTTCAACTATTCTCATCCAGCCACAACCAGCGACATACAAACATGAGAGAAATGTTTAAATTCAATATACCAATAGTCGGTCGGTCAATAGTCAATAGTCAATATACCAAACAAGTCGGTTATTGTTTCAGAATTTTTTCACGTACGCACTAGGTACATTAAAGTAGCAAAGAATGTAAAAAGTCCAGCATGTAGGTATGAAGCGTCTTGCTTCAACAAAACCAACATGGGGCGGCCGCAAATTGGCGGTTCAGAAAGACTGGCGCGTCGTGACTGAGCCGCGCGCCCCGGGCGGAGGAAGGCCGTGAGCTGAGTACCATAAGCGAAGTGATCCAGGCGAAGAAATATTATCTCCAAGTGCCGCGTTTTGGAGCAAGTTTCCGATAAATAATCTGCAAAAAATAAAGAAACACGTGACATTATCTGCGAAAAAGGATCTCATTGTCTTTTTCAGTTTCTGAGATATTGAGAATTTGGTGAAATCTTAAAAAAAAATTCGACTTTTTTATAGGGAAGTAGGCGGACCAGCAAGTGGTCCCACGTGATGGTATGTGTTACCTGCAACATCAGGACGTATGCGGGCCCGCCGCCGACCTTGCAAAATCCTAATTACAGTTTTCTTGAAGAACCCTATATCGTAGCGTAATGGAAAGACTTCTTGAGGCAGTTCGTACCACAGGCTACGGGATCGCGAAATAAAATGATTTTTTGGACCGAACAGTATGCGACACCTCCGTTTCGAGAAAATACAGATGGACCACACTTAGAAATTATATTGAACAATTATTTAGAGCATTCCCCATTGTACAGGCGGTAGAACACACAGACAAACGCAACGCAATGCTGAGAGGTTCTAAACCGCGTGTGAGTGTTGATCGTCGAAAATTCGAACAGCACTTCGTTGGGTGGAGTCAAATGAGTCCAATGGATATTTCGGTGTGTCGGCCCAGAGATGTAAGTAGTACTCCATTTTTTATACTTTTTATACTTTGTACTTTTTGGCGGGAACTCGAGAAGTGAAGTTGAGTTTTTGTTTTGATTACTGTAAAAACTGAGTATTAGGCGTTTTGTGTTTTAATAGTGATACTCGTAGTTTATTAAATTTCAAAGTGTTTTTCTCACATGGTGTTTGTGATAAATAATGATAATGTGATAATTTGTGTTTGTGTTTGTGTCAAATAAAAGCGTGAGACTGAATTTTACGTGTGCTTCCAAGGAGTCCTCTTCTGTCCTCAGTAAACCTACTATCGCTTTACTGAGCGAGTTCTAAATTACTTCGACGGGACTGGACATTGACAGGTTTTGTTTTAGACTTTGAAATTGTTTATTACGAAGAAAATTTGACACCGGCAGAATGTGCTAATCGTACCATTGACATATATGAAGAAAAGGAATAGAATTTTCAATGCTTTACCTTCAAACAGAATTTAAAACAAAATACTTTAATTTAGAAAATCTTAACGAAGTCAATAAAATCCATACCGATCCATTGCTGAGATAACCTCACATACTGCTTACCCATGTGATGCTTTCCATATGCATGCTCTCTTTTATATTCAGACATATCAAAGCTTAATCATACGGGTTCCGTATGATCCGTATAAGCATTATCAAATACAGTGGAGTGTAGGCTTTCTCGGCCGGTGTCCATATTAATTGAATCTTCCGGGCTACTTAGCCGAGGTCTTCTGGAATCTCTTCTCTTTCTTCCATGAAAGAATCGGTCAAGTAGCTCGGAAGATTCAATTAATATTATCAAATACAGTCTGTAAAATGAAAGAAAACATCTGAAAATATAAAAATCAGCTAATGAAGTAAATTCACACATTATGTGCAGTGTCATATTAAAACACTGTAATATGGTGATTGTTAAAACAATTTACCATAGATAGTATAATGGATCCTTTTTCGCATATGACATATAATGTAATATCACAATTATAAACGAAACGGATAAAATAGAGCGTTGCAGATCGCACTTTGTTTGATGTTTTCTTAGAACTTATTCAGAGGATTTGTGAAATAGAGACCAAATTACAGGGATAACCTTGTTCTTTTCGGAGAATCTCTTATGTGTAGGTGGATTATCGGAATAAATATAACGTTACATGAAATAAACACAGTGAGCTACCTAATTGATAAGGTAATCACAATGCGTATATGTCCATATATAACCCACATTGCGACTGACTTAACAATTGGGTAGGTAGCTCATTACTTTATTTTCGTGTAAGGTGTGGCACTAAGCTCACAACCTTATAAGTCCAGTACGATTATTTGCCCAGTAATGGTAGAAATCCATTAAACAAGTTTCTTTTAGCGATAGAACAACGACATAGCTCGAATGCGTTTTTGAATTGCATACAACCAATTTGCGAACACTAAATTGCATACCTTGGAAATGTTAAACCTTTTTATGCGTCAGATTTGATTTACCTTTAACAACTTTTTTATTGAAAAGGATTGTTTAAATACGACTTTATTTACCTATAACAACTATTTAATTATACAGCTGTAAATTGAAAGTTTATTTCTTTTTAATTAACTTTCTTTATAGTTCTTAGGTAGAACTCCCATACTATAACATCAACCTGTGTCTCGCCACTGCTGAATATTGGCCTCTCCCAAGGACCGTGAGCACATACGATCTTCTGCTGTTCACATTCAGTTAGCGCCACTTTTTTCAAGTGGTCAGTCCACCTGGCCAAAGGGCATCCCACTCTACGTGGTCTCCACTCCAGGACTTGCCTATTCCATCGGTTTTCGGTCTAAGTTAAAACTGAAATATTACAATGATAGCAAAATAAATTATTATTTTGTATAATACCTTATTTCAACTCGAACTAGAGTTATTTGTGGATAAGTAAGGTTAAGTGTCAGTGGCCGTGTAGTGTCGCCCATCGTTAGAATAGCACCAACCCATCTTTTATGGGTGTCATAAAAGGCGACTAAGAGATTACAAAGCCAATACTACAAGCCCCGAGGGACTACATCACCTCTAAAAGAGTAGCCTCGCCAATCCACTTCGCCAGCGTGGCGTTTTCAGGCCATGCTTCCTTCATGCACAAGACAATGTACATGTCAACAATGAGAAGACTAGGAGACCAGCAGTGGACAATAAAATGCCTGGTTGTGGTTAAAGGTAAGTGTGTACCGTAGCCAATGTGGACAATTGCTGTACATACCAATTAGCTATGAAGTCGCACATGCGCAGTAGACGTCACAATACTGGGGGTGTTCCTTTTAAAACACACACTTTAGAAAGTGTATTTACAAGTAGTAGATTTGTAATTTAAAAAATTGAAATACAAGTAGATAAGTATCTCCATTTTCGTTTCAAACTTAAAGCAATATTTATTTCTATAATATGTCACAGGTAGCAAAAAATCCAACTCCCACGGCTCTTGATAACACGAACATAGAATGCGTTTCACGGGCTACCGAGATAAACGTATCTGTGATAATATTTTTTGTTATCTGAACTTTACACGCGTGTATGTACAACAAATAACGAAATAAATCGGCTATAGAAGAACATATACACAGTGCTGGCATTAGCCAGTGGAAAGTGTAACTTTTAAACTTTCACGTTTGTACACATTTTATATTGTAAATCGGGTATGAACGCGAAAAATTAAAAGTATTTGTTTAACTTTTATTTCTACACAACATTTTGGCACTGGTTACACCACCCCTGGTCAACTCGCGTTCAGACCCAATGTACAATATAAAATGTTTCAAAACGCGAAAGTTTAAAAGGTATGAATTTTTTATATTCCTTAATTTCAATCGCTTCACGTACAGTCCTGAGATAATAGTAACGTTCAGTGGAGAGGATTGTTGGAGCGCAGAGTTCTATCCAGTGTTCGGCTATTGCTGATTTACTCGTTTGGGTTTTTTTTTATAGCTGCGATGTATTCCTTGACTCTTTCCGCGACTGTACGTTTAGTTTGGCCTATATAGGAACTACCACAGCTGCAGTCCATCTTATTTACGTATGGCATAAATGCTGGCTGTATGTTAACCTAAGGATGTTTCTCCCTCGGATTCAGCCTTGGTTGCCTTGCATTCACTCTGTACCCATTCCGTTTGAGTACCTCCTGAACATGTGATAATTCATCTTTTGAATGTGCCGAAACGTAGAGGTAAACGTTTAATTTTACACTGGAAGGTACTCCACAGTCGACTATTACTTCAAGATTGTGTGTGAATCGATAAAATTAAAAAATATAAAAATTTCTATTGCAAAGATGGATACAAAATATCCTCGATGTAGAATCGGTAACTTCTTGTTTTTATAGAAAGTAGACGGTATACAAGCACGTGATTCACTTGGTCGTAAGTGGATACTATCGCCCATGCACATCTGAGATACATGGCAACATCAGTCCAGAACGACAAACGTTGGCACACTCCCGGATGCGACCTACCTTTGGAGATTTGGGAATGGATTAGGAATAGTTGGGAAAATGGGCAGAGATAGGATAGGATGGGATGAAAATGGGCTCTGGGCAAATCTTACTCACTGGCAAAACACGTGCCTACATTGGGGGAATAGGATGAAGTGGGAATTGCACTACATTTTATGGTAGTCTTCTGTGAGAGAGGGGTAACGTGGCCAGTCGAGTGCGTCCAGAGTCTTATGTGTACAAAACGTAAAAATCTTGAAAGGTATAGCGGATAGACTGTTGTTAATTTACTAGTGAATGCTCACACCTGTGAATTCTCGTTGTTAATAAATACGGATTGCATTTCCGTCTCTCACGAGTGACAAAAACACAGAGTGCCCGCACTTTATCGCCGGTTTTTTAAATATTCCTCGTCCTGTTCCGTTTTAGGTTTTCTAAATTAAACGTTCTGGTTGTACAGGTATTCTGAAATAGAAAAGAAATTTGTTTTTAAGTAAAGGCATAAAGCATATTGATAGAGCATTGCATACAATATCTTGAAACCTCACTTTATAAGCGCACTTTGTTATAAGAGTTTATAGTTATAAATATTAACTTTGTCCATAGTTTTATTAAAAATATACAGTTTTTTCCCCTCTGATATTTAAGTATTAACTCAATATGAACTTACTGTTACTTTAACTTGTACTATAACCGTAAGAGGGAAACAGAACATAGCCTTATTAATTTTGATTATTTTCTGAATTAAAATTTCGTAGTTTTAAGATTCTTTTTAAACAATAATATGTTTTATTATCTGATTTTTAAGATAAAGATAAAAAAAAAAATTTAAATGTGTTTTAAATAATTGTACTTATTGTTATTAGAGTGCAGAAATAAAATAAGAAAAATAAGAACGATTTGGACTTATAAAAAATGTGGCTTATCTGTTCGTCTGCCATCTACTTACTATAAAAAAATATTATAATAATATCAAACAAAATATATTCATTTTAATTTGTTAATTATATCCTAATTATTTCCTATATTAATATCGTCTTTGGCGGCCCAATTCGCATCTCATCACCAGACAATATTGATTAACACGACCAAGGTTTGGTTGTAAATGAATTCCATACTAATAAGCCGTGAGACATGACATCATCGTATAGACAACACAGCAGTAGCAAAAGTCAATGTGATTCTTAAAATTTAATCATTACGAATCCATAACTGTGTGAATGAGAAGTTATTGTTGGGAACGGCATAATACTACAACTTTACTAAAAATAGCAAGGTTTTTTTAATGCAAAAGATTCCCATGCAAGACCTGCACTGTATGACTTATTATTTTCAGATTTGCTTGTTTTGTACACATTTTATATTGACCAACGGCTATGGTCAATAGCTCATTTGTAACCATGTAATTTGTAACCATGTACGGCGTAACTTGTAACAATTTGTTTTCCAACCTTTCCCAATGCAGATCACAAATCTTCTCTAGTAAATCACTAGGGACGTTTCGGACCATAATCGACCACGCGAGTCCAGTGCGTATTGGTCAATAGCCATGATCCAGAATTAATTTATTTTATAGCTAGCTATATTGTTTTCAAAATCCATACCTACTTAAGTAAAAACTCAGTAGTACAAACCGAGGATTTGATCTCTCGATCCCATGAATGAGGGTCGCGAATAGATACCTAGGCTATCATCGCTTCAACGAACAAACGTAAGAAAGAACAGAACGTAACGAAGTTATATTTAAAAATTATAACGTTTTCATGTACAAAAAATAATTGTTGTGTCACTATCCTTTATTCTTAATTTTGCCGTGTTATACTGTAACGTTTGATACATACGACTGTGACGTCATTTCATTGAATTATAAAGGGTGATCCAATTTGAGTTTCCTATATTGGCAACACTGTAAATTAGACAGCTGTCAATAATGGCCCGTGTTTGAAACATCAAATGTTAATTTGAAACAACACATTTACGAAATGGATCGCTTAACCATCGCTCAACGCGTTAAAATTGTTCAATTGTTCTACAGAAATAACAATTCTGTACGAACTGTGTATCGACGTTTACGGGAAGATTATGGTCAATCTAATCGTCCTACTGAGCGAACAATTCGCAACATAGTGAAAAAATTTGAGGAAACTGGAAGCATTGGAGATAGGGTAAGCCGTGTGCATCATCGTGGCGCACGTCCAGGCGAGAATATTGCTGCTGTGAGTGATAATATGGCCGAAGACCCAGAATTATCGATTCGTCGCCGTTCGCAGAGTTTGGGCCTTTCTTATGGCTCCCTTTGGCGCATTTTGCATAAGGACTTGCACCTACACCCGTATAAAATTTAGTTAACACAAGGACTGAAGTCCAGAGATCATGGACAGCGAAGAATTTACGCAGATTGGGTGTTAGAGCAACAGGAAGTTGATGACGATTTTTCAAATAAAAATTTCTTCTCTGATGAGGCACATTTTCAACTCTCTGGGTATGTTAATAAACAAAATTGCCGCATATGGGATGATGAAAATCCTCACGTGATACAAGAGACACTTTTGCATGCCCAAAAAGTAACTGTATGGTGCGCATTGTGGTCAGGCGGCGTAATTGGGCCTTACTTTTTTGAAAACGATGAAGGTCACACAGTAACAGTCAACGGTGAGCGCTATAGGCGCATGATAATCGATTATTTTTGGCACGAAATCGAAGATATTGATGTGGGAGACATGTGGGTTCAGCAAGTCGGCGCAACTTGCCACACATCGCGTGCAACGTTAGCTGTTTTGCGTGAAAAGTTCAGAGGTCGCATTATTTCACGTTGCGGTGACGTCAACTGGCCGCCAAGATCATGCGATTTAACGCCGTTGGATTTTTTTTTGTGGGGTTTTCTTAAGAGTCGCGTCTACGCCAACAAACCTGCAACGTTGGAGCACCTAAAAACTAACATCCGCCAAGTTATAGCCGAGATAACCCCCGAAACTTACGAAAAAGTCATCGAAAATTACCTCGAACGAATCAACTGCTGCAGAAGGTCCAGTGGCGGCCATTTGCCTGACATCATTTTCCATAAATAATGAATAATACCAAATATTGGATTAATAAAAAAAAAACTAAGATAATGTTACATTTTGTGTGTTTCTTCTTAAATAAAAGTTAGGAAATTGGAATTGGATCACCCTTTATTTATATTATCTTGTCAATGTTTATTCAATACTGTCAAATTAAGAATAAAGGATAGTGTTTCAAAAATTAAATGTTGTAAACAATATACGAAGATACCATACTATTTTTCACACTCATTGTGACGCAGTGTGTCAATTTTGGCAGGCGACGAACGCGGGTTTATCGGGCCGACATCATTTGCATGTAACGAACATAAATTCTCGTTTGAAAGAACACTTTTATTGTGCAGCGCATTGTGGCGGCAAAAAATTGACAGATATTTTGCAAGCAGACCTTTGACCCCGACTATACAAATATTAATTCTTTACATACCTATTGAATTACTGTTTTTATGGACTATGATTGTTATTTGTGTTATAGAATTTATCTATAAAAGTTTCTTAATAGATATTTTTTTCTTTTATAGCGTTTTACTAATTCAAGTGTTTTTTTATATAGTGTATCAACATTCACAAGCGCGTGCGAACGTAATTTTTTTATCGATGATTTGACTGATTTAGAAAACATCAATTATTCGTTATATACATATATTAACCTACTACTTATCGGCCGGTCTTCTAGAACCTTTACATATCTTCTCGTGGGTTGGTAAAAGGCGACGAAGGGATAATAAAGTCGGCACCATAGGTTGTGAGGAATTACACCACGTCTAAAAGAATGGATTCGCCAACCCGCTTGGCCAGCGGCAGCGTGACGTTTTAAGCCCATACCACCCCTCATTCCCAAGCAAAATGTGCATGAGAAGGCCCATATCCAGCAGTGGATGATAAAAGGGCCGATCACGATACATATTGTTTTAGTCAACTATTGTGGTACATACACTCAAGACTAATGTCTTCAATCACTGCGTGCTACAAGTTGCTCAGTCTACCAAATAAGTTTATCTTTGTTTTAGTGTACAGTTATATTAATTTTATTGGGATTATCAAAGTGATCTTCAACTTCTACGAGTTTAAAGTATACAACACACGCATTTCTGTAATAGTGTGAAGTCTATACAATGTAATTGCGAGTATATACTTACAATTTTTGTTTCATGATTCGTCGGTTAACTGTTCATTTTACTGTCGTTATTTTGAACACATTCAACCTTCATTACGCGATGTAACAATTGATGTACTGTTTACATTACTGAAAGCTATAAACAATAACGCGTTCATTGGAAATCGTTAACATTTAATTTGTAAATATAGGATTCAAACGATTTAGGTCACAATTCGCGACTTTGAGTATTTTACAATACATATTTTACGAGAGATCATTAAAAGGGTGTTAAATTTGATTTATGGACCCCTCAAAGTGATTGCTGGAGAATGCTGCACCAAGATTTAAGCGGCACGGCTAAAATTGTAGGGAGCATTCAATGAACAGTCTTTCATTTGTTAATTTTGTTCGCCGCCACGATATTTATGGAGCTGTAAAGTTTTAGGTTGTAAAACGTTCTGACGATCTGATTGAGCGTTCCCAAGTATTTTGGGTAATGCGTCTGGTAAGTATAATTAGATTGTACATAAAGGAGCTTTATTACCATAACTATTAGGCCTACCTGCCGGTACCTACTTATATTTACCATAGGTACCTATAAGTACTGAAGTAAAACTTTGATGTAGACTGTTAATAGACACCCAATCTTGTCGTCTTGCAGTCTTGTAAATCGTGACCAGCTGTTAAATTTCGGTAATTTTTATTGCACATTGTCTACGTGTATAAACGAAAGTGTTACTTAATCAAATTAGTTAAAGAGAGTTCCTCATCAAAGTATATTTAAGACGCATCTAAATAAAAGATTTATCATCATAAATAAAGATGCCGCCGCCCGAGCCGCCGCCGTCGCCCGGCGTGTGGTAGCAAAATTGGCGGCTGGCTTTGAAGTTGGACTAATAATGGCCAGTCGAATCGGCTCGACATTGCCGACCGAATCTAATGTGTATCAGGACTACGTCACAATATCGATAGTTATCAGATAAAACAATGTCAAATTGAGACTATACTCTGTTCAAGTTAAAAAAAATGATGTCATCACTATCAGTCACGTGATTTAACCTATTGACGAATTAGGAGAGAGAGCGTTCCTCGATTGACCGATTAACGCTGTCTTATGCTACATTGGATGGATGACTTCACTTTTTTCTTAATGAGAATAGATTATTAAGCAAATTCACGAGCAGTTCTTGATCACGTGTTGCAATGGAGTAATAGCGTTCGTAAGATGTTATTGCCTCGGTTGTCAGAAACGGAAATTGAATAAAGCTGGCCATCCTTGTTACATTCCATAGTAGATAATTATATCAAGTAAGGTGTTTCGAAATTCTACTGTTGTTTATTTCTATTGTGGCTAAGCGATAAAGAATCGCAGGTGACCGTGGGACGAAGGGTTGGAAGCAGACACGAACGTTTCTTACACTGTTGTTGTCTCGAACGGCTTCGATTGTCTGTCTCTGTGATCGCCTGTTCGAATCGCGCACAGCTTTATGAGGGCATAAATACTGGCGATCTGTCGAGACTTGTCCTTTCAAGGCGCGCGAAACTTCGCTTTATTTATACATCGCACGCGACAAACGAGTGCGATATTTCTTAGTTATTATTATGACACGATAAATGAGTGACTTAGATGGGAGTCGCGTATGAGAAATTAATACTGTTCCTAGTGGTAACACATTAGGTGAAGGGAGTAAGTTAGGTAAATGGATAAATAGAGCAGTTATTTTTTATTTTTAGTAGTTACATATTTAAAATAAAATTTCCGATAATATTTGTATATCATACCTTATTGGTAAATACAGTATTGGTTTGATAACACTATCAACATTGAAACCTCACCGGTCCCAGTTCTCAATTATTTTTAGAGAAATGGAAGAGTTAGTGTTCGAGTGGGATATATTAGTGAAATTAAATCAGTCTACTTGGACTCGGTTATATGGAGTAAATGGGAAGAGACCGCGTCGTAAAGCGAGCGTATGTTGCGTAAAGTGAGTGATGGATTGTCCTAAATACTACTGGAGGGAAGAGACAGACGGACTTGCGGGAGCTACAAGTAGGTTGCTGGTACGAAGCTGTATATGAACGTAAACGAAGGTGTCTTTTAAAGTCGAAAGCATTATCCTCTTCAGGTCATCGAGCCACTTGAATAAGTAAATTTCCCATCAATCTTAAAAATCATATCGTAAAAATTTTACTAATCTCAAAATCATTTTATGCGATGTGTAAAATATGAAGATATACTTTTTTTTCAGTTAATAATTTGAAGTTATGGGTAGCACCGTAATTACGTGACTGAGCAATAAAGATGCAAAGACTTTGTTTTATGCGATTTCAAATTTAGGCGATGTTCGTAGCTTGTCGTCGATTGCGTGTAGGAGTGAATTGTATTTAGCATCTTTCACACTGTCTAATATTATCGAAACAAATACTTCGATATGATTTTATTATTTAGGTATATATTTGTCCTATTTATAGGTTTATTTAGATTTTCCTCTTTCAGTTGTTTTACTTTGTTGTATTATATGTATGTTAAAACGTCTTAAAAAATAGGTTGAGTACCCGCAGACATACATATATGGCACATAGTAAATGAGAAAACAACAATTGTTTTTTTTAGTATTTGTGGCGCTTTCTACATGATGTTATAACTCCTCGTCAGTCGCGTCCAACGTTGTTCGAGGGGTTTTTAACTGAAATTGATTATATAAACAACTTTTTTAGCAACAAACAGACTAGAACGAGTTACTAGAATGATTTTCTGCTTATCGGCCATATTTGTATCACAACCAATACTGTTGTAACAATACCCTTTCGAGTATCTATAGTCATTTACCGAACTTCTTGCTACTAAATCCTTAAGTAAGAGGTCTTTCCATTAAGCTACGATATGGGGTTCTTCAAGAGAGCTGTGAATAGGATTTTGCAAGATGGGCGGCGCACCTGCATGCCCCCTGGTGTTGCAGGTGTCCATGGGCGGCGGGTACCTTACCATCCGCTCACTAGTCTATAAAAAAAGTACCCCGCTATTGTCCGCTAATGAAAACCTAAATTCAAATTCGCTCTAATCGTCAAATGCTTTTATTTTGATTTATTTAGTTATCTGTCGTTTGGTCCGGAAGGACGTGCATACTGTACTCCGCTAAAGAAGTCTTCGAATGGCCACTTCTTATGTACTGGGCACAATCTCTGGCCAGATGAATTGACGATTTAATGAAATTCGCCGATGGTGGCTGGATGAGAGAAGTGGAAGGTTTGTATATGGTGGCGGATTTTGGAAAAGGTTGTATATGGTGGCGGACCTTGGAAAAGGTCTATACCTATCCAACAGTACAACAAGAGGTTGATGATATGGTATGGTATGAAGTTTATAGGTACTTTGACACGACATACTTGTATTTTTAATGTAAAGATGATTTATAGATGTTTAGATACACATAAGCGTGAATCACAGAATAAAATTACTATTCTATGGCTGGACACACCTTAATCCCATTTCAAGTTCAAAAGTCTCGACAGTTGATATTTATGTCCGTTAATGAAGAATCCACATAAATAGCTTTGGCACTGCACTAATCACATTAAGAAAGGCTAAGTATGGTCGTGATGTCATGTAAAATGCCGTTTTGTTTCCAAATGGCCGATAAATAAAATCAACGTTTGCTTATGGAGTAAGGCTGGGTATACAAGAAGTGAGCTGTAGTGTAATTGTTACGGATGAAAGTACAAGCATAGGTTACATAGGTATACGAGTCATAGCTTACACGCGAGTATGAAGTATTTGTATACACAGCGAAGGAGAATCTTATAGGGTTATATGGTGCGCTCTACGTCGCTCTGATTTGTTATTTCTATTGTAATTGCGCATACGAAAACGATATGTACACTAGCATGCCATGATGCGCACGTTTTCACGACGATTTCGCCTCTCCTATAGAAAATATCATCATAATGTATTAATGACTATTTCACAGAAGACGTTACTAACAAATTACTAACGTGTTTCGAAAGTGAGTGAGATTTGCAAGAGTACATTTCCCAACCAATTCCACTTGAAGAATATGATGAGATATAGGAATTATTTCATCCTATTACACATATTTTATATTTCCCATCTAATCTTATCCAGTGGAAATAATAATACAATGAGAAAAAACAAACTCCTTGTCTATTTTTCTATAAAGAAAAGTTAACATGCAATCACTATCGTAATATCCACACTAGAACGGTTAGTCCATACTCTTTTTAGTACATGTATAGTGTATACACAACTTTAAAATAGTTTACATAAGGCGGCAATCACTCATGAGGTTATAGTGAGTTCATGTAAATTAAATTCATTAGCTACCTGGTTCCATTCCAGTCTCCAGCGGTGTCGGCGAAATGGTACGTCAAAAGTGTGTTTGGTTAAACGTATTTATTACACGATGTGTTTGATGTAATAGATCGTTTTGTTTTTAATATTAGTGGAGATAAATTTTGACATGGATTTTGTTTGATAGCTTCTTCGTTTTATTTAAGAACGAAAGTAATGAATGAATGAAACGATGACCGTATTCTTCCTTTATAGTATTTTTTTTTATCCTCAGTAAGGAGGATGATAGATGCAGTAATCGCTTAGCTATTCTAATCGTTCACACTGCAATATTTGTAGTTGGAAGATTTTGAATCAGTACATCCTGTAAGTAAATCCTGTCAGTTACGATATACGGTGCCGAAACCTAGAGTTCAACAGTAGGTCTGATTGATAAGTTTAAAATCGTCCAGCGAGTTATGAGGAAATTTACATATAATATATCTAAAGATTATTTTCAGGATAACATACGAAAAGAAAAACTCAGTTAATAAAACTGAAATGTCAATTGTCAATCCACTGATGGCTCGTATATAAGTATTGAACTTGAATTCTTTAACTTTACAGTAGAGCCGACTGAAGTTGTGAAATGTTAAAATCACTTATGTTAAATAGTTAAATAATTTTAAAATAGTATAATACTTTTACTACTTAAAAAAACTTTAAACTTACTTTAATTAACTACTTTTTTAACTTTAATTTACTTTAAATTATTTAGAATTTAAGCATTTTTGAATTTGTGATAATAAATAAAATGTGTATCGCTGGCACCGAAAAATTAGCAACAAGTGTCAGATTTACACTATGGTCTTTATACGTAGGATCTATCGATATGTAGGACCGACAAGCGATTGGGTAGAAAAATGGAGACGATGAACTATATGTAATACGAACTGGGGAATGTTCCGTGGAACGATTTCCGAGTAAATTGACTGACCACTTGAATTAAGTATAAATACTACTAAAATATAAATATAATTCATCTATATTTCAATTTCCTCTGTATTAACACTAGGAACAAACTAAAAGAATATTTGGAGGTTAGGTATTCACCATCATCCGATGGGCAGCATCATTATAACTTTTTTTTTTTTTAGGGACGAATGTGGCAGACGAGTATACAGTCCACCTGATGGTAAGTGGATACTGTAGCCCATAGACATCCGTGATACATGCCAACATTCCAACGTTCCAAAATGACAACGTTGGCAAGCCCCCGGATGCGCTGCCTACCTTTGGATATAGGAATGGATTTGGAGAAAGGGTTGGGGAAATGGGGAGGGATAGGATGGGAATGGGCTCTGGCACATCTCAATCACTGCCGAAACACGTACGTACATTAGGGAAATAAGATAAAGTGGGAAATGCAGTACATTTCAAGGTAGTCTTCTGTGAGAGAGGGGTAACGTGGCCAGTCGAGTGCGCCCAGCGGCTGTTGGATTGCAGCGTGCACTCTCCCCCTCATAACTGAAATTAGTACCCCCAAAGGTGGAGAAAATGCACTACTATTGTTACTCATATTACTCTGTATATTGGTTGATATATTATTCCACGATGGTGTCCACGCTGTGTACTTACAAACACAACGAAACAAAATAGAAAGCAAATTGTTAAATAAAACGCATTGGATCTGCATTTTGAAAATGGAATCCACAAGTTTAATAGAGGCAAATTAATACGGCAGCAGATACCGGATCGTAATGGCAGTTATACCTTGTTAATAGATAATTTGCTAGCAATAACGCGGGGAATCCTGTTTACGATGTACGCAGAAATTAATGTACGATATACTTGGGCAGTCATTAATGTTAAAGACGCAAATAAAAATGTATTAATTGCATGTCAATTGAAATTTTATTACAGCTTGTTCTGTTTTATTATAAGTTTATAACATTTATTGTAACGTACGGGATTGTCTTTTACAAAATTTTATTTATATATAATGAACGGTGATGGTCCGGGGTACTTTCATTCGTGTGGTTTGATTTCAAATCTCGGCCTGTACCTACCGATGAATAATTTTGTATAAAGAAACATATTTGAGGCCCGTATAATATCCGACAAACCTCACTGGGCCCGTTTGGTGGATTATGACCAGTAATCCCCTTGTTATTGCAGGGGGAGGCCTGTGTCCCCACAGAGCAATATTATGTACCATATCATATCATCAGCCTACGTCTCTCCATTACTGGATGTAGATCTCTGCCAAGGTTCGCCACTACACACGATCTCCGGCGCTTCTCACTCAGTCAACACTGACGAACTTCTGCAAGTTGTCGATTCACTTAGCCGGAGGGAAGGTGATATCGAGTTATTAATCATTCAAACAAATAATTAAAGATTACAAAATAATTATAGTTATCAAAGTTCATTGACTGAAATATTTTATGTAATAGATTTAAATTTCAAACATCTTCGTATACTTTTATAACTTCCAATAGACAAGTAACAGGGTATCCTCGATCGATAAATGGTTCTCAACATGTTTAACTACATCTAGATAAATGGAATTGTACGACACATCCTTTTATTTATGTACCTACATTGCAGTGATGTAGAGTCATGTCGTCCGGCCTTCTCACCCACAAGTTTAAGCCCGATTTACTTTACGACCAGGACAGCGATACACGAACTCTAAAAACCTTAAATAGTGTTTTAAGTACTGCAGTCAATTAAAGAGAAAGCCATTTTAAAAACCCAAATGCACTATTATCTTATCCAGAACAAGGTTGAGTTTATCTGTAATGTTGCACTTAAACCGAAATGCATGGAAGTTTATGAACCCGAGAGTCATAAAAGTTCTAATGATATTATGAGGTTATTATATAAACAAGATGTGGACGATTAATGACTCCGAGAACTTAAGGTTATCTACCTTACAACAAGTTACAAGACTTAATTGGCGGTTTTTGAGATAAAAACACGCATATCAAATTATTTTTAATAGCAGAGGTCAAATCATAAAAGTAAGATGGCTAAGCATACTCGACGGTTCCTTTAGTTGTCATTTTGATTCTTTTAAGTATCCGCAATTGTCGCTTACATTTACACACCACATAAAAAGATTTTTTTACAAACTCAGCAGTCTAGTTTTAACAAAAAGTATGCAAAATATTCAAGAGACCACTAAGAAATATCAAAAGGACATAGAAACAGTCCTTCAATTATTATCTTTCAATCTTAGTGTCGCTGTATTCGGTTACAAAGTCATTTGGAATAATGGAACACGTTAATACATTACTGTATGGGACAACATTTGACAACAACACGGGTCGTGGACAATGCCGGCAAAATTACATGCGGTTAATACTGACCGGCGATAATAAATATTTAGGGACTGACATTTTAAATTTTTTGTCGTTTTGTTACTAAAGACAAAGGCAATATCCGCCCACAGGGTCCGATGAAACTTGAACACCGAAATTATAAAGCCAGTTCACTTTCCGAAGCATTCCAGGACTAATGATTTCGAAAGATACCCTCCCCTTGAATGTAAAACGACTCCGCCCCTCGAATGAATTGAAACACTGGCGGGTATTTTTTGTATGTATTTATTAATTGTTGTTTTTCGACGGTTGGTGGCCGGGAGAGCGGGACACGCGGGACGAGGCAAAAACTTATATTACCTACCTTTGTTAGATCCTTCTGTTTTGAGGATTTAGATTAGAAATACTCGTATAAATTATAATAGCTCCCAAAATGTTTTATTCGATGGAGGTAGAACTTCATTGATATTGCACATAAATATAATTTATGAACGTTCAATTATAAGTTTATAACAAATGAAATTTAGTTCAAATGATTTATCAACTAAATCGTATTTAGCATTAATAATTCTCATTGATTAATTATTATCGTATTACTAAGCTTACGCCAATATGTTACTGGTATTTGCTACGTTATTATTTGGTTATAAAATTTATGTATCTAGAACTTCTAGTTAGAAGTTATTTTTAACAATCATCATCATAAATTTCAGCTTGATTTCACCGACAGCTCAGTACAAGCATACTTTCGTTTGTGTCTTCGGTTCTGTGCTCTTCTAAACTAAATCCTTCCTTCATATGTCATCAAGGTATTTTGCTACCTTTCGTTTACCTTCTGACACTACTTTGTCAATATCCTATTCCACCTGCAAAGATTTTGTTTATTTTAAGTCTAATTTCCATTTATAAGTTGAGTTATATAAAGGAAAAAGTGGAGGCATACAGAATGTCCACCAAACGTGTTTCTACTTATAATCAACCTATAATATTTATGCACATTTATATTAATTTGAAAGTTTTATTATGAACCATTCCTTTAGATTTGTTTAGATAGTAAATAAAGTTAATACACTGATATTACACTCTATTATAAACTAGCTGTGCTCGCGACTTCGTACGTGTGGAATTTTAGTTTTTAAACTCTAAATTGGGATATATTTTCTTGCCGTCAGCCGATTTCGATTAAAGAAAGCCTATTCAAAGCACCAATCCCGTGGAAACCTCATGAAAATCCGTCCGTAGTTTTGGAGATTAACGTGTTCGAACAGACCAAAAATTTCAAAATCGTCTTTTGTATTTTGATACTCTTTCTTCATCGCTCCCAATCAGTTTTTAGTAAATATATGCAATGTGCAGACAGGCTGGTTCTACAGTTTTATTATATACATATATAGATTGTAATAATAACAATTTTATGTTCTTTCACATCAAAGGATGAATTTCTACATAACATATTATGTAGTAATGGTATTATTTACTCATTCTTATCGCTTAAGTATTTTTTATTGTTATGAAATCGCAAAGTCTGTATGTTTAATTGTTGCATTGTCGATAAGGGCTGTATGAATTCTGAATAAATACAAAATATACACATTTTCTTTAGAAAAACAAACACAGCATTTATATCCGTATTTCTAGAATCGTTAAGCGATAATATTATTTACCCAGAATATTTATTACAAACAAGTATCGATGGGTAGCAGAGTCGTGACTGAGACGTGAGGTGCTTCCGTTAGAAGTATGAAGTCATTCATACACCATCCCTACAAACATGATTCACTGCCTAATCATTAGTAAATCCTTGAGTTATTGACTGGAGGTTTATGCCAAGTCTATAGTAAAGGTGATGACCTTTTCAGATATGAAGTTATTACGTCGTAGTATTTTATTTCCAATCACGATGTGTCTTGTCCTTAAGTAGTTCCTAATTTTTTGTTTTCTGTTAAAATTAATTTGCAATATTTTACTCTACATTGTTTTGTGACAAGCAAAATAGCTATATAGTAAACTGAATTGAGAATTGGCAGACGTATTTTTTATTTTATTTTTTTATAGAAAAAAAGGCGGCAGACGAGCATACAGTCCACCTGATGGTAAGTGGATACTGTCGTCCATAGACATTCGCGATACATGCCAACATCAGTCCAGAATGACAAACGTTGGCACGCCCCCAGATGCGCTGCCTACCTTTGCAAATTAAGGAATGGATTGTGAAAATACATTGGTGAAATACGATAAGGTAGGAAATGCAGTACATTTCATGGTAGTCTTCTGTGAGAGAGAGGTAATGTGGACAGTCGAATGCGCCCAGCGGCTTTGGGAATGCAGCATACACTCTCCCCTTGAGTTTGAGACTACTAAACTCTATCAAAAAATGGTAATCGGTATGAGATATATGTGGACAGATGGATAGCCATAATATTGTATGCTATTAAAATCAGCCAGTGTTCGATAGCCCAAATTTGTTTTTTTGCAAAACTTTCTATGTAGCCTAGCAAAGGCATTTCGTTTGAAACTGGCCCACAAACTGTTTTTCTTGATCCTGCATATCACGTCAATACATTCAATTCTTATTAGGAGCGGTTTCCGTCGGTGGCAAAGGTTGTCCGGCGTTTGATTATTTGATTTCATATTACACAATAGACAAAATTCACGCCTCAAATCAAGAAAGCTGATCGTGACATTGCGTAATCGAATCAAACTCGATAGGCGATACGACCTTTCATACTCTTGCATTATTGTATACTGTAAGGGTGTTACCACATTCTGTGAATTGACCGTGTCAGTAAATCCATGTTGATTATCTACATCGAATTGTAACTCATCGATTGATGAATATCGATAGTTACCTGTATATTGTTAAATAATGAATGTTATCCTGTACAAATATTTCAATGAATAATTCGGTGCACATGAGAGATAATATTTGGTACTAGGCCAGCGACCTCATGTGCTTAGACGTTAGAATATGTGTGGTCAGCTTCACTCCCGTGGGAACTTAATAAATAACTGATTTGGATAAAAAGTACTCGGTACGTAAATTATAACTTGCCAAGTCTCAATAAAATCAGTCCAGTGGTTCTGCGTGATGCGAGGTCAGACAGACATACAAAAATTCCAAAACTGTTGTTGTGGGATCTGTATCACTCGTAGTTTACATTGCAATGATTTTTTTCAAAAATCATTTAATGTACACGGCTCTATTACGATTTCGGTTATTCGGTCGTTTTCTATCTACTTACGTCATCAATCGCCAACCGTATTATCATCCGTATCACACCTTATTCTTATCAGCCTTACCTTACGTTATCAGCCTTTAACGTCCCACTGACAGGCCTCCCCTAGTAAATCACTAGGGGGTTTCGGCCCATAATCCATCAAGTGGGCCCAGTGTGGATTGGTGGATTCACATGCTCGGGATTTCTTTTTAAATCGCGAGCATGTGGGTTTTTTACGATGTGTTTATTCACTGCCGAGCTAGTGATAATCTCTAAAAATCCGTACTTGAGTAGAAAGTCTGGGAGTAGGACGTATGGGTTGCGTATTTGAGCTTATGTCTTCAGGGGAGTCGAGAATAGACACCCCTAGGCTATCACCGCTCTAGGTTTAAATTAGTAGGTAGGAAAATTGATTGTCACTGATAAATTTAAGTGTAGTAACACCTTATAGTTAGATAACGCAAGAATAAATTAAAAACTTGCGTGACCCAGTCAGTGTTAAACAATAGCCCCATATGCGAATCTGGTTTGGTTAATAATTCTGTATCTCGAATCCGATTCGTATAATAATTAATCATGCGATTTCGTTTACACCGACCGGTTTTAATCGCATGTAATCGTATAGTGTAAATGTGTTGAATTGATTAATGTTCCCCGAATCAAATTTGATTATCTGAAAGCCGCACGCATCCGACTGTGAGCTTGTAAAATATAATAATTGCAAACATTGTGCGTGGTTCGTTCAACTGCTTGTTTGTAAAGTTTGGCAAAAGCTCGGTTTATTAACTTTTGACCGCACGTACATTTTTCATAAACATCAATTTCCTTACGTATTCTTCAGCCGGACCTGTGTTCCTTTGAATCTTTATAACTTCATAGCTTTGTTGCGACGTTCCAGTGAACGAATTTATTTATTTATGACCATTGCCCGCGACTTCGTGTGTTTAGATACAGAGTGTGTGTAGTTAGCTTGATATCTGTGGGAACTTTATAATTAATCTGGATAAAATGTAGCCTAAATGCTACCGCAACAAATAAGTTTTAAGTATGTCAAGTTCCATTCAAATCCATCCAGTGGTAAGTGTGAGAAGCGCGTTCAGACAGACGGATGGACAGAAATTCAAAAACTACCTGAGGAGTTTTTTCAAAAGATATTAAATGTAAAGTGACAAAACAGGAATAGTGCTTGTATGTTCCATAAGACAGTAGGAGAACCTAATTCACGAGCGGCATTTAGTTTGTACAGATTCGTGAGCTCTCACTAGGGCTGATATATTGGTACCTGCATTAATGTTGTAAAATGTAAGTTTAAAGTACGTGCCAAGACGTACAAGTTCCAAAGAAGAAAAAAAAAGTGACATAATGCTGAGAGTCATTATCTCCCAGTCAACCTTTGGGCTATACAGAGATGACACCTCGGGTCCAATATAAGTAATTTAATTTAATACTAAACTTTAATACTAGATCTATAACGTATTGATGCAAACGCAGCCTGACGTGTTAATCCGGTAGATGTAATAAACAATTCTAAGCAATTCAAACCAAACAAACGTGGATAATAAAGAAATCTCTTCCAATAATAGAATAATATATTATTACACATGTACCTTAATCACTGTTTTAGGACCGGCTAGTTACGTTCCAGCCGTGTAATTTGGACGGAAATGTAGGAAAAAAATAATAATTACATAGAGTGGGGAGTAATAATAACAACTCATTATTATCATTTACGTTTACGGTGGACGAACCGGTGTCCAACCGGTGACCGGCTAATGAGCACTCTGATTTAGAATAATGTGGATAAGTCTGTAGTAAATTTACTCGTTTAAAATTTACATCGTTATGTAGATATAAAATACCGGACGAAGTTGTGTATTTGCATAGGCTTCCGACTTGGTGTCGACCCGGCCTTATCTCGCCATCTTTTTTAGTGGATGTTGTAAAAGGCGATTAGGGCTACCACAAGCCCCGAGGAACTACGAATATACGAGGCGTATTCGAAAAGTAAGGGCCGTTTCGTCATAAAAAAAATTATAATCATATGAAATAGGTTTTATTAGCACATTTAGTTTACTACAAATCTACTTCACTTTTCCACATAATCGCCGTTCACTTCCAAGCATTTTTCGTACCGCTGCACCAGCTTCCTTAACCCCTCTGCATAGAAGCTCACCGCCTGCGAGTTGAACCAGTTTTCAACGGCGTTCTTAATTTCCTTGTCGTTTTCAGACCTTGTCCTTGTCTTTCCTAGTCTTTTGTAGACAGTAGTGCGTCCAAGATGAGGAAATTCATCAGCCAGGGCACTAATCGTCAACCGACGATCAGATCGCAGTTTTTGGTCCACCAGAGAAACAATTTCATCGGTTTGCATACTGGGCCTACCACTCCGCTCTTCGTCATGAATATTTGTTCGTCCAGTTTTGAAATCACGACACCATTGTCTAACCTTTCCTTCATTCATTACAGTAGGTCCATAAACTAGGCATAACTCTCGATGAATTTCACCAGCTGAAGATCCTTTTGCACACAAAAATCTTATTACAGCGCGAACTTCACAGCTGGCGGGAGCAACGATTATCGCGGACATTGTTTACTGTACGCACAGATAGGCAAATGACTACTGAATCAAAACAACACCTGAAATAGCTGCACGAGTAGTGCACGTACAGATATGCACAAGTTTAAACGTGTTACGACTTGTCGATTTTGAAATATAAGCGAACGGCCCTTACTTTTCGAATACGCCTCGTACCTACTACCTATAAAATAGTGGACTCGCGAACACACTTGTCGAGCGTGGCGGTTTAAGGCATCTCTCGTGCACGATGAGGCCAATGTCCAGCAGTGGATGAAAAAAAGGGATGGTTACGGTTTTTTACGGCTATAGGTTTCCAACTAGAAGAGCATATTTTTTTTAGGATATAACTGTTTTTTTTTTAAATTAAGACCCGAAGAACAGACAAGTCCAACCGTGGTAATTACCAAAGGATCAGCGGATTTGAAACTATTTAACGTCTTAAACTTGATTCGGAAATAAGAAAAAACCAGCCCCTATCTCACAGATCATTGCATTTCATGCAATATGTTGCTAATTGTGTCTAATCCGATTCAAGTAGCCAAACGACGTAGAAACTCCCTTTCCGCTTCGGAACGCAACAAAAACGGGCGCATCCACAAAATTGTAATCGTATTTCTAACGACTCCTACTGACTAACAAGGAATAATTTACTCACCAAATACACGACGGCACTACAAAGGCTACCAAATATTTTTAGGGTTCCATTACGAAACTTCCATACATTGGAAAAATGGAGCGGAATTTATAGAAAGTTGTTCTTATAGATTCTTATAAAATAGTTAATTTTAATAAATTAATCTGTTTGTAATTTCAGCCAATGATCCGAATTAACCTATGACAACTATTTTTGATATCTATTTAAATACCGTCGACTTGTAGAAGTTCACCTGCTGGCTGCAGGCCGCATGAGTGGTGGTTGCATGAAAAAAGCCGAAGATCGTGTACAGGGGCCAGTCTTGGGAAAGGCCTATCTCCAGCAGTAAAGAGACATATTCTAAAAGTATGGTATTTTGATACTAGTAAATAGATAAAAGACTTTGAAACTAACTTTTTGTTATAATAAAAGCTCATCTTTTTCAGACTTTCGATCATCTGTCTATACAGAAGATACTATTATTGGCCAATCGAACGTTTGAGGGCCAATCAATACAATACAGGGATGGGTGAGGTCAACTGCAAATATAACTCTGTAACACAAATCTGTCTTTGAATTAGTGCAACCGAATATGAACTTTAAATTTACTACAATAAGTCTTCACTTCAATAAACTACTCACTACAATAAAATATACTATTACAATAAAAATCTCTTTACCGTTCCTGTTTACAAAATAAATTATTCAAAAAATACTTTTGATTCATAACTCTAAGCTTGCGAATCCTATAACTCTAAATATAGTGAACTAGACTTATTTAATTAAGCTTTAGGCAAATATGTTGTACAAAATTAATTGAAGCAACGATTCTCAACATCTCTTTGTATTGCATAGTTTAAGGGTTTCCTTCTGACTAATAATTAATTTGTGAACACCGTTCTGTCCTTGCGCTATGTTTATTTTATAATGTCATATTATGTAATTTATTGTGACTGCTTCTGTTCCATATATAATAAAGTAAATAAATAAACTCGTTTACAAACGCAAAAAAATTAGTATTTGTGCGAACGCTTTAGTATGCTTTAGCTACAGAACCTCTTTGTGTGAATTTGCTTCTCATTTATCTTTTCTTTTTACAAATAAAACAACATATGGATGTCGTCATATTTCTTATGCCTTATTATAATCAGTGTCGGGTAGAATGTATACAACCTATTGTGGGTTTTTTTTCGGAAATACAAATAGTTATAACATTTGATGGCTACCTGGGTTCGAGTAGCGTTTTTCGGAATTTCGGTTTTTATAAAAAAATCTTGATGCTCACCGCAAACATTGTTTTTGTGCGGATACAAACCAAAATCATAGTAAGCAGAGGTTGACAACATAAATGAATGTATAGTAAATGATTATTAAGGATTAACTATATTTGTAAAATTTCGCTAATAAATGTATATTTTGTTATATTTTACACATCAGGAAATTCGTTTTTTAGGAGTTCAATTTAGTAATAATTAATATATGGTAATTGTATTTCATATGTATTTGTACTTATGGATTGGCAACCTGTATTGTGGACTACGAAAAAGCCTTTGACTCAATCGAAATCTGGGCTCGTATGGAAATCGACTGGCGATATATCGAGGTATTGAAATGTTTATACAGAGCCACGACAATGACCGTCTGAATCCTGGAGCACCAGACTAACCCAATCCATTTGCGTTGAGGAGTGAAACAGGGGGATGTACTATCCTCGAAACTGTTCAAGAACACAATGGAGGACGCATTTAAGATGCTGGTCTGGAAACTTTTTTTTTCGGAATGGCTAATTTCTCGAGGCCCTAATGGCCTTTTAAGGGTCACGGTACATGTATGGTTTAGGGCGAGCGCAGATGGCGCTCAGCCAGGAAGATTGTAAACAAAGCGAAGTCAGTGTCAACAGCGAATACATCTCCCACCTCCGATTCGCGGACAACATCGTCATCATGGCAGAGTCGTTGGAGAATTTGAGTTGATGATTTGACGCTAAACGGCCTCAGTGAAACTTTGCAGCGTGTTGGTCTTGGGATGAATCTGAGCAAGACAAAGGTCATGTTCAACGAACGCGTCGTCCCTGGACCGGACAGCGTCGAGCGAGCTTCATTAGAAGTTGTGAACGAATATATCTATCTTGGACAGTTAATCCAGTTAGATAAGTCTAACTTCAATCGACAGGTTGACAAACGCATTCAACTCGGTTGGGCAGCATTTAGGAAAATACATCATATATTCTCGTCGCCTATACCAAAATGTTTGCAGATAAAAGTCTTCAACCATTGCGTTTTGTTCGTTATGACATATCGTGCCGAACGTGGTCTCTGTGGGCAGGCCTGATTCACAAATTCAAAGTTCCTTAGCGAGCGATGGAGAGCGCGTACCAGGAAACGTCCCTCCGGGCCAGGTGGACTGACGACTTGACGAAAGTCGCCGGTAGTGGCTGGATGCGAAGAGCGAAAGACCGTGTGTGGTGACGTTCCTTAGGAGAGTATACAGCAGTGGAGAGACACAGGCTAAATGTTATTATGGTTTGGTATGTATTGGCAACCTAAGATTGTGAACTCATAAAAATGTGAAAGGAAAGGTTTTGTTTTCATAATTGAAAACAAAACCTTTCCTTTCACATTTTTAAAAATATTTCGAGTATATATGGCATTTGTAAAAGTATCGCAAATCAGTACTTCAACAATGTAATGTTTCAGATGTTTTTGTGGATGGCAGTGATATAGGTCTCAGAAGATTACAGTTTCATTTAGGATCAGCATCAATTGCAATGGTTAACTTATAAATTCTTTCCAATAAAAGGTTTGCAACCCCTGTCCGCCCACAGCAGGGGGCACAAGTAATAAAATGTTGCAGATCCTCACAGTATGGTGAATCCAATAACTATCCAATTTTTTTCAATACACGTCTTTCATTGCCGTTTAAATTCCTAAGATCTTTTGGCACGTTTCAGTAAAAGAAGCATTGCAATGAAAATGGGATTAAAATCGGCGAATATAAATCTTGCGAAGGCCCAGCGGCAATGTAAAAGGACGCCATATGGAGTTCGTTACGAATTTTTCTTTGTTTTGAAGATTGTTATAAAATTGTTTTAGATTTTTTTGCTTTGTAAAGGCAAATTTATAATAGTCGGTTAGGTAACAATAAATTAGAAAGATTTGTGTGTTTAGGGCGGTTTCAATATGCTTATTTTAGAGTTATAGTTTTACGAGTGAGTAAATATATCTATTCATACAAAGGACCAGTAGATTGGCTCACAATAACTTTTATTTCAGTTTTAGAATTGACAAGCACTATGTACGAGTGAACATTAGCAAATAAGGTAACAATTAATTAGCATTAAACACGTCCCTGGATGCGCTGCTTACCTTTGGAAATTTAGGAATGGATTTGGAAGAAAGGTTGGACAACGGGGAAGGGTATGATAGGACAGGATGAGAATGAGGTCTGACATATCTTACTCACTACTGAAACTCGTAGCTATGCACGAGTACATTGAGGGAATATAATAAAGTGTGAGAGAGGGGTAATATGGACAATGGAGAGCGCCCAGCGGCTTTGGGTTTGGACGTGCACCCTCCATCTCCAAAATACAGTGAAATTTAACTTCCATTTCTTAAATAGTATAACTATATGCTACTTTACTTAAATACATAAATACAAGCTGTGATTATCTATACTAATATAATAAAGAGGTAAAATTGTGTGTTTGTATGTGGGTATGTTGGGGGTAATCTCTGGAACTACTGAACCTATTTCAAAATTTTTTTCACAAATAGGAAACTACATTATCCCTGTCTTATATAGGCTATATTTTATTTTGAAATTTAAAAAAAAAAGGTTGAAAATCTTATAAACCGAAGCGAAGTGAGGGCGAGTCGCTATCGTTAATAAACGAGTGTTTACAGTTATGTTTCCAATTTTTCGTATTTCAATTTCGCCATCTTGCATATGCATTTAAAACATTCAAGAAAGAATCAAGAAAAATACGGGAATAATTGCAGAGGTACAAGTTAATGAAATAATTATAATTATTCCGTGGGCAAAGGAGTCCGACGGCCACCCGCTGTTCGCGTCCACTTTCAGTGATTGTTACGAGTAAGTATGTCCAAAAAAGAAATAAAAAATGTGTACCACTAAGAAATTGCTTTGAATTGTGAGGGAATAACAGTTTTTATTACATAAGATGTTTTAGTTTGCTTCTTTAATTTAAATGTAATTGTCGTTCAATGCAAGTTTTTTCTAGAAACGTCAGATTGAATGTTCTGTGGGGAAAGTTAAATGTAACGGAAAAGTAACAAAGCAAACACGTTCGGAAATTGTTAATAGATTTCTCAAAAGTGCGGTAAATGAAGAAAACGGGATTTTTTTGTGCAATAAACTTTATTTATGCTTTGAAGAAATTCTGAGCATGATGAATTGTGACCATCACTG
This sequence comes from Sesia apiformis, assembly GCA_914767545.1. Classification (NCBI taxonomy): domain Eukaryota; kingdom Metazoa; phylum Arthropoda; class Insecta; order Lepidoptera; family Sesiidae; genus Sesia; species Sesia apiformis. The sequence goes on from OU611958.1 coordinate 6,435,989, forward strand.
CGTATCGAATGACTAGAAATTTTCATTAACCTACAAATATTATTTTTCCTATAGGCTTAGAATGATTTTTTTATTATTTGTTTTTAATAGGTTAAAGGGATTGTTGACAAGTTTTTGAGCTACGTGAATTTACATGATTGAATATTGATAAGAAGTCAGAACGAGTAAGCATATTTGTATTATTACAAATATGTTTAAGAGGGCTTATAATAGTATAATGAAATGAATTGGCTTATAAAGAAAATCAGATAGTTATTCTGTATTGTGTATGTTATGTTCTCATAAGTTTATCACAATTTTAAGTTGTCTAATAAACAATGAGTAGGTACTAGTTTGTTGGAAGGTGAATTAGATTTAACGCCACCAGATATAGCTGAAGAAGCAAAGATACTTTCTGAAAACCTGTTACCACCGGTACAAACTGCAATGTAACGTTTAGTATGAATTAAATTTCTGTTTCTTGAATTAATTTGTTTATTGTTTCCTCGCAAATTAGAGAAAAATATTATACAAGTCTCGGCCGAAATAGCAATTAACGGCTTCGTTTATTTAAAAAGGCTTTATTTAAATTAAATATTACTCGGCCGTCGATTGCTTTATTTCGGACCTGGACAGTAATGTACTATTATAATAGGACTTATAAATCGCTTACAAAACAACTGCAAACGATTTGTAAGCGGGTAATCCTATATTATCGGAGTTAAGTACCAAAATAATTATAATATGCATCATCTTACATAATACCCTAATACATCAAAGTTTTCTTTTAAATCTTGATTTTCAAAAACTAAACGTCTATTTTTGAAACTAAATATTTTTTTAAAAACCGCATGAAAGCGACATTTCTTTTTTAGATTCAGTTTTATCAAATCGAAACCAACAAGTCAACAAAACTTCTATATAACACATATTTTATAAATTTGAACGTCTTTATGACTATGGGTTTCTTATTTGGAAATTTGTTTTCCAATTTTTAAAGTACCCGCTTAATTGGAAGAGATATATCCGAACTCTATGAGTGGAATTTAATATATTGCAAGTGGAATTGAGCTGTCAGCCATGTGTATTAACAAATGACTCTCTATGAATATTAATAATGCCTGCTATCTATATATTTATATTTAATTGGGAAAATGGTTTCAATGCCTCGCTGTGGTTCTGAGTGATTAACAACTTGGTAACTGATATATGGTAAAGTGAAAGTGGTAGATTGAGATCGAGTTGTGCTGCACTTGATTTGTTTGCCGATTTATATACGTATTGCATTTGATTGTATATTTGTTAGACAAACACAAGTAATGCACGGTGAAAGAATGACAGGTATTGCACTGATTGTCCAGGTCGATTTTAAATTATTAATTTTATTTGTCGGCATAATTGTTGATCCGTCGTCGGCAGATTACAGGAACTGCATGCAATTCGTGGAGTTGATGAATCTCATTACTTGTAGCAGAGATCATTTTTAAATTAGAACAGATACGCAAAGTCGATAAGTGCATTGAAGTGAAAACACTAACGTGTGTGGGCAGTCCACGCGTCACTGCTGTCGGTTGCAATTGAAAGTAAGCGCTGCAGTTCTAGCTGCAGCACATGTTGAGTTGTGGCCCGTTAGACGGGGGGCAATACACACATTTGTGTAAAGTAGGCTATATGGTTAGTGTATTATTATTAATAGTGCTTCCTGTTACTAATATATTTCTTTCTTTCCTTTTTCTTTCTAGCATTAAAAGGCTCCATACGTCATTGTCTAGAAGCGAAGTTCAGTTCTTTAAAGTTAGTATTTCCATTATGCTACGATATTGGGTTCTTCGAGAGAGCTGTGAATAGGATTTTGCAAGGTCGGCGGCGCACCCACATACCCCCTGGTGTTGCAGGTGTCCATGGGCGGCGGTAACACTTACCATCACGCGGGACCGCTTGCTCGTCCGCCCACTAGTCTATAAAAAAAATATATATGTGACCAAAATTTGTGCTGTCAGATTCCATCGTGCTGTCAGATATTGACATACGTAGGCGGTAAGTAAATTTGTGTCCATTATAAATGTGTCAGATGTTGTTAAATAGGGCGCGAAACGAAGAAATTCGTAGAAAAAACAAAGGATTAGTAAGCTGAAGTGACAATGCAACAAGTGGTCACAGTTGTTGCAGGACCGACAGTCAGTGGGGTAGTCGAGTCTTCGAGTGGAGACCATGTACCGGAAGACAAGACGTAGCGTCGGATGCTCTTCAGCCAAGTGAATCGATAACTTATTGAAAGCCTCAGGCAGTGGGTGAATGAGAAGACTAGAATACCGTGAGTGGTGGCGTGCCTTGGGAGGGGCCTGTATCCAACAGTGGAAAGATACAGGCTGATAGTAGTAATAGTTGTAGAGATTTTGTTTGTAGACAGTTGTGTACATATTTTGTTTGTATACTGAAAATACGTGAGCAATGTACAGATAACTCTCCCACTTAACTCACATGAAGAATCACTCATTTAAAGCTCCACGAAAGTTACATTGACAAAGTCGTCTAAAGAAAGCTAACGTTTCAGCGATAGTGCCATGTAACACTTAGCAAATATAGTTAGTAGTCGGGCCACGAGTGTAAGTAGATTTACATGTTGCGACTACGTGATCTTATTTCGTATTTTACTTCGCTACCAGATTACTCTCGGAAGAGGCTTTAAGTCAGACTTGGAGAAACTTGCACTCGACTTAAAATAAATAGGTACAGGAATAAGTCCGAAAGAATAACAAGTTCACTAATGAAAATTTTACAATGGAGAAGTTCACAATTTTTGTATCTCTTACCTGTATAGAAAACTGAAAAAAAATATAAGAAATCTGGTGGATTCTTTTAAGATATCTTTAAAAATGTGGAAATTATATATGTCTTTCAAAGTTGGATGCTGACCAAGCAGCGTGTGACGTCGCGATATATTTATATACGAAATTACATACAGACGATATACCGTTGAATAGTATTCATGAAACTATACGATTGTTTAACCTTTTTTTTCTAAAATATGGTGAAAATAGGTGTATCTCTCTTTCAACTCTTGTAAAATATCTAGTGACGTCATCATTGCAGATAGCTCAATAGAAACTTTGAATAGCTACATCTCGGTCATTCGCTAACGGATTTCAAAATTTTTAGCTGGTGGCAAACAGATGACTTAAGCATTGGTTTTAAACTGTTTCTAAACAGTTTCTAACTTGTTTCTAAATATCGTAAGGAGTCTCATCTGACCGGAGAGTTCTATGTTACTTCATAAAGAAGCAATAGAAATAAAGATAAAACTTGTAAGTATCTAGTAAAACATTAACTTTATGTTCTTTAAATATGATTTAATTACTATTAGTATACACGAGTATGTTAGTGTTCTTTTGTGTTATTTTCTTGGGAAAGACGATTGAAAAGCAAAGTTATTACAAATTATGAAAGTTATTAATTTGCAGTGTTTATTTAAATATAATTTATTACGAGCAATTATATTAAAAGTTATACTTGGTATCATTTCAATCTTTAGACATTCATTGCGTAAACATTTAAAATATTTATTATATTTATATCAGTAAGTTATACGGGGAAATCGAGTATTTGTAAATTTTGTATATACTTGTACATGAAAACAAATAAGAAGGCCAAACTCAAATCTTTTTTCTTAACATAAATATGAATAAACAAGGAATAGGTGGCTCGCCATCTATACCAGCATATAAATAGGTGGCTCGCTATCTACACCTGTATATAAATAGGTGGCTCGCCATCTACACCTGTATATAAATAGGTGGCTCGCCATCTACACCTGTATATAAATAGGTGGCTTGCCATCTACACCTGTATATAAATAGGTGGTACGCCATCTACACCTGTATATAAATAGGTGGCTCGCCATCTACACCTGTATATAAATAGGTGGCTCGCCATCTACACCTGTATATAAATAGGTGGCCCGCCATCTACACTTGAATATAAATTATGTTGCTTTCAGTAGATGTCTATATAGTTCAATAATTCAAAAATATATTACTATCCATATAAATAAATAATAAAAAAAATATACTAAAAGTTTAAGATCTCTATAATTGTAATGCTGTATATTTATTTCATTTCAGAAAGGTCGAAGAATCGATATAATTACCTACTTACATTGTGAAATAGTAATATTATTCCTAGCGTGATTAGTTGATTACTTTACCGTAGAGATACATTTTATAACGTGTTTACGTCCGTCGAACGGAGATCGATCGTGACATCGCCGCAGGACTTTATGATAAGATAGCTGATTGAATTGATTGAATATATTACGTTTATCAAAGGATTAGAGTTAATTATGTCCATATATTTGCCCGATTCAAACAACAGTTGGACATTTCGTAGTTACGAGTGTATCTTATAGCATACCTACTCGGAAATATTTATACGGAGAATCTTTAAATTTTTTTCACCGGCAGAAAATTCTACGAAAGTTTTCTTACGCCATATTTGTTGATGAAAAAATAAGTTGCCTTGACGATTCTGGTCAATAAATCCAAAGATGTTCAGTGAGCTATTGAGAGAGTTATGCTCGGAAGTTCTTTGATGGATGAGGAATGATAAGATCCGAAACGAAGGGATTTGTCAAAGAACGATAGTCACCAACATACTCGTAGTTCACACAATCAGTAGACGGTAATGGGTAGGTTATATTATTATTTGTCGCAAAAGTGACAACCAATGGATTAAAAGAGCAGGTCATATTTGTCACAGGACTGACAACCGATGGGAAAGTGGGACGGCCTCTTGGCATGAGGACTTCTTTGACTTGGACTTCTTGCTGGATTTTCTTTGATTCATCCAGATGAGAAGAGCCGAAGATCATGTGTGGTGGAGAGCCTTGGGAGAGGTCTATATTCATCAGTGCAGAGACAAAGATCTATGGTATAGTAAGGTAATATAGGTATATAGTACATACTAGTGTACTTAGTTTTTCTTCAAAATTGTTTAATACCTTAAAATTTTAGTTTATATTTTTTCATTTTCAGATTCAAATACATATATGTAAATTAATATATGAAACAATTAGAAAATGAATTTAAATTATGTACTTACTTATATAAGAATGATTATAGTTTCATTTTATTCGACTTTACAACTCTTTTTCATTTTAATACGCATATTGATTTACTCGGCTTTTAGCCACGCCTCTGCGTATCAGAAATCTCATTTCACGTTGTGTTTTTAGTGAAAGTATTTGCGTACAGAATGTTTTCTTGCTTTGGTCTCAGCGGGAGCGGTCAGCGGAATTGTATAGTGAGATGAAAAATCATTGAAAAGAGGAAGCCAAAAAAATGAATAATAGCATTGCTGTTATTTTTGTAAACGGAGATAAAAGCTTATTTATGAAGTTTACAATAAATTCAAGAACTGTTAAATAAATTTCAAATATATACCATTATACTAACAATTGCAAAATCTATAAAGTTTTGTGTCATTAAAGGAAAAGAAGGAAATATAAAAATAGGATATAAACTGTTTTATTTTCTTAAATGAGAGTTAGATTAAAGTCCCTGTTTTTTTAATAAGTGTCTTTTTTATTAAGATTCTATTAAGATTCTAGCGTTTTTAACACATATTTATCTATCAAAAGGATCTTAAAAGTGCTCGCAGCTATCGACGTGAACTATCTCCCTAGCCAGCTCGTGATCATGGTAGCTCAGCTGAAATGTCGACCAAAATATGTAAACAAGGCAAACATACGCGTTTACGACGCGTTTCATAGATTTGTAATTTATCAATATATCAATCCACACCTATTACAAACTATTACAGACATAAGCTATCGTTTAAAAATTGCAGTGTGTTATTGTGACTCAATTCCCGATGTTCGCTTACCAGCCCGCTCGCATTGAAGCAGCATCCCAAGTTAGAGGAAGTACCCCGTTGTTAAAACTATCATTCTCTGACCACGACTCCAATACTATGTTTAAATTAAATAGAAAGTACGACACGCCATAACTTGCACCTGTCCGCTGTTTATGAAGGCTTAATTGTTTCTCTTTATTAACTCATTAACTAAATGGTACATGTTTGTTACTGTGTGGTATGTGATGTGATGATGTTTGTATTTGACAGGTTTTTTGTTTGTGTTCATTTTTATGTGTTTGTGATGATCTGTTAGTGTCACAACGTACAATATTGATGTGAAGATACAGTGTTCTATACGTATATTATATTAGAATTATCTTTAATATAAACATTACAATTTCATTGCAAATACTCGTAGTTTTAAGATTACATTTTTAAGGATTGGTTTATAAAATATATTTAGAAATATGAAAAAGATTGACGGTTGCCATACGACCGATCCCTCTAGATATCCTGAAACGCACTATTCCTAAAGTAGTATTAAAAAATAATTCTAATAAATAACACTTCATAAATAAATAATCGAGAAAGAAGTTATATGCGTAGTCAATGATGGGGAGAAGAAGGGATTGGGCAAGTGTTACCTATATACCTTGTTATATCTTACCAGACGCCAGGTATATGTAAGATAGACTGCAGCTGTGATAGTTCCTATATAGGCCAAACTAAGCGTACAGTTGCGGAAAGAGTCAAGGAATACATCGCAGCTGTAAGAAACCGCTAAACGAGTAAATCAGCAATAGCTGAACACATTCTCAACGCTGGAATTAATCACTGGATAGAACTCTACACTCCAAAAGTCCTCTCCACTGAACGTCACTATTATCCCAGGATTGTACGTGAAGCGATTGAAATTAAGAAATATAAAAATTTCAATCAGGAACATTTAAACCTTAAATACAAACCTTTAAATCCAGAGACTAACAAATGTAAACCTTGTGATTTACCGTTGAATACGTCCGCGGCCATTGTTAGTGTAGTGTGTCACAGTCCTTCCGCATGTGAACATCAAATGTGGGTAGTTGATAAAACTGCACGCAGCTCGCATCCTGGACTACCCGCCTCTTCAGTCAACTCGTAATCGCGGCTAAGGTAACCCGTGCCAAAATGTCGAGTAGAAATAAAAGGTAAACAAGTACATTTAACTATTCGCGTTCAATATAAAATGTTACCTTAGTTTTGAGGGGAAGGAAGTTTTAAAGATGCTGCAGTAAATGAAAATAGAAATGGATTTCCTTCAGTTCATTAATATGATCCTGCCAAGATAGATTGTTGTCCAGTATTAATGTATATTAAATGTATTAATTAGGTCCTTATACACGTAATTGCCGTTTTATATGGAAAAAAATCAAATATTTTATTACATGGAAATTATATATGTATTTAGTTAATTGAAATATTATCCATTATTATCAATGCACTTACGAAAAATACGCAATATACGAAAAAAATGTAAATCAGGCGAGGTCTGGCGAGTACGGTGGGTTTAGCCCCCGGTCGTCCGCGGGGCTTGTTTTTGAGGTAGAAATTTTCAGAACGGAAACGATCAAACCAAAGAAGGCACCGCGCATTCGTTTGCTGGCTTTGGTCTGTACACATTGTTGATATTGCATGCCGTCTGTGCTGTGCTGCTACCACGACGGAACTCATATTCGCAAACAACAGGTAACAAACTGGTTGCACAGGTTGCAAACAAATGGATAACTGATTTTGTAAAAGACTAACATAGCTTTAAATTGAAATTAATTTGAATTTGGGATACCAAGCTAAACGCAAGATAATTACGTTCAAAGCGACTACTATGAACAAACGGCAATTTCATAGCTATTATATATTCAAGAACCATTCAGTTTACTCATAAAAATTTGAAGTAGATAAATGAGCTTATAAATTGTTTGTATTTAACTAAGTGTTACAGAATGACAAAGGTATTTAAATTGTTGAATTATGACAGCTGCTTAGTGTACCAAAAGCGTTAGCGCTTTGTCGTTAACTTAATTGAAAAGGTCAACCCAAACAGAGATTCCAATATGATCGCAAACATTTGACATTGAATCGATTGTGTCGATTTTGACAGCGAATCAATTTGAAACGCACGTAAAAACAAGGATAAAATGCCAAACGTTTTCGATAAGATCAAAACCCACAGCAACTTTGTTCAATAGGCATAAGATACAAATTCGAACAAAGGAGTTTCAAAAATGGAATTCGGAACGGCATAAGCGGTTTGGTTGATCCCAATGTAACAAATATCGATCGTCCACGAGATAGCCATAGCGATGTTGTTGAATCGATATAGACATGGTGCTTTGATTACTCGATTCAATCGAACTCGTATAAGCACTTGGCTCTTGGACTCAGACTGTGTTGTGGTAATGTCCGATACCTATCTTTGTCGGCTGGTCTGTCGAATCAGCCGATCATTCAAGTGTGTATTACATATTCATATTAGGCAATTTATATAATCAAATGTAGCCATATTTTTATCTCCTTCATACCTACAACATTTAATTTTGATTACTTGACAGCTATGCAAAGTTTATCTTGGTTACATGTCGAGTTATTAATGTTTAACACCTCGGTGATGTAAACGCGACGCAGTCAGTAATTGAATATTAAATGCTTGACTAGCTATGTAGGTAATAGAAATTTCTAACGTATGAAATCACAAACAATGTAGGCGTGGAGAATAATAAGGCAATTTCAATTAGTTATATTGACACTAATAAATTTAAACGCTCATGATTTCATGATAATGAGAAATGACACGACGAAATTATTCAAGGAATCAAAGTTGACATCATTAAAAACCTTCTTGTTAGCATGAATGTATTCAAGTTACAATAATAATTGCATGCGCCACGGACACGTTGTGTTATCCATTGCGTAATCTGATCACGATTTACCAAAATCGACCCAGCTTTAAAAGAGTTCAATAGATTGAACAATGTAGCCCAAATCGTACCCTCTGTAACAATGCTGAACCCTGTAGGTACTTCAAATACCAAATGGTAAAATAATATCAAAAACCCGCTATTCACCGCTGGCTTGATTCGTAGATGTTTATAAAGCGATACTGTTAAACTGTAAATGGAATGTAAATATGATGCTGTAATCGTTAAAGTTCGAAGTACGTCTGGTGCCGGAGCAGTTCCTCGCCACTTGATTGTTTGGACATTTTGACAGCTGACCACGCTCGTTACCACTGTCGTCGTGAAAGGCATCAATAATCTAAATGCAAGGCTAATTGAATACAAAGGAGCGATAACCATGGAATGCACTTTATGGCAGTTATGTAATAAAAATGGGTTAAGGATTGAGCAAACACTTTTATTATCATGACGAATATGCGTGAGCCTTATCGCCATTTGCGGCTTATTCCATTGTTTCTGGGAGCTTAAACCGCCCACGCTGTGCTACACCTTTGTTACACCTACGGAATCTATCAAACAATTTTGTAGAACACAATGGTAACTTTTTCCCATAGAATACACTTGTCTTCCACTTCAATACGGAGTAGGTTGTTAATTTTAAAACGGAGAATCTCAGTGACAAAGCCGGTGACTGGAAGCCTAAGGCGTCGCAAGGCTCCCGTCTTTTGCAGTTAATGACGTCATTAAATATGAACCGGCACACGTACTGAGCTGAGCCTTTTTAAAGCACGATATTACACTCAAGAGAATCCTGTTCCCTCCGGCTTAGAGCTACGTATCTCGGTATATTGTATCAAGATACTCAGAGATTTGGCATATGAATGTATACTGATTGAATAATCTTTCGGCGAATTTGTTGTAATGTGTTTCTAAGAAATAATTACTTTGAAGACAATATTTAGAATATTCCGTAAAGCTTTCATATGAATTGCTGTAATTTCCAGGTATTACATATGTTTATTTCATGCCAAGTCTTTATTTACAGTTATCTAGTCAAGTGTAAGTTAACCCAGTTTCTCAAGAGAGGGGACTCCCATCTATCAACAATTGCATTCAGAGTGGTGTTGAGAGATCTGCCTATCGAGCGTTCGCATAAATAGGTACGAACTCCTTTATAGCACATTATCAACTTACCCTTTAAAGGGATAAGTAGCGCCGACCGAAAATATAGCGTTGTAGAACAAATCTATTCATTCATTTAGAACAACAAATGTGAACTTTAGAATTATAATAATTCGTATACGAACGCAAAAAGTTTGTAATCGTTGTATTGAAGTTGTAGTGGTTGGTCTACCGAGTTGCTTTATGTATGATGGAATGAAAACCACGCGTGTGCGCCTCTGCGAATCTTACAGAAACACTACGGAATCTAGAAAAGCCTAGACTCCAGCTATTAAGAGTGAGCTATAGAGCTGATAGAGTTAAAACCTCGGACTTTATACTAAGATGCAGTTTAAAGGATTTATCTCAACAAGCTTTACAATCTTGTATACAGCCTTAATAAAACTTTAACTACTTCTTGACTCTAGAATGTTCTTTATAAGATTGCTTATGATATATTTGAAATGTTCAAGATGAAGCCAGCTATTGGCTTTTAATATAAAACTGATTCTAAAAAAAATAATGACAAAAGAATAGGACATCATCTAGCTCGAGCGCTTATGTGCTAAGTAGCTATAGTCTAACGATTATGCGAAATTGGAGTAAGAATTTCTTCAAATCATGAGAAGATTGGGAGTTTTGATCTGATTGGATTTTTATGACATTTTTAAACAGCAAACTTATTTAACCACACAGATTAATGTGTATGATTAAGTTATGAAGGTTGATCTGGAATGATCTTCTATAATTGCAGATACAATAGGTGCTGAGATATTACTCTTCTGGTTTGCCTGCTTTCCAAATCTATCCTTTGATCTTTAGCTTATTTAGTATACAAAATATCTAAATTTATATTAAGGTTTGGTAGATATTAATGGCATGTATTTAAACGACCAGCAAATATGCGACAATTTGGTCAACTATGATAGCAAAAATAATAGGTGGGCAGCGACTCTTTATCAGCTTACAATATTTTTATTGTCAGCAGAATTTTACTATTTGAGGCATCCAATAATTAGGGACAACAGCTAAAAATAAAGTCATTTAGGAATTTATAATGTGCCATCAGCTTACGAGAATAAATTTTAGTAAAAATACTCATCTGTAATGTTAATATTTAGATACATTTTTTTTAATTTGTCCAGCAAATAATGTGAATTAGTAAATGCAGATTATGACCTATTCAGCTTTAATCTCACAGCTTAAAATCAATGAAATGATCTCAAAAATGCTAAATGAGCAGCAACTTTGATCAACAAAACAGCCTATTTTTGAATAATTGAAATAAATTACTCTAGCGGGCTCCTATTTCTGCATTGTCACAAGAGAATCTAAGCCTAACAACCCATCTTTTTTGTTATTATAGATTTGCTGCTCATTCAGTATTTTCTGTAGCTCATTTAATTATTTCTTATTGCAGGCATTATCCGCCGCCCTACCATAATACTTTTTTTTTACGAAATCAGATGTCCAGAGATAAAAATTTAAACTGTGTGTATTATATTTCGGAATCATACGAAAAATTTAAAGTTTCCTTAAATATTGTTAGAAATACACTTTTGTGCTGAAAGCAAATAGGAGGCAGAAATAGAAATAATGCATCTAGGTACATTATATTTGCTGCCAAGTCATGATTTCAGCTGGACAAGTCTCATTTTTGAAAACACATACATAAATTATGGTGATACGTATATGAAATTTGGTACACATTTTTGCTTTTCTTTTCAGATTATTCTGCAGCTAATGGGATACATACGGGATAAATTATTTGCTGTGATTAAATTTTCTTGCTGACTAGTCATTTTAATTGAGTGCAGAGCATTTTGTTGATTGATCATTTATCTGCTGCCATACAAATTATATGCAGATATTAATACTAAAGTCGCTTGCACACGTCGTAAGTAATGTACGTAACTTTTGTAAGTTAGACGCACGTTAGAATCTAAACTTATTGTAAATACAGTCGGCGTAGGCGTCATTATTACTCGACTTGTCATTACTCGTCATGACCGCGCTGTGTAAACGAGAGCAGTATTTCAGTAGATTTAAATAAACGCGTCCCCTCGTGCTGTGCATGTTTTCGTCATGCGCGAGTTCCGGCTGTGAAAACATCGATGCGAACCAATTGCTTCCCACATAATTCTTCAACTGCGTGACCTGTAGCAGGCCATTAGCAAAAGAAAACGAGGATTATGTGAAACATTGATTTGTAAATGCACCCAGCACTCAACAGCTCATCAAACTATGTTCGTTATTTGCTCTAATGTCATGCGTATATGTAACATGCACCATGTATAGGAGACCCACGCTTTATTTGCTCTAATTTTACATGCTTCGGGTATAAGCGCCTAAAAGTCAGTTGGATATCTGTGAGTTCATCAATATTACATTGTCTGTTTGTTTGTTATTTATCATACTGTGCCTATGTCTCCACTGTTCAATATATGTAGATGTTCTCTAAGACTCGCTACTACACACGAACCTCCACTTTTCTCATCCAACCAATACCAGAAAACTTAATTTCTTCAATCGTCGGTCAATCCAACTGGAGCGTGTACCTCACTGCCTCCCGATATACGAGTATGATCTCCATTCTAAACTCGTCTACTCGACCAGTGGTCCGTCCTGTGGCAGATAAAGAATTGGCAAGCTTAAGCGACAATGGCAGGCCATATCTGTCTGGCACTTATCCATCGATTTTTTCATTAAAACGTACGTCCTTGTAAACACTACAATAGCTATTCATGGGATGGGTGTCACGATAAGATAAATGCTTGTGGTATAACAATTAGTTTTGGGTTCGACGCACTGACAACAATCTTATCGCTTCCTGTGAACATTGTTTCTATAATAGGAGATTAGGTAGGTAATGACTAATTTTAGTGAGTTTACACAAGTGATTAATTTTTAGGGTAGGTAAGTAGATATCTGTTAAGGTCACTGTCATCAATTTACCGATATACAAGGATTTAGTTATTACTGGACATTAATTTATCACTTGGCGAGCTATGTTCAGAGATGTATTAGCGGGATAGGATTCGAAACGAATGCATTCACCAAAGAACTAAAGTCACCGACACACCTCGTAGAATCAGTAGCATTTTAAAGTGGCAATGGGCAGGTCATATTTACCGCAGGACCGACTCTCGTATGGAGTCCATGTACCATGTACCTGGCCGGAAGGCCCTTCACACTGGGCTTCCCCAGTGTGAAAGGCCTTCCGGCCAGGTGCACTGATGAGTTGACCAAGTTCGCCGGTGGTGGTTGTATCAGAAGAGCCAAGGATCGTGTGTGGTGGCGAGCCCTGGAAGAAGTCTATCTATAGCGAGCAGTGGAGAAACATTAGCTGATGATATAGTATAATTAGGACCTTCGTATCATGTTGTTTATACATCTGTCGTTCCATGCTTTCCTTACCCATTTTCCTGCTTTCAGGTAACTACTCAATGCTGGATAAACGAAAGCAAAAAGCTACATTCATTACGTCTTTACTCTATAATGAAAATATATATATTAAAAGCAAACTGACTTTTTTTTTATAATAATAAGATAAACGAGCATATAGTCCACCTGATGGTAAGTGGATACTGTTGTCCATAGACATACGCGATACATGTCAACATAAATCCAGGATGACAAACGTTGGCACGCCCCAAGATGCGCTGCCTACCTTCGCAGATTAAGGAATGGATTGGGAGGATTGGGGAAAATGTGGAGGGGTAGGATAGGGATGGGAATGGGCTCTGGCATATTTCACTCACCACCGAAACACGTAATGTTTATATTTCAATAATAAATATTCAGTCACATTTTGTTTACGCACTTTATACTATACTTGATTTTAAGTAATAAGAAGTGTTTCTTTTTCTTTTATTTAATTAGTGTCTTCACATTATGTTCAGTTTGCTAATGTATAACTTTTGTATTTATCGTTAACTGTGCTTATTTTATTTAAAGAAATTGTTTTAATTAAGATGAGGCTTTAATTTTCTATTTTTATCAGGTTTTTTTACACTATTTATGTTGCAGTTGGAATATAAATTTAGCTGCTCTATAAAAGTGTTTGGCAGGTCAATTGTATTGTATTTACAATGAGCTTAGACCGTAGCGTTGTCCAAAACATGATTTTAATCTATTTGACGGATGTCGGCTGTACTGTTTTTGCTAAACAGACTGTCATTTTAGCCTTTTTATAAAGCCAGCTGTTTTATAAAGCGTCGCTAGTTTGTTTTAATGCCAATAGTTAGTCTGCAACATAATATAAATACGCTTTAAATTTTATTATATAGGTATCATAATAATTGAATAGGGTTATTCAAGAGCTCTCTACATTTCTCCGTGCGTACAAATTGTGATGATTGGCCCGCACCGACTGTCAATCACACCGATTCAATAGAAACTAATGATTTTTTTACAACTCCAATGTATTTTATATGGAGTGTGTCAATAAAATAACTGTTGCTATATCTTTTGCAAACGTTAACAGTAAATTGAAGGCTTGTTTACTTGTAAGCAATTGAACGATAGTCTATGGATATTTTCATGTGAGAAGTAAATCCTTCGTAAATTGGTTATTATCCAATTTTCATCGCCGATGTGTGTTATGATGAGTCTTTCGACACTCGCTGACCGCTTAAGGTATTGCAGAGGTACGGAATCTTCGGTCAATAATTTGTTAACAATCGCGTTCTACGATCGCGTGGCGAAACGCGCGAGCTTGCTTGCTCCAAGTGTTTTAGATAATGGCCCTCTAAAACACTTGAACGGATCTCGTCAGGGGAAATTATGATTAATATCTTTGTAGTTAACGGTTCTCAAACAGCGTAGTGGTAAACTGGTGTTGGGTCAATGGCTGGATTTAAAACGGATGAGAGAAGACGTCGCATCATACTCATAATGTTACTTCTTAACCACTGGCTTTTGCCCGTGACTTTGTTCGCATGGTCTACCATGTATTATTAATATAGACATGAATATATAGTTTATGTGGTAAACAGGATAACAATCTGCGTAAATTGGTAACTAATAATAATAATTGGTAAGCTTGGTAATATCAAGTTTCATAATATTAATGGGATTGCAATTGCATAATATTAGTGGGATTGCAATTGCAGAATATTAGTGGGATTGCAATTGCATAAAATTAGTGGGATTGAAATTGCATAATATTAGTGGCATTGCAATTGCATAATATTAGTGGGATTGTAATTGCATAATATTAGTGGCATTGCAATTGCATAATATTAGTGGGATTGCAATTGCATAATATTAGTGGGATTGCAATTGCATAATATTAGTGGGATTGCAATTGCATAATATTAGTGGGATTGGAATTGCATAATATTAGTGGGATTGCAATTGCATAATATTAGTGGGATTGCAATTGCATAATATTAGTGGGATTGGAATTGCATAATATTAGTGGCATTGGAATTGCATAATATTAGTGGGATTGCAATTGCATAATATTAGTGGGATTGTAATTGCATAATATTAGTGGGATTGGAATTGCATAATATTAGTGGGATTGCAATTGCATAATATTAGTGGGATTGCAATTGCATAATATTAGTGGGATTGGAATTGCATAATATTAGTGGGATTGTAATTGCATAATATTAGTGGCATTACAATTGCGAATAGTTTAATTTATTCGAATATCTATTTATGTCAAAACACAACAAAGTGTTAAATTTCTTGTTTGATGTAAGGCGAAGTGACTATTCAAATAGGCTTGCAAAGACAAAATGAAGTTTAACATTTGAGATTTTCGCGATTTTCACACATATTTATCTGTGTATGTTTGTTTACCTTTTTTACTGGCACTTTCGGCTGGCTTGCACCAACTATGGTCACGAGCTGACTGACCATGGTCATGACCATGATCGAAGTTGTCTCTATAGTAACTACCGTGGTTACAAAATATTGTATTATACATATTGTGTGGGGTGTGACCGTAAGGTGTCGGCCGGTTTTAGAATAGTTCCACCCCATCTCTTCCCGTGGGTGTCGTAAAAGGCAACTTAGGGATAACAAAGCGGCTACCATGAGCGCTGAGAAAAGAAAGAAAAAAAAAGAGAAAAGAAACATCTCCTCTAAAGGAACGCATTCCCCAATGCCGCTTGGCGCTTGCTATACATGTCTTATACGCAAGAGCATATGACAATATGCTTGAGGAGATCCATGTTCAGCAGTGGATGAAAAAGGTCTGGCGTAACCAGAGTTCAAATTCAAGAGTACGGTTATGAGGGGTGTTAGTTCAAATTGGAATACCAACTCATTTTTTCCTATAGATTTAGTATATTTGTCGAGGCGCCCACTACTGAGAACATCACTAGTAGCGCGGCCTGCAGTCACGGACGTCCGAGTTACGTATCGACGCATTATTTGTTTGCCGGTCCACGTCGCTACTGCTTCAAATTCATAATTTTTCAATAAGCCTATTTGTGCCGTCCCGCTGACAACTGCGCTTATGGCTCCCACAGATAAGATCGCCTTGTGTGCCATTAGCCCAAGTGATTGACGTTGTTAGTTTGTTGTCAGTAATTTTGTTTGAAATGTAGAGCGGCGTACGTGCCTTTTTTGTCGGTTCAATATGTGTAAAGAGAATAATGTTGACACGAGCGCTTGATTATTAGAATAATATTTGACCGTATTTAATAGCAACTCCGTGTTTTGAAATTAAAAGCCCTGCTCGGGTGTCATATTAAAACGCGATACATGCCCTGTACCTACTAATAAATGTGACATTACTCTTAATGTGGTATTGTGTTAACTTTTTCTTTCCTAATGGTAATGCCATTTCTTTTTAGGAGGGCAGATTAAGTGCCTTACATTGCTTCTACCGAATAGTCAAATTTTTTCAGGTTGTACCTTCGTTATCGAATGAATTTCAATGATTAACGATCCCTGAAAGCTGTAAAAAAATATTATACAAGTAATATAGTTACTGATCAGATAATTTTAAATGGGGTCATTGCTCTTAAAATTATCTAAAGTCTTTAATGACGATAGAACAGCAATTCATCGTCTTTAAACAAACTGCCCGTCAACGAGTTATACGACAGAGAACAATTAATCTGGACGACACTTTCAAATATTGCGTAACAGTAGGTAACCGATAACTGATTGAGAAACAATGGAATAGCATCACGGATTTCATGAACCACTCTGCGGACAGATGACCGGTGAATGTCGTGACTCGAGAGACTACCGTCGTATTACTGTAGCAAAAACTACGGCGATTTAAGACGGTTAGTTAATGTTTGTAGACTGTATCGAGTAACTAAATAACCGATTTATTATGCAGATAAATTAAAATTTTGAAGATTTTGACGTTTTGTGTCTATACACACTAGTCTCTAGAAGAGACTAGCAACTTTGATACAACTTATCTGGTTGACTGATAGTCATAGTTCTCAAACAAAACATAGTTCTCAATGACTCAGTTTCCAAGTCAGCACGGTATAAAACCTCACGTTACAAACTTGCTTATTCCCACTTACCGCTTCCGAGCGACATCGGGTAAGTTTCGGCTAACTGCAATCGAGTGATAACACGCTCGCTAATCCGACGAACAACGCGCTGTATAAATCTATCCGAGACCTAGACAGAGTTTCTGGAAATGACTGAGTAGATTCTCTAAGAATATTTATTAATTTTTAATTATTTAAACTTCATTGTTCAATGATATGTATAACATGCGCATTTAATGTCATAATGGTATTTTTCTCCTCTCTACCACGCATTTTGTATACAAGGTATGTTCGAAATTTTCCCGAAGCCAAAAACAATGGATTATGGTTATTATGATTCTGACTGAAGTGCCATTATAATGTTATGTTATTTTCTGTAAAAATGTCAATTATTTGGCTTTTTTACTTAGCAAAATTTGTATGAAGAACTTGCTGAATTCTAAAATAAATACCTTTTTTTTTGCAAAAAAGTGATTTGTAAAGCATTCATGTCAATAAACTCAGAATTATGAATGGATTCCATGATTTTCGGTTTCGGGAAAGGTTCAAATATAAATTTAATATAAATAACTTTTTATTGCGTTCGTAACCCAGGTTGGGAAAGGTTCGTAACAAATTTTTTCGTTATCCTGATAAACACCGCCTGTGTAACGGCAACCTGATAATATTGTTCTACAGCCTGTATAAAGGGGAAAGCTCTGAATAATTGTTCGACACAATTACCATTCGGTTTATTACAACCGCACAACCGCACCTCTCGCCATAAAAGTGCGGTGCATTCGCATTTGCGCGATATGTACCGCGCACTGTAAGTACGGTCCAACAGTCCTGTTATGCCATCAAGAACTGTCTCAAGAGGTCTTACCATTACGCTACAACATGGGGTTCTTCAAGAAAGCTGTGAATAGAATTCTACAAGGTCGGCAGCTCACCCGCATACCCCACGTTATTGCAGTTGTCCATGGGCGGCGGTAGTCACTTACTATCATGTGGGCCACTTGCCCGTCTGTTTCCGTTACTAATAAAAAAGAAATAGTGTTTTGTATGTCTCTTCCAGTAATTATTTATTTACATCAGTAGCGGCGTGTTATTGTAAGCAATCAACAGCAGCGTTGCATAATCCTTGTCGTTGCGTGTACGTCACTCACCCACCGCTTTGGAGCTTTTACGTATAATCACGGACGATTTCAGTAGCATATACAAATACAGAATTAATAATAAAATAGGCAAGATGTGGTTTCGTGATGTATCATCTCTATTGTATTATTAGGCGAGCAAGAACCACCACTAAAATGACCACGGTTATGTGAGTGGCGACGGTCGTTCTGATCTTTTTTTATGTTTTCTAGGTAGCCGAATATGAAGTTATTTTTTAATAAAAATGGGGGACCATTGAACAATAAAGGATCCCTGTCCGTTTGTTTGAGCTAATTTTGGGATTTCTGATAACAGCTTTAATGGTCCCACTGCAAGCAACCCCCTCTCTTGGTAGCTAATAAGGGTTCAAGGCAATAATTTATCATGTGAGTCCAGTGCGGATTGATGGATACAATACCCCAGATTTTTTCAATTCTCGGCAATACGGGTTTCTTCACCCCATTCGCAATGTTTTCCTTCACCACTAATTTAAGTTATAGATAATTTAAACATCTGTACAACAGTAGAAACTTTGTGGTACAGATCGGGGTTTGAACTCAAAATTCCATGCATTAGAGTTGTGGATATGTGTGGTACTTATTCATTATATGTACTATAGGTTATAATAACCGCTCTATCTCAGGAGTTATTGGACCGATTTTAGTAGTTTTTTTTTGGGGGTTTTGAATGTGATATTTTTATATAAAAATCGGTCGAGTAGTATTAAACGAAACGAACGATGTAATTGAGTAAGAAAAACATTAAATTCTACGTACAAAATACTTTAACAGATGTTTACAGAAAAGGTACAATAAAATACAATCAAATAAGGATAAATTACAAATTCAGTTGAACAAAAACGTAACGAGAAACCACAGTGCCATCATAGTACAATTGTAAGGGGAGAATGCACGCTGCATTCCCACAGCGGCTGGGCGCACTCTACTGGCCTCGTTACCCCTCTCTCACCTACCTTGAAATTACCACTTTATGGTATTTCCCCAATGTACGTACTTGTTTCGGTAGTGAGTGAGATATGCCAGAGCCCATTCCAATCCCATCCTATCCTAACCCTCCTTATTTTCAAAATCCATTTCTTAATCTGCAAAGGTAGGCAGCGCATCCGGGGGCGTGCCAACGTTTCTCATTCTGGACTGATGTTGGCATGCATCGCGGATGTCTATGGACAACAGACAGTATCCACTTTCCATCAGGTGGAATGTATGTTCGTCTGCCGCCTTTTTGTATAAAAAAAAATATTTAAAATTTTAAACTAGCCAAAGAATCGGAAAGGTTTACTCTATATTCCTTTTTCATTTGCCTTCTAACCATTTGCGATAATAAAACGAATTATAAAATTCCCCAAGCAAACTAGTTTCCCCGAACCGATAATTTGTGAAGCGCGCGACACCCATTCTGGATAGTTATTAGACTTTTTTACTCAAGAAACTATGTGGGTATCGTTATGTTGTTTATTTTGTTCCTCTTTATATGAACCCCAATTTACCACATGGTGTTCTCGTTAGCCGTAAAAAATATATCCACATGATTTGACGTAATTTGAACGGGGCTATGACGAAAAGTTGGTGTGTTTAAGAGTAATTTCTACTCGTGCTGTTATGCCCGTTATTAACCGGTAACCATCTTTTTTTGACGAAACAAAAAGTTAACGAGGATTACCAACGGGCTGCACGATGTATTACATTTCGGTGTAGTTAACGATTTGATGTTCAGATATTTAAGTAGCAAGGTCGGGACACACTATGAGGCCTTTTATGTTTATATTTCAGTTCACAGATATGCGATTTATCACATTCATATAATAGGAACATGTTCTTCCGTAACTGATAGACGTCGAAGGTGTGGCACTCGAAGTTATTGACCATTATGTCCACCTTGGGCAAACCATCCAGCTAGGCCAGTCCAATTTCAGCAAGGAGGTCGACAGACGCATTAAACTTAGCTGAGCAGCATTTGGGCAAATGTGTCGGCTCTTCTCGCCGTCTATACCACAATGCCTGAAGACGAAAGTCTTCAATAAGAAGGATACTCACTTCAATACTCAAGAAGGATATCCCTTTTTTAACCTCCCTGAAAGCTAACCAAGATTAAATTTTACTAGACTCGGGCATTGGAAAGTCACCCAACAGTATTTATTAGCTACAATAATCTACATTATCATTATCATTTTATACCGCGAACCCGTAGGCTGTGGAACGAACTGCCTCAAGAGGTCTTTCCATTGAACTACGATATGGGGTTCTTCAAGAGAGCTGTAAATAGGATTTTGCAAGGTCGGCGGCGCGCCCGCATACCCCCTGGTGTTGCAGGTGCCCATGGGCGGCGGTAACACTTACCATCACGTGGGACCGCTTGCTCGTCCGCCCCCTAGTCTATAAAAAAAAAAAAAAAAAAAAAAAAAAATTAATAAGGCAAAAGAGGTCACTCTTTTGCTTTATTAATTAATTCAGTCTCGAACAATAAACATTTTGGAAATTATAATAAAAAGTATTAGTAAGTAACTGAAATAATTGCGCTGAAAAATTTTAAACTTCCTTTGGAACAAAATCAATAACATCGAACTTTAAAAAAAACGAATAAGATTATACTCCTTATAATTAAGCTTAAATTGTAACAATTATGATAATTATTTTTCAATGTTCCAGATAATATTTATCTGTTCTATAAACGCCTCAAATTCCGCGTATTTTTGTCTTTCGATGTATATTTTTATTTTTGTTTCTCTATGTGTATTAAATTTATTATACATAGATTTTATTATTACCATTAGTGTAATAAATATGTATCATTCAAAATTCAATAAATCATTTTGTATTTTTTTAATATATACTTTATTGCACACAAACACGATAAAAAGGCGAACTTAATGCCTATGGCAATCTCTCCCAGTTAAATAGAAAATATTTAAAAGAAAATATTATTCGATAATCGAAGAAAATATTTATTAAAAGTCTAAATTATAGGAAACAATATGAATCAACAATAAGGTCCTTTTTCTTAGATAATGTTATTAGATAATATCACATATTATTATTCCGTGTCTAAGATCTGAGGTTAAATATTAGCAAAGATATTTAATAATATTTCACACGTACATACTAGATATGCCATATGAGCACTCCAGGGCCGGCTCGGTACAGTCTAATAGTGTTATATGTTCAGTAGCCCTCGAATTATTTATTTCATATGTATTTTGAAAATGGAACATCCTTATAACGTAGTACTTGAGTTTCATATTTGACTTTTTAATGAAGCCCTCCTCATCTGCTTCATCCTCCCTAGAAGTTGCTAGCCAGGTTTTTTTGATAATTACGTATGATGAGTCATCTAGTCTATTCCCATATCGAGGGTTAATACCTACTTTAGATTATTCAGTCGAAATATTTCAGAATAATTAGCTACTGTATATGAAATATGATCAAAGAATTTTGATAATATAATAGTGATCTAGGAGTTGAGATTCTACCATTTACATTTAAAAAATCACCAAAATCTGAACCAAGTTTTATTGGGTATACTTAGTTATTAATAGATCCTTCATTTAAAATCGATTACTTTATTATAACTATAAAAACTATATGAATGATTAGATAATAAGGGAAGATTTTTCAATTTAGCCTAAATATAATATACGCTTTATAATAAATATGAATACGTAATTGAACACAGCAATAAAACCAAATATAAATGCGTATGTGCTAATGTATTTGTCCAATTTTGATTTATATTCACCGAACACTCCTCTTTATTACTTGCTTCACTGCTTCATATCGAGATTATTACAATAATATTAATAAAAGTGTGGAGACGAATCGATTATGAATAGGAATTGCCTAATAGTTTAATAGTTGAAATAGATAAATTATTTGGCACAAATGTTTATTATAAAACGAAATGTAAAATTTATCTATTTTAAAGTGATTTTTATATTGAGAGCCGAAAAATAAATATATTAGTTTCTACATTATTGACTACACATACGATTTGTATTTCGTCGAATTAGTTTAATAATCAATTGGGCCCAAACAATAAATTTATGTTTATTATATTTTGAATAATATAATAAATAATATGTAATTAGAATTCATTTTGGTACAGATTTGTATTGGTATTGTTAAAAAGCTGTGCTATAGAGGGAGAAGGGTGCACGCTGCAATCTTATAGCTGTTATAGCAATCTTATATCTTATCTTATAGCGTCCGACTGGACAAGCTTACAGAAGACTTATATGTCAAATGTGCTTATATGTCCCATCTCTATCCTATTCTCTCTAATGTACGTACGTGTTTCAGTAGTGAGTGGGATATGTCCACTGGTGGCTACATTAGAGGAATAGGATAAAGTGGGAAATGCAGTATACTTTACGGTTGTCTTCCATGAAAAAGGGGTTACTTAACTAGTAGAGTGCACCCAGCGACTGTGAGATTGCACCGTGCACTCTTCCCCTACAATTTATTAGTGATTTACTCAATTATAAATGACTCTGCTTGTTCTTCAGATGCTCCTCTGTCTGAATCTTGGCCTGAAAAACATCTGATGGGGATCTGGATAATTTATATTCAATGTCTTTGGGTGTGTCTGTGGAACTATATGTATCTCAGTGTGAGTCAAGTGAGTGAGTGTATGTTACTTAAAAAATACGAAATATATTATTTAATATTTTTTTCGCCAGTCTATGAAGCAAGAAAATTTAGTCAAGTTTATTATGTTTATCCTTAGATTTGTATGTGTGGACCAAATAATCTTAGAGTGGGACATAGAGTGTTTGGACGTACTTAACACATAAATAATTTATACCGAATGTGTTATATTTAACATTGTTCTGGTCCATGAACCGAAAAACGACGAGATAACTCGAATAGCAATTCGCGTATTTTAGAATGAACGGCTTTATCTACTTTTTCTTGTTTTTAAAGATTAAAGATATAGATGCTGCTTTTACAGTTTAAATAGCGCGTTATCAAAAAACGCTATCTCGCCAATCACCCACAAACCATTTATTTAACGAGTTTTCTGTGACGGGAATTCTGCGAAACGCGGTAGCCAAGTCCGTTACATTAAAAGGAATTAGGATGTTAATTAGTTATTAACTAGTAGCTCAGAATTCCATTGTCTATACCTTTATTAAAATTAACTTTTAGCGGTATTGTTTTATATTACTTTTTTAATGAGATGTTTTCCTTTTAAAAGAAAAAGACGATTCATTTTCTTTTAAATGCCGGGACAACGAACATTTCTCAAAAGTATTATATAATATTTATCTTATTTTCTACAAGTATAATTACAACTGGCATTATATTAATGTACTTAATTTTTTTTGAGTGCAGTCCTTATTTTGGCGTCTTAATTGATAAGTAAAGCTACCGATATGTATATGTTGACATGTTACTGATATTACCTTTATTCGAATAATGTTTACATTAGTGTTTCCCTGATTTACTTTGTACTATGAAAAATGAACGTTTACGCAATTTTCCACGCGCGTTTTTATGTCTACTTCATTTTACCTAAAACAATTATCTCTCTAAACAAAGTAGCGTTGGGAAGCGAACAGTGAAGTGTCGTAAATTTCCCCGTCATATAAAACCTACATGTTTACAGGGCCATTGTGGGGTCAAAGTTAATTTATTTCTTTAGCGAGGAATGAGGAAGGAACGTAGTAGCTACAAAAAGTGTCCAGTTTATCTGAAATGACAGGAGTCATTCAACTTAGTACGATAGATGGACTACAGTCAGCATTTTGAATAAGATGTATAGGGCGTAAAATAAAATAAGTTACGTATTGTTTCACAAATAAAATTACGAACTACAGTCAAAAATAAAAATTCAATCATGTATTTTTTTACGCATAATTAATAATTTATTAACAAATTAAATTGTTGGAATCTGTAAATTAAAACTATAAATATAATACTTTCTACACATATTTATAAAATACTTAAATACTGATGTAGTAAATCTAATATTACAGATACCCAGCATGCTGGCGGCATTACCCCTTTGGGTGCTTATGCGTTGAGCGAGGTCACCGCTCCTGGGGTCACCAGTGGTGTGGACCAGGCGCTTCGCTATATCTTTAAAAAGATAACGTAGGGTAGGGTTAGGGCGAAGGGTTTCGACACCAAAGGGAATAAAAATGTAGTTGGTGCCGATGGCCCTGAAATTTTGGATCTTGCGTTTTTCAACCACTTCTGTGGCAGCACCAGCTTTTTCCGTGCTTTCCTGTAGATGGGAAGGTGCCAGCGGGTCTACATAAGTTTTGTCCCACACTAGGAGTCGCCCCAAACTCCACGGACCCAGGGACATCCAATCCGGCCTCTTGCCATCATCACCCACGATACAGTTCGGCTCTAGAATAGCCGGCACATTAACGGAAGCAAGAGACCGACGTAGGATGTCAATTAAGCTGAAATGACGTGAGAAGCGGCCTTCACTGGAAAGGCAAGAGAGCTAGCGGAAATCCAGACGGTCGACATCTTTTCCACAAGGGCACCTGTGTGGGACACAAACCGCGGCACCCATCACCCAACGGTGATGGAATCTAGGAACATGCCCAAATTTGGAGATAGTAGCTCTTGGCAGACTCATTTTGTTTTTATAATATTTATAATATTTATAATATTTTATAATTTATAATATTTGTTTTTATAATATAATATTTTTTTTATAATTTCCCTATTTGCAAATACATACAAAGTTAGCTTCTTAAACTACCCACGACTGTCTTTAAAACAGTTAGGGTATAAAAAAGCCGCATTTTGTTAGCAGTTTTTTCTATAACTACAAATTGTTTGGCTGCAAACAATTGTTTACTCGCGGAAACATTTTTTTTTTATTATTTCGCTATGATTTTTTTTAAATAAAGAAAGTGTCTGACGAGCTAGCCGTCTGACGGTCTGATGGGCCTCTGACGAGCGCATGTTGACGTCCATGGATATCGGAGATACGAGATATAGACCTCTCCCAAGGCTGGCCACTACATGTTGTCTTCCGCTCTCATCTAGTGTTTTATGAGCCCAATGTAACAAAATATCGCTTGTATATCTTGGCTTAGAATTTTTTTGGCTAAACTCATTTGACTTCGAGATAATTTGACTCATTGTGTACGTTCATGAACACAACGTACACAACTTCGAATGAACACAACACAGTGCCCAGTTTCTAAATTTGGGATTTAATAAGAATAAAAGGGAAGAAAGATTTTACATTTTTCTACTAAGTTCGGTGGTAATTTTGTCCGGTCATTAGCCCTTCTTCTCCGCGTGGTGAAACATTGTTACATTTTAGTCAAAAATTAAATGTCGCCCGGCGACGGCGTACATTTGGTTGTTTATTGTTGAATAGTCATTATATGTAAATCGCCGAGTCGTGATGATGGTTAGACAGATAGTGACGAGGCATGTTTCGCAAGCAGGAATGATAATTGTTTCGAAAGCGCACCACTACCGTGTGGGTGCTAGTGGCAGCGCCGGCGCACCTGCTCGGGATAGTGATGTGTAAGACGAAAAGCTAAAGCGAAGAAGAGTAAAGTCTCAAGTTGTAATGAGTCACTCGGAGATCTTCAATTGGAGACAGATATACGAAACGTGTGTGTGTGTATTTGTTGTTATGCGTAATGATTAAATACGTTCTGTCTTTACCGAATGCTTAAAATTTACGTCTTGTGAATATTTCCTTGGCTCAGCAAATGTATTTAGTCAATTCTGCTGGAGTATTGTATAAAGTATTTCGAGATCAAAATCTACGTTGTATAAAAACTAGCTTTGCTTACATCTGGGCACTATTGTGGAACTTTTTTATAAATAATTTCTTCTTTAGGTGCAAAATTATGAGGAGACCTCCTGATCAAGACCGTCACTATCTCGCGAGCAGCATAACGTTTTTCCCAGTAACAGACGTAAACCACGAGATTCACAACACAGATATAACGCTAGATTTCATATTTCATAAACGTGATCTTTAAAAGGCACGCTCCCATAAATTCTTACTTTTGTACCATCTTTTTATATTATACCTTTAAAGAAGACGTACTGTTTGTTATTAGAACAAATTTTGTTAACATGAATCTTAATTAATAAAAAAAAAAAAAATCTCTATTTAGGCACATTTTACAGTTTAGTTTGAGAGGTGATTATCCATAAAATAATAAATACATATTTAGAAGGAAGTACGCAACAATTCCCAGAATAATCTTGTACTTGGCTTGTATCCTGTGACAGGTGTTGGCTTTGTTTCAGTTCTACACAATTTGGCTCTTATATGTTTAAAATAAAATTGGCAGAAGCCTCAGTTTAAATATATTATGAAGCGGGCTTACTTACTTGGAAGAAGAGTTTGAGTGTTTAGAGTCCAATTTATTTCTGCACTAGTTACCGGAGTATCAATACCGAATGGGGACGTTTATGACGTTTTTATTACAATACCGTATTGCAGAGGAAAAATATTTAAAATGAAAACATCCCTCGGTCACGTTTGGAATAATGAGCTTTTAGGTTAATTGTTAACGAAGTACCTACGCTTGAATACCGCAAATCGTTATTATTCAGTTGTCTCCGCAAATTGACGTTGTCCGTTGATAATCTTGCTCTACATGTGCTAATTAAAAGGACATTGCCTACACAATGATCTCGGCTGTCCCCACAACGAACATGGAGGCCCACGGCATGCGAGCAAGCCTTTCTTCCAGTCAATGACTGACTGCCAATGGCACGTTGTAAGGGAGTAGCTTTTAACTCTTTTAAATGCGTATTTGTTTTATTGCCCACTGTACCACTGCACCTGTAAAACCTGGCGCAAAATTTTGCCCGCTATACATTGAACCTTAAGGGTTAGTTGATGCCAGAGAAAATTTAAGTAAAGGAGCAGTGTAGGATGTGGTAAGGTTGTAAGTGGTAAGGTTCGAGCGGTAGCTACCCAGGGGCGCTTCTGTGATCGCAATGTGATAATCGCGATCACGGGCCTTGACATTTCTTTTCTTTTATCGCGAACGGTTGCTGTAAGATAAAACGGTAATAAATAATCCAGCAGACATCGACAGTACGTGAGCGGTTGCACTTTTCATTTGTATTATTCAAGTAATTATGCCCTAGTCGATGTACAGCAAACTTATTTATTGCATGCCGTGCACTAGCCATAAAAAGGTAATCGTTTGCTAATGGGTAATAACTACATTAATAAAATGTATTCGCATGTGACTATGAATAAAGGTACCTACATGAAAAATGTAAACGGCACCAATTTTGTTTAGAGTTTATTTTGATCGTAATCATATGTAACTACCTTTTTATTTTCATTTACAGTAAATTAATCTTTCTATTTAAAGAAATAAGATGGTTAATCTATTCAAAGATGGTTTCAAAGAAAACATATAAGTTCCATTAAACAGGAATATTCAACCTTTCAGCTACCCACATATTTCCATTACGTATTTTAATGAAAATTCCGTTATACCCTGAAACGTTTTTGGTATTTTTTTTTAATGTTGACTGTGTAAAATTACACTATATTAAAACTAAATTGGAATTATAAGGAATTTGTATAAAGAAGTAAAACAGAAGCTTTGTCAAGGTTTTTATGCTATTATTTGAAATTAAGGAGACATTTTGAAAAATCTATGACGATAGAAAGAAAAGATGTATCGAAACCAATAAGTAAGTGTACAAGTCTAAAAATATGAACGGCACACAATGGTTTTACATAAAAGGACCTTTTGTGAAGAAGTAATATCGACACCAAAATATCGTATCAAACAGATTATGCGCGACACATCTCTGCTGCCGTCTGAGAATCTAAGCTCACACCACAATGTAGGCAAGGAAATAGTATTGTGACTTCATTTAAGGAACCAAAATACGTGTTTGCGATATGTTTGTTCAGGAGGACACGGTTCAGGCGTTTTGGTTAATTAAATAAGACTATGTCGGTACACGTACTACTGTGGTTTTTATTTTATATTTTACTTGATACACTGTATACTTTATATTTTAGTTTATGTAGCATTCATATATGTTATTATGTGTATGGTGTGACAAATACATAGTGTTGGTTGCGTGTTGCATGCAATTTCACACGACGATGATGTTACCAAAAATCACGCAAAATTCGGTTATTCAAATATTAATGGATGTGGCATGATGTCGCTAATAAAATTTATTTTATAGCATCGAATAAGGAAGGAATTCCCTAGTCAATGCTATAAATAATATTTTCCGCGTGACAATAATTCGCCTGGTTCGTCTGGTTGGCCTGGTACGCCAAAGCGCTGAGATCGGCTACTACCAATACCTTTCTACTCTGTTCGTCTCTCGATTCCCGTCACGTGTTTCCTACGGGATGTATTACTGATAGGGACGCGATACTCGGCTCCTATAACTGTATTTACGCTTTCAAACATGCATCATTGTATTTTTACGCCGTATTTGTATGCGAAATATGTTGTAGGGACATGTGGCTACACGGAAGTTTTAAATTGTGGTTTTTGGTGATCGGTAACTTTGGTATTGCAGTTAAAGTTTGACGGGGATATTTTTATGAATGGATAGGGATCGAATATTTCCCTTCGTGGGTAGATTATTGATTACAAACTAATCTCAAAAAAAATTGTAACCCCCCCGGAAAGCGTTAATTTCTATATGTTATTTTTCTGGAAGAAGTGTGTAAAAATGGCATGTTCGAACGTCCTATTTGCATTATGCTACATAGCCTATGACATTTGAACTTCAATTGTTCAGTGGTCCTATTAGACTCAATACATCTTTTGTACATCTTCTCATTTAATAACATATAGTAATATTGTTTTACAATAAGTGTGTACAATAAGATATATAAATAAATAAAAAATATCATCACAAAGTCGAATTTCTTAATTGTGACCAGAGAAACCAAACACACCTTTAAATTCTCTGCTTTCGGTTTGCTAGCTATTCGGTATTTTTAATTATTTCGTATTTACTTTGACATCGATGTCGTTTTTACTTCACGATAGAACACGTATGATGTTGTAAATTGTATGTACAATTGTCCAATCTATCATTTACAATGTTCGTTAATGTAAGAATGAAAGTCAGTGAAAGTTGATTATTGTTTTATGTATTATAAACGCTTGATTAATAAACAAACAGTTGCAAGGTCAGCAATTACCCGTAATTACCTTTCCCCTACTTTCTTCAGGGATTACACACGGCTTAAGTTAGGCCATGTTCACATAACAGCCTTTTAGTTTAATCCGATCTGTAAACGGTATAGCAATAAGTAGATTTTGATTGTCAAAGACCACATTATAAATAAGAAACGTATGGAATCTTCATAAAGACATTCGAAATGTAGCGCATACACACACATATGCAATAGTTAATATGGATCTTGGCGGCAAATATTTACTATTTGTCAAAACTTGACCTTATATTTTTGTCACATCTTCGATCGTATCCGAAGCTGGACGTTTTGATTAAAAATGGAAATGCATGTGCTCGCGAAATTATAATTTGAAATCTGCATTTTTTTTAATGTAAAGGTGCATTGGTTAAAAGGGAGTGGCTGGGTTGAGTATGTGTTAGTATTGTGAGTATAATGTGTTAGCATTCGTTGCTGTGCTTATTTATTAGAATACTAATTATCCAAACACTACCTGTCTAGGTTCCGTTTCCATACGAGTGTAGTTTTACGGACACGATATTCCGACAACATTTACAGAAGAATGTTTCCATTACTAGCCGTAAATTAAAATACAATACAGTCTGTCAATGTTTGTCAGATTGTGGAAACACGAGGTAAGATGTGCACTATGTACGACTACTGTTCTCACTTATACTGTGGATATAAGTAGATTGTAATTGTCAAAGAAGCCGGCCGTACGGATTAGGCGATACAATTACGCTATATGAATATAAGCGACAATTCCAAATCGGTCGACTTGATTGACAGCGCTTTGGTTACGGATGCAATGTGTGATCGATTTCGGAAGCATGACAGTGATTATTTATTAGTTGATCTACGAGTATGTCTGTATATGGTGTGATTGGTAAAATGAGGAGTGACATTTGGGGAATTTATCAAATTGCTGATTGTACGCGAACAGTGGTCTACTTTTGGACATTGATATCTAATGACATGAGAATAGTTGGCTAGATGAGAACATGATAAAGAAATGTAATGCTGGGGTCATGTTTATTTTATTGTTAAAAATGTGCAATCGTGAACATTAAAAAACTTAAATCATTAACATTAACATTAAAAAACTCGTACTCAAAATCCTTGCTAAATCAATACGAATTGTGACCACATGTGCCTTTAACGTTATATTACTCGTTTTTACACTCTGTTAAACGTTAGTCTTCCTTTTATAACAGTTATTCAGGTGGAAAGTTTCAATGAGGTTTAAAATAAGTTAATCAATTTTAATACAATTAATCAATTTTGGGAGGATGAGAGTGCACGCTGCAATCCAACAGCCGCTGGGCGCGCTCGAGAGGCCACGTTACCCCTCTCTCACAGAAGACTACCTTGAAATGTGCTGCATTTCCCACTTTATCATATTCCCTAATGTACGTACGTGTTTTGGTAGTGAGTGAGATGTGTCAGAGCCCATTCCCATCCTATCCCTTCCCATTTTCCTAACCCTTTCTCCAAATCCATTCCTAGATCTCTAAAGGTAGGCAGCGTATCCGGGGTCTATTTTGGACTAATGTTGGCTAATATTTTGGCATGTATCGGGAATGTCTATGGGCGACAGTATCCACTTATCATCAGATGGACTGTATGCTCGTCTGCCGCTTTCGTCCATAAAAATGCAAAAGTATCGTTTTAAAGCGAAGTCCAGGAAATGTTTACTTTACTAGATAAAATATTTGAGAAAAAGGTGTATTTTCTGAAGAGTTCTCAATTAGGAAAATAATAATATACATTATATAAGTACATATATATTACTGATTTATATCTTAAAATGAGAAATCACCTAGTCATTGCAAATTGCATGTTTCGTCATCATACATCATAACTGGCAGGACATACTGATTGAACACTTTTGTCTTTAAGCATTGTGGTATAGACGACGAGAAGAGCCGACGCTTCGTTTTCCCAAATTTTAATGTTGTCCAGCCGACCTGAATGCTTCTATCGACCTCCTCACCAAAATGGGACTAGCCTAGCTGGATGGGATTCTGCAAGGTCGGCAGCGCACCCGCAAGCTCCCTGTTGTTGCAGGTGTCCATGGGCGGAGGTGACCTCTTACCACCGTGGCATACCCGCTCGTCTGCCATCTATTCTACATAAAAAAATGGTTTGCCTAAGGTAGACATATCAGAATCTAATAGTCAACAACAAAAATGTCACGCCTTCGACATTTACCAGTCCCGGAAGATCATGTTCATTGAACATGACTTTTGTCTTATTCTGAAACCATGAATCAACGAGACGTGAACGCGATGTTGTGTTAAGGCCGTTTAGCATCCAGCTCAAATCATACAATGAATCTATGATAACTATGTCAACGGCGAAACGAAGATGCGTGATGAACTCATCATTCACCCGAGATGAAAGAACAGTACAGTACTAATTACATAATGCCGGTCGGCCATTTTCGTGTCTTCGACCGTGATCGAACGCTTAGAGGTGAATACAGAGTATACAGTGTACCTATACACAGAGTGGTTACAACGTAACGTAATGAAGTCTGAAAGTGTGTTTGGGATGTTTGTTTCTTTTTTACTTATTTTGATCTTTTTTGATTATTCCGAATACGAATCACTCCGATCGGTATTATTTAATTTTCCGTACGTAAGTACCACAAGGTAACAGCGGTTGTTGACAGCAACCATAGAATTAAGCGAAGTCTGAAACATCCTGAAGCGTATATGCATTATGAACAATCTGAACTACGTAAGGTTGCAACAGTTTCGCTAATCTGTACAAGGTTCAAATAAAACCACGTTTTGCGTACTTAAGTTTATAGAGGTTATAAATCAAAAGCATAATCGACTGCGAAAATAGTTTAAGTATAACATGTTCCAGTTTAGTAGTTTGTATCAAGTTTTATCGTGAACAACGGCGCCATAAAATTCTCGGCATAGCGAGCATTGTTAGTTGTATATTTGGATTATTTGGGCGGAATGTACGACCGAGCCTCGGTAATGGTCTATAAAGACCTAAGAATAAATTTTAAGACATTTGAATATTAATTCTAAACATGTGAGCCGCAATCACAACAGTCTCGTTAACCTTAAAGTTAAGCCGCTTTGTCGCATTCTTCAAAATGCTTATGGTTGTTCGGTGGATCCGAGATACTATCGTTGTAAAAGCTTAGAATTTTACCTGATTTATGGCGGTATTAATAAATATACCGTTGTGACACCTACATACAAGTACGTTATCGGTTTTAGGTGACAAAATGTTTCGTCAACACTGTTCCTTTGTCTCCGTTTTCTTCATCATTTCGGGTCTTCATAAAGTGTTGTTCGAATAATAGGTAAGTGTATATATTTCTAGAATCGAGACGTATGCCATTAATTTATAAAAAGTCTGTAATTTCATTGCGTGACAATGGTGAAAATGAATGTCAAGCAGTATGGTTTTACAGTAACGAATTGCGCCGAATATTTTTTGTAAAATTAGGTAACATTTAGGGCGTACGATATCGGCTAGCTTTAGTTAGCACCAACGCATTTCTTCCCGTGGATGTCGTAAAAGACGACTAAGAGATAACACAAGCCCTGAGGAATTATACCACCTCTAAAAGAGTGGACTTGCCAAGCTGCTTGGCGAGCGTGCAGCGTGGCGTTTTAGGGCCATACATCCCTCAAGCACAAGACAATATGCATGAAGAGGCCCATGTCCAGCAGTGGACGTAAAGGGGCTGGTGACGGTAACTAACAGCTGGTGATTTTATTTTACTCTAAAGATACCACCTACATTTTTACGTCACGTTTCAATTTCAAGAGAAAATGTAAAGCAAGGTGATAGTTGAAGAATAAGCGTGAAACCGAGTAGACAGTGTAATAACATCGAACGTTTAAAGTCGACAGATGAAATGTCAGCAGAAAATTGGATTTTGTAAAATAAATATGTCGCAGTTGCTTTGAGTTAAACGTGACTTTCTCAAAAAGTATCCCAAGATGTTTGATATAGAGTGTAGTTTTCTGTGTTGTTTAACTTTCGTGAAGATATGACGAAAAGTTAATTTGAAGTGCAACTTTAGTGTCCACAAAAGAATTAATTTTTGTCCACCATGGTTGGCGGATTAATTCTTTTTTGTTGTTTTGTTCGCGTCTGTCTGCCTTTGAAAAGGCGTGAGGATTAAATTTGCAATGTTCCGTGTTCGAAGTACAACACCTTGTTAATATCTAAATATACATGTCAATCACCCGAGAATGTCTGTCATCGTGAGACTGTTGGAGAGAAATAATTACATTTCCGCAGCCAATATTATTTTATAAAAAAGTTAATGTGCTCGTACCCACTACTTATTTCGTTTGATTTTTGTTGTATTTTTAGATGGAGGAATTGTAATAATTGATACATTGTATGGTTATTTTATTATAAATGACTTAAGTAGCTATATCTGTTTTTCTCAGAGGAAAAAATCATGCATACTTTTTACTAAGCTACTTTTAATATCAATTTTAATAAGATACACTGGTTGGTGGTTTTATTGGGTATGGAATTCGTATCCACATTTTTATAATAAAGACTAGATTTTTGTATTTTGTTTTAATAAAGTCTTTGTTTTCATCTAAAACCTGTCTTATTGTGTGTGACGTGTTCGATGTGTTTTATTGTGTTCGATATTTTTGTTCTTACTTGTCTGTGAAGGCAAGTCTTTATTCTATTGTACTCAATTGGTAACTTAAATTTATTGTTTTTGTTTTTATACATAAATATAACAAATGTACAAAATGGTATTCTACGTTCGTCAACCTTGGAGTCAAACATATAAACAAAAGCGGGTTGTTAAATTATTGTAAAGGATAATTAAATAGACGAATTAGAAAATGCTTAAAAGTAAGTTTGCTTAAAAGGTTGTTTGTAATTCAGATGTAAACTGAAATACTACTTGACCGATTATAATATTTTTTTCACTTTTACGAGCAGGTAACTAAATTTATGCAGATGGACATAAATGAAGTCAGGGCGAGTATGTAGTTTATTGATACATAGGTTCATAGTTTAAAAATACAATTATTTATATTATATTTACAATAATATATCAAAGAGGGCATAAAAAACAGGTTAACAGTAAACACCTACTATTGGAAATATTGACATAACACCGTAGATAATAATTGATGTGAAGGAAAGAGAAAGTAAACGATTACAAAACAATAATGAAGGAAGTTTAATGAAATAAAACTGGCGTGTCCATTATTATTGATATCTTAGTCACAACTTGAACATCTCCTTTAATAGATATAAGGTACAAAAAATAAAATTCTCCAGTTTTAAAACTAACACAAAAAAGAAATAAACCTACTAAAAGTATTTTGATTAGCGATGATTTGTTATCGAACATTAAAATACACTAAAAGCCAATGATTTTATACTAAAAGCCTTTATCAAAATTATCTTGGGTGTGGTCCGCATTTCGCAGCGGTTCGATGATTGAGTCTCGGACACTCTCGAATGATTTTAGTGTCGTTCGTGTATATCCGCTAAGTGAACGAAAGAATGCACCTTGGGACAATAAAACTGGACGGTTCAAAACTTGAAGGGTTAATACGAAGATAATGTGAACCCACGCGCACTCGAAATACGGAATCTTGTGTCGCGTAACCCTTTTATATCACAACTGAGCGTGTTAGCATTATGGTGTTGTTTTTATTTTTAATAAAATATAAAGATTAAATAATTCTAAACGTTATCTATATGGAAGAGGGGATCTTTCAACCTACTCTTGGTACGAGACGGAGCTGTCTGGAACAAATGTTAAAGTAAGCGTATTTGAAAACCATTCTAAGCACAAAACTTGTAAGTTCTTAGATTCATCGTTCCTAAATATTATATTATTTCTTGCCCATTGTAATTAGGAAGATGTTACAGAAACAATTAAAAA
This sequence comes from Sesia apiformis, assembly GCA_914767545.1. Classification (NCBI taxonomy): domain Eukaryota; kingdom Metazoa; phylum Arthropoda; class Insecta; order Lepidoptera; family Sesiidae; genus Sesia; species Sesia apiformis. Next base: position 6,471,589 of record OU611958.1, read on the forward strand.
CACGAAGTCTGTATCTGCCATTAAAATACATTAGAATTAAAAAAAAAACTTTTATATATCTTCCGATACCAAGAAATATTTTCATTAGGGGCATAAATTAACACGTCTCGATACGGCCTGTCCACTCTTAATCATTTAGAAATGTATAAACAGTGTCTTTTTGGTGTTATTAAGGTAGTGATTTATGTGGACATGTGGTAGAGGCCAATAAATGTATCGATTTGATCCTGACCCTTGTTTTAAAAGCGAGCTTCATAAAATAAATACCGCTTGGACGGCCGGTAATGTTTTAGCCGTTCCATAGTCGAGCGAATTTTGCGAATAAAAATATTTGCTTTGTATCAAAAGCAAATGATTCATATCCCGGTTAAGTATACCCGTGTTCGTGAATGGATATCTAGTGGCACTATTTCAACAGCAATTCAGTTACATTATAGCTGGTCAAATAAATTCTATGAAGTGTGATTACGGAGCGCGTAAATTTTGTGTAAAGACCCCATATCTTTCATTAACCGTACGACAGTTTTAAGTGTACAGTGGTTTATTCAAATCGGGGACAAAACATGTCCTCTCGGAAAAGGACTTCTTCTGTGCGTCAACACTGACGGCCATTTGTGGCCATCTTTGGTAATTACAGTAAGGAATGGGAGACCGCTTCTTTCGCTCATGACATTGTTGCAATCATACTTAAATAAATAAAATTTTAATAAGTATTTTGTCAGACAGAGATTTCATTTCGTCGAAACCCTTGGAACAGTTTATGGAAATCGAAAAGAATTTAGTACCTTTTGATCAAACAGCTTAGTCTGCAGTTGTTTGGTCTTTTTACTGGTATTATTCAATTATTTGCATATTTAATCGCTCATATTTTTATCTGCACATCGCGGAATGATCGTTTAGTATGTATTAATTGCAGAGGATAACATCTCAGTGGGATATATTCAAGGAGGTTGTAATCATCAAAGAACATATTGAACACAACACAATATATTAAACATAAATTTAGACTCATATTTGAAATAAATATGCAAATAAAAATCTTTTATTGGATATAAATATTGAAAGTTATTAAGTTGCTCCTTGAGAAAGCTAATTAAAAGTCTGTAAAATTAAGTTCTTCTTATTATACGGAATGTTGGCGATAAGAAAATAGTACGTCTATCGATTATAATTAAACCTTTTTTTTAAATAGTTTTATTACTCTGCTGTATACTCTGTTATTACTCTGTTGATGTTAGAGTAACGTCAACACAGTCCGCGGACGGAACCGCGAGGTAGGCGAAGGAAATGGAAACACACCACACGACCGCAGCCCTGTTTTATCAGAAAGCATTTCACACAGAACTACTTTTATATAACGAACATAGGAATAACTAGAATGTAATCCAAAATGAAGTTATTGCATATATTCAGTGTAGAATTTTCTGTATATTACATTTTAAATTAAACATCAATATGTTTAATTAAGGCAGAGTTTTTACGGTATATTGATAATTGGGCCAATATACAACTTTGGTAATGCTTTTCTCGTAATGATATATTGCAGAAGAACTTTCTACCTTGTTAAATTATAGCTGACATTGTGTTGTTTATTGAAACGAAAGTTTTTTTCTTCAAATATGACAATGGTGCAATTAGTTCATTCTGCCAGTGTCAAGTTTTCTTCGTAATAAACAATTTCAAAGTGTAAAACGTATCCTGTCAATGTCTAGTCCCGTCGAAGTAAGTCAGGAGTCGCTCAGTAAAACGATAGTATGTTTACTAAGGATAGAAGAGGACTCCTTGGAAACACGAAAAACACAGTCCCATGCTTTCGTTTGATTACCACAAACACCACGCACGAAAATTACTTTGATGTTTTACTTTGAATATCACTATTAAAAAACAAAACCCCTAATACACATCTTTTACAATAATCAAACAAAACTCATCTTTACTTTCCATCTAAAAGGTCCCGAAAAGAAAGTTTACATATACAAATGTGAAGGAGGTTTGCATACGTATCGATGTCTTCTCTATTTTCGTTCACGATCGTGGGTAGTAAATACATTTTGTAAGCTTTACTTATCGGGAAGCAAAAGTGAATGGCGCGGATCTAAAGAGAGGACTGCAGGAGAAATACAGGTTGATGGTATGGTATTACTTCTTCTTGTATCTGTAATTTGCGTTTGTATTTGATTCCATTATTTACAAACATATCGCGTACCCGTATGTAACGTATCACTGTAAAACTGGCTTTGGAAAAGTATGTAGGTCGATTGTAGATCGGTTGGCCTTTCAACTAAAAACAGCAGTAGCTCAGTTACAGATAAGTTTGTGGGTTGTCGGATTGTACCAGTAATCAGTATGACTCAAGGGCCTCAAGGCAATGAAATCGAAATCCTCCGATTACTTTCACCGACCTTGAGCCGGGGGTATTGTTTAACATCGTTTAACTAATTGTCGGTTGTGTAATGCTCCGATCAAACTTGTGGTTGCTCAATGTATAAACCGCATTGTCGATGCGGGTAGTCGCCAATCCATTTAGAATTTTTATTAACGGAATTCAAAATTAATTCGTGCTACATTAAAAAGGTTTAGTTATTATAATTATTCTGTAATTAACCATTCTAGTTATTTGTAGGTTTAATTGTTTTAATTACTCTATAATTAACCAATTAAGCTGTGTGGCATTTGTCCTTCAATTGTTCCCTTTTTATTAGTGGCCTTATTGGGTCAAGCTGCGCTTGATTAACCAAAACTTGGTTTTAAATTATGTTAATCGATGATTGTTGCATGAGCCACTTTGTAGACCACACATTAGTAAATCCATGCTTTCACAGTTAGATTTCAATTTTATTTAATTTGACCAGTCAAGAGCGGTTTTAGTGGCCTTATTGGGCAAAGCCGCGCCTGACTGGTCAGTTTAATTCCTTAAATTGATTATATGTTGAAATTATTGTGTATACCGAAATTGTTTAGAATTGTAAAACTGTTTTAGAATTAGTAAGTATGTGTAAATTAATAAAAATTTTCATTTTTCATTTCCATATTTTTCTCAATTTCAGACATGTTTTTTTAACATACAGGCAGTCCTCGTTTTTATTTCATGTTAGGTACCAGTAATTGGTGACGAAAAACGAAACGACGTAAAACGAGACACATTTTTCCATATATTCATATGTAAAAAATGTAGTTAGGTTCTTATAAGTGAAAAAATACAATATTTTAAAAAATCAATCACATTCTTTTTATTTTCATCAATTTCTCTATAACATTTATAGGCGACAGAAATGTAAGATATTATTAACTTCAAAGCTTCTTTCAAAGTTGGGATCATTTGCTTCAAATACATATTTGCATTGCAGCTTGGATGTGATTAAAAGCTTCGATTTTTTTTTTAAAAGTTAATTGACCCGCCAACCGTTAACCCCCGCTGTACTACTTAGTAATACTCTATTATTTACCAAGACGTAAAACGAATCATAGACATTAAAACGAGGTAAAACGAAACGCCGTAAAACGAGGACTGCCTGTATTATAATATAATATATTAAATTAAAATATAACTTTAATATATAAATATAACTGGCATTTACAATTTATAATGGTTTGGTGTACGTTTGGGATTTAAATAAATAAAAAAAATACGCAAATATGTAAATGTTGTAGCAAAATATCTAATTAGCTTGGCGCCTAACTACAATAAAATTTAAGAAGCCAACAGGCATAATGATATTTAAGAGTCTATTTGTACAACACAACGGCATTGTTTTGTTTCGGAACTGCGATATATTGCGATCAATACCGCACAAGTAGTAATTACACTCGCATTTGTTAACAACATGTTGTAGGTGGTTCGAACCGTGATTTTGTAATTGAAAGATGAAAGGTGTAATTGAAGTTGGTAATAAAATGCTGTAATTGTAAAGATGATCTTATACTGCAACTAAATATTCTTTAATCTTTTTATTCTTAATATCTAATTTTTATTCCTTCTCAGATAATGGCGCATTATTTCAAGTGTAGATTTTAGTAGTTATCTAAGTTATCTAGTGTATTGAGGGGGAGAGTGCATGCTGCAATCCCATAGCCGTTGGGCGCGCTTGACTGGCCCCGTTACCCCTCTCTCACAGAAGACTACTTTGAAATGTACTGCATTTTTTTTTTTTATAGAGAAGAGGGCGGACGAGCAAGCGGTCTCACGTGATGGTAAGTGTTACCGCCGCCCATGCCCACCTGCAACACCAGAGGGTATGCGGGCGCGCCGCCGACCTTGCAAAATCCTATTCACAGCTTTCTTGAAGAACCCCATGTCGTAGTTTAATGGGAAGACCTCTTGAGGCAGTTCATTCCACAGCCTACGGGTTCGCGATATAAAATAATTTTTGGACCGAACAGTACGCGACACCTCCGTATCTAGGAAATGCGGATGGACCGCACTTCTGTGACGGGAGGTGCGGTTGTAGAAACCCGAGGTGGGAATTATATTGAACAATTCTTCAGAGCATTCCCCATTGTACAGGCGGTAGAACACACAGAGAGATGCAACGTCTCTCCGAACGCTGAGGGGTTCTAAACGCCCGTGAGAGTGGAATCGTTGACAATACGAACAGCACGTCGTTGGATGGAGTCAAATGGGTCTAATTGGTATTTCGGTGCGCCGGCCCAGAGATGTGAGCAATACTCCATATAGGGCCTCATCTGAGCTTTGTAAAGCATTAGGAGTTGCCCAGGGGTGAAGTACCGCTTCGCTCTGTTCAGCACACCGAGCTTTTTGGAGGCCATTTTGGCCTTACTTTCCAGATGACCTACTTTATCTTATTTCCCTTATGTACGCACGTGTTTCGGTAGTGAGTGAGATGTGCCAGAGCTCTTTCCGATCCTATCCCTCCCCGTTTTCCTAATCCTTTCTCCAAATTCATTATTATATCTCCAAAGGTAGGCAGCGCATCCGGGTAGGTACGTGCCAACATTTGTCATTTTGGACTAATGTTGGCATGTATTGCGGATGTCTATGAGCGACAGTATCAACTTACCATCAGGTGGACTGTATACTCGTCTGCCGACCTCTACCATAAAATAAAAGTTCAGAAACTATAGCACTAAACTTTCAAAATTTCTAGATTATAGCACACATTAATGTTTGTATTTAAATAGGCCGAAAATTAATACTAGTTTTGAATAATTGAAATAATAATTATTTTAAATTACTAAGAATGTCATCGCAGTCTGTTTGTGATTTGGGCGAGCACCTGATTTTGCCCGATTCCTGCGTGGTCTTCAATAAAAACCCTTTTTGGTACTTTTCGAACACTTTATTTTATTATTTTACACTTTAATAGGATTTTTAATCGAAGAGCCGAGGGGCTTAGAGATGTTAATTCAAACGCGTGCCGTGAGACAGAGAGCGAGAGAGAGAATGTGATAGAGAAGCGTATATTAGCGTTTAGAAATTGCATTCTGAAATGTGTTTTGAAACTAGTACTTTTATGTCTGTGTTGTTTATGATAATTAATAATTAAATCTCAAAAAATGTCCACAAGTTAACCTAAAATTAAATCACCAATTAACTTAAAATTAAATCATTATTTAAACTTGCTTCCATCAATTTACTAATCATCCCTTATTTTCTGTTGTTCATTCAATATTTCAAAATTATTTTTATTCGTTATGATTCTGTGCTACGCGTATCATACTTTCGTCTTACTTCTTAACCGGGGGTGTAACTCAGTGGTAGAGTGTCTGCTTCGCATGCTGAAAGTCCTGGGTTCAAGTCCCAGCACCTCCAATAGATATTTCTTTTTCATTTTTTATTAACCCATTTTTTTATTTTTTGTTACTTATTTGCAATTGATAGCGTATATTGTGGTGGATTGACATTGGAAAGTCAATGATTTCGACTAATGAAATGAGTCAATGTATTTACAAAATAAACATCCCTTCAAAGCGTATATCACAGTGTACGAGTATATCAAGCGTATATCGTAGAATAGACATAATTAAATGAGTTCAAAGTGAGAACGTGCATCACGCCCGAATGAACTGTCCGGCACAATTTGGCCGACGAGACAGAAATACGGCAGGGTAAAAAATTCCAGGGGTGAGGCAAGTTTGGTGGTGTATTTTATTTTTATCTTGTCTGAATAAGTGTATCTGAAAGCGTATTACTGCCGGTCTGCAGGAAAACTTAAATAATTAAATATGTGATATTTTCATTTTAATCTTTAATGTTTATTTTTGATATTTTAATGCATTTTGTTGTTTTTTGGATTAACAAGCTAAAGTGCCGGTGGCCAGACTGTATATGTCGCTGGAACGATAATTGTTAGAGGAGACAAAGTCCTCGACCGGAGACCAAGTATCGGGAATTGTAACGTGTGACGCCATCCGGCCAGGTGGGTTGACGACTTGAAGAAAACCGCCGGTATTGGCTGAATGAGAAGAGCCGAATATCGTGTGTGATTGCGAACACTGGGGTATCCAGCACTGAAGAGAAATAGGCTTATGATATGGTATCGTACGTATATGATGGCTATGTTTTCTTCTCCTTATTTCTGATATTTCAATGTATTATGTGCGAGTACTTTGTTGTCCGGAATAAAGTTTTATTTACTGTCGAATGATAGCCAATATTTTAAATATCTATTTAATTGTGGTAAACCATACGAGTGCAATCTTTTGACAACACATGACAAAGCTTATGGCATTATGTTTATTGCATTGCCCAACAAGTCCATGTCGCAGATTAATAATAATCGGCAAATAATGAAATTGATTATTTATGAAAAACAGAGATAGTTTTTCACAAATTATTCTGATTAATTCTGATTATTTCCATTGATTCTGATTATTTATGATCATTCTGATCTAGGGATTTCATAAAATAAAGTGCTTCAGTAAGCAAGCAGATAATTTATTGAATTTCTGTAGGGTAATTCATAGAGTAGTTATGTGATTTGAAATAATAAGTAGGCCTCACCCCTTCTACACTAAGAGAAGCCGGGATTTTATTTAAATATCTAGATTTCATCAGGAAAATTTGTGAAAAAGTAAGAATTCAATATGTGAAATTTAAATATGTGGAAAAACATTGAGATAGAGGGCTTGGAAGTGGCAAGTTACGAGAAGGACTACAAAGTAGAACATTCTTACTATTGCATGTGTGACAGATGACAATTACCCATATTTAACTAACCCATATTTGCTGAATTTGGAAAATTCCGTTTAATGTGGGTTCTTTTTCTTCTCTAGTTATTGAAACCACGAAATACATCAATTGCAACTACTGTATAATTGTTTTTGAAAATTCATATGTAAATGTAGCGCCCTTCGAAATCAGCTTAGCCTTATTTTGAAATTATTCTAATAGAATAGCTTTTATAATATCTAGCTAGAGGAAACCCTATTGTCTTTAACGTCATAAAGAATGGAAAACTTAATCTTTTCTTTAAATAACCAGCTAAAGTTATAATATGAAAGTAACCAGGAACGAGACTGTCACGAAACTTATGAAAGCTGACTAGACTTTTGCGCTGTGGTTTATAGTTAATATCTTAGGAGCTAACGGTTTCTATCGGAATGATATTTATACAAAATTCATATTATTTTGTTAAAATAATCATAAAAGAAAAAAAAACAGTACGAAATTAGGTGCATCGAATATACAATTATTTATAAAGAGACATTTGTAATGTAGATACTCTGCACATTCTCTATCTATAGATTGTAAAGATCATAAGGCACATTATAGGTATCTGTTTTCTTATTTTTTTTATAGTTCAACATTGATTTGTTCCTAACAGATTGTGTAGAATGTTGATATGAGACATGAGAGAAATGAAAAGAATGTTGAATTTATTCCGTACATCTCAGTATAGTAGTTTTGTTTTGCTCCTAACAGATTATGTAGGATGTTGACTGAAACACGAGAAAAATATCGAAATTATTCAGTATAAATTTACTATAAAAATGTTCATTTGTTTCCATTTTATCGAACAAGTGATTACATAAAATAAATAATTATTTTCGACACTTGAATTTTTCGGTGCGTAACTTATAGTGTGAAAATAAAGGCAGAAGGTGTACTACCAAATAATTCACGTTTTGTCGCAGCGAAATAGGCGATCTCCCAACTTCGTTGCACTCCAAAAAGGTTGAATTACAACATGCATATAAAATGCGCGTTCTGTCAAAGGGCTATTTGTCTTTTTCGAAATTGTAGCAACATTTCACGGCGATGTACTCACATTTTATCTTGCTCCTATTTTTCTATTTTCCCCGCTTGATGTATGGGACGCATTTCCGTACTTTCGAATCACTCCAGTATTCCCTTTTATGTTTCCGTGGCTTTAAAAATGTATTCCCAGTTAGGGCTGTACTGTGCGTGACTTCGGATGCGAAGATTTGTGAAACAACTATCAGAGACGCATAACTGGCGTGTTGTTTATAAATTACATTGTTTCTAGCAACATCATGAAAGATATTGTTTTGTTAATAGTACATTTTTGTATGGAAATGAACGTTGGAGTGCATTAAGAAAAAGTATAGAACTTTTTTAATCGCATGGGAAGTAGAGCACGGAAAACAATCGTTGTAGATTAAGAATTCCGTATCTGATAAGTTGCACATATTTTTGAAACATTTAGAGACTCTTATAATAAAAGGCGACTAAATAAATGCATAACCGATTTCTTTTCTTGTCGTCTGCTTCACTGCTTCACCATTTAAAATTATTTAACAATTATTGGTACCCGACAGACTTGATTACCGATATCGGCCTTACAATCTCAATAAGGTGTCGAATCACTATATAGGTCTCACAAAACCTTTTTATATAAGTGAAAAAGTTGAGTTTTTGTCAGCAGAAATAGGACTGACTTTGTCATACGAGTATAGCATGCCGTCTTTAAATTTTCGCTTTATATTTCTGCTATAATTAACCGAATGCTATAAAATTGTTGTTGTTGCTCTTTATTGTACGTGTAATGAATTGTTAAAATAAACATTACAATATTACCATAATTAAAAAAACGGGCTTATTCCTAAAACGAAATTGTACTTCAGTCTTTAGTCGGAGAAATCAATTTTACTTTCCCCTTAGCAATTTTATTATACCCCCAGTTTTGCGCGATAGAGTAGCTTAATAACAACATCCCATAATACACTTATTCATACATAATTTTCCTCTTCAGACGTGCTACACTTGCAAGAAACGCGTCTAACTCCTATCAGGCTATAAAATCTCATAACCGACCACACGCGGTGAGGCTTTTTGCACGCCGTTTTCTAGCAGCCGTGATGACCTTAGCGCATTTAGAAAACAAGTCTCATTATAATATTTCAATTCTATAAGAAGCATTTCAATGGGCGGTTGATATCGATCAGGCATTTCATCAACGCGACAGTGGCAGAGGCGGGCTTGATTGCATACTAGATAGAGAGAACAGTAGTCTATCTTAGAAGAAGTGTTTAAAAACAAGTCATTCAAATTGACTCGTCGTTCAGTTAAAGGTTTCGAGGAGGTTGGATAAGCTGTAGATTGCATTTGGATTTTCCGATTTGCATTCAGTTCATCTTTAATATTAATTTAATCAGAGTTGCTAAATAGGTTGTATCACCCTCGTCTCATGCGGATGATGGGGTTCATTCTATAACTGGAGATGAAGACAAATCTATATTAAAAAGTTTTTTTCAAATTCATTAGTAAATGAGGTAGATATGTGCTTGAAAGAATTTGAATCGAGGAGCTATCGCTATCTCACGCATGGTTATAACGACACTACTCGTACTATGGTAATGACGTCATTAAAACAGTGGTGCTTTCCTTTTTTAACTTGTGACTTCCAAGTTCTATAACTCAGATATTTTAATTTCATCGTATAAATTGATTACCTACTCGGTATCTTATGTAATTTAATCTGAAAATTATGTACAATAAAAGAAGTCTAATACCGTATTATGACTGAAAAATTAATGATTTTACACTTACACTTCAATAGAGATACCTGAAGCTGCTGTTAACAAGGAAGGCTAGGTTATTTATTGTTACTACCTTTTACTAGTTCTGACCTTGTGGTGTTGGTCGATTTTGGAATAGCAACTCCACATCGCTTCCCGTGGGTATTGTAAAAGGCTACAAAGGGGTCATAAAGCTGCTGCCACAAGCCCTGAGGAACTACACCCCCTCTCAAAGAGTGGTCTCGCAAACCCGGTTAGCCAGCGTGACGTTTTAAAGCCATGTGTACCTCATGCACAGACAATGTGCATAAGGAGCAGTGGACATGTCCAGCAGTGGACATGGGCTGGTACAAAGTTAAAAGGGCTTAAAGGGTTAAAAGTTAAATGATTACTAGTTCGGCGACACGTACTTTAAACCATCGAAAATATGACGTCTCGCCACGATCGTAAGACATTTCGGTAGCGGTATTATATTTCACTACCTACTCTTGGCCTCATATGATGTGTGGATTATCTCTCAACAAGGAAGAGATCGCGTTCGCTGATCTATCTCCACTCGTATGCCAATTAGCCAATTAGAGAGAGCAAACAACGCCAGTAGGTTTAGATAAGCGTATAGATAAGCGTTTCTCAGACTGTATAGAGAATGTATTGAAGGAATGATACATTTTTACCAATCTAGGATTCTACAACAAAAGGATTCGTATTGAATAGGAATTCTATAATACTTACAATAGTAATAGGATACAAATATACTTCATTATATAGTTTGTTACATTTATAAAAGGAAGCTGTGATTTTTTGAGAAGAAAATATAATTTTGCGCCCATTATTTCAAGGACTAAGAATGATCGTCTAAGTATTAAGAATAACTTATTAATAACATACATATATCGTACGACACATAGATCGAAATATTTGGTTATCTTTTAATAATTTGACAGCTTCTTATTAAAATATCAACAGAAAATAATTACAGGAGACATACGAACATTATATACTTAGATTACATTTCAATTACGATATCATTACTCTGACCAACTTTGTAAAAATCAAATTATTTGTTAAAATATGTATTTACAGATAATAATAGTTCAATCTGATTTAATGTTTTATGCAACAATGTAAAAATAACATACAAATATGGAAAAATATCGCATTTTTTCAGTTTCGATTCGAACGGCTTTAAATTAGAAAATAAAAGTCTAATTAGAAATTATATTAGCAAATAAAAAGTAATGCAAAAATATATATTGGGTTTTCAATTCAAATTATAATTTAACACTGGAATTCATTGTTTTATATAATATTTTGTTACGTTCCATGATATATAATTATGATATCTTGTAAACGTCGCGTTCAACTGCGATTTTACACCTAATGACGATAGTAAAAATCTTCTGATCCATTTTCTCAGTTAGGACATTAGTTGTATTCTTAATTTGAAGGTTATAATTAATTGCTAGTGTATATAGTACTATTAAGTTTAATGTTGCTGGTCGCGATAGCAATTTGTTTCGATGCAATACTAATTTACAAGAACTCAGCTTAATTTTCCAATTCGTAAACAGCTTATAGGAGATTTTAGAATTAGATAAGTGTCAGATAACAGTTTTGGTTATACAAAATGGACGCGATCAATTTGTGTTCTTGTGTACGTATTAATTTTAGAGTTAAGTAATTGTGCAACTGAGAAACTTATTAATCTTTGTTGGCTGCCCTTTAAATGAAAACTTTATAATTTTATATCACTGCTCTAATAAGGTAGCTTACATTGTCCTCCTTAGGAACAAGCATAAGTGCATTTTGATAATATTCGACAGATATGATGAATAATTAATGTAAAATTTTCAGTATTTACTTTAATATAAACTAGAGTTTCGGATAAACAAAAAGTATAACCATTATTTATTCTACAATTTATTTTACTTTTAATTTATGAATATAATATATTACTAAATATAATTACTGATCATGTCCGTTTTAGTTTATAAGAGAGGCCCATACATTAACAGTGAGTTATAAAACATATGATGATGTTAGATACACTTGGAAATAGTTTTGTCTCCAATAAGCCCATAACATTTTTTAAAAACACAACTAAGCATTATTGACTTTCTTAAACCTGTTTGATTAAACATCAGTTGGTTTCAAACGAAAGTGTGTATCCGATTAGAAAAGAAATAACTCATAGCTAACGCTTAATTTAGCGAGTAATTAGATGTTGGGGACGATGAGAATCGAGTTGACGATTCGTGAACGTTCACAGTAAAACTCGAATCACTTTCAATGATTGCTGTTAAGCTTTTGAATGAGCTGTCAAGTTAATTTTGTACAGCGACGTTCGGTTTAGAAGGGAGCAAGATGTGGGTGTTTGGTTGGAATTTGTGGTGAACAAAATTAGAAGTAGGTCTTTCATTTAATTACGTAATAAATTGTAAAAAAAAATAAGTAAACATTTTATTTACTTTAATAAGTGAGAAGAAACCCCCCAGTGATTTGCTAGGGGAGGCCTGTGCCCTGCAGTGAGACATTATAGACTGGTACAAGTACAAGTTAGACGAAAAATAATTTTGAGTAAATAGAAATTCATTGGAACTTTCTGTATTAGCTGTATATTGTTCTCAAACAAGTTATAAATTGATGGGTAATGTACCTTTGTAGGTAATTATCATGACTTATGTAGTCATTAGAATTATAATTTATTTTAATTATTAATATCAGGCTTATCCATTCTTTCCGGGACACCCTGTATATATATATATATATATATATATATATACAGGGTGTCCCGGAAAGAATGGATAAGCCTGAAACACCTTATAGTAGAGCTATTGGGGGCTCAAAATAAAATACAAAAAAAAATCTATCCCAAGTAGTATCTAAGATATGTCATTTAGAAAAAAAAATCATTTTTTTTTCACATTATTTTCCGTATCTCTGCACCACGGCTGCAAATAAATGAAATCCGTCGGTTTTTTGGTGTTATAATATTCTTCATGGACTATACCAATAGATATGCAGTAAATAGTATGAATAGTAATTACACTTTTTTTAAAAAAAAAAACTGAACTTCAATTTTCAGCATGAAATGCGGTAAATATTTTTTTTTGTAAAAGTTCAAGCGTCTTGGGTGTAAAAAAAATGTATGAAGACCTAAGTGGCCAACTATTTTAAAAAAATGCGTGTTTAATACAGATTTCAAAATGGTATCATACATCCTTTTACCTAATGTAAATACGAGGTTATTGCTATTAATGTGCAGAAGGAGTAAATTCGACTAAATTACAAAATTTAAAAAACTAGATCATTTCTTGTCTTAAACTGTACCTGATCCTAAGGGCTTCATAAAAAACAACGTTACACATTGAAAATACTTTATTTAACCTACTTTCACAGCGAGTTCAAGTTCAACCAAATGAAATTATTTTTTGATAATGTTTAAAATAGTTTCGTGAAGGTCGTGTACCCTTGATATTTGCTACCTGAGCGTGCTCTGCACTACCCCTCTTCATGTGATACAATGAGAGTTTGAGTTAGTTGAGTGTTAGCGAGCGAGAAAGAGTAAAATGTAATAAACAGCGCCGTTAATAAATAACTGGTAAGGTAAGCTTTTAGTGCGTCACTCGACTTGTTCGACATCCCATGTGTTTATTTCGTTTCCATTTCGCTAACGCACGTCACCCGGATTACCGCGTATTCATCAGAGTCCACGGTTGTTACTCGGAAGGAAGAATACCTGGCAGCGGTGTTGGTGGTACTAGCATTGGAAGAGTCGCTAATGTTGACATTGAAGAGACGGTGCTTGAGGAAATTGAACGAGATCCGTCTACCTCTACAAGAGCAATAGCACGACGCACGGGAATCGCAAAATCAATCGTGCACCGTGAATTGAAAAAAAATAAGTTCCACCCCTACCATATTAGACGCTTGCAAACTCTGCAACCGAGAGATTACCACGCAAGATTGCGTTTTTGCCGTCAGATGCTTGCGAAAATAGAACAAGATCCGAAATTTTTTAATAATATTCTGTGGAGCGATGAATCAACACTGAAGAGAAATGGATACTTCAACATGCACAATCTCCACAGCTGGCAACTATCGAATCCGCATCTAATGAGAGAAGACAGATCCCAGTACCAGTTCAAAATAAATTATTGAACCGGCATATTGAACGGAAAGATAATTGGCCCATTTGAACTGCCCGGGAACTTATCTGGCCAAAGCTATTTGGACTTTCTACGAAATGATCTGCCAAATTTAATGGAAGAAGTGCCCGAGGAGGTGAGAGAATCCCATTGGTTCCAAAATGATGGATGTCCTGCGCACTATGCAGTAAACGTTCGTGCGTATTGGAATTCCACATACGCAGATAGATGGATTGGCCGTCTGGGGCCCATTTTGTGGCCTCCACGTTCCCCGGACTTAAATCCGCTGGATTTTTTTTACTGGGGCTGCCTTAAAGAAGAGGTTTACTCCAAGCCGATTAGAAATTTAGAAGAGTTACGCAGCCGTGTCCGAGAAGCCGCTTCAAAAATTACTCACCGGCGTTATGCGCGACTGCTTAAAAGAGCTTTTATTCGGAGATGTCGGGCGTGTATCAGAGTCGGTGGCAGACAGTTTGAGCATTTACTGTAAATGTACACGTCAAATAAAGTTTTATTAATGTTTAACATTATTTTTTATTAAACCCTTATGGTCAGATACACTTTAAGACAAGAAATGATCTAGTTTTTTAAATTTTGTAATTTAGTCGAATTTACTCCTTCTGCACATTAATAGCAATAACCTCGTATTTACATTAGGTAAAAGGATGTATGATACCATTTTGAAATCTGTATTAAACACGCATTTTTTTAAAATAGTTGGCCACTTAGGTCCTCATACATTTTTTTTACACCCAAGACGCTTGAACTTTTACAAAAAAAAATATTTACCGCATTTCATGCTGAAAATTGAAGTTCAGTTTTTTCTTTAAAAAAAAATGTAATAGTTATTCATACTATTTACTGCATATCTATTGGTATAGTCCATGAAGAATATTATAACACCAAAAAACCGTCGGATTTCATTTAATTGTAGCCGTGGTGTAGAGATACATAAAATAATGTGAGAAGAAAATGATTTTTTTTTCTAAATGACATATCTTAGATACTACTTGGGATAGATTTTTTTTTGTATTTTATTTTGAGCGCCCAATAGCTCTAATATAAGGTGTTTCAGGCTTATCCATTCTTTCTGGGACACCCTGTATATATATATATAATATAAAATTATTTTAAGATTTCATAACGGAGCAGACGAAGTGGATACATGAAAGTGGCCCAAAACATAGTCAGATAAAAGTGTTAGGTAATCCTATCAGGATCTGTCAATCGATGTATTATCCATCGATATGTTGTAATTAGATTTTATTGTGAACACTTAAAAAGAATCCTCGAAAGTTCTTTCTTCTAGAAAAGCACAGCTCTCTGTTATTATAATGTTCAGTGATCGATAAATTACTGAAATACATTCGAAAAGGAAGACAGATAATGAAGAAATTTGACAACAAGCAAGTAGGAGCAATGTTATTCACTTAATCTACCCATCTAAGAAGAAAAGGTACTGGTGACATTTTTAACGAAAGCACAATAAAAATTATATTCGGAAATTGAAAATTTTGGTAAAAATATATACAAAAATGCATTTGTACTTTTTTTCTAAGGAGGGTAGTATTATAGTAATCTATTGAAAATATTAAAATATTAAATTACCGCCGCGGGTTTAAAGTATAAGCCAGCAACAGTGAACGGTGTCTGTAATCCGATTCCGAGATAGTTCACAAATACCTTACACATCTGTAGCACGAGTACTGAATTTGTGAACAATGGTATATACTAATGTACTCAAAAGTTCGTTTCGCAGAACGTTACTATCTAAAATTTAATATTGCCTTCAGATGTTTCAGAATATGGTTTGAATAGGCTATATTAGGTACTATTATTATAATGTTAGTATTTATTTGCATACATGTATAAATGCATAGTTTAAATTACGTAGTAATTATAATAATTAAAACTCTGTCAGGGTGTAACATTGGAAATTATACAAAAACTTTATATTTATTATTAGTTAGCGTGATGATTGTATTATTCATTTATTAATTATTATTTCCTTTATTAGGTCTTATGTTTGTACTTACTGAGTTTAGCAATTTATTTTTATACATCCGATTTATTATAAGTATTTATATACATCCTACTAAGGGATTCATTCATTCTATTTTGAAAGTCTCTGATTTTCATGTTTTTTTAAACGCCTTATTTGTTACAGAATCATTAACTGATGGGGTAGATGACAAATTGTCAAAATGGAGACAACGGAAGCGTAGTATGATACGCCCTTCGACCAAGTGAACTTAGAAAACCGTACTAGCTGGCTGAGAAGAGCGTAAGTTCATGTGAGGTAACGGGCCTTGGGAGATGCTTATATCAAATAGTAGAGACAGGCCGAAGGTGTGATATACTGTATACAAAATTATATATGTGTTCTCTTTAAATTCATAGATTCTATGCGTTCTGTAGGCCACCTGTATTGACGCTAGCGCCATCGAAATGCTTTGTCACTGTGTCTTTATTATTCATAAGGAACATTAATTTATAAGGTAGTTTTTGGACATGGTGTGTGTATTTATCGATTTTGATGTATTTATCTATGTAGAAGAAATACGAATTAAAGAATTACAACTCAAAGTGTAAAAAACTTCTTAGTCAATTTCAAGGAACTATTTAATAAAATTTTATCCATCTTCATGGTGAGATGAATAATTCTCTTACATTATTACACTGCATGAAGTCATGTTATCTCGTAAAGCATCTCTAGTTATCAATCTTCCAGTACAATCTACAAGTTTTGTAATAATTTTAATTTATCCTTCTCATAACAGACATAAACAGCAAACAGTAGGCTCTTTGCCGTCTTTTTCTTCTATAGTCGCAGCACTTTAATATTCTCGTAGAAACAATTTTTTACTATACGACCGATTGTTCGTATTCATAACTCAATAAGCACAATGTGCAGTATCCCATCGTTTGTCTACGGATCCGCGTTGCCACTTCGTTTTCAGACGTTTCAAAACGCACCAGCTATTCAATACAATCGTACAGAATACCATTCCATACTCGTATAAATTATCGAATATGTCAACGGTCGAGTACAGTAACGTGTGTAAAACTTCATTTGAATAACCCACTCGACAACATCAAGCCATACTCTCGTATATTTTAACCCGTCGGCTACCTTTATATGATTTTTTTTATTCCATTGTACAAGTCCGTTAATGTAGATAAGAAAATTGTATGACAAACATTTAATGAGATGTTTCGTGCATATAACGAGAGACAGGGGGCGTGTTTTATTGTTAATGTTTGCATATTGATTGCGTATGAATTATGTGTGTAGCAGCATATAGTATGTTGGGCTTCGTAATGAGGCAGGCTCAGCATTTAGACAGTATTCCTGCAACTTAAATATTGTATAACGCTTTTGTACTTAGTGAACTAGAAAGTAACGCAATTATCTGTAATCCGTATGAGACTAAATACACACTCATGGTGGAACAAATCCAAAAAAGAAATCAGATGGTTACAACCATCTAATACTTTTTTACGAAAACAATACGGATATTCTGTAAGCTTCCCTAATATGCCTCACATGTCGGGTTAAGGCAGGGGGAGAGTGTACGCTGCAATCCAACAGCCGCTGGGTGCAGTCGACTGGCCACGTTACCCCTATCTCACAGAAGACTACCTTGAAATGTACTGCATTTCCCACTTTAACTTATTTCCCTTATGTACGTACGTGTTTCGGTAGTATGTGAGATGTGCCAGAGCCCATTCCCATCCTATCTCTCCCCATTTTTCCAACCCTTTCTCCAGATACATTCCTATATCTCCAAAGGTAGGCAGGGCATCCGGGGTCGTGCCCACGTTTTTTATTTTGGACTAATGTTGGTATCTATCGCGGATATCTATGGGCGACAGTATCCACTTACCATCAGGTGGACTGTATGCTCGTCTGCCGCCTTCATCCATAAATAAAAATGTATTCAAGTATATTTTTATTGGGGATGGTTGGATACAACAATACTTTTGAACTGCGACATAATGTTGCTGTGGTGGTATGTACGGGGTGACACTGAAAGTTTTAGAATCTTAGAAATGAAACCAGATATAAAGATGAAATTTGTTTTATTGCTTTTCGGAGTATTCTCCACGACAATCGATACACTTTTTCATGCAATTAAACCATTGTGTGAAGCATTCAGTCCACCCTTCCTTAGATACCTCTTTGGTAACAGCCGTTTGGAAGGCCGTTACTGCCTCTTCTGCATTCATAAAAGTATTCCTTTGAGTTTATCTTTAATTTAAGGGAATAAATAAAACTGAGGTCGGGACTGTATGGCGGATGACCCATTAACTCTACATTTAAAGTACTCAAAAATTGATTCGTTTGTCTGGCGGAGTGAGTTGGGATATTGTCGTGATGGAGGATTATTCTGCTTCCTGGGCTTCATTATTACACTTTTTTGAAAACAGAAGCCAAGCAGCTGCTTACATACCACTCCGCAGTTACTGTTCTTTTTAGTCCTTTCTTCACTTCAGTCGGCAACTCTTCGAAAGGAAAGAGCTACTACACAGATTGCCTCTTAGTTTCATAGACTCATAGCAGTAGATTCAGCTTGCTTCACCTGTTACTATGTCAAAAACAGCATTTGATTCGAATTTTGCAAGTATTTGGAGACCCCATTCTGAGGGGTCCATCTAGCACAAAGATTCCTTACCCTTAGGTGATCGTGTAAAATAGTTTGAACTTGACTCATACCAATACCTAATGATACCCATATCTGCTGATATGTTGTTCGTTTATCTGCTTCAATCATGAGCAGTCGCAGGACGCCCCTTTCTAACATCGTTACTGAGGTGGGTACGACCACGTTAAAATTCACTGAACCATTTGTAAACAGTGGCACTGGATGGTACTTCAACTTTAAAGGCTAACTTAAGTCTTTCATAACTTTCTTTCTGGTTTGGACCGCAATAAAAGTCATAAAACATCATTGGACGAAAATGTTCTCTTGATAAATTCATTTGTCCGCATACACTTTGTTTTCAAATTACCGCCAGAAATAAAAAACAAATGACAGCTTTGAAAATTCAATGGCGTTTCACAAGCAAAGAGTTCTATTTTCAAAATTGGAATTTGTTTTCAACCTGGTAAGAGGTCGCAATTTTAATTCCACTTTGTTGGAGTCTGTGTTAATTCATGTGCCTGACAACTATTCTCGAGCTCGTTCGATGTGCCTGGATGTATGACTAAGTCGGCGAGACACGTCCCTCTCCCCCAAGCCCTGTAACTCCGCAATGATCTTATGCAGTATATAACACCCTGATTTGGATTTGTTTCACTGCACCTTGCAAACGTTTCGCAGGGAGGCAGTGAGTATTGAAATAGATTTTATTGTACTCTGTTAGCATAAGTTAAAGTTGTAAGGGGACCAAATAAGCGAATTGGTGGGAACGCCGTAAAGCCAACTCAGGTAAATAAATAAAGAACGCCGTTAAGTCTACTCAGGTAAATAAATAAATGTTTAAGTGAATTGAGAATTTACAGCGATTAACTTTTATACTGTTGGCATTAAACTATACTTAGTTCTTTTGATGTTTTACTCACCTTTTATTTTGTTGTTATTAACTTTTTAATGTACTTATCCGATAAGTAATTTTCGATTGAGATTAGACTCATAAAGATTTAAACTTCAAGAGATGGAAAACTATTTATTGTACTTCATAGATAGATACTGAAAGTGTGTTATCCAATAAACAAACTAATATTATCTTTTATTATACATTATCCCTTTCAAAGGTATATTCTTGTTTACTTTCATCTTAGTATTTTTTATAGCTCAACATATATTGTAGGTATAACAGAAGAACGAGCTACTCAAAATACATTGTAGTTCGGTGAGTTAAATTTATTGACAATGGAATATCACATTTAAATTTTTATATTTTTTGTATTTATCATTATCATTTAGATATTTTTTTTATTTAATTAGATGTCCACAATTAAAAAAAACATTATCTCGTAATTAAAAAAACATTATCTCCTATATTTAATGTATAATAAAAGTTGAGAAAATATCATTAATCGATTTAGTGTCAATTAAAATTTATGACATTCTTGGCAATTCCTGATATTCTTGGTCTTTCATAGTCTTTCATAATTACTTTCACAAAAGTAATGCCAAAAACGGACTTAATAGCTCATGCTATATTTCCTGCCTGTTAACCTTTGGGAAATAATTAAATAACAAATAAACTGTGTATATATAATTAACTACATATATGACAAAAAATGACATAACGGAAACTATACATGTACTTTTTTTTGTTTATTACTATATTACTATGTATTTACTTACTTATTTGATTTACAAGAATTGTTATACTGTGCATAATATTAAATATACCTACTGAATTAAAAGAAATGATAATAAATGAAATATATTTATATTTAATTTGCGCTAACTGTAGCTATTTAGACATCGATGAAGTCATTGATAGACATTGTCGGCGATTTAAGACTTCAAATACGCTGATTCACTATAAACACCGCAATTAATAAAAACTCCTTATATACTTTTATCTATTTATATACTCACATTAATGCAATCTTATACAAAATCAATAAAACAGCCACTTTAATTTTCAAAATACTCAAAAATATTAAAATTACAATGAAGTACGAAAGAAGATACTACATAAAATTGCGCTGGACACGAATGCAATTTTTAACCTGCGTGAGATTTTGCTGTGATTGTCCCGCATACCGTCAAAAGAGGACGAATTTCGATTGTGAATTTGTTTAATAAATCATCTTCAATATATTCTTGGAAGAGATTACATTGTGTTTGCGTATTGCTCCGAGAGGCTTTACGGCTCATTGTTGAGTTTAATCATTTCGATATTTCTTTAAGCGAAAAGACTCACGAGCTTCTTATCTTTTCGTGTCGTAATGAATGTAAAGGTATTTGTTATTTTATGGAATGGGGAGCAGATACAGACGGTTCGTTTGGTAAATTGATACTGAAAGGTTACGAAATATTCAATAAATGAGCATAGATGTTTTGTCAATTTTAATCTTTTCAGAAGCAAGGTATTCTTACTTAATTTGATTTTAAGTTACTTAACACGAAAAGGACTCATAAATTAGCCACGGAAGATCTATATTATACCTTTATCTATACCTATTCTATATTATTTATACCTTTTATATTACCTACCATATTAAAAACCATTAAGTACGTACTTAATGGTTTTTAATATGGTAGGTAATATAAAAGGTACACTATACGCCTGGTCGACAGCACCTATAATCCTATGGCTTCAGCGAAGTAATTGCGCCAGCATGCCGGACACCTTGCCACAGAGACCAAATTTGTACAACATGCTCAATACATAGACATGACGTAGAACACATATAATATGTAGTTTGTTTTTGAGTTTAGTTTAGTTTTTAGATTAAAGTATTTTCTTTTATTTTTTTTATGTTAATCTAAAATAAATATTAAAAAGGTACAGAATAAAGCAAAATAATAAAAAGTACAAAAGGAGTATTGACGATGTTTATTGACACAGTTCCGTTCAGAAGCATGTTTCTATAATAACATATTAAAAAAAAGATTTAGTGCGAAAGTCAGCATAATCATTTGATTCTAGATGGTTTAAAAGTCTGGACTAAAAATAAGTTAGTCTTTTTGGTGATCGAGTGGAACTCTATTGTCTTTAAACCGTTGTTAGAAGTGTCAAGTGTCAGGAAAAAGCAGGAAGTGTTTACTCTCGAGTCATACTCATAGGTCCGTGTAATACGTCGTCACAAAACGGTCTAAAACGTAAAAGGTCTAACACGGGAAATAATTAGATGTACACAAAAGGCTAATTAATATTTATATATTCGAAGCACAGAGGTGACGACGACGCCAGGCCCTTTGAAACTAAAAAAAAAACTAATCCAAAACACTCACCATAATAATGGTCCTACATATCTTGAATATAAAATAGCAACAAACAGAAGTAGATTCCAGTATGTATAATTCAGGTAACGAAGCAAGAGAGACCGGCGTATCTAATAAGGAATTTATTAGCTTATTACGATTGTTTTCTATTACGGAACAATGCATTTTTTATCGGAGACGAGGCGTGAGTTATTGTTCGAATTAGATACGACTAGAACCCTGTCCCGGTGTTGCACGGTCAGAAATTACATAATGTGCCCGGTGCGGTGCTAGCAGCACATAATTTATTGATAGACAAATTGATTTTACTTGAATTATTTTGAATTTAAGTGAAGAGTTGTCATTATAACTTTTTAAACTTTCGCGGTTTATACACATTTTACATTGTAAATCGGGTCTGAACGCGTATAATAAAGGTATTTGTTTACCTTTTATTGCTATTCGACGTTTCGGCATGGGTTACACCAGCCGTGGTCACTAGTTAACGTAGAGTAGGAATAACAGGTAAACAAATACCTTTATTATACGCATTTAGACCCGATTTAGAATATATAAAGAGTTGTCATTATACCATTATAAAATAAATATCAGAAATCAGTTCTTTTTGTACTAAATCGATTATTTTTATGAACATACACAAACTTTGGATTATACTTCGATATATATACTTTATTATACACCACAAAAATACAAGTGATTAGAAGTGCAATCGGCATCCTCGTTGCTAAAGCTTCCAGGCAATCTTTGGGTTGTTGTCAATACAGTATTGACCTGTTATGTAATGTCAGCAATTCTTCAATGCGTAAAATTCTTCAGCAGTTTTAAATGAATAAATATAGAGTGCTACGTGTAATAAGACCGGACCAGCAAACATGGAGATATTTAATTTTGTAATAACATTACGCGGTAGTTGTATCTAGTAAAGAAACATTCCGAAGTGAACCGACGACGCGCGAAATCTAAATGCGGTACATAATTAATAAAAACAAACTAAAACATCCGTCTGTCCATAAATTAACCGAAGCGGAAAGGGTCCGACGCATATCGAGGGACCTTTTAAGAAACCTGTACACACGAATGCCATTCCGTGGGCCATAGTTAAAATGCTCAAAGAATAGCTATTCATTAGTGGGTGCGAGAATGAGAATTCTTTGGGCACTCTGAATATTCCATTGGTTGGCTTGTATTGTCTTTAGAAAAATGCCTTGGTCGGCGTTGGTGCTAAATTATGTTAGGTGGATGACTACACAGCTCCTTGACAAAGACAGGTGGACCAGAGCTCGCGTCGACTTCGTTAGAGAAACTGTTTATGTGTGTGTGTTAAATTGTACGTGAACGGTTTAAACCAGTGTGTCACTCTCACTAGAGTTGTCATTGGAGCAACAAATGTGTGAGTGCACGTAAATACTCAAACACGAAATCGACGCAACGCACACATGTAAGTAAATTTATCCAGTAGATGCAGTGTGGATACAATTGATTTTATTGCCGCTAACGGGAACAATGGACAGTTATTGTTACGGCTCCAATAAATTGAGCACATTTAATTACGTTTAATTTCATTATAGCTTCTCTCTAACCGCTTCCTGAACGCTACGTAATTATTTCATCGTTACGTGTGTTATACTGCTTATTTTAGCTCTTTGTTATTTATTTGAATTATTGCAGTCAATATTTTTATATAGAATAAAGTTGGCATACGATTAGGAAGTTCGTATGATATACATGCCAAAAATAGAGTAAAGCTACAATATAATAAATGTGTTTGGAATTGGCGCGAGCATCTTTGCATACCCGCATTCATTGATTATTTGAAGCAACATTTTTTTTGTCCCCGCCATATTGAAGGCGGTTTGAGAATTTGATATTTTTGAGTAGTAACACGCGCTCGGCGGCGAGCAGAGTAAAATTGAGTTAAATTCACACCGCGGTCTCGGACAGTTGATTATTGATATTCGCGCCTATTAATAGGTCTTGTTCGCGATATCCTTGTGCCACGCGAGTGTTTTGGTTGGAATTGTTTGGGTGTGATTGTGCTTGTGGTTTGGAGTCATTTCTCGAGGTGATTTGCTGCCGGGTGTGAGTTGCCGAACGATAGCGGCCACCGGCTCACCACAGGACGAGACTTGGATTACTACACAAGTATTTATTGGGAATTTATGTATTTATTTATTCAATCACACTAAGATAGGTCACGTCTAGTAGGGACTAGCGTAGGAACACTTTCCAGATTTGTGCGTGGGCAAACCCACCTGGGGTAAGTGAGGCCTGTATATCCTATTATTGTGCTTACCCACCATTGTGGTGGTTATTGAGTAAGTTTACACATTTGGGCCCGTGTGCACATTCCTCGGGCTGCTTTCGCGTAACGCGAGGCAGGTGCGCGCCTAGTGTGCGCATCGTAAACATCTGATAGCAGAGCGTGGTTGATACCGTTGTCAACGATTTTTTTTTTGTTTTGTCATTATTCAATATTTGTTCGTGATAATTGTAACTTCACGTGTTGAGGGCCTTGCGTATATTGGGTCCACGCTCCTGCTACATCGTAAACAACTGGTAGCAGAGCGTGGTTTGATACCGTTACGTGATATTGATGATATTGATAATACCGTTAGGTAGTAGTTAATATTGATGACCTTTTGTCTTGTTTGTATATTGGTAATTTGGTTTAAATATTTGGTTTTTATTTTTTATTTTACGTTCACGGTTTGAAGGCTAGGCCCTACGTATATTTTGTATTCTGAAGATATTTTGAATCCACGCGTGCGACCTTTAGTAGCTGGCGACTTACCCACACGCGTTAATAATTTTTTTTGGAAATAACGCTTCACGTTTTTTTTGATAGCTGGACATTGTGGTTTTATTGAGTCCACGCTCGTATACATTTTTGGTTGCGTTTATTTAATTTGATAATTTAATTTGTTTTTTTTTTTTTGTTGTTGTTTTGTCAGGTAGTCTTAATTAATATTTTGGACGGTTACACCTTCTTGAAGACACATACGCACCCCTTTTGTTTTTTATTGTGCCTCCACTGCATTTTTGTTTTTTTTATTTTGTTATTTTTTTTTGTTATTGTAGTTTTTTTTTTTTTTGCTTTTATTTTTGTTTTTTACTTTTGGTTTTTGTTTTGTATTGCGTGCGTCCTGAGGTGTAGACATGTCTGTCAAGGTGACCTTTTCCACACATCAGTCCGCAATGACTGCGCAGCTGAGATGGTTTTCTTCTGCGGTTGCAATGGTCAACCGCCCGGACCGGAAGCAAGCCTTACTCGCCCGGGCGAGTGAAATGCCGGCCCGTTTGGTGGCGTTAGATAGGAGTTATGCTGAGGGCTTGACATTTATGGCGAATTTGGAAACGCCTGTACCGGACGAGCAGAAGCAGCGTTATGAAGCGGACTTTGGCCAGATTTACGATTTTGTGGACGCAATTAATGAGGCGGTCTCCCACATCTCAGCTCCCTCTGGTGGGGATTCACTTGTTGCACCCCACGCCTTGTTGGGTCGTCTCCCCACGCTCAACCTTCCCACCTTTGACGGTGATTTGGACCAGTGGTTGAGCTACTATGGGATGTTCAACAGTTTGGTGGACTCCCATACCGACCTGTCAGCTGCTCAAAAAATGGCGTACCTGTTGGCCTCCTTACAGGGAGAGGCTCTAGGCCTGGTACAGCACCTGAAGGTCGATGACAGCACCTACTCGACAGCCATGGATTTGTTGAAGCGCCGTTACCATAACGTGCGACTTTTGGCTGACACCCATGTGGGGCAAATTTTGAACCTGCCTAAGGTTGCCTGTGCGTCAGCCTTACGGACAGATATTGTTAACCCGGTTTTGGTGGCTGTTAACGCCTTAAGGCGATTGGATTTACCTGTGGACCAGTGGTCCTTTTTGCTGCTCCATATTGTGTTGGCGAAACTGCCTTTGGAGATGCGGCTGCGCTTTGAGCGACAATATGGTGGGGACAGCTCCACTCACTTGCCTTCCTATGAGGAACTCGAAAGGTTCCTCGAAGACGAGTGTCGCAGGGTGGATACCGTGGAGGGTTCCACTCTCTTGATGCCGCAGACTAGCGTTCGCCGAGAGCGACCACTGGCCCGACCGCAGGGTCCGCCGGTGAATAAGCAGTCACGGCCGAGATATGGGGTCTCCCAAGAGGAGTCCGTGGCTTGCAGATTCTGCAAGCGCTCCGGCCACCGGATGACTGCTTGTCACAAATTTGTGGCTTTGCGCGTAGCAGTGCGTCGACACATCGCCAAGGAGAGGCGATTGTGTTATCATTGTCTGGAGGGTCACTTCCAGCGAGAGTGTCCTCAGCCTCGTCCATGTGGACAATGTGGTGGTGCTCACCACGTCATTTTGTGTGCGAACCGCAACCAGGAGGGTGCTGGTGTTCGCGATGCTGAGCGACATTCGGGTGCTCACGCTGGTGGTGACAGTCCTGCCAGGTCCAGCGCCCAGGATCGAGCCCTTACGGGCGGGGGTAGGCGTTCGCCACCCCCTAGAGGCGCTGTTGGGTTTGCGGAGTACTCACCAGTCTACCGCAACCGGAGATTCTCCCCCCCGCTGTTGGAGCGACCGAGGTTGGAACGGCGTCCACCCCGCCTAGGAAGGCAGGCTGCAGCCCCCCTCTCATCCGCACATGTTGTGCAGGGTCGTCGCGGTGAGGGCAGGGTAGACAGTTATCGTCCCCTGCCGCACTCGGGGAGGGAGCCCTCACTCCGTAACTTCTCCCGCTAGGGACTCGCAGCTCACCACGCTGAGAACCCAGAGACCATCCTCTTGCCTACGGTCTCTGTGCGGGTATGGGACCCGAAGGGCAACTCGATTGTTGTTCGTGCCCTTTTGGACTCGGGTGCCCAGGGTTGTATAGTCTCAGCTTGGTTGGTGAGCCAATTGGACCTCTGTGTCGGTCCTTCTCCTTTCCCAGTCTACGGAGTGGGAAACGTTAAGGTGACCAATAGAGTTGGTCACACCTTTGTCGAATTTTCTCCAGTACCACTTGGAACCAGGAAAACCAAGATTCCGGTTATTGTGCTGGAGAATATATTGAGTCACCACCCGCGTATAAAGCTTCCTCCACCTGTCATAGCTTTGACAAAGGGTTTGGTTTTAGCTGACCCCATGTTTCATACTCCAGGTCCTGTTGACCTATTGTTGGGGAGTAATATTTTGGGACAGGTTTGTTCGGGGAGTTGGAGAGCTTTGCAGCCTGGTGGTTTGGTAGTGGTCCCCACGATTTTTGGTTCGGCATTGTTGGGCCCTATCCTTCCGGTTTCGACCGTGTTTTTTGCTGAGGATGGGCTACGTGTGGGATCCACGCTTTCTGACGCCGTTCAGAAGTTTTGGGAAGTGGAGGAACCTCCCTCTATGCCTAGATTGTGTCCAGAGGACGAAGAGTGTGAAAGCTTCTACCAGAGCAACACAGGTCGCCTCGCCTCTGGTCAGCTTGTCACCCGTCTTCCCTTTTTAGCGAATAGGCCTCCGCTTGGCGAGTCTCGGCAGTTGGCTGAACGAAGATTGGTCTCCATGGAACGTCGCATGAAGCGGGATCCGGAGCTTCGCCGGAAATATATTGAGTTCATGCGAGAATATGAGGATTTGGGACACATGTCTGTATCTAATATTGATTGGCGCTCAGTGGAGCATTACTTCCTTCCTCATCATGCCGTTTTGAAGACGCCAGGTGGCAAGATACGTGTAGTTTTTGATGGGTCAGCGCCTACTACTTCTGGTGTATCTTTGAATCAGTGTCTCCATGCCGGACCTAAACTACATCGAGACATTGGAGATATCCTCACTGGGTTTCGTCGTCATGCAATTGTGTTCGTCGCTGACATACGTCAGATGTTTAGACAGACGGTAATTCATCGCGATGACCGGCGATTCCAGCTGATTTTGTGGCGAGAGCATCCTGACGATCCCATGGTTGTCTATGAACTTCGTGTCAACACCTATGGTTTGCGTTCTAGTCCCTTCATTGCGATCCGCTCGCTCTTGGAGCTAGCTGAACGAGAGCGGATAAGGTTTCCTCGCGCGGCTGCCATTTTGAAAGAGGATATTTATGTTGACGACTGCTGTAGTGGGGCAGCAACTGTAGAAGAGGCTCTCGTCTTGCGGGACGAATTGATTGACCTCATGAAAGCTGGTGGCTATGAATTGCGAAAGTGGCTGTCGAATTCACCTCGGCTCCTTGCCGATTTGCCGGAGGAGCACCAGCAGAATCCCCATATCTTCCAGAATGTAGACAATCCTGACATGTTGGCTGTCCTTGGTGTCCAGTATAGACCAGTCCAGGATGTCTTCACTTATCATGTGGACCTACAGTCCCCGAAGTCTTGGTCGAAGCGATCAGTGTTGTCCACTGTCGCTCGGACTTATGATCCGAATGGTTGGATCAGTCCAGTCATTTTTTGGGCGAAATGTTTTTTGCAGAAATTATGGGCTGCCGAATTGTCGTGGGATGAGCCTCTTCATGGAGAGTTATTATTGGAATGGCTAGAGTTTGTGTCATCCCTCCCAGCTCTTAATCGGGTTTCCTTGCCCAGACGTTTCCTTCCGTCTGGAAAATATCGAGCTAGCCTTCATGGCTTTTGTGATGCTTCCGAGCGAGGATATGCAGCGGTTGTTTATCTACGCACAGTGGATGCTGCTGGACATGTTTTGGTCTCGCCGGTTCTAGCAAAGAGCAAGGTTGCGCCTATTCGCTCGCGTATGACAATACCGAAGCTAGAATTGTCAGGCGCCACTCTCTTGACTCGTCTCTTGAATCATGTCGTCGCTACTCTAGGGCGTTCCGTAGAGTTAGCAGACGTATTTGCATGGACAGACAGTCAAATTGTGCTTTGTTGGTTGCGAGCTTCTGTTCACACCTTGGAGGTGTTTGTGGCGAACCGTGCTTCCCAGATCCAGGCGTCGCAAGCTAGATTGATTTGGCGACATGTCCCTGGCGATATAAACCCAGCTGATTGTGCATCACGTGGATGCTCAGCCCTAGAGATTATTGGACATCCGTTGTGGTGGGGTCCGGACTGGCTGAAGGGACCAGTGTCAATTTGGCCTGCCTCACGGATCACTCTGGTTCAGCCTGCTATAGGCTTTGTAAGTTTACCAGTGGCCGATGATGCCGGGAGCGGCCAAGCAGCGGAATCATCATATGATCCCGATGTTTTGCTGGCCAGGTACAGCTCACTGGATAAACTTTTGAATGTGACATCTTGGGTTAGACGTTGGCGTCACAATGTTAAAAACCCACAGAATAAATTGTTGTCAGCCTTCATCTCGTCTGAGGAACGACATGAAGCGCTATTGAGTTGGATTCGCGTAGTCCAGTCTGTTAGCTACGCTTCAGAGTTAAAACTATGAAGGAAGGTCCCGCTAAATTGAAAGGCGCTATTGTGCGATTGAATCCCTTTGTGGATCCTTCGGGTCTACTGCGCGTGGGAGGTCGGCTTAGACATGCCAATTTGCCTCATGGTGTCCGCCATCCTCTTCTCTTGCCGAAAGATGGACATTTGGTGCGGTTGCTGGCGATTGATCGACACATCAAGAACTCCCATGCAGGCTGTAACGCACTGTTGGCGATTTTGCAACGCGAATTTTGGATTTTGTCGGCTAGACGACTCGTCCGGGGGGTCATTTTTCGTTGCATGTCTTGTTATAGGACTAAAGCTTCTACCATGCAACCCCAGATGGGCGATTTGCCCGCGGACCGAGTCTCTGAGTCTAGACCCTTTGCCACAGTTGGTACGGATTTTGCTGGTCCTTTTTTGGTGAAGTCATCTCAGCTTCGTAACGCTAAATCCGTAAAGGCATATTTGTGTGTTTTTGTGTGCCTGTCTACTAAGGCCACACACTTGGAAGTTGTGTCTGCTCTCTCCACAGAAGCCTTCGTAGCGGCCCTCAGCCGATTTGTATCCCGTAGGGGACTTCCTACTTTGATTAGGTCCGACAACGGAACTAATTTTCATGGGGCCAATAACTACTTAAGGGATGTGTGTGAGTTTCTTGAAGAGCAGAAAATGAATTTGGGTCGTGAGATGGCCCTCCGTGGGATAACTTGGCGCTTCGATCCGCCAGTTTGTCCGCACTGGGGTGGAATTTTTGAGGCCGTAGTTAAATCGGCAAAGACCCATTTGAGGCGCGTTATTGGTGAGACGATTCTCACATTTGAGGAACTCGCGACCGTGTTTGCGAAAGTTGAGGCCGTCCTCAACTCTCGACCGCTATGCCCACTTTCGTCGGATCCGAATGATTTGGAAGCCCTAACGCCGGGCCATTTTTTGATTGGTCAGCCACTCGTCGCTCTGCCAGAGTACCCTTGGACTGATGTGCCCAGTTCTCGTTTGTCGCGTTTTCAATTGCTCCAGCAACTCACTCAGAGTTTCTGGAAACGCTGGCACCTTGAATATTTGCACACTCTGCAGCAGCGCGTCAAGTGGACGGACAAAACGAATCCGCCGAAGGTTGGGGACCTCGTGTTGGTTAAAGATGCTAACCTACCGCCCTTGTGTTGGCGCCGGGGGCGCATTGTTAACCTTTTTCCGGGCTCTGATGGTGTTCCCAGGTTAGCCGAGGTCTTGGTGGGCGATTCTATTTTGAAGCGGGCCGTCGCGACATTATCCCGCTTACCCATTGATTAGCGACCCGAATACTTCGGCTCGGGACGGGGGATTGTTTGGAATTGGCGCGAGCATCTTTGCATACCCGCATTCATTGATTATTTGAAGCAACATTTTTTTTGTCCCCGCCATATTGAAGGCGGTTTGAGAATTTGATATTTTTGAGTAGTAACACGCGCTCGGCGGCGAGCAGAGTAAAATTGAGTTAAATTCACACCGCGGTCTCGGACAGTTGATTATTGATATTCGCGCCTATTAATAGGTCTTGTTCGCGATATCCTTGTGCCACGCGAGTGTTTTGGTTGGAATTGTTTGGGTGTGATTGTGCTTGTGGTTTGGAGTCATTTCTCGAGGTGATTTGCTGCCGGGTGTGAGTTGCCGAACGATAGCGGCCACCGGCTCACCACAGGACGAGACTTGGATTACTACACAAGTATTTATTGGGAATTTATGTATTTATTTATTCAATCACACTAAGATAGGTCACGTCTAGTAGGGACTAGCGTAGGAACACTTTCCAGATTTGTGCGTGGGCAAACCCACCTGGGGTAAGTGAGGCCTGTATATCCTATTATTGTGCTTACCCACCATTGTGGTGGTTATTGAGTAAGTTTAATACATTTGGGCCCGAGTGCACATTCCTCGGGCTGCTTTCGCGTAACGCGAGGCAGGTGCGCGCCTAGTGTGCGCATCGTAAACAAAATGTTATTTTTCTTAAGCATTGTTTTGCAATAGTTACAAGGATTTATTGTTTTAATATTAAAAAAATATATTGTGATATAGCTCAATAATATTTTTATGTGTATATAGATGAGTGAGACATTTTGATAATTTTAAGACTTTTAAACGAACTTGAACACGCTCTTTGATGTGTTCAGTAATTAAGTCCGTATTAAGGCTAACTGTGTCATTGCAACATTGGACCGCTGATTAAAACGACACGCGAGGCATTAAGAGCGTGTAAAATTATTCAGTGTCCTGTCGGAAGAGCACCGTAAAGTTTGCACTTTGCATATTTAAAGAAACACACGCCTTATCTGGCTCATCGGAGATTCCGCTCACAGATATTCCTGAGAGAAAAACGGAGCAAAGTGAAGGCCAGGATTCTTATGCTCGGATGCACGCATTAGGACAAAATTAAGTGCGGTTATGTGTACACCTGTCACATTAAAATGCCTCGGCTACTTCACACTGCAGGGAAAGGCTCCTCGCACGTTATATAAAGCTATTGGCACACAATCATTCGATTAATTCTTTTTCGCTGTTGTTTTTAGTCGCGCTGTCAATTCATCGCGTCAATTTACAACATCATTTAACTGTCTAGAGAGATTTATTTTACGAGTCAGAACACTTTGTACCGTGTGGATTTAAAACTTATTCAACTCGATAACATGGACTAGGTATTGTTTTTACATAAGTACAGGTTTTTAAAACTGAATCTTATTATCTCTATTTTAATTAATAGCACATCTGCTTCTTGAGGTTTCGGTAAACCAGCAATTATGGTCTTCTTCCAGATAATCTATACATATTACAAAACAGTAAAAGGGCTGCGTTTGTATATTAACTTAATTAAAAAAAAAATGGTGGTCTCTTTAGAAGCTACAGACCCCAAAACAGTAGTTTTTAAAAATTTTGTTTGTATGTTTGTCTGTTTGTTTGAGCATCACGTAAAAACTACTCGGTGTTTTATTAATGTATAGCTAAGTATCCAGAAGGAAAACTGGTATAATATCTGTCGCCTTCATATAACACAAGGAAGTGGATTTATAGAGAAAAAAAAATACTTAATAGAATTATTCAAAAACTACTGGATGGATTTCCATCCATGAAATCCACCATGTCGGTGTTTTTACAGGTGTTAAAAATCTTTTACAGCTGCTTAGTACACGCGAGCGAAGCCGCGGGTAGAAGCTAGCAAATTAAGAATTTCAGATAATTCCAGCCTTCTTATTTTTTAATACATTTCAGGTTATTTATCGTCTATTAATCTAATATACTTGAGTGGCTAATTGCTTCCAATAAAATCGTCATTCAATAATTTTAAACGAATTTTTAAAAAAAATCCTTTGATTTAATGCCTTGTCTACATTTTTAGCATTGATTTTGCCTTCAAATATTTATGTGGGTTGTGTGTTGGTATGTGTGTGTATTCGCAATTAGTTTTCCCTTCCTTTTGTAGCAAAATTCTTACCAGACGTATAAATTAATTTATTTTTAGGTAGTGACAGCAGCTCTAGTGGGCAGGACAACATTGTAGGGAGTAATCGAATGTCTAGACGACAACCAATCAACTCATGGGCGTAATGAGACCGGTTATACATGATTAAGATGATACCACATTTACCAATATCGTTCAAACGAGCTAAACAAACTGTAGACTTATTTGATTTATATGTCAATTATTTGGCACATCTGCATACCGAGTAGAGATGTTCCGAATATGTTGTTTTCGTATTCATTTTGGCAAATACTCGTCAATTT
Source organism: Sesia apiformis (assembly GCA_914767545.1). Lineage (NCBI taxonomy): Eukaryota > Metazoa > Arthropoda > Insecta > Lepidoptera > Sesiidae > Sesia > Sesia apiformis. The sequence continues at coordinate 6,504,688 of OU611958.1, forward strand.
TTAAACACTCGTGTTCGTACCAGTATTGGGCATTTTATAAACGAATACTTAAATACTAATCGAATAGTAAAAATCCACCGTGAGCAGTAGACAAAAAGAGATATTTTACACTTTACGGAAAAAATAAGAAAATACTTTAAGGAACAAAATCTTTCAGTTTTTTTAAAGTAAGCACTTACCTACCTAATTTTAAACTGAACTTAAGATCACTTACTATTTGAACTAAATAATTACTTACTTACTAATTTTACAAGTGCATGAGGAGTAGGTTAGTGAGTCAAATTGTTGTTATTCCTATTTGAGTTATAAAATTTTGTTTGTTTCTTACTATTCGGAACTTACCTAATATCAAGTCACAGTTGGAGATTTCCCAGCACAGATATTCTAGCGAGTATTTCGTCTTCACGTTTAGGACTTGGTGTCATAGGTGTGTCTGAATTTCTTATCACAGGACATCTTACTGTGGGAAGAGGTAGGTGTTTGTATTCGATGTATGCATGCTATTCTTTAAGTCGATACGATCAAGCGCTATTCAAGCGATACCTAAGCACTGAAGATTACTCGTCTGTACGGCTTTCCAGTTATTTTTTGTGAAGAAAATTGTCTGTTTCATAGTCAAGTTAATAAGTAGTATAATCAGAACTATAAGAATTTGCTGTTTTTAGAGGTTATCTCGTTAGATACTATTTTATTAATTTATTTAATATTACTTCACTAGAAGGTACAAAGGCAGCCTTTTTTATAGGAAGAAGGCGGCAGACGAGCACACAGTGCACCTGGTGGTAAGTGGATACTGTCGCTCAGATACTTGATGCGATATGGCAATGGCATTCTATAAAAGTCAACCGGGCCACGGTGGGACTAGAGAATATAAACGGGTGCAGAAGTAACTTTAAAGTACATATAATGATAACAAAATATTATTTTAAATAATAAATAGATCACAGGAATATTTATATTAATAATACATATTATATTATATGGATAAATAAATACAAATATCATAAAAAATAATACTAAATTTTAATGTTGTAAGAACTCAATTAAACCCTTGCTTGGGTCTTAAAATAAAACCAATGAAATCGATGGACGTTCATGTCCATCGATTTTTGTTTGTTTGTTTCTATAACCCTGACGACCACGATGTATTCCGGTTCTAGTCCGTAGGTATTTTTCATAACTTCCGTGGACGCGCTCCCAGATGAGTCAGACTAGTAAAAAATCCGTGGCGAGTTGATTCGTCTCGAGCATTGTGACCAATTAAATGTATGAACGGTCCAGCGGGCGTACGAGACGGAATCCCGCGGGAAGTGATCGTGCGACAGTCGACGTCCACCGGGTTACGCTTTGGCTTCGAAAATAAGACAAAAACTCGGTCACGTTTTTTGCTTCTCACCGTAGACACTAGAGGGCATAGAGGATGCAGTAGCGTAGGTTGGATAGTTCACTCTTGAGGTGGTGTAGTTACTCAGGGCTTGTGGTAGTCGCTTTGTTACACCTTAATTGCTCTTTACGACACCCATGGGGAGGGGTGGCCCTGTTCTAAGGCTGGCTCACACCATACATATGAACATTAGCATATTTTGTAAATTTATACTTATTTATTCCAATAAACAGAGCATAAAATTAAATATGTTCTTAAAATGAGTATCTCCTTTATCCATTTCAGGCATGCAAGATTATTTAATTTATCTCCACTTAATGATTTTAATGTAGATGGATGGATAGATCCTTTCAATATTGAATAGAACCAAAACTATATTAATTATTCACACAGTTTACTAATAAACTAGTTGACTAAATAAATAAGTCACAATTAATTAATTCATTTCCTCGTTTCATTTTAATTTTATAGTGTGAAATATGCATCGTTTGTGTGTTAAATATTCGAGGTTACTATTTATATTATTTTATGCCAGTGTGCCTTGTGGGACATTATTATATATTATAAATCTGCTAATCCTTTACATTTGTTGACTGTCTCATATCACGGTCTCATGATCACTCATGTGATAAGAATTTTTGCCTCAAAACACATGGGACGACCTGAAGAAGTTCGTCAGTGGTGGATGAGAAGAGCCGAAGATCGTGTGGTGGCGAATCTTGGGTGAGGCATATATTCAACAGTGCAGAGACATGGGCTCTTGTTATGGTACATTGCAAGAACTGGAGTGGACGTGGGCACATGGGATGTTGCTCGCTAAGAACACGCCCTGTGCACGAGACTGTTACCTAGACTGTCACATCTAAGGAAATATAACTATATGCTGTGTTTATCGATGCATTTGTGTGTATCGAATGGGTATCCAGCACTTGTATAAAGATGAGTTACTGTTTTTCTCTAAATACTGTGCTACTGTGCTGGTAGCGCACTATACCCGGCACTACCCTTAAAATAAGATGAGTATTACCTGATTAATTCACTTATAAATTTATTTTGTCTCGCTTTACCGGTTTAATGGGCTTGTCTTTCTTATAAGATTATCCTTCGGTGGTTGCTGGAGTAAAGTTTTATTTTTACGATGTTGGACTGCATTTATTGTACTTGAAATTACGACTAAAGTATAGAATATATTTTAAGAGTACAGTTCATATGTGTTTCAAATTTAATTAATATGCTTTGTAATGCTTGTCAGATACTGTATAGAAGAATCACGATTGGCAACGGAAGAATGTTTTAAGAAAAATAGGAATGACTTTTAACTTTTGACATTGTCTCACGTTTTCGTATATATTTATTTATTAAACGGATCTTAACGCGTATGTTTATCCCTTTTCTGACTCTCATGAGCTGATTTGAGCTAACACTCGTGACTATGGTTGATGTAACACAGCTGAAACGCTGAGTAAAATAAAAACGTAAACATCGCGAATGTATAATAAATAAAGTTAAAAAAATGTTTATTAATAATATAAAGATAATTTATTTAATATAAAATATAATTATGTTTATTTTTTTCTCCTGATGCCCCTGGAATAAGGTTTGCAATTCCAGAGGAATGCAAATATGATGTTGCCCTTTGGTATAAATACAATCAAAATTGTAAGGACAAATTCAAATTATAACTCGACAACTTATTTTCATAAAAAAATAAAACTTATTTCAAACTATGCCGTTAATTGGCTAATTAACAAGCTAAGGAACATATTTCATTATGATTCGCTCATTGTGCATCGATAAGTATCGTCTAGCTATCACTTATTTTAACTTAGAAGCTCATAAATAAAATACTAATAATAAATAAAAAACTAATACATAAAATATTTTTCTATTTTCTTTGTGTTCAAATTTATTTTTAACTTCAAAATCAAAAGTTGTTGCTGCAAATAATGTCTTAGCGAATAGTCGATTATACACTATTTTTAGAAAATCTTTTAGGAACAATTCGCGGTTTTCTAATTCCTAGAAATTAATGATTTGTTTTCAATTACTTTTTACCCATTATAACATTGTTACGCTTAAATTATCACGTATTTTGCAACAATGGCGTCTCAATGAACTTTTTATTTCTGGTTAAGTGTGACAATGTATTTTTTGCTCCGCCATTAAGGTTTTTTGCTATTGAAGTTCCTTTTCTGAATCATTGAAATGCTGATTAAACGGTATCATTCACTGTGTCCATTATTAGTCTTTGTTATTTTAACCTTTAAGGTGAAACATTTTTAAGGCGTTAAAGTTGGTCTTTGTTATATTGTCTTTGATGTGATAAAGTGTGATGTATTTTAGGCGAATAATATTTTAAGTTTGAATACTTAAATGTACATTTAAATAAAATTTGGGTTACTCTTCAACAAAATTTAACTACGCATTTAATTTTGCCGAAATGGTTGACTCTATAGCATTTTGAATTTGTATGTATTCACAGTTATTAAAGGTACTTTTAAATTTTAAAGGTAGGTACTGATTAGTATTTTTTGAGAGGTGATGATGGTGAGTGACTGGGTGTGAACAGAAATATCTTCTCTTACCCATATCTATACATTCTTATTTTATTTAAAAATCAACACTAAAATAGTCATATGTGTAATACAATGAAATACTATGAAAATGACACAGCCTAACACAATATTTTTAAGATTATTGTTTGTCTGTTTGTTCACGGATCATGCAACAACCACTTTGCCGATTTTAATGACAGCACAATAGTTTAGGATATAGCTCATGTTGTGAATTTTTTATAGGATGAATGTACCAGACAAGCAGACAGTTAACTAGTGAGTGGATACTGTCACTCATGGATTTTCGTGATACATGTTAATATCAGTCCAGAATGACTAATCTTTGTCTGTTTGTTCACGGAGCATGCAACAACCACTTTGCCGATTTTAATGACAGCACAATAGTTTAGGATATGGCTCATGTTGTGATTTTTTTATAGGATGAATGTACCAGACAAGCAGACAGTTAACTAGTGAGTGGATACTGTCACTCATGGATTTTCGTGATACATGTTAATATCAGTCCAGAATGACTAAATGTTGGCACGCTGTCGGATGCGTTGCCTGCTTTGGTGATTTAAGAATGGATTTATAAAAGACCTGGGAAAGTGGAAAACAGGAAGTTTAACAAGACGAGGAGTTACCTTCATCTCGCAATCCTCTTTGGGGAGATGGGGTGGAATGGAAGAGTATAATGAAATACGGAGTTTATTTTATTCCATTACACTCTTTATTCGATGGGATAAAAGCGGCCATACTGATCATATCTGACATATCTTACTCACTACCGAAACACGTATGTACATTGGGGGAATGCGATAGAGAGAATGTAGGATGTATTTTATTCCGATCCGTCATGTTCCCGCGGAAATCATAATAAAGTATATTCGAATCAAACTACGAGCTCAATCTCGAGCACAGCTTGTGAAAAATAACTCAATGACATTTGTATTGTCGGGGGTCATGAATTCTGCTACAATTTGTCGTCGCATTGTCGTGCCCTCGAACTCTGGTATCTGTGCATTAGAAAGGCTATAGTTTAAGCCCCACTTCGTGGTATACCGTTAGCATAATAGTAGCATTAATCATAATCTTTGGAGAGATTCGCCCGAGTACTTGAGATGATAGTTATTAACGCCATGTAATAAATATCGCCATGTTGATGAGGTAGGCGAGTAATTGAATTTTAAGAGGTCATTTCATTATTGTAATAAATTGCTGTAAATCTATGCTGTAATAGATGAACTCGTGTAGACAAGTGACTTATACTACAAATAATTTTAGTTACCAATAGATGTGGCGAAGCTTGATTATTAGATTTCTTTTGTGTATTTTTTTAAGTTAGCGCATAAAAAATCTATCTATATATAGGATTATAAATTATCACTAGCTCGCCCGTGAAGGAAAACGTGCTCGAAAATTTAAAGACGTTTATACTCACCAACAACCACTAGGCTCTCGTGGTGACTGGCAACTCCCTAAAGTTTTACTAGGGGAGGCCTTTCAGGCTGATATCGACACAATTGAAAGAAAATTAAATACCACCAAGGTGACACAACACACGATCTTTTGCTCTTTTCGTTCAGTCATTGTCGACGACTTTCTTTAAGTCGTCAGTTCACCTGACCGGCGGGTGTCCCACGCTGTTTCCCGGTACTGATAATAAGCGACTGGGCGGAGGAGTCCTTGAATAGAAAACATGTACCGATATTTTATTAGCAGAAATAAAATTACACAGTCACAAATTATGTAGCTCATGTCACTTAACGATCTTTATCGACTTATTTTTGCAAAAAATATCGGAAAGTAATCCATGTAAATCGTGCATATTGGACATGAAATGAATGGGCAAAGAAATCATATTCGATGTGAATCATAATGATAAAAAGGGCCTTAAATTATCGATAACAAGACGTAATTTCACTGCACTTGAATATAAAACACGGGCGGAGATGGGACACGCAATTATTTTTTTAACCCCCCACCAGGCACCGCTGGTCTGAAACGGTTAACAAGGTATTTGTCTTCAGAGGATTTAGTGTCTACTTCAATATTGTTCTGATAAATAACGAGTCCAATAAACGAGTTCCATACCATCAATATCTATTCTATACATATTATAATAAAATCATAATCATAACAAAGCCGTGTCTGTACATTTAGTATTTTTTTAAAAATATCATTGCAGTCTATTTACTATATACAGAGCCCGAAACAACATTTTTGGAATTTTTGTTTGTTTGTCTGCCTGAATGCGAATCACGTAAAAACCACTGGACATATTTTAATAAAACTTAGCATAATCGTAGCTTATGTAACGGGTTAACATTTAGGATACTTTTATCCAGATCTACTCTCCCACGGATTTCCCCGTGGGAGAGTTAGAGTTCCAACGGGAATCAAGCTAACTACATTTACGCTAACGTCTATGCGAATGAATTCGCGGAAACTGCTTGTCTTTATTAATATGACTCGTGATATATGTAGCTGTTATAAAATTTTTGTCTATAGTAGGACGCGTCTGGCTGTCATGTAGAAGTGACATGTATCATGTCTTGAGATATGTCATTTCGTATTTGTATTTGAAATGATTTAAAGCGCAGTGCCTATCGAATTAACTCTTCATCTATGTGCGACGTTATCGACCAGCGACATCAGTAGCGGACAAGTGGACAGCTAATCTGTCGTCTGCGTTTTATTTTACACAGGGTCTGACGGGCCCGGCCGCCTGTCACCGGTTAGAATCCGCGCCTCATCAATGGCTTTGAAATGTTACGAATGCCGATCATGTTTTTTAGTATTATTTTATCAAATAGTAGCAGCAGATAGTCCACTAGTTGGAATGTGATTTCTCTCTCTGTTTTGGCCTAATATCCCATCTCTTTTGGGGTCGGCTTGACTAGTTTTCATGTGCTATTCTCTGCGCTCTTTGGTCATTTCCAGGTTTGATCCCATCGTCTTCATGTCCTTTTGGATGGCTCCAATGCATGTCACCGGGGGATAGTCTGAGCCACTCTTAGGTTCTTTAATCTCTATGACTTTCTAGTCATGTTGCTGTCTTCTCGGCGCATGACGTGACCATTCCTAACAAATACACGCTCACACAAACACGCATGCACATCCTCTCACACATGGATGTACACGCAAAGCACATACACACACATACAAACACACACGAATGACAATAATAATTGTAAGGTATTTAATAAGTATTTGTATGTCTAGGAGATTTGTATTAGTTCGATGTATTTTTGCATTGTTCATTTTCTAAATTCTATGGCACTAATAAATAATTTCATTTCATTCCAGAGAAGGTGGATTTCTTCAAATTTGTTTGATATGGTAGCTAAGTAGGTACTCTAGACGTTGCTCGGATATCATCATTTCTGATTATGTCCAGCAGAGTAACTCCTCCAGCTCATCGTAACATTTTCAATTCCATCTGATCCATAAAGAAGAGTTGGTTGCACTGCTTTTTTGTATACGTTTGCTTTGGCATGGACGGATATTCTTGCATCCCGATCAAAAATATCCTTACTCCTATCAAAATAAATCTTGCCTTCTCTAGATTATTAATAGTTTTTAATTAAAAAAATATAAGTGATACTTGGTTCGCTTCATAAGTAGATTACCTAATTAAATTACTGTACAAGATTTAATCGATTCTAAATAGAATGAGTAACATAGGAACAGAAACAATGCAGATTCCCCTACACTGATTTGTAACACAATAAAATATCAATGTTTCTAGATAGCGCTCTGAGATATGCTGTACCATCTGCTGGTAATAAAAAATATTGCTTAATAACACGTTGTAAAGATCGTCTATTGCAAAAACTACGTATTGACGTGGGTGGCGCGGCGAACATTGAAATTAAAATATTTAGGCTCCGGGCCATAGATGCCATCTAATTAAGATTGTTAGACACTGGAAACGCCATTAAGTTGTCAAACAACGAGTAAACATTTCCAATATAGTGAATTGATCAGAATTCTCCGTTAAAATTGATGCTTTCATTATCAGTGAATACAACTAGGTCAGTTCACCATTATTTTTATTTTATTTGAATTTTATATATTTATTGGGGCTTGTATAAATATCATCATCATGGGCTTTTCAAGCTTTTATAATGATTCTGAATGGCTTTTTTTATTGAGAAGTTGCTAAATTAAGGATTTCGTTAATGGAGATTTAAAGGCTGTGTCATATGAATTGCTAATTTAATGTAATGATTTATTCAAAATTGGTAAAAAATATGAATATTTTAAAGTGTGAATTTATTTGAACACAAGATATTTTAAATTAGTAGATATAAATTAATATATTCAATATTCAAATAGAGCGTTTGAAATAATTTTTGTAATGGATATGAAGCGAACATTAAAACAATCGTCTTTGAAATTGAAAATTTGAATTTATCTACTAATTTATTTATCCATTATTTTACTAAATAATATTCTAATGCTTTTAAAATGTTTTCTATGAAACTGGTAACTTTAAGAGATGATAATACCAATCTTGTGAATTGTCAAATTACGTATAAGAAATGTAAAACATTCTATATATAAGTTTCTATAAATTTTCATTATTTTATTCTTAAAATACAATAAACCTGTAAGTGTTTTAAGGTTAACATAAAGATAATTGCAGTGCTTTACTCTAAAATCGGATGACGCACCGGTTTTATTATTCTATTCCTTTTGATCGAATACAAACGCTTCGTTGTCAGTTTTGTGACCGTTTGGATTCAAGCGTATTCGAGTTTTATGGAGGCATAAATATTGGAAGATGGACTTCGGGCGGACTCGAGCGCAGGCCCCGGGGATATGATTGCACTGTATAAAGAAACAGTAACTCAACTATTCTTTCTTGACTGTATTATACTATACCTGACAAATTGCGGCGTACAGCACATAAAAGTATAACGTTTATAAAACCAATTCTTACGACCTAAAGTGAATTTTAAAACGTCATCACGACTATTATATAATTTAATTTTGCTAGTTTGGTACCGGCTGATTTCTTTCTTTTTTTTTCTTTGGAAAACTTACGGCTAGTTACAATTTTATTCATTTACATGAACACTGAGGGTACTAAAAGTTTTCACATACAGTAGCTATACGAGAAGAAGCGATCACAATATTTTCTTTTAAGTGTAGTTACACTGTTACAAAAAGAGTCAAAATTTATATCAATACTAATTCCTCACATGCACGTAAAAAGATGGAACTTCTCTTCTATATCTTTGATTTAATTCATGTCACACTTGTTAACCTTAATAGAATTTGTATTGTTTATTTATATATTCTTAAACATAACAGAAAGTACAATACGGTTTATGAAAACCCGCATTGGTTTCTTTCTTCTTTCTAACATTCTTTATAGCGATTTCTCTAAGAATTCTGTAGCATACCCGCTCAGAACCCGCTCATTTGAGAAGAAAATATCTATGTCACTACGCCTCGCTAACATTTTATTCAGTAGGTACGTGACACTGGTGCATTACGTTGGAGGTTGGTACGAGATGGAACCTCTTCCAGTATGTATGTGGATGGATGAATGTAAATGTATTAGAATAATTATGTACATGTATTATTTCTATAAAATATTTATATTATGTAAGAATATAAATTTGTAAAATGTATTTCTGTCTAGGTACAATTTTTTAATATCACTTGTGATGCACCGTTTACTTTTTCTAATCATATTTACATGTCGCAGGTTGTTTGGAAGAGATTGCCTAACTACAATAAAACCGTTTAAATTCCTTTTTTTTTGTTTTATAGGGAAGGAAGCGGGCGAGCAAGCGGTCCCACGTAATGGTAAGTGTTACCGCCGCCCATGGACACCTGCAACACCAGGGGGTATGCCGCATTATTCTTTGAAAAGTTATATATGTTCAAGAGTGCTAGCCGTATTTAAAGCTCTTCAATGAAGATACACTACTGTTTGTTCTGTGTATCAGTGTATAACACAAACCGGTCATAATTTTTATTCGCCGCTTGGTGAACAATTTCGGTAAATTTGTTTGCTTGTACCATCTTTTGTTTGAGCATTAGCGTCGACGGAATTATGAATGTGATGTTAAATAATAATTATGACTGCCCTGTCGGACTGCATAACGAAGTCGCTACAAGGAGTTTATAATCGTATTTTCATATGTCGAAACTGCAATCATTTGCAATCAGCATGTAAGAGGAGTTATGGATTTTATTTCAACAACAAAAATCGATTCAAAAATATGGCAATGCACTTAAATGTTCGTTTACTTTAGGAATTTTGGCAAAAAACATTATCGAGAGATCTTACAACTGGATCTTGTTTTTACAATTTGGGAGGTTGAAGCTGCACGGTGTGGAAACACTTGACTCGACTAGACACGTTACCTCTCTCGCATAGAAGACTATCGTAAAATTTAATTGCATTTCCCAATTTATCTTACTCCCCCAATGTATGTCCGTGTTTCGGTAGTGAGTGAGTGATGCTAGAGACAAATCCCATCCCATTCTATTCTATCCCTCCCCATTATCCCAACCCTTGCGCCAAAACAATTCCTACATCTTCAAGGGTAGACAATGCATCCGGGGGAGTGCCAACGCTTGTCATTCTGGACTAATGTTGGCATGTATCGCGGATGTCCATAGGCCATAATATCCACCCAACACTAGGTGGACTGTATGCTAGTCTGTCGATTTCTTCGTCTATATAATAAAAGTTGAAGTAATTTTTTGGGTTACAAGATCTTAAACTACGGTAATACCGACAATAAGGTCCCTTTCTTCAAATAACGTCACATATAGCGTCATTTACAGGCGCCAATGCTTAACTCAGCAGATTTGGAATAGTATGTTATCTAAGTAACAAAAAATCGTCTAGCTGCTTAAAAATGGATTTTCTATGACCTTTAAACGGCTCTCCATTTCTTGGATCAAAAATTTCGATCTCTTGGCGATACAGGTTTCAAATGATGTATTGTTGCTTACTGTCCCACGCATCTTTAAAAGTACTGGCTGCCATCAGATATAGTTCGAGAATTAGCCATCCATCAAGTAATGATAATAGTATTTGACGGCCCCTTACGATTGTGTATTCGATAAATCATACCTCTACCTACATCGTAATGTAGATTAATACTGTTTGTAATGCCAAAAATTTTACAGTTAATCATGTTGATTTATTTACCGCGGCCTGGCCCGGTTTTGCTTGAGCGGTAATTGAAATAACAAGTTATAGTAGCCATAGTAATAAGGCTTGTTTCTTTTTTTATGGAAAAAACGTGGGAGATTAGCAGATAGTCCACCTGGTCATGCCAAGATTGACCAAAGTTGGCAGATCCTCAGAAAGGTTGCCATTTGAGGTTTTGGAGTGAATATTGGAAAAAGGATTTTTTTTTGTTATAGTAAGAAGGCGGCAGACGCGGCCGGATGCGCTGTCAACCTTCTCAGATGTAGCAATTAATTTGAAGTAACGATTGGGTTAACGAGGGGTGGGGGGGGGGGGGGCAGGGAAAGAAGGGGATGGGGATGGGCTCTGGCATATCTCACTCACTACCGAAATACGTACAGAAATAGGATTTAGTGGAAAATACAGTACATTCAAGATCGTCTTCTGTGAGAGAGGGGTAACGTGGCCAGTGAAGTGCGCCCAGCGGCTGTTGGATTGCAGCGTGCACCTTTCCTCTGTATAAAGTTAAGGAGAATAAAGAATAAATAAAACAGGATGAAGAGTTACAATTAATAATGAATTAGACTCGTTCTCTTCCTTGGGGAAAAATGAGTTGGGGAGCAGGAAATGTAATGGAATGGAAGACTTTTCTTATCCTATTTTCTTATATTCGATGAGTCAGGACAGGTTCTGATATATTTTACTCACTCTCGAATCACGTTAGAATGTTTCCGGCATGTAGTCTTCTCTAAGAGGGCGGTAATTCCGCCACTTGGGCACGTCCAGTCGGCGTAGGATGCACGAGCGCCATTTACAATAATTACTTGGTGTTTACTGATCAATTGTGAATATAACCGTAACCAGAATTTTTATCGTCCACTGCCGAACTTGGGCCTCAGATGTTGTACAAAACAATCTGAGGGATGTACGGCTTTAAAACTCCATGCTGGTCAAGCGGGTTGGCGTGTCCACACTTTTAGAGGTGCTGTAGTTCCTCAAGGCTTGGGGAGCCGCTTTGTATCCTTTAGTCGACATTTACAATAGCCACGGGCAGAGATGAAGTGATGCTATTCTAAAGCCGGCCGACATAACACGCCCAAACCTATACAAGATTGACTGGGAGATAATACTTCTAAGCATTAAGTCCGCCTTTCGTTACTGTGTGCAATAAACAACATTTTTCTTATAGAAAAAGGCAGCATAACAGCATACAGTGGTAAGTTGATGGATGCCAAGATCAGTCCAGAATGACAGACGTTGGCAAGCCCCTCGATGCGCTGCCTACTTTCCCAGATTAAGGAATGGATTGGGAGAAAGGGCTGGGAAAATGGGAAGGGATAGGATAGGATGGGATGGGAATGGGCTCTGGCATATCTCACTCACTACCGAAACACGTACGTACGATACGTTGGGGAAATACGATAAAGTAGGAATTGCAGTACATTTCAAGGTAGTCTTCTGTTAGATAGTAGTAACATGGCCAGTCGAGTGCGCACAGCCGCTGTGGGAATGGGTATGGGGAGTAGGTAGAAATCCCATATCCCGACTTGCAACCATTTTGATGCAGTCCTTCTGCTTTGACTATTTCAAAGCAAGTAGTTGCATCTTATTAGTAGAATGGAGTATTTTTTATTTGACTTTTTACTTTACTAGGCACTAAAATTCATCTCTACGACTATACTGGTGGAATACTTAGCTCATTTTAGAGTTTCAAAATTATTCGTGATCCAATCAATAAATAACCAATTTGCCATGTGATCGCTGCCTAACTTCGTGATGCAATTACCAACATTTTAGTCATCTGTTATCTTTTAAAGTATATCTGCTCAAAGTGTACACTTTTGTGTGATTGCCGTGCACGTAAAGCGTGAACTACTTAAAAAACAATCATCATTAGTTGTCTGCAATTGCTTGATAGACGCAATTTAAAACAATTACGTTGAATTGGAACGGCGTATTTGTTCTCAAAAAGTGGCACAAAGATTTTCATTAGAACACTTTACGAATGTTTATTGAATTACATGTCTGGTTATGTTGGCTGTCAATTATTATTATGGCATGAGTGATTCGCCGTTTCGGAATTCTTTTAGTATGTTTGAATCGGCTATTATTAATTCACGTTTCGGACGCACCAAAATTAGTGTTAACGGAATCCATTTTGTCAAAACTGAAAAACACAAATCATAATATAACAATGAGCAAGAACAACGACGAAATTCGCTATTTTTTACAAGCTTTTATTCAACTCGACTTGTTAGTATGTCAAATTTTGCAACTGAATTTTAAACCAGTTCCACCTAACCGATTGAGCTGAAATTTTGCACACACTTTTGGGGCTGGCGACAATACAATCTAGTACCTATACTCAGTTATATATATATTTTTAAAATGGCTGCCGCTACAAGGTGGCGGATTACCAAATTAAAGGGTTCGTCAAGCAGAATACGTGAAGTCATTCTAATTTGTATAAATAATATAAAAAAAAACGTTTTTAAAACAAGCTCTTATTCAAGCAATGTACTAAAACGAATAAAAAATAATAATATAAAAAAACGTTTTGTAAAAACAAGCTTTTTGAAAGTCATGTACTAAAACGAATAAAATAAGTTTATATTGAATTATTTGTGGTAAATGGTACCTAAAAATGGTACCTACTTTTATGAATATTTCGCGACAATCTTTTTGAGAATAAATAATTCAATATATTTTATTTTATTCGCTTTAGTACATAGCTTGCATAAAAGATTGTTTATTAAAAACGTTTTTTATATTATTTTAATTTTATTTTTTACCTAAAAGAAAAAGTATGACGAATTCAAAAAAAGCTCGTGATTTTTCTTTACGATATCTTTAAAACTGACGAAATTACAACCTTTGAAAGTTGAATGTTGACCGAGCAGCTTTTGACGTCACGATACATTTACATACAACGATATATCGTTGAGTAGTGTTAGTATGAAACTACAAATTTTGTCTTAAGATTGTTTTTTCTAAAATGTATATACGAAACTAGCTGAATGTCCTGTTTAAATATTCTAACGTAAGGTATTTTAAGGATTGTATTTATATATTGTGACGTTATCATCGCGAGTACCGCGTTCGAAAGCTTGAATAGATCACGATAATTTTCCCGCGCATTTCAAAATTTTTCTCACCATATGTTATCGTACATTTTTAATGAAATACGACTAACCCGCTAGTTCTAAACCTAGTAAATCTCTCCACTGCTCCTGTGTTATACCTATAGCTCTACTTCAAACTGATTCGTTGACTAGTATATCAAATTAGCTTGGTAGTTAAACTTGTAAAAAAATATCTACTGCTAACAAACAACCAGCTAACAAACATCTAATTGAATACTGAGGAACTTATAGCAATATTAGTAGTCTACTAACTCTAAAATTGACGATATTAAACGAACAGAATCTGCTTCGTGAGAGCTTTACGTGTGTGGATCAACACTAGAAAACAACCTTTAAACTTGTCTCATTCAACATAGACACATATCCGATAATCAACAACATGTGTACTTGCAACGGCAATTGTGTTATTCGTGATCTAAGATTTGGACGCCCCACATTCGAAGGCAGAGCGCCATACACCGGATCTAATCAAATTTATACGGTACATATCTCACAACACATTTGTCAAGACCACTGGCGCGGTGTAATTACTCATCTCCGACAAATTGATATTAAAACCAGTAATATATTAGGTGCTTACCTATGAAATGACCGATTTGTATGAGAAACTGAAGAAAATTTTTCTTATACAAATATTTATTATGTCAGTCGAAATATTGATCCATATTATCTACACACTTTCACTACCCCACGGGTAAAAGTCTCGTGGATGGAGTATCTATGAATTCTTCAAAAGCCCTAATCAAGACTACTTCAGAATCAAATGTTTTTCTTTGCAAATTGTTGTCTAAATTTCGAAAGAAATGGAAATTTGTCGGGACAAGGTCCGGTGAGTATGGCGAGTGAGCGAGAGTCTCCAGATCCAGCTCTTGAAGTTTAAAACTGTTATATGAGAAGTGTGAGGGCGGGCATTGTCATGTAGAAGAGAAGTGGACATGAGCGATTGACCAAACTAGATTGCTTTGTTGCCAGCTTCTCCATCATCGTCTGCAGCGCAGCTCTTTATACTACACATCTGCATTAATCGTTTGACCGGCTCGCAAGAAACTGTGGTGGACAACACTGGCACAGGACCACCAAACTGACACCAGTAGCATTTTCTTAGTTATTTTACGTTTTGGACATTGTTGGAATGCAACTCCTGGATCCAGCCACTGATACGAACGTTTGCGGTTATGGTACAGGATCCATTTCTAATTACAAGTCATGATGCGATTTAAAATTCCTCTGTCGTTATCGTCGACGCGTTGTTGTCGCTGACGTTCGTTCAGTTCATACGGTACCCACTTTTCGAACTTCTTTATTTTGGCGATTTGACGCAGATGAACCAACATTGTTTTATCACTAATACCAAACTCTGCTGCTAACTCAGCTGTACTTTGAGATGGATCTGCTTCCACTATAGCCTTTATTAACCTTGTTCGTCGGTCGCCCGTAGGACTCATCCTTAAAATTGAAATTTCCAGAACGGAACCATTTAATCCATCGACGCACGGTGCGATCGTTTGTGGTGTTTGGCCCATACACACTATTGATATTGTGAGCTGTCTGACTTGCGTTGGTGCCGGGACGAAACTCATATTCAAAAATAGTACGAATTTTCAATTTATCCATTTTATTCTCAAGACAATCACAGGAACAAAATTTAGGTACAGAAAAACAAACGAAATACTGATTTTGAAATAAGAATATTGTAGCTATTAGATTCATTTTGTTTTATTTTGAAATTCGAATTAGGACAGAAGATATCGAAACTCAAAGTGGCCAGTAATACAATCGGTCATTTCATAGGTAAGCACCTAATAGTTATGCAAGTGAAGTGTATGGTCATTTCCGAGCGACCACGAATTGTGATTGGTGGTGGGAAACAACTTTGACATGGAACGAGATATGAATCTACACAACTTTATTCGTTGCCTGTATGTTCGAGTCTTGATGTGACGTAGATTAATTATTATATTCCGACATCTAAATTATAAGGACCTGTACAAAAAATGGAATTATTAGACTTATTAAAATTAAAGCATGATGAAATTTTGGATTGTCTTTTATAGAAAGGGGGTGACAGACGAGCAGACAGCCCATCCAATGGACATCATGAAAAACTTTAGCACGTCCCAGAATGCATTGCCTTTGGAGACTTACAAATGCATTTGGAGGAAGGGTTGAGAAAGGGAAACAGAAAGTATAACGGAACAAGGGGTTTTCCTCATCACATTAATTAGAGCTTGCAATTCCTTGAGGGGGATGTGGTAGGATTGGGAATCGAAGAGTTTAATAGAATAAGGGGCCATATCTTTAGTGTTATCTCATTGTACTTCCTCTTATTCATTGAATAAACGGGGATAGGATAGGATGGGATGTTATTGGGTTCTGGCATATCTCACTTACTACCGAAACTCCTACGTACAGTGGAGGAATATGATAGGGGGAATTGTAGTACAGTTTATGGCAGTCTTCTGTGAGAGGGGGGGTAAATTGGGCAGTCGAGTGCGCTTAGCGGTTGTGGAATTTCACCACATACACTCCCATCCACCTACTTATAAAATGAGTTTTGGATTTATCTTAGCTCTAAAGGGGCAAATAACATGATATAATCTGTTTCATACGCAAGAAGCGACGGATAAAGTTCCATAGTATATTCCATAAAGTCGGGATAGTATATTCCATTAGAAATATAATACGACAATGGCGTATCCAACAATGAAGTAGAAGATATTGTAACGGACATGACATTTGATAGAAATCAGTGCGGTTCATTCATCATTTAGAGCTTCGGTATCGGTGGGAGTGAAATTAAATATGGCGGTTAGATAAACAAAGTTCTCACGATAGTATCTGGCCTGTTTATGAGCTCACGTTATACTAACAATATCAACTATTATATACAACTATTATAATTATAATTTTATAGGTCTTTTTATACTCGTTAAATTATTGAAAATGTCAACGTTAAGTAAGTGATTTAGCTTGGCTTTGAAATTCTAATTTTTGCTTTGGGAACAATGCGTTTTGAGTTATGATAAAATATAATTATGAAGATCATACAAAATATGTGTGGGTACGGTATCGGGCTCTCGCGTTTCTGTTACAGTCAGATTAGTGCTATTACACTATTACATTTGTTTGAAAAACAAATGCGAATTTGTTTAAAAATCAAATGCTTACAATCTATACTTTAAGTACCTTAACTTACTTTAAGTACGATGTTTTCCTTTCATCGCCGAGATAGTGACAATTGTTTTTAAAATGCGAACTTAAGTAGTGGCTCAGTGGTACAGGCCGAGGATTTTGAACTCACAACCACACGAATGTGCTCCGCAGTGGGACATTAGAGGCTGATACAAATACTCTAGTACACGATACTGCGTGGTGACGGCAGTGAATATTATTGCGTGAATATTATTGTATTTATGGATTACTTAATTGTGGTAACTTGTACAGTTCTATTATATTCAGAATACAGTTGTACAATTTACGACAATTTTGTTAAACATAATTTATTTATTTACTCGTACTGATACATTTTGATTACAGTACTTACATTGTAAACATTTACAGCTTTAGCAGAAGACTGCATATCGTTATTATGCGTAATAAAATTAGCCGCAATAATAATAAAGGCTTCAACTAGCAAGGATATAGAAGGATATGAGGGTGCATTCTGCAATCCAACAGCCGCTGGGCACACTTGCCCACGTTACCCTTCTCTCACCGAAGACTACATTGAAATGTACTGCATTTCCCACTATATCCTAATTCCCAATGTACGTACGTGTTTCGATAGTGTGTGAGATATGCCAGAGCCCATTCCCATCCCATCCTATGCTATCCCTCCCCATTTACCCTCACTTTCTACTATTTATCATTAACAGAACTACCACCACCATTAAACTACCATTAACTTCTACCATTTAACATTTACCAGAAACGTCGCCTCTTATCAAATGTATTGTTCTTATATAAAATTATACATAGCTTAGCCGAATTCTCAACACTTAAATTTAGAATTATTATTAATGAAATAAATATGCTATTGCACTCATTAAGTCATTACGTAAGATGCGAGTATTTCAACTACCCCGCACAAATAGGTACTAACTAACTTTTTTGCCAATTCTGTTATTCACCGCTGTTGTTAGGTAATACTTATGATATTTTTTTCTCTGACATCAGTATCACCGATAATACTTTACTTGAGTTCAAATGTAAAATTATTAAAAAAGACACTGCGGTACACTTTTAGATGTATTTTAATTACTTTTTTAATATTTTAATGTTTATAACTTCATATTTGCACGTTTTAAATTTTAAATAATCTCTGTTTTGGTACGTACGAGTAAACATTTCGATGAGGCTTAAAAAAGTTCTCTTCTCTATTCTAGTAATATAATAGACACCTATATTTCTTAATTTTTTAGTAAATCAGTCTTATTTGGGATATGTAATAATTATCCGGCCCAATTGTTTGGTTGCTCACAAAAATTAAAAATAGAGAATAGATAGATATCAGTTTGAGAATATCTGAGGTAACGACGCGGCTATGTCCGTCACTCATACATGGTTTACAATGGCATTACAGAAAAATGTCATCATTGTTCTATATGCGATCCTTTCCTTTACTTGTGAATTCTAAGACCTCAATTTCAGTAATATTTCAAGATATTTTGATTTTCATTCCATAGATCGATTTCTATTATCTTTAGTTACGTATGATTTAAAAAAATTGTAAAATATACAGTGTATAAGAACAAAATAATCGAGATTTTTGATTTTATTTATACAGCCGGCTCCAGACGGCCAGCATTCACGCCACGAACCTGTCCATGTCCAGAGAACACCTCTCTACACTCACAATTGTTCACAGTCGTATTTACGTGCTTGTTTGAAATGGAGGAAACGGTCAGTTTTTATAATAAAATAAATAATAATATAATCTTTTTAGATTAAGCAGGATTGACTGTGAATTTGCTATAATTTTGAAATTAACAAGTTCATATAAACGTAAGTAATTTGTTTAATATTACAAAAATCCGTCCAGCTGTTAAAATGAAGGACTGCATTCGGGTCCAAATTAATGTATTTTTTATTACAAGTGAATAAACAAACAAGCTCGTGTGCTATCAGACATCGATAAAAGTTTAACATTTTTATTTTCTAACCCTTCACCCGTCACCGGTTTCCGCCTAATGCACTCGTCTATGATAAAGAAATAAAATAAAAAAAGACGTGAAACTCTATCACACGTTAGATCACCGAAGCTTGCCCTTAAGGCACCTTCAAGGGCTTAACCAAATGGACAATTCATTAAGGGCTGTTTGATTGATGCGTCTGATTAAAAAGTTAAACTAGGAACAGACGATCGGGCGTTTTGTATTCACTCGCTATACATCAAACGAATGCGGGTATTTGTCACAGTTGTAATACTGCGTGACCATATTCGTTTAAGTTTTTGTTTTCTTGATAAAGTTAAATTCGATGTAGATTTTGAGATGAATAATACATAAAGCCAGCTGACATTTCAAAAATTATTCTAAAGGGAATAATTTAGTGTCGTTTTTTCTAGGAAGTTAAATAAATTTGTCGCTTTTGCAGTGGATATTAAGTCAAGTACCACAAAGTACGTGACAAAAAGGGAAAGGCATGATGAATTAGAAATGTTTGATAATGAATTAGCTAAGACTAAGAAAGATGTAGCCTCAGTTTTACTACCGAGTGTTGGAACGTTAGTTCAAAGGGTACGCGTTCTCCGGTAAGAATACCAACTAATCTTTTTCAAAAATTGAAGAACAACTATTACGTTTAAAAAAACATAAATATAGACGTGAAATAGAATATTGAAGTGTACAACAAAATTCTAATAAGGTGTTTTTATATTTATATCGATATGGAATCGGTGGGTCCACGCCGTCCAAAGTTTAATAATCAGCTGTTGTGAGATGTATGCCTGTAACGGTCGCATATACAGGCCAAGCGATCGACGTTTGAAGCGAATTTGAAATACTGGAAATAGAAAAATCGTACTGAAGGAATAGAATTGCAAAACAATTTTTCAGAGGAATTTGGAAGCAAGAAGTTCGGTGACAGACAATGCTCGGAAGAATATTGTTACAACGTTATTAATTCGTTCCTCTCCAATATATTTATAGAATATAGATAAAAGAAAAGCTTTTAATAATGTGTAATACTAATAAAAGATGCCGTTTCTCCAAACCAGATTTCGTCACCAAGAATAACCGTAAACTTAAAAAATGTGTTTATCTGCATGCTATTTTGACATTTTAAGTAATAGCAATAAATTAATATTTAAAGTAGAAATGTGTGCACATTAACGAGGCTAGAGTGCTGTTAACGGTTGACGCCCACGCTCGAAACGTCACGCGTCATTATCGCAGCGGTCGTTCGCGTTAGTGTGTATAGACTCTAATATTTATAACGCGATGACCCTATTGGGGGTTGTTCGTGAATTTATAATTAGTGTGAGTATCATGCCTTTAAAAGTAATACAATGAAGATGTGATTTGTGCAGGTGCAAAGGTTACAGCTGTCGACTACACAGTGTTCGTAAAGAAAGACTTTGAGTAAGACGATAAAAAAATTGCAATTCTTTGTTATTGCTAGTTATTTATTATTAGTCAGTTATTGTTAGTTATTTTTAGGTATTGCTGAAGTTATTATCGTTATTATCGATTATTGATAATAACGATATTTATTATCGATACTAGATATTATCGATTTGAAGTTATTATCGAATAGGAAGTGAGGCCTTGAATGGAGGCCACGTACTGGAAAGCGTAACGTGCGACGGGTGGACTGAAGACTTCAATCAAGAGAGCCGCCGTTAGTGGTTGAACGAGACCAGCAGGAGACCGTGTGTAACGGCGGTTCTCAGGAGAGGCCTATATTCAGCAGTGGGGAGACACAGATTGACGGTAAGGTATGGTAATTCTTAGTTAGGTAATGAGTAATAACTCTGTATTGTTAGTTAGTATTATTAGTTACAGTAGATATACTTTGTTAATAATTTTGTATATGCGCTAATTTTGATGCTAGCATCCATAATTGATTTTCTCTGCATTTGATAAAATCAAATACCGCTGTTGATTCCGAGAGAAATTATCTTTTAGAATTTTCTAGCTGCAACTAAAAGCTTTTCCTATCCTTTTTTCTCTAGAATTGACAATTATTTTAGTTTAAATCAAAGATTTCTTCTTCTTGGTTGATAAATGGAGAAATAAATAAGGTAGAAACTTGTCAGTTATTCTTTAGTTCGTGTCTGAATAGCTTTGTGGAAATGTCTTTTAATAGCCAAATGTTTTACATGATTGATATCAGCCTATGACGTCACACCCGTAGAACACTTCTTGTAATCATAAAGCAGTTTTGGGTCATAATCCGCCAAGCGGATTCATTATAAACTGTTGGATATTACATTCACTACGGATTTCGTTTACATTCTCAATACATATTCGTTTCACATATGTATTGTCATACATATTTGTTGAATTAGTTATAAATGAAAAATTCATATTTCAGTGGATACTCATTCAATATAAATATTATTTGCACGATGTGCGATTTAATCACTTTATTCTGTGGCTAATTTAACCATTTAACGAATTATTGCCACCATTATTTCACTGAATCATTGTAGGATACCACGCAGACCATATGTTACGCAGACCATAAATGTTGTATCACTGATACTGAACGATATCTGATACTATACAGATATTTATATGAATACACACAATATGTTCACTGGTTTGTTTATTAGTAATGAAATTTCATTATGTTTCATAGAGTATTTTCTAAGAAAACGTTTCCTAAATTTATACAGAACATTTCTTAAGAAAACTATCAAAATATGAAGAACACAGATGTACCGTCAGCACCCTTAAACTATTTACCGGCTACTGCCGGCAAACTAATAATTCGTATATTCCCAGCACTCAATTCCCAGTTGGACATGCTTTCGAATTAACAATGCTTTGTATTCCAAACCCACACCATACGTATGTCAAGGCGGCAAGTCGTAACGTTTTATAGTCAAAACATTCGAGACCATCCGTCAAGCGATTTCCGACAACTTCCCTGTACTACACTTTTACAAATTTATTTTTGCAGGTGGCGCTCGGAGTCATTACAAGTCATTTAATTGAATATTAAATGAAAACATTAATGTCTTTATATATTGTCAATAAAGCATGAATTTTAATGATAGCAAAACGCCAAATATATGATTGGTACATACCTGTTTTAAGTATTATTCATTTTTGGTTAGTTTGTCTTATGTATTATAGACTATTTTATATAGTTAATCGTAAACTTAAGGCACCACGTCCTTAATCAATTTTAGTTTGAAAGATTAAAGGACTTAAGCACAACGTTTCGAAATGCTACTAAATAACATTCGCATTAAAATTCACTTGATACTACAAAATATAACCATATGAATAATAATGTAATTTTATGGCAAGCACTGACAAATCATTTTCTACTGATTTTAAGATAATTTTATAATAATGGGAGGGTTTTCTAATAATCAATACGTACGACTTGAACAAGTTCGTCAGGGGTGGCTGGATGAGAAGAGCCGAAGATCGTGTGTGGGAAAGGCCATTATTCAGCAGACATAGGTTGATTTTGAAAGGATCAAACAAGGTTATAATTTTGAGAGAAGGGATAATGCATCTACGTCATTAGTGATAAAGTGATAGTTGGATCACTTGGTTCCTAAGGTAAGCTAAGCTACAAGTAGTTTTGAATTTTTCCGCCCGCACAGCTAAGTTTGTAGGATTGTACTGGACGAGCGAAGTGTCCGACGTATTTTAGAGCAGGGAATCCATTCATCTTTAAGCGGAATCTACACTGTTGATTCGCGGCGTGGGAGCAAAGTCACCATAAAACATTACCGTAGCAGAAACGCCCGCGAATATGATTGAATTTTATTGTGTACTTTGTTGTCTTATATGAATATTTATAATTTATTGACATTGCAAGTGAAACAAAAGTAAACGTGCATTATAATAATAACAACGTGTGACATACCATATATTTAAACCAATAAATATATATAAATATACTTGAGATAATATTAGTACTTAAGTATTAATTTTTCATAGTTCTTTTTTAAAACGGGACTAATAAGAGTAAGGAAATGATATTATTTGAGAAAAGGGATCTTATTGTCATTTCCAGTTTCACAGATATTCATATTGAGAAGTTAGTGAAATCTTCAAAATTTTTTTTATTGTTATTACTTCATCTTAATAATCAGACGTTAGGATAATATTTCTATTTAAACAGAAAGTTGAAACAACGAATGTTTAGGTTAGAAAATTTTAATCAAAATCAATAAGTTTATATCTAAAACAAGGTTCCCTTTCTCTGATAGCCCATCAGCACTAAAGCTATTCTCTAATTGGTTGAAAGGATAAGTAATAAAATGCTGAGGTTTTTAAGAACAAAGTAGCAAGGAAAATTAATAATTAAATGGCTTTTCCTGCTCTTCGTTTAAGAAAGAGCTTAAACGAAAGAGAGAAAGAGCTGAACTCTTCTCTTGTTTTCATTTACAGAGAGTAAAACCAATCGCATGTAATTACTAGTGATGGAGCGAATGTGGTTTCTGCCGAATGTCGAATTCGGCCGAATATTCAGTTAAAACATCTGCCGAAGCCGAACTTCGGTTGAATTTTGCGTTAATTTGGCTAAGAAGTTTCTTAGCTGCCCAGCCAAGCACAGTATACAATGAGAGACTATTCTCAGTTCTCAGAGGCAGGAAATATGTATATATGAAGAGAAAAGAAGTCGCATTCTGCCAAATCGTGCAGAAAACTAACCTTTTTGTGTTATAATTTACCATTAATAAAAAAATATTAATAGAAAAGAAAACAAACAGACATTAAGAAATATCGTATTATCTATTATGGATATTTGACTGCTATAGCGATATTAATATCGTTATAGCAGTCAAAATAATTATTATTATTATCAAATGATTATTAACAGACAATGTTCACTACTTATTGTTAATTATTTCAGGGCTATGAAAACCAATGTTCCTTAATGCGCTTCAATTAATATGTAAATCTAAATACATTCAGTAAAATTTGTGTATACATGGATCCTAGATGAATCTTTGAATGCTATAATATTTTAAAGTAATATATTTAATTACAGTCGCAAATAGATGTCATTAATGTTTAATGAAAATAAATATGTATTGTGCATTTTGTGATTTAATAGTGATAGTTTATTAAACTACAAAGTGCTTTTTGTGCATAATGTTTTTGATACTCAAAAAAAGCTTGGGTCTGCGTTTTTTGTGAGCTTCCAACGAGTCCTCTTCTGTCCTCAGTAAACCTACTATCACTTTACTGAGCTACTCCTTTACTTTACTTTACAGGACTAGACATTGACAAAATATGTATTAGACTTTGAAATTGTTTATTGCGAAGAAAACTTGATACTGGCAGAATAATTGCGCCAATGATAGAAGAAATAGCTATCGTTTATAAGATAATATTAATAAAGGGTAATTTCTGATACACAATGTGGTATTATTTTCAAAAAATAAAAAACACCTTTAGTTATAAGCAGTATATATATATGTGTGTATATATAGTATATATATATATATATATATATATATATGTGTGTGTGTGTGTGTGTGTGTGTGTGTGTGTGTGTGTGTGTGTGTGTGTGTGTAATAAAACAGTAAAAAGTTAAATCTATACATCGAGCTAAGTATAAAAATGAGGTTTTTTAGAAGTTACAGAACCTAAAACAGAATTTTTTATAATTTTCCTGTATGTTTGTCAGTTTGTTCATATTAGTTCATTTTCGGCTAATGAACCGACATTCGGCCGAATCTCCGGCATTCGGAAAAAGCTGACAAATTTCGGCTTTACCGAATGTGAAACGAATTTCAGTCCATCTCTAGTAATTACATTGATATAAATAATAATATTACGGGAGATTAATTTATAAAAATAAGGTGGCAATCAAGCAGACAATTCACTTAATATTATCCGGTGACTGTCGCCCACGATCCTATGTACTAGCCAATGGTAGGCAATTGTTTAAGGATTTAGGAATTAGGATTAGGAAGATTGGAGAATAGAGGAGTGTAATAGGATCAGGAGTTCCTTTCATTCCATCGAATCGATTAGATGAGCTAGTAATATACGGCATACACGAGTATAGACTGTAATATGGAGTAAAATACAAACGATGTTAGGTCCCAAAAAAAATCAACATGTACCAACACACTTTCAATCAATCATGTATATAGGTATATAGCTATCTATGTATATAAGTATATGTGTATTGATATTTATTTCCTCTCTACCCAAAGGTTGCCAGGCGGAGATCGAAAATAGCAATAAGTCCGCCTTTTATGCAATTCATATGTTACAATATTTGTTACTGTCTTATTTTCTTTTCGTGTGTAATAAAACTAATAAAGAGTACCATCACATTTACTTTACTTACCATCACGTGAGACCGCTTGCTCGTCCGCCCTCTTCTCTATAAAAAAAAAAAGAGTTATATCTATCTATCTTTTTCATAATTTAGTAAAACAACCCCATCCCTTTAGCAGGTATAATTGCTTATAACGATTATGGTAGATCATATAACAAATACCATGTTACTAATTTTATGTATATTGGTCGGTTGGGACGATATCCATACTTTTATTCATATCGTCCTTTCTTGTTTAGATAATTCTATTACTAAAATAGCAATGCAAATACTCGTACAATTCTCATTAATCCCGGTGACGAGTTCTATAAGTCTTCGTTACACCTACGTACGTAAATGTACGTACATTTACAACCTTCAACAAGCATGCATATAAATAGGCTCCTTAAATTTGTACTAAAACGATTTTAATTTAGGTATTTATTGTATTCCCACACAATTCTCGTACAATACAGACTCAAAGCATGTAAAACCGGTCAATTACATATCTTAGCTGATCGGTATTCTCTTTTTTTAAGTATTGACAATCTGCCCAATAAAAGCTGTAGTGTGGACACGACCCTCTATAAACCACCTTTCCCTCCATATGATGATACTTTAATATGCATAGAATCCATTTTATTTGAGGTTAACTCTGAGAAATGTCCGCAGTAAAGACTTGTAACGGACGCACGTATGGGATCGGACATTGACAATTTGGCGGCATTTGGATCCGTTTTTCCGTATTTCAGGTGGGGAATGAATAATAAATAAATGTAGGTGTTTCGGGTACGATTTATGAAGGGTGGCTAGGGTTTTAATCTTACAGAACGACCATAACAAGACATATGGGCGAATTACTGAATCCGTTATGAGGCAAGTGAAACGATTTAATAGCTACTTGAATTTTGGCGGAGCGACCGTTTTAATATTATATGAGATGAGCAGGATTAGCGGACTGATATGCGTTTGCTACGTTTTCTGAATTCATCAGTGGATAGATTACATTAGACCCTTGATGCTATCTTTTTAATTTGTTGAAATACGATAATATGTAATACGAGTATGTTAATATTAACATGAACATTTTGTAATTTTAATATTAAATTAACTGGAGACGACGGATCAGACCAGACGTCGGTACATAAAGACAAACAAACGTTTTATTTAGGATCTGAGTAGTTTTATCAATAATATGTAGTGTTGTGTTCGTCTTTGTATGTGTCTCTGAACCCATGACACAGGGAATCATAGTGTGGGCCATTGAGTGTGGTGTTATTATTTTTTTTTTTAAATATCGAAGTTCATTGGTTTCCATATCAATATTTTTTGTCCAAAATATTTCAACAAAAACAGTGTTCATTTAGGATTGACGCATTTTTGTGCCAATCAGGATTAACGTCACTCAGATAGCGTTACAAAATTTTATAGCGTTATACAGATTATATCTCGTTTTACGATATAATACGTGATAACATTTAAGAATTTCACGTTTATTGACGTAAATCCAAGTAAACGCGAGTTTAAACTGAAAATTAAATAGTAAAAAAGGGTTGAGCGGCGACAGCCCTATTCTCGATTCTCACTCGATTGTTAGTTTAAATCCTTTGCCTCTATGTCACAAGCTCGTCGGTGAATGAAAACGTGGTAAAACACGCATTGTCGGGAATTATAAAAAAATAGGGCATATGTATACACCAGTTCGCCGTTGACTCGCGTGGTGCATTATGGCACGAAACCTCTCTAGTGGTGATTTACTGGGGGGGGCCTGTGCTAAGGCCCGTGGAACATTAGATTGAGTTTTGCAAGGTGCAATATAGTACCTATAGCTATGTATTTTAAGAATATAACACTAATTCGAGTTATTATATTTCGATATATTTTAAAAAAAAATCTGTACTTAAGTAGAAGCTCGTACTGGCCGAGGCTTTGAACTCACGTCCTCACGAATGAGAGTCGATTAGATACCTTTAGGCTATTAGTGATCCTTTGGAGAAACTTAAAATTTCAATACAGACAAACGGTAGATGTGAAATGTTAGAAAACTATAGGTATATAGCACAATTAGTACCAGGGACACAATTAAATACAAAATTATTTAACCGACGAGGTTTCGCGTGGACTATGTATGACAAAAACTGCTCTTTTCAAAAACAAAAATAGCCGTCTTCTTTTCTCATTCACAACGTGCCACATACGTCGCTGGGTACTGTGCCAGTAGCAAACAAAGACTACTCTTGGGCCAAATAAAATGTGACAAATAACACTAAGATGGAGTCCGTCCTTACAGATCCTCAGTGGCGTGTACAAATAGGTCTCATTTGCTACACAAGTCATGATGTCATGATCTCGGACTCATGACACGGCTCTCGTGTCGTGCACCGCTTAATTAACTCTGAACTCATGCCAAATCGTGATATTGAGTTCACGGGGATTTGTTTAATAATGAAGTGTGTTCTGGCGGTACTAGGGCTACTTGTGTTGTCTAGTACAGAAGCGGGCACTTATACATATACATATATGTCATATGTTACTTATTCAACGTGTTAGTGAAATAACACAAAAGCTGCAAATACAAAAGCTGTTCAGTATTAAGAGTAGGATTGATTCTATTAGTTTTTATAATTGTTTTTTAATGATTTATAGTACAATTCTAGTATATCTTTCATTCTGCGAGCGTCGCCCGAAGCGCGTCGCGCGCGCCAATGCTAGGCGCCCGGTCTGTGTAATAGCAACCACTATGGACGTTTTAGAAAGAACAACAAAACTTTACATGCTTGAAACTTTTAATTTATTTCTAAAAATAATTTAAAGTTTTACTAGAACGATTTTATATATTTTAAATTAGTTGATGTATTTCATGTTTTGCGTTAGTTCGGTGACACGTTGTCTACAGGTGTCACGAATTACCCGTGCTCTGGAGTTACACCTCCCTCACAGAAGACTACCGTGAAGCCGAATGGACATTTTCGGGAGTGAGTGAGATATACCACAGTGCCAGAGGCAGTTTTCGTGCCATATAAACATGAGTATAAGAGATTCTATTTCATCCTCTCCCATTTCATTTAAAATAAATTATAATGGATAAAGTAATATCTTTATGCAATTATTTTGTCGCCATAAGATAAAAACATACAAATGACAATTTTGACAAAATTTAGTTAAATATACTTATACAATTAACAAAAGAAGACGCATAACTATATTTTTATATTATTATTTTATATTAGAAGAGTTATTAATAAAAACAGACGCATCTGTAAATTACAGATTACTAAAGTTACTTGATATCGCATGCATTTACTTGTATATCCAATTGTATGTTCATTACTCAAGTATTTTCATGATATATTTGTAGTATTTGCATGATCCCATCAAATCAAAATTCAAACTAAAGTCGTTTATTTTCTAGATATATGATAGTAAAGATGAGATAAATATGTAATCTGATGACATATTTCTCTAAGATATGTTTCTCCAATATTATGTTCCGTATGGAAAATTCATCCCGTAGTGGAGAGACAGACTGTTCGTATGATGTCGGTATGTTTATTTATGTTACGGTAATTAATATATTATGCGTCACTATTAATTATAGTCTTGAATAATTTCAACTCTTATTGCATTTGCCGCCATCTTGCCATCGTGCCAGCTCAAAGATTGACTGAGAGTTAATGTTCCAGAATGAAGTCAGTTTCTGTCATTTTGTAAAATTTGAAGTTAAAGATGAACAATAGAAATTTTTTATAAGGAAGAATGCACTTCTTAGAAATAAAGGCACAAGTGCATTTTGATGACATTGGAGAAAAATGCAAAATAAATTGGGAAAAATCTGGTTTCATTAATTTAAAAGCAAGCTAGAAACTTGGATTTTTGGATAAAATAAAAAGCATAACCATTGTTTATTATCTTTGTTTACTTGTAATTTCCGTATACAGTGTTAGACACCTATGCTTTCATTAAAAATGTTATTAAAACTCGGGTCGTGTTAAGCATACATCGAATTTAGTGCCTTTTCTTCTTAGGTAGTCAGATAATATTTCTGCTATTAGAACCTTATTAGAAAGCTTGAACTTAATAAATTAAAAAAAAAACACGCTTCAGATCACATCTCCGATATCGGCAAATGGCTGTACTGTGTAAATATCCAATAAAAGAACATTATAATTACGATAGCATCTCCGGCTCAATATTTGGACTCGTGTATCGTTCAGATCTGTGTCCACCGACGCTCAGCCCACGCCAGGTCACGCCCCTTACTGATCTAACATATTGTGTTCTTGCTCTTCCGTGTATTATATGTATCGTAGCCATCAAGCGAAAGAATGTTTGATTTATCAAGCCTTTGAAGGGAAATGTTGGTTTATAAATGTGTCATGTTAAGAATACTGCAGGGTATGTCTTGTAAGACAGTTGTAGTATTACCTTTTGTTAGGTAAATGATACATGATGCGATTTGCATCAACGGTAAATACGATCCCATAGACATAGATACATAATTGAAGTTTGTGAAACTGTTACGCAAACCAAGCTTGCCACGTTACTAGTACATTTTGGTGATGGAAAACCACTCACCGATGAAATGGAACATCTTCGTTGACTTAAAACTTTTGATGAATTTTTATAATTGATTATAATGCAATTAGGCAATTTTATGTTTTGATTATAATGCAATGATTGAAGGAAGAGCGCGAGAAGTAGGAGCTTAGCGTCAACTTCGGGCACGCAGCGACTATCTATAAGTGTGTGTGACTCTGTATTCTGTATGCGATTCTTTACGCAAGTCAACTGAAAAGCAATTAATAATGGTCGCGAAATCGTACACAGTGCGCTTTTTACTTATGTGGGATTTTCGTAAAAAATATATATGTTATCCCTCTAAAATTCCAATAATACTTTGTATGTCGTTTGTGGGAGAATAAAGATCCTCATTGTATTTTCTGTTAATTGTAAGGTCTGTGTTCATAACCCTCGATAAAACGGGTACTTATAAGAACAGAGAGAAGTTATGTAAAAAAAAGAATTATTGCTGCAGTCGTTTCGCATTCGATGCACGCAAGAAAAAGTATACCAATTATGCGTAAACGCTACCTCCACTTAAAATCGAACATTGACTCTAAAATAAGCAGTGGTTAAAAGCTGTTAAACATTGGAAAAAATGATTATAGCAAGACTATGAGAAATGCAATCGCCTGTTTATATCTGATATTTTTACATTCCGGTCCCTAACGTCAAACAAAACTTACTCCATATGTCATTGTGTCAAGGGAGCTCAATGCATAATGCATTGTTTCCATTACACTACGAATTTTAACATAAACTCGATGTTAACGTTTCTTTCATGAATAAAATACTGTTTTTAGTAGTTGGGCGTCTTCGTCTTTTAGATGTGCAGGCAGGACTGTTATGGGATTTTTTTATGCTAGTTTCGATTTGGAATCATACGTGTAAAAATTTTCTGTCAATAACAAAGGTTGACAGGAGGCTGACGGTTCATTTGTAAGCATTTGCCAACGGCTAAAGTTTTTATATAGCTCCAAAAAGCGTTTTGGCATTGGAAGAAATTTTAATCCAATAATTTTTTAATAGTCCTATTTTAGCTGGAGTCCTTGTGTGTATTATAATTTGTTTTATCAATTGGGTATTTTTATTTCGAATGTAATTCTAGATCAAAGCGCATTATACATATATTTTAGTGTTTTGTTTCAAGACGCTATTTTTATATAGATAGGGTTGAAGAACTAGTTTTAATTTCATTGAAGGTTTAGAGGAGAGAACTATTTTCTATATTTAACCTATCAATCTCTATGACTTCTAACGGCTTTATTCTATAGAAATATATTACTTATCACATCGTACAAATAGTGTCACGTAAACTCGAAGAAATCCTACTTCTATGTTTACGGATTAGATAAACAGAAAATGACAATTTTTAATCAGAGTTAAGCAGAAAGAACCAGATGTTCGTTATTCTTTTTCATGTTTTTTTCTCTATGGGGACCAATAAACAAAAAGATTATAGTGATCTAAATTACTACTATTTATAAAATAGGGACTACACATATATGAGATCATAGTCGCTCTTATCTATTTATATATATAAAAATGGATGTTGGTATATCTGATGTTAATAGACTTCGACACTGTTTGACCGATCACCATGAAAGTTGGCACATATATGTATTTTTTCATGGACAAGGTTTTTATGCTATCGACTTTGTTATAACTCGCCACGGCGCTGCAGCACATCAACTTCTATGGCAGGACAACGGTTGCGGGGTTTTGCTAGTATAATATATAAGTTCAATACAAATAGTAGATAAAATAACAGCCATTTTTTTTATAAATGTACATGTTTATAACGTAGAAAATTCACTTATGTTAGAGAAATCGAGTGAGGGCAAACATCCCTCACAATGTATCATTTTAGTTATCGAAAGATACATTTCGATTTCGATGATGAAAGTATAGGCCAAGAAAAAGTGCTTAACAAAGGGTCGATGAAATGCTTAAATAATAATTTACAACATCTAAAATTCAAAATTCAGACGATGATTCAGATACTATGTATGGTTATTCCAGTAAAAAGAATGCTTAATATGTGTAATATTTGAAGATTCAGATACTAAGATACTATTAATTACATAAAAAATACTCATAAAAGAGACCCAAAAAAGGAAGAAGAAATGAACTCTGAGCTTCTTTTTATTTAAAGAAGGTAACAAATGAACCGACAGTTCATCTGGTGATAAGTGGATACTGTCGTCCATGAACATCCGCGGTACATGCTAACATTAGTCCAGAATGGCAAACGTTGGCACGCTCCCGGATGCGCTGTATACACCTTTTGAGATTTAAGAATGGGTTTGGACAAAGGGTTGGAAAAAGGGAAAATGGGGAGGGATAGAAAAGGATGGGATGAGAATGAGCTTTGACATATCTTACTACCGAAACACGAACTGCTATTGGGGGAACTGGATAAAGTGACAAAATATAGTACATTTTACGGTAGTCTTCTGTGAGAGGCGTAACATGGGCAGTCGAGTACACTCAGCGGCTGGGGGATTGCACGTGCACGAAATGGGGAGGGATAGAATAGGATGGGAACGGGCTTACTACTGAAACATGTACGTACATTGGAGAAATAAGATACTCTTCAGTCGGTTCAGTCGGTGTAATCAGGTGAGATAGAGGTAAGTCGAGTGCTCTCAGCGGCTGTATGATTGCAGCGTGCACCCCTTAAAAGTCAATCAAAGTCGCAAAGACAGAAGACCAAAGATATTCTAAAATATACTGTTTTAAATAATATTTTGATAGAAAGGTGATTAAAATTAATTTAAAGCAAAATGTTGGCGGAAGAAGAAACATTTCTATTGAATAATCTAATACAATTATATTCTAACGGTAAACCGCACCCATATCACACGCGAAACTGTAAGCTATTGAATCTATAAAGCATCTGATACCAAAATATACTCTCTAGTTTTATGTTAATATGATAATACTTTAGTATTTTTTCGTTCTACTAGATTATGTGTATAGTGGATGGTTGTAATTATTATAATTAAGACTTTTTTGATCTCAGGACATACACAGATTAATAATTTAATGTAATTTAATTACAATACTATTAACATATACTATAATATAAAATACTTAAATACGAATGTAGTGAATTTAATATTAAACTAAAATTTATATATGTATTGTATATGGTATGTTTACGATGCGCACACTAGGCGCGCACCTACCTCGCGTTACGCGAAAGCAGCCCGAGGAATGTGCACTCGGGCCCAAATGTAGTAAACTTACTCAATAACCACCACAATGGTGGGTAAGCACAATAATAGGATATACAGGCCTCACTTACCCCAGGTGGTTTTGCCCACGCACAAATCTGGAAAGTGTTCCTACGCTAGTCCCTACTAGACGTGACCTATCTTAGTGTGATTGAATAAATAAATACATAAATTCCCAATAAATACTTGTGTAGTAATCCAAGTCTCGTCCTGTGGTGAGCCGGTGGCCGCTATCGTTCGGCAACTCACACCCGGCAGCAAATCACCTCGAGAAATCACTCCAAACCACAAGCACAATCACACCCAAACAATTCCAACCAAAACACTCGCGTGGCACAGGATATCAGCGAACAAGACCTATTACTAGGCGTGAATAACAAATAACAACTGTCCGAGACCGCGGTGTGAATTTATCTCAATTTAACTCTGCTCGCCGCCGAGCGCGTGTTACTACTCAAAAATATCAAATTCTCAAACCGCCTTCAATATGGCGGGGACAAAAAAATGTTGCTTCAAATAATCAATGTATGCGGGTATGCAAAGATGCTCGCGCCAATTTCAAACATGGTATAAAGATTGGGACCTTGTGGCAAGGTACCCAGCACGCTGGCGGCATTGGATGGCTATGTTTATGCGTTGAGCTTGATTATCTAATCGCCGATCCTGGGGACACCGGTGATGTGGACCAGAAATAATTAGCATTTTAAACATAATAAGTAACTTTTAGGTACTATAAAAAAAGGCTTTAAATTATTGAAAATAAATCACGGCGATTGATTATTTAATAAGTTTATTAATTCAATGGATTATTATTTTATATTACATGAGTGCTTTCCTTTTAAATATGTGTAATTTCATTTGTATTAAAAGCAGAAAAAGACCAACCTTCTAAGAAGGTATGTATCTCTTACGGTTTTAATTCTAAACATTTGCTAATTTAATACAAAGTAGATCAGTGTGTTAATAATAAACAATTAACGAAACTAAATTATTTTCAAGAAGAAAAATGTTCATGTAATGACATTCTGCAAAATGCTCATTATCTCAAAACTACATGAATGTTAAACTCAAACTACAAATAAACTTTAT
This sequence comes from Sesia apiformis, assembly GCA_914767545.1. NCBI lineage: Eukaryota > Metazoa > Arthropoda > Insecta > Lepidoptera > Sesiidae > Sesia > Sesia apiformis. The sequence goes on from OU611958.1 coordinate 6,539,289, forward strand.
TCCATTATTTTAATTTAAAAAATAGCTAAATAGGTTTAAACTAATTACTCTACTTTCATTGTAATATGATGTCATTGGAGCGATAAGATTATCACGTGACGATTTAATTCATAAGTCATTTTATATCATATGTTCGGGATATATACTTTCGTTCCGTAGCAACGCCAGACTTGACACGGTGCATATGAGACTGTGCATATTATGCACTTTATGTGTGGAGAGTGTTTGCTACAAAAGGTTGCAAATGATAAAGCACGCATATGAACACTTTACCCTGTCTATGTAGATCGTTAAAGTTTCAAAATCTTTAAAAGATCTGCAAAGCGTTTAGAGTTATACTGGCTGCCCCTCGAGGCTTCTTCGCGTGACTTTAATTGCGTATAATAATAATTGTCGCGTGGTATATAGCACAGGAAACATCGTATTTATTTATATTTAGTTAGCTGGCTGGGTAGTTCATTAGGTAGATTTCGAAGAAATGTTCAAAAGTACGCATCGCCTTGCATACATTGAGAATATCAGTGGTTTGCATCGAAGACGTATAATAATTATTTTCCTAATATTATAACGGAACTTCGAAAATTGTTCGCATACATCACAAATGCACACAATGGTACTTACCATGAATATATGAATGTAGAAATCCCCGTTCTGTGGTGCTTATATATATGTATATGACCAATGGTTTTTGACGAACGCCTACGGCATAATAACTCATCATTAACTTGTATTACCTACATACATACTCGAATCATGAGTGCATCTAAATAAAAATACAGTTAATTTTGTGACATTCCTCCGTCATCGAAAGTTAACTGTATTGAACGTTTCACTGCTCTGTTTACAAATACAAACCTGCTTCAAAGTACGCTTCTTATACAAATACGGTGTAAATCAATAGATTTATAAGGAACAGTATCGGAAGGCTTAAAATTTATTCCTCTGGTAGACAGTCGCGCTCTTTACACGGCATCATAGGGAATCGAAACCGTAAACAACCCTTTACTATACACCGCTTGGCAATGGCTTCGATAAAATTAGCTAAAAGTGAACGTGATAAATTTGAGGTCTCTGTTACACTCTACCGCCGTCTCTGTTACTCAGTGGATGCAATAGCATTACTGTGTTGTGACGTCATCGATAGAGTAATGCAGCCTTTGTCTAATTTTTGAATTATTCCTTTTAAATATTACTTCATCCAAACTGAAATATTTCATCAAATACCGTCCCTATCTATTGTTTAATTCTTTAGTGACAACGTATGTTCCAGTGTGATGTGTGTGAACATTTCGAGTAGATATATCACTGAGGTCACACTGCTTGTTTACTTCTACTGTGGTGTGATTTGCTATTCCGTCCCGTTGCTTGTTCGTGTCTAATATTTGTGTTTGTCGCCCAAGACAAACCGAACGTGCGCTGTCTTGTTTTCGACCACATCCATGTCAGTCATATTGTTAACAGAGCATAGTAAACTATACAACATGGAGAATTTTAATTATGGTTCTACATGTGACGTACCTCGTGAGGTTTATGATTAGTCATGCTAGAAGTGTGCACAGCTATAGTAAAAAAGTAAGTACAACATACTCGTATATACAACGATTCGTTGTACCGTAGACTCAGGGCCTCAAGATCTCTGAGTAAAGTTCTGAGTACGCTAACCGACATTTAAAGTGACGGGTAATTGTAGAATCTCGCCATTTCACCAAGTCCGAGTACCACTAATCGGTGAAATCGATCAGAGATACTCGACAATCTTAATTATCAATGGGTGTTAATTGTTAAGTAACAAAATATCGTAACTTTACTCGAAGGTCGTGAAATAGGCTTCTATTATATGTTTTATATAAAGAAGGTGGCAGACGGACACATGACCCACCCCGTGATAAGTGGATAGCTCGATAGATACTGTAATTGCTCGATTATATTCGCAATACGTGACAATACCAGTCAAGTATCATTCAAGCGGTGATTACATTTGGAGATTTAGGAGTGGATTATAAGATTATATTAGGATCCCAAGTGATTTATAAGTAACTGGCTGTGCCCGGCATGCGTTGCATGCCCGACATTTTTTTGCACGTAATATATAGCCTATGTCCATCTGGAATAATGTACCTTTCAAATGGTGAAAGAATTTCTCAAATAGGTGCAGTGGTTCCGGAGATTATTCTCCACGTACACACTAACTCACAAAATTCGCACTCTTTCTTTATTATATTAGTATAGATATTATAGTGGAGTGTAGGCTTTCTCGGCCGGTGTCCATATTAATTGAATCTTCCGGCCGAGGTTCCGGCCGATTACGGACGAAACGTTTGGAAGAAAGAAAAGAGATTCCAGAAGACCTCGGCCAAGTAGCCCGGAAGATTCAATTAATATAGTATAGATATTGTATATGTGTTTATAATAATAAAATAAATAATTTGAAAACAATAATTGAGTAGGATGGAGAGAAAAGGGACAGGATGGCATGAGACTGGGTAATTCTAGTACTATTTTATTCAGAATACAATGGATGAGGAGAAACGGGACTGAGCGTTTCGGGATTGAATGGAATGGAAAGGGGTGTGTAGGAAAGAGTGTGGAATGGAATCTCAGACAACACTCATTTATTTCCGAAATATATTGGTAAGTTTTACGGCCGTCTATGATATGTAGATGTTGCTTTTGTAAATAATATATGCAGGAAGCTGGTTATCTTGTCGTCAAAGAACTAAAAACAGTCCGCGGTGTATATAGACATTGTGCAACCCACCACTCACAAAGTAACATTGGAGACGTTCCGTAATAAATCGCAGCAACACTTGATTATAAAGCGCTGACGTTTCAATTTGATAATTCCCATTTGGTTCCTTATCACTTTCTAGGATTATTGATCGATTTAGTTTTGTTTATCGCTCAGATCTTGGAACGTCGTATAAATTACTTGCACCGGCCGATCTAAGACTATTGTCAAAGGAAGTGCATCGGTTATTGTTCCCGTCGCTTTGCGTTTTATCTACGCGGTCCGATCGAGATGCAATCGCGTCGAGGACTGCAATTTATCCCAGCCTTTTATTTGATCGTCTTATTTTACTATTGAAAATTGTTTCGCGAAATTGACGCGTGACGGTAATCTTCATCAAGCGGTTACAACATTTTGCCCTTGTTGAGTGCATGGTTTAATGACGATGAACTGGCTTCATGAACAGCCATTTTATAGTCCACTGCTGCACATGGTCCTTTTTATGCACAAGTATGACCTTAAAACGGCCATGAATTCACTATTTTAGAGGTAGTGTAGTTCCTCAGCGATTGTAATAGCAGCTTTGCTATTCTTTAGTTGACTTTTATGACACCCACGGGAAGACATGGGGTGGTGTTATTCTAATGTCAGCCAACACCACGTGATCAACTGGTTCATAAATCGTCGTTGCGCGTGCAAAACCGCGGAAGAGCAGTTTGTAAATACCGCGTAACAGCATAAGGTGCAAAATTGAAATTTCGCGGCTACAGATCCTTATCGCTGATTCGCTTATACTACTTAAAACACAATTTGAATTAGCCAATAAGAAACCTCATATGTCAATCAAAACAATACCGCGGAACAGTACTTGTATCTGATGTTGGCGGCAAGTCCGCGTATTTACGGAATGGGCGAACAGGTTGTAACACGATTAGTATGATGAATAATATGATGGAGGACGAAGAAAATGACGAGTTATTTTTAGAGAATGTTGATATTAACGATGACGTGGTAACTTTAAGAGATCTACGTGAAAGGCGAAAAATATTGTTGCAAAAAAAGAAGGAAATATTGAATAATCGATATTATGAAAATAAACTTACTTAAGGAAACCAGCAACAAGATATAGTTTCCGTTCCTTTGTCAGGGGAATTAGAGCAAGAACCTCCGAACCAAAATTTGACATCCGAGTTTACTACGCTTACAACAGTATTGGATCCTACTTCAACACAGAATAGAGATGATAATATTATAACTCCTATTGAAGTAAACACTAATATCGTGGAGCATAATAAAAATGACCTTGTATTTTCGTCCGACGATTCAGTCGCTGATCCTTCTTTTGTCGCCCTCTCAGATATAACAAATTTAAAGCCATTATCACAAGAAAATACGGAGTGGTTTCCAGAAAGAGAAAAAGACCCGGTGAATAAAAATAGAAGAAAGCGCAAAGGGAATCCTAATAAATGGAAAAGAATAATAAATAAGCGGCACAGGATGATGGGCGAGGAATACATTGGATTTAAAAAAGATGGCACTAAATTTGTTCAAAATGATCCTAAACCCGTCAGAATAATGGGTCCAATATATTTATCGAAGAGATGTTTCAGTGGTATAGCTATCTATTGCCCAAAGCTAACAGAAGAAGTGCGGTCAGAAATTTTTAAATCCTATTGGAAAATGAGTTGGCAAGAAAAGAAAATGTATATATCTTCAATGGTGGATAAGATACCTACAATTAGGAAAACTAAGAACTCAAATTCAAGACTCAGTGACACCAAAGTTTACTATTTAAAAGTAATTGATAAAAAGGAAAGAGTTTGCTTAAAAACATTTTTGGAAACATTGGGCATAAAAGAATGGACAATTCGATATTGGCTAGGATAGAAGACGACTATTGACAATGAATCTGAACCAAGTGCTGTAGTAGCCACAGAAACAAAAAAAGAATCAGCCAGAAAATACTTGACGGCGCTACCGAAACTAGCGTCTCATTCCTGTAGACAATCTACTTCAAAGTTATATTTAGAACCCATACAAACAAAATCACAATTGTATCGTCTATATGTAGAATACTCAGTTTCGCGAAATGAACCTGTGGCCTGTAGGAAGGTATTTGAAGGGGTTTTATTCCAAGAGAACATCGGTCTATTTCAACCAAAGAAAGACGCATGCGACCAATGCTGCGCTCACAAAGCAGGTAACATGTCAGATGAGCAGTATAACAAACATATTGAGCTAAAAAACTTAGAAATGAAAAAATCCTTGACAAAGAAGCAGCACAGAAAGGCAGTCAAATTGTCAACAGTCAACAGTCAGCAGTCAACAGTCAACAGTCAACAGATCTTCAGGCAGTCAAATTGTGTCCTTCACTCAACGCCAGTGCACTTTATTTTACAACAAAACTTGCCATCCACAACTTTACAATTTATAACCTGGGAACCAATGGAGTGACGTGTTACTGGTTCGACGAGACGGCATGCGACTTAAAAGCTACTACATACGCATCATTTCTTGTAGACTATTTAACTAAATTACTGAAAAATGATCCCAAGGATGTAGTATTGTTCACAGATGGCTGCACAGCCCAGAATAGGAACAATACTGTGTCGAATGCTTTGTTGCGTTTGGCCATGGCCAAGAACATAGTTATAACTCAAAAATACTTGGAAAAGGGCTACACGTAGATGGAAGTCGATTTGGTGCACTCGGTGATCGAAAGAAAATTGAAAAATCGAGAAATATTTCTACCCTCACAATACGCAACAATCACGAAGGAGGCCAGAAAAGTGCCGAGTCCTTACCAGGTTATTACTCCTGATCATACATTTTTCAAAAACTTTGCTCATAAAGATTACCTCATTTATGAGTCAATAAGACTTGGTCGTGGGGCGGGCGATCGTGTCGTCGTGGACATAAGGGCCCTAAGGTACAATCCAAGTGGGACAATCGATTTTAAACTCCACTTTGCAGACGATTTTGTTCCATTGCCTAGGAGACCAAAAAAGATATCATCTGACTATTCCATTGACAGCGTAGGTTCATTGTATGAATCCAAACAACCAATAACCAAAACAAAGTATGATCACCTACAAGAACTGAAGAATGTCATACCCAAAGACTGTCATAGTTTTTATGATAATTTACCTTTTAAATAATGTTCCTAATAACCGAGATCTTAAATGCTGTGATTATTAATCGTTTTAATGAGAATTTAAGAGTTAAACACTATTTTTTGATTGTTGATTTAATATAAATACTTCTGTTCATTTACTTCTGCTTAATTCGTAAATGTTCATGTTAATGTTGTAATGTTTTTTATAGTGGTGAGCTCCTGGCGCCCGAGTTTCTGGTTTATTTATCTATTATTATTTTGGAGCACACACATTTATTTTTATTTTTTTATTACAGTATTTTTAATGTAATTTGCTGGTACAAAACCGCGTAAGTGACTTTACTCGAAATCTAAACAAGTTCTTAGTAGATTTACGTTAAACATCGATGAAATAAGTAGCAAAGAAGCTGCTACAAGGTTCAGTCGGTAATATAATTATAAATTACCAAGTTATTAAGTTTTTTCTTCTTCCTGTAAAATTCTAAAAGTGTAGATACGCGGTATTTACAAACTGCTCTTCCGCGGTTTTGCACGCGCAAAGACGATATGTATGTGTATTATTTTAATTTTCTCCTTTCATGCCGTTGCTCTTTGTTCTGTACTTTCTTTTTAAATCCTGTGTTTTTATGCGATCAAGTCTATGTTGCAATTTCTAATAATTATCTTCGTTGTATTGCACATTAATCTTGTTCGATTATAACTGTTACCTTCTTTGTACACTAAGCGTTGCACTATTTAGATGGCATTTGAGTAGGAGTACCGTTTGATAAAAATCGATGCATCGATATCTTATTCACAAATCCGCCACAATCGATTGTGTGCATGTCGTATTGACTGACGAGTGATCAACATAATCGGTTTACAGGCTTGCTGTCTCGATTGTTATTCTAATATGCATTGTACTACCAGTTATTAATGTCTCATACGGGACTCCAAACGTCACGGTTAATTTATTTATATGATAGTAACAAAATATAATGAAGAATTATAATAGTAGTCTCTTGCCAACGATTTTGAGGTGAAGTTTAGACATTAATTAGGGATTCCATTACACAAGCTTAGTAAGAAGCTGAGTTTGGCAGTTTGTGTGTCTCTAGTGGATCAGGATGTGGTCACGTAATACGAAACACGTGAATTTACTTTAAAGTGAAAACAACTTTGATATGTCTCAAGGTAACGGTAGACATAGCGCCTTAAATAAAACATGCCTACGTGTAAAATGAGGAAATAAGATGTTTAATATAAGTCTAACTATATATAGGGACATCCCTATGCATGCACATATTGTGGGATTGTATCTAAAAGGTTTCTATATCTTTTAAGACATATAAGAGTAAATGTCTTACCATGTTAATCGCCGTTACGACAGTTCTTCTGTGCGACAGTGATCGAGTCAACTAAGTTATAAGTATTAGGTGCTTACCTATGAAATGACCGATTTGTATGAGAAACTGAAAAAAAATTGTTATAAAAATATTTATTATGTTATTAGCCGAAATATTGACCCATATTATCTACACACTTTCGCTACCTCATGGCAACTCGATTGATGCCATTCCTGTAAAAGTGTCGTGGAGGGGTATCAAAAGCCCTAATTACAGCTACTTCCGAATCAAATTTTATCCCTTGCAAAAAGTTGTAAATTTCGAAAGAAATCGAAATCTGTCGGGGCAAGGTCCAGTGAGTATGGTGGGTGACGGAGAGTCTCTAAGTTCAGCTCTTGAAGTATTGAAACGGTCGTATGTGAGGTTGGGCATTGTCATGAAGAAAAAGTGGAGATGAGCGATTGATCAAACTTCGTTGCTTTGTTGCCAGTTATCTTGCGTTTTGGATATTGTTGGGCTGCAACTTCTGGATCCAGCCACTGATACGAACGTTTGCGGTTATTGTACAGGATACATTTCTCATCACAAGTCACGATACGATTCAAAATTCCTTCGTTTTGTGATCACTAACATCAAACCCTGCTGCTAACTCAGCTGTACTTTGAGATGGATCTGCTTCCCCTATAGCCTTTATTAACCTTGTTCGTAAGTCGCCCGTAGGGCTCATCCTTAAGATGAAATTTCCAGAACGGAACCATTCAAACCATCGACGCACGGTGCGATCGTTTGTGGCATTTGGCCCATACACATTATTGATATTGTGAGCTGTCTGATTTGCGTCGGTCATATTCAAATTCATTTTCATATTCATTACGAAACTCATATTCAAAAACAGTACGAATTTTCAATTTATCCATTTTATTTTCATGACAATCACATGAACAAAATTTAGGTACAGAAAAACAAACGAAATACTGATTTTGAAATAAGAACATCGTAGCTATTAGATGCATTTTGTTTTATTTTGAAATTCGAATCAGGACAGAAGATATTGAAACTAAAAATGACCAGTAATAAAATCGGTCAATTCATAGGTAAGCACCTAGAGATGAGACACTCGTAGATGAGACTTCTTATTTTTTTGTAATTAAAATATTAGTTTATAAAGAAAACTTTTGTAGTAAATTCCACATTATAAAATAAAAGTAAAATAAAGTATTCAATAAGTCTATAACCATGTACACTGAACATATATTTGTATGTTGGTCTCTGTGGCTACGTTAATCAAGATGCTAGCGGCATTAATTTGCTGATTCTGAAGACTGATGCGTTGTCCGACATGACCAGTCCGGTCTCCAGTGTTGTCGACCAAGGGTTTAGGCCAACATTTCTACTATTTTTTAACTCCCGACAACCGACGAGGGCTATAGATCCATTAACATCCCTGTACTAAGAAAACAATAGTGTAACGAGCAAGCAGCTCTGGGGCGGCCAGAGAGTATTGTTGTCACCGAAATGTGAAAGTTTGGATATCTCCAAACGTTTCATTTCAGACGTTTTATATGCAATGGAATATATTCCACTATTGTTGTGATATGGATTTTTATATTTACAATTTAATTTTTGCATTAGTAGTGGGGCCGTCCCCTGCCTCTTCTATAAAGACTATGCAGAGACGGTGTCCCCATTTCCGCTTCGGTAGTAGTTTCGTATCTAAATATATATCTTCTACTAATACCTCTTATTTATAAGCATATTTGCTTTCCGTGAACGTTCAAAAACGTTGACACAAACAATTTAAATAATATAGCAATTTATCGATACCAGATATGATTTGATGTACTCTTACACCCACTTAAACTGGGCGATAGTCGTAATGTAACCAAACACGAGATGCTTCTGGGCTTAGAGATATTAGTATACGTTTATTTGCGGTGTGGTCGTTAGAATATTTTTATAATGATTGATGGCGTTCATTATAACTGTTAATTCTGTTTTGATTAGACGTTTTTAATTTGACCATGCTGCTATTAAATCACAGCTAATTAGAAATGTAGGTACCTATTTGTCGTTTTAATTTATGATCCACTTTAGGTTTTATATTTCTTTTCTCGTCGTAGAAAAAGATCCAGTCTCATTTTCATGATAGTGATAGAGTGGCATGATATAACAGTGTTTTTGGAAAGACTAACACTTGGGATCATTCCTATCCCATTCCACCGTACATAGAGTGTAAGAAGATAAAGGAAGTCTCCCTTTCCTTTATACTCCACATTCCCCGTTCCATTCCATCCTATCCCCCGAGTATGTAGTATAATGAAAGAGTACTATACTGTAATGAGATGAGGGGATTATCTACAATCGGACTAAGGAAGATAGGTAATTGGGTTGAATAAATTAATTATTTTTTCACCATTATCAGGCGTGGCCCACTATACTGTAACGTGGCCACGTGGCGGCACTTTAGGTTCGAAAACGGTGTACAGCCGTGGTCCCCTACGCAGGGGTTTATTTCAGTCGGTTGCCGCATGTTCTTTGTAACGCATGCGCAAATAAAAGCGTTTAAAAACTACCATCATATTGTGTAAGTAGGTATAATACTTTTTATTGAATTTTATTTTAGAACAAATTTAAAATTGTGTTATAAACATGTTTAAAACGAATAAAACTATAATTAGTTATATTACAATTATGGGTGACACGTAGTGTCGTTGTGTGCATGACCTTCAGCGGTTCAATGTAATATCGCCTTTCTCCGATGCGTGTAGCATTCAATTTCACTCGCGCCGAATATAATCTTATTTCGTAGGTATTTGTAGGTTTTAAGGAACGATCTTAGGGAGTGAGTCTTCTGTATTGTACTATTAGTTATTCTGTGCCATTATACTCCCTATCTCCCCCTGACAGGAAAAATGAAGAGTGTAATAGGATATTTTTTTATCATGCTATTCTCTCATAATTATTCACAGTAGTTTTTAAATACATTTCCAAATATCTGAAGATAGACCGGATATCCGAGGCGTGCCATTCCTCATAATTGACCGATGTCCACGAGCGATAGAATCCACTTATCACCAGATGGACTAGATGCTTTACTGTTCCACCTTCTTTCTATTAAAATCTACACATAATTTTGCACTAATTACATTGCGAAATATGCGACAAAAAGATTCATATTTCCAAATCTACAGTTCTTTTATCTATCTTTCTTGTCATATCATTGATTTTTTCTGCCTACATGATTCCAATTTCATAAAAAAAATATAACGATGTTTATTGGAACACTTTAACGGCTCTCTGGAGGAGTTTGAACAACCCCATTTCTTTTATGATTTATAGCAGTTTTCAAGATCACCTATGTTGTAAAACCGATTTATAATCTCAGTGATTTATTGACAGACTTAAACTTTATACGTCACAGAGTTCTTTTACGACACTTCTTTAATACAATTCACGCAATTTCCGTAGGAATCAAAATATTTCTTTGGCTCGATGCTTAACAGCATCTTAATCTTAGACCAAATTTTACCATTCATAATAGTTTTAAAGTTGTACTTGTATATTTCTACATTTATATAGAATTTTGATTTTGGTAGTTGTAATGCTGATAAGCACTGCATTTTAAGATGGTGACACTTACACTGGTAAGTTCGATTGATATTGATATACACTGACAAGTACCTAACCATAAAAATCTTGTGAATGTAATGGCTAGCAGTATACTCGTATGCTAGCCATGCTATGCTACACCGACACGTAAAAGAGACGGTGTATGCATTAATTCATAGCATTAGGACGTACAAATTGACAAATAGTTTTGGAATGAACTGCCAGATTAGGTTTTTGAGCTAAGTTACGACATGGGGATTTTTAAGAGAGTTGTGACAGTATTCTGCAAGGTCGGCAGTGCACCCGGAAGCCCCGTGATGTTGCAGGTGTCCATAGGCGGCTGTGATCATTTACCATCATGTAGCCTATGTCCAACAGTGGAACAATAAAAAAAATAACCATTTAAAAATAGAATTATCGGAATTTCCTCAACGGTTCGCTTTTTTCCAGACACGCGGGGCGCCCACCTTATGTAAACATGCAGGGCAGCTATAGTAAACAAATTAATTTCTTCCTTCTATACAACATATTCGGTGTTATTTAACTCAGCTAACTGATATCTAAAAGCAAATACGATTGTGATTAATACTCTCATGTTCTCTGTTAAAGACTTTACAACAGAGCGACGATTATACAAACAATTACCAGTTAGCTGCTAACAAATTCTCCATGCAATCGGAACATTATTTGCCTGTACAAGTCTATTTAATGTTTCTAGTGATTCTAGACACGCAATTCCTTATTATAAAGATGTCTATACACAAACGAGAACGAATGAAAGCTCATTTTACGCCATTTCTTATAATATGCGCGCATTCGCTTTTAGTATTATGTCCAGTAGTATTATTATCCAGTGAGGTTGCATTAGGAATTTACGAGAATAAGAGTGGAATACGAGATATAGTATTGAAATCGAATAGTCGAACACGAGCGGTCGTTTTGAACACGTTCGTTTACCATTGCAAATCTTATTGCAGCTTGTATGTTTTGGTTCTCTTACAAGCGATCCGTACACACGCGCTCCATCGAGGTCTGTTAAAAGGGCTATCATTAACCGTTCCTCACTGGCGGATTTATACGTTACGGCCCGTTCCAGTGCGCAATTATCCGACTGCAATCTCCCCATTGTTGTCGAAATTTAAAACAAATTTCCTGTACGACGGGGGGTCGCATTTTTCTGCCCTGCCAAATTGGATAAGCACTGTAATTACTCGTTTAAGTTCGTCTGTCGGTTTGTGGGTATTACGTGTTTGTGTAAGGAACATCTGAGTTTATGGGGCGGAACGCATTCTTTATGGTACAGAAGCGGTTTGCAGGGAGCATGGGAATTTGCAACATCTCATTACGCAAGCGGTGAGGGCAAAAAAGCTTAATTCCTTCCTTACTGCTATTACTACGAGTATCTTAGATCATAGGAGTGAATAAATTAAGCATCGGGTGTTTCAACTTATAGTTTTAACGGAAGAGTGACTTCACCTCTTATGTTCAAAGCCTTCCGAGATAAGATTTTTTTCTACCGAACGTTGATGGTGTAAAGCATGGATCTGATAGAACTAATGTCACTAAGTTTGCAATGTGTGGAGTGTCTGTCAATTTTCAGTTCTGTTTATTTGATATCAGACTAAAACGTCCTATCGGAGGACACGGGCTTCCCTTTGTTATCACGAGGGGGGTTTTCCGTGATAACCTAAGGTTATCTCGTCTTACAGTCATAATTTTGAAATTTGGAGCCCGTACCTTAGTTATTCGATTTTTTTACGGATATCTCAGTTGTGCCTAACTCGGCGGTGAAGAAAATAGTCGTGAGCAAACCCACGAGCCCAAGAATTAAAAAATATAAGACTACCTATCCATATTAACCAACACTGGACTTTTGTGGTGGATTATGGTCCAAAACTACCGAGTATATTAGATAACTCTTATTATTTAAGATTGATAAGGCCCCACGTTAAGGTCAGTGACGAAGAATGCGTTTTACCCTAATGAAAAATAGTAGATTGTCTCTTTCGTATTTAGGACGTGCCATGTAATAAATAACCTTCCGTTATTGTCAACCCCTAGTTTAATAATTGTTCTCTGTTTTTAGAAACTGCAGTTTTAGTAACTATTTTAGTTTTCACCTGCAGTGCAGTAGATTTCAAAGCGGATTTTGGAAGATGCAGATACCGCGTGCAGATACTGTGACAGCGACGGAAGCAGGAAGTCGTATGCCAACTGGATACTTTCATAAAGTCGTGCTACGTTTACTTACCTTCATTTATGCGAACGAAACGTAGTTCGAATGTGACGTAAAATATGGGTAAAATTTGAAACTGCAATTTTTAGAAAAAAAAAATAGTCTTGCAGATAGATGAATTCAAAATTATTCTTTTATAATTAATTTTGAATTCTTGAACTTTGAATCTAGGTATAAGGTTTAAGGAAGTGGTAATTTATTTTATTTCAGCCTGTTTAATCATTGCGGTGGTAAGGTTTATATATAGGTGTATATACTCGACTCACATTCTTGGGGTTTCTGTATTCCTACAGTAGGTACGAATGTTTCATTTAACATTATTTCTTCGGTGAAAAAGAACATTGTTTGGCAGAGTACGGCTATCCGCTCCGAATTAATGAAAAATTAGGGCACGTGGAACTAATAAGACATAATACAATATGCAAAACGTGCCAATTGTATTCTAATTCATCAAAATTTTTCAAGTCTGTGTTGCTTGCTTGGTTTTTGGAAACAATAGTAATTGTTTTAATGCGAATGAATAGGAAAGTATCACGAATGTCCGTGGACTACAGTATCCACTTACCACGAAGTTGACTATCTGATAGTCTACCAACTTCATTCAATAAAAAATATTGTAATTTTATTTTTGATTCAGTGGCGCCTAAAAATTGAAGTACCGTTTACAACTTTTGAGATTTGTGCGTTTTTAACACATATTTATCTATTTAGACAAGTGTTTTATTACCTTTTTTAAATCAATGCCTACTTCTTAATTTTTTTTAAATTTTTGTCTTTATTAGGAACAATTAACAATGATAAAATCTAGTTTCAACAATAATTACTTTACTAAAGTTGTTCACTGTATGACCTACTTTATTGTCCACAGATTATTTATTAAGAATGTATAAGTAAGTACCTACACATTACGCACTAACTTATAACTACTTATTATAAAGTAGTTATAATAAAGTAATAAGCAGTAAAAATATTATTAAAAAAATAAAAATCGAAATAATTGAATAATATAATTGGAGAACCATTTACGAATTCTTGCAATTCAATCAAGCAAAAGTCTTGTCAGAGTTGAGATGCTCCTCCCGACATAATCAGCAGTTGCATTCAAATTTAATAAACTTGTCAAATCCGAAGAACCTCGTTACGTTTTAATCGCGTTTTGCATATGAATATGACGCGTCAATCTACCTTGGGCAAATAAAGAAGCGCCTTATTCGGACAACTGTTATACCCAATCTTTGCAACGGAACAGTCATAAAGGTAACACCAGCCATCCTTGTACAGAAGCTACTTTCATTAAAAACAATTCTTATGCAGTTTGTTGGAAGGGCTATTCTTCAAAAACCGCAGTCAGTGCAGTACGAAGAAGTAGATACATGTTTATGTTGCGAAATCCAATTTTCTGCTGACATCTCATCTGTCAAACGTTGGCGTTGGGTGTTAGCTCTAAACAAATGCGATTATATGAATATGTTATTATAATAAGCCATCATACAAATGAATCATATTTGAAACGTCATATTGTGCATTGTGCATTGTGCACTGCAAACCATTTATTGTGTATCCTTTATACCCATTTTGTTTTAATGTTATGGCTCTGGGGAAAAGTATCAAAATTTCTTTATTTCTACTGTCCTAAGAAGAAGAATTAATATATCACTTTTAAACATTATATTTGGAGATTGAAAATAAACAAAGATACGAATCAATGGAAATTCTTTTTGATTTATGCTTAACGCCAAGTTTCCACCTTGATTTTAAATGAATAAAAATTTTGTCAAAATTTTTTGCACTTTTCTCGAATATCATCAAAATGCACTTGTGCCTTTCTTTCCAAGGAGGGGCCGTACTACTTAGTACGGCACACATGCAGTGAAAATTTACAATTAGAATAACGTAAATAAATCCATCTTCATTTGACCCATCAATATAATCACAATGCTCTGTGTGACGTCACATGCCCGCATCGTCACCAGATTGACGTTGACTTGACGTGACCGCGACATGACCAGTCACACGTCGATTACACGTCATTGACGGTCGAGTTCCCAGGTCAAAGGAGGAATGCATATGTTGTCATGTGACGTGAATTATACTGAGGACTAGTGATTCGTATCGGCTTCGCACTGGAGTAATTTAAATATTGGATGTCCCGAAGGTCCATTACAATCCTCGCTATTGGTTTCGAGTTCCGATATCCGATAAAACATCTTGTTAGTTGTAAATTCTCAGTCGTATTTATTCTTAAGCTTCATCAAGTTGTATAATTAATTACGAAGTAATGAGAGCGGTGATAGCCTAGAGGTCTTGTTCTCAATTATCATTCACGAGGTCGTGAGTTCAAATCCTTGGCCCGTAGCACTGGTTTCTACAGAAGTACGCATTAAAAAAAATACTAGCTCGAAAGTTTCAGAATTTAAATAAAAATCTGGAGCATGTGAATCCATCCATCCGTACTGAGCACGCGTGGTGGATAATGGTCACCCTCTAGAACCTCCTCTAAAAAGACTGAAAAAGAAAGAGAATACGATAGGATTAATCGATCTATTAAATCGAGGAACGTTCGATTTAGCTTCAACGACTTCTCTTATTATATTTTATTTTTGTACTCTCCGATCTCGTTTATTAGCTTTTAAACAGAGTAAAGTACCTAATCTATTAACCAGGTAGCAGCAAATTACCAAAATAAACTTTCTAGTGCGTTAAATCTCACATGTTAGCATAAGTACGACACTAATAAATGTTCCCTAAAGAATTATTTTTAGAAAGTCTAAAGTTGTTACACAATACCATTTACCAGTTTCAATAAATATCGTCTGATGGTGTATAAGCGCATACACGGGACGCTAATAAAGAGATGGCTATCGCTTTTGTTGTGTGGGATAGCGACACACCTCGCGCTACGCAATTTGTCTCCTCTACTTGTAGTGTTGGGCTAGGCGACATTTTCTAAAGATGAAAAAACTCATTTTGAGTTTTGTTTGCAATTCATGCTTTACTAAAGGCTAAGCGTGGATCTTAACATAGTCTTGTCGTAATAATTCTATTATCGCCCTTGTAAAAGCCATAAGTAGTAACATTTTTAATAAATTTTAACATTATATTCGGAAATTAAAAATAAACTCTCAGCTCGTCGGTCACCTTTCTTTAAAAGGCTTTCTTTCTTTCTTTTCTTTCGATAGCAGCAAAATATCAAAACTGGGAGTGTTATTTTTGACTGATGTTGGCACATGTCTCAAAGGTTTATGGGACGTCAGTATATATTTATCGTCTGAGGTTTTTTTTTATAAGAAAGAGTTTGACTAAACAAAAATCTGCTACAAATTAGACTAAACAAAAATTTGCTGCAGATACTTCAGATACAGATATATGCGGTCAGAAACTGGGTGCGGTTAGAAGAAGTATATATTGAGCGCTCTAGACCTTAGGTCATTCGTGATCTTTTTTCTATATCAATTAAATAAATCATATATTTTTTTAAATTCCTAAATAATTATAAGCTGTTTTTTTTATACGCGCCTTTACCACAAATAAGCTGTATACACAACTTGTTGGTCAACAGAATGAATTCCATTATAGTGTCATAAGCTTTGTTATGTATTTTCTAGAGACCGTATTGTGTACAATAAATAAATAAAAAAAATATTTAGGGACTCATGAGGTATGAAGGTACTCTAGGGATATGAAGAATACCTCAACAGGATTACAGTAGAACCCGAATATGGTATACAGTCCCAACACTACCTCATCGCAGTAAATTGATTGTATGCCCAGCAGGACGTCTACGCACCCAACCGATTCTACTTCGTATTAATAAATGGTTTCATCTACACGATATTACAAGCACTACTCAAAAATGATGCTAATTATAACCAATAACAATTTTTCACTACAATTTTGAAAGTTTTACTAAATCTAATAGGACACTAAAAATAATCTAAGAGGTAGTTTACATGCAAATTTATATATTTAATAATTATAGATTAATTGGACGGCAGTGTTTATTTTTTGAAGAAAATGAAATATCTTCGTATGGACCCTAAAGTGCGAGTCGAATCATTTAAAAAGTTAGATAGATAGATAAATATACTTTATTGTACACCAAAACCTAATGAGGATTTTTTTTATATAGGACATCAGCTAGTGATAATTATAGCGCGGAAGTATAAAACTGCTGTTTAAGTTTATTTGTTTTTTTTACAGAAACAAGGCGGCAGACGATCATGCAGTCCACCTGATGCAGATTAAGGAATGGTTTGGGAAAATGGAAAGGGATAGGATAGGGTGTGATGGGAATGGGCTCTGGCATTACTCATTACCGAAATACGCACGTACATTGGGTAAATACAATAAAGTGGGAAATTAGACACCTAGATACCAGAAACAGCACTGCCAGACCCCCAGCTCGCTGCGTTTTTTACAATAATTATTATAAACCTGTAAAAAGAATGCTCTATTAAATCATTTGCTCGTCGTTACTTATTTTTTAATTTCTTGGTTTTTACCACTGAAACAATAAACTGCCACACGTGTATGTTTCCGATTTTTTGAGATAAATTTGTAAATTACGAGTACTTAAAGAAAAGAGAAAAATGCGTATAAGCATTATTTTTTATAAAAAATATTTATTTTTGGTACATATGTATTATGTTAGTTAAATATCATCATCACTTTTCTCGGACGCATGCATACTCATTAATATCATCGGTATTATTGAATGGCTATCTATTATATAAACACTTCTCTATCTATTATAAAAGAAAACTTGTTACACAATGTATTTTTCAACAAAAATAATTCCGATTTTCTTATTTTTAGTGATAATTACTAAAAAAAAGTCTGGCTTGGTAATATTCATAGTTTTTACATATAATAACATCATTCGGTCAAACGCCAAACACGAGCAAATAAATTACTACTTAATTTTTTTTTGCAATTTTAAAAATTTTTCCTTTCCTAAACGCATCAGTGTGAAGGTGCCAGACATAATTTTTCTTGTTTTTTATAACCTAATGATTATTAATAAATAAATTTGATTGACAAGCAAATTATTTAAATTTTCGTATATATACCAAAATAAATTTAAAGAAAATTACTTATGGACCCTTTTTTTACATTTTCAATGAGCTGTTAATTGATAATGCAGCGATAACATAATGGATGATATGGTCATTAATGTTTCTTATAAATAAATATTCACTACCTTTGGCACACCAGAAAATTATTTATAAAATTCTACCACTGGCTATCTAACTATAAAACGCCACACGCGTTAGTCAATCAAGTGGGTTGGCGAGTCTACGTTTTTAGATATTGTGTAGTTCCATAGGGCTTGTGGTAGAGACTTTGTTATCCGTTAATCGCCTTTTACTACACCTACGGGCAGAGACGAGGTGGTGGACGGTGGTATATATTGCCGGCCGACACCACATGGCTAATTACAATTTACTAAAGAGAAATTGTTTGTCGCAGTCCTTAGATGAAATTACAAGTTAATTCACCCTAAAGCGAAACTGCATTTAAATTCTACCCTTTCTGGCAATTAAATTAAATTTCTATTAGACGGGTGCGTTCAATAAAGAGGATTGTATGGAAGGGTATCGGCCAATTGGTGATGCCCGTTATCCGTGTTTATGTCTGTGATCTTATCTGCGGTCTGTCTATGGCATACGGGCTCCCGCCCTTTTATTAAATTTCCATGTTTAACATTTAACAGAGAAAACTAACAAGTAGACTTTAAGCCCTATTTTTATATGATGTACAGACTACTGAAGATTTCTCTAGGCTTTTTAATAGGTTGTGCAAAGTAGAACTGCATTCATTCTTTTATTGTAGATAATATTTTCACAGGCAAATGACCCATCTGATTGTCAGTTGGCTCCGCAGTCCCTAGACACCGGCTACACCAAGGAGATGTAGCTAATCCTGTTCTCAGCTCACCTGAAGAGCTGTAGATCGTAGTTTAGTGGAAAAAATCGCAGCTGGCAGTTAATTCCATAACTTTCAGGTTAGGGGGTATAATCTGTCTTGAAGATCGTACTGTACGCGATTCTCTGTTAAAGAAGTACGGATGACCTTACTTCGATGATGAGAGGTAGTAAAAACCTGAAGTTGGAATCGAATGGAACAGCTCGTCAGAACATTCCCTATTGTACGGGCGGTGAAACACAATGGAGCAGATGTAATATTTCTTCGAATGACTCTAAATGCCCTGTGAGAGTGGGATAGCAGATATTCGGACAGCACGCCGTTGGACGAAGTCAAATAGGTCCAACGGGTGGTGCATCGGTCCAAAGGTGTGAGCAGTATTCCATAAGGGGTCTAACTTGAGCAGTCCATAACTGGCAGTAGCCACTTATGGACCGATTAATCAATGACCTGTGTGCCTGCCATATCTGTTAGTTAAAACTGTAAAGAATCTTCAGATTTCGTATCTTTTCACATTCTTGGATGTAGGTAATAATCATGTTCTCTAAAAATAGTATTCCTTTAAATTATATTTGTAGAAAAGAATATAGATCCATCTCTACGCAGTGCTGTGTTTCATTAATGTTTAAGGGTGTGTGTTTAACGAAAGTAGTACAAGAGCGTAGGCATTTAATGAAGCTATTCCTCGTAATTGGCATGGTGTATTTATTGATAAGAACAGCAACGGTCAACACACTATTCCACGAATGTAATATTTTATCAAAGGACTTAAAAATCTCTTTAAAGAACAACAGAATAATAAAAATAGATATTGTATGAGTTTTGTCGTGATTTTAAACATGTTTATACAAGAAAATTACTATGCTATATCATTATGTTAATATTATTAGCTTTATCCTGTACTTTCTAGTGCAGGATATTGTCTTTTTTTATAGACTAGTGGGCGGACGAGCAAGCGGTCCCACGTGATGTTACCAAGTGTTACCACCGCCCATGGACACCTGCGGTATGCACCCATGGGGTATGCGGGCGTGCCGCCGACCTTGCAAAATCCTATTCACAGCTCTCTGTGTAACTATTTTAAGTTACTATCCGTAAACTTGAATGTTACAGAGTTTTATAGTCTTCTCATTTAGTCATTATCGACAATATTCTTCCTGTCGTCGCTTCACTAAATAAAATCGCTATAAAAAACTTTTTGATATTGATTCGCCCATTGATGATAACGGTGTGATCGCTAGACTAAGAGAATCCTAAAAATATATGTAACACTAACCCGAGCAAAGGGCCTACCTATACAAATCAAGACCAATTTGTTCCGTCTCGAGCTAATAAAAATCGTTAATTGAAAAGGATTACAATATCTGCTTTCCCACCGGTCACTGACCTCCGTAATGACCGGTCACGTCACTCCCCTGTCATTCCCCGTCACTCCTCTGAGAGGAGTTAATTTCCACGTACTTTGTGATTAAAAAAAATCAGATACCTGTGAAAAGAGGAAGATGCGCGCCCATCAAGCGTTGTTTATCTTTAATTAGTTTAAAATAGCTGATTCACGTTGTAGACGCGATAAAAGATGTACGCCTGTCCACCTACATGGCTCTAGTGGCGTTGTTTTGAAAGGTGCAATAGAACAGCTCTGGAATTGGTCTCTTCTTTTCAAATGACAAAGTTAAAGTACGAATGACATCAGAGCCAAAAATAACAATTTTTGAAATTTTTGTCTGTTTGAGCGCATATCGCAAAAACTACGGGAGGCATTTTAATGAAATTTGGCATAGTTGTAGCTTATGTGCTGGGTTGCCATTTACGGCCCTTTCTATGGAGATCCATGATAGAGTTCCCACGGGAATGAAAAGTTCACGATAACAAAGTCGTGGGCACGGCTAGTCTTGTAAGTATAAATGGTAAAGTCCGTTTTAAATTTTCTGTATGTCTATATACAACATTAACTGACATTATTTTATTAAAATAGCGACAGTATTTTTTGTAAGAATTTTGTAAAATAAGGCTATTAAAATATTTAATGATTTTTTTAAATGAGAACAGGATCCAATGGGTAAAACGCCTTCTAAATTGCGACCCGTTTCTTACTTTGTGACTAATAAACTCTTTATATCACTTATTTTTTTAAGATATTTTGATTTCATTTTATTCATTATTCATTTAAAATCCCTAACGAAGAAATTCGACGAAGAACTAAAGTTGGCGACATAGCTCAAAGAATCAGCAAGTCCGATGGGGGAGGCCAGTCCTGGAATGGAAACCACATATCGGGAAATGTGGCACTCCGAGCCGGGTGGACTGACGACTTGAAGAAAGTCGCCGGTAGTGACTGGATGAGAAGAGTGGATGACCGTGTGTGGTGGTGGTCCTTGGGAGAGGCATATATCCAGCAGTGGACAGACACAGGCTGATGGTATGGTATGGTAATTTATTAATATATCTTATATCTTATTATGCTGACACACTGTACCTGGTTGAGCTGTACTAGCCGTTTATTGTTCCACGCGTGTTTATCATAAACCCTGGCGACATTTCAAATGAGCGGTAAGAATGTTACCATAACATTGTGTTCGGAGGTTCTCGCCGAATCACATTCATATGTAAATACGAGTACGGCAACGGCACTAGACTGTAGTGCTGTCATGCACTGCTGTTTGTGAAACAGAATACAGATTGCCTTTTTGACGTTGTTTATGGGCTTCTATACTGAAATTTCTGATTAAGAGAATTTCCCTTCGTACAGATAGATGGATGAGTATGTAGATGTATTTGGTTAACGTCAGGTGAATTCACGGCAAGTGCAAGTGGTAACGATTATTTGTGTTGTGTGGGTTCAAAAATCAGTATAGTTGTAATTCCGTAACCATTATCAACCCTTTTAATACTCACCACTGTAAACAAACGGCCTAATGCAAATTGTCTTGTTCTTTTATGGACTAAGGAGGCAGACGAACATATAGTCCACTTGATGGTAAGTGGATACTGTCGCTCATAGACATCCGCGATATGTGCCGACATTACAAAATGACAAACGTTGGCACGACCCCGGATGCACTGCCTACCTTTGGAGATATAGGAATGGATTTGGAGAAAGGGTTGGGAGGGATAGGATGGGAATGGGCTCTGGGACATCTCACTCACTACTGAAACACGTACGTACATTAGGGAATATGATAAAGTGGGAAATGCAGTACATTTCAAGGTAGTCTTCTGTAAGGTGGGTAATGTGGCTAGTCGAGCGCGCCCAGCGGCTGTTGGATTGCAGCGTGCACTCCCCCCCTCCCAAATGAGACGGGTGTGGCCTTAAAACACCACGATGTGGGTTGGCGAGTTCACACTTTAAAGCCGGCTCTAGACTCACACCATGAAGTCGCGGCGAGGGAACACCTCTCTCCACTCACAATTGTTCACAGTCGTATTCACGCACTTGTTCGAAATGAACGTAACAGTAGCTCATATGTATCTTACTATCCTTTATCATTTTCATGTTTCCTATAAATTGATACGATTTTCATTTCAAGAATTGGAAATCTCTAGAAATCCAGAAATCTGAAAAAAAAACACTCAATGCGAAATCATGTATTGAGATTTTTTGGGACCGATTGATTGTCCCATTAATCTGACCAGCAGGAAGTTTTAATCCCGTTTGTCATACCAGTTTAATAAATGGGAATTCGTGTTCCCATTCATCCGTCCAATATTAAAAAAAAATGTACAATCACCAATAAAATTAGTATTATGAAAAATTATATTTCATAGTTACATTTTTTATAGTAACATAGTAGCTTCAGACCTTTTGTCTGAATTAACATGAATATAAAATAAAACTAAATTCAATTCTAATTCGAATTCATATGAAGCTGACTATTTTATTTTTTCTCTTATTTCTTCTATCATTTTAGTTACTGCATTATAGTAAACGCGATAAAATATCTCAATTTGCTTGTTGCTCCTACCAAAATAGTTTCTACTTTTCCAGTTTCCATAATTAGAGAAGAATCTTTATCATTTTGTGTAGCAACATTTTATTTCTTATTTCGGTTTGCGTTTAAGAAATTTCTCGCTTACTGACGAGAAGAAAATTTTAATTTATTTGACGATGTCATCTAGATTGTTTAATAAGAAGATTAGATTAGCTAACGGCTAGTATCAATAAGGTCAAAGGTCATATATGCTTCTCGGAAAAACTATTACTCGCTTTGACTTTGCACTTTGTATTTTGAATCCCATAATGTGGGTTCAGCTTGGTAATATTCCAAAAACTTTAATTCTAACTTAGAACTCCAATTCTTACTCACTTTGGAAGAATAAAACATGCAATACATGTACACTACCGAATGTACATTCGGTCGCAGCTTCTTCTCGCGCCGCACGGAGGACGATGCGTGTATGTGGAGAACGTTCCACAGCTTACGGATACCAACCGGTACGGGAAACTAGCCGTGAAAGTGCGAGAAGTCCGCGAAAACTACGGCTTCACGGCCGGCCTTAGAGGTGATTCCTCCACGCTTATGGCAGCAGCTTCGTTATCCCTAAGTGGCCGTTTCGACACCCACGGCAAGAGATGGGGGTGCTATTCTATAGGCGGCCGACAACATACGGGTACAGTTGTGGACATTAAATATTCAATGATAAGGTACATTATTATTGAATGATGCAATAATGTAATGCAGTGATGTAGTTTGATCTATCAATAAATAATTGATAGTTTGATGCTGATTTGATGGGTTTTCTTCATTACCACTACTAGTCTAAAATTAGATTTCTAAGATGTTTTTATTGAAATTGTGGTTTTATTCAAATTGTATATTTGGATATGATTGATACGCGTTCTTCGGAGAATCTTCGGAGAACGCACTAGTCGGAAGAGTGACTTCGCTGTTCGTCGTTACGTTCTAAAAAAATGTTCTGACAAATCATTTATGACTGAATTTTTTGGTATTTTTGAAAGTTTACACCGTTATGTAATTTTGCAAATACTGAACCGATTTGACTAGGAACTAGACTGAGATACAAACTTATTTCAATTCGTTAAGAAATATACCCTATTGTTTATTCAAAAATTTAGTTTCATAACTTTGTAACTAACTAATGTTTTGAAATCCTTAGTTGAGATTTAGTGAAATTTTTCCGAAATTATAAAACTCATGATCCGAAGATACTTACTGCGAACAGTAAGTACATTTCTTTGTAAATCTTCGTAAAGGGCTCATTGGTTTAAACAAGTTATTTATAACAAAACCTAGCCAAGTTCATCGATTTACTAGATATACACATATCATCTGCAACATTAGTATCTCTCTAGGTTTGTATTCACGAGTAGATAGATACAGCTGGTCTATTCTTTCCCCATAATATTCATGCCTCTATCTTGGGGCCCAGACAATATTAATTTTATTCTTTACGAAGACCAGCGCTGTAAGGCACAATGCACATTGTCAACGCATATAAAGATACACTGTTGCTTTTATATGCCATTGTACTGCACCCCATGCAGTTTCTTTGCCGTTTTCACGGCGTATTCTAGTATTTTATTATTCATGTAACAACTGCCTTATGCGCAACTCGTGTAATGTAAATAATTGAAGACTTCCGTGGAAGTCGGTGCGGGGCGAGAGCGGGACTCAACTTTGAAATTATTTATTATATACGGTTAGTTTAGGAAAATATTACTTACAGGTGTATTGCCGATTCTCTAGTGACTCTCGGCTGTAATCTACTAGGCAAATCTTGTAGCGAATGAAGGGATAAAAAGCGACGAATAAAACAACGGGGGCCGAATGCTATTAAAAAGAAAAAAAGAAAGAAGAAATATATTTTTTTATGGGAAGAAGGCAACCGAAGAGCATGCAGTCCACCTGGTAGTAAGTTGATACTGTCACTCATGGACATCCACGGCACATGACAACTTCAGTCCACAACGACAAAAGTGTTTTTTTATTATTTTATTGATGTCAACTTATGAAAATAAAATTAGAAAACAAAAGAATATTAATTGTTGTGTCAATCGTTCACAAGTTAGCATATGTCACAGCGTGAACTGCGATGCTGAATTTCAATTGGAGCCGCACCGGTGACCACGGACTGTAGAGACCGAGTAATTTAGTTAGGCAGTTACTTCTTTCAATTAGTTAGTTATATCAATTAACATGGTACGCACTTATTATTTAAGTGGTAATTCATAACTGCCAATCCAGCATAGATTGAAACTTAATCCATAATTACCATCACTTTATTGCATTGTTACTTAAATTATATATCACACTTTCCCCATGCTATAGTGCACGTATTTACGAAATCAATTAATACTCATCAGATAAGAAAAGTCTCTAATGATTGGTCACGCAATCAAGTCAATTAGACAGAGTTTTTTCTATCCGCATATACTCAGACTGACTACTCCATACAAATAATTCTGCACCCATTTTTACTTAAAAATAGCACTTATTAAAACTCCTAATATTATACTTTTTATAGTCATATTTATTGCTTTATAGCGTTACAATGGTGTTATACGTACCTACGTAAATGCAGTGTTTAGACAATATGTACACGATTACGGCACTGCTATTTTCTCATAAAATTGAATTAGAAATAAATATTTTAGATATACATTTCAATACTAATAAGTAGGTAATATCACCGGTATACTGAAAATATTGTATATTTTGTTCAGCAGTAAATTTAGTAATCTATTTGCAAATTTTATGCCTTAATTTACATACGAGGTATCAATAATATAAAGATTCATACATAATATTAAAATATTTATTATAGACTTAAAAATTGGCTGAAGTATTTAAAAAATAATACAACATAACTTGCAAGGCGTCAAATTACCCATAAAAAGTATTTCAATTTTCTACAGTTCGGAGCATAGGAAGTACTTATTGATATGGAATATCAAATACCGAGGTAATTTTATACCGGAGCTCTTAAGTTGTAATATAAATTATATTATTGAAATAAAGAAAGCCCCATTTCATCGGCTGGTACTGTATTATGCGTTGATATGGACGGTTCTTTATGGCGCATTGTTCTCACTCAATAATACACTTAGCACAGCATTAAAACATTTCATTGAGTAACGCAGTGAACGGAGGTGACCAGAGTGTAATCTTTATAGAAACGATAAAGAGGAGAGCACGCACACAGGCGCATCGCGAACAGGAGTG
This sequence comes from Sesia apiformis, assembly GCA_914767545.1. Taxonomy (NCBI): domain Eukaryota; kingdom Metazoa; phylum Arthropoda; class Insecta; order Lepidoptera; family Sesiidae; genus Sesia; species Sesia apiformis. The sequence goes on from OU611958.1 coordinate 6,565,408, forward strand.
TTAGCGTTAAGAAACCTCGACTCTCGTGTTTAATGTGTGCATGTTACTCGCGAACGGTTGATTTCATTCTTACTGAAGAAATGTTTAACTTATCTGCAAAACGCGCTGCCAATATAATGCGGAAGGCGTCGAGCACACGGTGTCGCCTAGTAGACGCGACTAGGCGACCGGTAGAAATTGTATGAGGTAGTTTGAAAGTGTTCAATAGGGAGTTACTTTTTAAATTTTGACGTGCGATGTATGACAGTACGACTGATCCCTTTATAGTTTTATCAATCAGTTAAGTGGCTCGTGTGTTTATGTGTTAGCGACCATAGCGATCACGCCGCCGGCCGGGCAGCGACACTGTGTAGCCGAACTGTGTGTAGAGCGGCGAGCGGCAGCCTCGGCGCGGCGAGCGGTGACATTAGTCTATAAGTTATTATGAAAGTGGCGCCGCACCGCTACCGCTGTGCAAGCTTGCCACTTCCATCTTTAGACTAAAGTCACCGCTCGCCGCGCCGCTGTCGCTCACCGCCCTCCACGCTAACAAAGACATTATGGCTACATTTTTTTCTTAATTTCCTTCACTGTTTTTCATGTGCTTTAATCCTTGTCACTATTGCATATATTTATACAGATTATATATACTATATCTGCGTGTATCGCTTTTCAGTAGATCGGTGTGTATTTTTACACCCTACAGTGCGTATTAAAATATACATACATATAGAAAAGTACAATAATACATATTAAGTACCTACTGCTTTACTAGTTACTTCTTTATACTATGGTAACTCTCACTTTGATAAAGTCCGAGACAAAAGGTCAAATGCATATTATTATGTAAAAAAGCATAAAATGTGAACGAGAAAATTTATTGCACCATTTATGTAGAGTAAATACAATTGGAATGAAATGGAAATGTAAATATTTCCTATAAAGTATTTTATTTTAGTACTATAAGGAATTTATAATTTACGACTATAATATTATGAATTTTTCATTCCAATTCATGGTGGTAAGGGCACCATAATAGCATATACATGAGTACCTATATAAGAATTATACTATAGGCACCAAATTATACTAGGTATGTAGTAATTACAAGTAATTATGAGAAGCACAGAACCGTGTGTGATGGCGGTCCTTGGGAGAGGCCTATATCGAGCAGCATGTCACTGAAGACTACCTTGAAATATACTGCATTTCCCACTTTATCATATTTCCCCAATGTACGTACGTGTTTCGGTAGTGAGTGAGAGGTGCTAGAGCCCATTCCCATCCTATCCCTCGCCATTTTCCCAACCCTTTCTCCAAATCCATTCCTGTATCTCCAAAGGAAGGCAGCGCATCCGGCGGCGTGCCAACGTTTGTCATTTTTGACTAATGTTGGCATGTATCGCGGATGTCTATGGGCGACAGTATCCACTTACCATCAGGTGGACTGTATGCTCGTCTGCCGCCTTCGTCCATAAAAAAATACTCGGAATTTAATTTCACCAATCCGCAATAGATCCACGTAATGGCTTATGGACCCTAAACACTTAGCAATTGATTACAAAGGGAGGTTTACCCCCGCAGTGGACGTTATCATCTGATATCAATACAATTCAAGTATCTGGCATCAAGTATCAAGTATTTACTAAAATAAATGTCCACTTTCCTTTTTTACACCAAAAAGGAGCAGCCTCTGAACCAAACCTTTTTATCCTGAGGTGGAAAATTTTTATCTGGCAGTAAATAGAAACCCATTATATCTAAGGATTGGAGTTCGAATTCACGACTAGTATTATGAAAAATGAATATTATGAATTATGTATTACAAGTATTATAAAAATCATAAAAATAAGCGCTATCAGGTTAATGATCCTTAATCTTAACCGCTTTAGACTCGAGTTTTTAACCTAAAGGATATAACGCTCACGAGCGTTTAATTCTCGATTTTTGAAGGTCCAATAGCGCTTGCTCAGTGCTGAGAATAAATACTTTTCGTCAATAGAACTTTCAAAAAATGTAAACAATATGGCAGATTGGCATTGAGATTTTTATTGAAATAATGGTTTTAATTTAATATTTTATAGTTGAATACGGTTAAGGACATTGTAAAAGTGAATACTGCATAAACTAAATCAAGAACGAACTGCCTCAAGAGGTCTTCCCATCAAACTACGGCATGGGGTTCTTCAAGAAAGCTGTGAATAGGATTTTACAAGGTCGGCGGCGCGCCCGCATACCCTCTGGTGTTGCAGGCGTCCATGGGCGGCGGTAACATTTACCATCACGTGGGACCGCTTGCTCGTCCGCCCTCTTCTCTATAAAAAAAAAAGGTTTGATCCAGTTTATGAAAATATTGACTAAAATTTATGTTCACATTGTGTCCCAGTTCTATTGATGATAATTTTACATACCTTTAGGCTATAACCGCTCACTCCTGTACTAATTTAATATAATAATTTTGTAGGCCGATTTACGCAGTTGGTAACGATCTTGCTTGCTGTTCAAAAGGTCCGGGTTCGATTCCCGGTCGGACATTAATTTGTTTAAAGACGGTTTAAAGTATGTTCGGGTGTGTGTTTGTGTTTGTCTTGTGTGTTTCTGGATCAACGACACATGAAATCCAAGTGTGGGCCATTGAGTATGAATTTATTATTATTATTATTAGTTCTCAGTCGGCCCTTGTCTGCGGAAAGGATGAAATTATATAAATTTATAAAATTTGTAATTTATAATAGATAGGTATTTTCTTAGAATTACTTCGCACTTCATCTCGATAACAAAATTACGTGTTTGAAAAAATTAACATAAAATCTTGACTAGTTATTATTCATTTGTCTTTGATTCATTTTGAGATTCGAGCACTTATCGAGTCGTTCACATTCATTCCCCACTGGAAAATGAATTTGAATTACAAATTCACCACTAATTGGGTGTTATGTGGACAGTTAAATATTTATCTCGTACATTTATCTAATGGGTATCAAGGAATACTTTTAACTTTATTGTGTTTCTTGAGTATCGCTAAACGTTTGTTTTTTGCACTTACATTGCTAAAGAGGTTATTTAAATGTAACAAAACCGGTATTTAAACTAGCATTCATTTACGATAAATGTCACATGTTTAAGAAATAAAACTTAAATGAAAACAGTTGGAATACAAGTGAAAAAGTTAATAGATACATATTTAGAGAAAAACAGTTCCCTTCTTATGGCTTCGCCGTAGTCGATTTTTTGATTACCACTGACTCACTGACTAACTAACTTGTTGATATTGTTTTTATATAGAATAGATGACAGACGAGCGGGCTGGCCACGTGATGGTAAATGGCCCGTGGACATCTGCAACACCACGGGGCTTGTGGGTACGCTGCCTACCTTGCAGAATCCTGTTCACAGTTCTATTGAACAGCCGCATGTCGTAATGACATAATTGTTCTCCCACTACCTGTATATAGGTATCGTCACGTAAAAAAAGCGCTGGACTTCTGTGGAAGGGAATGAGTCCGCGCATCGGTACAGTTGCGCACGTGATTAATTATTGTTTTATATATTACTAGCTATTGCTCGCGACTTCGTTCGCGTGGTCTTCAATTACTAATTCAAAAACCTTCGCGGGCGTGTGCACAAAAACTCACCAAAGTTTCATCGCAATCGGATAAATGGTATAGGAACGCATACGGGACAAACAAAGAAACATTCATTTTCATATTGAATAGGTATTTTAATACTGTAGAGTAAAGATTTGATTGAAACAAAAAAATAAGTTTTGTAATATAATTTTTTATATGATTTATGCCTTTTGTTTTACCAGGAGTTCGAAAAACTGTGAGAAATTCGGAATCTCTAGCATCTTTTACAATTCGTCTCACAGTGGCCTCAGAAGTATGCGTTGCCGCTGAGGTCCGTTTCATACAATGTTTTAAATTAATTACCTCGCCATTATCAGCCTCTCTTTTCATAAAACAATAAACGTGGTAAACCATTTTTTTTTCTTTTCTATGCAAAAACCATCTTGCAATATTCGTAATTACCAAAAACCTTTGTACTTTGGCTGTACTTTGGGAGCGAACGAAACGTCACGCGTCGACTGAAAGTGGGATGCAAAGGTCGACTGACGATTGACGAACCAATAGCGCGACGGCAGTGACATGTGATGCGTAATCCTCCCGGCGCGCCTCACCTCGTACCATGAAATAGATCGATAAATCGCTTACTGCGCAGTTGAGCGTTAGCGCTCTTTTAACGTGAAACGATGTATACAAGTTAGTTAAAAAGATAAAATTTAATTTTATATCGAGATTGCATGACAATTTAATCGATAAACTACGATGTAAGTGAAGAGTTTTGTTAACAATTAATATTAATTAATTTGAAGACCGGTGGAATGACGATGTGGTTGGATGAGACGAGCCGAGGATCGTGGTGGTGGCGAGCCTTGGGAGAGGCCAATATTCAGCAGTGGAGAGACAGACAGGCTAATGGTATGATATGGTAATTTATAAGCTTATTTTGTTTAAAAGTGCAAGAGCCATTTCACATTTTTAGTGGAGTCAGATCTTAAACAAACATTTCTGAGTAGGAAGTTCGCTATCGTCGCTTAGCAGGTCTAGAACTTTTCCTTGCATTTCATTTTCACTGGAAAACGTGGAAGTTTTTTTTGAAAAAGGCAGTAACGATATTCATAATTAGACCACACGCGATTGTATAAGGAGGCAAAAGAATTTAAATTCCCAGAGTTCGAGGAAAAAATTCATGCCTTTCTTGTTGTAATACTTTCTACGTTTCGCTTTGCAAAAAAATGTCTTTGAACGCTATGCGCTGGTTTATTCTCGGAAAAGTTTAGGTCTCTGAGCACGCGAAACAAACCGTATTTACGATGTGTTACATTAAACTCACGTTCCTAAATTCATCAACTTGGGTGGCCCGTTTGATAAACCATTAGCTTTTTCTTAGGATTTAATGATCACTCTTAAAACGGCTTAATAGGAGCATCAGTCTTTCTTTGTTATTTTATCAGTGAAGCGACGCAACTGTCTGAGAAGCGTTACATTTTCAATCGTAATGGTTTTGGGAGTGCTGGACAGATATTTGAAATGTAAATGATATTTACATAGAATTTATCACTATCGCTTACTTGTTGAAAGTATTCTAGGAACTTTTTTAAAACTAAGACAGTTTTTCTTTCCTCTGAAAAAATGGAAGATCATGAGATCGGCTAACAGCAGTTTGTCCCATAACAACTTCGTACTAATGGGGCCCAATATAAAAATTCCACTAGTATTATAAATGAAAAAGTTATGATACTAGTGTAAACTACTAGTATACACTAGTAGTATAGTAGTATAGTTATACTACTAGTATTTGCTACTCAATCACATTGAAACGGCTGAATTAATTTCGTTGAAACTTCGCAAATAGGTAGATTATAATCCGGATTAACACACAATCTACTATTCAAGTGGACCACATGACCGAATTCGCAGGCTATAGGTAGTTTTAAATCTATATTATTTTCGTTCATTACACACACTAAATGCTTTCGCGTTGTCTTTATAAACATTAAATTTTATTCAAAAAAACATGTAGAAAGAGGTTCAGAAGCTGAACATTCTATACTATACCCGATGTTAAGATTCAAGCGTAACATTTCTTTAGTTAGTTTTTTAAACAGTACTACTTACTTCCAGTTGCGATATGCTACTTGTCATTTCACTGTGTCGTAAGTGAGAAAATACAATACAAGTAACAATGTGATAGAAGATGAAATTGCACTTTGTTGTTCTGTCAACAATAACACTATCACCATCGCATCTCTAGAGCAATAAAATATATCGATGGAACATCCCTCAATTTAAAAACTCGAAACGAGACGGCGTCTGAGTGCTTCTAGGTAAGAATACGTTGAAAGTGTCTCCCTTGTCTAATATTGTCACGAATGTCTGTTGTAATTCAACCCGCATATTATATAGGAGGTAACATACAGGCACAATAGAAGTACGTACAGTAACACAACATTGTCACTATTTTGGAAATTGTTTCATAAGAAAACCAAAAGCTTTTTTTGTATGAACTTTTTACGTTTCTCAACGCATCCGCTAGAAGGGCTGTTTGATTCTCTATACAGAAAATAACACTAAGGACTGATTTTTAATTGGAGTATATGTAAACAAAGAAACGTCGTTGTCAAATTGACATTTCATATACAATAATGAACATTTTTCTTATGGGAACATTTTTTAAATGTCACGTATTTTTATTTTCAATTACTAGATAATTTTAATCAGGATGAATCTGTCTTATATGATTCCACAATATCGAATCATATATGTATAAATTATTATTTTTTCTAGCAAAACAAACTATTACTATTGTACTTTTAAAACACAGTAAGTATTCATGACCATATCTTTTTCCAAAGCTGTCATAACGATTCGGCGTCGTTTCTTTGCCCCCGATAGAGAATCCTTTGCTATAGAAGGACCAGGCTGAGGTTCCATTTAGAATCATACATAGACACACAGAACTAATTCTGAAGTAACGCAAAAACAAATTTAACAAGAATAATTACTATTACAATAACAAAACAAAAACCACAACAAACAAACCAAATAAAAACTCAAAATACAAACGTAAACTCAACAATAATACTAGGCAAACAGACCAAGGAACGCATTATCAGGACTGATGTTAGAAGCCAAATGACAAAATGGTGGCCGGCAGCGTAGCGTTCGGTCGACCGCAGCGAGCGAGCGACGTGACCTGACATGAACTTGAATTGTTTCAATATTTTTATCGGTCTAGATACAAATAAACTATGAAGCGGCTAATAATTATTTAGAACTTAATTATATTATTTAAAAAAAGGACCAATGTTATACACATCTGTAGCGTTGCTAGTGTCATGAAAAACCAAGTTACCACAAAACAGTTTGGTAGTAATAATTCTAGCCATGATAGTTATTTACATCTAGTTAACGGTTTAAAGTGTTTACTTAATTCAGATGTATCGACAAAAGGGCCAACTTTGTTTGATTTTTGTTAAAAAATTATAACTTTGTTTTTTGTCACACATCGGTAAGTTACTATTTAACATATATTTTTTTGCAAGGGTCTCACCTTTGTTTACATATATATATCTCGAATTAAAAATCAGACCTTAGATGTAAACATCAATAATTAAATTTACAAGCGAAAAAATTTACACTATAGCTACAGATACTCGGTAAGGCGCGTTCTCACTGCGATGTCATAATCGTAAATTTCTACATAGGTGTGCGTGATTCGTAGCCCTGCGTTTGTCTGAAGATAGGTTACCGTTCTATCGTGGTGTAGGGAGTGCATTTGTTGGTTTCAGCGGCGTATCAGTTCTAAAACGGCTTTCGGTGACAGATGTTAGGAACGTCGACCGGAGTTTTACGTGACTCAAATGTAAAACAACGCCAGTTTTTGTGTACTTGAATTTAAAAATAGATAAGTGTAATGTAGGGGGGAAATTTTGGAACATATTGGATAACACACTTGGATTTTGTATGAAAAGTTGAATCAGCATCTGATGCATCCGAACATTTAAACAACAAAATATTTGCCGAGTTGTTGTATTTAGGAGCTACATATTGTGGCTATCTTCACAAGAATAACTAGGGCTGGAAGAACTGTTAATATAAAACAAAAGATTAATTTGATCAACATAGTATACAGACTAATGTACATATACGTTTCGGTAGTGAGTGAGGTATGCCTAACCCGTTTTTCAGGATATCCTATCCTATCCCTTCAAAGTTTCCTAATACTTTATCCAAATCAATTTTTAAATTTCCAAACATAAGTAGCGCTTACAGAGGTCATCTTAACGTTTGTCATTTTTGACTGATGTTGTTTATTGTAGATATCCCTGACCGACAGTATTCACTTAATACTAGGTGGACTGTCTGTTCGTCTGCCACCTTCTATCTATATAAAAAAATAAATATATTAATACAATTGTATTCAGTACTTCGCATGACTGTAACAGCTACTTTCAATAAACGTCATTGCTGTCTGTTCGTTTACAGTACGTGGCTCGGAAAAGTCAAATAAAATCTGCAATGTATATCGAATTCTCCATTGAATGGACTGAATGGGAACATGGTTCTAAACTACTACAATTGAATAGTCTTGCTTTAAGTCTGTCTTGTACTTTGTATTCTGTATTTGGACATTAGTAACAATAAACATGAACGTTACACAATTACATGCTTTTCATGTCTCATGGGACTAACAACAATTCGAATTTAAAGCTAGTTTTGTATAGCTTTAAGAACTACGAGTATAACTTTCAGATTTATTAATAGTTAGGAGTGTTGAACCTAATCATACTTTTACTGTTTCTGGTTTTGAGGATAGTTTAATAAGTAAAGAATAAAGAATAAACATCAATTGCCAAAAATCATCATCACGACAATGATATATATCAAATTATTTATTTATTTTGCTCTTATGCACACTGTTTAAATGTAATGATGTAAATGTAATGATTTTTACATTAAATAAATAAATAAAGGTTTTAATACTATTACTCCTAAGCCTTTGTCTCTACTATTGGATACAGGCCTCTTCCAATGACTGCCACCACTCCACTCTTCTCAGCCATACAATACCGGCGAATTTTTATAGATAAAAGGCGGCAGACGAGCATATAGTCCATCTGATGGTAAGTGGATACTGTCATCCTGTAGACATCCGCGATACATGCGACTGATATCAGTCCAGAGTGACAAACGTTGGCACTCCGCCGGATACGCTGCTTACCTTTATAGATTAAGGAATGGATTGGGGGAAAGGGTTGGGAAAACGGGGAGGGATAAGATGGGATGGAAATAGGCTCTAGTATATCTCACTCACTACCGAAACACGTACGTACATTAGGGAAATACGATAAAGTAGAAAGTGCAATACATTTCAAGGTAGTGTTCTGAGAGAGAGTGCGCCCAGCGGCTGTGGGAATGCAGCTTGCACTCTCCCCTTTATTTCTGTCGTAATGTACCTATATTAAGATTGAATTATTTTATGTAAAATATAGTAACGCCTTTGTAAAACAGAACAATATTTGTATTCAATATTACATACCTATATGTTGCTGGTATAATATTAATGTATAGAATTATAGAGTGAAGAATTTTTAAACGTTGTTTAATAATTTTCTATTTGTATAGCAAAGAACTTGATTAAAAAGGGAAAAAGTTGGTTTCAAACCATATAAATTCGGAACAAAACGTATTATACCTACAAAAATATGAGAATATGTTTCAAGGATTAATTTACTGTAAAGTAATTAATTGTCCTTAAAATACCTACAATCTTAAAACTATTAAAAAGGCACTTCGTTAAGGTCTTTAATCTACGAATTTACATTTAAAAGTGTCACGTCGCCTGAGAAGGGAATTCATTAATGTTAAAATATTCCCAGCACAAATGACGGACGTATTGTGGATTATAAAGAACCTCTTATCGTAATAGACTAGGCGCCTCACGAATTATCTACAAGGGTTAAAAGTTCCAAGACGGTGTCCTGTAAAAATAATTAGAATATTCATTATTTATCTGAAGAAGGATGTACTATTTCTTTCTTCAAAATATTTGTTTTGTGTACTGTTTATATTTTACACGTGTTTCATTGTTTATTTATTAAAGGGAAATCATTAAGCATCAGTAACACTGAACGTGGCAGCAAATTTAAAAGTGGGACTCCGTCGACTTTGTGGTGATATTCTTAGTAATTAAAAAGGTTTATTTCAATTATTCAAAAAATAATTTGTTCCATTTGTCATGATTTGCTGACCGTTTAAACAAAAGCCCTCATTAAATACGACTAAGGTGTTAAAATTTAGATGGGGTATTAAATGCACTGCATTTCCCACTTTATCCTATTCCCCCGTACGTGTTTCGGTAGTGAGTGAGATATGCCAGAGTCCATTCTCATCCTCATCCATTCCTCTCCATTTTCCCATCCATTTCTCGACATCTATTCCTAATTCACCAAAGGTAGGCAGGGCACCTGGGGACGTGTTTACTTTTGTCATTCTGGACTAATGTTGGCAGTGTCGCGTATGTTTAAGAACGACAGTATCCATTTACCATCAGGTGGACTGTATGCTCGTCGGCAATCTATTATCGTTAAAAAAAATAATTAATTAATCAATTATTCGATAGAAAAGTTTAATTTATTTCATAATTACATTTCTCAATTTATTATATTTTGTTCTGATTTAGTCGAGTACCTACCATACTCCATAAATACCATAATACAATAAGTATATCGAATTTAAGTCTATATCTTCAGAAAATTTAAGTCTGCCAAAAAATTCGCAACCACAATTTACATTTTTCGATCGTTCTAATTTAAACTTAAATTCGTGTTGTGAACGAAATCGCTCGTAAAATAGGTCTATTTGACAGCGGTACACGCAACTTCACTTACTTGCGCAGGAGTGCCGTGTCCGCCGGAGCGAACCATCCGCGGTATGCCGCGCGCCGAATATTTCGCTCAAAGGTATTTATTACCCTTTACCTTAACTTCCCGCAATATACATGCTTTAAAGAAAATATATTTGCAATAAAAGTGCACCTATTCTTATTAAATATTTACTTCAAGCCCATTTTCCCTTACCCACTGCGACTGCATAGTTGCAGACAAAAATCAGAATACCGTAATCAGACCCTTCTCATGCACATTGTCTCCTGCATGAAGGATGTATGGCCTTAGAACACCAAGCTGGCCAAGCAGGTTGGCGAGTCCACCCCTTTAGAGGTGGTATCGTTCCTCAGGGCTTGGGTAGCGGCTTTGTTATCCGTATGTTGCCTTACGACATCCAAAGGAAGATATGAGGTGTTGCCACTATTAAGCCGACCGACACCACGCGCCCAAATTAGAGTGAAAATTATGCGTAGTAAATGTTTGCTCGCCATGACAATCGTACACTTTTGTGAAGATCTTCGTATACGTGTGTAGTCAATGTTTATTTGCACATTTATTGATCACAGTAATATTACAACAAAGAAAGTAATACTATACAGTAAGGAAAAAACTTGAATCTATTACATGCCTTGTAGAGAGTGCAATTGCAAAGATGAAGGCTGCTGATCCTAAAACTACTCGTAAGTAGGACCTATGCTATCCATTCTTCCCTACCAGTGGGGATTGGCCGCTAGGGATAGATGGAACAGGCCATTATAATCAGCTTTCTTGAAAAACTACACTGAACCAGATTATTGATACAAACATATTTAGTATTCACTTAAGGAAAATGAACGGCAAAAATTTGAAAAATGTTAATGTCCATCTTATGTAATGTGAAATACAGTTTTTGCAACTCACGAGCGTGCGTCAATCTTGCATGTGGATAAATGCACGTGTACGCGAATGTATTGAAGTACGCATATGGTATTTAAAGGTATATTCTGAAGGGCATAAGGTCTCTTTATATGCGTACGGATATTTGCCACTACAAGCAAAGCAGATGCGCGCCAGTGAGTTGCAAATATTATACTGCTTTCTTTCATAAATATTCTTCACCCATCATTTGTACTTACGTGGCCAGTAACGTTTTTAATAGCTTAAAAATGAGCTTACGTTTTACTATTCAAAATAATTTTGTAAATTCAGATTAATTTTCAAAATATCACAATATCATTGTCATTTATAAATTAGGCACACGAGTACCAACCACGGCTACCTTTTGACTAAACTTTATGACAAAAATGTGAGTTACAAACGTCATATAAAGATGTTTTATTTAAAGATATATCTCAGAAACTTGAAGTGGAAATCTGGACGCCCTTGGCTTGGACGCCCACATATTTCAGATTTCTTTGCTTTTAAATTTCAAATGACATTAAAGGGAGTGTGAGTGTAATTTTTCTTTATCCGGACTTTGCGAGGAAATCCGGATCCTAGGCGCATTTGGCAAAGTGCTGCGACGTGCGAGCACGACTCCCCGTCGCCGTTTTCCATTTTGTTCTTCCAAACACCATTTTGCACTTCATGATCCGGCGTGTGGCTTTATGGTCTGCAGCACTACTCAGAATTCTTTGTTTTAATTAGAACAATTACCTAGAAGATAAGATTTTAAATAAACGGACAGTAAGGCATTGGAGACAACATTTTAATTCGAAGAATATAGAAAAAAAATATCTTCAACAAAGTTAATCTAACGAGTTGAATTTAAAAAATATGTATGTATAATATATATATTTTATATGTATATTCTTACCTATATTTATTATCTAGGTATATCAGACCAGAAATTATAGGCTAAGTGTATATATGTATACAATGTGTAAAGTGTATAATATACACGTATAACCATATTTTTAGTATGTACTATGCCTGCCTTTGCGTCTTGACCTATATTCCACTTTCCCAGGTCTGATCCGGCGTGTGGCTTTATGGTCTGCAGCACTACTCAGAATTCTTTGTTTTAATTAGAACAATTACCTAGAAGATAAGATTTTAAATAAACGGACAGTAAGGCATTGGAGACAACATTTTAATTCGAAGAATATAGAAAAAAAATATCTTCAACAAAGTTAATCTAACGAGTTGAATTTAAAAAATATGTATGTATAATATATATATTTTATATGTATATTCTTACCTATATTTATTATCTAGGTATATCAGACCAGAAATTATAGGCTAAGTGTATATATGTATACAATGTGTAAAGTGTATAATATACACGTATAACCATATTTTTAGTATGTACTATGCCTGCCTTTGCGTCTTGACCTATATTCCACTTTCCCAGGTCTGCTGAAAGAAATCGCCGCTGGAGATAAACTTACTTTTTGCATATCTTTTCTACATCTTCCTTTTTAAATTTATTCCATGTGTACAATAAATTATTAAAGAAATAAATGTTTGACGGTTTGATAAACAGCTGGTATCAAAATAGAAACTTAGAAACTTTTCTAAAAAGCTTCTTGTGTATTGTGTACAGATTATCATAACAAATATTAATCATCAGAACTCGAAGGCTTCATAATGATCAACTCGGTCATGTTTGTTACTTTACAATCGATACTGGGAATCACAATCGATCCATTATAAATATTGGTAGCTTGAGAGCCATTGGTAACTACTGCCTAATAGTTTTTAGATCAAACGTGAAGGGATGGGGAGAATCCTTTACAATGAATTGATATAAATCGACTAAGCTCAATCCATCTTCTTTAAGTCCAACCTTCGTGGATAATGGTCAAACGACATCTATCTTTATCCGGTTCAAGAAATAAATTATTAAATGAAATTACTCTGATGCATCTAATAAACATATTTTACAGTGCAATTAGTAATTACCGATGTGTTTTTGATAAAATAATATAATATTAGAAATTAAAACGATAATGATTTTAACTAAAGTTCTAATAACAATTATTTATAATTATCTTTTCTTTGATGTTTTTAGTGGAAAAATATATTTTTGATTTAGAAGACCAATGTTTTTGTAACTATAAACACAATAAATACATATATGTAAAAGCATGAGCTGTTACAATAGTATTAGAAATTTGATAATCTCCAATTAATGATCCACAAATGATTGAATAAATTGATTATTTCACCAGCTTTTATTACATTACTTATTGTTACTTTATCATCTCTACATTTTTTTTATTTATTAGATGAATTAAATAATCTCATAGTAACACTGTTTAAATAAATAATCAATTTCTGCTTAAAGATTATCGAAACTGTGAACTAAATTGGACTTTTAGATTGTAAAAAAAGTAAACAGCCATTAACTACCAATTATCATTAGCCAGATAAAAGGTATACACATTAGGTATCAATTAGATAAAGATTGGAATAAGTTTACTAGCTAGTTTATTCGTTACTTATCTGATTTCTTATCTGCCGATAAAAATCGGGCGCTAATTGGATGAAAATTATGACTTTCGTACAATCGAACACATTTACAATTAAGTCTCTTTTGCATAAAGGGGTTCTTAATGTTTCATTAAAATAAATCACACCTTTGTTGTGTACTTCGGGAGTTTCACTACCGAGATTTGGTTTTAACGAAACTACGATCAAATTAATAGCGAAAATCAGAATGAGGAATCAGAGACCAGGGATGCTCAAACTTATACTAGTTATACTATGCTTATACTCAAGATCGGCGGCAGGCCCGCATACCCCCTAGTGTTGCAGGTGTCCATGGGAGGCGGTAACACTTACCATCACGTGGAACCGCTTGCTCGTCCGCCCACTGTTTTATATATAAAAAAAAAGAGTGTAATATGAGTGAAAATATATTAAGAGCTCGTTCCATTATTAAATACATTAATTATTTTTTCTTTTATACTATGGTGATAGGGTCGTAGTTCTAAAAGAGATGTTATTAGGTTAAAATAAACCTTAAGTAGGTCACCTTATCTGACAGGAGCTTAAATATTTATACTTAGTTCAGTTAGCGTAACGCCGCACCTACTTACATTCTTAGAACAGACTATTTAGTACCAGATTATCTACGGCGCTTGGCGCTTATCTTGTAGCTAACAACACGAATATAAAATAATTAAAGTTTACAATATTCTCGCGCACTGGTAAGAGAGTCGTATTTTATTAGGTTTGTTTGTTTCTCTTTAATCCTGGATATACGAGTAAAATACGTTATATGTCATGTTTATTGGATAAATTGATAAAAATATTATTTTCGATAAATTTCATGTTCTCGTCAGCTATAGCCAAATTAAAATCCTAACTTACCATAATACTAACTATTGTTTATCCGTAAATATACCTTGATGGTATTTGAATGTCAAACTTGTTTTTCTTTATTAACGGCCAATTAGCTATTTTAAAAAGTTTTTAATAATTTTCAATAGTACCAGTACTCGTAAATACTGCATGTCAACGGCGGAATGGTGTGGTTGCATTACTTATGTCGTTATTGATTGGTGCAAAATTTGCACATTGACGATGAAATCGCAATACAAAGCTCTAGTCACATTATCGTGATCCATATGGAACGTCAATAATAAATAATCAATATAATCTCCACAAACAAAAAAAAAAACAAAAAAATATATGCGCCAAGAATACGTGAAAAATAGTCTCTCAATATGATAAATTGAGTAGATACGTTATTACAAACTAATGCAAGTGAATTAAATAGCACTTTATCTAAATCATAAATACAACCCCCGTGAATATAAAATTGATCTAAGTAAACGAATTTGTAACGAAACGATTATCGTAACATTGTTTGCCGCCACGAGTAAATTGTTAATCTTTAAGTAAATAAGTAATTTAACAAATCAGATTTTAAGTGGCGTGGCGGGAGCGACGCGTAATCTTTGACTTCATCAAATTAACTTATACGCTCGCTCCCTAAGGTTTATTTGAGGATAATGAGCAGTAATAACTAACTAGGAAACGTGCTTGTATAGTTAGCATATAAATTAAGGTCTAAATGATGGTACTGATAGTCGCGATTTCATTAAGATTTTTTAAATTAGTCATGTTTTTACCTCGCTCCAATCTCGAGAGATTAGAACTAGTTGTAGCAAGATCACACGAAAAACTAGTTCAAGCCATTTTATCTCTTAAATAAAGTAGCATCTTATTGATTGTTGACCGAGTTTAACTTTAAAATACTTATTTCAATAAATTAATTTAAATGAATTCCATTTTATTTTTTATTCTGTTTTAAAAGAACTAAAATATATTTTCCCGCGAGTGAGTCGAACTTGATTGACATGCACCTAGGCCGTCAATTTTCTGCCGTGGCAACATTTACACTGTCAAGCGAAACGTTTTTAAATTCATCCGCAATTCGTTGATCGATTTCTGCAATCCTGTTTTCCGAAACCAGTGTTGCCGCTAACAAAAACTTCCACGTTTCCCGTGCTATCCGTACGTAACGTATGATTAAATTTTAAATTGCTCGGCCCACACAGGCTGTTCTCAATCGCCTATCGTGTCGTGATGTGCTTCAGGCCTCCCCTTAAATAATCCACTATCTACTTTTAAAACATTCGCGTCGTCCGTGTCACGTGTTTGAAATGGGAATTTTGTTTTTTTTTTAACGCCTGATACAAAAAGGAGAGTCGGAAGCGACTGTTTCTCCGTCTGTCGGTTTGACTGCTTGTGACCTCGGACTGTTACGGATGTCTATTTTTTATTAATATCTTCTTCTCCTTTTGGTACCATCTCCTAACGGAGGTTGGCGATCAGCATGGCTATGCTCACGCGAGAGACTGCTGCTCGGAACAAAGACCTGGTGCTCTTCCCGAACCAGTCTTGTGGTTTAATAGTGATTGTTTATTAAAGTTCAAAGTGTTTTTCGTGTTTGTGATAATGATAAGATAATCAAATAAAAGCGTGAGACTGCGTTTTTCGTATGTTTCCATGGAGCCCTGTTCTGTCCTCAGTAAACCTACTATCGCTTTATTGAGCGACTCCTGACTTACTTCGACGGGACCAGACATTGACAGGATACATTTTAGACTTTGAAGTTGTTTCTTACGAAGAAAACTTGACACTGGCAGAATGTGCTAATTGCACCATTGACATATATGAAGAACAAAAACATTACCTATATTTTACCTTGAAATTGACAGAATTATTGAAGTCTCGATGGGGGCCATGTTAAGAAATTAAAATGGGAACCTCTGTTTGTTGCAGTAATCTCTTTGTTGTGACTAACTGCGATTTGTTTTCTATCTTTCTGAGCTTGAACTTATGGTTATTTACGTCAGTATAGTCAATTGTTGATCTGCTAGAAACATAGGTACATAAAAAGGTTTTGTTCTAAAAAAAATATCTATACACATTCTGTCCCGATAATACCATGCAAATGTTGTACAATTTTATGAATTGAAATTTATTAATTAATTATTTAAATGAAAATGATGAAATTGTCAAATTAATTCGCTATATTCAATGTCAAGTAATAATTAAATGTCCATATTATTTAAATTTATAATACTAAAGCTTTATCGTTTAGACAGTTTTCAATATTGTAATAATATTTATTAAGTAATACTTTGAATAGTTTTATTTTAAACTGTCCGCGACGTCGTATGAGCCTAATTTTAAGTTTTATACTCTAAATTGAAATATCTTTTCTTCCCGTCAGCCGATTTTGATAAAACAAAGCCTATTCGAAGCGCCAAGCTATGCTTAATTAACCTGTGGAAATCCCATGAAAATCCGTTCCGTAGTTTTGGAGAACAAAAAACAGAACAGACAAACAGACAGACAGACAGACAAAAATATTCAAAATTGTCTTTTTGTATTCTGATACTCGTACTTCATCGACCTAAATCAATTTTCTGGTAAATATATTCAATGTACAGACATGCTGGTTCTATAGTTTTATTATATGCAGGTATAGATAAATTGATATTAATCTCTTTTATAGTGGAGTTTATTATACAATCTAATAGACATGCAATATGCATTTCGGCAAACCTTAAGATTCTTTGTCATGGTATGTATAGGTTTTTTTTTCACTTCTTTGTTTTGAATTCTTATATACTTCGTAATTCTTTCGTAGGGTGAGGGTGTATTTCTACAAAATATGTATGTTTCATAGATGTATAAGCAAGGCAAGGGTAAAATACGTTTTATTTAAAGAAACACACACAAGACTGGTATGAATCCGCACCATACAAGGATACAAGGATACATACAAGGGTCTTATGCATTTCTTTTGAGCCTTAAATACTTTGTCAACATTTACCGAATTTCCCCATAAAACTAAATCCTATATCTTAATATTGAAGATATGTATCCATGGTATGCTGATAAAACTGTTTCTTTCATCGCTATATGCCTTAATATGTTTATAATATAAACAAAGCTATCCAATTTGCTGCAGATACGTTCAATATGAGGCTTACAATTGCAGAACTTATCTAATGTTATTCCCAAAAAATTCCTTGATAAAAACTTCTCCTATCGGTGTATCATTATAAGTTTTAGAGGGTTGCGTTTGAAATGCCATTAACTTAGTCTTTGTCAAGTTAATCTGTAAGTTATTTATATTCAACCAATTTATGACTAATTGACAAGCATTATTTGAGTTCCGCAGTCATGGAAATCCTATCTTTAGATTTAATCATCAACATTATGTCGTCTGCAAATTGTACACAATCGTGTCTGGTTGAATCGGGTAAATCGTTTATGAACAGTAAAAACAACAGCGAGCGTAGAACACTTGCCCCGTGGCACTCGATATTGTATTCGAAATTCACATTGAATGTTGCTGCTCCGTACTGAAGAATTACATTAATTTACCTAAAATTTATACATGTATGATAGTAGAGTGAGTGCCTACATGAAGACCAGAGACAAGTCTATCCATGCAGCGGTCATTGTGACGTCACACTACTTACGAGTATACTAAATGAAAACTTTAAAATGTTATATTATTCCTTGTTTTATAAACGATTTGTCCAATAACTTCCAATTTGCGAAATACTTGCTGTTCGTCGATGATCTCAAGATTTATTAGGTCATAGGAAAACCAGCGGAATTGCAAAAACTTCAGGATGACCTGAACAGTGTGAATGATTCGTGTAGGACCTTGCATATTGACAAAAGTAAACACATACATTTTACTAAAAAGCAAAGAAATTAAGACATCATAAGTTAAATTAAATTAAAAAATTAAATTAAATTTATTTAAATTAAATTAAAGATTTAGGTGTTATCTTTGACAAAAAATTAAGCTTCAAACAGCATTTGTATAAGATTTTTAAAAAAACAAATCGTGCTTTGGGTTTTATTTGGCTCAACGGTAAGTAATACGTGTATTATGTAAGGTTTTGAAGAACACTGCCAACAAAATTATTTTATTTAAACCTAGTTCGTGGTCATCTTGAACGTTGTCCTAACGTTTGGAGTCCCTTCCATGATTGTTATATGAAAATATTTAGTTTTTTTAATATTTCTTTTTTGTCTGTTATTTTCCTTTTGTGTTGATAAAATCAATATAATTCTTTGGCTTGAATATCATTCATAACTGTTAAAATCTTAAATATAGTAAAATGAAACATTAAATTGTCCATTTTAATCATTTGGAGTGATTTCGTCACGCATATCGGGTTGTATTTCGATCATTTAACATGTTACAATATATGAATGCTGTGTACTCCTTTAAGAGGCAACCATATGTGTGTACGTTTAGTTATAATTATATATAGAATTCAAAAGTATGGTGTATCATTGGCGAACTTAATAAAATAAAATAACTATGCAATTATCATCTTTCTAATTCTGTCACTTTATTGTCGAATCTATATTGATCCACTCTATATAAAAATACACAAAGATCAGGTAGTTAGAAAAATTTACCCATATTCATTGCGTTATAGCAACATAAGAAAAAAACGACTGACATTTTGACGCCTTTCAAAACAATTCACTTGGCAATTCGCTATCGACACTAGTAAAACGGGACACAGAGTAAACACTATTAGTTATACAGAAAGTAGTGTATAGAAATGCAAGCACTACCCACGTGCAGTCAAGTGCTATTTGTCAGTTGTCGTCGTCCTCGCGTCTCGTGACTAATTGATGTTATAAATCGACGTACGCAAAACGAAATAAACGACGCAAGTGTTGAAAGGAAGCGGGATTATTGAGTCAATATTATACGATGATAGTTTTTATACTCATAAAAAATATCTTTTAATTGCGGCAAGGCGTATTCATTTAATAACCGTATTCATGTGTCAATACTGTCAGTATAAGAAATTATACCAATGTCTTGCTAAGTACTTGTAGCAATTTGCTAAGGAGAATTAAATGACAGACAACATGGCCCTTTCTTTTTACGAATAATCGTACGAAAATTATAAAATTATAAAATAAATTTTATAATATTTTATTATAAAATAAAGCCATTTTTATCTAATTTTGAAGGACGTGTCTAAGTGATTTGTAAGAATAGATGATGTCTAGATATACGTAGAAGAGAATTAACACAGTCGTGTACCGTTTAGTTTTCAATGCAATTTTTTATACACAATACTTCTTATTCTCCATATTTCTCAACCCTATTTCAAATTCACTCCTAAATATTCAAAAGTAGCGTAACCAGCAGGATATGTGATTCCAGTTTTTCATTCTTGACTCATGTTAACATGTATCTTGTGTGAACGCGACAGCTAAGCAATATAACCGTACGCTAATCCACGTGCGGATCCATAGGTTTATTGCTGATAAAATAACCAAATAGAAAGTCTGACCTTATATGCCGAGAATAGCTGCCTTCCGCCCAAGCTTACGGTTGCCTTGTGTTCTTCCCAGCCTGGTAGTGCTTCTTCTCGGCTTCTTCTTGATCTTTCACTTGGTTTAAGCGTCCTTCGGTACTAAGCAGCTATGCGCGGCGTGTGCCAATTCCGGGGTCCAAGAGCCCACCCAAATATATGAGTTTCACAATTTACAGGCGACGGGAGGGGTCCATTGCTACACTGGGTACGCACAAGGTGCAGCGATATAAAAATGATTGGTGGAAGTGATTATTCAAAAATGTGGGTAATAAAATATAATATTACCCTACAAAATAAAGGCACCAATGTTATTTGCGCGAACATCTTGAATGTACATTTGAGTCAATATCCACTGACCACCGAGTGAACTTTTTGCTCGTTTGTCATTTTCATCCCATAAAATCCCATTGCATATGTATTTTGTATACTTTCTATACAGCGATAGACCGTGAACAGACACACAGAGACACATTTTACCTAATTCAGTATTGTTTAAGTGCATATTGAGCCTAGGCATCATCAACATTATTAGGGCCTTACCTATGAATTGCCTACAGACATTCCGCTATTTGCTACTTTCATAAAATTGTACAAAGGCGAGATATGAAATACTCATATCCATTGAAAAAATGGAAATCGATTAATTATTAAATATTAAGCTGTACCTGGTGTTAATAAATGGGAAGTATTTACGTATATTGATGTCTTTTGTATTTTACAGTGAAGTTTCAATACGTAACTTATTTAAGTGATTTAATTTTCGCAGATATAAAGGCTTGAAAAGTTTATCCTGTTATTGAGAAAATACCATTTACAGTCTACGCAATGTCAATCTAGGTGTAGTATTATAAGATTTTAAACTTTTATTATCGTGGTTAAATATTCAAAAACGACAAAAATACAACATAAAACGTTTCGTTTCAAAATCGAACAGTATCGAGGGTAGACAGATTTTTCTGTCGATAACGTCTTCACCCGCCGCTGTAGTCTCGCCGCGACCACGCAACATTTCACTGGACCGAAATATCGGCTATATAAAATGACCACACCAACTATTAGATGTAGTATTACCTATAATACTGCAATACTACAGTTTGTACGGGGGGTAATAAGACTAGAATTGAGTTTTTTTTAATTAAAATTGGTTTTTCATTGTTGGAATGTTTTATAGATAAAATTAAGTCGTATAAGAGAAATAACCTCAGTATCCACTGATTTCTACGAAATATAAATTAGGTACTTTGTTTGACGTGCGCCAGTGATGAGTGATGATATTAAATTAGGTAGGTACAGTCGTTCAAATTTATTTATATATATATTCATATTTATGTTTATATTTATGTGTGTATATATCTGACATAACTCTTCTCAGTTTCCTAACGTTGACTGGACGCGATTCTTTTAGGCATAAGTCATAAGTCCACCTTTGTACTTACGGTAATATTGTAAAGTTGTACGGTAAAGTAGCAATAATGTCTTATTGTAATAATTCATTATAAGTACAATAAAGAGCAACAACAACAATTAATATTGAGTCTGTCAGACATGGGCTTATCTTATTTTGACAGAATCCCAAATTGCCAGCCCTTTAATTAAAACATCAAAGGATATTCATACGTGAAACACAGGGTACATTCATAACCGTCACTCACAAACGCATTACTGCAGACGATACATGCAGCGTGACCGATCGAACCCGACACAAAGGCACGTGAAATTAGGATTTGTCGTTCAATAATAAGGTTATTGCAACGTGCAATAGTTGAGGCTCGTCAAAGATTGGTGTTGCAGTAGCGACTTTTGCAACCTTTATTTAAAGTCCCGTGTTCGATGTGTGTTCATGTTCTATATATATACTTGTATACTATATAGCTTATTAATCATATTACAGTAGCTCTCTTTCATTAAATATCAACTAACAATGTTTAAAATGTTGTTTTTATTTATTAGTTTGCTCGAATCATACCTCAAATCTCATCTATTCGCCATCTCGACTAATATATTCAGTGGGCAGTAGACTTGTTCTTTATAAGCAGGAATTTATGTATAAAGAATTTTAATATATGTATATTATTAAAAACTGTACTATATCTCCATTATAGATCTATATCTACGAGTATTAGTGTGCGTCGTCCTACCATACGATACTATTAACCAACGAGTGTCTCTCCTCCACTGGATATAGGCGTCTCCTGAGGGTCGCCACCATACACCTTATACATAAGAATATATTCATGAAGAATCCTATGGATTGTAGTTTTTGAAAACCCTGTCTTTGCTGCTATTTCTTTCGTCTTTAGCCGTCGGTCGCTCAAAACTTCTTCTTCCACTGATTTGATGTTGTTTGGAGTGAGTGCCTCAACGGGTCGACCGGAGCGAGGTTCGTCGTCGATGGACTGTCGTCTTAAATGAAATTGCTTACATCAATCTTTGACGGTGGAATTATCCAACCTTTGTTTGATATCAGTCGGGCTAAGACCTTCCTTTGTAAGGAACTTAATCACGGCACCATATTCTAGTTTAAACATTTTGTGATTTCCTGTTGTTCTAAGTAAGTTCTAAGAGTCGAAGAATCAAAACTAACAAGAGTTGAACTTTAAAAATTATACGAATTGTCAGGATAAATGACCATTACAATGACAATCTCATTTGTTTTTTTTAGACATCTAGAATTTTCTTAGGCCAGAAACTTTTGGACCTCGCTGGTATGTTGGCGACTTCTGTTCTTTTGGGGAAAATCTTCCTGTCGGAACTTATATCGCAAAGAAACTCTGAGCATTACTCTTTCGGTAGCTCGCTCTAAATGACTGTAAATTTATGGATTTCGTTAACCGTTAAAGACCACGTTTTGATACCGTATATTTGGCAGGACTCACTGACACACTGTAGGTGAAAAATTCCCTTAATTTTCAAAACGAAAATGTTTACTTTGTAATGATTTAATCTATGATATTACCTCTATGGTTATACTGGTACATGCCAAGAATAATCCAATAAAGGCATGATTTCCTAATTTGGGCCACGGCTCACCTGTGTAGAGCCTGTCTGCCAATATTGGTTGGGCATCGCTTGTGTATCGAAATTATTATGATGCTGTCGACACTAGTATGTATTCCTACATTGTACACTTTGTGCATGCGTTAGGATAATTATTGTAGGAATGAAAAGCGATCAACATAGAGATGGAATACAAAAAGAGGCCCTTGGTTAGTTATGAACGGCAGTGAAATTATCGATGAAGGTATACCAAATATTATACAAAGGGTTAGTCAAAAAAATAGAAATTGATAGAGTGAAGAGATTGAAATATTCCAAGATTTACAAGTGATTTTAATTCTTAATCCAGTAGTGTCATTACATTACTCACTGTACTAACAATGACATCACCGAGTCGACGGTATCCTATTTCTTCATTGTTACAAGATACCTAAACCTAATTCACTTTTAAATTTGCTAGCATCGATTTGCTACTGCTCATTCAGTATTTTCTGATGCTCACTTAACTATGTCTCGTACTGAAATAGGAAGGAAAAGAAATTAGAACAAAGCGAACCGGTTCAGTATAAAAATCGACTACGATCTCTTTTTTCTTACTTGTTGTGGTCAAGAGCCATTTAATTTTTCGCAAAATTGTTTTCTATTTTTGTCAGACGAACTCAATTGTTTTACGTACCTTGAATTCCGTATTTTTGGTATCTCCAATCTACGTAACCTCAAGTAAATTTAGGACATTCTCGTGTAAGTACACACGAGCCCTCCTTGTAAAAAACAAATAATGCAATTCGTTAGCTGTCCACAGAGCTTTGCCGTCGTCCGTGCGTGAATAGCCTCAATTGCTTCTTTGCAGACTAACAATATAACCTCTCTTTCTCATATTCGTGTTTCGAAAGAGAAACAAGATGTTATATGCTAGTGGTTTTAGAATAAGGGTTATAGAAGGGTTTTTACATCGGCGTGGAAAGTTGCATAAATTTGGAGACAAGCAAAGTGGGTTCTCGTGTTTTGAGCACGTGACTCTATTTCGTGAAATCCTCGCGTGTGTGTGGGAATAGTAAACTTTATTTAAATAAATATAGTTACTACTAAAGGTTGATACTATATAGGTAGCACACGTGGTTTTAAGTTTTTAAGTGGTTTTGTGTTTTTTAAGGCTTCAATAGAGGGGAAACCTCTATGAAGCACACAGATAGATCTAACAATATAACATGTGTTATCTTTCGAAAGATGATCTTAATATTGAAGATGACACAAATTATTATAGAATAGTTATGCAATAGTCATGTATGTAAAACGAAACGCAATTCGAGCAAGAAAGAGTAGTCTTCTCTGTATTTCTGTTAGTCTCGCTTATCATTTCACACCATTCAGTCCGTCTGTTTCTTCGCTACTGGAAATATACCTTCCTAAGGATCGCTCTTCTTATCCAGTAAGTAACCAAATGAGAATAAGCAACTTACCGAGAAGTTTTAGAATGTAAATTGTGGAGAATTTGTGCTGTGTAAAGAAAATTGATCACAGTAAAAATAACATTTAGAACTAAAATGTACAAGCCTAATTTTTTTATTTCAAGGTATTGATATAGATATATAAAACTGATTTTAAATACAAAGGGTGCATTTAAAATATTAACATTAACAATGACGGTAAACACATTATAATATAAAATTCACTGAACTGTTTTCTTTAATCCCCGTGCGATAGTTAAGGTTACTTTTACCAGTGATTTTGTACATAATTTACATAAAGATTTTGAAATAATATTACTAGCACTAGTGATACACTCTGGCTTTACATAACTGCACTTCGATTTTATCAGAATAAAAAAGTTTTTGATGACTTTATCTCTCGCTCCGTCAATCTTAATCTTTGTAATCTTAACTCATTCAATTTATAATTAGTCGTCTTACATAGGTCTTTGACACTGTGATGTTGACATAAAAAAACTCATTTTGTGGAATAATGTACACATCTGGTTATATAATTCCAAATTATAGTTTTTGTGGGACCAATTCCAGCGGCCAAATGGCGCCGGGGTCGAAATAAGTTTCTTATAGCGATCTTATAGCGTTCGATAAGCAGCGGCTTATGGTTGTTTTCTATAGAAATATTAATGTTCAGTCAATCTTAAATTCTGCTGAATTTTAGTACGTTGAAACATTGAGTTGTGCTAAGTAAAGTCTTCTATCTGTTTCTGTTCTGTATTCTATATGTTTCCTGTATTTCCAATATATACATATATGTCATCCTGCCAATCCTGTTTCACCGTGTCAATGTTTGTCGTTCTGGACTGGCGTTGGCATGTATAGCGGATGTCTATGGGTGACATATTTACTTGCCACTAGATGAAATGTCTGCTCGTCTGCTACTTTCTTTCTTTTTTTTACATAAAAGAAAAAAAAAATTTTTTTCTGATTTATGATTTCTGATTTCTAATGTTTGTTTAATGTCTTTTGCTCACCTTAATTTTGATATGATTATCGTGCACAGTTAAAATTTTGAAGATAAATGTGTCCAGTAAAATAAACACACAGAACGATATACGATTACTTTTTATACTAAAAAGAAGGGCGTTTACTATTTGGTGTACCTGTTTAGTTTCCTGACAGTTGTTAAATAAATCAGAAGATTTTCAGCGTGATAACACTAATCCCTTAACACATCACAGACGAAAATCAGACATGTACAAAATTCTAGTCACACGTCTGCAATACAATAGAGACAACAGTAAGTGAACTTATACAACCATCTGTAAATGCATTTTACGCGCCTTGGACACCATTACTAGTGATGCGAATTACTGAAATGAAAAGAGAGATATGAATCTTTGTGATCAAATAAGTATGTATATAATATAACACTCGTCTCGCTTAGTGCATAGCTCAATTAGCTTAGTGAAGTACGAGTATATAGAGCAATTACGCGAGATAATTTTGTGAATGAATCCATCTGCGTACCTACTGTGTATTATGCGAGGAAATATGTATCTTAAATTTGTACCGTAATAGGATTATAATTAAGTAATCTGGCCATTTTGTATTTGAATGTATTTAACATTCATTTTGTATTTGAAATACTAAACATGTGTGTTTCTTTTTCAAACGCGAGACAACTGGCGTTAGCGCGTTGCGAGCGAGATCGATATACTCGTAGCGACCACATCACAATGTCTTTTGAGTCTGTGAACTAGACGATATACGGATATTAAGTGTAACGGTGACCTAGAGATAAAAATTGATTTATAAGAGGTGAGCTAGCTCATTTTTATCTCTCAGTCGGAAGCTATTTATCTGTACTTTTTACGAGGTATTGTATGAAGTTATGGAGTATCTATACATATAATAAAAATGTAACTGATCGCTGTCTGTACATGGAAGATATATGAGAAAAACTATTATTGGGGGCCTTTATCAACGTAATAGAACCCGAAACAATGATTGTTAGAATTTTTGTCTGCTTGTCTGTTTATTTGTTTGTTTGTACGTTTGTGCGCGCTAATCTTAGAAAGGCTTAACCGATTTGGGTGCGGTTTTCACTAATGTATTGTGGTAAGCTTCACTTAAAATTTAGTGTTTGTTTTATTTCAATCAGTTCATAAATAAAAAAGTTAAATCAACATTAATATTAAAAATCAACATTAAAAATCAAAGTTAAAGTTAATCATAAATAAAAAATTTAAAAAATCACGTCGAATAAAGACGGTATTTATAAACTAAAGTCCACGCGGACGAAGTCGCGGGCAATAGCTAGTCAGTAATATGTGTCGATGCTGTCAAACAGTATTGCTCTTGTGTGTTGTTAAGACGTATTAGTTTTTCAGTTAGAAAAGTTGACAGGGGTGTTTATTGAACTTATCAAAGGTCGCTAGAAAATTTGAAGACTTCTAGGGCTGCTTGTGCCAATTATTAAGACAATTATTAATTATTACGTAAAAGGCGACTAAGGGATCTTTAAAACTGCACCATCTTTAAAAAGTGCACGTCAATTTGCTGGGCCATTTTGTCATTTTAAGGTAATACAAAACCTCATGCACAAGACAATGTGCATGAAAAGGCCCATGTCCAGCAGTGAATACTGAAAGAGCTGGTTACGGTCCACCATAAATAACGATTACGAGTACGTATATTATGCAAATGCTACGTTATAAAAAACGATGTTGCCGTGTCACGTGACGAATGTTTGTCCGCATGACCCGAATTTTTCTGTTAGATATTTAAGTGATTATTTTCCGAATACCGCTAAGGTTACTTGCTGTTTCCTTTCTCTGCTGTGTTCACAATGTTAATGTGGGCTTATCTACGTCCGGGGCCACTCATCAAGGGAAATATTTACTAAATACGGAATTACGAGCACAGAGGCAGACATTCGTCGAGATAACGTCCGAGATTAATTCTAATTAACCCGCATTATATTGGACCTTATTAAATTGGGAACGATTTGAGATAAAAACGTATTAAATACTTTATCGGAATGTAAGTAGGTTTTAATTAACTGTAATTATTTGGTATCTAGACGTTTTTGTGTGTTTATTGTGGAAAGGAACTGCGAATAAGAAAAAGCCCGCCCTAGTGCCAGACCGCACTGAGCCCAGTGTAGGCTGATGGATACACATATACATTTTTTTTAATCTTCGGGCCTTCGGATTTTTGTACGTTGTCTTCCTTTACCGCCGAGATAGTGATTTGGTCACTTTGAATCAAACAGTGCTTGACTGCTCAAGTATTGGCCCACAGAAAATAAACAATTTTCAGTACCAATCAATGTCCTCAAAAGGTTTTTTTATAGAAAAAAGGCGACGTGCAGACAGTCCTCCATGGCCGTAGCTACCTACGGTGGGGCAGGTTGAGACGCTTGCTCAAGCATAGGGAAAAATAAATAACAGACTTTCTGCATCTCTATTTAAAATTGGAAAATTGTTTGCTTTGTCTCTTCCTGGATAAAATCCTGACAAATCCTTTGCAGTTCACCTGATGGTAAGAATGACAAAGTTATAAGAAAGAAATCGATGCAATGCATGAGTAGTAAATTTATAAGGGGAGAAACATACACCTGACGGTTTTCCAAAAGCGATTGTCGTTAATGCTACTGGTGACGACGTGATTACAAGCCACCGTATCGGAAGACACTTCAAATTGCTGTCTAATGCCACAAGGGTGCCTATTTTCATATACGCTAGAACACAATATTGATATGGCCTCGGTCTGTAAAACTGATTCTTCAGCTTTTTGTACATTTTCAAGAAAATATGTATAGATAATAACATTTCGTTGATCCACAAGTTTTCCTCCATTGATAGATATACTATGATAGCTATAAATGTGTAATAATTTAAATACGTAATTAGGTTATAACATATTACTGAATACATAATTATAGTAATTATGTATTCATAATAGCCTATATTTTAAAGAAAAAAATTGATTTTGCCATTTCTATTAGATCTGCACCGACAAACATATTGTACATTAGACCAAAACATAAAATACTTTTTCAAGTCTAAATTATAATTGTTCTTAAAGTAATTTGATATCTCTTTAGAAATGTTATCATAGCAAAAAATTTACCTAGAGTTTTTAAATCGTTTTGTTCAAATTCTACTCAAAATAGTTCTACAATACTTTATCATTACGAGTGATTTTAGAATAGGATCCTAGACAAGTTTACCTAGTTACTTGCACACTGTACTCTAACTGTAGAAGTGCTTTAGTAGACCGACTGCAAGGAGTCCGTCACCACTAGTAATTGCTCTGTTGAAAGGTACAATTTATAATAATATTTCAAATGTTTAACGACATTGTGCTGCCGTATTTATAGTTATTATAACACGGTGTTGAAATGTGATGTACAATGAGAAAACAATTCATTTGGATCATTTTAAGTAAATCTATAACGTCAACTATGCTGTTAAATATATATTAGTGATATAGAGATACATACAATATATTAGTAACATATTTGTATATGTTTTACTAAATCTTACCTATCATTGGACCTACCTACTATAAACTCTGCATAGGTCAAAGGCTGACTGTGAGATAATGTTTCTAAGCATTAAGTCCGACTTTTGTCACTTCGTAAGCAATAAGGAATAAATAAATAATGGTGTAACAATTGGAGACTAAACGAACCAAATAATCTCTTTCATATATATCCTGTGATTTCGCAGGGTCGGCAGCGCATCCCCATTTCCTATGCTGTTGCAAGTGACCATGGCCTACGGTGACCACTTATCATCAGATGGGTCTGCTTATCCCACTAATGCGATATTACAGTACGGTAACAATAAATCACAAAATATAAACTTGCGCCACTTCTTAACGGAGGACAGTTTGGTATTGGAAATATTTTGTTTTCTGTGGGTCATTAGTTATTATTATTACTCAACCCAGGGACGGGGAAATAGATTCAGAGAAGGGCCATATAAAACAATTAAAATATTTAGACGGGCCAAATAGATTTATTTTTCAATTTATTGTTTGGACGTAATGAGTCCGTGTGAGAAATGATGAGAATGACGTGTGAGAAATGATGAGAATGACGTGTGAGAATGACGTTTATATACATGACTGTTACCGATTGCGGGCCGGATCAAATTATGTCGCGGGCCGGATTTAGCCCACGGACCGTCATTTCCCCATTCGTGACTTAACCAGTCAATCGCTGTTTGGCCCAACAGGATCACTAATACAAAAGATAATTGAAGGCCATATCATCCATTATGGAATCAAATAATTGAAGGTCATATAACTTAATAGATCTTTTTAAAATATCGCCACACTCAATGGTCTACATTAGGATTCCCTGTGTCATGAGTCCGGAGACACACACAAAGACAAAGATACACTCAGGCCCGAAAACCATTTGTCTCAACAAATACATATATGTATGTTTGACTAGGAATTGAACCCGGGACTTTTTGGCACAGCAAGCAGGGGCACTACCAACTGAGCCAATCGGTCTGATTCATTTGAGCCTAGCGTTATACAATCTCGAATTCTTGAGTACGGATTTTAATTGTCAATATTTCGGCGGTGAAGGAAGACTTCGTAAAGTACCTATAATGAATCCATAGGTACGCCTGAGGATTAAAAAATATCTGATGGAAGTGTATCCTCCAGTCCACATTGGACTCAGTGCGGGCTGATACTAGGGGAAGCCTGAGCTCTGCAATAGGGCATTATTGGATGACATCGGGCCATTAATTTGGAGAACGGTAGACGCTGATTATTATTAATGGAAAAAGTAGGAATAAACGCATATACTTACATTATTATAAAAAATGTGCGAGGTGCTAAGGTGCGAAAATGATTAAACTCGTGTATAGAACAGATACTTACTGATTACTTGTTTAGTTTACTATATGTATATGTTTCGTTAGGCATGTATATGTTAGGCGTATGCCTTGGCCCCATTCGAACAAATTAGCTGTTCAGCTTCATACAAAAGATCACATAACAAATCTGAGCTCACGTACCACGCTTTAACAAAGCGAAACAATTCCCAGGAACAAACTAACGAAGCCAGTTAACATAACAATATTCGTGTGTCTTGCTTGTGTAACGGTACATAAAGGTATCAGTGCCACAACTCGCCATTACGCCAAATATTATTTATATGACATTTGATTAATACAAGAAGATTCAATGTAACGCCTAGTGTTTTCGGGACGAATAGAGGGCAAGCCATCACGTGATCGATTTTACGGATTAGTAAATTTACGAATTTAGTAAAATCAGTGACGCAGTGTTCTTGGATGAGTGCTTTCGTAATGCTACTAACAAACCGCGACCGAGAAAAATTGCGAAAGGCTCTTTACCGTCAAGTGCAACAGTAGCGACCACACACCACCTACATCACAATAAACACATTATATGGTCAAGTGTGTGCAACTGAAAAAATATAGTATTAAGGTTGTGTGTTGTTTGCTCTGGTCGTATGGTGTCGACTGCATAATGGAAAATATGAACACCCTACCAGACACGAAAATGTTTTCTTCAACTAATGACATATTAATGTTAGGGTAGGTCAACTAAAGATATTTACAATGCTTTTGGTTTTTTCCAATTTGAAGCGCTGTGATTAAAACCGAAAAAACCGAAAAACGGTATTTTTCGTTTTGCAGGTTCTGGTAGTAATTTTTTTCAACTGTATTGTACTTATCTTATAGAAATGTAAATTTGCAGTCGAATGACACATGTTTCATAAAAATTGGTCAGTATTTGCAAAAGATATCTGCAAAAATATAAATTTTTAGGGTCAAGTTTGAAAGGTCATTGCTCCCAAGGCTCTTCGATTAGGGTCGTCTGTCTTTGCACACAAGTTAAGGCTAACGTCAACAATAAGTGGTAAAAGTTATACGACCCTACTCGTAGTGCGTTTCGAGAAATTTTAAATTAAACATACTGGTATTTATATGGGGGGAAACCCGCAGTGTACGCAGTATATATCAGCCGAAAAGTACTTGGCGCACCTCAGTTCATGTTAAGAATATTTACCACTTAGTATATCAAAACATTTTTGAAAATTGTTCGATTTCACTTCAAATTTATATTTTTGCAGATATCTTTTGCAAATACTGACCAATTTTTATGAAACATGTGTCATTCGACTGCAAATTTACATTTCTATAAGATAAGTACAATACAGTTGAAAAAAATTACTACCAGAACCTGCAAAACGAAAAATACCGTTTTTCGGTTTTTTCGGTTTTAATCACAGCGCTTCAAATTGGAAAAAGCAAAAGCATTGTAAATATCTTTAGTTGACCTACCCTAACATTAATATGTCATTAGTTGAAGAAAAAATTTTCGTGTCTGGTAGGGTGTTCATATTTTCCATTGTGGACTGGTTTTAGAATGACACCACCCATATCTTCCCGTGGGTGTCGTAAAAGGCGACTGAGGGATAACAAAGCCATTAATTACTACAAGTCCTGAGGAACCTCTAAAAGAACACCACCTCTAAAAGAGTGAACTCGCCAACCCACTTCGCCAACGCGGCGCGTTAAGGCCATACCATGTCCAAGACAATTTGCATAAGGAGGGCCATGTCCAGCAGTGGACTATTAAAGGGGCTGGTAACGGAATACTCAATACGGAATTCACTCAACGGACTAACACACTATATCGTGGGTATATTTGTGTTCTTGAATAAATCTCTTGGAAATGTAAAAATATTTTTCCTGTTCTCATGACTATGATAATCTCAATTTCTGTATCATCAATTCATTACGTGCTCTATTACTTTGTGTATGTAGCTTGTGTTTTCTATCCTTAGCCCACTGTAATATGCATTGTAGTTTGAGCGCGTGTGTGTGTGTGTGTTAGATAAATATTGAACGTTCCTACTGGAGTTAGGCTACTGTTTGTGTTTTTTTTTATATTCGTGTTGTGGACACACGGGCATGTACACCGGATTGTTCTTAAATAACAACGCGGCTTTTATGTAAATAGCGCCCCATCCTGCCGCGGGGTGTGTGATATTAAAAACCATTGTTGAGGCTAAAAGACTCCAATCTCGTCTCGTTATGAAATGCTCTTGTCGCATTTTTGAATTGAGTACTGAATAGGTTCAATTTAAACTAGTAATTTTAAGACTTATTTATACTGATTATGTGAATTATTGTCCATAACATTAATAGTTTTATTCTAGCTTTTAAAAAAATCAGTATCTATTTGCTTATAATGTTACATTGCGTGGCAAGGTCTCAGGGCACAGTCATTCACACGAACCCAGCGTTGATCGATTTACGCGTCATCAATTAATCGATGTTACTCATACACGAGATTACTAAAATTTTCGAGCACATGAGTTATCTTATAATACTGATTATTATCAAAATATCAGTATTATTATTAAAATAAAAATAGTTCTTGTAGGAGAGAGTGGAGATATTCTTTGAAATTGAAAAATCCATTCTTGAGTGAATTGAATCGAGAACAGACACCTCAGCTATCACCATACTCTCCTACAAGAACCGTATAAATTGCATAAATAATAATTGTATAATTGAGTATAAATTACATTATTGTAATTATACTTGCACCCGATTAGATGAAAAATAATCCATTGTTATGTAAGCTTTTAATACTTGTAGCGCAATAAATAGTGCATCTAAGTCACTAAATCATTTGAGGGCGTGCTTAAAGAAAACAAAAAGAAACACCGCGGGCGCAAAGCTAGCCGTAACATAATACGAAAGGATATTGAAGTATTGAGAGAGCAAAACAAGAACGTAGGACGCCAAGACTAATTTACATTTTGTATTTTTAGTAGACAGAATACAGGACTCAATGACTCGGGGAGACAATATTGACAAAAGACTTTCTTCAGTAATGCAGAAAATATGCAAAATAAGACGGATGACCAATTTCACCGCTGTGTGGTCCGCTACTGAATGACGTATTTCCATACATTGAATATTTAAAATGCTACAAGATAATGAACTGCACTGTAATGATCAACAAATTTTAACCCTCTACGTCTAATGTTATTATTACTGTAAGTTCGTATACATTTAAATTTTCTTAATTTTCAACTTGTTTTGGATTGTCGCCGAGACTGTGTCGGAATGTTATATTTATTTGAAAAATTATTGCAATTAGTCGTACAAAAGACTAGCTTAATGCCCGTGGGCTATCTCCACCGGTCAAATTTTGGGCAGAGAGGCAGGGTGGAAGGTCCGATGAAACACAAATGTAACCTTTACAGTAAACTTTATACTTTTACAGAAATACTTATAACAAATAAGTATTAATATATTAAATAAATTATATTTATAAGTAGATATTACAAATAATGTGATATTAAAACTTCATTCATATGAATATACATACATATATAGGTACATAAATATGTATCAGATAAATTAACAAAAACATTCAAGGTTATAAATTTTAATTGAAATTTTAGTTGATTTTTTTGTTCTATTTTTTACATATTTAAAATTAAAACATTTAATGTTGTTGTACATTAACTTCGAGCCTTACTACCCGTTTATTACTGATAGTTATTTGATTTTTAACACGAGTGCAAATAGATGTTTAATTACTGTCTTGTGCAGTAACTCTTCCAACGAACATTCTATCTGATGGACGAGGTGGAGTAAACAATTTACTGCAATTTGTTTACTGACGTTAATTTTAAAATTAACTTCGTGAAATACAACAAACGTGCTATGCGCCGGGACCACCATAGTCGATCCGCTTAATGCCCCGCAAAGCGCATGCGTGTTGCATTCGCCAGAGTTATTTATTGTTCAGGATTATACATTTCCATACATAGCAAGTGTCTCTAACATTTAGTTCATGATTCATTTCATTCACGGCTTTAACTGAAATTGCAAATCGAGTTCTCCGTGCATGTTTTTTAAGACACCTTAATAATAATTCCTTCAATTTTATTTCGAAGATTTTTTGTATTTGGCTATTAAACATGTTTTATTTTAGTAAAATGAAATAGTTGTTCTTTAAATTGTGAAATTTTCATACCCATATTCGTCATATTTTATATCATTCGATTATCTCATTGCTATTTCATTCATTTTTCATTGCGTTCCTTATAATATGATTTTTCAATAACATTGATATTTATTGATTGATCCAAAGTCACGATCACGTATATCGTACGTATATCCATGGTATATCCCAGGTACGTTGACTCTTCTTCAATCATCTTTTTAGTAATGCCTTTTTTGTCTTTCAAGAACGAATGTTGTTTGAGTTTCACAATGAATGTGTCGTTCATTTTGTCATAAATAATTTTATTCTAAGTTTATTTTAACTGTTCGTGGTGATATAATCTCAGCTTAAGTTGAAATGTTAATAATATCCCGCGAGTCACGCAACATTGTGACATACATTTTAAAGTACTGACCATAATGTTTCTGAATTGTGGATCTGATAGCAATAATAATATATTATTTTTAATTAATATAAGCGACTGTTGGATAAAGTTTTATTAACGCATCAAATCAGACTTAATAATTTGTCTGAATTTTTAATTGTATGCTTATTTCATGTTGGTAGCACTAGCAATTGACAGCAAGAATAATGGTGATGTGTATTGTGTCGGTGATTTCACAGATTATTTTAAACTACATAATTGTTTAATTTAGTGCTCTAATTTTCTCTGATGATGCAAATCATATAATGTATTGAGGGGTGTTATTTAAAATCGAAGGCTGCATTGAAGTTGCACTTAAAATATTGAGAACCTCAATTTTCTTTAAAGATATTTTTTGGCTTGACATTAAGGAATCTTATGCCATTGATTTATATTTTACTTAAATAGAGAGGAAACTAATTTTAAATTTTGAGTTCATTAAAGAAAAGTACTACATAAATTACGTAGCTCAGTATTCGACGCTCTCTGGCCAGGTGGACCTGCAACTTAAAATAGTCTGTCGATAGTGGCTGGATGATTACCGTCGAGGACCTTGTATAACATAGAGACCTTGGGACAAACCTATATCCAGGAAGGGAAAGACAAGGCTTGTGGTATGGTACTCGTATGGTAATAACATATATTATGTTTAGTAAGTTTATGTCTAATTAATATTGCTACATGCAAGACCGTTTGCAGTAATTACAGCAAATAGTTTAGTAATTTTATGCATTACATCCACCACAATAACAACCATAACATGTATAGTCTCAACATAGTTAGGTAGACATGTCATCACATCAGATGTTTACACAGAGCATGAGATTGCTTGCACAAGCCTACATTTATTTTTAATTCCCTTTGATATCATGTTAGTATCTCTATCTCATCCTTGATTACTGGGACCGGCTGCCCACAGTATACGGAAGCTCAATTTAATTACATTTAACCGTTATAACGACACCGCACTGCCC
Source organism: Sesia apiformis (assembly GCA_914767545.1). Taxonomy (NCBI): domain Eukaryota; kingdom Metazoa; phylum Arthropoda; class Insecta; order Lepidoptera; family Sesiidae; genus Sesia; species Sesia apiformis. The sequence continues at coordinate 6,601,506 of OU611958.1, forward strand.
GAGTCCCATCGTCTAGGACCGCACCTATTAATCATTGGCAGGCTTGATTTATGTGATAATTCTATGGGATACGATGTACTTCGGAGTTATTAAGATGCTTGTTTCGCGACATTCTCAATAGTGTATTGATAGCACCGTCTGGTTGACCGAAATAAATGAATTATACATTGCATTCTCTTGAAAATGTTCTGTTAAACTGGTTGTCTACCAAGTACTACAGTTACTTGACAGGATCGATTTTATTATACTATGATTTACTACGATAAACTCTAATATTATAATGCTTCTGGTAGGCAGAGGTCAACTACCTAATAACTGGTAAGACATTCATTCATCGTTCAGTGAGATGGAATATGTGAGATGAATGTTTTAATAACACGACCACTATATATACATATGTACGTTGTGCGCCTTTATATACTGCAGAAAATTTAAAACTATAAACAACATGTCAAATGAAACGAACGATTTGTCTCCAATGATGTGTAATGAAAAATTAACTTGTACTTTTTTATCCTTTTTGTGCAATTCACAAGCTTCAAAATATATCATAAACGATTACTTCCATCCGTTCCACTCTTTACATAAATATCCCGAAATGACGTTGAGCGGGTTGTTTTCAAAATTAAACGGTCGTGGCGGTTGCAACACCGATTCTATTTCTCCTTTTAGCACTTTTTCTTCACCTTTTGTAGATAAAATTCATAATAGTTTGTTTAATTTTAATTTTTGTTACAATTATTTTGGATGATATTAACTTTACATGTAGTTTTAAACCTTCATTCTCTCCACTCTCCACAGTGGCTGCACTACACTACACTACTGGTAGTGCGGCTTGATAGCGTCGTAGGGATTTTTTTTCCTTTCTGCGCTACTGACCAGTAGTCCAGTGGGGACAATCTAATAAGAGTAGAAAAAAATGACACAAAATAACGTATCCTCAACGACGCGACGATATCATTACACGTGTATGCAATTAATTAACAAGGAAATAAGTTTTATTCATGCACTGGATAAATTAAGATAAATCTTTTTATTTTTGAACGTGTTTGTTAGGGAGCATGATATATTTAATTTAATTTATTATTTTTTAATCCTTCTAAAATGTTATTTGTTCTAATGATTTTGAACAATCAGATTTAAAAAAAATATATAAATTTAAATAAACCCCTTCAGGAACGAAGATCCTCACGCATTTTTTTTTAAACTCCGAATGTAATTCGAAATAAAATCTGTATAGTTTATGGATTTTTTTTTTATTTTGTATCACATTTTCAATGGAAATAATTTAAAATAAGGAATCAAATCAAAAATCAAAAATTTATGTTATACAACCGGCCACGCACTAGTCTGCACGTCTGTTATTCTGCTTGAGTCTCGCTCTCGATACTTGCACGCACACACAGAGAGAGAAAGAGTAAGGCGTATGGAGGGGGTAAAAATCTAACGTGACGTTACATTTTCTCTCGAAGTAGCGAGGGAATGCAGGATCACACCATTTTCACGTACCCACGAGACTACTGGCCAGTAGTGCAGAAGGGGAATGAAATTCACCACAAGTCTACCGGTACTGGTCAGTGGTGTAGAAGGGAAAAAAATCTCCACTACACTACCAGTAGTGCGACTTGGTAGTGTCGTGGGAATGAAGGTTTTTAAACAGGCTGCAAAATATAATACGAGTCGGGTTACTGGATGCGTTAATCAAACGACAGAGTTGATCCAAAACTAATTTATTAATTATTTTCATATATATTCATATTCATCAGAGGGTTCTGATGAATATAACTCAATATAATAGAATTACTTAAAGTGGAATTGTATGGAAACCAAGCGTGTCTCTTACTGTACCTACGACTAAATCACGGGTAAATTTTAGAGATGCAACGCTACTCATCGATAAAACGAAACATCTCCCTTGACTTGGTTCACCAGTTTTGAAGAATTTTTTCAATGATAAGACACAGGCATTTTTGTGTTTTGTAACAACGACGAACAGCGTGAGAAGTAGGAGCTCAGCGTCACCCTCTGGCACGCAGCGACGGACACCTTGCATTATCTATCCCTCTATTAGTTGGTCTCTAAGTGATTTTTTAATATACTCGTATGTATATAATTAAAGATTTTGCATATCCGACATCAAGAGGATTTACTAATTTCCCAATCTCATTTCGTCAATCAATTACCAATATAGCATTTAAAGCAAGGTGAACTCGGATTTTACTCGGATTCAATTAAAATGAACCGTCGCATAGCGGTCTCGTATAGAGAGGGGCAGAAGCATTTACTGCATATCACAGCAGAATTATCGATGAAATACTAAGATGCCACATTGTATTGAAATACCGTTCCGTATTGGGACGTAATTAAGGCAGGCCTTTGTGTAATGACATTAAATTTAAAAAAGTAAATGGAAAGAGGTTGATATATAAAATACTTTAAAACTTTAGTGGTCGAACTGCAATATATTTTGGCACTACTACTGCTGAAAAAAAGTAAATAATGTCTGATTTTTGTAGTAAACCTCTGTTTTGTGGTCTTGATTGATAAAAAGAAAACTAATTTTGACTAAAGAGAAAATTCAAAATAGAGTACTAAATTTTAAATAATCGCAGCATTTCTCAGATAATTGTATCTAAAATATTTTTAAATTAGTTTGAAACAAACTATTTATTACAAGACAAAATGACGCTGCATAAAGATCTTCTATTTCAAGTCTCTTCCATATAAGTACTTCATTAAGTTAAAAAATCAAATTGATATAAATTACGGAATCCTTCTATTGTTATTCTATTGCTCCTATTCCATTGCCTCGTACACAAATATCGCGTAATCGTTTCTCCAATTGGAATCGTGGTCTTTATTGAAAATTTACACTTATTCTATTTAATAAAGAAGATTAAATATACAAGCAATCTCCATGCTCAGAACACCTGCCTGTACATAATTTATGGAGATTATTATCGTGAGCAATAATTCACTACGTTTCAATTGAGCGTTGAAGTTGGACTTCGCTACTATCGACTTGACCAAAGGGTAATACGTGCCTTTAATTTTTATTTGATTTTATTATTATGAATCATTAAATCGAATCTTGGGATTACGTTCCAGTTTAAATCTAAATCAAGTTGCTTCTCACTCATTACCTGTTTCACTACCTACCATTACCTGTTTCACTCGCTACCATTACCTGTCTCAATCGTTACCATTACCTGTCTCACTCGCTACCATACGCGATCTTCAGCTCTTCTCATCCAGTCACCACCGGAGAACTTCTGGAAGTCGTCGGTTCACCTGGCCGGAGAGCGTCTCACATTGCGCTTCCCGATGCACAGACATCAATTCGAGAACTTATCTTCCCCATCGCTTATATTACCGGTCCTGCGGAAAATATGACTTGCCCATTGACACTTCAGCATCTGCGTGCTGTAGCGAAGACTTTAGTTCTCTGACGAATCACTTCGTTTGGAATCTTATCTCGTAAAGAAACCTGAGCATAGCTCCCCCCTCCTTAGTTCGCTGCACGACTTTGAACTTCGGTCATAAATGGGACAAACATATAGAAGTTCTATTTGACGACTGGATATACGTATCTATATTTGACGTATCTATACGGGTACAAGGTTTTCATTTACCTGGCGTCAACATTTTTTATAGCGTTAAAGCGATAGACGAGCATACAATCCACCTGGTGTAAGTAGATACTGTCCCCCATAGACATCTGCGGCACATTCTAACCTTCGTTTACTACGATATATGTTGGCACGTCTACATTAGGACATTGGATTACATTGGAGAAAGGGTTGGGAAAATGGGGTGGGATAGGACAGAATGAGATGGGAATGGGCTCTGGCATATCTCACTCATTAGCGAAACACGTACGTATTTACATTGGGGAGTAGGGTAAAGTGGGAAATATAGTCCATTTTAAGGTAGTCTTCATTTATTTTATCAAATATCTAGTCATATACGTATATATCATAGCTTTTTATTTATGGTGCACAGCAGAAATAAGTTGATATTACAAGATAATATTGTATAAAATGAACTTAGCCTGGTGCCACTATAATATTGTATATATATTTTAAATACTAGATTATTAGATTTTAAATAAAAAGATCCAGTATGTTGTATCACATTGATTTCGGCATTAAAGTGATATCTCGATATGCAAAGCGAAAACAAGAACATTAAACTTATAAATTGCGCCCTTGAATTATAGTCGATTGATTTATTATTTACTTACTGCCGCCATGAACGAATATAATAAAAGAGGCTTTAACATGCCACTTTGTGATTTAAATGAAGAAATAAATTTCAAGCGCAATAAATAAGTGCAATAATCTGGAGAACAAAATTCTGTACTATTCTAACAATCGTGCCATGAAATGAAAGACGTTTCGCCTCCAGGACGTATAACTCGTTGTGCACAATAACACAGTTGACACAGTAAGCAGTCTAGCGATATAAAATATAGTAATAACTAATAATAACCTAAGCATGGATTTACAAGATGACACGTGTTGGTTGTCATCTATAAATAATCAGTGTATAATTTGGCAGAGCCTATTTCCCATCCCACTCCATATTCCATTACTGAGTGGGGAGTGTGATAGAATGAGAGAAGTCTTCTATCAGATTATTCCTTCCTCCCCATTCTTTACTATTCAATTCCACGAAATAGAGAATAATAAAATAAAGTAAACTTCTTCTCTCATTATAATCTTTACTCTCGACACCATTTAATTTCCTGAAACAAATAATGGGATGAGAAGAACTCTTCGAGATATTCTACTCTTCATACTTGTCAATCGTATTTCCTAATCCATTCTGAAATATTCAAAAGTAGGTAGCGTATCTGGGGGGCGTGTCCACTTTGTCATCGTTGTCTGGTGTTGGCGGGTGTCTAAGTGCGACAGTATCCACTTGCCACTTGCCACAGTCTAAGTCTGTCGTCTGTCACCTTCTTTCTATAAAAAATATAAATAAGTATAAAAATACGTGTCTATCTCCGTGTATGAATATTATTTATGAGGTTTCTAAAGGTTGTCTTTTTTTTTTAATCTGTCTTTTTCATTTTATTTCATGTTTGTTTGAGTGTTCGAGTGTTTGACATTCATCATATCGAGTGTTTGACAATTTGGTTTTTCGAGCAGGTTGATATTGTATGAATTATGCGGTTTGAAGTATATTTGTCATTGAGTTGGTTGGAGATAGGTAAGTGAACCTGGTATTTAGATTTCGCACAAAAAATGAATTGACATAGATTACGTCCTTTCTTTCTTACTCTGCGCCGAACTAGGAAAAATGTCTGTTCGGAGTTTATGTAAATTGTGATTTGGACCATGTGTGTATGTGTGTTTCTGGATCCGAGAAGGCCATTTAGTGCGGTGTTATTTCCTCCATGATATTGCGTAAATAACGGGTTTGTGCGGATACGGTGCGTTTTCAGCGACTGTATAAAGATCTCGTACTGTTTCGTATCTATATTGTGGTAATTCGTACTTCGAGTGAAACATTATTTTCGATGAGTTTGTTTTATGTCTGTTCTTCGGAAACCGGCGATTATGGGCAAACTCATATTCACGCTAACGTTCAAGGCTCGGTACTGTATTATACTAATTACAATAATTCCTGTTTAAAGAATTAATAACATCTTTAAATGGCTCACTGGGTTAGTACATTTTCTTCAATAACTTCCAGTGATTATTTAATTATTCACAATTAGGTTGAGTTAAGATATGAAATACTCATGAATCATTGTTCGTCATTTAACAATATCATGTGAACCATAACTTAAAATTTATAGGTTTTAACATTATACATAGTGATAAAAGTATGTACTCTTTTTCCATCATTCTCAAATCTTGTTTTCCATCGGTGACAGTTTTCGTTATCAGGAGTTACGAGTATAGTCTGTACTTTTGTCAGCTTCTTTCTATGTAAAAAAATATGAAAGAAAAAAACAAGTTTGTTTTTAAGGTTAGATTAGTTTTTAGATTTAAGTATTGTCTTTAATTTTATTTTTAATAATAATTAAACTAAAATTTATTAAAAAAATGACTTGTATACATTGGGCCTATTACTATAATAGGTCAATGCTTGTACACCGTAATAATGAGGTAAAACTATGTACCTCTATATAAGTCACAGGCCTTAATAATAAGTAAAAAACCATGACAAAAATGGTGTCAATTTTGAGAGATGTGTTGAAAAAGGAATAAAGGAATAAAAAAGGGTTCCTGATATTTGATTCGCTTCGTACTACAAATTAATATACGTATGGTATATTAAGGGAATCTTTGGCAAGCGTCTAAACAAAATATCAGGAATAAATAAAGACAACGGTGTATGGACTCTTAGTCTCTATCCTCTGGACAGCAGTGTAGGCATCCCCATAAAAAAAAATTAACAGACTATTTACGTTGACTCTAAGTCTCATTCGCATCTCAATAGAAATACCAGTATTGTTGACGATAATGATATTTATAATTATATGTAATATGCAGTACATTACACACACGACTCACTAGTATCTATTGCGGATTGTATATTGAGATTCAAATCATTTGTCATCTCTTCAATACCACTGCTTGATTTTAAACTAACATTATTTCCGATTTAGCTGATTTAGTAATTTTAATTGGTGCTAAATGTCAATGATCTCTTCTATTGAATTCCATTGGCTGCGTGCATAAATCACTGACAAGAAACTTCAATTATGTACACAACAAATTCGTTAAGAGTCCATTCATTGGTTGATTGGCAGCTCTCCACCATGATACTATGTAGAATCATCGAAGTTGTAGCTACCGGCGAAATTGCAGCTTAAGTCAATTAGGTTTTTGTTGGATGAAGTACCTTTTTTGTTAGACAAACAACAGTTAGACGTATGCGCTTCCGATATGACATCAATGACTGGTAGAAACGCTGTAATGGATTGTGTGCGGTAAAATAAATTGAGGTCTAATCATTTGAACTGTGCGTGCACGCTTCTATTGGTGAACACGTGGTGGAAGTTATAACACAATGTTCGTTTACTGAGATAATTTATTAAATTTAAACTAAAGGTATTGTCTTAATTTTGTGCCATCTTTAGATCTTTTGGACTTGAAAGTTATCTGTCGTTTCGTATTCTATTGTTTTTGCCTTTCCTGTAATGCCATAATTACTTTAAAAAGTAAAATATGTATCTAACGTTATCAGGATATTAAATTTATTATCGATATCAAAATATTTACATGAATCAGTTAGTATTATCGAAGGGTTGAAGTATCAACTAATGTTTAAAGCATATTTTATTTTAGCTGTATTTTGTTTTTTCTTTAGAATGTAAGAAAAGAAAATTAATTCTAGCCTTAAAGGTTTTCTTCTAAGGCTCTTTTTTTCTAAAGTTCGAATAATTTATTTATGTATTCTTTTTGCATTATATTTGTAGAGAGGCGGACTTAATGCCTTAAGTCATTGTCTACCAGTTAACCATTGGTTAAATGGGATAAATTAAAGCGAGTAATATATTAAAATATTAACGATGTTTTTGCAGTCGTCATCATCTTTAAGTTTGAGTTTCTTTAAGCCATCATCTTCTCCTTTCAGTTTTTGGAGATAGACCTTATGACGATCAATTAATTGGCTTAGTTGGAATGAACCTGCCTGCTATGAGAAAGGTCCGGAGTTTGAAATTTTTGTTCGGGGTTTTGGTAGTTTGTGCTTTGGACCATGTGTATGTCTCTGGATCCGTGGCATAGGAAATTAGTGTGGGAATGTTGAGTTATTTATTTATTTTTTGAGATATGGTATGTTCTTTTGAAATTCATTTCTTTAAAATACAAATAATATTCATAAAATATTTATAAAGATATTATTATCTATAGATCCAAAAATCGAGAGCGACATGGACGTAATCATTTTCAATTTGGTATTAATTGCCATTCAGCGCAATTGCAGCAACTAGTTTTTACTCCATTAAAAGCGACATTTAATGCTGGGAATTCATAGTGTAAATAATTTATAGGCTGTGTTGTTACAAGAAATCACGTTGTTACTATTGCCTCCGAGCGTATGAAATTCCGTCAGATTAAATGATTTTTATGTAACAACGAGACGGGAACGAGTCGGATACGGAACGGTATATTGTACATTTCATGTAATATTTCAATCATATAAGACCTTCCGTTGTTATGTATTCTCAGCATTATTAATATTGCATAATATTAATATTTTTAAAATGTGAATGAGAAATATCAATTTAGATTTTTTTTTAGTATAAGCAGTTTCCTATCTCTTCCCGCGGGTGTCGTAAAGGGCGACTAAGCGGCTTCCACAAGCCCTGAGGAACGACTATGCCACATCTAAAAGAGTGGACTCGCCAACCCGCTTGGCCAGCGCGCAGCGTCGTGTTTCATGGCCTCACATGCCTCTTGCACGAGACAATGTGCATGATGAGGCCCAGCAGTGGATATTGAAAGGGCTGGTTACACTGCATTGGATTGCATAAGCAGTTGGAATAATATTTTCATTAAAGAATCGTGGCTCAATTGATAAAAACACGTTAAACAATTAAACTAAATAAAACTCAATTACGTTAAAAACAATTTACATACTACACCGAATATTTATAATGAATTTTAAAATAATAAAAGCTACAAATAGTAAATAATATGTTTTAGTGTGAATAAATCAAGTGAACTTAGATGAAATAATATCTAGAAAATAAGAAATTCAGTTCCCACATTTCCATTTGTGCGGATGCAGCACAGCCTTTATTAATGTCATTTTGAATGCACACGGACCCCATCCGACTTTATGAATGAAACGTAAAGTCGAATCCCGTGTTGCACCCGTTGTTGTATAAATAGACGTTTATCACAGTACTTTACCTATATAGAAGAAAGAGAATATTTAATTTTCTTTTAAATAACTCCACACATAATGGATCACACTAGAATTTACCGTGTCGTAGGTCTAGACGCAAAGACGAAAACACCACCCAGATCCGAATAAAACATTTGTTTGTCAACAATTGAATGTACGACCGGGAATCGAGCCCCAGACCGTTTGCACAGCAGGGGAACTACTATCAACTGAGCTAATCGGAACTAAGTACTATTTCTAAAAAAAATATATGTAGCATCCGAAAAATTATGAGACTTATAAGAAGTTTCTGCAGACTTATTCGTACTATAAAAATTGCTCATACTCTCACCTTTTCATTTCATTTTCTTTTTCATTTTCTTTTCATTTTCTGTGTAACTTCCTTCCTTCCTTGTGTAAGATTCCTTCACTCTTTCGGGTAATATAATGTGAAGATCCCAATTTTCACTACTTTTTTATACTCTCCTTTTGTAGCCCCGTTCTTATCCAGAATGTATTTGTAATCATTGTATTCACAGAGATACGACTACACACGTATAGTTGTAAGAGTGTGTGTGTGTCATTACGAATTTTTGTACCGTTTTTTTGACATAATTATTAATAATAATAATACTTTATTTCAGAAACTTTCCACGGATAATGTTAGTATTATTGATAAATCAAATAAACGTATTGGACTGCGTTTTTCGTGTGCTTCCAAGGAGTCCGCTTCTGTCCTCAGTATATCTACTATCGCTTTACTGAACGACTCCTAACTTACTTCGACGGGATTGGACATTGATAGGATACGTCAATGACGGGACGACTTTGAAATTGTTTATTTCGAAGAAAACTCGACACTGGCGGAATATGCTAATTGCACCATTGTCATTTGTGAAGAAGAAAAAAGTGCAAGTGAGGTGCAGATTTAACATTGACCCCCTTTTTATAAACATTATTGAAATATGTTAGTCTCTCTTAATCCTTATCTCTCTGTTTTATTTTCGCGTTGCCGTGTATTCTACAGGAAACATCCGCGGTACATCTGTGTGCGTGTACCTCGTTGTGAACTTATTTAACTAGATAAACTACTGTTTTTATGACTACTGTATTTTTATCTCTTTTTATCGTGCACTATCATAAAAGTGTCACTGAGATCCCGCAAACGAGAATTTATGCTTACATCGTGCAAATGAGAGGCCAACGGCATAAATCGGCCGCAGATAGTTGACAAGATAACGCCGATAATTCATGATCAGTAGTTGTTTGTTTTTGTTGAAATTGGTATGTAGGCATCCTAAAGTAAATGTCTGTATCAATTACATAGGTGTTCATTTGTTGTTTATTTTATTGCCTCTTTTTTATGATAGCCTAGTGATATCCAGAATTACTACTATAATTATTATTTAGTTTCTAGTTGACCACTCAGGCGCTGTTTAGCTTAAAAGGGCCACAAACACAAAACAGGACAACAATTGAAGGTCATGACATACAACATGTCATTGAAATGACATAAAAGTTGAAAATAGATTGTTCATTGTCTAGAGTAGAATCGATTACACCAACAACTATTGTTTTTTTTTTTCATAACTTATCGTTCATTATGTACTCAGTAATATATTTTATATGGAACAACAAAATTTTACTCATATTTATCTATTTAAACGGGTTGCAACGCGAATGTTTACCTGATTGGTGCAACCCAACCGAAACGTCGAGTAAACTACTCGTATATAAGGTAAATATTCGCGTTAAGATCCGTTTAAATAGATAAAAATGTGTGAAAAACGTGAACATCTCAAATGTTTATATAACAATATTTCACTGTTTGTAGCTTTTGATTTCTTACCGAAAATAATTTTATTTTTCGCTAAAACGGTTTTATTCATTTCCAATTACTTGGATGTTTTTGGGGTCTTGCGTTACTTCGGTGACATATTGTATAGCTTAATAGTTTAGGTATAACTAGCTCGGAGGTGTAGTAAAACACTGTGAGGATCTCCGCGTGTCCGAGAAATAAAATAGATTGGGACATGTGTATTACCCACTAACGTTTGTCATTCATGAATGATACGAGTACATACCATACCATATCATCAGCTTATGTCTCTCCCAAGGGTCACCACCACACACGATCCTCGGTTCTTCTCATCAAACCACCACCGGCGAATTTCTTTAAGTCGTCGGTCCACTTGGATGGGGGGGGGGGGGGCACACTGCGCTTCCCGCCCGGTACGTGGCCTCCATTTGAGGACTCGTCCATCCCATTGGTTATCGGTCCTACGCCAAATATGACCTGTCCATTTCCACTTTAACATGCCGATTCTTCGAGCTATGTCGATGACATTGGTTTTTTGACGAATGTCTTCGTTTCTGACCTTATCCCACAAAGACACTACGAGCATAATCTTCTCCATGGCTCGCAAAGTCACCTTGAACTTATGGATCAAGCCTACCGTTAGAGGCCACGTTTCGGCACTATACGTCATAACTGGCAGGATGCACTACGTCTTCAAGCATTGTGGTATAGGATTTTGACGACAAGAATAACCGACGAATTTTCCCAAATGCTGCCTAGCCAAGTTGAATGGGTCTTTCGTTGCTGAACTTGAATTTGTCTAGCTGGATTGTTTGTCAAAGGCAGACAAAAGGAAGTCAAAATGGAATGATACATATTGGCTTGTATTACAGATTTCCATGGGCGACACTATTCACTTACCACCGATGAGCTCGATGAACTTTACCATCTTGTTCCACTTTCTCCACTTCGGCCAATTAGAACTGATCAACTAACTAACTATTTAGCTAGTCAGATAGTATATTTTATTTCGAAAGTATTTCCCGGCAATAAAATTAAATCATTAAATTTTTTGAAAGTACCAGGATTGCAGAAGTCGAAAAAGTTTTTGTTTATACATAAAATAACGATCGATCAATATTTAATGAATTCAATTCAGCAGTTGTATCGTTGAGAATATTTTAACAAAGAACTATTGTTACAATTTTATACAATTAGTTGGTGCATTTGGAACGAATGCCTCATCCGAGTTCAGTAGCTGTTCGGAGTGAAATAAAAAAAAAATATTATAAAAAATAAAGTGTCGCGACATTGTTTCTCGCTGTTAGGTTAGTTTGGGTTAGGTTCTCGACATTTAGGTTGATTAATTTATCTGTAGTTAAAACATGTCCCAATCATTACTCACCGATGTCGTAATCATAATAAAGTAAAACTACATATCTATTGTGTGTTCGCGAAAACAATAGGCGAAATATTCGAGATGCAAACCCAATGATTGGGTAAATGAGGCTGCAGACAATACCACCATTAACATTTAACCGCATATGATGCCTTTGCAGATTATATTGTAACAAAGATGACTTATGATTCAGGAATGTTGGAAAGTACATTCTGTGTGTTTGTGGTTTATGATCAAATTGGGCCAGTCTTTGTCAAGTTGTCAAAGTGCTTTACAAACAATTTATTTGAATGTTGAAATTTAATTGGGTCCCTTTTCTCAAATAATGTCACAAATTAAAAGAAGTTGCATTGTCGTTAACAAATTCTAATATTGTAATTAATTTCAAGTTATTGAATAGGCGAAAACCTTGACAATTATTTTTGTATATTATGGCTACGTTACGATTTGGGCACGTTTTGTTTAAAATTAACCAACATTTTAGGAACAACTGCTTTTGTTATATGACACGTTTATAACTCCAAAACACTGGGCCACACATGACCAGTCACAACACTGTATTGTTAGCCTTATTACTCGTTCAAACAGTGCTATTAAAAATAATATTTATGATTTACTAGTTGACCCGACAGACGTTGTCCTGTCAAAATTTCAATAATACAATGATTTCAATAAGTTCATACAAAAATTCCGTAGAAAAAAGCACTTTCAGTTTTTCCTGAATTTCTCAATTTTCCGGGCAACTTTACCAATTTTTCTTTCCCTAAAAACCTTATTCGGACTATTACGAACATTAAAAAAAAATAGCCAAATCGGTCCAGCCGTTCTCAAGTGATACCAAACCAAAGAACTCACCAACGAACAGCATTTAATTTTTATTTATATAGATAGATTTGTGCTACTTTTATTGTTTCTGTACTACTGCTGTTTGACATGCGATGTGATTGTATAATAAATTCTATTTCGACACAATAATTTCATTCTACACTTGCCCTTTTTACAGGGTTTTATGACGTGTCCGTTAGTTTGTTTTGATCAAATCTTGCAAGTCGATTTTAATCCTCTTCCATTTAAACTAGTACCTTGAAATTTTACACATGAATGTAAAACCGACGATACTACAATAATCTGATGACCTTGGCCTGATGCTGCAGCCAGGAAAGCCCGCGTAATGTGGAACTCCTCAAAGGCGAATGGTAGACTTTTAGTGTTTGGTCTCGTTTAGCTCATAGTTTTAATGACAACTTCTTCGTGTCACGGCTTTAACTTGATGCTGCCGATAGGAAGACGAACACACTATGGAACTCCTCAATCTTGAACAGTAGACACGTCGTGTTTGGATTCGTTTTGATGGGTTCGCAATTTTGTTGAGAAATAGTTAGTGACATGAGCTTGACCATCTGGTACGGCGAGATCAGCGTCGTCTGCAATTTAGAACACTACTAATTTAATTAATTAGAAATACAATAATTTCAAATAACAAATCTCGCGAAATGATTTGTTTTAAAACAAATCAAATAATAGTAATGACTTTATATTTTTTCTTCATTGTAGTGCATTTTATTAATTTTAGGTAAACGACCTTAAATTATTGCGTTGCGATTCGACCCGCAGCCGTCTTTTGCAGTGCGGCGTGGCTGTAATGTGGGCGAGCCTTTAGGGCCATGCATCCTCCATTCACTCATTTATTCATGTATTAGGTGGCCCCTGTCCAGCAGTGGACGTTGAACGGGCTGGCGACGGTTATTTTTCTAGCACTTATAAAAAAAATATTATTCTGATAGCGTTTATCGTGGCGGTATCGTTCAAGTCAATGTGTTTAAACTTAATGTGATTTAATTTTGATAACGAAGTGAATAAAGAATTAATTGAAAATTTACCTTTAGAATAATGTTGAAATAACAGTTACATTCACTAACTTTGATAACATTTCTATCATAAACATGTCACTGTGTTTTTACATTCACATTTCACATAAAAAAATAACGACGCCACAGCGTGAGAAATTTTACCCCGTGTCATTAAGTAAAACATCTCAGAGTGAAATAAACCCGTTGCTCTATAAAAATGTGTTTATAATGGCTTTAAGTTAATATGTATTCAATGTTAAGCTCTTATTAATTAACTTTCTCAGCGTGACTTTTGTTAAGGAGCTTTTCATTAATCTTGGTATAATAATGGGTTATAATAGAGGTGACTATGCAAATGTATAGATCGTTCTGATGATCAATACACAAATCACGAAATTCAAATGTTGCAACAAAAATGGTAGTGGCTGTATTAGAAGAGTATAAGATCGTGTTTGGTGATAGGCCTTGGAAGAGTGGAGTTCCATGAGTGGAGATATATAGGTTGATGCTAAACTAACTTGTTTTCTTCATTGTTGGAGAAGGGCATCCTCTTTCGCTTTGTAGTGCATGAGGGATATATGACGCGTTGGCCAAAAAGATTGGCGAGTAATGAATTCGACAGTCTTTCGACATTTTTCTGGCAGAGCCATTATATCCCATCGATATAAAAATTTTGAGGTTTCTGAGCGAAAAACTGATTTAAATGGTTTATACAGGTTTCTCTTGAATGTAATTTTACTCCATTTAGAGAATTTTGCAAAGAGTGGAATAAATGATTATCCGAAGTTGCTATGTCTGGACTGTGTGGAGGATGCATTAGAACTTTCCAGCCAAAGTCTATCAATTTTTGTTTTAGTCATCAAAGATATGTGCGGTCGAGTGATGGAAATGATTGTAGTGATTCTATTCATTAATTCTGGGCATTTTCTTTCAATTTTACTAAATGCTGACAATAGATATCAGAATTAATCGTTTGACCATGTGGCAAAAGCTCTTAATACACAATGCCTTTCCAGTCCCACCATACACATAACATTACTTTGTTCAGAATGAGGCCTGGCTGTGGGACTATTTGCGATGGCTCACCTCGCTTAGACCAAGATCGTTTTCATACATCGTTAAGTGATACACTTCTCACCGACTGTTACCAATCAATCTCTTCAGAAATGGATCGATTTCATTACGTATATGGAATATTATATGGATTCATTACGTATTCATTACGCAAAATCTCGCATATGGAAATTCTATTCACCAATTTTCTGTCACTTAAATGCGGCACCCAAACATCTAGTTCTTTTTACAAAATTCAGCTTATGCTGATGATCCAAAACTGTTGAGTGGTGAATGCTAAACTTTTTTGAAATTTGATGACTGCTTATGTGTCAATCTGCTTAAATTTTTTCAATTATAATATCAACATTTACGACTACATCGAGTACACGAGTAGTTTAATAAGACGACTATATCGAGGAACACCATTCTCATCAAAATTACCAGACCTGAATCGACTGAACCATTTCTTGCAGTAGTTTTAGATAAAGATTCTTCTTCGTAAACACCACAAATCTCTTTTCGAGCAATAGAAGCATTCATAGCCTTGTCGAAAAAAAATTTTGTAAAACATATCTAATTGTCTCCTTATTAACTTCCATTTTAAAATTGTTAAAAAATATGTAAATATAAAACTTTAAACTTGTATAGCAATTAAACAATTTTGAACGGTTTAAATCGCGTATATTTGACATTATTTATATCCCGACGTTTCGAACACTTTGCAGTGGACGTGGTCACGGGGTGACTAATTGATTTTATTTGTCACTTGAGTTATTAAGAAATTATTTGGACTACCGTCTGAAATTTTTTGAACTACCGTCTGGATTTTTTTAATCATAACATTCCCTATGCACGCAGTATTCACTCACGGTGTCCAGAGGTCTTGCAGTATTGCGTTGGCCTTGGGATTTAATTAATTTAATGACTGGATCCCAAGCCGGTGGTACTTGCCAACCATCTTCTTTATTGAAATTTGGGTGTTTCTTGATTTCAATAGCCTCGCGTAACATTCTTGGCATGAATCGGGTCTCTCTAGCGAGGATTTGTGGATTATCAAATCGAATGTAATGGTTGGGTTTGTCCAGAGCATGTTCACAAACTGCAGACTTGGTCGAGCGTCTGTTCTTCATGTCAGCTATGTGTTCTTTTATCCGGATACCGATGCTCCTCTTTGTTTGCCCAATTTATGATAACCCGCATTCACAATAAAGCTTGTAAACACCTGCATCTTGTAGGGGGATATTGCTCTTGACCGGTCTTAAAAAAGTTAAACTTGTAATTTCAATTTGCCGCCTTTACACAAATGTAGGTATATCACAAACGGTATATCACTTCCCGGCCAGTGATCAGTGTTGCCAGAAATACGATGTTGGAGCCGCAATCTGTTGGCCGTTCGTCCATCAGGTTGCCTCACGGCCTCGGGCAAGATATCGCACATAACATTAGATGGTTCTAAAGGAATGACTTGCATGCTTAAATGTTTCTTAAATGCTTAAATGTGCTTAAATCTCGCATGTTTCAAGTTAAAAACTGCTGCGTGAGAAAATATGCGTTTTACATTACCTACATTTCAAATCCGAAATGTATGGCAATGCTAATAATTTTCCCAGAAGAAATATAAAATATCAAATATTTGATCTATAATCTGGGTAATAAAATACAAACTTTATAGCCCATAAGGGCTCAGATTATTTTGTAAGCTTTATTATAACTGTAATGTGCTGGCTCATTAGTAATCTTGTTCATTCGGGGGTACCTATTTAGTTTTTTTGTTATAGAATAACAGCGGTAGACAAGCATACAGTCCACCTTATGGTAAGTGGATACTGTCATCCATAGAGATCCGCGATACATGCCGACATCAGTCCAGAATGTCAAACGTTGGCACGCCCTCGGATGCACTGCTTATCTTTGCAGATTAAGGGATGGATTGGGAAAAAGAGTTAGGAAAATGGGGAGGGATAGGATGGGATGGGATGGGATGGAATGTTCATTTGACAACATTCAT
Organism: Sesia apiformis; assembly: GCA_914767545.1. Taxonomy (NCBI): domain Eukaryota; kingdom Metazoa; phylum Arthropoda; class Insecta; order Lepidoptera; family Sesiidae; genus Sesia; species Sesia apiformis. Next base: position 6,618,467 of record OU611958.1, read on the forward strand.
GTGACCTAAGATGATGTTAGCTATAATAGCTATAAAGTATAGCTATAATCAATCACGTTGACTTGGTGCGGATTGATGGATACACGTGTACCTACCAGTTTTTTTTTAAATTCTGAAACATGCGGGGTTTCCTCACTATGTTTTCCTTCACCGCCAAGCTAGTGATTTATGAATTTCGGTTTTTAGAGCTATAAAATTTGGGAGGTGGGAGGTATCCGGGGGACAGGTGTAGGATATTGAGAGGTAACATACGGATGCGGGCAACGGCTGCCACCCTAGATCTAGTGATAATTTTCGAAAATCCGTACTAAAGTTGAAACTCAGTGGTACGGGCTGAGTGTTTGAAATTACGACAACCTCATATGCGTCGAGAATAGATACCCCTAGGCTATCACCGCTCTACATGCTACGTCACCATAGCTGTAGCATTAAATTTCAGCATTTACTGCCCTCATTTTGAAAATAGTTCACCATTAAACTTTATCGTTACCATTAGATATATTATACTAATCTTCCGATACGTTATCAATTTATAATCGAAGCCTAGAAAATTGACAGTTTTGGTAATAAATATCTAGTGTATTTTTATTTTATTTATAATTTTCCTTGAATACATTAATAAGTAAGCAACTTTTTTGACGACGACAATATTGCGAAGTTCAAATGATTAAAATATTCAGTACACGGTACAGTTAGCAACACAAAATAATGTACCTAAAACCATTCGATTCTAGTCCTTTTTAATATCAAATTAAGGTTCCCATGAGTGTAGGCTGACCTGTTGAGGCTGTATATGTTCTTTTTCTTCTTCATATATGGCAATGGTGCAATTAATACATTCTGCCAGTGTCATGTTTTCTACTTAAGAAACAATTTCAAAATCTAAAACGTGCCCTGTCAATGTCCAGTCCCGTCGTAGTAAGTTAGAAGTCGCTCAGTAAAGTGATTAGAGTAGGTTTACTGAGACCAGAGGAGGACTCCATAGAATCACACGAAAAAAGCAGTCCCATGCTTTTATTTGATTATCACAAACACCATGCACAAAAAACACTTTGAAGTTTAATAAACTATCACTATTAAACCACAAAACGGCGAATACACATTTTTTACAATAATCAAACAAAAACTCAACTTCACTTCTGGAGTTCCCGTCGAAAAGTCGACTGTTCATGCATGCACAGACATGCATATTCGCACAAAAACAAACACTATTATAATGGATAAATATTTCAAATAAGGTGAGTATCCGAGTTAAAGATCCCCTATAGCACATACCCGCATCGGCTCACCTTCATTTTCTTTTTAAAGGGCTATGTAAATACTTCGTGCACTCGTTGCCAGGTGCAATTGCCAGCAATTTGTGTGTCAGATCGAGGCAATTACATTGTTACAAAAAAGGAAAATTCGTTTTTTCAATGTAAATTTTGCGGTGATCTTTGTAGCTTATGCAAATTTGATTATTTCTATTAACTATTTTATTAACTACTTCCTACTTCGATCGTTCTGTCTTTATTTTCATCAAGACGTTAAAAATAAGTTTGCTACCTTGAATATTAATTTAATGTTTGTATTTTATGGTCATAGACCGCATGCCTTCATACGTTGTAAAATATTGTCGTAACTAGAAAATCATATACTTATAATAAAACAGTAAAAGGGTTGAGTCTGTACATTGACTTAATTTAAAAATAAATTAATTGGGCATCTCATTAGAAGCAACAGAACCCAAAACAGTTGTTTTTAAAATTTTTGTCTGTATGTATGTTTGTTTTTAGTGTCACGTAAAAACTAATGAACGGCTTTTGATCGGGTTTTCACTAATGTATTGCTAAGTATCCAGAGGGAAAACTGGTATATGTGTCATCTTTATACGACACAAGGAACTTGAGTTATAGAGGGTAATAAAAAGAATAAGTTTTAATAAAAAAAACTACTGGATGGATTTTCATCCGTGAAATCCACCATGTCGATGCTTTTACAGATGTTAAAAATCTTTTACAGCTGCTTAGTCCACGTGAGCGAAGCTGCAGGCAGAGGCGTGTCATACTCGTAAATATATAAGTTAATACACTGTAAGTGTTTAAATGAGAAGACTAAAAGACCTACTTTGATAGCGGGTCTTAGGCCTCCCTAACTAGACTTGTGGGGTTTAGACTTCAGATGGACTCTATCCAGTAGTGGAGAGACATAATATAGAAATGGTATAGTATGAGTCCAAACCGCATTTCGCCTATGTAATTTTAAAAGGATAGCGTCTGCATTTCTACGGTTTATTTATTTAAACTTCATTGCACACGTATTCAACATGTACAGAAGGTGGGATTAATGCCCAACGGCATTCTGTACTCCCCAACCATCAAATCATACAGAAAAAAGAATGCGGGTGCAGTTTTATTGTTTAATTTTAGTGTTTTAATTTAGCTTTGCACAATGGAGCCATGCAGAAGACGAACAAAAACATTAATTATATTGATGGGCGCCAATTACCTATTGGCTTGGAACTTGGCTAAGTGACAGTTACGTCTTATTGTTAGCCTTATTATTATGTATTATTACTTATTATATGTACGAGTATCAATTCATATAATAAATGACAATTAAACTAATAACTGTAACAGCATTTAATAAGTGATTAATGTAATAATAAGTGACTAATTATCTTAACTAATTTTGACTAATTTCAGTAGTAGTTTCAATTTCAGTACGTGTATTCACGTATTCAATTTTATTCTATTGATCATAGCATGACCATGGAGCGTAAAAAGTTTCGTTCAAGAGTATAAAACCTTATTGGCTGTGTGTTTATTTAAAGTTGAAGCCGGCAGCGATGAATATACTTAAACTGAATTTATATACACATAAGCCGATGTAATTGGATAGCAGTCTCCAGGCGTTCTCCCGACAGATGGCATGTTGAAATTAAATTAACAAGGGTATGCGAATGCTAGGCCTTTGCTTAGACCCAAATCACACTGTCTTGACCTCTAAAATGGGTACGATGCAATTGAAACGTTTCTCAACACATTTCTCGTCTCAAAAGGATTTAGATTCTGTTTGTTACCCAAACAGGATTTAGCCTAAAGACAAATGCAAGTCATTGTTTCCATTTATTTATGTTCATTTGTTTATATGTAAAACGATATACCGGGTGTGTTTTATTGAGACGGGTCAGTATGGAAAGGTCTGAAACTATTAGAAATAGAGGAATTTGTTCTAAGGAACTATGGCGTCGAATTTACAGTCATGAAAAAAATTAATACACAATCAGGAATCGAACCAGCTCATTTTCTATGAAGAAAAATCATGAGTAATATTATTGTGATAATTGATAGAGTGAGTTGTAAGGAATAAATCTTGCTGAGGAATCTTGTATCTAAAATAAAAATAATAATCTAGATATTTCCTTACAACCTACACCGTCAGTTAGCCAAATAAAATTACTTACGATTTTCTCTCAAGGAAAATATTGGTTTTGAAAATCTTTGACTGCAGTTAGTTTTTCATAACTCTAAAATCCACGCCATTGATTCATTGGAACAAATTTCTCAATTTCTAATTTCAAATTTATCCATAGTGACCCATCTCAATAAAAAAAACCCTGTATACGACGCGGGATTAGGCTAGTGTTATACTTGTATCTTTTAGAATGTGAAATTAAAGGAAAACATGTTTTGCTGTTTGTGATGTTTTTAAAAATACACACGAATTGGGGTTTACTTCCAAAACAGGTAATGTCGTTAGAATGCTATGATGTTCAGAGACCTATCATATCGTATAGTTACATATAGGTACTTCAATAATGGTCGTTTTGTATGTGCCGGCTTTAGAGATGCTACTCTATCCGGCCGACACTATTCGGCTGCACCTGCATATCATTTTAAATAAAAGAAGACTAGAAATGTACTCTATTCATCTTTTATTCTTAGAGAAATTCTGAAATTTAAGTTATATTTGTTATACCTGTCGGTTTAAAATATATACTTTAATAATTGGTCGGAGTGAAATAAAAATCAATAGTTAAAATGAAGCAGATAAAATCAAGCGTGATGGAGTAACATTTCAGATATTTTTTACAACAAACTTGTGTCTATAATAACAGTACTAGAATTTAATTTATCAAGCTATTACCTTTTGTTTACACGAATACTGGTGTCCTTATGGCGCTGAATTGTATTAAATTGTAAGTAGAAAACATAGACCAAAATAAATGTGGACGAAATGTCTCCTTTCGATGCAGTGACATATTGAAACTATACCTATTATGTGTCTGTACACGCGGTACACACACATATGTAATCATACTGTGCCGATCGGTTCCATTACGACCAATAGTAAAGTTTTAAAACACTAAAACATTCTTACGCAGGCTTCTTCAGTTCGTTGTTCCTTGTCACACTATCTACTTAGATACATAATATATAGTCTATGGTAGAAAATTAAATCCTGTTATTATCAGAATGTAAAATAAATAAACAATTCTCATAACAAGCTGTATTGCTTATAATTTTCATCAATAACAACCTTTCCCTTGTGGTTAAAAACCAACTAAGTAGTTACGAGAAAATTATAAAATACACCGCAGTCTGTAAATGACATTCCATTTAACTGAAAATAAAACATCTTTTATGATTATTAGAAGCATAAAGTTAAGTTAATTGTTGACTGGATTATTTTACTGCAGATTGTGTGATGATGATGATTGCTTATTGTTTTTAATTTTTGTTTAGTACTTGAAAATAAACAGTAAGAAAATTTATTAAGTGTTTACGATCGCAACATAGGCAAACATATGCGGGTTTCTTTATTAATAATGGTCTAAAATGAAGTGGTAAAATTCTTTGATTATAATACGAGTAATGTATAAAATATATATTTTTTTTTCTTTTTTATAGAGAAGAGGGCGGACGAGCAAGCGGTCTCACGTGATGGTAAGTGTTACCATCCACCATGGACACCTGCAACACCAGGGGGTATGCAGGCGCGCCGCCGACCTTGCAAAATCCTATTCACAGCTTTCTTGAAGAACCCCATGTCGTAGTTTGATGGGAAGATCTCTTGAGGCAGTTCGTTCCACAGCCTACGGGTTCGCGATATAAAATAATTTTTGGACCGAACAGTACGCGACACCTCCGTATCTAGGAAATGCGGATGGACCGCACTTCTGTGACGAGAGGTGCGGTTGTAGAAACCCGAGGTGGGAATTATATTGAACAATTCTTCAGAGCATTCCCCATTGTACAGGCGGTAGAACACACAGAGAGATGCAACGTCTCTCCGAACGGGATCGTTGACAATACGAACAGCACGTCGTTGGAGAGTCAAATGGGTCCAATTGGTATTTCGGTGCGCCGGCCCAGAGATGTGAGCAATACTCCATATGGGGCCGCACCTGAGCTTTGTAAAGCATTAGGAGTTGCCCAGGGGTGAAGTACCGCTTCGCTCTGTTCAGCACACCGAGCCTTTTGGAGGCCATTTTGGCTTTACTTTCCAGATGACCCCTAAATTCGACTTTGCTGGAAATGTCGACACCAAGGATCCCAATACTCTCCGAGATCTTAAGAGGTATGCTCTGAAAGCGAGGTGCTACGTCAAAAGGTTTTTTTTTTAGCGGTGAATGTACAGACTTGCGTCTTACTGGGGTTGAAATCCACTAGGTTCAGGGAACCCCAAATCGAGACTAGATTTAGAGAGTCTTCGATTTCAGACACAAGCCTGGCGCGACTCTCTTCCACTCCGACTCGAGGGATGTTGGCGCGGCCCCTGTACAAGGCGTCTCCAGTGCTGTCATCCGAATAGCAACGTATGTCACCAATTTGTAATAGGTCGTTGATATGCAGAAGGAACAGAGTTGGAGACAGCACGGAGCCTTGCGGGACGCCAGCGTTAATAGACATGGTGTCGGAGAAGCTACCATCGATAACGACTCTGATGCTCCGTCCAGTCAGGAAACTGGCAACCCATTCGCATAGTCCCTCGGGTATCCCGAAAGATGGTAACTTGGAAAGCAGCGATTTGTGCCATACCCGGTCAAAAGCTTTCGCAATGTCTAGGCTTACAGCCAGAGCCTCGCCTCTACTCTCAATGGCGTCAGCCCAGCGATGTGTGAAATACGCTAAAAGATCACCAGCCGAGCGATTATGGCGAAATCCATATTGACGATCGCTAATCAGCTGGTGATCCTCTAGGCTGTGTGTTTATAACACGCTCCATCACTTTGGAGAGGAGGGAAGGTGATCGCTATTGGCCTGCAGTTGGCCGGGTCGGTGCGGTCACCCTTTTTAGGCAAAGGGTGAACATGAGCTACCTTCCATGCTGACGGGAAGCTTTTTGTGGAATATGAGAGCCTAAAGAGTCGCGTAAGCACCGGAGACAACTCGGGAGCGCAAAATTTGAGCACCACCGCAGGAATACCATCTGGCCCACTCGACTTTCGGATATCAAGAGATGCTAGAGCTTGCCGGACAAACTTCTGGCATGGAGCTTGTGTACCTCGAGGTGGACGGTGGTGAGGCACCTCTATCGTCCAGAGTCGAATTTGAGGCGAAGAGACTGCCCAGGAGATCGGCTTTCTCCTTCGCCTCATGGGCCAGTGAGCCATCGAGTTTCCGCAGTGGTGGAAGTGACGACTGACAGAAGTTATCCTCGGCAGCCTTAGCGAGCTACCAGAAAGCCCGACTTCCAGAAGGATAGCTTGCTAGTCGATCGCCAATTCTGCGGATGTGCTCATTCCTTGCTCTGACAGTGATCCTCTTAGACACTTTTAGATCCTCTTAGATATTTTTAGACACCACCGTTTTCTAGTAGCCACATGTGTTAGATTGACCACGAGGGTGTACAATAAAATTGTACATACCCTCCTGATCATTGATCTACCTCTTGTATAATCTATCTAAATACAATCATAAATTGGGGTGTAAGAGGCTCACCTACCATCTTTTGAGCCTAAGCCAACCTCACCTGCTTGTGGTGCACCCTGCTGTTAACTGACGAGGCAATGGCGTTCCCTTTTTGCGGTGGGAGGGTTACTCCGTCGGCATTGCTACCACCCTTCCGTCGGAGTCCGCCGCCATAATGATGCCTTATAAGCCGCGAGGCCCGCATCGTGTTCCGGCGGTGAGCGGAAGAAGCCGTCCCGAGAGAGGGATTGTTGCGTGTGGAAATGAGGACCGGCGGTTGCGGGGAATTACAGACGCGCATGGGCGTGACATGGTGGCGCGGGGATCAGGGAGACCCGGTGAAACGGTTGTCCGCTGACCGCCCGCGGGTTGTTGGGGGCCCGAACCCGGGGATCTTACTTTAATCTCCACCCCAGGAGGCTGCCCCGCCGCACGCGAAAAATCCCTTGGGGTAGCAGTTGTGCCGGAGGAGACCGGAGTGGAACCCGACTGCTGCCCCCGGGGGGGGACCGGGGGCCCTTCCGTACCCCGCGCCAGCAAGTCACACAACCTTTGTGACCTGATTTTTTCTCCGCCCCGTGCTTTGTCCTTTGATCCACATGCGACCATTTCTCTCTCCGTCCCCCCTCTTCTTATTTTTCCTATTCACACTCACAATGGCCAGGAACAAGAAAATGTATAATGTGCACTCAGCGGCCCATCCTGTAAGTTCCACATTTAAAGTGGACTTTTGCAACATTAGGGGGATGCATAGTAACATCGACGCCGTCCACTACCACCTTGAGACGGCAAAGCCGGCCTTACTTTTCTTGACGGAGACACAGATTTCCTGCCCGGCCGATACATCATATCTTCATTACCCCGGTTACAAACTGGAGCACTGTTTTGTGCGACGTGCCGGGGTATGCATGTACGTCCGGGAGGATGTTTGTTGCCGCCGCCTCAGCCATTTTGAAGACGGGGACCTGTCGATTCTCTGGGCGCGTATTGACTACGGACGTTCCACTAAAGTCTACGCTTGCCTTTACAGCGGTGATACGGAGACGACTCGTTTTTTTGAGCGTCTACAAGAAACGACTGACAGAGTGCTCGAGCAGTTCCCTTGCGCGGAAGTGGTGATCCTTGGTGATTTCAACGCTCACCACGAAGAGTGGTTGGGATCCCGAACTACCGACCGCGCAGGGAGAGCAGCCTATAACTTTGCCCTGGCCTATGGTTTCTCGCAGTTGGTGTCCTCACCTACGAGGATACCTGATATCGAGAGCCATACTCCCTCCTTACTGGACCTCCTGCTGACTACGCGGCCGAATGACTACAATGTTGTTGTTGATGCCCCGTTAGGATCATCCGACCATTGTATCATTCGAACTGCTGTGCCAGCCAAGCAATCCGTGCGGACCCATTCACAGGGAACGCGCAAAGTCTGGCACTACAAGTCAGCAGATTGGGATGGGTTGCGCGAATTTTACGCCTCTTATCCCTGGGGGCAGCTTTGTTTCTCGTCGGGAGATCCGGATACCTGTGCAGACTCCGTTACCGACGTGGTGTTGCAGGGCATGGAATGTTATATTCCTTGCACCGCGATACCGGTAGGCGGACGGAGCCAACCATGGTTCAATCAGTCCTGCAGAGAGGCCCGTCGTAATAAACGGGCCGCATACAGGGCCTGGGCCAGAGCACAGGTGTCCGAAGATCCGAATACCTCCGACTTGAGGAAGAAATTTAACGCTACCTCGAGGTGCAGTAAGAAGATCATTGTCAGAGCAAAGAATGAGCACATCCGCAGAATTGGCGACCGACTAGCTAGCTATCCTTCTGGAAGCCGGGCTTTCTGGTCGCTCGCTAAGGCTGCTGAAGGTAACTTCTGTCAGTCGTCACTCCCTCCACTGCGGAAACTCGATGAGTCACTGGCCCATGGGGCGAAGGAGAAAGCCGATCTCTTGGGCTATCTCTTTGCCTCAAACTCGACACTGGACGATAGAGGTGCCTCACCACAGTCTATCTCAAGGTGCACAAGCTCCATGCCGGAAATCTGTTTCACACAGCGTGAAGTCCGGCGAGCTCTAGCATCTCTTGATGTCCGAAAATCGAGTGGGCCTGATGGTATTCCTGCAGTGGTGCTTAAATTTTGCGCTCCCGAGTTGTCCCCGGTGCTTACGCGACTCTTTAGGCTCTCATACTCTACAAAAAGCTTCCCGTCAACATGGAAGGTAGCTCATGTTCACCCTTTACCTAAAAAGGGTGACCGCACAGACCCGGCCAACTACAGGCCAATAGCGATCACCTCCCTCCTCTCCAAGGTGATGGAGCGTGTCATAAACACACAGCTCCTTGGGTACCTAGAGGATCACCAGCTGATTAGCGACCGTCAATATGGATTTCGCCATAATCGCTCCGCTGGTGATCTTTTAGCGTATTTAACACACCGCTGGGCTGACGCCATTGAGAGTAGAGGCGAGGCTCTGGCTGTAGGCCTAGACATTGCGAAAGCTTTCGACCGGGTATGGCACAAATCGCTGCTTTCCAAGTTACCATCTTTCGGGATACCCGAGGGATTATGCGAATGGGTTGCCAGTTTCCTGACTGGACGGAGCATCAGAGTCGTTATCGATGGTAGCTGCTCCGACACCATGTCTATTAACGCTGGCGTCCCGCAAGGCTCCGTGCTGTCTCCAACTCTGTTCCTTCTGCATATCAACGACCTGTTGCAAATTGGTGACATACGTTGCTATGCAGATGACAGTACTGGAGACGCCTTGTACAGGGGCCGCGCCAACATCCCTCGGGTCGAAGTGGAAGAGAGTCGCGCCAGGCTTGTGTCTGAAATCGAAAACTCTTTAGATCTAGTCTCGATTTGGGGTTCTCTAAACCTAGTGGAGTTCAACCCCAGTAAGACGCAAGTCTGTGCATTCACCGCTAAAAAAACCCCTTTTGTTGTAGCACCTCGCTTTCAGAGCATACCTCTTAAGATCTTGGAGAGTATCGGAATCCTTGGTATCGACATCTCCAGCAAAGTCGAATTTAGGGGTCATCTGGAAAATAAGGCCAAAATGGCCTCCAAAAAGCTCGGTGTGCTGAACAGAGCGAAGCGGTACTTCAAACCTGGGCAACTCCTTATGCTTTACAAAGCTCAGGTGAGGCCCCATATGGAGTACTGCTCTCATCTCTGGGCCGGCGCACCGAAATACCAATTGGACCCATTTGACTCCATCCAACGACGTGCTGTTCGTATTGTCGACGATCCCACTCTCACGGGCGGTTTAGAATCCCTCAGCATTCGGAGAGACGTTGCGTCTCTCTGTGTGTTCTACCGCCTTTATAATGGGGAATGCTCTGAAGAATTGTTTAATATAATTCCCACCTCGGGTTTCTACAACCGCACCTCCCGTCACAGAAGTGCGGTCCATTCGCATTTCCTCGATACGGAGGTGTCGCGCACTGTTCGGTCCAAAAATTATTTTATACCGCGAACCCGTAGGTTGTGGAACGAACTGCCTCAAGAGGTCTTTCCATTGAGCTACGACATGGGGTTCTTCAAGAGAGCTGTGAATAGGATTTTGCAAGGTCGGCGGCGCACCCGCATACCCCCTGGTGTTGCAGGTGCCCATGGGCGGCGGTAACACTTATCACCACGTGGGACCGCTTGCTCGTCCGCCCACTAATCTATAAAAAAAAAAAAAAAAAAAATCATAAATAATGTAAAAAGAAAATTATTATACTTTATCTGAAAATTAAAAAAAGCTCTCTCTATATAAAAAAAACTATCTCTATGTGTGCGTAGAGTGGAATGCTAATACTGAAATTTTATTTTATCTAGCCCTGTACTATGAGTAGGATTTTAAAGCGTTGCTGTTATGTTGTCCTTTTATGCAATTATAATTTCAAACAAGTTAGAAAGCGACAAAGAATATTATGCAATGATTAGCTTTAAATAGTATTTATGTGTAACATGAGAACGTGACCAAAATAAAATTATTTTACACGAAAATGAGAGTTACAGATTAAAAGTATCTTCAAATGACTTCACTGAAATATTTAAACAAGAATGTGAAATATTTCAATTCAATTAAAAATTCAATTCATTATTGAAATTAAACAGATTGATTAAAAAGAAAGGAATATAGAAAAAATCGAGTTAGGTAGAAAATTTAAATTTATGTTTATTCTTGTGGCAATAAGGTCACAGCCGTGAGCCTTGTTTGATGTAGGTTGTGGATCGCCATCTTGCGGTCTGTAAGCATTATCTCTCTTACCGTAACACCGCTTAAACTTCTAGTTAGCGGCGACAATTTACTCGAATCATATTTTTTTGTTATACAAGATCTAGTGGTTGTTTTGTCGGTTGTAATGAGACTTCTGGTATTACTGGTGTTATTATTTGTTTTATTTATGTATTTATTTCTTATTTTTAATTAACATTATGGATTTGATTTATCTATACTAATATTATAAAGAGGATGTAACTTTGTAAGTTTGGATATAGGAGGTAATCTCCGAAACTACTTATCCGATTTCAAAAATTCTTTCACCATTTGAAAGGTACATTATTCTCGATGGACATAGGCTATATATTATGTGCAAAAAAATTGACGGGCATGCAACGAATGCCGGGCACAGCTAGTTTATAGATAAAAATGTAAAACTTAAATTCTAATATTATCAATGTATATACTAATGGCTATTATACAGAATAGAGTCTAAAATTCACAAAAATAAACTAGATTTGCTAGTATGTTAAATACATAAATATAAATAATTATTAACGATATTAATAATACATAATTATTAAATATTAACATCAAATGCCCTTTACAGTATCCACTGCTGGACACGGGTTTCCTCATGGCCATTGTTTCATGCATGAGGGATGTATGGCCTTAAAAAGGTATGCTGGCCAAGCGGGTTGGCGAGTCCACTCCTTTAGAGGTTTAGTTCCTCAGCGGTTGTGGTAGCGACCCTGGTATCCCTTAGTCGTCTTATACCACATCCGCGGGAAGAAATGGATTGGTGCTATTCTATAGAATTATTAAAAATATTCTACAAATATTGCCTCTGTAGCAAGGTAGGCCACATAATGGTCGCTGAATGGTAAAAATGATGCGTTTTGTAATTACCAAAGTGTGATTCTATTTAAAGCATACAATTTATATTTATATTTTATATCAAAATTCAAGTTTGCGAAGGCATATATTTTTTTTTATAGAAAAATAGGAGGCAGAAATAGGTAAGTGGAAACTGTAGACAACGAACATCCGCGATACATGCCAACTTCAGTCCAGAATGACAAACCTTGGCACGCCTGCGGATGCGCTGCCTTCATTGCGGATAAGGGAATGGATTGGGAGAAAGGGTTGGGATAGCATGGGATGGGAATGGGCTCTGGCATATCTCACTCACTACCGAAACACTACCGTACATACATTGGGGAAATATGATAAAGTAGGAAATGCAGTACATGTCAAGGTAGTCTTCTGTGAGAGAGGTGTAACGTGGCCAGTCCAGTGCGCCCAGCGGCTGTGGGAATGCAGCGTACACTCCCCCCCCCCCTACTATGTTGAACTATGTTTCAATGTAATACACACTTTAAGTAATGATGTAGTTCTGAATAATTTATAATATTTGTAATTGCATTATTGATTTTCTAAACCTAAAGAGTAAATGTTATTGAAATTTATTTTGCTTAAAAGTCGAAAAATTAAAAATTTTTACTTTACTCGGCCCACAGGCATTATTGAAAAAGTTATGAATATTGATTCTATATATGGCGACTCTTAGTTAAGAAAATCTACTTATAACTTGCATTAAAATTATTTCAACATAAGGCGTTTTTTTTAAAATCCGATTTCTTTTCTATTTATATTACTCAATGATATTCAGAGGTATCGACTAGACGGAAGATATTTCTATACATTTCATTGCACCCACATTCCCTGCACTGTCACAGGAACGGATCCAAGATATTCATAAGCAGCATCAAAGCGCGCACGATGCGTTCGCTGCCTCTGAAATATTGCCTTTGGAATCGACGCGACAGTCTCCTAACACAGAAGGGAAGAAACAAACAGTACGGCATCTCGGAATTATTCTCTAAAAATTACGAATTCACACGATTAGTATATAGTACACATGATATAGACTGTATACAGATTTGTTCTTATGATAAAATTGATAAAATTAATGATTTAGTCGCGTAATTTAACATAGATTCTAAACGTGTAAAACACTAACAATTTACTTACAAAATAGGCCTATTAGCGTTACAATGTGTTGTTATGTTTTGACGACAAGGAAACCTCTTAGACACCAGGAACAGGTGGTGGTAGGTCGTGTAGACCAGCCACGCACCTGGTCGTGACGACTAGTGACACGTCTGGTCGCGTGGTCACGATCTATCGCAACCGATCTATGAGACTATAGAGGAGGTATTATTTAAAAAAGATAAATGAGCAGTAGAAAATACTAAATGGACAGCAAATCGATGGCAGTAAAAATGGTTGGTTAGGTTTAGGTTCTCTGCTGATAATAAAGAAATAAGAAGCCGACTATTCGCTAAACTCTGCAAACTTTGTGATGTCATTATAAATATTTAACATTATTTATTTCAGTTATTCAAAAACAGTTTGTTTTGTTGATCATAATTTGTTGTCCATTTAGTATTTTTTGCTGCCTCTTCCCGTGTGTATAGAGTTGCGGTTGGCTGCGACTTGGGTGGATGGCAGTTTGGTCGCGCGGCTAGGACGTAGTCGCGAGGAAATTCGTTTGAACATTTTTGAGCGATCTCATACAACTTTTTTCCTCTGGCCGAGGATCGTGGCGATCAATGGACCGTGAACCCGACGTCTTGTTAGTGCTTTCACAAAATTATTACGTATATTGCGAATTCATACTGTTCTTTATCTTCATTGTGTCGCAGTACTCATCGACTTTATTTATAACGTGCGAACGTTTGATAGTAGTTAAAATAGAGAGACGACGTTGGTGGCAGATATAAAACAAATCGATGCATCTATTTATTTGTCAGCGCTAATTAATTTAAACCGATATCGTTAAAAATAAATCCGTTTAGGTATTTTTAAATCTAATGATCTTTATCAGCCGCGGATATTTATTTGTTCTATAATAGATGGCTTTAATAGATGTCTATAATAGATTTCACGTCGTTGTTGATATATTATAAAGTATTTCCCTGTGAAATTGTGTTTTTATCTATAACAGCGACGTTTAAAAAACCTAAGACGTTTGGAAACATATTCTGCTAAAATACTGTATATCCACCGGCAACGCCGCGAAAGTGACGATAAATCTATCTACACAGAATGCAGTACTCTGTTTGATGCTATGTATTTGTAGAGCTTAATATGTCGCTGTCTGCGCTGGTTACGGTCGTAACTGTAACCAGCCCCTTTCTCGTCCACTGCTGGACATGGTCGTCCTCATGCACATTGTCTTGTGCGTGAGGGATGGCGTCTTGAAAGGCCACGCTGGCCAAGCGGGTTGTAGAGTTTTCATTTTTTTAGAGGTGTTAGTTTAGTGTTTCAGTTGAGTTTGGTAGCAGATTTGTTATCCCTTAGTCGCCTTTTAAGACATTCTCAGCAAGAGATGGGGTGGTTCTGTTCTACTATGTATCGACACCATACGCTCTAAAGCTGGTTGATCACTGGCATTTCCGCAAGCGGAATATCCCCAGTGTGTTAACACCGTGGTATTAGAATTTGGATAATTGTTCTAAACTCAACGTTCGATAGGGACAAGAACAATATTTTATAACCGCAAACATACCGAAACAAAGGTAATTGAGTATTACGTGTCCTTAAAGCACTAAAATTAACTTAATTAATCAATCAATCAGGGAAAAGGCTTTGTTCTTGGCTTTTTGTTCACCACAAAGGGTAGGCCACAATGCTCCCAGTTTACCGACAAAAGATGTTGAACTTTCACCTTAAACTCGTTTCGCTCCTTTTGTATGTACTGATCGGTTACGTTATACAATGAAACTAATTTTAAATCAGCAGAATTTGTTGTAATTATCAATGTTTTAATTTTCAACCAACAGGATTTTGTCAGTCATCACATCAGTTATGGAAAAAAGAATGAAAATTTCTATTAGTCCAGTCTGTGTATAAAAAATTGAACGATTTCATGCAACTAAATATTGCAGGTATCTGAAGGTTAAAGGTCATAGGGATTTTAGTAAATGATAAATACGTATTCAGGTACAGGCAGATTTGCCCTATTTTTTATAAACAACGACCAAAGTCGGAAAATTCAGTTTTTGGGCTTCCAATTTCGTTTTACAGAAAAGTTATAGGTATTAAAAAGACCTTTGATTGTTTTTTTTTACGGGTTAAAATCGATCGAGATAAATTATCGAGATAATGGCGAAAATCCCTCTTTTTTGTACTATTTTGTAAATGTTAATAACTATTGCAATAATAGCCGTAAGTGCCTCAGTGACGGGGCCATTATGGGTCTTTATAAATGTGCAAAATTTCAGCCAGATCGGATTGATAGCTTATGAATAATTGCATATGTTTACCCCAGAGAGCGTTTGTTTAAACAATTGTCGAAAGCAAGATATTGGATCTAGAGATGTTTAACAAAGTGGAATGGATTCTTGAAAGGTTGAACTATAAGGTAAGTAAAAAAATTAGTTATTTGCTCAAAAAATGTTGTTAGAAAGTCCTTTTAAAACGGGGGTGCTTTTTTGTTGAAAAGTTGAAAAAATGAACCCTCTACGACCAATAGCAGCCAAGATAGCAACTTTTTTAAAAAAAAAGTCATATCTGTATTATTTATAAACACTAAGAGTTGCAATTTTCACAGATTTTCAATGAAGACCTATATTTTATGATTCAATTGATAAGTATACCATTTATGCAATGAATATGAAGTTCTAGCCCTTTAAAGTGAAGGTACTCTTGCAAGAGCGCTGTGGTGAGGTGGCGGGAAGAGCAGCCCGAGCTCCGTTTTCGCGCGGCGAGTTTTTGAGATCGAAACTTCAAATTGGAGCGCACATCAAAATTTAACAATATCTCGGCTTCTAGACAACGTAGAACCTTCATTTTTTTCTAATCTGGGGTAACTTGACGAAATATTAACAACTGACTAATTTTCATTGCCCTGAAAAATTGGGAAATGTCGGAAAAATCTACATGTTTTACTATCCATACTTTATTTACAACGTGAATGCTAAAATTTTGCTTCTGTGCTAACGGAACGGAACAAAACGAAAAGAACGGAACACCGTTCTTTTCGTTCTGTTTCTTTCCGTTCTGTTCAATATACCAATCAGTCGGTATGTATTTGGTGCTATGGTACGGATTTATCCTACACAAAGACTAAAATGTTAAGCACCATATATATTACCATTGTTTTTTTTTATATATTACAGATGCAGCTCGCCACAATACGGCCCTGCTATTCAGCATTAATAAAATATTGAACCTGCTAAAAGAACTGCTGCTAAAAGACGACTGGGCGAAAGTAATTGAAAAAACAAGAGAAATAATTTCAGATGACTATGACCGCGATATTAGGATTGATTCCACATTTGACAATAAAATAATTATTCAAGTAAGTGATAGCGACCAGGATAGCAGTAGTTCACGTTATTCCGATTCGGAATAGTATAAAATACTCAATAAAACGTATTTTAATCACAATCGCATTTCTTTAATTACTGTATCTACGTGTTATTTTTTATTTTATTCTATCACATCAACGAAAGTACTATCATTATATGTTAATAAAACTATTTAATGCTATTGCTACGATTGTCTATACGATTATCACTATATAAATTAATCTGACATATGTCAATTCGATAATCTGTCCATTGCAATAGTATGTAAAATTACTAATTATTGTAATGTAATGGAATCGAAAGCTCGAAAATGTTCGTGTATTAATAAAATATTAAAAGCGATTTTTCCTCGAATATAATTAGTGGACTGTCGAGTGGAAATGGAATGAAATGGAACTGAAACATCGGAAATGGAAGGAAGGGCGGACTCATTGGACTCCTGATGTGCTGATTTCTTCGGAGGCGTCCCCTTACCGAGATCCTGTTTGAAACGATGATTTTTCCGTTGACTTTGTATTTTTTATGTGGAAGCGGCATTATGTCGGCGCGCGATGCAGAGCAGGGTTAGATTATAGCCGTTCGAGGGCGCCACTTTTCTTCGGTTACTGATTATGATATGATACAGACGGGAAGGGAAAAACTAGAGAATCATATCTGCATTAACAGTAATAAATTCAATTACTAACCATAAAAATATATCTAGGTAATTGACTGTCAATTGATGAAATTCAGCAAGTGTGTGCTAAATGCTATTAAAAAGGACTATATTCAGACTATATTCAATAACATACCATTGAAAAAAAAGGAATTATATATTTTCAATTTAATGACCAACTTTATTTCCCTAATAGATAGAACAAATTGTAATAAGTGTTATCATCTTATAAGCTTGTTATCTACCGTCGATTCCCATACTCCTCGCGTAATGAAAGTATTCATACATGGTCTGACAGCATGCCATTACACAATTTGCGTAATTACACCCTACGAAATAAGAGCGATATTAAATGGGGGACGGGATTGCAAATTTAAGCTTGGGGTGAAAACAAACCGTAGACACTAGGTACACATATTCCAACGGTTGTTTTACGCTCCGATTGCTGTCGTTAAAGGTTCAGTTTTAATGTTGTTTATTTGATAAACGAATGGTGTGGTTAAAATTAACATACTTAATGTGTTTCCTTTTAAAAGTTAAGATTTTCTTTTCTATATAACTTTATACTATTGCTTGAAATACAATAAATATGGTACATTTACACTTTTTTTTCACTTTTTTAATGTTTCTCTGCTGTTGTGTACAGATGCATTTGTTGTAAGTTCATACTATAACCTTTTACATTTTCACATTTATCACACAAATTTAGATGGTAAACAAGTTTCAAATTGGAGTTTCAATTCAAACAACCTCTGGAGTGATTGTGATCTTAAAAATGACAGCTTTTTTAAGCGGATATGCCCACTTGTGGGCTGTTTATCTGACTAACAGTCGCCGCCTTGGTATATTTTTTAACAACAGTTACAGTGCTATACTTTTTCAAACAACAGCATCCACCAATATTTCATTTGTATTCAATATATTGCCACAGCGCAGCTCACAGCGCCAAGAAAATTTACTGTCACAATTAATTACCTCATCCAACATGCATGACAATCTAATAGTGCTGATCTAGGCCCAACCGTTTTCCGCTTTCTCTCTCACGAAGTCCTGACTAAGACTCGGGCCACGAATCAAGCGACACTAGAGCAACAGTCACAAAGAATGATTATGACAAACAGGTCTCGCGTGAACGAAATTCAAATGAAGAGAGTTCAGATAAAGTCAGACGTTTATTCATAATAGCAGGTTTCAAGGCCCCAACAACAGGTCGTGAGGCGAACTTAATTGGTCTCTGGCCGGGTGACACGGACAAGAGATGCATCTCGTATGAAACGCATAAATATTGAGCTGAGAAATGGCCGTCTTGTCACTTTTGCCTTATGGTATTGTTCTGCGTTGTAGGACTCGTGATCATTGTTTTATTAAAATAATGTTGAGGCATTTCATAACGTAAGATACATAATAATTCAATAGTACTCGTTTGAAATGTTTTTAACAATAAAAATATTGACTAAAATTATTCATTCGATTTTATTACTAACAATACTAAACTATATTAAAATGACTTGTTTACTCACATCTAAAATATAGTTGAGTGGAGATAGAAAATAAATTGTATAAAAGGAAGATTTATCAGCAATATGAGGTAATCTTTGTTGTAGCATTTGATAGTTAGAATAGTAGCTAGGAAGCAGCTACTTTTGTTATATTCTATTTTAGTTATTGAGAAAGTCGTCAGTATATTTTCGTATCATATTGTAATTGTCGAAGTTTTCAGTATATTTTTGTATCATATTTTTAGAAGTGACTTTATTATTAGATTATATTTTAGTTGGTGGACGTGGTGGTAAGGGATATAGGGAAAGAAGGGGAGGTTGATCTGTAAATCGTATGATCGTTTTAAATGATTACAGATCGATAAAGGAAATTCCACTCATCCCTGTGAACACGTGCCACGAGTGTATTTGCATTATCCTAACATCTAGATGAATGCTTATTGATATTTTTTACAACAGCATTGATACTTGTGGCGATTAGACTTTGTAAAAGTATAAAATATCAAGCACGGTGTCTTGTCCAGATCTGTATCTACACGATGACAACATATGTCAATATTAAATACTAGTCAAGGAATTGTCAAGGAATCATAGATTTTACATGTTCTTGTTAGGAGTTGCACCTATTTATCATAAATATCTTCACTTTGCATTGAGTACGTTGGTTACTTGCATAATTTAATATCACCAAAAGAAATTGACAAATGCAAGTCATAATAATAAAAGAACTTTCCCAGAAAGTAATCTAGAAAAAAATAGCAGAGCTCCATAAATGACATGTAAACAAAGCATTGAGAGGCTCACAATAAACCGATACTAGTGAACGAGTAAAGAGCGAGAGCCGTTGACACATTTGAAGATAATGTGCGCATGTTCCTCGGCTGAAGTTTGACGCAAGTTATAAGTAGAAAGAGTTTTATTTAGAAACAGAAAATAATGCCCGAATAATTTTATTGAACTAGCAATATTTGTCCCGTGAATCATTTGTCCAGTGAAATGAGTTCCTTTAATTAATAGGTTGTTTAATGGTAAGTGGCTTACCGTCTTAGATGCCATTTGTGATATCACTTGCCCCGAATATAGTACGATACACACGTATGTTTTCCTTTTTATAGGGAAGTAGGCGGGCAAGCAACAGGTCCCACGTGATGGTAAGTGCTACCGCCGCCCATGGACACCTGCAACACCAAGGGATACAAGCACCCGCGCGCCGACCTTGCAAAATCCTATTCACAGTTTTTTTGAAGAACCCCATATCGTAGCAGTTCGTTCCACAGCCTTACCGTCTGGTATCGTTGTACCAGATTTTTAATTTAAATGCTGTAAGAGAATGGTATCTAGGCAAGCAAGCGACGTACCAGATGTGGAAAGGTTTCTGCTTGCGTCCAAAGGGAATGCAGGCGATAATTAAAAGACTGAATGTTTTCCAAACGTGTGTTTATTCGATGAGAACACAAATTATCGAACTTTCAAAAAAATGACCGCCATATAACATTTAAAATGGTATACAAACGCTTATATACAAAATAGGGTGTTTCCTCAATGTAACGTATACATTATTTGTCCAAATATAGTTGAAGTCAAATATAGGAGTGCTAGTACCTCATTTCTGGAGCCTTGTCAATGATTATTTTCGCACTAGACAAAGTATTAGCTCCAGTTAGCCTCACATGAGATGATGTTTTATATGTTTATTTTTAATGTTTTTGTTCCTCATCAGTTCCTTGTACCACTGGCTCATGAATACGGAGCGAGAGGCGGGCGCCGCGTAACGAGTGTACATTTACATTTCATCTAGTACAAATGACGCTGTGCACAGGTTGCACGAGGTCGAGGGTACACTTCACGATTGGAAAACTTTCTTTGAGTCCATGAACTCCGATTTAGTGGTTACGGACCGTTTGAGTTAATTAGGTCAGTTTTGTTCGATGTTGTCTAGTATTCTTTATATAGGCTGAGAACCACTTGCAAGTGGTACTAGTCGTGGCAGTGGGTTAGCCATATCTGTCTCAGAACCGATAACCTACTGGGTAGACAAGTTCCCATATGGACGCTCGTAGCGTTGAAAAAAAGCTGGAGTAACCCTACCGTCAGGTGGACTGATGGCTTTAAGAAAGTCGTCGGTAGTAGCCAGATGAGAAGAACAAAAGATAGTGTATGATTTCAAATCTTAAGAAAGGTCTACATATAGAAATGAAGAGACTCAGGCAGATGGTATGGTATGGTAAATCAATCAATGTATTGATTTCTCATGTTGCTGCTATAGTTGGAAGAAGAAATCTTTGTCTTGCAGTGACAAGTATAATCATTATGAAGAAATAGAAGTTTGTCCTTATACGGGGCGAAATAAAAAATATTTGCACCCTCTTAACACTGAATCTATATCATTAAAAGTAACAACTTTTGTTCTATGACTTTTTCTGAAATTGCTATCTACCTCAAAAACATTTTTTTTTAATTTTTTTTTCATCCGGATTTTTTTGTATTCTATCTATTATTGTATTATTAGCTTGATTACAATACGACTCCCATTGTATTTAAAATAATACACCTAAATTTGTATGTCAATATCATAATTTTACAAGATTATTGTATAGGTAATATTTTCATGGAACCAGGTCAAATCAATCCGCGGACTGATTGCTAATATAATTTTGGTATTGCAGCACAACTCAATAATGTATGATTGGACATGTTAATAAACGCTTCCAGCCACGGAGAATATTACCAGTATTTGGAAAATTCTTATAGTACATTTCATAATCTGTATTCATAACAAAATACCAGGTGCAGTATGTCTGTATATTTTGACAAATGTGTCTTTTACTAAACAAATATAATTCAATTCAACTTATCTCAAAGGTACAAATTTACATTTTGCTTCATTATTATAATTTATTCATATAGTTGTTTTATCTATAGTTTTTGTGTATTGTTTTCTTAATAGCGACAATTTGTGAACTTAAAATATGGTGACCATCCAAGAGTGCCAAACAATTAATAAAAATATTTTTTTAAATAAATAGCGCCACACTCAATGGCCCACACTAGGATTCCCCGTGTCGTGGGTCCAGAGACACATACCCGAGAAAGACAAACACACACCCAGACCCGAACATACATTTGTAATGTATGTCCGACCGGGGATCGAACCAGGGACTACCAACTGCGCCAATCGGTCGTTCAAATACAAAGTACATATTTATTGACACATCACAATATTGTATGAACAGTTAAATGATTTTATTTATTTTTGTAATCGTAATTGTAACTGACTCTCAAACGAATGTACGAATTAAAATTGAGACTACGTTCAATTGTAACTCCCTTTCCGGGAGTATTATAGTCTTATAGTCTAATAATATTTTATAGTCTCTATGAGAAGCCGGTGTTAAGTTACTAGTAAAATTTATATGTTACACAACACTAACCTACAGTAGTTTATTAAACCACTTTTCTGTACTACATCACTCTACGTAAAGTAGTGCAACTTGATAGAAATATTGAGGAAACGTCAGCCGGTAGAAATATGAAATAATTAAATGGTCTTATGATTTAGTTATTCTATTGATTGTCACTAGATCGTTATATTAATTAGGACTAGAAGGTACGTAATACTTAATAATAAATACCAATAGCAAGTTTCAGGAGAGACGTAGATAAATTGAACTTGTAATTGTGTCATTATTTAAAAACGTGACATTATAGACAGATCCCAGACTTTAGTGAAATCTTAAAAATATAACAATATTTGTATTGTTTTATCATTAAAATTAAATGTTAGAACTTGTTTGTAATTAAGCAGAATCTTGAAACTTCCAAACTGCAAACTAAGTGAGGAAATCTTTTTCAAATAACGTTACAAGTAATATTTTTGCTGATTGAACTAATGCCTCCGTAAATATGTAAATTCAGTGGTTATACTAAAACACCCGAGTGAAGGTCTAGTAATCAGTTTAATGAGTAAGTAATGAGTGATCTTTCTAGAGAAGTAAAAACATATGAATTGGCGCTTAAAAGTATATTATGTAAATTCACATTCATTGGGACTACTATTGATAATTTCTTATGGAAAAAAGTCCAAAACTATGGCTAAACGATTATTTTAATAAGTTCTAATCTTTTGTTCTTTCCTACATTAGTTACATAGTGTACGACGGTTACAATGTAAGTAACATTGTTGTACAGAAGAACAAATTCCATTTATTTAACAAGAGCGGGAACATATCACAGAAAACTGCGAACGATATAAAGATATCTGTGTCCGAACAAAGTGAGAGAGGCTGCTCTTAAATAAAATAAGGCAGTTATGTAAATGATTCTCTTGGTTTGTCCCCGAGGTGCAGTGGTATTACAAAAAAGTCTTTGTTCCTATTAGACTGTGGACATAGAACACATGCATTATGCAGTAGCGAGTGAGCGTATTACTTTGTGTCCAGGATTGTTTTTAAAGCATGTGTGCAGAGTTACAAAGTGTACTTAATGGAATTGTTTGCCATCTTGAGATTCTTATGGCAATTATTTTCCTCCCCTACTATGAAGAAATACCGTGAGAAAGTATATCAATGGAGATTAAGGTTTAATAAATTCATAATCCCCTTGGAAGGTTGCTAGTTGGCGAATTTTTTTACAGTGACGGCGATTCTGCGATCCCACAACCATCTGGGTGCGTCAGATTATAGTTATACTGGCCTAGTTATACTGGGAGAGCCCGGAGAAGATTGCTGTAAAATGTAGTAAGTGTTTCAGACGTGACTGCACATTATCGGATGCTGTTATGATTCTCACCTCATCCTATTAAATTAGAAGTGTGTCATCTTGTTTTACTGCCTACTTTGGAATAAGTATAATCTCATCCAATTATACCGATCTTCTTTATTTTCTTTATTTCTTTATTGAGAGAAACTTATCCACTTTCTATTCCATTCCTTCCTTATTACTTCCTTAATTAAACAGTCTACTTTCCATTCAATCGTGCAATGTGTAATGGAATGGTGAAATTCTTGTAACATAATTTTTCTAAAACTGCTAAAAAAACGTCTATACAAAGAGACTAAATGTGATGTATACTCCTTCGCTCAGAATAAAATATACATTTTTTCTCGGTTCCGCTACCATTGTCTACTGTAACCTCTCCGTCATCGGTAGTATGGAGTTACACAATCCGAGCACTGCCCGCGAACCTGATTACAATGCTACGCTCCCTGAGCCCTATGACAGGCTAATCACGGTGCCGAGGGACTTTTTACGTTCCGCCTCCGTACTAACACGCGTACGATATGTTAATACCGTGATTTGGAGATACAAATATTGTTTATATTTTTTGGATGAAAAAACTCATTCCCATTTGGATTTAAAGCTGGCAAGAACAAACCAGTATAGACTTCTTCTAGTAATTCCTCAAGCCTAGGCATTTAAAAAAAAAATATGTACCTACTTGTTTACCACATTCACAAATGCGCTGCCTACCTTTGAAGGAATCAAGATTTGGAAAACTATTTTTTTATATAGAGAAGGCGGCAGTGGGATAAACAGCCCACTTGGTGGTGTGGATACTGTCGTCCATTCACATCCGTGAATGAGTAACGCGTCGGCGGGCCCGCCTCCAAATGAGCTGACTACCTGTGAAGGCAGTGCATGAATTTAGAGAATGGGTTGGGAATACTAGAAATACTAGTATATACTAGGAAAATAGGATGAAGTGGGAAATGAAGTCTTCTGTGAGAAAGGGGTAACTTAGCCAGTCTAGTGCCCCCAGCGGGTGTGGGATTGTATCCTCCTACTCCCAATTGGGAAAGATGGGAAGGATGGCAGGACAATGGGATTAGAAAAATTAAAGCAAGATTTTGGGATGAAGGTTGCCGTTGCCATTGCCGAAACACGTTAATACAAGTGCATTTTAAGGTCTTATGTGAAAAAGAGGAAAGATTTTTTTTAAATACATCTTAAAAGACACAATTAACACATGTCAGTAGCTAGTTAGTGCTGGTAGTCTAGTAGTATCAGTCAGTATCTGGAAAGTACCTGATATTTTATTACAAGGCTAAGGCCGCGTTTATGCATTTTTATAGGGCATCTATCGTGCAGATTATATTATATAAGTATAAGTTAAGTGTAGAGTAAATAAACTCATTTTTCATTGATCTGCTGATAGAATCTCGATGCTGGGATGTGACGTAACCGGTTCACTTAAAGACTATTGTGGCTATGTTCTCGTGGAAGATTTATAGGACAACAGTTTAATAAGCCTCTTTTAGTTGAATCCGTTAATCACATTGTCTATTTTTTTTCTTCTCATATTTGAGACAATAGCGGTAATATAAAATAGAAATCAAATCAAGGATGCAAACTAAATTTGCATTGGAACGAATGAGATAATACCAGTAATATTTTTTCTGTTAACTTTAATTGAAGGACAAAGAGGAAACTTAACGATATGCATCGCTAATAAATTGACTATACCATATTATTATTCAATAATTTTATGACAACATTATATAAGGGGGACTTATTCTTCTCCTAATAAAATTATTAATAGTTTTCTCATGCCTTGAATTCCCCAATCCATGACATTTTGAGGCCCCTTATTATCCGCATCTTAAATCTTTCAGGATTATCTTCAATCAATCTTGTTACGATAACTTGAATTTGATTTTGGTTAGTAAACACCACTTTCCCCACTGCGCTACAAGTAACAAACAATACATTTAAAAGTCAAATAAAAAAACTCAATTTGATTTACAGCAGTTTTTCTTATTAAAAAATGTCCCCTAGTCTCCTTATAACCCTGCAACTAGTTAATCTTACTATATCTGTTCCAGAACTTTATTTTCTCGATGACAGTTCTAATTTGATAGTTGTAGTGTTGTGACCAAATAAGTAATGATATCGATCGCATATATTTATTATATTTTGAACAAAGACAAATACAACAAAAACATTCAAATATATTTTTTCAAGGTGGGACCACTCAATGGCCCACCGCCATTTTGTGTTTGTTTTAATCTGTCACTCGCAACAAGACGGTCGTGCTAGTCACTACATTTCTGTTCGCTGAGTTTTTTCACATTATCCATACGTTACGTTGTGTATTTTGTGTTCCTCCGTGTTGATTGCTGCCCAGCTGTCAAATATCAAAATGCCGAAAGGATCTGTTCTGAAAAGGCAGGCGAGAGAACTGGTGATCAAGGTTCGTAATTACTTTGAAGCAGAGTATCAAAATGGTGGCCCGCTATTACCACTGTCGCAAGTGCGAGAGCGTGTTGCGGCCGCATTAGGAATTAGTGGACCTACTGTTTCAAAAATTACTACCGAAGCTTACGGTACAAGCGGCATGCAGGAAAATAAGCTTCGTACGCCGAAGAAAAAACGCCAACCACGTCGTGTGACATCGGTTGACAACTTCGACGCTGACGCTATTCGCCGTCATATATATGACTATTACTTGCGCAAAGAAATTCCAACACTTAAAAAACTTGTTGTTTCTTTACGTGAATGTGGTTTGTTCCATGGCCAAAAATCGTCATTAAGCTTGGTTTTGAAAGAAATTGGATTTTGTTATAAAAAATCGGACAAACGTAAAATATTGATGGAGCGTCACGACGTTGCTATGGCTCGCTGCGAATTTTTGAGCGAAGCCAAAAAGATATCAGACTGGTCAAATGTTATTTTCACTGACGAGACTTGGTTAAATGCAAACCACACAGTATCTAAGAACTGGACTGACGACACCGTCGCTTCCACTAGTTCAGTGCCAATGGGAAAAGGTGAACGCCTCATCATATGCCATGCAGGGTCTACGAAAGGATTCATGTCAGATGCTTTACTGGCCTTTAAATCCAAGAAAACAGTGGACTACCACGAAGAAATGAACGCGGAGATTTACGAAGGATGGTTTAAAGAAATGGTGCAATCTCTGGAAGAACCGTCGATAATTATTATGGACAACGCTACATATCACTCCAGACAAATTGATAAAATGCCGACGCAGGCCAATAAAAAACAAGAGATAATTGACTGGCTCCAACGTCATGGCGAAAATCTGGATAATACTTTATTAAAAGTACAATGAATATTTTAAAATCGAAAAAAAGCCTCCCTAAAAGATATGTTATCGACGAAATAGCTGCCGAATGTGGTCATTGGGTTCTTCGACTTCCGCCGTATCATTGCCAGTACAATGCTATAGAACTAATATGGGCACAAATCAAAGGACACGCCGGTCGACCATCCCCAATACCCATCCCCCTTTTACGGCAAACAAGATGTTAGATTTATTAAAAAATGCATGTGCGGAAGTAACTGCCGAAAACTGGGAAAAAATTGTGAGAAGAACCCAAAACATTATAGCGTCGGATTGGGAAATTCATGTGGCATTCGATAATATAGAAGTACAGGAACTTATAATAAATGTTGGGGAGAGCTCATCGAGTGACAATGACGATTCATCAGATTTTGATTAAAATAAATAAATAAAGATTACCTGTCATTATAATTATTTCGTTTCATTGTCGAGTACCTACCTATACCTACTTATTTTACAACAGCTTCGAAAATTTTAAAGAAGTTGGCATTATCAATCAAGAATTAACACGTGTAACATCTTGTAATGAAATATAATATTAGTTAATAAATTTGTACAAAAGTATCCGGCAGTAGTTTAGTTTCTTACATTTTGTAAAAAAATATCGGATCTGTTATCGTGTTACGTTTATCGATAACTACATCCCTAAAATTGCTTTCTGTCTGACGTGACCTTGTTAATGAAATATGACGTCTTGGTGCCTAATTTTTGTTCGGAGTTTTAGGCGTTGACGCTAGAACAAAGTTATATCGACCGCTGTGTGTCAGCTGTCATCGAGAAAATAAAGAACTGGAACAGATATAGTTCTAATATTTTTAATGAAAGTGGAATTAACGGTTTCTATTTCCACCTTTTAGTCAAGTCTTCCTTTAGTACAACAAGTAATATATTATGTAGGTAACATTGAAACAAAGTTGTGAGATCTTAGTATTAAGATGGACCATCTATTGTTGAATCCACTGTGGAGCATGTTACTGACGTTTTTGTTTCCTTAAACATTTTTATGAGTAGGCTAACAATTTCAAACTCATGGTCAACGTGCAAAGGGGCAGGCTCGTATAATCGCCGTCCATCGTCCGGATTATGATGTATTTATTTTTTACTCGGTTATTTAAGTAAATTATGGATAATTTAGCTCTGCACTACAATGCAAAGATGTTCTGTATACTTAGATATTTATATAATCAATCAATATATAACAATGGTACTATGTTACTAGAATTTTGCTAGCGACTTCTTTTGCTTTATATACTACTCAAAACAAAATAGGGCCCATCTTGAGTTAAGCTCGAAGTTTGTTTATAAATAGCTCGTGAGGTAATCATTAGCGATTTGAAGCATTGAAACTTATAGTAGACATGTTTATGAGTCCTTATCAATGTTTTGAGCGACAACTTTAATGTTATTCTCAAGTGGGTAGACAGAAAATCCGAGGTGCTTGAAATTACCCTATGCACTATTTCTTAATCACTTGAGTTCACAGTCTCGTTGTAAACGCTTCTGTTGAAAGTCATTGTGTATAGCTGTTCTGTTTAGTTTCGGTATTAGTCCTGATTACTATGCCTGGTTCTCGCCATCACATCGACACGGAAACTGCGACCTGAGCGGTTGTTTTGCTTCAGGGGGGAGAATCTCAAAGGTCTGTAGCAATATGTCTCAGTGTGTCGCGACGAGCTATCCAGAACGCATGGGACCGCTACCAGGAGACAGGTAGTGTGGCTAGAAGACGAGGATCAGGAAGAGTTCGTGCCACAACCGCCCAGGAAGACCGGTACATCAGGCTAACAGCACGTCGGGATCGTACTGTAACTACCCGGACCTTACAAAACCGACTACTGCAATCTACTGGTACACGCGTTAGTGATCAAACCATCCGAAACCGACTCCACGAGGACGGACAACGTTCCAGAATGCGTGTTGTTCGGCTCAAGCTGACAAGTGGTCATCGTGCAGCGCGTTTAAGGTTCGCACGTGAGCATTTGGACTGGACCATAGATAACTGGAGGACTGTACTTTTCACAGACGAGTGTAAGGTCAAGTTTTTTAGTGATGACAGACGAGTACGCGTGTGGAGAAGAAAAGGCGAACGTTTTTCATAACCATGCATCCACGGAACAGACCGTTTTGGGGGTCCAAGTGTGATGGTATGGGGTGGAATAAGCTTAATAGGCAAAACAGAACTGGTAATTTTGGATGAAGGTACCGTAACCGCTGCCAGTTATGTCGAGCGAGTAATCCGACCTCATGTGATCCCATTTTCACAAAGAGTGGGCAATGACTTTGTTTTTATGCAAGATATTGCTCGCGCGCATACGGCCCGTACCACACAAAGAGCACTCTCTGACGCCAGTATTACAGTTTTGCCATGGCCAGCGATGAGTCCCGACCTCAATCCCATCGAACATTTATGGGATCAATTGAAAAGAAGCCTCAAAGAAAATTACAGCAGCGTCAACAGTCAACAAGAGCTTATAAAAGCTCTAAAAGTCCTTTGGGAGCGAATACCTGATGAAAACGTTAGCCATCTGATTGAAAGTGTACCAGACAGGCTCAGAGAATGCATACGGAGCCGAGGGGGCCCTACACGCTATTAAACATGACACCTATCATCAGTTTTTTTTTAGAAAAATGGTCATAACCAAAATTTACTTTTACTGTTCATTTAGTGATAATTTCCCTAAATACTCTTTTTCGTGAGTAATTAAAAAATAATAATCAACTTTTACCATTGGTTATGTTTACATGATTTCTAAATCCCTAATTTAAACATGTCTATTCATAAAAACTATATAAATTTGTATATTATTAAATTACACTGTAAAAACTAAGTGGGCCCTATTTTGTTTTGAGTAGTTTATATAGGTAACCTTGGGTGGTGGTAACCACTTACCATCTCGTGAATCGTCCGCGGCAGTCAGTCTACTACCTCTTTTATAAAACATTATAAATGACGATTTATATAAATATGATAATTACAAGAAAACAAATTTTAAGGCAGATTCTCTATATGTAGATGGCAATAACATCTTCATGATTACAAAATATACACTAATATATGGCACAAAAAAATGACGGACCCAACTGTAGGTATACTCGTATAATGGTATAATAACATAGCGTCTATAAATACTTATTGTTATAGACTGTATTCACTAAGATATAAAACTAATATAGCAAAAAGTGTTAATAAAAAAATGACAGACCATAAACTAATATGTAAAACATTGTAATTAGTTTATTGCCTGTATTTTTTTTGTATTCATTGTAATGTTTTATATTTAATGTTTTACATTACAGTTATTAATTTAATTTTATGTCATAATAATATTAGTTGGCGCTGTAGCTACATCATATTAATTGACGGACATTTATGTCAATTTCATCAGTCGTAGACTATACAGTATCTTGTTTAACGTACCGTATTTAATAGGTTATGAAGATCCTAACGGCATAATTTATGATCCTACATAATTATGACCGTAATTCTGTTAAGTGCAGACGTACTTAACATCGAATATTAATCTACAATTTTGTCAATCTAATGCGTACTAGTAGTATGGCTTACTAGTAGTTCTACCAATGATTACGCAGTAAAATATATGTGTATACTAGTGAGTTATCATTAAAATTCCTAGTTAGCAAAATCCTATACTCAAAATTATATTTTTGAAATTGTTGTTTTATTCATTTAAACGGCAAATGAAATTGCAAGTAAGTACAATCGACAGCATATCAATCTATATAGATAGGCATAATTCATTAGGCACCTATTTATATAAATAGGTGCCTAATGAATTATTAATGAATGAAATAATTAGAGCTAAAATTGAATGGTTTTGGTTAATTACCGCATTTGTAATAACTTTTATTCACCCCAAACTTATTTACATTCATGATTTTCAACACTACCAAATAAAACATATGAAACTTATGTTCCTCTATTACTTGTCTCTTCTAAGGTCATTACGGTCGCCGATTCTTCTCATATTTTCACTAGCGGCGACTTTCTTTAAGTCGTTTTTCCACCTGTAAGTGTCAACCTATCTTTACCAGTACAGGGTCTCAATTCAAGAACTTGGCTATCGGTTATCGGTTCTGCGAATAAAACATTGGTATAAATCATGAAAGTATAAATCTTATATTATACATGAAAGTATATAACGTCTGTGTGCTGTCGGTTAGAATATAATATCACCCCATGTCTTCCACAAAGTCGGTACCACGAGCCCTGAGGAACTAAACCACGTCTAAAAGAGTATATTCGCCAACCTGTTTTGCCAGCGTGGAGTTTTAAGGCCATACATTGAGGGATACATTGCCATACATTGCTTAAAGAATGTACTCGAGGAGGCCCACGTCCGGCAGTGGACGTTAAAAGGGCTGGTTTCGAAATGAACGTATAAATCATGAAGAAACCTCACCTGTATATCGGCATCTTAAGTAGCCGTTACAGTATACGTACGAGTATATACACATTGCTAGACGTACTAGAACACGACATGCCGTGTGCACTGCTCACCGAGATTGAGAGCTAATCCTAGTTAATTAGTTTCCGTACAGTGTATTCTACATGTGTATGTCGCCTTGGACATCGCACGGACATTGTAACCGAGGATTGGATACTGATATTGAGATAGTTAAGTTCTAGGTAGATGTATGGTTGAGTGGAAGAATTCAGGTAATTAATAAGTGGCATTTGTTTTTAAAAATATAGCAGGCTTATAGTCAGTATGGTTGGTACCTTTATATTTTATTCACTGCCCTTATAAATTTATGTAAAGCTATGGGACGTATAAGTTGAGTTATTTTATTCCTGCAACGTCACAAGGATTCTCTAAAAAAGAGTAACTTTTTATGAGTGCTCAGAACTATGAAAGTAAATTCTATGTAACTTTTTAAAATACCGGATTGAGCGTCGGATTTAATTTAGAAAAAAATATAAAGTCATTGTTTCTCCAGCTGTGGCACCGTCTTGTTCGAACCACACTTGATCGAGGTCCATATCTTCTAATTAGTGCCAAAAAAACTCTTGTAGCATGTTCCGATACCTCTCTATGTGTACCTAAATAACGATACCTAAAAAAATGGCCCTATGATTCCGCCGAATCAAAAGCAGCACCAAACTGTAACTCTTTGAGGATGCATCCGTCTTTCATGAATTTCATGAGGATTCTCCAAGCCCCAGATACGACAATTTTGCTTATTGACGTATCCATCAAGGTGGAATGGGCCTAGTCATTAAATATGATTTTTTGGCCAAAATGATGGTCCACTTCATACTGCTCTAAAATTCATACTGCATTGCTCAATGCTCTTTCATGTAGCATTCCATGCATTCTAATTGCAATTGTCATATGTGACATCTATAAACAAACCAGAGTTGCCAACTACCAAACAAACAAAAAAATGGTGCGATATTTAAATCCGATGCCCGATCTGGGACAGCCTACACAATAAAATTTATCAGCTTGTTTTTCGATTGCTTTATACATTCTTATTAAAATGCAAATCATGCTTAATTATATTTTTGTACTTCTATTACTTAAGATTTTTACCCATATGCCATTTACCCATTTACCCATATGCAAGTAATGCGTTGATATCTACTATTATTATAAAGTTAAACTTAAAACTTAAAAACCACTGGACCAATTTTGAAAATACTTTCATTTTTAGGAAGTTAGACTAATGTTTGGGTTTCCTAAAACATCCATTTAGGATTTAGGAGTAGTCTAAATTTGTGGATCATTTTCTTTATGTCAACTGAGCGAAGCCCGGGCGCGTTACTATGTTTAGTATTATAAATCGCGTCTTACAATATAAAATATTCTCGCATTAGAGTTACAAAATTCTCACATTTTAAATACTTCTATTAGTATATACAATTTTCCTTATTACAATCCTTGATCACACACGGACTCATTTTCTCAATGTCCTTCTTTTGGACAAAGAGCTGGAAAAAGATACGTAAAGGCACGTAATCTGAAAGCCGTAGTGAGACCTCTGTAATCTGGGCTCACATTGCTGCACCTTTGTGCGACACTACCAAATTAGTGAACACGGGATTTCTAGGTTAGTGTAATACGTACCACAGAATGTTGAAGGAACAGTGGAGTTTTATCGTGTTTATAAGCGATTGAACTACACTTCACGCACACATACTTACTGCATAAGACAGCGAATAGTGCGAAAAATAATTTGACGCTAGGAACTTTAGTTGAACATGGTCTACTCCGATACAACGCCCGCCTATTCACCAATGCCATTAAAGAAAAGTTTTTTTAATTTTTTTTATAGAAAAAATGTGGCACACGAGCAGACGGTCCGGTCCACCTGACTACTGTTAAATGACTACTATTGCCTAATGGCATCCACGATACATGCCAACATCAGTCCAGAATGACAAACGTTTCCAAGTCCCCGAATACCCTGCCTACCTTGGGAGATTTAAGAATGGTTTTGAATAGGATAGAATGAGATGGGAATGGGCTCTAGCATATCTCACTCCTTACCGAAACTCTTACACTTAGCAACAGGTTAATGTACCCAAAACCATATGATGATAGAGCTCATTGCTAGCGTCTAAGGTACCGATGGATGAAGGTTAACCTGTCACTGTAGGTGCACGAGGGAATAAGATAAAGTGGAAATTCTCGGAAGAAATAACCTTCTGCGAGAGAGGGATAATGTGGCCAGTCGAGTGCGCCCAGCGGCTGTGGGATTATAGCATGCACCCTTCATCTTCCTAAACGTCTCTCCATTCCTTATTGTCAGAACATTCAGAATTTACACAATATAAACAATAACAAGGTAGTTGCTATTTTTGTTATCGTGGTTACACGTAATAATAATTATGTAAACGGGTTACTCACGATTAATAATATCGGTCCAGTTACATAAAATAACTAAATTGTTAGTCTTAAACCTTCTCGCCTCTCCCTCGATTAGCCGATGGAAGCATAGTCGGGCTAGGACCTAGGGAGAAAAAGCGGACGATTCGCACGGTGTATTGAGCAGCACCGCCTATTGCATATTCACCGGAAGCGAGCCACCACGGAAACCCAACAGACTCACGTTGGTCTCGAGGCAGATCGTGATTAACTCGTTTACCAGTAAAACGACTGGGATTTCAGTGGACTTATTACTGATTATTAATTAGTATTATTAATTAGATTAATTAGTTATTATTTTTGTTAATAATAAATAACTGGACCCAAATATCGACAATACAAAATCAATAATAAATCGTGAGTGACGTTTGCATAACTATTATTAAGGTTATTGAAAGTTTTCAAGTTAGCAAGGTTTTTAATATCGATATATTGAGTTAACTTACGGTTTGCTCTGTGTGCTATGTGCGTACCTTGTATCTCGGCCGGATTACATGGGTAACACAAACGTATGGGGACCCTGGTAATGTAGTCGGGATAATAGAACTGCTAATGCTTTGTAATTATCTATTGATACTACATTCTGTATTTAGATGATAATTTGACTGTAATTAGTTATGCTAATGTTAGTATACGTTTGATTAATGTTATAAGTAATACTGTACATTTCATAGATGAGTTAAGAGAAGTCTAAAACAATAATGACAAATTAATTACTTCAATAGAGTTATTTACATAAATCATTATACCGATGACAGTAGAAATCGTCCTGACTGACTGACTGACTCATCAAGCCCGATTCGAAACAGCTAAAGCTAAACACATGATTTTTGGGCCGTAGTTATCTCTTATAATGTAAACGCATACTAACTAGAGATTTCTTGAAATTCAACCCCTATAGGGGTGAAACGGGGTGTCTAAGTTTTTATGGAAAAAATATTTGATGGTCCTATTAACTTGAAGCTTGGTAGGTATAAATATTCTACAATAAAAAATATTAAATGTACATATTTGGGCTGTGCCCTCTATTGTAAGCTAAAATCGGATCAGTCGATTGATAAAGAGCATTGTTTCTCAACCTGGGGGTCACTATCACATATATAATAAGGGGTCGTAGTTGGTCAAGAGAAAATAAGCACCTCTGTACTATAAAAACTTTTTAGGATATACTAAATTAATTTGTAATCAAATTATAAAAGATGAAAAGCGTAATTAAGATCTAATTATTAGTAGTCACGGGGTCGTGAGTTTATTTACTTTATTTTTTGCCCTTCCAGGGTATCGCGACACTAGAGAGCTTGAGAAACGGTGATGAAGAGACTTAGATCAAATCAAAAGAAGCTGCTTTGATCTAAGTATATAGGTATATAAGTACAAATATATAGATCAAAGTATGTATAGATCATATTATCAAATTGGTTCTCCTAAATA
This sequence comes from Sesia apiformis, assembly GCA_914767545.1. Lineage (NCBI taxonomy): Eukaryota > Metazoa > Arthropoda > Insecta > Lepidoptera > Sesiidae > Sesia > Sesia apiformis. Next base: position 6,653,504 of record OU611958.1, read on the forward strand.
CTGATAATTTTATTTTACTTAATGAAATCATTATTAACTCAACAAACTAATTGGAACATAACTTTTTTATGTCAACAATCAGTGCGGGATCGATCGCATTCCCAGGACGTGTAGTGGATTCGATTCCCGATCGCAAAACACGTTCCACGCTAATGTAATTGAATTTATAAATATTAATGAAATTTGTCTTTCGCGAAGCCTAGTTTTTATTCAATGATATGTGAGCGATTAAGGAAAAATTTATGTTAGCTTCTCGAATCTTTATATTGTAATGACATATTTGAATTTAAGTACTAAATTGTGTTCCTGCTGGAATTTACTGCTGTATTCATTAAAGAAGATTTCGTCTTATTTATTTCACTAGTGAACAACTAGTGTTCATTTTAACAGTTAAGAATAGGCATGTGTTTAGTGATTATTTACTACTAGCAATGCCCGCGACTTCGTTAGACTGAATAGCCTGATTCCCGTGGGAATTCTATAATTGATCTGGTTAAAAAGTAGCTTAAATGTTAACCCGGCACAGACGTAGACACAAAATCCACCACGTAGTTTTACGTTCAGACAGTTAAAAATTCCAAAAACAATTTTTTAGGTTTCTATCATTCGTATTTTATGGTGTAAAATGAAATACAAATAAATTAAAATAGAGTAGATTTAATTATTATATACTGCGTTTATACTGTTGTTTCATTATTGTGGCATTATATTTTGTTGCATGTGCAGTTATTACTAGTCAATCCGCACTGGGCCCTCGTGGTGGACTATGGCTCAGAAACCACCTCGTGGTTTCTAAGAGAGGCCTGTGCTCTATAGTGAAACGTAGTAGGCTGCTATCGCCAGGAGTATCTTTATTCTTTGCAGTAGACTTCCATATATTAATCAGTTTATTTAGGTATTTTGATAGATAATACTTGTTTATTATTTAATACTTAGAAGAAAAAGATCAGATTCAGAAAACTTGTTTATAAGTGTAATTTCACCTTGATATTTATACAATGCAACCATCTATATATACGATTATAATAAAATCATAACAGAGCCATTTCAGTACATTTTTTTTTTTTGAAAGAAAATCCTTGCTTTGTACGATCTGTCTGTCTGTCTCTGAATGCGCATCACTCAAAAATCACGGGGCAGAATTTAAAGAAACTTGGCAGAGTTACTATGTGCCGAGTTACCAACATTCAGGGTACATTGTATCCCGATCCATTATAGAGTTATGTCGCTGGCACCGCTAGTTATAAGTATAGATTACACTTCCCACAACAGGCCTCCCCTGGTAAACTAGGGGGTTTCGGGCCATAATTCACCATGCGGGCCCAGTGCGGATTGAATATAGTACCTGGCATAATTTTCATTTTTTATTCATCTGCTTGTTACAATAATATTTTTTACCACATGTTACTTTACATTATATCTGTGACCGCTTTAGCGACTTGATTACTCGTATAATAATATCGCATTTAAATCTTATCGAAGCGGCATTGCGCGATGAATTCAGTAAATAAATAAGACCTAATTTCAAAGGAATAAAAAATATTAAGCGCTTAACAAAGGTATCAGTCAATTAATCTATAAACAAGCGATTGAAATGTCATGGTTGCCATTAAAGCCAATATGAAGATGCATTCGAGAGATAGAGGCGGCGTTTTGATAAAAATAAATAAGTTTGTTAAAGCATATTGAATGTCGAATGGAATGCGTTGTGTGGTAGAAACAAGGAAGATGTTTGGATAATTTTGAGGTATTGTTTTGACATTTTTATTATAGATAATCGTGCTGACTCAGCATTAAAATTTTACTATTGTATGTATTTGTGTAAACAATAATTGTTACCAATGAAAAATACTATCTGTTTGAAATTATTTGTAGTGAACTTTATTTAGTGGTCCCGTTGAGTCGGTCGGCTTTAAAATGTCTTCCCAACACCCCATGTCTTCCCGTAGATGTTGCAAAAGGCGTCTAAGGGAAAGTTCTCTGTGACAATAAAGATATAGATGTCCCGCGAAGTGGACCTTTGTGTTGACATTCTTAGTAATTAATGTTTATTTCAGTTATTCAAAAGTAGTTTGTTTTAGTAAAAGTAGTTTTAGTTAGTTGTAAAAGTAGTAGCCCGTTTAAATACAAGCCTATTTAAATTGTCTAATGAATAAATGTTGGTTACCTATGTAATACTCAATCTCTTTAAAGTAAATGTCTTTTTAGTGTTTGCCTTATCTGTTTTATTTCATTTCATCCAAATATAATATATGATCGCTATTGCGGTATTACAAGGATTTCTCTAATCAAAACCAGGGCGAAACGAGAACTTTACTCAATTACCAAATATTAATTATTATAAGTAAAAAGTAGGTAGTATGCTTAACTAATATGTTTCGCATCAGTGCATATTAACATACTCTGTTAGCAGGTACTGATAAATAGGATAAAATTATTCTGAAGGATATAAAAAGCATTGCTGGTAGGATACTAGCGACATCTAGTCGAAACAATTCGTGTTAAAAGTTGCCAGGTTCCGGTGAGAGGTGGCGCTATAAGTCTATGGTGTTATAACTCATAAAATATTTTCCTATGGTCGCTTAGCAATAATTTTAACTTTTTAATAAACACTTATTAAACTGCCAGATCGTTTTAATCGTTTTAAATGTTACATTCTGAAATAAATTTACAATGTAAGTAAATATTAATGTGGTAACAGTATGGCTATTATATCCTGTGATTGTTTATTTAGTTCTGAAAGAACTTAGTTATACCTAAATGTTTTTCACTCATTATATTTTGTTTATTTTAAAGTAAGGACTCTTTTATTAAACAGTTGAAAGTAGGCAGTTCATTAGGAGGCGTACCAATGTTTGTCATTCTAGACTGATGTTGGCATGTATTGTGGATGTCCATTGGCGACAGTGTCCACTTACCACCAGGTGGATATTATACAAAAATCTTCTTTATATAAAAAACAGGGCGGTATTAATTTTGCATTTACAAAATTATAATTTAGGTAGGTAAAAGAGTTTTACCAAAATTTGCTCTTTGATGATAGAGAATATATTTTACAACTACACAGAAGATAAATTCTATAAGATAATACAGGAAATAAAATTTTACAACAAGATGTCATATAAACTCGCAAATAACTAAAAGTAAGCTTACGGGTACTAAATCTATGTTTACAACTCCAACATTTACTAAGTCGTTGTCATGGTAACAATGTTTCACGAGACTTGACAAATTAAGCAATGATTTGTGTATACTCGAAAATGATTTTTATGTTGGTGACATTTTACGAGTTTTCGCAAGCATATGTTAGTTTGTAGAAATACTCGGATGTGAAATTAGAAATTTCTTACTTTATTAGGTGTACATATAAGTCTTTTGAGTGTCAAGCGAAGCATAAAAAGATGTACGATATAATTAATAAGAATTCGTTGATGTTATTTTGGGCTATGAGATGATACTTTATTGAAGTGACTGGAATGGACTCAAAGTTGTTAAAGCATCTTTTTCTCCGATGTGGTTGATCGATGTGAGGTACCAACCACTGTTTGTTAAGGAAGGAAAGGGATCTTGTGTCAAAGGAACAACTAGTGCTGTCAGGTCGGTCGGCTATGCAAATTGAAAACCTAGTAAGGGACACTTTTGGAAAAAATCAGACTTATGGTTTTGGCCATATCACATATAAGTAAATACGTATGATATGGGCGTGCGCCCTGCTAAACACGTAAATTATACTTTGTTACCTTATAGAACAGAGTATTCGAAAAAAATATTAACTAGGTAGGTAGGTATATTTAAAATTATTAAATATTTATATTTTAATTTAATAAAATATATTTGGTGTCTGATTTTATCATCAAATAGTAATTAATCTATTTTAAAGAAGTCCTTTGAAAAACGTTGAAATAGATAGGATGAGTTAGTTGACTATCATTTAAGTTGTATTTATGGACGTTTAAAAATCTCCAAAGTGCAAAACATTTTAACGTAACGACATTTTATTAATCGGGTAATTAGCTTCCAACACTCTAACGTGGACTTATGTCCCGTTTCCTTTGCCTCTTAAATTAGAACTCTGAGACGTTTTTAAAGGGAGCGCCTAAAGAGTGTTTTTAAGAGCTACCGCCATGAATGTCGTTTGAATTAATTATCCTTAACACAGTACACTAAATCATAGAGAGGACTTTTATTAGGTCTATGTACCTATAGTAATAAAGAAGAGCACAGTTAAGGAGAAAAGAGTACCTAAAGTGAAAACTAAGTACTAACAAAAAACAAACAAATTATCGATTATCCGCACCATGACTATAATATATCTGTTATACAACTCAAAGTGATAAACTATGTTCTCCTTGAAATAGAACGTTTAGGCCATCCTATTTCAAAACATAGGTCTTATTTTGACTTTTAAACTTTCGTATTTTGTACACATTTTACATAGTAAATCACCCGGGTCTAAACGTGGAAAATTTCGACGTTTCGGCACGGGTTACACCAGCCGTGGTCACGAGTTGAAATCAAAGGAAAACAAAAGCCTTAAATATTGCGCGTTTAGACTAGATTAACAATATGAACATAATAATGTTATTATGAAAAACTGCCACAAAATAAACCAGTGATAAGCGTATTGGAAAAGAACTCCGAGTTTCGTCAAGTTCTTCATTTCCAAAAACGGCATTATGACCTAAAAGTATTTTTCTCAGACTTTCGCATCTCGCATTCAGAATCTCCCCATACATACGCAAGAAGACTGCAGGCTTTTTTGAAGTTAATGATGAAATTTTAGATTAACATAACAAGAACAGTTTTTGTTTCAATAGGACATGAGGTAAGTTTGAATTCAAATAAAATCATTTATTTTTTCATGTATGTGATCTGTTGCGGCTTGCCTAATAAGGACCATTTACTATTTCTTTGTTACTAATTTTATAGCAAGTACAGTTATAATTAACTATTTATGAGTGGTTAGTTTAAAAAATGTCATCACTAACTCGCGGTGAAGGAAAATGTTGCGAGAATACAAGCTTGTCTCAGAATTAACCAAAGATCTGGATGTGTATCTACCAATTCGTGCTGAGCCAGCGAGGTACCCACCGGCCCGAAATCCCTTAGTAATTTACTAAGGGAGGCCTATACATTAGGCGGACGTCAAGCGGTTATATTTTGTTCACAAACTAAAGTTAATACGTAAGTTCATACTTTATATGTTTAAAAATAGATTCTAGGTTAGATATTATTTTTAGACACAAATTTCGAGTATTCAATTTCAGTCAAATACGAAAAAAAAATTTTGTGTGGAAAGATTTTTTATTTTTTAGTGCAATACATTCTGATCGTAATTTTCTTTAGCATAAAAAAGGTATAAATAGCCTTCGAAAGACTTTAAAATACGTATTACGTCTTACAATGAAATAAAAATACTAAAATCGGTTTACACCGCGAACCCGTAGCCCAGATGAGGTCTTTCCATTATGCTTTCACATGGGGTAGGTCGGCAGCGCACTCGCATATCGCCTGGTGTTGCAGGTGCTCATGGGCGGCGGTGATCACTTACCATCTTGTGGGCAGCTTGCTTCTCTGCCTCCTATAAATAAGTCTACAAATAAATCTGCTATAAATAAATGTAAAGCAGTTTACTATATGGGTAACCTACATTCCAATAGGGTACATAAATCATTTTAGTACAGATATCTCTGTGTATCTTGGACGTAAGGCGGATTTGATCCTCCAGTTATTTAGTACTTCGGCATTAAATCGAATGCAGTAAGACGATTTCGAATACCAGATCCAGGTCTATAATTGGTTCCTGCTTAGATTGTATCAATCCCTCAGTTTCAATTACATAAATTCCTATGACGTAGGTGGTTTGTAAACTTCCTTGTGGGTCACAAATGAGGAACTTTCACATTTCCTGATACCCTTGTAGATATGACACAGCGAAATGGAGGTTTATTTAGATACAAGCAAATAATTGCTTGTTAGATAGAGCTATGAGAGAGATTAATGAATTGGAAACCTTAAGAATATATATATAACTTATAATAATTAATGATTATTTCACGAAAGCAAGACAATATAAAAAATGGAATAATTTATACATATAACAAGCTGTCTGCATTTTTTTGAAAAAAGGCGGTGCAGTGTAAAACGAATGATATGTTTATAACAATTTTTGGAATTTGATTTTTCTGTTTGACCACGCATTATACAGACGGATGTTAATTAAATTTGACATAGTTATTTTACTTATGTGTCGGGTTAACATTTAGGGTACTTTTTATCTACACCAATTATAACGTTCTCACGGGAATCATACTAAATACACATGCTCTAATATTCGCACATAATATTCACAAAATTATCGGAAACTTGTAGGTAAGTATTTTAATAAAAACACTTAATTGTAAAAACCCAATTGCAATTTAATCATTCGAAATTTACACAAAGTATTAACAATAATGCTTGTAACAATACGACTGTAGTTATAAAACAATTACGCTAAAATGCAAGTCTAGTTTTACACACCGTTTAGCAATAAAGTATTGGTCGATTAACTGCGACGCTTCGCCAATTACGGGCCCGATTTGCGACACGTCACAATTGGTACGGACAAATTAATAGAGAGCATTCACCACTCGATGCTACTAACTACTAATCACCACTTGAACGGGGAAATGGTGTGAAAATCCGAACGCTAATAGAAGAGGCGCTCGTGCGATACAAGGATTATCGACGGGTTCGCCACCGGCGAGAATAGCACGGTGATTGATAGGATGATTTTCGACAGATAAATGAGAAATCGTATACGTATATGAATGTGAGGTTAGTCCGTTACTTTTTGAGTAATGTACAACAGTTTTGATTTACCTGAAAGTAAAGCCCGCGTAGACAAAATACTGAAATTACTGGTGATTTTATTTATATAAGTACTATCTTTATTCAAGATAATCAATATTTAATTGTTTCTATGATGATTGTCAACCCATTTACATTAATAAAATATTTAAGATATGGTTAACGTGTATATCGTATTGTTGGTTCTAGTTTATTAAGATGATCTCTTTAAAAAAAAAAATATTGCTTATTCTTAAAATTTAGATTTTACATGTATGTAAACAGATTCTGGAAACAATGAAATTTTAAGTGAAACAATCTTAACACTTGATAATCTTAATATCTGATGATACCTAGAATGAATAATATCTGTAGAAGGAGCACACTTAAATATACAATTCCACTAGAGATAAAAAAGAGAAACACTGTAAAAATAAATGGAAAAGTACTATTTACAAAAATAATTTCTAATTTTGTAAAATCTTGTATAGTTCTGTACAGTGGATGAGTGTAAACTCATCCGACGCGAAGGCCCTCTTCCTGAGGCTGTATGACTTGCAGAGCCTACATGTCAAACACACACACACGCAACAAACACACAATAGCAAACATATGCACTTACTTACTTTTATGTTTCGATATTTTCTATATTGTGTTATTACTGTGAAATCTGTAATTGGCTATACCATTGATGTTATTACCTAAATCAAATTTATACTTCAGATAAAGCTGTGGATTTGTGTATATGTAAATAAATAAACTTTGAGTAACCTGTATAAATTAAAGTATGTAGATTTAAACCGGTCCAAACAAGTTTCAATTTTACCTAACTACCCTCAAGCGAATGTACGGTGCCGTGATAAACTCACACAGTTTTATGGCACCAATAAATTATTTTGAATGTGTTATTCTGAATTCTGAATCTGAATTTGTAAAAGTTAAATAAAAATGAATAAAAATAATCAAAGTCAATATATCAATATTGACTTATAAGTTATATTGTTTTATTATTATTATTTTTTATTATTTTATTGTATAGCCTACCTCTTCCCCTAAGTCGTTTCACTGCCCTATGGCTGCATGGGAGAGATCGCTTTTAGTTCGTTATACGTTTAATGTAGGCTGTGGAACGAATTGCCTCAAGAGGTCTTCCCATTAAGCTACGATATGGGGTTCTTCAAGAGAGCTGTGAATAGGATTTTGCAGGGTCGGCGGCGCGCCCGCATACCCTCTGGTGTTGCAGGTGTCCATGGGCGGCGGTAACACTTCCCATCACGTGGAACCGCTTGCGCGTCCGTCCACTAATCTATAAAAAAAAGATTAGTTACAAAGCTGAATGCATTAAAAAAATTCGTTCATCTATTCAGTCAATATACAATAAGGTTATATTGCTGAGATAATTTCCCGTATAAGTTCTATTGATTTTTTATGAAAACTACCGCTTCAAAACTTCTGCTTTAAAGAAACAGTGCAATTTTCGCAATCACCCAATGACGTGGCCATGAATAAATAGATTTGCTAAATTCGCAATTTTCAGTACACAAATCTCGAGTTCCACTCCGTCTTGACATAATATCTTAGTGGTATTAAGTCTAGCCGCTACCGAGATTTACATTGCATCGCGAACGCAGTTTATGGATGATCCTGCTTTATGGACCCGTAACACCTACGCCTAGTACATCGCAAGACAGCCAGTCAACCATTGTGAACTGGCATAAACTAGTTACTCAATACTGAAATTGCTTGTACTCTTTGTGTGTTGCGATACATAGCTTAGTGACGGATTCGCTTTTGGCGAAAATAGCACGGTGATTGATACATGATAATAATATATGAGAAATCACACACGGAGATGAATGTGAGCATTTTTTTATAAAAAAAGGCGGCAGACGAATATACAGTCCAGCTATGGTAAGTGGGTACTGTCGTCCATAGACATCCGCGATACATGCCATAATTAGTCCCGAATGGCAAATGTTGGCACGACCCCGGTTGGGAAAATGGGGAGGGATAGGATAGGATGTGATGGAAGTGGGCTCTGGCATATCTCACCCACAACGGAAACATGTACGTACATTGAAGAAATACGATAAAGTAGTTAATGCAGTATATTTCAAGGTAGTCTTCTGTAAGAGAGAGGTATCGTGACCAGTCGAGTATGCCCAGCGGCTGTGGAAATGCAGCGTACACTCTCCCCCTACAGTTTTTAATTTATAATCAGTTTATTTTTTATTTTTCAGTTCTATTTTTTAATTTTTCAGCAACGTAAAAGATACCAACGTCTGTCAGTCTGGACTGATGTTGGCATGTATCGCGGATGTCTATGGGCGACAGTATCCACTTATGATCAGGTGTCCACCTGCTGTCAGCTCGTCTGCCACCTTGTTTCCATAAATAAAAAATATATATTTATGTTTTATCAATATCGTTTTGAAAATATAGCGGGATTTGTAAGACAAAGTTATCGATTTATAGGTTCAAATTGAATTCTAGTCCTGAGAAGTTGCGGCTAAAATCAGATATCTATATGAATCTCTCTTATTCGTTTATGCTTAAAACAAATGTCTTCATCGTTTTATTAGTTTTACCCGAGTCAAAGTATTAATTATTGCATTTTTTATAAATTCGTCCTGAAGCTTTAGTTTGATGGTATCTATAACTTATATATACCGTTAGTTTTTTTAATCTAACAATTTTAGATTTAACGGTTTCAGGAATTTGATGCAGCTGATATTTCTGACCAAAACAAGGTCAAAGTGGACCCGGGGACATTGTTAGTGTCACATAAGCTGCTATCGGCACATGCAATGTTACTTAAAACGATTCCTTGGAATAATGGCAAATTGAGTCAGCATTGGTAATTGAATGCACTGCTCATATACGTTCTAAGTCGTCACAACTATAGAAAGTTACTTAAGAGTTTAATATTATGACTCATAACTTCAATACATGTATGTTTAATGGAATGTATTTAAACGATCAGAAATTATATAGCAATTTGGTCAGCAAAAATAAAGGGTTGGCAGCAAATCGTTACCAGCTTACAATGTTTTTATTGTCAGTAGAATTTTACTATTTTAGGCAGCTATTAATTAGGGACCACAGCTAATAAATAAAATCATGTAGGAATTTACAATGTGCCATCAGGTTAAGTGGATCAATTTCATTAAAAATAGGCATCTGTAATGTTTAGATACATATTATTTAATTTATCCCACAAATAATGTGAATTAGTAAATGCAAATTATGTGGTTAATAAAATAAAAAACGTCCTAATATAAATCTGAGTTTTTTTTTTTGGATCATGAAAATGATCATCTCACAAAACAAAACTTACCCAAGAGTTTTTGAAAACCACGTTCTAAGTTTCCAAGAATTGAGCCTCCCTCCTTATGGCCCTGATTTAGAGCCATGTGACTTATTTCTCTTTCCAAAATTGAAGCTTGGACTCCGTGGCATTCTTTTCAACAGCCCTGAGGACGTCCGGAATGGTTTTTTGGCAGTTGTTGAGGACCTCGCTAGTGCTTTAAATCTTGGTTTAGAATTTAGACGAATGAATCGCTTTACAGAGACTAATGGAGTGTATTTTGAGAAGTTTTAATAAAAATTTGTATTGTAAGCCAAATATTTTTTGATATCTCAAAATTTACCTAGTCACCCCAGTATAGAAATAAAATCGAAAGAATTCAGAGGGCATTTACACGATTCATTCACTTCATATTTAAACTACTTGAAACAAATTATGATCAACGATTTCATTTATTTCTACTTCATATCCGTAGAAATATAGCTGATATTAATGAAGATTTGTAAAGGAGTCATTGACAGTCCAGATTTGTTAAGTAGGCTTACTTTTAGGATTCCTTCTCATTACTCTCGCTTCAATAAAATATTTCACATCTCCACTGTTCACACTAACTGTCGTAAAAATAGCTTTTTATTAAGGGTATGTTCTGCTTGCAATGATTTGTGTGGCGAAGATGAACGCATCGGCCTGTTTTTTAATGGTATAATTAATGGTATTTAATTTTTAATGGTATACTCTTACTGCTAAATATGCGACTAGTATAGATAATACTTAATTGTGATCTCGCATAGTGTTGTGCAAATTGTTATTTATTTTCTGATTGTTGCTATTAACCATAGGTATTGATTACTGATCTAGGTAATAATCAGGTAAGTATTTAATCATAATAAGTTTCCTGAATAAAATAAAATAAGTTAAAATATTTACATGAAAGGCGGACAAAATTTTACATAAGCTATTTTATATTTCAGACATAACTAAGTAACATAAGCTATTGCCGTTTATTAACACGGGTCATGTGACATCAAGTGCCAAGTTGGACGGCCTCCAACTGGGCTCTCCATCGGATTTGGCAAGACGTCTGATGGCAGCAGATGTCACACACACACCTGAACTTTTATAAATCCAATCATTTTGGCAGGCGATATGACTTTTGAAGGGATCATTGAAAATTAGATGCATTGAAACGTTGCGTGTATAAATTATGCTGCAGAAAACTTTTCAAGTAAACTTTTGATTTTCGATTCAATTATATTGTAATTATAAATGCAACATTTGGTTTATTTTTACGGATTGCTGCCTTTGGTAATCGGATTAACACATAGGATAGTTTTAATACAAATAACACACGGACAAAGCCGCGAATAACAGCTAGTAATAATCCGTTAAATACACAATCTATTTAATCCGTTTACTGTCTCACCAAGATGGACGTTCTACATACTATTGAGGTAACATGCTTCAATTTATGTTTAGTTTATTCTAAATATTTCATGTTATTCCTATTTCATTTTTATTATTAGTAAAAGCCACAGCTTGTATAAATTTTATGCAGACATTTTTATCAGTCGGCCTCCTTCACAATAACATTGCAGGAGATAAGAATGAAGAAGATAGGAAGTTAAGAATGAAAGAAATAAAAGAAAATCTCGTATGAAGCAAGGTTATTTTTCAAGCAATGGCTAAAGGAAAAGTCCGGTTACTAGTATTAAAAACTACTACAGATTATTTACCGTGGAAAATTAAAACTAAATATGAATAAGCTCAAGAATCATGACATAATCGAAATGCATAAAAAACAACATTGTATCAGAGATGCACTTTGTCTTTAGTTGTTGGGCGTATGATTTATTATGAATCTATAGATCCAGCTGCATATTTAACTATTTATTGTTTACAATGTCATTTGACTTGTCGTTGGAAAATTAATTGTACCTCTCAACTTTTAAGATTTTTACATGAACCCCTAGATATTCTTCACCAAGTAACAGTCCAAAAAGCAAACCTTCGTCATCTTATTTTTTCCCTTACTGAATATGTATGTATGTGTGTAGGTGCATAAATATTTGCTCCTTAAGTAAAGTTCGCCATCTCATGTCGTAAAGAACATTATATAATCTGCATAAGAAGTTTGAATGGGCAAGGATGAAAGCCTCGCGTCGCGTCTGGCATGTGAATTGCTTTTTATATGCGCTAATATTGACTCTTGTGCCTTGAACAGAGTGTATAAGAACTTCTTTTGTGGAGTAGTTGAAAATATTTGATGTGAAAATTTGTAACCGCGACCCGCATATTTTACTTTCAATACTTTAATACTAACAAATCATAATATAAATGAAGTTTCAGGTAATTATTGTAAGAAGTCTTCGTCCTTTGATCAAGATTAATCTAAACTCAGTTCTATCCATACGGAATAACACTATGTTCATCTCCAGATGCATATGGGTTAAAGATCTTGGGTTCACCTGGATAATTTACTCAGTTGGCGTCCACAAGTAGTCGCAGTGAGTCGGAATAAGAATATTATACTAAGTTAGAAGCATAAATTACGAATATTATGCACGCTTAATTCCGTTTTAATCTATTTGTCCCTAAAACAGTAACAAAACAGTAGTAAAACAATAAACAGGAAATAGTTTCAAGATAATATTCACAATCTTCATTTTCAGTCTGTACGTTTTTCTTCGCCATATCAGCTACTTTTCTATTTCTTCACTGCTTAAGAAAGTTCCTTTCTTGTTGAAAATACGCAACATACATTGTATAATGATGCTCTGGAATCACTATTTTAAGCGTCAGAGTTAATATTATGTTCTCTTTGCTTTTCTGTTGTCCTCTATGTATAATTATGTAATATGTGTAAGTATAGAAATGGATATATTATATACACATACGTATGTGTTTTTTTACACGAACGTATGTGTGTTTTTTAGTTTATTTATTTTATACATGAAGAACTATTTTATATTTAAACCATAACTACAATTTTGTGTTCTATTGTATAGTGGTTGACTGGTAGTGGTCGCCGTAAGACTAACGACTTGATAGATTTAATGTCTTTCTTTTTGTACGACGTCACTTATGTGCTATGTAGTTTAAATAAATAAACTATAATTACTTTTTTAAAGCTTCACTTCTATTACAGACAGCTTTATAATTAGAATAATGTCAAACATAAGTTTTATCCGAAAACATAATTAAGTTATGAAATGTGTTATGAAAGTTATGAAATGTTGCTTGGAATCAAAATTGTCCAAATCCAAAAAATACATTTTTTTAACCAATAACCTTTTCAACCTCACTTTTTTCTAATAAATTGCTGTGAAGTCATAATTTTTATTTTTTTAATTGAATAATGCTCAACTTACGAAGTCCTTTTAATACTAAACTTAACTATTGTATGTGGAGGGAGCTAAATATAAAAAATTGGCTATACTCACAATATGGTCAAAGGGTCAATTTTTGATTCTTATCGACTCAAATGATTCATTTCATTATTATTATAAATTAAAATAATGAGGCACATAATTATCCGATGTAGAACCGCGTAGTTTAGACTCTTTGCATTTGGACGACTTTTAATAGTGAACCCAAGCACAGACCTTGGTCTAGTTGAGTTACTATTAACCCAACACCAAGGGCAATGATGTTTTTTTCGGACGACTGATGAGCTCTATCCTTTAGAAAGGTGTTAATAATGACTGTTTGTCCTTGTCTAAAACATAAATAAATAGAATTATGTTATCAATTAGAACCGACAATAAGTTAGCCTTAAAGAGTGGAATTATATTAGATCTAATAAAGGGTGAGTCCGAGAATTCCATGATTCTTCACAATCAGCATCAAGATAAGAATTCAATTTATATTTCCGGACAATCCTCTGTCCCCATTTCTGCTTTAAATCAAAAGCACCCTAAGCGCGTATTTGATTCAAAATTTGCTGATCACAATCATGGAGTCCAGCCCGCAGATATTATTGAAAGAGCCGATAAAATCTATCAAAACAAATTAGTTCTGCTAATACCATAATTTTAGAGAAAACTAAGTAAACATAGGAACATAATTCAATGCCATAGAGATACACTATAGTTTTTAGATAGACAAAATAACAAATTGTTGTTACATCAATTCGTCAATTGCAATTTCTTTGAATATATACAAGTATTTAATTTCCAGTTTTTTTTTTCCACGAGAATGTCACATTATCATAACTGATTCATTCTTTTTATTAGTTTATATGTCTAAAGCAGTCATGATTTTTAAACACTCAATCACCTGCTTTTCTGTTCAGATTGCATCTTGTTGATGTACGTGAACAATGTAACGTGGGTGTGTTTCTCGTTTTACGGCATTAATTCAAATTGCACTGTAATAAATTACCATAAAAGCTTTAAACCGATCTGTTATCACGTTTGTTTCGGGTCAGGCGTCTAGTTAACACGCCTCGCTGGCTATTAAATCTTAGGAGTTATTAAAGGAATACCTAACGTGTTTCGTGTACCATAGTTTCGTGCAAACATTTGCTGAATTGTGCAAGTTGGATAGGCCATAGAAACTCCCACACGGGTCTTAACTGACAGTAACTTTCATAACAATTATGCTTCCACCTCTTTGGTGTGTGAAATATTGGTGAATTGTTTGTCAAACACTCGTCATATTTACGTATGTCAGATTACACTTTTAAGTGTAATAAGAAAAAGAAAATATCATCCATATAGTATAAGATACAACAACTGGTATTATTTTGTTAAAAGGTTTTATTGCCTGAGAGATAGGAAAATATTCCTCCATAAATAATATGCTATAATGTTACAACAATCAGTAAATAAGGTATTAAAAATTATTAAAAAATGAAAAAGCAAATATCACGGTTTTGCGAATGATATGACAATGTGTCCGCTATGTGGTGGAACACGTTCTGTCTATCAGGACAGACATCATCACGATTCCGTAATTTGCATATAATGACTACTTAAAAAGCGACTAACATGAATTGTATGCCAGTTAACCGAGTGTATATTGTATGAGATGTCAACGCTAGATCTTTGATTACTTTATTGCTCGAGGTGGCTTCATGAATTATGAACATGATCGAATTCCTCGTCAGAGTAGTTTATGAACAGTGACAGCATGACAGCGAATTGATTTAGCAAATGGCATGAATGCATAATATTATATCATCTTAATTTGGTCATAGCATTTTTTGCGATAATGCGATGTTTAAAGAATAACTGTCACTTATTGCTAATTCTTAAAAATAATTGAGTATTTGCATACTTTAATTTATTTGAGTTACAGAATACTATAAGTTTAGCACTAAAATAAGATACATAGGACTTTCTTAATAAGTTAAATTCCTTCGTAGCGGAAATATAAAATACAGTCCATGGAACATTGTCGGTCGGTTGAAGACCCTTAAATAAATTGTCATGTAAAAAATATAAAAGAAGCTCGACTAACAAGTGCACCATTTACAATTCATATATTACAAAAATGAGGC
Source organism: Sesia apiformis (assembly GCA_914767545.1). Taxonomy (NCBI): domain Eukaryota; kingdom Metazoa; phylum Arthropoda; class Insecta; order Lepidoptera; family Sesiidae; genus Sesia; species Sesia apiformis. The sequence goes on from OU611958.1 coordinate 6,669,142, forward strand.
TACTGTTACTCGTTAATATACGTACGATAACTCATTTCCTTCACTCGATCCCTTTAAAAAGAACATGCAATTCCATGTTGATTACTTCTTCATTTGCATTCATGTTTGCATTAAAAGGTTTGGGTTGGAAGACTGCATTGTCCCTTTACTTCCTACATTATTACAGAGTTGCCAATGCCAAGTTGCCGGAGCTTATCTCGCTCAAAGTGCAAGTCCAGTTATAGTTAAGTGTAATCGGCGGTGTAACTGTGCCAAAGGCTGGTAATACTTTTTTATATAAAAATGGAACAAGTCATCATTTCATCCTTTTTAGTCTTTCCATTATGTTTATTCTAGGGTATAGCTTTCCTCTCTTTTACGCTAATTATTTCTGTTTAGGTTTAGGGTAGCATCTAGGTCGGCTACTTGGCTGCTGGATGGCCTATAATTCTTTTTTCAGCTCTACGTCATCAGTAAGGGTTCCACTTCATCTGCAACATCTGGTTTTATTATTCTGCCTTGAAATGTGATGCCTAGCATAGCTTTTTCATGACTCACTCGAACAACTAGGATTTCAGATTTTCTCGAAGCAGATAATTCCAATAAAATGTGGTCTTTGATAGTGTTATCATTCCTAGCACGTTTCTTGTAAATCACTCTTGTTGGGTTTTGGATTCTACTATAAGCACAGACCTACGCCGCTGCATCGGCTGATTAAATGTGCCAGTTTCTCATCCGTTCAAATTGTGGAATCGGTAGTTAAAAACTACCTTAACGGTACAATTCGTGACCGTTTATGACTAAGGAACTCTGCGAAAGAAATTAAATGAAAAATATTAAAAACCGAGCCACTGCCGAGTAAGTGTCAGTGTGTATTCCTGGGAACCTGTACGCCCATCAACCATCAAGTAAGTCGAGTCCATAACATTAAAATTATGACTAATTTCGTCTACAACTCGATATTTTGTATTTAATTTCAATTAGTATATGTCTAGGTTCTCTTTCTTGTTATTTTATTGATTACTTAGAAAACATTGTTAGCAAATTATGTTTGTCTAACTTGAGCACTAGGTCATTTTCATCACAGTCTAAAACCTAACATTGTAATCCGCATAGCGGCAGCCTTTTGATCCTGTCATAGGCTTCAAAGGCACGAATGGAGTGCGTTGTAGAGGATTTCAACTGTTTAACACAGTTTCGTCCGTAAGCCGGGATTAACCAGGCGTGTTATATTGCCACTATTGTTAGCTGCTAATTGAAGTGACCTATGTTATGTATAAGGGGTTCATATAAAGGAATGATCAAAATTTATTGAATTTTTTTTGGTAAATTTATCAAATTTATCAAGCTGTTAATGTAAATTTTGTTTCAAAGTAAAGACCGCCTCGATGTGACAGGTGGTTCAAGAACCGGAAAAGATTGACAATAGACAATATATATATATATATATATATATTCCAGTGGGCGAATGAATGAAAGATGAGTTGACAAGTAGATAGTGTTGATTATGAACTAAGGTTTACGTATCGTACAATTTACAAATAACGGTAAATAGCTGGGGATAAATAAGTGAATGTCACATTAGTTTTCAAAGCCAAGGTGAAGAGGAATTTGACGTCACATTAAGTTCGGCTCACGGTAGGCAAGGTCCTTCGGATAAAAACCCGCGTATCTGAAAAATTACTATTCCTAATGCGAGACCGAATGATTGAATGGTTCTAGTATTCGCCGTTCATTGTCTGCGGCATACGGGCACCCAGGCCAACCGGCCGGCACCATTTGTCAGCCAGCATCGTTTGTCGCGCCCGACTCGGCCGGTACATAACTAATTGCAGCTGTAAATCGTCCCCGCACGCAAAAGGCGCGTCGAGTCGCTAGCGCGCTATCGCGTCAACGATGAATAGGCGAGTGATGCGTCGTCGGTTGATTTTCTTTTGTTTTTGGAGTTGGTGCGCCCTGTGGGTTCGTGAGCCAGTGATGCTGAATGTACGTTTTAATTTAGATTTTTCATAATTTAGTATATCACTGCTGTCAAAATAGTTTTGTTTATTGTTATTATGGTCTAATTTACATAATTTAAGTAGGCTGAATATAAGTTCTCTGAATTCATTCTTTTAAATGCCCAAACATGGGTACCGCATTCAGGGAGCGTGCTAACGTCCGGAGCGATGTTGGCATGTGTCGCTGATATATATCCATGGGCGACAATATGAATTTACCAAATGTGGACTGTCTGCTCGTCTGCCGCCCTATTTCTATAAAATAATGTTTGCTTTACGGAAGGTAAGGAGACATTTAATAATAAAATATAATAAAGCTTGGAAGAGAATGAAGGATATCTTTGCTCAGCAGAGGGACATTTTAATTCTTGATTGACTTCATGGGCGTTTATTGATTAAAAATATCGATATCGATTAATTAAAATGTCAATATCGATTGATAATTTTAAATCAATGATATAATTATTATTGGCACGAAAAAAGTAAATTTACATGAGTATTAGATAATAGAACCTACTCTATATTTATATTAAAAAATGCACATAGATAATATCCTAAAATGGCAACTAAGTGCTCGAAAACGCACGCACTGTTACAGAAACACCCAAAGTAGTGTAGGTGTCGGCGCAGTGATAAATGGATCGTATTAGTGTCGTGACACACGCATTCTGCTTGCAGATTGATAGAATGTTGACACGTGTAATGATTTAAAGAAAAAAGTAACATAAAAATATTCAAAAGATGCATGTAGATATGCGTGCAAACATTTCGTGTGGGCTCAGTACGAACATAGGACGAGACGAGTAGCGAGTATTTGAATAGATATCTAGGACCGAGCAATGGTGTTGAGATTTATGGAATGTGTCTATATAAATGTAAAAATACCTAATTGATACCTAATTTACACTGTGATTTATTTCTTTCTTCACTTCTATCATCACTTTTTTTCTCTTTATTTTATTTAGGGACTTTTACACTTTTATGTAGGTCAGCCCCATCGTACCCTAAAGGTTACAATGTTTATCTTAAATCCCCATTTAACTCTAACTTATCTATGACTCTGATAGCGACTTGCCAATTCGCACAGAATGTTTGCAGCTTTTAATGTTGGCTCGGACAGAATTTTATCATCACTTGTATTAGTATCTTCATTTTAATTTTTCTAATTATTTACTGTTTCTACTAAATATGTGTACTGTACTTACTAATACTTTTTAAGTATATCCTCTGTAACATATATAATGCAATTATGTTATACTGTATACCATCTACCTGTGATCGAAATTCTATTTCCTCTCTACTCAAAGGTTGTCTAGCAGAGATCTCTTTTCTCGATACGATAACCTTTTGTGCATTTTGTGTCTACATCGCGTGTTTTGTTTTGTTTTCGTGTGCAATTAAGAATTTTATCTATCTAATTGTTCATATGATAAACCTTCTCCGTTTTGGGGAGATATTTTACTTTTAGAATGATTAATAATTGTGATTGTACATTTACGATTGATTTGATAAAATATCTGTTGATAATTTTGTGGTTCTCTATTTCAGTTAGTTTCAAATTAATCTTGTAATAATAATAGTAAAACACTAGATGGTTTGGGGCCCTAGCTCACAATGCTGGCTCAATTCGAACATACCACATGCTCCAGATTTTATTCAACAGACAAGCTAGTCATAATAAAAACCTGCAAAATAAAAATAAAAAATCGAATAATCACTGGATTTGAAAACGTTTTATTTACTGAAATTCGACATGTTCACATAAAAGAACGAAATTCATACAACTGGTTATATGTACTCTGACCAAAGACTTATGGCCCGGAATATCATATACCTCCATATTACAACTGGCATTGTTTCACACATTCGCGTACTGATAGTGACAAATGAAGCGTATTCGAATCCGTGATTGACGGGAATGGGCGTCTGTCGCGTCGACAGCCGCTGATCTGATAATGGACGTAGAAGATTTTTTACGTCACTATTTCGGATAAACAGGTGAGAAGTAGCAATGTCTAGGGGAATAAAGTTGAAAGTACTCTTGTTATTGAGGGAATGGAGGTGATTTATGTTTGAAGGGGAAAGAGTTTGTTGATATTTATTTATTAGATGACTCATGTTATGGTGAAAGGCTTACTATTATTATTGCCGCTGCTATCAACCTATGTCTCTCTGCTGATAGGTATAGGCCTCTCCGAAGGTTTGACACCACAGATTATTGTCTGCCGTTTTTATCCAGTAAATATTGGCAACTTTAGTCATCCGGGATACATTACCCAGGTGACATATCCCGTATACAACTTGGTGTACGTTAGTCCACAGCGGGCTGCTATTTCTCATTACTCATCACCTCATTGCTGTTATAATGGTAATCGTCTGTTCTAATAGATGACTCTATGTGGTAGCTACTCCTCTTCGTTATATACTTTCCAACAAGTGATTGGATTACTTTAATTTCTTTCATCTTTTCTCACTTACTAAGCTAGCATTTAAAAATTAATGGTGGCCTATTTTATTTACATACTATACTGTTTAAACTTACAGTTAATATACGTGTTAGAAATATGTATGTGTGATATCTTGAGCCCCCATACTTCACGTTTCAAGGACTGAAATAATTTTCAAAGAACCATCACTTTCTCGAGATTATTTCGTCAAGGCGTTTAGTTGACGGCGCCGGGCGTCACAAGCTAAAATATCGCTTAATTAATTTCAACACGAATAATTTTACACCTGCATCTTGTGTAACTCTTATTGTTGATGTAATAAAGTTGATTTTCTAAAGTACGTAGTGTATGGAGAATGGTTGTTGGGAATATGAATATGTTTAGAGCAAAGCGAAGTTAGTCAAATGGTCCGTGACGAGTGGACACGCAATCAACATTCCCTTATGTCTGTAGGAAGGTCTTGCTCATTTAGAATTTTCGCATTTATTAATATTTAATAAGAGTACGGAATGATGGCATTCGTTCCGGTTTAATATCACATTTTAAAGAGGCTTGATCGTGACGCTCTAATTTATTAGAAATTCCTAAGCGTATATTGACTATAAAGCACCTGCTTTAGACGTGTATTAATGTTAAATAATACTTCACAAATCAATTTACTTAGGATGTTTATTCATTTATTTAAGCTTTTACCAACAGCCTATTTCTCTCCACTTTTTATATTCTAAATCGCGTCTGAAGTCTAAAAATTTCAATCGAGAAGATGGATATAAACTGTCGTCGGTGTGGAATCCAGTGATTAATACATTTAAACTTTGCGATTTACCGTCGAATACTTCCGCGGACACTGTTAGTCTAGTTTTCGCTGCCATTCCGAATGTGAAGATCAAATGTGGGTAGTTCATAAAAGTCCTCGCAGCTCCCACCTTGGACTGCCATCTTCAGTCAATTTGTGACCGCGGCTGGTGTAACCCGGTGCCGAAACGTCGAGTAGGAATAAAAGGTAAACAAATACTTTTATTATACGCGTTCAGACTCGATTTAGAATATAAAGTGTGTATAAAACGCAAAAGTTTAAAAAGTTATCCACTGCTGGATGTCTCACTGTGTGCCTCTCCCAAGGCTTACTTACCACCACACACGATCCTTGGCTCTTCTCATCCAACAACCACCGGCGAATTTCTTTAAGTGGTCGGTCCACCTGCCCGGAGGGCGTGCCACACTGCGCTTCCTAATACATGGCCTCCATTCGAGAACACGTCTACTCGATTGGTTATCGGTCCTGCGGCATTTATGACCTGCCAATTGCCACTTCAACATGCCGATTCTACGAGCTTTACTGCACTAAAATTGTACAGAAGACGAACTTAATGCCGAGTGGCATTCTCTGGTAGTCAAACGTTGGTTAAAGAGAAATAAAATAGGATATTGTCAGTAGTTTTACCTGAATTGTAGAACAGTGTACAGCAGTAGAACTGAGTACAAAATAACACATATATTACTTAAGATTAATAATAAAAGAACAATAGAAAGCACATTCGCTTGTAAACTTTGACAGGTAGCGAAAGCATAAAAATGTTATCGAGTTTGGATCGACTGTAAAAATGCACATTTGTTGCTATGCGGATGATAGTACTGTGGACGCTTTATACAGAGACCGTGCAAACATTCCTCGGGCTGTAGTCGAGAAGAGTGGTCCTAAACTTGTGTCCGACATAAAAAAATCTCTGAACAAAGTTTCAGTTTGGGGTGAGCCGAATTTAGTTCAATTCAACCCCAACAAGACGCAAGTATGCACATTCACAGCAAAAAAAGCCTCATTTGACGCAGCGCCTCTGTTCCAGGGCACTCCTCTTAAAACTGCTAGTAGTATAGGGATCTTCGGTATCGATATATTAAACAAAGTCGAATTTTGGAGCCACCTGAAGAGTAATTTCAAACTGGCCTCGAGAGAGCTCGGAATTCTTAACAGAGCTAAACAGTACTTCACTTCTGGATAACGTCTGTTGCTATACAAAGCTCAGGTGTATTGGAGTAGTGTTCACACCTCTGGGCTGGTGCATCAAGATATCAGCTTGATCCTCTCAACTCCGTTCAACGACGTGCTGTACGGATAGTCGACGGTCCCATACTCACAAGCTATCTAGAACCCCTTAGCCGCCGAAGAGACATTGCCTCTCTGTGCGTGTTCTATCGGCTATACAATGGGGAGTGCTCCGAGGAACTGTTTAATATAATATCTACCTTGGGTTTTTATTACCGCACCACCTGTCATCGAAACGCGACACATCCGCACTTTCTTGATAGATGGCAGTTGCGTACTGTTCGAACGACTAGACATTTTATACCGCGAACCCAAGGATTGTGGAACGACTTCCCTTCTGAGTTTTTTCCGCTGCCTTACGATATGAGGTTCTTCAAGAGAGCTGTAAATAGACATTTGCAGGGTAGGCAGCGCGTCTGTAATCCTCCTGGTATTATAGGCGTCCATAGGCGACGGTAACCACTTAACACGGGGTGGGCCGTCTGCCTGTTTGCCATCTTTAATAAAAAAATGTACATTTTTCACCAATGTAAGTAGTCGTGTGAGAGTCGACCGTCTACTTACTGAATAAGTTACAAACCGAAATTAATAATCAAGTTAAATCAACAAATATCAAATTAAATGGCTTGAAGATTTAAAAATAAGGTACAATATCACAAATAACAGAATGACATAAAATATTCTAAGGACAATTTTTTGTGTTTAGAAAAAAATGTGTAATTTGTTTTAATCTATTTTCTTGTTCATAACGTATTAAATTAATTTTGCGATTACTTGGTGCTTGAATAATCTAAAATGATAACTTAGTTACAACTTAATTTAAAGAAATAATATCTTAAATTATAACCTAACTAAATTTCGTAACAAACGTTATGAAGTTATGAAAGAAATAACAACCAATTAAATATTCACTTTGGATCGTTGAATCAGTAATATTATAGGAAAAATAATTTAAGAATGTACTCTAATTACTCGAAGTTTGATTCTTAATTTATTTTTTATAGAAATAAGGCGGCGGATGAGCATATATAGACATCCGCAGTACATGCCAATATCAGTCCAAACGTTACCAACAAACGTTAGCACGCCCCCAGATACCTTTGGAGATGTAGGAATGAATTTGGAGAAAGGGGTACATACGAAGTACTTAACAGACAGAAGATGCGTCGATTTCCTTTACACTTTATTTGTTTATTTGTGATTGTTATCGAAAATTGTTAGTAAACTGAATATAAATTGAAAATAGACCGCAAAATTATTTCGTCACCAAGGTTTTTTGTATAGAATAGATGGCAGACGAGCGGGCGGGCCACATGATGGTAAGTGGTCACCGTCGCCATAGATACTTGCAACACCAGGGGGCTTGCTGGTGCGCTGTCGACCTTGCAGAATAAAATAATAGTGGATAATAAATTAAATGTACATAATATACTTTTTTATTTCATACTATTAAGTCATCTTTAAAGTCTCATGCGCGATTAACAGAACAATGGTAATACATAATTATAAATACGAATATTTGGTAAAAACCACTTCTGAAATAATAAATTGATATCCAGATACTGACAACGAAACTGTCGTGTTAAAATGTATTGTTTGAGTGATAAGGTTACTACTTTGAGTTACAACCTTACCTGATAATATGACTGGTTTTAACTTGTTTGACTGGTCAAAGTAAGTCTGGTCACGCTCGACAATCTAAGACTTTCATATCAAAGATCAAATTATTATTTCTGTACCGATCAAACATATTTACTTCCGATATGTCGTCGCCTCTTTTGTAGCAAACAAAATATCCATTAACAGTATTTTCTCATATTTGTAGGGTTCTATTGGAATTATTACTGTTTCTGTCTTTTTACAGTTATTGTACAATTATCAGGCAATAGGATTGTTATAATTGTCGTAACTACCTTAAATTGAGGTCATACTTTTTTCTGAGTTTATTAAATGTACAATCGTTTTGGCATAAGAATAAATCCCAACAAAAACACTTCTCCAACAATATTGCCAATCTTCGCGACTCTTTGACCTATAAAAATTGTGAGATCTAAAAGTCACCAGGCCTGGTTTAATGGAATTTGGCTTCTTGTGGCTTGTGGCCATTTCCCACGAGAGAGTCGTTACGTTATCAGTGATAGATATCGCCGGGACGTGTTATGATGTCTCCTAGGACAAAATGTCACGACAATATCGCAACGATGTTAGTCGATTATCGTCTATGTTCGAAAATCACTTGTGTGATACAGCTCTAATGATTTTTGATATTCTATATTATGTTGTTAATTTCTCGGAAAAGAGTTCCTCTTCCGTTGTTTGTTTCACTAAAATTATTGCTCGTAAATACACAGTTAAAATAATAACTGCATTTTTTGATAATATAATTTCCCGGTTTAGCTGCCTATTCTAAACCATATTTTAGTTCCCTATGGCGGCACTCTGTCGGTTCCGTCCCACTAGCCTCAGCTGCGTACTTTGTATGCACATTTGATGCAATCATCTAAGCCAGTGATCCGAAACTGTAAATGTTTATGCAAACCTACGAGCCTAGTGAAGTTAACTTTTCCAAATAACGGTTTATGATATGCATATGATTTATGGAGCTTGTGTAGCGGTGCGTTTACATGTACGAGTATAGCTCTAGGTTCTTTGCAAAGGTTTGTTACGTTATACTATCGACCATTTAGTACTACTACTTTTAGGCAATTAGTACATTTAATAATTAATAATCAAACAAGGAATAAAATCCTTATTTAGAAGATTTTATTCTACTTACATTTTGGAGCTAGATTTTTACGAAGTTTATTTTGTAATTTTTTCCTCCTCTTTGAAATACTCTCTGATCTCTGGTTCTTCTCTGATTGATACAACAATATGGCCAAGTTTTTAATTACAATTAGTTGCAATAAATACAATGCAATGCAATCAGCCCTTTCAGTATCCACTGCCGGACATGGACCTCCTCGTGCATATTGTCTTGTGCATGAGGGATGTATGGCTTTGAAACGCCACCTTCGCCAGGCTGATTGGCGAATCCACTCTTTTAGAGACTGTGTAGTTCCTCGAGGCCTGTGGTAGCCGCTGCGATAAATTACTTTACTGCAATTACGTACTTCTTGGGTGAGGTCTTGGATTGCTTTTATTAATTACCTTTTATCCGCTTGAAAGAACAATACACTAATGAGGCGGAGAATACAACATCTAATAACAGGACAACTCATACCGAATACACATTTCTTTGATATAATATTACGAAAGGAGTACATAAACGGAATAATATGAAAGCAAAATTGGGTCACGGATATATCCTTTTATTTCAGCCAATTCGGGAGAAAAAGGAATAATTGGAAGATTGTGATACAGTCGATTCGTTTGCAAAATTATTGTATTGGAGGAGAAACACGCGCACCAGTTGATATTTTATTACGTAGACGCCTTTGTATCATTTAAGAAACTGTGAACCGAATCATTATGAAAGATATAAATGTGTTCAATATGAAAGTTAAATAAAATAAACTACTGAACACTTCTTTCACTTATACTAAAAACACTAAACTAAAACTTACACTATGTACGAGTATGTAATGTGTTTAACTAAAATTTATATTTTTTTTGATAAATTTTTCATTACGCGCGGTGCCGAAACGTGCCTCTGATGGCAGGCCTGATCGATAAAGTTCAAAGTCACTCAGCGGGTTATGGACAGAACGGTGATCGGGGTCTCTTTGCAGAACAAGATCCGAAATGAAGAGAAACCACAAAAAAATAAAATTACTGATCTAATTTATAGAAACAGCATTCTGAAATGGCAATGGGCAGGTCTTATTTACCGCAGGATCGATAACCGACGGGGTAGATGAATCCTCCAAGGCCACGTACCGGGAATCGCAGTGTAGGACACCCTCTGGCCTGGTGCAATGACGAAATGAAGAAGTTCACCGAGCTGAAGATCATGTATGATGGCGAGCCTTGGGCGAGCAGCAGTAGCATAAGCTGATGATATAGTAATTCATTTATATATTTTTTAAATTTGCTATCATAATTATTTTGGCGCTAATTCTAATAGATTTTTTATTAAAATATTTTTTTATACTTCAATTTCCTATTCTCATATGATATAGGTAAACGCGTCTAACTTTTGCGGTGTGGGGTTAGAGTTGTCACGAATATTTCAATCATCATCACTACGTAACTATTGAATAACAAAGGGAAAACTATAAGGCGATTTTTCAAAGTATCGATATCAATCTTCGTCACTTGATTTAAAAAAACATTCTACATTTATGACAAAAACAGCATTACTAGAATAAGGAAAATACTTTAAAACAGTTGTGAGAACATAATATTATTATCTTTTCTCAGAGTAAGCGATAGAAAACAAACAATCTTATCTGACATCGGCCGAGAACAACGTTTTAAGTTAACAGTCGTTGCAAACAACTTACACGGTGTAAGGCTTGGAACAAAGTGAGGAGCTTTAAGGGAGTCTCCAATAGAGATATAAACCCTACTACGGGTTCAGAAATATTATTGTAGAGCTATCAACATATAGAGTTATATTATTTTTTTTTATAGAAAGCATGCTGCAAACGAGCATACGGTCCACCTGGTGGTAAGTGGTTACTGTCGCCCATAGACATCCGCGCTACACGCCAACATTAATCCAAAATGACAAACTTTGGCACGCCCTCGGATGCGCTGCCTACCTTTGTTGATGAAAGAATGGATTTGGAGAAAGGGTTGGAGACGTGGGAAGGGATAGGATGGGAATGGGCTCTGGCATATCTCACTCACTACCGAAACACATACATACATTGGGGAATATGATAAAGTGGGAAATGCAGGACATTTCAAGGTAGTATTCTGTGAGAGAGGGGTGACGAGGCCAGTCGAGTGCGCCCAGCAGCTGTTGGATTGCAGCGTACACTCTCCCCCTATTTTTTTTTTTATTATTATTACCAAATTTACAAAGAATAAGTATAAAGCTAACATAATTGTATCTAATAAACCATACATATTTGTCTAAGAAACAAGAACTGTTGATATCAGTAGTCTGACCATTATAAACCTACCCGTGAGCAGTGAACAACTTATAATTTGGACAAGAAATATTTTCTTAATTTATATTTTAAATTATTTTCGCTGATATCTGTTTTCAATTTAAGATCTAATTCATTTATTAACCTGAGAAACAGAGCAAGCGCTAGTATAATTAAGAATGATATTATGGTACACTGGCGTATCGAACTTTTTCACAAATACAAATTCTTCTGCTACTCATTATCAACTTATCCAATAAGTAGTTAGGGAGCGCTGACCATAAATATAACGTTGCAGAACCCACTCACTCAGTTATAAAAAAACAAAAATACGAACTTTAAAATCAGAGTATTTTTAATCCGTAACTAAGTGGAAACTTAGTAGTACGGGCCGAGGATTTGAAATCACGACCACATGTATAGTAGTCGAGAACAGATACCTCTAGGCTATCACCGCTTATAAAAATATACCTTCAGCCTATGTATCTCCACTGCTGAATATAGGCTTCTCCCAAGGCTCGCTACGATACACGATGTTCGACTCTTCTCATTCAACTACCACCGGCGTCCCACACTGCGCTTCCCGACGCATTTCCCGAATGCTGCCCAGCTGAACTAAATGCGTTTATAGACCTCCTTGCTGAAGTTGGACTTGCCTAGTTGGATGGTTTCCCAAAGATAGACATAATGGTCAACAACTTCAAGTGTCACGCCTTCGATATACTAATATTACTCATATTAATTAAATTTAGTGTATATTTTAAGTAAAATGAAATTACTGCTCATACACATGGTAAGAACATTGAAAAGATCAACTTAGGGCCTTTGACGACAAACTGCACTCGAGGCTACAATCGATAGACAATGGACTGTTCGGCTTTTGTTCGCAAATCGTAAAGTGCTCACAAAGTATATTAGTGTTCGATATTCTTTGAAACTTTACCTTGCACTGAAAAGCGTTTTAAGATGCAGTTTTACATCTTCATGACGGCTCCTTTGTGAGGTTAAGTAATTTACTTACTTGATATGTACTGACGTTTGCGAAGTCTTTGCGTTGGTATAGTATCTTGACAAGGCATTTTTGACTGTAGTTAGAGTTTCACATTTTCTATGAAATATCATGTTAATCTCAAGTTAAGTGACGGACAGGATTTGGGAATGTTTTAAACAAAAACTAAGTTGAATTTTATAATTCAGTGAATTAATAACATATATTAGGCGACTTCGCCTACGTCAGTCATCATTAAAACTATCATCGGTCAGTCTTCGAACTACACATGTGATAAAATTTAATTTAATTAATATGTTGCATATTGGATTGTAGAAAGAACAAATATACCTATTCTTAAAAAATCTAAATTTTATAGAAACGTCAAATATACACAAATTATTATACATTACTTCAAATATGGACGTAAATTTTAAATTTGATGTATTCCTTATACAGTTGTTGCTAATATAACTGCCATATAAATAACTTTTCTTGTATGAAATTATAAGTAATTGAAGCGTAAACACAAACAATCACGGATCCATCTTAGTCCCTCACTGCTGTCAATAAGGCATCTCTCAGGAGAAATAAAATAGGCTCATTTGTGACACCAATGCAATCAGTTTAATTCGTTACGCAGCAACCCTCCAATGATAAAGATCGCGACGTTTTGGGATTAAAAGAAAATTAAACGTTTGGGACTGATGTCAACCCCACTAAACGTAAACTAACCCTAATTTATCATGCAGTTTCTAGCACCTTTATTTGCAAGACAATAGAAACCAAATTTGAGGAATTGATTGCTCATATAAGTTGCAAAGTTATCACCACAGACAGTGTGGAAGTGAGTCCATCCCCTCAAGAATTTATTCCACGTTTGGGGCGTTTCTTTGGTAACGGCTGCTGATTGTGCGGCTTAATTAAACTGCATTATACTGGATCTGTGCAATTTCATCGAGAGCTTAACTTAAGTTAAATACGTCTACCTTTTAGGGTGGGTATTTTCTCTTTCAGTTTGAGTCACAAACCAATGACTGCTGAAGACAGAGAATTTTACTAAAGTATGTATGTACTAAAATAATTTTGTGAAATTAAAATTGACTAAATTTTAAATTGACAGATGTTATACTCGTATTAATGTTATCGTAACCGTAAGTAACCCTTTATCCCTTCCTCTCCTGCTTATGGGCCATCTCAAGCATAATTATTGTCCTGTGCATGAGAGATGAATTGTCTTAAAACGCTACGCTGACCAAGCCAGTTGACGAGTCCACTCTTTTACAGGTGGTGCTGTTCCTCAGGGTTTGTGGTAGCGGCTTTGTTACCCCGAGTCGCCTTTTACGACATATATATATATATATATATATATATATATATATATATATAAGAATATAAGAAAGTGGCAGACAATAATACGAGACGATAAGACGGACGAGCATACAGCCCACCGGATGGTAAATGAATACTGTCAGCCATGGACACCTGCTGTACATACCAACTTCAGTTCAGAATGACAAACGTATTTAATGTACATAATTGTATTATTTAATGTATTTTAAACTATAAGCTTATGTTTTTGCATACACTATACACTGACGATTGATAACAAAATGCACCATTAGATATCAACATATCGTTTAATAACATCAATTTAGAAAGTATTAACACTTTCACGTTACTAGGATTTTATATAGGATTAGATTAGATATAGAAAAACCCAAATACAAAAAACGAAAACAAAACAATCAAAACTTATATAATCCTTGAGAATACTTAAAAAAACAATATATTTGAAAACCGCTCTCACCGCGTATTACGCATACACCTACGCATGGTGAATATACGGCATTATAATCTGGGGAATTAGCAAGAAATTACAAGATTTATTTATCTTAGAAAAATGTGTGCGTATTAAACCGTAGCTGCAAGCGACACTTTAAAGCCAATGACTTCAATAATACATACAATTCTATGTATTCTACAACACGTAGAAGTCATTTCTTAAAACATATAAATTATTATTAACCTTGACATCAATAATAATTTAGACATTTTGTAAATTCGTAATTAAATATAAACGTTATTTTCCAAAAAGCGAACAGCAGCGATGTTACGAGTCACGGTATAAAAATAATTTAATAACACTACAGTCTAAATTCAAACTGCGTTGTTCGGGGCCACCTGCAATGTCGATAAAAATATAAGTATAATAAACTGCATATCGATCGAGCCGTTTTAGAGAAAAGTGGTAACAAAGGGGCACACAAACATACATACAGGTGGCCAACAAGTCCGGTCGACCGGTCGATCGCCAAGGACAGACCGATCGATCGCGAAACGATAGAACAGAGATAGTGTATGCCATATACTATTTCTGTTCCGTCATGGGTAAAAATACTCTATATTATTATTTTATAAACATTTAAAGTCATTTGAAAGTCAAATTAGAAGGCAAATCATGGCACGCGACAGACACTTCAATGTTATTGTCAACACAACCAATTGCTTTACTAATATTTGACTTCACTTATGGAGTAGAGTTAGGTTTTTGAGATTCCACGTCCGTGATGAAGTTTTCATTCGATTTTAAATCTTATCTCCTCTCAATTTAAAGTTACTTAATTTTTGCGAGTTAATAGTATATTTTCAACTTGAAAATTGCGGTCACACTCAAATTGAATTTCACAAAACGTCGATAAATAGAAGTGTATATTATTTCACAACGTTGTCAATTTTTATGACGGACAAAAATATTTTTGAACGTCTACGAAAACAAAATTTAATTGAACACTAGGTTTGTCAAATAAAAATTGAAACAGAAACAGCGCAGCAATTTAAAAAAATAGGTTATTAATAAAAATAGGGAGTTGAAAAAATAATATTGATACTTCAATATTGAATTGAAGTATCAAGATTATTTTTCCAAATTTTCAATTTGCTGGGATTTTCCAATCCAGCTTTCATCCAGCCTATCGATTTGAATTTTTACTATGTTGCAATAATTTTAAAACTACCTATACCTTACACTATTCTTTACACACGAATACCAACCCTAATCACATGATTGGCATTTTTCTCCTTAACGCTTAGGAGGCGTCCGACAAAGTGCTCATAAAAGGCGAGTGATAGTGCAAGTCCGCGATATTGATATAAAACCACAGCTAAACTATGATTGATAGTGGGCTATTCATAGAGCCTTGTCTAGGGATCTCTATCAAGCAAGAGGAGGCTTATGACCGATATCTGGGGATATTAAATTTTTTAACATTTTGAAAGGATTGGCATGATATTGACGTCTTTTACTAGGGATAAAAGCCCGGGGGGGTATCTTCTCTCAACTCTCGCTCGTGTGATTTCAAAACACGGTCCGTACTTACGGAGTTTCTTGTTAAATTATCACTAACTCAGCGGTGAAGTAAAATATCCTGCGGAAACCTAGCATGTAGAGGGAGAGTGTACGCTGTATTTCCACAGCCGCTGGGCGCACTCGACTGGCCTCGTTACACCTCTCTCACAGAAGACTACCTTGAAATGTACTGCATTTCCTACTTTATCCTTTTTCTCCAAAGTACGTGCGTGTTTCGGTAGTGAATGAGATATGTCAGAGCACATTCCCATCCCATCCTGTGCTATCACTCCTCATTTTCCCAACTCTTTCTCGCAATCCATTCCTTAATCTGCAAAAGTAGGCAGCGCATCCGGAGATGTGCCAAAGTTTGTCATTCTGGACTGACGTTACATGTATCGCGGATGTCTATGGACTACAGTATCCACTTACCGTCAGGTAAACTGTACGCCTATCTGCCGCCGATTTTCTTTAAAAGAAATTGTGTCCACCATTTCGCAATACGTATGATTTACTAGGAGAGGGTTGTGCAGTGAGACTTATCGACTACAATAAAATTATTCATCTACAATTCTACATGGTATGTACATGCGAACGAGGTAATGCGTTCGCGTTTGGACAAATGGCAAAATAGTACGTTATTTTTACTCTTTCATAAATAATTTTCTTAATTTTTTCTTAAAATAACTTATGTCATATCTGATCTTCAATAACGAAGCTTCAAACAATTACATAATTTAAAAAAAAATGTTTACATATAACAACACTATTTAAAAATGTAACGATGTCAATAGATTACAAAGAGCAGTTGAAGAAGCCAAAAGGTTGACAAAAGAAACCCGTTGGCAAATGATAGTTCATTAAGTGTCATCCCACGCACGTTATAACGCTTTTGCAAATATTGAAGATTTACTTGAAATCTGAACTTCACATAAGTAGATGGTTTCTTAAAGTAAATACGAGTACTTAAACAATTTTGAACATTTAAGACAAAATTTAAAGTATCATGGAGCTAACTCTGTAAGGTGTCTAGAAACCTTTGTCTTTAAAACATTGATGAATATTTTAGACTGTTTTTAAGCCTAGAGTGTTTGTGCCCTTTTAACAGAACATAAATTTTAAAATACGTCCAAACAATCTTTAGACAATTATAAATTAAACTTATACGGCCTCACGTACATTACGTTCAACAACAGAAAATAAACGAAAGAAAGCGTATTCTTTCGGCCAGTTTCCCTGACTCTTGGCAATGATTTTAAGCGCGACCTATTTGGCTCATTTATGGTGCACTGCTTGCCAAGCGAAGGGTTTTAAGTGCTACCTCTTCTACATGTGTGGGATTTCATGTTGTGTAATTTTGAAAAATTTAAATAAAAAAAAATTGTATCATTATAAAAATCAAAAGTTTAAGTTGGAGATAGGAACATCAATCTTTCAGTCTGTCTCTCCACTGTTGGATATAACTCTCATCCAAAACTCGCTACAACACAGTTATATCAATAAGTTACATGTATCCAATACCGATAAGTTATTTTGGAAATGAAATCACTAGATATTAACATATTGTTATACACCGGACGGGCGGCAGTTTAATCAAAAATTACCGTCTTAACCATAGGGTTAAGTTGCCGTTTCGCACAGAAGTTGCAGAAGGCTACTAATAGTAGTAGCCTTCTGCAACTTCTGTGCGAAACGGCCACAACTGATTTATGGACATATATGGATTTATATGATTTATTTAGTCTTTTTTTTATGGACGAAGGCGACGGACGAGCGTACAGCCCACCTGATGGTAAGTGGATACTGTTGCCCATAGACATCCTCGATATATGCCAACATTAGTTCAAAATGACAAACGTTGGCACACCCCCGGATGCCCTGCCTACCTTAGGAGGTATAGGAAATGATTTGGAGAATGGGTTGGGTGTATGGGGAGGGATAGCATGGAAATGGGCTCTGGCACATCTCACTCACTACTGAAACACGTACATACATTAGTAAAATAAGATAAAGTGGGAATTGAGTACATTTCAAGGTAGTCTTCTGTGCAGCGTGCACTCTCCCCCTCAAAAAAATCTAGTCTAGTCTGAACTTGACGTAATTGTGAGAACGTTACATGGCACAAATGAATTTTTAGTTTAAAATGAAAAAAAAAAGATCTACTACTTTGAATTGGATTTGACGGTGTGTACTTAATTTTGTAGTATATAAATAAAGCTATTTCTATTCTATTCTACATAATTGAATTCTATTGTACAGCGACAGTTTGAAAAACTCTCTCTCGATTGTTTTGATTTTAGCTACTCCATTAAACATTCCCCACTTAATTATATTACCATATTATGATTACTACTTCTTTTTTGTATAGCTTAACCATAAATGAACGTTACCAGCCTTTCAGTATCCACTACTGGACATGGGCCTCCTTATGCATATTGTCCCGTGCACGAGGGATGTACGAGTATGTCTTCAAAATGCCACACTGGGCATGCTTGCCACATTTGTATGGCTTGCTTACTTCCAAATTTTTATCAACGTTCATAGAACGTGATCTTGACATTGAATTTCGAATGCCTCAGATGCCCATAATAAGTGCTTAATTAATGTTTTGGCGTAGAAAATGTGTCGTTAACAGGCACTACCGAATAGAGTTCAACTGTAAATCTCCCGTTCCACCCATTAAGATAACCATTTAAAACAAAACACGAGAAAATGTATCACTTAAAATTCATATAATCTACTACCGAATGTAGGTGAATTAGCTTTAATCTTTTGTTTTATCTCGGTGCAGATACCTTTCTCCGGTTATACGTAGTTACAAAATTTCTCCCAAAACAAACATTTTGTTGATAAGCATTATCTTAATGACGTTGTAATATGGTCGACGGACTTCTGGTGGATATTATAATGTCTTTATCGGGTACAACACCAACTCCTTTTGTAGCCTACCGTTTATTTTAATTACGGTACTTTAAACAACATTTTAATTTAAAGCTGAGGATATATTAAGGTGACTTGGCTAATGGATATAGTTAGACAAAAACATTACAGTTTATTTATTCTTTATAAATTATATTGTAATTTATTAACTATATTTTGTAATTTACAGATAACAATATTATATTTAAATACTAAAATTTTAAACCTTATGTGCAAAGCTAAACCTAAATTTACCCACTTTACCGAAAGTAATACACATCGGTCTTTAGAAAGAGACTATGGGCTAGCTTTGGCTTTGTAGAGCGTCGTCTCTGTCGGATGCCGTTACGGCGGAGACAACACTACAAAACCGAGCTAGCCGATCATAGTCGATATGTATTACTTTCGGCCGGGATGTGTTCTTACTTAAAGTTTAAGTCATAAACATTAAACTTATGTTATAGTTTAATTCGACGCCCTTGCTGTGAAAGAAATACAGCAACATAGCTGTGACAGTATGCAAATAAAAGTCTTATGTATAACAAAAATAAAATAAATTCGTGTTTATTATTTTAAGAAATTAGAATATACAGTTTTAGTGAAACTGTATCCTGTACTCTGGTATCCTGCGAACACCTTAATAGACAGAGACGAAACTATTTAATAATATTGATTATTATCCTTATAGTTACCATATGGATATGTATTTAAGTTAGTCTTTAATAATCTCGATTTAATAAGTTAATTTTTAATAGGTTTAGTTACTACGTTCTGTAATAATTAAGAAGAAAATTTATTTTATATAATATAATTATTTAAAATGTACTAGTTAAATGTATTAGTTAAAATGTAAGGTACAGTGTTGCTAATAGTACTGAAGAAGGTTAGCCTGCTAGTAAAACGTACAAAAATATGTTTACCAAAACAGTTCGCAGTTGGGCGCATGATAAATTGATAAATCTAAATTTTAGGTTAGTACGCCAATATTTCACCGCAGACGGTCCTAGGGTGAGTACATCATATCGAATTTATGGCGCCCGACTGATTTTAGGTAAAAATCCTATTAGTCGGAGGGGTCAATTTCTATTAGCATATTTTCGTAACTAATATTATTTTAATGGTCTCACCACGGCTAAAATCTCGTTTGAAGATAAATATTCAAATATTACCCGAATTACATATACTTTTAATAACCATATCAGAGAGTCAATAAATAACTGCATTAACACCAATAGCGTTTGTGATACATTAATGTGACCACAGATACTAAAATTTGACATATTAATCGCTTCTAATGTTTTCTCACTTAGTCATTTTGATCGGCCCGAACCGCGATACTATCATTTTATAGAAGTGTTACCCTGAAGAACATCAAATCGATTGATTCCTACGATTTGTTTAAAAAGAGCCTATTATTGAAGTCCAGAATGTACGATATTTAAAAAACAACACAAATTATAACTAATATTTAAAATAATAACAGTATAAAATAACGTTTAATGTTTGTATATCTATGATAATTATGCACAGCACTCGTTAAAAGAAAAAAAAAGGGCAAAAGAATTATAGATCCATTGAGTGTCACAAATAACAGAAGTCACATAAGATTCATTATACTGGGTTATGAAAGCTTTACAGCTCTAAATTAAAAGATATCTGTTTCGCTTGAACACGTAATTTTATTAAGTATTCTGCACATTTAAGTAAGCGGCTCATTTTAAAAAAC
Source organism: Sesia apiformis (assembly GCA_914767545.1). Classification (NCBI taxonomy): domain Eukaryota; kingdom Metazoa; phylum Arthropoda; class Insecta; order Lepidoptera; family Sesiidae; genus Sesia; species Sesia apiformis. The sequence continues at coordinate 6,689,633 of OU611958.1, forward strand.
ATTAATCCTGCTAAGAGGTACCAAGAAAACTGTCGTTACGATTAGTTCTATTACTTGCATAGTATGACGCATGGCTCAGTAACGAACTGTTAAACTTACTTGTAATTTTCTTCGATCCTGAAGACTAATTATGCGAAAATATAGTATGTCTTGATATTCAACTAAAGATTCGCGCTTGCCCATTCTTGAGACAACGTAACGAACGAAACGTTTTTGAACAGATTCGAATATTTAATGAGCTCATTCTTAATGAGGTTATAAAAAAAAATACATCTGGGGAATGTGTAATATTTACCAATCCAGTCTGGGATTGCTTGGATTATGGCTCGAAATCTCTTTGTAATTGCAAGGCGACAGTTGTACTTTGCAGTAAACCGTTATAGGTTCGGGATTTCCTTCATGTTCACTTACAAACTATGCCTCTATGTCTTATGTGCAATCAGAACATCTATGACTAATCCAAGAAGCGGGCTGTTTCGCGGTAACCACTATCAAAGATCGCCGATATCGCGACCGCAGAATGTGTATATCACGGCTCGTTAGTCACAGTACTGGCTAATTCAATATCCATAGTGTTTCGTCACGAGAAATATATGAACAGTATGCTAGCTGATGAAATAATTCGTTATCTGCGATAAATTAAAAAAATCCAGTGTACTTGTATATTTAAAGCATGATACAATAAATTATTAATTTAAAAATCAGGATACAAAGTTTGACTATATAACTTTTACTCAATAGGTATTCTAAAATTTGTGAAATTCAATAATAATCTTTGTATGCTTCTTTACTTCCAAAAACCACGTGACTCTTTTCAGAAACTGACGCTGATCACTCTTATATATAAAATATGATGGTCATTTTCTGGTGAAGAACATTTTTGAGAAAACTTTTTCATTTCTACAGCCAGCAAAAATCTTGGATCTCCAGTCCTACGACCACTTATGTACTTATTCATTGTTTATTTAATTCGATTTATTGTACGTCTTTATCTGTAACCGGCAATCCGCCCTCGCTTCGCTTCGGTTATTAAGTTTTTTTTTTCAATTTTTTTTCAGAATTTCAAAATAAAATATAGCCTATATTAAACACGGATAATGTAGCTTCCTATTTGTGAAAGAATTTTTGAAATCGGTACAGTAATTCCAGAGATAATCCCCAACATACCCACAAACAAACACAAAATTTTACCTCTTTATTATATTACAGTATAGATTTCTCAATAAATAAATAAATAAAAGTACGTGAGATATCCCCGAAGCAACGTAACGTGGCGCAACGTAAACATGAAAGAAAGCACATTCTGGTTGTCGTGGTGTGTTATTAGCGAACGTATTCCGTTGTTTGCATTTGTGTGCGTGATCCGAATTTTACACATTTATATGAACTTAACTTACTATATTACCGTGTCGATAGTGTTGCGGCGATACCCGTGTTTGCCGCTTTGTTGGAGGCCCATTGTGTTTGACTAAGCCTTTTTTGCGGTAATATGCGGCGCTAATTTATATTGGTTCTGTGGCGAATTTCGACGAATAGGATTTTTTGTTTTCAATCAGTCACACCTTTGGTACCTTTACTTATAAAGGATTATAATGGTTCACGTTTTTGACGTTGTTTTTTGCGGTGATAAGCTGATTTATCAACTATTGTCATGGGCTAGTTATTTTTTGTGATTTCCGTTGTTAAAAAATATATCGGTCTATTTTTTGACTACTATAAATACTCGTACAAGTGGTATTTCAGTGACAGAAATAAAATTATAGTGGTAAATTTTCATTTTAAAATGTTTGTTTTTTGGAATAAACATTAAAGGCACTTATCAGTTATGATGACAGTTATTATGGGTATAATTAATTACCTCTCAGTATCTGTATGAGTATGCTTCTACGAGTATTTCATACATGTAATGGACAATGTATCAATGAATACCATACAGCTATTATCGCAACCACGGCACATAAATTATGGAGTGATCAAATACCATTTCAAACAAATTGGCTATGATGGTCCAGTCGTTAAATCTTCAGCGCCCAATATATAAAACCTCACCAAATATTCAAATTTAGTTATACATCTTTCAACGATAAATTCGGGCAACGAAACAAAAAGCGAACGTATTATTAACGTTTCAATATGGATTTATTGTATTTGTTTCGTAATAAATATCCAACCTTGTTAGCAAGGAGACCTATAAAAATAATTACACATACAGAAAAAATTTTGGCCTCAGGAGACCACCCGCCGTTAAGTCAAATCCGATTTAGTATCGCCCTGAATTAGTGTTTGGATAACTTCTAAATTAGTTTCTTATTTAATTTCTGAGACGTCAGACCCGTTTTTGCCGTAATACAATTTACAACAAGGTTGTTTCCCAATTGAAATTTGTTTGTAACCACTGTTCTACATAATTCACGTTCTGTTGTAAACTTGTTTATATATGAGACCTTTAATAATGGTTTGATTTTATCTCCCAAAGTAGTTCTGCTTCTAATTATGTTTGACAGTAAAGGCATCAACATCAAATGTTGTTGTTGTGGCTTTTGATTGTACCTAAGTATAAAGCCTTTGATTGTAATTGTTACAATAAAACATGACAATAGGCATTATCGTAAGTACAAACACAGGACTGATTCCTAGAAGGAATCTCTTCCAGTCAATCTTATAATTATTGAGAGGAATTAATTAATTAAAAGTCAAATGTTTTTAATTAATTTAATGAAATTTATTATTATTTTATGAATAAGGCCGATTCTTATTAAAACTGATAACTTTCAGTGCACATAATTACATATTAAAAGTTTTAATGTAGTACTAGTGCCGCCATCTTTCAAACGAATACTGTACTACGTCCACGCACCACTAACGTAGTGGTGTGAAGTATAAACACGTCTACTGAGCTACAGAGCTGTCTTATTGGAATAAGCTTTTAAGCTAGTGCCTTAATCCGATCTATGAGTTGTGAAAAGTAGCCAAAATTGGTCTCCCTGATTTGTTTTTATTTAAGTCAATTATTAAGACGTGTGGACCTAGACCTGGATCCTGTGGGATTTCAAAATCCGGTAGCGCGAGCCTACTGTGTCTGGGAGCGACTGCTTGGTAGAGGATGAATAAGAAACACTCACCTCGTTAACAGCGAAGTCCTCAAAGTGCTCCGCCATCTCTCAGAATCCCGAGACAGACACCAGAACTCCGGGAGTGGCACCCCACTGCTCAGGCGCCTGCTGTAAATATGCTGCTGAACCACTGAATAGTAGTGCTGGAATCCAACGCCTACGGAGGCCGCGATATCTCTTAAATTATAAGATTTTGATGGATTGCACTTCAGCTCTAGACGACGTTTTGTTCATTAAAGTTCATTTTATTATAAAAAATATTTATTTCTTTATTCATACGTTGGGTGAAACTAAGCTTGAAACTTTATTTTAATGGATAAAATGATTAACATAATTTTTAACATCATTTAATAATAAGTAAAAATATCGTGCATCCGAGATTGCCGCAGTAGAACGACACTTCTGTAATAACAGGAACAACACTGCAACTAAGTGCAAAGTGAGCGAAGTTGCGATTAAATTAACTCAAATAGCACCAAAGTGACCCAAAGAATAATTTATCAGGGGCTCTCATCTGCTAATGAAGAATAGTGCCCTCCAGGCAGCTGTTTGAACTAAACTTGCACCATTAAGATATTATAACCTTGAGTTTTGCTCAGTAAACGTTTCTGCTAAAGAAGTTAAACAACTTAGAGGGAAAAATAGAAATACAACTGGTGCGAAACTTTATGCGCTTAACGTGACTGTTGTTGAAATAGGTCGGTTTAGTGATAAGGAAAATGATGTACGAGAAAAAATTGTATTTGAGGTAGTTTTATTTCTAACAAAAATGTTAATTCGTCAAGGTATATGCAGGGAAATATGCAGGAATATTTACATAAAAAATACCCGGAAACTCCAAACATTGATCACTGACTAGCACCACGTGACCATAACATTCAATAACATTCGCACCGTTTTACATAGATATACGAGAACATATGTAATATATAGGATAATATGTAGTGGTTTGATCAGCAGCTGTTTTAGAATGGAGTGTACAGCGTTGCCAGCTTTAATAGCGTATAGTTAGTAGTAGGACAGAGTAACAAAGTCAGAGATTTCATTTATACTTTTTTTGGGAAAATAATAAGTTACGTGTCTTCCTAGACTCGTGATGAAAATGATACAGCATCACCATGGGCAATTAATAAAACCACTATTAGTTATTGATATACGAAAATGTTGATAGCGAATTGAGAATATTAAGAATAAATTATAAAATACAACATAATACCTATTTTAGATAAGACTGGAATATTCTCTACATCATCAAGAGATAACCTTCAAATGACTAGACAATTATCTTACAAGAGACACGGTAACAATTTTATTGATATTCAATATACAATTAAAATGTCGAAACAAACAATTATACTGGTATAAACGGTTATCGTAGCATCGTAAATTTTGTTTCATATCTCTATTTCAGAAACGGAGTCGTATTATAAATCACTCAATTTATCTCTTATGTTAAAAATAATTAGATTTAGTTGCTTAATTATTCTGGTTAGTGGTTATTAATAAATGTTTATATGTTATATGATGTAAGTTGACTTTAGTTGAATGCTAATGGCTGATTTAAAGTTTGAGGAACACTAGTTCTGCTTTCGGTTTCGTTTGTCGATATAAATACGTATCTTTATATCGGTCCATAACGTCCTACTGTAGGCTATAGGCCAACCGTTGAGCTTACCGTTGATAGTTTGGACAATTACTACAATTTTTGGAACGAAGTTCCTTTACGCGGCTTGCGGTAGGTGTGATTCGAGAGAAAATGTAACGTCACGTAAGATTTTTGTCTCCTCCACACGCCTTTCTCTTTCTCTGTGTGTGTGTGCGTGCGAATATCGAGAGCGAGACTCGAGCAGAATAACAGACGTGCAGACTAGTGCGTGGCCGGTTGTATCACCTAAATACTAAACACGAAAAAATATATTTGGATAAAATTGAATCTCAAATATATGTATGGTTACCATAAACCGATAATTACCATGTTAGAATATAATGATAAGACTTAAAGTATTGTACCTATTTCTCAATAAAGAAAATGAATATTTTTCCTAATATATTTAATGAAACTTTTTGATTTTTGATTTGATAAGCGATATTTGATTATAAGCGAATTATTTCAACATTTGTAACACCATATCATACTACCAGCCTATGTCTCTCCACTGTTGGCTGTAGGTCTCTCCCAAGGTTCGCCACCATACACGATGTTCGACTCTTCTCGTCCAACTACCACCGGCAAACTTCTTTAAGACGTCGATCCATCTAGTCGAAGGGCGTCCCACATTTGATGCATTTCCTCAAATACTGCCCAGACGAGTTTAATGCATTTATTGACCTTCTTGCTGAAGTTGGACTTCTTTAAGTAGTCGGTCCACCTGGCCTGTAACACAGTTGTATGAGATTTCAAATGTCACATTGTTCGTCACGTGTACTGTCTCAGTTAGGAATCTACAAACAGACAATACTTATTAAAATAAATATTTCTTGTGGGTGTAGTGTAGTCTAAAAATAAATCATTACTTGAACGTTAATAAAATATCAATAGGCAATACATTTCGACAGTCGATCTTGATAACAGTTAAATTATTATTTGACGGTGTGAACGATAGTCATTTAGCTAGATGGGCATATAGATATAGAAGTAGGTACTCACGCGACTAATCCATTAGAGATGGTAACTGAAAAGGTAAACTTACGCCAATTGTATTCACGTAAATAATACTCGTAAAGCAATAAAGTTTAAATTAAAAATTGAACAGAATATCTGCTAGAAATATATTTTAAAGAAGTGAAAAATTTTATACATTTTTTGTACAATATTCTGCCTGAAATACTGATCTGATCTAAGTGAAAATTATAGTAACAGTTTGATGTTTACTTCTCATACACCTAAAAATGTTTTCTTTTGAGATTTTTCTTCGTTCTCTAATTATATAACTACCCGTCGATTGATTGAAAGAGACCGTTTTTAGTGATAGGATCGCCTAATGCTTTTGTGTGTCTCTTCTGTGCGTCTTAGAGGCCCCCGAGACCATCAATTTATTGTGAAATTTTACGCATTGCGTAGAGTTTTTGATCGTTTAAGGCGTGTATTGAAACTCGTTTGGGTGCAAGGCGTGATTCAATAATATTGCGTAATGACATTATTGTAAAATTTTATTGTAGGTCTCGGGGCCGTTTTACGTTAAAAAAAGCAAATTTCAATAAAGAATATTCATTCATTCACTTCATATATTTTCATTCAACGATAATGGAAATGCTTTTAATCCGATCTATCTGGCAAAGGCTTTAACTTTGCTAATTAAATATCAAATTACAAACTTCGTTTGCAGCTAATGATGAAGCTAGGTAAAACATCTTGCATTTTCCTTTATCTCATCTCAACAGTAATAAGAAGCTTAAAGTTGTAATTTAGTTTGGCCATTGAGTCCACTCCAATCCCCAGTGTCCACTTGATCATCCTCAAATTCGTCAGGGTCCCGTTACAAAGGCGAGGACTCTCTAGGAGCAATCACTCTATATGTTGGGACGTACGCATAATCCTTGTACACGTAACCGTGTAATTCTATCCGGGGTGGAGATTGCTAACATTAAGGTCTTTGGAATTTCTGATCTCCCAGTGATTGGAATACGTTGAAGTTTATATGGTATTTAGAGGTGTTAAAGTCAAATACACTACATAAAGAGTACGTTTTTTTTTATAGAAAAAAGGCGGCTGACGAGCATACAGTCCACCTGATGGTAAGTGGATACTGTCGTCCATAGACATCCGCTCCGAGATACATGCCAACATCAGTCCAGAATGACAAACGTTGGCAAGCCCCGGATGCGCTGCTTACCTTTGCAGATTAAGGAATGGATTGCAAAAATGGGGACAGAGAGGATGTGATGGGAATGGGCGCTGGCATATCTCACTCACTACCGAAACACGTACGTACATTGGGGAAATGCGATAAAGTTAGAAATGCAGTACATTTCAAGGTAGTTTCCTGTGAGAGGAGTATCGTGGCCAGTCGAGTGCACCCAGCGGCTGTGTGAATGCAGCATAGACTCTCCCCCTACCAAATAAAAAAATAATAAATTAATAAATAATATGTTAGTAAATGTTCGATTTTTGATATTTAATTTAAACACTATGGTTTCTTCGTCGGAGGTGGCTGGAAGAGACGAAGATCGTGTGTAATGGCGAGACTTGAGAGGGGCTTATATCCAGCTGTGGAGAGACATTGGCTGATTGGTATAATATATTACGTATATTATTTAGAATAACGGATCCCTGTGTCTGTTGAATTTCTTGCGTTGCCCTATGGTAACATTAGTAAGTTTTTTCTAAATCTGAATACTATAATATTTTTGATTTTCGTTTTTTTCTCACATATTTATCTATTTAAAAGGGGGGGGGGGGGGGTCTAAACGCGAATGTTTATTTTATTTATTTTACTCGACGTTTCGAGGATCGAAAGGAAGAGTACTGTGGAGATGAAGAAAAGAATTCAGTATGTATAGTTCACGTACAGTAATTAGTTTGCATTCCAAATATACTGTCATAGTTGGAAACCTAAATTTTCTAAATCACCTTCCAGATGGACCTTTGAGCAGCTCCTCCCCATATAGATATGCAATAACTTATTATAAATTGACAGAGAACGATATGAATTGTTTGTAGATGGTTAGGATTAACGACAATACGGAGCTTCTTAAATACCCATGTCAATTTTCTAACTCGAAATGTTAAAAGATCGATATGCGGTCTCCACGTTAATTAGTTGTCAATTAACGTCATAGTTCAACGTTATAATTCAAATCGTGATAATTTATAATTTGCCTAGAATTGGTAAATAATTTGTTAGTTCAAACGCGATTAGTCTTGATCACTATGCACTAATCATATTAATGAATTCTGAATGTTATTCGAATTTCTGTTGTTTTCCTTTAATAATGCGTATATATGTACACGTGTACATCGTAACTTTCCTTTTCGCTTAACATTAGTCTGGCGATAGTATGATTGATGTACATTCCTCCACTATAATGTTCATAAAAGTGTTTGCCCATTATTGTGTTATAATTTTCAAGTTGTCATTTAATATCTTATATTATACTCGTAATCTGAATAAAGGTATTTTGACGACATCATTATTTTATAAATTCTGAAATTTTCAGATATAGTAGCAGACAGAAGATATAGTGTATAGTAACAGACCTATGGTAGATACTTTATGGGCGACGTTTCTCTATAAATAGGAGAGTATTTACGAGTATATTAATTTTGCATTTAATGAATTTTTGTTGGTGAATATTATTAAGCAAGACGTTCGCAGCTTATTCTGTAAGTAAACAAATGCGTTAAATGGATACTTTTAATACGGACTCTAGTATGGAGAATAATACAGTTGGATTCATATGGCGTGGATTATCAAGAAAATAAAAGTGAAAGTAACAAGAGAGATCTGAAACGATTGATTCACGTTGCTCAGATAAACATTAGTGTTATCGTGGGTACTTTATTTATTTCGTGTGAATTGAACATTTTTATCATTTCCAGAAGCATTCCTGACCAAATTATGCCTCAAAGTTAGAAAACAAAAGAGCAAGACATGCAAAGCACAAAAAATCTTCGCTTTGAAACTTTTGTACGATATCGTTATTTCCATCTGTTGTCAGAAACTAGATGGCATTGAAGATATCGAGTTGCCGCTCCCGGTTTGATTCAATTGAATCGATTCTATAAAAGAGTTGAAACGATTGCGTTCCGTTAGAGTTACAATTCCAATATTTACCTTATGTATTATTATAAGAAATGAAAGCAGTAATAACGCTTTACGGCCATCGTCGCATTACAAAACGAAAACAGTAGTGGAATTAGAAGCTAATTTTAAAACATTTTTTTAAAAGTATTTGAATTATCTTCATCAATTCGCTCGATGGAAAAACATTAATTGTAATTTTTATTTTATTTGGTTTTTATTTAATTTTAAGCAGTACAAACAGAAACAACGGAACGAAACAATACAATTTGATAATGATAATAACGATAATGTAATGATAAACATATAATGATAATGTAATGTAATTACGATAATTTGTGTATTCCTTAGGTACCTATGAAATTAGTCGCTTTATATGGAAAAATTCAAATAGGTATATTATTTTAAATGCAAATTAATAATTAGTCGAAGTTATTGTCCATTATTATTAATGCATTTTTGCCATTTTAATAGAAGTTTACTGATGCCTCTGTTATAGAACTCCCGGGGACAGAAACGGATTTTATTTGTGTCGTTACGAACCACGAGACCACATGGTCACGCGGTTCGTATCGCAGGACGGCCTTCTTATGTATTTCTTCAGAACGATGCAGTAGGTACAACGACGAGTTGTGTGTGAGTTTTTTTTGGAAGGACTGAAATACATATATATAGAATGTGTATTTTTTGTGTATACAAATATATAAGACGTGTATAATTTTGGACGAGCGCAGAAGGTGTTTTGAATGTCAGATGCAAAGTTAAATATTTTTTTAAAGCTGAAGTACTGAATTCACTCAGGTCTGCGAGCCGGCTCCTGTTGCAGATTCAATTTTCATTCTGCAATGGCCAACATGGCCCCTCGCGTGCTGTTTATACTTAACGCATGACTTTTAAAATAAACTTAGTTTTTGCATTCAATTCACAACGGGGCTCTTTACTCGTACGTGGGAGCTATATACAATTTATATTTTATAAATATCACATTTACTTTTAAAACTCTATAATGTGTTTTAAAGTGGTGAATTTCCTGCATAATTGACAAACGAGCACATAGTTCACGGAGTGGTAAGTGAATGTTGTTCATGCACATCCGCAGTAAGAGTTAAAAGAAATAAATTGCCTTGTGGTGTCGGCCTGCCATAGAATAACACCAGCCCATCTCTTCCCGTGGGTATAGTAAAAGGGATAAAAAAGCTGCTACCATATACCCGGAGGAACTACACCATTAATAAAATAGTGGACTCGCCAACCCGCTTGGCCAGCGTGGCATTTTAAGGCTTTACATTCCTCATGCACCAGGCAATGTGCATAAAGAGTCCCATGTCTAGCAGTGGATACTGAAATGGCTAGTTGCTATGCATTGCCAGATATGAATTAAGATTGAGTTAAGATTGACGAGCTCGGAGTTTCGGAGATTTCGGACTCTTTGGCTACTTTTAATCATTTCCGAAACAAGGCAGTCTTCATTGTTTACATGAATGAGATGGGGGCAAGATTTACAATCCTCTGGGGTTGAAGAAGGTATAGACAGGCAGTTATCATATGATAGATCCCTATCTATCTCTCAGTATCTATCTTTCTATCCTTCAGTTATCATTTTTGAGAACAGAAATCGACCACAGAATAACCCGAGCAACACTTCTTAATATGGAATCATCACTCTAATATAAAACAGTTCAGAATAATCTTCTACTGATAAATTCATTTCAGTTCGTCTTTTCACAACATTAACGAACGCCTGAGAGGTTTAATTCACCAGTCACTATAATTAGTATTAATTAATCTGTGCTGTCCAGCACACTTAATACACACAGACCACCAACATTGTCATGTATCTTATTAATAACACAATTAAACTTAAAATCCCGTGCATCATGTATTAGAACTCTTACAGAGGTGCCCAGTATACAATAAAGGAATCTCGATTGCCCGTGGCAAATGAATCTCGTCATAGCGGCACATATCCTGTTTCCCTCTCAGTCACCAGGCTAACTTATCACGTTCTAAATAAATACAAACACGGCTAACGAAGTGCCGAAGGAAAGTTGAAAGCGTCTGGAAGGAGTGCGGCGTGAAGTACCAAAGGTTTTCGCAGGTTGGTCACGGGTGAGGAAACATCGAAAACCGATGAAAATAGACCATATAGATATCATATCTATGCTGTTCGTTTTAGTATTTTTTGGAATTAATTTAAACGGAGGAGAACAAGTTATACTACAAGAAGTTTACACTATTGAACTGAGTTTGAAAACAGAAAGTTAAGATAGAGGCGAGTGAAACTAGCGGATCATTTCTAAAGTTCTGTGTGTAATTTGCACGTGTGATAGACGCAAGATACATTTCACTTCATATTCATTTAAACAATTAAAATTGTATTCGATTACTTTAAAATTGTATTGTATTACAATGAATTTGAATATTAATATAAATAGAAGCAAAATCGTAAAAAAGAAACATTAAAGTCAATGTCAACAGATATGTGTATATAAAAAAAATGAAAAAAAAAAAGTATATAAACATACCATACCATAGACTTATCAATAGACGTACCGCTGTCACCGCGACATCAAAAATCTCATATTCTAGTATGTGTGTGTGATTTGTTCTAATGTTCGTGTGGGGATGGGGTACATATATAAAATATCTGACAAGCTTCGATATCGATAAATGACATTGGTATTAGATACAATATTAAATACATGTATTGGGTAATTATTAGAATTATCTGTGAACTACAAGATCTGCCACAGATTAAAAGGTCTTAATTACAATTTGTTTAATAATATAAGAATAGGTATTTAATTATAATGTAAAACTTAAAATTATTTAACTTATTTAAATTTCATGTTTATAGCTTCAGCTGTTTCGGCTCGGTGATAATGAGTCAGGCAGTCAGCACATTGCCATTTTTCACAAAATACTGAATTAGTTGGAAATCTAAAACAAATAATAACAATTCTTAGTTTATGGTAAAAATGAATGATTATTGACTACCTAATGTGTAATTTTCCAGACCAAGTTCACGCATGTACATTCCGGATTACTAAAATATGTAGTATTTATGAAATTGTTTACGTGTAAGTTACTAATAAAAGAGAACGCTTCCACATGTTAATATACTGGCATAAAATGAAAAAAGACGCAAATACTATGAAAGGATGAAGACGGATTTTCATAATGTAAATGTAACCTGTATAAGTATCAAAAACTTCAAAATCAAAAAGGAATTGGATACGCTCTAACACATTCAGAGTGCATTTAATCCAATTATACACCGGACATTTTTATCGATAAATTTTATCGACATAATTAACATTATATTAACGGTTTATGCACTTGTGTAAACAAAGCGTAATTTTTACATATTTATAAACTAATACTTATTACAAATTATAAGAAATATAGAAATAACTATAGATATTCTCTAATAGCAATTGTTTTGATTGACAAAACGTAACTATATTAAAGAGAAATATGATTGAAAAGTTTAGTGTCCTATTTTATATTTACCTATGAAAACTGCATTTATTTGAATTATTACATTTTGTAACGTTGCAATTGTAAACAGCACAAGATGCCATGATTGTAAACTATGTTATTCTCATGTACACTAAGAAATGAGCACAAAATTTTAAAAATAATTGAACCACTTCGTTTGACCGACCGTTGACCCCTTAAAGTCACTGAAATCGTGTGTCATTTAACAATTCCTGTCGACTGTTTCTCGCTTATACTGAACGCGCTTTGATTTATATTCTCTTTCACATGTTCTATATATCTAGTAGCAGCAGAAATATTAGATCTGTGTTACATACCTACTGAGTATCAAACTTACAGTTACATACGGTATCAAACTGAGATGATCAATGAATCCTTATTCTTATAGTAGTAAACTAATGTAATCACATACTAATGCTTAAAGATGCGAAAATTTTAATACAGCCGATGGTAGGAGCAATGAATTTATTAATGTTAACGAACCTCTCGCCACTTCATTAAATCATATCTGACCGAGCGGCTAAAATGTATTTGGATGCGACAAAATAGGTTATTTTTGACTTTCGATTTCTTTGAGCTTGTCCCGTGAGTTATGATTAGGTCAGTAACCTCCCTTATCTGCTTATATTGTCACTTTTATCTCTCCTTTACGGCCATGCATTCTTTAAAATGTAATTTGTGACAAAGTATAACATTCACCTAATAAAAAAAAACTTCAATAATAATAACAACTAAAGGTTATAACAATACTCTTTCGAGTATTGCCTTTCACCACCGACCTTCTTGCTGCTAAATCCTAAACGACTGGCCGCTAATGAAAAACCTAAATTCAAATGCACTTCAAACTATTTGACTCGCTTGCTTTTTAATTCATTCTGCTGTCTAATTTTCGATCTGTAAAGACGACTATTACACTTCGGTAAAACCTTCTGTATCTCTATATTTGTGAATATCTCATAAAATGTTTCAAATTGCGCCTGTTACTGTTATTCTGCCGTATAACTATCTATATATTTGTAAAAAAAACATCATATTAGGTGTTTCTTTATTATTTTGATACTTCCATTATTTAGTCCTAGTTCCCAGTAGTTACTTATTTCTTTAGAACTCCTCTACCGTCCGAGTAACGTCGCAAGGTTAAGATCATTTGTACAAAGACATAAATTTGTTTATTTATTTCATCACTCTTCTCTTCTCTCTTCTAAGTGTTCTTCTCTACTCTATATTTGTAAAATGCAACGTCTGTCTGTCCTTCTGTATATCTGTTCGTTTATAAATTGGATTATCCTAGATGGATTCCTAGAGCCGCGGAAGAAATGCTTGTACAAGTTTCTAGCGACCAGTCTTAGCTTCGTTCAGGTGGCATGAAGATTTCCCCGGGAACCCAAACATGACAGTAGTTTATTTGAGTCTACCCTTACCTGTGTATAAATAAAAAAACTTAGTCTATAATATTAGTATAGAGAGTAACTTTATACATTCATGTGGGTATTGTAGATACAGAACCTAAATAAATTCGTTACGTTCATTTAAAACTCTTACAAAATGTTTATTTCAATTCCGTATATTTTTGGTTTAGGATTACACATGTTGTAACGAGGCGCGTCTGTTTGGGCCTCTCAAAATCATTAGCATCGGTTGTCAAGTTAATAATGAGAATTTCACTCCTGTTCCCGTCGAAATGTTTATGGTACTTCAATTAACATTTTTGTTGAATGATTAAGAGTGTCGTTTGTATGTGACATCATAGATTTTATTTACGTACAATGTTGGACATTAACATCAATGTTACGGACTTAGAAACTTTAAGACGGGTCGCTATTGATAAAAATCTTTCTGATGTAACACCTACTTATATACTCTATTAATTGACGCATGAGATATAATTTAAATAAAAACATAATATAGAAATAAAAAATTAATATAATTGACTCTGTTTTATTTAAATTAGAGCCTAGACTGAGTCTTTTGATCTTGTTTAGCTTCTATCTAGTCTAACATATAGGTTTTAACATACAAGATTAACCCCAGGAATTTGCTAATGATAGGAATTAAGCTTTAAAACTACTACTGCCTTTTTTGTTTATCTTTTCTCTCATGTTGTGATTAATATGGTAAGCCCTTTGCTTATCAATTTTTTTAAACGTTCCATTGCAGGGCACAGATCTATTGAATCACTTAGGGGTTTCGGGTCACGATCCACCATGCGAGCCCAGTGGGGACTGGGAGATACATAATACTCTAGTTTTGTTCCAATTCTGGAACATGCGTGTTTTTTTTTAACGATCACGATGTTGTCCTTCATCGCTGAGGTAGTGATATCTTTTAAAAATCTGTACTTAAGTTGGAACTCAGCACTACGGGTTCGAAGATTTGAACTCATGACCTCACGAATGAGATTTGTGAATAAATAGCACTAGATTATCACTGCTGTTTTGTTGAGCTTTGCAGTCAACTAATATCAAGATTAATGGTAGAATACTAAAATACTTTAAAGTTAATTTAAATTTAAATTAATTAATTTAAAATTACTTTAAAATTAATATTCTAAAATTCAGTATCCCCTGCAGGACATGGGCCTCTTCATACACATTGTCTTGTGCATAAGGGATATATGGCCTTATAACGCCACGTTGGCCAAACTCCTTCTGAAGTGGTGTAGTTCCTCTGCGCTCGTGGTAGGTAGCGGCTTTGTTATCCTTTAGTCGCCTGTTATAGGAACCACACCCATAAGAAGAGATGTGGTGGTGGTATTCTAAAGTCGCGTGACACCACACAGCACTCATTATATTGAATATATTATATTAAATTGCATATACTACATTCTTCATTATACTATAGGATGAACAAATTTCATCGTCCCGTCACTCTCTCTAATCTTTAATTCTATTTTCCAAATCTTGACTCCTTAATCTTCAATACACATATACAAACTGGCAAAAGTTTGTATATGCGCTGTTTGGCATGTTTCGCAGATGGCTAGGGCGATTCAACACTAGGTGAACTGTCTATAGATTTCTACAACCGAAACTTAGTTCTAAAAGTAAATGAATACAATAGCTAGTGTAATGCAGTTTTATTAAACAATATTAATAAAGCTCTAGTGTCCTTTTGTAATTTCAAATTGCATTAGTTTGTTGCATGTCTGCGTTTGTTATTTAAAGCCATGATGTAGTCCTAATCGAATACGGCTTGTATCTCTTTAACAAGAGTGACAGGACCAACAAGAATTGACTTCGCACGCTGATTGTGGTTAGGAATCTTAGGGTTAAATGATTTGACTTTATCTTCGACTCTATCTTACCCACTAGTTAACCAATCTTCCATCTCATCATCTGAATGAGTTACGAGATTGCATATTACATTTCTTACGTTAGTCTCTTATACTGTATTGAAATCGATATTTCTCGAACAATTTATTTTTCCGTCGATTTTTTAAAGTCGGCTATATCTCTTTTATGTCAAGAGGATTTAGCCAAAGGCGTCTTGAGCGAAGGAATGCGAAAGCTGTAACATTTCATACGATCCTCTTTTCATCATTGAAGTATTATTCTAACAATTACTATTGTTGTTCAGCCTTGGGCTTATTCGAAGTGTTTAACAAAATGAATTTCCAAATACTGTTTATTTACGTTGGATCTAGGAGTTCTTGTGTAAACAGATCCCGCGCTCGTCATTTCAGCTATACTATTGTAGTGTTCGTTAACATCTCGCTTGATAGTTGTCACGATTTCTATGAGGATTCAATTGATTTCAAAACATATCGGTATAAATGTCGTGCGTATGTTTGACTACCGAAACCCACGATTCGCTTGGCCTTGGCATAGTTCGGAGTTAATCCGATTTTGATACTATTCCATTGCAACTTTGTATTCATATCAAAATGTACATTTAATGATTTTTTTATTTTGTGGTGCCACTGAACTCTATGTGTTCTGTTTCCCAACATTGTTTATCATTTTGACGGCAGATGTAAAATAAAGATGATATCACATTATTTACAGAGTCTCTTGGTTTATTACTTAATTAATGTATATTGTGATATAAAAGCGGCAGGATTTTGGGTTATAATTGAGATAAAGCAAAGTTTGATGTCGTAATGTGTTTAAATAGAAGCTACGTGTCGTAAAGTTAATCATGTGAACTATAAGTTTAATAGTCTCATTTATGCGTAATAAAACCCACTATAAAGTATCAATGTGTCTGATGCTTGCGGCTTTTGATTCAATGAGCTTAAATTCGGGCACAATTGGTTTCATGGTCAGACGCGACCGTAGAGAATCGGTCAAATTGATACTACAAAAGATTAAGCGCATTCCAAGTATGCATTTTAAATGTGTCTTCTCTATTTCAATCGTGTCAGAAAATTGTGAGTATAAAGCACGAGTTCTTCATTTCTGTGTTTAAATTATTTTGTCATTCTATAACTCCCATGGTTTAATATAGTTAGTTGAAGTATTAGGTAAATCAAAAATATATCCGTTTTTGCTCCCATAAAATTTTCAAATTAACGTCGTTCAAATTTTTGTAACCGTGAAAATACAAACACATACATGAGTAGGTATAAACCCTTATTTCTATACATAAAAATACTTATAAATTTGGGTAAATATAGTAAGTTTTAAAAGAACAGAAGGTTCTTTGGGTACCTCAAATTTACTATTGTTTCGGGTGGAGTAAGAACGGCTATTGAAATTTAAATAACAATTTAAGTAGCTGTGAGAGAAACGTTAAAAGGCAGTTCTGAGCGCGTGGCTCTAACCGCGGCCGGCGACTCCTTGTTTGCTTGTAACCACAAAATTATGCGCTCGAGCGCCTTAAAATGAGGCAGCCTTGAAATGAGAGTTACGGGGTTTACACTATATGACAGATATAGGACTTTTCACACTTTTAATTATACAAAAAAAATATAAAGGTAATGAGTTGGGGTGAATGTGCTCTTTCTAAAAAGCGGGAGTTGGTAACAAATAATGTGTTGAAGCGTGATTTTTAAATACGCTTTATCGAAGCATCGTGATCGTGATGATGAGTCGGTCGACTAATGATCCACCTCCACCCATGGTCCTACCAACCTTTTGGTTATACGGACCAAATCGTCGGGAAGTACGCGCCGTTCGCCTGCTAGGGCTATGTTGCGGCGCGTATCTGCTCTGCCTCCCTACAAGTATTCTCTTTTGCCTGTGTCCCATAAGCACTCTCCCCTTTCTGGGGCTGTTCTACTCCACTAGACGATGTACTTCAGTGCCGAACAGCTCTTTCGAGCTCCTTTTTCTGTGCCATCGGTGTGCAAACTCTCTGAGCCCGCGGAAGTTCGCTTCGGAGGAGACGAGGTCGCAGTAGTATGCCGGTCCCTCCTCCCGCCGTACAATCCTCTCTAGCATGCTCCGTCGATCTTCCTCGTATAGAGGACAGGACCATAGAACATGGTACAAGTCCTCCTCTGCTATGCCACACTTACACTGACTACTCTCACACAGCTTCATATCATGCAGTCGCTTTCGAAAGCGGCCATGCCCAGTAAGTGTCTGGGAAGTTTCATAGTCCGATTCGACCCAACGCGACTTGAGTCGAACCGCCACGTCCGGGAAGAACCTGAACAGCTCTCTGCCCTTGCTCTCGCCAACCCACCTTTCCTGCCAGCTAGCCACTGTCTCGTTCCAAATGGCCTGATGAATCTCAATATATGGTCAATAAATGTAATTGTTACATGGTATTCTCTTCACTATAAGTTGATACTGTCCAGGTTCGAGACCGTTTAGCGAGAGCTTATTGAATTGTTTCTTGATTTGTTATTCAAGAACTTGACATGCGTACTGATTCAGGACATGTGATCCAATATGTCATTTGCATAAGCAAACAAATTAAATACATTACTCAGTTGAAATAATGAACAAAAATTTAATTATGTTAGTAAGTTCGCTTTATTTCACACTGGAGAATACAGTTAAAGTGACACAAAAGTTTAAATAAATAGATATACCTATAAAAGGTGGGCCTTATCGCTTAAGTGATCCCTTCCAGGCAACCTTTGTGCAGGGGGAGATGTATGCGAATTCAAGAATAGTTAGATGGTGCACACATTACTAGAAACAAATATGTAGCAAAATATTTATAAACATACTATGTACCAATAAACCAACAAATAAATTCCAAATAATAATATTAACATATTTCTTGATAAATCAAGAAGATATAATAAAGACAACACGACTTAAACAATGATAATAAGAGTCACTAAACCGTGGACGAAGCAAGTGGAAGAGTAAAAATGAGAGGGAATTAATAAATTAAATTAAGTTAGCATTTACACTTGAATAACACTAAATAAATAACTCTACACTGGGTGGAATAACACTAGGATTCCTCGAGTTTGCTGATAAATATTTATCTTTGTATTTAAACTACTGAGTGTTCAACTGAGAAACGAACCCATCGGTCATAAATGGCTTCGTCTTCGACTACCCATCGAACGCACGCACCAGCGGGTCTCTGAAGACAAGCATGTTTCCAAAGACACACCGATCTGAGACTTTTAATGACAGAGGTCTCCTCTGTCATTAAAAATTTTATGTCCTGTGGAACCCACCATTTCGTGTACTTATCTAATAATATTGAAAAATTCACAAGTATTTTTATCTAGTAGAGAGTTAGTTCCCTCCAAAGTTAAATAATGCCTAAAAATTAAATATATATATATATGAAATATGTATAGGTATACAAAAATATCAACGGCTTACTAGTGGATCTTTGGAGACATGTTTGGTTTCGGTGGCCCAGTGGGTTGTTGAAGACGAAGCGTCATAAATACTGTCCATCATAAACTTTAAATGATGGTCAAACTAAAATACGGGTGCTAAGAGACGGCTTAGATCTAAATATAGACCGCAAATGAGTTTCGGAATCAACTGTGAGGGGTAAATTTTTCTTTGCACAATGATTATAGCAAATTGCAACTAACGGATGCTTTCGATCTGTTTTTGTGGAAACATTCCTCATTAAAACTGAATATTTTGCTGTGACTTCGTATTTTGGTAAAAAACTGAGATTTCTTGTTGGCAACTCGACAAATTGTTGTGTAAATAAATTATTACTTTAGCGGGAAGAAATTTTATTACAGTGTTATATTTTTGAAAACAAAACCTTATTTAGGTACATTTTAAGAATGCAACATTGTGGTTTACATAACAATACATAGTAATAGGTTTACATAAAATAGTTCCAAAATTGAAAATATTCTGAGTAATCATTATTACTTTTAAAATTTACTTTTTTAACCCTCATGTTATACAACTTCTATTATTGTGATTATTTATCATAATATTTTGATCAATAACGGAACAAAAATAGTACAAAACGTTTTATGCTAAAATGCTAATTTAGTGTCCTATACGTATACGACTTTCTATACGTATACGTTAGATTATGTTTGGCTTGCTTGAATGCCGTGGAAAAGTTATAATTGATCTGGATAAAAGTATCTTAAAAGTTAACCCAATACATAAGCTATAACTATGCCAAAATTTCATAAAAATCCAATGGCGTTTGCGTGATGCGCATTCATACAGACAGACTAAAGAATAGACAGAGTAAAATTCTAAATATTGTTGTCTCTGTCTCCGGTACGTTTTTTTTTTCTAAACATATTTATTGTTTAATATTTGCAGACACGGCTTCGTACGTTTTTATTATATGAATAGATTTTATTATAATGTATAGATGATGTTTGCGCCATTCTCATTATATCCATAGATGCAGTGAAAACGACGTTACTACTTACTAACTACTTAACAAACATTTAAAGACACTTGATACGATTATGTCACACACTCAATCCATCACGTAATTATGATCAGGAGATGTTCAATCTAGTGAAACTTAATATTAACCCTCTGATGAGTTTATATGAGCGGACGGCGTAAACAGTAGCCGTGGGGATCAGGTGACAATAGCGCCCCCCGGAGTGACGACATTTTGCTACCAATATTTTTTCCAGAAATTTCCGAAGGTGTTTGCGAGGCGTCAGTAATTTATTCCCTTTTTGTTTACGGAGAAACTTAACGTTTCTAATATCTAAAGGAGGAAAGTAAGTTTGTTTATGTAAGAGTTACGAGTACCACAGTTTAAAAAGTAGTTTTCATTTTTCTTCGATATTTATTTTCAGCAGAGCGGTGATAGCCTAGAGGTATCACCGCTGTTCTGAAAAGGTATATAAGTATGGATTTGTATGATTATCAATAGCTAGGCGGTGAGGGAAAACATCATGAGAAAACCCGCATGCACAAGCCTGTTTTTAAAAAAAACTTGAATATCCTATATCTACCAATCTGCACTGGGCATCTGTGGTGAATTATGGTCGAAAATCCCCTAATGATTTAATAGGTGATTCTTATGTCGTCTAGTGGGACTATATATTTTTTTGGATTAAAGCAGTTTAATCTCGTAATTCATGGGAAACCTTTAAACGTCCAAAGATTCCGTCCGAAGCCATTTGGTCAAAATATTCCTAGGATCTCAAGTATAAATAAATATTCACCTATGATTCTGAGTTATTCATATGTACATATACTCTTATTATACAAATATTTTTTGCACAGCACTCAAACTTTGCCAAATTTAAATATTTGCTAAATACAAAATATACAAAAATATATTTCTATAAAGAAATACGCACTTTTTAAAATTATATTATCTTTGAAATTAATTAGAAAATTCTTTTATCGTATAAGGACTTGTATAACTCAAGAGAATTAAAGCTGAATTGTAAACTTTATACACATTAAGACTACATTACCTACCAAAGCGGAACGGAGATGTACAGGTATCAACCAAAAGGATCGTTTGAATTTTATTACCAACTTTTTTTTTCGAAATAGCTTAATTCTTGTGGCCCTAGTGGCCTTTCAAGAGTCACCGGTCGTGTTTAATTTAGGGCGAGCACAGAAGGCGCTCAGCCAGGAACAAAATGTGTGTTGTAACGAGCCTAAGGGCTCCCCTGCCGGTAAACCGGCGGAAGGAACGGACGTCGGTTTAGGGCGTTGCACTGAGGGGATACCGCGGGATCGCGAGTCTGTGAGAAGCGCCCTGGCACGTGCCGATACCTGGTAAAAGTGTTGGCTGAGGGCCGGTGTGTGTTGACGGTGTATAGAGGGGGGACGTCCACGTCTCCGCCGGCAGGGACGGTGTATCTGTGTAGTCTATGAGTATAATGTAAGAACTGCATTGGCAGCAGTGATTGGGTCGTCGGGGTTGTCTAAGACGTGCCGTGGACGACGGTAGCGGGGAGGGGCATAGGCAACGCCTTATCTGGGACATAGGTGAGAGAGGTAACGATCAGGGGGTTAGGATGATGCGGAATCGCGTCATAGTATCGTCGGGCGGTGTCTTTCATGTATTTGACGATGGAGGGAAGTTCCAAGTCCTTATGGAGGTCGACATTGCGTGAGTACCATGGGGCAGCCACGGCCTTACGCACGAATCTATTTTGGAGGGTTTGGAGAATTTTGATGTTGGAGGGAGCTGCGTGTACGAACACAACACTAGCGTAGGTCATTATAGGTCGGACGAGCGTTTTGTATAATGTCAACTTATTTCTAAGCGACATTTTACTTCTCCCGCCTATGAGGGGGTTGAGGCGAACGAGTACGAAGGCGGCTCGATTCCGGACGGTTTTAATGAGTTCTCAGAAGGTCAGTCTATGGTCTAGAGTGACTCCGAGATATTTGGTCTTCCTAACCAAGGGAATGGTTTGACCGAAGAAGGCTATCGGGAGAGGGGAGATTTACAACCAACGTGATTCAAGCTCTCCTATTGACAAGTCTCCAACTCTGCTCATATTCGCTTAGGTGAACACATAACCTTAGACATATTTGTATCAGCACATTGTACATTAACTGTATTGACATATGCTTGACAATAAGTCACAACATAATGCAACATATTTATAAATCGGCACTTGTGCCACCTCGTTATTTGTCACAGGAGACTTTATGTTATACTAATAAAAACTACAAAATAGGTTTTTGTTGTATTTATAAAACTGTGCAATAAACATTTTCATAAGCAGTCTTTAATGAGTTTCGTTTGCGACGTTGCAATATTCGGCCCTCTGTACAAACAAAAGTAAATCACTTGTCTTTGGAATCAACAGTTTAAAATAAAAGCCCGTGACCGCAGGCTCTATTTACTGCAGCTTCCTCTAGTTAATGACGTCATAAAAAATATAAAATAACCACGTTGATCCGTCGTCACTCAGAAAAAGGAATTTTTCTCCTTGCAGGGCAGTTGTGCAGAAAATTACAATTGTCTGTTTATTTTTAAAAACATGAAACAATTTGTGAATGCAAGGCATTTGAAACAAACGAGGGTCTGAATTATTTTAAAGTACCTAGGTAAATCTTTTTAGGAAATATTTCTTTTTTCTCCTTTTTTAACTTTTGTCTTATCACATGTCAGTCTCATAATATAAATATAAATACATACAATAAAGAAATAATTAATAAGCAATACAAAAAAAAACTTATCCCACAAAGGAAGTTCGCAATTCTATAGTACAGGCCATATTTATATGTTGAAAATTAGGTTCTGCAAGAAATATTTCTCACTAACTATGTATAGATATAGTGAAAACATATAATATTTCACTTCCTCCACATAAAATAATAAGTGGTTAAAACATTATGTGGGTTAAAGTCACGAAAATTGTATTACATCACTTAATATTACCCATTAACACATAACATTAATGTAATTTCTCATACTTTGAGTAAAAATCTATTTAGTCCAAAGATGTAAAAGTAAAGCAAAGACGTGTAAATAAAAAATGGTAATCAAAAATTTCAAATTTATTTGACTCGCGCTTACGATTGGACACTGATCACAATTTATAGCACATTGAGTGGAATAAGGGAAAACAGATATCCGACTCTATTTAAGATCTTGAGAAATAATTTTAATACTATATTGAATTGAAATGAGCATAAGACGATTTTTATTACTATGGCTTTTATTGATACCGAGTGAATTAGATTCTCATAAGTCGACGTTATCTTATTTATTGATCAATAAGAACGTTATATATTAATCGTGGATTGACACATATAGTTAATTGCTACTATAAAACTGTTTTTAAAAACATTCGCTACTAATTGTAGGATATTGCAAAATGCAAAATAATTTGTAGTAATACATTCTCTGTATAGTTTTTGACATGTGACAAAGTTCACATAATGGAACTGATTTCTGGACCCCATGAAAGGGGTCTTTGATATTCTTTTCCGGATGTTGCAATTGTCATAAAAGTAGACAGGGCGCACGTGAGCTCAGCACAGTCACCTAAACACCTAGTGTATATTTATAATTGGTATACTGAAATAACTTATGTGAATATAGCTGTGATGGTTTTCAAACGTTTTAAAAGGGTATCACCCCCCCCCCCGTCCCCCTCGAGGCTTGAACCCCTCTCTTTTTCCTTTTCCTGAGGTTTAATGTGTGTTAGTTGTGTCGAATGGAATAAAATATATTAAAATTATAAAACGAGTTTCTATGGTGATAACAAGTGGATAAAAATTAAAGAAACCATGGAACGAACCCACTAAGGTCACCTCAAGACACAACATTAGTCACGCCACTGTTAACTGTCCCAATTTCCGCTGTTTTATTCAACCTGAATACAATATTTACTAATTTTACTGTCTTAGCATCTGAATGGTTTCGCATTTAAGAAGATCTAATAAAATAAAACAATAATAAATAAAATAAAACAATAATAATAAAACAATTATGGTATTATTTTCTTAATAAGTCGTTCCAATTGTTATCTTGTTCACTTGTATCGTCGTCTGTTAATACATCCACGTGGCCAGTTAGTCATATGAAAAACGGCTGGACTTCACTACATACCTTTTCATACTCATTATAAATATGAATGTATATCTATTTAATATGAGATTAAAAATATTTCCTTGAGACATTAATTTTATTAGTCTAGCTAGGGGGATGTAATAACACAAATATTATAGGATTCTAATAAGACACTAGATAAGATAAAATTAATTTGAACGATGCCACTTTATTCTCATAAGATTCTGAGCTAGCAAAATTTTATTGAAGAAATATAACAAGCAAATATTTATCTTGTTTATTTATTTTACTGGACGTTTAAATGTTTAAATAATATAAACATACGCGTTTTAATAGATAAATTTGTGAAAAACGCGAAAGTCTCGAAAGTTAACAAGCAACAAGTCCTGCTAGCTTAATGCGCATACTTTGGCCTCCCGCTTGCCTAGACAATTCGTTCCAGCCATGCGTGACGAAAGAACGCCGCACGCCGTCAAGTCCCGGCCACGCGTGATGCCAGCATAACTTTGGATTATCACTCCCACCAATACAACAGATACATACCATTCAAACAATTTTAACCTTTTAAATCAAAATAATAAGAATCATGATCACGGTAAAATTTATATTGCTGAAATTGAGGAGTTTGATACGAAAGTGCGTCTAACTAGTACGAAATTAGTCAGAGACACTAGATTTATGACGGAATAATGATTTGGGTTTATAGGGGAGCATGATATGCATGTTTTGTAAGACCAAGTTCCTCTAGAAGTAAAAGTGGAAATGAATGAAATTTGAATACAGTTCACGCAAACATATTTCAATGATTTTTAATATTATTTTTGAGACAATTAGTATTGTCTCAACTAACTAGTGTAACTAGTGTTAATTACTGATATTGTTGGTTCTTATTTTAAATTGTTTTTATTAAGTCTAGTTGAAATAATAAGGATAGTTGCCCCGTCTGCATATCTGCCACCTGTACTTTAAAAAATACCTTTAAATAAGTATGGTTTCTTATTGGTCTTATAATGTTCTTCTTGGAGTATTATAGTCAGTAACAGGTTAAACTATATCCATCGGTACTTTAATAAAGGTTTTGAGTACATTAACGTGTTCTTGACTGTGTGTACAAACTAGAGAAATTCTATCATTCGAAAGTGTACTAGTAAAGGTTATAAGTAAACGCTCGCCCCGAGTAGCAAGCTAATGCGTGAACCACGAGCGGGAGACGCTTGGGGGGAAGCAAGCAGCTGTTTAATGGCGTATTGACATCCTTCAGAAAGTTAAGCTCTAGGTAAATGTCTGGCTGACCAGAGCATTCATACGTAGTACAACGACACAGCAAGCAAATTTGTCATTTTTTATTGAGCGTTCACTGCCAAATATACAGGTCAATAAATAGTTTACACTCGATGTTTGATGTTCTGTTACAATAAATGCTTTAGTTTATAAGCTCATTTAGAATGCATGATATTGATCAATCTGAAAATCGCTTTGTCATTAAGAAAATTCCAAGAAAAAATATACTCCTACATAAAAAAAAATACGATAAAAGTTTTCTACGTTTGATAAAATAAAGCGTTAACATTAATGACCCATACCTAGACTTTATTTTAAAAATGTTATTTCTAATTAAGATATACTAACAATATAAAATTAAGTAATCCTCAAAGATGACCGGAAAAAAGGGTGCAATTAAAGCGGCGTTTGATTTAGGCGCGTATTTATTTTTCGCAATGGAACCCCCCGATGTCCGGAACAAGGGTCGGACCCACAAGACAGGAGACACCATGCGTAGAGCGATTCGATTAGGGTGCAACACAAGGGAGAAGCTGACGGTGCAACGAATCATACGTCACATATAACTTTGCCAATAACTTTGAGTATTTTAACTTGTATCGTTTCTAACATAACGTTCAAAATCAGTGAAAACATGTTTTTGGAAAGGCATTGGAATGTTCATTCAGTACGTCATTTCATTTCATACACAACACTCGCAAAATAGATCGGTGACGAGTGCCTGTGTGCGCGAGCGCGTATACCATTTCACAAAAATGAAATTGCTTCATATTAGGGACACATTTCGGCTTTTACTTTAGGAGATTGCTTGAGGGTCCTGTTATTACATTGCGTAAGCATCTCTACAAATGTAACGCTCTTAAAATAACGCATGAGTAACGTCGTGAGAACGACCATTGTCCTAAAAGCAGAACTATGTCGCTTGACTAAAAACAAACGGTTATTACGGCGCTAATAGAACGCTACTTTGTTTTATAGAAAGTGATGAAAAGGTCTAATTGAACGTCGATAATTTTAGACATTTGCCGAGAAAAGAGGCTAATGGTGCCAATTTGTGATGTCTACAGGCTATTAGCGTTGTACATGAACGTAGAGGCGCATTCACCGCTCTCG
Source organism: Sesia apiformis (assembly GCA_914767545.1). Lineage (NCBI taxonomy): Eukaryota > Metazoa > Arthropoda > Insecta > Lepidoptera > Sesiidae > Sesia > Sesia apiformis. The sequence goes on from OU611958.1 coordinate 6,716,241, forward strand.
ATTTTGACAGTATAAAATGTCGTGAGATGGCGCCACGGATTACTGTGCGAGCGTCACGATCAGAACACGTGAAAGACTTAATAACAGCCATAGAGAGTAAATAAAGCATAAATTATTCCATTCCGCAAGAATTCAAGTTTTATTTGCCTCACAGACTCAGATAAATCTCCCCTTTACAATAAAATAAAATCGAGATAAATTACATATAGGTACATAAATATGTGTATTTATGAAGAAACCCTATTGTACCTATACTATTCAATACCTATTGTATAATATAATTCTTATTTCTAAAACATATCCCGTAGTCACAAATAACAGATTAATGTTTTATCAGCAAGTTCATCAGTTTCCTGCATTGAATACGAAAAAATGAAATTTGTTTAGTACGAGTTGAATTGAAATGAAATGAACGGCCCCCTACAAAGTAATATACAGAAGGGAGTGAGGTTGGGATAGTTACGGGTTGTTCTTATCTAGATGTAAAACTGGAGGATTGTGGATTGTAGTGAGGGGAAGGGTGGGTGAAAGGGATACGGCCCGGCTCACTTGAAAATAATTGAAGTTAAATTTGTTCATTCAAATTAGGCAAAGCTCGCTTCGATTGGTTTAAGGGAACCAAAAGGACAGCGTATAGAAATATACTAAAATATGGTTTATATTTCTATTTTCTATCATCAACTTACGCTAATACTGTGTAGTAAATAATAATAAACCATTTATTTGCTAAAAGGTGGTAATAACAAGATGGAGATATTTAACAATAGTTTTTCATAAAAATGATATGTAATATTTAAATGCATAAGTGAATTTGACATAAAAGAAATATTGCCTAATAATCGATCGTAATCAGCCAGTTACGATATTAAGTATCGTATCGTAACCTGCCCTTTATCGTCCAATGCTAGACATGGGCCTCCTCATGCACAAGATTGGCCAAGTGGGTTGGTGAGTCCAGTACTAGTTCTTCAGGGCTTGTGGTATCAACTTTGTTAGTTTGCCGATCATCTTTACCTACACCGCATATACTTTGGACATATATTGTACATGTCGATTTCGTACATATATTTTGTGTCTAGTTTCTATTTAAAAAATTAACATCCTAAAGTGAAAATATATTTCCAACAGATTAAAGCATTAGCCCATTGAAAATTCACATTACTATGCCCAAATGCAATTGGACATCAACAATTAGCCACAGAACGTGTTAAAGCGTACTTCGCACCGACAGTTTCAATTGTACGCCTCTCGTTCAGTCCAAATTAATAGGGAGAAACGGGTATTAGGGACTGAAGATGGGTCAAGTGCTTAACTAATCACCTCTTCAAACTACATACGCTCAAATTCTAACAATTATTTTTTGATTAAAGTGCTATTCGCAAACTCTATGCAAAAATAACTCTCGTATTGTTTCGTTGATGATACTCAAGACTGTCATACCTATAATCAGTGTTCCCACGAATGACAAGTTAAGTGCACCCAGGAACGTTATTATAGTAGAAAGTCTGACAGAGTCACGTCTGCCTTAGTTTGCATCTTAAACTTTCCCACTATCTGGCTTAGCTGCAACTGTCGCCGTTACCCGATATGGTCCTGTGAAACGAGTCATTAGCTCACTGGAATGTTTTACAATGGTTTCGATACAAAATATTCGCAACAAATGCTATTCAGTTTTCATTGAATGTGGATTTTCCACACGTGTGGGCGTGGGAATAACATCACAAAAAGTAACCCAAAAGTGCGACGTTATATCAATTGCATAACAATAAATTCAATATCGGTTACGAAATATCTGGATTTTGACTGTTCATTTTATGTTCAGGTAAAAAGGGAAAGTGATTGTTCCATTTGAAGTTTTTCTACAGTTTGACATAGGTAAGAAATCACCCTATCATTGTCATGCCATTGACAGTACGAGAAAGTTGCGTAACAAAAATACATTTTCATACGCAAAATCTAGAAACAAAGATTTAGAAAAGATTTATATGTAATCAGTTAATCAGGCATATCACGTATCGGCTTAGAGAATGGTAAAAGCAGGTGACCATTTTATTTTTAACTTATAGCCCAGGTGATATGTAAACAAGTGTTAAAAAATCTGACCAGAATTGAGCACCTGTCACGAAAATTTTGATACATGATATTGGTACAGATGTTACATAAGCATTTCTGTTTGAACAGGTTGTTGTGGCATATGTTTAAAAACTTGAGATTGTTTCGATTGAGCTTAAATATTAAAGACTATTTTTAATTACTTAATGTTTGGATGTTCAATTATCGGCAATCTGCGAAAGTATTGATTTAATTTTTCGTGTATATGGCCCAGGAATAACTTCCCCGTCTAACTTCTAGTACTTGAAATTTAATTAATCAGTTAATATTTTTATTTCCCAAAATATTTATATTAGTTAATATTTATATTTTATATAATATGCGGAAATCCTTTGTGCTCTAATTTTCGGAATCATTTCAACCGTGAATATATATTTTACATTCAGTCCTTTAATCGACATAAATCTTCATTTTTGACTAATTTAATTCAATTTTAATCAATCTGAGCTATTTTCTTTGTCGATTCCACTCCATTTTCTGTCGTAATATAAATTTTAAAAGGAATCATAATTAGTTTTATTTTACTCCAGTTGTAATTATAATATATTTTGTTTTAAATGTAGGTTTCATAGCCAAACCAATATTTATTTAAAGAGCGTTTTTAAATACTTTACCATCGAGAATGACCCGAAGCGACAATCCCTTAATGGTTTTGCTCATACATAAATTTGTAGCCCGTGACCGAGCTAAAACAAACTGCTGACCACCAAATAATTAATGATCATCCACATCTATTTTACGGTCACTAAGTAAAAAAATGTTATTAACAAATCAGAAAAATGTTCATCGTCCCTTAGCGCACCTGCTTCCACAAATGTAAGTTTTTATATTTGTTTTTGTACTAATAACCAATATAATAGACGTGGCAGTATAATTTTCGTTATTATTACTTCAATATGTATTTGAAACATTTTATAAAATTTCACTGGTTTACGTATGTCCGGTATCGACGCCTTTTCTAAAATAATGTCTTTCGTGAGTTATAGTTTTTAATAAAAGAAAATTGCCTATCACGTGAAAGTTTGTATTCAATTAAAATTCCTCCAATGCTCATCGAACAGACAACACTTATTCCAAATTGTTTAACCGTAGCCCTTTCTATGAAGTCATTGTAGTGGGCGTGACGGGGTCTAATGATTTAAACAAAGCTCTTAGTTGCCATGACATGGCGTTCCCCATCATCGGTTCACCTTGGAAGGTTTATTTACTTAAAGAGACTACTTTATTGTCTTTTCTTAAGCTGTAGATCTATACTGCTAAGAATATTTTATAAGTTTATTAACCATTAATCTTTCTCTAGGATATGCAATAATGAAATATAAGCCTCAGCTACTTAGTTTACAATACGATTTCCCTAAACCACCTTTATCATCAGCTTTATTATTAAAAAATCTTCTTCTGTCACTAAAGAAAATAATGAATGTGTTCTAGCAAAGAGCAAAATTGCTACGAGTTTGCTTCAATTATACCTCCCTACGGAGCAGTAAGAACCCTTAAGTACCAATATACATTACGTACACAACTCAAAGATAGTTCTTCACAAGTAGAGCTTGCATGGTAAGCCACTAAAGCAGTAATAGGACTGCTTTTTAAACGCTCGAACATTTTTTAACATCTTTTTGATCTATATCAAAGAAAGAACGGGGGCACCGCTTGAGCTAATCTCGTAAAACTGAAGTACTTTTATTATGTCATTTTTGTATCCCCTCCGTTTTGTTTAGGTGTCTTTTAATATGTTAATTTTTTACCTCTGCCTTTGAGTAACTTTTTGTAGCACCTCTGACATCTTTCAACATTTTTGTACATGCAAATATTGACTGAATAATTTCAAGAGCGATACAAATTTACAACATAATTTGTTATATATTTGATCTAGATTTTATAATACACGAAAATATATATGTATAGTTTTTTAGCTTTTGAACATAACTGATATGTACCAGAGAATACCTTACATACAGACAGGACATACAAACAGTTTTATAATGGTTATAGTAGTCAAATCTGTAGGTGTGACACAAATAAACGGCTTTTCATAGAGGGTACCTTCGTCTAATATAGTATTAATGGCTAAATAGAATCGATGCATCCCTTGAGATGTCCCTCTCTCTTATATTATGACACTATAATATGTATGAGGGCCATTTTATTACTAACCTATCTTGAAGGATGGTGTCCCTTCCGAGGTGTTTGGGAAATTTATGAAAAGGCTTTTTTTACGGTCGCCATATGTCCCCATGGATGGTTTTGTAGTTTTACTACTCTGACAGTAACTACTAGAAGGGAAGTTAGATTGTTATACTTGTAAATAGCCCTCGTTCATGCCTGAAATCGACTGTTGCTAAGTAAAATATCGTGACTGTTAATCGGTTTCTTTACAGGAGAATTATTTAATTTTCATTTACGACACATTTTGCCTAAGGTATGAAATGAAATTTGTTTAAAAATATTTACACATTATGTAATATTTTATACAATTTATACAACAATGTAAAATGTTATTTTGTACATTTTATTAAGCTTCCATTGGTATTAAATTATATTAATTTGATACATGACTGGTCTAGAAAATAGGAGCTCACTAATAATAACTAAGCAAGAAATGGAATTATTCAATCTTATATAAAATATTTATCTAAATTTACATAAAGCGTCCTATAAAATAATTCAGAGGTTTAAAGAGAATTACTGAAGGAATTGCTTAGATTTTCATAATGTTACGTACGTATGACGTTTGCGGCTCCTGGCTCAGCGCTTTCTGCGCTCGTCCTAAACTATACATGTCCGGTGACTTCTTGAAAGGCCATTAGGGCCACAAGAATTTAGCCATTCCGAAAAAAAAAACGTTTGTTTTGCCAGCGATTTCGTTTGCGAGAACTTTACAGTAATTCCCGTGGGAACTTTATAACGGATCGGGATAAAGTGTACTCTAAGTGTTAACCCAGGCTATAAGCTATAATTATGCCCAGTTTCATTTAAATCCGTCGAGTAGTTTTTGCGTGATGCACGTTCAAACAGAAAGACAAAAATTCTAAAAGTGACTATTTAGAATTCTCTAGACGAGTATCTTGTACTTACGTCAGACAAGGCTGTGTTACGATTTTATTATATGTATAGATGTAAAATGGAACATCTCGATTTAGTATATTTGTAAGTCAAACTCTCTAACGGTTCTCGGGACCCGGTAAGTGCTACAGTCAACAAAATCAATTCACTCTTAGTGGAGGAATATGGAGCTCGCCACCTAGTGTGCTCTCGGGTTAAAGAGCTACGAAACATTGTCTCGTTTAAACTGATGGCAATTTAAGTCAATTCAAATGTTAGTGGGGACTATTTTTTATTAATTTACGATGGGCTTCGTGTTGTGTGAATGTATTTAAAAAAAATATCTGTACATGTATTTAATAAAATCGCAACGAAGCCGTGTACATATATTTAATTTTTTTGGAAAGTTTATCTACTAAAGGTACAGAGCCCATTACATTTTTTTTTTGAAGTTTTGTTTTTTCTGTCTATAATTTTTTTTTTGCGTGACTAAAATTACTAGACGTATATTTATGAAACTCGGCAAAGTTATTATAACTTAAAAGTAACATTTAGGGTACTTCTTATCCAGATAAATTATAAAGCTACTGAGGGAAACAAGCTAATCGCGCATAGCTAATCACATTCAACTAAGAGTTTCCGCACGGGCATTATTAGTATATAATGCGTCCCAGTAAGTTACAAAAAAAATATTAAATTATTTTTTAGTGATTAGTGCAATACTTGTTACAAAGAGACCTTGACTGCCAAGAAATTTTATATTCTTTAAAACTGCACTGTACTGAAAAGATTTGTAATAAGGTAAAAAAAGCCAATGCCTATTTTATTAAAAGCATAAGCCTTTGCCGAATCCAGGCCAATAAATACACAGATTCAGTACGATTTCAATTCCATTGGCTCGCACTTCATGATCAGAGTATTTACTCGAGAACGGATTTCACGCGGGATTTGCCTCTTAAATACATGGTGTGTAGAGAAAATAGTAGTTAATCTTCGAACAACACTTAAATTGTGGCTTGTTACACACATAAGCAACACTTGTATGTGTGAGCGTGTCACTTGAATCGGCTACATCATAGTATTCCGCAGTCTCAAATTGATGATTGTGCTCTACCGGCCTCTCCCGGGAAATCACACGGTGTTTGGAAATCCACAACGTGGGCCTTGGTAATTTAGTGGATGCAAAAGCCGCAGATTATTTGAAATCTTCGAGAGTGCGGGTTTCTTAATATTAATGCTTAATAGGAGATGTAATATAGATCGGTAAAGTTAAAGTGAGGTAAATAAAATATCTTTATCGTTACGTTTTTTTTTAATTGAGCGGTGAGCGGTTCCCTCTCGGCGGTGAGGGAAAACATCTTGAGGAAATCCACATGCTCCAAAAATAAATAAAAAAAAAACTGGAGTATATGATCCATCAATCCCCACTGGACCCATGTGGCGGATTGTGGCCCAAAAACGCCAGTGATTTACTAGCGAAAGCCTGCAGTGGGACATTATAGGCTGATACAAGTATTGTTATCCGTGTGTTTTCATGAATGAAAAGACGCGGTTAACGATATTTGTCAGCGGTGAACCGCTGAGCTTGTAATAATTTTAATATGTACTTAAGTAGAAACTCAGTAGTACGGGCCGATTTGAATCTACGACTTCACGAATGGGCGTAGAAAATAGACACCCCCTAGACTATTACTGATATTTATAAATACATATTACGCAATTAAATGTTTAACTGTTGGGAATGACGCTGATCTTTTGTGCTTTTGATAGTTTGTATATTTTAAACGTACGTGTTAGCTGCTGTAGCGTAAGCAAAAATTCATAAAGTAACATGAGGAAACAGTGAGTTGAAGTACTCTTTCCTCCACATATTGTGTAAAATAAAACTCCTGCTCTCAAGATACGAAAAATATCGAAAAGTTTGCACCCATTTGTAGAGAATCGACTGCATTTCCTTTTAAAACTTGAACTTTTATGGTTATTAAAAGTATATTTCAGGGAATTTTCGTTCAGCATTATGGATTTGGAACGCTGATTTAGATTAAACATAATGTGCCTATTATGAATACCACATTTACTTGAGATATCTAAAATTAAGTCGTGAAATCTGTTGTTTCTAAACAAACTACAAAATAAATACAAAAACCTCAATGAGTTTTCCAAGAGAAGTCATCTTTTATCTCAAGATCGTTTGCAGCACAAAATTAATAGAAAACATCAAGCACCTAAATAGTTATGGTAATGAAGTGTAAGGAAAGACGTATACGAATAATTAGTATTTTATTGTACCTCGAAAGAAGTCTGCGCAAAAAGTAAGCGTATTTGTACTTAAACGATTTGTAAACAGAATATTATCTACAATGTGAAGACAATACTGCTTCATGAACAGAACCCATCAATCTAGAAAAATATAATTCATGCCCAACTCTCTTATTACTTCGAATAATTGCAGTGTCACGCTCTCCTTCCAGTCAGTAATAGGTATCGTCTACATTTGTGATTCTGCACGCAAGTTTTAATATACGTGAGCCATTCTTTGCTAATATGAGTGCAGAGCAATATTACAGGCTATGCGCCGACTGAGTGTAGTCCTCACATACAAATGAAGATCGGCATTCCGATACCACGTAACGTGCAGAATATATGGATTCTTTCAGGGTGTTTTTTGCATTCTAGAACACTTTTGCAGTTTTATGAAGTATACACTAGCTCCTACCGGCGCTTTTTCTCACGTGGATTAAGCACCTGTAAAACATGAGATGATGTATCTCACGGATGCGCTCACTTGCAACCTAGACATTATCTTCTCTTGTATTTATTTCTAGCCTCCTAGGGTACCTATATGGCAAATGCTGTTCCTCCTCGTTAGTGTAGCTTCTAAAAAGATCTTCAACTTTACTTTTTTTAAATTACCTCAATATACTGTATTATTATATATATAGGCTTTTACCGTATGTATAGATATAGGCTTACTTGAATTTAGTTTTCTTTTTCTTTTTATTCTTCTTTTTAAGGAACTTTTATGCCTTGGCACATGTCAGTTCCAACGTACCTTAAACTTACATTCTACAACATTAATGTAGGTATCAATATATCAGCCCTAGTGAGGGCTCACGAATCAGTACAAACTAAATGCTGCTCGTGAATTAGGTTCACCTAGTATCTTATGGAACATCATTCCTGTTCAGATCGAGAGCCAACAGCCAAGAGCCAAGAGTGACTAAGGGCTCCCGTTCCTGCTGATTCCGGACACCCTCCACCAACAAGTGTTGGACATCTTCAACATACACCGCTTGAATTTAGTTTGAGTTGGTATCTCTAGATTATCATGTTTTAGTATGTGTCTGTGAGATAGATGGCAGCCGACCAGACCATATGATTGTAAGTAACACAATATTTGTATTACGTAAGACACTATACGTAAGACACTATATAATCGGGAGGGGAAGAGTGCACGCTGCAATCCAACAGCCGCTGGTCGCGCTCGACTGGCCACGTTACCCCTCTCTCACAGAAGACTACCTTGAAATGTACTGCATTTCCCACTTTACTATATTTCCCTAATGTACGTACGTGTTTCGGTAGTGAGTGAGATGTGCCAGAGCCCATTCCCATCCTACCCCTCCCCATTTTTCCAGCCCTTCCTCCAAATCCATTCCTATATCTCCAAAGGTAGGCAGCGCATCTGGGGGCGTGCCAACGTTTGTTAATCTGGACTAATGTTGGCATGTATCATGGATGTCTATGGGCGACAGTGTCCACTTACCATCAGGTGGACTGTATGCTCGGCTGCCGCCTTTGTACATAAAAAAAAAAATATAAGTACTAAATGCGTGGTTCGTATTTGTCACTCAAGCGCTCCCATTATTTTTGAGCTGAGGAATAAGTGACAGTGCAAAACGTCACGCAACCTACTTCCATCTTCATTCTATGGCTCGCTTCAGTTAGGTACTCGTATAAAACATAAGTAGATGTCTAGGTTTGAGTTGTTTTCCTTTTGATACGAGTTTTCTTATCTGTACAAGATTTAGTAACTTCAACTTATTTTAAGTGACTCGTAACATTTAAGTCTCCTAAAATCTTTAGAAGTAATATTTGAAAATCATTTATTATTTACCTTTGAAAGCGTTTGCGAGCATCTTCTAAAGGAAACAAATTTAACGTAAAATTTAAATCAACACAGCGCAAAATAAACACGCTTAAAACTTTTCCTCCACTTGACCGCTTCGAAGGATAGGTTTCATGAAGAAAATTAAAAAAGTTAGTTCAAACAGAGGTGCGGGTAATGTCCTGCAGATTCGCTTTGAGCACGTGCTATGGTATCTCCAATAGGCTTATGATATTATGATTACTCCATATAAGGTTACCTAATGCTTGTTTTTCACCGCCACCAAAAAGTTTGCCTGCATACAGCAAGCCATGTATGACGCGCAATAAGAAATGTACGATGAATAAGGTGAATATGGTTCATGTTGACGTAGTGGCCGGGAGGTCGCCCGCATACATTACCGTGTTTACCGATAACACTGAAAAATGGATTACCGAAGGTTGATTGATTATAAGCCACCTTCGGTAAAACTTTTGGAACATGTGCGGTGATATTTTTTCTGCAGGCTTTCTAACTACGTCATTCTGTGTAATGCGACTTAGGTTTACGTATGGAGTTTTAGATACAAAAATATATGTAAGTAGGCGAGTTTGTCTCGTAAAAATACTCACAAAGATATCATGCTTATTACGAAAATAGGCTATTAAGATGCGTTATCGAAACGATTTCACTTTACCCAAAATAAAAATGTAGTCACAAACGATAATGTGAATAAAATTCGAATTAATGACGCGCTTACAAGAACAGAAACATTTTATTTTGACATTACACCGTAAACATAATAACCCGATTGTTTAATACTGCAACCATATAAGTAACTATTTCAACCAATTTTGAACTTTGTGTCATGGATAGAGAGTTCCAAGAAGGTGTAAAAGTGAATATTCAAATGCCGGTTCAAGTTGTAGAAATAGTCGAATAGTCACAAAGGGACTAATAATATATCATTATATTATTAACTTATCTTCTCACCCTTGACAACAATGGCTGTTGAAATGTATGATATCATTATTCGTGGACGAAAGCCTTCTAGATTTTTACTGCCTTTTGACATGCGATAGTTTAATTCAATTCAAAGAGGAACAACAGGTAGGGTGGTGGCCAAGCCTAATGTTAAAAGGCAAATTGTGTGATTTAGTGCCCCGTTTGTTTCATAAAGACGTGACATAGATTTTATCTTAATTGACTGCGACTACACGTTCACCTAAAATACGAGGTCATTTTTGTAAGCAAACTTTGAAAGCTTGAGAAAGAAAAGCGAACTGGTTAGACAACTTCTGTAAACAGAATTCAATACTATATGGAGTTATTTCGAATTTGCGATTGTTCTAATTTCCACCAAGACCCCTTATACGCATACACGGTACACGGCACGAGGAATTCACATACTGCTGTTAGTTTAACTTCCGTATTTATAATATCACGTTTAATTCAATTTAATAATGCATGAGTTCCACAAAACTGATAATGAAAACTTATGAAATTTCTGCGGTATCTCACAAAGTTCTTCCTCATTACCAAGTAATGTTACATAATTTATATTGATTTTTGTATTCAAAGTGCTTTCCGCAGCATTAATTGGAAGGTGCTGACAAGATACGAAGATAACCAAAAGCGCGCGTGTTTTTCTTGTAATACGGCCAATTCTAAAAAGGTTGTACCTTCACCACACATTCTTTATTCAACAAAAGGCGGTAACGTAATATCTGAAAACCTCTCTATTATCTCATTTCATGACATAACATACCTATTATTATCAAAAATGTTAATGATGTAACATTTTAAAGCTAATATGTTAAAGCTCATCTTAAATAAATATACACACACAATCACATCCTCACACTGGAGCACACACACACGCACGAGCAAACATCCGGACACTCCAATGCAAACAACATCAACATGTATTATGTTATGAATAAAAAAATCACCTATTACTTGCCGACAATCTATTAAATACTGTACATAATGTCAGTATAATTTGTATTTGGCCATTAATACCATGAACATATTCATTAAATAACTTACATAAAAGGCTAAGGATTACATAAATGAATAATGTAGATTCGTTATTAACATTTTCGATTTCATTATTAAAACTGGTACAATAATTATTATCTCCGGTGTATAAATAATTGTAAGCGTTATTGATGCATGTGGAAAACAGTAACCGAGGAAGTTTTTGAGGAAGAGTTAACAGTTATGACAATTTTTATACGTCCACTAGCGAATTTCAAAAGACTTCGCCAAATAAACCTCTTAGTGAATAGTCGGAGATATGGCAAAATTTGCATAAGAAGGCAAAGCGGCCGAGTCTTGGGCCAGACGATCGTGTTTTGCATCTAAATAACGTCTTATATTTGCAAATATTGACTGTTGCCCGCACCCTTTCAAAGGGTTTCGATCCTTATTATCTTAAGATAGTTTAGTAAGTGCCAAGTTACTTAACACGGGTCGGGAGGATTTTCTTTTACAGCAAAGTTTGGCCATTATAGATTCGGAGCCACAATGAAAACGTTTAACAAGCTAAATCTGATAAGGATTCTACTTTTTGCTTTGGGACCTTTTACGTTTGTTCAAGGTTGAACCGGTTATTTCTGATGACTGAAGAAACTAAGAAGAGGTATAGTTAGGTACCTTTTAAAAAATATGTTTTTTTAAAAGATTTATTTTATCTATGCAAAATTTATTCCCAATTCATTTGGTCATGACAATTTAGCTATTAAACAACCTGTTTTAAAAGATTAAGGTATCAACTTCTTCACATAATTAACACTAGAAAAACATAAATAAAAATCGACGTCAACGATACAGATTACATATGGAATGTAAGTGTATCCTATTATTTTCCTTGATTTTTTTAATACGGCAAGACAAGCTTATTATAATCCCTTTATGAATCATGAATGACTACATAAGTTCTGAACCAGCCTACTTGGCATTCAGGGGCTTAAAGTAATAAATTTGCAAATCATGTCTAGTGATTCACCTGCACTTCATTTTCCGTGGCATGAGTACGTGTAAGTCGTTCCTTTTCGACGAAAAAGATTCAAAACGTGATGGTTTTAGATGCTATCGATATTATGATTGTTGCAATGTTTTCGAAATTAGCCTCTTTATGTTTGCCTTATCATGGGATAAGATTTTGCATTTGAATAATTTTTAAAACGTTTAAAAATAAAGAATAAACTATTATTGTTCCATCAAATTGAACATAAGTCCTGATTTATAATTTTTACTAAAAATTTTAGAACTGTTACTTTAATTGAAGAATCCATGCAACATTTGTGTTGCACTGGTGTGTTGTATTCGTGTTGTAATTGACTTGTAAATTATTTCACACTGGTTATTGCTGCGGTTTCGCCGAAACGCAATTAGGATTAGAAAATATCCCATGTGTTAATCCGTCCTATGATTTATAAAAACTTTCGTATTTATAGGTAATATTAGTTAAGACTTATGAACATCATATAAATTAACAAAATAGTTAATTAACAAGTGCTGATTTGTTACTTGACTACAGTGACTGCTCTAGTATTCAAAAGAAGTAATTGCAATTATTGAACACGACAGAAAAACCACAACCTTGATATACCAAAGTTAATGACACAGTTTCGTAAATGTTGCAGTTTGGAATGTTTCTTTTTCTTCATATATGGCAATGGTGCAACTAACACATTCTGCCAGTACCTATCAAGTTTTCTTCGTAATAAATAATTTCAAAGTCTAAAACGTATCGTGTCAATGTCCAGTCGCGTCCTAGTAAGTCCTGCGAATGCCACATGATGGTAAGTGGTCAACGCCGTCCATGAATTCCATTCAGAGTTTATTGACATAAAATTTTACGAAAATTTATTTCAAGATATAATTTTTGTTTTATTTTTTTATCAAATACTTCATACTGAGGACAGAAGAGGATTCCTTGGAAGCACACGGAAAATACAATCTCGCGCTTTTATTTCATTATCACAAACATCATGCATGAGTAATGCTATCACTATTTAAACCTTAAATCCATTCCCAAATCTCCAAAAGTAGGTCCTCTTCTGTGGGCGGGCCAACGTTTGTCATTCTGGATTGAAATGTTGGCATGTATTGCTGATGTCCATGGATGAGAGTATCAACTTACCACCAGGAGGACTAGGAGGATCACCAGGAGGACCAGGAAGACCACCAGGAGGACCAGGAGGACCACTAGGAGGACCAGGAGGACCACCAGGAGGAGGTGGCAGACGAGCATCGTCTGCCGCCTGCTTTCAATAAAAAATGTTGTTTTTAAGTGTAAATTCTCAAAAAGAAATCTTGTTTTTATGGTCCTTTTTATGCAGATTAAAATTAGATAACTTTTTGAGATTAAATCCGAGTAACTTTCGACGATGTCGACATGTAGGTATCTCCTCGTGATGACAAGACCTTAAGCAGTGAAATCGCAAGCATGATTCCATCAGTGAATCAATGCTGGTAAAATAATTATTCGTAATGAAACCACGAACGAACGAGGAATGATAAAACATCAAACGTGAGTCGTGACCGACGCGCCCAACTTTCGCCCATTCATACATTTTACTACAACGAAAATGATGTCACTTGGACAACAATAGAGTGCAGTTTCAATCCACTTGAAGCTGCGGTTTTACACATATCGCTTGGTGACGGTTATTGCATAAAATTTTAAAAAGGAATTCTCACGTATTGTGGGAAATGTGACTTGAATTTTTATGTCGACATTGAGCATAATGAATTGCACTCAGTCCTTTATACTTATAGCATGTGTCCACTTGAATTTCTAAAGTTGTAACGAAACTTAATTCTATCCTCAACGTGGGCGTTGTACTGAGTTTCGCCGGACCTTTTTCATTATTAAAAATGTATTATTATTTGGAATTTGTTTCTTGTTTTTTTCGGTAAATAGTATGTATTTATATATGCTTATTACATATTTGTTTATAATAATTATAATATATGCACCGTCTACCTATTACTCTCGTGTTCGTATACTTCTTCTCCCGTCCAAAGGTTGCCTGGAAGACATCGCTTTAGCGCTAAGGTCCATTCAATTTTTTTTTTGTGTAACTTGACTGTAGTCTCTTACGTATTTCTTCTTTAGTATTTGTGTAGTGGATTAATTTTATCAGAAAATTGTTCATTAGTTCAGAGCTGAAATAGTTTATTCTACAGTCATACTCGTAGAATAGACACTCACACGGCTTTGATTCCCATGAACTCATGAACGTTCAATTCGCGAAGTTTTTTTTATAGAATTAATGGCAGGCGAGCGCGAATGCCACATGATGGTAAGTGGTCACCGTCGCCCATGAATACCATTCCGCTTCCGCCCGACGCACGTTATTACGACAGAGCTCCTCATCATCCCAACCCCCTAGTAGATGAGATTCTAACCTATTTCCCTGATAGGAATATCGTCGTCCTCGGCACGTCTTAGACACATCGGCCTTCAGTCAACACTTTTACCAGGTATCGGCACGTGCCTGGACGCTTCTTACCGACTCGCGATCCCGCGGTACCCTCCCAAAGCAACGCCCTAAGCCGAGGTCCGTTCCTACCGGCGAAGGAGTCTTTAGGCTCGTTGTTGCACATACTCTTTGCTCCTGGTTGAGCGCCTTCTGCGCGGTTATGTCCGGTGTGACTCTTGAAAGGCCATTAGGATGACAAGAATTAATTTAGCTATTCCGAAAAAAAAGTACGTAACATTATACGATGTCAAACTCAGACTCATCAGCACAATCCATGGTTTCAGGCAACGGGAGTTGATTCGTTACACCCAGTAGAGTACTAAAACCAGTTGTTGCGTGTTCGTATTGATAAAAATTGTAACAATATGCATCCCTCATGCAACAAAACAATGTGCATGAGGAGACTTTTGCCCTGCAATGGACGACAAAAAGAGCTAATTACGGTAGTCCCTACCGCCACCCTTGCCAGAACCAAAAAGATGCTATATCATTTCTTATTCTAATTAAAGTTTTTGAAATTCTAATTACAATTGTCATTCCTTAGGAAAAATAATGTACGGATCTCCAATTTCATAATTACTAAAATCATTATAGGTAGGTGCCCTATAATTAAAAGGGTAGCTAATATATACAATTAAAAGTAACAAATTAAACTTTGGCGATAAACACAAAAGCAGTGTAATTATCAAAATGACCACACTGTACAACTTTCACAAAGCGATCCAACGAAAACAATAACATTTTGTTAATTGCAACAGTTTGGACAAAACATATTTAGGGCGGAACAACATGTCATACTAATTAGAGTTAAAACAACTGATTATTATTATCATTATTATTATCTACGTTGGAATAATCTATATTCACTTGATGTGAGTATGTTTGAAAAACAGTTACTATAATGAAGGCAACATATACTGGAAATACTTTGGACAAATAAGATAGAGAAGATTAGAATGTTAGAACAATAAACCGTAATCGCATCCAGTCCTTTCAGTATGCACTACTGGACATCGGTATCCTATTGGACATTATCTTGTGCACGATGGATGAATATCCCGAAAACGTCACGCTGGTCAAGCGGGTTGACGAGCCCACTCTTCTAGAGGTGGTGAAATTCCTCAGGGCTTATGGTAACCGCTTTGTTATCCCTTAGCTGCCTTTCACGACACTTATGGGAAAAGATGTGGTGATGCTATTCTAAAGCCGGCCGACACCACATCAGAATAATACTGAGACAGAGATCAGAGATCATTTATTTTAAGGAACTATTTTTTTACAAAACCAGAGAATAATTCTCTAAGTCTCTTCCACTCTGTCCTATTTAATATTAATCTGGTCCATACTGGACTTGCAAATCTCTTTATGTCATCGAATCGCCTTTTTTCGTTTGCGGTTTGCCAGAAGAGAATATGTTTGCTCCAACGCTCGCTACGATTAACAATGTTGTAGTTGATGTTCGAATATCGCTCGTCGTTACGCCGACATGCATATAGTAGATGACCAGCTCATGCTTATTAAAGTGAGGCTACTCTTTTGTCAATATCAGGCATGTATCTATCAATGAAGGTAAATGTATGGAATTTGATATTGTGTAGAAATACAATAATAATCAGTTAATCAGTTGTTAATATGAAATCAAAAGTAAATAGTACATTTATAAGTAGACTGTTTTCAGTTCTTTTGAACACGGGCATCAATGTCTATGTAATGTTATTTCACTCGTTGCTCAAGTGATCCTAAAAACGAGCGGTGTGGAGGAATTTATAACATGTACGAGTGATGAATGATGACTGACACACCCACTCCCTCAGGAAATTTTTAAGATTCGATTGAGACTTGTTAAAACGTCCGGAGATTTTATTTTATCTTCCGCTGTGTTTTGTTACTTGTGATCGAATTCATTAGATATAAATGTACCTACTAAAGTTACTAAAAAATATAAGTTATGTTTTATTTATTCATTAATTCTGTATTTTCTGTAACATTCTATATCAATTTTCCTCCGGATTGCGTAATACCTACATGCTAATATGAAATACATTTAAAGCCCTTGAATACGTATATGCATTTTAGACAATTAAATATTCGTAAGTTTCTTTTAAAAAATATTAAATTACGCAAAACATATCAATGTGGGTATAAATAACGGAAAAGTTTTATGCATAAATTCGGAAAACATAACTCAAAAATTTTATCCACTCAAGCGGAAAATTACTTTTGAATTAAAGCCAACTCTTCCAGAGAACAAACCGGACTCGTCGTAATAAAACAATACGACATGGACTAATACAAGTCATTCAAACTTGATCTCTTATAAAAAAAGCTGTAACATGATAGATCATTGCCGGTATAAACCGCACGGGCCAGAACATCCGGCTAAAGGAAAAAAGCTTTTGAGCAAGGCTTCACGACACGCGCCTCGATGGCCAACTAACTACCCGCCGAACAACTGCTTGCCATTGATACTATACAGATATAGATATATAAGTTAACAGAATTTTTATAAAGACGCTTGGACGTTGCCGAATATTGTAATTTTAATGACAAAATTGAATTCAAGTTACCATTACGTCACGCTGTTGTTACCAGATAAAATGTTTTTGTTTGATCTCAAATTTTTGTGTCCATGGTCTATTGAGTTGCAGGTATAATATAGTATAAGATAGTCTTTTATTCATGGGAGAAACTCATAATATTATTATCATGATAATTAATATATTAGGAGAAAGTTAACATTATCTTTCTGAGCTTATTTGAGTCATGTCATGCCATGTAGATATTGCTAATCGTGAATGTGGCTTTTTTCTACCTTCAAGTTTCATTTCTCTAGTTTAATTTAAGATTAATAGTTTAGTTTAATTAATTTATAATTAAAATTGTTCCTTGCTTTTTAGCATACTGCTAAACAATAAGCGCCGGTATTTTTATGAGATTAAATACTTAATTAAATATAATAATATTAGTGTAAGAGTATCTATTTAAATTAAATCGCACCCGCGATTATTTTTTATTTTTCATTTGATCTGGTGGTTGGCTGGTAGAGAATGCCATAGGCCCTATGGCATTATAATTAAGTATTTGAATGCTCTATGGCATAGTGCATTCAAATACTTAATTATTCGTGAATAATTACTTCGTGTAATTACAATTATTCAAATACTTAATTGACGTGTCAAATACTTGATTATTCATATCAAATACTTGATTATTCACATTAAATACTTGTGTCAAGAAGTTTAAATATATAAATAATATTATATATGTATACGTACATAGGTATGTTTGTATGTACTACTTGTAATTAAACCCAAATTGCACCCGCGTTCCTGATTCAGTTTCATCTGGTAGTTGCCTTGTAGAAAATCCCATACGACATTAAGTCCGCCATTTGCACAATTACTTGTGCAACGAAGTTTAAATTAATAAATAATCAGTTTTAGTATTTAATTGGTCAGTAACATTCATTCTAATTCTGTCATTAGATCATTACTAACTGTACATGTCTATAGAACAGGTAGCTGCATCAACAAAGTCCCACCCATCTTTCCAAGTTTTTGCTTCACCGTTACGTTATCAATGGCGGAACAAAAAGACGTCTCGAGCACGTGACGATCAGGAACATCGTTATGTCGACGGTTGTGGTCTCTAGCCGCTGGCGATCAGACTTGCGGTCAGAATGTGAAGTCGTTTGAAACGTTATTTTGAAATCAATTTTGTCATGTTGCTGACTGTTGGATTGGTTGTAAAACAAATATTTTATGTATCTGTAACAGTTTGTACTTTGTAGAGGTTTTAAAAGATTTGTCACGTGACAGACAATAAACGTGGTAGCTCAATTACTCCGCCAGCTACTGAGCTAGCAGAGCTAGCATACTGATGTGATGTATATTTAGTACTTAAAATTTTTAGTATTTAGAAATTGAAATGCAAAATTATTTGAGAAAAGGGGTTATATAGTCAGTTCTAGTTTAAAGTTCTAGTTAAAAAGGAGATGTTAGAACATGTTTCTATTACAGAATCCTGAAACAACGAAACCTTACGTTAGAAAATCTTAACCATAGTCAATAATGCATACCGACAATAATGTCCTTTTGCTCTGATAACGGAACAAATATATACTTAATACTTCTATTACTGAATACAATTATTATATTTATTTACTTAGAATATTAAATAAATAAAAAACAACACAAAACTGCAACACAGGCTTGCCTAGTGCAGGGGATGGCTGCAACGATGAATGTTACTTCGCCAACTTCCTTATACTTGGAGAAATTGTGAAAATGTATCTGTATTTTCGAAATATTTGTAATAAAAATAAATAAATAAATATATAAATAAATGTAAATAAATATTATATTGCATAGAATGACAAAATGCGGACTTAATTCTTTGTAGCATTATCTCCTTTTTTTCGGAATAGCTAAATTCTTGTAACCCTAAATAGCCTTTCAAGAGCCACCATCACTATTTAACTGTGTAAAAACGAACTCCCCAGCATTATCTGCCAGTTAACTGCCAGCATTATCTGCAAGCTTTGGGTAACGAAGAGATGGTTGCAGTAGTTGCAATAACAATTCATTGAAATTATAATACTATATGACGCGAATATACTAAATTTATTATGATTTTATTCAATTAAATAGAGTCGAATGCATTTATATTATGCAATGTATATAAATGCATTTCGAGAAACGCGAGTTTCTCGACTATCGGTCGAAAGCTAGTAATATAAACAACTGTTATTATCATCTGTTCACTGTGATCCATGTTATCATCGAGATTTTATCATCGTGTGAATAGTTGTAGGCGAGAATTGTATGTGGTTTGGTCGCATACGAGAATCGTATACAATATTCTCGCCCGAACTGTTCCAGAAACTCTTCAATGAGCCTTAAGATGTTGATAATACACTTTTTAATAGATGAAAGTTAATTTGGACAGCTCTGTTTGTTCCAGTTATCGTTTCAATAAATATATTTATGGGTTTGCGTCTCTTATATAACAGGTTTACAGCTTTCATTATTACATATTCATAACTGGAAATCTGTTAATTATTACGTAAACTATTGATAGAGTAGACCATATCAGGCAGTCCTAATACATTTACCAAAAAAGGTAAGACATAACACCCGAGAACAACCAAACATATTAATTTGTTTGTAAAAAGTATCTAAGAGTTCGTTAACGTTTCAATGTTCGAGTAAACCACGTAATGTGTAATGTAAAAGGCAAATACTTGCGACGGAAGTTTGAACTTGAACAAGTTGAACTGGTCCTTCTAATTAACATAAAAACAAAGGTAGAAATTCATTGAACGACTTCTCTTAAGCATTCTTTGGTGTTCAACCACCCATCTATTCGATATCTGTCTCATCTAGACGTAATCCTATAAATGACATCAGATAAGATAGAGGCCATATTGCCTTAGTGCGTTTTATACCGGACATAAAAATACATGTTTTATGAAGATCGAATTTAGCGAGACTATCATCAACTTAAAATAAATAATCTACTTGTAAATTCAAATTGTGATCACTTTTTGTTTATTAATTAAGTAATAAAGTAAAATATTAACATTTATTTCTTCAGTATTTAAACTGAGTAGTCAAGTAATTTTAGTTTTTTCCTTAATTTTTTAGATTATTTTTTTGTAGCCGAGCTTTAAGGGTGTAGATTGTTGGCCTGAGATCTCGATTTCGAGCGACCGCAGCGCCAAAGTTTAATGTAACATCCGACGGGGCGGATGAATGACCTAGAGAGCGCGATTTTCAAAATGTTTTGCAACAAACGTTCCACGTTGAGAAATTGTTATTGAACTTGAATATTTACAGCATAACAATAACGTTGAATTTTTGGAAACTAGCTGTTGATTCTTTTTAATAGATTAATAAGAGTAGTTGAGACACAATTTTTATGTTTTTCTATCATTTGACATCTGACATTTTTGTATTCTACTTACCTAAAATTCCAACTATTTATTTATTTGTAATTTCACTACCAAAATTTATTCTAATTCGTAAAATATTCATTCAATAAAATAATTGCAAATTCAGCAGGAAGTGTGTTTATCTCTACGCAAGGAAATGTGCCTATTGCGTAAACTCAAATACTTACTTTTTGTTTACGATCACCTCGTCGATATCTAAAAAAAATCCTAGGGTTTTAAAAAAAATGTCAATAAATGAAACACAAGTATAAAAATGATTTATTTACTACACAATAACAAATATGAGTCGCCATTACTCGCTATCTCAAAAGCGTGCTAGGGTTGTACAAAAATTAGTAAATAATTCATTTATTTACTAATTTTAACAGAAGTTTGTAAATTATTAATATACTAATTAAAAGTATGTAATTAAACAATAACGAAATATGATTGCAATTAAACAACCTAAGAAAATATAACGAAATATGAGTTCAAAATTCTAATGGTTTTTCATTCGATTACGGATCAAGTTCTGATTTCTGCTAATTTGATGATAAAATCAATGGCTATCACAAAACCTATCAGAATGAAAACGTTACCAGCTGCCCGATTCACGTAAGTAATAAAAACCGTAGCGCAGTGACGTCACTTCGTTTTTTGCAAATTTAGCCCTTTTAACCGACTTAAAAAAAGGAGAATTCTCAATTCGCTGTATTTTTGAACCAATTTTTATGATTCTTTACACCAGGTAACTCAGAAATTGTATAGTAATTGAGCTATTGGAAGATTTATGACAATCCAAGACTAGATAAGTAAGTGCGTTTAAAACAGAAAACCAAAAGGCGATTTCTAAGTTCCTAAGTTAAAACTACTTTTGGACTGGCGTGTTTACGTGAATCGACTGGCTGGGTAGTTAAGTTACCTGTATCTTTCAAAATCATTAGGCGTTCTTCTCTTTCATAACACGTAAAGCTCTTTCTTTCCTCTCTTTCATAGCCTCTATGATACTGGGCGCGTCACGAATGGGCATGCTTCGTGACTGCCGAGGATCAACTAATTCTGGAAGTAGGCAATCGTAATAAAACCTAACTAATTTCATCTCCATTTTCTCCTCCCAAAATTTGTCGTCCTTTTCTATAATATAAACTTTCATAGGTACAGTAGCACCAAACCAGATGCCAAGCATGCAAACGTTTCTTTTAGTAATATGTACCTGTCCCTGAATTTGGAAATACCAGTTATGATTTTTATTTATGACATAACCCTTGGAAGCCTTGTCCTTAACCCAAAAGGTATGTTTGGCCATTGCTTCATCAAGAGTCATGCCAGCTAAAGAATGTGGGCACTTAATTTCAATTAAACCGTTTGCATAAATGCCATCTGGTGTAGTACCAAGAAATTCATATTGATCGTCGACGAACAAACCGCAACCTTGTATACTAATATTCTCTTGAATTTCTAACTGTTTAATTGCGGTTTCTTCGTTTTCGATACCGTACCGTACAGCAGGCAAACTGGAGATATTACTACCATAAACGATTTTACGAACAAGAACAGCACAACTTGTGCTCTCTCGTTTTTTACAAACTTCCCCGAACGATGATGAGGTTAGTAATTTTCTCCTTGTACTCATCCACTCAGAACTACTTCTTTGCAAATGGGTCGACCTTTCAAGCTCCTCTCTTTCAGCACAAGACAACTTTAAATCGGCTAAAAAAGATGACTTGGCTTTCTCATATAATTCTGGACTCAGATCAGGTTTTTCGCAGTTTGGTCCATAGTGAGCGTCTTTCGATACAGCGCTGTGGCTCTTTTTCAATCTTAATTTAGGTTTAGCAATTAAACGGATTCTACGATTACAATTTTCCACTTTCGCGATCAAAGGATTAGGACTAGATTTAAATATTACTTCATGAGTTTTACTATGAATCGATCCTGTATTAAAAGACACAACAGCAGCTGCGCATCGGCCCGCATAAGAACCACGGGAAGAATAATTTACACGCTTACCCCCTACTAATTTGGCAATCACTGCGTTAAAACTTTCAACTATATTACTTGTACAATTATGAATTAAACTTCTAGAATGATATGACAGTCTTTTACTTAAAATGTGTACCGCGTCCATTAATCCGCATCCAACAATTGCTGGAAGCAACCCAACAGGTTCTATTCGACGAGTATCAGGTCTACAGAAATACTCCTTGCAATATTGGTGATTACCAAATACGTGTTGTGGACCATTTAGGATATCTTCACTAAGATTTTTTATTTTTTCTTCGAGTGACTGATTTTGATCGCCCCAATATTTAATAGCGCATTTTACACCCGTTCTTAAACGCAAATACCTTTCTTTTAGGAATTTCCGCAATTCGCAAGGATACTTAGTGTCTTTCGACAGTTTCTCCAAGCTATTGCAGTAGTTTCGTAAAAGATGATTTTTGCATTCAATTTTCTCTACTGTTAAATTACCGTACGGTCGCGAATCTAATATTTTTTTATAAGTACTGGAATCGCCGTCTGCTACAAATTTATTATAAATTACACCGTGATCAACAATGGAACGTTTAAACCCCTCAACTATTATGGTCGATTCCATACCGGTAGATGATCCCGAATAATTCTTGAAACAACGGTGTTCCGAGGGCTGACTGTCGTTCTTTGCGGCTCGTGCACAAACTACGCAGTATTTATTTTTAACTCCAAAAAACAATACTTTATTAGTTTTAATGCCAATTATCGCAGCTGCGCCGGACAAGGCGGAAAAATTCTTACCATAAGATCTCTTGCTCCAACAACCGTCAACAGCAACAGATATTAATGGTGTACCATTTTTATCAACACTACCTATAGACACTGCGTACTCCGCTTCTTCCTTGACAGCTTCTGCCATGGAATGTGCTGCTGTCTTTTCCCACCAATCGCAAACCGTATTATTAATTTCATTGTATAATGAAGGTGACATGATTGGTAGGGCTACTGCGGCAGTTAATGTTTTTAACTGATAGTAGCTCCCACCAGATGATATGATACCAGATACAATTTGATGATTCACTTCCATTCTATCTTCTTTCTTTTCAATCAAACACACAGTAAATTTCATACTACACATACTACATTTCATGATGAGTTTTGAGTCCAGACCAACTTTTACTTCACCTATTATACTGAGGTAACTTAACTTACAATCCATTGGACCGTGGTCCCCTATGGCCTGAAGAGCTTTAAAAAAAAAAGAAACGTCTACAACTCTACGCCCAACTTCCATTTCATCCACCTTTCCCTCTTGGTCGTTTTCAATAACTAGTTCCTGTAAAGAAAGATAATGGCTTGATTTTTTTTATAAAAAATAATTAAAAATTTAAAAAAATGCAAAAGAATTAATACAATATTAGGTTCCTGATGAATAGAAATTATAATTTCTTTACGCATTAGGTATTGTTTTTTTATGACGTCACCTATTTGAACGTAAATTTTCTTTTGAGAAAGTAATTGAGAAGTATTTCGGTACTAAGGTGTTTGTCTCTCGATGAAAATAATAAATATTGCAAGAAAAATCTATAGGTAGGTATTGAGATTTTGTCTTCGCCCATCACTAACTAAGTAGTTTGTTTATTTATGTAACAAGTCTACAAGAATTACGTATAACAACTTACCTCTATACAGCGCGTAGCATTGTTGCTCAGAGTCTCGGCCCCAAGGTTTTCTTTATTTTCAATACTGGAAATATTATTCATCAATATTATCCACTTTTTATTTATTTTGTACAACCCTAAGCCAGACGCTAGGCGCCTCGCGTCTGTTTGGCGGTATAGGTATGTCGACAAAGTTGCGCTGTCGCCTACCTACTTCCACAATTTGATATTTAGACAATACTAGCCGACCCGGCGAACTCCGTATCGCCTTTTTTTTTTTTAAAAATCCTATTATTTTGATATTACATACAGATACTTCAATTTTATTTATCAGTATAGATATAGATAATACAAACCAATATTTACATGTTATTGTAGGTATATGTCTGAATCGGGCGATCTAAATCATATGACATATTGTATTAGCTTTGTAATGTACCCTGTTCAAATGCGATAATAAATAAGTAGGGAGGAACTTACATTTTATTCCGAGATCTTTTGGCTTTCATATTTTTATAATGCGTACAAAACTTTCTTTTCCCTGGCATGCCACTCAAATTCAATCAGTCCTGCGAAAAAAATAGCCTATGTTACTCAGTGATAATGTAGCTTTCGAATGATAAAAGAATTATTAAAATCAGTCCAGTACTTTTTGAGTTTATTCGTTACATACAAAAATCCAAATCTTTCCTCTTTATAATACCTATTAGTGTAGTAGATATTGTATTTTTTACGATTTATATCTAGTTCCATCATGGTTTTCTTTCAGACATTCATTATATCGATACTTTCTACTAACTGAAAATAAATTAATTATAAAAATGTTATACTTACAGTTTTTTACAAAAAACACAAATTCACAATACGTAATTCTGCTGTCTGCAGCCGACAAGCGTGGTGTCGCGTTCACTTACAGAAAGGAACTGCCGCTGCAGACCACCGAGATTGCACGAATGAAACGAACGTTTTATCCCATACATTTGTGTATGAAAAATTTACCTTAAAATATATCTAGATTTTAGGGCTTTAAAAGAGGAAGTCTTTGTTTGTAAAGGTATAAAAAGAAGTATACAGCTATACTTATTGGTTTCTTCAGTGTTCAAAAAGTGTTTCTTTTTATCAATTTGTGTTGATTTATGGGGTTAAATCTGAAAAATACGAAGTCATGTTTTTGCATTTTTACTCAATTTTGTGCGTTTGTTGACGTTTATTATATAACAACTATTAGGTTTAAGAGTTTAATATAAGCATGAACATACTTATTGGTCTTTGATTGTAATATATACAAATTATCATTGATATCAATCATATGTAAATAGGTTAAATATGAAAAATCGTAACACTCTTTTCGGTGATTTTCACGATCTACACCCTTAAGTATCTAGGTGTCTAATTAGAAATTTGTTCAGTATTAAATTAGAATTTTATAACCAGTCAAGAGATTTAAATAGGATTTTGCATCGCAACTTACCACCTCCTCTATATAATATAACCGAACTTGATTTAGCATTTATTGAGTAAATGTTTACTTTTGCAAATCAGATTGGATAATTCAAACAGGTTAAAAAATGACAAAGAATTTGAACTAATAATTAACTATATATAATTTTTTATAGAGAAGAGGGCGGACGGGCAAGCGGTCCCACGTGATGGCAAGTGTCACCGCCGCCCATGGACACTTGCAACACCAGGGGATATGCGGGCGCGCCGCCGACCTTACAAAATCCTATTCACAGCTTTCAATTAACGTATTCAATTTAAACTGCAGTTAGTTACGCGATTTAGTATTAAGAAAGAAAGAAATCTATCCTACCAAGAAACACTACACATTGTTAACGTAAAGCATATACTATATAAATCTACTTAACCCAAAGGTGTAAATTAATGTTTATTAATATTAAGCATTCATTGTTCCCGTCTGTTATTTTAATCGCTCTCCTCTACTCTTATATCTATGTCCTTACCCAGTTTATACATACGGTATCAGAGTCATCGCGGGCGACAATATACGATCAGTGACATCGAGCCGAATCTCCGTTCGGAATCGCTTTGACTCGTACCGAATAGTAGTATTAACCGTCCTTACGGTTATTGTGTCGCCGCTCAGAGATGTTTTGAATTGAAGAACGTATTGTAGAAGTGTTTTGAGGAGGATTTATCTGTTAATATTGAGGGAGTGATTCTTGGCTTATTTTAGATTTTATCAGACCTCGAATTAAACAATGTTATCGCCAATTGAATGTTTATATAATATTATACATAAAATTAAGTAATCCAATTATAATGTTTATGAGCGGTGCTAACCTAGGGGTATCTATTTTCGATTCACATTCGTGAGGTCGTGAGTTCAAATCTTCTGCCGTACCACTGAGTTTCTACTTATTGTAAATAGGGATTTTTAAATTGTTATTAGCTCAGCGGTGAAGAAACCCGCATGCTCGAGAATAAAAAAATGTGGATGGAGTATGTGAATTCACCAATTCACAGTGGGCCAACATAGATGATTCCGGCCGGAAACCTGTGTCGTTGTAAGCTGATATCGATTTTGAGTTTGCTTTAGATGTCATCAGGCTTTGAGTTAATATAATGTTATTGTTTCTTATTAGAAATCACTTATATTAAATTATATCTATCAAAGTCAATTAGATGAGAACGTCAAATAGTCTAAAACTATTGTCCACCGAATAATGACGAGTGTTTGACATGTACAAAGGCGGACTTAATACCATACGGCATTCTCAGCCAGCCACCAAATCAAACAAGAAATAGAATGCGGGGCATTATTATATAAAAATAATAACATAATATTGATTAGAAACACTATCCTACGTGTATACTTTATATGTACGTGCCACTTCCATATACAGCAGGATATTAGGCCTCGCACCCGGGGCCTAATATCCTGCCGTTCCTTATTTTTGTCACTATGCAACAATTACACAATAAAAAGTTGTATCTATCTATTTGTAGTAGACATAATTTTAAGTCTAACTTAGAAAAATATGCAAGTAATTTGTGACTCTTGCAGTAGCAATAAAAAAGTTCCCACAAAAGCTGTAAAATTAAACAAATTCATGGAAAAAGTCATTCGTGCAAGGCCGGGTCTAAATTGACGCATCATAAATTCTAATAAGCAGTTCATATACGTGGTAATTGGACTTCACCCGTTATTTATGATGGACGGCATACAAACGGTGTTTTGCTGTTATTAACTGTTGCGTACGAATATTTGTTTTTTTACTTTGATTCGGATTTTTTTAAGTGACAAATTATGATTATGATTGAGATTCATTTATTTAATCTTAGACAACACATCCCGCGCGACGAGTATACAAAGGAAAATATATAAAATCCTTAATCTAAGATATATTATTTGTCATTATTTAAAACATATCAAAAAGTAAAAATAAGTCGAAAACTTTCGGTAGTGTGGAGATATGCCAGAGCCCATTCCCATCCCATCTCCTTCCTCATTTTCCCAACCCTTTCTTCCAATCGATTGCTTAACTTGCAAAGGTGAGCAGCGCTTCCGGGGGCGTGCCAACGTTTGTCATTATGGACTGATGTTGGCATGTATCGCGGATGCCTATGGACGACAGTATCCACTTACCATCGGGTGAACTGTATGCTCGTCTGCCGCATTTTTCTATAAAAAAGTGTAAAAGAAAAGTAAAAAATTAAAAATAATATTAAATAGGTATAAAATAGTGTCGTCCATAGACATCCGCGAAACATGCCAACATTAGTCCCAAATGACAAACGTTGGCACGATCCCGAATACGCTACCTACCTTATGAGATCTATATCTCTATATACATTTAATTCATTTTAATGTTATTAAAATTTTATTTCTCTATATTCATTTTAATGTTATTAGATCTATATTCATTCCTATGAATGTATTTTAAGAAAGGGTTGGGAAAATGGGGGCTGATAGGATGGGAATGAGCTCTGGCACATCTCACTCACTACCGAAACACGTACACACTCGAGTATACACTCGATACGTACATTAGGGAAATAAGATAAAGTGGGAAATGCAGTACATTTTAAGGTAATCTTTTATGAGAGTGGGGTAACGTGGCCAGTCGAGAACGTCCAACGGCTATTGGATTGCAGAGTGCACTCTCCCCCTCAAAAATGCCACTTCGATTAAGGTTCTATAAAAATTTACTACAGTATTGTATTTTTGAATATGTTATATCATGTGGATAAATAAATAAAAAATATGCTTTTTCTGTTGAACATTGTCCCATCAGTGCGGACTTATAACTAATATATTTTTTGTCCTATATCAGTCTTATAAAGTCTCAGTAATGTATCAGACTATAACGAACTACGGTAGTCAAAGGCCTCCCCTAGTAATTTCGAGGAATTTTTCGGGCAGTTATCCACCATATAGGCACGATGCAAGATGGTGCATATATATCCACCATCTAGCATTGTGCTTGCATATATCCACAGATATCTTGCATATATCCACCACCAATATTGGAGGTCTGTTGTTTTTAAATTTTTGAGCATGCGGGTTTCCCCGCGATGTTTCCTTTTACCGCCGAGCTAGTGATAATATTCAAAAAATACTATATAATTTATGCAATTGTATTGCTGACTTTTTCATGACAGGCCGGGGATCGAAGTCACGACCTCTGGAATAAAAAGAACCCCTAAGCTCGCAATGCTTTTTTTTCGGGTTCTTTTTTTTTGTGTCCTTGACTATTAACTTGGCAACGGGATTACCCGATTATTAACTGCTTTTAACTGCTGGGCAACCTAGATCAAAGATAAATATTTGTTCAAAAGCAAATCTTCGTTTTGGATTTAGATGGCTTGTGTTCAAAAACTGGATTTTAACGGGTTTTGTTCAAATAACATCGGAATAATTAACGAGTGTTTGACAACAGCAATTTTGCAATTAAACAACTTTTAACGGTTTAAATCGCGTATATTTGACATGATTTATATCCCGACGTTTCGAACACTTTGCAGTGGACGTGGTCACGGGGTGACTAATTGATTTTATTTGTCACTTGAGTTATTAAGAAATTATTACTACCGTCTGAATTTTTTTTTTTTTTTTTTTTTTTTGTTCAAAAAATTTCAGACGGTAGTAATAATTTCTTAATAACTCAAGTGACAAATAAAATCAATTAGTCACCCCGTGACCACGTCCACTGCAAAGTGTTCGAAACGTCGGGATATAAATCATGTCAAATATACGCGATTTAAACCGTTAAAAGTTGTTTAATTGCAATGTATAGTAATCGCGAAAACCTGAGAAAATAACAGCAATTTTAACACACATGGCTTAAAAGGACTTGTATTCAGTGCCGTAAAAACGCATTTGTTATATTATACGAGAATTTCTCAACTTCAATAATAATATTAATAATCCTTTGCATATGTGCAACGCAATGCATTCTGTTTTTACAATAATTAGTATAATTTAAACAATTGTATAGAAACTGTATGTGTATTGCTAGTGTACCAAATAAATAAGTAAAAAAATCTTTGCATGTTCCTCGACCTATGGTACAGGGGATGCTTTTGTAGGCCATTGAATGTGTGTTTTCCAATTATAGGAACAAAGTTTTCACATGTCACGAGGTGCCAATTAATTAACAAAAAACCGAACAAGGAAAGTTGGTCTAAAACCAATTTAATATATCTGTTAGCAAACAGTTCATTTGCCGAACCGCGTGGCTCCCGGCGCCAGCTGTTGGAACGAGGGTCGTATAGATAAATACAAAGCTGTGTTGTGCAGATACGACATAGCTGTGCATGCATTGATCGATTAATATTGCAGCGCCAGTGCATTGGCTAAAGTCGTGTGAACCGAACATACGGTGGTAAGTGGCTACTGCGTTATTATATGAAATTCTTAGCAAGATTTCATAATGTGAAATTCAAATTTGTATCAAGACATTTTTAGAAAAAAAAAGGGGAAGGTAATTAGAAACAAATAGGCAAATGGTGGCTTGTGAATACTGTCGCCCATAGACACCTGCGTGACTTGCCAATGTTTGCTAATATTACTCAAAAATGAGACTTGACCATATTATTCTAAAATAACAAAAGTATATTTTTATTTTATTAAATAGGAAGCCAACATGGATACATGCACATTGGACATGCATTGGATACATGCATGGAAAACACTAAGTATATTATAAATACACTGCTATAGATTTGTATATAGCATACTTATAGGCTAATTCAACATGTTTACAAGTTTATTACGCGATACAAAAACTTAAAATTCGCAAAAAAAACAACAAAAAAGAGAATCTTTTCTTTATAACCTTTTGTCGATGGGATGAGATAAGATTAGTTAGGAAGTATGGGAAATAGGGATTATAATGGGACGAGAGACTTCGCTTATCTTATCCTTCCTCTACCTCTTCCTCTACCCCATTATATGGGCTAGGATCAATGGGCTAGGAAATGGGTTTTGGCACATCTCATCCACTCCTAAAACATGTATACACCCGACTGTGGTACGGTATGTATAGTAGTTTTCATGAGCGTGGCTCGAACGGAGCGTAATATGAACTATTTTTGAGCTTAGTTTGAGTGTTGTGAGCTTGCTTTTGCTGCATGTTACCACTCGTGTTAGTGCTTGTAAGCGAGATTGCAAACTATCACTTACATCGGGTTTTTAAGCGCTTAAGTCAGATTTTTTTTGCCTTTCCTACTCTTTGTCAGAACTTTCAATAAGTTATAGATAACTGAAAAGGTTTTCATCCTTCATCGGAAATATTATGTTGTTGTTAGCTCTTTTTTAGTACTAACCTAATTAACCTTAGGTACGTAATAAATTATTACGAGAATGACGCATCTGCGTCTAATTTCCTCTAATCTAGGACAACACTGCAGATACGGGTTTTTGTTTCGGCACCGATCGGGCTTCTGAATGAAGGCCGTAAGTTAATCGATACAGATAATATGGGCTGAGTCCTGATTGATTGTGAAGGTGGTAGCTTATAAATCTCGTCGGTGGTGGGTTAAGTTAGCGAAGCAATACATTTGAATATTTAGGACACTTAAATGCGATGTCCTATCACTGCGGGATGCTGTGTACTCATAATCCTTCTACTTTAGCTCCTTGTTCAAGGTTACCAAGGTGCTCATGAATTTATGATCTTTTTCAGTAATTCGCTGATTTTTTATTTACAGGAGAGGTAGCGGAGAAGCGGGAGCTCCATCTGTGTCTTCCAAGGAAACTTGCATCATCAGGACAGAAGCGGGTGCGCTGCCGAGTCCTGTTCACAACTCTCATTACTCACAGGTAGTCGAGAATGGATTTAGAATATACCAGCTGTTTATTATATCTGTGTTAAAAAATCATAAAAATAATAAAAATGAGAGAGAACACATTTTTTGTGTGTTTACCATAACCAGTCTTTTCTACGTCCACTTCTGGATGTGGATTTCCCCCTGAACATTGTATCTTGCATGGGGGATGTACGGCTTTAGAACGCTACGCTGGCCAAGCGGGTTGACAAGTCCACTGTTTTAGATGTCTGTTTTGGTGTAGTTCCTCAGGACTTGTGGCTTTGTTATTTCTTATATCACCGGAAGAAATGGCGCTGAAGTAGATGGACACCACTGTGGCCAGTGGCTGTTAGATGGTATTGTCTGCCAACCTTCTGGTTGGCTGGAAGCACAATTTATTTTAGTCAACATCAATTACGAAAACTTCTAATTGTAAATTTTCACGTTTCCAGGCCAAGACCTTCAAGTTTAGGAAGTTAAATCAATACATGCGTGAGTCACACGCGTTTTCGAGGGAACAGACGTCTTTGTCTAAGTTGACACGTCACTTAGCCGCTCTATTTACAATGCTTTTAGCACACCCTCTGTTAACGTAAAGTTAGAGTAAATAAGGTTTTGCCTCAAACGCCGCAGAGGTCATGTGTGCCTACGAAGTTCGCGAATCCTATTTATAGCGTTTGACTAGGAGGGTCCAGTAAAACTTAGTTATGTGACATCCTAAATTATATAAGTGAAAGAGTTGGAAACTTCGTAGGAAGAAAGCTGACACCGGCTGTTATGAGTTTTCTGCTAATCATTCAACGTGGATACCTAAGCAATCTATTCATAATCGTCTACCTCGCTAGGTACCTACCCATAACTTGCCACAAGGTCCCAATCATTATAATATACATAGGTATATAATACATAAATATTAGTTGAGTGTGAAAAATAATTAATTTATAAATTTCAAATCATTTTTATTATATAATTCGTTATCAATTTGTATGTATTTGTATTTTAAAGGTAGGCAGCTAATCCGGGGGCGTGCCAACGTTTGTCATTTTAGACTAATGTTGGCATGTGTCACGGATGTCTATGGGCTACAGTATCCACTTACCATCAGATGGACTGTATGCTCGTCTGCCGCCATCGTCCATAAAAAAATGTATTTAGTTTTTTTTAATGTCACAATTAATTTTTACATGCTTATGGAAGTAAAACACATCGGGAAATGTTTCTCATGTAACATCATGTTCGTTGTCCATGTTTTTGCAAATAAATAAATTTATTTGGTTTCATTTGAAATGAGAATATAAATTTAATACCTAGTTAGCAGTTATGTGTTCAAACAATAATAATATAATAACACCATACATTAATAAATTTAAAATAGAATGTTTGTAATTCTAGAGAGATACCAAGGTAGAGTAACAACTGTTATGTTATAAGACCGTTTTTGTCAGGAATAGTTTCAACGGGTATTAACAGCAGGTTCCACTGCTGGTAAATGGATTATCGTAACACATGCCATTCATTCTCAGCAATCTCTTGAAAAGAATGTCGGTCCTGAATATGGGAGCGGTTCATTTGTTGTATTTGAAGTAGCTCAATTAGACAAGAACATATATTAAACTTCTACCAACTTGATAAATTAAAAGCAAGTCAAATTATTACTAGTCATAGTACATTAAACAATTATATTTTTGACTCAATATAAATAAAATTTGTTTAAGATCATATCAACCCCTCTTATATGAATTTACATGATTAAATACATTCGATGTAAAAAGTGTTACGAATCAGCGTGAGAGCATTTGTTAAAGCTAGATGGGCCCATTGAAATAAGAATAGTAGTTATTTATTGATAAAAAATGTTTAAAAGCGTTTAGTAAGTGATATTTATTGGAATGAATTACCTACCCCCATAAAATCGCGTTTTAAAATGCTTCTAAATGAATCTAAATTTAAAATCAATGTTGTATCAGTGACAATTTATTTAGATTTGATATCTAAAATATTTACTTTTGATTACATTACACAAAAGCTCCGAATATTAATTATTAACTAATAATAATAATAATACTGAGTACAACTAATCCGAATAATAACTAAGTACAATAATCATTTTTATATTTCATGAAGAATGTAGACGAAACAGAATAATAATAAACACCTACTAGTTGTCAAGAATCAGAAAAGAGGGAAAAATACATTACATATTTCAGGTACAAAACTTCTTAAGAGTTTAGGCCACAGTTGAGTATCGCAGAATGGTCGAAGTCAAAGGCTCTGCAAAGACTTAGTTTAAATTTAAAACGAGATTGCGTTTGACATGTCTACCAGCAATACGATTAAGTCGTCGCGGGGGAGACTAGACATGGCATCACATAAACTGAGAGCCATTAGCCAAGACTGTTCCTTTTTTCACTTATCTCACCATCTAATTAATTAATACCGGTTTTTGTTCGTACAAGCCGTAATTCTGTCATCTGGCTGTAGATTGGCGGACGTCGGAACATCTCGATTCGCCCACACTTGTAATTAAGCTAGAGCAAGCAAACTGAATTAATGCAATCGGTAAGCTGATAAACAGTTGCTCACATTTGCATTGGAAAACGATATCCCACCGGCTAGACAGTTCTGTAGAGAGATTGAAGAAGTTATGGGTCGTTCTCGCTTAATCCGTATCTACCTTAAACACGATGTCATGTTCATATTTATGTTGTATTTTTATGTTAGACTAGTGAGAACAATATTTTAGATAATGTGTTTTATTTTTATTACAGTGTGGAGAAAATTGTATATGTCAAAGGATGTCGTAACCGTATCCGGCCCATTTAGCACCCATTACTGGACACGGGAGGCCCGTTTTGAGGTCATACACATTGTATGACCTCAAAACGCCACGTTGGCCAAGCAGGTGGATGATTCCACTCCTTTAGACATGGTGTATTTCTTCAAGGCTTGTGGTAGCGGCTTCGTTATCAGCTTGTTATCAGTTATCATGTCAGCTTATACAATACTCACTGGAAGAAATGGGGTGGTACTATTTTAAAACCGGCCGAAACTTGTTTTTTATGATCTGTGGGGCCGACACCACACGACCCAAAGTGTAAAAGTATGCGGCTTGAAATTTTTTATCGGGTTATTAATATTCTTTGAACTATTTATAATGGCGGATAAAATCACAACTCTCCTGATTTTATATAAAAATGTAAAATAGTATGATGTGTAAATGTAGGACAAAAGACGAAAGTAAACAAAGTTTTTTAATTTGATCTGTGGAAAAATATCTCCAAAATCATGAGCGTGCACAAAAAGTAATAAAAAGGATCATAACAAAAGTGAGTTTCAATTTGAAAAGAATCTCACAGTGCCCGTATTCGGGTGTGATTCGTTCCGAGCCGTGGCGAATGCGCGGCGACGTTCGCTGTCGTCGACGCTTGCGCAATGTATGACGCCGCCTCATTAGCCCGGAACAAACTTATGTGAAAGATACGTTTGGTGACTTCGAAAACTATAGATGAGAAAGAATATGAAAAACAAATTGTCTTTACCAAAGTTTTGGCCTTCGTTTGGAGATCAACGAGTGCTAGCATTATTTTAAGTAATATACATAATACTTTCATACACTTTTTCATACATTTAGAAGCCAACAAAAAACAATATCACCTAGCGGCTTTATCATTTTTGACTGATTTTGGCATGTATGGCAAATGTCTATAGCCGACAGTTTCACTTATTAGCAAATATAGTGACTGTTCGTTTGTTCTATCTATAAAAAAAGCTGAAACACATAAGTGACTCATGTTCAAGCTTTTCGTAGTCACCATCTCATACTGTGTTGACCCAATTTGGTACACTGTCGGATAAAACGCAGCACACAGAAAGCAGGAAGTGGGTGCGTTAGGATGAAATTTGTGAAAAGGGTCATTGCAACTATTACAATATGACTACAAAGTACACTTTTGTTGAGTTCCTATAACGTACGTACACCCGGAAGGAAACGAATCGCGTGTAATAATGTAGTAGCCGTACATCAATTTGTTTTATGAAATTGACATGAGGGAGAATGTAACATGCGATGATTCAAATAAAATAGTAGGTTTTTTTATGGAAAAACCGCGGCAGACGGACATACAGTCCACCTGATGGTAAGTGAATACTGTTGTCGATAGACATCTGCGATACATGCCAACATCAGTCCGTTATTTGGAGAAAGGGTTGGGAAAACAGGGAGGGGTAGGATAGGATAAGGCCCTGGCATGTCTCACTAACTACTTAAACACGTATTTATTGGGGGAATAAGATAAAGTGCGAAATGCAGTAAAAGTTTCAAGGTCTTTTCAAGATTTTTCAGTTTTCTGTGAGGGAGGTGTACCGCGGCCAGTCGAGCGCGCCCAGCGGCTGTTGTAATACGACGTGCATTCTCCCCCTCCATGT
This sequence comes from Sesia apiformis, assembly GCA_914767545.1. Lineage (NCBI taxonomy): Eukaryota > Metazoa > Arthropoda > Insecta > Lepidoptera > Sesiidae > Sesia > Sesia apiformis. Next base: position 6,752,247 of record OU611958.1, read on the forward strand.
TAGTTACTGGTAATTAGGAAATGTCAGTTACTTCATAACTTTGTGGTGGTGAAGAAGTACAGTGATGAACTATTCGCACGATTACAAATATGTATTAAAACGAGCCCTTATATCATCCACTTCTGAAAGTGGGCCAATTTTTTGATAAATTTCATTTATTTATTTGCATACGTGTACATACTTTAAAAGACGTAATAATAATACTAATGTAACCTAAATACCATGTACCCCCGTCATGCGTTGGAAGTATTACCTAATTTACATAACAAATGTCAATAATAAATTAATACATTTGTTTAATTACACTTAGATTTAAACACTATACAAAATAACACAATTTTATTACTAGTCGACAGCGAAATTATTGAATTACCTATTTATTAATGAATTATCACTTCCTTTACATTAGGTCTTATTTTTGTATTATTATTATAAGTTTAGTCAATTAACTTAAACTATTATTCATAATTTTATTATTATCATATATAAAATTGGTCTCATGATAATAAGCTCACTAGTGCGCTGCATAAATTGACCATTCTTCACTTTTTATACGACTAATGATGTGCTGGACAGAAGTCCAGTTTGAGTTCAAAAATACAACTTGCATTTGACCCGACATTGTTTATGTATGCTTCATTGAAAATAAATTGTTTTGACACATTCATTCCACCAACATTTGTTTACGCTTCAAATTACTCTTTTATGTATATACCTATATCGTGTATAGCATTCCACGTACGATAAGACAGAAATATATTACATGTAATTAAAATAAACGCTGTTTCGGCACGGCTCAAAGCCATTTTTCGTAGAGTCAGTAGTTAGAGGCGCCTCCTAATTGAACAGGACGGAAGAGGAATCAAAGGGAATGATTGCACTCCCCCAACATTTCAAGGGGATGTAACAGAGGGTAGGACGCGATGCGTGGCCAAATTCTTTTAGGGGCTTCGCGAAGATCACAAAATATTTTAGAACCCGGAAAAATGGAGAAGGCAATTAAATTAAAGAAATAGCATTTTATTTTATTGTATAACTTGTTGTATTTTTATTTTATTCTAGTTCTATTTGTGTAATCACTTTTTGAATCATTAGGAAATTAATTTGTCTTCATACTTTCTTAATTTTTCAGATTTCGTCTTATCTGTCGATATTTTTTTAAATTCGCAGGTCACCCGCCTAACCATTGTCAAACGATATCTTTTAGAAGGTAGCAATAACTTGTCAACAATAATCTGCCCAAGGGCTTTTTATCATCCCTTTTGGATGGATCGCAGTCGTCAATTCAGATTCAATTGTCCAATAAAGAATTTCGTAGCTTTATGTCAGTTTCATAGGTCACAAACAACCGCGGTGGGTGAGATACCATTGCAGTAATGTCATTGCTAAGATTGTGGATAAAATTGCTTTATGTAATTTGCCGGCCCCGGGGCTACAGGACTCATCTTTAGATGGTCAGTTATAGGAGCTCTGGGTGTTTGGTTGTTAATAAGTAAAGCTGTTAGTACGACTTTGTAGTAATTGGTGAAATTGTTGGAGAGTTTGAGGTTCACTCATGACGTCACTGTGAATAAATTCTTGATGTTGATGAAGGGAATTTAATTGTTATGTGAAAATCAATATAAAATTTTCAAGTTGCGAATATTCGAAATTTTTATGTCGCTGTCTGAGCAATGGGACCATTTTCGTCAGAAAAAAAGCAAAGGGACCTACAATAAGGCCCTTTTGGCAGATAATGTCATAGTTAACTAATGAAATCTTTAATTACTTTTAAACTTATATGTGACATTGGTCTCTAGCGAACTCGTGGACAAGTCCGTTGCAACTTAGTAAATGGATTACATTCCCTTCAATGAAATAATTAAAATTACTTAATGAAGACTGTGGTTTCTCTTAATAAAATTAGTGAAGTGAACTGTTCAAGGACAACAAAATTTTTATGTGTATTTGTAGAATATAATTCACTATATTTCTTTTAAATAATATAATCTATTTGACAACAACTAAAAACCCAAAGGTAATAATTCATAATATCATTAAACAATTTAAAAGGGTAAAGGTACGCCTATACGGCGAAAGCTAATTGGAAGAAAATGCATTAAAAATAACTATCTTTGAGCAATATACACGCACGGACGACACAATAAAATTTTTGCCACAATGAACGAGATTCCTACCATAACACTATAACGATGTCAAAGAATTTTGATTAAAATCAAAGGACAGGGGAGAGAAATAACGGGAAATGGTTACATGGAGCGTTATCTCGCAGATGTGGATGGAAGGGTTGTGATGGCCATAAATGGAAACCACTTCAAAGCGTTTGATGGTTCCGACAAAGCAAACACTTATTTATACATCGCTGTTTTACGAGAACACTTCTTTGTGGTTCATGTAAGTTTACGAATAGTCGGTTATGTAACTCTTTCCGGGATTCAAAATTTTAGCTTAAAACATTTTTCAGTAATATTAATTTCAAGTATCCATATAGGTACTTGATTCCGATAGAATGTTTGAAAAATCTTTTAATGTGTAATGATTATATATATATTTATTTAAATCATTTCAGATAAGGGATTCAGATAATGCCAATAAGTTTCAATTCATTTCAAGTTTCAATAATTTGAATTAAATATGTATAATTAATAATTTCATTTTTTATCTTAAAATTAAATGGTGATACTCTGTGTAGATAAAAATCAGTAATAATTAAATAAACATAATATACTACAAAAACACTAGGAACGAAAATATTATGATAAGCTATAAATATTCCTCGAGCCTTCACAATTTTATAAGAATAGCACTTTAATGCGAGTTACATTGATACTTTAAACAGGTATAGAATATTTTAGTAGGCCAAATGCGACCATAAAATGGGATATAACAATACGGCACTCAACATTTTTTGCATTAACCGAAGTGCCCACGCGTGTGTTAAACTCCCCTTAATATTCTGATCCCATTGTATCACCTCGCAAATGGATATATGACTTTTTACCGGGATGCCAAACAAAGCTTATTTTCGAGAATCATAAGAAACGTCCGTTTATTTAGCCATTGTTGAAACACCATTTATCTCCTTAATTTATGAGGTAGCGTTGCGAATGGTGGACATATTTGCGTCGAGCAGTCGACGGCTCCAAGTAGTTCGGTGCATTGTGATAGGCATTTTTGTGCACAGTGTTCCACGCACCGGCCTCGATTCGTCACAGCACGGGTAATGCCCACTATTAACCATTGTTTGTGGGTTCGTTATGCGCGTTAGTAATTTTCTTTGGTCATTCGAATTGTCGCCATTCGTGGTTAGAAGCAGTAAAATCATTTATCAAGTGTAGAGCGTTTTTAACCGAGTAGGTGTTAACTGAAGTACAAAGACCACCACGATTTGTATTGCGGGCTACTGTTTCGCAGACCGGAGAATACATTATGTAGACACAACCCTTGTAGCCAGTTTGCATGCATTCACCTCGAATTCTCGTTACCATCAGCATGAGTCATACACAAAAATAGCTAAATGCTGTCGAAAGCCTGTAAAGATTTATTATTAGTGTAGGTTTGAATCATTATAAAGCTCAGTTCAAATATTTCTCCGGTTGATTTTATCGCATCAAATAGTTCACGCAACGCTCAACCCTCCGTAACCATCAATAAATAAACTGTTTCTATGGTTATTGTATTAAATTATTTTATTGTTTCTATGGCATTGTATTCTGTATTTAATTCCCTCAGACCTTTTGAAAACACATGGTATCCATAGACATACAACAAGTCAGTACGATGCGATAGAGGGCAATGATATTATTTCTGTGTGCATTTTGATAATAATCTTGTAAACCAAATTGAATTTCTGAATATTTTTATTAAATTCGTATTTTGCATGAGATTGTTTTTAAGAGGTTTGAACTAATTTCGAACATATTGGCTTTCCAGGTCATGTTAGTTAACGCTCTGATAAAGCCAGTATTGCTAATTAAGTGTTATCGATGGAAATTTCGCTATTTTCGGTTCAAATACAAAATATACTAAATGGTATTTCAATTTATCCTTTGTCATTGCAGAACTCTGATTCTATTCATTGTTTGTAATAGTTTCTTTTTTTTTTAAGTTTACAATTAAATTCATTTGAGAGGTTTGTCCTGCGGCAAATATGATTTGCTCTAGGCAAATATTTTATTCGACATACCAATTCTACGAGCTATGTCGGTAACTTTAGTTCTTTGACCCATGACCGTTGGGGTTGACGAGTCTTCGAGTGGAGGCCACGTAGGTACCGGGAAGCGCAGTGTAGGACGCCCTCCATCCGAGTGGACCGACGACTTAAAGAAATTCGTTGGTGGTGGTTGAATGAGAAGAGCCGAGGAGCGTGAGCCTTGGGAGAAACCTACATTCAGCAGTGGAGAGACATTGACTGATGGTATGGTATGGGCGGTTTGTGCCTTAATCAGCACACAATGCATGCACTGGTTAGGCAAAGTACTAATCACAGAGGTATAGACCTCTCGTATCGGTGATGCTGCTGCCTAATTTGTTACGGTAAATTTGTTCGGTAGTTAGAGCTCCGTCCATTATTCAGTAGGGTGGTCCACTTACACGAGGAGATGGCTCGGATCTTATATGAATGTTTCCGGTAGCTGTTGGATGAGAAGAACAGAAGACAGTGTGTGGTGGCGATCTTTGGGAGTAGCATATATCCAGCAGTAGAGAGACACAGACTGATGGAGTGATATGGTATTGTCTTTAATTGTACGACTCAAATATGTTCATTTCGGTTTATGTTCGAGACTTCACCTAACCGACATTATATTTGACATATTCTCTTAATTTTTTGTTTGTTTGAACTTTAGGATTACTTAACAATCATGGGCAATAACATAAAAAGTGCTTAAATATTAATCATGTACCTTGTAAATTATGCTAATAAACGTAAGTGGCTATATTTCTTTTTACCATTAACAATGTTAAATTAAATTTTCATTGCGATAGTAAAATCTTTACAGTTGCGGGAGCAATTCACCTACTTCCAACGCAAGCTAGTGGAGCCAATAAAACTGAATGCACTAACACAAATCTCGGAGTAATTACGCTAGTCACGGTTGTATAACTTTTAATTAATCGGTGAATTACACACGTTCGGGTATCGGTTTAGAGCTTGTCGTTGTGCGTTGTCGTAGAGAGGTTAACGGTTGTGCGTTTCCATTCCATAGAATGCATTATCAAGAAAAAACATATATTATCAATGTAACGAACAAACGGTGGTTGAAATATATAAAAAAGAGAAACCGCATTCAATATATTATCTAACGAAAGGGACCTTATTGTTGGTTCTAGTTTCACAAATATCGTACCTCTGACTCGGAAATGCACTCGTGGTTCGAGCACACGTCTGCACTAGCCAGTGGCTCAGGCAATAATGCCACTTCACGTCAATCTGATGCGATGATTAGATCGATATTATAATTTATCAAACTACCCTACACACAACTACTACTAAACCAAATAGTAATACTTTAGTGAAATCTTAAAAATAACATATTTTACTTTATCTTAAAATATGGTGTTATCTTAAAATTATGTCGTCATGTTCCAATTTAAACATAATCTTGAAACAGCGAAATTTTATAGAAAAAAATATTCATCGAAGTTAACATGGTCCTTATTGACCATAAGTTTATGATTTCTCATTTGTAGTAGTTAGATAAAACAGGATATATTGCCATCAGCACTTTGCTTTGGACAACGAACGTGACTGAGGTTCGCAGTCAATACAATTAAGATAGATGGATAATCTGTGCACTGAAATTGTGCCTAACGTGTCCGTCACCGGAACTGAATTGATCTGATCGTATGACGTTTGAAACAGCCAATGGTTTACAATGACTTAGTAGGTGGAGTGAAATTAGAAACATCAATAAAATGTGTCAATCTTATCTCCGTATATATTGTGCGTATTGATTTTATACTTATTGTGTACAAAAATTTAATCACTGTCTTCGATAAGAGAGGGGTGACTCAGCCAGTCGAGTACGTCCTGCGCCTATGCACTGAGGATTGAAGTGTGCGCCTTCCTCCTCTAGGAGATAAATAATTGTGTAATTAGAGGTGTAGGTGGAAAGTTAGAAACATAGAAACATCTTGTTGGTATTATGTATGGCGGCATATTACTTTACTAGCGGTGTCAGCAACTTCGTTCGCGTGAACTTGTGATTCCCGTGGGAACATCATAATTAATCTGGAGAAAAGTACCCTAAATGTTAACCCAGCATATAAGCTGTAACTATACCAAGTTTCATTAAAATCCGTTCAGTAGATCGCGTTCAGACACATAGAAGGACAGACAGATAAAAATTCTAAAAGTGGCTGTTTTGGGTTGTGCATCGTACGTAACAATTTTTTTTAAAAAAACAAACAGCAACAAAAATATTTCATGTACAGACACGGCTCGGTTACAATTTTACTATAATTATTATGTATAGAAGACACCATTTGACTGGTTGCCGAATTGGTCAATGCGGTTTCTCGTATTTTCTTTTAGATTGGAAACGTGTTCCTCTCATCAATTCTGAATCATCAGTGAAGTCCAAACGTGTCGAAGGTACTTAGGATTAATGTCAGTGACAGCTTCATTCTATCTACAAGACGCTTATTGCGGCTCGTTTAACAACAAGATAACTCTAAATTTCCAGTTTTAGGTTTACGCAACTGTGTCGTGGGTATTGACTTTTGATGTTTCTGTTCTCTAATTGTAATAAAACTGAAGATTACGGTTTGATTTGACTTTCGGAGATTGGATCTCGAGTTTAAACAATTTTATAGTCTGGAGTCTTGCGAGATATAGGTAATTTTATTGATGAGAAAACATCAAAATACAGTTAATTTACTGTTTGTATAAAATGCCAATCACATGGCGTAGGATGAGGAATCGAGTTATAATATGAATACCTACCTACGTATTTATATATTTATTGCAAATAATCTTTCAGATTTGATGCTCCTAAATCTTTGTTTTGGTTCGCTAATCTACATTATAAGTCACAGAGTCATTATTTTTATAGAAAGTGACAAGTAATTAGAATACATAGAAATTTATTAGAATGCATTTTATTATGAATATGATCCAAATTAAAAGAAAACTTCACCCCGTGTGTTTCCAATGCAGTGTCGTCAATTTGAGAAAAAATAAATTCTGTATACACCGGAGGCACACTATTCTAAGTCAATTACAACTGCAATTATAAAGAAGAGTCAATTAAAGTCTTTATTTGAAATCTTAATTTATAAAACAACTAGCTGCTGCCCGCGATACTGTCTGCGCAGCCTACAGCAAATGGATAGATGTTTTAAAAACGGTTATAGTAAGAGAGATCTAGAAGATATTGTGACGAAGAATGAAAAACAAAGGTTTGTTTCGGTGCGTTACAGTGAGGAAAGTGAGGACTCTCGATTAAGGCGCGTTTGTTCGGAACTCCGTTGAACAGCCATCCACCCATAGTCACACAGTGGATTACCACCAATTGAAATGACCACGTCTTGAAGGGAACATAGATAGAACATAGGGAACATAGGAAAACCGACATACAGACAAACATACACACAAAATGTGAATAAGCGTGTCTTCCGCCGACAAACTGTCATGCAGTTTGGTGGCAGTGTGGTGGTAATTAATGTGCATGTACTTTGTGAATAATTAAATTAAAATAATAGTAATAATAACTTCAGTTTTGGGTTCTGTAGCTTCTAAAAAGACCCCTCACTTTACTCAATGTATAGACTTTACCCCTGTAGGTACTGTTTTATTATATTGAATTAAATTTTAATTCCCAGTTCTTTTTTTATGCACTTATATGCCTTTAACTATATGCCACGTATTTATTTTATTTCAGTCACATAAAAAAAGGAAATTTTGGAAAAATGGACTTTAGATAGTTTGCCCCCGTATACATAATTAGACTTATGTTTTTAAAGTATTTATGTACTAAATGAAAAAAAAATCAAACAAAGAAATATTTTGTCCAGTTCCAAGATTTTTAATAACAACACTGACTCCCACAGCTTGTAGTTGTATGAATAACTTTTCTATTTCACCACGTGAAACACTTGTTTGTTTATAATAATCGAACGCCAACGGAACTCATAATTTTATTATAAGAACTTGTGATCTTGTATACACGAGTGTTAAAGTACCACCGAAGTACCGAAGCCCATTGGGCCGCAATTCATTTATTCCTAATGTAAATGTTATAGAAAATTTATGTAAATTAACTTTATTACATTACGCCTGATAGCAATTTACTGCTACATAAATATGAATGCGGCATACGGAAACAGTATTTACGTGTTTAATATGAACGAGTGGAAATGCTTTTGTTGCATTGTAGTGTTGTATTGAGTTTTGTAACATTTTAAATTATTGGTTAGGAATACACATTTTTAACACGATATCCAAACTACACACTATTACAATTTTACTGACCTTTATGTTTTTTTAGAAACTGTTAACGAAGCTCTTTTGTACTCATAGTTTTTTTTTAATATTTGACGACGGATTAGCCCAGTCAGTTGTACCGCTATCTACGGTCTAAGGTCACGAATTCGATTTCCAGTTGAGGGTTTCTTTGTTTAAAGACAAATGTTTGTTTGGGTCTGGCTAATGTGAACACATTAGCCGGACTTAGTGCTTAGTGCTTAGTCCTTGGTGTATCTAGATCCACGATCATTGAGTGTGGCGCTATTAATTATATTTATTATTATTAGTATATATTAAGATCAACGCGAAGATCATCCTCACGGTGGAGCTGCTGGAGTCGCGCCATAACGTCAATTTTAAGTCATTTATGGTGCGAATCCCTTCGCACGACCTGGAGACGTGCACCACGGAAAACTTCTGGGCGCAGGATGTAGCTTTCCGGCGTTTCTGAGGGCGACGTCCAAGGGACAACGGACAGCACAACGCATAGTACATATATTCAATTATTTAAGTTTTTCGTTTTATATTCTATGGTCGTTTGTTGTCTGAAGTAAATAAATAAAAAAAAAATTAGTCCCTTGCCCGCGCTCCTCTCGCGTGGTACATACATACACCGATGTTATATTATATTATGTTAATGTTATATTATATTAAGTTAATTATGTTGATTTGATATTATGTAAAATTACACCGTCTACCTATTTTTGATATTGTTATCTGTTTCCTCTTTACCACCCAAAGATTGCCTGGAAGACACTGCTTTGGCAATAAGGCCGTCTGTTGTACTTTTCGAGTTACTTAGTTAAATTGTTTTTGCAACATGCATTGGTGTACAATAGAAGTACAATTACCTACCTACACTGATATCTTGTATACTAAAACCCATATTTTTTCGTTATAGTGAAGTAGGCTGACGAACAAGCGGTCCCACGTGATGGTTAGTGTTACCTGCAACATCAGGAGCTATGCGGGCGCGCCGCCGACCTTGCAAAATCCTATTCACAGCTTTCTTGAAGAGCCCCATATTGTTAAAATTTGTTAATTGTCTTTGTGATTATTTTCATGTCTTTCTTTCTGTCAATGACAGACTGTCATCATTTACTCTCCCTTTGTGTGCGTTATGTATCTTGTCGAATAAATATTTCTTTCTAAAACCTTCTAGAAGAAAAAATACTTACACCATAGTGATAACCACATTAAAATTAGTCAGTATAAACCAATTTATGAATGAACAGAGAGGCAGAAGGACAGACGGTAGGGGGATAGTGCATGCTGCATTCCCACAGCCGCCGGGCGCACTCGACTTGCCACGTTACCCCTCTCTCACAGAAGACTACCGTGAAATGTACTGTATTTCCTACTTTATCATATTTCCCCAATGTATGTACGTATACATATAATTTGTATGTGTAAACGTCTAAATTTTATTTTAAATTTCTTGAAAATTTCGACCTTGTGGACTTTAGTTCATAAACACCGTCTTTAAATTGATATAACTTTTTTATTTATGAACTGATTGAAATAAAACAAACACTAAATTTTAAGTGAAGCTTACCACAATATATTAGCGGAAATCGCACCCAAATCGGTTAAGCCGTTTCTAAGATTAGCGCCCACAAACGCACAGACAAACAGATAGACAAACAGACAAACATTCTAACAATCATTGTTTTGGGTTCTATTGCGTTGATAAAGGCCCCGAATAATAGTTTTTCTCATATATCTTCCATGTACAGACAGCGATCAGTTACATTTTTATTATATGTATAGATATAGATATATAAACCTCGAAAGTGATTGGTATCGGTTTCTTCCTTAGTCGAGATGTAATGAAATTTTACCAATGTCCGTAATAGGTAATAGGTTCTTCGAGATCTCCCTAAAAGATCAGTAGAATACAAAAATAAATACATATATAATAAGTAACGCCATATTCAATGTCCCATGTTAGGACTCCCTGTGTCGTGGGTCCACAGACACACAGAAAGACAAAGATAAATACACACCCAGACCCGAACAAACATTTGTCTTTTTATTTTAATTTTAAATAAATAATAAATGTCTGACCGGGAATCGAACCCGGGAACTTTTGCACAGCGAGTAGGGTCACTACCAACTGCGCCAATCGGTCGCCTTTATTAAATGTTTAAGGTAACCCGAGTGTAAAGTTTTACTAAACCCGTATCAACATATGTATCGATGTATACGAGGTATACGACCTAAAGCGGTTCTCAACTATTGAATTATGGAATGTGGAAAGTTATGCTCAAAGGTCAATAGATACACACTTGTTATCGATTATACTAGAATATATTAGATTATGCAAATAACCTCGTTTCTAACAACGGATCATACCCAAAGCTACTGACTGCTTTGATGACCGCTAAAATAATAATAAACATTGATAGAGACAAGTGTTATGTATATTGGTTTTGAGACATTATAGCCCTTTATATGCTCTGATAGATTAAAATAGAAATTGCCACTAAATATATGCATGTGTTACAGGATTTACAAGTTATAAATACGAATTGTAAGTACACAATTAATTCTACAACTAGAGAGTTAAATTTTGAAGTATTTTATCTCAAGCTCATTAATTATGTTATCTTCAATAGATATCAGCCTATAACGTCCCACTGCAGGGCACAGGCTGCCGCTAGTAAATCACTGGGGCGTTTCGGAGCATAATTCATCACGCGGGCCCAGTGCGGATTGGTGGGATACACACACTTCAGATTTTTTTTATTTCGCGGGCATGCGGGTTTTGCTCGCGATGTTTATCCTCAACGCCGAGCTAATTGACGTTTCTTAATAATCCGTGCTTAAGTAAAAATTTAGGGGATTCGGGGTAAAGATTTGAACTCACGATCACAAGAATGTGAGAATGTGAGTGTGAATGTGAATAATGTGAGTCGAATGTGAGTCGAATGTGAGTCGAATGTGAATGTGAGTCGAGTCTATACTCGACTTATCTATATACCACTAGGCTATCACCACTCAATGTCTTCAATACTCACAGGTATTATGTTTAATCGATGTTTTTTAATAATACATATATGCTTTCGCCGTTGTAGTTGTAATCCAAAATAACTTCCTCCAGAATTTTTTATCCTCCCTAAAAACTCGCCAAAAATGCTGGCACGCCGAGTGTAAGTATGTGGGAAGAAAATGTCATAACATCGAAGTTTCCTGAAGGATATATTCCTCACATTTTTCTGACTCGTAAATAAGGCTCTCCTGTTTCAAGGGCAAAAGTATACGACGGCCTTCTCGCCAAAACATGCGTATGATCGATTACGTACAGAAATAAAGCTAAGGTTTGAGTTAGCGCCTCAGTGAGCATGAAGCGTGCAGCGAAATAGCTTTAGAATAATAATATACTTAGATATTTTTGCTTTGTCGTCGTTTATTTGTTTTGTCGGCAGGCACATTAGAGTCTAATAGGGTTTCTATACAGTGGCTCTTGAATTTTTAAATTCATGTGTTTTGAAAATGGAACATTCTTATTACGTAGTAATATATTTAAATTTCAAATTTGACTTTTTGATGAACCCCTCTTCATCTGTTTCATTTTACCTATGATAAGAACGTATGTATGTATGTTCATTGAAAGTAATACGATAGAAATGGGAACTGTAAATTTCTGTGAAAGAGGGGTAACTTGAATAGTCGAACGTGTCTCGCCGCTGTGGGATTACAGCGTGCTTAATCCCCCATGTCCGATATGAGGCGTAGCGGGTCTAATAAAACATCAAGTTATATCAATCTTGACCAAATACTCATAGCTCTCTATCCTATACCCAAGAGAATTCTAAGTGGCATAAGCACTTACCTCAATAAATAAATAATCAATGTAGAGATTTTGAATCCAGTCGCCTAATCAGACAAGAATTTTATCAACATCATTTTAGTCCTAACTTGGCTTTAGTCCATTCCGCGTCAACTTGAGCCATACTAATGTCATGGCATTTCTGGTTAAATGACTAAATTTGTTTGCCCCAACATTTTATCAAAACCTTTTAGCGTTCTTGACAAAATCCTCTATCGGTTCTATGTTTAAGATCTTGAATTATTATTTCACTCCATTTAAAACGAAAATAATGTTGTGACTGCAAAAACTGTTACTAATACAAGTGTGATGTGTTATGAATTATGATATTTCTTTTTGCTGATATATAAAACGAGCACGTGTCTTTCCAGCGATTTCCTTATCGCCTCAATTACACAGAATCATTACATCATTCTATGGGAAGGTCCGTTAGGTAAGTTTGTTCAGATAATGCGTTTTACATCCGAATAGACTCAAACGTTTCCACTCACGCGAGCTTCTTAATCGTTCTGTGAAGCTTTGTAGCTACCCGAAAATTAAATAGATTTTTCGATAGATATCGATTAGCATTTTATACCCGTGTTTTTGATTGATTTATTAATAGCGCGATTAATTTGTGACTTGATTTTAAACACTCAAAAATGGGAATATTGGATGCATACAGTAAGAGAGATTAAATAAGAGATTATATAATGTTTATACTTTATATTCATAACTGAAACTATAAGATTTTTCTGTACGTAAACATGCTTAGAAATTATGAAAGATTTTATGAACGTAATTATCTTGAATCATATTTTTTGTCAATAAACCATCAGAGTTTATTAATTATTAATTAAATCATCAAGGAATGAAAATGTGTGGACTAAAATAAATGAGAATGACCCATAGATTTATGTCTATGGAATGATCCTTAAAACGTGTCTGCAGTTTGTGCCGAAAACTAACAAGACGTATAAAACTACTTTTTTTATAAAAATCTACGTAATTTAGATAAATAGAAAGGCAGTATTTAAGCTAGATACGTTAATTAGATAAGTTAAAATGGGTGAGTTAAACTGCATGACAATTAGGAGGATCAATTTTTTCTTATAATACCTATACATCTATAAATTAGGTTCGGTTCAATGATTTCTTATAACGTTATATACGAGTACATATGTGCATTTTTGAAAGTATTTTCTTTTACATACTGATATCATCTTTATTGATATTTCATTAGCTACTGACATTTTTGATTATTTTCATGTAAAATTTTTGAATAAAGAGTATATTTACATTTTCACACCGATTTGAGCGGTAAAAATATGTTTGAATATTGTTTAAGCTTAACAGTGTAGAATATTCTAACGAAATAGATTATATTATTATTAACTAGACGTGTCTGCCACTTCATGTGCTGAGACCTAGGTATCCTGTGGGATCTTTATAATTGGTCTCGACAAAGTACCTACCCTAAATTATAACAATGCCAAGTTACATTGAAACTCGTCTATTGGTGTTTGTGTGATGCGCGTTCAGACAGACGAACACACAGACAGACAAAAATTCCAAGAACTATTGATTTGGACACTATCATTCGTAATTTACACTGCAACGACTTTTTTCAAAAGATATTAAATGTATAGATACGACTTTGCTTTGATTTTATTATATGTATACATATACAATTTCTTGTCTAGCATAATCGTAACCACTCCCAAACTTCCTAATTTAAGACAAATAAAGATTAAAATCAGACAAATCAATTCTATTTGTTAAGTAAATGAGTGGCCACCCGTATGGCCGACAGATAAAATCATACGTGTTAATAAAGTCCCCCATCATTGGCTTTGTCTCTTGCTGTAGATAAAGCAATTTACTTAATTAAAAACTACCACATTTTGAAGCTCAGAGACGGTATTGTGATAAACTATGTTGTTATTAAGACATTATAAATGTTACTCACACTTATAATTTTAGTTTCTATTTAATTTGGTGGTGGTGACTGCACTTTACTGCACATCTAGATGTTATTATATTAAATAATCCATTCTGTGCCGTGTGATGGAGGCCGACTATCGAATAGGACCAGAACAGGTGACTAAGGGTTAACAAAGCGGCTGCCACAAGTTCTGGGGAACTACACCATCTCCAGTCACTTCAGCAGTCACGCAACGCTTGGGCACAGAATACTGCAAGTTACAGTTTATTTGTATTTGTTATTTATTTGTAGGAGTTATTTCGACAACAGATTTTGTACGAATATCTGAATATCATTCTGATGTACATACACATGTATTATATATATATATATATATATATATATATATATATATATATTATACAGCATTTCGTGACTGTTGAAGTACCTACATTTGAAAACTACTGACCTCACTTCAATTGGATTAAAATTCTTAATAAAGTGTATTCCAAAATCCTAGAAATGTAAGTAAAAAGTGAGACGAGAAAATGTAATGTCAAATGTAGCGTACTAATGTTTACTTAGCTGCCAATAACTAATGTTTAAAAGAAAAAAATAATTGAATAAACAATATTTAATCGATAATTTTAATGTTTTAATTGAAACACAGCTTTTCTTTTCTTCTTTTTCTATTAAAGCACACAAAGGATGAGAAAATGATGATAGAAAGAATGACAGAAATATATATACCTGTGCCTCTAGTGTTAAGTTTTACAATGTAAAACTTATTCACATGGAGTCAGGTGTTTGGAGGGTATAAGTACATACTAAAATCGTTAATGTTCCTCTAAAGCGCTAAATGTTAAATGCACTGAGGCTCTTATACAAAGTATTCAAATCGCGTTTTTTTTAGCCAGTACGAACGCAGCATTGTCATCACATTTGCATCGAGTGTCTTCATATACTTACTCGTATATAGAGTATCAAGAAAAGCCTCTGGCGTCAGTTTGGAGAACTTAAAATCTACAAACAGAAAAAAACGCGTGTTTCGATACTAGCATTTATAAAAGTGAATTGACACTAGGACCTAATAAATACTATAATATTATTAACATTATATATTGCAAAAAAAATCCGTCCATATATAAACGCATTGACTTTCAAAGAGCCTTATAAATTAATTATGTATATTCAAATCACCTGTCCAGACGTTATTTTTAAAATTGACGTTGTTTTAAAATTTGAGTCTATAATTGTTATCCGAAACCACCGGAGTAGATAATTATAGGTGATGGTTAAAAAAACATTTTTACTAACGAATTGGTTTTTAGAATTCTTCTTTTTGAGTTTCTTCATATTTTATTCCCATGGGTTTTGTATCTGGTATATTGTTAAACAATCATACTATTTTTGTATTACCATATATACTAGATGTAGCATAATAACTATTTGAATTATTAATATCAATTAAACATAAATTTAAATAAGTAATAAGTATATATATAACTAAGATTCAATGTTTAAACATGTATAGAATGTCTTAGAAAATTGTCTATTGTGTTATAAAATTTTTATTTACTGACATATTCCATGCCATACCCTCAGAATATAGGTTTTTATCCGTTTCTGAGACCATACCTTGTCTTGTCTCTCCATTGGTAGATAGAAATATCTCTAATACGGTCTTTTAGATTTACGGACATAATATTATCCACGACCGGTGACGTGACTCTTGAAAGGCCACCAGGGCCACCAGGGCCACAAGAATTTAGTCATTCCGAAAAAAAACATAATATTATTATCTAATTATGACATATATATATACGATATATATATATATATATATTATTTTTATATTTCATATATTTTATATTTCGTAATTACATTAAGAATTTGTAACAAGTACCACAATCTTTTTTTTATTACACAATTTTTTTTTATTAATTCATATTTCATTTTCCAAGGTTGCAGAATACACATAACCTATGCAATATAGGTAGGTAATATTATAAGCAATA
Source organism: Sesia apiformis (assembly GCA_914767545.1). Lineage (NCBI taxonomy): Eukaryota > Metazoa > Arthropoda > Insecta > Lepidoptera > Sesiidae > Sesia > Sesia apiformis. The sequence continues at coordinate 6,768,467 of OU611958.1, forward strand.
TTGGATTTTAATGGATTTTAATGCTAAAATTATATAATTTTGACTTTATGTTATTGGCTTATCAGTATGATATGCTTCTTATCGGTTGTTTTACTCTTTTATTAGAGTCGAAAACCTCTACCCCCTTACAAAACAAAATATTGTACTCCGAAACCCATTATCATTTAGTTTTTTGCTGAATCACATAATCTATCTGCAATTCCGACTGATCGAGGGCTTTCGGGTAAACTATCCAAATAAATACCTACACAGAAATTACATTAATTGGAATTCGATTTGTACGAATTTAGGGGTAAATGTTGTACATTATAGGATTTCCTCCTCACCCTCGGCAATGTGAGGCTTGAGAAATCAATTGGTTTCGTCCCTCTGTGCACGCGAATGATAGACAAATTGTCCATAAACATTGGTAAATCTATGCAATTCAATAACAAAAAAAATACTAAGTGGGCAGCAAATCATAATCAAACTATTTTTAATAAGTGAAATAAATATTTTTTCAACGCAGTCATCGATTCATTAACTCCAGAGTTACCCATCACTAGTTATAAAGATGATTGGCTTTGATACGCATTGGCTTTTATGACTGGAATGTGCCTTTTGTTATGTTTAAATAAATAAATAAACCTAAACCCAACCCACCTTTAAATTTGCTACCACTTGCCATCTATTTGCTACCACTTGTCATCGATTGGCTACCACTTTCGGCATTTCTGTTGCTCATTCAACTATTTCCCATATTTAATAACCTGCTTTTGGAAACCATTACGGTAAAAATAGAACTATTGCATGAAGGTAAACATTCTTAATATCATTACGATGAAGTATACCTACAGTAATTAGTCCCCTTTTTCGTCCACTTCTGGACATGAGCCTGATGCACATTCTCTGTGTGAGTAATGTATGGTCTTCAAACGCCACGCTGGTTAAGCGGGTTGGCGAGTTCTTTTAGAGGTGGTGTAAGTTCCTCAGGACTTGTTGTAAAAGTCATCGCCTTTTATGGTTCTAAAGCCGACGGACTCCACACAGCTGACGATAAAGCATACCATACTTCTGCCTGTATCTCTCCACTGCTGGATACAGGCCTCTCCCAAGGACCGCCACTAGACACGGTCTTCAGCTCCTCTCATCCACCCACTACCGCCGCCTTTCTTCAAGTCGTCAGTCCTCCCGGCCGGAGGGCGTCCCACGCAACGTTTCCCGATAGGTGGTCTCCATTCAAGGACTCGCCTCCCCCATCGGTTATCGGCCTTGCGGCATATATGGCCTGCCCACTGCCACTTCAACTTGTCGATTCTTTGAGCTATATCGCCAACTTTAGTTCCTCGTCGAATTTATTCGTCGCGTATTTTGTCTAGCAAAAAAACTCCGAGCATAGCTCTTACCATCGCTCGGTAAGCGACTTAAAGACGGCGACAATGAAAGGCAGCGATAAAGTATATGCTAGTTTAATTATATAGTTAGGTACTAATATGATATCAATACCTAAATTCCAAGAAAACATATTGTTTATTCATGTCACATATAAGTATAATGTATTGGTTTTGTTTCTATGTCGAAAATAGGTTCTAACCGTCTTGCTGCCTCTAGCCGAAATACTCGTATGAGAAGTCTTTAATCGGCAACTTGGATCCAGAATGTAATATTAAAATATATTTGGACGTAACACGAGCCATTTCCTCGTGTATGTTTTTGATTAGTTTTAAGTAACGTCACGACACAGTCTCTTTAATAACTGCATGTTGACTTTAATAGTTGTAATTTGTGTATTTATCGAACCCATTGTAGGCACTGTTAGTCACGACTTCAAACTGCGTACGTAATCATTACTAAACGATGTCCAACTATATAATTTGTTCAAATAAAAGCAAATATTGCCTATTTGAACGCTCTGTTATTATAATCAATGCTTTTATTAATTGGCGGTTGATAATCACTACATTTATTGTTTCTCACAGCAATAAAATCCGATGCTTAATGCGGCACTCCATTGAATTTAATTGCGGTCATTTATATAATTGCTTCATTTGAAGTTGACTTTCCCGTTGAAAGTCTGTCGCTTCTAATGTGACCAATAAAGATTATATGTTAAAGTATCATACCTAATTCCCACTAACAATTATCTATGGGGCTACTTTATTTTAAGGAGTTAATATTTTTCATTTCACTATTAAACTTTCGTCGACTACATTAAGATTCTACCGATCCTGTAGAATGGGATTAGTATTTAAATACTTACCTAACAAAATAAATAATAATAATGTAGTAATAATGTATGTAACAATAAGGTACCTAATGGTACTAGCTTTTTCCCGCAGCTCAGCTCTCGTCTTTGTCACGGAAACCTTAATTTTGTAGCCACCCTTTTCATGATCTCCAAGAATATCCATGCAAAATTTCAGCTTGATTCGTAGAATTGTTGATGTGTGAAAGCATTTTGGATAAACTAACAAACAAACAAACTCTCAAAAATATCCAGCATATATTATTACAATTATGTTACAATTAGTGCAGTACATTCTAAACACCATTTAGTAATTAATTATGTATTGATTAAAATACCTTAAATGATTTGCAGAGCCTGCATGCCAAAGTTATTAGAGTGATCTCACAGATGTTATTAAATCGAACCACACCTGTTCGTAATTCGATATATCTGAGACCAATCATGTATTTTGTAACAGCTCTATCTACCTAACTTCGTACTTAATAATATATCAACATACATATAAAGTCCTTCTCGCATCAGTAACTAATTCGATGATGCCTACCATTTATTGTACTGTTTATCAATAATAAAATATGCCCATTGCCTTTAACAATCCATTTAAAAAGAAACGTTATTAATACAAGAATTTAGGCAGCACACGTTTAGGTTTAATCAGACGTAACTGCATAAAACTATGGAAAGTAAATTGACACTATAAATTATAGTCCTTAGACGTGTACCAAGGAAGTGATTGTATTTTTTTAGAGTTCATAAATAAATAAAGCTTTTTTTTTTCAAATTAGCAACGGTGTGTGGCCATTGAAACGTAAACTAGAGTCCCCAACTGTTCCAACTTTCTAATTTTAAACAATAACCCAATTCCTCCAGTGGTCACGGGCCCATAAATTAAAACGCACTCAAACAGAAACAGCCCACATGTCACTTCTTAAAAGTGCTTTCAAGAATAAAATAAACAATATTTTGCTACTGTTCACTCGGTAAGTAACAGGTGGAGACAATAGCTCTTTTCTCTAACCGTATTACATTTCTCGTGAAGGAGAATAAATAGTCCAAAAACATGAGTTTCACAATAAAATTTGGTCTCAACAAGAGTCCAGCTTCCGCAGCGAAAAATAATGGACAAGGACTACCGTCGTGCATTGTCATTTACTTAAACCCCGTGAGCTCTTTATTTGAATCGATTGTCCACTGAGATTTAAGATTCTCAGAAACCCGTGTCTTTGCATTTTGTCAATTTGTTTCATTTCCTTTGTCTGTGACATTGTTTTGCTTATTTTTTATTTGACACGATTGTAGGAAATGCTGCAATTTATCTTTACGAAACACGCACATAATGACGTTATCTTGCATTTGTCACAGTATTTATTCTCTTGAAGTGTCTCTAGATTCGTTTTTACTAGGTTTTAAATAAATTCATCAAACATAGTAACAATACTCGTATTATGTATAAATAATAAACCTTGGCAATTTTGACAGTAAGCTCTTTCGTAGGTTATCATTAGAAAAGTTTTTTATTTTATATTTAACAATCTTACGTACAATCTTATGTACATTGTAGTACGTACAAAAGGTGAGCTTAACACTCTATGCAAGTGTAAAATGTAGGTGTCTTAAAGTTGTAGGTGTCTGTGTTCATTATTTTTTTAAACGATTTTACTTCAACCTTAATTGTTTACATTTAGTTTTCACGGACTCCGGAGTCCTAATGGAGTCTTTAGCGTGTTATTTCCTATTATTATTTCCATTTTCGTGTGACAGCTAATCAGAAATCTGAAACCTTTGTATCCACACAGTTTAACAGAATAACGGAGCTAGAAAAACATCAGGTATATCGGATATCAATGCGCAATTTATCTTTTGTGGGGACCGAATGCGACTTAGTATCTATTACTGTGACAGAAAAACTACAAAATTGCAACTAAAACGCAATTGAATATTTTTGTCGTGAATGTTTTGTTGAACAAAAAATTCCGGACAATTGCCTCTCGGTAACTTGAATACTGATCATTATCTTGCCTTAGAATAGGCTTATCTCTGTCGCAGAGGAGCCGATCGCATACTAATCTACTGTTCAGCTGCCTAATAATTTTCCTCTCAATTCACTTCCAACGATTTATTCAAATAGCATACTTTAAAATAATTACGTACGTACTCTATTCAGGAGCTGCTTTATGAACAACATTATTTACGATTACTTTCTGGACTCCTGATTAAATCTTCTTTATCATTTAAAATTCGAAATCAAGAGAACTAAAATTTTGTTACGGAATAAATATGTTCAGACGTTGATTGATTGAGCACAGATGGTTGCACAATAGAGTCATGATCATAAGAATTAGGAGATCCTAAGAAAATAATATTGTCAATACATTCCTCAGCTGTTATATAATTTATTACAAATAACATTTTTTATATAACACTAGACCTTTGATATATACAATTTAAAATATGTATGAAGATAAGAAATTAAAAAAGTCGTATTGTTATAAAGAACAAATCAATACTTTTAAGATCAAAGACCGAATAATTTTAAATGGTACCGTGGCCGTGAAACTCATTGAACTTGTAGGTGTGATCGATGAAGCGTGACCGCATAAATGGCAGGAAACTATTAGAAACCTCTTGTGGCCACAGAAACATTGGTATTGTCGCTATTGTATAGTAATTGACGCGACGATGCCGCGGACCAACTCAATAGCGCATCATATCAGTTTAATAACGGTAGGTGTGGTTTTACACTTCATCAATGGTTCTAACTGTCAAGAATTAACTTTGAGAATTTGAAAATATTTAACGGCGCCTTTGTTGGTCTGCGTGCAAGTTTCACGGTCGGTCCGGAGCGTTCGCTCGGAAACCTAGCAGCTGTCAACCATATCTCGCTCTCTGACGGCTAGCCTTTGTCCTCTTACAGATATGACTTCATATAAACGCAGTTTATGTGAATTCCTCAAAAAAGAATGAGCTCTCAAGAATTAAGTCTCACGAACAAAAAAAATCTATTGTTAATTTTCGACACAATAAGCGTTGGTCGTATCGTTGGCGCATTAAAAAGTATTCATGCGGTACTTTTATAAGGTCCACCCGTGTTATTGTTGGATCCCAGAGATCTTGACACTTCGATATTTGTCATCTCTCTTGCGCTCATCCCCACAATGAGCTGCAATTTTTGGTTTCGGCAAAATTTGAGCCGTTTTTTATACAGATAGTAGCATTGAAGCAGAGTTGAAATGAGCTCTTAAGTCCTTTTTACATCAAACGTTCAAATTGAACACCCATAGTTAACACAATTTTTGCTTTAAATAATTATTTCAACAATATGCTAAGTACGTAGGTACATACTTACATACTTTTCAAATGTTTTGATTTACTAAGTACATTCTAGTATCTTCTTACATCTTCGTCGTAGGAAAATAAAATAAAAAACGAGAAGCGGTGACCATTGGTCACAATCAAAATAGCGTAAAAACAATTGCGAAAGTGTTAATGAACTGTGGTTAACATTGCTTGCTCTTTATCGCTTCTATCTACGGGGTTCTTGTTATGCTTGATAGTAACAAGGAAATATAATCACGGTTTTCTACTAAAGTCCGTGACGGCCCATTACATTGTTTCAATCAAACGGCAGTGAGCATTGAGTACGATGACCGCACTCGCTAAATGACGGGGAACTGCTTTACGCTTATTGATATGCGATGCATTGAGGAAGATATCGTAAATTGTGATGTGACTGAGATACTAGAAAAGATAGCAGTACTTAAACTAATAGCATATACATGGGAGTATTGTAAAGGTAATTTAAGCGAAGTTTAAGACTCGAAGTCCAGTGCAAATAGATCATCAACATGATATTTTTAGCTTGATTAATAGTGACTGTAGTAGCTTTCATGAATACCAAAGAACTAACAAGTTTGATTAAACTTACCATAAAACTTCTACCATAAAACCTGATTAGGTTTTATGGTAGAAGAAGATTTTGTAGAAAGACAAACAAATTTTGTTATCAAATTCTTCAAAATCAACATAGCGCCGACCGATTCTTTGTTGGACGCAATAAATCTGTCCTAGCCCTTGTTAGTGGGATGCTTTGATTTCAAAACGATCAAAGGGGTTTCGTCGTCGAGGAATCTCGGTGACAACTAATTGGTTACCTACAAAAGCAAAAGTAACATCTAAATATGGCGCCGGTCCTCGTTATTTTTATTCCGTACGGCTAGTAAATATATTTTGTGGTTACACGAATAATTTTGCTTTTAAAATGTCTCGTCACGTACTTGCCAAGTGTGAATTTCAAACGTTTACTTCGAGTTCAATTAACGAAATGTACCGAAAAACGTGTTTTTATTTGTTTTTGATCCTTTCGTATTACATCATTACAAACATACACTAGATAAGTCATTTAAAATAACGTAATTATGTCTTATTGATGTTATTTTATCTGCACGAAATTGACTTATTTTTTTCTTCATTCACTGCACTATCAAATTTCACACGGAATGGACTGTAGTTAAACATTTTCATCTATAGCTGACTGAAAAAGTTATATAATATCTTTTGGAAACTCTACAGCTACCACCTCAAAGGCTGATTGTGAACAGAATGAAGTACGCAGACTTTTTTATTTGGATGTAGAAATATTTATGATTGAGTAAAACATTTTACAAAACAGACTCGATGAATAAAACTTAGCACACAAATATTTCAAATCTTGCATCAAATTCTAAAGCACGCAATGTCTCGCTGCCTCCTCGAACCATCTTTTATGTTTAATGGGGTAGAGACTATTTTCTTATGACATTACCATTTTGCTCGTAGATTCCTACACCAATATTTTTTTTTATGAAATAGGTGAAAGCTAGGCAGAAGTCCCACGTGACGATGACTTAGCAATACCTATGTCGGGAGTTTTTAATGTGTTGGCAAAATTATATTCATTCATGTATTACCTATTACCCGCAGCTTTGCCCAATGAGAAACCAATTTCGATTAAAAAATCTTTAATTTACTTCGTATTTTAATGACAAATAAGTATAATAAAAAACGTCGTTGATATTACTGTTACCGTGTTTGTTTACACTGTATAGTGGTGTAATTATTAGTTTCTGAAGATGCCTCATCTAAGTAGACTTTCTTACTTCTGCCCAAGTGTAGTATTGTACCAATATCAATAATAATTAAAAATATATGATTTTATTATTACTATTCTTTATTAAACAGAATACGTGCAGGGTCAGCGATTCAAAGCAGGTCAATGAGATTTGATTTTTGCATTATCTGAGCCGTTAGTTTTCTCAAAATACAGAAATATACTTAATTAAAATAAACAAAATGGTAAGGCAGAAGTCAGCCTAGGTGGGTAAATCTTCACTTCTCCATCTGACTGCGTGCATCAGCTCACATGATTGGATAGATTGGGTACGTAGCAAGGTATCATGAGCGAAAGCGGATCAAATCTTATAGTAATATTTATTGTTGTCAGGGCGTGTCTGAAAAAAGAGACAATTGATTAACACTGGTTTGCGACGAGAAAAGTTATTGAAGATCAAATTGTAACTATGTTTTCGTTTATTCGTGAACAATTAAATAAATTGTGTTTAAAATCAATTATATAACATATATAATAAATTTCAATATATTTAGTTAGCAAAATTTTACAGATACAGTCTAAGTATTGACCGTTGAATTGAATTTAGTTAAATTATACCAAGTATAGGCGACGATGTGCCGTGTGGTGTCGGCCGACATTAGAATAGCATCGCCTCATTTCTTCCCGTGGGTGTGGTAGAAGACGATTAAGGGAAAACAAAGCGGTTATCACAAGCCCCGAGGAACTACACCACCTCTAAAAAGTGGTAATTGTACCTTAAAACGCCACGCTGACCAAGTGAATTGGCGAAATCCGCTTGATCAGCGTGGCGTTTCAAGGTCATACAGCCCTTATGCATGAGACAATCTAGATGAGGTAGTTTCATGTCCAGCAGTGGATACTAAAAGGGCTGATTATGGTACGATTAACTACAAGCAGAAGCAACAAAGAACAATACTGATGATTTAAGCTCATAAGCGTCCGCGGTAAGCTTCCGCTTCGCCTTCTGTCTCTGAGCTCTCCCGTAACTTCACACGCGATCCCTCTACAGGAGCGACGGCACCAGGTCAATCCACTTTGTTTTTGCTGCGCCATAAAAACAAATTACGCTTCATTTATCGATCGCAATAACCGCATGCGACTAAGTTAATATACGGGCACGCAAAGGCTCGTCTATCTGAAGAGCCTATAGTTATAGGTTTCTGATTACATTATTGATTTTGTCTATTAACTACAGTTTGTAGAAACGGTTAGAAATAGTTAAAATTTATCGGTGTTTTCTTCTAGTTACGCCCGAGAAATCAACCGTTCATTATGCAACGAAAGAAGTAATACTGCGCAAAGATTGACACTCAACTTGCCAAATGCCATTGAAGTGATTTTTATTTTGTTGTATTGTAATTTGTATATTTGGTACACAGATCATATTTTCATTTTTAAATTACTTTTTTATTTTGTTTTGGTGTGCAATAAAGAGTTTCGTCTATCTATCTATCTAAGATTTTGCAGTTATTTTCTCTTATGGTCTTGTTATGGATGATGAAAGCGACCTGTGCAAAATATTCCCTTGTTGAAAAACCATTCACATTCCATGAGGGTATTACACATTTTTATAAGATCTTCTATTAAAATAATTTTAGAAATATTAGAATCAAATCACGAAATGTTAAATATGTCTGAGTTATAGGGGCTTACAAGGCACGAGTTAGTTTAGGAGTTTATTACTGTGTTAATGGCGTCAATATCGCAATCAATTGTAATTACCATTGCAATCACTCATAACTAACGGGAATTACGATACTCGTAGTTTCCATCGGAGCTACAAAATTTTTAAGCTTATATTTATGCTATAAAAAGTAGAAATTATTTTTCAGATGGATATGTTTTCTGTTAGTTGTTGAATGTTGAATAAAACATATAGGGGAATATCCAGGAACAGTTTACTTATATCGTTATACAGGTATAATAGCTATAATCTTTAGATACATTTTACCCGTGTTATACAGTTCTATGTATTATATTATACAAATAATAAAATCTTAACAGATGTTAACAACCTGTACATGAAATATTTGTTTTTCATAAAAGTCGTTGCAGTGAAAAGTGTGCAAGTGATGCAGAGTCCAAAATAACAATTGTTAGAATTTTTGTTTGTCTGTCTGCCTGAAAGAGAATCACGTTAAAACCACTGTATTGTACGGATTTTGATGAAATTTGACATAGTTATAGCTTATTTGTCTGATTAACATTTAGGGTAGTTCGTATTCAGATGCATTATAGAATTGCCACGGGAGTTAGTCTAACGTTCACGTAAACAAAGTCGTGGGCACTGCTAGTATTAAATAGTATCAATATAGACAGATTGTCCCGATTTCTGTACTTACACAAAGTATGCACGGATTGAACTTAGAACTATTTGACTGATTTTGATGAAATCTCCCTTGCAAGTTGGAATTCCTTATTCTCGGGAGTAACTTCGCCTAGGACAGTCCGACCGGAAGAACGGGCAAATATGATCACGTTGGTTAAATAGTAAACAATAAGTGAGCGGAGTTCATTGGATACGTTCAGCTGATGCGTTAGGATATTACTAGATGCGATACATATACGTGAGTTACAACGTTTATTACCTCTTGTACAGGGCTCTACAGGGTTTTATAAATATATTGGGAGCGTTTATTGTTATACTAAAGTTACCGTCAAGCTAGAAATTTGGAGTTTTAGATGAAACAAAAAGAATATTGTTTATTTTTAATTTCCTAATATAATGTTATAAGTAACTATAAATTATAAGCATAAGAGTGCTTTCATTAAAACGCAGGGCAGCATATATTATCCACGAGTGGAGAAAGTGATTACTATAGATAATTACTACTATTATTACTAGGAGAGTGATTACTAGGAGAGTGATTACTAGGAGAGTGATTACTAGGAGAGTGATTACTAGGAGAGTGATTACCAGGAGAGTGATTACCAGGAGAGTGATTACCAGGAGAGTGATTACCAGGAGAGTGATTACCAGGAGAGTGATTACCAGGAGAGTGATTATTATGATTACTAGGAGAGTGATTACTAGGAGAGTGATTATTATGATTGATTACTAAGAGAGTGATTACTAGGAGAGTGATTACTAAGAGAGTGATTACTAAGAGAGTGATTACTAGGAGAGTGATTACCAGGATAGTGATTACCAGGAGAGTGATTGTTAGAAGAGTGATTACCAGTAGAGTGATTACCAGTAGAGTGATTACCATGAGAGTGATTACTAGGAGAGTGATTATTATGATTACTAGGAGAGTGATTATTATGATTACTAGGAGAGTGATTATTATGATTACCAGGAGAGTGATTATTATGATTACTAGGAGAGTGATTACTAATTACCAGGAGAGTGATTACTACAGCAGTAAGAGTCCATTTACTATATCATAACTAACCATCAGTTCGCACTGCCAATATTCTTCCGAGTATTGTCTCTCATCGAATTTCTAAATACCTCAGTACTCCCACTGGACTATAAGGCAGCCTTGGAAAAAATTTAACTCCAAAAAATTTTTACTTTAATTCCTTCCAAATATGTACGAATTTATGGTTTGAAAAATTTAAAAATACGCTTCAAATGACAAACGCCAAGTCCTTAAACTCTCTTGTTATCTATCGTTTGATCCATGATGACGTACGTGCCTACAGCATTCCATAAAAGCCTTCAGTATCAGTATATTACTTATGTACGAGTATGTGTGTATTCGACCATTGCATTTTGCAATACTTGGTGAATAGCTTGTTTGTGTGTGGGACGCTGCACTAGCTCTGTATTTATTATTATTATATACACCTTCATAAGTGCTTTTTATTTACGTTAAATAATAAATGTTGGAAGAGCCTACCTGGCTGGTATTTATCCCCTGAGTAATATACCAACTGACAATGAAATTGAATATGGCCTTTATTTCTCGTAATTTTACATTTTCAATGAGTACTGACTTTCAAGCTAGATTAAAAATATGCATCTTGAAAGAACAGTGGAAAACAATCTTCACGCCCATTTCTGCTTATCTACACTCGATACGAGATAAATGCATATGATTCGATCACCCTTGTCATTAGTCAACAATACTTGCATCATTATACTTATCACATATTTACCATCTAAACTACAACAAAAAATACAAACAAAGCCGGCACGAACGCACATCGCTTCACCTACGCCGATGTTATGTTGGCAATTCAAAAACGGACGAACATTGAAAATTTTGTATTTCATTAGATTTCAGTACTAACATGTCGGAGTCCCATACGGTCACCGACATAGATGACCGCATTTAAATGTGCTTACAAAATATCGATGCAGCACAATGCGAATTCTAGCCTACTTCTACAAGATTTCATTTACAGTCGACAACTACCGCAGACAAACAAGAATCATCCCTATGAAAATAGCAGCAGAGACAATGTTTATGTAAAAGTATCTTTGGCGATTGCCTAATTATTTTGGCCTATTTGTACAATGGTGGACATGTACTTGAATGCAAAACAGTTTACATGTCATGCCACTTTAACATGGAAACTTTATAGGAAGTGCCGCATGCTAATTTAGTATTATGTTAGTTTAGTTACTTGTATAAATTGGAACAAGTTGAACGTGGCTTATGATTTCTATTTTAACATTAATGAATCTCCACTAGCTTCACATATGTATATAAACTATATAAAACAGAAAAAAACAAACGTATATAATTTGAAAATAGTATATGCGGCGCTTTACATTACACGGCAAAAAACAGCAAGTAATTTGGATAATATTCCAGAACAGCAAAAATAAATAAAAATCAATAAAAAAGGAACATAGGCTAATATTAGATTAAGATCTACGAAGAAGTACGAAATACTAGGTATGTCATAGTGAACGGGGTTGCGAACAGTGGCGGAACGAAAAAGAGTTGAAACAGTACTTTTGGTCTGAATTGTGAGATTGTGACCTAGTTGACATCGGCAGCAAAAAAACTTAGACTGCTCTACATATTGCTGGCTTGCAAAATCGATTTCAAAAGAGTTTTCTATATTGTTGACTTCGATGGTAACTCTATATGTATATGGTATATATCTATCTTTGATAAGGGAGATTTCTTAGGGATCTACCTATTGCAGAAATCACGACACTACATCTCTTCTTAGAGTGACCAAAACCCCAAAACTATTGTATAATAAGTTATAAAATTTATATAATTATTATATTGCATTTCTTCGCATTCTTAACTAATAGTTTTGTTTAGTTAAGTAATAGATACGTCTATATTATTACAAAAATAGCTTTGATCTGTATCCGGTTAAGTTCGTAGATTAGCTAATCGCTTTCAAAATTACCGCGTTGTCAATTATTCAGAAAAAATCTAAAATTCTGTCATTTTTTTGTCAATTTAAAACAATATTCAGATACTACTTTGCAATGCAATGCAATAAGACCTTTCTTTTAGTATTCACTGCTGGACATGTGAACACTGCTTCTTATGCACATTATCTCATGCGTGAAGGATGTATGGCCTTAAAACGTCACTCCGGCCAAGTGGGTTGGCGAGTCCACTCTTTTAGAGTAGACTCAATGCATGTGGCATGCATTGAGTACATTGTTACATAGGTACATACTTAAAGTCACACACAAACGAATGTACAGTGCCGTGATAAACTCACACAGTTTTATGGCGCCAAGAAATACTCTTCATTTGTAAATGTTAAATAAAATCAAATAAATATACAGATATTTTCAAGTTTCAGGCATAGTATTCACATGGCATAGGATTCCATAGTATATACAGGAATTTGATTGTGACAAATGCTGTTTATCGTATCATTTCAACTCGTAAAAATAAATAGCATCCATAGACGGTGAAAAACAACCGCCTAATTTATGCATTCTATCCGCATTGTTATTCCAACACGACCTCTCAGGCTTCCATTAAAGTAGCTATTAGAGAAACAAACAAGGAACTCCCCCGAAATAAAATAATTATCGCTTTTATCCGAGCCGAACCTTTGAGGGCCAAAGGCAAACATAATATTAACAAAGAATTTCACGAAACCATCCCTTGGCACAAAAAACTAATCTAAAATCGGACAATTAAATGACGTCAGCTAAAATACCGCCTCAGGCAAAACATTTTAGGCTGTTTATGTTCACATATACCGTGACGGACCTAAAACAAACTTACATAATTATGATAGACCATTTTTTGGAAACATGTCCTTAAAAAATGCCCTACTACACCTGTTTCCGCACCTGCCTTACTGACCGACTGAAGGAATAAAAAGTATTGTAAGAAATTCGTATTTAATGTTAACAATAGGATAAGAAGCGGCCACAGTTAAATTTTTTGGTCATAAATATATAAATCGTCTTTATTATGTAGTATTACTGATATTATTGAAATAAGACAACATTTTATTGTATTCTATTTGCGGTCTATTTGTTGCTAAAAAAGGCTTTATGGAACAACTTCACAAATATTCAACAATGTAATTCATTTGAAGGGAAATTTAATTTATTATTTTATTTAGAATTTATTTTAGGGAATAAGTATAAAATAATTAATAGTGATCTCATCAATATCGATCAATTGACCAATTAACGCTGTGTTATGCTACATTAGATGGATGACGTCACTTTTTTCTTAATGTGAATAAAGTAGGTATAGTATGATTATGTATATGAGACCGTGGTCAAGTCATAAATGTTAGTATTTGTTGACCAATGTTGTCTTTTGATCATTTAACAATTAACAGATAAATAACTAGATAACGCCACACTCTCGCTAGGATAATTTGTGACGTGAGATTAGTTAAAAACATATAAAGCCTAATACAAATTACCCAGATTCCGATCGGTTATCTGTCTTTAAACAAATGATTCATACAAGTGTTTTCAACCAGTGTTTGTCCAATCGGGAATCGAATCCAGAACCTTTTACAAGCAAGCAATACAGTCATTATAGCAAGCAATATAATCAATAGATACAGATACACTTAAAACAACTATAACGATACCAAGTTTAATAACTTGGTATTGCGATTTCTATATATCACTTGCGATCTTATTACTCTCGTTTATAAATCAATACATTTAATAAATATCATGCAATTTAGTAGATTAATACAACGCCTTGCAGTAGAATAAACAAGCCAGGAGATCATTATTCCCGTATAAGTAGCCGAGAGTTAATTAAGGCTTATTCAGTTCGGGCCCCAAGGTATCATTTGCTATTGTGATGAACCCATCGGCTCCTACGGGGTTGGTATTGTAACATTAAATAGCAAATATGATAAATGACCCTGCTGGGAATCCCATACTGGATTAATGGCCTTTAAATTTTTTTCTATTTAGAAACTGATGATTTTGTATTATCGTAGAGTGCGGTTTTACGCCCGTGAGAAGTTATAAGAGAAGTATTCTTAATTGAGGCGAATATTAAATATCAAAGCCTGTAAACGTTAGCAAGGTTACTAATTAAATTGTAGAGCAAAGAGAGCAAATTAAATTTATAAACGAAACTTTAGAACCCCCACGTAGTTCTAGACGGTTGAAAAAACGTTGCCGACTTATATCACATCGGCGTACGATCGATTCTTAATGCTCTTAAGCGTGGTTTAACAAAAAGCGCAACCCTTTTAAAGGGAAGTCATGGTTTAAACGTCTTAAGGCGGACCGCCACACTTTCCATAAACTTAAGTGAGCTCTTAGCGGATGATACGGCTACCTCCTCGTTTAATCCTCTTTTAAACGCCGCAACACTCTTTTGTTATTCACCGAGCCGGAGTAATCTGCCTTTGGACTTTTATAAACAATTGCCGCGAATAAATTTGTTTTGGTGTAAAGAGACTTAAAGACGTAATTTTCTTCAAACAACAAAGGGACTGCTACCGTTCCTAATTTCCTGTATCCCTTAAGTCTATTTCAGTTGTTGTTCGCTAACTGGAAATTTCTTATTTTTAAAATGTGTTTTAATATGTTAAGGAGTATCGTTACGTAGTCGGTACCACGTTTTGTTGTCCAACGCGTACAGTGGCAACATAGAAATCGAAAGGAAAAGGAAGGGTTACGTCGTAATCAGTGCTGTCAATCTTAATGAAATTTATTAAAATGCGTTATTGTTCAAGCAGAAACTTCCCAAAATCCGACTTACCTACTTTAAATTACACAATGGGTCTCATCCACATGTCTTTTTTTGTCCGCACCAAGTGTATAGAGATTCAACTGGCCGACAAGGAAAGGGTTGGCTCTGTTTTTAGTTCGATGAAAACTATCGTATCATCGCTTTTTTCTATTCGATCATTATTTATTGTTTACTTATCCAATCTTTAACATTGACATCATGTGACACTTACACTTCCTTTCAATTCAAAAATAAAACACGTGCTTTAATAATTCTATAATTAAATTATAAGCAATTCTCACGATTGTGGCGAGGGTTTCATACTACACCGGTCTCGCAAAAACTGCAGAACAAAACACCAAGAGAGATCGCTTTACAATCTTTTTTCACCGCGAGCTGTGCGACGGCGATCGTTGTCCGCTCGAATTTTTATATCAAAGAGCAATCGTTCATTCAAAACGTATTGAATAGTCGTTAAGAGCCGCATGGGCGTGGGCCACAATGCGGCCCGTCGTCGATACTTACCGGCCCTTGTGCGACCACGCTCGACAATTTCAGATCACTGGCAAACGAAAATGCATGTAATATAAATCTTTCCGGTGAGGCATGAACAACTAAACCACTCCCACTCAGCCCGCGGTCTCGACTCAAATACGAATATTAAATTCCACTCCGAAGTCTTTATTTAAACGGACGGAACCAACAATTTTAGCTTGTATTTTCATGCGTCCTGAGCGCAATTTACCTCCAATACGGCCAACGGGCGTTCAGATTCTTCCTCTGAATGGGTATTAATAATTTTTATTGCAGGTTCAATGCATTGTGCTTTACGGAATTCTTTTTCTCTTTTTGCGACGTCCATCAATAATATTCGGACAGTTGAATATCTGCTGGTAATTTTAACGACTATATTGATCAGTCTTTAAAATTATCTTTAATCGAATCCGTACATTATGTTTTATGTATAATTAGTTGTACGCTTTGCGAATGTAACATTTTAATGTCATGTTATGATTACTGGACGCTGTTGGCGATGTAAGACATGTCAGAAGGGTAATTATTTTTGATATTAAAATTTTGTGCGTAAAAGTGCGTGATTGAGAAACAACACAAAGTGTACAAGAAGTATAAAGTCGCGTTGCTTTTTGCAGTAATCTAGTTAGTCGCAAATGACTGAGGATAACACTTATATTTATAATTATAGGGCTAATTTTTTATAATTTCAATTTTTAGTGGGGCAAAATTTAATTTATGTTGTAAATTTTTCAATTTTAACTGTAGTTCACGCCAATCTTCTCAGGCTTTTCGATTTAAGTTGCATGTTCAGTTTGCTATCACGTTTATTAGTGCTAGTATCTATCCTTATCTTTCAACTGCATTCCGACATGCACCGATTTTAGATATCAAATTGTAGAATGGCGATTGGTAAAAATTATTCTACTCTGTTCGGCTTGCAACATTGTGTTTACGAGGGAGAACACTAACCAATATAATAATATCTAAGGAACAAATGGACTGTTATTACATAATGAAATAACAGTTAACGTAGCAAAGGAAGCGCCTGTTACAAGTGACGCGTCGTATCAAATCGCGCTGACATTCAAGTTCAAACGATATCGGACAGACCCTACAACCGTTCACATACTTGTCTCTCTTTCTTCGTGAGTGAGTAGGATAATATTTTGAATGAAAACTGCAATACCTACGTAGATCTACGTTGTATGTACATATAACATAACAAATGACTCCTCTTGCATGTATTTTTAGTTTTGTATTACTGTTTGATATTATTCAGTTGCATTTTATAGTTTTCTTTGAAGTTTTATTTTACTGTTAATTCGTCGATCAGAGTCAGAATCAGAATAAACACTAATCGATAATCGATATTGAATCGAATCGATTTTATCACTTGACATATACTTATATGTTTTAAAAGAATCCAAATGTGTTGTTTATTTATTTATTTAAACTTCATTGCACAATAATATGCGCAACGGACTGACTGAATGCCATAACTTTAATAACTGCCATAATTTAATAATGCTATAGCCATAACTGAATGCCATTGAAGACTCTTTAGATCATCTCTTAGAAATACTTCCGTGTATGTACAATACATTAAGCACTAATTAATGCATTACCTCTAATGATAAAGCGCTCTCAATCTCTAACTAGTTTTAAAAGACTTGAGAAAGAACATTACTAAGGGAAAGAGTTTTCTTACGCCCAAATTATTTTCCTTTATCTTTCTGTATGTATAAATTTATGTACGTAGGTAGATGTTTACCATCTACCTCTATTTCGTTTACTGACTTCTCCTTACCACCCAAAGGTTGCCTGGAAGATATCGCTTTAGCGATAAGGCTGTCGGTTGTATTTCTAATTAGGTACTTGTACTTTGCATTTCTCTGTATGTTTTTGGTGTGCAATGAAGTGTATCTATCTATCTACCGATCTAAGAACAAATGATACAGATTCGTGACGCGACGAATTACTATTTGTAGAAAGTATCCCCTACCAAAGGTGCATTAACTTCAAGTGGTCGGCCAATGTTCTCACGAGCCGCTTCGATTGTTCCACAACCTTTTAACTATCGGTCTATCGGGCCACGACCCTGTTTATACCATAAAAACTATTGTGTGGGGGTTAAAGTTGGGTGTCTTGACGTGGACGAGCGCAGTGTTACGAGTATGTGGAATGCCTTCTTTGTGTCTATCTATTTATATTTCAATAGATGGACCGCCACGACAAAATAATTGAGTTTACGTGAAGTGAATTTCACAGTGAATGATGCAGAATTTCTGCTGTGATATTAATAATTCCTTTTTTTACAGTAACGCTGCACTTAATGTTTCACTTTGTTATTCCATGTCGTGAATCCAGCGGCATATATACACAAAAAAACAACAACTAAACAAACAACATTGTCTAATCAAGATTGAACTTGGAACCTTCTGCATACTAAGTTGGGATATATCAACTATGCTAGTTGGTTGTTAAATTGTTAAAAACCTATAATTTCTGTTTATATCTATATTAATTTTAATAAAAATATTAGGATATAAGTACTCTTCCTAGGTAAATACCCGATACAAAAATGAAATCACTATAAAATAACCTCAGTAGATCCTGAGATTAACGTGTATAGTGTACATTAAAATTCATCAATTACAAGTAAGAAACTCCATATATGGGGTCGGTTGGGACGCTTGCCCCCCAGTCACAGAGAAGAATAAATAACAGAAAACAGAAAATTTCTACATTACACTATTTATATTTAAATTATAAGAAAATAGTTTTATTCTGCCCCACCCTAGGTAAAATTGTTTGCATTGCCTCACCCTGGATAAAATCTTTACTACGCGCTTGCCTCCGTATTATATGGCAGATGAAGGCTAAAAAACAGCTTTCAATCTGCAGATATACACAAGTCTATTACGGAGATAGCAGCCTGCCCGGTAAAGCCGCAATGATTGACAATCGGAATCCTCCCACTCTGTGTTGGTGGCCGTTGGTACGAAACGTGTTTTTATTTCACACAACCCTTCATTTGCGGTACGAGAAAAACTTAACTAATTGCTTCATCCTTTCCTGTTAATATTGTTTTAAATATCATCCTCGTATGAGTAATGGCTGTTTAGTCCGAAATGCAAATTAAGATGAGAATTTTAAATTTAAAGCAGTATAAAATAGCGTTAATAATATAATTGTAGGGATTAACATTCATCATAAATTATTGCAACTTTTTAGGTTTTGTACACACATTTTTTTAATTTACTTACTGACTAAATAAGGTATTAAATTCTCGAGGAATTTTGAGTTTTATAAAAAAATTGTGTGTAAAATTATACGGAAGTGATAATAATAACATTATGTTAAGTTTGTCGAAAAAAAGAAATTATAGGCAGGCAGTTCACCTGGTGGCAAGAGGATACTGTCGCACATGGATAACCGTGATACATGTCAACATCAGTCCAAAATGTCAAACGTAGGTACGGTACGCTAAAGCGCTGCCTACCTTGACTACCATACCATTAGCCTGTGTCACTCCACTGCTGAATATAGGCAGCTCCCAAGGACCGATACAAACCTACCTACCTTGAATAACGACATTAAATTTTATTTAGAATTGTTGGGGTTATTAAAGTTTGAATGTTTCTTTGCTAGAATCACTTGATCACTCCAAGAAAATGACACAATATCTAAATGTTTATTTGTAATTTTGCAATTATAATTATTGATGATTAACGATAATCAATTAACGATATTATAATTAATAATTTGATGACCAATTAGCCCAGTTAGTAATGCCTACTGTGCAATAGGTCTCTGGTTTGATTTCCGGTCGGACAATCATTTGTAAAATGTGTTGTGTTCGTCTTGCATGTGTCTCTGGATCCCCGACACAGGAAATGGTCTAGTGTAGGCCATTGAGTGTCGCGGTATTATTATTATTATTAATATCTATTAAATTTACAGTGATTACCCACCTTAACTTTTGACCTTAACAGGTTTTTGTTTTTATTTGTTTAAAATTCCACCGGTGACCTTCCGCAGTCGTAAAAGTTAAAGCTAATCTGGTTTTTCAGCTAAATCAGTCAGTCATCTTATAAAAATAACAAAATACCTATCTTAATTATTCATATGTAATTTTACGGAGTAATTGGTTCAAAAATTTCCTTATGATAATGGCCTAATGAGTCTATTCGCATTTTGTACTCGTTATTTACATATACTTGACCTTAACAATCGTCCATTAGCCTTGAACGTAACGTTTTTTAGGTAACGGTGTCCTTATAATCGAAATACGAGGTATGCTCCCTTTATCGATATGCGGTCAGAGCATTTTTGTAAGCAGCCCATTTTGAATCGATTACGTTCCATTTGCGAACTCACGAATCAATTCCAATAATATTATGCTGTAAGGTCAATTCGG
This sequence comes from Sesia apiformis, assembly GCA_914767545.1. Lineage (NCBI taxonomy): Eukaryota > Metazoa > Arthropoda > Insecta > Lepidoptera > Sesiidae > Sesia > Sesia apiformis. The sequence continues at coordinate 6,788,860 of OU611958.1, forward strand.
ACCGAGTCTGGCCTTCTTATATATTTTCAAATATATTTAATTTTTCAATATCATATCGTTTCATTTTGCAGTATTCAATTTAAGCTGGATTTTAAAACAAACGTAAAATAAAACATTCTCGTACATACATTTTCAATACATAGAATTGTACATTAATAAACATAATGTACATATTATGTTCTGGGTAAGATACCCATCAAACTAACGGAATTACCTTATTACGTGAGAACTAGAACAAATAAATATAAAGTGTCATCGGAATAATGCAAATATAAAATATACAACCAATTTAAAATATACAAATCCGTTCTAACGATAAATAAGGAATGAAAAGGAAATATTTAAAGGAATGAATCAAAACTTACAAATATGTAAGTAAGTCCCGTCTAAAACGTTCGTAGCGCTTACTTTATCTATCTAAACTATTTATACTCAGTCGTTCAAAAATGACGTGATCAGAATCATTCCGAGTCGAGCTTTACGCAATGATACTACATAGATGATAATCACCGCGTTTCCCCTGTGAATGCATTAAAATTATACGTTGTTTCCAAATATTGGAGAGCAGACGTATTATTTCGTTACAAAACAAGTTGCTCATGAGTTGCACCAATTGCTTGTTAAACACACACAATTTTGTGTAAATGGCTACACGGTTGACCACATACTAGTGTTTTGTGCAAAGCATGTCATTTTCGAGACTAGACGGGCTGTTTTTATTGCAAATACAAGGCAAATAACATGAATTTCGTATCTTTTGAATAGAATTGCAAATATTTCTGACGTATATATGCGACGTAAAAGCTATTTACCCGCGATGGAATGGATATGGTATATGCATTTGGGGTAAGAGAATATATTGTGTTTGTGTGCTTGAATGTTTGTATGTAACCTATTTTTTTGAAACGGCTGGACCGATTTTCATGTATTTTTTAAATCGTACTTGGGGGCGGATTCCTGGATGCGTGTTATGGTTCTAACTCATCAGGGGGCGCTATTTGGTAAATGATTCTTGGTTGCTACTATTAGGTTCTAATTCTGTAATTATACCTATTCAAACGTATCCTAATTAAGTAGTTAAAGAGGTATACTTTTATATACCTCTTTATATAGGGTGAATTAAACGATGGGCCCTTGAAGGAGAGTATCTACCCTAAATATTAAAGATAGAAAATTATACTCAAAAGGAAACTTTATTTTATTTTAAAAGATAATACAATTTGCATTCATGGATTGCAATGAATCGATTGTAATGCATTCATTGTAATTCATTAGGTATCTACTGGTTGTTTTATTTTCGTAAATTTTATTCGTTCGTAAATGTCTAAGACGAGCCAAAGTGAAACATCACGCATACTAAATTCATTTAGAATGTTTACAAAGTGGAATGTAACAGTTGATCATAAATTAATTATTTATCGTTTCACGTGCTTACAAGTTAGTTACAAGTTACAAGTTAGCTGTTAATCTGGGTAGTTGACATGTTCAAACTTGTTTAAAAGGCTAGTCAAAACAGTAACACGAATCTAGAAACATAAGTCGTGTAACAATTTAAATTCAATTGTAGTACCTGTATTAACGACGTAATATTGCTATGTGCGTTCTTATTTTTTACTTGCTTTAATATAGAAATGAGTAACTCACTAGTGAGAGGTAAAAACGAGCTAGCTCACCTCTTGTGAATCAATATTTATCTAACTCACCGTCGCTCTTACTATATCCGTACGTATACCGTCTAGTTCACTCGCTCAAAAGACTATGTGATGTAGTCGCTGTATGGTTCTCGTTCTCGACACACTATTAACTATGCAGCGACTACATGTTGATACTACACGCCGCTAACTTAAAACGTGTATTTTGGTAATAAGATCTACGACTATTATTTTTCTACCTACAGTTCCGGGAGCGAAACACTCATTCATTCAATCGCGAATGTAAGTAAACGGCTCGTTGCCAATATACATCAAATATACAAGTTATACTAAAATCTAGTGGTAATCCGACCAAATACCAATTTATTTTAATAAATCTATCTTAGTTATACATATCTTTAGTTTAATTTTTATACCAACATATAATACCTACATAGAGTGAGTACGTAGAGTTTTATAGCCTAATACTTTTGGCCGATTATTTTTTATGTCACTCAGGTAATTGAGCTACTGAGCTAGATGAGTGATATACACCCTTAAATCAAAAAGATGCATACCATTTTTTAAGTTTCAGTAATATATTCTTCGCATCACTACTTAAATATAACAATCTTTGTTCGTGCAATGAGTTCATTACGACGTACATTTCGCCTCCAGGTATCAATGTTGACTGATACTCGAATAATTTTGAGCAATTTGCTCTTCATGTTTGTATGTTAATTTAAATTTCACGTATCATTGACGTATCATTCAGGTATATTGAAATACTATTAGTATGACATTTTTTAAATTAAATTAAGTTGTTAAATGTTTCGTAGTGAACAACAATATTCCCTTAATTGATACTACAAATTATAAATATGTTTAAAAATAAATGGTTCAATTAAATATAAAGCGGTCTGGTCTTGTCTATTCAGCGGTGTCTCGAAGACGAGGATGAAGGATTCTTTGGTTGCAGAGGCCAAGATCAAGTTTGGACCGCTAGCGATGAGTAAGCGTAGAAGTAAAAATAATGCGACCAATTTTAAAAATATTACCAGGACAATAAAGTATTAACAAACTATGGAGCTTAAGAAGTTTACCATTTGTTTAATTATTTCGTGAATTTTTTTGGTGATACAACGAAATTATAGCCTTTCAAGTTGGATGTTGACAGAGTAGCGTGTGACGTCACGATATACTCGTATTTACATAGAAACGACACCGTTGAATAGTGTTCACGAAGCTCTGCAACTTTTGTCAAAATAATTGTTTTTATAAAACAGACCGAAAACGAAAGCTTCCTTTTAACGATTGTAATCATTAAAGTTTTGGATTTTAAGAATTAAGGCCAACCTTAAACCTTAACCTTGGTCTTAAAAGACCAATCTTTTAAGGATTGTATATATTGTAAAGTCATCTTGAGTAGTGCGTTTGAAACTTTGAATAACCTATATCCCGGACGTTTTCCAACGGATTTCAAAAAGAAATTCACCATACCTAATATAGCGTATTTTTATTTAGATCCGCTAGTTCTAAACCTAGTAATCCTTTCCATTGTTTATAAGTTATATTATAACAGAAAATTCGTTCAATTAACTGCGATAAATTATTCGTTATCATTAACAACGTAGTTAAAATGTTCTTCGAAATAATAATAAGTATAATAACATTTCTTGGTGACGTCAATCTTCTTGACTTTTATTAAGTGTCCGTTAGCCGACGCAACTCGCATTTTAAAGCGTCGTAAAAGTAAAAGTTTAATATTTAAAGATGTGATAGCTGAGATAAAGCCGATGCGTTGCCATTCAATGCCACCTGCACTCTTTCAAGAAAGACACATTTAATTTTCAGCCTTAAAATTGAAAAAATAAGGCATGATTTGTAGTGAATTGTTAGCAAAGAGAATACTTGATGTGATGATCTGGTATGCGCAAGCTACACCAGGGGCTGCCTGCATTACACCGGCTGTGATGTGACTATTAAATATCAATATTTTATAAGAAGGGTCGAGTTATTTTCGATTCCTATCTTTGTATTAACACCTTGTTTGTTTATAAAGATTTTTTTTATTAAATATTTCTTGATCTTCACATCTGCTCAGACGCGTAGAGCCAATTGTCATGGTAATGACTAATAGATTTTCTAAATTATTAATGATGGTTTTTGAAACAGTTTTAAATGTGCCACAAAACTTTGAATTGTAAATCATAAACTTAGCAAGTAATGGAGTTTAATTTATTGATTTTAGGGTAGTGAGAGATAATTGGATATTTCATTAAAACCTTCCTATATCAACTGAATACAACTGAATATCAACCTAAATCACAACTGAATCTTTTGAGGAAGATTGGCAAGATGAAAGATCGTATGAGGTGGAAACCTACAGCCAACATTTTAGATTTTAATGCTTATTGCTATAGTTTTAAGGTACTAATGAGTATAGGTTGACCTGTTGCTGTAGTTACCGTGCTGAGCTTGTGGTGACAGCCGACTTTAGAATAGCACCAAGGCATCTCTTCCCGTGAGTGTCGTAAAAAGAGATAACAAAATCTCTACCTCACAAATCCTGAATCACCTCTAAAAGAGGTGATGCAACCCGCTTGATCAATGTGGCGTTTTAAGGTTTTAAGGTGTATGAAGAGTAGAGTAATACGGGCATGCCCGTGTATAGTAGGGGATTACAAAAGGGCTGTTGACGGTGACGGGTAATATGGTAAGGTATGGATTATTTAATTTAATAATGCATAAAAAATATGTTTTTAAAAAAGTAAGAGGGAGACGAACTCCCTATCAAATAGTAATCGGGTAATGTTCACCATAGATACGAGTAAGTAAATAGATGAAAAGTGTTTAAATGTGAATGAATAAGTATGTTAATAGTAACTAAATAAATATAGCAAGTATTGATTCCCGTATTAGGTTTTATTTGGTCGTAACATCGATATGCATGATCAAGATGTGATCTGATAGCCTGCGCTAGCGACCCCTCCGATATACTAAGCGGAGGGTCAGGACGAGCAGTACGAAATAAGAACTAAGTGAAGATTTGAATTGATACAAAAAAAAATACCCTGTTTTATACAGTGAGTTGATGGTTTACATCATATTACATTAACTTTGATAATTTTTTTATCCGCCTTATGAGTATTTTATTTACAGATGTTTACACAAAAATATACGAAAGCTGAGAATGTTATTTAATTACATTTACTTATGAATAATTGTTGATATATACATATATATTATTGTCAGCTTATCTTTACAAATTGAAGACATCCAAGCCACACAGCGCGAAATTGAGGCTTCACGGATAGCTGAGTTCGAATTTCAATTAAAAGAAGCTTCCACCATGGACACCAAGTGACGACTTTCTTAGCTTCGAAGAACTAGTTTTTAACATATTTTCCCTGCTACGTCAACATACGTCCACTGTAACGAGATCGTTAGATGTCCTGAAGATGCGGGGGAGACGAAAATTCATAGTTTCATAGCCATCTATAAACTCCATATTGTTGAGGTCTCATCTACTTCGTTTGATCTGTGCCATCGTCTTGGTCCCAGGAGTGATGGGCGAACGCGCCCTATACTCTTGACGTTTATAAACGCTGACCTGAGAGCGGCGGCGTGACGAAGCAAAACACACTTGAAAGGATCCGGCGTCACTCTGACCCCATTTCTTACAAAAACCACACGTGAGCTATTCGTTAAAGTCCGACGACACTTTGGGATGAGATGCTGGACTTCTGAAGGAAACGTTATTGTGAAGCTGCCAGATGAAGTACGGCGACATATCTTTTCCATGGAAGACCTCGATCAGTTAATACAGCAGTTGCCCACAGTGATGGGTACTGTCATTGAAGCTTCTTCTACATCAATCGCTGCAATGTTCTCCACCGCTACTGTGGATGTTCCAAGGAAGAAACTAGCGACTCGTTGGCCATTTGCACAATAAGAAATGAGAAATTTAATTTCTAAACTACGACCTTAAGAATCCAGTCAACGACATACTCGTAGCTCGTAGAATCGGCATGTTGAAGTGGCAGTGAGCAGGTCATATTTGCCGCAGGAACGATATCCGATGGGGTAGACGACGTGTACCGGCCACGTACCGGGAAGTGCAGTGTGGGACGTTCCCGGGCGAGGTGCTTGGATGAGAAGAGCCGAGGATCGTGTGTGGCGGCGAGCCTTGTCAGAGGCCTATATTCAGCAGTACTTACTACCTTTATTTTGTATCGTGGTGTAAGTTACTTTTTTAATTTTTAAAGTAAATAAGCTGCTTACTTTGTTATATCTATTATCTGTTAAAAACGACCGCAGCGATGACTACTGGGCCATGTACAAGTTGAAAGGAATCGGTGTAACCAGGCGGTGCGAAACAATATCAGTAATTCTTCGTCTGCTGACATATGAAAATTTTTACTGCCTATTGAGGTGGGCAAGGCCCAAAATATATTTTTAACTACCACTAACTTTTCCCATTGTGACTAAAATATTTTATTTCAAACAAAAGGCACAGATTTAAACTTAGTTAGTTTATTTAAATTTTAACAATGAACTGTAATATGAGCGACAAAAGAAGTACTGTTTTTACGAGCGTAGTCAATTTGAAATCAAGTGCGAATGTTGTTAGTACATTTTGAAATTATGGCAACACTAAGAATATTAAGTTGAAAGTGAGCGGTATATACATACGTATTCGTTACTATTATTATAATTTTGTATTAGTTTCCTAGTTGTTTCAGCTATTATATAAAAGTTAGTCATAAACGTCTTGTCAAATAAATTCCAATACGCGACTTTTAATATACTAATTATGAAGTGTCATTTCACCCTAATATATGTTCATACATCTCATTACATAAATTTAAATCGGTTTAACCGACTGTAACAAAACCTACACCATAAAATATCCTTTTAAATGGACACGCGGCGATAAATTGTCCTTAATAACAGAAATATTTTATTAGTTAATAGCCTCGAAAAAGGTTCCCGCTTTTCAATTTTTACGACATAAGTATTTCGTTTTTTAAAAATTCTGCCCTTTGGTGGGAGCGATCCGATCTAAAGTTTGTGTCAGAAAAAGGATAAAGCTGCTATCATCCTAGCGGGTGCTCGATGTGTTTTTTTAGTTGCTTCGGTCTTGAAAAGTGGTCTTATTTTTTAGAGTTCCGTAGGAACACTTCACTTTACTAATCTTTGATATAATAATAATATTTTTTGATTTATTTATTCTAATTGTCCTTTAGGAGAAGTTGTAGCTAAAATCTCACATTAGTTTTTTTTCTTATCTCCTATATCTATGCTCTTCGGAATTAAGTCCACTATATTATTTCAAACAAGAATTCTATATGCAAAATTTTTTATACTTTATTTTTCCATATACCTATATATGCCATATACTTTATATTTCAATTAACAATCAGGAAAAATACGCCGTTATGTTATTCTTTAGCAATTCTTTCCGAATCATTCCGAAGAGCATAGTTTAAAGCAAAGTATTATACCCATTTTTTCATAGCGCCGTCAGCGCTCGGCTAACACTATAGATACACGTCTAGATATATTCTTGAAAGAGCCTCAAGATTATTCTGAAAAAAAGTACAATTATAAAATAACTTTCATTATTATCGAGTGATATAGTTGTTTACGGAACCCTTTAAACTCCGTGAAATCCTGGCCGGTTTTATTTATTTTTAATAATCCCGAAATGACAGATGAAGATGACCGGAGCGGTCACAGAGGTGCGTCAGAGACTTGATATGCATAGATTTTGATCAAAAAAGCTTAGGTTAAATTAGAGGTAGTTTGTTATGTCATTTTTTGAAAAGAAGGCCTACTTTTGAAAGTATTTTAAATACCATAAATAAAGCTGACAGCTTACTTGTATTATTAATCTTTTTTTTATTTTGTAGCTACTTCGCGATCGTCTCATCAGATCCATATGTCCCGTCTGTCTGTCTGAAAGCTCATCACGCAGGAACACTGTTTTAATTAAACTGGCATATGTATGTTATAAGTTATGTGCGGGTTAACACTTAGGCTACTTATTATTTATTTATTTTTTATTTACACTTTATCGTTTTAACAAAGGCGGACTTAATGCGAAAAAGCATTTTCTCTCAGCCAACCTTGGGGCTATTGTAAGATATTTATTTTTAAAAAAGTTTCCATTAAAATGTTTTATTATAATATCTGTGGAAAATAATTGTTAGAATATTATTTGTTTATATATCAACACAAAAAGGCGGGTTTGCGATATTTTGGGATAGAAGATTATAAAATAAGAAATGATGTGAATCTGGAGACCGTTTTGTATCTACATACTTTGTATTAGGAGCTAGAATATACGAATTTAAAAGCGGAGTTGTGTATCACTGAATTCCTGCATTCTATACTATATAGTGACGGTATGGTAGATGCATGTGAACGACATTATATAAAATAAAAATTGGAATAAATAATAATAATCACTTAAAATGTACATACATACATATATACATACATAATATATACATATCAAATTAAATTAAATATATCATATTAAAATAAACAATGAATAAATACATCGATACAAACGATCAGATATACTATGCAAATAAAACAGCTTAACGGCGTGAATTTGGAGGAGGTGACCTTTCAATCCTCGTCTTGAAACTATCCCGAGATGCAGTTATCCTGATGTTGGAAGTTCGTTTTACCTACTTACGATATTTAAACATGGTGCACCGGCCTTCATTGCATTGGGGGCCTTTGCATTGCATTGCCTTCATTGCATTGCGTGTGATACATTTATTACATTTACTATATGAAAACAATAAATGTATTGAGTATTGAGGTACCCCACATACCTACTTACCCAATTTTTTAGATTATTCGTTTACATGCATATTTCGATCTAATGGGTATAGATAGGTGTTAGAAATATATATGGATATGTAACTCCATACGAATATTGAATACATACATTTTATTTATTTATTTATTTTGGCTTAATACCCATTAAAAATAAATGGATTAAAACTAAAAGTTACTGAATACTAAAAACGCGTATTTTTTATCCATTTATAAATAAAAGTAGGAACTTATTGATAAAAAATATAAATGAAAACTACAGCAATTTAGGCTTTGTGACAATGTACTTGAAGCTATTTTTAGCTCTAAAAACGCCCCAGGGAAACTTAATAGAGCGCGGCGTTTTTTTCAGGAGGGCGCTGTGTTCAGATTTGTCTACGATTAATAAGTTCGTAAAGCTTTAGTTAGATGGCGTTGTGGCATTTTTTTAGGAAATGAATTAATAAGTACCCTTTTGAACTGAATTTTAAATTTGACATGATTATTAACTTGAAATTTTTGTAAAAGAAATATCTCTTGGAAAAGCTTTGAATTTCGAATTTTTCTTGTGTAATATTAAAATAATTTAGAGAATTAAAGTAAATAAAAATTAACTTTTCAAACTTAAAACTTATGTTAATTGTTACACTTATACTAGTAGTATCTATATTAGTGTACATCGTCGTATATATACAAGAATACTAGAAGTTATGTCGTTTGTTTACAATTTAAAAAGTTATTTTTACAAAAGTAAAAATTGACTTAAAGTTTATGTTTTTTTTTATTAAATTCCAATTTTTGCCGTTCTGTTATTTCGTAGTAAATTCATTTAACAAGTTTTTAATTTTGTAAACGCGTACTTCAATTATCTTCATCATTCATCTCAGTCAGTCTTCATAAGCTTTAGCAGTGAGCGAGTTTTTTGATACTTACAAAAGTACTTCCACGTTTTTATTTTGAGATTAACCTTCTGAAGAAAATGGTAAACATAAATCTTTGTTTCCTTATTTGCGTTGTTTCGTTTTTATATATTTTAGAAACATATTTGTAGTTGAAAATTTCATTAAGACGTTCGACATGAAAGTTGTAATAAGGATTTATGTGTGTATTTATTATATAGTGAAATTGAAATTTCTGTCAGATAAAAAAATATTAAAAATAATATAGAAATACACGCACAATTTTCTCAAAAGCATATTTTTTATATTATTAAATAACTCTTATATTATTTGGAACCTATATTTATCTATTAATGTCACAATTAAAAGCGTATGTTTACCTATGACTTGGCTGGCTTACATCAACCATGGTCACATGCTGGCAGGAGTTGACTTTTAACTCAGTTTTAATCCAACCGAAATGGCGAAAACTTTTAATGTATTATTTTTATAAACAAAAGGGGGTTAAGCTACATAATTGAAGCACCTTTGACCATAACCATAACCGTTGACCCTCAATTCTTCTCTTGGTTATTGGTGACCTTTGACTTTAAATTATTCTGGTGTTACCGGTCGCGGTCCTGTTGGGCCAAACGGCGTTTGACGACAAGACCCGTTTAATAAACGAACATCTGTGAAAATCTCGGAATTTTTTAAAGTAACACGGACTTTTAACGACTACTGGAAATATTTTTTTAGATCGATTAGAGGGCAGACGGGCGTCCCAAATGATGGTAAGTGGTCACCGCCGCCCATGAACAATGAAAAACATTGAACATTAAATATAATAATTAACTGTTCATTAAATATAATAATAATAATATAATAAATAACTGTTCAATTAAATATTTCTCTTTGATAGTTCTTTTATATTAAGAAGGCGGCAGACGAGCATTCAGTCCACCTGGTGGTAAGTGGTACATGCCAACATCAGTTCAGAATAACAAACGATGCGCTGGAGCGTATCTTGGAGCGTGATGCACTACCTACCGTTTGAGATGTAGGAATTGATTTAGAGAAAAGGCGCGATGATTCAGAGTGATAATTGATATAATTTTATAATTCTTTGATAATTTCAAAGTGCAAACCAAATGTAGAAACTTGGAAAGAATTCCTTATATTTCTCAATAACGTTGTTTCTTTTTTACAGGCAACGAGTAAACATCAAAATCATCAAGTCATGCTACATGCAAGTGCCCAAGATAGAACACCCAACGGTTAGCAGCGAACAATTGGAGGGTAGGTGTGACTCAGCAGAATTAGTATTGCTTTTAATTTTTTTTCGTGACTGCCATTGATTGAAAACTTGCTAATGGAGTCCCGTATTGTCTTGTGCTCGTATGGGCGACAAACAAAACTGTTAATGTATTATTTATTATTCGAAATTATTCTTTATTGATTATTTTTTTATTAAAGTACAAATATGTTTTAATTCCAGAATAATGCAGATGGCGTTGACTGGATGACTGTGCAGAATGTTGATGAACTGTGAACTGTGGATGAAGTAGGAAGAGTTGTTGGTAAAGAGCGCGCCTTCAGCAGGAACAATTTCGGTCATTGACATGAGATCAGCCAATACTGGACGGAAAAGAGATTTGAATGAAATCGTCGATCAGCGATCACTTGATTGAAATTCTTCCTGCTCGTGGCGCGCGCTTTAGTGTTAAGAAATTTTTTATATAAATATTCCGAGCTTACGCGAATAAAGCTTTAACTGCAGTGTTTAAAATGATAATTACATATTAATAATCCCTTCGGCCAATTAAGTCCACCAATTTAGTATCGTCATGACAAATTTTAATTTGAGTGAAAATATCAACCATTATGTTCTGCATTGGGATGTGGGATTCTCGTTGCATTTTGAAGCGCTTTTCTTGTGAGCGGACGACCGCGAAGTTCCATAGAGCTATGTAGTATAGTATAAGTTACATATTAGTAAAGATTTTTTTTAAAATATGTGACTGTCATCTGTGTATTGATTTAGTTTATTTTTTTTTAATTTAAAATTTCATTGTTTCAAGATTTTGTTTAAATAGATACAAGCTCATCTTAAAATCTTATTTTGAAGATGAAACAATTTTTTTTAGATAACACCAAAGTCTCAATGTTTGGGAAATTAGGACCGACAATAAGGTACATTTTCTCAGATGATGTCACAAATAAAACTATGTACACAATACATACCCATAGATATAGACTGATAGATAGCACAGGGTGTCCAACGCTGCGTACGCGAATTTGGCGCTAAGCTCCTAATTCTCGCGATGCTCGTCGTTGTCACAAAACACAAAAATGCCTAATTGCGCTATAATCAATTGCAATAATTCGTCAAACATCGTAAACCTAGTCAAAGGAGATGTTTCGTTTCATCGGTGAGTGGTTTGCCATTACTAAAATTTACTCGTAATTTAGTCGTAAGTACAAAATGACACGCTTAGTTTCCATACAATTTTACATCGTCTATCTCTATGCATGTACCTACTTGTATTAGCAATCGAGAGGTCATGCTACACTCTACATTTAAACTACACGTATTCGTGTACTTTGGAAGTATTTCGTCATCAACATGCTTCAATAGCCAGTGAAATGTTAACACTGCACGTGTGCTTACAAAGAGCCGAACTAACTGTTGAAGATTCGTTCCGCTTGCGGCCAATCAATAACGTAAGATTAGTTTGTGACGTTGGTGCTACAAATAAGTTAATCAATTTAGAGGGTGACAAAGGCTCATTTGATAATCGCTTATTGACTTTGATTTGGTACTGGACAAAGCCGAAGCTGGGGAACATGGGGATTTTTGTAGTACTTTAGGAAAGTATCAAAAAACTCCCATGTTCTTCTCTGTCTATTTTCTAGGTAGGTATAGAACGCAATGGCTACTATGGCTACTTCTTAAAAAAATCATTTCGTTTAGTGCAAGAATTGGTATGAAATACAAATTACAAAAAAAATGTTTTAAATTTGCAAATGCTTGCAAAACAAGTTTATTTTCTGCCTGTAACTTGCGATTTAGTAAATAACGATTTCCTTTTTCTCCAACTGTGAAGTTTATCCCAAGTGGAATAAACTCTTCCGAATATGTTAGACTATACGGTCAAACTCTTAACTCGTTAAAATTTTATGTTCATAGCTACAGTTTTAGTCAGTCAATGTTAGGACTTCGCATTTCATCAGCGAGTCCAAATTTTATTGTGGGTGTAACGTAGTTGCCTATGACATTTCCGAAAGTTTTTATATAGCAATAAAATCTTTAACTGATTCTCGTATAGCGTAGTTTAGTCGTGGGGGAGCTGATTATATCTTTCTCCATATTGTCAGTTTCGCGTTTCCCGCCATTCTAGTGTACAATCGTGTCATTAATCTGTCTATGTTAAGTTAATTATGTCTATTATTATTCTTTGTGTTGAGGATACAGTTGCGTGGGCGACTGTATTCAAACTATACAATACACTTGTTTATAATATTAATCACTGGTGATTAATATTTTGAAACATGGCATATTGTTATAGCTTCCGATGAATAGAAATTGTGTTAAAACATTTAAATTTCTAAATTTTGGCCAACTACCGTTAAACGAGAGCAAATGTTCTGAAAAAGTGTTGTGTTGGCCGAAAAACTAATTCAATTGAAACAGTTTTTGAAAAAAAAATGTAATGTTATTCTCTAAGAAGCACAATTAGAATTTTAGTCTTAGCAACGGAAAGAGAATGCGTTTGATCATTAACTACATAGATATTCCCAATGCTTTAAACGATCAAACGATCATTCAGTCTTACGAATTTGCTCCATTTGAACGTATTCCAACTAATACAGGAAAGGATTTAATGATGATGTACAAACAAGCTACAAATACGTATGATGTTGAAACATATTTCCTCTGCAAACTAAGTCGTAATTTTGAAACTAAATAGTATCTTCTTGTATTAGGTACTCTGATTTGTCAGAGGCCATTTATTAAGGGCCTTTAAATAAACAACAAAATCAAAATTATAGCACATTTTCTAATAATGGCTTCCAATAAATTATAATATGACATGGAGACTGGAGGCTATATATGCGTATTTAAAAATGAGTTCAAAATGTAAGGAAAGGAATAGTCATGATTTATATATTAATGAATCTCTTTATTTAGAACATTTGTTAGTATTCTACCTTCTCTCAATTATCTGGCCGTTCGCAGTTATACTCACCTAAATGTGGGCATTTACATGTTAGCCCAGTATTTAGGACCATGTTTCGGAGAGTATAACTCTTAACAGACAGACTATTGAGACAAGTTGTAATACTAATAAATGTTGTACTTAAAGGAATCATTTCGTTGGTATATAAATTATTACTATCGGTAGATTTGACTAAAATGCGCATTATCCGATCGGTGTACACGAAATATAATGAAGTAACAACCTATTGCACCTATTTGTACATTTTGTTTTAATATTATTTACTTTATTAATTTATAACCCAATATTTCAAATATTACTATAAAAAATAATTACGTAGGTAACTAAATATTTTAAAAAATAAGTTATTAAATACAATCAACGGACTATTTTTTCAGGGTTACGGCTCTCTTTATTAAATAATCATTCTCAAGCTACTATGTAGGTACATACTTTAGAAATAAGTTGTATAAATATCAATCAATTTGTGAGTACAAATAGTTTTAGTTTCCAATCAATGAGCGAGTGTCATTCACGAATATAAAAGTCACAGTGCTCGCTCCCCGGGATTCGGATAATGAAATAGTCTCGTAGTTCCCACATTTTTTGTCCCGGTCGTGACAGTATTTTCAGTGTGATTTATCCAAGCTCGGATTCCCATAACCTAATTTATTTTTCCTTTATCGAGCCTTTTTACTGGAGTTTTTTAAGTATAATACGTGGTGGAGAAACAGGAATTATCGTATTTGTTTCCGGATTTTACTTTACGGCTTGTTTCCAATTTTTTGAGGCATGCTTATATCACATATCGTTTTTTAGAGTATTATAAATAATATGTATGTACTTCCAAATATATTGAATGAGAGATTTATTTGTTGCTGGCTGTGCTCGCGGCTTCGCCCGCGTGCAATTGGGTTATCGCGGTAAATGCCCTAAGTCCGTCCCTGGAAGGTACCCTATGTCTATCTCCGTACCAAATTTCATCAAAATCGGTTCAGTGGTTTAGCTGTCAAAAGATAACAGACAGAGTTACTTTTTCGCATTTATAATATTAGTATACTCGTAGATAGAATATATATAAGACACACACAACTATTAAACATTTAGAATACAACTATTAATTTTAAAATTTTCAGTGTTCCTATAACAGTAGTTAATTATACATTTTCTAATATTGGATATGCACATTTTTGCACAAGGAAAAATGTAATCGTTACATCACTTCAAATACTAATTTAATTACATGAACAACAACTACATGTTTCCAATTATAAACATGAAAGCTTTTCTTTGGTTACGCATGGTTGATAATAAATTTTAAAGAGAAAATAACATAGGTATAGGTAGGTAATGACCTATTATGATTCATCATTTGAAGAATGCTACCAGTTGTTCATTCATTGGAATAATTACTATGGAATTATACTTATCATATTCTTGGCAAAACAGAATAATAGCGTTCTTTCTTTATAATAAAGTTCACGAATCAAGAGTTACTGTATTTTAATAAAATAACAGGTCTTTGACGACGAATGAGATAAAAATATGGTTAAAGGCAGAATATCTTAATACAATGTTCGTAAGAGAATTTATTCAATTAACATAATTATATTCGTAGGCGTAAAAATACACATATAAACAGTTATTATACTAATATAGTTTATTATACAAACAGTTTATTTAAAACTTGATTTGGCGATCTTTTAAATAAACATAATCACTATGATAGATATATACCTACTTGAAAATGTTTCACTGTTTGAACATAGAGACAATAGGAAATTTGTAACACAGATAGTATCTAAAATTTCATCAAATATTGATAAGTTTAATCAGACCTGTGTTAGTGCGATACTGCTAAAACACTGTCGGTACTAAAAGTTAAATCGTGACGTCAATCATACGACAAAATTCACCAACCGAGCAAACAAAGCCACCAAGCGTAACCCCAATCATCGCTCCACAAACACATCTCCTTATTTGACTTACAATAATTTAGTTAGCTCCAACTTCGCCAGTGTTCCCATGCTCCCATTATCCGTTCTAACAACAGACCGATGCATTGGAATTGGCCAGAAAATCACGATAGCATCTCTCCGTTGTCACGAACCAATTCCGGGCGATACGCTCCTGGTCGAGTTTTGAGTGAGGAGGCGTGACCTCTGTACCGACTCGAAGTGTGAAACGTCATGTTTGACCAGCGGGTGGCTTGGACTTGAATTTTGGTTAATGTTCAACGTTGGTAACGTTCGCTGCATAGTGGATATCAGACGTCGATCAAATGCCACAATGAAAATAAATTCCATTCGATTTGATTTGACCCTGAGAACTGGGATTAGTCACTGCTTTTGTTGTTTGACGTGATGTAAGCCAATATAGCAATACATCTAATGTTCCGTAACAAAAAATAGTAATCTTTGAGTTGACCGTGTCATTAGTCAAGGGTCCAAATTGCTGTGGCACAAAAACAAACATCATTCGCAATAAATTAATGTAATCAATTAATAAAAAGAAATGACAACACTTGCATAGGTATTATATTATTATGTATATTATATTAGGTAGGTACCTATTTAAGAAATCGCTTTAACGATAAGGCGGGCAGCCTTATCATTATAGTGTTGTACTCGTATTTCTAATTACTTGTATTTTGGGGTTCTCTGTTTGTTTTTTTTTTGGTGTACAATAAAGTATATCTATCTAGCTATATAATGCACTAACATGTACCCGCGACTTCGTTCGCGTGAACATTAGAGTAATTCCCTAGGGAACTCTAAAATAGATCCGGATAAAAGCTATTACTTCGATCAAGCTATAACTCTGCCAAGTTTCATTAAAATTGGTGCAGTAGTTTTTGCGTGATATGAGTTCAAACATATAGACAAAAAAAAAAAAAAAAATAAGTATTGGGCTCTATATCCATTCCTACTTTATATTGCAATCACTTTTTTAAAAAAAATATTTCATCTACAGACACTGCTTTGTTACGATTTTATTATTACGAGGGGACGTTCATTCACGAAACTAGTTTTAAATTTTCAATATCTCATATAGTCCCCGTGTATTTCATCACACTTTTAAGATCGTTTAATTAGCATTTCTATCCTAGTATAAAAATAGTCAGAAGTATTGTCATCAAAATGGACGAAAACCGCAACGCAGCGGTCACTTCATCATCAGTGGAAAATCTTCTACCCCTTAAGGACTTAAGGCCTTGAGCTTTGAGAACAAATAGTAATCACTGGGAGCCAAGTCAGACCTATAGGATGGGTGGCGAATTTCCATGTGGCCACACTTTGAAACAGCAGCTTTCGCAATTACGGCGGGTGCATTGTCATGGAGAAGGTGCACACCTCTGCTTAGTTTTACACCAATCTTTGAGGGTCCAAAATGATCGAGAAGAATCCCCGTATACATTATCCAACCTTTGTTCGAAATCGGTCGGGCTAACAAACCTTCCATTGTAAGGAACGATATTAAAGTTTAATTAATCATTTTAATGATTATGCGACTACCTATTATTCTAAGAGTTGTGGAATCAAAACTAACGAGGGTTGAACTCTAAAAATTATACACGAATTAGCAGGATAAACGTATTATTTGTTTTTTTTGACATCTAGAAATACGAGTATGTCAGGCCCGAAACTTTTGGACCTCACTGCTATATGTAGGTACCTATAGATGTATAGATTAAATATAGAAACTTGCCAGTTATAAGATGTAAGAAAAAGGACTCAATATCAAGATATGAGTTAGATATAGAACTTTGTCAGATTGTTTGCTAGACTTATTGTTCCTGACACATGACATCACAATTTTTGCACACAATCCAAAATTGTTGCTGTGTAAGAGATAAGCAATAATCCATTAAATAACAAGAAATGTAATACTAAAAGGACTTTCAGTTAGATATCTGGTCAATTTCTTATCTAGTCGTGGGGACGCATTGGGGGTGATCGGCGTACCCAATGGTGCGTTTAACCGTGAAATCCCGAGATAGGTCCGATATCCCCGGATATTGATAGCAGGTATCTCGAAACCAGATAGTTTTGGTAATGTAAGAGAGATAAAAGTAGAATATAACGTCTCTTCATTACTCGTTGCAATAATTTCCGTATTTTGTCAAAGGCGTTTCCTTATTACTAGATTTTATTTGTTATTTAATGTATTTATTATTAGTATAATATATTTATGAGAATGTAGGTATTTGGTATTGACTTGTTATTTTATTTAGTGATATATGTATATATCTGTTATTAACATTCTTTTATAATCCATCTGTGCAAGTATTTTATAATACATACATAGTATTTTTATTATTGTTAAAAGCACCCGTGTATGTTTCTCCGTTTACCCAAAGGTTGATTGCTAGAGAATGCCCTAAGGCATTAAGTCCGCCTTTTGTACAGTGTCTGTGTGCAATAAAATGTAGATTAATAAGAATCAAGATGATTTGGACAGGTTAACCCGAACATTGTTGTGAGTGATTAAAGATCGAGGTTTTTATTTACTTTTAGTTGCTTTTGTTTGCGATTTAGTTTTCTAAAGTGTCTAACATTCGTAATGCCTTTATGTAGCTCTATAATGCTATCGTGACTTGGTGATTACTGCTTTTCAGGAATTATTAGATTGTGACAAAAACGAGAATGATAATAAAATTAGGGTTACAAATAGACAAACTGTCAATGACAGTGAGCTTCTAAATACAAGCTCACTGTCATTTCAATGGTCAATGAATAACTAACTGAAGTAGCCTGCGTAAGAATGTGTGAGTGTTTAAAAACTTTACTATTGGTTGTAATAGGAGCGATCGGTATAGTATGACTACACATGTGTGTGTGTCGCGTGTAATGACATTCAGTCAGCGTAGTTTCAGTACCTCACTTTATGGAAAGGCGACGTTACGTCTTTACTATTCTAAAGTCCATAGGATTAGACTGTAAGATCAAAAGTAGATACGGTACAATCATAAGCTTACGCCCTCTATGTTCCAGTATTACTTTCAACTGTAGGGGTTGATTTCAAACGGTACACAGACAGACACCCAAGTCCGAATGACATGTGTGTGTGCTTTTGACGTTTGTATTTGGTTATCCTAATGAAATAAGTGCTACCACTACTTGACACGCTGCCTGTTGTAGAGTTACTAGGCAAGAAAATTTTGTATACTTTAACACCCAAGAAATCTAGTACGCTGATGGGCCAGTACTGTTAATATACATTTACATATAGTATGTGATATAATTTGAGAAAAATGATTTTATTATTCTAATTTTGTAAAAAGAGACTTTATTGGAATTTCATAAAGGTATAATTTTGTATTATTTTAAAATTCTGATATAAGACCATGTTTTTATTAAAACAGATTTTTTTATTTAGGATATCTTAACCAGAATTAATAAGTTCAAATCGACAATAGCCGTTCTCGGGTAACGTCGCACATTTTATAAATATCTCAATGTTATTAATATAACAAATACTGAAATAGATACTGACCTCTCCGCCCGACGCTCCTACGACGGAGTTCCTCACCATCCCAACCGCCTAGTAGTTGACAGCCTAATCTATGTTCGATAAGAGTGACTCTCTCCGTTGCCGTCGCGGTCGTCGTTCTCGGCACGTCTTTGACGACCCCGACGACCCAATTACTGCTGCCAATACGATTCTTACACTACACTCACAGACTACACATATAACACCGTCCCCGCCGGCGGAGATGAGCATGTCACCCTCGCTACACCGTAAACACACACCGGCCTTCAGCCAACATTTTCACCAGATATCGGCACGTGCTTGGGCGCTTCTCACCGACTCACGATCCCGCGGTACCCTCCCAAAGCAATGCCCTAAGCCGAGGTGAGTTCCTTCCGCCGGTCTACCGGCGGGGGAGCCCTTAGGCTCATTGCTGCACACACTCTTTGCTCCTGGGTGAACGCCTTCTGCGCTCGCCTTAAACTATAGATGTCCGGTGACTCTTGAAAGGCCGCCCTAATGTCCTAATTTACAAATAAAAGAAAAAAGACACTGACCAATTTTGTGTTCACCTTTGACTACAAATTGGACGCTTTCACTCAATTAATCAATATCATGGTTTATCAGTTGCAAGCTGTCCAATAAGTCAATAAATTACCTCTGTGGTCATTATCCACGTAAATTTTACTCATAGTTGCTCTGAAAACGTACAGTCAACAACGCGCTAATGAACCCAGAAACATTCGATTGTGTAACACTTAGATACTTGCTAGCGTTTTAAGGTATACCAATCAGTATAGATAGGTTTGTCTGTTGCTGTAAATATATTCACACTGAGTATTTATAATTTAATTATTGAGACTTTAGTGAAATCTTAAAAAAAATGCTAAGTTTGCTCTTTATTTATGAACAAAAATTCACAGCAAATCAGGAATGTGAATTTATTACACATGTAAATTAAGCTTATTGCCAACAACGGATTTTACTATGTATACAATGCAAAATAGGTAATTTATTGTAGATGGAATACACAATGAGTATATTCCATTACATATGATACACACGAGCTGTTGCGTTAGACTCCTAATTAAAATTTGGCTGTTTCAATATTATTTTTAAATATAAGCATGTTCTAACGTCTGATTTCAGGAATAAAAATGTATTTTATTCTATTGTCCTGTAAGGTCCCATGCAACCTGTAAGATATATATAACTCACTGAAATACATAGATGGGTAAATATTATTCAATTCGTATATTTGATAATACTTCAATATTTTGGATTATATCTAACAATAAATAACGAGTCATCTATATAGGTGCTTACTATAATAGTATCTGATTTATTGATAACGAGTCATCTATTGTATATACTTACTATAATAGTATCTGGTAGTAAATTTTTATTGATACAGTAACATATTTCGAGTTCTATACGTCTTCTATCTATAATAACCAAAATATTTATGGAATCAGTTATCATAACTAGGTAATTCAGTGAGTTTAGTGTTATCATTATCAGTTTATGTATAATTATTTAATAATATAAATTGACTATAAACCTCTTGTCTGTTCCTCTCTTAAAATATTGCGGCCATGATGTCCAAGAATTGAGATAAAGTAGGACCGTTAATTTATCATATACGAGTATAAAGACCTACCTATCTATTACTCTAATAGTGAGAATAAATAATCATTTTTCAGTATCTAAACTGTGGATACGATTAAAACTGAAACAGCTCTAGATTGCTGCTGACATTTACTTTAATTATAATTAACAATAAGAGCCCTAAAATGGGTCAAATAAATAGTGTCAGTTGCGTTGTGTCGATATGTACAAAAAAAGAATGACCGAGCGGTCATTCAAAGCATGTCACACCATATGACGCTGCAAAGCTCACTCATTGAAAACTATTTAAAAAATCAATAACTGCTTCTCGGACCGCGTCCGACAGAAGGTCACACAGACGTAACTGGTAACGAATATTGTATTGTAAATCTCCTTTATAGCTACTATGGTATATCCGTGACGGTTGAAATATGACTTGGGAGCGTTTTCTACCTGAAAAGGGACCATCATTATGGCTTGCGATGATTGTCGGCGAGCCGAAATGATTCTCCATTTTTTTTAAAGGATACAACATTTCTCATTTTTCAATACGTTTCGCTGGAAACAACGAATATAACAGTTATGGTATATGCCGACATTTGGTTTCACAACAAAGCGTCTTAGTTTTTGTTATCTATGTCGGCGAAACAAAGAAAATATGGTTCTACAAACAAACCACAAAGTTGGACAGTAATGAAATGAATTACGTAATCAAGTACGTTTAAAAAATAATAATTTAATAGATTTCAATTTTAATGATAAATATTTATGTAAATAACTGTATAGTAAGTAGTTTAGTAAGTTACTAAGAATCTACTTTTTTAAATTTGTCCGTATTGTGCGTTGTACTACTGTACGAGCAACTATGTATATATTTAGGTTGGAATTATCTACTAACAATAAAATGAAGGTTTATTTATAATGGTGTTTTATTTTTTAATTTATAAGTATATATAACAATCGACAAAAATGATAATGTTATGTACAATTGGCCAAATAATGCACTATGTTAAAATTTTATAATGCAATTAGATAGGTACTTTGTTGCGTTTGTGAAACATAAAATTTTAATACAGTGTTTGATTTCGCGTCTACAAAAGTTATCTACTTACAAGATTCAACACTATTAAATTCTTAGACTATAATGACTAGTAGATCTATACAGAAATATATTATAATTTACACATACATACAATGATTCGTTTAAACATAATAATATCTACAAAATATTTGGTAACAATGAGATATAAACTATAGCAAAATACTTTATACATGTTCGTACATTCCTGATACTGGCAATGACTCGTAATTTAATACATATCAGTCTTAATGGACAACAATAATTCTAGTTACTTGTTGTTTACAAATGCACTACAATAATACAATAAGATAAGGCTTTGCTCTATATCGATAAGTTTACACATTCAAGTTTAACAAATACAGTCTCATGACATAACATACTCCAACTCTACTAACTACAAAGGAACAAAATATTTATCAAACATTTGGCCAAATTATCTAACTCTTTTGTAAAATTATCACTTTTTAATAAGGCAAGGCCAAATAAAAATGAAGTGTAACCTACACATCTGGTTGGAATGTGAAGTTCCATTAGGGAATATCTTTCAGAGATAACGACTGTTGAACCTTATCATCTGTGCGTAGCTAAGTGTGTTTGAGGCAAACACTCGTGCACAGATGAACGTGGTTGCAGGTATCCTTGCTCGTCGAGCATCGCGGGAGAATGATGGCCAGGATGTTTACGCAAAGTATTAGGAGGCCTAGTCCGGCCGCCATATGGCTGCTCATAGTTTTGAGTATCTATTGAAATGTAACTGTGGTGGAGGTTCTCACCATCTTGAATTTGACTCGTCAGTGTCGTGTTAGTCAACATTGATGTGTCATCTTCAATGTTAATACCCACATTGGCGGTAGTAGACGTTTGGGGAGGAATAGCATCATATTTGTACCAGTGCTCAGGCGCAGTGGGTGACGCAGTATACCTAGAAGGGTGCCTTCTGCCGTTTGGACATACGCCGTGATTGTAATTCATCGTATCTTTGTTCCACTGCAAGTTAGAGATGTCTGGCATTACAAATCTAATTTTCTCCCAAAACTTCTTCTCACCCCACAAAAGCACGTTACAAGTTTTCAAGTAGTTTTGAAAATCTAAGTCTAAATTTAACGCGCTAACATCCGTTGTTAAAATGAAAAGCACTCTATGACGTCTAATGGAAGGGTGAATAGAAGTGATGACATGTTTAAGGGCTGCTTTGAATGAAGCTTTGGACCATTCATTTTGTAAAAAGTTAAATGACACGAATACAAGGATTCTTTTTGAAGATTCAGCGGCGTTAGTTATCTGTTCTGATAAATAATTTTCAGCATGTTGTAAATCTCTATAATGAAAGCACATAGTATAGCCAGAGTGTTCCATTTCCGGTGCCACTACTTTAGATACAAAGTCATCGTCCAATAAACTATAAACAGCATAACCATCGTACAACCTATCTCTATCTAGCTCACTCTCTTGTATTGAAGCACTTTTAAATAACCGCACACCATATTTAGAATGTGCCCACAGGCGCACGTTTTGCCTAAACGAGAAAGCTAAGGCACCAAACAATAGAATAAGAATTACACTTATTAAAACTACAGCTAAGAGGGGCACAAAGTTCAGTTTTATAGTGCTCACTTCGTCGTATTGAAAGGGTTGGTTCTCTGTAGGGATAGTATTGTCTATAACACTTGCATCACGACACTTCTCCATCATATCGAGAACAGTAAGGTTCGAAACAAGTCCATTTTCACCACTACACAACATTTCAACAGGATCTTGATAGTTCTTTTTAAACCAGTTTTGTAAGGGGAGGACATTTTCACAAGTACAAGTAAACACATTGCCTTCGACGTTGACACTCTCCAACTGGATTATATGCGCTAACTTTTTGTCAAGGTCAAGGATTTTGTTGCCTTGTAAGTGCGCAATTCTCAAACCCGAAAGATTTTCAAAGGTCTTGTTTGCGACACTTGTCAAGAGATTATCATTCAAGTATAACTCTCTCAAGTGCTTTGTTTGAGAGAACTCCCCTCCTGACAACTCCGTTAAATGGTTGTTTTCGAGATGAAGAACGTTTAAGGAGTGCAAACCATTTAAAGTGTCATTGTCAATTGAAATAATGTTGCTATTGTTCAGGTAGAGCTTATGTAATTTTTTCTTTCCAATGAATAAGTGACTGCTTAGTGAACCAAAGTCATTGCCATCCAGGTATAATTCAGTCGCATCCATAGGTATCTTCTCCGGTATGTCAGTGTAACCGACATTTGAACAGTCTATAACATTTGAATTCCAGTTACTGTCGTGGAAGCAGGAGCAACCTTCTGGGCAAGTCATCTTGCAGTCACAGGCTTCAAATTCGCAGCAGTAGCAACTTGATGAGCAGTGTGTTTCGTAAGAGCAAAGGAACTGAGTCTCAGGAACATCCATTAGGCTTGCTTTCCCACCATATTTGTTATTGACTACTTCACACGTGGCTGAATCTAAATCCATAAATCTCGGATACTGTCTCATATGGTTCCACTGATTTATTTTTTGTAACCAAATCATGTGACAGTTGCATACAAAAGGATTATTACTAATATAGAAGTTTGGCAACATTCTGTGCTTCGGTATGTGAGGTAAAGTGAAGGCAGATAGTTCAACGGTTCTCAATTTATTGTCCGACACGACGACTTTTTCTAAATTTCTTTTTTGTAGAAATGTACCTGGGTGAATCGTGTGAATTTTGTTGTTATTCAAGAAAAGGATCTCAATAGAATCCGGTATTGACCTTTCATCCACATTTTCTAAAGCATTGAAGCTTACGTCAAGCATTCGGATGTTTTGTTGGGCATTGTGTTCGTTATCTAGTTTTGTGATATTGTTACTATGAATATCCAGCCATTCAAGACTCTCCGGCATGTAACTATAATCGAAATATATAAGCTTGTTGTCTGATATGTTAAGCCAACCCAAAGTATTTAGTTTACTAAAAACTCCCCGTATATCGGTCAGTTTGTTTCCGTCTAAGCGGATTACTTTCAAAGTCGGGTTTGACAAAAAGGCGTCTTGTTCAATAGTTTCTATTTGGTTGGAGGCCAAATTCAACACTTGTAATGAGGGCAAAGTGTTGAACGTATCTTTAGGTATGCTTATAATCTGGTTGTCTACAAGTCGTAATCCAAACAATTCCTCTAAACCTTCAAAAGATGTATTTGAGACTATGGTGATATTATTTTTTCCAATGTCTAGAGATTTCAAAAATCGCAATCTTTTAATGGCACCAGGAATCGAATTCAAATTATTTCCATTCAAGCCGAGATCTTGCAAATAGGTTATATTCTCAAAGCAATGTTCATGAACCGTAGAAATCTTATTATTGTCAAGGTAGAGCTGACTGAGAACAAATAGATTGGAGAAAACGTGTTCATTTAATGTTTTTAATTTGTTATCCGAAATTGAGAGTTGGTGAAGATTTTTCAATTCAGCAAAGGCGCCGTTACTAATTGCCTCAATTGCATTGTTATCTAAATTCAAAACTTGTAAGTTGTTCAAATCTTGGAACGATTTTGGGTCGAGACGAACAAGAGAATTGTACGACAAATTCAATATAACCAAACGAATCAATCCCGCAAACGTGTCGCGATTTACCCAGTCATTTGTTAAGCGGTTTTTAGACAAATCTAACTTCTCTAGTTGATCAAGTCCTTCAAGTAATCCAGGAGCTAACACTGCGAGCGAGTTATTTGCTAATGAGATTTCTCTAATAACTCGTGATGATTGAAATAGTTCCGGAGGGACAGCAACTAACTTGTTTCCAGACAAGTTTAGAATTTTTAATGAATTCAATCCCACAAAGGCTCTGTCGCCTATCTCATTAATTAGATTATTCTGAATGTACAGTACTTCTAGAGATCTAAGGCTAGAGAGACCGTTGTCAGGAAGCCTTAAAACGTTGTTATGAGATAAATCAAGTTTTTTCAAACCAGTGTTGCATGATTTACCGGGTGCAATAGGTCCTTTCCCCCAATCAGAAAAGCCAATCTCGGAAATATCTTGAATTTTGTTGTTGGTAAGGTTCAGTGATTCTAAACTGAAAAGCGGACAAAACACTTCAGATGGCAACATGTAAATATTGTTGTCTCCTAAATCTAATGATCGAAGTTCCATTAAACCACGGAAACTCTCGGCATGAAATTCCATAGTCATCGCGGGCCAATCAGTATTGTACGAGCGTAGAGTCAAACTAGTTAAATCACGAAGCGGAGACAATACAGTCGCCGGCACGTAACGAATTTTGCAGAACTCAATGCGCAGGTCTTCAAGTTTCCGCAGTTGTCCCAAAAAACTGCCGGTGTTCATGTGCAATGAACTCTCAAAAAAAAGCAAATCGGTACATGTCAACTTTAACTTGTTGATGTTGTACGCCTGCGCGGTAGTGATGTTTTTAAACAAGAAGTCCGCGGAGCCAATAGTTTTGATGTTACACGTGAGAAAGTTTGATTCACTCAACTTAGCGTCCGAATAGTCCCACTGACAGCCGCCGGGGGCGGGCGGAGCAGAACGTGCGCGCGCACCGGCCACCATAAGCAAGCACATCCAAACTTTTAACGAAAACATTCCGTATAAGTTCCTGGTCATAATTTCACAGTAAAATAGTTCATTTGTCACTGATATATCACAAAAAGTTCTTATAAAAACTTGTTATCACTTAAAAGTCAACGATCTAAACTTTTGGATGTTGTGTACACTGCCGTTTACAACGCATGTAAACAGAGAGTACGAGGTCGCGGTAAAACTTTTGACGCAGCCATACTCCCCTGTGGTTGGGCGGTAACTGACCTACGTAAGTTTGAACGAACGAAAGCCGCACGGGTGTCGGGTTGGGGTCTGCGGGCGCGGGGCGTGGAGGCTCGCAGCGAGGCGGGTGGGACCCCGCACTGCACCGGCCCGACTTAACAACAGATGGCACGCGTGTTTTAAAAACTCAAAAATATTGGTTATGTAGTGTAGAAGACTTATGCTTGCGTGTCTCATTGGTTGCACCTCCTCAAGTTACATCTCAAAGGAGGTCGTAGCATCTGAAACAGTAGCACAGAGTGTATGATTTAAGAATATACTTGAAATTATTTTGAACAAAAAACTTTTTAAAATGTCCATGACAGCCCGATTTATTATAATTTATCATTTTTATCTTAAAGAAACTTATTTATTTATACGTTATTCTATTATCTTTATTATTTTACTTAGAACCAAATTATTTATTTATTTGAAACTAAATAATAACGTTCGACGTTACTGCGTAAAATTAATATACCTACCTAATTATGGAGATATAATACTTTTTAAACTACAAAAATAAGAGTATTTTGTAGAGATTTTGTAATTCAAAAAATATTAGAAATATTATAATGGATTATATTAATAATAATAATTTTATTCACAATATAAAAATAATAATATAATACTTAAATATTAAAATTATGCTATGGATGACGGTCTCCACTTACCATCAGGTATGTATGAACTGTATGCTCGTCTGCCACCTTTTTTCTATAAAAAAAATACTAATTCTGCCTTGCATAGATTAAACTATATTGCACATCTACATGGTTTCAGTACAACTGAGCAGTACAAGCACAGTACAAAAATCTATGGTATTGTGAGAATAAAAATAGAATAGAATAAAAATTTGTTCTCAACATTAATTTTAGTGCAAAACTGACGAGAAGGCGGACACTCAGCAAATTCAAAATGAAATGATTGACGGCTCCGCAGAAAACGAAAAAGTTTTCAATGATGTACATTACAATACAAAAGGTATTGTGGCATTTAAATTTATTTTGCAATATTTAGTTTAAGTGATTTAAGAACAGATGTTCAATAACAGTCCAACCATAACAATGGCGCGATGACTGTATAAACGGTATTCATTAAAATTTACCCCTTCACAGTTACTTTTTGTAATTCCACTCATACTTATCTTGTTAGGTAAGAAAGTTATGTGAGATAAGAAAAAAGTTTTAATATTGAAACTCTAAAAATAAAAATAAATCAAAATGTAAAATAAAGGAATTCCACGCCAAACTAGTTAGCTACAAAAACACGTTCATTCAAGAGGGAGGACCAACGTGCGTCACCACAGTCTAATCGTAGGCCATCGGATGCTCTAACACGTGCGTGTCGAATTGCGTCTACCGTGGGAGACGAACTGAGACCTCTAAGCTTCTTATAGTGACACTACTCGTACATACAACGCTGGCTTTGATTTAAACTAACAACAGACTGATGGTATTCCAGCCTTTGAAGGTTTGAAACCGCATGTAGCGATGTAATAGAAAAAGCAATAATATTAGCATGGGGCTGTGGAAAAGAAAGTCTAAGCTTGGTAAGTTTTTAAAGACAGAAATAAAGAAAGACTGAGTCGAACATTGAAAGTGAAGTAAATCATTCATAGGGTGATCATGTCGAGAAATTTTACGATCCTTTCCGGATTAATGTCTGTTGTGGCTCATAAGATGGATTGATTTTGTCTTGCGTATTATCGATGGTAGTTAATAAAGAATATTTTACCGCCTTCTAATATTTTGAATATTGTCGTCATTTGTGTCGCCGGCCAGGTAGAACAACGATTTAAAAAAAATCTCTAGTGGTGGTGGCTGGATCTGAGGAGCTAAAGATCCTGTGTGGCAGCGAGCCTTGGGAGAGGTCTCTATCCATCAGTAGAGAAAGGCTGATGGTGTGGTAGAACATGAACTGCATGTTTCCTATAAGAGGCCCCCTAGAATCTTATATTGAATTATATTGGAGAATCCTCCGGATTGCGCAATGCATTTGAACGTTTAAGGAGTGTATTGGCATCTGGTTGGGGTGCAAGTTGCGATTCGAGAATATTTTAATTGGGCAATGACTTTT
This sequence comes from Sesia apiformis, assembly GCA_914767545.1. Lineage (NCBI taxonomy): Eukaryota > Metazoa > Arthropoda > Insecta > Lepidoptera > Sesiidae > Sesia > Sesia apiformis. The sequence goes on from OU611958.1 coordinate 6,817,457, forward strand.
TTTAAATTTTTCAATCTAGGTTTGGTTAATGCCTTCACCTTTCTAAACTTGAAGTAACAATTATGTAGGTGAATCATTCCGAGAAAAGGGGTCTGTCGTTCCAAGGTCGAAATATATTAGAGTAGAGACTATTGATATTCTCTGTCAATATTGAGAGTCAATATCTCACGTGCCTATGCGATTGCTCAATATTTACTAAACGCCATCAAACACAATATTACCACTTATCTCATGACAACTAGCTCAGAAAACATCTTATAGCGATCTTCTCTCAGGAACGTTACTAATGTTGACACTGTTCCATATCAGTGGACTAAGTTCAACACGTCTTTTATTTGAAAGAATGGCTGCATTTATCGGTAAATATTTATGACTTTTTCAATATATTACGCATAGGTTTTAATTGAGTACTTGAACACGTAAGCATGTGTGGGGTTAGAACTAAAGTTATTGTTGAAAACCATTGTGTGTTCAAAATAAAACATTATTTTTAAAAACAAGTGTCAGTATTGAATACTCATAATACTTGCTAACAGTAAATACGGGATCGATAAAAATGGAGACAACGCCCTAGCATTCACTGTACATTAAAAGCAATTATAAAACTAGGCTGAGTTGGTAAATAATATAGCGGACAGCGGAAGTGAGCCAATTATCATTGATTTGATTGATCAATTGTGATATGAAGTTAAAAATACAGCATTATAAAATATTCCACAGAGTATACCTACTGTATAGTGCAGTATATGAGTTATTACTCCTACGAAAACATCTAACGAACAGAAGCTTCAAAAATATAATTGAAGAAGCTCTGCATGATACTTTAAAAACGAAACAATGGAGAACTGCAGCCAAATTGAAACCAAACACGTCACGATTCCTGCACAATATTATTGGAAAAAAAAAAGTAACCGTATCTAAAAGATTTTACAACCCATTCAAAACTGAATCCGTTCTTTTTTTTACTCGGCTTTCATAGTAAACTTTTATAACGTTAAAAAAAATCCTTAAGTAGAGAATAAACACAATAGTTGGTATTCCTCCAAATCTTTTGTAAATTATATTATTGAAAAATGCAATGTCCGCCGCTGACTAAACAAAAGATTTCAACCGCATATTTATTGTCACTATAAAAATTGTAGAGACAATATTTTTGAAGACGTAAACTCGGTTTATTGTAGTTTATGGTTGTCAACATTACAAATAATAAGTGTATTGGTAACATTTCGCTGTTATAAATCTTTCCAATAACGTGTTTATGTTTAGGACGTGTAAATGATTTGTTTCCGAGGCCTACATTCTTCACAATTTTATTTGTATAGAAATGGCTACACACCGACATCGCTTCCTACAAAAATATCATGGTAAAAAGTATTTACAGTAATAAAATAAAACAATGATAGAAGTTGTTTATTTCAGCCTCACATACATCTTTATCATTCTTCACAATTTTATCTTAACGACTCATGTTCGAAAATTGCATCTTAAAAGCGTGATTGTTATTTGTAAAATAAGCCGTCGCATCTCTTATGGAGTTGAATCGAACGTTGAACGTTAAAGGCGTTTTAAGATAATCTGGAGAAAATATTGCTCGAGTCTTGATAAAGGTGGTCTCAGTAAACAGGTACTCCCAGGGCACGTTTCGAGTCAAATAACCTGCAAGAAAGGGTCCGAAACAGAAAACGCTTTGTGCTAAAAACGTCGACCCCTTATCTTCCTTAGATGGGTCGCGGCTATAGATATAAGAATATTTGAGACATAATTCCATTAGTAAAATTAGTGGGACAATAATCTTTAAGTAAATCAGTGTCTTGTTTTAGCGCCATCGTTTCGGTAGATCGTAAAATTTTATCACTGTGCATATTTTTAACGATCCCTTAACAATTCTTATTCGACATTATTTACTTGACGTGTCAAATGTTCAAGAACTTAATGCCATCCTGATTTAGAATTTTATTATCGTATTTATGGAAATGAGTTATAACTATTAGAACGTCAGTTTAAGTCAAAATTCGATATATGAATACAATACAGCATATCGTTTGTTTGCAATCAGATATTTGTCAACGGAATATAAATTCATACATTGAAAGTAAATCTCCATATTCGTGCCGTGTCTTACGATTTCATGTCGCTCTTTGGAGGCTGCTTCCAGAGGCTTAGCACGAAGTCATCATTCATACGAGGAGATATCATCGTCGCTCGTCGTGGCCACGGCTTTCTGCTTGTTAACAATAAAAACGTTATCCGGCGCTTACACAAAATGTATCTCGGGAAAATGTACAACGTCAAACTTCCTCTTCATTTTAGTTGCTTTACGTTTAGAAACATTTAGATGTTTAAGACACTCACTTACTTTATTTGCTTCAAAATCATCTGATAAACGAGACAAGGTTTAATAATAATTGAATGAAAATGTAGTTTGTACTAAATAACAATTGCGACTTACCCTGGATTCGCTCAGGTGGCATAGCGACTTCCCGAAACAATCATAGCCAATGTCTCTTAAATTAGTTTACTAAAATTGAAAGAATTTTCAAAACTGGTCAAGCAGTCTTTACCGCTTACACATAAAAATTAAACTAATTCTTTATAGTGTTAATAAATATATATAGATGTGTATGATATTGCAATTTATCATTTTGCGAGTTTATTTTAATAAAAAGAAGATGGCAGTCGAGCACACAGTCCACCTGGCTCACCTTATCACCATAAGTGGGCTCTGTAGCCAACATCAGTCTCGAAACACAAACGTTGGCACTACTTAACTTTGGAGATTCAGGAATAGATTTGGGAAAATGTGTCATTCCCTCATCTCATTACTCCTCCCATTCCTCCTTGTCCTTGGCTAAATAATGTTATAGTATAAATAATGTAAATACACCTATCCTTCATCAGCAAACAACGCCCAATACAATTTAAACAATACAATGCCTAAAATGGTACACACAAATTGCCAATCAACATTGCCCCTAAGGACGTGTAATTAACAGCTGCATTAGTAGTCTGCATTATGCATGACGTCGAATCTGTACCTCTCTGTTATCTGCTCGTACTGCGCTTACAAACATTTACATAATGAGTGACGCTTAACCAGTTAGAACTGCAGTTTTAGGCGCTTTAATTGCGAGATAAATACTCAGGAACCTAGAATGGTTGGGAAGAAACTCAACTTAAACCTGATATGTTTAAACAATTAAAGAAGAAAATAACTTGGTAAGAATTCTAAGGTTTCAAACAAACTCGCTTGGATGGCTATTTATCTAAGTCATGTCAATGCTCGAGTTCCGTAAGGTACATTTTACTTGGGAGTCCTTGCCTCCTTTCCTGTGATAGGCAGTTCAGTTAGCGGTAACTATTTGCTTCATTTCCTTGTTCCTCTCCTATTCCATAAAATAGGTACTATGTAATTTTTATCATAGAAAATTCACGTACTATGAACATATTTTTTTAGTTTTAAGGTGGTTTTAAGAATGACATCAAAGTCAAGAGCCTGTTTCCACAAGCTTAAACATTCAATGCAGTCTTTTAAATCTGAGCATTTTCAGGCACCATGCATTTTTTCTATGAAGTACTTACTTAATATGGTAGATAAAAAATATGTACTTGATGCAGAGAATTCTCTATCGTTTTTTATGCCGGAAAAAACTGACATATCAAAGACATCGTATTGAAGCACTATCAGATTTCTATTAGGTACTACAAGATGCCCAGTTACCAGTTACGTCTCCGACATATAGGATAACAAACAGCAACATAACAGCAAGGATCTAATAAGCAGCATGCCTTATTTTTTGTTACCACTACCCAACAGCGCCTGGTCAATCTCACAGGACGTATACAATTATTTTAATCTTCTCAAAATCATGTTCTGTGGTTGTTAGCAAGAACGTGGATACGTCACGACGAGTAAAATAGGCGAGTAATGTTATTATCGATTTTATCATTATACAGTCTCCATATTACCATTATGCAATAAAAGTTTAGTATTTAAAATAATTAACATTTTATGATTCAGTAGTTACATGAAAAGAATGAAATTTGTAAATTTACTATTGAAATTTGGTGACATAACTAAATAATTTAAAATATTACTTATTAGTAACAAATTGGTATTAAATTTAGTTTTTTTTTAATGTACGAAGGCAGCAGACGAGCATACAGTCCACCTGATGGTAAGGGGATACTGTCGATGATAGACATCCGCGATACATGCCAACAATTAGTCCAAAATGGGAAACGTTGGCACGCCCTCGGATGCGCTGCCTACCTTTGGAGATATAGGAATTGATTTAGAGAAAGAGTTGGGAAAATGGGGAGGAATAGGATGGGAATGGGCTCTGGCACATCTCAGTCACTACCCAAACACGTACCTACTTACATAAGAGAAATAAAATAAAGTGAGAAATGCAATACATTTCAAGGTAGTCTTCTCTGAGAGAGGGGTAGCGTGGCTAGTCGAGCGCGCCCAGCATCTGTTGGATTGCAGCGTGCGCTCTCCCCCACAAAGGCCAGCACTTAAATTATATACCACAAATTGGACAGCTTCGTCTTCTTTGTCGCCTAATAATAAGTAATTAATGTTATACGTACCTTCTAAATATCCAAGTAGTTAACATTAGCACCATTTATCAAAGTACCTATTATTAGGAATGAAGTCTCGTAAAATAATTTATTGTGCTTATTTTCGCAGTCACCTTGAATATGCTTCACAGGTTTGGAATACCTGCTATCACATGCATAGAAATAAAATTGAAAGAATTCAGAGGGCATTGTCACGATTTATTCATTACGAATTTAAAATACCGGACGTTAATTATGATTTACGTTGTGTTCGATTGCGTTTACTTCCACTTTATATCCGTAGAAATATAACTAATATTATATTCTTAATGAAGATTGCTAAAGGAGTCATTGACAGTCCAGATTTATTAATTTGGCTTGCTTTTAGGTTTCATTCTCATTACTCTCGCTTCAATAAAGTATTTCACGACTCCACCGTTCACACTAACTATCGTAAAAATAGCTTTTTATTATGGGCCTGTTCCGCATTCAATGATTTGTGTGGCGAAAAGGACATCGACTTGTTTTTTAATGGTATATATGCAATTAAGCGTGCTCTTCCTGCTAAATATGCGACTATCGTAAATAATACTAAGTTGTGATCTCTCAGTGTTGTGAAAAATGTTATTTATTTTCTAATTGTGGCAGCTTTGTTTAAGCTATTAACTTTATCGATCGCTGATATAGAATATATATGTAATCACAATAGTTTATAAGCTTCCTGAAAATAAAATAAAATAAATAAATAAAATAGAACAATAGTTAAATTATTTTTGCTAGCAATATTAAAAAGAGTTTATAATAACTTAATTTAATCAAAATATTTTTGGATTAATCAAGTACTTTGTCGAAACATCCACAATTTTCCAACATACCAAAATAGTCTACTTATAAAACAGTGTATAATATTCGGACATGTCTCTTGTTAGACAAACATGAGGAGATCCTGACTGATATCTCGGAACAATGCGAGCGTGTGGGTGAGGCGGGGTGCCTTTTAAAAAAAAACAGTGCATGTTTCAAGTCAGCTCCGTATAGGATGTGACTAACTCAGTAAGTACGAGAAGCCCTTACGAAGGTGGAAGACAAATTAGTGATCTGATGGTAACAAAGACTATGAATATTAAGTATGTTTCTGACTTTTAATTTATTTGTGAGAGAAATTATGGTAAGTCGTTTGCAACTTTAGTGAACATCATAATACTGGAAACAATGAAATATTACTACAATTCATAACATTCCTCTACAAACAGATCCAAAAGATACTGTTAGTGAATTTGAGTAAACATATAATTTCTAGATACTTATTATTAAGATAATAATTAGATTGCAAATAATTTATACCACGATATAAATGACATTATCCCAAGCTTTTAAAAATGTCTGTAACCGAAATTATAGCACAATTACCCCAAATTAACGATCTCTCATTTAAATATTGAAACCTTTTAACAAATTAGACTAAATAAAAAATTAGACCCATCTCATTTGCGATAATGAGTAAAGTATACCTGTCCAAATGGGACACCAAAGTTGGTTAAGAAGGTATCGAGCGCATTGAGGAAAAGGATGATCTTATTACTTCACTGCTTTTACTTAGTGAGCCTCTGTAATGATATTACCGAACTTGGGGCGAGTCCTTCCCGTACTTTAGTTAATGCTATGGCTTCTGATGCTGTGGATAACATAAACAAAGTTAACAACAAAGACATACACATAGATATGTAGTCGTATATCAATAAAGACGTCTCTGCAAATATAAGAATGATTTAACACATGTTTGTTTTAACGAGTGAAGTCCTTAAAAGATATACGGTAATCGAGAGATTTAAAACGATCAATGGTGTTCTAAAACCTACTTATCATCAAACCCTTCCATATAAAAAATATGCCATCGTAAATATTTGCAACTAAATCCTATCACATCATGATAAAAAAAATATCGTAGTTTTATCTATATAATCATATTTAACATAAGACATAAGACTATCATATTTTTAAAGATTAGGTAAAATAAGTAACATAAATATACAATAAAAATCAGATATCATCAACGCCCAAAACAAATCGAAATATGATGAAGAGGCGTTACCAAAATTATTTGAACAACCTCCTATGAAATGATGACAAGCTTCGAATTAATCACGTACAAATCACAGACTAGAGGTCCAGACATTATGCTAATAGTAGGAGGCTTACACGGTGATTTTTTTGTAATGTACTTCATTTATTTACGTTTAGTCATCATCGTTTAATATTCAACATATCTTAAGGAGATACCGTCGACAATCAATCAAAACTGGTGCTAGTAAATGTCTAGGAGAATCTTCACTTCTTGTGCCATTTTTTACCTTATATTTGTGATAATAAGAAGTACAATAGACAATCAAGTTCAAGTTTAAGGTTTGCTCAATGACTTGTTTTCAAAACATTAACGATCTAAAATTCTTATATAACCAAATGAATTTTTATTTTAAACAGCCGTCATACGGTTCATTTTAGAGTATCACAGAAGATTCGAATAATATTTTATTTAAAGCGCTCATGAACAACATGTTACATTGACTATGCTTGTGTTAGAAGTTTCATTCATTAACTTAATTGTATGTTAAATAATGTTTATAAGTATATTTGTCAAATAATATATCAAATATATCAACTGTTATCAAGGATCAATGAAATCAAGCTATCAATCAAAGATTGGATGCAATGAGTGAATACAATGACTATTAAATTTTATTAGCTAGCATAAATTGCATTTGTATTGTGACGTTTTGTTGATACAGGTGTCAATATTGATAGAAATGACATTATTCACTTTTTATAGGTCAAATAGAATATTTCAATTAGGTACGATTCTTTGATGTAATTTCAACATTACATTTATATATTTCTTTTATATTTTCTACATTTTTCTACACAGTATTATAACATCCTTGCAGTCGTACAGGCAATAATTCACAGATGGATGGATAAAAGACTTAAAGCGGAACGAAACTATTCTCACTAACTTTCTTCACTTGCAAACTGTGTCGAAAATGACATATTGATTCTAAACGTTTTCGGAGGAAAAAATAAGTTACTTGAGCATAATTTCAAGAACGTGACTATTACATTAGATTCTTCAGGCGCGTATACCTACTACTAATTCAATTTGTAAAAGAACGATTTTATAAAACACTTCTAGAAGATTCTAGAGACATGTTTAGGTATGCACATACATAAATAAACAACGAAATTAATTAAACACCCCTCATTTCCGACAATATTGCCGAATTTGGCACCAACCCCCACATCTGACGAATGTTCCTTGACCCAATGTAATTGATGAACGCTCCAACTTAACGTAGGCCAATAGATTAATGACTATCAGATAGGTAGGTCGAAGCACTAGATAATGTATCTGGTCACCGGGCCATTAATCCAGTGCGGTTACTTAACTTGATCAATTCCAGTTTGTGATAGTCCACCCGTTTACGTAACGCCCGGACTAACTCAATAAAGTCTAAAATAATTAAGACCCTATTGATCGACGTACGGGACCGTAGTTAGTCGACTGTGATATGGCTTCATGGCATAAATTTAAATTAATTGTCATATATCAGTTTCAATTAGGTTTCTACAGGACTAACTTTCAAGCACATTTAACTATTTAATATAATTAGTCTAAGAATAGTGCTAAGTTTATTAAAACTTATCATTTATAATAGAACTTAGCCAACAATTAAAAGTCAATAACTAATACCAAAATAGATTTGGATATATATATTTACGTTTAAGATTTGAATGTCACTCGCTTTGCTCAATCTCTTTTCATGTCAACCTTTTAAGCATATCACTGCAGGCCTCCTCTAGACAACCACTGCGTGATTTCGTTACATATTTTTAATCCATACTTAAGTTGATACTTAAGGGTACGGGCCCAAGATTTGAACTCATGATGTCATGAATGAGAGTTGATCACCGCTCTATTAGTATCACATTAGTATCTAATTATATAAATTAGATACTAAGTGCTATAGCAAAGGATTAATTCGGATTTCAGTTTGTAATCCTACATAAAATGTTACAGTTTTAAAAAGTATACTATAAACACATTGAGGCAACAATCTAGTCTGCGGACTATGGAATTCTACGCTTATTCTGATGGAACCACTTGTTCTGGGTTCCTTATTGTCTACTAGTTATTACTAGAAAACAATTTGAGGTTTATGGTAAAAGTGGAACTACACAATACACTGCTTGTCGTATATTTTTTTACTCACATTCTTCAATAACACATTGCTATTATGATTCGATTCCGTAAATGATTTCTATATAAATAATTGAAAAGTTTTCAATGTAATTTTTAACAGATTTAAATTTACTGCTTTAAAAATGCGAGGTATTTATTGTCTGTGCGAACTGTTTTAGATTTAATTAGAAATTTAAATTTAAAATTAAATTCCCTTGAAACCTCTTAAATTTCTGTTTTTTAACATTGTCTATTTTTGTAATAGAGAATTTGTTTCCATAAACATTTTTTACTATCTAATCTTCATAGTGGCGCTATGGGCGCATGTTTCTTGTAAGGTTACTTGCACCACAGAAACCCTATTCACATTAGGGAGAATCGCTTTATTATCTTAGCATTGACAGCGCCCCAGAATTTATTAACTGAAAGACTACCACACAATCGGGGCCGATGGATCGATAAGCAATAAAATTATGTTACAGTTTAAAATATGTGTCCAATTATACAATAAACCGTTGTCGACATGTCCTGCTATGGTCGTATAGTCAACATGTCCCTGTTACAGCAGATACGAGTATTTACGATCGCCCGCCCCGCCTCGTATAGGCAGATGCCACACATGTTCTGCTTTAATTCGAATAGATGATATTTAGGGTTGTAGCTCCGTATGTAGTAAGCTGTTGACATTGTAGGCTGCGCGGCATTGCAGTTATGTTACAATTTTTTGGTGACAATCCATTTACAAGTAATAATTACAAACTGGTACATAATTCTACAATAACTAACTTGAAACTATAATCATACGATTATGCATATGTGAAATGCTTCATTCTAAAAAAACTCAGACTTATTTGTATCTTTCACGTAGTCGGGTTTAAGTTGGGAATCAAAACGCATGAATAAAATCATTATCTATTATAAAAAGTTATATATAGTCTATAAATTATGTGCAAAACATTTATTAATTATTTATTTAAGCGCGCGGTTTAGGTTATTTATATAATATTTTATCTGTACCAAAAATAGGATTCATTTGTGAAATCTGTCATGAGATTTTGAAAGATTTATTAATATCAGAATGCGACACAGAACAAGAAAAAGATAAAACTAATGACTGCTTAGTTGTTTCCTAAGTCCCAATAATATATTTATAATAGGACAATAGCTTAGACAAGGCTCCATATTGCTCTGGCCTTATCAGTTCAGAAGAAATAGAAATAATAGTTACTGACTTCTACAAGTGTTACGTTGCGATTGTATCGGTTTACTTTCGAGGTCGCGGTTTATTATCAAAATATCTTAGATTACCAGTGCAAATTGTAGCAGTCACAATGCCATTGACTTTCGATTGTTGCTGCATTAAAGGTAATGCAGAAACAAATTGATATATAAAATGGACGTGACTTCCTAAGAGGAAATACTAGGTAACCTTGCAACTTTATAATATATATTGGTTTTATGATTTATTTTTAAAGGCTTGTGTTGAAACGTGCAACAAAACAGTATACCAAAGGAGCAGCAAATCATGGTCAACAAAACAAACTATTCTTGAATAATTGAAATAAAAAAAAAACAATTATTAAGAAACTAAAACTAAAGCGCGCGCCACGAACAGAAAGAATTTCGGTCATTGACATGAGGTCAATCAAGACTGGATCACGATTGGAAAACGTCGAGTAGGAATAAAAGGTAAACAAATACCTTTATTATACGCGTTCAGACCTGATTTACAATATAAAATGTGTACAAAACTCGAAAGTTTAAAAAGTTGAAGTGGTCGACTTCGACTATTTCATAGAAATTTTTAGCTTAATAAATTTAGTCTTAGCTGATCTCATGTCAATGATCGTAATTCTTACTGCTAGTGGCGCGCTTTAGACAACCAAAACCTAACCCGCCTTAAAATTTGGCGTCATCGATTTGCAGTATTTTTTATGCTTATTCAATTATTTCACATTTTTAATTATTCTATAGATTCCAAAAATGTGATCAATGTTAATTTATGATGAGAAATTCTTTTGTTCTCGGCAAAACCTTTGTTGAACATACGAGTAAATCACGTGGGGACTTATTTGAAGGTAACATTTTCTTTGTAACTTGAATGTCTTGAACTACACAAAAATATTATATTGGTATAGTTAAAATATTTTTCTAAATTAGTGGCAAATATTTATGAGATCTTTTCTAATAGGTACCTATATTTTTTAATCTAGGTATCACTTGAACCGCTTGTCAACCCTAGCTTTCAAATTCTTATTAATGCTTGCTAAGAAACACTGCGGGCCATTGGCGATATTGATATAAATTGATTAGGACTTGTCGCGACATTCATTAATATGCCTCGACGCAAATATCTTATCTCTCGAGTTCATTACTATAATGATATTGACCAAGAGTCTGTTAAATTAAATACATTCTTTGATTTATTGGCTAACCACAACAGACGCCATATTGTGTGGGAAATAATCTCTAACTACACTATTTGAGATACGTTATCAATACTTCATGAACCTAGCTAACTATATAAAATTTTATACTTCAATTAATTCCAATTAAAAGCTATTATTTTGTAATCATCCTCCATATATGTAGATATAATTAGCGGCCGATTTCTTTTTAATTTAACTAATATCTCTATTATTATAAATGTGTCGAAACAGTGTCTTAATTTAGTTATTAATATTAAGATACAAATACAATGATTTAATGGAGAAGTTCACCATTTTGTTATTTCTTGCCTAAAAAGATTTGAAAATTTACAAAATCTTTAAAAATGACGAAGTGCCCAGCAGTACCTATATGACTTTATGATACATTTACATACAAACTTACAAACGATATATCGTTATTTAGTGTTTTTTAAAAACATACGGAAAATAGCGAAAACTCCCTTTTAACGCGTGTAAGGTAAGGCTTTTAAGGATTATATATAGGTACATATTATGACGTCATCACACGGAGTAGCGCGTCGGCGAACGAATCGACCTAAACCTAAACTTCATTTTCACTTAATTCATCTAAACTTTGGAGCTTTGAATCTCGGTCATTAACCAACGTATTTTTTTATTATTATTATACAAATATTTTAGCGAATATTTAAATTCAAAGAATCCACTAGTTCTTAACTAAACTTCTGTCGCGAGGTGTCAGGTGTCGCGCATGGTACAGTCTAAAAATCGTTTTTTGCCCAGAGCCCGTAGGCTGTGGAACGAACTGCCTCGTGAGATCTTTCCTTTATGCTACGACGTGGAGTTTTTCAAGAAAACTGTTAATAGGATTCTTCAAGTCCGGCAGTCCCGCATACTTGTTGGTGGTGTTGGTGGTGTTGCCCCCTGGTGTTGTAGGTGTCAATGGGCGGCGGTAGTCATATACCATCATGTGGGCCGTTTGCCCGTCTACCTCCATTAATATAAAATAAAACTTCTCTATTATAGCTTTATGTGACCCAATATGCAAAAATGTCTTTAGTTATTTGAAAACAATAAGGCACCTACAAATTAATCACATGAATTTCAGTGCCTCACTAAAGCAAAAATTGTCTACAAATAGAACTGCAATTACGTCTGTAATGGTAAGATTAACGATAGTAAATTTGCTTATTAGTAGGTACAGTACGCTTTCTCGTGCGGGGGGCCAAGGTCAGGTGGTGTTAGCCTCTGGGATGCTCATCAATTTTATGTAAATAATCTTCTGGCATCAACCGAACACAATAAAACATGACATGATGGATTGTTATATTTTCACGGCCATTTTTCCACCAATGGACGTTTTACAAAGTCGTTTGTGGCTATTGAATATGGTATTTGGTGATAATGTTGCTATTTGTGAAATAGGTAAAGTGATTTCACCTTTAGTTACTAGGTCTTTTTATCGTTCAGATAAAACACCTAGGGATATTGTATACATAGTTTAATATACGATATTGGATTTTACGGTCTAGTAGATACGCCTTTTCAGTTTTTAATTAAAGTAACAAGATAGAATATCTTGAATAGCATTTTATTTACACGAAAACAAAAGTAGGTAGTATATCATTTGACAAATAATATATAAAACTAACATAATATTAATTGTTGTAGGAGGCAAATCGTACATTTTTGCTGCGTTAAGCATTCTAATTACATGTAACTTAAACTTAGTACATAGGCTGTGGAACCCGTAGGCTGTGGAACGAACTGCCTCAAGAGGTCTTCCCATTAAACTACGACATGGGATTCTTCAAGAGAGCTGTGAAGAGGATTTTGCAAGGTCGGCGGCGCGCCCGCATACCCCCTGGTGTTGCAGGTGTCCATGGGCGGCGGTAACAATTACCATCACGTGAGACCGCCTGCACGTCCGCCCTCTTCTCTATAAAAAAAAAAAACATTAAAGACAATCACCGACGCCGCACGCGTATTATTTTGACAAATTATTTATGACATTGATAGACTAACATCATTTCTGTGCGGAATCACAACAAGCAGTGGTCCGCACAGTAATAGTAATAAAAATATAATAAACGTTTATTGTAGGTACTCCAAATACCGGATTATATGTGAGCATGTTATATGTGAGCAAATTTGGTCCCTGTAGCAAGGTACCTAACATGCTGGCGGCATGTATCAGCTGGATGTATTAGGCGTTGGGTTAGATAATGGTCAGCGCTAGAGCTGCCAATATTGTAGAGTTTTGATAATTCTGTAAAAAATGTATGTGTACTATGACTCCACGGACCTAAGGTTTCCGTCGTCTTCCTTCGAAGTTTCTTGGCTTCGTCTGCTGCTACGTCCGGCATGTTCCGAGGAGATGGGTTGGAGTGAGCGTGTCGATACAAGTTGCGTCATCCACATATCATAAAAATAGATTAAATGAGAGTATTTCTGCCACATGATGTGACATTTAATAGTCTACTTTATTATTCATCTGACAATGAAATATCACTCAACTTTCAACAAACAAAAAGTCACAAGTCAAGTTGCTTACATAAACGTTTGTAATGAAGCAATAATTACCAGTTCCAATTAAAGTGGTTACAACCAAATGTATAGAGCACTGATAAATCAGTCGATGACCTCGATTTGTATCAATCAAACCCAACCGCTCAAACTCCAATTTGACTTGTGTCAAACGATGATTGGTTGCAACACTGCCTACGCCTAATTGGCTGAATGAATTTTGCTCGCGTGATAATGCGTGCGGTTTACATGGAATTACACAGTTTGGATGTGACATGACTCTCTTAGATGTGAAATCATATCAAAGGATTATTGACTTTATAATTGAATTACTTGTAATAGTTTAAAAGTCAGTCGATATTTAACCTCTGGCTTGTCATTATTGAATATAATTAGGTCCCATCAAAGGATTATACATATTGTACACATAATAAGGCATAATGAACCCTACCAGAAATCTACGAAGATTAAACTAGAAAGCATTGGTAAATAATCAACATTCACCTAGTTCTTTTGATAAGTACCAACCTTTTCAAAACTAGTCTTCTTCATTTTCAATCAAAGCTAATTGGAAAAAGTAACCAGCCATTTTATTGTCCACATAAGGTCCATTCCCATGTATATGAGGGATATACGAGTATGGCCTTAAAATGCCATGCTAGCTGAGCGGGTTGGCGAGTCAACACTTTTACAACTGGTGTAGTTCCTCAGAGTTTGTGGAGGTCGGTTTGTTATCCCCATGGGAAGAGGTATGGTGGTGCTATTCTAAACCTGCCCGACATCACATGGCCATACTGTATGGTGTCGAAAACCGAAATCTAAAATAACCTAATCCCAAAATACACATGTTTATTAACATTGATTGATCGTTGAATTATAGGTACAGCGTTATCCATTTTTCCTAATCTGCACTTCATAACTCCACGAATTGTTGAATAGGCTATGTGATTGCCACCAACATTTTGGCCTTTGTTTCCAACTCGCATCGCAGGCCATCTATCACTGCTCAGCGGCCGCGTGCCAATTTGTTAGTACACATTATTCTTGTGTTTGCTTGTATGAGGAATTGCAAAAAGACGACAGCCCCTTTGTTATGTGAACACGTTTCTGGCGATGCGACAATAATAGTAACATTTCTTAGGCTAAATATAGCGTGGAATAGTAAATTGCTCTTTCGCGTTATTTCCACAGAGTTTAAGAGAATTGTCCTCTGTTCAAGTTAAGAAAAAAGTGATGTCATCACCATCGGTCACGTGATTTCACCTATTGATTAATTACGAGAGGGAGGGATCCTCGATTGACCAATTAACGCTGTGTTATACTACATTGAACGGATGACGTCACTTTTTTCTTAATGTGAATAGACTATAGTGCGAACACAAAGAATCTGTTTGCAGGAAGTTTGATCTAGTTTATTACAGTCTTAAATTTCACGAGCGCACAACATTAGTATTCCAACTAACAACATATCAATACTGGTAACTAAATGGCAAATTAAATTAAAATAAATGTATATAATTCATATATCCATCCCATCAAATCCGAGTGAGTAATCCCACTCTTGACTCATACTTTTTATTCCTCATTTCATCCTGTGGAAGAAATGGGGAGTGTAATGTTATGAGGTAAATTCATTACCCCGTTAAACTTCTAATCCTTATCTTTCCCGATCCTTTTTTTCTAATTTATTCTTATATTCCTAACAGCTTTGTCAAAAAGAGACAAGAAACCTCCAAGTCAAGAACGCTAAATATTGTCACCCCCAGAGGCGTGTCAACATTTGTAGTTCTTGACTAATATTGGTATGTAGATATCGCCGATGTTTGTGGGCGACAGTATTCCAGATTGACTGTCTGCTCGCCTACCAGTTTCTTTCAATAATAAAAGAAAATTACTAAGGCTAGTGTTATTTTTATAGAAAAAAGTAGTAAATCAGATAAAACCGCAACTCTAGAGAACTGCGAATGACCTGCTGAGCTTTAATAAGTCTGGTCAGAACAGTAAAAATGGCTATTCGTCTGGGATTATGCGAGATAATTGATTCCTTTCCAGCTCTATTTTGAAACACATCGCTAATAAGAGGTTATAACCGTGGTTAGGTTAGGAAGACCAAGCAATTGCAGCGGACCAAGTTTCAAGGCTTCCCAATAAATCGTAACCAGCCCTCTTATCGTCCACTGCTCAACATAGGCCTTATGCATATTGTCTTATGCATGAGGGCTCTATAGCCGTATAACGCCACGCTAGCCAAGCGGGTTGTCACCATTCTTTTAAAGGTGGTACACCACCTTTAAAAGCCACCACGAAGCCACTAACATAAGCCCTGTGGAACTACAGTTCTTCAGGGCTTGTGTTAGTGGCTTCATTGTCCCTCAGTCGCCTTTTACGACATCCGCAGGAAAAAATGGGGGTGGTGCTATTCCGGCCGGCACCACACGGCCAGCCAGGCTTCCCAATGAAAATCAATTTTGAAATTCAAGTAATTTTGAGATATTGTTGTAAATTCTTTATATTCACATTATTTTTAAAGCATTAATTATGTTAATTAGGTTAAAAGTTAATTAAGTTATTTCTAATCAGTGATAGAAATATATTTTATTATTTTCTGGATATTCAGCAATGACCATCGAGGTATGACAAGTAGAAAAATTTGTTGCGGTTCTCGATATCGATCGATGCGATACACCTCTCGTCTCCGGCCTGTAACTCCTTTCTGATCACACAGTTTTATTTCCATGAAAGCTATAATCATAAAGTTTTTATTACTATTCATCCGTGGCGAACACTTACACGTTGAACAAAAAAAGTTGTTCGTTATGTCTCGGGAGGTTATAAGTATGAGAACTCCGTGTCAGGTTTGATCGTAAGTCGAGGCTTGATTTATGGGACGAAGATATAAATTGTAAGGTCATGTTCGGCATTCGTCATGTGTGCGGCCGGTAAAACTCGCTATTCGTCATACGCTCGTTCGATGTATTATTGACAGGCACAAAATTAAAGTTTAATCGATATCGACATTAAATTATATAATATGATATTATAAAATGAACATAGCACAAATACAGAATAGTATTCAGAAATTATTAAACAAAAACACCTGAAAATTATGCAATATAAACCTTTTTTGTTTAGAAAGGTGCCTTCTACCTTCAAGAGAGCTGGGAACATGATTATACAACACATCGGCATGCCCGCGGTGTTGTAGGTGTCTATGGTCGGCGGTGACCACTTACCATTATGTGGCCCGATTGTCTGCAATATCCTGTCTATAGGAGACAGTAGGAGACAGGACACCTGTCCATTGTCCTCTAAGCAGGTACAAAATAAAATATAAGATTCATTTATTAATTATTAGCTCAATAATACCAGTGACTATCTTCATCTAGTGATGTACGATGGGGCAGTCGAACCGGGTTGCTATCATCGGCAGGATTCGTTGTCAATGCCGCGTGGACCTTTTTGCAAATTATGGCATGAAAGGCGATTTAAACAAAGAAAAGATAAGATTAAATTGAATGTGAATATGTTTGTTGCTTACGAAAAATTATCATAATTCAATGTGATCCTAATGAGGTACATGTATTAAAACAGAATGGAGCGGGCGTGTAGCGTCGCCGCATAGGTAATTTATTACGAACTTTGTCGCTACTAACTTATTAAGGCGCAGCTTCCTTTCGTGGGCGATCTAATTACCGACAAGCCGAGAACAATAATATGTTATCTGAATATTTATAACTGTAAACAGAGTATCTGTGAATTTGATATACTTATACGAGAGACTGTTTATCTTAAACGAAAATTGACTGTGTGCAATGAATAATTTATTGTGAGCAACCGCCATTGACGTTGGCCATATTTTAATATAAATCCATCTACCATATTGTATGCAAAATGCCATTGAATGCTGTGCAAGGCAGGATCATTATTCCAATATACGGCTGCGATATTCATCACGGGGCCTGTGGTTGCAGCATTTTAAACAAATCATCTTTATATGTGGATGCGGCATAGGGCCACTGGGATACGAACGCACTCAGCACCCACACTACACATTAGTAACAGTATGGTATCTTCATGCAAACTAGTGTAAATTAACATTTAGACTATAGTGAACCATAGTGTAAATTGTGAACAGTAGGGTAGTGAATTAAAATTTTCCAGTATGCCACATTTGCAATCATACAGTTTCAATTTGATAGAATCGTTCGTCAAGCGCCTTTGAGAGATGATCATTTGGCTCATCTTTTTTCCATGGACCATTTGACCATAATAATATGGTTTGGTGAGAAAGAAGTAAAGCTTACTGTGCATAAATGAAATCCTTTAAGTGTTACTAAGAAAAAGGTACTAAGTTACAAGGTCAAATCAATGTTTTCTTAATCACGCAAACACAGGAATACAGATATGATATACTCGCATAACAAGCTCAAAAATGTATTTCACGAAATTAGTGACTTCTGCTCGATTCTTGGTTAGGTATCGAATTTCAAACAATATGTCATTTATTAAATCATTTTCTAGATATCAAGTAACTTCGCGGACCATTCCACAGTCCTGACAGACCACCAGTGGTACGTGGACCACCGGTGTACGCAGTTCTCAATCAAGAACAAAACAGTTCTGAGATTAACTACTGGTGCGTACGTGTGTTGTGATGCAGCGAAGCTTACGGAATCACTTTTAATAATGTCTGTTGCTCCGTTGTTTTGCTATTTTCTTTCATACGCTCGCTATTCGCATACCTTTTAAACGTCTATGAAGAATATTCTGGCGGATTTTATGGAAAGTGACTTTATGAATTATGTAGGTATTGGAGCAGTTACGTCAATTGAGGAATACTTACATAGGTACATCATTTTTCTAGAAAGTTAGTCTTATAAAGTCATACATTTTTTTACTTAAAGAAAAATATTTTACTCGCATTTTAAGTTTAAATAACTAAGTTTAAAGTATATTAAGTTTTAAGGTCCCATTTACACTTAATAGATTTTGAATCGGGACTGTAACTATACGATATAATGGGTCACAAATAAGAAAAACAGAAAGTAAATTTGTACAGCCATATTTATTTAATGACAGTTTCGTTTACTAATCCACCGTTATCCACCGTTGTTTATAAAAATCTGAAGTGTCTTTTCTAAATTAGCGGTCGTTAGTGTAATGGTCGCTCTAGACTCTAGACACATGGAGTTACAATAAATTTCTTAATTGCCTCCTCGTTGAGACCAAGATTCTTGGACGGTGATGCAAAAATGATGTCACTGTGCAAAGGATGTCACTGGCTTTTGTCATGAGACTGTTTGCATAATGTTCTAAAATACATAGACCCTTCCGTTGATAAGAATTGTTTTGTCTGTTAGTTTTACGGTCGCTTTGAGTTTTTATTCTTTCGAAATTGACGTCTACCTAATTGTTTTAATATTTTAGAAATTTCAGTTCATATGTTTTATTTATTGTGTAATACTATCTATAAAACTAAATTACATTATAACAGCGCAATTAAGATATTTAATGTTAATAGTCAATAAGTAATTAAATGGTCATTTAAGTAACTAATAATATTGTAGTATATTAGCCAATTTGATATTAATCGGTCCTAATTGTTTATATAAATGACTATAACTTCTTTTTTTTTTCAACAAAACCAAAACCTGCTCCGTGTTATGAATAATTGTCGACGTTATTAAATTTCTATCCAAAAAGCAAATAAAAACATAATATATAATTTCATTATCTTATATTTATAAGCTGTTGTCCGTCCTAGTGAAATTAGATTAAATGAAATTGGTCTAAGTATTTAATTTGTTCCAACTCCAACGCACTGCCTGTATGTCAAATTTGACAGCGAGTCGTTGATTTATAGCAGAGAACAAACAAACAATGAGATAAACCAACGCTCGCATTTATAATTTATAATAAGCATAAATTACTATTTAAAAAAATCCAAATACATGATAATTAAAATAGTCATCTTTAAAACGACTCGCTTTACAAATATGAATACCAATATACACACAGGTTGTTCTGAATGTAAGGCAACAAAAGTGAAGGCTTCACGACGCGCGAGTCAGCAAACAGACGTGATGGAATAAAAAATATCGGTATTTGTGTTGCTGTTACAGTTAAAGTTCGAAATATTCGATACACATATCTCACTACTACGAATATACATATCTCACTACGAAATATCTCACTACCGAAACATATGTGTTTCGGTAGTGAGATATGTCAGAGCTCTTTCCCTTCCCATCCCATCCAATCCTATCCTGCCTCATCCCATTTACCCAACCCTTTCTCCAAATCCATTACATCAACAATGATAGGCAACGCATCCGATGCCGTGCCTAAATTTGTCGGTCTGGTCTGGACTAATGTTGTCATGTATCGCGGATGTTCATGGGCGACATTGTCCACTTACTATCAGGTGGACTGTATGCTTGATTGCCACCTTATTTCTATAAAAAAGTAAAATAAGCGCTTATATTATCAATAAAAAGTATTTTGAGAACAAAACATTCTATCATGACCACAAAATAAACTCTAATAATAGTAATAATAATAGTAAATAAATAATAAAAATCTTTATTCAATATTATTTTATTCTATCCTAAAAAGTAATTCCTGTGCACTGTCGTAGGACATAATAGGCTGACTGTTATAAATACCGATTATACTCTATTTCATTATATTCTTAAGACATTAAATTTAAGGATACGGTTGATTTTTGTTACTTTGTAATTTCAGTAAAACTTAAATTTCACCAAGTTTCTAGATCTTCATCTATGTACAAATCAATTTTAGCATAATTAAACTGTAAATTGTATAAATGTTGTTTTTTATTTAAATTATTATGATTTATGAAAACGTTAAACGAATTTTGACATGAATTTTAAAGAAATTATATCAGTATTAAATAAAAAAATTAAAAAAGTTGAAGCAAATTTTGGTCATATAAATATTGCTCCAACTCTTTCTAGAAGATTTGAACACAGAGACCTCGTTTTGTTATATTCCGCACTTTTACTGTAACATAGCAATCAATCAAACAAAACTCACAGGCTTTCAGTTTCCAAAGCTAACTTTCCGAAACGAGTCCGCTATTATTTAGTATTGATTTTCGACCAGCATTTTATTGCTTTAAAAAGCACTCGCAATGTTTATAGAGATTTGCGATGCTATAAAAGTAGCGATTTCGTTTGATTGGATTTTCATTCAAAACAAAATGTGTTTTTGTTTTTTTATGGTGTTAACCAGTTACTGTTTTGGAGAGATAAAGGGTTGTTGTTTAAGGCTCGTATGCATAATCATCATCTTTGATTACTTAGGTTGTTTAATGATTTATTGCGCGGATTAGGAATTATGAATTAGATTAAAAAAGAAAAACTTGAATCGTGAAATAAAAGTGACCACCGCAGAGGGTTATAAAAACTCTACTCAACAAAAAGTCAGAAGTAATTCAAATAAAACACTACATCACAGTAAAACACAGCTAAGATTATAAATATACATTCCTTTTTTGATCATTCTAATTTTGTAATTTGCATTTACATATTCGCCTTCACATATTGTAGGTAAGTAGGTACCTATCATACGTTGATATCAGCCTATAAACATCAGTGCAGGGCGCAGGCCTCCCCTAATACATCACTAGGGTGTTTCGGGTCATTATCCACCACACAGGCCCATTGGTTTCGAGCGAGGAAACTCGCGAGGAAACATAGGGAGGACACTATGTTCTCCTTTACCGCCGAGAAAGTGATAGTTTTAAAAACTCGTATTAAGTAGAAACTCAGTACGTGCCGAGGATTTGAGCTCACGACCAAGTAGATCCCCTAAGCTGTCACTGTATCATCCTGTAGGAAACTGTATGTACTGTATCAGACTAAACCGTCCCGTCCCTCTGCAGGCCACAGCCCTCCCCTAGTAAATCACTGGGCAGTTTCGAGTTGAAATCCACCACGCAGGCTCAGTGTGGATTGATGGATATTTTTAATCAAGATTTTTTTAATTTCTGGATTTTACGAGTTTCCTCACGATGTTTTCCCTCACCGTCAAGTTAGTGATATTTTTTAAAAGTCCGTACTTAAGTAGAAACTCAGTGGTACGGGTTGAGGATTTGAACTCACGGTCCCAAGAATGTTTGTTGAGTATAGATATCCCTAGGCTATCACCGCTTTCCTGTAGGATAGCTAAATGTTATTATGATTAACTTAACTTCTCTGATATTAGGCGTCCGGCACACGGCTTTGACTGTCGCCCTAACTAGCGACCAGTCAGGGAAAACCGCCTGCTGTCCCAGCTGATTGCGCCGCTGTATACATGGGAACCGTTTTATAAAGGTTGATGTATGACGCCTCTATGGTTTTATCGATTACTTGCAGTGGGTCGGGCAATCATCTTAACGATTAGCAAGGTTGTCGCAACGAGCCAGTTTACACGTCATTGGTAGCGACCAGTGACGTGTGACAGTGACGATACTGTAGCGGCGTCGAAACTGCTTAAATAAGACTAACTAGCCCCTTGAATATAATGATAGACTACGATACACCGGAGAATAAAAGACAAACAAAGGACAATAGACAGACACCCATTGCCATTGTAAAAAAAAACATAATTTGATTTCAACAAGCCTTATTTTTCTTGAACGAATACGACTACGAGACCGTTCAGATACCGTGTGTCCGACGCCTTATTTTACTATTGAAATTCGGGCTGTTCCTAGTGTCAGACCGTAGTAAATTCATTTGTTTTGCTGCTCTTGTACACACTGCCTACTTTGATCTATGTGTTTACTACATACAGAATATGAATTATATTTACAATTATTTTTGTAAAGTTTCTAACTAAAGAAAAAAACAGTTGTTACAAACAAGAATAGTTTTTGCTCGGAAGTGGTCTGTGTGAACACTAACTTCTGTTTGCTATATATACACTTGTTATACTATAACTATATTTGACATGGGAACAATTTGCAATCGAACGTTTTCAACCGCTCACTGTGCGCTTAAAATCAAAACTGATTTATTGAGATTCTGTACTTGAGTTACGGACTCACGGTCAAGGTAAATGGTAAACAATTTGAAAAGTTATGTTGAGCCCCTGTAAGTTCACCAGCATGAACATTTTTTTTTCATAGTTAAGAGTAATTCCTTTAATCGTTACTATGAAAAAAATAATTAATATTTCATAGTACAGATAAGTGCTTTGATTTCAGAATTCTATCTCCGACATCATCATTTAACATTTCCAAGAAAATACATACATGCGTTTTGAAACATTGCTTATATTAATAATTGTCATCGCACTGTGGCGTTTAAATCACACTCATATAATATAAGTTGCGATGTGTGTTTAGTTGTTATTCAAGGAAAGAATGAATCGTAATATTTTTTCGCATGAGGGAATATTAAGCCAAGGACAAGGGTAGGGCCTATTTTTGTTCAGCTCCGTTACAAAGTTCCCGCGGGAATTGTTATTAAGCCCACGTCGCGGGCACAGCTAGTATAAACAAACATCGTTGCTATTGCTGGAGAATATTGTTAGAAACTGTTTTGAATTATCGTTTACACGTGTAAACGATAATGCAAAATTTAGCGATGTATAAATATAAATGTACGATGTATAAATATAAATATGACGATAATATAAGTACGTGTACCTATATTAAAATAAAACTAGCGATGCCCGCGACTTCGTTCGCGTGAACATTAGAGTAATTCCCGTGGGAACTCTATAATGAATACGACTATAATAATGCCGGGTTTAATTAAAATCCGTCCGTCCGTCCGTATTTGCCTGGTGTGCATTCAGACAGAAAGACATACAGCCAAGAATTCCAAAAACTGTTGTTTTGGGCTCTTTACCATTCCTACTTTATATTGAAATAACATTTTTTTTTTTAAATTTCATGTAGGTATAAACACGGTTTTCTTACTATTTTATTATACGTAAATAAATAAATAAATAATGTCACACTAGAATTCCCCGTGTCCTGGGTCCGAAGACACAAAAATACAAGCACTAATAATATAATAATGATTTTGAGTATTTTTCCAGTGAAATTATTTTATAATACTTTAAATATAGTACTAATCAGTTTCCAATTAGTACAGTAGATAATTGAACTCGTATCGATCAGACGTTACGTTTGTTTGATGTTATTAATATCCGTGTATCATTAAACCCAAACAGGCACAGAACACAATGGAGTCTTGTTTAAAAATTAACGTTGAAGGCGGCCAATCAGGCGCACCATCGGTTAGCTGATCAAACATTACAAAAAGCCTACACTCAATCAAAGCGCATCCAACGAGGTGTTAAGCTAGCACTATCAATCATTTCATAAATGAATAGGGACGAGCTTCGTTACGCACATACTGGATTCAAAATATACACGAGGTTCAGTAGTTGAACTCAGCGTCACTGGCGAAATTTACACGTACGCTGATGGAAGAAAACCACGCGTCCCATGCCAGCAATGCATCGGTGCATCGGTTGTTCCATACAAAACTTGGTAATATTTTTTATCAATTTTTATAGGGGAGCTCAAAAGTACTCAAACAGCTGACTTAAAACATAGGAACTTAAAGCAAAACTTTGATCGTTTTTACATACAAAATATTAGATATATATTAGGTATCTAACATGCTTTAAATATTATAGTTATCTCATATATTACAGATGTTTAATAGGTTTTTAGTAATAGCATCACGTGATGCACTTATTAAGTATCGAGGTATTCATATTGTATGTTCATGAATATGAAAGATTTTAATATGGATGTCTTTGCATAGATTTGAAAATGAAATTTTTTCCCTAAAATGTTTTTTTTTTTGTAAATTTGCTCCTTACTGGGTTTTTTTAATATCAGGCAGGGGACATGCTAACAAAAAAATCTTTGATTGAGGTAAACTCAGATACTACTCGAGCTGCTTGCTTTGTAACCTTTACCAATTTGTTCATGAAGCTTCCCCTTCCTAATCTTATTAGATTTTTTATCTATTTTCAGTTTATGCTATCTACTCAAGCCTATGTGACACTACGCTAATATAGACGAAGTCGAGAACAGTTACTAATAATAAGTATTTTGGACATAGTGTAAGCCCAGAAATTGCTTGTGTGGTGTAGCCTTTCAGATTCGGTGAACTCTATGATGCTACATTCCATGTCAACAGTCTCTGTGTGCGTAAGGCACATTTTATTCGTTTGCATGAAGAATCCATATGCACTGTTTTATATCTATAGTGCTGGAATATAGCCAAAATTGTAATAGAGTCGGTCTTGTAAAAGACGTAGCGACGGTTAACTGGAAGATGTGTAATGAAAATAATAAAACGTAATTTACACAATTTTATAAACTCTTATGCATGCATTGAATAAATTATTTGGTAGTGTGTTTATATCTCGGTAGATTAGAACGTTATATTAAAAAAAGTAGCTACAAAAGTTACATGTTATGGATGTTGATGTTGAAATGAGTCCAAAAAAGGAGGTTATGTATTGTCAATTTTGTATTGTTAAATACACAAACCATCGAATGTATTTGTTTTTAAAGTCGGTAGCGATAGATACGTGTTACACTGATGTTGTTAGTTTACCATATATTAAAATTTCTTTTGAATTTAGGACCATCCATTCTGGAAGTGTTATGAACCATGTTTTACAGATATGTGTATAAAACTATATCGCATTTCTGAGAAGTCCTAATCGAAGTTCGGAGAAATTTTATAATTCCTGACTTTTATATTTTTATATATTTCATATGAAAAAAGCTTTTCATATTAGGTGTTTGCGTTTCTACCGATAGTTTTGATACTAACATCACTGTAAATTACAAATTGCATAATTATATACGAGCGAGTATTTACACGTAATTATGCGTCAATGTTATCACGTCATGATAATTGTCAATCACAATTAATTAATATGTACAGCACCGCGCGTAAAATTCTTTACGTGTGCAGATATCAACCTACTGTACTCCATAACCTCGCTGTACTAAAATTTGATGCATTCTATTCTGATGTTCATTTATAGGTGAATTTCATGACTATCATGAAAGTGAATAACTACATCGCATTTCTTCCAATATTGCAGCAATAAAGCATATTTCTGTTACAATAAAAAGAACTGCCTTCATGAAGACTGCAGCTATTGTAAGAACTCCTATTAAAACCCACATCGGTCATTATCATCAAGCACCGATAATTGCTGTTCTAGCGTTAATATCGTAAACTTGTGATAGAACCTCAAAGAACATCTAATTAGGAGCCTCAATAAACTCGACTCGTAGTCGAACTTGGAACATAAAATCCTTTACTTCATTCATACTACCACGTTTCTATAAATGGGAAAAATGTGTTCCAATAATGCCTTGGAATTTTTTTATTATTTTCGTTGTAGAAGTGTTTACAAGGTTTTGTGTGTGATCTCGTCGGTATAAACCGAAATCGTGAGGAGTTCAAATAAATGTTTTAAGGGTCATGTGTCAGATGTGTCACGAGAAGTGTTTTATTTGGGCACCAACAATTTAGCCATACATATTATTCACGAAATTGTAATTAATTTATACACCAATTAAGCTGCCATTAATTACTTAATATATAAATATTACATATGTGCTTACGGTGCATAATAAGATATTATAATAGTTCACTGAGAGTTTTAGAAAATAGGAAGAGTAGGTACATACACTTTAAGCTTCTTCACGAAAGTATCACTAGGTACAAGCAAAATATCAATATTAGAAAAATGTTTATTGCATTTTTTACAACATCGAATTACAACTGATTTTTGACATATTTTCTTGTATACTATTATATGTTTATTATTAAAAGCGTTATATTCAACACATAAAGAAGTAATTATGAAAAAACCTGTCACATGTTAATGAATCGGACTTTGCTAAGTATCCCATCACCCGGTATCAACTTGAAGCCTTCTCTAAACAATGCACCGGAGATTGCAGCATCCGAGATGACATCAGATTAAACATTGCTAGCGTTTTTCCACGTTTCATTAACGGAGCGGTTGCGTTGTGTTTTTTCTTTTATACGTCGCTGAGTTTACATGGCAGTTGATTTAACGTCGAGTGTTTGATTTGAAGGAATTATTTGTGTTTTGTTTATTGTTTAATACTTTTCCTTTCACAAAGAAAATACATGAACATGAAACATGGAGAAGGTGACTGTCTCAAATATCATATAAAAACGGTAAAACCATAGAATAATCAGTCGTTCTGTTATTTATTTATTTATATTTATACGTTAGAAGAATAAAAAAGACGGGCGCTGAATTCTTGCAAACATTATGCTTTTTCTTATTGTACCTACGAGTCTAATTAATTGATAAATTGATACATCATTCGTGAGGTCGGGAATTCAAATTCTCGGCCCGTACTACCGAGCTTCAACTTAAGAACGAATTAAAAATATATATACATTGCCACTAGCTGGCGTGGTAATTCTTTTTAGCGTTTTAATTCTTTAAAAAGAAAAAATGGAGTATGTTATGTGTATCCATCAATCCGTAGTGGATCTGCGTGGTGGATCATGACCCGAAACTACATAGTGTTTACAAGGGGGGACCTGTACCCTGCAATTGGATATTAAAAAGTTTGAAAAAAAAACAGATAAACAGAAAAAAAGAAATTCAATCATTTCTTTCTGCTACAGTGCTCTTTTTTTATAAAGAACTGAGAAAATACGAAGATTATATTTAGCTTGTTATTATATGAATAGCTGTTGAAACAAACATGCGAGTATGTATTTGTGCAGAACAAAAAGTTTTTATAACTTCAAGGTAAATACAAGATACAATGAGGTAGATTCGTTTATAACCATACCATACCATACCATCTTTAAGTCATCTGCCCGCCTGGCCGGAGGGAATCCCACACTGCGCTTCCCGGTACGTGACGTCCATTCGAGGACTCGTCTACCCGAACGACCCTCGGTCCTGCTGCAAATGAACATGCCGATTCCACGAGCTATGTCGATGACTGTCGATCCTTTGGCGATTGTCTTCGTTTCGGATCCAATCCCGCATGGAAACTCCAACCACTCCGGAGTTCGCTGAGTGATTTTAAACTGAACTTATAGATCAGGCCTACCATATGGATTCTCTATTATTAGATATAAAGTTATCGCTCGTTTTTTATAGTTAAAGTACCTATCTACTGACACAACCGGCGTGGACAGAAAACATAAACATGTAGACATAATTATGTAATTATGTAGACAAAAATCCAGTACCTACTCGATGATTTAAAAAAATCATTAAGTAGGTATTGGATTTTTGTCTTCCTCGATGGGGTCACTGGTTATCATTTAGATATACCTATTACAATCGAATCTAACGAAAACTATTTTAAATATCCAATGTGTTTATTGAAAGGGAAATACAATACTTAAGATTTGGTTAAAGAGATAATCTTCTGTAAAATATTCATCGGAACATAAATTTATTTAAATAACACAGTAGAATCTATTAGTAGCACCCTATTAAATTACCAAAATGAAGTAACTTACTTATAAGTAAAGAGTTTATTTTGTAATAAAGGATTAAACTTATTATTTTTTTACAATTAAAGTATGTTTGTTAGGAAGCAAGAACTCAGTTTTTACGTCTATATTTTTTGTTCTTCCATCCGACCGTCTAGCTCAATGCACAATGCATAGAACAAACAGTACATAATCTTTAAGTACGTCACGCTTAATAACATTCTATACCAACACTGGTATATAGTTTCTACGGTGTTCTGAGTCCCGAACTCAGCTGTGAGGTCTGTGTTAAGCGGCCCCTAGACCTACAATAAAATTGTGCAATAATTTCATTACACAATCTCATTAACTCGCTCCTTGCATCCAAACGGTTTCAATACGATCCCTAATCAAATCGATCAAAATCATTACGCAATCCGTAATATTGTACAATATAATTGATCGACTAGGGGGGCTTTTATATGGCAACTAACGATTGCTATTGTAGCAATTTGTGTAGTTAACTCTGACCTCCTTAGGAAACAAGATTAGCTCTAAAAATAGCTCGTTTGTAATATAGAAACATGATTGAGCGTAATCATTTCGCATAGCTCTAACCTGTATTAGACCTATGCTAGCTACCAAAGAAATAACAACAGCTGTTGTACGTCTTGAAGGATGTTTCAGGCAGCAACCAGCAACTAGTCTTCGACAGTAAAATTTTCGATTGTGGCGCAAAATTTATTTTAGATTTGTTTTATGGAAAGAAGAAAGCAGATGATTAGACAGGCCACCTGGTGTTAAGTGGATACTGTCAATTATGGACATCCGCGATACATGCCAATATCGTTCAGAATGACAAACGTTGTCTACCTTTGGAAATTTAAAGGAATGGATTTGTAGGAAGGATTGGAAAAATGGAGAAAGACAAGATATGATGGGATAGTAATATCTCACTCACTATCTAAACAAGTGCATACATTCGGGAAATAGGATAAAATGGGAAATGTAGTACATTTTACGGTAGTCTTCCATGAGAGAGTGGTAAAGTGGCCTGTGGAGTGCGCCCAGCGGCTGTGGGATTCAGCGTGCACCGTTTCCCAAATTACTAATTACCTAATTTAAATATTCAATGAAAATGTAAATATAACTAACATGGGCGCTGATTGTTGTTATCGTTATAGGCGAATGGTTCTGTGATATAGGATTAGACCGATCAAAAGAAAAATCGGCTTATTCTTCGTTGTAAAAAGTGATCAAACGAAAGATGGTCAGTAGCAGTTTCTAACGACAGAAGGTGAGACTGGCTTGATTTGAGTTAATCGACCCTATTTGGATTCTCATCATATAATCTAGATTTCTATTAGACCAAACCAAGTTTTTATTATGTAGAACATGAATATAATACGTTGACCTTGCATTCCGCATAATAAATTGGTTAATAAAGCAAGGTTACACGAAATTTACTGAACCCGCGTGGTGAATATGGCCCGAAACCTTCTATTAATATACTAGAGTAGACCACCACACATTAATACATTATAGGTTAATATCGATCGATCGAAAGTTATATGGTGGGTCTGTACAAAAAGTCCATCGAACTGATCCATACGCTCTGCTTCCTATTTCCAAAAACGTTGCTAAGTTGCACTACTGTCTGTTTCACATACTGTTCTTAGTCTGTGCTAATATTTGCCTCCGTGCATTATTGCTGCACGCGTCCCTTGCACAATGAACCGAGAATTACCTCTGAAGCCTCATTCAGGCTGGCTTGGGCTAGTAATGAGGCAAGTAGTTGTTATGTAAAATGTTTTAGGGGAGTTTGAGGTTTTGCCATTCTTTGAGTTAATTAATCGCTTTTCGCTTAACAACATTTTCATTCCAGCGGCACTTGATACTAAAAATAACGAGATAGTAATTACGTGTATATTATTCCGTTTGTAGTTGACGTGGAAAGACGTGATCCATGAAAGAAACGAGATTAAAATGTAGGACTTTTGTACATTTTTTGTATATTTATTAGCTTTACATTATACAACGTGTCACTGAAATAATACAAAAGTTGAAGATACGTAGCTCAATATCGAGAGTAGAATTGATTATATTGCGACGTTTGCTCGACGGTAGAGGGATTCTTAGGAAATAAATGACACCCAGTCTTCATTCCAGCAATTTATTTATCAGTAAAGATATTAAAATGCTATAAAAAAATTACTTACCCTAATAAGGTGTTTCTTTTACAAATACATGCTACAGAATGCCAGTAACATACCGACGCAATTACAAGCGTTTTATGAAATCTATAGATACAGAAGGCTTTATCGAAGTGTAATACAGATCTACAGATCGGTCTTTACAGATCAAAAATTAGACAGCAAAATGAATCAAAACGCAATCGAGTTTGAAGAAAATTTGAATTTAGGTTTTCCATTAGCGGCCAGTGGTTAGGATTTAGCACCAAGGAGGTCGATAAAGGATAATACTCGAAGGAGTATTGTTACAATAACGGTCTTTATAATAAGTTTTTTAAAACTATTAGTCATTTCTAGTATATCTTTTATTCTACGCGCAGATACGCAAAATAAACTCATAGTCATTGTAACTTGTCGACCAATTAGCCCAGTTAGTAGTGACCCTGCCTGCTGTGCAATAGGTCCCGGGTTCGATTCATGTGGGTGTTGTATGTGTTGTGCTCGTTTTTGTATGTATCTCTGGACCCACGACACAGAGAATCACAGGAAGTGTGGGCTTATTGAATGTGAAGTTAAAAAAATCCTACCGGTAGCGGGTATGAATTACTACCCTGGGCCCTGTACCTACTGAGCAATAATCGCTAAGAACGTTTTAGATATAAAAACAAAACTTTATATGTTTATAACTTTTGATATATTCCATAAAATATTTTTTGTTGAAATGGTTTTATGTATTTTTTTTTTGGGTTATTTCACTAACATGTTGTATAATAAGCAAAAAACACACAAATTATTCGAAATAACTCAACCCTTAATTAAAGTAAAACATAATACCCAATCCTTTACATCATCACATATGTGAAGTAATGTGAAACTAAAACGTTTGAGATCCACAGTTAATTTTATTAAAACCGCTCGCCAAACAAATTAACCGTGTTACATAAACTGAAACAGTGCAGAACATCGCCGCAGGCTTCATGTAAAGGATAGACACGAGAAAAGCGTCTCATCAAGGATTCACACAGCTCCGTTAGTTACGAGATGACTGTTGACTGGCTTCTTGATGTAAAACTGAGCGTGGGGTTTTCCAGCTACGAGTAAGTGGGGTGACACAACGTTCATGTTTTCTTAGTGGAAGTTATGAAGTGTCTATTTCAAAACTGACTCATAAAATAGAGAACGCGGTTATTTGATAAAACGTGGGCTGAATGTTATGAGAAGAACACCGCTTTTAATACATTTGAGAGAGTCTGTAGAGTCCTTAGAAAGTTGTTCAGGGGAAAGTTATTAACATCGTATTCTCGTACCTATTGTACTCATATTTTTAACCATTGGAAAAATAAACAACACCT
The DNA here is from genome assembly GCA_914767545.1 of Sesia apiformis. Taxonomy (NCBI): domain Eukaryota; kingdom Metazoa; phylum Arthropoda; class Insecta; order Lepidoptera; family Sesiidae; genus Sesia; species Sesia apiformis. Next base: position 6,849,212 of record OU611958.1, read on the forward strand.
TTTACATTATTTTCGTGATTTATTTACTATTTAAGTTATTACAACATCAGCCTATGTCTTCACTGCTGGATATAGACTCCTCCCAAGGCTCTTCACCACACAAGATCTTCGGCTCTTCTCATCCAACTATAGACCAAAGAGTAAATTATTTATGTGCTGAGCTACCACAAGTCCTGAGGAATTTCCACCACATCTAAAAGAGTGGACTCGCCAAGCCACTTGATCAGCGTGGCGTTTTGGAGCCATACATCCCTCATACACACGACAATGGCCCATGTCCAGCAGTGGATGTTAAAAGGACAACACTTTATTCCGACATACGCTAACACACATAAAATACACATATAACAATAACCAAAAGAAAAAAATAAATGTAGGCAATAACACAAACAAAAGAAAATCACAACCATTACAAAAAATAGAAGAATTTACAAAAAATATATTAATAGAAAATGCCACGTTGCGATTTCGTGGATGTATTTTGTAACTATTATATCTGAATTAATTTTGAATGTGACCAAAATTATGTTTACGATTTTTTTTGCATTATTTCTTTGCTTTTAGAACCTCTAGTTAAAAAATGTAACATTCTTCTCTGTAACACTTTCAAAATACCCAATTAAGAGTAGAACACGGTGATAAATGTTCAAATCAGTATAACGACGTCATTACCAATACCCTAACAAGGTGAAGTTGAGCAAAACCGTGTTCTGAACTAATTATGAAGTAAATAGTAATGGAAACGAAGGCTGGAAGTAACGCGTGTGAATCTTTATAAGTAAGACAAGGTTATGAATAAATATAATTATTATTCCTTTGTGATAAACATAAAGAGTAAATTGAAAAACACTTTATTTATTAAGATAAATATTAATGTGAATTACAAATAAAAAATCTATTAATAATTAAGCATAAATGTGATATGAGAAACGAAACCTTATTTTCCGGTCAAAAGCGCGCGCCACTAGCAAAAAGAATTTCGGTCATTGACATGAGATCAGCCTAGACTGGACGCAATGACCGAAATTCTTCCTGCTCGTGACGTGCGCTTTAGTTTCTGAGATATTGAGACTTTAGTGAAATTATAAAAACTTGTTTTATTCCTTTATATTTAAAATTAGAACATGTTTCTTAAACAGAGTACTGAAACAATTAAATTGTAAGAAAAAATGGTAAATCAACTGCAAGGGCTTTGTAGCATGTTTGTAATACTCCACACTTCTACTTCACATCAAAATTTTACTTTTCCGGCCACCCTCAATTCGCTACACTTAAAAAAGTAGTAAATAAACTGTTAAAAATTGTAGTATGTTTGATATATTCGTTACTTCAAATGCAAATCTGCAAATCAAAGTTTGTATCACATCAAATTTACTTTTGCAGCTACAGAAAAAGTTGTAAATCACTTTTTTAAGTCAATAAGTTTATACCGACAACAAGGTCCTTTTGGGTAGATAACGTCAAAATTATATCTTCATCTTTACAAGTTTAAAAATAAAAGTGCTTAAAATCGTTATATGTTAATGTGTATGTAATTAACTTCCTACGTTTTTTTTATTTATTCTACGTCTAAGAAAGCAGATATTACAATAATTAATCGTCTAAAGAGGTCAATTGCATCAAACTTTCTTTAATATCCGACTACACATATGGTCCTCCTTAGAATAAAAGGTGCAACTGCACTTTGATGACATTCGAGAAAAATGCAAACATTTTGGTAAATTTTTCATTAATTTAAAATCAACCTAGAAAATTGGAGGTTTGAGAGAACAAAATGAATTGTTTATTGTGTTTGTTTTTTTTAAATTTCCGAATATACTGTAATTTATGATTTCGTTGAAAATATTAATAATTATTAATTCCTTTTTCTTCTTAGCAATTATTAGGGAAAATAAGGAATGCCCTTTTTCTTCTTAGGAGAACAGTACATACTAGTTAAACGTTTTTTAGTATTCATTTCGATGTTCATGTCCAATTAATAGTACAGTTGTGCACACTATATACTAATATGCGGCTCAGAATACTCGCTTACATGTGGGATGGAATGTAGGTCGGAAGCTGATTGCACACACACTTCTCATATTGAATTCCTTTTTTTCCACGCAGCGATCTCGGCTACGCGAAAAATTTCATATCGCCACGCGTTTTGCAAGTAAAATCAGATAACTTTTGACACTTCAATTACGTAGTGATGGTCGCCTCTAAATTTTTTCGCCGCGAAAAAGCGGAAAACATGTCGTGTCACGAACACACAAGATCTCCAAGTTTGGAGAACAAAATAAAAGTTTTAAAGTTTTAACGCGAACGGAAGGTACCTAATTGAAAAGAAAATTGAAAAAGGTTCCTTTTAAAATCGTATTAAGTAAAAATTTTATTTTTAACTTATTCTTACTCATTTACTTCAATAGTTCTTTGATTATACATCATCACTATCATTATTATACGCGTTCAGACCCGATTTAGAATATAAAATGTGTACAAAACGCGAAAGTTTATAAATTTATACTTTCATGGTCAAGTTTTAAAATTATAGTCTTGGCGGATCTCATGTGAATGACCCAAATTGTTCCTGCTTGTGGCGCGCGCTTTAAACACTTTACTAGACCCCTCATATTAAGGTACAATAATATAAGAGGCCTAGTGAAGTGACCGTGTTCGATGATTTCATAGAAATCTCTCTACCGTTCAGACTTGGCTGATCTCATGTCAATGACCATAATTCTTCCTGCTCGTGGCGCGCGCTTTAGACAACCAAAACCTAATCCGCCTTAACCAAATCATGGTGCTTGAGGTTAGGCCATTCCTTATTGTTCTTAATTATTGTACGCACAACACAAAAAATAAATAAAATGGCAGAAGGATATGTACAAAAGGCAAGCTTATCTACTGTAGAAATTTTTCATAAAGTATATTATCAGTATATTAATTATATTACGGAATGTCTGTCTATTGGCTTATAACTTTACTTCTACTGGATATGGTTTTCACTATCGTGTAGATTAGATAAATATAAAAGTAAAATTTGCGCAACCTTGGTGTAATATGCCAGAAAATAACGTAGTCTCCCCTTTGAGGATACAAATATCCCACAGCAGTTACTTCTTAGGTTATTTCTTCCTAAAGATTTTAATATACACGACATCAGTGTATGTGTTACGCGAGAGGAACCGCGGGCGAATGGTAACTTTTTAATATGGATTTGATGGAATATCGTAAGAGAAGGTTAAATAAAATGCAATAGTGGTGAAAAATATGTATAGCTAATTTCAAAGAAGAACTTCTAGCATAGATACCCACAATGAAGGTCCTATAATCAATTCTGTATTGTTTTTTTGATATTAAAATATTAATGAATTAGGGACTTACACATTGCAAAATACATGTTCACAGAACGTTTTGTTTGAAGCCCCTGCGAATCAGTTCAAAGCGACAAATAAATTACAAGGGAGTATTCTGTTTATAGCGCGGCAATAAAGAAGAGATCTCCTTAGTGTTGAATTTGAGACCACACTAAAGCCGGCGGACAGTTACAAATCTTCATTAACAGCTTGACAAAAAGTCGCCGGCTGGATACTTTTGTAACTCTAGCACAAGCACGTTTGTTCGTTCAGTTACAAGTGGGAATTGAAGAAGTTGATTTTTCAACAGGTGAACATAACGACACTAAAACACAAACTACCTAATTGTACTTACAATGACCTAACGTCTTTCAATTTCGATAACATTAGTTGGAGATTATAGGAATGGGTAATGACACCTTCAAAGTGAACTAAATTAATTATGGAACTTTGCTGGTCTCTAAAAATATACAGAAAATCAAAGAAACAAATAGACAACGCTTCATTTGCATAAAATATAAGCCGAGCAGGGATTAAAGCGATCATGTAGAAAGTATAAAGTGACATATTAATGAGGCAAATTAAATTCGTCGTCGACATCGTCCACAAGTGTTAGCATATCGAGACAAAACGACATCACACTACGCTCCAAAGGGAATGCCGTCATTAAATTGACATGAACGAACTGAATAAAACAAAAATCTACTCGTTGAGAGAAACTAAAAAGTTCAATCTTATTAATAAGTCTCTGAAAGTTTAAAATAACCGGCATAAAAGAAATTCCTACTGGCGGAATTTCGTTTGAAAATCAAATAAAAAAAATCGTATTTATCGTTCGACCAACGATTTAGAGTCCATTTTTGTGTATAAAATTCTTTTCGGTTGCAGCGGCTAAGTTTTAATGAACTTTAATTTATGGAGTCGCGTTCACAAATTTGTCGCTTTTATGGGCGTTTCGACTAAATTTCGGCAGTTCTGCTATGTGAGGAAGCGCTGGAACTCGAGGTTTCATGTTTACGTTTGCGTTAAGCCGCAGCCCACAATTAAGTTTAATTTTATATCCTCAGCCAGTAAGTAACTTCACGTTTTCAATTTCATTTTATAGCTATATCGCTGCACTTATCTTCAACTATGGGTAAAATAAATTGTTTTCCTGCTACTGTTTTTACTGTTATCAAAATATTTCATATCTATTCATAACATTCATTTCATTCATAGCTGTCGTGTCTTCATCTGTTTTTTCTTTTACCTGTAATTCATTTTCTTTGCATAGCACTTTTACAGTATGTAGAAACTAAAATGAATTAACATTAAAATTTATATCACTGAATACGTTAGTTTTAACGACAGCATTAAAATTCGTGTACAAACGACACGATGACCACTTATTTATGTCTCACAATTTATCCGCCAAAGTGAAATATTAATAAAACTGTTACACTATTTATCACGTTATATCGGATAGGTTGATTCATTAAAGTGATTCATCCCATAGCTGCTCGAATTTATAACTAAGAAAACGAAGGCATTTGACAAGATGAACCATTAGCTGTTACGAAATGGTTTGTAAACATGCTCGTCCGTCAGTTGGCCGCTTTACAAGTTTGAGTTCTAATTCCAGTTTAAAGATAAATTTTATTAATACGTCTTCATCTCGGTTAAAGAAAACATGGATAGAGATCTAAATATGTCTGAGTTCTATTTTCTTTTATTTATGATTTGGTTAAAATAGTGAATTTTATTAAGATTTTATCCAATCAATCACAGCATACCTTTTTCGAAAAGCCTCCACATACGTACTTAAATAAAATTATTATTCGTGGACACAAAATTATAAGAAAGATTAGCAAATTTCATAATACAAACAAATGAAATACAACATTTTTGAACAATTAAGTAACGAGATGAGTATTTTTAATGCAATAAGCAGAGGAGCTAGCGCTTCGCCCAATTGGAAATACTTACCACCACACGTGGGTACCTGCAACAGTAGCAGAATGTTGGTGCCCTTCTGGCGATATAAAATCCCGTTCACAACTCTGTATAAGAACTCCATGTTGTAGATAAAAAAGGGCTTGGACGGCAATTCATTCCGCAACCTATGAGTTAGCGGTATGAATAATCTTCAGCTTAAGCAATAAATAATTCGTCACTTTGGTGATGAGAGGTGCGAAGGTATAAATCTTAAAGAGTTCTTTAAAATCAATAGTTCTTCACAGTACTATTGGCAATATAGATGATAGAATGCATACGTAAAGAAAACATCTTTCCGGACTTCACACTCGGTGACAGTGGAATTTGTCGACAATGCTTCTTATGGAGGGAGTCAAATGGCTCCAGTTAATATTTCGGAGTGAAGTCCGGCTTGGCCCTATACACACTGAAATCCTTTAAGGCCCGGGTTGATCCTTATACTTACTGTCCAGGTCCTAAATAGTTCTAAAACTGAGATGCCACAACAAGTTGTGACTTTTTAATTAGATACTAGATACTTACTTAGATGTATAAAAATAGTACCTATTTTACGGACCTATCTTTTATTCTGGCTACTATATTAATTCTTCAGATACTAGAACTAAAAACCCTAATTTGTAAACATTCGCCGAGAATGTTAACACATTGTGAAAAACTAAGCAACGGCTTCATGTTACAAAGCAAATATAGTTTTGTTATGTTTCCATGTAAAACAAGTCTTCTCGTATTTGGGCTGGAACGAGCTAGTTGTAATATTCATCATGCCGTTGGCTCCGGCGACTTTAAACGGTGCATGTCCCGGTTTTTATTTTATTTCCTTATTTATTCTCGCCTCGATTGTTGCCAGAGCGAAGTATTCATAAAACTATGGAACGTTGCTCCTTGTTTTACACTGTTCTTTATAATTCAACAGCCATTTCTGCGGAAGAACAAAATGGAGTGACTCTATAAAATGTCTGCACTTGGCTCAGGTCTGCTACATGATCCAACTTTAACATAGTTTCCGGATCTTATTTCGTTGTAAAGTGTTTTAGGGATTGAGTTGTGGATTGACAAATAGAGTTATAAATAGCAAATTAAAAAAAGATTTACCAGTAAAATCATGAATGTTGTTAAATCAGAAGTGCTGTGGACTATTTGGAGTAATTAATATGTATTACTCGTATATACGTGATATTTTTCCTACCAGATTACTTAACATTAGTTATGGATTCAGTTCTAATTCTCCAAGTTCAATTCTGGGGATCTATATAATTTTCCTAGAAAATTCGATTAGAATATTTTACAAATAATCCCTGCATATCGTATTCATGCTCGCAATATGATTGTAACCATACAACCATACATTATGCCAAATCTAAAGAAAATCTTAAATTTTTCATAACGAACGTTTATCAATCAGAATATATGCAGTCAGATGGGTACTACGCAATAACTGTTCATACCTTAAAAACGGCTGATAGTCAATAGTGAAATTAACTAATAACAAATTGATATAATTTTATTTTAAAATATGAAAAATATTGTTGAACACATAGTCGAATAACTATGGATCATGATTTACGCACAATGGTATTTCTACTGTAGTGTGATTATTTAATAAACAAGGAAAACAATAATTGTAAATAAGTAAACAAATACTATTCGTATATTCCAAATTTATTTAAAATCAAATAACTCTCGGTTAACGAAATTTGCAGCGACCGAACAGATACCGTACTTCCATACATGTTTTATTTTCACTGCAAAACTAGTTGATATAAAATATAAATACAAAATGAAATTGCGGCCTAAATTCTACTGTTATCGCTTACCTTGTCTGACTGCAATATATAATACAACGTTGGAAAAGGATAGGAAATTTAAAAGTAAGAATTTGGTAAATTCGTTTTTGAGGATAGTGAGATGAAACATAAACAGTTCCTCGTAAAATTTCCTCGGATCTTCGTAAATATTTGAAGTGATTTTTACTTCCACGGTTCTTTAAAAGTTAAGTTGGTTCAGAAAAGGAGTATTTCAGTACCATTAAAGTTTATTTTTGGCACCTTAATTTCAATAAATTGGATACTTATAAATCGCGGAGGTGAGGACCAACTATCAGTGACAAAGAATGAAAGAAGAATGGAGCTAGTCAAACAGAAATTGAAAATAATAGAATCGTTTTTAAACACCTACGAGTACGATATCAGCGTATATATAACTTCCCACTGTTGGGCACACGACTCCCCTAGAAAATAGATAATAAATTACTTGGAGGCTTCGGTCCATAATTTACTACGCGGGCCCAGTACGGACACTTGCATCAGATTTTTCTTTAAACGTGTAGATTATTCGTTAATTTTTCTTTAACTGTATGCTCGAAAGCATATTATGGATTTCACACGATGTTTTCCATCACCGCTGAGCTAGAGACAATCCGTTTAAAAATCCGTACATAATTTTAAATTAAGTAGTATGAGCCGGAGGTTTCAACTAACGACCTTGCGAATGAGAGTCAAGAATAGATTATCATAGCTCAGACCTGTATCATAGCTTAATTATCATAGCTTAATCGTAGCTTAATCGTAACTATTATCATAGCTTAATCGCTGCCATCATCAAGATCTTCTTAAGAAATTTTCATGTAGTAACAATGTGTGTTACCATAATATAACATTACAAAATAAAAATTTAAGATATATGTATATAGGAACACATCTTCTATAATCTTCTCGGAGTCTTAGAAATACGAATAGCTTATGTTCTTTCTACAAACATTAAGAAAAATATTATTAATCCGTTTTAATACTACAGGAGAACAAGACGCCGAGTGTATTAAACACGAAAATATAAAGTCCTTGTTACACTTCCAGTGTTATTGGTATTAAGACATCACACCCACATCACACAGGAGTGGTGTCATAAAACACATCACTCGGCGGGATCGTAATTCTTACACACTTGTCTTTATTGCTTGTTACGAAACATTAGAGTACAATAGTTTATTGGTGATGATTGATAATAATCGATATTGTACTCGATTTGTTTCGCCTTGAAAAATGTAGAATAGTGCGTCATCTCACACACACAAAATATACACACGAAGCGATTCGCAACTACAGCGCGCGTGGTTTTTATATAGCGTGCATAGTTTTAAATGTTTTGTATTTGAGAAGTAAACTTAACAGTGTAATTGTAACTCACCTACAGGTGTCATGACCACTTACCATCACATGGGCCGCCCACACGCCTCCTCTACTATGTACGAGTATATGTATATAAAAAAACAAACCTATAATGTTTGAGTTTCTCCGTCTACCCAAAGGGAATGTTATAAGGCCGGCTTTTGTACAGTACATACCATACCATCAGCCTATGTCTCTCCACTGTTGGATCTGTATCCAGCCCTATAGAAGGCGGCCTCTTCCAAGGCCTTTCTATTCCCCAAGGCTTATGTACCAAGTTTCGTTTCCAAGGCCCTTTTGTACAGTGTTTGTGTGCAATAAGGTATAAAGAAATAAATATTAAAATAACTTATATAGGTATATTCAAAGATGACTGAAGTTCTTTGATTTTTGCTACTTTGATGCTTCAAAGCAAAATGGAAAATGTTTTATTAGAATGTTGTCATAACTGTATTTAATTAATACAGTAATTTTATTTTATTATTGGATACTGCCGTCTCTAGTAGTTACTAAGAGAATAATCTAAATTGATATTGGCTTAACCTAATTAAATAATTAACCTACGCCCTGTATTTATATCTTGTCTAATTAATGTTGGATGAACATTGTACACACTCGTACTTATTTAATTTATAATAATTAATAATAATATTTAATTCCATATCGCTTGTATTCTATCCCAATAACTATATTTACGAGTAGCATATCACCTTTATATACCTATATGTTGTTGGAAGCAAACTCATAATTTTCCAATGTATCTGTCTATTTTATCGTAATCACAATCATTTATTTTACATTCCGGTTCATTAAAATTTTCTATTTCAAGAGTTTAATAAGTTAACGAGTTTATTTAACAAAGTAGGCCGCTCGTCCGCGCACGTGCCAAGATTTGCCATTCTGGGACTGATATCCATGGGCGACGGTATCCACTTATTACCAGGTGGACTGTTTGCTCGTCAGCCACTTTCTTTCCTACTTTTTTTTGAGAGGGACAGTGCACGTCGCAGTGCACAGTGAACGTGGCCAGTCGAGCGCGCCCAGCGGCTGTGGGAATGCACAGCCGCTGGGCGCGCTCGACTGGCCACGTTACTCCTCTCTCACAGAAGACTATCTCGAAATGTACTGCATTTCTCACTTTATCTTATTTCCCTAATGTACGTACGTGTTTCGGTAGTGAGTGAGATGTGCCATTCCCATTCTATCCCTCCCCATTTTCGGAAGCCTTTCTCCAAATCCATTCCTATATCTCCAAAGGTAGGCAGTGCATCCGGGGGCGTGCCAACGTTTGTCTTTGGGCGACAGTATCCACTTACTATCATATGGACTGTATGCTCGTCTGCCGACCTTCGTCCATAAAAAAAATGCGCACAATGCTCTTAATTTTCCCGTATTCTCCTATAAGAAATACAGATACGGGAAAAATACCTATGGAGTATGTATGAAGGTACCTATAGAGAATTAAGTAGCGCCTCTAGTGGAATTAAAGAAAAATACTTGACGCGTAAGTGATTGTGGCGTTTACAAACGAAAAATTCTCTCCATCCATTCTATCCAAACAGTGAAGTGCAATACCAATGTAACCAATTATTTGGGTCGCCATATTTACAGGGGTTTATAAATAAATATAAAGAACATAAGATTTAAAACAAATGAAATTAAGATATCGGGTGGAGTGTTAGACTGCCGCCTTGCTACTTTAAAAAAGGAGCGTTTTCTAAATTAATTTAATTCTTTAATAATGATTGTAAATAATATACCAGCGATTTATTGTAACAATGTTTGATCTTAAATTTAGGGTACCTACAACCATTGAACGCACGCTTCCCTAATGTTTCTTCAGTACAATGTTTCTAACGCAATACTGACTGTTGATGTATTTATTTCCCCAAAGAGAACTGTAAGCGACTCATAAAACGTTCCCAAGGTGACGTTTGATTGTTTCGTGTACGCTTTCATCGTTTATTCTAAACGCGGTTTTAAGGTCAGTCTCTTTGCTTTTAGCATGATTTAAATGGGTCGAAGTACAAAAGGATGAGAGGTAATGGATGGACCGACATCGTTTGAACTGAACAGTACAATGGTGTTGTAATTGAGACCGTACGCCAATAATGGACATTTGAACCTTGAGATTAATTTAGTTAATCTGAAGCATGAAACTGGGTAATTAATCCTTATGCATATGCGTGCATGATTTCAGTTGATACCATATTCATAGACCTGTATCTAGAAATCGAAAAGAAAGCATGTTATTTGGTTCTCATATTGATTGAGTGGTGCGCAGGACGTCTAAGTAGCAAAATAACTAACTCACGGAAAGACTAAGTCACAAAATTCGGTAGGGGTAGGGTGTACGCCACATTCCCACAGCTCCTGGGCGCACTCGATTGGTCACGTTACCACTCTCTCACAGAAGACTACCTTGAAATGTAGTGCATTTCCTACTTTATCGCATTTCCCCAATGTACGTACGTGTTTCGGTAGTAAATGAGATATATCAGAGCCCATTCCTATCCCTTCCCATTTTCCCAAACCAATCCATTCCTTAATGTGGCATGTATCGCGGATGTCTATGGACGACAGTATCCAATTACCATCAAGTGGACTGTATGACCGTCTGCCGCCTTTTTCAATAAAAAAAAATACTAAATTGTTTATCGTCTACTAGTATTCATGTATTATATTATACATTTATTATACTATTTCATTTTAGTCGTCTGAAAACGTTAAAGGTGACTAGGGAAACAAAGCGGCTACTACTCGTACAAACCCACACCACTCGAACTACACCACATCTGAGAGAATGAACTAGCCATCCAGCTTGGCCAGCGTGGCGTTTTATGATGAACAGGACAAAGTACATGAAGAGGCCCATGTCCAGCAGTGGGCAATAATGGGGCTTTGACGGCGACAACTATTTCATTTGAATAATACGATTACGCAGAGTCGTTGGAGCATTTGAGTTGGATGCTAAACGGTTTCAATGCGACCTCGCGGCTTGGGATGAATCTGAACAAGACAAAAGTCACGTTCAACGAACAAGTCGTCCGTGGACCGGTCACCGTCGAGGGACCTTCACTAGAAGTTGTAGATGAAGATGTCTATCTGGGACAGTCAATACAGTTAGATAAGTCCAACTTCAGTCGAGAGGTCGACACACGCATTCAACTTGGTTGGGCAGTATTTGGGAAAATGCGTCACATCTTCTCGTCGCTGTTTGAATACTTCAATCATTGCATCCTGCCCGTTATGACGTATGGTCCCGAAACATGTTCTCTGACGGCAGACCTGATTCACAAATACAAAGTCGCCCAGCGAGCGATGCTCCTACCTATGCTAGGAGTTTCTTTGCTAGACACAATCCGTAATGACGAAATTCGACGAAGAACTAAGGTTGTCGACATAGTTCAACAGATCTGGAATTTGAAGTGGCAGTCGGCAGGCCATATTTGCCCCAGGACCAATAACCGATGGGGGAGACGTGTCCTCGAATGGAGACCACGTACCGCGAAACGCAGCGCGGGACGCCCTCTACCAGGTGGTCTGACGACTCGAAGAAAGTCGCCGGTAGTGGGTGGATGAGAAGAACTGACGACCGTGTGTGGTGGCTGTCCTTGGGAGAGCTATATCCAGCAGTAAAGAGACGCAGACTGACGGTATGGTATCGTAATACAAATAGTATTATAACGCGAGAATTGAAAATCCTAAAACATTCAGAACATTTCTCCCATATCATCAAGGCGGCAGTTTTGAAAGAGATACTAATAATATGCAACTAATTTTGAACAACTGGTCCTAGTTTAATGTCGATGAGGCGTTCATTACAACAATTTGTTAAATAAAAATTATAACGCCCAAAATGTAAGGCGTTCCAGATGTGCAACGAAATTGACATCTGCACCTACAGAATTTAATGTTCCCTAGGGCGCAATATACTAAACAGCGAACATGTCTAAATTTAAAGAAGCAAATCGTTCCTCTGATACTACAGCAGCACGAAACCAGACAGTAAGAAACCTTGGTGCTAATGTTCAAATGATCTTCTTGCACTGCTCTTGACATGTAAATACATCGTTTCGCTTGTCACTCAATACACTCGCCACCACATACTCGTATATATATATATATATATGTATTTTCAAATTCAATACTTAATTATTATTTGTTATACAGGTTTAAATAAAAAGTACTTGCACCCTATAAATAAGTTTTGTACTTTAACTTTTTAAAATTAAACACCCTTACATTCATATTCAAAAATTGAAATTCGAAATTCAAAAAATTGTTTCGTTAACATAACCATACAATTTTATGCACGTGAATATATTACGTGTACCGTTTAAGTATAACAAATACGTGTGTCGGGAGGCCTCGCTCTTACATAACAAGTTACATCGATATTTATGATACTATTAAGATAAAAATACATATAAAAATAAAAATATTTTTTTTATGTTAGGTAAAAATGTAGCGAATATCTGTGAAGTGAAAAAATACGTATCATTGTCAAACATTTAAGAAAAATAAATTCCATGCGGGTAGACAATGACAAAGAATATAGAAGAAGCGAGACGAATATATATATATATTCGTATATATATATATATATATATTTAAAGGAAGTATCGTAAAAATGTTCATAAAGAAACCACAAATTCCGTGTTAAGAGGATGTAGGTATTTATTTTATATACAGGGGTATGTGTTATGTTTACTTTAAATTATTACACTGAAGAACATATAAAATTGATTAAAGTACTGAATAACTATCGAAATAAAATTTCCAGCTAATATGCAGCCCTTTCTGACGTGCAGTTCATGTGACCGTTAGTGTATATTATTTTTGTTTAAGTGTTTTCTTTATTACGGTAATGATGGATATTTCAATTTTGTAATTTGTGATTTCCAGAAGTCTCACTTTCTACTCAAAATTATATAGAGACATCATTTTAGATGTCAGCAAGAGACGATATATTTTAATTTATCAGTTTGTTTACACGTGTGAGATGAATATCAGACATTTGCACGAAGATGCCACACTGTTGCTTATTTTATCGTGTCGATACTCTGAAACGGAAATAGAAGACACATGATCCCGCGAGAAGTTGTTGAAAAAACGTAAAGGAGAAACACATGACCTCATTTGTCGCCGGGCGAGGGAATTATTTATTACGTTTGATACTTCTCTCGTCGGATACCTCTTTGTCTCTCCGCCTCTATACTGATTTTAATGTCGCTACTTTAATGTTGACCTTTTATTGTCAATTGTTATTTACATTGTATTCTATTTTATTTAATCGTCGTTAGTTGTGTTTATTTTTATTATTGAATTATTCATAAGCTTATGAAGCGTGTTGGCATAAGTCTTATCTAATTGAGTATTATATTCTAAAACAAAATTGAGTATAAAAATATAGCTATTTTTACAAATTTCGAGCTTGTTTCAGTCTAATAAATATTAACAACCAATATTTGGCTATTTATTTTTTTATATTATTTTTCACTTAATATAAATGTTGGCTGGTACTCCTTTGCTTTAAATCTAAGAGAAACCCAGGTATTTGAAGTTATACTCGTATATAGATAAAATAATCATCGTAGTTGTCTAATTTAAAGCATTATTTTAATATTCACTGAACTCTTTATAACCAGATTTAAACCACATCCATCTGTACTTTTATTACGACACTCGATACATTTATGTCACAGCGCAGACAACGCGTGGAACTGTTTGTTATGGTTTTGAAATTTAATCATTTCCAATACTCGAAAAACTATATTATCTTTATTTTAGAACATATCATAAAGTACACTAATTTCAGTCCTATTTCCAAGCATTAGAGTCTTTATACCAAGTTTCAAAACAGCAGATGTAAGTATGTTAATGTATTTGTACGCGTCCGCCAGATGCGTGGTCGCATCCAAAGTGTCAACTAATGACTCCTTGCCGACGATGTAAACAATCAGCGGTAGACTGTCAAAATCATCACGAGGGTTAAAAATGTGTAAGAGAATTTATGAGCTTGACGTTCTCTTTTTTGAAAAGTATGAAATATAATCACAGAGTGACGTAATCTTTCTTCTCAATATCTGTTCATGTCAAGAAGTAATATTTGTTTGCCTTTACATTAGCCGATATAATTCCAGCCCTCTTTGCGAATTTGAACTTTTTCTTTTATTTCAGTGTGACAGTGACGATATTTTATAAACATCTACGCACCGACATTTGACTAAGTTTTATAGAACCATTTGATTTCATTTTGCCATCAAGAAAAATATTTTTAACGATATGAATTTTCTTTTCATTTTTGCGTGATTGTTTTTTTGGATGCGTTTGTAATGCTTACTATGCACGTGTCTATAATTGGATAATTCCCTCGTAGAATCTATAACCATTTCGTACAGTCACTGTTCTAGGAGAACAATAAAATATCGCTGATGTATGGAGATTTACGATATCTACCCCCAATGTCCCACTGCAGGACACAGGCCTCTCCTCGCAAATGCAAATGGTTTTGGACTGTGATTACTTGACTCCGAACCCATCAAAAATTGGTAAATAAATAAATAATATATGCCCGGACTTTCTATTGATTCTCTGATACGTGGATTTCAGCAAAATGTTTTCCTTCACCGTTGAGTTAGTGATAAAATTAATATATTCATTCTTAAGTAGAACTTCACTGGTACCGATGTAGATAGATATCTTAAGCTACTGCCACGAAGTATATAAATATATTACTTAACATTTAAATCCTTCGTCAAAAACTAACTTGATAAATACCATTTCAATAGTTTTTAAATGAACAAAGGATTCGGTAACTCGATATAGGAGTTAAATGTTTACAAACGCTTTATGTTTAGCGAAATCAAATACGAATCGAGTGGCGTTCCACAAAAATACAAGCTAGGGGAGGTAGCAAATTTCAGGGTAAACAGTACCAAGTCAGGCCAAGATTGAGTATCGGAGAATTTGTTTTAAGCCACTTGAGGCATTTGTAAATATTTGACAAACTTTTCTACTGCCGTGGGTTGAATAGCAACTACCTGCCGATATGATGTTAAAGTTTAATAACAATATTGTTTTGAAAGTATCTAAGGTATATATTTACATCTGATTTTATTTTACTTTCAGAAATAAATTCATATTTTACTATTAACATAAATTCATATTTTTGTTACGTTTTTTTAACTTAGCTTACGTAAAATTATTTTATTTATTTATTTTGTAGAATAAATAATAATCATTATGTTTTGCTAGACTATGAAAAGTGGCGGGTGGTGTCAACCGATTTTAGAATAGTACCACTTCTTTTCGTGGGTGTGGTAACGTCCACCTAAGGGATGACAAAGTCGCAACCACGAGCCCTGAGGAACACCACCTGTAAAAGAGTGGACCTGTAAAGAGTGTTTTTTTTTTTCAGTAGACTATGAAATACGAGGAAGGTTTGAAATATAAACAATATTACAAGTAAACCTAGAAAGACATGATAGATGTCAAAGACCTTGCGACGTTTGCAACACAAGAAATGTACACCATCCATAAGAGTATTCTGAAAATATGCCGCAACCCTTTCTTCAAAGCAAATATAGAGAGAACAGAATTCGCTTTCGCTAATGGCGCGGAAGTGGCAGCGACAGTGTTAGCAAACAATGCATATCTATCACTTACGCGTACAAGATTTTAGAGAATAAATGGTAAACATAAAAAACATTCCGAGAAGCGCTTTTAGTCTCACTGCCAAAAGTAGGCTTTTTTGTATCATTCTTAGCATTAGAAATAAAAAATCCCGGCAATATAACGACTTTTATTTCATTTTCAGTAAGAGTGTGGCAGACGAGTAGACAATCCACCTGGTGGCAAGTGGATATTGTTATCCTTGGACATCCGTGACATACGCCGACATCGTGGTAAACGAAATTACACACCTAATTGAAAATTTCAGTTTTTCATGAGATGAAAAACTGTGATAAATATTAATGGCCTTAAGAATATTTATTTATTTTTCTTAACAATATTATATTAAAAAATAAAAAAAATATGAAACATAGGCATTGAAACTTATCCAGTGAGCGGATTTACTTAAACATTACCATACCATCAGCCTATGTCTTTCCACTGCTGGATATAGGCCTCTCCCAAGGCTCGCTACATTAAACATATTAAATACATAACTATGTGTTGCTCACGGATTCGTTGGCATCGATTTTATTTCAAAATTAATAATTAGCCCTGCCTGGTAAAACTCATAAATTTCTCGAGATAAAAAGTATCCATGTCCTTCTCCAGATTTCAGGCTATTCTGCATTGAGTAGTAGTTAATCGGTGCAGTACCTAGTTTGATCTTGAAAACGTAACAAACACACTCGTTACATATGAAAATTATTTTGAAATTAAGCTATATGCTTAGCTTAATCGATCGCGATTTGACAATTTGATAACAAAGATAAAATCAGTTGATCTATAAATGTAATCAGTTGATCAAATTTTCGTACCTTGAAATACATACATCGTCGCAATAATAAAAAAAAACTGACTAACAAAATATGTATGCGAAATCAATTTAAACTAATTCTCAGCATGATTCCGCTCCCCTAAAAAGGAAAGTAATTAGCTAGTAACATTTTTAAAGAAAGCGTAGGTAACATTATATTCGGAAATTAAAAATAAACAAATTCAAAATAAACACAGGTAGAACAAGATGTTAAATACATTGCCCAACATGTTCTGCTTTAATACGCATGCAAAATATTTTCGTCAAATTTAAACAAAACTATTTCGCCAAACTTATGGATTATAGGAATGTCAGATATTAATTATAATTACAGATATGTCATATGTCAAAACGATTACAGATTGAATTATCACGATGAATTCACATTACGATTAAATATATCATTGATTGTATAAAGTCGACAATCTTTCAATCTTTAAATTTACTTTCTGAGTAAAGAAAGTGAATAAACAATGGTTATTCTTTTTGTTTTATCCAAAACTCCAAGTATCTAATTTGTGTTTAAATTCGAGGTTGGAGGGGAAAGTGCACGCTGCATCCCGCAGCCGCTAGGCGCGCTCGACTGGCCACGTTACCTCTCCCACACAGAAGACTACCTTGAAATGCATTTCCCGTTTTGTCCTATTTCCCCAATGTACTTACGTGATACGGCAGTTAGTGAAACATTTGTCATTCTGGACTGATGTTGACATGTACCACGGATGTGTATGGACGACAGTATCCACTTACCATCAGGACTGTATGCTCTCTGCCGCCTTTTCCATAAAAAGATAATGAAAATTTTACCATTTCTTTTTACATTTCTCATGAATTCACCTGCGTCTTTTTTTCAAAGGAGAACAGTATATTTAAAGGAGGAGTAGCGAAAATAATGACCATGGTGCTATAATTTCTGAAACCACATCCAAGGCCAACACGTGTTATCAATCAGTACATCATGTCGGCGTCTTTGAATGCAACGCTTTATGAGAGCTAACAGACAGTCGTAAAGTTCTTGATGTGGGGTGATTAGAAACACGTTTTGAGAATCGACTGAGCGTTCAACGCTTTTGAGTTTAATTAAAGGAAATGCAATATGGCGGCAGAGGAAATAGTGATAAAGGAGCGTGAAAGATTGTCCTTTTGCCGACACGCGTTATAAACAGTCAGACATTCATAATATCCTAAACGTAAAATAAAAACAGACATTTTATTTGAAACGCATAAGATCACTGAATTATTAGGATATTATATTATTTCTTAAATACTTCACTTTTAAATTTATGTTGGAATCCTCATTAAAGACGAGTCAATTTATAAATAGGTAACATCAGCCTAATATACCAACAACAACATACCAAACCAGACATTTCAACATACCATACCATCAGCCTATGCCACTTCACTACTGGATATAGATCTCTTCCAAGGCTCGCTACTACACAAGGCCTTCTGCTCTTCTCATCAAGCCCCTACCCACAAACTTCTTCAAGTTCACAAATCCACCTGGCCGGAGGGGTTTCTCAGCAGTGCTTCCCGGCATGCAATCTCCATTCAAGGGTTCGTCTACTCCATCGGTTGTCGATCCTATAGCAGTTATTACAGATATCTCTATATGTATATACATTAATTATTAGTGTTGTCCTTGTTTATATATTTAGTGTTTATAATATCGATTAGCAAATACCGGAAAAACTTTAACCATTTCAAAATGGACAATTTCGTAGACTGATAGATAGTAACTAACTTCACAAAGCGAGCCTCAACTGTTCATTTAACCACTACTAAAACATGTTATCATCGTCTGGATTACATCTTTACTCAGCAGGCTGGCTTCGGAGCTTATGCAAACAGTTGCAAGCTCTAAGCCTGCCCAGAGCAACGAAATTTGTAGTAGCGTCTTAATTAGTTCTCTGTACGTAAACATAGCTAAAACTTTTATGCGTACTTGTTATGATGATCGTATGATCGCTATGATGATGACCTTGTTATGATAGTAGGTTAAAAATTTAGCAGAAAATATCATAGAGTTGTAAACATTGGTTAGTGGACAGATTATTAGTCGTTACGGTTATTATTTAGGCCTCTGTTATCGTGGAGAGCGGCGAGCGGCAACATTAGTCTATAGGTTTATATGAAAGTGGCGCCGCGCCGTTGCCGCTGTGTACGCTTGCCACTTCCATATTTTGATCATTATGAATGAACCCACAGACTAATGTTATCACTCGCCAGGCCGCTGCCGCTCGCCGCTCTCCAATCAAAGGCCTAAAGTGTCCAATACAATCTCTTTACTGTCCAATACAAAATATAAGCTGTCCTCAAGGTTTACAACGAAATACTACTTTTCTTTCTTATTACTGTCACAAAACATAATAAGACTTATAACAGTCTTATAATGTTCTGTGGTCAACCTATTTATATATTTATTAAAGCTTTACTGCACTAAAATTGTACAGGTATTCTCCGTCAGTCAACCTTTGGTTATACAGAAATGCAACATGGTGCCAAGCAAAGTCTATGTACTTAAAGTGAATAATAAAACTGAATACAAAATAATACATATATATCTTACTCAATTTAAAGTTTTACTAAATTATAGTATTTTATAGTCGAAATTGTATAGTCGTAAATAATAATAATTCTGATTTGCATAATTCCCAAATGAATTCGAATATGTAAACATCAGGTTCTCCTACTGACATGTCAGAAACCTGTCGATAATAAGTTATCTTTACTTCGATACACATGTCTTATAACGTCTTATTATGTCTATGTCTTATGAAAGTCAAAATACTGATATAACACGCCGTTTCTTTCCGCGGACTTGTCTTCAAACCGCACGTTGCAATCATCATTACGAATCAATCGACGAGAGGCAGATGTATAACAGTTACACTTCATCAGTTGTCTTTACAAACCAAAACCGAAATGAAACCAGTCGGAAATTTTCTTATAAAACATTTGACTCTATTTTCAAAGACGTTAGGTTCAAATTCCAAAGTCAAACGTTTTCGAAACTGGATGAAACGCGCCAAAGGGTTGAGCTCAACTGGCTATCTCATAGTCACCCAGTGGATACCTATATTTAGAATGTCACTTAATAGCGTACAATTTTGCCGGCAATACAGTCGATTGTGTAGACGCATTCAGAGGAAAATGCTCGACGGAACGGAAAATTTGTCGTCGCTATTATTCGCACTGGCGCGTGGCGCTTTGCACGATTAAATTCAGTACACGCATGAATGTTAGGCTAAGGCGTGATTTAAACAAAATCGAAACAATTTAAAAAAATCACAAGAGTTACAACAAAATTGTCAGAAACAAAATTATCGAAACATTATAAACGAACATTATAAATGTCCTATAACGACAATAATTAGGAGCCAGAAGTCCCGAGTGCCGAAACGGTCTCTAAGTGCCCAATAAAATAATTTGTCATCTGCGATAACGCTGTTTGAAAACATTAAGTCGGTGAATAAAATAATCTCTCGCTTTACTAACAAGATTTCTGTGGTTCGATTCGATTTGTTCAATATAAGGGATTGTAACTTAATACATTGGCGCCGCGGTGGCACATTTTGAAATCTTCTGTAGATATCACCACGCCGGCTGTCATAATGACAAAGTGTGTACAAACGACTGTCTCGAGTTTAAGTATATCTTTATTTGTTTTCGGCTCGCATGCGTCAGTATTATTAACAATTTGTATTCAGGTTCTTGTGATAAAAATAAATTGTGAATATGAAATAACATTTTAGGTAGTGATGATTTTCGCTGCGTGTATTAGTCAAGTTTTTTTTCCAATAAGTAAGTTTTCCTGTTTTATTTCATTGTATAAGTCGAAGTCGATGTTTTTGTAAGGACTCCAAACAAAATGATTAGGTCAGTAAGAGCTTCGGTAGTAAATAAAGAGATTACGGAGCGACGGACGGGTCGTACTTTCTTTATCCTAACAGACAATAGCAGATTTAAGTTGGGTAACGTCGTCATTGCAGTAAGGCTCCAGTATTTATTCCCAAAACGACGTAAAGTAGATAAGCCTCTACCGTGTAGAAAAAATTCCTTTTAAGATTTATCGATAATCTCCTTTGTCTTTTGATTTTATTGTTTTTCGCGTAGTAATGAATTAGTTCGACTTTCCCTTTTATTATTTGCTCGAGGTGGGGTCATTTTGTTTACTTTGAAACAAATGCATATTATCCCATCAGAAGGGAGCGTAGGGTTAACTAAATCAATGCGGTGGGCGGTTTGCAAGGGGATTTCTAGATTTATTGAGCTTTGTTTGTTTCATTTATTGTGTAGTCTTCGTACGTACGAAATCTATAATATTATTTTTTATACGCCTTTGGATCTGTAAAAGAATTTCTTTAGTATCTCGTTATGAGGGAAGATACTTTGATGTAATAAAAAGAAAAGTTCTCGAGGAGAGAAAAGCAATGTTAACATTCCACACGATGTTCGCGGTTATTTGATCACTAACGAGACGATTCCCGGAAGCTATAATACTTTGTTCCTTCACAAAATTAGGTTGTTATTTTTCGAATAAATTATGAAGTCGCTGCAATTAGGCAATTAGGCAAGGTTTCACGTGAGTTATAAAGAATTGTGAGCGTTTGATAAATTCAGCATAATTTTATTATAAACTAACGATCCGCCCTCGCTTCGCTTCGGTTTATAAGTTTTTTTTTTCAAAATTTCAAAATAAAATATAGCCTATGTTAGACATGATGTAGCTTCCTATCTGTGAAAGATTTTTTGAAATCGGTTAAGTAGTTCCAGAGATTACCCCCAACATACCCACAAACAAACACACAATTTTACCTCTGTATATATTAAGTATATAGATTATAATTTTATTTTATTTAAACTTATCATACTTTTAGTTCCTTATTTGTTATAATCTGAATTTAATAAATTATTATTTATAACTTTATTTTTTATTATTGTTTTTGCCCTTATTAGGCTAGACTGAGTCTAGCCGTATAATTCTTATTTATTAGGTAAAATGATATTCATTTGTACTATGAAACCTTTTCTGTTTATTGATTGGAATCAGTAAGCTAGCAGTTTAAACTAATTTCAATCAAAACTTTGTTTGGGACGTAGGTTTATTAACGATGAAATGAGGCAACATATGTGGGTGACACTGAAGGTTTTTAGAATCTCAAAAACGAAATCAGATATAAAGATGGAACTTGTTTTATTGCTTTTCGAAGTATTCTTCGCGATAATCGATACACTTTCTCATGTCGTGAAACCATTGTGTGAAGCATTCAGCCCACCCTTCTTTAGGCACCTCTTCAACAGCCGTTTGGAAGACCGTTACTGCCTATTCAGTATTAAGGTACGTAGGAATACGTTTCCTCTGAGTTTATTCTTAATGTTAGGGAATAAATAAAAAGCACAAGGTGCAAAGTCGGGACTGTATGGAACCATAAACTCTACATTAACTGTACTAACAAAATGTTTCGTTCATCTAGCGGAGTGAGCTGGGGCATTATCGTGATGGAGGATCATTCTGCTTGGGCCTCGTTCTTTGACTTTTCCAAAACTGAAGGAAAGTAGCTTTTCACATACCAGTTACTGTTCTTTTATTTTATTAAGGTATAGTAGCAAATTGGCCCAATCTACCAAAGAAGGAGGCAATCATTTTCTTTTCAGCACTACGGAGTGCTTTACTCCTTTCTCTACTTTCGTCGGCAACTCTTCGAAAAGAAAGACTGCGCCGATTGCCTCTTAATTTCAGGTTCATAGCAGTAGATCCAGCTTTCATCACCTGTTGCTATATCAAAAACAGTATTTGATTGACCATTGTCGAATTTTTCAAGCATTTGGAGACACCATTCCACGCGGCAGTGTTTTCAAGCTTCGCTCAAATTATGAGGAACCCATCTTGCACTAAACATTATTAGCCGTAGGTGATCGTATAAAATAGTTTGAACTCTAAACGAAAGTCATAAATAATCACTAAACGAAAATGATCTCTTGTTAAATTCATTTCTGTGCAAACACATTTTCAAATTGCCGCCAGGAATAAAAAGCAATGGCGTTTGACAAGGAACGAGTTCCATTTTCAAAATTCGAATTTGTTTTTCTATCGTATTGTAGAGTAGCCAATTCTAAGTACTTTTAGTTTAACCTATCGTATGCATAACTTCCGGTGTCATTAAAGCATGCATTTCAAATTTAGCTCTAGTAACACGTCTAATGACCTGCATACATTTTGAAGAGTTGTGAAGGGAATGCAGCGTTATATTATTTGGGCCAAGCTGAACTAAATTAAACTAGCTCATTAACTCGGCACATCCGGTTAAAGTAGGTGCTCTGGATTGAATTTACAAAGTTACTGCAATATATTGTGCAAAATTACTGTTTGATAAACAATTAATGATGATAGCAAAATAAAAACGGACATATAAAAAACCGTTTCTTAAAAACAAGCTTTTATGCAAGTCATGTACTAAAACGAATAAAATAAGTTTATATTGAATTATTTGTTTTCAAAAAGTCGCGAAATCTTCATAAAAGTAGGTATCGTTTACAATTCACGCGACAAGCTTGTTTTAAAAAAACGTTTTTTTTTATATTATTTTATTTATACCTTTTTAGTTAGAAATATTTCTCAATCTATCCATTTCAAGTAACGCATCATTACGGTAGAAAGTCATGTTTTATTTCACAAAGTTTCATGTGCATGCTACTAACCGTTGAGGAGTGTCCTCATGAGGAGACAATCCTGGCTGCAGCATCAGTTCATGGTATAAATCATGTTTAGCTATCAAATAATTTTGATAGCTAAATAATGCATAGTTACGTATCTTTGTCACTAATCGTTGAGGAGTGCCCTCATGAGAAGACAATCCTGGCTGCAGCATCAGTTCATGGTGAAGATCATGTTTAACTATCAAAATTAAACGTATATGCAAAGTTTCGTGTCCGTGCTACTAACCGTTGAGGAGTGCTCTCATGAGGAGAATCCTGGCTGCAGCATCAGATTATTTCTATCATTTTAGTGTATTGTCATCAGAACTGAACAAGCATGCAAAATTTCAAAGTCGTAAGTTTAGAGGAAGTGGTTCAAATTTGGCTTGCAAGATTTGTCCCAAACATGAAGGTGAAGGCTGAGCAGGTGAAGTTAAATAAAAGCTTATAAAAAATGGCATTCTACAGGAAAACAGTTTAAACGAAATCCTTTAATATTTTTTTAAAATTACCATTGTATTAGACTAATATTATTATAAGAGATTGTTATAAAATAATTAACGTATATACGAGTTAAATTTATTTGAAAAATCATATGTCATAGAAGACGATAGTTGTCTTTAAACGTTTAATATTCTCATAATAATACTAGCTTTATGCCCGCGGCTTCGCTTCGTGCATTTTGTTTTAAAAGTAAATGACACCCTTTGGAAAAAAATGTGCATGTCCTTTTCAGGTATACACACTCTTGGATTTATAATATAATTCACTCCGTTTCACTCTTTGGGGGATGTATTTTGAGATAAATGAGAAGTCTATGTACCAAATTTCAAATCCTCAACTTAAAAAGTTTCTATGATATAGATTTTGCGTAGGAAACCGCCCCTCCTCTGCCTCCCTAGCCCCTTCCTTTTATGCCCTCTAAGTCAAATATCAAATGATGCCGATAGACGTGTTTAATAATGTTAAATGAGAAGTCTGTGTGCTAAATTTAATATCTCTAACTTAAATAGTTCTTGAGATACGTGTATTGCATAAAAGGACAAGATAATGTACAAAATACAATCCACTAGATAAAGATTCCTTAGAAGTGGACATTTAAGTGATGTAGTCTCAGTTTAATCGTTCCGTAGCAGACGACGAAGATCCTCAACCGTTGTCGAATTAATTCATTTAGAGTTGTTTGGTGCGGTCCACAAAAGCAGATTTCAGCTTTTGTCTGCAAGCAACATGAATGTTGAGAATTAATTATAAGAAGATTGTCGTCCGCTCGTGCGAAATGGGTGCAGTTCCTTTGTACGGTCTGCGGTCCACGCATTTCACCAGTTTCAATTTTGTCAACTTTGAATTTACTTAGAGCAAAAAATTTAAGAGAGAATAAATATCACGTTCATGTTAAAGAAGTATTTCTCTTTGAAAAGATCTGATTCGTTTCAATGTCCTAGTAGGAAAAGTTAATGATTTGGATGTGTATTGACTTCAAATTCGTAAGGAAGCTACAGGCAATAATGATTTTTAGTGAAATACTAACTAATATCTGTAACCGCTTTCGTTTCAAAGGACTTTCGACCTTTAAATCTTCAAAACCACAGATGTCAAAAACTTAGCTCTTTGTTACAATGAAACAATACAGCGTCCTCATAAATTTTCTCTAACTCAATATAAATTGTGGCGAATTTTCCCGTAGATTTGTCTGTCTGTACTTTGTCATTCACGATAATTGGGACGTGGAAACGTCTGTTGGCGGTAATTTCTCTTTGTGTCCGGACAATTTTGTCATGTTTAATTTCATGGTGCCTACCGCGTCTTTGCCAATTATGTTGGCGTTTTCTGACGAGGCGCATATAAATATATGGAACTGTTTTAATTAAAAATTTTGAGTAAATCAAATTCTATAACTCATAAACATAACTAACTTGCTTAGATAAGGGATGGGGAAGGCGCACGTTGCAATCCCATAGCCGCTGGGAGCACTCGACTAGCCACGTTACCCCTATATTACAAAAGACTACCGTAAAGTGTACTGCATATCGGCACTTTATCTTTTATCCCCAATTAGAGCTGTTTGTATTTACACATTCGCACGATCAAGAGACGATTCATATTTCAAAATTATTTATAATGATAACAAGGTCAGAAACTGATTTGCGTTCTCTTTATTATAAGATGCAAATTAAATTCTCATGAAAATGATAACCATACCATCAGATCTTGTTTCTCCACGACCTGTATGTGGTGGCGGCACACACAGCGTTCTGCTCTCCTAAACCAGCCACTACCGGTGACTTTCTTTAAGCTGTCAGTCTACTTCCCGGGTCCCACACTAAGTTTCCCGGTACGTGGTCTCCATTCGAGAACTCGTATCCTGCATCGGTTATCGGTCCTGTGATATATATGGCCTGCTCACTGTCACTTCAGCTTCAAACGATCAAAGGAAATATGATAAAGTATTGGTAATTATTAATTTCTTATCACTACAATGTTGTTTTTATAACGTAAAACATCTTTACCTGTTTTAGGAAAACAATATGTAATTAAAAGAACTAAAATTCGTAGAAATTACTTTTCACTTATCCACCGTTGGAAATGTCCATAATATCGATAAAACTTTGCGATCAGATTGTAACAGGCTTTACAAGAAACGTGGGGTCGTGACGAAACAATAATTATATTTAATAATTATCCTATCAAAGACGAGTAATTTGTTTGGGTTGATCCAATAAGGCTTTAATTTCGTTATATGTCAGCTGCTTGATCAAAGGGTGTAGAAATATACTAAAGGAGTTCATGGTAATTTTGAATGAGTCGATAGGTTTTTTAGAGGGTATCGATAATTTGATTAGATTACTTAACTGTGATATTGTTTGAAACATGATTAATAGCAGTGCAGGTTGCTTTTTCTGACAGATTTGCTTTTTATAGATAATATTAGATTGAAATGTAAAAGAGAAAATCACATTGTATTGTTGTATTGTTGTATTGGATTGAATGTTAATTATATATCAGATGCACACATTGTTAGGAAGAAGAAAAATATAATGTAGAATAGAATAATTGAAGTCACTCATTTGCAATTTTATCACTCAGAATACAGAAAAAAGTTTTTTCTGAGTTCTGTCGGCTACTTTTTATATTGGAAACGTTTCTCAACATTCCCTGATATCTACATGTCTTTAGATGACTTAGTACGTCTAGTCTTAATTTTTTTTTGTTACAATCATGGTCAATTGAGTACCTATTGTGAATTTAAACCTTATTTAAACGTAGTTTCTTGCTGTACTGTAGGCACGCCGAACCTTTTGCTTCGTACAAAAAAACCAAAGGCGGTTGTTATTTAAAAATATTTGACGCAGTTGGTTGTAACCCTGCCTGCTGTGCAAAAGGTCCCATGTTCGATTATTGGCCCCACAATAATTTCTTTATTCAACGGGTGTTTGTTTGGGTCTGGGTGTTGCATGTGTTGTGTTCGTCTGGACGCACGACACAGGGAATCCTAAAGTACTTAGGATACCTAAATAGAACATGCGGACTTCTGAGTCACGTGACATCAAGGAAGACCATCAAGGAGTTCGGATATTGCTGCTCATATACCTTAGAATTGAGAAATTAAAAAGAATAATTTGATAGAATGGAATTTGTGCTATCATTTGATTTGACGTATTGGCCAAGGGTTGGTTAAACTGACATTCTTAAAGTCACTGGAAAAAAACAACGGTTTAAGAAAGTAACATCAGTTCATGTGGAAGCCTATAATTCCCCCGGGATCGCAGATGTGCTACCAATCATGAGAATTCTGTTCGCATGCTGTTACTTATTGCATTACCTTTTTTGTTTCACTTTAAACTAATCTTTATTATGTTATTTGTAACGGTATTGCCAATTCTTGCTTTCCTTTCTAAGACAAAGTGGAGCTGCGTGTGAGAATTGGTTATTATAAGCACAATGTAAGCGGCGAGCGATAGAGTTAGATGTGTATATTGTACGAGCACTACGCGTCTTTAAAAGGAACAATATACCGAGTGGGAATTTTGGGCGCAAGTTAACACAGGACGGATGTGACAATGTCAGTGCAGTTACAATTATCATTGTAACGATTGATAAGGTTGACTAGGTTGTGATGATTACAAGAGAGACAGTAGGGAGCGGCATTATTTTGATTCAAAAATTAAAATGCTTTATTATTCAACGTATTCAACGTTCAATTGAGTGGTCGTAAGTCACATTTTGCCAGTTAAATTTTTGCTAAACTATTTTAGTATACTTCTTACGTAGGCGGAATATAATATTTTAATGCATCCAACATCATAAAAAGGTTTAAAAGGAAGCTACTCGTAAGGTTTTGCAGGCTCTATTGGTGATAGATTCAAAGTGGTTCTGGAAAGTAAGGTTGGAGTCCAATAATACACCAAGATCGTGGACTAACTGAACTCTAGTTAATTCAGTGTTGTTCATATAGTATTCAAAGAATATTGGTTAACTACCTCTGGTGAAAGTTATATAATATTACATTTAGTTACATTCACAGTAGTGAATGTAACTAAATGTAATATTATATAACTTTCACCAGATTCTTTATAAGAACAATAGGACTACTAGTTAAGATTAAGACGTTCTAAATCATGCTGTATACGGTAACAATCAAATAAAGAGTTAATTTTGATGATAGTTTGTGAGAAAGAGATAACGTGGACAGTCGATAGCGCCCAGCAGCTATGTGATTGTAGCGTGCGTTCACTCCCTCCAACAGAACGGCTTTCGTGGGACTTCTCAACCAGTGGAGATATTGCCATGTGGATTGGTTAGCCCCACGATGTACTTAACTCCTCCTATAACCGAGCTTGGGACCGGCAGCATGGGTTATAGGCAGCATGGGTTTACCTATAACCCAGGCGGAGTTACTTTTTAATAGAAATAAAACTGAGATGTGTGCAGTATATTACAATAAAGCCTTTATTATTTAAAACAGAGTAGTCCATATTGTCACAAACCAAGGCAGTGCATAAGAATATTTATAACAATGATGCAGCCGTTAAAGGAATGCTTAAATAGTATGGAAAATACTTCTTTACATTTAATCTTGTTTTTATGCGTTGTTTGAATTTGAATATTCGTAAGATGAAAAGGTTCATATTTTAAAAGTTCTTTAAATGATAAATGGTCATAAATTGACTTGTATTCTCTTTATTACACAGATAAACTTTTTCATAGCTCTAAATTCACATGAAAATAAATATAATAAAGTATTATTAAAGTAGAACGATTACAAATAGTTTTTATCTAATTAATTAATTGGCGGTTATATGATGCCAACCGCAAACAGAACTTTGTATTTTTTTTTAAATTACAATGCACCCAATTGTTAGATTACTTTTCTGTCCCGAAAAATGGGGAATGCTCTGAAGAATTGGTCAGATATAGAATTTATTTGATAATGAATTTAATACTCAGCAATCATGAGCAGTAATAATCTAGGGGTAATCTACTCTTGACTCTCAATCCAGTAATAACCTAGGGGTAATCTACTCTTGACTCTCAATCGTGAGGTCTTGAGTTCAAATCCTCGACCCGTACCACTGAGTTTCAACAAGTATGGATTTAAAAAAATATCACTAGCTTGTATGTTCCAGAATTAAAAAATGCCATATGCATCTAATAATAAATGCCAATAAATTATATGTTAACGAATTACATATGATTTTTATGTATTTTTGTATCGCTGATATATCGATCCATTTAACTACATGAACCGTGACGAGATTATCTGAACAAACCGCGCCGTGACATAAATACAAATCATGAGTAACCCACGTGAGTTATGATTCATCACGAGTAAGAGCTATTCACTACGAGCAAATAATCTATAGGGGTAAAAAATCAGCTTCTATCAACCGCCAAAGTAACGTCTAACGCCGTTTCCACACTAATGTAGCCCTCTTAATGCCCGCCTTGTAGAGTAATAAAATGGCCGTAGCTTCACATTACCACCGACTGCGCCCGCGAACACCATCACACCAGCATAAAACTAACATTACTTATGTGATAGTCTTATTCGTTGCAGCCTCATTAGTTAGTGTTAGACCTGGTGCCCTTACATAGGGGTTAATGAGATCTACACGATTGTAAAATAGTACCGTTTAAGAAACAAGAATTTGTGTCATCAAGTAAGTTTCTTCAAACATTTCTTAGTCTGTGCCTTTTCGTATTAAGTCACTAATTTCAAGAGGAGGTTATGGGAGTAGAATTTGGCTTCTAGCCAACGACCTATGTGAGTGAGAAAATGTCCTGAAAACGTGACTGCTTTGAAATTACTGAAATCACATTTTGCTAGAGCATATATCAGCACATTTAATTAGTCATTATTCCTTCATCGCTAAATTCATTTTTGTGTTACTAAATTAAATAGTTATAAGTTATTGTTTGCCGTGTTGCATGTATAGTGTAGGCTTTAGAATAACACCACCCTATCTGTCTTCTCGTCTGGAGGGCAACTGAAGGGATGAATAAGGCGCTACCACAAGTCCTGTAGAACTATGTACACCACCTTCACTTCGATACCATTTGACCGATTACTATGAAAGTTGGCACGTATATGTATTCTTTTATGGAAAAGGTTTCTATGCTATCTACTTTGTAGTAATTTGCCACTAGATAGCGCTGCAGCATATCAACTTCTATACCGTTCAACCGATCGCCATGAAAATTGGTATACCTACATAGGTATTTAAGCACGGAGAATATTCTCGAGCCATCGACTTTGTTGTAACTCGCCACTAGGTGGCGCTGCAGCACATCAACTTCTATACCGTTCAACAGATCGCAAAAATCATTTCGACAGCAAAACAGAATAATTTGTGATTTTATATAGAGAGGTAAATAAATATACACAGGTAGGACAACGTCTGCCGGGTTTTGCTAGTATTTTATAAATGAGGAAGGTATACAGTTATGTTTTATCAAGTTAGGTTAATAGGATTTTAACTAAAAGATAAATTATAAACCTGAAATGTCTCTATAGTACATACGGATACTTTGCATTTAATTTATGTAAATTATAATGCATAAAAACACAAAGTGAGAAGCGTTTGTAGTAATATCGGACGGTTAGACCAATTTCATATCCTCACAATTAAATTTATAATAAAGGAAGATATTGAGCATCAGATTTAAAAAATGAAAACTATAAAATGAAACAAGAATGAATGAAACAAAAGAGAGAAACAGAGGTATTACCTAAGGTATTGCAAAATCTCTATTTTAATTAGTAAGTACATTTAAGCATAACCTAAGAACTACAACACCTCTATAAAGTAGACTAATCACCGCGATTGTCCAGCGCGAGCGTGCGTGCCAATTAATTAAACCAACATTTTAATTTATCACATACTCGTTTTACTTTGTTGTTGTTTTTACAGTGATTTCAAACTTGTTCTCTAAATGTATTAAGAGACAAAAAATGTGAAGGTATACAAATGTCTATCCTTACAAAGCTATTTCGTTATACATTATTTATTATTAACATTAAATTGTATACTACATGTAGTAAAAACGTCTAGAACGTTATGAAACTATTTAGTTTCATAACTTTCTTTATGTTTTACTTGGACGCATGTAAGTATCAAAACAAAGTTGGATTAAAAATTGCAACAGCACTTCCTACAAATAGTTTAGTGAGTGAAGACAGCAGTGGCTAGGTAAACATGCAGTGGGTGACCCAGTTCTTTTATCGCATCCGTTGGAACTTGGTACCATATTAATGTGTATTACGGTGATATCATCGGGCCTTTATGAAAGCTGGGTTATAGGCTAGATTTATCGCTAAAAGGTTTCAGATTTACTACTTTCTGGAGTAGATACATGTTGGTCAATAAGGAAAGAAGACGAAGGGCAATCACGAAAATGCATTAACCTAATTTGGTCACTATTTAGGAAACCGCGTTAGTTCGTCTCATCGCTGCAATACATGAAGTTGAAGATGAAGCTCTGATGTATGGATAGATGTAAAATTATTTTATGATCGGTGTAGAATGCTAAAAATCATTTATATTTATACATTTATGGCTAACCCTAGTAGTTTTTTGAAATGTGATAAGGAAAGGTGAAGTGTATATAAATAAAAATATGAGAAAAAAACATTTACTGAGAGAGCAAGAATTTTTTTGCGAAGTAAAATCCGTAACGATATGATTTTATGTATATTGTCTATGCACCATTGTACAGAAAAGTCTTTTTGAAAGTAAAAAAACCTTTAAAAAAAGTTACTAAAAAGTTTTTGAAAATCTGACTGTCTATTATTGCCTGGTCGGTAGCTGTAGATAGAGTAGTAGTACAGTATAACTTCCTATTCTGCAAATTTGGTCATGTTCTGCTATTTGGTCAGATGAATACACATTATAGAGTTATAGAAACACATTTCGTTAACGTCCATGTTGTTGTTTTTTATTCTCGTTATTTTGCTTCAACGATATTTTTAACATGTCTATAATGTTCCTTAAAAATAAATATATACTGTCGCAACATTTTACCATAAATCAGTAATTTCATTACCTGGAAACTAGGTACTTGTAATTCAAAGCAGTTACTCAGTTCCATACGGGAGTAAACTACTGATTTTTCTAGTTAGAAGTCCGCAGAAGCTATTTAACTTTGCAGGCAATAATGCAGTTCGGTATTGCAATCCAATTTGCATACTCGTACGGGTATGTGGGTTGCAACTGAAACTTTTAATGACGAAGTAACAAATCACAGAAAGGAGTATTCTTTTAAGGTAGGAGCACTAATCAGTAAGTATAAGTAAGTAAATCAGTAAGTAAATCAGTAAGTAAATCAGTAAGTAAATCAGTAAGTTACTGTCTTGTTTTGTTTTGCTGTGCAATAAAGAGTTTTATCAATTACATCTTACTTAATAGGTTTTCACAACGTACTTGTATCATTGTTATTGGACTTTTATTAATTTTACTGATTACATATAATTACTGTTACAGTTGTTACGAGGCTGTTGTTACTGTTGTCATTAGAATAGCACTTCCCCATCTCTATCTGTGTCTCTCGTAAAAGGCGACTAAAGGATAACAAAGCCGCTACAAAAATCCCCGAGGAACTACACTATTACAGAGTGCATTGACAATCCGCTTAGCTAGCGTAGAGTTTTAAGGCCGTACATCGCTCATTCTACCTCATTTATTGACCAATGTGGACGATAAAAGGACTGGAGACAGTGAGAGTGAGATGTTGCATTGCAACATGAACCACACACGATGTCATTCATAATAAGTAATCATACTATTGTATGTACTGCACTTTAGGATCTTTTAGGTAAAGCTTTTTATGTATAACTGTAGTATCAGTCCTCTAACAAATTACTAAATAAGCTAATAACAAATCTGAATCGCGCACTATTTACTAATTGATCGCCTCTCCTACATTACAATGAGAATACGCACACTCGCTACTAATTATTTTGTAACGCATCAGTAATTCATTAGGCGACTACAGAGTGCTTGCCGCCAAGCTACCAGCTTTTAAAATTACCACGCAAAAATGGCTATAAATACTTTGCAATTTGTTTATCCACCCGATGCTATTACGACAGAATTCCTCACCATCCCAACCCCCTAGTAGTTGAGAGCCTAATCTATGTCCCCGATAGGAATGACCCTCCCCGTTGCCGTCCTCGTCCTCGGCACCACCCCGACGACCCAATTACTGCTGCTAATGCGGTTCTTACACTACACTCACAGGCTTCACATATACACCGTCCCCGTCGGCGGAGACGAGGACGTCACCCTCGCTACACCGTGAACACACATCGGCCTTCAGCTAACACTTTTACCAGGTATCGACACGCGCCTGGGCGAGTCTCACCGACTCGCGATCCCGCGGTACCCTCCCACAGCAACGCCCTAAGCCGAGGTCCGTTCCTTCCGTCGGTCTACCGGTGGGGGAGCCCTTAGGCTAGTTGCTGCTACACTCTCCCTACACTATACATGTCCGGTGACTCTTGAAAGGCTATTAGGGCCACAAGAATTTAGACATTCCGAAAAAAAAAATCATTGCAATTTGCATTTCTTT
Source organism: Sesia apiformis (assembly GCA_914767545.1). Classification (NCBI taxonomy): domain Eukaryota; kingdom Metazoa; phylum Arthropoda; class Insecta; order Lepidoptera; family Sesiidae; genus Sesia; species Sesia apiformis. The sequence goes on from OU611958.1 coordinate 6,882,952, forward strand.
CTATGAAATGGTCCTAATACTTTCGAAACTCTTATGATATTTCCTCATTTTATTATTTTCAGTAAACATTACTTTTTTAAGTAAATCCTCATTACTGAATGACTCGACATGAAGATTAATTGAGAAGAAACTGATTCTGGAGATTTTTGTAGCGTCACTTGGCTAATATGTATGTAGTATGTTTAACAGGAGAAAAGTAATCCATGAAGTCATGAAGAAATTCGTACTCTTACATCATAATTCAATTAGCAGGTACGTAGGTACTCGTATATTACAATGGTGTAGAAAATAAATAAATTCGTTAATTAGGCCGCCTACTTTAAGAGGGGAATGTTTTTGAGGTTGCAAGACGCTATTTCAATTCACTTTAGAAGCATCGCGTTTTGAATATCAAATGACGAATGACTGGAATGTAAATTGCAAATATGAACTAGGTTTTCCGATGGATTTTTACACTTTCCTGTAAGAAGTTTTCCGCTTGAGATTTGAGGGGGAGAGTTCACTCTGCAATCCAACATCTACTGGGCCCGCTCGACGTTACCCCTCTCTCACAGAAGACTACCTTGAAATGTACTGCATTTCCCACTTTATCTTATTTCTCTAATGTACGTACGTGTTTCGGTAGTGAGTGAGATGTGTCAGAGCCCATTCCCATCCTATACCTCACCATTTTCCCAACCCTTTCTCCAAATCCATTCCTATATCTCCAAAGATAGGCAGCGCATCCGGGGGCGTGCCAACGTTTGTCATTTTGGATTAATGTTGGTATGTATCGCGGATGGGCGACAGTATCCGCTTATCATCAGGTGGACTGTATGCTCGTCTGCCGCCTTCGTCCATAAAAAAAAAGAACAAATAAAAAAAACACCTCTCTCACATAATATAAAGTAATAACCAAAAAAAAAAAAAACAATTACCTCATTGTGAAAGTATAAAATGTGTTTAGTGTTATAAAAGAGTTATAAGTATAATTTTTAAACCATATAAAGTCTGAAAATATTGATTCAGGATATTCGAAATATCCTGAAAATTATGATAAATCGTTTTCATAAAAGAATGAAAGTTTTGTTAAGCTCTTAAACCTAATGTATAACATTAGGTTATACATAGCAATGTTGGAATGTTATGTATGGAATTGTTATTGAGTCCAACATTAAGTATTTAATCTAAAATACCAACGGAATCCTATCGTCCTAATATTGTCCGAAAAGCTCTACGGTTGGGCTGTTTTTTCTTTTACCTTTCTTTCTTTTAATCATTTTTTATTTAGGGGATTATCCCTGCTCTTACAATTGCTACAAAATTATTTATTAAATATACCCTTTAATCAATGTGTTAACACACATATAAACGAATATCTTAAGCATTATTAGGTAATATACAAAGATTAGCATATTAGCCAAATCAGGATATCTGGTCGCATTCAAAGCTTTTAAGCAACCAACGAGCCGTGTTACTGTTCGCGTAATTGTAAACAGCTTTCAGTGAATTGGAAAACGGAATTCAATTTGCGACACTTTTTACTTTTGTATTACAGTATTGTAATACAAAAGTAAAAAGTACCTTTGTGTTTTCACATACTCTGTTAGTAGTGCTTAGAAAATGCGTATTCTATTTTTTCAAGACTTCCCATGACCATGAATGAGAACTGTTTCGTAGAGATTGTTGTTGATAATTTTTAATCAGAATATTATTTTTAAATATTTCCGTCTTTTAGCCATAGTTTTTCAGATCATTCTTCTGTCTGTATAGATTTTGTTTCGTCGATCCTCCTAGCTGGAGGGTGCCCCACACTGCTACGTACGCTTTCCGGAATGTAGACTCCATGCAAGGCCTAGTCTACCGCAACGGTTGCCTGTCCTGCCGCAGATATAGAGGGCAGTCTCATACCAGATACTTTATACCGCGAATCCGAGGATTATGTCTACCTTCTGAGATCTTTCCGCTGTGTTGCGACATGGGGTTCTTCAAGAGAGCTATGAATAGGTATTTGCAAGGTTGGCAGCTTGTTTGTAATCCTCCTGGTATCCAGGCGTCCATAGGCGACGGTAACCGCTTAACACTAGGTGGGCCGTTTGCCTGTCTACCACCATTAATATAAAAAAAAAGATATGACTTGACAATTGCCACTTCAGTATACCGATTCTTGAAGTACGTCGTTGACTATCATTGTATAGCAAATCTCTTCCTTTGATCCTTCAGCCTCGGATGACAGGATGAAAGTATATATATATATATATATATACTACATACCTATATATATACCTATATATATATATATATATATATATATATATATATATATATATATATATATATATAGGTATATATAGAGCACCTTGTCTAATAATGGACTCGATTTATTATTATGATTGTTATTGTTTATTATTATAGTTATAGATATTTTATTTTTACGTTAGTCTTTAATGCTCTAGTTTTTAATAAGTTATTATTTAATATATTTGGTTACTTAATTAATTTGTATTGAAATATTTGAAAGAATGGGTTATAATAAAATGAACTGTATTCTAAAATGAGAATATTAATTACAAATCATCAACTTCTGTGATATGTACTAAAAACAAATGAGCCAATTTTGAGTAGATGCAAAATTAAGACGATTATGCACATGTATGCAATTGTGATATCTACATTCTGAATTGAAATCGTGTGCAATGAAATAGAAAATAATCGTATAGAAAATTGAATAATTGATGCTAACCACTCGTACATTAATCATGACAACAAATCATCGATATGTCCCGATAAAATATCTCTATTTGGTTGTCTAAATTGATATAAGGGGTGGTAGCGGTAACAAGGGCATTTGTTATCAGGATGACACAGCATGTTTTGATACTGGACGATATATCAAGTGTCGGACACGTGGGTGGTGACCAGAGCCTGTGGATTCTATTTTCCTTCATTTCACTGACTCTACGAAAATCGTCAAGGGCCATTTGTTACGAAATTTACGGCTCATAAAGTTCGAATGTGTGAAGGGTTGTGGTAAACATTGATTGTAGTCTGGAGTGTTAAATACGGCGGCATTTCGCTGGTTTAATGCAGTGGATTACTGGATAATATTATTGAAACGTTAATGTTTCTTTTAAAGTGAATATATGAATGTGAACTTATTTATTTCATTAAACTCGTTAATAATATTTTACCTACCATATTACGTTTCTCCGGAAATTAATGGTACTCAAAGTTTCTTTGACTTTTATAACGATAAAAACAGTATCATCTATTTTGTTTGTGACCATTATGGGCTACAGTTTTAAAGATTTAGTCATAGTACATTATTATTTTAATTATTTACCCCTGACGTGAATAAAAAGGCGGACTTAGTTTCCTTACGGCATTCTACCAGTCAACCACTAGATCAAACAGAAAATAAAACGGGTATATATTGTATATAGTACATTTATAACATTTTATGATAAACTCAGTAACTTATTTTTATCTTAATAATTCGTTTTTTTTTATAGAAAAAAAGTAAGCAGACGAGCATACAGTCCACCCGATGGTAAGTGGATACTTTCGTCCATAGACGTCCGCGGTACATGCCAACATCAGTCCTGAATGATAAACGTAGCCCCCCCCCCCCCCCCCCCTCGGATGCGCTGCCCACCTTTGCAGATTAAGGAATGACAACGAATAATAACCAAATGTAACAGCGAAATGCCAATTTCAAACGATAATACCGCATTTCTATTGTTTCTATTCATCAACCCACTATCTATGGTCTCCCACACCCTCATTTCTGCATATGCAACAAAAATTTTCCCGTCAATTTCATATCATCGGGCTAATCACTGAGCATGATACAGCCGACTGATTAAGCAATTTCTCGCTTGACTAATCGCCCGCAGAGCGTACAACACGCATTTCATTACAATATATTACAGGACAATATGTAATTTAGCTCACTTCCCTTGCCATTGTAAAATAAATGGCGGGGGACAGGTATTTATAGGTACTGTCAAGTGAACAGACAGACAAACACTGGACAGAATGCTGGTTACTGATTTGTTTGCGATGGCTCTTGTGTCTGTCGGGTTTGAAGAGTTATTTGCTTTTCAGGACGATGATAGCTGATGGCTAGATCATAACCATAGATGAGTGTAGAAATTGATGTGTATCTGGTTCGGTTCAGGCACATTTATAAGCAGTTTAATTTACAATTAATTAATTTAAAAGGAATATACTCGTAGCAAGGCTGCTTTTGATCAACTGTCGCTTCTGTTATTGAGAGTCATAAGTACATACTTATACAAATTGTTGTTTTCCCGGGCAAACAACAATACAATATATTATACAGATGCTATAGGTAATTGTAACGATATGATAGCCCAGAGTTATCTATACTCGATTCTTATTCGTGAAGTCTTGACCATAAAGTCTTCGTACAATTGAAGCATATGTATTGCACCTTCGTACCAATTCGTACTGGGCTTGAATGATAAATTATGTCCCGAAAATTCCCGATGATTTACTAATGGCGGCCTTATGCCCTGCACGTTATAGGCTGATAGTATTGTATCCTAATGTTAGTATGACGCTTCTTTACTATTGAAGCAAACTGGAACAAATATTTTGTTCATCTTTTGTTTTCAATGTTTATTATTATAATATAATCTATACGTATGTAATATTACACAACGTACATACGTATTGTACGTACGTATTGTACGAGTGCATTTATTATTTACACAACAAAGGAAATAATATTTCAAAGTAATCAATAAAATGTACAAATATGTAATATCAAGATGTTTCCTAAAATGACACAATTTCCTTTGACTATAGTAATAGGAAAACGGAAGAAAATATTCATTATTTTATAGGAAATCAATATTCGGGTTATGAAGATGTTGAGGAACTCAATATTGTTCGGAACGATAGCCCCCAGGCGAGGAAGAGAACTAAACTGCCGTGAATTCCGAAAGAAAATTAATTAAAAACTTAATTTTGCGATATTGAATTTTATGACTAGCACTTTGTTTGTGAAATATTTTCATTATTAAATTTATCTTTGCTTTCTTTATCAAAAAATTGAAAAAATATGATAACGCCTTTTTAAAAATAATAAATTCAAGTTAGACCTTAATTAATAAATATTAATTTATTTGTCAAATGCTGATTATCAAAGCGTATCAAACTGCTTTTTAATATTGTTGATCAAACTTTGCTAAGGGAAATATTTACTTATTTATATCCATATATGTATATAGGCTACATATATATGTTGCTAAGTAAATATAGTTAATTGAACAAGAAAAAGTAACATAGTCAACGTTTAATATACCAAATATGTTTCAATCTGATAGTCTAAAGACTGTAATAGCCATTTCACAGTCAATTTATTTTCTACAATACCACATTAACCTTTAATGGAACATTTCGCGATGTCACTGAAATAGGAAGAAACGATGAACAAGAATGGTACCAAAATAATTGTTACAAGTATTGAGGAAGTTGAAGTAGGAACGCTATGCCATTAAACTTTCAGTTCAGAATGCACTCGCATAATTTGCATGTGCATTGTCAAACCGTATCGGGACTTCGGAATGAACCTGGCCACTGGCTGAGTTAGAAATAAACTTTTGTCATTCTATTATTCCGCGGACTGCAACTTTATACAGAAATGAGAAAAATTAGGATTCTGTTTTGGTCAGTCAATCTTAAAGTTACTTTAAACCCAATAAGTTACGAGTAAAATACATTAGAAAAGCTTCGAACAAGAATGTTTTTAACAGGAAGCTCCGGACCCATCACCTTTCAGCACAGACTTAATGCTATTGTATGTACATTATATCGGGTATATTTATTTTTAGATAATTAATTATAAATTATATAATTTGTGAGTTATTTATACTGTTTGTTGTTTAAGTTATACATACCTCTCATCGCGCCTCCTAATGCGACATGCCAATTAAAATTAAAATAATATTATTTAAATACACTTTAATGATGGGGTAGTTCTTCATAATAACAAAATACTAGTGTACTGTGCTGCCGTGCTGGGGGGAGGGGGAGCGGGGTGTGTGGGGGGGGGGGGTGCATTTTGATCACATTTAAGAAAAATATGAAAAAAATCTACACTAACATAAACATATCTGTTGGTTGAATTTTCATTAATTTAAAATCAAACTAGAAACTTTGAGTTTGCAATGAAACAAAGAGAGCAATCGATGTTTATTGCATTCGTTTATTCTTAATATCTGAATATACCTAATGTAAAATGTTACTTACTTACCTGTAAGTAAGTAACATTAACATTAAGTAACAACGCTGTCGTATAATTGTCACTTGTTCGGTTTCTTCTTGGCGGGGCAGTATATTTGTTTGTGCAGAAATATATTCATTCTGGACAAACCTCTGTGGTTTTTTAAGTATCTTTTATTGTATTGTGTATTTATTTCTTTAACTAAGTTGATAAAATAACATAGCGTGGTTTACTGGTAAAGGACGCTTGAAGGCATTAAGCTCGCCCCTTGTATCACAATGTGCAATAATGTTTTTAAATATATAGTTCTACAACCAATAGCTTTGCAAATAAATAACCTGTAATTGAGTCTTTGTATGTTAAAAACGTTTCGCATTCGGAAACTGAGGTCTCGTTTCTTCACATGGTTGTTGCAAATTTGAACCCAGGCCGGCGATTGAAATTCAGCCCTCTTACATATTTATGTTTTTATGTAACAGTGCAGAACAACATTTTTAAATACGCATACATCCATCAATCACATGTCAGTACAGTAGATGGACGAAATATTATTTTTTTTACTTTTGTTGTCAGTTTCTTTCTCTCGACTTTTCGGTTTTATGTTAACACTATAGAAAGCCTGGAATGTAAGATGAAATCAAATTATATCTCAAAATTTTTGGTTGGGTTACAGACTTTGGAACTTATTGTTTATAGATAAATTGATCTTTTATGAAATACCGAAAGGTTCCGAACGAATGACGAAATTGAATAGTACTATTTGTTTTGTCACTAACCATAATTGTTCAGGTAATGTTTTCAATTTGAATTCTAAAATTACAACATGAAAATGAAGACATTGGAAAGGTAAGCAAATGATTTAATAGCAGGATAATAAGTATAAAATATAAATTTAAAGTAGAGGGATACCCTATAATGTATTAAATTTAATATAATGTATTTAATAAATGTAATTAAGAAGTGGGCCGGTCACGTATGTCTTACTACATGTATGTTGGAGCAAATAAGTGCTCGAGTGGTGGTCGGGTGCTGGTAAATGTAGTGTTGGTCGTTCCCCGGTTAGATGGACCGATGATCTGAAGAGGAGAGCAGCTGGCGGCTGAATGGGGAAGGCAATGGATAGAGCATTTTGGTGCACCTTGGGAAAGTCCTATATCCAGCAGCGGACAGACAGGATGATAAAGAAGAAAAAAAAAGGAGAAGAATAATTATTAACATACGCCAAAACGGTAGTGAGTCAGATTACAGACATTATTTTGTAATCGCCATATGTGCACTCCGAGCCAATATTTGCCCGAGCAACACAGTGGGTGGTAAAATTAAAAATTCCAACAAAGACGCATGTTTTAGAAATTTCCTGGCGACGAAGGACTTCTTGATAATTGAAATAAACTACCGTGGGCTGGCTTTGACACGTTGACGTTTAATTTTAGTGCGCATAAGAGAGCATAACTGTTGGCGTGGGACAATAGGAACGGAATTAAAAATTTTAAATTTTATCGTCATATACTCTAGCGTATACTAGCTCTTGCACGCAGATTCGCTCGATTAATTTAATGGAGTTTAATTGTGATTTTATATAAAATTTGACATGCAGTATTTTAGCCCCCTGGTACAAATTTGAAAAACGGTTAAACATGACTAATTTATAAATAACTTATTTTTACTACGTATTTATAAGAAACTTATAAAGTACGTACCTACTGGTATTTTCTGGGATATACCACATGTTTCTAGTTAACATAATCATTAAATATTTCTTCCATACATAACTTCGATATCCCGTTTTATCCCTATAGAGGTTGAATTTTGAAAAATCTCTTTACAGTAATTCTTTACGACTTAGAATTAAGCTACTGTCCAAATTTCGTATTGTTTCAAGCTTCAGCGGTTTCGGCTTATTCGGCGTTGATGAGTCAGTCAGAAAGGACTCAGGACATTTCTCTTTATGTGTATAGATCTCTATTTATATGTATGGATGTTCGTTTTTGTTCTAGGAGTAACGGTTAATATATTTTATGAACGTGTAAAATATGAATATAATTTAATTCTTAGTTGCTATTTTAATAAACCAATGCGACGTTTAGTGAGATTTTGTATTAAATTATGTTGTTGTAATTATTTTTTTTATTCCATGTTAAAAGCTCTTTGATTTACACATGTTCTTAGTCAGAAGTGACCTAGTTTAGTTATTTACGTGTAAACTAAAATATTGAATAAAATTAACAATATTCTGAGTCATAATAAGTAAAAGGTAATTAGAATAGAAATTATATTGTACTTTCCTACAAAATTTCTATTTAGAAAATTAAGTACGTTCACGATCCTTTCTCAATTAAAAACAATACATAAAGTATTCTGGAACTTTCCTAAGAGTTAAATGTTTCTTCTATACAGTTTCTCGCTGGGTCCTTTCACTGCTTTAAAAGCCAATGATGAACGCTCTGAATGCTAATTCGGATACATTATAAAGGTTTCAACTGAAAAGCTGGGATGTAATCACATTAAACCTTTTTCCTTTTACTAATTTAAAAGTACTTTATTTGGCATATGAAAGGAATCTGGTAATTAATTTGAAAATACGGATATATTGGGTAGAGGTAGAGGTATTTCCCAAGCTGAGTGATTTTATTTAAATCTATGATATAATTTATTGAAGGAAGTACCTATAGTAAATAATTAATAAAAAGACTCCGTTATTAATTTTAAAGTAATTTTATAATAACCGTAAAAGATCGAACCGTAAAAATTCCACAAGCAATAATCGACTAAAAATAAATAGGTTGAAGTAAAGTCTAACAACAGAGCCTTTTAATATTAAAACTTCAGAAAACAATTCGTTTCAATAATGGAGAAATACCCGCGAGAAGCGTTCAAGAAAATAAAGTATTTGGAGTCGAGCGAGGCGCAGTTTATTATGAAATTTATCGTAACTTTAAGTTATTATTTATTGCTAAACTAAAAACTATTCATGGAAATAATGTTTGGAAGCCATAATTAACCAATTTATGGCTTACTTATGAACTGGTTGTCATAATTACTTAATGGTCTTGGGAATGAACTTTATGAACAATTGATTAAGTAATTGTGTTTTAATTTTTGCAGACGGTAACTTATCATAATTACCTGTTATCGTAAATCTTTATTAAAAAGATTTCACAACAAATTCGTGCAGCAGTATTGCCTTTTATAACGACAGCAACGCTAAATATTGAAAAGTTTGTGGGCTTTTTAAACGTATGACTTTAGCGTTCTATATTTCTGGCAACACTGATTACTGGGGGGAAAGTGATATACTGTTTTACAGCGCCCTTTTTTGTAACAGCGGCAAATTGAAATTACAAGTTAACGTATTTTAATTATTTATATTGAATTGAAAGTTAAGTCAGTTTTTTTTAACAATTTTAAAATGGAAGTTAATAAGGACAAAATCAGATATATTTTAATTTTTTTTTTCTAACAAGCGTACATTAATTATATACATCCACGATTTGGAAAACATTCATGGCCGCATGTTAGTTAGTTTTATGAACAAAGTCTTTATTAAAAAAAGTTTTCATATAACTGGGTCAACTCTATTCGACATTATATTTTTTGCATATATTGAAAATACGTCAACAAACTTGCATTTATATTTCACAAACATACATACACTCGCACAAACATGCCCCTATTGTCACATAGTAAATCCACTAGCTGAGCTTGCGATGAGAAGCTAATACCTATAGTCGTACTGAATCCTCGATATGATATATATCGATGAATCTCATATCGATGTACCGAACCGATCACTACTTTACTAAGTCTCTTCCACTATATCAATAATAAACATGAACGAACTTCTAAAAACCGTGCAAAGGCAATGCGACGTAAATCACACAGCATAAAACCAGTTTCTAAACCACATCAATAGGATTTAAAATAAACAGTTCCCATAGGAGCGACCACAGAACATGTAGTCATTTTATTATGCCCTAACACGACCTCTCTTTTTCAATATAAGGGTACACCGTAAAATTTTATTTTATACCGGTTACTTCGTTTATTGAATACTCGGGTTATGCTAATATTGTACCACAAGGGCGACACAGACGGTATTGTGAAGTTGCCTACAAATTTGAATAAGTATTTATATACAGAACTGCATTAGTGCGAGCTTAAATTTTAAAAACGTCTCGTATAGTGTTATGTATGGGCTCTAAAGCGCGTCTTGAGATATCATTAGTGCCGTAGCAAGCTCCCCAGATTAAGCCATACACTGAGCTTAGCAGCGACAATGCCTGGTCTTATTCTGCTTGGTTTGAAATTTAAGAAATATTCTTCTGAACTTGCAGTTGAATATATCCAGTGTTATTTTGTTCGTTTTAAACAAATCAGAATGTTGGTATGATAGAGGTATCAAGTATCGTGATACCCCTTGTAAACGCGACAGCTAAGCAATATAGCCGTACGCTAATCCATAGGTTTATTGCTGATAAAATAGCCAAATAGAAAGCCTGACCTTATATGCCGAGAATAGCTGCCTTCCGACCAAGCTTACCGTTGCCTTGTGTTCTTCCCAGCCTGGTAGCGCTTCTTCTTGACTTTCCACTTGGTTTAAGCGTCCTTCGGTACTAAACAGCGATGCAGCTTAGAGCAGATACACTCGCGGTTATAGAAAGAGGTGCCAATCCCGGGGTCCAGGAGACCACTCAAATATGTGAGTTTCACAATCAACCGGCGACGGGAGGGGTCGATCGCTGGACTGGCGGGTGCAGCGATATAAAGGAATAGGTAGAAGTGATTATTTAAAAATGTGGGTAATAAAATATAATATTACCCTACAAAATAAAAGCACCAATGTTATTGGCGCGAACACCCCTTACGAGTGAATCGAGGATTAGAGGCCGTGAATTCGAAACTCAGTTTCCATACGATTAAATTTTTATTTTTATTAAATACGGAACTCGGCAGTGAAGGAAAACACGTGTAAACAACGGCCTGTCCGATAATTTAAAAAGAAATGTGTTAAAAAAATAAAAAAATCTGCTCTTTAGTGGAATGTTTAGGCTGATATCGATCCGCAAGTCAGTGGCAAAGTATGAAAATACGAGTAGGTTTCATAATTACTTTAAATGAAACTTTAGAATTCTTAAATTTTCGACTGCTGTCCTAATTTTTTATCTATTCGAGTTGAATTAAAATATTAATTTGAATTTCGTTTCGAATAACGAAGACAAACGTTTTATCGTTGTACCTTTCATTTGACTAAATCCCTACAAAGTGCGAAAAAAATTGTTATCTGTATAAACAAATCCTTCTTCTACCCTTGTTGGAAAACAAGACGAAACAAGTATCTGTAGCCTAAATCTAGACCCAACTTAAACATATTTATTACGGTCACGTACTCTCTCCCTTGACATATGTCTGTATTGCGAAGGAAACAAAAAAACCTCAAAACTCAAGACTAGCTAGAGCTTGAGCCATTTCAGTAACCGTATCAACAAAACAGCGTCTTAACCATTTAGGCCATTTGCAAGGAAATCTCCACCATTCAAGACTTACAAGCCTCCGCCTCTTAGCACTAATCTGTACCAACGCCTTCTCTGTTTATCTTGCCTAGAAATGTCTGGCTGTATCCAGGCATAATCCCATACAGTAGGACTGTAACATTAAAAGGCTTTAAAATGCACGCCGGCTATGTATTAAGTTTGTGGGCGTTTTACTCGTTGAAGAATGACCAATTTGTTACTGCCACCTAGAGGGGTCCTGGACAGAGCATGATAAAGATTTTATTGTAGTACAATAATGCGAGCGGTCTGTAGGTGTATGGGTTTCTGTAGTAATAAGTTGCAAGCCAACAAAAGCTGACACGGCCGCGCACCCACGCCTGACTTGATTGTCTAGTGCGAAGATAACTCAAGCAAGAACCAAGTATGTGTGAAGTGTGAGCTAAGGTATATAAATGGCAAGTACTGTCTCTCTAAAAGTTATAAGCAATTATATTTTATCTGAAATAAAAATATAATTGTCACTACTTACAATTATATTTTTATGAAACACGATAAATCGCGCTTTTTTCAGATATCGCATAGTGTGCCGGCTACCAGATATTTCAAACCGCGAACTGGAGGTTAATACTGTGTCCCGACACCTTTCTGTTGCGTTACATAAGTAGTTCTTTTCGCTAGGCTTTTTCAAGAGTGCTGTGAATAATATATGGTTAAAATAAATAAAATAGGTGAACAGGTAATCTGAAAAGTGGGCAGTGCGTTTATAATCCTTCTAGTATTTTAGATATCTACCACCTTAAACATAAAAGAAAATTAGTATGGGTAATTAAATTGATTAATTGAAGGATTCTAAAAGAAATATGTTTTAGGAAACTTGTCTTGGACATAACAGTTAATAAAAAATAACTTCGGTTTAAACAAAGGTAAGGTAAATTAGACTTGCGAACGTTTCATAAACTTCAATCAGTTTATCTCTGTTACGAGTATGTCAGGAAGATGGAATGCTCGTATACATTCTATTATGAGGTAGTAGGGATGTGTTCTTATGACATTAAATTAAATAGATATCTCTACATTTTTGGTAACTATGTGTATAATTATGCGCGGAATATTGAGGTGTCTTTTTTTTTGATAAATTATCAGTTTTAATTAAATGACTTACTTTGATGCACATTGTCAGGTATCCCTCTGATTTAATGACACAGATTGCAAATACTTAATTTGATATGATATCACTTAACGTACGTAATGCCACGTCAATGCTTATAAAATAAGAGAGAAGGAGATTAATTCTAGATTAATAATTTAAAGTAATAGCTGGCTTCGTACTTATTTATATAATTTGGATTATCTAAAAGATTTCTGTCTCTATGCCTTTATATAATATCGAAATGTGTATCATGTCTGATTTAAGTACAAATTGAGTATAGTACGATACGTGTGGGAGATTCTATTACGATGTGTATTTTATGACAATAGCACTACAAATTACTTTTAATGTTTGTGCATTGGCGGTAAAAGATATTGAGCTGAAATATATACATATAACTATTTCTATACAACAGTAATGCAATAACCAGTTCTTTATTAGAAAAAAATAACAAAAATTTCAATAATATAATTTTATACATACTCGTAAATATTTTTCTACAAAATCAGGAACAATATATATATATATATATAGAACAATAAATTATGTATATATATATATATATATATATATTATGTATATGTATATGTAAAGTATTCTAAAATTATACATAATCACTTAACGTACACGTCCAAATCTTAGAAAAAGAAATATCTAAATAATTAAATTATCCAACTCAGTAAATAATAAATTACATTCCTGGATAATTAATTCGCCTAGAATTAAACATATCTACGAATGGAATGGCGTAACAACTATTTTAAATTTAAATAAATTAAATTAAAATTAGTTTATGAAGATATTCATTTTTTTTAATAACTCGCTTCTGTTTGTGAACCCATTAAAAAAAAACATGTTATCGTCTTTATCAATTAACCAATAAAATTAAAATAATTCATACAGAAGGCTCCATTATCATCAAACCATGGTGCGGGAGGGAGAACATTTAACACTGGCCGTCTCGTTAAAAGATTTGTGTATGTGTGATCTTGTTTTGAAAAAGAAATAAATTAATGCCTGTCATGTCAACTCATAAAAAAGGCCATATCGAATTTTCCTTTTTATTAACCAAAAAATCCAATGAATCCATACATTTTGTTATCACTACATGTACTCGTAACAAATTGTTTATTTCCATAATAAATACAAATAGCTAGAATCCAGTCGTTAGTAACAATATGCGGCTAAAGCTTGTTCCCGTGGAAGTAATCCACTCTATGTTTAAAAGGGATGAATATTATTACAATATCAAATAGGAGGAGACATGCAATCCACGGAGTTCAATCCCGCGCAGCTTAGCTGGATATCGAATTGCAAATGGGTACGGAAAATGTAGCATTTAACGCTTCGCCAACTGTGGACGACTTCCATACAATTACGGGCTTGCAGCGTCGAATTTAACGATGTTTATATCTTTTATTTGTCATTTAAAATCTTGTACTTCGAAGAAGAGATTTCTACGGGATTATAAGCAGAAGATTCTGCAAAGGAACGACTCCAGAGATATGCGAATGTGCGGTTGATTTTTAATGGCAGTTCAATTAGTTAAATATAAGTCCTACATCCTCCTCGAATCCCCTTGTGTCGATCCTGATTGGGCATTTACTCATTGTACAATGACGGTATTACAAACTAATACTATGACTTTATTTCTGATAGTGTTATATATCGTTACTTTACTTTGAGGTTATTTGAGGGATTTTTCAATAAAGCTATAACAATGACTTTATTTATTTACCTAAAGTTTTTGATCATAATTTATGTCACCTTCAATTAAAACAGAATTTAAGGATTTATTCATTTAATTATTACACTTTAATGCATAAAGTACAACGGACGGGCTTAATACTTACTACAAGGTTTTCTTCCGCCAATCTTCAGGAGAGGACAGGTATAATGACAGCGCCGGCAGTGCATTCGAGGAAGAAGAAGAACAAAAGGAAAATAAACACAAAGAACTGAAAATCCATACATGAATAAAAAATCAATACAAATAAAACTCAATTCGCAACAAGGTTATGATTATCGTTATCATAAATTCAAAAATTACGCACAGGAAAACCGCACCTTACAAATGCTTGCAATCAGGCGTGCCCACGCGACAGTATGCGGTTGCGCCACAGGGCAGCCCCTGCTCTGCTGGGGCGGTTTAGAATATCAACAATACTTAAGCGAACGTGCCGCCTCCATGCGCAAAGCACCCACCCAGTGCGTGCATTTAGCAGATGAGATTTCGGAATAGCATTTCTAGATCCAAGAGTGTTGATACGAGAAACGTGTTTTATGTTTACAGTATGTGTTTTCAAAAAACTTTATTTTTTCAAAGTAATATATTTTAGTAACATTGCAATACGAGTATTCATAATTTAGAGACATCTAAGGTGTGTGATTTACGATTTACAAATGATGACGAAAAGGTAGCAGACGAACAGAGAGTCTATATGGTATAATGTCGTCCATAAACAACTGTGATACATGGCAACATCAATCAGCAACGTGGACTTATCTGTAAATTTGATATAGATATTAATGCTAAAGGCATTTACAGATTTAGGAAAAGGACGGGGAATAGTGTAATTGTCTATTAAATGAGTGTAATTGTCGATTTCTAGATTTTCTTTAATATTAAAACTGTGTTTATAGCAATGATCAAATAAAAATCGTTATAAATACAACTTATACTGTTAAAACAGAAACTAATGTTATTGTTTTAGAGCAAACCAAAGCATACCACGAATGCAGTCTGGTTATTCCTAACCAGTCGGCCACAACTCCCATTCTAACTGCAACAATAACAGTTCCCGGGGAATTTCTTCCAAGTTACGCATTAAAATAATGTCGGCGGCGGGGTAAGGAAATTGGCCACGAGATGGCTAAGTCTTGGATAAAGCGATTAAGACTTTAGACATTACTCCAAACGATCCCACATTCTTTGATCATTCCGCTTATTTTCACTCGTAAAATTTTCGCATAAACAAAACGTACCAATTATCGCGATCCTGGAAATAAATCAGGCAGAAAGGCTCTAGGTACTCAATCGTATTCGCCAACATTCTTTAACTATTCCTTTAGTGTCCAGCTGATTTCTAAAACAACAACTTGGAATTAAGGAGTAGGCCGTGTGGTCTCCGCCGGCTTTAAAATAGTCCCGTGAGTGTCGTAAAGGGCGACTAAAGGAAAACAAACCGACTATGTACCACAAGCCCCGAGGAACTACACAGCCTCTAAAAGAGTGAAATGGCCAATCTGCTTGGCCAGAGTGGCATTTTAAAGCCAAACATTCCTCATGCATAAGTTTAGGTGCATGCGGAGCACCATGGACTTCCAGCAGTGGATACTAAAAGGGCTGGTTACAGTTACAGTATCTGCATTTCGTCGTATGAGACGAAACTGCTGTGCGACCAAAGTATCAATTCTTAAAAAATAATTATACAATATAATATTTTCTTAGGTTTTCGCGATTACTATACATTGCAATTAAACAACTTTTAACGGTTTAAATCGCGTATATTTGACATGATTTATATCCCGACGTTTCGAACACTTTGCAGTGGACGTGGTCACGGGGTGACTAATTGATTTTATTTGTCACTTGAGTTATTAAGAAATTATTACTACCGTCTGAAATTTTTTTGAACTACCGTCTGAATTTTTTAATCATAACATTCCCTATGCACGCAGTATTCGCTCACGGTCTCCAGAGGTCTTGCAGTATGGCGTTGGCCTTGTGACTTAATTAATTTAATGACTGGATCCCAAGCCGGTGGTACTTGCCAACCATCTTCTCTATTGAAATTTGGGTGTTTCTTAATTTCAATAGCCTCGCGTAACATTCTTGGCATGTACCAGGTCTCTCTAGCGAGGATTTGTGGATTATCAAATCGAATGTAATGGTTGGGTTTGTCCAGAGCATGTTCACAAACTGCAGACTTGGTCGAGCGTCTGTTCTTCATGTCAGCTATGTGTTCTTTTATCCGGATACCGATGCTCCTCTTTGTTTGCCCAATGTATGATTTGTAACAAAGATTTGCCTACGGTAGTCAACTGACATGGATGGTGATGGGAGTTACCATTGAGATATTTATCTGTATGGGTGGGTTTCCTATACATATATTTATTGGTCATACTGTGTATAGGAAACCCACCCATACAGATAAATATCTCAATGGTAACTCCCATCACCATCCATGTCAGTTGACTACCGTAGGCAAATCTTTGTTACAGAGAGCACACGGCATCTGTGACACTGACCACCTCGAGGAAGAGCTTCTGCATGTGAAACAAGTACTGCGAAGCAACAATCACAAACTCCCACGAATGCGTCACAGAAGCCGCCCCAAGCCTCCTACAGTTGAGCGACAACCTGCCATCTTACCATACATCAAGGGCATCACTGACAAAATTGGCAATATCTTAAGACGAGCTTCAATTAAAACTTACTTCAAGCCGCACAAGAAGATTAGCCAATTTTTAAGACCGGTCAAGAGCAATATCCCCCTACAAGATGCAGGTGTTTACAAGCTTGATTGTGAATGCGGGTTATCATACATTGGGCAAACAAAGAGGAGCATCGGTATCCGGATAAAAGAACACATAGCTGACATGAAGAACAGACGCTCGACCAAGTCTGCAGTTTGTGAACATGCTCTGGATAAACCTAACCATTACATTCGATTTGATAATCCACAAATCCTCGCTAGAGAGACCCGGTACATGCCAAGAATGTTACGCGAGGCTATTGAAATTAAGAAACACCCAAATTTCAATAGAGAAGATGGTTGGCAAGTACCACCGGCTTGGGATCCAGTCATTAAATTAATTAAATCACAAGGCCAACGCCATACTGCAAGACCTCTGGACACCGTGAGCGAATACTGCGTGCATAGGGAATGTTATGATTAAAAAATTCAGACGGTAGTTCAAAAAAAAATTTCAGACGGTAGTAATAATTTCTTAATAACTCAAGTGACAAATAAAATCAATTAGTCACCCCGTGACCACGTCCACTGCAAAGTGTTCGAAACGTCGGGATATAAATCATGTCAAATATACGCGATTTAAACCGTTAAAAGTTGTTTAATTGCAATTATACAATATAATTATGTATACTAAAATATGTGTTGCATTTTACATATTCCTACTCATTTTGTCGTATATATAAAAAACCTGTTTACTTCATGTGTTTTATATTAACGTTTATTTACCTCATAAGTAAGTCTTATAGAAACTCTAGAGAGAACTCTATAGAACTCTATAGAAGAGTTCCCCGATGTTGTGATGTATCAATAAGACATTCTATTTTATTTGACTTCAAATGAAAATACATAAAATCTCTCGTGGATACTAAACAACTGAGTTTAGTATCCACGAGTTGCAAATTGCCCAAATTTTTGTCGCCGAATTCTTGACAAGTAAAGTGAATATACTGGGTCGTTCTTTCGAAATATACTTAGTATAGCTATGTTGCCGATTATCGTCATTTTGCTTCAGGCATTCCTTTGCCCCTCACTAATGCATTTATACTTCAAATTATGCCCTCGTGATTTTAGGGAGATATGAAAGCAGAGCCCTGGAGCAGTTCTTATGTAATCGCGTGAGCCACTTGATGGTATTCAAATCTTTGTTTAAGGGTCAATTTCATCACGGATGAATGGCAAAGGGTAGTGAAAAATTTGCGCTCTACATAATAACATAAATTATGCTATGAAAATATGCCTGGAATAGTTTTAAAGCACAGTACGGGCCAGCATTGTTTTCAATCGCGAAATATACTCGTGAATTGCACTGAATAGCATCCATTCGAGTGAAATGTTTCATTTTACAAATTTTCTCTCATTTTGTCTTACATATAGAGATTCTGTTTTCTTTCTGTATTTTATTTTAGGGTTAAAGATTTTTTAAGTCATAACTTAAGTGTTATACAAACTCTGCGGTGAAATGTAACGAAAATCGATACGTCAGTTGCCTTTTATGAAATTCCGATACTTATTATCTTCCGTTCATACAAATATTTTATATAAAATTTAATCCCGATTTGTCAAGCGTGCCCGGGGCCTATTATTGGAGTATTCGCAATTTTATAATATCGTTAGAATATTATTTTATAAGAGCGAGGCAGTTAAGTAAGCATTGAATTTATTTACGATATACCAATAAATATGCAATCTTTCCAATATTTAGATTATATCACTACATATTCTAAATACAATATTTTTTACATATAAATATATTAGTCGGAATTTTTTATAAAATAGGAATAAACTAAACTATTTTAAAAATAAAAACCGACTTTAGAAATTTTATATAAGCTACAATGTCATCAAATCTGTCACTGAATTGTGTTTTTATCTGTACTTATTTTAACATACTCATTAAATAGATCATTAATTTCTGCAAGTAAATTCTTATTCACTCAGTTTTAGTCACAACATATTTGGTCTACCTTCAGTAAGCATCAATTCAGTTAAATTTTGATCTGGTATCTAAGTACTTTCAGGCAAGATTTAACGGAGTAAATGATAAAGTAAACATTTGAAGGCTATTCGAAGAACCTTCAGACAGTTTACTTTATCATTGGCAGTGAATTAAACGATAACACTCGACTGTTATCATAAATTGAAATCTAATCATTAGGAAATGAGGGGTTACTTAATAATTAGAAACAAATTAGTAAATATTTAAAAGTGTCATTGAAACCGAGAGACATCTCACGCCTCCTTTTTTATTTTATAGAAAGTACTAACTACTTCAGGAATCTTTACTGATTCTCTTTTCTTTACTGAATATTTACTGAGGGGGTGTATTCGAGTAAGATCGGAATACGATCTTACTCCATCTCTACTGTCGCTTCAGCGACATACGTACACAGCCTATTGTCATTTATGTCGAGTAATTCAGTTGCCTATATAGAGTATCTTGATGCATTGGTGAATGGTTTTATTGGTATTATAACTAAACTAACGAAAATTGTGGAAAATGGAGATTTTCCACAGTACCTACATGATATCATTTACGTTATCTTGTGTGTTTTGTTTCCCCATTATTGTCAATTACGTATACGCCCCTATGCAAAATACAGATTAAAATTGAATTTCCCAGTCATACGCCTTGCATACAATATTGCACACCGCAACTGTAAATTTAACTCTTATCTGTACTTTAGAACTCAATACATTTCACCAATTCACTACACAGCTTAACTACTAATAAATAAATAAGCCCAATTATACAAAATTACGAAAACAAATTCTAAGGCACTTTTTACGGTCAACTCCAAAATAAGGCCCCTTGAACCCAGCACGTGCGTGTCACGTGACTTCCCGGATTAAGCCAGTAGCGCTCCGGATAATTAACTGTACAAAATACTGGCTATCGCCCACGATCGATGGCGTGAATATACGGGCCAAACTAAGGGATTGGATCCAATTTGATGAAGGACAAACGGCGGTGTGCACGCTATTACGTTTAGTCATAGAATGATTGGGAGACTTAATTGTAATGTTTACGTAATCCTGATGTATGAGGGACTGAGGAATTTGGTGTACGTTACGCATTTATCTTGTGTTATTTGCGAGTTTTTTTTATGAATTATACTTAGTTTCCAAAGTGCATTGACGATCAGAAATATTTGTTGAAGAATATTTGTAAAACCTTGTGGCATTTGACTCTTTATAAACAATTGTATAATTGAAAATTATTTGAGATATTCAAATATGGAATTTTACTGTTATAGTTTTTGTCTAGTTGGCCAATTCGCCATAAAACATATCAATTTTAAGTACATTCAACTATACTATTGTACAGACTACACCTACACCTACCTTTATTGACCGAGTTACTCGACTTTCAAGGTCGTCTACCACGAAATTTACTAACGTGTTTCGATACTAAGAAAAAGTTGGTATATACCAATTCTAAATTATACCCCTCATCCTATTCCCTCATTCCATACCTTTTCTTTATCTCATTGCATTGCATTATCCTTTTTAAAAATAATTAATATCTCATTTTGAAGCGAAATAAACAACCATAAATATCATCGTGGAAGTTACTATCCAAGAAGTTTAAAAATCGATACGTATTATTGCTCACCCTTATTTAGTCTTTTTCCAAGCCCTGATTTGAAAATAAGCCACTGCCTATTTTGGATATACTCATCTGCGTCATTTTTAATGTGTGACTGAGATTTTTAAACTGACTGATATTGATATGATTCGCCTTCGGTGGGACTTCTCAAATGTGCCGATCAATTACATGTGGGCCGTTTGCTTCTAATAAAAAATAGTTATAATTACAGAAGAAGGGTCTATACAAAATGTAACGTTGAACCTGAATGCTTTGATAAATCGTTTTAAGAAGTCGATTGCAGAACGCTCAGTACTGATTGTGGAGTCCTTCTTTGGCAAATAGGAAAGTTGACAAAAAGCCAACAAAAAACTCTCTGTGGTCACCTACATGCAATACGAGTATCAAGTAGTTTGGTTTGTATCGGTCTTTAAGTTATTTATAGTTACCACGGAAAAAGGTCAAGAAACACAATTTTTATGATTATGTACCCGTTTATAGCCTTGAAACAAAAATATTTATTATAAGTAATAATAACAAATTACAATTGTAATTGTTGTAATTAATTTACAAGGATTACAAATGTGAGAAATTTCGAAAATTCAAAATGTTAAAAGGAGTACCTACTTATAATTCATTATCTCTTCCATTAAATAATGAATGCGTGTGTAAGTTGTGAAAAATATTTATGTCTTTAAAACTTTGACTGACTGATTTATTTTTATAAGTATTCTTTATTAAATTCAAAATTTGAGTCCATACTAAGGTTGCTACAGGCTTAAGCCCAGCTATTGACGTAGATGATATAGAATGAAGTTAAAAAAGAGATGGAAATAAAGGAATCCAAAATAACGTTTCTTCTGTATTCAGTCATGTAGTGTTATACAAAAGTTAAAAAGCTTGTAAATTTTTAAAGACTCTGTACTTTATCGTGTCGGATTTCTAAGCCTCTCAGATTGTAGGCTACGAACGTTGTCAACGTCGAGTGTAAGGCAAATCCCTTGATTGACAAAATTTGTCTCGTGCCTTTTCTTTGAGGGGTGTTTATATACGAGGAGAGGCTAAACATCTGTAGTGTCTAAAGAATTTTCTCTGAATGTTTGAAGAGACGTGATTTTTGTTGGGATATAAAAAAGACCGATTTACGCACTAGAGTAAAGTTTCACTATTTCTAGTACCTATTGGAAACAAAATTGCCCTATAGGGCTTCATGAACACTACCGTAAGCGTAACCAGCCCTTTTATCCATTGCTGGACATGAGCCTCATCATGCACATCGCCTTTTGGATCAAAGACACCACGCTGCCTAAACGGGTTGGCGAGTCCACTCCTTTAGAGGTGGTGTAGTTCCTCGGGGTTTGTGGTAGCGGCTTTATAATCCCAGTCGCCTTTTAAAACACTCACGGGAAGAGATGGGCTGGTGCTATTCTAAAGCCGGCCGACATTACACCCCAATAACATGCGCAATAAGGCATGAGCATGAGTAAAGACATTCGTTAAACAATAAAACAATTCTAGATAAACAGAAACAGTGCGAATTAGAGAAAGGTAACTTTATAAAATTAAATAAATACTTTCCTTCCGAATTTTAATTCCTTTAAATATTAATATGTATTAATAATATGACAATTAAACTATTGAAAAATTGAATTAAATAAATGGTAATATTAGGAATCAAAGGTTATAAATAAATAATAAAAAACAGGTTATAATTCAAAAATGTTGAAAATTTTTATAAGTAATAAATCTTAATTTTCAAAATGGATATGATTACAATTATTTGATGTTACAAAGAATTGTTCTATCTTATTTTACTACTCTGGACAGGGTACAATTAATAATTAGGGTAAAATTATTTTTGCTTTTCAATCTGCTAATTAATGCGCCCTACATTCTAAACGAATAGATTGGATTTATTTTGAAGCGATGTGCCTCGCGGATGGTGCGCGCGCGGTCCAGCTCCAACGACATCCTAAGTACACTGTCCCACTCGGTGGGACTTTCTTCTTACACGCCATGTTGATTTGTTTGCGCCTGAAAATTAGTTAAGTTTTATAATACTAACATAGATTTTAAGCTCTGCTGTTACTATCAATATTGGATCCTTGACAACTGAACTATACAATAATATTAATCGAGATGTAGTGAGATAAAGTCGAAAATATGCTCAAATATTCTATACAGATAATAAAATCGTAACAAAGCCGTGTCTGTACATAAAACATTATTTGAAAAAAATACATATTCCATTATTGCCGTGTAAAGTACGAGTGATACAGAACCAAAAACAACATTTTTTTGGAATTTTGTCTGTCTATTTGTCTTTGTGTCTGATATCACGCACATCACGCTGGAAAAACTACTGAATGGAATTTAATGAAACTTGCCACAGTTACAGCTCATGTGCTGGCTTAACATTTAGAGTACTTTTTATCCAGATCCATTATTAAGTTCTCAAGGGTATCGCACTAAAATTCGCGCGAACCAAGTTGCAGGCACTGTTAGTTTCGAAATAGTCTGAATTAGAAATAAGATTGACGATAAAAGTTGGTTGTTGTATGAAGGATATATGGTGGTACAATATGCAAGCTATATCCGAATAGTAGCGGTATTATTTTATAGTGAGTGTACAGTGGGTCGACCTTACAAAAAGCATTGATAATAAGCGTCGCGTTCATTAGCTGTTAGTAGTTTAATGATTTGCTTAGTTTGTAGTGGACTAGTTGATGGCTTCATAGTTTGTACCCATCATTTCGGAACTGTTTGTGAGTAATAATTAAATTAAATTAATCAAAGGGTGTCAGTGATCTGCTAATCTGCAATTCCTTGACGATAACTCTAACAGTTTGAACTAAGAAATCTGTCAGAAATTAATATTAGTATTTAGAGTATATTTCGATGCAGTTGTAAATAGTTTTCACGGAGGTCAGCAGTACCAATGAATACCAATTTAAAAAAAAACCTGTGCGAGACCCCCGTCAGGAACGAAGATCCTCACGCATTATTACAATTAAATAATGCGTAATTACAAATAATTTAAAATAAGGAATCAAATTAAAAATTTAGTTTATACAACCGGCCACGCACTAGTCTGCACGTCTGTTATTCTGCTTGAGTCTCACACACACACAGAAAAAGAGAAAGGCGTATGGAGGGGGTAAAAATCTTACGTGACGTTACATTTTCTCTCGAATCACACCTACCGCAAGCCGCGTAAAGGAACTTCGTTCCAAAAAAATGTTAACAGCAATAAAAAAAATTCGTACGTATAAAAAAAACGATTGCTGCGCTATCACGCCAGTCGGGGTGAGGTTTCTGTTCAAACAAAAGTTGAGAAGCTTTGTTTGACATCCGAGTAGTAGACATCGATGTTTTTTTGTGATTTTTTGAAAAGTTTTGGAACTACAGAACCGATTTAACTAGATATAGACCCAAACCATTTTTTAATGCTAAGTCTCATTCCCGTCCGTTATGAAATGTGCCGTGCAGTTTATAAGATATATAAACCTCGAAGCTGATTAGTGTTCTGAATTCAGCTGGTAATTCTTAGTCGAGACGTAGTGAATTTTTTCCAAAGTTTAAGAAAAACGTTATCTTTACAATAGGTATATAGCACTTTCATCTCACGAAGGCGGGTTATGCTAGTAGTGTTCTCAAAATTACGCACACTAAAACAATGTACAAGTACGAGCACCACTAGATACTAAGCGTAACTCGAAATCGTGAGATGAAAGAACTATAATAGCTTTCTGCTAAATCCCCGTAAAACTTTATGCTGACTCACTATTGCACTATCCTGTATATCCGGCCAGTTTAATCTATCCAGTATCCAAGTTTACGCGTCGTTTGCCTCCAACTACCAACTCAATGTACGGCATGCCAAATTGTGAGAGGGGATTTTTATTACCTTTTTTCGCCTGTGTTATGATGTGGTTAATTGGAAGTACTGTACATTCTGAGGTATGAAATTCCTGTGGTACGTTTAATATCGGCCTCCTCGTAACGTGGCCGGCACAAAGCTTTGAGATATGGAGAGTATGGGCCTTTGCCTGTCATGTTATAGTTTATCTGTATATACGTAGTAGTAATATCGTCGAAAATAGGTGGGATGGGTGATAGGTGAAAAAGGTACCTACTGCATTGGTATATAATACACGAACTATATAAAACATCTTCCTCAAAGAAATCACAATGTAATTAAAGATACATACATAATATATCAAACATACAAATACTAACTGGTGGGAATATGTTTTCCCACTAGTTCAATTGAACAAAATTTAAAATGGCAGGTAAAATTAAAACGATTTTTTCTTATACTTACCTAGATAATAAAATTATTATTCGCACATAATGGATTTTTTTATTTTTTTTATTTTATTTGTAAAATATTATATGGCAATTGTTGGCACCGCTTTATTGTTTTGGATACGTTTTTGAACGCTTCCTTTTAGTCCATGACCAACGACGACTGACAGATGTCACCGGGAGAAAACTATACCCAATTAATCACTCTTCATCGTACGCCGCGTGTTCGTTCGGTTGCCATCGTCGGTACCACGCAAAACCCATTGCAAATCGTTTTATCAAAACAATATTAATCGGGTTGCGACTCTAGTGAAACGTTGGAAGCGAACGGCAGCGTTTTCGACGGCTGTCCTAGATGTCTTGCGACCTCCCGGATATGTAACTTGACATTTACTATAATTGTTTCCCGAATAATTGTACACCCCTGCACCCCGCATCCTGCAGGTCCTTCGTCCCGGGTCCTATCTGATCCACCTTCCCGCGTATCTTACCCGCACTCACACATTTAGTGTTTTCATCGCGCCCACACTAATAATAATTTGATTATGTAGCTAAAGTATAAGAAAAAGTGGTCTTACTTTTACCAGCTATTTTAAATTTTATTTAATTGAACTAGTGAGACTACATATTCTGACTATTCCCAGCAGTTCAATCGTTAACATAAAACAGCTTCAATTGAACTACTGGGAATATTAGATTCAATATTTTTTGGAACGAAGTTCCTTTACGCGGCTTGCGGTAGGTGTGATTCGAGAGAAAATGTAACGTCACGTAAGATTTTGACCTCTACCATACGCCTTTCTCATAACAGAATAACAGACGTGCGACACACTAGTCTAGTGCGTCGCCGGTTGTATAACTACAATAAATATCCAATTATTTGATTTTTTATTTGATTCCTTATTTTAAATTATTTGCATTGAAAATATGTACAATAGAAAATAAAAAAGAAATACATGAACTATACAGATTTTATTTCGAATTACATTCGGAGTTTAAAAATAAATGCGTGGGGATCTTCGTTCCTGACTTGGGTCCCCTGACCGCACATTTAATTTTTTTTTTCAATTTTCTTCTGTTTGCATATTAAGAATTATTTCATTTTGACAAAAATTTCTCCATTCTATGACGACAGTTTTGGAACTGACCTTTGACCTTTTATTAAACATTAAAAGGAGACTCTTTTGCTTAAAATTTCACCAGTGGCTACAAAACGGTGGACGGATTAAGAAATATCTATTTCCTGAATCACATATTTTATAATAACAAGGTTTCAAAAACTTTAATATTTAAAGACCGCCTAATTTTTTTTTTAAATATCTAATTTGAAAAAGAAAAAAAAATTTCTTCGTCTTACAATTTTTCTAAAATACTCTCCACTTGCATCTCTACAAAGTTTCATGCGTCTGAACCATTGATTTGAGAATACATACATAGATATATTATACAAGCACTCTAGGGCAGGCACGTTAGAGTGTTCTATATTTAGTAGCTCTTAAATTCTTTAATTTATATGTGTTTTGAAAATGAAACATTCTTATTGGTACGTAGTACTTACGTTTCAAATTTGGCGCCTCCTCATCTGCTTGACCCCCTATAAGTTGCCAACCAGTTTTTTTGATAAGATCGTATGAAGTGTCATCTAATATGGATATAGTCAGCTGATGTAGTAAGGGCAGAGTGCACGCTGCATTCCTACAGGCGCTGGGCGCACTCAACTGACCACGTTACCCCTCTCTTACAGAAGACTACCTTGAAATGTACTGCATGTACTTTATAGTATTTCCCCAATATACGTAGGTACGTATTTCGGTAGTGAGTGAAATATGCCAAAGCCCATTCCCATCCCATCCCATCCTATCCCTCCCCATTTTCCCAACCCTTTCTCCCAATCCATTCTGTGAGAGAGGGGTAATGTGGCCAGTCGAGCGCGGCCAGCGGCTGTTGGATTTCAGTGTGCACTCTCAAAAAATCAAAAAAATCTCAAATTCAGTGTGCCCCAGTGAATTTATTTGCTTTAATTATATAAATCATGATAACATTTTATTTATTACATTTATACATGTTGTTTACTACATTACATTTTATTTATTATTTATGATTACAATTAATTTACTCTAATTATTTAATCTTGATGACATAGAATTACAACAGACATTCGAGTATATCCACGAACAAACGAACTTCTTTTGTCTTTTAAATTTATAAGTTATTTTTATAATTATATAAATCATGATTATCTCATTCATAGAACCGGTACAACCTGCAATAAACCAGCAACCAGATACTTTAAATACACGTACATTTCACAAAGGCAGTATATAGCCTGCATTAACTGTTAATGCCTGCATTTAGACACCCATATTGGCTGTTTAGCCGGTTGTTTACCTTTCTAAATGAGCATCAAACGAGAACAAACTGTTATTGGAGTGTTAACGCAGCGGTGTATCGATTTATAGCGAGATGTAGGCGGAAAAAGCTATCGTTGGAAGTGGAACCGTGAGAAAATTGCTTTAAAATTATAACAAACTGCTATATTAATTATTATTGAATTACGATTTTTATCAAATGTTTAACGTAAGGTGGTTTATAGGTAGTTTTTAGATCTTTTCTTAAATGGCAATAGCACATTGTGCCGGTGTCGAGTTTTCTTCTTAAATAACAATTTTAAAATCAAAACAATAAAAACCCATCTCGTCAATGTCCAATTCCGTCGGAGAAAGTTAGGATTCGCTCAGTTTACTAAGGACAGAAGAGTAGGACTCCTTGGAAGCACACGAGATACTCAGACTTATGATTTATTTAATTGTCAGAAACATTATGCACAGAAAACCGTTTGCAGTTTATGAAACTATCACCATTAAAGCACGAAACCCACAATACACAATTTTTATAATGCATAATCAAACAAAAAGTGGACTTCACGAGTTCCAGCCAAAAAGTCCTTATAGTTTGTTTTCTAAAAGGCATTTTATCGTAGCACCATCCCATCTCTTCCCGTGGCTGTCGTAAATGCTGAATAAGCTATAACAAGGCCGCTACTACAAATGCTGAGGAACTACACCAACTCTTAAAGAGTGGACTCGCCAACCCGCTTGGCCAACTTTGCGTTTTAAAATCATATTTCTCTCACGTAGAAGACAATGTGCATGAGGAGGCCCGTGTCCAGCAGTGGGTACTGAAAGGGCTGGTTGCATAGTTTGTATTGATTTTAAATCGGTTAGTCAAAATTGACAGCAATTCATACTAAAGCGCGCCACGAGCTGGAAGAATTTCGGTCATATTAAGATTCAATAATATGAAGGGTTCTAGTAAAGTGGTCGGTGATCGAAGATTTAATACAAATCTGTTTTCCGTCCAGTCTTAGCTGATCTTATGTCAAAGTCAATTCATCCCGCTCGTCGCTCGCGCTTTAACGACGCGACTATGTTGCAAATTAAAAAATAAGAATAAAGTAGCTATTATACTTTCTTTTCAAATTGCTTTCATTAACCTTCATGATTATTATAATCAAATCTAGTAAATAAATTTGTTAACACACTCTTAGTCAATTATTAAGAGTGACTCTATACTGTAAATGTTTCAATTAGACATTATTATATTTAGAGGGATTGAAGTCAATTCTATTAAAAAGACTGTGACGATTTAACGAGTCAAATATTTATTAGCGTATATAATATGAAGTAATCTAAATAAATAATCTAGTTAACAAAATGCTTCTCCGTTGACTAATAGTGTGAAAATAATGTAAGAGTATATTCCTTAAAGTATCAAACGTTCATAAATTTTGAAACATATTTCAAGTAAACTTTTATAATATGAGAATCACACCAATATGTAGTGGACTTTAATTAAGATGACAGTGATAACATAAAAGTCTGATTGCGCGGTTGGCGGCGTTTTTAATGACCGTCATATCGGCGGGCAGCAGACAACACTATAAATAATAAACGGTATGGTACTTTTACACAAAAGTTTGAATATGACTCATGCAAACAATAACGTTAATATAATTAATTTTATACCTTTATATACAAACGCGTAAAGTCTACATTTTACAAGAAGACACGTAAAATTTTCCATTACAACGTGAAACGTATCAGAGATTTCTGTGAATTCCGCTTGATCCGCTTGAATTGTCAGTACGGGTATTTCACCATAAGTGAGGAAAAATCAGAACGAACTGATGAATTGATACAGGTTTTCAACTAGTCGGTGACGCATCTCCCAAGAAAGACTGTTGAACTGTTCGGTGATGAACCCGTATTATGTGCTATGTATGCCTTAGAAAAGAAAGAAGTGTCAAATGGAGAGAGATGAAAGAAATGTATATGAATCCAAAAAAAGAATGCGCTGGGATGAATCCAAGCTAGTATGGTAGGAACCTCCTACGATTCGGTCCTTATGACCACAAGGTAAAGGGTTTAATAGGAGCAGCTAGGGCCTCTCCCGACAAACATGTGTACCACGAAGTGGCTTATGGTGTTTGTCACGCATATTCTCACACATCATGCAAACTCAACAGATTTTTGTGTCGCGTCATATTTGACATCATGCGCCTTATGGTATGTCTAAGTGCCTATATTTGATTGGACGTGGAAAACCGTTCGCAAATGCTGATCTCGAACAAAATATTGTCACTTCCGCGACGACACACGTAGATCGTAGCAACCGAGTTCTCGATATACATTCTCCATGATAATTTTAAGATTACCTACCATCAAATATTTATCTTCACTGAACATAAGTGTGAGTATGGTTTCTTTCATAAAACTGTTATGACTTCATTTCTAGAAAGAGCGCCTGCTGGCCTTAGTATGTTAGAACTGTGCGTAATTTGACATCACTTTAAAGCGCGACTCGTATTGAGATTTACGATATATAGCACAAAATGACCATTATCTTTAAAATGTTTTGCTGCAGCTACAGCAATGGATAGATATATTTTCTTTATATGCGCTACTATCGGTGCCTGCGACTTCGTTCGTTGAAATTGGTAATTCCTGTGGGAACTCTATAATCAATCTGGATAAAAAGTACTCTAAATTTTAACCCAGCACATAAGCTATAACTATACCAAGTTATATTATAATCGGTCCAGTAGATTTTGCGTAATTCAGACAGACAAACAGACGAACAGACAGGCGAAAAATCTAAAAATGATTGTTTTGAGTTCTGTATCGTTTGCAGAGTACATGTATATATCATTTTTTTTTTTCAAAAATTATTGCTCTGTATGATTTTGTTATATGAGGGAGAGTAAAAAATTACCTACACTTTCATCATAACACATCTTTAAGGTTGTCATAGGTTGTTTTTTACGCATGCATGCTTAGAGATGGTAGGACTGTTCATGTGTGCGCCATCTGACCCCGATCGCATCAGTTGCCTTCCGGCGGTTACAGTGTAAACATATCCGCTCTGCTAGCAGTTTGCACGAAGGAGGACCAACGAGCAGTGATCGTATTTCTAAGATCGGGAGGTTCCCTGGGGCTGAAATTCATCGTAGACTTTTATCACACTACGGGGAAAAGAGCCTTGTTTGTGATACGTAATATAAAAGTGTTTTTCGTGGATCGAGAAGTTTAAAAGGTCGAGTGTGACGAACGAAGTGGGAGCAGGACGCCCGTCTACCTTCACCATGGACAACAAGATTCAGCTCTGTAACCGCCGGAAGGAAAACGATGCGATCGGAGTCAGATGGCGCACACATGACTACAGTCGTACCAACTCTATGCATACATGCGTAGATGGTAGTTTCACAACCTTAAGGGTGTGGTATAATGGAAATGTAGATATTTTTTTATTCTTCCTGGTATAATAAAGAGAGGAAACAAATCCAACCGTCATCTACTGAATCAAATAAGTACCTAGGTCATAAAAGAATAAATTGATGCGAGGTAATCCTTTACTGAGCAGTAGATACTTATACTTGTATCAGCCCATAACGTGCCACTGCAGGGCACAGGTCTCCCCTATTATATTACTGAGGATTTTCGGGCCATAATCCACAACACCGCCCGACACAGTGAGGATTAGCGGATACACGTACTACATTTTTTTTTCTCAAGCATGAGAGTTTCCGCACAATCCGCACAATCACTGCCGAAACTCAAGTAGTACTTTTATTAATTACTGAGTAGTACATTCTATTAATTAAAAGATGTTTAATCTGTCGTTTTCGATAGCAAAGATTTGCTTTGTTTTGGCGAGAACCCGAGAAGTGAAGTTGAATTTTTGTTTCAATACTTGTAAACATTGTGTACAATTCGTTTTATGGTTTAATAGTGATAGTTTAGTAAACTCCAACGTGTTTTTTGTGCGTAATGTTTGTGACAATCAAATAAAAGCATAGAACTGCGTTTTTCGTGTTGGAAGCACACTTCAGTCCTCTTCTGTCCCCAGTACACCTCAGTATCAATTTACTGAGCGACCCCTGACTTACTTCCACGGGACTCGACATTGACGGGGTACGTTTTAGACTTTGAAATTGTTAATTATACAGAAAACTTTATACTAGCAGAATGTGCCAATTGCACCATTGTTATATTTAAAAAGCAAAAGAAAAACTTTATAAAAATCGTTTCTCAATCTCTCGTCTGTCCCTCTTTATCGAATTCATATTAAGTGTGTCACGAATAAGGCTACAAAGAAGCCTAGACGATTATTCAAATTTTAATAAAATACACAACATACGGAGAATGTATCTGCATATACACATGATTACTTTATCCGTGTTTAAAACTTTCAAGCGCTCCGTACATGTCTAAATGTATTGAGGTAAATACCCTTTGACAACTCCCTTAGGTTTGTAACTTGTCTGCACGAAATTATGTAATCAGTGAAGACTTTAACTCGCACAAATCCCAAAGTGACGAACTCATGCTATTGTGCATGTGTCGAGGGGCAGATAAATGTATTATGTGTCCCTAAAAGCGTAAGAAATTCGAAGATTTGTAAAGTTTCTCCCTTTATGACGGGTGAAGCGCTCTGCCAATGTTTTCTGCTTGAACGATTCAAACAACTTTATATCTGTTTCGGATACACGAGTTTCAACTTTAATGTTTAATTCCTTAGAGTTCTGTTTCAGTTTTTGTTTGAGTACCAAAGAAAAATTCATTTGCGATGTTATTCGACAGTCGTTTAACATATCTAGTTTATGACTGTGAGTGAAACGGATGAAGAACTCTATATACGATTGCTTGCAATGCACTTTCATGTGATAGTTTGCTTTGATACTTTATATGACTATTAGTTTCATGTTATCATAAATAGACCGGAAATACGTAAATATACATAGGTTGCCATAGAAATATGAAGTTCAATATACAATAATAATTTAATTTAACCACTTTAATGATTGTGTATTTTGTAAGATATTTATACGAATTTAACATTAATTGTCGCGATCGTTGATTTTTGAAAGTGAATTATTTAAAAATGTATTATTATAGAAGGATAGATACTATGTGCCGGTAAACGCAGCGTGCCTCCGGCCAACTTGACTGACAACTTGAAGAAAGCCATTGATAGTGGGTGAATGAGAAGAGCAGTACACCGTGTGTGGTGGCGATCCTAGGGAGAGGCCAATATCCAGCAGTGGAAAGACACAGGCTGATGATACGGTACGGTATTTTTAAGTCAATGTATTGTATTTTAATCCATACTAATATTAATAAAGATGAGATTGTTAGTTTGTATGTTGATATGTCTGTTACATAAACTCAAAAAGTACTGATTCTTTTTTACATTTTTCACTTTTAGGAAGACAATTTCACTTACTGTATTAGTTTAGTGAAAATAAAAATATATTTTTCCATGCCATGTTTGGCCATGTTTGGGTTGTTATCTCAGTGAAACCAGTATCTAGTATAGTCTTTATCTAGTACAGCATCTAGTAGTATGTAAAATACACTTTATAGCGCGAACCCCAAAGTTGTGGAATGAACTGCCAGCTA
This sequence comes from Sesia apiformis, assembly GCA_914767545.1. Lineage (NCBI taxonomy): Eukaryota > Metazoa > Arthropoda > Insecta > Lepidoptera > Sesiidae > Sesia > Sesia apiformis. The sequence continues at coordinate 6,916,156 of OU611958.1, forward strand.
AGGTTTTACCATTACGCTAAGACATGAAGCTCTTTAAGAGAGCTGTGAAAAAGATTTGGCAAGGTTGGCAGCGCATCCGCAAGCCCCCTGGTGTTGCAGGTGTCAATGGGCAGCCGTGACCACTTACCATCATGTGGCACACCGGTTAGTCAGCCATCTATTTTATAAAAAAAGTTAATATTTATCTAGTCGGTCGCTAGTATTTTATATAAAAAAAATAAAACAAAGTTTAATATTCAGCCCATTTTGCAGTTTTAGTTTCTAGAAGTGACTTTTATAACTTCTGAATCCTTCGTGTTAGTGGTAATTTCTTCCTCACAGTAACTAAAATATTCTACATTTTGTATTTTAAAATAAAATATTTTTTAAGCTGCTGAGTACTGCTTTACAAAATAATATATAAAATCGGATATAAAAAGTATACACCAATCTTTTCCGCATTTAAATCCGGGAAAACACTTTTCAGGTCAAACGTATTCAAGATGAATTTGCCGAAAGTCCAGTCAAAGAGTTTGGGGTCAAAGGGAAAATGTAATGTACTGCCTCGGGCAGGACTGAAGGTAAATATTAGTAACATGCGATGTCCCCAGTGAATTTTTCAATGCAGTCGCCCAAAGAGAGACGTTACTACCATATTGCCGAACAAACGAAGTCTTGAAGAATTTTCTAGAATTGTGTATTTAAAAAAATATATGAAGTAGAAGACTATCGTGAAATGTACTGTATTTCTCACTTTATCTTATTTCCCCAATGTATGTACAGATTTTGCACGAAAACATTGCCCCTTCGGGTATATTCGGGTATCTACAGCAAACGTCGAATTCATAAATATATAGAGCTACTAATACCCCACCATATTTTTTTCAACAGATCATTCAACATTTTATACGTATATATTTTGTTTCGTCAACTGTTATCGACTTCATTTTAATTACTATTTTATAATAGGGGTTAAAGTATGAAATTGCCGTTTTATAGTAATAGATACTTTGAATTGACATAAAACCTTCATGGTGTGAGATTTTCGAGTGAAACTTTTTTCACATGATACCTATGAGATTCTTGTTTTAAAAAATGTACAACATTCGATTTTCGACTTTCAATTGTTTTTTTTATTCAGCTTAGACGGGAAAGATGGATACTTCGAAAATCCGAGTAATCTTTGAATACGAGTTCCGACGCGGAACTAACGCGGCAGAAACGGCTCGCAATATCAATGTTGCGTTTGGAGAGGAGACTGCTAATGAACGAACTGTGCGTTTTTGGTTTAAATGCTTTCGTAATGGAAACTTCGACTTGAAGAACGAACCACGTAGAAGACCGCCCACACAGGTGAATAACGCAGAATTGAAGGAGATGGTGGAAGCCGATCCGAGTCAAACTACCCAGGAATTAGCGGCATGGTTTAACGTTACCTTACCTACAATATTGACTCATTTGCATCAAATCAATGAGATAAAAAAATATGAAAAATGGGTGCCTCATGATTTGACTGATCTGCAGAAAGAACGCGTGTTGCAACTTGCGTTGCCTTGTTGAATCGGTACAGAAATGAAGGAATATTGGATCGAATTGTGACATGTGACGAAAAGTGGATTCTTTACGATAACCGAAAGCGAAAAATGCAATGGCTGACCCCAGGTCAAACGCCGCAACAGTGCCCTAAGGCAAAGCTTACCAATAAAAAGGTAATGGTAACAGTTTGTCGAATCTACATCCCCAGAGTTCTATCGCAAAGGAATAAATGAACTTCCGATTAGATGACAACAATGTATAGATAATTAGGGTAAATATTTTGCTTAAATAAATATGTTACATTTTAGAAAAAAACGAGTTTTAATTTTTCAGTACAAATCGGCAATTTCATACTTTAACCCCTAATACTTAATTTGCAAAAGGGTATCCTGTTAATGTAAGATGTTGTGATGGATGTCAAAATTCTTCACTAACGCCTTAAAAAGACACATTATTATCCACTACAATTAAACATGAGAGTCGCTTTCATAAAGATGCCGAAAAATTCGAGTTAAAGAAAACCCATAAATAAACAAACCGGTTATTTATGGTAGTTTCGGTAGTGAGTGAGATATGCCAGAGACCATTTCCATTCTTATCCTATCCCTCCTCATTTTCTCCACCCTTCCTCCAAACCCACGTGTTTTATATAAATAAATATTACTTTATAAATTACGAGCATTTTTTTAAAGAGCGAAATTGCACAACATCCTCCATACATTACACGTTTACATTAATTACCCGTTTATTTGTTTATAACATAATTTGGCTACCGTACTTAACTACCGTATTCTAAACTAAATACAATACGAGTACAAACACGATTAAAACGAAATCTTAATCTTCACATTTTTATTGCTAAAATTCGTTAAAGTGTTACCCGCCAGTTGTCGTCAACAATTTATTTTTATGACCACCGCCCCCCGATGGTTGGAAAACTGACTCGTTTGGGCGACTGTAATTTTTCACGTCGTAACCGCGATAACACGTTGCGGTCAGGTGTTAGAATGATTTGTGGCCGCGGCACGGGCTCGCTTGTTGATCTTTGACAAACAGTGGTAGAAGCGACGGTGCGGGTTTCAGCCGGTTTTATATGTAGGTACGAGTACGCACAAATACACACACATACTCGTATATATTATTAGGATCTAGACATTTGTTAAAATTGTTATTCAAAATTTTAGCTTTAACAGAACTTTAGCGGCTTTAGCAGAAACACCATCCAAACCCGAACAAATATTTGTCTTTAGCAAATGAATGCCCCACCGCAAATCGATTATTTTACATATCGGGCTTGACGTAACAAAAAACACTGAAGATTTCTTAGTGTTAAATCTTTTTGCTTCTTTCATAATCACTACAATGTCAAGTATTTTAAAAAAGTTAAAATTGCTAATGTTCACCTCAGGATCAAATTATTAAGAAATAAACGCTGAACAAAACGTTTCTTACCGTGTAAAGGCAGCCTGTAGCGCTTTTAATTGGGGGTGGAAATTGTGATTAATGCCATCAGATAAGCTTCGCGAGGGCGCTAGCATGAAGGAAAAAAAGAGACACAGGAATAGTAAAACAAACGGTATGGAATCTTATCTCCATTTTCATTAAATGCAAGTCGTTGATTGATTCGATTGATAATATAATTAATAAATAAGTATGTATATCTTTGTCAGTAGCAATTTTTGACAATATATTATTATAATATAATTATAAACCCCCTAGCCCGTAGTAAATCTGTGGCACGGGAGCAAGAATATTTCGCAATGATCTAATAATTTGTGCTTAACCAGAAATTATAACATATGTAAGGTTAAATAAGGCGAAGAAACTTCACAACAAAGAGATAAGCAATTTGCTTTGTGCGAATAAGTATTTCGTTATACTAGTATCTTTGTGTAAAAAATGCTGTAGAATGTGCTACACTTAGAACATTTTGATTAGTCTTAAAAATACGATTACAATTATGTGTGTAACGTGAAATCGAACAAAATGACGTTTAAGTGAAGTAACTTTTTAATCGATTTATAATTGGTAATTACAGAGCGTAATATTTTGTTCGTAATTACATCGCCTCATCAACTTTTTACTTGAAGTCTAGGGCTTTATGCATTCTCACACCCGCGTAAACAGCACGTCTGTTTGTGCGAAATGAATTTTTATGTTTTAATATTAAGGCCGAATACTGCTTCCTATCTATGTTGTGAAAGGGGTTTGCGTTCAAAACCCATACACATTAACCTAATTCGTTTTAATTACCCAAATTAATCATTTGTAAGGACTTTTAAGTGAGTTGGCCCTAGGTTAATTCATGTTGTGTATATTTTAGCAGGCGTTGATTTATTCGTTTAGTTAAACGCCTGGCCTCGCGTCACGTCACTCTGAAAGTGAAAATGTTATACATATTACATGCGTCGGCAGCGCGCCGGATATATAGCGTAAAAAATATTTTATTATGTGCTGAAATTTTGTAAATTTATAAAGGCCTGCTCCTCTATAAACTCATTTTTACCTTCAAGGATTTTCCATGTCTCGATTATCACATTTTATCACACAGTCACGAATTATCACACTTACAGAACATTTTTTTATAGTTTTTTTATAATTTATAACAAGAGTATAATTTATGATTTTATGATGTAAGCCCCACACTAGATATAGTCTATATCTTGCAGATCTAGTGAGAGCAATGACTTCTAAATTTAAGTTACCTATATCAAAATAAAACATAATTGCCACATGCTCCGCCGGAATAATTTAACTACCTACTTGACTACCAAAATGTCTTCAATCGTGTGGTACGACCCTTGTGTGGACAAAGATGTCACCCCTTACTCACAGTTGAAAGGGGGAGAGTGCACGCTACAATCCAACAGCCGCTGGGCGCGCTCGACTGGCCACGTTACCCCTCTCTCACAGAAGATTACCTTGGAATGTACTGCATTTCCCACTTTATCTTACTTTCCTAATGTACGTACGTGTTTCGGTAGTGAGTGAGATGGGTCAGAGCCCATTCCCATCCAATCCAAAATGGGGAGCATTTTCGCAATCCTTTCTCCAAATTCATTTCCATATCTCCAAAGGTAGGCAGCGCATCCGGGGTCGTGCCAACGTTTGTCATTTTGGACTAGTGTTGGCATGTATCGCGGATGTCTATGGGCGACAGTATCTTACTGTCGCCCACTAACTTACCATCAGGTGGACTATATGCTCGACTGCCGCCTTCATCCATAAAAAAAAAGTCAGATGTATCTTCTCAGCCCTTGGACGTCCACTGCTGGACATAGGCCTCCCCCATTGTCCGCCATTTAGACCTATCGGCAGCGACCTGCATCCAGCGGGTGCCCGCAACCTTTATGAGGTCGTCTGTCCATCTAGCAGATGGACGTCCTCGGCTTCGTCCGCCGGTACGTGGTCTCCATTCGAGAACCCTTCTGCCCCATCGGCCATCGGTTCTTCGAGCTATGTGCCCTGCCCACTGCCACTTCAGCTTGCTAACCCGAGAGGCTATGTCGGTGACTTTAGTTCGTCTACGGATCTCCTCATTCCTGATTCGATCACGTAGGGAAACCCCGAGCATAGCCCTCTCCATAGCTCGCTGTGCGACAGTGAGCTTATTTATGAGGCCCATAGTCAGAGACCACGTCTCGGTGCCGTAGGTCATCACCGGCAACACACACTGGTCGAAGACCTTCGTCTTCAAGCACTGAGGTATTTTGGACGAGAAGACGCTGCGTAGCTTCCCGAACGCTGCCCAGCAGAGTTGGATTCGTCGATTGACCTCTTTCTCGAAGTTGGACCTACCTAGTTGGACCGTTTGGCCTAGGTAGACGTACTCGTCAACAACTTCGAGAATCGAGCTCCCAACTGAAACTGGGGTGGGCACGACATGGACATTCGACATGATTTTCGTCTTGTCCATGTTCATTTTAAGGCCCACCTGTTGGGAAACTCGATTGAGGTCTTCGAGCATTGTGCTAAGATCCTCCAGCGATTCTGCCATGACCACGATATCGTCGGCAAATCGAAGGTGAGTGATGCATTCGCCATCAACGTTGATGCCGAGTCCTTTCCATTCCAGGAGCTTGAAAGCGTCTTCCATCGCATTGGTGAAGAGCTTCGGAGAGATGACATCTCCTTGTCTCACACCCCTCTGCAATGGAATCGGCTCCGTGCTCCCTTCCTGTACTCGGACTGACATGGTGGCGTTGTTATACAAACACTTCAACACTTCGATATACCGATAGTCAATATGGCACCGCTGGAGGGACTGTAGCACTGCCCAAGTCTCGATCGAATCAAAGGCTTTCTCATAGTCCACAAACGCTAAGCATAATGGCAAGTTATACTCCTCTCATATACTCAGTTATACTCAGATGTATGTACCTTATTAAATGCAGCCCCTTCCATTATCTATAAGTATTATATTATGCCCTTATATATGATGTATAATGTTGTTATTATTATTGTTATTATATTATTTAAACATGTATAATCTTGTTATTATATAATTGTTATACCCTTTTACATTTTGACTTATTATTAGAGGCATTATTTTTATGAATATATACTCGTACTAGTATACTACTGTACTAGCACCCGATTGAGCGAAGAAATTCATCATTATTATTCAGCATATAATGAGGAAACGATGCATTATTCAAAACGATTGTTCAACGGAACCATTAGCCACTCGAAAAACAATGGAATTAAATATTTCGCAAGAATATTGAAAATGTTTTCAACGACATTCCAGTGTAACAAAGCTAGGAGTCACGAAAGAAAAATACAAGCTCGCTATTAAAGGTTCGATTGAAAATCTGTACGATAAAATGTAGACATAAAAGTTGCAGGTAACGAATTTTCTTTAATTTATTTAATATTTTACATGAAATAAGTGATTTTAAACATAATATAAATTAACAACTTTTTTTCTATTACCTGTATTTTAATAGGTACGTGTAATTTTACGGGTTCGTTAAAAATAACCAAAGGGTCGTAAGAAAACAAAACAATATCCAACGACTTACGTAAACATAGACTATTTACAAACCGGCTATTCGATTATCGACTGATTATGATAAACAAGCGGCAAAGGTTTCAACTTAATTACGGACTTTAAACAGCAAATCGCGCGACCGACAGCATCGGAATGGTAATTAACGTATGAATAATTTATATACGTATCTGTACCGTGAATGAGGACCTTTACGCGTGTATAGTCGTCGCCTAGCTAGGCTACAAGGCTGCTAAGACCGATATGCTAAGTGAACCGTTGATAACAGTCGCGTGGACTTGCATGGTTTGGCTTTCGTTGGTACTACTACAATGTAATTTTAAGGCATGTTGAAATAGAAATATATTTTCTTTAAATCTATGTGACTGCACTGATTGATACACAGTTTGAAATAGACTCAATAGCGATATTAAATGATGACAAATTTAATACTTGTAAGACTCGTGATCGTTCTCGTATATCGAAATACAAAACAAACAATGAATTACTCGTTTTCTAATAGTTCGTTTTATACTACGAAAGTGGCAGATAAATGGCGATAAAGTCACTCAATAATTGTTCATATCTAAAAGTAATGTAAATCTCTATTAAGCAACATGTTACTGAAATAATGCAAAGCTGAAAACGGTTCGTTCGGTATCGGAAGTAGAATTGATTCTACCAGTTTTTACAATAGTATTGTATAAGATTTTTCATAACTTGTAGTAAGTACATTTCTATTATCTGTTTTATTGTGCGCCCGTCGCTCGCGCAGCGTCGTAGCCCCCTAGGCGAGCCCCCAGTCTGAGTAATGACCGCTACGAACGTTTAGATAGAACATAACCTTAAATGTTTGTAACTTTTGATTTATTCCTTAAAACAATTTTATTGGAACGAAGTTCCTTTACGCGGCTTGCGGTAGGTGTGATTCAAAAGAAAATGTAACGTCACGTAAGATTTTTACCCCCTCCATACGCCTTTCTCTTTCTCTGTGTGTTTGTGCGTGCGAGTATCGACAGCGAGACTCGAGCAGAATAACAGACTAGTGCGCGGCCGGTTGTATAACCTAAATTTTGGATTTGAATCCTTATTTTAAATTATTTGCATTGAAAATATGATACAAAATAAAAAAAAAATACATGAACTATACAGTTTTTATTTCGAATTACATTCGGAGTTTAAAAAAAAATGCACGAGGATCTTCGTTCCTGACGGAGGTCCCCTGACCGCACATTTAATTTTTTCGCTGGAAATTTTTTATATATTATTTTAAATTAGTTGACATATTTTAGGCTTTGCGTTATTTCAATGACACGTTGTATAAAGGCCTAGAGAAACCTAACGACCGTAAAGATACTTGAAATTATTATCTTCATATTACTAACAATTGTAATTTTATTTTGTGTTTGTATTCATATATGACAATGGTGCAATTAACACATTTTGCTAGTGTCAATCTTACTTCATTATTAACAATTTCAAAACTAAAACGTATCCTGTCAATATCTAGTCCCGTTGAAGTAAGTGAGAAGGCACCCAGGAAAGTGATAGTAGATTTACTGAGGACAGAAGAGGACTCCTTGGAAGCGCATGAAAAACGCAGTCCTATGCATTTATTTGATTATCACAAACAATACGGACAAACACACTTTGAAGTTTAATAAATTATCACTATTAAACCGCAAAACGCGCAAATTCACATTTTTTTTTATAATAAATCAAACAAAAACTCAACTTCACTTCTCGAGTTCCCGCCAAAAAAATCTATTTTGAATTTATTAGAGACATCACATATAACAGAAGAGCGTTCCACTATTTTTCTTTACTCTTCGTCCATGAATTATGAAAAACTTTTATATTTTATAAATAATAATAAATCCAATACCTCAGCCGAAAGGTTCATGATCTTGTCTAACTGAACATCGGTTTTACCCTTAAAGCCTTGACGACTTCTAAATTTCAGAAATAGAGCTAACCCTTAATGCTCACGAAGGTCTGTGGATAAGGTAAAAGCTTTCTGCCCTTACTTTAATGTTATCAGAATATATTTTACAGGACAAAAACGTGTAATTGTAACTTATTTAGTTTAGGTTGTGTTTATCAAGGTTATTTAGGAGCAAGCCGTTTGTGTGTTATTTGAATGCGTTTTATGTTCGTTGATTTACATTTTTGGAAGTGAGTGAATATAAGTGAAAAAGTCGTGAATATTTGGCTGTATAAACTGTTTGTTACACGTTTATCCTGTAAATAAGTAAATAGAGCCGTTAATATGAGAAATAACAATGGACTGTTAAAAATTATATTCATAAATTACAATACGGATACAAAACATTTAGAGCAGTTTTGTAAGGTAATACATATTTCAATTATCTTACAAATTTCAATTCAAGTTTTGTAATATTTCAATTATTATTTTTTCTTAAGAATATTGTTTTAATGATTAAACCCACCGGTTAATAATTTTATGAATTCACTAGTTCATTACACCGATCTGTGTAATAATTTTGTGTCAAAGGTGTTTGAGAAAATCGCAAAAAAAAACAAATGGGAAAAAAAACAAGTAAATTTGGCAGAATAGACCCCTCGATCGCGGTTGATACATAAGCACAAAAATACGAATAAGTACAAAAAGTATCATATAGCTCGATAAGTTAATTTAAGGTGAAACTCTGCAATGTAATGAGAAACCTTATTTGAATATCTTCATTACAACCAACTAAAAATGTTTTGACGTTAATTGTGACGTGCAACACGTTTCTAGGAACGCGATGGAAATGAAAAGGAATATTTTTTTACCAAGAAATAGAAATGTTATGTTTTCAACACATTTATGTAATTATTAATATACTGAGTTTGGATAGATTTAGTATTTCATATTTTAAGAACGAACGCTGCACTTGAACCTAAAATCTACCTGGTGGTAAGTGGATACTGTCGCGGGGATGGATGGATCCGCGATACATGCCCACATCAGTAAAGAATGACAAACATTGGTCCGCCTACGGTTGCGCTGCCTTCCTTAGGAGATTTGGGGATGGATGCGGAGACAGGGTTGGGAAAATGAGGAGGAACAGAATAGGATGAGATGGGAATGGACTGTGGTGTATATCACTTACCACCGAAATACGTACGTACATTGGGCGAATAAAATAGAGTGGAAAATGCAAAGTACATTTTACGGTAGTCTTCTTGAGAGAGGGGTGTAACTGGGCTGCCCTCCCCCTCCCAATACTGCTTATTCGAATTGTTATACGTTATCCGACAATTAGGTATATATGTATTAAATAACTCGTTATCGGCAAAAAATTCTCTAACAAAATGTTCACAGCTTCATAACATTTGTAATACCAATGTTGTTATAAATGAACAAAGTGAACCAATTCTGATAATGGACTTACATTCAAGTGACGTTAAGTGCAAAAAGCGTATTACGTGGTTATTTGTCATTCGCGAAACGTGTTACATAATTAAACGTAACAATTTCTCGTTGCTAAAGTCACAATAAATAATGCAAAGAGTAGTGAAACTCAGACTTCTCCAAACCTATTATTCAGTCTATTATTAGGGTAAGGCCGAAGTGGGCGCGGGACGGGAGGTGGGCCTTGTCAATAGTTATGACCTGTCCACAGTTAATTAGCGATTCTCGTTGTGGAAGAGTTTCTGTTTTGCATAGGTAATGTCTCACCTATTACCATTACCTAGATGACTTACTCAAAAATTCATTTAGAAGAAATTTCACTTCAAAGAAGTGTATTTTTAAGTCCAAAACGTTAAAACAACAGAAACAACAAAAATGTAAACTCGTAGCGGAAATCATAAACTAAATTGAACTGTCACTTACGATTAAAACCGTCGCAAATGTCGCCGCGGAATCCGCTTTCAGCCCTGCAGTCATACCGATCAGACCTTAGCTGATACATTATGTGTTTAAAAAATACGCGGCGGATTCCACTTTCCTCTCTGTGCGTACACTGGCTTCAACCTTAGTGTACATATTGTTTGTCTGCGAAAGCGATCAGATTTTTTCAAGATGGCATTAACTGGTGGAAAATCTCGAAACCTTGAAGCACGTGTTTAACTCTAGTGTTTAATCAGAATTTATGGAGTGAAATGCACCTACTGGTTTGTTCCATATACTGCACCAAAGTTACAGTGTCCAGTTGCTATGTGTTAACGGACATGAATAATAGGACTGGACATGTCTACGTATGGAAACAAATTCGTATAACGATAGTAACCATCCCATTTTGGGGTAATTCTAATTTTATTATTTATTAATTTTAAAAACAGTCTTCGTTATCTATGTATACGTTCGTACTCAGTTTTAAAGATGTCACGTAAAATCTCAATGTCTGAGAAATTACAAGCGACTATAAGTTCCTCTTTCTCAAATAATGTCACAATTTATGTACTCCCATATAGAAACACTACCCAACTTTTCCGCTGGTTCAATTGATCATTTCACACGACCGGTTTCATACACTGAAAGCTTCCGACAGTTATTGGAATCGAATATGTTTTGAAAAATATATTCTCAAAACTTACATAGATACACAAACGAATGTTCTCGAGCATAGATGTCTTTCATATATAAACAGTACATTTTTTTATGTAATACGTACAGACAGTCGAGAGGGAATCATACTCTTTATCTGACCCCTACATTCATTTGACATGAATCAAGTATCAATAAAGTTAACCCTTTATTTGCACTGTACAATGATGTTCAGGTAGTTCCAAGACTCTCCGGGGAAATGTTTTAGGGCTCGCATAGAGAATGTAAAGCAATCAAAAGTGCAGGAGTAGATCTCTATTGCAATTGTTCAACAAACTCTTTGTTCCGATCTACTGTGTCCCGTCCTTGCGCCACCACCCTCGGTCATAATTTACGCAGTGGCGGTTCCGTGTCTGTTTACATTACATTTAATTAAAAGTCCACTGTGTTTATAGGTATTTTCCTCTTTGGTCTGCCTACTTATCCATTTATGATGTTTACGTTTTTATTAGCGGTACAATCAGAACTACTTCTGCATGAGTTTTCATTGATTCCAAACGTAATACGGATGATTGAGTTTTAAAAACTATGCGTAGGGACCTCTCGAGAAATTTTTTGCTTACGTTTCTGCAGGTTTTTTAAACTTTGGTTCTATAAATTCATGAGCGCAGAGAAAAACGGCTTGCGTCATTTTGCTGGTCTAATTCCTGGTAATGTTTTTATAGAGAAAAATGAAGAGCAAATTTAAAGCAACTTAGGTACCGAGACAGTATATAAAATAGAAAAAATAATTATAAGACGCAAATTTCATAATCAGCAATGCCGACAAGAGAGTAGAGAGATCCAGAACAAAAAATTACTGATGAACGATTAACTATGACAATAAAACTAGTATAACAAAATAGAAGGAGAGGAGGGTTAAATATTTATGCTAATTTCAATACATTTTAAGCTATTCGAGGGCACGAGAGGCCTTATCAGCATGAATTAATCTTACGCTCACGAAAACGAAATGCCACCCCATTTTCTGCTGAGATGCAAGTGAATGCCGGTACCCTAGGCAGACAACATTGCGTTCCAGAATATACTCCCAGAGATTACAAGAAGCCAACAAACTCCTGCATATAACAATATTGAGATGACTAGATGACTAGATCCCCTCACGAGGGTGGAAGTAACTGTTCGAGACTGAGTCCCCTTCAATCGCGTCTCCTCTGTCTCTCAACACGGACCGGTCGCTGGGTTGGCTGTCTGGGCCGTAATGCTGCCTCAGGTTTTATTCATACCGCCCTATTGAAAATACCAAATATGCATACTGTGAGGTGTTGATACGTACAATAGTTGTTAAACATTCTCAATTTTTCTCAATTACCATATCTCTCAATTCGCCAGCAGCTCTAGAGGCTTCCAATTCGTCGTCGTCGAGATGTTCATACACTCTCCCTCCTCTACTGTATACTATTTAACGCGTTGACACCCGGATACCTTAAAGAAAATTTTAACTATCTTTCTTCACATCCTTTCAATCTTCGATTTTCACATTATCTTCTCCTTAATATTCCCGACCATTCTTCTACTTTATATTCACGTTTATATTCATTGTCAAAGCGGTTCGTTTATGGAATGCTATCTTTAACTATAAAGCTACCTTTAACTATAAAGCGCACTCAATCTCTGACTAGTTTTAAAAGACTCGTGAAATAACACTACCTCGCAGATTTAGAGTTCTCTTACGCCCAAATTCTTTTCCTTTATCTTTATGTATGTATATATGTATGTGTATACAAACATTATTTCCTCATTGCACTATCTACCTCTATTTCGTCTACTGACTTCTCATTACCACCCAAAGGTTGCCTGGAAGAAATCGCTTTAGCGATAAGGCCTCCGGTTGTACTTCTAATAACTTGTACTTTGAATTAGTCTGTATGTTTTTGGTGTACAATAAAGTGTATGTACCTATTTATCTATCTAAACTCACCAAGGCACGGACACCCAACCTGCATGAAAATGAAGAAGCTATTCTATAGAAATGTTCTACCGTTAATTATAAAGAAGATTTGTTACAATCACAAATGAAGGATTCAGAACTTTGAATTATATAGACCACAATACATAGGCACACTGTCCGTTTATAAACCAACGACGGACTTTATTATTATTTGCCCCGGGCACGACAACTATAAAGCGTATTGATAAGTTAACGCCATGGAAGAATGAAATTTTTAGGAGACAGTATACTTTGAATTTTGAACGTTTGATTCCATTTCACTTTTCTATAGGAGTTGAAGCGTGAAGGATTTGACGACTCTGTATTTTAATTAATTGTTTTTTGTTTTTGTAATAAATTTTATTTGCGTGTTTATCTTTACCTACCTTTACTTACTTATCAATTGTTTTGTTTTCTGCAAAATTATTTAATACTAGTACAGTTAACATATCAGCTATAACGTTTCATTGCAAGCTCCAAGTCTCCCATTAGCAGTCATGAGAAGTTTCGGTCGATAACCACAAGGGTGCCTATTGATGAATTTTGTGTGTTTATTTTAGTGACATTTTGTGTTTATTTTTACATTGTCGGTTCTAATTGTCATAACTAAAGGCCTAAAGTACCTCGGCTTTAATATGCTGATAGATTATAATTATATATGAAATTCACACAAAATGTGATTAAAGAAATATAACACTCATAAGAGCTATACAAAATAGAAATATTAAACTACCCTTCTCCTTACTACATAACTATAAAGTGTCCAATGTCTGTATATTCGCCATAAACATTTTGATTTTGATTTTGATGCGATTAATAAACAATTTTGGTATATTATATTTTATTTAATGTCAATGCATTATAAATTATAATATATTGACATTAAATGTGTAGTACCTATAATGTGGGATATAAGTCAAAGTAAAACAGTGATAAAAAGGAATTCTAGGCTAACGATAAGTAAAAAATAAAAGAATTTCAATTGTTTATGAAAACATAATAGACTTTAGAAATTACCAAAAAAAAAATCGTACCCCACACATACAAAGTCAGAGTGGGGAAAGTTTACAAATACAATAAAGTACTTACTATTTAATGACTCTCAAATTTAATGAAACTCTATGAAATTTATACTTCTGGTAAACTAGTTGTCACAAGACGAATTCAAAAAACCAAGCGGTGCCTACTCTACAAGCAACCCAGCCTTACATCTATGACCAGCAGTTATTTCATACCGCAAAACCAACATTAGTAAGTAAAACTGAGTTACGTGACGCGTTTTAACGTTGTAGATGTTTAAATGGGCAATAAACACTGATTTATACGACCATTTGAATTTTGGTTTCAATTGCTAAATGTAAATATCCCTGAAAAGTGGTTATCGAATAATTACTATACTTTATTCTCGTTTTATACAGGTATCTTTCAGTACATTTATTCATATGTCGACTACTGAAGATATTACCTAAAATCTTTGCACGTTTGCAAGGCATCGATAATATTGACAGTATAGTAAGCGAAAGATGATAAACATCTTCCATCTTCTATTGTACTCTTTTTCACAATCAGTCAGTAGAAGCGACCATTTTGGGTCTCTCCTTGAATACGACTTTCCTAGAGCCACCCTAATTCCTTCCAGGAGTCGTATGGTTTTCTCGGGTTCCGGTAGTGGCTCCGTGTTTCTAAGGAGTGTTTCTGCGAGAGTACATGAGAGGACGTTTTCTATGCATGCATCCTCTGTATTGGGGGACTGTCTGTGACGCCTAGAAAGGTGGGGAAGTTGTATATGAAGAATTAGTACTTTTGTTTAGTAAACGTTCAGTAGAAAGATAAATAATAGCTTTTAATATCAAAAATCAAGTAAATATTTCAAATAATCCTTATAGATATCTCTATAATACATTACGAAACATAGTTTGAGACTTCTAGAATCTTCTATGCGTAGAGACCCTCTGTGAATATTTAAACTAAGAGGTGATTGATATTGGCATGATAAGAGAAATCGCTTAAAGGTAATACTTACGTTTGATAAAACATTTTTTGGTGTGAGGTGGACCACCTGATAAGCCACTCAGCTTACCGTTGTTTGAGGTGCTCAACTTTGATATCACTTTGTAAGATTGGGAAGATCTGGAAACAATACGATTAGAAAAACCTAAGTGTCCTACGACTTGAAATCTTATCCCACATCGACACGCTTCGCGGTGTGCACGGGTGGGTAAGTGGTAAGTGGATGGGTGGTACATCTATGATAAGGCAAATAAAATCGCTTAATAATTTCGCCTAATGTACTATATATCTTATGTAAAAGAGTTGAAGCAAACTAAGTAGTTGCAGTCACATTTCTCATTTCTCCTACCACACAGTTACAGTCCGCGATCAAGTACCCCGAATGGACTACTCATATTAAATTAATTCATTAATTTTGTGAAATTCGATGAGTTGCTTTAATATTGCGTGCCACCATAGATACTATCTCATCACCTCATAAAGTGATAGCGTCCCTAAATACCAAGTTTTATTATACTTTCGAGTTTTTTTATTAAACCCTATGACCGGGATCACGCTATGATGTGTTGAAAATAAACTATGAAGATTAAGAAGTCGGAGAAGAGGTTTTCATAGAAGTTTTCATTCAGATGTTTTCATTGAATTTATAGATAAAGAACGTCTATAAGTATAACGTCTATAACGTCTGTACCAATACGACGATGGAAGTAACATTTTGTAATCAAATGTCGTCAATCTAGCTTCCAAAAATGCTTATGTCAAAACGAAAGAGTTGAAACATTTGTGGTTGCCGAAGTTGTTAAAAAAACAAATAAGTACCTATGATATAATTTTAATAAGTATTACATTATTTAAAAGTTAATATTTTTATGCATATTTTAAATAGAGAATATTTTTATATACTAAAATTGAACAATAAAATAAAATAGATAGCATTCGTAAAATATCTTATACAGGTACAATATTATCAATGTAGGTAGCAATGTGGGTAGCGATATAGGTAGCAATGTAGGTAGCAATGTAAGTAGCAATGTAGGTAGGTATGAAAAACAAAATATGATTGTCAAATATTCACCGATTATTACCTACATACGCAATTTAAAATTCTGTAATCTTTTTCATCTGCGTAAGCTGCGAAAAACAATTATCTGAATAATTTCTCACGATATTGAGCAGTACAACTTTTGTTCTGACAATATAACCTTCAAAGTTATTTAATTTTTATTATGTGAACTCTAAACTGTAAATTATATAGCTACACACGTCTGAACAAACACATATCGCGTGTGCCTTTAGATAAGGGGTGTCATAAGAACTGTGGCCGCGTCGCCGGCGCGCCGCCGCGCCGCCGCCGCCCGCTCAACTCGCTCATTACTTTATTGTTCATCCAAGCATAAGGAATGAAAAGTCTCTAGTGCCGACTGCCTTTTACCTCAAATTTGATTTTATTTTTATTTGAAGGTGTTAAAGATACGTGTTGCATTAAAATGTGATACGATCGCTCTGATTGTCAACTTTTTACAATCTTTGTAATAATGGATATCTATACTATGTATATACTTAATTATGTTGAATTAGTGCACGTATTAACCTAACACTAATATGTATTTTGTGTTGATTAAACACCAAAACGTTATAAATTATATTACAACGAATTACCTTCGAATACAAGAAGATTCATCTGTAAAATATATGTTTTATATTCTTTTTTTTCTACACGAGGAATTAGCCTTCACCGCTAAAAAAAACCCTTTTGTCGTAGCACCTCGCTTTCAGAGCATACCTCTTAAGATCTCGGAGAGTATTGGGATCCTTGGTGTCGACATTTTCAGCAAAGTCGAATTTAGGGGTCATCTGGAAAGTAAGGCCGAAATGGCCTCCAAAAAGCTCGGTGTGCTGAACAGAGCGAAGCGGTACTTCACCCCTGGGCAACTCCTAATGCTTTACAAAGCTCAGGTGAGGCCCCATATGGAGTATTGCTCACATCTCTGGGCCGGCGCACCGAAATACCAATTGGACCCATTTGACTCCATCCAACGACGTGCTGTTCGTATTGTCAACGATCCCACTCTCACGGGCAGTTTAGAACCCCTCAGTGTTCGGAGGGACGTTGCGTCTCTCTGTGTGTTCTACCGCCTGTATAATGGGGAATGCTCTGAAGAATTGTTCAATATAATTCCCACCTCGGGTTTCTACAACCGCACCTCCCGTCACAGAAGTGCGGTCTATCCGCATTTCCTAGATACGGAGGTGTCGCGTACTGTTCGGTTCAAAAATTATTTTATATCGCGAACCCGTAGGCTGTGGAACGAACTACCTCAAGAGGTCTTCCCATTAAACTACGACATGGGGTTCTTCAAGAGAGCTGTGAATAGGATTTTGCAAGGTCGGCGGCGCGCCCGCATACCCTCTGGTGTTGCAGGTGTCCATGGGCGGCGGTAACACTTACCATCACGTGAGACCGCTTGCTCGTCCGCCCTACTCTCTATAAAAAAAAAAAAGGCCTAGCCTATTTTACATAGTAATATATGTTTTTTCAGTCACTAACGTCTGGCTCATATTGCACAATTTTATTCATCTATTACTATTAATATCATTCGTTACTGAATTTAAAACTGTATGAGTTAAATAAAATATATACAATCATACTTTAAAATAGTGAATAATTGTTTTAGTTAGATCTGAACTTGATAATAACTAAACTTTATAACAATTAATTAGTTCCTAATTGAGATTTTTTTCCAACTTCGAAGAACTGGATATGTTGAATGTTGAACAGTCACTAATTAAGTCACATCATTCTTTTGTTTTACTTTAATGTTGATTCATAGTTGAAAAGGCGTGAATTATTCATAAAGGGTGATTTAATTACTGAATTTAATCGCCTCAGTCGCGTTATCACCCGTCGCGTGGAGTATTAGTGTCGGTCAGATTTGATAAAACGAAATAACTTACGTTTTGTTATAGAAATGAGGGGACATTTGTTTCCTTTAATGACGGAGGTATCGTCCAATCAAATATTCATTAGGTGATACCAGCTTCTACCTTCATTGAAGAGGTTGAACATTTAATTAAGGAATTAAAGGAAAATACTTGAATTAATAACGTCTCAATTATTATTACGCTGAGTTCTGGAAGTGAAGTGTAACCTCTTTTGGAGCTATTGTCTCCGTTCAATGAATGATTGGCGCAAATGTTTATACAATTAACTACTGGTTAATCAATCATTTTAGTTTACCCATCGCCGAAAAATAACGGAGGCAGTATTTCTATCAATTCTGGGGACAACCTATTCTCATCTATTACATTTATTATATTATCGATATTACGATTTCATCAAGTAAGATAACAGATAATTATAATTGGTTCAGTGTGTACCTATATTTACTTTTTGAATTATGTATTTACATTTTTTTGTAAATTATTACAAAATGCAGATTTAATGTCTTACAGCATTATATCCCGGTCAACCTTTGGACTTTGCAGGACATGAAGTGGTAGGGGACAAAATTATAATGTAAAACTATTATGTGTAATTTCTATTACACTTTCTGTTATGCTCTGGACATGAAAGAACAATTTTTTAGTAAAATATTCCCATTAATAACACCAATAGGTAGAATAGAAATACCGTGAATAGTTTTAATTAAATTTATATTTGTTTTATTTATTATTTCTATTACTTAGAAATCAAATCTCACCGCGAGGCATGCCCATCTAATTTATGTACTATCAAAGTACATATTTGGGTCTAATTTTAAACGACATACAAACTTTCTATAGAGTTGAACGCTATGGAAATACCGGTGAACTAATTGGAGTACTTAAGCCCTGGAGTTTAAGCCATTCTTTTCATTCAATACTCAAGTTATCGAGTCTAATTTAAATCGTTAGCTCCACCGTAGTACCACCGCTGCATTTATTTAGCTTTCAAATGAATCCGAAATACCGCCGCCACCCTTAATAATGATTGTTGTTGCAATCACTGAAGGGTTTTATATTTTCACGTGGTATTTGTTTTTAAAAGCCTTGTATTTAAACGAGCAGCAAAAAATACTAAATGAGCAGCAAATCATGACCAATAAAACAATCTTTTTTTAATAACTTAAGTAAATTTAAGTTCAAAGAAGTACCTACTTAATTTAAAATGACTGAGAACATCATCACCAAGTCTACGGAGTCTTCGATTTCTATTTCTTTATTGTCATCAGAGAACATAAACCTAATCCACCTTTAAACTTACTGATCATTCAGAACCTTTGCTGCTCATTCAAAACTTTTGCTGCTTATTTATTTTTCTTGGATGTAAATAAATCCCCCAAAAAGGAAAAGAAATAATGTGAATTGTTATTTTTAATTGTAGCTGGATCATTATTCATGTCAATATCCTTTTTGTAAACTGGTCTCACCATTCTGATGAAAAATAATAAGCATAGTTTCTGCGTTAAAGTTTATTACGCAGACATTGTGCAGACAACATTGACAAACAGAAGAATGGAAGAAAAGAAAGAGATTTATAAAAATAAAATGAAAATTGTATTAAAAATGAAATGGCCAGAGTGTTCTATTATATTATAACTCAAAACATGACATTTACTGCATACTAATTCAAGACTTGTTAACTGTAACCTATCATGTCGATGCAAACAGAGCCATTGAACATCTTCTCACTAAATAAATTTTAATGTAAATATGTAGGTAATTATTCAGGAACATGTAAGTAAGAAAGTCATTTCATTTACCAAATAATTGAGAAACTAAAAACATTATCTAAATCGTAGCGGAAATAAATTTGAAACCGGGAAAGTAAAAATAAACTACTTATGCCTTTATCAAAAAAGTCGACGTTTGACTGAGATCGCGTGCGGACGGCTTGCGAGCCGGAATATATAAGATTTAGTCGGAAAATAAATTAGGTACGACGGAAAAGTTTTTGGTGAATAGGGGGAGGGGAGCGCAGATAGATTAAAGCCAACTTCTGGATGTGGCACTTAAGGGAATCGGGAGAAATTATTAAGATACGAGTATATCGTATCGTAGGAGATAAATGCAAGAATATTTCAGAACAAAAACACAAATATTTTAATGTCTTTTTTTAAGCGGCCCACGTGATGGTAAGTCGTCACCGTCCGCCTATGGACACCTGAACACCAGAAGGGTAGCGAGTGGGCCGCCGACCTTGCAAGAGCCTATTCACTCTTGAAGAACCCCATGTCACATTGCTACTTCACTGCCCAAAAGATATTTTATTGTTTTAAATATTTTCATTCTTAACTGTCCAATACAATTATTGATCTGAGAAAAGCCATCGTGACATTTTAACAAAAACATAATGTTAAAGTAATGTAGATTAAAACTGATTATAATAATTCTATGAATTTCCTCATATGACTTCATTAAAAATACAAATTGCATTAGGATAAATCAGATTGCAGACCTTAATGTGTTTTATATGCCAGCAAATATTAATTATTGTCGAAGATTGAGAACACCGTATGACTTAAAATTCAATTTGTTTTTTTTTTCCACCTGCTACTAAGGAAATATTACGATATGTCTTAACACAAATAAGGCTAATCCAGTAAGATTACGTTCTACAATTCACGCCGACCGTTGTCTCAGGGCCAGCTCAAGTTTGTTTGTACCTCTTAATCGCCGCTAGCTGATTACGAGCCAAACATTTTCTTTGGTCGTCACTTAATGAGTTGCCTTTTGATGTTCAGCATTCTCAGGGTTAAATGCTATTTTTTCTCTAAAATATTCAAAGGGGTTTGCATTGTTATTTTTTATTCTAATAAGCTTTTGTCTCAACTGAATATTTGAATAATTAAATTTTAACAATAACTTTCTTTCGTTTTTTATTATGTTAAATAAATCTTGTTTTTTATATGATAACGTTCGATGTGACTTTGTACTTAGTGCTAAGTTAACTTTTATTTAAGTAACTGTAGTAAGAAGTATATAACTATTATGAAAATACTTGAGTGCCTAATTACTTTTATTTAATGACTGCTTAATTGACAAACACACTAAAGTTACGAAGGCCTGACTCATGAACTAGGGTAGACTTTTATCTCAGGAGACAGTACCTTCCCAATACAATGTTACATAAAATTTTATTATTAATATATAATAGCACAGATTATACAATATATAATCCCAAATAATATTAAACAGAGTTACCATCGTTTGGTGTCCGCCGGCTTTAAAATAGCACCACCCCCACTCTTGTTCATTCTTTTGAGACCCGTGGATGTCATAAAAGCCGCTACCACAAGTCCTGTGGAAGTACACAATCTATAAAAGAGAAAACTCTCCAACCCGCTGCCGAATGCCAGCGTGGCGTTTTAAGGCTCGCGCATATTACATTGCAGAAATCCTCTTGAATAATTTTCGTACATTTTGTATAAACCATCGCACACTTCAGGCGAGACGCATCACGTCGCAGCGCAGCGCACTGGCTGTTTTTTTTTTTTTTTTTTTTTGTTAGGAGAGACAATCAGGAAAAATCCTGCATGGGACACCTGGTACCATCTAGTCTGGCTGGGCCAGCCTAGGTGGTACCAGGTAGTGTCGGACTCCTACCGACTAAAAAACCTGATTGCCTCAACATCGTGTATGTATAGTTCTTGTGGCCCTAGTGGCCTTTCAAGAGTCACCGGTCGCGGGCGCACTGGCTGATCGCTTGCCAGCCGTATTTATGCGGCGATGTTATGCGCTGTGACGCAACCCGCCTCAATGTGCGATGGACGGGCGCAGTTAACGGACGTAATTCGAGAGTTATTTGCTGTGCGATGACGTGAAGAATTAAGGTATAGTTAGGCCGTCGACAGATTAGCGATTTGACAGTTAATGAACAGTTGGTTGAGATAACTTTGAAGTGGCGTACAAATTATCTGTTAATGAAAGTATTTAATGCTACTGCTATGGTTGTCTGTAATCACATCACTAGTTATATTAATTTGACATATGTCAAATCGGTAAAATTTCGACGGCCTAACTTTAAATAATTTAAATGATTGCGTTCAGTTGGGGCCCGCCGCGTATGTAATGTACTTTGTCGCAGTTTTTTAGTGCGACGCGCTGCGGCACGACGCGGCCTTAATGTGCGCGAGCCTTTAAGGTCCTACATCCCACGATAAAAGGAAAGCAGTGGATGACGGATGACAGAACGGCTGATTACGGTTACAGTGGGTACAAAAAGTACACTAGTTATTCACATCAATGAAACGAAATTAACAAGGAGATTACACTAAACCCTGTTACTATTTAATCTGGAGATTACCGGTAAGAATATACAAGTACCAAGTTTATTTTCATATCAATTTTTACCATACCATATCATAACATAACATCAGCCTATACTGCTGGATTTAAAAGAAATGCCACGCCATTCTTCCGCTTTTCCTATTTAACCACTACTAGATACTTTAAAGTCATCGGTCCATCTTGCAGAAGAGGACCATAAATATCATCTTTATTAATTTAAAAGAACTAAATCATAAATGTATCGCGTTAACACAGTCTTAAAGTTTCTCATTGTTGAATACACTTTTACTAAATAAAAACGCGATTAAGACCGTTATAGTGTTACAATCATGCTTCCAACTAACTGTAACTGCTAAGTGCATATTTGACTATTCATTCTTAATCTGTGCCTCGACCCGCTTTATCTTTTTGGCAAGAGTTGTCAAACATACAGGCATATGTCTGTTTCGCCTCTTTTAAATTTGCATGTCAGTACTTATTACTCGAGGAATATTTGCATTTACAGTATTTGTTGCAGGCTCAGTATACTGTAGATTTTTTTAAACCGTAGGGTATTTTTGTGTTATAAAGGTAAAAAGGGATGCACAAAATCTAATTTATCAAATAGCGACTATCGCATGTTTTTCCAGTCTCTCCTAATAGGCATAATTCACTTCTAACTTCTTACTTTCATTAAAAAACTTTTGATAATGTGTCAACTGTAATAAGTCAAGTCAAACAGTTTCTGAAGTACAATATTTATGTATTTTATAAAAATATCTATTATCAAAATAAAAGATATAAAGGATGAGATCTTTTTACATAGATCATTTATAAAGTAAACACACGTGTAAATTTGGGATACTCCATAGGTAATATGGGGGGTCATTTAAATTTAAATTTCGTTCTCTCGTGCAAATCCCTCGGGTGAGGGTGTGCCGGGATGGGGGAGCAAGCGCTAATAAAGTAAATTAAAGATTAATAATATATTGTTTAAATATAGGTTTTTAGGGATACGCGTATGTAAATTATCCCGAACCCTTGTAGAACCCCAATGAAATCCTATCCAGCTGCTGTAATTGAATTATGAATGACGTGTGACATGTGACGCTAGTTTTAATCTTTTCAAACTGTTCTTGTGTCAATTAAATATTGCTAATAACATTATATGAGGATTTCAGTTTGTTGATTAAAAAATGTAAATAATCTGTAATCTTTTTAAGTAGATAGTAACCTTCGTATTCTAAGGATATTTCTGTTTGATTAGAATATGTTATTAGACTATTTTGATTATGTTTGTACAAATCAAATTGAAGAAACTCGCCGGTAGTGGTTTGAACAAGTTCGTGTGTGGAAGCGGTTTTTACGAGAGGCTTAAATCCAAATTACAAAAAATCTAATTTGTTTCTTTTTCTATATAGGTGAAAATTACAATATATATTAATTATAATATGACGACCGACCAGCGCATTTGGTAGTGCCGTTGTCTGTAGTACAAAAGGTCCCGAGTTCGATTCTCGGTCGGACATTCATTTGTTTAAAGACAAGTATTCGATCGGGTCTGGATGATAAGTGGTGGACCCAGGACACGGTGAATTCTAGTTTGATCCATCGTGTGTGGCGTTATTTATTTATTTATTATATTTATTACTAGAAGTACCTATGCCACGGATATGGGAATAGACTAGATGACACATCATACGTTCTTATCAAAGAAACCTGGTTGGCAACTTGTAGGGGTGAAGCAGATGAGGAGGGGTTCATTAAAAAGTCAAATTTGAATCTTATGGACTAAATAATGAGAATGATACATTTTCAAAACACATGAATTAAAGAATTCGAGAATTACTGAACATAGAAGACTATTAGACTGTAACGCGCCTGCGCTAACATTGTATGTATTGTATGTATGAGTACTTGCATAACATATCTACGTATACCTACGTATAAGTAGTATGTATTCTTAAATCGAAAGCCTATGCCCAGTAGTGGTACCGACGCTGTATGCGGTTATTGACTTTTAGTAAACACAAACATTATAAAATATGCACAAGTATATTTTATTATTTATATATGTTTGTATTTGTACATTTGTATATTGTATTTATAAGTATGTTATGTATTAATTCAGTATATTTAAGGAATTTTCACTGTCGTCGTTTAAGTTACATGTTATATACCTATTTATAATAAATACTTCTCGTAGCATCTTCCAATGTATCTGTCTGTTTAAGGTTAGCTGGTAGGGAATGCCCTAAGGAATTAATATCCCCTTTTGTTCGTTAATATGCAATACACTTTGTTAAATAAATTATTTTCTTAAAAATCTTACTCTGATCCTTCTAGACTTTTGTTACCTATTTTCGGTTTCTATTTCTACTAGGCTAATTTCCCTTTTGTATTTATAACAAAACTCTAAACTAAGTTTAATATCTACTTTTGCAAATTAATAAACCGCGTATAGTTCCCGAGGGAAATTAATATTTTTATCAAACACCGCGGAGTTTCAACGTGGGCCCTCTTTTTAATTTTACTTAAAATGAGCATTATCCGCTTGCTCATTAATAGAGAAAACCACGCTGAAACGTTATTACTAACACTTCGCTTAAATTAGTTTATGCCATGATACGGGCGCTAAAGAAAAGGACGAATATATACGAGATATAACCAATAAAATCCGTATAAAACACCAGACAATGATAAGGGTTAAAAAGGACAGGAAAGTTGTAAATGCTCCATCACTCTAATTCCCACTTTTTGTTGACAAGCGACATTACTAATTTGGTATTTAATCATTTCTTTACTACCTAAGAGATA
Source organism: Sesia apiformis (assembly GCA_914767545.1). Lineage (NCBI taxonomy): Eukaryota > Metazoa > Arthropoda > Insecta > Lepidoptera > Sesiidae > Sesia > Sesia apiformis. The sequence goes on from OU611958.1 coordinate 6,941,221, forward strand.
CGATTCAAATTCATTCAAGACACAAATTTGAAACGAAAATACGAATGTTTGTCGAGCGGTTGACACGGCTGACCACCAGCACACATTGCACCTGTAGAATGCACCTATCTCACCAAAAGATTCAAAAGCGCACACCGTCCAATACTTTTTAGGCTGCGGTCTGACCAAGCATGAGAAACGATGAGCGTTGAACTATTTTCTCGCTCAGAGTTTCAAAGACAGATGGAAACAATAGTTCAACAGTTTCATTGTAAATGAGGGTCCTCACTCTAATATTATCGCCTGGTGAAAAGAAAGCCTTCGCTTTCGCTTCGCTTTCGAAAGAAAGATTTCGCTCAATAACATTCGCGTGCAATGTGACCGTCAACTTCAATTAGTGTGCGGGGACGGAGGCGTCGGAACTCAGTGAGTTGCTTCTAGCTCATCGCAATCGCTCGCGTCACTCGTTCCTCGCCTTACGTCAGTTAGCTTTACTGATGGAACTGTGTACTCGTTCCTCGTTAGTCGTTTATAGTTTGTAGATAATATAGTTTATAGCGGGTGCCCACCGTTTCGCGTTCTTGGTCTAACCGCAGCCTTACAGATCTCTAAAAAACGGGCGACGTTATTTTAATTGACGGTCGGCAGCCTTTAAAAAATAACCTTTGCTGTGAATTATTCGAAGGCTGCTACCGGAATGAGAAATATTTGGACTGCGCTCAGAGTTAGTGGTATGCAAATAATTCAAAGTGACAGTTTGAAGGTTCAGCCAGGGGCATGTTTACGTTCTGCTTATTTAAAAAAATCCTTCTTTGAGTAACAAATAAATCCACTCAATTTATCTGATACTAGCGGTCCTCGCGACTTCATTCTCATGAACATGTGATTCCCGTGAGAATTACAAGTTCATTTCCACGTGAAACAAAATGGATAATAGATGTGGATAACAACTGCCCTAAATGTTAACCCGACACATAAGCTATAACTATCCTCCTTTCATTAAAACTGATTAAATTCATTAAATGGATTTCATTAAAATCCGTCCAGTAGTCAAAGTGTCAAAGTCCAGTAGTCTTCACACAAAGTGTGAAGCGCGTTCAGACAGTCACTTGTTGTTGTTTTGGGCTCTATATCATTCGTATTATATATTGAAATTGCTTTTTTCAAAAAATATTTCTTGTACAGACACGGCTTTTTAAGATTTTATTATAGGTATGTATAGATAGATTATTATAATAGATCTCAAAAAAAACATTTGCTAGTTTCAGTTTTATTGATAAAAATATAGCTGCATTTATTTTCCATGCAAAGTTTAAAAATTCACATCTTGACATCACTGCATCTGGCAAAAAAACCAGGATAGACTGTTCTATTTACGAAACAACATTCAAAAACACATTTCTCATCGACCGATATCGTAATTCGACTTTATTGAGCAGAATTAATAACAAACATGTTATGTATTAGGTATAAATCCGTAAGTATATTCAACCGATAAGGTAAAATGCAACAAATAAAAGCGAATTGTCGTTTTTATTATTCGGATATAGTCTACCTTACGGACGAGTGGGCGTAATCTCGTAGAGGTATTAGGAAAGTTATACGAATCTTAAGCACGAGGGAAACTAACTTGCCCTCCAATATTACGTCCACAAAAACTTTGAAGGCGATGATAACTTTTACTTGTTGGATTTCTTCGTGTATAATACTTCCTTTCTACATGCAATAAAGAAGTGTCACTAACTTTTAAATTTCTAAGAGGTTTGTAAATTATGTTTTTAAATTAACTACCTTTTTATAAAAACAGTCTAAAAACAGCTATAGATTTAAAAATACAGATATATAAATGAAACACTTAAAAAAATCTAGTTTATACATAATGAAAATGTATCAAGTACGACAAATTTACTAGTACACCAATATTTTAAAAATATACTGTTGAGTATTTTTAATTTCAAGCATTTATACCTGTATGTAAGTTCAATTTTGTAAGTTCAATACTTATAAAATTTAAAAATGTAAATAAAACAAAAATTAAAACTTTTTAAAACATATACAAACGTATATTACAGTATACAAGGATAAACTTACGAAGTCGCCGTTCCACGCATTGCACTCATTTTGTCTGTCTCAACTGAACCAGAAACTCTAAGGGAAACTTTTAATAGTTTTTCTTTATTCAATCAACATATTTTTGCTCTTGGACACTTCTCTCGTTTGCCAACAATTTGTTTCGGGGACTTTTTTCCTTCAGCTAACACAGGGGCACCTAACAAAGATGTCGAGGGTACTTTAAAAACTTTCTCTGATCTAGTCTAGACGAAATATTTTCTTATTGACATTGGAATGTTTCATTTCATCTGAAGACAATAAATGCGTTATATTTTTTACATTATCTACGTTCTTCAGTCACAAAAATGTTTACGTTATTGTCACTCTTATTAGAAGTCAATGCTGGATCAATATTTGCAACTGTTATATTGACTTCAATTTTCCTTTGCCGAATATTCAATAAATTAATGTCAATCGCGATGTATTTTCGGTTCAATAATATTTCATAGGCGTGACAGTTACGCCAATTTTCTACGCTCATTTCGGGCTCCACTTACATTCGTTACATCGTCGTGGGATCGCTAATATGCGTGAAGGTGTTAACTTTTTCCTCAAAATATTTTTGAGAAAAAATACGAGGAGATGACTGGCGGCTTATAAGACTCGTTCACTTAGAACATATATAAAGCAAATAGAAAATTCAATCTCAATAGAAATAGAACATATTGTACCTAATTTTAAAAAATCCAACGGCCGTCTGGTAGCGAATGCGTTAAAGCCCCGCCTCTCTGCAATATAGTGCAAAAAAGAGTAAATAAATAAAATCTGTTGAGAAAATATTTAGTACTAGAATAAAAAAAAAACACTAAATATGATCCCATACTAAATGTTATTACGTCGGCAATTGATTAGAAAAGATACTTAGTAGTTATTCTATCAATCGCTCTTCTAATGTATGAAGACAAATTACCAGGTGGAATAGTGCAATTGGAATGGAAAGAAGTAAAAATCAGCGTTGGATAGCTATTGCGGGCTCGTGACTGGAATGCTAAATGAGTAATTTTGAGATTCTCCGAGTGCCCGCTCGGCGAGAGAGCAAATGTCAGCTCCTAATAGCATTGCGAACATGATACGGACGCCGAAGTGTAATCGAAACTTGTTTTCTTGCAAAAATTCAGCTGCTTCTAGCTGGTCGATGTTTGTGTAGTTAACTTTAAATGCATACTTGTTGTTTTTCCACATTTTTTTTATTCATACTTTTTTACAATCCTAGAACAATTCCGTAATCAATATATTTCATAAATGAGTTAAATGTTAATGTGTAATTTTATTTTAAGGAATGTTCATCAGGTATGGTTATATTCTAAGATGTTACGTCTAGTTGTAGGAGACGTCAAAAAACAATTCTATATGGATCTCAGACGAAATTCTAGCCATTAATGAAAGTACGGTAATCCGCTCTGTACGCCACGAAATTGAAACACATCTGCTCAGATACACATCTGATGCAGATACTAATGAAAAAAAAGAATTCTAATATCGATAATTCATACATTTATCTTTCGTTTTTTGTTTTTCATATGTTTATAAAATCATCTACATATCATTAACTAAACTTTTTGCCTGACTTTCCAGTTTTATATTGTTCCTTATCCTGTTAATGATCCGTTGTTTACGTATACATAGTTCATAAGATCACTATTAGTTCCGTGTAATAAGCAAGAATGTCATTAAATTTAAAAATTAATATTTTCGAAGATGATGAATGCTCCCGGACCATCTGTTTAGTGACGCTAAGCAAATAGCGGAACAGATTGTCACGAAACTAACAAATTTAATTACAAAAAATCTGAGTTAGAAGGGAAAATGATTTATAATGTTATTTCGGATACATTTGTAGGAATGTTTATTTAAAAGACGGGAGGTAGACGTGCGCCGGTGTCGGATTTCTTAGCTACTGTCAGCAGCATGTTCAATTCTGAAATGCATTGGCGATCCTGTTTCTACTTCATTGCTATTACAGATCTAGTAAATACAGCGATTTAGAAAAAACTTCTTGGCTTATTCATCCTTTTACCAACTTCTCGATAAATTTTATTTGTCTCCATTGGCTTTTTACTCAATGTGACAACTTACAACTTTATCACAATTCGGCTTTTTGACTTAGCTTTTGGTTCAAGTGGTTAGGTTAGCTTTTGGTTAGGCCTGTGACTTAGCTTTGACTCAATGTCAAATGCGTCGTTTATTATGTATGGATCTGTTCAAATCGAAGTTCAGCAACTACAATAGTGTTAGAACCTACTAGTATAGCATAGCAGTCGTAAGTTACAAACCCATTATTACAACTACGATATTAGAAATGCTATTGTCTATGCAGAATCTTCCTATCCTATGTACATACATAAAAGCGCGAAAAAATATAACTTAATAATAATAATACATAAATATACATATGTATGTATATTTATGTATTATTATTGTTACATTTTTTCACGCTTTTTATTTTCTACTGCACTATTTTTTACTGCACCTGCGGTCCCTTTTATGTATAATCTGGTAGTTGACTGGTAGAGAATGCCTTATATAAGTCCGCCTGTTGTACATATCATTGTGTAGTGAAACTTAAATAAATAAATAAATCCTAGTTTCAGACCGCAGCCTGGTTTTTTTCTTTAAAAGTACCTTTGATACGCTATCGCTGCACTGCTTCGGAATTCACAGCCTGTATACGAACTCCGTTTTACAGTTGGAGCGCACGTGGCCAGGGTTGTCACACAACAAGTCGACCGATCCGTTGGACAAGTGTCCGGTTACTTTCAGCTGGTATGTGCACTGCATCAGCTTTGATTAAACTTGTACAAAATTGAACGTGCTTGGATCAGCAACGTTTTAATGGATTTAGACAACTTGTTTTTCGTGCTGAATCGTTCTGAATTGTATATTTAGAAAAACTTCTAAAGAGTTAGAAGTCTGAGTGTATGTTGATTATATTTTAAAACTTAAATTGTGATTATTTTCACTATTATATGTGGGCAGACCTACCAGGGGTAGATACATGATTGCATATAGATATAATTATAAAACAATTTGTTGTTCTTTTGACAATAACTTTCTTTCCCTACTTTTGACTGCTGGACATTGGTCTTCTCATTCACATTATCTTGTGCATTGCGGTTGTATGACCCTAAAACGCGACGCTGGCCAAGCGGATTGGTAATATTTTTTTTTCGGAATGGCAAAATTTGTGTGGGTCTAATAGCCTTTCAAGAGTCACCGGACATGTATAGTTTAGGGCGAGCGCAGAAGGCGCTCAGCCAGGAGCAAAGAGTGTGTGCAGCAACTTGCCTAAGGGCTCCCCCGCCGGTAGACCGGCAGAAAGAACGGACCTCGGCTTAGGGCGTTGCTTTGGGAGGGTACCGCGGGATGGCGAGTCGATGAGAAGCGCCCAGGCACGTGCCGATACCTAGTAGAAGTGTTGGCTGAAGGCCGGTGTATTCTATTGACTTTGTAAAATCTTTATTCTATTGATACGATATAAAATATCAGTTACATCAGTGTAGTTTGATTGTTAGAATAACGTAAAAATTAACAAGAGAGAATTTGGAAAGTCATTTTACGAGTCAATTTACCGCGTATTGCGCAATAAAAGCAATGTCATTTTGTAAAAGCCTGTTTATTATGATAATCACACCTTACCATCGGTTTATGGGTACTTAGCAGCGTGGTGTCTGGCTACTGAATGATCGAAATGACATCTAAGTATCTTAAAATGCAATAAATTTGAACAAAATATGAGTGTCGTGCGCTACTTTGTTATCATCATTAAGAATGCCTCCAGAAATACTATATTTATCATCGTTTCAAATATTCTATATATATATACGATATATACTATATATATATTCTATAGATATACGATCATTTTTAGTATAATGAAAATGATTTTCATAAAAGTCATAAAAAATTACTTGAAATAATATACTAATGAAATAATATACGAGTCACAATCAATATTTACAAAGATTTTTTATAGTAGAATTATTTAGTTTTTTTATTTCAACTTTGATATTAACTGCATTTCCTTTTTATAAAAAAGGTGGCAGAAGGATCGAAATTGTTAATAAGATAATATAAATAAAATTAAAAACATCATGTCCACTGTTGTTCTTCTGTTGGATCCGATCCACAGGTACAAAGTCGCTCTCTAGTGGAGATTACGTATCAGGAAATATATCACAGGATGCCCTTTGGCCAGGTGAACAGATGACTTAAATAAAATGGTCGGTAATGGCTGGATGACAAGAGTAGCAAACGTGGACACACAAGAGTGGTGGCGTCTTTTAAAAGAGTTAAAAAAATTGGTGGGGGGGGGGGGGTGCATTCTGCATTCCCATACTCGACTGGCCACGTTAACCCTCTCTCACAGAAGACTATCTTGAAGTGTACTACATTTCCAACTTTATAGTACTCGTATTTCCCTAATGTACGTACGTGTTTTGGTAGTCAGTGAGATATACCAGAGCACATTCCCATCCCAGCCTCTTCCTCCCCATTTTCCCAATCCATTCCTTAATCTGCAAAGGTAGGCAGCGCATCCGGGGGCGTGCCACGTTTGTCATTCTGGACTGATGTTGGCATGTATCGCGGATGTCTATGGACGACAGTATCCACTTACCATCAGGTGGACTGTATGCTCGTCTGCCGGTCTTTTTTCTATAAAAAACAAGTTAGAGAGAGAGGTAAAAACGCAACAGTTATAAATAGTAAAAAGGCAATACTAAAAAAGCAAAAGACAGCCTAACAATAAAAATCAGTTGATGACATTTTCAATATATAGTTAAAACTATAAACTAACTGTATTTAAATCATTTTAAATAGTGATGAAGATAATGAGAATCATTTTTACGTCGTAAATTTTGATTGTAATTTCGGAATCTCAATTTTTAGTTCAAGCGACATAGTTTAGAAGTTCCACTATTAATTTTTAGTAGCAGTTTCATCATGCCTCCAGCATTCGACGGTTTTAAAAGCTTTGCTGAAAATTCAGCATTTTAAAGGTAAAAATGAAAAGGCCACTATTCGACCCAAATTGTACACGTAAAGCCAAGCTAACCGTAAACTTCTAGCATTTTATCGAGTTACACGGATGCTTGACCTCTGTAGAATTGACAGATTTTTTCGAAAAACAACCATTTTATTTGAATACCATACGTTAAAATGAAAAAGTATTTTAGTAATACAATATGTCTTCTATTCTCTTGAAATGAAACCAGAACTGAACAAAAACGTCGAAACATACATATTTTTAAATTGATTACAAATACTTGGCCTTTGTTAAAAGAATACTGTAGGTATCTATTGGTTAAATAATTCGACCCACGTATTATTTGCTTATTAACGACATTGTATTTTGCTAACATTATTATTATTAACATAAATCCTATTTTATCATAATTGGAAGACATCAGTGAAATAAAAATGAGTAATATGTTAAAAAGCCTTTGTGCTCTAGTAGGACATTAAGTATAAGCTGATATCTATCGATCGATCTACCAATCGTTCAAGTTATCACTTGGAAGATAGGTATCAAGCTAAGTACTACTAGGGTTTCCCTATTTGCATAGTCGTTAAGTATTGGATGCATCTAAACGCTGAGGAACGCAGCCACCCATATTACTATGATAACAAAGCACAAGTTCACTCAACAAAATCTAATATTTTGCAATAGTTCGAAGGCAAGCGTTTCAGTAAATTGCCTCTCTATATGCAGAAAGCGGCCAAGCCGATTTTCATTAACTGCTTAGAGTTGGTCGTCGGACAAAGAGCGAGTGGTCGCCCTGATATAGACCCGGACACTTTTCAATATTAGGTACAGATAGAAAGAACAGTAAAGATTCTTAATGAAACTCGAAATTTTCGCCTATGATTGATTGAACCACGGATAGTTCTATGAAAAATAGGAATTTTTGTTTACGTAATAACAAAGGCACTATTTGGCTATGACATTCATTTCTCACTATTTATTTATCTCTTACGAATTACTCCAAATTATTTCAGTCTATGTGTGTACATTGTACACACACTTGTACTTGCTGTGTATTTTAATTGTAAATTAATATAAATCTGTTGAAGTTAATGAACTATTTTAATCTATTAATGAACCATTGTACACGAAGATAACTAATAATTAAATGCTAGAGCTCACATATCACGGGTGACACATGCGTTCCCAATTACGCTGATAATTCAATTTTATTTTGACCACAAGATTCTAGTAATTTTTCTAATCATATTTGGTGACTTCGACCGCTCTCTCTCTGTGTCGTACAGTGCCGTCTCAGGTACAGCGAGTCATAAATAGAAGATATCGTATAAAAAGTACTACTGTCTCTAATCTAATGGTGTATTTTTTGTATAAACTTTGTTGCGTATACCGAGGATGGTGAGTGTACGGGCGACGGGTAGTGAAATGAAACTTGAGTCGGGTCGCGGTTAAAACTACGCCCGAGGAGCTTGCCCGTACTGATGGTACACGAACATACAGTCGGATGCCTCTGAGGTGCCGATCAAGATGTGTAGAAGCAGACGTTGAGACACTATTCTTGAGAGCGCGGTGTTACTAGTGAGAGCTGCAGTGATTCAATGTTCAGTTCAGTTCAGTTGCTAAGCTGCCAAGTTGAATTCCCAGTTGCCAGTGATTGCACTCAAACCGGGCCTACTTATATTTCGGATCTAAGTGCCTCAACTAGCTTCTACGGTAGCGAGAGGATTTGTGTATCATCCGACTGGGGGCGCCTCAGGCTATCTTTATTCAATACATACGTGGGAGTGAGACAGCACATGATAAGGACAGACAATTTTTAGACGAGGACAATAATAATAATATTGACGCTTACAGTTTGAGTTCTACAACTCGCGTCTTTTGGAGTTACTTTTAATTTCCGTTGTTGTCTTTATTCATAAAACACATACTACACAAATACCTATACATAAATTCTTAATAACAATAGGACATTAAAACACTCTGTAAATGTACAATCAAATATCACAAAATACAAATGTAAATATACAAATACATCTTACGTTACTAACTCGAGGCGTCATCGTTAACAAACTTGAACAATTGATACGAATGTCTCGCTGCTCCTGAAACATTTAGGGCTTCAATTAAGAAAATGTGCTTTGGGTGGGCGGCGGTCGGCGGAGAGCACTTGACCGAAGCTTTAGCTTGTAAAATGCGTTTAAGCAAATTATCCTTGCAAAATTCCTCCCTTCAGTGTCGTGAAGTGTGTAAAGCGACAGTAAACCATAGTTTAAACAAGCAATTCCTATGTATTGCAGCGACGTTGCATATTAATTTTAGTAGATATAATAGCGTCTGCCCGCTTTAGTGTACGGACATTGTTTTTATAGATCTCCCCTCGATGAGTTTGAACGACAGACATTGTAATACGGGATGTACAAAAGACTATTAGAATCAATGGTTGAGTCAGAGCTACGAACATTAAAAATTTGATAAAAAAATAGGAACATGAGAGGACCAACCGTTACATTATTATTGTGGCTATGCATCGTCAAAAATGTTTTATTCGGTCATATGGCATTTTGAATTTTTTTACCAATATTTCTATTGTCACCCAACCCGTGCCAATTCATAAAAGACCACTCAAAAGGGATCATGGCCCCTACGAGTATATGAATCACAACCGGTTCATATTTCGTGCACACAAATACAGTTCGAGTGCTTATGTGACACCTTTCTGTACTAATTTCTCTGTTAACACAATACCGGTCCCTAAATCATGAATGAACATGAGCGATGAATTAGCCGCATGAAGCAGAAGGGGTGACAGAATGGCCCAACAAATGTTGTTAAAAAAATCGACCCTCTGGTGCCCATTGGCTTATATAAACGGCTTGGTAATTTATAGCCAAATGCCTGAAGGATTTGCGACGATTTCGTGTTAAAAACAAAGCTTGTAATTCTACTGCGCAATAAAATTAGACGTATTGCATGTAACTTTTCAGCTATAATTTGTAAAGGTCAGAGTATTTAGTGATATACGTGCATGCATTTTTATGCAACTTTAAGAAACGTTTAATTTTTATGTAATTTTAACCAAATGAACAACAGTAAGTTAAAGGCTTCGATGAATTCTACGTTTAGTTGTCTTCATACGTGAAGAATATTGAGGATAATGGTATTAATGAAAAATTAAGTTTTGAAGGCCCGCCCTCACGGCCGCAATGAACCAACCTTGAAAACGGAAATAGAACTATAGAATACCCTTCAATAACATTTGGTAATGACGTTTACTGTATAGACATGTTTTAGAGAGTTGTTAAATATTTCTAATAAAATAGATGTAATAATGATTAGGATAAAGAAATCTAAAATCAATATTTTAACTTTATAAAATGTTCAAATATACCAGATGCCTGTCCTCTGCAATACACTCCACCGTATGTCATACACCATAACAATCGCAAAAAATAAACATATTGAGGGCGAGACCACCAACGGCAGGCTTAAACCAGCAAAATCCCATATAATCCTCAACATTGTATATTATGATCGTTGGTCTTAAGTTAGTAATACTGCACATGTGGCGATGATGAGTGGGACAAGAGATAGTGGAACATGTGATCTGGATTAATATTTGACGTTTTTATTGCAGGGTATTAAGCCTTATCAGTTTTTGACAAAGGTGTTTTGGTTTAAATTAACATAAAAATGTTGATTATATTAGGCGTTAAAGTATGAAATTGCCGATTTGTACTGAAAAATTAGAACTCGTTTTTTTCTAAAATGTAACATATTTATTTAATCAAAATATTTACCCTCATTATCTATACATTGTTGCCAATTAATCGGAAGTTCATTTATGCCTTTGCGATAGAACTCTGGGGATGTAGATTCGACAAACTGTGTGAAAGCATTTTGTACTGCCTCTTGGGAAGAAAATTTTTTACCACGTAGAAAATTGTCCAAATCACGAAAAAAATGGTAGTCCGTTGGAGCAAGGTCTGGCGAGTACGGAGGATGACGTAAGGTTTCTAACTGCAGCTCCTGTAGAGTTATAACGGTTTCTCGTGCAGTGTGAGGTCTTGCGTTATCATGGAGCAATAATGGTGAAGATCGATTCACGAGTCGGGGCTGTTTCACTGTTAGTTTCGCCATCATTGTTCGAAGTTCGGCACAGTAAACATCTGCTGTTATTGCTTGACTAGACCTGAGAAAGCTATAGTGAATAACACCATGAATAGACCACCAAACAGTTACCATTACCTTTTTATTGGTAAGCTTTGCCTTAGGGCACTGTTGCGGCGTTTGACCTGGGATCAGCCGTTGCATTTTTCGTTTTCGGTTATCGTAAAGAATCCACTTTTCGTCACAATTCGATCCAATATTCCTTCATTTCTGTACCGATTCAACAAGGCAACGCAAGTTTCAACACGCGTTTCTTTCTGCAGATCAGTCAAATCATGAGGCACCAATTTTTCATATTTTTTTATCTTATTGATTTGATGCAAATGAGTCAATATTGTAGGTAAGGTAACGTTAAACTATGCCGCTAATTCCTGGGTACTCGGATCGGCTTCCACCATCTCCTTCAATTCAGCGTTATTCACCTGTGTGGGCGGTCTTCCATGGTTCGTTCTTCAAGTCGAAGTTTCTATTACGAAAGCGTTTAAACCAAAAACGCACGGTTCGTTCATTAGCAGTCTCCTCTCCAAACGCAGCATTGATATTGCGAGCCGTTTCTGCCGCGTTAGTTCCGCGTCGGAACTCGTATTCAAAGATTACTCGGATTTTCGAAGTATCCATCTTTCCTGTCTAAGCTGAATAAAAAAAACAATTGAAGGTCGAAGATCGAATGTTGCACATTTTTTAAAACAAGAACCTCATAGGTACCATGTGAAAAAAGTTTTACTCGAAAATCTCACTCCATGAGGGTTTTATGTCAATTCAAAGTATCTATTACTATAAAACGGCAATTTCATACTTTAACCCCTATTATATTTATGAGAATGTAGGTATTTATTGACTTGTTATTTTATTTAGTGATATATGTATATATTTGTGATATATGTAAATCCGCACTGGAAATTTTGGCAATAGACAAATCAGCACTTTTGAAGGAGGAATAAAATCTATTTAGTATAAATAGTTTGTCTTTAATAAGTATTTTAAGTGGCGCAACAATGAATAATCCGTCACCCTCATCTTAAATTTCCCAACTGTCCTCGCATATCCATACTCCGTGAAATATGTGTCGCCGGCCAGTTTTCGCACGAACGTTTAGGGATTGCGCGCGCGCGCCGTTTTACTGACTACCCAATAATTAGCTTTCTCTAATTAGTTACGATTAAGGGGTATTATTAAAACGTGCGGTATCGGCCCTGGGCCCTAAATAACCCTAAATAATATAAATATTTCAAAGATGAATTTAAACGATTCATAATAATCGTTCTCACTGGTTCTTGAAAATTATTGCTTTGTACCTTACGGTAACGGAAAATTTTCATGAACGAAATTTGTTCAAGGCCATGCTCACACTTACTACTCTCGCACTCTCATAAAAATATCGCCTCTATAAAAAGCTTTCTCAAGCAATTTCAATTGTCACCCTCAATCTCAACGAATGACTATTGCATGTTCAAAATTATAAATCAATTTTCCATTTAAATCGCTTGCAATTAAAATAATTGCATTGAATGTGTATTGTATTGTTATAAGTTTGATGACACATCATGTCTGGAAGCTATTATTGTCTAGTGTGTCGACCATATACGTGTGTCGATGAGGATTGTAATACATAATAAGGTGTCATCAACGAATACGGTGTTACGTATTTGCAATAGCAAATACATAACATCTTATTCGTGTCATTACATTGAAGTTAGATTTTTTAATCATTCATTATCAGTTCGTGTTAATAATACGGTACATAGAGGCAGAGCATCGAAATAAAAGGTCATAAGTTCACCGCAAAAGCGGTGATAGTTTAGAGATCTATTCTCAACTCACATTCGTGAGGTCGTCAGTCCAAACCTTGGCCCGTACCACTAAGTTTCGACTTAATTGAGGATTTTTCAATTATCATTAGAATTTATAATCTGATATTGAGCGATCTATAGACTTTATCTCGTTCAGATGTTTCCTGCCACTTTCTTCAAGTCATCCATCCTTTAGACCTGGGGTCGGCGCTTTACCGGACGTGGTCTTTAATGCGAGTATGCATTTACTCCAACAATTGTACATAGGTTCTACAACAGAATATGTTGCCGGCTCTTTGCTAATTCAGATTGTTATTTTTTGAATTATGTCGACGACTTTGGTTCTTTGACGAATAGCCTCGACCCAATTTTTATCCTTCACAGAAACATCCGTAGCTCGCTAAACCACTTTCAATTTGTGAACCAGCCTCATAGGTAGTAGTGTCCATGTCTCAACGCCTTTCGTGTGTTTTCTTTAGTTTCTATAGTGTCTTTTTACCTACAATATGGTCTAGGTGCACGACAGTGAATCAGGCTGAGTTCACAAGAAACGCGACCGGTGGCACTGTCGTACATCTATTTACATTTTCTTATCACTAATTCTAAATTCTTATCATTCCTTCTTCTACTGCCGCTTATAATCTCTGCTTATACATATATTTTTAATAGAAATTAGGTGACAGACGAGCATACAGTCCACCTGGTGGGGAGTGAATACCATTGTCCATAGACATCTGCGGTAAATGCCAACATCGGTCCAGAATGACAAACGTTGGCACGTCCTCGGATGCTCTGCCTACCTTTGTTAATATAGGAACGGATTTGGAGAAAGGGTTGGAAAATGGGGAGGTATAGGATGGGATGGGAATGGGCTCTGGCATATCTCAATCACTATCCAAACACGTACGTCCATTGGGGAAATACGATAAAGTAAAAAATGTAGGAATTATTTCCACATAAGCACAGTACATATGCCATAACTTATAGTCATATGCTCCATAGGATCTTTCGTTTTTATACATCAATAAATAATTATTTAAGTTTATTGCAGTACAAAAATATATCAAATGTGGTCGATATTATTTATATGTGTTATCGGAAATTTATTATTTTATGATCATAAACAAAATGTATGCTCACAAACAAATTACTGCAATATAAATGTGGATCAGAAAACTGCACTTAATGTAACACATTTGTATCGTGCGTGCCTCAAGATTTTTTGTAACCAAACTAAGCTTAGGGTGACGTTACACAAATAAAAAGTTACAAATTGACGTTTCCGTCCGTTCCCGGGTCGCGGAGATGAAGTAGTTACATTATTATTATTATTATTATTATTGAAGACAGTTGGGTCATACTCATCAGCCACATCCACAGAAAATCAGTCGGATTGTTCGACTATATTTTTAAAAATATTAAATTCAAATACATTATAAAAAGTTATCTTTAAAAACAAAGGTCGCACTAAGTAAAGATGCAAAAAAGGTTGTTCTGATTTATTTGTCAGTAAAAAATTACAAACAAGTTAAATTAAGTAAAGTAACGAAAATTAAGTAACGAAACTACATTATGATATGTACAGTTCTTTACCAGTTTATAGTTTATGCGATACATTCACATTATTACTTCATTTGCACTTTTTGAACGATCTATATTTATTTATCTAACAGTGTTTAGTCTTTTAATAAAAACAAAATTTAATATTATGTATTTAGATGAAAATTAATAGTTAATTATTTTTTCAACAAAAGTAGACCATTATTCTGTATAATATTAAATGTGTACACAATTTTTAATATCAGAACAAACAGAGCCTAAGTCCAATATGACCTGGTCGCAGATCCGCTCTTGGTATTTTTAATAACAATCCCCAAGTTAATGGCAATGTAAACGAGGCAGCCCTGTGTAAATACAACATTCAAACAATGGGACCGTGCAAAATTAACTACAGAGTCAAAAAGTTGGTTAGAAGAGACAAAGAAAAATTAAACACTGGCAAAGCTACTTACTCGGTCAGTTCTGTAGAACAATATATTATATAAAGGATACGTAAAGTTATCGGCTTCTAAAATGTTGTTTTACCTTTTCGATTTAATTCGACACAGTACTACAAAAAAGGTGGAAATGAAAAGAGAAATTGAGGGACAGCTAATGAAAACATTTATTTTTTGTAACGAATTGATATGTGATGTCACTGAAGAAATATATAAAGATGTGCCATACAATGATTTTGTTAGACTGTAATAAGAAATGGGTGGTTTTCTTGACCTGCACAAACTGGTAAGTGGTCCATTTGCTGCAGTAATGTGGGTAAAACTTATAGAAAATATTATTTTCGTTAAAATGTCGTTTGGCTAGATAGGTAATACTTTAATACTACCCTTAACTGCAATTCCTAATTTACTTCTTTATTTCCTCAACTCAACTTTAATGGGCTCATAGAAAATACTTTAAGGAATTACGGTGGCATTTTGTACTACTGGATGCTTACCTATGAAATGATCGATTTTATTACTGGCCACTATGAGTTTCGATATCTTCTGTTATAATTCGAATTTCAAAGTAAAACAAAATGCGTCTAATAGCTACGATGTTCTTATTTCAAAATCAGTATTTCATTTGTTTTCCTATACCTCAATTTTGTTCATGTGATTGTTTTGAAAATAATATGGATAAATTGAAAATTCGTGCTAGTTTTGAATATGAGTTTCGTCGCGGCACCAACGCAAGTCAGACAGCTCACAATGTGAGTGTGTGATCAATAGTGTGTATGGGCCAAACACCACAAACTATCGCACCGTGCGTCGATGGTTTGAACGTACGGAAGGTACTGGAAGGTACTGAAAATTTCGATCTTCAGAATGATCCCGTATCAGTACGTTCGTATCAGTGGCTGGATCCAGGCTGGATTACCCTACAATGTCCAAAACGCAAGATAACTAAGAAAAAGCTACTATTATTAGTTTGGTGGGCCTGTGCCAGTGCAAGCCGATTAAACGATTGATGCAGATGTGTACTGTAAGGAGCAGTAGACGACGATGGAAAAGCTGGCAACAAAGCAACCAAATTTGGTCAATCGCTCATCTACACTTCTTTTTCATGATAATGCCCGCCCTCATACTTCTCATACGACAGTTTTAAAATTTCAAGAGTTGGACCTGAAGACTCTCCCTCACCCACCATATTCACCGGACCTTGCCGGAGCAAGGTCGGAACATATTTTCATTTCTTTCGAAATTTTGGCAGCTTTGTGCAAGGAAAAAAATTTGATTCTGAAGTAGCTGTGATTAGGGCTTTTGAAGAATTCATTGATACCCGTCGACGAGACTTTTGCAGGAGTGGCGTCAATCAGCTGCCCGTGAGGTGGCGAACGTGTATAGATAATATGGGTCAATATTTCGACTAAAATTTTTTTTTCAGTAACAAATTTTTCGACTAAAATTTTGGTCACACGAATCGGTCGTTTCATAAAAATTCATATCACCTAATATACTCGTAATTAGGAAAAAAATTGACTTATACAAACGCCACTTCATATTACTTCTTACATCTACTCTGTAATAAAAATACGCTTTATAAAGTTCAACCATTAAGATAATTATAGTTCACTTGAAAACTGGGTTAAGTCTTCATAATATTATTAGGTAAAATTCCTGCAATATATTGATGCTGTGTAAAAATAGTACCTCTTGTTTGTGCAAACCATTTCCAAAGTTTACGTTAGAAATTTATGCACCCTCAGCGATTGTATAGTAATAAGTGTAGGTTACATGCCCCATTTGGATGCTTCCTGTTGATTTTGAACATAAAAGATATAATCTACCGCATCGGTGTAAAATAACCGTATTTTTCTTTTGTGTTATGATTCAAAACCAACCCTTTTGAACAGCGGGCGCTCATTCAGATTTTGTACTCTCGGTTGAGTAATAACTCAGTAAGTACAGTGTGTGTGGTTGTACTTATTATGATTACGGTATTTAGCTGTTATGTAAACGTACTTTTGCGTAGTATTTTACCCATTTATACAGTCAATGTTGTTTATTATAAGTTTCGTGAATCATGACCCTTGACCTTGCATGATCGTGACATTTAATAAATGTTTCATAGTACACATTTAAGGACTTTGCTGAAGGTAGTAGAGAGGAAATTACTTTGAATTAATAATGTTTGCAATGAGAAAGTAAGAAATTTATTTTATTGATTTATTATTTATTTTATTGATAATTTTATTTTATTGACATATCAAGGACAACATGAAATGAAAGGCGATTATAAATAATATAATTGTTGTGTTAATCGCCACCTATTCAGCATATGTCGCAGAGTGAACCGTAACGTTAATTTTCAGTTGAAGACCACGACAC
Organism: Sesia apiformis; assembly: GCA_914767545.1. Classification (NCBI taxonomy): domain Eukaryota; kingdom Metazoa; phylum Arthropoda; class Insecta; order Lepidoptera; family Sesiidae; genus Sesia; species Sesia apiformis. The sequence goes on from OU611958.1 coordinate 6,958,620, forward strand.
CCGCACCCGGTGACCACGGACTGCCCACAGTAGAATGATTTTCGTATTATAAACATTTCGCTAAATATTTATTGTATTAAAGTGTTTACGTCAAACCGAGAGTTGCACATTGAATAAAAAGGTGGATAACCAAACAACAATTTAAATGCAGTTCCACGGAATACTGAATCTAATTTTCATATTCCAAGCACTTATCAACATAGTAATCCGAAGTGCATAACACGTGCACTTAGTGAATGCACAGTTTACGCGTGTACAACGTCGTGTTAGCCGATTATTATGTGTGAAACACTAGAGTGGAATTATGGACGCCTTAAAACGGCTCGAAACGCTCGCACTGTCTGTCTATCGACACGCGGCGTCGGATCAGATAACGTGGAAAGGAATTTTATATTTATCTAGTTGCATATGCCCCGCCCCATTTAAAATACCCGGATGCAATTGGTCGAATATTTAAAAGTAATAAACATTTATTTGTATTGCACTTGTGAACTTAAACAAAGATCAAGTTCGGTGTAGGTTCTGTGAAATGGAGTTTCTGGTCTTCCATCGGGCGTGTCTTCCATAAGGTAAAGCCGGTTAGGTACGGCACGAGAACGGGCTCAGTGAGCACTAACCCTGCCGTTGGGCAAGTAAGAGGAGGACTTTGTCTCCTCTGCCATCGTCGTACATCGTAATCCCGTCTAGATGGGACCGTGGGTCTTGGCTTAACCGTCCAGACCACGAGTCCCAAAACTTGCACCAGATGGCCGGCTCTGGGATGTCGCCCTGCCTCCCAGTGGTATTAGGGTTAGCCAGGACCGGTTACGGTTATGGTTCACAACAGAACACAGTTCAAAACTTTTATGTTTGATTAAAATGTTAAATTTGGTAAAAGTTTGGTTTCGTTAGTCTGGTCTGGTTGGCTGCACACTGGTTAAAATGTTACATAAAATCCTAGTGCAGGTTTTCCGATTACATTGCAATAAATCGCTTATGCGTCAAGAGCTTTTTTTCCTTAATCGACTTCAAAATAAGAGAATTGCAGATATACTCGTAAAGGTTGGCAGCGATTTCAAGAAATCGCAATATGATACACAAAGTCTTTTAATATAAAATGTATAAAAGAATAAACATAAAAATGCATCTTTGGAGTCCATTTTTTGTTTTTGGTCTGTATTCCTAACATAATTTAATAAGTAGAAAACTAAATCTCTAAATTTCAAAGAACCAACAAAAATATCTGAACAAAAATTTATTTATCTATCTATACTAATATAATAAAAAGGTAAAATTGTATGTTTGGGGGTAATCTCTGGAACTACTGAATCGATTTCAAAAATTCTTTCACAAATAAGAAGCTACATTATCGGTGTCTAATATAGGCTATATTTTTTTAGAAATATTGAAAAAAAAAAACTTATAAACCGAAGCGAGACGAAGGCGGGTCGCTAGTAAAAAATAAAGCCACAGACAGACAACATATAGTTATAACAAACACCTATTGTGTCAGCGGTTAATGATAGAAACATAAATAGAGATATCATACGAATTTTATTAAAAACAACAAAACGTGTTCCATCTCCATACTAACTTCACCCTAAACGGAACAGCTAAGTGCGGTATAAGTAATTATTACACAATAACGTTCCGGGAATCGCTGTTCCGAGGAACGCTTCCTGTTCCTCCACTGGGAGAACCACTTTACTAAACCAATGTGTTCGCTGTTGAGTACAAGTGGATTTGGCTGTCGGAGTTACTGGCAGACATTGTGGTTTTATCTCATAAATTTTATTGCCATTCCAAGTATAGACGCTGGCACTTCACAGTCGTGTGAATTTTATTGGACCCATGTTTGTATAAAATCACTGACGCTAATTTTACACTATGAAATAAACTGCCCGACTGTTGTAATAAAATTATAATATAATTAAATAACTAAAGATGTCCTAGCATTTTCGTTTTTTAAAGAATGTCTTTTAATAGAATGTTCCCCTAATTCTCATTAAAACTTTTTTCTTAGACGATAAGTTAGTAACGACAAAGACAGATGTTAGTATATCAGTTATAGTTTTCACAGAACAAACAACCACTTGAAACGTGAGGATATTTACACTATCCAGATCTTTAAGCCAATAATTTTGCTTGTAAGGACGTAAGTGCATCCCAAAAAGGCAAGGTATCATAAAAAATATGCCAGTGGGATTAGCGGCTGCGCGTGAGTACTTGAAAACAGATGTTTATTTCAACCACGTGCTCATGGCATTGAAAAAACCACTTTACAATATTAGGTGATAAGTTAATTATTAAGACAGATGACCAAATATAGATGAGGAAATAGTTATATCTAACTGATGGATGAAGATTGTATGATCCAAATAGGTTTGTCTTTTTTTAACATAAGCAGAGAGAGCCACTGCCGGTAACCCGGTTGAAACGTCGAGTAAAATAAAACAAATTGATTTAAGTGTTTGACGTCAATTTAGTATATAAATACGAGAATGTGTTTAAAATTCGAAAATCTAAAAAAGGTGTAAGTATTAATCTAGGGGATTAAGAAAGTAATAAAGTTGTGAGTAAGTAAAAAGGTTATAAGTATAACTCTGGAATTTAAAAATTGATAAATGGAGTATGTGTATGTAATTGGAGTATGGAGAAATACCGCGTTGTGGTATATGGCCAGAAACTCCCTATTGATTTACTAGGGAAGGTCTGTGCCCTGAAATGGGAAATTGAAGGCTGATATAGAAAGTAAACTTTTTATCCCGGTATACTTTTTATTTCCCATCCCATTCCCATGAGGAAAACTCACCGCCTTTTTTCTAAACCCCCATAGCTAGGCGGTGCAGGAGACGTGCTAACGTCTGTCATTCTTGAGTAATGTTGACATACTCTAAAATTATTTTTGTAATATCGCTGAAGCAAAAAAAGGAAGAATAATATCTCGTTAAAGACGCTCCAGTTCACAGTTTAAAATATATCCAAAACGAGATTTCTCTGCAGAGGAACCATAACAAAATTATGCAAGGCTTGTGAAACAACAAAGCGGACTGAACCACATGGGCCCCCGTTGAAGTAACCCTTAATACAAAGTTACATTAACTGCTTATATGCAGAAACATGGCTACAACGTCTGTTATACGGATCCATTGTGGAAGTTGTATGTTATTAAGCCTCGGGCTGTTCTATTTCAATAGTGTTGTATGGAGCTAATTGTTAATAACATATGCAGGATTACGGTTTAAATTGAACGGGATGTCATGAAATCAGTATCATTTGTAATTTGTAATTAGATCAGTGACATATATTGTCAAGTTCAATACTAGTTGTGGCCGCGACTTCATTCGTTATATTTTAGAGTATTGTCGATTCTAATTTCGCAAATATTAAGACTAGAGAAATCATAAAAGCTTTTATTTTAGGCCAATACATTTCAAATTATATTGTTATTAACGACATAAAAACTACATTAGTAGTAAAAAGCGACAAGAGGAAAGGAGATTAAAGTGTTGTGTTAAACGCCGTGCATGTTTTGTGCGCACTGTGTCGACACTGTGTTCCTACAGACTGATAAATCAAGACAAAAACAATAGGTACTTTCAAAGTAAAGTACCTATATAGCAATGTTATAATATCAGTAGCAATTGTAAAAAAGAATACAGGGTGTGACCAATTAATCCTCGAAGTCCAAACACATGGATTCATGATTCTGAATTTCATCCATGACTGAGTTAATTGATATGAAAATATTAAGAAACTTTTTTGCAATAAATCGATTATTATTTTTTATTTAAAAAACTTTATTGCACATTATGGTACAAAAGGCGAGCTTAATGCCTTAAGGCATTCTGTACCAACTAACCTTTGGGTTAATCAGAGAGATACATTGGGAGGTGCGATGAGAGTTATAAATATATAACTTTAACTACAAACAGACTAATAATTTACCTATAAATAAATATACCTACATGATTAATAAAATTGTGTAGGGGAAGAGTGCATGCTGCATTCCCACAGCCACTGGGCGCACTCGATGTCGCGGATGTCTATGGACGACAGTATCCACTTACCATCAGGCGAACTGTATGCTCGCCTGCTGCCTTTTTCTATATATAAAAAGAAAGAATACATATAATGTCAATATCATACAATTATTTACCATTTCTGTATTTTTCATACATATCTGTTAAATGAAAGTCCAATAGGTTGTACTCGGGAAATCATGTGCAAAATACCTTATTTCAGCCTTTGGGAATTGATACGTTACTCTCTTTACATTTACGGTACCTATAGAACTCGAAGTCTGTTGTGTATAACAAAAGTAGATCCCAAAGCGTAATTTTAACAAAACAAACGCTCGAGACACCGCTCCAGGCTCAAAACAACACACAGCTAAAGAATATTGATTGGTAAAAACACAAAGTTGCGTTTTTCGTTAATCCCAGAACAAACCTGAAGTGTCCCGAATCGGGTCTTTTTGTCGACACGATTAAGGCACATAACTCACGTTAATACAGGCCCGGGGCGTAGCTGGTAAGTACCCGTGTATCTGCAAATAACGTTGAAGTATTCCATTATATTGAATCCTTGCCTGGGGCGGAGGGGCGTCCGGCTCTAATAAACAAGACAATAATTCGAACAGCGTTGGTATAGACGGATACTTGTTTGTTCAGACGTCCTCCAGCTAGACATAATCATATATAATACATTGATTTGGATACGTTTTGACAATAAAATCTAGTAAATAAAGAGCTAACAATAAAGTGATGATAGATATCGAACTGTTAGGAAAGTTAGGTAGATTTCGAACAAATATGTAGACACAATCATTTATATATTTACGAGTATATATCTACAAGGCGCATTTGTTAACGCATTGAAATTGGCATAAAAATAGTTGGGGTCTATATTTCAGTTAAATTCGTTGATAAAATAAAATAAATAAAATAAGTCAAATCGCTGCCGTAGTTCTAAAATTAAGAGGTGTTAACTTTTAAAAATAATCCCAAATAAAAGATTTGGACATTTATACAAAGAAATTATATGTCGTTGAATATGGCCAATAAAGCTCAACCTTTAAATATATTGTAAATTGAAGGTTTTTGTTTACCTTTTATTTCTTTTCGTACAAAACGCTAAAGTTTTAAAAGTTATAAAGCTCTGTAACTTTTGTCTAAACGCTTTGTTTCTAAAACGTTAAAAAAATAGGAAAATCAGATTGGTTCCTGTGATCGGCGTTTATTAATTAGAAAGATTGTAGAAAAGAATATCAGAAGACAAATGAAATTAGTATTTCCTGTTCCCAAAATAATAATAACTTACATATATTGATGAACCTTATTTGCTCGTTTCCGTTAAATAATTCACTAGACTTATTATTTGAACTAGCTTGTATCGTGGAATAGTAGCGGAATAATTACGTACAGCGTCAAAGAGGAAGTATATAGCGTAAGTTCGTACAAGGGAGTTCAGTGTTTACCCGCGTATGCTAATAGTAGTGAGTTAATCATTCATATTACCTTTCTAGATATTACCTTTCTCAAATGAATAGTGAAAACCAGCTTTAACGAATTAAACTTAATGGAAAATATCTAATAATATTAGAGCCTTACCTATGAAATTGCCTTACCTATGAAAGGTGTCTTCAATTTCGGATACAAGTCTAATGCGGCTCTTTCTACTTCGACCTGTGGGATGTTGGCGCGGCCTCTATATATGGCATCTCCAGTACTGTTATCTGAATAGTTACGTAAGTTACCAATTTTCAACAGATCGCTGATATTTTTTTTTTTTTTTTATAGACTAGGGGGCGGACGAGCAAGCGGTCCCACGTGATGGTAAGTGTTACCGCCGCCCATGGGCACCTGCAACACCAGGGGGCATGCGGGCGCGCCGCCGACCTTGCAAAATCCTATTCACAGCTCTCTTGAAGAACCCCATATCGTAGCTCAATGGAAAGACCTCTTGAGGCAGTTCGTTCCATAGCCTACGGGTTCGCGGTATAAAATAGTTTTTGGACCGCATAGTGCGCGACACCTCCGTATCGAGGAAATGCGGATGGACCGCACTTCTGTGACGGGAGGTGCGGTTGTAGAAACCCGAGGTGGGAATTATATTAAACAATTCTTCAGAGCATTCCCCATTGTACAGGCGGTAGAACACACAGAGAGACGCAACGTCTCTCCGAATGCTGAGGGATTCTAAACCGCCCGTGAGAGTGGGATCGTCGACAATACGAACAGCACGTCGTTGGATTGAGTCAAATGGGTCCAATTGGTATTTCGGTGCGCCGGCCCAGAGATGAGAGCAGTACTCCATATGGGGCCTCACCTGAGCTTTGTAAAGCATAAGGAGTTGCCCAGGTTTGAAGTACCGCTTCGCTCTGTTCAGCACACCGAGCTTTTTGGAGGCCATTTTGGCCTTATTTTCCAGATGACCCCTAAATTCGACTTTGCTGGAGATGTCGATACCAAGGATCCCGATACTCCCCAAGATCTTAAGAGGTATGCTCTGAAAGCGAGGTGCTACAACAAAAGGGGTTTTTTTAGCGGTGAATGCACAGACTTGCGTCTTACTGGGGTTGAAATCCACTAGGTTCATAGAACCCCAAATCGAGACTAGATCTAAAGAGTCTTCGATTTCAGACACAAGCCTGGCGCGACTCTCTTCCACTTCGACCCGAGGGATGTTGGCGCGGCCCCTGTACAAGGCGTCTCCAGTACTGTCATCTGCATAGTAACGTATGTCACCAATTTGCAACAGGTCGTTGATATGCAGAAGGAACAAAGTTGGGGATAGCACGGAGCCTAGCGGAGCGCCAGCATTAATAGATATGGTGTCGGAGCAGCTACCGTCAATAACGAGTTTGATGCTCTTCCCAGTCAGGAAGCTGGCAACCCATTCGCATAACCCCTCAGGTAATACGAAAGACGGTGGTTTGGAAAGTGGCGCTTTATATATAACTAAATTTTCCAGAAAAACTTTGACCCTCGTTACCTCGAAATTGACTTTTTATGTAAATTATTACGAAAAGAATTATATCAAAGGATAGCGAGTACTTTGTGTTGCGTGAATAACTTAAATTGCTCTGTATTGCCAATAAAATTATTTTCGCACAAAGAAGGCATTACATTAATAAGGTTAGAGAAATTCTGTTTGTAAATGACGATGCCTTTGATAAAGTTAATAAGGTCAAACAGTAACTATATTATTGGATTAGGCATTTACTTAAATTAATATTGAGGCAAAGGGGCTTTCGATGTTTACTAAACATTAGAATTAGGTACACTGTCATTGTAAAAAAGGTCAAACAATAACGATATTATTCGATTAGAAATTTACTGTAGAATAATGTTGACAGATACATAGATAAACTCATTATTATACATCACTACCTGTTGCAAATACACAATCTATATAAGTAACACGAAAAGTACAACAGGCGGCCTTATTACCGAATCGATCTCTTCCAGGCAACCTTTGGATGATAAGGAAAACTGATAACAATATCAAAAATTTTGATGTAAGGGGACTGTCGATATTTCGGAACATAAGAATTAGGGGAAGAATTAGACAAAGTTAGAATCAAATTGATAAGAGATTTACAATCATTCGACTTTCATCTTTATTTCAGTGAAGTTAATTTTTGTGACGTTATCTAAGCAATAGGGACCTTATTTTGAAATTATTGTATAATTAGTTTATCTATTAATTATCATGTCTATATTTTATTGTCGAAATGGATCTATTGTGCCGGGGGGTGGTGTCGGCTGGTTATAATATAGCACCAACCCATCTCTTCCCGCGGGTGTCGTGTCATGACGACTACGGGATAACGAAGCGGCTACCACAATCCCTGAGGAACAACACTAGCTCTAATAGAGTGGAGATGGTGTGTCTGACACTTGACTGTTCCGTTCGGGCCGTGTCGGACAGCGGGGACCTCGCGTCCGACCTCCGTTCAAATGTTTCTAGAAAGCCGACGGACACGAAACCAAAGCCATGAGATGTAACCCACGCGGAATCGTAGAACAATCTGTTGTCGAAAATGACTTGTTTATGAATTGGGCCACAAAAGTTATTATTTCTTTCAAATAAATCTTAATGTACTTCGTGACATTGAAAACAATAAATAAACAAAATTTGTATGAAGTCTAAGTTTTTGTGTCTTAAGATCGGGTTTCATAGAATCGCATAGTAATAATAACTTAATTTGCCTTTATTATACAAAAAAGTGTTAGTAACCAATGAAAGTAATATATTCCATTTTAAAAACGTTATAAAATCAACATAGGGTACAACTAATGACAATCATACAATTGTTCTCAGCAAATATTATGTCAAATTGTGCATAGTTGATAATAATTTCAATGCCTGGGTTGTTATCATCGGAATTTAAGTCAAAAGTCGTATGCAATAAAGATATTTTTATATTATCTATTTGGGACAGATCATCAGTTAATTGAGAATCGTCTTCGAAATCATTCATACACGTTTAAGAAATTAAATTACAAATTGCTTTAAAATTAAATTACATATTACGAATTTAGAACAAAAAGACGGAAAATGCACCAGCGTATTTGCTGCACTTGCCAAACACGTGCTATAACTGAGCTAAGGTAACGAGGGCGTGGTAGGATTATGCATCTCGGATGCACGGAAGAGGGTGTCCGACAGCGTGACCTCGCGGCCCCCGCGGTTGAGACTATTAAAGGAGTTCCGTACAGGCCGTGTCGGACACGGGTGGGCGAGAGTTGTTTTGTTCACAAATATACATTGTTATATCTCATTATTGTAATGAAACCAGCGTTGAAAATTGACAGTTTTGCAATTATTCAATTGGCCAAAACGGAAAGTACATTGTCGGATACCGTGTGCCCGTCACAGCGCTCAAAGTATTAAGATATATCATTAAAAATATGTAATTCTTTTTAAAACTTCAATTCAATTCAGTTCAATTCAGTCTCAATATTTGAGAAACTAAAACCAACAATTGAAACTCTTTTCTCAGATAATTTTATGCATTTTGAATTTTATTATGCATTATTAACATTAATTAACCATATTATTTAATAAACATTTGTATACGTAAATAATTGTACATATACAAATGTTTATTAAATAATATGGACGGCCGTTCACATCAAAACATAAAGAGGAACAAGCTGCAATAAAGACGTTAGCCGCAGGCTAAGGCCGCTTGACCATCTGCTGACTGCTGACACATTGCATACACTTACGAGGAAGCGGATATAAGAAACTTTACACACTCCTCGTTCTTCTGTTAACAACTAGAATTCTCGGTAACAAAGAGTTCTCGTTCTTCCGACTTTGAATGAATGTTAAGTAGCCCAATCATTTTACAATCTAGAAATTCAATTTTTCTTTACTTTAATGTAAAAAGAACATATAACTGGAAAAGCAGTGGGTGGGGAAAAGCGTTGAAGATTGTGTAGCCTTGTAAGAGGTCTATACAATATAGCAGTGAAGACACATACTTCAATGGTATGGTCTATACCATATTTTTATGGTTAAATAAACACTACCATAATTTCACCTATGGTACCTACTTGAAATTTGGTGGTGTTTATTGAGTGGTCATATAAAATACTATTAAGGATCGGTAAAAATGTAATGAACACGTAAGAACAAAACGCTTATCGCTCCTCTTGTTAACCATTTCAGTATTATTCCTGTTATAAACTCATGTTCCAGGCAACGGGGGCTTCCATTAACTTTCGAATGTCCCTTAAATATCTTTATTAGCGTCATAATGGTAGTAATTCATTTATTTGATGTTAATAAGTGAAAATCATTGCGATTCAAATTTAAGCAACTTCATAGTTAAATTACTAATAAAATAATGGCTTGTATTTAAGCGAGCGGAAACAATTGACTAATTAAGCAGTCAACAAAATAACCTATTTTTAAAGAACCATAATAAATAATTTTAAATTACCATAAAAATAATTGTCATCACCGACGAAGACACCTATCTTCTTATTGTCACCAGAGACCCTAAACCTAACCCATCTTTGAATTTCCTACCATCGGTTTTCTACGCAATCAGTATTTTTTGCTGATCATTAAACTATTTCTCTAAAATAATTGTTGTGAAGGAATTGAAAACATGAGGAGACACCTTTTTCGATCTCTTTCCAAATAAATATCTTTCATAACAATACCTATCTTATATCTATTTCACATTTTGCAAGAGTAACCAAAAATAGAGGCTACAGCGAATAACAAAAACAAAAACAACATTACCTGCCGCAAAAACAATCCAGTGTTATTTTTTCCAACCACGTTGGCAACTAAAGTATATTTTACTGGGCGAATCTGAGAATATTCTAGCTCATCTCATATCGTATTCATTAGATTTCATTTGTCAGCGCCTTTTCTTTGATGAATTCACAGCACACGCAATTTGTTTATAGTCGTCCGCGAACTATTTCTGGTGAAGTTGGACGTAGAAATATAAATGCAATTATTCTCATGTTAAGGTTACTCGTATTTGCAGAAAATAGTTGTGTATGATTCGTTTTACTTGCCGAGTTTTCTTGTTCTGTTTTATAATAGGCAGGCAGTGTTTTGTTTATTCTTGAGCTATTCTATGACTTATTGTGATTTTGGCCACGTGACTACCACGTGCCCCCCCCCCCCCCTCATCTTGCGCTTATATCAACCCTAAAAAATAACATTGAAAAATATGATTCTTACGCGATTTTGAATAAGTAGACATTTTTGATTGTATTTGTTGTGTTCGTATCACATTTATACTCCATTTGCCAAGCACAGTCTAAACAAAAAAAAATATTAACAAAATTAATTTAGGGTGAGTAAATATTAACAGAATTATTTATTTTTTAAAACATTTCTTCATATTTTTCTGATTAAAAGGAACAAATTGAAGACATGTGCACTAGTAAAATATATGAAACAGAAAACCCAAGTAAAACAAAGGAAATCTTTTAAGAATCAAACTCCTTTCCGCGCCGATCTCATATTTCATCAGAATAAAACAACATTGTCGGCCAAAGGCGCCTTTGTGAGCAAACAAGGTTATCCTACGGTCTTACTTGGAAACTTCAATAATCATTGACAAAATCCTTCACGGACCGTCTCACCTTTGCTTTGCGAGTGAAATAGGTAATTTCATTATTTTCAAAAAATTCTACTGGAACGTTGTATTCCTTTTACACTATACATACTATTTACGATTTACGATAACAATACTATTTACGATTTACGATAACAATACTATTTACGATTTACGATAACAATACTATTTACGATTTTTTGTTTCTATTTGATTATCAATGCAATTTCTAATTAGAATTCACACTAATAATTGTTATAATTTTAATCAAATTTAATACAATAGGTAACTGTCAAATCTTTACAATTATACTGAAGTAACAACTTTAACCCGGCGTCATGGGGGTTGGGTCAAAATGACCCGCCAGTTTTTTGTTTGCCTATAATTTTAAAACTACGCATGCGACGTTGCTGCTCTTCTCAGTAGCTGGAATTGTTGAGTTCTTCTATACAGATTTGATGAGAAATCAGTCGGGCAGCAACCGTGCTAGGAGCTACACTTGCCTTAAGTTGAAAAAGGTAAATATGACCCATCCCCGTATTCCATGTAACTATTTTGCGCCATTTACCCACATGTGATTTTAATCATTTATTGCTTTTTATTTTGTCGGTAGTTCGATAAAAAAGGTCGGCTAAGTCTGCTCTGTCTGAAATTGAGTGCTGAAGCCTTTTTTTTCACTGATGATATGCTGCAAAAGGTTCTTATATATACTAACGCACGCATTAGACCTAAAATTGCATCATGTACAAACTTGTCAAAATATACAACGCATATAAAATAAAAGATATAATATTATAATACAAATATATAAAAGAATGCAACATGACAGAATTGAAAGCTTTTGTAGGTCTTCAGTATCTTGCTGGTCTTAACCGCTCTGGAAGGCAGAATTTGAGTGACCTGTGGGCTAACGATGGCACTGGAGTAGAAATATTTGGTTTGTAATGTCTAAACAACGTTTTCATTTCATCCAAAGCTGCTTGACGTTTGACGACACTTCTACTCGTGAACAAAAGAGACTACTAGATAATTTGGCACCAATTAGAGAACTCTTTGAAACTTTTATCGAAAACTGTAAAACATCTTACATCCCAGGTGATTGCCTAACTATCGATGAAATGCTCATAGCATTTGGAGGCCGATGTAAATTTCGCCAATACATACCATCTAAGTCAGCTAAGTATGGCATCAAGATTATTGCTTTGGTAGATGCACGAAACTTTTACATCAAAAACCTTGAAATACGAGTATATCCTGGAAAGCAGCCTGATGGTCCATATTTTACAAGCAACAAACCATATGATGTTGTGTATTGCATTGTGCAACCCATTTCCAAAACAAATCGTAACGTGACGTTTGATAACTGGTTTACTAGCTATGAACTTGTTCAGCATTTACTCAACGAACACATGTTGACCTCAGTTTGGACCGTGCGTAAGAACAAAAGACAAATCCCACCTCAATTCACAAAATCTCGTGGAGTTGATATTTTTGCGTCCCGATTTGCTTTCCAAAAAGACATAACTCTTGTTTCTCATATACCTAAAAGAAATAAGATAGTTCTACTCATGTCAAGCCTGCACCATGATGATACTATTGATAATTTAACTGGTGAAAAGAAAAAACCGGAATTCAACACCTACTACAACACGACCAAATGAGGGGTAGATGTAGTTGATGAACTATGCGCTACATACGACGTGTGTCGTAATTCAAAGAAGTGGCCTCTGACAATTTTTTATGCCATGTTGAACATGTCTGCTGTTAATGAACTCATAATAAATCGCTTAAATAATGTATCAAGCCAAAAGCGACGTCGATATTTGAATAATCTAGGCCTTGTGAGTGAACATTTGAAAGTCCGCCAGAATGTTACACGTTTGCCACGAGAATTGCGTGAAAAAATTGGACGATGTGCTGGCGAACCTTCAGAGGAGCCTCCAGCAAAAAAAGCAAATGCTCGTAAAAGGTGCCAAGTGTGTCCTGCAAAAAAGGACCGCAAAACAACTCATGTGTGTCAAGGATGCAACAAACATATTAGTCCTGAACATATAGTACCTTTCTGCGCCGATTTCATTTACAACGATGATTCTGATTAATGTTTTGTTATGTTTTTCTAAAGATACAATAGTTTAATTCATAAAAGTGCCATAAAAAAATTTAAAGACTGATAATTAATTAAAAAAAGTGAGATTACGCTAGAAGAAGCCAATTTTGTTGGTTTTTTCAAGTATTTTTTTGCAAAGCTTTGTTACTACGATTACAAGTTTATATTATTACAAAATTTTGTGTTTTATTTCTTAAATAACAGTACAATAATGCTGTAAACAAATAACATTCATTTCTTTAAATAAATACTGAAATATCTTATAATGAACATGTGGGTAATAATGACCCATCCCCCACGTCCGTGTAACAATTTTCCACCCCCATGACGCCCGGTTAAAGTAAAATATTATTGATCTAGCAAACTATTCTTACATATAAATTGTATTAGATACTAAGAGGCCCCCAGACGGTCAATTGTATTGTGCAATTTTACGGATTACACAATGTTTTTGATCTTTTAGGAAGTGTATATAAACTCATTTGTGTGGAAGGCGCGGTTCAATAATATTGTGCAACGACATTATTGTACAGTTCCATTGTAGGTCTGCTGCCCGCGACTTCGCGTGGACTTTACAGTTGCCATATTTCATTAGTTCTTTGTGTCCTTAATATAGTCGACGAGAAGTAAATATTAGTTAGTCGGAAATACGTCACGTTTTGAAAGTTGGAATACGTAAACAAATCCGTCCTCAAGGTTTTTACGTAATGCCTATTCAGACAAACAAATACGTTGTTTTGGGTTATCTTTCATAATACTACTAATAATCTTTCGCAGTTACTATTTTCAAAAATATTTCATGATAATAGAATTTTGTAAAGATTCTCAAAGACAATGGATTCTTTTTTATTCCACCAAATGAATCCGCATTGTAAAATACAAATTTCAATAAACATTGCCTCAAAAAGCGCTGCATCGGAGGCTTCATATATGAAAACGTAAATTGTACTCAACGTCATATCAAAGGATTCGTCAGGCTTGTGGGATACAGATGGGCTTCTGTTTCGACCTATCCTACTTTATCCTAGAGAGCTCCATGTAATACAATGTTTTCTTCAGTTATTTTCTCCCGTACTTCTATTTTCAAGTTAATAAAATCTTTATTATTCCCGACAGTCACCGCTCGTAAATTTTCGAAATTTCTTCGATAACTACTTCGGAAGTAAATAAAAAAATAAGCGAGCGGGCGCAACAAATTAATTTCATCGCCGATGTCGGTCCACAATAAATTTTATAAGCTTACGTAATTAAACATTGGATGGCGTTTCGGTATTTAAAACCGGTCAATTATATAAATTCGAAATGTCATAAAACTGAGCTTGGTAATAATGAACAGGCGGCGCGCGTACAGTAAACTATGTCGCAGTTAATATCGACTACGGGACTTATTGGACATTTAGCTATTTGGCCGCATGGTCCGTCCGCTGCTACTAAATAAAGTCCAGTACACATGCCGTCTCGTCGGTTCCTATGTTTATTAAATTTACTATCGCAACTGATTTTCAACACAATAAATTTTACAACAAACAGCCTTTCAAAATTGTCTGTACAATTTTCTTCTTAAATTATTCGATCACAAATTATGATCAAACATGCGCAACATTTTATCACTACGTTCTGTCAACATAATTTTGTCAACCATTTTTCATCTCATTTACAGCAAATTATAAATATTCATTTCTCTTTAGTAACTTTAAATAGTACAAACCGTAATTTCAGTACAATTTACCGCAAAATTATATATTACAGTCATTTATGGAAATGTCGCCGAGCCTAATGTGTCTTCATAAAACCGGAGAGTAACCTATGATAGTGTTAATATCCCGGGAAGCAAGAGTTATTGGTCGTTTGCCGTTTCTAGAAAATAAATGGGATAGCCATGTAGCGTTGCGCTGCGAATATAGTTTGATCAGTATATTACACTGTAACTGTAGCAATCCAAAATTATGTAGAATCTTTACAGTTCAAACTGTGTCCTGATTCCTTTGGTTAATTGATTGTAATGTCATTGCCAATATTCATTATTTTATTGACTGGGATTGTAGAATACCATTCTTTCGTCATAGTATGGAGTCATAGTCATGGAGTCATGGGAGAGTGCGCTTTTATTATTATAAGAGTGGATTATAATCCAACAGCCGCTGGGCGCACTCGACTGGCCTCGTTACCCGTCTCTCACAGAATACTACGTTGAAATGTACTCTTTCTCACTTTATCTTATTCCCCAATGTACGTACGTGTTTTTAGTGAATGAGATATGCCAGAGCCCATTCCCATCCTGTCCCTTCCCATAACCCCAACCTATTCTCCAAATACATTCTATCATCAACAAAGGTAGGCAGCGCATCCGGAGGCGTGTCTAAGTTTGTCATTTTGGACTAATGTTGGCATGTATTGCGGATGTCTATGGGCGACAGTATCCATTTACCAACAGGTTGGACTGTATGCTCGTAAGCCCAGGATATTGTCGTTAAGGATTGACATTGTTGCAGCCATAGACAGGCAGGCATACTAACGGTTGCGAACTTGCACACAATCCTTATTCGATCCTTATTAAATTACTATGACAAATTTTCTCATTTGGATGGATACTATTGATATCCAACGTCCTAGATTTGTGATGGAAACTACATGGAAGACTTTCTTGGCGGGAACTCTAAAGGTAATGGTTGAGTTTATGTTTGATGAATGTAAAAATTATTATGGACTATATATATATATATTATATATAATATAATATAAATTATATATATATAAAAGTATGAATTAAAAAGGTTTCTGTTACACTCATAATAAAAAAAATTACACTCGTTATTTTTCGCAATCTTTTACTTACTCCCCGACTTACTTACTTCTCCTTCTTAGTTACCTAACTACAGCATTTTAAAAGGGTTATTGTGTTTTTTCCACATTGTAAATTTACCACGCTTTCAAAAGTCCGTCCATACATTGAGTGTATATTCGCCATAAGCTTAATTATATATATATATTTTATATATCCACTGTGGGTAATTTATTACCTACAAATCTACCTTCTACAATTAGCAGAGAAATGGTTTTACGAGTAAAACAATACTCTAATTTTCTTTCTAACAATATTTTTCAAACTTCGTGACATAAAATAACTCTTTGACGAATTAACACATAAAACACTGGGCTGTGGTGAAGTTATGTTCATATGTTTATTCTATGGAAAATTTATAACTGTGGTGAAAATACCTACCCTTTAGAAACACACTATAATCATAATAGTATATTGACAACAAATGTGCATGTAGATAATTATTCATTTACTCTACTTCGGATGAAGCAATCACTCGTTATTTGTTTAAATTATTTGTCTCGCAACTCGAGAAAAAAGTAAATTTGCAACGTAACATTTAATTCCAACTGGAGTTTTAATTGCAAAAATGCTTGATCTAATTACGAAAAATCGACAAACGTTTCGTTAAAATGTTATGTTAAAACTTTACTCAAGTTATCAGAGTGACCGGCCAACTCGATCCGACTCTATAATATTGAATAAGTTTTAATTAAAAAGCCCTCCTCCCGTCGTCAAAGTTCGGACACAATTAGCGGGATTGGGAAAATCCCGCGAATCCAGAGAACCCCGCAGACCAGTTGAATCGGCTCATCGTCGCACTGTGATACGAATACCTAAATTTGTTACGAAAATTTTTTCAATATACCTCAACAACATACCTCAACATTGCTTTTTCTCAACAATATCATTGCTTTTTATGGTTTGGCTACTGAACCTCCAAATACATATTTTTTTAAAACTATTACAGGACTATAACTATAAAACTATATAGGTTCAAAATATTAACAAATATTTTGACCCTGTAAATAAACCTATAAAAAGTATAATCTAGTATAAAGTGTACCATAAACCTATATGTGGGTAACTTGCTAAATTTTGATGTAATTTTCTTTTAATAATTAAATAAATAATCTTAAATTCAGCCTCATAATAAATTCAAGAAATTCAACTTAGTCGCAGTGCGGATGTTAATACAATATTGACCTATCTAAAGGGGTCTCAACGCGTATGTTTAATTAATTTATTTTACTGAACGTTTCGGTTGGGTTGCACCAACCATAATCACGAGCTGACTGAAGTGGCGGGTAGTCCACGTCGAGAATCGTGACCATGGTTGGTGTAATCCAACCTTAACGTCAAATAAAATAAGTGCGATGAACATACGCTTTGAGACCCGATTAAATAAAATAAGTGAGATAAACATACGCTTTGAGACCCGATTAAATAGTTAATAGGATTTTGCAAGGTCGGCGGCGCACGTGATGGTAAGTGTTACCACCGCCCATGGACACCTGCAGCACCAGGGGGTATGCGGGCGCACACACAGAGAGATGCAACGTCTCTCCGAACGCTGAGGGGTTCTAAATTGCCCGTGAGAGTGGGATCGTTGACAATACGAACAGCACGTCGTTGGATGGAGTCAAATGGGTCCAATTGGTATTTCGGTGCGTCGGCCCAGAGATGTGAGCAATACTCCATATGGGGCCTCACCTGAGCTTTGTAAAGCATTAGGAGTTGCCCAGGGGTGAAGTACCGCTTCGCTCTGTTCAGCAAACCGAGTTTTTTGGAGGCCATTTTGGCCTTACTTTCCAGATGACCCCTAATTTCGACTTTGCTGGAAATGTCAACACCAAGGATCCCAATACTCTTCGAGATCTTAAGAGGTATGCTCTGAAAGCGAGGTGCTACGACAAAAAGGTTTTGTTGGGTTTGTTTCCATATTGTTAATATATAATATGGATATACCATAAAGTAATAATTATCACGCCATTAATAAAGCGTTCACATTTTAAAAATAAATAGTTTCTCTTCTGTGATTTTGTATCAACGAATATTTCCATTAATTATCTAGAAATAAAAGTACATAATATGTAATGAAATTTTGGCGCTTTAGTTAATTATACTCGTAGGTCATGTATTTGCAGAACTCGATGTATTTGATGTCTTAAATTCTAAATTCAAATCCAATGTATAAGTGAAATTTTGCCTCTCTCGATTATTTAGTTTTCTTGTAATTAAATTATAGTATTAACAAAATAATATAAAAAACGTTTTTTAAAAACAAGCTTTTATGCAAGCCATGTACTAAAACGAATAAAATAAGTTTATATTGAATTATTTGTTCTCAACAAGCTTGTTTTTTTATATTATGTATTTTATTTACAACTTTTTAATTAGAAATATTTCTCAATCGATCCATTTCAAGGAACGCATCATTATGGTAGAGTGTCATGTTTTGTTTTGCGAAGTTTCATGTGCATGATACTAACCGTTGGGGAGTGCCCTCATGAGGAGAAGACAATCCTGGCTGCAGTATCAGTTCATGGTGTAAATCATGTTTAGGTATCAAAATTAAGCCTACATGCAAAATTTCGTATCTCTGCTACTAATCGTTGAGGAGTGCCCTCATGAGGAGACTATCCTGGCTGCAGCATCAGTTCATGCTGAATATCGTGTTTAGCTATCAAAATTAATCGTATATGCAAAGTTTCGTGTCCGTGCTACTAACCGTTGAGGAGTGTCCCCATGAGGAGACAATCCTGGCTGCAGCATCAGGTTATTTCTATCATTTTAGTGTATTGTCATCAGAACTGAACAAGCATGCAAAATTTCAAAGTCATAAGTTTAGAGGAAGTGGTTCAAATTTGGCTTGCAAGATTTGTCCCAAACATACTAACTAACAGGTGAAGTTAAATAAAAGCTTGTAAAAATACAGTTCATACACATTCAATTGTATTTGTAATGTATTAGTAATTTGTGAAAACTAATAACAAGTTTTTCATTCTGTGTGTTGTCAAGTTTACATATTCTTATAATATACAATTCAGACACACAAAATTTTTGTCTATCTGCCTGTACGCGCATCACTCAAAATGAACCTTAGTATATTTATAACTTATGTGCAGGATAAATATTTAGGGTACTATTTAGGGAATCAAACTAACCACACATACTCTAACTAATGTCTAAGCGCACGAATTTGCGGGCACTGGGTATCGTTTCATCAACAATGTTTAAAAAAAATACGTAAAAAAGACGGCGTTGTTAATAATTAAAAGTTTTTGTTTGAATGTAGAATGTACTTATAGGAATTTATTGATCGTGACGTTTTCCGAAATTTTAAAAACCAGAGTTCAACAACCTGTTTAGAAGTATTATACGTCTTAATTTGATTTCAGGTATACAAGTACTAAACTAAAGCACGGAGCATTATTATTTGGTGTTCGGTGCTAATAAGAGCTTCAGCACTAATTACTCGCCTTCAAGTTACTTGAATGCTGACATTCTTCAGCGGTTGTGGTGAAACATCAAGGATAGAATAGTGCTCCGCGTGTTTGGATATGGTAATTAATGGGTAGGTGAAAAGAAACATTTGCGTGGAAGTCCGAGTTATAAAAAAACACACCAGTAATCCGCACTGGGTTCGCACGCTAGCTTATGGCCCGACACCCCCCTCGTGATTATTAAGCTTGTGTCCCACAGTGAGACGTTATAGGCTGATATCAAATCTAATTCGAGGAGAGGAGAACATATTGCATTCCACAGCCGTTAGTGGCGCTGAGCTGCTCTCTAACAGAAGACTAGCGTGGAACGTACTAATGTGTTTTGAGAGTGTGTAAGATTTACTAAACCCATTCCCCGTCCCAAAATTCTATCGAGTGGAAAGTATAATTTCCCAACAATATTAAAATAAAGCAATAATAATAAAAACATTATTTTTTCGATCACCTTTTTTTCTTCTCTTGTTCTTGTACTTGCATCAGCCTTTAATGTCCTACTGCAGAGCACAGGCCTCCTTTAGTAAATCACTCGGGGGTTTTGGGCAATAAATCCACCACACGGGTCCAGTGCGAATTGATAGAGGCACATACTCCAGATTTTTTTTCTTACCCTCTAAAGTACGAAAATTTGTGGAGCAGGTATGTATAATCGAGCTATACCTCCTCCGCGAACTCAATTACTTCTCTGATCTTCGTTCAGCTCCTTGTGGTCTACATCGGCAGTGTACTGTGGTGCTGCGTAGCGCTAGCTAAGATAAAGCGCGCTCCGACGGGATCCAACGTTGTGGAAAACGCTAAACCCTCGAGGTATGTCGATGAAGATGTTCTTGTCTAATTAAAGCCTTGTTAGCATTTAAGTGGGACGTGTGTTAATCGTTGTGATTATATAGTTTCACAAATAAGTACTCCCTAATATTTTAATTTAAAATATTCTTGTGATATACTGTGTATTCAACTACTTATTTCCAGATATTTAAGATATCAATAAACAGCGATAAAACCACAATATGAAAAACAAAGAATTTTAAAAGTAAAGAAGCAAGTGAGTTTTGGAATGCTTATATCATGATTTCGGATATCGTTAGTGAATTTTGGGATTATTATATCAACGAAGCCATGAGCAAAATGCTAGTTACAATAACGCTGGCTATCGAACTACACGTTTATGCCAAGTTTGAGAGTCAGAGGTCTAAATAATTCATTTATTAAAATTAAAAAAAATGTAATTGTATCTGAATGTGTTTACTCTGTCAACTAGTAGTTTAGTAAGTCAAAATATAAATAAAATAAAGATTATTGACACATTTATTTTTAAAAAAAAATTCTAATGACATAACTATAGCCCAAGTAATGGGTTTCAAAAGCGACATGCAGAGCTGTGAAGCGCTACTGCGTTACACTGGTTAGTTGTAGTTCGTAGGACCTGGGCGGCAATGAAAATTTATCCGCGGCAAGTTAAGTGGCAAACAAGCTCCATCCGTTTGGATGAATTGATGATAGTCAGAAGATGCAACGTCACTTTATTTATTCATTTATTTATTTCAGACAACTAAGGCATATACTATATATACCTTAACCTAAAATACATATAATATAATAAACTTAACTACTAATAGGGATTATTCTTACTCGGTCTCGCTTTCCTAAAGCGTCGGAACACTACCCCGTCTGGCTAAAACACGGGACTGAGGAACAGCGTCTGATGCAATGCAGAAACCCGGAGCTTATAGCTCTTAAAATTGCTAAACCTATAATTGGACTCTATAAACCTTCAGCGGCTCGTCACTGGTTAATGTTTTCCGGCAATTTATTCCCATACAGGCGAGATAGGTCTTAATTTATGTCTCTCGGTTTGTATTTGCGTATTTATGTCTTAATTTAAAACAATAAAAAATCGATAGTTCCGTAACAGTGAATTAAAAAGGTACAAGATAACCACAGGTTAGTAATCTCAGAGTCATCGTAATTAAATATGCGGTTGATTAGTCGCCAAAGTTATGTAAACATTGTTGTGGTTTTAATTAATGGAATTTTAAATTTTCACGTTTTAAGTTTTGCCATTTCGCTAATTAACTTCCACAAGCAGGAATAGAGCTCTCGTATGGCCTTATAAATCTTATCAAGCGTCGTGTTCCCTTCCCACGAGCTTCATGTTAGTTGTTATGGGAGGAAAATTTCACAATATTATTATGATACTAACGTAAGTAGTATTATACTCCTACGAGCACTTGTCTCACGATATTATACGCGTCATATAAAGTATGTATTTAATGACATAAATATTAATTTTATTTCATTGTTATTTTCTTAGCTTGTAGTGTGTAACATATTATTTTTTTTTTATAGAAAGAAGGTTTCAGAGGAACAGACGAACAGTCCATTTGATGGTGATGGTGAAGTGGGTATTGTCGCCCATAGACATCCCAGATACATGCCAACATCAGCCCAGAATAACAAACGTTAGCATGCGCTGCCTATCTTTGGAGATCTTTGTGAGTGGATGTTTTTTGGAGTGAATTTGGAGAAAGTGTGGGGAAAATGGGCAGGGATAGGATGAGATGGGATGGGATTGGACTCTGGCATATCCCACTCAGTACATAGCGGAATAAGATAAAATGGGAAATGAAGTACATTTCAAAGTAGTTTTCCGTGAGAGAAGGTAACTTGGCCAGTCGAATGCACCCCAACGGCTATGGGATTGCAGGATGCACCCTCCGCCTCCCAAACTATTTACCCCCAACTAACTTGAATAATTATGATATATTCAATAAAATTTTTTACATTGTTATTTTAAACAATCTTCTTTATTATGTAGGTACAGGGTGCAAATATGTATAATTAACGACTATACGACAATCTCCTTGTATGCAGCAAACAAATATTCGACGATCTCCTAAAAAATAGCTCTGGAGCAGCGCTTGCTAGACTGTGAGCAGTTACGCAAAAGGAGTCAGGGTATCAGGTAATTTCTTCAGCAAACTTGGTGACTTACGTAACTAAGCAAACAGCCTCCGTCTGGGTGCCGAGGTATGTGTCGAACACAGATGTTCCTGTGGTAAGGATGTCGACCAACTGAGACACCATGGCCTGTCCTACCCCTCTAGTGCGGGCCGCTTCTCACGCCATGCCATAATTAATGACATCTTACGTCGTTCTCTTGCTACCGTCAACGTACGGGTTTTATTAGATCCGAACGGAATCGTACAGGACGTTGGCAATAGACCTGACGGCATGTCACCGGCTCCACGGAATATGGGCCGACCCGTAGTGTGAGATGCGATTTGCGTTGATACGCTAGCTCCATCCCAACTCTACGGAACCTGCGAGAAGGCTGGTGCAGCGACAGAGGTGGCAGAGAGCCGTAAGAATTTTAAATACAGGTATATCGGCTGAGAATATATTTTTATTGCATTCGGTGTCGAGCGAGACCCTCGGCCCATGGGGTCAAGAATCGGCCCAAGAATAATTACGCGCTAGTACCCACTAGCGCGCAATTATTCTTTAAGGACCTCTCAAAGTGCCTGGTCGACAGCACCCGGGATCCTAGGGTTGACCTTTACCTCGCACTACACTAGATGTAGCCTAGCAATCCAGCGAGGTAGTGCCGCCAGCATGGCAGCCCACCTGGCCACGGGGACTAAATGACCAAAGGGAGCATGTTGTGCTCAATATATAGACAATATATAGTTGTACATCAATATATAATGTACAACAAATAATAGTTTGTTTTTAATTTTAGATATAAGTATTTTCTTTTCATTGTAAAGTATGTATTTACTTTCCCGTCAATAAATAAACAAGAATATTAACGATATATTAGTATTTCTTGGAACACCATCAAATGAATAAGCTATGAACGAGGAAAGTTTTAGATTAAATCAAGAAATAATCACTTCCATCCACCGTGTAAAGTTTAACAAGAGTGCATGTTTAATATTTAACAAGTCTCGCGGAGCCGACGACGATGTAGTGAAATTGAGTAATTTGCAGAAACAGCTAATTTTACTTGTATCTCATTTCAGATGTTGCTCGTTTAGGAGACTTGTTACGAGATTCTTAAATGAACAAACACAATTCACAGTTAATTCACAATACAATTTTTGTGGGGGAGAGTGCACGCTGCAATCCAACAGCTGCTGGGCGCGCTCGACTAGCCACGCCACCCCTCTCTCACAGAAGACTACCTTGAAATGTACTGCATTTCCCAATTCATCTTATTTCCCTAATGTACATACGTGTTTCGGTAGTGAGTGAGATGTGCCAGAGTCCATTCCCATCCTATCCCTTTCCATTTTCCCAACCCTTTCTACAAATCCATTCCTATATCTGCAAAGGTAGGCAGCGCATCCGGGGGCGTGCTAACGTTTGTCATTTTGGACTAATGTTGGCATGTTTCGCGGTAGTCTATGGGCGACATTTTCCGCTTACCATCAGGTGGACTGTATGCCCATCTGACTTCTATGTCCATAAAAAAAAATTACTTATTACATTTTACTAATGAAAGGTAGTGGTGTTTAATTACGAGTATATACTGTATGATTTCTACCTGTTTTGGCTATAATTATATCAATTTACTGTTTTGTATTACATATAGGAATAACGGAGCCTCATAGATGTACCCAAACCGCCACTAAGTCTGTTTTTTCGTATGTAAGTACCCCCAAGATATAGGCCTTGCCCAGTTGAGGGGGGGGGGGGCTTTGATAATTATATATAATAATAATGAGTGAATAATTGTATTCGTATTAATAAACTGTAACGAATCGTAATAAATAAACGTTGATCCAAGTTTTCCTCAGTATTGAGCCATTTTTTTTAAATTTTCTTCAAAATAACTATTCAAAATAACAAAATAAGCACGAAAGTTTAAAAAGCTTAATGATAAAACTTTAATATTGTTACACAATTTAAAACTCTGCTATATGACATTTTGGCTTAAAGTTATATTTCACGTTTGGCTTGATAATACCAAATATGTAGTATGTAGTAAATCTGTTATTTATTTAGTACTTCAATCATCGTTTCAAGTAATAAAAATTTTACACGAATGTATTAAAATATTAAATTCTTGTTGAAATTTCCTAGGATATTTTTTTCTTTTAATTATCTGCATTCTCTATATCCTTAATCCCATTTTTATACTCACCCTTTATATAGCCATACATACTTCTTTAACAAGCAACAAGTTCATTAGTATCAGCAGGGGTCCCCGTCCAGTTAGTTTGTCTGGTGTCGCCGGCTCGGTGATTACGGACTCGGTTTTAGACTCATTTCTACGGGACGTGCGAAGACGCCTTCATATTGAATCAATTTTCCATTTCATTGTATGGTTATTGCTACTGTAAATGTAAATACTAGGACATTTTTGTTTGAGTAAATCAAGTTATTTGAAAACATATGTAAATATATACATAAACAAAATATCGTTATTTGAAAATATATACTTGTAGTACTTGTAGAATGAATTTTTCGTAATAGTAGGCTACTAATTTACAATGGTCTTTGATATGTTTGAAGCAATAGGACTGAACGTTGACATCAAATAAATTACTATATTTCATGGTAGCATTAGATCATCTCGTCATCGCCATCTTAATACATCAGTCGTGTTACCCATAATCCAGACATGTCGTCGTGCAATTAATAAACTTCCCATGAGCTTATTGCGTCTTTGATTACAGTATTAGCGAACCTCAAGGAGGGCGTTTTAAACATTAACCTAATCCACTGTATAGCTGCGTCATGCCTCGGCGTGTCACTAGCAATGAAAACTCAGCTTATAACGTGTACGTCATCGCCGATAAGTATGTTTCGACTATTTTTATTTTAATGAGATACCTACGTAACATTGTTAAGTACCTACTTCAACAATGTACCATATTCCCACTAGTTGATACAGACGTCTTCTAAGGTTTGCCATCACACACGACCTTCTCATCGTCGGCTCTTCGCGAACTTTTTCAAGTCGTCAGTTCACCTGGTGGAAGTTTCACACTGGGCTTCCCAGTACGTGTTTTCCATTCAAGGACACGTCTACCGCATACCCATTGCCTATTGGACATATTGATCCTATAAACTATGTCGGTAACTTTCGTTCTTTGATGAATCTCTTCGTTTCGTATCTTATCCAGTAGAGAAATTAATAGCCTTTTCTAATGAAGTAACTTTGAACTTATGGACCATTAGTACCTCCATCGTATACGTTTCGGCATCATACGTTACAACTGACAGGACGTACTCTTTAAAAACTTTCGATGTAAAGGTTAAGCGATATGGATACCTGACGCATTTTTTGAAATCTCATTCAGTCCAGATGAATACGTCTGTCGGCCTTCATGCTGAACTTCACGTTTGTTTAATCGGATAGTCAACGATCAACGACTTCGAAAGTCACGTCTTCGAAGTTTACCCCTCCCTAAAGAATCCGTTCATTGAACACCATTTTCAACATTAGTAGATTTTAAAGAATATGTGAAAAGATATTCCTATTATTATAGCACACACGGAAAGATATGGAAAGCGACTTTAATTATGATGACCATGGTAATCATGGAGTCGGACAATTTGCATCATCGTTAAATAGCGGCTGAAGGTGACCCTCTTCCATATTTCATACTTTATGGTTCGATAACTACCAAAAATGGCAATGACGAGTTGAAGCCGCTAACAAAGTATAAACTCATATTAAAAGGTTATCAAAATTGCATTAAAACGGCACCCATAATACTATATGGAGGGATTCTTGGGTCGTGGCCTGAATGATGTTCGCCTATAGGCGGTGTTTAGACTTATAGTGAGGCTTGTAAAACTTTAGAATGGGCACATATTATTTATTACTCATTTATTATTATCATAGCCGTTGCCTTAATCATTATGATTAAATCTCATTGCTAAGAAATCAGTTGTCATTTAGTCTTTTTCGTAATCAAAATAAACATAAATCTATAATTAATCTATTTTTCTTTTTATCAATATTCGTGCTCGTACTGTCAATATTCACCATTGCTTTTGCATTCTATTGTCTCTTGATTGTCTCTTGCATTCTTATAACGTCTAGATCCATTCTTCCGCATCTATTTGTTTCGAAATTCTTCCTGCGAGCTTATAATGAAACCACTGCAGGGAAGGTGTCTTATGAATACAGAGAACCCACCCCAGACGCCGACTTAACTTGTCAGCAGTATAACAAATGAAGCGAGTCGCGGGGCGATCATCTCGGTTCAATTTTTAATTGTGATGGCTTAATTAAAGGAACAGTAAACAAGTCGAGACGAAAGATGAACTGTGTATTTTTGAGTGGAAAATGATTTTGTATTAGTAATTATAACTGTTTACATTACTCTTTGGCTTATAGAAATGTATTTATAGCTGCTTGAATTACTTGGATCGTCATGTCCTTATTTAAGTTTAGTTTCTTTCAACTCCCGAACTTTTTTATTTTACAAACTGCTTTGTCTTTCGCAAACACAAATTATTTTTTCTGCAAAACATACAAGAAAAAATATAATGTAATATTGTATATATTTCCCGTTTTCTACTAGTTCAGCAGGCATGTAAAAGTTAATTTAAAAAATATATATCTAGGTCATAATTAACCGGTCCATAACATATAATAATACAAATAAGAATAACAAACTTTATCAACCTAAGTAAAGTAACAATGATCTTTATTGTGATACTATAATAATAATCACCACTATACAAAAATGTTATTATCATAAAAATACTAATTTTATTTAGGTCATTTGATAATGATTTAATATTTCTCACATTAGCATTTTTTTAAATAATTTCCACAATATCACTTGATGGTGTTCTTCCTCAATCAATGAGCGATTGACTTTGCTGAACTAATTCAGAAGTCTTCATATACGAATATTTGGAACAAAGCGACACCATATTCCATTACACACGTTGACGTCACATATTTGCTGCCGAGAGCTTTAGAGCGTCACATCTTTAGAACAAACGTAAAACGAGTAAAGAATCAACAGTATCAAATCTGTGTTCTAAATATTTATATCATCATAATACTTGTAGCAATAAGCCTGTCTAGATTATAAATTGAACAATATATAAATATGGGTAAATTGTATATAGAAATGACACCATATTGTCAGTGGCGGGACAAAAAAAATCTTGCTGCAGTGTAAATTTCACGTCTGCAATGGAATCCTTCATGAGACGCCATATTCGTGGGGCTGTTGTTGTATAGTTTGTGAGCGTTAAAAGCATTTTGAGTACCTGTTCAAAAGTGAACTACCGTTCCCAATATGTATTGTGCTACATTCTGTGTACTGAAATATACGTGATCGTTTGATGATGTCTTGAAGGTAACCATAATGAATTCTCATCTAAATTAATGGCAGTTCGAAATACCTTCGCCTTAGATTAACATGTTATCTCGTATGATGTTCCCTTTAGGTGCTCTGTAGATATTAGTCGGCATTGTAATATTCGCATTATGGTTGAAGCGTTAATCAGAGACCTATTGTTTCATAGAACAAGAAACTCTAATTTATTAATAGAGTAATGTAATTTATTTATAGCAATTCATGTCTAGATTAGTGTACACAAAGTCAGAGTAGGACTCGTAAGGGCGACAACCGTTAGGCAGCACCCTATGTGAATAGGATACTGATATAAAGAATAGGTAACAATGGAAGCGCTCAGATACCCTCTGCAAAGATGATCCGATGATATAAAGGCTATCGCAGGAAAATATCAGGAATATTGAGAATATTCGTACAGTTTGATGACATCTTTTGGTTTTTACCATAGCACGTCTCGTCACTGAAGCACCGTACATACACACTTCTTTGACAAAGAGTGCAGTGCGGTCTTCATGACACTTTTTACTAAGCTACGATATGGGGTTCTTCAAGATTCTGCAAAGTCGGCAATGCACTCGCATCCACCTTTCATTTTTCTGGTGTCCACGGGCGGTGATGACCACATACTATATAGTGTGTCACCCGCCAGTCTACCCCTTCTTTTATAAAAAAATAAACACATGTTTTTTTAAATTATGTTATTAAGAATTCCGCAATTAGATATCAGGCATTTGGTGTCTTCTGTATAGGGTATTATAGTTTTTAACAATCTATGTTTTTCAGAAATTGGTAAAGATAAAAAAAAAAACGTAATTTGTATTTTAAAGAATTGTAAGTTGCTACCAATATCCTCATTGTCAGGTTTGAAGAACACTTTACAATAAATTAGACTTCCATTGGGGAGGGTTACTGAAAAAATTCAAACACCCTCAATGTTTTATAACATACCAAAAAATCTCTTCGAAACCTGTCCCCACATTTTTGCTAAAAGCCTTCCCACTGATCTACTCGAAAGTAATAAACTTGGGTAATTTGAGTATTTTAGTGACTTCCCTTGTCATTAGAGGGCCACTTACAGAGCTCTCAAGGGTGAATCACGCTTAACATATTTGGCATGTATAATTTATAGGTGCAGAAATGCAAATTTTCCGAATTGGGCTCCCGTTTTCGCCCCCTATTATTTTAGGGTTATTCGATTCGCTTCAAATGTCGTCGAATCATTATATTGGTGGATCTTTTGTGAATAAGATATGTAGAGAAACGTTTGATGTAGGAAAATCACAGAAGAATTTCCATGGCAATAAGAAACGACGCAAACCTACACACTTCACTTTCGTATGTGTACTTATTCACAAAAAGCCTTTCATGTATTATACAAATCGTGCAATAGGTTAGCTACTTGCGATATTGTTGGATTGCCTTATTCATAACTGTGTAATTTTTATTTGTGACTTGCTTTTACCTGAAATTAAGAATTTAATCCAATTCGGTTTAATAATAACAATGGTTGGGGTTCTGAAAGATCCTTTATGGGGTAAAGTGCTTAACCGTAACCAGTCCTTTTACGATCCACTGCTGCACATCTACTCCATCGTGTCCACTCCTCATGCACATTGTCCTGTGTATGAAGGATGTATGGCCTTAATTGAAAGCCGGACAATACCACACAACCATTAAGTGATTACTCAAAAAAATCTAATGAAACTACTAATATTTACTCCCCTGCCACTTCATGTCCTGCACGGCCCAAAAGTTGACTGAGAGATAATGCTGTAGGCCTCATTATTCCTAGTGTATTATTCCTAAATAATACACTTACCTAATCTAATTGAATATCAAAGTATCTGAAGTAAAAACGTAAGCATTGATTAAAGTTTAATTTATTAAACTTAGATGCACAGAAATATATACTGTGTTATTTATAGATATACAGGCTGTTTCCGAACCCTTCCCGAGGTCGAATTCAGTTCATTATTCTGAGTTCAATGACATTACCAATCTTTATTTGCAAAAATATCGACATTTTTGCAAATAAAGATTTGTAATGTCATGTAATTTGTAATGAGTTTTTTTTTTTCAAATTATTTATACCAATTTGCTAAATAAAAAGGCGAGTACGTAGACATTTATATGAATCAATGAGCGTGTCTCATATTGATGGCATCCATCCAATGATACGTAAAAGATGCCTGTTGAGCCGACTGTGTGAACCTTTCAACAGCATTCTGCGCACACTAGGTAGGAAATGCGATTCTCCCATCCCCGGGCATGGATTATGCCCATGCCCGGGGACGGGGGCCCATACACGTATACAGAGTTACACGTTTCTTCCACTCTGAGACATCTATATGTCTCAGGATAGAATAATAGAACCATATTATTTATCAACAATATGAGTATTTACCTACTACAACCTACTATAAATATTTAGTCTGAAAATAACAGTTATGATTATATGAATCCGATTGAATCACGGCCAAATTGAAGGTTGGCTGGTCATGTCGCGTATGTAATTTCGATACTGTCTTTCGAGTCACATAAAAGCAATATTTCTATTATATTGAAGACCTGCATCGTTTATTGCCTAGACCTATTTCGTAAACATTGGATTTTGACATGAAATCTGACCTAAATAAAAGAATAGGCTAGTACTGCCTGTTGAGAAACACATTTATTCTAGTTTAGAGCTGGTTATACAAAATTGCTAGGCATTTATTTTTATACTAAATCATGATTTATGGACAAAGCAAAACGAATTTGTGTAAGTTATAATAGATTTATAATAGATAGTTTGATAAATTATGGAAGTTACAATATGAGTTAATGAAAATTTAAAAAGTCGGAATTTAAATATGAGAGGCGAACGGACATTAACCGTTTGTGGACACCTGCAATACCGGACGCGGATGCACTGCATTGTCGACCTTGTAAAACTCAATTGTAGAATCCTAAGCCAAAGCGCAGTAGAAAGAATACCGAATACGGAATTGCAGTATACCGCAATCCCGTAGAATGTATACCCGTAGCATAGTGTAGATTGTTGATTTTATATCAAGTAGATTGTCAACGCTTTATAGGCCTCATAGTGAGTGACTGATGCCCTCTTGTCAAGGAAAAGCGGATGTGCCGCACCACATTGTCGAGTGGTGCGGTTGTAGAAACTTATATGTAGGTTGCTATTAAATGTCACAATTTTAAGAGTAGTCCCCATTATGCAGACATCATAATCAAGGTCTGAGGACCTATCATAAAAGTATGAATCTTAATAAATTCACTTTTGAAGTAATTTACAATCATTACTTATCACAAATGAGAAAAGTATTAAACCGTCATCAAACCGAAATTTATTTGATTGGCTGCACAGTGGGGTACGTTTACACATTCATATAAATACACGCATAACAAATTGTCACGTAAATTCGATGAATTTGATTCCGGTACGCAATTAATTCGCAATTATGCCACGGTATAGCATCGCGTAATTAAACGTTGGCCGGATTTCGGGTGCGTTTTAATTTTGTTTTGTATTGTAGGTGCAGTTGGTGGCAAATTACGCTGTACTATAACAAGTACATATTCGTGTTCATATTTCAATCAGAATTTATATGAAAACCAATAAAATTCCGTACCAATTTTGCAGTAAAGCTAGTTAGTGTTGAGTCGAAAGATAATCTTTACGTTCACAAAGAGTCTTACGTTTGATTTCAGTAATTTTAACTTGATCTAACAAAGCCACTAATACAAACGAGAACAACTAAAAAGAGAATTTTGGCCTTCAATTGTTTTTATTTATATTTATTACGAGGGTGAGTCAAAAATTATCTACACTTTTCGTTTTACAATTAATTTACACAAAAATAGGGGATCAACATGTGTACATCATTTTTCAACATAGTCTCCTCCCTTGTCAATTCATTTGGTCCAGCGGTCCACAAGCTTGCGTATTTCTTCCAAGAAGACGGTTTCGAGTTGGCCACGAAGCCACTTTTGTACCGCTTCCTACACGTACGTCTACGTCTGTGGAAAATCGACGACTCCACAAATCTTCCTTGAGCGGTCCAAACAGATGAAATTCAGGGGGGCAAGATCTGGGCTGTAGGGACCAGCTCCTCAAAACTCAACTTGTTGATGGTTTGAATGAATGTAAACATTCGGTTAATTTTTGTGGTGTTGTAAAAAACAAAACGAGTCTGGAGATAGCATAGCAATTTATTATTTACATTTTTATTTAATGACATAATTAATAGCTACAAATTAGGTACTAATAGATAAATAATATTAACAAAAGATTAGACAATTATGAACTAATATTAAGTTATATTGTTATATCTATATGTATACATCGCACGCGAGCTCCGAGGTCCCGGCACATGAGAAACGAGAAAAGCGAGAAAAACGAGAAATCTCACCCGTATCCTCTTTTGTCATAGTGTTGCGCTCCACGCTATCCAAAATGCTATCGATTCATTTATAGTTTATGTCAAAGATGACAACAGTGAAGACGACACGTCGGATTCGTTCGTGTCAATTATTAATAGCTATAATTCAGATAGTAACTAATACAAGTATAGGCATGTGACTAATTTTATGTATATTATTTTTATTAAAACTTTCTCGCATTTTACAATTCATTCTATAATAATTTTTACTCATTATTAGTACCACAACTCATATAGACAGAGAGCTAAATGGAAAAGCTTTTTTTTCGAAATGGCTAAATTCTTGTGGTCCTAATAACCTTTCAAGGGTCACCATAGTCATCTATAGTTTAGGGCGAGCGCAGAAGGCGCTCAGCCAGGAGCTAAGAGTGTGTGCAACAAGGAGCCTAAGGGCTCCCCCGCCGGCGGCCCCGGTAGACCGCCAGAAGGAACGAATCTCGGCTTCGGGCGTTGCTTTGGGAGGATACCGCGGGATGGCGAGTCGATGAGAAGCACCCAGGCACGTGCCGATACCCAGTATAAGTGTTGACTGAAGGCCGGTGTGTGTTCACGATGTGGCGAGGTCCTCGTCTCCGCCGGCGGGGATGGTGTATATGTGTAATCTGTGAGTGTAGTGTAAGAACCGCATTGGCAACAGTAATTGGGTCGTCGGGGTTGTCTATGACGTCATCGTGCGGAGGACGACTACGACGTCGGCAACGGGGAGGGTCATTCCTATCGAGGAATAAATAGAAAAGTAATATTTATTGTTCACTATGGATAATAGTCTAATTAAATCTCGGTTACTGATAAGTTTATCGAATAATGAAACGCAACATTAGTCTTATGCATGAACATTCCTCAAAAGGCCTCGGAGCTCGCGCACACACAGCACATTATATAGACTACGACTAAGAAGCGGTAAATGTGTGTATCTGTAAATAAGACAAGAATTGCTTGAATTACCTACATAGTCAATAAAATAATATATTGTACCTACATTTAATTTGGTTTACTAGTACAACCAGTTTATTTTTAATCTTACGTCCTATTCTACAGAATAGGACCTATAGGATATATAGGATATAGGATAAATATATAGGATAAATAGGATCATATAAATATTGTGTATATAAATAATGTATTATACATATTATGATGTTTACCTTGAAATTAGTTTAAGAACCCCTCGTAATACAAGTTAATTATAAAACCGCTTTAACAATATAATTATTCAACGTTAAATTCAAAGAACTCAACATCATACCAGCTACTTTGTATAAAACAACACAACTGTCTAACAAAAGCCGAGTTAAACCTACCGTGAATTTAACAAAAAAAAAAGACTGCCTGCAATTTTAATTTTCAATAGCCTGAAGGCGGCGCAAACACAGCAGTCGTCGCGATACAATGTTTTATGCCTTTGAAACTCTATGTTTTGGTACAAGTGACTAGCGACTTCTTTAGCTAGAAAGCAAGTCCTAAGCTCTTGGGATCTACTTATCTACTTCTTTTGTTACTTCTTTGTGGGAAACCGAGGACGGTCTTTGTTTCCAATACAATTCTAACAAATACAAAACTCATTTATAGCTCAACTTAAGCAATAGGCAGTTAGATGGTGGTAATCGCAAATATGAAGTTGTAGAACAAACTTATATTTTTAGTTAAAACAAGGAATATGAATGCTAAAATCACCATAATAACTCGTTTACAAACATATAAAATAAATATAATCGTGCGAAGGCTTAGTTGGTCAATGCCACTAGTTTATCGACAAACTTCGACAACATCAGCAGTCAAGGCACTTACAACCTTACGTTTTACAATGATTTACCATTAATCGTCGAAACCGCTTGTCTTGATTCTGATTCCATTATCAATTTGTTTTATCGACACTAGATCGAGACGAAAGAAAGTTGTCGATATTGGATGGATGAGAACTTAAGATCAAGTGCGTTGATTATAGACTATAACTTAAGATTTGGGGGACTATAGACTTCTCTCAAGGTAATATCGATGAATAACGATGAGACTGCTAATATCGATCTAGTAGTGGCTAATGGGAGATACCAATTTTTATATTTATTCTATACCATTTATTAATTTTATTAATTTTTATACCATGTCCGTGCGTAAAATATCACTTACATTTTGCGCGTAAAAAGTAGGCGACTTATAATAATGAATCGTTTACTTTCTGTAACTTGCACCACTACCCACGAATCAAAACGCAATGTAACATTATTTCGCGATCTAAAACTCTGACTTTATTTGAACCTTTTTTAAGCTTTCTTCCTTTATGTGCTTAACTACCCCCCCCCCCCACACCTGTTTGCTCCAGGCATTTGCCTTTGTATTTTTTGGATAATACGACTCCAAATGGAAGATTTAAGTGAGGATAAAAAGTGGCTATACATAGATATTGTTATTTTGCAACTGACTTATTATCTTTATTAGACGCTAGAGAATAAAACGTTCCGATGAAGTGGCTAACAGTAAACTTAGATCCAATATCATTTTTTTCTTATAAGTTCTTTAGACTTTTGATAATTTAGTGACAAATTGATTAATTATAGTATACAACTAACCTCTTACGTCTAATGATTGTAATATCTACATTCTGTACATATTATAGCAATTTCAGCTTATAAATGACTAGCTCTAGCTTTTGCACGTGACTTCTTTCACGTGATCTTTTTTTCATTCTTTTATAGAATAGATGACAGCCGAACGAGTGGGCCACATGATGGTAAGAGGCCACCGCCGCCCGTGAACACCTGAAACACCAGGAAGCTTGCGCTGCCGACCTTGTAAAATCCTATTTACAGTTCTCTTGAAGAGCTCCATGTCGTAGCGCAATGAAAAAAATCTCGATTGGCAGTTCATACCACAACTTTCGGGTTCTCGGTATAAAGTGTCTTTTTGACCGCACTGTACAACTTTGCTCAAAATATCGATGCCAAGGATCTCAAAACTCTGGGAGTTCTTAAGAGAAATGTTCTGAAATCCAGCTACCACGCGTAATCCAGCGGTGCACAGACTTATGTCTTACTGAAGTTAATTGGACCAAATTAAGATCACTTCAAGTCGAGACTCAGTCTAAGGAGTTCTCGATTTCGGACACAAGCCATAAGCAATTATCTTCCACTTCGGCCCGAGGGATACTTACACGGCCTTTGTACAAAGCTTCCCCAGTGTTGTCGTCTGCATAGCAACGCATGTTACCGACTTGTAACAGGTTGTTGATAAGGAAAAGAAACAGAGTTGAATAGAGTACAGAACCTTGCGGGACACCAGCATTGACTGACATTGTGTCGGAGGAGCTATCATCGGCAATGACTTTGATTCTCCGTCCAGTCGGAAAGCTGGCGATCCATTTGCATAATCCCTCGAGTATCCTAAATGATGGTAACTTAGAAAGTAATGCTTTGTGCCAGACCGGTTCGAAAGCGATATCTAGGCTGACACCTAGAGAACTGTCAACCTTGATACCGCAAAGGCTTTTCTTCTCAGATGAGATGAGACTCTTGCATCTCTACTCTCGATGGCGTCCACCAAACGGTGAGTAAAATACGCTACAAGATCCAGCCGAGCGACTGTGATGGAAACCGTACTGGCGATCGCTTATCAGCTGATGCCAAAGCTAAGCTCTAACATAGCCTTGGCAGACGGCTTCTTGTTGGATCTCTAGGTAACATTGAATCTATATGAATATTAGCCTATGTGTTAATTCAGATTACAATCTACCCATTATCCAAATTTCAACGAAATCGGTTTAGCCGTTTAAACGCGATTGAGTAACAGACATTCAACTATTCGCATATATATAAATAAATACTGGAATCTATTTTGTTAAACCTTCATGTTCTGGCCCCTACGATACAGGCCTAGTATAGAGTAGGCCTAATAGGCCTACCTAGGCCTAATAGGCCTACCTAGGCCTGATTGGTCTAATAAATTTGATTGGAATATATTCTCCATTCTCTCAATTTCACTTTGCACACATTTTTCTTTTTAATATGTCGTTATATAGTATAATAACATGCTAATCTATATATTTTGAAGTAATAATATACTCATGTATAATGTATATACTTGTGCATACAGTGAGCAATAGATCGACATAAGTCATTGTCATTTTAATAAGTCAGTAATAAAGGCTATATCGAAAGGTTTTGAGTCCGTCGGCTATATGCTTATTGTAAATACTTCTTATTACCACACTTCTTGTTATATTATATGTACTGTAACTGTCTATTTTTATAACAAGCTATGTGTATATTCAGAAAGGTGTATGGTCTTTCAACACACAATTTTTTTTGTTTTTGTTGTATGATATATTTTCATTTCATTTGTAAAGCCCCGAAATGAACCTTTTATGTTTTGGTGAACCTAAACAAACAAGATTCGTTGTATTAATTTAATTTATTTTTACGTCCGCTTGTTTTTTGCTCGATTAAAATTTGCATTACCCACTTTATATATATTTATGATTTTAGCCTGTTTACATTTTTCAACATCTAAAATTATACAATATTGAAAGGATATTTCAAAACATTCAAACAATACCGTGGGCTGGTTACGGTTATTC
Source organism: Sesia apiformis (assembly GCA_914767545.1). NCBI lineage: Eukaryota > Metazoa > Arthropoda > Insecta > Lepidoptera > Sesiidae > Sesia > Sesia apiformis. Next base: position 6,995,470 of record OU611958.1, read on the forward strand.
ATCCAATGGCACTTGCTGTGAAAGATTTTTAAGAGAAAAAGTAGCGGGTAATTGACTACATCATACCGCAGCCGTGAGATAGCAAGTTAAAATTTTAATGAGCGTACAAAGTAACCACAGTATTTTTTTTATAGAAAGAAGGTGGCAGCCGAGCACACAGTCCACCTGACGGTACGTGCATCCGCCATGGACTCCCGCGATACATGCCAACATCAGTCAACGGATGCTCTGCCTACCTTTACAGATGTAGGAATGGATTTGGAGAAAGGGTTGAGAAAAATTAAGACGGATAGGATAGGAAGGAATGGGCTCTGGCATATCTCACTCACTACCTAAACCTGTAGGAATATTTGGGAATAAGTTAAAGTGGGAAATGCACGAAACATTTGAACATTGTACGGTAGTCTTCTGTGCGGTAACGAGGCCAGTCAAGTGCACCCAGCGGCACCCTCTCCCTCTTTAAAAGCTGTGTTTAAAATACTTCTTCTTAAAAACTGCGATTAGAACAACATGGTCTCTTCGCACGTGTAATTTATATACATTTCTAGTTCTTTTCTACGTAAACAAAAGTGTTTCCTATAGAAAACACTCATATAACTACCCCACGTGTCTTCTAATTTATGATTTATACCGCATTAACTTAAGAGCACTGAGGAGGTTCACGAGTCACGGAATTGCACTCGAGGGATTTAAAATGGGGTTGTGGTAGTTCGTGGTCTTTTTCAACAGTAAATTTGTTAAGAATTTCATGGGAGTGGTACTACTTTCACTATAACAGATATAAATTATTAAGAAACTTAAACACTTTTTATATTCAAGTTAGTTTTTAGTACTTTAGTTTTTAATAAGTTAATTTTCAATAGGTATATATAGCTGTTTTTATTGTATTAGATTCAAATGTAAGATTTTAAATTAGACTTCAAAAGATTTTTTAATAAAATTATATAAAAAACAATAATACATTAATGTTATCTATCTAAATACTATTGTAATTTGTTAAAAGTGCACCCACATCTCTCAACGGAGTTTTAGATGTATTAGAAAAAAATGTATGAATTCATATGAATAAAATTCAAGAAGGTCTGGTTATTGTTGTAATTAATGATAGATGCACTTTTGTCTATAATATTATTAATTACCTGTTTACGCGGTTACTTCTGTGCGGATTAAATTGGTTTTAATTGTCGTTCGGTCGAATATTAACTTAGAATTTTTAAGTGATTACATTCAAACCTTTATTTTAACCCCCTGACGAAGGTTTGATTTTTTTATTATATAGCAAGTATCAATTTAATTAAACCATCAAATATTTTTTTCTATACAAATTTTTTCACTCCAATTTACCTCTTTTTACCTTTACTGAATTTCGAGAAATCCCTTCTTAGTAAGATTTTTACGTCATAAAAATATTTAAGAGGCCGCTAGACGATTAATTATTATATTGTTAAATTTTACGGATTGCGCAATGTTTTGGTTTATTTAGAAACTGTATTGAAACTCGCTTATGTGCAAGGCGCAATTCAATAATATAATAATAATAAATACTAATAAATAATAATAATAAATGCTAATAAAATAATAATAAATATTAAATACTCTATTGCATAGAAATAGTTATTACATGTGTACATTATAATATCTTTAAATGACAGAATACAATAGGCAGAATACTCGTACAATACAATACAGAATATTATATTGTGCAATAATCTTAACTTACAGTTTTATTTTATACGTCTAGTCCACCTAAGATTGTTTATAAATAGCATCCTTTTATATATAGATTATATTTTTATACATAAAGAATATAACCTATTTTTTATTGTGAAGGTGGCAGACGGGCATGCGGTCCACGTGATGGTAAGTGGCTACCGCCGCTCGTGGCCACCTGCTACACCAGGGGCTTCTTACAGCTTCTTGAACTTACATATACAGCTTTCTTGAAGAGCCCCATGTCGTAGCGCAGGGGTAAAACCACAGCAGGTAGTTCATTTCATAACTTTCGGTTTCGCGGTATAAAGTGTCGTGATAATCGCACCGTGCGCAGCGACTCTTTGTCAAGGAAGTGTGGATTAACCATACGACGATGACGGGATATGCGATGGTAAAAATTCTAAAATCCTTTTGAAATTATACAGGCGGTAGAACACGCAGAGGGACGAAACGTCTCTCCCGACTCTGAGGGGTTCTAGACCGCCTGTGAGAGTGGGATTGTCGACAATTCGAACAGCTCGTTGTTGGATGGAGTCAAATGGGTCCAATTGGATATTTCGGTGCACGGCCCAGAGATGTGAGCAGTATTCCACATGGGGCCTCACCTGCGCTTTATAAAACATTACACGTTGCCCCGGGGTGGGGTACCGCTTTGTTCGATTTCTGATTCGATGACAAGTCTGACGCGACTCTCTTCCACTTAAATCCGAGGGATGTTGGCGCGGCCCCTATACATAACATTCCCAGTACTCTCATCTGCATTACAACGAGTATTATCAATTTGCACACAGATCGTAAATATGCAGAAGGAACAGAGCTGGGGATAGCACGGAACCTTGCGGGACACTAGCGTCAAGTGATATGGTACCGGAGCAGCTACCATCGATAACAACTCCGATTCTGCGCCCACTCAGGAAGCTAGCGACCCATTCGCACAACCCTTCGGGCAATCCGGACAGTGGTGGTTTGGAAAGTAGCGCTTTGTGCCATACCCGGTCAAACGCTTTAGCAATATCTGGGCCAACAGCTAAAGCCTCATCTCTACTCTCTACAGCGTCAGCCCAACGGTGTGTCAAATACGTTAACAGATCACCAGCCCAACGATTTCCACAAAATCTATTAATTTATGACGAATGATTATTACGAAATTTAATTGTTATATGAGAACAATCTCCACACATGTAGTTGACAAGTCTTGAAACAATTCAAAGCAGCCCATAAATATTAATATCATACATTAAAATAACCTCCGACGTCACAAAGTTATTCCCCTACCGATTTGCCGTTTCCAATGCCTACTGAATAATAGACTAGAAATTAAGTTTACCTTTCAATGGAGAGTTCGTGAGCTGCCGACTCCCGCTGTTAAATCGTTTATCATTAAAATTAATTTGACTTCATGTTACTCGCTAAACGCTCCTTACTCATTTCGTTTCCTTAATTAAGCAATCTGTTTACAATGAAGCAATTAATTGGTATTTTCCATTGTTTCACTCTTGAAACTTCGGCAGACCAATGGGGTAGATTGAAATTTTAAAGGACATCAAGTTTCATACAATATTGCACCAAAAATTGAAAGTGCCGGCCAAACAAATGTTAAGCTATATTCTGTTAAAACTTATGGGTCTAAGCATTTATTACTATGCCTCTAAAGCTGTAGGGTAGCTTTCGATCCAAACCGAATGATGTCCTTTGCTGCTGAGTATTTAATGTCCAGTAAAAATCGATTGTAAACTTCAATTGTCGTCAAAATGGTGAAAATAAAATTGTTTATTCAAGGTCTTATCCGTCCGGGCAATTTTTCCGGCGAGTGACTGCGGTTGCATGCGAGTCGGCCATTTATAAAGCGTTGGTGAGAGCCCTTAATAGACTGGCGACAGCTAAATGTCACCGAACGTTTATTTGCTTACATTCGCCTCGCTATTTTTGCGTAACTTTATTATTGCGTGGGAACAATACCGGGCGGTATTATTGGTATTTAAAAACAAGAGGAAATAAGACTCGTAATTCGGAAGATCACTTAATCATAATAGGATTCTATGGGTCGGCGGCGTAACCGCATACCTCCTGGTATTGCAGGTGTCCATGGGCGGCGGTAACACTTACCATCACATGGGGCCGCTTACACGTCCGCCCAATTCCCTTTAAAAAAAAGTTTCATTAATCGCCTAATAGATCTCCAAAACGACCAAAATACAGATTATAAAGAAAGATTAATTTTAAATAAATTAAATATTTTAAATATTTTAAACACAGATAAATAGAACATAATAAATATGGTCAATATTATGTAAACGGTTTATTCACGAATTATTATTCATTTTGTATATCAGATATTATTTTCAAACACAATAACAAAAATTTTAATGCGTATTTATTTATCTTTATTAGGTAACCAACAAGAGATATTATTAATTATAGATAGAATTAAAGCTAATGATATACCAGTTTAGAACCTATATATATACCAGTTTTAGATTTTTTTTATACCAAACATCGTTAAGTAATAGAAATATAATTAACTGTAAGGAAAGAATAATTTTTGGATACGAAAGAATTCCTTATAACATTTTTGACTTTTATGAAATGACCCCCTCAAATTTGAGTTAAACACTCAAATTTGAGGGAGTCATTTCATAAAAGTAATTTATATAGTATATATATTGTATTATATAGTTTATAGTGTATTATATAGTTTTAATTTATAGTGTATTATATCTATGAATTTATATAGACAGATAATATTCCCCATTACACTTTTAACGAATTTGTTCAAACCACAAAGAGCTGAAAGCTTATCCAAAGGGTCGCGTGCCAATGTTTAATCCAGTGCGTTTCCACGTCGTATAAACTATAAAGCCGCCCGTTTGGTACGCCAATTATAGTGATCTACGACCGTCGCGTTCATATTAACTATTTATAAATTACCTTCTGTTTAATAAAACACTCCAAAGTGTTATTATTAATGAAGTGAAAACGAACGCTATTTAATCATTCACGCCACGAGTATTTTTTTAATCGCCGGATATTTTTTTGTGGAGTTGGACTGTGAAATATTGTATTCATCGTGAAAAATTATTGGAAAGTGTAGCTGTTGATGTTGAAATTGCTTCATATGTATATTATGCATATAACCCCTCCTGACCCACGACACTATCAAGCCGCATTACCAGTAGTGTCGTGGGTATTTTTTTCCCTTCTGCACTACTGACCAGTACCGGTAGTGTAGTGGGAATCGAAACCAATAAGAATTAAAAAAAAGATATAAATTACGTATCCTCAACGACGATATTACTGGTCGGCAGTGCAGAATGGAAAAGAAATTCCTCGCGACACTAGTGGCGCGGCTTCATAGTGTCGTGGGGAATTAAGGCATGTATAACACATGCAATAACAACTCAATTCAATGCTATTTATTACAATATTCATTAACAAGAATTTTAATTTCATAATACAATTTATTTCGTAACAATTTCACAATAACAATTCAGCTTCTATACGCGCAACCTGCCTGGATGCGAAGAGCAGAAGAGCCTGTGCGATGACGAACCTTGAGAGAAGCCTGTATTCAGCAGTGTGGAGAATTACGAGTACTTCATCATAATCGTATATTTAGGTCTGTTGAAAAACTTTGATTAAATTAATTTGAAACTAAACAATTTTGACACTGACTAAATTAATATGAACCTCTCCTTCAGATATGCTCATAATATCAATATATTTTAAGAATCGGTTTGCTTTTGATATCTATTGATCTATATAATTTCGTCTTAACTATAATCATGAATCCTTCAGATGAAGAAATATAAATCATTGATTTTATTATTGTAACAAAATTTATTTCATACTAGCTGTGTCCGCGACTTCCTACGCCTGGAAAGCTTTGTATACAACATCTTTACTTCCCGTCAGCCGATTTCGATGAAACAAAGCCTACTCGAACCTAGATTGGCTAAGCTTAATTAACCCGTGGAAACCCCATGAAAATTTGTTCCGTAGTTTTTGAGATTAGCGTGTTCGAATAGACAAACAGACAGTCACACAAAAATTTTCAAAATCGTCCATTTTTATTCTGATACTCTTTCTTCATCGCCCCCAATCAGTTTTTGATAAATATATTCAATATACAGACACGCTGGTTCTACAATTTTATTATATGTACCTATAGATTATTATACATAGGTGCGATGAGAAGAAGTATAACTTAAATGACAAAATAACGTAATTCTTAAATATACCCAATCATTACATAACACACACATACCTACAAAATGCAGTATTTGAGTATAAAATAATAGAAACACACAAATAATGTTGATAAAATGGGCACTTATCATTGATATTTTTATCACTATTCATTTCAATCGAATATATAAAGTGTGTAAAAATTTAATACACAATTTATCGATTTCTCATTAACATAATATATGTTTTTTTATTAATTATCTGGACGTTGTGCGTTGTTTAACTATGGTTACCGATTTATAAATATAATTAATATTGTTAATTTGATCAAATAGGTTTAATTTATCACTGCCAGACGAGTGTCGTAAGCTATGAGTATAAGGCTATAATGAAATGATATACGTTAAATAAATACGTAAATTCAAGCGCATAAAATCACAATTCAACAACTTTAAGTCAGTTTAAATTTATAGCCAGGATCAGGACTTCCTGCCTGTGTTATTTTTGATGATCACAGCAGGCGCCACTCCGGCCCAACAATGTTTTTGTACTTTAAAGTGTCGACTTTAGTTAAAATGACACGCGGTGAGTGACTAGCGAAATTTAAGATTTCTAAAAAAATCTTCATACTTATAGGATATCAAAAATAGTATAAGCAAGAACAAATTCCATATTATCCGTAGTCGCTCAATAAATTTATTTAATAATAAATCTCAGTTTAATAGTCAGTTAAAAACAACTTTTTTTTTAATGTTATCATTACCATTGTCTCATTCTCGGTTTCTTTATTCAGCCCACTGCAGGATATAAGCCTTCATTCCTTTATGTCATGTCAGGTGCTGGTCGCATCCGAGTCTTTTTTGAGACTCTGTTTATGTCACCGTCTCAGGTGGCTACTGGAGAGCCTACCCTCCTTTTTTCAGCTGTGGACCACCACTCGGGATTTTGCTCCATCTGCCCTCACCACATCTGGCTATATGTCCTGCCTATCGCCGTTTAAGTTTCGTTACCTTCTTTATAATGTCTTGGACTTTTATCACTTTGTTCAGTTAGGATAAAAATAATCAAAAATTCTTTACGTTTTACATTTTACGTATAACATTTTTGTTTGTACATTTTCGAATGCTGTATAATTACGTTCTGCCAATCAACATTTACATCAAGTTTAATCCATCAATGAAATAAATTATAACAAATATTATTTCTATATTTTTATCAAGATAACTGAAAGCGATAGAAACAAACAATACGCTATCTCTTATCGCGTAGACTTGACAAATAGCCATGTTAGTCTTTGCTTTTCTTCCATTAATACCACGAAATTAATGTCAATCACTTTTATTTGTGGATAAATAAAAACGGTAGCGATACTTCCTTGTGGGTCCACGTCAAACTATAAATTTTAACTCTTAAACGCCGACTGATAATTATCTTTAAGTTCAACACTAGCCTTAATTTACGGTTCTCGTGCCTCGGTCAGTGGTTTTATTGAAGTATTTCGGACTAATTAAAATATTTCCCTTTAGCTTTTTACGGAGTTCGCCCTTTAATGTCGAAGTGTTGAAATTTAGGAGGATCGGAAGATATTAATTTTAGTAACTATTCGATCAATTTCTTCCTTATTATTATGTTAGAATCATTGAGGCATAAAATGTTACCATTTGTTACCATTATATATTTAAAAACCATAGCAATATATACGTTGAATATAAGTTTGAAACGTTTACAAGTTTTATTCAGTTATGGAGGGTGTAACTGATTAAATCCCTACGCCGGAAACTAAATCATGTGTCTTGGCATTGATGAGTCAGTCAGTTAGTCAGGACATTTCTCGTATATTGTATCTTTTTATAAGATTCACAGTGAGTCTACGTGAATTATACACAAAGAAAGTCAAAGACTGAACTATTTTTAAATTCTACGCAAACAAAATCCCCAATGATAGTGATCATATGTGAATCGTAAATTATTTTAAAACTCGTATCTGGGTACCGACAAGCCGTTTACGTCGCGTAAATCAAGATTAAGTACGAAGCATACGGGTCATACCTCAAAATGTGTCGACAATAAATCAGCTAGTAAATAAGAAATTCGCTCCAACTAATTCTTGGTGACTTCAAAGTGAGATTTGAAAGTAGAACTGGGTGAAGGGTTAAATCGTAAAGGGAGTTTGTAGTTTCTGAACATGGATGTTAAGAGATTTAATTGCTGTGTAAATGAGGGTTATAGATATTTTTTTTATTATGTCAATGCGGCTTATAAATTATTTTTTTATTCATCCATATTGTAACAAAAATGTACAGTTCACTTGGCGTTTTTACACTCAAAATTACAATAGTAATTTTCAAAAAACAAAATAAAAGTTGGTCCTAATTATTCGCTCTAATTTCCCAGATTTCCAGACTTAAGTGAAATCTTTAAAAAAATATACATATCAATTATTGTTTATTGTACAATATAACTAACAGCGCACGTGACTTCGCTCGCATGTTTTTGAGAATGATTCTCGTGGGAACTTTATTATAAATCTGTATGTAAAGTGCCGTAAATGTTGGCCCGGTACATAAATTAGAAATATGCTGAGTTTTATTAAATTATGTCTATTGGTTTTTGAGTGATGAGCGTTCAGAGAGACATACAAAAAAATATCTCGTTTTGGGTTTTGCATCATTCGTATTTTAGATTGCATTCACTTTAATATTTCATGTAGGTACAGACACAGTTTTGTTACGATTTTATTATATTTACCTAGGTATAGATCTTAAAAATTAGATGTTAGATCATTTTTCAATTTAAACTATATACAAATTTATTTATTATTATTTATTTTGTAGCGAGTGAGTGCACACTGCATTCCCACAGTCGCTGAGCGCACTCGACTGGCCACGTTACCTTTCTCTCCCAGAAGGACCTTGAAATGAATTGCATTTCCCACTTTATGGTATTTCCCCAATGTACGTACGGGTTTTAGTAGTGAGTGAAATATGTCGGAGCCCATTCCCATCCCATCCTATTCTATTCCTTCCCATTTTCCCAACCCTCTCTCCCAATCCATTCCATAATCTGCAAATGTAGGAAGCGCATCCGGGGTTGTGCCGACGTTTGTCATTGTGGACTGATGTTCGCATGTATCGCGGACGTCTAAGGACGATAATATCCACGTACCATCAGGCGGACTGTATCCTCATCTGCCGCCTTTTTTTTATAGAAAGAAACAGAATCTTGACACAGCACAATTTTACATGAGAAAATCTTAACAAAATTCAATAAGTTCTTACTGACAATAAAGCCCCATTGCTCAGATAACGTCATAAGTTACATAGAAAGAATATACATTTTACGGAGTATATTCATACTTTATACTTTTTTTAAGAATATACATATAAGAATATACTTTTTTACATTTTACGAAAATTTACATTTATATTTTCGAATATTCTATTACTCGTAAAGTTTCCGAGTAAAATATCCTCATCGAGACATGATTATTTCACGGCAGATGAATCATTCAAAGCCCAGTTATAACCACGTCCCAAGTACGACGGAGTTAAAAGTTTCCTTATCGAATAGAAACTTTCTAGGCATTAAACTTGCTTGCGATAGTGGTATTCATGAAACAAACTCCCGGGATAGAGCAGTTTTCTTACTTCCACAGTCAAAGACTTTATCTAAAATTTGTCAAGTACCGTTTACTCTCACTCATTACACTTTGTTAATGTCGGTTTATGATAAGCCAGCATTTATAGTGTTTTCAAACTTTTATATAATATAAATAACTTTTATATATAACTTTATATATAACTTTTATATTTATATAAACTTCTTTCTCAATTTTATGCGGATGTTGTTCTTGTTTTGTCTTACATTTATTAATATGTATCAATCAATACCGTCCTATCGATTCATGCATTGTTCTACTGAATACTACCGTAATTTTTACTGCTTTTCCCTCTTCATCCTATTCCCCCAATGCACGTATGTATTTCGGCAGTGAGTGAGATTCAGAGTTCATTCCCATCCTATCTTATCCTTCAATATTTTCCTAATTCTTTCTTCAAGCCCTTTCCTAAATCTCTAAAGGCAGGCAGCGCATTAGGGGACATGCCGACGTTTCTCAATGTGGACTGATGTATCGTAGATGTCCATGGGCGACTTGGACCGTGAGGTGGATCAGGGCTCGAAATCCCCTCGTTATAGGCTGATATTAAAAGTAATCTTAACACAATTCAAAAACAACGACGCCAAAAATTAATTTAAAAGTCATAAAGTTAAAAACGAAATAAAACCGGACATTTCTAATTATAAAAATAATAATTCTTAACTAACAACCTCAAAAGACCTTTCTATAACGACATGAGAAAACATAAAAGAATATGTTTAACGACGCATAAAAAAATCGATTCCATAAATAATACTGTCGTTTGTTAAAACTAAAATAAGGTCGGTATCTTGTAATGGATCACTTAATTTCGATTAACTCGACGGACGCAAGCCAAGAACAATACGACTCCGGATATTACTCGTTTACGCTTTTTGATCGTTTTCCACGTTATTTTCGATACAAACTGGCGGGTCGATCTTTAAACAAATAGTTGTTACGCGTCCAGTTAGTAAAGAACTCACAAGTCCCTGCGAATTCACACTTCGGGTACCACTTTGCAATAAGAGAGGGAGGAAGAGTAGCTCTTTGGAAACTGGCCAGATATTATTTGTAGCCCCTTGGCCGAGCGATGAAGCGTATCGCTCAAACTTGCGCCCATTATTTTAATGGGCAATCAATACATCGCCTATAGTTACACAACATAACTCACGTCAGTCTCATAGGATATACTAATTAAGTTTGTTTGAATATTTACTTTGTAAATTGTTTGTTGAAGCCGTTATTAAGACGTTGTTTGCGGTGCCCCAATTTTCCCATACGTGTAATTATATGAATACGGATAATGGTTTAATAATGTTTCCCATTGTAATGTGTGTCGATAGCGGATATTAAGTTCTTGTTGAACCGTGACTGATGTATGCTTTACATCATTAAAATGTATTTAGGCTTGCGGATTCAAATATAACTTCCGATGGTTGTCAATGAAACAGCCGGAATGTATTCAGACGTAATCTATTCAATTTGTGGATCATTATTATTGTAATATTACAAACATTTCGAAATTTTAAAAACGAATTTCAAAGTTGTAAACTAAAAAAATTAAGTTTTCCGTATAGAATAATTCATCGGATCAGAGTTAATACCGATTAAAAGTAAACAAATTCAATAATCTGTAATCATTTATAAATTATAGTACTATTGACTATTAGTGAAGAAGCTAAAAATCACAGATACTTCGAGAGTAGTTTCAAAAATAAGTAAATACAACAATGAGTACTCTTAATTATGTTTCAGAAAAAGTGTTTTTTTTTTTTTATAGACAAGAGGGCGGACGAGCAAGCGGTCTCACGTGATGGTAAGTGTTACCGCCGCCCATGGACACCTGCAACACCAGGGGGTATGCGGGCTCGCCGCCGGCCTTGCAAAATCCTATTCACAGCTCTCTTGAAGAACCCCATGTCGTAGTTTAATGGGAAGACCTCTTGAGGCAGTTCGTTCCACAGCCTACGGGTTCGCGATATAAAATAATTTTTGGACCGAACAGTACGCGACACCTCCGTATCTAGGAAATGCGGATGGACCGCACTTCTGTGACGGGAGGTGCGGTTGTAGAAACCCGAGGTGGGAATTATATTGAACAATTCTTCAGAGCATTCCCCATTATACAGGCGGTACAACACACAGAGAGACGCAACGTCCCTCCGAACGCTGATTATTATTATTAGTATTATTTCAAGGAATGGCAATGAGCAACAAATCGATGGCAGCAAATTTAAAGTGAGTTAGGTTTAGGTTCTCTGGTGACAATAAAGACAAGTGGTGGTGCGATGCGGTGGATACTAAAAGTGTCTACGATGCGAGGATACAAGAATTTGGGGGATAAAACCGAAAAGAAAATGATTATGTATAGTAAATTTCACGCACCTCCCCCAGGAGGCTGCAGACGCAGCACATCCGGGGCAGCCGGCGATCTTTATACATTCACTATCACTAGTGTCGCAACCCGATTAATATTGTTTTTGATGAAACGATTTGAACTTTATTTTCGTGGTGCCGACAATGGCAACCGAACAATTTTTGCGGAGTCCCAGCGAAAAGCGTGGTTGTAATTTTTTTTTTACAGATTAGTGTACGGACGAGCATGCGGTCCCACGTGATGGTAAGTGTTACCGCATGGCGGTAGAACACACAGAGAGACGCAACGTTCTAGTTCTAGTTCTCCCGGTGATAGCTGTCAGTCGTCGTCTTTCATGGACTATAAATGCCGCGTTTAAAAGCGTGTCCAAAACAATAGTTTTTTTAATATAATTTATTTTGGCACTGGCTAAGCTATTGGTCTACACAAATAGCAAATAATAAACATAATAACATTATAAATAATAACATTGAAGTAGGAGTCGCTCAGTAAAGTGATAGTAGGTTTACTAAGGACAGAATTGGACTCCTTGGAAAAACACGAAAAATCTCACACTTTTTTTAATTATCACAAACATTATACACTAACACTAGGCACTTTAAAGTTTAATAAACTATCACTATTAAACCACAAATCCCACGATACACATTTTTTAGAATAATCAAAGAAAAACTCAACTTTACTTCTCAGGCTCTCGCAAAATAGTCCGGTCATGGACTAAAAGGCCGCTTTCAAAAACTTAGCCAAAACATTAAAGCGGCGCGAACACATAGGTGTACCTCGAAGAGACTTTTGTGTTGACATTGGTAGTAATTAAACATTCTTTATTTCAGTACCTAATTAACAAACAGTGTAATTCTACGGATCATGATTTGCTGACAATTTAGTATTCTTGCTGCTCGTGTACATAATTACATACATGCATAATTTATTACATAGAGAATTCCCGAATGTTATTTATTAAATGTTTCTAATGTTTCATTTGTTCCATATCTATATACCACATGACATAACACTATTTATAGAGAGAATAACATTATTTTTTCTCCTTTATTTCCCCTGTCAAACGGTGAAATCCTTTTTAAAAACATCCAACCTGTCTAATAATACAAATGGACTTTCTCACTCACCAGAGTAATAATATTATTATATCTCCCCACCGAATTAAGTCACCGCTGTCAACTAGCCAAAGTTTGTTCGCATCATTTTATTTACCGAGGTGCTTCATCTTGCATAGATAGAAATGTATTTAGACGCGATATTCTTTTGAAAAATATGTCATGAATGTCATATATATAAAATGTCATATAAATATGTCATATAAAAAATATATGACAGTCAGACGGAATGTACTTATTATTTATTTTTTATTCCATGTTGTGGTTAACATTAAATAAACATACCTATTTAATGACATACAACTCTGCTAGGACACAGTAATCCAAATATAATAATACATACTTTAAATTATAATATATAATACATTAATGAATAAATTATTAAATATTATTTATTAATCAATTTCCAATTTTATTTTTTACATATTATGGTTTTTCTGTAAAAAATATATGTATGTGCTTATGTATATCAGTAGCTAAGAGGTAAAGGGTAAAAAGTCCAGTTATTTTAAATTAAGTTTTTTAAAATTAAGTTATGGATTTTCTAAAAGGCTAATTTATTATGTGGTAAAAAGATAAAATCCTATAAACAATAGTTTTAAATGGATCCCTACAGGTTTATTTTGACTCGACGAGTAAAATTTTATTATTCGTGTTTATTATTCTTTACCTCTGTTCTAATTACACCGGCTTTCGGCCAACCCTTTTATCAGGTATCGGCACGTGCCTGGGCGCTTCTCACCGACTCGCGATCCCGGGGTACTCTCCCAAAGCAACGCCCTAAGCCAACACCTACTACTAAGGATAAACCGAGGTCCGTTCCTTCCGCCGATCTACCGGCGGGGGAGCCCTTAGGCTCGTTGCTGCACACACTCTTTGCTCCTGGCTGAGCGCTTTCTGAGTTGGCCCTAAACTATACATGACCGGTGACTCTTGAAAGGCCCTTAGGACCACAAGAATTTAGCGATTCCGAAAAAAAGAATACCTCTGTGCTACTAATATCGACACTGGAAATTTCAATTGGCATAATGGACAAATCATAACTTTTCAGACGGGAAAAAATGGTATAAAAAAAACGCTTTTAATATTATTATTAGTGTTACAACTATTGCTTAACCATAAAGCCCTTAAGTTTAAAACAATAGACATAACACTGATAGAGCTAAGTATAATTTTATATAAAAAATTATTTCTGCTCGTTCTGAACAGTTATGCTTTGTTATACCAATTGAAATTTTCACGGTCGATAAGTACATCATAATATAAGTGGCCTAAGCCAATATTCAGGGGCTGTGAATATACAATTTTAAATAGGCTTGTATTTGAACGAACAGTGAAAAATACTAAATGAGCAGCAAAATATGATCAACAAAATAATGTATTTTTTAAAATCTAATTGAAATAGGCAACTAATTTTAAATTACTAAGAATGTCATCACCAAGCCGACCGAGTTCCGCTTCGCGGAACCCCTAAGCCTTTATGTCACCAGAGAACGTAAACTTTTTAAATATATGTATGTTTAATTAGAATCAGAAGGATATAGAAACACTTCTGACTAAGCTACTTTGATAGTTTACTGTTCCTTTTTTATTTCATTCAATCTTTAGTATGTTTCTTTCTGGAATCAAAACCGGAACCATTCACCCTTCCCAAACGGTCACTAGTGCGCTGAGTCACTCAATGAGACCAAATAAACAGTAGAAATAGAAACAAAAATTATCTACTTTTGTTTTCGATACGAATACGAATACATAGGTTTTTTTTCTAAATATTTAATTTTAATTAAAGTGATGCGATCTTTAAGGAAAAGTATATAACGACTACGCCATGTCCCCTCTTCCGAGTAGGCGGAGGTACAATGCTGGCGGAGTTTCTCCCTTCTCACGTAAGGCAGCCATGGAACGTATATTTTATTATATTTTTTTTGTATTAACGTGTTTTGGGAGTGTTTGTTTTGGAATTCCATCACATCGAATGGGAAGTATAAGATAAGAGAGAGATAAAATAGTATGGGATAAGAGAAGATTTTCATACTTTTATAGTTCCTACTACCAACCTCATTCCATCTAGAGGGTATTTACTATAACGGGATAACGAAACTCCTTATCTCAATATACTCCTTACTCCCCATTCTATTACATTCTCCTCCAAGAAAGACGTGTAACGGGACGAGTAAACTCCTCATCTCTTTATTCCTTACACTTTCCAAACCACTAATCCTAATCCACTTGTAAATTTCGAAATTTAGGCGACGCTTCTAGGAGCGCTTATTTTTAACTGATCACAAATGTTCATGGGCGAAAGTATCTACCGCATGGATTTGTCAGCCACCTACTTTTTAAGTTCAGTTCAATTTCAAAAACATAAAAGTAACAAGATCAGAGCTACCAACATTGCTCTTACGTTCGACCATGGTGCCATTACTACGACAATGTCATCAGCTACATTCTTAAATTAAACATAAGATGTAGGTATATTCCGAAAATATAATTATTATAAAGTTCGATACGTCCATTTTAAATTCAATAATATTTTATGCTTCGCCATGTGCATATACTGAGTTACACTCCACTGAAAACACCGGCACTCGTAATTTTAAGAAAATTCCAAGACACGGAAATCACAACCCTCTTACTTACAACAAAGATCCACATTGGGACAAAAGGAATTTCGCCTGTATTGAGTTAGCAATGTCCACTGTCCAGCGTATAGGAGAAAAAAGTAAAGATTCCAACATGTCTGACCATTTCCGACGGCTATTATTCTGTCTCCCTCTATATCCGTTTCCTGCTGTCCCGAAAACAAAATACTGGGCCAAGACAAAAGCGACAAGACATTGTCCAAGGTTTTACCTACTGGTTTATTATTAGAGACAATGATATTTGATGAGCTGATATGATTATGTGAACCAGTGGGTTTGATTTTTTAATTATTTTTTAATGAATGATTGTAAAGAAGTTCTTATTTCGCAAATGTACGACCTGCTGCTAAATGATGAATGGCCTGAAGTTTTTTGAGACACCGATAAAAATTGGTCAATTATTTATTCAATTTAGTGAAGGCATGTATTTCATTATTTATGTTAGCATGTATCCCGGATGTGCATGGACGACACCTGATGGCCGCTTACCACCAGGTGGACTATATGCTCATCTGCTGCATTTTGTCTATAAAAAAAACAAATATGATCAGATTTTTTTAACCTTGGACGTCTTAATTTTAATACAGAGATTACAGTACTAATAGTACATCAAATACATTCTATCTCATCATAAACAAAAACAACGCTTCAATCCAATTGTGCGCATGTGTCGATGTTTTGTTCTGACGAAACCGATCTTTTTGAGTCTTCTATTGTTTTGTTCGAGCAGAATTTTGTTCAGAAATTAAAAAATACTATTCTACCCCATAGTTACACACAGTTCATAGGAATTTATCTGTCTTATTTTAGGATAAATGGATATATTGAGAACGTTTTATTTATATGATTGTCATTGTCAAGAATTCCTTATATCTACGAGTATTACATCTTATTTATTCTGTCACTGGTGAAATTTTTATCGGGGCTTATTGTCAGTACATATTTTAAGGGTGTTAGCTAATATTTAATAATTTATTGTGTATAGTTTAGTTTTGTTGTGTACTGCTTAAAATATAATAAATATATAAAAGCTGGACAAGCGTCCAAGAAAAGGTTTCAAGAGCAATTAGTCACTGAAAAACAAAATATTTACCTAAACCTAGAGAAACCTTACCGTACAATTCATAATTATTTAAAAAAAAATCCCAGTACGTGAACTACGTTACTAGTAAACAGGGGAATGTAAGTGAAAAGTACAGTTGTTTGCTCTAACTTGGATCCCGATATAGAAAAAACACCCTATTGACGTCCGAAATCATAAGTTAATTTCGTTTACACATGGAGTGAAAAAGTTGTAACTTGGTGCAAAATTAGGAAGTGCCGCCATAAACCTTTAATATAGTTAGTTATATCTCTCGTGTACTGGAAAATAAATTTCCTTGGAACATTACTCTGGTGAACTTATCACGCTAAAATGTCACGATAAGTTGGAAAATCTGATTTAAATTATATGTAACTTTTCACGAACTTTGCAAAACGAAGTTATTGGGCAAATTAGTGAAGATTTAGGATTAATTTCTTGTTTTATTAGACAAAGAAGACGACAGATGAGCAGACAGTCCATCTGGTGGTAAGTGGTTACTGTCGCCCATGGACATATGCGGCAGTTCAGTGCGACAGAGAACAGTTTCAGTTCAGAAAGACAACTGAAGAACGACGACGGTTACGTTGCCTACATATGGAATTTTGGGAACGAGCTTGGAAAAGGGTTGGGAAGGATGGGGAATAGCGAGGATAACGGGATGATGAGTTTTTCTGGTCCTACGCTCTACATACTCCTCTGGAAAGACGCGGTGGGATGGGGAGTAAAGGGTAAGGGAGTAAAGTAAAGTAAGTAAAGTAAGGTAAGGGGGTAAGGGTAAGGGGTAGGGGAGTAAATCATTCAGATTTCAGATTTTCATTATAATGAAGTATTGAGTTTCTGAAACCTCATAGTGATATGGCCTCCTAGTGCAGGGTCGTTGTAAGCTGACATAGACTCTCTACTCGATGGAACAGTATGGAATGTGATGGGAAATAGGCTTTGTCATGTCTCACTCCCTCCCAAAACATGTACTTAGTATATTTTAAGGAAGTCTTTTACTGCTAAAGCGTCAAAGAGTCAAAGTATTATACTTATGAGTTGAAAATACTTGGTCGTTGATCTTCTGGGTTGTTTGAGCCGTGTGTGACAGGTTATAAACAAGGTTGATGTCTTGTTATCATTCCACGGGAAAGTTGTAGCCAGAAAATTTGATACCTAGTAAAACATTATCAATACGTGTATTTACCTTGATACGTCATACAAGTACATTGCCATAAAGCTTCAGCTTCATGGCTTCTAGCTTCACCTTCAGGTGAAGCTAGATGCCATATGATTTATTGTTCGTTTAATTATGTGTTTATGGAAGTGCAATTAGCATAGGGTACGACAGGATTGACATGACTACTGAATGAGGACAGCCGCTGTTACAAATTGAGGTTTAAAAAACAAAGAAATATCTCTTTAGAAAAATATTGATTGAAACTCATTACAATAAATAAAACTTTTCGATATTTTTGGGGGTCGAAACGTTGAGGGTCGAGTATGGTTAGTCCCATGTTGTTGTTTTTTATAGTTCCGCTTTCTTACAATTAACAACAAATCCTCTATCTCTTTTATCATGATCACTGTTATCATGGATTTTTCCTTAAGCAGATGATAAAGTAATCTAGGAATCATCATTCAGATTTACGCATGTTCTAGTATGTTCTAACTTTTGTTAATCTGAATAAAACTGTCAAGTAAAATCTGAATATATAAGTTAAGAATGTTAAGAGGAACATACATACGATTTGATAATTTACTTTGGCTTTGATTTTTATACTAAGTAGTCACATTATAGACAGAAATAAGATCTCAAATGGCACAAAACTCCTTAATTGCCCCATAAAACAGTCTTCACCCTTTTAATCATATCAAAAGAGCAATCTTCCGGCCGGATGGACGATAAACGACAGTTACAACTGTGTTCATTTTAGACTTGACATTTTTCTGCATCTTAACACAACCAACTTAAAGGCGAAAATCCAGTGTCACTTACGTTAATTTCTGATATCTCTAAAGTTCCAGGAATAACGATGGTATATCATATTACAAATTCGTTTTTGATCTGTGAAAATCCAATCTCAAAGTCTCTTTAATTTGTCTAGAACTTACTCTTTCATGTTTCACCAATTTTGGGTTTCCTAACCTTTGATTAAACTTATAGTTATTAAGGTATTTCTTTTAGTTAATTAATAGTATCCGTATTGTAACATCCAGCTTATCAACACACCAAGATTCATATATGTATACATATAAACCTGTCATTAGATGAATATTGATGTATAGATGCGAAATTTGGATTTTGACCCAGAAAGAAAAAGGAAAATTTTAATAACGGAAAAACAAATCTGATGAAAGATTTTGGGACCATTAAGGAGAGAACATGGTACGTGCAGGGTAAGGAGCAACAAAAAGTTCGAAGAGCTGGCGTTCGAGCCAAATATCATCGGCGAAATTAAAACGGCCAGACTCGGTTGACTTAGTCATGTGGAGAGGATTGAACCGTAAAGCGAGTATACGTGGGACAACCGACTGGTCAACATTGGTCGGAAGTCCCGAGTACTGCTAAAGAGACGGAGACGAGATCCCTGTGGGACCCGCAAATAACCTGTGGGCAAGAAGCTGCGCAGGACTGAAGACGATGGCGTCTCTTGGTGTCTGAGGCCAAAACCCACTTCGGGTCGCTAAGCCAGCGAAATAAATAAGTACTTATTCGTTTGTTAACATATCCCGATGTAACTAAAATAGAGTAACTAATGACTCCTTTTGCACAATTATAAAGAAAACATTTAAAGCTTTTGTAATAACAGTTGTATTAAATATTAAAGCTTAGAAACACAATCTTGTGATTAATGAGGCACTCACATTCGCGACAAATCCCATACACCTACGAGCGACATAAACTCCTGAATGTAATTGAGTAACCTTTAAACTATCCCTACTTGATCTCCTTTACTCCCATATTATTAGAGTGAGAGAACGAAAGAATCATAACCATAGCCAATAGAAATTCATCCGCAATAGAAGCGTAATGCTCCTTTATTGCACCATAAACTTTACTTACCATTTTATCATGAGCGGCTTTAGTACAATGTACGTCGAGACATTCATATTAATAAATATTAATATTAAAGGCATTAATTTTACGAGGCCTAAGAGGTGGAAACAAACAGGAGGCAAGTGAATATTTATGGCTTTGCGTTGCTTCCGAAGTATAAAACGTGTGGAATGATGTATGGAGTTTGTATTTGATTCTGGAGCTTGGAATAGGTGGTTTCTCATTGTAATATTTAAACGATCATTTGCTTTGATTTCGATCGTATGGTAGGCGACAGGTCACATTAGATAGGCAGAGAAACGATCGCTGCTTAATAAAATAATCCCATTAATACTGTATGCGAAAGTTTGTATGTACAATTGAATGTTTAGATATTTATTACTCAATGCTGTCGAAGCGACTGAACCGATTTCGTTTAATCTTGACAAATAAGTAGATTGTAATCCAAATTAACACATAGGCCACTATTTATGTAGCAAAAGTTATGTAATGTAGCACATAGCAAAAGCTATCTGAAGTCTTAGCATCATATTACACTAAATATTTACATTTATATCAATGAAAATAAATGTTTATTGTGATGTGTATGAATTTAAGCATCCGTGTAGACAAAAACATTAAAGACAGATAAACATGGCATTCGTTGAAAAACATGTACAAAAAATCAACGTATCAATAAAAGAGAGGGAGCTAAAGTTTCCCGTGAAACTTCCAAAGAATAACGATGATATTCATAACTCAACGACGCTGAGACGAATGAGAGTAAACTAAACAAAAATAAAAGGCAGTATTCGAGATCCAAGTTTATTTTCAAAGAGCTATAATCATCGGGAGGCGAAGTTTATTACGTTTCACGGGGATCCTTAGATGTGAAAAGTAAACAGTGGCACAGGGGTCCATGCAAAGCGTAAACAAATTAGCGACGAATACCTACCTTCGTTTCCATGAAATTTATTTAGATTAACTTCCTTATGTTTTTAACATTTAGATAAGTAATTTGTTTAATAATTTACCAGGCGTTTAAACGCGGCAGATATAACAGATATCTATATAAACAGCTGTATTAGTTACATAAAACTTTCGTATTTCTAATTTCACTTCGCAAAGTCAGTATTGAAAAATTATTGAAAATTTATGCAATTTTGTATAGGTACTCATAAATTTTGGCATTGTAAAATTTTAGTTGCAAATATTCTCAAGCCGCGCATGTTTATCACCACTAACATTTAATAAGAAAATGACTATTTATTTTACCAAATATATGCATCCATTTGTTTTCAGTGTTACACTAAACTATGAATCCTTGAAACACAGCATAAAATACTTCTAAAAATAATTCAATAAAAAACAGCACTAAAAATAGCAATAAGTAATAAGAAATTAATTTCTCATTCTTGAATATAGACAATAAATTCGCCTTTCCTTAAGTAAAAACACACAAGATGCTCAACATCTCCATCCACGTGTCGAGTAATAGGCGAGAGGCGTCAAAAGATATGCAGATGTATCTTGTAATTATCCTTTTTATTTTCCTTTAAGCGCAATGTTACAAAGCGCTGACGTTTTTATGCTAAAATATGGAGATAAAGTCATTAGCAATTTTTACTTTAATGAGAAGATGTCGTTTAAGTCCGAACAGGGTTCCTCCCTTCGTTTATGGTCAGCGAAATATTATCATACAAATTTCGTTATCAAGTGCCAAACGAATTTCAAGAAGATGTTTTCTTAAATTAATTTTGGATTGCGCTTCCACATTTTCTACTCCAATTGTAAAACTGTTTCAGAATAATCCACTATTATTGTGGTTAAGATGCTTATGCCGTTTATTACTTTGTATTGTTTTTTATCTGTATTAACATAGCTTTTGTTCCATTTACACTTTTACGAGTAGGTACATTAATTTTGACTTTCGTTCTATACATGTTTTTATCATATTTCTTAATTGATTCTAATCTAAACACATTGTGAATTTTTAATTTTGATCAGAAAACAATTTATGTCACGAAAATTAACGGAGAGTGGCTGTTCTATTCAAAAAAATGTAAGTTGTAATGTAAAAAAATGTGAGTTTTTTTTACCGCTTCGTGCTAACGTTGTAAAGAATACGCATTGAAATAACACCAATTTCGCCATATTTCTTTCCTCCGTTGAGCTTTATTTATTTTTTATTTATTTTTCACTTTATTTTTACTGATGCTGTTAATCCCTTAGTCTCGTTCTATACTTAGCCTTTCAAGCAAAATTAACTGAAATTAAGGCTAAAATGTCACATATGTCTAATTTGTCCACAGCGTTTCTCTCGCGACGGCATTACATTATTTTTACTCACGTCACTCCCGTATATTTTTAGCCGCTCATTGTTATTGTAGCATCCCCGGCTGACGGCGTCTCTTAATTTCCAGTAAATCGAGGCACTCTTTAGCGATGGCCTGCATCTGAATAAACATTGGGCGAAGCGTGATTAAGGTTTTGTACGCACTGCCGATTGTGGAGTTTCACGACTTAAAGTATATAACTACTTTTAATCGCTAAAACTTCATTGCACTTAAGAGTTCTTTGTTGTTGTTAGCTCTCCCACAATTTTCCTACAGTATTGTATCACTAAAAAAAGTTTCTAGAAAAAATTATTTCTCAAGAGTTACTTTTTCAAGAGCGGGTGGCCGTGTGTATGTGTATTGGCAGTCCGATAGAGTTTCCAAAATAAAGTGATTATCACTATAATATTTCGGTTACGTGACACTTTAGAACACAATATAAAATATATTTTTTTTGTTTATCTATGCGTCCCTTACCGATTTAAATAGGTTTCATCGCTTCTCGCAATTTTAAATAAAAAAAACAATATGGCCGGCAGCTCGTGACTATGTCAACCTCTGAAATAAAATGTTCTCGACCGTGTTTCTCAGCTGTTGTTTTTTCTTGTTTATGGTAAGAAGGCGGCAGACGAGCTGACAGGCCACCTAATGGTAAGGGGATACTGTCGCCTATGGACATTCTCGATTCATGTCAACATTAGTCGAGACTGACAAACATTGGCACGCCCTTGGATGCGCTGCCTACCTTTGGATAATTAGAGGAATGAATTTGGGGGAAGGGTTGGGAAAATAGGGTAGGATAGGATGGGAATGGGCGCTGGTATACCTTACTCACTGCCGAAACATGTACTTACATTGGGGAAGTTGGTTAAACTCGGAAATGTAGTAAATTTCAAGGTAGTCTTCTGTGAGTGAGGGGTAACGTGGACAGTCCCCCTCCAGTCCAGCCCTATCCTTGTGTGTCTAAATGTATGTGTTTAACTGTAACGGGGATAAATGTTTAATTAATCTAAATTATTTTGTAGCAAGTTTACGCTTCACCTTATAAGAATCAGCAGTGGATAATCTCATCGATATATCAAGAGCGTTGAGCTGTCCGATGGAAATTGTCATCGGACGGGAAGTGGGTAATAAACAGTTACTTGTATCGTACTTGTGAACTTAATACATGGATCAAGACTGATGTTAGTTATGTGAAATGTTGGTTTATGTTGATTAACCCCATCAAAGTATCTGACCCGATGGCACCACCCCATCTCTCTCCGTGGATGTTGTAAAATGCGATTGAGTGTTAAAAACAAGGCTAGAAAATACACAGCTTCTAAAAGACTGGACTCGCCAACCCACTTAGTCAGTGCGGGGTTTTATGGCCATATATCCGACACGCACACGACAATGTACAAAAGGAGGCCCACAAACCAGGAGGATATAAAAATACTGGTAAGTAAGTATGATATTGTTCACCAAAAGGGAACAAAGAAAATAATAATTTGGATATAATAATTACGATATTTTACCAAACATTTTACTTGCGAATTCTTTATTGGAACTAAGAACAAACACATATTACAACTTTTACCGGCTGTTAACTTAAGTATTTTGTCAATATACATGAAGCTAATGAGGCGCTTTCTGCCAAATAAGTACACTTCCCGGCCGAAAGTAATACACATCGGACTTTAGACATACATATCAGCTCGCTTCGGTTTTGTAGAACGTTGTCTTTGTCGTGTGCCTGTACGACGACTGACAAGTCAACGACGTATCAGCACACGACAGGGACAACGCGCTACAAAACCGAACCCAGCCGATCATAGCCGATATGTATTACTTTTGGCCGGGTTAACAATGAAACATCACACTAACATTGCTTATCGTTTAAAACACCAGTGACCCAGTTTAAATTTTGATTTAAGTTTAAAGTAACAAAAACCTGTCGCCGGGTGGATATTTTTATAGTAAAAGTGGCAAAAAGGTCCATCTTTTGGTGACTAACGTTATCTATGAACTATCTCCTGCATCGTACGTTGGATACTCGAATGAAGGAAATAATTCATAGGTGATCCATCATACGCCCAGGGTCAGGATAATATAAACGAACCTGACTACGTATGAATTGCAAATTATAGGTTGGAGTGAACGTTTTCCAGAAATCAGTGACTTCCTCGTACGAGTTTATTAGGTACCCCGTTTTGTAAATGTGAAATCAAAGAATAAATGAATATAATTTATTTGTAAATGAATATAATTTATTTGTAAATTAATGTAATTTATTTATAAATGAATATAATTTATTTGTAAATTAATGTAATTTATTTGTAAATGAATATAATTTATTTGTAAATTAATGTAATTTATTTGTAAATTAATGTAATTTATTTGTAAATGAATATGATTTATTTGTAAATGAATGTAATTTATTTGTAAATGAATATAATTTATTTGTAAATGAATGTAATTTATTGGTAAATTAATATAATTTATTTGTAATCATAGGTTCAATGCAAAAGGTGTTACTTAACTGAATATCAGTTCGGCTATGATATACCCAGAGGGTGCACAAATCTTTAGAAAATATTCCATATAATATTCAATATAATAAATATAATTTACAAAATTAAAATTGTTGTTTGTCTTGAAACACTATAGGTTTAATTTAATATGCATATTGTAGTGAAATTGGTGAATATCGTTGATTTTATTGATTAACTAAAAACATGCTCGGCTTATGTTAATTAGTTTAAAAAAAAAGTATGACTAGTTTATTATTATCGATACACGATAGTGTCAATTTGCAATAATGACACGTATATTTATCATATTCTACAATAAATAATCCTGTTTTAAATCGAAACTTATTTTTCGTAATTTTTTTTACACTTAAAATGCCTCTTCTAGTAAATTCTTACAAAACCGCCTACACAAATCCCGATAGTGCTACTGATAGCCTAATGACTACACACATTACAACGTACATTGTCTTAATCTGACCACACATACACCAAACAATGTTGTGAGTCATCCATTCGTCACCTGATAAGTTATCGTGCTGACCATTCAGCCTTTCCTGGATTTCTCTTATCTATGGGTCGTCCGGTGACCCTGACCAGTATTCTCATTCCATAAATGAGGTAATTATTGTATAATAATTTAGTATTTTCGTTTGAACATACGGGTACAAATATACGTAACTGCTACCTCATCTCTTTTTAAACAATTTAAATCGATGTCTACGTTACTATCACAAACTTTTGCCTAAATCTTAAAGTATTTCATGTGTTTCATTTCGTATGTTAACTGTACTTTCCTATGCCTAATGATTTGTTGATTGGATAGAAGTATACAAAGCAGGAGAGACAGCATACGTAATAGCGTAAACAAATGCACTGATAGTAATGTGAACTGTGAAATCACTGATTAGAGAATCAGTTCTATTAAATTCTTACACCTTCTGCCGAAAGAACCGTACCCTGCCGTGTCGGCCGGCTATAGAATAGCACCACCCCTGAGCACTGAGGAACTACATCACCTCTAAAAGACTGGACTCGTCAACCCGCTTGGCCAATGTGGCGTTTTCAGACCTTACATCCCCAATGCACCAGTCAATGTACATGAGGAGGCCCATGTCCAACAGTGGATACTGATAGGGCTGGTTACATTTTAATATTAAAGAACGGAAAGGACGGAATAGTTTGTGTGTTATAAAAGCGCTTTGCAAAATGTATGGGTGCGTGGGGTAGGTGGGGGACAAGTGCAGGGCAGGAATAAGAAATCAAGCAAATTTCTGACGGATTTTGCAAAGACCACAAACCAAACAAGACTTTATGTAGCTGTCTCTTTCGGCATGTCGTTGAAGCAGAATGTATACAATATTGTCGGCTACTGCGTTCACAGTGTGGTACGGTCTTTGCCGGCCCAGAACTCACATGTATATGGTAAAGTCACTAGCTTGATGAAAACCTAAAATTATTGTGAACCGAGCTTGTGTATTTTATGTTTCCATAGAATTTTGTCAGTGATTACTGTTATATCGTGTGTGATCGAATACTAAGACAAGGAAATTGTATGATTAATGCAAACGAAAATCTGAATGACAGTGTGATAGTATAGCTGTCTGATTTAAGTACGTGAGCTGAAATTCTTCCTTTGATGATTCCCATTCTAGAAGTCTATACGTACCTATACTCAAAGCATAAAATACCATTGCACCATACATACTAAAAGGACGTAGAAAATCGTTCCTCTTATCGGTCCTCGATAGTTTACGAGCACTTTAGGTAATGACTGATTTCATTAAACGCCTTGTAAGACAGAGTAAAGTACTGCATAGTGTTTCGATAACGAATGCTCGTTTTCGAAATGGCATTGTTAAGGTGTCTGGCATGTTCATGTAATAGAGCAATAAGTAAGGACGGAATAGTTTTACTGGTAAATTAAAATATCGGTCACAATTATATCTATTCCAATGTGTTCAACTTATTGTTCAATCAATTTGGGATTAAATAAGGGATTAACTTAATTTGGTATTGGATTAATAAGTGGTATTAATTAAATACCCCTTTAAATAAGTGGTTTGCGAACCGCATATCGACGCTTTTTCCGAAAGATTTTCGCACAAACTATGTGGTGTTGCGCATTGAGAGACGCCTATATCTCTTAATGGAGAACACAGTCTGATGGTATGGTATATGAGAAACTAGTAACCTGATCAATATCTGATATACCAAAATTATTCAGTTATTGATGATAGTCGTCACGAGTTTTTCTTTAACCCGCGTCGTAGTGAATCGGAAAATGTCCGTGATTGGTTTATTACGAAAATACTCTTATGCTTACGCAACATCTCATTAACAATAAAGTCTCAGTAAATATCACGTTAACAGAAATACCGTCAAGATTCAAAGCATTTGTATATTGTGTACTTTATATACTAAAAATAATGGAACAGTTCCAATTACGTTATGGTATTGCATAACGTAACCTTAAAATAATGAGACGAGACTTCACTGACGCACAAAATATTTCTTACTTGAATGTCAGTAATTCGTCATTGTCTTTAATTTGCGTGACATTTAACACCTAAAATAATGAAGCCACTCCGTACGATAGGACTCAGGAGCTCTCAGTGTTTACAGTTAATTCTGACTCTTTGTTGATTGATCCTATGGCATAGGAGCCAGAGTTTAAATCCTCGATCACGTCTCATATTGACCACTCGCTTAGTAAAAATTGTAAACGCCACTACGTTCACATGTATCCACAATCAGGATAGTTTGAATATTTTTTTCTCCTCTTCGATCCATCAATTTAGGAATTCAAATCTATTAACTTGTTTTTTATGCCACTTCGATCCACCAACTTCGGTAGTCAAATATAATTATAAAAAAATTTTTTAGCCACTTCAATCTACACACTGTACACAATACACAATGGCTTGTCAAGATGGCGGCGGTGAAAGAAATGATTAGAGGTAAATAAAATAGCTACACATTTTATTTAATATATCAAGAATGTAATTCATACCTAACACCTTCGAAGACCTAACACCTAACACCGTTGAAGAGGAGAAAAAAATATCCATGAATCCACGGGTGGAGCCTGATTGTGGATCCATGTGAAAAGAGGAGTAAAAGGTGTACGGCCTTTTATAATACAACTTGACCTCAAATGGTAGAAAATGGTAACAATTTATTAATGCATAAAACGTACTTAAACAAAGTAAAATAAAACACTAATAATACATAACACTTATGAGACTAATTCTAACTATTCAATAGCATACATACCTACATATAATACATACATATAATATGTAAAAACTGGTCTATTAGTAATAGCACTAATCATTAGTTTATTAGTAATTAGTACCGGGCCTAATAGGCTGTATTTTAGAGTGCCTCACATGCCTTGACGACTTAAAATGAATATGAATATTTTAAACATTTGGAAATTATGACTTAAAATGAATTTAGCGCACATTTGTCATTCGGGACTGCCCGAATGGCAAATGTTAGAATGTCACCTGACGCTCCACCTACATTTGCCGATTTTAGAGTGGATTAGAAAAAAAGATTATTAAGGATTAAGAATAATAAGTATAACAGAATGAAGAGTATTCGACCGTTAGGATGGGATGGAAAATAAAGAGTATGATGAGTTACAGAATTTCCTTATCTCATTGTACTTATCACTCAGTGCATTTATACGAGGTTTTGGGGAAATCTCATATGTCACCTCACATTCGAAACACGCTATATTCTTGATGGGATTGAAAGGAAAAGGATGGAGAGTAGAGAATATAATGGGATGAGAGACTTCTCGCATAGCGTTATTCTCCCCATTCAGGGGACGGTAACTGGGTTTATGTTTACTGCGCTAATTTTATCGTATCAGCAGTATGAATTGAAATCAACAATAGGCGTTTATGTGAGCCAAATCCAAAATAGATAATAACATTTGTTAAATATTATGTCTGAAGCACGCCAGATGGAGCAAAATCCTAATTGAGTGATGGCGTAGAGCTGAAAAACAAGTGAAGGCGGTTCAACTAGCTGGGTTGATGGTCGAATAACATAAGGCAAATGGCGTGAAAGAAAGCTTACACCATTCAATGCGCTAAATAGAAAAAATAGCTAATAATTACGTTATTCAAGCATCCAACAATTGATAACTACTGATTCACGTTGTTATGAAATTATAACGTCAGAATCTCTTTAGCAACACAAATCTCTGCAACGTCATCAATATCCAGTAAAATGAAAAGAGGTTATGAAAGTTTTAATTATTATTTATTTTACAACGTTTTTTACATGGAAACATTTTCATAAAGCATTTTATGCATTCCATGTTACATCCGAACAACTGTATTCAGTTGCAAGTATCGTACATAAAAGAGCTACGAAATTTATTTTGCAAAAAAAAACTGTCCAATTACATCTAAACATTTTCTCTCCGCTGGCAGTTCTTGTAAGAATTACGAGTAATGTTTCTCATCAAATTTCACACTGATTTCTTGATGCATATTTATCACGGGCTTCAATATTTTATCGATAAATTGGAGCAAAGTGAAATGACAATGGACAGGCGATATCTGCCGCAGGACCGACAACCGATAGGGTGGGTAGACGAGTCCTTGAATGGAGACCGAGTACTGGAAATCGCAGCGTGGGACGCCCTCCGACCAAGGTGAACTGACGACTTGAAGAATGAGAATTGATCGATGAGAAGAGCGGAAGTCTGTGTGTGCTTTTTTTTTATGTTAGGAAAGACAATCAAGGAAAACCCTGCATGGTCACCTGGTACCATCTAGTCTAGCTAGGCTAGTCTAGGTGGTAAAGTTTGTGTGTGCGAGCCTTGGAAGAGGCCTACATCCAGCGGTGGGGAGACATTGATGGTATGGTAGGATAATACTTAAATAATCTTTTACAAACAGGATATCATAAATATGTATAGTATATAAATACCAGATAAGTAAATAACTAATGGGTAATTGATTATTAAAACTGATTGTGATTGCGGCAAAAAAGCAAAGCAACGAAAAGCAAACATATTAAACAAAGAAATAAGGAAATAATGAAAATGAAATCATAGAAGTATGAAGGTAGTAACGATGATAATGTTCAAAAATGTGCTCGAATTTAGATTCAAAAACATATACGAAATGTTTTTAAAAAAATGTAATTCAACATTTTATTTTTAGGAAACACCCGTTTGCAGAAAAACGTGACTAAGTGCTTTTCATCGTAAAACATGTAAGTCGTAAACATAACCGGAATATGTAAATAGTTTCGTTATGATTCTTAAAATAAAATGTTTTCCTAGGAAATGCCTGAGGTATGTTAAACGTCCACGTTCTAACAGTGTTGACATTTATATAACGTACTTATGTCTCTCATGTTAATTAAAGGATTAAAGGACCATGTTAATCATGTTAATCATTAAAGGATCATGTTAATTAAAGGATTAATTCGTATAAAGAAAAATGTCTTGACTGACAGACTGACTCATCAACGCCTAGCGAAAATCGATGAAGCTATAAGCATTAAATTTGGACAGCAACTTCTTTTTATGACGTAAAATTTTACTAAGAAGGAATTTCTCGAAATTCAATCCCTAAAGGTGTAAAAGTGTATGTCAAATTTTGTATGAAAAAAGCGAGACAACAACCGGTATCACTATACCTATACTTAGTCTGCCCATAAATACTGTTACAATTAATATATATAAATAAATAATATTTGAATTTGGAATCAGTTATTCTCACGTGAAATTAAATGTTTTTTCTTATTTTGACCCCAATCATTATTAAATATTTTACTAATATTAAAATGGAATGGAGTGATAACGAAAACCGTATCGCTGTAATTGCATTACACAATGTAGGCATGAAGCCAAATGCAATTTATGAAACTCTCCATCCGCTTGTTATTGGCCAAATGTTTATGTACCGGGCTATTGGTAGGTATATTGATAGTTTGTGACAGAAAAGGGTCTGGCCGTCCAAGCACTATTCGTACTAAACATACCATTAAGACTCTCGGAAACTGAAGAAATCCTATCCGGAAGCAAAAGATTTTATCCAGAGAGATGAAAATAGCAGCCAGAACCACGTCGCGTATTTTAATAGATGATTTAAGACTTGCTATTTCAAAAGACGTACTGGTCATTTCTTAACTGATAATTTAAAGAAAAATAAAGTTGAAAAGAAAAAAACAACTTCTTCGGCGGTATGCAAAGAGAGCTCACAGATGTCTGTGAGCAGCTTCTCTAGAGTTATGATCATAAACTCGATCATTTTGCGTGTTAAAATGTTCACTTGAACATTTTAACACGCAAAATGATCGAATTTATGATCATAACTCTAGAGAAGCTGCTCAATTGGTCAATAGGGAACCATTATCTGGCTTCAGTGATAGTTTGGTATCAATATTGGTATTTGGTATAATAGCTATCAAGGAGTGACTGAACAATATTTTTGTGCACAAGGTATTAAAACGTCAGCTCATGTGTACCAAGATACGATACTTGAGAAGGTAGTAAAGCCTTTTAACAAATCTGTTACATAACCCAGAATGGTCCTTTCAGCAAGAGCAGGTCATAAGGCTCGCACGACACAGACTAGAAAGGAATATTTCTGTCTACATTAGAGCTGAAGACTGGCCGTCATCTAGTCCCGATCATAATCCGCTCGATTATGATTTATGGTCTGTTTTAGAGAGCATGGCATGCTCTAAACGTCATGATAATATTGAATCCCTAAAAAATTTTAATAAGGGTGGCAGTTGTCAATTTTCCCATGGAAAGGGTGCCTTTCAATCGAAAACTGGCCACGTTTGAAAGATTGTATAAAAGCAAATGGTGACCATTTCGAATAAACGTTACATTTTTAAAATGATTACCTATTCATTTCTACTATAACACAAATCCAGGGCCGTCTTTACCAGGGGGTGCAAGGGGTGCGGTGCACCCCGGGCGCTCACCTTTTAATGGTAATGAAAAAATATAACGCTATAGTAAACAATTACACAATAGGATATTTGACTGTCATAGGATACACAATAGGATATTTGACTGTCATAGGATACACAATAGGATATTTGACTGTCATAGGATACACAATAGGATGTTTGACTGTCTTAGGATACACTCCCGCACCCCGGCGCAGAATAGACTTAAGACGGCCCTGCACAAATCCATCTAATAAAACAGTAATGTGAAAATAAAAACATCAATGTGTTCTTTGTAACAATATTTATGGCTAGACTAGGTATAACCATATAGCGGTATACTAAATTAATGGTAAATTTAATGGTAATGGTAACAATTTATAAAGTTCATGTTTAGCAAGACTACTCGTATAAACAATTTCATTGTCTTATTTTTTTTATCAAGGAGTGGCATGTGACCTGCTCGTAGATGATGGTAAGCGACTACCGTTGTCTAGAAATACACCAAAGGAAGTGAGCCCAGTGAATAATACCAGCTTACCTGTAGCGTAATACCAGCTTCGATCCCATTGGTTTTAATAAATAATTAGCCACAGTTTGTTCCAACATTCATTCGTATCTGAATAGTTTCGTCCGGTCATATTTGTACGCCCTAGAGCCAGGATACAGGGTTACCTAATGTGTCTACTAGGCATGCCTTTTAAGTTCTGTCGTTTCCATATTTCCCGGCAATTTTGAATTTGGAACTGTTCTATATTCGAATGTGTTTAAATTTTGAATCTCAAAACAGTTGAAAGTATTAGGATTAATGCTATTGTTTAGTCACAGCGTCGATGGGAATCTGTCAGGTTACGTACGAAAATGAATCTTTCTAAGGAAAATGTTCGTGCAATAATTTTCTACAACTTTAGAAGAGGCCTGACACGGCTTCAGTGTTTTGAAGAGCTGTGTTCAGTGATGAAGCCCCATGTCTGCGGACTGTCGAACGCTGGTATTTAGAATTCCAGCGTGGACATACTAGTGTTAGTGACAAATCTCGCGAAGGACGCCCAAAATCCGCCTTCACTGAAGATAACATCATTGCTGTGAGACAACTAATTCTCGAAGATCGTCATGTGACGTATCGAGAGATAGAGGCTCTATTAGGCATCTCAGGGACAACCATTCAGAAGATCTTGCATGAAGCGCTTGGTGTGAGAAAGCTAGTTTGCCGTTGGATACCGCATCTGCTTTCCGACGATCACAAGGCGGCCCGCGTCAGATGGTGTAAGAAAACTCTGCAAAGGTTCAACCGAGGAGAGTCAAATCACGTCTACGACATCATCAGTGGTGACGAATCTTGGATCTATGCCTACGATCCTGATTCCAAACAACAATCTACAATCTGGGTCTTTCAAGACGAGCCAAAGCCGACTAAAGTTGTTCGTTCTCGAAGCACTTCAAAGAAGATGGTGGCCACGTTCGTTGGAAAAACCGGCCATGTTGCGACTATTGCACTTGAAGATCGTAGAACGGTTAACGCAGAGTGGTATACCACAGTTTGTTCACCACAAGTCATCGCCGAACTTCGAAAATCTAACTCAAAGCGACGCATCATCCTGCACCACGACAACGCAAGCTCACACAGCGCTCGTCAAACGATTGAGTATTTGAAGCAGGAAAAAGTAGAAATTCTTGACCATCCTCCATACAGTCCTGACCTAAGCCCTAACGATTTCTTTACATTTCCTAAAATTAAGAAAAGTCTTCGTGGTCAAAGGTTCCAGTCCGGTGAAGAAGCAGTCGACGCTTTCAAGTCAGCCATTTTGAACACCCCCACTTTAGAGTGGAATAAATGTTATAATAACTGGTTTGAGTGAATGGAAAAGTGTATTAAGCTACGTGGTGAATACTTTGAAAAACAATAAAAAGTACTATAAGGTTCTAGTTGTGTTTTTTTCTTCAAACGACAAAACTTAAAAGGCATGCCTCGTATTGTGTGAGCTGCTACAAAAGTTGCTGAAGGTAATAGAGAAAATAGGGAGTAAATGTAGAACTGGTATAAAAATAAACTCTATTCATATTTTTCGCTTGTATCGAAAAACCATTCCGTACTTGTAATGCCAACAATAAACATACATTCATGAATTTGGGAATGTACGAGTGTATTTTTTAAACGCTGAAATACACACTTTTTGGGTTCCGCAGTAAATGACGATAACATTATATTTATTGTTATTTCCTTATATAATGGAGAAGCAAAAATTAAAATGTTCATGAGTAATTGCACCACTATCGTTCATCTGTTCGAATAATATTGATTCGCGCACACCAACAAAACTAGTATCTAATGTCAGAAATTGAAATCAGAAATATGACAGTATGAAATTGAAATATGTCTTCTTGCAGTCAAAAGACTGTAGGTATGTGTTTTCTGTATTTTTGGAGCGAAGTTTCTTTACGCGGCTTGCGGTAAGTGTGATTCGAGTGAAAATGTAACGTCACGTATGATTTTTACCCCCTCCATACGCCTTTCTCGTTCTCGCTGTGTGTGTGCGTGCGAGTATCGAGAGCGAGACTCAAGCAGAATAACAGACGTGCATAGCCGGTTGTATAACCTAAATATTTGATTTTTGATTTGATTCTTTATTTTAAATTATTTGCATTGAAAATATGATACTAAATAAAAAAAAATACAAGAACTATACGGATTTTATTTCTAATTACATTCGGAGTTTAAACAAAATGCGTGGGGATCTTCGTTCCTGACCGCACACGTTTTTTTTTCTGTACCTTTACCTTCTGCTTTACCAGAGCGTTCGTTTAGGTTTAACGTTCCGAGGAAGAAAACACCACATCGATCAGAGAGCAAACAATTCTCACGCCTATAAATAAATACTGAGAATTATTATTTTCGTGCACGGCAGGAATAAGTGATTAGAAAACCAATTTAATAAGAAATTTTGGCACATTGTATCAATTTGGAATTACATTAAATAATTTCAACCTTCATTCCTCGATTGCTGCAGAGATTTCATTATTAAAATGATATCTCGATATGCGAAGCGAAAAGACATAAATAAAACTGTAAATAAATCCTGACAACTCTCTTGGTCATACTGTGTATAGGAAACCCACCCATACAGATAAATATCTCAATGGTAACTCCCATCACCATCCATGTCAGTTGACTACCGTAGGCAAATCTTTGTTACAGAGAGCACACGGCATCTGTGACACTGACCACCTCGAGGAAGAGCTTCTGCATGTGAAACAAGTACTGCGAAGCAACAATCACAAACTCCCACGAATGCGTCACAGAAGCCGCCCCAAGCCTCCTACAGTTGAGCGACAACCTGCCATCTTACCATACATCAAGGGCATCACTGACAAAATTGGCAATATCTTAAGACGAGCTTCAATTAAAACTTACTTCAAGCCGCACAAGAAGATTAGCCAATTTTTAAGACCGGTCAAGAGCAATATCCCCCTACAAGATGCAGGTGTTTACAAGCTTGATTGTGAATGCGGGTTATCATACATTGGGCAAACAAAGAGGAGCATCGGTATCCGGATAAAAGAACACATAGCTGACATGAAGAACAGACGCTCGACCAAGTCTGCAGTTTGTGAACATGCTCTGGACAAACCCAACCATTACATTCGATTTGATAATCCACAAATCCTCGCTAGAGAGACCCGGTACATGCCAAGAATGTTACGCGAGGCTATTGAAATTAAGAAACACCCAAATTTCAATAGAGAAGATGGTTGGCAAGTACCACCAGCTTGGGATCCAGTCATTAAATTAATTAAATCACAAGGCCAACGCCATACTGCAAGACCTCTGGACACCGTGAGCGAATACTGCGTGCATAGGGAATGTTATGATTAAAAAATTTCAGACGGTAGTTCAAAAAATTTCAGACGGTAGTAATAATTTCTTAATAACTCAAGTGACAAATAAAATCAATTAGTCACCCCGTGACCACGTCCACTGCAAAGTGTTCGAAACGTCGGGATATAAATCATGTCAAATATACGCGATTTAAACCGTTAAAAGTTGTTTAATTGCAATAAATAAAACTTTTAAACAGTGCCCATGAAAAACAGTTTATTTTGACTTATCAATTTATTCCCGCTATGCACGGATTTATACTAACACTAATCGAGCTACGGAAGCCAAACAGTATAGTGACGGGGGTATGCCTTCACAGAGTTTATACAATATGCAAATCTCTGTACATTGTACATAGTGAATAGATACGGGGAGAAAAAACAAGTCGGTTTTCATAAAACTGAAATTATTCTCTCATTCTTCATACAAAAAATAGTGTATTGTGTTTACATAAAAAATGTTCTGATTTTTATTTGATACAATCGTAACCTGTAGCAATCAAAGTAAGACCCATTGTTATTTACGTAGTTGATAATTACCTATATCTATATTATACCAATTTTTAAAACCTAATTGTCAATAAACAATTCAGCTGATAACATTTATTTTTCATTTGCAAAATCAAGAAGTACTAAATTGAACCTAATATTGTCAACCACTGTTTCAACTGTGGGTAGAATTTTGATTCAGTCATTTTTTTTTCGTTTGCTACTTATATTATAGATACATACTTATTCTTAGTCCACTTTAAGACAATATGTGAAATTATTTGAGAAATAGAACTTTATTATAGGTTCCAGTTTTCCAAATAATTATACTTTAAAGAAATCTTGAATAAAACAGTATTTTTTTCTATTGATTTACCTTAAACATGTATTAGAGACTCTGTTGAAACATAATATTGAAGTAACTAAATTTTATCTTAGACAATCTTAACCAAAATTTATCAAAATTTGCTCAGATAATATCGCAATAGTCATATATTAAAAAAGATATATATCACAAAACTTATAACAAAATATGAAGTCACTTTATTGTACCAAGAAAACAAAGGCATCTAGAAAAGCACAATGGTCCACAGTGCAAAGTAAACACAGTTGCCGGGTCCACAAGAAAACATAGAAGAGCGTAGGATAAACGCTGATGGAATGAAATGAGGAACAATAAGAAATCCGATATAAGTACGAAAAGAGACGAATGTTATTTCAATGGGGATGTGGGAGGATCTGTAAGTGAAGTGGAATCATCATAGAGATCAAGGCAGTAAGGGAAATCGCTACCAGTGCATATAAGATACAGTCCTGAAAATTATACTTTAAATTCATCAATGAATTTGAGTCAATTGTCATGAAAATTTTAATTGTATAAGAGCGGACTGTATTAATAACTGCGCCGGTTGATTGTGTAAAGCGTTTTAATCATACAATAACAAAGATATGGTCATGCCAGCTACAAGTAACAAAAGAAGAACAAAAGAACTATAAAGAGGAAAACAAAGTAATATTTTCTTAGGTTTTCGCGATTACTATACATAGCAATTAAACAACTTTGAACGGTTTAAATCGCGTATATTTAACATTATTTATATCCCGACGTTTCGAACACTTTGCAGTGGACGTGGTCACGGGGTGACTAATTGATTTTATAAAATAAATAAAATCAATTAGTCACCCCGTGACCAAGTCCACTGCAAAGTGTTCGAAACGTCGAAAACAAAGTATTTATAACAACAAATAGAATTTTTCAAGCCTATTTGTTAAACACAAAGTTAAATACAAAATTGAATTTTCTTACAAAAGAATATAATATGTAATGTCAATAATCCTATGCACCAAATATAAGCCAATCTACACACGGCGATAGATCATAATTGTTACTATTGAAATTAATGGCACGGCGAGATTATCGCCACGAGAGACTCGCTTGTGTAGTGGCGCTTCATAATCACAAGCAGAAATACATGGTTTGTATCACCACAATACATGTAACCCACCCTATATATCTCTAGACATTTTCAGTTAGAAAAACACTTCTTTGTACACACGTTGATATAGATATATAGATAAAACTCTTTATTGCACACCAAAACAAAATAAGGACATTACAGACATTGTAGGTAACATATGAAATGCACAAAAGGCGGCCTTATCGCTATTAACAATTTCCGCCAGAGAACCTTTGGATAGAGAGGAAATATAATCACAGGTAGATAGATGGTGTACAGTATTCATAAATTACATATAATACCATATATATATATATATATATATATATATACAAACACACTGTACATATATATGTCAGTAAATAAATGAAAGATTACAAAACTAAATAGCGTTTAGTACGTTGACTTCTGAAAATAAATACTTGAGAAATATAAAGAAACATTACTACTTTTGGTTTTATTAATAACTTTACCTTACATAGGTTACCTTATTGATACTTTAAAATTAAAAGTATATAATAATAATTTAATTTAAAGTTTAAATTAAAGTATTATTATATGGCCCGCAACTAAGGTTTTAAGGCGTTCAAGGTTTTAATTAAAACCTTGAACGTAAAGGCTTTGTAAGTTGGACACCTCTATACTAATATAATAAAGAGAGAGTGCGAATTTTGCGAGTTTGTGTGTATGTGAAGGGTAATCTCCGGAACCACTGCACCTATTTGAAAAATTCTTTCACCATTTGAAAGGTACATTATTCTAGATGGACATAGGCCATATATTATGTTCAAAAAATTGCCGGGCATGCAACGCATGCCGGGCACAGCTAGTAATATATAAAGAGGAGAAGTGCCACGTGAAACGTCTAATTCCTTGGACGAGTGACGTAGGTGTGACACACTGAGGAGAAGAAATAGGTCGTCGTGCTGTCCCACTCATAGGTACCGTGTAAGCAGCGCAGTTGTGCACGTGAACATTTCGCGCATTTGTGTATTTTTCATACTGTTTCTAACTTATTGTATGGTCATCTATTTGTCTTTCGTGTGATACGAAACCACCGGGAACTTCTCGATTGTGTCACTAATGAATAGGGGAAAATCATATTACGGCAGGAGATTGAATAATATCACGTAACGCTTTACTTAAGATTTTTTATAATAATTAATTTTCTGATTAAAAATTATCAGTTAATAATGATTAGCAACAAAACTGTATCAGTTTAATTTTATTGTACTGTAGAACTGAATGGAAATGAGTAGATTAAATTCAAGATTTCATGTTTGTAATTGGAGTAGACAAACAAATTTGCGAAATGTTATATAAATAAAGGTTGGCTGGTAGGAAATAATAAAAATTATAAATAATAATAAAATTTTGTCAAAATAATAAAATAAAAATAATGAAATTCAGTAATAACCAACGCCATAATTTTTTTGGTAAACTTAATAGCAGTTGGTAGTGACCCTGCCTGCTGTACAAAAGGTCCCGCGTTCGATTCCCGGTCGGACATTGATTTGTTTAAAGACAAATATTTGTCCGGGTCTGGGTGTGTGTTTGTGTTTATATTTATGTGTGTCCCTAGACTCACGAGACAGGGAATCCTAGTGTAGGCCATTGAGTGAGGCATTAAAAAAAACTATTCAACATATTTTCTTTAAGCAATATTTGTCATTTGAAAGCTAACTTCATAAAATGTAACGTGCTTATGTTGTCCTTAGTAATGCACAATCGCTAGACATACTTATCTTCTAAAACCGTCAATGCTCCAGAGTTAACCACTTCCTGTAGTAGCTTGTAATTACCATGTCATTTTTTTTTGTTGTGATTCCGCGAGAGTTGATACGACACAAGCGGTGAAACGCAAATAGACTTATACGTATAACATTTACAAGTTAACGCTCAAAAGTTTTACAGGAGAATAAATAGAGATGATTGTTTAAATCTACAGAAACGAAAATGCATCTGTATTTATACATAGAACTTTAGATTAGATATTCATTCATAGATCTTTAGGTGCCTCATTATAAGTATTGCGCTCGATTTTTTTTTATGATATTTGCTTGTTGTGCAATTAAACATACTCGTAATTCTTGCTGTTCAATATGCACGCGTGACGTTTTGTATTTTGTGTTGATGAAGGAAAGAAAGAGGAAAGATGGTTGTCATTTGAAAACAGTAGGTATATGTGGTGTTTTATTAAAGACCAAAACGTTCTGATATTGCGCATCTAACATTCAATGAACAAGGAAATAATAATTTGAAAAAATGCTAACATTCGATTTAAACATATTACAGGTACGTTCGGAACAGTAGTTATACACTTGTCTATGAAGTCTATGGATTTAATTTTCTATCTATATGTTTTATTATCAAACAGAATTGCTTTCAACAAGATGCGCACATATAAATTTTACTTCAAATAAGATAACTAGGCCGTAAACCAGGAATTTGATAAATATAGCAAAATGGTTTGAAATAGCCTATATTTAGGATTCAATTTCCGGCCAATCGTACGTTTCAAAGCACAAGGGATTTGTCTATCCCCCTCCATGTTATTATAAGCTAATATTACCAGTAATACTGGTGTGTATCGAACGAATCATCCCCCATAAATTTTAATTAAGCATTTGATACTTCCGACTCGATATGATGGTGTAACCTACTTTAAAATTACTAATACTTCTTGAACACGGTCTGACTCTTGACCAACAATGTAATTTATGATGATAATTTATAAAACAATATTGTTACTAAATGGTACATTAGATGTAACATTTTTTTATAATATCGAGGGTGGCTGTAAAAATACTTAGTTCTCTTAATCAAGTCCTTTAAGTGAATTCAATGTCTAAAAAAAACCGTCATCAATTCTATATACCTAATTACCTATTTTTTTATTCTCTAGTTATAGTAATCTTTTTATTTCTTATTTATAATCTGATTAATTTTGATCAAAAATCCAATATTTACAAAGTTAATGTCTTCTAGACACACCAATTAACCGAGTCGATATGAAATTTACGGTTTCTCCGGAAACCTGCTTCACCCTTAGCACTGTTTTTGGAATAATATTTATGACTCTAGATTAATACGTTAGTGCGAGTTATCTCTCCGGAGCCTTAACAAGGGAATTATGGGTCATTTTGAACAAAGTTCAAGGGCCCACCTACAGACATAATGAATCAAATTGTTGACCACCCACGCTTCCAAAATAGTTCAAATAGACTGATTCTTTTTTAATCCTTCAAATAACATATGGTTATTTAATGTGGTTTTGGATTAGCTCTTGATTTATACAAAAATTGCTCCCTTTATTAGTACAAGTCACGCTCAAATTAAGTAATAAAAGATCGTTTTTTGTAATGTCTAAGCATACAGGGTATTATAAGTAATGTTATAATTCAGACTTCATACAATTTTACGAGTATATATTTATAATAATTACTTATCGTATCTTATTTCAATTACGGTATTGGATTCGCTATATCGATTTTGCTAAAACATCATATCCGAAAGCATGCATGGTTGTCGAGTTTATAAGATAAGTTTAGGGGTTAAAGTATGAAATTGCCGATTTGTACTGAAAAATTAAAACTCGTTTTTTTCTAAAATGTAACATATTTATTTAATCAAAATATTTACCCTCATTATCTATACATTGTTGCCATTTAATAGGAAGTTCATTTATGCCTTTGTGATAGAACTTTGGGGATATAGATTCGACAAATTGTGTGAAAATCATTTTGTACTGCCTCTTGGGGAAGAAAATTTTTTACCACGTAGAAAATTGTCCAAATCACGAAAAAAATGGTAGTCCGTTGGAGCAAGGTCTGGCGAGTACGGAGGATGACGTATGGTTTCTAACTGCAGCTCCTGTAGAGTTACAACGGTTTCTTGTGCAGTGTGAAGTCTTGCGTTATCATGGAGCAATAATGGTGAGGATCGATTCACGAGTCGGGGCTGTTTCACTACTAGTTTCGCCATCATTGTTCGAAGTTCGGCACAGTAAACATCTGCTGTTATTGCTTGACCAGACCTGAGAAAGCTATAGTGAATAACACCATGAATAGACCACCATTACCACAGTTACCATTACCTTTTTATTGGTATTTGCCTTAGGGCACTGTTGCGGCGTTTGACCTGGGATCAGCCATTGCATTTTTCGCTTTCGGTTATCGTAAAGAATCTACTTTTCGTCACATGTCACAATTCGATCCAATATTCCTTCATTTCTGTACCGATTCAACAAGGCAATGCAAGTTTCAACACGCGTTTCTTTCTGCAGATCAGTCAAATCATGAGGCACCCATTTTTCATATTTTTTTATCTTATTGATTTGATGCAAATGAGTCAATATTGTAGGTAAGGTAACGTTAAACCATGCCGCTAATTCCTGGGTAGTTTGACTCGGATCGGCTT
Source organism: Sesia apiformis (assembly GCA_914767545.1). Classification (NCBI taxonomy): domain Eukaryota; kingdom Metazoa; phylum Arthropoda; class Insecta; order Lepidoptera; family Sesiidae; genus Sesia; species Sesia apiformis. The sequence continues at coordinate 7,037,271 of OU611958.1, forward strand.
CCATCATCTCCTTCAATTCAGCGTTATTACCTTGTGTGGGCGGTCTTCTACGTGGTTCGTTCTTCAAGTCGAAGTTTCCATTAAGAAAGCGTTTAAACCAAAAACGCACGGTTCGTTCATTAGCAGTCTCCTCTCCAAACGCAGCATTGATATTGCGACCCGTTTCTGCCGCGTTAGTTTCGCGTCGGAACTCGTATTCAAAGATTACTCGGATTTTCGAAGTATCCATTTTTCCCGTCTAAGCTGAATAAAAAAAACAATTGAAAGTCGAAAATCGAATGTTGCACATTTTTTAAAACAAGAACCTCATAGGTATCATGTGAAAAAAGTTTCACTCGAAAATCTCACACCATGAAGGTTTTATGTCAATTCAAAGTATCTATTACTATAAAACGGCAATTTCATGCTTTAACCCCTATTATAAGATAGAAATACACAATGAATTTTGTGCTTTTAAATGACCGATTCCCGGTCAGACAACCATTTGTTTTAAGTGTTTGTTTGGGTCTGAGTTGTTAAATGTGATGTGTTCGTCTTTGTATGTATGTGGACTCACTACACAGGAAACTCTAGTGTGGTCCATTGAAGGTAATGTTATTTATTTACAGTATCAATCCGATGGCATAATTAGCTTGGACGGTGTCTTTCGAAAAATTGTGATTCCTGTTTTACAGATTATAGTCCAACCGCATTAAGTCAGCCTACTAAAAGTAAAATAATTATCAAAATGGGTTGATATATAGTATTTTCGATCTTTTTTTTTAAATCATTATTAACAACAACACACACAAACACACACACGTTATTAAAAACATAACGAACTACCGCCATTATCACTAAATACACGGAATTTAGTTTCCAATTTAATAATATCTAGGTACTCGCAGTCTCTTGAATACCTAATCATTTAATAAAGGTCAATTTGTAAGCCTTCAGCTAACGTGACCTGATTTACCTCGTGTAACCTTAGACACGTGGTCTAACCCTATTGGCACCGGTGCAACGTAATTTCTAATTGAAGTGGGAATAAAGCACATCGGGATCCACAACTTAAAATGTAATTTAACCCTTTATCAGAGAGTCAAATATGCAAAGTATTTTAGTGGCGGATAAAACGTGTTGGATCTGGATCTGGAAGGAACTCGTGACTCTATATTGCTTGGAAGGCAAGCTTCAAAGTTTTGATGTGGCGTATTAGCTTGCAAATATAGAACCCATACAAACCACTTATTGATCGAATGTTACGGTGCAAGTTGCAAACTGAAATTTATGGGCGTGCGCTAAATAAGAGCTCTTTGAAAGCGGTTACTTCACTTCACTTGAGGCGGGCTTTGTTTATTGCTTGGCTTCGCCTCAGAAACAGCATCGCCATATAAAGAAAGATAGTACAGTAGTTCATGGAAACGTTCGCAATGGGCGTCACTCACACAAAAGCGCCGTGAACGTGACGTGGCGATTATGTGAAAGACCATAATATTCCTAGGCTTCACTAAGATGAATGACACAATTAAATCAATCAGAATTCATTCGATCTTGATCGTCTTTATTTTGTTTATGGATAATGATGTTTTCATCATATATTTGACACGCGGGAAAAAATTAAAACTATGAAAAGTATTGAAAACCGACGCATTTAAACATTACGGTAGTTATACATACATATAATACTTATAGGATGTTAATATACTTAATATTTATATGATTTAAAGCTTATTCAACTTCCAGAAATGAAAACAAGCTTATATTAGAAAAATAATTTAATTAAAATTCATTAGAGACATACATAGAAACAAATTCATTAGAAAATTAGATCAATTCATATCTAATGTCTCATATCTAATCTTCAAAATATTTGAGGTAGGAAGCCATCGCCATCTCTGTCACTCACGCGTAGATAGATTATTCGTTATTGTATAAAATTGCATTAACACAATAAATTTAAAATAATGTTTACAGAAGCTAATACAAAGAGATGACAACAGTTGTAATGGCATTACTATATTATTGACATCATTAACTCACTAGTGCGACTCTTTTCTAACTTATGAGTTAGAGTTATTCTGTTGAGTTGAGAGTAGGAGATTTATGTGGATCATTCCTATAACTCAATATTTTTTTCGATTTCACTGATCAATTTCTAGTATCTTAGATTATTTTTAGCTGTGACAAATTTAACTGTGATATAGGTCATTTGAAAAGGGACTTTATTATCAGATGTTATATAACATGTTACTATTTAAACGGACTATTGAAACAACTAAATTTTAAGTTAAAAAATCTTCACCAAAATCAATAAATCCATATCGACTATATTGTAAGCCCTATATTTGATCAATTTTCAAGGTATTTTGTTTTTGATTTTACGTAATATCTATTATCTTAGATTACTAATATATTATTTAAATAGAGTTTAATTCTCTATTAACGAAATTCACGCGGTATTATTAGCTTAGAAAATATTAGTTCACCTACAGCTTGTATTACTACTGTGACAGCATCTTGGTTATGAATATTGATAACGGGCTTGCTTTCCGTTCCAACTTTTAAAAACACCGATATTAATATTCGGTAGTAGTTTTATTCAATCTTTTCTTTTAAATCGTTCGCATGATTGCTACTATTTGCTTCAAACTTTTGAGGATTAACCAAGTATAATTATGATAATAAGAATGATAATAAGATTATGAAACATTATTATGATAATAAGAAATTAAAACTGCACGTTTCTTTACAATAAAGAGAAACATTAAACATGGTATTTTAAATAAATTTTCCACTTTAAGCCATAGAATACATTTAAATGGAACACATCTGCATAAACATTTTAGGCGTACTTATTTTGTATCCAAACCTATTTTGAAAATAAAACAATGCTTAAAGTATAATACGATCCCACATAAAATACCAAAAAAGTATTCTTCTAATAGGAAAGCGGTAGACTTATAAAATTCGACGCTTTATGAGACGGTCGATATATACATACCATACATAACACGATCGTTGTTTATCTCATCTATTAATCACCGTATAATATATTCCTTAACAAGCACCCTTGTTAAACTTAGTAGATATCTGATTCCCCTCCCTTGATGTATCCGTTGCCATTCCACTTGATCCTGACTTCATCAAATATTTAGGCCGTTTAAACTCGGGTGAGAGATATAGAGAAATGCGCCCACAGAAGTTAGCTGCAGTGACTATGAGACGTGACTGGATACTGAAATCACTTACTTAGTAAGTCAGTTGAATTAAATGCGAGTATTCGACCTACTTTATTCTTTGACGATTAATATTCATTATGACTGAAAACTGAACTTAGTTTAAAAGTCAAAGTGATAGCAGAAGTATTATTTCTGTTTGTCTATCTTCGCTGCTACTGATCTGCCCTCCTAACAACAAAAAGGTTTATCAGAGCAAATTTAAAAAAAAAAATAGCTTATCACGAAAAATAGTTGGAAAAATAATTGTTAGATACTTGGTTAGATACTAAATAATTGGAAAAATAGTTGGTTAGATACTTGCATTCAATGCGAGGCTAATTTTAATTGTTGAACCTTAGGTATATTGTGCGTTTACTTGTAATTTTGTACATAACACAAATAATTTTGATACTTGAATGTTGAATACAATATATTTGAAAATATTTTATACCGCGAACCCGTAGGTTGTGGAACGAACTGCCTCAAGAGGTCTTTCCATTAAGCTACGCTACGGGGTTCTTCAAGAAAGCTGTGAATAGGATTTTGGAAGGTCGGCGGCGCGCTCGCATGGGACCCTGGTGTTGCTGGTGTCCATGGGCGGCGGTAACACTTATCATCATGCGCTTGCTATCCGCCCACTTGTCTATAAAAAAAATACTTGAATTCCATGCTAGGTCACTTTTGTTGTCGAATTTAAGTATCAAAATTAATTTTCCAATAATATGATAATAACTGATAACCTATTTTTTTTAATTAGCCGCGGTTTACAAGTCTCAACTTTTATGTGTCAGACAGAAGTTTTAACAAGTTTTAACGAAATCATAAGTCACATTATAATAATATTCTGAAATTAAAAATAAACAAAAGGAATAAGCAGTGCATTCTGCACTGTTTTTATTTTATCAAAATCTCTAATTTTAAATGAATTAATTTTAATTATCTAGCTCTTAATTTTAAAAATTAATTACAATTTCATGAGAATATTTTGCCATTTTCTCAAATATCATCTAAATGCACTTATGCCTTATTACCGATCGCACTGAAAAATTATTCAAGAAACTCAAAAATAATGTCGTTATTCGTATGTAGACTCAATCAGGCCACTGATAGATAAGAAAAAAAAAAGAAACATAAGTCATTCTACACAGCCGTGAAAATCGTAATAACATCAGCCCTATAAATCCTGAGATTAACGTTAATAAACAAACAGACCGACATACAAACGGACAGATCGAGAGTCAGACAGACGTTGTTCTTTATAAAAATATGTAGTCCCGGTGGCCAAGCGGGTTGGTAAGTCCACTCCTTTGCAGGTAGTGTAGTTCCGCAGGGGCTGTGGTACCAGCTTTATTATTCCTTAGTGCCCCTTTACCATACCCATCCATGGGAAGGGGTGGGGTGGTGCAATTCTAAAGCCGACGGACACCACACCATAAGTAAATGGTAAATGGTGTGGTAACATACTTTCTATACGCATTTAGTAAGGGCCGTAAACAATATTTTCTACATGCGTGTAGTGAGACCATATTTTCTTACTACCTCCAGATTTCATGTCCAAAAAATCTTAACCAATTAATGCGAGCGGACGCGCGAGCAAATTTGTTAAGCCATCGCTAACCCAGCGGGGGTCGACTGGGGTCTTTATTATCCTAATTGCCGCATTTGCATAGTACGATCCGTGTTAGTCCCAATTATGGGGTCATCACTACCTCCATTATATGTGTATTTTAAAACAAATAGAGGGCTTACGACTGAACCTGTTTTGATGCCTCGTCGATTTGTTTAGTTAAAGTGAGACAGATTTGGCTTTTTTCGCGGTTGTATTTGGGCGACAGTATCCGCTTACCATCTTTTTTAAAAGAAATACTTAATATTTAATTAAACTATTTTATTGTGATGTCAGCTGGCAATATAATAGCATCAGCCCATCTCTTGCTGTGGGTTTCGCAACAGGCGACTAAGGGATAATAAAGCCGCTACCACAATCCCCGAGGAACTACACTCACCTCTGAAAGAGTGGACTCGCCAAACCGCTTGGCCAGCGTGGCGTTTGATGAGGCCCATCTCCAGCAGTGCTGGTTACAGACATAATGGTTTCATTAGATTAACGCTGGTTAACGGTTTCATTAGACGTGAAATACACCGCTTCCAAACATTTTATATACCAAATAATCATATACCAAATTGCATTACACGACTCCGTATTCCAGAATTATGTCACCTAGGAAAATTGGCAGCACTCTTACATCGTCATTCAACTAATATTAAAGCGAGTGTCCATAGACAGTCGACTCGACAATTTTGAAAACTATTAAATAAAACAGACATCAAAATATATGTTTATACCAGTGCTGCCATCTATGGGAGATATGTAGTACCTAATGATAAGAAAAGAAATAAATCTTCAGCCTATGATGTGCCACGAAGTGCGTTTAATTTGTTATTAAGTTTTGTTTAAAGTAATACTCTTTAAACTAAAATGCGACAAAAGTAGCTATTCTCTAGAGACTAGTCACCATGATAATTTTCTAAATTACCTAATTTAAGCGATAAATTATAACAACTTTTAATAACGACTTATCTAGGTAGAGGTACCTTAAGATTTCCATCAGCACAGTGCAGTTAATTATAAACAGAACCACAACTCACAAGGCAAGCAATCTATGTACTAGTAAATTCCGGCAATTCGGCCCCGCCTAATGCTTTTAAAAGTTAATAAAAGGTGCAGCAGCCATTCAGTTGCCTCATTAAAAATATCACACAGGGAATAAAAATAAGGCTGGTCGGTATAAATAACCACGACCTCCATATAAATCTTGGTTTGCAGTCCGCAGGGTTGTCGAAACACTAGTTGGCGTACAATACACGAATTCATTTTACAATAGAAAATGGAAAAATCTTTTCGAATAACCTGAAAGTGGTCATTATTTGGTATGTATTGTAACCTCAGTGAATTCTTATATTTTTTATAGATTTAATTAAGCTATGAAAATAATAACGAGTATAGAAAGGTATTTTGAGAGCCTATTATGTTCCTTGGAAAAAATAAAATCGCTGCGAATGTTCGTTGCGAGTGTGCTCGTCAGATGCAACGTGAAAACTAACAAATTTTTTGTACGAATTTTTAAAATACAGCACCTATTTCACAAAATCCACCTACCTACTCACTCGCACTGCGTAAGTACATTTGCACCGTCGATTTGAGAATACATACTAGATATACATACAAGCATTCATATGTGTCTTGTAAATGGAACATTCTTATTACGCAGTACTTCAGTTTAGTTTTTAAATTTGACTTTTTAATGTAGGTACCTCATCTGCTTCACCCTAGGATTTGCCAACCACGTTTCTTTGAAAAGAACGTTTGACTAGAGTATAGTCCCATATCGATGACTTTGATGACCGATTTACATAGATGTATGTGAAGTAGTTCGATTAGCAGCTGTTTATGAATACCTAAATAGTGTGCGGCGTTGCCGTTTGTAGTATGAGTAGTGTGAAATAACAAAATCAGAGACTTAATTTAAATAATAGCACATTTCTTTTCACGAAAAAAGAATTTAAAAAAATATCGTACAACGAAAGTTGTTACTTTTAATAATAGAAATTCAGTGTTAATAGGGAGTAGGTATTTTTATTAAACCCCGTATACAAGTTTTGTTGTATGAAATGTTGTGTTGCGAATATCTGTACACAGTAGGAGACATGTCTGTTAAGATAACTAATAAAATATAAGAGAACTACAAAACTAGATGATGGCAAGTGGTCACTGCCGCCCATGGACACCCGCAACACCAGGGGGCTTGTGGATGCGCTGCCGATATTTCAGAATGCTGTTCACAGCTCTCTTGAAGAGCCCTATGTCGTAGCGTAACGGAAAAACCTCAGCTGGCAGTACATTCCACAACTTTCTCGGTATAAAGTATCTTTTTGACTGCACTGTACGCAGCGACTCTATATCAAGGAAATGCGGATGAACCGCACGGCGCTGCGAAGGTAAGAAAACGAAGTTTGCATCAAATTGAACAGCTTTTCAGACACTTCACATTATACAGGCGGTCAAAAATGCAAGTTAGAACGGTAGAAAACGCAGTTGCAAGTTTGACAACATTTGAATGAACATAATTAAATTTCTTCATAAACATTTAGGACTTGCTACCAAAATATTAGTTTGAAACGATTCCGCAAACGACGCCTCGTCACCCCTAACCGCCGCAACTTGGCTACCCGCAATGAATACTCGAGTTTTCTGCCTCAACTCTGGGGGTGGAAATGTACGGCAATATAGGAATAAAATCCTGGATTTAATCTTCGCCCAAGTCGCCGTTTAATCTTGCAGCAGATATGGCAAGGGTAAATAATAAATGTATTATACGCAATCACGTTAAATTGCATTGTGAGAGTGTGGTGGACCCTGTGTGTAGTCGAGAGTTAAGGTATGTTCGAACATGTGGGTTCTGGCCCTCTTGTCATGCGTGTATTATGATGAGTTACCCTAATTATACTATTTAATAGTCCTTTTGAGGGATTATTATTAATGTAAGTAACGGATAATAATGTTTGTGTTTCTAGTCCATCAAAGTTACATAATGAAATGTTAAAAACACGTAATGACATGGATATGTTTTGCTTTAATGGAGGTGTTATTATAAGATGTGTTTAAAATTTCTTTGATGTAATGTCCTGAATCTACGCTTTGGGTAAACAATAGATATATGTAATATATATTCTGGAAGACAATAGACAAATAAAAAGAATAAAGTTGTTTTAGATAAATACCTATATTTTTAATGTAACTTATTGTAATTATAACAACAGTAAGTACGAATACTATGCAAACAACTAACAACCCGAAAGGTGTAGAATGAACTGCCCGCTGAGGTTTTTCCATTACGCTACGATATGGGGCTCTTCAAAAGAGCTATGAATGGGATTCTGCAAGGACAGCAGCTCACACGCAAGCCTCCTGATTTTGAGGTGTCCCTGGGCGGCAGTGACCACTTACCATCACTTGGCTCACCCGCTCGTCTGCCATTTGTTCTGAAAACTAATTAATGAACTGAAAAAGAAATATTCTTAGACACACAATAATGTGCCTTTAATCTCAGAGCTATAATTATATCGTGTTAGTACATCTTTAAGACTTTTTTCTTCTAATGAAATCGAAATCTCTCATTTGGCCCCTTTGTTTTTTATTAAGGAAGCTGGAGTCTCATTATTTAGACAAGTTAATAAGAATTCCTAAGTCGTATTTACGTCAAAGTAAGACGTGAGCTGGCTAACCGACATTGAGCTAACAAAAAAGGGGAGATTATATGAGGAATAATTGCAATAAGTGAAGGTTTTAGGGATTTTCCTTATTTAGAAATTAGGACAAAGTTGGCAAGATTACAAATAAATTGAATACTTTTGTAACGAAATTAACGACCCTAACTCAAGTCATAGAATACTTAAAGAAAAGAATCAGGATAAAAATCAGGTGTTTTTTATAGTCTACAATTATACGGAGTCCAATGCAACCAGCCCTTTCAGTATCCACTGCTGGACATGGGCCTCCTCATGCACATTATCTTGTGCATGAGGGATGTATGGCCTTAAAATTCCACGCTAGCCAAATGGATTGGCGAGTCCACTCTTTTAGAGATGGTACAGTTCCTCAGCGCTTGTGGTAGTGGCATTCTTATGCTGACACCCAGGGGAAGAGATGCGGTGGTATAACCGCCCGACACCATTCGGCAGAGTCATACACAAAACGTCTTATACGTCAAAACGTTTGTTCAAATGAAAGACAAGTAGATAGATACCAGACCTCTTGAATAGATTTTAAAACGGAAATAAAAATTCAATCGAGAAGCGAGTCGAAACAAAATATTATCATCAAAATCATTAAATAAAATCTCATTATATTATGTAGATGTCGACACAATATCCGTCACTATTACGAAATGCATTAACAATATCTATCAGCATCTCTCTATCAGCAAACCCATTAATAATACAAAAGTTAAAACAAGAAACAGAGATGTATAAAATAATCATCAGCTAGGTTCTTTCATATGTAAACACCCACGGCTTTGGAAGACAATACTCAATTACTTTTGCCACCTACTGGTTAAAAATCTTGTTCCTCGTAGGACCACACAATTAATTTATTATTTTTCCAGTCCATTCTAGAATCTACAACACACGTGATAAGGTACAAAATGCTTAAGCTAGTTTTGTTACTTATCATCACCAACAGTGTAATATTGCATAGTGAACAAGACAAATAGACTACCAATTTATTATGTTACATGCCTTTATTTTGTTATGGAAAAATTAGGAATTTCAACTTAGCCCACATAGCCTACGTAGCTTAGAATAAAGGTCATTTAAATATACGTTTTTGTATCTTTTACAAATGGAACTATATGGTGAAAATTAGATATTGTTTGTAATACCTAAGATAAGTTGAAATTGGTTAAGATGATTGATCAATTGACTTTCTGTACAAAGTCGAAACATAGTCCATCAGAGCTAAAGAAACGAAAAAAATGCACTCATTCGAATTGTTGTAGTGGAGGTGAATGCTAACGATAATGTGGACTGAGAAACATGCTAATGTGACTATTCCCTCCAAGTCCGACTATCCAGTCTATATTATCAACCGGTTTTGGCATTGTTTTTATAGTAAGAAGGCGGCATACGAGCATACACTCCACCACCAAAGTGGATACTGTCGCCAATGGACATCGGCGATATATACCAACATCAGTACAGAAACGTTGGCATATTTCTGCCAACGTTCGCTGCCTACCTTTGGAGATGTAGGAATGGATTTGGAGAAAGGGTTGGGAAAATGGGGAGGAAAAGGATAAGATGGGATGGGAATGGACTCTAGCATATTTTACTCACTACCGAAACACGTACGTACATTGGGGAATGGGATGAAGTGGGAAATGCGGTACATTTCAAGGTAGTATTCTGTGATAGAGGGGTAACGAAGCCAATTGATTTATTCGACTGTTATTTTACTCAACTTTTCTATATTTCTTTCGCATTGTCAATCGATCATGCAATTTAGTAGACTTGATCAAATGATCACGATGCCAATTGACAACTGCCGGTCAATCCAACAGTAACAGTTCTCTACATCCAATTTTGGACAATAAGCAAACCGACGTTATTTCGCTCCCAAGTAATTAATTTAACGGTGATCTTCAAACGTGAAAGACCGACAGAGAAGAGAAGCTCTTTAAAACCCTTTAGAAGACAGACAAAATAATTATAATGTGTCTAATAAAGGGAATTCTTAGTTCACATATTCTTACGTTTCCTTGTAATGAAAGGTACTATTTATTTAACGGAAAGAAATCGATCAAAATAGCCCTAAAGATTTATCTTTCAACGTCAGATAAGTTTTAAAGTTAAACGTGTGCGGTACACGACTTTAAAAGCACATACGTACATAAAAAACAACACCAAAATTAAGGATCACGTTACGAAAATCCATTAAGGCAACTAATAAAAATAGATCCCTTTTATGCGCTAGAACCGGACCAAATTCAGTCATACGAAATAAAAACTTTGATAAAGATGCCAGATGATCACTGTTCACTGATTTACTGATCACGATAAGAAATTTTACCCTTACCGTAAAAAAAAAATATCCTTCTTGACCTCTAACCGAACTCGTTAAAACGTCACTCGTTACAGATCAAAGGTTATATCATATTTAATGTTTCAAAACAACCAACCAATCAGCAGCAATCAGTAGTAATAGTTGTTAGGGGGAGACTGCACGCCGCATTCCCACAGCCGCTGGGCGCACTAGACTGGCCACGTTACCCCTCTGTCACAGAAGAATGTACTGCATTAAAATGTACTGTATTTTCCATTTTATCCTATTCCCCAATGTGCGTACGGACGTGTTTCCCATTCCCATCCTATCCCTCCCCATTTTCCGAACCCTTTCTCCCAAACAAATCCTTAACCGACGATCCACCTATTGGCACAGTTGGTACCGACCCTGCTTGCAGTGCAAAAGGTCCCGGGTTCGTATCCCGGTCGAACATACATTTGCTTAAAAAAATAAAGACAAATGTATGTCCGGGTCTGGATGTGTGTTTGTGTTCATCTTTGTATGTGTCTTTGGACCCACGACACAGGGAATCCTGGTGTGGGTCATTGAGTGTGGCGTTATTTATTTAATCTGCAAAGGTAGTCAGCGCACCCGGCGGCAGCGTGCCAACGTATGTCTTTCTGGGCTGATGTTGGCATGTATCGCGGATGTCTATGGATGACAGTATCCACTTACAATCAGGTGGACTGTATGCTCGTCTACCGCCATTGCTCTAAATGATAATATAGAACTATATGAGATCATCAGTAGCGTGTAAAAATGATAAACTTGTTCGATCACTCTCTCGACTTTACATTGCATTCTGCAGCAAATATATAATTTAATTTTTACTGAATAATTCTTACTAGAAAGGGAATGGTTACCCTGGACACGGCCGTAGAGAAACATCTGCATCGCGTCGACCTGAGTGCCTTTGAGATGGCCGAAGATAGATAGAGACGGAAGAAAAAAGCCAATGAATAGGAAATGCTAAAGCTGAAAAATAAATTTTCCTAGTTTCAGTATACCTATGTGGTAATGTAGATTTCATTTAATCAAAGAAAAAATATTCTGGACAGTTACTTTTAAACACAGTAATGTTTTATTATATAAGTAAAATAAATTATACAAACACACAAGATACATGTTTTGTGTAACTATGTGTAGACGTGATACACAAGAACTTTGCCCAATATTATCTATGTTCCTAAATTTTTCTTAAAATTCATTCCTGAAATCGGTACTGCGATTGAATCCTGTTGGTTTTTCAGTATCCATATATATTAAAAAGGATTTTTTAAACATCTGATGATGATTAATAAATTTAAAAAAATATCCAAACGTAATAAGGGGCATTCCGACGCTTGTTATTCAAAACTGATATTGATATGTATCGCGATATCCATGGACGCTACCACTTACCACCGCGTGGACTGTCTGCTAGCGTGCCACCATTTTTCTATAAAAAAAAGCAGCAATACTTTACATTCTTACTGTAATTACATGTGTCTACGCATACATACATCGATAGACTATAAACGGAGATATCTTGGGAATCAACGCGGCCGCGGCACCGCCCACATGACAATGTCCGTACAAGATCCAAACCCGTGATGGGACACTAAATTAGCTGTGTCGACTTTTACGACTAACCATTTGTGAACGCTGACAATGACCGAGGCAAATAAATGATCGCGACTGTGGACATGTTGAATCCAATAGATGTGTTTACGATGACAATATCTTGTGAGGTACTCAATATTTTAAGAAAAATTACTTTATATTATTTACTTATTGACTGCCATAGTTCTTTTCACTTTAGATATGAGAAGATAGATAAGATAAAACTATTTATTGTATAATTGTTACATTATTAAAATTAAGGAACAATGTTATAAGGATATTTATCTATTTAAACGGGCCTTAACCTTATTTATTTTACTGGATATTTAATAAATAAGGTAAGCATTCGCGTTAAGACCCGTTTATATGGATAAATATGTGTGATAAACGCGAAATTCTCAAATGTTATAAGGAGAGAATACAACCAGGCAGTGTTATTGCTCTATAGCATTTTCTACCAGACAACCCTGAGGAAGAGAAAGAGAAGAATCAAATGAATATATTTTCTTTTTTAATGTAGAAGGAAGTGGCAGACTATTGCTATTAATTAACTTTTAATATAATTTAAATAAATTCCTATTGATATAATAAAGCTCATATAATTATTTTTTGCAATCAGCCCTTTCAGTATCCTCTACTGGATACGGGCCTCTTCATTCATTCGTTTATTTTATGCACGAGGGATGTACAGCCTCAAAAATAAAATTATTTCTAAACTACGAAAATGCCTTGAATTTACAAACCTACACTTTCGCATACACAGTGTTACATTATTACAGTATCGCATCTGTGTGTTTGATTCACGGTGTCTTCACGACTACTGAATCGATTTCAATGATATTTAGCAGAGACTCAAATGGAAAAAATGAACATATCCTTTTTAACCTGCAAAAGTATTATATTTTTAGGCAATTAATTTTAAAACAAAATCAGTCTCAAATGCAAAAAATGAACATATCCTTTTTAACCCGCAAAAGTATTATATTTTTAGGCAATTAATTTTAAAACAAAATCCACGCGGTTAAAACCACTGGCAAAGACTAGTAAAGTTATAAATTCTTTTAAAAACAACCTTATTAAATAACATCTTTCTTAAATGTTTCGGCTTCAATTATGTAAATATAAACGGGTCAAATGTTTTAACGTTGATTGGCCTAAATAACAACGACATAATCGAAGATAACGATGTTTTCCTTTTAAAGACGTTTGATGTCAACGCATCGGAGTGTGAAAAGGTAATAGGCAATACTGGCAAAAACGTTACTCGTTTTTGGATGAATAGTTCATCATTTGCTTTTGTTTGGTAAAAAGTAAATTATTGTTATTATTATTCTATATTTAAAATGTCAAAGTACTAATGAATCATTTAATTTTAGTCAAGGTAATTAAGTATTAAATCTTTTTTATATAAGTAGGTACTAGCTGTACCCGGCCACACGTTGCTGTGGCTGCCCAACAAATGGCGCTTACCCTGTTTTTACCTGTTTTCGGGTAAAAAAAAACAATATTTATAGTGGGCGAGGGTAGTTGTGATTGTGTGTGTACCGAGTCTGTTTTTGACCCACCCCCCCCCCCTCTCGTCTCTCTTCCCCGTGAGCTTGATGTCTTCGGAGTGCTGGATACCAGATATTACGGAGTCTTAAATTCTCTTCTTTTTTGTTAAAATTAATGGGATGCTTGTAGATTTCAATAGCTTCCCTATTGAGACGGGAATAATAATAATTCCCGGTTGACAAGATCTTTGTGTCCCTGAAGCAGATTTCGTGGTTCCCATCCGACAAGGCATGTTTAGCTACGGCCGACTTCTCAGTCTCTCCTCTTCGACAATTGCCTTTATGTTCTTTAATGCGGGTATTGACGAGAGATGAGGTAAGAGAGACGAGAGGGAGGGGACAAAAACAGACTCGGTACACACACAATCACAACTACCCTCGCCCACTATAAATATCGGTGCGTCGGTACACACACAATCACAACTACCTTCGCCCACTATAAATACCGGCGCGCCACAGTCGTCGAGTCAGTTGCGCTCGAGAAGCCGAAGAGATAACATCTCTCCGAAAGTGAACGCAGTCGCCACTGAAGATGTCAACCGCAGTTGTTGACGAAACGTTTGGAAGAAAGACAAGAGATTCCAGAAGACCTCGGCCAAGTAGCCCGGAAGATTCAATTAATATGGACACAGGCCGAGAAAGCCTACACTCCACTATAATTTCATTTGGGTAATAAAATGAAGAAATCTACTCATTCCTTTAAACTTTCCATTTGCCATCCTTTCCAATCCTGTTACCAAATCAATTCCCAAATCTCCAAAGGTAGATGAGGTGTCCGGGGACCTGCCAACACTCGTCATTCTTGACCAATGTTGTCATGTATTGCGGGTATTCATTGGTGATAATATCAACTTACAACCAGGTGAAATCTGACAATTTCTCTATATAAAAAACTATAGCAGGGAACAGATTAGCATAGGCATAGCATTATATATCACAAGAAAGTGATTTTATATTACAAATAATAGATATTAAAGATATATTAAGGTATCCGTTGTAATAAAGTGATAACTTATTGTTCGTTTCAATATAGGTTTCAATACAATACAAATATATGAGTAAACTAAACTGTTACGTCTGGAGCATTCCTTCCTGTATAAACTTGTATATATTGTATAAACTTGTATAAACTGTATATTGTATAAACTGTATAAACTTGTACTTACTTGTATATATTTTATAGATTATTCCTGCGCCGCAAGTTAGTCGCCATAGGGTGAACAAAAGAAATGCGCAAAAAAAAATTGTTCCTTTCGGCCACCCTGACAGTTGAGTTGACATTTTTAAAATAAAAACAAACTAATGTCCCATAATCATAAGCAAATTATTTTATTACCGACGGGTACATGCAAATATAAATTCGTAAGCAAGCGATCAGAAGATAATGTACAAAGTTATTACTTACTTATCAAATTTTGAAACATCGGTAACTTACTAAAACGGTGACTTTCAAATGTTTAAAGCTACGTTCTCCTCGACGAAAGTCCATTTGTCGAATAATAGAAATTTAGTCAAGATTTAATATGAAAACGAATTAAATTTGCATAAAAGCAAACGTTGTAACTTAAATCTTTAGAAATGTATTTAATTCATTAAGGCCCTTTGAAAAGTTGTTTATTTTAATGTACCTAATAAACTAAGTTATAGTTTAGAATCAAAGGACGCAATGTGACCTTTGGAAACTTTTTAGTTCATAAAATGTAACGATTATTTTCACTGTTTTTGTTGGTATAATTATTTAACAAAATAAATGTTCAAAATTAATTTGAAGGTAATATTATAAAGCATTATTTCATTTTCTAACTGACAAAAATATGAACTAAAAGTCATGCTCATTTTTTTTTGTCGACGAAGGCGGCAGACGAGCATACAGTCACCTGGTGGTAAGTGGATACTGTCGCCCATAGACATCCGCGATACATGCCAACATTAGTTCAAAATAACAAACGTTGGCACGTCCCCGGATGCGCTGCCTACCTTTGTGGAGATATAGGAATGGATTTGGAGAAAGGGTTGGGCAAATGGGGAGGGATAGGATGGGAATGGGCTCTGGCACATCTCACTCACTACCGAAACACGTGCGTAAATTAGGGAAATAAGATAAAAGTGGGAAATGCAGTGCATTTCAAGGTAACGTCTTCTGTGAGAGAGGGGTAACGTGGCCAGTCGAGCGCGACCAGCGGCTGTTGGATTGCAGCTTGCACTCTCCCCCTCAAAGAGACAAACTTGACGTGGGTGCGACGTAATTAACAGTTTGATGTCGGCCGGTTTTAAAATATTACTACCCCATCTCGTCCAATGGGTGCTAAAAGACGACAAAGGGATAACAAAGCCACTATCACAAGCCCCGAGGAACTACTTGTACTTACCTTAACCTTATAACGATCTACCGCAGGGCACAGTCTTCCTCTAGTAAATCAGGCAGTAATCCACCACACGGGGCCAGTGGACACATGCTCTAGATTTTTTTATTATTTCTGGAGCTAGTGACAATTTTTAAAAATCTGTACTTAAGTAAAAACTCAGTGGTACGGGCCGAGGATTTGAACGATCACACGCATGGGAGTCGAGTAGAGATACCCTTAGGCTATCACCGCTTTGTAACTGCATCGATGAACTGCACTACCAGTAAATGAGTGGACTCGCCAATTCGCTTGGCGTTTAAGGTCATACATCCCTCATGCACAAAACAATGTGTATGCATGCCAGGTATATCAGTTCAATAATGCAACGTTAAATATGACATTATCATAGAAAAGGGACCTTATTGTGGATTATAGTTTCCTAGTTTTAAGACTTTATTCCATTTATTTATTTATAGCTCTCATGTACAACTTAAAGTCCTGTTAAAGTTATACATGGGCCCTGATGAGGCATTGCAATCATATATTCACAAAGAAATATAAAATTAATATCATTAGTGACAAATTATTTTAGAAGTAGATAAATCATATTAAAATAAATGTTAAAAATTCTTAATATATTTAACAAAATATCATTATTGTATCAGGTTGATTGAGAAGTTGAAATGTATCTATTATTATTTATCGTTATGAAATGTATTATATTATTTGTTATATGTGAACTGTTTTGCTGAATAACTACAACTTTTCGTTAAAATTTTTACATAATATTTTATCTTTTTCCTCGTTTTTATGGCGTAGGTAGGGTATTTTATTATAAATACATTAATGGATCTGTAGTATGGACTCATTTCTAAAAACACTTTTTTTATTTTTAAAATCACAGTTTAGACAATAACATAGTGTAAAATCAAATATATATTTTGTAACTTAATTTTTCGTAGCAATTAAATAACTTTGAACGGTTTAAATCGCGTATATTTAACATTATTTTTACCACGTCCACTGCAAAGTGTTCGAAACATCGGGATAAAAATAATGTTAAATATACGCGATTTAAACCGTTCAAAGTTGTTTAATTGCTATGTATAGTAATCGCGAAAAGCTAAGAAAATATTATTTTTTCGTTATTTCAAGATTCTGTTCAAACAGAAACATACTCTAAACATCTAATTTTTATGAAAAACCTAATAACAAATTGTGCTTTTTTAAAAGATTTTAAAACCTTTTAAAACCATTCAGTGTGAGCCTCCTCATATACCTTGGTTTTCTAAAACCAAGTTAAATAAAAGATACACGGTCTTATTCTGCATTCTGGACACATGCCACCCAATAAGTTTGGATACCTTATGAAAAAGATTAGTTCTCCAAATTGCGATATATGTGGAATTGTTGAAGATGTCCAACACTTGTTGGTGCAGTGTGTCCGGAATCAACAGGAACGGGAGGCCTTAGTGAGGGCTCTCGATCTGAACAAGAATGATGTTTGTATGTTCCATAAGATACTAGGAGAACCTAATTCACGAGCAGCATTTAGTATGTACAGATTCGTGAGCCCTCACTAGTGCTAATATATTAGTACCTAGGTACATTAATGTTGTAGAATGTAAGTTTAGGGTACGATGGAACGGACATGTGTTAAGGCATATAAGTTCCTTAAAAATAAGAAAAAAAAAGTCAAACCGTTGCTGAGATATCGTTACATACCTACTTAGAGATACCTAAACATTACATACCTAAACATAAATACCGTTACATACCTAAAAACGTTAAATCTTAACAGTTTCATATCTATTCACTACCTGTCTCAGTCACGTAACATAACAGAAAATTGTCTAGTGAGAAAAAATGTAACAGTATAAAATCGTTAATGACTGATATGAGAAATGCGACTATGTGAAAGATCTTTATAAATTGACGCCATTGTATAAACCAACATTTCATCAATATTAATAAAGATTTTTCAACGGTAATAAAGCAATTAATATGCGCACGCGCATCCGTATCCAAGATGGCGGCGGTGGGTGTGGTGAAGCAAGTGCCGGCTGCTGATTGGTGGCGTCGTGTCGTTATCATTTAATTAAAGACATTGTAGTCGGTTAACTGTTTATACCTATTGCGTGCGTTTAATATTTTTTCTAATTGATTATTTGTATAACGTAAAGGTAAGTGGTGAATTTGAATTAAAGGTTAATACGATAATAATTAAATGTTATTAAAGGTTCAAAAGCTGTAGTATCATTATTTTTCGTTTTTAATTAATCTGATTTCATTATGGAAGGGGTCATATCGTTACCGTAACCATCGTAAACGGCCATTGCTTCGTCCACTGCTGAGCATGGGCCTACTCATGTAACTACGAGTACTTTATGTTGTGCATGAAGGATATATGGCCTTAAAACGTCACGCTAGCCAATCGGGCTGACGAGTTTTAGAGGTAGTGTAATTCCTCAGGCGTTGTGTTAGCGCCTTTTTTATTAGCTTTGTTAGCGATTAGGTGCTGCTATTCTAACCACATGGCAAAGGAAGGGAGGGGTTCATATCAAATAATATCAACAGATTGACAGATAAAATGTTAGCATGATTAAGTTGAAATTTAAATCATAGACGAAAATAAAAAAAATTGGAAGTGACTCAAATACAGAATAATGTGTGTTTCTTTCTAATGTGTGGTTACGGCTATCGTACCATCAGACGGAATCTCTATACACCTGGATATAGGACTTTACCAAGAACTGCCACTATAGGCGAACTTCTGCTCTTCTCAGCCACTGCCGTCCACTTTTTGAAGTCAACAGTCTGCTTGGCCGAAGGGCGTCCAAACTAGGTTTTACGATGCATTGCAACATTGCATGGCCTCCGTTCGAGGACTCACCTACCGTATGGTTATCGGCATAGTTGCCAATGTATTTGTATAAATAAGGATAATAGGGAACCAATATTATGTACTGCGCTCGTTAAACAATACACAGTACGCAGCGAGGTTTTAATGACAATTTTACCGATCTAAAACACCTGCGCCTCGCTATTGGTTGAAAGTATCTGTTGTCTCTTTTACACTATTTTTATGTTCCTTTGTAAAAATGTAAGTGCAGCTACACGATGCGAATTAGAGTCCGGTTATTACAGGAAGAACTCTGACAGCTGACATAAATCTTAACATAATTCTTTAACATGTAGTAAAAATAATTTTACAACTCGATAGTCATTTAAGATTTTTTATTCTTTTTTATTGTGTTATCTTATGATTTAAGAAAGAAACGGTATTTCCATAAAATGAATTAAATACAGAATTCTCAGCGCTCTTCCTTACCGCAGGTAGGACTGAAACGAAAAGATAAATTATTTTTCTATATAAATAATATACTCGTACATATAGACAGTAAATAAATAGTTTTTCCTAAGGTTCAATTAATGTTTTTGTGCAAGTAATGTTAGTTCGTATTGTATGTTTGTTTTTACAATGTATGATTGCTCATTTAGGTACATTTGACATACAGCAATTCCATAGCTAAAAATACTGAAAGAGAATCGTTAAAATTGTTTCGGAATTCCAATTTGGGAAAAACAATATGTAAGTTTTTGAATTGTCTTGTCCTTTATAAAAGATTTTAGTCTATATAGGTATTGAAAGATATAGCGACCGTGGGCTTGTTATGACTCTTTAAATAAATAATATCTCTTTAATAAATCTTTGAATCCTAAATAGTCTTAAAAATATCTTGACGATGATGTCTATGTAAGAGACACCAATGTTCGAATGTAAAGTAAAATAGAGGTAAAAACGGAGATATACACAAATATCACTTTATAGGAAAGCAGTTTGAATCAGACTAAAATTATTGGCATAGCATCTTAATTGATGATTTATGTACTAATTAACATATTTCTCTTCTTCGTATTTTTGTTTATTTCAATCTAAATCTAGGAGTAATTTGTTACGCTGCACAATAATTTTAATTACTTACTCACATTAAGTGATACAGTCATACAGTTTCAATATCTTTTCTTGTAACTTGTTGCATTTACTATCCCAGTCGGCCCAATACACATAGGTACACTCATTTATTCATTAGTGGACCTGCATCCCGCACTACGAGCATACGAATTTTACAACAAAATAATTACAATAAATAATACAAGATATTGTACAAGATCATAATACAAAATTGATAAATCTTAAATAGTTGTCAATCAACAATTAAATTATAGAATCAAATGTCAATAAGTCCTTATTGACATTTGAAGACACTGCAGCCGACAAGATGAGTAAGTATAAGTAAATCGTATATAAGTATACTCGTAATTATCTATCACATAACCGTGGAACATGTATAAGCAAATCGGACAGTCAAACCTTTAAACTCTAGTTTAATACTTTAATACACCGTTAAGATTTAAGTATACGTGTTAACAACTCTTTCTGCGTTGCCAAATTTAAACAAATAATAGTATTTATTAAAATATATACACATTTACTCCACCAATAGAACATACAATTATTAATGGACTTTGGTATTTTATTTTGCGCATGTACGTTTTTCAACGTACTATCAATTTATTCACCTAATTTTAATAACAATGCTCCAAATATAGAAATATATATTCAATACATATAGAACAAGGCATGCCTCTACATTGTATATGATTAGTTTCTTATCACGTAACATAGTCACAAAGCATTAATATTAAGTTGGAACCACTCCAGAAACTTGCAGCCTTGTTAACCGACGAATTTGTGAGAACGTTTAAAGTTGGAAAAACCAACAAGTAAAACATGGAGGGGTCACTTACCCTCGAGTGTGTTTACGTTCGTGCGGTCGACGTTCTAACAGGCTTGAAGTTTTAACATAGTTTTCCTGAGGTTTTTTCCGAGGTAGTTTGCGAGGCTCAGTAGTGTAAGTACTTACAATGCGAAGAAATAAATAACAGTTAACCAAACAACGATCATGAAAAAAAAAATTAACTCTATTTCAAAAACCGCCTTTAATATAACAGCACTTCCAATATATACCTCTCATTGAATCAAAGACATTAAACAAGATGAAATAATTTGGTATTCTTATAAATTTTACTTTAATTTTTTGACCGTCGGACCTCACTCAATAGTTTCCATTGAGATGCCAACCTATTATTATCAGTGTATTGAGGAAATCAGTCCCTACAATAAAAAAAAGAAATCAAAATTTTCAATACCTATGTATATTTTCTTTCCTAAAATAATAACATACATGCCATCACAATGCCAACTGTCGCCATCGACGGATACATACAACTTGGGAAGAAAATTGTATGAATATGTACAATTTGGAAAAATTTAGGAAATTTGTTTAAGCTATTAACTTTATCGATCACTCATATAGAATATATATGTAATCACAATAATTTATAAGCTTCCTGAAAAAAAAAATACACTTACCCTACCTTTATATCGGATGTATCCGTCGTTGACCGTCAACCTATAGTTACTCTATCCAATATTGGCGGTCAAAAGCTTAATAGTATATTCCATTTACCCATGCTACTAGCATTTCCTGTACCATACTATACATAGTTCAGAGACAACTGCAAAAAGGATACAAGAATAAACACATCACAATTATTATGCATCATCAAATTCATCACTAATCATCAGTCATTATCACACATCACAATTAACAGTTGCATGTTTGCTCAAGCAAGAATCGAACCAAATAAATACCTTTACACGAAAGAACCAAATGTGCAAGAGAGGTTGTTTCAAATGATATTGAAAATCTATGTAGCTGTCAAAGCATAAAACACGATGTGGGGTGGTAAAAGGAATATTGTCCTGGCTTCAGTGTATTTTTGTTTCAAAAAATTTAGCCACCGTAAGGATGACAAGACTTCATAGAAATATATTTTATTCAGTTTGCCGAAAATAACAATCAATATAACAATCAAACTACATTTGTAATTCAGTAACGCCTAATGTAGTTTTTATCTAGCTAATCTAAAACATTAACTAAAGTTTCAGTCGAGTCATTCATACTAAAAAGTAATAAAAACGTCTTAATTAAAACATAATAATGTTGGCTAATTACTTCGGCTAATGGAATAGTCGAATACCTAATATGAAACTAACTACTATAATAAGAGTTACGTTTTCTCGAGGTCATACCGAGTTCGATCAAAATATTCGGTTCAGTTCTCTCAACAACAGGCTGGTCAAGTGGGTAGATGAAACGTTGAGGCTATTTTGAGCCCAATTGTTACTAGTTATTAGGGTTACAATAGCGCACAAGGAACGATGACTCAAAGGTGGTAGATGATAGGCTTGTTACAGCTTTCCAAAAACAAGGTCCGAACCCTCCGGGCGGAATTGATAATTTACTTGTTCCAAGGGCTATCATTATGCTCGTTTGGTAAAGGATGATTGCTGGTTCCATACATATATTTACAGAGCTTTCCAGACGTCGGCGACGTCGGGAGAAGAACAAACAATGTTTCGGGTCGTTAGCAGCAGAAATTATACTTCAACGAGCGATTATTATGACATAAGCGGGATTCCAGATTGCTTTTGCAGGTGCCATTCGAAAGCCGCCTTTGGACAATTTGGCAAATGCATGTGAACACACTGCGCTTCGTAAAAAGTATATTTAACTGCACGTTAACATTAGTGCAATTTTGAAGGTAAATTAATATCGTATTTTCTTGTGTATTTAAATGTATTTGTTTAGTATGATTTTCAATGTAAGAAATTATATTCATGAAATTACAGTAATTTAAGTATTTAATTACGAGTTTGAAACGTCTGAAAGAGTATAGAATATCTCATTTAATTTTTGAATACCCTTCTATTAAAGGCATTTGGTTAATTCACTCACATTTTCTTCTATTTTTAAAAGAAAAAAGAAATACATATTCACCGACTTTCTACGTAATACCTAAGGTCTTAACCCAAATACCTAAGTGACGTCTCATGTTACGCAGAACGTAAAGGGTAAGCAGTATACTCAAATACATTATGGCGTCTTTGCAGAACTCAATGCTCAATAAGTTAATCGACCCCTATAATGCTAAAGCAAAAACCCTGTAGTTTCCGAACTCATGATCCCCGATTACGGTTACCCGGTATAAAAACGGTAATTTAAAAAATAAAACGCGGTACGATTCTAAAAAACGTTTTTGCCTGATTTCCTTTTTACTAACTATTAGGTTATTAACATTTTTTCATATTTAATGGGATTATTATTAATAGGAATACTTTACATTTAAACAAAAGTATTATATTCAAAGTCTCTATACTATTATTATTCTATTCTAGAGGTATTCTATTTAAATACTAATTAAAGTTCAGTTAAAAAATTAATGCAATTTTAAAAATATTGTATAATAATATTAATTTCTTAATATCAATATATTACGAATTCACTAGGTTTCGATGGCAATAAGAATATTCTGCTACCTACATTATTCACTTGCGATAAAACTATTTGTGTCCTAAAACCACTCATACATAAATTTAAGTGCTCTTGTAATTAAATCCCTTGAGCATGAATAAGATTTATATTTTCCCTTGTGAAAAATATTCCTTATATTAATTAGCATGAATAAAGATGTAATTTAATATGACATCCGAGAAATTAAAATAAGGGATAAAATCACTTTTATTGCAAAATTATACATTCTTCTCAATTCTCATTTTTGAAAGGGAGAGTGCACGCTGCAATCCAACAGGCCACGTCACAGAAGACTATCTTGAAATGCACTTAATTTCTCACTTTATCTATTTCCTTAATGTACGTACGTGTTTCGGTCGTGAGTGAGATGTGCCAGAGACGATTCCCATCCTATCACTCCCCATTTTCCCAACCCTTTCTCCAAATCCATTCCTATATCTCCACAGGTAGGCAGCGCATCCGGGGTCGTGCCAACATTTGTCATTTTGGACTGATGTTGCCATGTATCGCGGATATCTATGGGAGACAGTATCCATTTACCATCAGGTGGACTGTATGCTCGTCTGCAGCCTTCGAACATAAAAAAAAATGTTAATTTTTGATTCTTTTCAATTATTGTTAACAGACCTTATTAATATTTTATCGAAACCTGGTTTAGTTATTTTGTTAACAAATTAACAGGATTCGTTAACAATTGTTAACACAACCTATCAATATATTTTATAATTATTATTGTTATTAGATCCTATTATCACTGTTAGGTACAGGTTCCACCCCAATTCCTCCACTACAGGGACGGGTGAAGCTTGAAGTTTACTCAAAAAATTGGCTATCAGAAGCACTGCACTGTGTGCAGTGGAAGATATTTTCAAATGCGTATATTATATAATACTCATGCGCATAAAAAATCTATAGCCTTACCTGATTCTATTTTTGCACGTGCGTTGCAATTATTAACTAGCATTCGAATTGAGTAATAATTTATGAGGTTTCAAGAAGCTTCGAAAAAAATAATGCTTCCTCAAAAGTGCAACAATATAAATGGAGCGATGTTGCTTTTATTGTTATCGTCTCTAAACCTTCAATCGTCATCTGTCATTTTGTGGTCCCCTTTTATAATAATATTTTTTTCTTCCGGTTTTACCTTCAAATTTTATCAAAGTAACAAATTCAAGTGATTCTTATTTCTACGAAATAAGGTTCAAATTATTGTTATTTAGATATTTCGATTTTCATATTAGATTCGCGTTGGTTCACCATGAATGATACAATTGTTGTAACCGGCGGTTTCCTGTAAAGCGATACTCGGATCGAAACTGTGGGTGGCTTAAAATGTATCGAGTTGCCTATGTAGTATACAGGATTGTCATTTGTTGTGGTTAAAGTTGATTCGCTAAATTATTGTGGCTTTAACCAAAGCAAGAACGAAATCTTCCACTATCCACATTGCTTTTGAAAAGCTTACATAAATGTTTTTCAGACTTCCATTAACTGATCTGCTTGCATTCATGTAAAACATGCATAACAGTAATTTATGCACTGAATTTAATTCATTTGGACGATAATGTGCAATAGAATTCGTTATAATAAAAAACATTAATAATAAAAAATGAACTGACTTTGACGGAATATATTTTCTGGAGAAATAAAACCTTTAATCGTATCTATAATTTAGGCAACTTAATATTTTCAATAAAATATTTTTAATTTAGCACTTCATTATGCGATTAATTTATAAGCGTACTGTAACTGGTCGTTTGAATTATAAACATTCGCGAATTGCGTCACAAAGACATGGAAGTACAAAGGAACAGTGTAATATAATTTATTGTATCGTAACAATTGTCAATCGTAAGAACTTGGCCTGCCGTGTCGCGCTCTTGTATTGTTCGATTTCTAAGTTGAGTTCATAAACGACAAATCTGAAATGTTGCCATAAAACTAAAAATTTATCGAAATTACTTTCTATTACCCACGCCTTAAGTACTATATGTAACTTTTATAGGTGTCCGTAAAAGTTTGCTCAAGAAGTTTTACGCTCAGTAGTGCAATTTGTCGGAAGGGGTCATTTAAATTATGTATTTCGTGAATTCGCAGCTGCCTGAAGTTAAAGGTACTGTGTTAATTTGTCATCGGAGGACAGGGTTCTAATTAAGTCTAGTTAAAGCAACTTTATGGTGTGAATAGAATAACTTTGATAAGTTGGATTAGTCGTTGTGGTGAAGTACTTGATACTGTCAAACGACGATGCATGCAATTAGAGACATGCATGTTTAGAAAATAATGTTTCGCGGAACATAATAACACAAATTGTTATTAAATTACACAAATAATGCTTGAATTTATTATGAGTTTAATTTTTTTGCTATACGCTTTATTACAAGTGTTAAATAGTCCTAGAAAATGTGACCCTTTAATAAATATAAAAAATAAGAATCTACTTTGACTTACGTCGCAGTTGGATAAAAGAAAAAAAAATAAGACGAATATGAACCCGAGTTAACCGAATTATCACTATTATACAATCTTAACAGTCTAATTTTGTCACTGAACAATTCGCTGCGATTCGGCTGTGTTTCGGAATAGTGTCTGTGTTGAGTGTGTAACATCTATAATATCTATAATAATATAGTTGGAACAGCCACCGGCCAGGTTGACTTGAAGATGTTCACCGGTGATTGATGAATGAAAAGACAGGAAGATCCAAGTGACGAGCTTTTTAAGAGGCCCATATTCAGTAGTGAAGAGACATACGCTGATGATATGGTATGGTAATATCGATTTCACTGTCTCGCCTTACATGCTTTGATCAACAATAAACGAATAAATAAATTACTGGTGATTGGAGCTTGCATGGCTAATTTGAGCATTCATATGTTACAATATGTGTTAGAGTCTTGTTTTGTTTTGGTGTGCAATGCAATAAAGAATCTATAAATCTATCTATCTATCTTATTTGTTAGCAATCCATAGTTCAGCGGTTCGTGAGTTTAGGCCTACATACGAACTTGCGGATAGCCGCATGTAGTTTAGGTGATTTATGCGGTATCATACAAATTGTGTGCATGCGGCTAGCCGCAAGTGCGTTAGTAGTCTAAGAATTGTAACCTCGTTTACCACTTTTTATCAATAAATCAGAATTAATTAAAACTGTCAAGACAATCGTATACTATATATTAAATTTAATGTTTCAGCAATCGTTTCCAGGATGCAGTAATTATAAGTAGCGACGAACCATAATTATCATCTGTATTTTATGAAGCCGTGAAGACGCACATAATACAATACTCTTAGAAGATAAATCTCAAATAGAAATTTCTAGCTGTTTTTTACCATGGAGTAAACACGAACCACTAAAACTGTTGTATCTCGAAACTGGAAAATGTCATATTAAAACTAGATGTATAGGTATTTTCGCCTTGCGAAGCGTTTTAGGTAGATATAATTTTTGGTAATTCATTCCCTGAAAAAGGTAATGAACCCTCATTGACTCATTGAAGAAGTGAATACTTGACATGGTTTTATGGAATTCTCTTAAGCTTTCTGAGCAAAATTTACTCATGAACTAGTCTCTTAGAAGGCTGTGCTGTAAAATGATGTAACTGCTGTACTTATAAACGGGTTATTCACTATTTATTATTTATTATAGGCGTTCGGTCCAGTTGCATGAACCGTGGTCGCGGCGACATTGCCGTGGCCAGTGAACGTGTTGTTGCTATTGACAGACAAATGTGTCTACCCTCCGTCGTGTACGTTTTTGATTCCTTCTACATAACAGTACCTGTTCACATAACAATTATTATGTTAAATCACGATGACGAATGTTTAAAATATTGTAAGTGTTGTAAAAAGTATTCGTCAGAAGCCATCTCCATTCTATACATCTCAACGAGTTGGAAGTTTAGTAGCAGAAGAGACGTCTTTCATCCCATTATAGTCCCTACTCCTCATCCTATCCCATTTAATCCCATATTCAGGAGATTATGTGGTAAGATAGTGAGATAGGGAGTGCAGTGTGTTATTCTTTAGTTGCCTTTTAAGACACCCACGGGAAGAGAAGCGGCGGTACAGGCGGTATAAGGCCAGCTGACACCACACGACACCGTATGACCATCAATTTCTATTTATTTTACCTTTTTCCCTTCATCCGTACGCTTGTTGGCTCGCTTAAACTTGTTCGCTCGTTGTCGAACCAGAATCATCAACCAGATCTGATACATGTATTATGGGACCGTAAATTTTATTTTCATCAACGATCTTTATCTATCACACCATAACTATCAAATTTTATATCAAAGTTTCAATTACAATCTTATTTGTAATGGATGTTTCTCGAGTACTTAATAAGTTGGTTTTCTTTAGGTAATTTTCGGAAATGTTGGTGTAAAAAGAGCAGGCCGTCTATTTGACTATGTTTGCCTTTAATAAATAATTGATGAGAACCTCAAGGAAACTAAGTTACTTCAATAATTTTAAATATGTGACAAAAACCTTTTTTTTTAAATTTAATAAGCTATATGCTATTTACAAAAAGTACTCTCAAATGAAAATGCATTGCAGTAAGTTGCTGAAAATTTAAATTGGTAAATAATTTATAATATATTTTGACATTTCATCTTTAATCTTTTATACTCAACTAATGTTAACTGCACAAATTTATTAAGTCTCCTTACTAAAGTTACATAAGTACTTATGTATGCTCGTAATATATATTTTAATGCAAGCGCACCGATGGCTTAAAACGATACGTATTTTATGAGAGCCATACAATGATGCTCGTTAAGCGGCTTATATATCGGAAATTTTCTTTGGATTTGGTAATCATTGTAACGCGTATAATCATATGGGATGTAATGTAAAATCAATATGTAACTAGAGCTGATAAAATTATCTGGAAACAGAAATATGGTACCTATTTAATTCTAAAATGTACATATACATAAAATAACTAATTATGTTTAAAAGATGTATATATATTTTCATTTACTATATACAGTACTATGCTTATTTAAAAGAAAACTCCACCCTCGTATTATTTTCTATTTTATCTGGTGTTTGATTGGTAGAGAATGCAATAAGACGTTAAGTCCGTTTTTCGTACCTTTTTTTTGTTATAGACGAGTGGGCGGACGAGCAAGCGGTCCCACGTGACGGTAAGTGTTACCGCCGCCCATGGACACCTGCAACATTAGGGGGTATACGGGCGCGCCGCCGATCTTGCAAAATCCTATACACAGCTTTCTTGACGAACCTACAGCATCACGTCAACCTAAGCCCATCCATGCTTTAAATAACTAGCAATAAGTGCTAGAATCGAATAGCAATCATACATTAGTGTTGTTGACTGTACATCTCAAATATTTATACAATAAAGTTTAAATAAGTAAATTTATTTAATTATTAGTTATTTATTTATTAAATCTCACAAACAGAATGTTACAATTTATAACATTACTTAATATCATACCATACCATCAGCCTGCATCTATTCACTGCTGGATCTTAGGCCTCTTAGGCCTCTTCTAGGAGCCCTAGGCCTCTTCTAAGGGCCGCCACCATACACGCTCTTCCGCTCTTCTCATCCAGCCACTACCGGCGACTACCTTCAAGTCGTCAGTCCACCTGGCCGGAAGGCGTCCTATACTACCTTTCCCTGTGCGCGGTACTTATTTAATATTTATACTAAAACATGGTTTGAGCAACATACCAAAACAGGCAACCTAATATAATTATACAATACTTTAAACAATGAGTATTACCATAAAACAACTAAGATAAGTATTGTATATAAATAAGTACAATAAAATAAATATAGTTAGATACTTGACGTTACATATATTTTATTTTAATCAGTTTTTAATAACAAAATAATATTACACCCAGAGCAAAATAGATTAGTTAACTTACAAATAAGAAAATAAAATCAAATAAAATACACGTCCATTTTCTATGAATTATCATTTTGACACACCAAAATGATAATTGTCACATTTTGCCCACAACATCATATATTACTCGCGCTTAAAGCACGTTTTATAGCACAATGGCTCCGTAACAATATTTTGAAAGCTCGCAGTTAAGAACTGCATTCAATGGGATGGCACCATGACACAATGTCTGCCATTCACGTACACATGAGCCCGGCTTTCTTGTGAACTACGAAAACGGAAGTTGACATTTGTGATGTGGCAACATCTAGTTATCTCGGTGTCGGCTTTGTTCGCTTCCTTCATTTTGATAAAAAATTATGACAATGTATCTTTTGTAACTATTGTAATCGGTCACGTACCTCTTGTTATTACAACTACATGTATGAATTAACTATAGAAATTCATAAAAGGCTAGAAACTGCAACATTTTCTCAGTAGGTTCTTGATGAAGGATACAGGCTGTACTTCTCTTCAGACTTCATTATTAAAAGTGAAAAAAACATCTCGCCTTTTTTAATTATTTAATACTATATCAGCAATCGTCGGTCCATCTGGTCGTGCGGCGTCACACACTACGCTTCCTGGTACGTGGTCTCCATTAAATGACTCGTCTATCTCATCCGTTGGCAGTCCTGTGGCAGATATGGACTGCCCATTGTCACTTCAGCTTACTAATTCTATGAGGACTACGTTTCCAATCTTATCCTGTAAAGAAATTCTAAGAATAGCTCTGTCCAGAACTCGGGATGGATGAGGCCTAAGAGACTACGTTTCGGCATCGTACGTCACAAAAGGCAGGACGCACTGATTGAAGACTTAGATACCACTATTACGGCACGTTATGATCAATACAGCACCTCGTTACAGCCAAATAAATAGAATATATACAATAAATATTGTAATGGCACTAAGTCTTTTTCAGAAGCAAAAGCATTCAGTGCCAATTACAGAATTAGGTACACGTCAAAACAATTAATTTTGCAGTCAACTGGTGAGGACATAGTGAGAGATCACTATGTGCAATAGCACACTCACAAATAGACAGATACGACGGTAACAGATTCACTGAATGTATACCAGAATTTTACAGATGGCAGTCATAACTTTCGTAGCTCAGTTGATTGATCACCTAGTATGTGAACAAAGTCTATTGCGTGCAAACTTATCTATTTCGCCCTTTGTACCAACAGTAAACATGTTCTCATAAATCAAACTATAGAAACCAAAAGAGCAATATCGGGCGTTTGAATTTAGAAATTTAGAAAACAGAAAAAGTCTTAAATGATCGTAATTTCTGAATCTTTACTTGAAAGTTGCGTTAATATCAAAACTAAGGAACATAGAGAAGCAACTGTGGTAGTCAAATAAAATGAAAATTAACTTGTTTTATGACAATATATGAAAACTGTGTGAGTGTACGGAAAAATTACTCGACTCTCGTATAGTCGTACTTGTCGATACCATTCTTGTGTCAAGAAGTGCCGTGGATATGCTTTTCTTGACTTTACCGGGCTAAATACTCTCACCGATTTTGATTGTTTTCATTTACGAGTACTTTAGCAATCCGGTTGATAAGGATAAGAGAGTAGTCGCCGGCCTCTAACTAGCACGTTAGAGAATTAAAAAAAACTGAGGAATTGGAGGATTATGTCCCGAAACCACCCAGTAATAGCAAGAGAGGCCTATGCACTGCAGTGTGACGTTGCAGGCTAATACAAAAAATCTTATATGTATTATGTTTTCTTAATAATGTTTATTTTTTTCACCTGAGTCATGCTCTACAATCATAATTCGCACTCTAAAAACAACAATCAATCCCGGAATTCATTCCGTCCAGTTACTGTCAAATATGTACCCCGCTGCACCCAATTTGACACACCTATCGTCTGTACAATCTACGTTTACTCCACAATCTTATACACAATTCCATATTACACAAAATAACCCCTATATCGTTACAATAAGAGTTAGATAAGATGCAAGGTTAACGTTGGTACGTCACATATACGGGCGCGTTCATTCACGAGATTTGAACAGAGATTGTGGACCATCCATCAAGCCGAATGTCAAAACTAATACGAGACGGTCCCGTGAGACAGTCCTGATCTCAGTAATTATGCGTTTGGATGCAGCGACGTCAGCCGATTAAAATTGGCAGCCGATAGGGGAAAGATTGACAGGGTCTAAATATCTGTACAGTCATATTCTTCCGAAATAGGGATTGGTTAAATTAAGAACTGTGATAGCCTAAGGGTCGGAACTTCGGCGCGTACCCACTATTGAGTGTACTTGAGGATGAATCTTTTGATTTTATTTATCACAAGTTCGTCGGTGAAGGAAACATTATGAAGAAGCATCATGAATTAAAAAAATGGGGCCATGCAACATTCCAATGTGAATATTCCACAATGGCACAGTAAGTAATTCTCGGGGTTGTATTTTGAGGGAAATCTCCAAGAATTAAAAAAAAACTGGGGTGTGTGTATCCACCATCCACCATTATAAATTTAAATTTTCGTTGCCCTGGTTGAGCATAATTATTAGGTGAACGTGTTACTCAATACTCACGACTATTGTTTATTTTATAAAGCCTAAATCTCAATACTACTTTTCCCACTACCGCAGTCTCGACATGACAAAGGTTCATGTAACTGGACCAACATAACGGCTATATAAAATGAAATAAAACGATTGGCCAGAAATCCATAAGTTTAAAGTCGTTGAATGAACTATGGAGAGATCTATATGCTGGGAGAACTAAATTTTTCCACATAGTTCACAGAATTAGCAAATGCCAGTGGGTAGGCCATAACTGTCACAGGACCGACAACCAATGGGGAGACGAATCATTGATTGGGGACCACTTGAAATACAGCGTGGGACGCCCTACGGCCAAGTGGACTGACGACTCGAAGATGTTCGCCAATGGTGACTGAATGAGAAGAGCGGAAGGCCGAGTATGGTGGCGAGTTTTGAGAGTGGCCTAATTCAATCAGTGTAGAGACACAAACTATTGGTATGGTAGGTATAGTAAATATTTTTAAAATAATCTAGAAAAAAGGCGGCAGATGAGCATGCAGTGAACCTGATGGTAAGTGGGTATTGTCGTCCATAGACATCCGACGATACATGCCAACATCAGTCCAGAATGACAAACGTTGGCACGCCCCCGGATACGTTACTTACCTTTGCATATTAAGGAGTGGATTTGGAGAAAGGGTCGGGAAAATGGGGAGCGATAGGATAGGATGGGGTGGGAATGAGCTCTGGCATATCTCACTCACTACCGAAACATGTACGAACATTGAGGAAATACGACAAAGAGGGAAATGTAGTACATTCAAGGTCTTCTATGACAGAGTGAAACATTAGTAATTACAATTATTTAATAGGATTTTGCAAGGTCGGCGGCGCGCCCGCATACCCCCTGGTGTTGCAGGTGTCCATGGGCGGCGGTAACACTTACCATCACGTGGGACCGCTTGCTCGTCCGCCCTATATCTATAAAAAAAAATATATACAGTTCTGTGAAACTGTACTATTTGTACAATTTAGACATTGACATAGACATCACTTTATTCCGACACAACAATACACAACAAAAATAGTAAAAACACATGAGATTGAAACATGAAAAAGGAATACATAAAAAGAAAAAGTACCTACTATAAGTCATCTTTTCAATTTTCGTGTTGGTACCCAGTATTTAAAGAATAAAGAAGCATAATTTTAAACTTAATTTAATTTCCAGATAATGTTTCCTAATTCATATTCAGTCGGGAACTATTGCTTGTTAACAAGTTTTAAAAGAAAAGAAATACTGTTATGTCGCAATGCAAGACCCCGCTATTTTTAACCAAATGTATGTCACATTGATTCGCGTTCACCGAAATGTCTTATTAACATGTTTAGAACAAAAAATATGAAGGAGTTGTTTGTTGTCAATTGTGTATACTTGTCGCATTGTCGATAATAGATAACGTTGACATTGGAATTTATTGTCAGGAACTCGAGAAGTGAAGTTAGGTTTCTGTTTGATTAATATAAAAATTGTGTGAGTTTTGTGGTTTAGTGATAGTTTATTGAACTTCAAAGTGTATATATATTGTGCGTAATGTTTGTGATAATGAAATAAAGGCATGGGACTGCGTTTTTCTTGTGGTGCCAAGGACTCCGATGTCCGTATAAACCTACTATCACTTTACCTAGCGACTCCTAACTTACTTCCACAGGAATGGACATTGACGAGATGCGTTTTGACTTTAAAATTGTTACGAAAAAACTCGACACTGGCACAACGTGCTAATTGCGCTATTGCCATATTGGAAAAGAAAGAAAAAAACCGTTGACATTAGTGGTTGTAGCATACAAGTTAACCAAGCCTGGAACATTCACCGCTATATTTTAGTACCTAAAGCAGACGCCATTAAAAGTTAAATGTAAAAAACTAAAAATGGAAGATTGTATTTGATGGTGAAACAGAATACTCATTTCGTTAATTATTTATTTATAATTTATAACCTTTTTAATACTGCCCTTAATAATTCAAATATACACTCAGTCTTTTAAGAGTTATTCAATTAGACGACGGAATAAATTGTCACTACTTATTAAACATGCTCAATCATTTGCTATTTTGAAAAACTGATCAAAGCGAATTTTCTTTACTTAATTTAACATTTTTATAGATACTTTTTCCTTCTCCTATTTTCTTCACTTCATTTGTATGTACATATGTATATATGTATGTACACTTACAACATATATGTTATATTACAATATTGTTTTATTAGTAGATGCCATTTTATTGCATAGCCTACCTACCTCTTTTTTTAAGTGATTTCACTATTTGTTGGTTGCCTGGAAGAGATTGCTTTTAGCGCTAAGGCCGCCGGTTGCCTCTTTATCTCTTACGTTAAATGTAACTAATAGTTAAGTTTAAACAGGAATTCAATAAAGTATTTTAATTCATTAAATTTTAACGAAAATTCTCGGATCCAAGTCGCCACTTATCACATGCTGTATTAATGGACATAAATATTTACACAATAAGTGAACACTGGTAGAACAACGTCGTCATTAGCCGCGTATTATTACAATAATGTTATGATTAAATTATGCAAATATTAATTCATGATTAACTTCATGTTTACAGTAGCAGCACTGTCCTCGCTTTCATAGAGTCAAAACATTTCGTATTCATTGTACTAGCGAGTCAATAACCTGGGCATAGGTGTTTATAAATGAGTACTTATGACGAAAACATAATCTATACATATAATAACATTGTAGAACCAGCGTGT
The DNA here is from genome assembly GCA_914767545.1 of Sesia apiformis. Classification (NCBI taxonomy): domain Eukaryota; kingdom Metazoa; phylum Arthropoda; class Insecta; order Lepidoptera; family Sesiidae; genus Sesia; species Sesia apiformis. Next base: position 7,072,270 of record OU611958.1, read on the forward strand.
CGACATTGAATATATTTACCAAAAACTTATTGGGGAAGATGAACGAAGAGTATCGGAATACAAAAAGACGATTTTGAAAATTTTTGTCTGTCTGTCTGTTCGAACACGCCAATCTCCAAAACTACGGAACGGCTTTTCATGAGGTTTCCACAAGTTCATTAAGCTTAGCTTGGTGTTTCGAATAGGCTTTGTTTCATCAAAATCGGCAGACCGGAAAAAAGATATCCCAATTATGAAATTAAAATTCCACGCATACGAAGTCGCGAGCACAGCTAGTATTATAATATATTATTATCTTATTATTTTAACATAACATTACAACCAAGAAACTTATTTGAAACTAAAGTTTTATTTTTATATATTAGGGGTTAAAGTATGAAATTGCCCAATTGTACTGAAAAATTAAAACTGTTTTTTTTCTAAAATTTAACATATTTATTTAATCAAAATATTTACCCTCATTATCTATACATTGTTGCCATCTAATCCGAAGTTCATTTATGCCTTTGCGATAGAACTCTGGGGATGTAGATTCGACAAACTGTGTGAAAGCATTTTGTACTGGATCTTGGGAAGAAAATTTTTTACCACGTAGAAAATTGTCCAAATCACGAAAAAAATGGTAGTCCGTTGGAGCAAGGTCTGGCGAGTACGGAGGATGACGTATGGTTTCTAACTGCAGCTCCTGTAGAGTTACAACGGTTTCTCGTGCAGTGTGAGGTCTTGCGTTATCATGGAGCAATAATGGTGAAGATCGATTCACGAGTCGGGGCTGTTTCACTGCTAGTTTCGCCACCATTGTTCGAAGTTCGGACAGTAAACATCTGCTGTTATTGCTTGACCAGACCTGAGAAAGCTATAGTGAATAACACCATGAATAGACCACCAAACAGTTACCATTACCTTTTTATTGGTAATCTTTGACTTAGGGCACTGTTGCGGCGTTTGACCTGGGGTCAGCCATTGCATTTTTCGTTTTCGGTTATCGTAAAGAATCCACTTTTCGTCACATGTCACAATTCGATCCAACATTCCTTCATTTCTGTACCGATTCAACAAGGCAACGCAAGTTTCATCACGCGTTTCTTTCTGCAGATCAGTCAAATCATGAGGCACCCATTTTTCATATTTTTTTATCTTATTGATTTGATGCAAATGAGTCAATATTGTAGGTAAGGTAACGTTAAACCATGCCGCTAATTCCTGGGTAGTTTGACTAGGATCGGCTTCCACCATCTCCTTCAATTCAGCGTTATTCACCTGTGTGGGCGGTCTTCCACGTGGTTCGTTCTTCAAGTCGAAGTTTCCATTACGAAAGCGTTTAAACCAAAAACGCACGTTTCGTTCATTAGCAGTCTCCTCTCCAAACGCAGCATTGACATTGCGAGCCGTTTCTGCCGCGTTAGTTCCGCGTCGGAACTCGTATTCAAAGATTACTCGGATTTTTGAAGTATCCATCTTTCCCGTCTAAGCTGAATAAAAAAAACAATTGAAAGTCGAAAATCGAATGTTGCACATTTTTTAAAACATGAACCTCATAGGTATCATGTGAAAAAAGTTTCACTCCAAAATCTCACACCATGAAGGTTTTATGTCAATTCAAAGTATCTATTACTATAAAACGGCAATTTCATACTTTAACCCCTATTATTCATGGATGCTGACGGGTAAGCGGCCCACGCGATGGTAAGTGGTTACCGCCGCTCATGGACACCTGCAAAACTAGAGGGTATGCGGGTGCGCTGCCGGCCTTGCAGAATGTTATTCACAGTTTTCTTGCAGAACCCCATATCATAGCATAAGGGGAAGACCTCACGAGGCAGTTCATTCCACAGCCTACGGGTTCTCGGCAAAAAACGAATGTCCAAGTCCAAGAAAAAAAAACGAAGTAAATCAGGAGTCGTCCAGTAAAGTGATAATACATAGATTTACTGAGGACAGGAAAGGAATCTTTGGACGGACGCGGCTAATGCAGTCCTATGCCTTTATTTCGTCATCACAAACATTAAGTACAAAAAACGTTTTGAAGTTTAATTAACTATCACTATTAAACCACATTACGCATTATACACAATTTTTATAATAATCAAACAACAACTTAACTCCTGGAGTTCCGGCAAAAAAGTCAACTGCCTAGGTTATTTGTAGATAGATGATAAATAGACAGTCTACTTAGTGGTAAAAGGATAATTTCGTCCACGGACATCCACGATACATATCAACTTCAGTCAAGAATGACTAACGTTGGCACATTGATTGGGAATTTTGAAGAATAGGAAGTGTAACGAGACAAGCGAAGTTTTCTACATACACTTTATACTCCTCATATTATATTCTTACTTGAGAAGGGATGCATGGGAGACTACAGCATGGGAGACGTTCCTAATTACCTATATATTATACTCGCCACTGGGTCATATTAATGAAAAGTAAGTATAAAATGTGAGTAGTACTTCCTGTAAAGTAATCGATTAGCAATTACAACATTTTACTTGATAGGTACGTATTTTTTCTTGACGTTTCGGCCGAGTCGCATCCATGATAGTCATGAGCTGAGTACGGAGATGGGTAAGTCGAGAGCTACTAACAGTTTTTTTTCAACTACCTGCATTTGGTCTATGTATAACGGAAATTTGTGGCATATAACGAGTATATCGACACCAGCCTATAAGGTCCTCACCATAATAGGTATTACCTTTGCAATCACTATGGGATATCGGGTTATTATAATAGAAGTAGCGATTCCAGTGCTGATTAGGGCATACACATGTCCCTGACTTTTTCTTTAAATTTTTGATTATACAGATTTTTCACGATGCTTTCTTCACCGCCGAATTAATAAATCTGCATTTTAGTAAAATTGCGGTACGGAACTAAGAGTCGAGAATATATACCCCTAGGCAAATATGAAAGATCTAGAGATATAATACAATATGATAAACAGAACAGACATTTCAATAATGCGTTCCAATTAAATTTGTCCAAAATGTAAACAAACATGGTGGCCTGAAATGACTGACAAGACCTTATATTAAAGAAATATCGAAACATTTAAACAATTAACACCGCACTATTTAATTTAAAGCCGTGACAGTTATCTCCGGCCGACATGTTTGTTTACATTTTGGAAAATTGGATTGGAACAGAATATAACTTTAATATTAAAGATACAACCCCAGATCTCTTTCAAATTTTCAGACATGCTTCACTACGGGTCGGGATTTAAACACACGCAGGACGCGAGGATTTGATTACGCAGTAAACGGAAAACGTGCAAGCTGGTGACGTCTTAAATAAAACTGTAATGTGCGTGTGGAAGAAGCTAAGTCCTGCGTAGAATAATAGATAAAACTCCAAGCCTTACGGGTATCTCTTTCAGCCTTTTTTAAACTTTTAACGTCTCACTATAGACCTCCCCGAGTAAAACATTTGAGGGTTTTGGAGATAGGATAGGATTGGTAGATACACATACTCATACTAGTTAGTGATAATTTGTAAAAAACATACTTTAGTTTTAAGTTCGCACACCACTGGCACCGTGGGAGAGGCCTGCGAAAATAAATGAGCTGCTCGGCACCAGAGGGACGTCAAGGTGGTGTCCATACTCCAATGCTGCTGCATGCATGCATGCATGCATGTCCATGTCCATACTAGGAGAGTAAATAAAGGACACGAGGGTAGAAAAATGTATAAGGATGAAGAGTACATTCGCGCCGGAAACAGCCCACGCAGTACAACGCGTACCTCCCGCGATTCTGTCCGTATAACTGGAGGGTTGGTTCTCACCAACCCCATGGAAAGTGGAGGGTAGAACTCAGTACGGGCTGAGGATTTGAACTCACAGCCTCACGAATAAGGGTTGAGAATAAATATCCCTAGGCTATCACTGCTTTACGAGTACTTTAGGAGGGATCTCGTAAAGTGGTTGGTAATTGACGGTTTCATACAAATCTCTTTACCGTTCAATTTTGGCTGACCTCATGTCAATGTCCGAATTTTTTCCCGAGTCGCGCGCGCTTTAACACAAAACAAATACAACAAAAAATACGGAAAACCTACTTCGAAATTAATAAGCAGTTGTAAATACGAAACAATTACAAGTAAGAACAACTATAAGTTACACAACAATGGGTAATAGGGTCTCGCGAAATAATCGATAGCGAGTTAACGACACGCATAACACACAATGGAACAGTTGTTTCTGTTTATTATCTACAGCTGTACAAGCGTGGACTGAATGCGAAATGTTATAACTACAAATGCGAATTAATGGGAACCTTCCGCAACGACCTTTCTAAGAAGCTTGTTGGAATCTTAAATATATCTAAGACGCATGTTGAAATCTTAAAGTATATCCTCAGAAATATTATATTATCGTATTATATTGTATTACATGGAATCGTAAGTATTGCGCTGCCTATCGTTGGAAATTTAGGAATGAATTTTGATGAAAGATTGTGAAAATAGGTAGAGATAGGAGTTCATTCCCATCCCATCCCGGGAATAAACTCTGGCATATCTCACTAATTACTAAAATACCTACTTACATTGAAAGAATAGGATGCAGGGCAGAAATGCAGTCCATTTTTTCTGTGAGAGAAGGGTAACTTGGTCAGTCAGACGCGCCCAGTGGCTGTGAAATTGCAGCCTGCACCTCCCGTCTCCCAACATATGAGTCCTATCTCTTGACATAAAACAATTTATTAAGAACGATGGGTAAGTGTCCTAAAAATTTAACACGTATTTACCAACACATTTGAGATATTCCTCGAATGAAAGGTTTTATTTCATAGATCTTTTCATGTTAAGGCAGTTAATGTCAAAGCCGTGGCGAACAATGATACCGCTTTACTACGCGTATATTTTATTCGTTAAAATCTTTTTCATATTTCTGTAGTAAAAAAACACCAACGCCTTAGCAGTTATAACGATTATGGTGCATCATAATATAACAAAACAAATACATTGTAACTAATTTTGTTTTTGGGTGAAATTTTTTTTAACATCACATTTGTATCATAACTTCTTATTTCGCTGGCTTAGTTGATGGTAGATGTACCTAATGTCAGCTATAAAATACACTACTATTTCAATTTAAATGAAATTGATTTTCTTATGTAGAAAGTTTATCTATTGCTGCCTCTCTAACTAGGGAAGCTTTCACCCCAGAACTCTCTACGAGGAAAATGAATGAAACTTAGTAATTATAAAGAGTGGTTTATTGTGAATACAACCATATATTTTATTTCCTAGCCTTGGACAGATGCTTCTGCCGTGCTCACTATCGCGCGGGATCCTCAGTTTTGTAGCCTTTGTCCTTTTCGTAGTTCCCGCAGAAAGTCCAGCTTGATTCGGCCATATGTTGACGTGTGAGAACATTTTTTTTATAGAATAGATGACAAATGGGCGGGTGGGCTACATGATGGTCAGTGGTCAGCGCCGCCCATGGACACCTGCAACACCAGGGGGCTTGCGGCATACTGCCAACCTTGCAAATTCATGTTCACAGCTCTCTTGGAGAGCCCAAACAAACAAACAGACATTGTTTCATTGTAATACATTAGTTAAGGTTTAGTCTAAGGTGGTTACAGCAACTTTAAAAAAATATTAAAATTATACTTTTGCTACTGTTTATATTCAAAATTATACTGTTTATATTCAAAACTTTTCCATAGGGATTGCGTTTCGTTCTTACTTCCCCGAATGTACCCCATTTTATTTTAAAAAAATAGTAATTATAACAAGTACGACGCAGAAAATATTATCTAGATAAGTTTTTTCAGAAAATGATTTAACCACCATATAATTTGAAATAAAAAATATATAGAGTCCCAATGAATTAGGAGTAGTAGAGTAAGTTCATAAGTGGTTCATTTAGTAGTACAAGTAAGAGTAGGTACCTACCTATATGGAGATATATCCATAAAGTTTCATTATTTTTATAGAATTCCGATATATAAATTTAATTCGGAAGCTCCTTGTTTCAAGGGTATCTGGTTATTACCACTAATACTTAATACTGCATCTACAGAAGAAAATTCATTTCAAAAAAATTCATTAGTAAAGGAAAAGAATAACAAATAGACCCTCACGTCCATAAAGATGAATTGTAGCAATTCTTTGAGCCACTAGCAAGAGTTTTGAAACCGCGAGATGCTTTGTGTCGTGCCGCGGCTTCGTGATTTGTTTCGGTTTCAGGTTATAAAATAAATTGTTATTTTTATGCTCCCTTGCGAGCGTTAAACGTTTATTGTGGAAACTCAGAACTGTAATAAAGTGAATAATGTAAACAAATTAAAATAGAACTTGTGTACATATTTGTTTAGTGAGGAATGCTAATAAAAGTTCTAAATTCAGTTGTGCACTCGCATAAATATTCTCATGAAACCGAAGGTCCTTCAGATATATCTTTGTAACCAACCAGATATATCTATTAGATTATTTCGCAACAAAAAATTAATATAACAGATACTTCCAATTAGATCCCTATTTTATTTATCACCAAAAACAATCACTAGTTTAAAATAGAAGTCAACGCCAATCTAAAAGTTCTGGACCAACGAGATTTCTTAGATACTACTTAAAAAATTAATACAACCGGTGACTCTTGAAAGGCCACCAGGGCCACAAGAACTTAGACCTACACGATGTTAACGCAATTAAGGTTTTTTAGCCGGTAGGAGTCCGGCACTACCTGGTACCACCTAGACTAGCTAGATTAGCTGGTACCAGGTGACCATGCAGGGATTTCCTTGATTGTCATTCCTAAACATAAAAAAAAAAACTTAAAAAATTGGCTTAAAGCGTGTCTTTTGTGGTAAAGGGAATATATGTTTATTACAGCACTTCTTTGAATTTTTTTCTCTTCAATTCGATCACTCCCATTTTCAGCCGTTGCGAAACTTTTATCTCGGACAATTTGTACAAGCTGCATCTACTCAAATTTTGTAGTTATCTAAATATTGTAGTAATTATCTTGTAGTTTGAAAATCAATAAATGCACATGTGAAGTTCGGCTAGCGCAACGAGGTTATGTGGTAATTAATTCCAACACGCCATATCTCGTACTTATTAAGATTCCTATTGGCTCCCTATTGGACATTCTATTTCAAATAAATAACTCCTAAGACCGAATATTTCTGTTATATAACAAATCTAGTCGTATTTATGTAGTTTTAGTGGTATCCACATCACAATATGTATTTCTTTGTAATAAAATATCAGGTCACACGTATAATATAAACGTGCGGTTGAATGTATAAGTATTCTTATTTGATTCCAAATAATTTGATTCAGCAGATATGAAAAATATATCCTTACTTTATTTATCTTACCATACATTTTACAAGATAAAAAATCAGCATGTATAGATACCGATTAGATTTCAGGTCTAGAAATCTATGTAAATTAAAAATAGTTAGAAAAGTTTATTGCACTATTTCAGCTATGTTGCTTTTGAATCTTAAAAGTTCGTAACTTAATTTATCCAGAGAGTTGAATGAAACAAGCAGCTTAAAAGACTAGCAGACAATTCACATAATTGTACATTACTATCAGTGCCCATGCTTACTGCAATAGGTCTCAAAAAATTGCTGTTGTGTTGACTAAAGGGAGTATAAAAAACTTTTTGTAAAACACTCATAACGGGGCACTCCGTTTTTAACTTAAATCACTATAGTCTGAGTCCATATAAATGATCGGAATAGGTTTATTATTTTGCAATGCAACCAGCCTTTTCAGTATCCACTGCTGAATGCGCCGTGTGTCGCTGGCTTGCTATAGAATACCAGCACCCTATCTCTTTCCATGAGTGTCGTAAAAGGCGACTAAGGGATAACAATACGGCTACCACAAACCCTGGGGAAATATACCACCTGAGAGTGGACCAGCCAATCCGCTTGACCAGCGCGCAACTTGGCGTTTTAAGGCCTTAAATCCTTCATACACGAGACAATGCATATAAGGAGGCCCAGATCCAGCAGCTATAATTTTAGTATCATGTTATCATGGACATAGTATATTAAAAAAATCATCAGTATCAAATCAGTACAATCAGTGTTATCAGTATCAAAATTTCTGCCAATAAAACAATAATTCATAATTGGTAGAAAAAAAAAATACATCTAAGTTACTACAGTATATCGTACTTTCTTTCAAAGATACAGACCTTTCTTAAGGTACCTACTTCAAAAATTTCATAAAATATATTTTAAGTTTCATTGACCCATACAAGATTGTCTATTACGACCATTAGTCATAGTTATCATACGTCTAGAATAGTAGGCCAATCAGTATCATTAGTTGTCATTAACATACACGTAATTATATATACACACACATATATATATATATATATGTCCAGTTGCCAAAAGGAAACATGTGTCAAGATGGAGAATAAGATATCATAACATGCATTGGTAGAACAGTACAAGATTTTAGTACTCATAAACAGCAAATATATAACAAGATACAGTTGCAATCTATCTATACATAATAAAATCTTCACAAAGCTGTGTCTGTAATTGAATATGTTTTGAAAAATGTCTTTGCAATGTAAATTACAGGTGATACAGAGACCAAAACGACAAGTATTATAGTGGATTTTTTGTGTCTTTCTATCTGTCCGCCTGTTTTACCGAAAGCGCATCACGCAAAAACCACTGAATGGATTTTATTAAAACTTAGGATATAACTATGTGCCCGGTTACCATTTAGGTTACTTTTTATCCAGAGGAATTATACGGTCGCCAAGGGAATTAAACTACACGTCTACATGTACGAAGTCGCTGGTATTGCTAGTGTTATTGATAAGTGCAGACGAAGACAGCGCATGATGCTAGTAAAACATAAATAGTTCGATGTTACTGATCGCTCCGGTGTATCAGTTATCTTTATTGACATAACAATCGTCCAATTAGTGCGTCCACACACAAACGCCACTGTCAGCTTGTAACAACATGAGATTTGTTTGTGATTGTAATTAATCATTTATTAGTACTGAGATTAGTCCATTACAAGGACTTTGGTTTTACTGTTGATATGAATACAACAATAAACATTGTTGGATTCCATTAAGAATTAATATTTATACAGATATAATAAGAAATTTTCCAATAACAATTAAATGAATGTTATTGTTATTGTCGTTAGGTGGATTGACGACATGAAAGAAGTCGCCGGTAGTGGCTAGATGAGACCGTGTGTGGTGGCGGTCATCCAGCAGTGGAAAGATTAAGGCCGATGGTATGGTATAGTAGAGTAATGTTAATTTATTAGGAAAAGTACCTATTTTTAACTGTCTTTTCACGATGATATCACTAAGGGCGTTTTCTAGGTTTTAAATATGTTATACAATAATAATTGCGAGCGCTCAATAAGTGGTTACGCAATAATCCTCTGCTCTAATTATAATATCAGAATGTTTCTAGTTTAAATAAGCATTTGGAATATTCGAGTCAAAATGATCATTCGAGTATTTTCATGTTTCGAAAGCAAATTAAAGACGAAATTAATTTACAATTCAGCATAAAGATACTCTCTGTTTTTAAATAATATAATTTGAATATCCTTACAGAGCTCAGACGTTATTAAATAAAAGACAAAATAAGTATCAAAACGTCAGTATAATTTAATTACGGTTTCAAGATATCTTTGTACAATTTTATACAAAACAATAATTTCCTTTACATCTAATAATTACAATCCAAAAATTACATCCATTCCCAAGTTTATGATTATTAAATCTAATATCACGATTTAGCTTAATTGTAACATTATATAGGTACAGTAAGCCATACATCTATGCCAATAAATGATAACATTGCAAACATATATTAATATGTACAAATTTTTGTTACATGAGAAAGCACGTTAAATCAATTACTTAGTTACATATTTTCTGATGTAAACACAAACATTTAGGCCACATTTTAAAATCAAAGCATCAAAATATACGCGTCTATCATGTACTCATTGATAGAACAGTAACTTACGAATATAAACATGAATAATTTCTTTAATTAATGAATAGGTATAAAGTAAGAATAAAGTGTGTATGTATTACGCGATATTAAATAAAGCTTTATAATGTTATTCTAATTCTAATAATTTATTTTTGTGTAAGAAATACTTTAATCATCTTAAACTATTTGGTGTTGTTTTACAGTGACTGCTTTGTGAATATCGATTCACAGCTTCAATAAATTATATACGGTTAATAATTTATATTTATAAACAGTTTTGTATTCAGACTCACCATTTCCACATGCTCTTTGTACAAATATTGAACATTAAAATATCATCGCTTCCTTCATCAAACTGTCTTATATTACGTATGTGAAAATTGACAGAAATATACTTTAATAACAACTTTTATTATTTACAATATTAAATGAATTGTGGAATATTTGTATTAATCGTGCATCGATATTATGGAAAAAGGAAGTTTGATAAAAATACAATAAAGGGAATAGTATTTCTCAAACAAAATACGTGCGCCCTTTGGCTGAATCAGTGGCGGAAAGGGAACGCGGTACAGTTGGCGAGATATCCTCTACCCTAGAATATACGTGACCACTGCTAGGGGACAGCCTCAGGTCATAATTAAACCGAGGACATGTTCTGTTGTCGATCGACATGTAGCTATTGTTCGAATTGTTGCCATCCCCGTACGTGTTGTTGTCCGACGAAGGAGAGGTTTCGTTCTGCGACGACTCCCCGTCGTTTCTCTTGCAATATTGTAAGGAATTCGTGAAATTCTGCTTTGAGCAACTATCGTTTGAGACGGGCATTGTCGTGTACCTTAACGTTGGAGTCTGACGTAGCGACTTCTTGAATACGCTCTTCTCGGAGCCTTTTACTGTAATAATAGTGTCAGTAGAATTGAGTAGAGCGATGAATCTGTCCCAGAAACGGGGGTCACTCCACGATATATTTTTAAATTTATCTAATACAAAACAAAGTTCGTCGTTTATTTGGTTGTTGTCAACTAATTTAATAAAAATCACTTTGTTAAAGTCGCTACGGTTCAACGTTTTCAAATAACTATAAAATATGTTTTTGAAGTGAATGTCGCAAAGATCGTTGCAAATAAAGTTTGTAGTTAAAATGACCAGGAGTCTTTTAGATAGTTTGCACGACTTTGAAAAACTATCTAGCGTGAGAATGTTCAGTGAAGACTCGTTTGATGAAAATTTTTTGGAGGTCATTTTTCTAAATTCTAGTTCAGACATTATATTATGGTAGACGAAGTTGGTATCTTTGGTATTGCATATCACGTAGTAATCATGCATGTGATTGAGATTACCTTCTAACACATGATCTACATTAGGACAAGATTGTTCTTTGAACAGAGGTACGCCATATTTAGTGTATAACCAGTCGCTCACTTCATATCTGAAAGCATAGAATATAGCACCTATAAGACAGATTATAACAACAATTATGACTACGCTACAAATAACAGCGAAATAATTATCTGGAATAAAAATAGATTTAGAGACAATTTCATTTTTAGACACCGTCGGGTCATTTACCGAACCCATGTATTCCTTGCAGTGACTTAATACCGAGGCAATAGTTATTTTTGTAGGATTTCCCTCAGTATCAGTACATAACATTTTTTCGGGATCGCCTGGATCCCTTCTAAGCCAAGAATCTAATTCCGCTATACTTTTACAATCACAAGAATACTGATTGCCTTCAATAGACACATGTGCTAAACTTTTGGAAGACGAAGCTAATAATTTCCAAGGGAAGAAATTAACTAGTTTGTTATCATCTATTCTTAGTACTGACAATGACTTCAAAGAAGAGAATGTATTATTTGCAACATGCACAATTGCATTGTGATCCAAATATAATTCATTCAAATTATTCAGATGTAAAAATTCGTCGCCTTTTAACTCGACTAATTTATTGTTTTCTAAATGTAACACACGCAACGAGTCCACGCCTTTGAAAGTTTGATTGTTGACTTCTTCTAATTTTGTATTATTTAAATATAAAATTTGTAATTTCTTCTTGCCTATAAAAACGTGGTTACCTAAATGGCTGATGTGGTTCCCATCTAAATAAATCTCGGTAGCATCCATTGGCATTCGTTCCGGCACTTCGGTGTACCCCGCGCTAGAACAATCTACGACGTTCGCATTCCAAGTAATATCGTGATAGCATCTACAGTTGTTCGGACAAATCATTTCACAGTCACAGGCATCGAAATCACAACAATGACATAGAGCAAAGCAATGACTCTCGTACGGGCAGAGAAAGTCGGAGGGCGACATATCTATTATCATCTTTTTCTCTTTAGCACGTGAGTGTACCAGTGAACACAATGCTTTATCTAAATCTAACACGCGCGGGTACTGTCGACTGTGGCTCAAATAATTAATGCGTTGAATCCATTCCATTGAACAGTCACAAACAAATGGGTTTCCGCTTATAAAGAACTCGGGTAAGTCGCTATCTTCATTTATTTGATCTAACCTAAACGCGTTCATGTCAAGTTGTATGAGTTTGTTATTATTTAACGTCACAGTTGATAGTCTTTGTAGTTTGGAGAACGCGCCGACTTGAATGTATTGTATATTGTTATTGTTCAAATAAAGCTTTTCGACTGATTTTGGTATTGAAGTTACAGAAAGTTGACTTATATTATTAAAACTAAGATCTAACAATTTAATGTTTACATTTGAATACATATCGTCATTGACAAAGTTTTCAATATAATTCTGATGTAAATCTAACCATTCTAAGCTATTTGGAAAACTTCTGAAATCAAACGACTTAATTTTATTTGCTGAAATATTGAGCCATACTAAAGTGTTTAGAGTGTCAAATATCCCATCAAACACCGTTATATCATTACCGTCCATGCGCAGAAGTTTCAAATTGACATTTTTACGAAAACACCCTGGTGAGACATGCTTAATTTTATTAGATGCTAAATTAAGGACCTGCAACTGAGGTAAATGTTCAAATGTGTCTTCATTTAAATACGCAACGTTGTTGTCCACGAGGCGTAACCCGAAAAGTTCGGATAGGCCGCGAAAGTTTTCGCGATTTAGATGTGTTATATTGTTGTTACCTATGTCCAATGACCTCAGGGAGCGTAGTTTGCGAATGGACCCCGGAATGGACGATAAAAAGTTGTCATTTAATCCCAAATCCTCTATAGTGGTCATATTATCAAAAGCAGTTTCGTCTATGTGTTTAATTTTATTATTATCAACAAACAATTCGTGAAGCACGTGCAAGTCAGAGAACAGGTGGGAATGTATATGAACAAGTTTGTTGTTTGAAAGTGTGAGCGAATGCAAATTTCTTAACTCTTCAAAAGCGTGTTCGTCAATAGAAGAAATGTCATTGTGTTCCAAATTTAACTTTTGCAAACTATATAAATCCTGAAACATGTATCGATCTATCCTAGTTAATCTATTGTAAGATAGATTTAAAATTACCATTCGCAATAATCCTACAAACGTACCTTTATTAATCCACTGACTAGTTAGTGCGTTAATTGAAAGATCTAGTACCTGAAGTTGATCTAAACCGCCAAAAAAACCAGGCGGCAAGACGTTAATAGTATTATTGCTCAAATTGATTTCCTTCAAAGATTTCGTATCAGAAAAAAGATCTGGCGGAACAGTATTCATAAAATTACTAGACAAATTTAAAACCTGTAAACTGAGCAGTCCCATAAAGGCACCATCTTCTAGGGTAGAGATTGCGTTGTTTTGTAGCAACAGTTTAGATAGCGATCGCAACTTCGATAAACTGTTATCGGTTACAACAATCAAATCGTTATATGACATATCAAGAGTCTCTAAAACTAAGTTACAACTTTTCACACTTAAGTTTTGCTCTCTCAATGAGTCTGCAAAGCCGATAGTCTTTATATTTTGTAAATGATTTTTAGTGAGATTCAAAGTTTTTAAACTGTATAATGAACAGAAAGTTTCAGTTTTTGTGCTCCAGATGTTGTTGTCACTTAAATCGAGTTCAACTAGCTCATTCAAGCCTGTAAAAGCTTGTTCGTGCACATCCATCGTCATCGCAGACCATTCAGTGTTGTGAGTCGTCACGTGCAAGCGTTTCAAGTCTTTGAAGTTCTCGAAAGCACGTGCCGGTATTTGACGTATTTTACATTTGTCGATGACTAGATCTCGTAACTTTGCTAAGTTCGCGTGCTTGCCTGAAGTTTTATCCGTGTGACTATTCAACGTGCTCTCATAAAATAGAATGTCACTGCACTGAACATGCAACGATACCACATCGTCGAAGTGCGTCCGACTGATGTTTTGAAGCATGTGATCCAAATTGCTTATTCTCCGAATTTTACAGAACAATACCGCATCTTCCGACGTTTCCGTCTCGGGGCTGCGGTAAGCGCATTCCTGCGGCATTTCGGCCGCACAGTACATTTCAACAACATGACAATAGAACAACACGTACACTATGATTTGATTAAAAGTTCGGCGTTCGAGTCTTTTCACGAGAGTTTGTTTTATTGGCATTTTACAGTCATATGCGAGTTTCGTTGAGGCATCGAGGTCGGCTGTGCCATTTATGAGGAAACTAAGTTGATAGCGTCATAAATATTCACACTGTGGTAACGACATCGCGAGTCGTGTAGCATGACCGCGGGTAGCGCGTTTATAAGGGGCGTAGGACTCGGACGGCGGCTGCCCACCGACTGAGCGGCGCTATGTAACTCCGCCCTACGACGTCCGCGACGCCCCGCGCCGCCGCCGCCCGCCCCGGCGCCAACAAGAAACTTCATCTCACATTATCAAGGGTGCATAAACCGTTGAATTATTCCCGTATCGAGCATTAATTATAAACAAACTGAGATCGAGTTTCGCCGACTTCCATGTTTCGCGGTTTACTTTTTAAACGTTGAAAACTGAGAATGCTTATTGGGTATAAGCAGGGCCTTTGTTAAGAATTAAAACACACGGACACCCTTTAAAGATTGAGTTTATGTGCTATAAAAACTTCTTTCCAGTAGCTACTTTATAAAAAAGTATCTTGTTCATTGAATATGAAGCCTCTTTTTCTAAAAAAATACTTAGGCACTCTTTAAGAGGCTAACATCGTCACATCGCGAACACCTGTTGTGTCTTGAACAACTTTGCTAAACTTTTTACTCAAGCCCCGCGAAAATGAGATAAAAGCCTTGCAAAATAGTTTTCTGGGACACCACATGCTTCTAAGTTAACGTGTTCACTTATATTATGGTGGACGAAAACCGCTCGAGTATTTTTGTTGTGAGAATTTTTTACGAGAAACTTTTCTTGCCTTGTATGAAAGAGCTTATAAATAAGTAGGTACCTACTATAAAAATATCTTTACAATTAGCTACGTAATTTTAAATCTGGAATAGTATCTATTTATTGTATTTTATTGTATATGGGACACTACAGTCATAAATTAAACAACAGTGTAACATCAAATATTAGATAAAAGTACACGAACAGAACAAAAAACAGAAATAATGTCTCAATAAATAGAATTATACCTACAGAAGAAACAAATGTAAGTCAGGTGTGGGGATGTTGCTGCAATTAATTTTATCTAACGTAAATTTTATATTGGCCTATAGTTTTCATATTCGTGTAATTGTGAGTTCAAATCCTCGGCCCCGGCCTCGGCCTCGGCTCGGCTCATCACAAGCTCTGCGATGACGAAATACATCGTCAGGAAATCCGCATGAACCAGAAATTTAAAAAACCTGCAGTATGTATGTGATCCACCAATTTGCACTGGGCCCGCGTGATGGGACACCACCTCATTTCTTCCCGAACTTGTCGTAAAAGGCGACTAGTCAGCGTGGTATTTAAAAGCTATGTATCCCTCATGCACAAGGCGGTATCCATGAGAAGGCCCATGTCCAGCAGTGGACAACAAGAAGGTCGGTTAAGGTTATACTGAAATAGAATTTATTGCAGAGGTTGAATTGAGCACGCTTGGACCCACAACGGACACAGTGATTACTTGCGAGTACCATTATGATTATTTTATGATTTACTTACGATGTATTTTATGTTACTATGATATTAATTACATTGTATGTTAACTGACCATGGGAAGAGTTCACGTAATAATTGGACGTACGCCTAATAGAGCTATGTGGGTATGCGCAAACAACTCGACAATTTGTTGTTCGTGATAGCTGATCGGTCCGGACCACCCACTTTATACTGATTTTATAGATATCCTACAGATGAGGGCTTTAAGTTACTGTTGCTTTTTATCACAGTCTTTTTTATTCTTCAGCACTTTTATACTTATTGAGGGGGAGAGTGCACGCTGTAATCCAACAGCTGCTGGGCACGCTCGACTGGCCACGTTACCCCTCTCTCACAGAAGACTACCTTGAAATGTACTGCATTTAGAAATGCAAGGAAGGCTTTATCTTATTTCCCTAATGTAAGTGAGTGAGTGAGATGTGCAAGAGCTCATTCCCATCCTATCCCTCCCCCTTTTACCAACCCTTTCTCTAAATCCATTCCTATATCTCCAAAGGTAGGCAGCACATCCGGGGCCAGCCAACGTTTGTCATTTTGGACTAATGTTGGCATGTATCGCGAATGCCTATGGGCGACAGTATCCATTTATCATCAGGTGGACTGTATGCTTGTCTGCTGCCTTCGTCCATAAAAAAAACTTCAGCGACGTACTAGTACTAGGTCCTAAAGTTTTCAACCCGACGAAGAAAAAGGACACTCAAGTTCATGAAACTATTTTTATTTTTCAATATAGTCTCAGTCTATTTGAATACACTTTTCGGATTGGTTAATGAGCATTTATATCCCAGTATAAAAATGATGTTATGTCTTCAAAATGGACGAAAACCGCAGCGGACAATTATATAAAAAAATGTTTTCTTGTTCACCTTTATGTCCTTCATCTAAAACGTAAGGTTCAAATGCATTTCCGTGGAGCACAAAATTTACATTTTATGTTGTCGTTTATACATGTTCCTGTGTATTTCTTTCCCTTTAAACCAATTTATACTAATATATGCGTTCTTTTAGTTCGGTAAGAAATCTGCTTAAATATAATTAATGCTTAAATAATTTTTTTTTAAATTCTTACAAGTTTTATAATATAAACCAAGATACTAAACTTAGTAAAAAATACAATATAGTTTTTGGTTAAGAAAAAAATGGCAGAAAAATTTGTAGCAAGTGATAAAGTGACTCACTATAAAGTTGAATATTGAATTAAATAATTATTCTGAAATTTAAATATTTATTCTTAAGAATTATTATAAAATCGCTGATACCAACTCAAGCCGTTAGATGGCATTGTTATTTTAGTGCCATTGAAATGAATGAAAATTTTCAATAGCAGCATGTACGAGTATTTACCTATTCGTAGAGTGAATATTTAAAGTTTTCATAATAATTAACATCACAATAACGTAATAAGTTTACTTTGGTTAATATAATGTATGATGGATATTCAAAAATAAGATCCAATATCGGTAGTTATTAATGACAATGACGATTAACACGACGATAAGACCATCAAGTTTGTATTCATTAAAATTTTCAATAGAAAAAACTTTCAAAGTCTGACCAACGACTTATCCATTTTGAGAATCTTTGTTTTATTTTCCCATGAGTTGGTTTTAGGTAATTATATCCACCACTGGAACGTCATAAAGAGCGGTTATCGAGTGAACTCGTCCCGCCCCTAGCAATAATCACCTTGTTAGCGTGATGTAGTGAGGCGCCACATTTTATCGATAAAATAACATTGTAAATATTTCCACGTAAATCATTATAGCTACTTTATTTTTAGTGAAGAAGGAACGTCGTTATTAATCATTTCTTGTTAACTAAGTTGTTCATCTGTAACCAATTTTGCTTTTTAGTGTTCAAACAAGGAAATAATTAAGATTTTCTACACTTTACCTTTCTTTACTTGTTTATCTAAGCAAATATTATAATTACAAGGATTATTTTTTTCTGTTTCGTCCGTTCGATTAAATAACGTATTATGTCGATCAATATCGTTTATAGATTAAGCATGCTAAAGTGGAAAATGGTACGTCATATTTGTCACATGACTAGATCGATGGATGGAACGACGGAATCGATGGAACAGACCAGTCCTCGAATGGAGGCCATTTATCGGGAAGTACAGTGTGGGAAGCCCTCCGACCACGTGGACCGACGATTTGAAGAAGTTTGCTGGTGGTGACTAGATGAGATGAGTAGAAGATCGTGTGAACCGTAGCAGAGGCCGATATATCCAGCACTGCAAAGACATAGGCTGATAGTGTGGTATGGTATTGATTTCGATGTTGTGTTCATACATATTTTTATTGCAGTAAATTCATTTCATTTATTTCGACTTTACATGTTATTATCACAATCAAATTATAATATCGCACTTGGTTTTACTGGGTATAAAATAGAGTAGAATTATGAAAGATTATGCAACCTTATAACCTGTTAAATAGATTTCGAAGAAATCTATTGCGGAATACACGACTTTCGAATTTCTTAAATATAAGCAGGACGGATTTCTTAAGGGTCTAATAATACCTCAGTTTGTAGTTTCTAATGGGTTCAGTAGTTCCATAATTATGAAAATGTAAACTTTTTACTAAATCTTTAAAACAATCTACAGCTATATGTTGTTGGATAAAGCTCGTAAAGCTCTACAATTTTTGCCTAACACGTACATCGAAAAATGCGAAATCTCTCCTCCGACAATTGAGTGTCACAGGGTTTTGTTTAGATTTATAAAGCGTACAAACATTAGACAGGAATAATTGCATTTTACAATATGCAAATAAACCCCAAAGTGTAAATTATCGACATATTCCTCTCCAGCATTACGCTCAGTGTAAACGGTATGCATATTAAATTTGATTCGCGTGCTGAAACAGTATTTTTTGTTGAAACCGGGAAGTGGGACGGCTGTGTTAAGCCCCCTATATTATTAACCGGCGCCAGCCTAAACTTTGATACTAAACCTCATTATGTCACACCGTACTCGGGATACGCTTCTTAAAGAGTATGCATTTTTAACTACGCCTCCAGAGTTTTTAACTTGAAATGCATGGGTTCTTTGTCTTGAAGACTTCATTAAGGTCACTGTTATATTTAAAAAAAAAATAGAAAATTAACTGATTTTATTAATTAATTTTAAGTTTATTATATGGACTGACATTTATTTATAATTTGAATGTATACTATATTAGTACAAGCATTTGTATGTGTACTCGTATATATACGAGTATATTAGTTTGCAAATAGGCACTACGTCTGCCCACCTCAATAAGTGAATTATACCAGCAAAGGTTGATTGATGCCTTTGCTGGTAGAATTCACCTAAGAAGATAAACACGTCTTTTGCAGCTCTATCATAAAATAAGGCGTTACATGCATACTTTTTCATTAAAGTAAAGTAAGTTATTACATTAAAGTAATAATTAAAGTATAAAATATGTGAATAAAATATGAGGTTATGAAATTTAATTTCATGTAAAACAGGTTTTAGTCATAGTTGTGTCCGTGAAACCTCCTTGATGATAAATAATGACCAACAAATTTAAAAAAAGAGCCAGGATGAGTATAAACGAAATGTACAAAGCTTGAAATAAAAGTTATACTCGTAAATGAACGAAAACTGAGTGCTCGAATAGAAAACCTTTTCAAAATATGAATCTCGTAAGCGGGAGTTTATGCTTGCTTTCATTACGAACTTTACTGCAAGGAAAGTTTGTAAAACGTGATAACTAGTAAATTCACTTTTTGCTCGCAATAATATTTAGAAATGGCTTGAACCAACATCTATTTTAAATCGCCTTTCCCCTCATTTGGCGTTCAGTCGTCGAGATGAAAAATTGAATCTTACGTCAGAGCCGTAGCTGAAATGACAACGCAATGTGTGAGCATCGTCAATCCGCCCAAATTGAATATGCTATCTATAAATTAATATTCATAACCTTATAATCAAGCTATTAAGACGCACATTGACTTGGCAATGTAAAGAGTTGGTGGTAAATTTAGAGTGGTTGTTTATAAAATAAACACAGTGTAAATTAGTGTTGGGTGTATTCGGTACAATTAACATATATAGAATCGGTGGGGTAGTCGAGTCATTAGTCATGTTCAAGTGATAATCTTTGAATAACACCGTCTGTCATTCAGTGTTGTTTTACTATTGTCTTCTAGGGGTTTAGACTGGGAAGAGAGGCGTGAGAAGGAATTCATATATTTACAAGACACATATGAACATCATTAAATTTTGTGACAGCCATATTTACTTGTAAATCCTATGTTTCAAAAGTGTATCTAATTGTAAAGCAAGAAAACGTAATAAAACAACTGCAGTATCGTACTTAGAAGAAATAAAATAAATACTCGATAAGATGTGAAAAGTAAAGTAACCCTAAGTTCTTTGACGAAGCTTGGTCTCGACACAATTATGCTCAATTATTTTAGACACATTATCGACACAATTATTTTAGACAATTTATGCTCGACTGGTGTTGTCTTCAGTGGAACCGCCTTTTAATGTCGTCTCATAAAATATCAAGCCTAATCGGTCAAATCTAGTTATTGGTGGTAAAACTAGTCGTAAATTGAGGCAGACCGATGTCGAAGTAAATGTTTGTTGGAAAGGAGAACCTCGGCAACAAGACAAGTCGACAAAATTCAAGTGAGCGCGCATTAAACGCGGGAAAATCGTAAGTGAAGAGCTCGACGTAACTTACAGGTATCTTCACACTATCATCACTTTCTCATGTAATCCACGAAATACTAGACAAAGCAATCTTACTGCCGTTGCTGGCTTTAGTTGGCACACACCATCTCTTCCCGTAAATGTCGCAATAGGCGACTAAGGGTTAACAAAGACGCTACCATAAGCCCTGAGGTACCCTACCTATTGCAACACTTATAAAAGAGAGAATTCGCCAACCCAATTGACTACCGTACCGTTTTAAGGCCACACATCACTCATGCACTAATGTGTATAAGACAACCTTATGCATGAGGAGGCCCATGTTCAGCAGTGGACCACAAAAGGGTTGGTAAAGGTTACGGATACTGCCCCTTTAAAAATTATAGCTATTATTGACTACTTGGTAATGCGAAATAATAAGACTAATGAATAAGTGTACCGGTACTTACAATAAGATAAAATGACATCATTACAGCCGATACATCCCAGGATAAAGTCGGATAAACCCGGATCACAGTGGTGCATAACACGGACTTATCGCTACCGTATCGACGATCGAATACAAATGTGAATTTCCTGCAAATTGTGTGTATTGTCCTCATTTGTACAATTAAAACGAGGAATCTGATTATGTGGGTTTAACGTGACACACGCTTGCGGCTTCATTAACCAGTGAACATATTATGTTCTATATCCAAAACAAAAATACTACTTCACTAAGGTTGTAAAAAAATATAGTTCGTATTTTTGCCAATAAACCTACCACTTTAGCATTGTTAGAATATATTATTGGCTATTATCTTTTTGTCGAAAACTTTTACAAAACATTCGAAAAGAACTTTCTATATGTCATCTATACCGTCGCCTCCGGTTCTTCCTTGCAGGAATTACTGCTCCTTTTCCAAGACATCAATCACCATACACGATATTCAGCTAATTTACTACTGAAAGAACAATCCCCAAATTTATATGAATGATTTTTGTTGTGACCTTTGATAACCATAGATTAAAGAACAGTTTTCAAGAACTGCAGACAGTTTGTGCTTCTACGCCAAATTTTGCGCAAGCCCAAAAACATGCAAAAGATAATATGGCTGACACCGGAAAGGAAATAATAAATAAAATAAACTATTTTCTGTATTATTAATTATTATTGTGAAGTTCTTCAAATGTAAATGTGTAAATGTCATTCCACAAATTATGAATGCCATATTCGTTTTTTGATGTAACTTAAATTAATATCTATGGATAAGCATTTTCCTATAATTCATGTCTTTGATTGATCCCTTTGGCCAGTAAAAATTGCAGGATAAGCTTTCTATTCTACTAGTAATTATATTGTCTTTGGTAATATTAGCAGTAGGTGTGAACCATAATATTCCTTTCGAAGCCTTCGAAATACGATGTTATCATCGCAGGCACCTTGTCAGTTGAGTTCATAAGATGAAAGTGTTATCCAGCACTTGGAATTGACCATTGCATTTCTTGCAGATGATCTGTCATGCCTTCAGATCTAAGACTTTTTATGACTTATTTTTTAATTTTGGAAAGCAACTGTCATCAAGTGACACAATAAAGTGCATAAAGAAAATACATAAAAATTTTACTATCTCAATATTCAATTCTAAACTGCAATCAAATGTACACAGGCGGATTCTGATTTGCTAGAATAGCGGCATCGCATAAGAAAAATAACAATATATGTAGTATTTCTGTTTAAACACTTCCTAACATAACACAAACAGTTATGTTATGTTATGTATGTTTCATGACATAATATACATATTTGCACATAATATACAGGATGCCCAGAATAGTGGCCAAGCTTGAAATTCTCAATAGCAACCGCAATTAATCTTAGTGAAAAGTCGCAAAGTTTTCGAGATATTAAGACATCTTTATTTTTGAAAAATTTGCTAATATTAATTGTAGTCATCCAATAGGTCATGAGCTGGCCTATCGACGGGTTCAAACTTGGCCCATATTTACTGGACAGCCTCTGTGCCTATATCAAGCATACAGATGCTTGTTATGGATTCGCGGGCGAAGGCCAGGTAAATTTCTTTCTATCAAGAAACTAACATGTCGTACATATATACCTTTATTATATACAAGCGGTTGTCTCCTTCAGCACAGTATGTAGATTTAATTGATTTAAAAAAAAAAATTTTAAAATGGAGTCGTGCAAATTGACAAAAACTAAAACTGAATACCTTTGTTTTACTAAATGTTATTTTTCTATGGGTGTGACTTTTATATCCAAGCTACTAACCATAAATCAAACACTTACATAAGCTAAAAATGCGCATTCATTAAATTACAATGCCATCAAACAGTTTTAATTTAAGTTTCAACGATATTGTCTCTTATCTATTCGTTTAACTTTTATTTTTATTGCATCATAAAAATACACGGGTGGACTTAAAAAGTAACGTGTCATAAAATAATAAGTTTATTCTTTAGCTATAAACACAATCAGATTTCCATATTATTATGCGGCGATATAAAAGGTTTGTAAACACTGTCCAATGTCGTTCACCCCTTTACGACGCTCTATGTCCAAAATTCGGGGATAATGTCGGACAAAATATGTATTATTGTTGAGTTGTCCATGGGATATATTATTAGTAAACGAAAAATTTTCGAATCTTTTAATCGGATAGAATTTTTACTATTTATTATACGTACGTCTTTACGTTGCGTTCAGCCTCCTCATCATGTGCATTGTCTTGTGCATAATGGATGTATGGTATCAAAATGCCACTCCGGTCAAGCGGGTTGGCGAGTCCACTCTTCTAGAGGTCTACATCCATCCACTTTTAGGATATGGGGTGGACAAATCCCTCTGCGGCTTATTATCGACTTATTCAATTGAAATAACATATATTAAATGTTTGGAATTGGCGCGAGCATCTTTGCATACCCGCATACCTTGATTATTTGAAGCAACATTTTTTTGTCCCCGCCCTATTGAAGGCGGTTTGAGAATTTGATATTTTTGAGTAGTAACACGCGCTCGGCGGCGAGCAGAGTTAAATGGAGTTAAATTCACACCGCGGTCTCGGACAGTTGATTATTGATATTCGCGCCTATTAATAGGTCTTGTTCGCGATATCCTTGTGCCACGCGAGTGTTTTGGTTGGAATTGTTTGGGTGTGATTGTGCTTGTGGTTTGGAGTCATTTCTCGAGGTGATTTGCTGCCGGGTGTGAGTTGCCGAACGATAGCGGCCACCGGCTCACCACAGGACGAGACTTGGATTACTACACAAGTATTTATTGGGAATTTATGTATTTATTTATTCAATCACACTAAGATAGGTCACGTCTAGTAGGGACTAGCGTAGGAACACTTTCCAGATTTGTGCGTGGGCAAAACCACCTGGGGTAAGTGAGGCCTGTATATCCTATTATTGTGCTTACCCACCATTGTGGTGGTTATTGAGTAAGTTTACTACATTTGGGCTCGAGTGCACATTCCTCGGGCTGCTTTCGCGTAACGCGAGGCAGGTGCGCGCCTAGTGTGCGCATCGTAAACATCTGGTAGCAGAGCGTGGTTGATACCGTTAACAACCATTCTTTTTTTTTTTGTTTTGTCATTAT
Organism: Sesia apiformis; assembly: GCA_914767545.1. Lineage (NCBI taxonomy): Eukaryota > Metazoa > Arthropoda > Insecta > Lepidoptera > Sesiidae > Sesia > Sesia apiformis. Next base: position 7,096,580 of record OU611958.1, read on the forward strand.
TCATCAACTTGATAATTGTAACTTCCCGTGTTAAGGGCCTTGCGTATATTGGGTCCACGCTCCTGCTACATCGTAAACATCTGGTAGCAGAGCGTGGTTTGATACCGTTACGTGATATTGATGATATTGATAATACCGTTAGGTAGTTAATATTGATGACTTTTTGTTTTTGTATATTGGTAATTTGGTTTAAATATTTGGTTTTTGATTTTTATTTTACGTTCACGGTTTGAAGGCTAGGCCCTACGTATATTTTGTATTCTGAAGATATTTTGAATCCACGCGTGCGACGTTTAGTAGCTGGCTAATTACCCACACGCGTTATTAATTTATTTTGGATATAACGCTTCACGTTTGTTTTGATAGCTGGACATTGCGGTTTTCTTGAGTCCACGCTCGTGTACATTTTTGATTGCGTTTATTTTAATTTGATAATTTAATTTGTTTTTTTTTGTTGTTGTTTTGTCAGGTAGTCTTAATTAATATTTTGGACGGTTATACCTTCTTGAAGACACATACGCACCCCTTTTGTTTTTTATTGTGCCTCCACTGCATTTTTTGTTTTTTTTTTATTTTGTTATTTTTTTTGTTATTGTTGTTTTTTTTTTACTTTTATTTTTGTTTTTTATTATTGGTTTTTGTTTTGTATTGCGTGCGTCCTGAGGTGTAGACATGTCTGTCAAGGTGACCTTTTCCACACATCAGTCCGCAATGACTGCTCAGTTGAGATGGTTTGCATCTGCGGTTGCAATGGTCAACCGGCCGGACCGGAAGCAAGCCTTACTCGCCCGGGCGAGTGAAATGCCGGCCCGTTTGGTGGCGTTAGATAGGAGTTATGCTGAGGGCTTGACATTTATGGCGAATTTGGAAACGCCTGTACCGGACGAGCAGAAGCAGCGTTATGAAGCGGACTTTGGCCAGATTTACGATTTTGTGGACGCAATTAATGAGGCGGTCTCCCACATCTCAGCTCCCTCTGGTGGGGATTCACTTGTTGCACCCCACACCTTGTTGGGTCGTCTCCCCACGCTCAACCTTCCCACCTTTGACGGTGATTTGGACCAGTGGTTGAGCTACTATGGGATGTTCAACAGTTTGGTGGACTCCCATACCGACCTGTCAGCTGCTCAAAAAATGGCGTACCTGTTGGCGTCCTTACAGGGAGAGGCTCTAGGCCTGGTACAGCACCTGAAGGTCGATGACAGCACTTACTCGACAGCCATGGATTTGTTGAAGCGCCGTTACCACAACGTGCGACTTTTGGCTGACACCCATGCGGGGCAAATTTTGAACCTGCCTAAGGTTGCCTGTGCGTCAGCCTTACGGACAGATATTGTTAACCCGGTTTTGGTGGCTGTTAACGCCTTAAGGCGATTGGATTTACCTGTGGACCAGTGGTCCTTTTTGCTGCTCCATATTGTGTTGGCGAAACTGCCTTTGGAGATGCGGCTGCGCTTTGAGCGACAATATGGTGGGGACAGCTCCACTCACTTGCCTTCCTATGAGGAACTCGAAAGGTTCCTCGAAGACGAGTGTCGCAGGGTGGATACCGTGGAGGGTTCCGCTCCCTTGGTGCCGCAGCCTAGTGTTCGCCGAGAGCGACCACTGGCCCGACCGCAGGGTCCGCCGGGTTTCAAGCAGTCACGGCCGAGATATGGGGTCTCCCAAGAGGAGTCCGTGGCTTGCAGATTCTGCAAGCGCTCCGGCCACCGGATGACTGCTTGCCATAAATTTGTGGCCTTGCGCGTAGCAGCGCGTCGACACATCGCCAAGGAGAGGCGATTGTGTTATCATTGTCTGGAGGGTCACTTCCAGCGAGAGTGTCCTCAGCCTCGTCCATGTGGACAATGTGGTGGTGCTCACCACGTCATTTTGTGTGCGAACCGCAACCAGGAGGGTGCTGGTGTTCGCGATGCTGAGCGACATTCGGGTGCTCACGCTGGTGGTGACAGTCCTGCCAGGTCCAGCGCCCAGGATCGAGCCCTTACGGGCGGGGGTAGGCGTTCGCCACCCCCTAGAGGCGCTGTTGGGTTTGCGGAGTACTCACCAGTCTACCGCAACCGGAGATTCTCCCCCCCCGCTGTTGGAGCGACCGAGGTTGGAACGGCGTCCACCCCGCCTAGGAAGGCAGGCTGCAGCCCCCCTCTCATCCGCACATGTTGTGCAGGGTCGTCGCGGTGAGGGCAGGGTAGACAGTTATCGTCCCCTACCGCACTCGGGGAGGGAGCCCTCACTCCGTAACTTCTCCCGCTAGGGACTCGCAGCTCACCACGCTGAGAACCCAGAGACCATCCTCTTGCCTACGGTCTCTGTGCGGGTATGGGACCCGAAGGGCAACTCGATTGTTGTTCGTGCCCTTTTGGACTCGGGTGCCCAGGGTTGTATAGTCTCAGCTTGGTTGGTGAGCCAATTGGACCTCTGTGTCGGTCCTTCTCCTTTCCCAGTCTACGGAGTGGGAAACGTTAAGGTGACCAATAGAGTTGGTCACACCTTTGTCGAATTTTCTCCAGTACCACTTGGAACCAGGAAAACCAAGATTCCGGTTATTGTGCTGGAGAATATATTGAGTCACCACCCGCGTATAAAGCTTCCTCCACCTGTCATAGCTTTGACAAAGGGTTTGGTTTTAGCTGACCCCATGTTTCATACTCCAGGTCCTGTTGACCTATTGTTGGGGAGTAATATTTTGGGACAGGTTTGTTCGGGGAGTTGGAGAGCTTTGCAGCCTGGTGGTTTGGTAGTGGTCCCCACGATTTTTGGTTCGGCATTGTTGGGCCCTATCCTTCCGGTTTCGACCGTGTTTTTTGCTGAGGATGGGCTACGTGTGGGATCCACGCTTTCTGACGCCGTTCAGAAGTTTTGGGAAGTGGAGGAACCTCCCTCTATGCCTAGATTGTGTCCAGAGGACGAAGAGTGTGAAAGCTTCTACCAGAGCAACACAGGTCGCCTCGCCTCTGGTCAGCTTGTCACCCGTCTTCCCTTTTTGGCGAATAGGCCTCCGCTTGGCGAGTCTCGGCAGTTGGCTGAACGAAGATTGGTCTCCAAGGAACGTCGCATGAAGCGGGATCCGGAGCTTCGCCGGAAATATATTGAGTTCATGCGAGAATATGAGGACTTGGGACACATGTCTGTGTCGAATATTGGTTGGCGCTCAGTGGAGCATTACTTCCTTCCTCATCATGCCGTTTTGAAGACGCCAGGTGGCAAGATACGTGTAGTTTTTGACGGGTCAGCGCCTACTACTTCTGTTCTGGTTGAATCAGTGTCTCCATGCCGGACCTAAGCTACATCGAGACATTGGAGATATCCTCACTGGGTTTCGTCGTCATGCAATTGTATTCGTCGCTGACATACGTCAGATGTTTAGACAGACGATAATTCATCGCGATGACCGGCGATTCCAGCTGATTTTGTGGCGAGAGCATCCTGACGATCCCATGGTTGTCTATGAACTTCGTGTTTGCGTATTGTAACTTCACCTATGGTTTGCGTTCTAGTCCCTTCATTGCGATCCGCTCGCTCTTGGAGCTAGCTGAACGAGAGCGGATAAGGTTTCCTCGCGCGGCTGCCATTTTGAAAGAGGATATTTATGTTGACGACTGCTGTAGTGGGGCAGCAACTGTAGAAGAGGCTCTCGTCTTGCGGGACGAATTGATTGACCTCATGAAAGCTGGTGGCTATGAATTGCGAAAGTGGCTGTCGAATTCACCTCGGCTCCTTGCCGATTTGCCGGAGGAGCACCAGCAGAATCCCCACATCTTCCAGAATGTAGACAATCCTGACATGTTGGCTGTCCTTGGTGTCCAGTATAGACCAGTCCAGGATGTCTTCACTTATCATGTGGACCTACAGTCCCCGAAGACTTGGTCGAAGCGATCAGTGTTGTCCACTGTCGCTCGGACTTATGATCCGAATGGTTGGATCAGCCCAGTCATTTTTTGGGCGAAATGTTTTTTGCAGAAATTATGGGCTGCTGAATTGTCGTGGGATGAGCCTCTTCATGGAGAGTTATTATTGGAATGGCTAGAGTTTGTGTCATCCCTCCCAGCTCTTAATCGGGTTTCCTTGCCCAGACGTTTCCTTCCGTCTGAAAAATATAGAGCTAGCCTTCATGGCTTTTGTGATGCTTCCGAGCGAGGATATGCAGCGGTTGTTTATCTACGCACAGTGGATGCTGCTGGACATGTTTTGGTCTCGCCGGTTCTAGCAAAGAGCAAGGTTGCGCCTATTCGCTCGCGTATGACAATACCGAAGCTAGAATTGTCAGGCGCCACTCTCTTGACTCGTCTCTTGAATCATGTCGTCGCTACTCTAGGGCGTTCCATAGAGTTAGTAGACGTCTTTGCATGGACAGACAGTCAAATTGTGCTTTGTTGGTTGCGAGCTTCTGTTCACACCTTGGAGGTGTTTGTGGCGAACCGTGTTTCCCAGATCCAGGCGTCGCAAGCTCGATTGATTTGGCGACATGTCCCTGGCGATATAAACCCAGCTGATTGTGCCTCACGTGGATGCTCAGCCCTAGAGATTATTGGACATCCGTTGTGGTGGGGTCCGGACTGGCTGAAGGGACCAGTGTCAATTTGGCCGGCCTCACGGATCACTCTAGTTCAGCCTGCGATAGGCTTTGTAAGTTTACCAGTGGCCGATGGTGCCGGGAGCAGCGAAGCAGCGGAATCATCATGTGATCCCGATGTTTTGCTAGCCAGGTACAGCTCACTGGATAAACTTTTGAATGTGACATCTTGGGTTAGACGTTGGCGTCACAATGTTAAAAACCCACAGAATAAATTGTCGTCAGCCTTCATCTCGTCTGAGGAACGACATGAAGCGCTATTGATTTGGATTCGCAGAGTACAGTCTGTTAGCTTCGCTTCAGAGTTAAAATCTATGAAGGAAGGTCCCGCTAAATTGAAAGGCGCTATTGTGCGATTGAATCCCTTTGTGGATCCTTCGGGTCTACTGCGCGTGGGAGGTCGGCTTAGACATGCCAATTTGCCTCATGGTGTCCGCCATCCTCTTCTCTTGCCGAAAGATGGACATTTGGTGCGGTTGCTGGCGATTGATCGACACATCAAGAACTCCCATGCAGGCTGTAACGCACTGTTGGCGATTTTGCAACGCGAATTTTGGATTTTGTCGGCTAGACGACTCGTCCGGGGAGTCATTTTTCGTTGCATGTCTTGTTACCGAACTAAAGCTTCTACCATGCAACCCCAGATGGGCGATTTGCCCGCGGACCGAGTCTCTGAGTCTAGACCCTTTGCTACGGTTGGTACGGATTTTGCTGGCCCTTTTTTGGTGAAGTCATCTCAGCTTCATAAGGCCAAATCCGTAAAGGCATATTTGTGTGTGTTTGTGTGCCTGTCTACTAAGGCCACACACTTGGAAGTTGTGTCTGCTCTCTCCACAGAAGCCTTCGTAGCGGCCCTCAGCCGATTTGTATCTCGTAGGGGACTCCCTACCTTGATTAGGTCCGACAACGGAACTAATTTTCAGGGGGCCAATAACTACTTAAGGGATGTGTATGAGTTTCTTGAAGAGCAGAAAATGAATTTGGGTCGTGAGATGGCCCTCCGTGGGATAACCTGGCGCTTCGATCCGCCAGTTTGTCCGCACTGGGGTGGAATTTTTGAGGCCGTAGTTAAATCGGCAAAGACCCATTTGAGGCGCGTTATTGGTGAGACGATTCTCACATTTGAGGAACTCGCGACCGTGTTTGCGAAAGTTGAGGCCGTCCTCAACTCTCGACCGCTATGCCCACTTTCGTCGGATCCGAATGATTTGGAAGCCCTAACGCCGGGCCATTTTTTGATTGGTCAGCCACTCGTCGCTCTGCCAGAGTACCCTTGGACTGATGTGCCCAGTTGTCGTTTGTCGCGTTTTCAATTGCTCCAGCAACTCACTCAGAGTTTCTGGAAACGCTGGCACCTTGAATATTTGCACACTCTGCAGCAGCGCGTCAAGTGGACGGACAAAACGAATCCGCCGAAGGTTGGGGACCTCGTGTTGGTTAAAGATGCTAACCTACCGCCCTTGTGTTGGCGCCGGGGGCGCATTGTTAACCTTTTTCCGGGCTCTGATGGTGTACCCAGGTTAGCCGAGGTCTTGGTGGGCGATTCTATTTTGAAGCGGGCCGTCGCGACATTATCCCGCCTACCCATTGATTAGCGACCCGAATACTTCGGCTCGGGACGGGGGATTGTTTGGAATTGGCGCGAGCATCTTTGCATACCCGCATACCTTGATTATTTGAAGCAACATTTTTTTGTCCCCGCCCTATTGAAGGCGGTTTGAGAATTTGATATTTTTGAGTAGTAACACGCGCTCGGCGGCGAGCAGAGTTAAATGGAGTTAAATTCACACCGCGGTCTCGGACAGTTGATTATTGATATTCGCGCCTATTAATAGGTCTTGTTCGCGATATCCTTGTGCCACGCGAGTGTTTTGGTTGGAATTGTTTGGGTGTGATTGTGCTTGTGGTTTGGAGTCATTTCTCGAGGTGATTTGCTGCCGGGTGTGAGTTGCCGAACGATAGCGGCCACCGGCTCACCACAGGACGAGACTTGGATTACTACACAAGTATTTATTGGGAATTTATGTATTTATTTATTCAATCACACTAAGATAGGTCACGTCTAGTAGGGACTAGCGTAGGAACACTTTCCAGATTTGTGCGTGGGCAAAACCACCTGGGGTAAGTGAGGCCTGTATATCCTATTATTGTGCTTACCCACCATTGTGGTGGTTATTGAGTAAGTTTACTACATTTGGGCTCGAGTGCACATTCCTCGGGCTGCTTTCGCGTAACGCGAGGCAGGTGCGCGCCTAGTGTGCGCATCGTAAACATTAAACGTTAAAGTCACCGCAATAAGTCGTTTATGAATGCAGACTATTTGTAATCGTTAGCCAATACTTTATACAATTTTTAATTCCTATAGAAACTGCATTTACCTAATATAGAAGTAGGTATGCGAGACACAGCATCACAATGAAATCGTTACCAACGCTGGAGTCTTAAATTAACGACATTAAAACAAGCTTTTCTCGTTCAAGATAAGACCTTTGTAAGGGGGAATAAATTGGACGAAGTTATGCAACAGTAAAAGAAATCCATAAAAATGTGACATAAGATATAAATGAATACTTCAGGACGCAGGATTTTTAAATTTCCCTTCGTCCGATTTTGTAAATTTTATAAGACTCACATTTTGCAAGGAATAGCTTATATTTGAGTGATTTTTGATAAATATGTAATGAATTACCTAGAGAAACCCGGTTTATGCCAAGAATGTTACGCGAGGCTATTGAAATCAAGAAACACCCAAATTTCAATAGAGAAGATGGTTGGCAAGTACCACCGGCTTGGGATCCAGTCATTAACTTAATTAAATCTCAAGGCCAACGCAATACTGCAAGACCTCTGGACACCGTGAGCGAATACTGCGTGCATAGGGAATGTTATAATTAAAAAAAAAAATTCAGACGCTAGTTAAACGGTAGTTTAGTAATTTCTTAATAACTCAAGTGACAAATAAAATCAATTAGTCACCCCGTGACCACGTCCACTGCAAAGTGTTCGAAACGTCGGGATATAAATAATGTTAAATATACGCGATTTAAACCGTTCAAAGTTGTTTATTTGCTACCTATGGTTTTTAAATATTTATTTTATTTATCGTGCGTACCCCGATACTCACATAGGACAGCGCGTTCGCGACGCGACGCAACGCAACACAACACATCGCAACGAGCTGCTTAGCAGGACAAAACCCCAACCTCACCCAAGTGACATCTGTCACCTTCGATTTTTTGTAAACAAATCGGACAAAGTAGGTTGTAGCTTTTAGTAAATGTATGTTAATTGCGCGATATATCATTTTTTTCTACAATTACTAATAAGTAATGTAAGTTACTAATACTAAATATCTTTAAAAAGCTTTTCCTTTTCATAGACATTTAGAATGAAACCGTTCACATTGTTGGTGTATGATATTCTTAAGGTCGCTTGCAAAATTGCCCCTAACTCGAGTCACGTTTCGGCTATTAGTCCAAGGTACCTACTTATATTAAAGTTTCATCGCAAAGCGATCACTGGACCACTTTGCCGTTTCGCATGGAAAATATTTAATAGTTATACTAAGTGGACCGTGCCATTTGACTGATCCAGGTGGGTTTCTGCCTCAAAATGTGTTTGATGCTTGAGGTTGCAATCAGTGTGGCCAGTGAGACGTGAAACATTAAGCGCCTCTCGTGAGAGGTCGATGACTGACCAATTATTGCCGGTTTTGCTGTTTGTGGACATTCATGTCGATGAATGATTTCCTCTTGGGAGCGCGGATGGGGTTGTATATATACTCATAGACTATATGTGCTGTGGAGCAGCGGCAGCTGTGGAATGGCCTGGAATATTCAGCAGATACGAAGAGAATCTCGTTTCATGACAGGTCTGTGATGGTAAATTTCATGGTAAATTTAATTTAAGGTCTGCAACCCACATGGCCCGTGATGTTGCAGGTGTCCACGAGCGACGGTGCCCACGTGCTATCATGTGGCCCGCAGCTTTAATTGCAGCCTTAATCCTTAGTAGGGGAGCGCGGGGTTGGAAGTGCCGAGGGTAAGTAGTGCCGATGGGAATTTCTTAAAGACAAAAAGAGATATCAGCATTTTCATACTGCGTCGAAGAATGTCTAACCTTCGCTCATCGGCGGCAGCCATTTTAGTTTCAGTGGCGACACTGACTGAGGTGCCGGTGTGTAGTCGGGTGCTCTGTCGACACGTGAGTAAATATTTTTGTATTTATACTTTTTGGTCAATAGTCTTCGTTTTTTAAGCTATTAATGTTGGTGTTTCACTGAAATAATGGTAGTTTATTTACAAATTGCCTGTCGTATTGAAATCTGAGTTCCGTTAAATACATATTTTTTTATTTGATAGAAAGTGTGTGTCCTTGTAACGGGGTTAAAAGTGCCTTTGGTTGGGGGCTGGTTGTGCCGCGGCCAGCACCCAACCAAAGGCACTTTCAAGCCTCAAGTGATCCATTATTTACTACTTTTTTTATATAGGATGAGGACCTACAAACGGAAGACAGAGAGGGGGACCACTTCGAAGAAGCTTCTACAAAGAGCTGCTGACGCGGTTATAAAAGAGGGCCGTAAATTGAAAACTGTAGCACGTGAATTAGAAATATGCCATACGACATTGCAACGGTTCGTAAAAAAAATGAAAGAAGGACAAACTCCTACGGTTGGATACAAACCTAGGGTGATATTTAATGCTGAACAAGAGGAAGCACTGGCGTCACACATTTTAACGTGTTCCTCTATTTACTTCGGTCTCTTGCCAGAAGAAGTAAAAAAACTTGCATATGAATGTGCGATTAGATTTAATGTGCAAAATATTCCTGACTCGTGGCATGCAAATGGAATGGCAGGCAAAGATTGGTTCACTAACTTTTTGAAAAGGAACCTATCGCTTTCTATTAGAACACCAGAAGCGACAAGCGCGGGTCGCGCTACATCGTTTAACAGACATAATGTAACACAATTTTTCGACAAGCTTGGAGATGTGATTTTAAAACACAAGTTGACTCCCTCCCGCATATGGAACTTAGATGAGACTGGAGTCACAACCGTACTTAAGCCAAAGAAAATTGTTGCAGCCAAGGGTATTAAGCAAGTGGGAGCGATCGTGTCTGCAGAACGTGGAACTTTGGTCACTGTGGAGTTAGCGGCAAATGCTATTGGAAATACAATTCCACCAATGGTTGTGTTTCCTCGACTGAAGTATAAAGACCTATTTATACGCGACGGCCCTCCTGAATGTATTGGTGCTGGTAATAGCTCAGGATGGATGACAAGTAACGAGTTTTTCGTTTTTATGGATCATTTCATAAAATATACCAAACCCAGCCCTTCTGAACCAGTCCTTTTACTGCTAGATAATCACTCATCGCACATTGATATCAAGGTGGTTGAAAAGGCAAAAGAAAATTGTCTTATCATGCTTTCCTTTCCTCCACATTGCACTCACCGTCTTCAACCTCTGGACGTTGGCATCAATGGTCCGTTCAAGACATACTGCGCAAAAGCCCAAGAGAACTGGTTACGGAATAATCACGGAAAGACGATGACGATCTATGAAATACCGGGTATTGTGAAATATGCTTGGCCATTAGCGTCTACACCAACCAACATCTGCAGTGCATTCAAAAAGGCTGGTATATGGCCCTTTAATCCTAACGTTTTTACTGATGAAGACTTTGCACCATCTGTTGTCACTGACCAGCTGCAACCAGAAAGTCAACCTGCGTTAGTGGATCTAAGCAATGAACCCGGTCCATCGCACATTCAACAAATGTACTGTCTTCCAGAAATTACAAATACTAATCAAGCTACAATTGGAGAAATAGCTCAAGAAAGGAACCGCATAAATTCTCAAGAGCCTTCTCTGCAGACCCCGCAAAACAATGACCAGCAGGAAACAGTTCGTGCGAACAGCGCTGAGCTTGTTCTTAAAAATATTTCTCAGCCAGGACATTCTAACGATACAGCAACTTTCTCACCGGAGATTATCAGGCCACTCCCTAAAGCACCTCCTCGATTATCAGCAGGAAACAAACGACGCATTAGAAAAGCAGCTGTTCTCACTGACACCCCTGAGAAAAATACACTTGCTGAGGAACATGCTAAGAAGAAGAAAATAGAAGGAAGTAATACCAAAGTAAATAGGAACATGAAAGAGAATAAAAGTAAAGGAAAGGAGCAGCGTAAAAAGAAAATCAACAATGGCAAAGATAACAAGAACGAAACTAAAAGGAAAATTTTTACAAGAAATAGAAGATACTGAGAGCGAGGATGAGGAAGATCGATTAGAATGGTACTGTATTATTTGTTGTGATTCGTATTCCAACTTAAAATCAAACGAGAAATGGATTGAGTGTGTTATGTGTAAGAACTGGGCTCACTTGAAATGTATAAAAGACGAAAAACATGTCATGTTTCTCTGTCCAAATTGCTGCTCCGATGAGTCGTTTTCCGATTAGATATAATTAGAGCAAAAACTGAACTCTCTCTATCTCTCTCTCTCTAATTTAAGACTGATTTAAGTAAGTCTCATAATAAATATCGCACCAAAGTATTTATTACTATTGCCTAAGAAACGCTAATCAAAAAATTAAAAAAAGTTGATTATTTTTAGATAATGTTACCAAATGTTTAATTATAAGACCAAGAAGGTGCAACAGATTTTTTCTTAAGAACAAATTAAGAAGTAGAGTTAATTTCATTTAGTTTAAGCAAGAAGAAATGTTGATTATTTTTTGTTTTTTTTCTCACGTAGTTTAATAAAAGTTATAATTAGAAAAAAGTTTGTAGTTGTTATTTTATTAATAGAAATATTGCATAAAATTATAATGCTTTTGTTATTTTTTACTCAAACACCATTTATTTTCATTTAAAATGTCTTAGTTTCTGAACGGCACAACCAACCTCAGCATCGGCATAACACGCCCCACGGCGGGGTCAATTGTGCCTCGTAGACTCGTTCCACTAATTTGGGTCTCAGCTATAAACTATTAGAACATTGCAAAATATAAATATATATTCAAAAACTATATTAAATTTGACACTAAATGGTCTACAAATTGAGAATACTACATTTCATTTTAATAGTTAATTTAAGCGATTTCTCAAAATCGGCACTTTCAGCCCCGCTCTCCCCTACAATAACGTATATGGGAATGAGAGCATAAAAATACATTCTACCTTCAATACTTAACGAACTGCCAACTGAACTCCAAAACCTATACACCAGTGAAGACAAAATTAATAAAATTCATAGTAGGTTAAATCTTATTTAATAAACGTAGGTAAATAACAAGAACGACTCACCCCACCTACATAACACGGTAAGTTAAAAATTGCATTTTTTTGGCCAGAGAAACAACCTGTTACAAATATGTATTTGAAACAACCTTTGTTTTCGCGCACCAATACGTAGGTTGCATATTTAATGATAAATTACAAAAATTACAAAATCAAAATTCAAGATGAGATTCAGCTGGTTATCTGTACTCAAGATGTAGTGAAATTACTTCGAAATTCGAAAATCTTAATCTACCTTGAAACATTTGTAAATTGTTACCTGTAATTATATGGCATTATACATATTCTACTCTTGCCCATCACATCTACGCATTTACCGTTTATCAAAATCCGAATAATAACTATTAAGCCTTTCCAAAACGAAGCATCAACTCCTAACTACTGACTAGTTAAACAGTTACCATGTCAAAGGCCCTTTATCTCAAGTTTATAACAAATCTCTCGTTAATAAAGCGTATTCACCCCAATTACACCGAATATGTATCTCGTGGGCCTCACCAGGATGTTACAAGTAAGTTCCGTATCGTGGAATCGCCTAGGGCGGTTTTACGCGCAAATAGAAGCGAGCCGTGTTACGTATTACCATAGAAATTGGTTCCTTTGATTAATATTAATAACGATGTTTTACTGCGTAAAAGGTGAAACTATTCTGAGGTAAATTATGTTAATTCTAAATATCTAATCTTGTAAAAAAGGAAATTTTAGCGACGTATTGATGGTCGACTTGACCAATGTTCAAACTAAACCATGCAATTTGATCTAGGGGATGTTTGTCAGATAATGGAATAGTTATTGTCATTTAAAACGCATGCTTATTTATTTATTTATACTGTATTGTACACAATCACTGTACAAAAGGCCTACTTAAGGCCATATGGCATTCTCCACCAGTTAACCTTTGGGTAATAGGGGAATCTCAAATCACAAATGCTTGCACATTTATGTAAATTTTTAGTTACTTATTACGAGTAGGTACTAGAAACAGCCTTACCACCCACTAGCGCAGCTAGTAGAGAGCACTAGCGCTTCAATACGTAGGCTGCACATTGAATGATAAATTACAATCAATTCATATATTTAGTATTTCGTTATTTATATTCAAGAACAAATTCCGGGATCTATTCAAATTAACTACATTATGTAGTCTACATAATGTGTTATTCATAAATTTGAAAAATCATACCGTATTATATGGAATTATTAGATTTCCATTGTTTCCTTATGTGTACTTTTCTGTGTTAAAACTATTAAATGTTATCGTCGCCGAAGAAGTATTTAGATTTTTATTTTCTCGGTGAAAAACGTATAAAGAGAAAAACGTATAATTCGTCTAAAATATGTAATTTATCTTTAAGTTAATAAGTAATGAAACGCCAGACCGGTATATTAATTATTCTATTAAAGTCGGCGAAATTCGAAAAAAATGTAAATTACTTCAAAATTGATACACCGACAGTATGCAACGATGTCACAGTATTATATAAATTTTACTTTCAATACAATGTTCGCTTGTATTAATAATGCTATGGCATATTTTCATTCTACATGTAATTGGACCTTACGCCATTGTTTAACCCTGATGCGAGATGAGAATACCACTTTATTTATTATTACATATTAAAATGTTGCTTATAAAAAGCAGCCTATGTGGGGGGGGGATCTGTAAGTGACATACTTTTACTCGCCTAAATTAAATTTTCAGCATTTTTGTTATATATAACAATAAGATCAAAGACTTGTTTCTTATCTCTCTATTACTAAACCAAAAGTAGGTATTATTTTAGTTGTATTTCTTTGTAATTTGTGAAATGAAGCCTTGATAATGTTAAAGAATATTAATGTAAGTACTCGTAATTACGTTTATTTATTTATATATTTATATTAAACGAGACTATTTTTCCTTCAATTATTATTAAGAGGTAAATTTTATTTTGTAAATTATAACTTTGTAATTTTTGACCTAAACAATTTTTCAACTGACGCGTGAAATTCATAAATTGTTTTTATTCGCATTAGTCATAATAAAATGATCTGTATACTAATGAATCGATAGCGAAATTCTTTATCATCCCAAACAATAGTCTTATCATCCACGACTGTGCAATTTGCAGCGGATGACAAAAATAAGGGTTTGTCACCCCCGAGGCGAAGGGGGTTGCGTTCATTTTCCGCCATACCTCCGAATAGGCGGATAACTATGTGGACGCGGCCTTATACACATTCATAAAGAGAGCAATCTCCTGGTTAATTTTTGCTGCGAGCGTTTATGGATATTACCATTACGATCAATATGAAATGAATAGACGGGAAATGTATAATTAACACGTGCAATAAAAATATGGATAAAACAAACTACGTCAAGACTTAAGACTTTAATAAACCTTAACTTTTGATAATTATATAAACCCAATAGTATTTTTTAAGTAATTTCGGGGAAGGAATGACTCAAAAATTACAATTTTCTAATTTAGAAACTACTTAAGAACAGTAATAATTTTGACAACATTCCTATTTACCCGAAAAAATATCTCCAAGTTCAAATAGAAGATTTCATTCTTTTTTTAACTTTCAGCACATTAATTTATTATAATTAGTGTTATTTTGTTATGTAACACTGATTAGTAATACTATGTAAAAGAATTGTGTAGAAAAAATGCATTTTCTTAGTATGTTAAATAAAATAAAAAAAACAGTGAGTTCGTTTACGTGTGTGAGTTTCGCCTGAAATGCCCATCTATTCATTTTATATTAGTAGCATTACCATATTACCGCTAATTCATGGTGCATTTAGATTATTGGCGAGTGTTTTTGTCGTTCTGTCAGCGCCAGGACGTCTGTTCGGTTATGTAGATTTATGCTGTCTTGTATTATCATATGCTCCGTTTAGTCAATTTAATCACGCGTTGTGTCTTTGCTTGTCTGTGACATAGCGTATGCTTCTGATATATGACGTGATAATTTGTATTTCATGGTCATGTTAACTATTTGTATAAATTTACTTTTTTACAAGTTTAACGAGTCTAGAAAGAGAGAAATTGTTTTATATAAAATTATAACCCCCGTCATTTATAAGATTTTATTATGTACCCATATATTGAAAACAATATTTACCTAAATCCAAAATTTATATAATTAATAGTTTCACGCTAATTACTCTTAAAGAGTAGACAGAGAAAAATGCAAAGCAGACATTATCAATTCAACAATCGCTCAACAAAGGGCGGGTTGTACACAATTAAATTGTCTCCCGACGGACAGGGTACACTCTTTGAAACTACTTTGTTAATTTATCTGAACCAATTACAGAAGTGCGCCGCAATACCGCTGGGTAAGGTCATTTTATAAATTTAACTGGAATCCAATGTGCGGCGGATTTAGAAGTGCTGGTTCGCGAATAAATTAATAATTGGATTTAACTGTGGTGTTTGAAGGTGAATTTGGACTATCAGATTGTTTTCTTTCACCAATTTCATGCAGGCCTCTCTCTCATGAGTTTTAAATTCACACATTAATACGAGTGTGACTGTGACAATTATTGCCCATTCTTAGAAGGAATAATCGTGATATGGTTGCTTTTAAACCCATTTGCTATATTATTATTAGAATTTAATAATTCACTTCATTGCGCCAATGAAAGATGAAAGAACGGCTATCCAACGTTATGAGTTGTACTTAATTTACCAGCAAATGAAAGTTGAAACTGCAAAAGCACATCAAATTCAAACTAAAAATAGTGGGTTATCATAAACTGTTTTTAATGATAACCTTTTTATAGTATAGGCCTCTCCCAACGCTTCTATCCGCAGCGATCTTCAGCTTTTCTCATTCAGTCACTACCTACCAACTTCAAATCGTCGGTCTATCTGACAGGAGGGTCCGAAACTGCGTTCTCCGGGACTCAACGCTCGTTTACCCCACTAGTGTACCCACTATGGTGGGGGGAGAGTGCGCGCTGCATTCCCACAGCCGCTGGGCTCACTCGACTGGCACGTTACCCCTCTCTCACAAAATGTACTGCATTTCTTATTTTTCCATATTTCCCCAATTGCAATGTACATACGTGTTTCAGTGGTGAGTGAGATATGCCAGAGCCCATTCCCATACCATCCTATCCATCCCCATTTTCCCAACATATTCCATTCCTTAATTGCAAAAGTAGGCAGCGCATCCGGGGGAGTGCCAACATTTGTCATTCTGGACTGTTGTTGGCATGTATCGCAGATGTCCATGGGCGACAGTATCCACTTACCATCAGGTGCACTGTATGCCCGTCTGAAGCCTTTTTCTATAAAAAAAGTCCGTCTTGCGTTCATATTAAATTTAATCCACAATCCGTCAGCTACTAGTACTTTTCATATAAATGTTATAATTTTCATACGAGTAATATCTTAAAGTTTGTTCCTACTAAGGACGTTTAGGTATCTACTAAATATATCACAATAATATGAATATGAGTATTAAACTCAAACTGTATAACATATTGTATTAGGGGAACATACATATCTGATTGTCAAAGTTAGTACCAAGTTTAGGGATTCAAATTGTTTGAGTTATCAAGTATGCGGTAGGAAACAGTATGATGGGTAAGTTCTAATACTCGCAATAATAGTGATATTTACTTAGGAAGTAATTAAGCACCTAGGGGAATTATATTACAGGAACGGGGTGATCATTATCTTCATTGTGACTGTTAAATAAGAGTCACTTGTTTACCAGGAAACGTTATTAAGGGCTTTATTAGCCTAGCATAATTTTATAATCATTAGACATTTATTTCAACTTATTTACTTCAATTTATGAGTTAATCAACACATAGCATTATGTTTATACCTTATGTGGATTCTGTGATCCCGAGGAACTTATTTATTTAATAAATTATGTAGTTTTAATTAATCATATATGTACTTACATGAACTAGTTTCAAATTCACAAACTTTCACATTAATCAAACTAAAGGTACCTACTGTTTAGGGATTCTGATGCAGCATATGTATATTTTAAGTCAAGAAACTAATCTTTATTTTTATTACAGGAAATAGTTCACACATTCTACTAGAGGCAGTAAATAACATAATGGGCTTTATGCAAAAACATCGTTTGTTACAACGTCCATTCAAGTAGGCCGTGCGGGAACAAAACTAATTTTCAAGCTCGCTCTCGAAATTCGTGAAATCCGCTAGAAAGCACAAAATGGTACGTCGTTTGGGAATTTTCTAATTACGTTTTCAAAGACACCTCGTTTGTTGAACATGTGACATCCGAGTGAAAAAGGTCACGTATAGAAAATTGGAAACTTGGCTGGGATCCGTCCGAGAACGGACGAGGCAGTTACCAGAATTTGCCTTTTGATTTTCCTATTAACGAATCTCATTTGTTTGAGCGCCCACGAACGACTGTACCCGCATTTGAAAATTAGTAAAAGTATTTGTTTTGTAAACACGGACAGCTTTTCTTATATTTCAAACGTCTTCTATTACATCGCTGACATAGTTATTATCTCTAATGTACGGGAGAAGTGAGAAATATTAGACGTTATTCTATTCACATTGCGTAGGAATTTAATTATAAACTTTGCTACAAAGTTTGTCGCTTAAATTTTCTTTAACTCAAAACCCTAATTTGAGAGTTCACCATCTGCGCAACCCTATTGCAAAATAATTACCTAAAAGTAAATTATGCACCCTTTAAACTGCATCAAATTTGAGCAAATATAGTCGTGTTAAAATATATTTAAGAGGGATAGAGGCACATGGCGAAGGTTTTAAAAGACAATTTCTAATGTATTGCATCAACTCGTATAAAGTAGTCAAGGGAGGAAAAAATGTGATATTGTACAGAGCTCTAGGCTTTTACGTCCATGTCAATGGCTTTTATTAAGTAACTTCATAGAATTATTATAGTAAAAGTATTTATAGTAAAATCCGATATTTATTAGTAGTAATAGATAGATAGCAGTTATTTTTTTAAAGATAAGTAATTATATTGTGAAATCAAATTTTGAAATGCTCACGATGACAAACTAATGAAAGATAGGTAAATCGATTTTCTGATGCGATCCCATATAAGCAATGTAGGTAGTACTTAAAATATGAATCAATTGCTATGAAAATATTTTAATAGAAATATGCATTGTTGTGTCAAAATTCATCAATGGAAACACTCAAAATGGCACGCGTCGGTGGCATTGTCGAAGCACAATTGTTCCTACGGAAACGTGGGGCCGCGGGCACAAAAAAAGAAAAGAAATATTTATTCACTGAATGCAATCACGTCGAATAAAACGATTACCCGCTTCTACGCCGAGAAATGGATTTAATTGAATGCAATAGAATCGTCTGTAACACGAAGACTGCACGAAAGCATTTGCTCATTTATTCTACTTAATTTAAAATTTTATGATTTAGTTGTTCGTAACTTCCGACTTTGCAGACAAACCTGTCCTCAATCTTCTTTTGTCTCTTTTCTTAAAAAAAATACATTTATTATAAATCGGTGATGCTCTCGACTTCATTCGCGTGAATTTTAGACTGATTCCTGTGGCAACTCTATAAAGATCTGGATAAAAAGTACCTTTAACGTTAATCTGACACATGACTATGCTAAGTTTTATTTAAATCTGTCTAGTAGTTATTGAGTGATGTGCGTTCATACCGACAGATAGACCGACGAAAAATGTTTTTTGGGCTCTATATCTTTTGTACTTTATATTGTAATAATTTTATAATTACTTTTTCAAAAAGTATAAGATAAGTATTTCATGTAGATACACGGTATTGTTGCTGTGTTACTGTTCATAGCGCACGCGGGATGAAAACCGCTAACTGTATCTTACGGGTGCGTCCGGGCAAGATACCCGGGAAGTGAGGATCCGATAGGACTCGGAACGAAGGACCGGCAGGAAGCGGGGTGCGGGGGTGCAAAATTATTTGAGTAAAAGTAACCGAAATGAAGTGATTATAGTAAATGTCAAGTGCATACTCGGCTCCAGACGCAGCAAATCCAGGGCAGCTGGTGATCTTGGCGTTATTCACCTACCATCACTAGGATCGCGGGTGGCGACTCCATTAATATTGTTTTGATGAAATGATTTGAACTTTATTTGCGCGGTGCCGACGATGGAGAAAAATTAGGGAAATGTCACCTTTGGGATAATTGTTGGGGGAAAAATAATAAAAATGAAGAATTTCGTGGGCTGACATGGCTCAATACCAAACACAAAAACTACTACTGTCAATATAAAGTGGTCAATGTGAGATGGCAGCGATCACTTAAGAGTGTGAGCGAGAGAACAAACGACAGCCTTCAAACAGTATTAGAGTATGAGCGAGAAAGCATGCGAGCGGTCGCCGTCCTTTTCATTGAGAATCCTTTTTTTAGAACAATAAAATATGGGATTTTTTTTTCAAAGGGGTATTATTTTGGGGAAAAAAGTAAATCAATTTGGGGAAATTTAAGAAATCGCATTTGATATGGACTAAAGAAAGCCGCGTTCGAAAACCTAGCCAAACAAAAAAGCGCCGCAAACAATTGCAATTTGATCAAATGTAGGTATAGATTTGTATTTGGAAATTGGTATTGTAGGTATTTGGCGTAATTGAAAGGAAGGAACACAAATATGTATGCAATTTTACATTTACCTATTCCTTGCTCGCACGAGAACAAAATTTTATCTGAGCAATTACTTTCCTTTTAGGCAAATTAACAAGCGGGCTGTAACCATACAAATTCAATCCAACCAAATCTGTATGTAAATGTATTGTAATTGCGGGGCCGATATTCGAATTACAATTTCTATGTTGATTAGCCGTGTAACGTTGGAATTTATGTTCGTTTCCCAACGCCTGTTTCTATTGTATAATTCTGTTGATTCGCTTTCTGTGAGGTTAATATAACAGACACATTGGTATTTGTTTATGGGGAAAGAGAAAAAAATGCTTTTGTCAATTGTATATTTATCGATAATAGTAAATAAATTCGAAATATAAAAAAAAAATGTAAACCGTTGCCATTCAATTCACACGCAAATTACCTAACATTACCTAGCTAAAATAACGAAATTTAAGACACGCTAAAACTAACTAAACACTAGTTATAATCATGTCTGTGTAAATGCAAGCGAATACCTTTGAGGCTACGACGGATGATCAAAAACTAATAGCCAATCAGAGACTCAATTATTGAACTACAATAGAATAATGTTGTACCCCTGAAATCCTCCTTGTTGTGTGTTATGGATACATTATGAATGAATAAATGAAAATTCTTTATTGTATTCTTGTTTTATCGTAACCTACTAATAACTTTTAACCTAAGATATACAGAAGCAATAGACGGCCATATTGTTTAAAGCGATCTTTTCCAAGCTACCAACAGGCAGGATGTAATGAAGAGGTATGCATGAAGCAATTATGCATATGCATAGTTGCACACTATGCAAATGCGATATGCAATAAAGAAAATAATTAAAAAAACAAAAACTGTAATATAAATATTTATGTATACATACATATGAAGTGAAAACAGTGGAAGAAGGAAAAAAGTGGGAGGTATAAAAATAATTACATTAAAGTAAGAAAATGTGCTTCGATGAGATTTTGAAAAGTAGCAAGCGACTGAGCACGTATTATATATAGTGGCAATTTATTCCATAGTCTATCTGAAAGAACCGGTTATTATACGGTGCAGCAGTTACAAAACAGTTATCCGTTTTAGAATATTCAGTGATCTTAGCCTCAAACACAACATGTGCCACATCAACCCAAAAATGTTCATTCATCATTACCCTACGTCATTATTTGACGGAAAACAAAGGCAAATCCCATAATCGTTGGCGGGCACTGCAAAATTTCTATAGCTTGTACAATAAACAGACAGTCCAATATGAATGTCAAGCATCTTATTAATGACATATTAAAAGTCATAATCGCCTGTATAAGGTGTAAAAGTAAAAGGTCGTCCTAAAGTCTGTCACACTTAAAATAAATTACTATCCCTCGCGCAATTTCACACCCCTTGCCTTCCCACTAATTGGACCAAAATACACTTAAATTTTCTTTGTGCCTAGTCTAATTTCAGCGTCAGATGGGGTCAGCAGACCACCCCATGGTAATTTAATGGGTTGAGGATACTGGATGACAATTTGAAGTTTCTTGAGCATAATGAACTGAATCGCTGACGTAGGCTCGAATTTCGTATTTAAATAATTTTCACTTTATTAGGTAACAAAGACATTATTATTATATTATATATAATATTATTATACAAAATTAAAGAGATGACTTACATGTTTATACCAAAACAGAATATTACAATAAGATGACAATTTGAAGTTTCTTGAGCATAATGAACTGAATCGCTGACGTAGGCTCGAATTTCGTATTTAAATAATTTTCACTTTATTAGGTAACAAAGACATTATTATTATTATTATATTATATATAATATTATTATACAAAATTAAAGAGATGACTTACATGTTTATACCAAAACAGAATATTACAATAAGATGACAATTTGAAGTTTCTTGAGCATAATGAACTAAATCGCTAACGTAGGCTCGAATTTTGGATTTAAATAATTTTCACTTTATTAGGTAACAAAGACATTATTATTATTATTATATTATAATACAAAATTAAATAGACGACTTACATGTTTATACCAAAACAGAATATTATAATAAGAAGAGGGGAAGAATAGACAACAATACAGAAACCTCCCAAAGAGAGCTTTCGAGAAATACTCGTACATTGAAATCAAGAAAATAAAAACAAAATTAGGAGTAAAATTGTAACATTTTACTAATTGTAAAAATGTTACTCTGACATTAGGCAAATTCTTCTTAGCAAACTGGATCGTTTTCTTAATAACGGCATCTTGGCCACATCTCTTCTTATCGTTCTCAGCTTACATCAGCGTAGGTGTGTAAGAATACTATGCACTCTTTTCTATATACTTCACGATATATCTGCCCCTGAATACCTGAAATACAAATTTCAGTTTCAGGTTAATACTCATAATCGCTATCTTTGCTCTAACGAGATTTTTTCCTTACATATTCTGCCTTGCTGCATCGGCTTTATATCCAATTCTTTCGCAACTCAGGCTATCAAGCTCTGGAACACTCTCCCCACTGACATTATGAAAGCCCCTTCTAAATTTTCATTCAAAACTTGCTTGGGCGACATTATCTTTCTATGCAACAGAGTAGATAAATGCAGTAACAGTTACATTACGAAAACACTGGCCATCGGCTAATCCGGAAACACCAGATCGCGTCATCCATATCTATGAATTATCAAACCTCTAATTGTATACTTTATTACAAGATATTTTATTTCTATATTGCATACTTTATTACTTTATTGCATAGCCGCAGATGACGCATTCGGGTGTTTCGGGATTGCCGATGGCCAATGTTTTCGTGTCTGTACTTTTACTGTAAACTGAGTATGTTTGTAAAATTCCCTTGTCAATGGCTTATATTTCGTTTTAAGTAATTCAAAACAGTGATAATTTATTTTATAGAATATAGTATTATGTATCAGTTAGTGTACCTAGGTGTTATATGTGTATTGTATTATATGTATTGCTTTTAGTCATTTTTATTAATTGCACGATGCACCGCCCTTCGTATTTCTGTTTAACGAAAGGTTGACTGCCAGAGAATCCCACTAATCATTAAGTCAACCTTTTGTACAATAATTGTTTGTGCACTAATGTTTAAATAAATAAACAAAACAAATAAATACACAGCAAATAAAAGTTTTTGCAAACCTTTGTTAAAATATGAATAATCCAACATAAATACAAAAATATTTGTTAAACTATATTTCATACACATTTCAACAAAATAAATATATTTAATGACAAAGAAATTGTACTCACTGATACTACATAAGTGTAACCATTCACATGCGAAGAAACGATAGACACTGCATATGCACTTTAGAAAATGCGAGTCTTGCGACCCAGATGCATAACTTCGTATCGTCTCTGACAATTATACGTGAGGTTATTGCCTACTTGCATGTTCCTTTAGGAATTTTCCTTCGTATTTTCTAGCTCTATAATGGAAAATGATAATTTCGTTCTAAACTAATACCAACCACGGCTTTGTCCGAGTAATCCTAAATAAAACTATCGAATCAACGAAAGTAATTACTTTGGGGTTCTTGAAGACGGCGGCGCACTCGCAGCCCCCATAGCGTTGCTGGTATCCATGGGCGGGGGTGACCACTTACCGCCATGTTGAACACTCGGCTGTCTGCCAACATTTAGGCTTCAATAAAATAACATTTAGGATTCTTATTGTATGAACTACGTCGGTGACATAGCTAACAGGACATGATGCTTTCAACTTCAAGCATTGTGGGTTAACCACTTTATAGCTGATGCATTTTTCGACATCAATGAGTCCAAATGGTTCCTTACTGTTACAGAAAGTTATAGAAAGTTGTAACAGTAACCTAGATTATTCTAGGCATCTCTTTTGCTACAAAAAATCATATATGAAACAAGGAGCACATGCATTATAAATTAATGCAATAAACAAATTTTCTTGGTCAGCTTACATATTGCATCTATGTATAAAACAGGGAATACTCCAAACCGCAGCGACATGTTGCACCCATTGCGTGCAGTCATCGCTGTTTAAATTAAACACATAAAGAAGCCTTGTTTACATGTATATGACTGTTACTGCAAAACATAATGCTGGTGGTAATAGCAATAAAAGCCCCGGCTGCTGAAATCATCCCGGGAATTTCAGCGTAAATTATGTTTTGCTATTCAAACTTCTATTTCAATAACATTAGATAGATGTGTTTGTGTAAGCATTTGTATTTATGTATGGCGATACCTAAATACACACGCTTGTGATAGCTGTGCACTCGATTTCCCAGCCAATCCATTCTAAAAGGAAGAATGGGGAAGAATAAGGAAACTAATTTATTCCCCTACTATTCATCGTTCCAAATCTACCTCTATATCTCCGAAATTCGTTATACTTGACTGACGTTGGTATGGCATCTACTTTCCAGTTATCACCAAATGATCTGAAAGTTCGTCTACGGCGAACTATGCTGAAAAATATGTTATTCAATTCCATACTATTTCTGTTCTCGCATTCCATTTGAGGGAAACGGAACAGAGAAGGAGTGTAGAGTAGCATAATAGAGTATCACTAGACTCGATGGGGTGGGATGGAAAGCGAAATTAATTTAAGCTGAAGCACTGCTGAAGCACGATAGCACATTTCACGACAGTTTTATGTGAGAGAGTGGATACTCTGTCATCGTTCTTGTTCGTTAAATGGACGATTCCCTTAGGCTTTTGGCAAGTTAGTAGGTATTTACAAATATAAGTCTTTTATATATTTATTTAATGTACAGGGTAACGATAATTGGAACCTGCACAATGTGTACAAAATCACTTTTTCATTACTCCACTCACCTCAATTCGATGCAAAATTTATACTCAACCCACCACTAGGACCATAAAACATCGAAAATGTTTAATTTAATTAAAAACTCGACGCGGCCGAAACAAATTAAAAGCTTTCATTATGCACTTTGGAGGCTTTTCGGGCTAACAAACATTTTGATTATCGACTTCTATCCACTCAGAATCGATACACTTTAATTGAATTCCCACCGATAGATTTCATCAGAAATTAAAATCACAATTAGCGTGATCTTTACGTTCCTGCGACATGTAAAGAAGCGGTAAAGCTTACAAGGAGTTACAAAATCAGATCTATTACATATAATAAAATAGTAACAGAGCCGTGTCTGTGCGTGATAATATTTTTTTCAAATAGGTAATTGCAGTATAAAAGTATATGTAATACAAAGCCCTAAACAACATTTTTTTGGAATTTTTATGTGTCTATCTGTTTGTCTATTTGAACGCGCATCACGCAAAAACCGCGGGACGGATTTTAATGAAACGTGGCATCGTTATAGCTTATGACTAGGGTTAACATTTAGTGTACATTTTATTCCGATCTGTTACAGATTTCCTATTGGAATCACTCTAAAATTCACGCGAACGCAGTCGCTGGCACCGCTAGTACCAAATATTTATATTAATACCAAATTTTGGTCAGCCCGATTCCCGTGGAAACTCTATAATTGATCTAAATAAAAAGTACTTTAAATATTCACCCGGCACATAAGTTACTGTGATAAATTTCATTAAAATCCATTTTTCGTGGTATGCGTTCAAACAGACAGACAAACAGACAAAAATTATAAAAAATATTGTTTTGGACTATGTACCTATCCTCTAAAGTCTACACGAACGAAGTTGCGAGCACCAGCTAGTTTATGAAGTAAATAGATTGCGTCCCGACTACTTTGAGTCTAATACTAATTGCCAAAGTAGTAGATTAATTTATAAAATAAAACAATCAAACCAGTTAATGTTTGCAGTAAATTTACAAATGTCCAGTAAAAAGTAGCTAAGCATGAAACTATCGATAGATCAGTTCATGTCCTATCAGATGATTTATTGTAGTGAAAAGTCGCAAGGTTTTCGAGATATTAGTACTATTTGATTTTTTGATTTCGTGCTGTATTGATGTAATTTCGTGCTGCCATTACAAATGGGAAAAAAATCACAATCTGTATCGGGGTTATTATTCTGGGAGAGTTGTTCTGTTAAATGTAAATCGGTAGTGTTATGTTATCTTCGAAAAGTTTACGTTTGTCGCAACTTAAGGTACAACCTCCGTCTACTAATTTGAATATGACCTTAAGTTACCGAAAAAATATGTACGTGGTCACGGTGGTCACCCCGTGACCACGTCCACTGCAAAGTGTTCGAAACGTCGGGATATAAATAATGTTATATATACGCGATTTAAACCGTTCAAAGTTGTTTAATTGCTATGTATAGTAATCGCGAAAACCTAAGAAAATAATATATTTATGTAGAATCTAAAATGATGTAATACATGCGGTATCCTCTTTCAGAAATGATGATATTGCTATTAAAATATTGAAGAAGCTATTTCACGAAAAATTGCGTTATCCGTTTCATAGAAACCTACAAAATGTTAAAAACTATTTTAGGAGCAAAAGTTATAAAATGTATAAGAGGGCTGATTCAATTAAATAAACTTGAAGGACCTCAATATATTGAATCCCTGCCTCCTATAGAATAGTAAAAAAGCCTTCACTTATCTTGTGATCCGCAGAGGTCAAATGAGAGCCTGCTCGAGCGGGCAGGCACGGCGTACAAGCCACTGCTGGGGTAGAGTCGCCCTCTCCAGTAGAAGGCAGCTGCTGAGCACTCCCACAAGAAGTGTTCGTTAAACAGGTTTTCACAATGATGTCTGCTACACTCGCGTGAAACGTACACACGGAGGCGCGACGCAGAGTGAGTTAGTATGTAACAGCGTGTAACCACCACTCGTCTGTCAGCGTTTAACTACGAGCCACGACTAACACCCAACCAATGTTGGATCGACAATTTTAGTGGAGGTAGTTCTATAATTTCCTACCCTCAGTTGAAGCAAGTATACAACAATCTACATTTCTTTTATGGAAGCGGAATCTACAAAAACATGATTTTATGAGATGTAATTAATATGCATCTAAAATATTTATGTGCAGCGTCTCAACAATATTAAGATCTTTCTTTTCAATTTATTACTTCATTTAATCAAATCAAGATTGAAATCAAAGAGTCTATGACTTTTGTTTTTCTAAATGCTTTATAGAAAGATAGAAAAAAAATTCCTTTATTGACATCAATATTTGAAATAATAGGCAATTAAAAAAAGAAAATTAATTGTTATGTCAATCGGAACCATCTCAGCATAATATGTCGCAGCGTGACCTGCGACGCTAATAATTAATTAACGTCAATTATTCGACATCAACTAAAAAATATTTTCAGTTGAAGCCTCATCGGTAGCCACGGGCAGTCTACAGAAAATACCATACCATTGATAATTGAAAGCTTTATTAATTAAAAGTTAATTAATTAACCGATATGTTAAACCAAGACCATGAAGGTCGTTCCATAATACATAATAAAATTTAGAGATACTAATTAATTAATTTACACAACATCTTCACCCTTATTTTTTTTTCATTTTATGTTTATACATTTTTCTTATTAGAATATTTAATCGATGCGACTACTTACATTGTAGATATCAATCATATACAAGTTTTCATTTTTTTCTTATCTTTCCCACCTTTTTTTTATTTATTGCCACATGACTTTTAGTTTCTTTCTAGTTTTCGCAGCCGCCTGTCTTACTTCACGAATTATAACTAGCGATGTGCCAGGCGACGCATCTTCACCGCGTGCCTTCGAAAACTTGGGAGTGGTCTCGTTTCTAGTAGGCTCCGATAAATCGCTCTCAGCAGTCGACCACACTTGTGGCTCGTATGACAGTTGACACATCAGACCTCTGACAGGTAAGCCGCCGCTGCCACCGTGATGTAAAACATCGGTATGCTAAACCAAGACTGTTTATTTCTTCCTCATGTAGGTCGTTCCATATTACATAATAAAATTTAGAGATACCTACATTTAAGCAATATCAATAATAATCTACACGACTGTTTAAATTCCAAAAATTAAATGTTAAAGTTAGTATACATGGGGGAGAGTGCACGCTGCAATCCAACAGCCGCTGGGCGACTGGCCACGTTATCTCTCTCTCACAGAAGACTACCTTGAAATGTACTGCATTTCCCACTTTATCTTATTTCCCTAATGTACGTACGTGTTTCGATAGTGAGTGAGATGTGCCAGAGCCCATTCCCATCCTATCCCTCCCCATTTCCCCAACCCTTTCTCCAAATCCATTCCTATATCCAAAGGTAGGCAGCGCATCCGGGGGCATGCTAACATTGTCATTTTGGACTAATGTTGGCATGTATCACGGATGTCTATGGGCTACAGTATCCACTTACCGTCAGATGGACTGTATGCTCGTCTGCCACCTTCGTCCATAAAAAAAAAATACTTAATAGAATTACTGTGACTCAGTTCCCATACAACATATACACAATACAGTATAAAACAAGTCTGACAATGGTCCTGACGTTTATAGGAAACACAATTTTATTCACATTTGAACACGATTAAGTATCGTAAACAACCGTTACCATTCCACGTGAAGTCGTAAAGGCTATTTTTATAGGTACAGTTAAAATAAAGTTTATCTGCTTTCATCCCCTAAACGTCTCTAAATGCAATCCAAACGCAGTGGAACCAGAAATTATACAACAGTTACTTTCAACGATGCCCTTGAGATATTTTCAAATGTGTATATGGAAATGAAAGTAATAGATAAAGATCTATTTTTTAATTTTATTTGATTTTTTTTTAATTTCTTGTAAACATTTTAATGTAGAATAGGACAGAGATACGTTAAAATATTTATTTAAATGTTATATGTTACTCTTAAACAAAATTTATTATCCTAACTAATGTGAACTAGTTTATGCTACTTTGTTACATTAAACTATTATATACATATATATATATATATATAATAGTTAATGTATAATATTTTAATATTATATATATTAAAACTATAATGTCTATTTTAATGAATAATTTGGCTATATTATTCAATTAATGTAATAATACCATACCATACCATCAGCATATATCTCCCCACTGCTGGATATATTCGTAAACTAATTTGAATTCGTATTTATGTGTGAGTATGTGTTCTGTGAATGTAAATGTGTGCGTGTGCCTATGAGTAGGTATAAATGAGAATCGATTATTATTTATTGTACTTGTAGTACATTAATAATAAAAAATAATAAAAAAAAATATCCGTTTAGTAAATCTCTTAATATAATATAATAATAATATATTTCTAAAGTAAAAATTTCTATAAATACGATTTCTATAATATACTAAAAATACTAAACTCAACATTGTAAATGCTCCTAAAGTTTTTTCTTCTAATTCTAAATTAAGTTGAACTGAGTTTTATAGTAAATAATTTAATAACCATTACAATAAGGAAGCTCAAGTTAAGATTAGGGTCTCAAACATAACCTAATTCTTTCGGATTGCTCGTATAAAGTTGGAAAACTACCTATTAAGTTACCATTCCTTAAAATGAACACTTTATATGCTGGTCCTGTAGCTTTGAGCGAATACTAGTCGTTTCAGTTATACCGATATCGGGGCTCACTAATTTTGTTTACTTATTCATTAAAATGGAGAGCGATGGTGGCTGAAAGCGAAATGCTTTTTATTAGATTTTTTTTATGGCAAACTGAATCATGGAGCGCGCAGTAAATGCTGAATATTTTTACTTCAAATCTGCACTGGTTTTCGCAAGTAAGGAAAACAAGCTACCCATTCGCTTCAGAAAAAAATAAATCATGTTTGAGTCATATTTTAAAGAACTATGGGTTAAAGTGTCCCAAAAAATCCACATGTACTACAACACACTTTAGACCCGAAATGAGAAGTTTTATTTCATAATATACATCTCTATATTAAGGCAATGTTACCAATTAACCAATGTTAAAAAACGGTGGGCGAACCTTGATGTAAATCGCTTTACTATTCTTTCAGAGCAATCAGGTCTTTCAGTGTCCACTGTTGAACATGACTCCTGTACATTGTCTGATCTATTCCTATCTTATCTAATGACATTTATTTGTTAAAACTTTTTTGTAAAAAATACTCTATTGCTTTAACAGTTATAATTGCTTATAACTGTTAAATTATGTATTGTATATTTTATGTAACACGATATTTTAAAATTGGCGGATAAACTCAATCATAAGCAGAAGAATACAAAACTTAGAGGAATATAGAGTGTATGGCAAATCATATGTTATTCTCAAATATTACAGCAGATTTACGTACAAAATGCAGCGGCCGCCGCCGCCCGCGCCGGAGCGAGATTTGACTGACTGCCGATTCGCATTCTGAATTATTCATTCCTACACTCCCTAAACTTTGCCCGTTCGAATGCTCCACCGAATATTGCTTTGTTTTATAGTTTATGAAATTTTATTGTAGACTTTACTTTTATTTTGTTTACTGGTATTTCATCGAATGCAACGTTGTGTATTGATTCTAGTTTTAGTTTGATATTGTCAAATTTTTCGTTGGCTAAATTACGAGTTGTGAATTGCTTAAATATTATTATTTTAAAAGTTTCCAAAATTCGAGTCGACTGTTAACGTTTCTTGAGTGAATCAGTTGCAATAATTTTATTTGCGTAACTTAATTATCTTTGCATACAAGAACCAAGTCGACATTCCAGTTGGAACTGAGAAAAACATCTTAACTTAATGTCTAATTTACCTGTTTCTTCATTTATAATAAATATTAATAATAACATAATAATAAATATTCAACAATACATATAAAGCACACAAAGAAGGAATTGACAGAATGACAGAAAATAATTACGAAAACTATGAGCAAGTTTTAATAATTGTTATCCAGTACCCTGACGAAAGGGTCTCCAGCTTAGCGTAATGCTGAATGGCTAAGGTAAGCATTCAGCGCTGATTTTCAAGTCTAGAGCTACTTACAAGTACCCACTAATTACAAAACCTACTACCCAAATCCATGATTTGGGTAGTAGGTTTTGTATTAAATAGTTAAGTTAGAATAAGTTAATGTTACAAAATTGACGCCATCAATGATACTATTGACTCTGCAGATACATACAAGATCATTATAGAAACTGTGATACAGCTAAATATGTTAATGTATCCGTTCCAATAATCCCAGCAGCCGATAAGTCAAGCCAGCCAGTTACGTGCCTCCCAACATCCGTTACCGACGCACAAATCGGTTCGTTTGCGAAGACAAATGACCGCAGTCTGCTAGCTAAAATATACACCGGTTACATTTTTAAAAATTACTTGAAAAGGAGTCGAAAATCCAATATCGGGGTGCAGACGCAAATGGCAGTTACGGGAACTGCCTCTGTATTTTTTCTTAACCCCTTCGACTGTAATCTAGATTTTACGCATAAAGAGATAGAGTTGAATTTGTTACGGGATATGAAAGGTATGTTTAGGCGGCACATGAAAAGTGATGCTTTAGTATATACTGATATTCGGCAATGCATTGTTGGCGCGCTTCAAGCGTGTCGCCCTAAAGTTTCATGCCGTCTGTTTTCCAACGTTTTTGTTCACTGCCAATAGAATTTTACGACACACAATTTAGCAATGTATGCTATGTCCATTGTTTGATTAGCGATCGGCACCCATCGATTTGAAGAACTCATCTTGTGATATTTAACGCCGCCGGTGGCATATCAGGCGCTTCGTTAGAGCGCCTTTTAGAATCTAAATTGCAGCTTTAAATTCGTAATTAAGATTAATTATCTTTGATAAGAGGTTCGAAACTACGTGGCAGCCGTGTCGAACCATCAAAAACCTGTTAATAATCGGAAGCAAGAACCAGCGGCGTCCGTTTATGAGACAACAATGTTTATATGGGAGAAGCTACTACGTATATTTGGAATACCACATGTCGACATATAAAAAAGTCGTACTTAATGGTAAAAAATTAAGGCAATTTAAACGGAGTAATGATGTAATAGATATATCTAATTAAAAATTCTTATGTATATTTTTTTAAATATTATGCAAGCAATACAATTGTTTTTTGTAAAATACACAATAACGTTACAAATGTTTCGAGAAGATTCTCTACTACAATGTATTGTCATTTATTTCTGATACCTCATTTATGCTACCTGAAAAAAATTAAGTATGTACTAAAGCATGTGCAGTGATTCTGTTTGGACTTTATGCCAATTAAACATTACAAATGGTTTTATTGCATAATTATGAATAATTTTAGTTTTACTGAATAATGGGTAATGTTCTGACGAATTGTTTAATATTAGGGGTTAAAGTATGAAATTGCCGATTTGTACTGAAAAATTAAAACTTGTTTTTTTCTAAAATGTAACATATTTATTTAATCAAAATATTTACCCTCATTATTTATACATTGTTGCCATCTAATCGGAAGTTCATTTATGCCTTTGCGATAGAACTCTGGGGATGTAGATTCGACAAACTGTGTGAAAGCATTTTGTACTGCCTCTTGGTAAGAAAATTTATTACCACGTAGAAAATTGTCCAAATCATGAAAAAAATGGTAGTCCGTTGGAGCAATGTCTGGCGAGTACGGAGGATGACGTATGGTTTCTAACTGCAGCTCTTGTAGAGTTACAACGGTTTCTCGTGCAGTGTGAGGTCTTGCGTTATCATGGAGCAATAATGGTGAAGATCGATTCACGAGTCGGGGCTGTTTCACTGCTAGTTTCGCCATCATTGTTCGAAGTTCGGCACAGTAAACATCTGCTGTTATTGCTTGACCAGACCTGAGAAAGCTATAGTGAATAACACCATGAATAGACCACCAAACAGTTCCCATTACCTTTTTGTTGGTAAGCTTTGCCTTAGGGCACTGTTGCGGCGTTTGACCTGGGGTCAGCCATTGCATTTTTCGCTTTCGGTTATCGTAAATAATCCACTTTTCGTCACATGTCACAATTCGATCCAATATTCCTTCATTTCTGTACCGATTCAACAAGGCAACGCAAGTTTCAACACGCGTTTCTTTCTGCAGATCAGTCAAATCATGAGGCACCCATTTTTCATCTCTTTTTATCTTATTGATTTGATGCAAATGAGTCAATATTGTAGGTAACGTAACGTTAAACTATTCCGCTAATTCCTGGGTAGTTTGACTCGGATCGGCTTCCACCATCTCCTTCAATTCAGCGTTATTCACCGGTCGGTGGGCGGTCTTTCACGTGGTTCGTTCTTCAAATCGAAGTTTCCATTACGAAAGCGTTTAAACCAAAAACGCACGGTTCGTTCATTAGCAGTCTCTTCTCCAAACGCAGCACTGATATTGCGAGCCGTTTCTGCCGCGTTAGTTCCGCGTCGGAACTCGTATTCAAAGATTACTCGGATTTTCGAAGTATCCATCTTTCCCGTCTAAGCTGAATAAAGAAAACAATTAAAAGTCGAAAATCAAATGTTGCACATTTTTTAAAACAAGAACCTCATAGGTATCATGTGAAAAAAGTTACACTCGAAAATCTCACACCATGAAGGTTTTATGTCAATTCAAAGTATCTATTACTATAAAACGGCAATTTCTTACTTTAACCCCTATTATAATTCACACCTCGGATTTCTACAACCGCACCTTCCGTTACAGAAGTGGCATTTCCTCGATACGGAGGTGTATCGATACCATCACGTGGGACCGCTTTCTCGTCCGCCTACTTCCCTATAACAAAATATATCTTTTCTTAGCCATCCACAGATACTCTTACTACTAGCACTCTTTTAATTTCCTGTGTTGAAATTGATTAGTTAAATCGCTTAATAAATGTGTAAATGCGATGAAAACGAGTGTAACGAGGCGATACCGATAATCTTCTTGAAGCAAAATGGTCTGACGCACAATCCTGATACGAACGATACGGTAAAGAATAGGGAATTTAAATTGAGACTTGTACAGTCGTCTCAATAAGCGAGTTGGCTGGCAACGTGCCTCGTAAATTGTTTGTTTTCTACGCACGCTGTGCGAAGTAAAAAATTTTTAGGTAAGAATAGTGAGGATGTTACTAATAATATCAATCGGATTGAATATTTAGATGGCGTATTCTACAATCGGCCGTGCGATATCAGTCGGCTTTAAAATAGTACCATCCCATCTCTTCCCGTGGGTGTCCTAAAAAGCGTCTAGGGGATAACAAACCCGCTACCACAAGCCCTAAGGAACTACATCACCACTAAAATACTGGACTCGCCAACCCACTTGGCTCGCGCACCCGCCTGCCTCCTGGTGTTGCAGGTGTCCATGGGCGTCGGTAACCACTTACCATCATCGTGGCCCGCCCGCTCGTTAGCCATCTATTCAATAAAAAAATCCCAGCTACGAGTATTCCCAAAGTCTTATCCACATTCATAACATTGTTGAAACTCACACTGTCGGTTACAGTTCGTAAATCTTAACTTTTGTCGACTATCTCGGCGTAGAAATTGTTTTAGTGTTGGCCGGTACACACCATGTAGCCACGTATCGTATCAATCTGTAGGTATTTGTCCGCATGATTTGCAAAACGAATCGATTTGATTTATACGTCTGGCTAGTTTCACTTGCGAACTTAGGCTAGGTCTGTTGTCTTGGGTATTTGGCAAAGCTGATAAAACTATACCTAGGTAGTCAATTCGTTAAACCTGTAGACAGACTAATTCTTAATTATCAAAAGACTTTTAAATAATTTAGATCTACTTTTGACCATTCAAAAGTGATTATTTAATGTTCTCTTTAGAACAATTAAAGTTCACAAAGGTCACACATAGCTTGGCAGGGTAAGCTGAATTTTATAGAAACATTTGCTTCTTATAGATTATTGGAAATAAGTATCCATTTTATTTCCATTAAAGCTAAATTGGAAAAATATAAATTATTAAAAATGGCTATAAGCAATCTTTACGGAGTATAAAGATTTAAGGAGTTGTAAGATTTTAAGTTATATGCTAAAATATTCATTACATTAAACTCCAGTTAACTATATTAAACCTAATGTTGTCCTATTTTATTAAGATGTCAGTAAAATTAAGTATCCCATTTCTCCGGGAAGTCAGTCTCTCTACATTCTGCAATTTATCAGGTGTATTTTCTTTTAAATCAGGCTATAACAAAAGGTAGATGTTCAAAGTTTAAATAAACATTGAAGTATATATTTTTCATGTTCACATTTAAAATTCAATTTATTTTGATGGCAAAGATGCGGGCAATGCCCATCGATAGTTCGTATTTATATTTAGATAACTATTAAACCAGTTAAAATCTGTTGTAAATCTTATTTAAAATGTCATGTGGTTTTTCAATGATATTTATTATGCGTACAATTCACGCCTCTGAATTGCTAGCACGTCTGA
Source organism: Sesia apiformis (assembly GCA_914767545.1). NCBI lineage: Eukaryota > Metazoa > Arthropoda > Insecta > Lepidoptera > Sesiidae > Sesia > Sesia apiformis. Next base: position 7,131,402 of record OU611958.1, read on the forward strand.
TTCAACACAAACCCTCATTTGTTGCATTTATATTGTACGAGTACGATATGGTTGCAAGAAAGAAAAGTGACGATTCTTTGTACAATTGCCTCACCTCATTTTTTCTTTTAGAGTATATATTTATTAATATTAAGCAATTGATTCAATATATATGTACATTATTAGCCTTACATTATACATTAAATAGTCGTTTCTTTGTTGGCCAACCTATGAAACAAACTACTTCGAGGAGGAACTAATCTTACTGAGTTAGTTCCAAGAATCAGTAAGACAAGGGGCCGGTCATAACTGTTTCAGAATTAATAAATTATAACCGATGGGGCAGATGAGTTCCCGAATGGAATCTGTTTGGAATAGGATTATTTACCATTTGCCTTGCACTTAAAAACGAGATAGTTTGACAGTTCTCTTTAGTTCTCTTCCATTTATATAAGAGATAAGGTCGGCGTAAATATTTATGTAATAAATACACAAACACAAACACAAATTTCGGGAAGTGTTAGAAAGAAGACATAGCCCCGAAAAAAAGAAGAAAAGGGAACAATCTCAAGGTACCTTGTAGTGTAATTATTCTAATTATATATATTTTATTTAAATTTGGGTGTCTCAGGCTGTTGCTGGAAACAATGTGGAGGCTCACGTCGAGCAATGGATACTAAAAGGGGTTCTCCTTCCTTTCTTGACAAAGAGTCGCTGCGCACAGTGCGCTCGTCACGACACTTTATACAGGGAACCCGAAAGTTGTGGAATGAACTGACTGGTGAAGTTTTCTCGCTACGCTACGACATGGGGTTCTTCAAGTAATCTGTGAACAGGATTTTACAAGACCGGCAGCCCATCCGCATCCCACTCGTGTTGCAGGTATCCATGAGCGGCGGTGGCCACTTACTATCACGTGGACCCCATGCCCGCCTGCCACCAACTGTAAATAATAAAAAAATACAATTTAAGATTACTCTAAATAAGTTCAATATGATACTGTCTGTAGCTGTAAGAATATTTTTATTAACTTTTACTTTGTAGTTAATGAAGACTTGGATATTTCTGTCTATTGGGCATATAACAATTCATGCTAGTTGTTGGTGCCAAAAACAAAATACCATCAAATAATATTGTCTCACACCGATCGGGTCGTGATCGTCTCCTATACCTAGACGACCTGTCTACGTCTGCCTGTGAACAATAGTTTGGCAACGTACCAAAGCACCGGGCGTCGGATACACTTCACACATGTGATATCGGCACTTAGTTAAATATTTGCACATGTATTGACGTGCGTAGGTACATTATTTTACTATGTATGTATGAACTACAATTATTTTTTTATAGAAGAGCGGGCGGGACGCATGGCGGGAAGTGGCCACCGCCGTCCATGGATACATGCAACACCAGGGGTTTGCGAGTGCGCCGCCGACCTTGCAGGATCCTATTTACAGCTAGGTCTCTTGAAGAACACCATGTCGTAGCTCAGTGAAAAAACCTCAGTTTGCAATTCATTCCACAACATTCGGGTTCGCGGTATAAGTGCCTGAAGACAGCACGGTACGTAACAGCTCCTTGTCAAGGATGGTTGCACCGAAGTTGGCATGGTAAAAATCCGATGGTAAAAAGGAAAAATCAAGATTTTGTTTCCTAGTTAAGTACGGTTTCTTCCTTCATAAATATATGAAGGAAAGAACCGTATTCCAAAACAATAATATATGTCAATGAAAAGATACGACATCCAATCTCATTGCTCAATTATCAAAAAAACATTAGCAGTCGATTGAAACTTTATACCATAGTCGCATAGCCGTAAACAGTACCCAGCCCTTCATCGTCCATTGCATTGGTGGACATGGGCCCCCTGGTGCACATCGTCTTGTGCACTAAAGTTATTAAAGTTGTATTAAAGTTGTTGTATTTCAAAAAATAAAAAATAAATTTCCATACAAAAAAAATAAAATTCTAACAAGGGTTCAATCAATATCTGACAAATTATTAACAGTCGATGCACAAGGGCTACGAACATTACAGACACACTGGCTATCTGCAACCTACACTAGTGTGGGTAGTCTTTAGATGAACAAAGTCTGTAAGTTCTTCGGTTTCCTGGACCAACCTGCCGGGTATCTGCTCCTTGTAGTGAACATCAATTCTCTCGGCAATTTTGTTTGACTACACGTCTTTGCATATGCATTTAAGGTTCCAGGATTACAGCGCTATTCTGCTTTAGGACATGAGAACACACAGTTTCTTGGTTAACTTAATATACGTATAAGGTAGAACGAACTTCTTCCTCCAGCACTATGTAGTGCTGCGTGACGAATATTATGTCCCAGAAGTACTTGGCCTACTGTTTTCTTCCATTTTGTGATTCTCTTATTAATAAATTACGATATTAATTTTAGATATAACAAAACACTTTAATATCGTAACAAAATTAGCCCAGTAGGACGATATTAGCGTGAACAAACAGACGGACAGTTTTTTCTAAATATGTAGACATAAAGTTAAGATGACACTTTAAGTGCATCTAAATCTGAAGCCAGTAAGCACTCACATCACAAGCAATCTGATGATACTTTGGCCTCTGCCCGCACCCTCAACTGTCAGATTCGGAGCGAGTCCGATCTCAAACGAATTCGTCACGGTGTCAGCACGAGTCATTCTGTTGTCTCATCTTTTGTCATAGGGATGTAGTGGTATCGATAAAATTCATTGATATTACAGTCTGTGCTTCATTAGGAAAATAACAACCCTAGAAATTTCAGTTGGCATAAGGGACAAATCACAACTTTTCAGGAGCGTCAGAAAATGTTTTTAAAAATAATCCTCTGTAACTCTATTTGTGTTATAGCTATAGTATTAATTTTAAGCCCTTAAGATCAAAACAATATTCTGTAACACTGACAAATTTACAGAGATTTTGATTAGAAAAAAATATGTTTTTGGCTCCTCGTGGAAAGTTGTGATTTACCGCTGATACCAATTGAAATTTCCATGGTCAAGATATCTTTTGTAAGTCGTGTGATGCAAAGGAATGCACGCGTTTTTTTAGGCTAGGGTTGGCCAACATAATTGCATACAAAGGTATTGTAAATATGCCTTAACATTAGTTTATTTTTCAACCAACAACCAGTGCAAGCAATTTACTATTATCTTGCAAAACATGAAATAAAACAATCAATAAAACAATTTACTTACTATATGTAAATGTATACATCTTTATATGTATGTAGAGATACATTTGTATACAGTAGAATACAGTAAAGGGCCTGACCGTGATGATATGTTGCCACCGCCCTCTGAAGAGTGCAGCTGCAGAATGTTACATATAGCCAAGGACATAATGAATTGTTGATTTTATTGTACATTCATTTAATTCTTAATATATAATAATGTTATCTACATAATTTAATTTCTAAGCGCTCGGAAACTATTAATTCTGACTATGAGAGAAATATATCGATTGTTGATTTGCACAACACTAAACATATTGATATCAACCATTGTCGGCTTTAATTTGATTAGTTGACGCCTCCTCCAATCATAGACGAGTAACGTAAGCGCAGGGTCGTGGGTCGACTTTAAAATATCAAATTTATGAGTTTTAAATTCGGCTACTTTATATTTAAGTTAAATTATTTGATTTTTTATTCTCTAAATACTCGGTGTGTTAGTAGTAAATTCTTGTGTCATTTTCGCACGCTTTTAATGAGACGAATATAATTTGGCTTGTATTTAACGAGCAGTAAAAAATACCAAATGACCAACAACTCATGATGAATAAAACAACCTATTTTTTAATAACTGGAGTATATAATTTTTAAACTATTCCCGTATATTCCCGTTTCGCAGGATTTCTACTTCTTTATTGTCAGCACCTAAACCTAAACCCACCTTCAAATTTGCTACTGTCAATTTATTGCTCATTCAGTATTTATTACTCATTTATTTACTTCTCGTATAATTTTAAGGTAAAACTTAAAAAAAATAGTTAAAATGTTTATAAGTTGTTGTTTGCGATGTAATTAGTCTAAAGCATGATCCAACACTTATTTATTTATTTTTTTGTCCTGTAAATAGAAAAACATTATATCTATACCTACATATAATACAATCGTAACAGAGCCCTGTCTGTAATGAAATATTTTTTGAAAATAATCGTTGCAATGTACTCTACGAATGATACAGAACTCAAAACAGCCATTTTTAGAAATTTTGTCTGTCTGTCTGTATGAACATGCATCACGCAAAAGCCACTGAATAGAATTTAATTAAACTTGGCGTAACTATAGCTTATAACCTGGGTTAACATTTAGAGTACATTTTAGGCCGATTCGTTATAAGTTCCCGAGGGAATTATGATTAAGTATGAATGTACAATATCAGCCATTACATAAAAACCACGGAATGGATTCTATTGAAACCAACTACAGGGATAGTTTATTTCCTGGTTCATCTCATAGGATACTTTTTATCAAGATCTATTGTAGGTTCTTTTGAGAATCATTGTCGTGATTTGTGCCTGATAATATCGAATAGCATTATGTTAGTACAAGCAGGAATTATAAAATAACAGGCGTCGTTGGACGTTGAGGATTTAATTTCGGATCTTTAGAATTCAAATACAGTGGCGAGATAGACCCGGTGAATGAAGCAACTGGTTAGCTACGACACTATACAGAAGAATATAAAAATAAAACATGAAAAATACAACTACGAGGGTAGTGCCCTTATCCTAAATAACATTTCTACCCTACCAATATTAATACTCCGCTGTACGTATGTGTTATCGCTGTCACTGTCCTGTCAGTGTGGTATGAATCTTATTAGAGTTACATACCAAACTTCAGCTACTGGCTGTGTTTTAGAACATTGTCATAGCATCTGTGATTGCTTAAGAATCTAAGGAGTATGGACATCCATCTATCAGATATGAGTGTCGTTTTTCCTACCATCACCCAATTTTCTCTCCTATTCATTAGCCGATTAGCTTACACAGGTTTATTGATCTAATAATAATAAACTAATATTAACTAATCACACTTTAAAGTCTAAAAGTCCACGTGAACGAAGTCGCGGGCACTAATAATTTTTTAATAAAGAACGAATAAAGATTATTTTCTAACAATTTGTAACAACAACGCCTCCATAACATAAAAGCGCACCATAGTACATAGTCTCGTACCAAACATTTGTGAAAATTTACCTTCTCGATCACTTTTACCAATAATTACGTAAAAAACATACCAATTGTTTCAGATATTTTCATTTGCGAGCTTTCTCTGCCATATATACCATAACATCAACCTGTGTCTCTCCATTGCTGGATATAGGCCTCTCCAAAGACTCGCCATCACACCATCTTCCGCTCTTCTCATTCAGCCCCTGCTGGTGACTTACTTTAAGTTGACGGTCATCCTCCCAAACGCAGGTTTCCCCTGGAAACTATATTCCTGGAAACACTCATATCATGTAACAATCAATATTGGTAACTTATTGACATATTTTCGTTCACTATCAAGTGGACCGCAGGTTTTACAAGCACTATACTTCCGGGAAAAGAAAATACAGGAAAACATTTCTAAACTTTTCGACACAAAGTTGTTTATCTTCACAAGTGTAATCTTGAAGATCTCAAATAAAGAAAAAGGACAGAAAGAAAAACAATTGCAGAACACTGCAAAACAAAATATTTCAAGCAAGATGTGTATATCGCATTAATATATTTATGGTTTCTGTCAGACAGGTAATGGGATGAAAACACCACGAATGTTACTCATAGCAATAACTTGGGAGAAAACACAAATAAAAGTAATGCAATTTAGGGTTCTACCCACCCCTTGAAAGCGAGTCGTGCATAAAAGAGCAGCTTCCTTCAGATATATTGAGAGGTGCATTCCGATTCATTATTGCTAATAAATTGCGTTATTATACACCTATATTTTCTGCCAAGATTTTATAAAGGCCTGTTAAAAAAGAACCGTCTATTGATTTAATCGACCAATATTTTGCTCACTTTAGTCTTTGAATGGTAAGATTCTATAGTTACACAGTTTATGGAATTTATCTGTCTTATTTTAGGACAATAAATATAATTATTTGGATAATTTTATGTATATAATTACATTTCTGCAGGAATCCTTAGATTACACCTTTTTCCGTCTATCACCGCTAAAATTGTTACCTGAGTTCGAAGTCAGTACATATTTAAGGCATTAAAAAATTATTTTACGTAGGTGTGCAGTTTATCAATGATAATCGTGAAAACTTTGTAGGGTATTAATCTCTTTTTGTAAATACCTACGAATAAATACAAAGTTAATTTTTATTTTATTTTCATTTATTAGTTAATTCTGAAAATACTTCTCTACTATTGGATGGTGACTGTAAGTTCTACGCACTTGTCTCTGCCTCTAGCTGTTAACAAAACGGTTTTTTTTACTATTGTACGTCTGAATTCAGTAGGTACCTATGTGCTTAAAAATCCACTGAGATGAATTTTAAAGCACATATTTACATTCCGTGAAATTATGGCAACACATTGCTATTCTACACGTTCTTCATTACTTATCTTCAAACGCATCGATACGCAACATTTATTACCCTGCAATATCCCAATATCATTTTGCTATTACCTATATACAATCAAGGATGTTACCGCAATGGCTTAAGGCCTAAAATAAACTAACGATATGTTTTTATAGGTGCAAATATAAGTTTGTTTGCGAATGTCTAGAGCCGTTCTATCACGTCAAAACAAGGAGCGGGGGGAACAATGTATTGCAGTTGGCAATCTTAATGCCCTTTCTACAATATCTTTAGTGCGACGCCATGCGATATGAGTAATGTGTCATACGATCGCGCCCTTCTATCTACAGGGGAAACTCCTACTTTGACGAAGTAATATTTCGCAGTGAAAGAATGTCGAGATCACAATTGTTTTTGAACATTTGATACGTAAAAAAACTTGATATCGCAATCGTTAGACGGTGGAAAACACCATCGATCTCGATTATGGTATATACCTACGTACATACATATTTTTGTGTACAAAATCATTGAATATTTTATGCCTAAATATTTCCAGTACAAAATGAAGCTTTCCATGAAATTTTATTTTAATAATTGCTTCTGACATGAACACAATTAAAATAAGCAATCGATAAAAAACTTAACAAAAATTTCATGCACTGTGATTTCATTGACAGCGTGACTATCCTTTCGTCCTTTTTCACCTTTATTTAGGTAAGTAGATGTACGTGTACAGTATCCAGCGATATATACTGCACATCGTGAATGAGAAAGTGAAAATCGGATTCTACTATGTAATACAATGCGTGGCGAATTGTATGAAATACAGGTAATACAGGTACTACTATGTAATACAGGGGCCCTAAGCACGTGCTTATATGTTAATCCACCACTGCGTTTAGGATACACTGCGTGGAATGTAACAAACAAAACCTCAGGCGATGGTGCCATATTCACCTCGAGCAATGGTGCCCGTGTAGTGTCGGCCGGTTTAAGAAAGCACCGCACAGTTCTTCCCGTGAGTGTTATAAAAGGCGACTACAGGAACTTAAAGCAACTACCACAAGTCCTGAGGGACTACATCAGCCCAAAAAGAAAAGACTCACCATCACGCTCTCCAGCGTGGCATTTTAAGGCCATATCTCTCTCATGGACAGGACAATGCGTTAGGAGCCCCGTGTCCAACTATGTATGATAAAAGAGCTGGTTACCGTAAATAATTCGGTATTATTTCAGAGCATTTCAATACAATTCTGCTTCGCGTTTGTAAAGAATTCGAGCGAGATTAAGAGACGCTAAAGGGCCCTAGCATTTTTCCTATCAACTTTAATTGGCGTCATAATGCCCGACAAAGGAGTAAAACATTTTATTTATTTGTTTACCCGCCATAGTTGTAATTAACCGTTGTTACGGCCACAATCCCTCCCGCCATTAGTTGATTGTCATCCAGCAGTTTCAACGCTTTATTGCTATGACTGTTGTATATTTTATTGGGTTCGACGTGAAAACTGCTCAAAAACACTGATAAAGGGGCGTTTGAACGTTTGTGTGTCCAAGTGGTTGATTATTTGCGGGTCGTACATCTAAGTTTCGAGTGACAAACAGTGTGTGTTTGGACTATTCCTGAAGCCTGAAGCCCGAAACCATAGATTTTATTCATATAATGTTACATATTTTATGTGAAATCATCATTTTGTATGGAAAATTTAGTAAAACTCTTAAATATTAATTGTTTTGCAAAAAATGATTAGTGAAATTGTCATGACAATTACCTCAGAATCATGAGTGGAATCTATGATTTCAGGGCTCTGCAAATTGACGAAAATACTCTATATATATATATAGTTAAGATATTGTTGATATTGTTGTCGGCAGCTAGATGAGCAGACCAGATTACCAGTGTAAATTTTGTTCCTTAAATTTCTACTTGCAAGCTCATCCTATTTCATCTTTGCGGTTAGTAAAGAAAACGTTACATCCACCTATGCTTATATATTTTTTAAGATACACCAACATTATTTACACCAAAATGTAGGTATATGTGACAAAATCATTGATTCAACATATGCATTTGTTAAAGTATTGCACACGCAATACTTTAACAAATGCATGTCTACAGTTTCAACACAAAAGGTATGCGACTATATTAAAATATAATCAGATTAAAATTAGATAAGGATAAATACAAATACAAATAAATAAAGAATAGACTACAATTTACTATGGTAAATTAAACAATTTAATTGAATAAATACGAAAACGGAAACTACACTGCCGACATACAACCCATCTAGAACCCATAAAGAACCCATGTTCGATAATGAGGTGCAAACATTCATAATTTCTTACAACTGAAAGATTGGTGATAGCCTAAGGTTATTGACGCTCCCTATGATATACCATACCATGTCTCTCGATTGCTGGGTATACGCATCTCTCAAGGCTCGCCACCTCACACGACCTTCACCTCTTCTCAATTCAACCACTCCTCTCATTCAGCTTCTTTACAAACTTCATCTGTCCACGTGGCCGAAGCGCGTCCCACACTTCGCTTCCCGGTATGTGACCTCCATTGAGGGATTTAAGGCCTACAAACCTCTCATATCAAACGTTTAAATATACCTACTGATAAAGACTTAAAATATGCGCAGTATTTTCCACCATATCACAAATTATCTCAAGATATGTAACGTATATTAATATAACGACTTTAAACGAGCCCTCCACGGGGCATGAAAAAAATGTGAGTACAAATACTTGTATTCTGGGGGTGGCTATTTAGGGTAGGAAGCCAATGTTTTGGTTCGGTGCGCGAATAAAAAAATGCATGGGCACACTGCAATATTTTAATATTAACTGTATTATGGGGTGCAGGGCGATGCAATTTTGGTTTATTGTGGTACATGTTAGAAATAATATAGATGCGATTTTAGTTTTTATGAGACGGAATCACAAACGGAGAATTATAATATAATTTTTAAATTATTTGTATAATAATACGCACATAATTTATCTACTTAAGGAGAATTTACAGAGAAAAACATACAGTAGATATTATATTACTTTAATAAAATAAACAGAATTAGTATCAGTCGATTTTCTTAGATATATATTTCTCACCAAGAACATAAAAATCGAATTAGGTACTTGTTCAGCGCCAATAGCTGCGAATAACTAAGAATTATTGTGAATAATTTAAATAAAGCACAATTTTCATATATACGATTTATCAGAATTTTATTATAATTAGAGTATTACTTTATTTATAATTACACTAAAACCAAAACTCAGACTAAAATACATCAGGTAAACCCACGTACAAAGAATAATTTTAAAGGTATCCCATCATATGAAAGGTAGGTACATATGATCATGAAAAAACCCCTAGGTAGGTACTTAAAAGATTACTTACAAAGTTTAGTTGTATATTTCTGACCATTCTATTATTTAATTAATCAAAAATCCCATTAGTAAATCCCATTTAATCAAAAGACGCCAAAAGTAAATTTAAAAAAAAAAAACGGATTTACAAAAACTGAATAGCGTTTGAAGTTGAGTCTATACTATTACCGCCTTTCACCCACATTATAACATAAAAAGACCCATACACATGGAATGTACACTCTGGGGGGGCAACATTGGTTTGCACTTCGATATTAGACTATTATTCGGCTAACCCTCTTTATTAAAAAACCAAAGGCTATTTGTATGTATTTATGGCGATCCCTGTCAACGGGGCAGAAACTCCCAATAGATTAATTTTGTTAAAACACTTCGACTATCAATGCCTCTAAAACCTAGGGACCAGCCAGCCCAGCCCTCTGGTGGAAAATTCCAATAAATAAAATCTGTAGATTTTTTTGATTAGATGCATGCGAAAGTAGTCACGTGCCATGGAGTTTTTCGCAATAAAAACGTAATGGACAGTATTAAAATAAGTGCTACGCTACGCTTTTTAAAAAGAATTTTAACAATTTATTTGAAACGTATTAGAACTTCCCTATTTCAATTAAATTTAAAAGGAACATCTTTTTACTCGTATTTTAATAAAAGGGTATTGTAAATGGAATTTCTCCCAATACTTATTTAAAATGATAGGTATTGAGACAGATTTTCATTCATATACACTTTGGATATTAATCCTTTTGAGATGTAATGAATAGATTATATTAACTATATATACTTATTTAACCATATACACTGTGTAACCTACTTTTGTACTTATTTAAGGTATGATCCATTGGAAATATAGTCAGTATTTACTCAACAGTCTCGGCTTTCATTCCTCTCTCTGGGCACCACATTACATGGCGACCCTGCCTAAAGTAGATTCACGGGCACCGGTATTCTGACACCGTTCGCCGCCGCGTCGCCGACCGATTACGTATATGGACAGTGAATGATAAACATCGTGTTCTCGGGACAATGCAATCATCGGTTGATAAAATGAATTATATCAAAACTTCTGGCAGCGACGCTAGTGAACTAAGAGTGAGCTTCGAAAATGGGGAAACAGCAGTCTAAAGAAGAGAACATCGTGATAGCGCAAAATGCAGCTGGGGGCACAAATGATGCACCGATTGAGGAGTTCCGATTCCATATGAAAACAACCAGCATCCTGTTATGCGTCATAGTACTCTGCCTGGTTTTTGGAGTCCTGTATGGAGCATTCCGGATATATCGGAAATGTCATTTAAGGTGGATACGACAGGAGTTTGAGCTGAATGCGAGTGGCAGCAGGGTGCGACGGCTTTCCTTTCAACGGCGCCAAGGTTACCCCGATTTGAAGATCAATGATAACGCAGTGTAAAAGTGTTAAAAATGCCTATAAGCGTATAAAATAGGTGTCGTGTGAAGTGAAGTGCGGTTACATAAATATGCGTATTTCTTTTTCGCGTACATCGTAATTTCGGCAAGTTGATGGACATTATTTAGTGGACTGTAACCTTATTTACTAACGTATAATTAATATTATTATTACTTAAATAATAGTAAACAAAAAAAAAAAAGTTAAGAATATTATCCTAACTTATGTATACTCGTGTATTATTAACATGTTACAGTTCTTGTTAATATGCGGAGGATCCAGGGTTCCAAACTTATACAGGTATGTTAATACTCTATAATGCATATTAAGTATTTTTAAACTCTATGGCAACATTTTTAAAGAAATTATAAGAGGATTTATTAGTAGTAAGACAGTATTTAATTAAAATAGGACCTGCTAGATGACAAGGTAAAATATTGCAGACAAAGTTAGACGAAGCTAAATTTATTGTTGCACAATATAATAATTATATAGGAAGTATTGACAGGAAAAGCTTAGGAGAGGACAAGCTACTTCTTTTTGAAAAATATTGTGGGGATATTAAGAAATTGTTTGATGAAATAACTGAGTTGTGTCGAATTTCAGAGGGTTCTAGTAGTTTTTCAACAATGGATAAATTCGACCTGAAAGTAGCTTTGAGCTTATTGCCAGTGATGAATGATGAGCTTTCCAATTTACGACAACTTATCGATGGTATTGAGTACTATAGTTCGGTTCTTAATGCTGAGTCACAGACGTATTTAATATCTTTTGTTTTGAAAAGCAGACTGTCGCAGTCTGCTAAGCTAAAATTAGCAACAAGATACGACACTGTACCTAATCTTTTAAATGATATGAAAATGTTACTTTTGCCAAAGAAATCTACAAGTGCTTTGCAAAAACAATTTTTAAATTGCAGACAAAATGATGCGTCTATTGATGCTTTCGGAAAAACCTTATCCGAATTATTCGCTGACCTTACAATTTCTCAATCTGAGGGAAATGTTGAAAAATTTAATATTTTAAAATCTATAAACGAGAAACAGGCAATTCGGCAATTTAGCGACGGATTAAGAAATCGTAGGATTGGCACGATTATTACGGCTCAGAGATTTGAAAATTTAAAAGATGCGATTCAGGCCGCAATTGACGAGGACGTTTCAGGTTCAAGTTCAACAGCTGAAGTGTTAACACTAAGGCATAATAATAATCGTTTCTATAAAAACACTTCCAGGCCCTCTTCTCATCAGAACACTCCAAGAGGTACATACAACACTGATCGTTGGCGAGGCAACCCTAGCTACAACGGGCGACAGTCGCATACCAGGACCAGACAAGGGTCCCAGCAGCCTCAATTTCAGCCACGGGGAGTGCCCCAGGGCAGAGCGCCATATCAAGGTAGAACTTATAATAATCATTCTAGGGGTCGTAGACCATTCAGAGGACAGATTCGGACAGTAGTGACTGATGAGTCACAGCCTCAATCGAGTTCATCCACTCGGAAGTCGGAACCTGAAAATGATTTTTTTCGTGCCTATAACATATAGTATTTTAGCCAGCGATAGTAGTTACTACATAAAGTTATGTTATAAAAACAGACACGCGTTTAATTGGCTCATAGATACGGGAGCTTCAATTTCGGCTATAAAACATAAGCATGTTTTAAATTTTGACATCCCAATCAACAAAGAAAACATAACTATAAATGGTATAGGTGGAAAAGTACAAGCTATCGGATATGTATGTTTACAGTTGACAATACACGGGCAGTGTATTAGTCATAAGTTTTATGTATTTGACACGCTACCTTGTAAGTCGCACGGTATTTTAGGACAGGACTTTTTAGGAAAGTATGGAGCGGTGATTGATATGAAACATAATAGTCTGTCATTATGGATCAGTGAATCTAAACAAATATCTTTGCAACTGATAGACTCGTGTAGTAATTTATTGTCGTTACCTGCCAGATCAGAATCAATTCACTTTATTAATACCAGTTTAACAGAAGAATGTGTGGTATGTACGAAAGAAGTGTGCGAGGGCGTATTTATTGCGAGTACGTTAGTACATCCAATCAATGGCAAAATACCAGTTCGAGTATTGAATTCGACCTCAAAAGATATAACTTTATCTGAAATTAAACTTAATATAGAAAATTTAAAGGAATATAATGTTTGTAACTTTGATAAAACCGAGAAAAATGCATCGCGAGTTAAAACACTATTGTCAAAATTGGATTTAAGTAATTTAAATAAAGAAGAAAGAATTAATATAGAAAGTTTATGTGCAAAATATCCCGATATTTTTTATTTGGAAGGGGACAAATTATCAACCACTGATATTTATCAACACTCAATTAAAATAAAACCGAATATTCATCCTATTTTTTCAAAACCCTATCGTTTGCCTCATGCTTTAAAAAATGAAATTAATAACCAAATTGATCAAATGATGAAAGAAAATATTATTGAACCATGTCAAAGTGAATGGTCCAGTCCAATCTTGTTGGTGCCAAAGAAAAGTGACCAAAATGGAAACAAAAGATGGCGTTTGGTCATAGATTACAGGAAACTTAATAACAGTATACATGATGATAAATTTCCACTTCCAAATATAACGGAAATTTTAGATTCGTTATCGGGTTGCATGTACTTTTCTCATTTAGATTTACATCAAGGTTACTATAATGTAAGCTTAGACCCAGATAGTCGCAAGTATACTGCTTTTTGCTCCGGACAGTTTCAGATGACTAGAATGCCTATGGGATTAAAGACCAGTCCTAGTTCATTTTCGCGTATGATGACTATGGCGATGACAGGGTTAACATACGAAAAATGCTTGGTATACCAAGACGATTTAGTCTGTTATAGTAGGGACTTACCTAGTCATATTAAAAATTTACAATCCATTTTTGAAAGATTACGTAAAGTCAATCTAAAGTTAAATCCTCAAAAATGTATTTTCTTATAAAAGGAACTACTTTATTTGGGTCATATTGTGTCAGCAGAGGGCGTTATACCAGATTCTGATAAAATAGGGGTTGTTAAAGACTACCCAGTTCCTACTAAGGTCGATGAAGTCAAAAGATTCGTGGCCTTTGTGAACTATTACAGGAAATTTATTCCTAATTTTGCTACAAAAGCACATGCATTAAATAATTTGTGTCGGAAAAATGTAACTTTTAAATGGGATGAGGAGTGCCAAAAATCATTTGAATTATTGAAACGAAATTTAATATCCCATCCTGTATTGCAATACCCTGAGTTTTCGGAGTCTAATCAATTTATTCTACAAACAGATGCATCAGGATATGGCGTAGGTGCAGTTTTGTGCAACAGCGACGGCAGGCCTGTAGCCTATGCTAGTCGTAGTCTTAATAAAGCAGAAAAAAGGTACCCGACGATTGAAAAGGAACTGCTTGCGATTGTATGGGCCGTAAAGCATTTTCGTCCATATTTGTATGGAAGGACATTCAAAATTCAGACTGATCATAAGCCACTTATCTACTTATTTGGAATGCGAGATCCATCTAGCCGTTTGATTAAATTTAGATTAACATTAGAAGAATATGATTTTATACTTGAATATTTGAAAGGGAAGAATAACTCTGCCGCTGATGCACTTTCACGTTTGCATTTAACTTCGGAGGAGTTGAAAGAGATGAATCAAACGGTGATGAATGTAATGACGCGTGGCCAGATGGCTAGGCAACAACGGGATGCTATTGTTTCTAAGAACAATTGGCCTGATCAACCAAAAGTTGTAGAAATACATAGCAAACCGAAATATTTCACGGAATTATGTTTCATAAGCGCTTATGAATTAAATCGATATCGTAAATTGAATGAGATAACGCACGAGAAGGGATGTTTGAGTTATGTACCCTCAATGAATATTATTTTTATTAATTTAGCGTCTCGATCGCAACTGTCGCCAGGCGAATTTGTGAGAGAGCTAAATATATTTTGTGGGAAAATAAATATAAAAGAAGTATACTTCATTAAAACTGAGAAAAATAATAAATTTGTGGAAAAATTAATAAATGAAGTAAATAACATAAGTAATTGGTCCGGACCACGTATATGTATTTTACGGGGAACAAAGAGAATAACTAATAAAGACGATAAGCTTGTAATTTTAAACGATTTTCATATATTACCCACAAGTGGCCATGCCGGCATAAGACGAATGGTAAATAACATAAAGAAATATTATTTTTGGCCAAAATTAGAAGCTGATGTTACAGAATTTATAAAAAGGTGTGACAAATGTCAAAAACAAAAACATTCCTCACATTATACTAAAGAGCCTATGACAATAAGTTCAACGGCAAATTCGGCGGTTGAGAAGATATATTTAGATATAGTAGGGCCGTTAGATAAAGATTACGATAATTATGTGTACATTTTAACTATACAATGTGAGTTGAGTAAGTATATTGAGGCTTACCCATTAATGTCAAAGGGGTCAAGTGAAGTAGCCAGGAACTTTGTAAATAATTGGATTCTTAGGTATGGTATCCCGAAGGAGATAGCTACAGACAGGGGAACGGAGTTTTTATCGGACACAATGAAAGAGGTTTGTAAACTTTTGCATATTAACAAGCTGCAGTCTACCGCATATCATCATCAAAGTGTCGGTGCCTTGGAGAATTCGCACAAACATTTGGGTAACTATTTGCGAATACAGACAGGAAAGCACCCAGAAGCTTGGAGCACATGGCTTCCATTTTGGTGTTTTTCTTATAACACTGCGGTACATACAGAGACTAAGTTTACTCCCTATGAGTTGGTGTTCGGTAAGAAATGTATTTTACCATCTAATTTGCAATCAGCACAAGTAGACCCATTGTACAATTTTGATAATTATCCTTTAGAACTCAAATTCAGAATACAAACGTCACAAAAAGAGGCGCGAGAAAATTTAATAGCTAGTAAATTGAAAAGAAAAGATAAATATGATCGTAATATTAACCCTGTAACTTATAAACAGAATGATTTGATTTTAATAAAAAATGAAACTGGAAATAAGTTCCAAAACATATATTCAGGTCCATACAAAGTAGTAAGGGAATGTTCACCCAATGTAGAAATAATTAAAGATAATAAAAACTATGTTATTCACAAAAACAGAACAAAAATGTATTTTGAACCAATTACCTAACAATTGTATTAAAAAAGTATGTGGGTATTAATTACTTACTTCTAAAGTTTGTTAAGACAATAATTATTATGATATGACATTATACTGTATTAACATTCGTAATATAAGCTAAAATAAAATAAACTGTTAGTATTATTTTATTTATTTTATTGCGGTGGAGATGAGATGTAATGAATAGATTATATTAACTATATATACTTATTTAACCATATACACTGTGTAACCTACTTTTGTACTTATTTAAGGTATGATCCATTGGAAATATAGTCAGTATTTACTCAACAGTCTCGGCTTTCATTCCTCTCTCTGGGCACCACATTACACTTTAAAGAGAGTGGCATCGTAGGATATTTGCGCAAGAAATATGCCAATAATTGTCGTCTTTCGTCTCGAACACAACATGACATAGCTGTTGTGTTTGACAGACGAATATCTTTCTAGTTTCTACCAAGAAATTGATAAATTATATGTACCTGTTTTTATTGAAAACAAATAGTCCGCCAGTGTACCTAGTTATCAAAATGTAAATGGACTTGCCAACAAACATATTCCTATAGTTTTCAAAAAAAATCGTTTATCACATATGATAAGCATGACGTACTTCACTGTAGAATTTATGAGTTCTCTGTTCCATAAAGAGTGTCGTTACTCCTTTTTAAAAAGATTTATGAGAATCCAATATGACCAAGTAGCCAAGGCAAGCCTGTTACGCAAAAGGTTCCTGGCTTGATTTCCTGTCAGGCAAACATTTGTTTAAAGACATTTTCATTCAAATCTAGATAGCTAGTGTCTGTCTTTGGGCATATCTCTAGATCCATGAAATATGGAAAAAAAAATAGAATGCTAGTAAACTAGCATTCTATTTTTTTTTAGTAATAGTTTAGTAATAGTTTTAGTAGCTAGCATAGCTAGTAAACTAGCCTAAAGGCTAGTGGCGCTACTTAAACATATTAGGTATAAATGAAAAATCAGATTAATAGCTATTAATACCTAATATGCCTCGTCAATCAAAATAAAAAACAAAAACCATTTATCGCACGTGCGTATTTACTTTCTGTGCGCATCCGTCACGGGCCGACAATAACTACCCCGAGCAGTCAGATAAAAAAATCAGATAAAAAATCAGAAACATCGCAAGACTAAAACATAAAACTCAGTTATTGCGATGCCAGTTTGCGGTGGCAACATACTGCTATCTGATGTCAATAAATAAACGCACGTTTAAAGCGATATTATGCGCATACACGACGTCTACGTTGTTATTGTTTGATAACAACAGAACTGCAGTTATTGCGTTTTGAACTACTATCTATGTGTTTATCGTAGCAACTGGCGATACTCGAGAGAATTAATACTCTATATTGGTTATAATTAGGGCCCGGATTTATATGTAAATACATATTTTTAATTTAAATGGTTTTCGTTCTTAATTTTATTTTCTACATAAATTATGATATTTGGATCGTGAAAATTTAATTTTTATTTTCCATATTTTTCCATATTTTTCCATATTTCAAATATAAGTCCATACTTTACGAAAAAAAATTAAATAATCCATATTTTCATCAATCCACGTTCAGCAGCGCTGTGAAATGTCCAAAAACAGGTAAGTATTACGTAAGGATTTGGTCTACATTAAAAGCAATTATTGCTTTTTATCCCACCAGATAAACGCACTCGAAAAATTTTCCACTTCACTAAATCATAATTTGAAGATTATCGAAGCAATCGAAAAGAAAGTTTTTAAAGCAGAAGGCCCCGTTGCTGAAGTAGCTAAACAAAAATTAAGCTATGTACTGGAAGAAAATAAAGGATTTCATACGCTAAAAAAAATTAACAGCATGCTGTGCGGAACATTAGACGGCAACCTAGACGTGTCCTATTCACTTGCAGAATTATGCAAATATACGTATGCTCCAATCACATCCTGTGATGTTGAAAGATCATTCAGCCAGTACAAAGCATTATTTCGTCCAAACAGAAAGAGTTTTAATTTTGAAAATTTAAAGAAACACGTGATTATATACTGCAATTCAAATAATGTTAATGAAACGGAAGCTGAGTAAAATTGTATAATACTTTTTGATTTTTCGCAATAAACAGTGTTTTTTTGAAACTATTGTTATTTTTAACTACATATTTTTCCCATATTTTAGATTTTTCGG
Source organism: Sesia apiformis (assembly GCA_914767545.1). Taxonomy (NCBI): domain Eukaryota; kingdom Metazoa; phylum Arthropoda; class Insecta; order Lepidoptera; family Sesiidae; genus Sesia; species Sesia apiformis. Next base: position 7,150,056 of record OU611958.1, read on the forward strand.
TCCATATTATATGTACATATTTTGTAATTTTTAATACATATTTATCCGAGCCCTAGTTATAATTAATTTAAGAATATTTAGATTTAAATACATGACATAAACAATACAAAATACTCGCCGACGTCTAAGGTGCGAATAGTCTAAAAGAAATTACAATAATTATGGATCCATTGGTTGTTACGATTTTGAAAAGTGTTTTAAAAGAGTGTTATTTTAAAAGAAGAGTTGGCCGATTTGCGACCTGGCCACCAGATGGTAAGTGGTCACTGCCGCCCATGGACATCTACAACACCAGGGGGCACCGACCCGTGCGATATCGATTTTGCAGAATCCTATTCACAGCTTACTTGAAGTGCCCCGTAGCTTAATGCCAGAATGACATTTCAAGGTCATACAGGTACCTCATGCACAACACAATATCCATGAGGAGGTCGATGTTCAGCGGTGGATGTTAAAAGCGCTGGTTACGATTACAATTTCTACTTTTCTTACTAAGTATACGAGTATTATATCTAATATACTTTTAACAGTTTTCTGTCGGAAAAAGTATTTTTTTGCAATTCTAACTAAAACGCTAGAAATGTCGTCCCTGTAAAAATAGATTAGAGTCGTCAAAATAAACACTTTCATTTCCCCGTGAAAATTTTATTAAACGCTAAAAATGAGGTGGCACGAAGAGTGACTTTGTTTAAGTTATATAAAGCAGAAAGAAGGTTCTGTATATAAAAAAAACTTTATTTATAAAAGTTATTTTCTGCTTTTGCGTAGGTATCTATTTTATTTCAACTCTAGAATTAAAAAGTATTGTCAATAAATAGCAAAAACTTTTGTGTTGTCTGTATGCTCATACAAAAAATGACGAGATTAGACCGACTCTCGACTCTTCCAAAATCTGAGAGAGTATTAGGGTCCGTAGTGTTGATATTCCCAATAAGGTCAAATTCCGGAGTCACCAGGAGAACAAAGCCCAACTGCTTGGTGTACTGAAGAGAGCGAAGCGATACTTCACTCCGTACCAACGCTTGTCGCTTTGTTCGCAATGCAACCTGGACTCATTTGACTTCATCCCGGCTGTCCCAATTGTCGACGACCCCACTTTCTCAGTCGGTTTAGAATCGCTCAGTGTTCGAAGAGATGCAGCATCTCACTGCGTTGTCTACTGTCTGTATAGTGTTCAATGTTCTAAAAAGCTGTTCAATCTGATACCAATTTCGGATTTTTATCATCACATCTCTCGTCACGGAAGGATGGTTCATTCACACTTCCTTGACAGAGAGGACGCTATGGTGAATGATGGAGAAGGCGCTATACAAAAACAAAAATCGTCGATTCTCTCTTGCTCATTTACGGCATGCCTCTCTTGCATGAAAGGAGCCCAAAGAAGATCCCATTGAGTAAAGTCTTTACTTTCCATTCCATCCCATCCTCCCCAAGATATAATGCGTTGAGGAAAACTTCATTTTGTTACTTCGTTTTTTTCAACTCTTCTTCCAAATTCATTTTAAATTCCTTAAGTTAGACAACGTCAATGTTTTTCATTCTGAACCTACCTACGACCAGGTGAACTGTCTCTTCATCTGTCCTCGACTTTCCCTCGTATCTATTAGTCTAGGTTATAAACACTAGTTAATCAACACTACGAAACTAGGTATATTTTTATGAAGTTGATTATCTCTATAGGTGCGTACAACGGTCATAATTTATTACTAACTTTTAGCGTTTATTACAAATATGGAACCCTAGAAAAAGGTGACAAGCAATGAAATGGCACTTAGCGCGTCGCGTTTAGCAGTTGACAAATTAGCCAATTCTTTTTGCCCTCCGAGATAAAGCCTTTTCATAACCTCCAGTCTTATTACCACCGCCCGACGCTTATTGACTTTAATTTTCTACTCTGTTGACGTTTCCAATGATATATATCTCCGGCGGAATGGTGAAAATGGCCCTTCGCTTTTTCAAATAACAAGCGGAACCCCATCAATCGTCGCTGTCACTCATTTGCACGGTCCGTTTTGGTGAAATATTAGAGTTATCTATCGGGAAAATCACGCCTGCAAAAACTACTTGGACGTAGGAAAACAATCTTTCACTTTGATTATTTTTCTATTGTAAATAATAGAGGGAGGTTATGAGAGGTTTCTGTTTGAGAGTTGGACGGCGCGTGGCAGCCTCGGGGTCACTGAGATTTTTTTATACTTGACATGTTCAATATTTGGTATAGGTAAGGAATCTATTTTCGGTTGACTTTGATTTGTTGAGTAACTACGACATATGACTTTTATATACAGCAATAACTTATACTTATTGTTTTAAGAATGAAATATAAATTTGTTTTTCGATAAAACAAATTATTTAACAAACTTTATACAAAGTGATGGGTCACGGACAACTTTTCATAGGCGTCGAAGTGATTTACAGTTGAATGCTAAGGGATAAAATAGTAAAATGTAAAAAAATGTAGATTATATTTATAGGCACCAAATATATATATAAAACCACAATCATTTCTTTATAATTTAAGACATATTGAAATATTTCAAATAAAATATTAGTATACGTTTTATAACAATAATCGACTTGACATTTTACCTACCTATCATCATCATCCGTTTAATATAGGAATTATGAGAAGTCATCATGCGCAAGCGTTGTGTCTCCATAATGGGTCGCGAGCGAGCTAGCACCAACACCATCCTGAGCGCATTAGCGGACCGATGGGACCTTCGATCCTGGGGCATTGGATACGACTGCATGCAGTCAGGTAGATGCGCCCCGATCTCGGACAAGCCGATCGGTTACCGCTAGTTGTTTTATTATTATTTTAGCCTTATTTATATATTAGTACATGTATACTACCAATAGTTCATAAGTCTGTTACTAACAAATATAGATATTCTATGTCCGAAATAAGTAACAATTATTATTAACTTTTAAAGAAAAAGCTAAAACTTTTGACATAAAGTGTAACTGTATTAAACTATGAAATTCTGCATTAAATAAATAAAAAGAAAATGATTTTCTATTAAAACTATAGAATTGTATTAGTCCGATATCTCTTAGTTCACATACAAATTAAAGGAACACTTAACATCTAACTGGGAAGAGGAAATTCTTCAACTTTGTCGTTGACAAATTCGAGGCTCAAGGATCACCCCACAAACTTCGGATGCATGCTTTATGTAAGTGGTATTGATGCGAGCTATACATCGGCTTTTACCCTTTAACGAATGTAATAAGATTACAAAGGGTTGCAGACGAAAATCCAGACGTGACAGGAACGGATTTGGTACTGCCTATGTTACTTTGTTAATGGTAATTTTACTAATTTATACTTTATTGCACTCTCAAAATGTACAAATAGCGGATTTAATGCCTGATTATGGTATTCTCAACCGGTCAATCTTTGGGCAAATAGAGAGAGGTACTTTAAGAGAGGTGCATTAACTCATATACTCGTATAAACGTAACATAATAATACAGGTACAATAACATAAAGTATAGTATATAAGAATTTTTATATTAAGTATCTATTTCTTATAATTGTTATCTAGAGAGATAAAAGTTCTCCAAAACTTCTAGCTCCTGTCACCCTTTATTTTAATCAAATCAACTTTATGATCTCAGACCGAGAAAATTCTTGGTGAGATCAGTTTAGATAATGTTAGTGAAAAATATTTTATGTTCGTCCGTTCTCACTTAGATATTGATAGGTTAGATATTGTAAATAAAAATAAGGGTAATGTAAATATTACATTTCTCATTTTTTAGGATAACTGGAAATACTACATAGGTAATTTAATTAATGGCTAATTTTAGTTCTATTTGATATTCAAACTCAATTGCCTTTAGGAAACAAAGCAATACTCATCCATTAATTATTCTTTACTGAGACCTTGCCTTTGACTAAAGATATTCCATAAAAAATTCAACGAAAAAATCTGCAATTCTTTGTGTCCTCCAGACAAAATCAAAGGGCGAATGTAAAATGTTTTATTTACAAAATTGTTTGTCCATTTTGTCCAAAGTAAGTGTTTCTCAATAAGTTATGTATGGCGGACAAAAGACGCATTAAGCTGGTTAAATATCCAACATGTACTAAAATATTAATATGGGTTTCTTTCTTTATATTTCTGTACTTTGTGTTATAAATTTTGATTACGTTAATGTTTTCTGTAAAATAGTTAAATATTCTATCGTCCACTGCTCTTCTCATTCACATTGTCTCGTGTGTTAGGAATGTATGGCCTTAATACGCCACGCTGTTCAAGCTAGTTGAACGTTTTGGAGGTATTGTGGTAACGGCTTCGTTATCACTTACTTGTTTTTTACATGGGAATAGATAGTGGCGCTATACTAAAGCTACTTGACTCCCCATCAGCTGTGCGGCAAGTGATCAGTATGACTGCGTAGCAACAAGCCATGTCCAATAACTTTGATACATGCCAATATATAGCGCATGTACTTAACCGTATGTTCCAATATGAGTTAAACAGTCAACACAAACAAGTCAACCAAACAAGCGTTCCATCAATTAGAAGGTTTTTTGCGATTTTTAAAACAATGTACGTAAGGTTACCTTACTAAGGTATAATACATAATTAAGGTAAGAAAACGTACCTCTGTAACATTGTATTTTTTTACTGTATAATTATAATTTTATATAGTCTATTTTTTAAATTATATTGTTATTGTTTTTTTATTAGTATTATATGGTTATTTTTTCTAGGGGGTTAATTTTTCGATTGGTGCCACATAAGCATCTACCCTTATGTGGCACAAACCGCAAAATTAACCGAATTACCAAACATAATTAACATTAATTAATTATTAGTTAATTATTAAAATTAACGAATTCGGTAGACCGAATTCGTTATAAAACACCTGAAAAGCGTGACCAATATTTCAGGTGCCAAGAAGGTCTAATGCTTTAAAATGACTGTTTAAATCCGTCCCTGTATTTCCGTAACGAATCACCACTGACGTTTTAGCGAAGCGTTAACTAGCGGCCCCTAAAGGGTAGATACGTTATATTATAGCCATTACGGACAATCGTTTCGTCGTCTGCAAACAAAATATCTTCGGGCGATAAAAGCCGATCCGTCACGGGGGTTTGCGATAAATGAAGTTTACCCCCATACAGAGTAATATTATAGGGTATAGATTCTAGTGCTAGGAAACGTGTGGAATTCGATATGTTTCACTCTGGTAGATACGAGAACTACTTAGGCAGGCGTAAGTCGCGATGCGATATGTCGCCATGGGCACATCTATCGGAAATAAATAATATACATAGGCACAGGTTATACTTAGGCACAGGTTATACATAGGTACCTATGCTTGGTAGGCTTAATAATTTAATAAGTAGGTAATATGGGTTCCGTATGCAAATAAGAGGATACTGTTGCTCATGTACATCGACAATACATACCAACATCATATCAGCTATAGATGAAAATGCAGATAGATCGGCAGATTTTTTTGTGGAAAGTATGTGTCAAGCGAGCGTGTCCACCTGGTATTATGTGAATACTGTCGCCAATTAGACTCGATACATGTCAATATTAGTCCAGACAAACGTTGGCTCGGGTATTGCACGGCAATGGATTGACGACCGGGAAAACGGTTTGGGAAGGATGGGGAATAAGGAGTTAATAATCTACTAATCATGATATTGAACATTATCCAATGCAATAATATCCACCATCGTTTCATTTCATTCGATAAGGCAGACGGCTTCCCGCATGGGATGCATTATTCCGAAATACCAACCTTTCAACCTCCGTCAATGCGACATTGGCGACCAATTTTTATCAGCATATCTGAAAACTTTTTTTTCATCGAGGCTGTAAATAAAAACAATTATTTATAGTGCCATCTATACATTTTTAAGTGATTTTTTAGAAATTAGATGTTACTGCCATCTACTATAACGCTATACATAGAGAAAGATAATTATCTTAATTGTAATATACCTACCACGCTTTATACTAATTTTAAAGCAAACTTCATAGATGGCAGCACTACTTACATCTGATGACTACGTAATAAACAAAATTCTCGCTAGATGTCGCAACAACATTAATTTCTGTATAGGTATAATTCATATAGTAGTTTTATAAATGAACAAAAGGGTGCGCTGAAATAGAATGTAAGTTATAAAGATGGCGCTGTAATAAATAATTATTATAATAATATTTGTTTATGACAAAATTATTCATTAGAAATTATTCTTATTATATAAATCATGTAGCAAAAATACAGATCAACTATCTGTGACATAAATGCCGAGTAAGGGAAATTGGTCCGTGGCAGTGCCATCCCGGAAGATAGATTTCGCAATGTTCCGTACCTACGTTTTGAAAAAAAAGTGCTTAAACAAAAGTTCCTGTTCCTGTGTTCAAATCATTTTCGAACTTTAAAAAACCATTTGGCTCATGTTCGAATTTCAATGTATAACAGTATTACAGACTCTAATTTAATTATCTATGTGCGATATTCATTTCAATCGGTTCAGAAAGTAAGCACTTGCAATTTTATCAAAATATTCTCCCTAAAGCGTAAAGCTAAAGCTAAAGCTCCCTGTGCCTATTCCAATCGTGCGACCACTTTGTTAGCGATTGCTACGATGATGGTAGGATGGTATGGTATGAATCTATATTGGCGTGTAGTGTGTGTGTGCGTGCTTCGGGCACTGGCACTTTTACTGGGAGTCACTAACGAGAACTAAAATTAAAGTCTGGAAATATGTTATCAAAAACACTAAAACAGTAACAGTAACTACGTTAATAAAACGTTAATGTTAAGTGCATAAATGCATACGCTATTTTGCTATGTGTGCGCTGCATCAATATGCACATAGGTGCACACTATCAACATTTCACATAAAACGCTATATAAATTATTTTCGCCACGCGCCACAAGAAGTGTCTCCGTTTGTCCCTTTCCTCCAAAATGGAGCTAATTGCACCTCCGGAGCCCATTTAATTAACGACAATGTAAACAACATTAGGAACAGCCACAAAAGGTCCAGGAGTCTCATCGGAACGTGACGGGCTTTATATGGTACTTGTGATTAATTAATAGAACCGCAGTCAGGATTACGAAATTCTCGAGGGCCCTAGGAACGTCTGGTACTTGGACTTATGCCTTAAGTCTTAGTAGCTTAGTACTTTATTCTGTTTAGGTACAAATACCACCTAATGAACTTATCCATTTCGGGAAACGAGGGTTCGAAAGTTTGTCAGGGATATACATACGAGATGTTATCTGAGCGAAGGCAGGTCAATAAGGTTTATTGTCGCTCTATTGATTTATTGAGTTTGATTAAGATTTCATAACTTAAAATTTTGTTTTTAGTTTAAGTTGTTTAAGTTTTACGTTGTTTTTATGCTCTAACATCTGATTTTTAAGATACAGAAAACAAAATCCTATGTTTTTAAGATTTTGTCCCTCCACTGCTGGATAGAGGCTTCTCCTAAGGATCACCATCACTCACGATCTTTCAGCTCTCCTCATTTAGGGTATTTAGGGTCTATTGGCGACAGTATCCATTTACCACCGGGTGAATTGTGTACTCTGACTGAAAGACGAAATATTGCAGATATAATTAATTATGTTACCTCACGTGTGTAATCAATGGATCAATTGATTGTGCTGAATTGCTTTCCAAAATACAACTGCGTACACAGGAATAACTCTAAAAAGCCGTAGTTACTGTTCCGTTAACTAAAACGAAGTACAGACACATACCTACATTTTTAACGAGGACTATTAATGTTTTCAATAAGTTGTCCAGCAACATGGACTCATTTTGCACCAGCACAGCATTAGTAAGACGAGTCCTAGCAGCGAACTTTTTCTCCGAAAACATTTAATTGCACTGTCTAATTATCCAATTGTTTAATTTATGTTTTATGTTTAAAATTGTATGCTTTATTTAAGTGTTCTTATATTTCATTAGGCCTAAATATTTATATAATAGTCAAATGTGGAGATTTAATTAACAGTATTTGTTACGTATTATAACAATTGTATTTGTCGTTATAGTACCTAGATTTATATTTCAAATGACTTCCGTACAAATAAATAAATAAATGTCTGTTACCTTCTTTCTATAAAAAAAAAACTAAAATGCTTCCGTAAATACATTATTTAACTTTAATAAAATTAATTATTTATTTTAACACAAAATTAATTTTAAGAAAATATGGAAGTACAGTAGGCACAATATTTCTTAAGAATTAGACTTTAACAAATGTTTCTAATAAAGAAAAAAATAATGGGCTCGACAATAACTCATCTCGTTGCGAAATTAAAACGCGTCTAAGTTTCATTGTTGGCCATTTCCCCCTTTTCACGAGTATTAAACGATGTAAAATTTCTCGCCAAGTGATAAGGTGCTGAGTAATTTTTATGGGTACATTTTGCCTTAACAATAATAACAACTCGCAACTAATTAAAAGCGGGACGCGGACTCCGGGGGAAAGGCGTTTCCTTACCTTGACACTGTATGGTGGACAGAAACAATATCATTTAACCGTATAAGGCAAACTTTTACATTTTGTGAGCTTTGTAAATGGCACTTTGGTGTTGGCCAGCTTTAGAATAGCCCCACCCCTATCTCTTCCCGGTGTCTTATAAAACGACTAACACGAGTACTGAGACTTAATACTGAACGTGAACTGAAAATAATCACATCGACATTGACCCTCTTTAACGGAGATAATAAAACATACTCTGCAATATCAGGTAATTATACTAACTTCTATAACTTCAACGAGGTGAGTGGAAGGGGATAGAGTTTGTGTGGCACTTTAATAGCCGACTTTAATAGTGTGGTGTCCACACTGCTCCAACGTATGGCAAACAGCACACTAGTAAGGGATAGATAAAAAAAGCCGCTGTACCAACTACCAAGCCTTGAGAAACCATACCACCTCTAAAAGAGTCGAGGCGTCAAGCCCTTAGTCTCAGCGTTGCGTTTTAATATACAGAATGAGGAAGCCCATGTACTATTGACTATTACTATTGACGAATTCTTTCCACTTTTCTTAATATACTTACTACATACTGTTTTAATATTAATCTTAACATTATATTGTTCTGCTGACGATACTAACTAAAGACGACTTCTAATTATCAAGTTGAGAGCTAAATATTACATTTATGATATGCAAATTTTGCGCTGCACCTACTGCTTTCTTAATCTGAACTTTAGCAATAAATATTTAAAGCATAAAATCTGTTGTAACCGAGATGGTACGTTTTCTTACTTATAGGAAGATGGACTCTCTCGTCTCCCGTTTGTTTTATTAATAGCTAATGTAGTACGCTTCTTGGAAGCTAAAATATAGTGGTAAGTAGCCTTTATTTTCTCGGAAGTCTTTTTGTAGTAAAGGAACATTTTTGTTCAAGCAAACAATAAAGTAACTAGTTTCTAGGAGAAAAAGTAAATAGTTCATAATATAATGAAATAGATCTTACTGGGAATTTCTCTATCATAGGTACCTAGATGTTAAATATGTTATGCTAGTAGGCTATTTATGTATGTTATGTATGCTAGTAGTTTAACGTTTAATTAATTAGCATAATAAAAAATATAATAGGTATTCAATATAATTTCCTTCGTACTTACCAATTCGGGAACAAAGTGCACGTAAATGACATAATTAGTAGGTAATTTAAGGTAGATAGCTACGCTTGCCATACGTCCGGAATTAGTCCGGATTGTCCGGAATTTGAAGGCCTGTCCGGAAAAGCGTCTGGACTAAAGATTTGTCCGGATTTTTATATATGATGGAAGAATCCCATGCGATCTTTGAAATCGCATGAATTCCACGATAAAGTAAAATCGAACAGTGTTGCTGAAGAAAGCAATGGCATCGAAGAAATATGATTGGTTTAATAAATGAAAATGTAGAATATAATATTAATTATTAGTTATGTATGTACCTGCGATTTTTTTAATAAAGTATAAACCAAATCCATTCATTTATTATTACAACAACTCTTGCTTTTTTTAAATTGAAGAGAGTTTTAGTGAGACTGGCTGCGGAACCCCATCATATGTGTGCTCAACAAGCTCTTAGCGGTTTTTTATTCATGGAAAACCTGGATAACGACGGTTTACTAAAATGTGAATTCCATTTACAATGTCGACCTAGCACACCTCGATAAATAAAACAAGCAAACTCTAATAAACAACCATAGATTTATTCATAAATATAATAAATCTATGCTCTCAAATATGCATTATGTTTTTGAGAATCAGTGACGCGTCCGGAATTAAGCCTGGAAAATTATGGCAAGCCTATAGATAGCGCACTTGGGAGCGAGACATCGTTTGTTATTCTGGCTGGACTAATGTTGGCACGTATCATAAATGTCTATGGGCGACGGTAGCCGCTTACCACCAGGTGAACTGTCTGCACGTCAGCTTTCTAGGAATGGGCACGATTATGATTTTTGTTTTTTGCTTTCATAAACTAGTTATTATGGTGACTTTAAACTTAATTTTCTTTATCTAACTGAATGAATAGGTGTGTTCTACCATATTTACCGAATGGCTTATAGAATAGGTTGGTAATGGCCTGCCATAAGTTTGTACTTGTGCGAACGCTCGATTGGCCGATATTTTATAAACATATATTTTTATAGATAGAAGCGACAGTCTGCCTGATGTTACATGTCGCCCAAAAACTTGTCAATGAAGACCAATGTTGTCCATTGTATTTTTATAGAAAGAAAATTATTGGCAGCTCCTGCTGGCGAAATCATAATGTACCAACTTTGTATTGCCATCAATACCGTAAACTGCCGCAACATTGCCTAAGTTTTACGCTTTTTTAAAGATATCTTCGAAATTTAAAAGCTATTTTCAACTTTTCTATGTACTAAATGAAGTTCAAAATCTTGTCTTTGGGATATCATGGTGATATTACATTATATTACTAAAGGAGTAGATCTGTAACGACATTTAATACCAGGCAAAGTTGGGCTGAAAAATCGCAACTTTGCCTACGTTGTTAAAAAGTATTACAAGACACAAATCCACAAACTCTCCACTCTATATTGAACTATATTCATATATCATGTTAGTGTTTATTTAAAAATCGAAAAAATGTACATAAGTAGCCTAAATTAAAGCCAGGCAATGTTGGGATGTAAATTTTGGTCATTTTCATACATTGACAAAGTCTTGTATAGGGTTGTCACAAATTTAGAAATGAACGACTTTTTTTTTCACAGTGTAATAATTTCTTATACATTATTATTACTTAACATTAACAATATTATTAACATTAACATTATTACTTATAATAAGTAACATTTCTTTAGAAATGGACATAGTTATGAAGAAAACATCCAATCCATATTTTGGGTGAAACGGAGTATTTCGCTCTCGGCTTTAAAAATACCACTTAATTTGTCCTAAATGGTTCGAAAAAGGTTTTATTTAAATGTTTAATGATCAAATAAACAGGCAAATGCTGTAAGCAAAAATTTAATTTAACTAATTTTACTTAATATTTATCAGGGGAATTATAGACTCTATATTGAAAATTAATTGGCCTCGTCGCCCGACTTTAGGGTTTTGTAAAACCTTTTCAATGTCTAGACGTGTGATCTCGGATATGTCTTCCACTAATGGCCAAGAAAATGTTCCCTTGGTGTTCTTTCTCAGATATTTCGTTAAATATGTACCATTGCTTTCATTATGACTTATAATCAAACCAATGTAGTATATATTGACTTTCCTTGCAAGGAATTTAACTAGTACATATTTTCCTACAGTAACGTCATCAGTGGAATCTTCTTCAATGAAATTTAAATTATCTTCATAAAAACTTTCAGTATCACTCTGTGAGTCTACAAATGGGCCATCTTCTGAAGAATCATGCAAAGAAAACGATGAAGTTATACTGTCTGAATCTGACCCTTGCCTTTTGTCTAGTTGTCTGAGTGAAATATTTGATAATATTTTTCTGGGTTCAACAGGAACACAAGAGGTTGGAGGGTCATTTTCACATGCCTTTGTAAATAAAGTGCGGTTATTAGAAATGTATAAGTTCTGTGGTGCTTCGCAATTCACAACCACACCTGGAGGAATGTTTATATTTTGATAAGAAGAACTAGCTTCTAATCTTTCTGTATTCGGTATTGTTGTAAAGTCTTCGGTTGACACAGATTCCCCTGGTTTTATATGGACTTTTTTATTTCTTTTCCTGTTTATGTTATTATTGGGAGATCTTGATTCTTTTAAATAACTGAGAAGAGCATTATTAAAGGTAACCTCTAGTTTCCTATTCTCCACGTTGTAATCAGGTAGTTTTCTTAAAACTTCTTCAGGGTTTAAAGGGTGTATCCCAGTGGCCTTGAATCCATTCTTGATTGTTTCTATTTGATTAATTTTTATTGCATCAATTAATGATTTTAGTAATTCTGGAAAAATACTTTTGTTTAAGGAATTACTGGACGGGTGTCGTACTTTCCAGTCGAGTAGAATATTGCGCCACGTTCTTTTTAAGGGTCTAAAAAATGAGACATCAAGTGGTTGGGTATCGTGAGTTGAATTGGGTGGTAGAAAAACAAAGCGAATATTGTTATCACGACATTTCTCAATAATGCTTATGTTTAAATGCGAGGACAAATTGTCCCCTATCATTACTTTGGGTTCCGGTGAGGATTGTGCCCAGGGTATTATAATAGTATTGAACCAATCTTCAAAGGTTTGATTATCAAATCAACCGGATTTCGATTTATTAAATCTTGTACCGGGCGGCCCTTTTTCACACCAGTTACTCCACAGATTTTCTGCCTTATAAACTACGTATGGAGGAAATAATTTTCCGGACGCAGTGGCCGCGAACATGAGAGATATTGCAGTTTTAGTACTGTTGAGAATTTTATTAGGATACTTAACACCTCTTTTAAAAATGCATCTCAGGCTACCGGGATCATCAGATAAATTAGTTTCATCGTAGTTCAGAATGTGCTCTGGTTTTGCATTAGTTAAACTTACTTTTAGGTTATCAAAATATTCGTTATATTCACTATAAGTTTTTGTAGCCCGTACAAGCTTAATATTTTGAGTCGATCTCGTCGTTAATTTATTTTTGTGCCTATTTAAAAAATTCCTAATCCATTTTTCGCCTGGCATCTTATTATTAAAAAGTGCGGATTTTTCATTTTTTTTAAGGTAGTCATAAACGATTATTCTCAATTCTGAACGTGTTAAAGGACTGCCATAATTGGCGCAAAGAATCAACGCTTCCACAATTCTTGACTCCTCCTCTTCAGACAATTTATTAGGACATCCAACTTTACGCATATGTTTCAGCTTTACTTTATTTAAAATTGTTTTTCTTGGTATCCCAAACTGTTTTTCTGCTTCATATGAATTTAAATTTTTGTTTTTTACCAAATCTACTGCTAAATTTAGTAAGCTATCTTCATAATCTTTGTAGCGCCTGGCACCTGGCTTTCTTCTATGTTTTTCCATTGTGGACCTAAAAATAAAATAATATATATCAACTGCTTAATTAAAGTAATTTTTAAAGTAATACGTAGTAACTTTACCTAATACTTTACCTAATGTATTAGGTATTCGTTTCGTTGTTAAAAAAATATCCAATTAAACAAAATTACATTATAAGGCAAATTAGATGATAAAAAAAATAAAATTATATAATTTCAAAAATATAACTGCAACAACCCTACCGTAGATAAAGTTGAGGTTACTTATTTATCAAACTTATCCCATCTTTGCCTAAGTCTAATTTATTTTAGAACGCTTGACGACAAAACGAATCTAGCAATTGCATTATATTAAAGAAGACTAAATCGATAAGATAACTATATTACCAAAACTTAAACAATATTCTATTTCGACTTACCGAAAAAGTTTTGAGCATCAGTTTAAATTCCCGTCTCCTTCTTGACGTTCAAAACGGCACTGACGTGAAGGTAGGTGATATTAGTACTATGGCGACCATTTTTTGTGTTGTCAGAATATCTTTACAAAATATACCATTGGTTTCAGTGATGCAACATAAATATTTTGCGAGTTATCAGCATATTACTATTTTAGGCAATGTTAAAGACTTGTGGTAAAGTTGCGACGTTTTACGGTACCTAAGGTGAAGGTTGATATAATTTTAACATTTTCAATGTAGGTATATATTTTTAACGCAATTTCCTTTTTTCATCTCCGATTATGCGTGAGAAATACGAGTAATAAAGGCTCTCATAAAACTATAGATCAACCGTAAACTTTGTTTGTGCCTTTCTAATCTAACGATTGTGATGTTTATAGCTACAAAAACAAAATAACAAGAGCATTAATCGAAAATTGTTTTTGTTTATGAGCTGATAAAAGATAATACTCTGTTTTGTTACTGTTCTATGAGCTACCTATTCTTTTTTGTTAGTGTTATATTGACGCCTGGCATTTTTGTAATAGCAGTCACCAGTATCAACGGCACTTAGTATTAAACGCAAAGATAAGGAACAGGCGTTTTTACTTTATCGTAATTTTATAAAAAGAATGTGATACACGAGCTGGCAATCCTACTGGTGGTAAGTAGATATTATCGCTAATGGACATCCACGATACATGACAATGTCAGTAAAGAATTCACGAGGTAGGTAATTGTTTAATAGTAGGTACGTTTTATCAATCAAGTTACCTATTTTTTTTGTTTAAAAAAATATGTAGTGTGAGTATTGCGTAACGATACCAGTAGTATATTATACATTTTGAACAATGTGGTATTACAAAAAGGTAACTATAGGTAGTTTGTTCTTATGAAAAGAATTTGTAAGAAAATAATTTGAAGAAGCGAGGTTTGGTCCAATAGGGCCACTAATACAAAAATAATAATTGACGGTCAAAGGTCATTTACGTTCATTAAATATTGTGTTAATACTAGCGAATTTTTTTTGAAGTTACTTTCTACTTAGTTAATTTTACGTTATAAAATTATACTTGAATTCATACTACGTTATACGTTATACTTACATACACATACACTCACTTGAGTCTTACGAGATAGTTCATTGTATAAGTAAGCCCATCGCCTACAATAAATTAGCCATTTGCATTGTATATACAGTAAAATCAGTTTTTGGTAATAAGCTTAATTTACTTGTACAATAAGTTCACATTCCTGTTTCGTTGTGGATTTTTCTTCATACTTAAAATAAAATGAACCATATAAGGATTTTTCGTTCAATTAGGTCAGTTTATCATTACTATACTCTGTTCGCGTTAAGAATGCAGTGACTCTGATTATTTTACCTCGACTACTATCTGTTCGCGTTAAGAACGCAGTGACTCGTCACTCAGTACAGTGTTAATTTTTTTAGTAGTCGAGGTAAAATAATCAGAGTCACTGCGTTCTTAACGCGAACAGATAGTAGTCGAGGTAAAATAATCAGAGTCACTGCATTCTTAATGCGAACAGAGTATAGTCTTTTTATTCGTTTAGCGGCAGCTTTATAACATCTCCTGCAGTGGCAATCGTACGACAAAACCGATTGTAGTTTTTAAAATATCGTGATTTTTATCATAATATTATGATAATTGATGACTGTTGAAACATGTTATTCGGATATTTATGATTAAGATTAAAGTGCAAAGTGGTTTATTGTTTTTAAGCAATGAACTTGTAATGAGCCATGAATCGTGCGAGCAGTCCACTATCCGCGAGTCACTGTAAGCGAATTAGCGTGAAAATCAACATCGATGTTCACGCTGCGACATATAATCATGCTGAGTTGGCGCCGATTGGCACAACAATTAATATTATTTTCTTATTTACTTTCTGCTCAATTTATTGTCTTCCAATATTGTTGTTGTCAATAAAATAATTTTCTTTTTTTCTCTCTTTTCTTTCAAATAATTTAAAATCTAATTCAATTAAATGGTCTTGCATTTAAATATATAGCTTTAAAATATTGCATACCATGTAATATATAAAACTACATATTTACTATTACCTATACATAGTATAATATGGTATGTATATACCATACTATGTATAATTAAGTAGGTATACAATGTATAATTATAATACATTGTAACATAACATAACATTGTAACATTGTTATGTTTAATATTAATTAATAACATTGTATTAATGTATAATACAATGTTTTGTATATTATAAACACGCAAATTCATTTACCAAGCAAATAATATCAATAGAGCTTCTATAACACACTGTTATCTGCATCGGAATTTTAACAATACTTCCGTTTGTCAATGATCTATCGTTAAAACCTGCCACTGTTTCACACATTAATATTATTTAAAAAATGCTCATTAAAATATTCGGGTCTATTACGAGGAATTTTAAGTTTTCCTTTATTTTTACGGTGACTGCGTTTTGTGGGTTAAAAAACGAAGGAAACCCATACGACACTTACGATTTCCGAATTAACAGCCACATGAAAAAATTACCTTAATCTCTTCTAACTAAGGTAAGATGTTGTTTGAAGTCGGTCTTGGTAAAGGTGTATTAATTTGAGTGACGTAATAGGATCTCGTCGAGCCAAGAATGTGACATCTGGTAGCAAAAAATACTCCTCCAAGAATCCCTATCTTTTGTTACGATCAAAGACGACAGCTCGAGGCATTTGAAACAATTAAAGTTATCAACGAAGGCGATTCATTAATAATGTTTTTGGGACAAAAAATGTTTATTTTGTTTACATTTATTAGTAGAGTGGCGTTGACTCATCCATCACACTGTGGAAGACGAATTGGGGCGAGCAAAGTTAGCTACCGGAGACAATGTATTACCTACGCGACATTCCCGGGAAACAAGTAGATTGTTGACGTTCAATGTATTAATTAACTTGTCATAAAATTGCCTACTTAAGGTAACATAAGCTAAAATTTGTATCGCTATTAAATGGTTTGAATTTATGCCAAAGCAAAGGCTAAAACACAAGGCAAACTAAAACAGTACACATAACAAATATAACAATCACCTAATAGTGACATACCGTATATTAGCAGCATTAGCAGTAGACACAGCGCAGCTGAATAACAACAACATAATAAAAGCAGCTATTATCTCCCTGATAGCAATATGTTGCGAATATGTTTTATTATGCAATGATATACTGGGAAGAATCCCAGAGCTAACTGACGTGGATTTCTGTTCAAGTAAATTATTTTTCTGTAGAGTCTATATATATATAACAACACAAAACGGCACGAGATACTTAAGTTAGGTAGTCAGGTAGGTAGTTGATAAATTCGAAAAATTAACTATACATAAGTAATATAAAAATGAAAGTTGATTTTTTGTTAACAATTCTATTTTTGCAATTTGAAATTGAATTCCAAATTGAATTGAATTCCAACTTCCAAATTTGAATTTTTGCATTATTTTATTATGCATAATAAATTGCAATGGTTTTCTTACACATGGTGTGTTTTTTTTGTACACACTTGACGAGTTTTAATGAGTTATTTTCTAGATTATACTTTTTATCGGGGTCACGCAAAAAAGTCGAAGGCCTAAGTGGTTTCAAAAATACCAACGAAATATATTTTTTCCATAAAAAAAGTACTTAATATAATTTACTACACATCAAAATCTAAGAAAATTCCGCTATGGCCTAATTAGATTTTTTCTGTGATTTATTGTGAATTCAGATGAAATAAAGACCATTATTGAAGCGATCACGCTATCCATAGGGCTATAATCATTAATCTTGCCCTGAAACTACTTTAATTACCTCTTAAATCCCAATCGTAAACAATTTTATTAATTAATAAGTATTTTCGTATGTTTTATTCCTTCAAATTAACGAGAGTGTATGCGGATATCCCCAGACGTTTCTTTTTTAACTTAACTCCAAACTCAATGACCCACATTAGAATTCTATCTGTGGTGGGTCAAGAGACACACCATGCTAACACCAAGTTTTTTTCAAAATTTTTTACTTCAGCGCCGAGCCGCATGATATTTTAGTAACTCAACTGTATAGATTGAATATTTGAACTTTACGAATGAGAGTTGAGAATAGATACCCCTAGACTATCACAAATACCTATGTACTTTGGTACTGTTGCCCACACAACAGTATCGTAAATACCGTAACCATAACTTTTCTCGCCTAGTCCTGGACAAGGGCCTCCTTTTAAAATGCCAAGCTGGCCATGCGAGTTGGCGAGTCCACTCTTTCTAGCCTCTGAGTCCATCAATTCTAAGCTCTGAGGAGAGCTATTTGTAGGGGCTTTGTTATCTCTTAGACGCTTTTTACTATATCCACCTGAACAGATGATTATAGCTGCAAATTAATACAATACTACATTGAAATTATGTCTTAACGGGACCAATAATCCTCCTTCAATACGTCCTGTAGGTATGTAAAAACACACCCTCGAATCGGAAAGAACGAGTGACATTTCTGTACCACACTAACGTCTCATTATTAGGGGACACATGCCTCTTAACCTTAAAAAATATCGCTTTTTGTACGCGACAAAAAGTGCCAAATTAACTTTTTTAAAGGAAACGATCTGTTTCTGGGCATGCCACGTGTGACACGGAGTTGGCGTCAAATTCTATTTCGGAGTTGACGCCACATGGTGCTCTGTTGATACATACTTTGTCGTCGAATATCCCTCATCATAGGGGGACACCTATTTTTAGCATAAGACGGATTGATGACTCCAACTTTGTGAGCTTAAGTTGACTTTAATGTGCAAGTGATATATTGAGGATCGTTACCAAGCTGACACATTGAAATGAAATCTCTTTATGAATTATATCTCGCTCCTGCTGATTCTAGTGAGGATGTGAGAGGCGATGGTTTGGTAGTTAGCTGCCTCAACATTCATGTGAGAAATCGTTAGTTCGAACTCGCGTGATGATCAAAGACAACATATTTTACGAGAAAAACTGTTTAGTAAGAGATTAAGTAAGCAGCAAAAAAATGCTGAATGAGCAGCGAAACGATGGCAGCAAATTTAATGGTGGCTTAGGTTAAGGTTAATAATTTTAATAATGACAACAAAGTTAATAATTAAAATTATTAACTTCAATATTTTTTGCAACTCATTTGAATACAAACCTTTATTAAGTACATAATTATTTTTCTTCAATCGTTTCCTGCATTAAAGTCATTTGGAAGCGATTACACTAGCAATTACCTATACCTTTTGTATACCTACTGCTAATATTCTTATTCTGTTTCAACTTATGTTTCAATGTATCTGTGATGTACAATAAATTACTGTTATGTAATTTACATATTTGCATAATTTGTACTCGTATGTGCACATCTTGCATCTTCTATCTGCTACAGGACTTGTATTGGTGTAATAGACAAGTTCGAGAATGAATACCACGTGCCGGAGCGTTTTCCTCTCAGGTGCACTGATGACTTAAAGAACACAGACGGCAGTGGCGAGCCTTGAGAAAGAACAGGTGAGGCCCCATATGGAGTATTGCTCACATCTCTGGGCCGGCGCACCGAAATACCAATTAGACACATTTGACTCCATCCAACGACGTGCTGTTCGTATTGTCAACGATCCCACTCTCACGGGCAGTTTAGAACCCCTCAGCGTTCGGAGAGACGTTGCATCTCTCTGTGTGTTCTACCGCCTGTACAATGGGGAATGCTCTGAAGAATTGTTGAATATAATTCCCACCTCAGGTTTCTACAACCGCACCTCCCGTCACAGAAGTGCGGTCCATCCGCATTTCCCCATGTCGCGTACTGTTCGGTCCAAATTTTTATTTTATATCGCGAACCCGTAGGCTGTGGAACGAACTGTCTCAAGATGTCTTCCCATTAAACTACGACATGGGGTTCTTCAAGAAAGCTGTGAATAGGATTTTGCAAGGTCGGCGGCGCGCCCGCATACCCCCTGGTGTTGCAGGTGTCCATGGGCGGCGGTAACACTTACCATCACGTGAGACCGCTTGCTTGTCCGCCCTCTTCTCTATTTAAAAAAAAAAAAAATTTAAACCTAACAGTATCATAGTATTAGCCTGTTCTTTCCAGCTGCGGAGAAAGTCGGCTGATGGTATGATAATTGTGATTGTAAATGTCCGACACGAGTAGGACAAAGTCTGAATTAAGAGAAACAGAAATACAGTTTCCAGCAAAGACGACCCTCACATTTCATATAACAAAGTTTATTGTTCTAAAGAATGAAACAAAGGGAACAGTCGAATTTGAAATAACGCCTCAATCTGTATTTCATTTCACAGGCAAATGTATTCAATAGTCTGAATAGGAAAAGACAAAACACTGTTATTTTGTTTCTTACGCAAAAAGCCCTCGAGGAAACTCGAAAATGGTGCTCAGAAATAGAGGAAAAAAACTTACGTACTTTCAGATAAAGGCAAAAAGAGCGTTGTTAACTGGTTCCGACATTATATTCGCATTTGAAGATCAAAGAGCATGTTGTGACACACGGGCTTGGAAAACTTAGGGAAGTGAGCATCGCCCGAGGGCTCTCAAGTAACACCATACTTGAGGGAGCTAGGCTTTGAAACAAAATGCGTTTGCATACATTAAACTGTAAGAATGTTGGAGATAGGGAGGGTACCGACGGGTCTCCTGGGAACTGTGTTTCGGCGATTACGCGGACGGAATTTCACAACGGCAACTCGCCTCGGATAGTTTGCACGTAACACTAGGCTCTTCGCGTATTTTCACAGTCAAAGCGGCACTTGGATACTTGTGTAAGTGTTTCCAAAGTATTTGAAAGGCAAATTAGGAACATATCTTGAGTAAGTTCCTCGGAAGGCCCCGGCACTCTCCTTTCGCTTAGAGCGATGCAAACACTTGAATGTAATGAAGTTATATCGAAGCGAGATGTTAGAAAGAAATTTCCTTTCGAGTGCTTCCACGTAACAATGAAGAATATACCTACTGTGTCTAAATAAAATTAAGTATGGAGTAGTGTATTAATCTCTCTTACAAACATGTGAGGTAGGAGCCTATTTGTACAGTGTAACAGATAGGGAACTTCGCACACAATCTCGGGGCAAATTTACAAGGTCCGTGGGGAATCCAACGGAATGGTGTGATGCACGTACGAGCGGCTTCAGAGACGAGATGAAACTTTGATTCGATTCAGAGTACCTACACAACATAATCTACTACATAGGCAAGAATAAAGAACATGCTGTTTAGGTTACAAAACCAAAATATTAGAGGGAACTCTTGACGTCTCATTTCTATATTAATCCCCATAACTGTTACATTCATATTTTATTGCAATAATTAAAGCCACGAACTTCAAACTCATATTCGAATACCATACTTTTGTCAATCTGGTCTAATTATCCATTGGGTTGCCGATTTGCGGCTATATCTATTAATACATTATTACGGGGATGTAGAATTTAAGACTGGTGTGATATAGATTTTGGGAAAAGTAGGGTCGACAGATCGAGTTACCTCAACCTCACAGAAGACTATGTATCCATGTACTGCATCTAAAATGTACTCGTACTGCATTCCTCGCTTTATCCTTTTCTCCCAATGTAGTGAGTAAGATGTATCCCATTACCATAATCTCCCACTACCTACGTAGTGTATCCGGGAGCATGCATACGTTTGTTATTCTGGACTGATGTTGGCAAGTATATGAATGGGCGACAGCACCCACTTACCACCAAGTGAATTGTTTGATCGTCTGCCTTTCTTTCTTTCAATTATTTACAATGTAAATCGATATCCATTAATGTTTAAGTTTCAGTTATACTCGTAGTTATAAGTGTGTAATTATGTGGCCGATGTGGTGAGCCGATCGTGATGAACGCACGAACGCCTCATGTAACTCGCCATTCACCATGATTTATGCTCAACACATTTTCATTATTTTATTCGTAAAATACGATGTGCATCCGCTGCGGGTAGCTGGCGATCCAGCTACCCGCAGCGTTGAGAGAGAAAGCGCGTTCACATTCAGCGAGCACCCTCTACCTCCAGACGACGAATCCGTCTATCTTGGACAGTTAATTTGGAGTTTGGATTCAATCAGCAGATTGGGAAAATGCGTCACCTCTTCTCATCACCACAATGTTACCACAATGAAAAGGAATGTCTTTCAATCAGTGGGGTCCTGCCCGTTTTGACGTATAATGCCGAAACATGGTCTTTGACAGTAGGCCTGAATCGCAAATTCCTAGTGACTCCTCTGTATTACAGCTCGTTCTCAATTCTGTACTGTAGGGTTCATGGAAAACCGGATCATAATAAGTGATATGATTATATCCCGAGCAAGTTAGTGTCCTTCCTTCAAAATTGATTCTGGAAATTCCTTTGTAAATACCGAGATCTTAAACTAATATTTGCTTTGAAATTAACATTTGATGGGAAATCGCAATAGGCACCTATTGCAGGCTGAAGTAAGTATATACTAAACAATCAGCTTAGATTTTCTTTGATTAGCCCATATTGTTACCTGGTGGAACTTAGAAATTAGAGGGTGCTTTAACTCACCAACACCACATTGGGTGTTAAATGATTAATTAACTTTTATTCTACAGATAGTTATATAAATTGGACTTTTATCTTTAACTGTCCCAATATATTTGCAGCAAACTATGAAGGGCGCATTTATGATTCACTTTTTGTGCAATAACCATAAGTAATAATATTAAATGGCGTAATGAATTATGATATTATTATTTATATTTGAGTAAATAAGTATAACTGTGTCTATGGTCAAAAAATACTCTTCAGTAATAATATATCTTACTATATCAGTGTTATTTTCTTTATTTCATTGTATGAAAGAAAAAGGAACAAAATACACCGTCAACAAGAGTACGTAGGTCTAGTGTATAATAGCTGACAGAAATAAATGATTATTGAAATTAATTTCTTTTTCTCTTCAAAAATATTGTTTTTTCATACTAAAGATTTTCTCAATTAAAATAACGTTTTTTGTATGAAAAAATAAATCCTATCCTGCCGTTAAGTGCAAAACTATCGTCAATAAATAATAATTATCCTCGACATAGAGCCTAAAGATAAGCAATTAGGGAAAATCTCAAATATTCTCTTAGGTTTTTGTCGCATTCGACACGTAGGCTGTCTTTCATATTCTTTCACGGTTGTCCACCCGCTGCAATATCCCGATCTCTCATTATGGCCAACTATCAGGGGTGCGTTTATGTCTACGCAATAGGCGGACGCAATAACCGGTAAAAGTAGCAACGGTGATAAACTTCTCCGCCTGTCAGGACAAAGGAGCTTGGGCCAATAGAGAGAATCGCAGGGCTGCGAAAAACTATTTTTCTGCTTGTAAGGGAAGGTCTCCTGCTATCATTTGTTTCCAAGTCTGTTTGAATTTCTCTTGTTCAGATATTATGTACTCGCTTCACTTCGGTTTATAAGATTTTTTTTTCTTAAAAGTTTCAAAATAAAATATAAATTAGTCACGGATAATATAGTTTCCTATTTGTGAAAGAATTTTTTAAATCGGTTCAGTAATTCCAGAGATTACCCCCAACATACCCACAAACAAACACACAATTTTACCTCTTTATTATATTAGTATAGATATAGATAAAACGTTGGCCAAGATACATCTCTATACCGATTTCTTCTTTTCTTGTCCACATGGATAGATAAATAGATTACCTCAATGTACACCAAAGAAAAACAGAAAAAATACACAAAAATACAAGTAATTAGAAGGGCGGCTACCTTACCGCTAAAGCGATTTCTTCCAGACAACCTTAAGACCTAAGACAATAAGGAGAAATCAGTATACATCATCATCATCATCATTTCAGCCCTTGGACGTCCACTGCTGGACATAGGCCTCCCCCATTGTCCGCCATTTAGACCTATCGGCAGCGACCTGCATCCAGCGGGTGCCCGCAATGAGGTCGTCTGTCCATCTAGCAGATGGACGTCCTCGGCAAATAGTCAGTATACAAATAGAGGTAATTAGGTAGATAAACTAAACTAACTACTTTATACTAAACTTTATAAAGCGACATAATCTAAAGAAAATTGTCGTTATTGAACGTTTTATTTTTAAATTAATAAATTTTTATTTATTTATTTACTAACTTCGTTCGTGTGGTCTTCAAGTACTAATTCAGAAACCTTCGCGGGCGTCCGCACAACAACTTATCAAAGTTTCATCGCAATCGGATGACTGGTATAGGAACGCATACGGGACAAACAACGCAACATTCATTTTTTATATATAGATTTCGGGCAACTAAGGCCTACACAATATTTACCTTAACATAAAATAATGTATATAATATAATAAACTTAACTTCTAATGGGGATTATTCTTGCTCGGTCTCGCTTCTCTAAAGCGTCGGAACACTACCCCTTCCGCCCAAAAGTCAGGACTTAGGAACAGCTTCTTATGAACTGCAGCAACCTGGAGCTTATAGCTGTTATTGGACTCTAGCTGCCGCAGATCCACCTTCAGCGGTGTGTCCCTGCTTTGTCTCTGGAGTCTCTCCTGAATGTGCGCTTAATGTCTTGCGGCGTTGTATTCTCATCCAGGTGAGATAGGTAGATATACCGCAACCTTGACATATGTCTATGCTGTAGGAACGGTACGGCGCTTATTCTGATCGAGACGCCGACGACTCTTCCTTTTCACTAGGATGAAACCATCGGCAACCTCGACCGCCGCGGCTGGAACAGAAGTCGCGACCGACACATTCACCTTCGTCTTCTCTGTTGAATGGAAGGCTTAGGACGCGAGAGTTAGTTTCTCAATTATTCCAAATTAGTGAAAACTTTAGTGAAAATGTGAACAATTTTTTTTTGTATTATTGATATCAAAAATCAGATGTATAAATAAATAATAAATCAGGGTATCTTTCTATTAAACAGGATCTATTAACCAAAGTCTTATAAGTAAATACTGAAAAAAGGTCCCTTTGCTTAGTTAATGTCACAACGCTAGTCATCCATAAAACATATTATTTTTCCCACTATTAGTGTCCACTACTAACCAACTACAACAATTTTGTTTTGTGATAATGCCGACAATATGCGAGGATTTGCAAGGCCGTTAACTTGTTAGAAACAAACTTTCCTAGTAACATTAAATTTTAACGCGCATTAAACAAAGGGTGCAAACACTACCGCCTTAATAGAACGTTCTATATAAAATTATCTAGAAGTATTTCGTCACGCGAGCGACTTTGGCACTCTGACAGCCCTGTTTCAACCAATTTAATGCTGTAAATCCACAGGGCACACTTACGTCCGTTCAAACTCATGCGATATTGCGTTTTTTCGAACCGCAAAAGAGGGGTGAAGTCACCGTTTTTACTAAAAGAAATTGTTTTACGCCAAAACATTACGAAACTTCAAATACGACAGAAAATATGCTGTATAAATATGGCGTCTTTTCTTAACGATATACTCAAAATAATAATGGAGTCGAACGATAAATATGATGCGCAACATCACAAGAAATAACATACCTATCTCATTTATTAAAACGTAAAAACTTGAAATATTTTTCTTACAATATTCTTTAATATCGATAAAATCGTTGAGCTGTGACTGTCTTTTCATATTTATAGATATTCTCAAGTTAGAGAGCTTATGAATAGGGGTCGCAAACCGGGATCCCGAATCTCGTAAATACCGACTTACCGAGCCAAAAATAACCTAATAAAAGATGAAACTGCTGCTTTAGAAGGACACAACCGCTGACGCAGTTGACTGGCCACGATACCCGTTTCTCAGAGAAGATTACCTTGAAATTTACTGCATTTCTCACTTTATCCTATGGTACGTGTTTCGGTAGTGAGTGGAATATGCCAAAGCCCATTCCTATCCCATCCTTTCCAATTTTCCCAACCTTTTTTCCAAATCAATTCCTAAATCCCCAAAGGTGAGCAGTGCATCCTTGTAGGTAGACCTTGACAATGTTTGCCATTCTGGACTGTTGGCGCAGGTGTCCATGGGCTACAGTATCCATTTATCACCAGGTGGACTGTACGCTCGTCTACCGCCTACTTTCTATAATTAAAAAAATAGTAAGAGGATTGCAATTCAAGAAACTTACACAAAACTAATATCCAACTATTACTTACAAAGGCCAGCACGTCATAAAAACCAAAAAAAAACACCGCTATTAATAAATTGTATGCGTATTTCAAACGTTATGCATCTCGACTATCAGCATGTTCAAAAAATGACGCATGGCTCCCAAGAGATTCCTCCACTTATATTTATTTTTCCCTTAAAACCGTAACAAATTTCCAGATTACTTACGTATGGGGTCCGGCGACTCCCCTATCTCTCTTTCTCTATTTATTGCTCTTACCCCAAGCTAAGTTATCGAAAATATAATCCCTCTTACGCACAGAAACTTTCACAGCTGATTACTACGCGGTCCTGATAAGAATAGGCGAGAATTGTATAGACATTCCACGTGTTCGTTACTGCACGATAGTTTAGAGAGGTACTAGGTAGGACATACAAAGAATAGTGCATACGTTTGATACTTGAAGTTTGATCGCTCGTAGTTTGTCCAACTCGGCTGGGCAGCGTTCGGGAAGCTACGCAGCGTCTTCTCGTCCAAAATACCTCAGTGCTTGAAGACGAAGGCCTTCGACCAGTGTGTGTTGCCGGTGATGACCTACGGCACCGAGACGTGGTCTCTGACTATGGGCCTCATAAATAAGCTCACTGTCGCACAGCGAGCTATGGAGAGGGCTATGCTCGGGGTTTCCCTACGTGATCGAATCAGGAATGAGGAGATCCGTAGACGAACTAAAGTCACCGACATAGCCTCTCGGGTTAGCAAGCTGAAGTGGCAGTGGGCAGGGCACATAGCTCGAAGAACCGATGGCCGATTGGGGCAGAAGGGTTCTCGAATGGAGACCACGTACCGGCGGACGAAGCCGAGGACGTCCATCTGCTAGATGGATAGACGACCTCATAAAGGTTGCGGGCACCCGCTGGATGCAGGTCGCTGCCGATAGGTCTAAATGGCGGACAATGGGGGAGGCCTATGTCCAGCAGTGGACGTCCAAGGGCTGAGAAGAAGAAGAAGAAGAAGAAGTTTGTCTTTGTCTTTGTATGTGTCTCTGGACCCACAACACAGGAAATCCTAGTCTAGGCCATTGAGTGTGGCGTTATTTATTATTATCATTATTATTTTACATAAAATATACAATGTACCAATGAAACATGTTTTAGAAGTGTTTTATACAAAAGTAAACATTCGTGTTTACTTATGCATATTACGAGTTATGCATATTCGTGACTGGTGGACAACTCGTGACCACGGTTGATGTAACCCAGCCGAAACGTAGAGTAAAATTAAATAGGCAAATATACGCGTTAAATATCTATTTATTGACTTTAGTTTTTAGTGAAATACACAAAAATCTTAAGTTGATTGATTTGATTTTTGTTTGTGTAAAAAAAGGGGAGTGTATTATTGTAGGGATACGTAGTTAGACGCACAACGACACAGTATTTTACGCGTATTTTTGAATGATTTTTGTACGTCCTGTGCTTATCGTAGCCAAATGTTTCCCGCGCTTCCAATTAACTAGTTCAATTTCAACGTTTAACCAATAAAAGAAAGAAAGAAAGAAAATAAATTTATTTATGACCATAGACAGCACACAGATATATCAAAGTGACGATTAAAATAGTAATGTGGTACAAAAAAGTTTGTACATGCTGCGGCAACAAATTGGTCCCCAACTCAGCATATTGTTTTCCCAAAAGAGGACAAAGTTAGAGGACATATTTTGTAGCTTATTTAATCAACCTTCCGATATAACGCTAAGCCTATAAGTAATATCCTCTACAAGTTTATTGCTTTGTTCCAGGTAATGTGGTAACTGATTTTAGTGAAACCTTAACAATTGTCTCTTGGTTGTGTATTTTACATGAGCGAAGTCACAGGCAGTCCCTAGCTAGTAAAATGTCATCATAGGGCATTATTGCGTTGTGATTATTGTCATCATTATTGCAATCGTGATAATATTAAGATCGTTATGTTTTATGATGTTATAAAGATATCGTGGTCGCTAAGAGGCTGGCTAGTCGATCAATATTGTGCAATTTAACGGATTCCGCAATGTTATTGTATGTTTAGGGAGTATATTAAAACTCGTTTGGGTGCAAGCCACAAATCAATAATATTGTGCAATGATATTATTGTAAAATTTTATTGCAGGTCTAGAGGCCCGCCTAAACAACATTTTGACGGATCACTTATCCACATTATTCTATACCCCAACAATAACTTAGACGTTATTTTCTAAGTTCCGACTTGCGGGTAGAAGAATGAAATCCAACGGTAATCCCTCGAGATTAATATTATTTTATCGCCAACAATAAATAAGAAGGAAATTCAATAGGCGAGCGGTAAGCGGCATTATAAGTTTTTTGACACACTACTACGAAACTTTTCTCCGGATTCAATCTTGTGGGGATTTGGTCCAATCGCTTTATATTCCGTCCCAGCGGAGGTTTACGGGATAAACTGCGTTCTCGTATGTTTGAGCCTACATCCACAGGTAAAATCACAAACAAATACAACGTTCTGATTCGGGAGCATCACTTACACTTTTTGCGACTGATTTTGTCTATCAATTCTACAAACATATTTTTATAAATCTGATTGTAGTTCGTTAATTTATTTGACTCGTTGATGCTACATTTTATTTTATTACTTATGATAATCGGCCGTGTAGTGTCGGCGGGCTTTGGAATAGCCTCATACATTCTCGTGAGTGTTGTGAAAAGCACCTAAAGCCATTTACAAAAGCCCTGATCACCCCTAAACATTGAACTCGCCAACCCTCTTGGACAGCGTGGCGTTTTAAGGCAAAGTTTAAAATTGTTGACAATGTTTGTGTTTTCGCTTTGAATATCGAGATATCACTATAATGCGAATGTCAATATCTCTTGACTATTGAGTATGAAACATTTCCAAATAATTATTGTAAATCGGAAATGATACAACACGATAGAATTTCTTTCTTAAAATATGATAAATTATGAATTGTAAACTTATTTCTGCCATGCTCGGATCTATTTTCGATTTACGAGTCCTTTCATGATGTCGTGAGTTCAAATCTTTGGCGAGTACACTGAGTTGATTGTTAGCTCGGTGGTGAAGAAAAACATTGTGAGGGCCATGGGCCAGTAGCAATGGGCCAGCCAACTCACAAATGGGACAACATGGGAAAATCTCCCAGTAACTAACTAGGAGAACTTCTGCAGTCGAACGTTATAGACTGATATCAATTAACAAAAAGAAAGTTAATAGAAAAGACAAAAAAAGAAGTTTTTGTTGCAAAGAACCCCAAATGTTATTAATATTAGTAAATAGACAGAATCAAATTATAAATAAAAGTTTTATTATAAATAATGTACTCGTAGTTATAACCAATAACTTGTAAAACTTATACTGACATAACATTTGCGGTACATTTTAAATGGTGCGTAAAAGTCAATATTTAGCAATAAATAAAATTAAACCGGAGCACCAGTACGGAATACAATAAGGGGTTGCTGTATTCGTGGCAGTCAATACGAGGATTTATGACTTTCTGTCCACGCATCCATACAATGCATTCATATAAAATTGTATAAATTATTATAGTAATTGCAATAACAAAAGATATCTTATTTTCCCCTATCTTTCACTATCTACGGGCTACACTAAAAGTGTTAGGTGTGTGGTGTTGTGTAGTTCCTCAGGGCTTGTGGTACAGGGGCTTTGTGATTTCTTAGTCGCCTTTTACGACAAAAAAAGAGATGGGATGGTGGTATTCCAAACCTGGCCAACACCACACGATTAATTTTTCTCCAAAACATCAAAACAGATAGGTACTGTAAAAATGTTTGTAAGAATTCCAAAGATCGTACTTTTGTTAAGTAATAGTTAAGTTTGTTTGTTAATGATGAATTGTCATCGTATGAATCAAATTTTAATGTGTTGAAACTAGTGGCGAAAATGAAGCGGGCTATCCAATTAGATGAGTGTGATAGTTGATATTTGGAGACTCAGTTTTAATTCTTAATAGATTAAGATCGTGCTTTAATAACTTAATAATTATCTTCAGCCTCCTTTAGTGTTTTGTCCTAAGGCGAGCACCTAGCCCTACCTCGACATAATGGATCGCAACAGTCAATTAACATCATAAAATATGGATTGACTGTATCTGTATGTCTAACATCTACCGTATATCACAAAAATGTTCTAATTTTCACCGGCATTGCTTTATAATGGAAGATTTCTTCTGTTACACAATTGATGTCGAAAAATATTCTTCCTAACAGATATTACGAGCTAATGGCCGGAAAACATCACATAATTTGTGCGTTGGATAACTTCGCGTCGCTCTTTATTATGACGAATTGGCAATTTTCACGTGTGTCTTTATTTTATGTCGCCATAAGATTGGCCCATAACTCAGGGGACACGTTTCATTTGCATTGTCTAAGCGGAAAATGGGGTCATTTCTTTTTAAATCACGCCAATTTTCGAATATTACCTAAATTATTTATGTTACGTTTTGTATCTTTTCGCATCTTTGCAAAATAAGGTTTATTTATTGGAAGGGCCATACGAGTATTCGTTAAGGCATATATTCCTTAAAGCTTCATAGTAAAAGGTTAGAAGGGTTGGTTGGTTTTATAAAGATCAAAGTGGATGATTTATTACATGAATCCAATATATTTCAATGTTCTCTATCGGATAATGCTACCATAGGTACATACCTATACATATAATTTATAATCAGGTAAATGAAATGTGAGATAAAGGTAAAATAGAAATTTTTACATAGCAACATTTGAGACCACTAAGTTCAATTTATAGTGAACCTACCATAAACATCTTGTTATTTATTTAACATCTAGTTTACATACATGTTATTTATTTTGTATAATGACTGTTTATGTTTGTAAACTTACGAATCACATAATTAAACTAATTATAAGTTATTATAATTATTCTTAATTAATATATTACAATTAATTAATGCTAATTAAACAGACACTGAATTCAAAGATGTGATAAAATTATAATAATCATGCTCTAAGATTTAAATACAATCTAATTTCTATCTGTATTTATATTTCAGTTTCATACCAATTTTAGAACAAAAAATATTATATAAAGTATCAAATACGTTTATCGTGATAAAAATTGTTGACAGACAAGGATTTTTCAAGTACGTCACACTTTTCTTGTACCACGTTCCATTTGCCAGACTAATAACATAAACATAAAAACATAAAGCCAGACATAAATGCTAAATTAACATATCTAAAACATTTTTTCAACAAATAAAGCCATTATGTGGAAATTTAAAACCATTGTAGGGGGAGAGTGCATGCTGCACTCCCACAGCCGCTTGGCTCACTCGACTGGCACGTTACACCTCTATCACAAAAGACCCCAATGTCCATATGTGTTTCGGTAGCGAATGAGATATGCCGGAGCCCATTCCCATCCCATCCTATCCTATCCCTCCCCATTTTCCCGACCCTTTCTTCCAATTCATTACTTAATCTGCAAAGGTAGGCAGCGCATTCGGCGGCGTGCCAGCCTTTGTCAGTCTGGACTGATGTTGGCATGTATCGCGGATGTATATGGACCATAGTATCCACTTACCATCGGGTGGACTGTATGCTCGTCTGCCGCCTTTTTTCTATTAAAAAAATGTGGATAGTGTTCGCGCAAATAACATTGGTGCTTTTATTGTGTAGGGTAATATTTATATTTTATTACCCATATTTTATATAATTACTTCCACCGATTCTTTTATATCGCTGCACCTTTTGCATACCCGCCAGTCTATGGCTCGACCTCGTTGCAGCTGGGTCCGTTCCCACTCCCGAGGAAACCGCGTGGTTGTGGACTCTGTCCACAACTGTAATTCCGCTAATTGGATTCTTTGGCTCAACCTAGTCGCCGCTGGTGATGTACCGGTTCGCGAGGAAACCGCGTGGTAGCAGACATAATCTGCAGTCTAGCGATTGACCCCTCCCGTCGCCGGTCGATTGTGAAACTCACAATTTGGGTGGTCTCCTGAACCCCGGAATTGGCACACGCTGTGCCCTTTCTATACCGCGAGTGTATCTGCTCTAAGCTGCATCGCTGCTAGTACCGAAGGACGCTTAAACCAAGTGGAAGGTCAAGAAGAAGCCTAGAAGAAGCGCTACCAGGCTGGGAAGAACACAAGGCAACCGTAAGCTTGGTCGGAAGGCAGCTATTCTCGGCATATAAGGTTAGGCTTTCTATTTGGATAATTTTATCAGCATTAAACCTATAGATCTGCTCGTGGATTAGCGTACGGCTATATTGCTTAGCTGTCGTGCTTAGCACAGATAGAAAGCGCAGATTTATTCAAGAGCGGATTATATTAAGGCGGACTTGATTGAATATTCCATATCAATAGCAACTTATTTGTGGTTTATAGTTAAGGAAACTTCTATAGACAAGTATTGAGACAAGAAAAAAAACTACCCTGTACCTATAACTGTATGTAGGGATTCGCTTCTTGAAGAAGATCTCGAGATCTTGAAGAAGATATATACCCTTTCAAAATATTTGTGCCTAAACGCGGTAGGCATAAAGCAACTGAGTTCATTCACCCCACACGTCCTTATAAATATGAAATGCACCCTAACAGAGACAAATTATTTCATTTCCCCATCCAAGGGACACCATACGTGACTGCAGGCTCCCATCAAATGTATGAAGGAGATGTAGTGGAGCTATTTGTAGTAACGATCGTAAAGCTAACCGTCATTGTTCAACCCGTCAAGTAATTAGGTGAATAGCCCTTTTGTGGTTAAAATTGTAGGCAGGTTATTTTGAAGATGTAACCAACTTTTATAGATGTAATGCACAGCTGCATTGCACTACGAATATGTTTTTTATAGAAACTTGTGACAAGAAGTACACTTCTCTCTTGTAATATTTTAGATATATATACCAAGTCAATTCAATTTGTCCACAATGTAAGCAAACATGACAGGAGAATGAGATAACTGACACGCCCTTAAATTAAATAGTGAGGTTATAATTGCTCGCATATCCATAATTTGATACATCGGGACTGCAAGTTTGACCTAGATTTAAAGCTAAATGTTGAGATATTTCATTGATTTGATTTTGTTTTAAGCAAATTATATGGGAACGGACATAGAAATTGTAAGAGAAGGACTATAATAATATTTTAGTCGAAGTTAACGCACGGAAATAAAAAGAGATACTTGAGGAAAGTAACATGGATGATTAACGTGCCATGACTAATGGTAACTAAGACCTAATTAATTGGTTACATTGGTGACTATTACCTGGTTAGAATATTAAAATTATGTCAGAGGTAGTCAGAGTAAACGTGAACTTAAAATATATGATGAAGTTATCAATTTACTATTCTTTTTAATTCATTTCACTGAACCATTTCTGCTTTTTCAAATAAATTGTTTCCATTGAGTCCAACTTAGTTTGGCAAAATTATTCTCGTACAGCGTTTGTTGAAATGATTCAATCAAAGACTTTAAATAATCACCGCATCAGTATGAAAGTTTAGCTGTTACTCCCTGAAATTTTGTTTATTCTAGTTTTATCGAAACACGTCAATAATATTACAATTAGTCCTAGATAAATAAATAGCTTCTAGAAACAAGGTGGCAGTCGAGTAGACAGTTTACGTGGTGGTAACTGGATACTGTCGCCCATGACGATCGTTGACACGCTTCCAGATTCGCTATCTACCTTTGAATATATAGAAATGGATTTATAACGATTATAAAATTTTAGTAACGTCGTATTTCCTCACTACCTGGTTTGGATTCAACAAAAATGCTTTAAAAATCAAACAGTTCCGTTTCTACAATATCTACATGCTTCTATTCTCCTACAATTTAAATGGCCAAGCCAAATTGACTAATAGATGTGGCAAACGATTCGTCTTTGTCAAGGGTGACAGTGGCTATATGCTTTGTCGCAGGCTGATTTTCGACCACACGTTTAATTTTGAACCCTGTACGTTTAATTACTATGCGCTATTTCGCCATTCATGTGGCACATAGTACCTCCAGTAATAAAGAGGAAAATGTATTTTCAAAGCGTTACCTTTTTTATAGGATAGGTGGCAGAGGCAAGTGAACTGCAGTTTCTTATATCAGATACAATCCCCAAAAAATTAAAATTTCAGGTAGATTAGGTAAGTTTGAATACATTTAATTTCTTTTATTCTTTAAATACTACAAGTTGCTTGAATGCGCGTTTAAGTGAATAAAAAGTGGTCGCCATCCCATCTATCAAATATATGATTGAAGTTATGCTATCTATCTATCTATATAAATAAAAATGTTCGTTTGTTCAAAATCTTAAATCTCCGTAAGTTCTTCACCGATTGCTTTGAAATTTTGACACAACGTTGCATTCGAATACACGCGTATTTTTATATCCTATCACAGGGTAAAAACATGATTTTTACCCAAAACAGGTAAAAACAGGGTAAGCGCCATCTGTTGGGCAGCCACAGCAACGCGTGGCCGGGCACAGCTAGTATTAAATAAATACAGTAAATTAATTCAATATATAATAACTTAAAAAAGTGCTTCTAAACTATATAAATATTCAGGTTTAAAATACAAATCATTTATATTCAATACAAAATGGTTTAAATCATTTAAAACTTTTAAAAGGTGTGCTTTGTTTTCAATGTCGACAATTTCAATTTATTACAGTTTTTAAACAGAAAAACAAAATAAGATTATGTTACATAAATAAAAACTTTGTCCCTTTTGATGAGTCATCGACGGTCAGTGATTCTGATTTAAAATTTTGTAACTTGAAAACACTAAATCCAATTACTCCATTAAGTTATTATATATCAAATTAGAAGAAAATTTCTTAAAATTTACGTCTAAAAATAATTAAAATCCTCGGCAAATCTAATTAACCTTCTAATTTATCTTTATTCAACAGCTTTATCTTAAAAAGTTGAAATTTAAAACGATTTAAATAAATTGCCTTTTATGAAGCAAATTTTCTGAAGGGCGGTCAGTCGCATAAATTTATACCCTTACTATGTGCCTAATAAAAGAAATTGGTATTTCGGTCTGTCACTCAGTGTTCGCTTGGGAATACATGGCAACATGAGGGCGTATGAAAAATAAAATGAAATGATAAAACGACCTCTGTTTATTTTGGTCCTAAAATAATACAACTTATCATATGTTTTTTCTATGTTCTTTTTATTAAAATACTAACACGGTTGATGGTTAAACATGTATTAACTTTGAAGACTTAGTAAAATATTCTATCCCATATTTTGTTACTATAAAATACCAATATGAATGTTAACAACTGTTTTATGCAACCCAAATATTTATTCTGCTTCTGATTTACTTAATCTCTTTGAAACGTCTGTTCCTACTCTTAACGTTTGAGAAGAGACTGGGACTAAATACACGCGAATTTTATGTAACACCCGTAAATTCATATTAGTTCCATGTCACTTAATAAGTCTACGTCTTGAAATTGTTTCCTCTCATCGTGCGCACTTTGTCTCCGTCAACGTGGAGGCGCCCACGGAGATAGAGCTCGCCTTCAGGCGGGCACAGCCATAATTAGGACTGGCTAATGTCCCGGAAAAACAATTTCATAAAACATCTCATTTCTTGCGGAGTTCCAAGGTCCGCATAAAAAGAAATAAGACACTAAATAAACGTCTACTTACACGGTTGGCTTCACCTTTATTTGGAAGTCACGATGAAAAATGTACGTTTGTCCCTTTGCCACAGTACCGCCACATTCCGCGTGGAAGAACAATTTGCTTAAAGCTCGGACGTGAAAATTGCTACAGGCCACCCCGTGACATTACAATTGGAAAACACAAATTACTTACCATCGTCATGTCCTCTAATACGAGGCTTTAGAGGTGACAATTAATTAAATTGAGCAGTAATTAAATTTGCGAGCGATCAATATATTTTTGTTACGCCTAGAAAATCGTTTGTGGGGAAATCGCTCGCGTGTTGGTCGAAAAATTTTCTACAGTCTGGTGGACATTTGTTTGCGACGTGCAGCCATTTAAATGTGAAATTAACCAGCGGGGTTTTCCGATCGTTAACTGTTGTTTGAATATGTTTATTAGTAGGTTTAGAATCCGATTTATATCGCAATCATTTGATGATATAAAAGTACTTTTTGTACTTAACGATGGCGTGCTAAATTTATATCATGACGTTAAAAAATCCAGCTTGTTTTCATTAATTTCAAATTGATAGATATTTTTGCTGAGGAGAATGTGCCAATCGTCACGTAAGAGATTTGCCGATAATCATATTCCCTTATTATTCATTTATTGCTTAAAGACAGAGTAATTATGTGTATATGTTCTATTTATTCTTCCAAGTAACTAGTGTTACTATTTGTTTATTAATTAAGGTAATTAATCATCCATCTTTAGTTGTCGCTCCCTGGGAATAGGACAATGACCTATTTATTGCCAACATTAAAAACGGCCGAAGCATTCCGAGTTTGTTTTATTGCCGAATTCAAATTCCATCCATGCACTCATACATAAAATTTAGTACAGCAGCAAATTGGACTGAGTCTGAGGGACGTCTGAAGCAATTAATCCACTGTGTTGCAAATTAGAGAGCAAATACCCCTCAAATATTGTTAATTTAAAAAGCATTCGTTGCGCATAATAGATTACAATTGTTTGAATTTCTTTGAATTATTGAATCGCATTCTGTTTTTGTATATACGAGTAAATTTATACCTAATTCTAGATATTGACAAAAAATCTAGAGAGATTGTCTATTGTATAGTTGGTTTGTCCTCTTAGGAATTTAGGAGTTTTAGTTAAGGAATTATTTTAAGACAGGTATACTCGTTATACTTTCATTTTCATATGTAGATACGATTGTAGATACACATATGTAGATACACTACATATTCATCTGTAGATACACTAAAACGATTTTCAAAAACGCCTCCTTTAAATTTGAAAAACAAAATTTGAACATATCTTTTAAGACAATTATTTTCGTCAATTTAAATACTCCGCACTATAAGTATATGTCGACATAGGATAATATAATAGGTCGACATAGGATAACGACATAGGAATAGGTGTATATGTGACATAGGATAAATTCGGAATAAGGCGTAGAGGTAATCTTTTTACGCGATCTTACGCAACGAATCTTGTGATTTCGTGAAAATGTAAACTGAATGTCATGTCTTCGTGAAATAAATAGACCAGTGTAGTGGAATGACCGGCCAAACCAGATTTCGTGTCTTCACCTGTGTTCATCTGTTTTCCTTATTTTTTTTAATTATTTCATGTTATTCGTGTACAATAAATTATTAAATAAATAAATAAATTCTTTGAAACACATTTATTAATTGTTGACAGGAAATGAAAGTTAACAATATCTTATCCGAATTTTGTTGTTTCATAGGTAATGTTTATACTTTCATATAGTCTTATCTTGTTCGCTGTTTTATTTGTGAGTGGTAGTTAAATATAATGTAATTGTGAAATAAATTACTTACGTGTATAAAACCATGTTAACAAGTCATAGTCATTATAGTCCAATTTTTCTGCTCCATATTTTAGCGTGAATAAAGCAATTATAAACACGCAACACAAAGCTTTTAGTACTTATATTAGCCACAATGTTCACTATGAGCACATTTATTATGTTAATGTTTTAACAGTAGTAATATTGTTTACTGGTAAGTGCTATTGGTCTATGAGGTGGCTTATATTTTATTTCTATATATTTAATACTTTGTAAAGGTTTTTCTGTTACCCTATTTAGTTTATTTAGGAACTTATTACACTAGTTATTATTGACAGTTGTAAATCGGAATAGTGCAGATCAGAAATCTGCGGTGTGCTGTTCTGGACCTTTCAGTATCCAGTACAGAATATGGGTGGGCCTCTTCATGCACATTATATGGTGCATGAGGGATATATGTGGCGAGTGGACTCGCCAACTTGCTTGACCAGCGTAGCGTTTTAAGGACATACATCCCTCATACACAAGACGATGTACGACAGGGAGGCCTATGTCCTGAAGTGAATACTAAAAACACTGGTTACATTGCAATTACAGTACCAAGGTGTTGTGATTACATTGTTAGTGAGTAATTGTCACTAACAATGCATAGAGAAAATGTATGCCTACTTATTTAAGGAATAATAGGATTAAATGATAACGAAACTACCCGAATCGACACGCATACTCACATAATGGAATTACACAAACATAGATACCGATAACGAGCCGAATTATCTACGGAAACTTATTAAGATAAGCCTCACGAAAGGCCGTTTGTCTTATTGGGTGGAATGGATAAAATGGATAAATTACTCGCCCTTCACTATCGATGCTTCTAACAACCCCCAGATTATGAGTAAGCCTGTAATCGCTATTGACGTTAGTTTTTTTCTCTATATAGGTAATGCTGTTGTTTTGATGTGTAGTTAATACACTGTGTCATATAATGGAGTCATAATAAGAATATATTTCAACTTATTTTATGACATGGATCCAAGACAAGTTTCTAATGTAGCAACTGATTGTTGTCTGTAAAATGAGACAAGCTGTGGGATTGTAAAACTAATTAATTAATTAAATGTTTACAGTGTAGAGGATATTGGCATATTGTTAAATTGGTATTGTATCAGAAGGTTGATTATTTAAACAAGAAATATCCTCTAACATATTATATTGGTTAAATACAGGTAAATAAGTACATTAATCTGAACTGCTTAGTTGGAAGCGCGGGAGACGCCGAGCATTGGACACAGCATGCACAAGAATCTCTATACTGTACAAAAAACGAAAAGTAACATAAATAAAACACCGTGTCGTCATGTGTCGAACACTGTGTCGATAGCATTCAGCATTCAATATCAAGACTTGCGATTTGAGATAATTTATTGCATAGTGAATCTCTTCACATTTTAGTAGATATAACGAAACATACATTAAACTTTAGACTTTTAATGTTAAGTTTTTAGGTATTATATTGTGGTACAATTATGAAACTTTGTTACCAATTGTGTCAGGTTGATACTGTACTGGGGTGGCGTGGCCGGGGAACTTCCTCGTGTGCCCGGTCTGTCGTTGGTCCATTTGTCCCTCTGGATACATCCGCAGGGAACGATGGCTCAACGAGAGATCCGGGAAGGTGCACCCTGGGCAACAGTCACCAACTTTTCCTTTCTTGGGAGATATTGGTGGTTGTTGGCTAATATCCTGGCAAAGGTGGGGAAGCGGGGGTCCAGACTGGTTATACCGATACCAGTCTGGTCTCTCGCCTCCAAGAAGGTGGCGTTTCTCTTAGTGCGCCAGCTGTTGGGGGCGCATAGAGAGACAGGGACGGTCTCCGCGTGTCCCTCTATATTAGCGGAAGACAAAGCGTAGAACAAGGTGGTCAACCCTGGGATGCCTCTCGGAATTCCAGCGGTAGCAGTATTACCGACGCTCAGGGGCTCTGTCTGGGTGGACGGTGTTCCCTGTGTGTCCCTTGGAGGTCGGGGGCATTCAGAGAAACACGGACGGTCTCCACGTGTCCCACTGTATGGGCGGCGGGCACGGCGGAGAATCAGGGATCGTCTCTGCGTGTCCCTCTGTATGGGCAGAGGGCACGGTGGAGAAGGGGTGGTTAGTCCTGGGATGATGCATACATCCCAGTGAGACTAGGGTTACCCAGGTACAGGGGGGACGGCGTTTTTCTTTCCCCACGTGTCGTCAAACATCAGTCCGGGGCCCGCATTAACCACCGCTGGGGTCGCGGAAGACTGACAAAGCGTACCCGTGATCTCAGCACTTGGTGAAGAGGTGGCAGTCGTGGGGTTTTAGTGAGTAAGAATCCGGCATACTCTCCCGCCAAGGTAGGCGAAAGCCATGCATAGGCTGAGTATACTCTCCCGCCAAGGTAGGCAAGAACCATGCATACACAATAACCTGTTTAACACTATGCCCTCTTCTTAAGTCGACATTTTTTTCATTCAGTTAATCAATATAGATAGTCATATATTTAGTCTAAGTCTATGACAGAAATCATAATTAATAACTAGGGTACTAATTTTTAGTAAGCTATTGTAGGTAATTTGTTTAGTAGAGTACGTAGATACAATTTTTCTTATAAGTAAGTCTAGGAGAAGTTAAAACCAGTAATTAGAATATACTAATTGAATCGTATGATTGAGTCTAATAATTGAGTCTGCCACAATAACTCATATATAAACCAATCTCATACCTTCGTACTTATACTACGCGGTTGTGATATAACTGCGTTTATTTAGAGTCACCACGTGCGAAAATTACTAAAATGCGTAAAGGTTCGTTATTTATAACGAAGCTAAAATTTTACAGCTGGCCGATTGAAAAACAAATGAAAACGCGCGTGACTAACATTGAAATATGCAACTGTCACGAATGCACGCAATGAATTTGATGTCAGGCCGAATGGCAAGCGTTTAGTCATGCTCAGTACCTACCCCTGTATACAATTATATGTATCAGTTGTTGATGTTCGGATTGGGGGAGTAGAGAAACATAATACAATAAGCCAAATATTGGCGAGCCTTGGACAGGCCTAGGATATCTTGCTAGATATCCTGGGCAGTGGAGAGATTGATATAGGTTGATGGTATAATAAATGATATAAAATTAGCATCGCGTAGATATATATCTGCTCAAACCAATCGTTAGCTCGTAAATGCTTTAGACCTTTGTTAGCATGGAGAGCGGCGAGTAGATTAGCGCCGCTCCGCTGCCGCTGTACACGCTTGCCGCTTCCACATAAACCGATAGACCAATGTTACCGCTCGCCGCGTTGCTGCCGCTCGCCGCTCTCCGCTCTCAACGCTAACAAAGGTCTAAAGCATTTACGAGCTAACCGTTGGGTTGAGCAGAGATATATCTATGCAATGCGCATACATTAGAAGGTCCAATTCAAGGGCGTATAATTACATAGATGTCTTATTAGATATAATAATTGTGACTTAACAATTATCCTGTCCTGGACCTTGGCCTTGTATAATGAGCTGTATATAATGAGCTCCTATTTCTTGTTTCTTACATAGTCACATGACTACATCCGTTCTGCAGCTTCTAAAGTGCAAATAGTCGTGACGATTGCCAACCTTCGTTACAAGATGGCACTGCAAGAATAATAATAATAAGATAAAACTAGTTTATAAGTTTTTTTGAAGTAAAAAATATATTTTTTACATCAAAGTGTACCAATTGGAACACAGATCCCTTTACTGAAATAAATTACGCAAACAATTAAATATCGGCAATAATGCGAACATGGGGTGCGACAATTTGTCTGGACCGGTCGGTTAGGGTGACTTTACCCTGTAAGTATACACATACAGTGTGTTCTAAAAGTATTTGTTTTCATAAGTTTTTTTACTCGTACTTCCCACGTGACTGGAAAAGGGTAGGTTTAAAGGCCTTTAGTTCGACAACAGTAACAGTTGCGCGGGAAATCCAGTGTGTAATAAATACAACTATTTGTTATTGCGTATTTTTATAGCAGGTATTTAAACACTTTTTGCTTACTGTAAATATGATCTAAAGTGATTGTTGTCGTTTTATCGTTTTTTTTCAGTGAATTAAATTTATAGCAATTAAACAACTTTGAACGGTTTAAATCGCGTATATTTGACATTATTTATATCCCGACGTTTCGAACACTTTGCAGTGGACGTGGTCACGGGGTGAATTAAATTTATATTTATATTATAACTATAATCTACTTAAAATTATTAAATATTAAAATTATAAATAAGATTATACTAAAGCCTATATACAAATATAATCTGATATTTACTGCTAAAATACATTATATCACATTTTCAGTATGTAGGTTAAAAATTCCTACATATTGAAAACGTTATACTAATCTGGTCCTTGTGGCAGGGTACCTAATAAGCTGGTGGCATTACCTCGATGATTGGCCAGACTGATGCGTTGTGCGAGGTAGTTGCCGGCCTTGCAATTGCTTGTGATGTGATGCTTGCTTTTGATTGCGACTTGATATGTCCTTAAATGGGGGATTGAGTGCTAGGACCCCATGGACCCATCGACACCGAAAGGCACAAAAATATATTCGGCGCCGATACTGTATTATCGGCGGTCTTCCTTCCTAAAGGAGTAAAGTAGCTCTTCCTAGTATTGACTAGCCTATTGAGGCGGAATACTCCTATTCCGCCTATTGACTAGGAAGAGCTACTTTCCAAGCAAGCACGTAATCTCACGGTTTATAAAAATTTTCTTAAAAAAATTCCACTGTTAATACACCACGTGCTATTAACAGACGAATGGAAAGCTGGTAGTGCTACACTAGACTATTTACGGATTCGTGCCCACCATAAAGCATGGGAGTCTTGAGTCCAAGAATTTTTATTGAATTTTGTGTTGATGGTCTTTTCCAAATGAGTTTTCCAAGTTTTCACTAGATTGTCTATATGGCCTAACAAATTTTAATATTTTCGAACCGGGCAAGAATGGAGAATGTTAATTTTGGAATAAAAAAGTATAATTTAAGCATACAAAGGGCGAAATGTGGGTTGATGTTTAATTTTAATAGGCGGGAAGAGTGTTTATTGAATTTTGTGATTTTGTTCTGGATCAATGGAGTAAAGTATTCTTCAAATATTGGTGAATAGAGGCTAAATGAGTCATTGTTTACTAATTTTATATTTGGAGCTATTTACATTGAAGTGTCGGCTTATTCCAATGTTGTAATTTGAATTTTAAGGCTGTCTGAAATATAAAGTTCATAGTTGTGTAAATTTAATTCTAAGCCTTATTCTAAGCCTTCTAGATTTATATTCTACCCTTCGATTTATTTGTATTTTTTAACAAGTCCGAAAGTATCGTGGTCGCCTTGCCTTCTAAGGTTCCATCGTCAAGGTACTATACATTAAATTTTTAGTGTAGGTTTTGTATGATCGAGTTTATGGATATACTGAAAATGGCCGGTCCGAGTGGGTCACATTGTTGTCAGTCGGTGGCCGAAGAGAGTGGATGGTTCCTATACATCAGTATGGATGGTTTGAGATAACAAATTATTATAGTTATAAGGTTGACCATATTTCATATCGAGAATAATTTGTATCCATCATTGAGATATTTTTTTTTTAATTTCTACTGCTTCACGCACAATCTTGAAGAAATTAATATTGGTCGTCAGTGTGTATCAGTATCTAACCGGGAACGTCGGGATAAAATTAAATAAGTGAAAATTTGCCTATAAAACCTTGTTAAAATATGGATAAGAATTGACCTTTTTAAGAAAACAAATATATGCGTTTGATATAAAATTGGGAATTTAATTCAATTTGCAATATTTTAAAATAAAATTCTACCAATTCACTAACGAATCTAAACAAAACAAGCAAATAATACAATTTGAATATCGTTTTGTTTCTACGTATTTAACTTCCACACTACTGTTGCAATTTTAGCATAAAAATTGTTTTGTCGAAAGCGAAATCTTTTTTATTAAATTTTGGGGCATATTTTATATAGAATTGCATTTTTATTGTTTACTGTTGTCATCTGGAGAATAAGGCCAAAATGGCCTCCAAAAAGCTCGGTGTGCTGAACAGAGCGAAGCGGTACTTCACCCCTGGGCAACTTCTAATGCTTTACAAAGCTCAGGTGAGGCCCCATATGAAGTATTGCTCTCATCTCTGCGCCGGCGTACCGAAATATCAATTGGACCCATTTGACTCCATCCAAATTAATTTTAATTTTAGCGCAATTAGGCATTTATTTTGGCATTTTGTAACAACGATTTGCTAGCTACACGAGTCGGAACAGATAGAACAAGCGACGCGAGAAGTAGATGCATTTGCACCCACTTCGGGCACGCTGTGTCGGATAGGTTGCGTTATCTATTCCTCCAGACTCGCCGACTCCAGAAATAAAAAAAGTCGTGAGTGGTGGATACCACTGGACCCGCGTGGTGGATTACGGACCGAACCCCCCCCCCCCCCCCCCAGGGATTTACTTGGAGATGCCTGTGCCCTGCAGTGGGACATTGCAGGCTGATACCAAGGTATTGCTTAGACGAAATAAAGTATCATACATTATGATACTGTATTATAAGTTAAACGATTAACTTTCAAATTAATTAGAACAAACTTG
The DNA here is from genome assembly GCA_914767545.1 of Sesia apiformis. Lineage (NCBI taxonomy): Eukaryota > Metazoa > Arthropoda > Insecta > Lepidoptera > Sesiidae > Sesia > Sesia apiformis. The sequence continues at coordinate 7,194,237 of OU611958.1, forward strand.
AAACTATACCTACCCAACTGATCGTGTCTAAGTTTTAAAAGACATTAAGTATTTTACGTTAAGTTTAAGTTTGAAATTTATAACGCATACTTATTTATGTGTATTTATTGAAAACTATTGTAATAACTTGTACACTACAATAATAGTGTACAAATTATTAGTTCAATTATAGATATAATAATGTAAGTATTCGTACATAGGCCGGTAAAGTTTCTTCGTGTTAGAAATTCGTGTGATTCGTGTCCTAAATATTTTTATTTTCAAATAAAATTGATTAATTACTGGTAGCTTTATGATAATAAGTATTCTTTTATTTCTGCCAATTTTCTTGTTATTATATTTTGATGAACACCGGTTTTTATTCTATCAAAAAAATACTAATTCTAAAAATTAACGCTAGGCGCTCGAGGCTCGACCGGTGAGTGAGCGCTAATTAGCCTTTTAGAGAGGACGACAGCAGCGTCCTTTCCATACAAACGTATTCCCCTGTTTTTTCCTTGAATTCTAGCAACAATGTAATTATTTTCAATGTGTTACAGATAGATTTTTGATTAGTTGTTTCTTACAGGAGCTGGAATCCTTAAATGCCCCGTTTAAACACTGCGAAAAAGATGTCTTGTACAAATTTAAAACATACCGGCATATAGTAACTACATATTATTTAATACAAATCAGAAAAAAAATATATATCGATCCATTTTTGGAGGATTTTGTCGAATTATTATAGGTATTATTAGGTGGAAATGCAACTGTCCCTTTCTCTCAAAGAGTTGCATCGCTCGCTGCCGAGACAGCAACAAATTGTAAAAATACCTATTTTTGAAATTCACTTCAGCTATCCTCTCCTCCTAAGATACGAGCGCTAAACGCTCGTAAGTGTTATAGTCCAAGTTTTTAATGTGTTAATGGTCTTAAACCCTCGAGGTTTAAAATTTGAGTCTAAATGGTTGAGGTTTGATATTTATAATGTTCAGTAGCGCTGACTTAGCTCTCGAGCGCTCAGCGCTCATTATTACAACGCTAGATTTTAAGCTGATATCGATACCAACAACTATCCACAATATAATAACTTAATTTATTTTCTATGCACATACATATAAAATACAAATATTCTCTACAATTTATTTTTGAACCAGCCTGTATATAAGTGTCCTGTACCACATGCAACGCGTAGTTAATGTAATTATGAGGACGTAACGTAAACGGTTCTGACTTGTTGCGATTAAGGATTGTCCTTAGCAGAGCTGGATAACATTTGTATAAATTGTACTAGAATTTATATAAAGCCTCATCTATTCCAAATCTGCAATTAAAGTGAAAAATAAATTGAAGATCAAAGTAGTTTCAAAGAGTTTAATGTGAAATATTGTAACACTATTTATATTATTATGGTGACCATTTGTCAATGAAATGTAAAAAATGTAGGTACATATTTTTACTGAGTTTTTGTTATAAATAATCTCGTTAGATAGAAACTATTATTATAAAATGAAAGCCGTCAAAGTATTGTCAAAGTCAAATACAATATTGGGCATCTTGTACATAGGATTTCAAATTAAAAAACGAAATACATTTTAATATTACGTTTAAATATTTTTTACCATGTAGTCCACTCTTCACACTGTCCCCATCTTGTTCGTTTTTCAGTATCTTGGTACCATGTTGATCCTGTCATGTTTTCTATATTGTTTGACTATTGAGGTGGTGGCCTGCCCACATGTTTTCCTTCTGTTCTGGTATCCAGTTTAAAACGAACTTTCTTTATCGACCCTCATCGGCGTCATAAGAGCATTGCAGAGGCCCAACTCGGATTCCTATAACAAGGAGATCCCTGCGTTAGCAAATAGTTTAATTTCTCAAAACATCGTAGGAATATTCCAAGCACTGATCGTTTTATAGCTTGCTGTACTACTTTTAGCTTGCGTATTGCAATGTATTACAGGCATGTAAAGGTATAAAAACTAAGTATTTTCAACTAAAGCTTAATAAAACAATTTCTTTAAAATTGGACCTAATGTTGGTGATCAATGTAACAAATTGGAGGCAAATGCCTGTATTCATTGGGAAAGTTAATGAAAGTTTGTCTTGCCCTTTGCAATAAATTCTACCCCACTCATTACAATCTCGAAATGATTCTAGCACTTGTCTGTTTTTATTTTGATTACATTTTGTTCAACCATTATTCATAAATAAAAGAGCCATATTTATACAATCGTTGAAACTACATATTTAATGAATAGATGAATCAATATAGTTTATTTGTAACCATCTATAAATATATAAAAGATATCTTTAAGTACCTGACTACTGCACAGTATAAAACACTTGTTTTATTTGTCATGTTTTTGTTGTTCTGTGACTGTTTCAATTGTCATAGTACGCAGAGATTGAAGATATCTTCAGATATATCTCCGAATTACCAATACCGTGTAATACACAATTTCCTCTCCTCGCTTACTTCACTCGGCTCGCATTGTCAGGTACCTCAAGACAAGCTTAATGTCAGTCTTTCAATGTTTTATGTTTTAATGACAGTACGGTTATGACTGGTAAATCACAGATGAACATATTATTAATATGGTACTGTAATAAATTGAAAAGACTGAAAATTAGTATTGAAAAATTCGTATAAACTCAGTATGTAATACGGGCCGGCACTACAATTTACAATCTTACATGTGAGTCTTACAACAGTACCTTACTGACAAATTGATAAAGAAGAGCGGTGGTAACCTAAATACTCCTTAGGCTATCAACATAATAACAGTTATCACTAGCTTGGTGGTGAAGTTCATTCATTGAATTAGACAAATGACAACGATATATCTGCGTTAATTACTTATCTATACGAGTAAAAATATTTCAAACAGAGTAAATTACAAAAGTTTTGCACTGACAATTAAGCAAATATGTCTGTACCGCATTTAGTCTCTGCTGTAAATCTAATAGTCTGCAGTGGGCAATTACTTACAGCAATAGACCAATTAATAAGGTATGTCTTAACTACGCTCTACAAATGTTATATAGCGAATCGTGTTACCAAATTACGTGAAATATACAACGGCCTTGTTATTGTATAATTTCTAGGTCATCTTACTGAAATTATGAAAGAGAAATTACGGAGAGGGAATAATTTTCTTACGGATTTTGAGGTAAATGAAAATCTTACTGAAACTGTAACTTTAGAGGAGGATAAATTCGCTTACTTCAGTCTGCATGCTTTGTGATAATGTGTGTGATAGTACCGCACCTACTTAAAACATATTCCACTCTGTAAGATAACTGTATAAAAGATCTTCCACATGTAACACTTGACAGTTCTGACTATTTCTTGCTTATGGCGAATGAGCTATAGTTTAAATTCCTGCTCGCACGCTTTGCTATTAACTAAATATTCTAAATTTATGATGCTACCAGGCAATAAAACCTTAATAAATAATAATTCATGAAAATAAAACAGAAACTTAATAATAATAAAATTATAGAAGCTAAAATAAGTCAAATTGATAAATTTCACCCATGCAAAAGGAATAAACAAATTTCCTTGTTCTTTTTTAATGAATTTTATGATTTTTTTTAGTATTATATTATATACTTATATGTGATGATGTGTGTAAGTATAGATTAGTTGCTTAAAGACTCTTTAGCTATGAAAGGAAAGCATTGTTCTATTCATTGTATGTATGCCTACATACAATGAGAGTAAATTTAATTACTTCCAGCAAAACACATTATCCCTCACATTTCAAATTGTCGCAGTCGTCGAAAACATTCGGAACTTAATTGATAATTCGAATCAAGCTACGCAACGTTGTCGCTACTTGCCTCAGGGTATTGAGCACGTGCCGTTTAAGTGCGACAACGAGTACATACTGCTTACTATAGGAAAATCAGCCACCTTCCAAATTTATACAATTTGATACTCGATACGCAATATGGTATAAGAAATATTTTTTAAAAACGAATTTAAAATAATTTTAAACTCGTTTTTAGTCAAGATGGAGTATTTATTTACATTGATAAAACACAAAATTGATATAAACATATCGTTTTTGATATTAACAATGTAAATGAAGAGTGGATGCTTACAGCCAGCACGCGCGCGTCACAGTACAAACTATTTTCCAAAGTTTCGCTACTGTTTCTGTATCAAATTGTATAAATTTGGAAGGTGCCTGATGTTTTCGTCATTATAATTATTATACAGACGGCTTTTTAGAAAAGACACTTCTAGAAAGCGTTAAAATGCTTTAAGTCGTTGTGTTTGTGTGCTTACTTGTCGTTACTTACAAGTTTGTGTCTTTAGTATAAATATTCCATTAATACTGTACTTGTCTTCTATTGTATTAATACTCTGAGTATTACCTCTGAGTCAGCTACAGTATAATCCAATAATATTCGTATCCTTGTTGTATATGTAGAAAAGGGTGCATAACTTTTAAATATCGAACTGTAATTTGCGGGAGAGAATTTCACCCCTTTCGGTCTTTATTGCGTTATTTTAATACGATAGAGAATCGATTATGAGAAGTCCTATTTCGAAACGAATGGTCCCATCAAATTACTATAGATTTTACCTCTACGTATCTATATACCACTGCACACTGCCTGTTTCTTATAGGGTAGATAGGCATACCTCTTTTGGTTCGTCTGCATTTGAAAGTTTTCACATTGATTACATTTTACCTTTATTTAGCCTTTATTCTTTAGTACATCTTAAATTACTTATACCTACTGTTACTACGGATTAGTCAGCAATGTTTTCAAAACTTGCATTTGGGATTCTGATTGGAGATGGGTAGATTAACATAGAACACCGTTTGCTTAATTGTCACCTTTTCCAAATAGACAAAGTTACCAACATATCCTGCTTCTACTTTAGTTACTTGAACTTATAAATTATATACTGGCAAGACACAATAGTCCTGCAAAATGAGATGCGCAGCCGCCCGTCCCGGCCGGCGACTGTCACATTCGGGAGAGAGATGAGAATTTTATGCAATCCTGATCTTAGATAAAGCCTCGCCGAGGGTGCTGAGGCCTAGATAGCCGCATTATTTTAATGCAAACCGACAACAAATAACGAATAAATATTCCCTTTTTTATTGTTGAGTTGTGACGCGACGAACGCTTTGATTTAGGGAGAGATGAGAGGGGTCGCGCGCGACGAATTGTGGTCCAGATTATTTGGGATACGAAGGGATTTATATTACATTCGCTGTCAGAAATTCGAGTGGTATCAACTTTCATCAATATTTGGAGGGCATTCACCTAACGTTATGTGTCTTGAGGCTTTACAAATTGCTTGCGCTTTACTAAATTTGTTGATGTTAGACTATGATAAAGCGACTTGTCAGAGACAAATGCTTGTAGTTCATTACGTGATTAATTTATATCTAAAACAATAACGTCGAAATAATATTACATCGTGTTATGTTATCAATATAATTTTGTCATACCTATCTAAAGATGCATACACCAAAAACGCAGATTATCTGCTTTAAGGTAGTGGAAAGCAAAAATTAGTTTTGCACAAATGGTTGCACCACGTTTAAAGCCACCAACAGCGTTTGCGGGCTGACCTGCTTTTATTATGAACGGTTTTGTATGTTTTAATGAGGTTTTAAACAAACGTTAACGATGTTAATCAGCGTCTAAGATCTGGTGAAATCTGGTATAAAACTGGTAAACTGGTAACCAACATTCTGAATATTCAAGATGTTTCCAAAATAGCAAGCCTTAATTTGTACTCAATAATGTCAACTATAGTGGACCACTATAGTGGGAGCTATGTATTTCCACTATGGTTACTTCGTCGATCTAGAGAAATTTCCAACACGTGTTTCAGATAGATCCAAACTTTACACCGACCCTCGATCGAGCGGCTATAAAAACAATCAGTTCCAATTCTACCCAGCGTAGTGAGGAAATAAGAAACAGACGCCCGCTGCACTCAGTAAGAGCACATTATAGATTGAAAGAATAGTATGTAATCTTCTTTTAAAAGTTTGGAATTTATTTAATGATCAACGCCTCACAGAGACACAAGACAGCTGACACACATTAAAAATTTATTTTTATTCATGATTTTATTTATTTATTTAATGTTCATTGCACAAGTATTTTAGGTAGGACACTCATTTGTTTAAAAACAAATTCTTCTGGTCTGAGTGGTTTGTGTTCGTCTTTGTGTTTATCTCTAGACCCACGACATAGGAATTCAAGTGTGGACCATTAATGTGGGTAATCTAGTGTAATTAATGTGTAATGTAGTGTGTGCCATTAATAAAATAAAATAAAAGATTTTTTGTATAAAAATATTTTATTTTCAAGTTTTTGCTTTATTTATTAGGTCTATAACGGTACGCCGTTTATACGCCGCGGCGTATAAACACTGCGTCTGTGTGCGTAACTTCTGCATCTTGTTTATTTTTGAACGTTGCATACTGTCACTCTTTATCTGTATTGTGGTAAAGGATCCAGGAAAAGTTCACTTTTTATAGGGGACCAGAAATTATGTTCGGATGATATATGGCGACACTTCCACTCGTAGAATTTAAACGTCCCGTTTTTCGTAACAGTTACTTACAGCGGCGAGGTAGGGCGTGAGTGTGACCCTTAATAAATTTAGCATGAAGGAGAGGATTGCTGGAAAATTATTTCCCTTGCCGTCTGGAATTTTCTAAGGCTTGGAGTGTAGGGTTGTTTTATAATTAACTGTCGGATCGCAGTGTTATTTATATTTACAGTTATTTTTACCGTACATTTAAAATATTATTTATAGATGATTTTTTTAGTAACGCATTATATTTGTAGTATTTACAATATAGTACTCGTATTTGTCATATCCTATATAAAACCTTACGCGTATGTAATGCACAATATATGCATAGTCAATATATATATGTATATCATCAATATATGTATAAGTACTCTTTCAGGCATCTTAGGGAATTAGTAGCAACAAGATCGATACAGGACAATACTCGAAAAATATTGTTATAGAGGATGTAACTAATATATTATTGAAGTATGAATCATACAAGAGAAATGTTCTATGATTTTGATTAATATATCTATAAAAATATATAAATAATAATATCACTTTTTTATAAATATTTTCTTTGTGTAATACCTGTGGGAAATAAAAAAAATTACAAAACAAATAATATAATTTTAATATTTTTTTTATGTAATTTAATTTAGAATCGTGAACGGAAGGCATGCCTTGTCTTTGCGAATATATTATGATAGTTTACATCATGTATCTAGTTCATTCCGACACTCATCTTTTTAAAAAACATATCCAATCTATTTAAAATGTTTCGTATCAGAATTTTGGCCTAAACAATTTTTCAATGGAAAACTCTTGGTAATATCCAAATTAATACTTATTGAATTTTTGGAAAATAATTATAATACTTTTCATTGATGGGAAAGCAAATTATATATTTTAGTTTACCAGTACAATGAACAAATGAAAAGAATATTTAAATCTAAAAACTGAACTAAACCCGAATCTATAAGCTTCCACCAGGGCTTGGTTTTGAAGGCTCAGTAAATATTGTTTCATATTATATTCGGGGCATATATACTCGTACATGCCCGTGCATCTTCTTACATACTACCATATTAATATAGGTTATCGAAATGTAAGACAATAGGAAAGTTTATCGTGATTTAGTTAGCCATCTTATACAATGTGGGTAGCAGATGTGTTGATAAAAGTTGCACGACTGATTCCGACCGCTCATCGGTCTGACCCTACGAGAAATAGAGTATGAGATTTGTGTATTATAATAACACTGTGAATTTATGGACAGTACATAATTTCACAAGAACTGTAATGGTTATAATCTTAGTATCTTTCTTTCAAGATATGTAGTATTCTTTACAAATAGCGTACGAGTATTTACAGATTAGTTTACTATATGGCGGCTTCAGACAATAATAATAATACTTGATAATAATAATTCTAGGGAATTGACAACCCATCGCCCGTGATGAGACAACCAATGTGGCATGACTCTCTCATCATGCAATCAGTCCCCCTTTTTTCCCATGGGTTCAGGGAGTATTTGCCTTGCAGGCCTGGAGTGCTGTGCCTGCAGGCGACCATCCGACTGGGACTCGATGCAGGTGACATTTGTTAGCACGGAGGCGGGGCGTTTTGTCTTCCCTGCCGACCGGTATCGATTGGAATGTGAAATGTTATAATACGTCAATCCCTAGCCTCCATAGCAACATCGCATTGACCTTTGACACTCACTGCACTTCGCCGCTGGCTCGAAATGTTTACAGAATACCAAATGCGAACGAAGTGAGATCAATGCCGAAGTGAGCGCTACTGACGCGGTGAGCTTCGATGTCAAATTTGTGTTTTACAGAATGGCACTGCTGTACTGAATCGACGGTGCAGTTTGACACTTCCTCGAGAGATGCAATGGGGTAAGTGGGGTATGATCCTTAGTCTTTCAGGAGAGCGGATGACGGCTGTCGATGACCGAATTAAGATAAGCAGGAGTATCTTCCAGGGCGATTGTATGAGTCTATTTTGGTTTTGTCTCGCGTTGAACCCTCTGAGTACACACTTGGAGGAGTCAGTGACGGCCTTTCAGTTTTGGAGAGGAGGAACGCGGATGACCCACCATCTCTACATGGATGACTTCAAGCTCTTCGCTCCAACTGTTAACATACTGAAAGAACTGCTATAGATCAATAATAACTTTAGCATTTTCATCTGGAGCTGGGGGTTGATACGTGCGCGGTCCTGCATGTAGACTCGATCGTCGATCGGATAACTTTTTACACGGGAAAAAATTTAACTCCGATGAGGCAGCGAAAAAAGCTTTCAGAGAATTCATCGATTCCCGTTCCCAGTATTTTTATAGCAGAGGCATCGATCAACTTCCATTAAAATGGCAAAAGTGCATTGAGAATAATGGACAATACTTCGATTAATTAAACAGGTATATAATTTTCATCCAAAAAAAATATTTTAATTTTTCCATATAACACCATTCATAGGTAAGGATTAATATAAGAATGAAGAATTTATGCAATTCTTATATAACAACGCCACACTATAGTCTTGCCTGTGTCGGGGGTTCAGAGACACATACAAATACGGACATATCATCCAGAACCGAACGAACATTTGTCTCCAAATAAATTAATGTCCTATCAAGAATCGAACCCGGGACCTTTTGCACAGTGAATGGAGTCACTAACAATACAAATTTAGCCTAGGCTAATCCGTCGTGACTTTGTTTTGCTGATTGCAGACCCTTGTAAGGTTTGTTTTCAAGTCCCTATTATAGGAATATACGAGAATGGCTTCCTTAAAGAACAGCATAGCGACAAAGATCACAGAGGCAGTTCATAGTTCACCCTACATGGCCGCAGTATAGCACAGTTTGTGAACCGAATAGTTTCCAACAGATTTTGAGTATATTACAAACGTTATACCCTTACAGAAATAAACATAATAAACTCGCTGCTCTGCATTAGTTACTTTTATAAAAAAAATGTCATGAGCACTCGATTATTTCTACGGCACGCGACATGGCCTCAGGCGATTTCTGCGCACGAAGTCCACTAATGCACAACTCCATCAGTCCATTTGTGAAATATCCCGACTAATAGAGAAATTCAATTTAAAAAATCAGTTCAAAGTGCTTGGGGTCGTGTGGGCACATCGATTTTTTAATGCCGCCCCATTATGTGTGAGCTCTGTGACACATTTAGTTCTAGAAGCTAAAAGTCATTATACCTAAAAGCGATCTGGGTATAAATTATTACAGCGAGATGGAGTCTAAGTAGGAGTCTAGTAGGTCTAAGTCTAAAATAGTTATTTTATAGTTTTTTTTTTAATGTTGTTTGTTTTAGGTCCAGGAATACAGCCACGCTAACAATAAGAGAATACCAATCAGGACAATTGTTCCACGAATAAAAATAGCTGAATCTAAAGTAGTATTATGGAATAGATAACAGTTGTTTTGGAATAACCTAATTGTTATACATATTTTATTTATTTTATTTTTATTTATTTTGGGGAACTTATAGCTATGGTACATCATATTTAAAATAGAACATATTTAATAAATAGATACTTAAAAGCTATTGTAACCGATAGTTAACGCTAACACACGGATTGTTGAATATATACAGCATATATACAGGAATAAATTTAATTTTCACAAGCTTTCTCGAATTCAAAATTTATAACTTTTACACATAGCAATACGTCAGCGATATCCACCGTGGCATGGCCGAGAATATCGCTGCGAAAGACTCGCTCGTGTAGTTGACACCAAAGGGACAACAAAGTGGCCGCCACGGAACCTGAAGAACTACACCACCTCTTAAAGAGTGGACTCGTCAACCCGTTTGGACAACGTGGCCTTTTAAAGATATCCCTCATGCACATTGTCGTGTGCATGAGGGAGGCCGAAGTCCAGCAGTGGATAACGAAAGGGCAATGCAAGAGGTAACGGTAAAAAGGTTAATCAAAATTCTCCTATAGCTAGATCATCTCTTACCTTACAATGTAGTGTTAAATAAGAAGCATGTTCCAGAAATATTCCAACCATTTCCTATTATGTACTTGCATTATTATCTTGTCTTCTCCCCTAAATGACGCTTAACTCCAGAACCATGTCTTCACAAAGTGTATGTAAATTGGTAAATATAATAAATTGCATATATTTATCTGGTAATGGGTGTGTAACGCGTGGGGTGGTGCGACGTAATGAAGGGAATGGATGGTTCGAACGTGCACAATCTTCGAATGTTTAGGGGACGTCAGGTTAATTTCGGTAGATTGAGATCTCGGTGAAACTACAACATATTGTCAATCCGTGTCTTCATTTTGAGGGCTTTATTATCACACAATATCACAACTATCTCACAATAAGGAATTTTAATGCAAATTAAATACGTAATACTTATTTCATTTAAATTTGTTGAAATTGTTGGTTGCAATAATTGCCTACAAACATTTATTATAGTACTGTGTCTACAACAATGAGATGAATGACGACTGAAGAGAACAAATAATGAAGTCTTACGTAATGTAATGTTGTAGGTCTTATCGAAAAAAAACACTAAATTTCTCTTAAAATATCTTTATAAACTGTAAAATTAATCTGTTTAGATCCTATGCTTATTTTCATAATATTCAAATACTATTAGGGCTTGTAGTAGTAGCGGCTCTTATATCCCGGCTTTGATATACCAGATTGTTATTATTATTATTGATATTTATTATTGCCATTTTGATTATTTTTATTGCTAGATGATATGACATTATCCACATTAAATTAGCCATATTGATACTTATAATGATATTGGTAGTTATATTGATACTTATCCTGGAATACTGATAAGATTAATTTAATTTAAACAACAATGTCATCCATAACAACATAGACGCAATCAAAACATTCATCTTGCTCTGATAATACACAAAATTAACCGGGAACGACATGCGGGTGCACTCAAACCTATCTGCGCTCATTATCAAACATTCAGTAGGGGAGATTTGGTTAATTGCGTGTTGCGATGGCAATATAAACTATTAAAACGGTGCTACTTCAATAAGTATAACGGAGATTCCCTTATTGTCTGTTGCTATTGAAGTATAGTTTATAATCGAAGTAAGTAAATATATTGTTTATAAGCGCCTATAAGATTTGGTAATGAAAATTAGTGTAAAACTAATTTCAGTATGATACTGAAATTGTATAGGAACTGTTGTATAGGATATTTTTTTATAGAATGAAGGCGGCAGACGAGCATACAGTTCACCCGGTGGTAAGTGGATACTGTCGCCCATAGACATCGGGGACACATGCCACCATCAGTCAAGAATGACAAACGTTGGCAAGCCCCAGAATGTGCTCTCTAACTTTTAGAGATTTAGGAATAGATTTGGAAAAAAGGGATAGATTTGTGCACTTATTAATAGGTAACTTAAAATAATAATCATTTAACTTAGGTACCTGTGGAAAACAACATCGTACAATATGTAGATACCAACTTAAAATAACTTATTTAAGTCGTACTTTCGATTTTGATAATTTTAATGTGAAGTTCAATTTAAAAATTAAGCAAAAAATTAATACTTAAAATATTAGTGAAAATTCAAAATTTCGATAAATAGTGGAGTGTAGGCTTTCTCGGCCGGTGTCCATATTAATTGAATCTTCCGGGCTACTTGGCAGAGGTCTTCTGGAATCTCTTCTCTTTTTTCCAAACGTTTCGTCAACAACTACGATTGACATCTTCAGTGGCGACTGCGTTCACTTTCGGAGAGATGTTATCTCTTCGGCTTCTCGAACGCAACTGACTCGACGATTGTGGCGCACCGGTATTTATAGTGGGGAGTATTTATATATATTTATATATTGTATTTATATGCACCGGTATTTATGTTTGTGTGGTGTGTATCGAGTCTGTTTTTGTCCCCCTCTCTCGTCTCTCTTCCCCGTGAGCTTGATGTCTTCCGAGTGCTGGATACCAGATATTACGGAGCCTTAGATTTTCTTCTTTTTTGTTAAAATTGTTGGGATGCTTGTAGATTTCAATAGCTTCCCTATTGAGACGGGAATAATAATGATTCCCGTTTGCCAAGATCTTTGTTTTTTGCATCCTCTTGATTTCGGAGACTGTGTATCCGTTGCTTTGAAGAGCTTGATTTAAATGTATCACTTCCGATTGTCAAATCATTAAATTAAATAAAATTGCTATGTCTATTAAAACACGTAATGCTGCTGTTTGACCAGTCTGCAATTATCGTTGTTATCTCAAGTCCATACATTTTGCAGCATCAGCTATTATGGTTATTCTCAGATCGAACTGAATTTGGAATGGAAGGGGGTGGTAAAGGGAATGCTTTCAATGTTAATTAGTCCAAGTTTCATCGTCAGACATTAATGGAGTCTGTCAATATGGTGATAGCGGATTGGATCTGAAATGTAATTTTTATGCTTTAAATAGTAGCTTAATTTATTGGATAAATATTTAAAAACCGTTCTGGGTTTCAATTCCGGCTTGATTGTGGATATTGTCCATTTTGTTGATAACCGTGTATACTCGTAGATAGAATCCGAGCATGAGTGTATTTTTAGTTACATTGTATTGATTTAAAGGTATTTCAACATGATCACTGTCAGCAATTTTCTCCATCTGGAATGATCTGCGGCTTCTCTGTCCCAGGTTATACCTGCAAATGTTTTTAAGTCGTTTGACCATGTAGTCGGCGGCCTGCTCATATTTTGCTTACCTATACGGGGTCTTTAGCTTAAAACCATCTTGCTCCATCTACAGTCAGTCGTATCGGCATCATTTTATGTGACCCGCGCATTGCCTTTTCAGTCGTGTAACCCTGAAGCCTATATTGACTACCTTGGTGCATTGACGATTGGTTTCATATGGTATCTTGTTGCGTAAGGATATTCCGAGCATTTATCGTTCTGTGGCACTCTGTGCCACTTTAAGCTTGTGTACCTACAGTACCGATATTAGTTATATGTACTGCGTTTACTGACGACTATTGACCACTATTGACAGAGTAAGTGAAAGTAAAAACCAAAAGTATGAAAATGGAATGAAGGAAGTACTTAAAATATAGAATAAATAAACGTACTAAAGAAAGTAAGTGACTAGTAATGAAGATGATGTGATTCACAGCTGGACTATTCTGCCGCTAAGTTTAACTGCGGCACAAGGTCTACCGGGTTTTAACAAACGTTAAATGCTATCCTCGTTCTTCCATTTACACTTTAACACAATAAATGAACTCAATTATATAACGTGTAATTATAAAAATGTCAAGGCCAAATTGTGTTTAAAGTGAGCTATGTACCTGTCTGTCTCCACAATATTAGATTGAACCGTGCCGAACGGAATATCTGTCAAATAAAACAACTTTTTTCCTCAATAAGGGTACCAATTTAGTTTGCGACACGTCAATAATATGAAAAAGGGGGCTCGTGATCTTTGTCTTCCCCTCGAAGGTTTGTCAGACTTGACTCCATCACAAGCGTAGTTGTAGAGCGCGAATTTGGCTTTGTTTCGGAATATTTTAATATTATTTTCATCGTATATCCCTTAATTTATATCAAATAAAAGTAATATTATTTTAATATAGATTTTAATGAATAAATAATTTACTATACCATAGCATCAATCAGTCTGTGTTTATCAGTCAATATAATATGAAATAGCACATTTTTAAAGTATTTAAAAAACTGAGATGGAATTAACGAGTACTTATAAGGTATCTTATTCGAAATCTTCCTTTCCCTCATTTCCAATTTTTACAAGCAAATCTTTGAATTAGATAGTGCGAGTTAGATAATTACATGCGATAATGTTAGATAATTAGAGAATTAGAATTAATTTTAAGTATCTTCTTTCCAACTTTGTACGTCAGCAATAGGTCCACCTATGCCCATAGACACCGCAGTACATAATAACTTTCGATACATTAACGTATTGCCGACTGTACCACCGAACGAAACAAATGAGATGGGATGGACACATTGACAGCCAAATGACCGCTTTATAAAGCCATCATTCGCCAAAAAAGGAAACGTAATACACGGAAGTTGGGCGACACACGTCCTATTATTACTATGGACAGTAATAATAATGTTTCATCTTCCTGTCCCCGCTTCGCATGTTTCAACGGAAACATCAGCCATTGATTTTTCCGCAAATAATATACGATCTCGGAATTCCTCCCTGTTCTCTTATTGTTTCGACTATCGCACCCCATTCTTTCAGTATTCGACTCAATGTCGCATGGTTTTGAGTGCATTAGATTCGCTCAAACACATTCGCCGCTGTCGGTTTCCTGGACGGTGGTCGACACGTGACTCCAAATAAAAAGACTTCACGCCTGATCGACTAAGCAGAGTAGATGCGAATGGAATTGCCTGTATTGTATAATATAACGCAGGGGTGACGAGTCATTCATGCACACATTGATATAAAGTGAAATATAAAATCTGGAACGAGTTTTATTACAATAAATGAATGCAGTTATGTCTGTGGCATATTACGTAAGCTTCAGCAAATGATTTACAAAACAACACTTTTAATATGTAGCTGTTTTTATTTAATCGAAAACATCAGTAGGTAGTCTTAAACGCTCTTAACCTATAATGTTTTGGATAACAAGAACTAAATCTATAAAAGTAAATATGTAGGATTTTATAAATATACCATACCGGCAGTCGTTGTTTTTTCATTGTTGGATATAATCCTCTCTTAAAGCCCGCCACATCAAACGATATAGCGTTCTGCTATGTGCTAGCAATAAATAGTACTGCTACGACTATGCTATTGTTCGCTATACAACGACTTGGGGCTCTTCAAAAGAGTAGTGAACAGGATTTTGCAAAATCCGCAGCACACTGGCATGCTCCCTGATGTTGCAAGTGTCCATGGGTGACCACTTACCATCATATGGCCCGCCCGTGATCACTTCCATAAAAAAAGTGAAGTGAATCGAGTTAAGGGAGATATTTAATTACATCGGTGAGTGGTTTCCCATCACTAAAATTTACTCGTGACGTGACACGCTTTGTCTGCATTATCGATTTGAAAATATGTACCTACATACTAAATATATTATAGCAGTAGCTGTCGAATTCTTTAATTCATATGCGTTTCGAAAATGGAACATTCTTATTACGTTGCACTTAAGTGTTTTCTTTCATTTCATACATGGCAATGGTGCAGTTAGCATGTTTTGCCAGTGTCATGTTATCTTCATAATTCACAATTTTAAAGTCTAAAATGTATCCTGTCAGTGTCCAGTCTCGTAGAATAAGTCAGGAGCCGCTCGATAAATTGATAGTAGGTTTACTGAGGACAGAAGAGGGCTCATTGGAGACACGAAAAACGTAGTCCTATGCTTTTGATTATCACTTTGAAGTTATATTATGCTACAAAACGCATAGTACACAATTATTTTTATAATAAAACAAAAAGTCAATTTCACTTGTCGAGTTCCCCCCAGGAAGTCCAAGTACTTAAGTTTCCAATTTTCCAATTTGACTTTCTAATGAGCCCCTCTTTCACCCCCCCCCCCCCCCCCCCTAGAAGTTGCTAACCAGGTTTCTTTGATAAGAACATGTGACGTGTCATCTAGTCTATTCCCATATTGATGGTCTCCATACAATTTCTCGAACTTGCGTTGTCTATATGGTTATACTTACAAGACTGTTAATACATAGAATTTATAAAAAATATGATTGTTCACGATTAAAACACCTTCACGGTATTAAAAACAAAGTGAATGATCGCTATATTCAAATGTCGATAAAATTCTTTATTGGTATTAACATATTTAAGAGTCCATCTCCACAAGTGCTCGTAATCAGCTTTGACGTTTCATGCAAATCTGTTTTAGGCTTTTTATCTTGAGTTCTTTCAATGTACGTAATTTGATTAGGTAAGGGCCCTATCCGTGTGC
Source organism: Sesia apiformis (assembly GCA_914767545.1). Lineage (NCBI taxonomy): Eukaryota > Metazoa > Arthropoda > Insecta > Lepidoptera > Sesiidae > Sesia > Sesia apiformis. The sequence goes on from OU611958.1 coordinate 7,210,723, forward strand.
CCTCTTTTGGAAGGGCGCTAAATAAGATGCGACGTTTTCCGCCCCGGGCACCTTTGATAGTACTTTTTAAAGCTGTGTCACGAACTCCGTACCTCTCTTTTATTGGTCGCCATTATGATAATTACATTAAGGGCCGTCAGTCGTCGATACTTCGTCTTTCGAATTTGTTCCGTTGTTACGGTAAGGCGTTTGCCTCTTGAATATTGAGCAGCTCATTTGGGAAAATCGCACTTATTGTCTACGTGACACTTTTTGTTCACAAGTTCCTTCGACTGTATGGGGGGGGGGGCGGAGGGGGGGGGGTTTCAACTTCTCAAATTTAATTATTTAAATTTTGGCTCGTATTCGCAACAGCCTAGTCTTTTATATTATTGCTACAGTTATTTAAATGCTTTCCAAATAAAGTTTTAAAATCATAGGTAACTTTGTGTCCGTATCAACAGAATTCTTAATATTTGTGTTTACTCGATTAATGGTATAGCTGTAATTTTATTTATTATTAGATTTATTATAGTTGAGCACAATTTGTTACAATTTATAAGGCTGGATTCGAAAATTTGCTTTAAAAAAGTATACTTAAAATATACCTAACTGTCCAATTAATTTAGTAACTCGTCTCCAAATTTGGTTGTTTACTTTATTCTATAGACTTTATTTAGAAATACTTATGAAAAGGCACACCTATCTATATTTTAAAACATTTATTGAAATAATTTGTTTAAGCAGATACGTAAATTAAACGCGATATTTATCAGACGCGGTAAATAATTAATCGATCATGGCTTCATCATCATCATGAATCATCATCATCATCACGATTCTTTCTCATACCGTAATAACCGTAACCGTAACCATCCCTATTTTTAATTCTCGGGTATACGGGTTTCCTCACGATGTTTTTCTTCACCGTCCAGCTAACAATGATTTACAAATTGGTACTTAAGTAAAATCTCATGATACGATACAGGTCAGGATTCTAATTCACGACCTCTAGAGTCAACAGTTATCAGTTCACGTGTCTGGGCGTTTCTCACCAACGCGCGATCCCGCGCTGTTCTTCCAAAGCAACGTCCTGAACCCAGGTCCATTCCTTCCGCCAGTTTACTGGCTTAGGAGCCCATAGGCTCGCTGCTACACACATTTTTTTTCTGGTTATACGCCTTCTGCGCTCGCCCTAAACTAAAAACACCCAGTGACTCTTCAAAGGCCACTAGCCACTACTATTGTACTTAATCTCACATTAATTAACATCTAATTTTATATAGCGAGGAACAACAAAATTTACTATATAGATACAAAGCTTGTAAAAGTTGATGGGTAGGTTTATTCATTTTAGAATGGCAAAACAAAGGATTCAGATTTTATTGAACAGTGAGGATCAATTGGAAGGATTGTGTTTAAATTAAATTCCGTTCGTTTATTGAAAGGCCTAAATGTTTTGTTGAAAAAGTACATTTTTCTTATTTGAATCGCAAAACGCTGCTATTTGCTGTCGAGCGTTATAGAGTATTGTGAGAACAAAAATTCAAAAACTCAAAGTTCAGTTAAAACGATAAGCTGTAAGAAGCTCATTTTTCGTCTTCAGCATAATTCAAAAACTGCTATTATTGATTTGAGTGTTTGGTATTTACTTTATTATTTACCTTATCAGGTCAGGTTAATCATGGTAAGGTCGTGGACCATGGTCAGCTCGTGACCATGGTTAGTGCAACGCAACCGAAACGTCGAGTAAAATAAATAAGGTAAAGATACGCGTTGAGACCCGTTTAAATAAATAAATATACTTCACTTTTCAAATGAACGCCAAATAATAATAATAATTTTATTTGTTATTATAGAATATAAAGAATACGAGGGCTACACTGAAAGTTTACGGAATGAATAAGAAAAAAATACAAGGAATGGCCAAAATACAATTCATTGTTTCTCAAAATATTCTCCGTGAGCGTCAATACACTTTTTAATACGAATGAACCAATTTCCATAACATTTATTCCACTCCTCCGTGGTGACCTCGGAAACATGTTTTTCATACTCTTCGACAGCCTCTTCTGGCGATAAAATATGTTTGTGTAAGATTGATTGTATCTGACTCATGCCTATGCCTAAGGATGGCCGAATCTCATGGTAGGTCAAATGCCTGTCTATTTCTATCATATGGCACACAGCATCGATGTTTTTGTTGTCGACAGGGGTGGACCTTCACGAAATTCGTCACTGAGATTGACACGACCGTGTTTGAATTCTGCAAATCAGCTATAAATTGTCGTCTTTTTTGGTGCTTCATCGCCAAAAGCAGTTTGAAGCCAAGCGAGGCTCTACTGATCTGTCAAATTACACTTAAAATCGTAGAAAATCATACAGCGAAAATTTTCCGGAGGTAAATCCATCGTAATGCAGACACGCAATTTTTAAAATGACGTCACAATGATAAAACAAAAAGACGAAACAACCTTTATTCTACAGTCAAAGAGTTCCATTTTCAAATATTGTAATTACTATTTAAATATTGCTTATGTAAGTGACCAGTTCCGGAAATTTTCAGTGCGACCTATGTATATTGCACTCATAAAAATTACACACAAAAATACAATAGGATATCTTATACTAAATAGCAACCATTGCTAAATATAAGCCTCCTTTCGTTTGTTCCACGCTCCCCGTCCTGTGCTGTTCACAACTGACAACCATCTCTCTCCCGCAAGTACATTAATGTCCTCAACTTATCTTGCCGCCGAACGACCATTGGGTCGTTTACCTTCCCTCTGCCACCACTCTGTCAAGACTACTCCACCTGCCATCACCTCGTCACCAAGCTCGTCATAATAGGCTATCTTCCTCTGTTTACATCTAGCGTCTACTGGCGACTAGTAAAGGTTGAAGGTGAAGGTTGTTCGTGAATATTATTAATTCTACTTACACCCACGTAAGAGTAATGAGAGGCTAGAGGTATTTATTCTTGACTTACATTCGTCAGGTAGTGAATTTTAACCCCCAAGTCGTACACACAACAAAATATACAAATTTACAGGCAACTACACATCGCAAATAGATAGATACGACATCATCTGATTCACTGAAATGGATTTTAGTGAGAGCTTTTACAGCTTCCGTAGCTCAGTTGGTTGAGTGTCTAGTGTTTAGTCTGTGAACAAAGTCATTAAACATTGCATACAAATTTATCTATTTTGCCGTGTATACCAATGAGTTTTCGCTTAAGTACAGAATTTTTCAGTCATCACCAGCTCGACGGTGAAAGAAAATATCTTAAGGAAATCCCCGTGCCCGCTAATGACACTGAGTTGTTGGAGTTGTTAAAAGTCCACTAATTCACAGTGGGTCTGCTTGGTCAATTATGAACGAAAACCTTGCAGTCAGTATGACTAGACCCTGCAGTGGAACATTATAGGCTTCAGCCTTATTGTTGTCAATCAGTACTCTCGAAAAATCAACGAAATTCATGGAAATTCACAGCCCTAATATTAATTCATATCAATCTTCTTCAATTTTACCGTGAAGGAATGTTAAGTTTTATCGTTATATTACCATATTAGACATATTACCCAAACAATTACCTTTGACCCTGACGGAGATCAAAGTGACAATCACAGTATTAATAAATTCCATTGTAGGAAAATTACTCTCGGAGCCATTAGCACGACCGTTTTCAGCCACGCCTGTACAAAATAAAGTGCTAACGTTTGAATCAATCGCTCAGGGAGACAGGATCTGTTTGTGCAGAATCATGGTCGGTTACTTAGTAAATGCCTTACTCGAAATATGTACGCTATTGTAGCCCGTATTGTCGTCGCGTAGAAACGAATGTGGTGTGAACAGTTTTGACAGATGGATTGACTAGCTGTGTGGAGGCATGTACGTCCCCGCCCGACCTATCAAATCACAACTGGCCACGAAGGTGACTCTGCAAATAATACCGCATAGTCATGTAGCATCGAAGTATTGCTTAGGCAAGTTATTATACTGGATTGGAAAATTTTATTGGTGACATCAAGTTTTTGAAAAGTTTTTCGCTTGCTATTTAAAACAATATTTTTGTCGCAAATATGGCAGATAAATCCTGATAATGTGTAATTAGAATTTAAATTAACATTTGTGCTTTTGATGAAAACCAGTAATTGTGATGAAATCAGTATTAAAATTTTATAAATGTGACAGAATACGCAGGCATAAGTTGAATATTTTTATTAAAATTGGATTTGTTGGTAATTGCCTATTTGTCTCTTTTTAAAATATCTCAGTATATATTGTGTTTCATGAATTTTTAATCAAAATTAATAAAATGAAGTTATTCAAGAACTCAATTTGAATGCATTGAAAATCAAATATTGTCAAACATTATGAAGATTATTAAACTTTCATTCGTAGAAAGGTTTGTTATTATTTTATGGTGATACAAAATTCGAATTTATTCACTTTACAAATCGCTAAATCAGTGTTTGTTGAAACATGCGCGGGCACGGCCCAACATCGTCTCGAAATTGGACAAAAACGTTGAAAGGGCTCCTCAATCCCTTTTAAAGCGCTATTTTCTTTTTATATCCAATGAACCGTGAAAATGCGGGCGAGTATAGGGCCGGATTGAGTTAGCGCCGTATTGAAAGCAAACTGTGAAACATTTTCGAATAAAAACAAAGAAACGACCCGGTAAAGGAGAAAATTATAATCCGATTTAGGAAAAGAATATTTCGTCTTTATAAGCTTATTGTGTTGAAAGCTTGTCGTTGTAATGGAAATTATTTCTTGCCCTTTTTCTTTGTCTGTAAAACGTCCTAACATTTGTATAAAGCAATTATGAACAATCTATTTATGTTTATTTTTCACATAAACACAATTTACAAACTGAAATTGTTTTATAAATTCATTTTTTATTTTCTTAATTATAAACTAAAAAGCAAATGCACTCTGTCGAGATTTCACATATTGTTTTTGTAATAATTTTAATCTCACCAATTTTAAAGTTTCTCGACTTGAATTATCTCAAGACGCGCGCTGCTACACTGGGACAGATTCAAAATAAAATATAAATTAGTCTATCCCGTTCTCACCAAAGAACAAGAAACACTGACAATGTTTTTGCTGGATGTGACAATGTTTTTGCTATATACTCGTACATATCACATGCAACGAGTATCATAACATGAGATTTTCTACCAATCTCACAACAGAGTATACTACAAAACAATTATATAGGTATAGATACTTAAATGACAAGTACATACGACGATAAACTACATTACGAAGTGTTATAAAGTATCCGCTTGGCAAATCTGAAACCGAATTTTTAATTAATTAATTTTTCCATTTTGTTTTATTGTACTTTTTACTTGAGATTTTGATACATTAAGTATTAATTGGAATTATTATTTTCCTTTAAAATCTATTTACAATAAAGCGTGCAAATATTGTATAAATAATGGAATAATAAATAATAATAGATATTCAAATGTCTCAAATGTCATTAAATTATTCTAATTAACAATTTCAGTATTAAAAAATATAATAATTATTATATTTTTATTATTACTGTAATTACTGTATTTTGATATTTTTACAATTTGACGTAAAATAATTTTTGCGTGTACATATTTAATATTATTGTGATAATATGTATTCCCAGTAATTTGCTAGGGGGGGGAGACCTTTGCCTGCATTTGCTGAAAATGTAGTGGGATATTCTAAGTTGATATCGATTTTATACTTTTTATACTTATAATAGACCTTTTATATTGAAGTAAGTTTTAAATACTAGATTTTCGTTTGATTGTGAAATATAATAATTCTTTTTCATTTAATAAATACATATTCTTTAGAATAGTAAATTTTACGTACAGTTGGTTAGACACATCTAGTAAACTAATTTTCTTCTTTCTGAGTTAATGTTGAAGACAGACTTGTCTACCGCTAGACGCCATTTCTTTGAATTGTCCTTCCAAGATGCAAATATTTAGTAGCTACTGTATAAGATTCCATTTATCACGAGTCCTTGAAGTGGCAAATCTTTCTGTTGGAGAACAATATTTTCGTATACTTACAAATTGTCTAGTTAATTATAAGAGAATGAAACAATAAAGTAAATTTCTAATTGTGCATTTGATTAAAAAGAATCTCCTAATAAGTAATAATACAAAAGAGTCGGTAATCAAAACATTTTACAGTTATCTAGTTACCACGAAAGTGCTGAGGTTTATTCTGTTATGCTACGACTTGACGCTCTTCAAGAGAGCTGTGCACAGGATTCTGCAAGGTCAGCAGCGCACCCACATAGCCCTTGGTGTTGCAGAGGTGTTCAATGGTGGCGGTGACCACTTACCGTCATGTAGCCGGCCCGCTAGCCTGCCATCTCTTCTATATTAAAAAAATCAAACGGTTCCACATATAACTCTACATATAAGGGTTTATAAGGGGAGAGTACACGCTGCATTCCCACAGCCGCGGGGCGCACTCGACTGGCCACGTACTGCATTTCCTACTTTATCGTATTTCTGCAATATACGTACGTGTTTCGGTAGTGAGTGAGTTATGCCAGAGACCATTCCCATCCCATTCTATCCTATGCCTCCCCATTTTTCTTGGACTGTATGCTCGTCTGCCGCATTTTTTATATAAAAAAATATATAAGCGCCCGACTTAAATACCTAACTTTTTAAACATATAATTGAAGCTATGAAACATGGAAACTCATGTTAAAGAATTAATTAAACATTTATACTACATTACAAATTCTAGATTAGTTAGACGGAGATTTTTTTAATAAACTCCAGGACATATAAAAGAAAATGAAACAAATAGGTTAACTTCTAAAAGCAGTTACGTACTTAGAATTTGTGTTATGTTCAAATTTCGTAGTAAGAACTAGTCAATTCTAGGATTGGCCAATGGCTTTGGTCAAACACCGAAATAGATTTTAGTTTCGACCTTTGACTGGTGCAGTTTTGGTTAATCCTAGGAGTGACTACACTGAGCCGTCAAACCCCGAAGCTGAAATAATCCATTTTGCTCTTTGACTAGTCAATCCCAGGTGTGACTGCAAAGAAGCAGTCAAATCTCGCATTGCGTGGCGTTCTCACACGTATTCGGACCTGTAGACATTAAGTGAGATCAAATATACTGTGTAATTCTAAATGTCAGTTTAGTTGAAAAGTTTTTCCTACGCAGAAACGATTCGGCTTGATTAGGTTATGGAAAAATTGTTTTTAAAAAACGCGAAAATATTTCCAACCCAGTATTTTATTATAATTCCTATGCTATATATTTACTACTCATCCCAATATTTCTAGCGGACCGATTTCTATTTAGTAACTTCTCAACCGCCCAATCTTTTTTCATACTGACCGAAACTGTATTACCGCCCCTTAAATTATGGGTATAATTAATGAGAAATTATTGTTTTATTAACTAATCAGCGAATACATGCACACCTACGATTGACTACTCAAACGACGAATTGCTTTTGTTTGAGTTTCTACCTTTGACTGGCTGGTTTAGTCTCTTTTAGGATTAACCAAAAATACATCAGTCAAAGGTCGAAATACAAAAATGCTTTGGGCTTTGACCAAGAGACTTTGTCAATTCTCAGAATTGACCAGTCAAACCTAGGAGCGACCATGCGTCGGACTTTGACTATAACATTTGTATTAAACTTTCAAGCAGTAACCACGGGGGGTACCCTGTTAATAACCAAAGCAATGCTATTTTCCCCGTCTTGGTAAACCAACAAAAATTGTCTTACAAAAGAAGCGACGTCCAATTTAAGAGGCGACGCGAACTTATTATTCCTTATTCCTTTCTATTTTCCTCAACAAGAGAAACTAATCTAAAGAAAATTTTCGAGACCCTGTGAGGAAAATAAGCTTATAAGGAAGTGCAGTTTGCTTGCACGAATACCGGCTGGAAACAAACTTTAAATTAAAGTTTTAAAAAGAAAATAAGAATATTCACATTACCATTCAAGCATTGCGGAAATAATTAATTTTCATGCATAAAGTTTTGCTCAGAATTTGTTTTTGTATTACATTGCTACAACAAAATGAAACTTTCATTAGATCCATTAAATCCTTCTTCCTCATTGGTTCATGTAATTTAAAGAAATTTAGTACAGTGAAGGTTTATCTCCCGCATCGATATAAAAGATATTTTATCCCGAAGTACAAGTTCTCATGGTAATCGTTGTAAAATTTACGCGAGAGGCGTTATAGAAAAGGTGTTGTTAGTGTTGTTGTTTTTGCTCTTTATTAGAATTAATTGTTGCAATTATTTATAACGAATTGTTACAACAAGACAAGACAATACAATATCACTGTAACTACAAGGCGGTCTTATTCCTAGAGGCAAAGTGATACATAAAGTAATCTTAAATTCATGTATCACTTTCCCATAACGTGATGCGGTTGGATGGGATGGGATAGAATGGGAATTACAATGAATTACACATTCTATAGTCCACGCAAAAGAAGTCACGGGCAACTACTAGTGAATAATAAATAGATTAAAATCGAATTAATTAAATCTGTATTAATTAATTAGTGTGATTTAGCTAACTAAAAACTTAAATTACTCACACTAAGAAATAGCATGTCTAAACTTTTTAATCACTAGATATAATCTCCATTTATATTAAATATTTCAATCTTTTTTTTTTTAAAATCTTCAAGTTTTTTTCAAGCAAGTACATTATTCTGTCTAATGAACTGTATGTAACTTTGGCTACGTATGTAACTTTCTAGAGCATGTTTTATTCTGTGTTTCATCATACTTTATAAATATAGTAGAAATACAAAATATATAAATTGATTATACCGAGTTAAATTATACATTTTCCGGTCAGCATCACGGACCATCTCAGCACGCTGTGGAGAATTTAATCAGTAAATTTGAGACTATTGGCTCAGTTTTGAATGTTAAAGCCGGTGGCCGTCCTCGCACCGGGTCGCTCGCTTGAAAACATTGCGGTAGTTAGATAAAGTATACAGGAATCTCGATTCGTTCTTAACAATTGAACCTCTCCAGAAGCTCTTTGCAACGAATTTTGATTAAAGGCCTGCATACCCATGCTTACAAAATTCAACAGACACAACTGACCCTGCGCAACGCTGGACATTCGTCAATTGGATACTGGAGCATCAACAAGACGATGGTGATTTTTCCAAGAAAATCATCTTTAGCGATGAGGTGCAGTATCAACTTGACGGTTGAAAACTATGTCAATAAACAGAATTGTCGAATTCGAGGGACCGAAAATCCACGAATAATCTATGAGTAACCTATGCATCCACCAAGAGTGGCTGTGTGATGTGGGATTTGGACTGGCGGAGTCATTGGCCCGTATTTCTTTGAGAATGCAGCCAGCAATGCAGTTACCGTCAATGGTCTTCATTATCGTAATATATTTACCAACATTTTATGGCCTGCATTGGATGAAATTGATGTTGATGACATTTTTTTTATATACGAAGACGGCAGTCGAGCATACAGTCCAGCATAAGTGGATACTGTCGCCCACAGACATCCACGATACATGCCAACATTAGTCCAAAATGACAAACGTTGGCACGCCCCCGGATGCGCTGCCTACCTTTGGAGATATAGGAATGGATTTGGTGAAAGGGTTGGGAAAGTGGGGAGCGATAGGATGGGAACAATTCAACAAGACGGTGCACCTTGTCACATTGCGGCCGAAACAATGCAGTTATTGCAGACGAGGTCTCCTGGACGTGTTATCTCCCGCTTGGATTGGACTTTGTGAGTGCTTTTCTGAAAGGAAAAGTGTATGCAAACAATCCATAGAAAATTCCTTAGCTCAAAACGGAAATTCGACGAGTTATTGAGGAAATTCATCCACAATTATGCGATGTGATCCAAAATTCGATTAGATCCAAAAAGTGATCGAAAATTTCAGATTTCAATAGAGTCGAAGCGTATATCTCCATATTCATATCCTTATTTTATATTTAAGTAAAAACATCTGCAAAATTCAACTGGAATGTGTGTTTTAATTAATTAGTAAATTAAATTAAAATTAAAGTAGGGTTTTTACAAATACAATATTTCCTTATTGACTAAAATTAATTTAAGGTAGTCTAAGGTGAAGTGCAATTGCGTGTATGAGGACCGTACACACGTCAGGATGGACGAATGTAAGATACTTATTTCAAAAAAAAGCTTCCATTGTAATGTTTTGTAATATCTGTAGAAAATAATAATTAGATTATATTTTTTTATTTCAACACTGAATTGAGGCGGGTTTCCGATGTTTGGCTTTCAAAATTATAATAAGGAATGTCAATGTGGACAGATGGGACGGTTAGAAATAAGATTGTGAAAGACCATTTGTACCTAATTTATATCAGAAGGTAGAATATACGAATTTAAAAGCGGAGTTGTGTATCACTGGATTCTTGCGTTCTACAGTAGGTACACAAAGTTTCTGTTGGACCACTCACTAGGATATACCTGTATATGCACTAGGATATGCGGGCACCCAAGTTACGAATGATCTAGGTGGAGTTAAAATAATTGAAGGTCTAGAGTTGATTGTTATTTAAATATTTTTCCTTACTACATTTTTGAGACAATAATGTGCATATGTTGACTGGGAGATAATGTTGCAACCAGTTCGCCCTTTGTAATAATTTACAAAAAAGAGTAAATAAATAAATGCCATGTATTAATTTTATGTTTATTTACATGCTTGAACTCTGTATGCACAAAATAAAACTAATGCAGAAAATTGCACAGTCCATGACGTTTCATGCACCGTTGAATCATATTAGGCCCCTTCTATGGCTACGTTTATATCGTGTATTAGCTTTAATGGATTGGCCATTTGTGATATTAAACTCGGTCGATGTTTTCGGATAAGACTCGTATTTATAAGCTGGCCACTTTGAACTTACTTATCTTGCGTTTGGCTTGAAATTCCAAATTCAAATTAATTTCAATTTAAAGATATGACATTTATTTTCAAAGTCCGTCATTCACTTGTTTTCCGTCAAACGACTCTTTACTTAGATAACGCTGTGTTTGCGACCATGGAAAAATTCGCGTTATTTTCGAATATGATTTGCATCGTGGCAGCAACTCAGCACAGGCGGTACACAATATCGACGAAGTGTACGGACTAAAACGGTGCATCTTTGGTTTGATCGTTTCTACCTCAAGAACAAGCCCCGTTGTTGACGGGAGACTAAAGTCGATAATGACGAATTGAAACCAACAGTGGAAGTGTATTCATCTCCAACCACGTCTGAGTTAGCAGCAGCCTTCGGCTACTGATATATAGCCAATATATTGGCTATAAGTGACAAAACGATATGGATTCATTTGCGTCAAATCGGGAAGTAAAGAAGCTCGGAAGGTAGGTACCGTATGAGCTTAATGAAAGTCAGCTGCAAACACGAGTCGAAACTTGCCTTACTTTGCTGAACCGGTACAAAAATGAAGGAATCCTGAACCGTATTGTCACTTGTGATGAGAAGTGGATCCTGTATGATAACCGTAAACAGGGGATAAAGCCAAACAATGATTTTAACGTAAACCGAGAAAATGTATAACTTTATGGTGGTGCTGTGCCGGTATTATTCCCTACAGCTTCTTGAGATCTGCCACAGCAATTAATGCAGATGGGTACTACAAATTATGATGGACAAGGTCGCTATCAAACAACCGAGTCTGGTCAATCGCTCTAGTCCACTGCTTCTCCATGATGACACACTGCACGACAGACAGTCTCAAAGTTACAGGAGCTTCGACTGGAAACTTCGCATCACTCACCATACTCGTCAGACCTTGCCTCCTACTGATTTTCATTTTTTTCGGAATAAACGCCTTCAGAGAATTCATAGATTCCAGTCCTCAAGAGTTCTATAGCAGAGGCATCAATCAACTTCCTTCGATTAATTAAATATATAATTTTCATACAAAAAAATATTTAAATTTTTCCATATAAAATGACAGTTTTATTAGTATAGACCTAATATTAATTAAGCTGACTACAAAAAGTATATTCCCTATGTATATTATAAATACACCAGCAGAGCTTCTGAATCAAATTGTAAAACTATCAAAGTTTCTAGAGAAAAGCACAAAAAACACAAAATATAATCATAATAAATAGATTCTCTTCTGATTTTATGAATATATAACAGAAATTATTTAAGGTTTTATTGTACCAACATTTGACATTATAGTTATATAAAGGCATTTGATGTTTTATATTACAATTTAGCTTTCCAAGTTGTCCTTTGAGTAATCATTCGTTGACATTTCAATACAATTCCTTGAAGAATGACACTAACAATTTGTCGAAGGCCTTTTGAGTAAAACAATATTGTTCTCATCTCGTGGGAAATTATGTGAAGTAGGTATACTTAATAACTGTCATTTTATCAATACACGATCCCAGAACGTTCACAAAATATTGATAGTGGGACAAATAAAGAGCAAATTGAATCTTGGAATTGCGTGTTATTACAAGACCAAATTTACAAGGGCGTTGTTTGATTTTTTTTATTCGTATCGAAAAGCTTTTATACTAATATTATACATCTTTATACTAATAACTAATATACAAAATAGATTATTCTGGCTGAGCTATTATCTCATCGCTATAAAATCTTTAGGGTTTCTAAGCGAAAAACTGAATTAAATGGTTTATACAGGCTTCTCTTGAATGTAATTTTACTCCATTTAGAGAATTTTGTAAGGCAGCGGAATAAATGATAATCCGAAAGTGCTGTCTGGTCTGTATGGAGGATGCATTAAAACTTGCCAGTCCAGTCAATCAATTTTTGTTTAGTTATCAAAAATGTATGCGGTCGAGCATTGTCATGATGAAAAACTACACCTTTTCTATTAATTAATTCCGGGAGTTTTCCTTCAAATGCTTGTTTCAATTTTACTAATTGCTGACATCGTATAGCCATGTGGTAAAAGCTCGTAATACCCAATGCCTTTCCAGTACCACCATACACATAACATCACTGTGTTCCGAGCGAGGCCTGGCTTTGGGACTATTTGTGAGGGCTCACCTCGCTTAGACCAAGATCGTTTACGAACATTGTTCTCGTAGGTAATCCACTTCTCATCGCCTGTTATCAATCTCTTCAGAAATGGATCGATTTCATTTCTTTTTAGCAACATCTCGCATATGGAAATCCTGTTCATCAAGGTTCTGTCATTTAAATCACTCAGCACCCAAACATTTAGCTTTTTACAAAATTCAGTTTATGCCGGTGATCCAAAACTGTTGAGTGGTGAATGTTAAGTTCTTCCGCTATTTGATGACCGCTTATGTGTCGATCTGCTTCAATTTTTTCAATGATAACATCAACATTTACCTTAATAGGACGACCACAGCAAGGAACATCATTCACATCAAAATTACCAGCCCTACATCGACTGAATGATTTTTTGCAGTAGTTTTAGAAGATCTTCTCCCTAAACGCCACAAACCTTTTTTCGTGCACTGGAAAAAAATTGTAAAACATATCTAATTACCTTATTAACCTATTACTGATTTTAAACTTGTTAAACAATATGAAAAGATAAAACTTTTAACTTATAATTTCAATTTGCTGCCATTACAAAAAGTTAGCTGTCAGACGGTATATTATTTTCCCGCCAGTGATCAGAGTTGCCAGACATAGCACGCTAATGTCATACGTTCAAACAATCTGCGAACTTTTCCGACTACCTATTTAATATTATATAAGCAGTGTGTGGTGTCGATACAGGCCTATATCGAGCAAAGGAGACACATAGCTGATGGTATGGCCTTTAAAGCTTTGCTCGGAGTTTCTTTGCTGTATAAAATTGACGAAGAACTAAAGTTGCCGACATAGTTCAAAGAATCAGCAAACTGAAATGGCACTTGGCGGGCCGTATATACCGCAGGACCGATAATCGATGGGAGAGACAAGTCCTCGAATGGAGACCACGTGTCGGGAAATGTGGCGTGGGACGCCTTCCGGCCAGGTGGGCTGACGACTTGAAGAAAGTCGTCGGAAGTGGCTGGATGAGAAGAGCTAAAGCCGTGTGTGGTGGCGTTCCTTTTGGCGGGGGAGGGTACAAGCTGCAATCCAACAGCTGCTGGGTGCACTCGACTGACCTCGTTACCCCTCTCTCACAAAGGACTCCCTTGAAATGTACTGCATTTCCCACTCTATCCTATTCCCCAATGAACATACCTGTTTCGGTAGTGAGTAAGATATGCAGGAGCTAAACCCCATCTCAACCTCTCCCTTTCCTTTTTCCCAACCCTTTGTCTAAACCCTTTCCTACATATATTCCTTTTGTCATTCTGAACTGATGTTGGCATGTACCGCGGATGTCCATGGCTGACAGTATCCACTTACCACCAGGTGGATTGTGTTCGTCTGTCGCCTTCTTTCAATGAAAAAGAGGCCTATATCCAGCAGTGGAAAGACTCATGCTCATGCTATAATATGACATTAACAATATTGTACAAATTTATTCCCAGTTTGGTAGGTTTCAAGATAGGTACCAAACTGGCCAAACTGATGCGTTGTGCGAGAAAGTTGGAACAACAATTCTAAGGATCCAGTTTCAACAAAACAAGAAATGTATTCGGTGCAGTTTCCGGCGCTGCATCAGTATTTTGGCATTTTCCGAAAGTATAAAGCGTGGATAAATCCATTTTTATATCACACTCTGAAACACGCTATCGCGATACCAGCTTGATCGATAACCACAACCATGTTTCTGTACGTGCGGCACATGGTACCGAACTTTACCATACACATTGCACCGCAGTTCCTTTTTATCACATCGTTGGAAAATTGAAGCACGTATTAACACTAAATCCTTACCGTGGGCCATTTAGCGGGCTTCCGTCGCACTCGCCACACCGCTACGTTTTACTACCAAAGCATGCATTTTACAATACTGTGTACATTTCAGTTTTAGATCTTAATATAAATCGTATTGTATATGAATGAGAAGACACAGACACCATACTACGTACGTTTTTCGGCAGCGAGTGAGATATGCGAGGAGAGCTCATTACCTATCTGATTCCATACTGTCACATTCCATTCCAACCTATCTCATTCCATCTCATCAAGTAGAGAGTATAATCGGATAAAATAAACTCCTTGTTCTATTATAATCTTCAATTGCCATCACATCTAATCCCTCAAAGAAAGATGAGGCTGTAATGGCACAAGGAAAACTCCCCTTTCAATGGATAATGAAGTATAATGCCAGTATAATGATACTCCCTGTTCTCCATCCTTCCCAGTCTCATCCAATTAATTTCCCCATTTTTCCGTATGGGCATGGAATGGGGAGTAAAGAGTGTTAGTATTAATTTTCATTATTGAAAATAAATAATGAAATAGGCGTTCAAAAGCCGTGGTATGAGAAATATTGATAGGCTTGAAGGAAACATGCAACAAATTTCGACTAGAAATAATTGACATAATAATAAATGACGGTTCATAAACCGAATAATATTCAAATTTTGGCCAGTTGCTGTTTCTTCAATTTGAATATTGAATTCGTCCTTCGCTCTACAATCTACTCCCTGTTGATTAAATTTTGTAACGAGATGCGCTTGTAGCGTTTGCTTTTACCGAACCAACGGCAGCGTAGAAAAAGAAGGAGATAAACCCTTAAAAGCTTACAAAAAGTCTACATGAGTCGTTATTTACAAACGCATTATATTAAATGTTTTAATGAGGTCTTCATAAATTCACGAACGAGTTATTTTAGGGGAGGGGTAATTTAGGTTGTTTTATACACATTATATTATTCAAAATTATTATTACATACATATTATTATTATTTGGGATTTTAGTCAGTCTCACTTCCCTAAAGCATCAGAACAGAGGGAGTAGTTTCTGGCCGAAAGTCGGGGCCGAGGAGCAGGTTCATAACAATATATGTACTGACGAAACTCAGAGCATATTATAGACTTTAAAGTTGCAAGACCTATAGTTGTATTTTATTTTCTAAATCGGGTTCTAATTCGTAGAATTAAAGGTTTTGTTTACCTTTTATTTCTACTCGACGTTTCGGCATCAGCTACACCAACCGGTGTAACCACTACGTGGTCACGAGTTGAACCGATTTACGTCCTTACAATCTACACCTGCTTCACCTTCAGCAATAGGCTCTCTTATTTATATGTTAATAGCACAATTGGCACATTGTGCCAGTGTCTAGTTTTCTTCCTTTTTAAAGTCAAAACAATTTCCAAAATACAACTTGTCAATGTCCAGTCCAATCAAAGTAAATCAGCGAATGACACAGTATCTAAAATGATTGTAGGTTTACTGAGAACAGTTGGAAGCCACGAAAAACACAGTCTTAATCTTTTATTTGATCAGGTATCACAAGTATTACGTACAAAAACTACTTTGAAGTTTTATATACTCTCACTATTAAATCACAAAACCATTTACATTTTATATAATCACCAATAAAAAAACTCGACTTCACTAGCGCCAAATGGGTTTCCAATCTAACTTTACATTTTGATAGCACTCGGCCACGTCTATGCTAATAATGTTCAGTTGTTATAAACCACTATAGTTAAAAGTGTATAATTGCATACAATCAAAAATTTTCAATTTTTGATTTACAATAAAAGTTGTAGTTACAAATCGCTTCCGATAGCAACATAGCGGAACAAATAGACAAAACTTTTCCAATCAGAAAAAAGGAAAGAATTTAAATATAAATTGAAGTTCCGACGAACAGGTTCCAACAAAGGTGGGTCAGTTCGTAATGAAAATCGACGTGTATACAGACTAGAGTTCCGATCACTGAATGGTTTGGTACAATTGACAGGATGTTAGGAATTTATTTGCGTAGATATGTAACTACATATCTATAAGTAACTATTGCTGAAATATACATCTATTACTTTAGTTTCCTTAGTACACTTCGGATACTACAGTCAAAAGTTTGGTGGTATGTTATGGTTTTATTCTGAAGGTGAAACAGATGAGGTTCATGAAAAAACCAAATTTGAAACTTAAGTACACTTTCGGGCCGAAAGTAATACACATCGGGCTTTAGAAAGAGACTGTCGGCTAGCTTTGGTTTTGTAGAGCGTCGTCTCTATCGTTTGCCGTTACGACGGAGACAACACTCTACAAAACCGAGTTAGCCGATCATAGTCGATATGTATTACTTTCGGCCGGGACGTATACTACGTAATAAGAATGTTCCATTTTCACATCACATTTTAATTAAATAATTCGAGGCTACTCAACATAGAACACTATTAGACTTTAACTTGCCTGCCCTAGAGCGCTTATAAATAATATATTATTTTCTCAAATCGATGGTATAAGCGCTGCAAATCAAATATGTACATTTTATTCGATAGTCATTCGTTATGCTTATCAATTGCAGTGAGTATTCGGTAGACGTCATCAAACGAATACGTCATATGCGGTGCCAAATACGTGTGAACGGGTCCATATACAATGTAAGCGCCACTATTTATTCGAAAAGTTATCCTGCAAATAAACCTGTAGTACCATGCCGTGGAAACTTAGCCAGGTATAACCGAACGATACGCTCACGCTTATAACTTGCAAATGTAGAGAATTAGTTTGCAGCGGACAGTTGGACAGACTTAATAGGAAATTATTTCTAGTACAATAGACTAGGTTATCTAGATATAGTTTTTATAATGAGACAGGAAACACAATCATTTGACTACTGTACAATAGCAACGGGAAATAATTATATTGATACGACAAATGCAATTAATTTAAGTTTCGTTAAAGTTCCTTTTAAATTGGATTTTAATTGGCGTCTGCTAAAATCCGCCTTAGCGTTTGCCATTCGGGACTAATGTTGGCGTGTACTGGGGATTGGGGATATCCGTAGTGCGACGGTATTCATATAATTTTGTCAGGTGGACTGTCTGCTCGTCCGCCAACTTATTTCTAAAAAAAAATAAAAATATAAGCAAACCTAATTCGCGATTTTTTTCATGATTATTTAAAACACCTAGCAATATTGCTGTGAATTTTTAAGCTTTCATTTTTACATGTCGGAAAAATAAGCCGAAGTGGAACGAGTTGCACTCATTGGAAAAATAACGACAAAGTTGTAGTTATTTCACTTAAAATATAATTTTAAAGAGCATTTCGTTTTATCACTATTAAGAGCTATTCACCCCTTATATTAACTACTATTTTATTGTATTGTATTTTATTTTAGACTCAGTATTGTATTTCTGAAATAAAAAATGTTAATACTTACGTTTTGCAAAAATACAGATCGTGATTTTTCCTTAATTTTGCACAAATATTTTTTAAGTGAACATGAAAAACCTTACAAGCCTGCAATTGTACGAGGCGAAAACAATTATTTCCCAGGAGTGTCGGTACATATGTGCTGACTCTGTTTCTAGACACACCCTATTTGTCGGCCTGATGAAACTCTGAGCACCCGAGCCGGACTGGGGAGAAATTTCAGCCGACAATAAGCTTTGATTATGTTTCCTCCGTTTTTGTTACTTCAATGCATTTTTTTCGGAGTTAGCTGAAGATAGAAAGGCTTGGACAGAAATTTAGGGACATGAGGAAATTGCTTTTAGAAACTCATTTTTAACTGCAGCGTCTTTAGTTTATTTGTTTTATTCTTTATTTATTGACCTAACTTTATTGCACATTATCTTACAAAAGGCGAGCTTAATGCCTTAATCAGCTAATCTTTGGGTTAAACAGAGAAATACATTGGGAGGTGTGACTACAGTATATATGTATATCCTTAAATATATCTAATGAATACATAACTTACATATAATACACACATATCTATATAATAATCATACAGAACCATTAAAATTTGTAATGGCGCAAAGTAATGTGCCTGGAGGTTCCGCTTAAAAGTATTCTCGTTCGGAGCCTTTCTAATGTTTTTTCAATGTAATTTTGTTTCCATGTTGATAATGAATTTTTGTATTTACATAATAATTAAGAACGAAAATCAGTACTTAATTTATAATACTTCTCTATTTAAGTGTAGGACTTCGCATTTTATAATGGGTAATTAGTTTTTCACTAGATTATTCGAGCGTGTAATTTAGACAGATTTAATGAATACTATGTTTTCATTATTTCGAGTTAATTAGCTAATTCAATAGAAGTAATTAGATATAAATAAATGTGTTGTTTTGCTCTCTTTACAAAAACGTAATTAGAATGGGTTTTTAAAACAATTGTTTAATTGTTTTTGTTCAAAGCCGATAATAAACTTAAAAAGTAACACTTTTACAGTAGATGGTAAATCTGAAAATAATAATGCAAATCTTTTTTAATCTGCAAAGGTTAAATTTTTCCCAACCCTTTCTCCCAATCCATTCCCTAATCTCCAAAGGTAGGCAACGCATACGGGGGCGTGCCAACGTGTGTCATTCTGGACTGATGTTGGCATGTATCGCGGATGTCTATGGACGACAGTATCTACTTACCGTCAGGTGGACTGTATGCTTGTCTGCCGCCTTTTTCTATAAAAAATGTGGAATAATATTATACTTCTAAGTCTAAACAGGAGTTATAAATAAATGAAATATAATACATATTTTAAATGAACGGGCAACGAAATGGTATTCTTAAAAATATATAATAAAAACGGGAAGGATATGCCAAATGTATTTGTACAGTGCGTCATTAAAAGTATTATTTATTTGGGACCAGCATTACTTCAGGTTACTTCTAAACATTTTTATTACCTTTTCTGTTCATATATTCACTATATTTTATTATTTTTGACTCGATTCACACCATGTTAAAAAAATTTTGGTCGTTGTGATTCGAGACAGAATTATTATCTACAATAATTCTTATGTATCTCCTAGTCGTGTGTTCCTAAATAACTACTCGTTAAAGTTAGAATAGATGGCGGATGAGCGGGCGGGCCACATTACTTATTTAGTTGTGAGTGTTTTATAAAAAATATTGCTTACATAACAAACTCATCGATAGGTATGTCCATAGTATAGTTAGCAACACACCAACGTATCACAAGAGATGCCTTTGTAATCCTTATTACTAGCGTATTAAAATAACTATAGATATAAGTTGACCTGTTTCTGACTGAATGAACGACGAATGTGTTAATCTTATTGAAACGTTTCTCATTGAAAACTATGAACAAATTTTATTTACATCGTTACCATAGCAATGGTACTAGTACAGTATGTACCTGAGCATCTTCTTAAAGTTGCAGCAAGACACTTTAATTTCCCCGGGGTAGTCGAGGAACTGAACTCATAACTCATGTCGAGTTAACATTTTGTCAGTTCGCATTTGTTGCCTAACGCGAACGCATACTCTCCTTTGAACTTTAATTCCGTCTTAAGGTGAAACATTTTCATGTTTCCCTAATTAAGTGTTGCCGTAGCATGAAGGGAGTTTAAAGTTAAATGAAGATGAAACTTGCCTTGATACAATTTCGTGGGGACATGCATTTTTAATTTAAAGCGCTAAAGTCGCCGAAATTAAACGTTATTTATTCATAGAGATTACAATTGTCATTTCGTAAACGCTCGTATTTAAGCAGCAAAAACAGATTTATTCAATTATGATCAACAAAACAATCTCCACATCTATTCCTACATCTCCAAAGGTAGGCAGCGTATCCGGGGGTGTGCTGACGTTTGTCATTTTGGACTGAAGTTGACATGTACCGTGGAAGTCCATCGGCGACAGTATCCAATTACCACCAGGTGGACTGTATGCTCGTCTGCCGCCTTATTTCTATACAAAAAAAAATCTTATTTAACTGAAGTAAATAATTGGAAATTAATAAGAAAGTTACCAAGTCGACGGAGTCCCGCTTCGAAGGACTCTTGCTTCTCTTTTGTCACCAGAGAACCTAAACTTAACCCATCTTTAAATTTATTGACATCGATTTGCTGCTCATTCAATAGTTTTTGCTGCCCGTTAAATTATTTCTTTTTCAAAAAATAATGAAATAGTTTCAAAAATAGTCTATTGCATTGTGGACGCAATGTTAGTTTACAGTTTGTCAAACATTTGCGTAATAAACAACCAGTAAAGCAAACATTTGTTCAGGTTAATTGGTGTACTCAGAGGCTGCGTTACAAACGGCATACTATTTGCACTTCACCCCTAAAGTTTAATGAATCAATGATTTCGTTTGACCCCCGTAGGTTCGTTACTTATTGATGTAACTAATCAGACAAATGGCTAATCCATTACGTACACAGGCTACTAACGCCGATCCGCCGTTGTGATGAGTATAATACTCGCATAGCTTCATATGTACTGTGGAAGCAAAATGTTATTAATAACATATACAAAAGCTATACGTTATAACAATATTTACAATTCAGTATAAAGGTCCTTTCTTCTTCAAATCTTTTTTTAGAAGCAAGATACATACTAAAATAATTGCAATTAAATTCGAAAGAACTGAATGAATATTTTAAATGGATGAATATAATTTGGTATAATTATAGCTTATGTGCCGGAATAACATTTAGGGTACATTTTATTCCGAGCCGTTACAGAGTTCCCGCGGGAGACATACGTCTAGTCTAGTCTAGACATACGTCGGTGACACTGAAAGTTTTTAGATTTTAAAAAATGATATCAAATATAAACATGGAAGTGTATAAAGATATAAAGATGGAGATGAAGTGTTTTATTGCGTTTCGTTCTTTTATTTACTCAAGTTGTATTAGCCAATCTGCCAAAGAAGAAGGCAATCATCTTCTTTTCAACACTCCGTTCTTTCTTCACTTTCGTCGGCAACTCTTCAAAACGAAAGACCCACTGAGCAGATTGCCTCTTAGTTTTAGGCTCATAGCAGTAGATCTAGCTTTCATCAAAAACAGCATTTGATTGACCATTGTCGAATTTTACAATTGTTTTTGAGCTTCGCGCAAATTGTGAGGAATCTATCTAGCACAAAGCTTCCTTATCCGTAGGTGATCATGTCAAATAGTTTGAACTTGACTCATACCAATACCTAATGATGCCCGTATCTGCTGATATGTCGTCCGTTTATCTGCTTCAATCGTGAGCCGTACAGTTTTGATGTTTTCCTCCGTCACCGCCGTCGCAGGTCGCCCTTCTCTAACATCGTCACTGAGACGCGTACGACCACGTATAAATTCACTGAAAAAGTTATAAACAGTGGTACTAAGTGGAGATTCATCACTAAATGCTAACTTAAGTCTTTTAGAACTTAGTTTGTGATTTGGACCGCAACGAAAGTCATAAAAAATCATTGAACGAAATTATTCTCTTGTAATTTCGTATGAATTTATCATTTTTCCGCATACACTTAATTTTCAAATTGCCCCTCGAAATAAAAAATAAATGACAGCTTTAAAAGAATAATGACGTTTGACAAGCAAAGTATTCCATTTTCAAAATTCAAATTTGTTTTTCCTATCGTACTGTACAGTAGCCAGTTCTAAGAACTTTTAGTTTGCCCTATCGTGTAATAAACCTAGCGGTGCATACAACTTTGTTTGCGTGAACTTTAGAGTAATTCATTTACGTGGGAACGGACTGGTATAAAAAATGAGTTAAATCTTAACCAGATATAATTCAAAGCTATAATTCAAAATTCAAAAACAATTTTATAAGTTTCCTTAAAATCTGTTCAGTGGTTTTTTCGTGAAGTTACACTGCTCACAACGATTATTTCTCCAGTAGTGTCTGTAGTTTTCTGCAGCAGCACAGCCCATTCCCATCCCATCCTAACCCTCCCCATTTTCCCAAGCCTTTCTCCCAAACCATTCCCTAATCTCCAAAGGTAGGCAGCGCATTCGGGTGCGTGCCGACGTTTGTCATTTTGGGCTGATGTTGGCATGCATCGCCGATGTGGATAGGCTGTCGACCATCCACATCGGCACTTACTTCAACGGCAACGACATACATTTACTGCTCAGAATAGTAGTTCCGAGTAGTCTCAACATAATACCGATGTTCGAGAGACTCTCCTTGTTCAAATGAGTCATAATGGAACAATATCAACAGATTTAATACAGTAGGTAATTAAAGTATAAATTAAATGACCCTTCTCGTTCTACTGGGGTATTATTGAAAACGTCGACAAAGGGTGAAATTGCCGTGCGCTAATTAATAAATCAAGGCTCGTCTGGGCAAACAGCGGCTCGCCAGCGCCGATATTTGAGTTGGTAGACCGGGAATCTGTAATTAGTAAAGTAGTGTACTTTGGTGTTTGTGGTGTAATAGAAATAATTAGTCGCAGATTTGATAGAGTAACACAGATTCTGTTAAAATAACGGGGTCATAAACTGAAATTATGCTTAAACGTAATTGTCTTTTGCTATACTTACATAATTATATAATGCATATTTATTTATTTAAAAAAAATAATTGTAAATTTGGGTTAAATAGAAAGGCATGTTGGGAGGTGCAATGAAACGTCAAAATATAACTTAACGATGATTAGTAAATATTTTACACATTATTATACTTATATAATTTACCTGACGAATTATCGACTTATACCTATTAAGTATTTATCGACTTATTTTTGAGTGATATGAATACAATTACCACCCCATCCCGTCCCGCGGGTGTCGTAAAAGGCGACCTAATGGATAACAAAGCGGCTACCATAAGCCCCGGGGAACTAGACCACCTCTGAAAGAGTGTATTCGCCAACTCGCTTGACCAGCGTGGCGCTTTATGGCCATATATCCCTCATCCACAAGAGAATGTGCACGTGCAAGAAGATTTAGGTGTGTTATAGACGTATGCCTATATATCATTGTGTATTTAGGATATATCTGGATAGAAAATATCCTAAATGTCCATTAAAATCAGTTTAGTCGTTTTTGTGTGATGCCCGCTTAGACAGACGAACAGCCAGACAGGCAAAGATTACAAAAATGTTCTTTTTTGGGGTTCTGTGTCACTCGTACTGCAACGACATTTACCAAAAATATTAAATGTGTATTAATTTCAAAAGAAATAATATACACGGCTTTTTTACGATTTTATTATATGTATACGTATAATATGTATATACGTATTATACGTATATATAAAATTAAGGTTTTTAATGAGCTTCCTAAGTAAAATAATATAATATTGTATAAAACGTGGATTCATGCCTTGACGAGCAGGATTCGGCTGATCAATTTATGTGAAAATAGTATGCACCAGAATGTGAAATTGTTCGTGTGTGCTTTAGTTAATTATTAATACGAGTAGAGCTTACGCACGATAATTATATTTAGCATAATGAATCATAATTACTTGCTCTATGATATAATAATACGACTATTAATTTAATGCAATTTAATCTCTGTTTCATCAGTTATGGCATAATATATAAAATTAAGGTAAATATAATTACAGCAGAAATGAAAATACAACAATCGAATTATTTGTAAAATATTCTAATATTTGTAATTATTTGTAATCCTTTTAAATGGCAGTGAATAATAATTTAATTAATGTTTTTTTTTTAAATTTGTACGAATTATAGTGTATTGAAACGTTTATCTAAAAATATCGTTTATCGGTATCTATTATTATCACATTATTATTCGTATTTGCGTATCATATATTTTCTCAAGACGACGATTTAGAGTGTGGTCATATTAGAAAATGGACGATTTAGGAATGGTCTTTCTAGGAAACCGACGTATGGGAAAATGAACATTTTTGGAAGTGGTCATTATGAACTGAAGGTTTCTATTTAACGACATGCAAGGACCAAGTAAATATCAATTGTGATGTTAGGAATCTTCACCAGACAAGATAACAAGAAAACATTTTTTATCATAAATCTGATCAGAATAAGCAAACTTAGTTGCTACTATAACTCGTTTATCAAAACTTTCCTCGCTCTCAATAAGTATACATTCGTTTGGGGCTGGAATACACTTGCTATTGAATAATGCATGAAACTGCGGAAAACATTGTCTCCTTTCGATTGTTTACGCTTTTTCATAGTCCAAGCATAACGTTATGGTCCATAAACAATTTTCGCGTCGTTTCTTTCGTAAAATGACCGAAGATTGATAATTTTATTCATAGCATTTTTTGAGAAACATAAGATACGACGTCCTTTATCATCTCGAGTACGTTCACATTTGAATTATCACGTAGTGTAACAATCTCTTTTTGCAATATTTTGCTATTATCTGTGATTGTTATACAGTGCAAAATGTTTTTATTATGCCGTCTAACAAAGATTTGGAGACGTACTAAAGCTCCTCTTATTTTATTCACAATTCAAAATGTCAGATATATATTTCAGAAAGTTTTTTTTTCTTTATGGAAAGAAAGCGGCAGACGAGCGCATACAGTCCACCTGATTATAAATCGATACTGTTGCCCATGGACATCTAACATTAGTATCAACATTAGTCCAGAATGACAAAGTTGGCACGTTCCTAATGCCCTGCCTTTGAAGATATAGGAATGGATTTGGAGACAGGGTTAGGATAATGGGGGAAGGGGGGGGGGGGGCGGATAGGATGGGATGGGAATTGGTTCTTATTTTCTTCATCATTTGCAAGTTCTTCGAAAAGTTTAGAAAACGTTTTCGCATTTTCTTCCAATATTTATATATTTTTCATTTCATATAGCCTAAAAAATATTTAACACGCATGTCAGAATTTAAAAACGCTGGTGCTTGTGTACCCTTCAATCCGTAATGGGCCCACGTGGTGGTTTGTAGCCCGTTCACCAGTTCATTATAAATCAGTAGTTCGTGGGTTTCGGGCCATAATCCTTCACGCAAGCCCACCGGGGGTTGCACTTGTTCCAGATTTTTTATTAATTCTTAAAATATGCGGGTTTTTTTATTCGCCAAGCTAATGATAATTTAAAAATCAATTATAATTTGGTTATTAATACCATAACATTGATTATTACTTTAATCGTCTTCATTGTCTTCAGAAATTATTTTTTCACTACCAATTTCCACTGAAACGAAATTACCAAAAACGTCAAGTAACAAAACGATTTTGCATATTTTTTCCCAACATCGTCACCCGTCTGGAAGTCATCTCTCAAATTAGCATCGCCCAGGGCCGGTCCTGGAGGTCCTTTCAAATATCAATTATGTCGCCGCCGGCCTGTCTTCGTAGACAGAGGTGATTAATTAATTAGGGGTTGACTGCAATTATGTCTTCTGTAGAGGCGCTTCAACGGGATATTGTCGTTTAGGTAAAGGGCTTGAATAGGACGACATAAACGGTACGAATAAGTTTATGCTTGTATTGCTCAAGTTCATCATACTAGGTAAATTTTCAGATACTCAAATTTCAGAAAAGAGATTCGAATGGAATTCGAACGAGAACATTTCCGTGCAATGGTGTTATACGATTTTAAAGTCGATTTAAAATCGTCGATTTAAATTTCGACTTTTGGGGACCTCACACCGTCCCGTGCAACATTTTTTAGATGTTTCTTTCAATTTCCATTTTATTCAATTTTTACGAGTAAAATTTTCCTTGAAAGATGATGAGAGAAGTGGCCGTCCTGCGACTCCTGTAACGAATGAAGATATCGAGGCGGTAAAGAAAATGTTGCACGAAGACCCAAAAACTACCCACAAATAAATAGAGGAGACTTAAAATTACATCGCAGGTCATTCATCATGAAGCTTTGTTCGCGTTGTGTTCCTCATTCACTGACTGCTGAACAAAAACAAGCTAGCGTGACAAGTTTCAGGGAAATTATTGTAAAATTCGGAAATGGAGAGGGACAGAATATATTTAATATTATTACTGGAGATGGATGTATCAGTATGACTCATTAACTTAGTGGCAATCTACGGTTTGGATGTTTTCACAGTTCCACAGTTCCAATGGTACAATGAAGTGTGTTTACTAACTATATTCGATGTCTTAAATCAAAAACATCCTAAAACAGATGTGAGAGGGCTTTTCTTGCATCATGACAATGCATCATCTCACCAAGCAAAACTTATCCAAGAGTTTTTGAAGACCAAAGAGATCCAATAATTGAGCCACCCTCCTTATAGCTCAGATTTAGCTCCATGCGACTTCTTTCTATTTCATTCATCCATGAAAGTGAAGCTTGGGCTCCGTGGCATTCTTTTCGACAGCCCTAAGAATGCTCTTAATGCTTTTATGGTAGCTGTTGAGGAACTCGCTAAAGAAGAGTAACACCAGCGTTTTAATCTTGGTTTAGATGAATGAATCGCTGTATAGAGACTGATGAAGGGTATTCTGAGAAGTTGTAATAAAAATTTGTGTTCGAATCCAAATATTTTTTTTGTATCTCAAAATGTATATTGATGAACCACCTATTGATGAATTATAATGTTTACAGGTAATTATATGTACACACAGAAAGTTTAATAAAGGGATTTATAATTCGATTACAGTAAAGAAACTGAACTAAATTATTAATTATATAGTTAATAATAAAATAAAATTCTAATAGTCTTTTTAAATTAATAAAACACTACTTGTAATAAGATATATCTGGTGACTTTCAAATTTATTAATTAATTTTAATACAGTGTGTGTTTAATATTAATTAGGTTAGAGACAAATCTATGCCTAACTAGAATCAAATGAATTTACAATTTTATCAAATATGTACATATTATACAAGTTCGCCAGTGGTGGTTGGATGAGAAGAGTCGAAGAAGTGGCCACCACACACTCCTCACATCTTCGACTCTTCATCGCGTGATACATATATGGAACAATAGACATATACGAGTAATGCTGAACATAATTTTTACAATTTGTGTTCCAAAATCACCTTAGACTACTCAGAAATTGGATATTTGAGTTTACAGACCTTTAATTTTATGATGATATCTAAAACTAACAGCATTTTCATAATAAAATCTCATTCATACTTTTGTTTCATAATAAAATATGAAGAAATAAATGCCTTTAGAAACAAGCTGAAGTCGTGAAGGTATCAAATGAAATATTTATAACTTTTTGCTTCGTCATAGTGGATGTGATGAATTGAGTTCTAATCTGAAAAGAATCCTAATTTTCTTTGTATAAGTAATTAGCGATTTGCAAAATTATTCTAGTAGTTAATATAGATAGAATAGGTACAGTACAGTAGGCATAATTACATAATATATATATATATATATATATGTAAAGTACTAAAATTAAGCATAAGCAGTAAGATAATAAGACTAAGAGGAGAAGCAGTAACACTGGCAATGATAAGATTGATGAAAATAATATGTAACAGTGATTTTGAATACAAAAAGAAAGGACGATAGGAAAAAAATGTACGTAAGTGTTCCCAACCCATTGTAGTTGTAACATACCACAACAAACCCAACAATTAGAACTACTAAATTACTTTTTTTACTAAAAATATAAAAAAAGCTCACGACTCTGAGTTAGTTATCAATTATCATATACAGATTTTTTGTGTTATGTTTTTATTGGAAAAATATGCTGTTACATATTTCGTTTTAAAAAAATATTTGTTAGCAAATTTGTATGAGAAAAATGTTGAATACTTGAATAAAAAAAAAATTAAAAAACAGATTCTCATGTCAAAGAACTCAGAATCATGAATCCAACCATTGTTTCGGGCTTTGGAAAGGTTTGGTTACATCTTGTATAATCTATACAGACCATGTAGTGATTTATGATAAAAGACCATTTCATTTCATTTTTATTACAAACCTTTAAAATGGATCATGTGTAAAACAATGTTTTGGACAGTAAATAAAGAAAAAATATATATCTAAGTTATTATCGTGAGAAGAGCTTTAGAATAAAAAAATAGTCAAAAGGTCAAACAGAACAAAAAAAGTGAAAATAAAACTATTTTGTCATAACTATGTATGTTTTGTTTGTCATAATAATCGCTACAAATCTTTAGATGGGCTAAGACCTAACATGAAAAGCCAAAAGTAGCACGTGATCAGTCATAACGAGGGATCTAAGAACAAGAAATGGACACAAAAATTGTGAAATCACGATGTGTAAGCTTCAGGTAGGAAAATAAATAGATTCTTAATAGGTAATTGGGATGTGCTTTCAAAAGATTTTAAAAAGGTTTAAGTAGCAAAATCAATAATAAATGTTTTTACAACGCACCCAATTGATCCGTAGCCGCCCTTTAAGGTATTGAGGTTTTTGAGGTCTAGTGTTTATTTTCTATTTTTCTATCTCGTTACTTACTTGCTTTACTTTGTTTACTACGGTAGGTACATTTAAATTTTGATTTTTGTTTCCTTAATACAAAACTATGTAAATGAATTTATATTTAAAAACAATCAGATTTGTCTCAGTATCTCAATGTGAAACTGTCTAATGAATCTCTCATTTGGCAATGAAGATTGAATGCGAAGATGATAACATCGCGTGTAATGGAGGTCGTAGTCTAACTTCAGTCATGAGACACTCAGGTTAATAATGTTTATATGATAGTTTTAGTGGGTCTTGAATAGTAGAGTTCCCTAATAATGGGGGTTTCTAGACATAATCCATCACGCGGTCTCAGTGCGGATTGGTGAATACACGTGGGTCAGATTTGTTTTAATTCTGAAACATGCCGGTTTTCTCGTGATATGTTCTCATTTATTTATTCTATTTTAATAAATTTCTCAGCTATTAAATATAAATAACGTGATTGGAATTCAATATATTGAATTACTTATTAAGCAATTCAACTAATAACCTAATGTTATAAACGTGTGGGAGGATTCATTAATTATTATTGTCGGTAATGTGTGAAATGCGATGTGCTTGTGAGGCTGAGTTAGGAATAATTTTACAAAAATCCATATTAAGTAGAAATTTAGTGCTACGGACCGAGTATTTAAACTCACAATCTCACGAATCAAGTCAAGAGTCAAGCCTCTAGGGCTATACCGCTGCTTGGAGTAATTATCTTTTTTGCAGAGTATTCCAATTTTAATGATAAACATAATATTAACGGACCTAATTAAAAGATAACAAGCTTATAAATTACTCAAATTACAAAATTGTTATTACAATAAATGCTATTGAAGTGGACGAATGTATTGAACAGCCGATGCATTGTGACATTGAAATTGTACCTAAATTCCGTGCACCCCATTGTGTAAACTCATTCTCTCCATTAACACACAGTGTATTGCAGGCGACGTGTCGAGTGTATATGACAGGATAATATGCTCACACCCCAACTGCACCGAAATTGGTATTATCACTGTTATTTTTCTAAAGTTTTGGCAATATATGTGGTGGTTCCATTACAAGCGATAGAAGCGATTTTAAACAAAACGTTAGAAATAGTTAAACTAAAGCAATTACAATAACGATTCATATATTACTATAAGAATAAAATATTATTTTTATATTAAGTTGTATTATGATAAAAATATAAAATGATGTTTACAGAAGAGAATACAACCAGTCTAATCGGTTTATTGAAATGTCTTCCAGACGGCTTTGAGAAATCGTGTTGCCACTAAAATAAGTAGTGTAAATATTTAACTGAGAAATTGTACATTAAATATACATCAATAGTACTTACGTCAATAATATTATTTATGATATACGTTCACTTATTTCTTTTAAAATAATTTTACTTACAAACTTATAAATTTGGGTGAAAAAAAAAATATTATGTTTTCAAAAAGTAAAGGATTCATAAAATTTTCATGACAATGAACGAAATGAACGGCGTACGGCTTCGGAAAAGGTTCCGTGTTGTTTTTTTATTTAATTGAGTAAGAATTTACTGCATGCAGTAAAATAAAATAATTTGACTTTATGGTGAAAATGCATAATGCATATACTGCATACTTTTTGATAAAAAAGTAAAAGGTGTGTTTTTAATTTAGTGTACATACGAGTACATCTTCTGTTATTCTAAGCAAACTATATATTAATTGTAACTAAATATCCAATTATGCCAAAATTGATACCGCTTACAATTGCACCACAACTTTATTTTAACTTATTTGGTAAGATAAAACCATTTCAACCCGAGCTAAGCTGAAAATAATAACAAATGTTTGAGGTCTGTATTGCAGTACAGAAGAGGATTAATAGATTACAACAGTTCAATTTGCAATCTATTTTCGTAAGAACATAAATATATGTTAATACGAATGCTATATATAAAAGTAAATATTAATATCACAAAATATCAAATTGCTCACATACGAGGATTGCACATATAATATTTGGCGTACAAAAAAACGTATTATATAGGTGACTTAAAATACAGTACGAAAAATTAATCAAGGAGCAGATTGGATATGCTAGTATAGCTTCAAACCAGCGGTGCTGAAACGACCGATTGACCGTTCGATCGCGAGAGCTTTTACAGTCGATCGCGGAAATAGTTCTATATTAACTACAATGTAGACTACATTTTCGTAAATAAATAAATTTATCGCCGCGCATCTTCGCGAACGCTATTATTAATTTACCTACCTATTTTACTATTTCCCACCTGTACTTATTTTTATTACTACTTCACTGGACATTAAATTTTGAAACTACTTATTGCGTAGTGACTAAGTTCATATTACCAAAGGACTATTTGTGTAATTCCAATGTGCAAAAATGCCATTTAATAAAAAAATACAGTGTTTTTCCTGCTGCAATCGCCGATAGTGTAACTTTGAGTATCCCTGTTTAAACGATACTAAAAGAAAGACTCCACTTTATCCGGAGTCAGTTTAATAAAATTCTATACGGCCGCTTTTTCTTCGAAAATATCCCGATCAGTTTCGATAAAGACTACGAAGGCGCGGGTTCTTATTTCCTTTCATTTCCTTTTAGGAAACTTAAATAGAACTGAGACTTCCCCGACGACGAGGTACAGAATCAATTACTTGTGTTACGTAACTTGGCTGCGAATCCTTATAACTGTAATAGTTTTTGTTACGTCCCAATACAATACATCATAAGTTAGATTAACACACAACTAATATGACAGATATAAATTTTTATGGGTATACATGATCATACTAAAGTTGTAATCAACTTGCATCTTCACTGATCTTATTGTGCCACCAGGTCGGCATGCATTTCACACACGTTTCCAGTTCATCATCATCATCACTGTAGATGTTTCCACCCACTGTTGTCTATAAACCTCTATTCGTTTGTGCCACCTTCCTCGATCCTGCGCTTCCGTTACGTGGTCTTTATACGGGGACTAGTCTACTCATGCCTTTTTAAAGCTCTTGAAAATAATCTTCGATTCAAGGTTTGCATACTTATTCGATCTAGACAAGGTAGGGTTATGACATTTATAGATAAAAGAAGATTACTGCGCTACACTATCAGCGTATTTACGAACGAAATTTGTAAACAATGGACTGTTTGAGGATCGTGCCTACAAAATGAATGCGTGCGAATAGCAACCCATCGGAGTTTAAAGTGGATCTTAAAAATATATTTATGAAGCTCGTTCAGCGTGAATATAAAAATAAATTCAATGAAAATGTGTTGGAATAACAATATGATGTAATAATCATCATGGTTCAAAAAGTAATCCGATAAAATTTATTCTATTATATATTGTAATACAAATTGTTAAGATATAAAGCCAGTTGATAGTAGACGTAAGACGTCGACAATATAAAAAAAATGATACGAAATTGAAGACACTTAAGTTTTATAAGATTTTATATTTCGCTAGTTAAGTTATAATGTAAACTGAAACGTGATAAAAAATATGTTTAATCGTTTAAATAATAATTGTAAAGTGTTCGGTTATTTTTAGATACGCCAGTTCAATTAGTAAAATCATGACATCAGTATGACATGCAATACTGTAATTCTTTTGTAGCAAAAATATGAGCATAACCACGGAAAAACGGTCCTAATTTGCGAAGAAAAAAGTAGCGAATGATGTCAAAATGGAGTAAGGAAAGTTTGCAAGTGGCTCGTCAGCAAATTACTGTCTAACTTCAGTATCGCCGGAGAGACACAACTTGGATGGTAAAGTTAAACTTACCACGATACAAACTTATGATTTTCATTAAATTTTGTCTTGAACTTTAGTCCCGCCTTGATTAAAAATATTGACGGGATGTTGAGTTCGTTTAGTTTCTTAATTATTTATTATTAAATGAGAGACACTAATGAAACTTATTTTTTCCAAAGTACTACTTCTGCAACTTAATTTTGGTTATGCTTCAAACACGTTTTTTATTATAAGTAGAAGGTCTCAGATAATTTACCTAATGGTAGCCAAGAACTGTACCAACGATTACTGTCACTCAAATACACTCAGCGGTTTTCGTAGTTGTGTTTTAAAGAGAATGTGGCTGTCGAGTAGGCAGTCCACCTGGTAGTAAGTGGATACCGCCGACCATGCACATCCGCGATACAGGCCAACATTAAGCCTAGATTTGGGTTATTGGTTTGTTTCCTGTTGGCAAAATACTAGATCTATGTCTTCTCCGTCGAGACTTCATTAGTAACGTTTATATTTTGGATATTTACATATTATAATTGGTGATCTCTTTCACCTCGTCTGCCCACTGGCTGGGTGTTCTACCTCTTCTCATCTTTCTTTTAACGCGTTGATATATGATTAGTTTTTCTAAATTATCTCAGTGTTCAAATAGAAGAACAAATAGTGTTTAATTTTATTTATTTATTGTTCAAAGATTCTACCCGTCAACCTTTGGGCGAACAGAGAAGCACAAAAGGGGTGCATTACAGCAGTAATTTATATATCATGATATGAATTTGTATATCAATTGCTTCAATGACTAATTTTTAGTACGAATATAGAAATAGAAATATACAAAAAATCACGATGCACTAGAAATTTTCTCACTACTTCCTTCTGGCAATCCTCATCGGAGCTTACTTAATGAGTAGGTAAGCGTATATTAAACCCATATAGCAGCCCAAGGTAAAGAAACATCGAACACTGACATATAAACAGGTACTCCTAATGGTTATTATCTACCTTATACATATTAATGTAAATTGTAAATACTGACAAACAATGTTGGTTGTTTTACATTAAAAAAAATTTAGAAGTAGCAAAAAACAGCCAAGATTCCAGTTTAGGAACCGCGTCTTAAAAACCCTAAATCTTACAAAGTAGCTGAGAAAGTTGAACTCCCATTTCGCGAGTTCACTCAGTAACTCGAATATCACCCCGACACATACGAGCCTAACTAACTGAATCGCCCGAACTGAAAGGAGCATCGCCCGAAACTCCGCGATACAAACTTTCGACTTGCAAGATTTGCGCAAACGCTCGTGGCTTTCCGTATAAGGACCTTAACAAACGAAGAAGTTTTTCAGTAAAATTGCATGAAATCAGTAGCGAACTATGTTGTACTGCATGTATCAAAGGACAAAACTACTCAACTTACATAATACGTCGCATGGTTATATAGCTAAATGTATTAAGCTTAAAGTACAATATCATTCTCAAAGGGCCTAAAATTGAAAGTGCCGGCTAAACAAAAGTAATACTTTTTATTATACAACTGTATCTGACAATTGTTATGTAAACGTGGTCGCAGAGCGATTGCGATGGCGGTAGGTGTTGTTGCTATTGACAGACAAATCTGTCTACCCTCCGTCGTGTTCGTTTTTGATCCACCTGCCCACACTGAACTTGTTTTTGTTGATTAAGTTCTTTGCACACTATACTAACAATATCACCACACACATAACGGTTCATGTAACTGGACCGAAATATCGGTTATAATAAATAAATAAATAATAAATCGGGAGTAATCCGTTTACATAACAATTGTTATGTTCAACCACGACAACAAAAGTTTTAACATCTTAAGTATTTAACAAGTTCTAATAAAATTTTATAGGGTGTGTGCATTAGTAACCGGCCTTTTCCGTAAGATGGCACTACGCGTAAGCGCAATGTCGTACATCAATGTGTGATATGTCATTTTAAAGGTCTATTCACATGCTGTCAAAATCAGTCAAAAGTTTTTTATTTGGTTGCACAACCATCATATTTTTTCTCATATTTGTCATATTTGTGTATTCTCTATCCAATACACAGTGTAAGGAGTGGTTTGTGCGCTTCAAAAATGGTGAGTTTGATATCAAAGACAAAGAACGCTCTGGACAGCCGAAAAAGTTTGAAGACGAGGATTTGGAGACCAAGACACATGCCAAACGCAAAAAGAGCTTGCAGAATCATTGGGAGTAGACCGCTCAACCGTTGCCAAGCGTTTAAAAGCATTGGGATTCGTCCAAAAGGTTGGAAATTGGGTTCCATACGATTTGAAGCCGAGAGACGTTGAAAGGCGATTTTGCATGTCCGAAATGCTGCTTGAAAGCTACAAAAACAAGGGATTTTTGCATCGAATGGTAACGGGCGACGAAAAATGGATACATTACGACAATCCTAAGCTCAAAAAATCGTATGTCAAGCTTGGCCAACCAGCCAAATCGACGCCAAAGCCAAATATTCACGCTTCGAAGGTAATGTTCTGTATTTGGTGGGATCAGAAGGGTGTATTCCATTATGAGCTGCTAGAACCTGGTCGAACCATTACGGGAGAGCTGTACCGACAACAATTGATGCGTTTGAAGAGAGCAATGATCGAGAAACGGCCGGAATATGCGACCAGACACGAGCCGGTAATTTTTCATCATGACAACGCACGGCCACACATTGCTATTCCGGTCAAAAACTATCTTGCTAATAGCGGATGGGAAGTTTTGCCCCACCCGCCTTATAGCCCAGACCTGGCGCCATCAGATTACCACTTGTTCCGGTCCATGCAGAACTCTCTCAATGGAATACGGTTCGCTTCAGTCACCGAAATCAAAAATTGGCTCGATTCGTTTTTGGCCGCCAAGCCGGCGCAGTTCTTTTGGGATGGAATCCATAAATTGCCAGAAAGATGGGGAAATGTCATAGCTTCCGATGGACAATACTTTGAGTGACATGTTTTTTACAGAATTCTTAAAAATAAATGATTTTTGAGCACTAAAAATGGCCGATTTTTTATTCACACACCCGATATTATTCTAATTATTTATTAATATGACAACAAAGCTGTAGAGTGATTCTCTGTGTTGTTATTTAAATTAGAAAAATCTGCATTTTCATGCATTTTCGATGAAAGGAATACTGTGAAGTAACAGAACATGTTCTACCGAAACATATTATTTTGAACACCTTTTGGTGAGACACTAAAGTTGTAAGTCTATTATTCTAAGTTCAACAAGTTTTGAATTGGCGATTGCCTTAACCTTCTATGGAAAAGGCTTGATTTTTAATGGAACCATACCATATCATACAGTGAATTCTAGTTTCAGATAAATATACGATTCTCGAGCTTAGACTTTGTTAGAAGGCACTTTATAAAGTCTGTATAGAAGCTCTAAGACTAAGCCAAGAATTGTTTTAGTGTCCCAAACTTAAGTGTAGGACATTATGTGGCATAATGATAGATAATTGTGCTTTATTTAGTGTAATACGTACACTGAACGTAGTAGTTACTTCAGCATTTTTGTTAGATATTCTGTAGGTTACTTGCGTTAGTTAAAAATCATCATCAGACATTTAAATTTTTAATTCCAACGTTTATTTTTAATATCAAAAATATACACATCAAAAACGCTCTGTTTTCATCCATCCTAACGAATCTTACCTACGGGTGCCGCGAAAGTGGATTTAGAAACACGTCGCTTAATTTTAACTTGTATATAGATATGCGTTTAGAGATAAATTGATTTAGACTTCAAAACTTTGCCTGCACGATTTAACGATAAGATGTTATCGCTAATGGGGCTAAATTAATAAATAAGTGTTGTTCAAAATGTGCGTAGAATTGCCACTAGATTTATATTAAGTATGGGTCGTGTGGTGTCTCCCGGCTTGGGAATTGCATCACCACATTACTTCCCGTGGATATCGTAAAAGGTGACTAAGAGATAACAAAGTCGTTACCACAAACACAGAGGAACTACACAACCACTAAAATAGTGGACTTGCCGACCCGCTTAATCAGTGTGACGTTTTAAGACCCTAGATCCCTCATGCATAAGACAATATGCCCGAGGAGGTCCATGATCCAGCAGTGAACGTTAAAATGGCTGATTACGCTACAGTTATGGGTTTTTTAACTCATATCTAATTTAACATTAAAAGCCGTACTGCAATTGAAAGATTCAAAGAAATCTGAATTTCGGATTGTCTCAGCGTAATTGAATAGATTATTAGCTAAAACTTCCCTGTGATAATAAGGAAAACCATCTATCCTTCAATGGGCCTTAATAGGCTGATTCATTACAATTTATAACAAGTTACAAAACTTAATAGTTACAAACTTCCGATTACATAATCAAAATATTATTCGTATTATAATATATAGAAACATTTCTACGTGGAAAATAATTGGTAACATTCTATCTATGCGAGTTATATCGTATGCCATTACTCATGCATAATAAATTACCTCTGTAACCCTCATTCAAGTAAAACAAACGACTCCATAGTTTTTACCGACCGATATAAGGAACGTGCACTCGTTCAGACAAATGACTATGAAGATCAACCATTTTCGGAGCATGGAACTGAAGTTTATTGGCAGTGTCAAGGAAATTGTAAATTAGTCACATAAATTTTGCTTCTCGAATACAGTCAGCGATGACAATTTTATAGTGTATAAAATTAAATTTTCGAAATATTTTCATGAAATAGGTGGTAGGCCGACTAAAATACGCCTTATTATCCACATTCTATATTAGATTTTATTTAGGTTAGGTGATGTCCCATCAAACTATATGACTTTTGAACCTAACGAGTCAAGAATCACTTGAATGGATAAGGCATAGCCAAACATACTCAGAATTTAACACAATTTCAAGGAAAAGCGAAATATTAGAATTATTAGAATTATTCCGCTGTTGATAAAGTAACCAAATTGTTACAGAACTGTAACTCGGAAAGCTGTATACGTTTCGTTTATACGTTTTCGTTGCCAACTGTACCTACCTACAGTATTGAACGCTTCATGCGCGAAACTTGAGTAGCTGGCACAGTTTGCGTTATTATGTTTGGCACAGTTGGCAAAGAAGGAACATTGTGCGATGCACCTAAAATGAAGGTTGGCTCGTAAGTAATTTTATTCTAGGCAATAAATAATGCACTATATTTAAATAAATTTATAAAGGGTAGTTCGCGTTATGATTTAAGTTAGGTTATAAATTGAATAACATGAGTGTAGAGCAAACTTTATCTATTGAAAGTAAAATGTAGTTGTTTATGTCTGAACACTTAACTAAATGTAACACTTTTACTGAATTATATCTAAATGTTTATTTAATAAACAAAGTCAGTAAACAACATATCAGCTGGTAAGCTGAACTCATTTGACTCCGTCCATCGTGCTCTCCTAATTATAACCGCTCAACGTTCACAGAGTTATAGCATCACTCTGTGTTTTCTGCCGCCTGTATGATGTAGGTGTGAAGAACAATCTGATGCCAATTTCGGGGTTATATCACCGAAAGGCAGTTCATCCGCACTTCTTTGACAGGGAGCTACTGCGTACTCTGCAGTCTTCAAGATATTTTGTACCGTGAATCCAAAAATCATAGAATTAGCTGCCTGATTTTTCACTGCGATAGAACATGAAGTTCGTCAAGAAAGCTGTGAGGAGTATTTTACAACATCAAGAGCGCATCTTGAGCCCTCCTGGAGTTCATGAGAGGTGTGACCTCACATCCATGCCGTCAATGGTGAGGCCGTCAATGAATTATTCTAAAAAAAAGACACAAATAAATAATCCTCTTCCAGCAAAACAAACGATAATATAAAGTTGCCAGATATACCAACTTCTGCTTTAAATCATAGATATAGGCACTTATATGTAGTATCACAATTTACGCGTGTCCAAACAATCTGTACGCCTTTTGTTTTGCTACAAAGTTCATTACACAACCATTAAAAGAGATGAACAGCGAGTTTAACCTACAAAATAGACCCTACTCATAAAGGTCGCCTAATATGTTACATGCGGGGTGAAAAGGGACAAATTTATGTAGCTTAGACACAAAAACCAACCGCCGTGTCCAATGCGAGAGATACTTGTGGAAGCATGGAGTTTGACATCGGCTCCAATAAGGATTATTTATTAGGAAAGTTTGTAACTGGGGCCAACAGTAAATCAGCAACATGTCCAGGAAAGGACAACTAATATGAGCGTGGAACTGCGAATTGTATGAATCTGTGACGCTGGACTCTATGGTAATAGTCAATTCTTAATACGATACAGGAAGCTTTTATTAAAAAACCATAAACCTTCAGTTTGTTCCACATATATCCATGGACAGTTTGCGCAATAAAACTGTACTTGATTGTTGGTTTTCCAAAAATCAATTGCATCTAATTTATTGACGAGAAGCAATCGGTATTAATTGTAATTTAAATTAACTAGCTTCGAATCTTTTAGGAAAAAATAGAAATATATACGCGTGATAAATTATACGCGTTTATTTATGTTTATTTAATGCGTCAAAACTAAGTGAAACTACTAAAAACGACTTCCCTAAGCGTATTCCAATACGCAATCACCCAGCAGGGATCTTGAAAGTCAACTCAATATCAGACACAAACCTAAAATTATGGTCAATTTAAAAGAATTTTACAGCGTTTTTGACCGAAAACAATGACATTCTACATTTCATATTCTTTTCGTACGATTTTATTGGATTTTTATTTGGCTATATCAAATACTATATAGCTATAAATAGACAGATCGACAGGTGCATCGTTTTACATTTTTTTTCATAGAAGAAATGACAAACGTGCTGTCGGTCCACATGATGGTAAGTGGTCACAGCTGGCCATGGAGACGTGAAACACCAGGGGAATGAGTGGCGATATTGCAGAATCGTACGTGTACTTTATATACCATCAAGGATAAGAAATTGAAAATATATTATCATAACTTTAATTTCGCTTGTATCAATTATGTTTGATACATCACGAATATTTGTATCAAATAATTATGTATCAATGACAATACAATACTATAACTATTTCA
The DNA here is from genome assembly GCA_914767545.1 of Sesia apiformis. NCBI lineage: Eukaryota > Metazoa > Arthropoda > Insecta > Lepidoptera > Sesiidae > Sesia > Sesia apiformis. The sequence continues at coordinate 7,250,713 of OU611958.1, forward strand.
ATATTTTTTGCTTAAGTATCATTCATTCACTTAGACTTCACTGTCCCTGTTCTCAAGATTTTGTCTCTCAATTCTAGTTCTTATAAGAATTATGTCTGTGTTGCACGTTATGAAGCTGCACGGTTATGAAATCCGCTAAGTACCACTTTCCATCGACGTTTTAAACAAGAAACTAAAAGAACACTTTCACTAAAAACGCAGTCCTATGCTTTTATTTGATTATTATAAACATAACGCACAAACAACATGAAGTTTAATAAACTTTTAAACTTCAATAGGTACACAATTTTTCACTTCTCGAGTTCCCGCCAAAACGTCTCATCGAGTGCGCCCAGATGCTGCGTGATTGCAGAACGCATTATTTCCCCCACCCCTTATTTCATATTTATGTATAACATATTTACGTACATAACAACCAAAGCTAAAGCTAGAAAAAGTTTCAGTATTTAGGGAAACTACCAATTTATCTTTATATATAATGCGATTAGCAAAATCCATATGCTCTAAGTTGTTAACCTGACTTTTGAACTGTTAAGCCATTAAATGAAACTAATTAGGTTAATGGGAGACAAAATTGGCACTTAATGTCTAGGAAGTTACTTTGCATGTTAGTGATTAATTAGTTGGAATTCAGTATTGAGCCTACATTTCTGTGGTAACACTTACATTTTTGTATCTATAGTGACGGTGTAGTAAGTTTATGAGATTGATTTTAATTATAGGTACAGGATATTAGAAACGCCAAAAAGAATAAATGTAAAGTAAGAAATCTATCTATTTATCCCGTAAGTATATTAGTGGTTTGCTTATTTCTCTGATAGTACAATACATCATCAGCCTATGTCACTGCTGGATAATGTTCCAGGACCGATACTACATTTCTTTATGTCATAAATATTCAAAGTGTTCGCTGAAGGCGTCCGTGTCGTACAAACAGACTCGGGCTGAAAAACAGCGCTGTAGTGTGCTGTACGAGGCCATAACTTTGTGCTGAGACAGGAACCTTTTTCGTTGCCACTTCACTACACTATACCTATTAAGTTGTAGATTATGTTAATAATTATAAGCTATTCTCATTGTCCATATATTGTGTTTTGGAAAAGAAATAAACTATTCTATATAGTATTCTATTCTATATAGAGCTTCACTTGACTTTATTACTCTTCGGAGTAATAATGTGTCAACAGCCCCCTATCTATACAAAAAACTAAAATGAATTCATGAAAGTGACATCAGATTAGGACGGCACTCATTAGAAATTCCTCGTTACAACACTGCAGCATTCCGGGGTAGTTCCCGATATGCTGCATCAAAAATTTGGAATAATATACCACCACCAATCCGGGAGAAAAGAGGTCTAAATACGTTTAAAATTAAATACAAATATTTTCTTTTAAATTATCAAAAGCAACTACCACTTTGAATACGTGTTTTATTTTCTTATCTGAAGTAGCCATAATTACACAGTTTATACACACTTTTATTATCTCTTCGTATTTGTCAACACCTTAATATGTACTCGTATATATATTTCTTTCATTTATTAATTTATTTTATTACTTTTAATTTGACTATACAATTTACATTTATCCTTAATTTAATATGCTGTATATGACTATTTAGTTACTAATTTATTAAGTAATATACTTTTGTCCGTACATCACCGATGGCTCTACTGAAAATCAGCGCGGTGACTGACACTCAGTCACAGCATATGCTGAGTTGGAAACCATTTGCGGCATCGCAACACACACATGCATGAAGTAGCAACGTGTCATTTTTTTCCTTTTTTATATATTTAATTTTTGTTTTGTTCTTGTATTTTTTTAATGTTGAGATTTGTTTTAGTTTTTCTTATTTGCCTACATTGTTATCATTTATTTTGGAAATTGTTATATCTACATATAATGTATGTGTGTTAGTGTATTTCGGAATGAAGTGTTACCTATTGTCTATATATGCCTTCCATAAGGTTCTCCAGCACACACTTCAAACTTCTTCAAATCGTCGGTCCATCTGGCCGGAAGGTGTCAGTTAAGACCAGTTGCCAGTTAAGACTTTTAAGCCTTTTTTCATGGCAATTATTATTTGAACTATATGAAAGATTAGTCGAAAAACCTACTATAGAGAAACTGTATGTAAATGTTTGTGTAAAAAGATATATAGAGACAGATATCCCGTAGTCAAATGTGGCCATTGTCTGAGAATAGGTACTTTATTGTCGTTTCTAGTTTCCCATATATTAACACTTCAGTGAAAAGCACATTCTTTTTATAACTATTTTAAATTAAAAATCCGATGTTAGAGCATTTCTATTTCTATTTAACAACAGAATGTTAATACGACGAAATTTTAAGTCCAGCAATCATAATCAAAGTCAACACGTCTATAGCAACATAGGTCCTTTTGCTCAGATACAGCATGGAAATAACAGATTTTATTAAATTTATAAAATAAACCGTTCTAAAATGTTTTATACATTTTTATGTCTTAAATCAATTTATTTTTCGTTGATTTTGAACACAGCTTTTGAACATTTTTAAACTGTTTTATACATGTTTAAAATACAACTCAGGATATATTTTCGTCTAAGGTAATTTGCCCTTTATTGAGAATTTCCCGAATTGGTAACAGAAACTCAACAAAAATAAATCAAGGGAATAAACTTATAACAAAATGAACTACCAAATTGATTCAGGCGATTCCCCCAATTCAATGCAATGAAAAGTACAGAATAGAGATGTCCACAGCCTGATATTTTCGTTGAAACTTAATCGATATTTCGTATTTACCTATCGGTTTATGTATGAAAACGTTTTAATTTAAAATTTACAGAAATAAAAGCCTTTTATTAATATATTCAATAGAGTAGTAATAGTGAACACACATGTCTCAATTACGTATAAAATTTATATACTTTAATTTCAAAGATGTTTTAAATTTAATTTTAGTTATTATTTAGATTGTGTTTTAAATAGTGTTTAAAACACGTGATTTAAAACACTTTGTTTTAAACATTCCAACCCTGTTCAGACAACATCACAAATAAAAGCGTAAATGTTCTAAAAGCTTGATTAGAATTGACGTGAAAACAATTATTAAATGGAACTTATGTTCCTACGAGTGGGTTTGATGCACTTGCTCCACACATCGCCACCAATTAGATTTAACTAGAAACATCCATTTGTATCAATTAGAGCGAACGTTTAATTTAGGTAAATACCGATTTTATGGGCATCGGGGATTATTGTGGTTAACTTCACGATAGAGTGAAGGGCCCCAAAGGCTTTTGAAATTTAATAGGTCGGTTTTAAATGGACGTTACAAAGAGTTTTGATGAGAATTTATTGATTTTACAACGCTTGTTAAAATTAAATTTGATATTTAACTCAACGAATTTCTGTGTGACTTGTGGGTACGAGTAATTGTAATAGCACATGACGTAACAAACAGCGTATTAAAACAGTACTAGCTGTCTGCAGCTTCGTCATTTTGAAATTCGGATAGTGTTAATCCGTTACACTGATTTAATGTATGCTTCAATATCATTTAGTTTATTTTAATGTAAATGGAATTAATTAATGCCTATTTACGAACATGAATTTTAACAATGTAAAATATACTTATCTAATGTGCCTATTTTATTAAATATTATTACTGGGCATAGAATTATATTAATTTGTATATTTGCATATGCAAAATATACATATTCTGCATATTTTGTATATTTGCATATGCAAAATATACATATGAATTTTTCGGTTTTCACTCTCTATTGTACATTGTATATATTGTATGGTATGGTTTTTCGCTTCAATTTAAAATAGAACTGTAGAAATGTTACGTATACGGACCTACTACAAAGAACAGCTTCCAAATGTGGTTACAAGCCGTTTTGTTCTATGGCAAGCATTTTGAGCCTATAAAAGGGGTAGTTGGTCAATTTAATAGATCCGTTGCTCTGGCGATTGTATCATGCCAGCTGGTATTTGAAGACTCTTCAATTAATAAAAATATAACACTCATTAAGATGCACTTTATTAAAATTCCCGACATGATTGAAAACTCGAAACCAAAAATCTTCCTCTGTATAATTCTATCGCAATTTTAGAAAAAAATCCAGTTAGAGTTAACCATTTTAGAGTTAATCCAGGCACTTCCAGACTAATTTTCGGAAAAGATCCGAAACAAGTTAGACGTCGTTCTTGTTAAAAATCCGGGTCTTGACGTAATTAAACAAATACGAGAAATTCGTACATTAATGCCACAGGTCAAAGCTTGCCTGACTTTAAAACTATGTATAATTGATTTTGTAAATTTATGTCAGAGCTTTTGTTTTGTGCAATAAAAAACGGTTTTTGTTACGAAAACCGTATTTTATTGCACAAAGTTGTTTCTTTTCTGATAGTGCATATATAATGCATATTTAGATCTTTTTTCGTGCATATTTGCATGCATATTTTGCCACTTTGATAGTGTATATAATTCTATGTCTAGTTTTACCCTTTAGGGAGATTTCGAATAAATGTACTTATTTTGTAGAATCTATGCGCAGATCATAATTTTCGAATTTGGAAAAAAAATCACAATATCACGACTAAGGACTAATATACAATAACGTAAATTTCATTAGTACAATAACGAAAGTTACGTACAAATCGGAGGTCGCATTTAATGGACCAATCAGCCAATGTTTTTTTGCCTACTTTTTTCTAACTTTTGTCTAAATGTTTTCTAAAACGTCGGATATAATAGTAAGTATAATGCATTTTTCAGAAATTAATTTTCAGAGTTAATTTTCGAAATGAATTGTGTTTAATCACTTCGCTGCCGATTCTTATATTTCTAAACATTTGAAAAGATACAGTTCTTCTACTTTATGCGTTCGTCGTCCTTCAATATAAGCCATATATTATCTGAAGTTATTTGCATCGGAAGGTGTCTAATTCTGTACGAGTGATCGATCTGAGTTATTAAAATCAAGAGGGAAAAGGTGAGATTTTTAATAGACTCAGATATTTAGGTAAAAATTTCGATTCATTTTGCTGTAAAAATGGAAAATTATTCGCCTTTTGATCCTAAGCTCGTCATTTACATTCACAGGTCTACTAAACTTGTATGTTTTCATAATCTACTTTACTCTACTCGTTTTTGTTATAATTCTTGTAGATGATGAAAACTTATTGTACAAACTAAAAACAGCAAATGGATAGAAAAAGGAATTTATTTGTGACACGCACAAAGAATTAAAACGTATTTTTAAAATAATATCGGCGGATCACGGTTGTGCGATGTCACGCGCGCAGGTATCTGTCTGATGATGTTTTAATAAATCTGCAACTGACCGTTTTTCGTGACGTCACGCGACCGTACTCGCCCTTTCATAAACGAAATGTCCATATTGTGTACATGCAGCAGACGTCAAAATACAATTTTCTTGATTTAAATAATTACAATTGAGCGTGTCGCCAACAATTCTAAACCTTACTAAACATTTTTGACAATAACATTTTCTGACTAGACTTTAATTCCAATATTAATTACAATACATGTATGTATCATGTCAAGTTAACATCAAAACATATCATACCAACAACGTCAACGAAAGCATGTGTGACTAAGCATTATATCGGATGTCCCATCGAGAGACAGAATAAATTGCCTTTTTAAAGCGGGTCCACCCTATAATATTAACAATAAGTTCAAATGTATATCAATAGGGTTTCGCCCACCTCATCAACATAAGTACACAAAGCTGTGGAATGCATAGGTCGGTATATTACCATATCGATGTGTACAGAATTCGATGGCATTGTCGCGAGGACCCATCGATGAGAGTCTCTGATACTGATCGGTAATAAGAAAAAAGTCGCTCGACCCTCAGCAAACAAACAACACTACTATTTCTCTTAAAAAATCCATCTCTTACTCGATACTGGGTCTTAAATTTAAACCTATAGAGTCTATATATCGTTTTTTAGATCACAAACTCAATGTGGTAATAAGTATAGTCTTATTCCATTTTAAATCACTGGTGACTCATTCGGCTCGCACCACCATTTTATACCGACACTCGCATCAAATTGAATCCTTAGAAAATCTATGTATATAATTTAATTTGAATATCGTTTATATTATTACATTAAACTGCTTAACAGTATACGTATATCAAAAATATTCATAATATCTTTAAATTTAAGTTCACCGAACTTTTTTAATGTTCTTTTAACAATTGTCTTTGAATGTGTGTGTACAGTTTGCAGTGTGCACTTTTTATTCCCTTATTGCAATAGGGGAATAAAAACTCCGATTTTCTAATTTTATTAAACTTTGTCCAACTCTCACGTAACAAAGATAGGCACTCGAAAGGCTTAAATTATTTATGAGATAAGTGGCGTATTAGTCAAATCTCACTCTTTTATTATGTATCGCGAAGCGTTAAGTGTGTTATTACTTATTACACAATAATGAAACGTAAACTTCAAAATATCAAAAAAACAGTTGTTTTAACTCGGGCTAATAAGAATAGGTCCCGGTTTTTGGAATGTTATAACACCAAAAACGTACTCTGATCATCACTTAACTTAGACAGATTGACGCAGAAAAAATGATAATACTAGTATGTATATATAGGTACTCCTAAAATTCAATTTCGATAAAATGGCAATTTATTACTTCTACTCTTCGACTGACGATATTTATGAAATTGTTTAAATACATTTGTTGTGTGTATTTATATATTTTCTAATTTTTATAATGCCAACTTTATGTTTCTCTGTATGCCCAAAGGCTGACTGGCAAAAATGCCATAAGGCATTAATGCTGCTTTTGGTGCAGTATGTCTGTGCATAAAATATATAGAAAAAAAAATATGTAGAGTCAATGTGAAATAAATAGATACAGTTTTATCTAAAAGTTTATTAATATTATCTAACAATGTTATTTTAATTTACCTTCATTCTTGTCTCTCTTAAGCCACCAGAATACAATTGAACAATGAAATTGTCAACTCAACGTGTCATGGCGACAAAGTAAATCCTAAATTCAAACTCGGTAATACATTTTTGCATACAAACATACTAACCCATTCATAATAACCAAACTAGAAATCGGAACAAAAGAATTACGGCCCCGTGGTTAAGCCTACACACGGAAAAGAAAGACGCCCACGTACTGAGAGCATGTCAAAATTGTGTTTAACAAGGGTATAGGATGAAAACAAATGATTGTACTGTATCTATGCTAGTTATAATAATCATAAATTATTTGTGTGCTTAAACAATAAGTTAATTGCTGCTGCATAATACAAATTTGAATCCTCTGTCTTCTATGTAAATGGTATAATAATTGTGGTTCAGTGTTAAAGTTATCTTAGCTAATAATGTATTATAACTATGGTTAGGGAATCATAATGAGATACGATCCAGGTAGAATCGATCATCTTGTGAGCCCATCCCAATGAGCATGAGTCCCAAGTCTTATAAGAATGTAAATTAGTGGAGGCGATGAAAATTGGTTCGTGTAAGTTAATTTTAAGGCATGGGAATTGTGATAATTTTGTTTTTAGATATTGTTCTTTCATTAATTCAAGTTTTATTTCATTTGGCACAAACAATTTGCATTTAATCGCATATAATATATATACATTCATAACTGAAGGATCTAGATTGTTTAAGATAGACCGAAGTATAGTAATTGTAAATAAAACAACATTATTAGCCTTTCAAAAAATATAATTTACTAAAAATAAATCTATATTTTCCGGTTGATCCAAAAATCATAATAATAAAAACCAGTAAAGTGTAGGCTTTCTCGGCCGGTGTCCATATTAATTGAATCTTCCGGATGTTATCTCTTCGGCTTCTCGAGCGCAACTGACGCAACTGTTGCGCTCGAGAAGCCGAAGAGATAACATCTCTCCGAAAGTGAACGCAGTCACCACTGAAGATGTCAACCACAGTTGTTGACGAAACGTTTGGAAGAAAGAGAAGAGATTCCAGAAGACCTCGGCCAAGTAGTCCGGAAGATTCAATTAATAATAACCAGTGATTTAATAGCAGCTCCTTTCGTTTCAATGTTAATGAAATAAAAGTACCAAGTGATCATGAGACCGGTAGTACATCACAGGGTATCTTTACATCGGCTGACAGCAATGGAAAGTTAAAGTGTGACTCAATCGCTTACAACAGATAGGTCTGTAACACCGGAAGCCAAAGTACGAGTGTTAATAAATATCAAATTGAATTCTCGAACTATTTTTTGGGAAATTTGTTTCGAACTTAAAATTGGTGAGGATCGTGAATACAAACACCCATTTTGATAATTTATTTTACTTTATGTTTTTAAACATGGACGCGGTTTACGTACAAAGTGAGTTTATAAAAAGTACAAAAGAAAGATCGCATGTGGAAAGCGTTGGAAAAGACAATGGAGAGACAAGCGCTGATAAAACTGGAGGTTAGTATGACGACAGAAGCTTATAATAATCAATTATTTATTTTAAGTAAATACAATCAACAAAATGAACTTGGAAAACTGCATAATCAACCGGATAACAGATGATTAATCAATAGTAATGCGTTTATTTTTGTAGATGTAATGTATTTAGTTGTGTTGTGCATAGCGTGTTTTACGTGGGTTGAGTCATAAGAATGCATCGCAAGTTAAATGAATTTTAAAAAGAAATATATAAAGAGGCCTGCTTCAATTTTGAACAACCAAGCAAACACATGAAGACATGACAAGCAAGACATGAAAGCAGCTGTAGCAGAATATGCTAGAAATTCTGTAGAATTGCAATAGGGCAAATTAAAATTTCTCTCAACTCCGTACGAGCAAACTTTAAAAGAGCCAACATTAAAACATCGGAGCACTTAGTAGTCAGCCTGCATCAGGCGAATTTCATGGAGAGTAACCAACAGGAGCTAATGTCTACCAATAATCGTTATCCTCTAGATAAGTGCCGCAACAGAGAGGCTTGCCAATTGCCTTAAGATATGCTACGGTTAATTGCGGCGCGTGGACGTGCTTACGACAGTTAACATTGAGTTGGTAAATAACAAGAAACAGAGGATTTGAATTTGTTACTAATATAGTGAGGTAGCTCCAGCTTGTATGTTATGTTACACAAAGGAAAATGCATACCTATAACTGATAGACCTAGAAAACATAGCTAGGCGATGTTACATAAGAACGTCATTCTATCGCTCTTCACCCTGGCATCATTTATCGCTCCGCCAATCCGAGGATTGTGGAAAGACCGACCTTCTGAGGTTTTTCTCTGCGTTACGATATAGTATTCTTCAAGAAAGCTATGAATATATATTTTTAGGGTAGGCAGTGCATCTGTAATCCTCCTGATATTGCAGTCATCCATAGGCGATGGTAACCACTTAATCACAGATGGGGCCGTCACTGTGTCCTGCCACCCTTATTAAAAAGAAATGACGAAATATCTTTCTACTGAAAGTTTCAGTCATAATTTGGTATGTTTTTAGAAGTAATTTGGATTGACAGACAACACATTTTGTTGCAATAAAGCCAAAGAGAAATGAAAGAAAAATTAAGCAAATGTTCATTAATTATATTGCAATATGCAGATACTAATCAAACCGAAATCAAAGTACAACGGAAAGGAAACATCTGTTTCACGTATACTATGACTAGTTTCACAATACCACAAACTATAGACTTGTCTCTTGGTTCACATAAAAAGTTTTATGCTTCCTCCACAAAAAATAGGACGCATTAAATTCAAATTTGTTCGTATCTAGCTTCCCATCGCATAGCGTTACGCTTTTGAATAATTTATGTCTAAGAATAAATTAAATATAAGGTGTGGTTGTGTGGACTCCACCTTAGGGAGGCATGGTTTGTTATCGTTACGCCCATAGAGGTAGTTGACAAGGGAATAATTTCAGAATGGATTTCTATTAAGAATGTAATTTTTATTTTTTAAGTAAAAGTTACAAGAGTATGTGCAATTCCTACACACACATACATGACGACGTCTGTGTTTGTTTGCGTTAAACTCAGTATCAACTAGGACGATTTTGTTGAGGTTTTCACTGCTACGATGCGTGTTTACCATGAATTACAAAATTATAATTATCGCGGAAAAGTGAAAAAACAAAAACAGAAGACATAACTTTCACGGATGTGCATACAAATGTTAATGTATCTTTGAAATTACTGACCGGATTCACATAATGTGACCACTACATCAATATGAAAACCCCACGAACTACGTTCTAGATACCTTATTCACAAATAATATAGGGTAAGCTGTTATTATGTGGGGTATTTATTCCCCAAAGTGTAATAGTACACCTCAAATATATGTTATCGGTAAACACATAACTTCTATGAGGTTTCGTAGAAACGCCTTGGCACAATATATAGGCCAACAGTAAATCATCTTTACACAAACACACGTAATGCTAAGTGAACACACAGATAGACTATACGTAATGCTTAATGTTTTAAAAAGATTCCAATACAGAAATTTACTCGTATTTGGTCTCAAAAATGAAGGTAGAATGTTATAACTACTGCCACGTAATTGACTAAATGTTATTTTTATTGTTACATTGAATTCTTCAGTTGGTCCACGTTTGTCTTAAGAATGGAGTGTACTAGAGCTCAAAACCGAACTCGCCACACCTTATTCTTACTGATTTCCATCTTTTTGGAATTTGTATAACTTTTTACAATGAAAAAAGTTCAACTCCGATGAGGCAGTGAAAAACGCCTTCAGAGAATTCATCGATTCCCATACCCAGGAGTTCTATAGCAGGAGTATTAATTAACTTCCATTAAAATGGCAAAAGCAAATAATTTTAATAAAAAAAGTATATTTGAATTGTTCCATATATAACAGCCATTTCATAGGTAAAACCAATATAAAACCAAATAAAAGGGCTGGGGACGGTGGCGGATGTTAAGCACATTAGAGACTGTAAATTTGTACTTTATATCGACTAAGTGTAAATGTACATAAATTGCATTGAACAATGTTATTAGTTCGACCGTTACGATACTACAGTGAAATCAACAAGATATAAGCTTTGCATTTGTGTGAGTGCACCCCGATAGTGTACATCGGGAACCATTCTAACAATCTGATTAGACAATTCAGCACCCACTCATACAGACGCATAGCTCATGAATCGTTGCGATAATCGGATTTGACAATTCGGCACCCACTCACACAGATGCAAAGCTCATGTCTCGTTGATTTCACTGTAAGACATTGTTGTGTTCATTAACCGGGTGACAACCACGAAGAGTGGTCGAGGTAAGACAGTATTAGAAGAGCGCTGAGTTTAGCTACTCTTTGATTTACGTATAGTGGTCTTAGTGACATGTCGATGTCGTCAGTCTCAAATGTCTTAAAGTGACACCTCTTGATTTTTCGGTGAAAAAAAATATCGATTACGACGGAAGTAGAGTTAAGCGACGCGGAAACTGTCTTTTGGCGACAAACCGAAATCCATTAAGGCGTAAAGTGACTTGGTTTGACATAATGATGTGCCGGTATATCGCGTTCTGACAGGCGTTGATGCTATTAATTGGGAGAACACCAATATTTTTTTCGCAACTATTTTAGGAACACGATAGTGACAAATCTGTTGATTAGTGAAAGGTTTCAAACCAGGTCAGTATGAATGGCTATCAGTAATTATATCCGCAAAGTATCTGCTAATCGAGCGTTCGCACACATTCAAATTCCTTAGCAGCTCATTATCAACTTTTTCAGTAAACGGCTAGGTAGTGCCAACCGCAAACATAACTTTGTAGAACAAATCTATTCATTCTGTTATACGCTTTGCAACCGGTGTATCGTGAGACGATGCTATGTGCCGCAGTGCTACCTGAATCACACGGCAGGCAAGAGGTCTTCCTATTAAACTACGACATGGGGTTCTTCAAGAAAGCTGTGAATAGGATTTTGCAAGGTCGGCGGCGCGCCCGCATACCCCCTGGTGTTGCAGGTGTCCATGGGCGGCGGTAACGCTTACCATCACGTGAGACCGCTTGCTCGTCCGCCCTCTTCTCTATAAAAAAAAAAAAAGGCGTACCTGAGAGCACGAGCGCGAAGCGTAACAAAATTCCAGCGGTTTTACACATTTTTTCACTTATTCGATGATTTTTTTCTTTTTAATTTGTAAATTAATAGAATGAACGTATCTCTTTTAATATTTTATAATCCCTACACTTTTAATTATATTTTTAGATCAGGTTTGCCGCCGAATTTTTAAAGAATACAAGTGTGCCGCAAGAAAAAAGGTGCGGAGCACTGAGTTATAGCAATGAAAATGAACTTTCAATCCGTCGTAATAACTCATTTACGAAAGCAAAAAAAGTATGTAATCGTGCGAACACTCGGTTAGCCAATGCTTTAAGTACGAATATTTCCCTTCGTCGTTTATTATCTGAGTTGTCGGTTCTAGTTTTTCAGATGTTCTGAAAAAGAAAGTATGATAAAGCGCTTTTCAAAATAATATTAACCTAAATCTTGAACAAAGTCCATACCGATAATCACAGATAGTCTTGAAGGAATGATGATTCAAGTTACACGACTTGGTAGACCGATGACTTAGAAAATGTGGTAGATAGAGGATGGATGGGAAAATTTCATGTTCATTTATTTTAGTGCATAATAATAATGACATATGTTGTGCCGGTATATCTCGTTCTGACCTTGGGAGAGGCGTATGTCCAGCAATTAAAATCCATTTAAATATAGGCGTGTTATTTCATGTTAATACGCGGATTGACGAGGATAACTCTTTAAAGAAGTAGAATTGATAGTTGAATATCTGTCTTTTTATCGGCGACCCTTTTTAACGTACGTTCTTGCCTGTCTGTCTCTTGAAAAATAATTTATTTACTTGTTTAAAACGAGTTTTACTTTAGTTGTTTTTGTTAACCTAACTTCTTCTTTCTCACTTCTAATACATTTTGTGAGCACATTGCTCACAAATATACATATTGCTCGTCTTTACAGTATTTTATTAACATAATTACAATATCAACTCCAATAATTACATTCTATTGTTACATTGTCCAATTAAAACCTCTTTTGATAACAATAACTCTGAAATTCAATCCTTCTTCTCTTTTCTACGACCGTTCATTCATGAGGGACCGTAGTTGCTATAAGAATGCCCCCAACATATTGTGAACGAACCGAATGAACTTCTTCATATCAACATGCCGAGGGGCATTATTCCCATCTGATCAAGATCAGTTTCTTGTTGCATCTGATCAAGTGTTTCACTGAACAATTATTTAACTACCTACATTTTTTTTAATTATTTTATTATTATTTTGAAATAAAAATAAATATAATTGATTAAAATAATTTGAGTAATAGACCTGACAATTTTTAGCATCAATATGGCAAGTTTAAGTTTCTATGGTTTGCAAATGTTACTACCGCGTTTGCTTCTACTGTTTTTCTGTATGAAGATTTTAAATTTATCAATACGTCCGCTAAGGGCGCTGCTTAAATCTCTATACAGAAAAAAACAGACTCTAATGAAAAAACTTACACTCGGGCCTCAGTTTTAATTAGTCCCCAATTTTGTTAATAACGCTATACCCACTCTAGAATTCTCAGTGTTTCGTGGGTCCAGAAACACAATCAAAGATGGACACGCTGTCCAGACCCGAACAAACATTTGACTTTAAATTTAAACAAATGAATGTCTGGTCGGTAATCGTGAATGTCGGGAATCGAACCCGAGACTTCTTTGTACAGCAGGCCACTACCAACTGGACAAATCAGTCGTCAAAATTCAGTGCTTATAAGTAACATGTCATTTAGAGCATCGAATTTTAAACAGCAGTTACTTCTAGACAACAATTTGTTAAAAGACTCCATTAAAACGTTTTCACCAACGGCACATTTCACTTTATGTTGGGCTCGCCCATCTAACCTCCTTTAGTATTTTTATGTTTTAATTTCTTTAAAATTTTATATCAAGGGTGAATATTTTACATAATGTGGCATAATAGAGGCTGTAAAATATACCATTTTACGACACTGGGCGTGTTTATTCGCCGAGGGCTTATCTTTATGAATATTACCTTTGCCTTTTACAAGATATGTTATTTGGATAATTTTGTTATACGTTTATGTATTGAATCATAAAGCCTCGTTTGTTTGTAAACATAATACACCAAACAATATTATGACTAAACAAGGGGTACTATAATGTAGAGTGTACTGTAGTAGTGTGTAGTGTAGTGTAGTGTAGTGTAAACGACTACTCTCCAGGAGCCTAATTTAATGTTCGCTTTTGTTGCATAATAATGAGCATGATACGTAGCAATTTGAAGGATTTTATTTGCTCTCAGTGTCATATAACAACATGACTTACGACGGCTATAATTTCAGTAAAAGATGTATTGGTTTTGAGTCAACGATTTCAGTCAGAAGAATAAATTCTCGCTTTTTACTATTTTATTGACTAATAAATTGAGAAATAGTTTTTGCAGTCCATTACTCGGTATTTGATCTATGTCTACTAAAATCATGGTGGGCATAAAAATATCTTCATTTAATTTAAGGATCTCCCTAAACAAACTAGCCGAATATATTCAATACCCAGTCTACAATATCGACCAACGGCTCGCATAATAACGACTGACATGTTGACTTCAATGTTTTCGTGACACACATCACCGAAAAACCGCCGACAACAATACAATAAAAATTCGTGAGAAGTTTGCCTACTAACGTGATCTATCTACCTTTTGACGTACAAACTAATCTATCGTGTTTTAAATATTCTTGCACTTAAGACTTTGTGCCCCTTAGGCATTTTGCAACGCAGACATTTTACCACTTAGACATTGCGCTATGTAGGCATTTTTCCACTTACTCATTAGCTGTTTAGATATTCTCTTAAGATATTGGTTTAAGCTATCCCGATCAGAACCCAAACTAATCCTTGTTTTTGGTTCCCAAAATTGTTGGAAAAAAGGGTCAAAGTCACTACCTACTCAATTTCTTAACGTGAAGTTTCAGTAGCCTACAACAAAATTCCTAAACTTTGACAAAGAAATGTTTATATTTAATTTAGCACAACATTTTTATGGTACACAGTAATCCGGTACGAGCAGACAAGACGGCAAATGGCGCGTGTTGTTTGATATTTACGATGCCCTTACACATGTAGCGGCCGATATTTCCTTGCTAGCAAGCAGGACCATCCACATCGCCTAATTTTGTTCACGGTTTCGATATAGTTTGCTTTCAGATACTTCAAATGGTTATGAATGTTATTATATAATCATTAATATAATGTGTTTTGTTTTATTGATTACCTTTAAAAATCATAGACTCTGATACATTTCCCTAAAATATTATTACATTATCTAATCTATTGAGCAATTACATATTTATAAACTCTCTGTACACGTTTACACATAAAACTTATACACGTATTGTTACTTTTAAGTAAATATGGCAAATTTATTTCCACTTCTGTCTGCAGTAAATAACCTCGTTTTACAAGTGAATACACACTAGAGTATGTTAAGTAATTAATTCTTATTTACCTTTGGAAATCTCTGTGCAAACGTTAATATTCTGAACCGAATACGCAAGGTACACTGTTTTATTTCGTTTGTTTTATCTATGTTGTACTGTTACTTATACTTCTCTATGAACGTATTTTAATTTAACCTCAATTAGATATTTTGAGATTTGAATTTCAAAACAGTTGTCAGTCGGACTGCGGCAGAAGTCTTTGAACTTCATATATAATGTACAAGTATATTAATATGAGATACAGACATCAGCCTATAACGACCAACAGCATGGCACAGGAATTTCCAACGGTTCAGAGTCATAATCCACCACATGGCCCAGTGCGATAAATATTACAGCAGATTTTTGTAATGGTCGTGTTTCTTAGCGATGTTTTCCTTCACCGACGAGTTAATGATAATTAAAAAATCTGTAGTTATGAAGAAACTTATCGGTGCGTTCGAACTTACTAATGTTAGTTGAGAGTAGATACCCATAGGATATCACTGATTCAAGTTTCGATAGACGGACAGAGATTCGTTGTGCGAAGAAAAACGACCTTTTAGGATTGCTCTTTTAATATTGCAACGATTAATAAAATCGCAATGCGAAGTATTCGCAGCGCTAGTTTCACTTCCCACGTTTACTTTTATGTCAAGCCCGTGATAAAAGTTTTGTGTTTCCAACATCATATCAGGAGTTGTGCGGACAGTTTGACACAGGCAACATTTTACGCACGCAACCTCGTCTCATCAAGGACTATTTTTACGATGTTTGTTTCGAATTTCCCGTCCTAAGTTCCGACGGCTTGATTAAAACAAGGAAAATAATATCTGTGTTTGTTTATGACTTTCTCCCTTACGCTGGAAAACAAGATACGTATTTTTACGTAAAATGTTGCTATCGCACTCCGGCGTAGAGATATATTGCCTTTTTTATCTGATGATTCATTAGAACTCGAAACATATCCGTCCAATACTCATTGAGTAACAAATGGATATCCGATAAATGGAGATCATAAAAGCCATCACCTGTCCGCTTTCCTTATAGAGGCGGCGTATTCTGTGGGTCGTAATTAATAAAAAATAAAAACTGGCTAGTGAGGCCCTAAAACGCATTTAATACTTGATAGGGGTAACAAATTGGATGAAGATAGCACGCTCGGAGGAGACAGGGAGATCGTAAGTGCATTGCTGTGATAACTCATGTGTAAGTGGGAAAGATTTGTGCAGATGTGACCCATCACTGTGTTCAATAGATGGCTTATTCTCAATATTACGGGTTGCCGATGTGATGTCCTTACTAATATTGCGAGCATTCATGCGAAACTTGTCTTTATTACCTACTAATTCTACAAGAACTCAACGAATCGCTACCAAAATTAGTACCTACATCACGAGGCCTTATTTATATCAATTAATTCTAAACAGGTCGTGGACAACTACTAGTTAAGTATATATTTTTAGATTCCGTGACAACTGTAATAAATCCACTGAGGTAAATTTCATCCGTTCGTCTAGATAACGAAAATTAGCAATCAATTATTGGAGAGAATATTCAGGATTCGTTTCACAATTATTTAGAACTTGTAAAATACATTATGGTTATCTTTCGTTTTCATGTCGTTTTAGCAAAATATTCCTTTTTGCGCCTACTGCACTCTATTACTGAAATTGCATTCATTGAAATGATTATTTCATGCCGAGTATCACATATTCTGTTTTTAAATTTACGAAGTAGATATAATTCAGATTTTTACAAAGTACAAATTTACAAAGTAGATTTTTTGAGGGGGGAGTGCACGTTGCAATCTAACAGCTGCTGGGCGCTCTCAACTGGCCAAGTTACCCCTCCCTCACAGAAGACTACCTTGAAACGTACTGCATTTCCCACTTTATCTTATTTCCCTAATGTACGTACGTGTTTCGGTAATGAATGAGTGAGATGTGCCAGGGCCCATTCCCATCCTATCCCTCCTCATTTTCCCAACTCTTTCTTCAAATACATTCCTATATCTCCAAAGGTAGGCAGCGCATCCGGGGGCGTGCCAACGTTTGTCATTTTGGACTAATGTTGGCATGTATCGCGGATGTCTATGAGCGATAGTATCCGCTTACCATCAGGTGGACTGTGTGCTCGTCTGCCGCCTTCGTCCAAAAAAAAACAATATTTATTGCCTAAAAGAATGTTTGTCTATAGAATTTTGTGTATGGAAGAAAATGCCTTGTTATATTTTTCTAAAAAGTATTTTTAAATGTTACCTATGCAGGATTTGTACCCAGGTTTTTAATTTATTTCCGTTTTATCTTCAAACTCCTACACGATTTAAATTGCAAAAGTTGATTGCAGCTCATGGTGTCCTGAAGGCGGCTCCAGACGCGTGTAATGGAATGTAACGCGAATAGTGTGGACGGCACACGAGCTCAACGCGAATTCTATAGGTGTTTGAGTTGATCCACTCAATTTAAACGAACATGCCGAATAGGATGGTCGCGATAATTGGTGCTGCTTTTCTGTATATTTATTTATAGCTGTTGCCCGCGACTTCGTCCGCGTGGACTTTAGTTTATAAACACCGTCTTTATTCGACGTGATTCTTTAAATTGATATAACTTTTTTATTTATGAACTAATTGAAATAAAACAAACACTAAATTTTAAGTGAAGCTTATAACAATACATTAGTGGAAACCGCACCCAAATCGGTTAAGCCATTTCTAAGATTAGCGCGCACAAACGCACAGACAAATAGATAAACAGACAAAAATTCTAACAATCATCGTTTTGGGTTCTATTGCGTTGATAAAGGCCCCCAATAATAGTTTTTCTCATATATCTTCCATGTACAGACAGCGATCAGTTACATTTTTATTATATGTATATAGATATAGATTAACTGAAGACCGACAGAAACCGTTGGTGTGCGGATGGTGGAAAACAGAGTTGTATAAAAAAAGAAAATCTTCATTACTTGTGGAACTAAAATGTCAGCAATTGAGTGGCCAATACAAAAACTTTACAGGAATGTCACCTACTGATTTCAATTATTTATTTGTTAACAATGATTGCATCCAAAATATTAAAAGTAAAATTAAAGCACCTTTGTGTTCGCGTAAAAAACCGAAACCCGATGGATCAGCGCGAGCGCCAACAGGAGCGTTACATGTAATGCTCGTAGTGCCGTCCACACGAAGAATTTGCATTACAATACATGATACATTACATTACACGCGTCTGGAGCCGCCTTAATAATCCTTTTAGATTTCTGTTTATTCATTTGTAGAATCCATAGTATTCTTTCTTTTGGCCTTCGCGTCCACTTCTCAGTACTGTATCGGTGATGTTTGTAATCTTGAAATGTCAAAGGTATTTAATTTGAATATCATCTGTTATCTCGTTCCCATACGTTAAATTTATCGATGAAATATCTATCGAAAGGATAAAATGCATTGTTAATAAAAATACAAAGTAAGTTAAATACACTAGCCAGATAAAGGAAGCGTTTTATAATATTTTTTTAAATTAGATGTATAGATGTAACGATCTACGTTTTTATACGTCTATTGAATACATTCATTCATACAAAAGGATATTCACTTCACACAATGTCACTAGACAAAATCTATCTTCATAATAAAGGAAAATGTTGAGAAATATATTGTCATATTACATACTATTATTATATATCGTCACATTACTTACAAGAGCGGTTATAGCCTAGGAGTATCTATACTCGACTCACATTTGTGTGATCGTGAGTTTCAACTAAACCACTGAGTTTCAACTAAAGTACGGATTTTTAAAAATTATTAGTAACTCGGCGGTGAGGGAAAACATGGTGAGGAAATCCGCATGCTCAAGAAATACAAATAAATCTGGACTATGTGTGTCCACCAATCCTCTCTGGGCACGCGTGGATTATGGCCGGAAATCCCCCAGTAATTTACTAGGGGAGGCCTTTTCCCTGCAGTGGGACGTTATTCTGATACAAGATGCAAGCTAGTATACTAGCTATTTACATACTAGCTTTTGCATGCGACATCGTACGCTTTTAGTAGCCTATGTGTTATTCCGAATCACAATCTTAGATTGCCAAGTTCAACGAAATCTGCTCAGTCGTGTGTGTGTACAAGCATGTGTATGTATGTAATATGTGAGCCAAGGACAAAGTAGCTAGCACCCAGACGGTAACATAGACTACGTAAACATAAATAACACTCAGACTTAAGTTAAATACACGAATCGAGGCAATAAAGACTTCGATACACAGCACATAAAACAAACAGCGATGTATCTTTGCGCAAACATTCTGGAAAGAAACAGAGTTGCCAAAGAAGACTTACTAAGAGGTCATTATCGCGTGATGTCACAGAGAATATTAACGCCACACTCAATGCAAACGTTGCACCCTGTGGTTCTCGTTCAGAAATATATACAAAATCGAATTAATTGGTCATCGAAACAAATCATCCACAACCATACTTGTTTAAATACACACATTTGACTTTAAATAAAAAAGTGACTGACCGGGAATCGACCCTTTGTGCGACAGGCATGAATACTATTATTTGGGCTATTTGGTTATTAAAACTGAGGAGGAGGTACGAAATGTTTTATTGCAGTAGTGCTGAATTTATTCACTAAATCATTTGCAGTCTTATAGATTCGGATTATTATCTTATATATATGTACATATATTCTGTACATACATACATATAATAAAATCGTAACAGAGCCGAGTCTGTAACTAAAATATTAAAAAAAAATGAATGCATACATTGCAATCATTTTTTTTTTATATAAGTACTTATTTTTATATAGTTTTTTATATAAGTACTTTATATAAGTACGAATGATACCCCAAACAACAGTTTGGGGAGTTTTCGTCTCTCTCTGGACGCGCATCACGCAAAAAGTACTGGACGGGCTTTAATGAAACTTGACATACGAATAGTTACAGGTAACACATTTAATGCCGGCTTAACATTTAATCCAGATCCATTATAGAGTTCACACGGGAATCACTATAAAGTTCAGGCGAACGAAGTCGCCGGCCCCTCTTGTCGGTACTCAGTAATACACGATATTTTAACAGTTACATTACTATTTTTCCTATGCACGGAGTCAATACAGGGTAGACTATTAGTTGCAAGCCTAATGGCCATTTACCACTAATACTAATGTCTCTTTGTGAAGTCAAGACGTGTCTCGGATCACTATCTGTATTCTGATCATCTTTTACACACGCTTGGAGATCTTTTTATTCGTGAGACGATCGAAGGTTATTTTGGTCGCACAATAGTGTCTGGTTTTTGAAAGATTATTGCTTTATCTCTCACTTACGTTTTTGATCAAAGAACATTTTGTCTTTATTACGTTGACTTAGTGGCTAGTGAATAGATGTTTGAAGTTTCAAATACGATACATTTGTTTAGATACTGCAAGTTATTTTTGTAACATCTCAATAGTGCATTTATTCTTATCTTCCATGACAATTGACATATAGGATTCAAGAAAATCCATCATGAGATTACCTGTTGGTAAATGATTTACCGGCAACATTTCAGCTTCGAATCTTAATCCAATCTAAATCCAATCAGGCCGCCCTATAAGGACAACATCGCATTCTATTGGTTAACTGTTCTATTGGTTATTTCACGCTAAAACGTTGCTAATTGGTAAAGTCCATATGTAAGAAAAATATTTAGACGTGTCTACTTAATTACTCTATTTTTAAAGGCTTTATTGCCCATAAACGGAAGGGGCGGACTAAATGCCTAGAGTGGAATTTTTTGCCAGTCAATCTTAAATGAAATAGAAATGTATGGGGTTACGTATTTTCTTGTAATTTTCTTTTAATTTTGTATTTAGCAAATTTGAAAGAAACATTTGGAATAAAATTGAAAAATGTTTTTTTGCAAAAAAGATGCATAATAACAATGAACTCAATCACGAACGGAATTTATGGTTTCAGGCTGCGGGAGAGGTTTGATTTCAACCTGTATATAGTGTATATACACTAATATACATAAACACAAACATAAAATAACACAAATATACAAAAAAGTATACAAAAAAAAAGAAAAACTAGGTCGTAATTAACTCTGGTGCATTCATATCCTCACACTATCAAAAACACATTATTTTGCTTTGCTTTACAATTTTCAAAACATCTACAAATGATTACAAAATAAAATACGTAACTGTCGTAAAGCAATAACTAATGTTCACAAAACAATTTGTCTTCTATCGGAAAACATGACCGGATACAAGCGGACACAGAAAAAACTAATAAAGAATGATATACTCTTATAAAACAGAAAATATTCGAATTTCGAATTATGAACGAGATAGTGGCTGCACTAAACACGTTGTTCAGAATACCGCCCCATTTTATTGTCATATGTCACGGCATATGACCGTAAAGCGTCGTTGCTATAAATTCTGTAGAATGTTTGTATGATTTGCATATCATCGCACTTGTGGCGTTTCGTCGTCGCGTGTATAAAAACCATCTTGCTGTTTGCTTATTAAAACGTTATTGATGGTACTGTTAACCATATCTTTCTAATCAGGCTCGTGAAGTTATTTGGTAATGGCAGTTTATGTGACTTGTTCACTTTTGTGGAACACGGGAATGGGTTTTAGTGGCGCTATGGGAAAATTGTGAGGTAAGAGAGGATGTTAATATGTAATAATGTGAAAAATTTGGTAGTATGAAGTTATCAGAAGTTTAAAGTAGATTTAAATATTAAATATTGGTGCTATTTGGAAGGAATATATTTTAATTAAGGATATTTGATATTATCTGAAAAACCAGTTAAACCATCTAAAGACAACTTAAGTGAAATTTTAAAAAACAACATTTTTTATTACTTTTATCTAAATTGTTAATCTTGAAAGAATAGAATGTTAAGTTAGAAAATCTTGAACAAACTTAATAAGTAAATTCGCTTTGTTCTGATGCCGTCACATATACATTAATATTTACACTGAGTCATTGATTCAAAAATCTTTAAGCTGATTCTAATTTTTCTAGTTGTATTTTGTTTTCTTTTTTTTCGAGAAAGTCACGAATAGCTTAACTGAATTGTAATACTTACGTTTCCTCTTAGTCTAAATAGTGTAGCTAAAAATGTACATTAAAATCGTTTCTAGAGTTGTATAGACGAAGCTCTTTATAGCGAATAAATAAAGATTTGTAGATTTGCACATTCCTTAGTACAGGTGCTGTCGACGTTTACCACTCACCTCAGGTGGACTGTTCCTACGCCATAAAAAAACTTTTCCAATAACACGAAAATATTCATAATATAGCCTCGCCATCTCTTTTATGGTCCACCGCGGTACCCCTCGCAGTTCCGAGTTACCATATTAATGTTTAATTTTTCACATTTTTCGCTCGAAACCAGCCCAGTTAATTTCATGAAAAAACATCAAAGAGAATTTAATACGATTTCTGCACCTTTTGTTATAAAAGGTTGCGTTACATATTTATCACCAAGGTTTACATGTTGAGCCAACGTTTTTCCTCAGCACGTGTGAATTTTAATGCATAAAAGCGAACGATGGAGTAGACTTTTTTAATACCGTCCCCTATGTAAAGGCATGTAGGGGCACGTAGGGGCACGTAGGGGCTTAATGAGTATTACCTGTCCGCAGGTTTGTTTGTACGCATGTTAATGTGATTTTTGAGTAATTAGTGCGTTTGCTCGCCTCTGATATATGTGGTTAAAGCGCCCCCTTTTTAATTTAAAAAGGGCTCGGTTGAGAGCGAGTTATTTTCGTTTTACAGTAATTTTCCCTGGTTGAGGCTTACAATTTATGAGTTTAAATGTTTATAGTAATATGAGATGTTGTGTTAGAATACTCGTATAATATGAAATTTAATATTTTAACTCAATTTTGGAAACATCCAAAACCAAACATTTGTGTTAACAAGGGGGCAAATATTATAAATATAATCCATTGCATTATTTTTAGATGCAAACATATTCCTAATAATAAAATTAGAAAAAACTGGTCAGGCAATCTATGACGGAATCTTGAATCAGAAATCTCACACAATAGGTTCCGAACAAAGTCCCATTAAATATTATAGGTTTCAAGATAGGTATTGATGATGCACTATATAGTTCGCATCAAGCACCTTATTTGTATGCGTCGCCTTTAGACGGTACGTTGCAAAATTACTACAATGAACCTATCGGAGTTTAAACCACCCACACAAACAGATTGATTCTCCACGCACCCCACGCGGGAAACATAAATCATATATCAAACGCAGTCACTAACGAACGTAGTTCAAACAGAGAAATCGAGTTACTAATAAAAACGAACGGAACAATGGGAGAGGCCTCTATCACACTTCAATTTGTCAAAATGTGTCAGGATAACACTATTTGCGCTTCCTCTCCGGATCCCTCTTCGGTATCCAGACAGGCTCCCAATGAATATTGTATTACCAGCAAACGAAACGGAAAAAAGTAAAATTGGAGGGAAATTTGAAAAGAGTACTGCGCCCGCAGGCTATCTTTTCCACGTGCAATGTACAGTTCATACAGCTACCAGTAGCCCAGTAGAGAAACAGTAGTCCAGCTTCACAGAGGGGATGAAAATGAACCTCAAACACAACAAATGGATTGGCATTTTAAACACTAGAAATTTCATAAAATTTTATTTATTTTTATTGTTTGTCCATTTTTGTTGGGATTCATAAATTCTAAAGCCATCGTATTGGTTAAAAATCAATTGCACTTACATATTATTATTTTTTAAATTCAACCAAGATTTAACCGAATTATTGTGATTACTTTATCGTTTTAACGCTCTATTTGTTGCATTAACTCAATGAAAAAATCCTATAATGAACATATTATTTGCGGCTTTCGCCACCTACCCTATTAAATAAGCTGAAAATTAGCTGCAAATGGAGTGGATGCAAGGTGAAGGAAATTATTTAGACAATAAAGATAAAGTAAAGTACACTACTGTTATCCTTATTTCCTGGACTATATTTCGTCACTCGTTGACGTTTTTAGTTCCAGTTGATACCCGTTTTTGTCCTTTGTTCTGCGCACACTCGTGCGCTCTCGTTCGGAACATGAGATAAATGGCGGTTCATTTACGTTTCACCTTTAAAAAATATTTTTCCGATGTTATGCTGCATGTTTTATAGTTTACTTTAAAATAAATGAAAATTGCGTTATGCCTTTGTAGTAGTGATTATCAAATTAGGAGCAAATGACAACCGTGAAGGAGCAAGCCAGAGGTTTATCTGCTGACAGGTGGTTGGAATATTTAGAGGAGATAAATCAAAATCGAAAGCATGCGATTTGCAAGGCAGAAGGAGATGGGCGTAGGTGCTCTTTAATGTAGGTAGACATTTATGCTGAACGGCTTTAACGCAACATCTCAACGCGTTGGTCTCAAAATGAACTACCTATATCACAATATTTGGAAAGTCTTCAATCAGTGCGTCCTGCCAGTTATGACGCACGGCGCTGAAATGTGACCTCTGACGGAGATTTTAAATACCGCTTTGGCTTTATTCTTTAATTGACTGTATCCTCGTCTGCCACCTTCTTCCTAGGATAAGAAAAAAAGTGACTCCGATATTTGACAAGGACTCCTCTCTAAGCCGTTTTAAGTGAGGTGCCCTGGAATTGAGGCGCTGCATCGAATAGTTTTTATATAAAATACATATCTACAGTTTTTAAAGTTTACTCGTAGACGATTAAAAATGAATCACACGGCTCTATTTGATCTATACGAGGCTCCAACGATACCGACGCCTCTATTAGTTTGCACAATATGTCGGTCCACCATCTGCATATTTATTGGAAATGCTTTTTATTAGTTTTGTGTTGTGATGGAAATTCCTGCGAAATAAGTTTTTGTGACACAATATGGTACAATCAAATTCCACAATAAATTCTCTACATACAAATCCATGTGGATGTTTTAAAGTATGAAATGTATAAAGTACTATTTAATCTATAACAGAATTTCAATTAGAAACCAATATGTTTTTTTTACCCACATACCTAATTTGATATTGATTCATGAAACTACTACAAAACGAACGTAATTTTATGACTTCAATTAATTATTTCTACAGCCACTATATCAGAACCACTTGTATACTGAGAGAAATCCGAACCAAAATTCTGGTCTAGCAACAGAATTTTGGTTATGGATAATAGGCTAATCACTATTAGATTTCTGGTTAAAATTATAAGCTGCCTTGTTCGTTTTATTATTAAGTTGACTTAAACTATCGAAATTACATTTACATGTAGTTACATGTATAGTTTTAATTTAAATGGGTAACATCTCTATAAGTCGAGATTATTACAGACGCGAGGCAAATTTCTCTCAGTGTATCATTCTACTCAGTGAGGAAGTATAATGGGATTACAGACCATATTTTGTTATTTACTTCCCCATTCCATTCAATGCCATTGTGTGGGAAAAGGGAAATCTCTCATTCCATTATACCTACTCCCTATTCCCGATCCTATTCTGTCGAAACTCTTTTTTTTTATTCGGAATGTCTAAATTCTTGTAAGTAGTCTTTCAAGAGTCACTGGACATGTATAATCTAGGCTAAGCGCAGAAGGCGCTCAGGCAGGAACAAAAAATGTGTAGCAACGAGCCTAAGGGCTCCTACACTGGTAAACCGGCATAAGGTACGGACCTCGGCTTCCGCTTAGGGCTTTGCTTTGGAAGGAGACCGCGGGATCGCTAGTCGGTGAGAAGCGTCCAAGTACGTGCCGATACCTGGTAACAGTGTTGGCTGAAAGCCGGTGTGTGTGGGTGTAGCGGTTGTGTTATAGCGAGGGTGTAGCGACCTCGTCTTCGGCGGCGGGGACGGTATACATGTGTAGTGTATGAATATAGTTCAAGAACCGTATTGGCTGCAGTAATTAGGTCATCAAGGTCGTCTAGGACGTGCCGACGACGACGATGGTAACGGGGAGGGGCATTCCTGTCGGGAATATGGGTTAGGCTGGCAACTACTAAGGGGTTGCGATGATGAGGGACTCTGTCGTAGTAGCGTCGGACGGAGTGTCGTATCCAGGTCTTGTTTGCGACTCTATTTGTGTTATCGACCAACTTCAATGCTGGACGGCCTTGTGAACTGACGACTTGAATAATGTTGCCGGCCGTGGCTGAATGTGAAAATCAGGACCGTGTATGGTTGCAATCATTGGGTTAGGCCTATATCCAGCAGTGACACACTGTTTTTGTGTCAACAATATATATAACTATTTTTATTTGTAGCAATAAATAAATATATTTCTATCAATATTTCTAATCAATGACGGTAAAAACATAACGTTACTAACTGATTCCTTACAATCAAAGGTCATTCTGTCGTCATGGTTAATAGCAATGGTGGGTGGTACGATCAGAAACGATCAACACTAACTGTTAAATAACGATCAACACAATTTTGTACTGACTGTTAAATAAACAATTAGATGTTTTAATAAATTTGAAGAAAAGGCGAAATGTTTACATACCAGCCAGCAACTGTAAAGCGACAGGCGACGGTTATTAACGGAATAACCGTCGCTTGTCTTCATCAGCCAGTATGGTGGTGAATATGTTCACGATCTGGTCTTTGGTGTATGGCGCTAAGTGGAATTTGGTCGGGCGCAGGGAACACCGCGCTTGTAGCCTTGGCAAAGTTCTCTCTGTGAGATCGAGCGCATTCACAACACCGATTTAGACTAGTTGGGAGTTGGCTAGTGGTGGCCACTCGAATATTATATATAGGACTGATTGTGATTTGCTGCCTAGCTGGTCGATCTCATCTAGTACTAGGAGGATCATTTTATCCAAACTCCAAAATCCAAACTCATCAAGTAAATCCCACTATTCCCCTTCCTAAGGAAGAATGCAAAATGTATTGGGATGAGAAAAACTCTTCAATAACGTTAACGTAATGAAAAGTGAGCAATCCTTTGTCCCAATTCACTTCTAAATCACACAAGATAGGTGGCGCTTCCCACGATGTACTAACATGTGTTATTCATGACTGATGTCAGCAAGTATCACGCATGTCCACGAACGACAGCATCTATTTAAACGTGTCTGTCAGCTTTCTTAAAAAAAATGTATTTATTTGAATTTTACTGCTGAGAGTACCGACTCCAATAAGTCTATTCAAGTAGCAGACTTACGCGTAATTTAGCGTTTTTATTGTTTACTCGACTACTGTAATGAATAGGCAGTTTTAGAAATCCACAATAATTTTACTTTAAAATGCACCCCCATTTCACAATTTCAAATCAAAACAATTAAACGCACTGAATAGGGGGTTAGGAAACATCAGGGGGGTGCATTCTTCACGTGAAGTGTGCTGAATTATATTATCATCAACTATCTAAAAAGACCCTAGTGACTTTAACTTTAGAGTTCAAAATCCAGTGCATATTTTTCAGCAGCTGCAAAGTGCGATCAGTTTTCCGCAACCCTCTTGAGTTATGATTTGACGAATTTTTCAGCAGAAACCGCTTGCATTCCGCTGGATTTAAAGCGTAAAATGTGCTTTAAGCAGTTTGGAAAGCGGTTGATTTTGACTTTTCGATAATATTTAAAGGTCATTTTGGCTTGCATTCTGCGTTTTGATAATTTGAAGTTTAATGAAGCGAGTGTTCGTCTCCGGCGGAAGATGCTGGAAAAATGCTCGCAGTGAATGCAAATTCTCTCCCTTATTATTTGTTCTATTGTCTCGTTTATGAACCAGGAGAAAAACAGCTCTTCATTTTTTATTGTTTTTTTAACGTTTGCTGTGTAATTAATAAGTACTTTCTTTGAGTAAAGGTGTAGTGGGCATGAATGAACAAGTGAACTCTACTCTTTTTGTTATATTTCATGAATTTTATATATTTTTTTAATTTTTCGCCAATGATAAATATAAATCTTTGTTACAAAAAAAGATCTACAACAGGCCCCCGACAGAAGGGAGGTTTCGGTATTTTCCGTAATTTTAGAAAAAAAAAAAAAAACAGAAGTTTTAAGCTTGTTACGAGTATGTTTGTATACGCGTATTGTTTAGGTCGGCCGATTAGCGCAGTTGATAGTGAGGCTGCTTGCTGTGCAAAAGGTCAAAAGGTCCCGGGTTGGATTCCCGGTAGGACATACATTTATTACAAAAAGACAGGTGTACAGTATGTTCGGGTCTGGGTGTGTGTTTGTGATTGTCTTTGTATGTGTCTCTGAACCCACAACACAGGGAATCCTAGTGTGGCCCATTGTTATTATATGTAGACTTTTTTTGGGATTTTTTTAAAAATGGTTTCGATATTCGGAAGTTGAGATTTTCGCAATACGAGACATTTCTTCGAAAACTCACTAAAATAAGCCGCGATAAGGCCGCCGATTGTACTCCTAATTACTGTACTTTGTATTTCTCTGTATGTTTTTGGTGTACAGTACAGTGTATCTATCTATCTATCTAAAATACTATTTTACAAACTTATTAGTTCGTGAATATTTTCCGATGTGCCCGAATCGCTCCTTCAAAGAGTAGGCGTAAACATTATTGACAAAGGTCCATGATCGTTCATCCGTATAATACCTATTTCGCGAAACGAGGTCCATTCCGAAACATTTATTATTTATTATCCGGCCACAAAAAGGTACGTTTTGTCGAATCACGTCGAACGCTAAGTATGGCCACATACAGTATAGATTAGGAACAGCACGGTATCTCCATATAAACGTCTGAAATTTTATGCATATAAGCATATACATAGATAATACGCTATTAAAATGAGTTATCGCATGTTTGTTGCAGTGTATTTAGAAGGAGGAGGGCGTGCATGCTGCAATCCAACAGCCGCTGGCCGCACTCGACTGGGCTCGTTACCCTCTCCCACAGAAGACTACCTTGAAATGTACTGCATTTCCCACTTTATGCTAATCCCACTTTATGTTACGGTAATGAGTGAGATATACCAGACCCCATTTCCATCCTATCACTCCCCATTTTTGCAACACTTTCTCCAAATCCATTTTTACATCTTCAAATGTAGGCAGCGCATCCAGGGGCGTGCCAACGTTGGTCTTGTCATTCTGGACTGATGTTGGCATGTACCGCGAATGTCCATGGACGATAGTATCCACTTATCACCAGGTGGACTGTATGCTCGTTTGCCACCTTCTTAACATGTATCTGGATGCTTTTTATCGACCTGCGATCCCGCTCCCCTCCCAAAGTAACGCACTAAGCCGAAGTCCGATTCTCTCCGACCTGGTGGAAGAAGTGAACACATGTTTTCTTCGCTCCCTCACACTTGTTGCTCTTTGACAATACTTATATATTATGATTCATCTCTTATTGTTTGAAGATAAAGAAAACGTACCAAAAAATATATAATATGTAGGTATAATAAAAGCCAAAAAGCAATTTTCGCACGTTTAGGGCCTCAGCCTTAAAGGTAAAAAGTTTAATTACATGGCTAATGCCATAATTTAATAACTTAAGAACAATATCGAAAAAGCAGTAGTGAGATATACTACTGTATATTTTATTTCAATAGGCATGGCCGTTCGAAATTCGAATATCACGCGACCCCAATGTTGTTGAACCCGAAACTTTTTAATTGTAATGGAGATTTGCGCTTATCTGATACAGGCTAGTGTGCGCGCATTCGTAATAACATATTTATTTTGTTCGTTTGACAGCTGTGGGCGGGGAGATGCACGCGATAACGTATAAGCGACGAGCGATCTAATGCGAACTAGAATGTTATAACACTTCTCTGCCACTGGTCTTCAATTACGGTGTCTCTTGTTTTTGTAATAGCGTGCCATTGAGCGGATATTGGAGGAAAACAAGTTTCAATTGAGGCTTTAGCAAAATCCGACTATATTTTTAGGGTTTCGGGACCACTAGAAATGTTTTTATGTCTTCGTATTTGTTTTGTAACTTACAACGCTTTTTATAAGCTTTAGCCGCTTTTGTTGGTACGTTTTATTGTTTTAATTACTCTCAAGTATCAGTGTATAATAAAGTTATTATTTGTAGAATTTACATAGTTTTTCAATAGAATTACCCGTATTGTATCTTCCAGTTTTAAATTAGTAACAAAGGTGTTGAAGCAAATAAAATTTGGTGCATTTTCTTCATTTAAATTTTAACACATGGTGTTTGATTTGCATGGTGAAGTATGACCTGAAATTCCCTGGGGTGTCGTAAAAGACGACTAAGAGTTAGTTCGCTTGGCCAGCGGGACGTTTTAGGGCCACACATCCCTCACGCATAAGGAACTCCATGTCCAGCAGTAGATGAAAAAAAAGGTCTGGTTACGGTCTGGTATGAGTAGAAACCATGTTTTCAGATTTTGGAAATTGATCTGTTTCTCCTTGTATATAAAAATTATCTGTTCTTCCGGATTATTTATATTATTATTTTCCTTTTTTTACAGGTTACATAGAGGTCTAGCGGAGCTAAATAACTAACTAAACCATCACGAGGGTGCGACATTACACGATATTTGTATTTGAGAAATGGGGAAAAATAAATGTCATCGTTGCATCGTTCGTATTATCGTCGCGTGTCGATAATTCGAGTCATTTGGCACACATTAGTCGACGAAACCCTCAACAGAACCCCTTAAAATACCATAGAATCTCCGGGAATACAGTCATTAGAAAAAGTGCAATTCATGTATTTAATAACGTCGTCAAAATGCACCCCATACAAGAAATCTATTAACGTCAAAACGAAGGTTTTAATAATCAATCTAGTAACCAACCTTTTATCTACTCGTTGTCTGAAAAAGAGCCTTTGTCAATCTTATCTCTTGACAAAAGAACAGAAAAACAAAAACGACGTGATACAGGAATATAACAATTATTGTGTTTCCAGTAGATATCATTTTTGCAGAACTATTAGATATTATGCGGAACATAAAACACAAGTCTTGATAAACCGATATAAAATTGGTCTCAGACCTAAGTGATTTTAGTAACGCTAATGTTGTTGATTCTCTCCTATTTTGTCGGAATAAAGTGATGTCTATGTTTAATTATTATAATAAATAATTATATCTATTTATTAATCAACGTCATACACGATGACCTACATTAAAATTCTCTGTGTTGTGGGTCCAGATAAACATACAAAGACGAACAGCTAATTTTGACTTTATGTCCCAGACCCGAACAACATTGACTTGTACATGTATAATATTGTATAAGTCTAAACCTTGAAAGCGGATTGGCGAGTCCTCTCCTTGGAGGTGATGTAGTTCCTCCGGGCTTGTAGTAGCCGCTTTGTTTGGTGAAGAGATGGGTGGTGATATTCTAAAACCACACGGCAAAATCTCTCTTATAAATTAGAGTCCATCCCTGGCTTTTTAATGCCAACGCCCGAGCTGATCGAAGCTAAAGACAACCAGTTCATTTGTGATTCTAATCAGAATCACAAATTAATTTATGGCCTATCTGTCGTCCTAATTAATACTATAATACCAGAGGTCGAATTTAGGATAAAGATGTTACGTTTGATGTGTCGTAGATTGTCCAATTAATTGTCGCACAGTGAGTTGCGTGATGCAAAGGGAATTCAGTCTGGGCCGGGATGCTTAATGGATATAAATCATTGCGAATTATATTCCCGGAACACTGATGGTGTCAAATAACAATTTTAATAAGCTCGGAGAAGTTGTTTGATATATTTTTATGTTAAATTTTGATATATAAATAACTATTTGTTGCTCGCGACTTGGCCCGCGTATTATAACGATTAAATTTTATCCTATAGGTTAATATGTCTCATACAACGTATGCCTACATACATGCCTTTGGTAACAATGTCTTTATTTATTGCAGAATTATTAGTTAATAATAAAACAAACAAATGAACTTTTGCATTTATAGTATTAGTTAAGAGTAGATAGATACGTTGCAGCTGCAATGAGATCACAGGAGTCAGACAATCAAATATTTAATTTAATTAATAACTGTAATAATAATGTGTATTAGGTATATTAAAATATTAATCAGGTATTGTGGCACACTGGAATAAAAAATAAATACGTAGAAGTATATTACAGGAACGAAACAACAACAACGACACACAAGGAACACAAGATACACAACAACAAGGAATCAGAGCGGGCAGGGAATCTGCATAACACTGTACATAACACTGTAACCGAGGATTGTGGAACGTCTTAACTTCTGAGGTTTTTCCGCTGTGTTACTTCATGGGGCTCTTCAGGAGAGCTGTTAATAGATATTTACAGGGTAGGCAGTAATTCTCCTAGTATTGCAGGCGTCCATAGACGACGGTATCCACTTAACACCGGCTGGGCCGGGCCGTCTATCTGTCTGCCACTTAAAAAAAAAACATTATTTAAATTTATATAATTTACCTATCAAAATTTTGTATATCTCCCACATTATCAACATTTTTAAAGTGTTTTTTACTAGTAGAACATTATAGCAAATAAAGTGATCTCTGTACTTGGCTCTTTCAATGTTAACTGAAGATGATATCAATAACTATGATACCCACTTCAATACGATGTCA
Source organism: Sesia apiformis (assembly GCA_914767545.1). NCBI lineage: Eukaryota > Metazoa > Arthropoda > Insecta > Lepidoptera > Sesiidae > Sesia > Sesia apiformis. The sequence continues at coordinate 7,283,807 of OU611958.1, forward strand.
TCCCCAATGACTGAAATGAAAAAAGCACTTCAGAATTGAACCTTATACTCTAGAAATATTTTCTCTTTCCACGAACCAAGCAAAAAATTATCGGCAAAATTCTTTACAGAAGGCATTGAGAAAAACGCCGCATCACTTTTTCAATAACATCCTATGAACTCGTTCATGTCATTGCCTTCTCACTCGTAAGCCTTTCACACACAACTGTGTTTTGGAATGTTTAGAAATGCTGTACCTAATGAAAACATATCGGTATTTTTAATTTAACGATATCTTTAAAAGCTATTAATTCATTCCTTATGAAAATATTTTTAATTGAAACAATTCTCCTAAAATATGCAAAACCATTAGCGCAGAAGGATAAAAAATATTTACAGTTGTTCTACGTTGTACAAAAGTTGTGTTGTTTCGCGGAGTTTATTTTTTCGTTAGACCTGTCGATCCTCGTCAGAAACAAGACGTCAGATTTTTGTAGATAGAGACTTTCCTGCGATCCGCCCCAATCAATCGCTGCTTTTAATGGATTGTATTTAGAACTAATGGTATTTTCATAGATCAGATAACGAATCAGATACGCCAATGACTGCAGTATATTTTTATGTAATAATTAGCAGTGTAATAACTTCGTTCGCGTGAATTTATGATTCCCATGGCAACTCTGTAATGAATCTGTATGAAAAGTACTTTATCTGTATCTGTATGAATTTTAACCGGGTACATAATCTATTACTAAGCTATGCCGAGTTTCATCAAAATCTGTCCAGTGGCTTTTGCGTGATGCGCTTTCAGACAGCCAGCCAAAAATTCTAAAAATTGTTCTTTTGGTCTCTTTATTATTTATTATAGTGTACACTGTAATCCTTTATTTAAAACAAAATATTTAATGTATAGACACGTCTTTGTTACGATTTTATTATACATATAGACATTAAATTATTATTATTATAGTTATAACATGAATCATTCCAATTGAAATTTTAATTTTAAAAACTTTAAAATTTTTAAGAAAATCTTTTAAAAAACTTTAAATTTTAAAATTTTTAGTTTTAATTATTAAGTTTAAAAAACCGACTGGAATGTATTGAAAGTTGAATGAATAAAGAGTTAAGTGCTCATTGAAATTTATCCAATTAAACATAATTTAATTTACGAGTAAAATGATAGAATAATCGTAAAGTAAAAAAATAACCTGTACAATTAAAAATGTATATATAGAAACATAACCAATTGACAGGTATTATTTTCAATTTAACTGATTGTGATCGTCGAAATCGATGACATACATCAGAGAGGAATAACTTTCATAGGCAGAATCTACTACCTGTCTGAATATGCTTCTCGCACAATCTGTGAACTACATTCTAAGTATTGTATATCTGATAGTCCAATTTGAGTCACCTTTTGATTGAAGGCTGGTCACTGAGTCACTATTAGGGGCACAAATTAATTACAGATTGACATCTACATACACGTGTTACTTGTATGAGTTCGTGAGGTCTTATGTAGATACGATCAAGCCCGCGGCGCCTTTCGTAAGCTTCCTAAGCCGATGCTGTGTGTACGATAATGTGCTTATGACATAATCACATCAAGTCTTTACTGCGCAATTTGACATTGAGTATTGAAAAAAAAAATCAAAAAATATATTGGCAAATAACTAAACTTTTCTCGTCTGTAAGAATTTGTCATTCTATTAATAAAGTAGAAAAAATACAGCAAAATAATAATAATAGTAATTGCTACTATCTTATGTATAGTAACATGGCTTATTTCATTAGTAGCAGATATTTCAGCAAATATATAGAACTTTATGTCATTGTAACAAACGTATTCGTGTTCTTCGTATCACAAACGTATCATTGGATAAATAATATAATTTCCTTTAGGGCAAATTTTTATTTACAATTTCAATTCAAGTTATTTTCAATTAATCGAATTGATATCAACGTTAATTCATGACCAAGAAAGCAGTGGGGTGCCTGTACGCGGCATTGGATGCTACCTCATATAATATTCCTTGGAAAATAAGCGGTAATCAAATACCAAAGGTTATTTTAATATGCAGTAAAATTTGAAATCAATTTCTTTTTAAACCATAAAGAGGCGTTTTAGTGGCCTTCAAGTGAATTATTGCGAGACGGCCTTCCAATACAACATTTGATTTGTTAGTATGGGTGTAGGTGAATTCTCAGCAAGATAGACCGTAAATCATTACTTGTGACATCCTTACGATTCTTGCAGCTGCATCCGAAAAATAGTACCCCAGTGCGCCGCTAACAATGAACCAGACTTTTTTAAATATTTATAAGTCTTGGGTCGAGAGTTGTTGTGAATTATTCTCATACGCCACAAAGTCGTGAACTTGCTATAATAAATTTGTGTATATTGTCGTGTAAAATATTATTAAATGCCTCACGGAAAGTACCAATGTTTACAGCTTGTTTTAAGGATATCTTAAGCTTGAACTTGTTTACTATATCTTTCAAGCAGTCAGCATGTTTCAAGGGTTTTTATGTTATACTAATTTTAGACGACAATACCGCGGCCCAGTACTTTATGGAACAAATTACCAATTGAGGTATTTTCACTAAACTACAGACTAGTCCAGGGGCTTGTAAATAGAATTTTGCAAGATCGGCTTAGTGATGTTACTTATGTCCACGGGCGGCTCTCCATGTGGATGTCCATCATCACTTATTCATCGGTCTGCTGCCTGTCTGTAATGCCTGCCCCATCGGTCTGTAAGCTGTCTGCCTGTTTGATATTTATATAAAAAATAAATTCCAAATAGATGGCGCCGTTATAGAATTTACTGTAATTAAAGGTAAGAAAAGTGCAGGTGAGAACTTACTGGCACGATTATCAAAAATAATAGCTACCACATGGGTAAATAGCGGAAAAAGCGATACGTCTTTGCTTTATTTAAAATGCCTTTGTTTCAACTTAAACACAAAAAGATTTTTAATTGTTCGAATACACTGCAAGAGCGGGAGAGTCACGGGCTCTAGGCCCGACGCATGGGATTTCTCATAATTCCCCATAACCGTGGCGTTTGAACGAGGGGGCTGTTTCAGTACATTTAGATCTACGGTGTTACATTCGATATACTGTTGTCTGTACTAGCTGTAAATTTCTTGAAATTGTAATCCTCAGAGAGCAGAGACTGCGAAATTACAATGGAAAATCTTCTTCGGCATTTTGTAGAGACCATAACACCGAATATGGAGCAGTCTTTTTACAAACAATACCATACAAATTGGCGCACATACAAAATCTTCATATATGTACCTTGAAATACAAGTAGCAACTTGCCTCAATCACAGTACACAAAATGAATGAAATATGTAATTACAGGAAAATTGTAAGAAACAATTACGCAACGCCATTTTCCGTCGAACATTTTCGCGTCCGTAAATTTGTCTGTAACCGATACTTTTTCGTATATATGCTCCAAAACCTTCAAATAATATGAATGGACGTACTTTTTCTAAAAACATTCCTTTCTATTCACACTTTGCTTGATGGCGTGTATCTAAAGCAAACGACATGTCCATGCATTTCATGAATGTGTGTGTTGGCAGAAGCCAAAAGCGATACTTGTAAGTAAATACGCCGGTAATTTGTGTTTGCCCCGAAATTCCTCTTAGAACGTACGTCAATCGAACAAAGACGGTTGGTTGATTTGGTAACAAAATCCCCGAGAGGAAGCCCAACATTTCCGCAATGCGTTATAATTATTTTGTTTATTTACTGATCCCAAATATCGACTTATATACATAAATCGGTTTTTTGTTGTAATAGCTTATTTTTTTATTTATATTTTATATAGTATACACAAAACAATATAACTCTGCATGATTAAATGAGAGAAGATGATAAAAAATAATATAAATATAAATGATAAAAATGGCAAGCTTTTTTATAAACACTAAAAGAGACTTAGATATCAGAACTGACAAATGAATTATTATTCATACGTGACTTCCCGAGATAACCGTGGCACCAAACAGCAACACCACCAAACTCGGAATGAGGAGGCGACCTTTCGCCTTCTAAAAGTACAAATCCCCATCAAAATGGATCTGAACAGTAAAGAAAACGCAAATTCAAAATGGCCTCGTGCGTAACCGGGTCTTGTAACATTAATACCTCCATGAATTTAATGCCGTCGCCCCTCTCAAGGCATTTACTAAAACACCGCCCTGTATAGCAATTTGAACGAATCGCTTAGCAAAAACATTAGCTACGGCTCAAAGGCTTTTCGACGTAAATTGTACGTGAAATTCGACAGCCAACGCTTTTGGGTCGCGAAGATTAGGACTCGGATATTGTGTTTAGTTTGAACTTAGATTAGTTTGTTGCTAACTGGCTGTTTGGTCTGTCTGTTTATTAGTTTAGACTTTAAGACTTAAGGCTTTTTCGGTATTAGCTGTTTCTGCAACGGTATTTAGCTTTTAGTTCTTCAAGGTTCCTTGTTAGAACTGAGTAAAGAGTAAAGAACATTTTGAGTAAGGAAGGGTCTCAAGCATATTTATGAAATTTTGGAACAAAGGCACTTCAGTATAGTGGTAAAGATGAGCTTAAGAGCGATGTAAGCGTTTCTTCTTTATTGAAGTATCCCCCAGGAATTCTAGTTCTATGGCTCATTGCCGCAGGACGGAGAAATAGGTAAACTAGTAAACTTGAATGTCCTTCCATGTACCTGGAAGTGCGCCTATTAGTCAGGTGGACCGATGACTTGAAGAAGTTACCGGCAGTTGCTAGATTGTTAAATCGGAAGATCGTATGTCATGGCAAGCCTTAGAAGAGGCCTATATTCAGCAGTGGAATGATGGTATGATACGGTAACCATAACCAGCCTGTTAGACATGAGCCTGGGCATGTTGGAGAAAGCCCATCTATAAGATACATGAGTGAGGTATGGTCCTAAATCGCCGCGCTGCCAAGCGGGTTGGCGAGTTCACTCTTTTAGAGATGGTGTAGTTCTTCGGGTTCTGCGGTAGCAACCTTGATATCCCTTTGTCTCCTTTTACAACACCCACAGGAAGAGAAGGGGTGGGTTATTCTAAAGTCGGCCATGTCACCACCAACCACAAATATCCATAACACCTATCCATGATGGAATATTTGTGGTGTCATCACATGACACCACAAATATTCTATGGTAGGGCCTATGAAATTGCTTGTGATGACAGTGATGTTTTCACAAATATTTTTGTTGTTTATTCTCAAAAAGAAAGCAATGGAAGCAACAACTAACTTAGTTATGGTCGATTCCGCGTCCATGCGTCCAAACAAAAAACATTTTTATAAATGAATTTTCGTAACAAAAATTCGTTCTGTATTCCCAGCGAACTAAAATCAGAACAAAATACAATTGGAGTATACATACGGTGCGGCGGCCGTAGTCAAGTGTTTACGTAGATCTTTGTATGACTTGTCAGGGTAAATACTTTTATCATTATTGACATAGTGTCGAGTTGCGTCTACCGAATAAGTATGAGTGGTATTTTTTGTTATTACTCGTATCTCGGTGGTCCTTGACAATAAAAATATTCAGTATTGTCTTAGGAATGAACGGAATGCGTAGAAATTGTTTTTAGAGTCTTTGAACAATATACGAGAGAGTATTGTTACTTGATTCTTAAGCGAAATTTAAGTCACAATATACTATACCTAGTAACAGGATTATATGTAGTATTATTTGAGAAAACAGCCCTTATTGTCGATTCCAGTTACCCAGATATTGAGACTTCAGTGGAACCTTGAGAAATAACATAATTTGATTTATCCTAAAAGTCAATCGACTCTAAGTCGATAAGAATGTTTTTATAAGGTTATTGAAAACAATAATCAGTAATCACTACAGGGGCAATTAAAAAATTCATTTCTAAAAAAAAATAAGGCGCGTCAATGATTTCCAGTCATTCGCAGGACCTAATCCTAAAAGCAGACTATAGTGATCCCTCCAAACAGTTAACATGAATTGAAAGCCAAGACATAATAAAGAGCTTCATAAAAATATTTTATACGCAATATTACGCATCATTAATATCGAGTATGAGTTTACATTTTATTATCTAAAGATTTAACGTTTCGCACACGCGTCATTTAAATGAAATCGCATGACTATTAAGAAACTGCACAAAAAAATCTTTGTGCGTAACAGAAAACAAATTGAGACATCTTTAGAATTCACACGGCGGAAACGAATTTAATTTATCGACATGTCGCTCAATGCGGACGTTGCGTACGACAATTACAACTTTCAAATTTAATCAAAGAATTAATTTATACCTTCTGTCGAAGAAAAAGAGTCTACATTTGTTCAACAGAATTGCGCCGAAACTTTGTCAACTCCGTACCGAAGTGACAGAACTTAATAGGACTTTAACAAATAGCTAAAACATTATGTAATTCGAGGAACATCTTGAATACATAGTTTACTTAACAAAAGGATGGGGCGGCCTTCATTTGTTCGAGCTCTCGTCCTCATGACAACATCTGCTCTTTATTCTTTTACCTGGACAACTTGAAATAGATATTGTCCAACTAGCCAGAAAATCAGAAGTCATTGTGTTTTTACCATAGCAGTGGCAAAAAGTTTGTTTGGATAAAGGAATTGGATACGGTGTACATTGCACATTTTGACACAGTTTTATACAATTTCTTCACATAAACCTAATTACCCACTTACTGTAACTAAAGAGTAGTTTTGCCTGCATTTTGTCGCTTGTAGAAGGAATTTATGGATTTATTATTAGTTGATTTATTACCTATCGATCATACATTGATAGCCTAGATGTATCTGTACACGAGTCACATTCTTGTGATCGTTAGTTCAAATCCTCGGTCCGTGCAACTGAGTTCCTAATTAAGTAATAATTTAAAAAAAAAAATTCGCTAGCTCTGCGGTGAGGGCAAACATCATGAGGAAAGCCACATGCTCTAGATTTCTTTTTGAGGGGCAGAGTGTACGCTGCAATCCAACACCCGCTGAACGAGCTCGACTGGCCACGTTACCCCTCTCTCACAGAACACTACCTTGAAATGTACTACATTTCCCACTTTATCTTATTTCCCCAATGTACGTACGTGTTTCGGTCGTGAGTGCGATGTGCTAGAGCTCATTCCCATCCTATCCCTCCCCATTTTCAGAAGCCTTTCTCCAAATACATTCCTATATCTCCAAAGGTAGGCAGCGCATCTGGGGGCGTGCCAACGTTTGTCATTTTGGACTAATGTTGGCATGTATCGCGGATGTCTATGGGCGACAATATCCACTTACCATCAGGTGGAATCGTATGCATATCTGTCGCCTTCGTACATAAAAAAAAATCTGGAGTATATGAATCTACCATTCCGCACCGGCCGCATGGTGAACTATGGCCCGAAACCCCACAGTGGTTTGCTAGTGGAGGAGGTTTGTGCCCTACAGTGAGATGTTATAGACTGATACTTGTATCTTGTATATGTACTTGTACCTATCTATCGCATAAATAAAATTCATATTTTGTATTGGATATAAAGCGCAGTGTGAGACACCATCCGTCCACCTTTAAAGAAGGAAGACGATTTAAAGAAGATCGCCGGTTGTAGCTGGATGAGAAGAGCCAAAGATCGTGTGCAATGGCGAACCTTGGGACTATGTAGGTAAAATCTATACATTTAATAAAACTGTAGAACCAGCAGCGTGTCTGTACATTGAATATATTTACCAAAAACTGATTGGGGGCGATGAAGGAAGAGTATCAGAATACAAAAAGACAATTTTGTAAATTTTTGTCTGTCTGTTTGTCTGTTCGAACACGCTAATCTCCAAAACTACTAACGGATCTTCATGGAGTTTCCACAGGTTAATTAAGCTGAGCTTGGCGCTTCGAATAGGCTTTGTTTTATCGAAATCGGCTGACGGGAAGAAAAGATATTCCAATTAAAAACTAATAAACTAAAACTCCACTCGTACGAAGTCGCGGGCACAGCTAGTTTTAAATAAATATATAAGGCGTAATCCATAGACCCACATATCCGTAGTCACAAATCCCAAATTCGCATTCTAATTGGGTGGATAATCTATAAAATCTGTATCTAGACTGATAAAGGCATCTTCACAATTAAAGAAATGCACGTACCATTTTAAGTCAACCGCCAATAACAGTAAGCCGCCATCCACATGGCGCACTGTTTAAACATGTTATAACAAAGCAGGGATCGTTCTAACGATAAATACTGAGTATATTGCAATATCTGTCTAGCGCACAGAGTGCAAGCCATTTGCATTGGCAATGCATGCGTCCGAACAGCCTCCCTTGGAGTTTTAATAAAAATATCTAAGCGCATAGCTCTGCATTTATTTATGGAGGAGTGTTCTCATATACATATTTCTGCAAATACTTCTATTCAAGCCTTTCGATGCAGGCATTATTATATGGATTAATTACCTTTCAATTTACGTATGAGTTCAGAAAATTCAAATATAGCAAGAAATTTAAAAGTGTGAAAGTAAAAACCAAGCAAAAATAAAGTGTAAAATTTAAAAATAAAGAGTAAAACAAATAATTAGATAAATCAATTTTACTCTTTACTCGATGGTTATGTGTCCTTAGAACCTACTCTGTATAATAACTTTATAAATGTTCTCTGTATCTATCTTCCTTTGTAATAGCAAGTTACTAAGATCGGTCAGGAAACGAGAAGTTACATATACTATCGTATAACAATGTTGAGTGTAATAACCAGTGAAGATAAACAACCACCCCTTCATATTTGCACACAACTGTATTAAGTCGCGGACAGTAACTGACTGATGCGGCCAAATGAGAGATATCTCTCACTGAAAATTAGCATTCATAAGCCAACTCAGACGACATAAATAACATCCGAATATTTGAACTGTTAAGTATTGTGATGGCATTTCGTGGCTATCAGATCTATTGCTATCTTTAACACAAATAAAAGAAAAAAAAATACAGAAAGAATGAAAGAAACAGTTTTTTCATAGTCCTTTTGATGTTTCCAAAAAATCTGAAGCAACAAGGAGCAATTAGAGTTAGCGAATATATCTACTGTAGAAACTACACTAAACTCTTTGTAATCAGCCCTTTCAGTATCCACTGCTTTACAAGGGCCTCGTAAATTTATCAAAGTCAACAATTCCAGAGAAATGTCAGCATTTCTAATGTCGTTTAGTAGAACTTCGATAAATCAGATTAGTCGAAAAAACCTGCTGATATATTGATATTCTAGGAAGTCTTGGTTGAGTACATTGCGAAGTTTTGTTGTGACATAATATTTTATTATGACTAACGTAAACCAGCTTTTTTTGTTGTCCATTGATGGATATCAGCATGCACATTGTTTTGTGCATGAGGGATCTATGACCTTGAAACGCCACGCTGTTCAAACGGGTTGGCGAGTCTACTCTTTTATAGGTGGTGTGTAGTTCCTCAGGGCTTGTGGTAGCGGCTTCGTTATCCCTCAGTCGTCCTTTACGTCACCCACGGGATGATATGGGGTCGTACTATTCTATAGCTGGCCGACACCATACAACACACTAAACTTTCTTCTCTATAAAAAACTTCTTGATAGAAAATTTACTCTAATTTAAGTTATGAAAGTATGAAAAAACTTTATATCTGTTGTACAACTACATTTTATTGAATTAAAGTATCAAGAAGTTAAATATTATTGATTAAAATACTTTATATTTCTTATAAAAGTTGGACTTAAATAAAATATGTAGGAGTAAAAACACAATTCCTTTATTTGTCAGATATATGTACGTCAGATAAATAGGTAATGCAAAGGTTTTCGCACACTGAGCCGTCTGTGGTAGATTGTGACGGATAAATACGAATTATATAGGTATAGATACGAGGTAAGATCAAAAGTTTCCGGCGTGACAAAGAAAAAGAACACTCAAGTTCATGAAACTATTTTTATTATTCAATATGGTCTCCAACTATTACGTAATTTTCTGATCGTTTAATTAGGATTTCTATCCCAGTATAAAAATGGTTAGAAGTTTTTTCTTCAAAATGGGCAAAAGCCGCAACGGTCACTTCATCAGTCATCAGTGAAAAATTTTCCACTCTTTAAAGCCGCCTTGAATTTTGAGAATAAATAGAAATCACTGGAATCCAAGTCAGGACTAGAGGGCAGGTGGCGATTTTCCGTGTAGCCACACTTTGAAACAGCAGCTTTTGCAACTGCGGCGGCGTGGACGAGTGCATTGTCATGGAGAAGCCGCACACCTTTGCTTAGTTTTCTACGACGTTTCTGCTTGAATGCTTCTCGTAATTGCTCTATAAGGTTAGCATAATCGCTTCCAGTCACGGTAAGGTTGTGTTCTTTTATGTCTATAAGCAATATTCCTTGACAATTCCAGAATATCGAAGCCATAATCTTTTTGGTGGACTGAGTCAGCCCTTTCTAGGCGCTGCTTCATCAGAACGACGCCACTCTGTCGAATCTGTAAAGAACCATAGTTTCATCCCCACTAACAATTGACTCCAAAAAATCGTTTCCGTTTCTCTGTAAGGCATCCGGAAGTTTCTTAGAGCACGCAACTTGTTCACTTCGCTGCATACTTGAAAGAAGTTTAGGCACCCACCTTGCACTAACTTTATTCATATGAAGATGTTCATGAAGTATCCTAAGAACTATAGTTTTTGAAAGCCCCGTCGCTGCTATTTCTTTCGTCTTTAGCCGTCGGTCGCTCAGAACTTCTTCTTCGACTAATTTGATGTTGTTTGAAGTGAGTGCCTCAACGGGTCGACCGGGGCGAGGTTCATCGTCGATGGACTCTCGTCCTAAACGAAATTTTTGAACCAATCTTTGACAGTGGAAACTGATGGAAAACAATTCTGTACACATTATCCAATCTTTGTTTGATATCGGTCCGGCTAACACCTTCCTTTGTAAGGAACTTAATCACGGAACGATATTCCAGTTTAAACATTTTAAAGATTTTGCGACTTCCTATTGTTCTGAGAGTCGAGGATTAAAAACTAACGAGAATTCAACTCTACAATTTATACACGAATTAGCAGGATAAATAATAATTACAATGACATATATTATTTTTTGTAGACATCTGGAAATATGTCGGGCCAGAAACTTTTGGACCTCACTGGCATATATAAATACGAAAGGATGTTTGTTACTCAATCACGTCACATAGATACTCCCACAGATATAGAAGAATACATAATTTTGTTGGGTCAGAAACTTTTGGAGCTCACTGGTATACCTAACTTTCTAATTCGCAAAGAGCATAAGTATAATATGTATAAGTGTTGGTTTCTAAATCCTTTGAATATTTAATCACTAATTTTTTCACAGTACAAATTAATATCTCATGTGACTAAAGAAACGCCTTATTATAATATTTTGTTTGTTTCTCATCGCACATCATCCCCTCAAGGAGGAATATTCTGGAATGAGCGAAACCCTTCTTCAGTAATAATCTAAATCCGTTTTTTCAATTTCCAAAGGCGCCTACCAACGTTTGTCATTCTGGAATGATGAATGGAATTCTGGAATATCGAAATCTAAAGCTTTCTTCACTATCAGCGGTATTTATGTCCACGACGGAACAGAGATGGTATACGCATTTGAAGTAAGAGAATGTGTGTATGTATGTTTGTGTATCTTTATTACCATTGTTAGGTCATAATTGCGTACACTTTTTTCATGAATATAAATCTTATGCAAAGTTCGCCATATACGTGTGTGAGACTGAAAGTTTTTAAAAATCTCAAAAATTTATCAGATAAGATGGAAATTGTTTTATTGCTTTTCGAAGTATTCTCCGCGAGAATTGATATACTTTTTCATGCGTTGTAAACATTGTGTAAAGCATTCAGCCCAACCTTCTGTAGGCACCTCTATAACAGCCGTTTGGAATGCCGTTACTGCCTCTTCTGCATTCATAAAACGTAGTTCTCTGAGTTTATCCTTAATTTTAGGGAATAAATAAATATCACAGGACGCAATGTCGGGACTGTATGTTCGTTTGTCTGGCGGAGTGAGCTGGTGCATTGTCGTGATGGATAATCATTCTGCTTCATGGGCGTCGTTCTTTGACTTTTTCCAAAACAGAAGGCAAGTAGCTGTTCATCCAAAGAAGGAGGCAATCATCTTCTTTTCAGCACTCCGACCTTTCTTCACTTTCGTCGACAACTCTTAGAAAGGAAAGATCTATTGCGCAGATTGCCTACTGCAGAATGCAGTAGATCCAGCTATTACTTTATCACCTGTTACTATATCAACAAAAGGATTAAATTGACCATTGTCGATTTTTTCAAGCATTTCGAGATATCATTCCACGCGGCAGTGTTTTTAAGCTTCGCTCAAATTGTGAGGAATCCATCTAGCATAGAGGTTCCTTACCCGTAGGTGATCGTGTAAAATAGTTTGAACTTGACTCATACCAATACATAACGATGCCCGTATCTGCTGATATGTCATTCGTTTTTCTCTGCTTCAATCACGAGCCGCACAGTTTTGATGTTTTCCTCCGTCACCGCTGTCGCAGGACGCCCTTCTCTAACATCGTCACTGAGGTGGGTATGACCACATTTAAATTCACTGAACCAACTATAAACAGTGGTACCGGATGACACTTCATCACTAAATGCTATGTTAAGTCTTTCATAACTTTGTTACTGGTTTAGACTGCAACGAAAGTCATAATGAAATCACTGAACGAAAATGTTTTCGTATTAAATTCATTTTTACGAAAACTTTTAATTTAATTTTCAACAGTAATTTTTAAATTACCACCTATACTAATATATAAAGAGGTAAAATTGTGTGTTTGTATGTTGGGGTAATTTCTGGAACTACTGAACCGATTTCAAAAATTCTTTCACAAATAGGCTTATAATAATTATCCATGTCTAATATAGGCTATATATTTTATTTTCAAATTAAAAAAAATATATATAAACCGAAGCGAAGCGAGGGCTGGTCGCTAGTCAGAATTAAAACATAAAAGACAGCTTTGAAAATTTAATGGCGTTTGACAAGCAAAGAATTGCATTTTAAAAATTTGAATTTAATTTTTTTCTATTGTATTTTACAGTAGCCAGTTCTAAGAACTTTTAGTTTGACTTATCGTATAATATACCTAGCGTGCATCTCAGACCTATCGTACATCTCAGTTAGACTTTTAGCTTAATACGTATGATATATGATAAAATTATTTATATGAAAATAAGTATTTGATCATTAGATTTCTATCAACTGCTCTGTATTCGAGAGGCGGCTAGTTGTCTAGTTACAAGAATATTGCTACAATTGTTGGCTACAAATATGTATGAAGTTGTTCGTCTAAAAAGTGATGAAGTGATGAGAAATATTTTATTTAGAACAATCAGAAGTTAGTGGCGTTTTTCGTATAAAATGGTATTATGGATTTCCTTTTCACTTCAATTTTCACGTCGATGAACTCAAAATCATGGATGGAATCAATGACACATGGAATGACACATCCTGCATGCATTGATTAATTATCTAATAAAATACGAAAATGCCATTTTTTCACTCAAGTTTACCTAAATGCATATATCTCGGAAACTAGAAGCCGACACTTGGTTACTTTTGCTCCAAAGTCCATGTACGATAAAAGAACAAATATAAATACTCCTATTCCAAAAACATCTCACAGGTTTGGATTTCATAGAATTTACTCTTAGTCTAGCTTCGCAGAATTGATAACATTTTACGAAAATAATTTTAAAGAAAAATAACTGAGCGCGGAGCGAATTTTAGCCAAATGTGTCGCATACATCATCGTAATAGCTACTGAGCTGTTTAAATCACGTTTAATATTATCCGAAGTAGGCATATCCATTTAGTAAAACAGCCCAACGATTACGTCGCGAGGAAAATTGCTGGGATTTCACAGTCTACAAGGAGCCGCGTGTTTAGCATATTAATCTGTGGAAAATATTCATACTTCTATTAGAGGGTTTGTTTAGAGATCGCGACCGCAATACTTGAGATGATACACAACGTCAAGGGTAACAATGAACTCATGACCGAACACGAAGTTATGTGAAGGCTGAGCCAGTGTAAAAAATGATCGTGGATTTCATGGATCATTTTGGATCAATTTGTGTTTATATTTTATACACAGAGTAAAAACGCGTGAGAAATTTATGTATAACTCGTTCTCTTACGTCAGACAGTTCAAGTTCTTGTGCAGGCTGAATGAATATGAAGTGTTCTTCTTTAACATTTTATCGTTATAATCTTCATATTCCATAGTAGTCCACACCAATATTATAATTCCGAAAGTTTGTTTGTCTATTTGTTACCTCTTCACGACTAACCTAATGTACGTACGTGTTTCGGTAGTGAGTGAGATGTGCCAGAGCCCATTCTCATCCTGTCCCTCCCCATTTTCCCAACCCTTTTTCTAAATCCATTCCTATATCTTCAAAGGTAGGCAGCGCATCCAGGGGCGTGCCAACGTTTGTCATTTTGGACTAATGTTGGTATGTATCGCGGATGTCTAGCGGCGACAGTATCCACTTAACATCAGGTGGACTGTACGCTCGTCTGCCGCCTCCGTCCAAAAAAAAAATAACCTACTTTACCGATTTCAATAAATATTGGCGGAGAAATAGTCTTTAGTTCCGAAGAAGGACATAGTACACTTTTATATCGGAAAATTGATTACCTTTTCCACAGGAAGCCAATTACTCATAATCTTTAAACAATACACGCGGGCGAAGCTTCTCAGCGTAATCCTCGCCAGCAATATTATTACCTACTTAATATAAAGTGATTACTTATTTATAAAATAATATGTTTATTTGTTTATCGCGTATAAAAAATGTGTTTTTAGATAAGGCTCATGAAATTCTACGATCAATACATAAATATCAGCCCTTAAAGTGCCACTGCACGGCAGAGGCTTTCCCTTGAAGTCACAAGGAGGTTATTCCTTCGAAATTATAAATTCCGCCTTAGCCATTTTTTATTTCACCAGTTCACTCTTTATATGGTTAATCGCAATTCCCAAGGCTTGTGGCAGCTGCCCTGGCTATTTGGGAGGACTATTTGGTCATCCCGAGGCACCATCATCACCATTGTGTAACATCTGAGGGCGTGCCAACGTATGTCATTCTGGACTGATGTTGGCATGTATCGTGGATGTCTATGGACCACTTATCCACTTACCCTCAGGTGAACTGTATGCTCGCCTGTCGCATTCTTTATATATAAATTATATCCCGGAGGAGGCGCAGGAAACAGGCAGGTAACTCCTACGGACGCTATTAATAATTGAGCAACATTTGAGTATGAACAGTATGAGCGAGTCTGAAATTCTAGAACTGAAATTTTAGCGGATAATAGCGTAATACATATCAAGCTTATACATGAACTCGGGTTTTTTGCTTATACTTACATTTCTTTCGTCTTTTTCATGCTTTATTTTAATTTGATAAGTATTTGGACAATTTCCATGACAATGTGTAGTATAAGACTTGCGTTGTCGCAAGAATGACAAGTGGAGACAACTGAGTTAACATCATGAACAATAATTACTTAAACAACAATTGACTTTTACGAGTGCGACGAGTGAGCAACTCATAATCTTAATTTATGCATTTGTGCTAAGTTAACAGCGTTCTGTTGATATAGAGCGGTGTTCTTTAAGCACAAGTAAATTGACAAAATGAACATGGTACGTACCAATAAAAATATTTAAATTATTATGATAATGTTGGTTATGGTAACGGCATTAGAAGTGAAAAAAGGTCTAGAAAGAGGTTTTTAGAAACGTCTAGAGATCTCGGCGGGTAGTCTTTTCTTTTATTAAATTAAATTCTATGTAAATTCTCAATTTTATAATTAATAATAAGACTTAAACGTTGTTGTTGTAGTAGTATCGTCATATGAGATGACAAATCACGGATTATTAAAGGTTTGACTTTTTCTCGATTCTCGAAAGAACTTTGATTTTCGGAAGACAGTATAAAAGTATCACATAAGAACTCATTTCAGAACTCGCAAACTTATAACTATAAAGGACTGTCTTTTAAATATACAAATGAAATCTAAAATCAAATACGTACATTTTATATTTTATCTTCTGTATATAGATGCTTACATTTCATTACTTCTCTTCTATTAAAGTGAATTTTAAATCGAAACTATCCCACTCACATTAAATACTGCCAGAGAGCGTATCATAAAGCGTTAAAAAACATGCACTTTGACACGCATGACATAAACATAACTATTTGAATGCATCGCCAACGCGCCATCAGCACAAAGACACGTTCAAAGCTTCAGACGCGGAGACTCCGAAATATAATTTGCAATAAAGTCAGCACATGATTTCTCACCGAGCTCACCCTTGACTACTTTATGACTTTTCTCTGAAGCGACTTCTTTATAACTTTAATATTTCCCGTGTATCTGCTTCGGACTACCGATGTGGAATTTTTTCCGCCATTGTGCTTGGACTACCAGATGATCGTATAGTTACTTTTATTGCCTCTTGTTATTTGGGAGTTAGTAACTGTAAAGAGGTTTACTTCAGAGAAGCGCTAACATGAGTGAAATTGTTCATATTTATTTATCTTTTTTGCATAATTAGTTTACATATCGTTGGAGTATGGCCACATTTATAATATAATAATGTTTCGTTACTTTGCTTCTGTTACCATAGAGTTTATATACTTCTTAAACTAACTAGATTTGCTTCTGTGTCTATGTACTTTATGCCAGTTGAAATATTTCAAGAGTCAACATGAAATACCGAAGTAGTACAATTAAAGAGTTTATTTTTCTAGTGCAATTTGCAGTTGAATCGGGACTCGCTTTTAAATTAACAAAGGCATTCTGTTCGACGGGAGTGCATTTAAAAGTTTCTGGGCGAACTCAGCGTTCGTATTTATTTCCATGCAATTTAAGCAAGTTTCATTAGAAAGGGCATTAAACGAAAGTTTGATAGCGTTCCTAGCATCCGTGGAACCGACTCGATCAACCTCGGTTCAATAGGCATTCGTTTATGTTTAGCTAAATAAAACTTACCCTATTTTCGCATACACAATGCGGATTGTATTATATCAGAACGTCATCGTTTAAGTAATGCTCTTTAACATTTATTTACGCAGCCCGAAAACTAACTCAGACGTAAAGGAATAGAAGTAGCTTTGCCTTAAAATGTCTAGGTTAAATCGATATATTGTCTTAAATCTGTACTAGTACCGATTTTTCATACGTAATATATTGTTATAAAACGGGAGTACTCGTATATGTCTGTTTGTCGTCTACAGTTTTGTGAACACAAGGTTCAGAAATAATTGATAGCGTTATCTTTGCACACGCAGCCCCTTCCAACATTAAAATACTCCAAACCTTCCAAAATACTAGTATCTATCTTGGGATCTTCGTGCGTAAGGCCGTAGCTGCCCCATGGTACTCTCGCAATATCTATCTACACAAGGACTTGGAACTTCCCTCCATCGTCAAATACGTGAAAGACTCTGCCCGACGATACTACGTCAGAGTCCCGCACCATCCCAACCCCCTAGTAGTTAGCGTAACCTATGTCCCCGATAGGAATGACCCTCTCCGTTGCCGTCATCGTCGTCGTCGTCGGTACGTCTTAGACGACCCGACGACCCAATTACTGCTGCCAATGTGGTTCTTACACTATAATCACAGGCTTCACATATACACTGTCTCCGCTGGCGGAGACGAGGACGTCACACACCGGCTTCAGCCAACACTTTTACCAGGTATCGGCACGTGCCTGTGCACTTCTCACCGACTCCTGCGATACCCTCCCAAAGCAACGCCCTAAGCCGAGGTCCATTCCGTCCGCCGGTATACCGGTGGGGAGCCCGTAGGATCGATGCTGCACACACTTTTTGCTCCTATCTGAGCGCCTTCTGCGCTCGCCCCAAAACTATACATGTCCGGTGACTCTCATTAGGGCCACAAGAATTTAGCCATTCCGAAAAAAAGTTTAAATCTTATGTACAATACGTCTTTTTGCATTGAAACCGAGTCCGCTAATACCTAAAGTCATTAAACAACTATTAAACATTTCATCGCGTCGCTATACTATATCTAGCTTTCATTGTGGAGAGTTTCTCAAAGTTTATTAATCTAGCATTACAAAACTTAACCAAGATTCAAGCAAGTCTCATCAAACTACTAAGTAATGAAAATTCAAAACACTACCTTCTGTAGTCTAAAAACTAATTAGAATGTCAATATTTTTTTACTGTTCATATATTACAATGTTGGAAGTGTCTCAGTAAAGTAACTGAGGACAAAGATGCTTTTTGACATGTCTCATGCTTTTATTTGACTATCATAAACATTATTCACAAATACTAGGCACTTTAAAGTTTAGTAAACTATCACTATTAAACCATAAAAACAATAATACATAATTTTTACATTAATTAAACAAAAACGCAACCATCACTTCTCGAGTTGCCGCCAAAATGCCATGTCAATGTCAAAAGTGCGCGCCACGGGCAGATAGAATTTCGGTCATTAACGTTAGATCAGCCAATACTGGGCAGCGCAGAGATTTGTATGAAATCTACCACTTTACTAGACCCCTCATATTATTGAACCATAATAACTCGTATTAATATCATATTAATATTAATATGAGAGGTCTAGTAAAGTGGACGGCGTTCGACGATTTCATACAAATCTGTTTAAAGTCCAGTTTCTGCTGACCTCATGTTAATGAGCGAAATTGTTCCTGCACGTGGCGCGCGCTTTAGTAGTATTTGCTTACAATACCAATTACAGTGTAATGTGTCAAAAATGATCATTATTTTTAATAAAATATACAAGGCGCAAACATAAGTTTTATATCAAATTACTGATGACTCAATTAACATGTATGTTCGTTCTGTCAGAGATATGGTGCATATGGCAGCGTGGCACGGAATTTGTTAACTTTAAATACCTATAGCCTCAACTGCATCTCAATCCTTATTATAATATGACTATATATATATATATATGTGTATATAGTGTATATTACTATAGATAGACTATAATACGGTGTTCGTGCAAAATTATGTTATTTTACTATAATTATGTAATTAGAGCTTTAATTTCATCATAAGCGAGTAAGCTTAATTTGGGAGAGGGAGAGTGCACGCTGCAATCCATCAACTGCTGGGCGTGCTCAACTGACCACGTTACCCCTCTTTCACAGAAGATTACCTTGAAATGTAGGTACTGCATTTCCCACTTTATCTTATTTCCCTAATGTCCGTGTTTCGATAGTGAGTGAGATGTGCCAGAGCCCATTCCCATCCTATCCCTTCCCATTTTCCCAACCCTTTCTCCAAATCCGTTGCTATATCTCCAAAGGTAGGAAGCGCATCCGGGGTCGTGCCAACGTTTGTCATAATGTTGGTATGTATCGCGGATGTCTATGAGTGGCAGTATACATTTACCATCAGGTGGGCTGTATGCTCGTCAGCCGCCTTCGTCTATAAAAAAAAAGGAGCGACATACACTTGGCTTCACAAGTTTATTAATTATGACAACAAAATAGTGTTGACCTCTACTATAAAACAACTTCTTTTTACAGCATTTTTTACATCGATTCTTTGTCTTCACACGAATAGAATATTCTTCAATCTTTACCTCCTTATTCACGCTAAATCACGACAACCAACGTATTACCAAGCCATGTAGAGTTCTATGACGAATTCATTCCGAAACCATAACTTCTAACAAGCTAAAGTAAACCTCATTCCTTTGGAACAAGATTGTCGTATTGTTAAGTATTGAAAAAGGTCTTCGCATCCCGCTGGGAACAATGTAGGCGGTTATCTCGGCATCGAATTGAGATACCACCAAGGTCAGGTTCGGCACGAGAGTGAATACGTGGGACAATGCTAGTGCCGAATAAGGTGTGTACAGATACATTACGAAATCATTGGCCATCGGCTAATCCGGAAAAACCCGAATGCGTCATCCACGTCTATGAATTACTGTACCTCTAATTGCATATTTTATTACAAGATACTTTATTACCTTATTGCATACTTTATTTTGCGTAAAGTTTTTAAATACCTTACACGCTTTTAAATACCTTGACTTATTTAGCAGGTTATTCGATATATATTATAAATAACAAAATTTACACACATATTTTAAAAAGCTATGTAAGTATTTAAATAGAAATTAAATACTTGATACCCTTGAAAATCGCACCCTATCCTATACCGCCCCAATTTCCTAACCTTTTCCCCAAATCCATTCTACTGCTTCCGGGGGCGAGCCAACGTTTGTCATTCTGGACTGAAGTTGGCATGTATCTCGGATGTCTATGGACGACAGTATCCATTTACGATCAGGTGTACTGTATGCTCGTCTACCGCCTTCTTCCTATAAAAATAATTTGATTAGGCAATTTGATAGTGACATTAATATCATTTTTCAATTACTTTAACTAAACAAAATTCTCTTAAAAATTGCAAAGAAAAAAGTCCTGCCAAAATATACATAATAAGGTACGAACTTGGGAATAATTTCCATGGAGCTCATATATAATGTTGACTTCTATACCATACCATCCTTCTAAATAGACGGTCAAAACTCGCCATCGATCAGTATGCTGCTTGTCAGAGTTAAAAAAAAATCAATTTTTGCTAATATCTCCTAAACGATTGACAAAAATATTTATTATCAAAATAGCTCAAGTAATTTTCCACAAAAAGTTCGTGTGGTGTGAACTAAAATATGTAGCTGGCGATGACATGTACTTAACATCAAATATCGGAAATGTTTCAAGGAACAAATATTTCAAAAATGTATATGTAAATTTTACTTTATAACTCACATAATGCAATACGAATTTTACGATATATCCAAACCTTGCAAAACGTTATACAATTTCCTTTCAATATTCAACAAATACCGCAAAATAATGCTACTGTTCCTTGAAGCGTAATAAAACCAAATCGGTTGCGCTTTGTATTTGAAGACTTTGGTATTGCTCGTATAATATGCGTTCCCTATCATTTGACAACGAGTACTCACTTCAGTTACTCGATACGATAGCGTTTCCACTCGAAAACGACGCCGTGTCTATGCTATTACCTTACAATACTAAAACCTTAGAAATCACTGCCTTTGAAAAACAAATCCTAGCGTTATTTTACAATATCCCTAAGCGAATTTAGAGTGCCAATTTATTTGACACTTATTATGGTTGTAATCGTTCACTTTTGTATTAGTTGCTCTATTGGGTCAAACTGCGCTTGACTAATCAATATATTCTTTCTTAATTATTGTTTAGCTAGTAAAAACTAATCCTAATGTTATATCCCAATATTCCTAAGTACATTTAGAATGCGTTTATGTAGGTAGAATAAATTTCCACGCATAGCAAGAATACTTATTCAAAACAGAAGCTTGAACGCTGAAATGACATTAAGCTGTAGTGAGTCAGTCGAGTAGAAGAAAGCAATTTACTAAATAGAGTCATAAGTGAGCATAGAAACACGCGTCATGAGCAACTCGTACGGAGTACAGAGCCGTCCTTATTCAGTTAGACAGTACATGGTATTCGTGACTTACATTCTGTATAAAACAATTCTCGGACAAAGGTTCTGGCCACGAGCGAGTAACAAAGGAACAATGCGGTCGACAGGAGGATGCTTTTGCTTCATTTCGATTGTGGACAGCCCAGTGGGTCACCGAACTAACATCGGCCTGTCCAAATGCCACATTTTTATCGCAGTCTCTCAACTATTTCTCGGCAATTTGGCGTAACTTTTTTCCATTTAAAAGTATTATATAATAATATACTAACCATTGCCAATTTGATGTCGTTATTTATGGCTTTATTGTAAACCAAATCCGCAAACTTCCAAATATTGTGTGGATAATAAAGATTTTTATCAATTGTCTCGTTTATTATGACCCAATAATTTAAAACCGATGACGTACTTAGCGCAACTTACGCTTAGTAATCAGTCATGTCCCGTAGACTTTGACAAAAGTGATGAATCTATTGGAAAAGTTACAATACATTCAGTTGGCATGCTTGCAGGCCCACCCACGAATAATAGTGACTCGTCGTATATCTGCATTGTCTGACTCTAAATGCTGACGATATGACATATTGACTCTAAGGTATTGATTCTGCAGAACCTCTTTATTCACCTTTTCTATTCAATGCCAATATGGGGTCAATGCAAACAAACTACCACGACGACACGATGCGATTTTAAACAACAGTTTGTAGTGCTGTCTTTCTGTAGACTACTGGAAATGAATTTCATAAACCGCTATGTTCTCTTTAACTTAGTCCGTCCAGGCAGTGGAATAACGGTTTTTGAAATGGGCGTACTCAGTATTATATTTTTAGAAAAGATAGAATATTTCAAATTGGTATAAAAGTAAAAAATCTCATACAAGAGGACCACCGAAAATAATTTTACCCACGGCAGCAGGAAGGATTGCATTTTTATTTGAAACTTGCTTCTACACGAGTATCTTCATATTATTATGTAGATTTTAATAACCTTTTAAATCAAACTGGAAATATGATATTTTTTTAGATCTATTAAAATTGAAGCTAAAATAGAAATTTTCAGTCATAAAAGCAAAGCTATGTTATACCTCATTGGCACATACGTGTTGAAGATGATTACAATATGAACAAGGGTTGACGACGAATCCAGAATATCCATTACAATGCAAATTCGTCTCCCCACACAATGAACGTGTTACCTGACCGCGTACTAACTTTTTGTCGAGTTCCAAACCTAAAATTAGGGTGTGACCGAGTTTAAACTGACGCTTTGCAGAAGTCGGATTGACGTTGATTTAACCAGCTGGCTCTGCTCCGGACTAAATTACTCAATGTAAAGCTTCAATGAATTCTTAACTAGAAAGTTAAACTGTTTAACTGCTTCAATTAAGAATTTTTTGAAAAAAATATTTCATCAAATGTAAAATTAAAATATTATACAAATATTACTTACTCTTGAAATGTAACATATAATAAATATAATAATTAGTAATAAATAATGAAATAAAAATGAATAATTAGTTCGAAAGGGCTTTTTACATTTACGGAGATATAACTATTTCTCAATTTCGGCTTTTTTTTTATAGACTAGTGGGCGGACGAGCAAGCGGTCCCACGTGATGGTAAGTGTAAAGTGGACAGATAGTGGAAATAAGTTTTATAATTGTGTTTGTTCGACTAGTGTTGGGTAAAACTTTTCTT
This sequence comes from Sesia apiformis, assembly GCA_914767545.1. Lineage (NCBI taxonomy): Eukaryota > Metazoa > Arthropoda > Insecta > Lepidoptera > Sesiidae > Sesia > Sesia apiformis. The sequence continues at coordinate 7,307,061 of OU611958.1, forward strand.
TTATTTTTCTATATAACACCTATTAAATAAGAACATTCTTTAAATTTCATAAATATTTTATTCATGAAATATAAATAATTATAATATTTCTTTTATATACTTAATATCATTGTTATGCCATATAATATAATTTTGTATAATACCTATATTTTTTATGTCATTTCATGATAATACCTGTTAGATAACACGTAAGTAGATGAATATAATTTAACCTGAACCAAAATTGTTTCTATTAGGCCCTCTCAAATTCCACGTCCTAAATTGGCCTGTACCATCAATTTCATCATGAGTAATGGTGTTATTTCTCGAGCAGTGTTCCTTCATATCATAACGTATGGTATATTATTCCACGAGCTACTAATATTTCTCCAAGTGAACTAATGGTTCACTTAAGTAGATATGTCAGTGCAAAATAAGCCTTCAAATATCCGACTTGGATTTTCTGATTAAATTGTAGAGTTAAACTCCTTGATACGTATATAATTGATACGTTATACGTTGCTAAAAGGTGGCCTGTCTAATCTAAATGGACAGTTGAATGAAACTAATTCTACTATTTTAAACTAAAATGTACTAAATTTTTTAAGTTAGTTTAAATAAACTGGGAGTTTTGTGACATACATTTGTTATTTCAGCAATAAAATCGTTAACTTTCGTCTAAATTAATAAATCGTTTAAATTAATAATCGTCGGCATGCAAATTGTATTATTATTGTTTTATTTTTGTTGTTGTCCCAACTTGAGTACAATATCGGTTATGTTGCACATGGAATTTTTCAATTTGTACAGTCAAAATGTTTTATGAAAAGACTATTGTCACACAACTATAAATCTTTTTATATCAAACATCTTGTTACAATAAATCATCCTATTCATTTTTGAAACAATGGAGTTTAAACAATAACTCAACGAGTGCTAGACGAAAACTTTATCACGAAACAATTCACTCTATTAATTGGACAATAAATCGATACAACTGATTCACTTAGTACGCAAACATTTCATCATGGGAGGCAAAATTTAATTGCGTCGTTATGTCGCCGACCGACCATCACACATTGATCAATATTGACCAAACTCTTAATAAACCCTAATGGACGCTGTGTGGTCAGTTCGTACAAACACAGGAACGCGTTTACCGATGCTTTTAAAATAAAACAAAATAAAAAATAAATGTCCTGATTAATCGACGGACATAAAGCGACACGAGAAATATTTTTATGCATCATTAGCCTCGAATGACGATGCTCTCGGAACGTGTAACTATTCCAAACACCTATACTGGAATCTACAGTACCTACATATATTGTTGAAAATAGTGAGTAGTGAATTTTGTAAACGATGTTGTCATCTAAATATTTTACATATGATATCGGTTATCATAACCATAATTTCTTTTTAACAAACACGACACTAAGACTTATACTCGAAGGAGTCTTACCCCATTGCAGTCGCAGCAAATGTGTAACCGCGAAACTCAAATGATTTTTTTTTCGGAATGGCTTAATTCTTGTGGCTCTAGTGGCCTTTCAAGAGTCACCGGTCATGTTTAATTTAGGGCGAGCGCAGAAGGCGCTCAGCCAGGAACAAAATGTGTGTTGCAACGAGCCTAAGGACTCCCTCGCCGGTAAATCGGCGGAAGGAACGGGCCTCGGCTTAGGGCGTTGCATTGAGGGGATACCGCGGGATCGCGAGTCGGCGAGAAGCGCCCAGGCACGTGCCGATACCTGGTAAAAGTGTTGGCTGAGTGCCGGTGTGTGCTCACGGTGTAGCGAGGGTGGCGTCCTTGTCTCCGCCGGCGGGAACGGTGTATCTGTGAAGTCTGTGAGTGTGGTGTAAGAACCGTATTGGCAGCAGTATTTGGGTCGTCGGGGTCATCTAAGACGTGCCGTGGACAAGAAACTCGAAAAGGCGCCGTAGGGAGAGACTTGCAAATATTCGTGCAGCACGTGTTATATGGTGATCGTTGGGCAGAACGGTCTACAGCGAGGTCCACCACAGTGGGGTCCACAACACATCTTGTTAAGTTTAAATGTATAGAGTATTGAAATTAAAAAGGACGCTAATGATCACTGCACTACTTTTAGGTTTTTATAATTTTTATATGTGTATCACGCGAGGAATTTTATTGCCAAATAAAACTAATTCGGTAAACTAACTAATAAGGAATTTTTATGCCATTTTTATTAAATATATATTTAGTCGTAGTTATAGACAAGCTATATTGTATTAGTGGCTTGGATCTATTGGATCTATCTGCGCATGACTAGTCAATATATTCAACCTTTCGCGATTTTTGTTTAGTTAGCAAAATCTCCAAAGGTAGGTAGCGCATCCGGAGGCACTCTGAAGTGATGTTGGCATGTATAGTGGATGTTCATGGGTGACAGTATCCACTAACCACCAGGTAAACTGTCTGCTCGTCAGCCGTCTTTTTTCCATAAAAAAAGAATTAAACGAAGGGAGATTAATTCCAAAAAATAATTTAATCAAAAACTAAAGCAATAGTTAATTTTACTTTTGATGTTTGTAGGTGCAATTCAATGGTCATTTTATTCCATGCTGCCTAGTTGCTTTCTGTATATTTTGTGGGCGATGCCAATCCGATTTCTACTACGTTCATCTTGAACATTGTGCTCACGTTTCTCATTTCAGGCTCTCTGAAACAGTTTTAAAGTTTGAAATTGTATTGACTTAGAAATTTGATTTAAATGCAATGCATGATTTCTGTCCCGCTGTTTTAAATTATTCCACAATCATGATATAAATCTATATAACTTAATCGTTTGCTAATAAGTCGAGTCCCGCTGAACGCATTTTATTACAATTGTTACCAGTAGTTTTGTAAAGAACTGAATATATTTCAAAATAAGTGTACCTAATAAATATGTTCAATAATCCTCTCTAATATTATAAATATGAAAGTTGGATTGCTTATTTGTTACCTTTGTTAACTCAGTAAATGAAAGAATATGTACAAATTTGACACATACGCGGAGTTCGTGGGGCGAATTAGCAGTACAGAATACTTTTTAATATAAATTCAACGCAGACGAAATTGTGGAATATAGTCTTTTATAGAGATTATTAATAGAATTAGATTGAACAGGATCCATCAGATTTTTAAAACCGTGGTGGCGGGTGTAATGATAATGAACATGATGGTGGGGTTGATGGTAACAATATTCAGCTCCTACACTACGTTTTTCCGCGCAAGAATAGCAATCGGAGAGGGAGGGTGCATGTTGCTATCGCACAGACGCCGCCGGGCGCTCTCAACTGGCCAAGTTACCCATCTCACTTTACATTACCGTAAAATGTACTACATATCCCATTTTATCATATTCTCCCAATGGTACGCACGTGTGTCGGAAGTGACTAAGATGTGGCAGGAACTATTCCCATCCTATTTTAGCTTATCCCTCCTCATTTACCCAATCCTTTCTCCAAAACTTTTCCTGAACCACTAAAGGTACGCTGCGGATCCACGGGTGTGTCAACGTTTGTCATTCTGGAATGATGTTGACATGTATGACTGGTGGTATGTTCGTCTGCCGATTTGTTTCTATATAAAAAATTCACATGAGAATGTATCAGTCGCGACAAGCCCTATGATGCGAATACTCATATTTTTTACATTTTTATTTACCTGCACCTTGTATGGGTACTCAAGTATGCAGGATATTTTACAAATATCGACATGAAAGAGAAACTACCTCACACATTTTTGAATAATTACAGTATGTTCCATAATAGATCCACGTCCACACTTCAAGAAGAAATATGAAGTCGTGACGTTAATTACACATTACGTGGTGCGTGTGCGCAACAAAAATGTTTGTTTGTTTTAATGACTGTTAAATCAAAACTAATGTTTATCCTGTCCGCGTGATTGATTGTTGCTAACATTTGAATGACGTCTGAGCCGGATTATGTATTTCTGGTTCTGAAGATGAGCCTTAGGCTAAAATAGACGTAGGCAAGTTAATGCATTGTATGTTTAATATTTTTCGGAGGTTTCTTTAGAGAAATGGAATATTTTAACTCAGAGAATAGAATAGTTTAATTCACAATTTAAAGACGTTCATAAAATGTTTTAAAAGTAATGTTTTGTTTCTAGACATACCAGAAGCTGCAAAAGAGCTACAGCGTCGATATTTCACAGGAATATTAATATTTGACAGGTTAGCTGATTGTTAAATTTAATAAAGTATTTCGTTGTAAGTACTATCAGTTTAATATCAATTAATATCTTTAAGACTGTTTTAATATAAACTATCTTATGCCCGCGACGGCGCTCACGTGGTACATACACTGATACATTGTATAATAAGCCTTTTGAAAGAAATAAACTACACGATAGTGTGAAAACCGTACCGCGTACAGTATAACCCAAGTAATAAGCGGAGACACAGACAGACAAACAGACGTTGCGTTTTATAAATATAGTAAGTGTTATGATTTGTTGTTATTAGTAACTTTGTTCATAATCATAATCACAATTTTTAATTTAACATTCTTTATTTTGTTAACAGGAAGGCAATAATCCAAAGTGAATCTTACTGAGTACTTAAATAAATTTAAGTAACCGCCTCATAACGTCTCAGTAATACACAAAATATTGGTATATTATATTACATTTAATTAATTCTCACCCTTTAATGATTAAATTTAAAATTCTGTTTTATATCAGTAGGGTACTTGAAATATCCTACAATAACCCCTACAACCTATTGAATAAATTTCCAGTAATCTTCCGAGTCTAAAATGTCCTTATCTGTGACCACGAACGAAAGCCTAAATATGGACATGACTGTAAAATAAATTTCTAAAAACAATAAATTAATTACTTGATACAATAATATTTAATTAAACTTCATCTGCAAATTGTCATGTTAGCAATTTCAGATATGTTTTGCTACAAAGCTGTCAGTCTGTTGTGACCTTAATTCACATTAAAGTCACGACCGGTGACTCTTGAAAAGCCACTAGGGCCACATTAAAGTCTTGTAACTTGTGAAGGTACCGTTATTTACTGAACTAAATTTTCTAGTGAAATAGTAATATCGTTATATTGCGTTTTGATAAGAAGGTTAGATCTATATATCTAAATACAAGTAGATCTACTTTTCTTTCATTAAAATAAGCCTTGAGTATATAAATTTGGCCGTGTGGTGGCCATCTTTAAAGTAAGATAACCCCATCTCTTCCCGTGTTTTTCGTAAAACACGATTAAGGGATAACAAAGCCGCTATCAAACGCCTTGAGGAACCACTTACTTACTTCCTTCGGCGCTACAACCCTATGTTCTCCACTATGTTCCTCCACTTTGTACGGTCCTTCGCCTCCCTCTTTCCTATCCTGGCAAGGACTTCCATAACACTGTCTGTCCATCTTTTCTTTGGTCTGCCCCTTAGTCCAGGTTGAAGCATCATCTGGACCATGTTCTCTATTCCTATTCGCAAGTAATTTCATTTATCCTTTAATCTTAGCCGTGGTCTAGTTGGTATGGACGGTCTGGGATCCGTTATAGTCTCGGTATTCGCAACTATTAAGAGTTTTGCCATGTAGGGTGGTTAGCCTTTCAATGAACCCTCCTCCTTGGCACCGGGACCGGCAGTGGCGCAGAGTTTCTCCAGCTCAGGTGGAGCTTAAGGAACCACGCTACCTCTAAAAGAGTGGACTACCCAACCCGTTTAGCCAATGCAGCGTTGAAGTGTTTTATTTAAGGACCATATATGTTCAGCACTGGATGCTAAAAGATCTGGTTACGGTTACTATATAAATATTATCAGGCATGTCCACATTAATATTTTCCACACTATGGTCAACACAGTCAAACGACGTTGTTGATAAAGCTTTATTTAATAAGGTGACTAAACGCATAATTTCAAGCCGATAGTGTCACCGACACTTGTTTAAGTGTAAACTGCTGTTCTTTTGAGATAAAACGTCACATTTTGATAATTTAGCACGAGAAAAGTCAGAAAACAGGTTCACCAACGCCGTATTGAAATGAGTCGGATTACATTATTTGAGGCGGCAAACATTGGTTAGCTGTTAAATAATGAAGATACATTTTATATCAAACCTTATGTCGCAAGTTGAAAGTGCTAGATCTTTTTGGAGATGTTTTTAACCAAATGTAGATTTAGACTGATAGGAGGATGACAATAAAGTTCTTGTATTCACACGCAAAAGGCAACGAAAACAAAAACCCAACTAAATTATGATTATTGAGATCGTTATGATAGCTCTACAAGACTTTGAACACCTCATTAAATATTGAATTTTACAAAATGAAAACTTCACACATTTAGACATGACAAGATGATAGGTAACAGACAATTTTATTACTAACATGTAATAAAACACGTTTGAGAATTAAAATATTGGTTCACTAGTATTATATTTTGAAAGAAAAATTGGTGTTTTTAAAACTAAAAACTGAATCCTTTGACTAAAAACTGAAACACTCGTTGAAGGTGTTAAGCGAGCCTTCGATAATTAGGTAATAAATATTTATAAACGAAGCTGTGGCGTCTCATCACACCGCCGCGCGCCGTTGCACTCTGTATTATTTTTTGCTTTTTGAACGTCAAAGGAGTTCGTATACTGATACCCCTTTACCGCGAGTTCCACATATATTACGTTCTTTCCATTCAATTCCCAAACTTAAGCTTCAAAATTTACTGTTGAATTTAAATCAACAAGCGGTGACGGTTAAGACATATTAAAATTGACTAAAACGAGTGAATAATCATTGGAATATTTATTTGCAACTGCAAAGGCTGTGCGAATGAGATTTCGCAGTCAACTAGTTAAGTAGAAACATACATTGTGTTTCTATTGTATATGAAAAGCGACGCAGCACAATAAAGCAATAACTTGAAAGGTCTGTCACAACAGAAGCGCAGATTTAAATATTACATCTGCGATTATTGAAGATTAAAAGTCGAGATTTGAAGCAGAATCCGATTTACTTTCCATACAATTGAAATTGAACTTACATTATACACTTATCGATAATGTATAGTAAAACAATTTTGTTCAGTATTTCTAGTTCATTCTAAAATCATCATAGACCGATTACCATTTCACTGAAACGTTTAATAACATAATATTTTCTTTAGTTAACTGTAAAGTTTTATTAACATTGCCACTATACGCCCTCGTTCAAATTAGTCTACATTAAAGTGAAACAATAAAAGTCTTAATAAATTAGAAGAATGTCGAATAATAAGACAATTCGAATCAATGAAGAGACGCATATTGAAACGGTCACAAAAATTTTATTACTAGAAACATTCCAATTTAATTGTATGTTGTTTTAGTATTTTGTGTAAATGCTTCAAGTTTAGTGCCGTCGATACACATTTGTTACGGTTGCACTTGTTACTTTCATGAGATAAATTTATAATCACTGTCATTCTTTTACAGCATTACAGTTACTACTTGTGCTCGTTCCCTTGGACTTTAGCGTAGGTATGTGTGGTTAGTTGATCTTATTCGTACGTACTAAATATGAAAGTTCCATGCCATTCCATATATCCCATCTTAGCTCACCCAATTCCATTCAATCATATTCCATTTCTTTCCATCCCATCCTGTAATTCAATACCATCATATCCCATCTAATAGGTTATATAATGGATGACAGTAACACCTCATTTGCTAATTCATATACCTATGACGGCGGTCGTGTGAAATTTATGATTATTTCCGCAGTAGCTTATACGGTTCGGGATAAAAAAAGGGTATGTCCTGGATCAACGGGTTGTCCTCAACAAAATGGGTCACGTCCTGGATCAAATACTGTGATCCAAGACATAAACCATCAGATGGCGTTTAGACAGACAAGACACAAAAAATAAGAAAATGTTGCTTTGGTCGTCATTTGTGGTGTATTTTAATATTTAATGAACTGACGGTTTCGTTGTAATTTTATTATATTATTGTCTATATATTGTATATATAAATAGCAAACTTTATTATTCTCATCTAATTGGATATTGGACAAAATCATACACTATAAAGATACATACACCTAAACATGCAAACACATATTACACTATTATTTTCGAACAATAATCCAACTTTTTAACAGCTCTCCTAGTTGTTTCCTAAGAATGTCCTTTCAGAAGCTAGTGGTCTGCTGGTCAAGTTACCTCATTAAAGATAACGAGGAAAGGCAAAATTTAATTAAAGTTGGATGCATTCCAGATTATTCAACGAACAAAAGCAATTACATTGCGATGTTGCCACAAAATCCCACCAAGTCCGCTCTCATACTAACAAATTCTAATTTTAAAACATGTGCAGTGACCAGAACCGATTCCGCCATTACAGAGCAAGAGTTACACATAAACTAAATTAAATTACATCTGACAAATGAAGGCTCATTCAAATTTAGACCTTCAATACACGAAATTTGAGACATTAAAAATTAGTAGATACGATTTAACAGTGTGATCCTGTCCTTTATTCTTTAACCAACTTTTCTTGATGTCCATAAAAACTCCCAATTATTTCCGCCGTGTACTTTAGATCCCATCTTGCATCAATCCACAGTATTACAGGAAAATTTACGAGAATGGGACTTCTACGACCATGATTAGCAATAAATTCTCATTTAACAGCCCAACCTCAGCCGTCTACGCTGTCTTGCGTACCTATCTATAGTAGGTATATGTAGAAAGATACTACCACAAAAGCTGATTTATAAGTATTTCACTTTGTATTGTTTACTCTCTTTATTGTTTTATTAGCTGTTCCTTTTTTATTGCTGGCAATTTTGTTTTGAAACAGTTTCTTTATTGTTCTCCCGCCAACAAGCTGTTTTCGTAATACATAATTAGGGTACGATATAATAGATGTGACATCTGCTCTGATAAACGGTGTATTATTGTCACCGTTGTCATTGTTTTCTATTTATAGGACACTAAACTAAAGGAAAGGAAAAAAAGGAAGGACGAAGGGGTAAAGACCTCTTTATTCCTGGCTATCCATACTGAGAGTGTATGTATTATTTTTGATAAAATTAACGCTGTATTAAAAGCAAATACAATAAAACACAATCAGGAACATAAAAAAGAATACAGAGATAATATTGCCTATAAATTACATATTGCATAACACAATCTCATAAAATGAAACCTATAAAAAGTCCACTGATCAGTAGACATGTACTTTAATATAGGTTCATATAAATATATTTCAATATACATATTATGTACCCACAGAAAAAAAATTATGGATTTTTATATTTTTTTGCTATTATTAGTATTACCAATCAGCAATTAATATATTTTATTGAAGATAAAATTTATATACAACTTATTATACTTAGCAAACTTAATTTATTTTACTTACTGGTGTAAAGGCAAAACTTAACGGAATAGTGATAATACGTAAATTGTAATAGTTTTTGACTTCTTTAACATTAATTGATTCAAAACACTGATTATTTTATTTATTTGTATTACTATCTTATTGTTTATATTACTATCTTAATCTTAGTACACTTTAGTTATATACTTTAGTTAGTATATAGTCCCAGCTCAGGATATTGTTCTAAAACGTCATTGTTAGAACGACCAACTTCCTAGACGTCAGTGTTAAGACAAGGCCATGTTTAAGACCATTTTGGAGCGCTTAATCCCGCCTGTCAAAGTTACGAACATTGAGATTAGTTTCAGAGAATTTTCATTCATCAAACAGTTCATTAATTGAATCATTTATAAATATAGTATTCATTAAATGTCACTAATGTTTGTAAGAAATGAAATTTTTGATTTGTCATATTAAGGTAACATCAACTAAAATACTAAGTATTACTTCCCTTTTTAATTGCAAAAGTATCTTGAATATAGTAATCTACGATAGTGACATGAATTTTAAAAGACAATCATTTTAAGGTATTCTGGGATGATAGGTACTTAATTATTTCACTTAATTCTATCAAGTTTTGATCAAATTATAATTTTTTGAATTTTTATACTAATTTAAACTAGTTCACCTTAACTTAACTGATATATTACAGCTATATAAATACTGGTTGTTATTTCTAATGCATATTTTGTAGTCATGAAATCACATTTATGGTACAACATTAATCACGTACAACGCGGACCTCTTCTAATTAAACTATAAGAGGCAATTAAAAAATACTAGACGATTTTTTTTCATACAAAACATTGTTTCCTGTGTTTTGGGCAGCGTGTGTTGAGCTGTGGTCCGGTTCGGCCCCTGCTGTTTCAATTAAATCACTGACAATACTTCGGATGCTTGGACGGTCGGTACCAAAACATACCGCGTTTGGTCGTCATTGTTGCTTGGTCTAGCAGTTTTGATATTTGGTCCCCTTTCTTCTTTTAATTTGGATTTAATAAGAAAATCCGCTTTATTGAAACTTCAGAAACCTTTGTAAGATCTTAATTTATTTAACCAGAGTCTACTAAATATCACATACAAATCAAGTAACATTGTTCCATATTCAGGTTTATTATATTTATTAAATAATAAGATATTTCATAGGCTATAATGTCTTGTAGTTCAGTGATGTCACTACAATAATATTTTTGTATTTACGCCGGAATTATACAAAGTTACATACAAAACATGAAAAAGCCATCGTATATCATCGTCTACTTTAGTTTCTTGGTCGCTTTTTCGCAATTACACGAATCGTAATTATTAGTCTATGAGATGGTTCACGAGTAGATCGCGTTCAATTACGAATATTTATATAGAGCAGTTATAACATACATTACAAAATAATTATGGCACTACCTGATATTAAAAGATAAGTAAATAATAAGTAAATAAGTTATTTATTAACCAGCTCAGCTAATTATTTAATTGAAGGATATCATTTCTTCAAATTAAAAAAATATGTAATTTTTAATAAAGTCATGTTTCCAAAAGGTTATTGTGAATCTGATGTCATTACGAATTCATAAATAATGGAGATTCACGCTACAAATGATTTATGATTAAGTACTCTTATTAGATTTCATTGTCACACTTAGTTGATTAAAATCACACTTGTAATTGCTCTATAAATTAACGCAAATTCATGTTTAGTTTGAATTTAGAATATCGATTCAAATAAAGTTGTATGAACTTTTATACACTTGACATATTCACAATCAACGATAATAATATAAATGACACCTTCTGAACCTTATTGCTGTTACCATAAATTATTTATTCATAATTTATATAGAATTTTAAAGATTTTGCATTCATTTTGTATACCTACGTTCGTAAATAAACGAAGAGACTCGCGTCTCGTCTCATTCATTACACGTTGGGTTTTCATATTCTCGAGTATTGTACGTTTATTTCTGTTATGATCAGCTACTGCTATCGTAGCTGATCATGACAGAAATAAACATACAGAGCTCAAACCAATTCACAGAGCTGTGAAATATCCTACACATCGGCTATAATGCCTTATAGGGATGGTCCTTTATTTTATTGTAATAATTTATGAATGATTCGGGGATAATGATATAGGGATGGATGACGATGATTCATATTAATATTAGGGGTTAAAGTATGAAATTGCCGATTTGTACTTAAAAATTAAAACTCGTTTTTTTCTAAAATGTAACATATTTATTTAATCAAAATATTTACCCTCATTATCTATACATTGTTGCCATCTAATCGGAAGTTCATTTATGCCTTTGCGATAGAACTCTGAGGATGTAGATTCGACAAACTGTGTGAAAGCATTTTGTACTGCCTCTTGGGAAGAAAATTTTTTACCACGTAGAAAATTGTCCAAATCACGAAAAAAATGGTAGTCCGTTGGAGCAAGGTCTGGCGAGTACGGAGGATGACGTATGGTTTCTAACTGCAGCTCCTGTAGAGTTACAACGGTTTCTCGTGCAGTGTGAGGTCTTGCGTTATCATGGATCAATAATGGTGAAGATCGATTCACGAGTCGGGGCTGTTTCACTGCTAGTTTCGCCATCATTGTTCGAAGTTCGGCACAGTAAACATCTGCTCTTATTGCTTGACCAGACCTGAGAAAGCTATAGTGAATAACACCATGAATAGACCACCAAACAGTTACCATTACCTTTTTATTGGTAAGCTTTGCCTTAGAGCACTGTTGCGGCGTTTGACCTGGGGTCAGCCATTGCATTTTTCGCTTTCGGTTATCGTAAAGAATCCACTTTTCGTCACATGTCACAACTCGATCCAATATTCCTTCATTTCAAGAATTTCAATATTTATTTAATCATTTCAATATTCCTTCAAACAATTGAAAGTCTAAAATCGAATGTTGCACATTTTTTAAAACAAGAACCTCATAGGTATCATATGAAAAAAGTTTCACTCGAAAATCTCACACCATGAAGGTTTTATGTCAATTCAAAGTATCTATTACTATAAAACAGCAATTTCATGCTTTAACCCCTATTATATTCTATATTAAACTACTCTTACCTAATTTTATTTAAAAGCTTGTATTTTGTTTCTCTTATCCAAATAATGACATTCATTATGTGGGACTATTTCCATTTATAAATATATTAAACAAATTATTGGTAATTTTTCATATTCCACATACATATTTTGTACAAATTAATGTGTAGTTTTCTAAAACATCAAGATTGTTTATGCCACATTCCATCTTGTTACGGACCTCACGATAAATGTATGTGCCGACAGAGGTCCGATACCATCTAATCCAGATTTCCTTTACTCTTTAATTGATTATTTCATAAAGAATAATACGACTCGTCATACTTGACGATCCATGGTACAGAACAGAAAAATTGACCCAAACAATCTTCAATGAGTCACGACCATATGGACCATTTAAGCAAGACCTTTGTATAAGCAATTCTTAAACGATGTCTGTCAAAACATACAGATCTTAATAATGCGGTTTATGTTGAAGTGGTTTCTTGATAATAACCGAGTTCAATGTCATTTTAATTTAGTCTTAAGTTGGATGAGTCTTCGACATATCGCGAATTTGATTGCTTGTAATTGATTTATTATGTTGTCATTGGTTGGGTTAATCAAACAATTCTTAGCACATTATCCATACTTCAAGAGTCAATAAGTTCTGTTGTTAATTTATGATATATGAAATTATGTTTTTACAGTAACTAATAAATAATCTATAGGTATAAAATATGGTTTTCATAATCACAACTCTCCTGTCACCAAATTGCCATGTATGTACTCTTCCTCGACAAGGAAGTGTTGCGTACTATGTAGTTCACCAGTAAATGGTGGACATATAATTCATCAAAAATATTGTGTAATGAATAGGACTCTAAGTGGTCGACAGACTCATTCACACTGACATAAATAAATAAATATAAATAATACATAAATTTCATTCTATTGACGAATATTTGATTTCAAAGAAAAATAGTCTTATAATGCATATAAACTTGTCACCAATAAAAAGGGAAGGTAGAAATTATAATACATCAGCAAAGGACTTTACATGAATTACATGTTAATATTTAATTTAGAATTAAAATATACCGACATAGCTGGTAGAATCGGCATGTAGCAGGTCATATTTGCAGCAGGACCGATGGCCGATGGGGTAGACGAGACCGCGAATGGACACCACATACTGGGAAGCGCAGTGTGAGACGTCCTCCGGCCTCCTGGATACGCGACTTAAAGAAATTCGTCCGTGGTAGTTGGACGAGAAGCCGTGGACGTATATCCAGCCGTGGAGAGACATACACTGATGGTGTGGTATTGTAATTAACTGATAATTTATATATTTTGACATTATTGTATTAATTTAATTACTTGACATGTCTGAAATTGTAGTTTGGGTTTTGTAATTTTTATTCTTGTTTACCTTTGATGCTTTCTAACATAATATTATGATTTGCATGCTGCTCTAGCAAAATACAATGATACAAATTTCAATAATTATATCCTGTATAACATGTATTATTGCAAAAACATAAAAAATATACTAAATAATTACAAGTATCGCAAGTGCGTCTGCCCCTATTATATGATATACATATTTATATGATACACTTATGTACAAATATTTTCTAAAATGTATTATGCTGGGGAATATAAATAATATTATTTACTTATCATTTATTATAACAAATAAGGATAAACGATTCATAAAACTTTACTATAAGGTATGTTAAGTCCCGGACATTGTTAATATAAATTTCAATTTGAACACATAACGCATAGGTACCGACGAGAATGGTCAATTGTCCTAGATTAACGAACCATGTCATTACGCTTAATGAATCGGGAACTACGATCCCTATCTGCCCATCACTGTCGGACCTAAATCTAATACAACGCAATTAGTAAACTACATGTACATGTATGAACGAGTACACATTATAAAATATATTAATGAACATTTTTATCTTCCTGCTGTGTCTGCATGTACCAGTAGATTCCTAATTATTTTTCTGTAATTGTACAAGATCAATATATTGCCTTTGCAAAGTTACAAAATAAATACAGGTACAAAATTAAATCAGATACTGATGGCCGTTGGCGTCGATCGGCTTTAGAAAAGTACTCCCCATCTCTTTCCCATGGGTGGCGTAAAAGGCGACTAAAGTATAACAAAGCCGCTACCATATACCCTGAGGAACCACACCACCTCTAAAACAGTGGACTCGCCAAACTACTTCGCCAGAGTAGCATGGCGTTTTAAGGCCCTACATCCCTCATGCACAATACCAAGGCCTATGTGCAGCAGCACAGGGTCCATGTCCACCAGTGGACGATTACAGGACTGATGAGGAATGACCGAACAATCAGGTAATACAATCCACTTTCAATTTGAATCAAAATATGCAATGTCCATCCAAGCATCCAAGCATCCAGACACGAAGTAGTTAATTTTTTATGTTAAAGTATCGTTAATTATGATAGAAAAGACTTCCCACAACTGACAAAATCCATCACTGCACTTAAGCAAACTGGATTAAATGGCTTATTTGTATCACATCGATTCTGATATCTCTTTAGATATAGAATGAAGGCGGACCGCCGCATTGTCACTGTCCACCATGTCTCCATACCTTTATCTAGACATCTACACGACATTAAAGACTACCGACAACAACGTGTGCTTTAAGCTCTAAAGTACAGCCCATACTCACAGTGCACATGAGAAAACAGTATGATACCTCTACCAATGACATATGTTTGTCTCTGTGATATATGTATACATAGAAGGTAGCATATAATGTAGCGGTCAGGTAGTCACGTTAGTGAAGGCAGTTCCGAAATAAACGTTGTGCTAGTAAGACGCCGTGTATTTATTCCAGACCGAACCTACCCTAATATATTTAGTTCAATCTCCACCGCAGATGGTAATAACAAGAGAGATATGCCATTACTGCAAATTAAGAAAAATGTCGCCACTTTTAACAAGTGCATGCCATGCGCTAACGCGCTATTGTAAACTGAGAAGGTCCTTTACACATTTATCATGTTGCACAACCGGATTGGTACGCACACAATCTAAAACAAGTAACAAAACGCAATACTACACTCTAACAAACAGTGTGTTTACAATAGGCTTTCACATAACTATTTAAAGCATATCGAAGCGTTAGACGC
This sequence comes from Sesia apiformis, assembly GCA_914767545.1. Taxonomy (NCBI): domain Eukaryota; kingdom Metazoa; phylum Arthropoda; class Insecta; order Lepidoptera; family Sesiidae; genus Sesia; species Sesia apiformis. Next base: position 7,322,667 of record OU611958.1, read on the forward strand.
CACGGTCTCTTCGTATATCTGCCCTGTGTTTATGACCTGTGTTCTCCAACTATTTCTATCTATTTCAGTTCGCGCCGAAGTATAGCCTATATCACTTTATCAACCAAATTAGCCTAAGGCTCTTTCGATTGTCCCCAACAACTCAATAAAATTGAACTAAAAATTCCATATAAACGACCGCGCCACAAGTTCATCTTTTCTGTTCCATCAGCACTCATAAAACACAGACAAAATACATTTCTATCAAAATTTTATAGACTTCTTTTACGTATTTTCTTTTAAGTATTTACGACGACAATAGATTTGATTTTTTGCAGTAACCCTCAACATAAATAAGTTCTACGAGTCCAAATTTCTGAATTGAATCTAATTAAATTTTGGTAAGAATACCAAATTAATCACACTCTTACTCACACTTCTCATACGACAGTTTTACAATTTCAAGAGCTGGACCTGAAGACTCTCCCTTAGGAAAAAAAATGATTCTGAGGTAGCTGTGATTAGGGCTTTTGAAGAATTCTTTGATATCCGTCCATGAGACTTTTACAGGAGTGGCATCAATTGACTGCCCGTGACGTGAGGTGGCGAAAGTGTGTAGATAATATGGGTCAATATTTCGACAATTTGGTCAACATATAAAATATTTTTATAACAAAAAAAATAAAATTCAGTTTTTCATACAAATCGGTCATTTCATAGGTAAGCACCTAATATTACATTTAGTAGGTACTGCAGTGTCAACACGGGGACTACTCGTATATGCGACGCGTATTTAATATATGTATGTATTTGCTTTCGAGCAATGTTGCTTGTCATGTTAGAAGTTTCTTAGATGGGCAATGTCGAATTTACTTATTGTTTGTTCATGTATACTGCGAATGCAGAGCCTTACTTTAAGGCGCTCTATTCTTAAAGAGTTTTATTGCCCATTCTTGTTATTACTTAATACGGTGTTTGCTATATTGTTAGATTACTTTATGGCGTTATTATATTGTGGTGTTTGGAAGCTCTTGCGAAATTCAGCTTTATAAATGCTTAATAAATTTTTCTTTTTGTGTATTCAATATGAAAGCAAATAATTGTCTGTCTCTATATAATATGGATATAAAAATAAATCGTACTACACAATAAGCACAAATCTTGCGTGTTCTATATAGCAGGTAATTTTTCTCATTCTTAATAGAAACAATATTGTTTGGTAAATTCACAAGAACATTGGTAGTTATTATTACAACCAATTAACGTTTTTTGACAAATATTAGGTATATTATTAAAACAGTGGACCTTATAAATGCAGCTATTTAAATGAATTCCTCCAGTTCATAATTATTATAGTCCATAATTAGGTTTTATTGTTTTATACAAAAATTTTAATTGCTTAAATTGTTAAAAACACCTACGCCCAATAGTCAGTTGAAGAGGAAAATTTGTAAAGCATACCTTAAAATTAATGTACGGGTTCTGTCGTTAGTACGCGATGTGAATACAGTAGCCATTAAACAAACTTCTATGTATCTACCTATCTTAGCATACTCTCGCACCTCCACAATGTCGACCACCACAAGCACTTGGAACTTCCCTCCATCGTCAAATACGTGAAAGACTCCGCCAGACGCTACTACGACAGAGTCCCTCACCATCTCAACCCCCTAGTAGTTAACAGCCTAACGTATGTCCCCGATAGGAAGGATCTTCCCCGCTGCCGTCGTCGTCGTCGACCTCGGCACGTCTTAGACGACCCCGACGACCCAATTACTGCTGTCAATGCGGTTCCTACACTACACTCACAGGCTTCACATATACACCGTCCCCGCCGGCGGAGACGAGGACGTCACCCTCGCTACACCGTGAACACACACCGGCTTCAGCCAACACTTTTACCAGGTATCGGCACGTGCCTGGGCACTTCTCACCGACTCGCGATCCCGCGGTACCCTCACAAAGCAACGCCGAGATCCGTTCCTTCCGCCGGTTTGCCGGTCTTACTTGCGACCAGTGAGGAGGCGCGTGCTGAGAAACAGGCCATTTGGAACGAGACAGTGGCTAGCTGGCAGGAAAGGTTGGCGAGAGCAAGGGCAGAGAGCTGTTCAGATTCTTCCCGGACGTGGCGGTTCGACTCAAGTCGCGTTGAGTCAAACCGGACTATGAAACTTCCCAGATACTCACTGGGCATGGCTGCTTTCGAAAGCGACTGCGTGATATGAAGCTGTGTGAGAGTAGTCAGTGTGAGTGTGGCATGGCAGAGGAGGACTTGCACCATGTTCTATGGTCCTGTCCTCTATACGAGGAAGATCGACGGAGCATGCTAGGGAGGATTGTACGGCGGGAGGAGGGACCGGTATACTACTGCGACCTCGTCTCCTCCGAAGCGAACTTCCGCGGGCTCAGAGAGTTTGCACACCAATGGCACAGGAAAAGGAGCCCGAAAGAGCTGTTCGGCACTGAAGTACATCGTCTAGTGGAGTAGAACAGCCCCAGAAAGGGGAGAGTGCTTATGGGACACAGGCAAAAGAGAATACTTGTAGGGAGGCAGAGCAGATACGCGTCGCAACATAGTCCTAGCAGGCGAACGGCGCGTACCTCCCGATGATTTGGTCCCTATAACCAAAAGGTTGGTAGGACCATGGGTGGAGGTGGTCCGCCGGTCTCCCGGCGAGAGAGCCCTTAGACTCGTTGCTGCACACACTCTTTGCTCCTGGCTTAGCGCCTTTTGCGCTCGCCCTAAACCATACATGTCGGGTGACACTTTAGCAATTCCGAAAAAAAGCATTGACGTTGAAATTCGTCTTGATTTAAATAAACTCTTATTTTAATAACGCAGGTAATAGAGATGGTTTTAAAACTGTATAAATGTTTAAATGAGTCGACCAAGATAAAACAAAATAGAGTTTCGGCTTTGACGGAACCCTAATAATATCTGAAAGTAGTGTTGATTTATTATTATAATCATACCGAGAAATATTGCTTCTGATTAAAACAGAGTACGTCTTAACCGACTTCAATATTATGATTTGTCGGTACTTTAATGAAGTTTCAAAAGAGTTTATTCTTCTTCCAATTTTGGTAAAAAACTCTAAAGCTTACCCTTGTTACTTAAACGATTTACGATCCGAGGGACTTTTACAAAAACTTTAAATGCACCTGTTCGGTCCATTTAGTCGAGGTGACCGCGTATAGAAAAAAAAGCGAACGGGAATTGGAAATTCAAGCATTCCTAGACAGTTCTTCACTTTTTGCGTCGACAAAATGCGAATTTGATAACGGTGCGGATTTTACGTCAATTTAGGTCCTAAAATCGTTTTTGGATAGTATTTTTAGACAGAATGTGGACAATGGATTTATATTTGAAACGATCTTTTGTTACTACAAAAAAATCGTAGCGAACGGTGATTGTATGACATTTTATGACATACCTATAGTGTACGCTTTGCTATATTAGGTAAACCTTCTATAAGCTTGGTAAAGAAAACTTCAACAATCTTTTTTTATTGCAATTTGTTCTTTCTTTTAAATGTTGCGCTATTTCAATTAACCAAAGCTCTGCTCCATTAAAACCTCCTAAAATCTTTTAAGTATCTTTAAACCTGTAAGTGATATAAATAACAGATAGGTACTTACACATTTATTATCATTAATATTCTACTAAAGTCTCTAGAAAACATTTATTTCTCAATGTTTTAATTCGCTATTCGTAGACTAAGTGAAACATAAAGCTCCCGAATAAAATCCTTAACTAAATTAATTTAATTACTGAGCTATGGGCTAATTCGTATTTTATTTTTGGAATACAATTCAACCTTTTTAAATACTTTTCCCCGGTATATTTCAGACGGTTTCATCATCATCATCATTCTTTTAAGTCTAATATATAGTAGACGGCGGCGAATGTGCTCATATACTCGTATATGAGCACTACCAAATATCTCCACTGTCATAGATGTAATGTCGTTCTAATTCAGTGGGCTCCTGTGATAGACTATACACTATCTTACCGGTGGTCAATCTACGCCACAAGACGTAAAGTATATATATATATATGTGTAAGGGATATATCTGTATCTACTGGTAAATAAATAGTCAATGCATTAATAACGGAACACCTTATTAACACAATAACTGAAACAGAGACGACTTTTCCAATTATCAGTGGCAGTTCACCACAAAAAGAAATGTAAACATATTTAGAACAGCAATTAAAATTGAAACTAAACGTTATAAATACACGAACACCTACGCTCCTGTTCACAGACTTGTCCGAACAAAACACATAAAAGTTTTTCAAAAATAAATATGGCGTTCGGCAGATCTCCGGTGATAACTTTGTGAGTCGATGACAAACGTCCGGACAGGAGTATTAATGTGGGTCCTACCAAATTTATGTCAAACTTAACGTAGATATCGATTACATCACAAATATTTTTAAAATGTAAAACTGTCTTAATAATAATATATTGATTTACCCATCTAAACCAATATATTGATTCATATCAATACTAGATGTGGTTTTATTTATTTAATGAATCACTGCGAGCTGTTAATAGCGGTTTAATCTGTTTTCTTCTCATGCAGCGAATTTAAGTATCGTAAATTTAAGCGAATTCGTTGATGATAAAAGATAATAATTATGTAACATTACAATTATGGCAATCAGTGAGCACTATGGCAACTGTAAAACATGTTTAAATGTTTAATGTTAATGGTAAGTATGCATTCTAATTTCAAATTTATGATTTAAATTCTAAATTCTAATATTTCTGAAAACGTAAATTAATATACTCATAATATCCAATATTAGCCACCTATCTTAGTGTAGAAACCTTTATGTGGCATCGTTTTCAGACTAAGTATATAGTAAAATTAGATATGGTGCGGTCTGATTTTCCAATTACGAGTAAATAAAATAAATAAATCAACTGCAAATTTGACCAACCACTATAGCCCGGAAATAGTCAACGGTACTCATGCGAATGTGCTCTTATAATAAGAGGCATTGCCCTAGTTAGGAACGAAAACAATGTAACTATGGCTACATACAATGTTTTGATTCCAAACTAGGAAGTTGAATGGGATGCTTACTATGTATGATCAGAAACAATGGATATAATCGACTACTCGCATACAAATACTGAACACCCACTCAACGTCGTCTACTTAATAATGAAAAGACACGCCTATGAAAGACGTCGCCGTTTCGAAAAGGTAAATATTAATCCTCCGTCGTAAATAAAATACGTGCAATAATTAAAATATCTCGGTCATGTCCACTGTCTTAATTTGACACTAAACATTATTACCTTTAAACGAAGCGACGGCACTAAGATGATTTCAAATTATATCGTTCTTACAATCTCGAAAATATCGAATGACAAAGAATGGGCTGTTTATTACGAAATAACGATCTATCGGCGGCTCGAGGCACCCGAAAATAAAACGATCGCTAACCAAACGTCGTATAAAATAACAGCTGAGAAAAAAGTTGAGATTAGAATCGAAGAGGTATTATTTTATGTGGAGGAAACGAAGGCGTGTGTTTAAAGGTTAACGATTCCTATCAATTAAGGTTATGGGTGGACTCGACAGGACGGTGGGACCCCCACTGTGTAAGGATTCGCACCTGTCCCTTTCGGTTTAGTTTTTCACGTCAACAGTTCCCAAAAACAATACAGGTGCAAGGTGTCGAAACCTTTGATTATGTTAACCATGATTTTAGATGTAATCCCGAAAAGTATAATGCAAATTGCAGAATAACTGAAAGAAATAAAATGCATTTAATAGGTAATAATCCGAATACAAATTGATTACTAATAATTATGATACTGAATCGAACTGAAGTTATATATTGTACATATTTGCAAAAACTGCAATATTAAAACTATTATAACATAATCTTAACACATTTTGGGAAGTAGTGACTAAAAAATTGTACATTTTACTCTTAACTTTTAAAACTCTGATTTGGATAGTTCAAAATTACCTCCGTATTTTAAATTTATGGTAACTCTACTCCTTCTACTTCTAATCTCATAAAAGGGTCTTTATTATTTACCGATATGATAATTTTAATAGAAAGTGCCAGTGTCCTACTGGGATTGGGTGGAACAAATAGTTTCCATGATAGCGCTCTTCCGAAAAACAATTCATTTACCCGACACGGAATATTAAAAAACATTTTTATAATTCATTCTTGGGAATTATTGATTGCAGTTTTAATAGATTCTTTAAAGTTTTACTCAGCTAAAAATATTAGTAGCAATTTTGAGTATATTGAGTTATATATTTCAAACTATTTAAGCACATTTATAATTTGAATTCAAGAAGACAGTTAAAACTCGTAATTTAATTCCCAATGCCTTCCACTTATAAATTACTTCTACCAAAAACCCGGTAAGCTGCCGCTGATTACACGGAATAATTAAAATGGATCGTAATGAAGTTTTCCGGTACTGAATCCGATTCCATCTTTCCACGGTATCTTAATTTAAGTAAACACTGGAGCTTAGTGAAGAGACACTACTGTGTAAGAGGCTTCCTCGGTGACAGTTACGTTTTCATTTATCTCAAGATAATTGTATTTTGTTATCAAACCAAACGTACCTTCGGTGTTGGTAGTAGCTACGAGTATATCAATAATATTTTTCTTAGGTATCTGCGATTTAATTATGAAACGTGCCGCATTACCTTTAAAATTTTCGCCTCCGTTTCCTTCCTTATTATTTTTCGTTGAGTGTAGATTAACAAAGTTTACAGTTTCAATTAAGCCTCTTTTTTCATTACACCGCTCAGGTTTTCAAAAGTTGGAACTATTATGGTTACTTGGGAGTTCCAACTTCGTTTCCAACTCATAGTTGCAACGCTTATACTTTATCAAGTTTTTTAAGCCTCCATTAAATCCTTAAGGAATATAATCCTATTTTAATGGTTTTTACTCAATATTTTGGTTGGGTTCCACGAACCACGGTGACGAGCTGACTGAAAACAAAAAATGAACATAGATATTTAAGAGATAAATATGTGTGACAAACGCGAATATCTTGAAATATGAAATATTAATATGAAGTGTATTAAGTTCATGATAATGTGCATGGGGACTCACATGCATGTGGATACTAAAAGAACTAATTGCATTGCAGTGCATATTAAGTTCATGCAATTTTAATTTCACTACACGGCAACGGCTTGTGACCTACTTACTAAAATGTTATCCTTCATTAAAAATATTTTCTTAACGAAAATGTGTATTCACATGGTAGTAAACATGCTGGAAACGTGTATACAGTAATAATCTTAAAAATAATGTAAATATTTTGAAATCTGAGCATGAGAAATATTTACGAAATGTTTCATTAAAACGCAATAAAAACTAAATAAGATTTCGCAAAGCGTCTCAAATATGCACAACTCCCTAAAATAATTGAACTTTCAAAGAATGTAAGATATTGGAAAACCCATGCCTGCCTCAGGTCCTTTAATAATGGATGGGCGGCATAGCTTTTAAATTGTTAAGAATACTTATAGTTATTGAGAAAGCTTAGAAAATAGGCTCAGTAGCTTAATGATGTTATATATTTAAGTTCTGAGTGTGAGAATCACTTGTATTTCAGCTTTATGCCTATGTGTCTGATTAATGTGTTATAAATATTACAATCGATGAGCACTGATATGGAAAAATAAAATAATGTTAAACATTTCCACAGATTTATATACGGACACCATTTAAAATTACAACATCTCAATTCCATTTGATGTGATTACATTTATGTTATAAATATGAATTATATTATTAATATGATCACCATTTTACAACTGTGGCGACAGCAGTATAGTTCTTAGGTACCTTTGTTATCAGTGCATAGCGACTATACCAGTCACCAGCCAGTCACTAATAGTCCTCACCGAGAACAGACATGTCAATAAATCGTCTGTTATTTTATTACGTCCATAGTTCGTTTCCATTTACGCCCTCTCCGGATCCAATACAACATTTAACAATACGAATACAAAAAATAATACAATACAAAATTACATTATTTGATAATAAATAACTTTCGGGTGAAATGGAGGTAGGTACTCCACTCCACGAAAACGAGTTTATTTACGACTTATTCTTATAATAGCTCCGTAGTATTGCCCTTAGGGTACAGTTTCAGCGAAAACATTCGTATTGCAGCTTAGGGACGTATTAAATTTTGAAAAGCGACGAAGTTTGCGAACGAATATCTGTACAGAAATCTTTTTAACTCAACAACATTTTACGTTAATGCTGTTCGAGTAAAACAGACACAGTTGGAGTAAGAGACAGTTGGCACACCCTCGGATCTGCTGCCTATACCTTTGAAGATATAGCAATGAATTTGGAGAAAGGGTTGAGGACATTGGGAGGGATAGGATAGGCTGGGCTCTAGCATATCTCACTCATTACTAAAACACATACGTATATGGAAGGAATCTGATAAAGTGGGAAAGGAGATCCAGTGGCCAGTCCAGTATATCCAGCAACTGTGGGATTGCGGCGTACACTTCCAAATAACTATACTGGTATTGGTTTATATATTTATGTAATCAACAGTCTTATAAATACATCATTTGTTAGTCGTATTTTACAAAATGAAATATATTACCATTAAGGCTAAATACAGATTAAAAAACATTAAAAAAAACAATATTATAATATACGTAGATTTTTTTTTATAGTGAAGTAGGCGGACGAGCCAGAGGTCCCATGTGATGGTAAGTGTTACCGCCGTCCATGCGGGTGCGCCGCCGACCTTACAAAATCCTATTCACAGCTTTCTTGAAGAACCTCATATCGTAGCTTAATGGAAAGACCTCTTGAGGCAGTTCGTTCCACAGCCTACGGATTCGCGGTATAAAATGATAAAATGAACTGTACGCGACACCTCCGTATCGAGGAAATGCGGATGGACCGCACTTCTGTGACGGGAGGTGCGGTTGTAGAAACTCGAGGTCAGAATTATATTGAACAATTCTTCAGAGCATTCCCTATAGTACATTATACATACAGAGAGACGCAACGTTTCTCCGAATGGTAAGAGGTTGTAAACGGCCCGTGAGAGTGGGATCGTTGACAATTCAAACAGCATGTCGCGCGTCGTTGGATGGAGTCAAATGAGTCCAATTGATATTTCGGTGCACTGGGCCAGAGATATGAGCAGTACTCCATATGGGGCCTAACCTGGGCTTTGTAGATCGTTAGGAGTTGCCCAGAGGTGAATTACCACTTCGCTCTGTTCAGCACACCGAGCTGTTTGGAGGCCATTTTGGCTTTATTTTCCAGATGACCCCTAAATTAGAATTTGCTGAAAATGTGGACACCAAGAATCCCAATACTCTCCGAGATCCTAAGAGGTATGCTCTGAAAGCGAGGTGCTACCACAAAAGGGGCTTTTTAGCGGTGCACAGACTTGCGTCTTACTGGGGTTGAATTCAATCATCAACTGATTTCAATCCACAATTTTAACTTTTGAGTGCGAGGAAAATAATATTTTCATCAGAACTTCATAATTAAAGGTAAAATACTTTAAAGGTTATAAAGATGGTATCAGATTTCATTTATTTTTCTTCATTTCACACCAGAAAACTTTAAACTTCAAAATGAGACTATTTCTGATAAATACTACTGTACAGTTCACATGGAAAACTTTTGGCTATTAAAAGTTAGATAATCCGCTAAAAGGAGGACAATTTTTAAATTTCTATATTTCGAAACGGAGAGGAATTTTGCCTTTTCAAATATTGTACAACTGTAGCGTTCACTCGTGAAAATAATTCACTTGAAATGAGATTTTTAGTTAAAATGCTTGTGACACTTTCAATAAAAGTCGGATTAATATTTCTGCTTGACAGAAAAGTAATTCAGATTTTTAAAGATTTGTAAAGAAATCAAACGAGTCGCGCATACAATGGAAATTAACGAAAGACTTTTCAGATAAAATAAAAGTATATTTGACTAAAGTACAGAGTTTAATTAAGTCGGAAAATGTAATTTATTTTTTTACAATTTTTTAAGACTTTAGTTTGCATATGCGTTCAAAAATAAAATAATATAACATATATGTATATGATTTAGATGTCAATTAAATACTTTAGAAAATAGGAAAGTTGAAATGATATTAACACAAAGATCGACCCCTAAAACCGCACATTTGCTGACACTACTACTACTGACACCATTTGATTGTAGTTTGATTGATTGATTACCCATTTCATTGATTAGTTTGCAACGGAAGCCTGAAACTATGGATTTAATTCATAATTCTAAGTTAACTACTAACTCTTTCTTTTTAACTTTCTTTACTAACTCTTTCACTGTGCAGGCTGTTAGGCTTTGGAATTCCTTCTCAGTTGTCATTAGAGGTGCTCAGTCGCTGTCTAGTTTTAAAAGGCAAGTTAGAAATCATTCTTCTATCGGTTAGTTTCTTTAGTTTTCTAATTTCTTTCTTTACCAAATAATTGCCTCTCAATTCCCTCTTATTTTTCTATCCTTGTCAAGTTTGATTCTTATTTACAAATTAATATTGAATGCATATATAGATATGTATGTATGTATTTAATATTATTAAATTATTTATTATTATTGTATTTATATTCATTATCGATATAGTCGATAGGTAGGTATATATTGGACATAATAAATTCTGTAAATTTCAATCAGAGATCGCGTTTGCGATAAGGTCGCCTATTGTATTCTGTCATTTATTATTTGTGAACATGTAATAACTATTTGTATGCAATAACTTACTCACTTATTAACTAATAACTTAATAAGTACTTACTTACATTTTTTAGAGGATTTACCAAATTTTTCATACAAATATGCAAAATACAAGGCCCAAAAAATTATATTTTTATATGTTATTAGAATCCTATTAGGGTGTGGAGTTATATATATTTATGTTGTGTATTTTTAGTAAAAATATCAATGATTTGGCATATTTGTATGAAAAATTTGGTAATAACTCGAAAATATTTTTTTTTATTTTAGGAATGGATTTGGAGTAAGCGTTAGGTAAACTAAGATTTCCTAATCCCAAATCCATTCCTAAATCTGAAAAGGTAGACAGAGCGCATCCGAGGGCGTGCCTACGTTTGTCATTCTGGACTGATACTGGCCTGTATCGCGGATGTCCATGGGTGACAGTGACCACTTTTCACCAAATGGACTGTCAGCTCGTCTAGCGCCTTCTTTCTGTAAAAAAATACACAAGATTAACATTTCCACCCTTTATATAAATATATTCGTACGTTGACACAGCATAAATTAAAAGAGAGTTTATATTTAAACCATAACCTAATTCATGTCGCCACAACTGCATCGATCTGACGTTGTCCTCTACACTAAATCCGGGTATTTTACAAAACTGTGGCTGCATGAACGGTCAAATAAGTGCATAAATTTGGTTTAGAGTGTAACTATTGCTGAATACCGGATTTACATAAAACCTGAAACACCTATTTTTAAATTAACAGCATGCATTATAAGATAAGTTATTTTAGTATGCGTTCATGATACTTCCAGGAACTGCAAGACTGGCTATAGCTAGTTCAAACAAACTAAAGTTTGTTTGTATGAGGTTGAACTACAAACGGTACGTGACACATTTGCAGACCTGTGAGGATTTGGAATACAAAGACCACTTGTGCAAATAATAATAATTAAGAATAAAAGTTTAAGAATAATGACAAAGGCTTTAGAATAACACGATCCCATCTCTACCCATGGGTGTTAGCACAGGACATCCGCGACACATGCCAACATTAGTCAAGAATGACGTGGGCCTTCCCCTGGAGCCACTGCTTACCTTTGGAGATTTAAGACTACATTTGGGGAAAGGGTCGGGAAAATAAGGGATAGGATAGAATGGGACGGGAATGGGCTTTGACTGATCTCACTCATTACTGAAACATGTAGCATATAGGATAGGGTGAAAGGGGAAATGCAGTTCAATTTTATCCTAACCTTCGTAAATGGCATATATCATTCATAGATATCATGTGGACTATCTATTCATTCATCACCATCTTTTCAAAAGGTGGCAGACGAACAGAAAACGACTGCTCTTCAAAAGAGCTGTGAGCAGAATTTTTAAGGTTTTAAGGTCTACATGTCTCCTGGAGTTGCAGGTGTTCAAGGGCGGCAGTGACAACTTACCACTAACTCTTCTATAAAAAATAGTATAATTAATCATAGCACACGATGAACAAACGGATTTATAAATTTAATGATTTTCATATTAGTATACATAGCGTAGATATTTTCGGATGTCGGAAGTGTCACACGGCGGGCTGTCCGCTACACCCGAGCGGGAAGTGGCTGCTGCTATTTTATGTTTATTTCAGTAAAGACTTGCAAATAGTTGACAGTATTGACCGAGCTACTGTTTATTTAATAGCTTAAAAGCAGTTACAGATAACCTGCTTGCATCATCTGGCTATTTACAGAAATATAATCTAAGAAATTTTGTTAAGCTAAATCAGTGTTCTGAGACGCAGAAGAAGAAATATTCATATTTGGAACCTCAGGGAATAATGGAATGCCAATAACGGAGCCCAAGCGCTCGTCTAAGCGAGCGCTTTGGCAGGCGAAATAGCTAGGGCAAGCATAAATAAACTGAAAAATTATAGCAAACAACAGGAAGATTGGAAAGAGATGGAGAAGGCTATTATTAAAAAAACGGGGTCGGTATATAACGCATTTTAGCAATTTACAAAAATAATGTATTAATATTTATTTTTGTGTTTAGGACTAATAAATTTTATAAAAAAATACAACTCGTGGGTTTTACATTCAAATGTAATGTTATGTACAAAACCTTTGAACTAAGTCGCAGTAAACCGCTTCACTCCACAGGTTTACTTTTCAATATCCGTTGGAGGCGCTGGTTCCGGTCACAGAGCCGTACTGAAAGCTGCACTCAAAACCATCTCAGTGCAAGCATTTTATTTAATATCTATTTTATTTATTATTCAATTATAAAGGTCAAAAATGAAATATAAAAATCAAAATTTTATAGACGTGTAATGGCGTAAGAGAGGTATGAAGAGTCATACCATTGAATTTCACACTTCCTATGTCATCCCATTTTTCTCCTGTCCTATTGAATAGACAGTATAATGGGATAAAGGAATCTATTTATCCTATTATACCCTACTCCATATCCTACACCGTCTTCCGTTTAATAATAATAATTTAAAAATAGCATTTCTTTACTCTTCAACCCTACATTCTAAAAGAAAGTGGAAGTTCAGCTGGAAAATAAAATAACTTTGCAAAAGCTAGCTTGTTGTCTTTATATATTCACAGTTGACCACCATTCATTGGAGTTACTCGTGGAAAAGTTGCAGCTTCCTGAACGCAATCATCTCACCGGCCACCGGCACACCCGGATGTAGAATCTATGCCCGGATATTGAAGGGTAAACTGTAAACAATGGACATAAGGATCAGTACAGTGACTCTCTTACTTAAATAGACTCCCTGTTTACACGGCTTCGAATAAGACCGCTTCAGGTTATGAATGTATGTTTTCTTTAATAGAAGCGATGGCAAACGAGCCGGCGGCCCACACGGTGGTAAGTGGTCACTGCCGCCTATAGACATCTGCAATACCATGCGTGCACGCTGCCGACCTTCTAAAATCCTGTTCACAGTTCTCTTGAAGAGCTCGGTGTCTTGGCGTAGTGGAAAAACCTCAATTAGCATTTCATTTTATAGCTTTTGGATTCGCGGTATAAAGTGCCTATATATGCACCGTGATGGTAAGTAGGTCGTCCCTATATCTTCAGCAATCACAGAGGGTCGCTTCTCTGCTGGTTTAACTAAACAAACTAAACAACAATTGATTAATAAATCATTCAAAAGATCCTTTTAAAAACTTGTTTGTGTTTCGTAAACATGTTGTTAAAATAAGTCATTTTAATAAGGTGTTTACAAAGGAGGTATGATTCTTTACTTCTTACTCGGGTTGATTCTACGATGTTGAATTCGCGGTTGGCGTTTGTATTCCTTAGAACGATCGATTAGCATAATAATAATAGTCGGATAAATCAAATCTTTTGCCCTTTTTTTAAAAGTATTTCTATCGGACAACTTTCTTTTTAGTGATATGAACCAATAACAGAAGTGCGATTACCTCATATATTTATATTAGATGAAACTATTTATCTATTTAAACGGGGCTTAACACGAATGTTTACCTTATTTATTTTATAGATATGTGTGAAAAAATGTGAATATCTCAAATGTTAGATGAAACTAATCATTTGATTAGGCCTGTATTTTTGTAGAGAAGTGATCCGGTAGTACTGTTCGTCTGTCTACTGTGACCATAATGCTCCGGAAGTTTTACATACATGCCTCTACTCCGACAATGTATTATGTATATCATGAGAATCGGCCCACTCTGTTGTATTGTAGTATGTTACCATTGTAAGTTAAACACTGGTATGAGAAAATTATTTACTTCGAAATTCTTAAAACAAAGGATAAGGGATTTATGAAAGATGTTACAAGTTTTTTATTGCAGAGATGGAAACGATTGTGAGACATTATGTCCACTAAACGAATTGTTGACGTCATAACGTGAATAGAAGAAGAAAAGAGTGAATATGTGCAAAACCGCATAGGCAATATTTCTCATGCAATATTTTCTGGGTTTATTTATTGTACGTTCAAAATATCTCTCAATCAAACTGTTAGATAACAATTCAATATCTGCTTTGCCTCAAAATATTATTTGGACGTTATGTCAGTGACGTCACGTGCATCTGATTCGGGATGGCCCGCCCAGCTGCCCTCGAAGCCATTAATCATTGGGACATTCTACGTGTCGACCTGCCCAAGCCACGTTTTCCAGCATGAAAATACAAGTAATTTTGTTTGGGATTAAACAATTAAGTTGTTGTTGAATAAGTTTTTTTTTGTACATATGCGAAAACACGAGTATAATATTATATTGTAGATAAATAATATATTATGTGAATGTTGTTTTTTTGTCGCTCATACAGGTTACTGTATGTGAAGACAACTCAAGCAATATTACAATATTGCACATTTATAACTATTTATTCATATTCAATTATTCAGTAGCTGGTTGAGAAGAGTGGATGATTGTGTGTGGTGGCGAGGCGCATCTGCCATTGTTTATAGCCTACGGAGAAATATACACTCACAGAATGGTATGGTACCTATATGAGCAGTTACGACATTAGAAGTTACGAAGTAGGAGCTCAAAGAAAATATAGACAACAAAGAAAACTCTTTGCGACATTATACTCGTAAGTTCACTAGAATTAATGTTTCTTTAACAAGTTAATAAATCAACGCACTAGAAATGAAACGATCACTACCAAATTTTACGCCTATCTAAATTTAAACAAATGACCGACAAGTTACTTAAAGTGCGAATTCCAAAAATATCCCAAGTCACGCCCGTTCCGACCTCAATTTTGCCTAATTATGATGTCAGCTAACACAAAACAGTAGTTCTGGATCGAGTATCGCGAGTCACGGCTGCTCCTGCTTTTTGCCATAAGGCGGAGCTAAAGGCCTTTTAAATGTATAATTCTCTGCAAACGACTACCAAATGGATCCATTTTGTAAGACAAGCTTTTGTTATGGTTATTAGGGAAACGTTAATGAAACTCGTAAAGTTAAACGATACGAATTATCTTGGTGGTGTTTGAATTCCAGTTGTGATGATGATGAATATCTGAATTGGTCGTCATTAGAGAATTTCCGGCTCAACTTTATCCTCCATTATTTGTAATTATGTCAGTATATAATTATGTCACCTTTCGGTTATTTAATGTAGTTCAAAAAGAGTTCATTTATTCTTATTTTAATCACAATTTGGTGCTGTGTAAATTATGCCGTCACCACTTGAAATTATGGAATTGAATTTTATATAATTACATTGAAAAGAAATTCTATTAAGTTAACCACGACTATTAGTAATTAAAAGTAATAATAAAGAAAACTTAAAGAAAATGTATTGTGTTAGAGTGTCTTTAAGTGACTTCCAAATTGGACTTTAAATGTAACAGCCATTAGTGTTAGGCACGTCTTCTTGTATGTTTGTTAGATTCTTTAGAATTAAGTTTGTGTCTGAAGAGGAACCCTTCTCGAGAAGTAAAGTTAGAATTAAAGAGATCAAACTCAAAATTAATTAATTTATAAATCTTCTCTCATTCATTTACTTTTAAGAACGACGAAGTGTGTTGGTAATTGAAAGTAGTTCTTAGACTTAAATTTAATTAATGAAAGCGAATGAATTGCTTCAAATGGGTGAAGAAAGATATTTTAATGTTTTCTATGAGATAAATCCATTGAATTGTAATATTCCTAATTTCTAAATATAATAACGCAACAAAATCTTAGGTGGAGTTCACAGTTTACAGTTACAGTAGTAACTGAATTTTAATGAAATTTAATGTGAATTTAGGGTTATGTGTTAACTAATAACTATAGTAACACAAAAATACAATGTATCTTCAAAAGTTCTTCGACCCGTCTTACTAGGTTACATTATTATTAAGTACCCTAACAATTACTGTTTTAATATTATTATTTTACATAGTGTTAACTAGCTGTTGCCCGCGACTTTGTCCGCGTGGACTTTATTTAATTTATAAACACCGTCTTTATTCGACGTGATTCTTTAAATTGATATAACTTTTTTATTTATGAACTGATTGAAATAAAACAAACACTAAATTTTAAGTGAAGCTTACCACAATACATTAGTGAAAACTGCACCCAAATCGGTTAAATCGTTTTTAAGAATAGCGCGCACAAACGCACAGACAAACACATAAACAGACAAACAGACAAAAATTCTAACAATCATTGTTTTGGGTTCTATTGCGTTGATAAAGGTCCCCAATAATAGTTTTTCTCATATATCTTTCATGTACAGACAGTGATCAGTTACATTTTTATTATAAGTATAGATATGTAACTAATGAAATAATAAAACAAAGATGCACCTATACTAATGTATATCTGTAATTACGTAGGCGGGATGATAAGTATCTGGCCTAAACTATTTAAAAAGAAACATATATTTATAAAAATATCTCATTTTGCAAAAGAGATTTCTAGCTATCCATATTCTAAATTTGAAATCGACGGCTCCAATACTTTTTAATAATCTGACATTTTAGAAAATCTTGTGTTGAATTTTTCACAAAATGAATAAATTTGAACAATGAGCAGTGATAAAGTTTCTTCATATGAAGGGTTTAAAGGGATCAACAATTTTTGACGAGTTAAAAAATGTTTTAGGTGATAGTGCTCTTTCATATGCCACAGTCAAGAACTGGGTTGCCGAATTTAAGCGCGGCCGTACAAGCGTCCAAGATGAATCCCGATTCGGACGTCCAAAAAGCGTCACCACCCTAGAAATGATCTCCAAAGTCCATGAGATGGTCTTGGACGATCGAAGATTGAAATTATCCGAAATAGCTGAAAGCATCTCGAAAGAACGGGTACATCACATCCTGAGTGAAGAATTGCATATGAAAAAGCTATCCGCCCGTTGGGTGCCGCGCTAGCTTACTCTCGATCAAAAACGAATTCGTATGCAAGACTCCCAACACTGTTTGAATCGTTTTAAGAGTAATAAAGTGGATTTTTTGCGAAGATTTGTAACAACAGAAGAAACGTGGGTCCACCACTATACACCTGAATCCAAAATTCAATCAAAGCAGTGGACAGAAGCTGGGTGTTTGGCTCCAAAGAAAGCCAAAGCTGTGAAATCGGCAGGGAAAGTAATGGCATCTGTATTTTGGGATGCGAAGGGAATTTTGATGACAGATTACCTTGCGAAGGGTCAAACTATTACCGGCGACTACTACGCTGATCTGTTACACAAGTTACAGGAATGTATTCAGCAAAAAAGACCAGGTTTGACTCGAAAAAAAGAATCTTTCACCAAGACAACGCAAGGGTTCACACATGCGTTAAGGCAATGGCAAAAATCAACGAATTACACTACGAATTGTTTGCCCCATCCACCTTATTCGCGTGACCTAGCACCGTCGGACTTCCACCTGTTCCCTAAGCTCAAAACTTTTTTAGGCGGACAGAAATTTGAGACGAATGATGCCGTTATAACTGCTGTAGAGCAGTATTTTGCCGGCTTTGAAGAAACGCATTTTATGGAGGGCATAACTGCTTTGGAGCGAAGATGGACTAAGTGCGTAGAGCTTCCAGGAGACTATGTCGAAAAATAAAAACCACTTCGTTACGTTAAACTGAGTATTTCTTTCCTAGGCCAGGTACTTATCATCCCGCCCTCGTACAATATACTAATATACGAGTAATTAATAGTAAACCGTATTAATTATTAATAGAGAATAATAAAATGAGTAAATCCTAGCACATATCTTAGTCTAAATGGGTTACGATGAGCGCAACATCAAGAGGAATTTTTTTTTGGATGACTGGTAAACTGTATATTTTTAAGGGTGTTAAAGACTTGTTATTTGCCTGAATAACTACAGAACTGAATTTTGAAGTATACAACTTCAATGATGTCGCCGATGAAAAAGAAAATACAATATAAATCGTAGGGAAAATCCGTAAAATGACGAACAAGTCAATTCCGCGTGATCTCTATCCCACTGGATTCGAGATAATTGATGTACGAACGCTGACAAGAGTTTTTCGATAAGCGAAACGAACAGAATTAATTTAGTGATTAATAATGTTTTCGTTACATTTCCGTACATTAGGTTTTATTTTTTTGGGACAATATAATCGTATTTGATCAAATGGAATTAAATGTAACTGATGAAGACAATTTTACGCTTCTTTAATATATCTTGTGATGAATTTCAATATTAGTTCTCCTTGTTAACAGTAAATTGTAATATAATAGTAATGGTGAAAGCCAAGGGGTATCGAAATCATTGGCTCACCACTTGTTTCAACTTAAGTAAGTATTTCTAAAAATTATCAATAGCTCGGGGTTGAAGGAAAATACTGCGAGGTAACATGTAAGCATGTTTCAGAATTTAAAAAAAAAATGGGCAATTTTATCCACCAATCCGCACTGGACCCGTGCGATGTATTATGACCCCAAACCCGTAGTGATTCACTAGGGGAGGCTTGTGCCCTGCAGTTGAACGTTCAAAATGTTTTTTTTTATAGAAAATGGAGGCAGACATGCATACAGTCCACCTGATGGTAAATGTATACTGTCGCCCATACACATCCGTGACACATGCCAACAGCAGTCCAGAATGACAAACGTTGGCACGCCGCCGGATGCGATGCCTATCTTTGCAGATTACATTACATACGTGTACATTTCAAGTACGTACATTTCAAGGTAGTCTTCTGTGAGAGAGGGATAAAGTGGCCAGTAGAATGCGCCCAGCGGCTGTGGGAATGCACCGTGCAATCTCCACCTACAAATAGTAGTAGTTATGTAAATGGTAATAGCAGTAAATGTTTACTATAAGTAAATATCCTGAATTCAATTTTATGAATTATTTAAACAATTTACGGAAGGAGAGTCTTCGATATATTTGCCATCATTTCAAAGAGTAAACGATCCTAAAATAACTGTTGTTATTAATTAATAATTGAGGGTTATTGATTTAGTACAACTGTAGCAAATTGGGTCACCAACTCAGTGTTTACTCAATACATCAAACATCAACAATGTACATCAAAGTTAATTGATGATCTATGTTTATTTCTTATTACCGATATATTTGGCAAGCAGTGGAAATCTTTTCTAAGTAATCGACGCGGGAAGTGACTTTCGCAAATTTCGGACCAGTTACCTCAGCTAATGAGGCTGACGTCCGAAATGACTACACTAAATAAGAAAAGAAACGGGATGGACTGGACTTCTTATTGATAATTATAATTTGTCAATTAACTTAAACGTTTATTTATTTCCTTTTTATGGAAGACATTAAAAAGTAAATAACAGACATTAATATATATTTAGATATTACAAAAAATAGAAATCTTAATACGGAATACTTATGGAATGCTCTCCATCATAGGATACGAGATAGTCCTTCTCTTACTATTTTTCAAAACCGATTAAAGAGCACTATTTGTCCGTATTGTATATAATATGTATTAAAAATTTAGTATTTATTATTTAGCTAAGTATATGTGTTTATATGTATTGTATATGTATATAAAAACATATTTGTGTATTTTGTTAATATTATTGTATCTACTAATAAATTATTATAATATATAAATTCTCCGTATGCACCACGCCTGCCTTTCTGTCTTGACCTATATTTAACTTTCCCAGGTCTGCTGGAAGAAATCTCCGAGGGAGATAAGCTTCCCTTTTGTATATCTTCTTTTTTTCTACCTTTTTATTTGTTTCATATTATGTGTGTACAATAAATTTTTAAATAAATAAAAAAAAACCTAACATCATTGCGCTACAAAATCTCCACCTGTTGACATCTACATGAAAACTTTGGCCGAATGAAACATACATTTTAAAACATAAATAAATTTAAACATACATTTAAACAATTAGACGGTGCAATTATATGCTTTCACAAAAAAAATCCCGCTAGGGCTCGTGTTACTAGTGCAGTACCTACTAGTACCAAAATAAGTCAACGAGTCGAATATGAGCAAAGCGATGGCAGGAAATTTAAAATTGATTAAGGTTTAAATTCTCTGGTGACAATAAAGACATAGGAGTCCCGCGAAGCGATACTCCGTCCAATTGATGATGACAATCTTAGAAATTTAAAATTATTTACTTTAATTATTGCAAAAATAGATTGTTTTTATGATTGTGATTTGCTGCTCAATTAGTTTTTTTTTATAGAATAGATGGCAGACGAGCGGGCGGGCCACACGATGGCAAGTGGTCACTGCGCTATCGACGTTGCAGAATCCTGTTCACAGCTCGTTTTTGCTGCTCGTTTAAATACAAGCCTTTAAATATGTTTGTAATTTTCAGTTCTTCGTTAATTTATAGATACATCATCAAATACATAATCATCGAATAGTGCTCTATAAAAATAATTAATCTATAAAAACCTAAAAATCACAGAAGGTTTTTGCCACACGTATTTTTTATTTGTAGTGCATAAAATTCAGTAGATAAATAAACACATTAACTCGATTTGATCATTACTGTCCCAGTAGGTATTATTCGAGCCACTTTGACAGCTGTCATTTTAATGAAGCGAGATTTAAAAGTCTGTGGGGGGCTTCCGTAGGTGGCTAAATAGTATTATAATATTTAAAAAATGTAAAAACTCAGGAAGTGAAGTTGAGTTTTTCTTTGATTCTTACAAAACTTGTGTATTAGGTGTTTTGTGGTACAATAGTAATAGTTTAATAAACTTCAAAGTGATTTTAGTGCGCGGTGTTTGTGATAATCAAATAAAAGCGTGGGACTGCGATTCTCGTGTCCTTCTAAGGAGTCCTCTTCTGTCCTCAGTAAACCTAGTATCGCTCTACTGACTGAATACTGACTTAATCCGACGGGACTGGACATTGACAGAATACGTTTTAGATTATGAAATTGTTTATTAGGAAGAAAACTTAACACTGTCAGAATGTGCTAATTGCACCATTGCCATATATGAAAAAAAAGTTGTAAAAGACTGTAGGTTTATATGCAAGTTGCGAGTCGCTCTTTTTACATACGTTCATAAAGTAACATTTCAGCCTACCATGTTATTTTTATTTAATTGTTCTCTTTTATTCTATTAATAGAATAAAAATATAATCACTATATAAGGAATGTATATAATCACTCACCTTCAATTCTGTCTGCTGCTGGTGATCTTCAGGATGGTCAAGATGTTCATAGGTGATGATGTCCATACGTCTCGTGTTCGATTTTATTGTTAGGATTATAGCCAATCGATATTTTTTATCAAATTGATCGTTGTATTTTGTTGTGCGGTATGCACGCGGTATTTTGCATTGTGGTACCTAATAAAAAACAAAACAGGCGTCAAATGCCAGCATTAGGTTCGGGTATTGTAGCTCACCATTCCAGATTAGAGTAAAAAGAGTTATTCGAATAATTTTAATTTAAAATTACAATTATACACATGAGGAATTCATCCAGATCACTTAAACAAAAAAACAGCATTTGTATCAAATATTTATAGATCAAATATCGGTAATTAACAGCATAATACTACCGGATCTTTATTGTTGCCTTTGTTGTATTTTTTTCTTTTCATAAAAAAAATACAGATATAAGAGTCCACTCCACATCTCTCAATTTCCTATCCAACGTAAAAGTTCACACAACAGGCCCGTGATAAACGATTGACTCAATGACTTGAAAAAGTAACGCCCCAAAACGACGATCGTAGTCCGAGGACTAACGATGTCTATTATCTACCGACGAATATAACGAAAACGGGCTTGATCGCAGCATTTCATTTGCCGCAATTCTCTCGTAACCGGAGTGGCTCAAATGAGTCTTATTCTAACAAATTGCTCTACTCGCTTTTGGGAGTTATTTCGCCATGTAGTAGAGTACTTACATGCTATAGAAAACCTCTTAAAATTGAGTTAAAAGGTTATTTCTCGCCATATGTTTAGAGCAATTCAATTTTGGTTTAGTGTAAAATATTATGTTACCCATTTTGCGCTAATCAAATAACTTACATACCATGATTGATCGTGTCTAGTGTACAGTCAGAACATTCAGTAAAATAACATAGGTAAATCGTGTTTAAGATACATTTACTAGATAAATACTCGTAAAATCACTTTCAATTAGAAAACACTGAATTTCCAAATACTCGATATACTAAACCACTGGAGCACTAAGGCGACGCTAAAACACCTTAAGAGCCTTAGCTTGATCCATTTTATATTCGAGCTTTTAACCTCAAGGGTTTAAGAACATACGTTAAATTAAACACCTATGCTTTTATCACTATTAAATCTTCGCGCACCGACTCGGGCTCCTAGACTAGGCAAGTATTTGCTCTTTATGAAGAAAACAGCTGAGACGAATCTTGGGCACTTTTCACCGATAAATCGCCCTATGAAACAAGGTAACTTAATAAGCCCGGCTTGCTTGAGTTGACTTGTTTGCCAATAGTCTAAATAAATTGTGGATTTATTTTAGCAAGCACTATAACCCTTTCTTCATACCTTCTTTTTATTGTATACACAATTTCAATTTTGATTTATAATATAATTTTCTATTGTGATTTGAATTTCAATTTTAATTCCTTTTTGGCTGTTTATTTTTAATCCATGTCGTCGTCGCCTTTAAGTAGAGTGACATTTATATAATTAACATTCATGTAACCCTTTCATTTACATGATGTATGCTCTGTTGGTCACCTGTAATAAAAAAAAATAAAAAAATTACTACAACGTTCACGAACATTAAATGCGCAAGTCTTAAAGATTCATTATCTCGAGATCATAGAGCAATCAGCGCTCATTTTTACATCACCAACATAGATTTTACACTAAAAGGTATAATTTCAAAAGGCGTCGACGCGCGTCGGCGCAGAAGTGGTGCAGAATGAAGAATGAAGATTACATCCCTCGTGCAACAATCAATCAATTTACTTAAAGTGACGGCAGGGAGATCGTAAATATCAATTGTGAGCTCTATCAGTGTATCTATAGGGAGTTGCCGAATAAATAAATCACATTGCGTTCCGGTCATTCATCAAAACTCAATCTGAGTTAGTATTTATCGATACTTTGTCGTGATCCGAACCAATTGAATTTGTTATTGGTGATTTGAGGTATTTGTTATTGGTGATTTGAGGTATTTGTTATTGGTGATTTGAGGTATTTTAATACTTTTGTAAATTAGGGAAGTAATTTTATGGTATTATCCACGATCGCAGAATATATTGGTAGACAGATAGATTGTATAACTGTTACATTATGACAAAAAAGGAACAATGTTATAAGAAGAGAATACAACCAGGCGGTCTTATTGCTTTAAAGCAGTTTCTTCCAGACAACCTTGAGAAAATGAGTTGTGACTGAGGTAATAACGCGGGTAGTGTACATCCATACTCATGTTAAGTAACGATAACATATACTACATGTAAGTATAGTAAATATATGTTGCAGATATTTTTTTAAGTTAATATTGTTAATTCAGTCTATAATTAAGTCAGTTTTGATATTTATTTATTTTCTATAAGAGGTTGCATACGAGCTGGCGAGCCACATGACGGTATGTGGCTTAAACTGACACGTATGGTATTGTATGTTCACGAAGATTATTATGATTTGATTTTTTTTTAAATAAAAAATATCGTTAGTCTGATTTCCAAATACGAAATGTTTTTTTTTTTTATTTATTTATGGAAAGAACGCTGCAGACGAGCTGACAGTCCACCTGATGGTAAGTGGACACTGTTGTCGCCCATAAATATTCGTGATACATGCCGACATCAGTCCAGACTCCAGACTAACAAACGTTGGCACACCCCCGGATGCTCTGCCTTTGGAGATTATTGAGGAGGATCTTTGGAGATTTAGAAAAATTGATTTGGAAGAAGGGTTGGGAAAATGGGGTGGGATAGGATATAATGGGATGGGAATGGGCTCTGGCATATCTCACTCCCCCATTGTCCGCCATTTAGACCTATCGGCAGCGACCTGCATCCAGCGGCCTATGTCCAGCAGTGGACGTCCAAGGGCTGAGATGATGATGATGATGATGATATCTCACTCACAACCGAAACACGTAATTATAGGTAACTCATACCAAATGTCAGTACCGGTCGATTGCAAGGTCGACGGCGCACCCGCATACCTCCTGGTGTTCCAGGTGTCCATGGGCGGAGGTAACACGTAGGACAGCACGTAGCTGCTGTCCTATGTGACCGTGTCCTACAGCACGGACACCGCCTGCTCGTCCGCCCACTTCACTATAAAAAAAAAAAACCGTCGCGTCGCGTGGGCTGGTCAAGTTACCCCCCTCTCACAGAAGCAGTCATCTATAAGAGACGTGTGTACGTAATAATACGTGTATCGAGAATCAGTCAGATTTGCACCAACTTCCCTTCTTAATCTTATCCCATCGAGTGGCCCGTATAATATGGAATAAAGAGGATAAAGGAAATTTCTGATCTCATTATATTCCTTATTTCCCATTCCAATCCATCGAGTACGGAGTATAATGACTATAATAACTCATTTTTAGGAGACAGTATAATGACATATAAAAATATTATATTTTTTATGTTACTTTTTATATTAATTTCCTTCCGAACTTTACGACAAAATGTTAAACGAATGAGAATCTCGTTATACTCCCATCTATTCCAATCAACTCCTAGTTTTCCAAAGGCTCGAGTAGGCGGCGCGTCTGGAGGCAGCCTAACGTTTGTTATTCCTGACTGTTGTCGGTACATATCGCGAATGTCAATAGGCTACACCACCCACTTAACAGAAGGTAGACTCTCTACTCGTCAGCCACTTTCTTCCAATTGAAATCCTAAAAAGATATCATTAGGAACTGGAGAGAGGAGAATAAGTTGATGGATTGATTCCTAAGCGGAATCGATATCCCAAACCCAATTTCCTAGTATCGTAGGATGGTAGAAGCACAAACGACGAACATCGTTAGTGCAAAGACGTCGCTTATTTCATTAATTAGTTCTCCGTTCAAGGGAACATGCCTACATACTACCAAGGCTTGTATATCCCTGTCAAGGCTAAGAGAACCCCTATTGGCTGAGACGCCTCACATTTTCATGTATATTTTAACTTTGTCGCGTAGCGAGGAGTTCGCAACTTGTGTGTTGCCCCTATATCCTTTAACAATGTTAGGTTGAAAGTATTCAGCACGCTCTAGCTAGTTTCAACATTGTATGAATAGTTAATTAAGAATTAATTGAATTCCCGTTCGGAATAATATTACCTTTAATTAAGTGTAGCCAGTCACAGTTTTGAGCAAATTTAACATGATATTTCTCTTATATTATCTACAATAATCAATAATTAAATTATTTTATTTTTGAGGGGGGGAGTGCACGTTGCAATCCAACAGCTGCTGGGTGCACTCGACTGGCCACATTACCCCTCTTTCAAAGACTACTTTGAAATGTACTGCATTTCCCACTTTATCTTCTTTCCCTAAAGTATGTACGTGTTTCGGTAGTGAGTGAGATGTGCCAAAGCCCATTCCCATCCTATCCCTTCCCATTTTCCCAACCCTTTCTTCAAATCCATTCCTATATCTCCAAAGGTAGGCAGCGCATCCGGGGCCAACGTGCCAACGTTTGTCATTATGGACTGATGTTGGCATGTATCGCGGATATCTATGGGCGACAGTATCCACTTACCATCAGGTGGACTATATGCTTGTCTGCCGCCTTCGTCCATAAAAAAAAAATATGTATTAATATCGTGTATTACATAATGTATATATTAACACCCCGTATATTAATTGTTATTAGTTAAGGGACATTATTTATGAATAACAACAAAAAATTGAATATATAATCTTTAGTATTAGGTCCTTACTGAATGGCGTTTATAATATGAAATTGGCGTTTTATATGGAAAACAAAAAACGAAAAACAAAAAAAAAAGAAATTATATATTTAGTCAATCAAAGTATATACCATTGTTATCTATGCACTTTCGCCGTTTTATAGGTACTTCATTGAATCCTTTGCTGAAAAAATGGTGGGAGCGAGAATCAATAAAATCTTTGAAGGCGGTTTGGACTGCCTCTTCGGAATTAAATTTTTTTCCTTGCAAGAAATTGTCCAAATTCCGGAAAAAGTGGTAATCTGTTGGAGCAAGGTCCGGAGAGTATGGTGGGTATCGAAGACATTCCAATCACAGCTCCTCTAATTTAGCGACCGTCTGCTGTGCAGTGTGTGGTCTAGCGTTGTCCTGAAGCAGCAGTGGGCTATAAAGCAATTGACCAGTCTCGGTTGTTTAACGGCTAGCTTTTCCATTATGGTTTGCAATTGTTGACAATATAGATCTGCCTTAATCGTCTAGCCAAATCTTAGGAAGCTTTAGTGGATGACACCTGCACCGGTCCACCAGACATTAACCAGTACCTTTTTCTGAGTCAATTTTCGCTTGGGGCAGGATTTGGCCGATTCTCCTGGGTTCAACCATTGTGATTAGCGTTTCCGATTATCGTACAGGATCCATTTTTCATTACAAGCAACGATACGATTCAAAATCCCCTCGTTATTATTGTGACGGTTGAATAATGTAAAGCAGCACTCGACGCGTGTTTGTTGGTTTGCTTCACTCAATTCATGCGGTACCCATATTTCGAGCTTTTTCACTTTTCCAATTTGTTTCAAGTGAATTAAAATTGTTTTATCACTCACACCGAAGCCTGCCGCTAACTCTGACGTGTTTTGCGATGGATCCGCCTTCCACGATCACTTTTAATTCTTCATTGTCAACTAGGGTCTCCGGCCGTCCACGAGGTTTGTTCTGTAGGTCAAAATTTCCAGAACGAAAACGTTGGAACCAAAAACGTACCGTCTTTTCTTTTACAATAGCTTCCCCATACACATCATTAATTCTTCGAGCTGTTTCTGTAGTGCTGGTGCCACGGTGGAACTCGTATTCGTAAATAACGCGATATTTTAAGTTTTCCATATTGTGAACAGAACGATGTCAAAGAAAAATCAAATGGCACGAAAACAAATGAATCACTAAATTCGAAACACAAATACACAAGCCTAAATTTGAAATAAATTTGTATTTGGAATTCCCAACCAAACGCCAGATATTTGTGATCAAGGTAGCCAGTTCGACAAAACGCCAATTTCATATTTAAGGACCTAATATAACGTCATCAAAATCACAGTTCACTAACATAAATATTTTCAGTAAATTTCATTCATTTATAATAGGCATATTATAACTGATGGCTATCACCAGGCAATACCATAATGGACGAGTGTTTAATTTAAAACGTAAAGCCAATATTCGAAACACATTTCTCTGGGTGGGTGTGAGCGGCGGCAATTACAAAATAGTAATTAGTGTTAACTGCTCGTTTTTTATTGAAACACGTGTGCATGTGTCGCAATGTGTGAAACATTTCGCACGCATCGAAGCGCCCCCTTTGTCGGCTAGTAGCCACAAATGCTAAGAATCGTAAGAGGCGGCATTTGCAGTACTTTTTTAAAATGTACTTTTAATAAACTTACAAACTACACTACTTAATAAACTACAAATAAACTACACTTTTTGACAAAATTACAAATATTGATAAAACTACATACCATTTTAGTCGTCGATTTTATACTATGGTGTTACGACCGCAATTAAAATCTTTCATTAAAACTGGCTTTTAACGAATTCAAATAATGAGTAGGTACACCAATTAGTGTATACCAGAGTACACAATCTTCGCTTTCACTGATATTTCGAGTCAGATAACTTTTTTGATATTTTCATCATTTTAAATAAATACCTAATAAGAGTAATAAGTAACTTATTTTTAAGAACAAAGTTTAGAGATAGGTAGTTTAGGTTTAGAGATATGTAACTGGATGTAATTTTGTATTACCTAATAATGTCATCATCATCATATCTTCAATTCACCTGAAATATAGTCTTGCAAGGTTAAACTACATGGGCGGCGGGGCGGTAACACTTACTATCACGTGGGACCGCTTGCTCGTCCGCCTACTAGTCTATAAAAAAAAACTTGAAATCCTATTTTCTTTCTTCGATGAATGTTGTGACCTATTAATCTGTGGGTGAACTCTTCAAGCGCCACGGGTAACCACTATTTTTTATTTTTGTACATATTCATATAGTACTAAAAAGAGATTAACAAAATGTACCACGGACGAGCCTATCTCCTTAGGAGAGTTCTTGGTTTAACCTCTGGGGCAGTGGGCAGTGAATATATGAGGTAAACATGGTAAACAGAAATATTATATTTACCTAGATACAAAAACCTACGTAAACTGTAAGAAGAACATTTTTCAATCTTTTTTTGCATATAGGAAGAAAGAGACCATGACGATTACATTTAATTCTAATTTTATTATAGTAAATATTGGAATCTCGTTACTTTTGCTAATCTATGACTAAGAAAGGCTGACACACGAACATCAGTCATTTACAGTGACACGATCGCGCGCGGCCACAAAAAACACGCCTACGGCTGTTATCTGCAGAAAAACAGTAAAGGGCAGTCGACTCGAACTGATTACCGCCACACAATCGTTCAAAAGACCTTAGGGAACATTAGGTACTAATTCTTGTATATATATTAGATAATGAATAACTATGATAGATCATAGTATGCTTCGTTATTCCTCAGTCGCCTTTTATGACACCTTATATTATAAAGACCTTAGTGGTACTATTATAAAGCTAGCCACACCACACGCCCGTGTACTAGGCACGTGCAGGGCGTTAATTATCTTCTACGACTTATTACTGATTAAGATTTTTTAACTTAAAATTGCATGTTTCAAGATTCTGTATATGTAAATATAAATAGAAACTTGCGATTTTTAATACAAAACATGTGAATTATTTATTAATATTTCACTATAGTCACAATATTTGAGTAATTAGGGTAACTATTTATTTTCTATTTTTTTCAACTATCAGCTGACTATATTTTTAACGTACAAAAACATATTTGTTTTACTGAGTCGAATAGCCGAGTGCTAATATTTAAACGATGAAACTTGATTCCAGAAACAATACACTGTTTGTACACTCTTTTTGAGTTAAAAATGTCACCATATGGTTAACGGAGGGCTATAAAGAAGAGATAACAATCAAAGACAGTTGGTAAATACTCACGAATGAGTTAATTATAATTTTAAATACATTCTTTATTTGATTTTAGAATACTTTCAGAAATAAAATGAACGAAAATTATTTCGAAATGTTTCGGTAAATTTTAAATCAAAGAAAAGGAATCGTTAGTTAGCGAAGACCGTTTGACACGGACAAAATCGAAAAGGATTTTTAGAATTAAATGGAAAGAGTTGATGAAGGATATTGCTCGGGGCGAGTCCGCTTCTTTCAATTTCAAGATATCTCGACTCCAATAATTGGAATATTATGTTCCAATTTATTATCTAGATAACAAAAAATAGTATTTCATCTATCTTATTAAATGATACAAATACTTTTACCATTATATATTTATATTTTTCACCTGTTTAAAACCATTTAGATTAAAAAAATATTTCTATAAACGAATTTCGGTTTATTCTTAATTTGTTTTGTTCATATTTTATAAGATTGCTTTTATTTAGATTTCCAGTTTTTGAAATAAGTATATTTTTTTTTAAATAAATACTTTGATATACATTAATGACCTTTAAAATCATTCACTTTTAAAAGTAGTAATCAGTACAGCATCTTAATTGCCGAATAGAATAGTAAACCTACGAACTGCAGCACCGAAATAAATTGCAACAGTTTCACAATAAACGTTTCAAAGACGCTCCTAACTTCGTCTCATTGAGGACGTGCAAACATTGTTAAGTGTTTTCCTATTTCCTTTTGTCATTACATAATCCCTAACGCCATGCGAACACTGTATGTTTAAGGAATGTTTAATTTATTTAGACAGACTCGCGAAACCTTGAAGGCACGAACCTAATTAACGCCTGCAATAAATATTCACTAGCGATAAACTTTGGGAACAATTTACGACTTGTGAACGTTTAATTTCACCAGAATTGTTATATTTAGGCACTACACGATTGTTTTCAAACTGTTCCGAACATTATAAATGCTGATTACAGGTGTTGACGAACGGAAACCGGCACTGCAACCTTGAGTATCAATACCGCAATGCTCGAAAACCAAGGTCTATAACCAATGTGTCCTGCTGGTGATGACATAATATGGTGCGGAGACGGAAGTTATTTAAAAAGCTATGGGGAGAGCAATGCTCTGAGTTTCTTGGAGGGATAAAACCCGACATGAATCAATCCGCCAACGACATTATTGCAAAAAGTGATTGTAACCGATATTGCAAAAAGTCAAGCAAGCTGTCCGTCCGTGTGCGTGGGCTGGTAACATATATAATACAAATGACAGCCGCTGGAGAAAAAGTGTTTTCGAATAAAGGCAACGTAAGCGCAGCGTGAGTCGTCCCCCGGCTACTTAACAGGACCTCCACCTGGACCGATGACCTAAAGAGAGTAGCGCGTGGAAGCTGGATGGGGAAGGCAAATAATTAGAGTATTTTGATGCACCTTGGGAGAGGCCAAACAGACACAGCACTGGACATGGATAGACTGGACAGACACAGGCTGACAAAGAAGAAGAAAAAAGATGGTCCACTTGATAGGAGGTGACTTCTTTGTCCAGAAAAATCAAGGTACTGAAAATGCTTTGCAAGCTTTTCATTGTTTACTGTCGATAGGAGAACACAAATGTGTTTGTGACAATATTTATTTAAATTATTGAATATGCCACAATGATAATTATCTGCGGGAAAAAATAAATTTACAGCGAATTACTTTCAATTCTAATGGTGTAATACCTGGTCTCTGCAATTATAATTACACCCTAGACTCGCTAAATTAGAGGTTCGAGGTATACTAGACTTATTAAATTATATTGTGGTAAAATACAATGTTGAGTAGGATGATGTAGGTAGCAACTTTTAACTTAAATCATCACATGAATTTCTAGTTGATCTTAATTTTCTTCACTGACTTGCGATATTATCTCCACAATTAATTCAACTATATCTATAAACATTCTATAAAAATAAAAGATTCTATAAATTAATTTATAAAGTATTACATTTTACCCACATTTATTTTTAAAATCAAGCGAAGAAGCGACATGAAATAATCCAAGACCCCGCCTTCAGAGAGTTCCAGTAGTGCTATTCGCAGCTAGCTCTTAGTACGGCGAAAGTAGAAAGTTTCATCAAACTTATGTAATTAATTACACGTATAATTAAGAGACTCTGGTGCTTAAGACATCGTGTGTTACGTGAATCTCGTTTGTTGTGATTTTTTCTAACTTAAATATAAGTTAGTGTATTTAGTAGATAATATACAAATGGCAATAACGATATGTTTATGTATAATAGTTTTATTTGGATAGAAACCTCATTATGAATGCATATGGAATTGTTCATTTATCATTAAGAAAATTTAGATGAATGTTTCTAATCGTACCTAAGCGTACAGAACTCACAAGCGACAACAAAGCTGATAAACACACATTATCAGCAGTTTCGAATGAAAATACTTCCCTAATAAAACATTTACTATTCCAAACACGCCATGAAAGGGGCTGCACACGCACAAAATATAAATACAAAGTTATCACATAACTCCAAATGAGAGCTATCAAACTCATAACTCACGTCTCTAGGGAATAAATTCTAACAAATTCAAACGCATACACACGCAATTTCAAATTCTAAACTTTATCCAACTCCACCGCAGGATACGAAAAGAGAAGTTCTACAAAACACGTCGCTGATATTAAATACAAGTTACATAAAGACAGTTTGCACAAGTACCTACTGGTGTTCACGTGAATCTTATTTGAGAAACAAGTATAATTTGAACAAGTTCGAGAAAATTTCTTAGGAAATTAATTTAATAAATTAACTCGTGAACAACACTTAGGAACTTTTGCATTCACGACTCATGCGTCAGCGATGGATGTGAAGAGTTATTTATGAACAGATTTTTTTATCTATCCCTTAATATTTCAAATAGCTACCCCTTAATATAATTAGACCCCATTTATCCTGAAGTGTTATCAATGGTACGACAGGAATTTATTTTATGTTTAAAAAATAGTACTGTAATGACTCGAATTAGAATTACGAGTATATTAGGTGCATACCTATGAAATGACCGATGTGTATAATATCTGAAAAAAAATTTTTAGTTACAAAAATATTTATTATGTTAGTCGAAATATTGACCCATATTATCTACACACTTTCTCCACCTCACGAGCAGTTGATTGAAGCCACTCCTGTAAAAGTCTCGTGGATTGAATGAATGAATTCTTCAAAAGCCCTATCATAGCTACTTCAGAATCAAATTTCGAATCTTTTTTCCTTGCAAAAAGTCGGGACAAAGTCCGGTGAGTATGTGGTATGAGAGTCTCCAGGTCCAGCTCTTAAAGTTTTAAAACGATCGTATAGGAAGTGTGAGGGCGGCGGGCATTGTCATGAAGAAGAAGTGGAGATAAGCGATTGACGAAACTTGGTTCCTTTGCTGCCAGCTTTTCCACCATCGTCTGCAGGTTCTTACAGTACACATCTACATCAATCGTATCACCGGCTCGCAATAAACTATAGTGGACAATACTGGCAAAGGACCACCAAATTGATTCCAGTAGCTGTTTCTTAGTTATCTTGCGTTTTGGACATTGTTGGGCTGCAACTCCTGGATCCAACCACTGATACGAACGTTTGCGGTTATCGTACAGGATCCATTTCTCATCACAAGTCAAAATTTAAAAATTCTTCGTTTTGTGACGGTTCAATAATACAGTGCACACTTCGTTCGACGCGTTGTTGTCGCTGGCGTTCGTTCAGTTCATACGGTACCCACTTTTCGAGCTTCTTTATTTTGCCGATTTGACACAGATAAACTAACATTGTTTTATCACTAACATCAAACCCTGCTGCTAACTCAGCTGTACTTTGAGATGGATCTGCTTCCACTATAGCCTTTAATTCATCGTTATTAACCTTGGTCGTAGGCCGTCCATGGGGCTTACTTATCCTTAAGATCGAAATTTCCAGAACGGAATCGTTCAAACCATCGACGCACTGTGCTATCGTTTGTGGTGTTTGGCCCATATTGATATTGTGAGCTGTCTGACTTGTGTTGGTGCCGCAACGAAACTCATATTCAAAAATAGCACGAAGTTTCAATTTATTCATTTTATTTTCAAGATAATCACATGAGCAAAATTTAGGTGCAGAAAAACAAATTAAATACTGATTTTGAAATAAGAACATCGTAGCTATTAGATGCATTTTGTTTTATTTTGAAATTCAAATTAGTACCTACACATAATTTTAATTTGTTTAAGATGTCTCATTGGTTAACATGACAGTGATTTGGTTAACAGTGATTTACTACATGTCGCAGCTATAGGTCAGGGGTAGGGGTAAAAGAAATGTATATAAAGAGATTTATGATATTTTCACATCAAGCTACATTGCTTTCTCCACATCATTGTGATCAATAAAAATCACACATATGATATTATTATAACGGTGAAGTTGGCTGTCATCCATCCGACTGTTCAATAGCCAATTTACGAGAACCCACGGAATATATGGATGTACAGTTCTGTGGGAGAACCGCTAGGCGTAATTTACTAAAATACTTGGATTATGAGCACTCTCATCGCCGTGTTTTGCGTTCATATGGATCAAAACAACAATATTTTAAAGGAAATTTTCTATCAACTTAAACAATGCTTTGGACGCCTTATAAAACTTTAGTAAGAACAGACTTTAGTGTTAACTACTAATTACTTATCTTTAACAAGAAAAATCGATATCAAATTGGCCAATAAATTACACCAGTGTTGCTTTGATATGTGAAGACAAATGCGAAACAAGATGGCGTCTAAATCGCATTTAAACTAGCATTAAATAATCAAATTAATCCTTGTCAAAGTCCTTTAATCGGCGCAGTTAATCCTTTCGGACATTATGAATGGTTTCGAGATTATGTTTAACTCTTGTCATGCGATAACATGGGCGGACCACACATTTATCGTATTCTCCACTAATTAAATCCCTTTAGCAGTTGGGTCGGTGAAACATAAGTCAGGTATTGCAAGATAAAGATTAATGCATTCTTGTCAAATAATTTACCTCGCTGATATGGGGCTCGGCGCGTTGTCCGCTTTGCATTTGTCCTGATTGTGTTCCATGTTCAACAAAATTGTTGCTGTAAATTCGTAGTAAAAGTTGTATATTTTAGACGTAATCATTGGATGCGCTTATGCAATTACTTTCTTATTATGTTAGGACAATTAAAAAATAATAAATTAATATAGTTAAAGTTTGTTACAATTTAAACTTAGGTTGCACCTATAATGAATCAATAATCAAGGTGTAAGGGTTTTCTTATTAATATTTCGAACCCTAGCTCTAAAAGACATTATTAATTAAAATTTTAGATTAAGGTATTATTGATTATTAATTTTACATAAACGTAAGTGATGGCGCGCGTGAAAATATTGTTAATTACAGTTCTAGAAAAAATAATTGATTTGATAATAATAAATATATTAGAAATAAAAATAAAATTACATTTAGCATGGAAACCCTTTTTCTAATTCATACAATCTAAATGATATTTCGAATGGATTGCAGTTAAAAGATAGTTTTAAATAGAAAGTTGAACTTGAAACTTCAATTTCAAACTAGAAAGTTTCTTTAACTCAGTTTAAGAACAGGCTTGCAACACAAAGACGAAATAGCGTGCGCAAAGGGTTCTTTTCAAACGTTTCTTTCAGTGATTCAGTGCTAAACTAGAATCTCCTTAGATATTTTCTTGATAGATAAGTATTTCAACCGACCTATCCTAGTACATTACTGTTGATAACAAACAGTTCACAACAAACAGTACAACCTACCAACAAACTGCAGTTTAAAAATCTAAACAGAGTGCCGGTTCTGTCTCGATTATGACACTATACTGAGAAAAAGCAGTATGTTATCTTTATATGATCGACAGAAGTGCCCTTTATACTCACACGCGCTGTTGCATAGGCCGGCACTTTCTCTAGTGTTACTAGTGTTAAAAGTGGAGAAATAATTAAATGAACAACAGAAAATACTGAATGAGCAGCAAATCGATGAGCAAACTGTTGGTTTTAGTTCTTTGGCACAAAATAAATAGTACCAGAGAACTGGCAACAATTTTCGAGTACTTTTATTTCGTCATTAGTAATTAAAAATTATTTACTACAGTTATTCCAAAATAGGTTGTTTTATTGATTTATTTACTACTCAATTAGTATTATTTTGCTACTCATTTAAATACACAAGCCTAAAAAAGGAGCGTGATTAAATTACTCCACACCATTGTTGTGGGATCTAAGAAAGACGTTAGCAGTCCAGGAAATATAGTCGAGTTTCACTACTTTCGTGTACCTCTATGGAGATTCGAATCTAACAAGTTTGCCGCCTAATGCCGGCGCCTATACAAACAATGCTAGCTAATGTGTTTACCCCTAATTCCAAACAAAGTTTGAGCCAGTCAGCGCTGGCGAATACCGTTTCGTTGTTTCACGGAATTGCAATAGGGCCTCGTCGTCATTCATTGGTTAACAAGGTCCCTGAGTGATGTTACCAACTGCCTAGTGTAAACCGTGCCAAAACATCGAGTAGAAATAAAAGGTAAACAAATACCTTTGCTATACGCGTTCAAAGCTGATTTACCATATAAAATGATACTAACTACCAATATCTTAGTAGAAATCTAGATAACAGAATTAATAATTAAGGCCTGACAAATATGAATTAACACATTGTTATCCTTGGACAAAGAGATCGACTATCGAAGATCTGAATGAGGTTTACTTTATCTAACAGCTTACTTAACAGCTAGTGCACTCCATACGCCAAACGCCTTTATTTACACTACTTCAGTTATCCAATTTAGTTGACTGAAAGTCTACAGACCAACAGACACGGTGTAGGTATTATTATATTTATTTTTTATTCTGTCGTGATCCTTTATTATGGACTGTTTATTTACTTCTATACTCTTTGATTTACTATCAATTTCAAATACAATCCACTTTACATATATAAAGTAATATACTTTACTTTAAATTGTATATATTATAACTATGTATAAGGAAAACATGATTATAGTCATCAGATTTCATATACGAGTTCATACACGTATTTCGTGGTTCAAAAAATATTAATTTAAAAGACAAAACCTGTGCAAAAACTAGTTTTATTTTCAACTGAACTAGTAAGAATAAATTACCACTAATTCAGTAAACTGAAATGGAAAACACAACTATACCTTGACCATTAATTAGCTGCAGTAAACTGACAGATCGAACTGTCATTTCGTAAAATAATGTTACCACATTTATTCGAATAGTGATGTGACTTAGAAAATTGATTCAATCCGATGCAATCAAATATGTTATTATTAAGTATGTACGTAAATATTGATAAACACATAAACATAGGCTGTATAACGCAATGATCACTCCCAGATACGGGTAACGGTCACGATCTCACGAGTTGGTAGCTACCCTACCACTCTAAAAAGATCGAAACGACACCAAAGAGACTAAAATGATAATACAAGAGTGGATGACTATTACAAATATTCCTTTCGAACCAGATATGGTAAAGGCCACTCTTGTAGATATTGTACGACAGCAAAATCAAACGTATGACAAATACGCTGCACAGCACAGTGTTCTGGTTTTAAGACTGCCCCCTTACCACTGTGAGTTGAACCCGATCGAGCTAATTTGGTCGCGGGTAAAGGGGCACGTCGCGAAAAATAATAAGAATTTTAAAATGTAAGATGTGCGAACTTTATTCCAAGAAGGAATCAATAAAGTAATACTGTGTAAATGGAGTGACTGGGTATCCCATATTATAGAAGAAGAAGACAAAATGTGCCGTCTCGACCACATAATAGATGGTGTAACTGACAGATTTGTCATACGTTTGAGTGATAACGATAGCGACAGTAGTTCTGAATCAGAATAAATAAATAACTATGGTTTCATTTTTAATTTACGCCACAGTGGGTTAATTTTTCTGCTGAAGAAGCTCACTACTTTATAATAAAATATAATATAATACTTTATGATGTAAAAGAGAAATTTATATTAATCCGAATTTTATTTTAACAAAATAAAAAAGAAAAAAAATAAAGTAATTAATTTAATTCCAAACAGGTTTAAATGTTTGTCGCGAGTATAGTAGGTATTTTTATATAAATATGTAATTAAATATATACATATATACATGTGTCTTGCCCGCGTGGAATAGTGGCAAGAATGCTGGCTGCGTTTCCTCGCTGAATCGCGATACTGATGCGCTGAACGAGGAAAGATGATGAAATGATAAAATAAAAGATAGAAAATATGTTAAACTAAAAAATAATTGATAAAAATAAAAGATGATTAAATGTAACAAAAACTTTGAACGGATTTATTCATTGAATCTTTTTGTCACATCACTATTTAAATTTCGTCAAAAACTGGCAACACACAATCTGTCACTATACTGCAGCTAATTAATGGTCAGACCATAGTGGGAATAAACGTACAAACGGCCCGATTCTAACGCACACAAACATCGCCGACACACACTGCTAATAGCGAAACAATAGCAATTCGCCATGGGCTCTCAGTACCCGATGGTTTACACGTAGCAGGTATTAAATAAGTAACCTAGTTAATTTTAATATAATTTCCAATCTAGGAGCATATTTGGATTATATTTCATGTAGGTACTGGACGAATACAGACGTCGAAAAAGACTTTGGCGTAGATAACCTCAATGCTTTTTGTCGAAGATAACCAGAGATAATTACAAACCGAAAGTCTCGATAGGGAATGAGTGGGGAATTTACCGGGCTACCTAGCAGTAGGACACGAGCGTATAAAAATAGTTTTTTTTCTCTGTATCGCAACAGAGATACGAATATATTCAAATTACAAAGTACGTTTCACAAATTTCATTTGCTACTAGAGATCCTTTCATAGTCCAGTGGATCGTCTCCCATAAAGATAATGAATTCGAGATTTATCATATTTTGGTATCTATATAATGTATTGAAAATCACCAGACTGAAAATATTTCATGCCTATCGAATGAACATTGGGAATCGTATTTGGTTGATAATGTGTATTCCGTTGTCATAACTTGAAAGTTATTGTGGAATTTGTATATCTTGATTATGTTTCTATGCAGGTTTTTTCGTAAAAGCGATGTTTAGGGTACAGGTTGTTGCATATGAAGGCAATACAATCACCTTTTGTGATATAAAAATAAAGACACAGGTACTTTATTTGATAGTAAGCTGCTGTTGTTGGCTAAGAATATATTGCTAATGGCCTTGTGGACTTCAGAATAGCAACATTCCACGTTTTTCCGCGGGTGTAATAAAAAGCGACTAAAGGATAACAAAGCCATCACAAAGGCTGAGGTACTACACCACCTGTGGAAGAGTGAACTCGTCTATCTGCTTGGCCAGAAGGCGTTGTAGGTTTATACATCCATCATGCACAAGACAACGTGCACGAGGAAGCCCACATCTAGAATGTCAGACCAGGAATAGTACTTAGCACGTTTTGCACAGCAAGTAGGATTACTGTCAACTAGGCTAATGGTCGTCATCAAGTGATACAATATACATTAGAATTCATTTTATAAATATATGGTAATACGTCCATGGCAGCAAAATATGCACTCGAATTTACTCAGTTTATAAAAAGGTTATAAGTAAATCATAATTATGCTTTAATATAAAGTAGATATATCTATATAACTACTCCAAGTATCTCCATATAACTTTAGAATAACTTCAAGATATGTACGTACTGTAAACTTTATATTTTCTTGCATATTTGAATGCGATTATATAAGGATCGGATCACAGGCCCCCGAGCTGTCCTAAGAGTAAAGTTTGATCAAGTGGGAAACGTTCAAAGTTGATACTTCCCCGCAGGAAGCGAGATAAATATTCATGAGACTTAACTCGGAGAAAACTTATTTCCACGTCAGTGTCTGTCCGTTGGTACATTTGTAATGAAACGCCTTATAACAGACTGTTTTAATACTTTTAATTTGCTTCCACCTCTTTTATATTCCGCCATGAAAGTAAAGTACCGGAATATTCGGCCGCGTTCAAACACTTCTTCCGGAGCAAATTTCAAATTTTCTGAATGTAACTTTTTATTCAGATATTACGTTAGCATCTCGTCTGAATCTCAACATTGAAAGTTCGTATGCTATAACGATAGTCTTCAACCATTAATAATTAGGCGATAGTGTACTAGCTCTAGACTCTTATAAGTAGCGAGATCTACTTCTAGCTATTTTTTTTATAGAAAGAAGGCGGCAGGCGTACAGTTTCCTGGACATAAAATGCTACATATTTTTTATTTTGAAACATATTATTTTGTCTGAATTGTGTTTAGCAAATTTGTGTAAACTATCTGATAGCGACTAAAGAAAATTCTTGCAAAAAATCATATAATTTTCGTTTCAATGAACTCAAAATCATAAACTGAATCTATGGTTTCAGAACGATACAGGTTTCATTTATAGCCTGCGTAAATGTTCAATATCAAATATTGTCTTTTTACTCTATGGTTAAATGCCTTTTCTAAGGCTTACAGAATCATCTCTTTCAGTCTCTACCAATTAAGTATCAAGCACTTTAAACATTATGTAACGTTTCAAGTTTATAAACAAAATAGTTATGGAATGGAGAAGTTGCAGTTGATGTACAAACAAATATATCATATTAACTTTCACAATTCTGACATCTCCTGTCAATGAATAACAAACAATTCGAAATATTCAGTAGATTACCCTTACTTCTTTCCTGATCCCATCGGGATCCAAACAACGACGCACTTTGATACAAGGACACTTCCTTGTATTTGTAAAATCACTACTTTCGCGATCAATAGTCCAGTATGTATCTTTAACGAATATAAAAGGAATGGACAACCCATTTTTCTTCTTAAGTTCACTACTTAAATGTATGTACCAATGTATTACAATGTACTTGACATTGTTAATAATTAGGTATTTAAAGGAAATATTTTTAGAAATAATGTTATTTAAGATTCTGATCTCTTCACGTAGGCACGCACACACAAACGCACTCTCATAAATAAAAACGCACCCTCGCACACACTCACCCACACATAAAGTGTACACGTCATATTTTTTTTAATTAGTTAATACGAGATTCAAGATAAACGATACTGAATAATAGATAATATAGATGCTGCAGATTGTGTAGATCCGAGGGAGAACATTGGTATGCAGTGGTATACATTGGTATATATTGGTAACTCAGAATTACTCCTAGTGTTTGGTTACTGATGTACTCCGTTACACAGTCCAGTTGCGTAGTCAAATATATAAATAGTAAATATATAATAGGCAAATATATAAATGGTATAGTAAATATATAAAACTTTGTACTCATGAAATTATAAAAAAGGAAATAAATTATTTATTTAGACTTTCATCTCAATTAAGACTTGCCATCACATATACTTTTACGAAGATTTCAAGTCCAAGAAACACCGGTCAAAATGTGTAAGTCACAAACATCGGTATTCCTTCTCACATTGCATGCTTCCTAATAATAATTACCTAATAAAAATGTATTACCTTCATTATTTTTTTACAGGCCATTCATTTTTATACTCTTTCAAGTCAGTGATCAGGTAAAGAGGGACGCTAATCCCTCTGGCCGCCGCCGTCCGACTTTTTTAATTAACATCCACGCTTCCTTCCCCTATCTGTATCGGTCACAAATCTCTTTTCCTGGGTATTTTTTCAATAAAATGTATCTATTTTATTCTCAGAAGCACAGCATATAATCAATATTTTCGCAAAGCACCGTATTATATTAACCAATAACCTGAACGTGGCCTTGGAGACAATTTCAAATGTATATACAAACTTATATACATTTGCATTATACAAACTTCTCACATTTTGAAACAGACTTTTGTCTAAAGTAAAAACTTTTGAACAGTTCAAACATTTTTATATGACTTTCCACGTCGGCGTCACCGGATTAGGTGACCTATGTAATTAGCCTATATTAAAGTGGGTTACATGTAGAAAATACTAATTAATATTAATTGCAATTAAAGTTAGTCCTCCAAAATGATTTATTTTATAGATATTATTTCCGACACAATTATGTATGAATTGAATGAACGAATGAATAAAACGGTGCACCGGAGACGAGAACTACAGGGAACAAATGTAGCTGAAGGGAGTAGGGACATGCAGTGCCGCTAGGCCTCTCCTTATCAGTTAGAGGGTTTCGGGCCATAATCCACAATACTGACTCAGTGCTGGTTGCCAGATATACATGTTTCAGATTTTATTTTCTCGAGAAACCTACATCCTCACGTTTTATCATTCCCGTGCTAGTGATAATTTAATAATCTGTACTTAAGTACAGAAACTCAAAGAGATTTGGGCCGGGGATTTGAACTCACAACCTCACGAATGAGAGTCAAAAATACCCCTAGGCTATCACTTCACT
The DNA here is from genome assembly GCA_914767545.1 of Sesia apiformis. NCBI lineage: Eukaryota > Metazoa > Arthropoda > Insecta > Lepidoptera > Sesiidae > Sesia > Sesia apiformis. Next base: position 7,364,915 of record OU611958.1, read on the forward strand.
AGTTATTAAATTTTTTTCGATATGTTCTACGATATGCATTTTCAACAAAATACCAACGATGATCAATTCCAGCCAAATGCCTGCATATTCGTCGACTGACTACGAAGCGTAAGAAGTGTATGTAAGTACCACTTAGCCCCCTCAATGTAATCCTACAAGAGTCATACAGTGAAACGCATGCGTGTATATTTGCAATCGCTAGTTAGTTATTGGTTCAATTAGGATGAGAGAACATAGGTTATGTTGTTAACTCGTACTTTCCGATACATTACACATATATGACGTCACCAAGTTAGTGACCAACTTGGTGAAGTCATATATGTGGTACCTACTATCAAAGTAATCACACTAATATAAAATTCAAGTCTGTTTGTTACTCAACCACGTCTCGTCGAAACAATGAATTGAAATGAATTTGGGCCAAGGAAAACCATATAGGCTACTTTTTATCCAGATCCGTTCCTTTTTTCACGCGGGAATCATTATAAAAAGATCGCAAACGAAATCGTGCTCTAAGCTTTTTTTAATCATTTACTGTATTTTAATTAAAAAATCCAACCACATGTGTACAATGTCAAACAAATTTTTCCTAATTATACCTAATTATACAATGATTGCCTAATTATAGTTTCATATGTCTTTACTCAACCAGAGAAGATTTGAAAGGACTAAAAGAGAAACGTGAGTGTTCATTCGACGTGAAGAGTTTTCCTATTTGTGCCACCAGTGCAGTGGCAAACCGCGGAATAAATCGTCTTGTCTTCTTGAATCCAATAAATAATTTTTACTCTAACTAACTCTTACTACTAAGAAAAGTTATAAGGGGACAAAGAGACACCTAAAAAAGTAAATTTCCGTGTAAGTAATAACAAATTTGGGAACGAACAGGTGAGGACAAAGTGGACCATTGTCCTTTTTGAGAATAACATCCAATCACGATCATGGATGGTAGTAACTACCACGTGATAGTAGCAATCACCATCACACCACCATCCAGAATTGTCCAAAAGATAAAGAACTAAAGTGTCCGACGTCTCAAAGGATAAGCAAGCTGAAGTGGCAATGGGCAGGCCATGTATGCTGCAGGACCGATAACCGATGAGAGAGTCGAGTCCTCGAATAGAGACTATGTACCGGGAAATGTAGCGTGGGATGTCCTTTGGCCAGGTGGACTGACTTGAAGAAATTCGCTGGTAGTGGCTGAACGCGAAGAACAGAAGACCGTATGTGGTGGCGGCCGTTAGCAGAGGTCTATATACAGCAGTGGGGAGTCACAGGCTGATGGTATAAATGCGTCAATTTTAAACTTTTTACCTTCCTCCATACTATAAAGAAGACCATAAAAAATTGTGTCTATATTAAAGTTAATAATAATTATAAAGAAATCAATATTTTCATTGCAGGAAAAGATAAAACTAGAAGAGCCTTTGCTAGTCTAAAGGACTTTCACATCATTAAAAGCCACAAGCTTATGTGCGGAAACTCTCAACTTAAAACTGTGATAAAACATACTTTGCGAGATATTTTCTCTTACAACTTTTTAATGCGGTGTCGACGTAAAGGGTCTAAGTGAAGCTGCTTCTAAGCTCCTTAATGGCAAAGTAGGTCGGAGTGGTCATGATCCTCATGTAACAGTCTTCCATTTAGTTTATAACTCACATTTGTATTTGTTATACTAAAATATAGCTTTCAAAGAAATTATTTTCAAGTTACAGAATACGCTACGTAAATGTGAGTATTAGGTAACATAAAGTTTTCTGAACACAATTTCATATTATACAAGTAGTGTGGTGTTAACAAACAAAAATTCGAATGCTGTGGCTGCGTCCAAAATCAACATTCGGAAGAATCGTCTTGTGTTGGACTTGGCAGCGTTTGTGCCATTAAAATCGACATAAATATATTTTGAGTGTATTTTTTCAATTATCTAGTTAATACAATAAAAATAGTTAAAAATACGAATAAATTATATATTTCATTACAAGTCGAATAATTGAAAAACAATTGCAGCTTTAAATAGTGAATTGTAATGAATTTTATTTATATAAAAAGGGCGGCAAACGGGCCTATGAACATTCGTGATTGGTACATGCCAACATCAGTTCAGAATGACAAACGATACGTTCCTAAATGCGTTGCCTACTTTTGATGAATTGATTGAAGGAATTGATGGAAGGACTGGGAAAATATACGGGGACTGCGAGGATAGGACAAGATGGGATGATAAAGGGCTCTGAAATCTCACTCGCTACCAAAATACGTATGTATATTGGGGAAATAGGATAAAGCGGGAAATGCACTATATTTTACGGCAGTTTTCTGTGAGAGAACGTGGCCAGTCGAGTGCGTCTAGCGACTGTGGGATTGCAGCGGTTGATTTAATGATTTATGGCTGTTCTAATCTTAAATACTTCATTAATTACATCTGTTTCTACGAGTACAAGGACGAGCTGTATATGTATATAAAACCCGTTTCTCTAACATCAAAATATAAATAGCATTTTTGTTTTAAATATATACTTTTTAGAAATAGACTTTAAGTTACGGGTTAGTGTAAAAACTGTTCTTACAATTTTCAGTATTTGTTTACAATGTTAAGTGTTACACGAATAAAATGCTGAAAGAGAAAAATTAAAAATTTCAAGTTGAAAAGATAGCAACCGTGAAGTAATTGCCTTTATGACTGCTCCAAGATGTCTCTAGAAAACTGTAATGAGCACTTCGAAGATCTTTTTAAGATTCCGGTATTCTCCGCTTGCCTGTTCTTTAGTTCTTTAAAATGACGTCTTTAAATATCACTTTATGTAAGTCTCGAGAAATGGAGCGTTGAAATTTGATTTTTTACTCTGAATTCGTATTTGTCTGCTTTTTGTTAGAACAACTACTTTTTGAGAGTCCGTAGTCGTCAAGTAGGAATCTCAAGAATAATGTAAAAGCGGTCAAGGGCGTGGATTTTGACAAGAGAAATACTTAAATGAGCAGCATATAATACTGAATAGTCAACATATCGATAGTAGCAGATTTAGTGGTGGGTTAGGTTTAAATTCTCTGGTAACAATAAAGAAGGGAGTCTCGCGAAGAGAGACTCCGTCAAACATGGTAGTGACATTCTTAGTAATTTAAAACTATTTGCTGTTATTCACAACTAAATTGTTTTCTTGATCATGATTTGACGCTTATTAAGTTTTCTTTGCTATTTGTCTCAATACAAGCCATTTGACAATGTCCCTGCCAAATCATCACTTCATCACCTCCAATTTTGACTCCGGAATTTATTGTAATATCCATTGCTTATATTTTTTATTATACAGAAATTATAGTGTATATCCTATATTCAAAAGTTATATCAAGCTAAGAAGTTACTGGAGGCAGCAGTGGAATATAAAAGCTAGATACTTTTATATTGCATAACTTGGTCCATTTTAGCTATACATAACTTGCCTAACTAAAAATACCCCAACCCTGTGCGTGCCCGACGTACTCTTTTAGTCGGTTTTTGTTCGATTGAAACTATGGTTCTGAAAAATGTATGAAGTTCTCGGTTTTGTATTTATGATGCTGGAGCGGTGCAAAACGTCTTTTAGAAAAAACACATACAGACGATATAATAGGTGCATTTGGTGCAACATACCCATCAATATTAACATAAGCGTAACCTATTTGGACAGCATTCAAGTAGGAATCCGAGTAAATAGCGGCTATAAAAGCAATGAATTCTGTATGAAATGAGATCTTATTTCACAGTATTTACTTTTATTTCTTCTACAGAATTGCTTTATGAGTTTGCGGTAGTCTAGTTTATTAAATTGACTCGGATTAACGTTGAAAATTTGCCGTATTTACTGTACTTACACAGTTTTGTTGTAAGAATATTTTAACGAACTGAGGGCATTGTATTCGCTAGCGATCAAGCTTTTTTGTGTCAAGATTATAATTTGTTAATTACATTTCTGAAAACATTACAGACAACCATTAATTCATTACAGTAAATTATTACTAACATCTATTTCATACGAGGTTCCTGTATATTCACCACAGCTGTGAATCTGCCACAAGAAAAAACATAATAAGTAAATTCATCAAAGCCCAGTTTTTTAAATGTTAAGGGTTTTTTATATCATTAAGCTTGAAAAATACTGTCCGAAATAATTGTGCAAGGTAAATTTGTAAGTGGTAATTGTGGTGAATATTCACAAAGATATTAATAAGTAATTAAACTCGTGTCGAGTAATACAATCATTGTATGTACTTTTAAAAACATGGCAAATTTATAATGTGGTGAAAATACAATGATTAGTCATACTACCGTATATACATATATATATCTGTCTCTTGGAGACTTCAGATTAAAAGTTTTATAAAAATCGTACCTGTGGTACTTTATCCGTTATGTAGCAATGTTCTGAGTAAAAAACTGACTGTCCTAGCCTCATGCGTCAAGTAATAGTTTGTTTATTTATTTGATTCAAAATGATCTCCAAAAACTGTAGAACAAATTAAAACAATACTTTAAACATTATTTTAAAACTCTTAAATAGAATGTCATTGCAGAGCAAATTTTATACTCGTTTAAAACAGTGAAGTACAAAATACGTACTTTCCAAAGTCATCTGATGCGAACTGGATCTTTAAACTAAACAGTAAAGTTGTGGTGTTCGAGCGAGTAAAGCGGGTAAGTTTACGTTTTGAGGGGAGAGTGATGGGGATTCAACGACAACAGCACACAGAGATAAGCCATTCGTATCTTATCAGACTTATCACAATATAGTACTGTTTTGTTTTAGCTAATAAGGACGCACAGTGCATCCTACAGCTGATTTGACATGCCTCACTGGGTCTACTGGAGGAATTATTTCACTCCTGTCCCTCAACCCTGACCCGCTTTTAATGTCTACTTAAAATAATGTCAACGCGGCTCGACTGTAAAAACTGGTAGTAATCAGGCCCGCTACTGATTTTACTTTGAAGTATAGTCAACGGAATAAATCCGTGCATAATAACAATAAGTTAAATTAAAATCAAAGGTACAGTTAATTTTTTTTTTTTATAGAAAAAGGCGGCATACGTGCATGCAGTCCACCTGATGATAAGTAGATACTGTCGTCCATAGACATCTGCGGTACATGGCAACATCAGTCCAGAATGGCAAACGTTGGCACGCCTGCGGATGCGCTGCCTACATTTGCAGATTATGGAATGGATTGGGAAAATGGGGAGGGAGAGGATGGGATGGGAATGGGTTCTGGCATATCTCACTCACTACCGAAACACATACGTACATTGAGGAAATACGATAAAGTAGGAAATTCAGTACATTTCAAGGTAATCTTCTGTGAGAGAGGGATAACGTGTCGAGTAGACGTGAGAGACCAGCGGCTGTGGGAATGCAGTATACACTCTCCCCCTACCAAATGTTTTCACTTCAAAGCGAAGTTATAGAGATATAACTTTAATGTAAAGAATCAATTACTCTGAAATTATCGAATATTGGAACATTTATTTTCTTATTCTAAATACTAAGTGGCATAACGTATTAGAATTTCGAAATTAAAATTTAATAATTGGAAATAGTGGAATAATTGTATTGGATTTACCTCTCCCTCACAGAGATTGTTATGAAATAGAGGTCTATCTACTGGCGTGTTTCGGTAATGAATGAGAAATCTCATCGCGCTCCGAAGAAAGAAAGGGATTTGTAACAAGATGAAGAAAATTCCTCATTTTTTATTCTCTCTATTCCCAACCTTCTGAATCCACTTTACAAATCCACTCCTACTCCTACAATGTTTGTCATTCTTGACTGATATTGGCATGTGTAGCGGACATTCGTGAGCGACAGTATCCACTTACTACGAGCTGGACTGTTTGTTTGTCGGCTACCTTCTTTCTATAATAATAATATAAAACAAACAGTGAAAAAATGAAAACTAGTATTACCTGCTCGACATAATATCTAGCTGCTATTCATATAATATAAATTAACGCATTTTTAAATATAATTCAACAACTATAACTTGATCGATCTATAGTTCTTATCAAATCTTGTATAAGAAATTCAAGATTTCAAAGTACTCTCGCATACTATCAATAATTAAAAAAAACTCGGAAGTAAACAGTCCACTAAAATTAATGACTTTAATACACGGCTGCTTGTATGAGCTATTTAACCCACACGGAATCCTAAGTATCTAGCGGTTTGTCATTATGTCCCCGGCACATTTATACAACGATATAAATTAAATGTGCGTACTATAGCGAGCCTCCGAATACAAGACGTTGGAAGCTAGCCCGACTCTAATACCGGCCTAAAGCCGGCGATCGGTGGAGCCAAGCAGGGTGGGGACTATGTACATAGAAAAAGCGGAAAACAGATGTTCCATAATTCTTCCTTCCCGTTCATTTGATTTTCCATTTCCTTCCTCGTTATATGAAGTATAGGGCCGGCAGGACAAAAGGAAATTAGTGATTTAAGATAAGGTAATTAAAATAAAACATAAAGGTAGTCTGTTAATTAGACTGATCAGTATGCGTTTGGATTCTTTTGTAAGTTTTGTTTCTTTTGTATGTTGAAATTCAAAATTCAATTTATTTTTTATGTAAATAAAAACCACGTTTATCTTATTAAAATCATATCTTCAAAATAACATTTATCACGGAAAATTTCAAGAGGATTGGTTTTTCCACTCGACGATGAGAATCATTTGATAGAATACTTCAATTTCCTCCCCTGCTTTATCTATCATATTTGAGACGATCCGGTCCAGTTGACTCTATTTAAATATAAACTGAAGACACTAGAAATATATCCATAAAATCAAAATATCTAGAAAAATGACTGTGTTATAGGATTTTATCCGTGTGTTGTCAGTCAGCTTTGAAATAGCTCCATGCCATCTATTACCGTGTGTGTTGTAAAAGACGACTAAGGGTTAACAAAGTCGCTTCCACAAGCCTTGAGGAACTACACCACCTCTAAGAGTGGACTCGCCAACCTGCTTAATCAGTGTGGCGTTTTTAAGTCATAATTTTTAGGTTTTAGAAGCCCGCGTCCAGCAGCGGTCAATAAAAGGGCTAGTTATGGTTACGGTAAAGGACTTACAAATCAAAGTTAAAAGGGACAGTGGCACATTTAATAGCATATCTAAGACATCCATGCGTGAGAGCGGCAGCTCTCCATTTCAAATATCTAACAAATTTTCTAATGATTCCGAATATTATATTCAATATGAAATCATTTCGTTTAGTTGTCGAATAAGTTGAAACACATTAATTTCAAGTACATATAGTCAAACAGCGTATTCCTCAACGCCGCCGCTACATCACTAATGGAACCCAAGTTTAATCCTGTTATGGAGTTCCTCGCCAGAGTCGCAGAATAATGGTGGTTAAGTTTCAGCCACGCTCTAATTCAGGCTTGTTCGTTTCGCGCACTTGCGTTATTAATTAAAATAGTAGGCGTACTTTGTAGTTAATTATATTGATGTTTTTGATGTAAGCCAGTGAGAGAATTTTGTTTGGCAGCAAAAAGTAGGTAAGTACTTTTGGTACAAAACGTAGACGGAGTTTAAAATAGTATGGTTTGACTTAAATCACATTGTAAAGTTATCATGGGGAATAGGTAACATGAAATTTGCTACCATTTATGCAATTATGGATTCTAATCTCTATGGGATGAGGTGAGATTGGGTGTTGGGATGAGTTGACAATAAGTATTGGATGGGATTGAATTAAATGTGGTGAAATTCAATCGGATTAGATATGGGAAAAAGGAAGAGGCAAGAAGGATTAGAATGGGATGGATGTCATGGGATTGGTAATAAAAGTTCAATAAACTAACCGCATGTAATCTAAAGTCCACGCGAACGAAGTCAGTGATAGTAACTATTTTTTATAACTATTTTTTGTGATAGATTTTCAGGTAAGCTAAAGATAATGATAGTTGAAAGCTGAGAATAATGAAAGAGCCACCTAAAAGCCTTTCAGCGAAACGAGCCGTAATGACAGTAGCAAAACCACTTCCTGAATGTTTCTTTTCGCTTATTGCGTCAGTAAATGTACCTAATTAGACTTTGAAATAATGACAAACGGTTTATTTTTCCTTTCACATATGGCAATTGTGCAATGGCACATTCTGCCAGTGTTAAGTTTCCTTCCTATAAACAGTTTTTAAAACGTGTCCTGTCAATGTCCAGACCCGTTGAACTAAGTCAGTAGTTGCTCAGTAAACATAGTAGGTATACTACGGACAGAAGAGGACTCCAGCACACGAAAAACGCAGTCCTATGCTTTGAAGTTTAATAAACTATCACTATTAAACCACAACACGCCGCACAATCGGCACAATACACAGATTTTACAATAAAATCAAACAAACTCGTTAACTCCCGCAATAAATTCCAAACGGTATTTGCAAGTAAACTTTATCTTCTTACCTGTGCTGACCTATACCCGTGCTATTTAAAAACTCAGTATTCCTGATAGTTTATGAGTGATTTTTTTTTGTAACTCATAATACAGGAATATGTTGCATAGAAACTTCATCATAATTTATGTATTGTTGTAAGGTGGTCAGTAAATTGTCCTTGATAATAATGATAGGTAGGTACGTATTAATAAATGATAACTATATTTAAATTAATTAAGTTTATACATTATTTAAGTTAATTAGTTATAATATATTAAATTTAATTAAGTTAGTGTGGAATTATAAAATGCAATACAGAAATATAATACTTTGTGTGTAGTAATATGTACATATAATATACTTTATATTTATTTATTCTATTTGTCTAAAAAAAACTTTATTGCACATTAACTACAAAATGTGAGCTTAATTAATGCCTAAAGATATTATCTGCTAGCTACCTTTAAACAGAGAGGCACGATGAGAGGTGCGATGAAACGTAAAAATGATTAGTAACGAACAGTATACAAAACACAACACAACATATTTATTTGAACATAAAATGAACACTCTGTAGAAGTGTCGCGACAAAAAGCAAAAAAAAAGTTAAAATAGTGTATGTGAACACAGCAGGACTTTTATGCAGCATTTTCCGAATACATACACATTCCCGAATAATAACCGTTATATCTCTAACAGATTCTCGCTCAATATTTACGAAGTGCGCCTGTATAGAGTTTACGACTTTTGGCAAACGCCGTGAACATATCGTGAAAGCTAAACAATAAATAAACTGTTTCCTTCAGTAATAAAACGTAGATGTTTAATGTGCTGCAAACCTGAGAAGTAGTTATAGTACTTCAAATTAAAAATGCCGGCCGATTATCTTCATATTCCTCAATTATTTTAGCATGATTGCGTGAGTAAGATGTGGCCACAAGCTCCGAGGAACTATACCTTCTTTCTCTAAAACAGTGGATTCGCCAACCTGCTTGGCCAGTTTACGGACTTTACGGACATACATCCCTCATGCTCAAGACAATGTGCATGGGGGGAGGCATGTCGAGCAGAGGGTGTTAAAAGGGCTGGTTAAGAGGTAAAAAAGAAATACACATTCAAACACTGTTTCAGAGATCAGTACATTACGTTATAAACATTCCATTTTATATACAGTCTCTGAGCGTTCGATCACGGTCAGAAATACGAGTATGTCATGTGGACGGGTTACTGATGATTTTTATTTATTTCGTATAAACAGCCGATATTGCTATGGTTATATGAACCGAGGTCACGGCGAAATGGAACCCAATGAACACCATTATATATTGCGTTTGATCCGAAAAGTTATAGAACAGCGATAATTTAAACATGTATATTATTAAAAGATAATTTCTTTCAGGTAATCGATAACATGAAGTAATTAAAGCAAGACTCTTGTTTGTTAAAGAAAATAATGTAAATATCATTAAAGTAGACGAGTCAAGAGTAGGAGTATTAAGAGTTTACGATGGGATAGACGAGCCTTATGGTAAAGGGAGAGATGTGGGCATCTCTTGTATTGTCTGTGGTTTTGTCAAACGAGTGCTTACCACCCTATGGCCATAGACTACACGCCCTCTTGTCAGGTGACCTCGGTAAGACGCACATTCACGTCTAAAATTAATAAATTACTTAGTCACTGTTATTAGTCTTTTAATGTACATAACATACTAACTAATACATCTCTGCGATCGGGTGGACTATTGGAAGAAATTTGCTAGTGGTGGCTAGATAAGAAGAGCCGAAGACCTTGTATAATGGTGAGGCTTGGGAGAGGCCTATATCAAGCAGTGGAAAGACATAGGTTGATGGTATGGTATCATTAATGTGATTAGGATTTATTAGTGAAAAGCAATGCAATCAGACCTTTCAGTATCCACTGCAGGGCGTAAGCCTCCTCATGTACATTTTCTTGTACATAAGGGATGTAAAGATTTAAAACGCCACACTGGCCAAATGGGTTGGTGAGTCCACTCTGTCAACGGTGGTGGAGTTCCTCAGCACTTGTGGTAGCTGCTTTGTTATCCCTTAGTCGCCTCTTACGACACCTGCGGGACTAGATGAGGACTATTCTATAGTCGGCCGAAACAACGAAGCACGTATTTATTAGTAAGCAAATTAAATACATGAAATATTTAAACAGCAAATTCAAATGGCCATCGTGCTGGCATTCGGAGTATCACTTACTAGTTTCAATAATACATCAGGGACTATTGTCCAATAAACATGACGGACAACGCGAACGGCAATGTTTCTCACATCACAGTTTGATAGTTTGATTTCCAAGCAGAGACAGGTGTCTTTTACGACCTCTCGGTGATTTAACGCGGAGATTCACCATTAATCTCGTTCGAATGGACACGAATAGAAAACGTAACAAGTGGCAAAATAAACAAGCCGTTAACTCCTACCGTGTTTCACAATTTAAACCGTTCAAAAAATTCAAGAACCACTCTTATTATTCCGCTCCAGCTTGAATTTCGGTTTAATTTTTTCCTCGCGGCGTCGTGTGAGTTATTTCGACCTTAACACTTTAAGTTGCTTACAATGTACGATTATGACTGACATTATGGAATCAGCACATTTACGCTCGACGAGCAGAACAGGTTTTGCCATAATTGGATCTCCAAAATCGAAGACAACTCTTTTGAAACTACATACTTTGATTGGATTTTGTCTGTTAGTTGTGAGATTGCAAAAAAAGGACATTTTTATCTTTTGTGCCATTTTTATTTTATCTTTAGAATGCATCTCGCGAAAGTATTTGCTTAAAGCGTCTGTTAACACACTGTTGAATCGTCTCTGATGGCAACAAAAAGCTCTAACAGCATTGTAGTGGCTGTTCTGAGACATCTGAGAAAATTTCGCAAGCGTATCTGCATCGTCGCCACTCCAGACGCTCAGAGATCTCTAACGAGTCGGGCGAGATCTTAAAATGACGTTGAGGTTCAAAAAAGTCGAATTCTACGTCTTGAGCGTGTATCTGCAGTTAGCAAGCGCGACGTGATGTAAAAAAGAAAACCATTCAACAAATAAGGGGAATTTTAATAAAACTCGGCGATGGGAATCGAAACAATCACAATTCGAATTTCATTGTTAAGGCGACAAACGATAAACATCTTCGGAACAATAGCGTGGTTGTATACGTGCGTGATATAAATTTAATTTTACTGGTTCGCAAGTAAATTGAACGAAATTTTATAAACAGAGAATAGATTAAAAGTAATAATTTATGTTGCTACAAAACAATTTTAATAATAATACAATAATACAATAATGGAAACATGTAATACAATCTTTAAGCAAAATGAACCTAACCATTTGAATATTTTGCTAGTTACACTATGTTGAAATCCAGCAACACAAACGATATAATATCTATTACTATACCTACTCGTACATTTGTATTAGAATTAGAACATCTTTATATCTTACAAATAACTTTTCATTTGCTTCTCATTATTGGAAGTTAACACAAATCTATAATTTAATCGATACCAAGTATAAGCATAATTATTTCGTACGATGTGTTTTGGTTTTCAGTTATATTTAACGTAAATACAATGCTTTTAGATTTAATTTTAATTTATCCAAATTTCATCTACTCATTAGTTATTAGATACCTAATTCATGGCTTTATTCCAATATATTTATCTTCTTTTCATATTTTGTTGAATCCTACATTTATATAGTTCACGATCCTTGGTTATTTCAGAGGTATTCCTGAGATGAAGCTCACTTTAGCAGAATTGTTTACATATAATACATTACATTACATCAGAAACTTAAATTATCTACCACTAACGTAAGTGCCTCGGAAAAACTGCGTGGTTTAGTAAACAGCGACGGACCCTGAAGCAATAAAAAGGTGTGACGCGAAATCCGCGGCTGCGTACATAATTGTCTCGAGTCTTGGTCGTGTTGCTTTCCACGCGGCAGTGGAATGATTGTTGCTGGCCAATGGGCGCTGACCAGTAACCACCCATCTATTAATATAGTTTTCAAAAATATAACTTATCACTAGTTTATTATAATAAACTAGTGATAAGCTTGTTTATTATAATAAATATAGTTTATTATAATATTATACAGATAACACATAGGTACGTATTTATCTATTGCCCGTCGATAATCGAGTCGATCTATCAAGATAAATCGCGTCTTACGTATCTGAGGATACCAAAATCTATGACTGAATTTGAGTTGACTGAAGAAAAATTGAGTGTATGGGTATTAGATATAGAGCCAAAAGAATTGGACACGAAGAGAAAACTCATTGACGAGCGAAGATGGCAATTGTGGATTTCGCCCTGAAACCCAAATTTACAACTCGGATATTTTTTTTTTTTTTTATATAGATTAGTGGGCGGACGAGCAAGCGGTCCCACGTGATGGTAAGTGTTACCGCCGCCCATGGGCACCTGCAACACCAGGGGGTATGCGGGCACGCCGCCGACCTTGCAAAATCCTATTCACAGCTCTCTTGAAGAACCCCATATCGTAGCGTAATGGAAAGACCTCTTGAAGCAGTTTGTTCCACAGCCTACGGGTTCTCAGTATAAAATATATTCAAAGACAGATCGTACAAAATGGAATAAAAAGTACATAGCATTCTTATATTTCTACGTTGTTTAATGGGCAGTTATATAGGCTGTAGACCAAAGGACTCAATATGGTTATACGCAGACCAAAAATATAGCGTATAAAATTGTAAGGAGACGATCCAATTAGCTAAGTTCTTGACTAATGTACTTGGCTACTCCAGTAGCAACCATCAGCGTAGTTGACAATATACAGAACAAGTGTTTTCAGTGTTTTATCTAGATACTGCGCAGAAGAAAGTTTTTAATCGATATGTTAATGACTGCCCAAAAGGTCGGTTAGATATTTAGCAGCGGTCACGGTTATGTTGAGAAATTTCTGAATTTACTGATTTTAGCTTAGGCGTATTAGATAAAGAACGTCAACATCCACATGGTAACAGCGTTCAAGAGTTGTATGCAAATAAAAATATTTGAATAAAATTCTTCAAAAGTATGACTAGTACCTACCTTAAAACTTCAACATTTCCTCGAGGGTATTCAAGCTAGCTTCCACATCGCATTTACATTCATTCGAACTTTCAACAAATTCAATACAATTTACTTGAACCAGTAAAATTTCCCAAAGGATGCCCTACTACACTTTTTACATTTCGAATGGCGGCAAGTGCTCGATTGGACATTAATAACTCCGTTGTCTTTACGCACGGTTGACAGTGAAAGATTCAGTGCATATGTCCAATGGCCCTAAACAAAACTGTTGGCCATTCAGACCGCGCATGGTGTCTCCGACTTCGTACAATGGAACATCGATTACTTCGACCTGTGAATGTAATTGGCGTGTAAATGGAGAGCTGTCTTTGGAGAACAATTCGAGATTACATTTTGGATTATATCGATGGTCATATTTGTGTATACTTTACAATACAATTAGGGAATTTGTGACATTTATCAGTAGAGCAGTACTTCCGTGTCCCCAAGTTCGGTATATGAAAATCTGTTTATAGTGGATGTGTATTGTGTACTTGTATCAGCCCATAACGTCCCACTGGAGGGTAAAGGAGGGTAAAACCTGCTTTTAGTAAATCTCTGAGGGTTCCGGGCTGTAATTCACCACGCGGCCCCAATGCTTTTTTTATTATTATTTCTGGAGCATGCTGGTTTCTTCGCGAAGTTTTACCTCATCGCCGAACTAGTGATATTTTTTTAAAATCCGTACTTAGTAGAAACTCAGTGGTACGAGCAGAGGATTTGAACTCGCGTTCACACGAATGGGAATCGAGTATAAATACCACTAGGCTATCACCGCTCAGTGCATGGCCCCTGCGCAAGGATGAGTGGATGTGTTAAATAGTAGAAATGTGTTATATAGTAAGGTTAAAAAGTTGATTTACAAACACAAAGCATATATTCATATTTTTGTTTTTATTAATTAACTTACACCTACACACTTTTATCCACACCTAGGAGGTAAATGAAATATTATAAGTAACATGCTCGATAGTAATAAAAAAATATATGAGGCATTTATATATTTCGCTGGGCCCATGTGGGTGGGTAATAGTCAAAAATCACAATATAGTGCATCACAAAACTAGGGGGTTTTGCAATTGCACTGGGAGTCCCAATGCAATTGAATTGGGCTTAAAGAGTACAAAAATAGTTATTGTAGGTTTTTTGATGTTCTATTAACTATATTTGATGGGCCTTGCTGATTTTGAGCACGAAAACAACTATTGTGGTTGTTGTATTAGTAAAAACAGTATAAAGTTACTACATCGAGATTTGATCGCTAAAATTTTCGTCAGTATAATGAGTCATGACGTCTACAATAAATTAAAATACACTTATTCACGCTTTCGCCAACACTTCTACCTGTAGAAACTTTATCATGACATGGTTGTTTCAACAATCAAATTGAATTTCAATTACAAGAATAAACCACCAGATCACAGTTACTTCACTAATCCCAATAAAACTGGCGCCTAACACAATACATTCACAGCGAAAGCTATTAATATACATTCCCATAATATCTCTCACCGTAACGCATTACAATGCAGCAACCTAAATATCTTCTAATAGGCTTACTGAGATTACATCTCGCCAATCCGCATCGGCAGCTCGAACTAACTGTATGCGTTGATTGATGATTCTCATGACATCTAAACAATGTGCACAAAACATCAATACGCCGACCGCGATGACCTTAAGCTGTGAGATAGCAAGTATATCACAACACTTGATGATGGACCGGTGGAAACAGAATACGTGCCGAAAACATTAGCGCAATTCTGGGCACTTTTCAAAAATATATTCTCGCAAAATTCGGGACTTTTACAAATCTTAAAACACATAAATTATATTTCACTGAGAATTATTTTGTCGACGACAACGAATAATATCTCAATAATAGTCGCTTCAACTACCAAATCTATACTAACATAATAAAGAGAGAGTGCGAATTTTGTGATAATAATAAACTATACTAATAACATAATAAAGAGAGAGTGCGAATTTTGTGATAATAATAAACTATACTAATAACATAATAAAGAGAGAGTGCGAATTTTGTGATAATAATAATCTATACTAATAATATAATAGAGAGTGCGACCTTTGTGTTTGTGTGTATGTGGAGGGTAATCTCTGCAACCACTGCACCTATTTGAAAAATTCTTTGACCATTTGAAAGGTGACCATTATTCTAGATGGACATAGGCTATATATTATGTGCCAAAAAATTGACGGGCATACAACGCATGCCGGGCATAGCAAGTGGTTAATAAAAGATAAAAGTCACAAATGTATTTTGTTTTAAATGTTCATTCATAAATTATTTTATAATCTACATTGGCGATTGTCAGTGTATTTTTTTAAATAATATTTTGTTCAATAGAAAATCCAATGTTGTGTTGCATTCATATTGCATTCTGACAGAATCAAAACGAGTGCAGTTTCTTTGATATATTTTAAATACAGGGAACGATGTACTCTTGTAGAAACGTAGATATGAGAGTGTACGTGATTCTTATTTTTAAACGAAGCTGAACTACTGTTTCTTCTACGTATTCTGTCGAAAATATGACAGATTGCTGTGAGCCGTTAGTAATCGATACAGCTTCGGGCCAATCAATTAACACCTACTTGTTTCGAGTTTTGACTACGACACTTAAATGGGCATCCTAACGAGGTACAATTTAATCTTGTTGAATTGCTTGATTTGTGTCGTCCGGTTTAAAAGTCCAATGGCGTACAATTTTAGGAAATTTGAATAACCGTACCTACACCTATTTTAATTTGATGCATGACTTTTTGATTACATAATTATTATTTTTGTACCGATTACTACGAAAGCGTTAATAATAATAACTACAGCATTAGATATTTAAGAGTAATAAAACATAAAAAATTAGCCAAGTTAGTACAAAAAGATATAAAATAACATTCGACTAGATATTTGTATTGTTTTTATATAGGGAAGTAGCCGGATGAGCAGGCGGTCCCACGTGATGGTAAATGTTACCCATGGACACCTGCAACACTAAGGGGTATGCGGGTGCGCCGCCGACCATGGAAAATCCTATTCACGGCTTTCTTGAAGAACCTCATATCGTAGCGCAATGGAAAGACCTCTTGAGGCAGTTCGTTCCACAGCCTACGGTGTGGAATAAAATGATTTTTGGCCGAACAGTACGTCACACCTCAGTATCGAGGAAATGCGGATGGATCGCACTTCTGTGACGGGAGGTGCGACTGTAAAAACCCGAGGTGGGAATTATATCGAACAATTCGTTAGAGCGTTCCCCATTGTACGGGCGGTAGAACACACAGAGAGACGCAACGTCTCCGCTGAGTCAGGTATCAGTAAAGCACGCGATGGAGTTTTCTCGTGTATTTTATGATTCTTCCTTATATCCCGCCGATCATATAATCAAAATTTTATTCAGATTGGTTCATTTTATTTGGACCGAAATGCTTTTAACTACACTAGCACATAGATTTAGAGAAAAATGTCATGAAAATAAATTTGCCATTAAAATATCAAAACCGTTGATTTCATTTTATTATTATGTAGATTATACACTTTCAGACACTTGAATCGAGTCACCCTGTTAC
Source organism: Sesia apiformis (assembly GCA_914767545.1). NCBI lineage: Eukaryota > Metazoa > Arthropoda > Insecta > Lepidoptera > Sesiidae > Sesia > Sesia apiformis. The sequence goes on from OU611958.1 coordinate 7,382,018, forward strand.
TTTATGTATAAAGGCCTGAAACATAAAAATAAAGTTAGTTCAAAGAATGGGCTGCGGTAACACTTACCATCACGTGGGACTGCTTACTCATCCGCCTACTTCTGTATAAAAAAACTTCTGCAGATTTTAAATTAAATGACAATAACAAAAGTACAATTACGATTGTAATTTTAATACATCTGTATAAGTAAATTAATTAATATGCCACTTCACACGAGTATTTTTTTCTTTTTTTATGGAAAGAACACGGCCTACAAACAGACAGTCCAGCTGATAATCAAGTGGATAATGTCGCCCATGGATATCCGCGATACATGCCAACATCAGACCAAAATGACAAACGTTGACATATTCCCGGATGCGCTGCCTACCTTTAGAGAGATTTAAAATAATGGAATTGGTAGAAAGGTTGGAAAAATGGAGGGGGGGGGGGAAGATGAAATAACTTTGAAGATTTTGTAGACTTTTACATGTATTTATTTATTAAACGGGTCTTAAACTCATATATGTTTAATTTTATTTATTTGCTCGAGGATTTGACTAGGATACACCAACCACGCTTAGCTCGTGACCATGGTTGTTGGATAGTGTAATCCAACCGAAACATCAAGTAAACACACGCCTTTAGACGAGTAGTTATATTTTTGTATTTACCTTTAAAATAAATATTCTGATAAATTTGAATAAAATTTAAATACGAGATATATTTTCGACAAAATCAGGCTAATAAAAGAGGTACTAGCATCGGACGTTGATCGATTCGAGTCGGGCGTTATCTCTGTAATTTTTCCACATTTTTATGGGCAACTTAGAAGAAGGATCGCGGGTCTCGAGCGGAAACCAACTATTCAAGAAATGATATCTTTCCGAATCTAGAGACTTTATGTCAGCAATATATTACTGTCGTCGCTGACACTTGGGACGCATTCTTGATAATACGATGAGATTTCTTAAATATTACCTTAATTACTGACGATAGCTATCGGAATTCGTTTCATCATTCTCTCGTCTTGTAGGTCGTGTTCGTTTAGACGAATTGAAATTAGTAGCGTGTACCTTATATAAGCAAATAAGCAGAGCTTACCGTTTAACTTATACTAATCATGAAATTATTTCTATTTATACATATAATAAAACTGTAGAACCAACGTGTCTGTACATTGAATATATTTACCAAAAACTGATGGGGGGCGATGAAGGAAGAGTATCAGAATACAGTAAACGATTTTGAAAATTTTTGTTTGTCTGTCTGTCTGTCTATTCGAACACGCTAATGTCCAAAACTATTGAACGGATTTTCGTGGGGTTTCCACAGGTTAATTAAGCTTACCATCAGGTGGACTGTATGCTCGTCTGCCGCCTTCGTCAATAAAAAAAGCTACGAATGAAATGCTTCAACAAGCGAAAATATTTTATTTATTATTATATCGCTTTAGACGCAAGGCTCTCTCTCTCTTTATTATAATTTTGTGAGATGCAAGCTTCGATTTAAATATATATACCTACATGTATATATGTACCTATATCTATCAATGCAAGACTTGTCTCCTCGTAAGCCCAAAAAATATAGGGGCAGAAACTAATTGTCATTAGCTTCTGCCCTAGTTATTCTATTAGTAGTCTTTTAGTCTAATTGACAAAATTATAGAATGAATAAAAATAATCCTAAAACTCCCAAAGCAACGCTTTCCCAATGCATCGCCCTAAGCCGGGGTCCATTCCTTCCGCCGGTTGACCGACGGAGGAGCCCTTAGGTTTGTTGCTGCACACACTCTTCGCTCCTGGCTGAGAGCCTTCTGCGTTCGCCCTAAACCATACCGGTGACTCTTGAAATGCCATTAGGGCTCCAAGAAGTTAGCCATTTTGAAAAAAAAAAAGCATAAAAATAAAATCAAATTAACATAATATTAATAAAATTATGTAAATAAGTGAAAAATTAGAATTAAAATACATATCTCCTACATGTAGCGCATATACATATACTTGCATAGATAGATAATTATAGATATAAATATCCCAAGATACAGGATAGATAGATAATTAATCGTTACTAGATTCCTATCTATGCACAGTAAATCTTTACATTCCAGTATTTCTAATGTATACATTTTATTGTTATTTATGTTTATTTATTTCATTTCGTTCATGAACCATTTTATTATTCTATTAACTTCCATTTAAATATTTTAATTATAATAAGTTGTAATTAAATAGCCAACGTATAATTTTATGGTCATTTTCTGAACAGAAACATATATATAATGCTATCTACATAGCAATACTGTACCGTCTTGAAGTAAACAACTCTAGAGAAACGAGTCTCTAGACAATAATAAACACAGCTCAATAAAGACAAAACAATAATTCATGGTATCGACAAATATATAAACATTGGAAGCGTCCACGAGCCGTGACTAACCGCATCATGCTAAAACGAACTTAACAAATTACTCTCCTTTCGAGACTTCATAACTCCATTTAATTGACGTACTAACATTTGCAAATTGGCGGCTACAAACATATAAATCAATCGATAAAAACAGGAATATCGAATCGATTCCACCCGTTTACGGTACGTTCTCGGACGGATACAAATGTGATGTAAGCAATCCTCTATTTGGTCGTTTCATTCGACATGGTGGTCGAATGGTGGTCGTTCGATATGGTCTAAATTGCAAAGATTCATGGATTAATTTTTCAGTGCTAAAGTTAAATCGGCCAGCAAACAGTTATATATCGATGCCGGCTGAGGGTGCACGGGAGCTCGTTAGTGCTTCGCGTTTTTTTTTTCACTGTTCACCGTCGCACGTGCTTCTCCGGTCTTTTGAAAATTTATTTCAACTGTCTATGAAACTCGTACATAGCTTACTTTTCTAAATTGCATAAAATCCCTAAAACGGTTCGCAATTTAATGAATGAATAGAAAAATAAAATTGCAGAATGCTGCTATGACAAAAATATTAATTCATTTTCAGTTCAGCTAAAGTTTAATTTGAATTTAGTTTCTTATGACTTTCATGTTAACGTTTATATTGTGCAATTTTAGTAAATAATTATATTAAGAATTCGGAGGAACTTTTAATAGTTTTACATACTGTCATTAATTAAGGACATGTGTACAATACATATTATTAATATAATGTGTATTAATTATTAATATATGTTATTAATATAATATGTACTATACGCATATAGTAAGTGTACAACAAGACACCGAATATCAGGCGTTGACAACTCGACTCCCTAGAATTATATTATTATAAGAAATCCCGACGGCACAACTTGTTGTGCCGACCAATTGGTTGGTGGGTAATATGTGAACTCGCAATGATCAGCGAAGCATTTTAAGGCCTTTAAGTCCCTTTAAGACTGCGCTCTCCAGCGAGTGATGATATTGATTGATTTGATTTGAGCACAGCACACTATTAACTATTATGAGCACATGCTATCTACCCAAAGTCATGACATAGCATAAAAGCGATCTAGATGTAGAGAAAATTACTAAAGAGCCGTTCCTTATTAATATTGGAGAATGATATCTATAATTTGGAGAATGATATCCATAATTTGCTTAAAAGTAACTGAAATTATTTCTAGACTACTACATCTCTACATGTTTCTATATATTTCTACTACATGTCCTATAATTTTCCCTTTCCATACCTTCATTCGCCGTTTATCCACAAAATGAACACCGTGTATTTGCCCTTGGCTAAATGGTATCTCGTTTAAGGCAACACGATTGCGAATCTCAAACCCTTTCAGACGCACTCAGACGCCTTTGATAGCAAACGTTAGGCGGGCATTAAACTAACAGTTCACTACGTGTTGAAAGAAACGCGCCGAGAGCCTTAAGGCATTTCAAACTAGTTTCAAACCATAGGTAAATCAGTATAGCATCTGAATAGAAAAGTTAAAACTACGCTTTAACTAAGGAGGTAATGTTTACGGGATGATTTGGAAGGAAGTTTAGAGAACTGTATTCGTCCGTGTTACATAACTGTAGCGAAAATACGATTTGCCGTGGCGTGACAAACAAAAATATCGCTAGGGTTGTCATACTAAAAATATTCTAGAAAAAGAGTGAATTGTCATTCTTTTCATATAATATTGGAATTGAAAAGCTTTAAGAAATGCAGTGGAATTCATGGATTAAAAAGTGTTCGAGTCAGTCTGAAGAGCAGACACAAGGCGCCTTACATCTGCTAAAAAAAGTACTTAAAAGGTATCAAGCGCGCTTTTCAGGTAAAAACTCTCCAAGTACGTTTCTTCTTGACACTTCGGTTACACGTTTCTGTAAAATATTGTATGACCTTCTGGATTCTATAAGTGCGCGATAAATAAAAGAAATGCATTAAAGGGCGCTCTCCTAACCATTTGATGTGCAAAATCACATTAAATATAACGAAATTTATGGACAGACTGGAAAGTGCAATTCTTAACCAATTCAAATTAAATCTGGTACAAAAGTAGTTTAAATCTATTTCTAGTTAACTTCGTAGATGAGCCTAATCGGTTCAGTAATACCAAAATTAAGAGATTTACAACTATGTGTGACAAAAAAATATACATAAAATTACATAATATTATTACAGATACATTATTACATATTACATAAACATATATGTGATGATAAAATTTTTGCTGAAATTTTTTGTTCTAATACGTACGGTAAATATCAAAATCTATCTTCCCAACCGGCGCGTGCCATCGACGTCGACTAATTTTTAGAACATCGCTAAGATCCGGTACTGATTGTTTCATCTCTACTGTGTTTCAAACTAGCGTGCTTTCTGCGTTCACTACACCTCTCATTACCATTTTATCCATTCGATGTGGAAACACTGTTATTATAACCGAGTAAGGGCGCACAATGATCGCGCCTGTTTCGAGATGTGATTATCGTACTTTAGCGTTCCGTGCATCGAAACGTACAAACATATAGGTGTCTACATATTGTTACCAAAGAAATGGTTGTTAGAGAGAGTTAGTTAATTGTTAAGAAATTTGCTTCTTAACCATACTAATATATTTTTACCTAGTGATTTTTACCATGTCTACAGATTCCCATTTTTTTTTTTTTTTATAGAGAAGAGGGCGGCCGAGCAAGCGGTGGTAAGTGATGGTAAGTGTTACCGCCGCCCATGGACACCTGCAACACCAGGGAGTATGCGGACGCGCCGCCGACCTTGCAAAATCCTATTAACAGCTTTCTTGAAGAACCCCATGTCGTAGTTTGATGGGAAGACCTATAGGTAGATCCTATTCTATAGGTTCCCATTTTTCCAGTTTAATAATTCTACAGATTCCCAGTTTTACAGAAGGGTTTTTACGACATTATTCAAGTTCGATATTGGCCAAATCGGTAATTCGTCAAATCTTCATTTCGTTAAATCATAGAATTATTACATAAAATTTTATTTATTCATTTGTATTTCTACGTTATTTTATGAATATTCCTTAAATAATAACCATAAAAGTGTGGGAGAGTAAACGTCTAAATATAATCGTAATGAAACTTTAGAGCTACTTGTAACTAGAAACTAATTAGAAGATGTTCTTACCTTATTAGGTTTGAAGCCGAACAATCTCCCGCCAGGAACCCTCGTTATGAAATAAGATAGGGCATACTTTTTTGTTCCAAGTAGTGTTGAAGAAATATTTCGTCAGTTCAAACCAAAAAATAATTGTCTGATATCTGTTGTAATTGAATTGTAACGAGTGCCTGTTTATAATACGAAAATAGGTTTCCTTTTTAAAGCACCGAATCTTTCTTAGTTATCTATGAAATGAATGAAAATCGATGAAATATCATTCATCTCGGAATTTCTTTCCGGGATAGGGTCCGAAACGTAGAGATTCCTCAAAGAACTGAGGTCACTGACATAGCTTGTCTGTGACATAGCGGCATGATAAAGTGGATTGCCACTTTATAGGCATATTTGACACAGGACCGATAACCGATGGTGTAGAAGATTCCTGGAGTCCTCGAATCCTCGAGCAGAACAGAGACATCTTCTGACGGTATGGTACAATTCATATAGAGTATTGGATAATAAACAAACTCGTATTGGAAAACCAAGATTATGAAAAGACTATTATTATTATTATTATTGAGGTTTAAGGGCTCTGCGAGTCAATACAGCCATAAATCGTTGCTGATCTATTGTGATCGCCACCGTTTTTGATAGTTCGCTGACAATGTCTATAGCCTGCAGATATCCCGGTATAGTTTTTGTAGCAAGTTATTGGACCTTTCCCGCCCCCAGCAGATGAGTGGAATTATTAGCGATAGGTTCCGTCTAGCGTTTGGTCTAAACCGCAGTTCGTCCAGACGCAATGGGTCTATATTCGCAGTAAGTCCAATATGACATTTTTTAAGTAGAGTTCAGATGAAAATAAAAAGTGAACACATTAAATAAACATTTTATATGTTCTTAAACAAAAGTTTATATCGGTATTCTTGAAACAAAAACTTGTTCTTCGCCTCTTATATACTATCACAGTCCTCACTGCTTATATAGACCTGACGCGTCTGGATTGACTGCAATTTGGACCAATACGCTAAATGACCCAACCGCTAATAATTCGATGAGAGCCTAAATATGTATGTATGTGCGTGTATATTTTATACATCAAAGGACCACATTTATAAAGCAGGTGCATTGACGTTTCATCCTGCTCGGAATAGAATCTGCAGGTTTTGGAACACGTTGGAAAACTCGAATTGCGAACAACGTTGCCGATGTGCGGGATGCAAGTGAGATGATCTAGAATTACTCCCCAATAATTTAACTTCCTTGGAAAAAGGGATGGCATACCCATTTAGAGTAGGTTGTGTCAGTTTATCTAGCAGCTATAAACAGTCTATACTAGAGGTGAGTTAGAGATGCTTAAAGAAAAATTAATTTTAGTTAAAATTTGTCTCTATTTTGGCGATAGTTTCCTAATGCACGTATATATGTTTGTAACATATATAACTTTGATTGTGTTCTCTTGTAGTCAAAAAACTATAATTTTCACAAGTGCGTGCCCTTGTGTTTATTACTTTATTGCTGGTTTTACAGAGTGAAACCATTTTTTTAACTCATTTTAATATTCATAGAAGCAATTTCAAGAATATATAAAATCGCTTTCAGAGTCTCAAAAATGATCGTTCAAGAAAAATATACGTATCGTATATTTGAAAGGATTCCTAGAGTACAGAAATAATATTTATAAGGCTAACCATATATTTGGAGAAACTGCTAAGATAGCCCATTTCGCATAGCAATGCAGAATAGTAGTTCATTAAAAAGATATATGCGGTCATTATGACGACGTTTCAACGGAGTATAACGCTAATGTCAACCTTCTTGAAAGTTATCGGACTGTTTTATATATAACGGTTGTGAGATATGGTTTCAAAACAATTTAACTTTTAGAACTGAACTTCGTTGTTACATCGTTATAAAATCTATAAATATACTATAAAGCGCGTTCAATCTCTGGCTAGTTTTAAAAGACTCGTGAAAGAACAGCTACCTCTCAGATTAAGAGTTCACTTACGTCCAAATTCTTTTCCTTTATTTTTACTATATCTCATTTAGTTCCTTAGATCTTTCTGTATGTATATACATATATATGTATAAATGCATGTATTTGTGCCTGTAGGTATCTATATTTCTGTATGTATCTATGAATGTATACACAGACATTATTTCTTTAGTGCACCATCTACCTCTATTTCGTCTACTGACTTCTACTTACCACCCAAAGGTTTCTTGGAAGAAACTGCTTTAGCGATAAGGCCGCCGCCGGTTGTACTTCTAATTAATACTTTGTAAATCTCCAATTCTAATACTTTGTATTTCTCTGTGTTTTTGGTGTACAATAAAGTGTAGCTATCTATTTTATCTATATCATAACTACAAATACAGCTGAAATATGATCATATTTTAAAATAAATGATATACCTGGGCACAAATTAAAATATATAAATAGGAAGTGGCCTATTTATTTATTTATATAATATTATTATATAGATATATATATAATTATATAGATCCAAAACTACAAAACGAAGAAATTCGACGAAGAGCTATAGTTGGCGACACAGCTCAAAGAATCAGCAAGCTGAAATGGTAGTGGGCAGGCCATATGCGCCGTAGGACCGATGACCACTCGGGAGACGAGTCCTCGCATGGAGAGCACGCATCGTAAACGTAATTTAATGATCTAAATAGATAATAATTTTACAGCACATAAGCAATATAATGTTACATAATGCTATGGAGTCCATTTGAACTGGATCGCGTGTTGGATACGAGTCCACGTCATTTATGTACATCATAATTTTCATAATAAATGTATGGAATCTCTAAAAATAAATTTCTACTATTACTTAAGAATATAGCTGCAAAATTTGAGAAATTTCAGACGCCTGTTTGTTCTTGATATCCACTTACTTAAATATACTTTGAACGTAGCTCCTAAGGTCAGGGTTCCGGTTAGAAGTGACTAAATATTACTCTTGGAATATATCCAAAAACCATAGTTTGGGCAAAGAGCCAGGTAATGGAAGGTTGACTTGATGTCAGCATTTTTTTGATATTACTTACACGGACCGCTTAATTTACTGGAGTACTTTCTATTTCTCTTACTGTTGCCATAAAAAAAGATCTTTTTGATATAAACCTAGCATTTGTACATGATTTTATTAAGTACATTTTCATAACAGAAGTTTTACTTTCTGTTTATTGAGCAATAACGATGATAGGTTTGAGATATTTATTCTAACCTTATATTTATAAGGTCGTGAGATCGACTAAGCTCTCATTCATGAAGTTGTGATTGAACTCCGGGCCTTACCACTTAGTTTCGACTTAAGTACCGATTTTTCTGTTATCGGCGATGAGGACAAACATGGTTCGGAAATCCACGTGTCCATAGGATCAATTTAGCAGATAAGAACATTTACAAAGCATGCAATAAGGAGAAGAAGACCATAATGCATCTTCTATGTTAAAGTCAAGATTTGGTGAGATGCAGAATGGTTTCGTCTAGTTAATTATAAACTGGAACCATAAGACCACAGGCTTCTACGACTGTCGGATATTCTGAAGTATGTGGATATCATCTGGTCCCTGAGGACCAGAGTGTGTCGAAGTGATTAGTGATCCATGTAGACGAACACAGCTGAAAAGATAACCCACGTACCAGAGGTTAAAAAAAAACACTAATCTACACTGGGTCTACGTGCTATGATTTCTAAGGAAGGCCTTTATCCTGCAGTATGTCGTTATAACGGAGGTCTTTGTCCTATAGTGGGATGTTATAACCTGATATCTAAGTATCGATCAAATAATTTCAAAGTTTAAACAAATAAACAAAGTCTTAACTCGGATTAAACACTTGAAATTTATTATAAATTTCATGTGTCAATCACATTATCCCAATCTAACAAAACTGACAGTGAAATTTACTATCGCTTCTTTGCATATAAAAGAGTTGAGGCGGATTTTTTTGAAATATTATAGAAAATCCGAGCAAAACAGGTTCGTCTGCAAACCAGAATTCCTAGTGGGATGTGAATATACATATAATGTAAAAGAAAACTGGAGGCCACTTGAGATTTTCACTGCTCTGCAGCGATACGTTATTTTAAAAGGATTTTCTAAGATCCACCCAAACGACGCGTCGTTTCATTTTAAGATTGAAAGCAAAGAGAATAATTTTATGCTCTGTACATATTATTTATACTTGCGAGTTTTATAAAAGCATTTATTAGGAAGAAAAATTTCTAGCGATTCGATAACAACTATTTTTGATTAAAATCATATTTGATTATTTTATTAAGTTACTTTTGTTTGCCCTCGTCAGAAAGTCACAAGTGCATTTGGATGAAATTCTAGAGAAATAAAAAAAATGTTAAAATCAAATAGAAGCTGGAAGCTGAGGCTGGATTCTGTAAACAAAACTGTAAATAAAACAAAAAGAATAAGCATTGTGTATTCTCTTTGTTTAGTTGTTTAATTTCCGAATATAATATTATATGGTTTCGTTATAAATGTTGCTAATTCCTTGTTTACTAAAGAGAGCAGATTGTATTCTTAAATTTTTTGCCATTTTAGTCTTTATATGATTTATATTTAATTTTTCAATGCCAGTCGGCAGAATATCGGATATAAACATGCGGCATTTTCGTAATAATAATCCATAAGCCATTTTTTTCTTCTAAAAAGTACAAATAAATTGCAACAACTGTTTTAATAACCTCAGTTAATATATTAATTTAATCGTAATGGTCAAGTCGTTTGTAGCGTCGTATGTCGTTTATCGTATGTTCGTTTGTAAAATTTGTGCACATTCCTGTTTTCAGATTAAATTCTTTAAAGGATGCTATCCTGGCCGTGAAATTCAATTAGATTATCGGTACGTCTGGCTATGGCGCTTGCTTCGGTGATCCCGCTTCCGATGGGTCGTTACAATAAAGAGGAAAACAGTAGCGCAACTGTGTAATTTTCTGGAAGTTAGCTAATACACTTGAATGCAATATAAATACTTTAAAAAAATTATAAGTTAATATTTTTATAAGTAAATACGCGTCACGTTAGGGATGATGCCACATCGCTTATCCCGGCGATGCTTGCAGCTAATTCTCAGATTCTACGAAACATTACTTGTATAATAATTTATAATAATTTGTGTGTGTGTAAATTGAAATATATGTTTACTATTTATATGAAGATGAACTACTGTTGCACATGTTTTGTGGTTTCTCATTCCTAAACTAACGCTGCATAAGCTTTTATCTCAGATGAAAAATAATAAGTTCAATTTTCACGAAAGCGTAGACGGTTCTGAATTTTACGTACACAGAAAAATGTTATTGTGAAAACGTCTATGAGCACTTATAACTGGTGGTAATTCAAACGAGTCCTGGGGGATAAATGATCTTATATGTTCATGGTGACATAGATGACGTACCCCAGGATTGCAGGTAATTTGAGATGGGTCCATTATGAAGTAAATGAGAGACTTGGCCTGACTTATCACCTTAGTTATCTTCTCGTTTTATTACTTGAGACAATAAGACGGCAAGTTGTTCAATCAGGACTTTAGAGGACTAATGCGAGTATAATTACAATCGACAGCATATTTACAGACCTTTGAGGTCACAGACACAACATAAAACCGATGGTCTGGGAAAAAGAATCACGTAGACCACCTGCCTGTTAACTTTTGTTGGCTTGTATTTAAATGAGCTGCAAAAATATTAAATGGAAAGCAAATCATGATTAAGCAAAACAAATTAGTTTTGAATAACTGAAATAAATAATTTTGGATTACTAAGAATGTCATCACCAAGTCGACAGAGACCCGCTTTGTCATCGGAAAACCTAAATCTCACCTTTAAATTTGCAATGCAATGCAACCAGCCCTTTCAGCATCCACTGTTGCACATGGGCCCTCATGCACGTCGTCTTGTGCATGAGGGATCTATTGCTTTAAAACGCCACGCTGGCCAAGCGGGATGGCGAGTCCACTCTTTTAGAGGTGGTACAGTTTCTCAGCGATTGCTGCCGGTGGATCAGCGATCGGTGGATTTGTTGCCCATTCAGTATTTTCTGGTGCTTATTTAATTAATTCTCAAACTTATTTCATTGACAAATGAACCGCGTTGTCTTTACTTACTACCTATATACGAACATTTAATGGTATATGACCCCTCCTACTCCCAGCTCAGTTGTGATATGATGCAAATCTTTTCCTTGGGGACAATTACAAAGGAAGCGTCAGTCGACGGTCGGATCTCCGCTCAGAATACCTAAATAGTGTCGTGTCTGCATCACAGCGTTGACGGAAATGTGGTTACTCGTCTGCGCAACATTTTTGCAACGCAGACAAACTTATAAAAAGTGAAGTAATACACTTTATAACGAGTGGCATTTTATTCCAGGATTACAAAGTAAGTAAAAGGCTTACTACATAGGTATGTATTTAGGTAAATATTAAATCTCATTATATTATAATCAAATTATTGAAAACATTTCTAAATGTAAACAATACAATTATATTAATTATAAACATCGTAAATAGAAGCTATACTGTCATAATTACATAGGTCCGTGTCGCATAGATTCCACCAATAATTATAAAGAGGGCTCTTCAAACAACCGCGCCAAAGATATCCGTCCTTTCTAAGAGATTTTACTCCACATATTTCATTTGGTTGACACTGTTGAACTGGAATCTTCGCACTGAAGTTAAAAATATATCTAACTTATTTATTTATTTTTGTTATTTGTTTGTTTCTGATTTTCTTATTGTTTTTTCTTTTGGTTATTGTGATATTTATATTTTATGTCGGAATAAAGTGTTGTCCATTGTCTAAACTGGACTTAAATATCTAAGTATGTCTAGTTTTTTACCTACAGGGAAAGAGATTGAGACGGTGCTAAATGAAATTACTAATAACAATGAATGTAAGAAAACCATTTTAGGTGTTATTGTCAAACCTAAATAATATAATTACCGCCTTTCTCAATAGTACTCTTTAAACTCATTAATCGCTGGTCCACAGAGACCACAGACCCTAAAGACGAACACATACTACTCAGATCGCATAAAAAACAAATATCTTAAACAAATGTGTCGAACAATTGTCTATAAAAAATTAAATGTACGGTCAGGAGACCCCCCGCCAGGAACGAAGATCCTCACGCATTTTTTTTAAACTCCGAATGTAATTCGAAATAAAATCTGTATAGTTCATGTATTTTCTTTTTATTTTGTATCATATATTCAATGCAAATAATATAAAATGAGGAATCAAATTAAAAATCAAAAATTTAGGTTATACAACCGGCCACGCACTAGTCTGCACGTCTGTTATTCTGCTTGAGTCTCGCTCTCAATACTCGCACGCACACATAGAGAAAGGCGTATGGAGGGGGTAAAAATCTTAAGTGACGTTACATTTTCTCTCGAATCACACCTATCGCAAGCCGCGTACCGACCGGAAACTTTATATCTATTGTATAGTTTGCAGTAGGATTACCAGCTGAACTGTTTATCAAATTATAATAGTAATAAAGGCGAAAATACATACATTTCTCCTTTTAAACAGGTGGCATGATCAAAAGCTTCTCCATGTTTAGTAGTATTAACTTCGCAACTTAAACATGTCATGTCTTTAAAAACTGATTTCCGAAAGTGCCTTGTACGTGATAGTTCTAGAACATTTTGAATCCACTCTTGTTTACTTGAAAATATGACCGGCATTTCAGACAATGATATGTAGTTGCAAAGATTACAAGAGCAGACATATGTTGTAAGGTTGTGATCTATGTTGAAGCATCCACGGTCCATTATTCCAAATGGAGTATGCATAGAATAGCACAAATCATTTGGACGTTTGCAGACTATAGATGGAATTCTGGAAAATTAAAGCATACAAATGTTTAAGTAACCCTATTTAAAGTGTAATTATAATATGCAATATGCATCGAGATGTATGCATTTTAGTTGTATCCTTCTGCCCAAAACAAACTGTTATTTGTAACTATGAAAAATGGTTCGTTAATACTGTGTCTACATAGGTAACACTGAAAATTTCCGGAACTGGCCACTTACATAAAAAAATATTTGAAAAGTAATTACAATATTTGAAAATGGAACTCTTTGGTTGTAGAATAAAGTTTGTTTCATCTAACAGTCATTTGATTTTTCATTGTGGCGTCATTTTAAAAATTGCGTGTCTGCATTACGTTAAATACATTACGATGGATTTAACTCTTGAAAAGTTTCGCTGTATGATTTTCTACGATTTTAAGTGTAATTTGACAGCTCAACAGAGCCTCGCTCGGCTTCAAACTGTTTTGGACGATGAAGCACCAAGCAAGACGATAATTTATAGCTGGTTTTGTAGAATTCAAGCGCGGTCGTGTCAATCACAGTGACGAATTTCATGAAGGTCGCCCGTCCACAGCTGCCAACAACAAAAACATCGATGCTGTGCGCCATATGATCGAAACAGATAGGCATGTGACCTACCATGAAATTCGGGCATCCTTAGGCATAGGCATGAGTCAGATACAATCAATCTTACACAAACATTTGGCTGTGCGTAAGCTGTGCTCGCGGTGGATCTCACACAATTTGACTGAGGCTTAAAAAACGGAACGCATCACTTGGTGCAATGCAATGCTTACCAGATTCAACGAAGAGGCGGGAAATTTGGTGTGAAACATAGTAACAGGTCACGAAACATGGATTTACAGCAACGACCCCGAAACAAAGCAGCAATCGACCATTTGGGTCTTTCAAGATGAGCGGAACCCCACCAAAGTGGCGCGTGCGCAAAGTGCCGGAAGCAATGATCGGTTGTTTTTTTAAGAAAAACTGGACACGTGGCTACTGTTTCTTTAGAGAATCGTCGTACCCTAAATGCTGAATGGTCGTGCCATTTGCTTGCCAGAGCTTATTGACGAACTCAGTAAAAACAACCGTAAACACTGCATAGTCTTGCACCATGACAATGCCAGCTCTCACACGGCCAAACAGACAAACGATTTTTTGAAGGCGAGAACCGTAGAACTCATGAGGCATCCTCCATACAGTTCCCGACTTGACACCTTGTGACTTCTTCTTGTTTCCAAAAATGAAGAAAAACTTACGCGGTCAATGATTTTCATCGCCAGAAAAAGTTGTCGAAGAGTATGAAAAACATGTTTCCGAACCCACCACGGAGGAGTGGAATAAATGTTATGGAACTTGGTTTATTCGTATGAAAAAGTGTATTGACGTCATGGAGAATATTTTAAGAAACAATAAATTGATTTTTGGCCGTTCATTGTATTTTTTTCTTATTCATTCCGGAAACTTTCAGTGTGGTTCTCTTATTCTATTCTATTTTGAAAGTGTGGTTACAATTTGTGCATTGAATACTTACAATTTGTTTTGTGGGTAATTACAATCATCTAAAGCAACGTTGTTACAAAATATACACGATCGCCTCGTTTCTTCATCGTTCTGCATTACATCAGATATGTTTGTTCTCGGAGATCTTCGTGCTATTACACTAACTTCGTCATTACCTGGCTGTATTTCTCCTACAGCTAATAAATCTGTTGTTAGTGACTTCAACTCTATATTATCAAGCAAAGCATCAATAACTTCGGTCGATATTGAATCTTCTATAAAAAAATTATCTGTCGTAGTGCGAAGAGATAAGTTTTCATACAACATTACGTCATTTGTATGTAAAATACTCACAACACTAGGGAAAATAACAGATGACACTATTTTCGAAGTAGTGTGAACAGGAGTTACCACAGAATCATTTTCGTAATAAACAGTTTCTGGTATTTCGCCAATTTCACCAAAAATTTCTTTCACGTTTTCTACTAGAAACGATTCTATATTATTTTTCATGTCATCGTGTTCACTATTTGTATGTTCCAAATTCTCTTCTGATTTTCTCCTAAAAGACTGTAACAATTCTATATTATCGTTATCCTTTATTTCTGATCCAATATTGCAGGAATTATAAGTAAATAAATTACACGTAACAGCAAAAAATATCCATATAAGTAGAACCATTATGACACTGACATGTTGATTTTTCTAAATATCGTTAATTTACCTTCATTTTAGTTTCTTTGAAAATGTTATAATTTCTAATATACGGCCTCATTACAAGAAATACAATAATAATGGGAAAATTTCAAATACATAATTTTTCTGGGGTAATTTAACAGCGAAATTTTTTGAAACTAATCGTAGTCTGTAATTTTCTCGTAGATTGCTTAGTATCTTGTCGTTTCCAACTAGAGATTGTCCTTGAATAGATTTAGTAAATTCTTTATTATTGCAAGCTGTACTATTGCATATGTAGTATATTGAATTGTACACCGACATGTTTATACAACCTCTGGAAACATAATCAATTACCTCATTTACATTTACATAGCACAATTGGCGAGGCCCGCACGCCATATAATTCACGCTGTAAAGAAGAAAAATAAATTTCGAACGTTCACATATTATCATAATATGGAATCTGAATTAAAACTGAAATAGCTTACTGAAACTAGAATCTAAATTCAGAATGCATTTATCGATATAACTGTATGGTTAGCTACATATCACCTCCATGGCTATAATCATGGGATGCCCGTTTGGCCATGGGGTTTAATGCGTTACTAATAAAGATTGTAATGGAATGGTTAAGCATATTTTTCTACAAATATAGGTACTTTGAATCATAAAAATGTAACTCACTTTGTGCCGAGTCTGCAATTTTCATCATAAGCTGCATTAGTTCCTTCTGTTTTACAAACTTTACAGAGGAGCTCCATACCCACAACCGGTTTTTGTAGTCGGTAATTGTCATATTCCCAATCACTCCGACTTTCGTATTCGTAATAGGAGGAATCTTGAGAGGGTTTATCGTTGCATAAAGGGCATTTGCAAGAGAAAGTCCTGTTAAATCGGCCGGGTATTATGCAACCTCTTCTTATGTACTTAGGATTAAGTTCAGTATAGCAATGTTCTATATCTATACATTGTACTGTGCGAATTCTGAAAATGGTTTGTACTTATAGTCAGGTATCTAATTAGACTGATAAGGTAATTTTGAAACTAAGAAATGTTATGAAGCGGATGACCCACTTGATATTAAAGGGCTCTCTGCTGCTTAATATGAAATTGGAAAGCTGCAGAAGTGCTGTTGATATTTCCTAATACATGTCCTATGGTTGCCTGGAAGAGATCGTTTAAGCGATAAAGCCGCCAATTGTGTCTTAAGTATGTGTATATTTTGTTTTTGTCTGTTGTGTACGCAATAAAGAATATTATTATTATTAATCAAAAATTGATCTTAAACCTTCTCATCTCTCCATCGATAAGCCAAGCCTATTTGGTGCCACGGCGGCACCAAATAGGGTCGAATCCGTATTTCATAAACCGATGCTGGCCTACAAAAACTGGGGCAGAAAGTTGTTAACGGCCTCAACGACATCCCGAACCCTGATGCTGAGAGGTACTTGAGGAGCCGTGATCTTATCTTTATTTCGCGATACTCCAGAATCCCCCCATCCATTATGCTCCTAGGCTCCATATACGATCTCTTCGTCCCCATCTGGCTGAGAAGAAACCACATCCTCAAATAGTGCGTTGTTCAGCTGAGGAATAGTCTCGCGGCTCAGTCCCCCTGCGCTGTGTGTACCAAACTTAATCTGCCAGGTTTTGTTATGTGACGGCTAAACTTGGCTCCTGCAGCAGAAACTCGATACATTGCTGCTCGATAACTCGTCCTCTTAGTTTTTGTCCCTATGGATCTGAAGTGAGCATAGCATTCAAATGTAATTCACGCGACCACGCCATGCGTCGCATGATGGACCTAGCGGCGGGTCCCGAATGCTGGGCTGTAGAAGGCCCTGCCGTGACCAACCCGGCTAGTGGAGATGATGGACGTAAGGGCGAGCCTGGTGGTCGGCCCATACCTCTAGTTTGGCTGCCTCGATTTCTGCCACGCCCAACGGCAGCTCTGGACGTGCCCTGGCGACCACCAGATAGCGACTCTGTTCGTATTACTCTCTCGTTCATCATCATACTTGCATTTGAACTTCATACTACTGGGGCATCCATTTCCTCGAAGGGACCGTAGGTCTGGGGGTCCACGCAGAGCACATCTATAAACGCGAGAACACGAATACTTCATATCCCCCACCACAGCAGCCTCAGCCCAACCTCAACTTGATTGAGCCGAGATTGCCCGACAAAGCACCCCACCCCCGCGTCAACAAATGTGCTCCGCATAGAGACCTAAACTGATGGTCACCTGCAGGCGCTGCACCTCACACCTGCAGGGTGAGTACTCTCTGACCCCATGGGATGAGAGCGGGGACTGATTACGTGATGGGACAGCTATGTTACACGGCTGTCTCATCACGGGCAGTGAGGTCGTCAATTCCCTACGCCATTATTATTATTATTATTACATTACAAATATTTGTACACTTATTAAGCCTTTGAAAAACGAATTAATCTCCCGCCTGAAACACAATAAGCTCCTATCAACCGTAGGGGAAGGGAACATGCTGGAAATCACACAGTCGCTGAGCGTGCTAGACTAGCCGAGTTACCCCATTCTTATAGAAGACTGCCGTAAAACTTTTCAGCACCTAGTGAACTAACTGTGAGTTAAGTGGTACTTATGTGAGACTTGCTATAGCCCATTTCGCATTCCATTCCTTTGAGTGGAAATTATGATGGGTTATAAGTCCCTTATCTCATTATATTACCAAGTTCCTATTCTATCCCATAGCATCAATTAGTAGGGATCAGTTATAATCAGTTATCAATCAGTTATACTCGTAAATGAAGGAAGTGTCTAATCTTCTCGATATGAACCCTATTCTCCATTCCAAGCCATCCCCTTCCTAAGAAGAATGGGGAGTGTGATAAAACGAGGAAAAGTTCTTATCCCGATATGATTATTATTCCCGATACGATCCTCTATTTACTTTCCTACTCAATGTTATTCCCTCACCCTTTCTTAAATCTCTAAAGGTACGTAGTGCATTTGGAAGCTTGCTTGTTGTTCTTGACTGCTGTTGAAATGTATTCTTGATGTTGACAACCCTATCCGTTTACCAACAGGTGGACTTATTTCTATAAATTAATAAAAAGTATACTTACTTATGTCCTTTATAACAAGCAATATCCTTTTTTGACGTTCCCTCAGCATAACATGAAAGGCATTCTAGTTTGGATGGAAATGTCCAGTTGAACATTGTTTTTTTTCGATTGTGTACATCGTCTGTTTGAGAATAACTGTCTAAATATATATTTTTTTAGAAAAGGTGCCCAATTGAAATGCGGTCCATATGATAGAAATTGATTACCGCCGGCCATGAATAATAGAAATACTGATGCACGGAACAGGGGGATACGTAGTTGACCTTTCAGATGCTGATACGTGTGCCGATACATAGTTAGTAGATCTTGCAGAATCCTTAGTTATTTTTCAAGAAAGGTATTTAAAAGTTAGTTATTACGTTAGTTAGTTAAAAGTTAGTTAGTTTTAAAAGTAAGTTAGTTATCTACGGTTGGTATTTATTATTTAGTAATAACAACTATCTTAACAAACTGACTGTGTGTAGACAGACAACTATACGTCCGAAAACTAAAAGAAATCGATGGAACCGCTTGATCAATTCATTGTTAGTTGGTGGAAATTAATTAATCAATTACTAGTGGAGTCACTAAGCAGTTTATGGTGTGAAAATTTCTCTAGGTTACAAATATAAACCAATATTTGGAATGAGTTGTTATAGCCTGATAATCTTACTGTTACTTAACTGGCAAGTGTATACCACCGATATACCACTTCTTTCATTCTTTCTATCTTGTTCATAATAAACCTAAATTTTGTCCAAAAGTTTTTGAGTTCATTATCATCAAATTCTTCACCGTCCACGATAATAGCGCTTGTAATTACGGACTTACCCGGAGTTACACCCAAATTGTTTTCAACCTGGGGTCCTGATGCAATTTGCCTTTGTTCTTTATTATAATCAGAGTCGCTCCTGATCCCGTGGCATAATGAAACTAATATAAGAAAATTGAAAAGATTTGGCGTGTTTGCGTTTACCATTTCTGTTGGTTATTTTGTTAAGGCGCTGTCATTTCGGTATTTTCATCTCAAATTACCACAGCGTTATAATATCTAAAACATTCTAAAAGAAGGTTTTGCGCTAATTGGTACATTTTACCATAGACATACAAAAAGAAATATTTGTTTATTTATTTAAGCTTAATTGCACAGACAAAATGTGCAATAAGCGGGCTTAATGCCTTATGCCTTATCCAGTCAACCTTTGGGTAAACAGAGAATTAAGACGGGTGCATTGTAAAGTAGGTATTATAAGTACCTTCTCTTAATTAGAAAATAAATAAACGTAACACATGTACATATAAACATATGCATAATAATGCAGGTACAATAATATATATTATATATGATAATAATATATACTTTATATCTATATACTATACATATAATTAGAATAGAAAAGAGAAAAATTACTTTGACTTAGGTAATGAGAGATATTAAAAGGAGTAGAGAAATTTGATTATTACCTTATCGAGAGGTAATATTCGAGGAGCCTCTTTTTGAACGAACGTTTGTTAGGAGCTTTCCTAATGTGCATAGGCAGCATATTCCAAAGTTTTACAGCCTGAGCAGTAAACGACTTGGACATAAAGCCACTAAGGCTGTAATGTAATGACATGTAATGAGAGGGGTTCTCATCAGAATGGAGATGAAGATCATGAGCGTTGCTCTGAAACTGACTGAAGTGACTGCTCTGAATGCATACAAAAATATACGCCCATTTTATTAGAATTCAACGTCTGTTTCTTGTTTTTTCGACAACCTTAATGGTATTGCTAAAGTATGAAATAAATACAAAATTATTCAGAATTATTCAGAAATAAGCGGTTCTAATATACATAAAGGAAGCAGTAAAATGGTTGAACATGGAAACGCTCCTCTGAAATGAAACAGTCCAAAAAGTGCACAAGAAAATTACACGTTGTGAGTTGAGCTACATAAAACAATAAACAGAGAGAAGACTATTAAGTAAATTACCAAATTTCTTCTACCTACAGCACCGGCCTTAAAATTTAACACTTAAAATTAAATGGTGATAAGCATAAAATATGTATGTGCAAAATAAATTTAAGCTCTTTATAAAATTTAATAGAGCAATATTTTAAAAAAATACAGCAATCATTCTTTTATTGACGGACGTTGATTTTCGCATTGGCGTCAGTGTATCCCTCATCTTCCACTGTAACTTAGTTAGCACAACGTAGTAGTATATCAAAGCTTCGTCACTAGTTACAATCGACATCAGATTCATTCTATGTTCTGTAAAATGTCACATCTGAGGTATTTCAATAATCTGTAATTGATGAGTCTTCGAAGTTGTTCAATAAGTTATGTCGTGTGATCACGGTTTGGGGTTCCTAATCCCAAACCGCAAAAGTAAAAATAAAAAATATTTTTACTACAAAATGTCGTCGATTACACAATTGTAATTGTAAAAAGGTGACAATTATTAGGGTTTTGTTATTGTGTTTCTAAACACAATAACAAAACTTAGACTTAGAACAAAACAACTTAGAACATACAACAAAACACCAGAACTCCATTCAGTGTAACTGGGTTCCGAGGTAAAAATCTAATTTCACTCGACTAAAGCAACAGATAGCATATTAATTGATGTTCTACCTACAATTGAATATTTAGAACTAATAATTTGAAAAAAAAATAAGAATGATAAGAAGAATGATGGAAAGTGCAGGCCCAATGCAGGCCTTTTCCAATATCACTATGGGCTATAATTCACTATGCTGACCAAGTACGAATACACGTATTCCACATTTTTTGTTTAACTCTGGATTATGTGGGTTTCCTCACGACATTTTACTTCACTTCTGAGCTAGGGAAATTATTTGAAATTAAAAGAGTAATGGATGGTATGATTTGAAATCTTAACCTTATACACATCTCGGTTTTAAAGAAAAAAATAGAACACATTTCATAAAACAGGATTTTAAATAATTTTCAATAATAACTCTAAGGCAGTCCCTAGACCCTATCTACAATTACAATAATGTCATAGCACAATATTACTAAATCGCGCCCTACACACAAACGAGTTTCAATACCTTCCCTAAACAATTAAAAAAACATTAGCCAATCCGTAAAATTGCACAATATAATTGATCGTGTAAGGGGGCTCCAATACACGTTTGTACTGAAATTGTACAATGATGCAAATGATTACAATCGTATCCCTAGCAGTGTCGAGCACAAACAAACTAAACTAGCACAACAAACACTAAATCAATTACTTGTTGACAACTAGAACCGCTTGTCTAACTATGAAATGTAAACTGTTCTGTACCGACACGATGTACGAGCATCGACAATTAGAAAAGGATTTTACCAGAGCTAAAGTTGCTTGATAACACCTCCGTGCGTTATTGATGTGCTGAGAGTACTTTGTGGTTTTGAATTCATAAAACTATGGAGAAGGTATAGTCAGTCTTAGGAGATAAGGGACATATCCCTTCACCTACGAGTATATATAGAGTAGAGATTATAATAGGATAAAAAAACCATCTTCTTCCCTCCTCCAACACAGAATAGAGAGGGTAATGAGATTTGGAAAACTCGTCAGCCCGTTATGTTTCCTATTTCTTAGCCTTCTCATTTCTTTATCAAAATACACTCCTAAATTAAAGAAGGTAATGTTAAATATATATTGTAGTTATGTATTTTGTATTTATGTGTATATGTATCATGTATATACATATGTATAACCTATCGTGTGACTGACGCCCTTCAGCCTCACTTCAGAAATTTATTTATACATAAACGTAATAGAAATAAAAAAAAAAACAATAAATATCATTTATGAGACTAACTATTAAAAGGTAAACTGTATATATGTAAAAGTCGGTCCATAATATAAACTACTTACTCTAATGAGGTGTTTTGCTTATGTATGTACGAGGCGTATTCGAAACGTAAGGGCCGTTCGCTTATATTTCAAAATCGACAAGTCGTAACACGTTTAAACTTGTGCATATCTGTACGTGCACTACTCGTGCAGCTATTTCAGGATTTGTTTTGATTCAGTAGTCATTTGCCTATCTGTGCGTACAGTAAACAATGTCCGCGATAATCGTTGCTCCCGCCAGCTGTGAAGTTCGCGCTGTAATAAGATTTTTGTGTGCAAAAGGATCTTCAGCTGCTGAAATTCATCGAGAGTTATGCCTAGTTTATGGACCTACTGTAATGAATGAAGGAAAGGTTAGACAATGGTGTCGTGATTTCAAAACTGGACGAACAAATGTTCATGACGAAGAGCGGAGTGGTAGGCCCAGTATGCAAACCGATGAAATTGTTTCTCTGGTGGACCAAAAACTGAGATCTGATCGTCGGTTGACGATTAGTGCCCTGGCTGATGAATTTCCTCATCTCGGACGCACTACTGTCTACACAATTGTCATGGAAAAACTTGGATACCACAAATTGTGTGCAAAGTGGGTACCAAAAATGCTTACCGACCAGCACAAAGAGCAAAGACTGTCCAGTGGACGAGAGTTTTTGAACCGTTACCGACAAGATGGAGATTATTTGTTTTCCCACATTGTTACCGGTGATGAGACGTGGATATCCTACATCAATCCAGAAACAAAACAGCAATCAATGCAATGGCGCCACTCAACTTCACCAAAACCAAAAAAAATTAAGCAAACTCCTTACACGAGTCGAAAAATGATGGCTACCGTTTTTTGGGACGAAAAAGGTGTTCTTTTGGTTGATTTTATGGAACGTGGGACAACAATTACAGCTGACGTGTATTGTGAAACGCTCAATAAGCTAAGACGTGCGATCCAAAATCGACGACGTGGTAAACTGTCATCCGGTGTAATCCTCCTCCATGACAATGCGCGTCCTCACACCGCAGCCAAGACCCAAGAGAAAATTCAAGATTTACGTTGGGAAGTTTTTAACCACCCACCGTACAGTCCCGACCTTGCACCCAGTGACTACTTCCTTTTCTTACATTTCAAAAAATGGCTCGGTGGACAACGCTTTGAAAACGACAAGGAAATTAAGAACGCCGTTGATAACTGGTTCAACTCGCAGGCGGTGAGCTTCTATGCAGAGGGGTTAAGGAAGCTGGTGCAGCGGTACGAAAAATGCTTGGAAGTGAACGGCGATTATATGGAAAAGTGAAGTAGATTTGTAGTAAACTAAATGTGCTAATAAAACCTATTTCATATGATTATATTTTTTTTATGACGAAACGGCCCTTACTTTTCGAATACGCCTCGTATATATACCATATGCATTTTGTAAAACATAAACGAAACGATCTGTGAGTTATTCACAAACTTATGTAGTAAAACCTTCTGTATCAGTGGGTACAGGTTATACTGGAGGTATTTTGTAGTAAGAATTCGACAGACGAGCATACAGTCTACCTGGTGGTAAGTGGATACCGTCGCCTTTTGACATCCGTCCAGAATGACAAACCTCAGCACGTCCCCAGATACGCTGCTTACCTTCTTTAGAGCTGCTTTAGCTGCTTTAGAGATGTACCTATTGAACCTATCGCGGAATAATGAATATTCAATCAACAACATATCCGCATACTCACTTGGGTCGTCAATATCGAGAGAAATATTGCCGATAACAATTCTCGCATAGAAAATTCCTCCTACTCCACAAAATATACCTCCAGCGAGGTCTTCTCGTCCACTACAAAATTATCGCATGAAATCGCTTCTTATATGCTAGTACACGCCAGTCTTTGAGCACGACGCCCGGTACTATAATTCAACCCAATAATGATTCATATAAATTTGCAAAACGAGCGAGAGGTGCAAACTATAGGATTGAGCAATGCAGTATATAATTTGCTTCAGGACGACCGCGGGCGAATTTTAGTGTTGTTCCTTGCAGTCGAATTTAGTAGATGCGTTATCGATAAAATCAAAGTATCATTAAAATTTTAATATACAATCGTCTTAATATTTTGTTAAATATGTATTTTAAATTAGTCCACATTAAAATACAGATTCCTTTCTGAAGTAACAAGATTCCAAATGTTAGCAAGTTACATTATTAGTATTATTACTTCATATTTTGTTAATATACCTATTAATGTTTTATATTTGAATTTGTAATTAAACTCGATTTGTCAAACTAAAAGTTCTTAGAACTGGCTACTGTGCAATACAATAGAAAAAAAATAATTCGAATTTTGAAAATGGCATACTATGCTGGTCAAACGCCATTAAATTTTCAAAACTATTATTTGTTTTTTATTTCTGGTGGTAATTTGAAAATTAAGTGTTTACGGAAAAATGAATTTAATAAAATAATAATTATTTCGTTAAAATTTTTTTTTATGAATTTCGTTTCTGTCTTAACCAGAAACAAAGTTTTAAAAAATTTAAGTTACCATTAAAGATGAAGCCTCACTGTAAGTGCCACTGTTTTTTTTATTTCTGGTGGCAATTTGAAAATTAAGTGTTAGCGGATAAATAAATTTAACAAGAGAATAGTTTCCTTCAATGATTTTATATGAATTTGGTCTAAACCAGAAACAAAGTTATGAAAAACTAAAGTTAGCACTCAATGATCCAGTGACACTGTTTATAACTGGTTCAGTGAATATAAACGTGGTAGTACCCACCTAAGTGACGATGTTAGAGAAGGTGTCTTGCGACGGCGGTGACGGAGGAAGACATCAAAACTGAACAGCTCATGTGCGCAGTGGATCTTTTCTTTCGAAGAGTTGCCTGCGCAAGAGAAGAAAGGATGGAGTGCTGATAAGGAGATGATTGTCTCCACTTTGCTACTATAACTTTAGCAAATAATAGAACAGTATTTGCAGACTGGTGAACAGCTGCTTGCCTTCTGTTTTAGAAAAGTAGAGTTAATAAGTCATCCGCCATACAGTCCCGACTTTGAGCCCTGTGCTTTTTATTTATTCCCTAACATTCAGAATAAACTCAGAGGGAACGTATTCGTACGTACCGTAATACAGATGAGGCAGTAACGGCCTTCCAAACGGCTGTTGAAGAGGTGCCCAAAGAAGGGTGGGCTGAATGCTTCACACAATCGTTTCATCGCATAAAAAAGTGTATCGATTGTCGCGGAGAATACTTCGAAAAGCAATAAAACAACTTCCATCTTTATATCTCATTTCCTTTATGAGATTCTAAAAACTTTCACTCATGTATATAAATAAATAGAACTATATTACAAGCTCTATTTACTCATTTGATTTATTTAAAATTGAATAATGTATGATTAAATTGCTATATTATTAAAATATTATTAAGCGTATACAATAAATTGTTAAATATGTCGATATTTTTTTATCCATTCTATATATTACACCACAACACTATAAAGAGTGTCATTCACTTTTTATCGTCATGATTAAGTTTCGCTCATTGAAGCATCAGTGTTCATCGGCTGGTAATTGTAGCCGTTAGTGTGAAAAATAAGACAGATATGAGAAATACTATATTTACAGGGCCTAAAGATGTCAAAAGCCTGACATTTAGTAACAAGTACTTGTTAGATAATTATGTACCTATGATATTTATAACCAATAATTATACCTAATAATAAATCACACAAATTAAATGGTCCATTGATTTATTTGACTCTACAGAGATGAACGAAATCTAACATTCGAATTATTTTAAATTTTTAAAATATTCCAATCCGGGACCTTTTTCTCAGTACAACTATAGACTACAAACTATAAGTACTACAAAATGTTCTAATCAGTTACTAATAGAGTCACGGATCAATTAAAGCTACCACATACATCCATTTTTTTCCTCTTTATTTTATTTAGGGGCCTTTACACTTTTGTGTATGTCAGCCCCGTCGTACCCTAAAGGTTACAATTGTTCTTAAATCTCTACTTAACTTATCTATGACGCTCATAGGGACTTGCAAATTTGCACAGAATGTTTGTAACATTCTGTGCTTTACTTATATACATGTAACTTACACTACGATCATTCCAATAAAAACAGATTACTATATTATTTTGTTGGGATCCCAAAAATTTGCTACTTTCAAACTTTATATCCCTTATTTGTATACAAAAAACGTTCTCTTCATCATTTCTCAACTCTCAAGTTATAAACTCGGGTCCCTCCACAACAATTAGATCGGAGTTAATTTTGCAACTCAAGTTATTTGTTCGCCTTGAGCGATTTATTGCTGCTCGAGAGTCCAAACTTCGAGAATACTCCTTGTGCTCAGGTGTTTGAAGTAATTTTAAAAAATTCACTAACAGGTAAAGGAACATTCTAAACAAAACGTTTAACTATTAACTTAGTTTAAATTAACTAGAGCCAAGGAAAAATTAATATAAGATTAATATAAAAATTAATTTAAAGACAAAGTATAAGAAGTAGGAAAAGATAGGATAATAAAAGAACTATGTTTTTCAAAATATATAATTCACGTCCAATCATATTAAAATGTTAAAAAGAGAGACTATCTTTGTTTTTTATATAAGAGTTAAACTTGATTTACTGGAACGTTGGCGCGCTCTCGGATACCTGCCGCTTTTGTAGATCTAAAGGAATGCATTTGGAGGAACGGTTGGGAAAATGGGGAGGGATAGGATAGGATAGGAATGGGCTTTGGCATATCTCACTCACTACCGAAACACGTACGTACATTGAGGGAATAGGATAAAGTGAGAAATGCAGTAGGTACGAGTACATTTGATTGTAGTTATTTGACGGTAGACGATTGCATTTTTTTAATTAATAGGTACTTCTTTATGCTTCAGTCGCATTTCTCATTTTCTGTCTTGATTTCTTTGCTTTATAAACAGATGCTGGCTTATCATCGTACCCGTAATATGCCGGTGGCCACACGAAATAAGTCTCTATGTTGCCCTCATCGGTTATTTAATATCGCATAAAATTATTACTCGGTGCGCGCCAACGCGCATCGCTCACAAGACCGCCAGTGTACTGCCAGTGTATCTTTTTTGCCAGCCATTGTACAGTTTTTATTACCTGTAATTTAATACACTTACGGAATCACCATGGACAATGCTGCAGTTTATGTTTTTAAAAAAACTAGCGCGGACCAATTTGCATGCTGGAGTGTACTTCATAGCACTCAGCTATGACAGTTATGACGCTTTCATAAAAATAATGTGGCTATAAAAAATTGCGATACTTATGTATTTATTAGTAGGTGTATGAACATAAATTGATTTCACTATAATGTTATCAACATTTAGCATTACTTATAAAATTATAGTAGCTGCTGGGTGCTAATTACCGGTGCACTACTATATGGTAAAGAATCTTTCAACCGATCAGGCGCCTCAAGAATACCGCGACATGGACGTCAAGTACTTCGAAAAAACAAAAACTAAATAGTAATGCTGTGATATTAAATAATACAAATGCATTTTTATAGGATAGTAAAAAAAATAACTATTATAATAAAATAAAATAAAAAAATATAATAAATAATAAAAAAATACTATTTAATAACTATTTACTTTTTATATTTGCGAGGAACTTGACGTGTTTGTCGCGGTGTCCCAAGCCGTATATTTGTATCAGTTTATGTGTTACGCTATACAGTTGCATCAATTGGGGAGTATCATTTTACTGTGAAAAAGCAGTTGGGAAAACCAGGTTGTGTTGAACTTAAAATCATTTGACTGCTTGATAACATTACTGGATAGAGTAGGTTGTAAAAGTTTTATTAATACGATCTCCCCTTTGATAGAACCCGAAGAAATAAAAGCGTTTCACATTACCTGTATACACAGCTAATGGCAAATAAGCCGTGGTTCTTTAATCTAGATTCATGTTTTTTGGGAATAACCCTATTTTGTCCGGAGGTTAAAAATGTAAATCCTCTTTCACGCTCGAGGTTCTAAAATTAAGCCTTTTGTAATGAAGTACTTCTGTTTTTTTGCCGTGTACACTGAGGCCCCTAATGTCATTATAAGTAATACATACCTATTTATTATTTGATACACAATATGCAGAAAAGAATAACGAATACTAATATGGTTATTGCTTATTCCAATATCTGTTACGGGAATATTGAAATTTAAAACATTAATGTTGCAAGACTTCCAAACGATGAAAATTTTCCTTTCAAATAGCCAATTTTTGTAGAAAGTATGAGTATTCATTAATTTGACCGTGAGTTATCGGGCGACTTTAGAATATCATCACCCTATCTCTTACCTTGAGTGTAGTAAAAGGCGACATTTACATTTACATGAATCATTAACGTTTTGTTAACAAAGCGGTTATCACGGGCGCTGAGGGACTACACCACTTCTAAATGAGTGGAGTTGTCCACCCCGCTTGGCCAGCTGGGCGTTTTAAGGCTATTATAATATATCCTTAATGCACAAAACAATGTGAATGAGGAAACCCAGTGGATAAAAAAGGACCGGTGACGCTATATCATGCTCTCAGCCTGTATCTATTCACTGCTGGCTAGGCCGCTCCCAAAGACCGCCACGACACACGGTCTTACGAGGACTAATCTACCACATCAATTATTATCGGTCCTGTGACAGATATGACCTTGTTGGACAAAATCCGTAACGAGAAATTCGACGAAGAACTAAAGTCAATGAATAGCCTAATGAAGAGCAGTGGCAGTGGACAAGTTATATTTATCGCAGGACTGCACATTGCCGCTTTAGGTGCCGCCAGCAGCCTTTAGGTTCCAGGACAATAAAAAAAATGTGTTAAGAATTAATCAGTGCGTTCCATTTTCTTGACATTCTTTTTCAACACTTGATTATTTTGAAGTGTCGAATAAGAGCAATACGTAGGCCACACTGAAAGTTTTGCACTCCTGGCCACTCATAAATATTTGAATATCAAAAGTTAATTTTTTTTTAAATATAGAATTTCATTTATGGATTGCAATAGTTTTTGCGGGAAATCGCTTGTCATTAATATTTTATGACTAATCGAACTTCACCTTTCTCACAGAAAATGGATTCATGGATTTATGGATGATTTTTTATGATTTTAAAAGTTCTCTTTCTCCGCAAGAGCCTTCAAAATATTTTTGATCTTGAAAGCACCGCATTAGAGCACTGTGAGGCGTTGGTAAGCTGAATTTAATCGTGGTCATGTTTCTCTCCATGACGTGATTCGTGAAGGTCGTCCGTCAACTGCGGGCACTGAGGAAAATGTGGCTACTGTCAGGCGTCTTAATGAACAAAACCGGCGGATCACCTATAACGAAGTTTGTGGACATTTAGGGATCGGTATGAGCCCAATTCAAAAGATTTTGCGAAAACATTTAAAAGTCACTAAACTTTATTGCCGCTAGATTCCACGCTAACTCACATCAGACCAGAAACGAGCTGTTGTTGATTGGTGCAGAAAAATGTTGTTGAAGTTTGACCACGGGGGTTCAAATGCTGTTTCTAACATCATAATAGGAGACGAAACATGGATTTATTGTTACGATCCGAAAATAAACAACAGTCCAGTGAAGGGTCTTGTCTGACCAGTGTTCTCGAAAAAGTTTGCGAGAAGCGACCGAGAAGCCGCATCCTCTTACACCACGACAATGCTTCCTCTCACACCGCGAACAAAAGAAAGGCGTTTTTGTGTTCTGATAAGGTGGAGCTCGTGACCCATCACGCTCACAGCTCAGACCTCGCACCCTGTGACTTCTTTCTTTTCCTCAAAATTAAAGACTTGATTAGAGGTTTCACATTTACGGCGCTCTGCACTTGACTGACAGAAATCAGCGGATCTGGAGGATGCCTATGTCTTCGGACAGCCTGACAAGGTTGCAGATGTCAAATAAAATTAAAAATATAAAACAGAAGGCTTATTTATTAATTTTTTAGGGACACATTTAGGGAGCCAAAAGAGGCAGTAATGGCTTTCAACCAAAACGTCAAAAACATGCCCCCAGATGAAAAATAAATAAAAATTGCTTTAAAAAATTATTTGAGCGACTGAAGAGGTGTTTAAAATATAACGGAGAATATTTTGAAAAGTAATAAATATATTAGTTTCGTTATGAATAGTTTTATTTATGAGTTATGCAAAACTTTCAGTATTTCCCACGTATAAATAGGTTAAGATTTTCATTATATATTTGTAACTTGTAGTTGTTTTGAACTCTTACTTATAACATTGTAAACTTGACTTTGACTTTGTAAATTGTTCGCTAAAACATTACTTAAATGAAAAGGCATCGCTGTCTAATCATTGTCTGCGTGTAATTAATCACGAGGAACTTCAATCAACATGTCTGCTAATTTAATCAATTTCGAAGTTATTGGTAATCACAACAGGCTATTAACTCATCTTCCAATTAAGTGGCACTTGAATGTGTAGTTGATTTACTTGGATAGACTAAAATAGCTCCTACGTCTATTACATATTTGGATTATGTAGTTTACAGCAACACCGTAGTTGACGGTGGTTTAAAAATAAGATTTAATTCAAAATTAATATAAATATTATTTTTGAAACTCCGTGTTATCATGGCATGTAACGAGCTGCTTGATAAAGCAATTATTTTCTTGTTCTTAATTTATTTCAAATCATGACAGATCCATATTACAAAAAATATAATTTACAGAAAATAACTTACAAATTACAAATAATAAACAAGTGTTGAAATAAGTATACATATATGCACAAACACATATATGCACGTACATATACCGGATTTCCTTCCAAGTAACTACAGCACAGCAGTTACTGATGACAGTAACATAATCCTATCTAATAAATGTTATTACACAATCGTCAGTGGTTTGGCGGTAATGCGATTGACAAAAAACAATACGATAAAGTCCTTGCATTCAGTGTAACTGATTTTTAAAAGTAAAAGTATCGGTGTTCAATTTATCTTGCACCCCGACCCATGACTCATCTTTGACAAAAGGGATGACGTTCCCTTTAATCTTAACAGATACCGTCTCATTAGTCACGTGATTAGCTATTACGTCACCAAATTCCGAAGTCACAGATCAGTCATGTTGATCAATGAACAGCGGAGGTACGGAGATAGCCACTGTGGTCCGCTTCACTTCATATTGGGTTACATTCTTGTGAGAGTACTCAGAGAACCAAGGAGTGACGAAATTGAATATTGTCAATATTTGATGCAATAGCATAAATGTACCTAATTAGAACTGTCATAGTGTTGTATGTAGTTTAGACATGTATAATATATATATTGAAATAGTCATATATATTGCGTATATGTTTTAATATTGATCTACATTTTCATAAATATATATTTTTTATAGCACTGTTCTTTTTTTCTATCTTCTATAAGTATTTGTTACATTCATTTACTCCCCCACTTCGTGTCCTATATATCCCAAAGGTTGAATGGGAAATTATGCTGTAAGGCATTAAGTCCGTCTTTTGTATTAGTTTTTAAAAAGAAAAAAACATATTTTTTATTAAATAATTACATAGTAGTGTCAACTAATCGGCATTCGGCGCGCATGGTGGATTATGACTTGAAACATCCAAGCGATTTGCTATCGGAGATCTGTGCCCTGCAGTGGGAATGTTAGATATGTACATACGATCGATTTTAGCCAATAACATCCCACTGCAGGACACAGGCCTCCCCTAATAAAATCACTAGGAGATTTTGGCTCATAATCTCCACGCGGACCCACTGCAAATTGAACCTATGTATTTGTATATACATCCAAGTTAACATCATGCAAGCAAAAGGAATACGTATATAACAAATAAAAACAACAATAACAATAACAGTTAAAAACAATGCTAACAAATGATAGTGAAATAAACAACAAAATGCCTACTCCAAAATTAAATTCTGACTTGTGCCGCGCCTTTATTATTTTTCCACAATCATTGGCCGTGTAACGCGATACTTTCGTGGACAGCGTCCACAGTCCATTGCTTCCCAGCTTGCCCTACCCGTTTCCCAGGCTCGTTGACACATGTGTGCTGTGCCACCTTGTTCTTTGAGGTAGGTGCTTAAAAATCATTTGCAGTGAATCTTATTGCAAAGTTTTCTTATTTTTTAATTTAATAATACCAGCAGTGTCCGCGACTTCATACTAAACGTTAGAGTATGTGTGATTAGCTTGATTCCCGTGGGAACTTTATAATTGATCTGTATAAAAAGTACCCTAAATGTTACTTATAAATGTCACATAAGTTATAACATAACTTAATTGTTGTATGTACTCGTATATAACATAAGTGGTTTAGCGCATAATTATGCCAAGTTTCATTGAATCTGATTTCATTCTGAAATCTGTCCAGTGATTTTTGCCTGCGTTCAGAAGGCTAATTCCACAGCTCGTCCCAAAAAAAAAAAAATTTATTCATTATATCGTCCCAGTTCTCATTTATAAGTCGTTGTGATACTGTCGGGTATTTTTTTTTTAATTTATACATACATAGTCAAATCGAATGTCTATAAGGTCGGGGAAAAAGTTTCTTTGTATTTTATATACAAATTCAAGACAATTTTTTTAAAAGTTTAATTACTTATAATTATAATATATTAATTAATTATAATATATATGTGCCGTTTTGTTCTATAACTTGTTGCCATCTTGTTTGTAGGTAGTGACATGATCCCGTTGCTGTAGAAATTTTGTGATTTTTGGTCAAAAAATTGCGACAAGTAATTTTAATAGTCCTCTCTTGATGTTAACCTTACATTACCTAAAGAATTGGAAGGGAGAAACAAGTGGAAATCTGAGGACGCAAGAGCAGGGCTATATGGTGGGTGCATCAACACTTCCCAACCAAGCTCTCTCAATTTTTACTGAGTGGCCAAAGATGTGTGTGGTCTGGCATTATTATGATGAAAGACTACAGCCTTTCTGTTGATCAATTCCCGGCGTTTTTTCTCAATTTCTTGCTTTAGTCTCATCAGCTTTTGGCAGTAGAGATCCGAATCGATGATTTTGCCAGGCGGTAAAAGCTCATAATGAACGATGCTCTTCCAATCCCACCATACACACAACATCACCTTATTGCGCGTTAATCCGGGTTTCACCACAGTCTGTGGAGCATGGCCGCACTTCGCACTTAGACTGTGATCTTTTCCGCACGTTCTTGTCGTAAGTGATTCACTTCTCATCACCAGTGTTCAAAAATGGTTCGTTTTCATTGCGTTTTAACAGAGAATCGCAAACGAGTACACGGTTTATTAGGTTTCTTTCAGTGAACTCGTGTGGTACCCTAATATCGAGCTTTTTTTGGGAATCCAGATTTTTTCAAATGAGTCAAAACTGTTTTGTGGTCAATGCCCAGTTCATCAGCAATATCGTAACTACTTATGTATCGATCTTGCTGCACTTTTTCACAAATGACATCAACTTTATCGGTAACAGGGCGACCGGAGCGAACTGCATCTTTAACATTAAGATTTCCTGACTGAAAACGCTTAAACCAACTTTGTGCTACTCTTACTGACACTGCATTAGGTTCATAAACGGCACATTTTTTTTTGTGTTTGTTTGTTTTTGTTTTTGTGTCGCGGCTTGTGTGTATTTTTCCCTTGTTTGTAATAAACTTTAAAATGTATCGAATTTCTTCGTTAGATTCGTACAACAGTTCAATCAAAAATATTGGAACACAACTTCATACATACAAAATACGAAAAGGCTTTCTCCCCGACCTATTATTTTTGATGTTATTTAGTCATTATCCCTAAAATAATTAAATAATACCTTATTGATTGGTTATTCAGATAACCTTTTGGCGAAATATTGACCATTATTATTCATTCTTAATAGCAAAATATCCAAAAAATCAAAGAAAACTAAATCCTTGTAAAAATGCGCGATATTTCCACAACTGTGGGTCACTTAAAACCATAACAGTAATTTTTTATAAAAGTCCATTCCTAGATGTTGCGTTAAGACCTTCCAACATCCTATACTAATTTCTAGTCACGATGGCTATTTCATCGGCAAAATAAAGGTCTTTCGTCGAATGTGAACAACACCGTTCACATTGAATCCAAGTCCTTTCCAGTTCAACTCTCAAACGCGGGTGCAACGCGCAACTCCCAACGCGTTCTTGAAGAGTTTAGAAGATAGTATATTTCTTCGTCTTACCCTTCAGACGAGGACCAGCCTGTTCAGTTAGCACCTACTGAATTCAGATTGTCACGCTCGTACTATAATAGTACAGATCTCTCAGCACCTTGACATACCTCCAATCGTATTAATACTGCTGCGTGTAAGGATTATAGCTCGGGTTTCAATAGAATCGTAGGTTTTCTCGAAACACAGTCGACACATAGTCGATGGTTATACCTACTTTTTGATTAGTAGTAGTCGCAGTGATGCGGGACATATTGACTCGCAAAGCTCCTAACCCTTAGTAATAATAATTACTAAGGGTTTTACTAAAAACTATTACTAAAAACGCAAGGTAAAGTGGCGAGATCTTGTCAAGTTTCCGGACGAAGAAGACAGCATGAATAAATAATTATAACTACAAAACGCTAACAATTTACGATATCAATTTGAAACATGAAATCATTTAAAAAATGCATTAAAAACAAATATTGTCTGATGTGGCACGAGCTGTGGAATTAGCCGTCCAGACACACAAAAAGACATGAATTACAAACATTGTTGTTTTGCTATGTATCATTTGCAGTGTACACAGCAAACAATCATTGCAGTGGTAATTAGAATATTTTTTTTTTCAAAAAATATATCATGATTAGACGGCTTTGCTACGAATTTATTATACGTACCTACCTATTGATTTTTGAATAAGAACTAGAATTCTGAAAATTGAGAACAAGTAGCGTTGGACAGATTAATATTACAAAAAATATTTCAAACAATATTTAAATACATAAGTTAACTAATGTATGACAGGTAAATATAATGTCAGTTAGTGTAATCTACTTGTAATACTCATAAATTGTGAAATTGTGAAGAACCTTTGAATTAATAATTTCCATTAAATAAAATAAGTGTAAACACTTACTTTTAGGAACATGTTAGCACTGTTGGATAGGGACAAGTTTATTTGCTAATTTAGTTACGTAAAAGACATTACAAGCCGTAATCTAACCTGATCTAAGGCACACATCACATCAGCACAAATTAGGATTCACTGCTAAATACTCCTACAGCTCAGTTTTCCATTAAAGTGGGATATTCGCAGACCTTAACTAGCTCGAAGTTA
Source organism: Sesia apiformis (assembly GCA_914767545.1). Taxonomy (NCBI): domain Eukaryota; kingdom Metazoa; phylum Arthropoda; class Insecta; order Lepidoptera; family Sesiidae; genus Sesia; species Sesia apiformis. Next base: position 7,417,820 of record OU611958.1, read on the forward strand.
AAGCCAAACCACTCCCACACAATCACGACAATGCTTCACTAATTGTCTTTCTGATTGCAACTCTCCAATTAACCACATCAGGACGCTAACCGGACGAAATTGCCAATCAGTTAATGATTGTACCTATCTACATATAAGTATTACCGCTTTGGCAATGTTCCAATATGGCGCTTATTAATAGCCAAATAACACATAAATGAAGATATCCGTGGTATTGTTAGCAGCTAATAATTGGTAATCGATTTTATCAAATGATGAAATCGGCCTACAGAGATTCACGGGCACACACCCTTGATTTCACGGGCGCTCAGGCCAAATTCAGCGTAACGCTTCTTCTTCTTCTTCTTCTCAGCCCTTGGACGTCCACTGCTGGACACAGGCCTCCCCCATTGTCCGCCATTTAGACCTATCGGCAGCGACCTGCATCCAGCGGGTGCCCGCAACCTTTATGAGGTCGTCTGTCCACCTAGCAGATGGACGTCCTCGGCTTCGTCCGCCGGTGCGTGGTCTCCATTCGAGAACCCGTCTGCCCCATCGGCCATCGGTTCTTCGAGCTATGTGCCCTGCCCACTGCCACTTCAGCTTGCTAACCCGAGAGGCTATGTCGGTGACTTTAGTTCGTCTACGGATCTCCTCATTCCTGATTCGATCACGTAGAGAAACCCCGAGCATAGCCCTCTCCATAGCTCGCTGTGCGACAGTGAGCTTATTTATGAGGCCCATAGTCAGAGACCACGTCTCGGTGCCGTAGGTCATCACTGGCAACACACACTGGTCGAAGACCTTCGTCTTCAAGCACTGAGGTATTTTGGACGAGAAGACGCTGCGTAGCTTCCCGAACGCTGCCCAGCCGAGTTGGATTCGTCGATTGACCTCTTTCTAGAAGTTGGACCTACCTAGTTGGACCGTTTGGCCTAGATAGACGTACTCGTCAACAACTTCGAGAATCGAGTTCCCGACTGAAACTGGGGTGGGCACGACATGGACATTCGACATGATTTTCGTCTTGTCCATGTTCATTTTAAGGCCCACCTGTTGGGAAACTCGATTGAGGTCTCCGAGCATTGTGCTAAGATCCTCTAGCGATTCTGCCATGACCACGATATCGTCGGCAAATCGAAGGTGAGTGATGCATTCGCCATCAACGTTGATGCAGAGTCCTTTCCATTCCAGGAGCTTGAAAGCGTCTTCCATCGCATTGGTGAAGAGCTTCGGAGAGATGACATCTCCTTGTCTCACACCCCTCTGCAATGGAATCGGCTCCGTGCTCCCTTCCTGTACTCGGACTGACATGGTGGCGTTGTTATACAAACACTTCAACACTTCGATATACCGATAGTCAATATGGCACCGCTGGAGGGACTGTAGCACTGCCCAAGTCTCGATCGAATCAAAGGCTTTCTCATAGTCCACAAACGCTAAGCATAATGGCAAGTTATACTCCTCGGTCTTCTGTATAACTTGCCGCAGCGTATGGATGTGGTCTATGGTACTATAGCCTTTTCGGAAACCGGCTTGTTCGGGAGGCTGGAAGTCATCAAACCTGCGCTCGAGACGATTCGTGACAACCCTCGAAAACAGCTTATAAACATGGCTCAGAAGCGAGATGGGCCTATAGTTCTTCAACAAGGTCTTATCGCCTTTCTTGAAGAAGAGCACCACCACGCTTCTGTTCCATGCCTCCGGCGTAATACCTTCGAGCAAGACGGAATTAAAGAGCTTCTGAAGGACTTTCAGTACCGGTGTTCCACCCGCTTTCAGAAGCTCTGAAGTGATTCCGTCTTCACCCGGCGCCTTGTTGTTTCTAAGCTGTTTGAGGGCCATCCTAATCTCGTACAGGCTGATGTCCGGGATGTCTTCGGTATAGTGTCGGGTCAACTTGGCTCTTGGGTCTTTGGCCAAGTTGCCAACAGGTTTAGCGACCGAGGTATACAACTGTCCATAGAACTTCTCGATCTCCCTCAGTACCTCTTGTTTGTCGGAAGTGACACTGCCGTCCTCCCTCTTCAGCTTCGTCAACTGGCTCTGCCCAATAGATAAGTCTCTTGCGAACACTTTGGAGCCTTTATTCCGCTCTATCGTCTCCTTAATACGATTAGTATTAAAGAGACGGATGTCGTGTCGCAAGGACTGGTGAATCCGTCTATTGAGCTGCCGATATGCTTCCGCGTCATCAGGAGTCTGCAGTGCCATCGAACGTCGTTCCGCCAAGAGGTCGAGGTTGTGCTCGGTGAGCTTTTGGGGTCCATCTCTTCGACGATGTCTGAAGAATTTAGACCCCACCGTATGGACAGTTTCTACCAACCTGTTGTTGATATCGTCCACTGCAACGCAATCCTCTAGGCAATCGAAGCGATTTGACAATTGAAGCTGAAAGCTTTCGGGGTTTTGTATGTGGGCAGCAGTAGGTCGGAGCGTAGACTTCATCAGGCGGGACCTTTCCAACTTGACGTTTATATTCAATGTGCCTCTAACCATTCGGTGATGACTACCGGTTTTCACCCTGTGGATCACGGAGACATCATTGAATATTTGTCTCTTTGTGGCCATAATGAAGTCTATCTCATTTTTAACGGAACCGTCGGGGCTCATCCAGGTCCACTTCCTATGAGGCGGCTTCTTGAAGAAAGAGTTCATCATAAAGAGTCCCTCTTTCTCAAGAAAGTCGGCCAGCCTCTGGCCCCTCTGGTTCCGATGCCCACATCCAAATTGCCCCACTCTCAACTCATCGTCGCCTCTTTTGCCCAGTTTCGCGTTGAAATCCCCCATAACAATATTGTAGTGTGTTTTCGAAGCATGTATGGCTCTACTAATGTCCTCATACAATGCTTCCACTTCGTTATCCGGGTGTGCCGAGGTCGGTGCGTAGACCTGTATGACCTTCAACGAATATCTCTTGGATATTCTGAGTATAAGGTACGCGACCCTGTTCGACACACTCGTGATGGCTATAATATTATTTACGAGGGACTTGTGGACGATAAACCCGACACCACCTTGGGACTGCTGGTCGCCCTCCCGGTAATAGAGCAAGTTGCCGGACTTCAGGGTTATCGTGTCCTCCCCCTCTCTTCGGATTTCTGATAACCCCAATATATCCCAGTGCAACTTGCCTATCTCCTCTTCCAGCTCAGCGATCTTCTCGTCTATCCTCAAAGTGCGCGTGTTGTAAGTCACCAGTGACAACCTACGTCGGTAATCCATTTTGAAAGCCCTGGTCGTTCGACGGTGGAATCCCGCCCGGAGATTCTTAGCACCCCTGGCTCCAGCGCTCGACCAGCGCCCGTCGTCCACGCCGGTGTTGCGACTGGAGCCGCCGGGAACTTGGGGCCGTTTTACTTTTTCTGCCATAGGGTGGGGCGGGGGGGGGGGTGGACCGTAACCCGCCGCGCTGGACCAGTGCGTGGTGGCGGGTCGCCAGAGCCTCGTTCGTTGGTCGGCAGGGTGCACCACGAGCCGGTGAGGTTGGCTTGGGTCCCAGAGATGTAGGTTGGGACCCCTTACACCCCATACTAGCGTTACTTAGCGTAACGCTAGAACACGAGTATTCATTTGATATTTTTGTAAATACGGATAAGGCAACCGTAGTTGATTTATTACGTATCTTTATGGAAGATATAAACGATCCATATTAAAAGCCAGTTGCAATTATTCCAATACCTAACACGCTGAGGCTTTTATATTTCTACAAACATTCTGAAGTAGGTAGATATAATATAAGTACAGGAAATGCGGTTTGCCTCCTTTCTCTTAAAAAATGAGAATAACTGGTGTTAGCTTCAGTTTTCAACGTATAACAATTATCACTTGAATAAGCAGAGAAGAAGAAAGAAAGAAAACCTGCTGTTTCGAAGTACGGTACTTTTCTTTAGAAGAAAGAAAACCTATATACGTTAACGAATACTTCTACATATTCGAACTTCACTTATTCGCTTTAAATAAATAAACTGCAAACCTTCACTAAAACGTCAAACATCTCTAATAACAGCTAAGTTGAGTTCAGTAGTGTATGAGGTCTGATATAACAACAACTATTGACATCGAAGTACATATATTTAATCTTACTACCAAGAACCACAATGTGGATCAATGTGGGATTAAGACGATCTGGCATCCTACTATTTGGGGATTTGGGGTCCTACCAGAAAATTTTATTGCAGCAGACGGCACTAATGTAACCTGAGGTCAAATATCTTCCAAAATACATACATACATTTGTATCCTTTGCTAATGTTTTTGGTGTTAAAAATTATCGAAAAAGTATATTTATAGAAAACATTTCTTGCGAGACCATGAACGTTTGCGTTCATGGGGATAATAAGCTATGGAGCTAATGAGGATAATAAGCTACCGAGCGGTTGTTTTTGCAAAATGCCGGCTATTCGTGTTTATTAAATAACAAAATATAAAATATACGTTTTTCTCTTTGCAGGTCAAAATATAACTATATTTTTTCATCGGTAAGTAAGCGCAGATTTCCATGTTGATTGAAATAACACTGAAGATCAACAGCACATCCTAGGCCCTCGCATCTCGCTGACGTTGACGTTGGTTGATGTTTTGTGGTATAGAGTTAATTAGAAAAAAAACAAACTCATACTGTTAAAAATATTTTTCAATTTCATTACAAGTTTTAGTACATTTATGAGCTTGAGAACATTTGAGATGAGAAGTTATCGCTATCTTTGTCACTCACGTGTATATAATAATACTACCGTATTATCACTAATACGTATTATCACTTTAATAAAACACTAGCGTGGTACTTTTCTATCTTGTGACTAACACCTAATGTGATTATTATTGTTGTTAAAATTATTTTATATTTATTTTATCATAATATAGTTCTTTATTAAATTTCAACTGGTGTCACTCGGGGAAAGGGTTGTGCAGAAAAACAGCGCTGAATTGGTACTAAAATAGTGCCCTTTCACCATTATACTGACGAACAATTCCTTCTGCTGCAATGAGTACATATATAATTGTTGCAATTTAATGCTTCTAATTTTAAATACATATATGTTTCCCGTGGCAATTAGAGATTTATTTATTTCAAAAAAATTTCATTACGTTCCACATATGTTAGTAAAAAATGGAATTATAATCTAGTGTCAGTACTGCCGGCGTGTAGCGTGATCCAACGGGCCAGCTTCGGTGTTCGACATTGTTGTTTTCAATTGACTGTATTTGTGAGTTCAGGACAAAGGTTAGTGTGTTTGTATATAATGAAAGAGGGTTTACTTGTAATTTCTTCTGTATTTGCTTGTTTTATAACTATGTTTTTAAAATACGTATGTATTTTTAAAAGTATTTATGTGAATATTGAACAATAGGCAAGTCCCACCTAGCCGCAAGCGTGCTCAGTGGATATTTTGATTTCACATCGATTTCTAGTGTCACAAGCTATTTAATTATATACTATTTTAAGGGTTCGGTGCTGTTCTTAGTTAGTTGTCTATTCAGTTGGGTTGCGTGTTCGTATGTTACATTGAGACACTTAAAAATATCCTCCAAATAACTTATTTTACATGAGTTATACAGAACGGTGAGCGAGAGTCGACTGGAGGTAGCAGGGGCGTACGGTGCCTCTTAGCCTCTACTGCTGAGTTAACAAAACACTGTGTCTAACATTCGACACCGTGTCGACACTGTGTCCCTTACGGTATCATTTAAGAAAGATCAAATATCCTAATGCAGGCACTGTTATAACATCAGCCAGAACACTTAGGTAATGTTATGGGACGCCTTGTTACTTATCCCAAAAAGTACAGTCACCATTAAAAGAGATTACATACAACCAGATTAAGCCCGGCGTTTTAGCGAGCTTCTGTACGAAAATCGGTGTTAATTGACATCTGTTACGTTCGATTGACGCTTCCACGTGAGTAATCGGTTTAAGAGACTATTATTTGCGAGTTCCATGGGTTTGGGATTAATTAATGAATGAAAAGGGTCAGAGCGGTTACTAATTTCGTATAGATTGGATTCGAATATGTTCAATCGGAGGGGCCGCGGTTTGTTTATTCCGTTCCCGAAGTATTACGCAAAAGGATGGAATTGGAAACGGGAGCTATAGACAATTTAAATGTTCATTCACACGTAAATGTTACATTTTGTGGGCTAATAATTTTTATGGCAGACAGGCAAGCGGTCTAACATTACCGAAAGTTATTTGTTACTACTTATGTCAATTATGTCACTGAGCCCTTGATCTTCCGCTGACCTTTGAATTCCGTTCAAAATGAATCTATAAAAAGTTTCCCAAAGATAAGGACATCATATAAAAGATTACATAGGCCACAAAGGATATATTGTACTTGTATTAGCCTATAACGTTGCACTGCAGGTCACAAGCCTCCCCTAAATCACTGGGGGTTTAGGGCCGTACATCTAGCCACATATATTTAGACTCTACTGAACTACCCGTGTCGGGAACTATGGTCTATGATAATAGATCTATGGTAACTGTCACAGGTACGGTATGTGATTCCTCGATGTGAAGGACATAAGAAGAGCTTCCTAAGACTCCGTAATTGTGGCATTGAAACAAACGATTATTTAAAATCATAAGAAGTATTATAATAACAAGACATTAGGCCTGCAAACTACCAAACTATCGGAAAATGCTGTTAACTACAACAAGAGCAGCTTTATTCAAAATTATTCTCTATTTTCGTTTTGACGATAAAAATAACAAAAGGTTTCAAAAGCAAAAAAAAATGAAACTTATAAATAGTTACTAAATCGGTCTTGAAGGCGTATAATAATCACGAAACGTTGAGTAGGAATAAAAGGTATTACAAATAGTACTTACTTACAAAGGTTTAATCATATCCCCCTTTACACATAAAGATTCCATTGCTAATATCAAACAGAAAAAGCCTAGGTAATTACACTAACCATCCAATACCTTATCTTCTTTAGATTACCGCTATCACAGTATATAGGAGATCAGTGTGTAGCTTTTACTATATGCAGCACGCTAGAAAAGTAAATCGATTCATTAGTAAAAACAGAATAGTAGGTTATCTTCATATCTGTAAATGCAAAAGTTGTGATAACATGTTTGTGTGAGCACCGTCTGCATACAAATCCCACTAAGTATGCAGGCCCCGTTTCGTACACCACAGACCACGGAATGTATAAAATCGCACATCTTTACTCAGACTATGTTTAGTCGTATAAACTTCACTGCGAATCGAAAGTATCAGATGGTTAGCTGGCTCTGACATCTGAACATAGCAAGCTGTTAAGTTAGATAGTTATTAGTTTTAATAGTGTGAACCATACCATACCATCCGCCTGTGCCTCTCGACATATGACTAGGACTCTCTCAAGAACCGTCACTTTTTCTTTATTATTTACGATCTACATATAAGTACATTTCATATTATAGTTACAAATGACATTAAAAAACCGAATTAGGTTTGTCCTAATGTCATTCCCTCAGAAGTTGACATAAGTATCTATCATAGATCAACTAGTATTTACCATGACATTACAAATAAGTACGAGTATAACAAAGGTAGGACTAAAAAGAAAGTCATTATTGAAAACACTTAGTATGGTATTCCGCTAAGTAGTCCGCTCTTCTCATCCAGCCACTGCCGTCGACTTTCTTCAAGTTGTCAGTCCATCCGACCGTATGTCGTCCCACGCTATGCGATGGAACTTACTTTGTTCTAACTTACAAGATTCCACACTGGATCCTTCAGTACACTAGGAGTATCCATGCCGCCGCGTGCTTAGAAGCGGTTTCATTAAGCCGAGGTGTGAATATTACCAGCTTAACAGTGCATAAGTCGGTTTGTTCGCCCAACAATGTTTCCGCCTACTGCAGGCAGACGTGATTATCGTAAAAAATAAGTGCTGTATAACCCCGATGTTTGCAGTCTTTTTTCATTTGAAACACGGTTATAAAATTATTTATCTAACTAAACAAAAAGTAAAGTGAAGAATTTCCGGTGCTGAAATGTTTAAAGAATTTTGTAGCCAGTAACTACTGAGGGGTAGGTACTATTATATTAGTATTTACTTAAATGGGTATATTTACTATGTTATTGATTAATAAAATATTTATGTTATTGTTATTGCATTGACTTTTGGTAATTTTGATATGAAATAATGTTATTGTAAACCCGGACCATATTATATATTTATTTATTTCCTCTATATGCACTGATTGCACTTTATTGTACTGACACGGACTTAATGCTATAAGGCATTCTATACCAATCGACCGTTGGTTGAATGTGAAAAAATAAAGTGGATGCAGGAGAAATTAAACAGTAAAGCTTAATTCATCTGTATAATTCATAATAATAAGAAAATAATACATTGACTACTATTTACTTATGCGATATAATATATAAATGTAATACTTATAATACATACATATAATATAGATATAGAGAAAAAAGGAGAACAATACCGTTATTTCTGTAGATTTCGGAGATAGTGTTCCCAAAGCTTTCTCTTGAGGCTGTTATTATTGACCTTGTGTTAATAGGGAGCGAGTTCCAGAGTGTTGTTGCCTGTGCGGTGAAGGAATTGGTCATGAAACGAGTGCGATGAGAAAAGACATAGAGTGTAGAATTTTCAGCGGAACGAAGATAACGGTCATGAAAGTCCCTCTAAAACTGAAACTTACTTTTCAGGTATTCAGGCGAACGTGGATCGTATAAGATAGAAAAAAATGTGCAAAGCATTCTGACACAGCTGCGTTGTCTGATGGGCAGCCATTTAAGCTGAGAACAATATGAGGATATATAATCATATTTACGAAGTCCGTAAATAAAAGAAATACATTTGCTGATAAGTGATAACACGATCCAATTTGCTAAGAAAATCTGTTTTTTTTTTATAGAAAAAAGGCTGCAGACGAACATACAATCCATACAACATACAATGAGCATACAACGAGCAGCCTGGTTGACATCAGAGTAACAAACATCAGCGTAGTCAGTAACCGATAGCAAAAGTGACTGCACTAGTAGAAGCTCAGTGGCGGTCGGAAACAAATCTTTAAATTAATATAAGGATCGTAGTGAGCAGATAACCTTTCGACACACTTCATTGATATGTGCGGCCCAGATCAGCTAACTGTCAATGATTAATCCTAATTTTTTAACCTGAGAACAGTAGAGAATAGGTATATTGTTAAAGTGAACTGATGTAACAAAAGCCAGATCTCACTTGACTATCTTACGAAAAATTATTTTTTTTTATTAGCCTTTGTTTGTATCCCACTGTTATGCAAAGGCCGTCTTTTATACCTCACCGTTCGATTAACGCCACGCTCCGCAAAGTCCTGTGGTATGCATCTAAGTCGTATAAATATTATGTTAATAAAACTTTCTTTTGCATCACATGTTAGGTACTTCATTTGACGACCGATGAGCTCAGTTAGTAGTGACTCTGACTGTGCAAAAGGTCCCGTGTTCGATTTCCGGTCGGACAATCGTTTGTATAAAGACAAATGTTTATTAGAATGTGGGTGGTTGTGATAGTCTATTTGTGTGTCTTTAGATCCACGACACAGGGGATCGTAATGTGATCCATTGAGTGTGGAGTTATTTACTTTAATAAACAAACACATATTAACGTTAAAACCAATACACAAAAGTTTCTAAAGCTGTGGGCTACGCACTTACGCACTTAAGACACTTACGCAGTTCACACATTACATATATTTTTATATATTTTCCATAATTTATTCCATATAACCCTAGAAATATACCTATTCGTTTTTGAACTCCACTCTTCATTACCTTTCATATAATACCCCACCTCAACACGCTATGTTTAAGATAGAAAAAACCTCGAGTTTATTTTATTAGTTTACCAAAATACTTTATGACCAAAAGAACTTTATGTCAAAAAGACCTTATATACCTTATGATACTCGGGTAGTCAAGATGAATAGAATGACACCTCATTTGTTGAGATCAGACTAATAATTTAGACTTTGTTGTGGAATTACATAGGCGGGAAAATTCAGAATCCATCCTTTTTTGGCTTCGCCGTAGTCGATAATGAATAATGAATGCCGTAGCCGTCGATAATGAATGCCGTAGTAGTATAATGAAAGTCGATTATTTTCATGAAATATGAACTGCACATCGAAGCAAGTTTTCGAAAACACATTTGCCTCAATTAAAATCAACTAAAATTTTGAGAATGTCTGTAAGTCATACGCCTCTTAAATAAACAATTCACTTAGAATTAGTTGCAAGTGCATAATTCGTGAGACTAAGTTGACTCGTTATATGGAAAGGGGACACCCAGTGGAACGGAGGAAGGAAGCAAGCGGTCTCATGTTTGTTAACCAACGGAATTTGGTACAAAGCGGTGATGCGTGGCGGTTGACATCGGATAATTATGAAAATGATACCTATCAATAGATCATGAATGGTATCTCTCACGAGGTCTGTGTGTATTAATTTTTAGTATCATTGATAAATTTGTTGTAGTTTAGTCTCAACTGACAATCCCGAAAACTGTAGCTTGTCGAAGCTGACGAAAACATGTAGCTTGTGACTTAGACCATCATCTAACAGCGAATGTTCTATCAACACCAGAGGAGCTTCTCAACAAAGGCTCTGTGCTAAAGGATACACCGAGCGTTAAAATACGCTTTGTTGACTTAACACATGTTAGAATTTGTCTTGTTTTAGACGTGCTAGATTTTGAATGCTTATTTTGCAGTCATCATGTTCCTATTGAACCTATTGTAGACCTTTTCAAACATATTATGATTTTAGTTGCATTTTGTACAAACAAAAGAACAATTACACGAAAGACAGACAGTACCTTAATTGAAATTTTTATATCGATACTTGTCAGTTCGTACTTATTTCGATTCGTATCAGTTTTCTTTTTAATAGGCAAAGTTAGTCGAGTTAATAGAGAAACTTTGTTAAAGCTAGCTCGCTTCAATGCTAGCATTGCAGAAATTATTTTTAAATCATCGCTTTAAACTACAAAACTATAATTACAATCGATTCACATCCATATTCGACATTGTAATTCGAGTCCATTTATTTCCTTATTTGTACCGTCTTTTACACTTGTTAAACGTAACTCACGTACAGATAATACTACAATGAGGCATACAAATTATTGCTTGTGCCGACGCGTATATTTCTCTGAAATAAAAACCACGTAATGTGATTTCGTATTAAACCTAAAACACGACTTTATTATTGAGAAAGTAAGGCTTGGAATATTTGATTCCGGTTGGTGGTTGGAGTCGTTTTCGCTTTCGCTTTGAGGTCAGTGGACGGCGAATAACTCGCTAAGACATGATCATGACTGGTGGGCTTATACTCCACACCTCGTTACGTGTTAACAGGCACATTCGCTCACGAAGTTATGTTTATCCAGCGAACTTCAAAATGCCCTGCGCCAACACTTATGACGAAACGTTGAAACGAAACGTGATAGGGTAAGTCGATTGATTTTCAACATCGTCGCGAAGTACGTATCTCAGGCTTTGTTATCACTTCCTAACAAGTTGCAAAAATTCAAATTTGTATATATATTGTTTAATTAAAAATTTTATTGTCGAAAGAAACAGCGATATCCACAGTCTAGTTAATTACATCCGCTACAGTAAGCAGATTTATCGACGACGTTAATTGAAGGGATACGTCATTTGTTTTTCTTCAAAACATAACAAACCTTGGTTTTATAACCTCATTTCAAATATAGGTTGCTTTTGATGAAATTTTATTACGATTTTAGCTAGAACCACATTAATAGGTGACTAAGGTAATTTATTAAGTTCACGGAATGTCAGGTCGTTAAATCTTTGTACATTGACATATGATTCTCAAACAACTACTTTTAGTAAGCTTACAATGGAGAAGGCAAGTTTTATATAGGGGTGAAGCGTTCGCTTGTTAAAATTTTATCAATATTTTATTAATACATTAACTTTCTTTTCTATATTACACATATTTCTAGTCATCTCTGTGTTTGACCTGAGTTTCTTGAGAATATGTTAATACAGATATTTCTGGTAACACATAATTAAGTAGGTAATGTTTATGAACATCAATTTACTCGTAGCTCATTGTCCAGATTGACACATGATCGACGTGTTCACAAAACATCGCTCCTCGCCAGCTTTTAACCTCGTTTAGTTCCAGAGTTAGAACGTTTGTTACAATACAATCTGTTAGCCATTGTCGACTTTGATGTATTGTTATTAAACTCCAGCGGATTCATTCGATGTGTGTTCCGATTTGTTCAGTTTCTTCGATTTTTTCTTGGAAAATATCCTTTCTTTTCTTAGCAGTCCTATATTTGTCGATAAATCAATAATAAAGATCCCTTTGTTTCAGGGGCATTCTTAATAAATTACACAATAAAAGAATGATTTATTGTGAACATAATAAAATAATACATCAGGTTTTTAGAATTATCTGTAAAAATTTGCTTCTTCTAATTCCACTAGGAAAGAGAATATGATTAATATCCATAAAATAATTGTCTAATAAAATGTCTTCTTTTCTTAGAAAAACACGAATTCTAATATCAGATTTGAATACACTGTGCACTGGGCGTATTATACCTACTAATATTGCTTTATTGATGGACTTTGCGAAAAATATCACAAGAAATTCTCTACACAAGCACGGCCGCTTAGGGATATCAATCTTCAATACATTGATGCCTAAACTACTTACGAAGTGGATGATAAACGGGCCTTTATGTTTCGCGCGAAGAGTGTTATTTTACTGCTCTATAAATGAAGATAAGATTACTGCTTGGACCCCTATTTATCCGTCAGCGACTATGCCAAAACACGTAGGTAGGTATATCTTTTCTTCCTTACATCGACGCAAAATAAAAATGTACTTAAATGATGCCTAAACGCCCAGAACATCTGGCTTGTACAAAAATGTAATTTGTAGTACAGTTACACTACAGGTAATCACCGCTCTTTATTACATGTTCTTGTACAAAAATATCTACTTTATTTTATTTATTTATTTAAACTTCAAAGCACAATAATATACAACAGGCGGACTTAAAGCCATACGGCATTCTCTACCAGTCAACCATCAGCATAAAAAGGATCGAAGGTGCAGTGCAATTAGAAAATAGCACAAAAAAATGTAACATAATAATACGCAAATATACTAATAAATATACACATTCATAAATGTATTTATAATACCTATATATGCATAAACACATACATAATATGATACATACCTACACCAAAATGAAACAGAAAACTGTGGAGAAGATGAGGTGACAAATTAAATCACTAACTCTGAAGCAAATAATGTAACCGAAGCAATCTTTTAAATTTATTTTTATTGGTGGCTTTCTTATGTAATAAAGAGTTTTAATTACCTAGGGTTATCACTTTTGAGGCACTTTTGTGAGATCATGAAGTCGAATCCCTGTGCACTGGGTACCACTGAGTTTGTACATTTTTCAATTACCACTACGATGAAGGGAAACATCGTAAATATTTAAAAATTAAGTAACTATTTGGGACATCTGTAAATCCACCATACGGACTGGGCCCCCGTGGTACCCGCCCCATCTCCTCGAGGACAATTGTGAAGAATAATGAGATGGGGCAAACTCCCCATCCCGTTATACTTTCCAACATACCGGTGATGTGCATGGGTAACAGTTTCCACTTATCCCCAGGTGGACTACATGCTCGTCTGCCGACTTCTTCCTATAGAAAAAAAAACTCCCGTGCATTTTTCCAAAGGCACCGGGCAACATTTATATCAGTATGTATCGCTGTTGCCCACGGGCAACATTTATATCAGCATGTATCGCTGTTGCCCACGGGCAACATTTATATGAGCATGTATCGCTGATGCCAACGGAAAACATTTTCTACTTGGTGGATAGTCTGCTCTTCTGCCACCTCTTTTTCTATAAAAAATACTATTATTATGTATATATATCTAAATAAATGTATAAAAATGAAACAGAATACAACAAATTACAAAAGATTTCCTCAAATACAAACGAGTATGGGCCCGTTTCGAAATTTATCTTACAAACTTGACGTTTTAGAAATTTTCCGCTTTTCCTTTCAGACCTTGGATCAATGTACCACAAAGCTGGCATCCTGTGGGATTAAAGCATGCTGATGAGACGTTGAGGTCAGGAACAGTTATACGTTCGTGGAACATATGAAGCGTTTGTGGGCATAAATCAACTCGGCGTAGAGGGCTTGGGTAAAGTACAATGTGCCAAGGTAAAAGTGTTAGCGTGAAATATTTATAATGCAGATGGAAGTAGAACAAAAGCCAGATTCCTTAATTATGGTGGCCTTCAATATTTTTGTTGAGATTTATTTTAATTGATTACTTAATTATGGGATTGCATTGTTTAATGAATCACAATTTCATTATTGTAAAATTTTAAGTTGTTAAAAAAATGTTGTTGACAAAGTACTTTGAAACCTGAGTGTACTCGGAAACCAAAACGGAAGAGTATTTGACAGGGTATGAATGTATGTATATATGTATGTACATATTATGTATGCATCGATGCTACACCGTAGCATCGATGATGTTACATCACAGGATCGATTTATACAAATAAGGTGTCGATCTATTTCTCTTGATTACTTGAGTGACATGATTTACTTTTTAAATAAATCCAGAATGGCGACTGTAATTATAAATGCTATTTCAGTGTGTAGTATATTATGTAAATGAAGAATCTTAAAGCTTATTTGAAACCTTATAGGGAAATTTTACCAATTAATTCTGTTACGCTAAAGATTTCCTGGAAGAAATCGATGTAGCGATAAAACGACTTTTTGTTTACTTACCATAACATACCGTCAGTCTATGTCTCTCCACTGCTGAATATAGGTCGCTCGCTACCAAATACGATCTTTGACTCTTCTCATTCAGCTACCACCGGAGGACTTCTTCAAGTCGTCGCTCCAGGTGGCCGGGGACGTGTCCTACACTGCGCTTCACGGTACGTGGCCTCCATTCGAGAACTCGGTTACATTCGAGGACTTCATGAATACATTTGTAAGTATACCTATTTATTTAAATTGTTGTATCACAGTTTGTATATCTGTTTTCGGTACACAATAGAATGTACACATCCCGTCCGAAAGTAATACACATCAACTATGATCGGCTCGCTCGGTTTTGTAGAGCGTCGTCTCTGTCGTGTGCCGTTATCAAAGCTAGCCGATAGTCTCTTTCTAAAGGCCGATGCGTATTACTTTCGGCCAGGAAGTGTACTTATTTAATTCCCGTTGACGTTCACTTTTTGTACCAACCCCTTGTTTTGCCTCCGGAGCTTGTTATCTACCGTCTTGCGGGAATTCCTCAGCCTTCATTACAGTTTTCGTCTAACATTACATAGGGATAATAAACAACCTTCAATAGCCCCTTGGAAATGACTGCCCTTTAATAGGAAGTGCACAGTTGGTTTTGCTATTCTGCGGTTTTGGGTTTCCGATTTATGGGAGTTATACAACCATTAATTAGAGTCACGGAATTCCCATAAGAAATTGAATTGTTTATTCAAATTTTTATGAAAGCAATAAACAGATTTGAGGTGGATATCATATTCTTTAGGGGAATTCTAGACTAATAGATTACCGAAACTCATAACAGATAACCATAACCGTAAACGTAACCTCCACGGGCCTCCTTTCGCAGATTATCTTCTACATAAGGGATGGCCTTAAAATGCCACACTGGCCAAGCGGGATGGCGAGTTCACTGTGGAGTTGGGCTTGTGGTAGGGGCTTTATCATCTCTTAATCGCCTTGTACGACACTCAGGTGAAGAGATAGGAGTACTTTTCTAAAGCCGCCCGACACTATACGGCCAGATAGATAAAATTGCATTAAAACAAAAATTTAAAGCAATGATTACAAAACAGAATCAATAGACAATAAATAGACAACACTTTATTCCGACATACACTAACACACATACAATATAAATATCACAATA
Source organism: Sesia apiformis (assembly GCA_914767545.1). NCBI lineage: Eukaryota > Metazoa > Arthropoda > Insecta > Lepidoptera > Sesiidae > Sesia > Sesia apiformis. Next base: position 7,433,794 of record OU611958.1, read on the forward strand.
ACAATGTAAAAAAAACAAAAGAAAAAAACAATGTAGACAATAAGAAAAACAATAGAAAACCAGAAACATTAAAAAAAGATACAAGAAATAACAAAAATAAATAAATAAAAAAAATAAAAAATGACACATTGCTAATTCATGCATGCGTGTATTGCGATGCTGGAAATGGTCTCCAACTCAGCATAATGCTGTGACTCAGTGTCAGTCACCAAAAGGTGGTGTCAGGCACGAACAAAAGTATATTATTTAATAAATTAGTAACTAAAAAGTCATATTAAATTAAAGATAAATTTATAATGTATAATCAATCAAATTAAAAGTAATCAAATGAAAGAAATATATATATATGAGTACATAATATGTAAGGTGTTGACAAATACGAAGAATCAGAAGGTCTTATCCCTTTATAGCACAAGCTCTTCAAGACATCTCTTCCAAACATAATAAATGTTATACGGTCAATTTTCAAACTGTATTCTAGGCTTTTGATAACGTCCTATTACAGGACCACCTGTCTCTCATTAATGCAAATAAAGAACTATCAATTATGTGGTCTCTCACACTAATTATAATTTCTTATAAAATTTTAATACAGTAAAAATTGATATTCTGAAAAAAGGAAGACGCATTTTTCAAATCATTTCTACATACATTCAAAAATTACATATCTATTGAACGTGTACAATCGAACTACTTAAAAATGTATTTTTCGGAAAAAAATGTTGCATTAGCGGTATTGGTTTCCGATCGACGATATGTATATAATTGCTAAAAATCAAACTTCGGAAGACAAATCAAATAGTATACCAAATTAATACAAGAAGCACTATTAATTTATAGGGATTTTAAAGATAACTTTTGAGCGATCACACCATTCTAGAAATTTAAAAATATCCCTCGATACATTCAATAGATAAATTAAATTTCTGTTTTGTATAAGTACTTTTAAGTGCAGGAGTACTTGTGTTTTAGATGGATTTAAAATGTTGTATGAGTATATTGTAATTTTATTTAATGTTACATTTCTCTGTAAATGACTACATGAAAAGACATTTCTCATATCAAAACTAGAATGTTAAACTAATTGGAATACTAAAGAAACAAACAATCAGAGCCAAATAAGAGTAATAATCATACTTGATTTATATATGAACAATAATCAAATCTGAAATCCCTTTGATAGAGACTATAGAACTTTTCAAAATCACTGAATGTCATATAGCGAATGTTACTTACTCATTCGAACTTCAGAACTTGAAGTCAGATTATGAAACTCGCAGGTAGCGTAAAAGTTTTCGAAAAACATGTTCTGTGATTTGAGCCAAAATTATTTTCCCGTATGAGTTGGCAACAGATTATAACTTTCTGAAGTTTAGAAATTATCTTCGAGTAATATGTTGCATAGAGGAAGTTCTCTAAATCTCAGAGTCTCGGTCGATGAACATTACACAAACACGCTATTACAATATCTAAAATACTTGACATGTTCGGATTTAATGTCCGTTAGAGATTTAGATTGAGGTAGGATTACTGGGTCCTTGGTCGACTGGTTACGAGGTTACTGGGTCGACAAGACCTTGTTGAAGAACTATAGGCCCATCTCGCTTCTGAGCCATGTTTATAAGCTGTTTTCGAGGGTTATCACGAATCGTCTCGAGCGCAGGTTTGATGACTTCCAGCCTCCCGAACAAGCCGGTTTCCGAAAAGGCTATAGTACCATAGACCACATCCATACGCTGCGGCAAGTTATACAGAAGACCGAGGAGTATAACTTGCCATTATGCTTAGCGTTTGTGGACTATGAGAAAGCCTTTGATTCGATCGAGACTTGGGCAGTGCTATAGTCCCTCCAGCGATGCCATATTGACTATCGGTATATCGAAGTGTTGAAGTGTTTGTATAACAACGCCACCATGTCAGCCCGAGTACAGGAAGGGAGCACGGAGCCGATTCCATTGCAGAGGGGTGTGAGACAAGGAGATGTCATCTCTCCGAAGCTCTTCACCAATGCGATGGAAGACGCTTTCAAGCTCCTGGAATGGAAAGGACTCGGCATCAACGTTGATGGCGAATGCATCACTCACCTTCGATTTGCCGACGATATCGTGGTCATGGCAGAATCGCTGGAGGATCTTAGCACAATGCTCGGAGACCTCAATCGAGTTTCCCAACAGGTGGGCCTTAAAATGAACATGGACAAGACGAAAATCATGTCGAATGTCCATGTCGTGCCCACCCCAGTTTCAGTCGGGAGCTCGATTCTCGAAGTTGTTGACGAGTACGTCTACCTAGGCCAAACGGTCCAACTAGGTAGGTCCAACTTCGAGAAAGAGGTCAATCGACGAATCCAACTCGGCTGGGCAGCGTTCGGGAAGCTACGCAGCGTCTTCTCGTCCAAAATACCTCAGTGCTTGAAGACGAAGGTCTTCGACCAGTGTGTGTTGCCAGTGATGACCTACGGCACCGAGACGTGGTCTCTGACTATGGGCCTCATAAATAAGCTCACTGTCGCACAGCGAGCTATGGAGAGGGCTATGCTCGGGGTTTCCCTACGTGATCGAATCAGGAATGAGGAGATCCGTAGACGAACTAAAGTCACCGACATAGCCTCTCGGGTTAGCAAGCTGAAGTGGCAGTGGGCAGGGCACATAGCTCGAAGAACCGATGGCCGATGGGGCAGAGGGGTTCTCGAATGGAGACCACGTACCGGCGGACGAAGCCGAGGACGTCCATCTGCTAGGTGGACAGACGACCTCATAAAGGTTGCGGGCACCCGCTGGATGCAGGTCGCTGCCGATAAGTCTAAATGGCGGACAATGGGGGAGGCCTATGTCCAGCAGTGGACGTCCAAGGGCTGAGAAGAAGAAGAAGGATTACTGGGTGCATATTTATTACCTGAAATTGAATAGATATAGCCGTATGTTATCGGCCAGCTTAGAATAGCATCACTCCATCTCTTCCTATGGATGGGTGTCTTGAAGGCGACCAAGGGATAATAAAGCAGCTACCACAAGTGCTGAGGAACCTCTGACCACCTCTGAGAGAGTGGACTCGCCAACCCTCTTAGCCAATCTGGCGTTTTAAGCCATACAAACCTCATGTACATGACAATGTGCTCGAAGAGGTTCGTGTCCACTAGTTGACGATATAACGGATGTAATAGATACATTGTCATTCTGAACTGATGTTGGCACATATCGCGGATGTCTATGGACGACAGTATTCACTTACCATCAGGTGGACTGTATTCTCGTCTGCAGCTTTTCTTCTATAAAAAACACGTATCATGCTTTGTACCCGAACAACCTATATATATATATATACAAGATTGTATAAATCTTTATACTAAATACCGAATGATTTAATTTGAAAGTTGGCGATATCACGGTTATGTAAAAATATTACTGAAAATCATTATGTAAGAATATATTCAAGAATGTACAATCATTTCCAATTTATTAAATCAGAACCTCAAATCAAAAATGTATAATTAGTAAATAGTAATATTCATTTTTAAACGCTTTTAGACCCCGTCGTGACTATAATGGGCTAGTAGGACCTCATAAGTTGATGAGGTTGGTAAGGACAAATATCAATTTATGAGGTAGACGTTCATAGATTGATATTGATTGATTAAAATGAGGCTGCAAACTAATTGTACATGGATACTGTTCTTTGCGTAAATAAATAGTAGAAACGATTAATAACTTTGTTTCTAAAATTTATTTTAATCACAATATCACTACGAATGAATAGATAAACGAAAGAATAGATAATAGATAAAGCAAAGCTCATAAAAGTCCTCTTAATGTAATGGGTTTTGAACCTACAGTATAACTAGCAATGATGCAACATGATACAGGCGAGGGCAAGAAGCAGGCGCAAGGTGAGCTTGAGATATTGTACAGGGAGCTGCGAATGTCCCGTGTAAATGCGGATATATTTACGGACTGGCTCTTGCCCGCGGCCCTGCCAACTCAAACCTTAAGGCACCTTAATATTAATAACCTAGCGAAGGTTATTTAACACCTTTAGAAAAGTATGGTCGGGTAATAATTTAACATCTGAATTTTTAACGTCGAGACGACGTTAGTATAAACTCATTGACTTTGCTTAAAATTTTCTTTTGCTTAAAACTATAATTTTCGTGATTTCAAGAGTGTGTCTAAATAGCAACACGCTCTAATAAAGCAATAAAGAAATTATGCTGTTTTTCTAGTGATTTCACTAAAGTCTCAGTTCTGAGGAACTAGAACGGACAATTAAGTCTCATTTGACAGAATGTCACAAATGAAATGTATTGTTAGTATCATTAGTCGGTATATGTTGTCATACGATGAGAGTAATCATTATTATTTTCGTGTTCCGTTTTAACGACTGTCAACAACGTAATCCACTAGACAGAATCGTTGAAAACATCAGTATTTGGCGACTGGTTTCGCCATTTTACCATTGTTCAGTGATAAATTTGACGACACTAATCCTATCCAGTACGGTTTCGAATGGCGTAATTGAGTCCCGCGCGGCTGATCACCCGCTTTTCAGTCCAAAAATAAAGGTCCGATGGCTATTTCGAACAATTTCAATAGCCGGTTATAGGTTTGGTTTATTTGACACATTAATTTTTGTTTTTTCTCACATTTAATTGGCAATTATTTTTTGATGATTCATTGTAACAATCCCTAACTATTCTATCTAAATGCAAGCCCCATTAACTATAGATGTAACAACAGTTAAAAGATTTATGATGAACACAGTTAAGGTTTAGTTGAGTCGATATGGGAAATTCGATTTACAGTTCATGCAAGCAGAGGCTCGAGCTAATTGTAATATCATTGGCCTATATACAATTTTGTATGTGATAAAGCAGACCTCCTATAGAGAATGTTGTTTAATTGAATATGCAAGTTTTTTTACATACATTTTTTATGTTTAATACAATCCACCTGATGGTAAGTGGATACTGTCGTGCATGGACACCCGCGATACATGCCAACATCAGTCCAAAATGACAAACGTTGGCACCCCCCTGGATGCGCTGCCCACTTTTGCAGATTAAGGAATGGATTGGTTGGGAAAATGGAGAGGGATAGAATGGAATGAGAATGGGCTCTGGCATATATCACTCACTACCGAAATACCGAGACTACCTTGAAATGTACTGCATTTCCTACTTTGTCGTATTTTCCAATGTACGTACAAGTAGGAAATGCAGTACATTTCTAGGTAGTCTTCTGTGAAAGAGGGGTAACGTGGCTAGTCAAGCGCGCCCAGCGGCTGTGGGAATACAGCGTGCACTCTTCCCTGTTAATTAATGTTAATTATGTTTAATTATTGTTAATTAATTATGTTTCAGTAAATTATTAAAATGCCTTTTTAAATACCTATGTGGTCTATAATCTACTTTCAATAAAAATATAGAGTAACTAATTTAAGTTTATTTATGAAAAACAATTAATTATTATGTAAATAAAAATAATAAATCGCTGTACCTCTTCGTTAGCAAGTTCTAAAAGCATAATTACCTACATAAGATCACTAATTATATAAATCATCTCTATTGATGAATCACTAATTTATATAAATGGAACTTTATATCATTTATATAAATTAGTGATCATAAAGAATAACGAGCTTTGTAGATAGTATCCAAATGCATATAAATAAAACCGAATACATCTAAAACATCACAATTACGCGAATGTAATGGATACTCCAAATATTAACGCAGCTTATTCGCAAATTTTTATAGAAATTCAAATTCTAAAATTTGTAAATTATATATATTCAGGATGCTGATGTCACTACGTAGAAAACTATAATAGAATAAAAATATTTCTCACCACCTTCTGATAAAGTATCAGCAGTAAAAAATTAAATAAAATCCTTATGATAAGTAAACATCATAAGGATGACAAGGTTATGATAAGGCCCCAACAGTAAACAGAAAAATTCCCTAAATATTCTAGACTCAGCGATGTTTAATTTCAATAAAGTGATAAGTAAGGAGTGCATAATTTGTAGGTTCGCAAAACCCCCACTCACTCATTCCTTCACACTTAAAGGCAGTAAATTAGATTCGATTAACATCGTCACACATGCAGAAATACATTCAAGTAGGCAATTACAGTCAGTAATGGGTCAAGGTATACCCATCGGTACCTTATTACGCTTACAATAATGGCACATTTACACAAGGAGAGTTTCTCGAACTGATCACTGTTATCCCTGTTACCATCGAGTTTTTATCATCATGTGAACAGTTGTAAGTGAGAATTGTATGTGGTTTGGTCGCAAACGAGAATCGTATACAATATTCTCACCCGAACAAGCTCTCCTTGTGTAAACGAGCCTTAAGAACTTGAGCTGGTTTTGGGTACATTATCATGTTGCTGCCTGTATGTGGGTGTATCTCTTCATTTTATCGCAACAAAAAATTACGTATTATCTTTAAGCATTTTTGACCAATCAAGACACTATAGAGACGTACAGGCTACTTAATTAATAATCTATAAACAGGCAAGTGATCAGATAATCAATCAATAAAATGTGTATCGCGGTAACACTTGCTCCAATCATTACATGGAAACGTATCAATCACTGCAGATGAATTATTGATGATGTTAGGTTAGATGATGTTACACAAACTTAGCGTATGTCATGCGCAGTAACAAGTAGCTGAACTTAATTTTTTGTCAATTCTAAATGACAAATATGTTTGTCATATTATTATATGAATCTATGTAGTTCAATGTAGAGGGTAGTTGTGTCAAAGGGTGGTCACTTCTATAACGAAACACTAAACGTTTCTAGGCTGTTATGTGGATAACGCGATTAAAGCTATCCAAAAGAGACAAGTGTTTGTAATATGCAATTTTGTATATTATCTGTATATACATTTATACATTATTTTGTATATACATTTTGCAGATCTTAAATAGTTGCTAGTTTTTTGTTCCTTCACAAAAGTTTTAATGTAACCTTAAAGGATTGTCTTCGTGCGAGACAAAGGCTTCCATTAAATTTCCTCAACCTCATATTTATTATGATAAAATAAATAGTCAGTCTATGAAATAAGTAACCCGGTCATAGAAGTCTGCAAGATTTAATGTTTAACTTTATTATTGCTATACAGGGGGCTATTTAAAAATTACTTGTACAATAAAACACACACGCATTAATAAATGAGGTATCCACTGGAAACATTATCTCCTCCGTGGACGTAGACGCATGCACATGCTTCAAGCTCGGTTGGGGGAGCTACTGGTAAAATATGACGTTCTTATTAATGCTCACCATGATTTAGATAATGATAACGAGCCACAATAAAACTTTCAACGACAAGCCAAATGAAACCCTAAAAACGGACGCCGACTTTAATGAGTAAAAATAAAATGTTCAACTCCAGCGAGCCACACAACGCGTTCACCACATTGGACATAATAAAGATTAGAGGCCATATTTGTAATTAATGAAATCAATTTTCATTTATATAAACGGCATGTTTTTATCGAACGAGGTTAAGCTGCTCGGGCGGTTTCTTTGACTAACAATAAAAGCGAACTATAAAACCACAAAATTATCTCAAATTTATCTATATCGTTTCAGATTGACAGATCTACGATTGATGTATGGTAATGCAAACTGTTGTTAATTTATCGCTAAGTTTAATGACCGGTTCGACGTTCGAGTGATCGTAAGGTTTGTATTGATCGGTAACAGTTTAAAAGGCTGTTACTGTTTTACGATAGATTTACTTTGACATTGTTTAAAGGCAATATTCCGATTTTATTGCTGTTTGTTCTGGTTACAGTGCCATTAAATAACTAAACGAGCGTTCGATTGAAATTAGTGTCAAGAGTTATTATTTTTCCATCTGTAACATTCAAAGAAATATTTTGAAAGGAACGGATACAATCGTTACTTCAAAAGTCATCTTAAATTCCTTACATTCCTTTGTATCAGAAGCATATTTCTCTAATATATTCATAATCTATGTTCATTCATAACGTTTTCTGTCGCTCATGTGAAGTGTAGTGCAGTTTTTCTGATATCATTACAATCACATTTTAGGGCGCTTCATACTTCACAAAATGATAACATCAATCTTATTCCGACATCTAATTTTGAGTCCTATGTATATGAGTTAAGATTAAACATCGTTTGTGACGAATTTGGTACGATAAGCTTTTTTTTCGAATCGATAGCTATTTTGTCATGTGATGGCGAACGTTGCCAACTCTCAGATGTTATCTACCGCCGCCGGTAATGAGACTTGGTGTTAGTCGGATGGAAATACATGTGAGGGACATGTATTTTTAATTCCTACTTTAAAAGGCAAAGGATTCGATCCAAATTACATACTGAGAGATCGATATTGAACAATTATCAGATTATTATATTTTTAGCATTCATTTTGTATTTTTGCTAGATTTGTGTGTACGAACATACGTACAAAAAACCTTTAGAATGTCATTATTTATAAGCAAATACTCGAAATAATTGTAACTTTTATCTTACGCAACGTTTGTTATGCTTCTCTCAATCACATGCAGGTAACGCTACATTAGCATTCAATTCCATTCGATTTCTCTCTGCACGTATCGATCTTGATAAGCTACTAATTAAAGAATGGGCCGATCGTTCGAAGAAGTCTCGTTCCGAAGGCGATACTTGGCTTTGTAATCAAGAACTCAATGCTTATGCAATAGAGCAAATGGATCGATTTGGATTTACCTCTATAATTACCTTCTACGTAGAGCACACGCTTTTGAACCTTTTTTTAGTGGCTTTTTTACCTTGAGTCGTATTGTGTTACGCTAGTGTTATTTTCTAAACGATGCTCAGAGGAATTGCGCTTAAAACGCGTCTCAGTTTCAATTAGTTAACAAATCACAGTTGAACGACCTTTAACAAAAAACAGCTATTTTGCGAATAGCTATTGTTCGTTTCAAATACATTTCATCCATTACCTACAATAATAATAAGTAAGCACAAACAAAAGACAGCTCTTCAGTTTTAATTGAATAACGAACTATTTCGGTTTCCCACTAAGTCTAGCATAAAAAGGTTTGACTCGAAGTTACGTCAGCATAAAGTTTTTTCGTTATTAAAAAACTCTTTCACAGTTCAGGACTTCGGAATTTCATGGCAATTATTATATTTTTAATTATTTTATTGTACCCATATATCTGTAGGTACATATGATGAAATCGTAACAGAGCCGTTTCTGTACATGAAATATTTAAATAAAATAATATAAAACAAACGTTTTTTAAAAACAAGCTTTTATGCAAGCCATAAAAGCTTTATTTATAAAACCATAAACGAATAAAATAAGTTTATATCGAATTATTTGTTCTCAAAAAGCTTGTCGCCTACTAAATGATACCTACTTTTATGAATATTTCGCGACAAGCTTTTTGTTGTTTTTAAAAAACGTTTTTTTTATATTATTTTATTTACACCTTTTTTACCTTTTCAATATTTCTCAATCTATCCATTTCAAGTAACGCATCATTACGGTAGCAAGTCATGTTTTGTTTTGGAAAGTTTTATGTGCATGCTACTAACCGTTGAGGAGTGCCCTCATGAGGAGACAATCCTGGCTGCAGCATCAGTTCGTGGTGAAGATCATGTTTAGCTATCAAAATGAAAAGTATATGCAAAGATTCTTGTCCGTGCTACTAACCGTTGAGGAGTGCCCTCATGAGGAGACAATCCTGGCTGCAGCATCAGGTTATTTCTATCATTTTAGTGTATTGTCATCAGAACTGAACAAGCATGCAAAATTTCAAAGTGGTAAGTTTAGAGGAAGTGGTTCAAATTTGGCTTGCAAGATTTGTCCCAAACATATTAACTAACAGGTGAAGTTAAATAAAAGCTTGTAAAAAGTGAACGCTATATAAAGTAGGAATGATATAGAGCCCATAAGAACATTTTTTGGAATTTTGGTCTGTCTATCTGTGTGAACGCGCATCACGCTAAAACCATTAAACGAAATTTAATGAAACTGGGCACAGTTATAGCTTATGACTTGGGTTAATATTTGGGGTACATTTTATCCCGATCCGTTGCATAGTTCCCATGGGAATAACTCTAAAGTTCACGCGAACGAAGTCGCTGGCACTGCTAGTAGTACATAAAGGGGGATTAACAAAATGATGTACAAAAGGTGAGCTTATCTCAACAACACGTACAACAGGAGATTTCTTCCAGAAAATCCGGAGACAGTGATCAGTTACGAGACAGTTAGACATAAGGTTATATGTACATGCGGAAATGTGGTATATACATACAGTGAAATCAACGAGACATGAGCCTTACGTTTGTGTGAGTGTACAAAGCTCATGTCTAGTTGCGACTATTTGATTGGAAAATTCGGCACTCACTCACACAGATGCAAAGCCCGTGTCTCGTTGATTTCACTGTACCATCAGCATGTCTCTCTCCACTGCTGGTTATAAGTTTATGGTTATAGTTAGTGAGACTCGCCATAACACAATCTTCGGTTTTTCTAATGCAGCCACTATCGGTAAACTGAATAAATATATAGGTACGAGTACATACTCGTACATAAACCATATACTTATCGCAAATACACATGTACTTAAATATTGGGATAGAGAAAGGTACTACGATAGTGAATTAATGTTATATCTACATTTTCGTCCACTATTTTTACCACCATGCCACCTAAAACCAAGAGACCAAAGAATTTTTACTTTACCTGCAAATGCAATTGTGAACAGTAAGTTTCACATGAAAAATATTTCAAATTAACACTAAAACATAAATATGTATTAAACAACCAGGCATTCTTCAGTTAAACACTCCCTCAACACAATTAATTTACCATAGTTTTAATTTTGCTAGCTTTCCTGAAAGCTAACTCTCCACCAACGTCCCACAGCATCTGTTACTCCCCGTGATTATTAAATGCTTTTCAAGAACAGGTGTTGATAATAACGGGGTGAACGTTTAATTAATGAACAGTTTAGTAGTTTCTTATGTAAGTTTAGAGATGGTAGTTTGGCGTACAGGATGCTTGCATTTGAGAATAATATTCCTGACGTGGTTAGTAGAGAATTAGCGTGGATTACCATTTGACCATCGTGGCATTTTGAGGCCATCCGTGCATGAGGAAGCCCATGTCCTGCAGTCGACACTGAAAGGGCTAATAGTATTACATTGTATTGAAATCAACGGATAGTGTGGTTTCAAACTGAGTATTTGATCATTGATTTAGGTACGTATCTGTCTTCTCTACAAATAATACAATAAAATCCGTTCCTGTACATTATTGAATGTACAATGAATGTGTATGAATGAATGTACTATGAATGTCTTAACAACACATTTTGAAATTTTTGTCAGATGTTTGTCTGGCTGTGTGAATGCACATCACGCAAAAACCACTACTTGGGCTTTATTGAATCTTAGCATAGTTAAGTGTCGGATTAATATTTAGGGTACTGATCATCCAGATAAATTATGAAGTTCCCACGGGATTCATCCTAAGTACACATATACTCTACTCTCACGCAGGACACTGCTAGTTAGATAGCATAATACAATTATTATAAAGTATTAGATTTATATTATAATAATTTTCAGTCTGTATAATAATTATTAATTATAATTAATTTCCAGGTGGCCCATATCCCCAGCAATGGATGCTGAAAAGACTGGACACCTAGCATTTACAACTTCTACATTTTTTAAATAAAATATTAAGGTACCTACTATGATCCGGTTACAATAGAAAGGGCGCTGACAGTTCTGTATTAATTAATTTTATGTAAATCCCATATCTTTCTTAAGTCATAACATAATAAATAGGAAAAAATATTCTCATAGGACTATCGTGTTGTAAAATGATGTTTACTGCATGTTAATCATTTATTTCAGCTGTTTATTTATTCCAGGAGCGATAATATAACAGTTTCAGAAAGTAAGCCGTTAGATATATAGTCCCAAATAACATTGAAGGATAATAGAAGGCAATTTAAATATCTCTCCTAGTGCTCCTTAATTTTATTTGATTTTTCCAGCTTAAATCCAGCTAAAAACATGCTAGAATTTGATGTGGTCAATTTAAATAATGGAGAATCTTAATACATCATAGCAGTTAACGTTAGTCTCATATATGTGTTGCCGAACACACATTTTTATAATGAATTGTGGAGATATATCAACTAGTTATCATCATAAAGATCTTAGTATGTTATTTTCAATCTAAAGTTTTCTATTACAACCTGTATATACGTAAGAAATCTGTAATATTCCAGTAAAACCGTCAACTGCGGCTCCCATATGAAGGCTTTGGTACAAGTGACAGGAGTGCATAGAGGTCTTAGTTAACAATTAGTGACGTCAGAGATTAGGTAATAGTTATTAACGTAAGGAGTATAACAACGAATGTTTTTTATCAATCTGTAGCGCATTAAAATGATTACAATTATAATAGCCACGGTACATTACAATTGGGAGGAGGAGAGTGCACAGTTGTTTGGCGCAACTGACTGGCCACGTGGCAACGTGGTCAGTCGATTCTGTGTCTAAAGTGTACTGCAAAGTGTACTGCATTTCCCACTTTATCCTATTCCTCCAACATACGTTCGTATTTGATATGCCTGAGCCTATTCACATCCCATCCTAATTAATAAAATTAACCTAGTATTGAATTAAAGTATAAAAAAATATAATCCAACTATTTTTAGTAATGACCTATTTTTTTAAATTTGCTGCGCTTTTACAATTTCAACTTTCATTTATCAGTCTTAAAGCTTAAACGTGGGTTAGGTTTGGTGACAATAAAAATATAGGAGTACCGCGAAGCGAGACTCCGTCGACTTTAAGCGTATGTTGACATTCTTAGTAATTGAAAATTATTTCTTTCACTTATTCAAAAATATTTTGTTTTGCTGATCACGATTTGCTACCCATTTAGTATTTTTTGGTGTTAGTTTAATACAAGCTATTACAAATTAAACTTTCCACTTTCAACTTCAGTTTTACAAATTCAGCTTCCACTTTTAATTTGTACCAAAATCCAAACCGTCGTCGTGTCACGAGATTTCAGTACGTGTTAGAACTGTGAGTACGGCTTCCGTATTAATGCATATTAATATAATGTGAACTCACATTTCACACGGATATTTGCCACTCCAAATTTTACATTTATCATTAGGTAAAGTCTACATTCATTATGTAAATAGTGATTATAATTGTTGTTTTAAGTATTAATATTAAAAGAACGGCGATAGCCTTGTTTATTCTCGACTCTCGTTCGTGAGGTTTCAAACCCCGGCAAATGAGAGGTCCCAAAGTTTTCGGCCTGACTAAGAAAAAGGACACTCAAGTTCATGAAACTGTTATTATTTTTCGGATCGTTTAATTAGCATTTCTATCCCATTATAAAAATAATCAGAAGTTTTGTCTTCAAAATGGGCGAAAACCGCAACGGTCACTTCATCATCAGTGGAAAACCTTCTTGAGAACAAATAGTAATCACTGGGAGCTAAGTCAGGACTTTGAAACATTAGCTTTCACAATTGCGGCGGCGGGCGTGGACGGGTGTTGTCATTGAGAAGCTGCACACATTTGCTTGGTTTCTGTTCACGAGATTTCTGATTGATTGTTTCTTATAATTGCTCGTAATAGGTTCTTTCAGTCACCATAGTATTGCGTTCTTTTATGTCTATAAACAATATTCCTTGACAATCCCGGAATATTGAAGCCATAATCTTTTTCGTGGACTGAGTCACCTTTGCCTATCCAGGCGGTGCTTCACTAGAACAGTAGAATAGTATGGTAGAATACACTAGAATAGTATAGAACCATAGTTTTATTCCCAGTAACAATTGACTACAAAAATTCTTATCAGTTTCTCTGAAAAGCCTCCATAAGTTCCTTAGAGCACGCTCCTCCATTCACTTCGCTGCACCCTTGAAAGAAGTTTTGACACCCACCTCGCACTAACTTTATTTATATGAAGATGTTCATGAAGAATCCTAAGGACTAAAGTTTTTGAAAGTACTGTCCTTGCTGTTATTTTTTTCGTCTTTAGCCGTCGGTCGCTCAGAACTTCTTCTTCCATTAATTTCATGTTACTTGGTGTGAGTACCTCGACCGGAGCGTCCTTCGATAGAGTCGATAGACTCTCGTCCTAAACGAAATTGCTTACATCAATCTTAGACAGTGGAAAATGATGGAGAAGAATCCCGAACACATTATCCGACCTTTGTTTGACATCGGTCGGGCTAACACCTTTCTTTGTAAGGAACTTAATCACAGAACGATATTCCAGTTTAAACGTTTTAAAGATTTTGAGACTTCCTGTTGTTCTAAGAGTCGAAGAATCAAAACTAACGAGGGTTGAACTCTAAAAATTATACACAAATTAGCAGGATAAAGGAAAATTACAATGACGTATAATTTGTTTTTTTAGACATCTAGAAATATGTCAGGCCAGAAACTTTTGGACCTCACTGGTTAAATTTCTTATAAGTACCGATTTTTAATTATCACTGACTAGGCGGTGAAGCAAAATGTTGTAAGCAACTCCGCTCGCTGTACAAGATTTAAAAAACTTTGCGTTTGTGTTTTTTAAGCTGATATCGTAATACGATTTCTAATTTAAAATTTAGTTATAATACTGAAATTAAAACTTAAGTATCACTTAGTTTGATTTGCTAAATTACAAACTTTGCTAATTACTTTTTCTTAGAAGTTTTATTTTAATTAGTTTGTACGTTTCTTGGAATTTATGAACTTTTACATTATTACAACTTTTTATGTTATAATTGTTATTGTTACAATCTATATTAATGTACTAATTGGAAACTTACTTATTGTGAAATTCCTGTGACTCTTATTATTTTGTGGTCTATTTTGCCATCTACAATAATTTATTTTTTTATACAAGAGGTGGTAGCAGCGAGCGGTCCACAAGATGGTAACTGGTCACCGTCGCCCGTGGATGTCAGGAGAAATGCGCTGCGACTTTGTAAAATTCTATTCACAGATTTCTTAAAAAGCCCCATAATTAACATTCTTTTTAAAATAAATCTAAAGCTCCAGAGATTAATCTACCAGCTAGTTATTTCTCGAAGTTGCTGTTCCCTATTAGATTAACTACACCGTTACATCACGTTCCGAGAAACAGATCTCTCAAAATAAGTCTCCAGAAATCATTGCCGCCAACACCTTGGCCTCGTATAAATAGGCCCTCTAACAAGCTATGTACACCGTAATGATCAGTCGGTGCAATATCAAGATGTATTTAATTGGGTTTCGTTATGTCGAGGGAAGCAGCAGAGTCGCAGGTGTTCACTACAGAACGTAGATGGTATGTGATTTATTGTAAATTGTAGGAGAATCGTGAGTATTGTTCCAATCTTTGATTTTTTATTTTCTTTGTTTTCTAAGATTACCCGGCTCCACACAGGTAATCGACACAACTACACATAGGACAACTATACAAGGACTACACAACGAGCAGGTAATCGTACTATTGTACATACATTTTGAAGTACGATATTTTCGATCCTTCATCAATAACGTTTTTTATCACTTTATTTAAAAATATTTTGTTATAAAAATAGAGTTTGTAACATAGTAGTTTTGTAGCCACCGGTGATACTTTAAACACAAGTAAACAATTAAAAATCAAAGGTCAATTGTCTGAGAGGAATATATAATATGAGAGAATATGTTATTTCATTGAGTCTCCCTCAGTCATTGAGGGATAGGGTGCTCGCTGCAATCCAACAGCCGCTAGGCGCACTCGACTGGCTACGTTACCTTGAAATGTTCTGCATTTCCCACTTTACCATATTCTCTAATGTACGTACGTGTTTCGGCAGTGAGTGAGGTAGTCTGTATTCCCAACCCAATCTGTCCTATTTCTCCCTAATTTTCCAATCCTTTCTCCGAATCCATTCCTTGGTAAGCGGCACATACAGGGCGTGCCAACGTTTGTCATTCTGGACTGAAGTTGGTATGTATCGCGGATGTCAATGGGCGACAGTATCTATTTACCACCAGGTGGACTGTATGCTCGTCTGCCGCCTGTTTTCTATAAAAAATAAAAGTCAAAAGTTCATTCCGACAGTTCTTTGGAAATTTTTGGTGGGATCCCGGGAAATAAAGTTGCGTTTTTGTTTGATTATTGTAAAAATTGTGTATTGTGCGTTTTGTGATTTAATAGTGATAGTTAATTAAACTTCAAAGTGTTTTTCGTGCGTGGTGTTTGTGATTATCAAATAAAAGCTGAGACTGTGTTTTTCGTGCTAGTCTTCGAGTCTTCTTCTGTCCTCAGTAAACCTTCTATCGCTTTACTGAGTGACTCCTGACTTACTTTGACGGGATTGGACATTGACAGGATAGGTTTTAGACTTTGAATTTGTTTACTACTAAGAAAACTTGACACTGGCAGAAGGTGTTAATTGCACCATTATTATATATGAATAAAAAAAGGTTCCTTTATTCTAATAACGTCACATATAAAGTAGGATTTTTATTCGAGTCAGAGATATGACATGTAGAACTATCAAACAGACTGAAAATTGTACGGAGATGACGCTTTATTGACAGTTCTATATGTATCCCTGACTTATATCCCTTTATATATATCCCTTATATATATCCTTTATATCCCTGACTCGAATACAAATCCGACTTTAGTCACAATATTTAATTTTTGAGTCACTATTATTATTCTTAATTTGGCTTCATTAAACAAACATGGACAACATAATATAAATTCAATAACATAATGCCACAGTGGTACGAGTATGTATCAAACATGGCAGTATTATGCAAAATGGCTAAATTAAGAATAAGTGATAGTGGCTCAATAATTATTTCTTGCGAGTGTATTTGTATTTTCATGAGCAGTTGAAACAATTTTTGAGTAGTGTGCATGACGGGTCACTTTGATAAACGTCAGAAAGGTACACGAATCTTATATGAATGCACATTCCTTGTAGATGTACCTGTTTCTTCAAATAAATGTTCAAAATATAAATCATTCTAATAAGATTCGAAGAGTTTATGTTAGTCAAATATAAACAATTCAAGTATTTAATTAAGTAGTGATAAACATAAATTTTAATCAACACAATATAGTTTAATTAATAGACAAGTTAGCTCCTAATTTTCTCACTGATTAGTTTAATTTGGCAATATACTCAGTTTCTCTGAATGGTCTAGGGACAGACGCTTCTGCATGAAGTATAATTAGACGACACTGTCGGCTAAAATTACGAGCACAAACAGGCCTACTACTTACCATGAGAAAACTTCAATCATATTTGCTCAATCTATTTTGAACATCCAAACATTTTGCTTTGAACGAATTCCACTCCTCGCTTCGTAATGGAATAAGGTTCTAAATGTGTACCACTGAAGCACTGGATACTCATTTTTTTATATTAACGAAAAAGTTAAATCCAGTGCTAGCAATAGCGTCAGTAATGTATTGGCAATAATCTGTAGAGCTTCTAATAGCAATAACGTTGAGGATAAGCTAATATATATGAGTACTAATTTAGCGTTATCGGTTCTATTAGTATAATTTAACGCAGTGTTAATTTTAAACAAGTTCAAATATTTAGCTTAATTTTTACTAAAATAATTTTCAGACATTTAGATCACCAGTTTAGTGAAGGGTACATATTACTTGACATACAGAGAGTCCCAAGTTCGATTTCCAGTCGAACAAAACAAATGTTCTTTCCTAGGTAATTATCGTTGGACATTGTGGGTGTCTCTGGACGTACGACACAGGGAATCCTTAGTACCGACCATAGAGTGTGGTATTTTTAGTCATTTATTTATTTATATGTCTATAACTATTACTTCAACATCTGTAAGATTTTTTTGAAAAAAAATATTTTGTTGATATTAACATTAAGAGTTTATTAAAATATCTTATCAAAAATAATAATAGCAGACACCTTGCAAATAGAATTATTTTTAGTTTTAATATCAAACATTTGTTTTGATTGACAGTAATTAATCATTATCCAACGCAAAATAAATATTTTGTAGTAGTGCTAAGTAATTTTAAACAAAATAGTGTTGAAATAAAACTTCAAATTGCCGTATTCATCTTACGTGTTAAACACCACACGCCTGTCGCGTCCAGTCGATAAATAAAAATGGCCGCCGCAGCATATTGCCATATACGTCGGACGGGACTCCTTGTCACTTGGCATCGTACTTAAATCAGCTGCCAATACTTGCCAGTACACTGCCAATGCACCTGTGGATACGTCGATTATGCAAATGATATAGGCTCTTTAGCTAAATACCGCGCGTCGAAGTCGCCGTGTGTGGATTCTGACATTTCCTTTTTTAACTATTTGTTGCATACCGTGTAAGGTTCTGTTTTGTTTTCTATGTGGGTGCACGTGAAACGTTAAGAAATAAAATTCACAGGTTGGAATAAAATACAGGCCATATTCGTACAGGAAAGCGGGATGTTCCCGACTAGATGAGAGGACAATCTAAAAAATGCCGACAATAGTGAACGATTGGGCGAGCGGAATATTAAAGAGACCTACGTATGTTCAGCGGAAGAGAAGTAGGTTGACGGTATTGTGTGTTAAGGAACATTATTCCGTAAAAGAAAGCCTGAAAGGTATTCTAACACATTGTTCAAAATGAAAGTTTGATTAGGTCTATGAACAATATTTTTTTAAATAGAATTCTTCATTGTTATGAAAGTATAAGCAACCCGATGCGTTTTATACCCTGCCCTCAATATTAACAATATGTTCATATTGAGGGCATACCTTAACACTAATCTACGGTAATCTATCTTACGATTTACACTCGAGCTACACGAGACAAAATTTAAAACAATTAATTACGTATTCAGATGAAAGAGACTTTGGTTTCATAATTGTACTGTTGGAGACCTCGTGACGTGTGTGTGACACACCGAAATTTTCCCAGTTTAAACATAAATCAAATTAACCGTATTGCCCATTACCGTGACATGTAAAGTGGCAACACAATTTGCTTGTAAACGGTCGGCTCGTGTATCTCACGACTGTTGAATAGCAGCGGCTGTACTGGAATGGCAAGCGTCCGTACCTTTGGCTGAAACTGTCTAATTTAGCTGTAAGGCCCGCTTCACACAGGGCGCCTTTAAACGCGTGACTTGAACACACTGATTCCCTTGTCATTTATAAATTTATTTACTCATTTTGGACTATATTTTTTTAAGGCTTAATTTAAGGCTTTTTTAAGGCTTTTTAAGGCATTCAGTCGACCGTTGGTTATATAACCAATGGTCGGTAAAGAATTAAAGCGAGTGCAATAGAAATTAAACAGCGAGCTAAATTCATCCGTAGATAATAATATTAAAATAATAATTTACTTATATAACATTGTAATAAATAATAAATATTGAGAGATAATGCTTCTAAGCATTAAGTCCACCTTTTGTTATTTTGTACAATAAGGAATAAATATATAAACATACATACTAAATAAAATTAATCAAAGTTTTATACCCCGTAACTATTAAGTTACCTTCTCGGAGAAATCATTTGCGTAGTCACAAATATTTTGTTATAAACTATTATTACGAGTATATACCTCAAATACAGTTAATGTAGGTAAAATTAATAATAAATAAATAAATATGTTATTGATACTAAGGGAACATGTATTTCAGGATCCAATTTCACTCTTATATTAAACTTGCCACTGTGGCCAGAAATCGATACGATTAATTGGTTCAAAAACCAATTAAACGTATCTTTTAGAGTTCAATAAAGTGTCTAAACATAATATATCGTTATTTAATCAAGAGGCATATTATACGAACAAGTATACAATTGTATTTTCACTTTATATAAGTCTCAGTTCAGTACATTTTGTTCCATAGCTATAATTTTGTTACGTTCCTTGCACTAGTAGTATAGTTTAGTGCTCTTCACTGACCACATGAATGAACCCTATGCAATTTCATCGCTCCGTAAACTCTCAATACCCACCCGTCTGTAAAACCCTTTACTGCATACGCTCCTTGAATGTGACTATAACAACGTGTTTAGTACGGCAATTAATTTAATGGAATTGCTCAATAATTGACGATATGATACTTGTGATTATGGGCATCGAATACCAATTGTAAATTTAAATGCGGCTACAGCAGAGGATTCAAATAAACATCAATTTTAGATTTATTTATTAATTTATTAACTAAGAGTACAATTTATAGTATTACTAACTAAAATACTATTCTAAAAATACACGTCTTGACCGATGCTAGGTCTAAGACGATAAAATCTAAAATTGATGTTTATTTGAACCCTCTGCTGTAGCCGTATATTAAAATACAAATTAATTATTTAACTCAAAATAATACGTTCGACGTTAAAATATAATACAATAAAAATACAAATCGATAAAAATACTCGTATGTTTAGTACGTTTCATATAGGTTTATCGCTCGTCTTGACTAATTGATCAATAATCCATTGTTATAGTTTTGATCATTTATTTAGAAATAAATACTTAATATTTTTCTGGTTCAGAACATTTATTTCTCATAAGAATTATATTCACTTACAAGAGAAAAGAAAGTGTTATTTATATAATTTTATAAAATTTTAGGCCTAAGTAATGTACAGGGAGATACGCGACAATCAATAAATCGGAATGTAGGTAGTAAGAAACAAACATAAGTTAGTATCACAATAAACAACACGATCGGTGTACACAGAATAGTAACAACTGGAAGTGACTGTGTAACTAGTCTAACAGAGAGAAGTCTTTTCATATGTGGTTTATTAATATTTTAAAAACACTGGACGATTTTGTTTTTTGACATTTGTAGGAAGTTCATTGTAGAACTGTGCTCCTTCATACATTCTTGTTCTTCCTGGCGTGTTTAATGTTTTTCGTATTTATTACATATTTATTTTTCGTAGATAATCCTTTCGTATAAAATGAATCATACACCTATGTAACAACATTTGTTTCTATTCCTTCTCATTAACCATACACCTATGTAACAACATTTGTTTCTATTCCTTCTTATTAATCATACACTTATGTAACAACATTTGTTTCTATTTCTTCTTATTAACCATACACCTATGTAACAACATTTGTTTCTATTTCTTCTTATTTATCATACACCTATGTAACAACATTTGTTTCTATTCCTTCTTATTAACCATACATCTATGTAACAACATTTGTTTCTATTGCTTCTTATTAACCATACACCTATCTAACAACATTTGTTTCTATTACTTCTCATTTAAGGGTAATATTTTTATTACCTATTTATATTACTTGATAAATTGTATTATCGTACAACAAGTGAGCTTTTATGCTTTATAAAGCCTTCTCTACCAGTTAATTTTTAATTTGAGATAATATAATCATCTCTTTAGTTCACATCTGTTGTTATACAAGTAGAATAGCCAATACTCTTAACGATATCGGTTCTTATTGCGCAGAACTCAATGGGTAGCACAGAGTTAACAAAACTCAGTGAAACTCAGTTAAATTTTCGTGAAGCAGCTCTCATTACGCTCATCTTCCGCTTCCTCCGGTACAATTCGGATTTCGCTTCGTACAAAATGCAAACAAAAGAGATTAGTTCCGTGATTGCGTTGTGGGCAACACTCCCGTTATTGCTTTTAATGAAGTCCCACCAGAATACACGTGTAACCAGTAAGGGAACTTCATCCAAGCACATTGAACGTTTATCACAAACACACACATACCCTCTGAATTTCGCGTCACGACACAGCATATTATTTTTTTAATTAAAAATCAAGTTAACTAAATTTATTCGTGCATTTTCAGTTTACTTGTTTATATATTTATATAAATAAATTTAAAATGTTTAATAAGAAAAAACTGTTAGAGTGTAAGGGCCGGATAAACAAACGTTTCTACGACCGTTGTTGACTTAGACATAGACTCAGGCGGTACAGCCCACGCTGCGACAAAGTTTTTCTTTAGAATAGCTTGTCTGGTAATATGTACATAAAAATCGACGAGGACGTCCCCCTCGCTACACCATGAACACTCACCGGCCTTCAGCCAACACTTTTACCAGGTATCGGCACGTACCTGGGCGCTTCTCACCGACTCGCGATCCCGCAATACCCTCCCAAAGCAACGCCTTAAACCGAAGGTTTACCGGCAGGGGAGCCCTTAGGCTCGTTGCTGCACACACTTTTTGCTCCTGGCTGAATATCTTCTGCGCTCACCCCAAACCATACATGTCCGGTGACTCTAGAAAGGCCATTAGATTTAGCCATTCAGAAAAAATAGAAAAAACATACAAGTCATTGGTTCAAGCATACAAGTTTACGTCACGCAGAGTTCGAAAGCAATGAAGAGAAGGATTGTGGGTAGATATCGTGAACATTACAAACAATTTGCCGGAGTTTGAAATCGGTAGTGACCACGTTACTGGATTGTTAGCTTCATATACTCAAGAATTATGAAATGAGAATTTAGTTGTTTTGAAGGAACAAAGATATAATTAGGATACATTGGGTTCTTCCAGCATCTAGAGTGAATAATTAACTTACCTATAAAAATGGCATTAATATTTATGTTACAGTAATTACTGCGTGCATAATTTTGTTTATGGATATTCCACTTTCGTTAATACAATTGACTGATTTTTTAAAAAAAAGTTTCGTTTTACTGTCTGAGAACCTAACTATTCACTTTTACGTTACAAATGTGTGTCATTTCGTTTTAAGTTGCTCATTTATAGAAAGTAACCTGCCGTAAAAGCGAGAACTGCCTGTATACCGGTTCGCAGTGATTGAAATGTGAGAAACCTGAAAAGTACAAAAATGTACCTTAGTCTAAAATTCCATTTCATACTGCAAATTATTAAGGCAACGCTGTAGCGAATGTTAATTTTGTATATGGTGATAGAAGACATAGGTACACATTTTTTTACTACCTTTATACGAGTAGTTATATCCACGAACAAACCTACATGTGTAAAAGTTTATATGTTTATATGTGTAAAATTATAGTGTAAATACACGAGACATATATATGTGTTTGAGTTTATAAGTCTAATTTATTTCATTCGATAAACAGAAAAATAAATTTAAATAGTAAACGATGCTGCAATTATAATTAGCAACATTATATGATAAAAATAGAAATTAAATTTGAAATTTAAATCATGCACGTTGGAGATAAAGATCATATTAAAATACACCGATCTGTATGTAGGAGTGCTACACACAAACTTACCCGTAACTCAAAAACCGAAAGTACAAAACATCGAAAACAAAAAAGAAAATCTGTGTTTCAATTATCTATTGTAATTATTATTGGTTAATTCAAAAAAATATTATTAATCGTTTGTTCCTTTGTAAAGTTTCCATTAAACTAATAATTCTACAAAAAAAAACTATTTTGTGATTATAATGTGTACATAACGTCCCATTGCAGGGTACAGGCCTCCCCTAGTAAATCATTTGGGGGATTCGGGCCGTTTCTACCATGTGGGCCCAGTGTGGATTGGTGGGTCACATACTCCAATTTTTTTTTTGAATATTTGAAGCATGCAGATATCCTCACGATGTTTTCCCTCACCGCCGAGCTACTTTTTTTTGTAGAAACTCAGTGGTACGGGCCAAGGATTTGAATTCACGATCACACAAACGTGAGTCGAGTATAGATACCCCCTAGTATAGATACAGTGATTATAATAATGTTACTTAATTAACTTTAATACTTTATGTACTTGAGTTTTGTGGGTAAATACTGTTTATTTATTTTTTATTAAGAATACTGTAGTTGAAGGTATTTAAAACGGATACATTTTAATTAATAAAATTTAATATTTGTTCACTTGTGATTCCCATAAGACAACAATTTTAGTGTGCAATAATCTTAAAACTATGTTAGTATCTTATAATTGAATTTGACCTTACTATATTATATTTATTAACTGCCACAGTAAAAGGCGACTAATGGATAACAAATCGCTGCCACCAGCCCCGAGGAACTACACCACCTCTACCATAAAAGAATGAACTCACCAACCCACTTGGCCAGCGTGACGTTTTAAGACCTTACTATATTCTTCATGCACAATACAACTGGAAAGTGGATACTGAAAGGGCTGGTTGCTAGACCTGAGTAATTTTTCAAGAATATCTATTTAGATTTAATTTACTGAATTCTAGTATCTTTATTTACTTAATTATATAATTACTTAAAAATGACAATTAATATCCTTATTATAAACAATAAAGTTTAGTAAGAATGTACCTAATATCTCGAAATATATTCGACACGACATACTAGTATAATTCAGTTTTAGTATAAGTAAATAGAAAATTAAATACGAATTATATCATTTTTAATATAGTCCTCTTTCAAAAAGGTTTTTATGAACCTGATCGTCACTTAATATGTTCGAAATTCGTCTGTATATTCCTCACGAACACATAAAGAATGAAGATTCATGCAACAAATGATATACGAATAAGTACTCTTAGGAGATTTCATTGTCACAATCAGTTAATTAAATTACATTTGGAATTGCTCTATATAAATTAACACAAATTCATGTTTAGTTTGAATTTAGAATACCGATTCAAATAATGTCGTATGAACTTTTCATAAACTTTACTTATTCACAATCAACGATAATAAGTGACACGTGTGACATTACAATTCTGAACTTTATTGCCGTTATCATAAAGTATTTATTTAATAATTCAAATAGTGTTGTTAAGATTTTTTCATTAATTTAGTATACGTTTGTGAACAAACGAAGAGACTGATATCTCATCTCATTTCACAATGGCTTTTTCATGTTCTCCAGTACTGTATTTATAAAATGACCAAATAACACAAATATCAAGCAAAACAGTTAAGTAGAATATTATACTTAAATAAATAAACTAAAACACAAAGCGTGTACAAACATTAATATCTATTAGCGAATGCCCGTTGTTTCCGCTGTTAAATTAATCTCTATTAAGATAAACAAATTCAAATCACTTTCCGTTTTAAAATAGAGCCGAGCCGGGTTATCTCGTCCAACAAACTGCGAGACGAGACAATTCATCAATCAAAACAAGGATATCTACTTAAAAATACATTAGTCGAGTCCAAAATACACAAACTTTGTTAACAGGTGGCTACCTCGCCTTTATTATCTCCATTCCTATGTAATTGTTATTAACGAATTTTGATAACCTACATCGGCATTAAATTGTCAAGAAATCGTTTAACAACGATTTATAATGCTATTTACCTATTGTTTCACTGAATTTGACAGAGGTGTAAAACGAGCTGAAGCTTTTGATTCACTTAGAACTTTGTCTGCCTACAATGTGTTAAACAAACGATATCAGATTGTTGGTAAGAAATGTCTGGGTGTGGGGCGGATGTGGATGTGATGTGGGCCTGACATGGTGACGCTGTAATAATAGTTTGGAGGCCTCGTTATAAAATAAAAACGGCGTAGGTTATGCTTGGTTTGCGTCGGCCCCTACCATGTAAGACTACGCCTTTTTGATGATACATAAAGGTTGTAATATACATACAGATAGTCTCACGGTCAGTTGATCTCGGATTTATAGCTGATGCTCTAATAAGTAAGACCATTTTAGGAATATGTAATGGCTGTGATAGTATAGAAACATACAATAGATCGTGAACTGTCTTGAAAGTTAAGACGGTAATCAAGGAACATGACTTATATAGACAGAAAATTATAAGAAAATGCTATGTATACCAATACTAAATTATTCCACACGTTAAAACGAAAAAATAACTTTAATCCAATAACTGCCAGCTGAAGTATTTCCGTTATGTTACGACATGGGGCTCTTCAAGAGAGCTGTGAACAGGGTTCTGTAAGGTCAGCAGCCCACCCGCAAGCCCCCTGCTGTTGCAGGTGTCCATGGGCGGCGGTGACCACTTACCATTATGTGGTCCGCCCGCTCGCTTGTCATCCATTCTATAAAAAAATAAAAAATCCGAGAATATAAGATATTAAGTAAAATTTCCAAATATAAAATCTCACTCTGAGGCATGTCTAATACCGACTTGGAGTAGGAGGAAATTAAACTTGTTAGTACGTTAATCTAAGAACCGGTAACTTTTTAATATGCTTAGCGAAATTGTCATATTTTCCTTTGAGCTCCTTCTAATGAAATAAGCGGAAGATGAGCACAAGGAGGTCAAGTCTAGAATTTTTATCAGCACTTTATATTCAAAGAGGAAGTGGCAACTTCTGCAGTTTTTAGAAGTAAAATTGTTTACAATGCGCCACGGGTAACTCAAACGCCTCAAGAGACATTCTATTTATTACGGCTAACTCAATAACCAGTTGAAAATCTTTTGAAGTTAACTCCGCCGCGCCGCATTGCGCCTAAAACAAAAGTATGGTCACACTACATAAGGAAACAGAAGTTCTCGGTTCCAAAATGCTCTCACACACAGACCCGTTGCTTATGGCGTACAGCATCCCAACAAAGATAGCATTCGTAAAGTTCCTTGATAATAGAGTGTTGTCTCATACTAAATATATTTATCTCGACCATGCGTATACATAACTATAAATTGAAGTAAATACGTCTAGATCTTTTCATTTATTTCGAGAAGTCTTTGTCTTTTCCTATTTCTTGGCCTTTATTCCAAAACTATTCGATCAGAGCGACCATTTTACCTCGAGTACGGCTCCTACTCGAGCGACCCTAGTATCTTCGAGAAGTGTTAAGTTCCACTGCTGTTTCGACATTGTATTTTGGTACGGACTTTACGACTCCTTTCCTTGAGGACGCCTCGTAATTAACAAGTCTCAGATTTATTACGATTTGAATTAGCTTTCAACGTTTCATATAATAATCTGAAAGCGTTTTATTGTTCTTCCAGCGAAGAGGAATTCTTCGACGATGGTAGTAATTAATTACACGTAACACGAATTAACGACGTTTCTGAAGAAACTCCGGTACTTTGTGTAATAAAGATGAGAATTTATACATTAATTGATTTGAAAATCATGTTGGTTTCATATTCTTTGTACAGATAAAGTACGTAAGTAATACACAATGATTAAAAAGACTACATTATTATTATTTCATATGGTATATATTGTTTTCGTTTCTAATATTTCGATCTTAAGATCGAATATCGTATGTATATTATGAAATTCTCAAATTGGCTTGCGAATACATTTTATTGATAGTTACGGTTCTCACAAAGAAAAAGTTCATGTTATTCTTTTACAACTAAAAGAAAACACGACGCGTTCGTGCCTTTCTTTCAAAAATAGCATTGCACAAGTGTGTCCCACTACGGTGCCCAGTAATTGTGTCAGTGACAAACTGTGTTATCCCCCAAAACTCTAGAGAGTTGGTGCCCATAAAAGTCACATGTTCGCTCTGGGTTTATTACGGCTATAACAATTTAAGGAAGCCGAAAGGGGTGGCGAGGTATTTCCACGGAAACTTTTGTTTGCCTCTCACTAAACCGAATTGTTTTATAAACAATGTTTACAACAATAACTTCATGGCGCTTTGCTTTATCTTTGTCACCACTATTGTTTCGCAGTTTTCGTTTAACATATTATAAACAATAATGCTACCGAGAACCTCATTGTAAGGCAATACAAACGTTTCACTCTTAGTTTTATGTAATTGAGAATAATAGCACTTTTGCCGTCGTTTATGGCCCTTAAGGAATACTTGTTTTCACTTTTATGGAACAAAAACCCTACGAAATTTACTGTGACACTGCATTTAAAAGTAAAATTTGATTATGACTCAAGCCTTCGAAAAAAGGACGTCACGAATAGTAAGTACAGAAGTTCTTAATGTGCAAAAACAGCTATAGTCGGATCAATTACGTATTCTCATGACAATAGCCTATAAGTATCCAATCGTGGACAACGCTGTACGTGCCTCCAAGTCATCATTACATGATAGGTACTCAGTTGATTGATTTATACTCTGGTTGATTTAACACACGAAGTCCTGGTATCACCTAAGTATATCCCATAATTAAGCACATCCTTGTATGACATTATACAAAGCCGGACCACAAAGTAGCGATTTTGTTAACACTTAGCCACCTTTTAAGACAACCACAGGAAAAGACGGAGTGCTATTCTAAAGCCGGTCGGCATCACACGGCCAACCCACTACTCAAAATGCTGCTCTTATGTATAGACCTAAAATTCGATCCATTTTGCCGAAGCCGGTAAAATGGTAAACTGAAGCCGGAACACGACTGCAAATAATCGTAATCAATTCGTATAAGACCTACTTCATAACAACGAGAGACACCTAATTAGACATACTACATAGTTGCTCAAAAGTCGGATGAGCATCGCATTTCGTTTCGTGACTGACTTTTGCCCTGAATATTTTACTTGGTGTGCCTGCCGGCGCCATCTCACCCGGCTATGAACTCATGTCTGAAATCGTAGTCGTATGAGACACTCCTACAAATTGTTATTTTCTGTTTTCTAAATCCGTAAGAGACCTTATATTTTGATGCACACTAAGGCATATAAAGATAAAACTTCACATTTGTGTATGGAAACTTTATTTGATGGAAAATAAGTCAAGAACATGACTAGCCACAATATTCGCTAACTAGTTCACTTTCACGGTTCACGCTAAACATAAATAAATAATTACATATGTATTTAGGTCCCAAGAACTTACATTTCAACTGACATTTATTACCTAATGAACAAAAAATCTCTAAAGGTCTAAAGTCGAAAGGTCTTTGACACCATAATTTATAATTAGTTAACTTATAACTCTCCCATAAACTATTTTAGTCCACAGTTAATTTTAAAAATTAAAAGATAATAAGGTAAAACGAAAACTAATTAGTTAATAATCTCTACCTACTAAATAGTGGTCATCTAGCTAGACACTAACATTCCTATAAGTTATATGTATTACGGTCATTTACAACCGAACTAATCAGTCGGCGCTTTGACATGTTTAAATAACGTACTACATTTAATATGAGCTAATGAAAGGGCCATTTCAAAACATTTACCCGATCTACATGGCCGGGTCTTAATTTACAAATTACGGTCATATCCAAGATGGCAAATGAGCCATAGTTTGAGAAGCTTGTTAGTATCGGACGCCCAATTTGGACCCAATAAAGATTAATACGACCTTATAAAGATGATTCTTTATACTGTTATTTTAAATGTGAAAATTATTAAGTTTGCAGACCAGCTGCCTTACAAAGACCCTCTCGTCTAAATTATATGATGGTGCCTTGTTAACTCCGCACGGCGCGGCGCGGCGTCGAATGGAAGGTCTCGCCGTACGTATTATGTTAAAAAAAATGTTGATACTGTCCGTGCTCACCCTTGTAAATTAAAGGCCCGTTGAGCGTAAAGTGGGGGCCAATTAAAGAATTTATAGCCAGAATCCGCCGTAAAACAATAAATCCAGCAATGGCTTTCGACAACATGGCCTATTAATTACGCACACCAGTTTTCGGGGGAGGCTATTATAATAAGGGCTTGCAGTCTATTATTGGTCTAATAACTTTACCTTGTTGGATAGGTACAATAATATTAAGTTTATTACATCTTGGGAGAGTTTTATGCGGTCTCATAAAACTGAATACCTACTAAAATTTATTTTTTATTCTTTTATAAATAATGTTTTTCTCTTCTATTGTTTTCTTTGCGTTCCGGCTTAATACTACCTCAACTTTTTTAAATATTTCTATAAGCCGTACATATATATCAATATCATCAATATTTGTTTATATAAACAAAAGTATAAAGTCGATTTAACAATTCTGTTTTTCACGGATACCTTAGTAGTTCCATAAACCTGTAATAAATATTTAAAGGCAGCAATTCGATTTACCACGTCGTTTGAGATAACTATCTCATTTATATATCGTACAATCGAGACGACATCCGAACACCGCAATCTTTTCTGATTGTTAAACGAAAGTGGCCGTGGACTGGACTGTTTACTACGAGAACGCATAAATCTCTCTAATTTATATCCGAAAACATAATAAGAGGAAAATGTTATTCACAGTACTATAGCCTAGTGTGTCCGGTCGTCTCACCATGGACCGTACGTAATTTATAGCTTAGACTTCTACGGCATCAGGCGTCTATAAAAGTAAATAAAGCTCATGAAATAG
The DNA here is from genome assembly GCA_914767545.1 of Sesia apiformis. Lineage (NCBI taxonomy): Eukaryota > Metazoa > Arthropoda > Insecta > Lepidoptera > Sesiidae > Sesia > Sesia apiformis. The sequence continues at coordinate 7,463,974 of OU611958.1, forward strand.
CTATAAATCGCCTTTCAAAGGAAGATGCTACATACGTAGAGCGTGCTGTGGTAAAGCGTATTTGGTGAGATACTGTAAGTGAGACACGCGTTTTGAGTTATAGGTGCTGTTACAATGAGCACTGTGGTAGTACTGGATGTTTTCATAATTTACTTGAGAGTTGATTTGTGGCTTACACTCCAGCAAGTGCTAACCGATTTGGCATATAACTACGATGCATGAGAAGGAATCGTAATTCATGAATGTTTATATGAAAATAAAAGCGATAGAAAATTATAACTCTTGTTTATTTCTACTCGTATAAGTAATGTACCTTTTATACCTGGTTACGTGTAAATATTTGGTACCATAACAAGTCGTAATCATTATTTATTTGAAATTTAGATTCATCCATTTAGTTCAATCCATTTAACTGTACGTACGATACATAACTTAAAATAGAAATGAAATCATTTCAATTTTATATTAATTTTAATCCATTTCATCTATAAAATTCACTCTATTAGTCGTAGAAATTATCTTGTTCAAGAAGTTGAAACAATTTCTATAACAAAGTTCAACCTTATCTATCTAGTAAGTAATCTATCTATCTAGTAATCTATCTATCTAGTAAGTAACCTTATCTAGGTATATAATTAATAAAATTATCCACAAGAAGAACTTTTCATTTGTGTCAATCATGACTTCACCTTGTGATTACCACACATAATAATTAAAACGGGAGACAACTCCGAAAACGAAATTTTCTCGTCTTTTAATCGGTTTAAGTACAGACCGATTTTAAATAATTACTTAACACTTCCTGACGGGTTCAGAAATCACACCTTTAACGTTCAAATTAAAAGTCTCCTTTGCCTTACGATGTGACTAAAGCAAATAAATAATAATAACAGAAGCGTAACTCACCACACTTGAAATAATTAATTACCTTCACCACCGACTCCACCGATACGATGAGAACGACAAAGTTTAGTTTACACCCTATCTTTGGTCCATACGCGACAAAGAAACTATCTTTCAACTAAAGTATAATTCGCTATATAGTATCAACCAACGTATAACGGTGAAGCAAATCTGCAACTTATCATCCCACACAGGATACGATTCGTATTATAACGATTGTACTGCCCACATATAAAATGTTATTATTGGTTTGATAAATAAATTCACAATGTAATATGCCAGTCACATTACTGCTCAAGTAATGAATCGAACGCCCTTTCACTTCAGTGGCACATATGAAGTGGTTCCTAACATATACATGGTCTTAAGTCAAATAAGAACCAAATCTATGTGCGGGAATCAAAATAAAATATTTGTATTCATTCAGTCTCGGTACTTCTTGTTATTTCTATTGCTGCGTACCCTTGCGAGAAGGAATGACTAACAGGCGCTAACAAGGTATCATTATAAGGATGTCGACCTCACTCTGTTTATCGATGTTTTTTGCTCGATGTGTTTTATTGAGCTTGTGTGCGCAGACAATATTGCCAGTTTTTTCTACACGTGTTAACTTCTAAGAAATCTTCATGGCCGAAGCTTCAACTCAATTAGCAGTGTAATTTACACTATGCATAAAATCAATATAAGTGTATACACATATACATTTTTTGGATCAAATGATAGTCAGAGATATCTACTTATAGAATTGCCTACCTGATGTTTTAATCTGAAAAATTATGTATGCCTATTGAGTTCCTATTATTAAAATGCGGAATGTAAGTTGTAAAAAGGACATTGATGGTAAAGTCATTATATGTAATTATTACATTATTATATAAATTATTAGAATTAATACATTGTTTTATAGAATTGATGGCAGACGCGTGAGTGGGCCACATGATGATAAGTAGTCACCGTCGCCCGTCGACAAGTGCAACACCAGGGGGCTTGCGGGTGCGCTGCTGACCTTGCAGAACCCTGTTCACAGCTCTCTTGAAGAGCCCCATATCATAACGTAATGGAAAAACCTCGGCTGGCAATTCATTCCACAATTTTCGGGTTCACGGTATTAAGTGTCTTTTTGACCGAACTGTACGCAACTTTATGCCAAGACATAAAATCACTAATCACCTAATTTGCAATGTGCTACATTGCAATGTAAGTCATTTCTTAAAGAGATTACACTGAGTATCGATATATCGACAACAATCACCCATCACTTCACTGTTTGGGCAGGTGCAAAACACACAGACAAAAGGCGGTTGTATCATTATGTTGTCTTGTTACCGGCGCTCGCGCATCCCAACCGAGGTGCGATGAAATTCAAAAGGAGTAATTACTTGTATATTAATAGTGGATTGCGTCGAGTTCTCCTAACGAAAGACTCCCATGAGTATTTTAGGTTAGTCAGGTTGTTTTTGAAATAAAACTTTTTAGACATTCATACAAATTGATTGAAATCGAGTCCAAATGATGGTTGTTCGTTAGTTAGTGAACAAAAATAATTTACATTATTAAAAGAATGGTGAAGTGTGAGACAAGTTTGTGGTTGATATAAAGTGCTTAAAACGAGGCTATAAAACGCCCGAAGGGCATTTCCTGCTGCCTGACTACTACTATTTATGAACCCATATCAATGAACAGTTATTTTACTCGTGAAATTGCAGATATATGTTTTTTTTCCTCTTTATTTTATTTAGGGGCTTTTACACTATTCTGTATGCCAGCCCCATCGTACCCTAAAAGTTACAATTTCACTATCTATCTACTTACTTAGCTTTCGATGTTGGCTCGGACACAATTCTATGGAATATCCCTATATCACACCTGCTCAGATTTAGAGTCCCCATCAGAGACTTCCTGTCAGGTTCGTTCCGGGAACACTCCGACAACAGCAGTTATATTTATAGCTAATGATATACTAACCAAATTACTAGCTATACCACTCTTGTTATGTGAAATGGTTACACATTCCAAAAACAAAACGTATACGACATACGCGATCAATCGCTTTATCTTTGCAGAAAGTCGCATCTATAGCCTTCTGCGGTCGTCTAGGGTCTTGTTTAAAGACAATTACCATAAACTATCAGTTAACCCGTGATCATTTTTTTTTATTATATCTAAATAATTAAATTTAGTTCTTAAAATTGCACCATTTCAATCAAGTTACTGATTCTTGCTGGTTGGCAACAGACTTGAGCACAGTCGACTGGTCTACACAAATTGTATTCATACAAATATAATTGCTTCTGCCTCTATTATTAGCCATCACAAAGCAAGCACTAATGATTTATACTAATTACAATAAAAAAAGGCAATTGGCCTAGTCTTCCCAATGAACTCATCAAAACTGAGTTTAGACATTATCACATTAGTACGGTCAGTTGATAATTACCATGTGCGTTCTTTGGGCGTTCACATATACATCATTTGTGTTTAAGATGTTACATGGAATTAGTGAGTATGTAGTAACGGAGTTAATCGTCCGGCCTTTTAATTTGGTAGATCTGTTATCCGTAATAGATGATCGTGAGATTTCTTTCTGGTTTTGTGGTTTGTTATGTGACCACTCAATTGGTAACGGGACGCGTCTCTTACAAATATTTTAATACTACTGGTTTCTGATAGGTACAAAAGGTTTGTACCTAATCCAATATTTTGTATTCTTTTCAAAATCCAAATTCCAAAGTACCCTGTAAATTTCTTTATTGTTATAGCAAAAAATCACTACTGCACTTGAAGACCTTAGGAGTATCGACTGCAGATAGTACATAGCAACTAACTAAAGTAGCAACAAGATACTGTTCCTCTCGCTCAGTTAGATCTGCATAGTCTTGTTATTCTTAAGGCGAACCTCCACTAAAGTCAAAATTATAAGGCGAGGTATACAGACGAGGTATTTACAAGACTTACATTGTCGTCTTACATTATAAAAAGGTTTCTCTACTTGCCTCGCCTCGCTTCGTTCATGTCTCTAGTGGAGTTTCGCCTATAAAAAACTTTAAAATACATAATCTAGATGTAGCCATATTTGGCTACAGTATACGTAAAAGTAACGAATAAAAGAATAATATGACAGTAGAAGGTATAAGAGTATTTGGTATACCAAAACTCTTATACTTTCTAGTGTCTTATTTCTATAAGGCATTAGAAATCAAGCTTCGAAGTTCTTTATGTCAAATGTTGGGAAGTTAGTAAAGCACCACACGTTTGTGTTAAAAATGTCTAAGTAGTTTTACATGAATACTAGAGTAATAGAATAACGATAGCTCTCGAACTCAAATTTGTTGATACTTGTATCTGACTAATTACGAGTAAAAAAATTGTAAACGTATTTTAGGAACAGTCAATCTATTTACAGAATATATAATTGCCATACCATACCATCACCTCCTTTGCTGGATATAGACCTCTTTAGAGGCTCGCCACCACATACAGTCTTCTGCTAATTTCATCCAGCCATTACTGGCAAACTTCTGTGGTCGTGTGGTCTATCTGGGCGGAGGGCGTCCCATAACTAGCATAACTGTCCCGTATACAACAGGCGGGACGTGCTGATTGAAGACTTTCGACTTCAAGTATTGTGGTATAGGCGATAAGAAGAGCTGACGCATTTTCCGAAATGTTGATAAGACAAACAAATGCGTTATAAAATGCTAATACCACCATTAATAAAATTTATCCTTAAGTTCATAACATAGCCCTTTTCATAACATGAAAGAAGTATATCTTACAAATTAAGTATTTGAACTTAATTATTTGAACACGTTCCGTACCGTGCAACGACATTTGTATACCATAGGTGCTAATTATTATCATAAATCGTATACATGGGCGTGTATTTAATGTACAACCAAAGATTAAGACGTCAAATGAATCTTATGCGATTTTAAATGGAAATGTTTGAATTATGTATTTATTTTACATTTACTGATTGGGATTATATTAGAACTATTGGAAAATACATATCTAATTCATATTACAATATTTATTTAGTATTTTTTTTACATTTACGATTGTTATTTCCTGTCAGTGTACCTACACTTACACTGTCACTTGGTGAAAGATACGGGGTAGAAAGCTTTTGGTCTTTTGGTTACGAAGGCCAAAATCCACTTTGGGTGAATGAGCCAACGGCATGAGTATGTAAATAATTAATCACCGTGAAGAATGTCTAAAAATCAGAAAAGGTTGTGCAGAGTTCGAAATTGATAAAAAAAAATATAATAAGCACCCCGGCTGAGGTGAGATTTGGGTTCAAAAGGGAAAGATCGCAGCGAGTATAAGTGAGATCGACGTCTGGTCGGATGTTACAAATACCGCTAGAGGTAAGAGATTGGGAAGAACACGTAAGTGCTTCAAGCAGTCTGCTTGCACTGAATTGCACACTGACAGGAAACGACTGCGTCTTTTAGTGTCGAAGTCCAAAACTCACTCCGAATTACTGAGCCAGAGGAATAAGAAAGTAAACATGTAAGTCGTAAATATGATACTGTTTGTCATTGTTATAGCTTAGATAAACAATCTAGTACATTATCTTTCATGATATACAAAAGTAAAAGTACAAATTTGAGATCGTCAGTGAATTTATATGAATACTGACAACTTCTTTTATGAAATGCATTTTGAGAATTAATTTTTCTACATTGTTTCAAGTTAACAAAACTTTGCATCTACCTACTGATACAGGTACAGATAAGAAATTCTAAAATTTAAAACTTAATTTCAGCATGCACCTCGAGTTTAACATAAGAGTAGATATATGTGCGAAAGCCATTAAGAGAAAACACTGCAGCTTGTTAGAAATATTACAGGGAACGTAATCTTGTACTTAATGTTACTATGGGTTCACGATTTTAGGGCCATATAAACATTAAATCACGTCAAAAGTACTCAACCATTATGTTCTTAAAGCCTTATTTTATGATATTAAGTATCTTTTAAGCATAATATAAGTTTCATCGCCAAATTAATAATAATTTTAAAATCCGCACTTAATAGAAACTCAGTGAGATGTTCGAACTGATCGTAAAGTCACGACCTCATGTGAATACCTAAGGGCTAGACTATAATTGAGATAGGTAAATGAAAAACCAATAGTAGGAGACATAATTAAAACTTACTCACACCATTTCATGTTGAAATTAGGAATTGCGTATGTGTTTAATTTAGTTGCGGTCTTGAATTTCTTGAGCTCTAAATAGTAATAAGTTTTAACTTTAGTCATTTCACCACATATTGTTTACATTTTTAATGGATAAATTTTCTTTTCTAACACATTCCGGGACACACTGTTGAGAGACGTAGTGTCGGTTGCGTTTGTTGTGACACCACGGCCGTGGTAACTGGCCACGGTATCGCTGTAACGGTATATTGTATCGCTGAAATTGCCACGCCGTCGATTGCCGTCCAATTCTCCTAGCGATATAAGGAAACACGATTCTTTGCCTCATCATGTTCAACCACACTTATGTAGTGTCACAGCAGAAGCTGTTTTTTGCCACTTACACATACACGTCAGGTACACATCGAAATAGTGCATGTCGTGACATTACCGCTGTGGGCGTGAATTTTGCCTATAAAGAATGAGCCGCAAGTTGCCCAATGTCACAGCAGGCTCCCCCTAGAAGCCATCCAAGCCTGTTCGATGAGATATCTATCGTAGATGAAAGTTTTCATGATCCATTGGGTGACTAACTAAGCAATGAATCTGTCAATAATATCCGTCTGGGGGAAAGTGCACGCTACAATCTAACAGCCGCTGGGCTCGCTCGACTGGCCACATTACTCCCCTCTCAGAGAAAACTACCTTGAAATGTACTGCATTTCCGACTTAATCTTATTTTCCTAATGTACGTACGTGTTTCGGTAGTGAGTGAGATATGCCAGAGTGCATATTCTATCCTATCCTATCCTATCCTATATCTCCTTATTTTTCCGACCCTTTCTCCCAAGCAATTCCTTAATCTGCAAAAGGTAGGCAGCACATCCGGGGGCGTACAACGTTTGTCATTCTGGACTGATGTTAGCATGTATTGCGGATGTCTATGGACGACAGTATCCACTACCAGCAAATGGACTGTGTGCTCATCTACCGCCTTCTTTATATAAACAAAAAACTCTCTAGAAGATTCATAAATATTTATGAATACAAATAGGTACCTATCTACCTAAGTCTTAGAATAACGAAGTAAGAACATCGTAAGTTTAAAAAGAAAATGTGAAAACATATAGTGACACGACGACAGTATCCACTTACCATCAGGTACCCCACTTACCGTCTGCAGCCTTTTTCTATAAAAAAAAATATGTATATCAGTATGGGCGTAACAACGCACCGAATTCATTAATAATAAAAGGATTCGGTACCACAATATCTAATGATTAGCAGAAATGTGTCTGGCATTACTTTATTTATTGCCCAATCATTTCAATTGCATCAAAAACGAAACGGCGTATGTAATAACAACATGTCAATCAGATTTCGAATCATCATCCTTTATTTGGTATGATTGCTTTAGATATCGTAAAAAAATCGATCAGTAGTTTAATGATACTAGTCCTATACGTGTAATTAGTGGCGGTTCGTTAGACCAGTAATACGAGATATTTAGTAAGCTCGTATACATAGTAGCTTATACGGGAATTTGTACTAATGTAAAAATTAAAAAAATATATATAATTACAATTAATTGACCGCTTCGGGGAGAAAAATACACGAATGTGAAATAACATGAATAAAATAATAATTTGTATAAAGGTGTAGAATAAAATATATTCTAGAAATGAACAATAAGTTATTTAAAGAAAACGTATTGATAAAAGAAATGGGTAGAATCGATTTTACTCTTGATACTGTACCTACAACCTATTTTTAATTTTTGCGTTATTTCAAGTACATGTTGTATTATGTTCACATACAGGTTCTGCTCATCGTTCTGAATGTTACAAAACATATTTCAATAGTGAGAAAGATTGGTACAAATAAATAGAGAGACCATTATCAGATGTCAGATGGGCCATAATTATACCGAAGGGTATTTGGTATAAAACTACATAAGATACTCCTCCCCGAGTTCCATGATTCGACTGTGCCAGCTTCATCAGGGATTTACTTGTTGTAGCTATTAGATTGAGGTCTGGTTATATGTCTCTTAATATAACTACAATTAATATATGTTTAAGAGAAATCACCATCAAATTATGATTCTTGTACATCGAAAGAAAAAACAAACAAGTGTAACACTCCTCCATATTTTGAAAAATTTATAATCAAAATATAATGTTTGTCCAAAAGAATCACGGCGTGAAACAGTTCTTGCACAAGTGCCTACTGCATACGTTGCACATTGAATGAGTGCGTATATTTTTCTTATCCTGAGTGCAAGCAAGACACACATCTTTTGCGATTTATTGCCTGCACTGGCTAATAATCCCAAATTACGCCTCCGGTTTTTGATAGCCCAGCCCTACAGCTCGATGACTATATTGTCTTTTTGTCAATTCTGTGTTATTTTTCCCCTTCTCTATGAGTTATCTGATTAATTGAACCAATAAATCCTTTATAGTGCATTTCCAGTTCTATTTTCTCAATATATAACTCAAGAATTAACAACTGCCATCTTTAGCAATCTGTACAATACTTTCTTCCACCGCTGTATCGACTCCATATGTTAGTGAAATGTGTCGCAGCCTTTCCGAACAAACTGCTTTGATAAAACTGCTCGGCAGCTCCCATCCTCTACTACGCACCTCTTCAGTCTTCACTCAACTTATGACTACGGCTGGTGTAACCCGTGCCGGCGCCGAAACGTCGAGTAGGAATAAAAGGTAAACAAATACTTTTATTATACGCGTTCAGACCCGATTTAGAATATAAAACCGACTGAAGCCTAGAAAATAGTTCATTAAAAAAAACAATACTCTATATAAACCATTTGACAGGAATGCTAGTTAATCCCCTGTACTCTTTGCCACAGTTGGCGGTTGAGCCGACGATTAAGTGATCTAACACGTACTTTAAATTAAAATTTAAAGGATAATTATTGAACTTTCAATCGCTATCCGCAGCGGATTGCCGTTCCATGATTGAACCTATACATTCACAATAAATAATTTGGCTGTGTGGTATCAGCCAGCTTAGAATAGCCCCACCCCATCTCTTCTCGTAGGTATCGTAAAAGGCGATTATGGAATAACAAAGTCACTACCACAAGCTCTGAGGAACTACACTACCTCTAAAAGAATAGACTCGCCAACCCGATTGGATAGCGTGGCGTTTTAAGGTCATATATCCCTCATGCACAAAACAATGTGCATGCTGATGTCCAGCAGTGGACGACAAAAAGAGCTGGTTACCGTTAGTCACAATAAAACATTATGTCACAATAAAACTTCCCAATGTTGAGTACAAAGACTTCCTAGAATCTCAATATTTCAACAGGTTCTCTCGACTATTCTGATTTATCGAAGTTCTGCTAAACAACATTGAAAATGCTGACATTTCTCTGGAATCGGTAACTTTAACAAATTTAGGTACTAATTATAAAATTTACAAAACAAAACAAAACAAAGATCAGAAACAAATCAATAAATCTGATAGAACTATTCGTGAAATTTCATTTAGTTGTAAAAATCAAATGTCCTTCAAACCCCTAAATAGAATAAAAAGTTCGTGGAAGGAAATATTGTTAATTTAAAAATGCATTGCAACTTCGTAGCACACTTACAGTTGTTATTTCAATTGCAAACGCGCGTTGAAATGCCTTTTTACATAAATGTTTGTTGCCGGTATCTTTAAAAAACTGCGATGAAGATTCTTCGTTTTGCTGTCACGTTATCATAAGAAGGAATAGTTAAAAAAAAATATGAATCAAAATATTTCTTTTGATTAGGTGGTAAGGGGATACTGTCACGCATGGACAATTTCCACTCATTTAAAAATATAGAGTCTATATAAATATGTTTAATTAATTTTCCTATTATTAAGGATTTCACATAAAAAATTATCTTTTTGTTGTATTTTTTATGAATAATTACTTCTAAAATAGGCTAAGAAAAAAATACTTCGAATCTTTCAGAGGTTACAAAAAGGAGTGATAAGAAATGGAGTACCTCTAAATGGTGATTGGCCTCAAAAAGACTCAAGATTCTGTCTCATTCATAAAATCCGTCGAATTGTAAGGCAGTTATTATATAAGAATTTTGTCCCTAGACAGAAAAAGTATTTTGCATTTTGATTCATCCGTACATGATAATTGATTGGTCAAAATTTTGGTCAAAAATACCTTTCTTAATATATTAATGTTGATAATATTAGGTTGGTAGTCGGATAAGTTCGCGGCCTTTTTATAGTGAGAATAATAAAGAATAATAATATAAATGTAAATATTGTCCATTTAATTTGACTATATTTCGTAATTTTTCTGACACAACCAATAGTCCTTCGCTATAAAATTTTTGGGGTATTTGAACAAAAAACTGATTATAATTACACAGGTTTATCTTGAATGTAATTTACTCCATTTAGAAAATTTTATAAAGAGCAGAATAAATGATGATTCGAAGGTGCTATGTCTGGACTGTATGGAGAATGCATTAAAACATACCAGCCAATGTCTATCAATTTTTGTTTAGTCATCTGCGGTAGATCATTGTCGTGATGGAAACCACACCTTTTCTATTCATTAATTTTTTGCATTTTTCTTGAAGTGCTTGTTTCAATTTTACTAATTACTATTAGACATCAGAATTAATCGTTTGGTCATGTGGCAAAAGCTCGTAATACACAGGAACAGAGCGAAGCGGTACTTCACCCCTGGGCAACTCCTAATGCTTTACAAAGCTCAGGTGAGGCCCCAATTGGAGTATTGCTCATATCTCTGGGCCGGCGCACCGAAATACCAATTAGACCTATTTGACTCCATCCAACGACGTGTTGTTCATATTGTCGACGATCCCACTCTCAGGGGCGGTTTAGAACCCCTCAGCATTCAGAAAGACGTTGCATCTGTGTGTTCTAGTGCCTGTACAATGGAGAATGTTCTGATGAATTGTCAATATAATTTCAACCTCGGGTTTCTACAATCGCACTTCCCATCATAGAAGTGCGGTCCATCCGCATTTCCTCGATATGGAGGTGTCGCGTACTGTTCGGTCCAAAAATTATTTTATATCTCGTACCCGTAGGCTGTGGAACGAACTGCCTCAAGAGGTCTTCCCATTAAGCTAAGACATGGGGTTCTTTAAGAAAGCTGTAAATAGGATTTTGCAAGGTCGGCGGCGCGCCCGCATGCCCCCTGGTGTTGCAGGTGTCCATGGGTGGCGGTAACACCGGTAACAGTTCCATCACGTGGGACCGCTTGCTCGTCCGTCCTCTTATCTATAAAAAAAACACAATGTCATTCCAGTCCCACCATACACATGACATGACTTTGTTTATAGTAAGGCCTGGCTTTGGGACTATTTGTGATGGCTCACCTCGCTTAGACGAAGATCGTTTTCGAACATTGTTATCGCGTAGGGGATCCACTTCTCATTGCCTATTACCAATCTCTTCAGAAATGGATAGATTTCATTTCGTTTTAGCAACATCTTGCATATGGAAATTCTATTCACCAAATTTGTGAAATTTAAATCATGAGGCACCTAAACATCTAGCTTGTTTGCAAAATTCAGTTTATGCAGGTGATATAAAACTGTTGAGAGGTGAATGCTAAGCTCTTTCGCAATTTGATGACTACTAATGTGTCGATCTTCATTTTTTTCAATGATAACATCAACTTTTACCTTAATAGGACGACCACCGCGTGGAACATCATTCACATCAAAATGTGAATCACAGAAGAACCCCTTGAAGTGTACTACATTTCCTACTTTATCGTATTTCCCCAATGTACGTACGTGTTTCAGTAGTAAGTGAGATATGCCAAAGCCCATTCTCATCCCGTCCTATCCCTCCCATTTTCCCAACCCTTTGTCTCAATCCATTCCTTAATTTGCATAGGTAGGCAGTGCATCCGGGGGCGTGCCAACGTTTATCATTCTGGACTAATGTTGGTATGTATCACGGATGTCTATGGACGACAGTATCCACGTACCGCCAGGTGAGTTGTATACTCGTCTGCCACCTTTCTTCTATAAAAAAAAATCTGAATCGACAACCATTTTTTGCAGTAGTTTTAGATAAAGCATCTTCTCCGTAAACACTACAAATCTCTTTTCGAACACTAGAAGAATTCATACACTTGTCGAAAAAAAAATTGTAAAACATCTAATTTTCTCCTTATTAACTGCCGTTTTAAAATTGTAAAAAAAATATCAACACATAACGTTTAAGTTGTAAGTTCAATTTGTCGCCATTACAAAAAGTCAGCTGTCAAACGGTATGTCACTTCCGCTAGTGATCAGTGTTGCCAGAAATATAGCACGCTAAAGTCATACGTTCAAAAAGCCCGCTAACTTTTCCGACTACCTATTATTAGGGCCTTACATATTAAATTGCCGTTGCTTCCTAGTGGCAGCTTTGAACTTAGTTATCTTGCGTTTGGTTTGGAATTCCAAATTCAAATTAATTTCAATTAAAAGTTATGACATTATTTATTCGTTTATTTTTCCGTCAAACACCTTTTGTTTAGATATCGTTGTGTTTGCGAACATGGAAAACTTAAAAATTCGCGATATTTTCGAATATGAGTTCAGTCATGGCGGCGACGTAGCACAGACCGCCCGCAATATCAACGATGTGTATGGACCAAACACCGCAACGGACGCATGGTGCGTTTTTGGATTGAACGTTTGGATTGTTCTCTAAATTTCGACAAACCAACAAGAAGAACAAGCATCGGCATTTGTCAATGACAAATTGAAAGCAATAGTGGAAGCGAATTCATCTCCAATCACGTCTGAGTTAGCAGCAGCCTTCGGTGTAAGTGAGAAAACGATATTGATTCATTTGCGTTAAAGCGGAAAAGTGGAGAAGCTAGGAAAGTAGGTACAGTATGAGCTTAATGAAAGTCAGCTGCTAACACGCGTCGAAACTTGCCTTACTTTGCTGAACCGGCACAAAAATGAAGGGATTCTGAATCGTATTGTCACTTGTGATGAGAAGTAGATGGTGTATGATAATCGTAAACGTTCGTCACAATGGTTGAACCCAGGAGACACAGTCAACCAATGTCCCAAACGTTTTTTTCGGAATTTGGATAAGTTTTTACACGGGAAAAAAATTCAACTCTAATGAGGCAGTGAAAAACGCCTGCAAAGAATTCATCGATCCCCGTCCCCAGGGGGTCTATAGCAGAAGCATTAATCAACTTCCATTAAAATGGCAAAAGTGCATTGACAATAATGGACAATACTTCGATAAATTAAATGTTATATAATTTTCATAGAAAAAAAATATTTGAAATTTTTTAATACAAAACGGATATTTCATAAGTAAGGACCTAATATAAACGATACAGAAACGCTATTTAATTAAAATAAATAGAATAATAAGATACAGTAAGTCAATTCGCTTCTAGCTGTATTTCGATAGCAATATGAAAGCACAGAAGTGAAACAGGTGTAGAAAAGCCTAAAAAAATCCTCACTATTCCAACGCGACTTGCAAACACATAAATAACACTCTAACTATCACGGATAGTCGTTGCACGTCGTATCTCGTGCACGTGAAACTTATAACATTCATAAAATGATTACGTGAGAAGAAGCAAGTTGGTTGCGAGCTCTAGACATATTGGCAGTTTTCCACCAAACACGCACAGTGACGATTTTCACTTAAAAAGTTGAAACAAGATTTTGTCTCCGTGCAACGTCTGTGTTACACGGTGTTGCCATGAAAGAATTTAGGAAAAGTAGAATATTTACCCTATAATCTTTTGCATGACTTGCAGTTTGAGTTTGGAAGTTTAGTAAATTCGGTTCACTGAAACTTAAAAAAAATATTTAAAAGGATTTTTATGATATTTCACAGAAATTAACCATAACGCACTTCTTTTCCTGTTATTATTATATTCAGAAATGTACTCGTAAAATACAGAAATCTTAACTAAGATAAAATAACTAAGTTAAAATTCCTAACATACTACAGACTTCAATTACATATATTTAATTAATTAGCTTAGTCAATAATTGCATAATTTAATTTCGTCTTTCGTTTAATTATTAATTGAATCTTCCGGGCTACTTGGCCGAGGTCTTCTGGAATCTCTTCTCTTTCTTCCAAACGTTTCGTCAACAACTGCGGGTGACATCTTCAGTGGCGACTGCGTTCACTTTCGGAGAGATGTTATCTCTTCGGCTTCTCGAGGGCAACTTTCGTTTAATTACTACCTGTGATGAATCATTAACCGAGGGTAGGAAATTGTATAACTACCTCCACTAAAATTGCGCGTCCAACATTGGTTGGACGTTAGTTGTGGCTCGCAGCCAAATGATAACATAAGTGAGTTGTGGCTCGTAGTCACACCCTGTCACACACTGTCACGAGTTCTGTGCCGCGCCTCCGTTTGTGAACGTTTCACGCCAGTGAACTAGCAGGCTCTCATCTGACCTCTGCTGATCACAAGGTTAGTTGAGGCTTTTTTCTTATACTTTCGGAGACAGAGATTTAATATATGAATATCTTTCAAACAGTTTTCTGAATTGAACCAGTCCTCTAAACGTTCCACAACATTCGCACCGAAAATATATATTTTTTGATACAACCTAAAACCACTGTGAACGCGACAGCTAAGCAATATAGCCGTACGCTAATCCACGTGCGTATCCATAGGTTTTATTGCTGATAAAAATATCCAAATAGAAAACCTGACCTTATATGCCGAGAATAGCTGTCTTCCGACCAAGCTTACGGTTGCCCTGTGTTCGTCCCAGCCTGGTAGCGCTTCTCCACGGCTTCTTCTTGACTTTACACTTGGTTTGAGCGGCCTTTGGTACTAAGCAGCGATGCGGCTTAGAGCAGATATACTAGCGGTATAGAAAGGGCACAGCGTGTGCCAATTCCGGGGTCCAGGAGATCACTCAAATATGCGGGTTTCACAATCGACCGACGACGGGAGGGGTCGATCGCTAGACTGGCTGGTACGTACAAGGTGCAGCGACATAAAAAGGATCGGTGAAAGTGATTATTTAAAAATGTGGGTAATAAAATATAATATTACCCTACAAAATAAAAGCACCAATGTTATTGCGCGAACAACAACTTTGTTTGTTTTCAATTCCTTTGTTTTCAACCACAATGGTTAGGTTTACAAATATTTTTAGAAATGAATCAAAATCATCGCAAGATATTTTAGCTTGAAAAAGATTATTAAAATTCTTTTCTCGACCGTCGTTGGTCCCAATTAGCCTCTCTACAAAATTCATTTTGCTCAACCTTGCGCATCCATTCTTCCCAGATCAATGACCTCTCTAATTGAATATTTACCATATTTAGCCGGCAATAAACTCTCAAATAATTTCGACTTTAGTGTCATTAAGTGTCATTTCAAAATGATTATTTTCAAAATCAACCTAAACATCTTTATTCAGACATAAGTCCTACAATAAAAACGTATTTTATTAGATTCTTATCGATTTGTATACGTTGACGACGTTGTTACGACGACACATCCAAAACATTATTGATTTTTAACGTCATCGGTAATAAAAAAGTAAAGACATGTTATACAGAAATAAGATACATATAGTAGGTACCTAATATATAATGAGAAATAATTAAATAAGCAATGGAAAATACTGAATACCCATTCAGTATCTATAGCAGCAAATCTATTGGTGGGCTCGGTATAGGTGACAAAAAAGGAATAGGAAGCATTGTAATGGAATTTTTGAATAATTGAAGTAAATAATTTATTTCAGTTATTCAAAAATTGTTTTGTTGATCGCGATTTGCTTGTTTGATAGTATTTTTTTGGTGCTCCTTTAAATACAAGCCTATAAAAAAGTCATTTCGAAAAGTGGATTGGCCAACTCGCTTGACGAGCATGGTGTATTAAGGCCAAACACCCTTCATGCACAAGACAATGTGCATAAGGAGGCCTACGTCCAGCAGTGGACATTAAAAGGGCTAGTGACGGTAGGGTACAGGCCTCCCCTAGCAAATCACTAGCATGCTTCGGACAACAAACATCACCCTCCGAGCTAGTAATAATTTAAAAATCTTGATCAAGTTGAAATTCAGTGATACGGGTCGAGAATTTGAACTCACAGACTCACAAAGTGTTGAGAAAATATACGTCTAAAGAACGGTGATAGCCATCTCTGCTCTATTGGTATTATATAATAATAACTGGATTCGTCACGATATTTAAGAATTTTTAGATAACGTCGACCTAAGTCAAGTTTTAATACCAGATGCACACACAATTTTGTATACAGTTTCACGTTGTTACGTTTAAATTGTGTAACTAGTACATGTTAACAATATACCAGTTAATAGCTTTATACTGCACGTAATATAATCCACTTATCCTTCAATTGCACTTTCCATAATTTATGGCCTAGTTAATTACTAACCGTAGTATAATTTAATCAGAACATTTCGAGTAAAATGCGTTCAACAATGCTGAAATGCTTTTGGAATTATTTTATCGAAAAACGAACTATCTCGCTTCCTCTCTATATGTAAATATGAACTAATTTCCCTTAATTAAAGCTCATTTATTTGTGTATTTGGTAATTTAATTATGTGAACTCCCCCTATATTGTTGTCAATGTATTGTAGACTAACAACATTTGGAACTTTTTAGACATTTTAAAACGCACTTTTATCTTTATTGAGATAGTTATTGTTTACTGCAAATTGAGTTTTACACTAATGTACTTTTTATGGTAATGGTTGATTTATAATAAGATTAGCAGTTAATTAGGGTTATATATTTTAACGTTATCACACGTGAAATGGGGATAATATCAGTAGTAAATCCATTGACTAGATTACATTTTAGGTCCAAATCTATTCAATTTATTACGTTTTAGACTTTTAAATTAGTGGCATTATTGTATTTGTGTCGTACTAGAATACTTGCAATTCATTGATCGTTGTGTACTTATTATAAAACGGGCAGTGATAATATATTGTTTCTGATTAATCTGCTATAATGGCTCTCACATGGAATTTTTAAGATAGAGAAATAAAAATAAATGTTATTTTCTTAACATTTCACTAAAGTTTCAATATCTGGAAATTGGCCCGTATTGATTTCGTTAAGATTCTGAGGCATAAAATTTGGTTATATAAAACTCTAGCATCTAAAACTAAATACTCAAAATCTGGGAAACTAGGACCGACAATAAGGTCCCTTTTCTCAAATAATATACTTGAATGAATAGCGCCAGTGCTTTCATTTTGCAGTACAAACATAGAACCCTTTGTTTCTGTTCCTATTTAGCGGGGAGAGCGCGGCGGGAGCTCACCGTCAACTCTATTAAGCAAAAAATTAAAGAACGCAAAAAGAAATATAAAAAAGCAAATTAAAGCTCTGAGGCTAGCGTCCCAGCCATTCAAGCGCGAATAAAAGTGTTTAATTAAACTGTTGTTATTGATGGGGTCCCCGCGAGATGGCGTTTAATCAACAGCTGTACGAGTACTGCTCGCGTTTCTTTCGACTTTATTTTTAATTCGACTTAATTGCGAGAGTTACGATGCCGTTTGACCGAAGGACGCGGACATTTTACGCTCACGACCTTTATTTCAACGAAACTCGCGTCTACATTGACTCCGATCTTAATTACTGAAATGTATTGCAATCTATACAAAAGTCTACACAAAACGTTTTCACAAGGACAATAGTTGCGCAAGAATGTAATTGAAATGTCAGCCTTAATTTGTAACTTCGTTTTAAGGCTTCGCGCTGCCTCACTCCGGCGTTAGTAAGAATGCGCTTCCATTAATTTAAATTATTTTGTTGGAGCCCTGTAATTTGTTACGATTTTTGTCTCAATTTGCACCTTTTCGAGTTCAACTCGGAATTGTTAAATACGGAATGTAATTAACGAGAAGATAACGTTAGGTAACGGCACTGTATTAATGTGTGATCTACTTAACAGCAATTAACCTTGAAACTTAATTGTTGGATGCCTTATACTCTTTGATATCAAAGTGTAATTATACTGTTGAGTCATGAGTAAGCACAATTTGTAAATATAACGGAATTTTAAAATATGTAGTCCTCCGTTATTTTCGATTGACGCCAATAATATTTATAATTGACGTAATAATTACCAATTTAGACTTGAGTTTCATAAGTGGAAAATATTTAAAACGATACTTCAGTCAATTAAAAACAGTGTCGTGTTACCCTAAGAGATATAGTTAAAAGGGGGTAATCAACTTCTACTAGAGTGGAAAGAGGTAAGGTTTGTTTCAATAGCTCCTTATAATTTAAATAAAACCTAATACAAAATTTTAGAAAGAGGAAAACTAGTACGATTCTTATGCAAAGAGTCTATAAATATCTGTTTCTAAATTCACGAGCACCAAAAACTCACGGACAGGGTGTAGGAGAGGCGGCGCTTAGCAGGGCGCACGCCCAGAATGATGAAGAGCGGGCAGTACCGCCGACCGGAAACAGCGGTCGGACGGGGCGATGGCGGCCAGGCTCAAGAAGCGGCGCCCGAGTAGAGCACCAGCGCCCAAAGAGCGACGGACCAGAGCTGCGGCGGCCGGCGAGAGTGGTGGTCCAGATGTGCTGTCCAGGTTAGCTCAGTCCCCGGAACAGGCGTGTGACTTTTTCCAAAACGTATTCACTGATCGCTCTCCAAACAAAAACTGTCCGTGCGGCGCCTTAGATTTTTCACCCTTCTTTTTCCTGACAGAATTCTCATCGGATTTATGAATTTTTGAATCTCAGTTTTTATGATCTCCAACAGTTTCCAGCCAGTGCTATTCTTCGTGTAGATGGGTAATGTGATACAGAGGTTATAAATATTGAATTAGAATACAGACATAAAAATACATAGTAAAAAATACAGACTACAAAATTAAGCTGTTGCAACAAATGTTACAACAGTAAGTATCTAATCTTTGCATTTATTGAACAAGTCATGACAGAGAAAACCTACAGATATACATATACATATATTGTACTGTATTAAACTAAAACTGTTTGTATGTTTGTTATACAATCACGTCTAAACGGCTGAACCGACTTAATTGAAACTTGGCAAATAGGTAGATTTTAATCCGGATTAATACTTATTTCTTTAGCTGAGTTATATTGCGATACACAATGATGTACAATAATAACAAGCAATGCATTTGATCCTGATCGATGTGACAAAATTACTGTAATACCTACTCAAATGATTCTAGGTATTATTCAAATCGACCACCACTAAAACCGCCACCACTGGTGGCAGTTAGGACTCAATCATATTTTTAATCCCACCGACCATCAGTGGTAGTTGATGGTGGTAGTTCAAGACAAGACCCAGTAGGTAATTAAAAAAAAATGTCTCGTACAGAGAAAAAATATGCCGATTTCTTTTTCGTATACCTACGGGTATTTTTCATACCTGCAAATACTCCGCCCAAAAACAATGTCAATTAATACAGAATTATGAACAGTATCCATGGTTATAGGCTTCATAAATTGATTTTTAGCCCTTGTTATCATAACTTTGCTAAAATCATTTAAAATCTGAATTGGTGCATCGTGTTTTTGTGGTATTTACGTGTTCTGCTGCGTCCTGCGGTGGGTGCAGAGGCATTAAACACGCATTGTGGGTGCTCTCCGCACTCCAACATTAATTTCGTAATTAAGTGAACGATTAAATCGATTGTTTAATTCGTTTGCGGCCGTGTGATGTGGAATTCGATAACTATTCGAAATACATCTTTTACATTGGTTCATTACATTTAAAATTAATTGTGTGTATTGGAACTTTTTTTGGTACGTTTAAAACACTAAAATGGTTTATTGGTCAAATCCACAATGTACCATTATTCAGTCATTAACTATATCAATGAATAAGTCTTTAACTATACTAAGTTTACAAAAAATATTAAAATAATATGTTTGTGACGTTATTTGAGAGAACCTTGTTTTGGTCTATGTATTTATCATATTTCATTAAGATTTCCTAATTAAAATTACGTTATTTCAAAATCCTGTATAAATAAAACATGCTCTACAAAGATTCCGATTAAGTTACTTTTAGAAGTTTGATAACTTGAGTAGGTATTATCATGGAATAAATTAAATTGCCAGATTCTCATTTCAAATAATTCATTAAAAGATTCTTAAAACCTAGAGGGCATCTAAGATCGTAAAGGTCAATTTTCCGACAATGATCATCGAATTAAATAACTACAAAATAAAATTAGAAAGTGTTATTAGCAATACTTTGTACATTAACAGATAATGACAACACAAAATAACATGCAAATGGTACAATCCATGATCACGTATCACTTTGATAGTCTCATTTTATTTACTGTTACATTATTGTTATATTCAAATGATTCTGGACTTTATTGCATGGTGAAACGTATTAGAAGATTGTAATATCTGGTTATTAGATGGGCATTAGATTGTGGTAGATATTTAGAACAATAATGATCACGTATGCACGTACCATGATCTCGCATATGAAATGATACCCATAATAAACATAGATCATTATGTCGAAATAACATTCAAAACAATACGTATATGCACCAACTCGTCTTTATGTCTCTCTGTTAGTAACTATTTTTTGGACAAACAGAATAATGTTCAAGCCACTTCAATGGTACAGGAATTACATTAGTCTTAAGAATCAAATATTAGAGCATGTTTCCATTTAATTAAACAGAGTTTAATTTAACCACAATATTAATCAAAATCAATAAACCCACACCGACAATGCCGTATCATATAACTTTCTCATACAACGTCACAGTTTAATAAAGAAATACTTTGTATAGAAATGTTTCTAATAAATATTTTTCTTTCATTCATTAGTAATAGCCGGTATCAGCTCGGTACCTATCTTTATTTCTTTTGAAATATGTCTATTTTCAAAATTTTAAATAACAAGCGGGCGAAGTTACGGTCGATTGCTTGTAAATTGTTGTAACAACTCGCCAGCTAAAAACTGTTCTTACTTCGACCTTTGACCTTGCATTTTGTTAATGTTTCTTCTAATGTAGAAATGGTTTTGAACACATGACCCGAATAAACTTTCATTTTGAATTAAACGTATAAAAATGTATTGTTCAAAAATAAGTTAATTACTACAGTTAATTTCATTTTTTTACGATATACATTTTACAAAATATATGATTTGATTATAGTGTAATATCTGTACAACTAGACGATAAGTATCAATTATTGAGCTTTACAATAACTGTGACAGAGATAACCAACAAGCCGGCAACGGCCACTTAGTTAATAGGCCCAGTCTGGACCGGGTTCGATTCTCGGTCCAATAAATAAAATCAAGAAAAATTCATTTTTGTGTCAATCTCTGAACTCACAACACAAAGAATTCTAATGCGAAGGCGATAATTTATTCATTTATTTTAGTATATAATGTTGTATTGTATAAAAATAGATATACAACTTCCTTGACATAAGAGTCGCTGCGTACAGTGCGGTCAAAAAGACACTTTACTATACCGCGACCCCGAAAATAGTGGTATGAACTGCCAGCCGAGGTTTTTCCATAGCTTTACGATATGGGGCTCTTCAAGAGAGCTGTGAATAGGATTCTTCTTGATCGGCAGTGCACCCGCAAGCGTCCTGGTGTTGCAGATATCAATGGGCGGCGGTGACCACTTACCATCATGTGGCCCGCCCGCTCGTCTGCCATCTAGACTATAAAAAAGAATGTTATATGTTTACAATACAATGTGGAACTTTATGTTACCAAGCAAAGTATAGATCAAAGGATATTCTAAAACGTTCGCTTTGGGTTTCATTTGTTTTTAATTGTTATTACACATTCTCTTAGAACGCACTACTTTGTAGGTAACATGGTTAATATCCTACACTCATTTGCCGCGATATAATAGAAAGGAAATTAACAAAATTAAATTGAAAAGTTATTTGTAGTACTAAGAAGTTCAGATAAATTTTATATCATAAGCAGGTACTAGCCACCGTAACGTTTATTAATAAAAGTTTGTTAATAAATGTAGGTGATGATTCTACTTCTTTTTATAACAAATTACGTTAAGTGGGTAATTCATAACTCACCAATGCGATGTAAATAAATTTGCTATAATAGTAAAGAAGATATTACGCCAATACTAACATTTGCATTCAGTATTATGCAATTCTAACACCCTATGCTTTAAATCTATCAATTGGTTTTCAAATGTCAACTCGCTAACAAAATACCACTCTAGCGCATTCACAGCTCCGTAATAGCCTTAATAGACCTACATAGGTTGGGTAACAAGCCATAAGCCTAGCACACACGTGTACAAAGCCGAAATAGACGGTGTAACGTTGCATGGAGACGATAATTTAACGTCACTAGCACATGCATTGAAACCGCACTACGATTTAAGACCTATGTAATAAGGAGCCAGCATTGTACGCCAGTGTCTCGTGTTACTCGCATTCATGCACTACGCTTTATGTCGGCCTTAATCTAGTTTCAGTGCCTTTATAGTGTTGAATAACGCTGTTTAGCTTCCATAAAAGACCTACCGCGGTCGGTATACGGGTATGATCGGTGATCTTTTTATTCTAGTGAAAAGGTAAGACCTCAAAATCGATTTATTGTGAGGCCCTTAGGTCTTAAGCCCCTAGGCCCTTAGTTCTTATAACATCAATCTTGTACTTTGACTCCTGTATTATTTCTTATATTAATTACCCTGCAGATCAAATACAGATTTTAAATTTCAACGTTTTAGCTTCTTATGAACTTTTTTTTGTGGACAGAAAAGTGCCATACGATTAATTAGTCATAAATATAACCAACATCAGTCAAAAATGATGAACGTTGACACGACCGCACGAGCGCTACTTACCTTTTTAATTTAGGAATCAGGATTTACCTAACTACAACAGATTTACGATTACACAAGGAATCGACTTCGTAGTCTTTAATTCTAGTCCTAAAAACAGAGACCATTCAAGTCCTGGATCACCATACAAATTTACTATATAGATGTAAGCGAATAATAGCTATAAGATATAGTAAATATAGCGTTTTCCATTTAGTTAATAAAGCTTACTCACTCGAAAGAAACATTCGACGCGAAGTCAAAGTATTTCACCTGTAATAACCACCTTATTTGGATAAAATCTCCGGGCAAGTCCGAGGCAAGCAAAGCGAAAAAGTTTTGCTCTTTCCAAGATAATCATTAGGTGATTCGTAATGTCTGCTCGTTGGGTTCGCTGGAGCGCTCTCCAATTTCTCCATAACTCTATACGTAAGAGGATTGCCTCTCCATAAGGATATAGCAACAAATTGTCTGTAATTTCGTTTTTTCTTCTCACGAGCACAAATCTGAATGGATCTCATGCTAGCTTTGAATTTGACCGCGGTTTACTGCTCACGAATGCGAGGCATTAATTCGAGATAGTGAACAAGAAAATTGCGTATTTCAATCTACTCGGACAATTGTGTTGTACACTTTTTCACAATTCTACTATTTGAAAGACTGTATTTAAACGTGCAACATGTCATGCTCAACATAACGCCCTATTTATGGAATACTTGAAGTAAACAACTCTAAATTACTAAGAATGACATCATCAAGTCAACGGAGTCTCGCTTCGCTGAACTTCCATTTCTTTATTGTCACCAGAGAACCCAAAACTAAACCACCTTTAAATTTGCTACCATCGATTCGCTAATCATTCGGTTGCTCATTCATTGTTTCTCTTTTTGAAATATGGTAGTTATCTTGCATGTGCGCGTGTGAATTCTTGTGGCAGAGATATGGTATTCAATTTTTTGTAATTCAATTTCAAGATTTTCAGATTAATCTCACAGTCTTTAATGATATAATTCGACATTAACGTCCCACTGCAGTAAATAGGTCTCCTCTTGTGATCGAAGAAGTTCGCGGGCCTAATGCGGATTGCCTAATATATTTTTCTTGGGTGGATTTTTCCTCGCTAAATCGGATAAGGCAACTTTTTGTAGTTAAACTGTTGTGTTAATATCAATCAAGATAATATCTTTTAGGTGTAGGTACATAAAGTGTATTTACTTACTTACGGTTTCCCCGTGGTTCGTTCACCTCCAAGCTAATGATAACTGAGAAAGAAGAAATTTAGTAGGTAGTATGGATCGGAGTGGGAATTTATGACTTTACGAATTTGTAAGGAAAGTACATATTTCTAGTCTATTATCCTTTATTTATTTTATTTAATTAATTAAATTTTATTGCTCAGACGAAATGTACAAAAGGCGGACATAATGCTATATGATATTCTCTACTAATCAACATAATGGCAAACAGAGAATCAAGAGGGGCGCATATAACGTAATCTATACTATTACTTTACTATAATATAATAAAGAAATAAATTGTGTGTTTGTTTGTGGCTATGTTGGAAGTAACCTCTGGAACTACTGAACCGATTTCAAAAATTCTTTCACTTATAAGAAGCTACATTATCCGTGTTTAATATAGGCTATATTTTATTTTGAAATAGTG
Source organism: Sesia apiformis (assembly GCA_914767545.1). Classification (NCBI taxonomy): domain Eukaryota; kingdom Metazoa; phylum Arthropoda; class Insecta; order Lepidoptera; family Sesiidae; genus Sesia; species Sesia apiformis. The sequence continues at coordinate 7,488,530 of OU611958.1, forward strand.
AAAAAAAAATTGAAAATAATAACTTATAAACCGAAGCGAAGCGAGGGCGGGTCGTTAGTATTAAATAATATTAATCGTCTATAATGTAACACTGTAGTTATGCTTTGCTTTGAATATTGTCTCCTAATTATAGTTGCTCATACTCGGTCTAAAATTATCAGTAACTCGACGGTGAAGGAAAGGCACATTTCGATCGTGCCACTCTCCTCGGTCCTGCGCTGTTCGTACCTCGTACGGTGTTCGTACGGCGCGTACCTCCCGACGATTGGGTCCGTATACCCAAAAGGTTGGTAGGACCATGGGAAGGAGGTGGGTCCTGCGCTGTTCGTAACCATATCCCAAGTCATCACTCCCTAGTAAAAGCCCTATACTTGCCCTATAAGATATCATCTGTAGATAGCATCTACAGATGCTCGAATTTTACTGCTTCTTAATTCACGATAATCACATTAAGTAAACATATAGTAGGCGAAGAGTGTACGAGTATTAACAAATTGATGTGCCTTCGGGCTTAGTGAAATGAACTAATGAGTAGTCTCAAAACTAAAGCCGAGTGTAATTACACGGAGATATCGTGAACAAACGCAATGGTGATTTAGAACAAGATCATACAATTATAGCGATTATTATTTTGTACCTTCACATACCTGTTTATTTTCTGAGACTGCATTTCACTAATCTTTAGTCACAGCTTCGATCACGTTAACGTAGGATTAAAGTAAAGCGAATATGTTAAGAGAGAATCTTTATAATACGGAGAATGAAAATTTCATCTAAATAAGTTAGTTTCTGAGATTAATTAAAACAACAATAATATTTTTTTTGTGTAATACTATTAAAATTCAAACTATTTTTTTAATGTGGGCATTTCTTCTTTTAGTGTTGTTATGTATAGTGTTCTTTTAATCCTTGATAATATTTTTTTTATAGAAAAAAATATTTTTATATATTTTTTATTTTTTTAGAGAAGGTTTCAAACGAGCATACAGTCCACCTGGTGATAAGTGGATATTGTGGCCCATGGACACCCGCGGAACATGCCAACGTTATAACTTTTAAGCTTTCGCGTTTTGTACACATTTTATATTCTAAATCGGGTCTGAACGCGTACAATAAAAGTATTTGTTTACCTTTTATTTCCACTCGATGTTTCGACACGGGTTACACCAGCGGTGGTCACGAGTTGACGAGAGGCGGGTAGTCCAGGAAACGTCGAGTAGGAGTAAAAGGTAAACAAATACCTTTATTATACGCATTCAGACTCGATTTAGAATATAAAACATGCCAACATTAGCCCAGAACGACCAATTTTGCCACGCCACCGGATGCGCCGCCTACCTTTATTGATGTGATAATGGATTTGGTGAAAGGGTTGGGGAAATGGGAATGGGTAGGGTAGGATAGGAGGGAATAGGATGGGAATGAGCTCTGGCATAACTTAGTCACTACCGAAACACGTACGTACATTGGAGAATATGATAAAGTGGGAAATATAGTACATTTCAAGGTAGTCTTCTGTGAGAGAGGGGTAACGAGGCCAGTAAAGTGCGCCTAGCGGCTGTTGGATTGCACCGTGCACCCTCCCCCTCCGAAAATATAAATAAATAACGCCACACTCAACTAGAATTCAGACTAGACTAATCCACACTAGAATTCAGTTGTCGTGCGAACACACACAAATACAAAAAAGAACACAAGCCACCCTGAGTTTAACAAATATTAGTCTTTAAATAAATTACCACTACCACCACTACCACTTAAGTTTACTTCCGTTCGGAGATTGACTTTGAGATAGGTATCAGAAATCGTACTTATTGTGTAAAGTAATTATATTCATTTATACAGTCATAATATTCAATCGTTGAAACACTCTCCTTCATTCTGATTTCGGTGGTATTAAACAAACATCGACAATATACAAATAATTCCATGATATCACATCACAGTCGTACGTATCATACATGCCAGTATTATACCATACCATACCATCAGCCTGTGTCTCTTCACTGCTGGATATAGGCCTCTGCCAGGGACCGCCACTAGACACGGTCTTCAGCTCTTCTTATCCAACCACTACCGGCGACTTTCTTCAAGTCCTCAGTCCACCTGGCCGAAGGGCGTCCTACGCTACGTTTTCCGGTACGTGGTCTCCTTTCGAGGCTCGTCTCCCCAACGGTTATCATCGATTACAATACGGGTAAATTGAGAATAAAGGATATTGGCTTAACAATTATTTTCTGTGACCGTACCAGAATTTAGCCACCGATTTAACTCCTCTTGGTGTTTGTACTTGGTGTATATGTATGTGGGTATATTTAATTTCTTCATTAATAACCAGTTATAATTTAATTGTTGTGTTGCAACGCACTATGCGTGTTCCACGAATGTTGGTCGTTCGCGTTGTTACTAACAACTAAAGTTCCCAGTAATAGTTGACAGGTAGTTACCACGCCCTCGCCGCACTGTCGTTCACTTTTGAAAGCCTTCTGGCTTAGTTCTTCCTGATAATTTCTCTGCCGGAAATTAAACGTTGCGGGCGCTGGCAAAACGGAAAACTTTAAATGAAAAGTGTTAACTTCTAACTCCTTGTACATTTCTTGACGAATTTCTTTATGGTGTAATTATCTCGTAATCTTGTACGGCTTTGCAACAAGCCCTTCTATCAAGTAAATTTCATTCGCACAAAACTTTCTGCAATTCACGCTTCAGAACCTAATTACAAGCGTAGTTAACGTCTAGCGTTTAATCAGGCTGTTAATAAATGTTATGAAAACGGAGTTACATACTATTTTTTAAAATTTTTGTATTGGTTTTTGTGTGCATTTTGTATGCAGTTACATGAACATGAGGGGGAGAGTATACGCACTGCATTCCCATAGCCGCTGGGCGTGCTCGCCTTGCGTGGGTAACGTGGCCAACGTTACCCCTCTCTCACAGGAGACTACCTTGAAATGTACTGCGATTCCCATTTTATCGTATTTCCCCAATGTACGTACGTGTTTCAGTAGTGAGTGAAATGTAGCAGAGCCTATTTTCATCAAATTCTATCGCTTTCCGTTTTCCCAACCCTTTCTCCAAATCCATTACTATATCTCCAAAGGTGGGCAACGCATCTGGGGTGTACCAAAGTGTGTCATTCTGGACTGATGTTCACATATATCGCGGATGTCTATGGACTGATGGTCCACCCAGGGCCGTCTTTACCAGGGGGTGCAAGGGGTGCGGTGCACCCCGGGCGCTCACCTTTTAAAGGTAATGAAAAAATATAACGCTATAGTAAACAATTACTATAGGATACACAATAGGATATTTGACTGTCATAGGATACACAATAGGATATTTGACTGTCATAGGATACACAATAGGATGTTTGACTGTCTTAGGATACACTCCCGCACCCCGGCGCAGAATAGACTTAAGACGGCCCTGGGTCCACCTGATGCTGATCCACCTGATGGTGAACTGTATGCTCGTCTGCCGCTTTTTCAATAAAAAAACCGTGGTCACGGCGAGGCTGCGATGGTGGGTGGATATGTTGTTACTATTGACAGATGAATCTGTTCACCCTGCTAAATCTGTTGTTCGGTTCGATTCTCCTGTCCATACTGAACTTGATTTTGTTGTATGTATATGTTCACGGCACACTATTCTAACACCACCCATACAAGCGTAATTTTTAAAATGCATTAACATGTTTGGCTTTGCAAACTCCAATCACTACTTCCCACGTACGTGCCGACATGAAACCATCTGAGATTTCCACATTTATTAATTTATATTTATATTTATATATATACACATTAAAGGGCAAGCGGCCCACATGACGTTAAGTGGCTACCACCACCTATTGCCATATTCTCATTGCCTATTGCCCATAGACATATTCTCTCGGACTGAACGCTATATGTAGTGGCGTTCCTCATTAATGAAATATTATAGGTTAGTGAAGTTCAATCCAATCATTGGTTCCTGCCTCTAATATATACTCTGCTATTATCGACTTCTGTGTGTTATTATTGTTCATGTTTATAGCGCGTATATACCTCAGAGCTTGTGGTAGCGGCTTTGTTATTCCTTAGCCCTTAGTTAGTTTACGAAACCCACGGGGCGAAATAGGTTGGTGCTATTCTAAAGTCGGCCGACACCACGTGGCCATTTCAGACCATACGCCATTCGTTTTAAGGCCATACATCCCTCATGCAGCAGACAATATCGTGAGGAGGTCCATATCCAACAATGGACGATAAAGGTGCTGGTTAAGGTAACCATTGTGTAACCCGTATAGGTAGTCTGATAAGTTCGCGCCTGTTTATAATGAAAATAATAATAAAAAAAATGTATTAGATAAATATTTATTGAACGAAATATTGTCCATTTAATTCGATTTATATGCGGTCGAGCATTGTAGTGATGGAAAACTACACCTTTTCTATTCATTAATTCTGGGCGTTATTCTTCAAGTGCTTGATTCAATTTTACTAATTGCTGACAGTAGACATCAGTACTAATCGTTTGGTCATGTGGCAAAAGCTCGTAATACACGATACCTTTCCACCATACACAGAACATGACTTTGTTCCGCGTGAGGCCTGGCTTTGGGACTATTTGTGATGGCTCACCTCGCTTAGACCAAGATCGTTTACCAACATTGTTCTCGTAGGTGATCCACTTCTCATCGCCTGTTACCAATCTCGTCAGAAATGGATCGATTTCATTTCTTTTTAGCAACATCTCGCATATGCAAATTCTATTCATCAAATTTGTCATTTAAATCACACGGCATCCAAACATCCTACGGAATTCAATTCACGCAGGTGATCCAAAACTGTTGAGTGATAAATGCTAAGCTCTTCTGCAATTTTATGATCTGCTTCAATTTTTTCAATGATAACATCAACATTTGCCTTAGTGGGCCGACCACAGCGAAGAACATCATTCACATCAAAATTCTCAGACCTGAATCGACTGAACCGCTTTTTACAGTAGTTTTGGATAAAGTATCTGTGACTTGTTTTGACTTGTAATTTCAATTAGCCGCCAGCGATCGGTGTTGCCAGAAATATAGCACGCTAAAGTCATACATTCAAAAAGGCCTCGAACTTTTCCGACAACCTATTATTTATTTTGTTCAACCACCATAATAAAAGTTTAAAATCTTATAAAAGTAGGTCTTATTTGTATTTACATACAGTACCGATAATTACCTATAGCTTTTAATAAACCGTACGTTTATATTCGTGCATAAAAGGTCGATTTTGACGATATGTAAACGTTAATCAACGTTTCGACAGTTGTTCGACATGAATTGCACAATTTTCGCGATACATTGTTGCGAGAACAAATTTAACAATGTTTCCCTTTATAATTTTCAACGGACTGCTACCAACAATAAGTGCAGTGTTTATTGTTACTATACAGCAGAATGTTAAGGGTAAGACTGAGTTTATACGAGAGTTGAGTAATTGCCACCGTCATAGGACTGTACAATAAACTTTCCAAGGAACGGTGCACACAATAAATTCCGCTTTTACGTCTTTGATTAGGTCGAGCTCAAGTTTCCTCATAACCCAAGCATTCATACGCAAGAGAGGTTTTATGTCCAGTTGCCATAGTTCATGTGTTTTACATAATGTTCAGACCACCCTCCAGCTCGAGATACTATTGTTGTGTATATAATTTATTAAGATATTGTACTCTCTCTAATATGCTACTACGTATAGTGATCAAAGCGAGACATTGTACAAGACGCTCAGGTTAATGTAATCTTTGATGTCGGTAAACAAATAAGACGGGTTTGCATCTTAGAAGATTAAACAAAACAAGGCAGTTAATATTGTTTCAGCTTTGTGTACAAAGGTATGAGGGATAGTAGCAAATATGTGAATACATTTTATTGAAAGTACAAATGATAGTTATTAGCGCAACAAATGGAATTAAATTATAATATTTATACGACAATACAAAATTAAAGGTTTTCAACATTTTATGCAAAAATATTTCTACATATTTTGTTCTCCATTCCGCAGAATTTACAAATACAAGGAAACTTATAATTTTATTTTTTATTTTTTTTTTTCAATAGTTTGTATTATCTCTTTATGAAAACAATTTTATTATTTTTATTGGTAAATTTTAAGAACCTTTAGTTTTACTTATCAAATTACGAGTATAAAATGGACTGAATAATTCAATAGGATTCGTCTCACCGTGAGACGTCAAGCCATAACAAATGATCTGATAATATTCCTTGATAATTCAACACCGCTTTTTATAATAACACTATTATCGATTTGGCAAGCTTTAATGTGGTCATTATTTTAATCCAAAAGGAATATTTCTTTTCTACTTCCCCATTCATAAGATGATGAGACCAATTTTAGCAGGTACCGAAATTATTGAAGCGCAATTATCCACGGTAGGCTCTTTGGAATACAATAAAAAGTCTATCGTTGATTATCTCACTTCTCATTTGACACAACAGTATCGTACCTTGAATAAGATTTGTAGATACGTATTAAACATTACGCGGAACATGTATATGCTCCAAACAGAATAAGTCTGTTTGTATTTTATTATTGTAAAGAACCCCATTTCAACAATGTGCCCACGCTTTGTAGAAATATTGTATTTGTACGCGTAATTAATTACTAGAGTACAATAAAACTCCGCGCCGAAATAATTATTCTCATTTCCAGTGTACTGCGGAACGTTAACCGCGCGGGTAAAAAACGTAAAAAAGGCGCTACAATAAATTCGTCGGGCATGTTTTCGGTCTGACCGGTGCCGGATGACACTGCTGCTCTTTGATTAATTGTCGCAACGATTGAAGAGGCCGAACCCCCCACTGGTACACGAAATGGAATATTGTGCCGCGCCGCCGCACCACCAATAGGACCTTTTAATAACGGGCGCCAACGGAAACTAATTTATGTATACTCAGTTTTATAAATAGCTCCATTCATTGCGCAAAGGAATTGCTAAAAAATGTTCTTTGTACTTATTCTTCTTCAGTTAAATTGATGTTTCGCTTTTAACTCAAATCTAGGGTCAGTAAATATAATTGTTACAGCTAGAACCCGAATTGTGGCTACACCTAGATCTATCCGGCTAGAACTAGGAACAGCCAGTCGTAGTCGACTAGGACTAGGTGAAGCCTTTTTCTTAAGGGCTGCAGCTAGGTGTAACCAATCACTGTTGACTAGAACGAAAATCTTTCATGTCAGAAACGACTGCTATCGGTTGTACCTAGTTCTAGCCGGCTAGATCTAGGTGTAGTCACACTTAGCATTTTAGCCGTAACCCATTAATATCTCTCAATAGACCGTCTTTAGAATAATAAATCCCACCCATTGACTGTCAAATCCTAGACATGTTTCCTTCAAACTCCATTGAGTATTTTTTATACGCAAAATAAAGAGAATTTACACACAATTAAATGTCACAACACAAATGTACAACTTTGGAATTCTCGTGAGCTACAAATCAATTGCATTGAAGGCGAAAAGCAAAGTTGCATTTTGTACTGATTACTGTGGAGCAGTGAAACAAAACCCCTTCGGCATTCTACACTCAGGTAAAACCGCTTGTTAAATAAAAGAACTGAACTAACCGTCTTGAAAAGTTAACGCGAACAGTTTGAAAATGTACTAACGTAGGTTTTAAATCGTGTTCCTAAAGTAATTTACGCATGAGCTGAGTTATAGCTGGTGGGAAGGGAGCGAAATTGGTGTTCGGCGTCGGGTTTAACAAGTAGAATTATGTGGTCAACACCTATCCATTTGAAAGACAAGTTGAATTATTAGCAAAGGCTATTTATCGCTTTCTAAATTATACATTATATTCGAATGCCATTATCACAATAAAATAAAATCACTTGCCACATTTACTATGCAAAATTTCTTTAAGCCGAAATTTTAAACAATCTATACATACATTTTTAATAATCTGGAATTCTTGAATTTTTTTCTGTCTGTCTATCCGTCTGTCTGTTTGAAACACGCGAAAATCACTGAACGGATTTTAATGCAATTTGCCATAGTTATAGCCTATTTGTAGAACGAAGTCGTGGGCACTGCTACTTTTTAATATTTGATCCGAAACTTTCAGTCCGTTAAGTAATATACTTATACGTCTTCATGAACGGGAGTTATATATATCTAGATATATGCCCGTCAATTATAAAAAATAGTCATGGCGCAGTACTAAAGATAATTTCATAAAATCTGCATCAAAATGATAACCCGGGTGAAGTGACACACATATCGCAGGTGACATATTGCGCATGGCAATCGCGTTATAACTCCCAGAGGCAACAATTAATAAATAAGCTCGGGGAGCTGCAAAACATTTTACAAGTTAACATCTCTGAACTGCGGCGTTCTTTTATCAAATAAAAATATTGTACACTAAAACATCCCGTATCGCCGCCTCACGATATTGTTTATGATACAGGCGGGTATAAATTAGTTCACTAACAGAACCCCGCTCTTTAGGGGTCCTCATACAGAACAGGTTCAATCGGTTAATTTGTTTCATTTTTTTCTTTTTATTGTGCACGGAATGAATTGGAGAGTCCTTGACTCAACGAGGTGTAACTAAATGGTCAAATTTGTAACGAATCGATGTCCGGCCGATGGTTGGTCGTGATCTTTGATAGTTACACCTGCCTTGGTTATCAACCAAATCTCTAATTAAGTAATTGTTGCTTTTTGTTAAAGTTCTTGTTGGTCATTACGTCATTGAGAAACAAGGTTATGTTCCCATTTCCCATAAAACATCATTATAATAATTATGTTTAATTATCATTGTTATTCTAATTATGCAAAACATTATTTTTAATTATTGACTTTTCAATTTTGCTTTTCTTTCTGTCCTACTTATTAATGCTCAGAAACAATTTTCTGTTATTGAGCATCAATAACAACTGTTTCAAGAAGGTGTTAGCCTAGAGAATAAATAGATCCTCGATTCTTATTTATAAGGGTTGTAAGTTCTAGTCTCGACCCTTATCACTACTTAAATTTTTCAATTATCACTGACTCTGCGGTCTATGAAAACATCGTGTGAAAACCCGTATACTGTAGAGTTAAAAAAGATTGGATCATATCTACCAATCCGCATTGAGCCCGCGTGATGGGCCTGAAAACTCTTCGCAATTATTTTGGTAGGCCTGTGCCTTCCAGTGGGACGTAATATGTTTATACTGATTTTTTTTTTTAATACTATGTGTATTTTATCGACAATAACAATAAAAACTACCTAGTTTATTATTGACCAGTCAAACGCGGCTTTGCCCCATACTACAAGCGGTGTACAAAAATCATTTATGCAAAAGAAAACAACTGAAGGATGAAGGTCATATGCCTCGAAAGATCAATCTTGTTTGTAATACTAATAACAGCATCATCTTCAAAGATCATGTCAAGTACCTTTCACAACTTCCATTCTCGATTTGCTAATAGAGAATCATATATGAAAAAACCTTTTTTAATTGAATCTCGCGCACTACCCGGCTCAGCCAGTGACCATGTTTGTGTGTATAGTTATCAAATAATCGACCTTATTGATGTATGAGCTACTGTCCGCGCATGATTTATAATGGCTTCCGTCTAGGACATCATTCCTCTGCGATGATTTTCAATCACATCCGACGCTTCGTTAGCGCTCGTGTCTCGGATCTGAACTACTAATTTAAATAAATTTTAGTGGATGCGGTAAATACAGTATTCAATACAAACAGTTTGGTACTTCGACTTAAAACATTATCTATCTTAATCCTGTCTTTCTTAAGGTTATCTAGAAGAAATAGAAAACAATAAGACAGTCTGGTTGTATTCTCTTCTTCTAATATAAAGTAACAGTTATACAATGAAGAGTTTTATCTATCTATCTATTTGTTTCAATTAAAATTAATTCATTGTTTGAAAACTTCACTATAAACACAATACCAATCCACACCACCAGCCTGTCTCTTCACTGCTGGATATAGGCCTCCCCACGACTCACTGCCACAAACGATCTTCGGCTCTTCTCTTCCAACCACCACTGACAAAATATTTTTAAATCGTCGGTCCACCTGGCCAGACAGTATCCCACACTGCGCTTCCCGGCACGTGGTCACACTTTGACGACTCGTTTACCCCATCGATTACCGGTCCTGAGATAAATATCACCAGCCCATTGCCACTTTAGCATGCTGATTCTTCGAGCTATGTCGGTGACTTTAGTTCTTCTAAACACAATAACAAATATAAAGTAGTTGTAATTAAGACAATGATATTGAGTGTTAGTGACACAATGACGATCTAAAAATGTAAAACTAAAACAATAATGATTATTTAAATTAATGCATAGAATAAATGGAAAATAAACAATTGGGTATTGTGATTTACCGTTGAGTACTTATTTTATACATAGTTGATATGTGACTATATATTAGCAAATATATCTTGGCATATTGTCGATATGGACTTATTGACTTTGGATAAGACTTTCTATCTTAAAATTTTATTGTTACAAAATTTTGTTTAAGAAGCAGCTTCTAACATTTGATTTTTAAGACAATTTAATAAGATTTGAAACATTTTATAGAACCGACAATAAAGTCCCATTTCCCAGATAATGTTCGACATTGCCTTCTCTGAAGATTTTCGCTTCGTGACTATCTTTTACCGTTGGCAACATCAACAAGTGGTACAAACACATGTAAATAAATTGTTAGACGAGCATTCCCGTAGCGGGCAGCTCGATCTATCAGTAATTCACGTTACATTATCAATCAACCAACGTATGATTGATGAAATATTTCTTCGGTAGCCAGATAACCTGTCTGCTTTTTAGTTAATTAAGACTTCTATGTACACTGAGTTCCTTCACCATTATCTGTAGATATGTATTTATATCGTCTCTCGTTATGTGTACCACATTCACGTGTTTAGATTTTATCGGCATTATCTATAGTTTCTGGTTTCTAGATCGCGCCGTATAAGAATGTCGTTTGATCCACCCGAGTTTATATTGGACAATAACAGGATTGCGATGCTATCAGTTTTTGCGAATTAGAAAAATAAAAAAAACAAACTATTCTTATCTGTGATCTTTTAAATAAATTCTGCCATTAAAACCTATAAATTTTACTTCAGTTTAAAATATCGGTTCAAATTGTACTCATTACAGCAAATTCCAGAACTCTTCAGAACCAATAGGATTATTTCCCAATATTTTGCCTATATTAACGTGACCTATGACTGACTACCTATAGTAGGTACTTATTCTTCACCACGATAACCAGAAAATGATTTTAAACAATATATATTAAGTTTTAGATAATCGTTGGAATAAAATCCCTATTACGATGACATAAGGTGCTCATATGCATAGCCTAAACGTGACGCATTCTAACGACACGGTCACTCAGGTCGTCCACATCTATCGGACAAAAGGGTCGAACCGAATCGAAACTGTCAGCTATTGTGCAGACATATTGACTACTCACTATTTGTATTCGAATTCTTTCGTAACATTCCATTACAATTGTCCATTTTGGACTATCATTCGTCGAACCAATGTTAACTTTAGAGCCAGAATTAAAAAGTGACTTGCGTGAAATGCCGCAGAACATTAGTCTGAAAACAAAGTTGTGTTTCACCTTTCTGGCCTCACAGTTAATGGAACTCTTCAAAGATTAACTACTTATCAGTGAAGTTTGGGAAAGTTTCCACTAGAATATTAAGCTCTGTGTTAACACTTAAGCACATATGGATGGATACATTTTACGTCACTCCCTCATAGAAATGAAATTTATAAACTGCGAATCATGCACATTGTGTGATTTCCATTTTGATAGAACTCTAAAAACTCTTTGCACTCATATCAATACGAACATCAATAACTTATTTTTTAATACGTTGCCAGGTATTTTTAATATAAGTATTTAATTTAATTTAATTTTTGTTTTCACAAAAAATGTCCACAATTGATGGTATTTACCATAAATCTTAACCTAGTGTTAGTATCATGGTTACTTAACCTGGTGTTACTTAACGTAGTGGACCATGGGGAACAACTATGAGAATATGGGGATCATTTTTCAATAATAAAATTATTTAAACTAATCGTAATATTATGTTGCAATAAGGGATAACTGTTTTATGTACTTCATATATACGATAGTTCAAATTAAAAGTTCTTAGAACTGGCTATTGTACTACAATACTATAGAAAAAACTACAAATTCGAATTTTGAAACTGGAACTCTTTGCTTGTCAAACGCCATTAAGTTTTCAAAACTGTCATTGTTTTTTTTTATTTCTGGCGGCAATTTGAAAATTAAGCGTTGACACTTTTGTTGTGGTATAAACCAGAAAAAAAGTTATTAAAGACTTAAGTTAGCATTTAATGATTATAACTGATTCAGTGAATTTAAACGTGGTCTTGAACTTAAACATGGTTAGACGATGTTAGAGAAGGAAGTCCTGTGACAGCCGTGACGGACGAAAACAACAAAACTGTGCGGCTCATGATTGAAGCAGACTAACGAACGACATATCAGCAGATACGGGCATAGTTAGGTTTTGGTATGAGTCAAGTTCAAACTATTTTACATGATCACCTACGGGTAAGGAACTTCTTTGCTAGATGGATTCCTCACAATTTCAGCGAATCGCAAAAATACTGCCATACAACAAATTCGACAATGGTCAATCAAATGCTGTTTTTGATATAATAACAGGTGATGAAAGCTGGATCTACTGCTATAATCCTGAAACTAAAGCCTGAGCCTCCTTCTTAGGCAGATCGGGCCACTTTGCTACAATAACTTTAGAAAATAAAAGAATAATGTGGACTGGTATATACCAGTGTATATAAACTGGTGTGTATATACACAGCTGCTTGCCTTCTGTTGTGGAAAAAGTCAAAGAACGACGCCCACGAAGCAGAATGATCCTCCACCACGACAATGCACCAGCTCACTCCGCCAGACAAACGAAGCAATAGTTGAGTTCTGTAAATGTTGATTTAATGGGTCATGTGCCATACGGTCCCGACCTATCGCCCTGTGATTTTTATTTATTCCCCAAAATTAAGGATAAACTCAGAGGAATACGTTTCACGCATGTAGAAGAGGCAGTAACGGCCTTCCAAACAGCTGTTGAAGAGGTGCGTAAAGAAGAAGCCTTAATGCTTCACACAATGGTTTCGTCGCATGAAAAAGTGTATCGATTGTGTATCAAGACTTCGAAAATCAATAAAACAACTTCTATGTTTATATCAGATTTCATTTTTGAAATTCTATAAACTTTCAATGTCACCCACGTATCGTTACTGTCATTACGTTTTAATGAGTACTGCATATAGAACATGTGATAAAATAATGACTTCCCAAGGGCAAACATGGAGTTCTTTAATTACGAACTAGTTGAGAGCCGAGTAAACATATCTAACACGAGCGGTGTATGCGGTCAAAACTCAGCGGTATGCTCCGAGTCCTGACCACAACAAGTTTCTCACTGATCCTCCTGGCTCAAGTTTTAACCATTACGAGACCATCTCAGAGCCACGTTAGTTACATATACGCATGTAGATGCTGGGAATATTATTAAGTTGCGAAGTTAACATGCCATTTTGATTAACTGCACGTGTTACTACCGCTCAATTTAGTTGGGGTGAACTATACTCGTATATTGATCAAGACGAACTAACTATCCATTAAAGACTGAGTAGTATTATTTAAAATGTAGACATAATATTAAAAATTAGTCGATGTGAATGATTATATTTGTAAAGGTACGTTGAAATATAATTAAAATGCCTATTGACAATGTATTTGAAATAGCAAGCTCGATTTTCATAAAATTAATTATTAGACAATTTATTACAATTTTAATCACTCAGATTTAAATATTCTGATTTGGAACTTAAATATTATATTGCCCACGCTAAATCTAATACAATCACTGAATGCAAGTTTTTTAATTATTTTTTATACATCCAATATACATCTACAATTTGATACATATATACCATATATATATATATATATATATATATGTATGTATCAAATATATACATATATGAATTCGTATGTACTTATCGTCTTTGAGTTGAAACTGCAATGTCTAATAATTTTAACTTCTTTAAAAACAATAGAATAAATAACTAAACTGGTTACGTATATCGTGGTCCTAGGTGGTACACTGACAAAATGGCGTATAAAAAAATCTGAAAAGCGACGTGAGACACATTTTTTGCGTCTACCGTCGCGCAAGTTGAAAAAATCTGTAGCCAATTTGTAACGACTGAATTCATTACGTCTCTATTTAAAAATAGGTTTTGTTAAACCTTCTTAGTCAGTCAGTTGAAATATCTTTTGTAATCTCGTAACGCTAATTCAATCTTTGTCGGCCTTTGCAGTATTGTCTCTTTTATCTTAGGAGGGATAAGCTCCGTTTCGGTAGATTGGTTCTATACCTTCACCTTTTGTAATTTTAACAAGTATTTGTTCGAACAAAAGTACATTGCGAAATAAATTAACTTTAACACTAGAATCACTGTGAAATTTATGTTTTCCACCCGCAGCCATTATCGTTTCCATTTGAGTTAAATAACCAGAAATAAAATTGGCGTCATCATTTCCACCGACTGTCTTTTTCGATGTTTGATTTTAATTTGAGATAACTGAAAATGTGCAGTTTACAATTTTAACTCTCCTTAATTAGACTTACGTTTCGCTTTTGTTGAATAACTTTTGGTATCCGGCATTTGAAAATGACTATTAAGAGTTTCATTCGCGGTATTTACGGAACAAAAAGTTTTACTTTTCAATTATTATCCAAATAATAAATCTAGTTCGTTTTTTAATAACAGCGTTTGATAAATCGTTAAGTGAGTGAGAGAAATTCGATATATCGCGTTAAAGAGGTCTTGTATCCCGCTGCGAGTGGTATAATTTGCCTGCACGGAGGCGGCCAGCGGAACCATGCGGCGGCGAGCCAGGTTAGGGCCCGCTTGCACTAAATGAAATTCCATTACCACTACTTGTAACACCTAGTCGATGTATGAGAAATTCAATTGAAAAATACCTTTGTAGTTCCCAAAATACCTTTCCTATGTGTTTTTTACTTCCAATTTGATTTTAGTAAACCATATCCATATAATGAACATAAATTCTCAGGGTGAGGTCATTTCATATCACCCGTGGATTTTAAAATGTAATTGGCTAATTAAAATATTTTTTTACCCAAATAGCTAGTCCAAATGTCCAACTGTCGGTTTTACAAATTCACAGTGTAATCACATCCTAAACCGAGCGGCGCGTTGAAAAGCTACGTGGGCCTATTAGTAACGACTCAGATCGAAAGCTTAATAATTGGCTTGTCGTGTCTTGCATCTTTGTACGCGAAAGCTTTTTCTTTTAAATTTATTCACGTATACTCTCGCAAAGCCTTTATTAATTAACTAACTTGCAATATGGCAAACAACATTAGAAATTCTTTGTATTGCTAAAATTTATTGAAATTTATGTTTCTTGTCTATCTTAGTAGAAGTTTAAAAGAATTTGAGGTTTATCAACTAAATAAATTCTCTTAACTTGAAGTAAGAAAATCCGATTTAACAACTTTAAAATGAAAAGGAGGAAATTATACAAAACGAAAGGATTATTGGATTACAAAGAAATAGAGTAACTGGACTTAAAATTCCCACCCAACGTTGACAGCCTATTTTTTCTAAAAAATAAAAAGTGACTAAAAATTCGTATATAATTCCATAATTGGCACAAAAGATAGAATATCGCAAAAAGGACGTTGAACAGAGCGCATTATCTATTTTGAGATATATACTTTGTTCATCATTTTTTCTTCGCAGCTCAGCTCTGAGCCGCATATTTTTTATCTGTTTCGTAGTTTCATCGGGAATTCGAATTAGAAATAGGAGTGGAGATGCCTTTGCTGCTAAATATGAACTTTTGAGGATTGTTATTTAACATTTATCATTTAACAATCATTAAATCTAAAATGAATATAGTTAGAATCAAATATGATCAAAATAAAGAAAAGTTTCAATCGATTTTACTCCAAATACGATCAAGATCATTATTTTATAATATTATGTAGTACTGGCTCCATATTGATATAATAGCAATTGCCATTATAATAAATCAACCCCACAAGAAAAAACACAATCATTTGCATGAAATGGGATGAAAATAGAAATAAAAATATTGTGTAATATTTTTATACGAGTATTAGACTATTCTATTTCATTTCGAACCTGAGTCTTTATTCTAAAAAAGGGATCTTTTTTAAAGTTATGAACACCGCTCATAGTGATAATGTTTGCTACCTGAACATGGGTGCCTTCTAGACACCACACGTGAAATATTGCGGGCCAACCCCTGTCACAGATCCACCTTATAAAAGTTTTAAAAATTCAAAAGATGGATATATGATTATTGCATTAGACAGACAGAGATGCAAGTAGTCCGCAGAATAAGAAAGAAGCGTCCTTAATTGCTTTGATTGGATTTCAAGGATATTAATTTAGTGATTCACGCGTTCTGTCAGGATTCATATATTGTGATTTTGTACGGTGTGATATCTTTAAAATATGGAATTTTGTTGAATGGAATATTTACCTATTTCGGGGTTGGGGTTATTGTGTATTTTATAATCGACCTATTATTGGTAGCCGTGACTGTCAACACAGAGGTAAGATAAAAAGTTTAAGAAGGAAATATTTGGTGTATTACTTCCTGGAGGAAGTTTACTTTGTCACTTTTTTTTAACATTCTGTTTTTATCAAGGTGCAAATAAGAAGGATGCAATAAGTTATAAATTAAGAAGGATTTAGAAAACTCTTTCAAGTTTCAGAGCGAATGTTGCAAATTAAATCTGGAACAAATTAAATCCTACTTACTGGTCTAATGGAAGTGTGCCGTATAGAATAGCAGTACAGTACCCCATCTCTTTCCGTGGGTGTAGGCGTTAGGCGACTAATCTCCGCCCGACGCTACTACACCAGAGTCCCCCACCATCCCAACCCCCTAGTAGTTGACAGCTTAACCTATGTCCCCGATAGGAATGACCATCCCCATTGTCGTCGTCGTTCTCGACACGTCTTAGACGAAGCCGACGACCCAATTACTGCTGCCAATGCGGTTCTTACACTACACTCACAGGCTTCAAATACACACCGTCCCCGCCGGCGGAGACGAGGACGTCACCCTCGTTACACCGTGAACACACACCGGCCTTCAGCTAACACTTTTATCAGGTATCGGCACGGGCCTAGGCGCTTCTCACCGACTCGAGATCCCGCGGTACCCTCCCAAAGCAACGCCCTAAGCCTAGGTCCGTTCCTTCCGTCTGTCTACCGGCGGGGGAGCCCTTAGGCTCCTTGCTGCACACAATCTTTGCTCTGGGCTGAGCGCCTTCTGCGCTCGCCCTAAATGTCCCATGTCACATGTCCAGTGACTCTTGGAAGACCATTAGGGCCACAAGAATCTAGCCATTCCGAAAAAAAATAAGGCGACTAACAAAGCCGCTACCACAAGCCCGCTTACCCAGGGCGGCGTTTCTAGGCCATACGTCCATCATGCACAAGAGATTGTACACGAGGAGACCTATGTCCAGCAATGGAAGAACATTCAAGGCTGGTTACGGTCTATTGGGAAGAGGCCCCTGAAATGGTTTGGGGCATTCGATTGACAGATTTAATTATTTATTTTTCCCCAAAACGCATCATAGATTATGTTAACTGAGATATATGAAAGTTGAGAGTGCAAAGGAAAAGCCCGCCAAATTAAAAAAGAGGTTATCACTTTTATTTGACAGGCTCTAAGCGCTGGATATTACGCGTATTTTCAAACAAATAACGTTAAAATAAAATGTAGGGAAGTTACTTACAATGACACAGGCGGAAATGTAATTTCTATGCTAACACGTGAAACCCGCGTGTTATCGTGTTTATAGCTGTCGTCGAAAAAAAACATCGGGTGAATATTTTACACCTTTTATTTTACGATCCTTTGCGTAATTCACGATAAATAAACATAAGTCTCTCGTCACATACATTTTTTCTACTTCTTCATGAAAAACCGAATGCACTTGAGATTTTCAGTCTTTTAAAGTGTAACATAATTCTTGAATTTTATCTGTGTTAGATTATTATAGTCAAAATATGACAATGATTCGTTTTTTTGTATTGTTTTTTTTTTTATATAGAAAGTAGGCAGCAGACGAACATACAGTCCAGCTGGTGGTAAGTGGATACTATGACCCATGGACAGCCGCGATACATGCCAACTTCAATTCAAAATGACAAAGGGTGGCACTCTCCGGGATGCGCTGTATACCTTTGGCGATTTAGAAATGAATTTAGAGTAAGACTTAGGAAAATAGGGAGGGATAGGATCAGATGGCAATGTGCTCTGTCATATCTCACTCACTATCGAAGTACGTGTACATTGCGGGAGTAGGATAATGTGGGAAATTCATTACTTTTTACGGTAGTCTTCTGTGAGAGAGGGATAATATGGGCAGTCGGGTGTTCGCAGCGGGTGTATCACTATTTTTTTTTAAATTACTAACTGGGCGGTGAAGAAAAATATCTGATGGAAACCTGCATGCTCGAAAGCTATAAGAAAAATCTGAAGCATATACGTATCTACCAATTAGCTCTCAGCGCAGGCTTCCCTTAGTGAATTACCGGGGGAAGCCTGTATCCTGCAGTGTATCTGTGACCAACCTCATGTTGGATGGAAGACCTTAAAACACGGGCTGGCGATTTCATTCTTTCCTCGGGGCTTGTGGTAGCTGCTTTGTTATCTCTTAGTCGCTTTTTACGATACCTACAGGACGAGATGGGATGATGCTATTCTAAAATCAGACAACGTCCTGCGGCCGATGCAATGAAACGTTAAATGCTAATGCACTGACATTCCACCAGGAAAGTAAACCGAGTTGAACGAAATTAAGGTAATAACTTTCATAAGAGAAATTGTTACATATTACGGACCGAGACTTCCCGCTGATACCCTTCCCATGTTACCAACTTCAATAACATAACTCGTTTCCTTTATCTTATCCCAGCACGTTACACTGATAAACCGAATTTATTTCAACTTGTATCTTGAACAGTTTGTATCATAAACAAAACAATTCATATAAATAAATTTATCTATTAAATATAGACAATTGTCACTGATATTCTTATTTTTTTTAATATTAAGGGGATATTACGAGTATTATTAACTTTTGTGGATTTGTATTTTTATACAATGAGCTACTTTTTACTTTTATCGTATGAGCTACGAACTAAAGTCACCGACATAGCCTCTCGGGTTAGCAAGCTGAAGTGGCAGTGGGCAGGGCACATAGCTCGAAGAACCGATGGCCGATGGGGCAGAAGGGTTCTCGAGTGGAGACCACGTACCGGCCGACGAAGCCGAGGACGTCCATCTGCTAGATGGACAGACGACCTCATAAAGGTTGCGGGCACCCGCTGGATGCAGGTCGCTGCCGATAGGTCTAAATGGCGGACAATGGGGGAGGCCTATGTCCAGCAGTGGACGTCCAAGGGCTGAGATGATGATGATGATGATGATGAGCTACTTTAAACACTAAAAATAAAAAAATATGATAAGATAAATGTAACATTATGTGAAAAAAATGGACCTCATTGTCGTCTCTAATTTCCCAGATATTAAAACTTTAGTGAAATTAAAGAAAATATAGCGGCGTTATCTTAAAACTCATATGGTAGTACCTACCATACATGTTCAGATTCGCAGTACTTCTGTTTATAGTTCACACTGTTAACAGTTTCTGTACTTCTACGAAAAACACACATGACTAAGTGTTTGGGTGCATCGAATGGGTTAAACGAAAAATTGAAACAAAGAAATTTCACGTTATAAAATCTTGACCAAAGTCAATAAGTCCGACAATAAGGTTTCGTTGCTCAAATAACCTATCAATTCAATGCGTCAGTTATCTAACACCGACTATTTTAAAACTGTAACGACTCTATTTATGAATGACACTTATCAGAAAAATATATTTTCTATATTATTGCTAAAATATCACTCAAACTATAAAATGCATCAGTATGTATTAAATATTATTTTATTAAGAGATGTCTCTGAGATAAATACAACCTATATATTTTAATTGAATGTTAATTAATAAAGAATCTAAAGTTAGCTAAACAGCGATTTCATCACAGCGAGTTCTCTTTATCGTACCAGAGGGCGACGGACATCGTAGTAGAGTTATCGTAGATGATAGCCTACGGATACAAAACTTAGGGATATAAGTAGAGCCTGTCCTTTACGCGTACCATTGAGTTACTACTCATGGAAAAGTTTTTAAAAAATATCACTAGTTCAGCGGTGAAGCAAAACATCATGGGAAAATATCATCTCTACATACCAGTATATTTCAATTGAACGTCAATTAACTAAGTTGGCTAATAGCGATTTCATCGTTGCGAGATAAGTTTACGGATGCAATAAGTACCGATGCGTGGGTAAGACGACACCCCTACGGCGAATATAAGCGAAAACGATTGATCATTATTCATTCGAGAGCTGACAGATTGTGATGTGAAACACTTCGATGTAATAACTTTAACACGCTCCGGCGTCTCCTTGATAGATGTTTTTTGAAATAACAAAATGTTAACACGTGTTTTTTTGAGTCGGCCGGTAATTGCGTCATTGTGGTCTCATTTTCATGTCTTCGCTTTAGATATCACTGTTGTAAAACTACTCGTATTGAGTATTTTTATTTTTAACATGTATACAGATAAATGTTAAAGTTGTATAGATACTAGTAGTAAATCCATGTTTTCGCCGGTAGTGGCTGAATAAAAAAAACAAGAGATTGTTTATGGTAGTTGGTCTTGAGGAGAGCCACAGACTTATGGTATTGTAATTTAATTGATGCAGAAGAAATTAAACAGTAAAGCCTAATTCATCTGTATAAATAATAATAATAATAAAATAATACTGCAATAATAATACAATAATGATGTGGCTGTAACACATTATTATTGTATGTCACTTAACACAGGTCATGTATGTTACACAGGACATAACATGTCACTTCCGGTTGTTTAGCTCTTTCCATCACTGAGTACTTACACAGACCCAACTAAGCGGTCAGAATTCTCCATCAAGAGCTCGCTCTAAAATACGGTCTTTCTCTATACAACAGAGGTTGCCTTACTTTAGACAGCAGACTTGTCTTACTGGTAGCCACTGGAGCCGGTGCTCGAAAAAGACCGCGCAAAGCTCTACTGGGACAGGCTCATCATCACGGGAGGACTATTCTAGCGAATAGTCCATCGTGTCGATGGACAGGCCAAAATCTCGGGTGTTTTTAGTAGACATCACCATCCCGCACGGCCGCCTCGTGAAAGTCGAAACCTAGAAGAGCAGGAAATATCTCGACCTGGCGCATGAGGTCACAGACATGTGGGGCGTGACGTCCACTGAAATCATCCCAGTCGTTTTATTCGTAAACAGGTGAATAACGCTGAATTGAAGGAGATGGTGGAAGTCGATCCGAGTCAAACTACCCAGGAATTACCGGCATGGTTTAACGTTACCTTACCTACAATATTGACTCATTTGCATCAAATCAATAAGATAAAAAATATGAAAAATGGGTGCTTCATGATTTGACTGATCTGCAGAAAGAAACGCGTGTTGAAACTTGCGTTGCCTTGTTGAATCGGTACAGAAATTAAGGAATATTGGATCGAATTGTGACATGTGACGAAAAGTGGGTTCTTTGCGATAAGCGAAAGCGAAAAATACAATGGCTGACCCCAGGTCAAACGCCGCAACAGTGCCCTAAGGCAAAGCTTACCAATAAAAAGGTAATGGTAACTGTTTGGTGGTCTATCCATGGTGTTATTCACTATAGCTTTCTCAAGTCTGGTCAAGCAATAACAGCAGATGTTTACTGTGCCGAACTTCGAACAATGATGGCGAAACTAGCAGTGAAACAGCCCCGACTCGTGAATCGATCTTCACCATTATTGCTCCATGATAAGGTAAGACCTCACACTGCACGAGAAACCGTTGTAACTCTACAGGAGCTGCAGTTAGACACCATACGTCATCCTCCGTACTCGCCAGACCTTGCTCCAACGGACTACCATTTTTTTCGTGATTTGGACAATTTTCTACGTGGTAAAAAAATTTCTTCCCAAGAGGCAGTACAAAATGCTTTCACACAGTTTATCGAATCTACATCCCCAGAGTTCTATCGCAAAGGCATAAATGAACTTCCGATTAGATGGCAACAATGTATAGATAATGAGGGTAAATATTTTGATTAAATAAATATGTTATGTTTTAGAAAGTAACCAGTTTTAATTTTTCAGTACAAATCGGCAATTTCATACTTTAACCCCTAATATATAGACCATACATAATAGTTAAATGTAAACATAATAACTTGGCGCATTTCTACACACTAATAGGATGTACAATAAGTTAATAAGAAAACATTTGCCACAAGTGAGTGTCCGTTATCGAACTATAATTATTTGTTTAATGACTAATAACCTAATACAGCCGCCGGTCTCCAGGTCAGTCTCCTCTTTACCAACTAAGAAAAGAAAAAAAAAGAAAAGTAAAATCAAGAAATCAACTAAGAAAGTCACTTGTAACAATTTAATTTGAAAAATATACTGAACATTTCTATTCACTTCACTACATTTTAAACTATTATTATTATAACAAATTCTACTTTTTATTACATATATTTAACATACAAAGGAAATGCATTTCATAAATGGATCCAACAACCGGTAGGTTTGTACATTGTCTGTACGGTTTTACAAATCTAAGATCTAGTTTCTAGTTTCTAACTAATATATAGACTAATCTAACATTGGAATTAAAGACGGCAAAGAACTAATTAAATATGTATACTTATTTGCGCCTCCAGTCAACTACATATTGTATTATTTAAGTGTGGTCAAGAAATTCATAGCATTCGTAAAAATTCAGTGTTGCTAAATAAAAAAGAATAAATTATCTTAGTCCATACTTTTATCGGTAAAACTATTTCAAAAGAATAATTTTAAAATTATAATATCTTACACTATGTAATTAAACCTAGTAATTGTGTTACTCTTCACCAAAATTACTTACGAATTTAATTACTCTTCTAACGACAAGTAATAAACACCAAATTCGCATTTGTTTATCTTTGAAGCGCACGCCTAGCCTGTTGAGCGTTATTAACTTAATTAGGGTCCAGAATAGGTTATGTCATCAAATGACGAGAGAGCAATAACCGGCAATTACAGCAAACACAGTGCGCAAGCCAGCAAGCTTGTCAGCGGCTTCAGGCGTGATGATATACTTACATAAATCCAATTGCAACATTTTATCGTTTGATTTGACAAGAATATATACTTCATAAAGAATCTATTCTTTTTATGAGGTTTATAAAAAAAAATTATAAATATTCCATTTTCGTATTATTTTATTTGTCAACTAATATTAGATGATAATAATTAAGTGATAATAAAGTATCTACGACAAGCTCTTAGGAACTACGCCATCTCTAAAACAGTGAATTCACCAACTCGCTTAGCCAGCATGGCCGGTTACGGTTAGATAAAAAAAAAACTATCTATTACCAGAGGCTTTGTCCGGGTGGAATGAAGATAAAAATTATCCCACGATCTGTGTGTTATACTCGTAATCCGAACCACGATCTAACACACCAGACCATATCATCAGATTTTGTCCCTCCACTGCTGGATACAGGTCTCTCCCAAGATCGGTTTCCACACACTATCTTCTATTTTTCTCATACAGCTACTACAAGTGACTTCTCTAGTTCAGCGGTTCACCTGGCCCGAGGTCATACTACACGAACTACAAGTATGCCAACGTGATCGTTACTAATTTTCACATTTACAATATCAGTATGAATTTATTAGTTACGAGTAATATGTTAAACATAAAATGTTGCAAGAGAATACGCTATTGTAGCTCTATGACATCCTCAACATTTTTGGTTAATATACAAAGTAAGGAAAAGATATTGATCTTTTTGATTTTAACAAGAATCTCTAACATAAAATTTCGCGCTCCTCAAGCAAGTTCGAAATAACCTCTTGTCGTACCTCTCTATCAAGTTATAGATAAGAATTCAGTCCTTAAAGATGGAAATTTGAAAGACCTTAGTAAGCGAATTTATACATCTTTTGAGTAAACTTCTATTTTAAGGGTTATAAATTATAAATGTTCATTTTTAATACATACATTATTTATAAAGTTGGAAAATTATTGTAAATCTCTTTGTATTTTTATGTTAGATACGTTTATTAACAATAACAAAACAATAAGGTATAAAGTAGCTCTGAATGTTGAGAATTTTTATAACGAGTTAATTTGGCAAATTTTATATTTGCGATTTCGTTTGAAATGCAAGATCCACAAACGATTCTCTGAAATAATTCTCATTTTCATTCAACGTAAAAAAATAACGTCGCTCCTAATAACAGAGAAATATTATTACCACCTTAATTTATTAACTATGTTAATAAATGTTTCTTATTAACAGTCTTAAGAAACAGTGTTTAATTACAACATTAATTAAATAATATCATCTAACAGTAAAACATTTACTTAATTATGTGATGACAACAAAATCATATTAAATTCCTGTATTTAATTCGATTGTAAAATGAAAGTTGTCACAACTACTTACAGAAAGATTTAAATGATTTCTACGCGTCGAGCTCACGGTTAAGCGACAAAAGAAAAACACGGATGCCGTTAAGGCATCTGTCTTTTCATAGTCAACTTAACTAAAAGGATTAAAATGATATCTTCCGTCGTCTGACAGCCAGTGTGGTCCGCCAAGCGTGAACAGAGAACTCTTTTGTTAAAGCATTTACGAATTTTGTTACCTTAAGCCCTTAATACCTTTATGCCATAGTTGCTTTTTAATTTTAGCATTGAAAATATAAAAGGGTTGGCTTTTAATCCCGCTTTCCTGTAGGTGAAGGCGTTAGATTATCTTTTGTTACTTTTCGTTGCTCCATTCATCTGTGGCAATTTGATTTCGATTTCTAAAAGAAGCATATATTTATAATTTAAGTATTAAAGGATTTACGTACTATAAAACCCGAATTTCTTCAAAATCCTATTAATTTTATTTTCGTTAGGAGGCAAGTTGCTGAAATAATACTTAGAGGAAGATTTTTAAAATGTAAAATGTAATATTTATGTATGAGAAACTAAACAATCTAATCTAATTGTAAATTTCTGCGAAATAATGTATTACAAACATATTTATAATAAGCCAATTTATTTACAAAAATATTCCACAACCCATTGGTTATACATTATTTAAACTTATACGTAGCTATTAACTTTGTCTTAACAAAATTTAAGATCATGGTAGGTAGGTATTAGAAATCAATGTGATATTTTAAGAATTACTATTGAATTTCAAACCTAATGTATTGGTTAGTGCTCTTCCCTTTGGGATTCCTTATTAACAATTTCTGAGAACGGTAGGTATTGGTAAGGTTTTAGATCAATCACATAAAGGAACGCAATATATTCCATAACTTAAAAGGTTTCAATGGTTAACGGTAAAATTTCTCACAGTGATCGGATTTCTGGGCAAAAAAATGAGATACCGCTACATACTCTGTTCCATTAAAGAATTGTTAATTACAAGATTACAAAACTTAAAACCTTTGTATAACATGCCTGTGCTTTTGCATTAAACAATAATACGCTTTCCAAATACTTTCCAAAAAATTAAAAACGCTAACAAAACCAAATATCACCAATTTCAAATACTCTATACCTATACTCTATTTAATATGATAAATTAAAAGTCAACCCAAGTTCTGATAGCAGCTGATGCCTGCTCTCATTCAAAGTTTGCGGTTTGGGATACGTAGAGCCGATCTCTTATAAAGCTCCGTGAAAAAATAATTTATTGTAATAAGTTGTCGTGAACATTCGCCACTGCTCGGCTCATCCTGCCCCGCGCCCCGTTCCCCTCTACAGAACGTATACTCGACTGCAACGCCTCTACTCGCATCAGTTGATTCGCCGCAGCGTCGAGGCACGGTCGCGCCACTCGACGCTCTGTACGGACGAACGTTTCAGTGGAAACACGCTTATCACTTACGTGTTTCAATAACAAGTTGTCGGACTCTAATAAAACAACCTCAAAATATTTATCGCATACAATTCCAATGTTTAGTGTGTGAGTTTTGAACGCTTTTCTCATGTGGACTGTTTATGTGAAAATTTTATTTACGGTACCGAGGACGCCTTGAACGGTGAATTGAATTCGCCTCATCATGTACATTAAAACTGCAAGGACTATTTGATAAATTGTCGCCAAATAGACTTTATAAATTGATGGATACTTTACATCCGGCAAGGGGAACCAACACGCGCCCGCCGACGGAAAAAACATGACACTGAGCCTATCGTGTCCTGTTTTCTTTCTCCCTTGATATTTGATTTCCTCTAAAATGGCTCTCCAGCAAACATTTTCAAGAAAACAATTCTTCAGTCAAATCCTATTTTTGTTTGTTGTTGGACTGAACGTCGCCGATCAGAGCTCATTACCTCTAAAATATGAAGCACCTGATGATTGTCAGTGGTGGTTGAGGGGTCCGAACGACTCCCACGAAGTTTCCCTCACATGTAAACTTCGGACCATAAATAGTGAGTTCGACACAACTAACTTTAGTGTCATTCCTTCAGAGCACACAACATCACTAAGAATAGAATGCAACGAAGAAATGATGTATAAGAGCTCCCTAGATGATCGTAGTTTTGCGCATTTGGTGAAACTACGTGAACTCGTTTTGGATAACTGTAAAATTGGAAGATGGCCGCCTGGTGTACTCTCCGGTTTGAGAGACCTCCGAAACTTAACTATCCGGACGAAAAACACGGAGTGGGCCGCTATGAGTTTAGAGATAGCGTCGGAAAGCTTTTCGGCTGTTCGGCAGTTGGAAAAGTTGGATCTCAGTTTTAACAACATTTGGTCGTTTCCCGAAAACTTGTTTTGTCCGCTGACTAATTTAGTGTACTTGAACGTATCTTCAAATAGACTTCAAGACGTGAGTGATTTAGGGTTCAGAGAAAGAGCTATGCATCAAGCTTTAATTAGTGAACAAGATGGGCCGGTCCCTTCTACGTCATCGTTGCCACATGCGTCGTGTTCATTAGACATTGAAGTGTTAGATGCCTCTAGTAACCATTTCGTATTGATGCCAGAAAACGGTTTTATGGCTTTGAGAAGACTAAAAGAACTACACATTCATGACAATGAAATCTCTATGGTGGCTGACAAGGGACTTTCCGGATTAAAGCAACTGCAAATCATTGATCTCTCAAACAACAAAATCGTTGCTCTTCCACAAGATTTGTTCAAAGATTGCAGACCAGTTATTAAAGAAATATACTTACAGAACAATTCCATTAGTGTGCTTTCACCAAGTCTTTTCGCCAACTTAGATCAATTATTAGCCTTGGATTTATCTAATAATCATTTAACCAGCACGTGGATAAATGAGCACACATTCACTGGTCTCATTAGAATGGTGTTGTTGAACTTATCTAACAACAGATTAACGAAACTCGATCCTAAAATATTCAAGGATTTATATACGTTACAAATATTGAATGTTCAACACAATATGTTGGAAAGCATTGCTGCTGACACGTTTTCACCTATGAACAATCTGCATACATTGATTTTATCCTACAACAAAATATCGCACATCGACGTTTATGCCTTAAATGGTTTATACGTATTGTCGTTGCTATCTATTGATAACAATCATCTTGAAGAGCTCCATCCAGAAGCATTCAGAAATACGTCTTCTTTACAAGATTTAAACTTAAATGGTAATCGTTTGAAGAAAATACCGATAGCTCTAAGAAATATGAGATTACTTAGAACTTTAGATCTTGGAGAAAATCAGATAACATCGTTGGAAGAACCTGGTTTTGTCGGTTTACATACCGTGTATGGATTACGTCTTATCGGAAACAAAATAGAAAACATAAGTAAAGACGTGTTTTCAGATTTACCTTCATTGCAAATTTTGAATCTAGCTCGTAATAAGTTAAAACACGTGGATGTGAGTGCATTTGAGACTTTGACGAATTTACAAGCGATTAGATTGGACGCTAATCAGCTTACAGACATCCAAGGCCTATTTGGAAATATTCCCTCTTTGTTGTGGTTAAACGTATCAGATAACCAAATAGAATGGTTTGATTACTCCGTCATTCCCCGGGGACTTCAATGGTTAGATCTTCACAGTAACAACATCAAAGAGCTGGGAAATAACTACCGCTTGGACAAAGAGCTTCGGCTACAAACATTAGACGCAAGCTTTAACAAAATGACAAAAATATCTACCTACTCTATACCCAGTAGCGTGGAACTGCTGTTTCTGAATGATAATCAAATTACTCAAGTTGAAGCTCAAACTTTTGTTGGAAAAACCAATTTAACGAGAGTCGATTTGTATGCAAATCAGATAACTAGTATGGATCTCAACGCGCTTCGTCTAACTCCGGTCGATCCGGGGCGACCTCTGCCCGAATTTTATATTGGCGGAAATCCTTTTCAATGCGACTGTACCATGGAGTGGCTACAACGCATCAATAAGCTTGATCACCTCAGGCAACATCCTAGGGTAATGGACCTGGAGAGTATTTACTGCAAGTTACTGTATAATCGTGAAAGGACTTACATTCCGCTCATAGAGGCGGAATCATCTCAGTTTTTGTGTACATATAAGACTCATTGTTTTACATTGTGTCATTGTTGTGATTTTGACGCTTGTGATTGTGAAATGACGTGCCCATCGAACTGTACGTGTTATCACGACCAACCGTGGTCGGCAAACATTGTGGACTGTTCTGCTGCTGGGTATTCGGAAATACCTAGCAGTATACCTATGGACGCTACTGAACTGTATCTAGACGGTAATAATTTTGGTGGTTTAACAAGTCATGCTTTTATTGGACGTAAAAATTTAAAAATATTGTATGCAAATAACTCTAACATAGATGCATTATATAATAATACGTTTAGTGGACTAAAACGCTTAACAATTTTGCATTTAGAAAAGAACAATATAAAAGAGTTACTCGGTTTCGAACTTTCACCTCTGGAAAATTTACGCGAGTTACATCTACAAGACAATAAAATACATTATATCGACAATCGAACCTTCATGGAGTTGAGGCATTTAGAAGTGTTGCGCTTAGAAGGAAATAACATTTACGGTTTCGCGGTGTGGCAATTCACGATGAATCCATATTTGGTAGAGATAAGTCTTTCTCGTAACCCGTGGTCTTGCGACTGTCAATATATGCACAAATTCCGAAATTGGTTTAAGAATAATCTTGGCAAAGTGGAGGACGCTGATAAGATTACCTGTGTATTTGACAACATTACAAACGCAATTGGGCCCCACATGTCCGACTTTAATTCGACAATTTGCACTAGCCATGTAGGCGGGAGCTCGTCAATAATAGAAAACCAAGTTATAAATGATTACCTTCCATTACTCTTGATATCACTTTGCGTTTTTGTTGTCAGCTCAGTTTTAATATGCGGAGTATTTTATTGGCGACGTGAACTTCGTGTGTGGATTTATTATCAATGTGGACTGAGAATGTGTTATAAGAGCACGGCTTTCGACGATGAAGCCGACAAAGACCGTCTATTCGATGCCTACATCAGTTATAGCGTGAAAGATGAGGCGTTCGTTGCTCAAATGCTAGCACCAGGGTTAGAATCGACCGATCCTAGTTTCCGGCTGTGCTTACATTACCGCGATTTTAACGCCTCGGCGTACGTGGCGGATACTATAATAGAGGCCGTAGAGTCTTCAAAGAGAACCATAATAGTCCTATCTAAAAATTTTATCAACAACGAATGGTGTCGTTTCGAATTTAAAACAGCACTCCACGAGGTACTGAAAGAGAGACGAAGAAGACTGATAATAATATTGCTCGGCGAGCTGCCGAACAGAGACATTGATCCGGAGCTGCGGTTATGTTTGAAAGCAAACCCGTGCATAGAGTGGGGTGATAGACAGTTTTGGCAAAAATTAAGATTTGCAATGCCGGACTTAAGGAAGTGTCAGTATCATCGTTCGACGGTGAATATTTACGCTTCGGTGTCTCCGGTGGGGGCCGGGCGGGCGCCGGCGCCGCCCCCTCCCCCGCCGCCGGGCAAGCTCCCCCCACTGCTGGGCGACGGGCTGGCTCTGCCGGCCAGCGTCCATGCGCGCGACGCGCACCCACACCGCTTGCCGCCGCACGCGCAGCTCTGGGCGTAGCGTATGCTCCAACGCAGGTAAACAGATACTGAACTTACTTGCAACGCTTAAGCGTATTAGTCCAACAAAAGTGATAATTATTTTAGGTTGTTCCATAATATTTATTGTAATATAACTATGTCTTATACCTGAACTTGCATTTACTTGTACGTGATTAGAATTCTAGTTTCTATGTATTACGGAATAATTTCCTGATTTCTGCGATAATAGTTTATAGGATTATATACATGATAGGCCGATGTAAATATTGATTGTACAGGAATTTATTTAAATTGCTTAATTTTGATAATGCCAAAGTTTAAAACTTATATTATTATGTACAGATTTATAATTTGTTATACATAAAATATTGTCACGAAAGACTGTATATAGCTGATGAATGGAATTGTATATGTCTGTAAATACGCAAAGAAATAATTATGAAAGAAAAACAAGAAATACACACATTTTGAAATTTTATTTGATTTTGTTTCATTTCCTTTGTTACCTTTTTACATGCACACATACATAATATATGTCCGAGATAATATTTCACAAAACATATTTCAAAATAATCAGAATACATACATATATTTCAAGCTATAAGTTAATAATAGTTTGAATGGCACTTTTGTTATAATTTTATTTTCTGTTATTAGCTTAATATGATCTACTATAATTATTACTTTATACAAAATAAATAAATATAAAATGTTATATATAATACATTATTATAAACTGTATTAAACTAAATAGCAGTGACGGTGAACACTAATAACAAGTTTCATGAAACATGTATGCTAGGTGATTGAAACTTCAATTTATATAACTTTAACTTAGTCAATATGTAAACATATTGGAAAATTGAAAGTCACTCTACCAAAGTTGGGGTAAAAGGAACCCAATATGATGTGGTCGTAACATTAAAAACACAGACTTAAAGTATTTATTACTGGAAGTGTCATGTATGGTGTAGACTAAAATTTACTAATGACAGCTCAAAATATTTATCTTGCTTAACGAGAATAAAAGCATTTCCTTCACAGATATCTAGTTAAATTCTTCTCTTCGAAAGACTTCCCACGGGTACCTCCGTGTTTCCGAATCTGGAAAAAAATAATGCCTTTAATTGTATTTATCAGTTGAATAATTTTCGCTCTCTGCTAAAATTAATAATTGATTTAAAAAATAAATAATAATTAATAAAATGTTACATATTTGTTGTGTTATTTATTAATATAGTTTTTTTACATGTTCAATATTACGTTTTAGTACCTAAATACGAAAAGTGGAATTCTTCTTTAAAAAGATAATATTTATTTAAATTTTATATCACTTCCAGGGCTTTACCTAAGTCAGTGTTAACCGACATCACAAGGTTGCACTACTCAAGCTTTCTGTAGGTAACGTAGGGCAAGTTTCCTTCCATACGTGTACCGCTAAATGAAAATTGAACCTAGATAGTAATTTAGTTACTACCCATACAGCGATAGAAGTTACAGCCAAAGTCGTTGGGTAACACGTTTAGAAGGTTCAATAATTTTAATATTTAACTAGCGTTCAGATCTAAAAGTATATTTTTGCTTAAGCATTTTTTATATAAATACAATAATCAAGTAGGTTTACACAATAATACACTTTAACATAAAACGAAATAACATGTGATGTTATCTGTGCAATGGTATTGTCGGTATGAATTTACTGTTTTCTGTTAAGATTTACTAACTTAAAATTTCTTTGTTTCAAAATACCTTTAAATATAAACTTGCATCTAATTTGTTTTTTTTTTTTATTTTACTAAAGTCTGAGAAACTAGAGCCGACAATTCTTAGATTATAACGTCTAAAAGTCTTAGATAATGTCACATAAAATATATAAAGCTATAAAGAAAAAAATGAGTATAACAATTCTTTGATTCTAACCACCGATTTAAGAATACATATTGGATATGTTATACAAGCACTCTATGGCAGGCATGTTAGAGCCTAATAGTGTTCTATTTTCAGTAGCTCTAGAATTCTTTAATACGCATATGTTGTGAAAATGGAACATTCTTATTAAGTAGTAGGTACTTATGTTTCAAATTTGACTTTTTAATCAACCCATATCGATTGCTCGTACTCTAATAAAAGTATACCAATATTAAAAGCTTAGACAAATCATAAATAACACTCAACGTGACCTACGAGTATCTACGTCACACCATTCTCTTTCCATTACAAACAAAAGTGGGATATTCTCACATATTTTCCCCGAACGATATCCAGTTACATCCGCTATATCCAGTTTGCGACGCGCGGTACTCATGAAACTGCTATTATCTCGGCGCGGACAAATCAAAACGAAATCAACATCGGTTACTTTTGCCGTTCGCACCCTTATCAAACCAAAAGACGGGTCGCGAAGGAATAATGGGAAAACTTGTTTTCCGACACCGTACCGACCGGAGCGAATGTGCTCCGCGATTCTATGTCTGCCGTGTTTGGTGGACTTTATGAAGGTTTTATGAGCTGTAGTATATCAGATGTGAATATGGCAATTTGTCGTACGTAAATTAATAAGCAATTTATTTATTTATTTGAGATAGGCTAATGTAGTACACTCATACAATACACTTATTAACTACATTACATTACAAAATATTTTCTATATGTATTTGATTTATATATGTATAGGCCAGCGATCATAAAACAAAACGAACAAAAGCAATAGAAACAAAATTTGTCTACTCTGATAACAAATAGAAGGAAAATAGTTAAAAGTTAATTAATATACTTAATATGCCATCATATTTAAGTAAGTTAATGTAATACCTAAAACTAAAAATCAATGTGAATATTACAATATAGTATATTTTTTTTATATTGAAGTAGGCTGACGAGCAAGCGGTCCCACGTGATGGTAAGTGTTACCGCCGCCCATGGACACCTGCAACACCAGGGGGTATGCGAGTGCGCCGCCGACCTTGCAAATTCCTATTCAGAGCTTTCTTGAAGAACACCATATCGTATTTATACATATAACAATGAATGGTTTACGTTAGCTCAATAATAAGGTAATGAAGTTTAGTTAAAAGTCATAAAGTCCTAAGTGGCGCAATTTCTCCTCGAATATTTACATTCTTCTGAGGACACCTTTATATGTAGTAGATTTTAATAAATATTTCAAAAATTTTAATATATATAACACATTTAAATATTTTTAATTCAGACAATTTTGTGAAAAATATGCCTAGAGAAAAGGGATACTAAACCTTAACCCCTCAAATTTACCAATTAACAACCTTACAAAACTTCGACTTATGCATTCATGAAAATATTTGTTCCACAGTATGAATTCCTTGACAAGCTCTGGCTTGGCAGCCATTACGTCATCTAAGCCAAATGGTAACGTCAGTCGTAATTATATTAAAATTAGTTTTTACATTTACGTAGCGGACACTTTATTTTGTGTCAAATCTACAACCAGCGCTATATTATAGTTATAATTAGGAGTACACTCAAATTTGCAACTGAATATTTATGTTCTTCAAACAATATATCACGTTTTTTACGACAGCTAATTATGTGATGAAAAGATAAAGTGAATGCAAAAATAATACTTTACTAAGTACATATTTGTTTTTTCCACAGTATAAGTATCATAAGAACTATTTAATTTTAATCAGTTGTTATTTATAATATCCTTACCTGAAGTTTATTATAAAATTATAATCAATAACCTTGTTATTATGTTTTAACCTTTATTTAACTGGAGTTATTTGAAAATGAATACAATTTTTTTATTATTCAAACAACATGCACCGAACCATTACAAATTGTAACTGCCAAACTGCAGTACAGTTTGTCAGCAGTAAACATTACATTCATTACATACTATGTTATGACATCCTAAAATAACTATGACTAATATATATATTGTGCATTGAAAATGTCTTTCAATAAAATTTTATATTTTTTATATAATATCACAAGTAAAATAATAACCATGTAGCCTAGGTTCCTTATTATATTTTGCAGTACTAAAATCACGTTAGTCAACAACTTGAATATTTAAATAATTCAGTATAGATAACATTAATATTAATAGGTACAAATCCATAACGAAATTGTAAAAGTAGTTTTACCCACATCTACTGACAAAGGCACCCGTGTCACATGCAATAATTACACACACGAGCTCACAGAAGAGTTGACAATCAATTTCAGATTATTCACCCATTTCGGGAACAAACATAATATTCCGAACAAAGGCAAGATAATTGAATTAGTTTTGTAATTCATTTACAATATTTTAACACTAAAAGGGTATGTAAATAGCATTATCTGGTATAAAATTTTAGTTTCGAGAACTCGTACGTTTAAATTGAAATTACGAAGCCGCAGTACTGTTGAAGTTTGGAGTTTCGCACTTGTGGGTCGAATGTTTAAACTCTAATAGTCATATACTATTATTCTATGTAATATGTATATCAAAGATAATGAGAAAGGCTAGGAAGGACTATATCAATACATATATAGTTATTACTAACAGTAGGTATATAAAATATAACTGTTTACTATTCCAATTGTTTAATTGGTTTTCACTTGATTAATAATCCTTTGTTACAACTTAATAGTAAACGAAGTTTCCAATATCAACATACGGATTCGGATTTAATTATTTATTTTTATTTATTCAGTTATTTGTCAAATAGTAAATAAATAAATGTGTAATTCTGTTCTTGTCAATAAGTATAGGTACAAATGACTATAGAATACACAGATACTGGAGCCGACACCCCAAATAACTAATCATAACGCGTTATTTTTATAAATACATCGGACAGTAAAACCTTTATAACTCTATGTTAAACTTTAATACTTCCTACTAACTATGACAATGTGTTCAGAACAACGTTAAATAGCTTTCCTGCTATAAACACTACGGGAATGCAACATTTGTGTGACATTATCATATATGTTATGTTCAGAAAAGCATAATGTTGGGCACTTTGGGCAAATACAGTACCTATTATACTTAATTTATTAACACATTAAATTGTTACAATCTATGAATTAAAACTCTAAATATAATACTATTTTCATATACTTATAAAATACTTAAATAGTAACTCTAATAATAGGGGTTAAAGTATGAAATTGCCGTTTTATAGTAATAGATACTTTGAATTGACATAAAACCTTCATGGTGTGAGATTTTCGAGTGTAACTTTTTTCACATGATACCTATGAGGTTCTTGTTTTAAAAAATTCGACTTTCAATTGTTTTTTTTATTCAGCTTAGACGGGAAAAATGGATACTTCGAAAATCCGAGTAATCTTTGAATGCGGAGCGATGTTATATATTTTTTTATCATTAACATTAAAAGGAAATAAATTAGTCGACTACCACATTATTCTATTCCCTCTTCTATATAAGGAATTCTTCTGTTGTTGTCAACATTGAACATAATTTTTAAACCTAATTAAACATAACTAGCACGTGTCAAGACTGAAAGACGGACGCATTTGGATCGTTCTTGGAAGAGGTGTTTAATGGTAACAATACGTAGAAAACAGGCAAGGACAAAATAAACAAACACGGTTTTCTACCCTAATTACAGCTTTTCTATGCTGTAGACTGAGCATTTGACAAGAATTTATATAAAAAGTCATATTATACTTGTAGACAACAATTTGTGCTACACCTAAGTACCTAAGTACACCTAAGTAACAGTTAGTACTGAAAATACTTACTAATATTTAATGCAATTTCTAAAATACTTTAAGATATTAATTAACTTACTTAAGTGAATGCTTAACAAAAGAGCCATCTGGTGGAAAACGACATATGGCACGACAAAGGACGTATGCGCAATTTAATAGCATCCTAGTTTAAAACCATCGGGTCCCTTTGAATAAACCTCATACAAAATTCACGTATGAAAAAACCGTATATTGTCATTCGATAATCCTTTACGTACTCTGGAGATGTCACTGAAAGAGATCATCTTTCGTCTAGGCAACGGTATTGGGTTTACGTAACTCAATACAAATTGTAAAACATTCCTAGCATCCAGCAGTTCAAAGAGCACCATAATAACTTTGAAATAAGGACTAATGTATAATAAATAGTGCTGGAATGAAGACCGCAGACCACAAAACAAGGACAACCGAGGACAAAAGCGACACATATAATGTCTCATCCCTTAATCACATGCGCTGGTGCACTCGAAAAAAATGTTTAGAAATCCAATAGAAATTTCAAATGTATTGGAACGCATTTGTTTGTTCAGACTTCTATTTTGGGCAACACAAATCTATTTTGTACATTTACAACCGACGCAACGTTTTGTCGAGTTGAATTTGTTGTCAAAATGTTAAAATTTGGACTATAAAAGTTCGAAGTCGCGTTCTAAATTTGAATCGTTTCGAGGAATGTTGTAGGGCGCGTTCCAAACAATAGATTAACGTTAATTTTTAGTAAAGATTCCGTGACTCCGTTTACTTTTTAGTGTCGTTAATTCAATCTGAAGTTCGTAGGGAATGTGATCAAAGTGTTGGGCATGAGAATTTTCGGAGCGCAGTAAATAGCGTCGAGAGACCGTCATTATGGTGGGTTCATTTGGAGTTTCCCAACATTAGAGTTGGATGTCACTTATATATCCTTCCGACTATAAATCTCTTACGCGGCTCACTGTGGTTTACGATAGCCATTAAAACAAAAATGTTCATAAAATCTTCATTTAATGTTAGTAATAATATAATTAATTTGTTTGAAGTTTATTACGTAAATAATAAATCTACTGATGGATGTCGCACATATCGCACCGTGTGTGTCGCATCTTGTAGGGGCAGATAAAAATCAAATACATATAATTATTTTTGATTAATTTATTTTTGTTCTAATTTAAATTTTATTCTATTTTGATTCATTCAGGTGACTTTATTAGTTATTATTATCAATGTAAAATAATTTCAAAATAATGCCCATTACTTTACGCTACTCACTTTATCTTAAGCTCATTTTTATTCAAAAGATATTTTATTCAAAGTCTTTAAAATAATGATACACCTGATGTACGAGTAAATTTAGATTACATTAATATTAATAATGGTACATAATATTATGAACCCATTAATACTAATAATTATAGTAGGTATTAGTCATAATAATATTTTTAAAGTACATTATTATTTCATCATCAAGTTTTATCAAATTGCATAATTAGTATGGTAGACGATTGTATGAAACCGAAGGGAACATCCCAAAAAGATTAGCTGGTTTATCTTCGCCATAATAAAGTATTACACCTACTAACAAAACTTTCCCTGCCCTTTTACGTATTATACTTTGACCTACTTGTTTATTTGGGTAAAAGGAAATACTTAATTACTTATTTATGTTCAGTATAAGTACGTAAAGTTAAAAAGTTAGTCCTCGATAAATTTAATTTCCCCTTTGACCCTTATTGCAAGGCACATATGACCCTTTTCTAAAAACTGTGAAGAGTCATGTATCAACTTATTTTTTTGTTACATTATTTAATTATTTATTAACTTATTTATTATTAAATGGGTTTTAAAGTGTGTTTTTTTATTTATTATACTCTACGTTAATATAAATAAATATGTGTGAAAAACGTGAAAATCTGAAAGAAAATTATTTTATGACCCGTCGCTAAAAACTTTTATCACCATGCAATAGGCAATTGAAATAAAAATAGCAAGTTAAAATGACACATGCAACTAGATAAAGGGTCGGATCCATAGGTTTCAAGGATCCACACGTCAAGAATCCACATTAAAAGCATGTTTTATGAGGTATGTAAGTATGATTTCTAATTTAAACCATTTTAATAATTGGTACGTATTTAAAAAAGTCTTAAATAGACGAAGATAAATTTAAATACCTCAAAACAATAAAAACGAAACTAAGCTGTGAAACAAATACAAGTACATATTTATAAATATTTAAACCAAACGCACGCTATCAACTGTCATATCGGACATCGGACCATATCGCCCCCGAGAGCTCCCGATATTTATTTGCCTACCACTTCGGCTTATGAATAGCGTATTAGTAAAGGCCTATCCCCAAGGCAGGGTTATATGGTTTAGATAACCCAGAGACAGCGGTTTCTAGTACCGAGTGCCAATAATTGACTATCAAACTTGATATATAGCTTTCTCGGCGGCTTGACGGCGGTAGTTGGATGAGTTATAGTCGCTCGCACACCCGAGGGAATCCGCCCGTTTTGTCGAGTCGTGTAAAGCTGGCCCCGATTCCCGTATTAGTATGGTTTGATGACAGTCCATTAGATGTTTGAGAGTCGGCACTGGTAAACAAAAGTCAGTTGATATTTTGATGAATTGGGATTTCTCGGTATGATTTTCATCAATCATAATATAATCTCGTATTATAATAGGTAAATGATATTTGTCGTGATATACGCAGCCGTGCATTGTGCATGTGCATATATATTAAAAGATATATGACTTTGAAACACTTGTTTATTATACCTTTAAGAGATACCGGATACACGTAATAGGATACACGGATACAGAGATACATCATATATAAATGTGAACAGCCTTGTGAACGATGATTTTATTACTCGATACTTTGATTTTGAAGTACCAGTAATTACGACTTTTGAAAAATTCATTGATGCCTGTCCATGAGACGGGAGTGGCATCAATCAACTGCCCGTGAGGTGGAGAACGTGTGTAGATAATATGGGTCCATATTTCGAGTAACATAATAAATATTTTTATAACATTTTTTTTTTCAGTTTCTCATACAAATCGGTCATTTCATAGATAAACACCTAATATATCTTAATCTATACTTCGTCTCCAACTACTCACTTATTACATTGTAATAATATGTTAAATCAATTTCCTTTAAAATAAGTGTGTAAGTATTTACTTAACACTACAATTAATAGAAGTGAATTTTATATTATAACGGGTTGTATCAATGGGTAGTAATTTACTGTTACGTTTAGTTTTTTTTTACATACATTTATGCATGTCTTGCACATTGACCGATTCGCTCGTTCAATGCCACCTTAGCATTGAGCAATAAAAAACAACAACCAACGAAATGACGTTTAAATGGCTAACAGAACAAAATATGTCATGTCATTTTTATGAACTGCGCTCTAAAGTATTAAAAGCATTATTGACAATACTCATTTCAAATTGGGCAAAGTTTGCATAGGTATTGTTGTTAACGACATTACCGAGTGCTCGACATTCTCGATTTGTAGACTTGTTTTTAACATGAACGATAATAAAGTTAACGAGAATAATTGTAAGTAATTAAAAGCAAACCCGTACCTATCGTAACCAGCCTTTACGTCCACTTCTGGATATGAATCTACTCATACACATTATCCTGTGCATGGATGATGAATCGCCATAAAACGCCACACTGGTCAAATGAGTTGGCGAATCCACTCATTTAGATGTGGTGTAGTTCGTCAGGGCTTGTGCCAGCTACTTTGTTATCCCTTAGTCGCGTATAACGACACTTGTGAGAAGAGATTGGGTAGTGCTAGTCTAAAGCCGGCCCACACCATACGCCACGTTTAAAAGTAAAAGCCAGTGTATTATGTACCTTCTTATTGTTATTATAAATTAATAACACAAGTTAAATAAATTAATAACACTTAATTATAAATTAATAATACATAAATTAAAAATTTTAGAAGTGACTTTTGTCTCTTTTATGATTTGGAAATACACTTTTAAGATTGACAACGGATCCCAATACTAACATTATTATCAGAATCAAAACAATATATTTAATTACTATTAACAAGCAATGTCTAAATTAACATCATTGAAAATGTTTGTTACGCGTGTTAACGAAGGTTCTGCTCATTAAATATTGAGGATCTCCCCATAATTTACAATGAGTCTGCTCTGTTTAAGCTTGGGGTTATGAAATTTTAATCAAAGTTCTTGCCCCTTGCGTATTGGCTCGGATACAGTTTAATAGGATTCATGATACATATTTCAACATCAATTATTTGTTACGGTATTTGTTTTGTTTTAACAGCGATAGTTTTATATTGTAAAGTTTTGATGACGTTTTGTATTAAGTATTTAATTTGCTATTAATGTCTTTTCCCGCTTTGCCAACGTGGCGTTTTAAGGTCATATATCCCCTATGCACAAGAGATGAAGCCCGTGTGCAGGAGTGAACGAAGATAACGTTGTTTACGATTCCACTACAGGGCATAGGCCTGATCTAGAGGTCTCGGGCATAATCCCGACCCGATCACCGCTGCCAATGCGGTTCTCACACTGCACTCAAACACAGCACACAGACACCGTCCCCGCCGGCGGAGACGTGGACGTCCCGTCCCCCTCGTCACACCGTTAACACACACCGGCCCTCAGCCAACACTTTTATTAGGTACCGGCACGTGCCAAGGCGCTTCTCACCGACTCGCGATCCCGCGGTAACCCCCCAATCCAACGCCCTAAGCCGAGGTCCGTTCCTTCCGCCGGTTTACCGGCGGGGGAGCCCTTAGGCTCGTTGCAACACACATTTTGTTCCTGACTGAGCGCCTTCTGCGCTCGCCCTAAATCAAACACGACCGGTGACTCTTGAAAGGCCATTAGGGCCACAAGAATTAAAACATTCCGAAAAAAAAATTTTTTTTATTATTATCGACTTTTTTTTATAAGACTTTTTTTATTATCGCATGCGAGCTTCCTCGCGATGTTTTCGTTCACCATCGACCGAATAAGAGTCGACATTTTTGTTCATACGAAAATCACGAATCTGAAATATTACTAAAATATAAAGATATCATTGTAAAGATACATATTACAGATCATTATAAAAGATCTTTATCCTTTAATAAAATATTGTTTAATTCTAACATGACACCATATTCTAGTAATGTGCTGCTATTTATTAAACACTGTCACAAACACGATTAATTTTGTGACCCACTGTAAGAATTAACTACCATTGTCACATTTAAGCAAAGGACTCGTTTGAGTACAATGACCTCAAATACATCCACAGATACTAAAATAGAAAAAATAATATTATGGGCTTCTCATTTTCAGCTTGGTGCTGACATCTGCTGGTTCATTAGGGAATGAAATTTAAAAAATGCCTCTGGTTGACAAGAATCCATTAATTTTAGTTTGTCATACATTACTAATTTGTAGAAATTTACTGCAGCGAACTAATGACACAGTTTCCGGTAACATATCACTAAGGTTTTAAATCCTTTTGAGTTTTTGTGTATGTTGTGTAACATGCGAACGAATTTATGTGTCAGGGAACAACTATTATTACTGCAGGGACAACCATCAAAATGGTGTTAAAATGGTAAAATTTATGTTTCCACTGCGTGTTACCACTACAGGTGTGGTCTTAGTTTAAAGTATTTTCTAACATTTTAAGAGAATTATCTGTATAATTCTCTTTTATTCTATATTTATTTCAAGACCTTGACTTAACCTAACGTCTAAAATCATATAATTTATGTTACAATCTTAAATACCTACGTTTGCACTGAATCTTAGAGATAAATTTATGCAGAAATCCTTTTGTCTGGCGTTATCCTAACCAGAGTCTATCTTGACAAAGTCCATCCTTCGAACGTCTAAGCCCCCCTGTCTGACCGATTATTAGCATTCAGTGTTCAGGGGTGGAGTATATTGGCTTCAATATTAATTTTATCTATGCATATATATACATATAACATAATAATATAACAAAATAAAATCGTAAAAAAACCGCGTTTGTACATTAAGTGTTAAGAAAAATTGCAGTGTACACTATAAACAATACAGAGCCAAAAACAATAATTGGATGGATTGTTATTTTGGATGGATATCTCAAATTTTAACCATAATGAAGATTATCAAGTAAAAACTCACCTTTTAATATTTTTGGGGAGTGTTAACGATATTTATTACCGTATCTAGAAAACCAGCACCTGGTCTTTCAAAGTGTCAAGTAATGTTCATTGTGATCATACTCGTAAATACAAGGCAATAGTTGTATTTTCTACAAACGCTCGGGGTCAAATTTAATTATCATGTAGACGATGAATGTATCTACGTATATAGTTATAGGAAACGCCCAGAGAAATGTATAAATGAGGTATTTTAAGGTAATATTTCAGCGGTATATTAAACAATAGTTAAAAATAATAGTGTCGACGTTAGAGAATTATTTACGGTAATGTCCATAAATCAATGCATAACGTTAGAGCCTGCTATTACGATTGATTTATATGACAGTTCGTTTGTTACATACAAATTGTTTTTTGGTATTTTCTTTCGGTTCATCTTCAAGTGAATATTTTTTTGAAAAATGTGTTTGCAATATAGAGTACCAATAATCGAAGTCAGGAATTTTTGTCTGTCTGTCTGAAGGCGCATCACGCAAAAACTACTAGACGGATTTTAATGAAACTTAGCACATGTGGTGGGTTAACATTTAGGTTACTTTTATCCAGATCCATTATAGAATTACCATGGGAATCACTCAAAGTTTATGCGTACGAAGTCGCAACACTGCTAGTGTGAAATAAAAATATTTAGTGTAATTAAAAACATTATTTTTTCTGACAACAACAAGTTTAATTAGCTATAAAAGCTAATTAAACAAAACTTTTAAAACATTCACTAAATGGAACGTTTAGTATTTAATCCATAGAGTCTAGTGTCCAATAAAAACTAAAATAAAACTTTTGTTTCAAGACCCACAAAAAGAGCCCGCCTTTATTTTAACTTTTTTATTTCTCCAGAAGGCATGGTAATTAAGCGAACGGGGCTGTTAGCCCCATCGCAGTGGCTCCTAAACGCAGCTTCGTCTGACATAAAGACAGAGGGAATAGTGCTGTGATTCCGAGAAACAGAAATACAACTTTGAAGCTGGGAGTCTCAGTGAACTAGAAAAACAAGCCATGATTCGAGGTAAACGAACTCCATTGCAATTGGAACGATGTTTTTATAAAGTATTTAACAACATTGCTCGTTCTGATACTTCTTTTAATGTTTAAATAACGAGGTATGAGTATTTACGTAATGAAACATTTCGATTTCTTCGATCAATGTTTTTTTGGTTTATAAATATATAAAATTTTCATATGTTACATGTTTGGTCGTGTGGTGATGACACTTTGGAATAACACCATGCATCCCTCTATTCCCGTGTGTGTCATGCGCCTCAGGGTTATACCACAAGCCCTGAGCAACAACACAACCTCTGAAAGAGTGGATTCATCAACCCATTTATCCAGCGTGGCGTTTGACGGTCATACGTTCCTCATATACAAAACAATGTGCATAAGGAAGCCCACATCCAGTAATGAACGATAAAAGGGCTGGTTACGGTATGTTAAGTATAGTTTTTTTGTCAGAATCATTAAATATAGTCTATTCTTCTTAGAGAAGAATAAAATGGAGAAGAATTAATACAGATTAACCTCATTTTTGTTTAGATTTAGGGAAGATGATAGTCATT
The DNA here is from genome assembly GCA_914767545.1 of Sesia apiformis. NCBI lineage: Eukaryota > Metazoa > Arthropoda > Insecta > Lepidoptera > Sesiidae > Sesia > Sesia apiformis. Next base: position 7,532,378 of record OU611958.1, read on the forward strand.
GTTGAAAAAAGAGTTAAAGGAAACATATCTAGTTAACGCTATATCTTCGTTCTGATCCTTCAGGACTCCAACCGTATAAAGATAAGGAATTCGTGCGGATTTGCTTCAAGGGAAGACGGGGAAAATTGAGAATGGTTTCCTTAACCACACAGTAAGTAAAGAGCACTTGGAGGGACGTGAGTAATTGTTTAATGAAATTTTAGTAGGTAGTACGTATCTTTCCAGTATGTATTTCTTTTTTGGGCATTAAAAAACTTTTAGATGATTTAAAACTAATGTGAAAGTCTTTTAGACGGTTTAGTCCAGGTTTTTATGTTTCTTCTTCTTTCTTATATAGCAATAGCGTAATTAGGGCATTGTGCTAGTGCCAAGTTTTGTTCATAATTAACAATTCGTCAAACTCCAGTTCTGTCGAAGTGAGGTCGCTCAGTAAAGTGATAGTAGGTTTACTTGGATTTGAACTCCTCAGCAAGGAGTCCTCCGTGAGAAGTTGGACTTTTATGCTTTTATTTGATTATCACAAAAATTACGCATAGATATTAGGCACTTTTACAATTAACTATCACTATTAAACCATAAAACCCACAATACACAATTTTTATTTTAAACAAACATAAACTTGACTTCACTTCTCCGAGTTCCCGCCAAAAAGTCCAATTTTATGGTTCTAGAACTCATTTGCATACTGTTATGCTGAAACAGCTACTTTTTCAGCAACAAAGAGTAATGAGAATTCCTTACTCATAAATAAATTTATTGTGTAGCAAATTTTCGCCAGCGAATTGAAAGCTGACAATAATTATTCATTTGTATCTAAATAATTGCCGATTGCTGAGGCTTCGAATTGCCGTTCTTCAGTAAGTCCTTGGTGACTCAAGATTGTGATCACCTCATATCTCCCGGGATCTTATTATCTGTCTCCACTGGTTCCTCTCAGCCATTCGTCTCATAGAATATCTATAAATAATGGGAGTGGTGCATTTTGCAAATCGTATTCATTTGTACAATTGTACTTGTTGCTTCATTTGCTTCCTTTATTGACTTGACTATTTACTTCAACGAAATAAACATGATTAAACGTCCTTATAGAGTCAGATACGATCATATTATCTATTTGGTTGTATACACATTACACATGTACGAGTATGTTGTCACCGAATCATTTGCAACTGCGACAAAACTTTAGGTCCTATCGCGTCTCACGTCCAAGCGCATCTTTTCTAAGTACCGTAAAAATTGACTTAAATTTCGAAGATCGTTCTTGGTCTAGACTCAGGCCAGGAAAATAGACGTATCAAGGCCATTCTATGTATTAGAATTACATTGAATGGATCGAAAATAACCTCGATGCAGACTACATACGGTGCTATAAATCACAACTCGGACTAATTCTAAAGTCGAGAATCGTCTATTTATCGGGACCTAAATATATTGAAATGTATTGAAATTTATAAATAATGCACAAAGTATAAAATATTTATTGGATTTTTATATATTTTATATCAAATGTTTTCCTTATATACTTAAAATATAATTTCATAATTTTATCAGAAGCCTTAAAAACTAAATTGGTGCAAAATTTCACCCCAGTTCCAACGGTGTCACATATCATCGTAAAATTAAAACCTGTTTCCGGCTTTATTACAGCGGATTCACTGTATACGATTTACGTTCAGCGAAGGCTTCTAACGTGATTAAAACGAGCGAGCTACTAATAAACGTTTTATTAGAGCATTAGGAGATGTAACCAGAACTGAACTATCGGGTTATAGGAACATCGCGCCAGTTCTAATTAACTTTGTTTTATTGCAACTTACTTGATCAGCCATTAGCCAGCCTAATGGGATTTATTATGTTACAGATAATTTATTGGCACAGCAGGAACGAGAGTCTTGTTTCTTCGTACTGAAAATAAAACAATAGATACATTTGCCTACCATCAATGATTATTTTCTTTTTAGCTTTTTAGGGTTCAGTCAAAAAGGTTTTTAAGCGTCTGTCAATTACCATCCGACCGTTCTCGGAATAACGCAAAATCTAATAGTTTGTTTGTGTTATTATTTTGGACTTTGTTGTACATGTATAACGCCCCAATACAGGGCACAGGTCTCCCCTAATAAATTACTGGGGAGTTTCGGGTCATAATCCACCACGTGTGCCCAATGCCCAGTGATAGATACACGTACTACAGATTTTTTTTTACTTCTCGGGGATGTGGGTTGCCTTGTTTATAAAATCATTGGTTGCCTTACGATGTTTTCCATTACCGCCGAGCTAGTGACATTTTTTTTCAAAATCCGTACCTAAGTGAATTCACTATCTATCGTAGATGAATGTGGCTATCTCCGGTCACCTTACCTACCACCTTATCCACTTACCACCAAAAAGAGTGTCTGTCTGAATCTTATGTGGACTCCGTTACTATGTGTTATAATTATAGGGTACATCAAGAAAATATGCGTTCGAAATGCTTTGATTGGCTGCAGTCTGCAGTCTGCTGACCGGCAAAAGGCTTCTCCGATTTGGTACGTTTTAAACAAATCACCATTTAGAAAAAGTCTTAAGCACAAAACGTGGGCGTCATCGCATTAAATCACAATAACGTCATCCCAGAAAAATTCTCAAAAGAATTCCTTAATTTACAACATCGTAAACAAAATTAAGAAAAAAAGGGAACAGCTTTTACTTTCGTTCCTCACAATGGATGTTACCGCTACTTCAGACCCTCTGTGTACAATTCTTTCCAGTTATTTATGACGATGTTGATTGTAAACGAAAGCCGAAATTGAACTAAATTTGCATACAAGGGATGCGTAAAACGAAACAGCGGAGGCACCGTGAAACAGGCTTTATTTAGCTTTACAACTGGCCATTCTATATGTGGTCCTTTTTTTATTCTGTTACAATGTCGGTTTGTGCTATGGCTTAGTTAGAATTGAATTGAAGGATGTTATGACTCAGCGTTTTTGTGTCGTTATATTTTTTGGACTTCCTTAGTTTGCAATTGGAACGTGTTTTAGTGTTATCATTAATCTTGTAGTAATAAATCTACAAAAGTAGGTCAACTTTTTCATCTTTATTTTATTCAGAGGAGCGTTACAATTTAATCTTCTACTAGAATTTTCGGAAGTTAAACTTCATATACATAATAAATGAAATTTCAAGACTGAATTAAGAGTAGCAAACTCGACAAACTAAATAATGGGTGTTAGAAGAACAAATTGTAAAAGTTATCCACTTCCCTTCAGTCCTAGAAGGGAAAATTAGTTTCTAACGAAACCGGCTCTTTTGTTATAGTTTACTTTCACCAAAGGATCGTAAAATTCGTAAAACGGATGTTTGGGCTTCTGACATTAATATTTTCGCTTTCAATGTAAATTGTATAGAGTTTTCTTTACAAAGTTATAAATAGTTTATGTTTCTTATTCTTAAATAACAAGGTTTTTTTATGGGCAATACTGTCGTTTTACGCCATATTTGCAGTTTAGAGCGTTATTATTAGTCGTTGAAAAGACTCGTTTTACTCGTGAGCATGTTTCAAGTTCAAACATAAATATTTGTTCATTGATGAAGCTGTTTACGATTTTATAACTTCTTTGATGGAACGTTAAATACAGAGTGACATTTCGATTTTTATTTCAGTTGTGTAATATAAATTTTTTATTACAGAATCGTATTTTCATGAAATTGAGAATTAGGTTCAAGTCTCACCTAATATTTCACTATAGGTTAGATGTATAGGTATGAGTTTTATTCATTTAACGAAACAGTTACCTCATATTGATGGAAACGGTATGTTATTAAACTAAACGACAATTGATAAACCGGAAGCTTTCAAAAGATCACAATTTTCCGAACCTCTAATGGGAGGACATTATCCGAAAACCGTTTTTGTGCGAATAAAATTTACTGAGGAAATTTTAGGAAGACGCACCGGGACTTATCTTTATGTACATTTTTATGTATTTTGTGACAAAATGTTATCGGACAACAGTTAAACGAGCCCTTTAATGGGATGGCCTTTGCTTTATCTCCGAAAAGTATATAAAGTAATTTCGAAAAATTATGTCGGTTTTCGCTGTCACTTAACGTAATAAATAAAAGTAAACAAAGCTTCAGATACTCTTCATTTTCCTTGGACGAGATTTCGTAGACTTTATTTGTTAAGAAACTTTTTGTGTTACGCAATATTTGCCACAAGACCGTTCCTTTGACGACAAAACTTTTGCTCTATACACAACTAATAGGTTTCGTCTAGAGGCGGCTGATTACTTCGACAAACTGACTTTGAAACAACATAGAAGCAAACTGAAGATCGTCTGTGCCTGGCACTTTGTCAAATATAAACTCTTTATAGCTGTATAAAAAAATCTGTTAACATTAACCTACTTCATTTTATCAAATTGCGTTCCGTTTCTCACTAAAATCGTTTAGGCAATTTGTTTAAATTACTTTCCTATGCTAATCAGCCTCGCGTTGCGAATACGTTCTTTGCGAAAAAGAAATGTTGCCCTGTAGGCTCGACCGTCGAATTGCTTCGCTCGCCTCAAATGATGCATGTCTGTGGAAGCCGGGTCTTGTACAGAAAAACAAGATATAGCAAGCTATTACACGCTTTACATCGTAAATAATCGTCTTAGCGCGGTAAATAAATAAGTGTATAAACTGTTGGTTCGTGCGAGCGCTCCTATCTGATCCGAGGGCTCGGGATGTAGCAAAAGCCGGGAAAGTGCTGTTTAAGAGGCGAGATAGGGAATAACGTAGGAGGAGCATAAGTTTTGCGGCGTGTTAAGAGATAATGAGTGCGGATACAGCTTATAAGAAAGAAGACGTTGCGTACGGTCTTTGTAAGGAGACAGTATTTTCTTATCTCACATTCCCGTGATCAAAGCTTGGAGTTAAACCGAGTTTGTACTTTAACGCACCTAGGAAGCACGTTTAAGGATCCTCAAGATTTATGTTCAGGAGGGACAAAGTTTAAAACCGAAAATTTATCTTCTGCTCGCTTGACAGATACCGACTTCAAATTGTTAAGGTCAAACAAGGAGTTTGTCGATTATGAATTACTTTGTGATTGTGTTTGGAAGTCTTCGACTAAAACAACTTGGTTTCGCGATACTTCACTTTCGCGAGGTTACTATTGGAGTAAATAAACAATTCATTGTGAGAACAATCCTGTGAACTATATAACCCTAGATTACCTTATTTTATGAACGCTTATTACGAATTTTCGTCAAATCGACTACGCTTGCAAAATAGGTATATTTTCTAAGTTTTATGGTAATTAAATAAAATATAGGTTTTTGGTTTTATTATTTATTTTCAATATGTTTTGACTGTCACTAGCTCGGCCGTGAGTGAAAACAACACGAGGAGACCCGCATGCTCCAGAAATTAAAAATCTGGAGTATGTGATATCCACCAATTCGTACACGGCCCTCGTGGTGGATTACGAACCGAAACCCCCCAGTGATTTATTAGGCGAGGTCTATGCCCTGCAGTGGGACGTTATAGGCTGATCCAAACAAACAAACAAATTTTTGTAATTATAAATATAAAGTAATAATAATACGAGAACTGTTTATCTAACAGTCTATTAATTTAGATCAACATTTTCATGGAAACAACGAAGGCTTAATCTTAAATCTACTAAATATAATAAAAATCAGAATGCACTTTGTACTTTTCTGGAATTCAATTGCTACTAAGATTCCTGGCGATTTTAATTATAAATGATTTCCATCCATGATGGCGTGACTATCATTCCCAATATTGTTATTTATATACTCAAAACAGCATTTCAAAAATAATATCAATCAATGTCAACGTGTCGTAAAACGTTTTCAATTACAAACTCTAGACTGCTCTTTGAATCGTGATGAACCGTCTTGTTCTAATGAAAGATGGACACCCACATCATGTCATATACACTCAGGTACATATTGGAACTTCGCTAGTTGTTAATGAACTATCGCGTCGGCGGACAGGTAAATAAACTAAATCATTCCCACGATTGCCTCATCAATGGCACACTAGTTATATGAGAAGAGGAATACCAATTAATAGAATTGAATTGACACCCATTTAGGTAATTACAACTTGTGCGAAGTATTCCGAAGACCAGTTAATGCCAATATTAGTCAACCATTTATATAATATAGTTATCGTCATAGGTTACTCAAGATTATGGAACGAGAAATTATGGAGTTAGGCAGATATCAACTTAATTCTTTTGCTTCATCACGTAGATGATAGTTTAGTGGTACATGATCGATCGATTTAAGGGTCGATTGATCGACGGTATCACCGAGAATTTCGGAGAAAATGACTTTAGTACTAGTGCGGAAATTTATCTAATTGAGCTGTTATCTAATTTATCTAAAAGGCCAGGTGATAAAGATAAGGTACTTGAATAATTAACAAAGAAATCTAAAAAGGATTGTGACTGCCATTATAAATCCCGAACCAAATAAACAAATAGAAATAAAGGCAACAAATTTAATTCGAGAAACTAGTTGGAAAAATAAACAGAGCAACGTACATAGAAGACGAATCACTCAAGAGCAAACAACGAAGAGCACATTCCAAAGCAGTTTGCGCTAGAAAGCAAACGCGATCTAATCTTGGATCTCGCGATTGAGTGAGCGGACTTCGGGCAATGCATCACCTGGCTTCCGTTGCTGCAACGATCTTGATTTCTTTCCTAATGTACCTCCCACGTCCTAACACACGTGAGTGATTCTACCATTCTTATTTGACCCAACAAATCAGGCGTGAAACGGGCAAACGAAAAGAAATTTAAGGGGTCTTGTTAAACTGGCCTAGACCCATCCCCAGTTCGGATACTTGACGTTCTACCGATAAGATAGGTAGCTGTCCATTTAACACCTACGCCGGCTACTGAATATCGTCTCTATATTTTTATTGTTCACATGAGCGTCCGGTTATAGCGCTTAGGATATAGTTGTGAAGTAGGCAATAAAAATATTTATGAACTTCCAAATTCAATAGACATCGAAACTAACTTTGACTGATACTTCCATCTTCCGTTCAAATACGATGTGTGATTATTACTTTTCTTAAAATGCTTACTAAACACAACAGGGTTTTGTAACAATGTATGTATCTAACAAGGTTGATATGTTGCGGTAATATCTCTAGAATAAGGAGTCAAACAAAAATTGGCGTTTAAATAGATATAGTTCATCAAATATGTGCAGCAACGAGTTTGCAGCTGGAACTATCGATGCTTTATAACAGGGATATGAACGTATTTTGAGTAAAAACACTCCACCACTCCACAAACATTTACGGCACAATCACGAAAAATAACCGTTTTGCGACTAAAAATACAGAGGTAAAGGAAACAAAGGTAGCATAACTCAATACACACACGCACGCGCCATCAATACCATTCGAAGCCTTCGACTCGACATAAAGCCAAAGGAGATAATAGATAATTTAGATAACAAGAAAAAGCCATTCGGCGGTGCCGCTACCGAATAAATGGTGAATATTATTCATATCTTCACAGCGCCTGTTTCGTGTAGGAAGAGATTGTGTAGATACACAACTATAACATGATATGGAATGTAGGCAGGTGTTTGTACAGGTTTAAATCGTAAGCAGCTGGTCAATTTTGCAGATTACAATTGCTGACTTAAAAAACAATTCCCAGATTCAATTCCCGATCGGGCAACATTTGTTTAAAGTCCAAAGTTTATTTGGAGTTTGGTTTGTGTTCGTTTTCGTGTACCTATCTATATGTCTCTAAAATACGACAGGAGAAATTCTAATATTAAATGTAATTACATTAAATGTAATGTTATTTATTTACTACGTCACAGTATTGTGGAAGTGAATTTTGAAGTAAATTATCAGAAGTATCCTACTTAAAATCAGTATCAGAGAAGTACTTCGGTACTTCCGTTTGTCATTCTGGACTGCTGTTAGCATGTATTGCGTATTTGCATAGGCGGCAGCATCCACTTACCACCAGATGTACTGTCTGCTTGTCAGTTCTGTCTAGGAAAAACATAAGTACATATAGGTATCTACTAAATCGTAGTCTGTGATATAAACCGAGCTCTATTCAAAAAGGGAAGTAAACAATGAATGTACTTGAATGTGCTGTAGAAATACGAAAGTTGATAAAGATGGAAATTTAACGGAGCATTAGTCAAAATGTACTCCTTATTCATATAGGACGTGAACACATCACAAGGAACTTGGTATTGTAACTTGAATTTTCTGCATGTGTATCTATACTATTACAAACGTAAATAGACAACTCGTTCGTGAAATTGTATAGAAATCATCTATTAGAGAATACATACTAGATATGTTATACAAGCCCTCAAGGGCAGGCACGTTAGAGTCCTATGGTTCTATGTTTAGTAGCTCTCGAATTATTTCATTCATATGTGTTTTGAAAATGGAACATTCTTATTACGTAGCACTAAAGTTTCAAATTTGACTTTTTATTGAACCTACTTCACCCCCGATATAAGCTGCCAACCAGGTTTCTATGATAAGAACGTATGATGTGTCATCTAGTCTATTCCCATATCGATCGATGATAGAAACCAAGCGTGTCGCTTATTTTGTACCTACGACTAAGTCACGGGTGAATTTTAGTGATAGGAAATACTCACCGATGAAACGTAACATCTCCCTTGACTAGGTTCACAGTTTATGACGAATTTTTCCAATTGATTATAGCGCAATTAGGCATTTTACGGTTTTGTAACAACGACGACGAAGTAAGAGTTTAGCGCAAACTTCGGACACACAACGATGAACAGCTTACATTATGTAATAGCTATCTTATTAAAAATACTTAAAAATTGTATAATACAAGCAACGAGCATACCCAGTACTTAAGGGAGTGACGCTGCCAATACCGACTCGCCAACTCGACCGTTATTAAGGCACACAATTTGGCAAGTGGCTCAGACGCCTACTAAAATATAGGGTGGCGTGCAACTGAATACAAAGTTTGTCTTTTTGTCAACATTAGTGAACCATCGGATGCGGTGCCGGAATTGGCAAGGGATACGATTTTGCATTGACATAATATTTTGTTTGCGCAAAAAAGATTTCCTCGAACTTCCGATTGAACTTCCTAGTACGGTTACTTTCGTCGGCGAACTTTACGTCTATTTCTCACTAAGTATTTTTCGTTTCAAAGTAAAAAAAGTTGAATAGTTTCGTGTAAGGTTTAGAGAAGTACTCACAAATATGTTTCTAAGGCCATTCAGTAACGAATTCTGTAAAATGTCGAAGTCTATCGTATCTAAATATCGCGAGAAACCTCCTTCTATTTCGGGCCAACGTCACATAAATCAATAACTATGGCAATGAATAATAAAATGTAATCTACTTTTCCTTCTATCATGTAATTTAATGTAATAGGTGCTTACTTGTACTAACAAGATTTTAAAAGGCAGCTAATGTCTACCTGTACAAAACTCTCGCTTGGTCGAGCGACGTGAGAGGCATATTTACATTTTTTCTCAATTCATTGCCCGACATGTTTGGTGGATGGATGAGCCCACGCCGACATTTTGTGACATTAGGCTCCATTGGTTTTGAATGTGTCGTACCCCGATCCAACCCGCTCTTTTAAATAGATAAGCAAATGAATTGGAAGGCTTTTGTGTTCCGCGTTTAAAAGAGAAAAATGTTCCGGACACATTAATTTTACCATATTGGACCGACCGCGAGCTTCAGTGATTTTAAAACCCATTACATTTCTTTTCCAAATTACAACACATTCGTTTATTTTTTATTTTATTAAGCTTTTCTGCACTAAGGTTGCACAGGAGGCGAACTATTAAGTCCACTATAGTTATTAACCTATAGTGACATTCGTTGCCAGTCAACCTTTAGTTAAACTGAATCCAATAGGGTAGTGCCAAGTAAAGTCCTTGTAAAGTGTATAAGTAAGTCTGAATACAAAATAAAATACATGCATACACATACAATAAATACCAAATAATACATACAAATACATAAAGTGCATAGATAATACATGCCGATGATGAGAAAAATTTGTACAAAAATTAAAAAGAAGAGGAGTTTTTAACTAGACAAATAGTAATTCAGAACAAACAATCCTGTCCAATTACGTGCGAAGGGTCCGAAACTAACATTGTTTAAACGGGCTTTCTGGTACTAATTAAACACATCTTAAGGTTCGCCCTACCTAAAAGGATTGTAAAATATTTTGGCAATTAAGCCTCTGGTTTTATTAAAGAAGTCCGTGGAGTGAAAAATTAATTAAAATTTAAGCCTTTCACTGGTCCCTACGCGGCAGTGGAAAAATAAAAGGGCTGCAGCCTCACATCTCAGTGAGCAACTAAAGATCAACTGCGTTAGATAATTTGAATGGGTTTATGCGGGAGGTAGACTAAATGGATTAAAATTTAATATTCACATTTTATATAACATGTACCTACACTTTGTAAATATAGTATGTAATTGTATACCTTTAATAATTTTGTAGAGACATTTTATGCTCGTAGAACGTAATATGTTTCGTCATTCCCGTTCTCTGTGCTAATATTCAGGCTCTATAATTAGTTTGTTTGAGGGCCACAATTACGTTCCTTGGTTATTGAACTTAAGGATCATCAACACCTTATGTTGAGACAACACGAATTTGAAATAATGCTGCTACATTGTCGTTTAAATATTCCATGATAAACAACATCACCTACTCTGATAAAATGTGTGTATTATCTGTTTTTTTTTAAATGTCTGTGTGTACCAACTATGGCGGCAATTATCCAAGAAAATACGCGTTAATTTATTATATATACGATTTATATATTTTCGGAACATTATAAGCAAATTGCATTTGATTTATTTAATCTCTACCGCATTACATGCTATCGAGGAACAATTTTATTTACTAGCGCTGTCGCGTCGTACACGGCCTCTTTATCAAGGGAACAATAATTGCATTCAAAATCAAAGATGTACGCTCAGATAGTACTTGGGTATTTCACTAATTAAGGCCCGACATGCACCGAGCAACAATTAAGAGGGTCGATTGTTGATAAACCCGATTCAGGTTGATAGCAAGCTATTCTGAGATTGCGCGTAGTTAAGCTGTAGAGAGCTTCACACCTTATTAAGGAAGCAAACAATGAAACATTGTTATCGAAACATATTTCACTTGAAGGAATTCAATTTTGTAAACGATGTCTAAATCAAGTCCCGAATGGGTCTTTTGTGAATTTTCTCTCAGAGTTTTATCTGAATAGAGCTCAGTAGAGAGATATTATGACTATTTCTGTCCCTTAATTATCACATACCATATATATAATCAATTAATTTAATTGACACCAATTAACGATTATTAATTATAATTATTTTAGATCTAACGTATATCTTTGGTAAATAGGTAAAATATATATACAAAGTATAGGTACAAAATGCAAAGTACCTATAATTTATATTCAATTTTCCCATTGATACAACTTCAATTTATTTTTACTACATGATATCGATATCGGCCCATAACATCTCACTATAAATCACAGGCCTCCCGTTACTAACTACTAGCGGGTTTCGAGCCGTAATCCACCACGCCGGCCCAATGCAGTTTTTTTTTTTTGGCAGATATACGAGTACATGCTGAAGTTTTTTTTTTATTTTTGAAGCACGTGGTTTCTCCCACCATATTTTTCTTTATCGGTGAGCTAGAGATCATTTTTAAAATTCATATTTAAATAGAAACTCGTACAGGCCTAGGATTTGAACTCACAACCTGATGAATAAGAGTTGAGAATAGATACCCCAAGGTTATCGTCGCTCTGAAAATACCTGTCTTTTAAAAATACCCTTTCTGTATAGCTATTAAAATCTCGTAAAAAGATTTGTTTATTTATAATTTTATGCTATATTTATAAGGTTCGAAGTTAATTCGATACAAATATCTATAGCCGAGAGGTAAAAAATAACTAACACAAAAATTTAAATGCTCTGTAAGTAAAACTAAATCGTCTAAGTGCGATTTGGTGCAACACGAACTTTTAGGGAAAATGTATAAAACTATTGTTTATAGAATTTATTCCTTTTTATCATATAATAAAGTAGTTATTTGGAAACCCATAACTGTTATAATTACAATTTTTAAAAACTGAACTTTCTACCCTTTGTTTATCAGCTACAGATATTAGGTACTTATTGACGTACGTACTTATTACGTTATTTTTGACTCCATTTTCAAACAGTTGGCGTTAGTTTAAATACATATTTAACTGATCTCTGATAAATATCGTATTTATTTGTTTGTATAATCTAAGCCGCGTGGTCTTAGCCGGCTTTAGAATACCACCCCCCCATTTCTTAGGATGGGTGCCGTAAACGGCTACTAAGAAATAACAAAATCGCTAAAACAAGCCACTACACCACCAGTAAAAGAGTGGACTCGCGAACCTTCTTATTCAGCGTAACGTTTTAAGGTCATACAACCCTCATGCTTAGGACAATGTTCGTGAGAAGGTTCATATCCAGAAATAAACGCTAAAAGGACTGTTTACTGTTACCTAAGCATTCATTATTGCAATGCTGAAGATGGGAGGATGATCTGAAGGCAATGGCAAGATCCTTTTCTTTTCGGAATGGCTATATTCCTGTAGCCCTAATGGCATTTCAAGAATCACTAGACATGTATGGCTTGAGGCTAGCGCAGAAGGCGCTCAGCCAGGACCAAAGAGTGTATGCAGCAATGAGCCTAAGGGCTCCTCCGCCGGTAGACCGGCAGAAGGAACGGACTTCGGCTTAGGGCGTTGCTTTGGGAGGGTACCGCGGGATCGCGAGTCGGTGAGAAGCGCCCAGGCACGTGCCGATACCTGGTAAAAGTGTTGGCTGAAGGCCGGTGTGTGTTCACGGTGTAGCGCGGGTGACGTCGTCATCTCCGCCGGCGGGGACAACGACGCACCTCCACCCATGGTCCTACCAACCTTTTGGTTATACGGACCAAATCGTCGGGAGGTACGCGCCGTTCGCCTGCTAGGGGTATGTTGCGGCGCGTATCTGCTCTGCCTCCCTACAAGTATTCTCTTTTGCCTGTGTCCTATGAGCACTCTCCCCTTTCTGGGGATGTTCTACTCCACTAGACGACGTACTTCAGTGCCGACAGCTCTTTCGGGCTCCTTTTCCTGTGCCATCGGTGTGCAAACTCTCTGAGCCCGCGGAAGTTCGCTTCGGAGGAGACGAGGTCGCAGTAGTATACCGGTCCCTCCTCCCGCCGTACAATCCTCTCTAGCATGCTCCGTCGATATTCCTCGTATAGAGGACAGGACTGTAGAACATGGTACAAGTCCTCCTCTGCCATGCCATACTCACACTGACTACTCTCACACAGCTTCATATCATGCAGTCGCTTTCGAAAGCAGCCATGCCCTGGGAATCTTATCTGGGATGTATCTGGGAAGTTTCATAGTCCGGTTCGACCCAACGCGACTTGAGTCGAACCTCCACGTCCGGGAAGAACCTGAACAGCTTTCTGCCCTTGCTCTCGCCAACCCACCTTTCCTGCCAGCTAGCCACTGTCTCGTTCCAAATGGCCTGTTTCCCAGCACGCACCTCCTCCCTGGTCTCAAGTAAACGCGCCAGATCCATCCTGCCAGCGCGGATCACCTCAAGGTCCGCTGGAAGCACGCCTGCCAGTACCGGTAGGGCGAGCGTGCTGACCAATCTATATGCCTTCGTCAATAGGATCAACGAAGGCCGCTGAGTGCGCAGAAGGACGCTCCGAACTACATGCAAGGACGCACGCTCAAACCAATACGCCGCGGCATAGGTGAGTGTCGCCAGATACGTACCACGATACAAGATCCTGAGGCCCCGGAATCGAATTCCCCACGATGAGGCCGACACCCGGGACATCTTCCCGAATTATTTACTGCTGCTTTCACCTATGTATTTCGCATGCTCCACGAACCGCCGCTCCGCATGCCGCCGGGGACAGTGTATATGTGTAGCCTGTGCTGTGAGTGTAGTGTAAGAACCTCATTGGCAGCAGTAATTGGGTCGACGGGGTCGTCTAGGACGTGCCGAGGACGACGACAACGACGGCAACGGTGACGGTAATTTCTATTGGCGACATACCAGTAGTTAGACTGTCATCTACTAAAGCTTTTCAGCGGAGTTTTACGAGTTTTCACGCATTTGACGATGAAAGGAAGTTCCAGATCCTTGTGGCGTTCGATATTGCGAGAATACCACGAAGCACCCACGGCCTTACGCATGAATCTATTTTGAAGGGTTTGGAGTATTTTAATGTTGGAGGGGCTACGTGTGCCAAGACAACACTAGCGAAGGTCATTATGTTACGTACGAAGGTTTTATACAATAGCAGCTTCTTTCTAAGCGACATCTTACTTCTCTCGCCTATGAGAGGGTTGAGGCGACCGAGTAGGTACAAAGGCGGCTCGGTTTCGGACAACTTTTATGTGTTCTCGGAAGGTCAGTCGATGGTCTAGAGTGATTTCGAAACATTTGGTCTTCCTAACTAACCTTAACCAAGGGATAACCCAACCAACCCAAAACCAACCCAAACCTTCCTAACCCAAGGGATAGTTTGACCAAAAAGCGATATCGGGCGTGTGGAAAGACGAGGTCTAGAGTACGAGTGCCACCCATGGAGAAAGAGAAGCACATGGCTGCACTTTTCTCGAGGTTGACCTCAATACTCCACCTCACAATTCACTTCCAACGGACGGTGTTTGCTCATTGGAAGTGTAGAGAGACACGCCGTAGGATCCTATCTGAGAGGTAGAAGGCGGTGTCATCCGCAAAGAGGGCAAGCTCTTTTCCAGGGGAGTAAGGGATGTCAATGGTCAATGGAGGGAATAGAGCGTGGATGCTAGAAGATCCTTATTGACAAGAATTGCTCAAGATAGGAGACTATTCAGAACTCTGGACCTTTATCGGGAAGTAAATTATTACGCACGGAGACACATATGTCTGATAAGAGTTTTCTAGTGTGTATGCCTCATGAAATCAGTGAATAAAGCCTAAAGCCTATGACACCTCTCCAAATAACTTCAGCACTCGTTCAGCATTTATTTGTTCAGACAATTCTTGAACGAGTGACTCACTCCTCACTTCAACGATTTATATATCATTAAATGTCTTTTTATTATAGATTAAAGGCGGCAGACGAGCATACAGTCCACCTAATGGTAAGTGGATACTGCTGTCCAAATAAGAAAAGCACCTGATAAGGTTTTTTTATAAATGTAACTTTTACGGTGGCGGTAGCATTCCTATATCCCAGCAAACAATACACAAAGAATAAAAAGCTCAAAGGTCACTGCTTGACTTATATTACAGAACTTTAGTAACATGCGCAACCAAGCAACACTGATACAGTAAGCTTTACAGAAGGCACGTAGTTATGGATCGAAACTTAAACAGCAGAATGAATCAAAGATCAATCGAATCAAAGAGTTTAGAGCAATTTTGAATTTAGGTTTTCCTTAGCGGCCAGTTCTTAGGGATTCAGAAGCAGAAGTTCAATAAAGGATAATACTCGAAATGGTTTTGTTGTAAGATGTCTATCATCAATGTAGAAACCACTTAATTAAACAGTTTAGAAGGTAAAAGGTCTCGAATCGTTGGTAATGTACGGCAAACTTGTCCGATCATTAAGTGTATGAACTTCAACTTCAGCCTAGCAAACTGCCAAAGTTCAGACCGCACTGCAACCGACTTGTTTGCTATACCCAATTAGAATACAAGTATGTATAACAGTGTAGTACAGTAAATAGGACTGGACAATAAACTAACTGGAGAGTAAACAGTTCACAATTGTTGAAAGATCTATAGTTGCGTAGGTTAATGTTTATGGCGTGGAAAATTAACATTATATCGATTCGATCTTTAAATATCAATCCTTCTACACTACTTACATTATTTTAATTTTTGTCTCTCCAAAAGTTGCCTCTCTCTATCCGAAGAGATCGACTTAGCGATAAGGTCGTCTATTGCATTCTGTCATTTAGAAATTAAATAAATAAACTTGCAATAGCCAGAGTCTAGATATTTTGATTTCGATCGAACTGTTTAATTTTAAGAATCTACAATAAATAATTTTGTTATTATTTAAATAAAGTCAAACACAAATACCCGTTTCAATGCTGCTAATGGTAAAATATATTATAAACGGTAGTTCAGTACCCGTGTCGAGACTGAATCTGATACACAAAACTTGCGCCATAACTTTTCGTGATATGAAATCTGGTAGTAATCCCCTCGTGTGAATTCTCTGGGTGTTGGCAAAAATAATGCCTATAAATAACTAGTGTTAAAACCTAGTGCTACAAATATCTATTGAACAATCAGGGGCTATGAGTGGGGACATTAAGTTTCGTTGTCATCACAATATCGGTTGGAATCTATAATAATAATATATGTAGATTATTTCAAATATCAAGGTTCTAAAAATGTTAGTAACAGCAGAACTTAACATCTATGTTAGTATAAAAAGAGACTTATTTAATATGTAGACGGAAACAACGCCGCAAGAGAGCGGAGTCCCACCAGGTGTGACAAAACTCACACGTGATCCTAAATGTTCTCTATTAAGTGGAATTAATAACAGGTTTACACAGAGTCCGGTATCATGAGAATAGAAATAGGAAAACGTCTGCGTTTTAAGACTGTTCTGATATATATGTTTTGATATTCAGCCTAAATAGAAATAATATCGATAATAATTTCGATGGAGCTAATTTTTTGTGTGAGCTTTCATACTCTAATTCTTACAGAAATGTCGAAACTCTCCATCAACCCGCAAGCTGCTAAAAAATATCAGGCTTTCTAAAATGAAAAAAAAAACGTATTTTTGCGAACGTATTAAAAAAAAGTATTTTTGCGAACGTATTAAAAAAATGTATTTTTTTCGAGTTAGTCTTATGGTAAAAATGTTTATTACCAAATTTAATGTAATGTAATGTAAACTCATGTAATTTCACACAAAAAGTTTTAAAAACTTTTTTCATATGAATGAAAGGTGATGAGATATGGCGATGTTAAAATTGTAATTCGCATACTTTTCAAAAATGCAGGCTTTTCCACACCACCTTGTTCAGATCCCATTTCTTAACTTTCATTAATCTTGAAAAAAAATAACAAACGAAATTAATTTTGCTAAAACTCCATGTCTACATTTATGCAGTAGGTCAGGGGATCGATCACCGATATTTTAAGGGACTAAGGGGTATCTTTTCCTACCCCCTGAACGGATGGTATTATACTTCTTCTAAACGTATCGGAAACAAATTTGTGGCGAGGTGGCTGGTGATGTCGTCCAGGCTCTCCATGTGTAGCTCCCTCTAGATTATGGCCTTCCTCACGTAGCGTGCGGCGCCGATGATGGTACGTAGGACTAGAGACTGCTGTGCCCGCAGGGATTCTCTGTTACGTTCCTATACCAGGGTGTACCATGCCGGTGCAGCGTACGTGTAGCGTACTATAGTTCCTCGTAGCTTATGGAAACGGTTTCATTATCCCTTACTGGCCTTTTACAACAGCCACGGGAAGAAATGGGGTGATGCACACAGCCGGCTAAGACATTATTAAATATAATACAATAGTATTATATTTAAAAGAAATTACGAATTGGTTAAAACTTCGAAACGAGACGGGGATCGAAAGGAAACAAACTTTTAACTAATTCGTAGAGAATCAATAAATTCTCCTTTATCAGTTTTAACTCCAGCTTTCCCAAAATAATTTTGGTGCCAGAACACTCGAAATTCGAGATAAAAGAAAAACTCGGCAGTTCACGATTAAAGCTGTGAGCCTAACCCTTTTAAGTTCTTTTAAATGACCAGTTGAAATTGGAGGAAAAACTCGGGAACGCGATTTCACCCTCGCGGTAATCGTAACACAAACAATGGTGGAGCGAAATAATGTTGAATTCCGGCCGACAAATTAGGCGACCTTTTTACGTGGCGGGTGTTTAAAATAACAAAGAGAAGTTTACTCGGCGGCTGTTATCGCTGCCCGGTCCCTTGTGAAGCAATGGAAACTGACGCGATTTTTGGCGGATTCCTGCGTTTATCCTCGTGCTCTGCATTCCAGGAAAAAAACTAGTGTGAGCCGTTATGACGTTTTATTAAAAAAAAATAGTGATACAGAAAACCACTAATGTGCTTCCATTGAAAACTGGTCGATGGTAAATCATTTTTTTAATTGCGGGCAGAATGGTATGGGAAGGAAGGGGCAACTTTTGAAGCAAGTTCACGTAACTCAATCAGGTGACCATGTGGTGTCAGCCGGCTATTAGCACCACCACATCTTTCTCATGGGTGTCGTAAAAGGCGACTAATGGATATCAAAGCCGCTAGCTACCACAAGTGCTGTTGAACTACAACACCTCTAAAACAGCAGACTCGCCAATCTGCATGGCTAGTGTGGCGTTTTAAGGCGATACATCCCTCATGTACAAGACAATGTACATGAGGAGGCCCATGTCCTGCAGTAGGCGTAAAAGGACTGGTCACGGCTTTAACTCGGCCAGTCGAAGGCGGGTGCCTTCGACTGGCCGAGTTAAATGACCGAGACGTTACAGACAACCGAGTTGACGTTACAGTTTATTTTTAGGCTCGTTTATTTTTAGTTTATTTTAGTCGCTATCAAATTAATACTATAATATACTTACTCGTACTTCATATTAAATTTCCTCAGCTATAGTGTTCTTTAATTTTTGTGATGTTTCGATTCAAAAAGAAAACCAATTCGATCGCAAGGCAGTTGCTTATTTTATTAAGACTGTATCTACATAAGTATCGCATTCAAGGCCGCGTTTGGGTTCGATTGATTGACCTACTGGAATATGTATACCAATGTATATATTTTATTTTAAAAAGGCTTTTAACCCATACCCCATTCACAGTAAAAAATGACAAATACGTAGTTGAAGATCTCAATAATTTGAGATGTAATAGTAAATCCCTAGTGCATGTTTTTCTTGTAAACATAAATATCGTCTGTGAGTCAATTATTTATTCTTTATAGAGAATCGATCAACATCCCTAGCGGACGCATTGAGAAACATAAAAAAGAATCGAAAAATTGAGTAACTTTTTAATAATTGACGCGTATGCGATAGTAACCTTTACAAACAGTTGTACTTGATTGATGTTTGCAAACAATTAAAACCTGAACTAGTGGTCTCAGAACACGAGATGCCATTTGTTTGATACATTGAATCATGTCCATGTACCGTAATTAATGTAATGTTTATTTTGCGTTTTATGCAACTGCAACATACTGCAACATATTATCGTTACAAAGCAAAAGCTTCGAATGCGGTGTTCGACAACTTTCGACGGCAGAACGTTTCAACAATACTGCGTAAAGACATTTTATCAGCTTGTGATAAGCAGCCTTACTGGTAATTTATACCGTGCCCAGCTTTCAGGATTATTGCGTTTACACGGTCGGATCAACTACTTTGATATTTACGTATGCTCCGTAACGAGATTACTGGAAACACGGACCCGAATGTTTACGTTTTTTTGAGTTAATTGAATTTGAATTTGAATACGCGGTTTTCTAGCCAATCTGAGTCGCTATTTATAACTTTACCTCTATACAGATCATAAAATTCTCTCGCTGAGTATTGTGTGACTTTTAATTACTTAATTAATATACATACTTAGAAATATTAAAATTCTTATAAATATACCAGCGTATTCCTATGACAATATGCTTGTATATTTTTTGAAATTAAATCTTATTTCACAATTTTCTATTTATTATTGGCATAATATCCACTATATAAACAGTAATAGATATGAGAAATAAAGACATATTTTTTGCTCTAATAGGGCTTTATAAACAAAAATTACAATAATTATTGATGCTTTTATCCGTACGAAAACTAATATTTTAAATTAAAAATAACAATTAGGTTAATTCACAATTTCTTATATTTCTCCCTCGCTGCCTTTATCAGCTAAAATATAAGGGTCCGAAGTCGTTTTTCAAATACATATTAATTCCTAACAATCATAAAAGTTGCCTCCATGGTGCTCCTAAAAAGTTATTGCCAGTTTCAGGGGAAAATTTACTTTCTATGGGTTTTTATCGGTTCTCTTCGATTTCGCTTCGGGATACGAGCATAATAATAAAGGTATAACATTTCTGTGTATATTTTATTACTTTGAGTACGTAACTGGCGAAGGAATGTAAACAATGTTTCCTGTGCATGCAATATTTTATGCAATACCTGCAGTTGGCAGTGGCACTGTTGTGGAGATGTTTGAGTTTATAGAACACTAGCGACCCGCCTTCGCTTCGCTTCGATTGATAATAGTTTTTTTCAAAATTTCCAAATAATATATAGCCTATATTGGGACACGGATAATGTAGCTTCCTATTTGTGAAAGAATTTTTGAAATCGGTTCGGTAGTTCCAGAGATTATCCCCAACATACCCACAAACAAACACACAATTTACATCTTTATTATATTAGTATAGATGCAGATAGCTGTTACATTACGTAACCTTACGGAAACGTACGTACATCCCTGACGTCAAAGTAAATAACCCTCATGTTCTAGTTACGTTGATATTGACACACAACATACGCAACTCTGTTGAAAATTACCACCTTTGACAATCCTTTTCAAAGTCTTACAAGTACCACTTTTTTATTACGGTTTCACACCATTCAATTTTAGTCGATTAACTAACGAATTGAAATCTCTGTATAATATTGTGCTAAAAAGTAAAAGTAGACCTATAAACAAAATTGTTCCAAAGAAGAGAGGAAAGTGACAAGTGACAAGTGACTTGGAAGAAGTAATAATACAATATATAAATTTTTTTTTGTTATTAACATAATAATTATATACAATTCGATGATTCCTTGATAGAAAGTTTACCTGTCAAATGGAGCAGTTATGATGAGTTTCAAACATTGGCATCTTTCTTGTTCAACGTCGTTTTAAACGGTTACCCATAGGAGAATCTGATTAGTAACACCTTGATGTACATTTTAAATTAAAGGAAACGTCCGACAACGCAAAGTACTAGAACTTTCTACACTTCTAAACACAACCGTAGAAATTTATGAAAACAATTTCAAGTTTTTACTCCGACTCGCACTCGATTGCGTGAGGTTTTGTAACACAGCTTTCATTATGTCTTTTTATTCTTTTCCATTTCGTTTGTAACAAGTCGACAACGAGCCGAATCCGAGACAATAAAGCATCTTTCAAGGCTGATGATACGTAATGATTATTGCTTACGGTTGTTGATCCGCCCGCTTCTGGTATCATCTGTAATTTAGTATCTACAGCCAGTTTGAATGCCTGTATGCATACACCGGTGAATTGTTATCGAGTGAAGTTATATAGTATATACATCTAATAACTATAATCTACAAATATTCAATACTATTTCGTGTTGTATTTATTGTCTTCTTGATTTACCAAGTATAGTATTTAATATGTGTTATTATTATTATGTGGAACTTATATTGTACCGTCGGAACCGATAGTTGCTCTTTGTAACCGAGGTACGGTGGATATATAGCTTTACCTCAATAACAAAAGAGCGATACATCCCTCTTCATAATATTGACCTGTACCTAACCGATTAGTAGTTTGATTACATGTGAGATATCGACTATAACCTTTTAAACTTAGACAGACCTTACGAGTACATTAGGAGTATGACACCGTATCCGTGGAAGCAGGTAGGTTCAGGACACAGGCCTCCCCTTATAGGCTCGTGATTATAAGGGCCAGTCTGTATTCTCGTGGGCATATATATATATATATATATATATATATATATATATATATATATATATAAGCATTACTTACATGGGACTACACATGCCTAAGAGTCCACGACTACATAATTATATCCACGAGAGATAATCGTCAATAATATTGTGTCAATAATAACGCGAGTCAATAATATTGTGCAATGACATTATAGTGGAATTTTATTGTAGGTCTAGAGGCCGCCTAAGACTACAAAATCTCGTGGGGTTATACTCCTACTACATATTTGGCCTTGGCCATTCGGCCATACATTTATGGTTCAAGATTGTTTTTAGATGAGATCTGTGTATCAAGATAATTATTTAAATAATATTCACCAATTAAAAACGATTAAAGAAATTAAATATGAAATGTTGAAGAAAGTTCACTCTGCTACCTGCTCATATGCACAACAGTTCGGACAGTAATGGAGGACCTGATGTTACGCCGTATTATTTTAATCGTCATCAACAAATAGCGTCGGCAGGAAAACAAAAAATACTTTTATTTTTATTATTGTGTTGTTTTTTTTTTATAGTGAAGAGGGCGGACGAACAAGCGGTCCCACGTGATGGTAAGTGTTACCGCCGCCCATGGACACCTGCAATAACCTGTTGTGTTACAAACAGGGTAATAATCACTTAACTTTACATATCTTAAACATTTTTTTTTCCTATTCCTATATTTAAGATATCTTTGAATTTATATTAAGTTTTCTGACTAGGAAATAATTGCGATACTTTTTTAAACATTAACCTCTGTCTAATGGGAACAGTATTACATAAGAAGATAAAAAGTCGTGTAGCTTGCTTGGTTAATTGCAGTTAAAATAAGTAGTCATTCCTTGAAACACTAATAACAGTACTTAACATGTTATAAATAACAGACGACCGATTAGTCCAGTTGGTAGTGCGCTTGCTTGTTTTGCAGGTCACTGGTTCGATTTCCGATCGGACATTAATCTGTTTAAAGACAATTGTTCTTCTGGTCTGGGTGATGTGTTCGTCTTTGTACGTACGTGCCTCTGAATCTATACTCCGTTCCAATCCAATTTGCTGAAAACAAAACCAAATCAATAAAATATCTGAACATTTAGCTTTAAACCTAGGGCAAACATGCAGTCTTGATGAATCAAATTATAGACGTGTAAGCAATTATCACCTCACTATTTATTTTAAGGCCTTATCGGTTACCTCTGACCACCATGTGTTTGTGTACATTTTGGATAAATTGAATCGGAACGAAGTATAGTGTACAGGAAATCCTAGCGGGGGCCATTGAGTGTAGACAAC
Organism: Sesia apiformis; assembly: GCA_914767545.1. Classification (NCBI taxonomy): domain Eukaryota; kingdom Metazoa; phylum Arthropoda; class Insecta; order Lepidoptera; family Sesiidae; genus Sesia; species Sesia apiformis. The sequence goes on from OU611958.1 coordinate 7,555,473, forward strand.
AACATTTAAAAAAAGTAATTGTCTTAGTATAACAAAACTGAGCATGCGATTGATAATATTTAAGAATCCAATTTGTTTTGCTCCCAGTACAGCGGCCAACGTCCGCGTCAAATGTTCCAGATGATTGCATTACAAGTCATCATCATCATATTTTGTGGATCCGTTGTCGTAAGGAGGGACCTCGTGTCGTTATATCGAGTTAAACTGAGTTATGATTGATGGTCCACCGTCTCGCTGATGGTATGAAAATTAGAACTTTAGTTACAGTTCCGCGTTAATGACTTTCATAGCGGTATGGTGTTTTTAGTGTTTCTACTAGATTCTTGTTAAAAAAATCTTTGTTTGTTGTCTAATTTTTTCTTTAATATTTTGTTGTACAAGTTTGTAGTTTTACAAACTCCCAACTTGTATGGTTTCGTTTCTAAAAGCTACCTTTATAGTTCTAAAACTAAAAACCACCTTTGTAGTTTTTAGAAACCGTGGCACGTCAATAGAAAAATGGTGAAATCCACCAGTCTCTTAATTTAAATGAATAGATCTATTCTACAACATTATTTATTTGCGGTTGATGCTACCTAACCACTTATTGAATAAGTCGATAATGAGTTACAAAAGAATTTATATATATGTGAACGCTCGATTGGCCGATAGTTTACTGTGTTGACTATTATCATCTCTAAAAGAAAGAGGCAAAAGAAAATAAGGCTATAGGTAGAAGGTAATGTTTCAGTAAACAAGTACATCTAATTGATTTTAACAATCTAATAATCAGTAATCCCGTATGAGATAATCTGCTTATTCCACTTTATATTATACAACACAGCTCTAATTAACTAAAAGCGATTCAAGGATTCAAGAAACTCTACCGTTCTCTGAAACAATCAACTCGATATGTGTAATTTTAGCGAAAATCGTGGAATAAAATTTCTTTAATCAAATAACCTCGCTCCGAGCTACGAGTAAAGTATAAATTGGTTAAGGCAATACATACACGCTACGATCGCCTAATGTAAAATTTTGTGAATAAAGGAAACGTTAGAGAAAGCTACACGATGAATCGATATGTATACATGAATCAAAAAAGCGTCTCAGACCATAATTAGTCATACACAATCCGATTCTTCATTTGCGGGGTACGGGTTACAAATTACAATATATGTTTTATAAATACTATTTGTTCGCGTTAAAAAGTCACTTCCTGACTTATCGTACAAGAAAATAGGTATCGCCTTTTTGACCAATATAGTGTTTCTTAGAATTTTTAGTCCTGTTTCACAGTAACCTGCAAATCTCAGTCTCACTCGATACGTCCTGCGGTCTAACTTGGCAATTGTGGCGAAAAGTACCACTTGTTTTATATCTATTTAAAAATGAACACTTCCACATGATTTATTATCAAAAACGAAGTAGATCAATAATACACATTGGAGAAAGGAAACCTATTTATTCATCATCATCATCATCATTTCAGCCCTTGGACGTCCACTGCTGGACATAGGCCTCCCCCATTGTCCGCCATTTAGACCTATCGGCAGCGACCTGCATCCAGCGGGTGCCCGCAACCTTTATGAGGACGTCTGTCCATCTATGATGATGATAATATCATGATGATGATATTATGATTTTAACGATTGTATTGTATCTACGAACAAAATTGGTACGTGAATGGGTCGCTACGCTTCTTTATTTATATACACATTTACATGGAATCCAACACCACAGTCCGCCGTTTACTTTCTTAAACCACAGATTCCGACTTTTTTGCATTTTATAGCGTCCAATTTAGCGACCTTAATGGCGTGATTGGTACAAGCGCGAAGCGGTGCGGGATCCCGTGCGGTTGAAACTAATAATTGCAATCACCGCTTTATTAGCTACGTTCTTATTTTTTACGCAGTTCGTTACGCAGTTATAATCTTTTAAAATCCTAAATTTGGTTATTTTTAACTTTGCAGTTTTTAACTTTTTTCCTTTTTTCGTTTTTTGTTTGTAATTAATAATGCCCGCGAATTCGTGCGAGAAGATCTGGATAAAATAACTACTTTTTAATAATTTGTACCCTGACGTTAACGCGGCACATTAACTACGACGATGCCAAATCTCATTACAACCCGTTCAGTAGTTTTGGCGTGATACACATTCAGACAGATTGATAAACAGATAAAAAATTCAAAAGTGTTGTTTTGGACTTTGTATCATTTATAGTGTACACTGCAATAATTTGTTTCATTAAATATGTACGTACGTGTATAGATTGAACCGTTTTATATCTGCTTGAATAGCACTAATAAAACTCGTCATTTATGTCGTGACATAAATGGTAAGTTTAAGTGTTGCATCAATGTAAATGATTTATTACGATTTCTTAGAAGTCACTTCACACACTAATCGATTTATCTGGCAGTGGCCGGAACTGCAAAAAATTGTACACACGACTCTTGAACATCACAATAGACTTATTCAGAGCCACACACAAAGATCTCTCGAACCACGGCCCGCGTTGTAAAAATTTTTCTATGACACTCGCGAATCGTAAAAATGTCAGGAGACAATGAGAGATCAATCATTCCGGAGACGAGGTCCTCGCCGGTAGTGATTTCAACGTGAAAAATAATATCAGCAGACTGACCCACTTCCACAGATTTGCATTCAGTCGGAGTTCTCGTGTAATTTATCATCCTTCATGTTGAAGAAAAAATGTTATAAAGATATCTAAGGCACGTTTCGTATGTATGCTTAGTCAACTACACAATACAGGAAGATAAAATAGATATTGTAAATATTTTGTTTCCACTTCAAACATTTAAATGTGTTTGCACCGTTTCATCCACCGTATTATGAAACTATATTAATTGTAATTAATATATTAATGTAATTATATTAATGTATGTATATATAATTAAACATATTATTATGGGTGGATGAAACTATATAAAAATGGTTAAACCTATTATCAACTGAATTAATATAAAGACGTTAAACGTTAACAATAATCTTCTGCGAGCTTAATGTATATTTTACTCTCCGTAACCTGTAATAAAGATACGAATACTTTTGTATTCTATTTTTATAATTCAATTTTTATAAATAATTGAATTATTTTTATAATTCAATTATTTATTTAAATTTGTTATGTAAATTGGTTTCGATGATTCGTAAGGTCTCATGCAATTTCTGTGTCAATTTCCATACTACATCACTGAATCAAATTTCACATTTATATTTTTTTTATAGTCACTAGCAAATTTGACTAAATTGTATTTGTCATTAGTCACGTTCATTTCATTTGATAATTATTAAGTCATTGCCACGGCAACGTGGTGTCGCTCGGTTTTAGAAAAGAACCGTGGATGCCTTGAAAGGTCACTAAGCGATAATAAAGCGGCTACCACGAGCCCCTAGGAACTCGACTGCCTCTACGAAAGTAGACTCGCCAATCCCCATCGACAGCATCGGCCTGTGTCCAGGAGTAGATACTAAAAGGGCTGGTTATAGGGTGTTATGGTTGAGACATTCATAGAACTGAATTGTTTTGAATTTCAGTCTTTTATCTTATTTCATTTTATTACACAGAACAAGCATCAATGAAACTTGCAAACCCATATCGTCTTTATTGATACAAGTTCAGAATATTTTGAACAATCATGTTAGCCAACTTTAAGTCCGACTGACTGTACCAGTTTTGTGATATTTATGATCTCCAAACAGACCCATAAATTATTAAACAACAATGCACGGCGTCCGATCGAACTCGATATTTAATGATACATAATTCATATTTATGTTTTTATTAATTAATAATTAAGCGAATCGACGAATTGAAATTTATATCGACTAAAAAAGTTCGATTAATCGTTTGTATCAAGCCACATATAGCATACAACTCAATTCTTAAAATTCATATTTCTTACGCCTGACTATTGTTCATTTCATTCGGCATTCCGCTCGGATGCGTGTGATAAGGCTAAGAATGTAATAATTGGGGCATTTGTCCCCGGGCTATAAGAAAAGCAATGCGGCACTTGGAAGGATTCCATCCCTTTAGGGCTGGTTCATATTAAGGAGGACGGTCCTAATTCGAAGTTATTTGGTTTAAACACATCGTACCGTACTGTTGTTTGCTATGATCAATTATAGCCAACTCTGATCAAAAAAGAAATCAAATAATTTTTGCATTAAAGGTTTAATACTATGTAACAAATATTTCTCAATTGTGAATATTAATATGATATATATACTATTTATTCGCCATTACCGCCACCAGCCCTTCAAACGTCCACTTCTGGACACGGGTTTCCTTCTGCTTATTGTCTTGTGTATTACAACCTTACAACTCCACGCTAGCCAAGCGTCGTGACGTTGCATTCCATCCAGTCGATTTTCATCCAATCCGATACCATCCTGTCCTGTTTTTCTTATGCAGCAAACTCTTATGAAACACCGTGTCAATATGTTACTACTTGTGACTAGCTCAAGCCGTCCAAATTACCCATTTGAATAATTTTCCATATTTAAAAAACCTTTTCTCAAATACCTGTTCCTGATTTTCCTAATGGAAATAGTGCACCTTCGGATGAGCAAACGTTCATCACTTTTACGTAAGTTGACATATAGATATTTATAGGCAACAGTGACCGCTATAAGTCTGATAGTAATCAATCGAACCTGCCGCCAACTTGTCACCTTTTTCTTCAGAAAACAAAAACAAGGAAACCCTTTTCGATAATCTTAATTAATATGCAAATCCATTATTATCAATAATCAAACCAATACACATTATAATAGTAAATCATAAATAACTGTTCACTACATAATGACTAAGTCGTTCGAGCCTTTAGCGTGACGGGTAGGATTTGCAAAAGCCAAATTTATGTACCAATAAATTTGTTTAAAGATATTCAATGCGAGTGTAATGGCTCCTTTATCGCTTATCACACGTATTTAGCGTGGAAATTAATATTTACTTTATACATTCATTTACATTTTTAAAGGCAATAATGATAATTTCTCGTTTGTATGAGTATTGAATGGACTCGTGGTAATACTTTTAGAACCTAGGTGGAAGATGTTTTTAATGATACGTTATAAGAATATATTATCAACCGTCAATCTAAACTTCTGAAATCAAGATAGGGCACACTTAGTTTTTACAGTGTAACTTAATAATATACAAATTTATATAGTCTTTATGAATAGACTTGTTTAAATTAGGGATTCAGAAATTGTGTAAACATAACCAATAGTATTTTTTTTTTAATTACTCAATATTATCAATTATCACGATTATCGCTGAAACAATCTACTGTATATTCTGCGGTCTTCACGACACTTTATACCACGAATAAAATAAGAAGAATAAGATCTAATCTAATTGATTCAATTTAATCTTATCTAATCAATTACGTCAATTTTGTAATACCTAATTTACCCACAGTTTGGATAGGTTTATCGCTGAGGTTTGTTGACACATAAACATAAACCTTCGAAGTTAGTCATAATTTACAACTGGTTTAAGCCACACAGAGTACCAGAAAGTTAGTTGACTTTCGCAACAAAGTACCTGGTACATAATTTCTAGTCTCTACTATGAAAGCCACTCTCAGATTTTATTTTATTTTTTTATTTTTTATTTAACAACCTTTATTACATTTTATAATGCAAAAGGCGAGCGTAATGCCTTAAGGCATTCTCTATCACCTAACCTTTGAGTTAAACAGAGAGGTACATTGGGAAGTGCGATGGGAAATATGTATAAATACATTTCTTTTACTTAGCCTTGAGCTGTATCCCAATATTGGGCAATACTTTATTAATCTTTATTGCTCATATAATTCATGTTCATACGTATTTCTATTAGTATTGAAACGGCCCAATTGTTAACTGTTTATTTTGAATTGTATCTACAACGGAATATAATTTATTTATTGCGTACCACTTCGCTTGATGTGCCAACATTTTGTCACGTACAATTGTTTAACCTAGTTTCGTATCAACATATGATTTACCAAGAAGTATGCCGGATAGAGATCGTCTATTTCCCACACAAAATTATACGAATAAATCCGAATTATGTCTTTATGTAGACGTGAAAAAGTCATAATTCTGAATATGAAAATTTCACTGCGTTTTATCATTCATACTCGTACCTACTCGATAGGATTGCATAACTTTAGATTTTCCAATTAAAGCCGTCAATCCCATTTGATTTTCTGAAATTTCCAATTTAAAATTTCGTATGTAAACTGGAATTAAAAACAGTTTTCTTTTCATCGATAGCAAAGAATGTGAATTAATTCATAAATCCAGGTCGATCACACATTCAAAAATATATTTCTTGATGTCTATAAAAATGTTTAGTATTATCAATTAACATTGGAAAAACATTTTAAACTATCAACCAAAAAAAAAACTATCAAGTCAATGCAAAAACATTTCAGCAAATGAGTAATTATCTTCTGTAATGGAATATTAGTAATCGTAAGCAACCCTTTGGTCGTCCACTGCTGGACATGGGCGGCCGTGATCACTTACCATAATGTGGCCCTCCCCTCGTCTGCCATCTATTCTATGAAAAGAAAGACAAGGTGCGTGAGGAAGCCTAGGAATGGCCTTAAAACTCCACACTTTTAGAAGTGATGTAGTTCTTCAGAGCTTGTGGTAGCGGCTTTCTTATCCCTTAGTCGGGGTTTTACGACTAGTGGTGCTATTCCATAGGTGTCACCGTATTAGTACCTATTATTAATTTAGAGAAACAAACATATATGTACATTGTACAAGTACAATTTATCGGATATCGTAGCAATAATAAGCATCGCCACGGAGCAAGTTAGTCATCGCTCGTTCGATAGATCCGATATAATCAGACTCACGTAATGTTCGGCCCATTTGCTGACTCCTAGAAACTCGAGTCGGACATATTATTACTAAAGTCGTACGCGAAAGTCGTGGAGCAGAGAGGAGAAATGTAATTGGTTACATGGCTAGTATTATCGATGAATGGCTATCGATAGATACACGAATAATCGTATACTGATACGATCATACTCATTGCTATATTTACGTTCTATTTGGTTCGGCTTAAGCGATAAAGGGACCTTATTGACAGTTGTAGTTTCCTATATATCTTGAGTCTAGAGTCTAGATATCTTTATCCTTAAATCTTTAGATCCAAAGACTTTAGTGATATTCAAAGAAAATACACTTTTAATTGCTTTATTTTTAAACGAAGACATTAGAGCAGTGGCCGTCAAACATTTTGGATCCAGGACCAATAGAGACGGTGACATCTCTGGCCGCATACGTTCTTAAAAAAACTAATATAAAAAAATACTACTATAAAATATATAGGTATTCCTTAGTAGTATAAAAAATTAAACGATGTTTGTTTGAAACACTTTCATGCATCATGAATCGTGCTAAAATTCTGCACCTACCTTCCTTCTCGGGAAAAAGAACGGTTCCTGCGCGATAAACGAAAATCAATGCGGAGCTTAGGCTAGAGTTATACATATATTTATTTATTTGCTATAACTTTATAAAATCAGTTTCTGTAACTAGGCTGGCTAGGTAGATCTTATAAAATACTTGTAAGTCTTATAAATGGGTGTGGGCCTGAGGGCCGCATATATCATTGATTCAGGCCACATGCGACCTGCGGCCCGCAGTTTGACGGCCACCACATTGCATTTAAAACACACTTCGTAAAAATACTCATTCGAGTATTGTCCCTTTCCAGACTTCTTGCTACTAAATTATAATAACTGGCCGTTAATGAAAACCCTAAATTCAAATTTGCTCCTAACTCTTTGATTCGATTGCTATCTAATTATCGATGCATAAAGACGTGCATATTACACTTTGGAAAAGCCTTTCAGGGCAGTGCCGCTTATATTAATGAATATCTCATGAACCGCTCGGTTCCGCATGTTTTCCTGTATGTATACTCGTATATGACAGCAAATTTATAAAAAAAAACACCTTATTAGGGTAAGTAGTCTTTAATAGTCCGTTTTTACATACACAGTTTGTTTTACTTGTATAAAATTAATTTCATAAGTGCTATTCATTTATTATAGTATTTTTTTTATTTTACCAAATTTACTGAAAAATTAAATGCTGAAGTGAGGTTGATTGTATTCACTTCTTGGATCCCTTACCAACTAAGCAAATTTCAAAAGTCAAAATTTTATTTTTGGATTGTTTCATACGTATTTAAAATACTCGTATGATGAGAAAGTCGTGCGAATCTCCATTTCCACGAATCCTCTTTTTTCCTATTATGTTATAGTTACGTGAAATAAGACAAAAACGTGTGTAATAATAAAATTATAACATGCAGTGCCTCAGTAACAAGCACGTAGCGCGTTTTCAACATTAACATTAGGTGCCACTCACGGACGTAACAATCTCGTTCGCGAATCACTAACTTCTATAATGAACTTGTTTTGCATAAAGAAGAATACACATTCTTGCAGAATTAAAAAGAAATCCTTTGTAGATTTGAATGCGTTAAGTTTTCAAACTGAAGTATTTGTTTTTCAACACTTTGTCTTGAAATTTAGGAATGCTTGCCAATCAATATAATATCATATCGTCATATCATAACTTCTCTAATGTCACACTTGTCACACTGAGAGATTCTAGCGCCTATAACAAGCTCGACATGTTGAGTGGTTTTCCGTTTAAATTAAAAGTACACATATCGCTACAATTTACTGCAATTTTGATTATATAAATCTACGTAATGCAATTAATAATGAAATTTTGAAAGAACAAGACAAGAAGACCAGAAGACTTTATTAGACAGCCAAAGACTCTCAGATATAAGGAGTTTAGTTTGGATTTCTCTGAGTGTTATAAATAATTGTTATATAAACGAGTCACTGACGACTTTTAATTATTATAGCTGATACAGTTATATGGAGTGTGGTCACAGCATTGCTGCCATATAATATAAATGAAAATCGTAAATGACCCATTTTGATAAAAACATTAACATATTGTCTTAATTTAAAAAAATAACAGGTGTATATTTTTTATTGTCTTTAATAGTTAAGATATATAAATACAATACATATATCGCCATCACATTGTTACGTTAAGACTGAATCCAGTTTAGTGAGCTAAGAGAATCAAGTTTAAAATCAAAATACAAATACTTAAACATATTTTATAAAAACCAAATAATTTATAAATAATAATTTATAAGTCTCTTGGCGTCTTTGCTTCGCAATCACGCCTTAACGAATGAATCAGAATGATATATCGCACGAAGGAATATTAGGTCAAGGACAAGGAGATAGACTACTTTTTATCTAGATCCATTATAAAGTTCCCGCGGGAATAATTATAAAGTCTAAGAGAACGAAGTCGCGGGCAAAGAAAGTTTTATTTCGGACTAATAAAATATTTTTTATTTATGCTCCGTGTAGAATAATCCTCATCTTAAATCACGTACATGACATTCAAGATAATAAATATCTAGCTGTTTAGTGTACGAGTAGCTTGCAGAGATGCTAAAATAACGGTTGCAGTGAGATATCTTTGTTTATGTCCTCCGCGTGAGGTACGAGGGACCTGTTGGTTTTATTAACCAGTTTGAGATTCACATCTCTAGTGTCATGTTCCATGTTTTGCTAATTAATGTTCCCTTTATATTCGGGATGACAGTGGATAAATAATACTTAATTTAATCTAACGCATACATATTTTAGTACTAGGTGTACTAGCTATAATTTTTACATGTTTTATGATCAACTTATATTTCAAGAAGAATTAACACTGATTATTTTCTGATAAATATTTTTTTTTATAAATATTACAAGCTTTATTGTCAATTTTACAATAAAGTCAGATTCTGCCTTAAATTATATTTTCCTTGATATTTATTGTTAGCATTTTTTTCTTTAGAAGCGTTTTGGTCTATTTATTAAAATTAAAAATACATTTTTGACACTTAGAGTCATCTCAAATACTCGACCTTTTGACTGAGCGTTAAAGTAACAAAAAAAATAATAACAACATAGATTTAATAAACATTTAAACTTGTTATCAATGTACGAACATAATACATACATACCTTAGATGGTCTTCTTGTTGTAACAGTCTGTAACATTTGACAAAATAATACCAATTATAACAGAATACCTTCCCTGAACACAAATCCTAGAAACCATTAGTAAGAGGCAGACAATATAGCAGCTGATTACAATATATCACGTGATTCCGCACGTGTGTCCCGGTCGTACTTGTTACTCCATACACTATTGTTTCTTTGTTCGACGCCTCTCGGATGCTATTTTCATTAATCGCCTGCTTTATGATCGTCTCGGCACTAATGTATTTGTCTTAATAAGACTCTTTGTTCTGATCCTGAGTCAGGTGGTTTATGTCAATGATATGGCGAAAGGAGACAATAAATTTCAGATGTTGACGTGTAAATCCAATGGCTAATTATATGTATAGACAATAGAAATTATTATACCATTTCTTACTTTTGATGTTATCCTTCGCAGTGTAAGCAATATTTATAAATGACATTTAAATCCAAAATCCCAAAAGATACTCCAAGTTTGTATAAAGGTTAAACAGACCTGGGTGTCAATAAATTTGTAAACAATACACAATTGCTTTAAACTGTTTCATAACAAACAAATTCAAGTACTTTAAACTGCACAAGCTTGCATAATAAATTCAACACTGTTCATGAAACTTAATGACCGTTAAGCTGAAAATCACCAGACGCCGTTTAACACAAAACATCAAAGTACTGAAAACAGCAGTATATCCACTACCAGCAAATTAATATACAAAACTTAAAGGAGCTTAGCTAAAAATACGAGAATCAAAGGGGCTGGAAGGAGCAAACGCAGATCATTCTATTTATGTTAATGTCACGGGCGTGAGGAAGCGTTTAAATCCAGTCATTAATTATTGTCACGGCTAAGACAAAATGGATAATACATTCTCTATTTGTTGCTTACTCTATGCTCCTTAAAGAGCAGAATGAAAGAAATAACAAGAAAATAAGTAGTGTACGAGGCCAACAGATTGATGATAGAGTTGCGTTGAAAAAACGTGTCCTTAAGGATGAATGCCTTAAAGGGCATTTGCTCCCAAATGAGTTTTGGAGAATGACGTAACTCTCACACATGTAACAAAGGATGGAGGGACATTAAATTGTATTTTGTCAAGTTTCGTAATTTATTATTCATAGTTTTTACGGGGATGGGCTGAAGCAGCTATTAACAGTTTTTTATGGGGCCTGAGAAAGAATGTGTCATATATTTCTTTAACTTTCTTTACTACATAAGATTGATACATTTATTTAATTACCGAGACTTTATAATCAGTATCGCTTCAAGCAAATAAAAGGTAATTTCCTTCATTAAGATCATACGGTACCCTTACAGTATAGTACAAGTCATCGGCAGTAATTGTACGAATCAATACATGGAATTACAATAAACATCACGGAGCTCTCAACATAAAAACCTCAACATTCTACGTCCTTCCAAACAACTAAATGAATAAGATGATATCTTTGATTTCATTTTAAAGGTTCTTACGTATAATGGAAACTGCACCAAGCAACTGATATTTCATGTTAATTAATGAATATTATTATATTTAGGTAATACAACTGCGTCCCCGTAATGACTCACTTCAGATTGACTGCCTGTCTACTTGTCATCTTTTTGGTGCATTGATTTAATAGCGTCCTGACATAAATTTAGTACATTTAAGATATTCTGTTGAATAATTTAAGATAATAACAGTATTCTAGAATATTCAACGTTTTCCAATGAAATTCTCATCAGAGCAAGTTTCAAAAACTATAATAACAATTTGCGTGATTTTCACTAATAATATTCTGATTTAATAACGAGTGTATTTACTAACGACGAACTAACTACATTCAACCCTAAATTAATTATAATATTTCTGAAGTCGAAAACTTTATTTCTCCCATACTACAGTATAAAACAAATTGTAATCACCATAAATGTAATTAAAGACGGAAGGCGGTCCGCTTCTTTGTGAATTAACGGTAATCAATTAAAACAAATTTATGGCTTCGAGTTAATACAAGTTGAGGTCCAAATAAAATTTTCGAACGTCTTGTTATAGTTTCCATGATAAATATGTGTATTGAAACCAGTTCCATTGACGTTTAATTATGAACATTCAGATACTACTAATAGGCATATCGCTCTGTTTTATCTACTGAGATAGGTTAATAAATTGTTTCAACAATAATAATAATTCTTTTATTTTTTAAATTCTGTATTTTGAAATCAATTATATGTTACCTAGTTACATTAAAGAAATTTATAGAACAAAAAGTTTTTCTTTCAGCAACAACGTTTATAATTAAACTATTACTAACGTAGAACGTAACGTGTTTGTATTAAAATATATATATAAATAATCACATATTAAATAAAATGTGAGAAACATAAGAAAAGAATTAATTTTAGCGCAATTAACACAGAGTACAGTCGATACCGAAAACAGATTAGCCCGAGATCATCCAGTGATTAAGCGTGGAGGGAATGAAACAAAAAGTCAAGCAACACTTACTAACCGACTCTGCAAGATCGCAATAAATCTTCCCCTTCCCATACACAGTAACACAATCACGTACACTCCTTATAGACAAGTGTTATAATTAAGTTAAAATCTGGCACATTAACACACAGTCGCAATGCTTATTTAGTTTTCCGCAAATATAATATTCGAGTACGCCTTCAATTTTTTTCAGTAGTTTTGTATAAGTTACCTCAGTAATTCAAAAGCCACCTACAAGTTTCTTTGAAGCAACTGAGTCGCGTTTCAGAGCATTAAGATAACAACAAAACTATTAAAACACAATAATAAAACTGAAATAAATATAAATAACCATTAAGGTTATGACAGGTATAAAAATATCATAATGTTATGTTTAACGATTTATAAAATCAGTGTTAGACGACCTATCCGTCTGTATGTCTCCAGTGTTCTAATGAACCGTGGCCGAACACAGATGGTGTTTTAGTGCGAGCGGTTAGCAAAGAAAAAAGCGAAACATTACCGAGTTAATAATGCAGCTTGTAAGTAGGTACCGACCTCGCATCTGCTGTTTTTGTGAATCAAACCAGGAAAGCTAATTAATTTTAGCTACCATGAGACTAACAGTAATTGATTTTTCATACTAATCTATAGACACTTACGAATCAATTAGTAAGAATATTGACGAATGAAATACAGAAAATACTCGTACATAATAATATTCCAGGCACGTCAATGAAGACGCTCTTTAAATGGCCGCGTAGGATAGACTAAAGTCTGCTGTGAATAAATTATTTCCTCTACACACTAAGTGGTCACTTTACAATGAGGCATAATAGATGACATATCTCCTTGTGTGCTTGTGAATGAAGCCCTTCCCCTCCAATATTATTATTCCCATAAGAAATACGAGTTCGCCTTTGAAGTTCAAAATGTTTAACTTCGTGGAAATAATTGGCCTGAGCATTCGCGTATAAACATATTACCTTTAGTTTCTGTAAATTGTTTATTTATTCTATTTTAGGTATAAATATTGAATAAATATCTATTAATCATTTTTATGTGTATTTTTTTTATACCTGTTAGTAAGAATCATTAATCTATTCCAATAAAGGTATTTATCAATACCGTATTGTGTTGCTTGTTAAAAGTATGCCTGTCAGAAATAATTGTCCTAAATATTTGTAAAAGATGATGAACTTTCACCTTCTTTCCTTCATTTCTCACTGTAATTTTCGTAAAAATCTCATCACTTGCATTAGAAGAATACATATTTGTAAACTGTCATAGCATCACATTATTTTTTATTACCATAGAAGCTTCCCACATTCTGGTTATTTTGTTGCGAACGTCATCGAAACCAACATGATTTATGAACTCAAATTCTTGAGGTACCATCTCTTTTTTGCGCCCGCTGCGGCAACTTTGTCTGCATTTAACGCTGATTAAACTGTAAAATTACAGACGCAACGGCCTTTGTGACAGATGCGGCTCCGAATAATAACATTATACACACACGTACTGAAGTCCCAGAAGCAGTGTCATGCGGCTGGCCCTTTGTAGGTAACGTTATCCACTTACAACACAAAGAATACAATGGTCTTCTTTGGCAAATTGTAAGATATACACCTAATTATTTGCATTGAAGTGTGACGGAGCGTTAAGATCTTCGATCTTGCGATCCCAGAGGTGTATTAAAGGCGGTCCTCGAGGCTTATGAAAACATGATACAATGTGCTCGTAACTATTCGGTTATTGTGATAGGTGCATACTTTTTATGTGATGGTGTTTCAGTCCATTTTAAAATGGGACGCCAACTGCTAAACAATTCCAGCGTGGTGTGTATCTGAGATCGAAATGGACATTTGATTTTTTTTAGCTTGGAATTTACAGAAAATTATACTATATTTTAAGGCTTAGGTGGCTACTCACCGTCTAAAAATATCACCAATTGGTGAGTTTTTCCTGTATTTATTTATTTGATACACACAAATGATAAAAATAGTTACAAAAGAAAATACATACAAAAGGCGTGCTTATTTTTTTAGGAGCCAGCAAACCTGTCTTTTTTTGTCTTTATGAAAAAAAAAAGGATACATACTAGCACAGACCTGATGGTAAGTGGATACTGTTGTTCATGTATAGATATACATACATACATGCTCACATCAATCCAGAATGACAAATGTTAGCATGCCCCCGGATGCGCTGCCTACTTTTGGAGATATAGGAATGGATTTGGAGAATGGGTTGGGAAAATTGGAAGGGATAGGGTAGGATGGAATGAGTCTGGGCTGGGAACGTTTTCCCAGAGTAGAGACGATGAAATTACCACTCCGAAATTTGGGAGTAGTTATTTCACCCACACTCGACTTATCTACTGGGTGAGATTACCACTAAAAATTCAGAAAGGTGTAAACTCACCAATTGGTGAGATTTTCAGACGGTGAATAGCCAGCTAAGCCTATTTTTATACCATCTGTATCAACTTTTATTTAATTTTTTCCCATACTTTTAACTCTTTTTTTATGTACGAAGGCGGCAGACGATCATACAGTCGACCTGATGGTAAGTGGATACTGTCGCCCATAGACATCGGCGATACATGCCAACATTAGTACAAAATGACAAACGTTGGCACGCCTTTTTTTTTTTTTTTTTTTTTTTTATATGTTAGGAGAGACAATCAGGAAAAATCCTGCATGGGACACCTGGTACCATCTAGTCTGGCTGGGCCAGCCTAGGTGGTACCAGGTAGTGTCGGACTCCTACCGACTAAAAAACCTGATTGCCTCAACATCGTGTATGTCTAGTTCTTGTGGCCCTAGTGGCCTTTCAAGAGTCACCGGTCGCGAATTGTCACGCCTCCGGATGCGCTTTGGAGATATAGTAATGGATTTGGAGAAAGGGTTGGGAAAATGGGGAGGGATAGAATGAGAATGGGCTCTAACACATCTCACTCACTACCGAAACACGTACGTACATTGGGGAAATAAGATACAGTGGGAAATGCAATACATTTCAGGGTAGTCTTCTGTGAGAGAGAGGTAACGTGGCTAGTCGAACGCACCAAGCGGCTGTTGGATTGCAGCGTGCACTCTCCTCCTCAAACTACCTTCACTCTTAACTACTTTAGAATAAACAAAGACAGTTATATATTTCAGTTTAAATTATATTTTTTTAATATTTTCTTAGGTTTTCGCGATTACTATACATTGCAATTAAACAACTTTTAACGGTTTAAATCGCGTATATTTGACATGATTTATATCCCGACGTTTCGAACAAATTGACTCGCCGACATACAAACTAGCTCAACATCTTGCTAAAATACTGTCTCCACTTCGCGGTCAAACGAGTGCGCATGTCAAGGATTCTTACCATTTTGTCAGCCAAATCAAACATCTACAATTGACTGATGATGAAATAATGGTCAGCTTTGATGTACAATCTCTATTTACATCCTTACCTGCACATGATTGCATTGAAATTGTCAAGAAAAAACTAACTGAGCACGACCTACCCATAGAATATGCAGAACTACTAGAACACTGCCTAACATCTGGCTACCTATTCTGGGATAATAAATTCTACATACAGATCGATGGTGTAGCAATGGGCTCTCCAGTCTCCCCCGTTGTCGCCGATATTTTCATGGAAGACTTCGAGGAGAAGGCTTTCACCAGAGCTGTGGCTATGCCGAAGATCTACAAACGGTACGTAGACGATACTTTTGCCGTCCTCCCCAAAAATAATGTTTCTGCATTCCTAAATCATTTAAACTCTTTACATGATAAAATCCAATTTACTATGGAGTCTGAGGTCAATAAATCCTTAGCTTTCCTTGACATTTCAGTCATCAGAAATCCTGACAACTCTCTTGGTCATACTGTGTATAGGAAACCCACCCATACAGATAAATATCTCAATGGTAACTCCCATCACCATCCATGTCAGTTGACTACCGTAGGCAAATCTTTGTTACAGAGAGCACACGGCATCTGTGACACTGACCACCTCGAGGAAGAGCTTCTGCATGTGAAACAAGTACTGCGAAGCAACAATCACAAACTCCCACGAATGCGTCACAGAAGCCGCCCCAAGCCTCCTACAGTTGAGCGACAACCTGCCATCTTACCATACATCAAGGGCATCACTGACAAAATTGGCAATATCTTAAGACGAGCTTCAATTAAAACTTACTTCAAGCCGCACAAGAAGATTAGCCAATTTTTAAGACCGGTCAAGAGCAATATCCCCCTACAAGATGCAGGTGTTTACAAGCTTGATTGTGAATGCGGGTTATCATACATTGGGCAAACAAAGAGGAGCATCGGTATCCGGATAAAAGAACACATAGCTGACATGAAGAACAGACGCTCGACCAAGTCTGCAGTTTGTGAACATGCTCTGGACAAACCCAACCATTACATTCGATTTGATAACCCACAAATCCTCGCTAGAGAGACCCGGTACATGCCAAGAATGTTACGCGAGGCTATTGAAATTAAGAAACACCCAAATTTCAATAGAGAAGATGGTTGGCAAGTACCACCGGCTTGGGATCCAGTCATTAAATTAATTAAATCACAAGGCCAACGCCATACTGCAAGACCTCTGGACACCGTGAGTGAATACTGCGTGCATAGGGAATGTTATGATTAAAAAAATTCAGACGGTAGTTCAAAAAATTTCAGACGGTAGTAATAATTTCTTAATAACTCAAGTGACAAATAAAATCAATTAGTCACCCCGTGACCACGTCCACTGCAAAGTGTTCGAAACGTCGGGATATAAATCATGTCAAATATACGCGATTTAAACCGGTAAAAGTTATATTTTTTTTATTAGTAATAAAAAAAGTGTAAGAAAGAAAACGTTCCCATAAATGTGTGTTAAGAAATACTCATATATACTCGTATAATACAATCAATTACAAATTCTAGCACACCCATTCTTCACAATATGTATCTTTAAGTAGTTAGTATTATGAAATATTGCCGTGTTATCAAATCTCTGAGAGGTATTTTTAGTTCACGCTTTTTTAGTGGAATTCATAAAAAAATATGAAAAGGCTCTCCGCCCCGTTCGCTTTCGAGGGTCGATTGTTTTGTCAGCACAACACCTGGACGCAAACAATGCGCGCGCGCCGGTAACGGTTGCCGAGTCAAAAATGGCGACTCTACGTAAGTAGTATGAGAGTTTGAATTAAAATAATATAACGCAGAGTTCACAGTAATAAATAGGTACAAAAAAAAATGAAAATTTCGCTAGTATTTTTGGATCCACACTATATAATAGGTATTTATGAATAATATTATATTTTCATGTTCTTATAAAAGGTACATATTTTTTAAACAGTTTTACGAGTTGCTTTTAAATACGAGTCTTTATTATAAAACACCCACTAGATCTAAAATTTACGATCTTAAAAGCCACAAAACTTTTAGATTTATTATTTACACAATGTAACAGCTTGTAACTCCACAAACACATACGAAATAACATTTAAATTTAAACTTTCAACTCAAACTTGTTCCAAATGTAGTTCTCGCAGCCAAAACAATGTACGCATGTAAGCAATCCATTAGCATTTTTATGTAATTTTGTACTATAAATCTGGCACCCAATTAATTTGTTGTCATTTTTACATATATTATCACAACTTAATTCCTGGATGTTTTTATCTACAACTCGTTTGTTGCTCGAACCAAGCACATTAGTCACATTAGTTTAAACGACAGTTTTAGATTCTATTTGATCGTTCTAACTCTGAACTCATTGACATTGGACATAAATTGATCCCCACTCAGCGTTATTGTCTTACATTCATTTAAGTCTAAATATATACGTTTGTTGGAAAAAATAACGCATCGTCACCCGTAAATATTTTACGTTAATGTATTCCTCGATTCGACCTGAATTATTTATTATAATCGGACCAATTTACATAATTTTCTTATTAGGAATGAAGTAAATTATTACCGAGGCTCTGTTTTAGCGGCATCATAAATTCTATTCCCGGCACGTTCAGTTAGTTTGGGCTATACGTTTTTAATTAAATCTTGCTTCGTTAGTTCCATTGGAATGTTCGTAAACTATACTGTCACATTGATTGGTGTATTTGACAAGTTCTGAATATAGTTGTAGCTGATTTGTTAAAAGGATTTTTTTTGTTGTACGGAAGCCGAGCACATAAAATAACCAATTTAATTCCTAATTTGATTTCAATTAAATTCTGTCGCAACATCAAAATAATTTTTGGATGTAAATGTTAATATGACAGTTGAAATGTTCGATACACATTGATAGCGATCGAGCGTCCACCAATAAACTAGTTTCTATGAGTTCAGTGTAATTAACAGATCGTAGAGCAGTTGTTAAAAAAACTGTGGCTAATTTAAATTGACTTGTGTTACACATGATTACATTTTAAATTTGTTCATCCGTTATCGATTATAAAGTAATAATTTGTGGCTAAATATATTCATTTTATTTATATTGTCCAACAGCTTTTATATCAAATGGAATTATTTATATATGACAAAGGTAAATTTGGTTTGCATAATATTTCAATGATTATGGATAAATTATGTAATTCCAGGTAGCGTTATTATATTTGAAAAATACAAGACGATACATATGTTGTTCTTTAAATGAGGTAAAAGTATATGGAAGAATTCTTACTGGAGATATAGGTACCTACTGGATTTAGGTACTCCAATTTAGAACGAAAGTGAAAATCTTAGACATGCGACATCATCTTCGCTTGCGTGCTACAAATTATAATGAAACCTCATTTCTTCACATTTCGGATTATAATTTTTTTATTTTCGTGCGAAGTCCTCACGGGGTATAATTTTCGAACAATTTGGTCGCATAATTTGAATGTGAGAGTATTTCGTTTCTTAAAATTGTTATTGACGGAAATAATTTTGCTTTATTTCTTTCTTAAATTACACGCTTTATTTTTATTAATGCTATATGTAGTAGTTGTGTTTCAAGGCGTAAAGACAATGAACAGTGCAGACGTCAGGGATTCAATGTAATGAGTATACGCCCCATATGCTATGCTATAGAACACGTGCGTATTAAGCAGTACATTCCACCTCTTATTCATCATATTCAGTTGTGGAATGATATGGATAAGATTGCCACTAACCTCTTAAGATTGCTATCGATTGTTAAAGATTAATTAATACATAAAATTATTTCCATAGATATCTATTAAAGCTACCACATTATAAATCTTTAACGTGCATACTGTCGTTCCTTCGTTCGTTCAACCTTTGTTCAACCTCAGTTAGAATTACGTAAATAATTGCTCAAATTTTGTGTTTGTCTAGGATGAACCTGCAGAAATGTGACCCTGTATTTTATACTAGAGGACCAGCACGAACTGCCCTCGGGCACTATAAATCCTAACAAGTAACGATCCAAATATAGGCTCCTATGAACGCCCCATCAGGTACCGTAACGGCTATGAGTTTACGTATACACGTACGTGATTGTGTGTCCGTGTATTAACATTGGACACATGCGTTCAAGAAAAACGCAAATTCAAATTGCGCATAATCATTACATCATTATTACTAACTAAATTAGTTGCTTCTGTCGTAACCGGATATCATCAAATTCCAAAATTCTGAAAGGTATTCACGGAATTCATTTTCGAAATTAATAATTTAATATTATGTATTTCAGAACTATGCAATTGAACTAATACAAACAGGGAATGGAACTGAAAATATCGGAATTCTATAAAGAAACAACTTAATAATTACATACCTTTATACGTGTATTGATTCTCACTTAGAATAATTCACACTAATTTAATAAATCCGAAAGTGTCTGTGTTTGTTTGTTCATCACGGCTACTGAACCAATTTCAATGAAATTTGACAAAGAGGTAGCCTGAAATTAAGAAAAGAAAGAACTTTTTGTTCCAAATTTAACTTAAAAGATAAATTGATAAATATTTTACACAAATACTTATAATAAATACATACATACATTATCAGAACTACACACATAAATAACTATATATACATACTTTCCATGTAATAAGAAGAAATAGTAAAAGATTCCAGATGTTTTCCCGCTGCTAATTTGACGTTTCACGCTCAGCCGTACGCATTTTATTTTCATATCACGAATGTACAGCCGGACCCGACATTCGGCCGAATATCTGTGGCGGTAATATACTCGTCCCTATCAGCAATCCCGAAATTGGACGAGATGGAACCAACGTTTGTACAAGTTACCTATTCTTGTCATTTTTTATCGTCTAATTGAAATGTTAGGAATTAGAAATGTTAGAAAGGTGTAACAGGCAGTCCTCATTTCAGTCAGCAAAATATTCAAATGTATTCGTAACGAAATAAAAAAAAAACTGGAATAATAGATAGCACGTTATTATTATGAGACTAATATTGAAAAAAGTAAACTGTATATATATGTAAAAGCCGATCTATTAATAAAATGACCCTAATAATGTTTTATATTATAGTCTAGCCATAAATATTGTTACAAATAAAACATTGATATTCTTTTTTACATTATCATTTTATTAAAAGATTTTGTGTTATTTTAGAAATAAATAGGCAAGCATTTTATAAATATAACGTTTATTTGAAACGGTCAGTCACCATTTGCTTTTATAGAATCTTTCAAATGTTGTGGAAAGTTTTCGATTGAAACACGTACCATTTCCATGAGAAAATTAGCCACGGCCACCTTTATGGAATGTTTTAGGGATTCAATATTATCATGGCGTTTAGAGCATTGGCATTGTTTCAGAAAAAAATAGCGTTCAGTCACTCCTTGATAGATAACACCTCACTAAATCATCACTGAAGCTAGATAATGGCCACGTTGCACCCTATTGACCAATTGAGTAGCTTCTCTAGAATTATGAGCATAAACTCGATCATTCTGTTTTTCAAAATGTACCTCAATATTGAACATTTTCTCTTCCGTAAATAATATTTATCCCTTAGAGTACCGCCGAAGAAGTTGTTTTGATTCGTGAAACCCTATTTTTCTTTAAATTATCAATTTAATTAACCGATTAGGTTTTGTAAGAAGTAACTCCTAAATTATCTTTTAAAATACGTGACATTTTCCTATATTCATCTCTCTGAATAAAATCTTTAGCTTCCGGAAGGGATTTCTTCGTATTCTCTTCTTCACAGCATTAATTGTCTATTTAGTACGAATAGTGCGTGGACGGCCAGACCTTTTTCTGTCACATACAGAGGACGTTTCAATGTACCTACCAATAGCCCGGTACAAAAACATTCGGCTAATACCAAGCGGATGAAGAGTTTTAAAAATTGCATTTGGTTCCATGCCTACTTTGTGTAATGCAATTACAGCAATACGGTTTTGTTATCACCCCACTTTATTTTAATATTAGTACAATGTTTAATAATGAGTGGCGCTAAAATGAGAAAAAACGTTTATTTTTCACGTGAGAATGACAGGTTCCAAATCCAAATTTAATTATGACCAGACTAAGTAACTATCTATATACATGTAGTTGTACAAACGAAGTAGAGTACCATGCGCAAACAAACGATCTTTGTGATATTCACAAACGTACTCACTACTGATACAAAAGGCTTCACTGAAGTGAGGTAGGTGGTTCACGTTTTTATTTTGGCCATGTTTTGGAACGCGGATTTTTAGCTCATGACAGATGACGACTGACGCTGTCACCGGGAGAAAAACGCGCATATCATTAAAACCTCTTGTCTCCTGCGCGCGATCGTTTTGGTTGGCATCCTCGGCACCACGCAAAAAACCAGTGCGAATCCTTTATAAAGACAATTAATAGGGTCGCAACCCCAGTGAAGTGGTGACAGGAATGAGTGACCACGTCTTCGCTGGCTGTTGGATGAGATTCATCTGGAATCTCCCCGGTAAGTTGACATTTTCTACAATTAATCACTTTCATATATTTCCCCCAATGATAGTTATTTCTTTTTATTTTGGCACGCAGCAGGTTCTTCACCCGCTGGTCCTTAGGATTCATTTAGTGGTTTCCTACGGATATATAACGCTCCATCACACGTCCTTACGGATCAAAAATATATAGCAGAATGAATATTATCGTTAAGAGCGAATTTGAATTTAGGTTTTCAATAACGGCCTCTATACCTTTATTGTATGACCGATCTAGGTATACTGTTATATTTAACCTGTAAGATCTGGTACTAACACTAAACAGTTTAATAATACACAAAAAAATATTCCGATTCTAAACAACTAAATACATCAAAGGCTAATTGCGTAACAGTGTGAAATTCAAACCGAACATTTGATCCAATATTGCACCAACATCGCCAAATGCCCTCATCCCGCCCACTTCTCACACCGATAACGCTGGCTTATATCGAAATTCGCCAAAAATATGGGAAACATTTTATGAAGTGCGCTCTACTGTGATGAGATAGGATACGACCACTATCGGGCCATTGTTATGGATAACCGTACGTAAAATCCTGTAAATATTTATAGACTACTTTAGTGGTTTCTGTATCGATTCTTATGCTACTAGTGTTTCATGTTACGAATACCTTTTTTACGTAACCAGACTGTAACACGTTTACGTTATGTGCTAGCTTGTGTTCGCTTTTTATGTAATATACGAGGAGGAAAATACCAAAAAAGGGCATACTGTGAAGGAGCAACTAAATAATAAGGATCTTTCTTGTGAGTCAAATGATATACTACCTTCTACCTCACTTCTTTTTGAACTTAATATAATCACACCATCCATAATGCCAGCCTCTCCACTGTTGGATCTACGCAGGAGCATAGGCCTTGGGAAGTCCCAAGTCTTATCACCACATACAATCGTCCGCTTTTCTCATCCAGCCAATACCAGGGATAGTGGCTCCCAAAACATCCTTACAATTACAATACAATAGAACAACTAAATAATAAGATTTAAAATCTTTCTTCAAAATTCAATGCCTACTACCTCATTTCTTTTTGGAGAGTAGTTGATGATAATGCAACCTCCTAATACACTCTCATCCTATTTAGACATTTTTTTGTAGAATAGATGACAGATGAGCGTGCGGGCCACAAAAGTCTCAACTGACAGTTCGTTCCTCAAATTTCGGGTTCGCGGTATAAAATATCTTCTGACCGTACTGTACGCAGCGACTCTATGTCAAGGAAGTGCGGATGAACCCCACGACAATGACGATCGATGCCCCGGATACGCCGCCTACCTTCGAAGAGTGAAGTTACCTTCAGGATTGAATTTAGAAAAATGATTAGGAAGGTATAAGTAGTAATACACAGGTATAATGGGGATGAGATGTTTTAATTTCCATTTCTCTCACCATCCATTCTTCCTTTCATTCACTCCCCAAAAATGTTCACTGCAGTTTTCTGTGAGAGTGGTGTGAAATCATCTAAATCAACTTCTAAGTATAATTCTAAATCTAAGTTATAATTCTCGTAGAGTCGGCGGCATGGCGGCAGATGAGCGACGGTCCACGTGGTGGTAAGTGGATACTGTTGCCCGTGGACATCCCTGATACATGCCAACATCAGTTCAGAACGACGTTGGCACGGCCCTGAATGCGCTGGATATAGGCTACTTTTTTCTCCATTACTATGTCTACTTTAAAATTCATAATTCTCGGTATTTATTACACGTAACCCTATCTTGTATTGTAATTTGATGTAACACAAAATATTGTTCAAAACTATAACAAGGTTCATAACACATTCATGATTTTCTTCACGGTCATGATGAGCACATCGGCACTTTATAATCCGTATACATTACAGATCGCCCTTCGGTAACTATTTTTACTTTAAACACGTGTGACGAGTTCTAAATCAGTGTTTTATTGTCAAGTCTTAATCTCTTTATAAATCCGAGGAGACAGGGGACATGATCCCTTATTAGTTCTTTGTTAAGTAGCAGTAGAAGAATCATCGTTCTTTATGTCATCACTTTGACATTTTTTTTGTAATGTCCTATCAAAGAAATAATAGCATATTATGAACGTCTTTACTTCTCTTGTTCTATTTCTATGAGTTCTATGACATTTTATACAACAAATTCGAAGGTTGTGGAATGAACTGCCATCTAGTTTTGAACATGATTCTCCAAGGTGCAGCGCATTCGCATGCCCTGTGGTGTTACAGGTGTCTATAGGCGACGATGACCACTTACGTAGCCCGCCCGCTGGTTTGCCATCTCTTCTGAAAATTATGGAAATATACAATATACATACTAATAAGTATGTCCAATATACAATATGATTAAATATTATAGATGAAGTGAACAGCACGAAAGTAAATAAGACAGAAGTCGCTATAACAAGGCGTATAATGTTGTAATGTTGGTATATTACTTGTCACGCTTCAACTTATATAGAACCAACACTGTGAATATAAATAAATATAAATAAAATTATAGAAATATTAGCTCCAGAGTAAAATAGAGCAAATAAAATTAATGTATTAGCTTTGCAGAAAATTATGTTCCGCCTTATGATGAGACAAGAATCGCTAAGTACCTGTATTTTTTCGTAAATAAATAACTCTTCTTTAACCACTCTTAAGGCCTTGACACTAATAAAAATCACCCCCAACAATTGTTTTCTGTACTTACATACTCTATGTATTTTTAAAATGAGTGGACTGCGCAAGATATTATATTATTCGTGTACTTTACAAACTTTACGATTTAACAATTTTACAAACAATCTTTACAATCTATTGTTTATAACTTAGCTATAGTTAATAATTTATCTATTAATCGGGCTTTAAAAGTCTCACTTATCCCATTTTATTTTACTACACATGTCAACTGAGTTGCATTGCGTTGAATTTACAAAGTCGCGAACTGGCTGACCAATATGCTAAGCTGACTGACAATGACTGTAAAAAACGCATATTTTTTTAAAGTATTATAACGTGTTGATATCTCAGTCAAAAGCTAGTTACCTTACCTAATAAAGTAAAGTTATTATCAAACAATATCACATTACACCCTGATAAAAACGGCAACGCTGAGTATAATTGTTTTCTGGAAGAGACAATAAAGAATTTATACATCGCGCAAATATAATTTCTATTTAATATAGTCACGTGATACGTGAAAACGTTCACTCAACCGCTAATATTCTTTCCAATAAACAAACAAACGCAACCGCACGAAAGTATCTCCTATCAAAAACAACATAGGTTCGATAACCTTTAAACCATTAGCTCGAACACTGTCGATCTTCGGCGACCCTTTCATCTCTATTGCCCGGCTGAGTCATTACAAAACAAATTCAGGTATTTTTTCTGGTGTTTTATGCCTACGTCCTCAGTGAGGAAAGTTACAATTTAGTTACTTAGGACATCAGAACAAGCAGTCCAATTAATATGTTTCATTAGCTACTTAGAAGTTACTTAGAACTAGAATTTACTTAGAACTTTTTTTATGCACAGTAATACCAATAACGTGACTTTAGCCATGCGCCTCAAGTTTTTGTCGATAAGTGCTGCTAACAGAGTCGCTTATACGATGACATGTAACTAATACATATCGGGACGTTCCACGTGAAAAATCATCAATATAATTTATCCCGGGTGCGAGCCAAAGTTTGCCATTCGGTTGATGTGGACATGTATCGCTGATATCCATGAGCGATAGCATCCACTTACCAGGGATCAGCTGGACTACCTGCTCGTCTGCCGCCGTCTTTCCATAGAAGAAACTCACAAGGTGTACTTTCTCGAGAAAATTTCCCGGTTGCCTCGCAATTACCACTTATCATTGCTCTTGTCGACGACTCTAAACACGACTTATTAGAATTGACTGTTCTTATTCTTACATATTCTTTGCTATTAAACAACTCAACAAGCGTGATCTTGCGCACGCGATACACCAAAATTTGTTCCGGCGAGGCACAATAGCGGCGGCATCCAACACAACCAAAACTTGCAAGAATTATCTTGCGACAAACAAACGAATTATAAAGATTCTTTGTGCTTATTAATTCATATTACACGGCCGCTTACACCTCTTGACGTGACAAAAGATGCTGAACGACCACAAAAGTCAATGGATCGGAGCGAGTGGAATATAATAAATGACTATGCCTATCAGTATAGATGCGCACGTACGTACAGTCGGGTTTTTGTTCCTTTTTCTTCTCTCGGTCGCGTTTATTTGTGTACTGGGACAATTTATCTTTCTATACGAGCGATGTATGAATGAGTGAGCTTATGGATATCGAAACATATGGAAATGTCACTAGTAGATGCGTACCTATTCGAAGAAAAAGTTTGAATAAATGGCTCGATAGTATAGAACTTGTCTCATTCTATTTTTATATTAAAAATAGCTTACTCTATAAGATGTGAAAATAATTTCTATAATAGGCGCGCCGCAGCTCTAATTAGTAATCCTAGTTTAAAATAAGCCTACGCTTTTTTTCTCTACAAAGAATCAAGTTTTTTTTAATGGAAAAATTGAAAATAAACGCTGCCCCAATGTACATCAATACACCTTCACATACGTAATAGAGCCGTGTCTGTAGATGAAATAAAAAAAAAAGTTATTGCAATAGTCGGTACGGAGGATACAGCTCAAAACAACAATTTTAAGAATTTTTATCTGTCTGTCTGAACACGCATTACGCAACAACTTCTGGACGTATTTAATGAAACTTAGCATAGTTATAGCTCATGTGCCGGGTTTAGATTCAAGGTACCTACTTTTTATCCAGATCAATAGAGTTCCCACGGAATCACTAAAGGTCACGCTAACAAAGTCGCGGGCACTGATAGTGTTTAAACACTAGCAGTCGTATAAGTAAGTCGTATTATGCCAAGATATTATATCTATTTCATTTGTTATCATCATTTCATATATCCTCAATAGTGCGTTGTCAAATCAATTATTTGTAAAGAGACTTCTCAGGTCAATATAATATGTCACAAGTCATGAATTTCAGTTCACGAAATTACTCGTGCTTCAATCACACCTATCAAAGTTTCTTTATTCTTTACCCTCGTCAATTGGCTGTCTTTTCCTTTACATACCTTTTTTCTTATCAGCTACTTATAAATTTCCTTCTACCAAAGTTTGCAAAGCTATTTATATTCTCTTTTTTATTTCCTAGTACTGCTTATGTACTTATATCGGCCTATACCATCCCAGTGTAGGGCACAGGCCTGCCCTAGTAAATTACAAGACATCGGGCCGTAATCTATCACAGAGGCCCAGTGCGAATTGGTGGATGGATACAACACATACTCCAGATTTTTTTTTCATATCTGGAGCATGCAAGTTTCCTCGCCATGTTTACCCTCACTGTCGAGCTAGTGACAATTTTTAAAAATTAGTACTTTAGTAGAAACTTTGTGGTACGGGTCGAGGATTTGAACCCACCGTGAGAATGTAAGTCGAGTATAGATATCCCTAGGCTATCATCGCTCTATTGGTCATACTTTTGGTTATACTAACGTTATATTTGTATTTCACTGGTTTACCTCTTTTTTGAGTTATTCCTTTACCATGGAATTTTAATAATTTAAAACCCGCAAAGCGAGCATTGAATAGGGTGATAGTCGGCGTTTTCTTGCAGGATAAGATACGAGACGAAGAGATTCGTCAAAGAACTAAAGTCATAGCTCATAGAATCAGCATGCTAAATGGCAATGGGCAAGTCCTATTTGCCACAGGACAAATAACCGATGGAATAGACTTCTGGAATAGTGGGAAGCACAGTTTTTTCACCTTTTCATACATATCGGTCATTTCATAGGTAAGCACATAATTCTGTATATCCTCTTTATATAATTTCTGTATATAGGCTATAATTAAACATTTATAATTATATTAATTAAGTATACACAATCGTTTCTTAATAATACTACTACTACTGTTACTTATTATCGATAAGGCGTTAAAAAGGAATTCTCAAAAGGAAGCTATTGAAATTAGTGGCACGGGCAAAAATATCGCCGAGAGAGTGTAGTTGGCGCCTAAGGATTAAATAGTAATGTCTCGGTAAATAAGTAATGCTGATCTACATTAGGTACCTAGGTACTCAATAAATGTGATCGACTCACTACGCTTGTAGAAATTTGTCCTATAACAGAGTAAATACAAACACTAGAAATCGAGTTTCGTAGGTCCCAAACCCCATGACAATTCCATTACCCGTGTCACACGTAGCAAGTTAAGCCTTCAGTATGGATGCGAAGTGACTTCTTTCCTTTTGTCTCGTGAGTTTCCTTAGTAATTCAACAATGAAGCTTATTTGTCATAGACGGCGTGTAAGCACTCGAGCACATTGAAACAGGTACTCCCTTTGTGTTTGTTCATGTTTCATTTCTCATTCAAAATGCGCTTATGGCTCAAATATTAGAAAATGGAATACATAATCTGTAGCATACTTTCAGTCTTATTGGTACGTATGAGTTGAAAGTTTTACAAAAGATTAGACTGTCACTCAAATTAGACTCTAGAATGTTCCATCTTGGATTTCCAAACATTACACAGTTTTTTTTTAAATTGTCACCAGCTCGGCGGGAAAACATGTTGAAAACCTGATTGTCGGTCAGTCTTTTGGTTAGTCAATGCTTGCATAACTTGTTTTTTTATTGATCCGGAATATGGCAGGTAGTAATTTTAATGATAACAATTTTTATAGCAGTTTATCACAAGGTTCACTGCGCTTCTAACGAGATCTTCTACACATAATTAACTCCTAAAGCAATAAAAATCTGACCTATTTATTACAACCCATTTTGATAAGCTAGAGAAATATGTTCTGTTAGGACTATTTTTATTTTCCATTGCTACTCTATTTTGATAAAACACGTAGGCATCTATCACATATGAGAGCGAACATATTTTTCATTGTAATCTTAACTCAGATCGGTTACAATCTCTAGCTACTCCAGTATAGGCGTCGGTCGACATAAATCAAAAATTTCGGTTCGCTGATAAGAAGTTACCGGAATGAAGCATTCTAGGTGGCATTTCTTAGATATCGTAATAAATGATAAATGATTTATATGCATGTAACTCATTATAATAACACGACAACTCCATTAGTGTACTGGACACATGTAGGGCCAACAAAAGTAGGTGAAATGTATTTCCATGTAATATTATTCACGATGTCAGATTGTGTAATAAAGTTTTCGGTAGTATTTGTCAAGTCATCGCGGGTAGATTTGTTATAGTTTGTACTTGTAGCGGTTCGACGAATTTCGATGTAGAGATAAGGACATTTTTGTACACGCTCCTTATTAAGTTACCTAAATACGTATTACGTGCTATGACTGTGTTTTATTTTTTCTTTTATTCATAAATTTATGATAATACTTGTAATATTATAATATTAGAATAATTAGTATCCCAATGTATCTCAAGAATAATTAGTGGTTTTGTGGTGGACGAGTTATCGGTCCTGCTGCAAATGTGACCTGACCAATCTGTATAATTATAGATAATGCACTCGTATAACGGCGGCATTATTAAGTAGCGATGCTATACACCTAGTTTCAAAATAAACGCGTCACTGATGAAAAATATTATCAAGTTGGGAAAAAATATTTTTGTCTTCTATTTTAACCACCCTGGAATATCGTATTTCAAATGAATGTTTCTAAATTATAAAAAAAAATAAGGTAATAAAGCTACAATATTTAAATGCAAAGATTTTATGGAAATACTCTTTGATGAAAATAATGTCAGCCACAATTTCATTGAAATATAATCAAATTAACTTTAAACACGCCTATTAGAAGCGGCTAAATTCATTAATAGATACCTTTGTAAAATAGTAATTAAAGATTTAGTGCTTTTCATTTGAGTATTTCATTTGTATGTACGAGTATAATGGGTAAGTACTTTCGAAGGTAAATAACATAAAGGTCTGTAATTGTTCCATAATTTAATTAAATATAATTAATTACGATTTCTTTTCATTGGAGGCTAAATGCAAAGGAAGTGGAGCCCCTTAACAAATAGAACAAATGTAAAAATGTGGATGTCAACAATTCACATGTTATTGTAATACAAGAAAATTCCGTAATTTAGCCTCATATGTACCGAAAATTACTATATGAGCCCGAATTATGACTTATTGGTAAAGATTATTTATTTTTAATCTCATTTAACCTATAAATCTGTATGACCTTAGACCTCCAAATGTTCCTAGAAAAATAATGCAATTTTTTTAGAGAAAAGTTATTTTTTTTGGATGTATAGTAAAATAAATGCTTTTACCATATTGCAGCTATATTCTTGCCCTATATTGTTCGTGTTCCAGACTCTTTATATTAATTAATCAAGAAGGCTTTGTCTCAAAGGGTGGTCCAAACATTTTTTCCTTCAATGGTAAATTAAGTTTAAATTTTTCCGCGTTTCGAAACAAATCGGTTCTCGATTACACGGACCGATGCGAAGGTAGACAATCATTTCCTCCCTTTACGTTCATCGCTACCGTATCTAATATTATAAATACTCGCGTCTCTTTTAGATAACCATGGAATATTTGGAAGTAATTGAATAGGTATTATTTTGAAAAACACAAAATCAATGATATTTATAACCTTCTACACACAGAGACATGCACTCTTACTCAATGGTGTACTTACTCACATGTACTCGTAGTTCATATTGTAGCAATCTACACATATGTATGATTCGATTCTAATTTGTAATGTAACTCAAGTTTTTTTTTCGGAATGGCTAATTTCTTATGGCCCTGATGGCATTTCAAGAGTCACCGGACACGTATAGTTTAGGGCGAGCGCAGAAGGCGCTCAGCCAGGAGCAAAGAGTGTGTGCTGCAACGAGCCCAAGGACTCCCCCGCTGGTAGACCGGCGGAAAGAACGGAGCTCCGCTTAGGGCGTTGCTTTGGGAGGGTGCGATATTGCAAGTCGCAAGTGCAAGTGTCGCAAGGGGATCGCAAGTCAATGAGAAGCGCCCAGGTACGTATGTGTTCACGGTGTAGCGAGAGTGACGTCCTCGTCTCCGCCGGCGGGTCGGTGTATAGGTGTAGTCTGTGAGTGTAGTGTAAGAACCGCATTGGCAGCAGTAATTGGGACTTCGGGGTCATCTAGGACGTGCCGAGGGTAATTCATCTCTGGCACATTCTAGAATAAACGAAATAACAGTTAAACTGTACTACGACTTGTTAAAATTAAAAAAGAAGTGAACACACTTATTAAGTGTTTATCCGGGCACTATTAAGTGACCTAAGTTTTATATATAGAACTATATAATAAATACCTACTCACATAGTATTGGCCAGTTAAGTGTTCAAACAAATACAAACTTATTCACCGCTCGTTATCATCTTATTCAATAGGCGGATAGGTAGCGCCAACTGCAAATATAACGTTGTAGAACAAACTCGTTCATTCATTTAGTTAGACCAACAAATATGTACTTTAAATCCGTCATAATAAGTCCTTTACGAATGCAAATTAAGTACATAATCTATGAACAATTGGTTGGCAAATCTTTAATTTTATTTAATTATTAGCGACCGGCCCACGCTTCGCTTCGGTTTATAAGTTTTTATTTTTATAAATTTTCTTTTCAAAATTTCAAAATAAAATATAGCCTACATTAGACACCGATAATGTAGCTTCCTATTTGTGAAAGAATTTTTGAAATCGGTTCAATAGTTCTAGAGATTACCCCCAACATACCTGCAAACACACAATTTTACCTCTTTATTATATTAGTATAGGTTCGGAATATTATTAGTTCATAAAGCACACCTTACTAGATCGGAAACATGTTATGTTACACCTTACATACATTTTGATTAATATTTATGAAGTTTTTCGAGCGCGATGTCTTTCCTATCGGTATCGTGTGCGAAGGCCTTAAGCTTCCGAATGCTCAAACGTCATCATCTCATCTCGCAAACTTCGATCGTTTGTCGTATTTTGTGTCGAGCGATAAAGCAAATGGAGGCTTTTGTTAAACTTCGAAGCTACTTAAACTTGGAGGTAACGGCTTCGAAAAGTGATTTTTTTTCGAGGCATTGCGAATTCGCTTTATAAGTACATTATTAAAACTTTTTCTAACATTCAACCAATTACAAGGAAACATTGTAACAGACGTAATTTTAAATTATCCCTTTTTATTGCACACGTAATCTACGGAACGCGAATCTACACCCGTATATTTGCTACACTCGGATCATAAAGGCTCGCCACGCGAGACCGTATATCTTTCTTACGGACGAGTTTTTTGCCGTTTGTTTTCACGCAATAACCTCACATTACGTGTTATCTCGCGGCCGGTTCCACGACCGCGGTACGACTTCACTCATTTATTGTATTATAAATTTAGTGGGAGGAGTCGGCCGCGCCACCGGCCTTCCCACTTCGCGATGTATATACGTCTGCAGGAACAAGATGGCGATACCGCTCACAATAAATAACACGACCGAGAGAGATGGCATCTATTATTTTAAACTACTCTAGGATAGAAAAATGGGGGCCGATTGAAGGCTTCCCCTCATTAATAAGCTATTAGATTACGATGTCGCACCGGTCGATTGGTAGGCCATAGGGAATCCCAATAAACGCAGCCCCCACTTCCACTCCAGTGGTTGTTCGAGATTCTAAAGAAGCCCTGCTTTGAGCACGAAACAAAACGCTCGAAAAATATCCCGCTCTAATTCTCTTTACGATCTCCGATTTCAATTGCTCCTTCAGATATTTGAATGTAGGGAGGGACAAAGTTTTGTCACGTAGGGTCGCCGGCAAAAGTGTATAAAGGCCGAGTACATATAATACGGGCTCGGGACTCATAGGTACCCCATTAACGAGAGTGCCCAAGAGGCGAGGACGATATCACATCTAAGGATCAGATTGACAAAAAGTGCGTTAAGAAATGTTGCTGCTACACAACGAAGCTAGTTTTACCAGCCGCTCTGTTATTAAACATTTTATATAAATACATTTTCTGTTGAGTTTTTATTGATCCCATTCAGTCCATAAAGATCTATGGGTTGGTCTCCAAACCCTTTGACATAAACACACGCACACATTAAAACGTCCATTTTTTGTCATTGTACACGTACGAGTATGTGTATAGTTTCTGAGTATTTTTGTCCCCTTAGTGGTGCTTTTTGATACCGATCATTTTTTGTGCGCCCATTATTACGACGCATTGTGCGAAGGTTTAGCTCAGATAAGATCTCTGATATGTCACCAAAGTTTCTACCGTTTTTTTATTTATCAAAAGGAGTAACCTTTTTAGTAAATTACAAAAAAATCTGTGAGAAATATTCATGATGTAGATTAAACAAGTACGTGTGCTTGAGTCAATACAATACGCACTGAATTAAAAATAAAATAGGTACCATCTACGTAAAAGTACACTACAATAAACATTTTGTTGAAGGTATTTTTTCGAAAAAGGATTAAAATGGTATTGTCATACAAGCACCTTGTGAAGAAAAATATCGAAAAAAAAATACCTTAACAGATTGGTAATACTTTAGAAAATGATTCACTTCATATTGTACAGTTCATATCAACGATCAATCACTTCAGATTACGGCACAAATCGAACCATCCACACGAATAACCATAAAATTGCATATTCAGCATTGAGCCAAGATAAATTTGAAGTAAGTAGTGCAGAAACATCCAGGGAACACTGCTGAATCATTTACCCACCCCGTCTCTAAAATATTTCTCAACGACGGAATAAAAATGACGTGAATATTCGAAACAAAAGATCCGTACGATGTCACTAGAATAGTATTTGTGGTAAAAAAAGTGGGGTTCGGAAATAAAATAATAAAGGAAACCGATTTTTGTGACTAGCAAATTTCTGAGACCCTTATTTGAAAGGTATCAAAAGTCGCTGAATTGTCAAAACAAAGGACTTGGGCTAGTACAAGATCTATTTTTACGTATTGTTTTGGTATAGAAATATTGAAAGATTCTCCGATTACTCATAATGATTACCGACTCGTGAAACTCATTCAATGTCATTCAGCTTTCATTCAAATTATCGTTAAATCAATTTATCAAGCTTATTGACATCTCATCTATAAGTATTATCTCTACAGTTTTTATACAAGAGGATTGTAATAATTAAAGAAAGTTAGTTTTACCGACAAAAACGAGCGGATCTAAGGTCTGGCTTCTCGATTACATGTCCACTTTGATCGTCCCGTTGGGGAAAATGTTATAATTCGATGTAATTTCCTTCAGAGGACGACTACTATTGGTCAAGTCGTTGGAAGCTTTGAGTGGTCCCAGGAACGTTTTGTATCCGATTTCACATTCAATGTCGGTGTTAGTGTCGATTGTTTGTAGTGGCGCCGATTTCGTTTATTGACATACCTACTGGCGAAGTTTTTTTCTTTTACTGATTCGTATCTCCAATTAATAAAGTGACTTAACAATTTACATTTGTCGCAGTTCGGAAGCTTTACTTTGATATTCTAATTATGACGCCCTCGATTCAAGTCGATCCTCCAGTCAAGCACGTACTTGCAAATCTCGACCTCGATTGTGTAGATAATCTGATTTTCACTCTTGAATGCCTTAAACACAAGTTACCCACTCGATTTCATCTACTTAAAATAATGACAAAAATATAGGTGTTGTCTAAACCTTTTTTCAGGCACTATATTGTTTTAATTGCCTTGAGTCATAAAATGAAAAAGAATTTTTATACAAGCTATGATTCACAGTACTTCGTCATAAAATTGAGATGAATTTCAATCGTGCTTGATATATGGCGGCATAAATTGCTTTTACGTTTATGTGGTCATGTAACAATATTGAACTCCTGTGTTTTCTCACTCCTCATCTGACACCAAAGTTTTATTGTAAATGTTATAGGTATCATAAAATTTGGTATTCCTAAAGGCGCCGTAGATAAACATGTAACATCGCGTTCTACAATCTCGAGTTTGGATAATAGAAATTTTATTACACTAATTTTCTCGTTGTTATTTGGACCGTTACATGAAGAATGTTATAAAATCCTGATCGTAAATTATAAATCTTTAATGAACTATATTTTGTAAGAAAATGAAGATTCTTTTTGACACCTTTACGAGTATCACACTCATTCCGTTTTAATTATTAGTTGCGTTTAAATTGATAGTTAAAAATATGTCGCCAATGAAGTATTATCTTAACTGTTTCGTTATTATCTGAGACATCTATCTTTCCTCGAATTTCTCATCAATGGTTGACTAAATTTCTGACAACAGCTGCCGATTTCGCCTTTAGATTGTACAAAATTTAATCCGCGTTGCAGTACTATATTGAATTTCCTTCGCGCTCGATTGAAAATGTTTTTTTTAATTGTCCCAGACTGTCGCCTAAGCTTCCTTTAGGATCTCGAATTTCACGGTAGCCTCTTTGTAGTGCTGAAACTTTAGAGAATGGTTGGTAGGTGCCATTGATGCATATCAGTTTACTTGTTGCCATTTTTTTGTGTTTATGGCTACAGCTAATTGTTAGTAGGTGGTTCTAGGCGGGTTAAAGTCAAGTTTAGGAGGTCTGAGCTGCGCTTGCACATGTAGCTGCGTTTGTGATATCCTATAACAAAAATTTTAGTTTTCTTTAAAAATGTTTTTAGTTAAAGTACGAGTACAAGGCACAACACCAATCATATTTTTATTTTTTTAAATCATACAATTATCCGATATAAGTACTTCGATCAACATCAATAAAAGTGTTATTTATTTTATAATTTACACTAATGTTCACAAAAGTTCTGTGAAAATAACCAACAACGTAGTAGTTAATGAAACATGTGGAAAAATAAAAAATATATATTATGAATTATAATTGAATGACTTAACATGTTTGTGTTATATGTATGTATATTAATGTATATTAAGTACTTATAACTCCGCCAACCAAACAAAAATACATAGCTATTATCTATATCTATATACTACCTAGTGTGTAGTTGTAAGAAAACAGAATTTTGCTTTAGACATTTTTATAACAAGTTGCAGTAATTAAAGTTACAGAATGTATTACTTGCAGTAATACACAATTTACGGACAAAATCTTCAATTATCATTCATTTTTCCCAAAGGTTGACTGGTAGAGGCATTAAGTCCACCCTATGTAGGTACAAGTTCCTTATGGTAAAGTTTAAATAAATAAAAATTCCCGTGCTTCTTTGTTGACCAAAATTTTTTGCGCATGGTTTATATTCAATATTTTATTAAAATAACGACCTGTCTGCACACTATCTAGACAATGTAAACAAAGTAGAAATCAAATCTACGGCAAATTAACTTCTAAACAATCGACTCGAATAACAAGTTCCCGAAGGATCGCAGCTGTTAGACAACCGATGCATTCAAAAACAATATTTGTCTTGTGATATATAATAAAAGACAGTAAATACGGTGAGCAATTACTACACCGGTAACATATTTGCTTAGGACTGAGAAATTGAAGTGTTTTCGAGCGTGCGGAGGCATTTCGTTAGGAGTATTTCTTCGAACATAAGCACGGGTGTATGCCTACGCCTACCGTTCTGTGTAAATAATACCCGTCGAGAGACAATAACGACCCGAACAATCATACGTTATAATGTGTTTGATTTATTAAGCGCTACTCATGGAATTAGAGATAGGTATCGTATATACCGTTTCGAATTGACTTCGGCGTGATGTATTGTCTCAGATTATACGTATGTGTTCTAGATAGGGTTATAAATTAAAAACTGCAGCTTAAGCGACGCAACTGGGCTAGGGTAACTGTTTTCAACCCAATGTTTAACTTAAGATTATCTTACTTTAAATTTCAACGTTTCAAGATTCAGTTTAAATAGAAAGCTGCTCTAATATCTGTGTGTTTTTTTATATAAAGTAATGAAACAATTATTCTTTTTGCAGTGCTGTCTTCTAACGAAGGTTGCCAATCATCGTGGCTATTTGTACTTTTGAAACTGTAGCACGGAATACTTAGTAAGCACGGCGAGTGCTCTTGCCGTTCCTCTGACATAAGTTCTTCAGCCAAGATGTTCTTCACCTTCCGGGCCTCCTTCTGAACTTGATCTTGCCTTGTATCTATAATGAGTTGACGGAATTCATGTTGTGGTTTCCAAATATCTGACCAAAGCACTGGAGTGTCCTCATTTTAATGGTCTTCAAGTTTTCTACGTCTTTATCCATTGTAACATTGTATATTTTTTTAAGATTTGACTGAAATCTCAATATCTAGGAGACTAAGATCTCTTTAAGGTCCTCAAGGTCGGTCCTTATCCTCAAACAATGTTACCTACATTACATTTGTAGGAATAGTATCTAATAATCTTATCTCTTATTTTGGTAATTGATCTACATAAAGTTATACTATAAAGTTTCCATCGCAGTAATGAAAATGATATCCCTATTTCAATTTTCTAATACAAGTGAACAAACGTAACTCTAAAAGCTACAAAGTAAGGAAAATGTATTTAATGTTTGCCCTATATTGAAACCGGCAAAACCACATAATATAAATACTTTTGATGCAGACAGAGGCGCAGGGGCGCTACAAATGAGAACGGGAGAAAGGGGGATAAGGGAAGAAAAAAATATTAAAACTTTCTTTATTCCATCTCGGAACGTTGCCTCGAAATCCTTTTCGCTAACTTTCTTTAATATAACTACTCCGAATCCCACGTTATAAGGAATAAGGAGGAAATATAAGAAGGAATGAGAACGGCCGTGGGCCTAAGTGTGTTTGTTTGCAAATTTGCTCAGGATAGTTTTAAGGTAGCAAAGGATAAGCCTGCTTTCGTATTCAATTACTTCGTCTCTTTTATATATTCAGATGATGAAAATATTTTCATATTGAAAATTATATACAAGATTTTTTTGCAGAGGATATGTTATTGTTATGAGGATCGTTTTGATCTTTATAATTTAGAAAATGTAAACGTCTCTCTCACCACCTCTTGACACTTATCAGAAGGATTTTAGTTTCTTTTTACTCCTGATACTTTATATCCTGATAAAGTAACTGTTAACAATCTCATCTGCCAATAATCTGCCAGTGAAATCCAGCTGATACTGACTTTCTGATAAAGTATAACTGGCTTTCTGATACTTACTGATAAAGTATCAGGAGATGGTGAGAAAGGCAATAAGTAGTTCAAATTATGAGTAGAGACTACAAGAATTTTTAGTAGGTACAAATGCCATACCGTAACCGTAAGCAGCCCTCTTCTGCTCCACTGTACCACTGCTTTGGACATCATGACAAACAAAAAACGCGACAAAACGCCACGCTGACCAAGCGGGTTGGCAAGCTCACTCTTTAGGAAGTGGTGTAGCTCTTCGGGGCTTGGGGGTTGCTTACAAATCACAATAGTAATTATATAATTAGTATAATTACATTAGTAATACATTAACTACATTTAATTAAACATTGGCGCATTAAGCATTTATACATTATACATTTCAATTGCATTAATTTTCATTTCATATAAAAATCAAAATATTTTATTCATTGTAAAAATTATGAAATTATATTCGAATATCTGTCATAAATAACAACACCATAGTATAAATTATTATTATATTATTATTATGTATAGTTAATGAATTTAGGCCTTTTTGATTTACGTTTTAAAATCTATATTATTTCTGCCTCTTATTTATCTGCTAGAATTAACGATATAATTAACCAATTATTTACCGTAGTTTCTCTCGAATTTTTCAAGAATATCAACTCCGGAAACATGTAGTTTACTCCTTCAACCCGCATCTGTATGGAATAACTAGACAGTACCGAAACATGCATCTGACGAGATTGGAACTCTGTGATTCTAACCCAAAAGATCCTAAACACCAAGGAAATTTCGTTAAGAATTCCAAAGAAAAATGTATCTTATTGTCTTTGTGTTATGCTCGAGATTCGTTCTAACTGAAAGGTTCGTTATCACAAGTTGACAAAATGCAATCTAGTATGGATCACACGCCAGATGTTGCGGTTTTCGAATTTCACCGTAACTAAGAGCTTCGTTGGATGTTAGGGCTTATATATTCTACATTACAGATAGATAGATAGATGTAGGCATACTTTATTGTACACCAAAAGATATAAAAAATAAATATCATACATCTAACTATAAGTACAATTAGTGGCCTTATCGTTAAAGCGATTTCTTCCAGGCAATTTTGGCGTGATGAGGACAACTCTGAAAACAAGGAGTAGATGATGCAGTAAAAGAAATAAAATTAAATGTCTTTATATAAATACATACATACATACATGAATACAACTTTAATATAGAAACAACTAGGGAACTAGAGAAGAAAAGGAGAAAAAAGGAAATAAATATAAATCAGGAGGAAATACGTAGATAAGGATGTAAGAGAAATGTAATCACTAAGATAATTCTTTTACTAGTCTTTTAAAACTTGTCACAGATAATAATGTTCTTGAGATTTTTAAATTTACCAAGATAAAGACGATTATCTTGATCAAAAATAGCGTTGTAAATGAGCACTGAGTGTTCGATGCTGTTGTGTGAGCGTGTGAGCGCCAATTTTAAGGACTCGTGCGTTAAACGCTAGTGAGCGTCATATTAAAAGTTTTATGATCTGAAACCCTTGCAATTAAATATAGAGTTTAAACGGTTAAGGTGCATTAATACTTACTTATCGATCGAATGCTTTGCAACACTAAAAAATACGTTTTTTTTTTCAAACCTTGTAATGACTGTTTATTATGTGTTAAAATGTTCAAAATGTATTTTGAC
Source organism: Sesia apiformis (assembly GCA_914767545.1). Taxonomy (NCBI): domain Eukaryota; kingdom Metazoa; phylum Arthropoda; class Insecta; order Lepidoptera; family Sesiidae; genus Sesia; species Sesia apiformis. The sequence continues at coordinate 7,595,777 of OU611958.1, forward strand.
TGTGTAAAATTGTTTCCATTTAAACTTCCGTACAAAAAAACATTAAAAAATATTAGAGTGTTAAACATACTCGCATATAACAAAGAATATTTTTTCTGAATGAAAAAAGCACTTTAATTTAGTGTTCACTAAATACAGTTTGTTTTTATCTTTCATGCTACCTTCGGATGCTCCACATGGAAAGCAGGTTGGCGGAAATATTTTTCTTCTCATAATTAAAACAGAAATTTTCCCTGTGGTCCTTCTTTTAGCCGGCAAAGAAATAACAAATAAGTACGTTAATTTTTCCTAACATTTTTCTCTGACTAAGTAATCTACAAAGAGCTCTCTAAACATAGATGCATGAGTAAAAAACCAACAAACAATTTTTTATCCATTTCATTTAATCATTTACAGCTAGCCATATTGTTTTTTGTTACTATGTACTTTTATCAGCCTATAATGTACCACTGTAGGTACAGGCCTCCCCAAGTAAACCACAGGGGCGGTTCGGGCCGTAATGCACCACGCGGTCCCAGTGCTGATTGGTGAATCACATACTCCCGATTATTTTTTTGGAGCATGCGGGTTTCCTCGCGTTGTTTCCGCTCGCGGCCGACCTATAGCGACATTTTTTAAAAATCCGTACTTAAATAGATACTCAGTGGTACGGACCGAGGATTTGAACTCACGATCACACAAATGTAGGATCACCTATCACCAGGTGATATCTAGGATATCACCGCTAAAGTATAGAAATATATAAATAAATAAAAATAATAACAATGAAGTAACTAAAATATTAATTAAGACATTTTTAAACATATACGATGCCAAATATACCGAGGTCAATCAAACAAAATACATCAACAAAACGAAAAAACAGTCCTCAACAACATAATATTCATTCATTACACACAAAAAATTCAATGAGCAAATTACTTCGATATTCTTATTCCATATGCCCCTCTGTGGATTGACCCAACTGCATTGTCAATAATAAAACCAACGTACCAGGTACCCAACCCACCAATTACTCTGTATTGTGAAAAAAATCCAGAGACATTTTGAACATGTCATTCATACATATTACTACCACCCAAACCAATTTCAAATCAGTTTCCTGATCAAATATAGACTTTAAATTCTTTGCAATAAGAGAAATTGTAACTTTGTTGGTGACAAAAGTTATCTTAGTCAAAGTACACTCAAAAACCATTGTATATCAGTATTCTGGTTTGTCACATATCCTCTCCATTGTGATGTGCTTCAATAGCTTGCTATCAATTGATTTTTTTAACAATTCTTTAGCAAAGAGTTTACTTTACACCTGCTCCTGTGTAGACCTAGAATTGTAATGGTAGAATATACTAAACATCGCCGTGAGAATTTGGTTCTCACATAACCTAAAATTCATTCAATTCATTAATTAATTTAATTCAAGGCAGTCATGATGTGCACAAAGATATTTTAAATCCTGACGGCAGTAATTAGAATTGCACGTAATATGCAACTAAATAAAACCTCTAAAGTTTTCTTATCTAAATAAAAAATATAGAGAAGAGACATAAGTGTTGTAATACCATTCTCCGCAACAACAACTAACTTTAGTTTGCTATTGCATAGAAAAGTGGGTAAAATACAAAAATGTATACTCATCAATACTACTCATGTAGATGAAAATTGAACGATTTATTAGTTAATGACAAAATAAAACTAATTACAAATTACATGAAATAAATAATGATAAATAATTAACACAAACGATTCTTAAGAATATTATTTATAACAGAATGTTAGGAAAACAATAAAACTTACTCAATGATAAATTTCGCATTTTGACTTATATCGTGTAGGTTTCTACTTAATTCGTCCTTATTAAGCATTCACTTTGTAGGTAAAGTAGAAATAACCCAGTCCTAATCACAAACTACGGAAAATACAACATACAATTTAGAGCAAAAATTGACAGAATACCTCTATAATTATGTCTCAATTAGCATTCCTAATCATTTTGTAGCTGTAAGTCTCTATCGTACATTTAAATTACACGGTATGCAACTTAACTACTTAATACTACTTAATTACTTAACTTATGCAAATTAGATAAGACTGAAAATTTGAATTGAAATTTTTATTTATATAGGGCTTGTTTATTGTTACAAAGTTTTCTTACACTTAAGCATTCACAGTCTGTATTCATAATGGCACTCTGATTGACTGATTAACTTGGTAACAGGGCTTAAAAATATATATGTGTATATACTGCAGGAAGTGGCGTATCTTACTAAAGTATGAATACATCGTTTTATACAATTTTACATGCATTCTGAAGTGCTTAGAATTCGAATTAGTAATCATATTTGCTTGATCCTCTTGCAGCATAGCTAAATTCTGGCCATTTGACATAATAACTACTATTTATTATAACAAACCATATAAAATTCTTAAATTTATTAATAACCGTAGTGAAGTTGTTACTAGGGTCATAAATTATTCCCTCTTTCGTTCAGATTTTTTTAATCCTTAAATAGGTACATGTTATCAAAATTTCACAGACATAATTATCCTTAAATTCTACAACTTACAAACTATTTATGTGTGATAAATATTAGGGGTTAAAATATGAAATTGCCGATTTGTACTGAAAAATTAAAACTCGTTTTTTTCTAAAATGTAACATATTTATTTAATCAAAATATTTACCCTCATTATCTATACATTGTTGCCATCTAATCGGAAGTTCATTTATGCCTTTGCGATAGAACTATGGGGATGTAGATTCGACAAACTGTGTGAAAGCATTTTGTACTGCCTCTTGGGAAGAAAATTTTTTACAACGTAGAAAATTGTCCAAATCACGAAAAAAATGGTAGTCCGTTGGAGCAAGGTCTGGCGAGTACGGAGGATGACGTATGGTTTCTAACTGCAGCTCCTGTAGAGTTATAACGGTTTCTCGTGCAGTGTGAGGTCTTGCGTTATCATGGACCAATAATGGTGAAGATCGATTCACGAGTCGGGGCTGTTTCACTGCTAGTTTCGCCATCATTGTTCGAAGTTCGGCATAGTTATTGCTGCTGTTATTGCTTGACCAGACCTGAGAAAGCTATAGTGAATAACACCGTGAATAGACCACCAAACAGTTACCATTACCTTTTTATTGGTAAGCTTTGCCTTAGGGCACTGTTGCGACGTTTGACCTGGGGTCAGCCATTGCATTTTTCGCTTTCGGTTATCGTAAAGAATCCACTTTTCGTCACATGTCACAATTCGATCCAATATTCCTTCATTTCTGTACTGATTCAACAAGGCAACGCAAGTTTCAACACGCGTTTCTTTATACAGATCAGTCAAATCATGAGATACCCATTTTTCATATTTTTTTATCTTATTGATTTGATGCAAATGAGTCAATATTGTAGGTAAGGTAACGTTAAACCATGCCGCTAATTCCTGGGTAGTTTGACTCGGATCGGCTTCCACCATTCAGCATTCCTTCAATTCAACGTTATTCACCTGTGTGGGCGGTCTTCCACGTGGTTCGTTCTTCAAGTCGAAGTTTCCATTACGAAAGCGTTTAAACCAAAAACGCACGGTTCGTTCATTAGCAGTCTCTTCTCCAAACGCAGCATTGATATTGCGAGCCGTTTCTGCTGCGTTAGTTCCGCGTCGGAACTCATATTCAAAGATTACTCGGATTTTCGAAGTATCCATCTTTCCCGTCTAAGCTGAATAAAAAAAACAATTGAAAGTCGAAAATCGAATGTTGCACATTTTTTAAAACAAGAACCTCATAGGTATCATGTGAGAAAAGTTTCACTCGAAAATCTCACACCATGAAGGTTTTATGTCAATTCAAAGTATCTATTACTATAAAACGGCAATTTCATACTTTAACCCCTATTATATTAAACATAACAATGTATTTATTTATTAAAAGATGCCAAGCAGTCTGAGATGTTGGCACTAGTTTACTAACGAAACTTTATCAGTATTTTCTAAATGGGAGATCAATTTCCTTTCTTTCTCGTAGTATAACTTGGCCAACAGTCAGGTATATCGAATCTCGGGTGAGACCTATGAAATTGGCACCGGAAATGTTATGAAATTGTAACCACAGATGTATTCCTATATCGTACGCCTATACTTAAAATCTTTCGAAACTAACTCATAAAACCTTTGCTGTGAGACGTGAACCGTAATTACATTGAATAACTATTTTAAGGTAACTTTAAAATATTAATCTTTGTTGTGATTTTATGAAGTGTAATTATGATAAAACAGCATTTATATATATTTATGTTTTATTTGATAATTAGGCTCATCGATTCATTGTTTGTGTAGTATTAATAATTTAATTGTAATCACTAATTTACTTAATTTACTATTTTACTGTTAACAACAAAACCGCTACTACACCAGCGCTGACGAATTACAACACCACCTGTGAAATAGTGGACTCACTAACCCGCTTGGCCAGCGTGGCGTTTTAAGCCCATACATGCACGAGACAGTGTGCACGAGGAAGCCCATGTCCAACAGTGGATTGCATTACATTACTCTTGCATTGCATATGCATTGCATTTTACAAATATACTATTGATATGAGCAATTTTAACAGAACAATAACAATGTTATTTCGGTGCTCAGTTTTGAAACTTTATTTTAGTTTCGTGAAAAAAATAACATGAAGTTGTATTATATCAATATATTAATTCATATAATGAGCTGTGAATTGTAAAGAAAACATAAAAATAACTATCCATATAGGACATAAAAATAAAAATCCAATTAAAATAAAACTTAAACCTCCCGTTTCCGACTCCTTTTGTGTTCTTGTCCTTCTCAATGTCTATGTCGTTGTAGCCTGATCATTTATAAATGTCGTATTTATTCTCATACAATGGCCGATGCCACCTCGATTCACATGTCGGACCCCTCACTAATTAAAAAAAGGCTGACGAATAAGACCGGCGATTTTTATCACTCGCCGAATCGTATACCAAAAGAAACGACGTAGGCGTTTTCTATCACCTCTTCCTTTTCACACCTATATCTTGACAAATAGCTACTTCTCATTCTGACGCTTCTACTGTTTTCCTTCATTCATTAAATCAGTTCGTAATTGTTTATAATTATAATTCATTTAAATTTGGAAAAGCCGTTCCCGCTTCACCGTTTTGATACTGTAATGGGTCTGTGAGAATTTGATACTTTATCTTGAGTCAAGATACAATGCAAGCAAATTTGTATTTGCCGTCAATTTCTACAGTTAACATTCCAAATTTAACGTTAAACCCTTCATAGTTAAAACGTTATTTGGTTTTATCAGTGAAGACATTATCGTCGATGTGCAGCGGTTAGACGTCGTAAATCGAAATCAAGAACTGACGGCGACAGTGTTTTTATTTGAACATTACTGGTTTTGTGAAGATAACACTTTTTATGGTCTTAATTATTGTTATGGCCGTCTTGAAGACTGACGTCGTGACGGCGTGATAATTATCATAATTGTTATTCATTTCTAAGAATTCTTTGGGCTTATGTTGGACGTCGTATGTTACACACATTTGAGATGTTGTTGTTTAAAATAAAATAAAATTAGTGAAGCGTTCTCTTAATTAATACCAGCCGAAATTTGTCTAATAATTAATCTGGCAATTTCAGAGATAATTAAAAAGATCTCTTACTTAGGACTTCTGTTTCCTGCCACATCAGTTTCTTTGGAACTTGATTATAATCCATTACCTAAATAAACATAACGTTTAAATGGGTAAACTTTTAATAATTTTAAGTTGTAATAAAGTTATTTTGAAAGACTTCTTAATATAATACAAATTACAACAAAAATAAAACAATAATAATTTCTCTGATTGGCGTTTCATACGCAAAATTCAAACGATTTCAACTAAAATCTAACTGCTTTATAACAATCTAAATATTGAACCAAAGTTATCGTTATGAATAAATGTATAGCTCAGCTCAAACCAAAGTAGAAGATCAAAGATCCTAGGAAGGATACCCTGAAGATCTAACAACACGTTCCAGTAATAACATGCAAGCTCATTAATATGCATAACGCAAGCATGAATTCTGTAACTAACTATCGGCAATAGAGTGGCGTGTAATTTTAGACAGAAACTTGATAATTAATTCAAAATCTTAGACTGAATCCGGTTTATTACACCGACATTGTGGCGCTTTAATACATAGGTACCGTGTTTGAGTTTGCAAATAGTTTGTTATACCTACGCTCGATTTTGCGTAGGAAGTTAAACAGTTAGTACGACCGATTACAAATGTAGCTGAAGGTACATATTGAAACAGAACAAATACAAAGACGTTCTGTTTCATTGTAGTGTGTGTAGGTAGATATATCGATCTAATCAATACTCTGTCTCGTGCACATATCGGTGGGGCGTAACCTCAAACCAACATAAAACGTCATTATCGCTAGAACCACCGACAAGTGCGGATGTCCGCTCGTTAATTTCAAAATATCAACAATTTATAATACCATATCATCAGTCTGTGCATCTGACACTGTTAAACATGAGAAATTTAAGTGACAGTGGGCGAGTCATATCTATAGCAAAACCAGCAACCGATGCGGTAGACAAGTCCTCAAATGCAGATTACATACCGGCAAGTGTAGTGTTGAATAGTGGAGTCAGGCAAATAGACCATACAAACATACATATTTGGTGCCGGGCCCGAGGAGTCTTAGGAAATATAGCTCTCCCACCACATGCAACCCTCTACAAAATGTAGGCCTATCAAACTACCCTATCAGCCTATCATTACCTATTCGGTAATGACCCCTAGTAATGAACGGTAATAACTATCCCTGCATAATAGAAAAAGGAATCTTGTACGCCGTAACGAATATAATCTTACAGAAATAAAACATAACAGCTTTCGTATGTAGCAATCCAAAAACAGTTTATTCCCACTACTGAATTGCCTTATGTTCTCGTAAAATTTTAGAAACTAGATATCATAAAAACAAAACTCTCAAAATTTACGAATGTTGCTCCGATAATATAAGCACCCCGAGTAAAAATAGTATTTCATATTAAACCAGATAATTTTATTTTCCTTTCGCTGATAAATATTGATAGAAGTTTGGCGGTAATAAAATCCATACCCAAACTTTTACAGCGGCGCCATCAACCGCACCACACTCGTATCGGACTCCAACGTGACAAGTATTTATAACAAATGAATTGAAAACAATAAAAACTTAACTAAAATACAGGATTGGACTGTCGTAGTCCTGTCAAAAATATAATTATATCTACAAAAGTATATTCCTACTGCGTTGAAAATTGGTAACCAGTACTTTTGTTACTGATCAATTTTGAATTCGCTAAGGTCTTGAGTCTCTTAAGCATGATTCTTACCCTTTTACCTGTTTGACTGTTTTAACTTAAACTGTTTTTCTGTCTTCTATTAACATTTCAATCAACTCCATCAGATTCTTACCCTTTTAGAAGAAAGACAAGACATTTTTTTCTGCCAAGTGATATATTTTTAGCACAGAATATTGCTTTGTGTCGTTCTAGGAAAAGTTACCCTTGATTCAAATGTAAGAAGTATGAGATGTTTTTTCTGTTGTCTTTCTGTTGTTTTCTGAAGTATTGTTTTTCTGTCGAGCACAGCTGTTTTTTTTCTAACTAGTAGTACCATTTTAATCAACTTTAGTCAAATTCTTACTCTTTTATATATGAGAGAAGAACGGCCTTTCCGACAAGTCAGTAATTTCTAACATTAGGGTGGGGGGAAAAGTTTCTTCGTATTTTATACACAAATTCAAGACAATATTTTTAAAAGTTTAATTACATTTAATTTTAATATATATGTGCCGTTTTGTTCTATAACTTGTTGCCATCTTGTAGGTAATGACATTATCCCGTTGCTGTAGAAATTTTGGGAAATTTTGGCTGTAGAATGTTTGGTCAAAAAATTGCGACAAGTAGTCCTCTCTTGATGTTAACCTTACACTACCTAAAGAATTCTGAAGAGACCGAAACAAGTGGAAATCTGAGGGCGCAACGTCAGGGCTATATGGTGGGTGCATCAACACTTCCCAACCAAGCTCTCTCAATTTTTGCTGATTGGCCAAAGAAGTGTGTGGTCTGGCGTTATCGTGATGAAAGACTACACCCTTTCTATTGATCAATTCCGAGCGTTTTTTCTCAATTTCTTGCTTTAGTCTCATCAGCTGTTGGCAGTAGAGATCCGAATCGATGGTTTTGCCCGGCGGTAAAAGCTCATAATGAACGATGCTCTTCCAATCCCACCATACACACAACATCACATGATTGCGCGTTAATCCGGGTTTCGCCACAGTCTCTGGAGCTGGGCCACACTTAGACCATGATCTTTTCCGCGCGTTCTTGTCGTAAGTGATCCACTTCTCATCAAAAGTGATCAATCTTTTCAAAAATCGTTCGATTTCATTGCGTTTTAATAGAGAATCGCAAACGAGTACACGGTGCATTAGGTTTCTTTCAGTGACTTCGTGTGGTACCCAAATATCGAGATTTTTGTCAATCCAGACTTTTTCAAATGAGTCAAAACTGTTTTGTGGTCAATGCCAGGTTCATCAGCAATGTCGTAACTACTTATATACCGATCTTGCTGCACTTTTTCACAAATGGCAACAACTTTATCGGTAACAAGGCGACCGGAGCGAACTGCATCTTTAACATTAAGATTTCCTGTCTGAAAACGCTTAAACCAACTTTGTGCTACTCTTACTGACACTGCATTAGTTCCATAAACGGCACAAATTGTTTTCGCGGCTTGTGTCGCATTTTTTCCTTTTTTGTAATAAAACTTTAAAATGTATCGAATATCTTCGTTAGATTCACTCATTTTCTTGGACAGAAAAACAATTGAAAAATGGCAGGAAACAGTTTTTTATTTCTTTTTTTTTAGTGGTATCATAACCATCCAGGTACAAACAGTTCAATCAAAGATATTGAATCACAACTTCATACATACAAAATACGAAAAGACTTTCTCCCCGACCTATTATATTATAATATAGTTTTCTACCGTTCCAGAAAAATCAGTGTTGATCAAAATAAAAAAGAATGGGAGATTTAAAAGAACGTCAAGATGATCGTCATCTGTTTTCTTAAAGTCCTCTATATATGAGACAAGAACTGTCTTCTTGCCAAGTTTTGTTTTATAGAAAAAAGGCGACAGGCCATCATACAGACCGCCCGATGGTAAGTGGATACTGTTGTCCATAGACAATTACGATACATGCCAACATCAGTCCAGAATGACAAACATTGGCACGCCCCCGGATGCGTTGCCCACCTTTACAGATTAAGGTATGGTTTGGAAGTAGGGGTGGAGACAATGGGAAGGAAATGGGCTCTGGCATATCTCATTCACTATCGAAACACGTAGGTACATTGGGGAAATACGATAAAGTAGGAAATGAAATACATTTAAAGGTAGTCTTCTGTGAGAGAAGGATAACGTTGCCAGTCAAGTGCGCCCATCGGCCGTAGCCGATGGGCGTAATCGGCCGTAGCCGTAGCCGTAGCCAACACACTTGCATTCCCAGGGAATGCAAGTGTGTCATTTTTAACGTAGAATAATTACTATATATCGTGCAAGAAAGAGCTACTTTTGATTAAAATGAAAAATAGACTATATAATTCTGATGTCTTGCACAATAATAAAATATTGGAAGAAATACAATAAAAAAATAATCAATTATAATAATAACTATGCAAAATGCAGTCAAATATATGGCTTAACCATTCAAAATCGCCTTCGGATCTTGTTTGTTCTTTGCCTAAGCTGTAATTACGGCGGCGCCTTGTTAACTTTTTCGTTGTTGCTCAGGCTTTAAATTAAATGAGAATCGTCAGTCCGTCATCGGACTTCGACCGCAACATACAGTTATTAACAATTCCGGTACAGAAAATATTTTACTTCCACCTTCTTATTAAACTTGTTTTTAGGGTATTTCTGTTCTAGCTTCACGCGTCAGTGAGAGCATAATGGAGATGTGTCGGCGAGTACAATTTTTAGGCAGTGTCCGTGAGCAACTATAGCGTCAAGGCCTATTTTAGAGATATAAACAAATGTTTCTACAAGCCTCTTTGCAACACAAGATCTTCCGCTCTCATCATCAAGCCACTACCAGCGAATTTTTATTCGCATAACACTTATTATGTTTGGATAATAATTATGTACATTGCATATTTATTATTGAATTTATTGATTCGTATTCTATGAATGTTATAATAAAGGGGTGCATATTTTAGTTCACATGGCAACACTGATTACTCACATTGATTACTCGTACTTACTGGTCCATACATTACCTACTATGTAAATACTGTACAAAAGAAAATTTTGAGTAGGTTTTACAACATAATGCCGGTGTTAAAAATCATTCTCACTTCATAATTAAAAATCACAATTGTACTTGATGAGTACATTATAAATGAAGCAGTATCCACATTACAAGTATTATGACCGAAGCTATAGTATTCTCTATATGACTGGTATTATTAGATTTACCTGTTGGTGATTTAATGACTGTTCAATATTTACGATTAATTTAAGATTGTCTACGACTAAATTAAGTTGCCTAATTGTCTACTTATTGTTTAACTTACTTAAGTGTTTTAATACTTCAAGAAGTACAATAAAAGTAAGCATATAGTATAAAGAGAAATGTCCTGAGTGGTTCATCAACGCAGAATCGAAACCGCTAAAGCTAGTAAGATGGAATTTACACAGTAGATAGTTTAAATGATGTCAGTAACCACTAAGGAAGGATTTTTATTTGAAAGAAGGCAATTAAGACAAGATTTTCTATTAAGAATCTGTATTTCAAAAACCAATTATTTTCAAAACAAAATCCACGCGTGCGACTAAAAGTTGGACTTCACAAATTTATTATATTTCTTAAACCTAAACAACATTTTTTAATAACGACAAATTTTATTGAATTGTTTTTGTCATATCCACACTATTATCGTCGTTATAACTTTATATTTTTTGGTCTCTGTTTAACCCATATTCGTGTGGCGTCGTTACCCGAGGCGCGCCGGCGAGGGCGCACAATTATGTAATTACGTGTTAGGAGATCTGTTTTTATCACGTCCACCCTTGTCTATCGGACGATAATTGACCTCTTGTTTTGTCGGTAATTCCGCGTTATTACACGTCCCAATTCGTGTGAGAAAAAACGGTGTTAACATATGGTGTTGCATGGAAAATATGCATGGTCTAAACTGAAAGTCAATATAAATGAATATGTTTGGAAAATATTAATATACTCAAGTTAAAGAATTATATTTATAATAATAAATTACAGATCATATTATATCATAATTAAGATTGTTTAATCATTATCCGTCACGGTTGAATTAAAAATAAAAACACGTTACATTTTACACACATATATAAATCGTAACTAGACCTTTTATCGTCTACTGCTGGACATGGACCTTCTCGTGCACATTGTCTCGTGCATGGGGGATGTATGGCTTTAATACGCCACGGTGCAGTGGTCAAGCGGGTTTATGACCCCACTCTTTAGAGGTTATGTATCATATACGACTTTAGAATAGCACCGCGCGATCTCTCCCTGTGGGTGTCGTAAATGGCGACTAAGAGATAACGAAGCCGCTAGCTACCACAAGCCCTGAGAGACTACACCACTTACTAAACTAAGAAAGTCGCCGGTAGTGCGTGGATGAGAAATGCTGAAGACCGTGTGTGGTGGAGTCCTCGGGAGAGGCCTATATCCAGCAGTGGAGAGACACAGGCTGATGGTATGGTATGATTAGAGGTAATTACCACAAGGTAGATATAATATATAACAGTACCAAATAACAATAAACTTAAAAACAAATAAAAGAAAATTTAATAAATGATTAACAAACTTGCTTTCCATTAACTACACAAAAACTTTAATCAGTTACACCGCTATTCAGAACATTAACAAGCGTTTCACAAGAATTTCAAGTTTGTCTATACAAAGTAACTGCCAATTTAACATGTTGATAATACAAAAAGATAATTTGCAAACTCGAACAAAACGAGCATGAAGCTTTCATCAGTTTCGCGAATGCTTCAACGGCTTGTTAAGAAAATATCGATAATTCTGTATAGGCACGAGGTAATTTCGGTGACCATATGGCGTTAACAATGGGGCAGGGTCAATAACATGTGTATGCATCCAGTCAGTGGGACGTCCCACTTACCCGCGACGATCCGATAGCCGGTGGAATAATATAGAGCGGTTATACCTACTATGCCAATTGTTATTACGTGCGTGTCACGTAATCTTCTTTTAGCTTTGGTGTTTCTATTTAGGAGGTAGTTTGACAAATGAAGGTTAAGACTGCCAAAGCGCTGCAATTAAAAAAATAGTTATCACTAAAAATGGCTGCAAAAATTTATGTGATAACCTGATAACTATTATTGTTTTCTTGTTCCCCGCGCTTATTCAACCTCAGGTTTCATTTGCCAGACTCTATTGGCTTCTATTACCTATTTCAATGACTTGCGGAAAACAACTCATTTTATCTTATATTATTTAAAGATAATAATTAATATAATAATAGACACTACTCAAAAAATTAATCTTTTGAAAGCATCTCATTACACTGTTTAAACTAAATTGAAATTACGACTTTTTAAATACCTAAAATAGTAAGGACTATAGAATTCAATTTAAAATAAAGGACTATAGACTATATTCAATAGAATAACTGACAAAAAGCTTTTAAATGTCGTGAAAAAGGAGCTAAGTAATTAAATTTTCCAACATTGTCTATGTTGTAGTCTAAAAACAAATAATCAGTAATATTCGAAAATAATTACGGCTATTGAATTAGATTAAATTATTATATATTATAGCAATGGCATTCTAAAAAATAATGCTTTTTATTAAAAAAGTACTTCTTTTCTGTTGGCTTATTTTAACTTCTCTATATTATATACTTCCTTGAGGAGTCGATTATAGCAGGTCCAATCAAAAAAACATTTTTTATAATAAAATTTGACCGGACGTGGGTAATATACGTTACGAAATCGTTGCTGTAGGAGTAATAGTGTATAAAATAATGGATTGTTTTTAAATTTATGAAATAGGCAAAGACAAACAAATCGATACATGTACTTGAAGAAATACTTGTACATACATGAATTGTTTACTTACACATAATGGACTAGTTTCGTTATTCTGTTTCCTGGCAAGTTTATTAATTAAAATATACCTTATGTAATTTCTTCTGGATAAAAATCAAAAGTACATAGTTTCGGTAAAACGGCTATAAAACCATACCATAATTATATTTTTACCATCCTGAAAACGACATTTCTTCATAAAAACTGGATGGTTCTGGAATAATAAAAATCACAATGATAATTATTTATTTTATAGAACAGATGGTAATAATAATAAGTTGAAAATTTAAACAAAAGTTTAAGTGTGTCATAAAAAATGGCATGTAAACCTTAAATGTAACATGCTTAGGTGTATTAAGCGTATATTAACGTATATTGTTATATTTTATTATTGTTATATGTTGTATCTATTTGTTATATGTTATATTTTATTGTTATATTTCAGTTTAATTGCCATACATGTATGAGAATAATTCCAAGCTAAAGATAATCGTGTTCTATTTTTTTTTCTTTTAGTTTCTTTATTAATTGGAATAAAATAACAAGAGACAAAACCCTCCAAGGGCTGAAAAGAATGCATATTTTCGAAAAGATGTACGTAAGCATTTACAACATTATTGGGTAAGTTAGCTATACACTTAATGCTTTGCAGGAAAAAGGGAGAAAAAAACAAGAAATATCTTTTCCCGTTATAACACAAATTCGTAGGTATAACTCAAAATATTCATAGAGCTTATTCTCTCGAGAAGCTGGCGACTTGATGAAATGTGTACAAAGACATGTTTATAGCATTGTTTGTTGTTTCATCTCTTATTTAATGTTTTTTTCCATAAAAGTACGTAATGACATGTACAATTTGTGTTTTATTGGCATTGTTTCTGATATGTCTGTGAATATCTTAAGATTTATAATGTATCGTTTCTTTTGTTATTCAATACTTCAAAGTAGTTTCGTCAGTGAGTATAATAATGATCTCTTCTTTATATAGTCTCTAGAACTTTACTCTAAGGAGGGAGATGGTGCACGCTGCAATCCCACACCCGCTGTGCATACTCGACTGGTCCAGTTACCCCTTTGTCACAGAACACGTACTAAAACGTAAAACGTACTTCATTTCCCACCTATTTATCCTATTCACCCAATGTACCTACGTACGTATTTAGTTAGTGGGTTCGTTAGTGATGCCAGAATCCTTTCCCATCCCATCCCATACTATCCCTCTCTATTTTCTCAACTCTTTCTCCAAATCAATTCCTAAATCACCAAAAGTAGCCCATCCGGAAGCGTACCGACGTTTGTCATTCTGGGCTAATGTTGGCATGTATCGCCGATATCCATGGGCGACAGTATCCACTATCAGCAAATGGACTGTGTGCTCATCTACCGCCTTCTTTATATAAACAAAAAACTCTCTAGAAGATTCATAAATATTTATGAATACAAATAGGTACCTATCTACCTAAGTCTTAGAATAACGAAGTAAGAACATCGTAAGATTAAAAAGAAAATGTGAAAACATATAGTGACAGTTGTTAAATATTGTTACGAAATATGTGATCGAAAGTCAATTCTAGGAAATACCAAAGTTGAGATAAAAAACAAGGGTTGTGCCGACGCAGTAATAACGCCATTTTGCTGGGATTTCCGCGAAAAAAATTGACGTAATTTTAAAAAGAAAAACTGCGAGCCATAAAACAACCGCTGTCTAGTGACCGGACTCAGTAGGTTAGTGGGTTACAAGGTTCTGAAGGAAGGACCTTTGGAAAAATATGCATATTTTACATGATCCTTCTCCTATAAATATTAAAGGATCTTTCGATGCTCGGACGTTCGCTGAAAGTGTATACCGCGAATCAAAAATAGGTTAGTTGCTGACTGCTAATAACGTGAGTGTCGTGAATAAATATATCACATGTATAATTTTGTGATAAAAAATTTGATGCTTCTACCAATATGTCGTATCAGTTTTGATGTACCTACAGTCAGTAACAGGTCAACCTGGGGCATCTTAATGCACTATTAAGCCTAGAATCTAATGGTTTTGAGTATATTAGCGTGTTGCTGTCTGTATGTTGCCGAAACTTGCATTCTTAGGGTAGGCTGGATTCGTAAGTTTAAAGTCGCTCCTCAAATAATAGCAAGAGTTGTTTGTTCGCTGGTCAAAATCAGATACGAAGAAATTCAACAAATAATTAAAAATTTCCAACGTAACTCAAGGAATCGGGAAGCTAAAGTAGCAATAGGCAGGTCATTTTCATTACAGTACCTATAATAATAATCGATGGCATTAAAGTATTGGCCAAGCGAACGCTCACACAATTACAAACTTTTTTACATTCGTAAACGATTCATTCGGTAATTTTAAAGTTAATTTTCGTTGCTCTAACTGTGAGGTTTGTTTTTCAACGCTATGTTTGCGATTGGCGTTACATAACCGACTATTGAATATGTTGATAATGAACAGCAAACCAGTCTATATTTATGCTCGATTGACCGATACTTTAGATGAGTCCTCAAATTAAAGCCATATATATGGAAAATGTAGCTTGGGGTCGACCTACAACCAATTATGTGGATTGACAACTAAAGAAAATTTATCTGTAATGCCTAACCTAGAAGAGTGGAAAGATTGAGTATGGTAGCGGTCCTTGGAAGAGTCTATATCTAACAGTGAAGAGATAGACTGATAATATGGTATGGTATTCTGTATGCACCTTCTATTGCTGAACATTTTCGGCGGCAATACATGTCACCTTTTATGGTAGCTGGGTTGACCCGTTCCCCGTGGTATAACTTCAATGTCTAACTACTTGTCCCTATGCGAACGGGTCCCTGGGTTGGTTCGATCTACTGATCCTGAAATGGTAGTTATTTATTTTATTATTTATTCATTAATATAAACTCATACACAACACATTTTCTTATAAATCATTTGGGATCCATATACCAGTGGTTTATGGATCCAAACCTTTTTTATTGGGTACTTCTTACTCCTTGTCTAATGAGACGTGTTTCTTATGGTGTTAGGATTTATACTTTATGAAAAAACAAATTTTGAAATTGATTGAAAATGGATCAGAAGTACATATCAGTGTATAAAATAAAAAAATACTAATAGTGCGTCTAAACATTCCCCTTATTTATAAACGCTGTCTAAATTGGCATGTACCACGGATGCCCACGGACGACAATATCCATTTATCACCGGGTGGACTGGAAGCTCATCTGCCGCCTTCTTCCTTAAAAATATATATATTGTTACCTAATAAAAGTAATTAGGCATTTGTTAAATTTAAATAGTATCTATGAAAAAGGCGGCATCAGTGCATTACGATGTTTAACGAAAGTAGTTACAGAAACCGCTATCTTTTCACATGTTAAGTCTCAGTCGCAATCTGTCTAATTACTCTGTCTTAGCACCTGCAATTTCCAGTAAACGAGCTGCCAGCCATAAATTATTCATATTATCCACATCGGCTGCTAATTCCGCCATCAAACAAAAGGCAGAGCAGTTAAACAGTTCAGAGGGCTCAAGAATCGAATAATTCCAACGGCTGGTAATCCCTACATAAATCTCAGTCACCGCCTCCAAAAGGCATAAAACTCTCGTTTAATTTACCGCTAAAGATAATGATACGATTGCAAATTATCCGTGCACGGCCTCACGGTGCCTCTGAACCGCTGTTTATCTTGAATCACCCCTACTTTTTCCCTCTTTCACCCCTTTCCTGCACCCAAGATTAGGGTACCTAAATTACGGGTGAACTTTTAAAAATGTTTTCCTAACTGACGTTAATGCAAACAAATTGCTGGTTGCTGTAATTAAATTACCCTATACAAATATACTGGAAGAATGTAAACTAATTATATACAATAGTTTTAATTAATAAAAGTTGGTGCTTTAGTTTACTTTCTGATTTAATGAAATTAAACTATGCTGTTTGTTAAACTATGAATATTTTTACTTCATACATATATTCTTATAGGATATTTTATTAGAAGAGAGATATTTAAAAAAATTCCAACATAAAAAGGTTTATACTACGGGTAAATTTATGTTTCATTCCACCATGAAACATTTTATATACGAGTATATATAGTGTCTTAATTGTCTTCAAACGTCTTCCTTCTATTGTCTTCTAAGTCGTCAAACTGAGTGAGCTAACCCTTTTACTTGTTTGCTAAAATAAACTACACTACGCCGCTACCATAGATTATACATCATTTTTTTTAAAATAAAAATAATTCCAGTTACAATTACTAGTCGGCACAGGAAACGTAAATAAGCATTTATATTTGCTAAAACTGTAATTGTATTGCTGCATGCCGTAATACAATAACAATTTTAAATAAATTAATAGTTAGACCTCGTATCCTCAAACTAGATCAAACCTGGATGAAGGGTTAGCGTACTCCTTGGATTATGTAACACGATAAACATAAATGCTTTGTTTTGCATTGACAATCGCTCATTTCGATCGATTAAACCCTCCAACATTCAAAGTAAAAGTTAAATCAGAGTACAAAAATAGCCATTACGCTTTACCAACAAACAGACCCTCCATTCCTTGCACCCAGCTATATCTTTACTGTCAGGCACCCCACGGCAACCGGAATTATGCGGCCTCACGCCGTCGGATTCTTTAACCCTTCCAACCTTACCCATGATTTTGCTTATCTCGTGTCGAGATCGGGAAATTTAAATACGATTTTGGCGGACTCACCCCAAGATTACTCGTTTTGCTTGTAGACGAAAATTTAGGATCCCGCCGCAATGTCTTGAGTATTTTTAAATTGTTGAGTGAACAGATTTTAAACCCTTCATTTTTCTCTTAGAGCTTACGATTTTTGTATACAAGACTTAAGATATATATGCATTTATGTTTATTTGAATTGTTGAATAGCTGCTCTGGAAGCTGAGTGAATATAAAATTACTGGAAGAATGGTTTATTTAACAAATATTAGAAACCTTAACCATTCGAGCGATTGATGTTTGACCTTTTATTATTTTATTATTCTTTTGTATTTTTTTTAAATAGTTCGCGACAAAGAGTCCGCAAAGATTGATTTATTAAAACACCATATGCCCTACAAAATTTACTCCCATATATATAAATAACCCCATAATCGTATATGAATGAAATATATAAACTCGACTCAATTGCATTTTGATTTCTAACAAATGCATGGAATTTTCTTGAATAGTAAACCTCTAATAAGTACGAGTACAATTAACTGTACTTCTAATAAGTGCATCTTTTTTCGTAATTATCATTCCTCACTGAATCTTTTCAACATTAATTCGTACGTATACTTAGAACGTAATAATTACTTTCTTTTTTATTTATTGCCGTGTTAAGTTTCAACGATAATGGTCGCTTGTAATAAATTATTAATTATTGCGTTGAAATAAGCGACAACGTTGCGGTTATTATTTAATTTTACCGGTATTCATGAGCAACATTTGGACGCCATAGCGTACATCGTGCAAAGATTAACATCAAACCTTCAGACAATTCACACAGCTCATATTTTTATACAAGTGGATTTTATTTTCATAGACATTATTTTGCTATAAAATTATTATTGGAATTTTAAAATAAAAAATGTCAGTATAAATGAACAGGTATCGACTCATAGAAATGCATCTATCTCTTACGATTTAGAAGGATTTATATATATATATTATATGTATATTTATATGTATGGATTTATATATAATAGAGGTTAAAGTATGAAATTGCCGTTTTATATTAGGGGTTAAAGTATGAAATTGCCGATTTGTACTGAAAAATTAAACCTCGTAATAACGCTGAATTGAAGGAGATGGTGGAAGCCGATCCGAGTCAAACTACCCAGGAATTAGCGGCATGGTTTAACGTTACCTTACCTCCAATATTGACTCATTTGCATCAAATCAATAAGATAAAAAAATATGAAAAATGGGTACCTCATGATTTGACTGATCTGCAGAAAGAAACGCGTGTTGAAACTTGCGTTGCCTTGTTGAATCGGTACAGAAATGAAGGAATATTGGATCGAATTGTGACATGTGACGAAAAGTGGATTCTTTATGATAAGCGAAAGCGAAAAATGCAATGGTTGACCCCAGGTCAAACGCCGCGACAGTGCCCTAAAGCAAAGCTTACTAATAAAAAGGCAATGGTAACTGTTTGGTGGTCTATTCATGGTGTTATTCACTATAGCTTTCTCAGGTCTGGTCAAGCAACAACAGCAGATGTTTACTGTGCCGAACTTCGAACAATGATGGCGAAACTAGCAGTGAAACAGCCCCGACTCGTGAATCGATCTTCACCATTATTGCTCCATGATAACGCAAGACCTCACACTGCACGAGAAACCGTTGTAACTCTACAGGAGCTGCAGTTAGAAACCATACGTTAGACTCCGTACTCGCCAGACCTTGCTCCAACGGACTACCATTTTTTTCGTGATTTGGACAATTTTCTACGTGGTAAAAAATTTTCTTCCCAAGAGGCAGTACAAAATGCTTTCACACAGTTTGTCGAATCTACATACCCAGAGTTCTATCGCAAAGGCATAAATGAACTTCTGATTAGATGGCAACAATGTATAGATAATGAGGGTAAATATTTTGATTAAATAAATATATTACATTTTATAAAAAAACGAGTTTTAATTTTTCAGTACAAATCGGCAATTTAACCCCTTTACTAACTGTGATTTTCTATTCACAAACTTAATAATCTATTAATTATTTTAAAATTATAATTAATTTCATAATTTCACCATTTAAAGTAATAATCAAAATTTAAGAATATTAATAGGTTATTAAAAAATAGTATATTTATACATTCAACCAATATAAAAAGGCATATTAAAATTCGGTCACGTTTTAATCATGTTTTAGTTATTTATTTTTATTTATTTATTTACATGTTATTGTTTTAACAAAAGGCGGACTTAATGCTAAAGAGCATTTTCTCCCAACCAATCTTGGGGCTATGTTGTGATGATGTGGTAGGTGCAAGTGAACAACAATGTATCAAACAAAATTAGAAATTAATGACATATACATAAAATATACATACATATATGCATATCAAATAAAATGAAATATTATATATATTGAAATAATTGATTAATACGTAGATACATATAATCAGATACACTATGCAAAGAAAAAAACTAACCTGTGTCTATTTGGAGGAGGTCTATTTCTTTCAACCTCCTCTTAAAACTATCCCGAAATGGAGCCTGTCTGATTTTGACTGTAAGTTCGTTCCGGAGTCCGTGGTGGCCTACACGGCGCAAGATTATATTATTATTACTCGATTTCAAGTTCAAACCTTCTTTTTATCATCTGTTTTTCCATTAATCTATGATAAACATGCACCCGTATACCATAGCGCGATTATGCGGTCGGGTATCTATATTGTTACCCCTGTAATTATGGCGTAATATACTGCAAGTTCCCCTATTTGCATGTTTGCACGTTATATTAATTTATATTACCGTAGACTTTGTTCCCAGTTCAACAGACCGTGCTGAAGTTACGCATGCCATTAAAAATGGCCATAAACCAATTTTATATCTGTGACAAGTGGTGATATAGTTTTTATCATTGTATATGCACTGTAAAAACACTAGTATATGTGTAGCTCAAAATAAACATCCACCGTGTAGTGTCTGTCGGCTGGCTTTAGAATAGCTGTTCCCTTGGGTATCGTAAAAGGCGAATATAGGACAACAACGCCGCTGCTACAAGCCCTGAGGAACTACACCACTTCTAAAAGAATGGACTCCGTAACCAGCATGACCAGCGTGACGTTTAAAGGTCATAACATTTATCATGCACAATACAATGTTCTTGTGCATGATAAAAAATGCACATGTACAGCACTTGCAACTAAAATGACCAGTTATTCTTACGGTATATCATGTACATTTTCTGCATGTTTATCCCCCCTTCGATATAAAGTAAACAAAAACATATCTTAGTAACACACAAGTCACGTTTATAATAAAAATAAATCATACTATTAGTGGTGATTGGAACACAGAAAACATTTCACGACTCCATTCAACCTGTCGGACAGTTGTAACCGATGTTAGGGGACATCGATATCTGTCGGATGGGATGGCATAAAAAACGGGCATTACAAACGAACCGCGGGCCTATTGAGAATCGTACGGCAAATGACACCATTAAGTTCAATAATATACCGCGCGGGGAATAGAAGGTATGAAGCGAAAGATTTGTATGGACTGATTTTGATAACTTCATTTTTATTGACATATACTTTCTTAATATAAAAAAATTAAAAGAAAACGTTTTATAATTTTTACTTTCATTTTTACCACACGCCTTGTCGCCAAAATGCGATTCATTCGTCCTTTCTTAACAAAGAGTGGTTACTTACAGTACGGCCTATAAATCTTTCAAAACCAATTCTCGCGAGATCGAAAGATGTATAATGAACTGTAATCTGGGGTTTGTCATGGAGGCTTTTCAAGAAAGCGTCAAATAAGATTCTGCAAAATCCCCTTGTTATTTTAGCTTTGGAAACGTGAATTTCGGGAAAAATCCCTTACAATATGTAATTAAAAAGCGTTTCATATAGCATTAATGTAAATGTATTCTTCCCACCATAATCCCTACGACTAAGACTGACTACTCAAATACTCTGGATAGGAAGTCTAAAAATTACAATAAATACAAAAATAGAACTATACTCGGAGTTCTTTACGGGGAAAATTTAAATATCTACAAAGAAGTAAAGTTACACACATATCACACATACACACTCAGAAAATTACAAAGCTGAAGTGGCAATGGACAGGACAGTAGATTAATCCTTCAATGGTAACCACGTGGTTAGATAGTATTGAAGACTTCGTCCACCCCTGACTAGAAGGCATCCCACACTATACTGCAGTGATAAAAATGTATGATGAGAAAGGTAATGAGAGTAAAAACAGAAGATGGTAATTACTAAAAAAAAAACTAAAAAATGATGAGAAATAATAAACGGAACGAGTGTGACGTCGAGCCTTGGGAGAGGTCTTCATCCACCAGTTGATAAACACTGGTGGGCTGTAAGATAGGGTAGTTAAATAGTGGGATAGTGGTTCCCATCCCATCCTATACTATCCCTCCTCATTTTCCCAACCCATTCCTATATCTAGAAAGGTAGGCAGCTCGTCTGCGGGCATGCCAACATTTGGCATTCTGGAGTGATGTTGGCTTGGCTTGCCGTCCGTGAACGACACTATCAACTTACCATTAGGTGGACTTTATGCTCGTGTGCACGTTTTTTCCATATTAGAAAAAAAAAGTACAACAAATGAAGTTGTTTCGTTAAATTATTATATTAAAGTAGCAAGACGTATCTATGTTGTCCTCCATTAAAATCAATACAACGCAAACGCCACAAAGCATTTGGTCAATGAATAAAGTAACAACGTTAATGTGACGGGATTAACGCGATATTGTCGCACGTGCGACCATAATTGAATTGTTCTGAATCATTCCACGTAAATATTCATTCATCGCGACAATTTCATTTTCAGCAAAAAACGGTTGCAGGTTGAAGATATGTAGATTAAAGATCATTCTTTAACATTAACCTGCATTTTAACCTATATTCATATGAAACACATCGCATACTGCTTACAATACACATTAAATAAACCGGTTAAATATATGTAACAATAAACATATTTACTTATTAACAACAAAACGTCAAAGTAAACGTGAACTGATATTATATAAACGAGTACAAAACTTATAAGAATATTGCAACCGATACAAATGCAACCCACCCTTTCAGAATTCACTGCTTTACAATGGCCTACTCAGACACATTGTCTTGTGCATGAAGGACAAAACAGCACGCTGGCCAAGCGGTATGGCGAGTCCACTCTTTTAGAGGTGATGGAGTTCCTCGGCGATTGTGGTGGCGGCTTTGTTATCCCTAAGTCGACTTTTACGACCACCCGCGGGAAGAGAATCCCTTCTGTTATTCTGAGAAATATAAAGTGCTGATAAAGAAAGTCAGTGTATAACAATAATAACTGTAATTGCATACTTGACGATATTTCTATTGCGCATTTCATTGAACAAACTTTGCATTCCATCAAATGAGGGAAGCGAGACAGCATAGACTCGATGCATCTCATTCCATCTCGTTCTACAACCTCTGGATAAGGAAAAGGAAACGAAATGATTGGAATTCAATGAGATGGAAACGAATTCAATTGAATTCAACGGATTCAACGGATTGGAATTCAATGGTGGGAAGGGAAGGGAGGAGAAGGAAAGGGAAACGGTCTCTCATTCCCAAAAACACGTTGGTACATTTCAACGCAGTATTCTGTTAAAGTGGTGTAAATCGGTTAGTTGTATGCACCCAGTGAACTGTAGGATGTAACATCTCCCTCCCCCCAAACAAGTGTAAAGGTTTAAGGTTAAACAGGTTTTACATACATTTTTCTCACATTCGTTAAACACAAATTAAAAAAATATATATTGCATATATTTGTCATCTGACCCATGACACTAGCTCACTTGTATTCCTGTCACCGCGTTCTTAATTGAACTAATGAAGATATACGTCCCACTGACATTTTACGTTTAAACGCGATAAAAACTACGTTAAATCGGCATGATTTTTATCTTACCTCTTTGTTAATAGATGTCTGTAATTAAGTGCTATCAACAACACGCGATTTTAGTATGTACGGAATTAATCACGTCAGGATAAGAACTTAAGCCGATCAGAATTAAATTAAAAAAAAAGACATTTATAAACATTATAAATGACATACTTACATTTTTTATAAATAAAAATTATTTGCATATATGAATGGTATATTAGCTACGTGGTATTACATATATACATACGACATGTGCCGTGTGGTGTCGGCGAGCTACAGAATAGCACCACCCCGTCTCTTCCCGTGGATGTCGTTAATGGCGACTAGGCGATAGCAATGCGGCTACCATGAACCCCGAGGAACTACACTTCGTTTGGCCAGCGCAGCGTTTTGAGGCTTTACAACGCTCATGTCATACACGACACAACGCGCATAAGGTTAGCCCATGTCCAACATCCAATACTGAAAGGGTTATTTGATTATTGACAGGATTCACAATGTATTCGTACATACATATCATCTTTAACAAGCAGTATTAAATGATCAAGTCGCGAGAACACAGATGATCCCGTTGCATCGAAGTGACAGGTATTCGGAAAGATGATCACCCCTTATAAAATAGATAAGAAACCATAAATAATAGTAGAAATATTAAGTCTCTTTTGTAAGATATAAAACAGTAAATATATGAATTTTATGAAAGACATCTACATAAATTATTAGGACAGGGAGCAGTTTGTCAAAGTCTACCTTATAAGCCTCAAAAGTGGGTCAAAGGTTGAACGAGGACTACATCTAATAACTTCAAATAAGTTTCTTCAAAGTTTAAGCAGGCACAGGAATAATATCCACATTAATATTAATAGTTGCCAAAATCGACAATCTTTTTGTGTCGATCGGATCAACTACGAAAGTTTTAGAATGGGATTTAGGTAGAACTTCGAAATCACTTCGCTATTCTTTGATTTATAGTCTCTGTGCTTCATAAAAGTCAATATTGATCAAAGTTGAATTTGATAAAAATTATCAACTATTTTCTTGTTGTCAGACGGCGTTTAGAAAGTTTGACCTTCAAACAGGGATTAGGATACATTATCCAGGCTCCAAACTTGCTAATATCATGATAAGATTAATCTTGGCGTTAAGTATAACTATAAATTGTCGGAGTAATTTATGCCACAAAGTGTGGTAATTCGATTTTAACGTTCACTTTAAATTGTTAGAGAAAATATTAAGTTATATTTAAATGTGACCTATTAAAAATAAAAGTTAAAAACGAAACGTTGTTGCATTTTTCACGTGTAGGTATTCATTTCTATTTTAATTATCATCAAAATTATCATTAAAATTATGTTAAGAAACAATTTATTGCAGAGACAAGACCTCTTAAAGTGGCTTAGATCGTATTATTTGTTTAAATTTATTTGTTTCAGAATGTATTAAAATATACTCGTATTACACATTATTAAGAGGCAAATTATATTCATATTTTAACACTGTATTTGACAGTATTTTAACAACAGTCTGTTTTATCACTGTACAACAATGTAGAATGGTGATGGCCAAGGGATATTTATATTCGAATCACATTCATGTAATCGTGAGTTCAAATCCTTGGCCCGTACGACTGAGTTCCTACTTAAGTACTAATATTTAAAAAAAATCACTAGCTCGGTGGCGAAAGAAAACATCCCGAGAAAACCCGAATACTGCAAAAAAAAAAATTGGAACATGTTATCCACCAATCCGCACTGGGCCCACGTGGTGGATTACGGCCCGAAAGCCCCCAGTGATTTACTAGGGGAGGCCTGTGCCCTGCAGCTAGCTCACTTCAGGGCACAGGCCTCAACCTTATAGACTACAAATACAACAGTCTGTTAAAAATAACTATTTACTAATTAATTAATCACAAAAATTAATTAAATAAAATGAAAACAAAAATAAAGATGTCGATAATAATAATACAAGTTAAAAGGTAAAAAGAAATATCTATTATTATTTACTAAACATTTTTCATAACAGATTTTCAACTTTTTATGAAGTAGGTATTATTTAAATAAATAGAGATAAGTAAGTCAGATTAGCTAACTAACATAATACGATTACTAGGGCCGATAATACAAATCTGTGTTCAAAATCAACTCCCAACCTCCCTCATGGAAGGCGAAATATGGCGAATATGTAGCAATATTTGTATTGTTCCCAGTGAATGTTCTAGTACAAACAGTGGGTTGTTATGACAAAACGCACGATGCTGCAAAATAAACAAAGTTCCAAATTAACTAGTATATTTTATCATTATTACAATATATTTAAAGTAAGGTTCGGAGCCACTAGTCACAGTTAAGCTTAAGCCGGTTACTTCCCTCCCTATTTTCTGATGGAGATTTATGTCAGGGGATCAAAAGTTTCCAACCCGCACACTACTCGTATAACGGCCACGCTTATTACGCATGTGTGTGAATTCGTGTACAGTCGTTTGCAAATTTGTTTCGGGAATATCCCACTATTTATGGACAATACCCTGTCAGTTCTAATAAATAGATAGCCTTCGGAACACATTCCATTAAGGCTGTAACGTTTACGGCAGTGATAGTTAATAATAAACCTGCAAACAAGCTATTGCAATGTCAATAACTTTTCATGAGTGTTAATTCATTTTCGCATTAAAGTTTTAATTATAACTGCTTTCACGGTCACGTCATTTTACGAGTTTTAATTTACGACGCTATGCGCGACTGTACATTATAAAAGCCAATAAACTGCAATAAAGTAACTAGAAGAGGCACTAAAATGTTTAACCATTGAATATGAAAACTCAGATAGAATCTTCGTTCGAAATGTAAAACATTTTTTTTAGTGAATAGATATTAGAATAAATTTGAAATTTGAATCTTCCACGCTTTACGTCGTTCTCTTTCACATCAGATCGGTGATAGCCTAGAGTGGAGTTCAAATCTTTGGATTGTACCACTAAGATACAAGTTAAATACGACTTTTAAAAAGTTACAATCTCGGCGATGAAGGAAAATATCGTGATGACCTCGCTGACGATATTCAACCTCGCGTGATCGAGAATTTAAAAAATCTGGTGCATGTATCCATCAATCAGTACCGGGCCCGCATGGTGGATTATGACCCAAAACCCCTAATGATGAACTATAGGAAGCCTGAGCCCTACTGTAAGACGGACGTTAGAGGCTGATATCGATTACTCCACGTCATTCACAACACACGTTTGTACAAATTCATGAAGTCTAATTGCCTATTCTAGTATTCCTATGTTTGTTTTTCATTAGTTTTTTTACGAACCTTGATTCGTGATAGCAACCCCACATATTTACCAACTCTGGTGCTATTTATTTATGTATGTGAGCGCTGTTTAATTATTATTGGGGGTGCTTTGATTCCTTCGCATTAAAACATTAAAACTGTCCCGTGTGCGAAACAGTCGCTTTATAAGTCGCATTGAGGCGGTTATACGTGTTATTTGTATTTTAACGCCAAAAAATAATTGATAGTTTGACCAAATAATATATTTTTTTCAACAATAATTTTAGTGTTATTTTATTACGTACCTACCTATATAAAAATATAATAACAGTAAAATATTCTAAAAAGTATATTAATGTTTTAAAAAGTATATTGATGACCGATTAGTACAGTTGGTAGTACCACTGCCTGCTGTGTAAAAGGTCCCGGGTTCTATTTCCAGTCTAAGTCCAGGCAAAGTCTGGACCGGTGTATTCGTTTTTGTATGTGTACGACACAGGGAATTCTAGTGTGAGCCATTGAGTTTTTTATGTAGGTACTAGTTTTTTCATTAATATTCATTTATTTATATTGAATAAAAAATATGTTTGAATATTTGTTCTAATATCTATATGTGTACCAGAGGCACAGAATTCATTTTACAGTTTTATAAGTCAATTTAAGAAAAATCCTTTATTATGTGATGGAAATAATTTTTTTACAACCTACTAGTGAGGTCCAAAAGTTTCTGACCTGACATATTTCTAGATGTCTAAAAAACCAAGTTATACGTCATTGTAATTGTCATTTATCCTGTT
Source organism: Sesia apiformis (assembly GCA_914767545.1). Lineage (NCBI taxonomy): Eukaryota > Metazoa > Arthropoda > Insecta > Lepidoptera > Sesiidae > Sesia > Sesia apiformis. Next base: position 7,623,644 of record OU611958.1, read on the forward strand.
AATTCGTGTATAATTTTTAGAGTTCAGCCCTTGTTAATTTTGATTCTCAGACTCTTAGAACAACAAAAAGTTGCAAAATGTTTAAAATGTTTGAACAGGAATATCGTTCCGCGATTAAGTTTCTTATAAAGGAAGGTCTTATACCCCGACCGATATCAAACAAAGGTTGGATAATGGTATATGGGTATTCTTCTCCATCATTTTCCATCATCAAAGATTGGTGTAGGCAATTTCGCTTCGGTCGACCTTTTGAGGCACTCAATCAAAACAATATCAAATTAGTGGAAGAAGAAGTTCTGAGCGACCAACTGCTAAAGACGGAAGAAATAGCAGCAATGACAGGGCTTTCAAAAACTATAGTCCTTCGTGTCTATCTTCATATGAATAAAGTTAGTGCGAGGTGGGTGCCAATTGCCAAAACTTCTTTCAAATGTGCAGCGAAGTGGTCGATCGAGGGGTTGAAACTATGGTTCTTTATTATGATCCTCTTTCCAAAAGGGAGTCCATGGAGTGGCGTCGTTCTGTTGAAGCACCGCCTAGAGACTCAGTCCACCAAAAAAATTATGGCTTGGATATTGTGAGATTGTCAAGGGACATTGCTTATAGACATAAAAGAACGCAATACTATGCTGACTGGAAGTTATTATGCTAAACTTATAGAGCAGCAATCAAGCAAAAACGTCGTGAAAAACTAAGCAAAGGTGTGCGACTTCTCCATGACAATGCACCCATCTACGCCGCGGCATTTGCGAAAGCTGCTGTTTCAAAGTGTGGTTTCACGGAATTTCGCCACCCTATAGTCCTGAATTGGCTCTCAGTGATTACTATCTGTTCTCAAAACTCTAGGCAGATTTAAGGGGTAGTAGATTTTCCACTGATGATGAAGTGACCGCTGCGATTTTGAAGCCCATTTTGAAGACAAATCTTCTAACTACTTTATACTGGGATGGAAATGCTAATTAAACGATCCGAAAAGTGTGTTCAAATAGACGGAAACTAATATTGAAAAATAAAAATAGTTTCATGAACTTGAGTGCCCTTTATCTTTATCAGGCCGGAAACTATTGAACTTCCCCTCGTATTTAAAGGTTTACAGAGTTCATACGTTGTAAATTAAAAAAACATAATTTAATTGATATGATAAGTCGATATTGTTTTATTAATTAAGACTTTGTCAATAAAGTAATCTGCACGTGACAGTATTCCTCGGATATACAGATTTACCGATATTTTTAATGTTTATTAATTTCGTTAACGTGTAAAACAAAATCCCCATCTTGTTTGTGTTACTTGCTCAAATAAATTTTTACTGAAGCACCAACACCGCTACAAAACTTCTATTTTCGCTTAACGAACCTCCATTTGAAACTGTGCAACACAAAACTTTGCTACAAAATTAGTTTTTGATGGACAGATATGTTATTCTTCGTGCTAGTTAGGCCGGCCACCGAAAATACCATGCTGTCATCAGTTCGGTAACTTTACACTGAAAACTTGCAGAGACTTTTATTATACACGGGAGTAGAACAAACTGCCGTCTATATTTGGGTATGCTGTTTTGAATAATGCTACGTGTGATTTAGCATACACGATATAAATCTTCATCAAAACGGTGTCAGTTACGTTTAGAAGTTCTATTACGTTTTTAAACACGTCACGTTAATTATTTATTTCGGAAACTTCAGAGCATAAATTACCGTAACTAGCTTTTCTTTCGTCCACCGCTACACATGGGCCTCCTCATGCACATTGTCTTGTGCATGACGAATGTATGACCTTAAAACACCAAGACTGTAAAGCCTAAACGGTGATTTTAAAGTGTTCAAACTATTTATTCGTTGCTCCAACTGAATAAATACATTTGTTCTACAACGTTATATTTGCGATTGGTGCTGCGTAACTGCTTATAAGTCTATACCTAATGAGCTGCAAAGGAGTTTGTAATATTGATATTGTGAATTATAATTATAGATCATTAATAATTTAAACAGATTTACGACCTTGATTTTCTACTGCCTTTTCCTAAAATCTTTACAATGCCGAAAATGAAAAGTCTTTACCCGTCGATTTTTGTAGGTCGTGTCCCAATTATACTTCATATATGGGTAAACCAAGTCTTTTAATCCTGCTTAAAAATACGTTTCTCGATCAAAGCGAATGTTGGATGATAGCCAAGTTTCAATAGAGAGTCGAATTGACACAGAGGCCTTTTATTCTGCAGTTCATATTAGTACATATTTCATTTTTAAATACAAAAATAAAAGGAAAGCTTTGTCACATAAGAATGAGAATTAAGATCAAAATAGTTTATTATGTCAATAGGAATCAAAATGAATTACATGATTCTATTTGCATCTATAAAATTTAAAATACATCTATTTTTATCATGTTTTCAGGTTTCACATATATACACCAAGATTAGTCTAATGACGATTTTATATTATATAAATCTTGGTATTCCCGCCTAATTATCTGGACTATAGTGTCCAATGATAGTTATTGAGTGATGAATGACATGATTGATATTAAATAGATTTTTATTTGACGGAGATAATGAAATCCGGATTAACTTTTTTTGACAGTTGCTTTTTTTTAATTAATTTAATTCTGTTTTAGATAACATAAATGTGTCATTTGCATTATACTTGATGTAATTTTTTTTTTTTTATTGACTAGTGGGCGGACGAGCAAGCGGTCCCACGTGATGGTAAGTGTTACCGCCGCTATGGGCACCTGCAACACCAGGGGGAATGCGGGCGCGCCGCCGACCTTCATACTTATTATACTTCTTACATTGATGTGATTTCATTTGCAGGCCCTTATTTAGAGGTAGAATATTCTACCTCTAAATAAGGACATAAACGCCCATAAAGGCCTATTGTATTGCATTGCAATATTAACATATTATACATGTATCTACTTGTGATCAACAAATAAAAGATTTGATTTGTGTTGTTTAGAACACGGCTGTTAGGTATATATTTCTATTATATTAGGAAACGTTCCTAGAATTGACACAATTTAAATAAATAAATAAATAATAATTAATAAATCAAATTCGTTGATTAAGCGCAAAGTCTGAAACCTCAAACACAAGTAGCTATTAACATTCCACAATTTAACAATTCAAACAATTAAAATCACACAATCCAAAGGATTATAAATCACGACGCTCTTGATAAGTTACGCGGCCATTTATAACGTGCCGGACGACAGTGGAAACGCGCACAGACGTTCCGCACCGAGAGGCGCATAACTCACCAATACAGCTAGTTATGGCATAATAAATTTATTAGGTCAGTTAACTTGAATTTGTGGCATTACGGTCGATGACGCAATCGTCCAAGTGCAGTAGATTAATTTTGTTACTGCAGTATTCTTCTTCCTCTTCTTGCAGTGCCGTCATCTAACAAAAATTGGCAATCATCATAGCCATTTGTACTATTGGAGCTGAAGCACGGAATAGTGAATGAGTGCTCTTGCCATACCATTGGCGTAAGTTCTTTAGCCAGGATGTTCTTCGTCTTCCGGGCCTCCTCCCGCCTCTGATCTTCCCTTGTATTGGATTTTACACGTGTAATACTGTAGTATTACACACGCACAAAATCGGGAAAAATTATAAGAAATTAATATACTTTTTTTATGGTTAGAAGATAAAAATCCGGTGATAGCATATTCGACAGCCACATACATCAACATGTTACTTAAATAACGCAAACGCTAAAAATAGGTTTTTCAGTATAGAGAGTAGAATCGATTCTACCGGTAATTACAATAGATTTTATTTTTCATGATTTACAGTATTCTCGTATATCATTTATTTTGCGCGCGTCGCCCTAACCGCGAGTGAGCGCGCCCGGTTTGAGTATGAGCGCTACTAACGTTTTAGATAGGACAACAAAACCTTACATGTGTGTAACTTTTGATTTATTCCTTAAAATAATTTTATTTTCCGTTAGAACGGTTTTATATATTTTGAATTAATTGACATGTTGCAGATATTGCATTATTTCGGTGTACAGTGTATATCGGTAGATATCCAAAATGTTTGTATGAAATAGATTTTATTTACTTAAGTAAAAAAAATGGTAATATAATCTAAAAATAAATGCAATAATATTCATCGTAAAAGGAACATCGATATACAAATTTAGAAAATGGCAATCATATCCATAATTATGTTTTAGTGATTAAATTTTTTAAGTTCATGACTTATATAAATACCAGTATGTGTACAAAACACGAAAATCTAAAAACGAAATAAGTGCTCTTGTGGTTATGAAAATTAATTAAATGGCGACACCAATTACGTTAATTCTGCTCCGTCGTTCCTTGTAATTTTATAAAAAAAAAATATTCATACGATCTAATACGTCAAAAAAAAAATTAAACGATTTAGATTTGCCAGAGCCCATTCCCATCACATCCTATCCTATTTATTTCTATTTCTCAAATCCACTTTTTAATCTTAGGAAGGTAGACTGCATTCGGGGACGTGCCAATGTTTGTCATTCTGGATTGGTGTTGGCATGCATCGCAGATGTCCAAGGGCGACAGTTTCTACTTACCACCAGATGAACTGTATGCACGTCTGCCGTTTTCTTGCTATAAAAAAATGATTATTTACTCATGAACTCGTAGTCCGTTTGAACTATTGTAAATGTTTCATTGGAAGATCGTGTCATTTGTCAACATATGCAGACCAGCATTATACTCACAGATTGAAGCGGCTTAAGCGTTCCATTTCGCTGTGCAGTCAGAAGAGTCAATATACGAGTATACTAAAATACACTCAGAATAGTCCAGTTATAATGTCAGTTTAATAGAAATTGAATTCCTCTAGCATTTAATCCTAAGTTTGAAATCCTGTCAGAATTAGAATTATTTGACTGCAATTTGCTTCCACGCGATATATTTACTTTATCCACTCTATAAATAAAACAGGTCACACACTTTGCATTGAACTCATCTGTATAAGTTGGGTGTTTTATAGAGAGAATGGGACAGACGAGCAGACAGTCTAGTGATGCTAATATGTGTCAAAAATGACATAATGGCGACTGTCATGCCACTGGATGCGTACCTTTGGAGATTTAGGAGCGTATTTGGAAAAAATATTGGAGAAATAATGAAGGATTGGGAGTATAACGGGGTGATGAGTGTTCCTCATCCCGATACTCGATATTCACTACTCGAAGGGGCGTGATGGAATTTTTTTTTTGGATGGGAAATGGCTTATCTGGCGTATCTCACCTACTCCCGAAACATTTTAATTACATTTCACGGCGCTTTCTTTGTGTTTTCATATCCTGAATATTTTGTACCTGAGCCATGTTTTTAGGTAAAGCTACGTAGCAAGAATAAACATCCGCACACCACTCAATTTTGTGGAAGCAGTGAATTTTTGAAACATTTGCAAATATTTAAAACTGCGTATATCGTTCACTAATTTCCTGTGTTCGATTGATGGGTTTTTATACTTGCCTCTGATATTTTTAATTCTCGGTCACGTGGATGGATTTCCTCATATTTTTTACTCCGTGGAGCGCGTGGTAATATAAAAATCCGTATTTAACTAGAAGAAGTTCAGTGGTACGGGGGGAAGCTCAAACTCAGGATCTCGCGAATGCGAGTCATAAAAATACCTCTAATTTTTTTTTAGAAACTTTGTTGCAGTTTATCTTATAAAAGGGGAACAATTACAAAATTCTTCAGAATTTGGATAACTTCGATGAAGCAGTGATAACCGCCTTCAGTGAATTAATCGATTCCTGTCCCCAGGAATTCTATAGTAGATACATCAATCGACTTCCATTAAAATGGCAAAAGTGCAGTAATAATAATGAACTTCGATTAATTAAATACATAACTTTCATACAAAAAAAATATTTTATTTTTCCATATGAAACGGCAATTTCATAGGTAGAGACCATATATATTTTGATACTCCATCCTACAAAAATCTCCAGGGTTTTTGTAGGAATGTTATGAATATAGGAATGATTGTGAATAATTTTGATATTCCCACTTTGAAAGAATTCTATCATATTCTACTCATATATATCAGATATGTCTTATAGATATTTTGGAACTTCTAATGAAAAATTAGTTTACATTGCATCGATTCATATCACCCTACAAAGTTCCAATGCAGGTCACAGACCTCCTGTAGCAATGAAGGACTCCACGTCACGACTGTGAATCCAGAATAGATACCCTTGACTGTCTAAGCTCTGTCTGCTCTGATACTGCTCTGTCTAAGCTATTACAAGAGCAATTTACATTAAATTGTAGACAACAGATTTTCCGCTTGTCGCTACTCGCCGACAATGAGACTATACCCTAGCGAACAAGCGTCATCTACAAATGCTACAAATAATCCTCTAGGTATTATGTCCTATAGGGTTATGTGGTGTCAGTCAGTACCGAACATATCCAAGTTGCGTGTAACATCAGTGCGACGATCTCGCACCGATGGGCTGGAATTAAGCCGGTACAACAAAGGGTTGAATATAGTCAACATTGACTACGTAGCATTTAATATATGTATTCGAAATTTATTGTAATTACTCTTAAGCAGAAGAGCTGGTATATATATAATTATAATAAAATACGTGGCATTATAACTTAGCAGTATGAGGGTACTTATATAACGTATTACTGAATTAACACAAAAGCTGAGAATAATAATTTGTTGTTCAGAGATATACAATCATTTCCACCAGTTTAATTCTAGTAAGTATATCTTTTATTTTATGCGTAGTTACGTAAAACAAAACACACTCATTGCAATTGCCGGGCGCGGTCACTACCCTCATCGATATGGGAATATGCTAGATGACACCTCATACGTTCTTGTCAAAAAAATCTGGTTGGCAACTTCTAGGGGGGGGGGGGGAGGGGTGAAGCGGAATAAAACTCACTACGTAATAAGAATGTTCCATTTTCAAAACACATATGAATTAAATAATTCGTGGGATAGAACACTATTAAACTCTAACGTGCAATATGTTTGTAATTTTTTATTAAATCTCTTAGATAATTTTATTTTTCGCTTGAAACGTTTTCATATATTTAAAATTAGTTGATGTACTCGTATTTCAGGTTATGCTTTATTTCGGTAACACGTTGTATAAAAATTGATTTTAACTAATCGAGAAAAGTCAAAAGCAATAAGAGACGGGCAAAAGCTAGTTTCAATAGAATCACATTCTCAGTTAACTTTATTTTCGACTTGTAATTGGGCGAACGTTTTGGTCAATGCTTTACCTTCTTATACTAATGCTTATCAAGCCTTAAAAGATGATGCTGCCCTAATTGACTGTGTTAATGTGAATTCCATAACACAATTGTGACATTTCTATATCTATCACTTATCGAAACAAACAAAACAATACAAACCCGATAACTATACCGGACAATAGAGCATCCCCATACAAATTTCCGCTCGGACTCTAACTAGTGCTCAGTGTGGTGTAATTGAATCACAATGTGTTGTCGACAGTTCTGTTACACATTAGCATTATATAAGTTCATTCGACAAACCATTGAGTACGATTAGGAATTAGATCTTTTATAGATATTACGATAACATGTGCAATCGATATCAGCCCCTAATTAATTACTAGAAGGTTTCGGGCTATATTACACATTTTCCATATTTCTATGTTTATTTTTTATATAATTTTCTTCTAGTTCAGCCACTACCGATGACTTCATTCAAGTCGTCAGTTATCAACATAACTAAATGAATCTGCATGCTGAGGACCAATGGGCAGGCATGTCTGTGGCAAGACCCTTTTTATCTTTTTTTTTCCGAATGGCTAAATTCTTGTGGCCCTAATGGCGTTTCAGGAGTCACCGGACATGTATAGTTTAGGGCGAACGCAGAAGGCGCTCAGCCAGGAGCAAAGAGTGTGTGCAGCAACGAGCCTAAGGGCTCCCCCGCTGGTAGACCGGCGGAAGGGATCTCGACTTAGACAATATTAATTACCATATATATATATTATATATATATATATATATTAAAAATAAACAGTTATGAGTGTTTGTGATTCTTTTAAAAAAACGTTTAAAAAAATTTTTAAAAAATCTATTTTTAAACTACTAATTAATCTCGCTGATTTTGTTAAAAAAAGACGTCAAGAAGATATCACTTTTTTCAAAAAATGTTTACACCAAAGTTATTACGTTTCACGAGCCCTATACAAGAAATAACACCTTTTTTCTATATAAAACCAGTATGAAATATGTTTATCACAATTGCTTAATTTCGTCAATACTAAATACTTTTATTTGTAATAATGAATACTAGCGTAAGTTAAAAAGAGATATTAAATTATTTCAATGTATGAATTTATTTTAATGTTAATCGATGTTTCAATTAATTAAGAGCTTATTATGTTTGCGATAATCGTATATTGATTTACAGTTTACATAAAAACAATAACAACAAGTGTACAGATTTCCAAAAAAGCCCCGAGGAGTTGCAAGGTGTTTATGGAAGCTCCAAAGAAAACACCTTGCTCAGGACAAAAACTTTTAACTTTAAACATTCACCGCGGGTCATGTTTTGGCGGAGAATCTTAACCCCGCGAACTAGATAGAGTGCACAACGCCCTCTATGGAGATGTAAACAAATCAATTCTTATTGGTGACTTAACAACAAGAATCATGGTCATTATTTTGTGTTAAATTATTTTTTTTAAATGCGGCTATATAGAAGTTCACTAGGTCTAGAATTAGTTAATTTTTCGTTTATAAATAAAATATACGCTAAAATATTATTTAAGGTGATTTTTTTTTAAATACCATACCATCAGCTTACAGCAGCTTACAGCTCTACAGCAACATATAGACCTCTCTAAAAGACCGCTTCCACACTCGATATTCTGCTCTTCTCAATCAGCCATTACCGACGACACTTGTATACCAATCGTTAAAAGGTCTTCCTTATAGTATTTAATAAGGAGATTCAGCTATTTTCCGTATGCTTAAGAAAAAAAATGTTTACACAAGTGTTGTAGAGTTTCTTATGTTTGTACACTATTCAACAATATATAATTTGTATGTAAATATATCGCGACGTCACACTACGCTGCTCGGTCAACATCCAACTTCGAAAACTATAACTTCGTCATTTACAAAGATATCGTAATTTTTTTCACGATTTCTTTTGTGATGTCGATTTTCTCCACTCCAATTTTAATAGTATAATCCACCCATTATAGAGAGTATATCAGTATATAAGTAGTATATAAGTAGAGAGTATATAAGTAGAGAGTATATAAGTAGAGAGTATATAAGTAGAGTATATCACAAATAATTGTCGTAGACCGCAGTAGTTTGCATGAAATAATGCTTAATTTCAATTCTGTGTACACTAAGTACGTATGTAAACTTGTATGGAACACAGCCAATAAACTCCAATACTGGCCGTTATGGCACGAACCTCGGTATGGGCGCATCTGTAACTCGATGCCTCGATTATGCTAATTTTATTATCGAAATTTCATTCGATACACTCCCTCTGAGTGCACTTTTTCAATGCAATCTAATAAATATATATTAAGGCGAACATTAACATACTGATGTCCAATAAAACGAATTCAAAGATCTAGAAGCAGGGGTGCTCAAATGATTGTTCCCGATCGACTGTTCGAACGCGATAGCTTTTACGATCGATCGCGGATGTAATTCTACATTACCTATTACAATATAGCATACATTCATCAATCCATCCATTTCGTCCATCTCCGTCCAGTACGGTACTGCAAACGCCACCGATAAATAATTTACCTACCTAATTATTACCTACCTACTATTTCACAACACCATTAACTATTTTTTATTAATTCACCGGGCATGCAATTTGAACTTACTTATCGCGTAGTACAGTTCCAACCAAGGAACCAAGGGACTATTTGTATAACTCGTGTGTGCAATAAGTGCCCTTTAATAAAAGTGGTTTTCCCTGTCTGGCCTAGTCGATTACTTTCCGTTAAATTTTTTTGCTGTCGATCACCGATAGAGAAAGTTTGATCTAGAACAAAATAGCATATATTTATTATGGGTCAAATTTTCCCGTAATATAGTATTATACCATATCATATCATTAGTCTATGTCTCTCCATTGCTGGATATAGAACTATCCCAGGGCTTGCAACCAGTCTAGTGACTTTAGTTCTTTGGCGAATGTCTTCGTTTTGAATCCTATCCCGCAAATAAACTCCGAGCATAGCTCTCCACACATATTTTGTATTATTGGACATTAACTAAAGTAAAAATTAAACTTCCAACACACCAAACATGTTTTCACAAGAAAACACACGAACCGTGAGTAAACAAATAGGTACAAGCCTTGGATGTAACGAAATTTTGATTTGATGTAGACTTTCCGGTACCACGTAATGCTGTAGTAAAATTTACGATCGTGTTTACCTTACGCCAATATAAGTTTGTTTATCATACAGTATAGGGAATCTTGTCGTCTTCAGCAGGGGAATGTACGGGTAATTCGGTTTGCTTAATGACTAAGCGGGTAAACTTGATTGGAAAATCAAGTTGTTTGTAATAATGAGTTGAACAACCACTTCTAACTGCTACGTGTTTGCACATTGTTTGCTACTTTGTTTACTGTTTGTATAAATATTCGTACGCATCTTAAAATTCCATGGGGTTGTATATAGTAGGTACTCTTAATATTATTATTGCTGTCGTTTGAATTTCTGTTTAGTGATTTTTAGCTACAAATATGTACGTTTGAAAACAAAATCTTCATCTATTTTGTTCGGAATGGTTAAATTATTGTGTCCCTAATGGCCTTTGAAGAGTCACCGGACATTTATGGTTTAGGGCGAGCGCAGAAGGCACTCAGCCAAGAGCAAAAAGTGTGAACCTAAGGGTTCCCTCGCCGGTAGATCGGCGGAAAGAACGGACCTCGGCTTAGGGCGTTGCTTTGGGAGGGTAGCGGGGGATCGCGAGTCAGTAAGAAGCGTCCAGACCGATACCTGGTAAAAGTGTTGGCTAAAGGCCGGTGTATGTTCACGGTGTAGCGAGGGTGACGTCCACGTCTCCACCGGTGAGGACGGTGTTATGTGTAGCCTGTGAGTGTAGTATAAGAACCGCATTAGCAGCAGTAATTGGGTTGTCAGGATCGTCTAGGACGTGCCGAGGAGGACGACGACGGTAACTGGGAGAGGCATTCCTATCGGAGACGTAGGTTAGGCTGGCAACTACTAGGGGGTTGGGATGGTAGAGGAGAATCTTTGTCTATTCTATTAATTTATACTATAGTTTACTGGTTTTTGGTATTTGAAATAAATATAAAAAAATCGTGACCGTGTTGGGTCGGCCGGTTTTAGAATCGTACCACCCCACCATTTCCCATGGGTGTCGTAAAACCCCGACTAAGGGATTACAAAGCCGCTACCACAAGTCCTGAGGAAGCACACCACCTTTAGAAGAGTGAACTCGCTAACTCGCTTGGCCAGCGCTTCGTTTTAAAGCCCTCATGTATTTGCAGTACAAATCGTAAGAACACAAGAAATATTTAATGAAATAAGAGAATTTAGTTATATTCAGTGAATTAGTATCAGACTATTTTCATCTATTTAGGGGAATCATTTAAATTAAGTTTGCTGAAGCATGACTTGACAAGCATGACAAGCATGACTAGGTTTCATTTGATTCTACATGTAGATAGGTATATTATCCGAATTAAAAATACAATAGAGAATGGAGCTGAATATAGGTCTTGTTAATTGTTTTCTGTAGATATAATTTCAGTTTTTACCAAGATATTAGAACAGTTATTGGAATAGTTTTTGATTTATATACATCTTTTATAAATCTTAGAAAAAACGCTAGTATGTTTTGATCATATTCGAGAAAATACAACAAACAAATAGAAACTTGGTATTTTGAATAAAACAAAGAGATTAACCAATGTGTATTTATTCTCTGTGTTTATTTTTAGTTTCCAAATTATCCTGTATTTAGGGATATTTGAAGAATGAAAACACGGAATGTACGTTACACGTTTAATCGTCGGCTACAGACTGCCGTCCCGCACTACCGACGTATCGGATAGTGACAGTCTGCACATACCTACACTACACCAATATACCTATAACTCTTAGTTTGTTTTAAATATTATTTTTATGTTTAATCCTCTTAATGGGACACCCACCTCCACCCATGGTCCTACCAACCTTTTGGTTATACGGACCAAATCGTCGGGAGGTACGCGCCGTTCGCCTGCTAGGGCTATGTTGTGGCGCGTATCTGCTCTGCCTCCCTACAAGTATTCTCTTTTGCCTGTGTCCCATAAGCACTCTCCCCTTTCTGGGGCTGTTCTACTCCACAAAACGATGTACTTCAGTGCCGAACAGCTCTTTCGGGCTCCTTTTCCTGTGCCATCGGTGTGCAAACTCTCTGAGCCCACGGAAGTTCGCTTCGAAGGAGACGAGGTCGCAGTAGTATGCCGGTCCCTCCTCCTGCCGTACATTCCTCTCTAGCATACTCCGTCGATCTTCCTCGTATAGAGGACAGGACCATAGAACATGGTGCAAGTCCTCCTCTGCCATGCCACATTCACACTGACTACTCTCACACAGCTTCATATCATGCAGTCGCTTTCGAAAGCAGCCATGCCCAGTGAGTATCTGGGAAGTTTCATAGTCCGGTTCGACCCAACACGACTTGAGTCGAACCGCCACGTCCAGGAAGAACCTGAACAGCTCTCTGCCCTTGCTCTCACCAACCCACCTTTCCTGCCAGCTAGCCACTGTCTCGTTCCAAATAGCCTGTTTCCCAGCACGCGCCTCCTCCCTGGTCGCAAGTAAACGCGCCAGATCCATCCTGCCAGCGCGGATCACCTCAAGGTTCGCTGGAAGCACGCCCGCCAGTACCGGTAGGGCGAGCGTGCTGACCGATCTATATGCCTTCGTCAATAGGATCAACGAAGACCGCTGAGTGCGCAGAAGGACACTCCAAACTACATGCAAGAACGCACGCTCAAACCAGCACGCCGCGGCATAGGTGAGTGTCGCCACATACGTACCACGATACAAGATCCTGAGGCCCCGGAATCGAATTCCCCACGATGAGGCCGACACCCGGGACATCTTCCCGAACGATTTACTGCTGCTTTCACCTATGTATTTCACATGCTCCACGAACGATGGACCTGCGTCTATCACCACCCCCAGAATTTTGGCCGATGATACTCTTAATGGGACAGTATAAATTCTATTTTCACTCCATTATGTGCATTACAGAGACTATTACTTTCATTGCGCTACCAAAACGACAACGTTAGTGCTCGCCAGCCCTTATAAATTTAGTTTAGCGGTTTTCATTATAGATTTTCGTGTTGCCCTAATAGCTCTATTTAACAAATCATCGTAATGTATAGTTTCACCCGACCAAAGTTATGGTGTTACGATAGAAACTAACGTGTTAATGATGATGATAAATTTATTCTGTGTGTCTGGGCTAACCGAACGTAACTTTTAAACGTAGTTGCGTGAAGCCCACTCCTTAATCCGTGCTCCATTAACGGGATCCATTAATCATAGTTTTAATAACAATTTAACCCCAACTAGATTAATATATCTTCATCTATTCTCATACGCGGGCGCTCAACTTATCAACTTTTATCATTCAAATTTCACCGAACAATTTCATTCAGAATCGAAGCCGCAACCAATGAATTCATTTCATTTGTGTCCCATCGAATTATTAATTCAAGTGCAACTGTTACAAATGTTGTATTCGGCTTTTGTTGTTTACCCATTGTGTACAATTAAACGTGGAAAGATGTAATAATCTCGAATATCTCTTTGTGTTTTTTAACTGCAGAGACACATGCGGGGTCATAATAAATAATAAGTGCGGGGTTGTCGCTGCGAACATTTTTGTCTGACAATGAATTGAATGTCAAGTTTAAACGTAGGGTTGTACAAACGTAGTTAAGCGTACGTCGTGTGCGCAACGATCGCTAAATTCGGGGTGTACCATAATTTATTACAGCGTAATATTTTGTTGCAGTCCACCGTTTATAACACGTATTTTTATGAATTATTTTTTATTAACGGCTAAAACGGGTCATTATATTGCATTGAAATGATGGGGTTGTTATTCATTAGGTCTGTTTGTTGTTCTCACGGGCATGTTTATTTTTGACGAGAAATAAACTCTTTTATGGCTCGATAAAATGAGGATTACAGTTGCCAATTAATAAATTACGGCCCGTGGCTTTCATAAATAAGTCTTTTAATAATACAAAGAATAATTTTAATAACACGAAACTGTAAATTACTGACAAGTAGGTTTGGTTAGGAGAATTACTTACTTATACTTACTCACTTTTCAATAACGTTACTTTTCATTTACGATACCTACCTACTATTTGCTGACAACTTAACTAAAAAACCAAACTTCCATAAAAATATTCGCCTACAACACTTACAATCCTAAGCTAAAATATTAGGCTAATTTTATTATTGAATTTTAGTATCAAAATTATTTTTTCAACTGTTTTAGTGATAACCTATTTTTTTTAATTCGTCGCGCTTTACCTGTCTCAAATTGTATTTGCCAGACTCTAGGGGGAGAGTGCACGCTGCATTCCCACAGAAGACTACCTTGAAATGTAGTGCATTTCCTACTTTATCGTATTTCCCCAGTGTACGTACGTGTTACGGTAGTGAGTGAGATATGCCAGAGACCATTCCCATCCCATCCTATCCCTCCCCATTTTCTCCAAATCCATTCCTTAATCTGCAAAGGTTGGCAGCACATCCGGGGCCGTGCCAACGTTTGTCATTCTGGACTGATGTTGGCATGTATCGCGGATGTCTATGGACGACAGTATCCACTTACCATCAGGTGGACTGCATGCTCGTCTGCCGCCTTATTCTATAAAAAATAAAACTAACGGTTATGTTACAATATAAATTTTGCAATTCAAGAACGAAGTTGGGCATATACGAGTACATATATGCATATGTTATATACATTATAAGTTATAAGTATATAAGTTCGAATCATTTTATCTGCACATAACTACAATATTAATACTATAACATAAGTACAATAAATAAAGTAGAATAACTTCGCACTGACACTTTTAAATACTTCTTTCTCATAAAAACTCTTAAGAATAACATCGAAGTAACGAAAGTACTTTGATGTGATCCACTCATATATCCCGCCGATTCACATACTTAATGAAACAAATAGTCAGAATAAAGTCACGTAGTAAATTACTGGTCTGAAATTACAACAACTGTTAGGGAAATCGCGTATTAATCAGATCGATCGAAACATTTAGAATAACGGAATGTCTCCTGGGGCTCACCCTAATTATAGGTTTGCCTCCAAGCTATTTGGTTAAATGTAACTACTCTTGCTAATAAGGCATGCCACCATTGTACTTGCCAATAATGCTAGTAATTCTCACATAACGATTTCGACATATTGTTTGAAAGAATCCGGTCCCCCGTGGGGTAGTTTTGCGTTTATTTCTGTCAATCAAATACACTAAATTGTCGCGCTCTAGCAATTACATTTTTATTTTTATTAGCTGTGTCGTGCCTTGTTACAATTGAGTATTGATTGTATTAGCTACCATTTTTGACACATTTTAAAAAGGTGTAAAATTATTTCATTATTAATTTCTTTCATTTATTTATAAAATTACGAGTGAGTTTCTGCGGATTTTTCAATTATCATTTGTTTGGCGAAGAATTAAATCATGTAATGCATGTCCAAGAAATTAATAAAAAATTGGGACGTATATATTATTCACCCATCTTCACTGAGTTCGCCATGTAGATTAAGGGAGGCCCCTGTGCTGTAGACTCACTGTAAGACACGGGTCTCTCTTTGTAAGCTGATATCGATTTAAAAAGGAATTGGTAAAATCGACGCCGCAAAGAAAAGTAATTAGTGGTGGTGTAGTGGATAGAAAATCTTACATCTATTTTAAAATAAAATTCCTATTCCTCATACCAATCCAGTATGTATAAAACTTATATTTTAAAATTTTGCAATCATTGTGGCCCGAGCTAACTGATACAATTTTAAATTAAATAGTGAAGTGATGATTGCATACATAACCATAATTTGATTCATCGAGACTGCAAGTTTGCCCTAGATTTAAAGCTAAGTGTTGAGGTATTTCATCGATTTGGTTTTGTTTTCAATACCTACATTTTAAAACATTGTATTCATTTGGTATGGGTTGATAATAGTCTTGAAACTACAGCAGTTCCGAAAAAGTCACAATGTTATAATAGAATCTGAGCAGGTCCGAAAAAAACATCGAGGTTAAATAGTAGAATCAAGACAAGAAGCGGGTTTGCTCAGTTGGAGGTAGCAGTAATTTTGCAAAGATTACTGCGTTAGACTCCTTGGTGTGCGTCAATGTTGGTACACAGTTGTACCTATGTGTTTGTATGCGAATGCGTATGCCAGTCCCTCGAACGCCCGGTCACCCCTCTCGTTTCATTAAATACGTTTCCGCATATCACGCACTATGTCATTTCCTTTCTAGTTATATACTCGTGTCGTATTGTTTTACACCGATATCGATAAAATAGTTACGAATACAAAAAAATACGATTGTTAATACAAGTGAATTCATTTATGAAACCCACTCGTGTATTATACGAGTAATTATTACTGTACATTATGTAGATTCAACTTAATTAAAATATTTTTACGAAGTTATTTTAATTTTGTTTTATACTTTTATAAAGTTATTTAACACGCAGAGAAAATAAGTTTTTATAAAAATATAGCTTATTTTCTTTACCTTTTACTATATGTATATTTAATTTTGATAATTAAAAATGATGGGTGATATTTTATAATCAAATTATCAGAATTGTTTGAACTTTCACGATTCTCACACAACGAATACATCAATAAAATGGGAACAAATTTAAACTCCAATTAAAAGTATCGATAAAGTTGAAAGTAATTAGCAACTTCGTAGTCACGTCACTATTACGTAACCATGGGAAGATATTTGCGGAATTAATCAAATTTACACAATTGTAATAATAATGGCTTTAAACTTTTATTTAAGTAGGTAATACATTTCCAGTTGAAAAATGATTGATTGGCTTTATTAATATAATTCTATTATAATGCTATTATAATTCTATTATTATTGTAACTATTTTTATAATATAAAAAAGTGATTGATTTTAATTGATAGAAAATTAAAGTTTTTGTGTGTTTTACAAATAACATAATGATGGTGTTATTACTGGCACGCAAGATCTACCAATACTGGAAACAAATATGTTTAAAAAAATGTATTAAGTTAAATTTATTTTTGGAAATACTACTTATTGAATTGAAATCTGTAATTGGATATGCCACTGTTGTTATTACGTAAATCAAATGTATACTTCAGATAAAGCTGTAGATTTGTGTATATGTAAATATATAAATAAATAAATTATATAAATCTACAGGGTATTCCTTCTTCTTGATCACAAAAGCAAGGTTCTGTGTTACAATAAATAAATTATTAAGTGACAGTAACTATAGAGATTCATAGGTGCAAACAATGATACTCGTATCTTCCCTATATCAGTAACATGATTGTGCTCATTCTTGCATATTACAATTACAGCTAGGGGTTGATTGGCCAGTGGGAACTATACAATGCTTTTATCTGTCCATTAAATTGGCTGTTATACAGATTTCGGAAATTGTTTAAATTTCTGTTCCCAGGCCGTTTGATTACACTGGGCTGGTAGAAAGCCATTTCACTCCCCTATTTAAGACTCCCTACGTCCGGGGTTCGCGTGAGGATTACCTTTTGATCAACTAGAATTGCTTTTTGTTTTATCCCCTTGCAATTAAATAATTTTGATATACGACTACCAAATAAATGTTAATCAAGACCCAACTTGTTCACAGTGTCTGTTTAAAAAAGCATTACATTAAAATTGAACCTCATAAATACTGCTTATGTTCTAAACCAACAAACGATAACTTTAATACGTTATTGGTACATTTGTACGATAATCAGGCATAAAGCCTGGTCTTAAAATTGCCGTCCGACCTTCGATCACCTTAAGTCTTCGTTTATGATCAATAAAATACGCATTAATAATTAATAAACTTTATGTAGCCACGTAACAATGATGTAGAAATTACGGAAAGGTAGATTCGGATGGGTCGTAAAATATTTGAGAGTTGTTTTATTGCTTATAACACGTTTATAACGTGAAACAAGAATGTATGAGACGCCGAATGCTAATTAGAACGAAAGACCACCAGAGGTGTTCCGTCTTCATTTTCGATGATCTTGCGACAGTTCACATGACGGAAAAATGTTGACGAGGAAGTATCTAATTAATATTAACTGTGTCTCAACATTATATTCGATCATAATCATGCTACTGAAGAGGTTGAGGCTAATAACAAATTAATTAATGACAGTTGGAGAGCCGTTAACGTTATAATAGGTCAAGACATCTTTCTCACGCTACTCTAAAAAGTGAGATAATGTCGTCGGGTTCTATTTCCATTTCCATAAAGGACTGGTGTTTGAGTCAACAGCTAAACATCTCATTAACGCATTTCTGAATAGGAATACGTATGTGTCTTCAAGTTTATTTCTAAATAGAGCAGGTACCTGACCGTAATAATTCTAAACATTTTCACTACTTTCTTTCTAGCATTTAGGTCACGGCAAACATTTACACTTTAGTAAAATCACGAATGCTCCTCGCGTTTTCATCATAAACAAAATGAATATTTTTCCGATTGTTAAGTTTATTTGGAATTTAACCGCAGTTTTGTGAGATGGGTTTAAGGCGGTAACCGCTTCGCTTCAATATTTACACGCACGAAACAAGTTCCCTACAGTCAATATTGGGCTTGCCATACAAATGAATACATTCTGGCACAATAGGGCTTCCATTTTGACCGTTGCGTCTATGTTTGCTCAGACAATTCTCGCTATGCTGGCTCATGCCACCGACGCGTCGTATTGAAGATACTTTCTCGATTTTTGATCTCCTGGTACCAATACAATATGCAAAAACCACTGCGTAAATAAACAATTTTCTT
This sequence comes from Sesia apiformis, assembly GCA_914767545.1. Classification (NCBI taxonomy): domain Eukaryota; kingdom Metazoa; phylum Arthropoda; class Insecta; order Lepidoptera; family Sesiidae; genus Sesia; species Sesia apiformis. The sequence goes on from OU611958.1 coordinate 7,642,745, forward strand.
TTTGTCAATCCTAATGCATATATTGTTATTAATGACAGAAATGAATTTAATATAACAATAAAAAATATATGATAATAATTACCTTTCCATTATGGCTTTTCGTAATCTGTACTATTTCTACTTCTTTTAACGTTACTTTCTCGAACAGTAAAACAAAGACATACTGCTTGTGTCGAAGTCTCAATTATCCAAAGTCATAAAGGCTTAAGCCAACGTCGAAATGAAGTGTTAACTGATCTATTTCAAAGTTTAACTAAAGCAGGTGGTGCGAAGTTTGTACTTGTTGTTACTAATCATCCAACTGTTGTAACAGTTATTAATGAATGTTTTCAATTTCTATGTGGATTTTTTTTACAAACACGCAGTAATCATCTTAATTATAGTTAGTTATTCTGCTTACTGTTCCAAAATTCATTTGTAGTTTTAGTTTTATCAATCTTACTGGATTTATTTTTGATATCTAATTCTTATAATACATTATTTTTATTGGCTCAAGTCATAGTTCGCTTTCAAAGATATAATTAAAAATGACTCTTATTTCTTTCCATCTTGTTTTTCATATTTCAGCAGTGCTTTCTTTAAAGTAATTCAAGTAATTCAGTTCACATTCTGGTGGAGTGTTCCCGGAATGAACCCGGTAGGAGGGCTCTGATAGGGAGTCTAAATTTGAACAAGGGTGATGTAGAGATATTCCATAAAATTCGGTCCTAGCTAACATCGAAAGCTGCAAACATTCTGTGCGTTTTAAGAGTCGCTATCAGAGTAACAGATAAGTTAGAGTTAAATAGGAATTTAAGAAGACGCAAGTCTGTGCATTCACCGCTAAAAAAACCCCTTTTGTTGTAGCACCTCGCTTTCAGAGCATACCTCTTAAGATCTTGGAGAGTATCGGGATCCTTGGTATCGACATCTCCAGCAAAGTCGAATTCAGGGGTCATCTGGAAAATAAGGCCAAAATGGCCTCCAAAAAGCTCGGTGTGCTGAACAGAGTGAAGCGGTACTTCAAACCTGGGCAACTTCTTATGCTTTACAAAGCTCAGGTGAGGCCCCATATGGAGTACTGCTCTCATCTCTGGGCCGGCGCACCGAAATACCAATTGGACCCATTTGACTCCATCCAACGACGTGCTGTTCGTATTGTCGACGATCCCACTCTCACGGGCGGTTTAGAATCCCTCAGCATTCGGAGAGACGTTGCGTCTCTCTGTGTGTTCTACCGCCTGTACAATGGGGAATGCTCTGAAGAATTGTTTAATATAATTCCCACCTCGGGTTTCTACAACCGCACCTCCCGTCACAGAAGTGCGGTCCATCCGCATTTCCTCGATACGGAGGTGTCGCGCACTGTTCGGTCCAAAAATTATTTTATACCGCGAACCCGTAGGTTGTGGAACGAACTGCCTCAAGAGGTCTTTCCATTGAGCTACGATATGGGGTTCTTCAAGAGAGCTGTGAATAGGATTTTGCAAGGTCGGCGGCGCACCCGCATACCCCCTGGTGTTGCAGGTGCCCATGGGCGGCGGTAACACTTATCACCACGTGGGACCGCTTGCTCGTCCGCCGACTAATCTATAAAAAAAAAAAAAAAAAAAAATGAAAAACATTGTAACCTTTACGATACGATGGGGCCGACATACACAGTTGTACACAATTGTGTATCACGATAAATTTATATAGTGTTCGTAAGTATAAATCTAAGTAAAGTTTACAACATTATATCATTAAGAAATATTATTGAAATTTATATCCAGGGCGGTGACCGTTATCAAGTCTAACCGCGAAAGAGTTACGACTTTGGTTCGACTTGCAAAACTAAAGTGTACTGGAATAAATTTATAAACAAAGGTTTATTATTAGTAACTGAATATTGTTCAACGTCCGAGAAGCCTTTATTTTAAGTAATGTAATGTAATTTAATGTAAGTAGTAATGTAATTTTAAGTAATGTAACACAGTATAAAAGTTAAATTCTATGTAAGTTTACGGAAGCTGAATAAGTATCTTGTTCTGTCTTAAAGGCGCTTGTACCCGGTACATGTATCTGGAGCATAAAATGTAATGTGTATTAAAAAGGCTAGACGGACTAAGAAAATAGTGTAACTGGACTCTTACCTTAGTTGATTTAATTACATACGTCGTATACAAGTATACACGTCCATTAGTTTTATATTATATGGGTATAGTACAAATACATATATCGATAAGTACAAGTTACATAAAAGTTATTACACATACAGCCCAGATTAAACAGACTCAGATTAAAAAAGAAATAGAAGAGAAAGTATTTGACGTTTGCGAAAGAGCAGAATCTACCTATTTTTGAAAGAATAGTGCTGCGTGATGTAATGTACGTAAGAGAGGAAAATTGAGCTTATCACACATGATAAATAGAGACTGATTCCCGAGAAAATGATCGTTAGATTCTAGGAATCGCAATGTTTGAAATAACTGACTACAAAAAACATATTATGACACAAAATGGACCCAAAATAATGATCAGCCTGTTCGGCCTGGCCTGAAACCACGAGCCTGTTCGGCGGTGAAAGAGATGGATCGAGTATGAAGCGGAAGATCTGAAAACCATGGGGAAGATACACCTGAAAGATTCTGAAAAAGGCTAAAGATGGATCCAAATCGAGGAGAATTCTGGAGGAGACCAAAATCCACAATGGTTATACCACTGAAGAAAATAAAGCAAGATAAGAAAAGTTGTCCATGTTGTTAAAGCTGCGTAGTTGCGTAGTTGTAGTTGCGGTGACAGCCTAGGAGTCTATTCTCAACTCTCACTATTAATAACCTCAAAGTTGTAAGTTCAAATCCTAAGATTTTTAAAATGTCACTAGCTCGGCGGTGAAGGAAAACATCGTGAGGAAACCCGCGCGTTCGAGACTTAAAAAAAAATCTGTAGCACCAATCCACACAGGCCTGCGTGGTGGATTATGGGTCGAAAATGCCTAGTTAGTATTTACTTGGGAGGGCCTGTGCCTTGCAGGGGGACATTAAAGGCTGACATCGAGAGCTGCCAGTTATAGCAAGGAATATCTCCACATCAACTTCAATTCCTTAAAAAGAAATTCCACTGAATTCCCATAAAATAGCTAAAGTGTACAGGGGGCCTTACTTCACGCAGTCAGATTAAAAAAGGTTTCTATCGTACGAGCATATAATATTATTATTCCTTACAGTTCCTCTGAGCTTGGGGCGAGGCTATTACTCATCTTTTTCCCGCGTCGAGGGCTCGTTTTTATTGCTAGACGTGAAAAATACCAGAAATTTCATCCGGTCCGCTCAAACTGGCAGGATTAATTCAGAAGGCACTTATTTCAAATTGGATTTCGTTCAAGCGACTCTGGCGTCTGTGCTGCTTTTATTTCCGCTTAATAGTGTCCAGCTTGTTACCCTTTCCACCTTGCGATATCAATTATGGGACGATTGATGGCGCCAAGTGTTTTTTCAGTTTATAAATAGCTGAGCACAGAGCTCAAATATTTTTACTTCTTTAGTGTAATAGTCTAGTCTAAATCTCGGTCTGTACTACTAAGTTTCTACATAAGTATGGATTCTTAAATTATATCACTAGCTCAGCGGTAAAGAAATACACTTGGTGGACACAATTAAAAAAATATGTGTTTATCAAATCGTGCTATTTACTACGTTATGGTTTTTGGTGTGTTCTTATACAGAAATAAACTTTCTCAAATTTTGTTTTAAAATTAATAACTCAGACTGACATAACAGTAAATTGAATGAAAATGTACCTATCACATATCGAATAATTCGTCCACTCAAATAACACTATTATGTTGATACTAACACCACTTAGTCCCTTGTCCAAAACCACTAGACCGGTCTGTCTGTCCGGTCGCCTACGATGAAGGGCGTAAAGGATAATCGGTCAAGACATATTTTATCTCTGTATTTACTCTATATCAGTGCTTATACGGGGTACAGAATGCCAGCTTCGTATATAGGGTTCTACTCGTACCTAATGAGGAATCACAAAAAACTTAAGTGGGAAACAGTAACATGATGCCAATTATATTATGCCGAGCAGTATGCGTAAGTTCTCATATATTTTGTATGGAAAGGACGCTGTTTTGAATCATGAATCACTTGGTTTACCTGACGCGACGTCTTTCCATATAAATTATATATGAAACGATACGCTCGGATCGTCGTAACGCTTTATTATCAACAACAACTATGTTTGTTGTTTGATGATAAAGCTCCAAGGAATGCCCCTTCAGTGGCAATCTCCCTTTTTATTGTCCTAAGAATTTCATCAAATTTCGATATGGGTTCTAAAGACCAAGGCTATTTAGTTTAGTTTATTTACAGAAATATCTGGTGTAGGTTCCGTTGGTTAAATATTTTTGCGCTATATATCTGCCACATGACCAAAAACCGATAGGGTGGACGAATTCTTGAATAGAGACTACCGGAAAGCATAGTGTTGGACACCCTCAGGCTAGGTGGATCTTAAAACTTAAAAAAATGTTTGCGGGTAGTGGATGCATTCATGTGCCATAGCGAACGTTGTGAGAGGCCTATATCCAGCCGTGGAGAGACATATTTATGATCTGTCATAGTTTAATTCTTAATGCTCAGATATAGGGTTATATTGACTGATACAAGTTGCCGTGCATTACTTAGTATAAAATCTAGGCAGCGCATTCAATAGTTTGTCAACGTTTGTGATTCTGAATTTATGTTGGGTTGGCGCTTATCGCGGATGTTCATGGGCGACAATATCCACTTATTATCAGGAGGACTATCTCTACGTTTGCTACCTTCTTTCCTTAAACAATTTCCATAACAGTCTGCGAACGTCTGTCTAGTGATATAACATTTGAAATTTTCACGTTCTTCACATATATTTATCTATTTAAACGGATCTCAGCCCGTATGTTTACCTTATTTATTTTACTCGACGAGTACCTACTTCACGAGCTGACCATGGTTAGAGCACTCTATCACGTTGTCTCAATGCGTATGCATTGAGACCCGTTAAAATAGATAAAATATATATATGGTGTTAATCTCCCGCTTTGTATATTTCTAACTCACTGTATCCCACTGTAACTTTAACACTGTAACATTGGCACGAATTACATTATTTATCCTGTAAACCGTTTAATAAACCAGTTGATTAATACTTAACGAAATGTAAACTATTTCGGCTTGTTAATAATTGATCGGGTTTAAATAGAGTTTGTAAGACAACAGAGACGGGTGATTAATAACACAATTTTCGTGGACTTTGTTTCTTAAGAACATATATTCAGGTTACACATTCCCTTACATTGAACTTGTATCAGCCTATAACGTCCTACTGCATGGCACAGGCTTCCCCTATTAAATCACTGGGGGGTTTCGGGCCATAATCCACCACGCAGGCGCAGTGTCGATTGGTGGATACACATTCCAGACGTTCCAGATTTTTTTTATTTCTGAAGCATGCTCACAATGTTTTTCCTCATCGCCGAGCTAGTGACATTTATTAAAAAACACCGGACTTAATTAGAAACTGTGTGATAAAGACCGGGGATTTGAAGTCACGACCACACGAATGTGAGTTGAGTATAAATACCCCATAGGCTATCACCGTTCTATTATGTTTTTCTTAGATCGACAAACCTTATTATCCTAATGTATACATCACACATGGAATATGTATACGTTTATAACGTATTACCTTATAAATACATGTTACAGTTAATACCTGTTTTCAATAAAAACGCCTTTTTCCTAACAAAAAACAATTTGAATGAACGCCTTCGTTACAACTAGTTTTTCATAGTTAAATTTAGTAATTACTGACAAATAAATTGGATTATTAAATAAAACTAGTTTTAACTAGGGAATATTGGGTCTAACGGAATGAACCAGACAAAACAATTAAAATCAGTGCCGAAATCACAGCACATAAAGATATACTCGGGCAAATGCGATTGCGCTTGAATTGTTTCTGGGTAGAAAGGACTTTCGCATTGTTTAAAAAAATTAACCACGAAGTCAGGCGACTACGTTTAGCGATGGCCTCAGACATCTAACCTAATCAAGCCGCATTGTTTCTGGGTTCGCGGTTTGCCCGGGCACATCTCGATGTACTGTTAATTCAGCTTTAGCCAGTAACTTTTATATTACAATAAATACTATATTTGTACAATGTCGTATTTATTGAGCTCATTTATGACCGAATTAGCAAACTCCAAGCCAGATGAACATTGATCTCGGTCGAAAACAGTTTTAACTGATTCATTTCGATAAAACTAGATTTACCTAGTTAAAACTCATTTTAACTAACATTCAATTTGTCAATTTTGTAATAATGACATTATAATTATAATTTGTAATAAGTCAATAATTATAATGAGTTTGTCAGTAAATTCTAGTTTTTACTAGGAAAAACTAGTTGTAACGAAGGCGAATGAAATGAAAATGAAATTGTAATTGTAAATTGTAATGAAAACGGATTTTAACTGGAACAAACAGATAACATAGATGTAACATACAGATATAAGTAATACTCTAGTATACAATGATTACTAATTGAATCGTTAAAATACCATACCATACGTATCTCCATCGTTGTAGATACGAGTATATGAGATATAAATACATACCTCAGGGAACTCAGAAATTTTGAAAAGCCATTTTTTTTTTTTGCGTTTTTGCAAATTAACCGCCACTTGCATCTATAAAAGTTTCATGCATTCTGAAAACATTTTTTCCACTCTTACTTAGGTACCTCTTTCACAGCCTCTTCGAACGTAGTCAGCACGTCATTCAGCGGCGAAAACTGCTTCCCTTTTAGGATTTCATTTTAGGAAATAAAAAAGTCACAAGTTGCCAAATCGGGACCGACATGGCACCTTGTGACTTTTTATTTCTGTCTTTTTTTATTTATTGTAAGGAGAATAGTCCAAAACATTAACCCAAGTACTGTATACAAAGTCCATTGTTTCAATCGGTGATACAAAGTGAGCCTTGTCGTGATACAGCAGCTGTCCGCGGAGACCTCTGTTTGGAAGGTTGTTACTCACTACAGTGAAAACGTTTGGCAAGCGCGTAGCTATGCATAATTCTGCGTTAATGCTGCTTTGGTTTCGTAAAGGTATAGATATCAGGTAACCAGTTAAAATGAAAAAGATTACAGCACTTCTTGCTCTTTTCACTTTGGTAGGTGTTGGCCCACTTTGCAGCAGCGGATTGACGCTGGAGCACACTGGAAGATCCAAGATTCGTCACCTGTGACAATGTCGTAAACGCGTTGAGACGAACTTGCTTCAAATTTCGTTATCATATCACGGCACAATTCGACACGAACTTGATTTTGAGCCTCGGTGAGGTTGTACGGCACCCAGCGCGATACTTTCCTCCAGTCTCGTAGATACTCGTGTAATATTTTCATACACACTTTTCCATCCAATCTGCAATCTTTCCTGAATCTCCTCGTATCTAATTCGCCTGTTATCACAAATTACATTATTCACTGCCACCACATTTTCTACCGTAACAGCCGATAGAGGGCGGTCGCCCTTTATCGCTTGTTCTTCGTCAGCCAAACTTAGTCGACAACGCCTAACATTGTACCAATGATACACAGTTGCGTTAAAGGACACTTGTCTACAAACGCCATTTGAAGTCTAATAAAATAATCTTCAAGTTTTAAAGAACATTTAAAATCACACAAAATCATAGCGTGGAAATGTTCTCATCGAATATCCATTTTTTAATGAGACATGATATTTTAATTCAGCTCCCTCAAAAATATGAAGGGAAATTTGAATTTGGAATGTTTTGTTTTTATATTAAAGATAGTCATAGTTTTAACTGACATCAAAACCAACCAGTGTTCTATAGATAAAAACTCTTTGGGGCAAAACTTTCTGAGTAGCCTGGTATTTTCTGATACACAATTCTTCTAAGAGTCACTAAAGTATATAGACTTCTGCTCAGAAAAGTAGATGAGAACATGCAATACTATATCTAAAATAAATTCCATTTAATCACATTGAATCTACTCGAGTATATCGTAATCTTTATCGTCCACTACTATATTCTAGGGATGCATGAGTATGAACAGTGCAGTTGGCGAGTCCACTCTTTCAGAGGTGGGTAGGGCAGGGCTTGTTACCCCTTAGTCGCCTTTTACCACACCCACGGGAAACTCCATTAGACTCGTACTCTCTAGAATCATAAGACTTATACTTATATACTCATTATACTTTTTACTCCCCATCCCATTCCGCTTACAAAGAATGGGGGAGTGAAATGAAACAAGGAAGATTTCTTATTGAAATATATTGCTTATTCCCCATCCTTCCCAATCCTTTTTCGTAATTCATTCCTAAATCTTTACATCTTTAATCTTCAATTGTAGAAAGATAAACACGCACCTACGAGTATATACATCTATCTAGGTGCGTGTCAATCTCTATTATTCCTAACTGATGTTGACATGCATCGCGGTAGATCACAGTATCCACTTATCACTAGAATTCTCGTCTGCCGCCTTCTTTCTATAAATAAAAACATAATTAAATGATTCTGTTTCTATTTACTAACCAAATATTGAGTAAAAATATTGAGTAAGCGATTTTTAAGATTAAATTTTAAATGTTGACGACAATTACTTGTATTTATTTGTAGTTTTCAGGGAAACATACACGGTTATAGGTAAAATATCTTCTTATTAAATATGACTCTTAAGCTAAGACATATTAAGTGTTTGTGTAAAATGTGTCAAGTACGCTGACGTGTACTCGTAGAACTAGAGGTTCACAGTAAAATGAGGCGAAGATAAATACTATATAGTGATGTTTACACAAGCCGTAGGTGGCACTCAGAGGCGCAAATGCATTCGCAGTGCATTCACATTTTCAATACGAAATTGTTTGAGTGGCTTTTGCTAGAAAGACAAAGCGAAACAAGTTTTCATTTTACAATGATTTTAAGTAAATACAGTATATGCAAAGCGACAATTTTCTTCCAACTGCGGTTCTAAAGTTACTATACAAAATACTAAGTTTGAACTTGTGACTATCACTAAACTCTCATACTAACTCTTTTATTTCTATTATTAAAGTGTAGTTTATTTGTCATGCAGATTCGTATTAATCAAACATTCATTTAAATATTAATATTAATACTTAGTTGCCATTATGCTTGGTAATTTATTTACAAGTACTCTTTGAAAAGAATAATTGTCAGCAAGTGTTTAAAAATCTGTTTTAGAATTTCCCTCATCACAACACAACAATCAACCTATATATCTCCACTACAACATGGATACAGGCCTATAACGTCCCATTGAAGACAGACACCCCCTAATATATCTTTGTTTTCTGACCACGTGGGCCTAGTGAGGTTATTCAGTTACTACTCGTACAATAAACCAAACTATTTTTACACAACATACAAAAACAAAATATTTATTACGAGTATTAACAAAATTCATTTCGTTTCCAATTAGCTACACTAATTAAATTACTACTATAATTTAAACAACATTTATTTTAAACGGACCTTGTTGGCGTATTTTTAAAAGAGTCATTTGGTCTGACAATTAACACGGTACACCAGGACTGTACGCCAGTGTACGCACACAAAATAAATCAAGGGCACTAAAACTTTCAACCGATGTAATGGACGCCTTGCAATACCCATTTTCTGTCTAATGTTTTTTAGGTTCAAGGTGACAGTAACTAGCGCCATACTAGCAGAGGGATTGTACAAAAGCGAGTAGAAGGAAATTAAAATGCAAAGGAAAAAGTTCTGTTATTCTATCTGAATAAATAACTAAGTTAAAAATTCCGAAACTCATAAATTTATATTTTCATAAAAAAAATTAAGAACTTCTTTAGAAATTCTTCGAAAACGAAGTATTCATTTTTTCATTCACACGTTACTTCATAATCTCCAAAAATGGCTAAGAGTTCGTTGGTAAAGACAGCACCGTATGATCATTAGCATTTTAATACTCGTCCATACACACCTAAATTTGAAATGTAATGCGATGTCAAAATGTTCCCGCCTCATTTATTCAACCTAGGGTTATATGACTGCTGCAACAACTGTTTTTATTGTTATGCGTTTCCACTGTCCATGTCCAGGCACGCCTTTGTTTCGTCCACGGAACATGTTCCAATTGTTACTGCTTGTTCCAATGTAAATGTTGCTCTCGATTACCATTAAAAGCACGCAACTACAAACGATGTTGAAAGCCCGTTCTAAACGCTGTAAACGATAATTGGATGTGAAACAAGAGTAAACCATAGCCTCATTAAATGTCCTATTCCGTGGGTATAAATATATAGGATATCAGAGGACACACAAAGACTCGGAAGTCCAAATCGACGATCAAAAATTGCTGGATTTTTAATAAAGTGTGATAACGAAAAATAATCACAAAAATCTGTGCCATCTGGTCAACACAGTTCTCTTCAAAACAGCGGGATACTCGTATTTAATAACACAGTAATGCAAAGAATTCAAATTATTCTCAACTGACCGATATTAGAATTTGAGACAAAAATGTATATTAAACCCGAGTGCTGTTGTATTAATAATGTGTGTTTGAACACGTATTTTTTCAATATTTGTTTGCTAAATAACATTTTGAAACACGCACACAAAAATACAATATGTCCATGGAATTTAATTACTTACTTTTAATTACGTATTTAATTACTAATTTATTTAATTACTTGTATTATAAGCATTTTTTCACTTGATACAAAAACCCCAAATGTTGTCTATTGTACCTATACTATCCACAACAGCAGAGGGTTGCGTAGGTATATATGATATTTATTATAAAAAATAGAAGCCTCATTTCTTTTGACATCTGATAATATATTCACCCCAGAAATCAACAACAGCAGTCCATCCCTTCCAGAAGACGAACGGCATAGTTGTTTTTCCGTCAAGCTAAATTTTGTACCTCTTCTACTAGTATTCACTAAACGAATGACTTATATGTAATTTTCTTCTGTTTCAGTGCATCCGCAGAACGCACTGCGTACACTTGGCTTCCGGACACCAGAATCGAATTCTGCTCACCTTACAGCCGACACAAGAGCTCAAACTCCACAGTCTACGAGAGTGACTGATGGTACGAGGGCTTCGATCAACTCGAAGAAGCTCTACTCTGATCATGAACACTGTGTGTGAACCTGTTGTACTATGAAACTCATCAGTGTTATTACTTGCGGTAACAGTATTAATGTTAAGCTTTATACATCGATTTACTTGTATGTGAATAATTAATTCTCTGTTAAAACTTTCCTATTGAAGGATAATATCTACTTAAGCAAGTGTATTAAAGTTTAAAATAAATTCACGGTAAAAATGTTAACTATTTTATTAATTTCTAGGGCATAGTGAAGGAAAGATATTGAATAAGTGCTGTAGTTTGAATCACTTACTGTACAATAACTTGAAATTGAAGAGGACTTGAGATCTAAATCAGCAGATTTAAAATCTAAAATTACATATATCGTCAATAGATAAAGGGAGTTCCGAAAGCAGAATCTTTGAGAAGTATAGAAGATTTTTGTTCATAAATTCCCTAATATTTCTCACATTTACTTCAAGCCGTGGAGAGCGTGAAACTTCGTCTTCGTTCCCGAAAATGAATATTTATGACGGGCAACGAGTAATGCGCCATTTATGGACGAAGTTAGAATGTATTCCGTCGACTTATCGAACAAACTGAATCACAAAAATATACTATGTTTTTTTTTTTTTGGAATGTCTAAATTCTTGTGGCCCTAGTGGCCTTTCAAGAGTCACCGGTTATGTTTAATTTAGGGCGATTAATTTAGCGCAGAAGGCGCTCAGTCAGGAATAAAATATGTGTTGCAACGAGTCTAAAAGCTCCCCCGCCGGTAAACCGGCGGAAGGAACCGACCTCGACTTAGGGCGTTGCATTGGGGGGATACCGCGGGATCGCGAGTCGGTGAGAAGCACCCAGGCACGTGGCGATACCTGGTAAAAGTGTTGGCTGAGGGACGGTGTGTGTTAACGGTGTATCGAGGGGGACGTCCACGTCTCCGCCGGCGGGGACGGTGTGTTTGTGAAGTCTGCGTGTGTGGTGTAAGAGCCGCATTGGCAGCAGTGATTGGGTCATCGGGGTCGTCTAAGATGTGTCGTGGACGACGGTAGCGGGGAGGGGCAATCCTATCTGGAACATAGATGAGGGAGCTAACGACGATGAAGTTAGGATGATGCGGAATCGCGTCATAGTAACGTCGGGCAGTGTCTTTCACGCAATTGACAATGGAGGGAAGTTACAAGTCCTTATGGAGGTCGATGTCACGTGAGTAACATGGGGCAGCCACGGTCTTACGCACGAATCTATTTTGGAGGGTTTGGAGAATTTTGATGTTGGAGGGAGCTGCGTGTGAGAACACAACCCTAGCGTAGGTCACTATAGGTCAGACGATCGTTTTGTATAATGTCAACTTATTTCTAAGCTACATTTTACTTCTCCCGCCTATGAGGGGGTTGAGGCGACCGAGTACAAAGGCGGCTCGGTTCCGGACAGTTTTAATGTATTCTCGGAAGGTCAGTCGATGGTTTAGAGTGACTCCGACATATTTGGTCTTCCTAACCAGAGGAATGGTTTGACCGAAGAGGGTTATCTGGAGAAGGGAGAGCCGAGGATTACGACAGCCATCCATGGGAAGAGGGGAGCACATTGCTGCACTTTTCGCCGGGTTTATCTCTATCCTCCACCTCACAAACCACTCGCCCAGGGCGGTGACTGCGCGTTAGAGGCATAGAGAGACCATGCGAAGGTAATTATCTGAGGCGTAAGCAAACGATTTTAGGCTTAGGAATACATACGTCCATCTTATTCTAACATACCAAAGTGATAAGGACAGGAAACTTAAATTTTAAACGCTAATGTAATTTAATGCATGTACTATTCATATCTTCATTAATAGTAATCCCCTTAACATTGTTTTTGTATCGTTACCTTTACCTACTCGTATATCGTTTGTAAGTTCTGAACATTTGTAAATATTGGTAAATAAAGTAATTATACTACTCTGTCTAACATAATCTGTAACATACCAAATATAATTTTTTAATTATAAGTTAAATTAGAATGTATCTTGTAAACATTACTGTAAGATACAACACCATTATTATGACGTCGTTAGTTAGATAGATACAAAATTAATTGTAAAGGTAGGTAATTGACATTCGCTGTGATTTATAATTTAGCATTCATGTTAAATATTATTTTTATCTATTTGCTGTGTTATTGCATAAAACATAAAACAATTTAGTATGGTAGAAATGTAAGTATATAAATAATGTTTATAATAAGATTTATTTTTGTAATGTAGATAGATTCCCAGGTTTCAAAACACACGATTCGACTATAATAAACGTATCCATCGTATTTGTACAAATTAAAATGCATCGTGTATCATGTAAATAATGCTCTAATTATAATTAATATCAATATTTGCATAATGATTTTGTTACATAAAGTTGTATTTTACCATTGAATGTAAATCATTGGAGACTGTAATTTTATAGTGATTTCATGGATTTTGCAAAGAATAAATGATAGTCTTCTAATCAAAAAGACAAATTCTATTTGAGTTAAAACTAACACAATAATAATAACTGAAGGACTATTCAAAGATTAAACATTAACCACATATACGGTCAGCAAGTAATGTATACACATCGATACCTTAATGCGCTTGTAATAAGGACTAGAATCGAACATTTTTGGGTACATAAGAGAGTTGTTGACTGTATGTATTAAATAATATTACATATTATTTAATTAATTCTTTGTGAATTATTAAAAAAGGAAGTGGTATGGTAATGATAGGGGAATAAAATAGTTAAAATATTTTTATATAACCCTAACATTCAACCTTATATGTATTTATTACAATATTACATTACACGTCTAAATAATAATAATAATTTAATCCATTCTAACATAACTAGATCTAAACCCTGTTTTTATATATTAAGTTTATACATATATTGAATAATACTTACACTTAACCAATTAAGTTAATAAGCGACAGAATCAAAACTCATAATTGTAATAATATTACAATCCATTGTCACTAGTAAATCATTATAAATACAAAAATCGAAAATTTGTCAAAATCTACGTCAGCGCGGCACGGGTATTTAAATTGAAACCATAAAATTATAGCAATTTTCTTTCTTTTTTTTTGTCGAGTTTTTGAACAAAATTATTCCCTCTCTCCTTCTAGTTTTTGCAATTTCTTTTAATGTTATAGAACATTCACCTTAACAATGCCGGACCTATCACTGGTAAAGACACGTTCGCATTGGTGCCCAATATTTGAAAATAACAAGATACAACTATGTTTATTGGCATAGAAAATAAAATTAGACAGAAATACAAAATAATCGTATTAAATTATTATTACTAAATATGTATATATATAGGTATAACACTATAATAATATTAAATATTGTTAAAAGAAAAACATAAATATAAATTAATCCTTAATCTGAATCCGAACTCTCACTTGTATTAATAAAGCTAGTGAAAACCCGATCAAAATCCCATCAGTTGTTTTTACGTGATGTTCAAATAAACAGACAAGTAGACATTCGGACATATAGACAAACATACAGACTGAAATTCTAAAAAACTCCTGTTTTGGGTTCTGTAGCGTCTGTTTGTATTTATTTTAAATTGAGTTAATATACAGAATCAACCCTTTTACTGTTTTATTATATGTGTAGATAATGAATTGATTTTTTTTATCCGATGTGTATTTGTTTTTAAGAATAGAAGTGTTTATTTCACAATCGATTTAAAACACGTGCTACTTTACGTAACAAAAGACACGTCCGACTTGTACGAAATATGAAGTGAGATTGGGAATATTGAGATGTGCATGTTACTGTGCATATTTCAATCTCACTCAATCATCTCAAACATACCTAAGAATTTCAAGGAGAAGTAAAGAATTGGTCAAATAGGTAACGCCTATTGTCTTCACTGTATTCGATGTTTCCGACATTTTCTACTGAAATGATTTTGTCAAGAATCATTTCAGTGTTATGTGAAAGACAACATATTTGCGACCAAATATTATTTAAACTAAAGAGCGTATGATTAATTGATTATTGAAACTCATAATAATAGTTTTAAAGATACGAATAAAGAATATTATAACATTTGAGATTTTCGTGTTCTTCACAGATATTTATATATTTAAACGGGTCTCAACGCGAATGATTACCTTATTTATTTTGCTCCATGTTTTAGTTGGGTCGCATCAAGCATGAGACCCGTTTAAATATATAAATATGGATAAAGAAGATTTTAATGTTTTCAAAATGTGTAAACGCACTTTTACTTCGACGTTTTGATATTGTCGCGTTCCTATTACCCTGTATACCCTTTGTATATAAAGCACCATTTATAATGTAAATGTAACTACATGTAATTTATTTCTACTATCATATTCATATTTGTTTATTTATATCCGACGATTTGATAATGAAACACTGTATTCATCGAATAGCTTGTATTATTTCCTTTCGTTATTACTAGTTTATTCCTTGCAAATATTAATAAATAACTGTTTCAGATGTACTAATAACGTAATCCTATACACATAAGTCATATTTTAATATAAAAGCAATTATTATTTTGTTTTATAGTAAAGATGATAGACCCAGTAGGTGACTCAACTGATGGCAAGTGCTTTTATACCCATGGACATCTACAATATCAGGGAGGATACAATAATAATAACGCCACATCCCCACATTAGGATCCCTGTGTCATCATAATTCCAGAAATACATACAAAAATGAACACACTACATAGATCTGAATGAACAAATGTTCACAAAATAAATGTTTTTAACAAATTATTGTCTCACCGTGAACCGAACCCGGAGCTTTTCAAACCCCCCTGAATAATGAGATCGTCGACAATCCGAGCAACGCCTCGATGATTAAACACAGACAATTGAATTCAGCTATATTTATATTTTATATAGAAAGACACAGTCCACCTGGTGGAATGGAATTTCGTCTTCTGTGATAAATGTTTACGATAGTTACATATTGCGGATAATCTTCTGTGATTAATTAATTAATTCATTTATAAGAAGTATGAATTAATAATTACTTCATAAGAATAAGAATATCTATTGACCAGCTTAGTAATTAAACCTGTAAGTAGCTACGCCTAAATGGATACTAATAAGACAGATACTTATATATAAAAAGTCTAAAGGTCCCACAAGGTATAAATTCCCAACTTAACTAATCAGGCATGTCATTACCAACCGCGGGGCGTAAGATTACACCAATAATTAGTGTGACTTCCTTTGCAGCCTGTTTCATTCTGAACATAGGCCTCGTTAATCTTTCCAAGTCTTAACAAACTTCGTGAAGGCATTCCACGTTTTCCCAGCAGGAGACAAAGTGACACTGTGCTACAACATTGCTTAGTTAATACAGAAATACTTTTTTATCGTGTTAACACAGAACTACACAGTAACGTATGTGCCGTTAATTGGAACAGGACGAGTTTTTGTGAAACACCGCCATACAAGACGCAAGTTCGGAACGAATTGATCTACGTGTTTCGTATTACAGAAGCTCTGATTTGCTGGTTTGGATGGTTTATGCAATAAAATATTTAGAAACTAATATCAATGTGTAGACATTAAAATAAAATACGACTGTACCAGAAGGAAATTGAGAACATATATATGTTTATTTCTAAATTCTGTTTACTATTGTGAGGATTAAGTAGATATACTATTCAGGGGAAAATAAGAAAATAGTTTCTTTATGTATCGTTACATCCATATTTCAGGCCTGACTGAACTCGTTGTCAAAATCTTTCATATTATATTCGGCTTGCGTTTTATAACGGAATCTTAAATTCTTATACAATAAAATACAGTAAGTACAGTAAAAATGCGCTACATTTTTATGACTTGTGCACTGTCGTACAAAGAGTTTCATTCGTAACCGTCACGGTCACGAAGCGTATTGAAAAGTTCCACCTGAGTTTATTTGAGTTATTCGATTACAGCATCGGAAATCCGACGGAGGTGGCATTAATGCCGGGGACTTTGTTTGGACAACGGTAAGTACCAGATGTCGCCAACTAGGCAAAATTACGCTAGAAGAGGTAAAAGTTTACCCATTACCACATCATGCCACCATACTCATGCCATACCATACTATTAGTCCTATTATACCATAAGCCTATGTCTCACCACTGCTGTCCATAATCTTTCTTCAAAGCTCACCATCACACACAATTTTCCGCTTTTCTCATCCAGTTACTACCTTCTTTAGCTACAGGTAAACTTCTTCAAGTCGTCCCACATTGCGATTCTCTTAAGTCAACTCCATTCAAACACGGGACTGTCCCATCAATTATCAGTTCTGCGGCAAATATCCTGTCCATTGGCACTTCAACTTACAAATTTTATGAGCTATTTCGGTGACCTAATTGTTGACTTTAGACATTAGAATTAATGGTTTGGTCATATGGCAAAAGCGCGTAATACACAATGCCTTTTCATACACAAAACATGACTTTGTTTGGATTAAAGCCTGGCTTTGGGACTATTTGTGATGGTTCACCTCGCTTAGATCAAGATTGTTTTCAAACATTGTTATCGTAGGTGATCCACTCCTCATCGCCTATTACCAATCTCTTCAGAAATGGATTGATTTCATTTCGTTTTAGCAAGGTTTCACATATGGAAATACTATTCACCAAGTTTCTGTCATTTAAATCATGCTGCACCCAAACATCTAGCTGTTTTACAAAATTCAGTTTATGCAGGTGATCCAAAACTGTTGAGTGGTGTTCCGCAATTTTATGACTACTTATTTTTCAATTATAACATCAACATTTACCTTAATAGGACGACTACGGCGAGGAACATCATTCACATCAAAATTACTGAACCATTTTTTGCAGTAGTTTTAGATAAAGCATCTTCTCCGTAAACACCACAAATCTCTTTTCGAGCACTAGAAGCTTTCATATATTTGTCAAAAAAAAAATTAAAATGTAAAATGTAATTTTCTCCTTATTAACTTCCATTTAAAAAAATGTTACAAAATATGAAAAAATAAAACTTTTAACCTGCAATTTCAATTTGTCGCTATTACAAAAAAGTCAGCTGTCAAACGGTATATCACAATTTACCGCCAGTGATCAGTGTTGACAGAAATTTAGCACGCTAATGTCGTACTTTCAAAAATGCCGCGAACTTTTCCGACTACCTATTATAAACGACTATGTCGCCACACACGTTTCAACGTCAAATTAGCAAACTCCACCGTAATAATAATTAAGATATAAAAAAATCAGTCTTTATTTTCAGTTACAATTATCAAATAAATATATTTTTATTCGTGACCAACAATCAAAATTACAAGCGTTTTATTATTCAAGCATTTTTGTTATTTTCATTAAATATCTATAATATATATTATATGTTTACGATGCGCACACTAGGCGCGCACCTGCCTCGCGTTACGCGAAAGCAGCCCGAGGAATGTGCACTCGGGCCCAAATGTAAACTTACTCAATATATCCACCGGAGGTGGGTAAGCATAATATAGAACAATTTATACAATTTAGAGGTCTCACTTACCCCAGGTGGTTTTGCCCACACACAAATCTGGAAAGTGTACCTACGCTAGTCCCTACTAGACGTGACCTATCTTAGTGTGATTGAATATATATATACATTCCCAATAAATACTTGTGTAGTAATCCAAGTCTCGTTCCGTGGTGAGCCGGTGGCCGCTATCGTTCGGCAACTCACACCCGGCAGCAAATCACCTCGAGAAATCACTTCCAATACAAGCACAATCACAGCAAATCCAACCAAAACACTCGCGTGGCACAAGGATATCGCGAACAAGACCTATTACTAGGCGCGAATACCAAATAACAACTGTCCGTGGCCGCGGTGTGAATTTATCTCCAAAACACTCTGCTCGCCGCCGAGCGCGTGTTACTACTCAAAAATATCAAATTCTCAAACCGCCTTCAATATGGCGGGGACAAAAAAATGTTGCTTCAAATAATCAATGTATGCGGGTATGCAAAGATGCTCGCGTCAATTCCAAACATTATATATAACCGCACCGCAACTTTCCCGTAACTTAAAAAAAAACATGGATTCTGCACATGATTCTGAGTTTATTGGAATACAACTTATTTTTTTAAATATATTTTTTTAGGCTTTTTTTTAGCTTTACATGAATTTGGTAATTTCTTACATTATAATTTCCGTACTAGGAATCTAGGAAAAATTAAAGAGTATAATATTTTTTTGAGTTTAAGAGATTAGTAAAATTTTCACATCAATGAACTCGGAATCATGAACGGAATCTACGATTACCAGCTTCGGGAAAGTTTCGGAACAGCTTGTGTGTATTATGTAATATAATATAGAAAAAATATTATGTGAAACTAAATTTACGTCTATTTCTAACTTATGTTATTATTATATTATCTATTAATTGACAAGACAGTGGTTGATTGAGAAGAGCTGCCAGGGTCTCAATTTAGGAATATGAGACATGCTCCTAAGTGCGGATTTCTGCACCTAGGTAATGTCTCTTCTATACAGTCTCTATGCCAGTGATTTATCTTTCACGTTTCTTAGAAAAACATCCACTTTATTTTTCATAAGCAAGCCACTTAAAGTGGGTATTTTAATGAGGGTTAAAGTGACAAAATTTATAAATGAGATCATTTACTCGACACTAAATTATAAAAGATTTATGTTTAACTGATTTATGCAAATATTTGAGAAAAAAATATATTCCACGGAGTTAAATCCGTCTTCCCACGTACGTCAAATATTTCTGCGTTGAACTGTAAGACGTTGAAGTATTACACTTCAACTTCATAAAATTGTACAATAATCACATTGCACAATTGTTCAATCGATTATATTATTGAATCGCGCCTTGTATCCAAACGAGTTTCAATACACTCCCTGAACAATCAAAAACTTTAGGCACTCGTAAAATTGTACAATGTATAATGACTTATCGTCTATTAATATACAATATATATCTTAATTCAGGAATAAAAATTACGTGTTGAAATTTGATGCATTTGACACGTGCAGAAAGTATACGCATCGATTTGAACCATCGATAGTGATCTGTGATTTGTACACAGTATGTATAAATCGATACATGTCATGATGAGGTTTAACATGCATCACTCTGAAACAGGTGGAGAGATGGACTACATGACATTGGCGTAAAAATACGAGTATAGAGCAATGATTAAACGAACAACAGAGAATAATGAATGGGCAGCAAATCGACGATAGTAAATTTAAATGCAAGGTAGGTTTAGGTTGTCTAGGTTAGTGACGACAGTCTTAGTGATTCAGTAACATTATATGCGTGTAGTTATTCAGAAATATTTTTTGTGTTGATCATGATTTATTACACATTTAGTATTTGTTTTACTTCTCATTTAAATACAAGCTATTCACGAAGTTTTCTCACGTTTGAGAACCGATTAAATTATTCTATAATCAATTTATTTAAAAACCGATAAACCGATTCCATTTGAAAATTTAACCGATATTACCCTAAGTACCATAGAAAGGTGTTTCTTTTTGCGTCACCAGGACAAGACTGAATTGTGATACAGATCCTGTTATTGAACGAGAATTTTAAATCAAGCGCCTCGAATTTTGCTGTAAAATACCAACGCTTTTTGAAGATGGAGCCTGAAATGAAGCACACGTACCTGTGCTTCATTTCTCTCAGAAATCTAAAAAGATAACTGTTATAATTGCACACATCTAGCAACCATGTTAAAAATAACTTATTGCGGGAAGTGCATCGTCCTACACATTTACATATTTTATACAGGCACGTACATATTTATTTTATAGTAGTATAGTCTTGAGCTCAGTCACGTAAACATCTAATTTTTCTATTTCCGTATTTTTTAATTCTGTCCAAATAAGTGTTCTTGAGAAAGTATAATTCCGGTGGTGGTTGGATAACAAGACCCGAAGATCGTATGTGGTGGCGAGTCTTGGGAGAGGCCTAAATCCAACTGTAGAGAGGCCTAGGCTGATGATATATGTATACATATATAATTCCAATAAACTTTGTAACATATATTTTTTTCTAAAAGTGCCGATAGACCTACCCTGTACAGTATACAAGAAAGAAAAAAGGACTATTATTTCTTTCTTTGTTTCTGCAGGAACACCTTCTAAGGTATATCTTCATCTTCTTGAAGGTTCCTGTATCGACCGCCGAGCGAGACAAACGTGTTTATTTTGGATCCGCGTGTAAACATCAACACCAACCGTATTAATATTCTGAACAGGTATTTTTGAATTCATTTCTATAGCTAATTTCAAACCCTTGAACAGAACAAAATTATTTTTCGTTAATATTTGTAGGTAGATAATATTTGTAAAAAACATATCTTTATTCTTATCTTGTTTTAATCGTAAAAGGCGACTAAGGAATAAAAAAGCCGCTATCACAACCGGTGACGAACTACACCACCTCTAAAAGAGTGGACTCGCCAACCCGCTTGGCTAGTGTGGCGTTTTAATATGCATTAAAACAAGACACAAGTCACAACAACACAAGGCAATATGCGTGGGGAAGCCCACGTGCAGCAGTGGATACTGAAAGGGTTGGATGCATTGCATTGCTGGTTTATTGAAAGAAGGCGGTTGAGGAGCAGACAATCTGCTTGTTGGTAAGTGAATACTGTCACCCATAGATATCTGGACTGATGCCCCCGATTCTGGTCTGATGCCAACATCAGTCCAGAATGACAAACGTTGGTACGCCACCGGATGTACTGCCTATCTTTGGAGATTTAGGATTGGATTTGAAGAAAGTGTTAGGAAAACGGAGAGGAATCGGATAGGATAGAATGGAAATGGACTCCGTCATATCCCACTCACTACCGAAACAAGTACGTACAATTGGGGTAATGGGATAATGTGGGAAATGTGTTGTCTATGCAAACAAAATGTTTGGCAATATAACGCATTGAGAAAAAGTTAAATTCTAATTAATTAATGCACGAGTATTACGAATTTTAATAAAATCTTGTCTTTTGTTTTCATGGCCAGGGGTGGGCAATAAAATTGATTTTATCAATTTAGATACGTATTCTCCATTTAAAAAAAAATCATTTTATGTATAATTTAGAACCGATGGTTACAACAACTGATGGTTGTATTCATGGTCACGGGTGGGCAATATAATTGATTTTATCAATTTAGATAGGTAATCTATATTTAAAAAAAAAAAATTATGTATAATTTAGAAATGATGGTTACAAAAACAGTTTACATCATAAATATCTTAAACGAATATGTCATTTTTCAAGATACCCGCATGTAAAAATGTTCTAATGGTTAGAAACATAGTGACCTTCAGCATGTATGTTATGTAATCTAACATAATAATATTCTTTAATAATACTGTACATATATGTATACACGTAATGTTTAGCCGTAATAATGAATATTCCATACATAATTAACTGTTCTTGGGGCTAATTAAAGCTTCATGAGCTGCTCATTATCTGTAACATCCGCTTGTACGAGATATTAACACAAAACACACAGGAGCTACATGATGGACTTGTTTGAGCCCTATTAATACGACAGTAGTTTGTGGTTACAGGGCAAAACGTTTACTGGAGACGAAACGGGGACGTGACGTGAAGTTACGTGACGATTAAATGATAGTAAGAAGTAAGTACAACTAATAGTGTAATAGTTATATATCATAAAATAGTCTATGTAATAAATATAATTAAGGGAAAGACAAGAAACGCTGATTGTCTAACTAAAAATATATATTTTGTATTCAAAGTGGGGTTCAAAAATAGAAACTCAATAGTTTCTATTTATGAACGGATTTTTATATTTTATTAGCCGCGATTTTCTTCTTTTTCTTTCTTATCCGAGTCCGCGTGTCGAATAAGAAAGAAAAGAAAAAAAATGATTGCATTGTCGGTAACAAAATCTAATGACAAGATAAACCAACCAAAATATCTAATATGGGAGTTAAAATGATATAAAATATGTGAGAGGTCTCAGAAGAGTATCCTTCTTCTGAATTAAGATTAAATAGCAAGGTTTTTTACTAAATAAATACATACCGACTTATTTATTAAGTAAATCGCTGACAACTAAACTTTCGTAGACGACGATTGTGAGAAACTTACCGATAAAATTTTCATTAACAGCAACTTTAAGACGAAATATTATGGAACACGTTTCCAACTTATCGTGTCGTGTATCAAAAACGGAGCTAAGCAGTTCGTTTACATACTTGCGTGACTCAGAAAACGCTTAACAGTAGTATGTTAGCTGTTTGATCGATCGGACCTACCAGAGTTACGGTAGAAACCAATTCTCACGCCTAAGTCAATACCTCGGACATATTGTAAACAGATTCCAACAATATATAGATAGAATAGCATGAGGATCTTCATTTCATAATCGATATATTACAAACGAAATCATACCTTCCGTTTCAGAGACACAGTTTATAATAAAAGTAGAAGCGTCTGCTATTAAAATTTCTGGCTACCTACCTACTTATTGACTTTGCCTTTGTAAACACTAATAGAAAATTCAAAAGTGGGAAGCAGTTGAGATGAAACAGTGAATATGTTAATTTCTGTTAGTTGAACTCCACCTCATCCGAATGTTGAAGTTTTAAATTTATTTTTGGCCGACATTGCTTTCTTAAAAACTTTTTGAATAAAGTATTTTTTTTTTAAATCCTTAGAAAATCCTAAATTTATTCTCATTTGCAGAAAGCTTAACTGCATAAAGCTTCTTAATAATTCAAGTAACAAATAAAATCAATTAGTCACCCCGTGACCACGTCTACTGCAAAGTGTTCGAAACGTCGGGATATAAATAATGTTAAATATACGCGATTTAAACCGTTCAAAGTTGTTTAATTGCTATATATTTAAGTATATAACATCTCTTTTCAAACATGACAGCTTTTTCTTTCATAATGAAAACATTTACTTTACAGGTTAATATTATCTAACGTTAATTACACACTCTTGAAATATAATATCCTTTCCATTCATGTTATTAACATGAAATACGAAGTAAGATTTAACGATTACTAAGTAGGTACTCATTTTGGAATAATTTATACTTCTATATTGTGTACTTGTGTATTTATACTTCTATATTCTATATCTACTTGAAAGAGAGAAATCGTTATAAAACTAATTTTACCTATATATAAATACGAAAGTTTAGATGTTTGTTACTCAATCACGTCGCATAGGTACTCCCACATATGTCTATAGAGGAATAGATAACCTCTCCTACTTCTCGTGTTGCTCGTTCAGCTGCTCCGATCCGTGTCACTAGCAAGTCATTATTATAAAACACAAAAATGATTAATTACGTTATAATTAATTATAAAAATTCATAAGAAGTCATGAACCGAGTTAACGAATACGTTTCGTTTCATCGGTGAGTGGTTTCCCATCACTAAAATTTACTCGTGATGTGACACGTGCTTGGTCTCCATACAATTTCGTTAATTTAGTTTAGTCAATTGTTTTTTTATTATGTTATCGGTTAATAAATAGTCTCAATAAAAATATTCCACGCCTCCGTATTAACAAAAGTAAACCTATCAAAATAGAATTAACGGACAACACAAATGTATAGAGTCAGATTCCGCAAATCCTTGATATACACTCGGATTATATCTTATATGGGGCTAATCCACTTTTTATACTTGAGAATTACGCCCACGTTACGCTCTCCGAGTATTTTATGACTTTTTAAGTGACTACCTTCGAGATTCTTATGTGGGAGGTTTTAAACATATTTGGTGATGCACTAAATTTCCATTTCATAAGCCTTTTAATATACTTTTAAGTTATAGAATTATCATTCAATGGCATTTCTATATGTGACGTCATCTGAGCAAAGCATGAGCAAAGGGACAATATTTTCAATATGATCTTAAATTTAAGATTTCTAACTTAAATTTTGGTAATTCCAAATTATTTTTAAATAGAACGTCTGTTTTTTAAGATGAAGCAATAAAAAGAGTATGCTAATTTTTTTCTTTTTTAATTTCCTCAAAATCTCAATAATTGTGAAACTAGAACCGAAAATAAGATAAAATAAGATTCCTTTTCGTAGATAATCTCGCATACATTTTCTTAAATCTTGGCTATGTTTTCATTTGATTAAAACAACATAAAATAAACATTAGTTAATATATTCACATATGTTAACCTGTTGACATGCACTTTAATGTCAATAGGTAACATCTATGACAACCAAATGTATACCCAATATATACACACCTATCTGCATATCATTGTGCTAAAATAATATGTTATCCGTAACAAAGTGATTCTTGTAGGGCGAACAACTGAACAGACATGCGTAATGCTATTTTAATTTCAAATAACATGAACTGTTTTGATAATTTAAATGTATATTTAGAAACAAACGAACGAAATAAGAATCATCCTATGCAGACTAATAGAAATAGTACTAAAGATAAAGCAAGTACTGTTTTTACTTTAGCAAATGTATCAAGCTCCTATTTCTCTTGGATAAGAGTATTATCCTATTGACAAGAATAATATTATAAGACATAATATTATAATAGACGATAATATTTTAAGACATACTGATAAGATGTACTTATAAGACGTCTAAATGTCAATTAGAGGTAATAGTTAACATAACAGAAAATTTGATTTGGATTGCACCATATCTTAAACTAATTTTTAACTACATTCGGTTTGTGGGTCGAGACCTACACAGACCACACAGGCCGAGGCCTTCTCTACTATCCTCCATTTTGTGAAGTCCTCTTCCATTTCCAGGTGGATTTATTTCCCAATTTAACAAGGTCTTTCATAAAACTGTCTGTCCATCTCTATTTCTGAACTTCTTTGCACCTGGTCTTCGTAACTTTTCATGCTCATGTGTTATCTCTAAATTTCCAGCCCATCTCAATCGTCATGCTTTACACTACCTAACTATCGTCATGTTCTGAATCAATGGAGACGTTGAACAATGGAGGATTAATCAAAAACTGAAGGCAGTTCGTGATTAATCCTGACACAATATCGGCTGGCATCCTCTCGCACTGGTTCAAACATCTGACGTAACACCTTTCTTTCGAAGACCGCTAGCTTCTGGTCGCCTTTCTAACTCAGGTCCAAATTTAACACGCGGATGTAGCAAACGGGTCTTACCACGTTTTATACGTGTTGTTTTGTTTGTAGTAGGACCTTTTTTCAACTAAGTATTTATTTATAATAATAAAATGCAAATTATCAAACCCTTGTCCCTTATAACGTAACAGTCAAATGCAAAATCTCAAATATGTCTTTATCCTCTTAAATCAGGCCTGATCCTAAACACACTTTAACGAACGCACTTGAACGTTTCCTTTTAAAGTGAGACTAAAAGGCACTAAACATTGCAACAAGTAATGCTAACAACCCGGATTTACACGTCCGACGACCATTGCCACTTCTTGATGGTCGTTAAATGCGTGCCATTACCGGTGCGGACGCATTCAGCAGCGAAATAATCAAAAGATAAATCACGACATACAAAGATAAATATATATAAAAATAGGATTTTTCTGTTTGTTCATAAAATGCATAAAACATTCTACATTACGCTATAAATTCTACACAATAAACAATAATTCTTATTGCAAAATGACCTTTTGATTAATGGGAATTTGTTTCATTTAACAAAAGAATCATTTAGAAAATTAAATGCAGATGAATAATCGCAATACTACTGAAATCTTTGGACAGACAAATAATGATGATGATATTGAATATGAAATTAATGATTTAAGTATATATCAAGCGATTTATGAAGAAAAACTAAGATTCATAAAAGTATTGCACAGAGTCGAGGGTACTGTCTAGCGAAGTCAAGTCACGGTTTCAACGCTAGGCGCATATGACGCCCACCGCTCATTGTATGTAAAGTTGTGTACACATCTTGGTAGAGTGTCGTTGTAACTCGATCGCTCTAACATGGCTTGGGATGAACCACTTTTGGTTAAGGCGGTGAAGTAAATACGTATTGTCATAGTCATAATTTCCCGGAAACTTTATATCACTATAAATTTTACGGATACATTTTTATAAGTTAGCCACACAAAAATCAGGCCTAAGTCAATCAAGAATACGACTATGCTTATTTATCTATTAGAGAATACTTAATACGGCTAATCTACGGATATGTATGATGAATCAATTTATTAATAAAAATCTCAAATATTTATATTGTTACAAGGCTTAATCGGCTCACGTGAAGGTGTTAAACTCCAACCTTTCATTTCTAGGAAACGCAAATGTTTTCCATTCGTGAAAGCAATAAACATTTCTTGGATATCGTAGTACATTACGACTTCCATTATGAATGTTTAACGTTAGTAGAACGCAAGCAATAGCGAAGTTTAGAAGTATCGCTGCAGTTTCCAACTAAGGCAAAGTATGAAATAGGAATCCCCTGCTATGGATATCTTAGTGAACACTTTGCTGCTTATACTTGATACATGGTGCTTCTACTTCCTATATTGTTGCTTCGTAATATCCATAATGTTGAAGTTTCTACTGGCATGTTGGTATAATGTTGTCGTCCATAGTAAACTCCAACAGTTTTCATGTTTTCATATCCAGAGTGGTGACATATATTACTGCTTAGAAGTTTAAAATGGACTGGTTCAGCTCTCTGCTGAACACTATTATAATTTTTCACACAAAAATTTTGCAATACGAAACAGTTTCACATATAAAAAATACCAATAAGGTTAGGTACACCTAAATTGAATTAGAATTAGTGTTTGTAATTAGAATTTATCAGAACTATATTCAGAAGTTTTTAAAAGTTAAAACAAAGTTAAATATCTGTGTGACTGTTTCTACAAAACGGGTTAAAGATTATAATAAAATGCAAAATATCGATAGTTTAAGATCACCACGACAAAGGAGGCACGACAATAACGTCATGATCTAAAATGATATTAAAACTAATAGCCACACGACAAAGGCGGAACCAACGTAAATCGGAGTCAAAGGTCAGGTTCGTGTGTAGGTAAATAATTAGAAACATCCTGGATAACCGTCGTTCATATCAACCATTCTCAAAGGTGACACGGGATGTACAGACAGTGCGCAAGTGACACATCTCGGTCAAAATTCTTTTGATACTCGTACGTGCGCGTACTATTTATCTTCATTTCATTCTCACAAAAATGAGAATATATTATCGCATTTAAAGTGCCTGTGCATTTGTGTATCACCTTTTAACCACTGCGGAGCACCCGCCTCCCGTAGTAAATCAATGGCGGGTTTCGGACCGTAATCCACCGGGGGCCTAGTGCAGATTGGTGGATAGGTACAGATTTTTCATTTATTATTTCTGAAGCATGCGGGTTACCTCGCCTCTTACCGCTTTCCGTGACGTTTCCTCTTACCGCCGACTTAGTGACAACTTAAAAAAATCCGTACTTAAGCAGAAAATTCAGATTGTACGGGCCTAGGATTTAAACTCACAATCACACGAATGTGAGTAAAGTATAGATACCCCTAGGCTATCACTGCTCTAAAGTACCTACCTATTCTCTTTAAAAAATATAATTAGAAGTATATAAGTACTACCGTCGATATAATTTTATTTTATTTCTTTATCCACAATAAGGTGTCCACGATAGTTTGTCGTGTACCACCTAGGTATACACAAATACTAAATTTAAAATAGCTAGCTATAAAATAAAAGAGGTAAAGTTGTTCCAATAGTAGTGGTTTAATTAAAAAACAAACTAAAAAATACCTAGTCTATTGTCGTGTTACCCTAATAGATATAGTTAAAAGAGGGTAATCAACTTCTACTAGAGTGGAAAGAAGTAAGGTTTGTTTCAATAGCTCCTTATAATTTAAAGAAAACCTAATACAAAATTAAAGAGGAAAACTAATACGATACTTAGAGTCTGTAAATGTCTGTTACTAAATTCACCAGCACCAAAAACTCACGGACGGTGTAGGAGAGGCGGCGCTTAGTAGGGCGCACGCCCAGAGTGATGCAGAGCGGGCACTGCCGCCGACAGGAAACAGCGGTCGGACGGGGCGATGGCGGCCAGGCGCAAGAAGCGGCGCCCGGGTAGAGCACCAGCGCCCAAAGAGCGACGGACCAGAGCTGCGGCTGCCGGCGAGAGTAGTGGCCCAGATGTGATGTCCAGGCTAGCTCAGTCCCCGGTACAGGCGTGTGACTTTTTCCAAAACGTCTTCACTGGTCGCTCTCCAAACACAAACTCTCCGTGCGGCGCCTTAGATTTTTCACTCTTGTTTTTCCTTGACAGAATTCATGGATTTATCCATTTTTTGAATTTCAGATTTTTATCATCTCGTAAAGTTTCCAGCCAGTGCTATTCTTCGTGTAGATGGGTAATGTGTTACAGACGTTATAAATATTGAATTAGAATACAGATATCAAAATACATAGTATGAAATTGAGCTATTGCAACAAATGTTACACTATTTATAATTAAAAATTGGTATATGGAAGACTGTATGTTTCGCACTAAGATTCGACTCACTGTTAGTTCCCGGCGGCGAGCGGAGGCACTGACGGTAGGAGAGACGGGCGCCCAGCAGTGACACCCGCCTCCAATGAGTAGCGGAGCGTGGTGGTAATGGGTAGTGCCACTACCACTACTCCAATGGTAGTGGGCTAGTGGCCCAACAAGGAGACCGGCCGAGAGCTGTGGAGCAGAAGCGGCGTCGGCCGACAAGGGCGGCAACGCCAGGAGAACGACGTTTCAAGATAATTCAAAGTGTTTTTCGTGAGTGGTGTTTGTGATAATCAAATAAAAGCGTGTTACTGCGCTTTTCGTGTGCCTCCAAGGAGTCCTCTTCTGTCCTAAACCTAAACTAAAACCTAAACCTACTATTGTTTTACTGAGCGATTCCTGACTTACTTCGACGGGACTGGCCATTGATAGGATATGTTTTAGACTTTGAAATTTTTTGTTACGAAAAAACTTAAGAAACTGGCAGAATGTGTAAATTGCACCATTGCCATATATGAAGAAAAAAAAACGTTTTCAATAAAGAACAAACTTTACACACAACTAATCCACTTGCTATTTTATTTCCTTCATTAATTTATTGATGGTAGGCATTGTCTTCATTAAGAGTTACTTACATAGTTCATTCCATCTTAGTAATGTTCCTGCTCAGTGTGTAGAATATTGTTACACCATTATCGTAATTTGGTGCTAGTTATCCAATATAACAATCAGTCAAGCTAATGGCTAACGGATGGCCTCAGGTCACGCATCAGTCATGTGACGGCAACCTTGCGCGTCATCTGTCAAAACTATAGTAACCGTTAATGGATTATTGAATACGCCTGTTTGCAATAAGTTTTTTTGCGGTAAGACATGTCACTATGATTTAGGTCCGTTTTTCACATGCCGTATGGTCGTGTGGGCGGGTAGAGAGTTTAATTGTTGTGATTGATATCTGTCCAATTACTAACTAACTTGTGTATAGTTTGAATAATATTGAAGAGGCGGGGATTCACATTGTAATGAGACTTTTATCTGAAAAATATAAGACGCAAAAGTATATAGATGTTACTGTAAAAGCACGAAAAGTGGAGCATTCTTAAATGTTTCAGCAAAAACCTAAGATTTACCAAGTAGCAACAATAAGACCTCGAAATATTGCAAAGTAGGTAGTCGTTTATTCCGCACTTTTACCAGCACTCATCACTCACTGGTAAATCTAAGGTTTTACCCCAGATACATGGTAAATATTGAATCTTGATACGTTTGTACCGCACTTTCGTACGGCACGCGTGAATTTTAAATTTGAGCGTATATAACATGAGTGTAATCTGAGTGTAATATAAATAGTAAAATATATATGTAATATAAAAGATAAATATTTATCTGAGTGTAAATCCACAAAAAGAGATTTCTTAAATTAAAGCACGAATTAAATTGTTGCCTTTAATAGTTATTAACCCGTAGAACAACTGCCGGATTACTTATATCGATCTACTACACACGGAAATAGCACAGTGTTGTCACTCCGACGCTGAACGGCAAAAGAGGGCTCGAAAGGTGCGCTCGCCCCTTTTATACCGTCTGCCAGCGCCCTCTCCTTCCCCTCCAGTCATTAGATGCTTGGTTCTTGAATCAGCCGCTGTCGCTAGTGTCGCTGTTTGCTCTCGTAGTACCGGGGTTCGCCCACAGATGTCGCTTATTTCGATACTACGACGCGAGATGTCAGCGATCGCCAACACGGCCATTCTGCATGGTGTCTGCCCCAGGCACCTCGCGAGTTCAGATAAAATACTGAAAAAGTTCATATTTTTAGTATGCGTAATATTATTCTATCTCTTAGGGGTCGCGGTCAGCCACCGTCATCCTTAGGTACCTTACGGTAAGGCCACTTGCACTTAAAGGGACTTTGCCACACTTAAGAGTACCAAGTTTGCCCTAACTTTAGAACCACCTGCACTCAAAGGGTACACAAAGACCACACTTAAGCGTACCAAGTTCGTTCTAAAGTTACCTAATTACACAACTAAATTATAACCATTACACATCTTTCTTATGACTCGTCCATAGGTACCTTATGGTAAGGCTACTTGCACTTAAAGGGACTTTGCCACACTTAAGAGTACCAAGTTCGCCCCAACCCTAGAACCACCTGCACTCAAAGGGTACACAAAGACCACACTTAAGCGTACCAAGTTTGTTCTAAAGTTACCTATCTCAGACTGTTCTCTTATTTCAGATGTGAGACAATTATAATGCCATATCAAATTGAAGCATTTTATCTTGACTCGCACACCCTATAAGATAGATAAGTAATTAGAAAGAAGATAACCGAAACTGAAAGTTATTTTTCTATTACCTCGCCAACACATGTGTAATAACATATTGTATAATAAGTGCATGTCTAATCGGATCCCCAATCGTGAATTCGAATCCAGGGTTTCATATTCTCAGCAGCCGTTATGCCAGTATATTTCTTACTGCTTCTTTCGCTACCTTCTAAATCAGTCACCTCATATCTATCATTTCCTAAGATATTCTTTACTTTAAACGGGCCTTTAAATGTAGGCAATAGTTTTCGGCTTTTCCCGTGATTATTTTGGCTTTGGATCTTAATTAGAACCAAGTCTCCTTCAGAGTAAGTTTGTGCTTTTGTTCGCCCTTTATCGAATCTTTGTTTTTGAGACTCCGCATTGGACTTAATATTCGTGTCTACCCTCTCACGTAATTTTGTTACATCCAGAATGTGTTCTCTATCAAGCTGAGGAGCTAAACTGTCACTATCTGTACGTAATCTATAACCGAGAAAAACTTCACTCGGGACTGCTTTCGTAGTTTTATGAATCGTACTGTTCAGACCTTGTTGTAGGGTCTTTATGTACCGATCCCAACTATCATCCGTGGTATTAGCACCGGACGCTTTTAATGCCTCTAGAATAGTTTTATTGAAACGTTCCACTTGACCATTTGACCGTGGCATACCCGTCGCCACTGTGTGTAGGCGTATATTTTTACTAGTGCAGTATTGAGTGAATACTTTAGCGGTAAAGCAAGTTCCTGCATCGGCAATAATTCTTTTAGGGTTCCCGAAAGTTTTCGAAATATTCTCTAATTCTTTAATCGTACATGCAGATTCAGTTGATCTAATTGCAGAAATAAATACAAACTTTGTAAAAGCATCCACGATGATTAACAGATATTTATTTTTATTTTTGGTTTTTATAAAAGGACCCAAATGATCAAGGTGAAGTGTGTGAAAGGGTTGTGCATACTTTGGTAATGGATATAGTTTTCCCTCTTTAGAACCACCTTTGTGTTTATAATATATACAATTCAGGCAGTTTTTTATATACTTCTTTACAACATGGCGCATCCGGGGAAACCAATACTGATTGCCTATTCTTTCAACAGTTTTGTCAGCCGCAAAATGACCCAGGTCGTCGTGGTTGCATTTAATTATTTGCCAAATGCATTTTTTTGGCACTACCCAGCGGCGACCTCGGGACGTTCTTTTGTAAACTTTACCACCTAGCAATTCATATTTATTAAAAACGTTTTTATTACCTTCGGCCTTCCCTGATTCTAAGATGACTTTGATACGTTGCAGCTCAGGTTCTTGCAATTGCACCGAAAGTAACCAATCTGCTTCGGTTATGGACATTATAATTTCGGCCTCTGTTTTTCCCCCGGATAGCACGGGGTTCCGACTGAGCGCATCTACATGTTGCATTCGTGTGCCTTCTCGGTGAACGATAACAAATGAAAATTCTTGTGTCGCTAAAACCCATCGTGCAATCCGGGGAATAATCTCTTTTTTGGTTAAAGCGTACCTCACCGAGTTACAATCCGTCACAATTTTAAAAGGCGACCCTAATAAATATAACCGAAATTTCTGAAGCGAACAAACGATTGCTAATAGCTCTAGTTCAAAGGAATGGTATTTCTTCTCGTCGTCTGTAGTTTGCCTACTATAGTAATGGACTGGTTTCTCACCGTCGTCCGTAACTTGCATGAGTATGCCAGCAATACCATCTCTACTGGCGTCCGTGTATAAGACATTTTCTTTATCGGGGTCAAAAATCGATAAAACGCTATCAGAAGTTAATTTACTCCTCAACGTCTGAAAAGCTTCATCGTGGACCGTCTCCCAGGCCCAGACCGTATCCCTTTTCAACAGTTTCGTCAGTGGGGCCGACATCATGGCACAATTTTTAATGAACTTCCGAAAATAACTTATAAGACCAAGAAACTGTCGAAGCTGGTGCACGGTCTTGGGGGTGGGGTAGTTTCGAACTGCCTCCAATTTGGACTCGCTCGGCATCACACAGTCCGGTTTTATTCTGTACCCCAGAAAGTCGATACTGGTTTGTAGAAAATGGCATTTTTTTAAATTGAGGGTTAAGCCATTTTCTCTAAAAATTTTCAAAACCTGCTCAAGTAGTTTCAGATTCTCTTGTACCGTTTCTGTTACCAAATATACGTCGTCTAAATACAGAATAACGTTTTCAAACCTCAAGTTACCTAATACTTTATTCATCATCTGCTGGAAGCAGGCCGGTGCGTTAGCTAAACCAAACGGGAGTCTGAGAAATTCGTAGTGTCCATCTTCTGTAATGAACGCTGTTTTGTCTATAGATTGCCTGTGCATCGTAATTTGGTAGTATCCACTTTTTAAGTCTAGACTTGTAAAGTATTTACGTCCCTGAAGCCTATCCACAAGATCCTCAATGCGGGGCATCGGATATTTATCCTTGATCGTGATTTTATTTAGTAATCGGTAGTCTATACAAAGCCTCTTTTCTCCGTTCTTTTTATTAACGAGTAACGCCGGACTCGCATATGGTGACTTACTCCCACGTATGATATTATTTTCCAGTAACTCACCCACCATTTCGCGAATTATTTTTCTATCCGCATTAGAACATCTAAAAGGTCGGCATTGAATAGGCTGAGAGCTAGTTAAAGTTATTTTCATTTCATAATTTCTAGCCCTGCCTAGCTCCCGAATATTAGACGCAACACAGTCCTTATATTGTCTGAAGAGAGTTATTAGTTCATTCTGGTGTGAATTAGAGTTTAACTTAAAATCGTTGACGGTTTTACAAAACTCTGTAAATGCATTAGCGTAATCAAACTTGAGTACATTACCTATTCGCGAATACATTAGGTCTGATCGCTCGGTCACGTTTCTTCCTATCAGAATCTCACAACCTTCCAGGTCGTTGATTACATAGAATTCAACATCCGTCAAATTTACCGAATCCATTGTCAAGTTAACTGTTATCTTGTGGGTAACGAGTTTCGAAATTTGTTTAGAAAACCCTTGCAACAAAATAGGTATGGGTAGTTTAACGAGTTCGAAAGAATTTTTCTTTACTAATGACTCTGACATCAAGGAACAACTACTACCAGTGTCAATAAACGCTTCGTGATCAGAATTATTAATAGATATGTTTTTTACAAATTTATTCCGTGGATCGAGTGTAGAAATGAATTTAGTTTCTTGTTTTTTTTCAGGCTTCCCTACATTCCTTTTCTGGTAACATGCTGGCTCTAAATGACCTTGCTTGCCACAGTAATCACATTTATTAAGCTCACATCGATTCCTCCTATGATTACCACCGCATATATAGCACCCCACATGTTTACGCCGTACTTCACCGGAGTCAAGAGTTTTACTAAACGGGGCGGATTGTCCTGATAAGTCCATAGAGGGCACAAACGTAGATGGAGCCGTAAGTGTCTGAGTGACACTCGGTTGACTGACTAATCTTGTCTGACTATCCTTCGCATTAGTGCCTATTAGTTTTAAGTTTTTGGATTTGTATATTCGACCGTGTAAAAAACTAGCTAAGCTATCACACGTTACAAAGTTATTGGCTTCTATCGATGCCCCTATACCACTATCGCCTATATTTCCGACAATAATAGACACAACATCTTGTTCCGAAAAATTCAATGACAATCGATCAATTTTACATTTTTGTTGAAAGTGAAACTCGTAAAGAGATTGATTTTCGGCCGGTTTCGTGTTGATAATCTCTTTCAATAGTTCAAACATGTTCCGACGAATTTGAAAACTACAGGTTAGTTTCCGTTTCCAATCCCTCCATTCCCACGAAGGCCATTGCCTTTCGGTACACAATAAGGAATCATACCACACTTTGGCTGAACCCTTCAGTTTATTCAAAGCCTGATAACGGATCACTTCATCGGACCATGAAAACGTTTGAGAGTAACATCGAATAATACCAAGCCAAGCGTTTATATCGTCTCTTAACGGGTCGAACTCGGGAATAATGTTGTTTAAAGTGAAAGTATTGTTTGAACTCACAGTTTGGGCACCAGCCTTACGTGATACCCTTTCCCTTCGTTTTGGTGGAGGCGACGGTGTTCTGGCGCTGCTGGAACTCGAGCTTGACAGAGTTCGCTTTGAACGTTTGTTACGCTTACTTCGTTTACCCATTTGTGCGAAGGTTACGTATCCAACTTCTGATGTTGCCTCTAATAGTTATTAACCCGTAGAACAACTGCCGGATTACTTATATCGATCTACTACACACGGAAATAGCACAGTGTTGTCACTCCGACGCTGAACGGCAAAAGAGGGCTCGAAAGGTGCGCTCGCCCCTTTTATACCGTCTGCCAGCGCCCTCTCCTTCCCCTCCAGTCATTAGATGCTTGGTTCTTGAATCAGCCGCTGTCGCTAGTGTCGCTGTTTGCTCTCGTAGTACCGGGGTTCGCCCACAGATGTCGCTTATTTCGATACTACGACGCGAGATGTCAGCGATCGCCAACAAAATAATGTTTTTTATCTTGATACAGAGAAATACGTATAAAGTTTACAGGATGTTAACACTGCTAACAACATGAATAAAGCAAGTGAAAATACATTTCTTTTCTACCGTGTTTAATTCCCAAAAACAATTTTTACCAATCGCCATCAGTAAATCGTGGCTTGAAACCCCGAAAAATCTGTATCTTATCTCTCAATCTATACTATCATTTACTAACACATATTGGAAATTTTTCAATTTATACGCAAGACCTAACATTCAAGCTTTTACTGTAACATAGGCAATATATGTATAGTGCAATACCTCTAATCTTATTAGGAATTGGAAACTAATAAACAATTGTGTTGCTCTGAAAACAAAGTTTTTTTATTTTAGTATTTACATAGGTACATACAATAAAAATTACACTAATTAACTTAAATCCTACCTGAAAACAAAGAAACGACATTTAAAGTTTATTATTTAAATTGCCAATTCCTTTTTATACACTTTTTATACTTAAATCTAACAATATAATGAATGATGAGTGACTTCTGTCAAAACTAAACATCAGCTGCTCTTCCAACCGTGAGGGCCGCCATTACTCACAGCGCCATCTATAGAGTACAGTACATGGTCACTGTTTACAGATAGAAGAGCGCTGTACGAATTATTATTAAAGAAATATAAATTTCTTTACATCTCCCTCCTTAAAAAAAAAATTTCACCAAAATTTTTATTTATCTGTACTAAAGTAATCAAAACTAAATCTAAATTTTACAATATTATATTAAACTGAACAAAATTTTGCCTGACTTATTTCTGATTTTTTTTTTGTAGGTTGGTATTGGTATAAGTTTTGTGATATGAAAGAGATTTGACTCCGACTTTTTATGACCTGTATCAATTCTATATATTGAATTTGATATCTTTTCAATAATTTTAAATGGACCAATCTTCAGCTCATCTAATTTATTTCTATTTAGTTTGTTCCCATTTTATACATATACCATATCCCCTGTATTGAAATTAATTTGAGTTCTATTTTTATCAAATATTTGTTTATTGTAGTTATGTGATTTTATTGAATTTTCAAATGCTATTTTTCTATCTCTAATCCATTCAACTTCTGTTTTATCTCTTTTTAGTTCTTTTGGCAAAAAAGAAACATCTGTACCATCCAACAGGTATTTTGGTGCAAAGAGTAACTGTATGTTCTGTATTATTATATTTATCTACGCAGTTATGAGCAATGGTTGTCCATGCTATTTTATTACTTTTTTCGTTTATTTTACATCTGATTTTGTTTACAAGCGTTTGATTAAGTCTTTCATTTAAGCCATTAGAAAACGGAGCATTTACTGCAGTGAAGATCATTGATATTGATTTTTCATTTAAAAATGTTTTGAATTCTTTTGAATTGATTCCCGGGTATTGATCGGTAAGAAGCATTCCAATTGTATCAGAATCTGTTACGTTATTGATTAGTTTAACAAAATCATTAGCACTTTGTGTTTTTGAGGTAACAATATAAGCATGTCGTGTAAAGTGGTCCACTAGAAGGTGTAAATATCTTTTCGTTGATCGTGAGCCTCCAAAACCTCCAATCGTGTCTATTGAGACTATTTCAAAAGGTTTTGTGGCAGGACCTAAATGTGACATTAGACCATACTTATCCTGTCCTCTCGTTTTATTTTTTATACATATCTCACAACTTTTGCAATGTTTTTTTATATTTATTGTTAAATTTTTTTGCTGTATATAACGTACTAATTTTGTTTTGCATTTGTTTTATACCTAAATGACACATGTTTTCATGTACATCTTTAATAAGTTTTTTACTGAAATTTTCTGATAAAATAATTTTTTCACGTTTCCTAACCTTTTTATAGTAGACATTGTGTCTTGATATTAATTTTGATTTATTATTTTGTATGTCCTCATTGTTTTCCTGATCTGTAACTATATCATTCAATTTTATCATGTTTACAATTTTCAATTGTTCATCTGTATCCTCACTTGCATCCAATACTGGGTTCCTACTTAAACAATCTGCTTCTATATTTTCTTTTCCCGGAGCGTATTTGATTTTAAAATCATACTGTGATAAGTAATGTGTTAAATACCCTAATTCATCATCTGTCCTAGACTTAATATTTAAATTTTCCAATGGTTTATGGTCAGAGTATACTGTAAACGACTTACCTATTAGCCAGTATTGCCAGTATCTTATTGCTTCTTTAATAGCTAAACATTCTAAATAAATTGCCTTTTTTTTCTTTTGTATTTCATTTAATTTTTTTGAGAAGTATGCCACTGGCTTATCTTTTCCATTTGGTTGTGTTTGCTTTAACACTGCCCCAATACCTTCTAAAGATGCATCTGTGTGAATATTTATTGGCAAATTCTGATCAAATAGGCTCAAGATAACATAGGCTTCTGATCAAGTATAACATAGGCAATTATATATATATATATATATATATATATTAGATACTTATAGATTATAATAGATAGATATTATTACTTATAGATAGATTATAAAATTACAAACATACTTATAGATTTTAATAACAACCTTGAAGACAATAATATTCAGGATAAACAGTAGCTATAGCAACGATAAAAGGTAAACATGTTGCCGGAACTACAGAATGAAAACTGTAAATATTCCCCCTAAATTTTGTATTCTGATAGGTTGAATACGGTACAATACGCTTTTAATAATAATGGCATCTGACAAATTACCTTCGTGCTAAAATAAACAACAATTCGTTTACGTACATCTATCTTAAAATGACAAGTTATAATTAATTTAAAAATAGATAGAAATAAGTAAGTAAAATAATATTGGCATACTAATGTAAAGTAAGATTTTTAGTAAAATATTAATACTGAAATTCGTCTAATACATAATTTATAGAATTTTTTTTATAGAAAGAATCTGACGGACGTTGTAAGTGGTAAGTGGATACTATCGTCCATAGATATCCGCGGTACATGCCAACGTCAGTCCAGAACGACAATCTTTGGCACACTCCCGAATGTGCTGCCTATAGCTTTGGAGGTATAGGAGTGGATTTGGAGAAAGGGTTGAGAAAATGGGGAGGGATAGGAGGGGATACAGGAATGGGCTCTGGCATATGGATGAGAAAAGCCGAGGATCGTGTGTGGTAGCGAGCCTTGGGAGAGGCCTTTATCCAGCAGTAGAGAGACATAGGCTGACTGTATAGTATATCTCACTCACTAATAACGAAAACTCTCAAAAAAATTGTGAAGTTTTCATGTCAATAAACAATAGTCGGGAATAGTTGGGAGACAAACTTGGGAGACTGTATAAACCAGTCGTACACGCATTTACTTGTATAGATATAAGCACTTTACAACTCCCCATCCAAGTAATATGCAAATATTTAAAGAGAATAAACACGAGCAAATTGATAAAACAACGCTTTGCGTATCCCCCTGCATTCTACGATACAAAGCTGGCTCCACAAAAATATTTATATAAACAAATACGCCGAAAGTGTACGAACATCAAATAGTTTTACATTAACATCCCTTTTCGTTTGTTTACGCTTGACAACGTGCTGCCTAATAAATTTTAATATGCTCTTTTTATGTATAGATCGAAGGTAAACAACGTCCTTTCAGATGCAAATACAATAGAGACAGATCGGAAGCTATAAAATGCTCATTTTTATAAACATTAATCTATTTGTCGTAGTTTTAGCGTTAAAATTAATAATGAGATCTGGAAATCTATTATGTTTGAACTATTCCTAGTCGTAGATCTAGAAAGTTTTGAAATCAGTGAAAAATATTTACAAAAAATATGTAGGTATTATTAAAATTAAATGTTAAAATATTTTTATATAAAAAACTTTATTGCATTATTAATGGCACTGTCTCCTAGTCAACCTTTGGGTTAACCAAAGCCACGTTTAAGATATATTTATACGTTTTTTCACAAATCCCAAGGTGTAATAAACGTATAAATATAACTTAAAGTATGATTACATAGTAAAGCTCTTACACATATATAACAAATATATACCTACTTATAAATAGTAAGATATCACAACTTCATTCAAATGAATATACGTGTGTGCAGAGTATTACAATTTAAATTTATACTTATTAAATTATATATGTATATTATTGTATATATAAAGTAGAAAATATATCAATTCTGATGTTTTGGAAAACAATCCTACTATCATACCTTATCATACTATAGCTGTGTAGTACATACAACATAAAGCATTGGTCAAACGAGTAGTCAAACTTTATTAGTTGCTCTGAAAGTAGTTTTGTTCCACAACGTTTTATTTGCGGTTGGCGGTTGGGCTTTGAAAAACTTGGTAATGAACTGCAAAAAAAAATTGAGTTTGTTCAAAAGCACGATCAACAGTAACTATTACTGTCAATGAATGATAATATACTCTATATTTATATATCTCCCCACTGCTGATTAAATAACTTTTCGTTACTTATTGCGTAATACTGATATTTTAGAGTGCTGATTAGATTCCATTAATTAACAATTAATTTCATAAGCTATTTTTAATTTACTGAAAGTATTGAAAACGTTGCTTAAAACAATATTAATCTTGTTTTTCCTTCTTATTCTTAATTACGTATTTTCGTCTTGTTTCTGCTCTACGCTCTTTATCTTATTTTACCCGAGGCTAATTTAATAAAAACACAAATTAGTTACAAAATGCTTTTAATATTAAAACGGCAAATACATTTAATGAAAATTACTCTACCAAAATGTTACTTAACTGGATAATGGATGAACTAAATAATACAAATTAAGCAAGTAAAAATAAACTATAATATTACAATTGGCCAGAGTTATATATGTAGAGCTATATGTAATGGCCGTCCTCTTCCTATGAAGAAGTAATATATACTGGATATGTGGTATTTACTTTAAAATATAAACAATTATTATTTACATAGCAAAGTGACAAGTGAGGCAGGATACACAAATTGTGCGTACCCAATTAAACGATTGCTCTTTTCCGAAAGAACTCTTATTGTATGGCAATTCGTGTTTATAACAAATTACCGAAAAAAATTAAAGAATTAAATATTAACTTATTTAAAGGCCGTTTATTTAAATGACTTCTTCATAAGTGCTATTATAGTGTAAATGAATATTTGAATAACATATTGGATACTTGACAGTTGTACTCTCCGGACATTCTAATTGAGATCTAAATTATTAATAGCTGATATTGTTATGTGTTAAATTTATGATTTATTATGAACATTGACCCAATTGATTAAATAAGACTGATAAAAGAACATAATTGTCTGGCACACTTATCGGTGTTGTGTTACGTTCAAAAATTTTATTGTATCAGATATATTCCTGAAAACTGAAACTATGAATTCCGTTCACGATTAAGTTCATACAAGTGTATTTCATTTTTTACATTTTCTTTTTTATAATTTTGGTAATTTTCTTAATTTTATTCCTTACTAAAGAAATAATAGAAAGAGTAACAGTAAGAATAATAGTAAGAGTAAGAAAAACAGAAAGTGTACGGATACACCGTACATGTGTTCATGCACTAAGCCT
Source organism: Sesia apiformis (assembly GCA_914767545.1). Lineage (NCBI taxonomy): Eukaryota > Metazoa > Arthropoda > Insecta > Lepidoptera > Sesiidae > Sesia > Sesia apiformis. Next base: position 7,684,762 of record OU611958.1, read on the forward strand.
GAATTTGTCGCCGCGTATTAATTTGCAACATGTACAATTTATATTTCAAATTGTACATCGATAATAAACCAATGTTGCACTATCACTCAACATGGGCGGTTTTATTTTACACCCACGCTTCTCAACATAACTACTGTATATTATACGAACGAATTGACAATACCTTAGAATTGTAAATCTAATATTACCTATATCAATGTTAAAAAATGATGATCGTAATTTCACTTGTAGCTTAATGACGTAATGCACTTGAAGCTTAATGAATTTAGCATAATATAGATAAGCCTTGAAGTTGGTTTTATTACCAAGTCGGTGAGAATTCGTGGATTCAATAATATGCCTAACCTCCATATATCTTGCAGTTTATTACGCTGACGCCGGTGTCTTGAACATGCAAGTCTTGAGGTGCCGTAAATATACACCAACAAACGGCTCATTGGTAGCATTTAGGGGCAATTCTGGCCAATAAACCAGTGCGCGTGGGTCGACCATAACACCCAGTGACAGTTGACCTCTGACACGCTCAATTTATAGCTAAATATACTTATCAGAGAGAGAGACAAGAGGCTCAATTTGAAATGGTCGATGTTAATATCAGAGGCGATCGAGCCGCGAATACAAGAACATGTGGGAGTTATTATTTTAAATAAAATAAATCCGTTTCTGGAGCACCGTTGGCCCTATTGTGTTTCATGTAAATACCTTAAATTATGTGACAATACTAGTTAACAACGTTTCTACGCCCCCTACGCATAGGCTCACATACAAGAGTATAAAAAAGTGATTATGAAAATAACAAGAATGGAATGTCATAATCAAGAACGGAATGTCTTATTCCTTAACACAACACAACAATGCCAATACAACAATACATTACAACAATTCAATATATAAGTATACAATACAGCAATGCCCAGTGGCAGAAAATGCCACTAGGCATTAAAATTAATTTAAACGTAAACAAGAAAATTCGTATTTCGTATTGACCAAAGTGTCTTTGGTTGAGCAAGTGATTGAACGGAATGTCTGATTCCTTAAAAAAGTGCCTTATTTCCGTGCCTAATGTTAAGTCCAGCATTTACAATATTTCTTTGTGCATTACAGTTTAAATAAACAGATATAAAACAGCATTAATACAAATCCAAAAGATTTAGAAAAATACTAACCGTATAAAAATAACGCCATCATTAAAATCTTGAATTCTTTTTCCTCACAATCTTTGCAGTTTTGTTTCGACTTTTAATTGCGTCGAAGTACGATAAGTCGATAACAAAGAGAACTCTGTCTTCGTACTTCGTTCGCCTGCACTAATTATCTGTGCGTACGTCGGATTGCCGCTGGTCTTTGTCTCGACTTTTTTCAAAATCTCAGGCTTAATTTTCGCTACGACCATCCAGATGTCGATGTGTCAGCCCTGATGCGGCTTGACGTGCGGCCGCGCTCTTTGATGTGGCGATACGACCTGCGAAGTTAGAACGAATAAGTTTTAAATAAAATATTGTTTGAAGATAGATTTTTATTATACCACCAATGTAAAGTTCTATAAATTATATTATCGATCACTATATAAATAGAACAGATCTAACTGTAAATAATATCGCAATAATCCCACTAATATGAATGTTTATTAATCAATCACTTGGAAATGGCTAAATCGATTTTGTTGAAATTTTGACAAATATGTAGATTGTAATCCAGATTAAAAAAAACTAATCATGTAGGCTAGGCGAACGAAGTCGCAGGCAAAAGATAGTATCGCAATAAAATTCAGTGTTATCGTACAATGAAGTTGGTCTTCACCTTTCACAAAAAAATAAATCTTGGCTTAATCTATTTTACCCATACGACACTTTATTATATCCACTCGATTATTGTTCATATATCTTACAGAATAAGAGTCAACGCTCTACTCTTTAGTAGCAACTCGATATGCATCCGTCTCGTTACTGCGGTATGTCCGAAACACGGTTTCAGCTGTCGGCACCACGAAATGCAATAATTGAAGCAAAAACCAACTGAAGTATTGTGTAATTATATTTGGAAGTTAGCCGCTAACAATTTATCTCGACCACAAAAAGTTATCTGGTGTAAAGATTGACAGCGCCGGCGTCATTCTTCGTTTGGCTCGACTTTTCTTTAGACCGCCCTTGTTTTCGTTCGCATGCCGAAACTTTTGCTTCACTTACTTGGTTATTGTTTTTCATTCAGAGCATATATAGAGACTAAAATATAATTATAATGTTCTCGTGATGGTCTTTTTTAATTGTCGGCAGTGTGTTCTAAACGATCGTTTTCACGATGGAGAATTTAGAGCGAAAAATTGGTGGGAATGTTTTTTATCATTCCTCTTCTTATGATATAATGCATTTTTCACACATATCTGTGTACTTTATTTTACTTTATCCTCATCTCTTTTATTTTACTCAATGTAGGGTAAAATAAGAATGGTAAACGTATGGGTTAAAATCTATTTACTTGATGAATACCACTATTATTTAGAATAGACAAATATATTTCAAGTTTAAAATTTTTTTTTCGGCCGTCTTTAAAACAGCACCACTATCTCACCATCTCCTCCCGTGGGTGAGGAAAAGGCGACGAAAAGATAACAAAGCCGCTACCATAGGCCTTGAGGAACTACGCTCTAACAAATTGGACTCGCCAACCAGCTTGGTTTGCGTGGCGTTTTTAAGCCTTAAGTCCGTCATGCACGAGACAAGAGGAAGGATCATGTCCAGCAGTGAATTAAAAAAGGGCTGGTTACAGTTACAATATCAAAGTAACTAAGAGATTGAAGAGATTCACATGCTGTTGCGATTTTACATCTGATAAAAAAAATACTTCTCGTTCACTAGTGGTTCATAAGACCACATGAAACTCGCCGACTGGATAATATTACTTGTTGCACTTTAAAATCTAACTCTCTTGTTTTTAATGACACCTATAACTTTATCTCACTCTATAAATCGATTTTCTTCAAGTGAAATCGGCGATCATGTTCCCGTGAACAACTTTTAAGACGAAAACAGTAAAGTTGTTGATTAATGATCGCTTTAAATCGTATACGCGGCCTTTTTGGTTCCGATAGTACACGTAACATGTTTCATGTATTTATGTTTCACAGACAATAGAGTTTAAAGTAGTGTATCTATATGCAAAAGCAGGAAGCGGGCATCACGCACACATTCACCGTTGCTTCTAGGTGTGTTTCGAGATATTTCGGCAAATCGCAGCCCACATAACAGTGAAAGGCATTTATCACTAATAGTTATATCTACCCTACTAACCAAAACAAATTGTAATTTGCAACAATGAAACATATTTTAAATAATGCTTTTTTATTATATTAACTTTTAACGTCCCACTAAGCGGAGGCACAGACAGACCCAGTAAATAGTAAATGACTGGGGGGGGGGGGGGTCGGTCCGTAATCCACCACGCGGGCCCAGTGCAAATTGCTGGACCACGTAATCCAGAAATTCTATCTAAAGTATAAATAGATAATATCTTATTATGATTCGTAACTCGAAATGTATTTATTAAAATGTATGAATTACTTAAATGTGACATTATTCAATCTGTAATTTAAATCTGTTTACTCCCCCAAAAAATAATTAAAACATTACGAGTAGGTATAATATAAATATCCTTGTCTAATACCAGTAAGTTAGTGGAATCAAGTTGCTGCACTGTACGCTTTTGTACTATGTCACATGTTTCATATGGTGGATGTTACCAAAGTACTTTTACAACGCCCACCTCTAGCGCACTCCACCCATCGATTTGGGCAATAAAAATTCTAAATCAGATAATAAAAAGTTAACATTATTGACACTGTCGCATTTGATGCAACAGTATATTAAGGTTTTCAGATAAAACAAGTTTATCATATTGAAACAATTTAATGTAGTTCATAATATAAATTGTAAGTCAAAGAGAAAAATCGTATGGGTAAGAATGAAAAATGATTTTTTTATGACACAAACAATTTTCTGTATTACAATGAAAACGTTAGCGACAATGGTTATGAAAACAACTTAAGTACCTAATAGCTCTAATAATAAATACTGGGTGTGTAAAATTTTTAAATATTTTTAAATAAAAGCTGAAATAATTTTCACATATTTAGGTATGTATCATGTGTCAACTTATGTATCACCTAATACTAGTACGGACTGCCATAGCTACTATTCTCGTGTAAAAACGTTATCATATCATATATCCGCTTACCCTTTCGCTCCAAGTGGTTTCGCGGTGAAACCATATTTCAATAATCTCTAGCAGGAGTTCCAATGGTTTGGAAGAGATACCACTAGGTAAATAGTTTTGCGTGCAGCGCCATCTGTTGATTAGTAGCAAAAAAAATTCCACCAGAATGGTCTATTTCACAGTAGGCCACTGTTCTTCACAGTGCTGTGAGTAAAGTGGTGTGGTTCCCGATTTTTTCCGAAATTCGTTGCAAAAAATACGTACATCGCTTTTACAATGGCTGGAGGGCACATTTTTCAATACTATGGATACATGCGTAACGTATAATGTGGAAAACACCACCTGACCTTCTGATCTTGAATTTTCTGTGATTTATTATAAATGGTTCCGCCGTGTAACCAGTGGGACTGATAAGTGATTTTTACAATTTCAAAGCGAAACCGTTGGTCTTTCTTTCACCTCGAAAAAATGACAGAAGATGAATTTAATCAATTAATTGAGGCAATACCATCTGCCCCTCAGCCAGAAATCAACCCTGATAGTAAACTAAACGATAAAAAAATTGTTTTATGGAATATCATACTAAATAAATCATATAAATTCATGTACGTTAAGTACTAGTGGTATCGCAGTGAAACCATGAAATTTTTTCTAAGAAACCCCCCCTCCCCACCCCCAAATAATAACAGGCTTGTCTATCAATTTTTACCATGTATTATGATAATTAAAAAAAAATACCAAAAATTGTATATTTGGTAGTCAAAGGGTTAAAAATTCGTCATAATCGTTGAAGCAAATGCTTAAACTTCAGAAACTGAAACTGTTTAAAAGTTTCTTTTATTTTTGGTTAAAAATTCTAAGGGCTTTTTAAAAGATAATTTAAAGTTGTAATTGAATATAAATTCAATTACAAAGTAAATCTAAGTACGAATAGCACTTTATCTCCTTTTTACCGTACTATATACTACATGTATATGAAGTGTCTCATACAGCTCCCATATGGAGTCGAATTACGTAACGACCAAATCAAAAAAGTATTATGGTGAAAATATTCTAATTTGGAGGTATCCCCGCTGTTATCAACGTCTGTAACATTTTAACTATTATCTTTGTTTCTAAACAGAGGATTGTTATTCACGAATTAGATACAAATTGTAGGTCACACCTTAGACATTTTCGTAAGTAAAACACGCATATGTTAAAATATAGGAACGCATTCCATGCATTCCACCGAAACAAACATAGTTAAACGCATTATAACTACACGTCTTTTTTTTGCTTTCCAGCATTTATTATTATTATTCTTTATTTTTATATTATTTTTTTAGTATATAAAATGTATATATATATTATTTTACCTCGGGTATATAGCACTACCCCCTCGGGTCAAAAGTCTGGACTCGGGAACAGCTTTTGTGCACTGCAACCCGAAGCACATAGGTCTTCAAATTGCTAGATCTATATTAGGAGTCCAGCTGTTACGGCTCCACCTTCTGCGGCCACTTTCTACGGACACCCGTCTGATCCGATCCTGGAGGCTCTCATGGATGTGCCGCTTGATGTGTTCCAGCGTTGTCTTCTCATCCAGGCGAGATAGGTAGATACCTATAGTCGGTACTGCAGTCTTCGGGTATGTAGATACTGTAGGAACGGTACCGCGCTCATTGTTATTGCGACGTCGTTGACATTTACATTACATAATATACATATACACCCTATATTTAAAAATGTGGTCTAATTTTGTGATCTAGGTATTTTTTGGATTAAAATAATTTTATTACCCATACGAGTTACTTTCACCCATATTAGAAAATGATAATAAAATAAAATGTTAAAGAACATTTCTCTGATTAAATAAAGATAACTTTTAATGTAAGAAGTCATTTAAAAAACAAGTGAAATGTAGTTTAATTAAATACTTCTCTGGTTAAATAAACATTAACTTTTAATCTAATAATGTGACAACCATATCAGGATATTTAAACAATTAATTGACAAATAGTAAATAAAAAATATTTCACAAGTTTTGTTCCTCTTTTAGATATTTTAAAAGAGATATTTCGAATTTATTTAATTTAAATAAATAAATTACAATCATTTGATCACAGTTACTACGTAATACAACCGATTCAGAGTGTCAACGTTGACGCAAGAGATCAGTCTCGGTCGACTGCCAGCAAACTTCTGAATCGCTGAGCGGCCGTCGTTTAATGTACTCGTATTTATAACGTTTAACGTTGCAGCTGCACGACGCACGTGGTATTTTCGCACGTGATGTTTTCGATAGCTCGACACACGTGTATTTTCGGATAGCGCGCGCATGGATGGATTGGAGGGATAGGAATGGATTTGGAGAAAGGGTGTGGGAAATGGGAGGGATAGGATGGGAATGGGCTCTGGCACATCTCACTCACTACCGAAACACGTACGCACATTAGGGAAATAAGATAAAGTGGGAAATGCAGTACATTTCAAGGTAGTCGTCTGTGAGAGAGGGGTAACGTGGCCAGTCGAGCCCGCCAATCGGCTGTTGAATTGCAAAGTGCACTCTCCCCCTATATTATATTATACTATATATTATTTTACAAACTCCATCTTCATGACACCAAAGCAATTGCTCTCCACACCTAGTTATTCTGGTGCCGCAGTATCTGTCTTTAGAAGATGCGCTTGATAAAAGAGGTTCGAACGCTACACCACACCCCAACGGAGTAGAGAAATCCATGCAGAAGAAACGACAGAACTCAAAGAAGGCTACCCAGCAAAAGACCCCATGGAACGCACCTTGCGACCTGCACGCGTTGTATATTCCCTAGGTGACTCCGAATCAACCGCTGATCTCTGGATAGAATCACTGTTGTATCATACCGCCTGGCTCTGGCCAGGCGGTATGACAGCGGTAGCAGAACGATTAAATTAAATTGATTAAAATTAAGTGGTGTTTTGAGTAAAAGTTGTTACTTTTACTCACAAATACCCGAGTCTGCTGAGTCTGTTGACTCAACACTAATAATTGCGTTTTTAAATTCTCTCTCATTCTCTCGTTCAGTTTATGCGATAACTTAATGTACAAATTGAGGTATGTTTATTTCAAAGTACACGTCCGTAGATAATATTCTCTAAGTAAGGCTTCCTATTTGCAAAACATTACAAAAATCTCTAAAATTAGAAGTGCTCTTTATAGGTAATTTGAGGTAATTTCTAGGTTGAATAATTTTATTAACTAAATATATTTATTTTATTATAGCAACAACTCTGGGCAGATTTTCGTAATGAAAATATAATGGGTTTTGAAAGACAGAGTTATTAAAGTAAACGATTGTAGGAAATTTCTATTTCCTTTTTCCGAGAAATATTTCACAAGCAGCAAAATTAGTATACGGTTAAAATACTTTTAGGCAACGGAAAATAATATGAATATCAACTATGAAATTTGTGTGTTATTTTCGCCGCGTTATTTTCGACATTCTCCCACGAGAACGACCTCTTTCGCGGATATAGTTAATTTTTTTACGAAATACGAGGGGATAATAAAGCCGCTACCACAAGTCCTGAAGTTCGCGAGTCCACTCTGTTAGAGGTAGTGTAGCCACCTCTAAAAGAGTGGACTCGCCAACCCATTTGATAACGTGGCGTTTTAAGACCATAGATGAGGAGACCCCATATCCAGCAGTTTAAGAAAAAAAGATCTGGTTACGGTTACAGTTATTCCTTCTTCAGCCGTTTGTTTAGTCGCTTGACTAATGATATAGTCGTCTATATCATTAGTGAAACGACTAAACAAACGGCAATTCGTATTCATAGGAGTTCTTGCCGCATATTTGCTGGCCCTATAATGCGCATTTACGTCAGTATACCCCTTTCCTGTGCGTAAAACCTTTCCAATGTGCAAAAGCCAAAGGCGCATAATTTCGTTGCCAACTTAAATTTATGTGGGGCCACTGACGTAAACCACTTTAGCGGCTCAATAACAAATCACGCTGATTTATACGCAAACGTAACACCCGAGACGTTTTCTATATAAATTTAGGCGACACTTACTTTATGGAACGTAAATTTTAAATAGTTAAAAAGAGCTCACTAAATAATTCTGATCATCTGATTTACACAGGGGTCTACGTTATAGCCACTTTCACGACGCATCGAAAAACATATTGAGGAACAGAAAAAAAAATTGAAAGTACCGTAACCAGCCCTTTTCATCATCCACTGCTGGACATGGGAGCCTTCTCATACATATTGTCTCTCTTAGTCATTGAATGGCAATATTTGTTGACTACGATTGTTTGTACTAAAGAGATATTTTTACTTCAAAAATACAATTTGGAAGTCACAAATATCGCACAGTATTCTTAAAAACCTTTAACATGATCATTAACATACAACAGCCTTCCAAAACAGATTGTAGACTTACCTTCGAACAGATTCTGTAAAATTTTACGCGAATGGTTAATAACGGATGTTTCTACTCTAATGACGAATTTCTTAAAAAAGGAAACTGTTGCTTTTATAAACATAGCGTTATAAAAGACTTCAAGGACTGTAACGAATATTATGACTACAGTTAATTGTGACATCTTGACAATTTAATACTTTTTGTCATTTTGTAATTTAAATTTGCACACCGTTTTCCGGTTATAACATGAGCTCATTGAGTTAATCCTATTGAAAATATATATTTATCAGCGGTTTAGCATCTTGTGTTTGATTTCAAAACTGCTGACGTGATGATATGCTTAGTCCCGAGCTAATCCAGTTTGTTGTATTAAAACCGCTATTCATAACCCCTACCATAGACTCCACAGAATTCATATTTGCTCCTGGATGAGCGCCTTCTGCGCTCGCCCTAAACCATACATGACCGGTGACTGTTGAAAGGCCATTAGGACCACAAAAATTTAGCCATTCTGAAAAAGGATGGGAATGGACTCTGGCATATCTCATTCACTACCAAAATACGTAAGTATGCTGAAAAATGCAGTACATTTTAAGTTAGCGACTGAGGGATTACAGCGTGTACTCTACCCCTCACAAACTATATCCTGTTAATAGCAATTAGCAATATACTTTAAAAAAATTCGCGTTTTGCATATAGGTACATATATAGTATGTTCGTTATATATCTAATACGCATTTATAATTCATTTACTTTTAAAATATATCTATCTAAAAGGAAAATAAAGAATTGGTACACTTAGCAAACACTGAGGAACTTAGGCAGGTTATTTTTAGAATACGTTTTTACGGACATTTAGTCTTTTACATGAAACTACGACTAGCATTCAATCGTAGTTTCGTTCGCCTAAAACAAGTAATTATTTCGATTTTTTTTGGATTTTATTCACATTGTGAATAGCCATAGGCCGTTTTTAACAATAAGCTTAATTTACATGTATTATAAATTCACATACCTGTTCTGTTGTGGATTTTTGTTCATAAACAAAATAAAATAAATGAAACTACTGAAATCAAATTCGTAAATATAAATATACAAAACATAGATAAAATATTAGGTACCTAATAATGTAACCCTCTACGATAAATATTCTATACAAAAGTGATAACCACAACAAAATCGCCCCAGTAGATTCTGAGATTAACGCGAACAAACACACATACGGCTAAACAGTCAATATTCCTCGTATATACAAATGTTAGTACGCGCTCGCGACTCCATAATGCAATCAATTCTTCAATGAACCTAGCATATGTATATTGTCTAAATGTCTTTCATTATATTATGTTCTTAAAATATTCCAACCTCTAATAAGTTTTTTTTTATTAATGAAGGCGTGTTGGTCTTGGGATGGATCTGAAGAAGACAAAGGTCATGTTCAATGAACGTCGTCCCTGGTCCAGTCAGCGTCGAGAGAGCTTTACTAGGAGTTGTGAGAAATATATCTATCGTGGATAGTCAATCCAGTTAGATAAGATTAGATAACTTTAGTCGAGAGGCCGACATACGCATTCAACTTGGTTGGTCAGCATTTGGGATAATGCGTCACATCTTCTCATCGCCTATACCACAATGTTTAAAGACAAAAGTCTTCAATCAATGCGTCCTACCCGTTATGACGTATGGTGTCGAAACGTGGTCTCTGACGGTAGGCCTGAAACACAAATTGAAAATCGCTCAGCGACTCAACCTGGATATAGTGTAACACTATTGGATTATATAAGTCATTATAAAACAACAAATCAGTTGCGAACTTAATAAAACCTTCAGTTTAGTACGAAAACTTGATATTTTGTATTTATATAAAATTTAAAGAAACTTCAGTTGAAATTCGACCGTTTAAATTTTATTTTAATCACGAACCAACGGTAGAGGCTTTTAATGTTAACAACCCTACCGCAAGAGGGGTCAATGCAGCCCTTTGATCCAAGCTCTCACCTGTCATCCTCGAGAGCCCTGGTCTTTCGCAGACTAGATACTTTAGCCTGCACTTAACCCGACCTATAAGCGCGATATTTATTTTATCCCTCGTACAAGCATGTCGATATTGCGAAGCCTTTACGTTCTAGGAAGATGATGAAATTTTATACCACTAATTGGTGTCTATAAAGTTTTTATGAACCAACATTTAAAACATGGGGTTAAAATAGCATTATATGATGTACTAAATCAACACAATGAATAATATCAACAGATGTTACGAGTTGAAAGTGAAACTACCTATTTAGTAGAAAGCAGTAAAAATAAAGTAGCGTCCGCTAAAGAATCTTACTAATCCTTTATGAAAGAAGAAACATTATAACCATTTATGATAATTTATTAATCACGAGTGTCAGCCATAAACGTGACTGCATAAAGCATAAAAAAGTCCTGCGACATGTTTTTGTAAAATATTTCGTGAATCTCTTGAATGAACGCTCGATAAAAAGGAGTGTTTGTATTTTGTGGGTCCGGTCCCGATTTGAATCATAATAGTGTTTGGAAATATATTTGGTCGTAAAACGAGAGAGTGTTACCGTGGCATGTGACAAAGGCGGTTTTATCGTGGCCGGTGAGCGATCGTAAATTGTGCTTCGGCTGTCAAAACATAGTACATACTGGCCCTTACTTCTGAATAGCGATTTCAACATCCGGCACAATTAATAGTGAAAACTGTCAATGTGTTAATCGTAGTAAACAGAGCGTGTACTAAGTACTCCTTGGTTGATTCCTCGTGACCTGACTGATCTGACTCCTGACCTACCTAAATAACATTGTAAGTATTTAGAAATACATGAATGAAAAGAGTTAGAGTTCACGGGTTACAAGCTGCAGTAGTTAGTTATTCACTATAAAATAATCCAGCTGATCTCGCGCCGCAACACACATTTATCGCCTATTTTTGCACACTCAAACATTTATGAACACTTTAAAACCCATAAAACTCGATATTTTTCCAATTGGTTTCTTATTTCCGAATAAACTAAATCATGTATTATAACAAGACGTTTTTTACTACAACTTACTAAGGAAAATAAATGTTATGAGAAGTTGAAAACGGCTCACAATAAGCAATTTAAGTCCGCAAAAGGGACCGTTGTAGTCCTAATTTAGTACAATCATTATACATATTGTATGCCTTTGTTTCTCGATAAACAGTGGGCGTTTTCCCGCCGAGCTTTCCCTTTTCCCGGTTTTTTATTATTATATGGACCCATTTACCTGTACTGTATAGTCGCAGTCAAATGATGCATTCCATTTGGTAGAGAATCTATAGAAAACTTTTCAGAACATTTCTAGAAACCGTATAACTACACTCAATAGAACTCCAATAAAATTCAAGGAAATAGGATAGTGAAAACAACTATGAATATTGTAATCAATGACACAGCAACAGATAACCTAGAGCGCAACAGTACTGTGGAAAAAATTTAGGTTAGGTCATATTTCAAACAATGTAATTCGAAAACATCTTTAGCGCACGCTCATTTTTTGATAATACAAAAGACGAGAGAAAGCTGAGACATCGTTCACAATATTGTCTGCGTAATGGACAAGACGCTCTCCTGAAGCCATATCCCGAGTCCCAAAACAAAATTAGCCTTCTTGTAATAAATTCAAATCACGGCCCACCGTAATTTTAGCCTCCTTTTTCACCAGAAGACATTCGCCGTGGAATCCTTAATTTGGTTTCGCTTTATTGTTGCGGTTGCTTTCGTTATTATTTCACGCTTTGTGTTCTATTTTTCCAATCTTTCCCATTAAAGGTACGAACGGGTGAATGGTTCAGGAAATCAACTTGCACTGATTTGCGAAAATATTATATCGCAATGTTGTTGGATATTGTTTCATTTTTCTGTAAAGAACCCAATTTGTTTTCTTATTGAAACTTAGTAATCCGATTGCAATAGAAATGTTGTTATGATTATTTGTTAATTAGTGTATTTTGTCCGTAGTTTTTTTTTTTAATTATAATATGTGACGAAATAGGTAATTTATTAAATATTAATACAGATTAAAGTGTATGTGATAAATACTTATAGTGAGAACTATCGTGATGTATCAATCAATAATTACGTAATACCTCATTATTAATCAAGCAATAACCCTACCTTCAATTATTTCCTTACCAAGTTTCAAGAGTTAGCAATCAATAAGCTAATAATCAACTACCGCTGGGATTCTTGCGAGATGCATTAATCATTCGGGGTTTCCATTACGGACAATGTTTGTTTTAACTTTGCAACTACGGAACTTCATATTAGATTGTACGAGTACTCACCATTGATTCCTGATAGTTGTTTAGTTTCTGTTCTTGGATAGATGTTTATTATTAGTCTATCTGTTGGCATATACCGTAAATGGGTCGGATTGTTTGTCTTTTTTTCTAAAAAAAAAACAGATATTTAGCAGTAGCATCAAGAAAAGTGGACCTTCTTCTGTCACATTTTAGTAATTCTATTGAAATATGTATGTAGATTGGACTGACTGTTTGTCACCATAAATACACCATAATTAAGATACATAGGTATTTAACACACTTCCAATTTGCCAAAGCCAAATAATTAATTTATAGCACTAATTTAATATTTTCTTATTTGTGCACCCTACATGTATTAATATATCAAGTGTTTCTTTTTTATTTATGCTCCACTGGCCCAAGTGAATGTTTGTACAATGAATCAAGCAACTTCTCCAAAGACATATTGAAACACTTAAAATCTCCATATAACAAACCTTAATTCGTTCACGGTAGCAGCGTATACAAGTGAGTAAATTTTACAGTGAGGCCTCTGAAATTTGCAATAAATCAGTCAACTCGTGACCCCGGCGGGTGTAGGACGTCGAGTAGGAATAAAAAGTAAACAAATACCTTTATTATACGCGTTCAGATCCGATTTAAAATATAAAATGTACTAGTACCTTAAAATTTCATTATCCATTCGGTACCCTTTTAACGACCCACTTCAATTCCAACATTTTCAAATAAATAAACATACGTCAGCGTGAAATATCAGTATTTTAATAGATGTAAAATACTATAGTTACTTTATGTATTATGTTATACAGTACACGCGAGGGATGGTCAACGCGTGACAAGCATGATAAATGAGGAGTTCGGAATCATGCCTCTAGGGGCTCCTTTTGGCTGCGAGGGATGATTTGGGAAGAATCCTATCAAACCACAAAAAGCCCACTGAAAATTAAACTCTACTTACATTCTTGTTAAGTTCTTAATGCGTCTGAAGGAAGGAAGCGTTTGAGCTCCATAAAAATTCTTAACTTACTGCGAATTAGTATTGCAAAAAGTAAGTATGAGATATTTTTCCGAAAGCTGAACTGGATTCTATTGCTTTGGCGTTGAGATCGCAATTTCTGTGTTAGGATTTAAATGATAAGTGCAGTTGGCACAAAATGTTAGCCATGTAGCCGTGTAGGGCAGGAAGCAAATGTAGAATTCGAGACAAACTCAAGTCAAAGGCGTTCGGACTTTAAGCAAGGAATTTTCACTTGCTGACTTGTAGAATGATGTCGAAATAAATCTATACGAGTTCTGAAGCTGAAAAGTTTCCGACTGTTTAACAAATGTGTTAAAATTTAAATTAGGTCTGTAAATCGGTCTTTAAAGACGCGATTACAGTCACGCTTAACCGTAACCAGCACTTTTAACATCCACTGCTGGACATAGACCGCATCACGTTCATTATCTTTTGCAAAAGGAATGTACTTGTGTCTTGAAAACACCACGCTGGCCAAGCAAGTTGGCGATTCCATTCTTTTAGAGGTGGTGTAGTTCCTCAAGGCTTGTGGTAGCGGCTTTGTAATCCTTTAGTCGCCTTTTACTACACCCACTGGAAGAGATGGGGTGGTGGTATACTAAAGCCAGCCGACACCACATGGCCAAACCGACCGACACCACACGGCTAGTGGACTATACTAGTAATCAAAATAACCTGAAATCGATAAACAGAATGTTTTAAGATAGACCAATAATAATTTTACTGACAAGACAAATTATTTATTTAATAAGTAATAATAAAAATATTCTGTCGGTTATTGCTCTAGGTATATCCTAAAGCCATTCGTTAGAAACAAAACAAACAGCAATGTTGGAACTTGTGCAGTTCATCGCACCTCGCCGATGTTTGTTTAGGTGTGTAATGTTTGAACGCAAACCCATAAACTGCAGTGGATCTGACAGAAACACTTGTATGCACATATAGCAACTCAGTAAACATGTCACCCTTATTAAGATAGACATAGAAATCATCACACTTATCTATCGCTTTCCCCTCATGAACAAGTTCTCTTAAAAATCCTCTTAAACAGTATTTTATGCGAACGTTGTTTACGCACTTACGATTAGTTTGAAACTTAAAATGGCAAATGATTGAGATTTGTTAAAATAAGCAAGACACATTTGTATTAAACCAACTCGAATATATTTTTTTTAATAAATTAACCTAAACACTGTTTTGCAGTAAGGTAATATTCCCACTCTAGAAGTTGGTTAGCTCTGATTTTAACTATACTAGGTTTCATTTTTAATTTTCATAAATTTATATGTGTGTATTCCTTGAAGTTTTCATGATCGTCACGTCATGCTTCATTATATCTATACTATCTATGTGTTCCCATTTTTCCTAATCCTACTACCCTCTTAAGGGTACTGTTTCTCACGAAGGTATTCAAACTTCATTATATTTCGTCATAAACGACCACACTAAAGCAAATAATTAATAAAATTAACCTCTTTGTTTTTATCAATTTCGTTGTTGCTTTTAGTACATGCAGGTCAATATCTCAACAGTTTTATTGATTCTTACCGTTACCTCTTATCATTCTTAAGTAATGTAATGCTTACAAAGCAGACCACACGTGAGAGTCGGACCAGTGAGAATTTCACATAAACGAAACTGCCAAGGTTCAATTTTAAAAAAAGATACTTATATATAGTATATCACTGAAGAAACTAAAGTTAGGAAAATTAGGATTCTAAATGTGTCCCAATTGCGAGACTATCACTAGAAAATATAGGCTTTAAAGGCAATAAACGAAATAGCTGTAGATGAGTGGACGATCGTTATCTATACTTTATGAGGTGATTTGGCAATCGCTGCATTGGGAGTATAGGTCTGGTGATATAACTATTTATTTGTGATAATGTAAATTTGATAAAGTGCTTACTTAATATAGGCTTTTTATTAGTATACATAGGTATACTAATAAAAAGTGTCAAACCATAAAAATCATGTCAGTATCAAGTTTGCACTGTGGTATTTTGAAATATAATATGAAGTAAAACCAAACATTATTGGTGCCTACTTCTCGCCCAAAGCACACAATTTTAAAATGAAATATGGACGTATTGACAACGAAATTAATCTCTCTTAATTGCGACTCCATTTTTGATCCACGACTCCGGTAATCGAAAAAGGACTGTCGATTTTTTCCTCATAAGGCAAACCCTTTGAAAATGACCCGCATTTGGCAAAAAATATCTTTGCATTCAGAGGCGTCGCGTCCGGCGTCCTTCCTTTGCCGGGCCGCGGTTGATTGCGTCCGACCCGTGAATAATACCCACTTTGTACCCAATAAAAGTTTTCCTCCCAACCCCGATATTGGAAACAATGGCTTTGACTCACAATTTTTCCGTCGCTACTCGTCGACAGCGGCGGAAACGACCGGGGATTATACCGATCTTTTGATTTGAGGCTAAACGTGATGTCGTTCCAAATGAGTCAGTCTTATTTGAGTGACTTTTTTCTAAAATAACTGTACAGTTCAACAAAATATGAAATGAGTAAATAAATTGGATCACTTTGTTGCTTTTAAAAGAAATATTGGACCCATCGATGATTATTTATTAGAAAATTACATAAGTGAAAAAACGAATCCATAAATAGACACCAAAAAAAAACAATAGAAAAACCATCACAAACTTAAGATGATAATAAACAAACAGACAGCTCCTTTCTAATCTTAATTTTGTAAGTCATATTTTTCCTGGTCGATTAAACAATAGCTGAAGCAAAATATCGTCAAATTAGACAAAGGCGGTATTAATACGGAAGCCATTAAATTGAGATAAGCACGAGCAGATTGGGTGGCGCCCTTCGGGTGGTATTAGCCCGTAAGTCCTGATAAGTGAGGGCCGGGGGTTTTGTGGAAACAGGCACAGATCGTGAAAGAGACAGAACAGACACATCGTTAAAAAATTCAAAAATTTACACATGAAATTGCATCTTAGAATTTAGTATCATGTTGTTAAAATAAATATCGCATTAAAATAGTATCGCTTTCATGAAGTAATAAATATTTTACTTTAATATTAATTTAAATCGTGTGCAATCTGAATATCCGACGAGTAAGACTAATTACGTAGCCAAGATATCTTTTCATTGTAATAAATCACACACTTTTATTAGCGCACGCTCGATTTGAGGATGCGGAAATTATGAAGAGTGGGAAAATGGGCCGTTTATATAAGATGTCGAGCGTTTGTGTAATCAATTCATAATGTCTCTTTCTTATTCTTATTTTGCATCTAAAAGGTAAATCAGTGTTAGGCAGCACATATTCGACTCTATTATTTACTATGCTCTGTTCATTCCTGTTACTGTAGTTGTGAAGGTTTACTGCAGGCGGTGTCGGTGTCGCTAGTAATTGGAACGCCGCGCGCCGCGCCGGCCGGTTTGTAGTTCGACAATCAACGGTACGTGATGCGAAATCCGATGCGTCTGCAGGAGCTAGCCGTAATCATTATCGAGAGGCAATCATGATTTTAGCTTGTACCCTTAACTTGTATTCTATGACGAAGCTGTTTTGTTTGTTGTTCGTTCGATAACATATTAATACTCGTACGTGGCTCGTGCTTGTATTATATGCAAAAATTGCTGAGCGTAATAAAATCATATTATGTAAAAAAGATAATGATGTTGTTTTTCGATATATTCTTCATAATTCTTTAATAGTAATTCCGCGTTATGAGCTCAAAGTCAATATTTTTACAGTGTTAAAAACGTTTGCGCACACAATATTGTTCGGAAGAGCGCATTACCTCGTATTAAGTTGACTCTCGTCAAACACTGAGAACAATCACAGAATATAGGGCTGTTTAAAAATTCAGGAGCGCTGTACGGCGGGTTATATTTGGGAACATTTTAATTTTTTAATCTTCCTACTTGTATCAAAGCTTCTATGTAGTATCGTTGGTAGAGGCAATAACGGAATATTGAAACAAAGAACATGCTAAAATATACAAATGATGAATAAATATTGTTTGAATGAGAGTACGCTTTTGGAGAAAACAGTCGCTTCTACAAAGATCTACGGTAGAGATAATCTTTTCGGATATAGTCGCCTTTTTGGCTGAATTTATTTCCATCTTTATTTCTTAATGTCTCTTTATCCAAAGGTAAATTTCAAGGAAAACAGAAATGCAAAAACGTGTTGCAGGAGGTTTATAAGCTTATATTTATTCATCCTTAATTTAGGTAGCTGAAAATGTTAAAGTATATCCCTACATCTCCATTTTTTTCGGTGAGAGACACAAGACGGAGCACAGTCCGTTTAAAAATGAAAAGTACATTTAGCGTCCTGTTTATGTTACATTATTATTACGCATTTCAACATTACGACCCCTCTTTACTTTGGCTACAGACTGGGGATCATAAAAACTTGATGTTGTCTATTCCCGTTAAAATACTCCGCTGTTAAATATATTTTTTTCTTGCCCACTTTACTTTTCTCGTGCGGAAAAAGTAATTAACATTTTTAGTAGGATGAGAAAATTGGCCAGCATATTATTAGCAATATTGTTATGGTAAAAAGTGAAGTATTTTTATTAGGTTATTTTAAAATTAGAGAAAAATAAAATGCGCGTAGGCTAAAATCCCACTCTTATTGGAAAAAGATAATTATAGATAAAAGATAATAAGATAATTCAGAATTAAATTAAAGTTAAATATCAAAGCAATGTTACTAATTCATTATTTTCTTCCTTATACATTTAAGGTTATAAACAGCATTTATATTTTAATAGCCTTGCCGTTCTGTCTCTCATCCATGCTTTGATCCCACACGATGGCGGAATTAGTCTTCCTCATTCCACTTCGCCTAATCAGTGACATCTTTCACTGCCGTATAGTTTTAGTAACTACATCTATCCATTTTCTCTTAGGTCTACTCTTTGATTTCGGTCAAGTATGCAGCACTCTATTTTCTATATATTCAGGAGGTTTTTTTTTTGAGATGCCCGAAACAGCATAAACCACTTTCTTGTAGTTTCTCTTTTAATAGGTTTGCGGCGCGGCTGAGAACCTGACAAGCTCTTTGTATACCTACCTAACATAGCAGCAAAAACTATTGATACGAACTAGTAGAAAATTTGATTTAAACTTTTATAACATATTTTACAATAATACTAAGTCTGTATGGTGTCGGCTGGCTTTAGGAAAACTCTTCCCGTCTCTTGCCGTGTGTGACGTAGAAGGCTACTATGGGATAACAAAGGCGGTTCCGTACCACCTCTACAAGTGTGGACTTGTCAATCTGCTTGGCTAGCAGCGTAGCAATTTTAGGCCACACATCTCCCATACACACGACACTATATCTTCTATTTTTTATTGTTTTATTTTTGTTATTTATTGCCATAACTCCTCTCGACATAACATTACAATAACCCTAAGGTTGATTGGAAGAGATTCCTTCTAGAAACTTATTCCTTTGCACTGTTAGTATTATTGTAACAATTCATTATAAGTATAATAACAACAATAAAATTTCAGAAGAATATATTATAATAGGGGTTAAAGTATGAAATTGCCGTTTTATAGTAATAGATACTTTGAATTGACATAAAACCTTCATGGTGTGAGATTTTCAAGTGAAACTTTTTTCACATGATACCTATGAGGTTCTTGATTTAAAAAATGTGCAACATTCGATTTTCGACTTTCAATTGTTTTTTTTTATTCAGCTTTAGACGGGTAAGATGGATACTTCGAAAATCCGAGTAATCTTTGAATACGAGTTCCGACCCGGAACTAACTCGGCAGAAACGGCTCGCAATATCAATGCTGCGTTTGGAGAGTAGACTGCTAATGAACGAACCGTGCGTTTTTGGTTTAAACGCTTTCGTAATGGAAACTTCGACTTGAAGAACGAACCACGTGGAAGACCGCCCACACAGGTGAATAACGCTGAATTGAAGGAATGCTGAATGGTGGAAGCCGATCCGAGTCAAACTACCCAGGAATTAGCGGCATGGTTTATCCGTTACCTTACCCACAATATTGACTCATTTGCATCAAATCAATAAGATAAAAAAATATGAAAAATGGGTGCCTCATGATTTGACTGATCTGCAGAAAGAAACGCGTGTTGAAACTTGCGTTGCCTTGTTGAATCGGTACAGAAATGAAGAAAATAATCGAATTGTGACATGTGACGAAAAGTGGATTCTTTACGATAAGCGAAAGCGAAAAATGCAATGGCTGACCCCAGGTCAAACGCCGCAACAGTGCCCTAAGGCAAAGCTTACCAATAAAAAGGTAATGGTAACTGTTTGGTGGTCTATTCATGGTGTTATTCACTATAGCTTTCTCAGGTCTGGTCAAGCAATAACAGCAGATGTTTACTGTGCCGAACTTCGAACAATGATGGCGAAACTAGCAGTGAAACAGCAGTGATCTTCACTATTATTGCTCCATGATAACGCAAGACCTCACACTGCACGAGAAACCATTGTAACTCTACAGGAGCTGCAGTTAGAAACCATACGTCATCCTCCGTACTCGCCAGACCTTGCTCCAACGGACTACCATTTTTTTTCTTGATTTGGACAATTTTCTACATGGTAAAAAATTTTCTTCCCAAGAGGCAGTACAAAATGCTTTCACACAGTTTGTCGAATCTACATCCCCAGAGTTCTATCGCAAAGGCATAAATGAACTTCCGATTAGATGGCAACAATGTATAGATAATGAGGGTAAATATTTTGATTAAATAAATATGTTACATTTTAGAAAAAAACGAGTTTTAATTTTTCAGTACAAATCGGCAATTTCATACTTTAAATATAATAAAGGTATATAGATCTTACTCACGCTTACGTAACAATTTGTACACAATTATTGGGTTGGAGTAGGAACTGTACGCGTAGACAGTCACCAGACCGCTCCAAATAGGCCGCCATACAGAACAATGGATCGCGAGCTCGCGAGGGAAGGGAGTGTATGTACACAAATCGCACCACCGTTCTGCGTCCGACCACCCGTATCTGTTTCATGCGTTTGTTTATGCAACCCGAGGTTTTATAGCCTTTAAAATTAACTAAAACAGACCGGCCAATTTTCGATTTATATATAACGACTTCCTTAACATGGCGTCTTTATAGGCGTTAACAATGATTAAAATAAATACATTAAGACGTTAAAAAATAAAATGACAATAGTTGTCATAATTTAACACAAATCATAATTTACCGATCTGTAGGTAATCATAACACCTATCATCATCAGATTTTACGAAAGAATCAAAATGCTGCTATTTTTTTGGAACGATTTTTTATATTTCGTTTTATCCACTGCTGAATAGCTTCTCTCAAATGATGAGATTTGCCGCTCTTGTCAGTCAGCCAGTACGTACAACTTTCTTTTTTAAACTTTTAATAATCGAATCAATCGGGTTAACGCACCCTCAGTTTAACAAAGCCGTAAGTCGTATTATGTCGAAATTAAAATTTTACCGTTAAGTGCAGTTTATACTACACATACTTACACCAATTTTTTCGATAATTTTTTCGCCAAATCATACAAAACGATAAATACCATACAGTTACAGATAAATTTAAAAATAAATATCATCAAAATGTAATTACGAGTATAATATTAGGTACTATGTATATTCAATATTTTTAACTACCTGAATTTTTAAAAAAACAGTATTATATAAAAAAACCTACACGGGTCCGTCTAATGTAAATAGTTTATAAAAAGCCTTAGGGCTTTTTTCACTAACACCTGATAAAGTAACTGTTAACAATTTGATAGATAAATTATCTGGCAATCAAATCTAACAGCTGATACTAACTTTCTGATAGAGTATAACTGACTTTCTTATACCTTCTGCTAAACTATCAGGAGGTGGTGAGAAAGGCCCTTATATTCTTAAAAGCTACTATAATACAATTAGTTAAATGCAAGTAATAAAAGTAGCCGGTATAAAACTACTTTAAATAGTTATCTGTAATAACTTCAGTCCAAATAAGCCAACAAATAGATCAATAACATTTAATTTGGCGTAATAATTATTCATCAACAACTAATGTAGTCCGAAATTCAATACAAACTCATTATGAATGGTTCATTAGTCGCTTTTGGCAAATGTTTATATTGCTTTCAACGTTTCTGGTGGGGGAAGGAAAATAAACATTAAATTTACTCCGCTGCAAACGCCGACTAATTAATAAAATATTGAAATTTGTATGCCCGAGGTAAACTCGGATGATGGCGTTTAGGTGCCGGTGTTTTCAGTTAACAGCATATAAAAATAATTTATCCCACTTTTTATTAACATTTTATATTATGAATGAATTGACTGTCATTGAATTCGAAGATCTTCATTATAATAAAGCTTAGTATTTCCATTTGTAACATGTAAAGAAATATATATATATAGGTACTCGCGTAGATTAAGCAGCTGTAAAAGATTTTTTAACACCTGTACATCGATATGATGGAGCTCACGGATGCCCTCGATACCAGCAACGACATTATCTTCTCGTTTCTCTGGTATTTATTCATGCCCTCCTGGAGTATATGTCAAAATGTTGTTCCTCCTTATCAGAAATACTAAATTACGACTTATCACTCATACTTTCAAAGCTCTAACGGGTATCTTCCAAAAGCTCCTCGTGCTCCTTACTGATTTCAGAGACTTGAAGTAGTAGCGTTGAGGAAAACAACATGACCAATAAACACTGTAGTTTTCCGGAACGTTACAACTTACGCTACGCTGTTTTACTTAATTGTAATAATTACAATTGTAAATGGAGAAGACTGTCTACGTAAATTACTACAAATTTATATTGAAAAAAGCCAGTAAGTTCATAATTATTTCAAGACATTTGCTGCTTTAATCTGAGTGAACTTTTAAGTAGAATTTAAAACATCGTCTCATAATGTTGGATCACAGATCTTTAATCCCACCTAGGTTCAAACTTCCTTATCCGTCTTCCACAGCACTTTCGAATTATTTTCCTACCTACGACAAATTATAAGGACTTTCTTGCTTATCAGCTTATAAGGGCTTTCTTCCTTAACATTGTTTTTTAATTTAATTTTAAACAAGGTGACACTTGGAGAGTTATTCTTACTACTTACTACTACGTATCAGCATCACTACAATACAACACTATATATACTGTGCACAGTTTAACTCTATTCTGGTTGTCTGGCAGAGATCTCTTTTAGCAATAAGACCGCTTTTTGTACATTCCATGTGTTTACAATGTCTGTAATTGTCTTATTTTGTTTTAATGTGCATTAAAGAGTTTTATCTATCTATATACAATAATTACATTTAATACATCACATCATCACAAAATAGAAAAACACATATCATATTCCATTACTTAAACAAATAAGAAAGTAATTTTAACACCTCATTTTGAGATCGCCCCATTTTATTCAACAATCAAGATATAGAAGAAGTTAAGGTAAAAGATCAAATTTTCCATTTGAAACAGAAGTTTTATAAGGTAAGGAAATTAGCTTTATTATCTTATTATCTCAGTGGACTTAAGATGCTAAAAATATTCTCGTACAAATTCCACCTTACCAAAATGCAAAATAGTATTAACTTCGTATAATTTATATTTTCTTATCTCCGCAGACGTCTCTGGTAACGAAACTCCCTATGAAATTTTATCTTTGCATTAAGGTTTTAACAGACAAGCTATACTTTGGTTAGGCTTTAACTTCTATACTTTGGTTTAGACATCCGCTGTATCTTGTGATCTCTAAGCTTTTTGTTAAATAACTTATAATAAATAACTTGCCGAAGGCATTTATAATTAATACGAATATTATTTATTTAAAGAACTTTATATTAAACATACAAGAGGCGAGTTTAATCCCTGGAGCCATTCTCAACCAGACAACATTTCGGTTAAATAGAAAGGCAGATTGGTAGATTCGACGACATGTGTAAATATAACTTAAGCGCTGATTAGTAAATATTTTACATAAATACTTATAACAACTTATAACACATGAATCCAATGAGTATGCATTCAAATCACTGTTAAATTCATCAGAATCGTTACATCGCGCCATACGCATAATATATCGTATCATCGTATGATATATCGTAATCATAATGTAGTGACATCATTAAAATATTTGTTACGCTATCTTATTTATTTATTTCGTTATTTGGTACCACAACAAATTGGCGAACAGATCCTTATCTAGTTACAAACCATTTATTCGTTTATGAATTCACTTAAGAGTTATACAATTACCATGCGTTACCATTGGAACTCGTTACTAAATTCACTTTATTCCGTCTGTTTTTAGTTTAAAGTAAACACCGTTGGTCACTTCTAACTTCAAATAATATAGATCTCTTTAAAAAGGTCCCCTCTACATAATATAGATTGAATCGTTAATGTAGCCTGACAGTCCTTAAAGTTCAAACAGACTAGATGGTTTGCCGCGAAACCTTTTTGTCAAGATTTCCCATGGGACACCGTCGTCGTGGACGTTCCGCGTCACTTTCCTGTTTTCACCGAAAACGAATACTAAATAGAAGAGATTTGTAGTCATCTACGTAGAATTAATTTTAAATAATAAATCTATGCTACTGCAAAAATATGTACTACATTATGAAATACATGATTTTTACACAAATAAAATTTCCCGTTGCAGCATTTATGTTTCGAACGTTTTATATGAAATACAATCATTGTTGAACTTATAACTATGTTCAAAATAAGTTATTTAGTAGTGGCGCTCTACATCGGTCTTGGGTGGTCTACATGGATTCACCTTTTGAATAGAATAAGAGAATTATTTCGACAATTTCAAAAACTCTTAAAAATATCAACTACAATACATTCTTCTTTACTAACATACCCACGTATAGTCTAAATATAAATTATGTTCAATAAGGTAACCTTTTCTTTTGCTTTAAACAAAACAAAGTAAACAGATAGACAATAGGTAAAAGTGAGATAAAGTTAAAATTGTAGTCATAATAATAATTGAAATAATTTACAAGATAGTGTTGTAAAAACTGTCACTTAAAATTTAAAGCAGGAATTGACACGAATTATGAAACAATTTGTTCCCATTCCACGCTTTAGCTTACAAGTTCAATGAGCGGTAACCACGAAGGCTAATTGTTAGTACATGCATTCCTATAAACTGCTTGCTGGAATATGGTACAATTTAGTGACGATAACTTCAATTAACGATAACGACGTTTCTTCAATGATGTATCCATCGAGTTAGAGTCAACCGAATGATGCAAGTGGAGTACGACGAATTGAAGTTTTTTGAGTTTAAACATTTCATTAAAAGTAAAATTCTCAATCATTTAATTTATTCCTTCAGTCGTTTCATTCATTCAAGGTCATTGAATTTCAATATTTACAATAATAAACCTCATATAACAACATCTTGTGTAGTAAGTATTAAAATTAAATCTCATAAGGTAATTTTAATCATGACGAACAATCATTCAAATTACACAAGTACTGCAAATATTTATTTGTATGTCCTGCGAGAATTGAGATAGGTAAAATTAGATTTATATGAATGTGGAATATAATTGCTTTGTCCAGAATACTGTAGTGTACTTTTCTCTTGCTCTAAACCGATTTTGTTGTAGTTTTACGCTGCTGTGTTTACCCCTGAAAGTTAAATAAAAAATTTTACACGATTATTACGTTATTATTCGTTACTATTATACATATAGATGATTGTATAATACTGTAAAAAATTGCAAATTAGATAAACCTACTCGTAGATAAAGATATCTAGACTCAAACAAACTGAATTGATAATCGAGTTGATATTGGATAAAGTGATATAAAAGTTAATTTTTATTTCTGTTCTATAATAGGCCCAAGGCAATCAAGAAAAACATAATGTTTCTGCATAATAAATATCTATAAAACTAAATAACGTAAAAATCTAGATATATTAAAACTACCTTTATCTGTATTTAAATTAGATATTTTAAAACTACTTTTATCTACATTTTTATATATTTTTCCAGAGACTTAATTAAGTTTTCTACGAGTATATTAAACTTTTATAGCCAACAAACCCTTATCGATATTAAAATCAAATCAAAGTAATAATTATGTAACTTAATACCGTTACATTTATTGCCTTATAACTAGGGACAATATTTTCTAAAATTTAATGTCTCTATTAAATCTTGATGAGGCATTTAATTTACGACAGATTTCAACTCGTTTTTTTTCGGAATGGCTAAATTCTTGTGGCCCTAATAGCCTTTCAAAAGTCACCGGACATGTATGGGTTAGAGCGAGCGCAGAAGGCGCTCATCCAGGAGCAAAGAGTGTGTGCAGCAACGAGCCTAATGGCTCCCCCGCCGGTAGACCGGAGGAAGGAACGGACCTCGGCTTAGGGCGTTGCTTTGAAGGGTACCGCGGGATCGTGAGTCGGTGAGAAACGCCCAGGCACCTTCCGATACCTGGTATAAATGTTGGCTGAAAGCCGGTGATTGATTTCAACTCGTCAATTAATTTATACTATAATCAATGTCTATCAAGCTACTTGTTTGAGTATTAGCATGCTGAAGCGGTAATGGGTGGGCAATATCTGCCGCAGAACCGACAAACGATGGGGTAGACGAGTTCTTGAAGTGAGACCGTCTACTAGGAAACGCAGTGTAAGACGCCAGATGAATGGATGACATGAAGAAGTCTGTCGATAATGTCTGGATAAGAAGGATGGGAAGGAGGTGTCCGCTCGTTTGCCACCTTCTTTAGGTAAAAAAAATGTAGGTAACATCAATAATACCTAAGCCTCCCGAAATTTGAAAATCAAAATCGAACCATTTCCAGTACACAGACGATCTTTGACAAAAGCAATCGACGAGCAATTATTAGTAGTTCAGCAACTATGCCCGTTGCCGAGACATTACCGCGCTCCCTCGTAACAGTTTTTGCTGTCGGCTGGACTAAGCCATGTTACCCTTCATTAAGTCAGTTTTTAACTCCATTCATTGCCTGACATTGAACAATTGCCTTTTAGAACTGTGACGGAATTTATCGGCAATTGCTTCTAAAACATCTTTTTGTAGGGTCAATAATTTTATAATTATTACATATTTATTCAAGAAAAACTATAAAATCATTTTTTAAGCCTTTTTAGCGTCCCGCTGCACAGCACACCTTAGTGATTTCGGGCCATAATCCACCACGTGGGACAGTGCGCATTGGATATACATGCTCTGGATTTTTTATATTCGGGAACATGCGAGCTGGTTTAAGTTAAGTTGGTTTGAGCTGGCCGCACTTAATTGGTTTAAAGAGGCAGCGTCAGTGCTTCGAAGGAATCGCTTGGCCGGTAAAAAGACAACGCGGTGGTTTTAAACCTTGAGGCTATCACCATTATTAAGTATCATTATATATCTCTAAATAACTAATTATATATTTTTTAATGCATAACTGACCTAAATTTCCATTTTCTTTTCAGATTTTACGAGAGTTATGACAGCACCGAGATAAGGCTGTATCAACCTCAACATCCCACTGCAGTGTACAAGGCTGTGAATAAAGATTAATGAGGCTTTACAAACGAATTAATGTACTATAAAGTGCACAGCTTTCATTACCTCCGAAGAATCCAGATAAAAGTTTGTAGCCATAGTAACGAGTTCGCGAACGACGATATATGTATGTAATTTCAGTACGTTCGAGGCGTCCGTTCATTGAAAATGCATATCCATCCAGAAGTGGTTCTAGTTATATCTTCACATCCTTTGCATCTTTGCGAATGCTTACTAAAGTGCTCGACGCCCTCTACCGCATGCGTACGATCACCGTCTGTAAAAATAGCCTTAAGCAATTGCTGAGCAAAAGAAGATTTATTCTGTATGAATTCCTAATTTAGTTTTAAATTAAATTGAAAAGGAGTTGTACATAGAGCGTTTTGTTTCTAACATGGCAAGGAGTCCAACACAAGCAGAAAGGAGTGGACTATTCCAGGAATTTGTTTGACGTTACCGTGGGGCTTCCACCGTTTTTTACGTTGTCTTTTTACCGGCCAAGCGATTCCTTCGAAGCACTGACGCTGCCTCTTTATCGCGATTTGTTTAAACAGTGAATAATTAAAGTCCGCTATGAATGAGTCAGTTCTTTTAATCTAGCAAATTTTTCATTGTACTTTTTATTCGAGATCCGTTTTATTATGAAGAGACAATTAATTCTCTTTCTTATTAACTAGGTTGTTAAAGACTGATTAATTAATCTCTCGTTTAATTAACAATAAGGGCAGTAAGGTTCTTTTGTCAAAGAAACGAGATAGAAATTCTTTGAAACTTGACGATTTTCAAAGGCTTAGATAATACTTTTTAGTGTGAAGCGCTGAAATAAATTCTTGTTACGAAACTAAATGTTGACTGGTGGCTATAAGTCAGGCTTCAGGTAAAACCTTATAAAATATTTACTAGCTGAGCAACGAACTAAAGTATTTAGCGGTAGGTAAGGAATACTTCTTGGGTTTCTTATTTTACGTTTGTTTTATTTTTCGCTCCAACCAACTGTCTTAATACGCTATAAAATTTTAAGCTGCTACAGTCATGCCGGTGAGTACCTATTGTACAAGTGTATAAACTGTATAAAAAGGGTATAAAAATCTAGGCTAGAACTGCTCGAAAATCCAAAAAGAATATTTTTATTTTCAAAAACATATTTTTAAAGATATCGGTTATTAAAGATTTAAAGGGTCGGGAAGAAAAGAATTAATTTTACTTCTGTACTGAATTGAACATTTTATGACAATCTTTGAAAAAAATGCTTTACTTTTTAAGGCGCATTTATTTCTTCTTAAAAGTTCAAGATAATATGATTAAATAGATACTATAACTTTAATCAACATACATTGTAATAATAATAACCCAAAATTGTGTAAGTACAATCAACCACAAATGGCATAATCGGAGACAGAATAGATACATGGAAAAATAAATTTCATTTTTTTTATGGGAAGGAAGTGGCAGACGAGCAGGCAGCCCACCTGGTGGTCTGTGGATACTGTCATCTATGAACATTCGCGATTCATGTCAATATCAGTCCAGAATGGCAGACTTTGGCACGTCCCCGGATGCGCTTAACTTTGGAGATTTAGGACCGTCTTTGGAGAAAGGAAATTACCAACAGGTGGATTGTCTGTTCCTCTGCCACCATTTTTCTGTAAAAAGAAGCATTTAAATTACGAGAAAGTGTAGTATAATATAAGCAATTAATTATCATTTATTCAAACATTAATAGGCATGTGTTAGAGATTTATAAATGACATTTATGCTCTGTTTTTTATGCTGTTGTATCATATAAAATAGAATAAATAAAAATAAAATATTTTTAGCTGTGTCGGTACACTTTTTTATTTTCTACCACGCTCTATATCAAAAATCAAGCTCTTTTTTTAAATTGGGCAAATGCTAAAAGGTAGTTTCTAAAGGTAGATAGGTTGTTAATGAATGTTTAATGAATTTACATTTGGATTAACCGTTCCGCTATTAATTTCTTGGCTATTTATTCTCGTTGTTAGAATATTAATTACATATTTCATAAACTTCGTTTATCGTTTATTTTAGTGCTTAACTTGAAGTCGGGAGAAACTGAACCGTTTTTTTTTTCGAAATGGCTAAATTCTTGTGGCCCTAGTGGGCTTTCAAGAGTCACCGGTCGTGTTTAATTTAATTTGGGGCGAGCGCAGAAGGCGCACAGCCCTGTTCTGCGCACAGCGCAGAAGGGCACAGGCCTCGGCTTAGGGCGTTGCATTGGGGGGATACCGCGGGATCGCGAGTCGGTGAGAAGCGCCCAGGCGCGTGCCGATACCTGGTAAAAGTGTTGGCTGAGGGCCGGTGTGTGTTGATGGTGTAACGAGGGAGACGTCCACGTTTCCGCTGGCGGGAACGATGTATCTGTGAAGTCTGTAAGTGTGGTGTAAGAACCGCATTGGCAGCAGTGATTGGGTCGTCGGGGTCATCTAAGACGTGCCGTGGACGACGGTAGCGGGGAGGGGCACTCCTATCTGAGACATAAGTGACGGAGGTAACGATCAGGGGGTTAGGGTGGTGCGGAATCGCGTCATAATATCGTCGCGCGGTGTCTTTCACGTGTTTGACGATGGAAGGAAGTTCCAAGTCCTTATGGATGTCGACATTCCGTGAGTACCATGGGGCAGCCACGGCCTCAGGCACGAATCTATTTTGGAGTGTTTGGAGAATTTTGATATTGGAAGGAGCTGCGTGTGTGAACACAACACTAGCGTAGATCATTATAGGTCGGAAAAGCGTTTTGTATAATGTCAACTTATATCTAAGCGACATTTTACTTCTCCCGCCTATGAGGGGGTTGAGGCGACCGAGTATGAAGGCGGCTCGGTTCCGGACGGCTATAATGTATTCTCAGAAGATCAGTCTATGGTCTAGAGTAACTCCGAGATATTTGGTCTTTCTTACCAGAGGAATAGTTTGACCGAAGAGGGTTATTGGGAGAGGGGAAGACTGAACCATAATTCGAGCACATGCTAACAATGCCACTCCTTTACCTAGTCTAGCACCCACAAACGCCCCGCTTTTTAGCAATAGGTGAAGAGGACATCTGCGAACCAAGTGTATGTTTTCTCATTTACAAACCTTATTATATGGCGTTTGTGTCAAATGCTTTTTGGCAGTGCCTGTATCACATATTGAGAAACATTAAATCTTAACGTAAAAATATACAAAAAGAAGCCAATAGACATTAAGACTCTAGCAAACTTAGTTAACGATTAAAACTCAAAGGACGTAGATACTATGTAGATCACTTATGGTTACCTATTTTATTTTACTCGTCGTTTTGGTTACGTTCAACCGAGTAAAAATTGGAGTAATAAAATAGATTACGCGTTTACAACTCGTGTAATATAAAAATATATATGCAAAATGCAAATATCTCACAAGAGTTATATGGATGACCAGTTCCTAAGTTTGATATAGAGGTATCGTACTCGTACATATGAAGGTACAGTAATGTAAATTACTGTGAAATAATATTTGTGAACTGTTTGCTTCTGCCGTGAGACGCACACGTGTAAATTACAATTCAAAGAACGCAGTTATTAAATAATGCTGATCGATCACCTTCGTTTTTCCAGCCGTGACCGAACTCTGAGAGACAGTATATAACGTAGAGAGGTTACTACGCAACATAATGAAATTTCAAATTATGTTTAGATATTTTTTCCATTTCTTATTCAATCATGCTGAAATTATTGTGGAATACGAAAATGATCGACTGGCATAACCTGAACTACCACTGATTACAAACAAATTGAGAACTACCTCATGTCGACAGGATATTCTCTGTTTTTAGACTACCTAATAGACAAATAGAACTACCATAGAAGTCATAGGCTTATTGAAACTTATTAACTAATTATTAAATAAACTTATTAAATTATAAAAAATCAAAAGTTTTATTTAGTTAGCATTAATGTATGCGGGTCGAATGCCCCACAGCTATCTGTTCTATGAAAAAATAATATTAAATAAAAAGGTTTAATTAATATTAATATATTTAAAGGGGTCGCAACGCGTATGCTTACCTTATTTATTTTACTGTATGTTTCGGTTGCGTTGCATCAACCATGGTCACGAGCTGACCAGGTCATTCTTCGAAAAACATATAAGGAAAAATATACCTGTTGAAACCCGTTTAAATAGATTAATATGTGTGAAAAACTCTAAAATCTCATATGTTTTAATTAATATTAAGTAAATCAGTTTAATGTAAGGTATAAAGAAAGAAGAAAATAAAACTTATCTCCTCGAAAGTACTTGCAACAGATATGGGTGGTCAGTGGCATGCTGCCAAGAAACGATCTCACAAATCAGAGGTTACAGCGGAAGGTAAACATACTTCTCTATTAAACCAAACTTAATCACGACTCTCACGCTACGTTTGCAATGACTTAATAAACTAACTCTTCCGATATAACTGCTGTTATAACATAACTGATGTGGCCACGATGTTCAATCTAAATCGCTGTTTCGTCAAGGAAAAAACCGAATAATCTATTGGAAGTAGACATTCTTGCGCAAAATTTCGTTAAGTAGAATATTTTACCAATGACGATAATAAATTTTATGTTTTAGGTATAACGATTGTTAAACATCACACGTAACTGTTAACTTTTAAAGCATGTAACTTACATCAGCAATTGGTTTGATGTAACCCGCCCTAGTATGTTTGATGTATGTGTCCTCGACAACTTAAAGACCTATTCCAGGTACATCTAACATTGAGCACGTATATGAAAGGTTATGAAAATTATAATTAATTAAAGGTGTTTTTACCGTTATTTTCAGGTGAGTTTTAAATTTATTCTATTATATACGCTAAAATCTTTCTGATTTTGTTACGAAAATTATGAAATTTATTCTAGTTTAGTGTAAATGTTAACATTGGGACATTATGCCCCATCCGTCTTCAGCATACTTACCCGACGACGAAAAAGAGGTTCTTTTATGCTTTCCATTTGGTTTGTGTGAATACGATTGCGCTTTTGGCTGGTGGCGGTGATTGAAATGTATCATCATCATAATTATTTCAGCCGAAAGGGGTCCACTGCTGGATGTTGGCCAACCCCAAATTACAATTTATATATGCTCTGTCTTTTATTTTAGGAAGGATGTACCAAAACGAAAAAAATCTAACAAACTACTAACAGATGACCGACTCTGTAGATACCTTGAGGACAGTAAAGGTGTGTAGGTGTGCAAATACAGAAAATAGGAATGAAGTGACAAGGATGGAGTCGATAAAGTGGTGGAAATTTTACAGATCGTTAAAGATGGCAGTTGCAAATTCTTGTTTTTTTAATATAGAGAAAAAGTAAACAGGAAATGCACTATTTGTTCAATTATCATAAGAACTCTTAGAGCAGGGGAAAATATCACAGAATTGACAAAAAAATAATATAGCCATTGAGCTGGAGGACTTTCAAAAACCGGAGGCGTAGTTGGGGATCATTTGCTAGTGCAGGCAATATAACCCAAAAGATGTGTGTCTTGCACTCAGGACAAGAAAGATACACTCACTCATACAAAGTGTAAAGCAAGCAATAGGCGCTTGTGCAAGAACTGTTTTACGTCGTGGCATTTATAATTGAAGTTTTTCTAAATTCTTTCGGACAAACAAGATATTTTCATTATAATTTTGTCACAATATGGAGGAGTGTTATATTTGTTTTTTTTGGTGTACAATAACCACAATTTGATGGTGATATCTCTTAAAAATATGATACTTGTTGTTAAACCATAATTTAAATTAAGCTACTTGATTTCGTCATTATACATATTTTTTTTATTTTATTAAATATCACAATTTCTAATAATATCCCATATATAGGTCCCAGGACAAATGGGACATATTGTCCCAGACTGAAAAAAATGGTTCTCAGACTTGAAAAAATATTGAGCACAGTCTTAGTGTTCCTAATATTTTATGTAGTAAATTTACAAAAATATTTTAAATAGAATTAAATTTAGATTTGCAGTCCTCATACTGTGCCCCCATGCTGAAAGGATTATATTATGAGAGAATAGGTGACGGAGTCGGGTCTTTATCGTGTCGTCTGGTGTGAAACAGCGCATTGATTATACCAAACAAAGGACTCATCCGGTTCCCTTCGATTCCCGCATCAGGAAAATTGTTTCTGTAGAACAAGCACTTTTCACGAGTTCGGTATTTGCACAGAGTATTGCTGGTTTCCGAGGAATGTGTTAACTTTAGAAGCGTAATATAATGTACATACTCGTGTGTAGTATAACATGTACGTTTATTTGAATAATAATTATTTATGTTAATGGTTACAATGAATAAAAGGAAATGAATAAAAAAATAAGGGAATACAGGAAATAGGAAATTAATAAATATAAAGTACATATTTCGCTTTCCTTTTATAGTTTAATTTTACATTAATTATATTGATCTGTAATTAATTAATTAATATTGAATTATAATGTTTGCCAGAAAATTCTGTCCGTATAATAACAAACATTTTATATTTTTATAAGATGGTGAATCTCATTCTGAATCTTATGAACGTCCTTTAAAACTATATTTTTTTTTAAAAATTCTTTACAATACACTTTGGAAAAAAATTCGTTTTGCATTCATCTCCCCTAGTCTCCGTGGGCCATCACATGGGCCGCCTGCCCGTCTGTCACCTCTATTATATATTTTTTTATGGACATAAGGCGGCAGACGAGCATACAGTCCATCCACCTGATGATAAGTGGATAGTGCCGTCCATAGACAGCCGCGATATACGCGATATGCGACATACATCATGATATATGATAAAAAAGCGACAATTATCTAATGATATCAGATAAGGTTTCAATCCTTCAGTGATCATCATCGGGTTCACCAACAGTTCCATCCCCTGCTAGATATAATGTCTGCTGAATATAATTATTATAAGTTCTTGCTATAGTTATCTATACATCTATACTAGGTACATATAATAAAACTGTAGAACCAGCGTGTCTGTACATTGAATATATTTACCAAAAACTGATTGGGGGCTACGAAGGAAGAGTATCAGAATACAAAAAGACGATATTGAAAATTTTTGTCCGTCTGTTTGTCTGTTCGAACACGCTAATCTCCAAAACTACTGAACGGATTTTCATGGGATTTCCACAGATTAATTAAGCTTAGCTTGGTGCTTCGAATAGGCTTTGTTTCATCGACAGACGGTCGAAATTTCTAGAAAGGAAGGGATCAAACCAATAATGCACCATACGTTCGTTAGCGGTGTTTGGTCCATTTACATCGTTGATATTGCATGCAGTCAGTGCTGCATTGCTGCCGGGACTGAATGTTCGAAAATAATTCGATTTAAATTGAAATTAATTTGAATTTGGAATTCTAAGTCAAACGCAAGATAACTAAGTTCAAAGTGGTCACTATGAACAAATAACAATTTCATAGGTAAGGCCCTAATATTAATTGCATTGTGACACTTACACTGCATTATGAGTATATTTATCTACCAGTCAAACAGTATTAGTTTAAGGCATGCCTTACACATTGTGAAATTCGAATTATGAATGTTCGAAATGGAAGCGCAAACATGGGCGCTGTACGCGCAAGTGTAGAATCGCATATCATGAAAAAGGCATGCGGTTATACGCATGCGTGACAACTTCGTAGGCTATGTGTTTAATTGTGGTCTGTAGTACCATACATAAAATTAAAGACAACTAGAAGTGGCACTGAAACTGGAACTGAAGGAGAGTCGTCCGAAATGGTTACTGATACAGATTCCGGCGGACTTCTAATCGCTTTTACAAATTATTCTTTCTTCACTTCACTTCCAGGATTATCTATCAGATTGTATTCTTTAGTAGTGCTACTACACCTGTTACAGATGATTTTATTTGCGTCTCTCTTTCTTTAGGTTACGTTTTTATTTATCACTTATCAGTAGTTGCTGTTCAATCCATAAGTTGTATGTAATTGATGATGATGTCATATATTATTTTTAAATAATAATAATTATTATTATTTAATTCAACTAATGAAACTCCTAATAAAAACTAAAAAAATAAAAACATGTTAACTACAATAAAAATAATAAGGAAAATACAAGATAAAATAGATTAAGTTTAATTAAGTCAATCTATTTCACTTTTACCAGCATAATCCTCATATTAATGCTGCAAAGTAGGGCAATTAAATTACTTCTTAATGATATAGATTTTTTTCTGGCCAGTCCCTTCTTGTAATCTCTTTATTCGTTAAGCCCTTGTATACATTCATTTATCTGGCCCGCGGTAGATTCCAATCAAGTGAAGTTAGGTGCACGGCCGGTTCGCCGCCGCCGTATATTTCACGCATCCTGTATGTTCATACTTACGCACAAATCTTTGCTGGTATCGTCAACCTTTTTAGAGTGCCCAATATGTTTTTGCAAATACTTAACTTAAAATCTATATAACTTTGTTACAAGTAACGGAATCTAGGGATAACTAATTTGTTACTTTTGTCTCAGTTATTCAGTATTAGATAAACTCAGAACAAATACTCGTAGGTGGTATCGTTGGAGATTATAATCTATTTTTAGAATTACATAAAAATCTATCGATCTATCGACTTTTAGCAATGAGGAGACATAACAAACTATTAAACACTTTAGTTGAATAAGCGTCCATCTAGTAATTTGACGCCATGGAGTACCAAAAAAGTTAGTACAAAAAAAGAAGTTTATACCCAACAATAGGGGCAATTAAGCTGAAAATGATGACGATGGTTGCTAATGTCAGGTTAAAACAATATACAATCTCTTCTCGTGGGTGCCGTACTAGACAACCAACGGATAACAAAGTCGCTACCACAAGCTGTGAGGAACTACAGCACCTCTAAAAGATTGGACTCGCTTAGCCAGTATGGCGTTTTAATGCCATGTATTCCTGATGCTCATGACAATGTGTATAATGAGGTTCATTACCAGCAGGGGACAAAAAAAGGGCTGGTTACGGAATACTACAACTATGGCAAAAAGTTACCAACCTGCGACGTTCCGCAGGGAACGCGTCGAACGCAAGTGTGTGACAGTCAATAATTAACTACTTATTATCGTCGTTTAATAATGTCTGGGCAATGTTAACAAACTGAAATTGTTCGCCGCGGTTAACTCTTACCCCTACTATATTTATGTGGGCGAGATAAAGCCTAACACGGCGAGCTTGCCTTTACTTTTTATTGCTATTCGGTGTTTTGTTATGCGAAACTCTAGCGATTAATGCGGTATGGAACGCAGAACGTACTTTTGTAAATTGCCTATTTCCTTTGATATATCTATTTCGAAACATTGTAACCAATGCCATTAAATAGTAACTTTGAATTTTCTTTTTACAACATCGACGAAAAAGGACATTTAACCATTATATTCATCACGGCAATAGCTCATAAAACGGCGTCAATTGTCGGTCATACTAAATTGAAGTCAAAAGAAAGGATATGCTCGTACATACACCATAATGTACTCGTATGTAAGTTGACTTTACTTTTGGCCGTTTATCTAGATCCTGCAAAAAACTAAATCATTTTGGTTCTAGTTTATTTAAATATGTTCGTATTACCTTATATATGTAATATTATACTTCGCTTCTCGTTAATAAATAAATGTATCGAGATCCAGTTCCATAAATAATGTAACAGTGATCTGTTAAGTCCAAAGTTCAAAAAATACAAAAATAACTACAAATAAAACACGAGTGCACCCAAGCGTACTTATATAGTTAAAAGTCACGAACAAATTAAATTTCTATTTCTAAAAGAAAATAATGTAATTCTTACTGCAGTCGAAAACGTGTCGGAGAGCGAAGTTTTCAGAGCCGGTTCAAGTTAGTAACCTAGTTTCACAGGACTGCCTTTTAACATCAGGTAAAACAACTAACATTGTTCTGAAATTTATTTACCTAAACTACGTACGACGTATATATAGGTAATCGGTAATCGGTAATAATGTAATCGTAGTTTAAGTCTGGTCATTAAATATCACTTGTTATATTTTTATGCCATCAAAAAAACAAATTTTACATTAGAAGTATTAGCTAATTTCTGAGGTATAAATGCATCTTTCTGCTAATATTCAAAGCGCAGTTAAAGGAAGAAAGAAGTGATCGTGATTAAATTGATCGGTGTATGGTACTTACTCGGAAATACCGCAGGACCGGCAACCGTTGGGGTAGAAACGTCCTGGTCCAGGTGTACTGACGACTTGAAGAAGTTCACCTGTGGTGGCTGGATTAGAAGAGCAGAAGATCGTGTGTGGTGGCAAGCTTTACGAGAGTCCTATATTCTGCAGTGGAGAGACATAGGCTGATGGTATTGTATAGTACTCGTAAATAGGTGTACAATAAATGGTAGTGTCGCACGCCGCGTTGAGCGCCCAGTTGAGTTGAGTTGAGTGACCAGCATCGCTGCCCTCACACTAGATTTCTATCCGGAATAAGGACTTCGTGCTCATTCCAAACAATTCCCTAAGATTTCTGAACTAAGTAGTCCGTCTTCTATCAGGTTTACGTCAACCGTGTACCAGTATGTAGTAAAACCATTTTATACTTTAAACCCGTAGGCTGTGGAACGAACTGCCTAAAGAGGTCTTTCCATTACGAACGAACTGCCTAAAGAGGTCTTTCCATTACGTTACGAGATGGAGTTCGTCAAGAAAGCTGTGAATAGGATTTTACAAGGTCGGCGACATCCTACTGATAAAAAAGTGTATTTGGTAACGTCAATAGAAACTTAACAGCAATTACACAAATATTTTACAAAAAAGAACTCCCTCTGCAGAAGCCACAAAAAAAGATTAATCCAAAACAAAAAAAAATCAAAGCGCTGGTATCGAATACTTCATTAGTAAATCACTGATTTATTATCACTCCACTAACAACATTTTGATTGGTTGTGCCGTGTTCTTTTTTGGAGGCGTCAATTTGTACGCTACTAATTACGTCTGTCTAATTGTACAGTACTTGTTAGAAAGTGACCTCCGTTTCTATCGATACAGAGACAAACGCGGTGTTGTTGACCGACAACGTTAGAAATGAGAAATAAAATGAGGCACAATACATATGGAAAACAGTATCGCAACTAAAGACTGATTGTAAAATTACCACTGGAATATGAATTTAGTCTTAATTAGTGTAGAATGTGACTGCGAATGTCCATAAGCTGTGATCATCGTCTGACACAATCGGTAAAATTGATAGTATTATCCCTATCGAAGTATAGAAACATATTGTTAAAATTATCATATTCGGAGACGACTTTGTTTCTTTGCATGTCGTTTTTCGTATCATTTCGTTCGTTCAGAAATAAAAAAGACCTAAAAATATCGTAGGTAATATTCAAATGCATGCACATGAAACGTAATCGTTCGCTGATTGTCTTATACAAGTTTTTCGCCATTAACTAGAACAGTGTCAACAGTCAACGGTGTATAACTGTTCACAGTACAATCTATTTCTATTTGAAATAAAAATCTATATAAACCCATATAAAATGGAAAAACCTTTCGTTCACCACCAAGACGACGCTGTATTGTCTAGATTACTAGTCTAGTCAATAGAGATTTAAAATATGCGTGATTACGGAATAAGTTCCTCAGTTAATAAATTAATGTGAAACCTTTTGGAACATATTTCTGATGGCCTAAATATAAAAGTTTACTCTTCGAATTACTGAGCTTAACATTTATATTTTGCAATAAACTTAATTGATGCAAAATTAAATAAGCAATTACATTTCTCAAAGTTTATTAAACATACATATATGGATGAACATTTGTGTACAGGTTTTTGTGGATGCTGAACACGATTCTGAAGTCAAAATTATAAAATATGGCGACAGAATATTAAAAAAAAATGTTTGTTAAAAAATGTAAATGCCTTTGAAAACATTGTGTTTCCGGGTTTTCTAGGTCGATGAAAATGATTTGAAATTTGATATTTCAAATATCAACGTTGAATACAACCTTATA
The DNA here is from genome assembly GCA_914767545.1 of Sesia apiformis. Classification (NCBI taxonomy): domain Eukaryota; kingdom Metazoa; phylum Arthropoda; class Insecta; order Lepidoptera; family Sesiidae; genus Sesia; species Sesia apiformis. Next base: position 7,724,218 of record OU611958.1, read on the forward strand.
TAACTATACAAAGTCATAGTTCACTTTAACGTGTATATTACAAATAGCAATTCATATTTCTTCTTCAAAATAATAATTTTGAGAATACAATCCTATACGTTATTGTCTATTTTCAGAAAACTACATACAGCTTTCAACATGAAATTACTCAAAAATTGATAGTCCCCTTACTTTGTTTTAAAATAATAAAAAATCTACTTATTTTTGGAATCAGTTAAGCTTTACTGTGTTGCAGAACCTTTAATCTTTTCAATTTGATTTTTATTTTGTCATATTCCTTTTTTTTATTTATTTAATCATTTTATTTATTTTTCGAAATGACTAAATTCTTGTCGCCCTAATGGCCTTTCAAGGACATGTACCTACATATCACCGGACATGTATAGTGTAGGGCGGGCGCAAAAAGTGCTCAACTAGGAGCAAAGTGTGCAGCAACGACCCTAAGGGATCGTGAGTCGGTGAGAAGCGCCCAGGCATGTGCCGATACCTGGTAAAAGTGTTGGCTGAAGGCCGGTGTGGGCACGGTGTGGTGAGGGTGACGTCCAAGTCTCCGCCGCCGGCGACGGTATATATGTGTAGTCTGTGAGTGTAGTGTAAAAACCGCAGCAGCAGCAATTGGGTCGTCGGGGTAGTCGAAGACGTGCCGACGACGACGACGACGACGGCAACGGGGAGGGTCATAGGTTATAGGCTAGGGAGAGTCATAGGTGAAGGTTTTTTACACAGGTTAGGCTCTCAACTACTAGGGGATTGGGATGGTGAGGAATTCTGTCGTAGTAGCGTCGGGCGGGGATTATTTAGTCATATCATCAGCATTATACAGTGACACAGACATATTAAATTTGAGTATTAGACTTTGCATACCACTATTACAGATACATACAGCATTGACGAAATAACTGTGCTATACGATTATATAAAAAGTTAAATCAAAGTTTGCATTTAACTTTAGGATCAAAGGGTTTTTTTTTCTTCATATACGGCAATGGTGCATATTCTGCCTGTGTCAAGTTTTGGTCGTAAAGTCAAAATTATTTAAAACACTGTCAATCTCAATGTCCAGCCCCACCGAAGTAGGTAAGTCAGGAGTCGTGATAGTAGGTTTATTGAGGACAGAAGAGGACTCCTTAGAAGCGCACGAAAAACATAATCCTATGCTTTTATTTGATTATCACAAACATTACGCACTAAAAACACTTTAAAGTTTATTAAACTATCACTATTAAACCACAAAACGTACAGTACACATTTTTTTCAATTAATGAAGCAAAAACACAACTTCACTTCTCGAGTTCCCGTCAAAAAGTCTAGATCAAAAGTTATGGTAAATTCATTGACAACCGGTACTTTGCTTTCATAAAATAGAAGCTTGTATGTTATCTTACCTAAAATTTTGCGTTTAAAAAAACATATTTTGCAACCTAATTTGTTTAATGAATAATTAAGCTTAATGTGTGCAGCGGTAAAGGTTTTTTACCTTAATACTAATATAAAAACAAAAATAAAAACAAAAATATATTAACTGGCCTATACTAATAATGTTAATAATTTATCTTTTGCCAAACCTAATAATTCTCAGAATCGCCGCGAAGGTCAACACTCAGCGTTGTACTCCTATATTGATTGTTATTAAGAAAAAGGTAATTAAATTTATTAACATTGGTGGTTTCATGCTGCACTATAAACATCTTACTACGGTGTATGAGTTTGTAACTATAGAACAAAGACGTTGCATGTATGTGTAAGGAAAACGAATTTCCCCATGTTTTTAACGAAGATGAAGTACTGTTTTTACTATCTATGAGCATTAAGATGAGGCGCTTTACTCTGGGACTTGGATGCCGCAAAGATTCTTAAGTATTAATTAAAAGAACATCGCGATTACCGCTATATTAGTTACAATAAGAGAACAGGGATTACATTGGTTTATTTTTAATATTAACTAGAATACTTTAAATCTTATGAATCAGTTTTTGGTGTTAATTTATTGGTTAATCTTTCAATTAAATAATTACAATTACAAGAAGTATATTAATAAGAACACTATCTCTCACAAGCCTCCTAGAATATTCTTAAATTCTCTAAGAGATTAATTGCTTAAGATAACACGAACCATTGTAAAAGTTTATTCGGTTAGTCAAATTATCTTATGAACTAAGTGTTAGTAGCTACAACATAAAAAACTAATGAGGTAATGAATGAGACAGGAGTAGGCGTATAAGGATGCCTACCTAATCAATACTGCCATCAACCCAGCAGTGCCCGATTAATGGACAATCGTATTTGTCCTCTATGATGACTAAACAAATGAAATAAAATATTCTATAAAACACATGGAAAAATCCATTATTTTTTATGGGACTTCTTTGAAAAGTAATTCAGCTAAAAGTCGTGTTCCCTTTCAATGAGTAGATTTCAACGAAATCGTCCTACAATATTTAATATTAAAGAAACATATTTAAGGAAAACAGATGCTTCTCCACAGCTCCCATGTCCCACGACGTTCTCGGCGGAACACCGATCAGATATTAATGGGCTTGTCAATAGTATGATGTAATTATTATAAATGTTCTCAGATCCGAGATAAAATGTTATTATTCCATAAAGGACTTATAGCGTACAAGAGGATTCGCCCACTTTAATTGCAACTTACGTACGTGCATTGATTTATACGAATGCGTTTCACAGGTGATAAAGTGCTGCACTGCTTTCATTTACTACCAATAACAGGGTGATACGAGTAATACGATCGTATTACTGTAAGGTTTGGAATTGATGTGCAAGTCATAAGAAACATCATAAAAGAATACATGAATTTAATTCAGTGAAACAACATACAAAAAGTAAAAAACTATAGATCGGTGAGCCCCACGGCCAAAAAAGTTAAAGTTATAGAAGTTATGACTATAAATGAAAACTTATAGTAATGGTTACAATTTAGTACACCTTAAAAAATACATTTACGGATATATTATCAATCTTAAATTCTACTTAGTTTATTGTCTGCTAAGAGATAGTTTGATCATTATCTCATAGAGCTTAACTCTTATGCTGAGAAATGAAAACAGAAAACTCTAATTATCTGATGACTTACCTACTCATTTGTTCTTTCCGCTAGTTTCTGTCGCTTAGCCCATTACATAAGGTTTTCAACGCCACTGAATTATGGATATGGCGGCTATGGCGACCTGTTGTAGCGTAGTGATCATAAGCACAGAAGTTTTATACGTAATGATTTATATTAACTACAGTTTCGAATAAACTTGTATTGATTAAGCGCTGGCGAGCAATAATTCAACCTACTTCCAATATAAATTACTGTGGATTAAAGTGCCCATCTTATAAGATTCGCCTTCTTTCGTATTGTCTGTAGGCTGTTGTTCGTATTTGTGGGCTTAAAGAAAAAATAGAATATTTGCATATTTTACTTGAACATTTTGCTTTTCTTCTAGTTAACAAAAAGGATACAACAACGGAAAAAAGTCAATACTTTATGATCAGATTACACGCTGTACTCGACTGGCCTCGTTACCCCTTTCTCACAGAAGGCTACCTAGAAATGTAGTGCATTTCCCACTTTATCATATTCCCCAATGTACTTACGTATTTCGGTAGTGAGTGAGATAAAATTCTTTTTATTCGTACTTTGATGTTGCAAAGACAATATTTGTGTGGTGTTATCAATTCCCTACCGAAAGTCGTGATTCTTGATCTTAAGTGAGAATGTGTGTGTATGATTTTAAGTGTGTGAGAATCTTTAGAAATGTGTTCTAACACCAATTTTCAAATTAATTAAAGCATTAAAAATATTTTTTTTTCAAGATTACACAAATTTCTCAATATATGAGGAACTAGAATCAATTGTTTCTCTAAATGATGAGACGTCATTTGAAGAAACGATTGATTCCAGTTCCTCATATAAACTATATATTCATATATTTGAAGTAAACTCACTAAAGTTATATGCGATGTAAGAAAGTGAAAGTCACTTGACTGAAGTGCAAACAACAAAGATCTTATTTCTTTTTTTGACTATGTCACCAAAGCAGTCGGGATATTTATCTCGTGATAAATTGCCCCAACACTACATTACTCGTAATTTCCTTAAACGGTTTAAATGCAAACCTTAAAAGACTCGTATAAAAGGTTCGTACTTAAAACGTCTAGCGTGTCTGGGATGACCGAGCGCTAACCAACGTTTAATTACTATTATTTATAAGTGGCCTGCGTCAATCAAAACGGCTACAATATTTTGTAAACACGTCGCACGAACTGGCTTCAACAAGGTTAGAAAAGAGTGCAATTTTTTTTTTTAAATCGAAATTTGACATTAATTCAGAAAACCGTAATAAAACCGGGTATGGACATGAAATATTTTTTAAAAAGTGATTGCAATATTTTTTTTTCTCAACGTACATCACGCAAAAACTACTAAACAGATTTTAATGAAACTTGGCATAGTTTTAGCTTATGTGTCGGGTTAACATTTAGGGTACTTTCTATGCAAATCCATTGTAGAGTTCCCACGGGAATTACTCTAAAGTTCACGCAAACGAAGTAGCGGGCACCACAAGTACGGAATAAATCCCTTCCCTTAGATAACACAAATATACTTCAGTTAAAAGGTCTAAGCTTCATTTGTATAACTTGTATCCCACTAATATTATAAATGCGAAAGTTGGTATGTTTAGGTACTTGAATAATTAACTCAATATTTGATTTCGTTGAAAATTGGCTGAAAATTGAAAATTGAAAATCCGGATTAACACAGGGTAATAATATTCATGTAAACTACGCAAACAAAGTCGCGGGATATAGCTATTGCGTTATACTTTAATGCAGACCGTTCACAACTATTCATTTCTTTTTATTTTATTTAGGGGCATTTACACTTTTGCGTATGTCAGCCCCATCGTACCCTAAAGGTTTCAATGTTTTTCTTAAATCCCTATTTAACTCTAATTTATCTATGACTCTGGTAGCGACTCGCAAATTCGCTCAGAATGTTTGCAGTTTTCGATGTTGGCAACAGAATTTCATGGAACATCCCTATTCAATCCCCTATCACACCTATTCAAATTTAGAGTCCCTATCAGAGCCTTCCTCTCAGGTTCATTCCGGGAACACTCCACCAACAAGTGTTGCACATCGTCAATTATACCGTAACTTTGACAATTAGGGGAATTATTTTTTCTCATAAGGAAACCAAACCTGTTTGGTCTATGACCGCATATGTCTTTGACCGTAACCAGACAGCTATGACAACCAGGTTCCTATTTAATTTAGACTAAAAAAAATATGGTATCTGAGGCGGCTCGGCCTGGATACTTCTATACCATAACCTTTCTCTCGAGATCGTTTATTAAAATACTCTTTCCACGCTTCATAACATTTATTTTTGTAAATGTTAAGGACTTTAGAATAGTAAGGAGGTATATGAACTTCTTTCCTGTCTGAATTTCCTCTTTTTGCCAGATCGGCCAGCCGGCCTCCTCCTTACCCTTCAAACCAATGTGCGATGGAATTCATTGCTTCTCAGATCCATAACGCGGGTCCTTAGCTTTAACATCTTTTCTAGAATACCATATGCTATCGGTACACCTCTAACACAAGAGTCGCATCGAACAATATATTGTTACGCACTTCTCGGAAATTTTGTCCGTAGTCCGAAATACAATAGGAAAATAAATAGAATTTTCTGATATCCTTTGTTTTATTTTAAGCTCATTCGTTATGTACAAGAGTGTATTTATGTGGGTCAGTTTTAATTCTAAGCTTGTTCCCAAGAATAGTGGATCCTATTCCGTATCATTTACATTTAACAGCCAATTTTCCTGTTCTTATTTTCCTTTAAAAAGACGATTTTTTTTTTGTTTTTTATCTTCAGGCTAAAACAATGACCTGCCTAGGTATGGAACAGATGGGAGGGGAGGATGGGTGCGCGTTGTAATCCCACAGCCTCTAGTCACGCCCGATTGGCCAGGTTACTTGATTGTCCTCTCTCATAAAAATTTACCTTAAACTAAATTTCCAGTCCCTATCCTATTGCCCTCTAATGTACTTAGGTACGTCTTTCGGTAGTGAGTGAGATATGCCAAAACCACTTTTCATCCCGTCTTATTCCATCCCGTCCCCTTTTACCTCATCGAATGGAGAGTTTAATAGAATAAAAAGAATTTCTTATTCTATTAAACTCTTAGCTCCCCATCCAAACCCATCCCCTTAAGGATGATCCAATCTTTGTTTAATGGGGTAAGGAAAACTCCTAGAGTTTTCCAACCCTTTTTCCAAATCCGTTCCTAAATTTCCAAATGGTGGCAGCGCATCTGGGATCGCGCTAACGTTTGTTAGTTTGGACTAATGTTGGCATGTATCGCGGATATCTATGGACTACAGTATCCACACTGTATGCTCGTCTGCCGCCTTCGTCCATAAAAAAAAACGTTCCCAGTATAAAACTACAGATTATTAACTGTAAGGCAAACACCAATAGTAATTCTAATTAACCTAAAGATTATTGAATATCACATAAAAAGTCAATTAATAATGTAAGAAACAGACCAACGTGTAAAAAATTCACACGAATTCCATTAACAGAGCAATAAAACCGTTAATGATTTTTATAATTACCCATCAACAGCTTGTTAGATAAATATTAGAACTCCCATGAGGTTCAAATGACTGTGCAGTATGACCTTCCAATCTCCCCTGATTACGTGTAAAGATAGACGAAACGGTGTAGAACAGTGGTTCTCAAACTTTTTAAATGACGGAACCCTTTTGGGAAGCAAAATACTTGATGGAACCCTACAATAAAACAATTATTTTTATAAGTGTATTCTATATTAATCAGCATAATAAAAGTACAATGTATCAGTTACTAATTATTATTTACTTCACCACTTGGTAAGGACAATAATAGAAAACATTAAAAAAGAAAAAATCTAACTAGTGGGAGGTATGAAACTGTTTTTTATTTTTCATCAATTGCTTGATATCAGGTTTGATGGAAGAAAGTTGGAGTCTCATATCAGCTTCGGCGTCCAGTCTATTGCGATATTTTGTTTTCGTGGCTGCGTAGGTAGAGAATCCTGTTTCGCACAAATATGTAGTTGGGAACGGGAGAAGAATATCCAGAGCCATTTGGCCAAGCATTGCATATTCATCTTGGATTCTGCACCAAAAATCATTAAGAGGCGTCGTTTTGAACAATGACTCCATACTTGTGTCTGATGACATTTCTAAAAGAGATTCATATATCTCATTTGACATGTTTTCAGGCTTTTCCAAGTTGGGTAAAAAAGGATTATGAATCCAGGAGTTCACTTTAATTTTTGTATTGTGTTCTTCGGGAAAATACTTTTCAAAAGATGCGCGCATCGAACTGAGATATTGGACCAATTCTTCAAACACATTATCTTCAAACATTTCTGAGTCGTTTTCGCTAACAAACTCACTGAGTAACGTAAAACTTTCTATTTCTTTCTTACCAATGCAAATGATCCAAAAATCTAATTTTCTTTTAAAAGCAGTTATTTTATTATAGGCCTGAAACACTGTTGTCTGTTTACCTTGCAACGATAAATTTAATTCGTTAAGTTTTTGAAAGATATCCGCCATAAAAGACAATCGGAACAACCAAGTTTTATCATACAAACGGTCCTTCAAATTAAAAGAAGTATCTGCTGAAAGAAACATTTGTAACTCGGCTCTAAGTTCAAATAGCCTTGTTAAAGTTTTTCCCCGAGACAGCCATCGCACTTCTGTATGGAGCAGCAGTGTTTTATGTTTGCTGCCATAATCTTCACACAATAATGAGAACAATCGGGATTGTAGTGGTCGTGATTTGATAAAATTAATTATTTTTACCGCTTCATCCATAACTAATTTTAGATTAGACGGCATTTGCTTCATCGCAAGTGCTTGTCTATGCAGAATACAATGACTGGAACTACAATTAGGCGCTTTATTTTTCATTCGTGACACTGCTCCTGCTGTTTTACCTGTCATCGCCTTGGCCCCATCTGTACAAATGTCAATGCAATTGTTCCAACTGAGATTATGTTCTTCAAAAAATATATTTATTTTATTAAAAATTTCTTCCCCGGTAGTGTTTGTAAGCAGCGATGAACACATAAGCATGTCTTCTTCAAAAGAACTTTTATATGGATATCTCACAATAACCAGCAGGATAGCCAAACCAGCGACATCAGTCGACTCGTCCATTTGCAAAGCGAATCGTGTATTTTGTAGACGTGTAACTAGTTCTTGTTTGACGTAGCTTGCCAGATCATGGATTCGTCGTGAAACAGTATCGTTTGATAGCGGAACAGTAGAAAGATGCTTTGCAGATTTTTCATCAAGCATACATTTTGTTATGTCTAATACACATGGTTTTATTAATTTCTCAGCGATAGTGTGCGCTTCACCTGCTTGTGCAATGCGATAGCTAACTAAGTATGATGCCTCCGTGGCCTTTTCGTTGGTAGTTTGTGTTACATGCATCATATTTTTTTGACTTTCTAATAACTGATCTTTTTTGCGAACAAAAAATTCTTTATTCTTGTCTTTAGTCTCGGGGTGTACGGTTTCTAAATGTCGACGCAATTTGGCAGGTGCCATGGAACTATTAGGAAGCAGTTTACTACAGAGCATGCAGAGAGGTGAGCCGTTGGAATCAACAAATCCGAAACTGATATAAGATTCATCATACTTCCTTTTTTTCGTCTTTGAAACCGTCGAGCTTGACGTCGTGGCACTCGTGGCATCATCTTCTGGATCGGTGATTGCTAAATTCTCCGCGCGCATTGCTTTTGAACATTCAGCGTCATTAGAAGATGTTGTTGGAACACGTTTAACACCTTTAAGCCAACGTTCCATTCTTCTTTATTTATAATGTTACAAGTCAGGATAGTGGGGTTTAAATAATGCACAATCGTTACTGCGTATAAGAGACTAAATTTAGAACCTACAGGGAAGAAATGTATAAAACTGAGACAACAGAATACAGCAGGCAGTAAAACAATGAACACTAGTTTCTCGCTAGCGAGCTTGTAAGTAGGTAGTAACTTATCGCTCCGAACGCTAATCATCAACTGACGACGCCAACGCGCGATCGCCGCTTTTATACTTAGTCCTAGACTCGATCTCAAATATTCTCGAAAATACTCGAGTCGGCACCTTTGATAAACAAAAAGCAAAAATAAAAACAGAAATTTAAAAATAGCGTTGTAAACAATATCGACTTTATCCTTTGAAGTTAGAGACGAAAGTCGCTAGTTGACAACTATAGCGTCTAATTCAGAGGCGGCTTTTATCAAAGAGACTGAGCGCTTACAAGTATACTACCCGCTCGTTTTAAGTTTGCCGCTGGCGATAGGTATGAGTGTATGACGTTCGAAATTTTTTATTTAATTGTAACAATAAAAATTGTGTACGTTAGATATTTGGGTAAAACTATGACACATTATAAGTTTTGTTGTCACGTGGGGGAGGGTACGCGCATTCCACAGACCGGCAAACTTAGAGCGAACGCGTTGTACAAGTATAAAATTGTTGAGACCAAACTTATGAGATATTGTACCAGCTAATGTAACACAAGCTTATACAAATACAAATAAATAAATAAATAACATTCATAGCGTTTTGTCTCCGCGCGGCCGCGGAGTCCGCACAGCCGCGGAGCGACCAGAGAGAGGTGTTTTGATTTTTTTATTTCTAAATTCTTGCGGAACCCCGACAGAGGTATCACGGAACCCTAGGGTTCCGCGGAACACACTTAGAGTATAGCTGGTGTAGAAGATTAAGTTATTACAGATCAAGATTTATTGGATGTTACTTATTTTGCGCTAAAAAGTAGAGGTCACATCGAATCTTCGACCATACCAAAAATTGAAACAGTCTAGTTTCACCATTTTATCTGTATACCTTTAACCGTAACCCTTATTTCTGATATACCTTTATTTCTGAGGGACTATACATAATATAAGTTCGAGCAAGGTCGGTGATGGTAGCTATAATTGATTGCTCTTCTATCTGCTAGATCAGTGGTGCTCAAATAATAGATAAGTCGATCACGGAAATAGTTCAGACTACCTACAATTCAGACTACATTGACATTTCTGCTACTCAAAAATAAAATTCATCGCCCTCCATATCCGTCCGACACGAGACCGCGAACGCCGCCGCTAATTTACCTACCCACTATTTCCCATCGCCAGCTAATATTTTGTTTACTATATCACTGGACATGCGATTTTGAACCTACTTGTTGCGTAGACAGTTCATAATACCAAGTGTATTTATATAACTAATATGTGCAATTAATTCTCTTAAAAGTAGTCGTTTTTCAATTTTTTTGCTGTAGATCGCATGTAGTATAAGTTTGAGTATCCCTGTGTTAGATATTGTAATAAATATGGTTTATCATGAGTTGGCTGGTGTGTCTGATAGATTTGAGTACATGTTATACAAAAGCTTCGCTCATGCCTTGTGCCGCATGAAAACGCAAATTAGTCGTACATCAATCGAACCCGGCTCGCCTATCGACCTCCTTCATTAGCCCCGCGGAATTATTTGAATAAGCTTTTAGGCGATGAGTTGCGAAAAACGCTTCTCATCTTAAATAAGAGATTCGCTGTATACTTTCACTGGATCCTTTTTAATAAACAACATTTTCATGTTAATTTATTTGGGTATAAATTAGAATATTTTACCCGAATCAGATCAATAAAGATTCTATGAAACAACCTTCAGATTTTTAAAATATATTTAGAATAGAAAGCCTTAGAAAATAGGCTTAAATATAGCTATTAAATGGATAACAAAGGCGCAATCACAAGCCCTAAGGAACATCACCACCTCTAAAAGAGTGTAATCGCCAACCCACTTGGCCAGCGTGGGGTTTTAAGGCCTGCACAAAACAATGTGCATGACGAGGCTCATGTCCAGCAGTGAGCGATAAAAGGGCCGGTTACAGATTTACGATAACCTTCAGTTATTCAACAAAGAAATCGTGCTAGATAACCGATCAGTTGATCTCTTATCGTAATCTCTTTGGTGAAAATATTTGCAACTTTTATAAACAAAATAAATCCAAATAAATACTTAATTAGTAGATAGTTTAAATGAAGATATTTTATAATAACAGTTGGAACTAAAACCAATAGCAGTTTACTCAACCTATAGTTGAAGCAATTTCGGGTACATTTTGAGATCCACACGATAATGAGTCGCTTACAACACTATTATTATGTTGTCCAAAAGAAGTACCTCGGATAAAAGCTGTAGCCATTAGTGAACGATACTCGTACCTCGGAACAAGATCGATGGCATCAATGATCAATGTTATTTATACTAACCATTTTGTTTCATCTATACTTTTTAACTCACCATTTCTATCTAGAGAAAAATTTCCGGGTGCATTCACTGTTAATGTAATCTACGAAATCAATAGGTATTGTAATCTAATAGCAATCTAATGACTTGTCTAACTGTGTAGGCCGAATTGAAGTAGAACGTGTTCACCTCTTGGGTTACGAGTCGCTGTAAATTCGTGCTACCAATACCGGAACTATGGTTGTAAGTTCTTCTAGTAGATGTGATTAACTTTTATTTGTCATCAGCTCATACTTTGATGGTTGTTCGCTTTGAATCTCATTCTAAATGCTCACTTGGTCGACTCAGGTCAGTTCTGCTGTGTTAGGCTTACTTAACACCTGGTTTCTGGCCGATTACGCCCTTATAGGATGTTAGGTATACTGCTGCATTAATTTCTTTGTTTATGAGTACCTAATTCAATATCTCGCCAAATTTTACTGCGTGCGACTAGTAGTAGTCAACAGAATTTAAGTTAGCAAGTGGTCGAACGTCTGGAAAGTTGCAAACTAAACAGCTTGTGGTACACTGATATAATATGAAACCATTTTAATATGTAATTAGTTTGTCTTTACAATACTCAGTTATTCTGGACCTTCATAAATAAATTTCGTTCATCGACCCCAACTAAGATGGAAATTACCAAATTCTAACTTTGCCCTCGATTACGATTTTAGCTAGACCATCAGTGATCCTATCTGTGACCCTGACTCCGACTCCCATGACCTTCAACCCTACCTTTCCTGAAATCCAAGTTAGTTGGGTACTATAAATAAACATATATCAAAGGTGTGCACCTCGTATAAGCAAATAAGCAGAATTAACTAATATTTATCTACGCTAAACCTACTCTAGCGTGGACGAAATCAATCAATACTGCTAGCTCAGTACCATGTTAGTGCTCCTCACAGTTTCCAGTGTTTATATACTTTATACCTGTATACTAGCCACTCGTTTATCAAGTTTCAAAACCAATGCACACCACTAATATACATACTATATGGATTCTTTTTGATTTACTTTAATAAAGATCGTGGTTTGTCATGGATTAATTATATTATTTTTATTACCTTTCTTGTTTGTCAACAGACAAGTGTTATTTTTTAACCAAATAAAAACTTTTGAAAGCGGCGGCAGCGCCGTGCCGAAATCAGACAGTGTTGTTACTTTGATGTGTTTTCAAAACGTTTCTCTACACGATTATATTTTATCGGCATGAAAAATATTTTACGTATCGGTCTACACCTTCCCACCGAAGGATTAGTCCTTTTCCCACCGGTAGTATCCCACCGAGGAGTTTTGCGGTAATAAACTAAGTGAGTCAGAACTTAAAGTACTCACCAGGATTCGAAATCACAAAGTCACTAATATGAGTAGAGAATTAAATATCACATAGGCGAGCTATCGCAGCTCAAATTCAATTATTTGCTACACAAATACAAAAAGGAGTACCTAAATGAAGAATTTATTGAATTACTTTCATTTATTCAGATAACATCGATCCAGAGAAGTGTTAATAAATTACTTAGCACTACCTACACTCCAAAATACCTCAGTGCTTGAAGACGAAGGTCTTCGACCAGTGTGTGTTGCCAGTGATGACCTACGGCACCGAGACGTGGTCTCTGACTATGGGCCTCATAAATAAGCTCACTGTCGCACAGCGAGCTATGGAGAGGGCTATGCTCGGGGTTTCTCTACGTGATCGAATCAGGAATGAGGAGATCCGTAGACGAACTAAAGTCACCGACATAGCCTCTCGGGTTAGCAAGCTGAAGTGGCAGTGGGCAGGGCACATAGCTCGAAGAACCGATGGCCGATGGGGCAGACGGGTTCTCGAATGGAGACCACGTACCGGCGGACGAAGCCGAGGACGTCCATCTGCTAGATGGACAGACGACCTCATAAAGGTTGCGGGCACCCGCTGGATGCAGGTCGCTGCCGATAGGTCTAAATGGCGGACAATGGGGGAGGCCTATGTCCAGCAGTGGACGTCCAAGGGCTGAGAAAAAAAAAAAAAAAAAAAAAAAAGAAATCTATACTCGTATATTTATACGAGTGCTTTATAATTAAATTAGATTTCACCTTTTTATTTAACCGTCCCACTACAGGACACAAGACATACTTGTTGGAGTCGCCTTCGTACTGCTTAAACGAAAGACGGTCTTCTTCCGTAAGAGAATCTCAAACCCATCAACAGACACTTACCGCGAACACGAAAATTGTGAAATGAACTGCCAGCTGAGGTATTTTCATTACACTACGACATGTGGTTCCTCAAGAGAGCTGTAAACAGGATTCTGCAAGTTCGGCAGCACACCCGCAAGCCTCCTATTGTTGCAAGTGTCCATGGGTAGCGGTGATTACTTACCATCTTGTGGCCTGCCCGTTCGACTGCCATCTATTTTATAAAAAAAATCTATAGACATCCACGATACATGCCAACATTAGTCCAAAATGACAAACGTTGGCACGCCCCGAATGCGCTGCCTACCTTTGGAGATATAGGAATGGATTTGGAGAAAGGGTTGGGAAAATGGGGAGGGATAGGATGAGAATGGGCTCTGGCATATCTCACTCACTACCGAAACACATACATACATTAGGGAAATAAGATAAAAGTGGGAAATGCAAGTACATTTCAAGGTAGTGTTCTGTGACAGAGGGGTAACGTGGACAGTCGAGCGCGCCCAGCGGCTGTTGGATTGCAGCGTGCACTCTCCCCCTCAGTTTTTATTTTTTATTACTTACGCGCCTTTTTTCTTTACTTTATTCGCGACCCATTCTTCAGCAACTTTACGAAACCGTCCCAGTCGAGCGTATGCAAAGCTTTTTTAATAAGAGTTTGGGCCTGGTTTATATCGTTCCTTCGTCTCCCGGAAATGTCAGCAATCTGTGGCAAAATCCTACTTTATTGTTATTGTACCGCATTTTATTCGAGGCTCAACAGAGAGATATAAACCTGGGAATCGGTTGGAAGTAAATAAAGTCACTTGGTGGGGCATAGCCGAAGCCTTTGAAGACGGGTGGATCGCTGAGATAACAATTATTGGGATTTTATAGTACGCTTACCAATAGGCCAATAAAGTAGAGGCGGTTCACTGTAAATAAAAATTGGATTTACTTCGTACGCGTAGGGCACAACCCACATGTTGGTGCCATGGGACAAATAAATATTAATTTTATGTAAAAGAAAATTACACGGCGCTTTGCTATATTTCTCTAAATTAAATTAATGTAGAGGAAAATGTCTTTTATTCCTTCATTTACCCACAGTGGTAGTCCCAAAGAGATATATTGTATTTTATGTAACTCAAAAACATAACACTAACAAAACTGTTGTTACTGAAATATCAATTTCGATTCGTCAACATGTCAGAGAAATATTTTTTTCAGAAGATATAAATGCATTTTGATTTTTTTTTTAATTTGGACATTATTTAATTTTACAACGTTGTAGTGAATAAAATTATATTTTACCGCAAAATTGTTATTTCCTAAAAGTGACATGTTACGTTATCAATTTATCAACGACGCAAAATTTATTATTTTAAATGACTCTTGTATGAATTTCATTAAAAAAAATACTGTTGTATAATTTATTGTTTTATTTGGTATATTAAAATTATCAACGTCAATAATTTTTCATTAATTATTATTTTTCATATAAACACAGAGAAACTGGTTTACTTTTTAGTTCCAGGGTTCTCGGGCGCAATAAAAAATTCGCTTAACATTCTCTGTCATCTTCTAATTAAATTACCTTCAAAGTACTCGCTATCTTGAGGATGACCTTCGATCTTTTTCGTCTTTAAATCCAATTTGCTTTTTTCCGCCTCCCGTGAAAACCGGAACGTTGGGTCAGTCGACTCGAAAATCCCATAAAAGAAGGGAATACATCAAAGCAACAACGAGTAATTGGAACTAGCAACATTTGCGACGCGGAAATCATCATTTAGAATATTCTTTTACATCAATTCTATACACAAAGTGTCAGTTTAGGCAAAGTGATTGAAGCGGTTTGCGCAAAACATCCCTTTGCTTTGTATTTTTTTACTATACTTAGCAATTAAACAACTTTAAACGGTTTAAATCGCGTATATTTAACATTATCACATTATTTTAACATTATTTAAAGTCACGGGATGACTACCCCACCCCGTGACCGCGTCCACTACAAAGTGTTCGAAACGTCGGGATATAAATAATGTTAAATATACGCGATTTAAACCGTTCAAAGTTGTTTAATTGCTATGTATAGTAATCGCGAAAACCTAAGAAAATATTATACTTATACTTACTGTAAATAACAAAAAAAATATCTTTATTTTTACAAACAATACAATGAAACAATTTTTAATTATGCTGTACAAGGCTTCCATAATAAATGAGAGGTTTTTCTCTTTTTCAAAGTAACCTGCGGATTTAACAAACCAATATCAATATGTCATTGAAATAAATCATTATACTCGTAGATAAAGTACAAGGTTTTTTGTAGAATACTTTGATTATTCTAGTAAGTCTCGTTAACGTTCAATAGAAAAAATATCGTATTATTAACAGCTGTATTCCCGTTAAAATAATATTGATAATTGGTAGAATAGAAATAATATATTTCTTACCATAATACAGTTCTTACAAAATATATTTCTGGAAAATATTCGTCTCGTGAAAGATTACAAACATACACACCTACAGATTACACCTACAAAACATAAAGACACAAAAGTCATAATTATAAGTGAGGAAGAATCTCATAAAGATTAACATTTTATCCGCTTTCCTCGACTCTCCAGACGAAGTGCCGATGCTCACTACAAGTTTTTCCCCTAACATGAGAGGTTACGCGGATGTAATACCCAACTGGAAGATTCTCTGAAAAGGTCTACAGATCTAGTGTAATTATTTACTTCGATTGACCAAGTCTTTTTATAGCTACCGATAAGGTATCAATCTTTCTTCCTAAAATCTGTAGGCTTTATTTACGAGTATATGAAGGAATACAAGAGTACAATTTCAGATCCTAATGACCAATTGATCATATTATCTATTTTTAATACAACCAATATGCTTCATTAAAAATCTCTTTTTTTATTATACCCACTGTATAACAAAAACTTTTCTTCTCAGCCTTTTCTTTTACGTCGTGACTTGCTTTACTAGACTTATTATATGGACCTATATTATCTGTCCGTATTGAATAGCAGTATATTCTCAGCACCCTTGATATTTTATAGAGAAGACGCACGTTGCAGCCGTAAGCTACTGGAATAGCGACCGTGGCGTGGTGGGTCAGATGGAGAAGTGGGGGTAGATCAGCCCGTTAGCGAGACAACAGCGTCAGGACAGTAGAAATGAAGTAGATAAGTATTGATAAGATAAGAAAGAATCGATGAGATGGATAGATTGCATCTAGAGAGCACTATTTACAGCCGACTGACTATTTTTGTTTTTCATTTAACAAACTTTATTGCACATTATGTGCGACGAGAAGTAAAATTAAACTTATACGACAACAGTAAAATTTCCTGAAATACATAATGAAATATAATAATGGATACACAACATATAATACACAAATGTACATATATCATATATATGTATATAAATGAATGTAGCGTTGTTTGTCCCGTATGCGTTCCCATACCATTCATCCGATTGCGATGAAACTTTGGTTTGTTGTTGTTGATTAATGATGAAACGCCCGCGAAGGTTTCTGAATTAGTACAAGCATTTTACAATAAACCACGCGAACGAAGTTGCGGGCAACAGCTAGTAAATAATAAAATATAAATACATACACACAAATCTAAATAAACATACATAATGATAATTGGAAACCCATTTGATGTCGATTTTCACCTGCCGTCAGATATCGTGAATCGAATGCCATTTCAGTTAGTTCTCAACTTCATTTATTATGACTATAAATACTATGAATTTTAGTTCCAATGTCTCTTTCAGTCATGATACTTCTTCGTAAGAGGATTTAGATCTCTCGCACCGCGCGAAAGATTTTCATATTCAATTACAAATAGACAAGTGCGTCTCCAGCATCTCCTTTGACGTCTTCACGGTTAAAGAATTATATTAGGCCCTCTTATCTGTTAAAAGAGGGGGACAAATTAGCTGGAGTGGTGACGAAATGAACGTTAAATTTGCACGAGCCCTTTGAAGTCGCCACGTGGAGTCTTGTTTGAATGATCGCTTATTTTTTTACTCTTTGATTGATGAGACGGAGCTAATAGCTAACTTTTTTATTGATTTTTATTTGATATTTCATAGCAGCGTTGAGATTAAAAATTGTTAGAATTTTTCATTTAATGTACGTAATTATAAAAAACCATGCAGCAGTTACACTCTTACTTTTCAGTGTTCGGCAGTTTCATTAGCGCTTCGGGCACACTGCCTTGTAAGTTTTTTCATATATCAGCCTTAAAAATGAAAATTAAACGTCTTGATTATTACACAAAATAAAGAATTAATAGAGTTTTCAGCAACTTGTATTAGTTGGAAGCAATACTATATATTTACAAAAGTACTTTAGTATTCACAAGTCCTCGTATTGCCCATCTCACGACATTTTTTCCAGATCTTTTCCAGATACGCACTACGTTTAAACTTTGCAATTTATAACTGCCGTATAATATAATTTACATCCGCGTGTGCCGATAAATGTTATAGGTAGATAGGTGACGATGCACATCTCAACCTGCCTCGAGCCGCCGCCTGCCTCAACATCAACATCAAACAAATATTGTATGCAAAGGGGAACAACCCGGCGAAATGAGCTCTCATTATGTGCATATATAGGGGATGAGAAGCAAAATGCAAGCTTTGTAACCCCCCCCCCCCCCCCCCCCCCGCCACCCTCCGTATGGCAATGTTTTGTGTAATTAGCTTAAGCGGTTTAACGAAAAAGGGAGGGGTAAGTTTATTTGAATAGAATTTTTGAATCTCCTAATGAATGTTTAGATTGGACATACAAATTTCATCTGTATTTGAATTTAGATTGGTACAGGGGTTGGTAAACAGCGGGATGTATTACGAGTATAATATAGCTGGTGACATGTGTCCAAATAATAGCATGATGTCTGTCCCGCTTATTGTCTCTTTGAGGTCCAAAATACTTAACTTTATTTGATTGGAATAAAGTTGATAATCACAGAACTCAATCAGCGATCAAATGTGCACTGGCATTTTAATGAAACAGCAATACATAATTAATTAGTAGGTAAAATATATGTATTCCGGATTGGAAGTGACAAAATTGCTATAAAAGGCGTCTTCTTTAGTAACTACAGTGAAACACAATAGCTTTGTTCGCGGTAAGGATTCGGAACTGATTCTGGACTAGTACTGAACTAATTTGGAATCGTAGTAGAGCGCATGCTCGATTATAAACCGATTCGTGATTTTTATTTCCGCGAACGATTTCGGAACCAAACTGCGTAAGATCTACTGTCATCGGCAGTGTTACCAACTCTCAAAAATATTTATCCCTAAAGCTTAAGTCAAAAACCCCCAAAATCGCCCCAATTACTTAGAAATCCCCCTAAAAAATATATAATAAAAGAAAAAATATAAATTACAAAAATTCAATGAAATTTCTTTACCTTTTAAATCTGGATCTGTTTCCCAAATCTACGTGTACTTCTGACTGTACATTTTTTTATTTTTAGTTTCTTTAGGCATCATTAACAAATTGCTTGTCGGCACAGCAGTACAACAACAAAATCGAATTAAACAAGTAAACAATAATCAACGTACAACGTATTTCCAGTAAGCATAGGCACAATAACCACCAGTCACCACAGAGTAGTTGTAATATATTTGTACTAGATGTCGTAAGTCGCTAGGTCAACAAATAAATATGATTAGCTATTATAGTTTGGATTGTCCCAGGGCCTATACTTTCACATAATATATGAAAAATATATATTCAAAAAAAATATATGAAGAGTCAAAAAATCCCTATAAATATAAAACCCCTAAAAAAACCTCATCCCACTTATTTACCCCCTAAATTTGGTGGGAAAACCCATAAGTTGGCAAGTATTTAAGTGGACCCACCAAAACAGATTACTTTTATTAGAGTATTATATAAACTTATTTATATAAGCAACAAACAAAACTAACCATATTTTATTTAACCCTTAATAAATTAATAAAATTTATATTTTATTTAACTATTTAACCAGTTTATTAGTTTCTAACCAACAATATAGCCGCAGCATGTATGTCAAATGTCGTTAGGTAAAAACTGCGCATGTCTGGAACTACGGATTCTTGCCAAAGTTATAGAACTGATAGAACTGATTCTGAACCGATCCTGAATCGAGTTCGACGGTTCCGCGAACACAGAACTGTAACTAGAAATTCTGAATTGTGTGTTCCGCGAACGGCATTATTTGAACTGCGCATGCGTATAGTTCGGAATCAGTTCTGAATCCTTACCGCGAACGAAGCTATTGTTTAGCACACGCACCCACCCACACATGAACAAACCCATATACATGTAATTCTTTTTGAATAACTATGGTAAGATTTTTTAGATATACGGCTAAAGAGTCTTATGACTATGGTAGATAAATAATATAACTAACTGCAGATTATGTAGGTACATCCGAGGAAGGACAATCGGTATCTATACCATAATAACAACATAATACCGGTGTGAGTGCTAATCGATGAAACTTTCTTTCCTTACTCATTTCTCATGTTTATGCTTAAGACGTAATACAAGTTATTTGTTTAATAATAAAACTTATTTAATTGCAAGAGGTATGCTATATATTTGTAACAGATATGTTGCAAAATGTCACAACTTTATTAACGTCGTTACAGTTCCCAAAATTGATTTAACGCTGTTCGTCGGTAGTCCTTTACCTGCGTCCAGTCCCTTTTCCAATCCTTTAATCCAGTTGGCCGAAATAAATATAGCAATATCACTCATAGCACTGTCAACTAACTGTCAAATTAACACAGAACAGATTTGCCCAAAGAAATAACAGCTGAATTAAGAATTTTAAAGACGATGTAGGGTTACATTTGTGGTAACGTTGATTTTTTGACAGTGCCATTGTTAGCATACGAAATGTAGATTTAAAATGTGAAAGCAGTCAGATTTTGTTCGATATAGCTTCACACAATGGGTGTCAACTAGGACAACGTTTCATAGGGGACGGAAGGGTTGACATAACTTTTTGTAGAGCAGCCCGACAATAGATTTGTGCATATGAATCGGAAACTGATTTTTTTTCGTAGCACATACTCGTAATGTTTGCTAGTAAACATATATGTACGATCATTAAAATTGTTTCAAGTACAAGTACAAACAAAAATAAATGGAGATTGTTAATCATATATAATTTATGTATCTACGAGGACATCGACTGAGTTTTCTATTTGTGATAGGTATGTATTATTGTATACATACATGAATATTTATTAAAATAAATATGTAGGTAATATTACACATATTATACACCTACATATTTATATATATGATGTTATCTGAGACAACAGGCCTTGATGTCGGTATGGACTATTGACTTCAGTTAAGTATTTCTAATGTAAAATTTCGTTGCTTCAAGATTTTGTTTAAATAGAAACAAGCTCTAAACAACTGATTTTTAAGATGAAGTAATTAAACATACGTAATTTTTTAAATATTTCATTTAAGGCTTAATATCTAGATTAACATTAAGGTCCCATTTCTCATACTAATACTATCACATATATAAGATGCAGTAAAGGTTTATTGTTCGATAAACTGATATTATAAACAATATAAGTCTGTATAAACTATAAACACATATAAATATAACTACATAAAATTCAATATCCGCAAGGATTTATTGGTGACCTCATAGTACGAGTATTATTTTCAGATGAATAATAATAGTTCCTACTACGTCACAAATCTTCCAGGACATCGTAAACTTTATGTTAAAATATTTTGAGCCAACTCATTTATTAGACCACTTCATAGTTCAGACTGTATTTTACCAAGTAAAAAATATTTATGAAGATAACGCCTTTGTATCTGATCACAATGTAATATTTTCTTGTCAAATGTTGCTACACACTTTAGACAGGCGTGTTGAGTTAATATCAGTATGTTTTAAAGTAAGGTAGAGTCCAATAGACTGTTCAACAGAACACACGTCTTTCATTGAATAGTAAACCAACCAAGCGAAACTCGACCTTAAGTGAATCAACATATGGTCCAAAATCGAACCGGATACCAGCGACTACATTACCGGCCGCCTGACAAAAAAGAGTGTGATAAGACGGTCGAGTGTTCGATGTGTTGACAAAGTTTTGAGTTTTAATATAAATTCATTTCATTACATTTGCTACAATCGAATTTCGTGCTTATAATGGCTACAGAAGTGGAAAAAGCGTTAAATATACTGGAAAATATTGCGTACACTCTGAAGAAAACACAAGTTAATTTGAGAAAATGCCCAAAAGCAAGATTAACACAAAATTACGTCGAAGCACGCCTGAAATGTGTAGAAGACTATTGGGACGAATATAAACTGGCTTATAGCGAAATAATACGCAACACATCGAGGGAAAAAAGAGATCAAATACCCTACATCGCAAAGGAAGAATTTTATGACCATGAAGAAACATACATCAATCTAAAAACTGAACTGAAGGAGTTGTTAGTTCCTCAACAAGTCAGCGTCAGCGCATCGTTACCAATATCCAGCGATTCTCAACATGCGCGTGTAGTGTTACCCAAAATACAATTACCTACCTACAGTGGACAATATGAAGAGTGGTTGTCGTTCCATGACTTATTCAATACACTTGTGCACACCAACGAGACATTGAATAATGTACAAAAATTGCATTATTTAAAAACAAGCCTTACTGGGGAAGCTGCATCAATATTAAAACGCATACAAGTGACGGATTCTAACTATGAACAGGCATGGGACGTATTAAAAACAAGGTATGGAAACAAACGAATACTTATCAACGCCGTCATGAAGAGGTTCTTCTCGCAAAAGAAAATGACAGTTAATAGTTCAAGTGTAATCAAGAATTTACTAGACACAACTTTCGAATGCTTACATCACCTAAATAACATGAAAGTAGATACTGTAAACTGGGATTTACTGATAATATTCGTCATAGTGCAGAAATTGGACTCTGAAACTCATAAAGACTGGGAAGAACATGTGAGTAGCAATTGCCCAGATTCCGATAGTCTCCCCTCGCTCATTATGTTTCGCAAGTTTCTGGAAAGCCGTTTCCGTACGTTGGAGCTCACAGAACCAACAAAACAAAAGTCAAATCCTGTTTGTCTGCGAGAGAAGTCATTTCACATTTCAACCACCGTCGAAAACAATAAAAGATGTCAAATATGTAGTGAAAATCATACACTTAGCCATTGTAAGGAGTTCGGGAAACGTTCATCAGTCAATCGAAGTGAATTTATCAAAACAAACAATCTGTGCTTCAACTGCCTTGCACCTGGACACTCTGTAAGGCAATGTCGCATTCCAACATGCTGTCGAATATGCAGAAGACGTCATCATTCGCTTCTTCACGTAAACAAGGAAAGCAAGGCAAGTGTGTCGAATACAACGGGCTATACTGAGAACAAACAAACACAACAACCCGAAATGGCACTTCATACAAACGTGGAGAAGATTGAAGAAAAGGAAGATATAACACTGGTGACGTCACACGTTTCCACTAAACAAAGTACAGCGTTACTAGCAACAGCAATCGTACAAGTGAGAAGTGAAGACAACAATACAATTACACTGCGAGCTTTAATTGACCAAGGTTCACAAGCGAGCTTCATAAGTGAACGAGCTGCACAACAACTCAAGGCCAAGCGGTATCCAATAAGGGGTACAATAGTCGGTGTGGGATCAACGAGAGAAGATATCAAACAAGTAGTTCAGATCAACGTCCAGTCGAGATGTGAAGCTTTCAACTTGAAGGTTAGAACATACGTTATGTCAAAGCAACTGACTACTAAAATACCGTCCCATACAATCAACGCAAACAATTGGCCTCACCTAGATGGACTAGTCCTGGCTGATCCAAACTACCACAAGCCAGGTTCTATAGATTTACTCCTGGGTGTCGACGTGTATGCACTAATAATACAAAACGAGCTAATCAAAGGTCCGCCAGGGTCACCATGCGCTCATAAAACAAACCTTGGCTGGATTCTGTTCGGAAAGGTAGAAGATAGAACAAAACAACCAGAATCAGTTCTCGTTATGCATCACCAGATCATAGCGGAAGATTTCTTGAAAACATTTTGGGAAATAGAACAAGATTCAAACAGAAAATATACAATAGAAGAAAAGCAATGTGAAGGTTTCTTTGAAGAAAGTTATACAAGAAACAGCGATGGAAAATACGTCGTGAGACTCCCATTTCGTACCAAAAAACCTTTAACACCGGATGGGAATACAAGAGAAATTGCAATGAAGCGCTTAATTCAGCTAGAAGGGAGACTACAAAAAACACCTGAATTGAGAGAAGAATACTACAAGGCGTGTACCAGACCATCAATACCATCCACAAATATAGAAAGAAAGAAACATATACAGTCCTACGTTAATATAACAGAACATGAAGAGAATCTTAAATTTGAAAATTACGATTCACTTACCGAGCTATTGAGAGTTATAGTATATTGTAAAAGGTTTTTGAATATGAAAAGAAATCCAAAGAAGCTAGAATATGAAATCACAACAGAAGAATTACAAATTGCGTTAGATATTTGCATAAGACGAATGCAAGAAGATGAATTTACAGATGAAATGCGAAGACTAAAAGAAAATAAAACTGTGAGAACCACTATCATTTTGAAGACCCTAAACCCATTCATAGACGAGCAGAGTATCCTCAGGGTGGGCGGTAGATTGAGAAACGCAGACGCCGATGAGAACCTGAAACATCCCGTGATACAGGGCAAGAGAAACAGCCTCGTATCACTCATACTGGATGACGCACATCTGAGGACATTACACGGTGGAATAAAAATGATGATTACTTACCTGATGAGTAAATACTGGATCGTTGGCTGCAAGAGTTTGGTGAAGCAATATGTACATAAATGTATTTATTACCTGTGCACGGCAGCGAGCTACTAGTAGACAAACGATGATGGGTGATTTACCTGAACCCCGTGTGACTCCTTCGCGCCCATTCTCTAGAAGTGGAGTTGACTTTGCTGGCCCTGTTTATGTATTAAATTCTAAAGGAAGAGGAGCCAAGACTAGTAAGGCATACATTTGCATTTTTATATGCATGGCTGTAAAGGCAATACATTTCGAATTGGTGAGCGATCTGACATCTGATGCATTCATCGCAGCATTCAAACGTTTCGTGGCCAGAAGAGGAAGATGTAAGGAAATCTGGAGCGACAACGGAACTAACTTTGTGGCATCCAACAAGGAATTATTTGCAATGTGGAGAGAAGCAGGACTTGAAATACCCGGCCCTATAGCAGATCAACTGGCAAATGATGGCACGCAGTGGCACTTCACTGCGCCATATAGTCCTAACTTTGGGGGGCTCTGGGAAGCCGGCGTCAAGTCCGTCAAACAGCATTTAAGGAAAATATTGACTTCGAATTTAACATTCGAAGAGTTCACGACAGTGCTCACACAAATCGAAGCCTGTCTTAATTCTCGCCTTTTGACACCGGTAACTACAGATGTGGATTTGATCGATGACATACAAGTACTTACCCCGGGACATTTTATCGTTGGAGAAGCATTGATAACTGTACCAGATCGCGACTATACAATTGCTAACGTTATCTAGATGGCAACATACCCAACGACTGGTTCAAGCATTTTGGAAACGCTGGCAGACTGAATATTTGTCGCGACTTCACCAGCGACCTAAATGGCTGAAAAGAACGCCAGAGTTCGAAGTTGGCGACATTGTGTTGCTAAAGGACGAAAATATGCCCCCTAGCAAGTGGGCACTGCAACTGGCACGAATAATAGAAAAACATCCCGGACGAGACAGTATAACGCGAGTGTATACCGTGCGTTACAATGGTAAATCAACTCGGAGATCAATCTCAAATTTGTGTGCGTTACCAATCAATACTAAAGATTAACTTAGTGTTAACTTAGAAGATTTTCTTTGTAAATTTGTGTTTAATACTTCTATAAATTCACTAAAGGTTATGAAAATTTAAATCAAAAGGTATATCAAGATTTTATGTAACTTTATGTATAATAATAATTTGCTTCTATCACGGCCTTATGTTGCATTGTAATATTCATTTGTTTAAATTAGAAAAGGCCCTAAAGCCCTTTTGGTGGGCGGTATGTTGAGTTAATATCAGTATGTTTTAAAGTAAGGTAGTGTCCAATAGACTGTTCAACAGAACACACGTCTTTCATTGAATAGTAAACCAACCAAGCGAAACTCGACCTTAAGTGAATCAACAGGCGCTACTGACCTAATAACATTCAATAACAATAAATATATACCTATATGTACTGTTGACTCCTGTATATTACAAAATATTGTATTCAACATACATTCCATTAACACCAGTCCAAAACGACAAACGTTGACAAATCTGGTGAAATTGAAATCAATAAACAGAAACACAACTACCTGATTACTAATTAGCTTGGTATTGTGAAAATGAAAATGTTTATTAGAATAGATTATCTTTCAAATTATGCACTTTACATAGGTGAGCCTTAAAAATTACAATTTTAAACCTTTGGATGATACAATTTATTAAACTATAAAATACACTTTTATTTCTAACCAGCTGTGCCCGGCATGCGTTGCATGCCCGCCAATTATTTTGCACATAATATATATACATAATATATAGCCTATATCCATCTGGAATAATGTACCTTTCAAATGGTGAAAGAGTTTTTGAAGTCGGTTCAGTAGTTCCAAAGATTACCGCCTACCTACGTCCAAACATATAAACTTTACCCCTTTATAATATTATTACATCTTTATAATATTAGTGTAGAAAAACATTATTTTAAACTACTAAGAAACGGACAGAGAATTTTTAAAAATGATTACTATAAACAGGTAAACGGAGAACGCTTATCGGAAAACGTAGAGCAGGACAGGTCAGGTGGACCGATGATTTAAAGAAATCCGCCGCCGAGCCGGTGGGATAAGAAGAGTAGACGACCCAGTGTCTTGAGAGATGCCTATATCCAGCAGTGGACTCACACAGGATAACGAACATAATAATTGTTTGAATCATGTGAACACTCGGTTGGCCAATCTTTTAGGTAAGCAGTTACCTATTGATCTACAATAAGTGATACCCAATCACAACTTGACACATATAGATATTAGATTAGTTTTGAATTTCTTTGTAACATAACCGGAATGTTCCAGAATTTCGCACGAACACACGGCTATAGGCGCGCAGCAGCTCTCATCTGTGAATAGTTTATGCAGGATCCAAAATCCGCGCCGTAGCAGCGTGATGCATTAACCTACGTCACAGGGCTTAGTACGAGCACGAGTAGGAGAACCAAAATTTGCTACAAAATTAGTTAGTTTGTCCGACAGTCAATTGTTTTGTTTGTTAAAGTTTTTCGCCTAATGAGTCTGTTGGAGTTATAATGTCATGAGCTTTCAGTTCACAGAAAGAACTTGGCAATCGAGCAGACAGCGCATGTGGTGGTAAATGAATATTGTTGCCAATAGACCTTTGGAAATTTGGAAGTGAATTTAGGAGAAATTATTTGGAAGGATGGATTGGAGTGATTTATATTTTTTACTCAATGAGATTGAATGGAATGTGCTGGGTAGTAGAAAATGTAATGAACGAGATACTTCCCTTAACCCATTACACTACCCACTCTATACGATGGGATGGGTAAACAGGGAATGGGAATATTAATGGATAAGAGTCTTTTCTTATCCACTTCCACTTCCACTTATCACTTCCCACTGCAGAGCACAAATCTTCCCTTCGTTTCACCATACCGACTCAATGTGGAATGGTGGTTATGTGATATGCACCTACCGATTGATGCATATGTGCACATTGCAAGACAAAACCCACCTTCTACTCAAGCACAAAAAGTCACAGAAGCGTAACTCATCATAATGGTCTCTCCTTAAAACGCATGATGGTCACCACAGGCCGTGGCTCGGACTTGTCTGCTATCCGACGGGGGATAATGCCGGGATTTTTACTGAAACCTCTCTAAGCTAACACTAACAAGTTTAAATTTTAAATTAAATTTGCAAAAACAAGGTTCTGAAGAGAATTAAGCAAAAACTGTTTTACAAATGACTTTACTTTAAAGTGCTCGTCTAATGTTTTTAACGTACCAACACAAAAAATATTTATGACAACTGGGGGCCGATTCTATGATATTAATTCAAAACTGTATTTATTATTATTTTAGCTAACTGTATTTATTATTATTATTACTGTATACTATTATTTGTATTAGCAAACAACAAAAGATGTAGTGAACATCGCAACTAAATGGAACTAAATACTTAATGGAATTCCCATTCCATAATTAGGTATATGAATAAAATTAGAAACACATAAATGTAATAGGAAAAGCAAATAGAGACAAACAAGCTCCCATCCATAAAAGATACGGCAAATATGTCGGTATGTTTTCCTTCGGCCTCATAACTCACAGCTCTACCGTGAAGCGTGTACTATATTTCGTCTTTGTTTTTGTACTTTTTGTTTATTACTAAAAGTAAACGACCTATATAATATGTAACTGTTTTTCTCATTATCTAATATTGTAAATACTGTTGCCTTAACCTACAAGGCAGGAAATACTTACTAATTAAACAACTCATTGATAACTAAACAACTTTAAAGGTTTAAATCCCGTATATTTGACATTATTTATATCCCGACGTTTCAAACACTTTGCAGTGGACGTGGTCACGGGGTGACAACAAAAGATGTTCACTATCGCAACTAAATGGAACTAAATATTTAATGGAATTCCCATTCCATAATTAGGTATATGAATAAAATTAGAAACACATAACACCCCGTGACCACGTCCACTGCAAAGTGTTCGAAACGTCGGGATATAAATAATGTCAAATATACGCGATTTAAACCGTTAAAGTTGTTTAATTGCTATGTATAGTAATCGCGAAAACCTAAGAAAATATTAACTCATTGATAAATTTTAGTTAGATAATATGTGGCACTATGCGAGAAAAGAGATACGAGTATTATTCCAGTTTCCTAGATATTGAGATTTTAAATTAATAATAAAAATAGGAAGGAAGTTTGCCTTTTGTACGTCTTTTCTGTTTCTTCCTTTTCATACATTTCATGTTATGTACTCGTATGTACAATAAGGTGAAAGTGGACGGCTGGTCATATCGCCAGAACTACATCTGTAGCTACATCTCCAGCGTACATCTGTACGCTGGAGCGAACGCGTGCTAGATTAGAATCCAAGAGACGGAAATAGAGTTAGAGGGCGACAGAAAAAACGTTAGCGTGACGACATTGTAAAGTGGCGGGGAGAACTTAGACAACTTAGAGACTTTAGACCGACGGAGTTGGAAGAAAATGGAGGAGGCCTACACTGGACCATGGGTGACCAATTAATAAAATAGATTACCTACTTAGTATTAGTACTAAATAAATAACAAATATTAAAGTGAATCAACTAATGATAAACCAGTAATAAATAATCAAATAGTAATAAGTAAATAATTAGTAATGACGAATAATCAATTAATAATAAATAACCAATTAGTAGTAACAAATAGTTAATTAATAATAAACAATCAATCAATAATAACAATGAATTATAATAATATTGTCGATTTTAATATAAAATATTCAACATAAAATATTAAAATTTCAATAATTTGAAAATAAATAAGACAAAGATATGACAGGATTCATTGGATTTCAATATTACTTCATCGTTTAGAAATAAAGGCTTTATACTCGTATATGTTTGTACAATAAATTATTAAATAATAAAGTAAATAATCTTGTAAAAATATCAAAATTTGATTTCTTTATCTAAAAAAAAATACATTAATAATTAGATGTCAAAGCGTGTTTCTTTTAAAAAATAATCATGTAACAACGAAAATTAAAGTTAGAAAATCCTAATCAAATTCAATGTGTTCGGACAATAAGGTCCCGTTGTTCAGATAACGCACATAATTATGATCCCACTCGTTAACCAACACCAATTACTGGGGATTTATATCTGAATGCACCAAGTGTTCATACAAAACTTAAAAATAGTAACATTTTGAATGAATCCATGTCGATAGAATCAGTGTGTAAAATGAAAAAAGCATAAAACTGCGAATTATGAGCGAATATCAAGGCGTTATTTTATTATATCCCGATTTATGTAAATATAATTACAATAGGGAAAGCAGAAAGAATTTATCTAATTTCGATAGGCTATTTGAAATTCGATACCGAACCAAGGATCTAGCAGTTAGTAAGACAAATGCCAGCTCAAAAATTTCAATGGTGTAATTTTTGTGATACCTACGTAAGTTCTTTGAGTAACTGTCCTCGGAAGGGAATAAACGCGAACCAAAATTAATAATAACCAATAGTAGAATTAATAATAAAAAAAGAGAACTAGATTTACCAACAGGCTGTATTAGCTGTGTGCTTTCCTTGCATTTATATTACATACATTTTTTGTTTGTGACCGAAAACTTAGTCTCTTAACTGACGTTAAAGCTCAACGACAAATCTAAGACAGACAAGCTTCTTGTCTTACGTAACAAACACGTGTCAAGTAACAAAAGAATTGATAGAAATTTTTCTTACCAAACCGTCTTTCCAAATCTGGAGAGAAAAATGACGCCACATAAATCGTCTACTCCGTGTTTGAACACAAGCTAAGTACCTATTGGGTAAATGATATCCTCATAGCGCTCGACAACCGATATCGTGGGAACTTCTTAGTTCTGTGTCCTACCGCTAAAGATTTTGTGTACGGACACAACGGGAAAATTGATATTTAGTCAACATTACTAACTTTGATAGAAGTCCATCTCTTTGAGATAAAATTACTGGTGTGTGTAGCCTTTTTGACGTCGTCAACAGTAGGTGCGCTCTTTCTCTAACGAGCGAAATTTAAACCCATAGGTCAGTTATTTTGATTGCAATGTAATGAAATGATTCATAGTTTTTTTTATTTCAATGTTTACAAGCATTAAACATATTTTATAAGTACTCGTTGTTACTTTAACTTGTTTTATTTAATTATGTTTTATTCCGCACTACTGATACCTATTTGATTTCTCTATAAAAGCCATATTGTTTTATTTATATTAACTTTACATAATACACATCCATTTGTTGGGCTTCACAAAATCTGAAACCGGTTTGCATTGAAAATTTCATTTACGACTATATTACTAAATTGCTCCTTTATAGAATTGGCAGGGTTTCGTCCCAAAATTCTAGCAATATTGAATTTAAAATATTATTATTATCAAAATAAGGTCCCTGTTGACATTTATACGGCAAAGCTACATTATTGATAGATAGATAGATTATTAATATACACACAAGTGATCGCGTAACATGATCATTTCTCATTCTAAAAAGTCATTAAACATATGCAAACAAGAAATTTAAACAAGGCGATTTAAATTTATCATGTGTAAATAAATAAATACATATTTATTTTCTACACAGTATTAAAACTTTCACAGACTGGATACTTCAAAGACTGGTTCTAGACTCTCAACACTCTAATCCCTAGTACCAATAGTATTTACAGGTATTATCTCTGTATAAAATAATCTGTGGTACCTATAGAGGATTGACCTCACATAATCAGTAAGCTGAAGTGGCAATGGGGAGGCCACATTTGCCGCAGGACCTACAACCGATACTGCGTGGGCAGATGGTATGGTATGGGTGGTATAAGGAATTAAGCAGTGCTCTTCTTAGTGGTCGTCTTGAGAAACTTAAAATCTTGGAACGATAGAAACTTACACTAAGAACATTCAGTAGTGCTTCAAAAATATTTTCTTTATATCCCTTGCAGCTACAAATGCCCGTTTTGAAATGGCATAGAAAATAAAATATTGCCAACTACTTGCAAAACTGCTTCCGTACAAAGCGTTGTATAACACTACTTAATATTCTCTTTAGACATAATGTACGTGCTCTTAAGTTTTCTGATACTAAAAATTCTAGTGTCCGTAGAGAGATGGCCGTCTTTCTTTGTTCATAACGGGAGCGTTTTCAGTTCATAAAATTCAATTTAAAAGACAAAATTGACGGTTATTTCTGTTCGATTCGGAGAATATTAACAGATGAAATTATGTAAGCGCAATGAGTTAGATCTTGTTCGATATTATGACACTGAAGAACATTCAAAATTGTAACAATTGACTGTTACACATTGCGTTCATTATTGAGAAAACGTCCTTTTACAATTATAATATGTGAGGCATAGAAGGCCTATGTTATAGACAATTACATTTCTTCAAGTTTAAATTCTATTCTTTAAAATATTAAAAGTAGACTGCAAGTTCAACGAAGATAGGTACTTGAATTAGATAGAAGCTCTTGGCCTAAAGTGGCAACTACGTAACTACATATTAAGTAAGCTAGAATACTATTTATAATAACGTTACTTAACACGAGTATATACACTACCTGCGTTATTAGTTATTACCTCAGTCACAACTTCCTTTCTCAAGATTCCCTGGAAGAACTTTTAAGAAAGCATTAAAACCGCCTGGTTGTATTCGCTTCTTATAATATTGTTCCTAAATTTTGTCGTAATGTAACATTCATACCTACGTACTCGAGTATAATTTTAATTTGATTTTACAATGGTTCACAGATTAACAAATAAATTATATCACGTAACATATCAACCTTCAATTAGAATAATTACAATGAAATTTGAGCTACTAAAATACATAGTCGTGAGTAATATTATTAACAGAAACATGACACTAATTGTTTGGTACAATTTTAAGCTAATTACTTGTGGATCAAATATATTTAAGTGTAAAATAAATAGTGAAATTACAAAACAAAGTTTAAAACTAGCCAAAACATTCAGCGAGTATATTTCTTCGGATATTTCTTCTTCAAATACCTGTCTTTCCATTTCGGATTTACATCTTCAAACTTTTTTAGCCAATTTTGTACTGGATTTAGATTTCTTGCTTCTATAACAGGTGTTGGTAGCCTGGTCCTAGTAAGCAAACCTTGAAGCGCTTGAAAAAGAAACGACAACAATGACATTGACACCACAATGTTAATTGGATCAAAGCCAATGGAGTGATGATGATATGTTGAAGCACCATAGTTTGAATTTCCACTTGTTCCATAACCAGAGGTTGTGTAATGAGTGTTGAAACTTCTTACGACGGCGTTTTTATCAAGCGGGGATGAAATAACTTTTAATTCCTTTTCCTTCACCGGTGCTTCGACTTGATGTCCTGCAATTCCACTATATCTTCTATTCTCATTTAGACGTATTTTTTTGATATTACTACTTTTCTCACCTTGCTTTATGCCTTCTATTTTCTTTAACACTGTCTCAGCGTTTGTTTGAATTTTGTTGAAGAGGGACTGTAATTTAGAACTTTGTTCTTTGATCATGTTCTTGACAAATTCTTTGAAGTTCTGCACAGCAGGACTAGCGGTTGAAGAATGGTCAGAATTCATATCAGCCTTAACTGTTGTCACTAACACGATAATAATGAAGACAATCAACGATAGCAGCGACATGATCACAATCACTGGTTTGCCGATAAAGTTCTTAAAAGACATTAACTTTGTTTGGAGGAAGTATCAGAAATGGAGCATTTTGCCTCACTTCAGATTTTATATTGTTTTTGATATTTGAGCTCCGGTGCATATTATAATTACTTGTCACATTGTCTCGTGATAGACGCATGAGTTCAAGTTTCTTTTTGCCTTGACATTTGACCCAGCTGATCATAAGCCATTTCATTTGTATTGTGATGATAGAAATACGAGTATAACAAGCATTTTATTCCAATGAGTTTTGTTTGTAATAAGAAAGTGAATAAATTGTTGTTTGGAGTCACTAAACCTTCACAATAGTCATTTTCTCTGCTTTCTGCTTCTGCACAAATAATAAATACTTACCTGTTTGATATGTGATTGTGGAATTTCTTTCGGCGTATTTTGTGATATAATTGTCTCATATTTTTTAACAAATTGGTTTTATACTGTGCGTTTAAAATCCACCTGAAAAACCCTTGACGCGTGATGAAATCACTTGACCTTTAGATACGAATGAATTTTTAAAATATCCTCAGTAAACCCTCATATTACTTCTTTTTGCAAACTTTTATTCACTGTTAGTTTGTTTGTTAGTTAATTAGTTAAGGTCAAATCTTGCAAGTCAATTTTAATCCACTTCCACGTGTAATTAAAACCGATGACAATACAATCATCTGATGGCCTTGACCTGATGCTGCAGCCAACACACTGTGGAACTCCTCAACGCCAAACGGTAGATACGACGTGTTTGAGCTCGTTAGACTCGTAGTTTTAATGACAACACCTTACTGTAGTGACCTTATGATGATGCAGCTAAGAAGACCAGCACATTGTGGAACTTCTGACTGGCGAACAGTAGACCGTAGCGGGTAGCGGTCATGGTTCACCTGCTTAGTCTACCTGGGTGGACCATGGGCGTTTTTCTTGCCCGTAGTCCACCTTTGTCCACCTGGGTGGAGCACGGGCGTTTTTCTTGCCCGTAGTCCACCTTATACATTTGATCTCTTTATTGTACTTTACTCATCTACTTGTTTATTAATTGACATTGACAACATAATGATTGCTTTATATTGACATTGGATTTGTTATTGGAACATTTATTTTATATATTAAGGGTCCTTAGGTTAATGGTCTACTAATTTATTTCATATATTTTTGTGCAATAATGTCTCAAAATTCGCAAGTGGAATTAGGCGGGCGAAGTTCTAACCCTACAGAACCTGGAATGTTTTATATAAGGAGAAAATGAGGCATTGTACTTTTTGTGTTCACCGACCGTACCTACTATTGCACAATGAGTTTCAATTTTATAAAGTGAAAACTTTCAATAATGACTCAATGATTATATGCATTATATTTTTTTGTCATTAAATAAAATTAGACGAGAAATGAAGATTCTACTTTTAAGAAGAAGGCGGTACTAAATGGCAGGTGACAATAAATACAGACAATAAAAAATGCCCGTAGTCCACCCAGGTAGACTAAGCAGGTGAACCACGACCACTATCCGGACAGTAATAATGACTTCGATGTTTATTTTCTACATTTTACTGCATTTTAATAAAACCTTGAAGTTTTTTTTTCCGTTAACTTTATCAAAACATATAATGCACTTTCGTTACAATAAATAAACCAATAGGTAAGTACCTAAAAGCACTTACGCGGACAAGCATGCGGTCGGACGTGATGGTAAGTGTTACCGCCGCCCATGGACACCTGCAACACCAGAGGGCATGTGGGTGCGCCGACTACTTTGCAACATCCTATTCACAGCTTTCTTGAAGAACCCCATATCGTAGCTTAATAGAAAGGCCTCTTGAAGCAGTTAGTTCTACAGCCTATGGGCTCGCGGTATAAAATGATTTTTAAACGGAACAGTACGCGACACCTCCGTATCGAGGAAATGCGGATGGACCGCACTTCAGTGACGGGAGGTGCGGTTTGTGGTAGGTACTTTTATGTAAGTATACGGCTACACTGGTATACGGCTTGAACTGGTAGGTAGCGGGTACAGCATTTTCATGTAAGTACATCCACCAATTGGGCCCGCGTGGTGAGTTATGGCGCAAAACCTTTTAGTGATTTGTTAGGGGATGCCAGTGCCCTATAGTGGGACATTAAAAAGGCTGATATCAATCTCTTAGGTAACCGTAACCGGTCCTTTTCTCGTTCACTGCTGGACATGGGCCTTCTCATGCACATTGTCTTGTGTACGAGGTATGGCCATAAAACGCCACATCGGTCAAGCGGGTTGACGAGTCCACTCTTTTAGAGGTAATGTAGCCCATCAAAGTTTGTGATAGTGGCGTTGTTAACAGTCGCTTTTTACGACACTGCGCCGTGTGGTGTCAGTTGACCTTACAACAGCACCATCCCATCAGGTAGATACCTCCCTGTCCCTGACAGTACCATCTAGTCCAACTAGTTGCACACTAAGATGGTTTGTAATGATCCTTTCAATGTAGTTACTTTTCTGTTCCAATAGATGTCGCTTGGCTTAATACCTTAATTTAAGACTAGATTTTGTTTAAGTTAAGACTTGTTTAGTTTAAGACTAGTTTTAACTTTTAACTATAAAAGACATTGTGACATGTTTTGTATTTCAAAAGAGTTGGGAAAAACCTACGAACAAGAACCTGCACTTTTATCTATCTTCGAATCCCCGAAGAACGTCACCCCAACCCAACACTGCCCACAAATACCACAAATATTCTATCTACTTTATAGTAAATACGTGCAGCTCAGTTATCACTATTATCAGTCAATGTTTAGGGCAGCAAAAACAATGCCAACTAAAGCATTGGCCAATCGTAATTCACATTTTGATGAATTTAACGTTCATTCTTTATTCCTAACTAAATTAACAGCTTTATTCTACAACGTTGTTTTTTCGGTTGGCGCTACCTATCCGCCTATTGAATAAATTGATAATGAGACGCAAAGGGATTTGTAAGAACATGCATTTTGCTCGAACGCTCAATTGTCTAGCAGTTGAGGGATAACTAGTCTATTAATAAATGCATTAACTGGGTTTAATTATACTATTTGATTCAATTCAATTCTTTAATGCACTCATGTTGTTAAGATACTAATCATGAAGATGAACAAAACTAATTTGAGAAGAATCAAAAATGAAGAAAGAGAATAATTATTTATGTGAAATTTAATGTAGTGTTTTTACTCGTGGCGCGTACGTCGCTAGCTTCGCTTAAACAAACAAAAGTTGTTTAGATTGATTTTAAACAAAAGCTGCACGTAGTTACTCGGTAAAAGT
This sequence comes from Sesia apiformis, assembly GCA_914767545.1. Taxonomy (NCBI): domain Eukaryota; kingdom Metazoa; phylum Arthropoda; class Insecta; order Lepidoptera; family Sesiidae; genus Sesia; species Sesia apiformis. The sequence continues at coordinate 7,760,637 of OU611958.1, forward strand.
TTCGCAAATTAATAAATTAAAAATAAAAAAGAAATAAGTTGGAAAAATAAAATAAATACTGCCATCTAGATGTTTTAGAAGTAATTATTATTTCATTTACCATATGGACAGTGTTTCACAAAAGCGCCATCTATAGTATAAAGTTACTAAAAATTTAACCACATCTGTACTACGACAATGGAACTGCGTGAGACATGAAATGTTGTTTGAAGCACAATAGTTACGTTTTTTGACAGATGACATCACATACAAGCGCTTGCGCAAGGTGTAGTGTTACGCCATCTATTAGAAACCACAGCAACAATAGCGTACGTAACTAAAATATTCTTGGGCCTCAGATGTAGTTATATGCTCGTATTAATGCTGTTGTTTCCCTGATACATTACTTTCTACACAGATGGCGGTGATATCGTCGGTCGTTTTTGTTGATAAGTAGTAGATATACAAATCTATAATACAATCCTTTTTTTTTTCTAACCCACTAAATTCAAAGACCGTTCTAGTTAAAGGTTTCAAATTATCGAGATGTAAAAACAGTTTAAATATAAAAACAGTACATAATGTATTACTAAAGGCGTCATTTAATCAACAATAATAATAAATAACACCACCACACCACACTCAATGGTCCACATAATGATTCCATGTGTCATTATCATGGATCCAGAGACACATACAAAGACTAACACAACATCATTGCTTAGAGACTTTTCTTTAATTGTCATGGGAAAGCTTTTATTTTTCGGAATAACTAAGTTCTTGTGGCCCTGGTGGCCTTTCAAGAGTCACCGGACATATATTGCTTAGGGCGAACGCAGAAGGCGCTCAGCCAGGAGCAAAGAGTGTGTGCAAAAATGAGCCTAAGGACGCTCTCCCGTTGGTAGACCGGCGGAAGGAACGGACCTCGGCTTAGGGCGTTGCTTTGGGAGGGTACCGCGGGATCGCGAGTCGGTGACAAGCGCCCAGGCGCGTGCCCATACCTGGTAAAAGTGTTGGCTGAAGGCCGATATGTGTCCACGGTGTAACGAGGGTGAACTCCTCGTCTCCACCGGCAGGGACGATGTATATGTGAAGTCTGTGAGTGTAGTGTAAGAACCGCATTGGCTGGAGTAATTGGGTCGTCGGGGTCGTCTAAGACGTACCGAGGACGACGACGACGGCAACGGGGAGGGTCATTCTTATCGGGACATAGGTTAGGCTGCCAACTACTAGGGGCAAACCCCAGTGATTTACTAGGGGAGGCCCGTACCTGCAGTGAGACATTGATAAGTAGCCAACGATATATAGTTTGTATGTATGCCTTCAGTATCCACTGCTGGACACGGGCCTCCTCATGCACAGTCTCTTGTGCATGAGGGATGAATGGCCTTAAAACGCCACGCTAGCCAGGCCAAGTTTGTCAACTAATTTCGTTGAATCACAAATCTGCAAAGATAGGCTGGACGTGCCATCGTTTGTCATTCTTGACTGATGTTGGCATGTATCGCAAATATCTATGGACGACAATATCTACTTACCAACAGGTGGACTGCATGCTCGTCTGCCGCCCGTTCTCCATAGAACATATATATATATATAAGTTTATATCAATACTAATAAGTTTTGGTGTTTTAGATTCAACTTGAAGTTAAATTATTAAATATACATTAAGTTATCAAACTTTTTTTTTCAATTATCATGCAACACCCGTTTTATCAAATGGAAATTGGGTCCAAAAAACCGGTTGGTTTGTCTTATAGGCCCAGAAATAGGTACATATATTGATTTTTCCCGCAATTCGAAGTTGCTAAAACTGCGTGGTAGAATATGGGCTTAAATACTCACAATTATAAAGAAAACGCCGTGTCCTTTGTAGGCTGTTATCAAATACCTACAAAGGTAAACAAAGTTATTGCGACAAAAATAGAGAAGATATTAAAATTAACTCCGTTAAATCGCGAGACGAGATATTTTAATTGTACCTCATTTTCTCCACACTTATTTACATATCGGACGTTCAAATTAATATTCAAATAGGTAGCAGTCTAATACACGGGGTAATTACTTATTACTTGAACAATTCTTAAGCAAACAATAAAAATTTGATGCATAATTTGAGTGGAAGATAAGGAGGACCGGTGTTTACAAAGCGGGAACTTGAATTATAAATGGCTTCAGATCCAGGTATTAATTCCTCGTTTGTTGGACCCGCGAAGAGCCTATTTTTCTGAAGGCAACGCCATAGGGTTAATTGTAACGAGGAAAGCGTCTATGGGACAGTGAAAGTATGGAGTAGGTAATAAATAACTCACAATAAGAAGTATTATTAAGAAATATTAACAATATACTGTTAATAAATAACAATATTTATACAGCATTGGCCAACCGAGCGTTTGTACGATCACAAACTTTTTTGCGTTCGTAAACGAGTTATTAGGATAAATTTAAAGTTTACTTAATATTCAAATTAATATTCAAATAGGTAGCAGTCTAATACACGGGGTAATTACTTATTACTTGAACAATTCTTAAGCAAACAATAAAAATTTGATGCATAATTTGAGTGGAAGATAAGGAGGACCGGTGTTTACAAAGCGGGAACTTGAATTATAAATGGCTTCAGATCCAGGTATTAATTCCTCGTTTGTTGGACCCGCGAAGAGCCTATTTTTCTGAAGGCAACGCCATAGGGTTAATTGTAACGAGGAAAGCGTCTATGGGACAGTGAAAGTATGGAGTAGGTAATAAATAACTCACAATAAGAAGTATTATTAAGAAATATTAACAATATACTGTTAATAAATAACAATATTTATACAGCATTGGCCAACCGAGCGTTTGTACGATCACAAACTTTTTTGCGTTCGTAAACGAGTTATTAGGATAAATTTAAAGTTTACTTTCGTTGATCTACTCGTAACTAACTGAACGAATAGGTTTGTTCTACAACGTTATATTTGCAGTTGGCGCTACCTAACCGCTTATTGAATACGTTGATAATGAGCTGCAAAGATGTTTGTATTTGTGCTAACACTCGAATATACTTTCCTGCAAACTGCAGAAAAGTAGGTAGGGATGAGACACAACAGAACCGAACTTGAAACTCTCCATGCATTAAAATTCTACGAGCATTGAAACTTTATACTTAGGCGATTGTAGTTAGAACTTCATATACATTCATATATACACATAGGTATATACATTCATATTATTTGTGCACATGTAATAACTATTTGTATGCAATAAAGAGTATTTATTATTATTATTACATTTGAAATTAATAATTTTACATAATTGGTACCTTTTTGTTTCTTTTTTCTCGATGAAATGTTCTTTTCTGAATTTTATTTTATAGCTTGCTTGTGCTTTGCTTATCCAATCAGATTAGGACAATCAGACAGTCAACGTAAAATGTGACTCTACCAACACTGTCTATCTATTTGGATCACTATACCACATCCGTAGTTTTTCCCAACCATTTTACGAAATCCACTACAGTGATATCGACGAGACATGAGTTTTGCGTTTATGTAAGTGCACACTGATACTGTACAGTGCGAACCATTTCGACAATCAGATTGGACAAATCGGCAACACAAATGCAGTGCTCATGTCTCGTTGCGACAATCGGTTTGGACAATTCGGCGCCCACTCACACAGATGCAAAGCTCATGGCTCGTTGATGTCACTGTACTAAATCTTTAAAATATTGACGGCAAATCCGGGGGTATAATACCTACCACCGTTTGTTATTTTGCACTGATGTTGGTATGTATCGTGTCTATGGACGACTCTAGAACGAAGGTGGCGGACGAGCAGCCAGTCCAGCTGGTTATAAGTGGATACTGTAGCCCATGAACATCCAAGATACATGCCAACAGCAGTGCAGAATGACAAACGTTGCCACGGTCCCGAATGCGCTGCCTAATTTTGAAGATTTAGGAATGGACTTGAAGAAAGTGTTGGGGATACATTCATTGTTATATTATATTCACCTTCCTTCTATAAAAAAATAAATATTTCATAATGAGACACATTATGAAATATTTATTTTTACCATATTTATTCAGCTCAGTAAAAATGTTTTACCCTAGTAACCTACTCCATCAAAACGTATTCCAATCCAACACTCACGGTCAGCTAACAATGTGAAAAAATGCTAAGTATAAAAATACTTCATTAAACCAACTTTTATCTGCCATGTTAATCAATGGGCGTGGGCTAGTCAAATCTGATTGGAGATTGAGAAATGTTATAAGTATTTTCTCAACAACCGAAAATTATATCCTACGCCAGATGTTATAAGGTTGAATTTTAAATTTGCGAGTTATTAGATGCTCCGTTTGCTACATCACGATACAACATTCTAAGCAAACTAGAGTTTTATAATACCGACAGTAGATTTATTGGTACATCCTAACGCAATTAATTTGGAATTAAGATGTTGGAATATTGAATGCCTCCGCCGCTGTTGTAGCCATTTTTCATTTAATTATTTTAATTGTCCCTTTACTTGATAAGAAACTTTATAAAAACCTATTTTTTGTAATTAAAATGAAAAATTGGAACTTGTTAACGGAAAATGGATTTTGATAAATTTTTAATTAGGTCATAATTTAGAGTTTTAAAGCAATAAATATATGTAACAATAAGTTTTTATTCATAACTACGTAAGAGATAAGATCTGTTCGGTTCGCGTGAGCCCGTTTTCAATTTGCCGCGGCGTAGTTGTTGAAAAATAATTAAAAATGCAATTAAAATCCACCATAAATCCGTCAGCCGGCCGGCCCCGCCTAGCGCGTAAACAAACTCAAAGTTAATACCCAACTTTAAATATACAAATCGTTATATTGTTTTAGTGGAATCACATATTGGCTCCTGAATATAATTGTTTTGTTGCTGCCGCGACATCGGATTACACCGTTTCGCAATAACATCTTTGTTACAATTATGATGAACAATTAAATCATTAAAGAAAATATTATTATTAATAAACTACATATATGTTCATACTTCGAAGTTGAAAAGGAAGAGTCATAATTTATAGCAACAGCCAAAAAACCGTTATTTATACAATAACAAACAGTAAAATGATAATAAAACAGTATAATGGTAACAGTAGCGTATAATTTGACAATACGCAAAAAAGCACTCCAATAGGACAGTTCAGGTACAAATAGATAACAGTAGTGAAACGACGCGGTGGGGCACGAATGAAATTCGTGAAAGGTTTTAAAAAATACACATTATAATATATACTTTAGAACTATAATATCTTTACTAGAAACAATATAAAAAACAGTGTAATAATATACGGCGATATATACCTATAGAACGTCGTAAGTAAGAAAGATACAGGTCTGCTGGAAGTAATCTCCACAGACGATAAGTTTGCCTTTATTTCATGTTGTGTGTAGATTACATTATAAAAAAAAATACAATTGCCTGTTGTTCATTGGCCGCCGCGCGCCGGCGAAAAGTTCCATCGGTCGTTTCCAACTTTCAGTGTACTCGTAGCTTTCAATGTTCCTTCTCATTCATGATATACCTACGATATAATATCGCCGGTTACTGTAGGTACACAACTAATAATTTATTAGTATGTGCTCTTATTTACTATCTAAAGAAAACCACAAGGTGAAAACCACGAGCTACTTATTTTTCTATTTTTATCCGACTACGGCGGAGGTAAAAAGGAAGGGTTATTATGATTTACGAAATTTCAGCTCAACATTAATAGAAAATGCCTTTTAAGTAAGTACGATAATTTTAAGTATGATTACTTACTAGATTACTAGTAGTTATTTTCCACGGATTTCACTAGTCGTGCAATATCGACAGCCACGTCTTAACTGAATTAATAGATTTAATACCATCAGCCTCGGTGAAAACATTCAACGGGGACTATGGCACAGTATAATTCCCATCATCCCCGGTAACGAAAAAAAAGATGTAACCAAATTTTAATTTATTTATAAGAACCTTTCGATTGGTATTATCAAGTCAAATATCTATAAATAGCAATCATACATGTACTACCTATTATTAGATTACTGCACTTGAACATAATTAAATGAACTGTACGTTACACCCTTTTTTCGTTACCAGGGATGATGTGGGAATTGTACTGTGTGCGGTCGGTATCGCATGTGGTTCGGTAGTGAGTGAGATATGCCAGAGCCCATTCCCATTCCATCTTATTCTATTCCTCCCCATTTTCCCAACCTGTTCTCCAAATCCATACCTTAATCTTCGAAGGTAGACAGCGCATCCGGGGGTTTGTCATTCTGGGCTGAAGTTGGCATGTACCGCGGATGACCATGAACGACAGTAACCACTTACCACCAGGTGGACTGTATGCTCGTCTGCCAACATCCCCTTCCTCCGATATTTTTTTTTTCAATATCCCTGTTGTGTTTTCCGGGGAGAATGACATTTGTCCCATCGCCTCCGGTAGCGAGGACGGGCTAATGGGACCGATGGGAACTAGACTGTGGGAACTTATTCAAAGTAAGACACTTTAGACTTTACGATACACGACGGTGTAACAGTTACTAGTTAAACTGAATGACGATTATAAAGTAAAGAATTGGCAATCAAATTAATTTCCCAGCGTTTATCTATCTCTTTTAGAGCTTGTAAGTGTGAAAGAGATACGAATCTCGGAGAATTGTATGGCAGGTTTTTATCGTTTATGATACAACTGGTGTTCCTTTCTAAGTGGCAGGTGTGTTTAAGAACGTCAAATTGTCCAATTAGTACTGAATCTTATAAAGGGTCCGTGTATTGTTTGGTTGTTTTGCGCTTAGCAATTAGCATCTTAATGGAGTTTGCCTAGCTACCTTACCACGAAGGCACACCTCTGTAGCAGCATAGAATACAAATTAGTATCGCCAAGAAATTTGAATCATAATAATTGCTAGACATAATGTACCTACTTCAGGAAGTCTTCGACTTCTTAATATATGTAGTCTAATATAATTAATTTACTTTCTATGCAATGTTAAGTCAGGAGATGATTGAGATGACATATCCTTATAGGACAATAGTCCCTATATAAAAAAAGGATTTAAAATAATATCCTTCTTTCTAGATTTTACTCTGGATGTGTCGTATACATTAATTATAGGAAAATTGATGACAATTTTGGATGTATAACAATCAACATATTGATCAAAAACGTCACATTATAAACGTCTTTGAACTCAATGGCATTTTCACTAAACTTACAACAAGTGAAATGTCATTTATCTGAAGAATCATTAAAATATGCTTTATGAATTCGTTAGTGTTTATACATATGAGTATATGTTATACCCGGTGAAACAAGACACGATTGGTTGGTGAAAGGGAGATGAATTTAAATAAAATTTTCTAGGTCTGTTGTATTCTCTATGGACTGCGCTTGCTTTTCCGCATTTCCGTGTTGTGAAAGAGGACGAGAGCTTGGCAGCGCGCCATAAACCCTTTACCACTGCAGATGCCCAGCGGCGACGATACACAATTATACCATGAGGTTTGCCGTTTGTATGACTGCCAAAGTTAAAATTGAAAAACCATATGTACTCAAAAGTCTAAAGTAATCTTATTACAGATGTGTGGGTGTCTACATATATGACACGGAGCCTTATAGACAAATAAATAAGCAAAAATAAACGACATTTTATTAATCAGTTTTAATAATAGACAACGCTCCATATAACAATAAAATTGTTGAAAGACCTCCAAATTCCAACGGCACCAAACAATGATAAATTATTGGCTTAACAAACACCATATTTCATTTGAAGTCAATTGAAAAAAGCCTTAGTTATATGAAATTCTTCTTCGTTTTTTTTATTCTTCTTTTTAAGGAACTTTTATGCCTTGGCACATGTCGGTTCCATCATACCCTAATATATTCTTCATTTACTCTCGTTTTTATTCTAATCATAATAGCTTATTCTTCAACATAAAGAAATTCACCGAGTATTTCGTAGACAAAATTCTTGCAAAACATCGCTACTCCGTATTGAAATTACCGCCTTACCACCCTGAACTTAATCCGATAGAAAATATATGCTCACAACTTAAAGGTTACGTTGCTAAAAATAATGTTGACATGAATAAGCTACAAAAATTTGTTATTGGAAAAAGAAAAAATGATTGGTGTAGACGAATGGAAAAAAGTTTGTGAGCAGGCCATGAGATGTGAAAACGAATACCGCAGCAATGAAGACCCTTTTGATCACCCTTTTGCAAGGTCAGCGGCGCGCCCGCATACCCTCTGGTGTTGCAGATGTTCATGGGAGGCGGTAACACTTACCATCACGTGGGACCGCTTGCTCGTCCGCCCACTAGTCTATAAAAAAAAACACATTGATAGTTTTATAATAAATGCTAATAAAAGTTCTGAGGCTGTGGCTGAGAACAATGAATGCGGAAGTGAAATAGACAAAGAGAGACGTATTGAAAATGATATTTTTTACAGAACTAGTTTTTCTCCTGCGGCTTCGCTCGCAAGTTTCAAGTTAATAGCACCATTAATATTTTTCCATACAAATTTTGACACCCCCGTTTAGTTATTTTATATGTCACCTGGACATGAAATTTAACATATAGACATGTTAAATTTCATGTCCAGGTGACATGTCCCATAGAATAGGTATATGTAAATTGTTCACTTAAAATAAAAAGGTGAACTTATTTCATAATTGTTTAATACGGCTGATTTTAATTTTTACTTTGATGAACTTCAGACATTGTTAAAAAATAACAGTAGAGTAACTCCAGATCAGTCATTTAGTTATATAGTAAACATAATATTTATTAAGCATTGGCCAACCGAGCCAAAAAATAGTTTGTAATACGAGTATATTCATATTAAAAACATTTTTTGCGTTATAAAAGAGTTTTAGTTGTGACTATAAACGTTCATATTCGTTGCTTTAATAGCATCTGAATAAACAGGTTGCAGTTTTGCAATGTTTTGCATAATTTTTTCCAGCTTATTATAAATTTATTCAACAGGCAGCTAGCTAGGTAACACCAACCACATTTACAATGTTGTATTGCAGTACAAATCTGTTCTTTCGGCCAGACTTGGGAGTAACATGAACGTATAAGTCACCAAGTCGGACCACGAGAAAACAGCCTAAATTTTCACAACTAATTTGCAGAATTAATGATAATGCCCTAAAATAGGTTTCCAACAAAAACATACAAAGTAAAATTAAGTCTCTCGTAATTTGGGTTTGAAATTAAACTATTTTTGCTTTATTTTCACATTTTATTCAAATGAACTATGTCATACAAAATTTCGTCGCAAAAAATACAACCTAAATTCTACTTTAATTGAATACTTACTCGTTATTTTCATAAGTGGCGCGTCGCTCTTCAGATAAAACGCTTAACGTGTACGTCACATGTCAGAAAAGAAGTCTCGTATCACATTGAAAAGACGAGAAACACAAATAACATTAAATATCAGATACATAAATACTATTAGGAGAGATGTGCTAATGCAAAAGTAATGGCTAATACATCACAACACACTCGTATAGAATAAACTGTCGTTCAATCATAAGTCATATATTTCAACTACATACCTTCTGAAGAAAATTATAAATATAATCTTTTAAAATATACAGGTTGTGTTAGATATGAAATTTTTGTACTTTGTATTGTATTTAAGAAATATGTACCTATAACAACGGACGAAAGGACAAAATGTATGGATGTCGTATCAACGTACCAACAAACAGAAATATTAGTGACAATGTCTTTGTTATGATCTACCCTACTTGTCATAAGTAATTAAAACTATAATTGCTTGTAACAATCGATATAACTGCTAATAATATGAAGCGCGTTGGTACATGCTGATTCTTTTAAAACCCATCGTCGTTTGCAATAATTGAAAAAAAAATTGCAATATCACGAGTAGAATCCAAGATTTGAATTTTCAGGAATGGAATACATTTAACCAGTCCTGCATTAAAAAAATTGCTATAGTCTACTTGTACACAGACGCCCATTTGTATAGTTTGAATTTTAGCCCTTTAATGTTTTTTAACGTCGTCGTACCTGTACTACAATATCATTTCAAAATGGTGTCAATATTTGTCATATATTAGATTGAACTCGAATTAATTGTCGTACATCACAAGGAGTCACAACACATACACATACAAATTAAGCAGACATAGTGTTGGATTCCAACATAAAAATTAATAATTAATTTAATTTGTAAGAGTGGCAACACTGGGCCTGGCTCGTCGTTCTTTTGTTTTTGTAAAACAAGTGAACTACCCTTTACTCACGCTTGTTTCTGTATGCATCGTTGACAATACACGCTTTTAAAACGTTCTAGCGAATTTCATTTCTCGGTTCTCTCCAGCCCCTCAGTCTACTTCTACTACAAAATAAACATTGGTCCTTCGAGCCGGATTTGAACCAGCGACCTATGGATTTACAGTCGAAAGAGCAGCTCTGCAAGCTTCTAGACCTGGGGGGGTTCCAACTTCATAAGTGGTCTTCCAATAGAGTTGAGGTTTTGCACGACATTCCACAAGACAATCAATATTTTGATGAGATCGATTTGCAAAAAGATAGCGTTTACATAAAAACATTAGGCATAAACTATGATATAAAGTCTGACGCTTTTACGCTTTCTGCACCTAAAACTGGCGAAAAAATTCCAGAGACCAAACGCGAAGTGCTTAGCTTCATCAGTAAATTTTACGATCCGCTAGGCCTAGCTGGTCCGCTGGTCGTAAGTGCTAAGGTCATTATGCAAAAGCTCTGGGAAGCTCGTTTGGAATGGGACGCATGCCTCAGTGATGAATTAAAACATCTTTGGCATGAGTTCTACGAAAGCTTAACAGTCATGAAGCCTATTAGTTTGAAGCGTTATGTCAATTTGCAAAACGCTGCTTGGTTGCAATTGATTGGCTTCGCCGATGCGTCAAGTTCCACTGCCTATGGCTGTTGTGTATACTTGCGAGTGGTTGGTTTGGCGGGTAATGTGAAAGTTTCTTTACTTTGCTCTAAATCTCGAGTCAATCCTCTTAATCAAAGACTTACAGTACCGAGGCTTGAGCTTAATGCTGCTTTATTGCTTGCAAAGCTTGTCAAGAGAGTGCACGATACTTTGTCATTAAAAAGGTCGATAAATAGCACAATTTTATATTCAGACTCTCAAATTGTTTTGGCATGGATCAAAACAAACATAACAAAACTGAACACCTATGTGGCAAACAGAGTAAGTGAGATTTCACAGCTTGCAGAAGGCTGCCATTGGTCTTATGTAAGTACTAACGAAAACCCAGCTGACTGTCTCAGCAGAGGTGTTTTACCACACGAATTGGAGCAGCATCGGCTTTGGTGGACCGCGCCGCAATTTCTTCATAACAGTGAGTACAAGGTTCCTCAAGTTGAGTGCCTTCACCCGACCTTCCCGAGGTAAAGAAGGACTCCGATTCCGGGCTCCCAAATGCGATGATTTACACTGTTCCTTCTAAGGCTGAGCTATGTCTTGATTTTCTGGATAGGTATTCAGATATAAATAAACTGCAGAGGGTTCTTGCGTACGTTTTGCGTTTCTGTCGTAATGCTCGCACAAAACAAGGTAAAACCAAACATAACTTCATTACGAGTTATGAATTAAAAGAATCGTTGTCAATAATAATAAAATATGAGCAGCAAAAATTTATGAAAGATGAGATAAATTCATTGCAATCTAAAAATGTTGCAAAAAATAACTTGAAAGCTTTGTATCCATTCATAGATGACAAAGGTTTGATTAGAGTAGGCGGTCGTTTACACAATGCTAACATACCATACTCTCAAAAACATCAAATCTTACTGCCTAAAGGTTCGCGTATTACTGAGCTGATAATAAAGCGCGAGCATGAAAGGAACCTTCACGCAGGACAAAGACTGGTTCTTGCATCTTTGAATCAAAATTACTGGCTCGTAAATGGTATAAGAGAAATTAAAAAGGTTATACATAAATGTATCATATGTTGGAAGCTAAAAAAGAATGTATCAGAACAACTTATGGGTTCTTTGCCACATGATAGGGTAAATGCATGTCGCCCATTTCAAAAAGTAGGTATTGATTTTGCCGGTCCTATAACGGTAAAACAATCTTCCATCAGACGATCGGTAGTATCATCCGGTTATATTTGTGTCTTTGTATGTTTTGTGACAAAGGCATTGCATTTAGAACTTTGTTCTGATATTAAAACAGACACTTTTATTGCAGGCCTCAATCGCTTCATTTCACGTCGCGGTCTTCCTACAGAAATTTATTGTGATAATGCATCGACCTTTAAGTGTGCTAAGACTAAACTGAATGATTGTTTTAAATTGCAGAATTCCAGAGAACACCAAACACAGGTGCAAGCCTATGCTTCACAAAAGGCCATTAAGTTCCATTTTATTCCATGCTATTCACCCATTTTTGGTGGGCTCTGGGAAGCTTCAGTAAAAAGTGTAAAATACCACTTAAAACGAGTTGTACAAAAGTCATTACTAACTTACGAACAACTCAATACAGTTTTATGTAGGATTGAAGCAGTGCTAAACAGTAGGCCTTTAATTCCATTATCAAATGATGTTAATGATCTTTCCTATTTATCCCCTGGTCATTTTTTGATTGGCACAGCTTTAAATTCGTATCCAGAACAAGATTTCTCTGGAATACCTGAAAATAGACTTAGATTTTGGAAAATATGTACTAGCATGCAACAGACTTTCTGGAAAATTTGGTATAAGCATTATTTGAATGTTCTTCAATCTAGACCCAAATGGAGGAATGTAACACCTAATATAGAAGTAGGTACTCTTGTAATATTACGTGAAAACAATGCAGCACCGATGTATTGGCCCATGGCAAGAGTGGTCAAAGTATTTCCAGGCTCAGATAATATTGTCCGAGCAGTAGAAGTTAAAACAGCAAACGGACGTACCCATACCAGGTCCATCACACGGGTGTGTGCATTGCCTATAGATAATAATGACAAATAAGTTAGTATTTTTATTTACATGTTAAAACCCAACAATTTAAACAAAATGTTCTCTGCAATTTTCTCTGGCTGGCTTACTTGTATATTTTACATGTAGGCATACTTAAATGTTTTTACACACCGAGCGGTAATTGGGTTGTCATTGTTTGACAATATGAATATAATTGTAAGTTTATTGGATAAGATAATATAAGATAAAGTAGATAATGTAAGTTTGTAGGCCACTAAATTTTCACTAAAAACAAGTTTCAAGATTTTTGTTTTGTCTGAGATTTCGGTTTCAGTTATTACATTTTCTGGCCGCAACATGTTGGATTCCAACATAAAAATTAATAATTAATTTAATTTGTAAGAGTGGCAACACTGGGCCTGGCTCGTCGTTCTTTTGTTTTTGTAAAACAAGTGAACTACCCTTTACTCACGCTTGTTTCTGTATGCATCGTTGACAATACACGCTTTTAAAACGTTCTAGCGAATTTCATTTCTCGGTTCTCTCCAGCCCCTCAGTCTACTTCTACTACAAAATAAACACATAGATAAAAACCTTTCTACCAAAGAACTATCAAATTGTGTCGATTTTTATTGTGTCAAATGAGTGTCCGCTTGTGTACAAAATATAAAAAATCTAATTATGTCATATCCTTCAAGCAATTAATACTCTACAAACTGACGAGATAAATTAAATAATTTCAGGTAAATTTAAAAATCAGGGAAGAATTAAACATTATCAATATATATGTATGTATTATTTGTAGGTTGTTTTTTTTATAGAATACTACATACTTAGCCTGGATAGGTCATCGAAATGTATGCTTATGAGAGATCAATGATCTACTGATACTTATATCTCATTTAAAACATTGGCCAACCCAGAATTGGCACGATTTCAAACTTCCATTGCGTTCGTAAACATGTTGTAATGATGAATTTGACGTTTATATTCGTTCCTCTAACTCAGGGTTTCTTATCCTGGGGTCCATGGACACCAGAGGGGTCTGTGGCAGGAGTGCTGGGGGTCCATGTCAGATATGAAGACAATAAATACTCCGCGTGATCCATCTAAAAATGTAGGTAGGTACGTATCACTCGCTCGGTTGTCACCGCTACGCAGTGGAGGAGCTACGTCTCACTAACAAACAGTCACGCGCTAATCTTTACTTTCTCTGTGGTAATAAATAAAAGTATTTTTTTTGAAAATGCCTTGTTTTCTTTCCCTACAATTAAGTTTGGAAGGGGTTCGTCAGATTTTTGAAATTTTGAAAGTGATCCGTGACTACAAAAAGGTTAAGAAACCCTGCTCTAACTGAAAGAGCAAGTTTGTTGTACAACGTTGTATTTGCAGTTGGCGCTATCTAGCCGCCTATTGAATAAGTTGATAAGAAGCAGCAAATGAGTTTGTTATTTGTTCGAGCACTCAACTGGCTAATATTATACCACGTGTCACGATTTACGAAAATGTACGAGTATTATATTGCATACTTGCAATATAATACTCTTATTGCATTAAAAAGTTATTTATAAGAGTACAAATATTTTTCTGGATGGACAATAAAAACAAATTCGTGCACTTTTAACTAAACCAACGAAAGAAAAATTTCACTCAATTTCTGCTTAATTATAACATGCCTTTTCCGTCCCTTGATAAATTGATAGGCTTTAAAGCGTGATTGCCCGAAACGACTGAATTCATTACATTTGGTTATAAGTTTATAAGAGATGCCGCAATCAAAATAATTGCAAACACATTGCCAATTTAAAAATAATTCCCACTTTAATCGGCGACAGGTTAGATTTTATTTGATTTTGACTATGTCACGTATGGTAAAAACTTGCTTACATCTTGCCATTAATGTTTAGCCAGCTTCGAAATGAATGCACGCCACGGCCTAGTATGATTATTATATACGATTTGGGCACGATGGGTACTTAACCCAGCAAAACCTAGCACATCGTGAATTAGAATGAGATCGATGGCAGCAAAGTAAAAACGGGCATATGTAAAAATGACATTTTAAATGCAGTTTGAAAGAAAAACTTTGCCATTTTTTATGTACCACTGAATCAGATAGACTAAAATTATTACCATGTTTATTTTAGAAAATTTATATTAGTGAATATTCAAAAGAAATTAACAAACGAAAGTTCGGCACACAAAATTAAGCCGAAATTCCTTCAAATATTCACTAATAAGATAGTTGCTAATCAAACCTAATAAAGTCTAATTGGTTATGGTAAAGATATTAGCATGGGCGTAGCCACGGTGGGGCAGGTTGGGGCGCTTGCCCCCTCCCTGCCATAGGGAAGAATAAATAACAGACTTTCTGCATTACACTACCTCTCATGTCCGGTGACTCTTAAAAGGCCAATAAGTCCACAAGAATTTAGACATTCCGAACAAAAACAATACACTACCTTTATTTAAATTATAAGAAAATTGTTTGCTTTGTGCCACCCTCGATAAAATTGATTACTTAGACGTTAGGATTCCCGATTGGATGGGAGTGGCAGCAGAAAGACGACAAAACCATAGTAAAAAAGGTAAAAAAGGATATATCTTTCAATATTGTCGCATTTTGAACACACATAGTTATATAGAACTCTATATAGCAAAGAAAATTGAAATGAAATTAAAAAATCTTGGGCAGTTTTTAATCAGTCATTTTAATTACAAAATCATATTTTAATAAAAGAAACAAACATGATACTTAATTTTCATATTTCATATTTCTCCATATTTCAGTTTGTGTTAAATTTCATAGTTACTACAATTTCAATAATTTCAACATTAATTAAGCGATTCGTGCTCATGCATCATTAGGTATAAAATAAACAAGTATCAAGATTTTTACTTATTACAAAGCGTTTTACTCCTTTCGGCTATCGATATATAATTAGAACTATCGATCGACTATCGATGTAGAATTGGAACTATCGATCGACTATCGATGTAGAATTAGAACTATCGATCGACTATCGATGTAGAAATTTATACGAAAAGTATAGGTCAATCGAGCGTTCACACAAATACAAACAACTTTGCAGTTCATAATCAACTGACTCAACAAGCTTTTATGTAGGGCTAACCGCAAATACAACGTTGTAGAACAAACCTATTCATTCTGTTAGAACAACGAAATCGAACTTCAAATTCGTCGCAATAATTCGTTTACGAACACAAAAAAAAACGTTTATAATCGTACAAAGCTCGGTTGGCCAATGCTGTAACGCAGTTAAGGCTGATTGGCTGCGGCGGCGGTGGCAGCAGCGACGCTTGCGTTTGTGATTGGTGGAAGAGGAAGTAGAAGATCGGCGAGACGACCAGCTTCACGTAGTCCTGAGAGGAAGGCACCGTGAACTGTCGCTGGGTAGTTGCGCATTGTATGTTCACCTACATGTAAAAAATAAAAAATTAAATACTTATAGCAAAATGTAGATGAGTCAGATGGGCTAGCCGAAAAAGTGAATTGTAGGAAAAGGATTGGTAAAGTAAATCAGAACTCTTGCCTGTAATGTGTTTACTGTTCACATCAGTGTTTCTTAACCGGGGCCCCCAGAGTCAGAGGGCGTTTTGGAGATCTGGCGGGGCGTTTTTAAACTTTTAGCATTTAGGGGACGCTGCAGAAGTTCGAATGGGCATTGTGTCAATATAGAAAAACATAGTATGCTCATTTGCTCAATTGTTGCGTACACTGCACACATAACCATTGTAAATAATTGTGTACACGTCACATGAAAGAGAGAGAGACGCGCTCCTCTACGTCCCGCTGACACCTATAATTTGTACTCTGCGCAGCTACACGCGCCTATGTTCAGAGTCTCAGAGAGGCCATTAAGTTTGGTGCCGATTGTAATGCACATTAGTCATCTCTGTCAGTTCGTTGAGACGGTCGCGTTCATTCCTCAGCATTAGTGTATCAGAGTTCTTCTCTATTAAAATTATTTCTTCATAAATTGGTCCTTACCTATTTCAAGATATCAGCCAAACAGAAAAGGTGCCAACAATATTCTGATGACTATTTAAAATTTGGTTTTGTTCCATCTCCTACAAATTAACAATTGCCAACGTGTTTACTTTGTGACAAGAATAATAAAGACATATTATACTTTCAAGGACTTAAGAAAAGACTTGAAATGTTTTTAAGAAGATTTCAAGTCGGAATGATAAAGGACTAATGGTACCTTATGAAATAGCACAATATATTGCAAATATAGGCACCACATATCTACGGAGAAAAATTAATACTAAAAGCTATACGTGTGAATACATACACGTATAGAATACATTAATATAATACGTGAATACATTAATGAATATTAATAATATGATCGGGCAAAGCTAGCAAGAGATTCTTTCTTCAGTCTCATTGAGCCATTGTATCATTATACAGTTTCAAAAAGAATTGATGAGATGGCAAGTGATATCGAAATTCAACTATGTAATGAACTACAGTCCAACGAATTTTCTTTACAATTGGATGAGAGTACTCTGCGAGATAATGAATCTCTACTACTTGCTTATGTACGATTTGTGAAGAATGAAACAATTGTTGAAGAAATGCTATTTGCAAAATTACTTACTACTAACACGACTGGTGCATCAGTATTTGAAACCCTTGAAAACTTTATCGCCGAAAAAAATATTCCCTTTACTAATGTGATTGCTTGTGCTACTGATGGAGCACCGTCTATGGTTGGTCGACATCGTGGTTTTTTATCAAGATTGAAAAATGTGGCACCAAATGTTTTAACAATTCACTGCATCATTCACCGTCAACATTTAGTCGCAAAAAATCTTAGCGGAAGACTTCACAAATCGATGAGTATTGTTATAAATGTTATCAATAAAATAAAGTCCCATCCCTTGAATGATAAATTATTCCGTCAACTGTGTAAAGTAAATGATGAAGAATTCGAAAGACTTATCTTACATACAGAAGTAAGATGGTTATCCAAAGGAAATTGTTTAAAAAGGTTTTATGCACTATTTGATATAATTGTGGAGTTATTGGATGTAAACAATGAAAACATATGCAGTGAATTGAAATATTATTGATATATTCGAAATTCGAATTGATATATTCGAAAAGATGAATGAAAATCTCCTGAATCTTCAAGGAAACAATATCAGCCTTATTATAGCCAAAGGAGTTGTATTGAGCTTTATCAACAAACTCAAATTATATAAAAATAATCTTTGTCGGCGAAAATACCATCAGTTTCCTTCTTTACAACAATTAAAAGAAGATACGCTCAAGGATACTGATTTGGAAACATACTGTAACCACATTGACGCCACTGACGTAAACTTTACATCAACCATAGCGTCATTTACTGAGGTCATTGCGAATTACATTAGTGAACATTCCTGACAGAAGACTATACTTGTGAATCGCCTTAGCGATAAGGCCAACGATTGTACTACTAACTACTTGTATTTTTGTGTTCACTTCTGTACATTTGGTGTACAACAAAGTAAACTATCTCTCTATCTATTAGTGGCAACGAGCCACTTACCATCAGTGACTATCTTTGTAAACGTTTGTATATGTCATACATGCAAAAACTAAACGCACACACATAAAAATATTTCGGTCTATTTCTTCACAAAATACTTTTAAACTTTTCATACCGAAAGACGTTTGTTACAAAGGCATCTCGGACTAACCAAGATTAAGAACGTCCCCTCCAATTATACACAATTAAAATTCGCCTTAAGAACCGTCATTGTCACACCGTGCACCGGTCCTAACGAGCAAAAACCTAACTGGATAAGCGTTTACACTCGCATAACCAATCAGAAAATATCAACACTTTCATTGTTTAAGAGTTCAGTATCTCTAACCTACTGTTTTTGTGGAAAAAAGTGGTATTGAAATAGGTATATTTATTGGTGAGTGGATTACTAACTAAGTCATTCGCAAAAAGCGACTGGAAATGTGCCCAGTTTGGTATCGTATCAGTAATTAATACAACGGAATTTTTTTTAGTGTTCTAATTGTCTTTGTCGCCGGTGCAATTGTTACGAAATCCTCGTATTTGTGCTTTGGTGCACAAATAAATTAAGTCCATAATAAAACGAATTTAGACTAGTTGTAATTTTAGTATATAAAACATGCGCTCCTTGCTCACTAAAATAAATACTAGTTACTTTCATGGATATCGTTCCTCTCGCTGTAGTAATACCTAGTTATTATTTTGGCCCCACTAGACCGTTGTCCCTACCAGTGGAGATTGTCAGTGAGGACAACGGTACCAGACCATGTGCCTCCAATCTGATATTTTAGTCTAATAGAATCAATCTTATGCATTAAATTCCAACAAAAACGTTAACATTTATGACTGTTTAGTCTTATTTGTGACATTATTTGGCTTCCGTGCAGTCTATATACATAAATAAATAGAAGTATTTAGCGCTGCTGTCCATTTGAATGCAATAAATAGTTAAAGATACGACAAGGATCTCATGGTTTCGTATACTTTTTATATATAGTAATTGGTATTTTATCAGACCAGAAAAAGTACCTAAAAATAGAAGAAATAGGTAACTGTCACATAAATAAAGATTGCAGCAGACGAACACATATAACGAACACGCACACATTAACAGTGGACTGATATTGTCGTGAATATATTTCTGCGATACATATCAAGATCAGTAAGAAAGTGCCACAGCTGCGAATGCAATGATACATAATTAAGTACTATCAAACCTTAAGATTAAATTGGTACTAACCGGCAAAGAACAGCTTGTTCTCTCCAGAACTGCCAGCTATAGGAGCGGCTAGGAGATCATAATCAGTTCCTGACGATCCCACTGATACGAAGCTGTAGGAGCCTCGGGCGAAGGGGTCCGCGCGCCATCTGTACAGGAAAATAAAAGAGATGACACTATCTATGTAGGGTAGTATTTTCATACATTTTTTTTACTGGAAAGCGGCCCACATAATGGTAAGTGGTTACCGCCGTACATGGACACCTGCAACACCAGAAGGTATGCGGGTACGCCGCCGATCTTGCAAAATCCTATTCACAGCTTTCTTAAAGAACCCCATAATCGTAGCGTAATGGAAAGACCTCTGGAGACAGTACGTTCCACAGCCTATGGGTTTCTAGTTGCTTTGCATAATAGTTGCATATCAGCACAACTTTGCCACACTTACCATCACGTGGGACCGCTTGCTCATCCGCCCACTTCTCTATAAAACAAAAAGTTAATGGAATGAATTAATAAGATACTTGATCATACTTGTTTTCATTCCCACCCTATTCTATCCCATCGAATTTTCCCAACACTTTCTCCAAATCCATTTCTACATCTTTACAGGTAGGCTAAAGTTGGCATGTATCGCGGATGTCCATGGATGATACTATCCACTTACCACCAGTGGGACTAAATGCTCGTCTGCCTTCCTCTTAGAAAAACATCTAAATAATCAAGGCAAATAATCACCATAAATTAATTAGGTATAGTTAACGATTATCAATACCTCGTAACTACACACTCCTTGGGCTGCGGTACAGCAGCATGACCGAAGATGCTCTTCAACACAGCTATGCACCGACCAACAATGACGTCATCAGTGACGTTCTCCATTACTGCAGCCGCTTCGCCGGCCACCAGTGCGAGTAACACCGGAGCAGAATACAAGTTCCAGAAGAGGAAGAGCTCTCCTGTAAAAATGGCCATGATTTTTGACTCTGATTGAAGTAAAACGGTGTCACGCCACACTACCACCTAGTATGTTTTCATTTATTTATTTAATAATGTATTGCACCTCAAATACCTAGAAATAAATAACAGGAAGAAACAGAAAGCATGTACAAAAGGCAAGCTTATCTCCTGCGGAGATTTCTTCCACTTTCGGTTATATTATTATGTCTCCAAGTGCCAAGTACATGGGGATGGTGCTCGCTGCATTCTCACTGCCGCTAGGTGCACTAGACAGTCCCAGTGAACTCCTCTCACAAAAGACTACCGTAAATGTACTGCATATTCCACTTTATCCTATTCCCCCAATATATTGTATGTGTTTCGGTAGTGAGCGAGATATATTCCGTCCAATCCCTTCCCATTTTTTTAACCCTTTTTCCAAATCCATTCATTAATCTCGAAAGGTACACAGCGCATGTGGGGGCGTGCCAATGTTTGTCATTCCGAACTTATGTTGACATGTATCGCGGATGTCGTCGGCGACAGTATTCACTTACCACCAGGTGGACTGTCTCTTCATCTGCCACCTTCTTTCTATATAAAGATGCGGATAGATTATTGCGGTGTGATCACTATCAAAAGTTGACTTTCAACAACCCTTTTATAATAAGGATACCCTACTATCTTTATTCCAGTTCTTTAGAAAAAATTGGGAAGTATAGAAAACACGAAAAAATTCATTGTGAAATCAAGGACCTTTTGTGTATAAGCAAATCTGAGGCAAAAATCTTCCACTTCCATTATTGTCATATGATACTAAGGGTCAATGTCATGTCTCAGGTCTCACTTGACCAATATTTCCAAATAAAGCTATTATTCTTTGAACACAACACAATATTTCTACAACAGCACATGTACTCGTATGTGGGCTAAGTGGCTTAGCCTTTGTTCATCAAACGACAAATAGGTCCATGCCTATACGTCCCTGTTTACTAGTTTCAAAGCTTTGTTCCAGACATCACAGCCCTACAATGAAACTAGTATTTTCCTATGTTTAATCTCAAGAGTATTTGAACAAAGCGTAGTAGGAGCACGTGTACCCTAATTGTTATAGAAAATATTACGAGTAGGTTAAAATGTGAACGACCTCAAGGCCTTTTTGAACATTCACTTATAATATTACCTAGAATTATACAAACGTAGGAATACATTCGATAAGGATATAAACTATGGAAATTAAGTCTCCGATTGTTGTTGATATTTAAGAGAGCGCTGCGGTGGGTGCATGTTCTCACATAACTCTTCAAGCGGTATCGGACTGTAGCAGCACATCAGATAGGCGCTTGAACACGAAGTGGCCCGAAAACGTTAAATTGGCCACGATTTAAAAAAATCAAGGACCGCTGTACATTGTTCCGGGATTCTCAGCAAACGTGTGGTCTTAATGAAGTTAGCACACAACAAAGAGTTGAGGAGGTGAACTGAAACAGAATGTAAAAATGCTTGTCTTGCCTCGTTGAAGTGATTTATCGCGGGAGGCTCCCCTCGGGGCACCTCGCCTACTAATTATTCAACTTTTAATCCTTATCGCGACCACCGCTGTTTCTACTTTTTACTCTATTTACACTCGGATATGATTTACAAGTATGAGGATCCTCTTCGCCTTATAAGTAAATATCTCAATTTGCTGGGATTCAGTGCTGACACTCCATAAATATTGATGTATCGAATTAGAATACTAAGCGCTAAAGAGGTAATATGTGCGGCGATGTGAAGCTAAAATTAAAACCTAGAATATTCAAAACTGTCATAGAATACGCATGATCTACTCACTCTCGTCTGTCAACGTTTCCCCAATTAGAAATTATGAACATCGTTTTATTAATACCAACAATTTAAAATCGTTTACCAAGAAATTATAATCGGGGACTGTCCTATTTACCATTACATTGCAATATATATAGTTAAATGATTTTATTTGCTCGTATTAGTAAAATATTTTTCTAAACAAACCTCTGCTAGCAGTCGTTGTGCCAACGTGCCCAAAGAGATTGGCATTCGGGTCCCAAAAAGTGCGTTCGAAGCATAATACCACTTTGTTCAGATTCCCGTAGCCCAATCGCTTGATGGCTGCCACCTATACAACAAAGTTGCATATAGACACAATTCAAATTATGAAAAATCGTTAGATAATATACCATACCATACAATCAGCCTGTGTCTCTCGATTATTGGACATAGACCTCTCCTAAGGGACCGCCACCACACACGGTCTCGCGCTCTTCTCATTTAGCCACTGCCGGCGACATTCTTCATGTCACCAGTCCACCTGGCCGGAAGGTGTCCCACGCTACGTTTCCCGGCACGCGGTCTCCATTAGAGGACTCGCCTCTCCCATCGGTTAGATAAAATACTTTGCAATTTTGCGTCTTATCAGTGCTGTGATAGCCCAGCTATACTCCACTCACATTCGTGTCGTCGAGAGTTCAAATCCTCGACCCGTACCACAGAGTTTCTACTTAAGTATAGATTTTATAAAATTGTCACTAACTCGGCAGTGAGGGGAAAACATGAGAAAACCCGCCTGCTCCAGAAATAAACAAATATCTGGAATATGGGTATCCACCAAATCCACACCGGGCTCGAAACCCGCCAGTGATTTAATAGGGGAAGCCTACAGTGGGACATTAGATATAAGTACAAGGTCTTTTTTTTGTGTCTCCGACTGAGTAGACAGTTGTTGAAGAAGAGAGGTATGTAAACACATTCAGGTGAACTGAACATCTTTTATACTCACTTTCCAGTCAGGCAAAGGTGGATCAAACTTGATGTAATTTTGTTGATTCTGGCCGTTATTTGCCACGGCCACTTTCAAAACTCCCAGTGGTAAAGTGCTCAAAACTACATCACCTGCGAAGAGAAGATGAATTAAAACAGTGTGCAAATTTACAGCT
This sequence comes from Sesia apiformis, assembly GCA_914767545.1. Taxonomy (NCBI): domain Eukaryota; kingdom Metazoa; phylum Arthropoda; class Insecta; order Lepidoptera; family Sesiidae; genus Sesia; species Sesia apiformis. The sequence goes on from OU611958.1 coordinate 7,784,231, forward strand.
CAATCGATCCAATGGTCTCCGAGTTATCATTATCACGAAAGTTAGATTTGCCAATAGAATTTTCATCGTGAAATGTGAATGCAAGTTGTCAGAACCCGTTTCCCATTTTATCTCATCCCGAGCTATTGTTTTTCATCCCATACCATAAGTAGAGATTATCATAGAATGAAATCTCTCAATCCATTATATTCCATTTTACCCATTCTTCCCAATCTTCATTTCAAATAGTGATTCCTAAACCCCCATAAGTAGGCAGCTCATCTGTAGACGTGTTATCTTCAGGGTCTTGGCCGTCTCTTTTTTTATGTACGTTGTCATGTATTATCGCAGATGTCAATAAGCGAACAGAATCCGCTTACCATCATATGGACTGTTTATTCGCCTGACATCTTTTTTCTATAAAAAAAACGAAAAGTGAGTTATGGAATAAAATTTTATGACGGAACATGTAGAAAATTCGGCTGCATTTTTACAAAATAGTATTTGAAAATTCTACAAAAAATGTGTAGATACTATCTGTATACACACAGACGAATATCGGCCAGACAAACAGTGAGTGGTGGTGTCAATTAACGTGAAAGCGGTAGTTTGACTCTGACAAAGCTTCAGCACTCTATAGACTTAATTGAAAGCTCTTTGATTTCAGACACCAGATCTTCGGTACTGGTGGCTGAATTTTCCACTGGCTTTGAAAGTAAATAAATATTGTTTTTAAGGAAATATAGCATCACATTTTTGTACAACTGAAGAAGAGTTTCTTAAAGTGAATTAGTTCACAGTGTGAGCACGTTAAAAATAATTTGAAAAATAATAAGAGTATAAATAATAAGAGAAATCCCAATTTGCCTGTAAAAATGAGATACGAATTCGAAAGAACGGCTTAAAATATCAAAACCAAAATTGTATTCAATTATTTTTCAGGTCATGGAACTCGAAAGTTTAGCAACCTTAGAATTCTAATTTTGCTAATGAAAAATGATAAACGAGAACGAAGAAATTTTCACAGGAACAAATGTTTGGCGCAATTACAAACCAAACGATATACTGTTGTCGTCTCAGCCTCCGTGGTCTCGACTTATTGATAGGCAGTTAGTTAGTTGATAGCAGTTAGTTGATAGGCAGTTAGTTAGTTGATAGCAGTTAGTTGATAGGCAGTTAGTTAGTTGGCAGTTAGTTAGTTGGCAGTTAGTAAAGTTGTATTTAACTTTATATGACATAATAACTAATAACAAAGCCCAACTGTGTAGTATCGCCGTATAAGCTCCTGCGCTCGTGGCTAGTAAAAACTAAATAACAATACAAATACCATGTGTATTTTTCTCACGTGCGCTCGAGGCAAAAATATCTAGATACTGGCACCGCCTTTTAACACCTAACTGCCTCTTCCACAATAGACTCCGCCTGTATGCAAATGTGGCGGAAGAGCCTTAGGCGGGGGCATCGGAAGGGGCCGTGCGGAGGCGAGGTGGCAAGGGGAAGTACCGACCGCCGCCGGGTCAACAGAGGCCCGACCGTATTTTTGCGCCTCGTCAAAGTGAAATTAACGCGTTAGAATTGCAAATCATCCCGCGACAAAGAAATGACAAGGAGCCGCCGATGGCGCTGTGGATTTTTCTCATAACGCCCATTATGTGCTTTGTTTTCTTCAGTTCTCCTTAATATTGCGGGCACATGAATTTTATTTTTCAGTTTGCGTCGTCGGAAAATGCGGCCGTCAACCCAATTTGGATTAATGCCGAGGGCTAAAATCAATAACAGGCGCTTTTTAACAGCTGCTTATGACATTGGACCCTCCCAAAGCCGATGGGATGGTCGGTACACTTACGTGTGTACCATTTTTTCCATAATACTATTTTATATAACACTTTTCAAAGTATGTATATTCCTTCAATATTTTTAACGTTTCCCAGTAAGATTGGGAAACATCATTGGGATTCTTTTATAATAAATTTAGCTAAAATTGTGGTTTTACTGAGCAAATTTTCACTTACCTTTAAAAGTCAGAGGTTGGTTCGGAGCCCGTGGGTTAACTGCCTTTACGGTGACCCCAGGACCTGAGTATTGGATCTCTGTGACAGCTGTGCCTAGCCTGATGTCCAAACCCTCAGAGAGGCCGACCGGCACGCAAGAGTAGCCATTGCGAACTGTAACAAAAACAACTTATACTTATATTTACTTTCTCAATTTTATTGAGAGCGAAAATAGTTGGATAGTTAACGTTTAAGTTGCTTATCAAATCTGTTTCATATAATCGTTGGTGAACTGTGCACGATTTCAACTACCATAGCAGATATTTGTTTTCGTGTATACCTTTTTTATGTAAGATCAAAAATATAGCGTTTTACTTTAGTTTCAGTTTAAGAGACAGGTTACTGATTTTAATATTGATATTAAAAATTATCTATTATCTATTTCACCTAACCGTGTTTTTGAAGAATTCCAGGACGAGAAAACATACGTATTAACATACAAAGTTCAGTGGACTGTGCGAGCTGCATGCACAAGTATGAACCGCGTGATTCACTACTACCACGGGCCGACAACGCTCTCATTCGTGTTTGTGCCAGTCACCGCACCGGATCAAGATTATCCGCGCATGTTTTAAATTTTCATGTACATAGGTACACTCCCGGACACCTGAATCGAGCCACCCTACATTTTCAGATTTGATGGCCTGACTCTTAAAAAAAATGTTTGAATGATCAAAAAGTTTCTATGCAGTTTTGAAGCTGGCATAGGTACTAACCATCATGTCAGTATGCCATTGTTTCAAATTTAAGTTTAACAAGTCGTGTGTCCGCCTTTCTCATGGGGAAGACTTGTATTGGATTTATGAAGAAAACGATGGTTTACCAAATAAAATCGTTTATTCAGTAACTGCCAGTTATTCGTACAACAGTTATTCAGGAAATACTGCCTCCAAGGGCGTTTACGACGGACGTGACGGGATTTGGCATGAAATCAATCAAAGTCACTATGACGTGCTGTAGAATGTTCTCCCATTCTTTCTCAATGCTAGTTCTCAGCTCCTGCCTGATGAGCTCGAACACGCCTCTTTAGCTCATCCCATAAATGATCTATGGGATCTGGGCTTATTGCTGGCCATACCATGACTATGATACCGACGTTATGAAAGTATTCCCTGATCCTGCAGTGTGCACTATCACGCATAAAAATGAAATCTTGGTCAACAAACCCAGCATATGGCATCACATCAGTCTCTTCTCTAGGTCTCTTATAATATCCCTCTCTTCTCTAATATCCATAATTTTAAGGTCAAAATCCGTTCAAATCTGAGGAAAAACAATTTAACGAATCTTTTATTGAAAAAAAACAACTGCAATTCAAACTTTCTGCTTCCTAATTTTTTCAACACCATGAACTGACTCGGCTTTTCTTCTATGGTTCTAATTTGTGAATTCAAATTTGGAACAATAGCACACCAAAATGATGATGAATATGCCACATTCAAAACTGCATAATAACTTTTTCTTTGACCTAACATTATTTTTATGTTTCAGGCCTTTAAACATATTATTCATGATTCAGGTGTCCGGGAGTGTATAATATGCATCATATCCTTTACATATATTTGTTAGTTCGAATTTGTGTTAGTAGGTGAAACCTCTTACCCACCCTTAAACTATCATGTCAAACTTAAATTCCATTAAGGGTTCAATTAGCGACTACTAACAGTGCGTCACATCAGGTAGGTGAAGAACATTACTGAGTAATTTTGATGTTATAATGTCGAGTCGTACTAAAGATTTAGTTTAAATTGATGAGTTCAAGGAAAAGGGTCTTTTTTGAAGTGACAGCTATCCTGGTTCATAACGAGTTTTTCTTTCATCTTAGTACCCAGTATTTAGTTAGATAATATTTAGTTAATATATTTGGAGTATTTAGTTTTAATATATTTGGAGATGTTAAGGCACGTTCCGGGAGGTAACATAGAATGAGGACACTATAGCCAATTCTAAAATGAAGATTGTTCACACACACTATAAGTCACTTATAGTAATTGCACTAACAACTAGGTACCATCCGATATTATACCAGCCGATATCCGATCGGCTTGTTAACACAACTAGGCAGAACAATCTGGCCGAAACCAGATTACGATAAAAGGGCACCGCGAATACAGAGACACACTAAGCTGGCCATTGTGCTATTCCAACGGGATTAACGAAATGTAATTAAATTTAAGTGTCTGTAATTTTGTCACGCTGAACATATTGTACGGTCCCAAGTAGATTAATTAGAGCGATCTGATTAATTTGCTAGATAAGAAAGAAAAACATAATAGTATTACAGTTTAGACGTTAGCAGCATTTTATTTTAAGCTATTTGCGCATACCTAAGAGTATTTGCGCGTAGAGTATGCTCAAATAGCTTATTATATCTATATCATTGTATGTATTTGTATACCATTTATATACAATAGTATACTAATGCTACATAATGTATGTCGATACATACATGTATACATGTATTAGTATACCCTGAGTTTACACTTGCGACACTTTATTGAACTGTATACACTTTATATTGAAGACAAAAACAGTTTTCCGGCATATTAGCTAGTGGAAAGGCGCATCGATACATAACAATTATACATCATCACTAACTTGATGTGAAGGAAAACATCATGAGGAAACCCCACTGTCCGAGGACTACAAAAAATCCTCAACATTGGGTGACAAGCATTGGGTCCACATGATGATTTATGGCCCGAAACATCCTGGTAACTGTCTGTTAGTTAGTAAGTTAGTAAAACATAATGTTAGTACAAAGTTAATGTTAGTAAAAACATAAAACAGTTTACAAAAGGCGACCTTGTCGCTAAAAGCGATCTCTTCCAAACAACCTTTGGATTAAAGAGTTGATGAGAAATAACTGCCAGGTAGATGCATTTACATACTTAAACATACATATCCATATAATCATCCATCCATATAATATAAATGTTTGTGTCCAACATTTATATTATAAATGTTGTATAAATGTAAAGCGTTATGTACCGATATCGATTGATTGTCATAATTTAAGTATTGATTGAGAAATTTGCGTATGTAGAGTGAATTTAAAGCGAAATGACTGCCTTACCGCCCACAAATCAGACATTTAACTTGTAATTACCGAGTGTGAAACACTGTTAATTCGTTTCATTACTCTGATAGCCCAATCGCAGTAAGAGGGCACCGAACTTTGCCAAAGCTGCCAATTTCGTCTCCACCTGGCCCTGCAACATTGTTGTTTAACGACATTACCTCGGTCTGTTACTCGCGTATGAAATGGGTTTCACTACCCGAATTGTGTGAGATAGAGTTGGAAATGTGGTGGACATGTCGCTCATTCAGTGCAATACAACTTTACGTAGAACTGCAAAACTTGTAAACTGTAGATACAATTTGTAGCATAGTTGTATCATTGTACATTAAATGAGAGCAAAGGCTTATTAAAATTAATTATTCACATACAGTTATGAAATTTGTTACGGAATATTTAATTAACTGTTTACGTGGATGTAGCAAGCCCTTATGTCGTCCACTGCTAGACATAGGCCTGCTCATGCACATTGCCTTGTGCATGAGGAATGTTATGGCTTCAAAACGCCGCGCCGGTCAAAGCGGGTTAGCGAGTTCACTCTTTTAGAGGTGACGTAGTTCCTCTGCGTTCGTGGTGGCCGCTTTGTTATCCCTTAGTCGCCTTTTACGTCAACTACAGAAAGAGATGGGGCGGTGCTAATCTATAGCCGGCCACGGTGTTGCAGGTGTCCATGGGCGGCGGTAACACACCATCACGTGGGACCGTTTGCTCGTCCGCCTATTTCACTATAAAAAAAAAAACGTAAAAGTAGCTAAATTCAAAATGTATACCCTATGTAGTATACCTTAATACATATTGGGAGGGGATTAAAAGGCTTGATGAACCAGTCAATCGCAGCATATCCCAACAGGGTCACTAATTCAAAAGAGAACATTTGAAGTTCGAAGGTCAAATGGCTTAATAAGTTAAGGCTAGTAATAATTAACATTGTGTATTTGTACAACTATCAACTAAAATAAAGGTCTTGCAAAGTAATCACTTTCAAATCAGGCTTATTAGTTTTAACACAACTGCCTAACTAGTGCCTAACAGTTTACCTAACTAGTTTCACAACTGTATAATTCTAACAAAATAAATCTAGAACTTTAATCAAAGACTTCTAGTCCTAGCAAACATACTCGTATCTTGCGACACTTCAATCAATTTTGTACCTGTGGCATAAATCACTCCCCCAAATCTGTGCTACAAAGGACAGCTTTATGCTGTACACATATGCAGCTAACGTAATTTACTGGCTCTCAAGGTTGACCCACCTAATATTACGTATATGCGATTACTGTTTGGAAATTATAATTTTTAATTGCAAATATTTTAATGATGTTCCATGTCTCGAAAATTTGATACAAATATTTTAAATAACAATAACACCATTCCCCACTAAAACACCGACGTAGAAAATTATAAAACCCGTAAGATTCTTTTTTGCTTAATATTACATATTATTTGCCAATCAATGCCATTTTTTACAATATTAGGTACCGACTATATTCAGGACCAGCAACTTCGTTAGCGTGAACTTGTGATTCCCGTGGGAAATAATCATTATAATCGGATCTATAATCGATCTATGGCTCTGTAGTCGATCTGGATAAAAAGTCAACCCGGTAAGTATACTACCTGTATAATTATGCCAAGTTTCATTAAAATCCGTGCGGAGATTTTGCGTGATGCGCGTTCAGATAGAATGACGGACAGACAGACGGACGGACAGAAAGACAAAAATACTACAAATTGTAGTTTTGGGCTCTATATCGTTCGTACTTTATACGTCAATTACCTTTTGAAAAAAGAAAATCATTTACAGACACGGCTCTGTTACGATTTTACAACTAAATAAACTGTAAATGTATAACTGTAAATAAATATAAGGAAAATCTTAAGGTAATGTAAAACTCGCGATAATTTATTGCTAAAGCAAGGGACGGACGTGAGGAGCAAGTGGTATTCCTACATAACCGATATTCAAAATCCTATGATTTTTTAATCTTTATCTAGCACGACCTAGTAAAATTAAAATGATCTGTGAGTAGTATCGTAAGAATTAATGTCCATTGACAATAATCTGGAATATTATAGGTAATTTCTTTAGGAAAATAATTAATTATATGTTATGAATCATCATCATCAGGAAAATAACAAACATATCATTGAATGTGCATAAAATTTGAACACAATAATAAGAGTCGTGAATATCATAATAAAGTGATAATCACAAGTCATACAAAAGAAAAATAGTTTAGAATAAAAAAATAAAAAGTACTTTTTGGTAAGTTTATTCAGACATCTTGTAATTTTCTATGTAAATCATTATTGTTAAGGAACGAACTTGCAAACGTTACAAACTTAATAAAACGAACACAAAACATTGTTTTGCATTAATGACTGTGTAACTACATTCCGAAACATCAAACCGTACGGTAACCGTGCGGTACGAGGAGGTAAATGGCAAAAGTTCGTCTGCGCATCGCATTGCTTGTGTGTAAAATTTTATGTAGGAATCTTGCATGGCGGCGCCGGTATCGGAGGGTACGGAATTAAAATTGGTGATTGCGGCGTAGAACGTTCGGACGCAGTGGAAACATTTTGAGAATTCGTACACGCTGGTCGATGTTGACCACCGGTTGATACCTATAGAATCTGCTGAACGGTCTGCGGATCGATTATAGGAAAAATACGAATGAATTGCAATAAATCCGAATGAATTGCAATATTTCGTAGTTTCGATTCTAAAATTTGAATAGGTCTGTAACAACAGATAGGTCAAGTTATGTATAAGGCAGTAAACTCGACGAGAGACCACATTGCAACATTATTATTTACGATTACTCTAAGATATTGTCCAATTTTCGCTGAAACATTTTCGCTGAAATTGAAATACATGCAAATTATTCATACTTATTCAATTGTCATTATTCCTATAGAATACTCTAGATTATTACACTACTATGATGTAAGATTTCATGAGAATTTATATTTAGAAAGGACTAAATGATCTAATGTGTTTAAAGATCTAAATGTGTTGAAAATATTTGCAACAGACTATTGTAAATAAGAAGTGCGAGTTCGTACAAAAAACCATACGAAATGAGCTCTTTACCATATAGTTTTGCACACGTCTAGTTTGCACAAACTTCACACGCAGAATGCTAAGCTGTCAACACTTTACATATAATAGTGTCTCGTGCGCCATATAAGTACATGTCCAAGCACTGTTGACAAGGGCAGGTGTTGTTACTATGGCAGTTACATTTCCATTATCCATGAATTTATATACTACTGCATACAAAATCTCGCATAGAGCCTAGCTTATCGAAATGCTTAATTATTTTTACTTAACAGGCCTCAATTCCCAAAGCTATTTAACATCTTATGTTATAAATGTTTGACAAATTATGTATATTTTTGACTAGTCAAAAAATATAGATTGGACGACGCATCTAACGTTTCTAGCAAAGCTTTGAATCTATGTTATTCTATTACGTATGTACCCGCGGGCACGATATGCATGTTAGTAGGTATTCGCCCATGCACCCCTGTGAAACTTCTCATTGTCGGCAGTTTTAGAACGCTTCAGCATATTTCGGCTTTGTGGGTAAGCGTGGAATTTTTACTTTATGACTGCTCGTTACCGATATTCTACTTTTAAAATATATAAAAGAGTTTTAGTGTGCTATTTAGGTTTTAGATGAAGTTTTAATTTCTATTTACAAAGGTTCAAACTTACGTGTGTGAATACGAAATTAGGTCATTTACTTTGAAGATAAGATCATGTTTATGTCAAGTTATACGCTCAAATTTACGATCGTCGAATTTAATTCAGGAATCGGCCATTAACACGACACGGGAAAAATACTTTGCAACTCGTTGCTCGAAGAACATTAAATTAAGCGTAATTTGAATAATTTTACGTGGCGGTGAGCACAAACAGCTGCAATTAAAGGTTTCGCGAGTTGTTAATAATAAATAACACAAAACAGAGAAACACTAAGCGAACAATGCGGGCAAATAGAAACCACGAGATAACTTAAAATGCAAAATGCAAACAATATTTATCTCTCATTAATACGGTTATAACTACATTAGAGTAGAAATATATAATGGGATAAACTTAAATAATTAGGTTTTAATTTAAACAATCAATGACGAACGCGACGTGAGAAATTATCAACGGAATTGACAAACAAATCAATTGAATTCGGCTCTCCATTTGGTCGCTAATTATTTACAATCAATAATGTGCCATTTAAATATTAAAATCTTAAACAGCTATTATTTCAACGCTAGATTTTACATCATACAGGGCGTATGGGAACAGCGTTAAATCCATACATAATTAATAGGGTAATATTTGGTTAGGTACCATCATCAATATTTTTATTGTAAATTTATATTTCAATAACATAATAACCAGACTCTAACATTATGTAAAGTGAATATTTCCTTTCGGTGCATAATTTCACTATTATTGTGACTTTATGATTGTAAACACGACTGAATCCGAAGATTTGTCACTTAATATCAGGCAGTCTGTTTTACGATTCCTACTTGGACTCACTTGGACTTTGTAATAAATTCTCGTTTCACAAAAAACAAATTACGCCTAAAATTTTATTGTAACATTTTATAGTCATACTTATGAAAAGAAATTCCATGTAATACCAACAGAATTGAGTAGTAAATTTTCCTCGAGACATGATAGATTTAATGTAATTCTGATAGAATCTGATAGAATTTAATGTCGCGTTTGAATATTTATCATTTCATTAATCGATATAAAATGATGATCTGTGTCTACGGTATTAACATTAATAACACCTGCTACAACCTTTGGAATAACGCAATAATCGATCATAAGAATTATTGGCAACCTCTTGGAAGCCGAAAACGAATTAGTGGGTTGTCAATCCTTATCTTAATACGGTTCATTACAAGTGATCAACTCGGTTCGGCGGCGATGCCCCGTGGATCATTTATAACGTATTAATTAACGTTTCGTAACTAAGGAACCCAAATGTCATGTCCCTCTGTCATTTTAGATTTGAGCCGGGCTCGTGCGGAAGATTAGGCCCTTACGACGGGAACAGTGGTTTATTATTACCAGAAAAATGACTTCGAAAGCTTTCAATTACTAGGATACTGTAAAAATAACGGGCTACCCCAGTTTTCTTCAACAATCAATAATTCGACGCGCCACGTACGGAAATTCAATTTCGATACATTGTCAAGCGTGGGCGAGATGCCGGAGATATAAACGACGTCGATTGAGAGAGCTGAAGATTGAGTAGGACTGGTGTAAATAAATCGTAAAAAATAATAATTAGCGTAGGTATGTTAAGCTAATCGATTTGCGTTTGACGAGGGTCGGGCGAGGTCGCGCCGCGCTCTCCGGCTGCCGAGCACGGGAAGGGCACTACAACTTGGCCCATTATTCGGACAGACGCGCTCCGACGCCTTTTAGCCCTTTGACGTGGAAAGGGCCCATTAGCATTGAGCGGCTTGTTGATCTCTCCTGTTAATTACTGACCTCCACGCTAACTAGCACTCAAAATACAAATAACGCCCGACTAAAGAAAAAAATAGCAATAGCAAGTTAAGCGTTGAATATACCGAAATTATAAAATAAAACCTTAATTTCTAATATAAATTTTACGTATAAAAATGAAAATTTACTAGTATGTTGGATTTGATCAACGTCAGCAGATAAATTGAGACGAAAGATATTCAAATGAATTCGATCTTCGACAAGGATCGCCGAAATAAAACTGTTGATTGTGTAGCCAGCGAAGTTACGCTCCTTCGATTGGCATTTTATTTACTTGTTCGTACGAAAAACAAATATGATGACATTTAATTTATGAGCGTCTCCGTTGGACCCTGGTTGTGTACAGTACGAAACTGGCGGTCGTTCGAATTCGTGATGTATTTTATTTGGACTTTTTATTGAGCTCGTTTGTGACGTGACGACGGTGTACGAGCTAATGGAGATATCGTATCTGTCATATCAAGAAATACCATTTGACAGTTTTATTGCGATCGCAAGCGATGTTAAGATAAGAGGCGAGGCTTGATCGCAGGATGAGTATGTCGTTACTCTGTTATGAGTGGGCGTCCAGGCGCATTTTCTCAACATAGATTTCATTGCTTCTCGACCCAAAAGTATCTATACGATTATGGCGATCACAAAGTTTGATGTCTAAGTCTCAGCCATACCTACCAATACCATCGTATACAAATTAAGGATGTAACGAATATTATCTGACGGTTGAAGACGCCTGACTTAGTATGCCGGATGTCTTTATTCGTTATAGTGTACGCCATATAGTTATTGAACTGTCCTCACTGTGACTTATCTTAGTATTTATCATCAGAACGTACATCGTAGACTGCGCACCAAAACCGACGTATTCTTTCCAAATCTAGGACTACATGACTATGATGTAATAACACTAAACGAAACATGCCTACTGGATGGAATCAATGATATTGAAATTATTGATGACCGATACTGTGTTAGGATACGGGACGGGCGAGACTGTCTCGGGTTGATAAAATCAAAGACCTTGGTGATTTGAATTTCATGTTTAGCCATCATGTCAACCACGGAGTAGGTTTGGCAATGCATTTGGATTTATTATGAGAACTGGTAAATAGTACAAAACAGTTAAAGCTTTGAAAATTTTATATTGTGCGTATGTTAGAAGTCACATTGAGTACTCTTGGCAAATATGGAATCCGTACCTTGAAATCTATAAAGAACGAGTCGAGCGTATTTAAAAAAGTTCATGCGTCATTTGAAGTATAAGTTGAACCTACGGGCTGATTCATACTGAGCAAACAGAATGCAAACAGAAACACCTGGTCCCCTTGAGACAAGAAGGAATATAGCAAATATCATGATTGTGCAGATTTACTTGGCATATTATATTTAAAGGCGACCAGGCTTCCCATCCGGTTCGACACCACGAACTGTTGCAGGAACGGGGGGACCCTGCAACTCGTACAGTTGACAAAATGCGTATGTTGTGAGAGATTGTAGAGAATTCGATAAACTATGTAGTAATGGCAACATTAACTTATTGATATATTGTAGACTAGCTGTGCCCGGCCTTATTACCTACAAGCTCCTATAAGTGATACTGATACTATATGTGAAAACTTACATAGTCTTTTAGATACCAATTAAATACCATCCACAGGATTACTTTTAAGCTGCTGGTTTTCCATGTTATATAAATAAATATGCGCTGTCAGTTTCGGATGCGAAAGATTCGTACAATTGTTTTTGTAGTAGGATTACTAAAAAAAAGATACTCTTCACTCTCGGTTCAGATTTCGCTTTCGACACAATTACTTTCATTAAACTCCTAATACAAAATACTTATAAATAATGAAACGAATTTGTTAAAAAAAAACTCAATGCGACTATAATAATTTCAGTCACAATGATAAATAAATGATTAGAACTATGCTGGTTAGAATAGAAGTTTGAACACTAACTGTTCTGTAGGGCACTTTTGTCTAAACAAAAAACGTAAAAGAAATGTCAGAAAAAAGCTTAATCTAAAATTTGTGAGCAATACATTTTTGGCAATGATTTATCGGAGATTCCTCTTGATGTAGCTTCGCTGAATTATCAAAGAGGTTAACCGTTTATTTCTATCAAACTAAGTATATTTTATACGCTTACCGCGTAATAAAAGTTGTGAATGGCGTTTAATAAAAGTCTAGACAAGTCTCGACCAACGAGCGAATATCAATAAAACCCAACCCACTTCTAAACGGGCGAAGCGGCATACTGTAATCGCTACCAAGCAAAAACTTGACGAGGATTCCACTCCAGTGGCCGCGTGAGTCGATCGACATTGCTCACATAATTAATGTTTATTTTTCTTCAATTTAGTTTTTTCTTTCATTTAGATTCTTTTTTTTTCTAATTTTATTCATATACGATATAATCGAATAAACATCGTGTGATGGGTATGTTATTAAACATCGCATTAGAGAAAAGTATGTAAATTTAAAGCGTGCTCGCAAAAAATATTACCCATACATTGATTACAATCATTAGATACAATCAAGATTAAAGGATTTTTTGTTTAAAATATATGCGTTCAAAAAGACGGAAAGATTGAAAGATAGCTTCTGATCCAATTTAACCATTTATTTTTTATTGTTATTTCCCCTTTTGATAAAAATCTTATTATTTTATACTGTTTATAATAGTTTTCAGCGTAAAGGATTCTTGGACTGTGACGTCTGTGAAGTGGGCACTTCAAAAAGGTAATATATAAGAAGTGATATTAAACAAATTAAAAAAAAAGAATTTAAAATGGGGTCTAACAGGATTTGTAGAAAATATTGTGGACGGCTTGGAATCCACAGGGCATTTGTAGTCTATGTAATAGACACCGGGCGTGTGGTTAATAAATGAACAATATTGCTCTTTTCTCTTCAATACTTAAAACTTTGAAAGACAAAGAAGTACAAAACAAAACACATTTCAGCGTTAACACTTAACAGCGTTTAACTTTGAGAACAAGGGGTAACTTTGCAAAGGAGGCGAAGTGGCCCAACAACTGTTGACGAAGTTATGAAAGTAAAAGTGTGTAATAAACTCGAGTGTCCATTTTGCGGGCATTGTAGAGGCCCTTGTTTAAAGGGAGGACTCCGAACACGGTCCCTAGTTAGTCAGGGACGGCTTACAGCTTACGTTCTTTTTAGTAATTTGTTTGCGGTCATCGTAAGTGGCTATTTAAAAGTAGATCACTCATCCGCGGTCGGCGGCAACACACCGATGATTTTATTTAACGTGACACTACTCAAAAGATATCAGATATAAAATGTACCGCGGACACACATCTTGATGCCATTTATCGTACAAAGTGGCCGCGTTTTTATTTAATTGGTTAGCTTACGGACTTCACAAGGAATATACATATCTTGTTGACACTAACATTGACCGTGTTGACTTTAAAAGGGTATATTACAGTTAAAATAATTTTGTAACGTTATTGCCATGCAAAATTTCTACCTATTAATTAATTTTGTTAACACTGAACTTAAATTCTTAATGCTCAATTTAGCTTTAGAATATATACAGGGCCGTCTTAAGTCTATTCTGCGCCGGGGTGCGGGAGTGTATCCTAAGACAGTCAAACATCCTATTGTGTATCCTATGACAGTCAAATATCCTATTGTGTATCCTATGACAGTCAAATATCCTATTGTGTATCCTATGACAGTCAAATATCCTATTGTGTAATTGTTTACTATAGCGTTATATTTTTTCATTACCTTTAAAGGGTGAGCGCCCGGGGTGCACCGCACCCCTTGCACCCCCTGGTAAAGACGGCCCTGAATATATATATATATTCTATATATATATATATATATATATATATATATATTTAGTAACATAACCTGGACTGTATCCCACTGCTGGACAAAGATCTCTCCTATTTCCTTCCAAAACCTTTCTGTCGGTAGTTAGCTCCGGCCATACCATACCATATTATCAGTCTGTGTCTCTCCATTCCTACATATAAACCTTTCTCACACACCGCTACTATACACCGTTTGCTGCTCTTCTCATCCAGGCCACTATTTCTTCAGGTTATCAATCCACCTAGCCAGGTGTCCCACGCTACGTTTCCCGGTACGTGGTCTCCGGCCTTCTTTCAGAAAGGCTCTGAAATCATCTCGCTATCTTCACGTAGGTCTATCTCTAGTGAAATTCACGGAGAAGCTATTCTTGCCCATATATGTCTCTGGCTGTACACGGCAAATATGCCCTGCCCAACCCAACTTGTGTGTTATGATTTTTATACCCCTACATCATCTATTTGAGTTCTGGATCACAGAGTAATCTTTCAAACATGATCCATTCTTTTAATAATATGTACTTGATGAAAATAGGTGCGAATCGTAATACTCAATTCATTTTCAAATTTCAACTTGAAAGGTGTCAGCGTTTAGAAATCATAGACCTGTGGCGGTCAGACGCACGAGTCAGTTGTCCTCCAATGAGCTACGGAACTTTATTCATTCAACAATCTATTCATAGTTAACTTATGGTTGTCCTTTAATATTCCTTGACCTAAATATTTACCAACAATTCTCAATACGTTTACAGACGTACTTAGTTAATGAACAAGCCTAAATATTATCTTCGCTTTGTGACATCGTGATACTAAAGAGGTTAAATCAGAGAGATGCTTTAGGGCGGGTTTCTATCTAAATTCGAAACTCTCATCTCAACATTATTTACTTAATTAATCACCCTCAAGGTGATAATCCATTTAGTTATTAGTGCAAATTGCACACACTGATTGCAGATATGTCAGTATTAGAAGAAAACCGACAGCTTCAGCCATTCTATATATGTTACGGAAGAATAAATACGTCGAATAATAATAACTCATTTAAATCAATAAAAGGAAGACCTGAACTTATATATATTATACGTATAGTCCTAGAATTCGCTAGACTAAACAAAATATTATGAAGAGAATTATAACTCCGTCGGATTTTGACTCTTTCAGAAACACATACACGTATTTTTTAAGTTCTTATACATATAAATTTTAAGATACTGTCAAAAAGACTTCTTTTATCTCATTTTCATCTGAAAATATTTAACTAATATTTTTATGAACTCCAGACGTACAAAAGGTAAGCAAGAAGTTTAAAAAGATGCCGAAATCAGATGGTGGGATCTTGCATACGTCTCCATCGTGTGACGGACGTTGTGCCGGACAAACAGACAAAAAGGGTTGAACCTTGTAAATCAGCACGTCAACCGACCGTCGAGAAGGGCTCCCGACGAGCCGCGGGCAGATCTGCAATCTTGCGACAAAGCAATAAAGCTGTGGCAATTACGTTGGACACTGTACTGTATTTGTACGTTCAGACAGTATCAAATTGTTTATCAATCAACAAATTTTGATTAATTTTGATGATAATTACCAAAAGCATGCTTGTAATAAGGCAAAAAGAAGTATTTAAGTTAAGGTAAAGACAACGATGTGTATAATATAGTATTATGAGTACTTAATAACAAATATTAGTAAATTGATTTTTACTTTCTCTTTGCATATATGGCATATATTTGTCGTCACCACCCATTTAATATAGGAACCATTTAAATACGTGCATGGGGGATGTACGTACGGGTTGGCGAGTCCACTCTTTCAGAGGTGGTGTATTTCCTCAGGTCTTGTGGTAGCAACTTTGTTATCCGATAGTCGCCTTTTACGTCACTCACGGGTAGATTTGGCTTCCCTATTTGGGTGCTATTCTAAGGCCGGCCGACACCACACGGCCATAGTCGGAATGAGGTGGACCATATTTGTGGCTTTGTATATCAGCCTATAACGTCCCACTACAGAGCACAGACCTCCCATGGTAAATCGTTGGGGGGTTACGGGTCGTTATCCACCACGCGGGCCCAGTGCGGATTGGTGAATCATATACTCCTTTTTTTTTTTTATTTCTAGAGCATGCCGGTTTCCTCACGACGTTATCCCTCACCGGCGAGTTATATACAGTTTTAAAAAATCCGTACTTAAGCAGAAACTCAGTGGTACGGGCCGAGGATTTAAATTTATGATCACAGAAATGTGAGTCAATTAAGATACCCCTGGGCTATCACCGCTCTTGTGGCCATCACATTTATGGTTTTATCAACCTCTCTTACTATGACAGCTGATAAGATTATTCGAAAGCCAAGTAGCCTTCGAAGCCGGTCGTTCAAAAGCTTTCCATAACTAAAAAAACACCAGGTGGTCTTACATCGAAAATGAGGAATGAAACATTCCAGAGGTGACTCAACGGCTGTAAAGAGGTCTCGCCAGCGACCTGTCTGTGTTTTGCGGACAGAGATAATCCCACAGCAGAAGAGCATACATAGTTCCAGAGCTGTACCATTGCATATGCGAGATGTCTACAGGGTGTCTCTACCATGACAAATGTTATCTTTACACATCGATGTCTGTAGTATTTTGATATTAGCAATGCGACGTAGAGAATTAATTACTTCAACGTAAAGTTGAGATTCACTACTGCTTTTCTTCAGCAAATTACGCGAGAAGTATCAGACCGACTTATAAAGGAGCGCCTTTTGAAGTATTTTCCATTACATTAGGTTGCTTGCGAATCTTACCAGGTCGTTTTTACGCCCCCTGTTCCTCGGAGGTCGGCAAATATTTACTGAGCTCATTGGAGGAGCTACTGTAAATTTGATTACGAATGCTTTAAGTACAGTGTGACATTTATAACGTTAAATTAGGTCAAAATTTAAACGGGAATTTATGTTAAGTCAACAGCAGCTCAATCTATAAGCATATATATTGATTGACCTTATTTGTATATTCATAGATCTTATTTCATACAGAAAGAAAATGAAAGACAGTTCGCCCAATAAAATTAACGGATACTGTTCTTCACAGTCATCTGCAATATATGGCAACATAAGCAAAAAATGGCAAATGTTGTCATGATCACAAATACGCTGCTGCCTGCCTTTATAGATTTGGAAAAGAATTAGGACCAACAAGTTTTATGGACTTTACACTCTGTATTCAATAGTATGCGATTGGATTTAATGGCATAGAAGTCGATAGGATGGCAAAGAATACATAAACTCTAGCAAATCTCAATCAAGTTTACTCTCGAAACACTTTCTTCTGTAAGAGTATGGTAACTGTCAGAGCCTGTCAGACGTGATCGGTCAATTGTGAGATTACAGCATCGCCATCCACCGTCAATGTGCTTAGTATAAGAACTGAATTCTAATGTTTCGGAAACAGAGGGAAATAAACAGACGAGCATATAGTCCATCTGATGATAGGTGGGTATTGTTGTTCATGGTCATGCCCACTGCATACCTTTGCATACTGATGATTGAACCTGTCGTTTAAATCACAATAGATTATTAGGAAGTATTCATTCCAATTAACTTCGAGTAACGGTCATTTATGGTACCTTAGTGTTGATTTTAATAATATGTATGATTATAAAACCTAATTGTATAGCGCAGTTTTCTACTTATTACTTATTCGTCTACTTATTCGCTACGAATTATTTAAAACATTCGTACTTAAGTAAAAACTTAGTGGTACGGATTGAACACAATCAAGGATTTGTACACAGGAATTCACGAATGAAAGTCCACAATAGATACCCTTGGGCTATCACAGCACTATAGGATAATACTCGTAGTATTTACATAAACTTTGTAGCGAAAATACGTAAACTAACAAATGATACGTTTAATATCAATACACATAAAATATTTTAGATTAACTTTGTCAATTTGTGTTAGTGCTCAGCGACCACTAAACTTGTCGGATCAAGATGTGTTTTCGCATGTTTATAACACCCGAGTTTAACCCTGGTTTATGTTTATACTGGGAACACTGAGATAAGCTACAGCTCGAGTGGGTATTAGGTTTAATAGGAAAAACGCAAGTACTAACGCGGAAGATCTGCCGCTTTTATTGACCGTAAATTCTGTATGATAACGCATTACATCGCTCTTTTCATTAAGGGCTCGGTTGCGTAACTCGACGTTATACGCGTGCCTGTAAATTTACGCGCTGCCGTAAAATATGTACTAGATAACCTGTTTTGTAAATAAATCCTTTATTTACGAGAGTGAGGTCATTGCCCCAAGTTATTTGCTTAGGAATTGACTTTGCCAAGATCCCTCCTCTGCCTCAATAAATAAAAGTCTGTTGGATTGAATGCTTATTCAAATACAATTTACATACTTTAAATTAAACATTTTGTTAAAGTAGATGATAGTAAGTTTGCTTAGAAAATAATTTGAATTAGTTTAACACAACACTCAATAACTGAATACATTTTCGATAACATAAAATACATCAAAATTTTCGATGCCTTTGAAAGAGAAGAATCAATATTTTTTCAGTTTTCTTTAATGATTTAGATGAAATTTTAATGGTTATTAGGTATTGCTTTTTGGTTCAATAAATAAAGAGAATTAAGAGGAATTCTTGATTGAAAACTTTAATTGATTGCAAATATATTTCTAATTATTGTATATTGGTACACTTATTAAATAGTCAAATCCGAAGGGTAATATAAATAAATCTCATACATTCTGCTAGCTATACTACACAATTAGCCATAAACATGTCTGCGTCCTCATCGATACCAGCGAGTTCAGATTTTACTTGTAGTTTAGTACAGTAGATGCAGTATTCAATAACAAATTTTATTAAAGGTAGAATTTATTTAGTAAATAATTATTTTGTCAATTATTTTGTAGAATGCGATATATAGTCTTTTAAACAGTTAGCACATACACAGTGATGAAATTTTACTAAACGTAACTATAGCTACGAGTAATTATAAAACCCTTGAGAAGAGTGCATAGTCATCCATCCGCCTTGTTAAGAGATATACACATATTTATGACGTAATAATATCAGCACAATTTTAGGTGCTTCTACACTGTCTGAACATTCTTGAAGTGGCTAATTAATAATATTTAAATGCAAATTATCAAATTCAAATATTTTCTGAGTATTCAAGGTCAAATAATTGTTATAAATAAATAAATGTAATAGTTCTAATATTTTGTTACGACAAGTCCTGAGGAATTCACCACGTCTAAGAGTGGACTTGCCATCCCGCTTCGCCAGCGCGGCGTTTGAAGGCTATCCGTCCCTCGTGCACTAGACAATGTGCATGAGGAGACCCATGTCCAGCAATGGATAATAAAAGGACTAATGACGGTCAAGATTATGACATGCTTTCGAAAAAATATATAGAGAGTTCTATAAACAAAGGTAGCATCGGATAAAATCAAGTGATGTTTCCTACAAATTAACTCGAAAGGGTGTGGAGGTGCGAGAATGACATTCTGATTATTCGCCGTACAATGGCGAGTACAATAGAGTCCAAATGGCGCGCGAGGACTGCGTGATCAGAAGAGCCAGTTTCTTGTACTGTACTTGCCACTTGACTAAATCACTTGCAAAATCTGAGAACCTACTTTAACCACGACTGTGGTAGCGGGCGTTTTATGTCGCTCATAAATAGAATTAGTGAATGAGTGAATGAATAGTATCGCGGAATGAAGAACGACCGAGCACTAAGCAACCGTTAGTAGCGCAAAATGTTCTAGCATATTGTTGTGTAAATCTGCCAACTAAGCCCGCGGAAGTGTCGCTTTTATAAGTCGTAAATCAAAGGGCTTATCGCTGCGCACAACCGTCGCTCCGTCCGCAGCAAAATATGCAACGTGGACACACCTAGGTATATACGAAACCAGTGGGGTATTATCCAATCGCTTGCCAACATATCGCACGAGATTAACCAGGTTATTTAAACACCATATAAAATACCAATATGTATTGTTATAGTGGGTGCACATTAACCTTGCTTATGAATGAATATCCGTATACTCGCGTCAATGTATTTAAAGATATATTGCGATGGATAGAAGATCTTTATTTACGCGTACGGACAATTATCACTACAAGAAAGGCCAGACTCGTGAGTTGTAAGAACTTTACGTACCGTATTATTAATTTTGTAAAATTTTCTATTCATAGTTATAGTCTCAGGTTTAGTTCTTTGATATCTACGTGTCGGAGACTTATTTAGAGTTTATAAATATATTTAACAGTAGTTAAGGAGGTATCACAAAATAAACCCTCAAATATTTTAATGTTTTAGAGATATGAAACAAATTTCTGACCAACATAAACTGTTGTTTAGTTTGGTGCAACATTTTCGTTTATCCTCGAAAACCTAATAGGTTTTTGAAGACTTCTCGAATACGGCCATTAGTACATAATAAACTAGAAATGTTGATAAGAAGAATAACCTCCCACCACCAAGCACCGCCCTAAATTATATTCACTTTTCCTTGTCATGAACATATCTGTATTTCTATTACACCATTTTTTACAAAAAGGTAATCCATCAACCAATCACAAACCACTCAGCTACTTTATTACCTAGCGCATCAAATCAAACATTCGTATCCGTCAAAACTTCAATATGGAAAGTGGTCCGAGTTTACGGCCGCCCATTAGTCAAACAATATTCGAACGACATTCGGACAGTGAATGGCAGATAGAGCCCCGCCGGACATTCAAACCTATCTAACTAAAAATATTCGGACAATATCCACGCGGATTCTTGGTGACCCATTTTATTGTGAATTGGTATTAAATATAGATGTAATTATAGCACTTGAATTTGTTTCTGTGAAGTAATCTAAAATTGTTAAACTTTTTTTATAATTTATTTACAATTGAAAACGAAGATTATGCTTTCCTTGGTGGTGTTCTATGGGGCTAATTCTTGGGAAATATCGACAAATTTCATCATAAGTTAAAACTGAACATTGCACAATATTAGATAAGATGGTAATCGTAAGCAGTATCAAGTAGCTCGTGATCGAAGGCGTGCGTTGCGCATGCGAGCCGGGGTCCTGATTGACAGGCGTCCAACGCCGATTAGATATGCTTCGCTATCTGTGGACCGGTCATGCCTCGGTTTTGTATGTAAATGGAGGCGTCAGACCGCGGACACGCGGACGTTTTTCGCATGCATCTGACGCCTCTCAAATTTGACGTCCGCGCGGGATTAACTTGTGCGCTCGTGACACTGTTTTGCAAGCATAGAATATAGGGATGATCCTGAATATATACGAGGACTGTTTAATCCAAAAAATCTGTCGAAAACTAATTTAATTGGCAACAAAAATGGTTTTCAAGCTTTTAGGCAAAAAGCAATGTTCACCGGACGTAAGAATTAGCAAAGTTAAAATGACAACATGTCACGTCATCATGATGCTTCATATATCACGGTAAAATTTTTATCGCTTTCTAAACTAAATAAAAATGTGACTAAAGACTTTTAATTAATATATTACAGATTATACATTAACATGTACACATACTGATAATAAGATTGAATGGCTGCCCAATGCTTCGTAGAAACAAAATTTATAGTTTCATTATACGCACAGGTCGCAGTAAATTAATTGCCAGTAAGTAGTACTGAGAGCGACATGTTCTCAGGATGGGCATTAGCTATCTGTAGCAGTGAAACCAGTCTTACCATAAACGGTATTGCAATTACACATAGGTGAAGAGCCCTAGGCCGACGATCTCAGATTGATATCTGTCGGGACACAAAAGAAGAAACATTTACTGAATAATAAGACTTCAAGTTAAGTGAAATGATCTGCCTCGCGCGCCGAGTTTCGCTTTGAAGACACGGTCTCGGCTAAGAGCTTCAAATAACTGCATAAAATGAATTCGATTTGGCATTTAAAGAATATTGTTCCATTGATTTTTATACCGGAATCATATTAAGAATGCAAATTTATCATATTTAAATTTAATTTGCCATTAAATTTCCAATACCTTGGCATAAGCATCTTATGCCTTTATAAAGGAGGACGTATTAAAAGCAATACAGAAGACTTAAAAACATTTATTCACGATCATTTCTCGCTTCACGCTATAAAGTGATATTGTGCCTCAGTCCACTGTGCTGTACATAGGAATCGCAGAGTAAATCATGTACTTAATAGTCCACATTTTACAATTTGCCCCTACCTTAAGTACCTACGCGGGCAATAAAAATGAGCTAAATGAGCGTCTTAACCAATTCCTACATCTGTATAAACGTCAGTGGATGAAAAATTAAAGGAGAAACGTCATGTCGTAAATACAGTAGACGATATTTTCAAGTCAACAAAACAAATTCTTAACTATTACAAAATAAACAAGATTTTTTTTTTTCAAAATAAAGTTAACTAACGTTACATTATATTTACTTGGAAATTTAAAACCAAAATTATATTTTGTTAAAAATCACTGGTAATTTAATGTGTATTTTAGAGGATACAAACACCGTAATAAAGTCTGTAGTACTAGCAATAGCGTCAGTAATACTATTCAGTAATACAGTAGTATTACTGATACTAGGCTTATGCCGAAGAAGTCACTTTCCATCCTCCATTATTATATCACTCTTATCGCATTATGAATACGCAGACATCGCAACAAGGCGTGAGTGAAAAAATTGTTCAATTTTCCGGGCCCGCTATAGTTAACCGCTACAGCCTTCTGAGGCGGTGTTCAATTAATTTCTGTCGACCGCGATGGGTGCTGACTGCTCCACATAGGACCAATCAAATAAGACCCCTGAAATCTCATCTGTTATTTCCGTAAACTTCCTTTTAATTTGACGGTACGAAGAAACGAGCAGTTATATCTAGACTGGACGAAATCTACGATGAACCCTTCGAACACAAAACTTCGGGGATGATCAAATCATTAGGAAATATTATGAGTGAAATCGGACGTGTATAGATAAAACTGACATATGTGGACGCTGAGAGATCGGAGAAACGTAACCTACAAAACACATAAGATTACAATCTCATTATACTTATAAGAAATTATGAAGCGAAATTTAAATTACAAATTCAAAGAGGAGTTAAGTAAAAATTTAAACAAATCTGATAACCGTTTAGTCAAACCTGATAAGAAACAAAGCGGCAATTTGGATTCCAATTTGTCGTTGAAATGAAATCTAATCTGGAAACGGTCGAGTTGACTCTTTAATTTGACTCACTCGTTCATGGCAATTCCGAATTTCCGCTTGCAGAGAACTAAAACACTTAAGCAATCATGCACTAAACTGGTCGCACTCCGAGTCGATCTAATGTAATACTAGGAAAGCAATATAATGCAGCACGTTTCGATGCAAATAAGAGCATTTATGCGAGGCGCCTACAATGGTCATTACCGCATTTCAATTCGTACAGAACAAAACTAGCTGGTTCTATACAGTTGAAAGGCATAAAATGAAACCCACACTCCGGAATGAACGTGCCCAGGCATATGCTGTGCATGCAGAAAATTCAACATTCAATAACAAGATTCAATAACAAGCAACTAAAACTTCACGTCAAGAGAAGGCTACAGAGAAACCTACAGAAGCGTTCGGTGGCAAAATATGGTGGTAGTCATTTAACGAAGGTGAACGTTTTAACATGCGAAATACATTGGGTGCGAAGGGTGCGCCGCAGATGTCCATTCCCAGAGGCATCAAGTTATTAGCTAGGCGCCTGGATCCCTACACGGTTCCCAACTCTTTACTCTTCAATTTAAATTCAATTGATCGAATTAATAAACGTGCGGACGACACATTCCGCAAATCGGTGCGATAAAGTGCATAAAAGGCAATTCCACCATTATGCCTTTGTGAGTATTCAGGCTATTAACAATCATACAAACACTGATTTGCATTAGCGTAGTTTCTTCCTTATCAACCATTAACTTATTTCTGCGAACACTAACTTGTTTGTGTGCTACCAAAACGTTATCGATCACGACTATAAATACACGTTTAATCAACACAACGTTAGGTCACGTCCCTCCGCGAACAGTGTTGTTGTGTAGTGGACGCACGTAAATCTGCGAAGAGTTGATTAGCTTAATTGAGGCCATTAATCGAAGCGATCGCGACGACGGGCGTATCGTGTTTAATTAACTAACGAACGGACAGACATTCGATTATCTTAATGTCGATGCGTCGGGCGCGCTGCTGCTCAGCGCCCGTCCGTACGCGGTCACACATCGAGTTCCTGTTGACGAAACTTATATTGAATCGCACAGTGTCTAGTTCCAATAGATTAACACTTGTAACATAAACAAATATTTTCTGTATCGAACCATCAATAAACAAAAACTATAACTTCTGTCTGCATTGCAAATGAAATCATATTTGCAATTACTTACATTCCAAACGTAACGTTTCTGTTAGAGATACAAACACAAAACACAAATGACAGTATGTCACAAAACATAGCTTACATTTGTCATTAAGCAGAAACCTTATCTGCAATGCAAATTTTTATTCACCGAAAGCATATTTGCAAAATACGAACAAAGTAACTAAAATAAATCTCGTCAAAGCACAGCGGGATCTTCCTTACCAACTACAAGTCTACACCCCGCATCTCATCATAAATTCTACACTATCTACTACAAACTACCATCGCATGTGGCTGTGGCTTATACTACCTACAGCTCTTATCACATTCTTCTCAATAAACAATAAACAATTGATGAAACGCGTTGTTCTGCTAACTAATAATTGTCGTTTAAATCATAAATCCTGCCGTGAGCAAGTTTCTTATCTCATTTGTAGCGTGGACTTTAACTTTTAAGCTTTTGCGAAACTCTGAAAACCCGAAGGCGGCTGGGTCGTCAACGCGTTATCATGCATGTACAATTAAACAAACAACAGTTTGCGGCGACGTAGCTTTTGTTTATCGTTTAACTCGACACACAGCTGAATCTCTTAATCCTAAACAAATATCGTATGCGACCGGCTTTTCCGAATAAATTTCCTATCCCTACAGTGTGATGCAGGGCCGTGGAAGCCGCTTCTATTCAACAAGATACAATGAGAAACGGTAAAGGGACGATTAAATCGCACAGTCGCAGGCAATAATATAAACAACTGATTAAACCAGCCCCATGGTTACAAAAGGAGACATTAGTTAAGGGCGAGTCTTGGTGCGTAGCGAACCGATAATAGTAGGAAATGATAGCGCTGGAGAAATGCTAAGAGAAAACTGGTACAATAGACACTAAAGTCTTATGACCATCTATTATTTTAAATACTATTCCTTAGTATCAGTTTCACTAAAGACCTACAAAATGTCATCTTAAATGTAAACAATTTAAGAGTGTAAATGAATGTCAATAAGCCAAGGAGAAACAGATTAAAAAACCAGATTAGAATAAACAAGGACGAGAGGGAAACTTTGCCCATTGTTGTTGCTGCTGTTGTTGTCGTTGCTCTTATAATGAATTGTTACAGTCAAACCTTACCGAAGTACAAAGGCGGATTTATTCCTAAAAGAATTTTATTCACTCAATCTTAGAATAACCGAGAGCAGTAATATGTCAATAAAAACCAGCTACAACATACTCTTTAATAACAAATAGGAGACATATTTATACATAGACACATACATATAAACATATATATATATATATATATATATATATATATATGTGTATATATATATATATATATATATATATATACATATAGACAAGTGAGTATAGGTAGATATATTCCGCTCATATATGGAGTGTATTCAAGAGCTGTTGATACGAGTTAGTAGTAGGTTTCCATAGGATATCGCGGGTGCTTGTAATTAGAACGGGAGATGCGCAGCCACGCGATTCAAGAGATTTGGGCTAAGTTACAGGAGAAAACGTTAAATAGAAACATCACAAGGAAAAGGAACCCGCAAGACACGAGTAGATTTTAGATGTTCTCCGAAAGCACTTAAAAATCAGTACAAGCGGAACTATAATAATTATATTCATAATTTATATATTATTAACGTTTGCTCCAATGCTACAGTTAATATTCCAATAATATTGCCAATGCTGCGGTCTGACAGGGTACATGTATCTAGGTTTAATGACTGTAATTCAGTACATGTACATATATGTATGCAAATAAATAAACAATAAATAAATTATGAGACCTTGGAAAACGCCTTTTTTAGATTTCGATAAAAATACATAGCTTTTTTTAAACATTCGAAAGAAAAGAATAAGACAATAAAATATTAAATTAATAACCATACGGTTAAAATAACGAACTACTCTACCAAATTTACCAAATACACTGTATAAGTATACTGTAATATTTGATTAATTATATTAAAACATATACTCGGTTCAGATGAAAAAAGTGACATCTCACTATCAGTCTCAGGATTTCATCTATTGACTAATTACGAGAAAGAGCGTTCTTAGATGCACCAATTAATGCTGCGTTAAACATAACAATATAGAGCGACGTAATAAAAATAACATATAGAACAATATAGTGAGTAACAATATATAGTACATTAAAAAAAAGTGACCATCCGTGCATTATATCAATATTGCACGGATGTCGTAACTTTTTTTTAATGTGAATAGAGTATACAAGTATCACACTTTTTACTTTCATAAAGATTGTAATACTTATCACCTATCACGTCCTTACAATACGCTTTTTTCTTTTAAGTTGAACCAGTCTGTTTCGTAGAAATACAAACAGCACTATCAAGGCGCACACTCGCTAATTTGCGTCACGCTATAGGTTTTCCGAGTCCACATCATACCTCTTGGAGCTGATTATGAAACACCGAAGGATTTATTCTATACAGGATATAATAGGTAGTCGGAAAAGTTCGCGGCCTTTTTGAACGTATCACTTCGGTATGCTATATTTCTGGCAACACTGATCACTGGCGGGAAAATGATATACCATTTGACAGCAGACTTATTTCTTATGGCGGCTAATTGAAATTACAAGTCAAAAGATATGTTAAGAGTTAATAAAAGTTAAGAAAAAATTAGATATGTTTACATTTTTTTTTGACAAGAGCTTCTTGTGCTGGAAGAGAGATTTGTTTAGGGAGAAGATGCTTTATCTAAAACTACAGCAAAAAATGGTTCAGTCGATTCAGCGCTGGTAAGTAATTTTGATGAGAATGATGTTCCTCGCTGTGGTCATCCTCATTTAAGGAAAATGTTGATGTTATCATTGAAAAAATTGAAGCAAATCGACACATAAGCAGTGATCAAATTGCGAAAGAGCTTAGCATTCACCACTCAACAGTTTTGGATCAACTGCATAAAATGAATTTTGTAAAAAAGTTAAATGTTCGGGTGCCGCGTGATTTAAATGACAGAAACTTGGTGACTAGAATATCCATATGCGAGATGTTGCTGAAACGAAATGAAATCGATCCATTTCTGAAGAGATTAGTAACAGGCGATGAGAAGTGGATCACCTACGATGACAATGTTCGAAAACGATCTTAGTCTAAGCGAGGTGAGCCTTCACAAATAGCCCCAAAGCCAGGCCTCACTCCAAACAAAGTCATGTTATGTGTATGGACTGGAAAGGCATTTCGAGCTTTTATCACATAACCAAATGATTAATTCTGATGTCTGCTGTCAGCAATTAGTAAAACTGAAATAAGCACTTGAAGAAGAACGCCCAGAATTAACGAATCGAAAAGATGTAGTTTTCCATCACGACAATGCTCGACCGCATATATCTTTGGTGACTAAACAAAAATTGATGGACCTTGGCTGGGAAGTTTTAATGCATCGTCCATACGTTACAGACAGCACCTTTGGATTATCATTTATTCCGCTCTTTACAAAATTCTCTAAATGGAGTAAAATAACATTCAAGAGAAGACCATAAACAATTTAAATCAGTTTTTCGTTCAGAAACCCCAAAAAAATTATAGCGATGGGATAATGGCTCTGCCAGAAAAATGGCGAATTAAATGGACAATTTTTCCGTCCAATAAATATGTAACACAAAAAAAATCTTTATTATTTTCACTATAAAAAGGCCGCGAGCTTATCCGACTACTTAAAGGCGCGTATAGACATCACGAGGCATGGGATGGGCCGCGAATGGTTCGCCACACATGCTTCAGGCTGCGTGGACGTAGGTGCTCATTGTGATCATTCGCCGCATACTCACGTTGCGAGCAGATTCTACTAATTCATGCGATGCGAGCAGCGTGGTTGTTTGCGTGAGCAATGTTGAGCAATGTTCACCCTGAGCATGTGCCGATTGGACAGATGCATTTTTGTACGTCGCATGCCTCAGGCTGAGGCCTGTGTGACGAACCATTCGCGACGCATGCCTCATGATGTCTATACGCGCCTTATTATATATCCTTCTCCTTTCCCCAAAGCTTAAATAATGGACTACGGTCAAGATTCTGAGTTAATTAACATTTAATGTTGCAATTTTTTTATAAAAATAACCATTTTTTGGGCTTAAAAATGAAAAAAAAAAACTTAATTATTCGCAAAAAAGCATTTATGAAATGTTCATGTCAACGGACCCAGAACCATGAACCATGTTCAAACATACCCTGTATAGTGTATAGTAGAATGATATTAGGAATTATCATTTCTTATGTCAACTAGTCACGGGTATATTTATAACTACGTACTCGTAGGTACTCCTTTGTAGTTACTTTAGATTTTACTTCCCCCTTTAATAAACTAGTAGAAGTAATTACCATTTAATAGGTAATAATTACATTTAAATAAAATGTACCTACAATATACTAAAAACCCCAATAGCAAGACATTAATTTTGTATTATTATTACCAAACCAATTCTGTCAATTCTTTATATTCTTTAAATGCTATTCCTAATGATTATTAAAAATATGTATTGTTTTAAATTAAGTACTTGGAGTTTTAAAATCATAGTAAATCGTCCTATTATTATGAAATGATGCACTATTCTTGAGTTGATTACTATTACATATTAGTTTAATTTTGATATGAGTATTCTAGTAATATTGATTAATGATGTACAGGAACGTATTTAATAACGTCCATATCTTAATTCAATTAAATTGAACACAGAGTCTAAAGCGGCAATGTGTACAAAATGTACAGGAGACTGTGTTAATAAAAACACAATATGCGATGAACAATCCTACGGGAACTTTGTTTTTGTTAGCGCTCGCTGTTCGGACATGTTAAATCAATTAGGGACAACAGCTAGGCGTGCGTCGCTTTGGGCGTATATGAAAGCTATCGATCACGAGACGACGATAATTTTAATCTAAGCCAAAAGTGTGTCGTGGGTCGTTGATGTCGCAACGGTAATGTGTATTTTTGTAACGTAATAATGATAGATGTTTTCGCTTTGGAAATGATTATTATTGGATACCTTCTGTATTGTGAGGTTACACAAGCCTTAAACTTACTCATTAATAAAACTAGCATAAGTATTATATATTTTTACTTAACCTAAAATGTGAGCAAGGACATTGATTTACTAAGTTAGCATAAACAAAATAAAACCTTGCGATTTACTGTCGAATATGTCTACGGACATTGTTAGTGTAGTGTGTCGCAGCCTTTCCGAATGTGAAGATCAAATGGTGGTAGTTGAAAGAACTGCTCACAGCTCCCATCCAGGACTACCCCGGTGTACTATGCCTTTATGCCTTTATGTATGTGCCTTTATTATACGCGTTCAGACCCGGTTCACAATATAAAATGTGTACAAAACGCGAAAGTTTAAAAAGTTATATTAGCATAAATTTACCCGTGTTAGCTGCAGCCTAGAAGGCTAAAGGGCTGGCATTGAAAAGGGTCCTGAAAAGAACTAGTTTTGTGACGAAATATTGTTTAGGTTTTGTGGTATTTAATATTGAATTACAAATTGACTTGCTCTAAATGTTTGAAAAGACTATGCTCTAAAACGGCCTTTAAACGAGGGATCAACTCTCGTTTCACATGTCACGCAAATAACTCTTCAATCGGTAAGAAAGGGAAATATACTCGTATAACGAAACTACCTAGTCTGACCATAAATAACGTTACAATAAAGAAAAAAAATACATAAAAAAAATACAATAAAAAAAATACACTTGAATTTTGAATCTGTCATTCCCACATGAAAAATAAACGCTTTTTCTCATTTTGGCGCCAATCATTATTAAATATTGTACTAATATTAATATGGAGTGGGGTATTACCGAAAACTGTATTGCTTTTGTATTACACAAAGTAAGTATGGAGCCAAATGGATTTTTAAAAACTTTCCATCCGTTTGGTATTAGCCCAACGTTTAAAATTGTATAAAAGCAAATGGTGATCATTTCGAATAAACGGCATATTTTAAAATGTTTACCTATTTATTTCCAACATAACACAAATTCTTCTACTAAAATGATAATGTAAAAAAAAACTATGTTTTCTTTGTAACAATATATATGGTTAGACCCTAGTCTAGCTAGGTATTGTAGCTAGGTAATATAGGTATTGAACACAAAAAGTCTTACTTAGCATACACGACAACTCGATAAGAAACAAAATGAAAAGCCGAGAGAAACGAAGAGATGATGTTAATAACCATGGCAGACGTGGCAGGACATCCGGACGGCGTCGGCGGGATCCGATCCGGTAGGTCCGGAATAAGATCCCGATCCGGTGCGATTGTCGGCGCTGATTTCCCGACACAATGGACCGTGGATATTCTTTGCCTTTATCCTATACGAGCTGACAGCTGCTTTAAGAAGCTTGACTCGCTGCTTTAGTAAAAGAAATTTAATTGCAAGAAATCTACTAAGTTTTTGCTGGCGATTATTATAGAACATAACTGATCGCATCTTGTATTTTAAACATTTGATAGCTACGTATTCCCTTGTAAGGACGGGATAGAATAACGATATTAATATTGGATCACCTTTTTACAGGGTACAAGAAATAGGGAACTAAATATATTCGTTTAGTGACATGATCATGCAACATCCTACATGTTTCACACAAACGAGCGCAAAACACGGAGGCGTGTTGGCTTGCCGACTTCACAGCAAAAACTACTCGTATCGCGTCTCATGCGTCCCAGGCTCGCTGCCAGGCCTTTTATATTTAGCTTAAGTCTACTTTTTTAATATCCTAATGTACGTTGTTTGGGGGAACGAAAAACCAAAACAAACATCGTATTCGGTTAATACAGGGAGGCATTAAATTGGGCTATAAAATGTGCCATCTATTCAAGCGGCACGTACCTCAAATAAGCGGTTTCTACGGTGAAGAGACTGTTTTCTTACCTTTTCGCGCTCACAAATTTTCGAAACCCGCCTCTCTGTCATTGATTTAAGACAGGTTAAGTGCAGGCTTCTTGTGGCGATTTGCAAACAATAGCTTGTTGGTCGCCGTGTTGTCTTCGCACATCTAAGGTGCCGAAGATACTGCGTCAAATTAAACATTGATCTTAGAAAAGATTTTAAAATTATGAAAGATGAATGTTTAGAGAGAAAATTATGAATTTGTAAACATTTTAAAAAATTCAAAAATTAAATTCCACGTCTAACTATATACCGTTCCATAGGTTTGTCAAGCTTTACAGCCAAAAAGACATAGAGGGATAGACAACGCAAGCTGTCATTCGCTGCGTGCTTGAAGTTGGCGCTAAACCCCTACTTTTGGGACTGCTCGTCGTTGTTACAAAACGCAAAAATTTCCCTTAGTGCACTACAAATCAATTGTAAAAATTCGTCAAAAGTGGTGAGTCAAGGGAAAATGTATCGTTTCGTGGGTTAGCGGTATCACATTATTAAAATTTATTCGTGACTTAGTCGTATCTACAAAATAAGTGACACGCCTGGTGACACGATTTCACGAAATTGAGTTTATTTATTAGCACAAATCCATAGAGAAACGAATTAAAACAAAACTTACATCGATATAATCGATTATTGCCACAAGGGATTTTACTATGTTTACATATTATTTAAAACAAACTTATGTAGGTCATATTATATAATCACATCATATTCTAAGTTAGCAGCAATGTCTAATATGTACGAGTATAAGAAATTTTATCTAATTGAACAAATAAAGGCTTGTAAAACTTTAACAAGATTTCCTTAAATTCGTATGAGAAAAACAGGTAAGATGGCATTAGATATTGATTTCGACGAACAGGAACAAACACCGATTTGTACGCTGCGCCGTACGTATTTCATAGATATACGGCTTAAAATGTAACGAATTGTACATCTGGATGTAGTGTTGACTGTACGTGCCGCGTGCCGATGTTGTCGACTCCCCATTAATAATGGCACCTCGTCTTTTAAGGGGAGTACGCATTGTTGAATACTGTACGAACGTCTCCTATTGTGGCGTGAACAATAAATAATTTGCGACTGAATCTCGATTAGGCGGTCTGCAAACCTGCTAGCAGTCAAACTCATTTTGTTTCCAACATAGTCAACCATAATGCATGTAGGACTAATAAAGACTCCTTCCTTGACACACTTAATCTACTTTGCTGCCGGAGGATTTGCAGTCTATTTTAAAAAATGTTTCCAACATTAGTTCGAAGCAATCATTTTGTGAAAGGAAAGAGATTAGGGAGAGGGGCAAAATAGGTCGGTCTGTCTATCTATAAGCCAAATGTCACACATACGAATGTACGAATGTGAATGGACGAAGTTACATGTCAATAACAATTAAAACCTATCAATATTTCGCTACTGGATTTTCGTTAACTTAATCAATTTTAATGAATGAAGATAAAGTTTAAGTTCAATGTAAGTCAAATACAATATGTGTAGTTGACTGTAATTGAAATTGATATATTCGATAACTAGAGATGAAGACACACTAAACATCTCTTTTTTTTAAATTCTTTAAATATTCATAAATTTGTAGGTTAGCTTGAGTATATTTGAAGTTGAAGTATACTTGAAGTGGGAAGCTATCATTGCCCCTGTCACTCATGCGTGGATATAATGGACGCCCTCCGACCAGATGGACCGACCACTTGAAGAAGTTTGCCGGTGGTGGGTGGATGAGAAGCGCGGAAGACAGTGTGTGGTGAAGAGCTTTGGGAGGGCAGCAGATATCTGATATCTGATACAGATACCTGGCAGCAGAGACACATAATATTATTATTCTTATCTTATAATAACTCGGTCATTTTTCTAGACATGTGTTTTCTTTTCTTCATATATGGCAACGGTGCAATTAGCTCAAGACATTTTGATTTCACGGAATTATTTCTCGTGTGTATATTCAGTTGTTTAGTAGTATAATTATTTAAAATTATTCAAATAATAGAGTGGTATTTGACATAGTATCTTTTCTTCGGATAGCATCACTGGAGCAAGTTTGCAGCCATCTTTAACCGCGGTAAAGGATCAAATAACGTTAGCACCGAAGCATTAGGCTTTCTTGTGTAATCCCTTTCCTCTAAGCTGGATTACAGGTTTACCTATTCGCTCCTAAGCGCCCTTCAGTTCACCTGACATTGTACTTTATATGCTAGTTTGATTTATTTACGTCTTAATAAAAGATTCATTCATATCGCAGATATGAAATCCTAACTCCTTAATCCTAACAGTGTTTCATCTAAGTAAAACTAAACGCGTCTTAAATAAAGGATAATGAATATCAGAAAAGGGGATTTAATCCTATGAAATTCTACAACGTTTCAAGAAAATATAAATTAAAGTGATAAATTGTGAATCAAAAAGTAAATTGTTGTCATTCTGGACTGATCAGGTGGACTGTATGCTCGTCTGCCGCGTTTTTCTATAAAATAATAATAATAATTTAGAGGATTGAAGAACTTAATTTTAAGAAAAAACTTTTAATTAGACGGGTGGGTGGTTTTTCATTTTTATAAAGTACTTGCCTATACAAATTCATTATAATCAATATAAAATGAATTAGCGATCCTTCTTTTGAATATAACTCAACTTATTATACTAGTAAAAAAAATTGAGAGATTTTTCCAATTGATTGATGATTCACCAAGATTACCACCAACATAACTTCGCTAAGGCTCATAACTTATCGAAATTAACGTCTTTGTAAATGTGAATTATTTATTACCCACAGTTGCTTAAATATTTTTCCTCAATTTTTTGTAGAAACCATTCAGCTATGTGAATTTACGAATATAAGAGAGGAGTACCTACATAAAAAGTATTTTTTATCTTGTTACGGTTAATGATTGTTATTGTTGACAAGGACACTGAAGCACATTACGTACCTTGTTTTCACGTACACAAGTCCGCGAACAGTTGTGCCTCGTTAATAAAACGATACATTTTTAACAAACCGCGCCGTAGCCAAACATACCGCGCAGTGATAAAATACAATTCAATTAGATTCACTTTAGGACTACGTTTTGACGTACAATAGACAAAAACGTACAATAGTACAATACAAAAATAGACGTCGTTAAATTATTGTGTGTATTTTTGGAAAACATTTGTATTTACATTTTTATATTATACTAGTTAATTCATTTCAGATTTACAGACGAGACGTTAGAGGCGCTGATTATCACCCTATAGTAACTCCTTAATCCTAACAGTGTTTCATCTAAGTAAAACTAAACGCGTCTTAAATAAAGGATAATGAATATCAGAAAAGGGGATTTAATCCTATGAAATTCTACAACGTTTCAAGAAAATATAAATTAAAGTGATAAATTGTGAATCAAAAAGTAAATTGTTGTCATTCTGGACTGATCAGGTGGACTGTATGCTCGTCTGCCGCGTTTTTCTATAAAATAATAATAATAATTTAGAGGATTGAAGAACTTAATTTTAAGAAAAAACTTTTAATTAGACGGGTGGGTGGTTTTTCATTTTTATAAAGTACTTGCCTATACAAATTCATTATAATCAATATAAAATGAATTAGCGATCCTTCTTTTGAATATAACTCAACTTATTATACTAGTAAAAAAAATTGAGAGATTTTTCCAATTGATTGATGATTCACCAAGATTACCACCAACATAACTTCGCTAAGGCTCATAACTTATCGAAATTAACGTCTTTGTAAATGTGAATTATTTATTACCCACAGTTGCTTAAATATTTTTCCTCAATTTTTTGTAGAAACCATTCAGCTATGTGAATTTACGAATATAAGAGAGGAGTACCTACATAAAAAGTATTTTTTATCTTGTTACGGTTAATGATTGTTATTGTTGACAAGGACACTGAAGCACATTACGTACCTTGTTTTCACGTACACAAGTCCGCGAACAGTTGTGCCTCGTTAATAAAACGATACATTTTTAACAAACCGCGCCGTAGCCAAACATACCGCGCAGTGATAAAATACAATTCAATTAGATTCACTTTAGGACTACGTTTTGACGTACAATAGACAAAAACGTACAATAGTACAATACAAAAATAGACGTCGTTAAATTATTGTGTGTATTTTTGGAAAACATTTGTATTTACATTTTTATATTATACTAGTTAATTCATTTCAGATTTACAGACGAGACGTTAGAGGCGCTTATTATCACCCTATAGTAACTGCGGTTCTATCATGCTTTACTATATATGACTATGACTATGACTTTTGACGAAGCCGATGCGGCCACGTGATGCTAAAGCTAAGTTTTAAAGCGCGCGCCACGAGCGGGCAGAATTTCGCAAAGAGATTTGTAAGAAATCGACGCAATCCGACCACTTTACTAGATCCCTCATATTAAGGTATAGTAATGAAGTGGTATATGTAAAGTGGTATAAGTGGTGTTATACTGCGTATTAAGGTAATTGGTTGACCTCATGTCAATTCTTCCTATTAAATTTCAAACCAAAATTCTTCCTCCTCGTGGCGCGCACTTTACAAGCATCCTCGTGCTAATAATTTATAGTAGTTTACTGTGCATAAAGCAGGCAATAACTACCGTAAATTTCTACTGATATTCCTGAACATAACTTCAGCTACGAGTACTTTAGATACTGTTTACTTTTTACTAGAACCAACCCAAAGATTTCTTACCAATTCTCTCGTCTGTCCCGTTTTTTTATGACTAGCTTTTCAATTTCCCTCTTTGTTTCCATACAGCACGCAGTATCGAGCACAGTTCCACTATCTAATCCTGCGCACGATCATCGTCGCTCATTAACGAGATTTATAGACGTAGCGACGACGAGACGTATGCCTCGACTCGTTATTTATGACGGTCAGATCATAGATAGATCGCATATATTGGTGCGCTATTGCCACCAAAGTCTGTGATTAAAACCTTATTAATAAGCGAAAAAGTAGAAAAATGTATCCATTAAATGGATCCTTACGCGTACGTTTGCCTTTTTTATTTTACTCGACGTTTCGGTTGGGTTACACCGAAAAAGTAGACCTCGAGTAGTCGATGATGAATGCACCGTTCGAAGTTTAGTAAAGGTTTTCAATAGGTGGGAGTAGCAAAAGATAAAAATAAAGATGTTAAAATGTACGATGTTTTTATAAGACAGAGAGATTTACATTAAATGAAAATAGAGACATTAGGTGAGACACACGCACAAATTCCGACTGCGACTTTTGTGCAAAGCAGAGGCAGCCATCGAAAGTGATGATGACGGGTGAGATGCAAACCAACTGTATACATACATAATAGAAAGTCAGTATTAGTTTGGATGTGAGTGAAGATGAGAAAGAGTCATCTTTAACTACGACTAAACTCAGTATTAAAAACACTAAGAAATTCATACATTAATCGATACGCCAGGTTTAGAGTTGGCGGGTTCCCGATATCGACGTCGAGTTCGTGCGAACCCGAACAACAGCCGTATCGGTAAGCCTGTAATCCGATAATAATGAATAGAAAATAGTGCGGCATCGTGCCCCAGTTGAAAGTTCTCCAACAACTGGAGGCACGAGAGTTTTATCGCGGGGCATAATTCGGCCGCGGCGTCACGCGCTGCCCGCCCGACTTTATCGTTAGATACTTGGCGGGAATATAAGGAGGAAATTCACAGCAACACGACTAGAACACTACCACTGTTAGATTAAAGAAAAGTGAACTCCATACGCGAACAAGTACACACTACATATACAGGAACTGTTTAGTGATAATCACAGTTTGTAATCTCGTTCATAGATGAAAAATAAAAAAAGACTAGATAGCCGGCTTCTGCATAACGCCCAGCAAAGTATGGATATTTCGTGTTAATCCATACATATTGAAATATTCACATATAGAAATGTTCACATTA
The DNA here is from genome assembly GCA_914767545.1 of Sesia apiformis. Taxonomy (NCBI): domain Eukaryota; kingdom Metazoa; phylum Arthropoda; class Insecta; order Lepidoptera; family Sesiidae; genus Sesia; species Sesia apiformis. The sequence goes on from OU611958.1 coordinate 7,821,957, forward strand.
ATAAAATATAATAATTTTATGATGCATAAAATTCATGTAGACTGAATATCAATTTCTTCGTAATTAAAAAATACTTCAAGTCGTTTATTTGTAATCTTGAAAATTAAGTAAGACCGTGGTGGACTCCAGTGGCGGGAACTTTTATGATGCAATTAATAAACAATCCACTTTATTATACTTAAATTGAGGGCTTTATAACGAAACAATAATCTGTGTTAGTGTAACATTGCACTTTCGTTATATAAATTATCAAATAACGAATGTTATGATGTGATATGACTGAATAAAATTAATTTATATTCGAGTACACACTTTTGTTTATTGATAAAATAGATGTGATGTGCGATTCGTAGTTGAATCGTAAAACTAAAGCATTACGTTAACTACACATAAAGACACATAAAAGTCCAAATCCGAGTTTAATATTAAAGAGAATGTCTTAACTATGCTAATTTGGTGGCAGGTGTGTTAGTTTAAAATTTGAAAATGTGGATTCAGCGTCTGAATATAAGAATTGTGGGGACGCGGATTAACACAAGTGGTTGGTGGCGCGGAACCGCGCACGTTGCCTCTCACGTCAACTATCTGACAATTTACTGGAAATTGACATCGCAAACCGGCGTCACAGGACTGCAGATTTCATCGAGGAAACTCCTGTGTTTATTTCTTAGACTTTAGGAGTTTACTTCGAATGTCATCGTTGAAATCCTCCACCGATTTTTTATAAAAGTTACAACTTCTCGCCCGTTTATACTCGTAAATAGTTAGAAAAGTGTAACAGTAATGAAGTCGTGCCATAATCTATAACATGTGAACATTGTGTAAGAGTTTTCAAATGATCTCAAACTAACCCAACTACTTTGTTCTAGCCCAAAATAAGTGTTGAATGAAATAAAACTTGCATTACCTTATTTTATGGAAATAAATTGTGAAAGTCCTGAAGTAAATTGCGCCAGAAAAAAAAAATACGGGGCCGTGAAAGGGAAAGAAAAAGTTGTTCTCCATTTTCTGGTAAATTATATTAGTTTTTGTGTAAAAGTGATTAATATCAAAGTTGCAGCTTTTGAAAGGATGTAATTTGCTAAAAATTGCTAAATAAAATCGTTTTGCGAAGCTGGAAAATGGTATTTTTTTATAGAAAGTAGGTGGCAAACGAGCATACAGTCCACCTGGTGGTAAGTGGATACTGTCGCCCATAGACATTCGCGATACATGCCAACATTAATTTTAGTGTTTTAACTCACTTAATCCTGCTCCGCTTGCGGATCCAACTCCTCTTAGTTACTCCTTAACTCTTTTAATTCACCTACTTAATCACCTTTCGAGAGCGTTTCATTCCCTTTCCCTAATGGTTGTTGCATAAGCAAAAAAAAGGTCATGCCATCGTTGCATCTCGATTTTGAGCCACCGACAAATGCCAATGCGCGATTACACTCACGATCATGATTGGCGCCGGGATCGGAATTGGAATGAATAACAATTCGATGGAACAATTAAGGGATTCTGCTCCGCTCGCGGATTCAACTCTTTTGATTCATTAACTCCGGAGTTACCCATCATTAGAATGGGCTCTGGCATATCTCACTCACTACCGAAACACGTACATACATTGTGGAATATGATAAAGTGAGAGAGTGAGTGAGAGTCTGTGAGAGAGGTAACGAGACCAGTCGAGTGCGCTCAGCGGCTGTTGGATTACAGCGTGCACTTTCTTCCACCAAAATATGTATTAAATCCAAAATGTTAGTATCTCGGAAAGACTCAAACAGGATAAACGAATATAACCAAAAATTCAGCTACATAGCAATTTTTATTTTATTTAAACATAATGTTAATGGGCTGAGCTTTCATTTCTAAAGCTCGCAATCGGTGTTGAATAACTCACCCATCTAATATTTTACAAGATCCGAAATCAGATTACACGTCACCCATTTTTTCTCCATTAAAGGAAACTAACCGACTCCTTGCCAGCGCGACCAATCGATTCCCTGTATTAGGCTTCCGTCAGAAAACAAACCGGGCCGTTCCGGAGCTTCTTTTGTTCCATTGTAGACCGTCCTTTGTTCTACCGTCGCGGATAAATTATTTTCTACGATCCTTCTTAACTCCCATCTCGTTCCATTTCTCCCGTATTAGTTCCAGTCGATGCACAACGATTACAGCCTTTATGACTGGATGACGCGAAAATCATGTCTGTCCTACAATTTTACGCTTCAATATACCGTCTTAGAGAGTATATTAAAAATGTCGAAATTAAAACTACATACCAAAAATCACTTAAATTAAGAACCTTTCAAACTTCTTTACATCGCAGTGTGCAGTAATATTTCATATAAGGTAAAAGAGTTTATGGTCCAACTTTAAAAGATGAAATTGACGTATTCAATATTCTCCGAATAATAAACGTCGGATCTTTTGGGAAACTTTATTACATTTTTAAATACTCGACATAACTCTTTATGTGGCGTATATTCAGAGGTCAAATATAATATTTAAAGGGCGACTTTCATTAACGCAATCATAAAAATATACATAAATATGAGTGATTAAGGTAGTCATCTTAGCGGGGGGCACGATGGGCCATGCCAGGAGAAATTATTTTTTACGGCGAGATGCAAACAAAGTAGCGTGGACGTACTCGATTAATGCAGCGCTAACTTGTTTTAATTGCATTTTTAACAACATACGGGAACATAAAGTTTCCTCTTCATTAACCGCACATTTATTACACTGTAAACGTTACCGGGCGAGTAAGAACTTTTTCGTGGAAGTATATTTTTTACTTTACATTGTTAACCAACCTTAATTTGATTGTAATTAAACAAATAGCATCCTAGTGTATCGTCCTTAGTCCGTTCTGACGATGTCGTACAAGCTGGTGAACGCAGTAGCAATGCTTTTAGTGATTTTCAAATCCGTAGACAGTCATCACTACTAAAGCGATCTTCTTGGATGTGTGGCTAATAAAAAAATATAAATTAAATTCCAATTTTGCCCCATTAGACATGTAGGTACCTCAAAAATAGAGTTCTAATCCTCATAATTAGTACGATAAGAGGTGCCGGCCGCGACACGATCAATCGGTGCCACTTTGTAGCGATAACGCGCCTAGCCGCCAGCCGCCGTCTGCTCTTGATTGATGGAAACAACCTGCGAACCACTTACACACCTACTATGAAGAAATTAAGACACTCCCGCCGCTAATGGAAAAGGATATCCATCAAATGGTCCAAAATTGAGACGCGATACAATTAAACCGAATGGGTGTTATCTAAATGACGACAGCATTCTTTGTGGGGGCAATAAAGGTTAATAGACGTTAAAGGATTGCATATCAGTGCCGAAGATGGAAGAATAGAATTATAACTATTAGGGCCTTACCTATGAAAATTGCCGCTTGTTCATAGTGAGCACTTTGAACATAGTTATCTTGCGTTTGGTTTGGAATTCCAAATTTAAATTTATTTCAATTTAAAGCTATGACATTCTTTTTCAAAATCAGTTATACATTTATTTTTCCATCAAATGAATTTTTGCTTAGATATCGTTATGTTTGCGACTATAGGACAGTTAAAAATTCGAGTTATATTCGAATATGAGTTCCGTCGTGGCAGCAACGCAGCACAAACGGCACGCAATATCAACGATGTATACGGACCAAGCACCGCAAACGAACGCACGGTGCGTTTTTGGTTTGATCGTTTCCGTTCTGGAAAGTTCGACCTCAAGAACAAGCCCTGTGGAGGACTGGAGACTAAAGTCGATAATAACGAATTGAAAGCAATAGTGGAAGGGGATTCATCTCAAACCACGTCCATGTTAGCAGTAGCCTTCGGCTTAAATGACAAAACGGCAGTGAAGTGAAAGTGAAGAAGCTCGGAAAGTGGGTACCATATGAGCTTAATGAAAGTCAGCTGCAAACACGCTTCAATGTTTGCCTTACTTTACTGAATCGGCAAAAAAATGAAGGGATTTTGAATCGTATTGTCGCTTGTGATGAGAAATGGATCCTGTATAATTGTAAACGTTGTTTTACGATGATTTACGTCACAATGGTTAGTTAAACCAGGAGAAACAGCCAGACAGTGTCCCAAACGTAAACTGAGTCAAAAGAAGGTCATGGTGACTGTATGGTGGTCCTGTGCCTGTATTATCCATTGCAGCTTCTTTAGTTCTGGCACAACACTTAATGCAGATGTGTACTGTGAAGAACTGCAAACGATGATAAAAAGCTATCAAACAACCGAGTCTGGTCAATCACTCTAGTCCACTGCTTCTCCATAATATCGGTCGCCCACACACTGCACCACAGACGGTCTCAAAGTTACAGGAGCTTCGACTGAAAAGTTTCCATCATGCACCGTACTCATCAGATCTTGCCCTTACTGATTTCTATTTTGTTCGGAATTTAGATAACTTTTTACAAGGGAAAAATGTCAACTCCGATGAGGCAGTGAAAAACGCCTTCAGAGAATTTATCGATTCCCGTCCCCAGGAGTTAATTCTATAACAGAAGAACTTCCATCTAAATTGCAAAAGTGCATAGATAATAATGAACAGTACTTCGATTAATTCAATAGATAATTATCATATAAAAAATTCTTCTAATTTTTCCATATAAAATGGCAATTTCATAGGTAAGCACCCAACGCCGGCTCTAGCTAACACATTGTTGATTAATCAATCATTATCGCTTATCAGTTTATAATTATCATTGATCTAACTAGATTAAAACATTGATCAGTTAAATGATAGCCTATTAAAGGGAATAAAAGGTAAGGAAAAAGCCTAATGCAGTAATGTGTTCCAGCGTATTTCGATAAGACACACCCTACTTCTGGTCAGAACTCAATGCGTCTGTGATTCGTAGTCCTAAGAAGGTCAGTACTTCATAGAATTTAGACTAAGAGTGTTGGTAAGCTGCTTAACATCAGATGGGCCACCTACATATTTGCTCGTTTTATCACGTAATAAAAACATCTCTTTTAACGCATACTCTACAGACGGCAAATAATGACCTATCCATCATCGCTTTCAAACAACGCGTTTTAACCGCGTTCAATGAGAAGGAAAAGCGCAAGTTCCTTTGACTGAGATTACAGTAATCGTCGTCAGGATAATGAAGGGGGCCCGATGTCGACACCTCCGCTGCGACAATGCTTGTTGAGCTGGAGTGCTCTACAGTGAGCTGGTGTCGGAGCAAGGACGCAGATGTATGGTACAAACTACAAGAGAACGAAAGTTTATTTTAGAACGCCACAAACTGTTCTAATTGTTAAAAAAAGATAAAAAGTGACCTTATCGCACGTACTATAAAGATTACTTCTTTACTAATATTACACGTGAATAATAACTATTAATATGTACTATCAAGACGACTATGTGTTCTATAATATAAAATGTTACTGTTTAATGTGTTTACGTGATAAAAAGCAAGTATTTCATTTTGAGACAGTAGTAATAAGAATAAAGGAATTTCACCCCGAAAATATATTAGTAAAAAAATTATTGAAACTATTTAGTTGTTATAATCTGACAGTGTCATAGGTTATCAACTCCTCGTGTTAGTAATATTAATATGGGGAAGCTAATAATTAGCTTCCTAATGTACATACGAATGTACTATTACTAATTATTAATAATAGTACATTCCAAATCTATTCAGATACGTGTATATATTGTAGAGACACATACTATACAAACCAATCATATTATTGGAACAGTTAGAATTTTTGGCCTTTTTGGACATACAATATATCTAAAAAGTATATTATATAAGCAATTTTTATGACAGTGTTGTTATAACATTTCGAAAATAATGTACCCAAAAAGGTGGGTACTTCAGTTTGTAACTTGATCCAAAAGCCCAACTGTTGCTCCAGCCAGGTGAGAACGGCCCCCATTTGTAAGGAAAAACAAATCGCACGCTCATTACTACATTTGGAAAAGTTCACCGCGATTTCACAGTCCATTCAATTTTGATGGCGGTATTACGGTATTGTAGGAGGGAATTAAGTTTATAGCCCCTGTGTCTTATCATAACTAAAATAATATAATGGAAGTATTTATATCTGGGATCATTTATTATGATTATTATGAGTTTCTCCGTGTTGATAGTTTGGGTTACTGTACTAATATCTGTGTACTGATAATATTATACTCATACGTATAGTACGAAGAATACATTGAATGCTTTAAAAATATGCAGAGACCATGTTGGTACATGTTGCTGAATTAATGACACAAAAGATTTCACGGTCATCCACATCTACACAATCCACGTCCACAATAATATTATAAATCCGGAAGTCTATTTGTTGCTTATGTTTCCACGACTCAACTACAGGTCGGATTCCAATTAAATCTGGCAGAAATTCCGAGAAGCAAGAACATACTTTTTATTCCGGAATAATGATCAGATTTTCCAGGGAGAGTCAGTTACTTTTAAAACAACGCGCACGAAGCAGCGGGATAAAAGATTATGATAAAAATATATATTCACAATGCTTCAACTATCGGCTAGTCTCGACGTAACAGTAACAACCCAGGGCATAAAAAGACATTTAAACAACCGGATCATATTTAGAGAGTTGAAGTCCAGAGAAGCGGAGTATTAGATATGTGAGGGTTCTGACAGGAAACCGGGACACAGTCATTTCACACTCTGTCGACTTTCAATTTACCTCGGCCCGTGTCTGTTTATCGACAGACCGCGAACTTGGTACACAGTTTTGCGGCGGAAGGATTAGACGCGGTGACCAGAAACAGGATCGCATTTAAGAAGTATTTCAGGAAAAAAATCTTCCGAGTTTTATTAAAGACATCCCATTCATTGAAGAGTGTTTTTAACAGATAACAGACTACAATGTAAAAGTTACCCAGACTACAATTCTCTTGACCATGTTTTGTTTCGTTACTCTTTCGATCATCAATGCAGACATTGGGCCTGAATTTTATTAAAAAAATATTAATTATAGGTATAAATTCACATAAAATGTGTATTAAACAAAGCCATTTTTCGAACTAATGTATCAACATCCTAATCGTAAAACGTAAAAGAGAGCGTCTGCCATAAAGTACAACCTTATTAAAACAAACAATTATTCTCCAACACTCGTTATTCAGTAATTATTGCGACGAGTCGGACATTTGCAAATTGCAGTCGTAAAAAATAAATATCGACAGTGGCGTGTAAATAAAAATAATAAGTGAGAATCGCCCGGAGAGGGCGTACGGGTTGGATAATATTTGACAAGCAGTAAATATTAAATTGGATGGATCACAAGTGTAAAAAAACCAACGAGACGGGCCGACTCATAATCATAACCGAACGGAGCTATAGCCAAGAATGGCGATTCATCGTAGCTCTGTTAAACTTACAAGGTATGGACATGTTATCTCACTGTTTTAACAATAGAACATTTTTCATCGCATTGTATACGGCACGACAAAAACTAGATACTGCATAGATATCGCGCCTCTATTAGGTCGACGAACTGTAAATATAAATTAATTTCGCCGACGTATTGTTTCAATTTGTTTGAAATATAAAATAACCAATAAACATATCAGACGTCAGGAAACTCTGGGTCAGTGTCGGACGCTCATACATTGTTTCTCGGGCTAACTGAGAGGATTATCATGATGATAAACAAGATACACGGCCGCCGGGACAAGGGAGCCAATCACCATACATCACCGGGAAGCATCCGAATAAAAACCGGTGAAACAAAAAGGTATCAGGTTTAAACAGTGCCAACGGAAAACAAATTGTAACAAGTGAGAGATTGTATCGCGCTAGGCGTCTTCAAAGACGTGAAAACTAATTAAGATCGGACGCTTTTCTAAGGCGATAACTTGCCACGGACAGACGGCCGGACGTGTTTGTGTATTGGCAATCAAAACAATTAACTTTTTGCTGTGTTCACCTCTAGCTACAAAACGGATATAAGTTTTATTTTTATATGGTCGGTGACCTTCTTATGGAATTTCGGGTCGCCGGTCGCCCCAACTTTGTAACAATTCCACAATATCCAGTCACCATGATAAAGGGATAAATTTTAAACATTTAGTTCATAAAACGCAAGTGATAAAGAGAATCTAGCGTAAAAAAATCCTAAACCTAGACGGACTGCGATCTAAAGAGCATGAAATAAATAAAATAGAAGAGGCTTGCAAGGAAGAAAAAGGGTATAAAAATGTGATGTTAATTTTCTAGTGAGATTTCCCAGCAGTCCCGAGTACACGAGGGAAGGCGCGTGCACTGGACACGTGAATTAAAATCGTTAACAAAGGCACCGCGGCGCGCTCCTTAATGAACCTTAATGGGTAGACGAGTAAGAAAATTTCAAACAAACGCAAAGTTTACAAATAAGGTTTCCATACAAATGCAATGTTTTTACGAATATTAGTCACTTAGTAGTGGAATTTTCTACTCATTTCCAAAAACGCTGCATATCTGTGTATGAATCGCATTTGGTTGTTTACTTGAAGTGTCTTTACTCGTCTACGCTGCCAATGCTTCCGGACGTTCTGAAGATATGCAGCGTTCCAAGACAATTCGCGCCTTGATGAAAGTGATACACACTTGATACACCTTGATACACACGCCTTGATACACACTTCTCATAGATCAGGTTTTGAATTTTTGTAAATTCTACTTTGAGATAAACTTTTACGATCCCACAAATCTTAATACTTTATGTATGAATGATGTTTGATAAAATCATATTTTAATCTTTTTACTTCACTACATTAATCAGTAAATTTTGAAATTGAAGTTATACTAGAAGTTGCCGTTTGGTCATTAGGTCATACATGCTTTGATAAATGCATTCATCAACGCTACGGACGCTACAATGTCTTATAATTGAGTTATTTCGAATTTTAAATAGAACATTTAAAACAAGTCAAAGTTCTAAGCAGAAATTCAACACCAATTTGTATGGAGCACAAGAAGTGGTAGCGGTAAAAAAGCGTCTACATGTGACGATGACGAGGCGTTTACCAACAAAGTTTGAGGTTTGAGGCGTTGTGCGGCACCTCGGTGGGAACTGTCACTTGGCCCGACAATTTGTCCCCTGAATATTCAGCATTATGGCCGGATAATTACCTTAGTAAATAACGAGCATAGCCCCCATGCCATAAAAGAGCAAAATTTCCGCTGCGAGAGGGAAAAGGCGTTATTGAAAAAGAGGCGAGCTGATATATAAATAAAATACGGGTTCAGCTATCGGCGGCTTGTTATCGCATGCCTTGATCGCGGCTATTACGGCAAAGTATCGGTTATTCGAGCGGCCGTGGGCACAGTTTGCTTTGCACGGCGCCGCCGCGCCGCTAGCTCGTTATAATAATGTGAACTTCGGGAATTGCGACATCTTTGGAGAGGAGCCATTTAGATGTTTAGCATTTTTGTGGGGCGCCTACATAAAATTTAATAGAATTAAACGGTTTATAAACAATAGCAGCAGTTATTTACATAGCTGCCTAAATTGAAACGCAAGATAAACTGCTATTACCAGACACTTTAACTGCTTAAAGCTGTCTCCAAATTGTTATGAGAACCAGTGTTCCAGTAAAAGGTACAATAATATAAAACATCTGAAATTAAATATGCGGCTGCACAGCCAGCGTTGTGCCACAGCAGAAAGAATTTCTTTTACATACATAATAATTGCGAGTTGTCTTGAGGCGTCACGATCCTGATGCATAATGACAAAGTGCACAGTGACGTGAAAATTGCTCTACACTCAACTACAATGTACGTACATACCTCATAAGTGCACGTACACAGCCTACTTTTGTAAACACATATTATTCGTGTAATTATTATCCAATGCGAATGAGCTATCCTTGACGGCTTTTCGACGCGGTTTTTTCTGTGTTTATTTGTGTTATTTTATCAAGAAATACGTTTGTGTTCCGTACTTCAACGAACTAGAGACTTACAGCCTATTTGGCTTCTTCACTTTACAGCACTGTAAAGTCTGGTCTTTAATATTTTTATTGTTAGAATTAGTTGCACGATTTTGAAGATGCTGTGTAATTAAAATGGTATAAAAGTAAATGGTAATTAAAAATTGTTTTATTAGGGCTATAAATATAAAAATAATAATAAATAAGCCTTAAATTTAAACGACCCGGAAAAAATACAAAAACAGTAAATCAGGATCAACAAAACAATATTTATATTTAATAACTTAACTTAAGTTTGAAATTATTAAGAATACCTTCAACAAGTCGATGGAGTCCTACTTCGCGAGACACCTAATTTTTTTTTTTTTAGAGAAGAGGGCGGATGAGCAAGCGGTCTCACGTGATGGTAAGTGTTACCGCCGCCCATGGACACCTGCAACACCAGGGGGTATGCGGGCGCGCCGCCGACCTTGCAAAATCCTATTCACAGCTTTCTATTGTCACCAGAGAACCTACATCTAACCCACTTTTTAATCTACTACCATCGATTTGCTGCTCATGATTTGATTTTTTGCCGCTCATTCAGTATTATTTTGCTGCTCATTTAATTATTTCTCAATATGTAATAATGAATATTATTATTTTCATAGAGAGATAAGCTACATGGGGGTCATGAGTCATAGTCATGACGTAACAGCATCGTAACGAAGCCTGCAAATTGATAAACAATAATAGAGCAAGAACCTTGTGACAAACTTGTTTCAGTCAATGTACTTATGAGGTTTATGGGCAGAGAAGCTGTTTTATTACATTGAAGCAAAAATCGGACCAAAAATTACGATTGTCATCAAGATAGAAACATTACATTGTATTTACTTACTGAGTTACTTATTTGGTGATTAAGTGATTCAGTAATTAATTAATTAAGGTGATTAAGTAAAAAGAAATGGCGAAACGGAACGAAAATTACAATCAAAAATATTTTTAGGAAACCAAAAATTCACATAAGCCAATGTTCATACACAATCTTTTTCCATTCTTATTAGCGACGACTTGTTTCTCCTATATATAGGTACCGGTATTTCTATAAAAGGATGGATACCAGACCGTTACAGTATTAGAATTAATTGCACATCATCGCATACGCTTCCGATAAACTATACTCATAATAATTAACGACACTACTAGTTGGGCACTTAAACTGGTTCATCCAATAATTGTATGCGCGATGCGTTCTCCGGGTCAGGTTTAACATGACTAATTTGCGATGTGCTAAGCATGTGACCATTATGTGAGTATTAAGTGCTCTCCCGTTTACTGTAGTGTTTCTTTTGTCACCTCAAAGACATACCGTGCTTCAAATAAAATTGTTCTGTAGCAATTAATACAATGTACAAGAAATGCCTGAACGACATGTAACGGCATCTTAGTACGTTTTTTCGTAAGACGGATTTCTCGAAGTGGACACTCGCTCAGTCGCCTGCATTACTTACATTACATTTAAATAAAGAACATATGTAATTACAGACTTCACACGATACCAGTAAGGTCCGTTTCTGGCCTGACATATTTCTAGATGTTATTGTTCCGTGATTAAGTTCCTCACAAAGGAAGGTGTTAGCCCGATCGATATCAAACAAAGGTTGGATAATGTGTACGATGTGTAAACTTCACCATCATTTTCCACCGCCGAAGACTGGTGTAAAGCAAATTCGTTTAGGATGAGAATCCATCGACGACGAACCTCGCTGAGATTAACCCGTTGAAGCACTCACTCCAAACAACATCGAATTAGTGGAAAAAGGAGTCTGAGCGACCGACGGTTAAGGACGAAAGAAATATCAGCAAGGACTGGGCTTTCAAAAACTACAGTCCTTAGGATTTTTCATAAACATCTTCATATGAATAAAGTTAGTGCGATGTGCGTGCCAAAACTTGTTTCAAGTGTGCTGCGAAGTAAACGAGTAGCGTGCTCTAAGGAACATTTGGAGGCCTTACAGAGAAACGGAAACGATTTCTTGGACTCAATTGTTACTGGGGATGACACAATGGTTCTTTACTATGATTCCCATTCCAAAGAGGAGTCGATGGAGTAGCGTCGTTCTGGTGAAGCATCGCCTAGAAAGGCAAAGGTGACTCAGTCCACCAAAAAGATTATGGCTTCGATATTCTGGGATTGTCAAGGAATATTGCTTATATACATAAAAGAACGCAATACTGTAGTGACTGGAAGATATTATGCTAACCTTATAGAGCAATAACGAGAAGCAATCAAGCAGAAACGTCGTGGATAACTAAGCTAAAGTGAGCGGCTTCTCCATGATATGCCGCCACAGTTGTGAAAGCTGTTGTTACAAAGTGTGGCATCAGGAAAATTCGCCACCCACTCTATAGTCCTTATTTAGCTTCCAGTGGTTACTACTTGTTCTCAAAACTCAAGGCAGAAGAAGATTAAGGGGTAGAAGATTTTCCACTGATGATGACCACTGCGATTTTCACAAAACTTCTGACCATTTTTATACAGAGATAGAAACGATCCGAACAGTGTATTCAAATAGACGGAGACTATATTGAAAAATAAAAATAGTTTCATGAACTTGAGTGTCCATTTTCTTTGTCAGGCAGGAAACTTTTGGACCTCCCCTCGTATATTCAATGCGATACACACTCTGAAACAATTTATATTTCTATTGTCGTGATATTCTACCCTCAGGTCTCACGCTTAGCGGCCGAAATGATCTTTCTATATGTTCTCTGGCTGTATAATAGAGACTACTCGGAAGATCTGTTCAATTTGATTGCAACTCGGGATTTTACCATCGTACCTATCGTCACCAAGCTCGACTATTCATACTTCCTAAACAAAAAGGACCTTCAAGATACTTTCTACCGCCAACGGTACTAAAATCACTTCTATTTGCATCATAACTGAGTTGTGGCCATTTTGAGATTTGCACATTTTGCCACCAAACCACCCACAAATTGTAGAAGTGACTACTTACGAAGGTTTATGCACTTAGTTAAAACATAGGGCTCTTCAAAAAACTGTAAATAGGATTCTACGACGTCGGCAGCGCACCCGCTTACCCCCTGGTATTTTACATGCGTTCATGGGTGACGGTGACCACCATCAGCTTGTGGATTGCCTGTCCGTTCACCACCTTAAACAAATCTTTCTGTAAAATTAAATGACAGGTTTTAAATTAATATAAAAATGTCCAGATTGTTATTCTAAAATATAAGTAGGTACATATCTAAGAGTTCTTAGTAACAGAGCCAAGAAAGGTACTTATCGCAAATAAGCAACCCAACCTATTATTTATTCAAAATCTTAAGAGACTACGGCTGAGGAGTACTCGTAATCCGATTCCTCTTAAATAAAACTCCCAAGGAATAATTTCGTGAAATAAAATTTGTACATAAAAACTGCAACGCAAAACGACAAATAAAATTTGTAAGTGTCAAGACAGTTAAATCAAGGGAAGATAACGAGATCAGTCTTTGGAACTCGCACTGAGGATGAAGTTTTATTTGAACGTAATTTAGCATATTACGTGTGTCAGTTTTAAAACCGTTTCAATATAAGTCGACTAATTTATATTAAAGTCTGCGAATGGTTTGCCGTACATATCTCCAATTACCAACAGGATTTAGTAGCAAAAGAGTTGATAAGCTGTCACTGTTGGTAAATGAAAATGCATTCGAATGCATGTACCTTTAATTGGATCGGGTGACGTAGCGCCTTGTCGTCTGGATCAAAGAACCAGCCATTGCCAGAGGCGAATATATGAGGCTTGCTGATGACCAAGAATGTGAAAAGCCACGGAATTAACTATGCAGACATGTTTATGGATGTAAAAAGCAGGACGAGTTTTAATCAGATTATTCTTCAACTTGTTGTCCTTTATTTGACCGCAGTAATTATCAAGTGACAATAAACAATATAAAAATAGGTGAATGTTTTGTATATGGGTGTTTATTAAAATGTATTTAAATGCACCTATTTGTATTTAATATACCTTTTTTCAATTTTACTATTTCTTTGTTCTTATAACTTCAATATAATATATAATAGATGGCAGACAAGCGTGGTCCATATGATGGTAAGTGATTACCGCCGTCCATGGACGCCTGCAATACCGGAGGGCTTGCGGGTGCGCTGCCGACCTTACAGAATCCTGTTCACAGCTCTCAATATTAGTCCAGTTTGAAAAACTTTGGAACGCCATCGGATGCGCGGCCCACCTTTGTTAATGTAGGAATGGATTTAAAGAAAGGGATGGGAAAATGGGAAGGGATAAGATGGGATGAGATAGGAATGGGCTCTGGCATATCTCACCCGCTACCGAAACATGTACGTACATTGGGGAATATGATAAAATGCGAAATGCAGTATTTAAATATACTTCTTCTGTAAAAGTCTTCTGTGAAAGAGGGGTAACGAGGCCAGTCGAGTTCGCCCAGCAGCTCTTGGATTGCAGCGTGCACCCCCCCCTAAAATTATCAAGAATATTATTAATTATACCTCTATTTGTGACTATTTTGTGTATTGTCTCATGTATTTTTATGTATTGCCGCAATAAACCCCTCCATCCACTAAAATCCATTGAAAAGATCCACAATGGATTTTTTTGGAGGTTTATATCCACTTTGATCCTAAGTTGAGACTGACAGTACAAAATGTATTTTAATGATCTCACGGGAACATTGTTTCACTCGTTCATTGCCAATCGTTCATTAATAGTAATCAATATTTTTTTTATTTTATTGGTAACCCAACAGCGATAATCTGTATTAATAATAATTCATATCGTTAATACTATTAATCCTATTAATTAATACCTTCTATTAATCTATTAATCCTATTAATTAATACCTTCTATTAATTTATTAATACTATTAATCCGTATTACTAAGAGATTATTATAATGGTCGCGTGGTGACGGGTCGGTTTCAGAATAGCATCACAGTATCTCTTCCCGTAGTTGTTGTAAAAGGTGACTAAGGGAGCGGATAACAAAGTGTAGCGGCTTTATCTTTGGCTTTGAGGGTTATGGTAGCCCATAACCCCCGAGGAACTACACCGTCTCTAAAAGAGTGGAGTGGACTAAAAGGTCGTTCGGAAAACGTGGCGTTTTAAGACCATACATTACTCATGTACAAGAGAAGGTGCATGCGGAGGACTATGTCCAACAGTGGACGACAAAAGGGCTGGTTACGATGCTACAGTCCTCGCCAACGAACTGAGCTTTGCATCTATGTGAGTGGGTGCCGATTTGTTCAATCCAATTGTCGAAATGGTTTTCATTGTACACTATCGGTGTGCACTCATATAAACGCGAAGCTCATGTCTCGTTGAGTGAGCTGTAAGAGCTTCATTAATGTGTTAAATATGGTTATTGATATTGTTTCAATTCCAAAACCCACTTTATGATAATGATCGCATTCACTGTCTTCTTTAGCCCGTCCTTTCACTTTACATTAATCGAAGGACTTCAAAATGCACTTGCAACACAATCACGATCCGCCACCGATAATTTAATTGGGTAGCTGACATTTAATCAATACGCTTGATTAATTTAATTGAACACTTGAAAGCGATGCACTTTTATGGAATATCGTCGTTACGCGCTCCAGCGGGTGCAACTCTTTATGCTTTGGCTGGGGAACGCTAAGGGTGTATTGTTCGTTTAATTATCTGTCTGCCGGTATCAAAATATGAAAATTTAAGAGTGACGAGTGATCAAAGTGTCTTTCATTAGGTTTAAGTTTTAGGTTTTATTAGATTAGAGAACGATTTCTCTAAACATTAGCTTTGCAGGTAAGCAATTAACATTTTAGGATGTCTGTGTTATCTTAATGTCACTGTATAATTGATTTATCGGTTTGATCCATGTGTTTTAATGTCCCACTGCAAGGCCCAGCCTGCCCTATTGTATCACTAGGGGGTTCAGGCCATAATCCACCACGTGGGCCCCGTGCTCCAAATTTTTTTTTTTATCTTCTCTCTTATAGCATCTCTACATATTGGCGATTGAAGACACTAGATGATAATATGTATTTTATTAGAGAAAACAGTATACGTAGGGTATGAGTTAAAATATAAAGTCTTATAATTCGACGTTTTAATTTTAAATAGAATCATATGTAGATATCTAATTACATAACAATGTCACATACAAGGTATGTGAAACAACAATCAACAATAACAGAACTGGATAGAAAGACACTCATTATGATAATAGTGGAACATAGAAAAGCGAAATTACTCCTAACTGTACTTTTACTACTGTCGTTGGGCCAAAAAAAATCAATGTACACATGCGTAGCGCATTAAAAGACGCGATTAGTGTCACTTCAATCATACATAATGATTTTTATAATGAGACTAGTTTTAGCCTACGGCTTTGCAAGCGTCGTATCTGAATTTCCAACAGAACTCCAAAACTTATATATATGTTAACAAGTAAGAATGATAAACTAAACACATAGTGTATGTATAATATATATAGCCTTTTGCACAACGTAACACATAGTACATATATGTATAGTATAGTATTTATTAGGATCCTTAGGTATTGGGATGGTACTAGAATCCTTTTGCTCCGCGTTTTTTTAGAATAGCATCACCCGATCTGTTTCCGAGGGTGTCGTAAAAGGCGACTAAGTGATAACAAAGTCGCTACCGTACGCCCTGAGGGACTACACCAGTGGACTCGGCAACCTATTTAACCAGCGTGGGGTGTTAAGCCCGTACATCTCTCATGCCCAAGACAATGCCCGTGAGGAGGCGCTTGTCCAGCAGTGAACGACCATCGGGGCTGGGTTACAGTAGGATCCCTTTATAATAGAGGAACAATGAATGAGTCACCATCTACACATACACTTTAAATGTTGGATGGTTACATTATTAGAAAAATAATGTTGTATTGTTTTGGTCCAAAAAATATGAAACATAAATGAGAAATTCGCTGACACTAACCTACATATTTAGTAGAAGTTCTGTCAAAATTCTTTCAGTGGTTCTCACGTGATACGAACAGAATTGTACATATGATAGTTGTTTCTTCTAAACGTAAATCTAATAAGTTTTATTAGTGACTACGACATTTTTCTACGAAAAAAATATTTGTCGTAATGACAGACAATCTTTTTATAAGTTTTTTGTCAGTATATATGTAGAATATACTTATTTCTGTGTAATATTATATGTATAGATATAGTGTATGTGTCAACGTAATTTGATCACCGCGTGGGTTATAAATAATTCAGTGTAATAATCTCAGCGTTCCGATTAAATTAAATTGACGCAAAAAGACCTTGAGATTCTGCGGGGTCTACATTGAATTCGCTTTCTAAAAACTTTGAATAGCGTATAGTTAAGAGTTTTATATTTGACTAATAGCTTGAAGTTTTCAAGCCAATAGGCAGTTTTTGATACGACCAAGAATATGGAGAGTCTTTATAATCGTCTAAGCTGTCTTCATCTATCCACCTCTTCAAGAAAAATATTAATAACGATTATAAATTACGTCATCCTCTGAAAACGCAAAAATTGCACAAAAACGTATAAATATACAAGATATGAGAGCGTGATAGCCATAGAGTTTCAACGTTCTACTGTCGACTATCATTTGTGATGAATTGACTTTCAGTTAGATCTTCAGGTTGTACCAGTGAAATACTACATAAGTTTTTGAGTTCTGTGAAAATCGAGAAACATCAAAAGATAACTCCCAAGACGAAATCCATGTACCCGAGAATTAAAAAAAACGCCGGGACATGTATAATACCTACCAACCTGCACTGAGTCTGTGTGATGGATTGTGACCCAAAACACCCTTGTGATTATAAGGGAATGCCTGTGCCTTTCCTATGTAAGCCTATATCCCTACGGACATAGGCTGTCACTGTTATTGGCTGCAATCGAATTAGTTCAACCACAAATTAATAGACAAAACACTAACAGATGAGAGAAATGCTTAATAATACAACACAATAATGTCATATTGCAACAGAGATACAATAATTGTATCTTACTGTAACAATTCATTATAAGTACAAAAAAGAGAGCAACAACAACAGATGACAGAGAAAGCTTAATATCAAAATTCGATTAAAAATTTTTCAATCTCAACAAAACGAGTGCTTATAAACAAATAAATTGCTTCAATTTCGCTTTGACTGTGCAAATATAGATTAATTTGTAATTAGTATTATGCTCGTGTTAACTTTCATCATTTCATTACAAATGGATCGGATATCTCTGCAACGCGATTTCTGTACAATTTTTTTAGTATTATTTCAGTTCAAAAAGTGATTTCATGGACGGAAAGGCATGTAATTTTCGATTAATCACAAGTGGCGGGCAAAAAGTTTTCAATGATGCGTGAGACATTAGAAACCTAGATTATTAAATTAACTAACTATTGATACTAATTTTATTTTGTGTATTTTTTCTGGCATCATATGTATTTATTTAGTCTGGTCATAAATACCGTTACAATAAAGAAAAACAAATAAATTAAACATTTGAATTTGGAACTTATCATTCTCGCGAGAAAAAGAAATATCATTTTCTTATTTTGGCGCCAATCATGATTAAATATCGTACTAATATTAAAATGGAGTGGGGTGATAAAGAAAACCGTATAGCTGGAATAGCATTACATAAAGTAGGCTTGGAGCCCAATGCAATTTTTAAAACTCTCCATCCGCTTAGTATTAGCCGAATGTTTGCGTACCGGGCTATTGGCAGGTACATTTCAACGTCCTCTGTTTGTGACAGAAAACGGTCTGGCCCTCCACGCACTATTCGTACTAAACAGACGATTAAAGCTGTGAAGGAGAAAATCCGAAGAAATCCTGTCCGGAAGCAAAAGCCCAAAGAGCCCATTTTGCTCAAAGAGATAAATACAGCACCCACAACCATGTCACGTATTTTAAAAGATGATATAGGACTTGCTGCTTACAAGAGACGTACTGGTCATTTCTTAACTGATAATTAAAAAAAAATAGGGTTGACAAATCACAACAAGTTCTTCGACGGTACGCAAAAAGAGCTCACAGACAAATCTTATTTATCGACGAGAAAATGCTCACCATTGAGGAACATTTTAACAAGCAGAATGATCGAGTTTATGCTCATAACTCTATAGAAGCGGCTCAATTGGTCAATAGGGAAAAGGGCCATTATCCGGTTTCAGTGATAGTTTGGTGGAGTGTTAGGTATCAAGGAGTAGCTGAACCATATTTTTGTGAAAAAGGTATTAAAACTTCGGCTCAAGAGTATCAGATACGATTCATGATCTGATGAAGGTCGTAAGGCCTCTTAACAACACCCTGTTCCATAACCAAGAATGGTCTTTTCAACAAGATTCAGTACCGGATCATAGGGCTCGCTCAACACAGATGTGGCTAGAAAGGAATATTCCCGACTTCATTAAAGCTGAAGACTGGCCGTCATCTAGTGCCAATCATAATCCGCTCCATTATGATTTATGGACAGTTTTAGAAAGAATGCTCTAAACGCCCTGATAATATCAAATCCCTAAAACATTACATCGGGGTGGCAGTTGCCAGTTTTCCCATGGAAATGATGCATGTTTCAATCGAAAACTAGTCACAACGTTTGAAAGATTGTATAAAAGCAAATGGTGACCATTTAGAATAAATGTTATATTTTTAAAATGCTTACCTATTCATTTCTAAAATAATACAAATACTTCTAATAAAATAATGAAAAAATAAAATCATTAATGTTTTCTATGTAACAATATTTACGGCTAGACTAGGTATATTTATGTTCTTAGATAATATGGTCTGTGGTCTAGGTATCCTCGGTTTTCCCTATACCGATAACAGTTGTTCGATGTCAACTTACAATGCCCCACTGTAGGACACAGACGCGTAGCAATCAAGAGGGAGTTTTGGGCCCTAACCCATTGGATTACGGCATATTGATGCGGGCCCCATGACGGTTGGTGAATATTACACATTCTCCAATTTATTTTTAATTCTAGGATACGCGAGTTTCCTCCAGCTTTTTTTCTTTATACTATAATTAGCAATAATTTTATTGAAGTAAAAACATAAAGTGCCGGCACTCGAACTTGCAACTTCTTAAATGTCAGTCGGGAGTAAATACCTACCCATAGACTAACACCGTTCTGTTCGGCTATTGCTACCGATTAGATTATTTCTATACGACAATACTCAATTACGCGATAACAAGATAATGAGCAAATGTTCAATCGTAAATGCAATCGTAAACCTATTTAACCCAATTATTTATGTAAAATAATCCGATACAAATATAAAGTATAACTCATTTTATTCTCTAAAAGGCAAGTGCATTAATTTCAATATATATGTACCTATTTCTTAAACACCTTCATTATAGCCATATTTCCTAGTTAAATAGAACCTTGTGGAGCGGCACCGACAGCCACCGGAGGCATTAACTGATTTATACGTTTTAGCTCTATCATTTAGAAATCAGCGGATCTTTTGCGCCAATAAGTGGCCGCCTTAGCTGGACTGTACTACGGTGGAGTAAATACCGTAATAAGAGGATCAGACCGGTTGCACTTAAAACCAAAAAAATGCAAATGGATATTACACACGCTCCTTACAATCAAACGGTAAAAAGATAATAACAGCTTCATAATTTTATACTACATGAGGCGACTCATATGAGTGAACAAAACCTTCTGGAACGAAGGGAGAATTTTAAAAACTTGTATCATACACCAACCTACATTTTTATTTTAAATGAAAGCTAAATCAATGGCCATAAATAATGTCCAAATGGCAACAAAGTGCGGTATAGTGCAAAAAGTGATACAAAGGCGGGGAATGCGATACCTTTTCGTAGAAGACAGGGAAAGAATTTAATTTTTAAAGTGTCTGCGGGCAGCGAAATGTTCTGCTAAATAAAATAGAACAATGGAGAAAAATGAGCGACGATCGTATGGACTCGGCCACGTTAAATAAACGACTGGGAATTATGTAGCAATTATAGTGAGTGAGGTATACATTATTAATACGCAGAAAACAGAAATCTATAGGTACTCATATTATTAATAAACAAATAAGGTACTACAATACGTTAATAAACATGCAAACGTTATTGCGAATACAAAAGCGGTGGCGCATAAAGACGAGCCTTTGAATGTTGATATAATGCCTAATAAGATCTGATACCTGTTAACTGGAGCGTGAAATTTAAGTCGACGACAACAAACAATTCCGTGGGCAATAATAGAAACGAATGCCAAACTTCAGAACTCCATTAAAGCGGCATCTAAACTTCCCATTCGGGGGCGAGCAGGCGCGACGAACGCAGATATTTTATTCATCTCTTACTACATGCCGCGCCTCAGCGATTGGTATCCGATAAAACCCCACTAAGCAAAAATAAGCAATACGAACAAGTGTATCTGTCACTCGGCGCTTGTTTTTGTTTCTAAAATTTGTATAAAATATTCCGCAGTGTTCGCGTCGCGCCGAGTTTCTATGGCGCAGAAATACTAATGTCAAATGAATGTTATAAAAAAATTGTAGTGTTGTTGAACATTTAAGTTTGACTTCAAACAAACAACAGTCGATTCAATCGTTTCTTTCACTTAAATGTGAATCATATATTTCAACAACAACAATACATTATTTAATAAGGTACGTCGTTTTTTTATAATTATAAGTTAACATTTTTGACGTATCTTTGCCTGTTTCTCAAAGTAGTTTAATATTTATAGTTTTATCTAAGTTTTATCAATTCATTCTGAACTTTTCTAATGCCGCCTATAATTAGCCGCATTTACCGGGAATCCGCTTTACGCCCTAATTCCTCGATTCCTCGCATTTCGAGACACACCAGGATTTCTTCGAACAGGATTCAACAATACGTGTCAGTCATTCCATTAATGTCTCGATTTCCTAAAACAACGCGACTTTGGTCCTTTGACGAAATAGTTGACGCTTCATCGTCGGCGTTGTTCTCTTACGTGTTTAGTTTTTTTTTTGGGAGGTACCGTGAGAAAGAAAGACTTTATCAAAGAATTTTTCGTTATAGTTTGAGGTGATTAATTAATAAGATCATTGATGCATTAACGAGGCTCAGTGCGAAATAAAAAGTGGTTTGTCTATCGGCGACGGTGTCGGCGCGGGCGGCGAACTGTGTCCGCCGTCACAATAGCACAATTAAAATGCCAACAAGTCCGGTTGCCAGCCCAATCCAATTACAGTGGACAACGATTCCAAAGAGTAATTGGGAGTGGAGCTATAGGTACAGGAGCGCTAGCGATGAGATACATGGAGGAAAAGGATACTGGATGGAATATATTCCATAAGGCGGATTGAGATACGAGTATAATCTATAAACCTTATAATTACCAATTTTATACGAACATATATATGAACAGTTAACAACATTATGAAGAACTTCCAGTGGATTAAATTGTAGTCCTTATTGGAAATAAAATTGAAAGCTTTGAAAATGACTACTCTGTTGTTATCCTGATATGTTCCTTTGTTATTCTGTCAATTAAAATTTCTAAAGGCTGTGTGCGGGTAACAGCTCTTCCAGAAACTAATATATCTACGCAAAATACATCTTGCAACTATACCAAAGTCCGTAATTCCAAGTGACGGGATAATCGGTAAACACTTTCAAAGAAAAGCTAAGCTAATGCCTATTAGCTGGAATTCTAAATACCATTTCAATGCTAACTACAATAAATCAATTTTACGACATATACAAGATTACTTTAATTGACACAGATAACTGCAATAAGAAATTATTTGTTTGAATTCATAACATGATTTTAATAGCGTCTCTATCTAACAAAGTTTCATATTAATACGTACAATAAAATAGAATACCACAAATCTTGCAATATTTACAATCTACTAGGTATTGACCTACTAAGGAAACTAATGCATTGCCGGTTTATGCCACGTGAAGTATAAATACTTGTATAAATTATGGTGGAATGCGGGGAGTGATGGACAACTGCCATGACAGTACTTTATTGCCCGCGACTTCGTTCGCGTAAACTTTAGTGATTTCTGTGAGAACCTCATAATTTATCTAGACAGAAAGTACTCTAAACGTTAACCAGGCACATGAGCTGTAACTATGCCAAGTTTCATTAAATTCTGTCCATTGGTTTATGCATGGTTTTTGTTTTTGCATGCAGTTCAGACACACTGACATAACAAACAAAATTTTTGTTTTGGATTCTGCATCATTCGTACTTTACAATGACATTTCAATGACATTTATTGTTACAATTTTATTATATGTATACACAATAAAACAACTTACATAAAACTAAGACTCGGACATTTAAAAAAGTATTTAGTTCAGCAGGAAAAGCATTTCAATTATTTCCCACAAAAAGTATTCTCTGCCAACTTCGCGGACCATTGTTTCGTGCATGTTAGACTACAAAGCGGCTCAAAGCAGACGTTCACTTGAGAAGATCGAAAAGGAAACAATGTTAAGCTGAAAACACATAGCCCGGGGGTGCTTTCAGGGAAGCACCTATCCAATTCCTAGAAAACAGACACAAAGGGTCCAGACAATTCCTAGACGGAACTTGTGGTACAATCACAGTGAAGTTGTCTTATAATGCCTCGTTTAGTCGGAGTTAGTAGCTGGCGGCTATTAGACGAAAGCTAAAATGCTTGTCGCGCGAATTGTAAATTGTACCTACCTACTTTTATGAATATTTCGCGACAAGCTTTTTGAGAACAAATAATTCAATATAAACTTATTTTATTCGTGTTAGTACATCACTTGAATAAAAGCTTGTTTTTAAAAAATATTAGGTGTACAAATAAGTTTCCGCGGTTTGTCAAAAGATGGCCCCACCAGAAGGTTATGGAGAAATTATCAGATGTAAAACGTAATATCCCAAGTTTCGTCATCTGGCAACACCATAACCTTAAAGTACAAGTGATTCCGTATCAGCATCACGTAATTTTTTTCGTGCAAAAATGTCAAGTTTTGTGCCGAATAAGCATCATTTGCGGGAACTTTTGATTTACTTCTTTAATTTGAAAAAATCTGCAGCTGAGGCGCATCGATTGCTTCTAGAAGCATATGGTGAAGCTGCTTTAAGTGAGAGAAGTTGTCAGGAATGGTTTCAAAAGTTTAAGAACGGTGAGTTTGACGTGAAGGACAAAGAACGCAGTGGAAGGCCGAAAGTGTACGAAGACATGGAATTAGAAGTACTATTGGAGGAAGATTCGTCCCAAACGCAAAAAGAACTTGCACTTACATTACAAGTGACTCAACAAGCAATTTCACATCGTTTAAAATCGTTAGGAATGATTCAAAAACAAGGAAATTGGGTTCCATATGAACTAAAGTCGAGAGACGTTGAACGCCGATTATGCATGAGTGAAATGCTGCTTGCCAGGAATAAAAAAAAGAGTTATTTGCATCGTATAGTCACTGGTGACGAAAAATGGATTCACTACGATAATCCAAAGAAGAGAAAGTCATGGGTTAAGCCCGGCGAACCATCAACATCGACAGCTAAGCCGAATATTCATGGAAAAAAACTCATGCTGTGTATTTGGTGGGATCAGCTTGGTGTCGTGTATTATGAATTGCTGAAACCAAGCGAAACCATTACTGGAGCTCTCTACCGAACACAATTGATGAGATTGAGTCGGGCACTTAAGGAAAAACGCGCCCATTACTACTCCAGACACGACAAAATTATTCTTTTACACGATAATGCTCGTCCACATGTTGCGGCGCCGGTAAAAACATACTTGGAAACACTCAACTGGGAAGTTTTACCCCACCCGCCGTATTCACCAGACTTAGCCCCTTCCGATTATCACCTGTTCCGGTCGATGGCACATGGTCTGTCTGAGCAGCGCTTCACATCATATGAAGACACCAAAAATTGGGTAGATTTGTGGATAGCGTCAAAAGATGAAGAGTTTTTTCGACGGGGTATCCGAATGTTGCCAGAAAGATGGGGAAAAGTAGTGGCAAATGATGGAAAATACTTTGAATAAAACGTAATGTACTGTTCCTTCACAATAAATTCCTAATTTTTTATAAAAAACCGCGGAAACTTATTTGTACACCTAATAGTTTTTTTTTATATTGTTTTATATTATACTCTAAATTTGTCATCTTATTCCATCTAAATTAGGTACAAATGAGTTTAGCTCTACAAATACAAAACCGTGGATTTAAACAATTGATGATATGTCGTCCTGTAAATGTTACAACTTTTGTTTCTTTTTAGAAGCATTTGCACACTTGTGAACGTAAATTGTTCGGTGTTCAGTGGCGAGATAGTTGTGAATTAAACAATTGATGATACAATATATAATTCTATAAATTCAACTACAACTTCTGTTTCTTTGTTGGGAGCATTTGCAAGACACTTCTTAACGTAAATTGACAGTCACTGTTCAGTGGCGAGATAGTTGTGCATTAAACAATTGATGATACAATATATAGTTCTACAAATTCAACTACAACTTCTGTTTCCTTTTCAGAAGCACTTGCAAGACACTCGAAGACGCAATTAGACAGCCACTATTCAGTGGCGAGACAGTTGCTAAACAAACCTTAGGGTTCCTTTAAACAAACAAGCGGTGTTGCTCTTTCTCAATTTTATAGCGTTTTTTGATGTTTTTTAAATGTTTATGCCAGAACATAAATACAATTACATTTTATTTACTGTTTCTACCTTAGAAGCAGGTTGTATTGTAGTAATCTAACTGCGTGTCGCAGCTTATAAAATTCAAAAAATAATTACAATGTATCATTGTAATATTTTTATTTCATGATTTACATCTTTATTTTTCACTGGTCACAAATTAATGATTACATTTTTTACATTTATTTATTTTAAATTCTGAATGATTACTGAAGAAATCATTAGATTTGGTTGTTTATAAATAACTAGCTATAAGTTATAAGCGAATAGACAGACAGAAGAGCATACACGTACCCATTGTGTTTTATATATATTAGTCATCAAGTACCTACTTACCTACTGGACGGCGGCGTTAATTGACAATCTGTCTACTTTGACAATTGAAATAGTTACGTTACAGAACAACAACAAGTTTTTAATACCGTCCAGTAATCACATTGTATATTTACGAATAATTGTTATCCTAATTACATGGATGAGTTTCCTTATCATATTTACCTTACCATACAATTTCCTTATCATTATTCATAGTTACCTAGTTTCCTTTTTATATTGAGCCGAATGCTCACAGTATTTTATAAATATACCTATTTTTACATTCACATTACAGACTACAAGTTACAATTATAATTACAGACTAAAAGTTTTAAACATTCCGAGTTCGGACCACTCAGACGTGAGCTACTTTGCGCCTGCATTATCCACAGAGGAAATTCGTTTATAAACGTGAAAAAAACTTTCTACTTTACAACTAAAGCGAATTTTTTTAATGCTTTAACTTTCCTTTGAAAAATGATATCAAGAAAAAATAAGTAGGCATTTTAATCCCGACAAGGTTTTTAAATTAACAACACGAATTAAAAAAGTCAACATACAATTTATTTTACAATATATCTGTGTGGTATCGTTGCGAGATAACGTTCTTATCTACTCAATTACCTTAAATAACTTAAGCATATACGAGTATTGTAATACCGCGGCCGAAAGAATACCGGTTGGAGTGGACATTAAGGATGTAAATGTTATCAGTAGAGAACATTTTCTTTTAAATTAATTTAAATTATAACAGGAATCGTTTGAGTTCTATTTATTAGTGGTGTGTTATCGGGGTTTATGGACGCGAGAGGCGACAAGCGAGATACAAGGCTAATGGTTACTCGAAGGCCGTAGGTCACACTGATACTGGTAACTGCTATGGCCACTGTATGGATGCTTCGAAAGAGTATTAGTCAGAAATATTAGATACAAAGAGACGCAATAAACGACAGTTAATGATTTTATAAAGTGAGACATCCTGGAGATAGGTAAATTTATAACAATAAGAAATCGCTGATGGAGGCCATGCATTTGGAAATCTACTAATTTGTGGCAGTTTACTTCAAATGTATAAAAAATATGATTGTTTTTTCTCAGAAAAAATGTCCGGTGTCGCCCTTTTACGAGTACGTGCATATTTTATTTTTTAAGCGAGCCACGTCGCCGCGAGTAAAATTACTAACAATATATTTACTTATAACCCTTTTTTGGTAAACGAGCCCAAGTACGCGAAGCAGTGAGAGAAACGTCGGAAGACCATTTTGCCAGCGCCGAATAAACAGCATATAAATCTGAAACACTGAATACAGAATATACGGACAGTTGCATTAAAATGGCATCTTGAGAAAAATACGGGACATCGGCATTGGAGGCGTTACTTTATATGTATTTGTGCATTGTTGGTGATCCGTAAGGATGCGTAACATAAATATCGTGCGCAGTGGGTACGCTCCCGAATGCAGCACGGTAAATAAATCGGTAAGTATCTTTCTGGACAAGCGACGGCGGTAGGCCCCCGGGGCGGCACCGAGCAGTAAATTGCACCGAAAAAGAACGAGCCAATATGGCAGCCGTATCGAACGGTGCTAAGTTACGACCGGCCGCGACATGTTGCGCTAAGTGGCCTATCGTGTTTTCAAAATTTAAAAAATCGGGATTGTCGGTTAATGAAAATAAAACTGAGAATCGACGGCCTCTCCCATTAATCAGGGTGAAAAGGTCATGACCGTCTCGATACAATAGTACGGCGCCGAGACTTTTGGACGCCTATCGGTCGGTCGCTGACCAACTGAATACCTGTAGTTTACGTGTACTCAGTTTATTGTAATAAATTAACCTGGTTGAACTAGGAAGTTTTATAAGCAAAAGGATTAAGCATCCCACAGAAAAAATATAAACAAGTTTAACAACCCGATCTCTCTGATCAACCCAAAGATAGGTAGAGAATGCCATAAGGCAGTAAGCTCGCCTTTTGTACAATAATGTGCAAAAGTTTGTGAAATAAAAAAATATATAATGTATGTACGAATATATAGAACAATGCCACTTCCAATCACTATTTTTGAAACTAGATATCTTTATCGTTATATAATTTTTACAACATTCAATACTAGAACATTTTCTTTGTAACGTTAACAAGTGTAAAGTGCACGCGAATCAGGCAACTTTAATTAGTACTTTGTATTAACCATTCAATTATCTCATAACAGCGCATAACCAAGAGCGATCCGTGTATGAGTGTTGTTGTTATCGTATCATCTCTCATCAATGGAACCCACTTTGCAGTTCTACTCGACCATAAGTTCGTTAATCCGACTATGTTACACAAAGGAGACTGCGGTGAACCTGAAAATTAAGTTCAGTCGCTCCATTGCCTTTGAATTAAACCTTCTCCGAATACCCATTGATATTAAAAGTTCATATTAATAAAATAAGGAAGTAAACTTTGGTTGTTTGTTTTATATGGTCTCAAAAGAAAGTGTTCCGGGATTTTAAAATAATTTTATACTTTGGAAAGCTCAAGCTGCTGCAACAAGAGAACTTGGGCGGTCATAACGGACAGTTCACGTCTTTCATAAATATAGGCAGAGACTAGAGGTCTCCAGTTGGCACGATCCAGACTAATATTCAGACACATTTTTGGGCTCCGTACATACTAACAGACAAACTACCCAGCAAATGAACACTTGTTTTCAAACAAATGTATTTTCAATTGGTATTGGAACTGGAAACTTTTGCACAGCAGGCACTAAGCTTTAACATGTCAACAGGGAGTATCAATTTAGCAGTATTTCAGTTACTATTCATTTGACTCTTCCTCAGTCAATATATTAGAAACGTATAATGCAAACTGCAACCATTGTATTCTGCAATTATTTTTACATTACCAAAGATACAGGTAGAACCGTGAATGATAACTAGTTTCAGCAAAATAGAAGGCACTGAAGATTTTGAAACCTTTGAATATGGCTTAATATTCACAAATAACACGGAATGAGTTTTAACGTATTTCAATATTCAACGTGATGCCGGAATTTAAGCGTGTTATGCGTGGGTTCACATTTAAGACACCTTTTCGATATAAATTGCTATGGGACCTTGTAAGACTTTTTCTTTGATCACAAAATATCTGATTTTATGCGCGTGTCACGTCGTAAACACCATTAGCACGTTGCCATTGTTAAACATATATAAAAGTATTGCTAAACTTCGATTAGCTATATATTTTTTTTATATATTAAAGGTGGCAGACAGGCGGGTGGCCCACCTGGTGTTGTTAAGTGGTTACCGTCGTCTGTGGACGCCTGCAATACCAGGAGGATTACAGACGCGCTGCCTACCCTGAAAATATCTATTCACAGCTCACTGGAAGAACCTCATGCTGTAACGCCGGGGAAAGACCTAAAGAGGTAGGTTGTTCCACAATCCTGAGACACTGTTATAGTTATTTATGTGAAATTATCTGACAAAAGGGATCTTATTGTCA
The DNA here is from genome assembly GCA_914767545.1 of Sesia apiformis. Classification (NCBI taxonomy): domain Eukaryota; kingdom Metazoa; phylum Arthropoda; class Insecta; order Lepidoptera; family Sesiidae; genus Sesia; species Sesia apiformis. The sequence goes on from OU611958.1 coordinate 7,851,369, forward strand.
CCTCTAGTTCGCCAGATATTGCGACTTTAGGGAAATCTTTAAAACCACATAAGTTTTTACCTTAAAAATCAGATACCAATTGCATATATCCGTTTAAACAAAATCTTGAAATAACGAAATTGTTAAGGCATACAGTCCGTGATGCCTCGGGTGACCGTGTGGATGGTTTTCACAGACTTCGTGTAGAGAGGCGTTCTCGGGACGCGTTGTTCTTGGCGTGAATCCTCGCCGCGACTTCATTATAGAGTTCGTAAACGAGATATTAGTCATTTTCGTTGCTCTTACTGTATGAGTCAGTTTGTTCAACCACTTTATATCTAATAATCGCTAGTGCTATCTAATCGCTTATAGAATCACGAATATAGAATTATAGAATATAGAATGAGCCGCAAAGGAGTTTGCATTTGTGCGAATGCTCGATTGGCCGACCAGTTACATAGATAGTATAACTAGTTTTAGCTAGTTACGAGAAAGAGTCAAAAATTATCTACACTTTCATCATAACACAATTTTAAGGTTGCCATACTGCCTTCTACTGTAGTCATTACAGTCGTACCAACTCTAAGCATGCATTTGACCGCGATCGCGTCAGTTGCCTTCCGGCGGTTACAGTGTAAACATGTCCGCTCCGCTAGCAGTTTGCACCAAGGAAGACCAACCAGCAGTGATCCGAGTTCTATGGTCGGAAGGTGTGAAAGGGACTGAACATCATCGTAGATTTATCACAATATGGTGACAGTGCCTTGTCACGTAAAAGTTTTTTTTCGTGGATCGAGAAGTTTTAAAGTGGCCTCGTCCGGCCGTTCACGTGACGCACAAAGGGAAAGCAGAACGCCCGTCAACCTCCACCACGGACGACAAGATTCAACAGCCATCGATGAGGTAGCGCCGTCTTTGAACATCAGTCATGGTTCTGCTCTTCAAATCATCCACGACAAACTCGGTTTTCATACTTACTGCAAGACAGCTTACTGCAAAACACAAGCTGAATCAAACATGTTGACATTCATTCAAACCATCAATAGTTGGTTTTTGAAGTGCTGGAACACAGCCCAGATCTTATTCCCTTCGACTTTCACCTGTTTGGGCCGCTCAAGGATACTTTGCGAGGTCCGCGCCTCCAAAAACATACTTGAGATGCTGCAAAATCGAGGCAATCCCATCAACACCCTGAATGTATTATCGTTTTTATGTAGGTATTATTATCAAGGATCGCAACAGGGAGATTTTTTTAAAGTTTTTAAGTCTTTTTAAGGGAACATAGTATTGATATTGACATTTGACAAAATATGTCAAATGTCAATGTCATGTCTATTTTGGGCGAAGGAGTCTATCCATGCAGTCATCACTGTGACGTCACGCTACTTTTCATTTATTTATTTATGTAATCTACAGCCTTTTATGTAACTTATTTAATAAATAAGTTGCTAGTGTCATTATGTACAGTATTTAATAGATTGTCGGCAAGTAATAGGTGATTTTTTTATTAATAATATATGTTGATTTGTATTTGCATTGGTGTATCCGGGTGTGTGTGCTCAGGAGTCTGTGTGTGCTCCAGTGTGTGAGGGTGTCTATGTGTGTGTGTCTAACTACTATGAAAGCATGCGTGATTATATGGAATTTAGTTTTTCTGAAAACAGTGACGAGAAGGAATAGTATATAAATACCTCAGGAAGCCATGAATAAATACGACAAAAGATATTATCTAGGCTGAAAGCGCATCCGTGTTAAAAAAAATTTACAGCTGCTTAGTCCATGTGAGCGAAGCCGCGGGTAGAAGCAACTTTTATATAAACGTGGTTTTATTTCAATTCTCCTCGCAAAAAAGTAAAAAAAAAAGGTTCGTAAAGCGAACCAGTTTTCAAGCCCTGGTAAATATTGTTCACCTGTGATTATTGTGTCTTGTAACAGGAATCCGGCCTGATAATAATTTTTACCTTTACTTAAATTGCAGAACGTCGTCGAGAATTTCTCTCTTGTTAACCTCGCTTTTATTGTTAACCTTTAAGCTGAAGAATACTAAACTTATTCCGTATTTTATAAGAAACCGTTTGTGGAAGATTGTTAAGTTTAACATCTGTTTTGATTACATTTAATAGCGGTTTACGTTATTAAATAATTAAAGTTTAATCACGAACAATAACAACCTCATTAGCAAAGCAATAACAAAATCTAAATTTTACCAGCCATGTCATAATTTCACGCCTCAGTTTGTTCTCAAATTAGCTCAACATTGGAGCACCAATAGAGGCGACAGCTTATCGTCAGTCAACAACCTCTAGGGGATCAGAGACTTAAACGAAGCGAAGCGCAAACAAGCGCGCCAATTTGGTTCAAATCAAGGTTCGCATGATCGGTCGAAGGCGATACTTGTGGGCCACTCGTAAATTCACAAGTCCCGATGACGGCCCGCGGCCCCGGGCACATCGTGACCCGGCATCGTCTGCCTCACTTCGCATTATTTACGATTTTTATTATGCCGTAAAAATGCGCGAATTCTCAGCCAGGGCACGCCTCGGTCGCGCGTGGATCCACGCGTCGATAGGCACATCGTGATCTTCTGTGATACTGCATATAAATCTGCGCTTGTGCCGGACGTTCTCAAAGCAACTAAGCTTGAACGTAGACTACGACGACAAACTTAGAAGTTGTTTATGCAAATAAGAAATTACGCGAGAATGTTCTTAAAACTAATGCTGCATTAAACTATATTTTAATTATAGTTTAAAAAACAAATAGAGAAGTGCCACCCCACTTCGTGTGTCTCATTAATCTTAAGAAAAAAGGTACCTACATTTTCTGAAATACTGGAATGCTCATTGCTCCAATTCTCCGGTTAAATAGCAACGCGAATAAAGAAACGTTTGTATTTCATAATTTGGACGAATGGAGATAGATCTATGGCGTTCTGTTAGTTGTTCTTTAAAAGTTTCCGTAATACTTGGGCCGGGATTTAATTTCCCGAACGAACAAAGCTTTTACACTGTCACAATTCATTGTGGAAAATGTCCTCGCAAAGCTGCGTTGCATTGTCATTGTTTCATTTAAAACAGTATTTCTACTATTGCGAGTCGCGAAGTTAGAAATTTTCATCTACAGAAGAAATATCTCCAGCTTTAAAATTTCGAGTGAAATTGAGTTTACTAAGGCAAAAGCTTCAATTTTAGATGCAAATCGTGGAATCAGAGCAGCACGTGAAAATCTGCGCCTACCGATAAAACTTTTCTCACCAAGTTGGCAAACGGTAAGACCCTTTCTCGGATCGTCAATACTGCGCGGAACGGCGAGTAGAAAGCGTTACGATAGTTTGAATAGAGAACGCTGCTTGTTTACAATAGCTGCGGGTAGTTCGTGAGCCGCTCTCCATTTAGATGGGAAACGCGTCGATACCGCGTGCGGCTGCGGACGCCATATGACCCACCAACCTTCCTTGACCTCCCTGCCATTCGTCGGTTCAAACAGAAGAAGTACTCTTCAGGGGCACTTCAATGAACTTTGCAGCTCCAGTAAGCCTGGTCATGTTACAACCGACGCCTCGCTTATGGAACTTTATGGAATGAAGTGCGTTTTATACGGTCTTTGATGTTCGGTTTCGCGCTCTTAGCGTGTAGTGGCTCCCAAGGGGCGAGCAATAACAACATTGAGGGAAGTGCTCGCGGTCGTAACGTACACTTAACGATATACATATGTAAATGTGGTGTACTTACAATCATGAAACTCCGCTTATGCGCATTAAAGTAACAAATCCTTCAAATATACGTTAATATAGTTCGAGTACATTGCCCATTATACTGATAACACCAACCCAGCTCCAATAAATAAACAATATACTTACATATACACTTTAATATATACTAACTTAGTAATGAGTATACAGAACTTGGTTGAAATATAGTTAGTGAAATATACGACCAAATGTACTTACCTACCCAAAGTTAAAATACCTTATTAACCGGTTAGGAAGTAAAACGGGATTGCCAACTTCGTGAGCTTGACGACCATGAAATCGTGAATTTGACGACCCACAAGAAGACTGAGGAGTAAGTTCTAATTATTCACGACTCATTCCTTTAGAACACCATAAATCACAATCAAAATCACGGACATGAGTGTAAAAAGCAATTCCATTATACAATAATGACGAAATTGGTTTTAATCCGCGCGCGTGAAAAATGTCTTACAAATCACGGTTAAATAAATCTCGGGAGATGACCTATAAAACATAATGGAGTAATCTCGTTAAAATCCTTTGCGGGTAGTTTTAAAACAAACGAGAGGGCGGTGTGCTATGTGAGGCGCGGGAAATGTGACTCATATAGATAACAGTAGGTTAGTCTTTATAAGAAAAACAGAAAACGTTCCAAGGGAGTCTGAAAAATATTTAAGATAATGCGCCACTTTAGCAACATTGTAAATACCGCTATAAATTGAGCCAATCAGGTAGATTGGGTCACCCTCTAGAGTAACCAGAAGTGGCAAGAGTGTAGGCGGACGCATATATGACGTATTCGTATGTGAGAAAAACACAAGCCGTTATTCTCTTCAGATATCATAATTTATATAAAAACACTGACTTTTCTTACTGTATTTCACAAGTGTGACGTAACCAACATGCAGTATAGAAGTCCCATCTAATTAAATCGGACATTCTCATTTAGCTCGCGACAATTTTATGCGCAGATTTAAGACTTTGGACAATAAAACCGTGGAATTTACGAGCGAGCGCACCCCCCGTGACGGATAATTATCTCGATCTTGCTGTTGGGTCTGGAATATAAGTACGCACAGAAAAAATGTTTTAAAAATATTCATGTTCTTCTTTATATAATTATTTGTCTGCGTAAAATGAAACATCTACAGTATTTTTATGGATTAAGTAGTAGGCAAACGCCTGATTGTAAGCGGTTACAATTTGTCCTGTGAGTCACATGGAAGGCCTTAGACGTTCTATTGGTTATAATAGAGATTTGATGCACTTTAAATAATGACAGAAAAGCCACCTTACGAAGCAGGTTAGTAAAAAAAATACTTCAATAGTAAAATATTAAAATTTTTATATTCAAGGAAATATGCAAATGCCGTTTGCACATGTAGAATTAAGTAATTATCGCAATTTGCAAAAAAAAATAAACTACATATTCTATTCGAAAGAATGATTAACATTTTTTCTGAAATCATCGAAATTGATTTTAATCACTCCATAGACTTCTATTGAATATTTCTAGAATCCATATTGAATCGATCAACGAATAGAACTAGAATACACTATTCATCTGGACGACAGTCAACAAAATTATGTAGGAGTCGATATTTGACCGGTGTCTGGCAACCTCATGACTCGTGCAGGAAACTTTAATGGCATCATGGTATACAAAGGCGGTTCCAGATATTTACACTTCAAATGTTTCCCAATTGAAATTCGTGAGGCATTCATTGGGAAACTAATTACTTCACCTTTCGCTTTTATTTGTCATTGCTGTATCTTGATTTGTATGAGATCATTCACTAGACTGCGCAAGGGTTTGTACCAGACTCACGATTTCTTAAGTGAATCCGAGAACTATTTATATATATCCACGACTTAATGTTTTTATTCCAAATTTAGTTATCTTTGACGTCAGAACTACACCAAGAGTGGACTCGCCAACCCACTTTGTCAGCGTGGCGTTTTAAGGCCATACATCCTTCATGCACAAGACAATGTGTATGAGGAAGCCCATCTTCGGCTCCTAATTCCCTATTCACTCATTCACACATAATGGGTAAACAACAAAAAATGTAAGTAAAAATGTCTTGCATCTCTCGATATCTGAAAGTCGAGTGGACCAAATGGTATTCCTGCAGTGGTGCTCAAATCTTGGTCTCCGGTACTTACGCAACTCTTTAGGCTCTCATACTCCACGAAACGCTTCCCGTCAGTATGGAAGTTGGGTCATTTTCACCCTTACCTAAAAAGAGGGACCGTACCAAACCGACCAACTACAGGCCAATAGCGATTACCTCCTCTCCAAGGTAATGAAGCGTGTGTTAAATACACACCTGCTTGGGTACCTAGAGGATCACCAGCTGATTAGCGACCGTCATATGGGTTTCGTCATAATCGTTCGGCTGGAGATCTTTTAGCGTACTTTACACACCGTTGGGCTGATTTCATCGAGAGTAGAGGCGAGGTTCTCGCTGTCAGTCTAGACATCGCCAAAGCCTTCGACCGGGTATGGCACAAAGCACTACTTTCGGGTTATCTGAGGGGTTATGCGAATGAATTGCCAGCCTCCTGACTGGGCGGAGCATCAAAGATATTATCGACGGTAGCTGCTCCAACACAATGTCTATTAATGCTGGCGTTCCGCAAGGCTCCGTGCTATCCCCAACTCTGTTCCTTCTGCATATCAACGATCTGTTGTAAATTGGTAACTTACGTTGCTATGCAGATGACAGTACTGGGAATGCCATGTATTAGGGCCGCGCCAACATCCCTTAGGTCGAAGTGGAAAAGAGTAGCATTAGACTTGTGCCCGAAATCGAAGACACTTTAGATCAAGTTTCGATTTGGGGTTCTCTATATCTGGTTGATTTCAATCTCAGTAAGACACAAGTCTGCGCCTTCACCGCTGAAAAAGCCCCGTCTGTCGTAACGCTTCGCTTTCGGAGCATACCGCGTAATATCTCCAACAGAGTCGATTCATCTGGAAAACGAGACCAAAATGGTCCCCAGAAAGCTTTCTGGGGACCTGTTCAGCTCTGTTCAGCACACCAAGCTTGGTGTGCTGAACAGAGCAAAACGGTACTTGACCTCGGGGCAAGGTCTGACGCTCTACAAAGCTCAAATCCGACCTCATGTGGAGTAGGTACTGATCAAATCTCTGGGCCGGTGCACCGAAGTATTAGTTGGATCCCTTTGACTCCATCCAACGACGCGCTGTTAGAATGGTCGACGATCCCACTCTCACAGACGGTTTGCAAATCTCTTTGCACTCTTTTCTCTGCAGCGTCCGCAGAGATGTTGCGTCCCTCTGCGAATTCTACCGCCTGTATAACGGGGAATGCTATGATATGGGGTTCAAGAAAGCTAGCTATAAATAGGATTTTGCAAGACCGGCAGCACACCCGCATACCATCTGGTGTTGCAGGTGTCCATGGGGGGCGGTAGCCACTTACCATCATGTAGGCCGCTATGTAGGCATCATGTAGGCATGTCTGCCTCCATTAATAAAAAATAATCTCCGGCAGTGGATACTGAAAGGGCTGAATCCATTGTATTGCAAATACCTATCTATTCTAAATGTCGTTTTAGATTTTAAGTAATTTTTGGATGAATTATCGATATAAAATTTTTACTTATTAATTATCAAGTTATCATGTTAGCAATATACATTCGTATATACTACGTATATAAGCAACGAAAATTCGTCTTTGTCTCTTCGTCTCTAATGTTTATGTAAATAGGTACAGGTAGGCCTATTCTTATTGGTTTCGAATAGCTACCTTTTAACGTGTAACCTAGAAACCTAAAAGACGACTGATAGTGTAACGTTTACAAAGCACGCCGCAATTGATTAAATGTTTGCCCATAAAAGTCTAACGTTAACACTCGTTCGTATCAAATAAACCGTGTTCACACTTGATCAATATTTCGAATCGGCGCTGTACTATTATCCAATTAACACCGCGTATCGCTCAATCTCGCTAAACCGCGTGAATTCTGCCGGCGGCGAGTCGAATACAATTGTTTGTTTCAAAATCAATTTACGCTTTTTTTACTTTGTACACCTGTCTTGAAACGGTGAACATGTGACACCACACACCTTTAAATGAAAACCGGTACGGCTATTTCTACAAACACGCCTCATATTTTGGCGTAAGATTACATAAATTATAATATTTCAAAATATGTCTGCTAACAATACCCCGATTATAATTAATCCGCTTGCAAACTCTACGCCTCAAATACTATACTCGCTTTACATTACTTACTACTAATAAGAGAAAACATCCAACTGGCGACTTCAAAGTGTTGCTACAATTGACACCGTAACAGTTAGCCGGATTTTAATCGTAAATTGATATCCAGCACTTGCTCCGTGTTCATAACTAACAGAAGTCCGTTACATTGAGTGACCGAAGGGAGTCGCATTCTCGCTGGCGAGAGGGGAGTGTGGCGGGTGCGCGGGGGAGGGGCCCAGCACGAGCGCGCCACCTCATAAATTTGAACAGCCTGAGGCTTGGACCTGCCTTCAAGTACGTCTTGGTGCAAAGCTACTTAGCGACTAGAAACAGTGTTTAATAAATTTACTATGACGAAAATTATTATAGGAGCAGTTTGCAGCGGAACGAATTAACTATAATAATTGCTTCTTCAGCGCGCTTATAGAAGTTGGTTAAGTATATTTATTGTAGCAATTCACAAAATAAATTTGTTTTCCTTTAGCATATTAGAAAACAATACTAGATAATATGGGTCTTATTTATTATTTTTTGATTTACCTAAACGTCCCGTTGTATAGCTCCTGCCTTCCCTTGGTCTTGCCTTGCAATTACAACGGAGTTTCAAGTTGTTTAACTAATGTGGCCCTAACGCGAACAGATGCAGGTTTAATTAACAGACATGCGGGATTCCTCACGAAGTTTTCCTTCAAAGTCAAACAAGTACTAATTAAAAAATCCGTTCCGCACCCGCGCATGTTAAATCTTTATTTTCAATAAAACACCAATTGAACTTATGAAATTTTCGCGTTTTTCACACATATTTATCTATTAACGCGTATGTTTAAGTTATTTCCACGTTTCGGCTGTGCTACGCCAACCATGGTCACGATTTGACTCAAGAGATGGGTAGTCCACATCGAGAGCTGCCAGATTTTTTTCAATTGCCCGCCTTTGGTATTCATAGTCCAGAAAGATACGGCACACAACACTCACAATATCTAAAGTACAGTCAGACAAATAATCGCGAGGTTTAATTTAAGTGAGCTCGTGACCACGGTAGGTGTAACCCAGCCGAAATTTTGAGTAAAATTATTAAAGTAAACATACGCGTTAAGAGCCGGAAATTAGTCCATATTTTAGATAACTCTTAACACTACATTTAAGTCGTATAATTTTATTATTTAAGGAATATAATTTTGATAAATATGTCTCTGCCAGTGAAATCTATTTATCAATTGCTAGCGAAAGTTGTGGAATTAACTGCGGTTTTTCCACTAAACTAAAATATGGGGCTCTTCAAGAGGACCGAGAGCAGAATTCTGCTAGGTCGGCAGTGCACCCTGCATCTCACCTGGTGTTGCAAGTGTCCATAGGCGGCGGCGATCAGTTGATCACTTACCATTAGAAGGAATGACAGATCGTCTATCATATCTTCTATGAGAAAAGATACGTAAAAGGGTATGTAAAATTTCCAATCTAAAATATAGAATTAAGGTATTACGAATTCTTAAGCAGTAAGACAGTACAGATTGGGGTACGAACTAACAATCAAACGAATATGCGTCAAGGTAACTCTATCACCGCTCTATGCTTGAAAAAAATTAACTAACTCTATAAATTTCCTCGAATTCTAAAATCCCCTTCAATTTGTTTCTGCCTTATCAAATCTAAGATCGTCGCCTTAACGGTATAAATGTAATTTAAAAACACGGTCTCACTGCATATTGATTAGTACAGATTTGTGGTAGCTTGATAAGCTGAGCTTAGCGAAGTAATCAACCAAAACTACATGAATAAATATCCGTACAGAGCGCAAGCTTCATACAAATAGGTACACTACTACTGTAAGTAGTAGGTGTACTGCTACCGTATTGATAGGCTGGTTACGGTTACTAATCCGCACGGGGTCAGCTGGGTCAGTAATTTTCTAGTCAGTATTTAAAAAGGCTGATAACAACGACAAAGAAAGTCGTAATCCCAATTTCATAAAACATACCTATAAGTCCCTATAACTATGACATAGTTAAAAGACATGAAAGACAAGTATAGTATTTAATAGTATTTCTAATTCAGAAAGCATATTTAACATTCACACGTCTTGAACATAAATATTACAGAATTCAATGCGCGTTATAGAATGGCCAATTCCAGTAGAAATAGTAACACAAACACCGTTGCAATTATTGAAATAATACCTCAGTTATACAGTCGCCCTTTATATCAAAGGATTGTCTAGGTTGTGTTTACGAGGTAGGCCATACGGCGTAGATTTATAGAGCCTCATGTCACCTGCCAGCCGCAACACTATCCGCTCCGTAGACCACTGGCAACAGAGCAAAGGAAACTACAATGTATTTCAATACCATAGGGTCTATATTTGAAGGTATGTGTCGTGGTCCAGTGTGAAGTAGAAGTCCGGGGACAACCGATACGGCGGCCACCGTGACAGCAGTATTGTTCCAGCGCGATACAACACCGCAGCTAATTTATACCGATAGCGGCATCTTGTACACGTCTATCTTTGCCCGCGCCTACCGAGGACATGTACTATACATATTAAAGCTTGGAGGAACTCATGCACATTTGCGTGGAAATTCCATCGAAGTAGAATCTAGTTTTGATATAATAACCGCTATAATTGCCTATGTTGGCAGTTGTAAACCCAAAGCGAATCAAGTCAGAAACTTGTATCACGAGACAAAGCCGAAGCAAAATTAGGTTTGTACTGATGTTATATTCATTTGTATGACAAACATGTCCCATATAAAGTCAGTGTCATTTTATTAGTGCGGTCTGATATATGGGGACATCAAAAGAGGTGTCGTCGCGTGCCGCACACTGTTTACGTGTGGTGAATATAGCGTCCCATCCAGAGAGATGTATGTAAACAAATTCACCAAGTTTTGATTTGATCAAGGGCGGGGAAGGAGACGAAAGTAAGAGAACTTTCGATGTTGTTGATGGTACGATTTTGTTGATGTATCTTAGGTGTTTACTTACTATTTCGTAACTTTGAACCATAACAACTTTGAAATAAAGTCCCTTTAAAATCTATCGGTATTAATTTACTAGTATTTATGGGATCGACAACAAACATTTGTATCGCTATAAGTTTTTTGAGTATTACAGCGATACAATATATAATTTGTACGCTATAAATTATTTAGTATATTGTGAGACGATACAATACAGTATGATATACTCGTAGATCAATAAATATAATACATTTACTGTATAGCAAAACATAGAAAAGAGTAAAGCGATTTCTTCCAGGCAATCAATCTATTGTTAGTCAGGATAAATCTGAATACAATTAGATGTAGATGGTTCAAGAGCATACTACGAGTATATATTGTGACCATACAATATACGTCATAAGTAATTGTGACATTTGAAAATTCCTTGCATGTTTTTATGGATTTTCCAAAAGGTAATTTACTCTAGTACAATTTAGGTAAACATTTACAGCTAAAATAACGTCAGTCAACTAGGATTGTCAACATTTAACACGTACAAAACTAAAAACAAGTTTGTGTAGTGTCGCTGAATTCAGTGAAATGTTCCCAATCCAGTCACCGGTCACCTGACAAACACTCGCGCCGGTCAAAGGAACAACTTTGTGCTAATTTCGGCCCCGACCAGACTAGCATCCGAACTGATTCCACACGTATCAATATTTATTAGAGCCACCAGAGACTTGCCTTTATATTATGGTACAGTATATTGTATTGTGGTAACAGCTACAAATATAATGAGAGCCTTTATATTAAAAAAAAGAGCTATTAGAATAATGGTTTGTATTCAACAATAAGAATCATGTATTTCAAAGTATACTAACAGTAAACTAGCCTCTATATAATGGTTCTCTTATCAATGTTTTGTAAATAAATTTATGAATATGAAATGATCAAAGAAAGACGGAAGAGGGTAGAATCACGTACAAGTGATTTTATATGCACAGTAGCTACCGAACTAAACGTCAATGTAAACAAAACTAAACTAACATTGCTCATATTATCAATCAGTTTCAATTTTTAATAACCTGCTGACTGATATAAAAGTTCTATAACACCAATGCAAATTAAAGAAGTTTCTTTTGGCAGGTCACTGTTACTCTGTCGAATACCTGAATTAATTAACTAATTTAATTGACTTTGACAATTTTTATTTTTTTAAACTATGGTGATAATAATTAAGACGAATATTGGAATACAATTTTATAATTGTTACAATGAATATACAAACAAATATTATATTATACAGACCTTTAGTCACACTCAGTTAAATAAAAAATAGTTCAAGCCTATTGTATCTGTTTAAAGTTTAAAACTATTTTAACACAAACAAAAATTCCATAAATTTGGATAGATGTTAGTAGTTTTGTAGGAATGTTAGAGCGCGTGGAGTTTGTATTACTCGTACGTAGTTGAAACGTTACTTTGCAGATTTGGTACATTACACTTTGCACGAGTGTGGTTAAATTGGACAGTTGGCTAGTTTGTTCTTTGCCAAGTTTTTTTTCCTGTCCAGCCGTGTGGGAATGGCCGTACACCGGGTAATTGTGTTAAAACTTTCATCAGGAAGTGTGAAATTTTGCGGGCGTCCCGAGGCCGATGTAACCGCACCTACCTACCAGTTTAATTTGCTTCGAAAATTGTATGGAACAAAGACAACAACAAAGAAATTTTGTATCCCCATAATATGATAATAAACTTTGCGCTATAAACACGTCCGTTTTTATTTCCCTAGAGTTTTTATGAGAACAATGGTAATGATTGATAGTCCATTTGGTGGTAATATCGCTTCATAATTATAAACTGTCTATTCCGCAAATAACAACCTTAAACCATAACGAATGTTCTACAAAAATCGTCAAATAGACGAATAATCATCGCATATGGGGGAATACATACATTTTTCTATTAATTCCTAAAAACCTATATATGTATAATAAATTTCTCTTTTAAAATCCATATTAATATTCAAAAAGCACCACCTAAATGGATTGTTTTAAAAAAGCACTTCATATTTTAATTAATAAACCTGCATACGTAACTCATAGTATGATATTACATTATTTTTATTCAATGAGAAGGTTAGTAGAGAGCGCAGAGCCTGCATACAAATGTTTGATACACGTGACTAGACGGCGAGACACCTCGGGACAGCGCGGCGCCACCAATATAGCTACCTAATATTATAACAATGCTCTATTATATTGTAGAGTGAAAATGAAATCCTACATTCATTACATTCTTATCACAAAGTTAAAAGAAAATATGCTTTAAATAGTTCAAATGCAACTGGCGAGTATTGTTACTAAGTTTGTTATCGGTGTATTAAACATACCTAATAATTTAAACGTGTCGCAAGAAAAATTGTAGCGAGCACCTACTGTTGATTCATTTTGGAAATATGTTAAAAAGTTAACTAATAAGAATCGTGCATGAATTATTGATGGAGCGTTAAATGCGGCGGTTCATTACAACGCATTATGGGAACGAGCCGACAACATCCATTATCGCCGAATATTGAAGATGCGCTTGCTGAGAGCACAGTGTATTGGGCATGTAGTACGAGCACTTTATCTTTCGACAAACGCTCCAAATTCGCTTCACGCATAAACTCGCCGTTTATGGAAGATCATATGGAGATTCGGCGGACGAGTCACGTGTGTCAAAGTAAAGTGAATTTCTCGGAGCTAGAATTTACTCTTGAATTTTTTATTTCTCTAGACAGTATCGTAGATAAAGTTCCCAACAAATAAAACAATTTTTATTTGTCTTTAAACAAATGAATGTCCGATTGGGAATCAAACCCGGGATCTACTGCGCCAATCAGTCGTTAGTACAACTGGTTTTGTTTTGTTATAGGATGATGGTGGAAACGAATAGGCAGACCGCGTGATCGGAAACGGTTAGTGTCGTCTATCTAATATACGAGTACAGTCAACAACGGAGATAACCTTAATCATCGCTGACTAGTATAAGGGCTAGAACACTCACTGTTCTATAAGGGATAAGACCGGATTGGAATTTAGATGGAATGGAATGGGACATAGTATATAGTATAGTATGGACATATTATGTATGTTTTATAATGGAATGAGAGGATAGTTGGGCAAACTATAAGTCATAATCATTCCTTTACACACTCTTGCCCTGATCTAACTCTTGACAAATATTTTTATTTATCACTCGTCTTGTCCAATCCCATAATTAATATCTACTGCTGCTAACGTGTATGTTCAAAAGTAGATAAATCTATTTGTGTTGAGATTAAATAATTGCAATTATTTGAAACTAAAGCTGTAGCCGCTCGCGACTTCGTTCGCGTGGACTTAATGAATTATCACGGGAACTTTGTAACGGATCTGCATAAAAAATAGCCTATATCCTTCTCTTGGGCTGAAATTTCATTAAGTTCTTTTGCTTCGTTGAAGCGTGATTGAGTTAAGAATGAAGCAGTTTTCGAATTTATATATTAGTAAGTATGATATGGATGCACTGTTGAGTTGCGCCTACTGTTTGTTTTGTGTCTTGTGTTCGGCAAGAACTAAAATGCGCCCCAAGAACGTAGTTATTGGGTCCGTGTTAAACGACAAATTATTAAAATAAAACGGAAGCGTTAGAGCCTCGGGCGAAGTACAACGTATGCTCGATCGGATGTGAGCTACTGCAGTTACGAGTACTCGCTCGTGTCACCGCCGGCACACAAAACGGAAGTTGTTATTAGGAAAATATATGCAAATTACCAGCTCACTGGAAATATCCTTTTTCAGTGTAGCAGTTTTTTGTTCTCCACTGGACTCGTCATTTGCATCTCATTATTGAACGGTTTAGGGGATAACATGTCGAATTTGAATCGCGTTTACCGCCGCCTCGAGGTTTGCGGGTTGAATAAGAAGTGTTTTCACACGACACGGACACGGTGGTATTTCGTGAGGTGATTCTATTATTATTCAACGTGCACTCTATGGTAACAAAAGATGTTTTAACTCGAAGATTAATACACTCGTAAATTTATTACGATACACAAATGTAGGTACATTTACATTCGAAACCCTAAACAGAATCAGATTGTTAAGCCTTTATAACCGTTTAATCGAAGTTAAGCAACGGGCGTATTAACTTTCTGCTTTTGGTAACGCGGACACAATCGTTAAGTCGACTAAAATAAATTTCGTGGGAAGCTTCCTAACTTCACCGGGAGTGCTACCGTGAGTGTAAATAGTCTCTGAGCAGTTTGTTGAAGGTGTATATTGGTTTGTTTGATACTGTGGCGCGTATTCGATAATAAAGTTATTGAAAGTGGTAATAAGATTAACGGCTTGTTCGGTGCACGTAAATCACGATGCATTACGTCGCTGACGACAGGAGGCTCATATCGCATTACAGTGGATTAATTGCAGCTGAGCCGCTGTGGCGACAACTGGGGCGGGGCATGCGCCCGCGCATTCCACACCGCGCAACGTTCAAATTAAATGTGATTGAACACAAAACCCTTGAAGATATTTCAAAGAATCGCTACTGAAATGTATTCAGATTTAATTTTCGACAAAACAGAGACTTACGACGGTTACAGCGAAACGTCGATAAAGCTCTCGAATTAGGTACGGTCTTAGCTTCGTCTTTGAGTAAATGTTATGCGTCATTATCTGGAAGTGTAACGAGCAAAGCTGGATCGCAGCAGATCATCGTTTTGGCGAGGCATCGCACCGCGTCCTGTCGCTCACTGCCAAAATTAATTTCCCGTAAAATCGCTTAAGCGATCTATACTTTTCGGAGAAAAATAATTTGTGTGCTGCGAACTCAATAATAATTTATTTTGTACATGAGAAGGCTTAATCTGTAAGTAATGTAGAGTCGGCGCGAGCATATTTATCTTGAATCTACTGCGTTCACTTGATCACGTTCGTGAAGGAAGTGAAGGTGATGTGCAAACAAATTATTAAGTTTCCGTGTAAGGAATAAAGCGGGTAACATGGAACCGTCTTGTTGACCATAAGTGGCACTAGTATTTTTTATAACAGACGTCTGCGTCATTAATAACAGAAAAGATTGTTGTACAAGACTTAGCTACGTATTTTTTGTAGAAATAGCCTAGACATTATTTATTAGTTTCTATTCTCTGATACAATGTGTTTTTACTATCTCACGAAAGGAATATCAGTCCATCGGGATCACACGTCCGATGTGTTATGATTTTAAAATTACAATTAAGTTGCACATATATATAGTTGTAAAGCAATGTTCTGCTTTATTATTATCATTACCGTATTAGATACATATCGAGTCACAATTTTTTGTCATATTTAATTAGTAGGCAGTAATTGCCAATCTTAGGCGATTCTGGTAAAAACGGTTTCAAGGTCCCAAGCAAATATGGTAGACATTCCTGTCAAGTTTATGGCTCAGTGTTCGTGGCTAACGAACGATGCGCCGCGGAATGAGACGACAAAAAGTGTCCAATCGACTATTCTTAACTCCTCGACACGCCACTCGCTCGATTAGTCGCCCACAGAAGCCATTTCCTCCCTGCACTGTCCATGAGAGAACTTGAATGCATTCAAGGACTGTACTTGGAAAAATAATTGCTTGGCGCGAGAAAGCGGCCTTTTTGTTTTGCTAATCAGAAAAGGGATATTAATGGTTAGTATAATATTCTGCATCCGGGAATTAGCCTAATTAAAAGTCGGGGCGGGCCGCCATTAATTTGAACAAACGGCTCACCCGATAAATTCCAGCAACATTATCAGGTTTACAAGTCTCGCAATCCCGTAGATATCAGTGCGAGCGGTAGATGAGCTTGATTTATGTGCGCCAACAACATTAAATTACATCTAGATCGAACATCGCTATAAATTACTGGTCGCATTGTAAATCTGCCGCGTGTATCGACGGTCAAATCATGTGGCCAAACTATATCATGCGTTGACATCGCGAGCGGACTATGCGGACGCTTGCAAACTCACGATCATGGTCAAGCATGTAACAATTCTACATTACTATGTTTAGGTATTTATTCAACAACATCATTAGCCCTTTAAGTCTAAGCCTTGCAATGCGTATAGAATCAATCTACAAATACAGCGATAAGATGGCTGCATTTTTAAACCTGCTATATATTCTGTTTATTTTGTTCCCTTAATTACACGGTCCGCCCAAACATAGACGTTTCACACTAGTATATGTATGAAATTTGAGTAAATATGTTACAACAAATAGAGAAATTCCTTGTAAACAATATATTACTTATACCTTTACACACGGTTGTGAGAAATAATTGTCCGGTAATTAACACGTAGCCCGCTGGTGACCTCTCGGCACCAATACGCGGCAACAAATTGACCGTTAAAAATAAATTATAAATAACAAGCGGGCTATAAACGAGCCGTTCGCAGGTTCAAGATGCGCTGATAAATCACTGGGAGTGAACTCGCATCGTATGTAATAGTAAGTGTTACGATGGAGGAATGCGATGACGTAGGTACTAATGCGGTTGCTGAGAGAACATTTTCTAAGGTTCGTTCCGCCGTGCCCGTCTGTCCAAGTGAAAAAACGTTAGGGTATTATTAGCAGTTGGATAATATGCACCAACGATCGTCCTTTGGGCAATCTTGAAAGAGAAGAGACCAACATGTCACATCTTTTTCCTTACGAAATAACCTTGTACTACCTTAACGTCTTCCGTTCTTTTCATCCAGCCACTGACGGTAAACTTCTTCAAGTCGTCGGTCCATCTGACCAGAAGGCGACTCCCACCGCGCTTCTCAGTAAGTGGTCTCCATTCAAGGACTAGTCTACGCCATGGTCTAAGGTTGTTGTTCCTATGGCCTGCCCATTGTAACGCCAGCTGGCTCATTCTGTGAGCTAAGTATATCGGTGACTTTCTTTCTTTGGCGAATTTCTTCTTTTCGGATCTTATCCAGCAAAGAAACTCTGACCATAACTCTCTAACTAAGCATAAGCTGGCTGAGCCACTCTATCAAACTAATAGTGGAAGATCATGTGTGGTGGCGATCGTTGGGATAGGCATATATCCAATAGTGGAGAGTCATAGGCCGATGTGGTATGGTACGTTAACATAGCACTAATTATAAAGATGATTTTTTTTGTCAAATATAATATTTATGACAAAACATACATCGTTACATTCTTCATAAATTATAATTTAGAAACTATAGTTTAATATAGCTATATTAAACTATAGTTTCTAAATTATAATTGTAAACAAGCTCATCAATTATAGTTATCGTACAGTTTCGTACAGTTTAAATCATACATTCCAACCGTATTGAAAAAATCATTGAGCATCTGCCGCTGTGAATACCTTTGCAGCTTTACAAAAGGGTGTTAACGCAAACAAGCAATGCAAATCATGAAATCATGGGCAAATAAGTCAGGAAAAAGGTGCTAACTCCTTGGTCGAGTAGTTTTTGACGCGTACCAATTATCACATCCCCGATATCTACATTATACCATATAGTTAAAACAGTTACTTCTGAGGCTGTGCTGTTATTATCTCCCGGGTTCTCGAGCTAGTACTTTAATCATCGTATACTCAAACATGATAAAGGTTAATAATATAAGATTAATAAATAAATAAATACGGGGGGATTGTCCATCAAGCTAAAGTAATAGTGTTTTTTTTATAGAATTATATAAGTATTATAAGGTTTTATGGAGGTTTTATGTCGAGAAATACCGCATATATTACGACTGTTTGCCACAACTATACTGCTTAGCTGCGTGGTCATGAGTCATGACAAAGTAACGATTTTCATAATCGTAGCCTATGTCGCTGTCTAATAACTATCATAAATTGATAGATTCCTTATAAATGCTGTTTCTTTTTCAACAGTTCGTTTGCCAGTTGTATTCATAGCGTCCCTGCGTTACAGTGTGCTCAAAAAGACACATCACATTATACCGCGACTCCGAAAGTTGTGGAATGAACTGCCAGCTGACGTTTTTCCGTTACGCTAGTTTGCCATTACTACAGGGGGAACTCTTCAACAGCATTCTGCAATTTCGGCAGCGCACCCGCAAGCCCGTTGGTGTTGCAGGTGTCCATGGGCAGCGGTGACCACTTACCATCATGTAACCAGCCCGTTTGTAGTGCATCCATTAAAATTTAGAATCTACCTATTGCTGTGCGTGAAACATTCACGAAGACTTCGCGCGTTTTAGAGAATATCCGATTTGTGCTAAAATATTACTTAAAGTTAAACAATAACTTTTCATGTTGCTTCGCCGCCTTCGCCGCACATACAATTCAATTTTACTCCTATTTTAGTTATGTGGAGACATAATATGTATAGAATACTAAATAAACTTGTTTTACACTTATTATCCTAAGTTATCAATATAATTAGAACGGCCCTTACCTACTTAACTCTTATAACCCTTTAGATACTGCGAAAAGGCAGGTGCCTTTTCGCAGTATACAAAGGGTCCTGACAAGTCTCAATTAACAAATTATGTTATTAATACTAACCAATATTTATACTTACTTAAACAGTACGTTTCAAGACATACGCCGACTCGAAAATGTATGGCTGATGGTGATTATTTTTTTGTATTGCAAAAATAGTGTAAATACTATGTGGCAGAACTGGTATTAATCATCTAGACATGTGAGCCATTTATTGGCTGTGGAGGTAGAACAATGGATTGAGCAAAGCTTCTAAGGAAAACGTATATGTTTTCCTTAGAAGTTTTGCTCAGAAATCTTTGGTTACTGGATTGAGCTCATATTAGAGGACGTGATCAGCAATTATAATTCAGTAAATTAAATCGTGGTTGTGATCGGTTTCATATGACATTTTTGTAATCCACCTTTCGCAGCAGGCATATAATACAAAATTTTATATAGGTCACAGACAAGGCGCAAATCCACTGGGATTCCTTGAGCACCAGACTAAAAGTAGCATGCTTAAGATAGGTACAGAGTTAAAAACGGTCTTGTGTAAAACACCTCTATTTATGTTAATATTAATCAAAGTGTAAGTCCGAGGCCAATGTGCTTGTAATTTTACAACTGCAAATTAAGATTATTTACAGTAAAATTCACACATGTTAAGTTGCTGGGAACGCGATGGCGTGGAAATAAATATATTTAAAAACTACATTTTTGCACAGATCTATATTTGGTAACTATAGTATTTATAAAATGTAACTACTGAAAAATGAAATTTATAAATTAATAATTTGAAAAAAATCATAGTGGCGAGTTTTGAATTCTCACATTAAACTATTAGTTGGTTTACCCCACTCTATATTGCGTGTGATCGACACACAGTTACGCTAAAAAATCCACTAAAACCAAAGCTCATCCAATCTAACTCCTTAATGAAACTATCCGAGTCCGAGAGGAATGACTTCCGAATGTAAATAATTGGCGCAACAGGTGAGGTATAAATCTCGGACGAACGAGGCCGTGATTACCAAGACCATATATCAAGTGTTAGCGGCACACCGCACGCGATGCTCGCACCGAGCGGACGACGGATCGAATGTAATATCGATACTGAATAAGCAACATCTATTATAGAATTGTTAGGTACAATTCAGCGGGTACACTATCAAACGGAATAAATTGATACGCATAACAAACCTAACAAGCGTTGTCACGAAATTAAACCATAACTAAATCGGGTAACCGGGTTTATTTATTAAATGCCCTAGAACTAGCGGGGCTAGAATGCCCGCGACTTCGTTAGAGTTAGAATAGACGTTAGAGTATGTGTGGCTGGCTCTTTAATTAATCTGTATAAAAAGTACCTTAAATATTAACCCAACACTTAAGCTACAAATACCCCAAGTTTAATTAAAATCCGTCCAGTGCTTTTTGCGTAATGCTTGTTCAGACAGACAGACACAAAAATTCCAAAAAAAAAATGTTTTGGGTTATGTATAATTCAGTCAATGATTTTGTTTTAATATTTAATGTACAGACACGGCTTTGTTACGATTTTATTATGTATAGATAGATAGACGAAACAGAAGAAGATTATGTTACGTTAACAACAGTACTTTACATAGAATATATTTTACTATTTCAAGTTCAAAAATTACAATTCTAAAGGCTAGTTAGAAACATTAGAACGCAGAACATTAGTATCGAGAAAAGTAGACAAAGGAGGAAAACAAATCTTCTCTTATTGATTTCACTATTATTGATATGCAATCTAATTATTTTCGTATAAACAATATGTGAGGCATGAACGAGACAATATGCGAAGCAAACGGCGTAAAACTCTAAGCGCTGGCGCCATCAAAGTCTATTTGTTGATCGAAAAATCGAGTTCTATTTGATTTTTTAAAACAACAGTGTGAGCGATTTATCGTCTGCAACTGCGATTTTTTCCTCGAGTCTGGACAACATAAATTTTGTTCGTTGGAGCGTTAGGTCACACTCGAAACTTTTAGAAAATATGTTGAACAAAACTGTATTATTACTACATAACAACCACTCAGTCAAAACTTTACAATACTCATATTTATTTGTTTACATACAGTACTTTACAGGGTACTTACATAGCAGACGTACAGCCTTATGGTATTCTCTACCAGTTAATTCACGGTTAAAGTAGAGAATATAAGTTCGTGCAGAACAAGTAACATAAGTATAAGTGCAGTGCTTAAAATAAAAGTACAGTGATAAAGAAAATATTAATAAAGTAATAAATGGATTAATAATAACATAAACTCATGACATGACAGACTAGATGTTTTATACATGTATAAGAAGACACATATATACAAACAAACATCAATGAAAGTTATATAAATTAAAAATGAACATTTTGAAAATGCTTATGAATTAATTATTAAGGGCTGTATAAGTATTGTTAAGTAACAACCCATTAAAATGTTGAGTAAGTACTAGGACAATATAGTCCGCGTAGGATTCATTTTAAAAGGATCAACATTACTTAAGTTCCTTGGTCGCGGGGGGTCGTAATACTCCTCCTCTGACACGCCAATTAAATACCACTTGGTCGCAGTTATAAATAAATTTATTTCACGCCCTCGCCTTTATCTTGTATCGGTGGGATTGTTCTTTCCGTAACAATCGCGACTCATCGTGTTTACATTCGACTCGCGAGTGAATTATGTGTGAGAAGTTGTCTTTTAAGGGTTAAATATAAATATATTAGCAAATTAAATATCAATTTGACGGGAATGTAAGTGAAGTCGTAGTTAAAAATTCGCATAAATTCAAACTTTTGAAATGTTATTAATTATTTTAGTTAGTTTAGGTATTAATATTCTGTTTTTTTTTTACAATAAAGTTAAAATTTCATAACTACCTAATAATTGTGTAAATAATATTACTGTTTATTTACTAAATGAAAGTAAAATATCATATATTATTTATGAACAGATAATATTAACTCGATATTATTTAAATAAAACAAAATTAAAGTAAAAATATTAATTTAATAAGAAGGTAATTTCAAAGCCATATTTAAAAGAGAAGCGAATGTATGCACAGAGTTAAATTTATTAGCACTCGGCTTGGAAATTGTATTTTCTGAAGAGGATACAATAAATATCCGAGAGGTCGCGTTAACGAGCGGGCAGACGCAAGACGCACGGAACAATAAAGTACGACTTCAACTGAAGACGATTGAGCAAAAAAAATATAAAAACCAATTTGGCAATTTGTACAGAAATATCTTCACGCATCTGCGGTGTCTTGTTAACATGAACTCTACGACAGATTTATTAATTACGTAGTTGGACACGTCGCTCAGACGCGACAGCAACCACGAGTAAAATAAAGCACGAGGAATAGGAGCTCAGAATACCTGTACCTGTGCGCGCATTAATCCTCTGAAACCCCCGCATATTTAAGCTCACGGATATCTTCGTAGATCTCGCAAAAAGCCGGCGCGACGCACCGAGAGCATGCCCCGGACGGGTAATGATTGGCCGCATATCGAACCCAGGAATCCCTTATAAAATTACCGCCGCCTCATAATACGTATTTTCGGCAAGATTTCTGATTCGCCCTTATCATCTCATTTCAATCTTTCGCTTGTTATGACTCGCTTACTTCAGGTACTCTGCTGAGCGAGTGATTGAGCTGCTTGATGTTTTATGTTGCCATGAGAGAACTTTCTTTTACTTTTTTATGGTCGCTTATTTAAATGGAGATGTGACGTTGTATTTTTATCAAATAAATTAAAACATTAAATCAAAAGAGTAATGCCAGTCATAAATATGAAACGAAATTTCTATGGCCATTATTCGCAATTACGTTTGGTCCTTCATAGGTTTGCTGAGCTTGAGGAACACGCTATCGCAATCAAACCATTAATAAGTTTCTCCGGCGATGAAAACCTGATTTTGATGCACCACTTGTAATTGAAAACTGCTGTTTATTTATTTGAATCGTAACTCACATATCATCTCCTATATGTTATCTATACAATAGCCTATAGGAATAATAAAACGCGGAAATGATTAACCATTCATAATAACAGTACTCAGTATAGCACAGTTCGTCGAGGTAGTGGGAATCGTTTTATTATAATCGCGCTAAATTCGAATAATATTCACTAAGTTGAGTGGAGTAGTGCGGACGGTTCTGCGAACTACCGTCTTAACGGTTAACGCGGCAATCATCCCAGCCGCAACGCGCAGCCGAGATTGAAAAGTAATTTTATGTGAAAACTAGCACTGCGTCCCATGCTCTGATGGCTAAAGACTTTTATGGCTGTCTTATGCAATTACCGTAAACATTCTAATGGAAAATGTCTTGTAGTCAAAGCAAAATGATCTAATCTCAAATATGTTAAACGATTGTAAATAAGAAGCAAATTAAATTAAGATTGGAAAACTTTCTCGGCATTTCATACATAAACGTTTCTCGTGCTTTAACATCAAACAAAATATTTATATTAATTTAGGAACAGGTTCTGGAATCTTCCCTTCTTTCAAAATACGACAGTCGTTTATGCACATAAAATTAATGTTCCAAGATAAACATTTTTACGTGCCGATGAATAATTGAGAATTTACATGTGATTAGGTTCAATAAATTTGTTTCAAATAGAGCCTTGAATACAAATGGATTACGTTCACTAAACCCAAATACTCGTATACATCGAATCATTAGCGTGATGTGAACAATAATGAATTTGTATATAAAATGCACTGGCAAGTAAGAATCTCCTTAAATGCATTCAATATTTACGTTATACTTGAAATATTGCCATTTGTCTCGACCCCTTAAAAAATCGTATTTATAGAAAATTCCAAAAAAAAATTTAACAAAACATCAAGTATAACTTTAACTCTCAAAATATTTTTATACCCATATATGTTATGACGTATGTAAGAAAGTGTAATACATTCATATCAAACTATATGACCTTTGAGCTTCAAGTTCTATTTTATATTAGGGGCCCTAATCGGGCAAAGCGCCCTTGACTGCTCAATCTTTTATGTTATAAAAAGGCCAGACGAGCAGTCAGACCTTTGCGATACGTTCCTAGATCAATGAAAATCGACGAACGTTTGCCGCAAAAGCTATCTACATAAATTAGATGTTTTACAAATTAGGATTTAGAAAAAGATTAATGGGGAATAAAAAGTATAATAGAAGAAGGGAAATGGGAGGATACTGAATGGGGTGAAAATATAATCTTCAATCACCATACGTCACCTGCAAATTTGGCGTCCACTGCTGGACCTATGCCTCCTCACGCACATTGTCCTGTACATGAGGGATGTATGGCCTTAAAACGTCACGGTGCAGTGGTCAAGAGAGTTGGCGGGCCCACTCTTTTAGAGGCGGTGTAGTCCTCTAGGCCTGTGGTAGCGGCTTTGTTATCCCTCAGTCGCCTTTTACGACACCTCTGGCGCTTTTATAAAGTCGGCCGACACCACCAAGCGAAAGAACACCAATAATTGAGATCATAGATACATAGGGTAACTAGGTAAATTTTGAGATACTCTAATTTCAGAGAGGCTCATTTGAGCTGTACCGTTTTTAAAACATCATTTATTTGAAATTCGAATTCCGACGGCCATTTAGTCAAAACGGAAAAAATAAAAATGTTGTATTCACTTTTACTTTAATTTAACTTTTACTCAACCAAACCACCATTAGGTCGAGCGACTGAATGGTCGAAAAAGATGTTGAGAGATTCGATAAACGTAAATTTGTTGACCAATATGTCGCAAATACTGTTAAGTGAATACTAAGCACCTGCGACGTAATTATTTCTTAATCGTGAACCTATAGATCCTCTACTTTGCGGTCGATTTTGTGACCATTTGCGAAGTTTATTTTACCTCCATCAGATACTAGCGACTGTAAAGTCGCTAAAAAGTAGTTTTTTGGTGCTTTCGCTACCAGTATGTCCTTCTTCTGTAACTTTATCGTCAGATTTACTCAGGAATACCATAAATTAATTGCAGCAACATTGAGGAGAGCTCATTTCTCATAATAGGGTTATAGGTAATAAAATATAGCGTCACCAATGAAAAAGAGAATAATTGAAGGTCGAACGTTATATAGCTTGATAGGTTTAATATTTTTTTTTTATTTTATAGTACCTGGTCTTTGTAATGTACAAAAAAACATTTAAGTATTTCTTCTTCTTCTTTTCAGCCCTTGGACGTCCACTGCTGGACATAGGCCTCCCCCATTGTCCGCCATTTAGACCTATCGGCAGCGACCTGCATCCAGCGGGTGCCCGCAACCTTTATGAGGTCGTATTTAGTGAACATAAAATTAATTTAAAATCACAATGTCTCTATAGTAAACCACTAGAGGGTTTCGGGTTTCCGGTCACTATCTACGAGTACAACGCGGACCCAGCGCGGATTGGTTCGTACACATGCTACACAATTGGTACACATGCTACACAATTATTGATTTTTTTCAAATTCTGGACCATGGTTTTTTTTTATAGAAAAAATGCGGCAGACGAGCGTACAGTCCACCTGATGGTAAGTGGATACTGTCGTCCATAGACATCGGCGATACATGCCAACATCAGTCCATAATGACAAACGTTCGCACGCCCCCGGATGTGCTGCCTACGTTTGCAGATTAAGAAATGGATTGGGAAAATGGTGAGGGCGAGGATGGGATGGGAATGGGCTCTGGCGTATCTCACTCACTACCGAAACACGTATGTACATTAAGGAAATACGATAAAGTAGGAAATGCTGTACATTTCAAGGTAGTTTTCTGTGAGAGAGGGGTAACGTGGCCAGTCGAGTGCGCCCAGCGGCTGTGGGAATGCAGCATGCACTCTCCCCCTACCAAAAGCCGTGCCAAGGTTTGTCGTACTAGTGATATTTTTTTTTTAAATCCGTACTAAATTTAATTAGTCAACTTACGTTTATGTAAGTTATTATTAACTCACGGCGTCACGAATGATATTCGCAGTAGATACCACTAGGCTACCACCGCCGTTTTCATAGGACTAACAATTTCATGCATGACTAATTATTGTGATCATTAAATTTACATTTAATAAGAAGACCTAAAGAAATCATAAAATTAGACAAAATATGCCGCAATAAAAATAAACAGTTGTTTGTTTTAGTTGCAGAGTAATTATCAAAGCCATTTCTGAGTATACTGAACCAGAGCGAAGAAAATGAATATTGCACATGCACATGACAGCCATCTCATGAAGATTTAATGAAGGTGACACTAAGAGGTGAACGGTAACCGTCCAGTGGAAGTCCCACTATATTAGTGTCACTAACGTCAACATCAAGTGTGTATGTATGTGACTACGAATCGTGGGAAACATTTACATAGAGCGCTGTCTGTCCATCCGTTGACCTTTAACGGTACTGTGCGACCGAACGATTGCGCAAACCGTTTGATTGGGTACACAACACTTAGAAAGTGAAATTGTTTAAGGTACATATACAAAATAAAAACTTTAAAAAGTTATGTGAGAATCTGATAAAGGAAAAAAAAGTAGTCGCCCAACGTGGGGCTCGAACCCACGACCCTGAGATTAAGAGTCTCATGCTCTACCGACTGAGCTAGCCGGGCTTGTAATGAAACAGTGAAACTATGTTTATGCAGTGTTACATTGTTAAGATTTTTATATAATTGTAAGATAACAGTTTGTATAATTATGTATGTATGTAATAAATGTATGTAATTTGTACCATTCTAGAGCCCAAATTACTGAACTAACTTCAACAAGCGGACCAATTTCTCAATCGATACGACTTTGTAATTACTTTGTTTGTATGACAACACGTTTGTAAAAAATTAAAATATGAAAGAAAATTAAAAACATGGGGCAGTTATTTCTTCTTGAAAAAATAACTGTCATGTCTCAATCTTTAGTCTTCGTAGTCAGACGTCAATAATTAGTAAATACTTATCAATTATAAATTTTGAATGGCTTCAGAAGTACTTCTGACGTTTTGCGGAGATGCGTATGTTTTTAACTTAATTATTTATGATGTATTCAGTGTTAAAATAATAATACCTCTACTATTTTATACATAGGGTAGTAGTGAAATACTCTATTATTTATACATGGAGTATGGTATAAGTATCCAATACTATTAGTTTAAGATTTATTAGGGGTTTGGGTTTATATGGAAGTAAATATGACTGTAAACGATTAGCCTTTTTGAGAGATAAATTTAATCTGACAATTTTCGCAACTAGCAGCAGCGGGTTCAAGTAGAAGTTGCAAGTAGAAGCTAGTAATAAGTAGATACAAAATATAGGCACATACTGGGAACAAAATATCTACGAGTATGTGGGGTATCTCAAATAGGGCTAGACGACGGTGGGCGGTCCGCAAACACTTCAGAGCCGTGTTATTTACTCGTCAGGGCTGGCGCAGACCAGGCGAACCGTTGGTGAATTTTTGATCTTATTCAATGTCGACAAAGTTGATTGTTGTAAGTTAATGAAAACCGCGCTGTACTGCGCTTCGCCTGGTCTGCGCCAGCCGTTAGGCCTCGCCATAAGAGCTGTTATTTCGCAAGAATTAGGTTCACTTCCAGATCGACGCCATTTATGTTATGATGCATGAAACGGTCAGATTTACTGCGACATACTTTTATCCTAATATAGTAGTGTAGTAACTAACATGAAACTGTTTTACATTTACCTATAGGTCACTCTGTTCTTTGTCCGTTTAGAACTGTTAACAGTGGATTTATTATTTATATAAATATATCCAGTTTTGAGATATTTTTCTAGGCTCAGAATTTTGATATAACTAGACTAACTGGTATTTAAATTTAATCATTCTCTTTAATAAATAGTTCTGTATATATGTAATTATATTCTCTATAAAATAGGCTCCAAGAAGGCTGTAAGTAGGATCCTGCAAGGTCGGCAGCGGCGCACCCGCATCCCTCTTGATGTTGCAGGTATCCATGGGCGGTGATGACCACTTACAATCTCAAAGGCCGCCCGCCCATCTGCCAACTCTTCTATAAAAAAATATTGCTAATACTAATAGTAAATAAACAGTTGGATTCTCACACCACGAACCCATTTACTATCAAACCTAACTTAGAAATAATCCTTAAGAAACTTAATAACGGTGGCTTTTCATTAAGCAAGTAAATTAAATAAATTTATGCCATGTAAAATGCAATGTTTTAATTTCAATCTTTTATACTACTTACAGTACTTTACAGTATACAACAAGTCTCTACTTACTTCGTAGTGTGTAAAGAACACATGTTACTAATGCAGTGATTCGATACAAACACGACAGACCAGTGAGCTGAGGCGGTGAAGTTTAGCAGAAAATAAGCTTGATCTTCCTTCCATCACGGAGTTGGAACAAATTAGAAATCCAATGTAGCAGAAAAATATGTCGATATCTCTGTGAAATATCTTCTATTTCTCATTTCCTGACCTATATTCAGTTTTATTAGTTTACGATGAAAAACTTATGGGGAAATTTAGCTATGATAAATATTTATTAATATCTTTATCTTTACAGCGTACCTACTTTTGTGCGTAGTAGCGTATTTTTGGGCGTGTAAAATTTGTTCTAAAATGATGTAGTTTCAAGAAGACGAAATGTAACGTCTAGTATAAGGCGCACGTGAAGTTTTGGGCTTTAGTTCATATCTAATAATGGTATTATTGTTATGTTGTAACAAATAAACAGAAACTTATTTTTACATCACACTATAAAGTATGTATTACGCTGAGTATGATTTATTTTCTTGTTAGTAGTTGCTCGTTTTAAAGACGTCATAAAGGAAAAGAAAATAACCCTTTTAACTTGTACAATTACATAAAGAAGATTATTTTCGAAATTTATGAAATTTCATGAAAACTTTGATACCCGCAAATATGTCATATTTCATTTAATGTTCAATTTTAGACAATTCTTTGTAGCCTAAAATTTACGTAATGCCTCTGCGTTATGTAAACTTACTTATGCTTACTTATACCTCTGCATAAGTATGGTTCAATAATAAAATTAATATCAAATAGGAGGTAAATACATATTTTGGAAGCATTTGTCACGAAATACATGACATCTTATCTAATCTTTCATCTCAACCCTACAAATTGATACCTACATATTAGAAAATATCTTAAGAATAGTTTTCTAATTCACAAAGGATCTACATCTGATAGGTATATATTTTTATAGGAAGAAGGCGACAGATGCGCATACAGTCCACAAAGTGGTATACCTAATATATAGACAATATAAGCTGCGCTGCGCCCATGGACATCCGCGGTGCATATCAACTTCAGTTCAGAATAACAATAAGATACTTCAGTCGTCTTCAGTCCAGAATACATAAGATACATTCCGGACCTATCTGAGGAAATCACTTCACGCCTGCGAGAAAACCGCTTCTATGAGTGATTGTACAGTCCAGTTGACTAGTGCACTAACATGCGTCGAGCCAATGTTTGTCGGCATCACTACACGGCCGGGACGTCTCATTTGGCGCTGTCTCCGGCCCGATTTATGAGTCCGTAATGCATGAGGCCGTTACACCGCTCGGTGCTCGCTGGGCGCTTTGTGATCTCTTTAGCTACGGGAAATTATTGGGAGAATATCTTATTTGAATACTGTCGGTAAACGCCGACACGACAATATTATAGAGCGAATCTTATTGGACACGTTATGTGGTATACAGTTTTATTTGTTGTAATAGGGATTTTTTTTTAAATCCAATTTTACACAATAATCCATCGATTTTTTTTGGGGGGGGGGGGTGTTAAATAAGTAAACAAGCATTTTTTATAAACAAACTTAGTTGTAATTTCGGCTATTTATTGCTTTCTTTTATTCGTAAATTCACTAAATTCTATGTAAATATCACTAATTAGTGTGGGCAATGTTTTAAATCTCCTAACTGTACTTACCTGCCGGTTATCCACATTGGCCACATTACCACTCCCACTTTAGTTATTTCAAAATTGTTGTAATCAATTCCTTCATGATAGCTACCGTCGCTAACATTGCGGAGACACAAAGAACACTCGAGTCTGCAATTGATCAGAGGATGGCCGAATTCGAAGCCCATCTTAAGACATCGAACACTCAAGTGGAAAACGTGGAGTTTTTAAGCAAATAATTCACGGCTTTCCGCATCTGTGTACAAAGTGTCTTCAGTCTTCTTCGTCAGCAGATTTCTGAGATGAGCTGCTCTGTGGATACTCTTTAAATGCGAAATCGCAGATTATTCCTGCTCCTTAATGGTGTCCCGGAGAAGTTTGATGAGAATGTTCCGGATGTTGTTGCTGTTATATTATGTGAGAACATAGGTCTTGACTACTTTCAAAGTTCTTCGTTCCTTGTAGCTCACAGACTGGGGTCTGTTGTGAATGATCACAACCGATCCATCCTGCTTGGCTTCGGAGACCTTTCTTTACGTGCCACAATGTGGGGGTAGAAAATTTCACTTAGGACATACGAGGTTCGACATTTTTTCTTTCTAAATTTCTAACCAGGTAACGGCAGACGCTATTCATAGAGGATCGCAGACATTTTGGCATGCGCAATGTCTGGACGGCAGATGGTAACATTTCAGTCAAGTTACCCAATGGAGATCGTCGTCGTATTCCAACCGGCAAGGAAATTGAGAAACTGAAGTCGGAGCATAGCATGTCATCTAAGGACACAGCAAGTCAAACTACAAGGAAAGCAGCCACGGCTCCCGCTCCCATTGTAGTCAGCACAACGAAGCAGCCACGTCCCAAGCGGGCGGTTACAAATAAGTACGAGTAGTAGTGTACATTCTCTGTGAGCCTTTTATGTTTTGTTTTTGTTACACGGTACAATATATGATTGTGCTTTTTTTAACATTTTAAGGCGACCGGCAGGTTTGTTGGAGTGTTTTAGTTTTGTCGCATATAGTTAAATTATTTTGTATTATATAAGGCCGGGGAAAAAGTTTCTTCGTATTTTATATTCAAATTGAAGACAATTTTTTTAAAAGTTTAATTACATTTAATTATAATATATATGTGCCGTTTTGTTCTATAACGTAGGCTAATAATAAAGATGGCAACCCATCTTGTAGGTAGTGACATGATCCCGTTGCTGTAGAAATTTTGGGATTTTTGGTCAAAAAATTGCGACAAGTAGTTTTGACAGTCCTCTCTTGATGTTAACCTTACACTACCTAAAGAATTCTGAAGAGACTGAAACAAGTGGAAATCTGTAGGCGCAAGGTCAGAGCTACATGGTGGGTGCATCAACACTTCCCAACCAAGCTCTCTCAATTTCTGCTGAGTAACCAAAGATGTGTGTGGTCTGGCGTTATGATGATGAAAGACTACAACTCTTTCTGTTGATCAATTCCGGGCGTTTTTCCCCAATTTCTTGCTTTAGTCTCATCAGCTGTTGGCAGTAGAGATCCGAATCGATTGTTTTGCCCGGCAGTAAAAGCTCATTCATAATGAACGATGCTCTTCCAATCCCACCATACACACAACATCACCTTATTGCGCGTTAATCCGGGTTTCGCCACAGTCTGTGGAGCTTGGCCGCACTTACGCCATGATCTTTTACGCACGTTCTTGTCGTAAGTGATCCACTTCTCATCATCAGTGACCAATCTTTTAGAAAATGGTGCAGTTTCATTGCGTTTTAATAGAGAATCGCAAACGAGTACACGGTTCATTAGATTTCTTTCAGTGAGCTCGTATGGTACCCAAAATATCGAGCTTTTTTGTTAATCCAGACTTTTCAAATAAGTCAAAACTGTTTTGTGGTCAATGCCCAGTTCATCAGCAATGTCGTAACTACTTATATGCCGATCTTGCTGCACTTTTTCACAAATGGCATCAACTTTATCGGTAACAGGGCGACCGGAGCGAACTGCATCTTTAACATTAAGATTTCCTAACTGAAAACGCTTAAACCAACTTTGTGCTACTCTTACTGCATGCATTAGGTCCATAAACGGTACAAATTGTTTTCGCGGCTTGTGTCGCATTTTTCCCTTTTTTGTAATAAAACTTTAAAATGTATCGAATTTCTTCGTTAGATTCACTCATTTTTTTGGACAGAAAAACAATTAAAAAATGGCGGGAAACAGTTTTTTACTTTTTTCTTTTTTTTAAATGTTACCTTTTTAATGGTATCATAACCAGCCAGGTACAAACAGTTCAATCAAAGATATTGGATCACAACTTCATACATACAAAATACGAAAAGACTTTCTCCCCGACCTATTATATATACATAGTTATAATTTGCTCCTATATATTTATATTACATATTCATATTATAAGTATATTTATTGTAGGTATGCTATCCGCATCTGCCACCATGTCTGATCATGACTCCTTCATTCTGCTCTAGCCTCAGATTCGTATTTTTCTTTTTCTGATACTATCGATGAGCCACTAGCACTCGGTACTCTTATCACTCAACGATTTCTTAGATTTCCAATAAATTTTAATGTGTGCCATATTAATGCCCAAAGCATCCCTCAACACTTTTCTGAAATTCTAGACACCTTTGCAATTGATAACTTAGATGCTCTTCTCATTTCTGAAAGCTGGCTTAAACCTTCTTATTCCTCAACCCTTTGTTGTCTTCCAGGTTTTGTATTACTACGAAACGATCGCACTGGCAAATGAGAGGGAGGAGTCGCTATTTACCTCAAAAGTAACATTTCTTATAAATTTCTTGCTACATCCTCTTCTCTTTATATGGGCTCCTTAGCGCAGGCAGCTAGACTCTGGAACACCATCCCCACTGACATCCGGAAAGCTTCTAACAAAATCTCTTTTAAAAAGATGCTTCGGGAACATTACCTCTCCATTCCTCATCGCTAGTGGCTCAGCTATCTTTGTTTTATCTTATCTTTCATTTTTATTTAACTTTTGTCATCAACATGTCTTTTTTTAATTGTTTCTCTTAATATAACTTATGTAGATATTTTATTTATATAATGTATTCATTGATTACCATTATAGGTACCATATATGTATTATATTTATTCTTATGTATATATGTATGTGTGTAAATTTGTATGCATGTATATGTAATAATGTATTTATATTTATTTTATCACACCATCTAAATTGTGTCGTTCATGCATCTAATTGAACTTCTCTGATCAACCTAATGGCTAGCTGCTAGAGAATGCCTTAAGGCTCGGCATTCAGTCAGTGTCGCAGCGCATACCGTGTCGCTTAGACGTGTTACTGCAGTTATAAGCTCATCGTTATCGGAATTTATTGTGCATTGACCTTGGCCGGCCGCTCGGCCGAGCCGTGTTCGGTTATCGCCCGCGCTAATTTACACCTTGTGTAGCATGAGTAATACGGACGGAAATCGTACTGAGGATTCAATCAATATGGGAACTAACAAAGTTGAAATTATACCTGTAGAAGACTTAACACATTTATTTGAGGAGAATGAGGCGGTGGATTGTACTACACGAGCGACGAAAAGAGTGAGAGAAGATGATGAATGGAACCAAGTCAAAAGCAGAAAACAGAGGTTTAGAGAAGTCAGAGGGATTACGGAAATATGCGTTACGTGCAAAGATATGCTCCCTAAACAATTTGCACTCGCAAAATTATTTAAGAGCCACGACATCCAGAACATTACCAAAGTAAGGCATGTGAACCCCTTCAAAATCATTGTGCAGTTTAACAATGTTGAATGCGCGGAAAAATTAATTAACTGTGAACACTTTAAGGAATTGGGATGGAGATTTCAACGTCCTTTTGAAGTAGGATTATCCTACGGTGTCATAAAGAATATCGACCTGGACATTTCGGAAGAGGAGCTACGTGAATGTATGTCGTGTTCAACTGAGGTCATTAATGTGAGGAGACTGAAACGGAGAGAAAGAGAAGGCTCTGGCTGGACGGAAAGCGAAACATGGAGAATAGGATTTCAAGGCTCATCGCTGCCTCCGTATGTACTCATCTATGATATGAGAGTATTAGTTGAACCATACGTTTTCCCGGTGACTCAATGCTCAAGATGCTGGAGGTACGGACATACACTTAGGATGTGCCCATCTAAGAGGGTATACTGTCCTAAATGTGGTGGGAAACACGATAACTGTGAGACTACCTCATTCAAGTGTATCAATTGCACTTATAATCACATGGCATTGGACAAAACTTGCCCGGCTTTCATCAAAGAAAAGAAGATACGAGATATCATGTGTGAGTATAATATTTCCTATAGAAAAGCTTTGGACATGTATGTCCCTGCACCTGTGCCTACGTTTGAGTATGAAGCAACCATGTCGACATCGACTCCAGCAATGCCTACACCCGCGCTACAGTCGAAGACTACATACGCCCAAGCAGCAGCTCGCCCAGCACTAAATAGAGAACTTACGTCCACTCCAAATGAAGACGCAACTCCAACACGGCTAGAGAATAAGAAAGGAGAACCTAGTAAAAAACCCAAGAAGAAAAAACAGCAGAAAATCGTATCAGAGTTTGAAGACTATCTTTTACAGTATGGACAGTAAGGACGACACCTACCAAGGAGACGTATCTGACAATCAGCGGGAAAAAAATGAGCGTAATGAGCGACCACGAATTGATCATTCATTTAATAGGCTGTTAGCTAAGCTTAAATATATTTTATTTGCGGGAAATGACACCTTACAAGAAAAAATCATGTCCGTAGTTCAAACCTCCGTGGAGTGGGCAATAACTTGGATATTTAGCAATATACCTAAAGATTTCTCTTTCTTAGGTAAAATCTTTAATAATGGATGATACAACCAAAATAAATATCTTGCAATGGAATTCACAGAGTATATTACCCAAAAAAATAGAATTTGAACAAATTTTGTACATGGAAAAAATTCACATTGCTGCTTTAAGCGAAACATGGTTAAATTCTACCTGTAATTTTAGTGTAAAGGACTACAACGTATTTCGCCGCGATAGGGCTGACTCACACGGAGGTGTCGCCATATTGACTCACAAATCTATCAAAGCCCAACTATGCTCAGCAGTACATCTTAATCACGATATTGAAATCATTCATGTTAAAATTTTTAATTGTATTTATATTCAAGACGTTATTTCAATTTATTGCCCACCAAACGTTCAGACTTCCCAAAATGACTGGGATACAGTGTTTTCTATAGCCCATTCAAAAACTTTGATGATGGGAGACTACAATGGTCACCACCCGAATTGGTCCACGAAAACAAATCCAAGAGGTACTCAGATTTTTGACTCATTGATTGACAATAATTTTGTCACCTTGAACGATGGGAAACCGACTAGAATAAAACTAGTATGTGGAGTGGTACAGAAAACTGCGCCTGACATATCTATAGTCTCTTCTGACATATCTTTAAAATTCGATTGGAAAGTTACCAACGAGTCCTTAGGCAGTGACCACATGATGATCAAATTATCCACTTCCTACAAGGCTACGTCCCAATTAGTAAAAAAAAGGAATTTCAAAAAAGCTGATTGGAGGGCCTATAACCAATTTATTGGAGAAGCACTTGCTGGGGTTACATTACCTACCGACACCCAAGAAGCCTATGACTTATTTTTGGACATTATCAATAGAGCGGCGGATGCAAATATTCCTTATTTTAAGTTTAGTCAAAATCCCTGCAGTAAGTTTGTACCAAAACCTTACTGGTCCCAAAATCTATCTAAAGCTGTGGCAGAGAGACGATTAGCGTTGTCTTATTTTCGAAAAAACCCAACCCCGGACAAATTAAAAATATTACAAGATAAAACCCGTGAGGCTCAGAGGCTAATAAGAAATGCTAGAAATGACGGATTTCGCAAGTTTTGTTCATCTGTGGATGGCGTTACGTCGGCTAGCGACATGTGGCGTCGTATGCGATGGCTGAAAGGATATCGTGCGCCCAAAGTCCACGTTGATAAAACACTGGCCGAAGATTTACTCTGTAACCTCACCCCTGACTTTACATGTCCTCCGGTACCTACGTTTTTCTCGCAGAATAGTAAGTTAGAAATTGATATTACCAGACAAGAATTCGACAAGTGTGTCAAACATAAAGACACGGCACCTGGTTGTGATGACATCTCATTTTCGATGATTAAAAACCTTCCGAAAATAGCTAAAGATATTCTGCTCCAACTTTATAACATCTTCTTTTCATTGAATTTTATACCTGAACAATGGCGTCGAATTCGCATCGTACCAATTCCAAAGCCAGGCCGGGATCCTTCAACTATTTCCGCAATGAGACCTATTTCTTTAATGTCGTGTTTGTGTAAGATTTTCCACTCCATCATTAACAGAAGAATAGAATGGTTCCTAGAAAATGCAGGTATCTTTGCTGAAGAGACTGTAGGTTTTAGAAAAGCACGCTCCTGCCTTGACAATTTAAATTCATTAATATCTAAAATACAAATCGGTTTCTCAAAAAATCTATTAACTATCGGATGTTTCCTTGATATAGATAGCGCTTACAACAATGTGGACGTCACCAGGCTTTTGTTGACCTTGGACCGACTCGGTGTTGGAGCTAGATACTGTAGATATTTGTGGGAGTTTCTTAAAGAGAGGTATTTAACAATCGACTGCACTGATCATGATGTCACTAGAATAGCTAGAAGAGGCCTGGCCCAAGGTTGTCCCTTATCCCCATTGTTATTTAATATAGCAACCATCTATGTAGGTAAATCAATACCTAATACTATATCTTTTTCGCAGTATGCTGACGATTATGTTCTTTTTATTACCTCTCACAGCGTTAGTCAATCTGCCGCAGAGTTACAAGACGCTCTAAATATTCTATGCAATTTATTTGATTCTCTTAATCTCAGCATTTCCCCAAATAAAAGCAAAATTTGTATATTTCACAGAGGCTATAGAAAACATTCAGTTGATTTGACAATTAATAATATAAGATTAGAAGTCGTCGACTCGGTGAGGTATCTTGGAATGTGGTTGGACCGTTCGCTGAGGTGGGGAAGACATATCAACGAAACGTCTCAAAAAGTGCTTAAATTCATAAACGTTTTTAAAGTTTTGGCTGGATCTAGCTGGGGTGTGCACCCCAAATATTTGAGAAATTTATATATATCTTTAATCAGAAGCCGTATAGATTATGCGAGTTTTTTTTATGACAATAGTGCCAAAACTCACCTGGCAAAATTAGATAAGGTTCAAAATCAGGTCATGAGAGTGGTAGGTGGTTACATTAAAACGACGCCTATTCACGTGATGGAAAGCGAGTTATGCCTACAGCCATTATACCTTCGACGTCGGTTTCTGGCCGGTAAATACTGGTTAAAAACTAAATCCTTGAACACAAACACTTCCATAAACCTCCTTGCTGAACTATCTATATTATGTAATAACTCTAGATATTGGTATAACAAAAAAATTCCATTGCTAATTCAGGTTCATAACTCGTTAGACACATTAAACATTCGTTGTAGTAATAAATTAGATATGTTTTCTCTCAATACATGGGTCAGTAATATAGATATTTCTAAAATCATTAAGCATGATACCTTATGTCCAAACCAAAAAGACAATACAATCCTGTTAGCTTAAAAAACCTTTTTAGTGATTTTATTAATTCAGAATATGACACTTTTTTAAAAATATTTACAGACGGTTCGAAGGAAAGTGAAGGAATAGGAGCCGCCTTCTATGTCGCCGATGCAAAAATTCCTGTCAAATTTCAAATAAATGCTAATGTGTGTATAATGGAAGCCGAGCTGATAGCCATTGCTGAAGCTCTGTCATATATCGAATCAACACGGCATGTAAATGTTGTAATACTGACAGACTCCAAAAGCTCGCTCCAACACGTGGCTCGGTGTACCTCGACATTTCGAGGAACCCCGATAGCCTACACTATATTAGACACTATTTTGAAACTAAAAACTCTAGGAAAGAACATAGTACTTCAGTGGATTCCATCACATGTTGACCTGGAGGGCAATGAGACTGCTGATACACTAGCCAAGCAAGCAGTATCAGATGGAATACCTCTAAACTTATCCCCTTACTTTACTAACTTTATTCCAAAAATTAAACAGGATTGCTATTCTCTTTGGAAGGAGTACTTTGATGAGAGGTCCCAAGAAAAAGGAATTTGGTACAAAACGATCCAACCATATCCTTTGAGCTCACCGTGGATTGATAATCAGATTTTAAATAGACAAGATACTGTCATCGCGCTAAGACTTCGTTCCGGACACATTCCATGCAATAAGTTTTTACATCTAATGAGAAAATCTACGACCGCAAATTGTCTATTGTGCAACACCGTTGATGATGTCTATCACGTATTGATGGAGTGTGTCTGCAACGATGGGTTTAGAAGTAGATCAGTAAGTAGGTCTATGGATGTAGGTCACTGTAACAGTGTTCTAGCTGAGCCTCTATCAAGTACAGCTAGAACTCTTTACAAACTAGCTAGGCTAAGATCATCCTAAGTTGATTGTTTACCTAACCAGGGCGGCATAATCGCATGTGCGACAAAGCCCTTAACTATGATAAAAAAAAAAAAAAAAAAAAAAAAAAAAAAAAAGGCTCGGCATTAAGTACAAAAGGCTCGATACGTGTACGATATTGTGCAACGAAGTGTAAATACGTCAATTAAAAAAAATATATGTTAAACAGTTAATGTTAAAAATATATGTTATTTTTAAACGGAAAGAAGGTGGACGATGAACAGATAGCTCACGTGGGTAAATGGAGATTGTCATCGACAAAAATTCCGCTATAACAATCAAAATCAGCAAAAAAAATAACCAACGTTGGCACAGTAGAGCAATGATAATGTTGAGCAATTCAAAGTGTTAAACTTGTCTACATACATCTGGAATTTTATCACTATCTGTACTTTCAAACAAATCAAACGCGAAATTGCTCAACATTTTCAGGAGCCCACCGTACGTTAAATGCACTGCAGATGCACTGTTAACACCTCATACAAATATAATTTTAACTTCTATTGTGTCATTAATAAGAGGGAGGCAGCTATTCCTCATATCTGTAATTCTTCGTTATCGTCAAATTGCCCTTGATACTGTAAATAAATCTACTCGACCTAGACGATATTAAATTTGGAATATTCCAGCGACTAAAACCAAAATAGCGCAAAGGTATTTTTTATTTCTCGGTCCATTTGTTTACTGCCAAGTAAATAAACCACTCAATATTATTGCATCAACTAGAAGAAATGTTAGATCCAAATTGAAAAAATGGCTGCTTACGCCCATCTACCACACCACGGAAGGCCTTCTACACACTTAAATAATGATGCGAGTTTAATCACACAGGTACACACCCACACTACATGAGCACATGCACATGCACACGAGAGCGCTCAATCATCCATACACGCAAATATCAAATACACATATATACTCGTACATACACATATACATACTCACACATACATTAATAACATTTGAGATTTTCCCGTTTTTCACACATATTTATCTATTTAAATGGGTCTTAATGCGAATGTTTACCTTATTTATTTTACTCGACGTTTTCGTTGGGTTGCACCAGCCATGGTCACGATCTGATACTCACACATACATTGATTTCAATGCATATTGATTCGGGTACTAAGCCTAAGTTGAAGCAGAATCTGGACCCCATGACACGGGGAATCATAGTGTGGGGTCTAGGGCACTCAGTAAATTGTGTCATTAATAATGTCAATGTTAAATGCAGTGGATTACTTCTATAGATAAAATAAATAAATGTAAATAAAATATAATCTGTGAGCTGCCTAAAGTTCAAATTCTAATTGCCAAATCAAATTCTATCTTACCTGTACAAGAGTAAGTGAGTCAACATTATCGGCACATCATAGAAAGTAATATTTACCTGCAACAAAGAGACATGGCACGTTTACAATTTGAAAACAAGTTCAGTCATTTCTTATAAGAAAAATCAAATAAGATTATCGATCCGAGATGACACTTCTTATAAGGCATTCCATCGGCTGATAGACGTACATCAGCGAGGTATTCATCACATCGTAAGTTAAAACAACAGTTAAATGCCCGTCGAACGATGACTGGGAACAATAGCTATCGATAGATAGTATCGATGATAAGAGACGCGACTCTGGTCCGACGCACGCGGTGTATTTTGTTGAAGCTCCTGTAATTGTACGTACGCACTTATTGATATAGAGTTTCCAAAAATAACAATGAAAGTAGTCCTATCGTTTCTATAAGGACAAATATCCTTTCCGAATTTGACAAAAACTTTATTTTTTATATGAAAGAAAACTACTAATTTCATTTCACATTGTTTTAAAATTGTATTTGTTTAATACACGGTACATGTGTTCTATCTTTATAATACAGAGAGAAAGAGACGCAGCATATGCAAACTGTCATACAACTTATTTTTAATTTGTTATTAAATTATTTGATTTTGTTGAATTTGATTATTTGATACTGTATTATTTATCACAAATATCCCATACGTTTTACATCCATAACCGTAAAATATATGGGACACTTGTGATTTAAAAACATCTACAGTTAATATCCATACTACCCCCCTTAGAAAGGGGTAAAAGGAAATTTTGATAATATTTGAGAAAATTGGGAAATATTTTCTTTAATTTGAAATCAAGCTAGAAACTTGAATTTTTGATTAAATAAAAAGAAATCCTGTTGTTTATTCACTTAGATTATAATTATTTTTAATTTTCGAATATAATGTTACTTATGCTTTCGTTAAAAAAGTTATTAATGAATTCCTTTTCTTCATACTAGAGCAGTATACTGTTTTAATAAATTGAAAGAAATTTGATTGAATTATACTATTAAAAAATAATTTTCACATAATTAAAGTGAGAGCAAACTTGAAGAAAACGGCTCCACACCCACTCTGCTCTCAAAATTTATTTCGGGCTTCTTATAAACGTTGACTGCACGATGCTTCGATTGTCTGTATCTCTACGCCGGTGCACGGTGTTTACACCACCACTCCTTCTAAGAATGCTGACCACCAAGATATGCAGCACGGATATTGTAAAAAAAACTTAAAGTTAACTTAACCCGAACACGTTTCGAAGGCGAAAAAATGTAATGTCGGTCTAATTGGAAAAACATTCGCGACACATCGGAGACATGAGGAATATCTAACTGACACAGCATTCGATGGAATTATTGTTTTGTACAAAAAAGAAGGCACTGCAAAATTGCAAAGAATTTGCTGTTGTAGGTAAAAGTAATTTCGGCCGTACTCAAAATAAAATCTCTTCACTCTCTTCTTATTTTCCATATTCACTTTTTCATATTCATCACAATTTTCAATAAATAGTTAATAACAGTTTCCTTATTCTTCATATTTTTAGCCATAACTCAAAACATCGTTATAATAATTTTGTTATAATCGTTATAATAATTTTGTCCTCACTCTTCATATTTTGATTTGCATGAAAGAAGAAATTATGTTAGAAGAAAGAGAGAGAGAGAAAGTTCAAAGAAAAGTTTGATGAATCACAACCGTTTAAGTAATTTCAGAAAATATCTTCAACAAGTAAACAGACAAACATTTCTTCTTCGTAATCTCAACCAGCCGATAACGTCCCGTTACAGAGCATAATTACAAAAACATCCCTTTAAATCAGGAGAAATTTCGGGCCACAATCTACTATGTTGACCCAGTGCGAATTGGTGGATATTACAAAAATATTATACTGTTATTATATTCAATTAAATTTATAATGACAAGGGCATGTCTCTCATGACAACTTGCACAGTTCATCAATACATATAAAAATAAATGTCCTGACCGAATGACCGACGTGTTCATCAACGCCGAGTCTAAAACGCTGAAGCTAAAAACTTGAAATTTATTTGGATAATATCTGCCTTTTATAACGTTCCTTTACAATATACAACTATAATTCTTATACTTTCTTACAATTCTACATGTACTTTAGAAAGTTGAATTGAAGCAAATGTAACACCCGTGTGGACAGATGATCTACCACATCACCCGGCTTATGATATGCCTTAAAAGCCAAAAAGTATAATATTTTTGTGATTTTCGTAAATCTTTGAGTTCCTTTACATGAATATAAACGTTTTTAGTTTAAATATATACTTACTATTTATATAACAATGGAATGTACAAAGGAAATGGAACAGTGATAATTCCTTTGTCTGCATCGAATATAATAACATGTGACTATATATAACATGCGATGTGATGTTAAATAGTAATTTAAGTAAATTTATTATATAGAAAGGGCTATGTTGAGGGTAGGTTTAACATAAAATATATAGTGT
Organism: Sesia apiformis; assembly: GCA_914767545.1. NCBI lineage: Eukaryota > Metazoa > Arthropoda > Insecta > Lepidoptera > Sesiidae > Sesia > Sesia apiformis. The sequence continues at coordinate 7,894,020 of OU611958.1, forward strand.
GGGTTGAGGGTATCTAAATGGAGAACGTCAAGATGACCACAGTTCAATAGCTAGGGAAACTGAAACTATCAAAGTGACCACTGCCACTACGTTCATCGAATAAAACGTAATCTTATATACAGTAAGCAATTTCTCAACACACGCCAGTAGTAAACAGTGGCCGAGCGTCGGATGATGATATCAGTCGCCTCGTATCGCCCGGTCGGATCGTTGATACAGCCATCGGCGGTATCACGCGACATGCGACCGTAATGCACCTCTCATATAAATATGCGGTATCCGATATGTCATGTCACATTTTTTGATAAGTGACTGTGGTATCTGATGACAATTATTTGTTGATCTGCCCACTTGTTTGAAGTCCTTTTTATAAAAGGTACAGAGATATATAAATTTTAGCAGTCCAGCATAACTTAGCCCAATGGGGTCAAAGGTCATATAGCGTAGGTTAATATGTAAATACAGTACCGGGTGATATACAGCACATTGTGAATAAGAAAGAAATAATCAGTAGTGACCAAATGTTATGGTTTTACATAACTTTGCTTCTGATGATAGTGACTGACCTCATAGTGAATAACAGAGGAGGCGTCGTACAAAAACGCAAAGAGCCGATTGGCTCTTTCTCATTTATAGCGTGCCATATACGTATATTGCCGGGTACTGTGGAATGTAATTGATACATTAAAAATGGTAAAATGGCAAAACTGTTCTTTAATTTTGTCGAAGCAGTACCTATTGCTTAATAAAACTTTGAAAACTCTGTGTTTCTGTTTATCTCATTAACTACAATTTAAATAAATAGTTATATAACCTTATTATCTCAGCATCAATCAATAAAGACAATGAACATACTACCCAAATATCTCATTATTATAAATATCGCTAAATGCAAAACTATAAACTGAATAACAAGCAGTACCTACCTAAGCAATACGTAACTTCTTTTAAATTTATAACACTACAACTTTATTAATGCAAGAATATGCAAGTATGAAAATATCTCATTAGGGGCTTTACAACTTTATGGATTAGCTTATCTCATACCTATGGAGAGGAAAGTTAATAATAGTTGCTTGGCACGAATGTGTCGAAGAAAAAAAATGTTTATAAAGGGACACGCGAGATCGGGCGACGCAGTAAGTAATGACTCGATCCCGTAGCAGCCATCGATTGCGAGCGTTATCTCAATAAAGAGCAACAGAGTGCGTTCATTAGCACTCTGACACGGCGCAATCATAAATTGTGGAACCCCGCCGCGACCCGCACGCCTACCCTCTCGGCAACCCTGGGGCCGCTGGTACCTGGCCACAGCCCGCATTCGACTTTTTGCCATTTCCATTGTTTTTGGTAGGGACCCCGTAACGATCTGATCTCTGATACCAACGCAGGTGTCACCCTTCACGCGCTCCAACTTAATTACATACATTTTAACAACATATTCCAATTCACGCAAAATGATAAGCACACAGCTGCGCGGGGTTGGCACAAAAAGTTACAGTATTTGTTTATCTAACATGAATTTTACATCTGGCACGACCACTATACATAATGACAGAGACAGACTTATGACAGAAATCTTTAATAAAGTCCGTCATATCTAGAAAAGACAAAAAATGAAAATAAATAAATTGTTTGATGAAGAAATATTTCCGACAAGTTCATAAAATTAAAGTGTTTTAAATAACCGATGAAAATCAGTGTTCATAAAAGTCACTTGTTCTCGCGGTGTTCATAAAACAACATATCCTAAACTTACAAACATAGGAAGTCATTAAACCAACCGGAAAGGCACTTGGGAGGATTGCTATAGTCGTCTGCCCGAGCATAAAGATCAATATCTCGATGGCTCACCGCCAAAATCTTTTTAATATTGTCTCAGACATAACCGAAGAGTGGTCATAGGCGATAACAACAAAACTATTACGAGAGCTGGTCTCTCGTGAATTGGTCAGAGCGCTATCAGGCGGTCTCTAGTTTCGTCTCATTTTGAGGCACAATGGGGAACAATAGGACAGACTTGTCTTAAAGTACTATAGAGCAACCTGATAAATTTCACTACGTACGTCCCCTTAGTTTGGATGGTCCTCGCGGCCGCGTATAACTTTTAATGAGTGCAGCTTTGGTTTAGTTTCAAAGAACGACCAACAATAGTTGGGTGTAAATCGAGCGGCGTAGAGTGATACTCGGACGTTAACAAAGTTATAAACTCAGCGGGAAAACCTTCATTAATAGTTGTAAAATGTCACGAGGTTGCCCAACATTGTTTATTTTTCATGGACTTTTTGCTTCACATTTTCAACAATTCAGAATTTTCCCAAGGCTCAGCGCCACCTGCAATTAAAATCACAAAACAAAATCAACAAACACAACCTATGTATTTATTAGGAGAGTGCTAAAAACGAATTTGGACGCGGTTGTAAATGTGAATTCAGACGGTCTATTAAAAACTACATTGGATTGCTAAATCAAGTGCCTCTATAAAAAAGTATGAATGAAGGCGTTAAGTTTCACACCGCAGCGCTCCCCTGTGAGGCGACGAAACGAACACCTATTATCATAAAGCAAACAAAGAGACTTAAGAAAAAATCAACAAACATAAGCTTTAATGATTTGGTAGTTCTCGGGATGAATGCCAACGAAGCTGAGAGGAAACAGCAATAAACACGGTTTTATTGAGGGAACCATTCATTGGTGTTACTGTAAGTACTATTCTATAAGGATGTTTATTTTAGTGTGCATAGCGATTAGTTGCACATTACTTCATCAACATTCATTCATAGTTACCCAATGGGTATTTGTCATGTTCGGCTCTAGACTTTATGATCATGAATAATGATAATTTTAGGAATCTGTATGTTTACAAAGTTAAATTCTTCACTAAAATATTAAGTGGTCTCAGCAAGGAAACAAAAGTAGGGATACTTACTAGCAAAAACACAAACGTAATTTGGTGACATGTTCAATTATCCAAACCGTGTAAAAATATAGAGTAAACATGGAAATGTACTACATTATGTGTGGTCTCAGCCACAACCGTATTTTTTCGATGAAATATTCGCGTTCTGCGAAAAAAAAAATGGCATACTTAAGTACGTGTTTTTATCAGCAGCTCTGTTTATTACACTGCATAATTGACATTAGCAAGTTACAATTACTCACTATCGAGAGCAATGAACGGTTTCGCCTCAAAATTAATGTACAGTCCACCACTAAATATGCATTATTGACTGGTGAAATCCTGCCGAAATAATGATATCGCAATTATCTTAAATCGAAAATATCGAGCAGATTATAAAGCCTATAAGAATTTTGATCGTGTTCGACTTAACAAGATACAAAGATGAAGTCATCTACAACCTTATACAAATGATAAATAATTTCATTATTCCTAATAAAGTGTTCACGTAAATAGACATTTATAAAAACTATTACCTTGTTTACGTAAAATTTAATAACAATTTTATTATCATTGATGTATTCAAGGCACAGTGAGCGTTGTGACAACTGCATAGAAATGGGATAATCATGAGAGTAAACAGCTACCGTGTGAGAATATTTTGTAAAACTATCACGACTGGCACCTCTGGGGGGTAACAAGTGCCGTTTCGTTTCTGGAATCTGTGGACAGACTTGTTTTAAGGGCTTCCTTCTTAGTAAAATCAAATATCGTAGATATTTTACGAGTAAATACGTGCGACTCTTGACAATTCCCTCACATTTCTAAGGCGCAAGAACGTCAAAGTCAGAGAACGTCATTCAGTGGCTCGAGTCGGCATATAGGGGTAGAAGGTTGACTGCGAGTCTGTTAATAAAATTTTAAAAAGAATACAAAAAATGAAAATGGAACTAACTTGGAAAGTATTATGTAAAATTTTTCTCTAATTTACAACTTCAACCGCGCGCATCGCTTCTCACTTATCAGTTATCACTTTCTACCAATTTCAAGCCAGAGCTGCACGTTCAAATATTTACTCGTAGAATGTCCACGGTAATCACAACCAGCCCTTTCATCGTCCACTGTTGGACAAGGGCCTCCTAGTGCACACTGTCTTGTGCACGAGAGATATATGGCCTTAAAACAGCACGCTGACCAAGCGAGTAGGCGAGAAAAATGGTGTAACTACACCACCTACACTGAGGAACTTCTCAGGACTTGTGGTAGCGATACCCACAGGACGAGTACTGTCCTAAATCCGGTCGACACCACACGGCTAATTATTTATTAATCTGTATCATTTAATTGTACATTTAGCGTGGTGTTTGAAATTCATACTTCGCCCATACACAATACAATGTGTATGAGGAGGCTCATGTCCAGCAGTGGATACTAAAAGGTCTGACTACGGTTACGGATTGATAAAAATTGAATAATACAAATTATGTAATTTAATTAAATTACATTTTAAAAATCCACATGACTTGTGGTAGCGGCTTATCCCATAGTCGCCTTTTACGATATCCACGGGAAGAGATGAGGTGATGTTATTCTAAAGCCGGCTGTCTCCACACAGCATAAGGTCATACATCTCTCATGCACAAGACAAAATGCATGAGGAAGCCCATGTCCAGCAGTGTCTGATAAGAAGGCTGGAGTCATTCCCAAGAAGCGAATGACTCCAGTCTAATCTTTTAATATAGCATAATAAATTACGCTCTTTATCTCTATTTATAAAGTAAAAAAAGATCAAATTAGTCAAACACTTTTTTGGATAATAACAATTAATAAGAAGAAACACGACTACTATTTTTTACCGTACTCATATCAAATGATAAATGTATTATTTATAAGTCAAATTTATCACCCTCGTTGAACGATAAAACTCTTAAAAAAGTGCCAAACTCACGGAGACAGGAAACATTCTGAACAAAAACTACAAGCGTATCCGTCCCGAATAGAGACATAACCGAGTCGTCGTCGTCGTCGACAGACTATAATGATGAAAAATGTTCATCGCTTCATTTATGTACAAAGAATTCCTGGACAAAAGCGGCAAATATTTTACGGTGACTTTTATAGCAGCTACGAAATGTTATTAAACAAACAATTCGCCCATTCGGCAGCATGTCTTCAGTCCGGGGTTAGTATAATTGATTCTTTCCGGGGCGTTGCGGACGGTCCGAGCCTATTGTAGAAGCGCTGTACGCAATTCCGACAACAAAATGATATTCTTATACCGTCAAAGAGGGCTCTGAGAAATTCCTTCTCATTTCCGCCACCAGACGGGCACCTCGCACAATGCTCGCAACTCTTCAATGTGGAATGGAATTGGATGTTATGACAATATGTCGCAAGCAAAATGTGTTTTCATATGGTAGACTGGAAATGTTGAAATCTAGACTTCAATTTCTGTAATTGAACAATATTAGGTATACGAATTACAATTTTATTTTTATACAAAAATATTTCGGTTTGCTCTCAAAATTTGATTTCTTAATTTATAAAAGGGAAAATAATCCTATCAAAATAATTACCTATTTAATATCGTAAAGAACATAGACCTTCCAAAAGGGTAAAAAATACATTTCATTATAAATAAAAAAAAGTATTTGTTATTTGTCTGAAGTTACATTTAACAAAGAATAATTTGGAATGCGCTATTCACACATTATTTTTATTACATGACCCTCTCGAAATTACAGGTTGACCTAAACAGCCTTACATCTGCTAACCTGATAATAACTGGGTGTGACATCTCCAACACGAAAGGGATATGAATAAGTGTGACACACCAATATTAACAGACAGGTCAGAAACATTTAGGAATTATAATTATTATATTTATTTATAGAATTATATTTATAGAGGACCATTATAACTGAGAGCCAGTCGCAGACGAGTTAATGTAATAATATCAATGTAAACGCTGCTAGGCTAACTAATTTCAACTCCGTCATTATAAAATATTTAGCGATATACCTAATTTCGTAAATGATACGGGGTTATTTTAATAGAATGCCCGTAATAACTAGGCACCCGTACGCAATACGCCCCCAAGTTTTGGGTAATGACCGGTTCGGATGGACCCACGCGAGATTAATATATCCAAGGGATTCAAATAATAACAAAAGTAGCTACAAAAAACTAAAACGGTCGATAAACGTTTGTCTACCTGGTCCCGTATTCCAGTGTTCTTTAGAACGGTCCGGTGCGCAAAGCAATCGAACCGAACGATAACATCCTCCTCAAATATAATAAATCTAACCGATTAAATTCTTTACTTTTTTAAAGAGCATCGGCTAATTGTTTGTGTAACCCTGTTATTACATCAAACTTTGCCCACGGGCTATTACGCATGTATCACAACATGGGAACAAACAAAGGTTTTTTGTTCGGTAAATTAAATTACCGGAGAACGATGAAAATCTAGAGTAAACATACCCGTACACGGTCGTTTTAAATAGATCTCATATAAATTACGCTTAACGTAACGTAAACAGGTAACCCCAAAATGGTGAGCAACGTATTCAAAGTGGAATACTTTTAAAGGCTTACCTATCGTAAAGTACGTATTGCCTACTGTTATAAAGTTATGCAAACTTCGTTGCCGGTAAAAGTCCCGCAATAAAGGAACAATAAACGAGTGAACACCCAAAGCGAAAAGGGTTGTGGAGGTTAAAAAATATTTAAAACCTTACTAGACAATGGACGTAAAACCATTCTGCGAAAATGTAAATGAAAAATTCTAAATAGCGCTCAACCCAGTTTACTTTCTGGTTTATGCCGCACAAATGAGTGAAGTTCTCGCCGGCACTTTTATCTTTTTTTGGACATAATTACGTACTACTGAACAGTATAATCCTTTGCTATGAAAGGCCAAACAATACACGCGGTAGATCTTACTCTAAAGGCAGGTATGTCTTCAAAAGTAAAAGTTTTGTATGTAACAAAATGGCTAACTTGCGTAAAGGTTGTAAAAAATATGTTGGTTCTGTTCTCCATTACCGAGTAGTTTATGCTTTCATAACTACACTTCAAATTATAAAATATTACAGCTAAAAACAATACAGATTTCTTTTGTAAAACTATACAAACACTAATGAGAATAATTGGGAAACTGGCCAAATGTCACTTCGAAAAACAAAGGCATTCCTGTATGTGAAATTAGTTACAAAATACAACCGTTCCTCATTTGTTTGACTAATTGTAACAAATGTTTCAACAATTGGCTGCGTTAACTAAAGGAATGTCAAAAAAGTCGCTTTTCTATATAGCTTTTAGACAAATATCAGCAAGAGATCTGTTAAACAATTAAGACAGATGACACACCCGGCCCATTTGTGACACAAAAACTGGCACACGTGACTAAAGGAATATGATACTAATGCCCTGACCATGTTTTGGGATAATGTCTTCCCTTGGAAAGAGCAAAATGAAAGAAATTTGTGGATTATAATCATGTGGACTTAGCTATTAATACAGTTTATTTAAAATGAACAAAGGAATCATAAAACATAAAAATAGGTAATTTTCAAATTCTAAACTTGGATTCTTAAAGGCATTCTTTGTTTTGTACATATTCCTTGAAAACAACACTATTTGTGTCCGTCGCCATGCATAATATTCAATGCGCAAAGTGATACGCAAAATGCTCAATACTCCACTGCTGGCTATAGACGTCTCCCGCGGCTCGCCACCACACACGATCTTCGGTTCTTCTCATCCAACCACCACCGGTCAATTTCATTAAGTGGTCAGTCTACCTGCCTAGAGGACGTCCCACACTGCTGAATGCAATATGCAAAATATTACGCACGCGTATTAAACATTATGCGTGTTGAATATTTTTCGTTAAACATTTTGCGTGTTAAACGTTTTGTGTTTTGATTTAGTGTAATTGAATATTATAGCAGTTTGCAGTATCTTGAACATTATGCGTCTTTAACATTATGCGCGGTGACGTGTTGTCCAGTATGTAGGTACTTAAGGTCATTTATTTAACAGGTAATGTATATGGACGATCACTAGTATTACATAGTAAATAGCAACTTGAGTTTTTAAAGAATATATTTATTAATATACTAAGAACTATGACATAAATTTAATGTAAGAATACATGTTTTGACCGACGCTAGGTCTAAAACGAAGTGTCGAAAATCCGGGCTGCTAGCAGGAGCTGCGTCGTTGCAAACTGTGCCGTTATTGTTTTAATTATCGAGAACTAGGTTTATGCATTAATCTTAGGTTTATATAAACAAGCAAAGCACGCTGCGCGGTGTTAGGTCCTGCTCACAGTGCCGCTATTTTTCTGATTATCGAGAACTATGTTTATGCATTAATCTTAGGTTTTATATAAACAAGCAAAGCACGCGGTGTGATGAATTCTTTAACTATGTAATGTGTGAATGGAAAGCAGTATATTTACTAAGTACATGATTAAACAAGAATTACTGTTACTAATGAATTTACTTATATCTAATAGGGATCAGAGGGCGATATGTAACACTAGTTACTTAGTTACCCAGAATAGTTAACTCAAACTACAAGTTACTTAGTATATTTACTTAGTTAACTCAAGCCTTATCCATTCTATTCTACCGGAGTACTGGGACCAAGTTAAGAAAAACAAACATACGAATACAGGCGGCAGAGGGTGAAGGAGGACGAGCTTTGTAAAGACAATAAAAAAATTATACGTTTCTTTGAACAAGCGATCAATGGTAATTCTAATAAAAGTTTTATAAGTAATACACTAATATTAAAATGGTTTCAAAAATATAATTGTATCAATTTGCTGTATCACTTAAACCAAGATACGAATGTTGGTTTATTAAGTGAATCACTTATAGCTAGAAATCTGACTTCGCAGTTCTTTATAAGGCGCGATGAATGATGGAGAATAATGTAATGTAATTTCTCAATCGCATGTTCCAATCGGACCGTGCCAATCCTATCAACCTATTTGACCACAAGTTATTTGTTATCATGGCGACTAACATGCGCCAAAATGTTATGACTGTGTCGCAACCACAAAACTATTTTAATGGCTCCATTAAGAAGTGATAGTAACAAATTGTTTTGTGGGTTAGCGATACTTTAGGTCAGTCCACATTTGGGCAGGAAATGTCTTCATACCGCAGCTGCTTATCAGATTCTAAATCGATCTTCGATTGTTTTATACCTATTTCGATTAGATTTGTATTTTAGATATTGTTTACTAAACTTATATTAAACTGCACTCTCAAGGTTATTAATTATTGAACAAATTGTTTCTGGATGACGTAATACAGTTGACATTCAAAGTGTGAGGTCCTGCTGAGCGATTTATTACAATTTGTTACCAGAACAGTGCGGTGTAAAACAAACCACCCACGAATATTCGTCATTAATTATTACAGTGTGCCACTTCAAATCGCCCCCAAGTGTGTAGGGATAAAAAGTACTGGCGCCTTATACTCATATGTAGAGCGATAGTGCCCCACAAGGGTCGACATTCGGCCCGAGTTTTGCATCGGCCAACGCGCCGTCCTAACAAAACAATGTCGTAATAGAACTGGCATTGTCAGCTGCGACTATTACAACGAATTGCCGTACGTGCCCGGGGATGATTCTCTGGCTTCTTTATTACCTTCAGTTTCGCACTACTTTTGTTTGCGTTACACGTCGCCCGCACTGACTATCGTCGTCGGAATGTTAAATTGCTGCAACATTGGTGGAACAAAAAGATATTCCTTTTTATTAAACGTTTCACAATTAAGTATCGTTTAGTTGTACACTTACAGAATTTAATGACAGTTATAATGTGCAAATTACGATATTATGGACAAGATCTGATCTATTGGGTATGCATTCCTTTGTGATTAGTAATGAAAATCAATATTCCTTTACATCTTTTTATAAATTATGACGCAACTGCGAAAATCATAAATCACTCTAAAAGAAAATGTTTCAGTGAGTTACATTATTTGACTTAGATAATTGTTTACGATGCATAGAGAAGACACAAAAACATTTTTTTCTTTCAGCATGAGATCTTTCGGAATTTGCTGTTTTTGTCATTTTCACTATCTGTTGGGCGATCTCTCATGACGCTGACATGAAGCCCATAAATGTGTTATATCTGTATCCATTGGGACGACAACGGACTCAGTAAAGAAGTATTGTAGTCGGCTCATTGTCGGTTGTTTAACAATAAAGATACCAACTCGTAACAAAAGCATTGGAAATTACTGCCCAGCTGTCCGTCATAATTCTTGGTGACGCAATGAACAAATATATTATTTCTTTAGACAATATAAATTATCATATAAATTAAATACATTATTTCTTTTGCTACCGAAAGTAGTTAAAAACAGCTTCAGTTAAAATACTATTATTATTACTTATAGCAGAAATGATTGCAAAATATGTTCCTTATTAACTTACGAAGGCTCAGGATGTTGAAACATTTTACGTCAAATAATAAATTTTCAGAAAAAATGCTCAAACACTTCATCTGCCACACAAACATCTGCTCTATAAAACATTTGCAAATCATCTTAATGGGCGAACAACAAAAGCGCCGTCAAACTCGAATAGTCCGTCCTATAATACAAATTGGATCCGCATTAATGAAACGTGGGCGGATGGCGACTAATCTAAACTTCTCCGCACAATGGCACAGAAAGGCACAAAACGCGGAAAATATTTGTCGAGTTTACGGCAATTACCTACACAAAATGAACGCTGTCAAAGTCGAGAATGGCGTAAAATAAAACCGGTCACGTAGCATTGGACACATTCGGTCCCGCAGGACGCACCTCTAAACTCTAGAAACGATGCACCTGTTATTAACGCATCGTGCGCCTTTGTTCCAAAACAATATACGCTAAATTGCAACTCGAATTTCTCATGCAGGACAGGTAGTATAAACTTTTTATAGAACAAACTGCGAACGGTAAGTTATGATAGGATTTTTAACATTTAGCTTGCGTTTCGTTCCATGATTACTCCACATTTGTGTCGTATTATTGCTTTAAAGATAACAGCGGAACGAAAAATGGAAATGACCCGGCGTTTTATTAAACTTTTCAGTGGAATGTGTAGTGTTTAAATATGCGTAACTTATTAGCGATAAAGTGTTCGAATTTATTTTACTGACCAGTCGGGCAACTACCTCAATTAATTGATACTCGACATATAAAACCGAATGAGAATAGTGTGAGCAGTAATGACCGGTTTATGATGCCCATAAAACCGCAACAAGCTCTGTCACTCGTTCAGCATTCGTACATGGCGATACTAACTAGTCTTCACTCACACCGTCACACCTTACCGTGTCATCTACTCAATGTACAGCCAGCAATGAAAATTAATAAAAAATACATAAAAATATAAATTGCGCATATTCACAACGCGGCGCTAAAATTTTCCAATTTATGTTAAAGCAAATATACTGTTAGATTTATTATGTAATAATTATGTCATACAATGTCTAAACAGCCGGGATTATTGTGCAGTGGGAGATGTGTTTTTATTAACATACTCCCGTGATTCACTACATTAACAGGATTATTACCTGTCTTGTTCGAAAGAGCGTGTAGTTTGTCTGGACAATAAATACCTACTTATCACCCGTTACATTGAATCGGCTCTTTGTCTCTGCAAAAACTAATGTTTGACGCGGCGGTGCTACCATTTCACCGTGTAAAAAGCAAAGATCATCGGGATTATACTACTTTCCGCTTTTATAAATTATACATACATTTAATGGGCAAAACAATCGCTGATCTGTAATTATAATAAACTGACGAGTCACGTTCGACGGACCAACATCGTAGAGGCATAAAGAGTTTCTAAGACTGTGTCGATATAGTTCCTATTTGGAACGAGGTGGAAGGTGCTACGAGTAGTTCTGTCTGTTTCCTTAATACCGTTAGGAGGCAACAACTGAGTATGATTACGCCAATATTGCACCATTAAAGTCCCTTAAGAATAGGCTAATGTTGAGTTGGAATGGCTTCCATTGCAATTAGATGCTTAGACATAAAATCGATTCTATGAACTGCGAACTTCACGATTAATAGTTTCAGTTAATTGTGGGGCTTTAAATTAGATTATCTTGTCTGAGAACAGATAAAATGCTACTACTGTGATTAATTCAAACGATACAATCAGAACTATGAACTTGAAATCTAACTCTACATTGACATAATATTTATTTAACTCGGTGGATATAAGTATTATCATGTTAACAATTAATCCCTGAAGATTTTTTTTTATTTCTGTAACAATTAATTAAAAGCAATAAATAAAGGTGACAATGAAACAAAAAATCATTCTCCGTCCAATTCCTCTCTTTCTTTTTTATATAGAAAAAGCACAAATATTCAGATTTCCTGTAAGCTATCATTCAAAATTTTTCGATCTATTATACACATATTATATATACATACTGATACATATAGCCTTGGCCAAAAGTATTAGGCACCCTGTAAAACTCTATGTACCTGCCGTTTATTATATGTTGGTATGAAATTTAAACTAAAGATATGTAACTATCTTAGTTACATATAATAAATATATATATAAATAATAATGAAAATATAATAACAAATATATATCTATATTTCTTAAAATAAATTAGTATTTAGTCGATCCCACCCCTAGATTTTATGGTATTACAACTTGTATTGTTTGATGTATACTGTCAACGAGCCGCTTACATTTGCGATCAGATAGCGCACCACACTCTTGGCGTAAATCGTTTTTCAACGTTTCTTTGGACGTCGTATACTGTGCTCAAGAAAGTTGTGCTTCAGCATACCCCAAACGTGTTCTATTGAGTTAAGATCTGGAGACTGGGCAGGTCTATCCAACAAAACAATGCCTTTGTCCCCAAAACAGTTCAAAGTGGTATCTGATTTTTACATTTTCCAAATTAGTGCCGTAGAAAATGCGCAATAACAATGGTCTTGGTGCTGTTTCTAAAACAGTTATATGTTTGTCACTGTTCATGCGACCATCGCAAACGCCGTATACTCCTCGACTATGTGATGCAGCACGTCACACCTGGTGTTCAAATTGTATCTAGAAGAATGCAAAAAAAAACTATTTTTCAAAATGACTTATATTGCTTTAAATTGTTAGTGAATACAAAATAAAGTCATTGCATTTGTCTGAGAAAGTCTGAATGTAACTCACTTCAAATTTAGATTCATCTGACCAGAGGACACTTGACCAATCTTCATCTGTCCAATGACGGAATTGTAGACTTCGCTGTAGACGAAATTTCATCCCTTTCTGTGATAACCATGGCTTCTTTCCCGCCTTACAGCCCTCAGGGTTGCTTCTAAAAGTCTTCTTCTAGCTGTTCGAGTACTTATTATCGCCTTTCAGACATGACTGCAGGAAGCCCAATTACATTTTCTTTCGAACTATAGGGAATCGGGAAATAATTTTCGGTCTTCACATCGTGTTGTTAGCAGTTTCTGATCAGTGTTTGCACGGGAGCCGGTGTCCGCAAAACGTTTACACAGCACATCTCGAAAATTTTACACTTTTGTGAAATTTCTACTTGAGATTTCCCTTGCTGGTGTAAAAATTGAATTTGTATGTGCTTATGTTCACTAAATTCAGATTTCCTCGGCATTTTGTAAAGAAAAATAGTCAAACAATCAACCGTAATCCCCATGAATAATCTGACACCAATGCTTATTTACGCTTCGAACAGCGACTTAAGACTGATAACTTTCTTCAAAACACATAGTTTCTTATTTATTACTTGTCAGACATTAACAACTCTTGTAAAGAGTTTGTCTGTTGTTATTTAAATATTTGAGTCCGACAAAACAATAAATAACTATAGGGTGCTTCGTTATACACACAACTCGCGCAAACGAAACATTACTAAGATGCCTAATACTTTTGGCCAAAGCTGTATATTTTATTTCATATTCGAGTATATCTTTCACCTATCTTCATCTTGCATCGGGGTCTTTTTGACAATTTTGTATAGGAAACCCTCGACAAGTATAACTTCCACTCGAGTCACCCTAGCGAATTTCAGAGTAGTCTTCTGGGTTTGCTGCATACTTCTAGTAATGTCCCCGCTTCCGTGGGTATTGCAAAAATGGCGTTTCCCAGTTTCCGTGTAGTTTTTGCATAATTTACAATATAATCTATACCTAACATATAATATAACACAAAGCTGCCACATCAATTTAGACAACTAGCAGTTTCACAACAGCATCGTGACACAACATTGGTGGATGTAACGTGACCTAACCTAACCCGCTGCTTCGGCGCTGCGGCTGACCGCCACAAAAACCGTGGCGAATCCGACACAATGCGCCTGCGCACACCCGCTGATATAAACGACCCACTCAAAACAATATCATTGCTCTCTTCATACTTTATTGAGTACGCGCCGTGACCATACTCAATGTTAAGTGTGATGTGTGACATACGTGTTCACATTTCTATACATATAAGAAATAAAATTGTAAAAAAACGTGTGGTACATTTAATATTTTTTTGCGAAATGTCGTTGTAGTATAAAGTACCAGGGATACAGAGTCCTAAATGATATTTTTAGAATTTTTGTCTGTCTGTCCGTTTGTCGGTCTAAACGCGCACCGCGCCTACACCAGTGGTCGGGCTTTTAATAAAATTTGGCATAGTTATAGCTTATGAGGCGGGTTAATATTTAGGATTCTTGTTATCCAGATCCATTATAGAGTTCTCACGGGAATCACTCGAAAGTTGACGCGAACGAAAGTATTAATATGGAGATGTTGATACTTTCAAAATTTATATAAAATGTCCTACCATTCCATTCAAAAAGCTGTACGGTAAAGACAGGGTTGGCTTTTAACAGATGTACCTACTTCATACATACATACCTATTTCATATATAGGTATGTACGTATGATTTGAATGGCACATAATTTTATTCCTTTTGAAACGCTATAAACTCTATTAAACAGATCAATCAAACATGCTTCAGCTCGCACAGTTCATTGATCTCTTCCATGTCTTGTCGTAGTGACTTACTATAAAGTCCCTGAAACACGTCTGTCTATGTACGCCATAAACCTAAAAACTACACATCAAATTTTGAAGCAGCTTTCACTGTTATGCAGGTGTAAGATTTGTATTTTTTTATTTTTATTATAATCAGTCGAGCAAAGATTTAGCGAGATTTTGTAAAATATGTTGATAAAATCTAACTATTAATCTGTTATTTGTTATTTGTTAGTGTTATTGAGCTCTAAATGGACAAAACTGTCAGCAGCAAAAGCTCCTCCTCCTTGCATCGTCGTCCTCATTACTGAGGGTCGTGACCACGACCACGGAATACTTTTTGACGATATTGCGCCATTTGTTACGGTCCTTGGCGGTAGGTACCTACTCAATTCATCGTAGATGTTGGTGTTGAGTGTGGTGCAAAAGCTGGTTATTGGCATAATAAACAATATAATCCTATATGTAAAACAATATAATCCTGTAAAGTGTATGAATTAATAGCTCTGCCTATAGTGATAATCTGAGTCCATTTTAAATATTGATATACATGTACTAATGACCCCATAAAACGTTTTTCTATTAAACCGACCACATAGCATAAAGCCTGATTACCTGGCTACAAATTTCTCGTTAAAAGAATCGATTATTTGTGTTCATAATCACAATTTCATGCGCACTATACACGTAGAGAGAACAATCGTGTTAAACTGTTAGTCACGGAGGTTTTCTGTGGGTACATTTGACCATTCGTATGTGCGGGTAAAAGCCCGTATAAACTGAGCCGTAAACATATCCTTAATTAAACCGTACATAATACAGACACAAGTAGGCAAAGTTCTTCATGCAAATGACGGAAATTGCCCTCACAAAGACAACGGGAGCATAGCGTTATCTGGAATGCGTGTGATACGACCACGCAACGCTGAATAAACGCCCCGTGAAGTCATAAAACCGTGCCACGGTAATTCCAAAGGACGCCTATAAATTCTTTATTTTATGATCCCAGGCATATATTTAACTCTGAGAGCGTCCCACTGTTTCCTTTTTTATCATTTAAGTAAAGAATTTATAGTGAATTTTATAAGCGCGTAATCAGTGTTTAAACACTTGAAACAACATTTCGATTCAGATAAAATATGTAACGTTAACAAGACACGATAGCTTTGTTGTAAATATTTTAATTAACTGACTAGTAACAAATGAGAAAATAAAACGGTTTATTCGCTTGAATGGAACGAATGCTTTCAGTTTGTTACGGCCCTAAACTACTCATTAATAAGTAGACCGCTTTCTTTGAAAACTTGACAACGCAATATGTTAACCTTTTCAAGGAGCCCCGAGGTCTTATTCGATCGTGGACACAAACTGAATGTCCATAGTTCCAACAGATAATAAACACATCATAATAAGTAGCCGGCGACCAACAATATGAAGAATGTTCTATAAATGCATAGAAATAAACGCCTCGAACAGAATAGACGCGACTAATTGTTGGCGAGGGACAAAAAGAACGTATTCCTTCGTGTTTACCTTTCGAACAATGTACATAGGATCGATCATGTAATAAGGCTTTATTTATAGCGGAATAGAGCAATTTTGGTACTTGAATCAAATATTCTATAAGAGTTGTATAGGTCTATATTAAGTTTTAAGCTTTATGTAGTGATAAGGGGCTAAAAGTTTTAATTTAAAAAAATGTTATGTTATGTTATTATAAGTACATAACTACATAAGTTATAGTTGTATAACTATTGTTATACAACTACATGCTACATACAACTACATGGAACTTCTAGTGTATTTGTTTCATTTATTGAGAATGTATAACCTCTTGTATTGCTCTTATATGCTGGTAGTATTAGTCTGATGATAAGTGGATACTCTCGCCGATGGACATACACGATACGTGCCGACATCAGAATGACAAACGTTGGCACGCCCTCGGATGCGCTGCCTGTCTTTGGAGATTTAGAAATGGACTTGGAGAAAGGGTTGGGAAAAAGGGGTGTAGGAAGTATAAAATCATGGTCCTCATCCCTCCTTCCAATAAGGGATGGGGAGTTACGAGTATAATGGAATAAGGAGCCACGTTTATTCCATTATACTCTTCATTCGATGGAAGAGGATGAGATGGGGTGGATATGGACTTTAGCATATCTCACTCACTCTATCGGATCAGACTAGTTAAAAATCACATACCTTATAAATTCTCACGAACATAGTATTTTTCTAATTTCAAGACCTTTTATCACTACATACTGCAGTAACTACTAACCAAAACAATCTATATTTGCACATTAAACGGGTTTTAAACATGTACGTTTACCTTTATTATTTTATTCGACATAAACACATATACCCACTATATATATATATATATGTGTGTGTGTGTATTATACTATATATAAATAAATGTGCAAAACATGATTATCTTCCAAGAACTTCATTTAAATTAGTTTCTTTAGATTTTGTGAAACCAAATAAGTACAGTAACCTCAGTTAAGTATGAAGATTGATTCAACGACTATAATTTTCGTACAATGCTTATAAAGTACACAAAGGAGCGCGGTGGAGGCATCAGAGCAAACAGTGCTGCACACCGAACGATGTCAGGCACAATAGCCACCGGCCCTACACGTCACTACACATCACATTGAGCAGAAACACAAACATTCAAAAAATCATCAGCCACGATAACTCGACAAAAAAACATGTCGAACAATTATCGAAGTCGGGAGCACAATGGTAACGCTTTACAAAGATAAACAGTGACCGCTTCGGAGTTTCAAGAATAAGGAACGATGCGCTATAAAAACACTTCAATCGAATACCAATCGCACACTTCGGCGTGAGTTATTTCATATTAAGGGACAGGAGTGTAGAGGGATTCTGCGTAAAGTCACCGTCATTGGCTGGATGTGTCGGCGAGTGATAGATAAAGGTACTGATTGTTCAATGTTGGACCACACATAGCACACTCCTGTTTCCTGCAATACGATCGCGACGATATAACAAAGACCGCCTGGAAGGCTACAGCCTTTAGCCTAAATTGTACCGACAAACAGTGCTGTGCTCTTACTGTGTACTGACATATTGACATATTGCGTTTATGAGTCAGTTTAGATCAGAAAGCATAATACTCAGCATATCCTTTCCAAGCCTTTTTCCACGCCCTAATTCTTAAGTATTCAAAGATATTTGTAGGTATACAGCGCGCGCACAAAGATGATCATATGCGACAGTGTCCGCTTACGATCAGGTGAGCTTTCTTTTCTACTCATATTATGTCGGTTTTTTAGATAAAAAATCACCAACGTTTTTACGTAACAAGTGCCTATAATAAAATACAATACTATCAGTCTGTGTTTCTCTATAGCTGAATATTATAGGTTTCCATAGAGAGTAACAATTCTATTAATCATTAAGTCAATTATTTATTTATATACTTTATTGTAAACACAAATGATAAAAATAGTTACAATAGAATTCTACCCGCAAACCTGGGAGAGTGATGGGTGAGCAATAAAATGGACACACAGTGCGTACCTAAATACCCTACTATAAAAACTACTTTTATAATCATATTATTACATACTAATAATACATTATTATTCGAATATACACAAACATACATACATACATATACCTATATATTTAAAATATAACAGAGATAACGTGCGCTCATTCACATGAGAGTGACAGATAATGCAGCTTTAGGTGAGACTTGAAGACAGCGATCGATGGACCATTATTACTTTGTTTACTTAGTTTTACAATATATTTAGATCCGTTTGTGTTTCAAATATTTCTATTTATTTATTTAAATTTCATTGCACATTTTACGTGTACTAACGGCGGACTTATCGCCTCACGGCATTCTGTACCTGCCAACCACCACATCAAACAGAAAATAGAACGCGGGTGCAATTTTAGTTTAAATATACATAGTAATATAAAATATAGTAAATACCGGTATTCGAATCTTTAACTTTCTTCTTGATATAACCAAAAATTACAAACACACAAACATCTGTCAATTAACTTAAGACAGTCGAGAATTCATACATCTCGTGATCTTTGCTGGGTTAAAAATTTCTATTTGATTCTTCAATATTACTTACAATTCTCAAGTCGGAAGTTCAAAGATATTGTGTCATAATCTTTTATATTGAACATCTGACATGCCATGACAAAAGGGCCGTTTCGCTGTTAGTTCAGGTGCTAAAATTTTAAGCTATCATCGTAAAGTCAATATTGACAATAATGATGTATGTCGAAGATCATATTTCTTTGCGAATACGTATTATACAACGTTACGTTTGCTTAGGACAACTGTATAAAAAAATACTTATGTAGGTACCTACTTACCAGTTTATATTTTAAAAAATGGTCGCTTTTTCATTTATCGTAAGAATATATAAATGTTTTTTACAAACTATTTTAGTCGCTATTTTAGTCTTTTTATTGTATTAAGATACAATATATTAATACATTTATCTATTTATCGTTATATAATAGTTATTTTACGAAGATATACGTCTGACAGAATTCTATACACCCATAGCAACTCCCTTTAACCTGCACTAATAAAACTTCAAAACAAAATGACTTGCTAGTCAAGAGCAGGCGTCAAATTTGTTAACATTCAAAAATTCCACAGCGGCCAGCCCACTGCATGTCGCGCCCGCCTACATCTACCATGACGTCAACTGAAATACTTTAAAAAATAACTTGTTTTTTCTCTTTGAGTGGCATTCAGACAACACCCTAGAACAAAATTCTTAAACATTTTCTCAGATATTTATCTATTTAAATGGGTCTTACATGTGTGATAAACGCGAAAATCTCAAATGTTCTACATTTTCTCAGAACCCTTATAGACAAAAAAAAGTCGGATCTTAAGAGACACTGGCATAGTATATAACTTGTATGTGTAAGGACGCCTCCTAGACATCACCAACCCCCGAGTTCTGGGGGTGACATCATACGACTAAAAGTCACATTGTGATGAAGCACTAGCATCAGTGACAAATCAAAGAAATTCATTGTTTCAGGAGCGATAGGTAACTCCCAGTGTTCGATAAGGCTCCATAAAAATTTGGGGCGCAATATTCCAGCCGACAAAAAGTCGCATCGTGATGAACGTTTCTAACCAATGCCATTTATTTTTTTAGACCATACAGAATATTGTACGAACATAAGCCCCCAGTGTTTAATCGCCCTCCGCGAGGGCACAAAGGGTCGAAGGTACGAAAAATCATATACTGTATATTATAATGCATATTAATATGCATAAGCCATGCATTTGGCTTTGGTTAGAAACGTTCATCACGATGTGACTTTTGGTCGGCTAGAATATCGAATAGCCTTATCAAACACTGGGACCTACTTACAGCTTCTCAAAAAACGGTGTTCATTGATTTGCCACCGATGCCAGTGCTTCATCACGAGACGACTTTTAGTCGTATGATCTCACCCCCCTACCCCCAAAACGCGGAAGGTGCGTAATGTCTTGCCCCCCGAGGGGGCTTCCGTACATCTACAACTACAAGTTCTATACTATGCACATGTTTCATCAAACTCAGTCTCAGTCTAATAAGCAATCTTGACACTTTAAAATTAGATGAAAGTTTCTGCGCTGCATTTGACATCCTAACTATTCATATTCATTACCTTCCTTTTTTTATACTGATCCTAATTAGTGATTAATGAAGGATAAATTAAGTCAATAAGTACAATAAGTACATGTACAATGAAAATAACAAAAAGAAATAAAAATAGAAATAGAAAACGTTAACATCGCAACGGCAATTTCTCTGTACGGTTCCGATGAATGAGTAAAAACTTACAGGTCTTTTTTAGTGAAATTGGGTAGGTGCAAAGCAACTAGGCGTTAAGAGGACAACAAAAAATGTCTAACTGTCTAATGTCTAAATGCCACCGCCGGGGTGACGTCTCCTTGGGGCTTAGTAATTTAGTATAAACGTCTTCAATACGCTATAATGGGGCAAATAAGTAGTAGAACGTTTAGAGAAAGGAATCGTGGTAGGCTATTTTTAAATTCGTCGATTATGTAGCGCGTACTTTAAATAATTATATATTATGTTTCCAAACGGAAAAGTCAAAGTAACAGTCAGTCATAGACAATAGCACTAGCCAAAGTGAATTCTTTGACTATATTATGAGACTAAATCTCAGCAGCTGTCAAAAAATATTCATGAAGTACTTATTTATACAGATATTTGTTAAAATTAGTAACAAAATTTTAGTAATATTCTGCTTCCAAATAGTTCCTATTCGCCCCATTTTACTTGAAAATTGTTCAATGATTGAATTCGTTAAAATGATTCTCGTAAACAGAAAATAACGTTTTTTTTTTTTCATTATCTACTTAGGTTTGAGGATAGTGCACCGAACAACATAATTAAAATATAATTGCTTAAATGTACATTACACATTCTTTTAGCCACTTCATAAAAATTCCGCTAGCGATTGACAGCGTAACCTACGAATGATTTTATAAACAGTATTCTAATTCGATGCCAATAAAATTACTTATTATCACCTATTATACTTTCATACCAAAGGTCGACGGTACATTCGCAGCTTTCTTTCTTCTAATATTGCTTACCTCAGTCAGATATAGAGGTGGATCGTTCGTCGTCTGCCATCTATAACTATTTTCGTACGATATTCTGATTGAAATAACTATAAATATCTATTGAAGTGATACTTTCTCCAGATTTTGAAAATAACACCCCTTGCTTGTTGAGGCATGTCGGCACGCCCGGCCGGCGGCGGCAGGTGCCCTCGGTCACGTACGTTGCGACGAAATCACAAAACTGTTTTCGAACAACCAACAAAACTATTTTTGACCTAGAAAACCAGCCAGACATACAATAAAAATTAGCCAAATCATTTTTTTTTTTCTACTTATTCTTATTTGTAACCTAGCGTTATTTCAACCTAGCTATCTACGTTTTATTTTAAGAAGTATCAAGAAAATTGTATTTTTTATCACGTATTATCTTTAATATGTACTTATTGTCTACTGTCTTTATTTGAAGTTTTTTTTTTTCATTATTTCGAGTTCATATCCAAATAATTTAAGAGTTATGTTTTTTTCCTATTTTTAATTTAATTAATATACATACTAACATCTAACTACAAAGGCTCCGGATGACTATTTTTTTTAATTCCTTGCGAAACGAGTGACTATCGTAATTTAAAAAAAACAATAATACTCTTTTATCCTTGTGTACAATCACAAAAACAACTTTTTCATCTCAACTGGCATCTTGTTTTAATCCTTGTAGTTTGAATAAAGGACTCCATTGCCGATATCTCGCAAATGGTTAATCTCTGTAAAGAAAGAACAAACAAAGGGAGACAATGAACAATAATCATTGCGGTCTCTCGTTTATGGAATGCGACAACGTCTTTTACGAATATACAGAAATACTAATTAATAGGTACCGTACGTAATCTACAAGCAATTTCAAAAGCAAAGACACGACTTCGCCTTATTGGTTCACTAAAGTCACCACAATAGGAGCAAGAAAACGTAAACTTAAGTATTTAATCCCAAGATTACATTAAAACTGCGGTAGACTTCAAAACCACTTCACAGTAAGAAGGTTTTAAATGCAATTTTTACATTAATTCAACGTTCATATAGTCACGGAATCCCTTGAATATAGACTCATTCGTATGCGTAAATACTAATCAGGTTCAAGGTATTGAAGTTGAACGACCAAGCAGTAAAAACTTCCGTAGTTAGGCAACCGAATGTGATAGGCGAGACGATACGTTCAGCCAAACGAAATAATTTATAATCTGTTATTATACAAATATTACCACTTGATTTGATGTTATTGCCATCCATATAAATAAATTTAGATGGTTTAATTCGTAGTAAGGTGTTAATTTCGATACTTTAGTTAGAAAAGTGATAACGCGTAAAGTCTAGAGGCAAACAAGAGGATGTTCCTTAAACAAATAATGATCTGAACAATTTATAACGGACCCATAACTATTCAAATATTACTGGTTTCTATATTACTGGCATACGTAATCGATATAAATAATCTTGGACACTTAGATGTGTGAATTTGGATGGTTCACTTGGAAAAATAAGGCGTGTTATGTCTAGTGAGGCAAAGGAGTCCACGGTACGGTAGTCGGCGGCACTCAGTCTATTAATCATGGAGGTGACGCCTACAAGGCGGGGCCAAGACATTAATTCGAGTAGAATTATAAAATCGACACCGATGGACGACGCAACGGCTAGTTTGGTACAATTGATTTATGTTATGTAGGCATTCGATTTATTAATAGCAACCATTTTTGCTATTGTATGTGATGCTTGGATAAAATTGCTAATTATCTTTTTATTAATTGCATTACTGATTGATAATAATAATAAAGCGATGGCAGTTTAGAGATATCAACTCTTGACTCACTTTTGCGAGCTCGTGGGATCAAACCCCAGCACGAACTAGCTGAGTTTAAGTTTTTTTAATTATATATCTAAACCTGGGGCATGTGTAATATCCATTAATCCGCATTGCATTGCTCTGGAGTTAGCCCAACAGCGATATTCCGGCCAGTGCCGGATATATATATTTATGTACAATGCCGGCATTGCAGTGCACCCCACTTGGCTGTAACACATATACCTAAATTTAATTATTAAGCAAAACATTGACATTATTATGTTTCGTACATCGGTACGAAACATAATAATGTCAATGATATAAAACATAATAATAAGCATTAAAGTTCGTAACGCTTACGTTGATGAAGCATTTTAGTTAATAATATATTATTTTAATAAATAGGTACTAATATTTTGAATTCAATTTGCATTTATACCGGTACATTAATTCATACTTTTACACCCACTGTGAGAACCAATCATCTGATAGTTCATACAACACATTCCATCTTATTTTATTATCGATTTTATTATCCTAGAGATCAGAATAGTCTTCGGATGGATCTGTATCGTAAGTAGCACTTGCTACCGCAATGGAGCAAAGTTAATTATAATTGTAGTCGTAAAACAGTTGGCAGGCAAACCGTTTATTAGCAAATAAGAAAGGTTAATTGTCTGAACCGACGCTGTTAAACCTGGTACCGCAATTCAAATTTACTTGTCGAATTAAAGTAGCTAGTAATACACCCCGGTTTCGGACGGGGTCATTGTGTGATAAAATATTGTCTGTGACCATAAGTGATGTATTGTTGTTGTTTGACATAAATACGTTGGGTTTATCGTCCGATACTTATACGTTCATAAGCCAATCACATGGATCAACACGATGGCTCTACTACTGTGTTGTAACACAGTCAGCAGTGTGCTCAGTGCGAAACGCGTATGTCAAATATGATCTAACATGGTCTGATCACTTCCCTCTCATACTTAAATGCAATTTAAATTTATTAATCATTACCATTCACGTATCATTATCAAATACGAGGCTTGTCCCAAAAGTAAGGTCTCCAAGCACCTAGCGGCCGAGGGAAATTTTATTTTTCTAAGTTGGTACCACTGCTGTGACCGTTAGTTTCTTCTCTTTCTAAGAAAATTTGAACTGGCCGGATCGGACATTTAGTACCTTCGTGACACGCGAACAAGATGAGCGCGTCAACATCGTCAGTGTCCGCCTCCTTATCTGTCCATGCTCAGTGTGAGCTTCGCGCGGTAATCCGTTTTCTTCACTCGCGTGGGGAGACGCCGGCGGCCATCCATGGACAATTGTGTGACTCTTATGAATCGCCCTGTATGTCAATTAAAAATGTGAGGAAGTGGTGCAGAGAATTTTCAAATGGGAGGACGAAAATTATGGCAACTGTCTTCTGGGACAGGAAAGGGGTCCTTCTCATCGAATTTATGCCAACTGGGACCACCATTAATTCGGCCTCGTATTGTGAGACGCTTAAAAAATTGCGTCAAGCCATAAAAAACCGAAGACCTGGAATGCTAATGAAGGGAGTGCGTCTTTTGCATGATAACGCTCGACCTTACGTGGTACGCGACACAAAAGCGCTTTTGGATAAGTTCGGTTGGGACATTCTCCCCCACCCCCCCTACAGCCCAGACCTTGCCCCATCGGACTATCACTTGTTCATCAACCTAAAGAAACATATGGGTGGGAAAAGGCTGAATTCAGAAGAAGGGCAGACTGCAGTGAAGGACTACTTGGAAAAAAAAGTGGATGGAGGGTTATATGACGCTGGCATACAAAAGCTTCCAGATCGACTACAAAAGTGCCTCGATATGAACGGCGAATATGTCGAAAAATAGTGTATAAATACTCGATATAATCATGTAAAAACATTTTTAATAAAGCTCTTTTTCGATTTTTTATAATTATGGAGACCTTATTTTTGGGACAAGCCTCGTAATAATGTAATATGGGGGGTAAGATCTAGGGAACAGATTGCTCTTTACAGTGTTGAGTTTCACAAAAAATTAAGGCTTATAGACTTTACCGCAGAGTTTACATCTTGCGCTGACAGATATTGTAGTGAATTTTGTCATAGGAAAGTGCTTGACAAATTTATATAGTGATGTGTGTGCCGTCATGGAAGCTGCGGCCATTAGTCGAGGAAACAGCAAACCTAGGAATAAGAATCGTATAGTAGTACAGGCACGTTAGAGATACCCACTGGGTGGCTAGGCAGAAATCTAGGGTTTGGACGGATCACGGTCGGCCTAATCACGACGTCTTATATGATGAGATACATGAAAGCCAAAGGATATTTAAATCGCGATTAAAATGGTCTCAAGATCATCAACATCAAATTAAAATTGATATCATAGCTTCACGTCACTCCAATAAAGATTTTGGGCTCTTTGGAAGACTGCAAATAAAATAAAATGTCGGCCTGGCCTCCCAGTGGGAGTTAACGGGGTGGGTGAACGATCCTAAGGAAATTGCGAATCTGTTTAGGAACCACTTTTGTTATTAAGTCTCCCATGAGGACGCTTCCAGGTGAGGTGTGCGATGCTGAGATCATACTTGATGAAGTAGGACCTAGAATTGCTACCAAACATGTGGAGAAGGCTATTAAATCAATGTCTAGAGGCAAGTCCCCCGGTCACTATGGTCTCAATATCGAGCATCTACAGTATACTGGCATTCATATATCGAGTGTTTTAGCTATGTTCTACACTATGTGTATAAGGGCACACATATCTTACTTTCAGACTTTATAAGGACTATGTGGTACCTGTGGTTAAGAGTACTACTGGCGATCTGTCGGATAAAAGTAATTATAGGCCAATATGCTTGGCCACAATTATAGCGAAGATGTTTGACAGTATGCTCAACGTGCGATTAACTGGATATATACAACTGCATGATAAATCAGTTTGGGTTTCGACCGGGTCTATCCACTGAAAGTGCAATATTGTGCTTTAGCACACTGTCAAATACTATGTCGATCGGAAAACACCAGTATATGCTTATTTCCTCGACTTGTCTAGGGCATTTAATCTGGTTTCTTATAATGTGTTATGAAACAAATTGAAACACATTAAATTACCTACTGAATTAGTACGTATATTTAAGTATTGGTACGGAAACCACATCAACTGCGTTAGATGGGCTGATACATTGTCCGAACCACACATGATGGATGAAGTAAGACAGGGAGGTTTAAGTTAACCTGGTCTCTTTAACGTCTACATGAAGGGGTTGTTCGAGACGCTCAGCAGCATGCATGTCGGGTGCTATATAGACGGAGTTTGTGTGAACAACATAAGTTATGCGGATGACATGGTGCTGCTGAGTGCGTCGGTATGCGGGCTAAGAAAGCTTCTGAGTGTGTGCGAAGCATATGCGTCGGAACATGGGCTAAAATATAACGCGCAAAAAAGTCAGTATATTGTTATCGGGGCAGGACGTAATCGTCCTACTGAAGTGCCTTCTACGAGTATTAAACTAAACGGCACCCCTTTAGAAAGGGTAGACAACTTCAAATATCTGGGTCATATAGTTACGGCCGTACTCGAAGACAATACTGATAAAGAAAGGGAACGGTAGACTCTTGTCGGTCAGAGCGAATATGATTGCCCGTAGATTTGCGCGGTGCTCGAAGGAGGTGAAACTATCGTTGTTCACAGTCTACTGTACCTCCCTCTACACATGCAGCATGTGGAGAGAGCACACGCAACGGACCTATGGAGCCCTGCGGATCCAATGTAACATCGCGTGTCGATGAAGCTGCCCCGCTTCTGTAGCGTATCAGGCTTATTTGTAAAAGGTCACATTGACTGTTTTTACGCCACCATACGCAAGAGGTACGACGTCTCTGGTGCGCCGGGTGCGGGCCAGCCCCAACAGCATCTGAACTATGATAGGGGACAGGTTAGACTGTCCTTTTATGCTTCACTGCTGTGAACTATACGTCCCCAGCAGTCAAGTTAAATAAATGTACTACAAGATATAAGTACTACACTTAGTATAAGTTTTTACTAACAGAAATGCCGAGTCCTACTTGTAAAAATAAATAAATATACATATATGTAAAGAAAATATATTTCTTTCGTCTGAGTTTTGCGGCGCTCCGCGCTGTCGGTAAAACTACTCGTATTATGGTGTCGGTAAAACAGTGTGGGCGTCAAGTGAAGAGAATTGTTCTGTAGGTAGACAAAATTGTAAAGTTGTAGGTAGACATAAAATAACAGATTTTAAAAAAGGATTGAAGTTTAAACATTATATGTCGTTTCTTTGAATATCAAAGCAACACCAAATAAGTTTGTTTCACTACACAATCCTTTATAAAACCCTTTATAAAACGACATATTTGGTTACAAAAGTCAATTGAAAATGGAGAAACTTCGTTTCGAATTTGCATTATTGCCTGCAAGTGATCCAAAAACAAACATTTATAGTATAACCTCAATAACCACAAGTGATAATAAAGTGTATGCAATACCAGAAGCCCTACAATCAGTGAGTCTTCATAAAGAAATAATAAAAACAAATGCTTACAGCAAAGTAAAAAACAGTATAGTGAAAAGATACCAGAAAAGAAAGGTATGGATAACAATAACAGATGAACTAAAAAAAAACTTACATAGATGAGGATGGTAATTTACAGTTTGGGGGTCAATTTCTAGAAGAATTGAATCCAGAACAAGTTGCTGCAGCACAACAACAAGAAACAGGTACATTGGGAAAACTTTTTGAGAAATTCATGGAAAATATACAGGAAAATAGACCACAGAATTTAAAATACATCGCAGAGAGGTTTGTGCTTGAGAAATTTACAACCAAGAATACGAATGCAAACCAGTGGATTGATATTTTTGAAAAAGAATGCATACGCTTTGATGTAACGAAGGATGAAAATAAAATTGAAATACTCAGATTGTTTATGGATAAAAGTTGCGCAGATTGGTATAGTTCCATGATTATAAAATTGACAATGAACTCAGAATGGTCAATGTGGAAAACCAAATTCTGTGAATCATTTACAAACAAGGGATGGAACCCAGTGACTTATGCTCTATTATTTAAATATAGAGAAGGTTCATTGTTGAATTACGCTATAAGGAAAGAAAAACTTATACTGGAAATGAGAAAATCGATTGATACAGGTACTTTGGTGGATCTTATTGCAGTTGGGTTACCAGAATACATACTCAATAAGATTAATAGAGAAGCATTAACAGACACAGTGGATTTGTTTAATGAGGTGAGCAAATATGAACACATGGTAAATAGAAAAAGTTTTTTACCTACGAGAATATATGGAAATTCAAAAATTTATAGTAAAAATGAAAAACAAACCCCATGTAAAATATGTGAAAAAATAAATAAAGGAACTCGTTATCACTCGGAAGCTATATGCTGGTTTAGAACAAGAGAAAATGATAAGGAAAAGAAAAATATCATTAAACATGTAAATAACACCGTGATAGAAGCTGAGTTAAATGAAACTAATCAAAAAAACGAATAGTGACACCATTAATAAATGTCAAGCTACTATTAAATGATACAGTAGAAGTAAATGGAATTTATGATTCAGGTTCAAACGTTTCTCTGATAAATTCTAAATTATTAAAACTAAAAGGAGAAGGAAACAATTTGAATGAAACAGATTTAGTAACAATTAATGGTGTAAAAAAAACAAGTGGTTTGACTAATTTAAAAGTAAAAATATTTGAAATTGAAAAAAGTGTTGATGTGTACATTATTAATGAAGAAAATTTCAAATATGATTTTTTGATAGGATTAGATTTGATAAAAATATTCAAACTAATCCAAAATGAAGACTTGAAAATAACTCAGAAACAGTCCCAGAATATTGAAAATACAAAAAAGGTGGAAGAAATTTCTACAAATAACAGAATAAATACGGAATTAAAAAGTAAAGAGAAAAAAAATAACACTACAAAAGAATATGAAATAAATTTTAATGAACATGTGAAAGAAGAAGATTTTGAAATAAAAATAAATCATTTAAATGAGTATGAAAAATCAGAAATAAATAAACTCATTAACAAATACAGATCAGTTTTTGCAAAAAATAAATACGACGTCGGAACTGTTAATGGATATGAAGCAAGAATCGACTTATTAATAGACAAATATTGTAGCAAAAGGCCTTACAAATGTACTGTAGAAGATAAAAAAGAAATAGAGGAACAAATAGCAAAATTACTAGATAATAAACTGATAGAAGAATCCTACAGTCCATTTGGTGCACCTGTTACTTTGGCATTTAAAAAAGAAGAAAATAAAAAATCAAGATTATGTATAGACTTCAGGGACTTGAATAAAATTGTAGTACCTCAAGCCCAACCATTTCCGTTAACTGAAGACCTGATGATAAAGACCAGGAATTGCAATTTTTTTACAACTCTGGACATAAACTCGGCTTTTTGGTCTATTCCATTACGAATTGAAGACAGGAAAAAGACGGGATTTGTAACACAGGAAGGACATTTTCAATGGACCTGCCTACCATTTGGACTAAAGACCTCACCGGCAATTTTCCAGAGGATATTAAGTAATATTTTGAGAAAATATAAACTTACCCACTTTACCGTTAATTATATAGACGATATTTTAATATTTTCTAAAACTTTTGCTGAACACATAAAACATCTGGCATTATTGCTGGAAGCAATCACAACAGAAGGTTTCAGATTAAAATTTACAAAGTGTACATTTGCATCAGACTCAGTAAAATACCTGGGTCATATAATACAAAATAATTCTATTAAACCAGTGAAAGATAACCTGATTTCAATAAGGAATTTTCCTGTTCCAAAAACGCAGAAGAATGTAAGACAATTTCTAGGGAAAATTAATTTTTACCATGAGTACATACCAAAGAGTGCAATAATACTGGATCCATTGCATAATTTACTCAGGAAAAATCAAAAAATGGTTTGGTCAGATGAATGCCAAAAAGCATTTGAGAAAATAAAAAGCCTCCTCTGCTCTCAACCAATACTGGAAATTTTTGATCAAGATTTACCAATTAATATTTACACAGATGCTTCTTTAGAAGGCGTTGGAGCCATTTTGAAACAGACACAGCCAGATGGAAAAGAAAAACCAGTGGCTTACTTTTCAAAAAAACTAAATTTAGCCCAAAAGAAAAAAAAAGCTATATATTTAGAATGTTTAGCAATCAAAGAAGCGGTGAGATACTGGCAATACTGGTTGATAGGTAAACCATTTACAGTTTATTCAGACCACAAACCACTAGAAAACATGAATTTGAAATCTAGAACTGATGAAGAACTGGGTGATCTGACATATTATTTGTCGCAATATGAATTTAAAATAAAATATGCTCCAGGAAAACAAAATCTGGAAGCAGACTGCCTGAGCAGGAATCCAGTATTGGAATCGGATGAAAATACGGATGAACAATTAAAAGTTGTGAACTTTGTAAAACTGGAAGATATTCTAACAGATCAGGATAAGAATAAAGAAATACAAAATAAAAAAAGCAAATTGATTGAAAAAAACAAATTATACTTAAAAAAGGTCAGAAGAAAAGAAAAAATAATACTAACAGAAGAATTTAGCATCAAGCTTTTAAGAAACATACATGAAAACCTGTGCCATATTGGAATTGGACAAATGCAGAAAACGATTAGTCCGCTCTACACAGCCAAAAATTTGACAAAAAATATTAAAAAAGTTTGTAGAAGCTGTGAAATTTGTATAAAAAATAAAACAAGAGGACACGACAAATATGGGTTTATGTCTCATCTAGGCCCGGCCACAAAGCCTTTCGAAATAATTTCAATTGACACAATTGGAGGTTTTGGAGGTACAAGATCAACAAAAAAATATCTACATCTGTTGGTAGATCATTTTACTAGATACGCATTTATTCTAACATCAAAAACTCAGAGTGCAAATGATTTTGAAAAACTAGTCAAGAATATAACAGAATCGGAGGATATTGGTATGCTTCTAACAGACCAATACCCGGGAATTAATTCTAAAGAGTTCAAGAAATTCTTAAATGACAAGCAGATACCAATTGTATTTACAGCAGTAAATGCACCACTCTCGAATGGCCTAAATGAAAGACTAAATCAAACACTAGTAAACAAAATAAGATGCAAAATAAATGAAAGAGTGAAAAAGAAAGCTTGGACAACAATAGCTCAAGAATGCGTAAATAAATACAATGAAATTAACCACACAGTTACTGGCTTTTCACCAAGTTATCTTTTATATGGTACGGATGTTACGATTTTACCGAAAGAATTAAAACAAGAAAGATCACGTAGTGACTGGATCAGAGACAGAAGAACAGCACTTGAGAATACAATAAAATCACACAATTACAACAAAACACTATACGACAAAAAACTAAAATATTGGGAATTTAATGTAGGAGACATGGTGTACGTGGAAAATGGAAACAAGTTAAACAGGAGGAAATTAGATGAACTGAGAATTGGACCATATGAGATTATTGAAAAAATATCTAACACAATATATAGGATAGATACTGGACACAAAAAAACGGAATCAAATCTTTTTCATATTACAAAACTTCTTCCAGTCCCTATAAAATTATATGAAGATAGAGAAACAAAAGAAACAGAAGAAGATGGGTGAATATGGCGAAAGTTTTCTTTCCTAGGGGGGGAGATGTAAAGAAAATATATTTCTTTCGTCTGAGTTTTGCGGCGCTCCGCGCTGTCGGTAAAACTACTCGTATTATGGTGTCGGTAAAACAGTGTGGGCGTCAAGTGAAGAGAATTGTTCTGTAGGTAGACAAAATTGTAAAGTTGTAGGTAGACATAAAATAACAGATTTTAAAAAAGGATTGAAGTTTAAACATTATATGTCGTTTCTTTGAATATCAAAGCAACACCAAATAAGTTTGTTTCACTACACAATCCTTTATAAAACCCTTTATATATATATAAATAAGAAAGACACCAACTTGTCTGTGGTAAAAATGAATTAAAATTCAGTTTACAAATTCAAGATTTTCTACAAACTCAAGAAAAATACTCATTTGAGAGGGAACAAAAGATTTTTTCTTAACAACAAAAATTCTTATGAATAAATTTAAAAAAATCTAGTTAAAAGTTAAATATATATAGAAAAACTTAAACGTACACGGTCAAAGCAAACACAAACAAAATTTATTAACAACATTAAACTTACAAAGTCAATAAATAATGTAAAACACACTAAAACAAGGGTCATAACATCGACTATTCATCATACCAACACGCGTGTAAACCGCGAACACTACATCATCTTCAATGAAGGTATTTTCGACTCCCTCACCCATAGTGTTCGAGTTCATTGGTAAAAACTCGTACTGTCCGAAGAAAGATTTGATCGAATCGATCACAGTCACATGTCTAAAATAATGCTCCATCAAGCGGCCGTAAGGCCCGTCGGGCAACCACTTCTTATGGAGATGAAAGGATCATCAGCCAACACCCTAGTGGCACCCCGGTGCGAGCCCTGATATCTCACGATATACAGTCAAATACACAATTCACTTGCAATTGGAAACTGCCTTCGTGATAACAAAGGCAACGTTCCCGCATTTTAAAAGGCAACGTTCCCGCATTTTAATCGCGATTTACGATGTAATACCCTGTACGCCAATGTATCGATGTATGATAGCGTATAAACAATAGTTGAGGCTCATATCGTAAGATCGGAAGCAATATGGTCTTCATAACAAGGCGACGAGCTGGGACAACGTTCCGGACGGATTAGAGAGCGGAGCGCGCCTCTTGGGTATAAATTATTTATGTAAATTTTTTCGACCGCTCGAAATTGTATTTCAGCATCGACGTGATTAATGTAGTCGGATTTTTCACTTGGCCTCTCCCTAACGAGACGATCAAACAAATGACGCTGCGATTGGTAAGCACTCCAACGAATGTCTGCTGGGAATTCATTAAAGTTTCCTTCAAAAGGAAGAAGGATAATGCCCCTGATTTCACAATATTCTTCAGCTGACAAAAAGGAAGTCGACATTGGAAAATGTATTTTTTTCCACTTATTAAAAAAAGTTTATTAAAGTCTCTCGAGGTATTTGTAGACAACCACAAATCCTACCAAATATTGTTCGGTCACGTAGTGAATGAAGTAAAACGAATTGCTATTTCTCTTGCATTGAAAATAAAAGGACAATGCATTCAAAATTCCAAAGGTTACGAATCGTTCTTTAAATAAATTACGTCATAGGATATGTGGAGCCTTATTATGAACAGACCGTAGTTAAATCGAGGCCCACACTCGAGTGATATTTCCGACAGCGGTCGAGGGGCGCATGCGTTTAATGAAATCAAAAGGATTAAGAGCATCTGCCTGCTTGTTATTCAAATCGATTGGGAGCTCATTTATCATTTTAAATAAGCTACTGCTTAGATAAATGCGGGGTGTGGTTCATGCATAACAAAGGAAGCGGGGTTCGGTAGCCAATTAACTAACCAGTTATTAATGAATGGGAAGCACGAGTACTTTTAGACGAATAGCTAAGTAAATTCTTGGACAAATTTGAAACCCTATAAAAGCCGTCATGTTACAATAAACAAAAGCATGTACCGATACATTAACAGATTCAAACACTGGTAATCGCAAACGGCGAACAATTATCTTCGCCTGAGCGTCTGCGTAAACATTAATGACAATTTAAATTCCCCCTCCGTATTGAAATTCTGAATGATTACGAGGTATTCGAGTAAATGAATAACGAATGAGAACCAGCTTGGAGTACAATGCGACAACCCTGGCGCTGCGTGATGATGCCTCGTGTTTTCCCAGAGCAAACAATCAAACAGCCGAGAGGATTGAACAAATTACGAGAGCATTGTCGAGGTGTTTAGAAAATTGGGGTACAATTGTCCTGCGAGTTAAATCTCTGATAAAATAATTGTTGTCTTTCGAGAAGTCACTTCACGGTAAGGGGGTGAATAAATCTCTCCTAATTGGAAGTCACCGCGGCGTGCGACAACATAATGTGGAGGCTTTGTTGCTGAGCGCGCATTCTTCTTCAACCGCACTCAATACAACAAATCAACTGAGCTAATGACGATGGGAACTTTTGACAGGTCTCGAGACTCAATGTTCCTACAAATAAAATAAAAGCCACGTGACGTCTGCAACAAATATTTAAATTATAATTTTGTAAGATACTCCCTCGGAAAATAGCAAGATTTTTCGCAGTCATAAAATACGAATATCGGGCATATGCTAACTCGTGCATTCGTTCTGAGGCTACTCACTTGTAAAATTGCTTACTTTATAGCTCCGGCGTTCTCCGGAAAAACATAGCTTGTAGTTAGCCGCACAGAACACGCCCTCGGTCGAAACGACTACACACAGCTTGTTAAATTGAAAATATTCGTTACAGTTGGAATGGTGACGCATACATTAAAGGGTTAAGAGATCGATCGACCGATAAGATTCGAACGTTAGAGAAATACAAACTAGTTCAATTTTAAATGCCCAAACCAAAAAGAGGACACCGTTGTAAAACACAGGATGGGCTATTGTTAAATATTTTATTGTTAGAGAGAAAGTTAGTATCGTTTGATTAATCTATTCCCCATTTAAATTAGACATCAAATAGGTTACTGCTATAATTGTTACAAGCTTGTCTTAGTGTAAACAATGGGAGAGTCTTTTATTGAGCGATGTACGAGTACATATTTATTAAATATTACTTGTTAACAGCTTGTACCGTTGTCTATTACATAGCTCCATTTAAAATCACTATATTTCAGTTTTTCACATTGCAAGTAATTTTGTACTCTTTCCTTTATTTACTCGATGGTATACGGGCCTCATTCACATTTTTAGATGTAACAGAACCGCCTGAGGTGTCTAAACTGTAATTTATTTGATTTCGCTTGAAATGTGAACTATCTTAAACGCATTAATAAAGTATATTGTAACAGCAGAATTGACAAAGTTATGAAATAAAAAATGAACCGCCTTTGCAAGTTCAATGCAACTTGCCAAACATTGAAACCAAACTGTAGTACTCGTAAGTCCACGTAACTATCTTGGCACAAGATGCAGGCGCCCACGGAATAACCCGGAATGTCTAACACGTTCAGACAAACCAGGAACGGAAAAAAACGACCGTCCGATGCGAGGGCGATGGCAAATCGCATGCGTGCCATGGCAAACATTGGCTAAGCGCGCGTGAAATTGTCCATGCCATAGACGTCATTCACGGTGCATACATTTGTGGTACCCACTGTTGTGTAATAGAGCTTCGTGGTTTAAACTCTTAGGCACTTCGCATAAAACATTATAACTCTTATCGTGTCATTATTAACACTGAAAATGAGTACGAGAATATTAATAGACTATGTACGAAATATAGTTACCATAAGAGATGTGTAGCCATATGTAAGTAAGGCATGATTATATAGTACCAAAAGTAGTTAACCGAATGAATTAATAAAGTTTAAATAGCGTCGTTCGTCACAACATCGTTTATTCTAATTTTTAATAATCAGCTTTAATAATATTAATGCAATATGTATTATATCTGCCGAATAGTCTATATCACAAAGCATATTTTGTTTGATATGTAGTCTATACATACGGTAAAATCGTAACCAAGTCGTGTATGTAAAAAGAAATAAATTTTTAACACATGTGCATTTCCGATAATACAGAACCCAAACCAGTAATTTATAAAATTATCGTCCGGTTATTCGTTGGTCTGTCTTTGTATATTTCACCCAAAACAGGCGGGCCCTAATGTTTAGCATAGTTATAGTTTTTCTCCAGGATACATTTTATCCAGATCCGTTACAAAGTTCCAATTTTTTTTCGCAATGGCTAAATTCTTGTGGCCCTAGTGGGCTTTCAAGTCACGGGACTCAAGAGCCACCGCACAAAAACAAAGTTCTGATGAGAATATTTATAAAGTAAAGGTGAACAAAGTTGTGGACACGGCTAACTCTTCTATTTCTGTGTAGTTCTCTAAATAAGTTTGTTTTTAATACACTTGATTAAAGTTTAATAACCTGTAACGTCACATAAAGAAATAATTTATAGATTTAACTTCTGACATTTAAAATCAAACCATAACATTAGGCAAAAAATAGAGATGAAATCCTACTAAAATATAATATTGCGTATAGATAAAAAATATATGGTGGTTGGAAGTTAAACTGGACCATTCATCATCATCATCATCTCAGCCTTTAGACGTCCACTGCTGGACATAGGCCTCCCCCATTGTCCGCCATTTAGACCTATCGGCAGCGACCTGCATCCAGCGGGTGCCCGCCACCTTTATGAGGTCGTCTGTCCATCTAGCAGATGGACGTCCTCGGCTTCGTCCGCCGGTACGTGGTCTCCATTCGAGAACCCTTCTGCCCCATCGGCCATCGGTTCTACGAGCTATGTGCCCTGCCCACTGCCACTTCAGCTTGCTAACCCGAGAGGCTATGTCGGTGACTTTAGTTCGTCTACGGATCTCCTCATTCCTGATTCGATCACGTAGGGAAACCCCGAGCATAGCCCTCTCCATAGCTCGCTGTGCGACAGTGAGCTTATTTATGAGGCCCATAGTCAGAGACCACGTCTCGGTGCCGTAGGTCATCACTGGCAACACACACTGGTCGAAGACCTTCGTCTTCAAGCACTGAGGTATTTTGGACGAGAAGACGCTGCGTAGCTTCCCGAACGCTGCCCAGCCGAGTTGGATTCGTCGATTGACCTCTTTCTCGAAGTTGGACCTACCTAGTTGGACCGTTTGGCCTAGGTAGACGTACTCGTCAACAACTTCGAGAATCGAGCTCCCAACTGAGACTGGGGTGGGCACGACATGGACATTCGACATGATTTTCGTCTTGTCCATGTTCATTTTAAGGCCCACCTGTTGGGAAACTCGATTGAGGTCTCCGAGCATTGTGCTAAGATCCTCCAGCGATTCTGCCATGACCACGATATCGTCGGCAAATCGAAGGTGAGTGATGCATTCGCCATCAACGTTGATGCCGAGTCCTTTCCATTCCAGGAGCTTGAAAGCGTCTTCCATCGCAGTGGTGAAGAGCTTCGGAGAGATAACATCTCCTTGTCTCACACCCCTCTGCAATGGAATCGGCTCCGTGCTCCCTTCCTGTACTCGGACTGACATGGTGGCGTTGTTATACAAACACTTCAACACTTCGATATACCGATAGTCAATATGGCACCGCTGGAGGGACTGTAGCACTGCCCAAGTCTCGATCGAATCAAAGGCTTTCTCATAGTCCACAAACGCTAAGCATAATGGCAAGTTATACTCCTCGGTCTTCTGTATAACTTGCCGCAGCGTATGGATGTGGTCTATGGTACTATAGCCTTTTCGGAAACCGGCTTGTTCGGGAGGCTGGAAGTCATCAAACCTGCGCTCGAGACGATTCGTGATAACCCTCGAAAACAGCTTATAAACATGGCTCAGAAGCGAGATGGGCCTATAGTTCTTCAACAAGGTCTTGTCACCTTTCTTGAAGAAGAGCACCACCACGCTTCCGTTCCATGCCTCCGGCGTAATACCTTCGAGCAAGACGGAATTAAAGAGCTTCTGAAGGACTTTCAGTACCGGTGTTCCACCCGCTTTCAGAAGCTCTGAAGTGATTCCGTCCTCACCCGGCGCCTTGTTATTTCTAAGCTGTTTGAGGGCCATCCTAATCTCGTACAGGCTGATGTCCGGGATGTCTTCGGTATAGTGTCGGGTCAACTTGGCTCTTGGGTCTTTGGCCAAGTTGCCAACAGGTTTAGCGACCGAGGTATACAACTGTCCATAGAACTTCTCGATCTCCCTCAGTACCTCTTGTTTGTCGGAAGTGACACTGCCGTCCTCCCTCTTCAGCTTCGTCAACTGGCTCTGCCCAATAGATAAGTCTCTTGCGAACACTTTGGAGCCTTTATTCCGCTCTATCGTCTCCTTAATACGATTAGAATTAAAGAGACGGATGTCGTGTCGCAAGGACTGGTGAATCCGTCTATTGAGCTGCCGATATGCTTCCGCGTCATCAGGAGTCTGCAGTGTCATCGAACGTCGTTCCGCCAAGAGGTCGAGGGTGTGGTCGGTGAGCTTTTGGGGTCCATCTCTTCGACGATGTCTGAAGAATTTAGACCCCACCGTATGGACAGTTTCTACCAACCTGTTGTTGATATCGTCCACTGCAACGCAATCCTCTAGGCAATCGAAGCGATTTGACAGTTCAAGCTGAAAGCTTTCGGGATTCTGTATGTGGGCAGCAGTAGGTCGGAGCGTAGACTTCATCAGGCGGGACCTTTCTAACTTGACGTTTATATTCAATGTGCCTCTAACCATTCGGTGATCACTACCGGTTTTCACCCTGTGGATCACGGAGACATCATTGAATATTTGTCTCTTTGTGGCCATAATGAAGTCTATCTCATTTTTAACGGAACCGTCGGGGCTCATCCAGGTCCACTTCCTATGAGCCGGCTTCTTGAAGAAAGAGTTCATCATAAAGAGTCCCTCTTTCTCAAGAAAGTCGGCCAGCCTCTGGCCCCTCTGGTTCCGGTGCCCACATCCAAATTGCCCCACTCTCAACTCATCGTCGCCTCTTTTGCCCAGTTTCGCGTTGAAATCCCCCATAACAATATTGTAGTGTGTTTTCGAAGCATGTATGGCTCTACTAATGTCCTCATACATTGCTTCCACTTCGTTATCCGGGTGTGCCGAGGTCGGTGCGTAGACCTGTATGACCTTCAACGAATATCTCTTGGATATTCTGAGTATAAGGTACGCGACCCTGCTCGACACACTCGTGATGGCTACAACATTATTTACGAGGGACTTGTGGACGATAAACCCGACACCACCTTGGGACTGCTGGTCGCCCTCCCGGTAATAGAACAAGTTGCCGGATTTCAGGGTTATCGTGTCCTCCCCCTCTCTTCGGATTTCTGATAACCCCAATATATCCCAGTGCAACTTGCCTATCTCCTCTTCCAGCTCAGCGATCTTCTCGTCTGTCCTCAAAGTGCGCGTGTTGTAAGTCACCAGTGACAACCTACGTCGGTGATCCATGTCAAAAGCCCTGGTCGTTCGACGGTGGAATCCCGCCCGGAGATTCTTAGCACCCCTGGCTCCAGCGCTCGACCAGCGCCCGTCCACGCCGGTGTTGCGACTGGAGCCGCCGGGAACTTGGGGCCGTTTTACTTTTTCTGCCATAGGGGGGGGGGGGGGGGGTGGACCGTAACCCGCCGCGCTGGTCCAGTGCGTGGTGGCGGGTCGCCAGAGCCTCGTTCGTTGGTCGGCAGGGTGCACCACGAGCCGGTGAGGTTGGCTTGGGTCCCAGAGATGTAGGTTGGGATGAACCTTTACTTTACCATTATGAGACTGCATATTTAAATTCTATAATTTCTATACGTGCATTTCACGGGTCATAAAACCCCATGAGCGGCGAGGGCGGAGTAACGGATCGACATTCTGTTTTTGTTCAATAAGCGCACCGTATTGAAGAGGACGATATTACGATGTATTGCTATTTAACCCTTTGTTCTTTTTACATTGACTGAAACTGCATTAGATTAAAATTTGAAAAGAATAAGCGCTTAATAATTTTTTTGTTTTGTAAATTCGAAAGCCTTTTTTAAAATAGTCTTGTCCTTTATCCATGAACATGCTAAAGAGTGCTAAAGAGTGTAGGTAGTCGCACATTTCCAATTTTCTTTAATACTACCCGCGACTCCGCTCCCGTGGTTCATGCACTTCTTGTGTACTAAAACCTTCCGGAAGAAATAACCTGTTCTATAGTGAAAGCCGCATCAAAACCCCAAGAAGGAAAGAAGGACAGACAGAAAGAAAATCAACGTATGTGTTTTATGAATATAGAAAGAAATTTCATAGCAATATGTTAGTCGACTGCACTTAAAATTAACACGTATTATGACTTATTCGACAAATAAAAATTAAAACATACAGATATTAAAAATAATTTTTGAAATTCGTCACATAATATTCAAGGGATATTTAAAGGTCACACATGCGTGGTTGTAACAAAAGCACTACTGCGTTAGTGACGTCATTAGAAAACAAGTAGTGCTATCCTTTCCCAACTTCTCTTGGCATTCTTGGCATCGCTAGAGAGACCCGCTTCATGCCAAGAATGTTACGCGAGGCTATTGAAATCAAGAAACACCCAAATTTCAATAGAGAAGATGGTTGGCAAGTACCACCGGCTTGGGATCCAGTCATTAAATTAATTAAATCCCAAGGCCAACGTAATACTGCAAGACCTCTGGACACCGTGAGCGAATACTGCGTGCATAGGGAATGTTATGTTTAAAAAAAAATTCAGATGGTAGGGAAGGAAATAATTTCTTAATAACTCAAGTGACAAATAAAATCAATTAGTCACCCCGTGACCACGTCCACTGCAAAGTGTTCGAAACGTCGGGATATAAATAATGTTAAATATACGCGATTTAAACCGTTCAAAGTTGTATAATTGCTAAATAATCCAGAACCCCACTGCACTGCATTTTTTAAATGAAAACAGAATGAATCTATAAATAAAACATACTTACTCGACATAACAAGAAACCCGTATAAATCGTAATTTAAATAATCAAGTTAAACTTCAATCATTATTTATAAAACAGAAGCACTCATAAACAATGCCTATACGAGTATGTAATAGCGAACGTGTTTACAGAACAAATGAAGATGATTAACTGGGAATTACTCTGATTAGTGATTACCTCGAAGACTTGGGTATAAATGTAAACGGAGCAATTTAACAAAACAAAACTGTATCAATTCCCGAATACTCGCTATTATGTAATCAAAAACGACTTTGATATTAATCACTCAGGCGTCACGATACAAATACAAACAACGTTTTAAACATCATAATTTGCCCGAAGGGCAAACCGAGAAGAATGATTAAAATCGAAGAATACAGGGCAATTACTGGCCATTACCGACGAGGGCTTAATGACAAGCTGTGTAGTCTGAATTCAATTAAATGCCATTATGTAACTATGTTTGTTCGAGCAAACGACGCCACTCGCCGCAGAGCTACTTACCACGCAACCTCTTAAACTAATGTGAACGCAGCCAAGCACATATAACTTAATCTTAAGCACGCAGCTTTTTAACAATTTCGTGGGAATCTCACTTGTGCACGTCTACTTTAAAACCTACAAAGCAAATAGTAGGTAGATAAGTACCTTAATGAAAACTTGACAATCCGCAAAAAATCCCTATATTCCGGGGTTAAAGATTTCTGATATATAAAGGAACACTGAAGCCAATACCGATCATTTGTCCGTAATTGAGGAGCGTTCTATTCACTCCTTTGTCGCAACCATTTGATTAAAGCACTTAAAGGGGCCGCAATCACATGCAAAAGGCTTTGCGCCGACGGAAGTATCGCATTTACAAATGGAGCACCGACTGCATTGTGATCTAGAAGCTCTTGTATAGGGAAGAAACTTGTAGTGGAAGGCAATTGGGGCCGGATACTGAGGCGGCGATGCTCACTTGTATGCGACACTCGACACCGCGGTCGCTACGTAAATTGAAAAAGGCGACACCGATATTTGAAGTTGAATAAAAGAGGCGGGAAGAAACACCTTCTCCATGAAATCCTATCAGTCAAAATGATAGTCTCAAAGTGTGTTGTAATTTAATACCAAAAGTGCAAGTAGAAGCGAGGGTGTCGCAGTTCCACCTACTTTATAAGCATCTTACAAATGAAAACCACTGTCGGCTTCTTTGTGACATATCGGGTCTATTCACAACTTGGAGGACACTTCTTCTGCTGCCATTCATAACATAAATTAATAACAATGAAATAAAGAATATTATCATGAACTAACGACCGCACATTATAAAATCTTGTCTGAATTGATAACAGCATCGGATGTTGCAAATATATGATCTGGAGAAAGATAAGATTGCGACATAAAATACAATGTTGCATACTTATTGAAACATAAATCGCGATGAACTCGAAAAACCACTTAGAGTCCATTATACAAAACCCACGTGTAAACCCGAAAAATATTTTTCGCAAAAAGTCAACAAGACTAAGCAGTAATTCATCGCGAAACAACATTCGGATCATTAACGAAGTGAGGATTTACGATCACGCAAGAGGTACGGGCGACAGAGCGAAGACGCGGGGAGCAAAGTCAAGGGCCCATCAGCGATTCAAGTAATTAAATCCTTAAACGAGTGTATAACAAGAATGTGTTTTTAAGCGTTGGAGCAGTTCGAAGCCTCTACGCCAGCTACAACACTTATTTACGATGAGTTTTCGCGGCGGGAGATTCCGCGCCTAATTTCTCGGCGAGACGCAGTCTCGCGCGATTTATTTAAAATAAAACTCTTTTGTCGTACACCCCGCTGGGCGACAATCGATAACAGGCCCAGGGGTCTAGATAGGAGCGACCGTTGATTAAGACACAAAACACCTTGCAATTCGAGCACTTGAAGTAATTCTGGTTAATGAGACACCATGAATAAATAATAGGTGAGAGATCAACGTGACAGTGGTACACGTTAATCAGATTTAACTATAAATGCGATTCTTTTTTAAGTAAGTTTTTACTTCCTAAATATATTTATGCGATGAAATTACAATTCTAATAAATTTATAGCGGATATCTAGGCAAATTATATGGTTGAATGAATTTAATTTTTAAAATAAAATAAACTCCACCCTGAATAAAAATACTCATAACAATAATTTACAATGATAATAATATACTTGTCGCATGCTTTTTGCAGTCCACTCATGTTGATGTTTGACACGTAAATACTTTTATACGGTGTTTTGCAGCACCTTTTCGTACCACAAAAGTATTAAGTGTCGCTTTATTTTAATTAGTTATCAAGTTTCAATCGTCGACTTTATCAATGCAATATTAATTAAGATTTTTATGTGCTGGTAAAAATTATACGCGAAACTGGTAACGGCAGCTAATATCTACGCACAATAAAAAATAAAGTGTGAAACAAGAGCTTATTATGAGAGTCATCAATTATTAAAATCGAAGGCTTCCATTTTATCGCTTGACAAGTTAAATGGGCGTCGGTGTGCAGACACTAGATTAAAATTAAATAACAATAATACTGCTCACGGTGTTTGTGTCGCGTCAACTCGGACAGAATTCATTATTGGTGCGTCATGCGGAATCGTTCGTTGGCTCAGCTCAATATCCGAAGTGGTTGCAGTAATTACCGGCCATGAACCTTTCGCTCCACAATCGGAGAGAATACTGTCAAACTTAATCGATTCGCGCGTCAAGCGCCCGCACCCCGAGGAACTGTTTTAACAGGCCTTAGAAGATCCATCACCGCTAACGACTTGCAACTTCCTTGTCGGGCGAAATTTTCACTCCGTATACGTGACAACAATGTTATTAGGATATGGGTGGGAATCAGTTCTAAACAATGTGTGTAGACACGACCATTTGTTGCTCTGAATCTCCTGTAATCTATTGCTATTTATTCTCTGTATTCGTTTCCTTGGCGTATCTCCTCTTTTCTAACACCGCGGCTAGTGTTTCTAACATATAAAGAATAGATGCAGTAGATAGTGATATATTGAATTACAATTATCATATCAATGTTTTAGATCAGGAGGGTTTTATTGTCGCGATAGAACGAGCAGCTGAACCCGTTGAAAGTATAACGACACCTGTTCAAGTAGATCACAATGTAGGAAGGGTATCAACTGGCACATACTTGTTTTGTTATGTGTTCACATAGGAGTTGGACGCAGACGGATTTTTTGTTCTTTAATTCGATGAATCAAGAGATTTCTAGGTAGATTCGTCACGGACATTTTTTTCCTTTTGGACTCCGGTGAAAAATAAAGCGATAAAAAAAAAAAAATTGTATCAATTTTACAACAAATACTTCATTAGTAATCAAATAAAATACTATTATTTATGAAATAATTTTCAAAAAATATGAAATGTCTATCACACGATTACGAAATTTCATCATACGAATCAGTTGGCGACTAGGTTCTCCGTAGACTTACTCGCAGCGTTCGTCTCTCGCATTTTCGCAATGAAGTTAACGTAAATGAAATCGAATGTAAACGTTTATTTGCTGAACCTAATGCTACGAAGGCGAAAACGGATATTTGTTACGTTGTTCAAACATTTAATGTTAAACTAAATATAAAGCACATAACTGAGACAATACATTTACGAAGAGAAAAGCACAAATAGCAAAATACTGTACAGAAAGTCAAACAGAGAAGGCGGTGTCAAAAGCAATCTACAGGAAAAGTGGATATGCCGTAAGTATTGGACAAACATTGGTGGAGCGCGAAACGAGCGCTGTTGACCCCAGAGCCAAAGTGTCAAAACTGGCGAGTTGACATGCAGTCCCATCCATGCGTGAGAAAATTTGAACAAATATCCCTTTAGTTTATTCTAGTACCGGTAATGAATCATTGCCGTAACGGTCACCTTACACTTGGGAAAATTCAAAATACAA
This sequence comes from Sesia apiformis, assembly GCA_914767545.1. Taxonomy (NCBI): domain Eukaryota; kingdom Metazoa; phylum Arthropoda; class Insecta; order Lepidoptera; family Sesiidae; genus Sesia; species Sesia apiformis. Next base: position 7,938,946 of record OU611958.1, read on the forward strand.
CAGGCTATCGACCTCATCAATATGAATTTACATAATTACACTACCAAACATCTGAAAAAACATAGCAAAATCACAAAACGAAATTAAAACCGTGACATGTATTTGCATTCCTACAAAATTATGTGTTCTGTTAACAATTAATTAAACATTGGCTTTAGAAAAATATTTATCGGCATTAAAAAAAATTAGTCAAGAAGTTGAAAATTACGCAGACATAAATTATATATTCAATTTTTAGCACATTAATAATTAATTTATAAACATGTCTTCTTTTTTATAACTGTCATATTTTCAATATACTAAGAGAATAAATACTTCACAATGATCAAAAGAAGTATCGAATATTGTTTCTGTGAGTTTATGGTTATGGCATATGACATGAATGTAGTGGGTAATATCAGGTGTTAATTCATGAGCATTAATGGCGCCCTGCTGAACGCCCACTGATAGGTATAATGACTAATAAACGGATTTATTGGTAGGTCCCACGCGTCCGCCCCGGCTACATAAACTCGTAAATTATCTTTCCCCATAAAATTCACAACATTTACATTTATTTTCGTAATATTTAATTTTGACACACGACGCGGTTGTCGACCATCGTAAAGATATATAATTATACATAATCACTACGTCCACTATGTCTACGACAGTTTCGGATTTACAGCCGAATCAAAAATGAGACGCAGTCTTTGAGTCAGATACGAATAAAACATTTTGTTTTAAAACTATAACCATTAAAGAAAACGTGACGATAACATTCGAAATTCTCTTTTGCCAATTACCTACTCGTGAATGATAGCCGATAATAAACAAGCAGACTTAATTATGAAACATGAAACAGTTAACCGAACGACGTAGACAAATGCAGCGACATCAATTACGAACATGAAAAAGCCAATGTTTAGAAAACGGCAGCGAACACTTACCGACAACAAAATGTACCGAGTGCCGATAAAGTAAAAACGTTCCAGGTTTATCTATTGATGAATTAGTCACCTGAATTCTGTTTAATAATGTCTTATATTAAGGTGATTTGTTACGTTAGCAATTAAGATGTCATCAACGCGTTTAGATTTATAAGTGGCAATTAGAGGAGCATAATCCGAACATGAATATTGATCAGTGTGGAGGAGACATTTATAAACAGCTCACAATCAGACTGCGATCCGGTAGTAACGGTTAATGTCAATAAAAATATACATCACAGCAACTAAATAGGCTACCAAATAACCAGAGTTTTAAGGTTAGATTTTGAAACTGTTAACATGTTCTTTATACCTTTGTAGTTTCTTGACACTTGGAGAACATAACAATGACATCTCGATAAGTGCCCTCTTATGCTCTCTCCACAAATATTTGTACAAATACCAGGCACAGAGGGATTTGTTTATAAATAATCAGTGGGAAAGCGCCGGCGGGACATCGTCACACAAACTATTGTGACACATTATGATTTACAGAAACGTTTCCAAGGCAAGTTTACACCCGTCTGTCCTTGTGATAGGTATCTAATAACATATTATTTATGTAGATATCTGTTATTTATGCCTGTATAAACTTTATTACGAAAGGTACTTCCTGAAGTGCAGTAGAATAAAACTACTTCTAGCGATCCGCCAAAAGCGGTGGTAACCTACAAATATCTATTCTCAATTCGCATTAATAGTAAGGTCGTAATTTCGAACAGTAATTAAAGAACTATCATGAGCAAATCTGCGTATTATACATGAGACTAAAGAAAAAATAAATATAAAATAAAATAAAAAACAATTTGCACATAACTAATGTGGTGGATTATATAGATATAATAGTTTATAGGTCTGATTATAGGATTATAGGTCAGTGCACTGTAGTGAAAAGTTTATACCTTGATATCAAACTTTACCCATAATATTATACCAGGCTACTCAAAAAGTTTTGCGACAAAGGGTTTTCATTTGGGGAATACTGGCTGGTTTTGATGAAAACTGTGACTATCTATAACAAAACAAAACATTCCAAATTAAAATTTTTCACCATATTTTTTACGAGATGAATCAACATATCGTCTCATTAAAAATAGGTATTCAATGGGAACATTTCCACGCTATAATTTTGTATGATTTTAAATGTTCTTTAAAACCTGAAGATTCTTTTAATAGCCTTCAAATGGCGTTTGCAGACAAGTGCCCCCTTCTAAGGCAACTCTGTATCGTTGGTACAATGAATTTAAGCGTGGTCGACTTTTGTCTGACGAAGAAAGAAGCGGTCGCCCTTTAACGGCTGTTACGGTAGAAAACGTGGTGGCAGTGAAAAATTTTATTTGTGATAACAGGCGAATTACCTACGAGGAGATTCAGGAGAGATTGCAGTTTGGATCGGGGAGTGTGTATGAAATACACATGAAATACATGACGAGTCAGGAGAATAGTATCGCGCTGGGTGCCGCACAACCTCACCGAGGCTCAAAAACAGGTTCGATTTAAATGGTGCCGTGATATAACAAATTTTGAAGCAGGGTCGACTCGGGGCGATTACGACATTGTCACAGGTGACGAATCTTGGATCTACCAGTATGATTCAGAAACTAAGTCAATCTACTGTTCAGCTGTTTCAAAGTGAGCCAACGTATACCAAAATGAAAAGAACAAGAAGCACTGGAAACAATTTATTCGCAAGATTTTTTACTTTAACTGGCAACCTGATATCTGTACATCTATGATACCAAAGGTGCAATAACGCAGAATGGTACGTACATACATACTGCAATGAGTAACGATTGTCCAAACACAGGTCTCTGCGGACTGCTGCTGCACCGTGACAACGCACCCGCTCACTCAGCGCTTAAAACAAGGGACTTTTTGGACAGTACCCCGGTTAAAGCTTTAGGCCATCCTCCTTACAGTCCCGACTAGGCGCCTATTTTTTAATTCCTGAAATTAAATCCCAATTAAAAGAGAAGCAGTTTTCGACGCCGGAAGACGCGCTGGTTACGTTCGAAGAGGCTGTGAAAGATGTACCCGAGGAAGAGAGGAAAAAACGTTTTTAAAATTAGTTCAGACACATGAAACTTTGTATATATGCAAGTTGAGAGTACTTTGAAAAAATGAAATAAAAGATTGGAAATCGTGGAACATCATCTCAATGGAATAAGTAAACTACACATTAATCTTTACAATATATCGTTCTCTTTAATAATATTTTTATAGAAGTAATCACAGAAACCAGCAACCACAATAAAATAAGTCTCCTGTAGACACAGAGATTGAATCGAACTTAAACAAGTTAAACTAAAGTTCGATAGACGTAACTTACGAGAATGATTTCCGTTTACATTGCTAGATTTCCTGTAGTAACAATAAAAGCGCATCGACGGACCGCGAGCTCAATCCCGAATCTCGTTCTAATACTCCCGGGAAACATACGCAATAACGCTCAATTTTCTAGAATACAACCATAACTCAAAGCATTGCACTCAGTCGTCTATGTTCCTTTCTTCCGGGCAATTTCTATTACCATATAGACGCGCTACTTTTCAATTCTTTTCCATTAAACTTGGTGCATCGTCGTGCGTTCCCGGTTCCACCTCCCACTCGGTTCCGATTTCTGAAAACACATTTATAAAATGCTCTTTACCCGGCCTCAGCGCGAGCGGTCCCCTGCGACTGACATTCTATTGCGAATATCAAAGTATATTTTCAAATACGGAAAAGTGCCCCGGGTCAATGAAATTTTTATAACAACTGGAAAGCTAGCGATTTATCATTTCATGCGGAACTTTAAGCCATGTGTTCAAGCCTGATTATATTTAAGGTAAAAAAATACATTGATGTTGATGTTACTGTGATATTCACACAGGTTTATTTTGCAAAAATATGAGATTTATAACGATTATGCTATTATATTATTTTTTTTTCGCGCTCCTAATCAGCGCTGTATTACTAAATACAATTATACTTAAATTAAAATGGGCTGCTATATATTTTTTAAGTTGCGGTAAAAGACGCGCTATATTTGATTAAGGAGTTTGGGGAATTATTTTAACCTATCGGCATATATATTTTCGATGTAGACAGTCTTGTCAGTATTATGATTATATATGTGGATGACACTGAAAGCTTTTAGATTCTCAAAAATGAAATCAGAAATAAAGATGGAAGTTGTTTTATTTCTTTTCGAATTATTTCTCCGCGATAATCGATACACTTTTTCATGCAATGAAACCATTTTGTGAAGCATTCAGCCCACTCTTCTTTAGGCACTTCTTCAACAGCCGTTTGGATAGCCGTTACTGCCTCTTCTGCAGTTATAAAACATATCCATCTGAGTTTATATTTAAATTTAGGTAATAAATAAAAACCACAGGGCGCAAGGTCGGGACTGTATGGTGGATGATCCATTAACTCTACATTTACAGTACTCAAAACATGCTTCGTTAGTCTGGCGGAGTGAGCTGGGGCATTGTGGTGATGTAGGAACATTCTAGAACATTCTACATTCTGCTTGGTGGGCGTCGTTCTTTGACTTTTCCAAATCAGAAGGCAAGCAGCTGTTCACACACCAGTCCGCAGTTACTGTTCTTTTATTTTCTAAAGTTATAGTAGCAAAGTGGCCCGATCTGCCAAAGAAGGAGACAATCATCTTATTTTCAGCACTCCGTCCTTTCTTCACTTTCGTCAGCAACTCTTCGAAAGGAAAGACCCTCTGCGCAGATTGCCTTTAAAACTGAAACTAAGGTTTCAGGCTCATAGTAGTAGATCCAGCTTTCATTACCTGTCATTACTATATCAAAAACAGCATTTGACTGCCCATTGTCGAATTTTTCAAGCATTTGTAGACCATCAATCCACGCAGCAGTGTTTTTGAGCTTCACTCAAATTGTGAGGAATCCATCTACCACAAAACTTCCTTACCCCGTAGGTAATCGTGTAAAATAGTTTAAACTTGACTCATAATACCATTCTCTAACATCGTCACTGAGGTGGGTACGACCACGTTTAAATTCACTGAACCAGTTCTAAACAGTGACACCGAATGGGGCTTCGCCACTAAATACTGACTTAAGTCTTTCATAACTCTGTTTCTGGTTTAGACCGTAAAGAAAGTCATAAAAAATCATTGAACGAAAATGTTCTGTTGTTAAATTCATTTTTCCGCAATCAAATTATCACCAGGATCATAAACAAATGACAACTTTGACAATTTAATGGCGTTTGACAAGCAAAGACTTCCATTTTCAAAATTCGATTTATTTTTCTAGCGTGTTGTACAGTTCTAAGAACTTTTAGTTTGACCTATCGTATCAACCACGTGGACATATACGAGTTAGCAATAGACGCGTTGTGAGACCATTTTTTCAATGACAATCAACATTTCACAGAATTATGACGTCGGCTGTTCATCATAAGCCAGACAGATGGTATACAAACTAAAGGCTTAAGTTCCACAAACAATTTGTCACAATAATAAATTTCATAACCAAAACACGACACAACAATACGCGATATTGTATTATACAGAACCCAACACGCATTCTTCCCTGAACAAAGACATCTCAATCGGTAGCCGTCTTGCATTATCTGTCGTGTTCGGGAATAAATAAGAGCTATTTTATACAACAATACGAACACCCCGTTTACCGTGGCGTCTCGATTCAAAACTGTTAAGAAAAAATCTATTTATCAAACAGTAGATGGGTTCCACGAGATAACTCTATGGAACCTATTATTACCCCTTTCCAATCTATTTCAAGATGGCTCAGTGAATGCGTATATCTTTACATATTGGTCCGATTAAATAGATAAAAGCAAACATGTTAACCAGTTGCAAGGTGTGGATTAAATTTCAGTTTATTTTTAAATGAGAACATTTTATATAAGTGATGTGGATTTGCTGCTAGACAAAAGTGCTGCCGTGTCTGTCTGCATTATATAAATTTAATTATATTCACTTCTGTAATCTTCAATTTCTGTATGTATTCTGTTTCTTTATTTATGAATGTCTAAAAATTAAATATTTTGATATTTATACATCCTCCGTATTCCCTTAAAATTCTGTATTTATATCCTGTATAATTTAATAGGTATAATAATTATAATATCAGTTGCATATAAAATTATGTGCTAAAACTATCAAGTCGTATATTTACTAATGCCTAAAAATTAAAGGTTTTATATGTATACATCCTTCAAATTTCCTCAAAATGTCACCACTAAATCAGTACTTTCAATTTAAAAATTAAAATTTTAAGTACACAGTTAAATAATTTCTCTAGTCTTGTAGATCTTCTGTCATAAAATACTTACAAACTTTCGACAAATGCATCAAATCCGCTGCTAAATAATGTATAAAGCAATTTTTCAACGTCGTGCAATATGTTAAGCTGAGCCTCGCCCGCCGGCCGATGTTATTCCTCGCGAGCAAGAATGGACCCGATACGGTGCTAAAACACATCATCCCACAAGTAACTCATGTTCACCAATATTTCCCGAGTTACCAGCCATAATGCGAAACTCACGATCGATCCTCATGATCGAAATTCGTGTAGATACATGGGATTACCACAAGGATTGTACCGTATGACGACTCTTTTACTTCACGTGGAATGTTGAACTTGTTCGTGTGTTACACTGCATACATTGTCATGAACAGGAATAATATTTCGTTTCTTCTACAGTCAAAACCAAACATGAGTTATAATTTCTCACATGATAAGCAGAAAATGGAGACAATAGAACTACAAATCATTTAAAATCTAAAGAAACGATGTCGTTCTATACCTTATTTGTTTGAGCTTGAATGTTACGTGGTCGACATTTTTATTACAGTACAGTATTTAATTAAAAAATGTGATGTTAAGTGATCAGTTAGTGGGTAGGGCGCGTGTTAATCGCGGGTGACATAAGTAGGCTCGCAGGGAGTTAAGAGGCACGCATCATTTGCCGCCCGTCCGATGCGATTAACTTCCGCGCGTTGACATGGGTGTCGGCGGCGTGACCGTATATATAATTAAGAATTTGGCTTCGGTGAACATCGCTTCAACCATTCTAACGTACTGGTACTTGACATTTAAATCCCATCTATTAGCCGTATACAGTTATGCCATCAAATTACCTGTCGATGCACTTTCAAGTCGACCAAATAGCCGACAATCTCTAAACCAATAAACACTTACTTCTCTTGCATACATCAAACGTGACGGACAAATAACTTTGAAAAGAAGTCGAACATTTCATTCTGATTTTATAATAAAGGACATTTTATATTAGATAAAGGATGGGTTGTAATAGTGTCGCGTCATCCACATTAGTAATGCGCCTCTTGGCGGGGTGCCACCATCAAGCGTGAAACGCGCGCAGTTTATGTGTACCAATGGGCAAAAGAAAAAATTACAAAATAAATAAATTTAAAAGAGACCCAGGCTCGGTCGCGCTCGGAAATATTTATTCAAATAAGTCGCCATCAACCCGACCGTAAAAGCACGCGGAGGGTTGAAGGGCTAGCAGTTTTATTAATATTAAATGAACGCTGCAGTTGACACAAATTGGCGATAACCAAAGCGAGGACCTCATAAAATTTTTGTTTCCTTTTTATGTTTATTGTTTCATTCTTACAAAAAATCATGACTATTAAAACATTACGCTAATTGAGACCCTCGGGAATAAAATCTATGGAATGGATCATAATATGTAGGAAGTAGATTTGAAGCTTCCAAGCACGTTGAATCAAACTATCAGCAATCGATAGGTAACTGTAAATCGATCTGTGTGAGAAAACAATCGGACGCGAAGGCTGGGGCTCAGGGCTGCGCTACGTCAATACTATCGCGCCATAAAACAATAGAGTTAAGTGCCCTTGCCACAGAGATGTAGCAGGCCAAAGCACGATGCAATTCCTCGGCCTAGGCGACTGGATAAAATGACCCCGCACGCGATTCTACTATTTTACGTATTTTAAAATTGCGGCAAACGTAATTTTGTTTTACTGGGCCTGAGCTAAACTTACGGACAAAGTAATCGAGATGACTCCATAAAATGAAATACTTTATTTAAAAACTCGTTTTTCATGTAGTTCGGGTTATTAACATATATACGTTGGTACGTTAAGTCACGACCATTAAACATTAAGAACATAATATTTTATTGTTAGCATCAGGCATTATTTTCCCTCAAACTGTGTGGTTTCAACGAATTCACGCGCTCGACCCACAATAAAGCAGTTAATTAACTGTAATTTATATAAATGGGCTCCGTCGCAATTCGGACAACAAATTATCTGCGATAGCCGATCTTTCCGAGGGCTGACAAGAGTAACAAATAGATATAAGCTCTGGGCCAAAGACGGGATGTAACGAGCCCCCGAACTGCCAGCAATATGGACTAGACGATACATGAAATTATTGAGCTAGCTGTACCTACTATTTGGAACCCTCATAGCTTCAGGGACATTCTCGGCGCGTACGTCGAGAGCTTTTGTAGATTTATTGCAAAGATATGCAAAACGAGTGTCAAACTGAACATTTCTCACCCAATTTAGAGGAAGCGGGAACAGTTGCGGTCCATCGCCTCCAACTATCTAACAAAAAGTTTGTCGACACTTCTGCAGCTCGCTTCGACGAATGGCTAATATCAGTAATTTGTTCTGTGGTGATACTCACAAACGGGCGGCTAAGTCGATGAGTCAACAAGCGAACAATGTTGACGTTGGAGATGACATTCACTTGGTATTGGTTCATAAATGGCGAGGATAGAACAGCGCGCAATGCGCATAGCCAATTAAAGGAAACGACAGGACACGAACTTCGTGTAGAGACACCTTACGGAGGAAGACAATACATTTCGCAGCGACTATAACTTTCAATTATATTTAAGAGAATAAATTGTTTTTGTCTCTTTATGAGAAAAATATTGTGACGTGTCAGAAAATGTGCAAGAAGATCGGGGTTACTTTAAAATCATTTTTATTTTGGTATAAAATAATGTCTTATTGTCAAAATCGAGGTGCTTCACCTGAGAAGGTGGCAACGGGGTCGCGAGCGCGGGTACAGGGCGGCGCGAGTCAGTGGAGCCCTGCTGCGAGCAAACGCGCTCTGGGACTCCGGCGTTTAATTTATCGCGAACAATCACATTACCATATCACATAATGTAATGCGGACGCATCCGCGTATGCGCCGCCTTAAATGGTTTTTCGACTCCTTTGTTATCCAAAATTTATGAATTCTGTAAACGCTTTCGTATCACGCCTGCAGTATCAGAACTGCCATAGGAACATTGTTTTACAAGGCGGTTTACATGGAAGGGTCAATACATTAAAATATGAGCACACGCAGTCCTCACATAGCATGAGACGTTACGTTGTAAGTGAAAATAATTACAGTATTTTAAGATGTAAATATTAAATATGTATTCAGAATGAAGTACAAACAAAAAGACTAGAGTTTATTGCGTTCACGCCAAACTCATAACTTGTCACAAAAATTTAATGTTACTAAACTATGACCTCATAACTTGTCACAAAAATTAAATGTTACTAAACTATGACCCAGTAACTATGTCATATTTTCTTATAATTATATGAAACACGCGGCAATAACTTCATTTGAGAATTGATAAACGACAATCGCCAGACTGGAGACAACTTGCCATTAGATTCGGCGAAAGTCGTTCCAGAAATAAGCTGTAAACATTTTACCAACTTCCAAACTCAAAAGCGAGACTCTGAAACTCATAGAATCGAGGCAGGAGTAATGCACGCTTATACACCAGGAGACTAACAGGACAAGTACACCAGGCTATCCCAGTTACCACCAGAGGGGTTTGTCCACAGGGAGATGTATTAGGTACAAACGGTTCACCAATCGAATATGCATTTAGGACACTGGACTAAAAGCATCAATGTGAACTAAAAGTATGCTCGTACATTCGCCGATTGACATAGTCATTAGGACAGAATCGCTAGAAAAACTGAACTGATGTTAAATACTTTCAACGCAACATCACTAGGCATTGGTCTCGGAATGATCTTAGACAAATCAACGGTCATTTTTAATAAATACTACTCGGAAATAGAAATAATAAATAATTGTTTTATTTGTCAGTCATAAAAGTAAGAATGAAAATAAAAATGCAGTGAGAATAAACTTTATATCTATTATATGTCTTGTAGTAGTGCAAATACAGCGGTGAAGGCCGCTGATCCCAAAACTAGGTAAGATCTGTGCTATTGGGATTAGCATTCCTCAAAAACTGCAAAATCTTTGCAATTTTTGCAATAAACGTCAAATATGTGACACTCAAATGATTACGTACCTTTTTAGAAAGACCATTCAAATAGGTAAGTTCAACTTGAGCAAGCAATCTAAATAGAGGAAGAGAACTAGATTGAGCAGCATTTGGGAAAACGCATCAGCCCTTCTTATGCAGACAATAATTAATTAATTACAGAAAGTACACGTTTTCATATTCGTAAAATATAAGTGTGCTATTTCAAGATTGATATCATAAGTTATGGTACATAAATAGTTATGTTTGAATATGCAATGCTGTTATGACAGAGATTGATTTTATTCCTAGGCACAAAATATGTATTAGACAAAAAACATTTGATGTAAAAACAGAAAATCGATTAATAACAAGGATTAAATGACGCTTATAGTTCGCTTTACATTATTGTTAACAGCAAGAGGCCGTGATATTAATGTAATATTCAAATGGAGTCACAACAAAAGAATCCCATCACGCGGTTCAGGTTTCAGAGAATGCGTGTAGCAATAGGTAACACAACACGCACCCTACGCGACTGGCTGCTGCCAATATTCTACAATATATTACTCGTGTACACATGTGAACTAGCTTCTACGCCTGCTTCGCTTGTCAACTTACAAGATTTTTTCACTTTCACCATCAATTTAAACTGCTTGTATTTAAACGAGCCACAAAAATACTAAATGATCAGTAAGTAAATCATGATTAACAAAACAACCTATTTGTGAGTGGTAAATAATTTTAAATTACTTAGGATACTATCACAAAGTAGATGGGGTGCGACTTCGCGGAACTCTTATTTCTTTGTTGTCACCAGAGAAACTAAACCCACTTATTAAATTGCTGTCATCGATTTGCTGCCCATTCAGTATTCCTTTCTGTTCATTTAATTACTTCTCAATTTGAACGTAGTTTTGCTGCAGTTTTAAGCTAGCTATGTTCAATAATAAATCTTGTTTCCTTTATTTTATAAAATTTATCAATAAAATTTCCCGTAAATAACATGAGTCGAAATAAATAAAATCACGAGAACGAAATAAGCGGGTAAATGTAGACACATGTAATTTAGCGAAACCAATCTGAAACTTAAAATGCGTTATTATTACTATACGTACAGGAGAAACCCATGCGTGTATTAGTAGATCTGAAACTTAAAAAAAATGTACGAAACTCTATTGTGTATCACCCCAAAACTGGGGAGGAGCGATACGGCCAATGAATAAACGTTAAATAGAATAACACGACTCACACCACCAAAAATAAGGCTTGATTGACACACGATCCTTGCGACCAGACTTCTGAGTTCCTCGCACAATTGAACACTTTTTATACAGGTATTTTTATTACCCCATTGTGGGGTGGAGATTAGCCCGCAGCAAGCGGAAAAGATTTAATAGAGAGTTAATATAACAATACTTGGTTTGGTGTATGAATTTTTAGGGGACTAATAAAATATTATTAAATTTATTATTGTTCATTTTAAATGTGAGCGTAAGGGTTACGTATAATAAAAGTTGACACAGAAAATACACTTCTTTAATTTTTTTAAAATCTAGATTTAAAAGATCTAATGACTTTTGAATACAGATCATTAATATCACGTCCTTTCCAATCCACCACCCTAAATGCATATTCCAGGGCATTTGTGAATATTACATCTCGTCTCCCATCTGTCAAGCGCGGCATTGAACCCTGCGTTGTTGGCGTTGAGGCTGAACCCTACCCGACAAAGAAGTTTGTCGCTGGATGAAAAGAGTACAGGCTCGTGCATCCAGCAAAGGAATCTACCATCAACAAAATAAGTTGATGGTAGAGTATGGTATTTGCGTTTCGACATTAGTGTCAAATGTTAGTAAAAAATGTCATAGATATTGCGAAAAAGTTGTAGATCAATTAGCAAAAATATCATTCTTGATTTGCAATAATTAAAAAGCTAAAAATAAGTTAATTATTTAAAAATCAAAAACCCGCCTGTGTCCAACTCTTATATGAACACACACTGGTTTGTTTTGTTTTATGAATTACTCTAATATTTAGATAATTCAGTATCAGACCCAAAGCACTCGGGACCAAGTTCCAACAAAATAATAAATCTGGTCACAACTGCTTGGAGTCTAATACTGAGAGACATATAGTATAAAATACATATAAAAGTTGTTTTTGTTTTTTAAATAATTGATATTCTCTAACAACATTAAATTATTACTTAATTGTTATTTAATACAATTACTGTTTTCGTCGATTATCTTATAAGGTAACAATTTATTATTTGTAACATTCGTTCGAATAGCTCATCCTTTATAACCTCTGTATTTTTTATAATCTCTGGTATTCAGTATATCCTACTATTTGAATTCGGTTATTAACCCTTGTATTTCACTATTTTATCACATTTTTTATATTTGCTATGTATTCATCGGCCTACAAGATTCTCAATCTATGTTTCCTACAAGATTTCTCAATCTACTTATCTTCTTACTCAAACGCATTACTTATCTTCTTGTGCATTACTTTTATATAACACTGGCCGAAAACAATAGAGACAACTTTTAAGTCTAAAAAATCTAAATTTAAAAAAGGAATCGACAGTATTCTGAAAGGATGTCGAAAAAAACTAAGGGCCGCCCAGATCAATTGTTTCCAATTTACGGAAGAGTCAAGGAGGCTTGAAGTAAAACGTCACAGGCCTGCCCGGGACACGTCATCTCGGCCTCCAGCGCTCCAAAACCCTCAACGCCGCCACACCAGTGCAACTCCGTTCTTCTGTTGGCGCCGCCCGTGCCGCTCTTGCCGGCCACCGCAGCTCTGGTCCGCCGCTCTCTGGGCACTGGTGCTCCTGCTAGGCGGCACCTTTTGCGCCGCTCTCCGTCGCTCTGGGCGGGCGACCTGCTGGGCATCGCCTCTCCTACCGACCATCCGTGAGTTCCGCGAGCCGTGCCTTGTACTACGAACACTTTTCTATATTAAATTCTACCAATTCTGTATTAGGTTTTTAGAGAAATATACCGTTATTGGAACAACTGATCTCTTTCCTTCCTAGTAGTTCTTTTTTGTTCTGTACCTAGGCTACACGAAATATTATTTTAATAAAATTAATTATTTTTTATAGAATAGGTAGCAAATGTGCAGACAAATCGAGAGGATTTGGTGCCTTATTATGAATTATGATATTATTTCCCTAAGGAAATGAAGAGATCTGTTTATTACACTCCCCCATTCGATGGAATAGGACGACAAGTAGAGAGTATAATTGATAGTAGATGAGATGAGATCATCTGCCAAATGGGCTCCAGCAACCTACTACACTTCCGAAACATGTTGCGCGTTGATACATTTCACGTCAGTCTTCAATCTCAACGAATCATTTTTAAATTCTACTCTTTATTACCTTTAATATGATATCCCACAAGGCGTGATTCGAAAAGAAAAAAAAATCGAGTTTGGATTTTAGAAAATTACAGTCGCCATTTTGAATTTATTTCAAAAATAGGTACATGTACAATATATATCCTACATAACTATGACTCGCATAATCAAGACGAATAGATTGACACCTCCTTTGTTGAATATCGGCCCAGTAATTTAGGTGTCTTTCTGGAACATACATATATAAGTACATATAATAGATAAATTCACAGCTCTTTCGTTTTGGCTTCGCAGCAGTGAGGTAGTTAATTAATTAATGTACTTAACAATTTAATTAATATCTTAATTTTAGTAAATATAATGTTATTTTACATTAGTTAAAGCCTGAAGTAGTGGTTGGAGATAAGAATTCGGCAATCGTTACGTGTGTTCCACGAGAGGATGGTAAAAACGCGGTAGCCGCACCTAAAAACCTAAAGAGGACCACCATGTAAATTATTTCACTGCCTGGCCAACTTGAATTATCGTGCTCGCGTCGCAATAAAACACCGACACTGGAAATTTTATCAGGAAAGAAGGCACATGTTGCCATATTTCATTAGGCCAACGAACGGTCCGCTTGTGTACGGGTGTAAAAATATTATATTAATCTCCGGAGTTACGGGTTTGCATTATTGTTTCGTTTGTATACTTGATATATTTACTGAGTTGATGGAAGAAGCCGCGGGGTGCAGTCCGGCCCTGACTCACTCTGTGGCGAAATTTGTCCCCAAGCACAATGAATAACGACAGCGAAATGGACTACATAACATTGTACTATTGTCGATAAATTCTACTGGTTTGTAACGTCGCGGTGACACTGACAAGAATAAGTCGTAATAAAAGAAGGAGTGAAGTGACTCCGACAAATAACTGCGCTGATCTGCGCTGTAAATCACTGGAAAGAATTTAATCACAAGAGTCAATAAAGTCGCTGGTATGCCGATGATATCTAAGGACGTTCATCGGCGGCACAAGAGCCGAACAAATTGGAACTGTGGAGTGTACGAAAGCAACAAAGGTTACAATTGAAATTGCCGAGATGCCTGTTATATTTTTCTTAGTGGTATGACGCAATTCTCCGTGGGGGAGGCCTGGCTGAACTCAGATTTTGTTCGCACGATACAAAAAGACTTTTTCATGTTTTCTTTATTATAATTGTAACATATATATTTATATGTGTATTCTTCCACGTGACTTACAACGCGTAAAACTTTGTGCAACGATGTTTATGAATAAAAGTAATTTTGAAACGGTACGTTTTAGTCATAAACAATATGAATAAAACCCATTTAAGTACAGGTTGTATGCGATAATAACGTCCATATGCAAGCCTCACATACGGAGGCACTCTCATTACGATAATGTTTTTTGATAACCGAATGATCTTCAAACAATAGAGTGAAATGCACAATACATTCCTATGACTATTGTACACCGCTTTATCTGTGAGTCATTCAATCATTCATCAATCATCAGTGGTGGCGAGCCTTCAACGTATACAATGGCAAATAATACTGACAACTTGTTAAGGAAATATGGCGTATACATTTGTTACGCTCACTATCGTTCATTTTAAGTTTCATTTATTACAACTTGACATGGTAGTAAAATATTTTCATTTCATAAGATTATTAAATAGGTATTATTTTTTTATAAATGAAAAATTTGCAAGTTGTAATAACATTTCCTTAAAAGTCCTGGTTGCACCTCAATTTTCACATTTGTGAAGCACTAATTGTAGTAAATGTTCAATGAATTGTAATTAGCACTAGCAGATGGTAGAGCAGTGGAGGTGCGTCGACATAAAGGCGCAGTGAACGCGCAGATGTCACCAGTCGGCGATTGTTTGTAAATAACAAAGTGAGCTAGTGAATAGCAGGAGCAATACAACAGTAAGCTAACTTCACACACTCGAGATATGTGTACCACTATTTGTGTACCCACATATATTCGGTCTCACCGGGGAATAGCATGGAAAATTTTCGTGTTTTCACAGATACTAAACAAACAATACACTCAATATTAATATCATCCAAAATAAATGCTACACAATGTTCAAAACCATAAAAAAATAATGATTCCAAGGACTACCTCAAAAACAGAAATACGAGTATATATAGAAATTTAGAAGTGACAACCATCATAGTATTCTACGCGATAACTTATATGTTAGCATACTGTTCATATATCTTCTGTGCTATGGTGAGTGAGTCCAGGACCGCACGAATGTATCTAATTGTGCCACGACTATGCGTATTCTAACCGATTCCACTCGACGGCATGGCGCGCGTCCCTGTGACAAGAACAGCAGCATACATAGAGCGAAATCATTATTACGTATTTGTTGCAAAATTACGCATGTATTATATCATTTTAACGACACAGAAAATTAACGTTTTATGTTTTACGAGTATATTCTCTCAGCGTTAAAATTTTTAATACATAAAGATACTCATAAGTGTAAAATAACAAACCCCAAGGACTATACCATCTCCAAAAGAGTGGACTCGTCAACCAGTGAGCGTGGCTTTATAAAAGGGTCTACATCTCTCATTCACTTGTTAAGGCTATATATCACAAAGGGATGGTGACAGTAACGTTAAAATAATATAAAAAAGTTATTTCATTTTGTTTTAAAAATCGTACAAGAAATGATCGTTATATACTCCCATATTTAAAAGACACTATTGTCAATACACAAATATATTTTTATTTATTATTTTTGACACCAGATTGTATAAAAAATTCTGAAATTTCAGTTCTTTTATTTCTTGACCACTCATGGCCTTTTTTGTTTTCTTTTGTTTAATTTTCTGCTGGCAAACTCTAGGTGTCTAAATGGTAATCAGTCTAACACAAATTTACACTAAGAAACTAAAAAGTACAAACATAGGTAATTGACACAAACAGCAAAGCACTGATATTACGATTTATCGACTCTACCCCATTCGTGTTATCGCACCCCGTAGGCTCAGCATCGCCAGGTGTAAGTCGCTGCGAATAAACCACGTTGCACTACATAGAATAAACAGTAGCTCAAATACCTATAACCTACCAGCCGCGGTCACCGCGTGGCGCGTACACAATGTATACAAGATTCTTCTACTGTTGTTGTTGATTGTTGGTTCTGCGGCAGATATGATCTGCCTATTACCATAACTGAAGTATACGACATCAATGATCAAATTCACTGACAATGACAATATTAGACGAGGTTTGAATATTTCTCAAGTCCTATTCGCACGAAATTATAGCTAGCTGAAGTGATTATAGCAATGCCAAGGTCAGGCAGATGTAGCTGGTTAAAGGTGGATATCTAAACTGTTGGATATATGCTTTTCCTAACACTGTCACCACGACGCACAGTCCTCTGCGCTTCTCATTCATCCAGTAAAATCTTATCGGTCAATCGAACGTTGGAACAAATATGATTACAAACACCTCTATTTCTATTTCTTCACCTCTATTTCGTCTACTGACTTCTCCTTACCACACAAAGCTTGCCTGGAAAAAATCGCTTTAGCGAAAAGGCCGCCGGTTGTACTTCTAATTACTTGTACTCTGTATTTATCTGTATGTTTTTGGTGTACAATAGAGTGTATCTATCTATAAACTTTTCATGATAAACTTTTCAATACCGCAAATTATTACCGCAGATTTACAGCGTTATGAAACAAACTTGTACTTCCAATTAGAGCAATGAATATGGAAAGCATAACTCACTTATTAATTCGTTTATAATAGTGTGAACATTCGGTTGGTTAATGTTTTAAGTTACTTTACTGGCTGTTACCTGTACCGTGACCACGTTGCCCCTCGTTCACCAAATTGTCCATGTACCGATCTGGCGCACTACTAAGGGCTCTGTTCACGTGTAAAATCTATTCAATTTAAACACCACGGTGTAATCGGCCGAAGGTTAACGCAGCACCGCTTAACTGTTTACAGTGCGCATTACCTTTTTATTTCTATCTCATTTGTAAACAAAATTATACAAAATCATGATTTAATCGCCCGCAGTTATAAATGATAAGTACGTGTGGTGCAAACATTAGACAATAGTAGTAAAGAAACTAATATGCGTTTTTACCTTCTACTACGAAACATACTGCAAATGTTAATTACCTGCAACAAAAACAAACATCATTAGCGTTAATAGAATTATAACACATAAGAAATTATGCAAATCATTTATTATCATATGAGTAACCCCAAATATACGTCATTTCCGGCTCCATATATCCAGGCCCCGCCCGCTCGCCGGACAGGACGTTAATTAGAAAATTATGTGGGAAATTATTAATAGGTCCGCCGTGTACCCGATTAGATAACAAACTAGTCCATTAGCCGGCCAGGATAAAAGCTCGATCGACTCCGAATTATGGAGTTATCGTCGCTGATACCATTGTTTTAAGGTCGACATTGTGTTAGTTGACGGTAATTGAAAAGGACCTTGCAACAGTGAGGTCGAGATAAAGCAGTAGCGAACAATACGGCGTGCGGCGGTCCGGGGGCGGGTTTGACGCGTGGTTGAGGAATGATCAGCCGCGTGGAAATGACGACTTAATGGATTATATGTGTCCGCCGACATCGAGATAAGTGTCGCGTCGGTATCTGGCCTGTCGCCAGAGATTAGGCACCGAAATTACAAAAATTAATAATATAATGGAAATCAACTACGGAATGGTTTTACACACCGATGAACTCAGATGATAAAACAAAATAAAATCGATGGTGTACATGTTGCTTCAGAGGATGTTCAACATTATTCTTGGAAGCTATACGAGTATTACCGATAAATTGTCTTTATGTGTGCCTAATGTGAATAATTCCAACATGTTTTTTAGGACGCGAATTGTAAATTTACATCATTTTTTGTTCCACAAACGTGGTACAACACTTGCGTGACATGGGTTAGAGATAATTCATGAGAAACAATGTGTTTTTGTTCAATTTACTTTCAAGTGCTCTATCATAAAGGCAACTAACCCACATCAGACACATATACCCACGCAACAATCGACACTATTAGACAGTTGCATGTCGACTTGAAGCAAATTGTTTTTTTATTTAACATTTTGTTATAACGGCCGATGGGCAGCAGCCTCCAAATATCAATTAAATAGCATCACAATAACATGATTTACCGGCAATCTATTCTTTTATACACGATGGACAAGGAACGCCTCCCCACTTAGTACAAAAAGTCGAAGGAGAGATCTCCCGCTGGTCTTTTGTGCGGGATGTTTCTAGGTGCGACCTGGACAAACGACCCGTGGGACCGGCTGTGAAATATTGACGCGGTGCCACGGTGGGACGGGCACGATTCCCATTACAGAGCTATTTGCGGTATTTACATACAGCAGAAGGGATGCAAATGCTATAGTCTCGGCTGTGGCAGCGATTGCAAATTTTCCGCTTCTCCCGTGTCAAAGAAGATTATTTATTGCAATTGAGATATAGCAGGCGCCTCGGGATCGAGTCAGCAACACCTCGCATAAATAGTGCCGAGCGACGGACGCGCCAACCGTCCTCCTATCATCCCGACACCAAATAAAATTATGATGACGACCATTTATTACGATAGATTAAGTTGAGTATTTATCGCGAACTAGTTCTTGTACCACGTATAACAAGTTACAGGCAGATGTCATATAATTTAATTCTCTAAGTACAATAAAATGTTATAAATCTTGAATGAATAACCTTCATTACGGTCACATAACTCAGCTAACAGTGGTTTACTTGATATTTTATTGTTAGTATGGAACACGTTCTTGATTTTTTGCGCAATAGCAGGTGTGAAATAGAAACCTACGTATTTACATAGAAAAAAGGATACAATAGAAACAGATGTAATCCAGAAATTCCTGTAATTTTGACAATCTGCAAAGATTGCCCAAGTGTTTGATTAATGAAAAAATGTGAGTTAACAACAGAAAATAATAGAGAAGTGCAAAACGGCGGCCTTTTAAACAACTGATATAAATCACGAGAAATGTAATCTAACATTAAATTTTCTTAAATCAAACGGGGTTGGGCAAATTGGTAGCTACGTAAAATGCATAATGTGCGGATGTTTAATTTGATGAGAGGTTTGTGTCGGGACGGTGGGAATTATATCAAAATCGCTTAACTAAAATAAAGGACGATTAAGCTGCGAATACCTGGAAAGTGCAATTTAGTTAAGGCAGCGATGTACGGCGGCGAATATTAGAGTCTCGCGTGCATAATACAAGTTTGCCGCATTTTTATGGGTCATTTAAAGAATCATTGTGTGAATTACAAATTTAAAAGGTTAAAGTACAGTATAGTCACTTTTGTCACTTTGTGCAATAAAGAATAAATAAATAAAGTTATTGAAAGATAAATGTTAATTTTATTTAACATCTTCATTTAATTTAAAAGTACCAGTTTTCCTGCTGCAATGTTAAAAAAATATTTTGTTTTGTTACATTTTAATTGGCTCTACTATTATCTTTTAGCTACTAATTTTACGAGAATAATATAGAAATTCTAAAAAATAAAGGGACATTTTTTTAAATCATTTTTTAATACTACAAATCATTTATAAATGCATTTTTCTAAAAAAACTCAATTTGAATACAATTCAATTTTAATTTTAAGAACAAGAATATTGCTATATCCAGATCTATGACGGCAGCCCAAACACTTCCAGATAAAGCTGTAGTTTATATAACAACAATTCTTAACATTCGTATCTAAGCTATTTAAAAAAAATGTAGAATCAATTACTGCCCCAGTTTACAAGCTAACTATAACATATTACATATGGTTTATAAAGTTAAATAGTTATTCCGAAAAACCTAACAAATTAAGTCTTACATTTGTACCTAAATTTGTAACTTTATTGCAGTAATATCACTAACCCAACTTATCTCTTTTAAATGTATCACAAGTATTTTCTCGAATCACGATGGTATCCATCCGAAATCATATTTAAAAGTTAACCAAAAGTTGCTTAAATAAGAAAAAAAATTCTAATTTATTATAACGTGATTCTTCCTTCTCGATATTTTCAACTGTTGTAACGCTAACTGTACTTTTAAGTAAATAAAGTGTTAACATCAACAATCATAAAATGTCTGATAGAATACAATTCTATCAGCGGGAGTGTTAACATGCAGCGACTGCGGCAAGGCGCCCGCGCACTACCTGGCCAGCTGCCTCAAACCCCCACCAAGCTTTACGTCTCACCCCGCGACCATTAATCTGTCTCTCTCGCACATACAGTACGAAAGCTCGTCCCAACGCTACAAAAAGTGGTTTTGCTCTGTAGTGTTCTGTGTCACCCGCGCCTGTGTGCGTGAAGTATATTTTTCTGACAGGCAGTACCGCGAAACGGATAGAGCGGAACGTGGATCAACTTATACGGCGGTTAGTACGTTTTAGCCCCGGGCAAGCACTTACCTGTTGGAACGCGTGAACCGCTGCGGCCTTGTGCGCGGGCGCAGCGCAGGTTCGAATGCGACTCAGTTCCACCCCAGACCTCAGCGCGAGTGTGCGCGTTACGTGCACCACGAACGAGGAACGTCGCATGCACGATCCTGTCCAATTAGTGTAGTCGCGAGAAACGAGTTAAGTGGCCGGTTATAGTGAAG
Source organism: Sesia apiformis (assembly GCA_914767545.1). NCBI lineage: Eukaryota > Metazoa > Arthropoda > Insecta > Lepidoptera > Sesiidae > Sesia > Sesia apiformis. Next base: position 7,960,220 of record OU611958.1, read on the forward strand.
TACTCGTGCTGCGAGGCAAAAGCAAATGGACTAACGTGTGCTGTTGATGCGATGATTTTGTGCGACTTTAGTGCTAAAGAATGATAAATAAAACTATGTAAAAAGTTTAAGTGAAGTTCAGTGAAAGGAATGACAATGTGTCCGTCGTGGTTCCCTAGCACCATTTTGGTGTTAAGCGCTGCTTTGACGGCTTGGAGTGCGTCTCTATCGGCAACTACGGGAGCTCGCTATCAAGCTCCCGACGAATGCCGATGGACAACCGACGACGACGGTTCAGGTGTTGCGTTACAATGCCGACTGAGGACGATCAACAGTGAATTAGAAAACACCAATTTCAGTGCAATCCAACCGCACCTAACAGTGAGGTTGCGCCTAGAGTGCAGCGATGCACTCTTCTTTCAAAGCTCACTTGCCCCTGCTAGTTTTCGACAATTAATAGAATTACGAGAACTCACTATTGAATACTGTAAAATCGGAAATCTCTCCGACGGCGCGTTCACGGGCCTTCGTGAACTTAGAAACTTAACAATAAGAACACATAACACAGACTGGTCTGCTATGTCACTTGAAATAACTCCCACCGCATTCTCAAGGGACGTACAAAACCTGGAACGATTGGATCTAAGCGAAAACAATATGTTAGTGTTCCCTGAGGGAGCGCTTTGTACGTTGAGAAATCTGGAATATTTGAATATGACAGGTAATAGGATGAGAGACATCAGTCATTTTCAATTCTCCTCCGCGCATCGCCATCCAACTGAAAAATGCGGAGATAACATATTAGTGTTAGATCTCTCTAGAAATGTAATTGACACTTTACCACCGAATCAACTTTCTGGGTTGAAAAGACTACAAAAACTGTATCTTCAAGGAAATGGGTTGAACTCAATTGCCGATAGAGCTTTAGAAGGCCTGATATCTTTAACAACAATAAGGTTTTCTGACAACCAGCTTACAAGTTTACCGCCGGAACTATTTAGCGACACCAAAGAGCTGAAAGAAATCTACTTAAATAACAACACTATCACTGTACTTGCACCAGGCTTATTCAGTGATCTCTTACAACTTCTTGTTCTTGACTTATCACACAATGAACTGACGTCAGACTGGATAAACAGCTCAACATTTTCCGGACTGAAACGATTGGTGTTTTTGGATTTCTCACACAATAGAGTATCTAAATTAGAAATGGCGCTGTTCAGAGACATACACAACTTGCAAATTCTAAAGATGCAAGACAACTTTATTGAACATGTTCCAGAAAATGTATTCAGCTCCTTGAGCAATTTGCATACATTAATTTTATCAAACAATAGACTAACAAATATTGAAAGCTATGCATTTACTGGGTTGCAAGTATTATCTGTACTTTCCATAGACAGCAATCGCATCTCAAAAATACACCCACATGCTCTACGTAACTGTTCTTCGCTACAAGATTTGCATATCAACGGAAACCGTCTAGAAGAGGTTCCTCTTGCTCTCAAAGAAATACCGCAATTAAAAACACTCGATTTAGGCGAAAATTTAATAGTTAGCATTGAAAATGCATCATTCATGACCATGCAAGAAATGTATGGGCTGAGACTGACAGAAAACAACATTGGAAATATCAGTAAAGGTGTATTCGATAAAATGACATCACTTAAGATTCTAAACTTATCAAGAAATAAAATTCATAAAATTGAAGCTGGTGCATTTGACGCAAATATCAATTTGCAAGCAATAAGACTAGATGGGAATTACTTAACTGACATCGGACACCTTTTTGCAAAGTTACCAAATTTAGTATGGTTAAATATTTCTGACAACCGATTGGAATGGTTCGACTATGCCATGATTCCAACTGGGTTGCAATGGTTGGATATTCATGCCAATAGGATCGCCGAACTTGGGAATTACTTTGAGATTGAATCACAACTATCACTCAGCACTTTCGACGCCAGTTCCAACAGACTAACAGAAATAACTGGAAGCGCAATACCCAATTCAGTGGAAATGTTATATTTGAATGATAATTTGATTTCGAAAGTGCAATCGTATACATTTTTCAAGAAACCCAACTTAACACGAGTGGATTTGTATGGAAACAAAATAACAAGTTTGGATCCGAACTCTCTGAGAATATCGGCAGTGCCACAAGATAAATCAGTTCCAGAGTTCTTTATAGGCGGAAACCCACTAGAATGTGACTGTACAATGGAGTGGTTGCAAAAAATAAATACTGGAAACAGAGCGAGAACACAACCGAAATTAATGGACTTGGACAGCATATATTGCAAATTGCTGTACAATCGTGGAAATACGTACGTGCCTTTAGTCGAAGCTGCGTCGCATCAGTTTCTGTGTAAATACGAATCTCATTGTTTCGCCTTATGTCACTGCTGCGATTTTGATGCCTGTGATTGTAAAATGACTTGTCCCAACAATTGTACTTGTTATCACGACCAATCATGGTCGGCGAATGTTGTTGAGTGTTCTAATGCTGGATATGTTAGCACGTTACCCGAGAGAATACCGATGGATTCCACGCAACTATACCTTGACGGCAACGACATTAAAATGCTCCCCAGTCATGCATTTATAGGCAGAAAAAGATTAAAGATATTATATTTAAACGCATCTTATATTGAAACCATACAAAATAGGACTTTCAATGGCTTAAAGGAACTGGAAATACTGCATTTAGACTACAATAACTTGATTACACTCGAAGGACAGGAATTTGATGGATTGGAGAGTTTACGCGAACTTTACATAAATAATAACAAGATCCGACAGATTGGAAAGGACATGTTCAACCATATGTCACGTCTAAAGATATTGCATGTTCATCACAATAGACTGACTATGCTATCAGTGTGGCAAATAAATTCCGCGCTAACCGCAATAACGCTTTCATATAACCCGTGGTCTTGCGACTGCGAATACACTGAAATGTTCCGCGAGTGGACAAAGAGAGTGAACTCTATAACTGACTTATCAAATATCAAGTGTATTTACTCAAGAGGAAATAATACGGAAACTGTTGTGTACAATGAAAGTGTATTCAGCGATCCAGACTCTGGCTTTAATATTGTGACAGAAAATGGAACTATTTGCACAGGCCTGCCAAGTATAAACAATAGCATCAACGGAAATCTGACAGCTACTAAAACTATAATAACCAACGAAGAAGTGCCTGATTATATCCCACTGCTTATCGCAACTCTTGGTGCGTTCTTCTTAGTGTCAATAGTGAGTATGTTTATATTCATATTCAGACAAGAAATGAGGGTGTGGTTTTATTCCAAATTCGGTGTGAGACTATTCTATAGGACAAGTGACATAGATGACCGAGAAAAAATGTACGACGCCTTTGTGAGCTACAGTTCTAAAGACGAAGCATGGGTCGCCGAGGAGTTAGCACCAATGTTAGAACGCGGCGACCCCTCCTATAAACTGTGCCTGCATTACCGTGACCTCTCTGTGGGCGGGTACGTGTCCGACAACATTATACAGGCCGTGGAGTCATCGCGTCGGACCATCATGGTGCTCAGTGAAAATTTTATAAGATCAGAGTGGTGCCGTTTCGAATTTAAATCTGCGCATCATCAAGTTTTAAGAGACAGACGGAGAAGATTGATAGTGGTGTTGCTAGGTGAAGTGCCTCAAAAGGATCTCGATCCGGACATTAGGTTGTATTTGAAAACGAATACTTATATTCATTCGAACGATAAGTTGTTTTGGGAGAAGCTCAGGTTTGCATTGCCGGACGTACGTAGTTATCAGAGGAACCGTGGGGGGCAGAGTCCTGGAGCGGGTGCGGCTGTGGCGATGCACAGGCATCACCATGCGAGGAATCACCTGGGTTCTTTGCCACCGCCGCCAGTGCACGGCGCCCACCCTGTGCTGCCCCCGCACCCCTCCCACACTCCGCATCAAGCTCCACCACGTGCCTCCCCACGCACCCTCTCTGTTCGTGTATAGTGAAGTGCCCTCATTGACCTAGTGAAGTGATAAAGACTGCATAATGGAGTGAAGTGACTGTTCTGTGTAAAATTGTGTTGGCTAGTCGGTTAACGTATGTATTGTAAATATTTTTAATATCTTAAATATTGTTTGTAATGTAAATAATAATGTTTGACCCTCCATTCATGTCACAAGTGACTAACATTAGATGAGACATTATATGAGAAAAGGGGGCTTATTGTCGGTCCTAGTTTCCCAGATATTGAGACTTTAGTGAAATCTTTAAAAATACATATATATATTTGTATAGCTTTATCTTAAAAATCAGACGTTAGAACACGTTTCTGTTTCAATAGAATCTTGAAACACCGAAATTCAGTTAATCTTTACCAAAGTCAATAGTCCCTCCCTCCCGACCGTAGATCCCTTTTGCTCAGATCACATCGTATGAAGTTCACATATTATGTAACTGTTTATTTTAACAATTTATCATATTTCATGCCATCTGACATAAGTACGGAAATTATTTTGTAGTTTAGGTACCTATTAGCATCTGTAGTGATGTAAATATTAGACAAGTGAGTTAGGCCTATTTGGGCTGTGTTTTGGCAAAATTTGCCGACTACTAAGACAAGGCATCACTGCCTCTATCTGTGATAAAGTTAGATTTAGTTAGCGGTCATTTTAGTGTTCCATCGGATATACCGTGGATGTATTATGTAATTTAGTCATATGTAAAACAAAATATTTATTGTAAAAATGAGAAAATTTTGACTGTCCGAAGGTGATAAAAGAAAATAAAACATTTTTAATTAACACAGATTTTTCTTTACTTAATTAACACTCTGGTTATAAATAAATTATGACACACAATAACATGGACTGATAAGTACATAAACATACGAACCAACCATGAAATCACATCACTTCAAACCACGTAAATAATTAAATATAATACAAATACCTACTAACGGGAAAGTAATCGGTTTAACGTAATGCTCTTGCATTTTAACTTACATTATAAATTCATTATATTAATATACTCTTTCTAATAGTTACTACAACAAGAACAATATAAGTGGGAAGCAATACATAAGTACACTATATATACACTTATTATATTATATACACTTAATTTTATTATACTCCAATATAATATCTACTAGACTATAGTTTCATATAATTATAACTCTACAATAAATAATTGGAATTTGAATAATTAAACTTGTAGTCAAATGCAATGAACAAAAAATTTTATACATAAAGTTGACATACAGACATTCCACTGATAATTATCACATAAATAGGTACATTACAGAATATGGAAAATCACTGAATATAATACATACTATAATAAGTATATAATATTATTATGTTCATAGAATTTCCGTATTTATAGGCCTTATTTTTCTTGCTTAACCAAAACGGAAGCATATTTCTTAGAATTTCTCCGTTCATGAATAAATTGATATTTAAATTATTACAGTCAACATATATTAACAAAACAAAAAATATACTTAATGAACGTCCACTAGGTTTATAGTAGGTAATGATTTAAGATATACACCCAAACAATCAACTTTTGTTACTACATCTACAACTTTTGTAAAAATTGAGAATGTATGTCCACTGAAACAGACACTTAACGGAAGAAACAAATTTACAATATAACAGCCAAATGTAGTGCTGCAATCGTATAATAAAAGTTGATCGGATATATGTGTAAAAGTAGATAGATATATTCTAGATTATTATTAAATAGGTAGTGTTTTACACATTACATATATTATACGAGTACATAGAAAATAACAAAAATTCTTTATCATATTTATATTTTAAATTGTCACATAAAACATATACAGGATTATTTAAAATATAACGAAAACCTCTCGATAATCCATTCCTGACGTCGAAACAATGAATTTGTTCTACAATTTTTTACTATGCTAATGTTATAGAAAGAAATACTACTACCATAACCATAAACAACTCTTTTATCAACCACTCTGCATGAGCCTCCTCGTGCCCTTTGTCTTGTACATGAGGGTTGTATGGTCTTACAATACAGATCTTCAGGGTTTATGGTAAGCGGCTTTGTTCATCTTTGGAAAATAGTTGTAATATTTTTTATAATATGGAGACATTTAATAGTACTCAAACATATTCCACTCTTAACTATATTCACAATATCAAACATATCTCGTTGAATAATTCCTATATAAAAGTACAAAGTTGACTAATCCAGGCAGGTATATCGATGGCATGGCGTTATACTTTCTATACGTGGTTTCATATGGAGCGTAGGCCGTCGACCGCAGTCTTCACTCCGGGAGAACAAGCCTCTAACTCTAAGTAGGTGAGAAACAAGTGTAGGCGCGAATAAAAGGATATCGCGGTTTAAGCCTACCTTAGCGGTCAATCCGGAGAATTAATTTTTTTTGACTATAATATAGTTTGTTCGTTACCCACGTGTGATTTGGAAGATAGTTTTCGCTAAAGTGCGCTAAGTTCATTCATACTTTCTTCTATCCTTCTATCTACATTTAAACCATAGTTCTGAAACAGTTAAGAATGTAATAATTTAACCAGTACCATAAGAAAAACAGAGGTAAATAAATCAAGTGAAAATTATTTTACATATCGATGACACCATCGAATAAACGTGCAAACGAAAATCGTCAACTTTACAGGAAAAAATAAAACGTGAAAAGGTTAAATAAAACTGAAACACTAAAATATATATTAATTTATATTAAACTAGCAAAACCCAGCAGACGTTGTTCTACCATAGAAGTTGATGTGCTGCAACGCCACCTAGTGGCGAGTTACAACAAATTGATAGCTCGAAAATATTCTCCGTGCTCAAATACCTATGTTTACCAATTTTCATGGCGATCGGTTGAACCGTATAGAAGTTGATGTGCTGCAGCGCCATTTAATGGCGAGTTACAACAAAGTGGATAGCATAAAAACCTTCGCCATGAAAAAATACATATATGTGTCAACTTTCATGGTGATCGGTTAAACGGTGTCGAAGTTTATTAATCTCAGACAGATATACCAACATCCATTTTTATATATATATATAGATTTATAACGAAATGAAAAGTAAAAAAATCATCTTTTATATGAATATAATATCAATCATAAAAATTTATTGATTTTTTAGAAATTCGACAAAAACTTATTTTTTTATTCGAGTCAAAAAATCAGCACTAAAATGTCTATGAACGGTTTACATATTTTTCGCGTCAAAAATAAATATTTACCAAATGTAAAACTACATTACACTAATATTGACCGTAAAAAAAGACTTCAAAATATGTAATAATAATAACCATTTACATTGTTATTCGAGTAAAATTTTATAAAGTTCATAATTTAAAACATGTGTTACACTTTTGATTGTGTGAATTCTTAAATGCAAGATTACATTTTCACAAGAATAAACGTGCAAAGTAAGAATACTCAAACTTGCAGACGCAGAAATTGCATCGCCACAGCGGCACCCTCTCCAGAAACCCCCACGGCTCCTCTGATTTCATTTCACATAGCACATTTATACGTGTTTTAAAAATACGTTCAGTGCGTTTAAGAAGTGTGTATAAGAATATTCGTTTGATGTTTGTGTGATGTGTTTCCTTACACTTGAGCCAAACGCGATGTGGAATAACAAAGCGTTGCCTAGCAACCGATGATGCCTAAGTGTTTGGTGTTTGGCTCAATAAGAGGTATTATAATAAATTTAGGTACTATGCGATGCGCGATGATATTTATACGAATATTTTAAAATTATTAATTATTCGCATTTGTTATTTTGCATACGCTCTGAATGTTATTGGTTACGTTCCGTTTTTAGGTTTTTGGTGATAATTTTATTACTTTTCAATAACTGAGCTTACTCTAAAACGAATTATTTACTATTATTATTATATGCGGTAAACAAATTGAATATATTATCTTAATTTGATAAGGGGCACCAAATAAATAGTTTAAATGACCTTTATGTAAAATACTTCATTCGTGAAATATAACGCTTTACGGTAGATTAAATTCAGACGATAACCCGGTTATATTAAAATGTTACTTGAAATGAGTCCATGACTCATTATAATGCATATTGCGCGTCTATTTTACATAGATGCGTTAAACTAAAAATGCACAAATGTTACGTAGACCTAGAATTTTAAAGAAAACTTGCAACGGTAAGGATGTCAATTATCAATTATCAGGAACCTTTTTGATGATTATTATCGAGTTTTTGTTTAGATTATTATTTAAATATGCTGAAAAAATATTCTGTATTTTAAAATCGCAACATATCTTGGACCAATAATAACAATATCACAAAATTAATTTCCTTAAATCCCAATGGTCTGATAACCCTATAAATACATCATGTATTTGTAGGGTTATGATGTATTTATAGGGTTATCAGATATGTATTTATAGTATATATAGTATATGTATTTATGTATTTATAGATAGGGTTATAGGGTTATGGTTTGTTCACAAACATTCTAAAACGAACTCGGCTCAAATATAGAATATAAATTTGAACTGCAATTATTTAAAAATGAAGCACGATAGACTTTAAAGAAAATTAGGGTATGTAATATGAAACTGCATTTTTTCTTTTAATCAGTGTAAAGGGCTTTGTCGCACATGCGATTATGCCGCCCTGGTTAGGTAAACAATCATCTTAGGATGATCTTAGCATAGCTAGTTTGTAAAGAGTTCTAGCTGTGCTTAATAGAGGCTCAGCTAGAACACTGTTACAGTGACCTACATCCATAGACCTACTTACTGATCTACTTCTAAAACCATCGTTGCGGACACACTCCATTAATATGTGACATCGTCAACGGTGTTGCACAATAGATAATTTGCGGTCGTAGATTTTCTCATTAAATGTAAAAACTTATTGCACGGAATGTGTCCGGAACGAAGTCGAAGCGCGATGACAGTATCTTGTCTATTTAAAATCTGATTATCAATCCACGGTGAGCTCAAAGGATGTGGTTGGATCGTTTTGTACCAAATTCCTTTTTCTTGGGACCTCTCATCAAAGTACTCCTTCCAGAGAGAATAGCAATCCTGTTTAATTTTTGGAATAAAATTAGTAACGTAAGGGGAAAAGTTTAGAGGTATTCCATCTGATACTGCTTGCTTGGCTAGTGTATCAGCAGCAGCCATCGATATACTGAATAAGCAGAAAATTATATCGTAATACTCAATAATACGATTTAAAAAAATGCATTATAAAAGACATTTTTAGTCAAAAGTTATTGTATAAAATGACCAAAAATTTGACAAAAATATTTAAACATTAAAATCTAGACATGAAATAAGAATGTCGGGAAAAGTTAATTTAAACTGCATATTTCGCATCTATTTCAATAGATTTTGCAAATTTGTATACGACTGAATTTTTTTTACTTTATACTAGACAGATTTATTATAGTGGTTTTGATTATCTGTCTAGTATCAGTCTAGATACTAGACAGATAATTATAATCAAAAACACTATTCATGTAATATGAAATTTTGAGGTATTGGACTATGCCACGGAGGATTGTTACAGATATGCCTTAATATTTAAAGCAACTCCACTCCATATCAATTATTACATGAGCAGCCATCTCTCCACTGTCGGATATAGGCCGTTTCCAAAGTCCGCTAAGGCCGTATATTGCACTTCATATTGCGATTTTATTAGCGTAGCTCCTACTCATCTTCGAGTAAGTTTCAGACATATCGAAATCGTTTCATTGGTTGCGTTTAGTGTAGCAGTTGGCATGAGTCTGGCAGGACATAATATAACCATGTGATGACATCGCACCTGTCGGCAGACGTTTGCCATTTACAACTATATTTACTAAAGTAGCATCCAGACCTGGAGGTTGCGTCAGTAAATAGAAACAAAATCAAGAGACAATATCTTTGACAATGTTTGCCGGTGGAAACACACGGTAAAACAAATCTTCGTTAATTTGTAAAAACTAAATCATTATCTAACCGAGGGTTCGCATGATTTTAAGTTCATAAAACGAGTTATTACGGTGATTTTAAAGTTTATATATATTAATGTATATATATATATATATTAATGTATATATATATATATATATATATATATATTATATATATATATATATATTATATATATATGTATTATTGTAGAAAGGGGTACAATAATAGGGGTAGAAGATTTCCCACTGATGACGAAGTGACCGGGTTTTCGCCCATTTTTGAGACAAGACTTCTATTTTTATACTGGGATAGAAATGCCGATTAAACGATCCGAAAAGTGTGTTCACATAAATAGACGGAGACTATATTGAAAAATAAAAATAGTTTCATGAACTTGAGTCCTTTTTTGTCAGGCCGGCAACTTTTGGACCTTTGATCGTATATTATGTATTAGTGTATCTAAGTGTGATATATATAATTCTATCTCTACATATAATTCTGTGTGTATTATATGTACTGTTAGTAGTCATTTTTAATGATTGCACGATGCACCGCCGTTCGTATTTCTGTTTAACCAAAGGTTTACTGGCAGAGAATGCCACTAGGCATTAAGTCCGCCTTTTGTACAATGTTTGTTTGTGCACTAAAGTTTAAATAAATGAATAGGTTTGTGCTACAACGTTATATTTGCGGTTGGCGCTACCTAACCGCTTATTGAATAGGTTGATAATGAGCTGCAAAGATGTTTGGATTTGTGCGAACGTACCATTGGCCTAAACGTTTACTAGATGTTTTAATCTAATACAATTTGAGATCTACATTACTAAATCTACTAAAAAGTTTATTTCATTTATTAAAGAGAGTATTATGAGAGTCGAATAAAATCTGAATCTGACGCAGATGGACAAAAGTGCAGATTCCCTCAAGCTGGACAATTTGCATCAAAGCAGTATGTGATAACTAAGAAAATTTACAACAACATGAATAAAACTAGATTAGAACTAAAGTTACTGTTGTATTATAGTATGTAATAAGCTTCACAGCTCCTCGAAGTCCATCCATCTCAGTGGGAGTAATGTTCGTAGCCGCCGCAGGTAATGCATACTGCGGTCAACGGAGATCAGCGCGCTTTGGAAACAACAAGAACAGAGTACTTAGAGTGCCGTATTTGATAGTTTTGTAAGCATAAGATACAATTTGTAAAATAGTTGTATTACCTCTACTTGAAACTAAAGACCACTAACATGATCTGTGTTAGCGTAGATTTAGAATAAATAATGTATAAATAACGTTGCTATTATACTACTAATAAAATAGGAGAGATATTAAAAAATAAATATATTTTTTGGAATCTCTCCTATGTTATTAATTTCATGAAAAACAATAATTTCTAAGATTACTTTACGGATGCTTGTTTTTTATAGAAATATGGTGGCAGAACGGACAGTCAGCACGGTGGTATGCTGTCACCATTGAATGTCTGTCATAAATGCCAACATCTGTCAAAATAACGAAAGTTGACAAGACAGCAAATGCGTTTTGGGAACTTTGGAAACAGGATTAGAAAACAGATGGGGAATAGAATGCACGAATAGAAAATATTGTGAAAAAGGATTTATCTTAGTACTGATTTCCTAATCAGTACTAATATGTGCAGATATTTTGGAAATATGCCAATTCTTTAGTGTTTGTTTACACATTTGTAGGTACAAACTGTAACATGTAAAATATTATTTGAGAACATTGATATGAATATATATATTTTTAAATATAATGTTAGATTTTCTCAAATATTTTCTCAAATCAGACCTTTTTACTACAGCCTATATGCACATTACAAAGAAATGATAGAAATGATCTCGATTGCCAGGTGTATTTAAATATATTTTTTATCTATACTTATAATAAAATCGTAACAGTCGTGTCTGTATATGAAATATGAGACATTATCTAAGAAAAAGGACCTTATTGTCGGCTCTTAAGTTTAGTGAAATTTTAAAAAAATGTTGCTTAAAAATCAGGTGCTACTGCATATTTTTATTTATACAGAACGTTGAAACAACGAAAAGTTTAGTTTCATTTAGTTTAGATCGAAAATTTGAAATAACGAAAATCTCTACAAAAGTCAGTTAAGTCCCAGCGGCGTGTATTGACTATGAAACTTGATAAACCGTAGTGGTCATATATAAGTATCTATAAAAATATTGTTTTTAATCGACCGCAAAATGTGAGAAGCACTAACACTAGCAATGGCCTATGACTGTCCACGCTAGCGTAGGTTTATCGTAGATAAGTATGTGAAGTGCACGCCCATGGTAATCCGATATTAAGGTAGGTGCCTTTGCTCAGAAAATGTCACATTTTTTTTAGAGTAGTTAAAATGAATACTACCTATGATTCAGTCTAAAACATTAATTTCTGAAATGTATGTCTCTCTGTCTGTCTGAATGCACATCACGCAAAGACCATTAAATTACATTAAAACATAAATTCAACATTAACACCATTAGTGAACATTAACCATTTAATACCATTTACGCATTAAGCAGTTAAGACCATATAAAATGTTAATTTCTAAAATGTCTTTCTCTCTGAATGCACATGACTTATAGATTGAAGAATATTAATGAAACATGGCATAATTTCAACTTATTCCCTAAGTTTACATTTGGGATACTTTTTATCCAGATTCCTTACAAACTTCCTGGGGAAACTATCATCAAATACGCGCGTGCAATATCAGATGTCACAAATTCATCACACGGATTTTAATGAAAATAAAGATAAAGTCTCACAGAAGCCTCCTGCAAAATGTATTACATTTCCCATCCCTATTCTATTCCGCTAATGTACAGTAGACCAATGATAATGTGCTCAACATTATCATTGGTCTACTGTACATTAGCTTCCAAATTGAGTTTCAATTGGAGATTTCTAAAACATAAGGGCGATATTCGCTTGTAAATGTAACTTGTCAACTGATTTTATATTCTATATCTGGTTTGAACGCGTATAATAAAGGGATTTGTTTATTCCTACTCAACGTTTCGGCACGGGTTATTAAACAGCTCAATTCCATTCATCCAAAAATGCGCTTCACCTATGAAATGGAACAAGACAGAACTTTGGCTTTCTTAGATGTCAAAATAATGGTTAGAGAAGACGGTTCCTTATCCCACACTGTTTATAGAAAGTCAACAAGCACTGATACATACCTATATGCCTCCTCACATCATCATCCTCGACATCTGCAATCCGTCGTTGTTACATTAAACAACAGAGCGTATGACCTCTGTGACCCTGAACATATAAACACTTGACGTGACCCTGGACGAATTATCACATGTTCAGGAGGTGCTCAAACGGAATGGGTACAAAGCTATTGGAAGACAACCAAACCGCAATCGGAGGGAGAAACTGAGGTTAACAGACCGCCAACATTTATGTCATACGTGAAAGGAGTGACGGACAAAGTTGGAACAGTATTGAGAAAATACTCTAAATACTCCATTAAGACTGTATATACTCCGTTCTACAAACTAGCGGAAAATCTACGCAGGCGTCTATAAGATAGGCGTCTATATTCCGGACTACCCGCCTCTTCAGTCAACTCGTGACCACGGCTGGTGTAACCCATGCCTAAACGTCGAGTAGGAATAAAAGGTAAACAAACGCCTTTATTATACTAGTTCAGACCCGATTTAGAATATAAAATGTGTAGAAAACGCGAAAGTTTAAAAAGTTATATTGTCAATTGATATTTCTTGATATGTCTCTTCTTTCAAACAAATCAAACGCGAAATTGGTCAACATTTTTATGGGCCCACCGTACGTATGTGTTACGGTAGTGAGTGAGATATGCCGAAGTTCATTTAGACCTTATTCCTTTGTCGTATTTTGCTAACTGTCGTTTGATCACGACAGTATTAAACATTGTATATTTAACGGTTAGAGAAACGCTTGTTTGCGCATGGAATTCAACTAGTTCTACAGAACTACAAATATATAAAAAAATATTAACTGCAACTCAGTTGCGCTCGAGAAGCCGAAGAGATAACATCTCTCCGAAAGTGAATGCAGCCCCCACTGAAGATGTCAACCGCAGTTGTTGACGAAACGTTTGGAAGAAAGAAGAGATTCCAGAAGACCGAAAGATTCAATTAATATGGACACCGGCCGAGAAAGCCTACACTCCAACATATAAAAAATACCTTATTAGAATAGGTAGTACAATTACAGACCGGTTTTACATACATACAGTTTACCTTTTTAATAGATTTTTTATCATTTATATTTCAGTGTTTTATTTTTATGTTGTTTACTGTAAAAGTAAAACAAAGCATTTTTTTTTTATAGAGAAGTGGGCGGACGCGCAAGCGGTCCCACGTGATGGTAAGTGTTACCGCCGCCCATGGACACCTGCAACACCAGGGGGTATGCGGGCGCGCCGCCGACCTTGCAAAATCCTATTCACAGCTTAAAAATTACTTAAAATTACTTAATTTAAAGTTAAAATAAATTACTGAAGTAAGGACAGGTTGGTACTCTTTCTGATACAAAGAACCTGATCTAACGTTGCAACAGTTTATAAACTATCGCTGTACTAAATTTCATATTAAAGTCTTTATTATGAGTTTCATTACCTGTCATAATTATACGTTAATTTGAGACATAATTGTATTAAATAACGTATAGCATATTTCAGCCAGAACCTTTATGAATTCAAGGAAATTATTATAAAGTTTATGCGGTGATGTCATAGAAAATATAAGATGAAAAACATTACGTGGAAATATTTGTTAATCTCATCTTCCTCCTTATAATGGGATGAGGTATAATTGGATTATGGGACGAATTGGATTTGAATGAGATTGGATGATAAGATGTGGGAGATGGAATGCGATGGGTAGGGATAAAACATGACTGGGTGGGATATAACGAGATGGAATAGGATGAAATTGTGTGATATGGATGGAGTAAGGTGGGATGGAATTTATAGATAAATAAGATGAATGAGTCCTCACCTGCGCAGTTGCAGGGGTGCGGAGCGCGGCAACGCGGGGATTGCGAGAAGAGTGGACGGTAGTTGCACCTGTGCGCAATCCCCGCATTGCCCTGTCCCGTAAACCTGCCATCACACAAGCGAGGAGTCACCTATCTTGTTTGTATATAGTAGCTATAGCTTTGTCAATAGCTGTGGCACAACTCTCACTTCGAACACGATATGTTTCACAGCAGTATTTTGTGAGAAGGGAGTAATTCAACCGAACGTAAACATTATTTTCTACTTTTATAGAAAGGAGGCGTGCGCGTGTACTATAACTAGACTATAAATATACAACGTGATCTATTTTTAAACAATTTAAAATACAACACATTGTAAATAAGACAGACAATTGTAATAAGATAGACTCGTGCACACTTTCCTAGAAACGAATTTAATCAAGCTATTGTGTGAAGTTTGTGAACATTTCCAGAGAGCTAGTTGATCAAATAATAAGAAACAACAGAGCCCAGTTCCGCGTCACAGGTCGCCTCTCAGTCGTAGAGCCCATAAATTAAACTAGTGAATAACACGGAGGTGAAAAAATAAACGCGACGCCGCGTTGTGTACCACATTAATCAGAGCTCGGAGAAGGCGTAGAGAATTTATTTTACGATTGTTACAGCGCCGTTGAAACGTTAAAAATGCTGTCGGAGTTATATTGAAACATTCGATGCATTGTTCGAGCTGATTGGGCCGATAACGCACCGAGGTTCCGACCTAGTCTCCCCGGCATCTTGTTGATTTTCCAACGTAAACTGTCGGATATAACCCGCCCGCAACTAGTTTCTTTTTTATTAGTACTGGTTTAGTGTAGAGCGGGACGCGACTCCGTATCGATCGTACGATTAAACTCTAAGATATCATAATCACAGGTCTGCGCGTTTATCGAACGTATAATCGGAGAGCGGCAATAAATTTGTCTCATTTTAATATCCTAGAGCGTGTAATGATCTGCCGTAACCGTTCTCGATGTTTGGACTTTAAATCTCATTAGAGGCGGGGAAAAAACGGCACCGCGAGTTGCGCCGCCGCCGCCGCCGCCCTGTACAAAAGAGTTCAACGCGGGGCCGCTAAACTTAATATCTCTCGTTAACATTATGAGACGCAACCTGTTATTTGAGCTGTTATTATGAAACCAAACAATATCACGTGCTGGATTTAAAGTATTCTAAGATGACTCACCGCACTAACCATCTTCATTGAACGCGAAACAATTTTGACGCAAATTATACGCTGTTGTAAGCCACGACGTTAATTAAGTTGCCTACGAAAGATTAATTTGATTATCAGATTCTTATTTCAATTATATTTACAAGCCGTTATTATTTCAAAGTTATTTGTTTTAACTATGTGTTTTGAAAGGTAAGACAAAAAATGTAATTCACTCAACGTATTTTTTTAACATCAACTTAAAATTGTGCCGACAATTTAACTTAGCTATGACTTAAATGAACTTTGGTCAGCTAATAGGAATGTTATTTATATTCAATAGCTAATGCTTTAAAGTATTATCAAATCCTCTAAAAATATTTCACAGACATTTTTAAACACAAAATAAAATCATAGATAACATTTCAGCGTTTTCTACCGCCTGTATAATGGGGAATGTTTTGAAGAGCTGTTCAATTTGATATGCCAACTTCGGGTTTTTACCATGGCACCGTTCATCATCGTCGTGCTGTTCATCTGCACTTCCTTGACATAGAATCGCTGCGCACAGTGCGATCAAAAAGATACTTTATACCGCGAACCCGAAAGTTGTGGAATGAACTGCCAGCTGAGGTATTTCTGTTACGCTACCAAATGGGGCTCTTCAATAGAGCTGTGAACAGGATTCTGTAAGGTCAGCAGCACACCCACAAGTGGTGTTGCAGGTGTACATGGGCGGCGGTGACCACACGCCATTAAGTGGCCCGCCCGTTCGTCTGCCATTCTATAAAAAAAACATGGATACGCCCAGCACAATGTCATCCGTGTAAAAACCTGTCTCAGACGGTCTAGGCTAAATAATATCATTCAATGTTTATTGTTATGTTGACCAATAGGATCACCTATTTGATCTCGAATGCTCCGAGTGGAACGTTTATAGATATGCACTCGGTCCAATAAGTGGGATACAGACAGCGACGATCATCGGTACCGTTGAAACAATCAGTCTCTTGCCATTTGATGATACTCTTTCATTATACTATTCGAAACTTTCTACTTTCTTATGGATTAAAAATAGGAAAGCTAGACGGTACGCCGCCCGGCTACTGCAAATTTCCGAAGAATGTTATCTCAAATAACTGTCGATCTACCCAAACCAAAACACATACTCGTGCATAGCTTTATTTGCAGTTTTTTGAAATAATAAACTGATCGTCTTGAAAACGCAGTTTCCCGGGAAAACTAGGTAATATGGGAGTAACAATTCCGTCTCTGCACCTCGGTGCTTGGTGAAAGCTAATAAAAAAAAAACAAATGAAGACTTTTAGTTGGCGATTATGATAAAGAATAGGATTTAAGAATTGTTTCAGAATTTGTTTTCATGAAAACAATGTTTATGTTTAAACAACGTTTAAAACAGTTTTAAAATCAAATAAAAGAGTCAAATACGGTTGTTTTACACTCGTAACTTAATTTCTCTATTAAGATCTTAACGATCTTCACAATTGTTTAACATTCTTGCTACTTACATTAACAACTGTAATTTGTTTTTACACTAAACTGAAATCATAAAAAAAATTATAAGGAATTTTCACCAATAAAGTCTCAGTAGGAAGTAAACCTTAAACGTAGCCGCTGGTGTGAGGGAGACGCCCAATATTCTATAATGGTTAGAAGTATTTAACGGCGAGATAAAATCTTAACAAAGGCGATTTGGTTAGCCGTCTTGTTTTGGTACTTACGGTACCCACATATGCACCTACCTATACAACAATCTAAAGGAGACACGACTAGCTAAGTAAGGTCTCTAATACCATTATAATTTTAAGGAATGCGACGGCAGTAAGGGGTCATAGTAAAATGGCATTGTTATAAATGTATTGGCTCCGGCTGCGTGCCGGCGAACGTCGGTGCCTCGTCTATGATATGTTAATGATAATTGGTTTCCGAATAGAAAATGTTCTGTTTATGTTACCGTGAACGTTCGGAGGGCAAGTGCCGATAGTAATTTTTAATTCGGGCCATCACAATGTATAATTATTTGATAGGAATTAGTTTCAATTCGATACCTAAATCACAATGTAAGTGGTAATGTTGAATTTAGGATATAAGATTCAGTATTTAAGGTTTGTTTTTATATATACACGTGTACATTCACGTCTCTTTAAAAGCCTCAAGCGTCGTTCATATAACGTCGTCGTTTGTGTATGCTTAAATTTTACATGTGCATTGCAGGCATTATGGTCTACGCTTAAATTCCTGACATAATACACGCGCGGTTGAACTCCGTCATACTGCAATCAAATACCTAATCCGGTGTAAATCTGTATTGTTACCGTTTCTCTCGGGGGAGTGAACACGAGACGCGGCAACGAAGCCAACCTTTTGTCGAGACTGTCACGCTACTCGAAATATTCGAGACGCTCACACTTGGCTTTTACTCATTAATAGCACGTTTTATTTGCTCTTATTTAATTTAGCATTTATTCAATCTGCCCCCGGCGCGATATGTGTTGTGCGTGTTTTCTTATTTCGTTTGCACCTTTTGTGACAGAGCTCATTGAGCGCGAGGTGTCGGGATGTGTTCCCGGCTCGCGGCTCGGTTTACACGTTCAACTCCGGCGCCTTTCATCGCACACAAAGCGTAATTGAATCCCACAGAATCCTACGCAGGCCGTAAGATTTAATAGGGCATTTAAACACTCGCATTGGCCATTGTGCACCGGCTTTGTACGCGATTATTCAGTGCAAACCGCAGAGCGGCTAGCTTTCCACGAAATCACCGTGCATGTGTTAGACTAAGTCTGGGTCGGTATAACCGCGATGTGTGGTTCCACGTTCATTAACATAAAACACTAAACACTAGTTCTACAAATATGCAAAATTGTAATTTCACACAGCAGAAACAATTGAGTGAATTTGAAATATTTTGTAATTGTTTCCGCTGTATTTCTCCGTAGTTCCATATTACAAGAATGTTAACCCCGGTAAACTAGCAAGATTTAATTTAAACGGCTCACAATTGTGCGTAAGTTGCGTCGGCGTACGACGGGCCCGCTAGCGATGATTCCCGTTAGTACTTACATAAACTTAACTGGACGTCAGGACGACTTAGTGGAGGTGCAACAACGAATGGAACTAAATTAAGTATTATAGGTGAGGGCCGGTTTCACATGGGCCTTCGTTCCTAAATCGTTAAGCAGATGAGCGAGAGAGTTGCAACAAATAAACTGAGTTGTTGTAAGAGTATAAATGGGTATGTCAGTCAACATTCATAAAATGGAAAATGTGTCCTAGTAAGTTAGCGATATTCAGCCGACACGCAAATTGCGCCGCGTACGCGACCGTGCATTCGTGTTTTTGATCAGTGAACGTTGCTGTTCTTGGCATTACTCATACTTGCCTTTGAAAAGCTCGTAAAAATTAATATGAAACAATAAAACCATAGGGTCGCTACTAATCTTATTGTTCGTACGGCCTGCAACATTTTATTACGAAATACATTTAAAACATTTATGCTCTCTTCTTCTATAGAGTTTACGGCCATGTAAAATAAATTCAAATGTAATAAACAGTAAACGTCAAACACTACCTACTTATGCATAATATTTATAATCAATTCACTAAGTTTACAATCAATTTACACTCATTTTATTGTTTTAAAATTAAGTTTTTCAAAAAGCGAAGACTTATAAATCGGGTCCATAATATTTAAGCACGACTGCTGTTCTTATGTAACGTTATACTTTTGATATGAAGAAGCTACAAGTGGGCGTTGTATAAATTAACTTGTCGTAAAAGGCAGCGATGGAAAACACATATCCTACTGTTTCTGTGTGCTCACTCGTAAATCTATACGTGGTAGACGAGGGTCGATACGTCAACTATAAAAACGCAATATCGGACATCGATCAGGTGGTACACACAGTCAACAATGGGCCGGCTATTGTGGACTGCTATCTAATCGTAATGAATATAAATTTTCAAATGACATTTACGATCGTGCGCCCCGTGATACTGCATCTCTGTAAACGTGTTAGATGGAGATTTTAATACACGCACACATCGCTGCGATCAACAATAAAATATTCTGGTGTACCATGGTATCAATTTGTAGCATCGGCGGCGTAAAATATCGTTGTAATCTTTATATTCATATTGTTTTAACTAATTCAATTTATAGTGATAATTTTTTGCTGTACATACAACAATACAAATACATATCTGGATGGGGTATATATGTATATGAGTACATATATATGTATGTATTCGAGTGTATATATATACCAATGAGGTCCAAAAGTTACTTTGAGGCCCGACATATATCTAGATGTAAAAAAAAATATTATATGTCATCGTAATTGTCATTTATCCTGCTAATTCATGTATAATTTTCAAGAGTTCAACCTTCGTTAGTTTTGAATTTGATTACTCGACTTTTAGAACAACAGAAGTCGCAAAATGTGAAAAATGTTTAAACTGGAATATCGTTCTGTGATTAAGTTCCTTACAAAGGAAGGTGTTAGCCCGACCGATACCAAATAAAGATTGGATAATGTGTACGGGGATTATTCTCCATCATTTTCCACCGTAAAAGATTAGTGTAAGCAATTTTGTTTACGACGAGAGTCTATTGACGACGAATCTCGCTCCGGTCGACCCGTTAAGGCACTCACTCCAAACAACATCAAATTAGTGGAAGAAGAAATTCTGAGCAACCGACGGCTAAAGACGAAAGAAATGGCAGCAAGGACAGGACTTTCAAAAACTACAGTCCTTAGATTCTTCATGAATATCTTCATATAAATAAAGTTAGTGCGAGGTGGGTGCCAAAACTTCTTTAATGTGTGTAGCGAAGTGAACGAGTAGCGTGCTCTGAGGAACTTTTGGAGGGCTTTCAGAGAAATGGAGTTTCTGGAGTCAATTGTTACTGGGGATGACGCAATGGTTCTTTACTATGATCCCCTTTCCAAAAGGGAGTCGATGGAGTGGCGTCTAGAAAGGCAAATGTGACTCAGTCCATCAAAAAGAGTATGGCTTCGATATTCTGGGATTGTCAAGGAATATTGTTTATAGACAAAGAACGCAATACTCTGTAGTATTGCGTTCTTTGTTTATTAGATATTGTAATAACCTTATGGTGCAATTACGAGAAGCAATCGAGCAGAAACGACGTGGAAATTTAAGCAAAGGTGTGCGGCCGCTTCATGACAATGCATCCGTCCACGCCGCCGCAGTTGCGAAAGCTGCTGTTTCAAAGTGTGTCAAGGAAATTCGCCACCCATCCTATAGTGCTGACTTGACACCTAGTGATTGTTATTTGCTCTCAAAACACAAGGCGAACTTAAGGGGTAGAAGATTTCCCACTGATGACGAAGTGACCGGGTTTTCGCCCATTTTGAAGACAAGACTTCTATTTTTATACTGGGATAGAAATGCCGATTAAACGATCACATAAAAGTGTGTTCACATAAATAGACGGAGACTATATTAAAAAATAAAAATAGTTTCATGAACTTGAGTCCTTTTTTGTCAGACCGGCAACTTTTAGACCTTTCCTCGTATATTATGTATTAGTGTATCTAAGTGTGATATATATAATTCTATCTCTACATATAATTCTATGTGTATTATATGTTGTTTGTAGTCATTTTTTATTGATTGCACGATGCACCGCCCTTCGTATTTCTGTTTCACCAAAGGTTGACTGGCAGAAAATGCCACTAGGCATTAAATCCGCCTTTTGTACAATATTTATACAGAATATAAAATATATTAACTACATAGGATAGAAAATCAATATCAGCAAATATATATAAAAGAACAGAAAAGTCAAATATGTGTGCTGTAGAAGCAGTCAGCGCTTTGCATGTGTGCGTATGAGGTGGATGCGGAACAAGCGTAGTGCGAATGTAATCCACAAAGCGACCCCTAGGAGTAACTATTTTATATATTTATTTTATATGTATTGTAATTTTATTTTTGAAGTATCAAATATATACGACGCAGCCTTATTCTTCAACAAGTCCTGGAAGAAAACTGTGTATTACCCGTAATAATGTTCACGCGTTTTTTACAGTGATCACCATAACGAAATTCACACGGACATGACAGTGTCACCGGCCTAATAATATTCTATTCTAAAAAGTAAAAACGAATAGACAACACGTACACGTGACTTAATGTTATGAAAGCGACAAGTACCGTTCTCGTATATGATTCTACGAGACGACGCGATTTCAAAACGGTTACTGAAAGACAATTACCTTTTATAACAACCACCTTTACATTTAAGGCACGCGAGCGTAATGTCATCGTTACTGTGTACGTATTCTAGGTAAATGATTTTACTTGAAAGTGAGTTTTTCCTTTAGGAAATAATGTTGTTAATAATAGGGGTTAAAGTATGAAATTGGCGTTTTATAGTAATAGATACTTTTAATTGACATAAAATGTTCATGGTGTGAGATTTTCGAGTGAAACTTTTTTCACATGATACCTATGAGGTTCTTATTTCAAAAAATGTGCAACATTCGATTTTCAACTTTAAATTGTTTTTTTTTATTCAGGTTAGACGGGAAAGATGGATACTTCGAAAATCCGAGTAATCTCTGAATACGAGTTCCGACGCGGAACTAACGCGGCAGAAACGACTCGCAATATCAATGCTGCGTTTGGAGAGGAGACTGCTAATGAACGAACCGTGCGTTTTTGGTTTAAACGCTTTCGTAATGGAAAATTCGACTTGAAGAACGAACCACGCGGAAGACCGCCCACACAGGTGAATAACGCTGAATTGAAGGAGATGGTGGAAGCCGATCCGAGTCAAACTACCCAGGAATTAGCGGCATGGTTTAACGTTACCTTACCTACAATATTGACTCATTTGCATCAAATCAATAAGATAAAAAAATATGAAAAATGGGTGCCTCATGATTTGACTGATCTGCAGAAAGAAACGCGTGTTGAAACTTGCGTTGCCTTGTTGAATCGGTACAGAAATGAAGGAATATTGGATCGAATTGTGACATGTGACGAAAAGTGGATTCTTTACGATAACCGAAAGCGAAAAATGCAATGGCTGACCCCAGCTCAAACGCCGCAACAGTGCCCTAAGGCAAAGGTTACCAATAAAAAGGTAATGGTAACTGTTTGGTGGTCTATTCATGGTGTTATTCACTATAGCTTTCTCAGGTCTGGTCAAGCAATAACAGCAGATGTTTACTGTGCCGAACTTCGAACAATGATGGCGAAACTAGCAGTGAAACAGCCCCGACTCGTGAATCGATCTTCACTATTATTGCTCCATGATAATAACGCAAGACCTCACACTGCACGAGAAACCGTTGTAACTCTACAGGAGCTGCAGTTAGAAACCATACGTCATCCTCCGTACTCGCCAGACCTTGCTCCAACGGACTACCATTTTTTTCGTGATTTGGACAATTTTCTACGTGGTAAAAAATTTTCTTCCCAAGAGGCAGTACAAAATGCTTTCACACAGTTTGTCGAATCTACATCCCCAGAGTTCTATCGCAAAGGCATAAATGAACTTTCGATTAGATGGCAACAATGTATAGATAATGAGGGTAAATATTTTGATTAAATAAATATGTTACATTTTAGAAAAAAACTAGTTTTAATTTTTCAGTACAAATCGGCAATTTCATACTTTAACCCCTAATATAAATAGTGTATTCGTGCTGTCTGTAACATTATGCAAGAACAACTATAAAGCAATGGCGTAACGCATTAAAACATTAGGGAATTATAATTAACAGTTTGTTAATCATCTGAGGAAATTAGTCCAGACAAATAATACTCGTAAATAAAAAGGAGAATCCGTGCAAACAGGGCTAAACAGAGCTACCCGACCTTTTGGATGGAATGACGTATAAATTGACTGGACTAAATGATTCAAATGAAAGTCGATACAACAATATATAGAAACAAATATATAGATCAATAAAAAGGCGATAAAAAACCATGTATAACTATAGCGGTTAGCGACTGAAAGAGTTTATAAGACATACAACGATATTATAAAGAGTGCTAGTGACAACTACCAGCTATTCGTTTATACCTAGTTATTGGTTCATTTTATGAACCATAATCATTGTAGAAATCAAAGAGTTCACCATAAATATTGTTAAACATCTGGTTTCATTATTAGCTCAGAAAGGACAAAGGCGCTTACAATGAGTGATTTCGGTTTCATAATCTATTTTAAAACCTACAATTAATGACAACAAATTTTAATATGAGTTTAAAATGGTGGTAGATCACCTTCTTGTATCTACAGAACTTCTTACATTGATATAGATAGACGAACAAAGGATACTTTAGTGTGTAACAAAAAATCCAATCCGCGAAGATAACTATTTTTTTCTTCACTTTTCCTTCAATTTTCTCCCATTTCACTCCTACAGAACATTATGCGGCGACACCGGTCGTTCGAGCGAGTGCATTATTTATCACAATGACAACGTCTGCCATATAATTTGCCATGTACGCGCTCAGCCATTATGCTCTTCGGCAATTCATTGGATATAACGAGGGCCGCGGCTACCACCTATTCTTACACCGGCAGGCACTACAACTAGCAAGTAAAATGTTTTCTTTTAAACTTTGTAAAAGACAGACTTGCTATTTTACGTTATGACTGCTTGCTTATAATTGTAGTTTCGGGCTAAAGAAGAATTCTGTAATGTCTCGACAACTGTTGGTCTGATGATCAAGAACGGGATATAATAATATTTGAAATATGGACTATAGAAACTACGACAATGGTTTTAATATATTTTTCTCCTACTTGCTCGGAAATGGCTTCATTATTTTAAAAAAAGAATACGTCAATCGGTTCTTTTCTGTACGCATGCCTGCAATTTCCAACACGACAATAATAGAGATTGCTGGACAATAGCGAGGTTATTTTTAGTGCACACTAACAGAAATTATGTTTTTTTAGGTACACGATATTTATTATTATAAAGGCTATATGTGCATTTCTTTTCAAAAGTTTAAAAAAGAACAAAGACCGCGCGCAGTCGAATTGGGAGGAATGAAACTTCTGTTTCTTGTATTAATTTGTTTATTGTTTCCTCGCAAGTTAGAGAAAAGTACTATACAAGTCTCGGCCGAAATAGCAATTAACGGCCTCGTTTATTTAAAAAGGACTCGGCTTCGCCTCGTCCTTTTAAAATCACTTCGTACGGACTCGGCTTCTCCTCGTCCTTTCTATATTACTCGGCCGTCAATTGCTTTATTTCGAGCCTGGGCAGTAATGTACTATTAATGAAAATACTTAAAGAGTTGATGTCGCCAAACCACATTTTTTCGGTGTTTACAAAAACTGTAAATCCGGTAGACTAATGTCCCAAGTCATAAAACATTAGGAATTCTAAATCAGAAAAAAAGCACCGTAAACAAGATACATGTGGCGGTCATAATGGTCTCTAGCACGCAATCTCTCATATTTAAACCACCGAAAGGACCCAAAATTAAACATTAATTAGTAGACTTGTGTATGGTAAATCAAACAAATTCTAATTTGCTTATAAGGTTTAATGACATTAAAATTCAATCAGACCTGCGTCGCTAACAAATTAAAAAGAAATTTATACACAATGACGCAATCAGCCTATGAATTGTTATTTTTATCACGTAAATTAATTTGAACGTGTATCTAATTTATGAGCGGAAATTGTTTAAAATAATAATAAATTGCCAATATATCTTGACCAACTTGAAGTGTTATCAAAAATAAAACTAAGAAAGATTAACAACCTCAAACATGAATTAAAAATTCGATAGGAGAAGAACACATAACTTATATGATATAAAACAGGATTATTTGTCAAAAGAAATGAGATTTAAACGAATATGTTTGACATTCCTAACGGCTCAGTACCTGTATGTAACATCATAAATGTAACCAACAAAAAATTAACCAACGTTGAAAAGACATGATAAATTGATGTTAAAATAGTGAACTATGACACACGTTAGGATTCTATGACTGACGCGTGTGTACAACATGCCAAACCGTGCCCTCTCGTCTCGCCGCCGGCCAACTCAACAAAAAGTGACGTCTCATTGATGTATCGAGTAAAAAGAACGCTTCTAGACCGTTAGCTAGTTAACAAAACGATATACGACTATTCATCATGCTACGATGGCTATCTTAATTATAGCCATATGTATTTTAAACAAAAATCTCAATCCCACCATTAGTATCGGTTTACAGATAACCTACACGGACGATTATGACCCTGAGTTCTGAAATTAAGTAGCCGTAGACTCGATAATTATACGACCATAATATTTGCATGCAAATGGCCACATATTTAAAGATAAAACACGAATGAGCATGATGAACGCGTCTAGATATAGCATAGGCTCATTAAGTTTCCTTCACATTAAAAAGATTAAAAGTCCCATAAATGTAATCTAGGTTTTTGTTACAAATGAGATTCCACACTGAGATTTGGTCGAATGTAGACAAACTACCACAAAATTGCGTCGAGAATATCAGTGAAAAAATATTAGTAACAGTAGGGTGACGACATTTACTACGAGACAGGCTTTGGCACCATTAAGCCAGTCGGCTAGCCAATAAGGTGGACACTTGACGTATGCCTTTCCATTAGGTTAGCGGGCAAGAAATACATCACCGCTAGCCTTAATCAAAGACGCGAAGAAACCCGGCAAGATTAATACGTGGACAGAGGGTGGAACACAACGAATTAGGGATTTGATACAAACTGAACGTGCCTACAAATGAACGCGATGACGGTAACAATTCACCCCTCATTTTATATGCCAAAATGGACACACGAAACTATTTTGTCACAGATGTATTTGACTTCTGTAGTAGTTTACCGGTTGTTTACACCCCATCAAGGCGTCACTCGTGAAGTTTATAATAAAATTAAAATATGGACATACTATAATAATAATAATATAGACTAAAATCGATTTCTTTTTAATGTGTATGTTTAATTACATTGAAGCCACAAGGACATATTTTCGAGGCGAAGAACGATGTTGCCTCCAACGCTGCGTCGCACTGAGTTACCCCCTTTTCAAAGAACCCTGCTGGAAAATGTAATGTTCTAACGTGTTTCGGAGGTAGATGGAATTCGCCATAACCCACTCCACCTTATTTCAATGAATGGGGATAGAGGGATGGGGGAAAGCTTTCATCCCATTATACGCACTACTCCCCATCCCACTTCATCCCTTCAAATTATATTTCAATCCGCTGAGTACATAGTATAAGAGAATAAAGGTCCCGTCATATTCCGAATCCACATTTTATCGCTTTCTCCAAAGAAGAGAAATGTAGAAGATTTAAGATGAATTTAATGCGATAAGGAAATCTGCTCGTTCAATTGTACTTCCTGTTCCCCATTCTTCTCAATCCTCTTTTCAAAGTTTCCAAATGTAGGAGGCGCATGTCATTTTCAACTGATGTCATGTATCGCGTATGTTAATGGGCGATTGTATCCACTTATCTCTAAGTGGACTGATTGCTCGTCTGCTCATCTTCTGTCCTTAAAAATATCCGACTTTTCGAAAGGCTATATATGTTTTAATATATGTGTATTTATAACGTGAAGTAATTTTTAATCCCTGATAATATCGTATGATATTATGAGATGCTGATGCTGTTACTTGAAAGATATGAGTAACTTTTCTTAATTACACGACGGCGACGGCGGGCGCGACGGTGGGCGCGTAGAGTTTCAACCAAGTGGCACCGTAACTCGGTCTCATAATTGATTTATCCCAGTCGCCGCAGTCTCGCAAAAAACCGAAACTTTTCTAATAGCAAGGCAGAGACCTACAGAAGGGTTAATTAAAACGAATGGACGGTCATCGGCGGACAGAATGTCGAAGTTTAGCGGATCACCAATTTCAATGCTTTAATATTGTTACAAACTCGACTCCGCGTTTCTTTAATTAAAATTAACGACGCAAAACTCTGACAGTCAAACGAATTATTAGTACAGAAGCAAACTTTTAATTAGTTTGCCTCCTTCCAGCGTTACTTTTGTGCATTTACTTGTCGAAAGTAATTTAAATTAATTTGAATTCTTTCGTAGGGATAAAGGTTCTAGCTTTGTCTTTTTGCCGAGCACAGTAGAATATTTCCCGATATCCTTTGAGGAAGCCGTAAAAATTTATAATTACATTTCTATAAAGGACTTACAAGTGCATATCTTCATTCAAAAAGTCAAATAAAAATAAGAAAGAAACCGTATTTTATAAAATTATAGACACGAATCATTAAATATCAAAAGGTAATCGATGTTTCATCACCGATTTTGTATACAATTTCTTGTTTAGAACGGCTTTAATCGAATTAGATGGAGCAACAGTTAAATTACAAATTTCACGCCGGTAGTCGGATCCGTGACATTTGACAGAATCCGTCACAAAACATTTTCAAATCATGCATGCTTCAAACGTATCAATAAGGTTTAATATGACAATCCCACACAAGAACAAAATGTATAACACCGTGAATAAATTTCATGTAATTATAGACGCGTGGGAGCCAAAATACTTATGAGTAGACGTCTTCGTCTAGAAAATACACAATAGTATTTAACGTTATGTTTATATGTTTAGCATTTTTACATGACAATGTTGGAGATAATGTAAATTACTTACCATTTACACAAATCCAACATAAATAGTCATCACTGTTAATGTTAAGAGTAGGTACTCGTATATTACTCAAAACGAAATGAGTATGACAAAAATGCAAAATTTCAGGACGCCATACGTTGAATTTCAGCGTGTCATCAGACAAGGTTCATATTTTGATTACAAATAAGTTTTATTTTACATAATATGTTACTAACGTAAAAATTGTAACAACATTTTTATTTTTATTATTAGTATCAAAATAATAACCATTCTAGAATTTTTTTTGGCTTTAGCAGTGAATTTGTCCTGTACATCCATTGCATATATTATCTCCCAAACTCTAAAAATTTCAGCACTATTTCCATCTTTAAAAAAGCCAAGTCTTTGTTTACTAATGGAAAACCACAAATGTTGTTGAGAGGATAATCAGAGCTGTCAAAGTGGGTTTCTAAATCTGATTTTATGTCAGCATAGAAATTATCTGTCGGTAAAACCACGATCGCGATATAAGCCGCGAATAAAATCGCGAATTTAATTGATTACACACATAATTTTAATGTGGGATGAGCTTTTGGCAGTACCACCAAAAATCGCAAAATCGAACCCACGGAAGTGAGTCAGAACCCACGAATCCCTACTACTCACATACATAAATATATTTAGATAGTTATCGTAGCGGGATTGGACCACAAAGCTTTATACAAATTAGACTTAAAAGAAGCCGCAGATGGTGATTTTATAATTTGTACAGGGAGCTTGTTCCACAGCCTTACGGCGTGAACCGCAAAGGATTTTGAGTACTTACGGAAGGTGTACATAGGTATAGCTAGCGATAGATTGTCAGCGGAGCGCAAACAAACACTCCTGTCAGCCAGATACGTGAAGTTATCCTTTAGGTAAAGGAGAGGAAGGGCTTAAAAAGGGTATTGAAAAGAAGGGACAGGCCTTCCCTACGGAGCTGGTTAGGAAGCCAATTTAAACGGTTTAAATTGGCTTTCTATCCACATCGTACGCACAGGTTCTGAACTCAAGAACGCACGCTCAAGTTTATTAAGGTGCTCCACAGTAGTGTCAAGGTATGGTACGTCACCGTGGTCCAGTGGAGGTAGTAGAAGAGAAAAGACAATAAATGTATATTCAGAATTTAATATGTCACGTGTTACGTAAATCATCCTATTAGAATTATCTCAGTATATGCATCGGTCCGGATATTCACACCTCGTGAAGCCCCAGGGAGCGTAAAACCGGTCAACTGGCCAGGGTGAGGTGCCTTTTAACACAGTAAACAGTAAGTTAACTTACATAAACGCGCGATGTGCCAGTAACACACACAGACTCATTGTATGTACGTTGCCCTGTGCGCACAGGATCCCCAGAGATCCGATCATGCTGTGAAATCTGTGCCTACGTATAACGCAGGTTTAACACGTTTGTATTAAGTTAGCTCACTTGTTATATATATTATTCTGCTTTTAATTTGACTCTACCTCTGCGCCTACGCGCAACGACGTAAACAAATCGTGAGATGAGATCCATGAATATTAAGCAACCTTCGAAATAATTTCCAGCGCCATCGTCGAGAGAAAGTAAATATTCTCTCCAAATAAACAGGGGAAAAGAAACACTGATTGCTTTGTAAATTGTCAAAACCTTGTCGTATACGAATGAGTGTCGCCTGACACTTGCGTGAGGAATATAAGAACATACGAGTAAGAAGTCTTCTTAATTAAGAAATAAATAGATTTTACACCAATTCAGAAATGACATTGAGAATTGCAGATTTACTTGTAGATACACAGTGGCTATTGATTAAAACAAAACAACTTCATGTCGTGTTTGAAACATGATAAAAACCTAGTGTATTCGATTCTGTCGTAGAAATATGAAAAAGCTTTATTGCTCATAGATGTGATATTTCCAAAACGTAATTAAAAAAATAGACGCGCTTGAATGAAATGTAATCATTTCAACAAAAAGTTCGTAAGTAATAGTTCTAAAACTAGTTGAGTCGACACATAAAGAACACATATCGAACTTGACAAATTGCCTACGCTCCTAATATTCAGACACCTCGGCATTTAAGGAGATGGGGCCGATATCGCCTCGTACATCTACAGTGTGATTAGATGCAGAGATAACTTGATCAACTCGATGCGAGAAATGTACAGCGCTCGTCTAACATCCACTAGTGCTGCACCGAATAGCGTTAAATCATTTTCATTTCTATTTTCAACTGCTGTGCAAGTAACGATATTCAATTTTAACCTTTATTAGTTTTAAAATCTTTAATCGGTAATGTTATCGGGTACAACGTTTCATGACCTAATAATTCGTAATAAACCCCTCCAGGTTAGTTCGTTACCGTGTACGGCACACCACTAATGGGATACTTGGTATCATAAAAGCATATTTACGGTGTTGTAATTTATTTTTATTGAAGTTATTAAGGCACAGCTCTATTTGGAGCAAACTAGTTCATGCTTTCGAATGTACGAATGGCAGAGCGGGCTCGTCTGTCGCACATCAATACGAGAAGCATAATCAATATGTTAATATCAGAGATAAGAAAATCAGATTCCTCTAGCGCTCTGATGCCGACGTGGAACAAGAATACCCTACGTTCTTGGGAGGTACGAACATAAATTAAATTGACATTTCGTTTAAATCTATAGAATCTGATATGTTTTTAGTTAACGCAAACGTCTATGCTATGTAAATAAGACGATTTGGAATCGAAAAGTTTCCAAATATATTTAAATATACTGCGGATATCGTATAGTAAATATACTATTAATTAGAACACTATTACTTAGTGGCCGTAAAGCCTTTGTCCAAGCGACAGATTAAATAAGGGAAAATAATTAAAAACTCAAATGTGTATGCCGTAAAATCGTGATTGGGTTCGAGTGAAAACTCGTTATGTCGATCGTAAAAGTCGACAATAATTAGGCGGGCACAACAGCGAGCACCGATATGAGCTGATTACGAAAGAAATACAGTCGTTGGCTCACTGATTTATTGTGCACTGCCTTGGGTTTCATCGCCTACCCCCACTACCGTCTACGATGTACTATACATCGTACACGTATATACATAATGAAGAGAAATTCTTTACATGTATCTCTTAACTTACGTGTAACTCTTATTTGTACAGTTGAGCGACATTACATAATTTAAGCGTTTCCCTTTATAATACTATCATTTCTACAAATGTATTGCTCTAAAATGTGGTAAAGTCATTATTGGGTCTAAATGTAAAATCTTATACTAGCACTGACACATATTATTTGATCATTTAAAAAGTAGAATTTATAATTACATGGTTGAGTTATTAACTATCAACAATTAGAACTGGTTGCCAGTGAACTGTGTTGGTATTTGTGTTAATTAGCTCATTATTTACACCAAATAAAATCAATGTAATGACTAATTGGAATGTTTGCGGTGTCACTGTGTGGAGTTAGTCAGTTACTTTGACTCAATCATCGCGTATTGGTAATTAACTCGAAGGTGGCAAACGAGCATAAAAGTGGTAAGTGGATACTGTCACCCATAGACATCCGCGATACATGCCAACATTACTCCAAAATGACAAACTTTGACACGCCCCCGGATGCGCTGCCTACCTTTGTTGATGAAAGAATGTATTTGAAGAAAGGGTTGGCGAAATGGGAAGGGATAGGATGGGACTGGGCTCTGGCATATCTCACTCACTACCGAAACACGTGGGAAATGCAACACACTTCAGGGTAGTTTTCTGTGAGAAAGGGGTAACAAGGCCAGTCGAGTGGGCCCCTGTCGGCTGTTGGATTGCAGCGTGCACTCTCCCCCTCCTAACTTATACTAGATTATTATTAAATTAAATATCCAACACAAATCGGTCGATACCTTACTATGTCTTCAATAGTTTACACTCCACGAAGGAACAAAATATCATACATTATGTACGTATGAAAAACGTATACTTCAGATTTGGAAGATTTTTAAATGTTCCGAAATTAACGGCACCTTGTGTGCAAAGTCAGATAAAAATATACAATGTGGATTTAATTTATATTATGTAATAAGTACGAATGTCCACACTTAATTGTCGCTTCAAGCCATTCCAATCGATAAACGATTCGTCAGAGGTGGCAATTACCACCTCGAGTGTTAGATTTACATCTGACTAATAATGACTGTTACATACGTGCCGTGAAATCTGTAAAGCCATTAACCAGTTTGCAAATCAACTCACACGTTAGCAAGTCATTAAACTAGAACTCTCTACGACTAATAAGAAACGCTCTAATAGAAATACCTTCGTTTCAGATACATAGGAACAAGTAGTTACTGTTATAAACAAAGAGAAAAAATAATTGGGCACGTCCCGTAAAAGTCCCAGTTGGCATATAAGGCCCTCTGGCCTAGATTGGATTTGTCGCGTAGATTTGTCAGTCATGGCGCGAGGCACGCGCTTGATCCCGGGGTCATGCGTGCCCTCGTCTCTCTCGCCTCGTTAATACACGCATTTCAATGGCGCTCACAATCTACAATAAGATATAGAACGTAATGTCGATAACGATCATCACCAGCATCATACTATTACATACTCTACAATACGCGCTTATGTGAAATGCAAAACCTTTAATGTCTGTTTATCTCACGTTCATATGGGCGGGACTACAGTTAAACACTTGTCAGATCAGACGTGTTATTAATTACGGCATTAAGATTAAAGTATCGCGACCATAATATACGAGCGACTTAACCGAGTCGCCGCGTCACCAGCGATTGAGATATCGCTAACGCGGAGACATCGTCATGTTCTGAGCCAATATTGAGCCAATGAGACACGCTCATTTCATGGAGAAAAAATACAAGGCATTTTTATATTGTCCATAATATGCAAATTCCAATATAAAGAAGCTCAAAGAAATTGACCGTGAGAGACTGTAAATCGTACAACCGTAAAATAAAAAATGTCGAATTTCTAGTTATAAATGTGTCTTACATAGTTAATTTAATAGTTATTTCCCTTTATATGGCTACTGAAGTAGGGAAAAACGACACCAATTTTAGTGCTACTATACGTCAACCGACATAATTCACGACCCACATGGAGATTCTACAAATAGTAGGAACGTTTTGTTCTTTTGTAGCGCTCTATTGGTGAGGAATAAAAAAGCACGGAGAGGTCACGTCTGTGCTATCAGCGATGGGGCAATAAAAACTAGCAACAAACGCGGACGCCGGCCGCCGTCTCCGTGTGAAGTCACGCGCGCTTATCAGATGAGCTTCTACCAGCCGGCACCCGCGCCACCCGTCACGTCAAATATATGGAACATTAAATGCCACTAATCGTACTTAACAATTTCTATTTAGCACCTAGCGGACCGATAACTGGACACGTAAAAAGTTAATCGTAATTAAAAAAATTGCCACCGGCTAAGATTGAATGCAATAATTATGCAACATTTTATAAATGGCATCCGGTATTACATATAGAAGGAGCGTATGTGTAATCAGGGCAAATGATCAATAACGAAGTAGCGCGGTAAATCGATGAAACGTCAGTTGGGCCGGGTGCCGCCGTTGCTCGTGATCTGATAGATAATACGGCACTAGATAGGTACCCGGTAACTGAACGGTTACACGTAAAGATAGGTGTTTAGCGGCTCTCCAGTAGCCCGGGTTAATCGAGTCAGCGATATCTGAATTATGTCATTAATGTTTCATCACTTGCCTATCCGTGAGGCTAACTGGACTTCGTCAACCCACACATTGATTACGTTGCAACTGGCTGCACAAGATAACAGATATTAAACATTATATGAACTGATTAAAGGAGCACAAAGTGGCCAATTCCTTGTGCCTCAGACTATTTTGTAGTAGCATCGGGGACAGCGTGCGACTGCATCGCCGCATGCCTTCCCATTACCACTCGCGTTCCGAGCGAAGCCCAAAAATTGAGGGACAAATTGGAAATTAAAATTCCTTCTGAGGCATCTCGAATAACCATTGAACAGAACAATGAACATAGTACTTTATTATTTTTTCCTGTTACTCTTTTGAAATAAACAGTGTTTTATGGAGAATTGCTGATAAAGAATTTGCGGTTAAATTTATCGTAGCATAATATTATTTTAATACTCGTACGAGTAAATGTGTAAAATTTTGTTGTCTGTATTATTGAAGTCACACACGCGGTACATCAAAGTTTAAAAAGTGTAAGGATTTTGAACATTCCCTCATACCCGCGCATTAACATCTCAATTATTGATCGCGTGAGCAAATTTATTGCTGGACAGCCAGACGGATAATTTTACAAAGTAAAATAAATACGACATGGCGAGCAAGGCTATAATTAAGAATTAAAGTTGCTCTTGCCGAAATTGTCGCGAAGCCGGAGGACTCTGCTGATTTATAGCACTCGAATATTTTCAGTGAAATTGAAAATGTTAGTAAGAATTTACCGCAGATTATTCGATAAGTGGTGCAACTTAACGTCATAAATTTTACTCCGATACATTTAAGACTATCGGGTCTATTTACCAGAAAAAATAAATATATTTTATCGCAATAATATGTCGATAAATAAAAGGATACTGAAAGAAACCATTGACTATAACTCACACAGCTATATAAATTCCTTTAATTGTTCGGGATGATGCTGTCAAATATAGCGTTCATACACAACACGGAGGTCGAGAAAGTCATAGTGAAGCGCTTGACAAGTTTATGATGCAAAAAGCGCTAGTGTTGTCGCGGCAGGCGAAACGGGGCGCAGTTTTTGTCGAGGCCGTCAAGGATCCGTGTCGCGCGGCGCGCCGACCACTAAGTCCGGCTCCCTCTAATTGGATGTCTACCTGTTGCTTTTCCTTACTATTTTTTTTTGTTCCCGAGTGAATACACTTGGTGATGAGAACTCTACGTGAATGGTTTCGTAATATCCCACTAATCCGTCTTAATGTCTTTGCGTTTCTATTCTACTGAGGCCTTTATAGTAAACACGGCAAAATAGATAAGTTTGCAGGCAACTATTCCTGCTCACTACGTACAATAACACATAAACACAGACAGACAGGGATTTAACCGATTTACTCAATGTTTAACAAAATTTTACAATCGGCTGTCGTAGCTTCCGCAACTCAGTTGATTGAACGTCTAGTCTGTGAACAAAGTCTATTGCATACAAACATATATTTTGCCGTACATATATTTATCACGCATTACGTAGCGTCTTCATTTCACGTGTAAAAAATGAACTGAATGTTTTAAAAATACTCTCTCAAATTGTATCATTTTACTAATCAAGCTTACTCGACAAATTGAGCAGGATATTCGGCCGAGCAACGGCACAGCCACGGTACAGTACGGCCGCACGATGATCGGTGAGTTTTGTTCACTTTTCAATCAGTAATGGCCATTGAAGCGTGTCTCGGTGGAGCGTTCAGGTGCACGGCGAGCCGACGCGTACCGCGATTCTCCACGCGCGCAACCGCGACGTAACGCCGGAAACGTAACGACAAGTTAACAAAAACTGTCTTACATTCATTCATGATTTTTTCCCAGCATTTGTTGCCCGAACAGGTTCCCAATATCTAATCAGACCTCGTTGGCTTAGATTAAATTTATTACAAACCTGTTCGTGTCTGCACCGAGCAAGCATATTCGATACAATGTAAACTGAACAAACAGGAGGTGAATCGCTAAAATTGGAACTATTAAATTAAATAGATATGCCTCTCATAAACTTTAAATTGTCACTTAATTTAAAATTAAAATGCCAAACGTCCTATTTATTGTAAAGTATAAGTAATTGTATTATTTTGGAATTCCAATCCAATCTTTCAGCCTATGTATGACTCACTGCTGCTATATATACTATAGATAGGCCTCTCCCAAAGATCGCCACCACACATGATCTTCTGATCTTCTCATTCAGCCACTGCCTCAGTGTGCTTCTTAGAATGTGGTCTCCACTTGAATGCAGGACTTGAGTTCTTGAGGACTCGTCTACTCCATCAGTTGTCGGCCCTGCGGCAGATATTTGTTCATTATCACTTCAGTTTACATATTACAAGAACTATGTCGGTGACTTAAGTTCCTTGGTGAATCTCATCATTTCGGATCTCGTCTCGCGTAGAAACTCTCAACAACACTCTCTGCATAATTCGCTGAACAATTTTAAATTTATGAATAGGCCTACCGTCTGAGTTCACATTTCTGCACCTCGCGTTATAACTTGTAGGGACTGATTGAAGACTTTCAAATTCAAGCATTGTAGTAAAAATCCCATAGCAAATCATTGCATAACTTAATTACGATGAAATTACATCATTAACAAGTATCACAAAAATTATAACTTAAAAATTTACACACTGCTATTCTCTTGCAGCCCGTCAAGCTTCAAAGAATTGCAACTACATAGGTCACACTGAAAATTTCCGGAACTGGCCATTTACATAAACAATATTTAAAAATTAATTACAATATTTGAAAATGGAACTCTTTGGCTGTAGAATAAGGTTTGTTTCATCTAACAATCATTTATTTATTCATTGTGGCGTCATTTTAAAAATTGCATGTCTGCATTACGATGGATTTAACTCGGGAAAATTTTCGCTGTATGATTATCTACGATTTTAAGTGTAATTTGACAGCTCAGCAGAGCTTCGCTCGGCTTCAAACTGCTTTTGGCGATGAAGCACAAAGCAAGAGGACAATTTATAGCAATAGGTTTGCAGAATTCAAGCGCAGCCGTGTCAATCTCAATGACGAATTTCGTGAAGGTCGCCCGTCCACCGCTGTCAACAACAGAAACATCGATGTTGTGCGCCATATGATCGAAATAGACAGGCATGTGACCTACCATGAGATTCGGGCATCCTTAGGCACAGGCATAAGTCAGATACAATCAATCTTACACAAACATTTGGCTGTGCGAAAGCTGTGCTCGCGGTGGATCCCACACAATTTGACTGAGGCACAAAAGACGGAACGCGTCACTTGGGCAATGCTTACCAGATTCAACGAAGGGGCGTCAAATTTGGTGTGGAACATAGAGACAGGTGACGAAACATGGATTTAGAGCTACGACCCCGAAACAAAGGAGCAATCGAAAATTTGGGTCTTTCAAGATGAGCCGAACCCCACCAAAGTGGCGCGTGTGCAAAGTGCCGCAAAGCAGATGATCGCTTCTTTTTTTAGAAAAACTGGACCCGTGGCTTTGTTGCTTTGGAGAATCGTCGTACCGTGAATGTACCGTAAATGTAGTGGTACCGTACACGACCATTTGCTTGACGGAAGTTATTGACGAACTCCGTAAAAACAACCGTAAACGCCGCATAATCTTGTATCATGCATTTGCAACAATGCCAGCTCTCACACGGTCAAACAGACAAACGACTTTTTCAAGGCGAAAAAGGTAGAACTCATGAGCCATCCTCCATACAGCTCTGACTTGGCACCTTGTGACTTCTTCTTGTTTTCAAAAATTAAGAATCAATTACGCGGTCAACGATTTTCATCGCCAGAAGAGGCTATCGAAGAGTATGAAAAATATCTTTCCGAGGTCACCACGGAGGAGTGGAATAAATGTTATGGAAATTGGTTTATTCGTATGAAAAAGTGTATTGACGCTCAAGGAGAATATTTTGAGAAACAATAAATTGATTTTTGGCCCTTCATTGTAATTTTTTCTTATTCATTCCAGAAACTTTCTGTGGGCCACACACATGTATATGATATGAAATTTTTTCTCGCTTATCGTGGTTCTACATTTTTAGACATCACGACTACGATCAAACAATGTGAAACTAGGTTTATGCTAAAATTACCATTATAGTTATCCAATAATAACTGTATAAGTCGGTTTTGACGATAAGCGGCGGGTGGTTGCACGATCGCCCCCGCAGCTGTGGCCGCCATTGTTTTGACGTGCCATTTGATTTGTGCGCGGGCGCCGCGATCGATCGCCAACGCCAATTTATTGCTCCTCCTAGCCTCTCCAGCGCAGGTATCACCCGCAAATGAGAGAAAACGGTCGCCCTATTTGCGAGGTGATACAAATAACTCGAAACTCGCTAATTTTACTGTAGGTGTTAACTGTTACTATTTTAAGAACATATTAAAATATTTCATAAGCATACTTCCAGGTCTTCTATTTCGTACATACGTACTTAATTTGTTTTCTGTACACTTACAAATCATTCTATCATTCGGAAGTCAGGCTAATATACTAGAATATTTTATCAAAAAACAATGTAATTTGGTTACCATTTTATATCGAGTGTAGGGACACGGTGTTGACACAGTGTACGCAGAACGTGCACGGTGTATTACGTTGTCAGCAATTTGCGGTATAGTGTCACTGTGCACACTGTTCTCGCCAGTCGTCTCCCGTACGCCTCATGAGCTACATACTTTCAATTAATCCTGGTGGTCACTTAATAAAATAGTATAGAGGACAATGGAAGTTATTTATCGCACCTTCTGAAGATATCATTGATCATACACCGAAAATCAAGTACCACCACATCGAGTATAACTTAGTATGAATGTAAAGTACAGAATGTACGTTCAATAATTACAAGGTACAGGTAAATACTGTCGCCACGCATAATGTCTAATAAGCAAAGTGTCCAATACGCAAAGTGTCCAATACGCAACAAGTTCAATACGCATATTGTTCAATTACGCAAACTGTTTAACACGCAAAATGTTCAACGGATAATGTTTAATACGCATAGGTAATATTTTGCGTATTGAACATTTTACTGAACACATGTTGAACATTTTGCGTAATTGAATATCTTCGCAGCTTAAATTATCTTGAACATTATGCTTTATTTAACATTTTGCGTATTGAACATTATGCGTCGCGACAGTAAATACAGGTATCCATAAACGCATGTACCCACTTGCCACCACGTGGACCGCATGTCCATCTGCCACTTACCTACAAAAATATAAGTTAATATACCTACACCTAATTAATATTATACCATTAACATTAATTATTAGAAATACTATTGACCAGTCAAGCGCGGATCAAAGGTCATATGGATTGATAGGCTACTCAATTACAGTTATACCTAAACATAGTGTCCAAAAAGGACCATATTTCCTGTATAATAATTGAAAATACCACATACCAGATACGAGTAGAATTAAGTCATCAAATGAGTAACAACAGTCGTACGTTATAAGGTTGAACACGTAAACTCGCACGAGGCGATAAAGGCTAAACCATAAAACTAGCACTAAAACAGTAAATGAATGTTTGCTACATTCATTATACGCAAAGTCGATGGTGCGACGCCAACGAATGAGCGCAATAAACAATCATTCGATTAGTTAATCCGTTAAGAGCGCAGTAACGCTCAACAACAGCTGCAATAACCGGCGAGCTCTGATTAAAACAACACAAAGAAGTAAAAAATTCATATACGCGACAGATGCGATTGAAAATCGTAAATATCGAGAGCGCACGTGACACAGTACTCTCGTATATAAACATACGATGTCGGGATCCAATTTCGGTGAAATTTAATGTAAATGCATGAATTTTCCCCGTGCCACTCGTACAATCAGTGTCAAGAGCTGACATTTGCATATGCGCTGCTGAAATTTCAGAATAGCTATTCCGTCGAGCTTAACCGAGTTCAAAACTTACCGAGCACAAGACTCGAGGAAATGTTGCGCCAAGGTGGAGGGATGTACCCTCATGTCTGACATAACCGGGGAGCAAGTCAGCACAACCCGCGATATTAAAAAGCATGCATTCTTGCATTCTAAGAGCGAACGTATGCTACGAAATGGCATATGGCTCCTGCAAGCTTTTAGTGGTTATATAAGCAAGAAGTGTACGTTATCTCTTGAGCGGAGCACATGTTATTTAAAAAAATGCACAGGGCTCGCGCTATACTGACTGCACACTTGTGACAGATTTGTTTTAAAAAATAGGGCATGTGTTGGAGCAAATTCAATGTAAAATCTTGGCATCACCCGGCGCAGCTTCAACGCAGCGCAGATCAGATAACAGTACCACCTGTCATTATATCTAGATACTTTATTATGTATAGATAAAATACTGAACGTAAACTTTACATTACAATGCTGGCTTGTAATCACTAAGGTAAAGAACAAAAGTTCTATAACATATTCGTACAATATAACAATCAAAGCACATGTAAAGCAAGTTTGAGAAGCAGTAATAATAATATGATCAATGTTTCCATTTTCAAAATCCTAAATCATATCATATCAAAATCATATCATTTAAAACACATTTCACAAAGACCATTAGTGCATTTTGAAAGTGAAAATAAATTTAGTAAACAATTATTCAGTATTATTATTTAATTTAGTTATAAACTAGTATTCATTTAATTTTATGTGGAAACTGTGTTCATTGATTTTGTTATCTTAAAAGTTAGTTATCTTAAACAGTTGCTAACTCCACACAGCATTTCACTTCCATCAAAGGTCAATCATCTAGTTCGTCGGAAGAGAACTTGTTAACGACCTGAGTAGACTAAGAGCGCCTCCCGAGGCGTCCGCTCGACTGATTGGAACGCCTCGAGACAACGGTTTCGAGGAACCAATCCTAGTTTATGTCCTATTCCGCTAAACTAATTAACCTATCTTGTAAATTTACTGAGATTTATTCGTAATTTATTTTTTATTCATTTTGTTTGTTCGCATTAGTTGAAAACTAGTATTAAGAAAGAACCTACTGATTAGCCGCCGTTTTGTTTGAATGCAAACGTGGAATCTTTGCACTGATTTTAATGTAACATACTTTACCACCCTTATCCCTACTCATTTCCTCAAAATTTCCTCGACACAACTTCAACGTCAATCTATTGATTTTCGTATTTTAAGTAGATAAAAATCTCTTTGATTTGAGAATTTTCCTCAGTCGTGATAGGGAGCCAACTGTCAAACTCAATCTACCTCAGCATTTACCTTGAGTTTGAACTTTGACTTTGTCAGTCCCATTCTTTTAACAATGCGTATAAAAGTCCTGATTTTGAAAATAATGTAGCATACATTGAATACATTTGAAATAATGTAGCAGCTGTGACAATACAAATTTTAATTCATTTTACGTTTTCAATATCACGTTACATTTAGGTTACAAATAACACAGAATATTTGTATACGTCATTGATTTGCGTGTCATTCAAACCGTTGAACTCGTTTAAAAATATAGCGTTTTATTTTTTTGTCATAATGTGAAAACAACTAAATAGAAAAAAGAGACAAAGGAATAAATGATTCCAACAAGTCAAACCAAACATAAATATTTTTATTAATTATTTATTTTTGGTTTAAAAAAAACGTATAAAAAAGAACGGCACCTTCATAAGAGACTTCCATTATAATTTATAAAAAAATAACCTAAACTACTTACTAAACAAGTAGTGTAGCGATAAATATACCTTCAAGTGGTCTATGTACATTTGAACCTGTAATCTCGTGAAAGAGTACTAAAAGTTCCATGTAACTCACATTAACATAAAACGGGACTAGAATTCAACATCTTCTACGAATTGAATGTGCTGGGCTTCTTCACTTGAAATAACTCGATTGCCTTTTATAGACTAGCTTAATAAAGATCATTATTTCTACGAAATGTAACTATTAGCAATGCATGCTGTCAAGGTACATTTCGTTTGCGATCCATGTCTAAATAGATTCTATTTAATAGAGCATTGTCTCCCATAGTAGACTGCAATTCTTCAAAAACACATATCGTAGAAAAACATTTCAGGCAGAAATATTTAATTACCGCACGAACTTCGATTTTCTCCATTACGCTAATATACGCAACGTACAGAAGTCTCTCCTCTTTTATTCTTCACCTGAGCACGGCATCAGTTCCCGACCTGACAATCCTATGATATGCCACTAATATTATAAATGCGAAAGTTTGGATGATTGTTACTCAATCATGTCGAACAGATTTCGTTGAAACTTGCCATCTAGGTAGATTGTAATCCGGATTAGTCACATAGGGTCGACACATGCACGTCGACTACGCGAACGAATTTGCAGCCAATAGCGAGTAAGGATATATAATCTTATGATACTAGTTTGTACATTATATTGTACATATTTGTACCAGATTCGTATCTAATCAATTTACTTTCTAAATAATAAATAATAATAATTTTCCTAAATAATAGTAATAATAAAGTCTAAGATATAAAACATAATATCCATACGCCTCATGTACTACATAACACATTTTGTCGGCGACATGCAAAAATTGCGCATTATTTAACAGCGGTCCATAAAGCGTAGCGACGCATGAGCTGCCCTCATAAATGCTCCAACCTATGTCAAGCGGGATTAAACCAAACATACTAGGATGGCAACAATGTACTGTCGTTCACTAAACGATGAAAGGGGGACGAGCCAAGTTTTTTGTCTGTATTAAGTACTAGAAAATAGGGGCTTCACTTGTGTGACAGTATAAAAGCATGTATACAAAATATGAACTCGATAACGATGAGAGTATCGGACATATCAAAATTGTAAAATATGTGAAAGAGTATGATGTTCAGGAAACCAAGATCATTATACCAAAAATATACGTTGTAGGTTTTCATTACATGAGCAGATATAAATCTAACAGACACTTTTCAGAAATTTTTAGCTATTAGCTATTTTTTAGCTATTTTTTGAAGTTTTTAGCATTTTTATCTGTTTATCTATCACCTCGTTAACAATTAAATGGATTTTAATAATAAATATTTTTAAGATTTTAATACTCAATGAATGGTAAATTAATTAAAGGAAAGGTTGTTATTCTACTTAAGCAGAGTCGCTGGGAAGAGTCAGTACTTTGCAAGCAAATTCATAAAAAGTTGTTCTAAATAAATCGCTTTTGTTAATTAACACAAGCCATAAATATACACAAATATTTATTTAAGCAATTAAACGCCCTCAATCGCGGCAGAGATCGTAAAGATTTCGCATGGAGTCCAAAAATAATTGAAATCTCAGTTATATTGCGTATATAAATATTTATATGCTTTTGCCCCGGCTAAATCTGGTTCGTTTATGATACCTGGCTCAAAATTATTGTATCAGAAAACAATTTGAGTTTCTTTATTTAAGTCCAATTAAAGAGGACGACTCAAACTAACATATTGCAAGTCAGAATGGATACGATTGTGCAGTGCCATTCGCAGTGTACTTTATTCCTAGCAATTGCCTACCAAGACACCATGCGATGGCCGCACAAAGAACGTTTAAATTTTAAACGCGATCGGCATTAATGCGATCAATATAAATGGAAGAAACTATAATGGGTGCATTTATACTACTATTACCGGTTATCAAAGAGCAATTAAAGAGGCAGAGCGCGAACCGAGAGCCGCCGCGCACGCTCGATTTACTTTTGACTTCGATTAATCGTTCTTTTTGTTCGGCACCAATCTCATACATTTGCATAAGAATGTCAGTGTTGTGAGTGTATCGGTAGACAGGTTCAGTACGTACAGATTTTTATTAGTTTTTTTTCTATCGTTAAAATTTAAATAGAAATTCAGATATTAATATTCATATAACAACTTATTTGCGCAAAATAATTTATTGACAGATTCTGCTAGACGTGAAAATAAATACTTAATCAATGACCGAGAGTTTTCATTGAAACTCTCACCTACTTGACAAGGCTTAATGTGCCTGAATAAACATTGTATAAAATGTTATGTATTTATATTAAATGAGGTATTGACGTGCTGACACGTTGATGAGTCACGACACAAGTGATGCGTCGGCGTCGGAGTATAGGGTTTGCGCAACTTGCAGTGTAGACCGACGGGAACTACGTCCGTGCGAACTCGGACTTGAACCTTAACTGGCGGTCAAGTGCAATGTTACCTTTTGAGTGCAAGTTCACATGCTGTGATGAGCATTT
Organism: Sesia apiformis; assembly: GCA_914767545.1. Taxonomy (NCBI): domain Eukaryota; kingdom Metazoa; phylum Arthropoda; class Insecta; order Lepidoptera; family Sesiidae; genus Sesia; species Sesia apiformis. The sequence continues at coordinate 8,004,916 of OU611958.1, forward strand.
GTGTTACGTCGACGATTGTTTTGTGCGGCGCGTGGCCACGTTCCGAATAATATTTAGGGCAAACAACGACTGGTACGTTACATATAACCTTACGACATTTATAAGACATAAATAACTGTTGTTGTATCTATTTATCTCTAGAAGCAAATGCCTGCATTGCAGAGATTGACGGTTGTTCAGATATTGTTGTCGTGGCTCCACATCGCCGCTTCAACATTTTTTAATTTTTATTATTTAACTACCGTCACAAAGTATGGGTAACTTGCCGTTTTTGGTTCTTACCTACTTATTTGTACATAAATCTTGAGTCTAAAAGCAACGGCTGTGTAACTAATAATCAGAGAAATCGAATAAGGCAATACAAACAACCTTTTCGGGTTTTATTTCGACTAAGACTAAAACTCGCAGTGTCTCCAATGTGCTATAAATATTTTTATTCGTATTCAATATACACACAAACATGTTTGGTTATACTTTATTGTTGTCAATATAAATTATACCAAACCATACATCGATCTAGAAAACTATGGAGCACTCGGGTAGACTTAATTCAGTTTTATACTAACACTTTTTATACTAAAAAAGACTAAACTATTTACAGAATTACAGAATTTTATAGTGAAGTAGGCGGACGAGCAAGCGGCCCACATGATGGTAAGTGTTACCGCCGCCCATGGGCACCTGCAACATCAGGAGGTATGCGGATGCACGGTCGACCTTGTAAAATCCTATTCACAGCTTTCTTGAAGAACCCCATATCGTAGCTTAATGGAAATACCTTTTGAGGTAGTTCGTTCCACAGCCTACGAGTTCGCAGTATAAAATTATTTTTGGACCGAATAGTAGATACGCGACACCTGCGTATCGAGGAAATGCGGATGGACCGCACTTCTGTGACGGGAGGTGCGATTGTAGAAACCCGAGGTGGGAATTATATTGAACAGTTCTTCAGAGCATTCCTCATTGTGCAGACGGTAGAACACACAGAGAGACGCAACGTCTCTCCGAATAGTGAGGTATTCTAAACCGCCCGTGAGAGTGGGATCGTCGACAATTCGGACAAGACGTCGTTGGATGGAGTCAAATGGGTCCAATTGATATTTTGGTGCGCCGGCGCAGGTGTGAGCAGTACTCCATATGGGGCCTATCCTGAGCTTTGTAAAGCATTAGGAGCAATAGCATTAGGGGTGAAGTACCGCTCCGTTCTGTTCAGCACACCGAGCTTTTTGAAGGCCATTTTGGCTTTATTTTCCAGATGACCCCTAAATTCGACTTTGCTGGAAATGTCGGCACATTTCCAGTGCAGTACAATTCCTCGTGAATTAACAAGTTTAAATTCATGAGAAAAATTATCGACATGAGGTTCACAAACCGCAATTTTTAGCAGTGAACTACCAGCAGAAGGCACCAGCGAGTTGTTTTTAAGTCATTATCCCGACTATGTTTTTTGGGATCTCCACAATGTACTTAAAACATATATTTCATTCATTGTAGACCCTGCAACTTATGGCCTGCAATGACGTGCGCTATGGACATACTAAGCATGAAAAATTTCGTTATCGAGTCATTACAATACTTCCGTTCGTTGCTCGCCAGAAAGGGTTCGGAATGTGATCGATTGTTCCGGGCGAGGAGACAAGAAGTTAATTAAAGCGGTGCCGGTGACAGTGAGTGCAGGTGTCTATGGGAAGCGCGGCCGTGCGCGTCCGACCAGCACCGCGACCAATCGCCGCTAATTGTAACGATGATCGCGCGAGCATCGACACCGAGATACTATTACTAGTCGGTGGCATTAACTTAACACCTGTAGGTATTTACCTGTTTTAGTGCACATTATAAATTGATACATTACCTTCAACTTTCTATTAGTTTTCGCTTTTAATGCTTCGACAAAAAAAAAACATCGGTACAGGGAAGATGAACAACTCACTCAATATGAAATTGAATTTACTTTTTCTTTTAGCTGTCCCAACTAGCATATCCATGGTATATCCACTATGTACCACATCCCAAAAAAATTATACGAATCAAGTGGCATGACCTTTTATTGTCCTCTGTTGTATCGTCGCACGCCGGCGGGCGAATCACGCTCAGATGGTTAAAGGTATATTAGAGAAGAAGTTAAAGGTATATATTAGGTATATAGAGTATCGGTTGCGAGTGCGAGAAACTGTTGGTCGCTATAACGACACAGTTCTAAAACTACTATAGAACTAAATTGACAATTATGGAGCTACAATAATGTGACTATGTCACTATAGGTATTACAATACAACTGTACCTAATTCTATCCTGTATAGACGTGGTACTAACAGTATGTACCTTTTACAATAGGTACTAATTTTTGCTATTCCTATATAATATAGAACTAGAGACAAATAACATCATAACACTAGTAAGCTTACGCTCATGCTGCTACTCGTATGACCACACGAACGTTTACGGGTGGTGCTAAACAAATCGCCGTAAGTCGTTGTTTATCTCGCTGGTTGAAGAATTGGGCGCGCATCGATTCGCGCCGCCCGTCAATCGTACCCGTGCCGCATACCTAATACACTCCTGGAAATAAACAATCTAGAACAGGACCGATAAAATAGAATAGTTGTAATGTCTTCTTAAATAAACACAAAAAAATTATTTGTTCAAATTGTCAGAACCATTTGATATCAACAATGTTTTATTCAAAACTCATATTAAATTAACCAAAACCTAACTGAACAAAAGATAATAAATCATCGAAATATGAGACTTCTTTGCGCAGGCCGCAAAGTCAACAGCCTGACGAGGCGCATCCGAAGATATAAATCGTAATTATGAGAAACGAAAAAAAATAACACGAATATTACGCGTTATCGGGCACGAATCGATGAGCGAAACCGGAGTGTCGCGCAACTCGTTCCGTCTTGATCAATGTCTTTATAACGAGCATTTGAATATTTAGATAGTGAAGTTAAATATAGTTATTTAAATATATATGTTACCAACTTATTCATGCTAATTTAGTGTTGGTACAATGTCGTTTATTTAACTGGAGGATTATAAATTCGGCGGGAGACCGGAGATGTTCCTTGTAACCGAGACTTGATGTGGCACTCCCCCGATTATGATTATGTTCCATGCACAGCGCGTGGTTGAGATGTATTATTTTACATCTTCAGTTCCGTTACGAACGCAGGTGACTCTTCAATAGATTATTTATTTGAAAATGCGCTACTTTCTTACTTACGCCACCATTATTTAAAAATAAGATTTTTTTATTAATCCACCGACAAAACAATGTAAGCTCTACAAATATTGCTATGTCAAATCCTTGTTATATTCTAAGAAGGATTTGGATGAATATCGGGGAAGGAGGTTTAGTTGAATTGGGTTATTAATTCAAGCAGAGGTTTATATTTCAGGGGATCTTCATACTAACAACGTTAATTAGAAGTAAGTATACATAAGTACGTAGACATTAATTTTATTACTCAATGAGATAAAAATATCGCCAAGAAATATATATATATATGTAGTTGAGTTCGTGTCAATATGTTTATAGTAGTAGGTAGTGTCCAATAGATTGTTGAACAGAACACACGTCTTTCATTGCATAATAAATCCGCATCCGATATTCATCCAAATGAATATCGGGGAAGGAGGTTTAGTTGAATTGGGTTATTAATTCAAGCAGAGGTTTATATTTCAGGGGATCTTCATACTAACAACGTTAATTAGAAGTAAGTATACATAAGTACGTAGACATTAATTTTATTACTCAATGAGATAAAAATATCGCCAAGAAATATATATATATATGTAGTTGAGTTCGTGTCAATATGTTTATAGTAGTAGGTAGTGTCCAATAGATTGTTGAACAGAACACACGTCTTTCATTGCATAATAAACCAATCAAGCGAAACTCGACCTTACGCGAATCAACGTATGTAATTACAAATTCTTAAATATCTTTATATATCTAATAAAATCTGAATAAACTACGAATACAAGTGAATAATAATAGCTGCAATAATCAAATTTAAATATTAGTAACTGTGCCTACGACTTTGTTCGCATGAACTTTAAAGTAGGTCCGTGTAGTTAGTTTATAGCTATGCCGTTTCACTCCATTCAATTACATTACATTTCATCTCACCCAATCCCATCCCGTTCAATTCCGTCCTATCCTATCTCACCCCATCCCATAACCTAATATCATCCCATCGAATAGTGTGTATATCAGAGTGAAGAGGAACATCTCATTTCATACTCTCCCCCATGACAACTTGACAATTATTTCCACAGGAATTTGTAACGGGTCGGAATAAAAAGAATCGTAAAAGTATCGTATAATCGTAATCGTATCGTAATACTCGTAAATTGATCCAGAACATAAACTATCATATTAGTACTAAATTTCATAAAAATCAATTCAGTAATGTTTTTGTGTGACATCTGATATTGCACATTGCGGCCTTGATGATGATTCCCTTGGAAACTTTATAATAGATCTGGATAAGAATTACCCTGCCACTGGTATTACCCTGGCACATGAACTAGAATTAGGTCTAAGTGACTATAAAATCTGTCCGGTGGTTTTTGCGTGAGGCAGGTCAGACAGACAGACAAAAATTCCACAAATTGTTGTTTTGATGTCTGTATAATTCGTACTTTACAATGCAATGACATTTTCAAAAAATATATCATATGCAGATACGGATCTATTACGATTACAAACAACAACCACATCCTACGTAATTAGAATGAGCAGTAAAATGCCTACAATATCAGTATTTATTAAATTTACAATCATAATATGAGGATCTCATTAGGCATAGGGATTCAAACACATCTTTCGACGCATCCGCTAACACACTAAGATCAATGGACCGTCCGGGGGCGTCTGTGGGTGGAACGTTTCATTAGCTATCATAATATAAAAAGAAGTTCAAACTGATTAGTTCCTCGGACGACTTACGTACATTTTATAACTCAAACATTTATAATTTTATAAATGTATAAATATACAAGAATTCTTTAGGAAACGTATATTAAAACAATCTAATTCCGACGTTAAACGTTCTTGTTATTGAATCCGAACAGCTACCTCGTAAACAAAACAAACAGTGGACACCCACTACGCACGCGTGACATGTGTATAGGACAATCCCACGTGACAGAGAAATAACAAGATATATAAAAATAAATTGAGCGAAAGCGTACATCCATAAATTGATATCGCGCGACGCCGAGTGAGTAATGCATAGGCGATGCACTGAGAATGGTATAATGGTAGGAGACACACGAATTACCCAGTAGCGGTCGGTTATCTGATAATAAATATTATAGTCCATTCTTTTAAGCGGAGCGGTCATTAATCCAGCGGTCGATCGCGCGCGTATCGTCTTACGGGCCGCATTGTTGCTCCCAACAGTTGTTCCTATTTATCAAGACGCCAGTAATATTGTTCTGGCGTACACAAAGAGCTCGCACGCTCCGACGCGATGCCGTACAACGCCGAAGCCTTTGTCTCTTGACAAGTGACATCGGTATTAGTGAAATATTAATTTAAGATAATCACGAAGCTAAAAAACATGTTCACTCCCTTTTTAGGCGTGTCAGTGCTTCGAACAACATAAATCGTGAACATATGGGTTCCTTATTTCCAACACCATGAGTCACAATTATGATGTACGTACACAGCAACTTTGGGTTAGTAACGGATTAATGTTATTTTGTTGGCAATCTAATCCACATCTTGTTATCGACAATTTACCGTTAGTACGTATTCCTGGCTTTGAGACTATGTGAGCAGTATTAGAGTCACGGATTCGTCAAAGTCGAAATGATTTGCATATAAATTACTTTCGTCGATGCGTAAATCCACGTGTTGCTCGGCGAGAATAGAGATTAATGTGGTAGGTGTCTACGCCAGCCGGGTGACAGACAAGTTAAGCTGACATCCGTCAACGGCGCAGCCCCTAATCGCCGGATCGAAGATCGATGCTAAGCCACGCTTATTGAACTCCTCCACGGATTTCGATCAGCCCAACGCGTTCCAAGTCCATCGGTCGCCACGTTCCTAAAAAACACTATTGAACCGGTTATCACTTCAAAATCTGACAGTATTCGGGTCGTTAGACTTCCACGTATGTACTTAGTGGTAATACTGTAATAAGGCAATACGAAAGCGTTTCGGTACTTGAGCCGGTGCTTCTTATCGCGCCCGTTCTTCACGTAGTTGAAGAACAAACGACGTACATTTCATTTACGAGAAAGTCGGCATCAAATCAACATCGCAGCGAGGACTCGATCGATGTTTGTTCGATTGCACGTTCTTGGAAACCCCTCGAGATTCCCCTAGGCATTGTCTGGGCGATCATGAAATTTTACGACAGCTACTGACCCGCGCGTACCACTAGCTTTAGGACCTGTACGCAATTATTGTAAAATCGAGACGCTTAATCCAGCGTCCTTAGCACAGCGGTGCGCTGCCGCTGGCTAAATACTTTATCAAGTCCTTTTCAGTAGCCTTTTTTAACTGCGAATTACCTTACCAACGGCGGTGTTTAAGTTAATGATAAGCCGAGAGGTAATTGAAGTTTTCTTTACTTCGTGTCAGACTAATCCTTGTGAAAGTTTGAAGATATAATCACTCTTCTACTGCTAATCGTTTGTATTAGTGATGGATAATGAAATACTGTATTAAAATTGATACGCTATTATTCACATACAATTTTATTTACAAATATGTATTTCCTAAGTATCTATGTAAATTCCAAAATAATAATTAAATAGCAGAAAATCAATACTTAACAAATCCATACTTGAAAATACCAACAATTACATAGATGTTTTAAATAGATATTTGTAAAAATAGATATTAAAGACAATTTATCAATCAAATGTTGAAAGTCCGCTGAGGCAGTGAGACGAGAGCATACCGGTTTGCATTCACGGAGAAGCGCGGTATGTGAAGTGCCTGCAACTAGTCATTACTGCATGAGAGGCTCGCAATTCTCTGTTTAAGTAATTCGACGACAGCACCGGCGCTCGGAAATGGTAGCATATAAATAGGGGCAAATTGTGTTTGTAGTAGGGGCGAGGCGGGGTAGGCAGCCGCGAGGGCGAGCGAGGAGCCGCTTCGTATTTATTCTATTTGCAGAACGTGCTCCGCCGCCGCGGCCGTTGTTTGACGATGCAAATTTATCGCGACGTTTAATAAAACTCGCACCGACCTCATTGATCCGAATACGTTACTTATTACTACCCATTCCGCTCCGACAGTCCGGTGTAACAGACTACCGCGACTACAAAATCATTTATTTAATTACACAAATTATTGTAAATCGATACCGTTCCAGTTACGAATTTATCACCGTGCTTGTTTCGATGGCATTTCTAGTAGAAAGATAAAATACTGTTATTCACGAGGCACGCGTGTAAATACTTATGATAACACATCTCTATGAATAATTGTAACAGTGCTACAAACGCAAACAACCAAGGAAATGATCTCAAACGAACATTATAAGAAGTAAGAATGCCCATAGCGAGCGCCCATAAACTGCTAGCAACAGTCGTTTGATCCGATAAAGACTCACATCGGGGGCTCGAGCGCCTTGCAGATATCGACATATTCGACTCCTACCTCCATCGTGAAACAATGAAGCTCGTTTGAATTGATTACCGTGTTGCGGCGCCACAGTACACATTTTTTGCAGCATAAAGAGCTTGTTTGTAAAAATAGCAATTTTCTTGCCGCTACACCTCCTTATTCGAACATGCTTTCTCGCTTCCCGAGCAAAAACTCAAGTGAGGTTGATAAAGTTAGCTGCTCAGTTTTACATACCGCTACCACCCGCTGTGAGGACGCGCCTTCACGCTAACCATAGCGAACGTATGCGCATAACAGTGCCAGTTAAAGTTCTAATTTGTCTAACAAAAATCTCATCATGTCACCATTAGAATCATTATCTTAATTCTACACGCTAGTTATCTGTCACAATACTAAATAAAATATAAAATACTCGGTCTGTCATGCATAATTTTGATTGTCTGGGCAATTAATTGCTGCTCGCAAATATGCAACATGAAATTAAGCATATGTATTCTGTTACAGTTTAGTAGAGACTAGTATCGCGAAGCAACTTGCTTAACTTGTTTGCCAAACGAAACAAGAGCTCCTCCGTTGCCTGCAGTCGAGGTACAAACTATTATAGCGCAAAGTGTAGTGCAGCCTCTCAAGTGTGGATCTCGACGCCACCACTTCACTTTGCCCTCTTATAAGCGAGATGGACGCGTTTACCTCTGGCACGGCTTCGCGCAAATTGATGGTTTCACCTCGTTCCATGCAAAACGATCGTGGTATCCCTCTCGCACCCTGCGCCTGACAACGCGGTAATCATTGCTTTTGAAACGAGAATAAAACGACACTCAGTTCAAAGTATATACGGACGGCGCAGAAAAAAGAAAACGCCGCGGTATTACTTTAAGATAAATAGCTCGCCGAGTTTTACTTGCCCTTTGCTCGAAACTGTTCTTTTTTACAACGTTCCATTTCTGCTTTAGTAATCTAAGTTCGGGATCAATTTAGTGGAAATCATAACCAGTTAGTTGCATCAGTATTACGCATACGCCAAGTCTTATTGATTAAATGTGGCGTTATTAATTAACTGTTGTACGTAAACGGTCATGTTCTTCATCGTATTAAAAGGAAAAACTTTTGACCTGCATAAACTGAACGACACGCATACATTTATAAGACGATAACAAAATGTATGTGATAATGATAATAAACCCGTGTCGGCAGTGTTTCGTGAGCACAAAGCGCATCTCATTTTCGGCAGCAAAGACAAAAGCGGTAATTACAACTGTTAACGGTTATACACTCGCTCGTATGAAGTCAACTTTATACGGCATTACGTGCATGGCAATGTACGGTTTTACGAGCAAAGATTATAATTGTATGTAGTAAAAACAAAACGTAGGACAAGTAAGCGTATGTCTCACTCGTTCATTGCTACGGTTTATGTTGTAGTAACAAAGAATTGGTTCTGTTTTTATCGCCATTCTCGGGAGTGGAGAAAATCAAGTCTCCTTTATGTTCTATTCTCAAATAGTCTTAAAATTTCCGTTAAAATTTACAACAACTAATTAATTTTCTTTTCTTTGTTGAGGTACAGTACATGACACCCACATGTCAAAATGGTTTGTGAGCAATCTTGTATATTTAGAAAACTCTGGCTATTGTACAACTCTGTATAAACCAGGGATTTTCCACTACCTCCCGTGTATAGTTACAATTACAGTATCCCCCGAGTGCCATAAAACTTCGTCCCTCACAATCATAAGCCCTTAAAGAAAGATTATATCATTGTTTAGAAGTTCATGTACTTGTGCATGCAAATATTTTATTCATTCTTTATTTAACAACTTTATTTTCTTTTGACTCAATTGGGCTTCGGATTTCCTCATTCCAATTTTCATGAAAATTAGCAGTTTAAAATTGTATTTATGTGACTACAAAACAACTGGATATATAGTTTTCGCATTTAGGTAATTATTTATTAATTGTAGTCATTATGTTAAAGAGAACAGTGAGAGAATATAGAAAAGGAGTTGAAGCGTTACCGAGGCGGACAACACAATGCTATGAACATGGGCAACTCATATCCTTTCAATTATCTACTTCTTGGCTGTATCGCACCTAGATGGTAACGTAAATTTCTAAGATTTCTCAAACAGTAAATTAAACAGCACAAATGACTAAGCATCTCTAGATCTAAGAAATTTCTTGCTGATAAAAACTGTTGATATTTCCAGTTCTGACGTCCATACATAGCGAGTCAATGCGACAATAATGGAATTCCTTTACGTAGCGCTCCTGGCTCGGTAGCCGTGTCCGCACTACGTACCTAATGCGGAGGTCGTGTTCTCACGTCGACACCTCACCACTGTATAGACTATTTTTCTTTTGTGGTAAGCGCGTGAGTCTCCATCAGTCTCGCGACAAGTGCGACACGTGACTTAGGACTCGTACATAGTAATGTGGGTTACACACTGTGTACTGCATCGTCACGCTACCCCGCAAAATATAAAGAGTCTATTTCATTCCAATACAGTGGATGGCTTAAATTCCCTACGACACATTATCTTTTTATTCTTCATATTCATCAATATTGTGCCGTCAGGTGTGGTCAGAGCAATTTAACAAGTGATAAGTGTCTGCATCATAGTAGACGAAATATAAATTGGCACAAAATGTATTTTAGACCCTAATATTTTCACAATCGTCACCTACACAAGCGACGTCTCTAGCGGACATGTAGAAAAACTTAAAAGTTCATACAGAAAAACACTTGACGCGCCTGCGATAGTAACCTTTACAAATGATCAAAACCTACAATCGTATCTGGTTGCAAGCATATTATTTCAGACAGCTGCTCGCGCTGTGATTGAGCAAGTAGGCGTTAGCAAACGCCGGGAAACACGCTGCATGGAGACCAATGTGAACGCAGCCTCAGTGACCGTTTGTATCCGTCGTGTTACAATGATGGATAGTTCAAAACAGAAATGGTCAAATACCTATAGTGGACACTGGCTCATAAGCGATAAAAATTTCTAAAAATGCATGTACAGCTATGAAATTCTACCTCAATATTGTGTTTCATAGCCACGTTCCTCTTATTATATAAAAAAATACAAATCATTTTTGTTACGATTTTTAAGAAAAACGAAAAGAGATTTACTAAAAAAGATATCAATTTGTGTACGGGTCTGTGTTGCCCGTACTGGGGATACGCTGGGTTGTGAAGAAAATACAAGAACCACTCTTGAGACTTACTCGTATATTGGACGATTTCCAATATTGTTGCTACTAATTGTTGACTGTACTGGTTGAACTGAATGTGTTTTTTTTTTTTTCGGAATGTCTAAATTCTTGGGCCCTAGTGGCCCTTCAAGAGTCACCGGTCATGTTTAATTTAGGGCAAGCGCAGAAGGCGCTCAGCCAGGAACAAAATGTGTGTTGCAACGAGCCTACGGGTAAACCGGCGGAAGGAACGGACCTCAGCTTAGGGCCTTGCATGGGCGGGATACCGCGGGATCGCAAGTCGGTGAGAAGCGCCCAGGCACGTGCCGATACCTGGTAGAAGTGTTGGCTGAGGGCTGGTGTGTGTTGACGGTGTAGCGAGGGGGACGTCCAAGTCTCCGCCGGCGCGACGGTGTGTCTGTGTAGTCTGTGAGTGTGGTGTAAGAACTGCATTAGCAGCAGTGATTGGGTCGTCAGGGACGTCTAAGACGTACCGTGGACGACGGTAGCGGGCAGGGGCACTCCTATCTGGAAGATAGGTGAGGGAGGTAACGATCAGGGGGTTAGGATGATGCGGAATCGCGTCATAGTAACGACGGGCGGAACGCACGAATCTATTTTGGAGGATGAACTGAATATGCTGAAATCGGCCCTATTAATATTTCAAAACTTTGCTACGCAGCTAGACGTTATTGCTCAGCGTTTCGGTAACACGCTACCTAAATGTTCATGGATGACGATGTAGCGTGTTCTGCATGTTATACAACTTGTCGAATCGTGTAATATTAACGTGTTGTGTAACGTGAATGTACATACTTTGTTTTTCCGGGTTACAACTATAACGCCTCCCTCAGATATCTCACAAATTATACAATTTTAAAGATAAATAACAAACAAAAACGAAAATATCATAGAAACAATTACAAATCGTAAATAAGTATCTAATCCCATAGGGATAACTATTTTAGGCCACTATTTTGTAATCTTTTAAACCGTAATTCATAATTGCAGTTCAAATCGAAAATATAATTTATGATATACCAAATTTATCACGTACGTATCATATATTTTTGCTGCCGGGTAACATTGTCATTTGCCAGTAACATAGACTTATTGACTTTATTACATTATTACATTGACTAAAAATGTAAGAGTATTGTTGGTTCCAGACTTTAGATAATGTTTGGCCACCTTGACGAGGACGTCCCCCTCACGTGAACACACACCGGCTTTCAGCCAATACTTTTACCAAGTATCAGCACGTGCCTGGGCACTTCTATCCGACTCGCGATCCCGCGGTACCCTCGCACAGGAACGCCCTAAGCAGAGGTCTGTTTCTTCCGGCGGTCTACCGGTGAGGGAGCCCTTAGGCTCGATTCTGCACACACTATTTGCTCCTGACTGAGCGTCTTCTGCGCTCGCCCTAAACCATACATATCCGGTGACTCTTGAAAGGCCATTAGGGCCATAAGAATTTAGCCATTGCGAAAAAAAAATACCGTCTGTCCCTGTCACAAAAGTGCGGTGCATCCGCATTTCCTGGATACGGAGGTGTCGCGACCTGTACGGTTCAATTTTTTTTTTTGCCTCGAACCCGTCGTGGACTATGGAACGAACTGCCTCAAGAAAACAAGTTTTTCCCTTATATTACGACATGAGGTTTTCCAAAAAGCTGTGAATAGGATTCTGCAAGGCCGGCAGTGCACCCACATACTTCCCGGTGTTACAGGTGTCCATCGGTGGCGGTAGCCACTTACCATCATGTGGGCCGCTTGCCCATTTGCCTCTTTTATATGAAAAAATACATTCGCATACATATATAAACTACAACAAAAACAACTTAGTACTTAGTACTAATCTTACCTACTTAGTCGTCACCTGACTAGTCGGTTCTATCAGGGTTATTTTACGGTATCTCATTTTATATAACTACCCTCTCAGTCAGACATGTAGCCAATAAAACTGTCGCGGGTGACATGAGCGTTGAGCCCACCTTATCCCCGCGCTAATCCCGCCCGAGGGAAAGTAACCTATTTAAATAGTTTTAACCGTGGGGCCTTTGAAGGGTTAATTTCTACATACAAACTTTGCGGTTTGATACCCAATAAACAAGGTTAAGTCTATTTTATTTTGATCAGCCAATAGGCAGAAATAAAATCACTTCGTCGCCGTCGACCAGTTTGAACTATCTACAACGGAATTATATGTCCAAGTAAAAAGTGTACAGATCTCGGCTTCGAATTTGCGAGATACATTTTTCTGAAGTTGGGTGAAAAAACGACAATTGGCAATTTTACAGGTATAATAATAATTTATAAAAATTATTGTATTAACGTAGCATATAGGCCAACAGTAATTATAAAATGTCTTTTTTGCATTAAAACGAATTATAAATATATTTTTTTTGTTAAATAAAATATATTTTATTATCACGGGAAGGCGTAATTGATTACCGCGTGACGTCACATTACAAAATTTTTTCAGCGTTGTGTATTTCTCTACTCTGAAAGTTAGATTTGATAATTGATTTTATTAATTGTTCTTGATATATATATATATTATATATAAAATGGAATGTGATTTTATTAAAGCTTTTATTAAACCAAGCTTAACGTGGTACAAAAGTCGGCACACTGTTTACACTGTCACACACATGCACACCAACACACGCACGCACCCATATATTTTTTTATCTTTAGTTTTTCACTTATAGCCGTTCGTACACACTTCGCTTCATTCCCTCCCTTTCACACACACACACACTGCAACACTGACAGCTAGCGTATACCTTCCCTAAATTTTAAAATTAATATGTGTAATATAACATAGTATAATCTGTTATTGGCAATAAGTTTTATGTATATATGTCAGTTACTTATCTCTCTGTTTTGCTGTAGATTCATGTTGACAAATAAATATATAATCAATACGTAATACATAAAGGTGATATTGCAAATTTGCTGAAAGTAGATTCATGAAGTAGATGTAGATGATTCGAAAGTAGATTTCATATGAGGACCCCAGAGGTCAAGGGGTCTAAGTGACATCATCTACCTTTTATTACCTATAAATGTAACACAGGTGATTTTAATAATCTATTGTTAGTACTAATTAGAAGCAAATGGCCAAAGTGTTGGCCTAAAATGGTCAAAACAAAAAAAAAAAAACTTTCCCTCTTACAAAATTTTGTTGACTTTTGGTTCAATTATCTCAAAACATAAATTTTGTCACTTAGACCCCTTTACCTCTGGGGTCCTCATATATGATTGCAAATTGTTTGCAAGCAATCTGGACTTTTGCTCAGCTGAGATCAAAAACGTGAAAACAAAAACGTGTAAGTATATAAAACAAATACTTTAATTCTATATTTATTAAAATGAAATGTAAATATTTCCTTGCCTACTTTATATAACCAAACGCTTAATTTCATGCATACAACAGGGTAGTGTATTTGGATTTCAATAAAAGGTACAAAGAAAAAAATAGTTAATTCGTTGTTTTGTAATTAATATCGGTTATTTATATGTAGGCAATGATACTATATAAAAAAGAGGTAGATATGTTACAAGTGCGCGCTTCGTGAAGACTCGAAAACGACCCAATTGGAACATCTTGTGTTTAGTCTGCATCCTCCCGCGTCAAGCTGATCAGGCGTGGCGGCGACTAGTGTCAGACGTATTAAAAAAAATATAAAGTCAATAAATCTCAAGGAATCTCATATCACATGTATGTATGCACTATATTTCCATATTTCATTAATATTCTAATTTAAAATGCCGGTACGAAAATAAAAAGAGATAGTAAAACATTTTGCTATTTGAGCGATAAGGACGCGTGCGCTACGAACATAGATTAAAGTACAGATGCGAACATCGTAGGCATTAAAGTCATCATTAGGTACTCCACTGTTCTGATTTTTTTTCATACTTTCTTTTAGTTATATTTCTATCAATCAGCCCGTCATAATCCATTCGTGTACTTAGTATTATAAATGTTTGAAAGTAAAATATTAGTTATGAGTAGTTTATTTATGCCAGTAATAAAATAAGTAGGTACCTACTACCTACTCAATTTATTTATGTATAATATTTCATTATTTTATTTTCTCATTTATTCTTAAACTCATTTTGTATATTTTTACATATTAATATAAAAAAACATTTGGAAATAGAAAAAATAGGTACCCACCGACATCGGATACAGGGTCCACGGTGTCGGCGGTTAGGGCTTCAGAGTGTGGAACTTTCTCACTATGCGTGCCGGTGCTGTGCGTTATTATAATTGTTCTTTTTTATTTTGTGTGCTTTTTTATTTTATTAAGCATATGAAAACAAAATATGAGTAAAGAGATATCGTAAATATCGACGATAGTGCCGCGCCGTGGCAATAGGGAAGTTACTTATTTATTAACTGTTTTTTTAAGGTTTCCTACTAATGAAGTCCGACTTCAAGAGTGGATCGCAATTGTGCGTGACCAGAGACAGGAACCATACTGGATGCCTTCAAAAAGCAGTAGAATTTGTAGCAATCATTTTAAATCTAATGAAAAATATACTTCGAACAAAGGTCGAATGCTACTTAAAAAAAATGCTCTTCCTGTTACAAAGGTATACTTAGTTAAACTTCTTTTTTTTATTACTTGGCCTACGGATTCTCCTAAACTTTTCTCGCACGTTCGATGTCACACCAGTAGTAATAATACCAGTTTAGACCAATTTTGCTTTGTACGACACTAACCTACTAAGAGCGTAAACTGTATAAAGTCATCCCTAATGTACCTATCTCATTTCACTGCTATTGAGTTTGTTCAGCACTAGATGGTATGACGTACCTACAGCTAGATTTTATTTTATTTTTTACTTTCCAAGAATGCCTAAATCGGAATATTCAAATCTCCCCGTCAAGTCTAGACAACGTCAGCATACCGGACATGGAAGAAATCTTAGAATCACCGCGAAAAGCGGCTCTTAAAAAACGCGTGTGTAAATTAATATTGAAACAAAAACTTTTACAGAAAAGAAATAAAATACTTACTCAACAAAATAAAAGACTCAAGAAAAAAGTTGCCCGAACAACAGTGATATTAAAAGATTTGAAAAAAAAAGGATTACATTTCAGTTGATTAAACTACACGACAAGATCTTCAACGTCACTTATTATGAATTTATACATGATATTTGTTGGAATCCAGTTACATAAATAAGATTGAAACATTAGTTGCCATCAAAAGAATAATAGGCACTAAACTCATTTTAGTGAGCTTTGTCCCTTCTTTCTCATAATTTTGTTACTCTATAGTGATTTTGACTTGACCAATGACGATTGGCAGATTCATTAACGTTTAGTTACATTTCGCGCGAAGGTACAATACTAGCTGTCTCCTTTTTTTGTTTAAATTTTAATTATGCTATCTTTTTCAAATCACTTGACGATGTATTGGAGTGTAAGATAAATAAAAAATGCGTGTGTGTGTGTTGCCGCTGTGCACGGAACACTTCTTTCGGTTGATTTGTGAGGCTATAACATATCTATTGTTTATAATATCATTGTATGTAGGTGTAACATTTAGGCAATATATTGAATATCAGTATTCCTGTATATCCTGGGGTCTCGTCGTGTTAACTGTAATCACTGTACTGCACACGTTTTATTACGACAATGACGTCATTTTTAACAATTTCCAAAGAAAAAATATATTCCTCTAAACCTTCAAATTGAAAAGAAGAATAGAAAAACTCTCAGAATAGAAGTTGTTGTATAGTGATTTGACGTCATATACGCAAGATATCACGTGACCGACTGTTTTTCCGCGAAATTAAAACTAATAATGAAAAGCCTACTCTTTAAATTGAATCTTGTTTCTTTTAAAAAACAAGTTTGTTTGCATGTATTAAAATACTTTGTCAAAAATTGCCAAATAACCAATTCCTAAATGCAACGCACCTAAATGTGAGAATCTTCGTTATATGACGTTCCTAACTCTCATGTTTTAGGTAACAAAATTTATATATTATATACATAACAATTTATATGATTTGTACTAAACACCGAAATGCGGGACCTTTTTTACAAACATACGTTATTTATACTTGTGTACCTATTTTTTTATTTGATTGTATGTATTATAATGAGTAAGTTAAGAGTGAATTTGTGAGAAATGTGTTACTTTTTTATAATAAATCCCTACCCTACGTAACTACAAAGTAGAACTGTGATTTTTAGATTTTTAAGTTTTAACTTTGTTTTTTTTTTTCCCATGTCTGCATCAATTCTAGTTCCTAAAACTTATAACTCCAATACCGTCTATCGGAAGCCATTTTTCTTATAATCATTATATATATCCTTATATATAGGTACTTACACATTTTGTATATTCCATTTGACTTCCTACTCCCAACGATATCACATTTCCCCATAACGGCCGTTATATTCCCTATTTTCTGTCCTTCCCAATTGTGTGACCTGCTTGCCCGTTTGCCTCTATTCCTGTAAAAAAATCTTGTTCGAAATTTACTCGTAAATTCTAAAAATAGAAGGCATATCCAACGACGTGTCAACGTTAGCAATTCGTTAATAATTGACTGACGTCCATTAGTGGCAGTAACCACTTACCAACCAGGTGGACTTATATTTAATGTGGTTGCTGAGATCTCGGTAAACGTCCATTACGATTAAAGGCCGGCCTTACAAATCGTTATAATTTCTTTAATTTCCTTTTACAGATTTTCAGGATCACATTTACAATTTTTTTTCAACGTTTACTAAATGCTGACATAATTCGTTTATCGATATCCAGGTATGGCCCGCAATCGAAAGGCACATCAAAACTTAGGCACAATTCGTCTGAAAATCTGCTATGTTATAAATGGATCGCAGTTAAAGTAAAAATGTAGTAAGTTTCAATATTACAAACTTAGAAGTAGCAGAAAGTTAACATACGTATTTATTGTTATACGCTGTAAATGTACATTTCTCTAACAACAAAGCGGTGTGCCGTAATAAAATGAATTAAATGTAAAATAAATCTGGAATCCGAATGGGTCACGACCGCGGTGTAAGAGGTTCCCTTAACAAAGGGTGTTGGTGTCAGGTGGTTCGCGTGACCACGGGGAATCCTTCTCGCTCATTTAGACGATCGGCTTACGCCGGCATTCCTTGTGATTGCGGCGGTTTATTAGACCGCTGAATCAACAGACCTCACTGACAGACATTGTACAAATTCACTCTCACTTCATAAGGTATCCTATTTAAGCAAGGCATTGTACCTTTTTACTAATTAGGAAGAAAATTAGAAAGTCAGAGCATAAAGTTTAAACTGAATTTACCTTATCCTAAATTTAAATACTACGGTTTCATTTACTAATAATTCTACTTACAAATTTACACAATAATTCTAATATTTCAATTTGATTGTTTATATGTTAAATTAGAGTAGCGCTACTGGAATGTTTAGTTTAGTTGATTTCACGAAGGTGCAGTGAAACTGCCGATAAAAGCTGCTAACATAAATGATGTTTAGACAATAAACTCTAATATTTATGATACCTGGGAAAACAATTATTAAAAATTAGAACATGACCTTTTCGGTAAATTATTAACACTAATATTTCCCAACATTGGGACTCGACAAGAAAATTAAATTAAACACGCACGAACTGGCCACAAAGATAATGAAAGCTTGATCTAAAGACACAGGCGGCTGCGCAAATTATCATCTGGTTGACTTCACGTTTACGCAAGACAATAACCAAACAGCTGGGCCGATGTGCAATAGGTACCCCTGCCCCCCCTGACCACTGATCATAATCCAGATAATACACCAGCTCTGGCAAGCATTCGGGTTCGTAGGCCGAGAGGCGCACGACTGCTATCGAAAGTGAATTGTCGTGCCGGTAACCGACATGTCGCCTAACATTAGTAGTTGCTCGCTCGCCGTGACTAGACTTAACGCAATGAAACATTAAGGAGGCAATCATAAGCGACCTTATGATTTCCATTCAACGACTTCGACATTACACGCTGCCATTTCAAACTATCCATTAAAGGATTTCAATAGCCTAAGCATAGGTACAGATTAGAGCGTGAATCCAGTGCCATCGTGACAAAATAATTTTAAGCTTCCCAATTGACCAAGCGTAGCATGTTATTTAGTCAACCAATAAATCTATTCGAGTGGAATGATCACGATCGCATTATTCGAGACCTGAGTCTTGGTGAAAAGTGTTCGGGCACAGGTTAAGCGCAATATTTACATTATCAATTGTATGTCATCAGCGTCTTCGAAACGATGTTTTCACTGCGCCCGCCGTGTTACCTTTCGAAAGCGTTGACTCATAAACAAAGCGACCTCTGAACTTAATAACAATGTGAAGCGGGCGTGCGAAACGGGAGATGCACCCAGTGACTTGGAATATTTCTTTCGAGGCTCAATACAGATAGAAAACAGTGTATCAGCGTCATATAAAGCACGTAATATAATACTATTCCCGTATAAATAATTTCAAAGTCCTTCATTGTATCTTTTCTGGAATCATGTAAATTATAAGGATGAAATAAGAAAATAAAATACTCGTAGAATGTATGGACAGACTATGTAAAAATATGTTAGTTTACGGCGTAACTAGGAGAAAAGAAGAAAAAGAAAATGAAGGTACATCAAGAGGTTAACCTACTTTATCTGGGATTCAAAACCAGAAGAATGGTAGAAGACAAAACCACGTCACACGCTTGGTATGAAAAGCGTTTCATACTGTGTTCGGAGCTCATCGTGCGTCGCTAACTCCATGACGCATTATAATTTAGCTTTCCATACAAATAGCAAATCGTGGTCGTTCGCAGTGATCGCTCACTCAGATAATGACTCTGTACAGACTTTATTATCATTATTCCGCCTAAAATGTGATTGTTCCACTAACATGGAAGTGAAATATTGTGAGAATTCCATATCAGCCTGTATCATGAGAAACTTCTAAGGAAATAAATAAATATTCTTAAAAGGAAATAGCTATAATTTAAAGTTAAAATAATTTTTAAATTAATTTGACAGTTTTGTGGGTCCCTTAATGAGACAAGGACGCCAAGTTTATTGACAATAGAAGATATTGTTGCAATTATCTGATATCATGGAACTCGTGACTCACCAGAGGTCACTGTGTAATTCGACATTTAAAGAACCTTGTTCTATGTGTATTGTTTTAACTTACGAGGCTTGTTTACAACAATCGTAAGTAGTACAATATGTGAAAGTAAAGTTCATGCAATAAAAACAAAATAACTATAATGGATTAATGATTTCAACAAAACGAAATACGTGTTTTCATGGCTAATGACGTTGATAAACTTTCTTTTTTGTTTGTGACGTTGCATCGAATTTACAAGTTGTGTAACTCGAATAGCGTTACGCTCTGGATGGATATAACGCGATTATTAACGTTCTGACGAGGAATATTAGATCACAATCGACTACTTATCACCGGGCTGTCGCGAGTCGCGAGTTGACCCCAATGTCGCGTCATCCGCAAGCCTTGTTGCATAGATAAGCTTGTAGAAACTGCTCTGACATGAAAAAAAACAAAATGGACCTTACGTTTACATTATTGTAACATTGTAAAACTCCTCTATCTTGTACGCGCAGCAACAGTGTAGTGATCCAGTTTACAATAATGCTGTACCTAGCTAGCATTTCACAAACGGCAATCTGATGCACTTTGGACTTGGGGAATCGGCACAGTACGTGCAGCTATTGAGTAAGCCTCTAAGCCGGCGCACTAGGGTGTACCAAAGAGGAAATGTTTGCACACCAAAGCACGATTTACTCGTCTGTTGTTATTGAGACAAGTATTTATTAATAATTAGAATCCATAATAGCAATAAAATAATAACTTTTAAAGCGATAAAAAGGAAATAAATTGTAAATATGTAATAATTTTAATTCTTTGATGTTATTTAACAAAAGTTTTACGCAAATGTTCTGCAACGCGGGATGTAATTAATTGAAAATTAATTTAAAAACAAAAAATATAATTAACTACAAGTCGTAACTAGAGCTTAACAGAAAATTTAATTAAACACAGCCACCAATGCTGCATTTACAATATCCACTGCTGGACATGGGCCTCCTCACGAACATTGTCTTGTGCATCAGGGATGGATGGCCTTAAAACGCCACGCTCTGGCAAAACGGGTTGGCAAGTCCACTCTCCGGGGGCCTCCAGATAGATCGAGAGTGGGTGAGCAGGCGGTTGCAATGTCGGAACTTTAGAAGTGGTGTTGCTCCTCAGCGTTTGTGATAGTTGCTTTGTGATCCCTTAGTCGCCTTTACGACACCCGCGGGAAATTAAACGCTACCACAGCTAAAACATAATTATATACGACTCTCTTTCATAATATTTAAATCCAGAAATATGATGACCACAAAGGAACTAAATTTATTTAAATATAATATAAGTAATAATAATATTGTTCGTTAACGATTTACATATTTATTACATAATAATTAGAATTGGTTTATTCAAATGGAAATAAAACTTTTATAAGATTATGATATTCCATTAGACGTTCTGTGTGAAGAAAAGTTATTATTATGATAAATAAAAGACAATTTTTATTGATATATTAGCACTGATTGTCATATATTTATTTCTTGTTAATCCTTATTTAATACTATGTCTGGTTACGTACAAAAATGTTGAATATTCTCAATTTAATTTTGTTTAAAGCTTTTACTGAGACATCTATTTTTTTATTATGATTAAAATATCTCTTAGACAGGAAGAGAATATTCGAATTGCCCGGGAGTGATAAAATGCCAATCTGGGAGTATCCACTAATCATGAATCAGTTTCCCCACCTGTGCCATATATCAGATGCAACTAGTGCCCGTGGACGCGGGTAATAGGTACCTCATTAATTTGTTGCCGACCGTACAAACTGTTCGACTCGCTACCGTGTGCGACCGGCCATAAGTTATTTATGTCCGCGATACCATATCAAGAGTACGCTGCTGCGTTTCTAGCGTAACTTATCGAAACGCTCAAATAAGATAATTCTGTGGTGTGTCCTGGAAACAATATAAAATTTATTGTATTGCATGGTGGTGGAAATATCTATCATTTCCTTTAGAAATGTATGAGCACCTTCTGTTTGATATGGGTGTTGTTTTGCGTTTTGCACATATTTTATCATGTAAATAGGGTCTGAAAGCGTATAAAAAACTTATTTGTTTACCTTTTATTTCTACTCGATGTTTCAGCACGGGTTACACAAGTCTTGGTCACGAGTTAACTGAAGAGGCGAGTCCAGGATGGGAGCTGTGAGCAGTTTTATCAACTACCCACATTTGATCTTCACATTCGAAAAGGCTGCCTCACGCTACACTAACAATGTCCGCGCATGTATTACAAATTGAAAGGTTTAAATTTTGTTAATCACTGGATTCCACGTCGACGACAGTTTATATCCATCTTCCTCGTTGAAATTTTTATATTTCTTAATTTCAATCGCTTCTCGTACAAACCAGGGATAATAGTGACGTTCAGTGGAGAGGATTTTTGGAGTGCAGAGTTATGTCCAGTGATTAATCTGCGTTGAGAAAGTGTTCAGCTATTGCCGATTTAGTAGTTTGGCGGTTTCTTACAGCTGCGATGTGTTCCTTGACCCATTCCGCAACTGTACGATTAGTTTGGCTTATACTATATAAGAACTACCACAGCTGCAGTCTATTTTGTAGACATCTGGTGTCTGGTAGGGTCCTTGAGTGTGCGTAGATTTTCCGCTAGTTTCGAGTTGAATTAACCTCCTCTAAGGTCTGGACTACGAGAGCTGTTCTGTCCACTGCAGTCAGGACTTTTCTTCAAAGCTTTCTCTTCAAAGTGTTCCATCCAGATATTGGTAATAACTGGTGCCACAGGACTACCCATAGCGTCAGTATTGATCTCGAGATATAGGAATAATATAGGAAGTAATTGCCTTCGATACAGTGTTGCAGTAAAGCAATATAATCAGCAGACAATTTATTACAAGCCAACCATCTTTTATCACATCAAGACACTCCGTAAGAGGAACATTGGTAAACAACGACTCTACGTCAAAACTCACCAATATTTCGTGTGGTTCCAGATTTATTTCGTCTTTATTTTATGGCGAGAATCTTTCGCAAAGAATGACGTTCTAGCCACCAATGGTTATAATATTAAAGAAATATGTTTGACCAGGTCATATGTGGGTGAACCAATCTGACTAACTATCGGGCGCAAAGGCACATTGGGATTATGATTTGTCGGTAGGTCATACAACGTTGTCGGTTTATAAAGATAACTGAACACATCCTCAGTGAATAGGTCCCGGTGGTTTTTTATTACTTACACTGCGTATGCGTCGCGTCACTCTCGCTGTCGGGCTATATGACACTAGTTCAAACACATTCGTGTTTGTCAACAAATTCTGTATCTTATCATGATACTCTCTTGTATTTATCACCACACAGTAGCGTTTCCCTTATCGGCCTTAAGCACCAATATTTCCCTATTTATGTGTAGCGTATTCAGTGTTCGACGCTACTCTGTGGTGACATTATTAGTGTAGTGTGTGTCGCAGCCTTTTCGAATGTGAAGATTAACTGTGGGTAGTTGATTAAACTGCTTGCAGCTTCCATCCTGGACTACCCGCCTCTTCCGTCTACTCATGACCACGGCTGGTGTAACTCGTGCCGAAACGTCGAGTAGAAATAAAACGTAAAAAAAATACCTGTGTTATACGCGTTCAGACCCAATTTACATTATAAAATATACGAACTTTTAGCTTTCATAAAAAAATATATCATTTAGTATTTTTTGGCAAATTTACCTATTTGTAAAGACGAAAAATAAAGCTGAAAAGTTAATGAGTGGCAACAACTCTACATAAATGCGTGACCACCAACAATTCCCAATTCACGAATTAACAACACAAACACTTTCCCACAACCTAGGAAACGAATTTAAACGGCGACTGTAATAGAAACAAAACGCTTTCAAAATTAAATAAACACGCATAGCTGTACGTCCTGGCCAGTTCAGTATAATTCGATAATTTACAAGACACAGGGCAGCGCGGGCGCCTTGGGCTTGTTAATCAAATTCTCATGAAATTCGGCGGCAGCCCGCGATCGTATCTCAAGCACGCTATCCATCACGCGGCGCTAGTCACGCAACCACGGCACTCACTAATTATTTCTCCCTAACAGAGACAATTTGTCATTAATTGTAAAACATCTCCGACAAACAGACGTTTAACTGATAAGCGATCTTGCTAAATGAACCGAACAAATTACGTAACAGCCTTTTCCCGTAAATAAAGAGCTGAAGGCGTCGTTACTACTTTGATATTCAATATCTAGCAGGTGCACAATCTCATCTTCGTTATTGAAATTGACAAGCGATCACAGCAACATTAGCGGTCACTCGGCTCCAAATGAATAAATTAAGATAAAAGGGGAGTAACGATTCTCCACTTCAATTACGGCAACCCACACAATGATTAGACGTTTCACCAGCAGCGCCGGCCGCCGCTCCAACACTACACAACTTAAATTATTAAGTGCTAGCTTTGTTATACATACATTCAACTCGACATGGATTAATGGAATAAAATTCCCAGCTTTTTTATATTTGATCGCCTTCATTCCTTGTCAACATTCTAACTCCCGGATTAAGTGCAGTCGTTTATCTGAGCATTTACGTCGTACGAAGTTGCTCTTTTATGGGCTATTTTGTGGTGGTGTAGCGTTTTATTTAGGTTACCTGGGTCAGTTTATACGACGCATGCCGGAGACTCCACCGTAGATGGATTCCCTGACTTAGCCAACGCTCCCGCTGGATTGATGGCTGCAATATTTCATCTAACCGATGAGATCAACTTTCTATGTACATGAAAAGTTGTTTATATTACGCTCATTAGAATGCCAAGCGCTGGCACAATACAATTGAAAATTCAAAATATAGATAACAGTGTTATGAGTCGGACACGTTGTGGGTAAACGAATAAAAGGAACTAGTTGTTCGTTATCTCGACCAGAAGACGACCTTCAACTTGGCTCGACCTGAATACAGAGTAGCGTAATAACAAGAGACACTGTGAGGTAAATGTTGGACGCTTTCGTATGCAAAAAGCGTTAGGTGTTAGCCGCCGCGGTTGTACGGGCCGAACATTAAACAAGCGGTTGCGAGCTAAAATAGAAATGGGTTGTTTGAGTAGGGTTCTTTCGCGAACGTAATTGTACTCGAACGTGTCTTGTTAGCGAATGCCTTATGCAAATGTAGACCGGCGGCGTTAGACAGTGGTACCACCTCCAACTTCAATGCGAAACATCTTAACTAATAGTTAGTCAGTGTCTTAATTCTTCTTTAGGAAAATGTTATTACTTTAGATTATTGTGACTAAGACAGATGTTATAAACTCGCAATGTGATTTGTAAGTTAAAATTAACAATCTTATTTAATGCCGGGACTATAAAATTCATCATGGTGTTTGAGCTGTCACTGTTTAAATTATTACAAAGCATTAATAAAAATACTTGACGTATACTGCAAAAACCTCGAACGTAATAAAAGAAATATATGTAATATATTTTTTAAAGGGGGTGAAGGAAAGCCGGAGTGCTTCCCGGATGATAAGTGATCACCGCCGCCCATAAACATAAGCAACGTCGGGAAAGAGCTGATGCGATGCCAACCTTGTAGAATCCTATTCATAAATAATTATATTCAATAAAATATTCTAATTACTATTTTTGCAAGTAGCCATTAATAATAATTATACTTACAAAATTTATACTTACAAGTTAATGCAAGTATTCTAAAGAAAGTCTTACCTACTATCAGGATATCTACCTTATTGGTACAAATTTTTCGAGTATGGTTTTATTACTATAATAAATTTAATAATTAATATGAATTAAATTTTTTTTGTCAAATCGGTGACATAACGATGAATGTCCGATGTATATGAAATGATGTATATAACGATGTTTCAAGAAATAACTTCCTTGAAATGTTTCCACAATCCTGAACCCGAGGATTATGGAACAACTTACCTCCTCAGGGTTTCCGCTGCGTTACGATATGGAGTTCTTCAAGAGAGCTGTAAATAGACAGTTACAGAGTAGGCAGCGCGTCTGTAATCCTCGTGGTATTGCAGGCGTCCATAGGCGACTTGCCGCTGCTTGTTGCAGTAACACTTTTTTGTAGGCAAACCTTAACATCAAAGCAGACGACAACATGCACCATTTCGTAGTTATATTGTTGGAAGTTGTACCGAAAACCAATAAGCAGAAAACTGCGCTCCAGACTCCGTGCAAGTAAGAACAGTGACATTTTCACACGTGTAACATAACATGTATGGTATGGTAACATGATAGAAACAAAATTTTAAGAAATTTTTAGGAGTAATTATGTTGTTTAAGTTATTATTTTTTACACGAAACGCCAATTTGCGAGAGCATTTTATATACTTTTTAATTACATTTTATTGAAACATCTACAGAATTAATGTTATTGATAACAATTTTCATCAAGTCATACTCTCACGTGTCTATTGTAGGAGTACGAGTATATTGTATTCATTAGTAAATTGAATTAAACGTCACACCTTCAATAACCACTTGTCTCGGTTTTATATCAACCAATTGAGTTAATTTGTAGAATGATTAAATGTGTCGTGTCTTGGACAAGCAATCACTCAAATTCAAGCCGCCAAATAATGTTTAATTTGATAATGGCTTCATATGACACTCTACAATTAATATGACAGTCAATGTTAATGAGTTGTTTCAATTTTAAAATTCAATTAAAATGTTAATGTTTAAAAAACGGTTTATAGGCATGTTTATCCCATATAAGTATTTGTCAATTAACTTAGAATCAAGTGCGAATTATGGTTAGAATTAGAAGCTTAGAATTATGGTCTCGGGCTTCAAGAATAGTTCAAACAAACCCCACCTCGTATACTACGTAAACATATCTATGTAATTGTAAACACAGATTTTGTGTACGTAAGTACATACACAGAAAATCTTTGGTTTCTTCCCACGGCAACTTCAGAGAGAAACTAAAGATTCCAGATGCCATAGACCGTAAAACTTATTCCCTAAGCCTTAATTCCCTTATTCCTTATTCCCTAAGATACAAATCTCTTATATACGTTAAGTTTTCATGGGTATATTTATTTGATATTGGATCGACATTTGCCTACAACGTACCACTGTAGGACACAGGTCTCCTCTTCAAAACGCAAGGGGCATCAGACTTCCTTGGATATTCACTTGTTCCAAATTTTATTTTTAACAGACTAATTCACGCTGTGAACTAGCTGTAGGTAATACTCGGGCACGTGGATTTTCACACGATGTTCTCAATCACCACGGAAGTAGTGATTATTGAATAATCCATACTTAATTAAACTGAAACTCATTGGGACGAGTTCAGTGGTTCGAACTCTCAAACTCACAAATATGGGTCGAGAAAAAAATACCCTTAGGCTCACATTACTCTTATATTTTCATTGGATATGCTTGTCAAGAAGTTCTCGAAAGACCTGTATAATTGTATCACCATCTGGAAGCTCCTTTCTTTAGCTAGCGGACATTCTGATGGACATAAACTATATTTAATTACTCTAACGTCAACGCGAACGAAGCCGCTAGCCAGTGTTAATGCGTATTATGTTTACACTTTAATGTTATTTCCGCTCTCCTATCTACAATCTAACATAATAAAAATAAGTATGAGTTATGTAGACATTTATCTCTATAACTACTGCGTGATTTTAATCAACTTCACAGATATGGTATTTGATAATGTCAATTTGTAACACTATGACATCCGGGAAAGTTGTGGAGTTGTTACCGGACGCGAAAGAGGTTTACAAATTACTAATGCATTAAAACACTTATATCCTAAATTTAATTACGCATGAAACACTTAACTTCGTAATTATATGTACAAAGTATGAATATTTCTAGGAAGATGAAGTAGTTTCCTTTAATGTTTATGTGCAGTCGGGAAAAGAATGTTGCGTGACAAGCGCACTTCGCGTATGGCAAATAAACGCTTTTTCACACATTTTCGACTAGTGAAAATACTTCTGTGGTAAAGAAGATTGATCGCCCATGTCTATAACGCGAAGAGCAAATGTGCACGTTCGATTTTTAATACGATATAGAATCGTCTATAAAGCCAAGCATTAACCATTCAAGACGAAGAGTCCGGCGAGGAGAATTGGCAAGGGCGACATCAACGGACAGAGGTCAGTACAAACATGCACTCATTATGCGACCGTCGACGTGCGCCGCCCGCCACCGCCCGTGCTCGCGGCGTACGCAAATATGCTTCTGACCCCACCTCGTTTACATACGCTATATATGCTTCTAATACGTATTCACATCGCACGATTCAACGACTACAAAAGACATCCAATTTTAACTATTGTCTGAACCACCGTGACATTATTAAACCAACGATAAAAATATTAGCCGGATTTAAAACGCCTTTAAGAAACTATTAAGTCGTGATAGAGTTACACAATCAAATAATATGTATCTACGACTATAATATGAATTGATCATCAGTTTTTATGGCTGGCTAGGACATTCGACTCGTTGCGCTGGCTAAATAGCATTCATAAATTGTCGATTAAGACGGTACACAGTCGAACGACAAAGCAATCGCGTCAAAAATGACTGCAGCAGCAGCGGGACTGGTGCCATAAATATTGTAATTAATTTTATTATCGAAGTCATTGCTCGCACGTCGACTTAAAGCGAGATTTGCGAGGCAAAGCCACCGCCACCGCCTTATCATTAAACGTTCACGATCGTTTGCTCGCGCTCCGATTTCACAATGTCCCTTAATGCGCTATAATTGTTTGTGAATAAAAGGTCGGCTGAAAGGGTTCCGCGAGTCACATGGAATGCCTCCTATTGTAATTGAGTTTTATTTCACGATCGCTGCTCGGTTATAACAGCTAACTTCTTTTTTGGAGAAAAGTAATGAGAATTTAACTTAGCGGAAGACTGTAGAGCTTCGCGCCCCTGTATAATCAGGATAGAGAGAAAAATATTTTTTATGTTATTTGCCACGTCAAGCGCCATGATAAAACTTACAGCCGCACACCCACAAAGGGCCCCAGCCCTGGCGTTGTCGCTTCGCTCCTTATTATCAACTTAACGCAAATAGAAACGACTTTAATGCAACTTTGAACTAACGGCATACTAATGTCAGAAAGTTCAAAGTAAATTCTAGTTAACGTCGTAATTAATATGAAATAAAATATATGTAGCTATGAGAAAAAAAACAGTTATTCAGGGGACTTATTAAGGCTGAATATAAAACTGCTTTTCTTATTTGTGTTAGTATATTTTTTACCTTTATTGTAAACCGGTTTTAACCTACTTAAATTATAAATTAATAATAAATATAATATTAAGGGATAGTGTAAAAGGCTGGTTTTAAAAGACTTTGATACCAATTGACTTTTTTTGTATCGTCATATAACAACTTCTAAATGACACGTGTGTTTGTTTGATGTCGACATTAAGAAGTTCCAAATATACGACATAAATAAAGTATAAATATAAGTATAAGTATATTTGTATATATCGTATATATGCCTAATATGAAAAGACAATTATCAGAAAATAATCTTGACAAATAATTATTTATAATTCCTACTTCTTGAAGCACAGTGTGGGACGCTCTCTGGCCATGTGGACCGACGCGCGATGACGTGACGAAATTCGTCGGATAAACCACCAGTTGGATGAGAAAAGCCAAAGATCGCACGGGAAAGAATTATATCCAGCAGTGGAGAGACATAGGCTGATGGTATGCTACTACTTGAACTTAGATATTTTTACTTTTTAATAAAATTATCTGCCTTTCACTCGTGAGTCTAATCTATGCAGTTATTTGGACATAAACATGATGCATACATCGCCTTTAATGAAATTTCATTTAACGGATTTTCATTATGTTCGAATTTAATTAAAACATGATAAACGTTTCGATGTGGGGTCACGAAACGTGGCACTTTGACTTCGTTAGCACCATAAACGATGACAGCATTGCCGCGAATGGTGTTCCAGGAGGTCATGACTTTCCTCCACCAATTATATCTACTAGTTTAATATTACCCATGAGCACACGACCATATCGGTAATTACCTTTATCTTTAAGTATTTAAGATAACATCGAGAATTAAAGTCCCACACATTCCCCGTATAGTTTTGAATTGCAAAAACTTACGGAACCATCTTGACGAGTTCGAACTGCATTGTTCCAAGTGGAAATCATTATGGATATTCAAATAGGTGTGCATACATTGAGTGCATCTGCGCAAAAAGGCACAATCTCACCGAGATAGGATAACAAGATAACAAGCGTGCACCGACAGACTAAGACGGATAAAAACAAGACGCGGAGCCTACGCAGACGTGTACCTTGTTTACTTAAACGAGGGCCACATTAAGTGCCTCCCGACTCCGAGCCTCCACACATCTCCGGTTAGTGAAGCCGGTACAACCATTTGAATTATAACTGATCGCTAAGATACGGCACTAAGTGGGTGAGATAATATTACAGATACAATTATTTGTTGGCTAGTTACTTTAAAATGATGTCTCGTTCTTTGTAACTTCTAAGCAGCACAATGTTTGTCTGACAATTTGACCTTTATTTTGACATTCATTCTATTTGGGTATAACCAGTAGCTAATGTAGTATTAGGTTATTAAGTGCTGTACCACTATCGGAATCGACTACAATAATACAATCAAAAAATTGGTCGATTTTTATTCTCAATGAAAAATGTAAATAATGAGAAATTACGCATCTGGAGATACATAATAAAATGTTTAAATAAAAATGTAGCATAATATACGAGTTAGTCACAAATAAAAGCTAGTTAGACTTTATATATCCTACGTTAGGTATTCACATGAGCGTTATCGTAGAATATCGTATTCGGTCCACGATATAAAAGACTTCAACGCATCTGTAATAAGTTCTACGCAGAACCATTTAACTAGAATGCGGGTATAATAAAATAGCATATTCGATGGTATCCAAAGCACGTCAAGAATATACAAATATACGAACCGTTTATTTATATGTATTTATTTATAATATGTTGCGATTGAGTTTTCAAAGTCACGTAAAACTTATAAATTGTGAAGAATTGCCAAGCAGGGGCCTCATCTTATCGAAAATTTCAAGAAACAAACTCGTTAATTTGTCTGAGTGAAAGATTCCTATGGAAAATTCGAGGCTTTCGTAAAAAATATAAATGTCTTATGTATAACGCTTAAGCAGCGCATTTTTCATTCCGGTCGAGTACGTTTGTTGCCTTAGAGGTTTATCTGTTGTTATCATTATCAAGCCATCGAGTCATTACACACGTAGTCTGCCCACGGCCGTGCGTTTGATGACAGAGATCACTGTCGTATATGCTGCACTGGACGTGGTGCAAGAGTCAAGCGACTAACGTTTTTATAGCAAAAAAGGAAACAAATAGCATTAAGGACCGAAAAAATACATATTTCTTCGCCGTTTTGGTTAATATTATATAGAGAGTTAATATTATATAGAGAGTTATATAGTGGAAATTAGCCTCTATAACTAGTCTAGTCATAAATATTGTTACAAAGAAAACATTGATATTTTTATTTTTACATTATCATTTTATTAGAAGAATTCGTGTTATTTTAGAAATAAATGGGTAAACATTTTACTATAATAAATATAACGTTTATTCGATTTATTCGAAAATATAACCATTTGCTATTATACAATCTTCCAAAAGTTGTGGTCAGTTTTCGATTGAAACAAGCGCACCCTGTCCATGGGAACATTGGCAACTGCCACCCTTATGGAATGTTTTAGGGATTCAATATTATCATATCGTTTATAGCATGTTATTCTCTCTAAAATAGACCATAAATAATAATGGAGCGGATTAATATGGGGACTAGATGACGGCTAGTAAGTATTCAGCTCTAATGAAGTTCGGAATATTCCTTTCTAGCCACACCTGTGTTGAGCGAGCCTTATAACCTGGTGCTGAGTCTTGCTGAAAGGACCATTCTTGGCTATGGAACAGGGTGTTGTTAAGAGGCTTTACGACCTTCTCAAGAATCGTATCTTGATACACTTGAGCCGACGTTTTAATACCTTTTTCAGAAAAATATGGTTCAGTCACTCCTTAATAGCTAACAGTGAGGTATTAGCTATCAAGCTAACACTGGGGTGTTTGCTATCAAGCCATCACTGAAACCATCAATGAAGCCAGATAATGGCCACGTTGCACCCTATAGACCAATTGAGCAGCTTCTGTAGTTATGAGCATAAACTCGATCGTTCTGCTTGTTAAAATGTTCCTCAATGGTGCACATTTTCTTGTTCATAAATAATATTATGTCTGTGAGCTCCCTTTGCGTACCGCCGAAGAAGTTGGTGTGATTTGTCAACCCTATTTTTCTTTAAATTAAGAAATGACCAGTATGTATTTTTTTTAAGCAGCAAGTCCTAAATCAGCTTTTAAAATACGTGACATGGTTCTGGGTGTTATATTCATCTCTCTGGATAAAATCTTTTGCTTCCGGGATATCTTCGGATTCTCTCCTTCACAGTTTTAATCGTTTGTTTAGGGCGAATAGTGCGTAGACGGCCAGACCTTTTCCGTCACAAACAGAGGACGTGTCAACAGACATTCGGCTAATACCGAGCGGATGGAGTTTTACAAATTACATTTGACTTCATGTTACTTTATGTAATACAATTACTGCAATGCGGTTATCGTTGTCACCCCACTCCATTTTAATATTAGTACAATATTTAATAATAATTGGCACCAAAATGAGAAAAATCATGATAAAATTATAGATTCCAAATTCAAATGTATTTTTTCTTTACTGTAACAGTATTTATGCCCAGACAAAGTATGCTGCATAAACACGATACGAATTAATTCTAAGACCAAGAGACGTTTGTTTATCGTGATAACGTAAACTGATAATACATAAATATTCTTATAGATGATTATTCTTCATTTATAAGAGAAATTTAAAACAATGATTACAAAAGAGAATTCAACGAGGCAGTGTAATCTCTTCCACACAAATATTAATTGTCTCTGTATTGGTATCTTTACTTAATATGGAATTCGAACTATGGAGTTAAGCAAAACTTTACATTAAAACTTTACATTTTTTTTATAGACTAGAGGGCGGACGAGCAAGCGGTCCCATGTGGTGGTAAGTGTTACCGCCGTCTATGGACACCCGCAATACCAGGAGGTATGCGGGTGCGCCGCCGACCTTGCAAAATCCTATTCACAGCTTTCTTGAAGAACCCCATATCGTAGCTTAATTACATATGTATATTACTTATAGTTATTATCTATCTATATACGAATTCGACATTATTCATTTTACATTAGTTTTTTTGGAACATTGCAATATGCTTCATATAATTAGCATGAAAACAAAAATGTCTAGCGCCCTGAACAATCTGGATAGTCGTTAATTTCCGCTTAAGTTTGGAAATCTTTTGTTGATAATATGTCGTCTTCGTGGTCCACTACCTCCAGTCGCATATGACTTACATTATGGCGGTGAGGTTTGGTCTGCCTACTCTCGGATAATCTGATGTGCGCGTGAGAACTTACGCGTGGACTCACGAAAAAATGTGTATGACTCACACTGGTGTGAACTCTGTTATAATCCGAGGGAAAATGGTTCTTTTACTGGAACTAACACTTAACACGCAATTATATGTAGACCATATTTCTGTTGTGTAATGGCTTGAGAAGAAATAATAAGTAACATAAAACATTTAATCCATTTCTAAAAGGCCTTAACCTATTACGCACACGAGGGATCTAAAAATATACTATTAGTGAATTATTTATTCGTATTTTAAAATTACTGACATGCCTTTTAAACGAAACGCGAGAATGCAAACACGAAACAACGGATATTACAGTAGCGTAGAACAAGCGCTCGTCAAATATTAACAAGTCATGACATAATAGGTTCAGCAGAGTGCAGTAATCAACCGCCTTTAATATGAAGGTGAGAAGGCGTAGAGTATTTATTACTTTAATGGAATATCAGCAATTAGAGCGAAGATAGAATCAGTAGCGCTGACAAGGTGCAAACGAGAGTGGTTCCACCGGATACGTACTAAAATAAAACCACATAAAACAATGTCGATGAATTACCATAGAGAATGAGCGGAACGGAGGGATTAAGTGAAATACAATCAAATAAGGAGGCGCGGGCGTGCCGGGAATTTCAAATAGATCTAGAGTACTCTCCATGGGGCGGCGAAGTGTAGGGAAATTTGTTTGTCTTCATTTTTGTATACCGCGATTTGCATGTTAAATTAACTGTTACGATAGTCTTGGAAGTTAATCTTATTGCACTACGATTTCAATGATGTTTTGGATATAAATTCGCCATTAACAAAATTATGGTAAGCAAATAAATAATTAATAATACAAATTTAAGTTATTCAACTCTTGTCAATAAAAGTAACAGTATTCTTTATTGTTGCAATAAATAATAACTATCTGCTAAACGTTTACGGACAAAGTAATTGCCAGAGGCAGTTAATACCACAGACCGCTAATTGGGAAGAAAAAATATCTTTAACTGCTACCGACTATGAATTCTAAGAAAACACCAATCGACAAATACGATAATTAAGAACAGTAAAATATAACTATTCATATATGTCACATTTGGAAAATATATTTTCATGGTTTTAATTCACACTATTTTTAACATTATAGAAAAAAAAAACATGAGAAAATTATAGAAAAAGGACGTGGTTTAAAAATAAATATCAAGAATGTTGTAAAAGGTTGGACACAATATTAAGAAATTTATATTACCCCATATTACTAATTCCGCCGAAATCCTACATTAATTTAGTCTTATATAAAGTGAGAAATGTTTAGAGCTAACAATAATAACAAGGACGTCAGAATCAGGAAACAATTCCAGCTACCTGCAGGCGCCGACACTGCTCAACTGCGCTGACTCAGCAACCACGCTCTCCCAGCACCGGGACCATTAACCCACAACTGATCATTAGGTCGCGCGCGCACTTCGCACAACCAAAAACACCAGTCATTCGACATCCAATTCAGACCAATTAACAGCCAGTGGCAATTTAGGTATAAAAAGCATCCGTGACGAGTTGTCGATTTAACGTAACCTTGTTACCTATTGTGGGTTTTTTGGATATTTTAAGGCGAAATATCCAAGTGTGAACGACCTGAAGGTTTTCAATTATTATGATAAATCAAAGTTTCCGTTTAAATACAAGCTTGACAAAAAAATAATATTGTGCGAGCTTAAATCTGATAAAACGGCAATTGAAGAACTAACTTCAAGTCTAGAACTAGACAAGGGTTTTATATTAATTTCAGGTGTCATAGTTTATTTCCAATATAACTCTAAAATCTTATCGGAGAGTCATACAGCTCACGCAATGTGGGGAAAAATCAAATCTACTCTTAATAAATAGAAACGTATATCAAAGTGTGTCAATAGTTTTAAATGCTTGTATCTAATTCGTTATATGTATTTAATAAATAATTAACTGTTAACTTTAAAACTTAACTTTACGTATGTACATAATTGAGAAAATCATTGAACTTAATAAAATATTGAAAAGTAATTTAGTATAGAATAGGAAATATCAAATGATGAAATAAATAATGACGATAACGACCAATAAATCTTTCATACCAACACACTTGATCTGTCAGTATACTCAGATAAGAATAAGCAAAGACTACAAATTTAAAATGAGTAAAACTGTATTATGAAGTTGAATATAATATAGATACATAAGAACATCTTACGTACAAAAAATAATAAAATTCTTAAACATTATGCTTTCTTTATGTTGTTATAAAAATGAATAAATAGCATCCATAATGAAGAAAGAATAGTTATGACAAGAAAAGATATATCCACAAGGTTAATACTGCCAGAACAGGCAAAGTTAAAAATCAAAATTATTTTCTAAAAATGTCACCTACTCTGATTGAACTAAATACATGGTCACAAAATTAAAGTGGTGCTATGAGTGCTTAGTTTTTTATTCTCTAGCTACTTTTTGTTGATGTTTTTATCAAATCGTTTAAGGATCAAATAATGAATCATACATTCGTTTTGCAGCTTTATAATATTCAATTAATCAAAAATCATTCTCGGAATCAGTAACGACAATAGCTCACCATTAGTTACAGTTACTGTGCCTCTGGTTAAAGGCGTGTTAAAAAACGTCACAATAGAAAATTGTGAAGCGTGATAAATAAGACTAAGATATCATGATTCGCAGAACACGAAACGCTAAATAATGCTAACCGGTTAAGAATCCAAAAATTACCCACTAGCAATTCTGTACCACCGCAATAGCTAAAACAATTACAATAAAATTTAGTAACAGACATAACTAAACGCTGAATACTAAGGATTTTGTCGTATAAAATCCACGCATAAAGCAACTAGTGAAGCTCAACTAAGGCTAACGCCGTAGTGGATGCGATGAAGATATATTGATTCGCAGATTAGCTAAGTCTATCTATAAATCTCTGTACTCTTCATCGAATTAACTGATTTCCTACTTCGATGTCCTCCTTTTACCGACAGTAACCTTTTAATAATAAAGTAGGTACATTTTCTACCGAACGACGGTTTACAGGCTCTAACGGATCTGTATATTGGGGCTTTCTACGCTCCATAGATACACAATAATAAAAGTGCAATCATGAAATCAGTAAAGGTAACAACAAGTGATACCTATTTTGTTGTATGCATGTTTTTACTATAAAGTTGTAAGAATGTAGAATGGGTTACGTCTGAGAATTTCTATGATGTTGCTTCTCAATTTGTATTTATTATTTTGTGGATGATTACCTGCCAAACTGTAAAATATGCCTAAATTGTGGAACTTCTTTGAGTTTTCTTTTCATTTATTAAAATTTATGTTAACATAATTTGTTCTAACAACAAATTATATGTCTTCCTTAAATAAATAAATGAAAATACAAAAATAAATTTGTCTCCTCTCTTAGACTTGCTTTTGAGGATGCATAGACCTTAAGGTTGAAAGCAAAGAACGATATTCACTGTCGTCTATTACTTCGTACTTACTCGTATGTAAGAAAAGGAATGATCCTATATGTTTGCCGGGATCGCTGGGTGGTATACATGTTATTAGCACTCGTAACTGAAAGACACTTGATTTTTATTGTCCGTCATATAGACCCAACTTTTATGACGGGAACTTTCTTAAACGGAGAATGGGCGCCGTTTCAACTGTTAATGTCTGACAAGACCGAATATACTCATTGTGCTGTCATCATATTAACTGACAGTACCAAAATACTCCGCTATTCATTAAATATTCGTAGTGACTGTAACTGCCGAATCGCAGCCGGCTTATAATACAACGTATTCAATGGACTTGGCTCTATCACAATTAATTTAATTGATACTCGAAACTCGGATCAGACACTACTTTAGATAGATATTGTAATGAGCCTATTCCGTCTTCATTTGATTACCACTTCAAATATCTCTTGGTTATAAATAAGAATCCTGAAATGTAAGAGGAAATTCAAATATTTCTAGATTATGTATATTGAAGTAACATTTAATTTGACAATGAATGCAGAAAAAATTGAGATATTAAACTTTGCACACTTTGCTACACGTACACGTAAATTCAATTTGCTCTATATTAGCGCTGTCATTACATAATACAATTAAATTGAATGAAATGCTCCAGAGCTTAAATGTCAATATTTCTAATCAAACAGTTAAAAATAAGTTCATGCTATATCATTAACATAATCAGATAGTTCCTTCAATACTATGCATCAACCCGTTATTTACTCTAGCAGCAGCTGCCGCAGGGTCACGTATGATTCGATATACGAGTATAAATAATTATTACGCGTGTATACACATTGTTGTTAATTTTACGGTGAACTTTAATAAGTATTCTGATTACACCTTTAAATGGGAACATCTGTTACAAACTGAAATAGAATTCTAAACAGCTGAATGGATTAACAACTAGTCCTACTACCATGGAGCGATGATATATATCTACTCGACTCACATTCGTGTGATCGACAGTTCAAATCCTCGGCCCGTACCACAGAGTTTCTAATTGTCCTTAATTTTTTTTAAAAAGATTATCAATTGCTCGGCGATGAGGGAAAAACATTGTGAGGAAGCCGCATGCTCGAGAAATCTGGAGTATGTATATCTACCAATCCGCATTTACTAAGTGATTTACTAAGGGAGGCCTGTGCCCTGCAGTAGGACGTTATAGGCTGATATCATTACTACCATGTTGAAATCTTTAATGCATATATAATTAACATTACTATATTATTACGTAATAATAATAACATATATTAAGCATTACTAGATATGATTTAGTAATACGTAATAACATTATTTGAATGATCCCGCCTGTATTTGAAGCAGTAGACAAGAATGGAAGCATTCGAATACTGAGACAATTGGAAGCGTCGCAGCGTCAAATGAGACGTTCTCCAGAGCCAATCCGCCGGTTCAATTTGCTTTAAATCAGAGGCACGCGCACTACGTCTCAAGCTCTATGCAATTAAACGAGTTCTGCACACACTGCGAGTGCTATTACAATGAATAATTTGTATGAAAAGCAATTTGAATCATAGAAGGAAGAAACTATCTAAAATGAACTTCACAGCTTTATGAAATCATACACCTATTCCTATTTACAATGTAGGTATGTTTTAAAAATAACAATTTTAAATGATATTCATATAAAATTGAAATAAGCATATTATTGTGCTCGTTGTGTATTTTACTTGAAGCCATTCTTTATTAGATACTTAGGTGTTCGCGAACAAAATATGACTCATGTTGCTAGAGACCAAATAAAAATATCACCAGAACCATAATGCCTAAACCCTATCAAGGATTCCATTAAGATGTCTAATGTAAAAATTTAATTGATCACAATAAAAAACTATTTATCATAATATTTATAAAAATCATGGTAGGGAAGTGAAAATAGGATTTTTGATTCGCCTTCGAAAACATATTAATACGTGTTTCATGAAATATTACATATATAATTTAATCAGGTAAAAAGAATGGTGCTCCTTTTCTCCAAAACCGTATTAATCCTAATTACACGCACTAGTTAGCACACGTCATAATGATTTTAGAAATTACTTCGTAACGGTGTCACTGACAATTATTAAGCAGATTACCCTTCTTCAGCCCATGTCTCTCCACTACTGAATATAGGCCGCTCCCGAGGCACCCCACCGCACTTGGTCTTCTGTTCTTCTCATCCAGCCACTATCGCCAAACTTCTTCAAGTTGTCGATCCGTCTGACCAGACGTCTATCCTGTCTGTCCGGTACGTGGTCTCCATTTGAGGACTCATCTATATCATCGATTGTCGATCCTGCGGCATTTCCACTTCAGTTTACTAATTATGGGAGTTGTCTGTGACTATGGCGAATTTCTTCGTTACGGATCTTATGCCGCAAAGAAACTCCGAACATAGCTCTCTCCATAGCTCGCTGAGCGACTTTAAATTTATGAATCAGCCCAACCGTTAGAAACCACGTTTCGGCACCGTACGTCATAACTGGTGTCGTACCAGTTACCATCATAACTGCACTGATTGAAGACTTTCCACTACAAACATTGTGGTATAAGCTAGATTGCACCAAATTAAGAAGATTAATTAGGTATAATCTAACAGACAAATCTTATTAATTCTAACCTCTACAGCTATTTAATCCAATGAATTAACAGTATAGTGAAATTCAAAAGACATTGAATGGTCCAGTCAAATGGATACAAAATAACAATAGGAAAGTGAAGTAGGTACAAATAAATGGACAGCATAATGCATTCTAGACAATGCGCCATAAAGTCGTTACTATACGTCGGAGGCGAGGCTTACAAACAACTTTTGTTACGTGTAACATTAGTGACCAACGCCCACACTCCCTAGATTTCCCCGGTGTGAATAGATTAGCCATAAAATTATACTAATTCCCTTCGTTTGTTTTCAAATGACATTATTTGTTTAGGTAAACGAAAAGGTTACGTACTGCTCTATCAACGCTTATGCAGAGTTAGGTGAAACAAGTCTAAATATTACAAATTAACGATTAAAAATAATAGAGAAACAACATTACAGGATATACAAATAAATTGCAGACACTTGTTATACAGACAAAATAAGATGACGATGCTAAGACATAATTGTATACTATAAAATATACCACACAGACACACACGAACAATAAAAACATTACATTATTTATACATATAATAAAATCGTAACAGAGCGGTAACAGATACATGATATATTTTTTGAAAAAAACATTGCGGTGTACTCTGCGAACTACATAGAACGCAAAACAGCATTTTTTAGAATTTTTGTCTGTCTGTATGAACGCGCATCACCAGAATTTAATGAAAGTAGACATAATTACAGCTTATGATCGGGGTTAACATTTAAGGTACATTTTATCCCAAACTATTATTAAGTTCTTGAGGGAATTATCATTAAGTACGCATGTACAAGATCAGGCATCACATAAAAACCAATAAAATTTTGGATTATTAGAATTCAAATACAACTACTACAAACAAAAAAAAAACAACTACGAGGCTACCCTCGTAAGGGCACTACTGCCCTTATAACATTTCTATAATACCAATATTAATACTCTGCTTTACGTATGTGTTATCGTGTCATACAGGGCAGTGTCTGACAGACTGACAGTCTGGCATGAATCTTATTAGAGTTACATATCAAACTTTGGCTACCGACTATTAGCCGTACTTTATGTTTTCCAGTGTTTTAGAAAATTGTGTTTAGAATATTGCATTGCATAAGAATCCAAAGACTGTGGCCAACCGTCTATCAGATGTGAGTATCGTATTTTCTACCATCACCCGATTTTCTCTTCTATTCATTGTTACAATTTTGTGCAAGCGTCAAAGTCCGTTGAGATTAAATAGACTTGGTTCGATACTATCATAGCAAATACTAATTAAATCGAAAGAGCGATTAATCGAATGTCAGTTATACCCTATCTACTTATATTTATACCTATATCGTAACAGACCTTAAATATTTGAAAAACAGACTGTGTCAAAACCAATATTTTCTGGAACTTTTGTCTTTCTGTCTATTTGGGCCTTATCTAAGTATAGGCCATGTGAACGCGTTTATTTGTGGATCGAGTATATTATACTGAGTGTTCGAATATAGTGAGGGGACAGCCCAGGCGACTAAACTACGATAAAGATAGCTACGGCCCAATGCAGCAGAATGTAATTAAAAGTCCACGCGAACGAAGTCGCGGGCACCGCTAGTAATACAATACAAATATAAGAATACGCAATACAATAAAATAAAAATGTTTAACATAAAGGGCCATTCATAAATTACGTCACACGAATTTCTTGATTTTTGGAGTCCCCCCCCCCCGTCCTTGTCACAGGTGGTCACATTTGAGTGACCCTCCCCCCCTGTAGTGACGTCACATATTTTGCAATTTTAAATTTAGAAATTATTAAATTAAAACAACCTTATAATAATATTGATAGACTTGATAATATTTTAAAGTTTTTCGTTAGAGTTGAAGTTTAGTTTTAATACTTTAGATTTATACATGTGACGTCACGAAGCTTATGACTCGTCCCCTCCCCTTGTCACACGATGTCACACTTTGTTGAACCCCTCCCTCCCCCTTAACGTGTGACGTAATTTATGAATGACCCCTAATTTTAATACAATAAAATGAAAATGTATACACAACTTTATAAAAAAAAAATAGTGCATAATGAGATTCTCAAGGAATTAAACATTTACGTTTAAACCTTCAAGGAAATACAATAAAGAAAAAAATATGACTACAAAATATATTTAAATAAACACACTTTTCAAAGGTCATACGGCAAGTAAAATTGTCAGTATGTCAGCTACATACAAAGTTCGCATAATGGGAATACATAATAATATCAATTACGTTAAAGCAAGAAAAAATATCTTTTCTTCGACTTTACATTCACAACAATTTCTAAAGGATATTTGTAAAGGAAAAAGTAAAAAAAGTAAACATGTGTATGGCGAATTGTGTGTCTGGAGAGGAAGAGTTGTGGTGGGGTAATATTTAATTATCCCGTGGCAGAAATGCAAGGCGGGGTCAGGTTGACCCCACCCGCGAACAAAATGGCCGCCGATGTTACAATTATATTCCTGTATCAACCCGCGGAAGTAGCTACTTAATTTTTTTATTTCAACTTACAGGGCGAAAATCCTTCAAGCGAATAACGTTGATATGCAACATTGTCAAGTTCGTGGGAACTGAGTTCCGTGACGTTACTTTTATGTTATTTTAATCCAATTAATATTTTGGAATAATTCTGTCATATCTTTAAATTAATTGCACAGATAAAATAAATTACTCGTACATTGTTATCATATTAATTTAATTATAACTACACAATTTGCCTCACAAGAGAGACAATTAGGACATGACAACTAAGTTACTTTTCATAAACAAGTCAAATTAAGTCACTTAATATTAACATAACAAGGGTACAACAATAAATCATATAAACTATAATAACTGCTGATAAAGACGTATTAGTAAAATGTCGTAATACTATTATAATTTCAAGTCAACTCTACTCAGAAACACCAGGAAACCCGGGAAACAGAGTGCGAGTTGGACTCTGACTGTCGGACGACTCGCAATGAGGATTCCGTATCCTCGGGGCTCATGTCTCGAGGATACGGAATCCTCATTGTATCCTCACCCTATACTACCCCATACTCATGTATGGACAATATTATTTTAAGATAGTAAGTAATCCTTGAAGATTATACTTGTTAGATTTTACTTGTTTAAGTATTCTCTTTTGCAAATTCCGCTTGTAGAGATCGTCTAAACCAAAATGACGCGCCTCTCTACCGCGTTTACGCAAACATGCAAAATGAAAATGGACACAGTACATACAAATGTGATACGGTCATTGGCCGACTAGGCTCAAATGTGGGAGTTGCGTTGTTCGATTGCGAAAATACCGTCAGCATGTCAACAAAAAAGCATCTTCGGAGTCAGGCAACTATTTTTATTATAATATTTATCCAAGATTTTATGAATATTAATCAGACTTGCATTTATTTTATTGGACTTAAATTATATCGGTATTCTTTTACAGAGGAAAGCAAGTATCGTGAAAGTGTATCCCAGAATTAAATATGAGCAGAAATGGAGAAATGTAAAAACAAATTCTGACGCTATGTGGCGAACTGCCTTGGTGTTAGTGAAGCCATTACGTGAATATTGAGACAAGAAATGCAAGCTAGTACATCAACAGATACGTCACATATTTTTTCTAAATTGCCGTCAAAAAGAAACTGGGCGCGTCCTAAGTCTAATCTGAATGATTTGGATATGAGTAAACTACAAAGAACGATAATGTCATTTCTTAATGATTTCAGAGAACTGCCAACTTTAAGAAAACTTAAACAGATTTTAAACGAATAGATTGGTTTTGATGGTTGTACAGAAAGTCTGCGCACCATTTTGCGAGTATCAGGATACGAGTGATCCAACATAGATAGATGACAACTGCTCTGGTTGAAAATCACGACATACAAATATTTAAGACAATTAAAAAAATATCGAGATGAGGGCCGATATATTGTATTTACAGACGAAAGTTATGTGCATACAACATATATTCAAAACAAGTGCTGGAAAAGAGTAAAAGGGAGTGTCACCACTACAAAAAGTTATCCAAAGGCACGCATATCATAATTGTTCACGCCGGTGAATGTGAAGGATTTGTACCAAATGCTTTTTAAATTTATAAACCAAATTCAACGAGTGGAGATTACCATGCAATTACTGCCCAATTTGCCGGAAAACGCTGCCATCGTCATGGATAATACATAGTAACACAATGTTTTGTCCGAAAAATGTCTGACCTCCAACTCAAGAATGTCATGCAAGCATAGCTTACTGAATAGAACGTTCCATTTGAAGAATTTATGAAGAAAATAGAGCTGCAATATTAAAAAATTATTAGTAAGATTTAATATTAAAAAATTAAGAAAGATTCACACGTTTTACAATCGATGAACTGATCCGATCAAAAGGTTTTGAAGTTCTACGACTAGCCCGTTATCACCCGGAACTCAATCCTATAAAAAAGATATGGGGGATATTAAAAAATTGCGTGGCTAAGACAAACGTTGGACAAAATTTAACATGCATTATAATATTGATAAATGAACGAATTGAAATGATTGATCATACGAGTACAATATGGGAAAATACTTGTCGACACGTTGAAAACAGAAAAACAATATTCGCAGTATTTTGACATGGACAACGAATTCGTAATTTATGTTACTAACTCTGATTTAGATGAAAGTTATTCAAGTGACATAAGTGAATAAAGATACTTTTTTAATAATTCTAATGTGAATCAAAAATATCGAAGTTCAAGTTAATATTAAAATAAAGGCATATAAACACGACACGACCCATGTTCTTTTGGTTAAACCTGTACCTATGCATACCTAATAGGTACCTATAATAATATATACTACTTCTATATTACTGCTTCTTGCGGACATATAATAAACCTATATAATAAATTTATCCCCCATTAATTTATTTTTTATGCTGAATTTACCTATAATATAATCTTAAAATATAAACATAGAAAGGTACAAATGGATTAAATAAAAAATATCTTAATAATATTCCTTTAATTTCTTTGCGTTCTATTTTTATGTTGATCGGTACTTGCTAAGCAGCGGTTGTCGTCAGATTTGTTGTCCAACACG
Organism: Sesia apiformis; assembly: GCA_914767545.1. Lineage (NCBI taxonomy): Eukaryota > Metazoa > Arthropoda > Insecta > Lepidoptera > Sesiidae > Sesia > Sesia apiformis. Next base: position 8,049,654 of record OU611958.1, read on the forward strand.
TCATAATTTCTGCAGTGGTGCTCAAATTATACGCTCCTGATTTGTCTCCGATGCTTACGCGACTCTTTAAGCTCGCATACTCTACAAAAAGCTTCCCGTCAGCATGGAAGGAAGCTCATGTTCACCCTTTGCCTAAAAAGGTGACCGCCCTGACCCGGCCAACTACAGGCCAATAATGATCCCAGGTGATCGAAGGTGACGGAGCGTATTATATGGAAAGAAGTTCATGTTCACTCTTTGCCTAAAAAGGTGACCGCCCTGACCCGGCCAACTACAGGCCAATAATGATCCCAGGTGATCGAAGGTGACGGAGCGTATTATATGGAAAGAAGTTCATGTTCACTCTTTGCCTAAAAAGGTGACCGCCCTGACCCGGCCAACTACAGGCCAATAGTGATCCCAGGTGATCGAAGGTGACGGAGCGTATTATATGGAAAGAAGTTCATGTTCACTCTTTGCCTAAAAAGGTGACCGCCCTGACCCGGCCAACTACAGGCCAATAGTGATCCCAGGTGATCGAAGGTGACGGAGCGTATTATATGGAAAGAAGTTCATGTTCACTCTTTGCCTAAAAAGGTGACCGCCCTGACCCGGCCAACTACAGGCCAATAGTGATCCCAGGTGATCGAAGGTGACGGAGCGTATTATATGGAAAGAAGTTCATGTTCACTCTTTGCCTAAAAAGGTGACCGCCCTGACCCGGCCAACTACAGGCCAATAGTGATCCCAGGTGATCGAAGGTGACGGAGCGTATTATAAACACAGCCTAACACAGCGTTGGGTACCTAAAGGATCACCAGCTGATTAGATACCGTCTCCATATGGATATGGTTATGCGATATGGATTTCGCCATAATTGCTCGGCTGGTCATCTTTTAGCGTATTTTACACACCGCTGGGCTGACGCCGGTGAGAGTAGAGGCTAGACTCTAGCTGTTGGCCTAGACATAGGGAAAGCTTTTGACCGGGTATGGCAGAAAACGCTACTTTCCAAGCTACCATCTTTAGGAATGCGCGAGGGATTATGTGAATGGGTTGCTAGCTTCATAACTGGACGGAGCATCAGTGGTTATCGATTCGACATCTGCTTCGACACCATGTCTATTAATGCTAGCTGTCACACATCGAAATCAAGTAATTAAATAGTGGGGCGAGTCATTTTAATTTAGACAATCTCTAATAACGTCTATAATTCTATGTTGTCTATAATACAAAATCTTGCATCGCTGTCTTTCTGTGTGTAACATACACTGGCAGGCACGCAGACGTTCAACTACACATAAATCTTTAATTTTATGTTTGTACTACCTAGAAGATGACTGCATTTTATAGGTTTCTGTATACTAACGTATATTTGTTTGTGCAGAAATATATTCTCTCTGCACAAACTTCAGGTTTGTTGAGTGTCTATTATTGTACTTTTTGAGATAACTAATTTGATAAATAAATAAAAAGAGGTATCATAAATTGACGTTAATAATCGCAAGGCGCTGAACCACTACTATTTTACATGATGATTTAGTATGACAGAATATAATTTAGAAACCTTCAAACGGCACACGTAAAAATAAAAAAATGTAACTGAGCGTTGAAGTCTTTTGTACGCTCGTCAAATTTAAGTGTTGAAAACAAGAATAATTACATTCGCGGTGGTTACCTTAACAAGGCAGGTCATTCACTTTTGCAGAATGGCAATTATTTATGTATGTAAATAAACAACGTTGTAGTTAAAGAATGAGCATTTCGTATCAATCTTAATTAATTCAAGTGGCGAAGAAGAATAAATAAATTGGTGTATTAAAAGGTGCATAAGATATTTAATTATAGTCGATTCCGATCAATGCGGCATGCAGTTGCGTGACATGGACAAAAGGGCCAATCTTAAAAAAGTTGACTCCCGAGTACAATCACGTACAGAATTTTATACGGTAACTTTGTTAGAGCAACGCCATTTACGCAATTTACGGTTCAAGACTTTTGAAATACGAAGTAAAAACTTGACGTCAAGGAACAAAAATAATTTTAAGATTTTCAGCACTCGTAAGTGAATAATATTATTTATTTATTCAAATTTACTAATAAATAGTTCAATTTCAGTTATCTTCAGCAATGCATCGCAATGTATAATAATTTTAAGACTTAAAGAATGTTATGTTATTTAAAATTCCACGGACCTAGTAAAAGTTCAAGCTTGAAACAAGTGAGACGACAATGAATACCAGTAAGAAGTACTCGCGAATCCATTTTAAAAGTGGCTGTATATTATGACAAGATTCATATATTTAGCAATACGTTAACTGACGCCCAATAATATTATGACAAGATTCATATATTTAGCAATAGGTTAACTGACGCCCAATAGGTACTCAATCCGCTAATAATAATTAATAATGAAATGATTTTTCGGTAAATTACCGTATTACTGACTACTTCATTCAGTCATATGACTTACTGATGACAGAATAAAAGTAATAATCCGTATATATCCGTATTATGAAGGGGGTGTCCTGAGTGCAGCCTACACAATTTTTTGAACATTTTCGTATCCAATAGTACAATCGCAAAAACATACGAACAAGCGCAGCGCAGCAGCGGCAAACGCCTCCCGCTGCCCGATTAAATGTTCAAGCGGGTCGCGTAATGAAGCGAGATAAATCAACGGCGTCACACGCACAGGCTCCCGTGACTGAATGACCTTACCCGTGTTGCTTGTCATTCGCCCCTTAAATGCACTTCACTCGTTAAAATCGAACAAGGTAATTCAAACTACAGGACAATTACGACCGATGGACCCATTTTGGAAGTGGCTAGCAATCAACCCGATATAAAAACGTTTAAGTTGTTGCAACACAAAGGTAACGTCACAAAATAGCTATATTGCACAGACAGACATAGGTCACATATTTATTGATGAAGTTAGACAAGAACATTATAAGCAGTCTCTTGTTGACCTTGCTCGTATTTGTCCTTTTCATATCAGGCTATCACGTCCGACTGCAGGCCACTGGCCTTCCCTTGTAATTGTTTCGGCTACAATACGGGTACACACCACACGGGCAAATTCACGAATTTTACACTTAACTTGAAATTATTTTTAATTCTGGGGCATGTATAGTAGGGCCTCCGTATCCACGGACTCGGTGTCCGCGGTTCGGGTAAGCGCGCGAAGTCGTCGGCTCATATACAAGTTTAAAACTTGTCGAAACATGCTTAAGCATTTACGTGCGTTTACGTATATGTACTAATGAATTTGTTTAGTTTTAAACTGTCGACAACGACTGTGCTCGTCTGTTATTAGGTTATTACATACTAACGACCCGCCCTCGCTTCGCTTTGATTTATAAGTTTTTTCTAATTTTTTTTTTCAAAATTTCTAAACAAAATATAGCCTATATTATACACGGATAATGTAGCTTCCTATTTGTGAAAGAATTTTTGAAATCGGTTTTTACCTCAAACACAATTTTACCTCTTTATATATTAGTAAGTATAGATATAGATAAGCCCAGGAAATAATTGACTTATGTACTCGTAATTAATAGTTAAATTTTATTTATGTGAGAGCATGTATATAAATATTAGTATAGATATAGATATAGAGAAGCCCGGGAAATAATTGACTTACTCGTATTTAATAGTTAAATTTTATTTATGTCACAGCATATAAATACCTATTTCATAAAATAAATTTTAATAGAGCACATTTTTCTTTTCTTTTGGTTATACTCCAAAATATGGTGTTCGCTACTATCCGCGGAAGACGGCGGAACCAAACCCCCGCGGATATGGAGGCCCTACTGTATTATGTGCACGCGAATTTTGAGTCGTCGAAAACCTATTACCAAGTAGGTACCATTAAATACCACCTTACCACCTGCTTAAAGACTGCCTAGAAATAATCAGCCGGTTTTACTTCTAATTACTTGTATTTTGCGTTGTTCCATATGTCTTGGTGTACAATAAAGTATATCTATCTACCCAAGTACTTTACCTATAAATAAAAAACGTACACAGAAAAACGGATAGACGGATATTTTGTGATGGATTTCAGTGAATAGCCAGACCAAATGAAATTGTTTATTATTACCCTGTCCATGCATCTCTAATAGCTTCACTGAAAACCAGCGCGCTTTGGTCTACTCGCAGCTAATGCTAAGTTGTAAACAATTTCCGGCATGCGTAATTCTAGTTCCTAACAGTACATGTACATGACTCAGGTCTTTTATCGCACAACACATCATACTTTTTACAGTACAAAATGTTTCCAAATATCGCACATTTACAGGATAAAGGTAATATTATTGAACCATACAGTTTCGCGATACAATCGACCAGCTCTTGTGCCCTATTTCAATACAGCAGTGATGTCGATGAATGACCAGCGTCCATTATATTCCTCGAGCCCGAGTCCGGCTTAGGACGGCAAGCGCTTGCAAGCCATTGTCTCGGAACACATTCGACCCAGTCAACTGGAGCACATTTGCATGAATCACACAGTAAAGCCAATACAAAATTCATTACCCATAACCTCGATTTAATTACGACAAAGCCAATTTACCTCAATGACAAATAACTTTTGATACATATAAAGAGTGCAAAGGAGACTGCACATGTGTATGGGCCGTTAATCTCTGTCCAGATACCCTTAATTGACAATCCGTGTAATTATAATCGTCTAATTGTTGATTGAAATCCCAAAGTAACAAATTTAAAAATAAAAGTTACAATTTATCAGTAATACGTAGCCCTCCTACGTTTTAAGTAGAAACAATAAATTCATCGACACTAATTGGTGGTTTTCTCCCATTTATCAGCTCATTACATCACAGTAGCGCGAATAAAATAAAATATGTGTGCGGAGCGGTCCGTACGCCGTGGGCAGATCATTCGCATGCGATAAGCGTCGGTGAGGCACATCGTAAATTCAAAGGGCAAGCTCGGCCGAACTACAGACCTGATTGTTGGCCTTAATCAGTTGAAAGCCTACACCACCACCGATGCGCATTCCTCCCTCTACCTGACATAAAAACATAAACATACCATGATTAAATTTATTAGCCACACATAATATTTATTGTTCACACGAACATACGTCCGTTTATTGAAATCAATAATTATACTCCGTTTCATTTACATGACGCGAGCACATTAAATTATATACCTACACTGCTTAGAAATAAGTGTGATGAAATATCATTATTTATTTTAGAATGGACTTAGTATAGACGTTTATTATTGTGGTGTTTTCATGCAAGATACGGCAATACAAGATACAGGTGGGAACAGGGTTACAATTAGCAATAGCGATGGGATTACAAATCCAAACTATTAGGATGGCTCTCTCTTCTCTCTGAACACAAACCAGAAACAACAACAACCAACCAGAACAACAACCAGAAGCAACAATTCTAAATGGCGATCATTTTAGTACACTGTTTTTAGTTATTCAGAAAAATATCACTGCATCTACTTATAAACGTTGAAAATAAAGTTATAATTATTAAAGTAATGCAATTCTATATTAACCACGTCTTTTACAACAGACAAAGATTTATAATATCTGTTTATTTCACTCACAGTAGATTTTATGTTAATAACTTGTATGGGGCCATCCATAAATTACGTCACACGACATTCATGATTTTTGGAGTCCCCCCCCCCCCCGTCCTTGTCACAGTTAGTCACATTTGTGCGACCCCTCCACCCCTGGTGTGACGTCACACCAGGTGTGACGTGCAATTTTAAATTTAGAAATTATTATATTAAAACAACCTTATAATAATATTGATAGAGTTGGTAATATTTTAAAGGTTTTCGTTAGAGTTGAAGTTTAGTTTTAATACTTTAGATTTATACATGTGACGTCACGAAGCTTATGACTCGTCCCCGTCCGTCCGTCCCCCCCCTGGTCACACGATGTCACACTTCGTTGACCCCCCTCCCTCCCTCTTAATATGTGACGTAATTTATGGATGACACCTATTCAATTCACAGATTTAAATGTATTATTTACAATACAAGAATTTACTCATTTGCTTACTTTATTGTAATATGATATTTCAACATCTCAAAATTTCCTATAGTTATTGAACGTGTCAACATAAATCTACCAGAATGTGAATAGCAAACGGCGACATTTAAAAATATTGTTTTTAAATTTTTAATTAAGAGAGCAATACGAGCTCACAAGTCGTGCTTCAGTACCGTTCATAATAACCTTTATGACTTCAAGGATGTTAAAAAAATAATAACATGAAATCCTGGGTATCGATAACATTTGAGCAGCATGCGCCGCGCGTGCCGACAGAGGTATTCGAAGCACAAACAAACAATTCGATTACAATATTCACCAAGAGAATAAAAGGTCTTCAATTTACATAGCACGAGTGGACCCAATCCCAGATTTTCAATAGCAGTTCACCAAATTCGTGACGTCTCTTTTCAGCACGTTATTATTGCACGAATATTATCGAGTAAGGAGTGGGAACGGCACAAACGTGACGGGTTAAGCACACAAGTAAATGTCATGCAAAACCAAATTCAATTTCGTTTTCAAACATCGGTTTATGCACGTGATTTATAATGCTCGTGCACGTGTAAAACTTTACTAACCGCACGTTCTACACCATTTACTCTCAACAATAGCAGTATTATAATTTTGCTAAATTAAAATCTAACATTAATCATTTGACAGTAACCATATTTAAAACAAATTCAAGTAGTTACCCATATTACGTGAATACCTACGTGAAATTCTTTATGCATAAATTCCGTCCAAAATGTAGGCTAAAATACCTACAAACTGCTCGTACATTACAAATAACAGTTCGTATAGCATAATCTGCGTTAAATTGGACCAGAGACGTAAATTGCCAACAAACCTATAAGCTAGTGTCGCAATTCTAATATACAATCTGGAGCAAACGTAATGGATATGTAAATTTTACATTGGTCTAAGTCTCAGTACTGGTTACGACTTCGACAGTCGCTATAGATCGAATCACAAGATTGTTTATATCATGGACAGTTAGGACACGCTCACTGAACAAAATGTTGAGGACACTCGACATTCGTTGCTATAAATAGACTTAACATCTTACTACCCATAGATTTAGATTTTTTTGCTAATACACACACACACCAACAAAGAGCGAAAATTCAAACCATAGAACGTTAATCGTGATTACGATAGTGAGAATCGGCTGTCAAATGGCACACGTTTTCAACTAGTCGAAGAAGACCGTCCGTAATCCCGACTATCATGTTTGCTACGAAGTGATTCGTGGTGTTTTCACCGCGCACATTATGACAAATCTAACGCACTCAAGATATTTTTTATGCCACGTCAAATTGTGCATCGTGTCGTTCTAAGTTTATGTTACGAAAAGTTAGATAAAGTCTTAGTCGCGGTGTTGACAGCATAACATTCTACCATTGAAAACGCGAAGAAATATTGCTGATATTACCTACCATATGAATATAGCAAACGGGTCTATCGACTGTTCTTCGCTCTTGGCTAATATCTTTTTTTTGCACGTACCATCTAGTTGTACTAACTATCGGAAAAATGCATTATTTTACAGAGCAACGTCAAAATACAATGCGCTTTGTAAGCAATCTCTAGACCTTGATTTGTTTCATACTAAGCCAATTGTGGTGAGAAATTTACTTTCAACTCGGTTTTCCACCTCGCTAGCATTTTTTTCAAAAATCACGCATATTTTTCGTCTGATTATATTTTTCTTACTCTTGTCTGCAACCTTAGATAACCATGTGTGGGAATTTATTGGCTTGAATTGTCTGTCCATCTCAACTCTTTGTTTGCATATTGTTATGTTGATGCTTGGTTTTCCATGTAAACATAAAATAAAAAATAAAAATAAAATAAAATAAAAAGTCGTGATCATTGATGATCAAACATAAATTCACAAAAATATGACAAAAAATCATAAGTTGTCGAAAACTTGGTGCGTCAAAAACGCGATAATTAGTGATGTTATGTTTTGACCGTCACCACTTGGACCAAATATTGTCATATTAAACTTGCACTTATTGACTTTCCATTTCTATACGAGGTTACATAATGCGGTCATTAGTTGGTAAACTTAAAGAACATCGTTCGACATAGAGTTATCGTCTTATAACACCATTCAAAGGGTACGACAAAGCGGACAATGTTATCGTACCGTCAATCTATCGATCACGTAATTATTATCTGTTGCGTAAATGGAGCCGATATTTTAGGGGCGATTAACCGGCATGCGTAACATTACCGTTGCAATTAGTACTTAGGCTGGTGAGCGACAGCGTGCCTAACCCGATTATGCCCAGCCTTATCGCAAGATCGCCGTGCCATTGTTACACTAATAGTACTTGCAAACAGATTCCTATGTCATGACGAACACCTAGGACAAATACAATCTGGAAATTGTAACGACCTATTTCAATGAATCTGTCGGCCCAATCCATCTTAAATTCTTGCTGCTGAAACGATAACTCCTGTCGAACATGACAGAATAATGGTTTAATATAAACATACTGAAATAACAAAGATTGATAGAGTGCCTCCAGTTATCGAGCAAAATAGTATCAACGTAACAGACGCCCCTCGAAACTTGCACGTAAGTGGAAAGGTTAGTGGGCTACCGGCAATATTTTACACAACCCTCGTACAGGCGAAAATTGCATTAACATTTTTTGACAGTCACTAGTCGAGGTGATGACGAGGACGTTTAGTCTCTGCGCTGACAGTGAAAAATTACGACTACCAGGCCGGCGCGTTGGCGGTGCGTTCGGTCGATAGTTCCTAATGTATCGCTGTCAATCGCATGTTTTGACGTGCGGAATCACTTCTCACTATCTGAGAGCGGCGCTGCCTCACTCTGGCGCAACCTACGCTTAGTCAGCGCCGGTAATAAATGCGTCACCCTGACGTTACTTTTGCAATATAAATTGCTTCATGTACTTATAATCACTACTTACATTATAAAGCATTGTAACGCCTCACCCTCTACCTACAGTCTACGTTATTATAGACATGTTTAGCGAATTTGGTATTCATGTTTTGACCGGTGAATTTATAAACTTTTACCTTTGCTTACAGTAATATTAGTGGTCTTTGTAGACCACATTCTTGACGTTTATATCTATTTGACGACTAGAAAATCTGGTTCGTCGGGAGTTTACGTAAAAGCAGTGAATAGATACATAAAACAGTCCGTTTGTGAGCCCAGTCTAACCGCCCCACATGCAAGTCAAGTCACGGTTCGACCTAAATTACTACTCAACTACTTCTAACTCCGACCAGAGGCACCGAGTAATAGGGCAAATTATGTCCATCGAGCAACGACACCGCTACAATCGTGTCGCAATTCGTGCCAGATCAAAACTTTGAAAACAAACAGTCTATTATAAATAGATTTAGCGGTGACGAATACGTATTATAGCGACATAAGCGCGGTTTAAGTTTCAAAATTGCGGATGTAATTACTCGAAATTGTCTCCCAAAATTTTGACATGTCATGTAATCTAAACTCCGTAATGGTTTCGAAGAATATACCCGTATAGCCAGCAGTAACAAAATGAAACTAAACAATTTAAAAAAAACTTTATTGCACGTAGTACTACAAAAGGCGAGCATAATGCATTCTCTACCAGCCAACCTTTGGGTTGAAAAGAGAGGTACGTTGGAAGGTGCGATGAAACGAATACATATAACTTAAACGATGATTCGTAAATATTTCACACAAATATTTTAATAAATATATACATACTTATAAATAATGCCCTATTAAAACTTCATTCATATTCATATTCTTCATACATACATGAATATATACCATGTAATACAAATAAAATAAGTTATTAACAAAAAGCATTCAAGGTAAAGGGTTGAAAATTAAAGGAACATGCTAAGAGAAAATAGGTAGTATAAGTAGTACAATAAGTAATATCAACGATTTAAATTTTAATTCAAACATTTGAAGCCCAAAATAGATTGTAACTAATAACAACAATATTATAGCTAATACACAATGCCAATAACAAATGTTACTACTTCACGTCAGCTTTCAGTCTTTGCTTTATTAGTTAGCTACTTAATGCCATAAGGCTCCTAGACTAGATAGAGTTACGAGTATAAAGCTACAACATAACCGAACAAATAACTACCAAACAATCAAAAAAAACAATTCAGTGGAACAGTAAAATTCAACCAGTATTTAGTTTCAATTGTTGTTGAATGTATAACTAAACACTTAGTTTTAGCAAAAATTTGCTTCATTGAAATGTAAAATCAAACTTCATAAGAGTAGGGAAATATTTCACCCAACGGGGCAACCAAACTTGTCTAGTTTTGTAACACACGTAACAACCAAGGCACAGTCAAATATTCCGTGTCGTGAACAAACCCGGAGGCTGTACGACGACGCGACGACGACGACGGCTCTCTCACGCAAATGCCAGCGTTATGAAACAGCCACGGGCTTTGTGCACGATACCTTCAACCACTTTAAATAGACCTCCACAACTTTAGTATGATGAAGAAACTAGTTGAGCAATAACGGAGGTCTCTTAAAAGTAGTGGTGCAGTACGTGTATTGTTAAATTGCCAATATTAAGTTCCTCGGAGAGCTCTATGTGTCACCGTGCGCTCTAGTTTCGCGGACACGCCAACGTGGCCGTGGGAAGTCGTTACTAACAGTAATTGCAGTCTATGACATCGAATATTCTGAATTAAATTTATGAAGCTGTTATAGTTGATATGTTAGTGAATACTGTTACAGTAAATACTACTTAGAATATCTTGAAATTATTCAAAGTGAAAGGTTCGCTAAAATTTTCCTCTTATTGCATTAAACTGACACTGATTGATAGGAGAATTCCGACAGAGACAACAATAAACCTTAACATTTTAATGTACTGGCTCAAACGAGACAGCAGCGTCTTTATTCAATCAGTGGCGCTGTCAGCCAATTGCTTTTACGTTTAGGTGCGCGTGCGCAAATCAATTTGTTAGCTACTCGTATCTCGATAGCGTGCGATAGACAATCTGTGGGCAGCAAGAAGCAGTCACTTTTTATTTTATTGTTAAACGTTAATTTTAGCATTGTGTAAAGAAATGTAAAGAGGATTAATATTGCGTTAAATTAGAACAAACAGACTTCGAATCGAATTTAAATATTAATTTGTAACAAAATGTTTTACAATTCATGTGAAATCTAAGAATATGTCGAAATATTAGTTTGTCATAAATTGAGGCTGTTAAGTATGCAGCCGCCAGTCACTTTCATTTCTCGCGTGAACTGACTAGTTGTCGTGCCTTAATCATTATGAATTGCACAGAATTGCGACCGTTTGCTAATGCTAGCGAATAAATAAATACCAATAGGTAGCGTAACAGCCGCCATTGGGATAACATTCGCACAATACATCGCTTATTCAACGTTTGGTATGAGTACGGAAGTATTTACAAATACGGACATGTATGTGTAATCAAGCGGCGAAAACGCGCCGTCACGATGAGCATTCAGGACCAAACTGTAGGGAACTCGAGGAAAGCGATGATTCTTTTCATATGTAATCTGTTTACGGCTGAAATACAAAATTATCTCCCAAACATATGAAGTTTGCCAGCAGGCAATCAATCATACGGATTGAAGGGGCGCGGAAAGCCGCGAACGCGAAAACCGGCGAAAGGGACTCTTATGAAAGCTACGAATAATACAGCACGAATCAATCATAGATTTTGCGACGATCCATCATGAATTTTCAATGAAAAAAATTCTTGTTGTAATAACTTGATACGCAGGCACAGGGGAACTCTTATGCGCACTTAAGATGATGAAGTTGTTTCTTGGTTGACATTTATTTATCTGACACGATATCAAAACACTCTTGTAGGTAAGCATAACATATTTATTGACTATGCAGAGAAGGCAGTAGAGTAGCTTGTGACATTTAGGATTTAAGATTAGCAGTTTATTTAAGAGACCTCGAGAGAAAGCTAACAATAATTGGCTTTTATGGTACAGTACAGTAGCAATAAGCGATCTCACATGAGATTGAACCCTGGGGCGGCGTGTCTCTACCAATCGGCTCAGCTGATCTCGCTTCCGCGAAGAGCGGCAGACACTATTCCAAACCAGTCAAACGCACGACAAGTGCACAAAGGGCGTCGAGACGTGGCATTGCAAAGTGGCTTTAAGTAGGCACAACTTCCTCCATGCGGTGTCGATAGTAAGGACGAAAGGTCGGCCCTCGCTACACCTACGATTCATTTATGCAGGAAGAAAACTTGAACTGTGAGAAAAAACTTGTTTAACACTCAACATTGGGATTTTTTATGTGTAGTTTTTGCATAGGTTTAACATTTTGAAATGGATAAAAGGACGATAAATCGTAATAAGGCTCTTTCATTGCAAAGGCATTTTTTACAACGTTAGAGTCAGTGTGCATTGTAAATCCTTCGAGAGCTCGTTTTAAAAGAAATGAAACCGCGAAATATGGCGGCTCTCATCGAGCAGCCGCACCCTCACTCCAAAGGGACGGTTCTGTGATGCTCCAGATTACACTAGGATGGTTTCTTGGTGGAGAAATCGAATTCACAAGCGAGTTGAATGTAATTATTACTTATTTTCGCGAGATGAGTTCGCGGCCGGCGCCTTATTGTTGTGGTCATGCTTTCGAACTGACATTTGCAGTCGACGGACTGAAGATGGCGCTTATCGGTACACGGAAATGCCCACAATCTTTGGTTAACATTATTATTTGCATAATTATGGATGTTTTTTCGAAATTGATGCTAAAAATTATGGAACAGTATATGCCAGTAAGATCTACAAGTTTCTGAGCTAACATTAGACCTTCTGACCTATATTAGATGTCTAAAAAAAACAAATTATATGTCATTGTACATATGTCATTATATTGCAATTGTCCTTTACCCTGTTGAATGGTGTATAATTTTTAGAGTCCAACCCTCGTTAATTTTGGAGGGCTTTCAGAGAAACGAAATCTATTTTCTGGAATCAATTGTTACTGGGGATGACACTATGATCCCCTTTCCAAAAGGGAGTCGATGGAGTGGCGTCGTTCTGGTGCAGCACCGACTAGAAAGTCAAAGGTGACTGAGTCCACCAAAAAGAGTATGGCTTCGATATTCCGGTATTATCAAGGAATATCAAGGGAAATCAATGAGAAACGTCGTGGAAATTTAAGCAAAGGTGTGCGGCTTCTCCATGACAATGCACACGCCCACGCCGCCGCAGTTGCTAAAGCTGCTGTTTCAAAGTGTGGCTTCACTTTAATTCGCTACCCACCCTATAGTCCTGACTTGGCTCCCAGTGATTACTATTTATTCTTAAAACTCTAGGCGGACTTAAGGAGTACAAGATTTTCCACTGATGATGAATTGACCGCTGCGGTTTTCGCCCATTTTGAAGGCAAAACTTCGACTATTTTTATACTGGGATAGAAATGCTAATTAATCTTGCAATCTTGGGAAAAGACTTTCCACAAAAGGGCTATAGGAATTACAATCTCTAACACTCTTAGTACCTACCAAAGTGTTATTAACCTCATTAGTGCATTCGATTATGATTTGTCAATTCATTTATTTTAAATAACATAATAGGTCGGGGAGAAAGTCTTTTCGTATTTTGTATGTATGAAGTTGTGATTCAATATCTTTGATTGAACTGTTTGTTATGATACCATTAAAAAGGTAATATTTTAAAAAAAGAAATAAAAAACTGTTTCACGCTATTCTTCAATTGTATTTCTATCCAAGAAAATGAGTGAATCTAACTAAGAAATTCGATACATTTTAAAGTTTTATTACAAAAAAGAGAAAAATGCGACACGAGCCACGAAAAAAAAATTGTGCCGTTTATGGACCTAATGCAGTGTCAGTAAGAGTAGCACAAAGTTGGTTTAAGCGTTTTCAGTCAGGAAATCTTAATGTTAAAGATACAGTTCGCTCCGGTCGCCCTGTTACCGATAAAGTTGATGTCATTTGTGAAAAAGTGCAGCAAGATCGGCATATAAGTAGTTACGACATTGCTGATGAACTGGGCATTGACCACAAAATAGTTTTGACTCATTTGAAAAGGTCTGGATTCACAAAAAAGCTCGATATTTGGGTACCACACGAGCTCACTGAAATAAACCTAATGAACCGTGTACTCATTTGCGATTCTCTATTAAAACGCAATGAAACCGAACCATTTTTGAAAAGAATGATCACTGGTGATGAAAAGTGGATCACTTAAGACAAGAACGTGCGGAAAAGATCATGGTCTAAGTGCGGCCACGCTCTACAGACTGTAGCGAAACCCGTATTAACGCGCAATAAGGTGATGTTGTGTGTATGGTGGGATTGGAAGAGCATCGTTCATTATGAGCTTTTACCGGCGGGCAAAACCATCGATTCGGATCTCTACTGCCAGCAGCTGATGAGTCTAAAGCAAGAAATTGAGAAAAAACGTCCGGAATTGATCAACAGAAAGGGTGTAGTCTTTCATCATGATAACGCCAGACCACAGACATCTTTGGCCACTCAGCAAAAATTGAGAGCTTGGTTGGGAAGTGTTGATGCACCCACCATATAGCCCTGAACTTGCGCCCTCAGATTTTCACTTGTTTCGGTCTCTTCAGAATTCTTTAGGTAGTGTAAGGTTAACATCAAGAGAGGACTGTCAAATCTACCTGTCACAATTTTTTGACCAAAAATCCCAAAATTTCTACAGTAACGGGATCATGTCACTACCTACAAGATGACAACAGGTTATAGAACAAAACGACACATATATATTATAATTAAATGTAATTAAACTTTAAAATAAAAACGTCTTGAATTTGTATATAAAATACAAAGAAACTTTTTCCCCGACCTTATACTATAAATTTTTCCTTTGCATACTCTTGATATTCTGATATATTCTCCTTTACTATTAAGCTATAAAAAAAAACATACCATTCCATTACAATAATTTTAATAATTTACAATGTAATAATTTACAAAAAAGATTAAATAAATAAGTTTTCAGCAAATCATTATTGTATAATTGAAAACAGTTATCGGAAAAAGGGAGACTGCAGATAAGTAGTCTAGCTAATAACCTAGTTCGCTAATTTACCCGTGATTTAGTCGGCAAACGTGAGATTCGTATCGCAGTTTCGAGCTAAGTTGAAAGGCGCACATGGAGAACGCGGCGGGCGGCCCGGGGTTTGCCACAAACAGCTGATAGATTTGTTTAATAAAAAAAATGTTATGCGTTTTCATTATGAAGCAATCTTACTCGCCGACGGTGGCGCCCTCTCCTTGTGCTACAAATTCATTATATTCGTTGAGCATGCCCCATACCTTCCGATCCTATCCGCTCCAATCTTAATCCTAAATCGGAAAGAATTCTCTTGACACTTTCCGATCAGTATTCCGACTTATTAGACACAAAACAGCGGAAGGGCTGTGTAGACGGGGTTGTGTGTTACTGTCATGTGCTCCATTTCGCTCGCTTTAGTGACATTTTTATAGTAGGTATAGATGGCAGACGAGGGCGGGCCAAATGATGGTAAGTGGTCACCGCCGCCAAGGGACACCTACAACACCAGGGGGCTTGCGGGTGGAGCATCCTGTGCCCAGATCTCTTGAAGAACTCCATATCGTCAAAAAAGGAAGGAGAAAAAACACGAGCTGTAGGTCGGGGGAAAGTGCCCTCGAACTCGAAGAAACTTCGAAACTGATTGGCATTTTGGACTCAATCTCCCTAAAAATAGTTCAAGGAGATAGAACATTAATATTTTAATGCAAAAAGAACAAACTCCATTTGACAGTTACATAAAGGATTATTTAATATGAAAATTCATCATATTTCTCACAAATTTACCAATGACTTATTTATTATAATATAATCAAATAAGAAAACTAGAGACACAAGTATAAAATATTTAAGTTTAGTAAAAAGGTTCAAATTTCGGTGTTTAATAAAAATCACATAAACCTTTTCATTAAATACATTTTCTGTCTAATATAGGTAATCATATGCGAGTTAGAAACTGAATACAAAGATGTTTATGGCATGAAATTTTAGGTACGGGAATAATACACAATTCAAATGTAGAAATATTATTCTTTTGCTAGGACACCCACATACAATTAGTGGAAAGAAAACTTCACAATGAGGATGGGAATATATTGTCTAAAATTTTAATTACATTTATATTATATAACTTCTCAATTATTATGGGCATTCTAATATTGTATATTATGAGATTATGAACACGTATCATTTTGAACACGTACCAACACGATTATGAATACATAGCACACTAAGATTATACAACATGTGCTCGTCATGCTACATTATGTATTCCCTCAGTAGTGAAAATCTCTGATGTTTCAGTTTAGATCTACAGAAATCCGTTTCAATTATGTATACAATACGAATCTGGAATGTGTATAGCATTACGCATGGCTTATTGTACCAGGTCTCCATGCAAACTTGCACAGATCGCTTCACTACATACTAACCATACATGTTGTAGATACTACTTAGCATGTTACTGCGTACCATTTTAATTCTATACATTCGCGTAAAATAAGCAGCGTCCATAATTCTATTCAAAATTCAGAGATACAGGATTGCCATAAGAGGAAGTCACGGGTGTAATCGGGGCCATCTTAGCGGACCAGCGGTGGTGCTGGGAGAACATTTAAATTATCGTGGAGTTAGATCCGCGCGGCCATAATCACACCGTTCATTTGTAAATAACAGTACCGCTCGGCGAAAGTATCGCCATCAGATAGTCAGGACGCTCAATATTATTCAGAACTGGGAATAACAATCGTGCCTTGTTAAATTGCGATTTTAAGCAAGCGATAGCTCGCTGTTACCAAAGAACTTCGAAAAGACCAGACTGCCGACGACTATAGATCGTACAATCGTAGGTACTTCACATAGTCGTAACTATAACTTGCTAAAATGAAAATCACAAAGTTAATTTTAATATCAGAAGTTCTTTACTATCGCTGGAAAATAATTAGAAACTGATCACTTTTGGGATAAATGATGAATAATCAATTGTAGTCGATACAGGCGACGCAATATTAAGTTAATAATATTGCGTCATCAGTAGCCACCACCTACGGTAACTTAGCCTATATAGTACCCATCCCTAAATATGAAAAACTGATATATGTAATACAGGAGTAGAAAGTCCCCGAAACAAGTCTGAAGTTTAAACTCGAAAATTCCTAAATAGATTTTAATTCACTTTTAACTATCGCTTACCCTTACCTATGAAATTACCGTTTTATATGGAAAAAATCAAATACTTTTTTTGAATGAAAATTATATATTTAATTAATCGAGGTATTGTCCATTATTATCAATGCACTTTTGCCATTTTAATGGAAGTTGATTTATGCCTCTGCTACAGAACTCGCGGGGACGGGAATCTATGAATTCTCTGAAGGCGATTTTTCACTGCCTCATCGGAGTTGAATTTTTCCCGTATAAAAAGTTATCCAAATTCAACCTATCAAAGTAAGCGGTCAAATCAAAGGCCTAGTAGTAATTACGTGAGTATTTCGAACTAAAGAGGCCTTTACCGTCAATGTATCAATCCAGAGGTAGATAGGACAGAGCGATCGGGCGACGCTAATGAGGCCGACCGGTTAAAAGGGACAATTGCTTGCCACTGTGAAGCTATCTTTTAGACATTTAAAGGCTGTATTTCTTGCGTTTCTGTACGGGAATAAAACATTGTTAGACGTTGATTAATTGCCCTCCAACTGTTAAGAAACTGTGCTACTGTGTTACGAATCAAATTGAAAATATAAATGGTTATTTCCAATAAATAAATAGGTGTATTCTAAGAGCACGGAATAAACATTAAACGGTTTAATGAAGTGTACTGAGTACAAATGTGCAAAGTTAGACGGATGATTCGTCGCGAAGGTGCGTCGATTTCTTGCTAATAAACACAGCAAACAGAGGGCTCGTGAGCGTCGCGTTCGTGGGCACAGTTTTGCAAAGCAATTAGTTGGACGTTTAGCACTGAGTGACGACGATCTAGTGACTTAAATATTTACTGAACATGACCTTTGACCTTAGACGTATCAAACCATGTAATCAAACCATAGGATAGCAATGCTGTATTGGCTCCCCGGTGAAACCAGGTTGTTTGGGTACAGAAAAGACAGAATTTTATTTATTAAAAATTCGTATGTCAAGAATTTCTTTTTGTAGACTTTATTTACTCATACACACTACAAAAAGATAGAGCAATGCATAAAGTCCTTTCCGCAAGACAACTAATATTGTATACTAATTCTTATTACTTTGACTTTGAATTATAACTTATTACGCGAATTGTAAATGGTACCTACTTTTATGAATATTTCGCGATTGAGAACAATTTGTTGAGAACAAATAATTCTATATAAACTTATTTTATTCGTTTTAGTACATGGCTTGCATAAAAGCCTATTTTTAATAAAACATTTTTTTTATATTATTTTATTTACACCTTTTTAGCTAGAAATATTTCTCAATATATCCATTTCAAGTAACGTATCATTACGGTAGAAAGTCATGTTTTGTTTTGCAAAGTTTCATGTACATGCTACTAACCGTTGAGGAGTGCCCTCATGAGGAGACAATCTTGACTGCAGCATCAGTTCATGGTGTAAATCATGTTTAGCTATCAAAATTAAACCTACATGCAAAGTTACGTATCTCCGCTACTAATCGTTAAGGAGTGCCCGCGTGAGGAGACAATCCTGGCTGCAGCATCAGTTCATGATGAAGATCATGTTTAGCTGTCAAAAGTAAATGTATATGCAAAGTTTTGTGTCCGTGCTACTAACCGTTGAGGAGTGCCCTCGTGAGGAAACAATCCTGGCTGCAGCATCAGGCCATTTCTATCATTTTAGTATATTGTCATCAGAACTGAACAAGCATGCAAAATTTCAAGGACGTAAGTTTAGAGGAAGTGGTTCAAATTTGGCTTGCAAGATTTCTCCCAAACATACTAACAGGTGAAGTTAAAAGCTTGTAAAAACAATGCTCATCGATTCGATAAATCTATTGGTACCACTATCGTGACAAAGCGTACAAATACGAAATTGATTGCGTCGTGTGGGAAGTGACATTTCTGTATCCACATGTAGGCGAGCGCGGTGTGGGTGTGGGGCGCGGGTGCATTTTACGCTGACATTTGAATAGGGCCGTCCCGGCGTATACCGGCACCCGCCGACGGCCAACCGAAGGCAACAATGTTCCCTGTACACCAACAACACAGCCATTGAAATGAAAATTTACTTTTATTCGCGATTGACAATAAGGCACCATATTTTTCAAGCGTGCTACTAGGCGCCATACATCACCGCAACATTTTCAATTTTTTATTCTTATGGCTGAATTTTTAAGTTTTATTTTAATACCAAGAAAAACGAAAAGCTTTTTCGATACCCCTAATATATCGTGCGGGTTAGTCATAAATAATGTCCACTCGACGTTTTCATTCACAATCAAGCTAAAGGCAATTATTTGAAAAATCGGTCCTTACTTCAATTTTGATAGTAGGATGCCGAGACTTAATAAATCTCACATACGTAACTATTAGGCTAATGCCGACATGGATAATGCCTCATTTTTAGAGGACCTGATCGGATTGTAAACTTCTGTAAAATTGCAATGGTACATTTTCGTTGCAGATCTCGTTTTAACAATCGTATAATAGTAACGTTATTAGTTTTATTACAATCGTGGTCACAAGTATATAGTAAATACTAGAACGTGAGCTATATAAAAGATCCTTTTAAGATTTTCCCATTTTATAAACTACTTTTTTCAATATACTATTATTGCAAGCGTGATCACACATAATAAATACATTTGAAACAATAAATGCGTGATAACGCTTCTGCATTAGATTATCTGTGTGCGATACGTGTTCTGAAATAATGTTATAGCCGACAGTCGGCTCTGGGGGTTACAATAAAACTACTGAAGTAGGTAATGTTACACTGCCGCAAAGTGATCGCTACATGCTCGAGAAAATAAACAATGCATTGGGCATAACTTTAAAAATAATACAGACTGGATGGAACAAGATATTATCCTGTTCCGAAACCGTTTAGCTTCTGAACGACACTTTAAAAAGGGATCTCCAAAGCAAAGTTAGCAGATTTTTTTTCTACTTATTATTGGGGCTTTTGTCTTCACAAGTCACGCCAGTCCCATCATATCTTATTATAATATACTCGTACACAACAGCAACCTATATACAAAAATCATCGCCGTCACCAACCCTTTTAACGAGCACTGCTATACAGCATGAGTATACAGTTCATGAGGAGGCCTGTACGAGTATACACTCGTACAGGCCTCCTCATGAACATTATCTTGTGCACGAGGAATGTGTGGCCTTAAAACCCCAAGCTCCCCAAGCGGGTTGGCGAGTCCACTCTTTTAGAGGTGGTGTAGTTCCTCGGGGCTTGTGGTAACAGATTTGTTGTCCCTTAGTCGCTTTTACGACACTCAATCTTGTTAAGTTAGCTTACTTAGAGCTAGTAATTTACTTAACGGTGGATGTGTGCCGCAAGAAATTACAACCTATTAACCAGTTTACTTACTGAATTAAATAAGCATTTATAAAAGTAATGAGGAATTAAAACGACGAGCCTTTTCCTTCTCATGGAAAAACTGGACGATCGAACAAATTGCTTGATGGACGATTTGATTCACATGCCAACATTAGTAAAAAATTACAAATGTTAGCACGTCCCCAAATGAGGATTAATCATAAATAAATAAGATGGGATGGGAAATAATACAAACTCTAGAAACTCTCACACATTCCCGAAGCACGCTGGAACGTTTCACAGCACAGTCTTCTGTGAAAATGGGGGTAACTCGGACAGTCGGATACGCCCATTCGGCTGTAGGATTGCAGCACCATCCTTCCTGATCAAAGGGATATGACCCTATACGTATATTAAGTAAAAAAATATTATCTAACTAAACACAGATAGGAGTTTGAACAAATGTCATTTAGTGTATATTTTACACATTGGATCGGAGTAAAGTATTTAACCACGAGCTCCCAACCCGCCAAAAAGTCGCTTAGAAACAGCAATGTGACCACCTGGTTCTAATTTTTAGTCTGATATGTTTTATGTTTTGAGGTCGCTGAATACGAATCTGAAATAAAGAAATTTATTACTTTCTCATCTTCAACTCGCTATATTTCTGACAACGCGTGTTAATATATAATAATATCTTTCGTTAAGTTAATATACAATTTATTATACAATAATATAATAAGTTTTAATATACTTTTAGACAGACCTGTTGGTTTCAAAAAAAACTTCAGTAGATGTAACTTCAACATCATCATCATATCATAGCTTGTTTCTTACCATGTACCATGTAACTTAAAACTCATAAATTAACAAGTTAAGCATAGTATGTATAATATGTACAATATGCAATTTGTCTATGTGTAGCTTCTAATTTAACATGCTGTGGTGTATATAAATGTCATAATTCGTGTACAGATATTAACGAAATATTAGTTTTATTGAACTTTTATTATTTTCTTCATTTTGCTGTAAATTTTCAATGAATTGAACAATTCTTATTCGTCAAATTATTTACTATACGGCAAATTATAAAATATACAGAAATTTCTTACAAAATTGTTACAATACAAATCATAAAAATAAATTAAAACAGATATTTAATTGCCATTGATGTGCACGAGTCCCGGTAGTTCATTACGATATACCGCGCGCGTTAAGAGCGCGCGCTATAAGCCAACACTAATCTTTAAAATCGCCTTTTTTCTATTGCACATTAAGATCTGAAAAACTTTCCAAAAAACTTCCATATATATTATATTTTATTACTTATATAGGAAATAATTTCCACCTCGAAACTTCATCGCTCAACTTATCGATGGTTTGTAAGAACTCATGATATCGTATGAGAAATATTAAAAAATTCGCCACACGGGATACAAAGGGTTTAGAAGATCCAGACAGGTCTTGTTCTCTTCAGAATAGTTTGAAGATTATCCAGTTAAAATATAAGAAGGAAATATAATTGTCAGAGATATAGCAAGTTGAAGAAGAAAATGTAATAAATTTCTTTCCTGGTATTTTTCACGTAATCGCCACTTTGTTCAAAGTTCTTTCATTTTTTATTAAAAAAACTAGCTGACCCGACGACAGACGTTGTCCTGTCCAAATTTCAATAATACAACAATTTCAATAAGTTCATACAAAAATCCCATAGAAAAAAAACACTGTTTTTCCCGAATTTTCCGGGCAACTTATCCAAGTTTTTTTTCCCTAAAAACCTTATTCTTACTATTACGAACATTTAAAAAAAATAGCCAAATCGATCCAGCCGCTCAAGTGATGAGCTTACCAACGAACAGCATTTAATTTTTATTTATATAGATAAAACAAAAAAAAACTTGAAACTAAAGATTAGAAATACGGTGGTCACGCACAGGTCATTTTAGTAGGGGTTCCCGCTCATATACTATGAAAATTAAAGTAGGTAGAAACAGAGCCCATTCTACTCACTCGCAGTTTCAGATGCGATAGTATGCGAGAAGGAATGGCTGGGGATTGTTTATATTATTTGCATAAGAAATAAGATGCAAAAAATATAAACTTTTGAATTTGGTTTGAACAAAAGTACATTTATTTATTATCTTTACTTAAATATACGAATATTTAACTAATATAGTTAAATATATGGTGATAGATTGTCACTACAAACGTGAATTTGAAAAGTTAAATTATTATCAACAAATTATAAAAAATAATTAGTACTAATATTAAAATTCAATGCTTTTAGTGAAAAATTATAAGGGTAGCGGTTTTATCCGCTTAACATTTCGATACGCGTGACGGTGACAGCTGCTACAAATTTTATTAATTAATACCACGCACATGACACTTTATCGTTCACCAATTGTCCATAGCACGCGTCTTGAGATATATGTGAAAAAACATTATAAAAAGCAAAGGTGTTCGCTTCGACATGTACGCGTTCAATATGTCAGGAAAATAATAGGCGACCATGTGTTACTAGAAAAGAGCACGGTATGGAAGCAAGGATATAAACTACTTGCATTTGTCATATCGATTTGTCCCAGTTAAGGGAGCGTGTTGGCAATAAATATGCAAATGGAAATATACAGGTTCCTTCCTGGTTGGAGGAAGGCCGCAGGGTCGCATTCACAACCTGCACCGCTAATTGCCGCGCCTCCTCAATGCAAGCTCTCAACAGTTATACTCGATACACAATAACCCCATATTTCATAGCTCTATACTGATATAATGTTCGCTAAAAATAAATACCTACACCAAAGAGTAGTTGTGATCATTTGTAAATGTTTAAAATACGAGTATATTTATCGAGATCTTCATGTTTTGTTGCTAAACCCATCCCATACATGCTAACATAAGATCTACTCTTTTCATCCGAGACTTAAATACAAGTATTACTCAGTTCAACGGCAGTTCAAGACTTTGTTTTCGAAAGATTGATAATATGGACATTCGTGGATTTCATATTCCTTTCATTAAGACATTAAGATTTCATTAAGACATATCTAAGTCACCAAAAGAGAACCTACCTGCGAAAGCTATCTATAAAAACAAATAATATTTAACGTTATTGCTACAAGTGTTTTCTACATTTTCATCGCCATCAAGTTATAAAATGAATGACATACTTTTACGGAAAGTTCTATAAATTAAGTTGACAATAAAAGTTCTATATTATAAAAGATTATTATTCCTCGAATTCTAAATATAAATTAACAGATCTAGTATTTCTACAATCTTATCAATGCTAACAAGTTCAGTATATATCTAGTCGTACCTAAATTAAATTGCCTTCTATGATACTCAATGAATTCACTGAAAACATTGTAGAAAATCACTAAGCAGGCGTGACCTAACGCCAAAAGGCAAATCGCTATTGTTCATAAACAAGCCGCGAACATTTCTCTTGAAACAATACACTAGGAAGTTACAGTACTTTTGTATAGCTGTATAAAGGCATGAATATTTACTATAGAACTATTGCAGAGGAATAAAAGGGACGTAGACATGTCACGATAAAGACTGTAAGTGACAATAATTTAATGCTATGTGTATGAAAAACCAATGCTGGGATGTATCACTTCCGTCGAGCGGCGTGAGGTTTAGCGTTTCTTCGTGCGTACTGGTCACGGCACAAACGGTGTTTGTTATTGTGGTCTGACTCCATACTTAAACCACCTTCAACTTTGAACAACGCTGCAGTTATACTGTTATAGGGGAGGCGACATCTTAAATTTAGGAGTCTATGCATTTGCTACATTTGTACCGTATTTTTTTGTTGGATGAAGAATAACGAGTGGCTTGTAATATTTTCCTTTGTAGAAAGAAGATGGCAGACGAGCATAAAGTCTACCTGGTGGTATGTGAGTACAGTCGTCCATGGTCATCCCAAATACATGCCAACATCAGTCAAGAATGACAAACGTTAGCACATCTCTGGATGCGCTGCCTATCTTAGAAGATGTAGGAGTGAATTTGAAATAAGAATAGGAAAGGATGGAAAAGAATAGAGATATTGAGTTTTCCTCATCCCATTACGCTCCCCATTCTTTCTCAGGATAAGACGGATGAGATGAAGTACATAGCGTAAAGGGACTACCGCTATCAGCGCCGCCCCGCGCTAGGATCTCTTATCCCTTATAATTTGCTTTATCCCATTATATTCTGTACACGGTGGAATGAGATAGGGTTTGATGAAATGTTGTAGTCTAATGAATATACTTTCTACTGGATGTAGTAGTAGGGAATATACCCGAGAGACTCCAATGGGATTTGATGGAATGGAAAAGGGGTAGAACATATTATCGCTAATAAGATACTTCCAATATCCCGTCATAGGCCTTATTACATGGTATGAGATGAGATGGGAATTGGGCTTTAGCGATTTATCCGAAACATGTTAATAAATTTCAAGGCAGCCTTCCGGGAGAAGGGTAACACGAACACTGAGGAATGCCCAGCGGCTGCATTAAAAACGCTCTCGCCCTTAAAAACATTAAAGTGGATACTAAGACCTGCATATCCTAGAACTCTGTATTATTATTTAAATGCACAGATTAGAGTCCCGACAATTACCATCCATACTGTAAGTAGGTACGGTGAAAACTTAGCGCAACGCAGCACCCAACAATTTCTACGTCGACGATATTGAGTTACGATGCAGCGAGCTGATGCTTTATTATCCGGTCCATCTCTTCCGCCCTTGTTGGTCTGCGATCATTCGTGTCGCCGGCATAACGGTCCCCGCGGCGATACGTCCGCGTTATTAATCTTACCATTGTATTAGCCACAGCCATGTCATAACATGTGCACACACTGATAACAGTAATGGTAATATCCATTCTCAATACAATCAATAACTTCAATTAGGTACAGTTATTGGACACTTCTTATCGCATATTTTCTCTTATGATACTATTCGGAGCTACTGTTAAGGTTGTTGTGTACATACGTGTGGATACAAATTCGTTGGCCTACTTGAAAAGAAACGGTGAAATAATGGTGGCGTGACGGCAAAGACAGTGGTGAATGCGGACTTTCGTCGCATGTCCACGCCCACCGTCATCTTCCAGGCGGCGCGCACTGTTCACCAACCCTCTCTCCAATTATGATAACCATCACTCAAGGCAAGCGGAACGAAAAGGGGCAGGCACCGGTTAAAACGTAAAATTACACTTCAATTTTTACTCGACGGCGGGCGCACAATAAAAAACAAATATTCCCATGGTGTGTATCGACGAAACGTGACCGACCTTCGTCAAAATAGTCGGCTGTTGTCTTTTATTGGGTGGTGCTTTACATTGAACGGATGAGGTGCTAAAGTGTAAAATGCTGCAGTGAAATTTATAACCTCCATGTCACGATTATTGAATAATGACTTACAAATTATTTAGCATCCGCACGCATTAAATTATTACAATAAATACAGTCATATTACGAAATAATGACTCTGACATTCTATTTCTTGAAACGTAATTCCCACACAGTTCTGCATTGTAAGAAATGATTACGGAATTTAAGTTCAAGTATAAATTTACGATTGTGTTATTCATGAATGGTTTATGCACTGTCCAATCATACTCCTATTTCACTCAATTTGATCTTGAACGTACTCGTATAACGCTTGTGAGGCTTAGTTGCGCGAACGTTATAAAACATTAAACTCCTTATTTATGTGGGGGCTCGTTAAGTTAGATCGCCGAGGGGAGTGTCCATTTATATCTCGTTGTCGAACCGTGTGTTTTTACATGGGCCGCGAGTGTTACAACTAATTCAACAAACGAGCAGACGTCATCTATCAAAAACGCTAACGAGCTCAGATGCCGCGGCAATTTACAATCACGGACCAATAATATGCGATGATTCTGATGAAATATCTGAACCAGCCTTTAACTCATGGAATAGCATCACAACATTGTCTCGTTCGAGCGCAAATTGGAAGCAAATTAAGCAAATAACACTAACAAATTATTCGACCATAAATAAATAAATTAAAGAGAGAGCATCTTTTCCTGTTACTGTTCTTTTGCAAAAAATAAATAATTCACTAAACTATAATCGTTTTCAAGTAGCATAGTGCGGCTGACACCTGTCAGTTGACTGTGATTATACGGAACTTAAGTCGGAACAATGTTTTACGATTTTCGATTTCCGTTGTGAATGGTTTGTAATCGATTGACTATTCGGTAATTAATTAAGGATAGTTGTGGCTCAGATGTGGATTTAGGTGGCCAATCCTTAAATTGAAAATCAATAAATTCTTGAAAAAAAATCGATTATACATTAAATAAAATATTAATTAAATCTCCATTTACATGAATATTATTATTATTCAATATACAGACGCGACCTCCCAAACGTTTTTACTATAAGTAAAACATGTTAGCGCAAAGTTTACTTCTACCTATACTTGACTATGGCGATAGCTGCTACTTGGATTTGCCAGAAGCACAACTTAATAAACTTGAGCGTCTTCAGAATTTCAGCATACTGTTCATATTTGGACTGCACAAATATGATCATATTTCTCAATTTCGCCAGCAGTTCAAGTGGCTTCCAATTCGTCGTCGTCGTCGAGACCCTCATACACTCTCCCTCCTCTACAATATACTGTTTAACCCATTGACATTCGGATACCTTAAAGAAAGTTTTAACTATCTTTCTTCACATCCTTTCAATCTACAACCTTCAGATTATCTTCTCCTTCAAATTCCTGACCATTCTTCTACTTCCTATTCACGTTCTTTTACTGTCAAAGCAGTTCGCTTATGGAATGCATTACCTTTAACTATAAAGTGCGCTCAATCTCTGGCTAGTTTTAAAAGAATCGTGAAAGTACACTACCTCGCAGATTAAGAGTTCTCTTACACCCAAATTATTTTCCTTTATCTTTCTGTATGTATAAAAAGAATGTATGTATATGTATGAATGCATGTATATATTAATGCCTGTAGGTATCTATATAATTCTATATGTATCTATGAATGTATATACAGACATTATTTCCTTATGGTGCCATCTCTACCTCTATTTCGTCTACTGACTTCTCCTTACCACCCAAAGCTTGCCTGGAAGAAATCGCTTTAGCGATAACGCCGCCGGTTGTACTTCTAATTACTTATACTTTGTATTTATCTGTATGTTTTTGGTGTACAATAAAGTGTATCTATCTATAAAGAAAGAATTTTGATTATTGTTTTAACACTATAACTAGTCTAGCCATAAATATTGTTACAAAGAAAACATTGATATTTTTTTACATTACCATTTTAAAAGAAGAATTTGTTATTTTAAAAATAAATAGGTAAGCATTTAGGTAGGTAAAATATAACGTATATTCGAATTGGACACTATTTGCTTTTATATAATCTTTCAAACGTTGTGGCCAGTTTTCTATTGAAATACGCACACTTTCCATGGGAAAATTGGCAACTGCCACTCTTATGAAATGTTTTAGATAGAGATTCGATATTACCATAGCTTTTAGAGTATGTCATACTCTCTCAAACAGCATAAATCATAATGGAGCGGATTAAGATCGAGTCTAGATGACGGCCAGTCTTCAGCTCTAATGAAGTCGGGAATATTCCTTTCTAGCCATGCCTGTGTTGAGCGAGCCTTATGACCTGGTGCTGAGTCTCGCTGAAAGGACCATTATTGGTTATGGAACAGGGTGTTGTTACGAGGCTTTACGACCTTCTCGAGAATCGTATTTTGATACACTTGAACAGACGGTTCACTACCTTTTTCACAAAAAATGGTGCAGTCACTCCTTGATAGCTAACACCCCACCAAACTATCACTGAAGTCGGATAATAGCCACGTTGCACCCTTGTGACCAATTGAGTAGCTTCTCTAGAATTATGAGCCTAAACTCGATTATTCTGCTAGTTAAAATTTTCCTCAATGGCGAACATTTTCTCGTCCGTAAATAAGATTTGGTCGTGAACTCCCTTTGCGTACCGTAAGAAGTTGTTTTGATTTGTCAACATTATTTTTCTTTAAATTATCAGTTAAGAAATGTCCAGTACATCTTTAGTAAGCAGCACTCCTAAATAATATTTCAAAATACGTAACATGGTTCTGGGTGCTATATTCATCTCTCTGGATAAAATCTTTTGCTTCCTGGGGGGATTTCTTCGGATTCTCTCCTGCACAGCTTTAATTGTCTGTTTAGTACAAATAGCGGGTGGACGGCCAGATATTTTTCTGTTTACACTTTTCTTTTCTGTTTTTACAAACAAAGGACATTTCAATGTACCTACCAATAGCCCGGTACACAAACATTCGGCTAATACCAAGCGTATGAAGAGTTTTAAAAATTGCATTTGGCTCCAGGCCAACTTTGTGTAATGCAATTACAACAAAACGGTTTTCGTCATCACCCCACTAAATTAGTACAATATTTAATAATGATTGGCGCCATAATGAGAAAATTCATTTATTTTTCACATTCCACATTCAAATGGAAATTTATTTATTTTTCTTTATAGTAACGGTATTTACGATCAGACTAGGTATAAGAAAAAAAAACCGATTCCTTCGATTTATCGTTTTACGTTTGATTAATCAACATTTTTTTAGTCAACGATCAACGACGACAGACCATAGGACGTAACCGCGTCATTGCATGAAATTAATTTGCATGAAATTAATATATTTAATTTCATTTTCTCTAATAAAAATTAGAAGACAGGGAAAGAACACATTATTTTTATGCTCTGAGTTATAAAGTTTTGTAACTGTTTATATTTTATACAACTTAAACTACAAAATATTTCAGCTTTTTAAGTGAACAATTTACATTCTATGTATGGTTACATTCTGTGGACGTGTCATCTGCACCATGATCGGTGAAAAATACTAAGTATAATTGTAATTAAGTATAATTAATAGTATAAGCTAAATTTGTAAGTGAGCAACTTTTTGCGCTAAGTATATATACAACCTTAGGATTCCACGTTGAGGTCCAGAGACACAACCTAAGACACCTTATACGCAGATCCCGTACGAATAATGTCTATTGAGAATGTTATGTCTTTAAAAATTGTCCAATTAAGAATAGAAATCAAACTATCAAACGTCTGTGTTGTGTGTTCGTCCTTGTATGTGTATCTGAACCCACGATACAGGGAATCCTAGTGTAGGCCATTGACTGTGGCGTTATTATTTGTATTTATTTATTCTGAACTCCCATTCATGAAGTTGTGAGTTCAAATCACGAAATCAAATCAAAATTCTAAGGGATTTTTGTCCTAATCAGTACCTGACAGATTTTTTTTAAACGTCCCTTGTCCAACCGCAAGCTGAATTTACATAACATACATAATAAAAAAAATCATAATCCAGAATTTACATAATACAAAATTTAAATAATTTCTTACAAAGATATTTTGATTACTCAAAGATAAAAACTGGACTTTAAAGTCTAATCAAATCAGACTTTCAAACTTAATAATTATTAAAAATATGTTTAATTTGAGAAGGGAATAACGAAAAGTTATAAATAATCGTTGATAATAGACAAAATTAAGTTCATTGTGTCATTAAATTGCATGTACAGAACTGCATGTATCAATCTTACACAATTTCAGTTAGAGGTGGAGGAATTAAAGAAAATCCTTGCACAATACCTATACATAGTTGCAGCACGTTACAACCGCAAAGTTGAAGAGGAACAAGCATCCCGTATTCTCAGTCTGAGCACAGTACTCATATCCCGGCGCGGATTGCGACACACCGAGCACCCCCGTCACATAGCAACTTGTGTTACGTTATTTTACGAGGGCAGCCTCCACACGTTATTTTGTTGCACTTACATTCCGCTTGTCACAACATAGGTGCATTTGTTTATATGCAAAAGGTGTAAAATTTTACAGCAAGGTGTGGGGGAAAGGAACGAAAATTATCCCAACGGTAGATTAAAATTAAACATATGACATGCATGTGCATGCAACTTCATGAAAGAAAAAAAACAATTATGGATCCGCAGGTCTATTGTAAAGACGCCATATGCATGCCCAACTTATTATTTGCTTTAAATGGAGGAAAAGGAATAAAAGAAATTGGGCGTGTCTATAGACCGTTAACTTTTTCCATTAAGCATTTTTTTTGGTAAAAAAAATATTTCGACCCTTTTCAAGTCTGTAGTTTTTACATTTGTAGTTTATTTCACGGAGCAACGAGCGACCCTCGCCTTTTACAACTGCAGTTTTTCAATGCATAAATATTTAATATAATAACTTTTTTATGATTACACTTTCTTTAAAGTACGGGAATAAGCTCAGTAGTTTATCTGCATACTCAGCTTTTACAATTGAATATTGAAGGTACTCGTTGGAATTAGCACCACTCTTACGGGATTAAATACATCCCACATCGCGTCGCGTCGCTTTGAACACTAAAGCCTATTTAGTGAGTAACAAACGGGCCTATCCAAGGAATCCAGCTAGTTAATTACGGCACGACAGGCGAATGGTAGGATATTCTTTCTCATTACCTTAGCGGCGGCCTCTCATTAGGTACGAATCTGTCAGTGGCGGCGTGTGTCGGGCCGGTCGCCGCTCGTTTGTCCTGTCGCCGCGTGCGCCAGACATTTTTCATTGTGATGTAATAAATACGCGCCAACGCACCTGCTTTTGCGCGCGCAATGACAAATCGTTGACGTTCGCGATCCTTGATTGCGAGTTTTATTCCTTTATGCCATTTATTCCACCGTTTAACAACATGTTAGCATTTATTAACATCCATATGGATACTGCACTCTGTGAACTTTTATGCACTACATCACAATTTTTACTGTACTAATGACAAAAATGAAATACCTAATTGTTCAAAGTGAATAAAGACATGACAATTTGCGATTTGACTAAGGGGTTAAAGATAAAAGCTAAAAGATTCTTTTGATTTAAATAATTAAATTAATTACTAATTATTCTTCACTAGTATTCCTGATACATCCTTCATAATATTAGCGAAAGTAAAAAATAATGAAAAATCATTCCACTAAACAAACTTAAAATTTTAACCACCAACCAAACTTAAACCGCAACTTCAAACTGAAAACATTTCAATTTACATAATGGTGCAGAAGCTCGCATGTCGATACACGTTGTGACGCAACGCAGGGCGCATTAACGAGATTGAGCTAACATTACGTGACGTTTCCAGGCCCATGTTTACCCAATGTGTCAGTCAGGTAGGTCATCTGTGGCGTAGCAGGCCGCATTAGCCACCTATCGCGATAGTTGCCAGCACTGACTTTGTCAACTTGTACCTATGCAAGCAATTTTTTTTACACCTACACAAAAATGTCCCGAATACATTTTTTCTCTAATTTTATTGGTGACTAAAACGTGGGTAAAGTGAGAAATGTAGTACAGTTCAAGGTAGTGTTCTGTGAATGAGGGGTAACTAGGCCAGTTGAGTGCGCCCAGCGGCTGTTAGATTACAGCGTGCACACACCCCCCTCATAAACGAATAAACTATCATAGGCATCCACTACCATTTTTACGCAGATAGATTGCTACGAGTTCAAACGCAATGATTTCAGTATTAAACATAAAATAGACCAAGAATATTTTATGTTAAAATAGACCAAGGATGCAAGAGTCATGCACCAGGCCTATCTAATATCAGAAGTAGTCTACGGATCTTGTATGTTCAATCTGTACTCCGGTTTTATTATAGCATGAGCTATGACAGATCGGGACGTTGTCTATTTCACGCAAAACATTTTTATTCCGTAACGCATTAATCCAAAATTTAAAAAAATATGTTAATGACATATACGAGAGGCAAAATTGTAATAATCAAATGTCAAGTGTTTATTGTTCTATTAATGTATATTTTAACGTAATTTTGTTCGACACAACAGACAAGTTAATTTTCCTCGATTAATATGTAAATTCACATTATCGTGTAACAGAATGTAAATTGTGCTAGTGCTTACAACAGATTTTTTTTCGATTGTTGATGATCGATTATTTAAAGTAATATAATTAATATTACATACCGTATAGTATTAATTATATAAATTTATTAAAATATTGTATTTAAATTAAAACCGGACTGTTTTCATTTTGATGCTTCAATCCTCTTTTATTATATTTATATAATCATGCAAATAATTATACACATTTATATTTCCTGGTTTTTTACTTTGTAGTTTTAATTTATATTTGGGTTGTATTTTAATAATAAATTGAATAGAAAATACAGTCGAATACAAAAGTTAACTTCCTTATCAAGGATCGATTAACCTTGTATTTTACAGTTATAAACAATAATTTTAAAAAATCGATTAACTAGGCTATCGATTAACAGTCTCATCACTGTGGTTTTATCATCTGTCAGATGAGAGAGCTCATGCTATAATAACTGGAGTATAGTACGGTGAATACTGGATGGTTCATCGTTTATGATCCCTTACAGGTTTAAGTTCGTGAGTGACGCGAGTAACTCAAATTAGAATTCGAACATACAGAACACGTGTAGGAACACAGCCGTAGGATCTTAGTGTTTGTATTGTTGTACGACAGCATGACTAAAGCGGAAGCGGTAGCGATTTATTTCCTCATTGACATTTATAACTAACTGCCTTTCCTATATCGACCGAATAATAGAACTTCTACTAAAAATAATTGTGTGATTTCCTTATAAAATATACAGCTCTTGTTTTTTTTATTAATTTATTTATAAAAAAGGCGGCA
Source organism: Sesia apiformis (assembly GCA_914767545.1). Lineage (NCBI taxonomy): Eukaryota > Metazoa > Arthropoda > Insecta > Lepidoptera > Sesiidae > Sesia > Sesia apiformis. The sequence goes on from OU611958.1 coordinate 8,082,996, forward strand.
GACGAGCATACAGTTCACCTGATGCTAAGTGGATGCTGTCGTCCATAGACATCCGCGAGACATCTTGTTTGCCTAGTATGCGCATTTTTTGCTATGAAATATATGTGCTACCTGCTAAATAAGTGCAACATTATACCCTTTTATAATGATTTTGTGGAACTGCCAAGAGATAGAAAACAGTTCCGTTTAATTAAAATTGTAACACAGTATAAACATGACGCTACATGACATGTCCGTCATTTTTATGGCAATTAGCGTCTGTTATCACTTCAATTTCAAGCAAATAAGCATATAGCAGCAACAATAGCCTCGTGTTACAATGAGCAGACCGCGCCCGCGTCCGCATCCGCGCGCCCACTGCCTTTGAGTAGTCGCGGGTGGTCTCAGCGGGTGTCCCGCTCCACGCATTATACATATAATTCAGTGATTCGCGCAAATGTTAACTAGCATCGCTTATCTGACACGACATCCAGTACCTTACAAGTAACAAGGAAGGACTAAACTCAAACTTGTCAATTCTATATCACACTTTACGAAAAGTAATATAAGTATAAGTATTCTAATACTAATATAAGTATTCATAAATGATCAAATCTATGGACTGTACGAATGGTTAATCTTACGTTCATAATCATGGGCAGGCTGAGATTGCGTGACGGAGAATTAAATGACTTTGTGGTTAGTTTCAATTTGCGGCTACAAAGCTTGTTAGTGGCTATCGTTAAAACTGTTTACAACGTCTCTTGTAAAAAATGTGCATTACGAATATGCAAACCGTTGATTACGACGCAGTCAGTTCCGTGCTGCCTTGATAACCAAATTGCGAAAACAATTTTAAAAGAAATTACAATTGTGACTACAGACATATTTTATAGTTTTATGACTTGATTATGATTTACTTGACTTCAGATTGAAAACAGAAGATAGTAAGTAATCATCAATACATGTTTAAAGTCAACATTGCGAATCAATATGCCACTAATCCTAAACTCTACTGTTCCTATTACCTTATTCTTACAGTACCTACAATCACACTACCAAAAACTACAAATACCTACAATCTTAATTATTAAGCAAATAACTTAGTTTCATAAATAAGTTATTTAGCATGAATGTCAAAGAATTGGCAATCGAAAAACATTTTTATTATTATATCGGTGAATATTTCTCCTGCATGTTCCCTGTTCTATTGTATATTTATACGAATATTTTACAAATGAATATAAGTGCGGTAACCCTCCCTCCTGCGCCACAAAATTCGGTGTTAGCGAGGTCACCAAACGTCAAAAGTACAATGCGTAGGCAAATGCTAGCCTCGTGGCTTTCTGGGTTAAACTCGCCGTAAACCATGTACAACTGTCTATGTAGCTAATAACTTATAGTAATAATAAACTTCCCGTATACTCCGACCAAGAAATGCAATATAGCTAGTTTGTAGTTGTGTAAACAAGACGCGATACGTTAGGGACTAACATGTATCTGTATGTAAACAACAACCTATAATTAATTTATAGAGAAACTTTGTAAGTTCGCTAGTGTAAAGGGCTTAGCAGACAATTTAGAATCAAACTATTAGCTATTTAATGAAGGATACAAGAGGGAATAGCTGTGAAGGAAGCCGTCAGGGAGCCATCAGAAGCACGAGACCGTTATACTCGGAGCAAGCTTATTCCCGTTATCTTACATTAGATGAGCTGTACACAAGTACCCTACTGTACCTAGCAAAATAATCATCTGTCGACCGATATCCCACTATAGGGCACAGGCCTCCCCTAATAAATCACTAGGGAAGTTCGGGCCATAATCCATGACATATGGTCTAAGTTTTTTTTAATTTTGGGGCACGCGGATTGCCTCGCGATGATTTCCTACATCGTGATTCGTAAAATTAGTGATAATTTAAAAATCACCAGCTCGGTGGTAGGTACCAACCAACCTGAGTATAAACTTACGATCTCACAAATGAGAGTCAACAGTCAATACCACTAGCCTATACTTTTATATTAAGTAAGGTACGTTCGTAAACACCTATTTCCGAATGTTCTCCGGTGGTGGCAAAAGAAGAAAAATAATTCTGCTTTCTGCCGGCCCTATTAGTACTATACTATCGGAAACTTCACTGATGACTCAAGGGATAGTCAAAGTAATGGGAAACAAGGGAATGAAACCAGTGAACTTCTTGTAGCTGAGTAGAATCTGACAAATGAAAAATGGCACATTCAAAATTCTTGCAATGTATACAAATTCATTTTTTGCCATGTAAAGAAAGAAGAAAGATATAAGGAAAAACAATTCTCTAATTGACTTGAAAGTTAATAACCTACGATTTTTAAAATTCGACACTTTTCTGGTACTAGTCTTCATTTCTACCTATTCGAATATGTAGTGTTCAGTAATGTTCCTTCCTAATCGTGTTTATCTGAAGCAAATTCAGTTGTTATGGCTTTTAGTGCCGCTTTTAGTGCTTTTAGTGTTATGGCTTTACAATTAAGATTTTTATAAATTTGCGAGGGAAACTATTAAATAATGTAAGTCTTAGCTAACGAGATTGCAGAAAATCTGTAGGGAGGTTGATTAAGCGCTAGAAGGAGTGGAGATAGTTCTGTGATGACGTACCGCAAACCGCAGTGTCACGCAGTAAAACGGTTGAGAGATAGACACGAAAGCACCGTTACAACGGCCTTATCGACTTCCTACTAGCATCCTCCCTAGGAAAAGCTACCTACGAGTATATATAGCAAGACTATAGTCTCCTTCGCAAATATTAATAATAAACAAAGCCAGCACTTTGGGAAAATATGACACATCCATCCGTTTTCCGCTGGTGTGTACTTCCATTATGGATTACATCAAGTAAGGGATTAATTATTGGTAAACTGAGAAACATCAAAGGGTTTCTAAATCTTCAACCGCTATAAGTACATATAAATATGATATAACTATCGCAGTTCTTAGAACTTTTTCGTGTTTAACTGAAGCAAAGTCAAGTCTTCGTTTGCAATAGTAATATATTTACGGACGAACAAAGCCAAAGAACTCAAAGCTATACTTAAACAATCTAGATATATTTTCCAGGTCCATACTACGTTATTGTATATCAGTCGAGCGACAAATTGATTCTGACTCGAGATGAAAACGTTTAGTGGCAATGCTGAGAACTTACGCTCTTTGCATAATAAAACTTACTTAGATAATCTCGCGTGAAGTCAGCTAAATTGAAGAACTTGTATGGACGAACTAATCATGAATAGATGACTTCGATGTACTGACGATTTCATCGAAAACGACAGAAAAACAAATATTCTGGGTGCTGACACCGCTGAATGTATCTCTACGTACTCGTAATAAAACATAACCTGTATGTGTACTTGCTCGTGCTTATATTAGAAACTTGATATTATTTCAGAAATTAAAACAAAATCAATATAGTAATTTTGAAATTACAGATTTTTGTAAGTATAAAATTCCCTATTCGCGCGAATAAATCCCGTCGCAAAAAGAGAAGTAAGATTTAAATAAGTTATATAAATAAGTGAAAGTCCGTGGAATTGTGAGTTAGTGAGACTGGATTGATCGAAAGATTGATTATTTTTTCCTGATCGACATCGGCTGATTATCCTTTTTTTTATTTATTGTATAATATCTATTTTGTATAGACCATAAATGCCGCGGGACCGATAACCAATTAGAGAGACGAGCCTTTGAATGAAGATCACATACCGGAAAACAGCGTGGGACGCGCCCTTCGCCCAGAAGGACTGATGACTTGAAGTAAATCGCCGGATAGTGGCTGGATGAGATGAACAGAAGATCGTGTATATGTAGCATACATGCAGCAGCGGAGAGACAGGCAGACAGGTATCGTATAGTACACAGGTGTAGTGTGGATAGTGACGATCTAGCACAAGTTGCTGACAACGTAGAACTGCTATCGTTACCTTCAATAACAAACCCCCACCAATCCGGGTTAGGTCCTGAACAAAGAACTTTCACCTGTAGTAAAAGTCAAAGATGACAATATATATTATGTCTAAACATTCAGCAAAGCGAACTAATTACTCTTGATTTACTTCACAGTAATGACTTCAATAGTGTTCTCTTTCTTTGAAGTATTGCTTTGGAGTATTTACTTCGCTTAAACAGTAGGGCACGATTCTCGCATGGCCACAATCGCTGCCAGTTAATCAAATTTGATCCGGAAGTATCTGATTATCTCCTATACTATTCTCTACCATTATTAATAATATCACCTCCTCTTTTCAATTGTACTCAGGCGCAGACTCAGTAGATGGCAAGATTAACGCTTACAAACAGAAAGAAATACAGATGGCCTGGAAATATATGTATTTTTCTATATTTTTACGCGAAATGTTAACAATTCAAGTGTAGAGACACTACACTACTCTATTAAGTCTACAAAATAGAGGCTTTTGACAGACAGGAAAACAAGCTCACACACATAAGGTAAAGCAAGCGAACGTGCCGGTAAAGCAGGCGAACGTGCCGGTAAAGCAGGCGAACGTGCCGGTAAAGCAGGCGAACGTGCTAAGTCGTTCAAACGCAAAATTCCACCTTAAAACGAAATTTGATAAGTGATTATTATGCATCTGCTAAAGTACTGATTTGAATGTAATAATAACACTTGTCGTAATAATAATAATAAGTAATCAATATATTTGTAGTTTATTGAGCAAACAATTTTCTTACAGAATTACGCAATATTTCCCAGATGGTTTTATTAAGGATACTGAGGATACTCCATTGGCGCGTATAAATTTTAAATTTGCATCCATAATGGTAGCTAACAAGAGCCGATTGCAATCAGCTAGTTCGCGCCGCAACGACAAGTTGATTCGCACCGATCGACGTATCCAGCCCACTTGTATGGTGATGTGAAAAATATCGATATATGAGTTTAACCTCTATTATTATAATAATATTTCTGAAGGATAAGTCGGAAAAACTTTAAAAAGCTAATCAATTTACAGTATAATTAGAAACACGATTATGTATATTTTTTTTACTTTTCCAGTCTAGGGCAGTTCTCTGCGCGTTGAAAAAAGATATAAATCCAATTTGAATAAAAAACTTTTAATACAAATTAAGGGGTACCTATGTCTAAAAATAAATTATATGAAATGTTATTAATATAACTTCTAAAATTTTCGCATTTTGTATAGGTACTTATGTTATGAATCGGTTTTAAGCGCATACAATTAACGCCTTTCATTTCTATGCAAACGTTTCGGTACAGGTTACACCGGCCGTGGTCACAAATTGACTGAAGAGGCGGGTAATCTAGGATCCTCTTCAGTCAACTGGTGACACCACGGCTAGTACAGCCCATATCGAAACGTTAGCTAGAGATAAAAAGCAAATAAAAGTCAGGTATTGTTTAGACCCGATTCACCATACAAAATGTGCACAATAAATTTTATGATTTTCGCGTTTTCACACATATACTCGTATATCTGGTGAACGTATATTATTTTACTTACTCTTATTCTCAAGTTTCGGCTGGTTTACATCAAAGATGGTTATGACCGGACTATGACGGTGAATGAGCTCCTGACCATGCTTACTATAGCGAAGACAAAACGTCGAGTAAAATAAATATTTTAACATATGATTTCAAGATCCGTTTAATAGATAAATATAAAATGTGAACTCTTATTAATCGATATCGAGATACACGTGTGAAGCTATCCCTAGTGGTGGGGATCAAGGGGTGGTTCGTAGCTAATTACAGTTATTAGTGAAGTTGCGGCCCGCGGGACCCCGGTCACCGATCCGGGTCCGCATAGCTATTTATTTGTCACTATTTACCTACAAACATTTGACATTTCATACTACGTGGATTTGGATAACGACACTAGGGAGCAATTGAAATAACATGCTTCAGTCGCGTTTTCTAGTTGCAGTCATAACAAAATATTTTATTTTGCGTGAAAAAATAATGATCATTCGTGTGATTTGTACGGAAAGTTAATTATTCTGCTAAATTGCAAATAGTGGTAATACAGCGTACTATATTTATCAATGTAATCTGAACAAAGCGTCTCTCAAACTGTTAAACGTACCTAAGTAAAATTTGTTAGTAAACTAAGTAAATTTTTGGTTCCGAAGAAAAAACCAACCATAATTACCTATAGAAAATTTTGTGACTCAAATGTACAACTGAAGTATGTATTCTGGGTCCTAAATTCGATAACAATCGGTATACTATGCTGCCCTACACTCTCATGTAGTACTACAGAAGAACTAACTATTCTTTGTTCGCGCTGTTATCTCCTAAAGCTGCAGTTTAATGCACCACCTAAAATCAGTTCAATAACACCACAATTTTAACGAATCGGAAACGCATAAAGCCGCTTCAAGATTTTGACTAAGCCTACAATTTCGATAATCAATTTAGCTACATAAACGTTTACGTCAGAGGTACAGGATATGAAAATTGGAGCGAATTTTGAGGAAACAATTGACAATGGGTGCACAATGTATTCACATAATGAGAATAATGACACCCACGCAAGTAAAGCTAAAGAGTTAACATTTAGCGCACCTTTAACCATACAATCCGATATCCTTATTCGTGTTAAAATATGACGAGTGTATTCACAGTTGTATTATTGTAAATAAAAGGTATATGACCTAGCTACGAAGTTTACTGTACTGAGATTATTTAATAAAAGCTGAATTGAACTAAATGTGAAAAAAATGTTTAAAACTAAATAATTAGGTATACAGATACTGTACAGTGATCATATGATATGTTTTAGGTACATATATACATATAAAACCATTCAATAACATTTTAAATCTATTTAATAAGTCAAGACTGTGTAAATTTTGTAATTATTGCACCGTACGTCAATATTAGATGAATACTGGACATAGGTGTTTTGGAATCTGCAATAAATAATTTATTGATAAAACCTACCGAAGATCTGCCGTAAATGTAAAATGGTTAAAAAAGCCAAATATTGGGTTTTATAGGCTTGATTATAAAATATAATAAAGAAATAATAGTCTTTTGTATAAGATTAATTTTAGAATGACATAAATAATATTGTAGGTACATCTACAAGTTATTATTATAGACCAGAACATAAAGTAAATACAGCAATATCCTTAACACAATGAATTTTTAAAGAAATTAACGTTAAAGTCACATATCAAGCTGTTAATGTAGCAGTATGGTGTAAGAAAATATTCAGTGTAATTGCTCCGTAAAAAAAGGTTTTAGTATACTCAATTATGTTACAAAAAAGTTCTCAGACATAATACACATTTTCATTAAAATCATAATCTACAGTTTTAACAAAAGGTCTCGTCTGTGTCGTTCATGCAAAATTTGTAACTTTTACTGAAAACACGAAAACACACGCCGCGAGATACAATTGCACGTGTAGCAGATGTGTTTAATTACTGACCCCACAAAATCTCGGAAAGAGTTGAGTTTCATTACGAATACAGTGACCCCGAGCTCAGCTCGGTGATAAAGTAAATAAAATATCAACACATTGCTAACACCCGCACATAAAATGATGGGACCCTCGCGTTAATATTAGCCCTAATAAACTTTATACATTTTGCAAAAATATGTGTCCAGTGCAGAAATTAACTGCTAGCTTAGGCCTTTTTTACAGCGGTATCCGCGACCGATAACACCCGGCGCTATGTAATATTACGTAAACAAGATCCCAAGAGCAGGAGGGTTACACGCCGTAACACATGGTGATATTAAATTTAAAATTAAAGGAAAAATATTGCGATTCTTAGCTATAATTAAGCTGAATAAATTTAACCGCAAACTCGGCAGCTTGCAAAATTAATCTGAAAGTTTTTAATTTCAGTATATGTATTACGATTCCTTGAAACTCGATACAAGCATGTTTAACGTTCAAGTAAATGTAAGGAATGGTATACATGAAAGGTGGCGAGTGAAATTTTGAGAAACGCATGCGCCCTGCAGTCGGCCCACGCAACAGAGACGCGTGGGTGCGTACGAATATTGATGCGGCTCTTCAACGCCGCTTCGTTACGCCAAATACAATAATGGAATAATTGAATTAACATATCATGATTTTGATGTAGCGGTTTGCAATAGCGTAATAGTTGTAAAATATTCCACCTTTAAAGTGTCTGACTCATTGCATAAATTAACTTTTAGGTTAAGCAATAACTGTGTATATAACGTGTACGTAAATAAGTACGTTTTTGCATATCCATATAATTGTCGAGCATATATATTTTAATCGCACTTTCAAAACATTCGTCGCAGAGGACCGGCAACTGCAACCAGTGACGTCAGTAATGCAGCGTGCTCAAATCGCCAGCGAGCTCGTCCGTGTAGATTTACGATGCGCGCGCGTAATGACACGCACCGCGACACGAACCCGCTCGCGTGTGTGTCGCGTTATCGTCGAGTCGCCAAATTAACGCGCATTATGAAGACATACGACACGCAACGGCACTTTAGGCTGAGATTTTCTTATTTAGTTTTGGATGCATACAGGCTCACCGACCTAGTCAACAATCGTTCACCGATTAAGCAGTAATAACTGCCTATGGTGCTCCACCAATAACATAGCTACACACGTAACAGCATCAATACATATCAACTGGCTAACAGCCGTTGTCCACTAAGTGATTCATGTTTCAGTACAGTCCAACAATTCGAAACATGAACGAAAAAGTAGTCATGGTGTCACTTTTTTTAATAAGATGGTTTTACAAAATATTTCATTTTCATATTATTGAATTAATCCCGCACATTATTTCTAAATAAATACTCGTACTAGAGACAAAAGTATCGCCGCATTATAATATCAACTTATCACTACTTTCAAAACTAAGGTCGCGCACGCGATCCATTTCATTCAACGCACAATGAATACCAAATAAGAAATCAGAACAGCCGCACTTCCCCTTAGCAATTTTCTTTCATAGCCAATATTTTAGCGGCTTCGAGAGAGAGGCGTTTCATCTAAAATATGGAGCAGCACGTTGTCAGATTTTTGTTTAGTGTGCAATTTTGAGATCATACGTATATCAGGTTTTTAGCAACTGGAACGCAACCAAAATGGTACAATAAATCTAAAAGTCCATTTTCATATAAAAGAAAACCGATTAAGGAGCTCTCCGATAGCGATCATTCGAATGAAGCTATATATTTTCATGATCGAACGAATCTAAGATCACGGACGGCTGACGGGCCGGTGCCGGTGCGTGAGGAAATTGAAAAGGAAAACGTTTCCTTTAATGGTATTGTCCTTGAACTAAGGATCATTTATTTGCATTTCCAGTAACGGTTACCGTCTGCATAAACTTATACTTTCTTATGCTACAACTTAAGTGCATTCTTTCTAAAAAGGGCTCATTTATACGAATCTTATATGCAATTTTAACATATGGACTTCAAATAACTTATTCTATTTACCGGCTACGGCCAAAGAATGAAGTACCGATATATCTATACTAATATATAAAGAGGTAAAATTGTGTGTTTGTTTGTGGGTATGTTGGGAGTAATCTCTGGAACTACTGAACCGATTTGAAAAATTCTTTCACAAATACGAAGCCACATTATCCGTGTCTAATATAGGCTATATTTTATATTGAAATTTGGAAAAAAAAAGAAAAAAATACTTATAAACCGAAGCGAAGCGAGGGCGGGTCGCTAGTTATTTATATAAACACTTATCAAGATATCACGAAAGTTGAAACATGCGTTTTATCTCTGTAACCACAATTATGCACCAATGTAACCACCGTTACTTGCTTTCTTACTTAATTGCTTACTATAAAAAAATTACAATAATATTTTTTTTTTTAAGAAATACAGTTCCACGATTTTGGGTATAATGTTCATTCCTGATTTTCATCACAAGTTTTCTCCAGATTCGCGTTTCTTAATTTTTGACCTCCTTAAAATTTACCTGAGTAGACTATAATCCTGTACCTGTTCAGTTCGAACTTCATTTAATTAGAATAAACACAAATATTTGAACTTTACTAGAAGCAAAGTTGGCAGCACACTGACGATAATTTCACGAGTTAACTCCGGAAAGTATCAACCAGCAAATGTCTATTATCTATTGATGTACCTGTCTATTATTTCTTAGGAGAAACATTTACGAATATATGAATTACCGTTTATAATCAAAATAACCCATTCGAACGTATAACTGAAATCGCGCGAACTTGTGTCATGTTATTCGAAACTCAATGAGCGAACGGAATCGCTAGCTAAGCAAATTGAACCGAAGCTTACTCCGTCGTTGACTTTGTCAATAACGTAGAGAGACTTCAATCAAGCCTCGCCTCGTTATACGTCACTCGCAGCTACGGATAATGAACGATTAAGTTATATCTACCACCCAACGTTGTATTACACGCGCTCTCAGAGCATATTAAATCACGGCATTAAGGTACAGTTAATCTCAAAACACAAGTAATTAATAATGGATCTATCAAACACGTGTAATGCTAGTAGGAAATACGTTGTAAAGCAGGCGATTAGTAAGGTGCCGAGGTATGCACATTGGGATGTGTAACTACGACCTGTTAGTGAATGCAAAATTATGATACAGAACTCGTTTAAGCCCGGATATCCACCCGAGGCCCATACTTACTGACGGATAAATTGTTTGTCGCTCATCCGCATGTTGCCTGAATAAAGTATGTGTTTAACCAGTGCAGCGTGAAGCGTTTACTACGTCCAACCGCCGTGCTGTATCAAAATTAAAACTAATATTCTATTGTATAAAAATAAACTACACTGGCTAAAGTGATGTCGCAGAAATGAAGACATTAAGTGACGTTCCCGAGAAAATAATGAAATTACCGGACACTATTTACGCCAACAGCTTGGCAACACGACAATGAAAACTGTCACGCACAGTCTTGGAAATAATTTATCAAAGCAAATTTTCGCCTCACAAGAAAAATGCGTCTGGTTTTGTGTCCAAAAATAACACGGTTGCATTGTCCTGAAATGTTGTGTAGTTTTTATTTAAATTACGTAACATTTTTTTCCATTCGTGATTGATCGCCAACATTTGCTTGATTGGCGTACAATACGATTATGATGCGATTCACATACACACAGTATACAGTAGGCGTTGCGCTACAATAATATGGCACGACTCATTGCACTTTGACTATATAGATTAAACAGCGATGAAATTGACAAGCGAATGGACGTGAAGCCAATAAACGAGATTCCCGAAATATTTCACTTCCATAAATACTCAATAAAGGCCCTTTTCCCACGCCCGTTTCGCAATCGACGTCAGCAGCGCCGATCCACGTTCCGCCACATTAAATTCTTCACGTTTAATCAATTCCGGAGCGGTAGTAAAAAATATCAAAGTGGAGTGTTTCCTTCCGTATCGACGGCGCCGAGAGCAGAGCAGACAGCAAATAAATTGTTGGCGTCGTTTCAAAAAGCACCAAAATTGCCGGGGTAGCTCCGCGGACACGCCTTTTATCTGTTATGTCTATCAGGAGGCTTCACGTTCTCCGGTCGTACGTAAATAAGGGCAAAAACTAGGCCGGAATAAATAATAAGGACGAAGGAACAGAGGGACGCGTGCAACGGTGCGGGATTAAAAAAGTGCTCGGCTGATGCGGATCAATTCTCTGATCTACTTGCTCCCCATACTACACCATTAAGATAGAAGCATGCTTGGGAAATAAATGCTTCATTACAGTATGCTTTATGGAACATATTAAATATTTTTATACAAGTGTTTGAATTCTTCAGAACTCTTTCAAAATATCGAATAGTTATCACTAGACTATTTTTCTACGGAGCGTTTCCTAATTACTGCACGGGAAAGACTTCATCTTGCAATTGCGAGGGGGTTTCGGGTCCTTTGGTCCCACTAGTTCCATGGTACTATTCCTAATGGAACAAATTGGATCTACGAGTACAAAAGCTTGTTATAGTCCCACTAGTTCCATGATTCCAGAACCTAGATATGTGACCCGACTTCCGCGATGCATCTTCTCCTAAATCTATAGGAAATTGATGTAGTGCCGCAGGTTTTTTTTAAAAAGCACTAATTTATTTTATGAAGCCTACCCTCAAAAAAAAATATTAGTTCTGTGGCGTTCACCAAAGCAGAACCGTGATGATTTTGAAAACTTGGGTAAGTTTTCATCCAATTTTTATTCATATACTTATTTCATGAATTGTTTTAAATTTAAATTTAAATGTTCAATTAATTGCTTTTCGAGTATAATTTAACTTTGAATATACCATTGAGGTCCAAAAGTTACTGGCCTGACATATTTCTAGATGTTTAAAAAAACAAATTATATGTCATTGTAATTGTCCTTTACACTCAGACAAAAGCCATAAGCAGCTCCTACTTCCGCCATCGTACACTGTTAGCAAAGTGTGTCGTCTAAAGCGGACCACGCGGGCCCAATGCGGATTAGTGAATATAACCCAACCCCTAGTTTTTTTTTGGAGATCTTGGACACGCGGTTATATTCACGATTTTTTCCCTTACCGCCGTGCTTCAAAACTTAAGATCTCACGGATGTGAGCCGAGAAAAAGCTATAACCGCCTCTTAATATTTTGTTATAATATGTCGTCAATGCGTCTTCTAATATTCTTCGACAATAAGTTTGATATAAGACTATTAGTCTTTGTTCAATGAAGATTTGGACAAGTTTTACTTTAGGCACAATGCAGAAACTCAAAAAGAAATATCCTCCTTAACTTTATATACGTATTATAAAATGCTCTAATAATAATAATAGGGTTTCTGTAATGCTACAATAGAAAATGTGACATATTTATTAAGTCTCTTGAGGCAGTAATAGTAACGATAAAACATTTTATTCTATTATTTAACTACAACACATAAGTTCATCACCGTGAACCGATAATGGCCGCTCGCTGCGAGCGTCAGGTTACTTCTTTCATGTGCATAAATAAGTCTTGCAAATGTACTTTATTGCTTAGATGAACCAGTATATAAGTTATTTTAACTAAAATCGAACTACAAAGGGCTCAAGACATGAAACTATTATAAATGAAACGAATATTCGCATAAAAATATAAACTAAAATGTTTTATCACTACAAAGATAAAGTGTAAAAATCTTAGATGGAATATTTTAAACCAGCAAACTGTCTATTCGTTGATAAACAGTTAGCAGGAAACTGTTGATAACCAGTAGGTTACCTAACTGGCTTTAATTGTTATAAATGGCCCTCTCATCTCTGTGTAATAACGCAGTGAACTGTTCTACTAGTAGATAACTAATAAATTAGATACTTATTAGATATTAATTAGATAGATGATACTACGAGTACATGTGGCATACTAAGATGGTCCCATTCACAACACAGTTCGGTTACAGCACCAAGATAAGTCGTCTAATATGATAAACTTCTGAAAACGGAATGTCCCTTTTTATGTGTCGTTCTCCGCACGGAGTAAGTTTATTAGTAGGAGCACAAGTAAACTATAACCAACCTTTATTACGCTACCTTTGCAGTAGAAGAGCACCCCTAATAAACTTCAAATTAACAATAAATATCACTATAAAATGAACAAGACAGCACTGAGCTTGTATTTTCAACGCGGTTCGTAAAACGTAAGAAAACCGCAGCGTATAGCGTAACCCGAGCACAAGAAAAAAACTCAAAGTAAATATGGCGAGTCACGATGTTTGCCGAAGTAGTCCGGGGAGTTCGCTCCGTTGTTTAAATGCGGGGTGGTGGCATAGGCTATCGTCTCACAACAATGTGCAACGAACTCATAAATCAGAAACAATTAGACGATAAATTCCCACTTGAATTACTAATTTTATTTTCGCGTCACGTGCGCGCCGCTCCCGCCAACAATTTATGTAGGAAGGCGTCAAGTTTAACAGCTCAAAGAAACTGATGGCGCTCTCCTAAGCTTCGGTGCGCATTCGTGATGCTCTGTAATTATGTTTACAATTTGTTTGCAGTGCTGCAATAAGTAATCGTCGCGGCGGTATTCACTTGTACATTAATCCTAATATCTACATTATGTATTTAAGGGGCCCTTACGCGAAACAATTCCCCTAATTAACCAATTAGATCGTAATATGTGGAAGAAGTAAAAATCGTATGATTAGGTAAAGAGTTGAACTGATGTAGTACATCTTCCGGATTTGACAAAAATATCACAGTTATTGAGAAAAAAAATCAGAATTGCCACTAAAATCACGAAAACGACATGTGATGTTCCCATAACTATGAGTGTGTAACTGATATATATTCAAAAAAGAATGACTTATTTTAGAGTTAAGCAATCGTAGTCACCTGTGCATATTTTAATAATTTAATCTAATTAATAGATTTAAAAAAATACTCAAACATTGTTAATTTTGCTGCTTCAATTCTTCATAGTAATTGGTATGACGTTCGCGGCCTCGTTATTGTCTATACATCATCCGCCTGCTGCTCTTATTCGCCATTGATTGTCGGAGAGACATCATGTCTCTTCATGCTACGAAAAATAGTACATGCACAGAGAATATTATAACTGTGCAGAGAACTGTGCAGTGAACAATTACTGATAAAGCAAATAAAGCAAATTTTCTATGTAGGTAGTAATTTGTAGTGTGATTATGTGTTGAAATGAATTTTATTTCATTATTTATTATTTCGACTTAGAAAATTCAAAATGGCGGTTAAAATATGGCCACCGATAGAGAGAAATCAACTTTAATGGGATTTCTATAGTGTTTTTCGATACTTCTTGATGAGATAGAGAGCTAAAATTTCGTACAGATAATTGCAAATATATAAGGTTAACGTAAACCTTTCATATCTGGAAAATTCAACATGGAGAACTCAAAGTTACAATGGATAGAAACATATTCCCTTAGGAGTTGAAGCGGTTTCTGACACTTTTTGATTACATAGAATGCTGAAACTTGGCACACGTCTTTATCCGCACATAACCGTGAGTATCCGTTATCCTATCCGTGAGGCATCGACGAAAAGGTCTTGATGAGTACATTTAAAAAAAAATGGCGCCTTCAAAGGAATATTGAAAATATTTTCCGGAAAGTGAGGCAACTGGTTCAGTTTTTGTCACTTTTGGTATTTTTTGGAATTTTCGGCATTTTTATTATTATTATTACATGATAGGCGAGCAGCTAGCAGCTGATGTGTCTATATCTTGTGCTGGGGTATGCACAGATCTTGCTTTGACATCCAATTATTTAGTCTCGGTTTGAAAATCCACGCTATTGACGAAATCACCACTTCTTTTTGTCATTTCTCATTTATTATTATCTATAATTTATTTACTTAGGTATATCAATTTATTTAAATAACTAAATAAATATAAATAATGATATACATCTAAGTTTATACCTACTAAATACAATACATGAAATGTTCAAACTTCTTTATTAGACATTGAGACTTTAGAACCTTATTAAAGACTTAAGACGTAAGTTTTTTTTTCACCTAATAACTGAAATTACGAATCCAGGTTTAAAAAAAGCTCAAGGTTTTTATAAGAGCTCGAGTCTTTTGAAACTTATTCTGTCGATCTCTAAAAAGGACTCAAGTCTATTAGGCCTAAAAGACTCCAGGTTTTTGCACCACTGGTTGGTAAACCTTCGTGATAAAGTGTTTACCTTTAACTTACTTGTCAAATATAAAATACATGCCAATACTTTATAAGGAGGTGGTGAGAAAGGCCCCTAAAGTTGTATAAAACAACTAATATTAATTGACTTATCGTGTCGCTAGTGTATATAATAATAGTAAACAGGTGGTACACGAGTACAATATCATATTTTGTCCAAGCTGACTAGGTATGTTTCGGATCATTGAGAATATATTAAACTCCCGGCTTTTGACGTTTACACGCCTATCAAATTTCGTAAATATTGGTAGTGACGTTTAAACAATTTATTACACACTTCATTGTTAATAGTGACGTTGACGGGGTTGTGTTGGCTTTATCGATGGAGTATCGATACCTTTGAAATTTAATGTGATATTATATTTAAGAAATATACATTAGAACCGGCTACTGTATGTACAATACGATAGAAAAACAAATTCGAATTTTGAAAATTCGAATTCGAAGTTTGACAACTCTTTATTTGTCAAACGCCATTAAATTTTCAAAGCTGTCATTTGTTTTTAATGTCTGGCGGCAATTTAAAAATTAAGTGTTTGCGGATAAATGAATTTAACAAGAGAACATTTTCATTCAATGATTTTTTATGACTTTCGTTACGGTCTAAATCAGAAACAAAGTTATGAAAGACTTAGTTAGCATTTAGTGATGAAGCCCCATCCAGTGCCACTGTTTACAACTGTTTCAGTGGATTTAAACGTGATTGTACCCACCTCAGTGACGATGTTAGAAGACGCCCGTCTTGCGACAACGATGGAAAACATCAAAAGTGTGCGGCTCGTGATTGAAGCAGACATGTATTGGTATTGGTAGTCAAGTTCAAACTATTTTACACGATCACCTATGGGGAAGCTTTATGCTAGATGGATTCCTCACAATCTGAGCGAAGCTCAAAAACACTGCCGCGTAGAATAGTGTCTCCAAATGCTTGAAAAATTCAACAACGGTCAATCAAACCTGGATCTACTGCTACAAGCCTGAAACTAAGAGGCAATCTGCGCAGCGGGTCTTTACTTTCGAAGAGTTGCCGACGAAAGTAAAGAAAGGGCGGAGTGCTGAAAAGAAGATCATTGCCACCTTCTTAGGCAGATCGGGCCACTTTGCTACTATAACTTTAGAAAATAAAAGAACAGTAACTGCGGACTGGTATGTGAACAGCTGCTTGCATTCTGTTTCGGAAAAAGTCAAAGAACGACGCCCGTGAAGCAGAATGATCCTCCATCACGACAATGCCCCAGCTCACTCTGCCAGACAAATGGGGCAATTTTTGAGTACTGGAAATGTAGAGTTAATGGCTTATCCGCCATACAGTCCGCTCACTGATTCACATTTCACATTACATAATATTGACTACTTACTTAATATAAGTACGCTTACTTAATATTACTTACTCTCGATTGTAATATTGTTCGACAGATACGCGCCCATTGCCCATTAGGCGTATACTCGTATGTATAAAAATCGCATAAAAATGTATAAAATGTTTGTTTGTATAAAATTAAAAAAATATGTATATTTTTGTGTAAATAAATTGTAGAACGAAAAGTGTAGATAATTTATGACTCACCCTCGTATATTATAATGTATAGGATCTATGAGTGATTGTTTTATTTCACTACAATTATGTGCAATCGAGAAGTTACTATAGATATATAGGTACAACTATGCTTACCTATATGTAGGGACAGCAATATAATTATGTGACTTTGTTATCGGTGCAAAGGGATTATACAATCAGTCACTACCGGAATGATTGCGACCATTAATAAAGTGTCACTTGTTTGTACACATAAGAGCCTTACCTATGAAATTGCTGTTTGTTCATAGTGGTCACTTTAAACTTAGTTTTCTTGCATTTGGCTTGGAATTACAAATTCAAATTATTTTATATTTAAAGTTATGACATTCTTTTTCAAAATCTGTTATTCATTTGTTTTTCCGTCAAACAACTTTTTGCTTAGATATAGTTGTGTTTGCGACCATGGAAAAGTTAAAAATTCGCGATATTTTCGAATAAGAGTTCCGTCGTGGCAGCAACGCAACACAGACGGCACGCAATATCAACGATGGATACGGACCAAACACCGCAAACGAAAGCGCGGTGCGTTTTTGGTTTGATCGTTTCCATTCTGGACATTTCGACCTCAAGAAGAAGCCCCGTGATCGACCGGAGATTACAGTCGATAATGACGTATTAAAAGCAATAGTGGAAGCGTATTCATCTCAAACCACGTCTGAGTTAGCAGCAGCCTTCGGCGTAAGAGACAACAATATTGATTCATTTGCCTCAAATCGGGAAAGTGAAGAATCTCGGAAAGTAGGTGCCGTATTAGCTTATTGAAAGTGGGCTGCAAACACGCGTTGAAGCTTTTTTTATGGATGAAGGCGGCAGACGAGCATACAGTCTACTTGATGGTAAGTAGATACTGTCGTCCATAGACATCAGCGAAACATGCTAACATTAGTCCAAAATGACAAACGTTGCCACGCCCTCGGATGCACTGCCTACCTTTGGAGACATAGGAATGGATGTGGAGAAAGGAATAGGATGTGAATGGGCTCTGGCACATCTCACTCACTACCGAAACACGTACGTACATTGGGGAAATAATAGAAAGTGGGAAGTGTAGTACATTTCAAGGTAGTCTAGTTCAAGTCTAGTTGCTGAACCGGCACAAAAAGGAAGGCATTCCGAATCGTATTGTCATTTGTAATGAGAAGTGAGTCCTGTATGATAATCGTAAACGTTCGTCACAACGGTTGAACCCAGGAGACAATGTTGAAGACTTCTTGAAATCTGGCACAACAATTAATGCAGATATGTACTGTGAAGAACTGCAAACGATGATGAACAAGCTCGCTATCGAACAATCGAGTTTGGTCAATCGCTCTAGTCCACTGCTTCTCCATGATAACGCTCACCCACAAACTGCACGATAGACAGTCTCAAAGTTACCAGAGCTTCAAATGGAAAGTACCTCCGGCACCCACCGAACTCGCCAGACCTAGCCCCTACTGATTTCCATTTTTCTCCGAATTTGGATAACGTTTTACTGGGGAAAAAATTCAACTTCGATGAGACAGTGAAAATCGACTTCAGAGTATTCATCGATTCCCGTCCCCAGGAGTTCTATAGCAAAGGCATCAATCAACTTCCACTAAAATGGCAAAAGTGCATTGATAATAAATTAATAATGGACAATACTTCAATTAATTAAATATATAATATTTGAATTTCTCCATATAAAACGGCAATTTCATATGTAAGGACCTAATATTTGGTTTCTTTGCATTCTCTCAAAGGAATCCTTACTTGATTAAAACTACTATAAAAGTTAAATTTGTTATTGATATTTTAGTATGAACATTTAAGATTAAGAGTACACAGCTCACACTTGACCGTTGTTTTTTATCGATAAAATTTGAAACGTCTTTCAAACACTGTCATGGTAAATTGATTTAACTTTACATGTGTGCGTGAGCGCTCGATTGGTGTGTGCGAACCATCTCATTTGACAGCTCTACACGCCGCTCGGCCTAGGAAGGGACCCTTAATATCAACTTAATATATTGCATAATTACATACATAAATAGATGCCTAAGTTAACAAAGTTGTGTTTTATGTCATAGTAATAGCGATCGAGGGTCGTGTGTGGTGGCGAGCCTTGGGAGAGGCCTATATCCAGCAGTGGAAAGACATAGGTAATAAGAATCTCCTCAGAGCGCCGCGGCGGTCTGATTTTACTACCAAAAACGCTTAGGTATGAGTTTCCGTCGTCAATTTTGTGAGAGCACATAAAATAACAACGACTTTTGTGATCGGTGGTGTGATTAAGAAAAACGAATAAGAACGAAAGCGTGACACAAAAGCAGTGCGATAACACGAGGAAAAACGAGCAGCGAATCGCCTCCGAGCAGACGGTATCTGCGCCCGCCCGGGAGTTATTAAATATTAAAATAAACTCGCATTCCGGCGCGAGTCCTACGCGATACGCCAGATTACGAGCAACACAATGAGAGCACTGGCTCCGATCGCTCCCTCGCCTTATCATATCAAAGCAAGAGCTTACATAATTTAACTACAGGCGATATTCCCCCAAGCGATCGCGACGCTTTGTCCCCAAAGGAAATTCTCACCTACATAACCGCATTGATCACTTTTAGCAATTCATCATGTTTTATTACCTTTGGTATTTAAAACGGCAAACATTATCCCACGTTATAAGAGACGGTTGAGTTATAGAATGTTAATAATCGCATAACTCACGAAGGGGATTGCTTCATCGTGTCTCGAAAGTGTATCGATGGTCGCATCGCGCAGTTGCCCAAGCGGCGCCCCGCCCACTTACCTGAAACAATACATCATTACAATATCACTAACTGAGAGGCAACACATGCATTAAACGATTCGACACCTACGAACTGGAATGTCAACGTGGTGCATCTGATTCACAGAGTAAATTACCTACTGTATTAATTATAGGTGAAAACTTGTAAATTGATCTAGAATCCTACTTAGATTTCAGTAATTAATGTACTTTAGATTGTAAGTTTCCCAAATAAATAAAAAAAAGAATTTTGTTAATGCTGAACAAAAATTATTATCTAACAAGAAAATGATGTAAAAAAAATTAAAGTTTGTAATAAATTGTATCTTAGAAAGGTTAGTGGAGTTCGCTTGGTAGAAAAGCAAAGCTGTAAATCTTTAGTGAGACGCGTAAATTCACATAATTGCGCACCGTGTTTCGAACCCTTGACGTAACAATTCGCTAAGTTCCAATAATTAAATCATTCGCCCCGCGACACTCTATCGGCGCACCCATTAAGCTAAACTGCTGTTATTATTAACTTAGTTCGTGAATCTGTAGAAACTTTCAGATTGCTTCGTGATGTCACATCAGGGTATCAGCCTGTTGATTTTAAGAAAGATAGACCCTACAAGAGGCTTCTACAATTCGAACATACACTATACTTAATAAAATTGTAGATATTCAGTCAAAAAAAATGATTCTATGAAAAACAAAACTGGTTTTGTTATAAACATTTTGAAAATTCGCAAGAAATAAATTTGTTCTTGCGAATTATATTTAGTATAACTTAATATAGATACGTGACATTAAAATTACATTTTTATTCTTTATTGAAAGACTTAGTCACTCAAATTAGTTGGGAATTGAAAAATTTTATCATTAATTTTCCAAAAACAAGAGATTTATATTATTCATACCTGTGTATGAATACATATCTGGTATATAAATATCGAAAAATATCTCGCTTTTATTATCCTGTATATTTTAATATGAAACCATACTACTTTTGCGTCAAAAATGTCTAACACAATACAAACCGCGCACTCACTGATAGCGCGTGCGCAGTTTGATAAAATTTTATTTAGAAACATTAGTATTCGTTGCGGCTTATCAAGATCTTCGCGTACGCGCACCCGTGAATTTTCCCCTTACTTTTTGTGATTATTACTTGCGTTATACAAGTACACAGTGATTACATAAACATTGTTACATTTTCTACGTGAATTTCCTAAATTATTTGTATTAACGAACAGGTATGTTCGTGTATATCAGGTGGATCTCTCTTCGTGTGGAGGCGACGATGTTCGAGCTAATGTTGTTTAATTAACTCGTATTCATTATCGAAGGAACACGGGGCCCCAGGCGCGTGCTTCGCCGTCGCAGGTGCCCACACGCGGAAATAAGACTATGGGACCACCGTACAGACCAACCTACATTTGTACATCTTTCCAATCTCCAATAAGTTAAATCTGCGGTTTATTAATTAATGTCGATTGAAATCAATGTCGTAACTGCTATACATAGACAGCCATCATGCCATGAGTAAAAGAACAGATTTTCACATTATGAATTTCGTCTGAATACCAGACGCCACAGTAGTACACAAAATAAAAATAAAATAATGTGAATTTTGCTCTCATCTCGTTGGCTGCACTGAATATTATTTAAGTATGTTTTAAAATATCTCCCAGTCAAAAAAGAGATAATGTTAAATTTGACAAATAACAACAAACTGATGTTCAATTCTTATTACCAAATAAACATGTTTAATGTGAAATATTAGGGGTTAAAGTATGAAATTGCCGATTTGTACTGAAAAATTAAAACTCGTTTTTTTTTAAATGTAACATATTTATTTAATCAAAACATTTACCCACATTATCTATACATTGTAGCCATCTAATCGGAAGTTCATTTATGCCTTTGCGATAGAACTCTGGGGATGTAGATTCGACAAACTGTGTGAAAGCATTTTGTACTCTCTTGGGAAGAAAATTTTTTACCACATAGAAAATTGTCCAAATCACGAAAAAAATGGTAGTCCGTTGGAGCAAGGTCTGGCGAGTACGGAGGATGACGTATGGTATCTAACTGCAGCTCCTGTAGAGTTACAACGGTTTCTCGTGCAGTATGAGGTCTTGCGTTATCATGAAGCAATAATAGTGAAGATCGATTCACGAGTCGGGGCTGTTTCACTGCTAGTTTCACCATCATTGTTCGAAGTTCGGCACAGTAAACATCTGCTGTTATTGCTTGACCAGACCTGAAAAAGCTATAGTGAATAACACCATGAATAGACCACCAAACAGTTACCATTACCTTTTCATTGGTAAGCTTTGCCTTAGGGCACTGTTGCGGCGTTTGACCTGGGGTCAGCCATTGCATTTTTCGCTTTCGGTTATCGTAAAGAATCCACTTTTCGTCACATGTCACAATTCGATTCAATATTCCTTCATTTCTGTACCGATTCAACAAGGCAACGCAAGTTTCAACACGCGATTCTTTCTGCAGATCAGTCAAATCATGAGGCACCCATTTTTCATATTTTGTAATCTTATTCATTTGATGCAAATGAGTCAATATTGTAGGTAAGGTAACGTTAAACCATGCCGCTAATTCCTGGGTAGTTTGACTCGGATCGGCTTCCACCATTCAGCATTCCTTCAATTCAGCGTTATTCACCTGTGTGGGCGGTCTTCCACGTGGTTCGTTCTTCAAGTCGAAGTTTCCATTACGAAAGCGTTTCAACCAAAAACGCACGGTTCGTTCATTAGCAGTCTCCTCTCCAAACGCAGCATTGATATTGCGAGCCGTTTCTGCCGCGTTAGTTCCGCGTCGGAACTCGTATTCAAAGATTACTCGGATTTTCGAAGTATCCATCTTTCCCGTCTAAGCTGAATAAAAAAAACAATTGAAAGTCGAAAATCGATAGTTGCACATTTTTAAAAACAAGAACCGCATAGGTATCATGTGAAAAAAGTTTCACTCGAAAATCTCACACCATGAAGGTTCTATGTCAATTCAAAGTATCTATTACTATAAAACGGCAATTTCATACTTTAACCCCTATTATTTGTATATAGAATGCCTTAAACATATATGATTTTTATACCTACAAGTATCCTACAGTGTAAAGATAAATAAATGCCTCCACAGAAATTAGCACAACGAAGCGTGTATGCATCGTAAATACTCGTAAATGTATAAATGTAGTAAATGCACGATTTAATACCCTTGTTTGTGCGTTTACATATCCACTGGAGATGTGATTTATAACAGTTTCTCATTCAGTTTCTATTTGCGATATATTTACCAGGTACCATATAAAGGAGTATTCCACTTTTCAACTCTCCGTGTGCATTAGGCTTTCTTTGGTTGCAATAAATATTAAGTGTAGCTGCATGTGTTTCATATTTCTAAATTTCAGCATAACTTCAGGTACCTAAAATAATGATCCACGTGATCGATTTTGGCCCGAAGTATCCTTGTCATTACAAAGGAATGTCTGAGCCAATTGATATTAGTCTACATATCTTGGACGTTGTAGACTAATATCAATAGAAATGCTTAGACACAAGAAAATGTCGCAGATCTCCAAGTGGACTAGGGACACATCGTGACGCATACGAGTAGTGTCGTGACACATAGGGACACATAGTGGTACATCGGCATCAAGGGAAAAGCTGTTCTAAGCATCATTGCCGAAAAACACCTATAAAGATAATGACAAATAAAATCTTTAGGAGGTTTCAAGAGTTCAAGAGAACAGTGAGTGCTCTGAAGAAATGTATACTTTAATGCCAACCTCGGGTTTCTACAAGCGCACCTATGCCGTCATCGAAATACCTGTGCATTTCCACCGAGAACTCCTCCGACAAGTTATCCCCGCACTGTGCCGTGTCCACAAAATGTTCTATAATGCTACCTTGTATGTGGTGCTACTGACTGCCTTTTGTGGTCTTTCCACTACGCTATGAACGTGCGGTTCTTGAAAAAAGCTATAAATAGAGTTTTACAAGGTCGGTAGCACAAACACAGACAGCAGATGTCCATGAACAGTGGTAAACACCACAATGTGAGCATCGTGTAAAGTCTCATAATGCTCAATTACCAAAATCTCATACTCCCTCCAGTTATTCAAATTGTTTTAACTTCTGAGACTTTCAGATAAAAACAATAATATATTCTAACAACCCTTAATGCCAAGGTCCTATAATTAACCAAAACTGAAACCTAATTTCCTTAAGAATCAAAAATTAAATTTGAATTCAATTACTAACAACCACTCTAAGGTATAGTCTAATTTTTAATTCCGTGCAATTCTGACATTTCTTGGTGTTACCAGATGATAAAATGCTTCCACATGAAAGGTAAGCAGTTTCAATCAAATATAAACTGGCTGTGGATTATAAGGTTTAAATATATTAAAATCAAAATTTTGTAATTAAATCTTATGAATACTAAATTGTTATAAGTTAAACAATTTATTAAATATCAATTTTGAAATAATTCGTTTTAAACTGCAACAAGTATCATTCTAGCTGCGGGTACAACCACACCTTTGTTTATTATGCTTTCTGTATGCAAGTATATTATTTTTATTATTAGCGTGATAAAAGAATCTATAAACAGAATGATAATAAATTCTATGTATAATGAAAAAAGGACCCAAATAAAAAAGGGTTTAAGTAACTGAAATGTCATACTCGTCAGATAGCTGTCAGAATTCCATGGAATTAAAAATCAGAGTATAGTGACTTTATTTCAGAGCTCAAATATTTAGGAATCCTTTTGACATTTTGGGATCATGGTATATTATAACGAAATTTTGACATGCGATTTTGACGATATTCATTATATTTTCGACATTATGGGATACGTTCGTCGGCCTCCTTTCGTATAAAAAAGGTATTAAAACTCGTCTGCACAGCGTCCTTTTGTTCCACCTAGTTTGAACAACAGCAAAAATATGGATCCAATAAAACAATCCTCGAGCAAGTATACGCTTATGAAATAGTGTCTAGTTTCACCTATTTGGAGAAACGAGAGCCAAGCAATTAATTTGCTTCGTTTGTATATGGACAGATTCTCGTGTGGACAGATATGGACGAATACTCATAAGAAAAGAATTAGTACAGTCCTGCATGAATATGACTTAATAAATTTAAAAGACTTTGTTCTCATAATATTATATGCCATAATCCCTCAGTAGCAGACAGTACATTGTACAACACAAGTTTATTACACACTAGCTTCATTAGTCGCTTCATAGATATTTACAATTTCACTTATTAATTCAGCGTATTTATTAATTAAAAACATATATATAAAAAATGGACAATACAGGCAATAGTTCTAGAAAACATGATATTAGTTTTATAGAAGGAACTAAAGGTAAAATTTAACTTTGTTATTATACCATCAACTACGCCGCCACTGCAGCACTGTCTGGAGTCGCTCACAAACAATATTATTTAATTTTGATTTATAGGTTACATTTGATATACACTATTAAACATTACACTATTTGATAGGCTTCCGAATCAAAGGATGATGCTTCTGCACACTGGCCACAAAATAATTTTGTGAAAAAAAAATGTCTGGTACGACCAACTAGCGATGTGTTAACAAATATTTGTGCAGCATATCTGTAACATTAACAAATTCTTCAACAAATAATGAAATTATAAAAGAAGCAAAACATTTATGTTCACCTGATTTTAAACGAAACAAAAATGACTTAACTATGTCTCGTGCCAAAAAAGTGGTTTGTGATAATGTGGGACCGATAGCTAAAATATACGAGAAGCATTTTTATAAACTTGGCACTGAGGTATATAGTTCTGATGATGTACTTTCCGCGGCCGAAATGCCTTTATGTAGTTAAAAAAAATATTCTCATTATAAGTTTCTTCAAGTAAAAAAAACAAAATGTAATAAGGTACAGGATGTTTGCCTGCCAGAATGTATTGCAGGAGATTTTTTTCGCTATGATGAAGGACTTGAAGAAAAAATTACGATTTTCGGAAGTCCTCTGGCAAAGGAAAAAATTAAAGAAATAGATACATTGTACGCCGATGAAACATTTAGGTTTTGTCGAAGCCCTTTCTATCAATTGCTTTCTTTACACGCAGACATCACGCATGAATCCGGGAACCGTCAGTTTTGTGCCACTGTTTTTCGCTTTGTTGCCTAAAAAAAGTAAAATTACATATGAGACATTTCAAAATTTAGAAAGAGCAATTTTACGATAAATATAAACACCTTTAAGTCCGATTATGAACTAGCTATAATCTAAGCCATAAAGACAATATATCCTAAAGTAGTGATAAAAGGGTGCTACTACCATTTTCTGAATGCAGTATGGAAAATGTCGAAAACATTTGGTCTCAGCTCTTCAGAACGAAATCGTGACTTTACTCAGCTATGCTCCCAATTAGCACTTTTGTCTGCGGTTCTTATACCTGAAGCTTACCTTTCTGTAAGTGAATCAGCGCTCCTGACACCAAAGAAAGTAGATCATTTTAAAGTTAATTTGTTAAACAATGGATCACTCTCATCACCAGGGAAGTCTTTAGTAGCTATGGAGAAAAATTTTGAACAACGAATTCCATTGAAGGATGGCATAGGAGGATCAATACAAATATTCCGAAAAGACCACCTTTATTTCTATTTATTAGACCTTTAAGACAGGAAGCAAAACTGTCTGATATGAAAATACTACGCCGTGACTTATTTTTGTACCGAAAAGAAGGCAAAAAGCCGATATCAAGATTAATATTCAAATTAATAAAATCGCATCGGATTGTATGAATAATATGATTTCGACGACAGAATATTTGGAACAAAGATCCGTGTTTAGACGGGCAAATCAATACAAACTATAAATTAGATATTAAGAACCTATTAACTTTTTACAATAATTTTGTTTGTTCTCTTTGATGAGTAAATAAAAATATAATAGTGTTTTTGAGGGTACTTTGTGCTTATGAGAATATGTCCATATAAGAATCTGTCCACATGAGAATCTGTCTTTTTGAGAATCGTCCATATGCGAACGAAGCATTATTTTAATAAACCAATTAAAAACCATCGTTTAAGTGCACGGATACCCCTGAACAACTGCACTATGATATCAAGCAAAACCAGAGCGAATTGCTTGTTGCATACAATATTAATTCGAACGTCAAGCTGGTTTCGTCTCATCGGAACGTCGCAGTCGGAGAAATATGACGGTTATTAATATTGGGCGCTTGCACACGAGAGATAACTCGTGCATTGGGGTCAGGTGAGCGTGATACATTGCTTTGTGTGAAGACTCACCGCTGCAGTTTCAATTTTAATTACATACTTGTCTAAGAACTAGATTATTAATTCCTGTTGGAAAATAGAAAAGACTGGAGTGATTAAATTATCTACAGAAAATGCAGATTTTGCTCATGGCTGCACTTTTCACTGATCTGCAATTTTGTACAAAAAAGCACTGAAATTGAATTGAAATTATCTACACCAAAATCCAATCTCCTATCGCATGCAAAAAACATCCTCAGGCAGAGACATTATATAAGTCGGATGAGAGCTAGAAGCTGAAGCTTTAACCTTAGCTCCCAAGCCTAAGGCGAAACTCTTGCAATTGGCACGCATGCGTGTTCGGCACCATTATGCAAAACACACACCGGATATGTCGGTGAATTATTATTAAATACATAATAAGTCTCATCTCGTTACACCGAGCGATCCGCTCCTTCGATTCCAAACAATTTTACTCGCCATCCTTAGAAATTGTTCGACTGATAAGTATGCAAATACTTTACAATTACATGGCTCCTACAACGAGATAACAAGTCAAATACAAATACCGAGTTTACAAACGCAGCATTGCGTGCTTTATGAAAATGGAGGACGAATAAATTCTCATTATAAGGTAGTGGATATAGAATTCGCAATGCGGTAATGAGATTACATTTACTTACAGCTATTGCTACTATTAACAGTTCAGTGGGCGGATGCCGTAGAAATAATTGAGTGGATCGATAACCAGTTGACATAAACTTTCATCAAGCGAATCAGAGAATATAATAAACGTTTAATATGTAAATATTTATATAAAAAAAACCAAGATCTTGAATTAAACGGTCACCGACCATCTATTAAGATACGGGCAGACAATCAAAACCCAAACCGGATCATTACGAAAACGTCATTATTCAAATTTGCCATACAGCCAGATACCGATCTAACATTATCTACTCATACAATCTTGTAACCTGTCACGTTTCTGTGGCAAGCGCGAAAATCCGATTAATATTAAATTCATTGATTATATAAATAAGGCAATACCTAGTATCTGTGCGACAAACCTTGTTTTATGCAAAAAAAAAAATACTTTAAATCAGTCGTATATGGCAAAAAAATAGGTGGACGTAAAAACGAGTGCGGTGACAATAATAGTCGTTGTAGTAGGTAGGGGACGCGCGCTATCTCGCGGCGAGGCGTCGTGTTATCGATCGCAGATGCGATAAGGATCTCCAATCTAGTTTTGAAAGGAAATTTACAAGTTTGTGTGCTAATAACCGTATACATGCCAACAATGTGTCTGTCCGAGCGGGCGACGCTTACGACCCCACTACCATACTCGATTTATGATCGAACCCTCTAAGGACAGGGTACGGTGCGGGCGTTTTACAACTTAATTTAAAACAGCTCACTTTAGTGTGTTTTTATCGCGCAGACGGTCATATTCCACACCGATAAAATAGACTTCTTTACTTTTAAACCTTCTATGATTTTAACCTTCAATGGTTTTAAAGTTATGCTGAGAAACAAAAGCACCGACTAACATGTATTCGTAAACATATCATAATTAATCACAGAACATTATAAGACTAATAGAAATGCAAAGTGGGCGTACCCGCGTAATCACAAGTAAGCCATGGCAAGCTTACTTCGCTGTCATTCGTCAATAGGTTGACGTCGCTCTTTGCCCACACTTCGCGGTTTTCGTATTTACGATATTTAAATTGATAAAATGCCTTCCTGCGCGTCCTATGTGCTGGAGTGTAAAAATAATAGCACAAGCCAAAATTTGTCCACAGGCGGGATTACATATCATCAGTAAGTTATATTTTACCTGATAATACTTAAAAATGAAACTACGTAGTTTAAAAAACGTGAATTAAGAAGAAACAAGTAAAATCGACTGTATCATACACGGCATAAAGTTGAATATCCTTGTTGTCGAACGGCTTTGAAATGATTGTCTTTCTAAAACTCACTATGCTACTCGTTTAGTGTTACACTATAATTATTTTTGTCGTATATGAATACCTTTGACTTGTATATTTTCGAGAATTATAATTTACTATTATAAAAATAGAATTACACTAAACATTTTGTTTCAGTTTTCCAAATAACCCGGTTGTTAAAGAAAATGGATAAACGCAACGGGACGACAGAACTGGTTTCCATCGAAATTTAGTACCATCTTGTATTGCCCACTTTCAAATGAGAACATATTGATATTTTATGTTCATGATCGTGTAAGTGTTTCAAGCAGTATATAGTAATAATAATTAAAACAGTACACACTGAAACCAATTTTATTAATATTTTCTTAGGTTTTCGCGATTACTATACATTGCAATTAAACAACTATTAATTGCAATTAATTGCAATACGCGATTTAAACCGTTAAAAGTTGTTTAATTGCAATTTTATTAATTTCTACTATTCATATGATTTTAGTTAAGCGATTCTTCTATGGCGTCAACTTCAAATGCAAAACGTAAACAGGATGATGAAAACAAGTTACCTGAAGTAACAAAGAAAGTAAAGGTATTGAAAAGGTAGGTAAAGGCAGTCATAGGAATCAAATATTACCTATATGGTAGTTATAAAAAAATTCGTAGATAGGTACTCGCTTCATTTAGTTACTAAAGTAATTAATGCTTAAATTGTACAATTTGGTATTTCAGGGAGATGCCACACTGACTAATTCGACGTCCGAGGTTACCCTTATTTAATTAGAAACTTAAAAACAATAAACACTTTAATTTATTCACAGCATTGTATTGAATAGCATTGTATTTAGCATACTGATATAAAATACATTATTTATATTATCCCTACCAAATATATCGATAATATCGACGAACCATAGTGAGAACCCCTAACTTCAGTAGCAAGAATGAAAGAACATTATACGTATTGACAAGCAAATATCAAACGAATTTTATGCTCATATGATCATAATTTGAATTGAGTATCATCTAACGTCGAATAGCAGAACTTACTAGTACATTATTCTTGTTTTGAGTCCAAGGATACATTGTAGTAGAAAATGCTTAAGCGTAGGGCAGTATCGACTCAATCGTCTTATAAAGATTATAATGTACAATTCAGTTCAATTTCAATCCGACTATAGTGTACCTTATGTTCTTTTTCAATCTACGAATTATGACCAATTATGACAAACTTTTCGTAGTATTGCAATATATTATTGTATTCACAAGTGCGTGAATTTGGTGACGTCGGTTCTCTTAGCATTAAGAAATGATACCATTTCTATAGTCTTATTATGTTCTGTGGAATTAATAAACTATCATCCGCTATAATAACCGCTTCCCATTACCGCCTCGCATAATGCATTGCACTAATTTATTGAAACCGGTTTATCGTATCAAGAATGGTAATAAGATAATTATAATAGACTTGTTGCGAATATACATAACAACACAAAAGACGATGACATTAACATAATATAAGGAATTATTTCTAATGTTGTATAGGTATCTTTAAGCACAAATATTATTTAAATAAGAAGTGGTGATAAAACGCTATGTGATAACCGCAGTTAATGTAGCAAGACTCAAATATGTCATAAGTATCAATCGTGCAACGTCTCAATCTCGTGATCTTCTAACACCGAAAAACACCATTGAATCGTCCGATTGGTAACAATCGCGCGAACGCAACGCGTCAATCACCGCTTGCGCAACCACAGAGAAAGTAGCGCGTGTACACGCGAAATGTCGCGTCTCTGCACACAATGACAATACCTACTTTAGTTCCGATATCAAACTATTCCATCGTAATAACGCTATGTGAAATTATTAATAGAGGTATGTAACGTGATTACTAAAAGGTCATACAGTCTGATAAAGATCAGATGGCTCGGTAGGCATCAATAATGTCGCGGTGTTAATATTCATTGGGTGAGATTGTCATATGTCTGCGTAGGCAGCCCGGCTGTGCTCCGGGGCGCGGTCGGGACACGCATTACAGACAATGTGATTTGCATAGCTGGGCGGTTCTAATTGTCAACCAGAACATTCACATTAACTAATCCGAAGAGCGCTAATGTATGCGAAATAGTTTCATTATTCACTTTGCATTCTGTTAATTTATTCATTGGATAAATAAAACAAGACTGTAATGTGTGCAGGTTCTAAGATCCTGAAAACATTTTCTTGGTCTTTGTAAGTGACACACCCCTGCAATAACCGAAATTGCTCTGATGGCTTAAGTGACTCGGGGCAATCTTCTTAAGGGACACTTCAGAAATCACGCACGGACTAAAATGGGACGCCGACTTCATAATGCATGCTCGCGCCAACCGCAATCCACTCTCTCGTATGGTAATTCCCTTAGAGGAAAAATGCCGAAAGAGAGCCTGTTTTTCCACATAAGGCTCAAAAAGTGGTGTTCATTCCGACTAGCAAAGCACTTATTCTGTGAATGCGTCCGCCTGGGAGCTTAGGGCGCATTGTACAGTCTAGAAGCGTCGCTTCCTCGCCGCGAGCCGCCTCCGCCGCGCTTTGCAATAATGCGCTTACCGCACTCACTGGTTACCCTTATAATTCCATTCTTCGTATAATGCGACTTGTGGCCTAAGTTGAAACCCGTGTTACCCTGACAGACTTATTGTAAAAGGTGCGCGACAATGCTTTCATCCTTCCTATTAGAAAGTAACAGAAATTGTTTCCAATGTTTCACTTATGATTTCCGTAAATATTTAAAGGGTTAATATTATTTAATTGTAATTAAATGTCGTAATAGCTATGTGTAGCGAGGGATACGACATGTCTGTTTAGGTAAACGGGACTGTTAGTAAATCACTTGAGGAGGAGAGTGCACGCTGCAATCCAACAGCCGCTGAGCGCGCTCGACTGGACACGTTATCCCTCTCTCACTACCTTGAAATGTACTGCATTTTCCACTTTATCTTATTGCCCTAATATACGTACGTGTTTCGGTAGTGAATGAGATGTACCAAAGCCATTCCCATCCTATCCCTCCCCATTTCCCAACCCTTTCTCCAAATCCATTCCTATATCTCGAAAGGTAGGCAGCGCATCCGGGGCCGTGCCAACGTTTGTCATTTTGGACTAATGTTGGCATGTATCGCGGATGTATATGGACGACAGTATCCACTTACCATCGGGAATCGGTGCTCGTCTGCCACCTTCGTACATACAAAAAATAATAAAGCAGCGGATAGTTCAGCAATTAAAGGAGGAATCCGACAGACGCTATCTGTTCTCCGAACTAATGAGAGTGGTCGTACGGCAAAAGACGTATCGCATACATACCCACAGACACTTATTTCGTTGATAAACAAGTACAAATTGGTTACACACTGCTTCCAACCTTTATGCGGCTCAATGTCTTCCGAGTATCTTAAGTAAGACTGCAGAAACTTTGTCAGCCGGACAAAGAATTATTTCCTTCATTAAATGCATATGTTGACAATATTAGTATTGTATTTCACATAGAAATAAGCTAGAAATTAAAGAAAATTAATATAGGATTGTAGGGTCGGGAGGACCGTAACGAAGACGGGTCATAGCATTTTATTGTACCTAATTGTCTGCAGACTCGTAAAGACGACAAATTCCCAGGATGTTTATGAAGGTTTGTAGCGACCAAGATTTGGAATAACGTGGTACAACAACGGGCGCGACGTGGGCCGGCCAATAAACGGATCTCGACATGTCCGGATATTGTCCGGACCGCTTTTATTACTACATATTTTAGAGAAACGCGTGGAAATACCATCAACCGATGGCACGTTTACGATACGTGGAAATAACGTCGGACTTTTTTCTTTGATTCCAAATCCAAAATAGAAATATAAGAGTGAACTGTAAATACATACATATATATATATATATATATATATATATATATATATATAAAACATTAAGGTCTACCAAAGCCCTATTTTATTAATAACAGATATGGGGTTACGAAACCTACTTACTCGTCATATTAACTGTGTTGTTTCTTTCCGTACTCGTATATGTCATATTGAATTAATATTCCGTGACTAGTCAATTTCATAACTCGTCTTCCTGTACCAATTCGTCTCATTCCCCACTCGTCGGACACGAATGTACAGTGATAAAAAAAGTGTCGCATTTAATTAGTTCGCTTTACCTCATAAATCATAATACTCCCGTATAATAAAATTGCTTTTCCCGCTTGTTCGGCACTTAAAAGCAAAGAAGATTTTAAATAAATGAGTATATTCAAACTATTTTATAATTTTGTTGAAAATACAGAAAAAGTTAATTTTCTTCTTAGTTGTATTGATTGATTAAAATGTCGTACAGAGAAACACATAATACAGGTAATAAGAGTAGGTTTCATAACCATCAGTAGTACATACCAAATCTGTTATTAATAAATTTAACGACTTAATCGAACTAGTTAGGCTATAAAGTGATGTGGACATTTATAATAAGATTATTGAAAAATAATGCTAATTTAAATCAGCCAAGAGATAAATTCTCAACTTATGAAATAGGTTTTCACTCGTTTTTGTTTATTTTTTAACTCGTCACATATGTTTAATCTTCATCATCCGAAGCATTAAAATGCAAAAGTGTATGTCCCAAAGCTAACCCTCGCCCGCGACGGAAGCCAGTCGCTACAGCACAATTCAATGGAGCACGAAAACCGCTGAGCGACGCCATATTCAGGGGCGATGGTGCGAATTGAAAAAAGCCCTTAACGAGATCGCTCATTGCTTTCACGTATTCTGTTGCGATCTCTATACAGTACGTGGAAAATAGATAGTATTTTTCACAATGGCATTCCTAATCGCTATGCAAAGAAAGAATAAACTATGCGCAATTTGTTTTATTAATATGTATATATAATATAAGGTCGGGGAAAAGGTTTCTTCGTATGTTATATACAAATTCAAGACAATTCCTTCAAAAGTTTAATTATAGTATATATGTGCCGTTTTATTCTATAACTTGTTGCCATCTTGTAGTGACATGATCTCGTTGCTGTAGAAATTTTGGGATGTTTGGTCAAAGAATTGCGACAAGTAGTTTTCACAGTCCTCTTTTGGTGTTAACTTTACACTACGTAAAAAAATCTGAAGAGACCGAAATAAGTGGAAATCTGAGGGTGCAAGGTCAGGGCTATACGGCCATATGGCTATAGGGCTATGGGCTATATGGTCAGGGCTGCACCCACCGGGTGCAGCAACACTTCCCAACCAAACTCTCTCAATTTTTGCTGAGTGGCCAAAGATGTGTGTGGTCTGGCGTTATCATGATGAAAAACCCTTTCTGTTAATCAATTCCGGGCGTTTTTTCTCAATTTCTTGTTTTAGTCTCATCAGCTGTTGGCAGTAGAGATCCGAATCGATGGTTTTGCCCAGCGGTAAAAGCTTATAATGAACGATTCTCTTCCAATCCCACCATACACACAACATCACCTTATTGCGCGTTAATCCGGGTTTCGCCAGTCTGTGGAGCTGGGCCGCACTTAGACTATGATCTTTTCCGCACGTTCTTGTCGTAAGTGATCCACTTCTCATCACCAGTTATCAATCTTTTTAAAAATGGTTCGGTTTCATTGCGTTTTAATAAAGAATCGCAAACGAGTACACGGTTCATTAGGTTTCTTTCAGTGAGCTCGTGTGGTACCCAAATATCGAGCTTTTTTGTGAATCCAGACTTTTTCAAATGAGTCAAAACTGTTTTGTGGTCAATGCCCAGTTCATCAGCAATGTCGTAACTACTTATACGCCGATCTTGCTGCACTTTTTCATAAATGACATCAACTTTATCGGTAACAGGACGACCGGAGCGAACTGCATCTTTAACATTAAGATTTCCTGACTGAAACCGCTAAAACCAACTTGTGCTATTCTTACTGACACTGCATTAGGTCCATAAAGGGTACAAATTTTATTCGCGGCTTGTGTCGCATTTTTCCCTTTTTTGTAATAAAACTTTAAAATGTATCGAATTTCTTCGTTAGATTCATTCATTTTCTTGGACAGAAAAACAATTGAAAAATGGCGGGAGACAGTTTTTTATTTTTTCTTATATGTTACCTTTATAATGGTATCATAACCAGCCGCTAATCGTAACGCTAGAGCGTTGTGAGTAAAATTAATTTACGCAGGGAGAGGAACTACCTATTTCGGAAAACATACATACTGCACTTTCTATTGGCAACCACCAGCTCTGAGGAACTTATATCACCTCTAAAAGGGTAGACTCGCTAACCCGCTTGGACAGCGTAGTGTTTTGAGGTCATACATCCCTACTGTCATACAGGCCCATGACCAGCAGTGGTTCAAAAAAGAGCAGGTTACGGATAACCGTAACCATTTTGCAGTAAGTATAAACTTACTGCAATATTAAATAGACCATATTATACTCGTACTTAAACGTTAGAGTAGATCGAAAGTCGGCTAGCGAAAAATTGATATCTATACAAAGGCGGTGAGAATTCAGGATAAAGTGGACTCTGTGGACAGGACGGATTTTTAAGTATAAAGTCGCTCGGCAAGCGGTAGAAAAAACTATGCTTGGTATCTCTGCTGAATAAAATGCGAAACAAAGAAATTCGACAAAGAACTAATAAAGAATCAGCAAGTTGAAGGCAGTGGGCAAGAGATGTCTATCGTAAAAGTGACAAATGATGGGTGTGAGTCCTAGACGATGGAAGACGATTCCTCGAATGGTGATCACGTGCTGAGAAACTTATAGTAGGATACGCTACGACCTAAAACTGAACCTAAAGAACTTAAAATACGACTTAAAGATAATCGCCGATAGTGGCTGCATAAGAAGAACGGATAATCGTGTACGGTAGTGGGCCTTATAAAAGTCATTATATCGAGAGGTGTACAAA
The DNA here is from genome assembly GCA_914767545.1 of Sesia apiformis. Classification (NCBI taxonomy): domain Eukaryota; kingdom Metazoa; phylum Arthropoda; class Insecta; order Lepidoptera; family Sesiidae; genus Sesia; species Sesia apiformis. The sequence continues at coordinate 8,119,129 of OU611958.1, forward strand.
CACTGATTGACGGTATGGTACGGAAAAACGTAACCAATTTATCATCTTAACCAAAATGCCAAGCCGCTGGCCAAGCCGGTTGGCGAGTCCACTCTTTAAGTAGTCGTATAGTTCCTCAGGGCTTGTGGTAACGGCTTTGTTATCCCTTAGTCACCTTTTACGACACCCACGGGGAGTGACGGGGTGGTGCTATTTTAAACCCGGTCGCCGCCACGCGGTCAATGATACCTACCTACATTAAAAACCGAAAGCATAGTTACACAAATTTAAATTGGTTTTGCATATCAATAAATGTATAGCGGCATAAACTCTACGACAAACTTTACATAGAAGCTATTGCATTTCGATCCCTTATTATGCCTTATAATGATGTTAGGAATGAGATACGATCGCACACGGGAATAGCTTATCATGACATCAAATGCACACATAAGATTAAAAGAGACTATGTCAAAAAGTCCTATTAAACTTTATAGGGCCATATAAACCATATTCAATTCAATCTAGAAAATGTAATTTTCGAATAAACGAATTCCTATTCGGTGGTTCTCGTTTTCAACACTTAGAGTTACGAGGAAGTTACCTTGTTTCATAATCAGATCAGTGAGATTGTTAAGCAATCGAGGGTATGTCACCAAATGCGAACCCCGTAAGATCGTTTTCACGAGCTCATAAAACTCAAAGTTTATCGACTGTAGCATCGAGACTTTAACACCTCGACTCGAAAAACGGGTTAATAAGAGAACACCTCAATGAGATGTGAAAATAATGTGTGATATTATCTGGCAGTGGCGGCAGCCCAGTGTATATTTTATTCTAAGTCGCGCGCGTTTCATTACCACCAATCCGGTTAATGAGCGTCGAACTTTTTCGCTTAAATAAACATTAAGAAGAGAATGGACGGCGCGGCCAGCGAACCTTTTACCGGAATTACGCTGCGGCTAAGTGTACGCTTTTAGGAGCACACGGACGGAGTGACGTTGCATACCCGAAACGGTCTGCTGTTTGACTTTTGTATTACAAATCAACGTCCAAAATTAGAGAATACTCTTATTTAGGTCTTGATTATTTTCGGGTAAAATTCCTTAGTGATTGTTCTTCATTTGCCCTATTTTTGTGAAAACAAATAGGTAGAAGTACCTATTAACATTATTATCATACATCTTAAGATGATTTTAAGTATGACAGACAGAAATAAATAAAAGATTTTTAATTACAAAGTGAAAAAGTCTAAACGTTTCTTCATAAATGGACGTCCTTTAAAAGACGTTTATGTGATAATGAAATCGTTAATCTGCGAATAAAAGTTTCTGACTTCAAAGTGCAGCGGCTGTGCACAGTAGCTCTGAGCGCTCTGAGCAAAAGTTAATATAAGCGAAATTTGTCCTGCGGCCGGCGGTTTGCGGGGGTGCCCACAGCAAGTTGAAACCTCAGTGAGAACTAAGTCTGAGCTTTAATGCAGACCTGTGCTCGATTCCACTGTAATTCCCCCGTAACCCAACTTGTTTTTATTGCGATAATTTGATATCAACCTTTATCGAGTTTTATCTAAATAAGTACCTTTTAAAACATGCTCAAATGGGTTCTAATTAGTATTTGAATTGAGATTTATTAACCTTTTTGCGGCACATGTGAGATGCTATCTCGAAATCGCAAGTATGAAGCAAAAAATTCTGAATTCAATTAAAGTAACTTCGCAAGTGTTTCTTTTCGTGTTCTTATCAGATTATGCGTTCAGAAAAGTAATGGATGTAATTACATCGACCTAAGCTTTACCGTGCCGTCATTGAAGAAAAACAATTCATTTTGGTATGCATTAACTTGATCATTTTGATATCCATTAACTAAGGTATGGGACTAAATATTTGATCACAATACATTTACATTGTAATATTTTACTTACACAGTCTGTTGTTGCATAAACTTGGTGCTTCATAATTTCCAGAACCCCGATTGAATAAAAATAAATATTCCGCATTCAGTAGTCATAAATGGAGCAAGAAATTATCGTAAATATTTATTAAAAACGACGCTGTTGCGAATTCTTCGTTTTAAAAGGCAGAGAACAGCTTGCTCCCACTGTACTCCGCGTAAACAGTAACAAGGCTGTGGTTGCAAATGAGGTCGGAGATAGCTACCAACTCGGAAGTTAGTATAAGCATAAATTAAAACAAGCGTTGCCATAAAAAGTTGATAAATGGCCTTCCGCAAGCGGCACGACAAAAAAAGGAAACTGACGTCAGCCGAAGCGCTAACGTGTTTCATTTTGTGCTCGTCGTCGACATCAGGGCTGTTTCAGCACTAGGAAACTGTTAACAGAGCGAGACCTAAATAAAGTGTCCATTCATATTTCGCTTTACACTGGCTTCCAATAAATAATTACGATGATCAAATGCCTCTACATACGCTCTCTCAATATTTTAAATTCTAGATAAAACTTCTAGCAGATTTTCCAAAACATTATGTTATTTATACGTAAATTTTTTCTAAGAATTTAAGAACCTAAAAAAGACTAACTTACTGTGCGAACTAAAATTCACGACCTTTAATAAAATTTAAAAATGTCTTTCAAGCTCTTACTTTTTCACTGTAGAAACTATTTAAGAGGAAAAACTAAACCATGGAGAGGCAGCAGACAGTCAATAACAAGGACTATCGACCACAAAGTAAAGGCAGCTTTTAATAAAGGGACTTCCTGGTCGAAAATTGCTTTCTTTCTTTGGCACGCGTCGGGAAATCTTACCACAAAAAAAGTGAAGATAGAGCAATATTGAGGAAAAATAATCCTTAGATGTTCCAAGGCGAAAGTTCAAAGGTACACCGAATCTATGACCGGGGAAGGTTCGAGGATTAATACGAAATTATTGTTGTATCTTCTTGCTTTGTTTTCCTTTTTCTATAACATTTTCTCAATTTACCTGTCTTTCGCAGAAGATATGAGTAGGTATTTATATTAAAGCCCGAAATGTGTTTCGAGCTACCGTAAATCCGATGTGTCCGCGCCCGTAATGGAAGCGTTTGTAATTAGAAACAAAAAGAAATTCTATTGCGTTCTATTCGGAAATAAAAAGCTTGGAATTTATGAAAACCATGCAATGTGGGCTCCAAACAAGCAAGAAAGACAAATATTCTAGCTATAGATATTGTAGTTTTCCAACTTTGTGTTTTAGAAAGAAATATGTATGTAAATTAAAGTACATAGAAACTCGGAATGGAATGGGTGCTCGTTTATGGTGAAGCGAGTGCCGACGTTTGACCGCATGAAATGCAACGCAACAGCCCTACATAATTCCCCTGTAAGCATAGTCTACTATTTGTATACATCACTATAGTTAATATAAAAACTTAATAACAACGAAGTTGCAGTATTATGTTAATGTACAATGAGAATTGTTGACATTTTCTCCATCTCTCTGCTCTTGAGTAAATAATAAAGAAATGGATGTTTTACCATACCATCAACCTGTCTCTCCACTGCTGGATACATTAGTCTTCCCCAAGGACCACTAAGACGGGGGATCGTATTTAGTGGCGGTCCTTGTATATATCAGATACTTGTATTATTCGCGCTGAATTAAAAAAAGTTATTGAAATTAAAATACGTGGTGTAAATATACGTTGAAAAACTCGTTGAGGTTAAGAGTTAAAGTTAGCAAAAGAAACAGAATTTTCTGTCTTCGTCTGTTTATATCTTTAACGCTTTCACAGAAATCAATAATCGCTAGACAAACTTTAATCTAACTAGTATAATCATTACTGACTTTCATTAATATTAGTAGTTAGATTTTACTTAAGAAACGTCTAGTATATAAAGCGGTTGTTATTTCATTCCGGATACGAGTGGATAGTATTATTTATTTTAACACTACGTAACATTGACCTTTCGTTCATTTCATCATTTACACTTAATATCTATCTAAGGTCATGAAATTTATAGAGTAAAATGTATTAGAACATATTATAATAGTAATATATAAATTATTGTAACGAGGCAGTAAAAGTAACACACTCAGTTATTTTTTTATTTATAACTGTAAATCAGTAAATTAAACAGTCGCATAATAATACCATAAAATATAACGACTGTTGTGGATATTTAAAAGCATTTAGATCATGGGAAAGATGGTAATCCAACTAATCGCTTCGGACAATTCATTAGACGTATGTATCTAACAACTGTATTATAAATATTCCATAAAAAATGTACTTGTACGAGGGAAGGTCCAAAAGTTTCCGGCCTGACGGTACTCGTTCACTTCGCTGCACACATGAGGAGAAGTTTTTGCACCCACGTCGCACTAACTTTATTCATATGAAGATGCTCATGAAGAATCCTAAGGATTGAAGTTTTTGAAAGCCCTGCCCTTGCTGCTATTTCTTTCGTTTTTAGCCGTTCGGTAGCTCAGAACTTCTTCTCCCATTAATGTGATGTTGTTTGGAGTGAGTGGCTCAACGGGTCGACCGGAGGGAGGTTCGTCGTCGATGTATACTCGTGCTTACACCAATCTTTGACGGTGGAAAATAGTGGAGAAGAATCCTCGTACACATTATCCAACATTTGTTTGATATCGGTCCGGCTAACACCTTCCTTTGTAAGGAACTTAATCACAGAACGATAATCCAGTTTAAACATTGTAAAGATTTTGCGACTGTCTGTTGTTCTAAGAGTCGAGGATTCAAAACTAACTAGGGTTGAACTATAAAAATTATACACGAACTAACAGGATAAATGACAATTACAATGACGTATAATTTATGTTTTTAGATATCTAGAAATATGTCACACCAAAGGCTTTTGGACCTCAGTGATTTCTGTAATATATCTTTTTGTGAGGGTACACGTTGCAATCCCACAGCCGCTGTACACACTCGCACTGCATTTACCACTTTTACCTAATGCCACAATGTACATATGTGTTTCGGTAGTGAGTGAGATATGCCAGAGCCCATTCCCTTCCCTTCCTATCCCTCTCCCCACTTTCCTAACCCACTATCGTGTATATACCAATATCAAACCCACTCCATGGGTGACAGTATCTTGTGTCCATGGGCGACAGTATCCTGTGTCAATGGGCGACAGTATCCTGTGTCAATGGGCGACAGTATCTACTTACCACCAAGTGAAATGTCTGTTCGTCAACTGCATTCTTTCTATAAACAAATATTTAACAGCGGGCTACAATCTGACCATATAGCCATACACTATTCAATCACACTGCAGCATGACTGACGAATGCATTGATTCTCGTTACTAACTTGCGCGGTTGTAGACTAGCTGAATGACGCAGGCAAATTAATAATATGTAACATACAACTTGGAAGTTGCAACAGAAATTGTGTCGTGGCAGCTAATTATGTGTCACGACGGAATCGCAGAGCCAAATCGTGCAATGAACTCGCAGATGTGTAAACGCACTAAGAGGTTTCATGGGCAAGATGTTGGAATGTAATACAGGTCGCAACAACGTTAATAAAACCGCAATATGCTACCATTACAGTGGACCGGCTCCGCGGACGGAATGCTAACCTTCTGAAACTTGCAATATAACGCGACATGTGCACCGCCACACGAACGTCTGTACTCGTAGCGACACTACCTAGGACGCACTGAAAGTTTTGCGTACCTGGCCAACCACAAATATGTGAATATGGAATTTGGTAAAATAAAAAAATACAGGTTTTCAAAAATAGAACACAATTTAAATTTGTGGGAAATTGTTATTCAGTATCAATTTGAAATTGAGAAGTCTCATTCAAAATGGAATTGGAGCGAAAAGATTTTCGAGCCATGATTTTTTACGATTTTAAATGTTCATTAAATGCGAATGAGTGTTGTTCTCGACTTCAAAGTGCTTTTAGTCTTGAAGCACCACATGTGAGCACCGTGAGACGTTGGTACGACGAGTTCAAACGAGGGCGTGTTTCACTCAGGGACGAGATTCGGGAAGGCCGTCCATCATCAACGGCAGTCACCGAAGAGAACGTGGCTACCATCAAGCATCTGATTGAGGAGAATCGACGTATCACTTACGAGGAAATTAGACGTCAACTGGAGATCGGTATGAGTCAAATTGAAAAGATCCTGTATGAACATCTAAGGGTCAGGAAGGTTTGTTGTCGATGGATCCCTCGTGAACTCACTACAGAGCAAAACCGGGCGCGTGTGGTCTGGTGCCAGGATATGCTCCGAAAATTCAACCACGGATGTTCAAGTTCCGTCTATAATATCGTGACCGGTGACGAATCTTGGATCTATTGTTATAAGCCAAAAAGAAAGCAACAATCTTGCGAAAGGAACTTCGAAGGAGAGAACATTCCAACCAAATCTCGACAGACGAAAAGTGTTGGAATACAAATGATCGCCTGTTTCTTTTCCAAGTCTGGTCACGTGGACACTGTTCCACTTCAAGAACAAAATAATGTTAATTCGGAATTGTATACCAGCGTTTGTCTGCCAAGTGTTCTGGAAAAAATTCGCGTGAGACGCTCGAAAAGCCATATCATTCTTCATTACGACAACGCGGCTCCTCACACCGCGAACAAAACAAACGCCCTTTTGTGTACGAAGAGTGTCGAGCTTATGACTCATCCGCCATACTGTCCAGACCTGGCACCATGCGACTTCTTCCTATTCCCGAAAATCAAGGGTTTGATGCGCGGTTTAAATTTTACGGACGCAAACGAGGCGATGGTGGCGTTCAACAAGCACGTAAATGACATGCCCTCCGATGAGTGGGCCTCCTGCTTCCAGAAGTGGTTCGAGCGTATGAAAAAGTATGTCAAACTCAAGAGTGAATACTACGAGAAACAATAAACATCTTACTTGTACAATAAACCATTTTTTATTCTAGTTACGCAAAACTTTCAGTGTGCCCCATGTATTCCTACAAACTATACAATACAATATTAAGTGTAATAAATATATCGTAATACTCGCCAACCCGCTTCAATAGCGTGGCGTACGAAGGCCATACATCCCTCGTATACAAGACAACGTGCATGAGAAGGGTCATGTCCAGTAGTAGACGATAAAAGGGCCGGTTACCGTTATACTCGTATATATACGGAACTGGACGTTTTAACCGGTGAATATACAAAACAGTCTTGCATAAATATTCCGATCTAACATAATGTACGGGATGCGTACGAAACTGGGTTTTCGGGGTATGGACTGTATCATAGGATTAAAACAATTACTATTTTCCAACAGAGTCGGGGTAGCGCAGAGATATTTTCTTGAGGGTGTACCGCTTCGGACTGTCACTTCGGAATCGCGCTTCGGAATGTCGCTTCGGAATGGTTTTTTTTTTTTTTCGGAATGGCTAAATTCTTGTGGCCCTAGTGGCCTTTCAATAATCACCGGACTTTTTTAATTTAGGACGAGCGCAGAAGGCGCTGAGCCAGGAACAAAATGTGTGTTGCAATGAGCCTAAGGGCTCCCCCGCCGTAAACCGGCGGAAGGAACGGACCTCGGCTTAGGGCGTTGCATTGAGGGAATACCGCGGGATCGCGAGTCGGTGAGAAGCGCCCAGGCACGTGTCGATACCTGGTAAAAGTGTTGGCTGAGGGCCGGTGTGTGTTGACGGTGTAGCGTGGGCGACGTCCACGTCTCCGCCGGCGGGGACGGTGTATCTGTGTAGTCTGTGAGTGCAATGTAAAAACCGCATTGGCAACAGTGATCGGGTAGACAGGGTAGTCTAAGACGTGCCGTAGACGACGGTAGCGGGGAGGGGCACTCCTATCTGGGACATAGGTGAGGGAGATAACTATCAGGGGGTTCGGATGATGTGGAATCGAGTCATAATAACGTAGTAACGTCGGGCGGTGTTTTTCATTATGGCTTGGAGCCCAAAATGCTCCGCCTTTTATGCTTTTGGAGCTTCCCCCACCATATCTATTACGTGTACCCCTCCCGCTACCCGCGGGTGATCATTTATTTGCCATTTTATTTATTGACATAATATCTGCTTATAATCTAATCAGAATATATTACACAAACATTATTTCCAATTGAATCTAATAAGATCTTGATGCTATGACGTCCGGTTGCGAGTGGACGGGGCGCGGGGCTGCGTGACGTATTTATATTACCTCGTCCCCCACCTCAGGAATATAAATATTCGCCCGTTCGGCGGCGGGCCATCAATTGTTCTCCGGACGTCATAGCGCTATGTAACCTATCCCTAGTATGCTTAACTTATGCTATACACCAACTTAAATCCTAATAGGTAAGTAAAAGACACACTAGGGAATATTTAAATATCAAACTTATAAACAGTAGAGAAACTATGTTAAATAATACAACAAATATCAACTTATCTACTAGGTGAGGAACTATACATGTCTATATGACTACCCTAATCTTATTTACATTCCGTCGTTAACACATGATATCATCTAAAATCATAATGACAGCAAAACTTTGAACCGAAAGGGTCGACGCATTTGTTGCACAAAGCCTCACACAACTGGTTCTGCAAAGAAATTATTTTATACAGGGTTTCCCAGAGAGCGAACGTCCAAACGATACCAATAGTTCGGTCGTGACTGTGGGTTTCGTTTGAACGTCGCTTCCTGGAACATCCTGTATAATCAGCTCACTTCTTTAACAAGACAAACGCACATTTACTCCATAGCCGCGAATGCAAAGCTGAATTTAAACTATTCCTACAAAAATTTCATTTCATGAACGGTAGCCCATCCTCTCTTTCGTACATGAATACGCACACACATACACATACTTTCACAACATTACATAATACATAATGCACATAATAATACGATACAAATAGAGTTTTTTTACAAAGGTTTTGCACAAATTATGTAGTTTAACTAAGGAGAATGCTAATCAAGATACAGGTTTTCACCTTGTTTGAGGTTCAAACAACGAATTAAAAACATATGTATTGTATAGTTATAACCAACAAGTATGTTTATAACCAACAAACACTTGTTTAACGTTTATACTAAATCAGCCATATAGAAATTCAAATCAAATATTTAATAACGCTCTCCCGGACAATGGACTATTCACCCGAATATTTCGGTAAAGTTTAATAATAACATTTAATTTCCCGTGCAAGCTGAACCCACAAACTATCTGTGTACGCACCGAAAGTTGAGTAATCCACAAACGTTCCCTTTAATTGGTTTACCACAGACCTCTATTAACGAAATAAGATGGGAAATCAGAGTATTAGCATAACAGTGAATTCAATTAGGGCTCACAAAGAGGATTACAACTTTTACAATGAACAGAAAGTTAAAGCGGAAGCCCGAATTGAACTAGCATGGTATAATCAAAATTTGAATGAGCGTGGTTATTGAGTTAGAATTAAAATATTCTTATTCGTCAGCCATCTGTACAACTCCATTCTTTGACGATATCATACAACCTGGTGGCCGTTGTAAACAGAGCAGTCAGTCGTTGAGAAACGCCCTGGCAAAATGCCGTTAAGCTCCTCGGAGGCTTAAACAGAGATTAGGTAAAAACTAGGTACAGACGGTTCCGGCACTTTGTTATTTATCGAGCTCGTCGCCGCGAACGGTGACTCGCAAAAATTAGACAGTGAGCCGTAAAGAAACAATATATTAGACACTGTGACGGCTGATAAATAAACACCGATAATGGCCAATTGTTGGCTATAAAACTACCTCTGCACAATGCAAGTTATATTACCTAGGAACCGCCTGGAGGGTCCAGCCTTATAGAACCCGACCAGATTACCGCAATTATCAAAAACAAGCTATCTTTGCCTTCAACTGAGATTAGTGCTCGCAATATTGTTCAACCAGTTCGAAACTTTTGCGAAAATATGTTACAAGGTACGAGTGGTAGCAGGGATTGCAATCGTCCCATAAATCAATGCAGCTTAACTATTAAGTATAAGTTACATAATATTCGCTGCATTTAATACAAATAGGCGCCTACTATAATGTGAGTTATTACCTTGAAAGACCACCTGTATAATGGTTACTTGACTATTAAATACATAAAACCGTGGTTAAAGTTGTGTTCTTTCTTATTTCTTCTTATTGTAGATAGGAATAAATACCAAACAGACCATCTGCTTGGAAACGTCTACCGTCTTTATATAAGACCACATTTTATTTCAGTTACATGAAATTAAATTATTTGAAATTTTGTGGAAATCAAAATTCAGCATTATTTACTTCTGTGTCAAAATTGAGCAGACAAGCGAAATAGAAAGATGACAGTGATTATCTGGTCTCTACACGCACCGGGATGGTAGCTTAACTATACGAGTATTGTATTCTTTAAATTATTTATATTTGTGTTTCCATACAAACAGACCTTCAACATAGAACAGTAGTTTTTAATTGGCCACTATAGACATTTTTTTTCAACGAGCAACTGTAATAAGTGATGTTAGCCTAGCTCTTTAAGGTGTTGAAGGCTAGTGCGGCGTGCTCGTTAGACGGGTGACGCGCGATCGCTTCCGTACGCTTGTCAATTAGACACACAAAGTGCCGCCTGCATCCCAACACATAAATCTTAACAGTTGACGGCCAACGGCAAAACAGTGTCTACACTATCGCGATGAACCATTTCTCGGACAATTTCCTCAGATAGCAATTATATAACACTTGTTAACAGCAAAACAAAGCTTGCAGTGATGATTGAAGAGCTGCTCGGTCGGCGTAGATAGGTAGCCTCATTCGACTTCCAATATAAAGATAAAGCATCGTCTCTATTTAATAAGTCACAAATAAGCACAGCTTTCTACTCTCAATCAAAATTTTATCAACAACTGTGTGACTCAGATTCGCTTACAGGTATCATTTTGTGGTAAATAGCTCGAAAGTGAACGTATAGATGCAATAAACAAATTCAATGCTGTTTTGAAAACATCCAGCGGAATAGTCGCGAAATGTCTGGGTATCTGTTTAACAAAACAAATACCCGTTTTATTGGTGATTTTCTATCATGTTGCACATTCCCGTTCTTTAAGGCTCGATAAATGCAAATTGCACTACATCTAACACCGAAAGCATTTGGGTCGCGAGCGTGGCGTCACCGGCGACACGCGAACAATACGTGTCGCTTGCGCAACGATCACAGGGGAACAATGGCGGTTAATAGAGCCATTCGTCGGCTCATTGCCTATTCATTCACGCCCCCGACGCCCCCGCAGGCGACGCCACCGCGATTGATGTCCTGGCTCGAAACAACGACTGTGTGCCACCCTATAACACTTTGTCACTTGCTTAGAGTAATAAGTAAGTATAGAGGTGAGTATCGGTGACTCAATCACTAATTCTTCTAAAGCACAAAATAGACACGAAATTTATATAGAGTAATATTCAAAATATCGGTACAATATTATACCTGAGAAATGGTAACGAGGTTGTTGTCTAGAGTCTAGATCACTCATAAAATTTATTACTCTACCTACGTCTAAATAGAGTAAGGATTCAGCGGAATCGTATCCGGGCGGTATGTATCCCCAAGTGGCAGATTTCGCAGCGGACAAGCTAGAGTAACAAGGGCCGACAGTGTGAATTTCTTAGGAGAGCGGGCACTATTACAAGGCTCAGATTGTGATCGCCGCTATGAGCGGTAAGCGTCCCGGCACGACCAAACGCTATCCTAAAGGCGCGTCGAGATATTTTATTCATAGAGCGCGTGATAAATGAGGAAAGCCGCGGCTATAGCACATTCATTATTGCCTCACGCATGGCGTTATCAAAAACTTGTTGCCGCCGCGAGCCCGCCTAGAAAATGATCATTTGGCCCCGGACGCCAGGGACTTGTTTCAAATGCCATTTGTCGTTGGTAAATAGCGAAACAGCTTATAACTCATCTTTACCACTGCTTTGTTGTTTGTATTTATAATATATTAATACCTAACTCAGAGTACCGTATCCGATAAGTTATGGCCGTGTGTAATTATTAACGGAATATAAAGTCTCAGGTGTTTATTTACTAAGATACTTATCCAATGCAAGCAACGAATAGGAAATACACAAAATATTAATTTGCAATACATCACATAACTTAGTTTATATTTAACAACCCTGATAAATTACTGTGTAATTCAAGAAGAAAAATTTAACCATTCATGTGTAGATATGCTAACAGAAGTCTAATATTCGTATTAAGTATACTCTTTCATTTGTTAACTCTATATAGTATACAAATATTGAAGGTTAATATTAGAACATTTAACAAGATGATATTAGTATTGCGTATCTGTAACCTTTCGCGACATTATCATCGTGTTTATTCCATGTCTAAAGCAAACTATGTTTCTTGAAACAATAAGATATAACGACAAAGGGCAAACAATAGAAACAAAGTAGTTGCGTACAGGAAGCCGCGGTAACACTGACAGCGCAATGCAAAAACGTTAAGACTTAAAATACATAAAATACCGTTTTCTAACGAAATACGATATCTCGGTAAATATAATAATTCCGTGACAAGACACGATAACAGCGGTTTCATGGAGCGGTTAACAATCGCTCAATTTGTAGGGCCTGCGGCTGAGAGCCCCGACAATAGCCGTGCACGCGACGACCGAGTCGACATTCTCTTATGTAGAATAACGCATAACAATCAAGATGTCATTTTTCAACTACCCACGCCGCAAACACAAGAGAGAACAACAAGAAATATAGGCGACAACGCATGCACTGCTCGACGTACAAAAGAGGCGTCTCGGGATGTCGCGATACATATCTTCTGAATGAAAAACATACACAACAGATTCCCACTTTATGCTTTATGCGTAAGCGATGGACGTATAACACGCAGATAAATTCGATTGTAATAAACATTCGATGTCACCGAGAAAAGGACACCGTACTTTTATCTTAAAGAAAAATAATATATTTTATTTGTAGTAAATGCCTACGACGTAATAAAGGCACTCCTTAACAAGAGTAAGTGGTTTACGAGATTATCCGTTCAACACAAGTGTAAAGTAGCTAAATGCGAGGTTCTGCTTTTTCGCAACGCTCATTATGACAATTCACAGAAGTCGGTGTGTAATTTATCGGCTGTAGAAGATGGGAGCTTGCGGAGTGAAATGATAGTAATTATTGACACGAAGTTGCGCTCCAGGCAAAAGTTCGCCATCCGCTGCAAAAGATCACAACCGGCCACTAACTCGAAAATTCCACATTCATAACGGAGCGGGCCCTTGGGCACGAACGGAGGCAAACTCGAATCATTCGCGAATCGTAATTGATGTTTACGGCGAAATTATATGTGGACAAAATGGTAAAATTTCACATAAATAACGAACGCAAATTTTACAGCGGTAAGTCAAAGAACAGTTTCTTTTGCCATACACACTCATAAAGCTCAGGGGAAACACAACTGACAAGTGAATAAAAATTAAACACACAATTGCAAACCTCGATCGATAGAATAAAATAAGAAATGAAAGCATCACCACTACTACAGTTCAAAGAGTAACTCTAGCGAAATTTTTATTAGAATGCATATAAGAATAAGTCTTTTATAAGAGATAAGTGAGAAGCTATTCTACATAGAGCTTCAGAAAATTCCACGAGACCATTACTTAGTAGAAACAAATAACATTTAGATGCAAGCAAATCCTTATATGGACAAGTATTTCTATTCGGTGGTATCTTTTGTGTGTGGTACAATGGCGCATCGATCCCGCGTGATTGCGATGAAACGCTGGAAAACACTAACGAGTGCAGTTTTTGCGGTTAATTGAAGTTATTGCCAACCTTCCCCCGTTAAAAAATAAAGCGGATTTAGAGGTAAGCATTCTTTACATACGTTATTTCGTGTGTACTCGAAACAAAAATAAATATGAATGCAGTATCGTTTTTAACAAGAAAAGGGTGGGGATAATCTTATATATCAAAAACAATATTAAGGTTTTACACCTCGATATATTAAAACATCTACATTCGAAAATATTTCAATCACCTTAAAAAACTCAAATAACCAAACAGTAACTGTGTGCGCAATCACTAGATCCCCAGCAACTATAGCAGTTTCTTGAAGGAATTTCACAGGTATCTGTTCGCACAATACATGTCGTAATAATAATCTACTAGTTGCTGGCGATATAAACATAGATATAAAAACACATTCACAATGTAACGAATCTTATTTAAACTTGCTTGCCAAGTGCGGACTAATGTGCAATAGTCAACGGAATAGTCAAGTAACTAAATCATGCATAGATCATATTTTTGCACGTATGCCGACATTTGTACCATATTCGGCGGCGCTTGATGTCGTACTTATCGATCAACACGCGATTATGATTGCTTGTGTGAGTGAACAGTCATCCACAGTACAGGCTGCTCCAACTAAAATCGGGTTATTTCTTATGAAAAACAAATAATATATGGGGAATTAGATAATATTGACTGGTCCCTGGCCAACAACATGAAAATTCCTCATAAAATTTATCAATTTATTAAGAACAGCTTCAATAAAGCATGTGAAATATCTAAACAAACTGAGGTCAAAGATAATCAAACGGTACCTTGTCGTCAGGCCTGGATCAATGGGAACATAAGTACATTATAGAATTGTGCAGAAAACGGGTTGAATTGTTTCGTATGTGGAGGAAGGATACTAATAATATGACTTTAAGACTACAATACAACAAAGTGCGAAATAAAGTAGGAAAAATTTTAGAATACCATAGAAATTCTTGTTATAAAAGTAAAATTAAAAATAATTTCAGAAATACAAGGAAGATGTGGCAAATCATGAACTCGATCCTCGGCCGAGTATCGATGTCCATTGATGAAACAATTTTAAAAGCGTTTCATTGATAAAATTCTTTCATGAAATATATTGCTGATCAATTTGCCATTCAATTTGATACAGTAGTTAAAAAAAATATACCGAGTTATTCTAGTACTTTAGTGCCAGGAGGCGATACCGCTCATGGGCTAAATGTTACTATATACCCTTACAATCATAAATAACCTCAATACAAATATGTATTGAGGTTATTTATGATTTTTAATATCTTATTTTTAGTAGCTTTGCAAGGGTATATAGTAACATTTATTAAGCTTTATTAAGCGTTTATTAAGCGTGTTTATTATTATACAAATAAAGCGTGGCGTATATTAAGAAAGTTGGTGAAAAATAGTTCCACTGTAATGGCAAGTCTCATTAATACAAGTTTAAAAACAGGAACATGTCGTGACGAATTGAAAAAAGATTGCATCCGATCGGTTTATAAATTATATATATAAATTAATTATATTATCGGTTTATAATTATAAATTATAATTATATGAATTGCTTATTTTTGCTTGTCGCTATCACGTTTACGAACTTATGCTGAAAAGCGTATTTGAAGTAAAAATCAGTCAAGTGACCACAAACCCTGATATTCCGCTTTTCAAAAAGTTTAGAGGAAATTGGAAAAGCATCGATTTCGACAAAATACAGTGCTATAGGGAAAACGTAGAAACATACTTTACCGCTTCCGAAATTGAAGCTCTGTTTAATTTCTATCGCGCTGAATTGCTAAAAAAATAGTTAGAGATGACTATCGAGAGTTGATAGAGCTCTCAGTCATATGTTTAGGTGGAGATACAGAGCGAAAATTCAGAATCTCGATGCACCATGTTCGATGGATGGCGAGATCGATCTATTCCCTGAAAATATTATTACTAAGTTCTCAGTTCAAAATAACCAGTAAAGACAAGGCAGCTCTTATGGTATTTAATTGATGAAGCATCTATCCTGTCATTATTTGACGATGAGGTAGATCAAGCAACAAAAGTAAAGATGGTGGCAAATTTAACTAAAGAAAATACATCTACCACTGAGAAACGATACATCTCATCGAAGAAAGAACTTTGTGGTTCATTGTACGGTTAGGTTGACAGATAAATGGTGTAACTGTTTCTTTAGTTTTCTGTTTATCTCATGTAATTTCACGCTAACTATTCTTTTTTTTATTTCAGAGAAAAACATCAATGATTTTATATCAGTCAAGAGCAAGTATTTGTTCTATCATCTCAGAATTGATGACA
The DNA here is from genome assembly GCA_914767545.1 of Sesia apiformis. Taxonomy (NCBI): domain Eukaryota; kingdom Metazoa; phylum Arthropoda; class Insecta; order Lepidoptera; family Sesiidae; genus Sesia; species Sesia apiformis. The sequence goes on from OU611958.1 coordinate 8,135,143, forward strand.
GTTTTCTCCACGAATGTCCTTCTTTATGGGTGACTAACGCCTCGTTTCTAGAAGCCAAAAATACTGTGTCAACTCTTAGAGCAGTAAACGATACAGCCGAAAGGGCTGTAAAGTTGTTGCAAGATTTTCATGGTTTGATTACGGTTGGGGAGGAACAAAAACAATTTCTGTTATGTTGTGTACAAGAGCACGGAACGATCTATCCTGACTGTAAAGAATAAAGTTTGAGAAGAAAATATGCTCATTAAAATGAATTTTTGAAATGAAAAATAGTAATAAATGTACGATTTGGACCAATTGATGTTTTATCTTCCAAAACTACACGAATTCTTAAGTCAATCCACAGTAGCTTAGTATAAATTCTCAAGTTGTAAGCTTGACATCAAATCTGCACGGGTTCTCGTTATGCTAAGGCAATAATAGTTCTTTTCTTTTATAGAGAAGGCGGACGAGCAAAGCGGTCCCATGTGATGCTAAGTGTTACCGCCGCCCATGGGCATCTGCAACATCAGGAGGTATGCGGGTACGCCGCCGACCTTGTAAAATCGTATTCACAGCTTTCTTGAAGAACCGTATCGTAATAATCGAGTAATTAGGACTAAATGGAAAAAAATAGAGCATATGCGTATCTGATTTTGCAAAAAAAAATCCCCCCTTATGTCATAGGACATCCTAGTGTCAGTATTTCCTTGGCAACGATTTAAGAGGAGTGTCTTGTAGCAAATAAAATAAATTTTTGCCAGTCTATAGTAATTTTGCTAAATAACCAATGATGGCATTGCGGAATTATTTTTACATTCTTTCCCTAGGGATTTAGCTAAATACACTAGTTTACGATATAAAATTTTTTTTTTTTATATCGTAAATAATTTCATGTGATTCGTGTTCTATGTGCTAGAAATAATGTAGAAAGTCAATTAAAACATTTCTATCACGTCACAATTTTATGATATATCAATATTTATATTTTTACTTTTTAACAATTTTTAAACTTAAATTCATTCATTTTGGACTAAAAAAAACTTCCTTTTTCATTTTTTTTCGTTTGTCAATGGTACTCTGTGGTTGCGGTATCCCTAATTAATAACCAGTGGTAGTCTGCCTGCATCGCAGGGTTCCATTTCCCTTGATATCGTTTTTCAATAACAGCTATATCTTATTGGAATCGCTCTCCGTGTTCATCACTCATAGCTCCCATATTTTCGGGGATAACTCTTTGTGGATCAACTAAACAGTCAAATTTAACTTTCTTTTGTCCTGGAACGTACTATTTCTTGAAGGTCATATTTTCTGAATGTAATGTTGATTTCTAGCGCGGCTGTCCCATTCACATAAAAAACAGCAACACTTTGTGTAGCCAGTCTGGAGCCCCAAAAGCAAAGCGACAAATTTAAGTCAGCACAAATGAACCATTTATGTGTATTGGTACTTGATTTTTTCCAGGATATGTTTCAGTACATCGTAAGTTTCTTTGAAATGGGCACCATAAGCTACTGGCAATGAAGGAAATTTATTTCCATTGTGGAGTAAAACAGCTTTTAAACTTGTCTTAGATTTGTCAATAAAGAGTCGCCAATCATTTGGTATGTGCTCATGACCCATCTTACCCATCAGACCGTCGATATCAGAACAATAGACAAGTCTCCATCCGTTGAATAAAAATCTATAACAAAATTGTGACGCTTGCGGTATGCAGTAACATTAACATCCAACCGAAGGAGATTCCATTGCTTCAATCTTGAACTTAATACTTCAGATTTCTCTTTAGGTAAATCTAAATCTCTAATTAGATCCTTAAGCTCTGATTGACTGATCGGATGTGAAATTTTTGAGGTGTTTGGAACTGGAAACTCCTCCTCCCCCGGCATAATTCTCTTCATAGTTTTCTTAAGAGTCACTTGAAATTGGTTCAGTATTAGGTGGCTTCTTAGGTACTGGAATGTCATCCGAATGTGGCACTGTTTTCGTAACAGACGATACATCTGGGTATTTTATTGTGGACTTAGATTTTCTTAAAAATGTTTTTAATTGGTGAGACAAAAGTAGCAGTCACTCACATAATCTTTAGGTTCGCGCCATATTGCAGGTTGACGAAAAGGCATTCCATTACATTTTCCTCTAAACCAACATGCCAATTTTGAATGGCAGGTAAGACAACAGATATGTGGCAACCAGTATTTATCTTGATTACGAACATTCAAGTTAAAATATGCACTATAACACTACTTAATCAATGATGTGATTGCCTTTTTTTGACCTTTTGGTGTGTATAAATCACAAATATAGCAAAAACTATCAAGAGAATTTGTACAAATGTGAGACATGTTGATAGATATATCACCAACTAATTTTTTTTACAACGTTAGTGCAACAATAAATGCTTTAAATTTACATCTACCCTCAAAATAAGTTTAAAAATATGCTTTTTTTGGAATTCAAATATTCTGCCAGTTTTAGACGTGATGTAAGGAAACTAATATTTTTCAGGTAATAGGAGTGAGTATGTCTACAAAATGTACTACATACTTTTTACGATATTTTTTTGGTGTTGACTAGTGATACCGATTTCGATATAGTGATATAAGCCGTGTGATGTTGGCCGGCTTAAGAGTTGCACTACCCCATCTCTTTCCGTGGGTATCGTAAAAGGCGACTAAGTGATAAGCGGCTACCACAAGGTCTGAGGAACTACACCTAAAAGAGTAGATTCTCCAACTCGCTTTGACAGCGTACCGTTTTAAGACCATACATCTTTCATACATAAGACAATGTGCACGAGGAGGCCCGTGCCCAACAGTGGATACTAAAAGGGCTGGTTATGGATATAATGATAGGTTAGTGATTTACAAATGTTTCTATCAAATTTTTCGAGCGAAAATGTTGGGCGTAGGTTGTGCGAAATGAGCGTAGTCTGCCCCGCCACCCTGCATTAAGTTTTCTGGAAATGATGTTGTGTCCTTGGATGTTTTTTTAAATTGAGTATACATAATATATTACATAAAATATAAGACATTCAAATAAGACCCGATTCAAGTAAGATGAAGATAGATTCAAACAATTTAAACTACAATTAAGAAAGTTAATAATAGATTCGAAAATTCGTAATAAATAGATAGACTGCACATTATAGTTATTATTATTACTATAATATTTTCAGTCGGCAATTCGTTGCACCTGACAAATTGTGATAATGCTAACTATCAATCACGAGCCAATCGAAGTAGCGACACTTTATCCTTTATCGATACAATAAATTGCACTTAGTTTAGACCTCGACACTAATTACCAGAGTATTTGGGATAGGAAGCCAGTTGGCAATTTTGATCAAAATAAAATGAATAGACAGACCATACTGCAATTCTTGTAATTATAGTTGATATCGGTTAGATTTAAAATATGAATGCATAATCTTAGGTATATGAAAATATGAATTAATATAATATTCTCCTCTCTCCGCCTGTACTTCATTTTCTATTACTGCTCAACGTTTACTGAATATTTCCTTATTCTTCTTAATTTTTCTAGTACGATATTTATTTTATATTAATTTACACTTTTGACTTTAGCGTGTGTACTCATCTTTTATACTCTGAAAATTCTAGATGCTACCCTCTAGCGCGGAAAACATTATCGCGGCAAACTAGTTTTTGTTGTGTGCTGTGGCTGAACTATTAACTACTATTTATTTATTTATTTACCTTATTGTACACATGTACATTAGCATTCTGCCGAATTCTGTATACAATCATATACATTAGCAGTTGTATAAATCTATTGAAACTAATAATATACAATAATTGAACAGTCTACCCTCACTAGTTTCATATAGTCGTAATCATAATGCAAGTTGTAATTTACTTAATGCCGTTTTAATTTATTCCTTAAATTCTTTTCGTTAAGATCGTTTTTAAACTGAGGATCCAACTCATTTAAAAATCTGAGAACTAGATAAGAGCTGGTCCGCTTTCCGTATGCATTGTTAGCTGAAGTAGTTAATTTTTTTTTTCTGTGTTATGCTTCGCGTACATACAAGTGTGCTATTAAAGTTTGAACATTATTGTTAAAGAATTGTTCTATAAGAAGATTGTACGTCATTTTTATGTGGTGTAACATTTGTTGCAATAGCTCAATTTCGTACTCTGTATTTTTACTATGTATTTTGATATCTGTATTCTAATTCAATATTTATAACGTCTGTAATTCATTACCCATCTACACGAAGAATAGCACTGGCTGGAAACTTTACGAGATGATAATAATCTGAAATTCAAAAAATGGATAAGTCCATGAATTCTGTCAAGGAAAAACGAGTGAAAAATCTAAGGCGCTGCACGGATAGTTTTTGTTTGGAGAGCGACCAGTGAAGACGTTTTGGAAAAAGTCACACGCCTGTTCCGGGACTGAGCTATCCTGGACATCACATCTGGACATATATTTTAGCATATGATTTTTTGTACCACCTTATCATAAAATCATAAATAACCTCAATACATATTTGTATTGAGGTTATTTATGATTTTTAATATTAAGAATTAAGAATTTTAATTTTTAATATATAATTCTTCGATTGATAAGGTGGTACAAAAAATCATATGCTAAAATATACATAACTTTTATAAACCGGCTTTCAATCAAACAAAAACAATACTTCACTTTCGTCTCATTTTACAGATGAAGTTAATTAATTCCTACCTAAATGTAAGAAAACACGTACTTACCCTGTTTATTGATTTCTCATGTGCATTTGACACTCTAGACCACTCTAAACTTATTCAAAAACATGAAAACAATGGTATTCGTGGAGCACTGCTACAATGTTGTCGAAGCTACCTCCAGAACCGCTCGTTTTGTGTTAAATTGACAAAAGCATTAGTGAAATTAAATATATGACAAACGGTACAGCTCAGAGTTCTGTAATTGCAACGTTACACTTCTTGATTTATATCAACGACATGAATAAGTACCTAAACCACTGTAAAGCATATCAAACAATTCGCGGACAATACTTATTTGGTCATAGCAGACAAAGATGTAAACACTGCCCTATATAAATTACAACAGGACTTTAATAACCTCAACAAATAGTGTCATGATAATAAACTTGTACTCAATGCTCAAAAAAACAAACTTATTCTTATTCGATCCTCTCATATGAGACAATCCTGTGATATAAATCTAACTGCTCACGAACACGCCTGCTTACACAATACAAGTACTGACTGTTCTTGTCCCAAGATTGAAATTTTTAACTCGCATACCTACCTTGGGCTTATAATTGACAGCAGATTCAACTGGAACTGTCAGGTAAACAAAGTCTGCGATAAACTAAGAGCGTTTCTAGTTAATATATACCTTATAAAAATTTAGTACCATACAAAATTCCACTAATGTTATACAACGCTCTGGCGGACTCGATTGTCTCGTATGCGGTCAGTAGTTACGGACGTACGTACGTACAAGACATACTTAAATAATATCTCGGGGTTTCAGGTAAAAAATCTTAAAGCAATTGTCCTCCACAATATCAAACAAAAATATGCAAACAACGAATTAAAACTATTCAAATATTGCAATACACTCCGTATCCACTGTAGTGTTACCCTAAGAGATATAGTTAAAAGAGGGTAATCAACTTCTACTAGAGTGGAAAGAGGTAAGGTTTGTTTCAATAGCTCCTTATAATTTAAAGAAAACCTAACACAAAATTAAAGAGGAAAACTAGTACGATACTTAGAGTCTGTAAATGTCTGTTACTAAATTCACGAGCACCAAAAACTCACGGACGGTGTAGGAGAGGCGGCGCTTAGCAGGGCGCACGCCCAGAGTGATGCAGAGCGGGCACTGCCGCCGACAGGAAACAGCGGTCGGACGGGGCGATGGCGGCCAGGCGCAAGAAGCGGCGCCCGGGTAGAGCACCAGCGCCCAAAGAGCGACGGACCAGAGCTGCGGCGGCCGGGGAGAGTAGTGGCCCAGATGTGATGTCCAGGATAGCTCAGTCCCCGGAACAGGCGTGTGACTTTTTCCAAAACGTCTTCACTGGTCGCTCTCCAAACAAAAACTATCCGTGCAGCGCCTTAGATTTTTCACTCGTTTTTCCTTGACAGAATTCATGGACTTATCCATTTTTTGAATTTCAGATTATTATCATCTCGTAAAGTTTCCAGCCAGTGCTATTCTTCGTGTAGATGGGTAATGAATTACAGACGTTATAAATATTGAATTAGAATACAGATATCAAAATACATAGTAAAAATACAGAGTACGAAATTGAGCTATTGCAACAAATGTTACACCACATAAAAATGACGTACAATCTTCTTATAGAACAATTCTTTAACAATAATGTTCAAACTTTAATAGCACACTTGTATGTACGCGAAGCATAACACAGAAAAAAAAAATTAACTACTTCAGCTAACAATGCATACGGAAAGCGGACCAGCTCTTATCTAGTTCTCAGATTTTTAAATGAGTTGGATCCTCAGTTTAAAAACGATCTTAACGAAAAGAATTTAAGGAATAAATTAAAACGGCATTAAGTAAATTACAACTTGCATTATGATTACGACTATATGAAACTAGTGAGGGTAGACTGTTCAATTATTGTATATTATTAGTTTCAATAGATTTATACAACTGCTAATGTATATGATTGTATACAGAATTCGGCAGAATGCTAATGTACATGTGTACAATAAGGTAAATAAATAAATAAATAGTAGTTAATAGTTCAGCCACAGCACACAACAAAAACTAGTTTGCCGCGATAATGTTTTCCGCGCTAGAGGGTAGCATCTAGAATTTTCAGAGTATAAAAGATGAGTACACACGCTAAAGTCAAAAGTGTAAATTAATATAAAATAAATATCGTACTAGAAAAATTAAGAAGAATAAGGAAATATTCAGTAAACGTTGAGCAGTAATAGAAAATGAAGTACAGGCGGAGAGAGGAGAATATTATATTAATTCATATTTTCATATACCTAAGATTATGCATTCATATTTTAAATCTAACCGATATCAACTATAATTACAAGAATTGCAGTATGGTCTGTCTATTCATTTTATTTTGATCAAAATTGCCAACTGGCTTCCTATCCCAAATACTCTGGTAATTAGTGTCGAGGTCTAAACTAAGTGCAATTTATTGTATCGATAAAGGATAAAGTGTCGCTACTTCGATTGGCTCGTGATTGATAGTTAGCATTATCAAAATTTGTCAGGTGCAACGAATTGCCGACTGAAAATATTATAGTAATAATAATAACTATAATGTGCAGTCTATCTATTTATTACGAATTTTCGAATCTATTATTAACTTTCTTAATTGTAGTTTAAATTGTTTGAATCTATCTTCGTCTTACTTGAATCGGGTCTTATTTGAATGTCTTATATTTTATGTAATATATTATGTATACTCAATTTAAAAAAACATCCAAGGACACAACATCATTTCCAGAAAACTTAATGCAGGGTGGCGGGGCAGACTACGCTCATTTCGCACAACCTACGCCCAACATTTTCGCTCGAAAAATTTGATAGAAACATTTGTAAATCACTAACCTATCATTATATCCATAACCAGCCCTTTTAGTATCCACTGTTGGGCACGGGCCTCCTCGTGCACATTGTCTTATGTATGAAAGATGTATGGTCTTAAAACGGTACGCTGTCAAAGCGAGTTGGAGAATCTACTCTTTTAGGTGTAGTTCCTCAGACCTTGTGGTAGCCGCTTATCACTTAGTCGCCTTTTACGATACCCACGGAAAGAGATGGGGTAGTGCAACTCTTAAGCCGGCCAACATCACACGGCTTATATCACTATATCGAAATCGGTATCACTAGTCAACACCAAAAAAATATCGTAAAAAGTATGTAGTACATTTTGTAGACATACTCACTCCTATTACCTGAAAAATATTAGTTTCCTTACATCACGTCTAAAACTGGCAGAATATTTGAATTCCAAAAAAAGCATATTTTTAAACTTATTTTGAGGGTAGATGTAAATTTAAAGCATTTATTGTAGCACTAACGTTGTAAAAAAATTAGTTGGTGATATATCTATCAACATGTCTCACATTTGTACAAATTCTCTTGATAGTTTTTGCTATATTTGTGATTTATACACACCAAAAGGTCAAAAAAAGGCAATCACATCATTGATTAAGTAGTGTTATAGTGCATATTTTAACTTGAATGTTCGTAATCAAGATAAATACTGGTTGCCACATATCTGTTGTCTTACCTGCCATTCAAAATTGGCATGTTGGTTTAGAGGAAAATGTAATGGAATGCCTTTTCGTCAACCTGCAATATGGCGCGAACCTAAAGATTATGTGAGTGACTGCTACTTTTGTCTCACCAATTAAAAACATTTTTAAGAAAATCTAAGTCCACAATAAAATACCCAGATGTATCGTCTGTTACGAAAACAGTGCCACATTCGGATGACATTCCAGTACCTAAGAAGCCACCTAATACTGAACCAATTTCAAGTGACTCTTAAGAAAACTATGAAGAGAATTATGCCGGGGGAGGAGGAGTTTCCAGTTCCAAACACCTCAAAAATTTCACATCCGATCAGTCAATCAGAGCTTAAGGATCTAATTAGAGATTTAGATTTACCTAAAGAGAAATCTGAAGTATTAAGTTCAAGATTGAAGCAATGGAATCTCCTTCGGTTGGATGTTAATGTTACTGCATACCGCAAGCGTCACAATTTTGTTATAGATTTTTATTCAACGGATGGAGACTTGTCTATTGTTCTGATATCGACGGTCTGATGGGTAAGATGGGTCATGAGCACATACCAAATGATTGGCGACTCTTTATTGACAAATCTAAGACAAGTTTAAAAGCTGTTTTACTCCACAATGGAAATAAATTTCCTTCATTGCCAGTAGCTTATGGTGCCCATTTCAAAGAAACTTACGATGTACTGAAACATATCCTGGAAAAAATCAAGTACCAATACACATAAATGGTTCATTTGTGCTGACTTAAATTTGTCGCTTTGCTTTTGGGGCTCCAGACTGGCTACACAAAGTGTTGCTGTTTTTTATGTGAATGGGACAGCCGCGCTAGAAATCAACATTACATTCAGAAAATATGACCTTCAAGAAATAGTACGTTCCAGGACAAAAGAAAGTTAAATTTGACTGTTTAGTTGATCCACAAAGAGTTATCCCCGAAAATATGGGAGCTATGAGTGATGAACACGGAGAGCGATTCCAATAAGATATAGCTGTTATTGAAAAACGATATCAAGGGAAATGGAACCCTGCGATGCAGGCAGACTACCACTGGTTATTAATTAGGGATACCGCAACCACAGAGTACCATTGACAAACGAAAAAAAATGAAAAAGGAAGTTTTTTTTAGTCCAAAATGAATGAATTTAAGTTTAAAAATTGTTAAAAAGTAAAAATATAAATATTGATATATCATAAAATTGTGACGTGATAGAAATGTTTTAATTGACTTTCTACATTATTTCTAGCACATAGAACACGAATCACATGAAATTATTTACGATATAAAAAAAAAAAATTTATATCGTAAACTAGTGTATTTAGCTAAATCCCTAGGGAAAGAATGTAAAAATAATTCCGCAATGCCATCATTGGTTATTTAGCAAAATTACTATAGACTGGCAAAAATTTATTTTATTTGCTACAAGACACTCCTCTTAAATCGTTGCCAAGGAAATACTGACACTAGGATGTCCTATGACATAAGGGGGGATTTTTTTTGCAAAATCAGATACGCATATGCTCTATTTTTTTCCATTTAGTCCTAATTACTCGATTATTACGATACGGTTCTTCAAGAAAGCTGTGAATACGATTTTACAAGGTCGGCGGCGTACCCGCATACCTCCTGATGTTGCAGATGCCCATGGGCGGCAGTAACACTTAGCATCACATGGGACCGCTTTGCTCGTCCGCCTTCTCTATAAAAGAAAAGAACTATTATTGCCTTAGCATAACGAGAACCCGTGCAGATTTGATGTCAAGCTTACAACTTGAGAATTTATACTAAGCTACTGTGGATTGACTTAAGAATTCGTGTAGTTTTGGAAGATAAAACATCAATTGGTCCAAATCGTACATTTATTACTATTTTTCATTTCAAAAATTCATTTTAATGAGCATATTTTCTTCTCAAACTTTATTCTTTACAGTCAGGATAGATCGTTCCGTGCTCTTGTACACAACATAACAGAAATTGTTTTTGTTCCTCCCCAACCGTAATCAAACCATGAAAATCTTGCAACAACTTTACAGCCCTTTCGGCTGTATCGTTTACTGCTCTAAGAGTTGACACAGTATTTTTGGCTTCTAGAAACGAGGCGTTAGTCACCCATAAAGAAGGACATTCGTGGAGAAAACTGTCATCAATTCTGAGATGATAGAACAAATACTTGCTCTTGACTGATATAAAATCATTGATGTTTTTCTCTGAAATAAAAAAAAGAATAGTTAGCGTGAAATTACATGAGATAAACAGAAAACTAAAGAAACAGTTACACCATTTATCTGTCAACCTAACCGTACAATGAACCACAAAGTTCTTTCTTCGATGAGATGTATCGTTTCTCAGTGGTAGATGTATTTTCTTTAGTTAAATTTGCCACCATCTTTACTTTTGTTGCTTGATCTACCTCATCGTCAAATAATGACAGGATAGATGCTTCATCAATTAAATACCATAAGAGCTGCCTTGTCTTTACTGGTTATTTTGAACTGAGAACTTAGTAATAATATTTTCAGGGAATAGATCGATCTCGCCATCCATCGAACATGGTGCATCGAGATTCTGAATTTTCGCTCTGTATCTCCACCTAAACATATGACTGAGAGCTCTATCAACTCTCGATAGTCATCTCTAACTATTTTTTTAGCAATTCAGCGCGATAGAAATTAAACAGAGCTTCAATTTCGGAAGCGGTAAAGTATGTTTCTACGTTTTCCCTATAGCACTGTATTTTGTCGAAATCGATGCTTTTCCAATTTCCTCTAAACTTTTTGAAAAGCGGAATATCAGGGTTTGTGGTCACTTGACTGATTTTTACTTCAAATACGCTTTTCAGCATAAGTTCGTAAACGTGATAGCGACAAGCAAAAATAAGCAATTCCCTGTCTAGTTTTTGCTCTAGGAGCACGCAGGCACCATTGATACGACCTGTATTCGAAGCCGTAGCATCACAACAGAGAATTTGCACTTCATCTTCGAGACTCCAATCTATGATCGCATTTCAAACAGCCTGCGCCTGCTCTCTGCCAGTAGAATTATCCAATTTTGGCACAGCAAGAAGTTGTTCCTTGATTCTTCTTTGGATTTCCGGGCATCCAGTGCAGGTAACAGTTTGCTGTCCGAGTGAACAATTATAACGTCTTGTACCTCATTTTTCCGTGACTTTTATGAATTCCGCGCGACCCTTTCGTTTTTTCCGTACGGATTCATTGGATGAAAGACTTACTTATCGGAAATTCTTCCACATTATGTACAAGTACATTATGTCTCTCATACTCAAGTGACACATATGTCGCTTAGAATCAAAATCGGTCAAATAAAAAAAAATACATTTTTATAACCAATAACCATTTCAACCTCATTTTTTCCAATACATTGCTATAAAGTCATAGTTTTTCTTTCTTTAATTGAATAATACCAACATACGAAGTCCTTTTAATACTAGCCTTAACTGGCTATACTCACAAATATTGTCAAAGTGCGATGACCATTTTTGATTCTAATCGACTCACCTGTCTAATGCAGCTACTATTTTTGAAGTTTTTTATCCACTCCAGCCAAGTTACGAGAAGCTCCAGCGCTGCAAGAAGATCTAATGTTCCTCTATTTTTATTAATTGAAGTGCATCGGCGTGTGCAATTTCAAACAAATTGTCCAAATTGCTTGTAAATTCTTGTATTTTCTTTGCATTTTTTGTAAGTCTCGCCAAACTTGATATAGGTTCACAAGTTTTTTCACATAATTCGGTAACGATTTGGTAGGTATTCGTGCCTTTCCCAAAATATAATACACTCGTGAATAGCGAGATTTGCATTTTCGATAATAGTTAATTTTAATTCACGGATTCACGTAAAACTGAGACTACTCATCCATTGGAGGGAACTTTTGACCCCGTTATTTGATGTTTTACGTCCCCTACCAAAAATATACCCTTTTTAGAACTGTGCAATGCACCTGACATGTTTATTCAATAAAAGAAATAAGTTTACTGGAAATTACATGCACGTCGACATATAAGCGACATATACACGCTCGCCTAAGTATGCAAGTACTGACACGTTACGATGTAAGTCGGCACGGTTTGCCGTAGTCCAAAGGTCATGAAATTTGATTTACGTATGTTTTGATATAAGACAAAAAAAATAACTGGGTATGCGTTAGGAAAAAATTACTTTGAATTTTTTGGGACACCCTAACCTAGCACCCAGCACAATATCAGTCCCGAGTACTCATGGACTTACATCTGAGAAGAATTTGTAGGTAAATGGTAAGATATAATAATATGAGCAGCTCTGACTCAAAATGGGCAACAATCACTACTAGCGGCACGCGCGGCTGGAATTGAAAATTACAGAGAATTTCACATTATTTGATGCTGGTAAGTAATATTAAGTGGCAAAGAGTAAAAACTTAGGTTTTTATGCAAAATGCTTGTTCTATTAGCGATCGCTGACATTTCGCGTCGTAGTATCGAAATTGAGTGACATCTGTAAGCGAAACTTGGTACTACGAGCGAACACGTAGCGACACTAGCGACAGCGGCTGATTCAAGAACTAAGCGCCTGACGACTTCGAGGCAGAAGAAGGCTCTGGCAAAGAGTGGAAAAGAGGGCAACGCGCCTTTGGAGGCCTCTTTTGCGATTTTAGCATTGAAATGCAAACAATCTCCTGTATTTCCTTAATTACTAAATGTATATTGAAATCCGGTGGTTGTTCTTCGTAGAATCAAATTTAGTTTACAAGTAGTCCAAATATATTTCGCAAAAGATTTTGAAATTAATTTGATTTTTGTTATTGAATAGATGGCAGACGAGCGGGCGGACCACGTGATGGTAAGTGGTCACCATCGCCCATAGACTCTTGCAACACCAGGTGCACACATACGGGTTGCGGCTTGCGGATGCGCTGCCGACAGCGCACAATCCTGTTGACAGCTCTCTTGAAGAGCCCCATGTCGTAGTGTAACTGAAAATCCTCAGCTGGCAATTCATTGCACTTTCGGATTCGGGCTATAGAGTAGACTTCAATTATATTGAAAACGTAGTGTCCGTCATAAGTAAACTGTAATAGGACTGCATAATAACATAAAATCAGTGACGTAGTGTGTACTAGCATCCCATGTCTCGGAAGGAAAGGAGTTTTTCGAATGAGGTTGCGCAAGGAGTAAACAGCATCCGGCGAACTCCGGAGCATGCGCAGTAGAACCATATAAAAGTGTATGAATTCCTTTTTTCCGAGATTATATGATGTTATTACATGCCTTATTTTTACTGTATAAGGTGTTATAATGTTTATGTTCCATGTATATAATGATGTTACTTGCCTATTGTGTATGTATTTATGTATATAATGATGTTGATTGTAGACTGTGTTTTCCTTGTTTTGTATTTATACCATGTTTATCTCTGTTTATTGTTTGTTTTACCTTTCAGCTTTCCATATTTACATTTGTCTATGTCTAGATTATAAGTTAGGTCTTAAGAATAGTCTAAGGAAAATAAAAACAACGTCTGCTATGTGTTTTATTAGAGAGAGACAGAAACATAAAGTTGCGGACTAGATAGAGAAGGACAGGGAGTGGCGCCGTCCCGACACTCCAGATCCCCCGCAATCTTCCCGAATCCCCTTGCTACTCAACGGGGGCGGCGAGGAAAGGAAAGTTACGATTCGCCAATAGACCTATCAATTTCTGTCTTTCACTATGGAAAATAGTTAGACTCTCTGTGCAAAGTGATGACTGACCCCTCTGTATATAATTTGTAACTTATAACCTGTACAAACCATGGATAAGCGAAGCGTAAATAAATTCCTCGGGGAACGGGGGAATCACAAGGGCAGCAAGCTCCTATAAATAGAGGTAGCTCTGGCTTCCCGAGGCCAAGAAGCTGCTACGTGCACAGCAGTCAGCGACCCTGCGTACCATAGTAGGCGCACCTCGGTATGTGAGGAACGCCACCATCGCGAGGGACCTGAGCACCGAGAGCCTAGATAAGTTTAAGCCGCCTTGCCTCGAACTTGTTCGAGCGCGCTATCAAGTCACGCCTCCAGCACATCAAGAGACTGGTGCCACTACACGCGCGCCCTAGAGATGGCAAGGCATTTCCGCGCGACCTGATCGCACCCAAACAAGGTGCGGCTTCACATGGAGCTTCACCAACGCCCGGACATGACACCTAAGTCGCCGCCCGCGAAAGATCGCTCACTGGGCTTTCAACAAGCGGAATCTCCCCAGTGGGCTTGATCGCGCGGGCGGCGTGAAGAAAGAAGACCAAACCAAGGCTACTCGAAAGAGTGGCCACCCCAGAGACCTGCCCGTAGTAGCGGACAGCGAATCGACCTCTGGCAGTGGGCTACTAACCCAGGTATAGAACTCCACCCCTCCTCGAGGGGGGTGTGAGAATGCTATAAGGTCCCGAGGCCAGTTCCACTTGTACAATCGCCCAATAAGCATGCAATAATTAAGTAGGGCCAATCTCTGCCCAGAACAGTGAGCTCCTACCCCTGTACCCCTACAGTTCGTCTGTATCAGAGCAGCGTTTTATTGCCAAATTTTCTCCCAACACCCCCTGTTGGGCTCATCATCAACAACAACTGAGTAGAAATTATTTAATGTATTAATGGTGTTGGAATCCAACATTTTAACATTTATGTAATGTCATAAAATTGATTACCTGAAATCTTACTGATCTTTGTAAATCGTCAAAATTGACAGATTGTCAATTGAAGTAAGGGCTAGACTTAAGAGCTTGTATCTGACACAGAGGACGTCGGTTTGAACATGATATTTAAGTTTAATTTGATCAAAAAAGACTTCAAAGTGTTAAACAATCCCCAGTGTAATTTATCTATTTATTTTATATTCTAAATCGGATCTGAATGTGTATAGTAATGTGTATAGTAATGGATCTGAATCTGAATTTACCTTTTATTCCTACTCGACGCTAATCACTGGATTCCACGTTAATCACCGGGTACCACGTGGAATGCAGTGATTAACAAATTTAAACCTTGCGATTTACCGTCGAATACGTCCGCGGACATTGTTTGTAGTTTGTCGCAACCTTTCCAAATGTGAATATCAAATGTGGGTAGTTGATAAAACTGCTCACAGCTCCCATTCTGGACTACCCGCCTCTTCAATCAACTTGTGCCCACGGCTGGTGTAACACGTGCCGAAACGTCGATTAGGAATAAAAGGTAAACAAATACCTTTATTATACGCGTTTAGACTCGATTTAGAATATAAAATGTGTACAAAACGCTAAAGATTAAAAAGTTATATTATCTGTTTATGTCAAAACAATAACAACGACACAAATAAACGAACAATGAACGCAGTATTAGAAACGGCTGCGTTTTCTGGAATTGTCGGAAATTCTTTGTTGTTTGTATCTCGTCGGTCAGCCGACAAACTAACCCATGACTAACTAAACTATTGATTGTGTTTTTATACTAACTGTAGTAGATTTTTTAAAAAATAAACCGACTTGTTTTCACATGTTTGGTAATTTTCATTGTATTTCTTTTTAGTTTTACTGTCCCTCATTTATTATTTTTAGTTCTTCTAGATACTCAACTAAGCTTTAAAACAAGGAAATCTTTAATTGAATAAATAATTGGGTTTTATCGATGGTAGGTAGAATTATTTGAGAAAAATACAAAATCTTAAATATCTCGGAAACTGTCAATTTTTGGCCAGGGTATGTAATAGTGACAAATAATGGTTACACTCCCACTACAGCCCCCGGAAAGGAACTGTTCTATTTATCTGAAACCCTTTATAAAGATTTAAATATTTGTTACTAATTTTAAGTCAATGTTTAAACAATTTATTTGCTATAGGGCGTACCTGTCAAATGGTTGCCAGTGAATTCGAAGTCGTCATCCTGGTCCCAGTGCTTCAATGAGAGGTTGCTGAGCGGCGTGGCGTTAGCGAACTCCAGGTTCGCGAAATGCCAGTCTAAGATCTGTCTGTCTCTGACCGACAGGTATACAGAGCTGAAAAGAAAAATAGTATACTTGGCCGTTCTTTACTTGCAATGCAATCAACCCTTTAACTGCAGTACATGGGCCTTCTCATGCACATTTTCTTGTACATAAGGGATATATGTCCTTAACACGTTGGCATAAAGCCGCTACCACAAGCCCTGAGACACGACACCACCTCTAAAAGAATAGACGCGCCAAAGCCGCTGTGGCGTTTAGATCCCTCATACATAAGACAACGTGCATAAGGAGGCCAATATCCAACAGCAGACGATAAAAGAGCTGGTTACGGTGGGATGACTTGTCCACTGTTACCCCATCTATAAGTAACTAGCTCAGCAAGTAAGGAAAAGAACTATGCTCGAAGACTTTTTTAAAGGATAAGATCCTATACAAAGAAATTCGCCAAAGAACTAATGTCACCGACATAGCTCGTAGAATTGTTATTCGTAGATCGAGTGTGGTATCAAGCCATATCCAGTAGACCATCGAGTAGTAGTAAAAGGAAACTCATTGACCGATTATACTTTTTTACTCCTAATCCTCACACCACAACTAACGTTCTTTTTTATTATTACAAAATAATTCGTAATTTTTTTGCCTTATGTTGGCATACATATTTTATATTCTAAATCGAGTCTGAACGCGTATAATAAAGGTATTTGTTTACCCTAGTTTTCGTTAGTGGTATTTGTTGTATTTTTTGGTATTTGTTAGCGTAGTGTGTTGCAGACGTTCCGAATGTGAAGATCAAATGTGGGTTGTTGATGAAATTGCTCGCAGCTCCCATCCTGGACTACCCGCCTCTTCAGTCAACTCGTGACCACGGCTGGTGTAACCCATGCCGAAACGTCGAATAGCAATAAAAAGTAAACAAATACCTTTATTATACGCGTTCAGACCAGATTTAGAATATAAAATGTGTACAAAACGCGAAAGTTTAAAAAGTTATATCCGCGATACATGCCATAAAGAGACAATTGACAGTATAGGTATAGGACCTGACAGGACTCTACAAAAATATTTCTATAAATCTAATATATAATATCTAAAACTAATTTCTATAAAATATAAACCTAAAATAACAATTATTAACACATTAGTTCTATTTTTTATAGAATAGATGTCAGACGAGCGGGCGGGCTACATATAAGTGGTCAAGACCCCCATGGACACCTGCAACACCAGGATGCTTCCGGGTGCGCTGCCGACCGTGTAGAATCCTGTTCACAGCTCTCTTGAACAGCCCCATATCGTAGCGTAATGGAAAAACCTCGGCTGGCAGTTCATTCCACAACTTTCGGGTTCGACTATGTCAAGGAAGTGCGGATGAATTGCACGACGAAACCCGAAGTTTGCATCAAATTGAACAGTTATTCAGATCATTCCCCATTATATAGGCGGTAGAAAACACAGAAATGCAACATCTCTTCGGATGCTGAGCGATTCTAGACCACCTGTGAGAGTGGGATCGTTATTCACGTTAATCCATAGTGAGAAATTTTCCTTGAATCAGTTTGTATTTCATACGGACATGTCATCTAGAATTTAGTAAGTATATTTAATTTTATCTCGGCCGTGTGGCTTTAGAATAGCTAGATGTAGTCATCTCTTCCCATGAGTGTCTTAAAAGCTGATTAAGGGATAACAAAACCGCTACCAGAAGCCCCGACGAACTACACCACCTCTACAAGAGTGGACTCGCCAACCCGATCAACCAGTGCAGCGTACCGTTTTAAGGTCATACATCCATATATATGAGGCCCGTATCTAGCAGTGGACGATATACGGAGTGGTTACGGTACGGTGGTTACGGTACGGTGGTTACGGTATTCTTTCTCGATAATGTAAAAATAAAAAAAATATAATAATACTCACCTCGGCGGATTTGTCTCGAGATGCGCCAGTTTATCCTCAACACTGGTATTCTGAGTGACGAGAGAGTCGTATTCGTTGCATAATTGGTTCATTTCGCGGTTGAGCCGCCTCAAGTTGAACTCTTGAATTATACTCGCATTACCAGACCCACCTTTCCCTTTTTCTACGACCAGTGCCTCTTTTTCCATTTTCATTGACTTTAGAAGTTCCTGTATGTCGGACATTCTGTGAAAAAATATATCGTTATACATGGTATTAGGATAAATAAATTCAGTGGCGCAATTATTGAAATATAGGTTTTTATAGCGTTCCATGAAAATCATTTTAAGAAATCGGGTTTTGTCTTCAAATTTTTGAGGGGTAACATATATGATGATATTTTAAGATGACAAAACTGTAGCAGCTACAGTTTTATCATCTTATATAAGTAGTTTTGTGTAGCTACACTAAACTACATGAAAAATATATGTATATATACAGCTGATAAATATATAAGTAAAGAATAATTTTACACAGTGAGTAAAAATAAATCGTTGGTGCCCTTTTTACCATTTAAACAGGAATTATTTTAAGGATATATTTATAACTACTTCACATAGGAAGTATTTCTTTTTAAAATATAAAAAGCAGCTCTTTGGGAACCCCAGACTTTATAATACTTGCGAAATAGATAAATAAAGATCGCTTTGACGTGTGACTGTCCTTGACACGCAAACGTGTGCGTAAGTTTCTGTATTTGTGAGTGAAAAATAGTGTAGTGTTGTTCTTATAACGAGTAATGTCGATAGTTACAAAATCACAACCTATATTGTATAAAACCTATAGTTCTATACAAGGACTTCTTTTAAGAAATCTTTGATTCTGTACTATACCTAACTAATATATCGACGGTGGAAAAGAGAAATGGAATAAGCGACATACACTTTACTTTCAAAATTAAACTTTAATAATTATTATGTATTGTCGTTTACGTTTTAACGTAAGTTGTATGTCGCTTATCCCATTTCTCCTTTCTACCGTCGATATTGTATATAATATAACTACTGTCTATAAGGGAAAAGGATGTATGTGTACTCTCATCATCTGGCCTGAAAATCTATGTGAAATATTATGATTATGACAGACAACTTCAGACAAGCTTTAGCAGAGTCGGTACGAGGTACTAGAGTCTAATTCTATATTACCCAGATTGTGAAAAGTATGAAAGTTTTATAACATAAAACTGGCTTTTACATTTGTGTATGAAGTGAAATAAACACTCAATGAATGAAAAATAATCTTTTATTCCAAATTTTCAAATATAAATTATTGATAAATAAGTACAATTGCTTATACAATTTAATAATCAAAATTACAAACATAATAGCTTCGATGTAAATAAAATGATGCGTTATTCGGATTTTTTCACGTAAAACATAGCTTTGCTGTAGTCATTATTGGCGCAAAACAACATTATTTTGTTAAAAGAATTCCGAAATGATTCTTGATATTTTTTTTAAAGTAACTTGATGCTTCAATTTTAATTCTAAACACGTTCCCACAATTAATTTCATAACTAAACATCTATGACTGCTTAAAGGATCTTGTTCTAAGATGTGATATTATAAATTAATAAATATTTTTTCAGTTGAAATCTCTCTTAAAATATAAATGTGTGAATCTGTGTGAAATCGCGATCATTAAGATTAAATTTATACTTTAAAAAAAATTCTGATATTTTTTTCTCAGAAATTTGCTCTATTTGCTCTCAGTAGAAAAGTCTTTTTTTTTTACATATTAACGAATCAACAGTGCGTGGCACATGAAGTGGCTCTCTGCACATTTCACAGTGAAGGGAGTTTTGGATTCCTTAACCACAAATCCGGAAATATATTCTACAATAGATTTTGAAACACTCGAGATATCGTTGGAGCCGTTGGAATAATCTGTTTGTAGTCACTTTTCCTTTAATAATTATTTCCTGTGTCTATAATATTTCAGATAAGTATTAATACATTTTAAAAATATTATGAAATTGTAAACAAATCAAATATTTTTATTGTATGAAAATTATATATTTAATTAATCCAAGTATGTATTGTCCATTATTATCAATGCACTTTTGTCATTTTAATGGAAGTTGATTGTTGCCTATGCTATAGATAGAACTCCCGAGTATGAGAATCAATGAATTCTCTAAAGGCGGTTTTCACTGCCTCATTTTTTTCCTGTGTAGATAGTTATCCAAATTCCCAAAAAAATGGAGTTCAGTAGGGGCAAGGTCTGGCGAGTACGGTAGGTGACGGAGAGTTTCCAGTCAAAGCTCTTGTAACTTTGAGACCATCCGTCGTGCAGTGTGTCAACGAGTGTCATCATGGAGAAGCAGTGGACTATAGCAATTGACCATGGGATAATATCGGCATAGGACACCACCAAACAGTCACCATAAGCTTCTTCTGACCAAGTTTACATTTGAGATGAATGTTTAAAATTATCATACAGGATCCCCTTCTCATCACAAGTGACAATACGATTAAGAATCTCTACATTTTATGCCGGTTCAGCAAAGTAAGGCAAGCTTCGACACGTATTTGCAGCTGACTTTCATTGAGCTCATACGGTACCCACTTTCCGAGCGTCTTCACTTTCCCGATTTGACACAAATGAATCAGTATCGTTTTTCACTTACGCCGAAGGCTGCTGCTAACTCAGACGTGGTTTGAGATGACTACATCCACTATTGCTTTCAATGCGTCATTATCGACTTTAATCTCCGGTCGTCCACGTGACTTGTTCTTGAGGTTGAAATTTACAGAACGGAAACGATCGAACCAAAAACACACTTTCTTCAATTTGCGGTGTTTGGTCCGTATACATATTGCGTGCCGTCTATGCTGCGCTGCTGCCACGACGGAACTCAGATTCGTAAATAATGCGAATTTTTAAATTTTCCACAATACACAATTTTTTTTTATAGATTAGTGGGCGGACGAGCAAGCGGTCCCACGTGATAGTAAGTGTTACCGCCGCCCATGGACACCTGCAACACCAGGGGGTATGCGGGCGCGCCGCTGACCTTGCAATATCCTATCCACAGCACTCTTGAAGAACCCCATATCGTAGCTTAATGGAAAGACCTCTTCAGGCAGTTCGTTCCACAGCCTACGGGTTCGCGGTATAAAATATTTTTTGGACCGAACAGTGCGCGACACCTCCGTATCGAGGAAATGCGGATGGACCGCACTTCTTTGACGGGAGGTGCGGTTGTAGAAACCCGAGGTGGGAATTATATTAAACAGTTCTTCAGAGCATTCCCCATTGTACAGGCGGTAGAACATACAGAGAGACGCAACGTCTCTCCGAATGCTGAGGGATTCTAAACCGTCCGTGAGAGTGGGATCGTCGACAATACGAACAGCACGTCGTTGGATGGAGTCAAGTGGGTCCAATTGGTATTTCGGTGCGCCGGCCCAGAGATGAGAGCAATACTCCATATGGGGCCTCACCTGAGCTTTGTAAAGCATTAGGAGTTGCCCAGGGGTGAAGTACCGCAAACACAATTTGACGGAAAACAAATGAATAACTGATTTTGAAAAATAATGTCATAACTTTAAATTGATATTAATTTGAATTTGGAATTCCAAGCCAAACGCAAGATAAGTAAGTTCATAGTGGCCACTATAAACAAACGGCAATTTCATAGATAAGGTCCTATTAATATATTAAAATTTTCTCAAATACTTACTTGTTTAAATTAGACTTGAATTTTTCTTGCAACGTTATAACAGCTTTCAAATGTTGTATCTGAAAATGAGATGATTATTATCGTTCTTGCAAATGAATTGTCCAATACTAAATTATGAATAAGTACTAAATTACTATAAAAAACCGACAATTATTCAATAAAGTTCGGCCAATCGAACGTTTGCACAAATATAAACTCCTCTGCAGCTCATTATCGACTTGTTCAATAAGCGGTTAGGTAGCGCCGACTGCAAATATAACATTGTATAAGAAACCTATTCATTGAGTTAGAGCAACGAATATGAACTTTAAAATCATCGTAATTAGTCGGCGAAAAAGGATGTAACCGTACGAACACTCAGTTGGTCAATATGTCAAATGACAAGCGCCAGTCGCAAGAAATAATAGAAAAAAAAAGTTTGTATTAGAAAAAAAGTATTTAGACAAAAGTAAGTAGTACTTAATTGAATAATGAACTCTATTCAATCCAACGATATATCGTTTGTATGTCTATACATATTCGTACCATTTTTTCATTAGTTTACATAATTTTGGAACTACTAAGCCGATTTGACTCGCCTACAAAGTTAACCGGACATGCCTGTGGGACAAAGTGGAATGACCACTATTTTTCTGTCAAATTTCATTTCAATCCGTTAAGAAATGCACCCTAATACAAATTTCGTCCACAAACATTTCTTATACATACTGTTTCAAAACTGTTTGGACTGTATTGAATTCAGATGGTCACCCTTAGTCAAGATATAGTTTTTTTTTCGGAATGAGAGAACCATGATCCCCTTAATAGGTATAGATTGCATTACAATCTTCCCACATACTGGCCAAAAGCAAATCAAATACCCAATGTTAAACTCTGTAATATTCCCCTCCAACTGTATGTTTTACATAATGCAAACTGTTTTACATTGACAAAAGATTATTTCAAGAGCCATCTAGACTCTAGACGATCAATTATATTTTTCAATTTTACGGATTGCGCAAACATTTTAGATTGTTTAGGAAGTGTATTGAATCACGTTTGGATACAACGTGCTATTTAATAATATTGTGCAATGACATTATTATACAATTTTATTGCAGGTTTAAACGCCCTGTCAGAAAACGGTTTTTCAAAAAAGATCTTTGCTTCAATGTCCATTTCATACCAATATTAATAGCATTTAAAAATTAAGAACTCACGCAATAAATAACCGTTACCAGCCCTTTTATCGCCCACTGCAGGACAAGGGTCGCCTCATACACATTGTCTTGTGCATGAAGGATGTATGGCCAAAGAAAGAATTAACATTCTTAAAAACTAAGTTAATTTTTTTATGTATAATAAATTATATTACTCTATGGATGAATTTTTAACAGACATATAATAAAGTAAATGAATACAAAAGGTGACTAATAAATAACTAAATAATAATAAATTAGAAAACAATCATTCATTTATAAATGTATGGTATGATTTAATAAAGTAGCTATTTAAAAAAAAAAAATTGTGTGCCTTTGCAGGATGCTGTATGTCATTAGATGAAAGTTTAATGTCAGCTAAAACATGTTACCTAAATAAATAAAACGACAAACGAGTTAGCGAGCTAGTGAGCTCGCTAACTCACTAGCCTTTAGAAGTGGCAAAGAAGTGCCTTTAGAAGTGGTGTAGTTCCTCGGGCCTTATGGTAGCGGCTTTGTCGTACCTTAGTCGCCTTTTACGACACGGGAAGAGATGGGGCGGTGCTATTCTGAAACCGGCCGACACCACGCAGTCATGATAAGTTAATATTTTTTATGCTGTATGGAAGCAGGGTTCAAAACATTTCTTTACTTTTTCTTTTTTAATTTCATAAACCTTAAACTAGGATAAACCAGTTCTAGTATGTACTAGGCAAAACGTGTAGTATTGGATGTAATATTTCATGAGGTTCTATGAGATGCAATACCTGTTTGTGTTTAACATTCTTCTGTTGCAGTTTGATGACCCATTCCAATGCTTGGCCGAGTGATACGGGAGTGTCATTGTAATAGTTGAAGTCCACTTGATGTGAGAGGTAAGATGTGGCATCTAGCAGGCGGTTGAATTCGCGTTCCACCTGCAAATATCAAATATTTTAGGCCTTTTTTAGGTTTTAACATACAGCTATTTAAAGCAGCATACAGCTGCATACAGGGCCTGGGCCACAGCACAGGTATCTGAAGATCCGAATACCACCGACTTAATGCTTAATGCGAAATTTAATGATGCATCGAGGTGCAGTAAAAGGATCACTGTCAGAGCAAGGAATGAGCACATCCGCAGAATTGGCAATCGACTAGCAAGCTATTCTTCTGGAAGCCGAGCTTTCTAGTCACTCCCCAAGGCTGCTGATGGTAACTTCTGTCAGTCGTCACTCCCACCACTGCGGAAACCAGATGGCTTACTGGCCCATGGGGTGAAAGCCGATCTCCTGGCCTATCTCTTTCCCTCAAACTCTACTCTGGGCGATAGAGGTGCCTCACGGTCGTCTATCACGCGGTGCACAAGCTCCATGCCGGAAATCTGTTTCACCCAGCGTGAAGTCCGGCGAGCTCTAGCATCTCTTGATATCCGAAAATCGAGTGATCCAGATGGTCTTCCTGCGGTGGTGCTCAAATTATGCGCTCCCGAGTTATCTCCGGTGCCTACGCAACTCTTTAGGCTCTCATACTCCAGAAAAACATCCCGTCAGCATGGAAGGTAACTCATGTTCACCCTTTGCCTAAGAAGGATGACCGTACCGACCCGGCCAACTACAGGCCAATAGCGGTCATCTCCCTCCTCTCCAAGGTAATGGAGCGTGTCATAAACACACAGCTCCTTGGGTACCTAGAGGATCACCAGTAGATTAGTGACCGAATGTGGATTTCGTCATAATCGCTCGGCTGGTGATCTTATAGCGTATTTAACACACCACTGGGCTGGCGCTATTGAGAGTAGAGGCAAGGCTCTAGCTGTTGGCCTAGACATTGCAAAAGCTTTTGACCGGGTATGGCACAAATCGCTGCTTTCCAAGCTACCATCTTTTGGGACAACCGAGGGATTATGCGAATGGGTTGCCAGTTTCCTAAACTGGACGGAGCATCAGAGTTGTTATCGATGGTAGCTTAGCTGCTCCGACACCATGTCTATTAATGCTGGCGTCCCGAAAGGCTCCGTGCTATCCCCAACTCTGCACTGGATACAGGGGCCGCGCCAACATCTCTCGGGTCGAAGTGGAAGAGTCGCGTCAGGCTTGTGTCTGAAATCGAAGACGCTTTAGATCTAGTCTCGATTTGGGGTTCTCTAAACCTAGTGGATTTCAACGGCAGTAAGACGCAAGTCTGTGCATTTATCGCTAAAAAGGCCCCTTTTGTCGTAGCTCCTCACTTTCAGAGCATACCTCTTAAGATCTCGGAGAGTATCGGGATCTTTGGTGTCGACATTTCCGGCAAAGTCGAATTTAGGTGTCATCTGGAAAATAAAGCCAAAATGGCCTCCAAAAAGCTCGGTGTGCTGAACAAAGCGAAGCGGTACTTCACCCTTAGGCAACTCCTAATGCTCTACAAAGCTCAAGTAGGCCCCATATGGAGCTCACATCTCTGGGCCGGCGCACCGAAATATCAATTGGACCTATTTGACTCCATCCAACGACGTGCTGTTCTAATTGTCGACGATCCCACTCTGACGGGCTGTTTAGAACCCCTCAGCATTCGGAGAAACGCTGCGTCTCTCTGTGTGTTCTACCGCCTGTACAATTGGGAATGCTCTGAAGAATTGTTCAATATAATTCCCACCTCGGGTTTCTACATACGGAGCATTTCTTCGATACGGAGGTGTCGCATACTGTTCGGTTCAAAAATCATTTTATACCGCGAACCCGTAGGCTGTGAAACGAACAACCTCTTCAAGTTCTTCAAGAAAGCTGTGAATAGGATTTTGCAAGGTCAGCGGCGCATCCGCATACCCCCTGGTGTTGCAGGTGTCCATGAGCGGCGGTAACACTTACCATCACGTGGGACTGTTTGGATGAGCCTACTTCACTATACAAAAAAACAAAGTATACACATAATACATGCCGACGACAAGATGAATATAGAAATATTGAACAAAGATGAATAACTGGAATAAGGAACAATGAATAAGGAACTCCATTGACAGATGGTGATACCGAAGCATTCTTCTGAAAGAGATCTTCAAAGCAGCCTTCTTAATAGCCTGAGCGCTGAAAGAGTTAGACATAAGCCAGTACGGCAAGGTAAGAAGATATTCTCATCAGAATGAAGGTGATCAATTTTGCCAGTGAAGGTGAATTATCTTTGAACATATTTCATGCATGTAAGCTGTTTTGCAATATGCCAATATAGTGGTTGACTAAATTTAAAATTGATGCGATTTAAGGCTTATTCCACACTAGAATACTCAGTGTCATGGGTCCAAATACACATAAAAAGACAAACACACCACTCAGACTAGAACAAACATTTGTCTTTAAACAAATGTCTGACTGTCTGACGGAATGTCTGACCGGGAATCGAATCGTTTTACAGTTCGAATCGTTTTTGTCAAAAAAGTATTATTATTAAAATAATCGCAATTTTGTAGGGGAAGGATGCACGCTGCAATTCCACAATCGCTGGGCGCATTCGACTGAGTTACTTACGGCCAAGTTAATCCTCTCTCACAGAATACTACCGTATATAATGTACTACAATCCCCATGCACCCCAATGTACATATGTGTTTCGAGAGTGAGTGAGATATGCCAGTCCATTCCCATCGCATCCTACCCCACTATCGCATTGAATTAAGAATATAATGAAATAAAATAAATAGTTCCTTATTCCATTATACTCTTCTATAGGGACTATATAATATAATGTCTAATACGGTCTATGGACTTGACTATGGGGATGGGACTATGGAGTAAGGAAAATTTGGAGGTGTGATGGGGTGAGGAAAGGGCTAAGTAGGTTGGGATGCACATATGCACCTACAAGAGTAGGTATGCCTATCAATACCTACGTTTGTCTCAGTAGTCAGAACCTCAGTAAATCTCAAAGATCTGTTTAGGTCATATGTCTCAATGTTTCAGTAGATCTCGAAGATTCATTAGGTTTGATGTTTCAATTTCTCAATATTTCAATTAGTACTGTAACAACGAGCGTTAAGCCCTCGAAGTTCGAGTGCTGCGTGAGCGCTAATGAACTATTAAGACTCCAGCGTTAACGGCTAGTGAGCATTATAATCTAAATTTTTAATGTTTGATGGTCTTAAACCTTTGGAGTTAAAAGCTAGTCTAAAATGGTTAAGGTTTAATAGCATTAACATAGCTAACTAACGCTAAAGCGTTCAGCGATCTTTTTAACAACAATAGTTTCAGTAGCTCTCAGATTCATTTAGTTTGTTTGTATCAAAAGCAAACGGGAACATATACATTAGGATGTCGAAAAAAATTAAAAGTATCTTTTTTTAATATATACACTTTTTTTTTGTCTTCTACTATCAAAACACACGTAGGTAAATCAAATTTCATGACCTTTGGACTACTGCAAATCATGCCGACTTGTATTTTGCATCGTAACATGTCAATACTTGCATACTTAGGCGAGAGCGCTCTTGCGTGTCGACGTGCATGTGATTTCCAGTTGTATCGTCAATAAACTTATTTCTTTTATTCAATAAACATGTCAGGTGCATTGGAGTTCTAAAAAGGGTATATTTTAGTAGGGGACGTAAAACATCAAATAACGGGGTCAAAACTTCCCTCCAATGGACTCGCAGTTTTGTTTTATAATGTGGGACCGCTTGCTAGTCCGCCCACTTCTCTACAAAAAAAAATCCGTGAAGTGTAGGTAAGTGTAAAGCGGAAAACACCCTCTTCGCGAGTGTGTTATATTTTAGAAAAGGGCACGAATACCTACCAAATCGTTACTGAATTGTGTAAAAAAAATTGTGAACTTATATCAAGTTTGGCGAAACTTACAAAAAAATGCAAAGAAAACACAAAACGTATTCCAGTGGCGTAAACAAGAATTTACAAGGAATTTGGACAATTTGTTTGATATTGCACACGCCGATGCACTTCAATCAATAAAAAGTTAATAACAATTAATAAGAGAGAGCCAGGTCGACCCGGTAACTTGGCTGGAGTGGATAAAAAACTGGCTGACAAAGAAGAAAGGGCGTGACTAAGGGCTATTGAAGAAGAAAACCAGCGAATGAAATATCTTTTCGCATTATAATAACTTCTTCGGCATCACTATGTACAGAACGATGCAGCTTCCAGTTCTGTTGAAAACATACATTCACATAATGATTTGCCAACTGTGATTGAGAGGTAATGAAGAAAGATTTATTTACTTCAAAATAAGTAGCTGCATTAGACAGGTGTCAGTTGAGTATGAGAGACTGTATTTATTCTTTAAGTTACTATCGAGGCACTTGTACATAATATGGACGAATTTCCGATAAGTCCGATCGGAAGACTTCCATCCAACAAATCCGTACGAAAAAACGAAAGGGTCGCGCTGAAGTCATAAAAGTCAAGGAAAAATGAGGTATGAGACGTAACTGTTCACTGGAACGGAAAACTGTTGCCTGCACTGGATGCCCAAAAATCCAAAAAAGAACGTCTTCCTATAGTCATTTTGTTTGGAAATAAGGATCAACTTATTGTTGTGCCAAAATTGGATAATTCTACAGGCAATTATAATGCCATATGCTGGGTTTGTTGGTCAAGATTTCATTTAAATGCATTTGGTCATGATGCAAACTACAGGAATCGTCAAGCAATACTTCATAACGTCGGTATCACAGTCATGGAATGGGCAGCAAGAAGCTCAGATATGAATCCCATAAAGCATTTATGGGACGAGCTAAAGAGGCGCCTTGCAGGAGCTGAAAACTGTCGTCGAGGAAGAATGGGAGAACATTCCACAACACGTCATAGTGAAGTTTATTGATTCCATGCCAAACCGCATGACGGCCGTCGTAAACGTTCTTGGAGGCAATACAGGTTACTGATTAAAGTATTTTTTTAGGTAAATTATTGTTTCCTTCAAAAATCCAATACAAGTCTTCCCCATGAGAGGCCGACATACGACTTGTTACATTTAAACTCAAGTTTTTCAGTACTCTGAATTCAAATTTGGAACAAGGGATGAAATTATGGTTATGAATTATGGTGAATTATGCCAGCTTCAAAACTGCATAAAAACTTTTTGATCTATCGAACATTTTTCTTAAGCTTCAGGCCATCAAAACTGAAAATGCAGGGTGACTCAATTCAGGTGTCCGGGAGTGAATAATGTCAAGATATGAAGTGATTAAGAAACATTAATTCAGTGTGCGGAAGGAGTTCTAGTTCGCTCGAAATGTATAGAATGGCCAACACCTAGAGCAGACAGACCATCTGGTGGTAAGACGATACTGTTTCCCACGCACATCTGCGATACATGCCAAAATTAGTTCAGAAAGAGATATGTTAGCATGTCTCGGAATGTGCTGTTCACCTTCGGAGATTTAGAAGAAAAATAAATTTGAAAGAGTTGAGAAATTTGTCACACATTGATAGTTAAAGATAAATATAAAATTTACCATTTCATCTTTATGTTTCGGAACTTGGTTCCCAGTTGCTTCATAAAGAGGGCATTTTTGTTTGATCTTATGCAACTCTATATTCATTTGAACTGCGAGTGTGGTAACAGGGTTGCCCCCAAGCCCTGTCACTACCATGGCCCCTGAAAAAAATAATAAATATAGTCGTTTACGTTCAACAATAGTTATTTAAGCACATAAGTGTAATACAACCGTGGTTTCAAAAATTAAAAAGTAAAAACCATTACATATTGTCTGAAGTACTGATTTTTATTGAATATTTTACTATAGCAAAAAAGGGAGAGATTCAAATATCCAACTCCCAAGTTTAATTTAAAAAAAAATAAGAAATACATTTTTAGATGTCATGTTGTTAGTTTGCCAAGTACTTAGGTTATTTAGTTCTGATAAGTGGGCCCCAACTCATATCTAGTACATAGCAATGAAATGCCAGTCAACCTTTGGATAAACAGATAAGTATGGGGGTGATCAATAGCAGTCTTATTTGAACAGAACATAAAATGCATACCTTCATAGATAAAATAACATTGTACATACTTGATATCATAATATTTTATAGCTTATGTTTATAGTTTTACATTTGAAAAAATGTCTAAATTCAATGATACAAATAAAATTATACAATTTATTTTCTATTTAATACAGCTGTTAACTGGTAGAGAAGGTTGTAAGGCATTATTAAGCTCGCATTTTGTATATGTGAAATATTCACTCATTTATTGCAAGTGTCATTAATTAATTATTGAAAAAACTCGATTTTTCAGTTATTGATAAAAAAAGTTGATTAAAGATTTAATTGATATATTTTTCAATGAAAAACTGTCATAAATTTACCTTCACTACAGGCTGTTTATAAGTTCTTGCTACACTACAGGCTATTTTTGCTTGTCACCAAAAATACAGCAAGTTCCTATGTTAAAATTGCTCTCCTGTAAAATCATGTTTTTGAGTAATGACTAATGACAGTATTGCAATAAACAATTTGATGAATGCAATGAAATTAAAAATAAATAATAAATGAAATGACTGTATTTACCTAAATCTGCAACATATGGCCCTTTTCTATATGTAACGATGCGGCCACCGACCCTGTCCCTCCCCTCTAAAATAATCACCTCACAGCCAAATGATTGTAGTTGGCGAGCAGCAGCTAGACCAGATATACCTAAAATACACATTTTAACCTGTTATCAAAAACAACATATGTAACCTTTTAGACTTCCGCATTTTGTACATATTTAAAATTAAAAATGAGGTCTAAACATGTATAATTAAAGGCTTCTGTTTACTATTTCCAAATATAAACAGTTTCAAAAACAGACTTGACAAATGGCTTCCAGGAGAACAGATATGGCAAAAATTTGTAACACCAGCTAACATAGGCATATATAGGCATACCATCAGTAATGCTGTTTAGGTATTACACAATAATAATAAAAGATTCTTTTATACCTGCTCCAATAATGATAACCCTCGGTCTCTGCTTTCCTTTGGGTGGAGATGGAATGGAAGTGAGGCGCTCATAAACTCCATAGTTTATGAAACCATGCCTGTCTAGGAAAGCGTGAGTTCTCATCACCAGGGCTGGATCACCATTGTATGGGGGCTGAAATAAATATGAAGAAGTATTAACAAATTTCTTGTACTTCAAAAAGTGACTGAAACAAGAGAAAATAAAGAAGGAAAATAGAAAGTAACATAACATTCTGTTATCAAGTCTACATTGACAAAGCAGCATCATTTTCAATTAAGATATAGGTATTTATTATTCATCTTCACATAGTTTTCTAAGTTCTTGAATTCAAAGATTTATTAACATTTATGAGATCTATTAACATGCAAATTACCTCCATTTTCTGCACAGCAGTCTCTTGGTTCAACTGTTTCTTTGGATCCTCAAACCACATCTTCAAAATGCGGTTCCTAATTTGAAGGAAAGCATGACTGGAAGGTCCTTGAAGATCAGAAAAACATTCAGCTTCCAAAGAAGACAGTTTGTCAAATGGCAGTCGGGATTGAAATGCTGCCCCTTCTAAACTAAAGAATGTAATAAAAAAAAATTAAACTGAATACAATAGGGTAAAATCAGACAAGTGACATTAAATTAAGATTTTTTATCACAGTATATAGAAAAGATATATACAGACAATATATATATATAGAATAAATAATTTCAATTGGCACCTGTTAAGCATTTCTTTATAGTTGATCTCCTCAATATCGTCATTTCTGCCCTCATCAAGCACCGGCTTGTCATCTTTCTTAGTATCCTTTACGTCGGTTGTACGACTTGAAGAAGACTCTCGACGACCCCCAATAGAAGTCGGACTTGCAGATGTAACTTTGCTCTTCTCAGATTGATCTGATTCAGAGTCATCCTGCTTTAGTTTCTCATCCAATTCGCGATTTTCAACCTAAAATCAGTGAACATAACCTACAACTATAAACCCTTTTAATATAAAGCAAACTAAACTAAATTCAAAGAGTAGTAAAAGTACATACCTTCGCACGTTTACGACGACTCATTTTCATAATAAATTATAGTTTCTCAAATGATAAAACTAATGAAAGTAGTGTTATGGAGAAAAAAAGAGAAAAGAAACAAAATAAACTAACGTTCAGAAACTTGATTACAAAAACGATTATGTATGAGTGACAGTACTTGTGCCTTAATTTTATAATAATAGGTAGTTGGAAAAGTTCGCGGCCTTTTTGAACGTATGACTTTTGCGTGCTATATATTTCTAGCAACACTGATCACTGGCTAGAAAGTGATGTGATAATGGTCTAGGCTAGGTGAACCATCGCAAATAGGTACCGTGAAACATGGCAACATTGCCCGCTTTTTTGAAAAAAAATAGTTTTTTTGAAGTTTTTTCTATGGACGCTTAAGTGCATTTTTTTATCTGCTGCAACACTAAGATCATGTGCATGCATTGGTTCAGCAAAATTTATAATAAGTCAACATTTAATCGACCATTTGATTGATTCTGTTGGCGGGCAAAGTTATCTGAACTTTTAGCCAACATTGTCCACGTCGATTTTTGACGCAAATATAGCGTTTATACAGATGACAAAGGAACCAGTACAAGTATTTGGGTAATAGTGGCGTTCACTTTAGAAATCTAACCGATACTATCGAAACTTTCGTATCAAAATGAGTGGGCAATGTTATCCTGACATTTTTTCTCTTTTCCATACAAGCCGCATGTAGCGATTTCAAAGTGCAAGGGTTGTCACATTTGAGCAAAATGATTAACGTAATCGTTTTTGAACATTTTTGTAGAAAGTGTTAGACCGTTGTAGAAAATAATAATGTGAAATAAAACATGAGGTTTAAAGTTTAACGTTTTTTTTTTTTTTTTTTGAAAAATATGTATTTCTATCTTATACCACTATCAAAACTGAGATCAATCAACGTTCGTAATGGGTAAATTAAAGAAAAACTTATAGATAATGCACAGACAGTAATGAAAATATTTTTTACTCAATTTTTTTTTCATTTAATCAGTGAAGGACTAGAAATATGAAGACTAAAAATTTATTAAGGAGTGACTGGTACGGTAATTTCAGTAGGTATTTTTGCTTCGACCTTTTTAAATCATATTTTAATTTTTGTATCTTAGCCATTCACTGATTCACAAATTAAGGTCTGACCTGACCGAACATGACAGAAAAAAGAAAAGAAACATGAAAAAAATAATATAGGTATAGGTACCTAGGTAAGCCTAGGTAATAATTCACCTATAATTTTAGTCGTGTCTATTTTCTCTTATTATTAGTTAGTAATTCACAACCAAATAGTAATCTTGATCCTCAGTTGTATCATTATTTGAAGTCAGATCAGTTTTAGCAAAAAGACCAGTTTGTGCATCTAAAAATAGAGCGTTCTCATAATCCATCAGTGTTTGATCAATTCCATACGATAGTATTTCTTCTTGCATTTCTGGGATCTTTTTCAAAACTTCTTGCGGATTCATTGGAAATACTCTCGTTGCTCTAAATCCACATTTGATGTTTTTTGCCTCCTTCAGCCGAATTGCTTCAATTAATTCACCAAGCAATGTTGAAAAATGCTTTTTGTTCAGTGCTGTTTGGTTTGGGTTTCTGAGCTTGTACTGGTACAAAATTTTACTCCAGGCTTTTTTCAAAGGTGCAAAAAATGACACATCGAGAGGCTGGGTGAGATGTGTTGATCTCGGAGGGATAAAAACGAAGTTGATGTTATTTTGCTCGCATAACTCTACTGCTTTGACGCTCAAATGACTAGACAAGTTATCACAAATGACAACTTTAGTCCCTGGAGTCTTTTGAGCCCAGGGTAGGATTATCGATTCAAAGTAATCCTCAAACATGGCGCTATCGAACCACCCTGATTTAGTGCAATTGTATCTGGTTTCTGGTGGTCCTCCACTAATCCATTCTGAATACAAGTTTGTTGCTTTGTAGACAACATATAAGGGCAAACACTTACCGCTCGCGGTTGCTGTAAACATGAGAGATATGTTTCCTTTAGTGGAATTGGCAACTCTTTCCGGATACTTTACTCCCCTTCGAAAAATGCTCTTGGAAGAACCTGGATCGTCCGACAGGTTGGTCTCATCCAGGTTGATAATATTTTCGGCGGGTATGTCTTTCAATGTTGTGCTTAAATTGTTAAAATAGTTAGCTATTTCTTGAGGTCCTTTTTCAGCTCTCGCCTTCGATATATTTTGAGTACTTCTTACAGTCAATTCGTCAGCGTGCCTAGCCAAAAAGCCCTGGACCCATGCATCA
Source organism: Sesia apiformis (assembly GCA_914767545.1). Classification (NCBI taxonomy): domain Eukaryota; kingdom Metazoa; phylum Arthropoda; class Insecta; order Lepidoptera; family Sesiidae; genus Sesia; species Sesia apiformis. The sequence continues at coordinate 8,169,382 of OU611958.1, forward strand.
CCGGGAATTCGATTCTTGAATTTATGATCTTGAGAATTTTTTTTTAAATATTCATGAACCACTAGCTTCAGATCCACTTTAGTAAGTGGGGAGCCAAAATCGCTAGCAGCTTGCAAGACCCCTATAATTTTTTTCTTTTCTACATCTGTTAAAACGGTAGGATGCCCAACGGACTTTATATGTTTGTTTTTTTATTTTATTTACTATCGTACGCCTTGGGATACCAAACTGTCGTTCAGCATCTCGTGAAGACATTTGGTGTGATTTAACTGCCTCGCACGCAATTTCCAACATTTCATCGGTGTAATTTTTGTACATTCTGGACCCCAATTGACATCTTGATTTTCTCTGCCGAATTCGGGATTTATGTTTGTTTTTCTGAAATACGAAATGACAATAAATTGAATGAAATAATTTTTAATCTCGAACACAACCCAAACACACCCTTAAACCACCCCACCCCTAACACACCCCCAACACATCCATAAGACACTTCCAACACACCCCTAACACATTCCAAACACACCCCTAAGCCATCCCTAAACCACGGCTAAACCGCAAATATAAATTAAAAAATCTTTTAGATAATATCGTATCGTGTCAACCCTAAGCCTTTTTTGATTGCGGGCAATGTTGACATTCATAGGTCGGAACATTACTGGATAACTTTGCCCATCATCATAACTTTTGTTTTACGAAACTCTCAGCAATGAAACTATCATTAATATACTCTACAAATAGTTTTTTACAACATAGTATAAAATAAACTAACCTGTGTATTCGCCATGAAGCACAATTCACTTTCAATTTGATATCAAAATTTGCCCGCAAAAACACGCACTACATTCAAAGAGTTTCAACCAGTAACTAAGTAAACTTAGCCACAAACGCTATGCTCAGTGATGTCACATATATAGTCTATTTTCCACCAAAGTAATCAATTATGCCATAATATTGGGATATTTTTGCACAATAACGGATTTGCTTGTAAATTGTTTTTCGGGTAAAGATACCCTTGGATGCAAAGTTGGCGTATTTCACGGTAGTCCCAAAGCCAGGCCTCACTCCGATGAAAATCATATTATATAAGTATATTCATACATTCAAATCTTACATTCATACCCTTGTCGAAAAAATATTGTAAAACATATCTAATTTTCTAATTATTAACTTCCATTATAAAACTGTTAAAAAATATGGAAAGATAAAACTTTTAATTTGTAATTACAATTAGCCGGCATTACAAAAACAAACAGCTATCAAACGGTATATCATTCTCTCGCCAGTGATCAGAAATATGGCACGCTAGTCATACATTCAAGAAGGCCGCGATCTTTCCCGACTACCTATTATTTCAGTGTTGTTATGCTAAAACTGTGCTAAAACTCTTCTTGTTCTACAATTATCAACAAATATGTTGTCGAAATAGACAATTATACTATCTCCTCAACAGCGACTGTGTCCATTGCCACCTTATTGAGTATTTATAAACATGGAATGGGTATAATGGATTATTCAATCAACTGCACCATAATAGTTCATTGAAAATCAATATGCACAATACAGTAAAATCAGATTTTTTTTCGAGTCAGGGATATGACATGTAGAACTGTCAAACAGAGTGAAATTTGTACGGAGATGACACTTTATTGACACTTCAACATGTCATATCCCTGACTAGAATAAAAAATCCGATTTAGTATGCATAGAGCTGTGTAAATACAACTGCTATAGGGATGTCCCTTTATCTCTTTTGTTTTCAACCGCAACCCAAAAAAATCTAAATGAATAGGTACCTATAAATAGTGTAACTAATAATTAAGATAGAGGGGAAAATATTATATAATAACGGTAGTTATTAGATCAAGGGCCTTTATTAAAAACTATATTTTTTAACAACATAATTATTCAACAAATTGCTATCTCGAATGCATAATGTTTATAGAGATTTTCTAAAATGATTATGAAGAGGTCCTTCTTCAGAATAACCAGCAATTTCTTGGGGAATAATAGCACTTTCTTCAATACTTCCACACGGACGGCACATGCATTCCAATGGAGCTTTAGTAGTGACCTGAAATTATTAATTTACCGTTTTACACTCAAATTATTAAACCCTGCTAAGTCTGGTGTTTTCTAATCCGAATTTCTTTCATACTGTACCTTTCTGAATCTCTTCTCTTCACTCTTTGCTTTAGGACAGAACAAAACTACAGATGCTTCCCTCTCACCAGATTCTTGACAGCAATTGCAAGAGCGTTCCATCTGCCAAATTTTACTTCCAGATACCTAAAACAGGTTTATGTTGAGTTCATCATTTGAATAGTACTACGGGGTATTTTGAAACTTCTTTGTTGAAAATTTCTCTCAGAGCCCATTTGAATAATGTCATGTCTAGTACACTTGGCCTTTAAGTACCTAAGTACATACAAATATTTATGGTACAGCTTTTTTCTATAAAATCAGTCTGTGACTCGTTCACAGCAACCTTCGCGCTAACTTTTAGATTAAGTGCTTCTTTAATATTAAATAGGGGGATGAACCTTCTATATGTTGGTTCCAGTAGTTATTTTGTAGTAATTTAAACATAATACCTAATATAAGAGACCTAGCTGAGCAGCGTAAATTGTAATAAAAACAGTTATAATGCTGCTGTTTTGTTATTGTATAGTACGAATACTTAATTTTATTACAGAACAGTGGGCCGAAATCCAATTCATTTTGTGGAATATATCCTATGTAACAGAAAGAGTATCCATAGGCCGAATTCCTTGACATCTATAGAATACCTACTAATGTATCTATACTAAATCCGTTATCTATATGGCCAAAAATTTTGAAGACTTAGAATGAATATGATGAAATAAACAGAGAATGCGGGATTAAGTCGCAAAGAATTCAAATGAAATTTGTACCTGAACATAACTCGAACATTTGCCAAGGCAAGCAAATGAAGGTATCGGCTTTGGTGCACACCCTGGGTGTTGTAACACATGAATAACTGGAGTCATTTGACATTCTTGACCTGGAAAATATAGTTCATATTGAGTTGAAGTTGAGACTGCGATTGAAAATATTTATAATATCTCACTATGTTAATATTAAATTAATAGGTATTCTTTTTAAATACCTGGTGGCAACTGGATCTCTTGAGCCCTTACTGTTTTTTGTTGCACTTGACATGTCGATAAATACAATAAACACAATAGTAAAATATTTAAAGAAAACATTTTCTAATTTACTGTTGCAATAAAAATCCCTAGTTTGCTTGACTTTCTTCATAAACTGTTAATGTTGGTGTGTGAAATATTAAGCAAGAGCTGCCTTATAAAGATTCCCAAGAAACTATAATATTAGTTCTGCTAGCAAGCCAACAATGAAAATCGTTTTAGCTACACGCTTCTAGAAATACTTACATAGAACCCAACTGTGCTGACACGGTTAAAGACAGCTTTGTTTGTAATCCTTGATGGATTGGTTTTATTAAATGCTTAACTATTTATAAGTATATTTATAATATATACCTATAACATTAATCTGTAGGTGCGTCATTGTGTCATGCTTGCACAATTTGACTGTTTTTACTAATACATTAACCCATTAGCAGCACCTCGTTAGAGAATCACGCTGTTTGATCGCACTGCTAAGACGTATTATATAGAGAAGGGTGTGACCATATAACACAATTGAGCATATTAGATGAGATTCTATATTTACGATAAAAATTGAATATTAATCGTAATTTTTCTCCAAAAACAATCGAACACTACAACAGAATGGCCAATAAAATATATAAAGCATATTGCCCTAAGGCAAGAACAATAATACTATAGCTCCATCATGGCAGTTCTGTACGAACTAATATCTCATTGTTAATTGCAAGGTAGGGACTTTCTCTAGCAATCACGAGGGGGTTTCGCATTCCACACGCGGTCCCCGTGTGAATTGATATAGGTAAGTAGTGGCTGTCCCGTAAGTAGTGGATCAAACGGATTCTGGAGACAGGGGTCACGTCACGACTATCAGAAATTATAAATTAAATTTAAATCAAACTGACAGTTAAAAAGTTTAGGGGAATATTTCATTTTTCTAAAAAATTCTCTAATGTGAAAACTAATTAAGAAAATATTGAATAAAGTATGTAAATGTTCAAGATTATTTAAATATTAAGAGGAAAAAAAATAATGTATCTTTCTGATGTAAATGTTTCTTTAGCACTTTCCTTTCGTTACATTAAAAAATAAGACATTTTATTAAAAAAATCTTAAGTTCGAACGATTTCAATGTTGCGTTTGACCGAAGCCTGTGTAAAACAAATGTATTGCACATGTTTTGCCCATTATTATAAAAAATTCTACAATTCATGCCGATTCTAAAAATCTACAATACTATGATCTAAAATAAATACAAACGTTACTTTATTAAGTTAAATGTCCATAATAAGAGGAAACGTGGGGGTAAGTATAATGTGATATATTGGATTTGTCGAAGTTTATCATTGAAAAAAATTTTTGTATTGTTTTATTTTTACAACAGATGTTCCAAATGTCTTCCACCAACTCCAATACATAATCGACATTGTCATAAAAAAATCTTATGTAGAGCTCTAGCATTCTTTGGTTGTTTTTAACAATATCGGTTACAGCAGTTAATTTTTGCAGTAGCTCCTGTTCAGTTCTATTTTGTTTTTCGTAAACCGCTTCTTTGAAGTATACCCAAAGAAAATAGTCGATCGGGTTGAGATCCGGTGAACGCGGAAGCCATGCCACTGTGCCTCCCCCACCGATCCATCGATTTGAGAATACTTCATTTAAATAAACTTCGTACCGACAATAATTACTTGACTCTTTGCGGGATTGAGCCCCAATCCATGAAATTTGCTCAATTTAAGGATACGAGTAAAATCAGTCTGAATTATTGAGGTTATCCAACGTGGGTTGTGTATAAATTTGTAAATCGTCTGCAAAGAGATGGTGGGAAGAAGCAAGCTGATGGGTAATGTAAATTGCAAATAGGAGAGGGAACAACACGCCACCTTGCGGTACGCCGGCAGATGTAGTGCTCCAGAAAGAGAAAGTATCTTCTATGCGCATACGTTGCCGTCGCCCATACAAGTAGCTACGAACGAAACTAGTGAATCGCCAATGGAGAATAATAATGTTAACTTTTCGCTTTCCATGCCTAGCCGGATATCATTAGTAATTTTAACGAGAGCTGTAGTCGTACTATGACGAGGACGAAAATCGGATTGTAGGGGATTATAGAGGGAATTTTTAGAAAGGAAGCAGCTTATCTGTTGATATATAAGACGCTCGAGGATTTTAGATAGGAAAGGTAATATGGATATAGGACGGTAATCAGAGAAAGAGGATGGATTTTCTTTTTGAGAATAGGGATTATCTGAGCGTCTTTCCTGATTGTAGGGGATGTGCTGGAATTAATTGATGTATTCAATATAATTGTCAGGACGGGAGCAATAAGTTCAAGTAAATAAATGATCATATTACGGCTGATATCGTCAGTTCCGACTATGTTGGACGCAATGGAAACAACGCTCTTCTTATCATCAGATACAGCAAATTGACTAAAGGCAAAAGGACTGTGGTCAGGAGTGACGAAAGAGAATTTAACCTTATTTTTAACCTTATTGTCAAAATTGAAAGGAGCATATTGACATCAATAGAATTATGAGTCGTGTTTGTACGTGACTTTCCAACTTCAACTGACTTAAGGAATTTCCAGACCCGTCCTGGATCTACATTCTCGACGGAATGGGGTATGTACGATATTTTGCACTTACTCGATTTTATTATATATTTGAAGGAATAAGGTTCCGCATTTCCAAAAAAAAATATTTCCTTTTTTTGTTCAGGAATAAAAAGATATGTATTTTTCTATTTTTGCTCCGCTGCAACGGTTATTCTACGGATGTAAGGCGATATTCCGTTGCCAACGAAAAAAAGTCAAGCATTATGAAATGAAATTGACCATGCCAGATAGATCGATGGATGACACATATCCTGTTTTGTCGTGTACTTCACCGCTTTGACTTTTGTTTTTATTTTAGGATTTATTTTTTAACGAATACAGCTATTTCATACCGGACTTCGATATTTTCTGTTTTAACGACTACTGCGCTTGTTAACCTGGATTATCTACTGTTCTAATCTGCGACTCTTGGCACTGAAACTGGACTTAACTCATAAAACAAACTCAAAAAGAAGCAGCGAAATAAACAACGAAACAGCTTGACATTTTTTTTTGTTGGCAAAGGAGTAAACGCCTTGCATCCGTAGAATAACCGTTGTAGTGGAGCCGAAATATAAAAATGGATATCGTTTTTATTTCTGAACAAAAAAATATATATATTTTTTTTCGTACTTCGTATACTTAATCTTACTTACACAAAAAATATCAATAACTTTTGTAACTTTTCATAAAATGTCATACATTGCCCATTGTGGATATGTCGTCGTCGTGCATCCCTACACATCCTATTAGAACGATTTCGGGTAAAAAACTATTTAATGCAGTTTTTATCATTGGGGTTAAATTTAAATTTGGCCTTAGCGCGATTTCTTCGGGCCATAAACGCTTTAATTTCGTCAGTGAGTTATGGTGTACAAAAATGTCTGACATGAACTGTAGACGAACTGAGGCGTGTACGTCAAAGAGTCCAATAGTCAAAGTATTGAATATAGTAACTGATTCATCTACAGTAGACGCATCGTGTATCACATCCCAGTTAATTTCTTGTGCATCTTTATGAAAGCGGTTAAAGTTGATGGCAACAAAACTACGTTCTAGAAGAATTTTACATCTAGATTTAGGTCTAATTTTATACGATAAGAATATTAAATCATGATAGGAGAAAGCATCCGCAGTGCATTGACCGTATTTGAAAACGTGATCAGGAGAAAAGATAATTATTAAATCTAGAAGAGCAGGATCAGAGTGTAGAAAAAAGTGTGTTGCGTTAAACGGTAGGGGATTCATGTTGTTAGCCTCCACCACAGATCTCAATGCCTTAGAACGGAAGGCGTTATTGAGGAGGCAGGTCCCAAGTAATATAAACTCCCATTAATATAATGTAATTATATAAAGGAATGAGATCCTCGAGAAGCTTTTCAAAAGCCTGAATCAAAGTTCATTATTTAATAAACTTTGATTCAGGGACTGTATAAAACTGCTAAAAGTACCTTAGTGTGTCCCATCAGGACCTCTACAAAGAGGTACTCTAGTGAATTTAATGAAGACGGGTCTGTGGCGCTCACAATTGAAAAGGCAATGTGGGCTCGTAAGTATATTGCAGCGCCACGTCCTCCCTTACCGATGCTGTCATTGCGAAACAGTTAAAAGCCTGGAAGAGAGTAGGAAATTGAGAGAGGCATGGCTTCAGCCACGATTCTTAGACTAAGACCGCATGGATATTTTGATTGTTGAAACTGTCTAACATGGGCAGAAATACTTTGTGCATTAATGTGATGCATTGAAGTTTTTTTGGAGCAGTTGGTAAATTGTGATTCAAGAGAAGAGGAAAGCATAGGAACATGGCAAAAAGGTCTGCGCTGGGTAACTCTTTAGAAGATGACACAGAATAAAAGTGCTCATTTTGATCATCAAACATATCTAATGTAGATAATAAAAGAATAATAAATAAATTTTAAAATATGTAATAAAAATAATATACATAATAAATGTTATAACTAATAGTAATTCCAATTAAAATTATCACGAAAAGTAATCTTTATCCGCCGGCAGAGTAGAAGAGTAAAAAAAAGAAAAATAATAATATCTAATAATAATAAACAACCTAAACAAAAATATTATTCCAAAAATGTTTTATTGTTTGTCTTAAACGTTCCTAGCGCTCATTATTCAATACAGGGTAATGTCTAAGTAGCGGGCGTGGCACGGGCGACGCACGTAGAGTGCAACTGCACGTAGAATGAAAGATTACTAGAAATGAACTATAAGATATGACAAAAGAACCTATTGTAAAAATTGGTAGAATCGATTCTAGTCTCGACACTGCACAACCTGTTTTCAGATTTTACGCTATTTCAGTACCTAATACATTGTATAAGCACGTCGACATTGGTTTCAGTTCAATCAGAACACGTAGCCAAAAAGCCAGGTAGCCAAGGGATCTACGACACATCTTACGACACAAGTATGGAAATGGAAAAACGATATAAAATATTTTTTGGAAACTTCCAGGGATATGATATTATCCAAGACGTCCTAAATACATAGGAGCCACCAAACTGCCGATGGTAATGTTCGATGACATCGATATCACTAGGTTGTTAAAAGACACCACAACCAACTTAACTACATTCCGTGGTAAATTGGAAGTGTTAAAGGGAAATAGTGCCGACTGTAAAATATAGCCTCTTCATTGAGTTATCATACTGCGCTTTTTTCACAGCGTCATTTGTGTAGCAGAAATATTAGATATGTGCCATAATACGATACCTTGGTATGAATATCACTATACCCTATATCAACCGTTTTATTTTTGCTGCCTACAATATTCAGTCTTCCAAAAGATTCATACGTTGATGTTGTTGATAACGGACAAAGTAAAAGGCAAGAGACCAAGAAGGCGACGCCCTATGCGATCGACTGACCAAGTAGCCAATAGGTACTCTCAATGTTCTGGTAGACAAGGCGCTCTACGACGCCAAATAATTCGTCGGCAGAATTGCGATCCTCAACATTGGGGGAACGACCTTATAGAGAGATCATCTTTATTCATTATTATTCCAAATTACGGTAACAGTCGTAAATGAAAGATATAACACTACAAGTACAATATGCCTTTTACTTGGCCATCAATGTGTGATAGATCAGTGGATTAACAAAAAGTTTCTCTATCAATCAACAACTTTATTGCAATAATAATGTACTGTACGGATAATAAACAAATACCTACTTAACGTTAATATCTAATATAAGTTCTTATAAATTATTCTTTTAATTTAAAATCATAATTTACTAAAGGCCCTGATCATCATAAACAATACAAAGTTTTAATTAAATAGAAATGCACATATGTATGAGTATGTACAAATATTAGCAATTCATAACATTATCACGATCAAAGAATTTTTCATTTAATAAGATTCCAAAACGCATAGAAATTATCGACTAAATTCTCCACATTTATGGCATTTGCACTCATCAGGCTCTCGGAGATTTACTTCCATGGCAGCACGCTCCTCATCTTCAAATCTAATACCATCAGGATCATAGCAATGAGTCAGCATCACTGTCCGTTCTCGCAGATAGTTCTCTCGGCAGCAATAGCATTCCTGAAACAATGTACGTAGTTTCAGTCTTTTGCCTGCTTAACTTCTTGTTTCGGCCTTCCAGACATTAAAATGTGTTTTGCGTCATATTGACTCAAAACCGTATGTATGATTGTGAATATAAATCACCTATTTGATGGACATATGGTTACATGATACTTTTATGAACTTTCGATAAGAATACAAGCATTATACGCGTTCAGACCCGATTTATAATATGAAAAGAATACTAGCATTATATTTGATAGTTTTCAGGCACTTACATAACTTACTTATTATTTAATACTCCTAAAACAATGATCCTTAGTCTCGAAACTACAGAGACTTTTAACTACCTATATTACGGGAAGTTCAGTGCTCAAATATGGCGATCTTAATATACCTAATTGTTCTATATGGACAAGTGTTGGATAAACTAAGAGGTGAACCTTTAAAAATCCTCTGGGTGTCGAAACAGATGGTTGTACTTGGCTATTACACATTCCTTCACATTTGTTAACGCTAACTTCACCCATGCATGTCCTTAATAATCTGCCTAAATCATCGTACTGTTCTGTAAAAAAATACATTTCTATATGTTAAAATATCACTCAAGAAAAACCGATATAAAGTAATGTCACTATGAATGCTGTATAGCAAGTTTTACCTTTTGTAACATGTATTTCAGTAGGAATTGTTTCACAATTGTCTTCTGCATAACAATGTACAATAACTAATAACATCTCTAAGAAAATCAGTAATTTTTTTATAAAAGAGAAAGCCATAATTAAACAGATTTACAAGATGATCATACTACGACGATGGCTGACTTACAATGCTAAATTTAATAATGTTTCCCCTTTTATATCCATAATATAACACTGGAGTGGGGAAGGAACCCCCGCAGGAAGCCAGCAGGCGATCGCGAACATAAAACCAAAAATCATGTAAGCGCACTTATAAATTGTGTTTGCTTGTAAGAACCTGCAACGAAATGAATCTTTATGGAAAACATCGATGAGCCTGTTTATTTGTTTACGCTAATCACGAAAACCATTAGATTACTTTCGTTGCAGTTTTTATTATAAGGCATATAGATTATAGGTATATATACCCAAGAACCAGGTGGTTCAAATTATTATATTATCACAATGAATCCAGGTAAATAAGAAAAAAATGTGGTGAATATAGAAAAACACATAATCAAACTTCACGGTTAAAATGCCTGAGTAGACAAAACCATTGGCAATATGGGAAATAGGTAATTTAGTTCATTATTACATTTAGTTGGTATTATATCTCATAAAGTTTTCAAATATTAAGATGGTGATGGGTATTTAATTAAAGGAAGAATATCAGACGTCTGTCACTGGTCCCCTATGCAAACCTATTCCAAAACCTATACCTATCAGTCCAATCAAGCTTTTCGGATCTCTTCTATTTTTTTTTTTTTTTTTTTTTTTTTTTTATAGATTAGTGGGCGGACGAGCAAGCGGTCCCACGTGGTGATAAGTGTTACCGCCGCCCATGGGCACCTGCAACACCAGGGGGTATGCGGGTGCGCCGCCGACCTTGCAAAATCCTATTCACAGCTCTCTTGAAGAACCCCATGTCGTAGCTCAATGGAAAGACCTCTTGAGGCAGTTCGTTCCACAACCTACGGGTTCGCGATATAAAATAATTTTTGGACCGAACAGTGCGCGACACCTCCGTATCGAGGAAATGCGAATGGACCGCACTTCTGTGACGGGAGGTGCGGTTGTAGAAACCCGAGGTGGGAATTATATTAAACAATTCTTCAGAGCATTCCCCATTATAAAGGCGGTAGAACACACAGAGAGACGCAACGTCTCTCCGAATGCTGAGGGATTCTAAACCGCCCGTGAGAGTGGGATCGTCGACAATACGAACAGCACGTCGTTGGATGGAGTCAAATGGGTCCAATTGGTATTTCGGTGCGCCGGCCCAGAGATGAGAGCAGTACTCCATATGGGGCCTCACCTGAGCTTTGTAAAGCATAAGGAGTTGCCCAGGTTTGAAGTACCGCTTCGCTCTGTTCAGCACACCGAGCTTTTTGGAGGCCATTTTGGCCTTATTTTCCAGATGACCCCTAAATTCGACTTTGCTGGAGATGTCGATACCAAGGATCCCGATACTCTCCAAGATCTTAAGAGGTATGATCTGAAAGCGAGGTGGTACAACAAAAGGGGTTTTTTTAGCGGTGAATGCACAGACTTGCGTCTTACTGGGGTTGAAATCCACTAGGTTCAGAGAACCCCAAATCGAGACTAGATCTAAAGAGTCTTCGATTTCAGACACAAGCCTGGCGCGACTCTCTTCCACTTCGATCCGAGGGATGTTGGCGCGGCCCCTGTACAAGGCGTCTCCAGTACTATCATCTGCATAGCAACGTATGTCACCAATTTGCAACAGGTCGTTGATATGCAGAAGGAACAGAGTTGGGGACAGCACGGAGCCTTGCGGGACGCCAGCGTTAATAGACATGGTGTCGGAGCAGCTACCATCGATAACGACTCTGATGCTCCGTCCAGTCAGGAAACTGGCAACCCATTCGCATAATCCCTCGGGTATCCCGAAAGATGGGAACTTCGAAAGCAGCGATTTGTGCCATACCCGGTCAAAAGCTTTCGCAATGTCTAGGCCTACAGCCAGAGCCTCGCCTCTACTCTCAATGGCGTCATATTGGATCGAATTGTGACATGTGACGAAAAGTGGATTCTTTAGGATAACCGAAAATGAAAAATGCAATCGCTGACCTCAGGTCAAACGCCGCAACAGTGCCCTAAGGCAAAGCTTACCAATAAAAAGGTAATGGTAACTGTTTGGTGGTCTATTCATGGTGTTATTCACTATAGCTTTCTCAGGTCTGGTCAAGCAATAACAGCAGATGTTTACTGTGCCGAACTTCGAACAATTATGGCGAAACTAGCAGTGAAACAGCCCCGACTCGTGAATCGATCTTCACCATTATTGCTCCATGATAACGCAAGACCTCACACTGCACGAGAAACCGTTGTAACTCTATAGGAGCTGCAGTTAGAAACCATACGTCATCCTCCGTACTCGCCAAACCTTGCTCCAACGGACTACCATTTTTTTCGTCATTTGGACAATTTTCTACGTGGTAAAAAATTTTCTTCCCAAGGGCAGTACAAAATGCTTTCACACAGTTTGTCGAATCTACATCCCCAGAGTTCTATCGCAAAGGCATAAATGAACTTCCGATTAGATGGCAACAATGTGTAGATAATGAGGGTAAATATTTTGATTAAATAAATATGTTGCATTTTAGAAAAAAACGAGTTTTCATTTTTCAGTACAAATCGGCAATTTCATATTTTAACCCCTAATATATAATGTGTGTGATAATTTAATGAAAGCGTGAGACTGTATTTTTCTTGTTCTTCCAAAGAGTCCTGTCTTCTGTCCTCAGTAAACATACTATTACTATAAATAAAATACTGAGCGACTAATAATTCGACGGGACTGGACCATGGCCTGTAAAAACGTTTCTATTACAATATTTGCTTTGTGTGGAACAATGGCTACGCCAGTATCCAAATAGATTATAAAAAATAAAACTGTCATTTTTAGTCTTACCTTACTGATTTGTGACTTGCTTCGACCTTCTACAGCTGTCAAAAAATATCAAAATTTGTTTTTTTTTGAATTATTTCTGGTCAATAAATTATTGAAAAATGTTAATTAACGAGGACGTTATTTTATTTTTGATTTTAATATTTTCATGGGTAGAATACTTGTGGGAATTGTATCTGTCATTGCGCCAGGTAAGAAAAAAATCCTGATAACAGGTTATGATTTTTATATTTTGAAAGTCTATAAAATTATATTTCATACTTTTTACGCAACATAGTTTTCTTGTTATTATTTCAGTTGAAGATATATAAAACCAACAATACCATCCCAGATGACTTGAAAGAAATGCTGAATGAGGAGTCATTTAAGAAGGCTCGGCTGTACGGAATCGATAAATCGCAATTCAGGATAGTGAAGGAGTTTTATAGTATAGCGCTGACGTCGTTAATTCTCTACAGCAGATGGATTTATGTGGCTTGGCTTAAGTCCGAAAATATTGCAGCATCATTTAATATCTCACCTGACCGAGAAATTGTTATAAGTTGTGTTTTTATGACTCTTGTGACTTTATTTAACTTTGTTGTGAATATTCCGTTTACAGTTTATGGAACGTTTGTTCTTGAACAGAAACATGGTTTCAACAAACAGACTGTGGGATTTTTCATCAAAGATCAAATTAAGTCATTACTACTAAACCTTGTTATCACATTGCCCATTATATCTGTAGCTGTATATATTATAATGCTAGGAGGAAATATGTTTGTTGTATGGCTCTGGCTGTTCACAACTGTTGTGACTCTATTACTTTTAACTCTTTACCCAACAGTAATTGCACCTCTCTTTGATAAGTTTGTACCATTACCTGATGGATCTCTGAGGAAAGGAATTGAGAGCTTAGCATCTAGACTGCACTTCCCATTGTCTCAGATTTACATTGTGGAAGGATCTAAGAGATCAGCACACAGCAATGCCTACTTCAGTGGTCTGTTTGGGGCCAAAAGGATTGTCTTATTTGATACTCTGATAGAAACATATGATGAGGAAAAGAAAGTCACAACCGGTTGTACTGAAAGTGAAATATTAGGTGTACTGGCTCATGAACTTGGTCATTGGAGCTGCAGCCATATTTACAAATCAATTGCTCTTACTGAAGTTAACTTGCTACTATTATTTACTGCATTTGGATTATTGTTTAAGTACCCGATGTTGTACACTGCACTTGGTTTCCCCGATGGTCAGCAGCCAATTATTATTGGCCTGATAGTTGTCTTACAAATGATACTAGCTCCATATAACTCTGTTTTGTCCTTCTTTGCTACAGCTCTCTCTAGAAAATTCGAATTTGAGGCAGACAACTTTGCTGTGTCATTAAACTATCCCAAAGAACTTAGATCGGCATTAATTAAGCTAGGTAAGGATAACTTAGACTACCCAATATATGATAAATTGTTCTCAGCTTGGTATCACTCACACCCAACCTTGTTACATAGGATTGAAAACATACAAAACCAAACTTCAAATGAGAAAAAGGAATAAAAACCAAATGTGTATGATGTATAATAATATTTATTTATTCCCACAATTCAATGCATTTTTAGAAGTACAATCAATTTTAAGTAACATTATTTTCTATCATTTTTATACTGTTGTAAAAAGTTATTAGTAGAAGGTCTAGTCTTCTCCTACTTTTATTCTATTTTGTAAAACTATGAATGTTCTTAAGTATTTTCTTAAAATAAAATTGTATGTCTAAGTGGTACATTTCTATTTATGTATTTGTAGTTCAACCTCGACCAACTTTTTAGAAGTATATACATTATTTAATCCTTTTTTAACAGTGGTCATCTACCTCTGTGGGGTACTCGTCTAACATGAATAAATTACAGTATTGTTTGTGGTTACACATCAACAGTAAGTAGTGTAACTTGTTCTTCACCACTGGTCTAGATGAAAACTTCATCCATGTGGTAAACATTGATAAACAGAGGAAGTTATTACAATGATAAGATATTTTATGAACATAGCAACTGATTCAATTGGCGCAAGTAGTAATCATGATAGTGAAATTAAATGATGGACTACAGTATGCAGTCATTTGCGGTGACGATCGCCTTCGGCTACTAACGACAAGTACAGTCGCAAGGTAGTCAAAATGCAACTTTTTCAGCCCATGAAACATATTTGTACAGGAGTGCACACACGTAAATGAAGATTTCAATCACCATAATATCAAAGTTTATTAATTTTAATATAAAATAAAGACTGTATTCAGAGCTACATACTTACAGTTCCAAAGTTACATACAGAAATATTATAGTGTTAACAATTCGCAAAGAAATCACACCAAAAAATAATCCGTTTTAAGAATAATTTGAATATAATAATTTAAGAATAATTTGGGTATATAACTTTCTTCTATCCTTTGCATTTATTTTTTTGGGCCTTCGCCCTAGTTTTTTTCCTGTAATAATGAAGTGTATGTCAATATTCAACAGTTTATTGTGTTTAAATTTTCTTTTGCAAATTATGCGAAGTACTGTTTACCAAGCAGATTCGCTAATGAAATTTTTATTTTGATGAAAGGCAGATGCCTATATGCGGCTATATGTATACACCCAGGGCTATATCCGATCTCATCCCATCCCTCCCCCTTTTCCACTCTCTTAATCCATTCCTAGATCTCCAAGGGTAGACGTTTGTCATTCTGGACTGATGTTGGCACATAGGTATCATAGTTGTCTATGGGCAACAGTTAGCTTGTTACTATATTTAAAAAAATCTAGTTCTATTTCCAAATCAGGTGTCTAAATTTTTCATGCTCCTGATAAAAGTTGTTAAACTACCCACATGTTTTTAACATAAAAATATAGAGAAAAGTATTCTTTCCCTCAGATCGTAAACATTACTAAATGTTGATTATAAATACAACACTGGCCTGAAGAATGTTAAATTGCAGAAATTGTACCTGTATCTAAATCTATTCATGAGGTACGTTTAAAATAATCGGTATGTGCGTACTTAGTGAAATTTTCAGCTTGTTCGATAGTATCTGGTAAGGGGACATCTTTTGTTTCAGGAAGAGGCAATAAGAATAGCATTTGTATAAATGATACAATTGCCAATAAAATTAGTGGAAGGTCTTCCTTTATATAGTTCAAGCTCACAACTAATGGAGATATCATGGCGCCGATACGAGCAAATGTCGACACTCCACCGACGCCAACATTGCGACCTATCGTCGGATATAATTCTCCGGAAAACAGGTAGAGAACAGGTACGGTTCCCTACAAAAACAATAGAAAAGTGTTAGAATGTAAATATTCCGACTCAAAACTGAATATAGCCAGAACACTTCTCGTTCCATCAACTTACTGCCATCCCCGCAAAGCCAATTCCAGCGAACAATAATCTCGCCCAATCGTTTTCAAAATTGCCACCTCTTGGTAATAGCAATATGAAAACAAAACAAACCGCTGTAATCAACTGGAACACCCAGATAGTGCTCTTCCGTCCCATTCTGGATACAACGAAGACGCAAATTATGCCTCCAGGAATGGATATAATACCAGTCATAGCGACTGTCAGGAATATATTCCCACCGATTTCTCCGAGATACTGTGAAAAGGCGTAAAATTCCAGTCCTGTAGAAAACCTGAAAAAAACCCGAAGTCTGACTAGCAATACTTTACGAGGAATGGGCACTCGTAGCTAATAAATTGCACCTAATTTTTGTCATATTTTTTAAAGGATAGGAGGTAGACGGGCAACCGACCTACATGATGATGGTCACCGCCGCTCATGGACACTTGCAACATCAGAGGGTATGCGGGTACGCTGCCGACCTTGCAAGACCCTATTCACAGATTTCTTGAACAACCACATGTCATAGTATAATGAAAAAATCTCGCGACGTAGTACGTTCCACATCGTACGGGTTCGCTTTCATATTTACGAACCAAAATCCAGATAGCATCAGGGTTTTCATTCTCATGTTCTTCGATTTCATAAAGACCATGAAACCAGGACCGTTGCTGTTTGAAGAAATTGTTTTCGGAAAGGAATCTCTATACTGCTCAAAATGGCATTCCATATTATTCTGTTTTGCAGCTTCCTTCAACACCTCTACAACACAAATGCCAAAAAATATTATGAAAGAATCTAAAGGAGTTCAAATCAAGTACCTACTTAGTAAGCCGTTAATGTTATACTTAAGAGCAACTCTGCCTCTACAAAAAATATGTAATCTGTACAGAGATGGATGACTCTGTGGCGAGCATATGAGAGGCTACCTCTCAAATTCATGCTGCAAAGCGGCGTTACAATTGTATTAGGTGCCTAAAACGTATACAATCGTTGTCTGGCTGAATAAGCTGAATTGTCACAGCACCTACCTAAACACACTTTTGTTCTATTTTAACACATTTAAAAATCGACGGTTTTCTGTTCACTTTGGTGTTTTTTATTCATTAATTTAATATTGCAAACAATTATGACACCACACTTCGCTTAGTCAATGAGGTAGAACTTGAAGCTAATTACCAAGTGCTTTTTCAATCTGTCCATTCGCTATTAGCCATCTTGGAGATTCTGGTATCCAAAACCAATAAAAAATATACAACGCGGACAAAGTTGCCAAAGCGAATTCTAATTTTCGCCAATCCCTTAGCCAGTACGCCAAAACTGCCATTATAGCGTTACCAAAACCGAAAGGTACATGATAGAGGATTGGGATTATTGTGCGCCATTTACCACTCACCACCTGTAACAGACAATCACGAAGCAATCATAGTCTTATATATCAATCATATACCTACCTATTTAATAGACTTTTCTGAATTTAGTGTTTTCTAATAACCTTCTACTTACCTCCATACATACCACAAATGACACTATGGTTATTCCACCACAAGCTAAAGCCAACAAAAACCAGTTTAAAATAAATAGCCAATACCACGGAGCACCACTAGCCATATAACTGGCAATGCTTTGCATTGTTATGGACACCAGTAGAGGAATTTTACGACCGTATTTATCTGCCAAAGCCCCAAATATCACACTCCCCAAAAGAACACCCCACATCATTACGCATTGGGTAAACTGTAAAAGATATAAATAGTATGTAGATACGTAGTGTTAACAAATTAATAAAATTTCCTAACCAACATCACGTACATGGATCAACCAATGTCTATTGCATACTAAATTCCATTCAGATGTAATAGTTCGATTAAAAACAGATTCATCATAAACAAAACTTTTACATGACACCAATGGTATTAAAGTTATATCCATCGCAAGATCTGCTTTGGTGTATAATATATCTGGGTCGAAGATCAAACACGGGTGCTCTTCAATAAGCTGTTAGAAGGAAAATGAAGTAAATTAAAATTTAGACATGGAAGAATATAAATAGAAGTCCTAGGTAGTTACATCGGTTCTAACGTGATGACAGTCGTCTCTCATTCGTGAATTCAAATCATCGGCCCGTATAGGTACCTACCCACGGAGTTTCTACGTAAATCCGATTTTAAATTATCACTATCGCGGCAGATAAGCGAAACCTCCATACTTAAGAATAAAAAATAATGTAAGGCATGTGTGTGTATCCACCAATCTGCACTGCCCACTTGGTTGATTTTGAGCCAAAACCTCCTGATGAATTACTAGGGGAGTAGGTATATTATAATTAGTATAGTAGTGTGTATAGCCTATACATACTACTATACTATAAGTATAGGTATTAATATTATGACAATTAGTGTGCACCGCAGTAGGACATTGTAAGCTGATATCGATAAGTATGTAATACCTAACATAAAATGTTATACATTACTGTCATCATCACTTTTATCGTCCACTGCTCGACATGCAGATTGTTGTTGCTCTATATTGTACTTAAAATGAATTGTACTATATTGTTACAATAAGACATTACAGTGTTACCATAAGTACAAAGGCGGACTTATTCCTAGAAGGAATATCTTCCAGTCAACCTTGGAATAACCGAGAGGACTTAGTTCATTAAAAAGCAGGCTACAACATACAACAAAAAACAGCAGATATATTCGTACGTATCACAAAAAAATTCTTATTCGTGATCTATGTATGGCCTGAACGTCACCTATGGAAAGAGATGAATGAGGTGGTGCTATTCTAAAGCCGGCCGACATCACACGGTCAAGTGTACCTACTTTTAATGACCAGATTGTATAAATCATACTAAAGTAGGTAGTCTTAGATAGAAATCTAATCTTACTGGGGTACTAATCTGTCGCCATAATTCCTCAGAATACTTAGCAAATGAAGGCGGTTTTTTACACCAAAAATCTTGAGGTGGGGCCATAAATATAATGTTAAGCTGGTACCATGCGGTCGGTAACTTTAATAAAGACATTAGAACGCCTATCTTTAATTGCCAACGGCCGAAATCACCAACAATCTTCGCTGTCGCATCGTCCTTATTATTCATTTTATTGTTATAGGTGCTTCCTAGTAAACTGTAACAATACATTTAAGATACGAGTAAGAACAAATACGAGTAAAACAATAAAAAACATTGATTCTCATATCGATTGCTCAAACTAGCAATTCAACAACAGGAACTTGTCCAGAATGTTTAGAATATACGAAGTTATAACTAACTTACGGAGACCAGGGATGAAAGTAACAATTTTCAGTTTTGTGTTGATATCTTTCGTTCATTTATAAATACGGAAGCTAGTGTTATTTCTTAATATAAACATAACTTTCCCCTTTCTTCGGACATAGGTATATATAACGCTGAGAAACTATAGTTTTCAAAATAAATTAATGTTAAAGACGGGTTTTGTTACAACCATCCCGACCCCTAGACGTGTTTTCTTTTTATTTATTTGTCTCAAAAAGCTTCAGGTTTATATAATTTATACATTTCACCAATCTGCTGAACAGTTTGTTGTCGAACATGCTCTACTCAAACCCTTGCTTAATATATAAAACCTTCATATAGATAGTTGATATTAAATATTATGTAGATAGGTAGAGGTATTAAAACACAAACTAGTTATATAACTATATTAGTTATTATAGATTATATAGTTATAGTTATTGAAATATAGTTACTTTCATCCCGTGTTACTTTCATACGGGCTACTTTCATCCCATGCTAATTTCATCCTTGGTCTCCCTGGTTATGAGTGTCTTTTTTACCGCACTGTATGCAGTGACTCTATGTCAAGGAAGTGCGGATGAACCGCACGACGATGACGAGCAATGCGATGGTAACAACCCGACGTTGGCAACAAATTGAACAGTTCTTCAGAATATTCCCTATTAGACTATAGACGGTAGAAAACGCAGAGAGACGCAAGATCTCTTCGTATGCTGAGCGATTCTAGATCATCTGTGAGTGTGGGATCGTCGACAATTCGAACAGCTCATTATTGGATGAAGTCAAAAGGGTCCAGCTGGTATTTCGGTGCACCGGCCCAGAGGTATAAGCAGTACTTTATATGGGGTCTAACTTGAGTTTTGTAAAGCGACAACCGTTGCCCCGGGGTGAAGTAGGTACTGCTTCGCCCCGTTCAATACACCGAATTTTTGCGGGCAAGATTTATCTTGCTCTCCAGGTGAGCAATTCTAAATCGGATCTAAACAGTAAAATAAAGGTACCTACCTATTTACCTTTTATTCATTTCTTTATACCATTTATTTTATTTCAGACCCTATTTAAAATATAAAGTGTGTAGGTACAAATTAAGATTACCCCAAGTCGAAACTCGGTCTGAGTTCTCGATTTCGGACACAAGCCTTACGCGACTCTCTTTCACGTCGGCCCGAGGGATATTTGCACAGCTTTGTACAAAGCTTCCACAGTGCTGTCGTCTGGGTAGCAATGCATATTACTGACTTGTAACAGGTCGTTGTTATGCAAAAGAAAGAGGATTGAAGAGAACATAGAACCTTGCGGGACACCAACATTAACTGACATTGTATCGGAGCAGCTACCATTGGCAACGACTTTGATGTTTCTTCCAGTTGGAAAGCTGACGATTTTTTCGTATGATCCCTTAGGTATCCCAAATGATAGTAACTTGGAAAGTAGTGCTTTATGCCAGACCCGGTCGAAAGCCTTTGCGATATCTAGGCTGACAGCTAGTCTCATCTCTACTCTCAGTGGCGTCAGCCCAATAGTGAGTAAAGTACACTAAAATATTACCGGCCGAGCGACTATGACGGAATTCGTACTGGCGATCGCTTATCGGCTGATGATCCTCTAGTACCCAAGGAGCTGTGTGTTAATGACTCATTCCATTACATTGGCGAGGAGAGCCAATAGGTTATCGCTATTGGCCTATAATTGGCCACCTCGGTTCGGTCACCTTTTTTAGGCAACAGATGGACGTGAGCTACTTTCTAAGCTTTCGGGAACCATCTCGTGAAGTAGGAGACTTTGAAGAGTCGCATGAGCATCGGCGGAAACCCAGAAGCGCATAATTTGAGCACCACTGCAGGAATACCATCTGGCCCACTCGACTTCCGCACATCAGGGGATGCGAGTATTCGCCTGACTTCACGTTGAGTGAAGCAGATGTCCAGCATGGAATTTACACACTGCGAGATCGTGAGCGTTGTGGCATCTCTATCGTCCAAGGTCGAATTGGCAGCAAAGAGGCGGCCCTATAAATCGGCCTTCTCTTTGGCATTGTGAACCAGTGATTCATTGGGCTTCCGCAACAGTGGCAGGGATGATCGACAGAAGTTACCTATTCTCAGCAGCTTTGGCAAGAGACCAGAAAGCTTGACTCACAGAGGGGTCGCTCACTAGACGATCGCCAATTCTGCTGACATGTTCACACTTAGCCTTGGCAGACGTCTTCTTGTTGGATCTCGACATTGAATTTTTTTCTCAAATTAGAGGCATTTGGATTCCCAGACACCTAAGCTTCCACCCAAACGCCTGAGGGTTTGGAGGTAAATAACATTCTGTATCAAAATTGTATAATTCTCATTTAAACAATTTCGATATACATTATACCCACTTAAATGTCATTAAGATACCTAATTATTATTTTAATTACAGCGATGTCGAATCAATTAATTAAGTAGATGTATTGCTCCCCCTGTTCCAAAATCTAACTAGACGAGATTGTTAGTCTAAGTGTAATGTGTTAATGTCGCTTTGGCATTGGGTTTATTCATTTTCTGTGTAAAGTTTTCACTCTAAAGCTCCAAACGACGCAAGTGAGGCCACTAACCATGGATTTATATAACCCATGTCGTAAACGCACAGAACTTGCCTGTATTTACCAGTAATACCCACCAAGACCGCACTGTGTAAACGGGGGGGGGGGGGGGGGGGGGGGTTTATTCAATAAATTCCCAATGTGAATCCCCACTGGTAGAAATAACTGGAATAATGGAATACATCCTTTCTGGTAGAGAAGGTTACAGTACATTTAAAAAAGACTGTCTGTTTTTTCAGAAACATTTGCCTTGTTATAAAATATTATTTATTTACGTGTACATACCTACGATCAACCAAATGCATTTTGGCTGATCGATGACACACACGGCAAAATTTTGGGATAAATATGTATATCTAATAAATTTCAAATAAAAACATAGGGATACTTATTCGTTATTAACCTTTTCGTGTGCCTACAAGAAGTCGACTTTGGTCTCAAATTAAACACAATTATCGTTATTAGGTATTACAGAACCGACACAGCAAACCGGACTAAAAAATTATTCATTTGCTACATATATTACTTACTTGACTTAGTATATTTAAGAAACTGCAAAGAAAGGAAGTTCATTTTATTCTCTTTGGTCGATAATCGTCTTTATGATTTTTTCTCTATAGAAAAAAAGGTGGCAAACTTGTGAACAGTGCCTAATTACTTACACTTACCTATTTGTACTCTTTATATGACTCATAGATAACTCTAATCCACAGATCTGAGATTTTTTGGTACCGTAATGTTACTAAAGAGTTACCGAAGTTGCTCTAATGATCATCATACTGATGAGCAAGTCATAACTGCTGCAAAACCGACCAGAATGGGATAAATGAGTCCTCGAATGGAGGCTACGTACTGGAAAGCAGTCTCTGACGCTCTCCGCCCAGGTTTGCCAGTAGTGGCACAATAAAAAGTCGAAAATCGTGTGTCGTGGCAAATCTACGGAAGCTAAAAGTGGAAAGACATAGGTACTATTGGTATGGTAAAAAAATTCAAAAATCCATTCAAGTTTTGAAATACATACCTATATATTCAAATTTAATGGCACTACCATTCAGAATGCTAGGCTAATTTTATTATTGAATTCAATTACCAAAATTATTTTTCCACCTACTTTTAGTGATATAATAATAACCTATTATTATTATTATATTCTTATGGTAATGGTGCAATTAGCACATTCTGCCAATGTCAAGTTTTTGTAACAAACAATTTCAAAGTTCAAAAAGGTATCCTAATAACGTTCAATCCCGTCAAAGTCGCAGTCTGCAGTCGCTCAATAAAACGATAGTAGATTTACTGGGGACAGAAGAGGACTCTTAAGCACACGAAAAACGCAGTCCCATGCTTTCATTTGATTTTATTTTTTCCCAACACCACGCATGAAAAGCACTGAAGTTTATTAAACTAAGCATCATTATTAAAGCACAAGACTCCTGATACACAATTTTTACAATAACCAAACAAAAACTCAACTTCACTTCTCGAGTTCCCGCCAAAAAATCCTAATCTTTTTTTTGTCGCGCTTTTCCAGACTCAACTTTCATTTATCAGACTACCATCACCGCCGTTCCGTAGTCGTCGTAGCGTCACATCGCGTCGTGGGTCTCAAGTCGCCTACTGCTTACTGCTTTTATGATATCAATATGCCAATATTACCCGCGAACCAATTTCAGTACCCTTTTTGTGCAATATATTTAAAAAATAGTGGTATTCGCGCCTTTGATCACATGAAGGTGATTCTAGTGGAAACTATAGTGGATCTGAATAGAAAGTAGCTTATAGATATGGTTTTGATACGATTTTAATAAATATTTGAACATAGATGTCAAAATATATTCTAGAAAATATAAACAGTTGTCTATATTGTTGTCTTTGCCTCCCAACGTTATTAGAGGTTAACTATTAAAAAAGGTTATTGATTGCTCGATTGTAGAAGGTTACATCCGTGAGTAAATTTTTTAATGTAAAGTAACCTTTATTTCTATAGCAGTAGGATTTTATGACAATGACAACTCACGACCTTGAAAATCAAATACGCACGCACAGTGCACACGCCTTTCTTTCATGTGTAGTGGAATGACTGATTGACTACCATCGTTGGTATTGTGTATTTTATGAATGGAAATCATGGTGATTTAGTGGTTTATAATTAGTTTTAGTTAATAAATTAGTATTATAGATTTTACGTTGAAAGTTAATTTCGGAATAGTAAGAAAGCATGCCTTTGGCCAATACATCGGACCCCTGGCGAATGCAGAATGTCGGTGATAACACGGTATGTATAATTTGTGGATTTGTTTGCGTAGTATAAATAAACTGGTTATTACGAAGGATTTTCCCGTTGTAATTACTCATACATGTTAAAGGAAGGGCGCTGTGAACAGGTATATAGGCAAGGCAGTATTCCTCTTCAATATTCAATTCCCTTATCAAGTTTATTAAATACGATTAAATATTTTGTCTACACCAATCATATTCTCATATCATTATGGCGTTTTTCTAAAAATGTTAAAATATGTAATTTATGAATAATTTCTACCACACACTTTAAAAATCATTATATTGTTTCCATTGTGTATTATATCAAATAGTATGTTTAATGTACATCTTATTACGTATTCTGTAGACGTATGTTTATTACTTTTTTTATTGTTTAAAATAATAAATTTTATTTAATAGAAAGAACTGTTACCCATGGATATCTACAATACATGCCAACGTCAGGTCCAGAATCACAAACATTGTACACATCCAGATATACTGTCCACCTTGAAAGATTTAGGAATGGACTGTAGAATAGGAACAATATGAGAAGTTAAAATAAATAACAGTATAAACAATATTGTATACAGTACATAGTGTTAGTGTTTTAATTTTTAGCGTGGTACAACTGCACAGCCAGAAAAAAGTCTTCCAATGGTTGTGGAGAACTCAGGGGATTCTCGCCAAGCATCCACTGCAGAAAGCTTGGACTCTTCCGGAGAAATCACATGTGAAAGGGAAGTAGAAATCCAAGATGTCATCAAAGAGGGCCATGAGAAAGCAGATCCGTCACAGTTTGAATTGCTCAAAGTACTTGGTGAAGGTTCCTTTGGAAAAGTATTCTTAGTTCGAAAAGTTGTTGGTGCTGATGCGGGCACACTTTATGCCATGAAGGTATTTATTTATACTATCTTTATTATTTAACTAGCTTTAGGTACTTATTTAAATATCTGCTATATTATAATATTACAGCTTTACATCAACAGTAATTACCTATTTAATTTTGGGCACACTACACTATGCCATGAAGGTATTTATTTATACTATCTTTATTATTTAACTAGCTTTAGGTACTTATTTAAATATCTGCTGTATTATAATATTACAGCTTTACATCAATAGTAATTACCTATTTAATTTTTATCTTTTTATGTTATGGTCAAATTTTATACAAAAATTTTCCCAACATATTTTATGCACTTTCAGCAATGTACTAGTCTTGTTTTTTTATTTAGGGCATAGAATTTTGTTGTCTAGCTTAGAATTTATAATTTTATTAGAATTAATAAATAGTGAATCACCACATCCTTGTCCTGGCCCTGCCCCTTGACCAATGAGATCACAGTATGCTTTCTAATTTACACTGTGATCAGTGTTCTAAGGAGTGCTTCTCAGGAAATAAACTTTTTTTGTGTTTCATTTAAGTTTAAAAATGAATACCTCTCATTCCCCTGTTTGTAAAAATAAAAGGGAATGAAATGAAGAGAGACAAGTAATTAATTTACAATGTTTTAAGTACTTTAAGCAAAGTAATAGTAATAATATGAGTAAGCAAGTTATGATAGTGTATTGGAAGATACCGTTTATAAAACCATTAGAGAACAGAAGGAAACTAACACATTAAAATCACCCATGAAAAAAGAGCTTGGTTATCTCTGATTGACAACTTCGAGGAATTATATAAATGCACAATAAGGTGTGGGCTCAGATTACAAATTATATTGCTGCAAATAACAATACATTCAAATTAAATAATGTAAAAACTATTCTATGATGCAATAAGGTTAATAGGCACTATATAATACATTGAAGAAATGATGTAACCATGTAATAAAAGAAGAACAACATGTGTTAATTGGAGGACGTAATTGAACTTGTAGTGTAAAATCCTTTTATTGTAAACACCAAGGACACTTGTTAGAAATCTGACAAATATGTATGTATTATTTTTCAAATATTATGTTTAATAATATCTAAATTTTGTTTAATATGTTAATGTTAACTCAACTGTTACACCTTTACACTGCATGTGCATAGATCAATGACTCACTATATTCTAAATGCGAATGAACCATAGTTTTATCTTTCTGCCGCAATAAATGCTAATTGAAACCTAACAATATATGTACTGTAAATTGATCTTAAATGAGCACTTTGCTAACACATATGGTAGGTTATGTAAGTGTTCACATGTAAATATGTAAAATGTAAAAAATAAAGACCAAAGTAAATTGTTTTTGTCTTGTTGCTTTGTTATGTGTTATTATGTGACATAACATAACCATAACAAACCAACAAGATGGTTAAGTGTAGAACTGTCCTTGTCTGGGTTTCCCATTGTTTTAATTTTTCCATAGCCTTTGGGTTTTTAACATTTTAGATATTAAATAAAAATTTACTATTTAAGTATTTATTTTGTGATATTTTTTTCTAACTTTACAAATTTTTATTGTTAAAAGATCTTAAAAGATATATTGGAAATCATACCACATCATTGATAGGAAATTATCAATTGATATGTGCTTATAAATTTGCAGCGAAAATTCTTATTTTTAACAAATCCTATTCATATTTTTTGTTTCTAGGTACTTAAAAAGGCAACACTAAAAGTAAGAGACAGAGAGCGCACAAAAATGGAGAGAAATATATTAGTTGAAATGGGACATCCCTTTATTGTAAAATTGCATTATGCATTTCAAACTGCCGGTAAATTATACTTAATATTGGACTTTCTACGCGGCGGTGACCTATTTTCTCGGCTTAGTAAAGAGGTAATGACTAACAAATTATCTGGTACCACAGGCATTGGTGTCATTAATTGGAATAATAGTCATGTGTTCTCCACACATATTGAATTATTGTATTGATAAGTGCATGAAGATTTATTTTAATACACAAATATAGGAATATCATTAATAAATAATGCACAGTTAGGTATATTTTAATGGTTTGTATTTAAACGAGCAGCACAGAATACTAAATGGGCAGCAACTCCTGATCAACAAACATCCTATTTTTGAATAACTGAAGTAGATAATCGATTCAGTAGCTATTTTTTGCTAATCATTTAATCATTTCTCTATTTTAATTAGCAAATCACTACATTTATTTGTATAGTAAAAACCTACCGACATTCATGAATTTGTATAATCAATCCGGAAAATGTAAGATTTTTAAGTTCAATTAATTTCATAAATTTACATTCAGTTGATAAACAAAGAAATCTTTTATTTAAAAGCTTTTAATACTAGCATTTGCTAGTATACACAAATGACGTTATTTTTTATTCTGAGAAACTAGATAACATCAAATTAATTTGTACTTCTAGGTAATGTTTACAGAGGAGGATGTGAAATTTTACTTAGCCGAGCTAGCATTAGCATTACAACATGTACACAAATTAGGGATAATATACAGGGATCTCAAGCCAGAGAATATTTTGTTAGACGCAGATGGCCATATTGCACTTACTGACTTTGGATTATCTAAACTACCTCCGAGTAGCGACAAGGCATATAGTTTCTGCGGCACTGTGGAGTATATGGCGCCTGAAGTCGTTAACAGACGAGGCCATACATTTGCTGCCGATTGGTGGTCATTTGGGGTGCTTATGGTAAGAATTTACATAGAATATTGTATGTCTTAGTATATGTTAATTTGTACAATCAATTGGTACCAGTCTGCAATGTCCCACTGCAGGTCACAGGCCTCCCCTAATAGATAACTAGCGGATTTTGGACCATAATTCATTAGCCAGGCCCAATTAGTCCAGTAATATTAGGTATCATCTTCCCAAAATATCCCAGTTAGCTCAATTTTAGCATACACCTTTGTAATAGTGTTCTGAACAACATATAAAAAAATCGACTATTAGATATTGCCTTTGCGTTTTATGACATTTAAGGTCAAATTCAGAACATATGCTTTTTCGCGAAAATCTTGCTGTCTATAACTCTGAGGTCAATGGAAGGTTATTATAAAAATTTTAGATCTGAAAATTTTCTAGAAAATAGATTATTAATTTTTTTGTATGCTTTGTATTTTTTGATTTTACACACATAAAGTACCTATAAATTACTACTTTTTCGCGAAACTTCAGCCCTGTAAGTGTAAAATTGCGGTTTTTCCGGATTTTCTCCGTTGCTAATTATCTGATCGAGTCGTTCGACCTCTCATTTTATTCGTATTTTTATTCTCTACAAATCGTTTATTTAAAGCATTAAGATTGCTTCATTAGTTTCCATTTTATAAGAAAAAAAACTAAGAAAATCCCGATTTTTTGTTTACAAACGTTTATAGACATAAACAAATTATAGACATTATAGACAAATTAATAGACAACATTTCCGAGTGAAAAACATAACGGAATTCATCTACGGACTGTCCTTCATATGATGGCACAGTCGGTTTCCTACTAGGATTAATGTCACACAATTGCTAATACTTTGCTCTATTACTTGGCCTAAACCTCATTCGAGAGTGCTATCACCTATGCTATCACCGCTAATTCTGCTATTTTCTCTATCTGCTGTTTACGTACTAGAAATGTCACTTTATAATATAACACCTAGTAATAATTCCAAAAAGTTTTTATATTTTAAATTGTATAGTAATGTCTTATCTAGTACATTTACAGGTTTAATGATCAATCTCTATATTTATAAAATGCAATGTCTGTCTTTCCTTCTTTTTATCTATTCACTTAGATTATATACAGATAGTCTACATTTGGACTGCTTTGGACCTGCAAAAGTGCAATTGTTCCTGTGCAGTTAGCTAGCAGTCAGTAGAACGTCTGTTACAATTCTAACACAAGTAGTTAAGATGCAGTCTTAATGCCGTTGGACCAACTGCAATAGAACTGCATTCAAAGTTTTAATTTAATGCAGTTATGTAACTATCATATTATGTATGTTATTTCTTCCTGAAGGTATATGTAACACGTGAACGGACCCAAGGGCAAAAGGCTAGTTATTAATAATTCAAGTATATTATATACTTTCTCTGATTCTTAATTAGTAGTATTAAGTTGGAGGAAGGAAATTTGCTTTTAAATCACTTGTTTTGCGTAAGTACAGGAAATTTTAAACCTTATGTTATTTAACACATTTACTTTCCTTAATTTTTTTTATAATGTACTTACACATGTTCTAAACATTTTATCCTTTGAAAAAATAAATAATAAATAGACCCGTACTGCTGAGTTTTTACTTAAGTAAAAATTAAAGAAATATGTCACTAGATCGCATGTTCCAAAATTAAGAAAAATAAATAAGCGGTTCTTAATTTATGGTTGTAAGTCGATTTAGCGTCGCTAAATATAAGATAAGACGAGCGTGAGAAATCTTTTAGCGAATTATATAACTTACATTTCAGATGGACCTCATCTGATTTGTCTATATATATATTTTCAAACAAATTTATCATAAACTATCTTCGCTTTTTTCCGCAGTTTGAGATGTTGACTGGAAACCTACCTTTTCATGGTTCAACAAGACATGAAACAATGACTCAAATATTAAAAGCGAAACTCGGCATGCCGTCCAATTTGAGTGAAGAGGCGCAATCGTTACTTCGAGCTTTGTTTAAAAGAAATCCACAAAATAGGTAAGTTATTTAGAGACCACAGTCCATCAGTAATGTAATGATATGTCATAATATTCAACTATTTTTAGGACATTCTGTTTTTTTAATCTCTCGGGCTTTGGTAAAGCTCTCAACTTTCATTTGCCAGACTCCAGAATTCATGAAAATCACTTTTATTCTATTTGCAGGTTGGGTGCTGGCCCTAATGGTATTGAAGACATCAAGAACCATGAGTTCTTTGCTAGTATAGAATGGGATGCCTTATTAAAGAAAGAGGTACATTAATACAGAGTTCTCAAACATGCGAATGAACTAACGTGCCTCCATATTTTTATTTTTTATTTATTTATTTATAACCTGAGTAGGCTTTACGGTGCACACCGACTCGCACATTCAAGACCCCTTAAAGCTCCTGAAATCTTATCTGAAGCAGGGCTGGGCAAAATAAAACTGAGTATGCTCCCAAAATAGATTTAAAAAGTCAATCATAAAAAAATGTTCGATCTACTTTTTATACGTGCGAAAAACGCTGCTCTTAAAGGAGCCCTGCAGATTTACCGCCCACAGCTCTAGACATGCTTGATCCGGCATTGTCTTAAAAATAAAAAATGAAATATAAAATATTGTTACATTGACAAATAAGAGACATTACCTTAAAAACATAACAATTAATTTTAAAAAGTATCATGAATACATATGTTAATACAATAAATGTATATTAATTATTGTCACTCTGTGTAAAATACTTCCGCAGAACATTGGAATACTTTTGTGTTATGCAGATGAAGAAGAATACACCTTGTCAAAAAGAGAATTTCATATATGTCGGTAGACAACCTAAAGTTATATATTTTTGTCAATTCCAGAGTTAGCTTTTATTTGTTACATTTACATTATTTGTATCATCACTTGCTCTAGGTTACCAAATCACAAGCACACTTTGACATGCCACATTTGTATTAAAGGTCGATTAAGTCCCAGGGTAGCGAAGGAACAATAAAACTATGTTTTTACATATAAACTTCGTATATTTTTCCATAGAGCGTGGCAAGTTACAAATATTATCATGGTGATACAATTTAAATACATTAAATCACGAGTATGAAGCTTACGCAAAAGTTCGGCGGACGGCCAAACAGGCAAAGACGAAACGAACCCAAAAAGAGGTTGCTAGTGTCACCAATGGCATAAACTATAATATTAAATGTGTAAAGAGTAGAGCTAGATATACACTACCCACCAACTTGCGCACTGCAAGAATACATGGTATGGCGGTTCTCCAGTTTCCATACATCCTTTGCACATTGAGCTGTCCTTGGTACCTATAATAAAAGGGTTTTTGTTTAGTGGATAGTGAAGTACTTAACTATTCCGCGGGTAGCTTCAGCGGCAGAATAGTCCAGACATACCACGATAAAAATCCTTTTTGGGTTCTAATTATTTTATTCCACAAGAAGAACTCTGGAATTTACTAATAGGTAATTTTAACAACTAATACCAGTAAATATAATTAGACCTTGAGCAGCAAAATGTAGGATTTTTATAATATAAT
Organism: Sesia apiformis; assembly: GCA_914767545.1. Lineage (NCBI taxonomy): Eukaryota > Metazoa > Arthropoda > Insecta > Lepidoptera > Sesiidae > Sesia > Sesia apiformis. The sequence goes on from OU611958.1 coordinate 8,200,917, forward strand.
GACCACTTACCCCCAGGGACTCTTCAATGCGGATTTGTCTCGTAAATATGTCTATCTAATTATATAAATAATGGAACGGTTAACGCCGCCTGTAAGATTTCCCCAGCGAGTGATGGCCTCAAAGACAGTACCCCTCCCCACGTCGCAATGTTGGATTTCCGCATATGCTCGCGCAGAGAGTTCACGTCTATCATAGAACAATGCACCTTATAGCGTTGTTATAGAGCTCTTATTTGAAAAAAAAAAAAAAAACAATTCATGACGTTACAACGTAGTCAGCGTCGACAATTCGTACAGCTAAGCAAATTTTTTATGGAAAAGTGGCAGACGAGCGGACAATCCACCTGGTGGTAAGTGGATACTGTTGCCGATTGACATTCGCGATACATATCAACATCAATCCAGTCCAGAATAATATCGGCACGTCCTTCAATACCTTCGGAAATTTACAAATGGATATGTAGAATTGCTTGGAATAAGAAGTACGAGGGGTTTTCCTCATCACATTACACTTCCCATTCCTCCTCGGAGAATTGAGGTGGCATGGGGAGTAAACAGAATAATGGTATAAGATTTCTTTATTTCGTTATATTTATTCTTTACTCGGTGGAATGGGAGGGGATTCCTGTCCACTCCTTTTATAAGGATCAGGGAAAGTAGTGACACGACGGATCTCTTATTAGCGCTGAATAAATGCTAATAAACCTTTAAGACTAAGTTAGATGCTCATGAACGTTATAGTACTTATAGTTCAAGATTTAACCTTTAGTATTAAACCATTGAGGTTGTAAACCCAAATTTTAACGAAAGTTCTTAAGAATCGTTAATGCTGACGTAAGCGCCCGAGCGCTCATTTTTATAACACTACTTATACCATTCTACTCCTCACTCGATTGGATGGAAGGTTTATTATCCTTTTTTATTACTGATGGAGAGCTAATAATAACATGATTTAATATAACATAAGGCTTGTATACAAGCAGCGAAAGAATACTAGATGAGCAGCAAATTATGATCAACAAAACAAATTACGAAATGAATTTAATTGTCTCGCGGGACTTTCTTAATTGTCACCAGAGAGCCTACACTTAGGTGCCAACTACACGAGCGAGTCTCGTAGCGATATTGTCGCCCGTGTCGCTTATTGCAATAGTAACTATATGACTATCGCCGAGCGCGTCCATACACGGCGGATATCGCCATATGTCGATGCGCTTTTCGATAGCCATACAGTTACTATGGAACTTAATGGCACGGTCGACAATATCGCCGCGAGAGACTCGTTCATGTACTTGCAGCTAACCCACCTTTATATTTGGTGCCATATATTTGCTGTTCATTCAGTATTTTCTGTTGCTCGTTTAAGTAGATATTTCTATTAATAGTGTTGTTTGTTTTGTAGGTGGTGCCGCCGTTCAGGCCTGCGGTGTCGCGGGCGGACGACGCGTTCTACTTCGACTCGGAGTTCACGTGTCGGACACCGCGGGACTCCCCGGGGGTGCCCGCTTCTGCTAACGCACACGAGTTATTCAGGTATGTTATACAATGCAACAGCCCTTTCAGTATCCACTGCTGGACATGGGCCTCCTCTTGCACATCGTCCTGTGCATGAGGGATGTATGGCTTCAAAAGCCACGCTGGCCAAGCGGGTTAGTGAGTCCACTCTTTTAGAGGTGATGTAGTTCCTCAAGATTTGTGGTAGCCGCTTTATTATCCCTTAGTCGGCTTTTATGACATGTTTGGTAAGCGATGAGGTAATGCTAGTCTATGTATAGACGGCCGACACCACACGACATATTACAATATTCTATAAATATTGTGCGTATTATTTTTATGTTTTATATGATTACATAATTAAATTACATGTAATACTGAAAATCAGAACGGAAAATCGAATGTATTAATGACGTCGCTAACACAGTAGAACTATTATAACATACTGTTACATTATAGAGTAGCGATAGCTCCCCACCTCAGATGTTCTCAAGCATATATACTTAATTTCGTAATGAACTTGAAAATATTCATTATGGATTTTTTCTTGACTTATGATCTAGCTAGTACATAGTTCCTACAAGGTCGCAACAACATAATTGCGGAAGAGGCAATGTTAATACTAATGCAATGTTATGACTAGGGTTGTACAAAATATTCGTTTCTACTTTTGCAACAATTTTTGAAAATATGAACTTTCGCTTTTGCAATATTTTATCTTTTTATAAGTACTTTTGTTCTATCACTGACTCTATTTTCGCGGATTCTGGAACACACACGTAGGACGAACGCACGTCAATATTTGCTGGTGGCTCGCACGATGTTGAGACTTCTGTCTAACGTTATTATCCTTCACTCCCATACGCACGAGACAGCGTATTCATTATATAGATATTATTTATCGATTTCGCTACACACTCTACAATGACTATTGTATTATAGCTACTATAACTATGAGCTTTGCGTTAGATGTGTAATAATAATAATAATAATAAATACTCTTTATTGCTTGTAAATGGTTATTTCATGTGCACACATCATAAATGACAGAATACAATAGGCGATTCTATCGCTAAGGTGATCTCTTCCGGGCAACGTATTAGTACTTAGAATTTAAGAGCATAGAACATAGTCGATAACTGTATACGAGTACTATATCTAAAATTAATGTAACAATAAACTGCTATAATCGGTTCTTCAAGAAAACTCTGAATAGGATTTTGCAAGGTCGGCGACGCACCCGCATACCCCCTGGTGTTGCAGGTGTCCATGGGCGGCGGTAACACTTACCATCACGTGGGAACGTCGACCGCTTGCTCGTCCGCCTACTACATTATAAAAAAAAACACTAGGCAACAAGTTGCCTGATATAAAAAACTTATTTGTGTTAAAGAATATTTAAGTTTGGGTGATTTCTATATCACCAGCTATCACTTTATGCAATGGCTCCTAATGAAAATATAATATAGATTTCTGTGACTTAAGTTGCTATTAGTTTTGCAATTTATTAAAGATATTCACAATCACTCAGTCTTGTGTGACGTGTTTCAAGTACCGAGTGAGACTTATCGGAGCTTATATGCCAACATTTGTCTTTTTTGTCTGATTTAGGCATAACCACGCTGTCTTGTATGACATGTTTCAGGAGCGAGTAAAACTAGTCAGAGCTTATGTGCAAATATTTAATATTTTTGTCTGATGTTGGTATATGTTGCAATCTCCTTGGGCGACAGTGATCAAGCAAATTTTTTGTTTGTTTGCCATCTTTCTTAAAAAAGTGTTATGAAGTTAATATTTTTGTGATGATAAGTCTAGGAGTGTGACATATATGACGTAATATGTAAGAAAACATAATTATCTACGCTATCTGTATAATAATGATAAGGTAATCGCGTAGTACAATAATGTCCCTACTAGATACAGTATTTACTCCCATACCATAAACACTAACACAAAGTTATGATGCGAAAAATTTTCTATCAGATAAATCCTAAGTGCAAAGGATTTATTTGATAGGAAATTTTTCGCTAGGGCTATTTAATATTTTCGCAGAAATTTTAACTAAGTATACTAATTTTAATCAAAATAAAAAACTTTAAGACCTTTTTTAATAAAACCAAATATAATAAAACTGAAATATTCTATAAAAGCCGTTTAAACAAATCAGTATGTATATTAGTTAACAATACTGTGATTTATTTTTATTTCTATGGAAAGAAGGCGGCAGACGAGCATACAGTTCACTTGGTGGTAAGTGAATACTGTTGCCCTGCGATATCCGCGATACATGCCACCATTAGTCAAACATGACAAACATTAACACGTCCTACCTTTGGAGATTTTGAAATGTATTTGGGTTAGGAAAATAGGGAGGGATAGGATAGGAGTGTTGTAAACACTAACATCTACGTTAATAGTAAAGCATGTCTTATGAGTGAGTTTCCAGTAATGTTCTAAAACGACCATACGGTCTAAAAGTCGGCCTCCTTTCCAACCCCTTTAGAAGATCACCATTAACCACCAACTGAAACGTAATCTACTTGGAAAGTTACTTGTAACAATGATATACAAAACTATACTGAACAATATTATTTAAACACAATTATTTTAACACTGAACATTATGGGGGAGGCCTATGTCCAGCAGTGGACGTCCAAGGGCTGAGAAAGAAAAGAAAGAAGAAAAGAACATTATTATTTAACACCGACATTCGTGATATCTTCCCTCTTTATCTATTTTCCCCACCTCTACTCAACTAGTATTTCTATGAGCGTAAAAAAAGAGTTATGTATTGTCTTATCAGACAAATACCCTTCGATATTTTTATCGATAAAGCATTTAATAAACAATTTACATAATAAGGGTTATTTAAAGTAAAACTTACACTATGTGATGGGAATGAGCTCTGGCATTTATATCTCACTCACTACGGAAACACGTACGTACCTACTTAAATAATCATACAGTACTCAAAAACGTGAAAAAGCCACCGTACCTCATCGTCTACTTTCGTTTCTTAGTCCCCTTTTCGCAATTACATGAATCGTAATTAGATGCTTTTAAGACTATACGAGCAGATCGCGATCAATTACGAATATTTATATAGAGCAGTTATAGGTTTATAACATAAACTAGGTTTCGGCGGCGCCCCCCGGGCGCCGGCCTCCCCCTAATGGCGGGGGACGCTCCGGGCTTCGCCCTGCGCGGAGCTCGGCCTTCGGCCTCGCTTAAATTACACACTGAGAGAGATCGCTGTAGTCGATGTTGTGCGGGACCTGCATAAGAATTCCAAATCCCTAATCAGCCTCCCCCGAACCCCTCAGATATCAATTTTCATCCGGATCGGATGAATTCGAAAAAAGGCCGCCATCTTGGATTCGCCATCGTGAAAAAAATTTTTACCTCAATATAAAGACATCGTCGTGATAAACAATATTAGTTTGAGCACCGATCCGATATGTCTACCCGTTTCAGAGATGTCTTCCGAAGAATTTTGTGTGGCGGCCATCTTGGAAATAACCTCAAATCCTTAATCAGGGTCCCCTGAACCCCCCAGATATCAATTTTCATCCAGATCGGACAACTTGAAACTTTGGTGGTGCGGTAGTCCGGTCGCTCCGGGCTTCGCCCTACGCGGATCTCGGCCTGCGGCCTCGTTAGACGCAGCTCGGCCTTCGGCCTCGCGAAAGTTACACAGGGTGCGCGGCTGGTGGTGCCGTAGTCCGGTCGCTCCGGGCTTCGCCCTACGCGGATCTGGGCCTGCGGCCTCGTTAGACGCAGCTCGGCCTTCGGCCTCGCGTAAGTTACACAGAGTACGCGGCTGGTGGTGCGGTAGTCCGGTCGCTCCGAGCTTCGCTCTACGCGGATCTCGGCCTGCGGCCTCGTTAGACGCAGCTCGGCCTTCGGCCTCGCGTAAGTTACACATCGTGCACGGCGGCTGGTGGTGCCGTAGTCCGGTCGCTCCGGGCTTCGCCCTACGCGGATCTCGGCCTACGGCCTCGTTAGACGCAGCTCGGCCTTCGGCCTCGCGTAAGTTACACGGTGATCAAATTCGGACGCTCCGGGCTTCGCCCTACGCGGAGCTCGGCCTGCGGCCTCGCTGTATAGCCGCCATCTTCAAAAAGGGTGGAAAATAAATAATAATCCCAAATCCTTAGTCAGGATCCCCTGAACCCCCCAGATATCGATTTTTATCCGAATCGGATGAATTTGGAAAAAGGCCACCATCTTGGATTCGCCATCTTGAAAAAAATTCTCCCCTCAGTAGAAAGAAATCGTCATGATAAATGATATTAGATTGAGCACCAATCCGATATCTCAAACCGTTTCGGAGCTGTCGCTGAGAGAATTTCGTATGGCGGCCATCTTGGAAAATTTCGGCACCTACCCTAAATCCTCAAATTTCCTTCTCGATTTTCCACCTCGAAACACATTCAGTCAGAAATTTTTAAATTTCCGCCATTTTGTGTCCGCCATCTTGGATTTTTTTTTCCGCCTAATTTCCCCATAGACCAAAGTTTCCAACGAGGGGGAATTCCACCCCGCGTCCCTCGCCCAAATGGAGCTACCGCCTCGGAAATGCCCTCGGACCCCAAAATCGAAATTTCCACTTTGTATGGCAGCCATCTTGAAAAATGGCGGAATAAAAAAAAAGTTTCAAAATCCCGAATCGGGGTCCCCTGAACTCCCCGGGTATTAAATTTCATCCCGATCGGAGGAATTTTAAAAATGGCCGCCATCTTGGATTCGCCAATTTGGAAAAAAAAATTGGTCCAGTGGAAGGACATCGACTTGCCCCACCACATTAGTTCGAGCCCCGATCCGATATCTCCGACCGTTCGGGAGCGACGGTCGAAATAATTTTGTATGGCGGCCATCTTGAATCCGCCATTTTGAATTTTCATCGCGCTCTCGTCAAAGTGCCGGCGGTTCTCTATGACATTCGGTCGAGCACCATGTGACTATCTCTCACCGTTCAGGCGGGCCGTCGACCGTCGAGCTGAAGGTCCACCGGATGAGGACGGGCCCGCTCCCGGTGCAAGTCCCGGGCGAGCTCGGCCTGCGGCCTCGCCCGCGCCGCTCGGCCTCCGGCCTCGCGGAACTTACGGCCGATCGAAATTTGAAATTTCAATTGACGGCCGCCATCTTGGAAACGGCGGAATCGAAAAACCGACCCGAAATTCTCAATCGGGGCCCCCGCGACCCCCCGGGTGCCGATTTCCACCCCCCTCAGACAAACTTGAAAATCGGCCGCCATCTTGAATCCGCCATTTTGAAAAACTTTTTTGACCACGAAAAAGCTTACACCTTCCTGAATGACATTTGGTCGAGCACATCCCACTTACCTCTTACCGTTTCAAAAATACGAGCGATTTCATTTTGTATGGAGGCGACGCTGGACGTTCGAAATTCAAATTTTCGCGACGCCCGCTGGCATCTGCCTGCAGTTCTCTATGACATTCGGTCGAGCACCCCCCGCGTAGCTGTTACCGTTGGGTCTGGCCGTTCTAATTTTTCATCAGGTATGGTCAACTCGAAGAAGTCGGATTTTTCTCGAGGTCACTGGACCCGTCGGCGTACTTCCTCATTCAAAGTTTCTCACCTGGGTGGTGGGAACCGGGAGATCGAGATGTCAGTGAGTGAGTCAGTGGTAATCGAGCTTTATATATATACGGAACTAGGTTTCGGCGGCGCCCCCCGGGCGCCGGCCTCCCCCTAATGGGGGGGGACGCTCCGGGCTTCGCCCTGCGCGGAGCTCGGCCTTCGGCCTCGCGTAAATTACACGCTGAGAGAGATCGCTGTAGTTGATGTTGTGCGGGATCTGCATAAGAATTCCAAATCCCTAACCAGCCTCCCCCGAACCCCCCGGATATCAATTTTCATCCGGATCGGACGAATTCGAAAAATGGCCGCCATCTTGGATTCGCCATCTCAAAAAAATTTTTACCTCAATAGAAAAAGATCGTCATGATAAACAATATTAGTTTGAGCACCGATCCGATATGTCTACCCGTTTCGGAGATGTCTTCCGAAGAATTTTGTGTGGCGGCCATCTTGGAAATAACCATAAATCCTTAATCAGGCTCCCCTGAACCCCCCAGATATCAATTTTCATCCAGATCGGAGAACTTGAAATTTTGGTGGTGCGGTGGTCCGGTCGCTCCGGGCTTCGCCCTACGCGGATCTCGGCCTGCGGCCTCGTCAGACGCAGCTCGGCCTACGGCCTCGCGTAAGTTACACAGAGTACGCGGCTGGTGGTGCGGTAGTCCGGTCGCTCCGAGCTTCGCTCTACGCGGATCTCGGCCTACGGCCTCGTCAGACGCAGCTCGGCCTACGGCCTCGCGTAAGTTACACAGAGTACGCGGCTGGTGGTGCGGTAGTCCGGTCGCTCCGAGCTTCGCTCTACGCGGATCTCGGCCTGCGGCCTCGTCAGACGCAGCTCGGCCTACGGCCTCGCGTAAGTTACACATCGTGCGCGGCGGCTGGTGGTGCCGTAGTCCGGTCGCTCCGGGCTTCGCCCTACGCGGATCTCGGCCTGCGGCCTCGTCAGACGCAGCTCGGCCTTCGGCCTCGCGTAAGTTACACGGTGATCGAATTCGGACGCTCCGGGCTTCGCCCTACGCGGAGCTCGGCCTGCGGCCTCGCTGTATAGCCGCCATCTTCAAAAAGGGTTGAATATAAATAATAATTCCAAATCCTTAGTCAGGATCCCCTAAACCCCCCAGATATCGATTTTTATCCGAATCGGATGAATTTGGAAAAATAGCCGCCATCTTGGATTCGCCATCTTGAAAAAAAATTTTCCCCTCAGTGGAATGAAATCGTCATGATAAACAATATTAGTTTGAGCACCAACCCGATATCTCTAACCGTTTCGGAGCCGTCGCTGAGAGAATTTCGTATGGCGGCCATCTTGGAAAATTTCGGCACCTACCCTAAATCCTCAAATTTCCTCCTCGATTTTCCACCTCGAAACACATTCGCTCAGAAATTTCTAAATTTCCCAAGGTTTTTTTTAAATTTCCGCCATTTGGTGTCCGCCATCTTGGATTTTTTTTTCCGCCTAATTTCCCCATAGACCAGAGTTTCCAACGAGGGGAAATTCCACCTCGCGTCCCTCGCCCGATTCGAGCTACCGCCTCGGAAATGCCCTCGGACCCCCAAATCGAAATTTCCACTTTGTATGGCAGCCATCTTGAAAAATGGCGGAATTAAAAAAATGTTCCAAAATCCCGAATCGGGGTCCCCTGAACTCCCCGGGTATTAAATTTCATCCCGATCGGAGGAATTTTAAAAATGGCCGCCATCTTGGATTCGCCATCTTGGAAAAAAAAATTGGTCCAGTGGAAGGACATCGACTCGCCCCACCACATTAGTTCGAGCCCCGATCCGATATCTCCGACCGTTCGGGAGCGACGGTCGAAATAAATTTGTATGGCGGCCATCTTGAATCCGCCATTTTGAATTTTCATCGCGCTCTCGTCAAAGTGCCGGCGGTTCTCTATGACATTCGGTCGAGCACCACGTGACTATCTCTCACCGTTCGGGCAGGCCGTCGACCGTCGAGCTGAAGGTCCACCGGACGAGCACGGGCCCGCTCCCGGTGCAAGTCCCGGGCGAGCTCGGCCTGCGGCCTCGCCCGCGCCGCTCGGCCTCCGGCCTCGCGGGAGTTATGGGCGATCGAAATTTGAAATTTCAATTGACGGCCGCCATCTTGGAAAGGGCGGGATCGAAAAACCGACCCGAAATTCTCAATCGGGGCCCCCGCGACCCCCCGGGTGCCGATTTCCACCCCCCTCGGACCAACTTGAAAATCGGCCGCCATCTTGAATTCGCCATTTTGAAAAAAATTTGCAACCACGAGAAAGCTTACACCTTCCTGAATGACATTTGGTCGAGCACATCCCACTTACCTCTTACCGTTTCAAAAATACGAGCGATTTCATTTTGTATGGAGGCGACGCTGGACGTTCGAAATTCAAATTTTCGCGACGCCCGCTGGCATCTGCTGGCAGTTCCCTATGACATTTGGTCGAGCACCCCCCGCGCAGGTGTTACCGTTGGGTCTGGCCGTTCTAATTTTTCATCAGGTATGGTCAACTCGAAGAAGTCGGATTTTTCTGGTGCTCACCGACCCCGAGGGTTCACTTTCTGATTCAAAGTTTCTCACCTGGGTAGTGGGAACCGGGAGAACAATTATGTCAGTGAGTCAGTCAGTGAGTGAGTGGTAATCGAGCTTTATATATATACGGAATAATACGGAATAATACGGAATAATAAATAAATAAATAAATAAATAAATAATAACTAGGTTTCGGCGGCGCCCCCCGGGCGCCGGCCTCCCCCTAATGGGGGGGACGTTCCGGGCTTCGCCCTGCGCGGAGCTCGGCCTGCGGCCTCGCTTAAGTTACACACTGAGAGAGATCGCTGTAGTTGATGTTGTGCGGGATCTGCATAAGAATTCCAAATCCCTAACCAGCCTCCCCCGAACCCCCCGGATATCAATTTTCATCCGGATCGGATGAATTCGAAAAATGGCCGCCATCTTGGATACGCATTCTTAAAAAAATTTTTACCTCAATAGAAAAAGATCGTCATGATAAACAATATTAGTTTGAGCACCGATCCGATATGTCTACCCGTTTCGGAGATGTCTTCCGAAGAATTTTGTGTGGCGGCCATCTTGGAAATAACCATAAATCCTTAATCAGGCTCCCCTGAACCCCCCAGATATCAATTTTCATCCAGATCGGACAACTTGAAATTTTGGTGGTGCGGTAGTCCGGTCGCTCCGGGCTTCGCCCTACGCGGATCTCGGCCTGCGGCCTCGTTAGACGCAGCTCGGCCTTCGGCCTCGCGTAAGTTACACAGAGTACGCGGCTGGTGGTGCGGTAGTCCGGTCGCTCCGAGCTTCGCTCTACGCGGATCTCGGCCTGCGGCCTCGTTAGACGCAGCTCGGCCTACGGCCTCGCGTAAGTTACACATCGTGCGCGGCGGCTGGTGGTGCCGTAGTCCGGTCGCTCCGGGCTTCGCCCTACGCGGATCTCGGCCTGCGGCCTCGTCAGACGCAGCTCGGCCTTCGGCCTCGCGTAAGTTACACAGTGATCGAATTCGGACGCTCCGGGCTTCGCCCTGCGCGGAGCTCGGCCTTCGGCCTCGCGTAAATTACACACTGAGAGAGATCGCTGTAGTCGATGTTGTGCGGGACCTGCATAAGAATTCCAAATCCCTAACCAGCCTCCCCCGAACCCCCCGGATATCAATTTTCATCCGGATCGGACGAATTCGAAAAATGGCCGCCATCTTGGATTCGCCATCTTAAAAAAATTTTTACCTCAATAGAAAAAGATCGTCATGATAAACAATATTAGTTTGAGCACCGATCCGATATGTCTACCCGTTTCGAAGGTGTTGACAGAAGAATTTTGTGTGGTAGCCATCTTGGAAATAACCATAAATTCTCAATCAGGGTCTCCCGAACCCACCAGATATCAATTTTCATCCGGATCGGACAACTTGAAATTTTGGTGGTGCGGTAGTCCGGTCGCTCCGGGCTTCGCCCTACGCGGATCTCGGCCTGCGGCCTCGTTAGACGCAGCTCGGCCTTCGGCCTCGCGTAAGTTACACAGAGTACGCGGCTGGTGGTGCGGTAGTCCGGTCGCTCCGAGCTTCGCTCTACGCGGATCTCGGCCTGCGGCCTCGTCAGACGCAGCTCGGCCTACGGCCTCGCGTAAGTTACACAGAGTACGCGGCTGGTGGTGCGGTAGTCCGGTCGCTCCGAGCTTCGCTCTACGCGGATCTCGGCCTGCGGCCTCGTTAGACGCAGCTCGGCCTACGGCCTCGCGTAAGTTACACAGTGATCGAATTCGGACGCTCCGGGCTTCGCCCTACGCGGAGCTCGGCCTGCGGCCTCGCTGTATAGCCGCCATCTTCAAAAAGGGTTGAATATAAATAATAATTCCAAATCCTTAGTCAGGATCCCCTAAACCCCCCAGATATCGATTTTTATCCGAATCGGATGAATTTGGAAAAATAGCCGCCATCTTGGATTCGCCATCTTGAAAAAAAATTTTCCCCTCAGTGGAATGAAATGGTCATGATAAACAATATTAGTTTGAACACCAATCCGATAGGTCTACCCGTTTCGGAGCTGTCGTCCAAAGAATTTTGTATGGCGGCCATCTTGGAAAATTTTGGCACCCACCCTAAATTCCCAATCGGAACCCTCCGGAAGCCAATTTCCTTCTCATTCACTCAGAAATTTTTAAATTTCCCAAAGTTTTTTCTAAATTTCCGCCATTTCGTGTCCGCCATCTTGGATTTTTTTTTTCCGCCTAATTTCCCCATAGACCAGAGTTTCCAACGAGGGGAAATTCCACCCCGCGTCCCTCGCCCGATTCGAGCTACCGCCTCGGAAATGCCCTCGGACCCCAAAATCGAAATTTCCACTTTGTATGGCAGCCATCTTGAAAAATGGCGGAATTAAAAAAATGTTCCAAAATCCCGAATCGGGGTCCCCTGAACTCCCCGGGTATGAAATTTCATCCCGATCGGAGGAATTTTAAAAATGGCCGCCATCTTGGATTCGCCATCTTGGAAAAAAAAATTGGTCCAGTGGAAGGACATCGACTCGCCCCACCACATTAGTTCGAGCCCCGATCCGATATCTCCGACCGTTCGGGAGCGACGGTCGAAATAAATTTGTATGGCGGCCATCTTGAATCGGCCATTTTGAATTTTCATCGCGCTCTCGTCAAAGTGCCGGCGGTTCTCTATGACATTCGGTCGAGCACCAGGTGACTATCTCTCACCGTTCGGGCAGGCCGTCGACCGTCGAGCTGAAGGTCCACCGGACGAGGACGGGCCCGCTCCCGGTGCAAGTCCCGGGCGAGCTCGGCCTGCGGCCTCGCCCGCGCCGCTCGGCCTCCGGCCTCGCGGGAGTTACGGCCGATCGAAATTTGAAATTTCAATTGACGGCCGCCATCTTGGAAACGGCGGAATCGAGAAACCGACCCGAAATTCTCAATCGGGGCCCCCGCGACCCCCCGGGTGCCGATTTCCACCCCCCTCGGACCAACTTGAAAATCGGCCGCCATCTTGAATCGGCCATTTTGAAAAAAATTTGCAACCACGAAAAAGCTTACACCTTCCTCAATGACATTTGGTCGAGCACCCCCGACTTACCTCTTACCGTTTCAAAAATACGAGCGATTTCATTTTGTATGGAGGCGACGCTCGACGTTCGAAATTCAAATTTTCGCGACGCCCGCTGGCATTTGCCTGCAGTTCTCTATGACATTTGGTCGAGCACCCCCCGCGTAGCTGTTACCGTTGGGTCTGGCCGTTCTAATTTTTCATCAGGTATGGTCAACTCGAAGAAGTCGGATTTTTCTGGTGCTCACCGACCCCGAGGGTTTACTTTCTAATTCAAAGTTTCTCACCCACCGGGGGGGAACCGGGAGATCAATTATGTCAGTCAGTCAGTGAGTCAGTGGTAATCCAGCTTTATATAGTATAGTACGTACGTACGATTTTTTTAACAGAAATAAAATAGTCATTTTAAGATTTGTGAGATGGACTCTGCCCGTATATATATTTTTTTCACTAGCGACGACAATATAAGCGACTTAGCGATTTTACTAAACAGTCTTTCAACGCGGTCTTAGATTCGCACCAACTGACAACACCGTTGTCATGTTACCAGTGTCGTCGCAGACTATGCGCGACTTAGTCTGCAACGCTGTCGGCCGTCATGCTATCAAGACTGTCTAGAATAGTCTAGCTAGATATTACGTTAATAAATCGGGTCGTAAATGGAAACATTCAAAACTGTGTAGATCATCCCGAATAGAACCCGCATAAAAGGCAACTTGTACATAAATCTATTTCAAAAGAAGTTATGTCCACCGTGAGACTCATTGAGAAGACACGTGTTTTCTCTAAAAAATTCTGTCATCTGTTCGATACATTTTATTTTACCGAATACTGTTTTATTGCATCAAATAATTGTCGCCGAAAATTCTATAAGATTTTTCATTTATTTAGTATAGGTTCGTGAATAAACGAAGAGACCGATGTCTCGCCTCATTACGCGATGGCTTTCTCATATTCTACTCGAGTAAATATCTACTGTACCAACATTGTTTTTATCAATTTCCATATAAAAACTAAGTCCGTATGTGATGTATTATTTTAAAGACATATATTGTGTGATATTATCCCATCTTTAAGTAAACTCTTTAAGTATTTAAGTATTTTTTTATTATGTACGAGGGCGGAGTGATAAGTCTGGTAAAAATGAAAAATGAGTCAACTTTATTTAAAAATTATGATTTATTTTTCAACGTAGTTTCCTTCTAACTCAATGCACTTCATCCAGCGTTTCTCTAGCTTTTTGATCCCTTCCATAAAATACGACTTAGGCAACCCTTTGAAATAGGCATTGGATTCGTGTATGATCTCCTCGTTGAAGCTAAATCTTTTCCCACCGAGCCATTTTTTAAAATTCGGAAACAGAAAATAGTCGCAATGGGCTAAATCTGGCGAATATGGTGGGTGAGATAGCAACTCATATCGCAACTCATGGATTTTGGCCATGGCAATCGCGCAGGTGTGCACTCGTGCGTTGTCTTGGTGGAAGAGGATTTTCTTCTTAGCCAAATGCGGTCGTTTGTCAGGTAAAATTTTGTTAAATTGGTCCAATAAATTGGCATAATATTCGCCATTAATCGTTTTACCCTTCTCTAGGTAGTCAATATGGGTTACCCCACGTGCATCCCAAAATACTGTAGCCATCACTTTATTGGCCGATAAAACTGCTTTGGCCTTCTTCGGAGCTGGTTCGCCCGTAGCAATCCACTGTTTCGATTGTTGCTTGGTTTCTGGTGTATGGTGGTGGATCCATGTTTCGTCTACCGTTATAAAACGACGCAAAAAATCAGTTTTATCCCGTTGAAACAACGCCAAACCTGCCTCCGAAGTGGTAACTCGCATGCGTTTTTGATCAACAGTCAGTAAACGCGGCACCCATCGCGCGGAGAGCTTCTTCATATCTAAATGTTGGTGTAAGATATTGCGCACACGTTCGTCTGAGATGCCTACTATCTCGACTATCTCGCTCACATTTACTCTTCGGTCGTTCAACACTATGTCATGGATTTTAGCGATCATCTCTGGAGTAGTGACCTCAACTGGGCGTCCTGGGCGTTCAGCATCACTTGTGCTTGTACGACCACACCGAAAATCCGTAAACCACTTATGAACCAATTTAATCGACGGAGCAGAGTCCCCATAATAGTTATCAAGTCTTTGTTTCGTTTCCGTAATAAGTTTTTTGCGCAAAAAATAATGTTTAATCAACACACGAAATTCACTTTTCTCCATCTTTGCGAAAATGCGTTTAATTGTTTTTATTTAATGGCTGTTAAAAAAAAACTAACCGGCGGTACTGGCTGAAATTTTTAATTTAGTCCTTCAAAAGAGTTGTGAACAAGGAGGTTTCATGTAATTTGCGATAATTTTATTCCAAAATAGATTTTTACCAGACTTATCACTCCGCCCTCGTATCATAAAGATATAAACTTTTTGTTATTAACTTCTTCTGTTTGCGACGTTATTAAGCAATGTTTTGTGCACATGTATGCCAAGGAATCTGCTTGCTTGAGGAATACTCGAGGATCTGTCACAGACAGTGTCAGTGACAATGTCTTTGATTTGTGTAAGGCGCCAAGTACACGAGCGAGTCTCTCTAATCTACACGGCCGATATCCTCGTCCGTGTAGATTGGCCGGCGATGGCTCATATAGTTACTATTAAAATTAATGACATGGGCTGGCATATCGCCGCGACAGACTCGGTTGTGTAGTTGGCGCCTAAAACAATGATCAACCGATCGTTCGCACAATTACAAACTTGTTTTGCATTCTTAAATGAGTTATTATGGTGATGTTAAAGTTCATTTTCATTGCTCTAACCTAATGAATAGATTTGTCCTATAACGTGTTACGTTATATTTGCAGTTTGCGCTACGTAATCGCTTATTGAATATCCAAGTTGATACTGAGCTGCATATGAGTTTGTATTTGTGCTAACGCTCGATTGGGCGTCACTATAAACGTACGGCTATTATAACGTATTTATTTATATTGCAGGGGCTTCAGTTTCGTAGCTCCGTGCCTACTAAATGATGACAATAATAAAACTCTAACGAATCAGAATCAGACCAACACAGCACAGAACAACGCAACTAAGACTTCCACGGAGGAGTTTTGGGCAGGTTTCGTTAATAGGAACAATTTCTTTGATGAATACAGGTTGGTAAAAATATCCTTTCAATTCCCCTATTATTTTATAGCGACCAGCCAAAGTTGTAATATAATTTTAAATTGTTGACTGATCTCATAGTTTTATCCACCTCATTAATATATATCATCAATTATTATGTATCAAGTATTAAGGGCTCCTATTGAGTAAATTTACGAAACGTAATCTTATAAATAAATGTTGTCAAATGTGTGTGTTTCTTTTAGAACGCAAGGTCATGATTTTCTTATAAAATGATGTTTGTTTAAAAAATAAGACAAGTAAGGAAAAACACACTTCACATAGACGTAAGAGAGCAAAATTGTCATAAGTAACCCAAACATAACTATCAATATTAAATAATGTGAATGAGTAAAAAAAACTGCATCAAATTGTATATCTTATATAATACATAATCCAATGAATTATATAATACATCAAAACGTATATTTTTTAATATGGGTAATATCGACAATATTATATTGTACTAGTTTCAAGGGTATCGATACGCCGTCGGTAAAACAGACACATAATTGCGTCAATGTCACTCACTACTGTTCGCGACACGTCGACTTGGCAATTTATTAGTGAAGGGACAGTGAGAACTGTAGTAATCGATATTTTTAAATTAAAAAAATAAAATATTTATATAAAATAATTACATATTGTAAATGTTTATTTTGTTAACATTATAACTTGATTGATTACATTTTATTTGTAGCGCTCGATTATCATTATATTGGTAGTATCATTATATTGGTAGGAATTATTTTTGCATTCCGATTCACAATTCTGTAATACTTTTCTAGCTAATTCCTGTGCTTGACTCAAACAAACAATTGTTTAAAATACATTTTAAGCATTATATTTTAAACATTTACATTGTAATCTGACGTATTTTCTCCACCGAGGAATCTGTATCTGAACCACCCGGAGAAGTCATTATACTCGCAGTTTATATAACTTAAAAAGGTTTTATTATTGATGCGAATTGAATGTGCAAAAAGGTTATCGATAGGAAACTCCCGATAGGAAACCAACCCAAGTTTCATCCCCAGTGACAATTCGACTCAACATTCCATCCTGGTCTTCTTCACAGAGGTTCAAAAACGCACGCGCACACTCAGCGCGCTGTTGTTTTTGCGGCGGCGTGAACATTCTCGGTACCCATCTTGCGCTGACCTTAGTCATGCCGAGGTGGTCATGAAGAATTTTAAAAATGGTTGTATCGGATACTCCAACCATGGTTGCAAATTGTTTTTTCTTCAAACGAGCATCTTCCAGTATAAATTTTTCGGCTTTTTAAATAAGTTCTGATGTGGTCACCTCGTGGCGGCCGCCCAGGTCGTGGATCGTCTTTAAGTGAATCCCTGCCTTGCTTAAAGAGACTATACCACTTGTAAACCTTGTTTTTTCCTGGGCAAGAGTAAATTTCCAACATCTCTTTCAAAATGGTTGGAGCAGATAATGTCACTCAGTACGATAGGGTTTAAGATAGACTCCACACCCCCTCCAATCCTACCATTCTGCGAACTTAAAAACACCCTCGTAGCTTTAGGTTTCAATTATTTATAATATTTACTGATTTTAATCCATAATAATTGATTAACGCATTCTTCTCTGAACAAGACAGATGTGACTTGTAAAAAAATGTCATTTTAAACATACATATATGTATAATAATAACAACAGCCTCACGCACTGAAAATCGGAGTTTCTAAAAACGGGAAAGAACTAATAATAGGGACCGACGTAATACGCTGCCCGAGATGCCACTGCAGAAAATTTGATAACGTTTTACTTCGAAAAGCAATAAACATATCCTAAACAAAAATCACAACATTTTTTGTAATTTCTGAAACATTTTTTGTTAAGAGTGATGGCACTTTTACACAAAGAGCTTCTAGAGTGGTTCGAGCTAGAATATTGTATATGATTCTCGTATGTGACCAAACTACAGACAATTCTCGGCGACAGCTGGTCACATGATGATAACAAGGATAACGGCGATCAGATGATTATAACTGTTGTTTATACTAGCTTTTGACGGGCGTTCGAGAAACTCTTTGTGTAAACAAGTCATTAGCTAAGAAATACTCTATTATCTCATTAGTGATTAAATGAAAATAAAATAAAAAAGTGCCATGGTCATTCATTGATCATTAGCATAAACATATTTCTTATCTAAAATAATAAAATAGGTAAATATACTCTTTAAGACCCGTTTAGATAAATAGTGCCTATGTTACTGAAATTAGTTTTCATATTTATTTGTATTATACAACATTGTGTCCTTAAACATTTATTTTCTTTCTTTGTATTCTTTATCGATAATGTCACAACACTAGTAAAAGTCAGTAATACCGTACTTTTTTACTTTTCTACCGAACAATGGATGGCTCTGTAATTAATTTACATACTTAACATTCTTATTACGTAGAACTTAAGTTTCAAATGTGACTTTATTATGAATCCCTCCTCATCTACTTCACCCCTAGAAGTTGCCATCCAGATTCCTTTGATAAAAACGTATGATGTGTCATCTAGTCTATTCCCATATCGATGTGTTTCTTAAACGAAATCTGAGAGACGTATATAACATACAGTGGTTACAACGTAACATAATTATCTCTGAAAGTATGTTTGTCAAGTATGTCTTTTTTTTTTACTTGTTTCTTCGTGTTCGACATCGAAAATGTCCGATTGACATTGTTTAATTAGTAGTACTGTAATGGTCTTTGTTCTGCAAGATATAACCAATAAATATTTGTTTATGGTTTACAGATTAATGGGTGAATTGGGTACAGGGTCGTTTTCCGTGGTCCGCTTGTGTGAGCACAAGACGTCGAGACAACAGTACGCTGTTAAAATCATGGACAAAATGCAGTATGATCCACGAGAGGAAATTGAAATTTTACTAAGGTATTTATCAATTTCGGTATGTTTTTTTTTTTTTTTAAATATAGCCTATCTTAGACACGGATAATGTGGCTTCCTATCTGTGAAAGATTTTTGAAATCGGTTCAGTAGTTCCAGAGATTACCCCCAACACACCTACAAACACACAATTTTACCTCTTTATTATATTACTAGCGACTCACCCTGGCTTCGCTTCGGTTTATAAGAGTTTTTTTTTTATATATATAATATATAGCCTATGTCCATCTGGAATAGTGTACCTTTCAAATGGTGAAAGAATTATATTTTTCCATAGATTTTTCAGAAATTAGACAGCCAAAAAAATAACAACTATCAAATGTATTTACCCGTCCCCTCGAAGCACCTCAAACCGGGCGGTACGCGGCGAAGCGATGCGCAGTATGCCTGCTTTATTGTCTTCTCGCACTTTCATATTTAAATATTGTGAATCGAAATATAATGTCTAATAAATATAAGATCTCGTCTCATTACCACAGGTCGGAATTGGGTAGTGTGATTTATGTACATGCAATGATATCATAGAGCAAAAGAATAATATGGATATTCCTCAAATCCCGGGATTTCAGTTTAAATCGTATTAAAAATCCGATGATAGATTAGATAGAATTGTAGATTAATGTTTGTAAATATAAAAACTGGAACTGAATGTAAACGTATGTAAATCATTTATATATTAAGTACTATTGAATAATTTTGTTTTATTTATCTTATCTCTGAGATATCGACACAACCCTAAAAACCATCACGGTACCTTAAGATATTAAATAAATATACTATTGGCAATAAATTACGGTTCCCGGGATTATTATTCAGAAAATCCCAGAAATGTCCATGTACCTAAATGACACTACCTAATTCCGACCTCTGCTCATTACACGATGGCTTTTTCATATTCTCTCTTAGTGTACTCTTTTAAAACGCAGTACACCTTGGCCGAACTAATTCCCAATATTTCATTTGTTTTAGAGACATTCTGTGCGGACTTGTATTACCCGCACTTGTGTTGTGCTGGGATTGCGAAGAAGGAAAAAACGCAGTGAACCACTCTTGCGATTTATATTACAGACTTAACTATTTGTTAGACATGCGTTTAGTGTGGTGACTACGAGTTGACTGCCGTGGGCTGGGATTCGCCCTTATTTATATTGATACAATGAGAGACGCTGGAGTTGGGCGTTTCTATTGTTACGACGACCAATAGTGCGCTGTTTTGGGCCTACGTGCCCGTTACGGTGCACATGTGCAAGCCGTTCGTCTGGAATGCAATTTCTCTTTCTTTGTCTTTTCAATGTCAATAGTGAAGATGTGTAAAGAGCCGGTCGTCGCGAACATTCTCCCGCCGTGCGTAGACTCTTCCTGTCTACGCATCTATTTCGGTTGCTGGCGCGCGGCCGGGTCTGTTGGTAGGATAACGAACTTCTTTGTCGGTCGACGTAATGTTCCTCCTTTCGTTCTTACGTCAGCTGTGCGAACTACTCCATCGGCTCCCGGATAGGTGTCTGTGACTATTCCTCGCGGCCATGTGTTGCGAGGCATCGTATTATCTGCTATTAATACTATATCTCCTTCCTTCAGCGAATGCCCTCGATCGTGGGGCTCCCGCCAGTGTTGAAGTTCTGGCAAGTACTCGCGGAGCCATCTCGACCAGAAGATGTCAGCCAGGCGTTGGGATCTTCTCCAGTGAGCTCGTTTTATTAGATCGGTGTCGTCGACGTAGTGGTTTTTCACTATGGCTGTACAGGCTTCGGGGTATTCTATCTTATGTTTCTCTGCATTAAGATTCTTAACATATATCGCCGTGGAAGGGGATGACGTCGCTCCAAATATGAGAGAGGTCATCTTGTACTCTTCAGGAGGGTGTTCTCCTCTCTGATTTCCTCTCCAGAGATATCTGAGTGCGCCTCTGTCTTCGGGTCGATTCTTAATTTGCATGAACATTTCAGCTATGTCTGCAGAGACCGCTATCGAGTAATGACGTAACCGCATCAGGACTCCGGGCAATGATTGTATGAGATCAGGGCCCGTTAGTAGGTGATCATTGAGAGAGACCCCTTTTGTCTTAGCGGCGGCGTCGTGTACCACTCGAACCTTTCTCGGTTTCACTGGATTCAGAACTGGAAAATGTGGCAGGTACCATGTCCGTTTTTTCTGTTATTTGTAACGGAGCGCGTTCAGCATAGACCTTTTTTACGAGGACGTTCATCTGTTCCTCGTATTTTTCTTTGAGTTCTGGATCTTAGTCTATTTTCTTTTCTGTCGTCATCAGTCTCTTGTAAGCGTTGTCATAGTTCGCGGTCATCACGACATTATCTTTCTTCCATAGTAGCGCTGTTTCGTAACTCCCGTGCTCTGTTTCTTTCGTGCATTCGTTGAGTATGTTGAGTGCACGTTCCTCTGGGTCGTTTAGAGGTCGCTTGGGTGTGATCGTGAGGGACTAGCGTTTTTATGACGTTGCGCGGTTTCGCACTGTAAATAAGGAGGCTCTCTACAGCTTCTCTGGCTCGACCGCGGAGGCCTTTGCGAAGTCGTGCGATGTTTTCTGTATCTGTAAAGGAGGCCGACGACTCGTCGTAGGCCGCCTTGAATGATAACCATTCTTGATGCGACCCATTGTACGGGGGTAGCTCCGTGTAATAGCGTGGAGAAGTCTGTTGCCCTGTCCTAGCGGCCATTGCGATCGCACTAGCGAGTTCTGTTAGGTCTATGTGGTTCTGCTGGTGTGTCGTGTTGACCGTGGCTCCCGCCGGTTGCGTAGTCGTTACGCCTGTTCGGTGGGTGGCTGTCGCTGTGTAGTTCGCGCCATGGTTCCTTACGTCGGGCGTCTGTTCTGTGGGGGCGGAGGTAGGCACGAGAGGCGGAGGCAACGCGAGGCGAACGGCATCTTGAGCTATGTGAGTCGGGGCTTGATTGTTATGTACTGTAGCGCCGACCTCTTCTGTACTGTACTGTTGATGCGGTTCGCTCGATACGGCTAACTTGTGCATAGTATGTAGCCAGGTGTCGACTCTTGTCGGTGCTTCTATTTCGGCGACTTGGGCTGTGGCGAGTTCAACTTGCAGTCGTAGTAAGTCTGTTTTAGCTTTGGCTAAACGGAGTGCGCGCTGAGTCTTCGATTTCTTACTGTTTTTATTCGATAATTTTCGAGTTTCAACGTTGAGAGGTGGGAGTGTCGTGAAAATTTGCTGTATATCAACCCCCGCCCTTTTCTGTTTGTCCGTTGTTGTAGCGGATATCGCAATACCTGAAGAGCTGGTAACGGTGGTTTCTGTTGCTGTCGTTCTGGCGGATATCGCAGTCCCTGGAGAGCCGGTAACGGTGGTTTCTGTTGCTGTCGTCCCCGTTGAGGTTTCTGTCGCCGAGGAATTTGTACCGCCGTCCGATTCGATAAAGTTCTGTAGATACGAATTTCCGCTTTGCGATCTTGTTACTGGCATCTTGATATTTTTCTTTTTTCTTTTCTTTGACGATTCACGTTTTCTTTCTTCAATCATCCGGCGCTGGAAGGACCAGAATGTGCGGGCTTGTATTACCCGCACTTGTGTTGTGCTGGGATTGTGAAGAAAGAAAAAACGCAGTGAACCACTTGCGATTTATATTCAGTACAGACTTAACTTTTTGGTTAGACATGCGTTTAGTGTGGTGACTACGAGTTGACTGCCGTGGGCTGGGATTCGCCCTTATTTATATTGATACAATGAGAGACGCTGGAGTTGGGCGTTTCTATTGTTACGACGACCAATAGTGCGCTGTTTTTGGCCTACGTGCCCGTTACGGTGCACATGTGCAAGCCGTTCGTCTGGAATGCAATTTCTCTTCCTTTGTCTTTTCAATGTCAATAGTGAAGATGTGTAACCCGTTAGGTCGGAATGCGCTTTCTTGTCCATTGTCTCGTTCAATGTTAATAGCAGAATTGCGTAAGCTGTTAGTTTGTTATACAATTTCTTGTCCTTTATCTGTTCAATGTTTATGGCGGGGAAGCGTAAACCGTTAGTTTTTTACACGCTTTCTCGTCCTTTGTTCAACTCCAACATCCCTTTACAATGAATGAAATAACTGTCTGTATGGAACGAACTAGCAAAGATACTTTAGTATCCTACCTTAACCTACTGTTTTGGATCAACTATATTTGTACTTAACCTATAGTTATTATACATTATATACTTATAAACTTATATGCTATGTACAAATTATGAACCGGTCGTCGCGAACATATTTATTTCTTTTTTCACCCAATATTAACACTTACCCACCTATATTTTTGCCTTATATATCTTTATTTACCTTACATATTGATAGTAATTCCTTAATAGAGTAATTAGACCAATGCTCTAAAACCATTGAAATTTCAGCATATATATGTATTTTAAATTGAATGCATATTTTAGGTTTTTCCTTATTTCGATGACATGTTGTATATCTGTGTATGGAACGTGTTGTATGTGTTGTCCGTAGATACAGTCAGCACCCTCATATAATCACCCTGCGGGACGTGCACGAAGAAGGCGGGCGCGTGCTCGCGGTGACGGAGCTGTGCCGCGGTGGTGAGCTGCTGGAGCACATCACACAGCAGCGCTACCTGCCCGAGCACGAGGCCGCGCCCATCCTGCGCAACGTGCTGCACGCCGTACACTACCTGCACCGGCACATGGTCGTGCACAGGTACGCTACAGTCACACTACACGTGCTAGTACCAGTCTTATACCACAGGACGTTATAATAATCTTCCAATTATCATATTAATAGCTCATAAATCAATACGAGAAATAGGGCCTACAACGTTTGCGCGCTTTCTGACGGAAATTTATTTAATGTGGTTGAACTAGTGTTATAAAAACGAGTTTTGAAGCGCTCCAAACTCGAGAGCTGACTGAGCGCGAATGAACTTTTAAGACTAGCGTTAAAAGCTAATCCACGTTATAAGTAATTTTTTTAATGTTTGTAGGTTACAGTCACTTGTAGTTAAAAATATAGCGCGCCAGCGTTTATAAAAAGTTTTAACAACTAGCTGAAACTTCTTCCGTTTTCCTTATTTTTTGTTTGAAAGCAGAAACTTTAAACTAAATTCTAAATTATTTACAAACGAACTTATAAACAGAGCTTTGCACTGGAGACAATTTTTTTCTTCATAGGTTCTAAAGCATCGTAGATTTCGGTCACTGGATATAACAGATGTCTACGAGCAACAATAACGTTTTAACCTGTCCACTCATCTGCTACTTTCTTTTTTCATTTTAACGACTTCGACACTGCGTTAATAAATTTTTTTTATAATATTTTTTTCAGAGACATAAAACCCTCAAACATTCTATTCGCGACGGCAGAGAAAAGACCAGAAGACATCCGCCTCGTAGACTTCGGCCTCGCGAAACAACTGCGAGCAGAAAACGGTCTTCTAATGACTCCATGTTACACCGCCAACTTTGTCGCACCGGAAGTGCTGAAGCGGGCTGGCTATGACGCCGCCTGCGATATATGGAGCTTAGGTAATGTGCCCATTTTTTTATATTCCATTATAATTATACCTAGTCTGGCCACAAATACCTTTACAACAGACAAAATTAAATAAATTACATTTGAATTTGGAATCTGGGTGAAAAATAAATGATTTTCTCATTTCGGCGCCAATCATTATTAAATGTTGTACTAATATTAAAATGGAGTGGGGTGGTAACGAAAACCGTATTGCTGTAATTAAGTTACACAAAGTAGGTATGGAACCAAAAGCAATTTTTAAAACTTAATATAACGAGTGACGAAACGTGGGTTTATGAGTTTGACATGCAAACTAGCCAACATGCTTCGGAATGGCGCTTCGATAGCGAACCGTAACCGAAAAAAACACGTCAAAGCCACTCAAAAATCAAAGACATGTTGACTATTTTCTTTGATTATCATGGTGTTGTCCACTCAGAATTCCTTCCGGAGGGTCAAACAGTCAGTAAACATTATTATCTGGGCGTCGCCGTTTAATCATAATTAATGTGTAAAAATTTGTCTTTATAATATAATATTAATTGGTGTAAAACTTATCCATAAATTGTAGCTGTGAACATCGTAAATTAATAAAAAAAAATGTTTTTTGTTTTACTTTATTGCATAGACTACCTCTAAATAATTTCACTGCTCATCAGTTTCCTGGAAAAGATCGCGTTTAGCGATAAGGCCGCCTATTGCTTTTATATAATGTTATTGTCTGATGTAATTCATTAGTTACAACAGGAATGCAATAAAGAATTTTCATTTAATTATTAAATTTCATAACCTTACCGATAAGTCTTACGAACTATAGAAAAATGACCTAATACACCATTTTACACCGCTAACATATCTTCAATGCCCGCAACTTCGTGCGCGAGGACTTTAAAGAGTACCTATGTATAGTTAGTTCATTGTTTTCTTACCCCATCTCACTCCATCCTATCCCATAATCTAATCTTATTCTATCTATCGTATATAATAGCTTATATAATGAAACAACAACTCATTTCATATTCGCCTTGACTCCGCCGCTCGCATAAACTTAATAATGGGATTTAGTAATATGAGTATCGATTCGAATGTACCAATTTCAATCTTATGGCTTAAAGACTAATTGAAAACCTTATCTTCTGTTAGTCTTACGGGATAATAGAAAATTGTAATAAAAAGACTAACTTTGTTATACCAAAATTATAGGCTACGACGCCATCTAATGTAATTAAAATTTAAGTAATGTAGCAATTTGAACCTTATTATGTTGTTTTTTGCACATATTTGTGCAAATAACAACATTAAGGTAAGTGAAATACTTCCAGGTGTCCTGGCGTACATAATGCTGTCCGGCAGAACACCATTCTCTTCCACCGGCGACGACACTCCCGAGGCCATCCTTGCCAGAATAGAGTCCGGGGAGGTAAGTGATTTTATTTTATTTATTTAATTCAGATACAGTGCATATTTTGTTAAATACATATGAAAAATATATATTAAATACATATGACAACAATTTTTTTTCTGTTTTCTTCTGTTGCTCACCCAGTGTCGCAACATTAGTGTTTAATAACTGTCGTACCTGATGCAGATCTCAAGAGCGCGCCTCTCCACTGTTTGTAAGTTGTTTGAGTGTCCGTTCACGGAAATACTCTTCACGGTGAGCGTTGAAATCACCGAGAACTATCACTCTGCGCAGGGGAACTGCTCGAGCACGCTATTTATGGTCTCTTGTAGAAGCTCAAGAAAGCGAGTCTTCTCCGTATCACCGTTGTGGGACCTGTTTACAGGTACTACGCTACGCTTGCCTTTAGGCAAGCGTAGTCTAGTGGAACCTCCGTAGTCAATACGCACCCAGAGAATCGACAGGTCCCCGTATTCAAAATGGCTAAGGCAGCGGCAACAGATCGCTGTGGCATGAGGCGAAAGAGAAAGCCGACCTCTTAAGCGGTCTCTTTGCCTCTGATGGTGGTGCCACACCACCGTCAATCGTGCAGCGTAAAAGCTCCGTGGCGGAAATTTGCTTCACTGAAGTCCGGCGAGCTCTTGCATCTCTCGATGTCCGGAAATCGAGTAAGCTGGATGGTATTCCTAAAGTGGTGCTAAAATCATGCACAACTGAATTGTCTCTGCGGCTTTTAGGCTATCATACTCCACGAGACGCTCCCTGTAAGTTTGGAAGGTAGTTCATGTCACTGCCCAAAAAAGATGGCCAACTACAGGCCGATAGCGATCACCTCCATCCACTCCAAGGTGATGGAGCGTGTTATTATAAACACACAGCTCCTTGGGTACCTAGAGGATCACCAGCTGATTAGCGACAGCCAATACGGATTTCGTCATAATCGTTCGGGTGGCGATCTTTTAGCGTACTTCACACACCGTTGGGCTGACGCCGTTGAGAGTAGAGGTGAGACTTTAGGGTCAATCCATTTGAAATCACCCAGGCAATGTTGCTCAACATTTTCCTGATTTTTTTATCATGAGTTCCTTATAGGTAGACAGTCACAAAACACTGTTTGAAAAAAATTTAAATGCCATAGTTTTTTTCTGGCAGCCATTTTTAAAGTGGCGTTTGGGCAAATTTTAATAAAAAACGTGGTTTGCGGAAAGTTTAATTGCCAAGCTATTTTTAAAGATATCAGAATAATTAAAAAAACAGTGTGTTCAGCCTGAAATGAACTTCAGGTATACATTATTTTACTTTTTCTATCATGCAAGAGAGTCAGTCAATCTCTTTGTGTAAAAACTCGGAAAAAACTTATCAATCGTTACTTTTTAAGACCATAAATTTTTATGAAGGAAAAGAGACTCACTAATAATATGTTATTTCTGTGTTGAATACTTATATAACTACCTGCATTATAAGTTTTAGTCCTGAGAATGCACTCCTTTTTTTTCTAGAGCTTTTCAAAAATGGCCGAAAGCCTTTTAACGTCAATTTTCTCAGGTCAATATCTAAATATCTAAGTGATTATTTATGTAAAAGTGGGCCTCGTTTAGGCTAAAAAAGCACTTTGATAATATATTTGAGTGCTTTGTGCTATTAATGGTGCATAGTTTAGTGTTACGAGCACTTATCAGGATTGCTGAAAAATCGTAAGTTAAAAATATGTTGTTTTCCATTTGAAATACATTATATATATAATTTTTTTAAGTGTAATAGATATAATAAATACTTTTTCTTAACATAAGTGTTTTAGCTTATTGCTATGTTATGCTTGAGTATTGTTTTTTGCTGATATATATTATTTCTAGTTTTAAATCAGTTTTAATTATAAATATAAGGTAGGCCTAAATAATGAAATAAAAGTTTTAAATTTTAAATATAAGTTAATTGTTTTAGATAAAACTAATTGTTAATGTTTGTATTAACAATCAGTTTTATCATTACAATGATATAAACAAGCACTTGTTTGCTAACTTGCCACTGCACGAGCGTGTAGAAGGGTAGCGTTTTTACTGAAATTCACTGCTCTATTACTCTAAATGTAGTTGAGTCTCAGTCATAATTTTTTTGTGAGATATTCCTGTTTGTATAAAGAACATTCTGTAAAATTTTCACTTGTTTTCATTCAGTCCCTTTTTAGATATTGACCTGAGAAAATTGACGTTAAAAGGCTTTCGGCCATTTTTGAAAAGCTCTAGAAAAAAAAGGAGTGCATTCTCAGGACTAAAACTTATAATGCAGGTAGTTATATAAGTATTCAACACAGAAATAACATATTATTAGTGAGTCTCTTTTCCTTCATAAAAATTTATGGTCTTAAAAAGTAACGATTGATAAGTTTTTTCCGAGTTTTTACACAAAGAGATTGACTGACTCTCTTGCATGATAGAAAAAGTAAAATAATGTATACCTGAAGTTCATTTCAGGCTGAACACACTGTTTTTTTAATTATTCTGATATCTTTAAAAATAGCTTGGCAATTAAACTTTCCGCAAACCACGTTTTTTATTAAAATTTGCCCAAACGCCACTTTAAAAATGGCTGCCAGAAAAAAACTATGGCATTTAAATTTTTTTCAAACAGTGTTTTGTGACTGTCTACCTATAAGGAACTCATGATAAAAAAATCAGGAAAATAAAAAATGTTAAGCAACAAATTTTATTTATATTGGGTGATTTGAAATGGATTGACCCTTTAGCTGTAGGCCTACATATGTCTAAAGCATTTGACCAGGTATGGCACAAAGCGCTACTTTCCAAACTACCATCCTTCGGGTTGCCCGAGGGGTTGTGCGAATGGGTCGCCAGCTTCCTGATTCGGCGGAGCATCAGAGTTGTTATTGACGGTAGCTGCTCCTACACCATGTCAATCAATGCTGGTGTCCCGCAAGATTTCTTGCTATCCTCTCTGTTTCCTCTCTTCTGTAAACTCTGTTTCTTCTGCATATTAACGATCTGTTGCAAATTGGTAACATACCTTGCTATGCAGATGACAGTACTGAGGATGGCATGTATAAGGGCACCGCCGAACATCCCTCGGATCCAAGTGGAAGAGAGTCGCGTCAGACTTCTGTCTGAAATCGAAGACACCTTAAACCATGTCTCGATTTGGGGTATTCTGAACCTAATTGAATTCAACCCCAGTAAGACATAAGTCTAAAATTCACCGCTAAAAATGCTTCCTTTGTCGTAGCACCTCGCTTTTAGAGCACACTCCATAAGATCTCGGAGAGTATCGGCATTCTTGGTGTCGACATTTCTAGCGAAGTCGAATTTAGGAGTCAGTTCCAATTGTTTTCCAAAACAAGGCCAAATTGGCCTCCAAAAAGCTCGGTGTGCTGAACAGAATAAAGCTGTATTTCACCCCGGAGCAGCGTCTAAGGCTTTACAAAGCGCAGGTTAGGCCCCATATGTAGTACTGCTCACATCTCTGGGCCGGTGCATCGAAATATCAATTGGACCTATTTGACTCCATCCAATGACGAGCTGTTCGAACTGTCGACGATCTCACTCACAGACGATCTAGAACCTCTCCAGTGAGTCCGGTGAGATGAGATGTTGCGTCTCTCTGCATGTTCTATGGGCCTGTATATGGAAAATGTTCTGAAGAATTGTTCAATTTGATGCTAATTTCGGGTATACCATCGCACCTCCCGTAATCGTGTGGTTAATCGGTGGTGTGGTACGACGTATGCGATTGTCAAGACACTAAAACCGAAAGTTGTGGAATGAACTGCCTGCTGAGGTTTTCCCGCTACACTACGGCATGGAGTTCTTCAAGAAAGCTGTGAATAGGATTTTACAAGCCCGGCAGCGCACCCGCATACCCCCTTGTTGTTGCAGGTATCCATGGGCTGCGGTAGCCACTTACCATCACGTGGACCGCATGCCCGTCTGCCACCTTCACCATTAAAAAATGTGTTTATTACACGGATGTCGAAAGGCGACATTATCCACTTACCACCAACTGGATTATCTGCTCGTGTAAAACTTTCCATAAAAAAGTGAATAAAAAATTGTCACTTGTTAGGTAAAGTTATCGGGTGGCGTGTGGCGCAACGTGTCGCTCGCGGCCCGAGGCTGCGTCCTCCACATGTTACAACTCCAGCCTTCGATGAGGCCGCGAGCGAACGACTTACTGCGCGAGCCGTGGCTCAACGCGCCGCCCACACAACCCGCGGCCCCCGCGCAGCCCACCAATGCACAACCTACCAACAATACAGACGGGGAAGCGGTCCCGCCTGCTGCGGAACTACGACGAGCCGTGGACCTTACCTTCCAGGTAAGATAGATATGTTCTTTGCGGCTCGATGCTCCTCCACAAGGAAACAAGGTATTTATTTTTTCACGAAATAATGTTCGATTTCATGGTCTTGTTTTAATTTAATACATAATGTTTATTAGATAGTTTTGATCCCTATCATTAACCCTATCGATTGGTGCTATAAAATACAGGGTAATTTTTATTTCGCACTTTTCCAAAATCCATGGATTCGTCGTTAAAAATAAAATAAAATTTCTTTTGAGTAAAATTCGCTATCTTTTATATTTAGGGTACTTTCCCCCCCCCCCAGAGGCTTTAAATTCAGGAAACTAAAGCGTTAGTCACCAATCCGCACTGGGCCACCCTAGTAGTTTCCTAGGGGAGGCCAGTGCCCTGCATGGTATGTTAAGGCTGACTTCGAAATGAAACGTGGCACAAGAAAAGAGCTGCATATTTGAAAATACTGTGTATATTATGAACCGTTATAAATAGTTACAATACAGAAGATGACATTTAGTACAGGTTTCCCCACG
Source organism: Sesia apiformis (assembly GCA_914767545.1). Taxonomy (NCBI): domain Eukaryota; kingdom Metazoa; phylum Arthropoda; class Insecta; order Lepidoptera; family Sesiidae; genus Sesia; species Sesia apiformis. The sequence continues at coordinate 8,231,367 of OU611958.1, forward strand.
ATTCATTTCACGTTTGTCATTTTAACGTTAGTAGAAGAATAGAATTGGTCCTCAGTTCTCATAGGAATCATTTGTGTTTACAAGGCGATGACGTCATCCCCCATGACTCCTCACATACTCGGCCCCGTATCGCAATCAACGCTCGCGCAGCGGCGCAGCAAACCGCAACGACGATTCCCGCCCACACAACTATAAGGTATACGAAGAAAACATCACAAACAACACTTATTATTACACTAGTCGACAATTCCCACGTGAAGTATACAACGAGAAGAGAGCTAAGCACAGACTTATACTACCACCCCTGAAGTGAGTCAGTTATACATAGGTGAGACTAATTGGACAAGGGCGGTAATAATGGCCACTCGCATAGTTATCAGTTAAAAGAGAGTTAGTTTTAGGCCACGGCGTCAAAAATCTATTTGAAAAAAGGACTTGAAGGACATTACTCACCACCCCTGATAAAGTAACTATTAACAATCTGATGGATAAAGTATCTGCCAATTAAATCTAACTGATACTAACTTTCTGATAAAGTATAATTCACTTTCTGATACCTTCTGATAAAGTTACAAGAGGTGGTGAGAAGGGCCCTAAGGCCGTATTTAGTGCTCCACTGACGTTTAGTACTGACGTCGGTCCTCCGTAGCTACCGTATGGTACGCAGTCAGTGCGCTACTAAACAATAGTTGAATTCTATAGTGATATGATACAATAGCTACGGACGACCGACCGTCAGTGAAGCACTAAATATGGCCTGTCTCATTTCATTGAAAAACATGATTCGGGGGAAAACAGTCCGGGGAAGAAGTTTGGATGGAGTGTCTATCCTTTTCTAACTTATAGCCGGGTATATGTGTGTGAAAGTGAGTAAGAAGCTAGGTAGCAGAATACTCTCACATGTGTGTCAAAATTATAAGATATTCTGTTCACAATCATCCTCGGACCGTTTTTTGCGTTAGCTTAATTCTGATTATTTTGAATAAATGTGGTCATTATTTAAATCTATTAAGTATGTAGTAAATGTGTGTAATGTTAAAATTCGGAAGGGGGAGGGATGTGTTTGAACTTCTAAAATCACCACCCTGGCTACGAGTCTGATTATAAATGCAAGACAAAATATATGGATTGCTATAAAACCGAACATATTTTGTGGCGAAACATTACGAGTTTGTGTGGTCGATTTTGTGGAAATCAATTAATATTTTGTCTCACTCCAACATGAAGAGGAAAACTACAAATAAATAATATCTTAACAGAACTTGGGGTAGGGTTAATTACGATCAACGTTTAAACTTAAAAAAATCATGGCAATCATCGATATCGAAGAACAATCGGAATCTAATAGCTGCATAATCGGTCTGTGATGTGTAATGGTGAAAAGGGGGAGTTATGTTATTAGAACGCTAAACAAGTATGAATCTTAACACAGTCTTTTTAATATAGCAATCACTAGAGACCTAAGCCTCTGGTGACTCACAAAACAAAATTTGGCAATGAGCAACAAAATGAGCATAATACAAATATGTACTTATAAACAGGCAAACTATTCTAGTTAATTAACGAGCGATAGTTCAGTTGGTTTGTTGGTGCTTCTGCCTCCTTATACCAAAGAAATTTCAGTGAGTAGAGTTCAAATTTCAACATGTGAGGACCAGATAAATAAACATTTCTCTGTCTTAGAAATAGCTAGTCGTGTTTTATATGTATTACATAGTTTTATGTGTATTACGTCTACATAGAGATTAATTTTGAACCACTCGATCTGGAACGTGTATGACCAACCTAGATATGTATGAAGTTGAGTGTGCGTAGATAAGTAGATAATCTATTGTTTCATCGATATCGATGAGGCCAGTAAACATTACTTACGTGATGCGTGATTATTTTAAATTAAGGAGAATACATTAGCGTCTATTGACAATTTATGAATCTATTCAGGTACATAATAATTTTGTGCAGTAATCAGAGCCTAGACAATAATATTTAATTTGTATGATAAATAATGATTTCTAGGGGAAAAGGTAAGGTCGAAGTATCTGATTACTGTTTGCATTTCATGTAGTTGCATTACAAATTAATGTTCATTATTGTTACGACATTCCACCTTGTTTGTTTAGTTCAGTTGTTGTTTTCATAATAAAATATTAATATACATACGAAATTTGTCTTCCCTGATAAATTTTCATAGTAAGCTTAGGCTGCGTTCCAAAACATTCGCTGTTAGGCAATCTAAATATGGTGCATCCTTTTTTATCTTTATTACAAGAAAAGTTTGTAACAGGCATGATTTATATTGTCAAAAAGCGATTTTTTCGAATGGAATGGTTTTGGAACGCTACCTCTATAAATATTTTTTTTGGCTGAAGCCATTGCCACATAGACGAGATCTATCGTTTGATACATCATAACAGGTTTTCTTAACATTCTAATGTATTACCAATATTCTATTGGAATATCAATAGATCGCATCTATGTGCCAGTGAGCTTATTGCTTGCCCACCTGCATTCCTTTGATAGTCTGGTCTGTGCCATTAGATTTTAGAAACTTTATAGGTTATTTTTCGGTGTGCAATATATTGCCTCAATCCAAATACAGATGAAATAGATTTATCTCTGAATATTCACCTGCCAGGTGGGGGGAACAGATTGTATTTAAACTAACGCTAACAGAAAATTATAAGTAGAGTCGAATGTTTAATATTTGATACTAAATTCAACTTATAGCGACATACCATATTACCTTTATTTCTTTATCTTTGCTGTACAAATGGCCTCGAAATATGTTCAAATGTTTATTCTAAACCAGTGGTGTTCAAACGATGAATCAACATAGAGCGATCGATCTCGAGAATTTTGGAAATCGATCGAATAAATAAAACCCACCTCGAGAAACGGTAAAAATATTTATTAACGGCGACAATTTAATTTAATAGGATTTAATAAATAATATTAACTCGGACACACGATATTGAACCTCATTAGTAATTAGGTAATTACTGAGTAAAAATAGTAAAACAGTGAGTAAAGCACCTGCCTAGAAATTGTATGGCAGACCACGTCTTGTTTCATCTGTTCTAAACTATTAGCCAACTGAGTGTTTGTTCCTCTGTCCCCCGCACTTCTCGCAGCCCCCGGAGATAGGGTCAATGCTACCGTACTTTATAATAGCAACTTTATACCTAAAATATATTGTTTTTATACAGTATTAATCTTCTACTTCTAAGACGCGTATTAGTTTGTATCGTGTTTATATTTAGTTTTGTTTCCAAATATAAGATAGCGTTTCTATTTTTGTATGATGTTAAGTAATCATTAGATTTTAAGACATTGATAAATAAGTAAGTAATTGGAAAACCTTGAAAAGGCTTTAAAAAGTTAAATTTGCAAACGAATCAGTCTAAAGGTGTGGAATGGTTAAACATACGTACGTCAATAAAATCATTGTATCATATCAACTGTTTATAACTTAGTTTGTGAGGCCTAATGTGCTCATAATGCATAATACATTTCATCTATCTGTATAAATGTATAAATATTATAAATACATATTTGTCATTTTAAAACTTGCAATCAAAAAGTTATCATTAAATGGGGTTTTAAAGGAGTGCCCAAACTTGTATGGGCCGATGCCCATCTATCAGTTTCCATGTATATGAATGATTCTTATTGTGTTATCTTTGATAGCCAAAGAAGTTTCCAGGAGTTCCTGCTCAGTTGAGCGTTTTGGAAAAATTATGTAGTTAGCTTAAAATTACTCTGAAAAATGAGCATATATAGCGCAACGCCTGTTTGTTGTTTTTTTAACCAATTTCAAAGCCATTGATCCAATTTTAATGATTTCAGCACATAATTGGTACAATTTTAGTATACAACGAACTCTAAAATAAAAGGCTGCAAAGAGGACGTCGTGTCATTTGTTCACAGATAAAATAGCTATGAAAAACCTACTTTGGCGGTATTCCTTGCTCTTTAACAATTTAAATACGATGCACCGCACCCCTTTTCACTTTAATAATAATAATTAATATAATAACACAAAAGAGAGCATAATTTAGATGGTCAAAGAGTAAATATAACATGTTTTGGAATGTGACATTCCATTTTCTAAATATATATTTGTTATACATTTCAACTCGAGCGTTAACACATAATGAGCGTTCAAAATATCGTTTTCTATTTTATTTTTAATGTTGGTTTAATTTAATTCTATATTGTTTTTTAAACGTGGATCGATAATTACTACAGACAGTTTCTGCTTCTGCGCCAAACGTGCGAATGTCAAAAACAAGCAATAGATAACATGGCTGACACCGGAAAGGCAACAATAAATGAAACCACTATTTATTGTAATATAATTATTGCAAATACATGCAAATTATATACATGGCTACTCACTAGCGGGGCATTGTCCACTATTGCATATTTAGAATTTTAGAAAAATTTTAGAATTTCCGAATGAATTAATTCATTAATATTATAAAATATTTTTAATGTTCATATCCAGTTAAAATATATACAAGCTCCTTATTCCTTATTAACCTTTGGGGCATTGTGATTTATCACATAATGTGAGTCTAAATCAACGAAATTGTGCTTACGTTATAAATACTACATGCCCTTATTCACATATTACGTGTATTCACTTTCAATATATTTCTAAATGCCATGTTTTATCTATTTATTCCGCCCAGACCTGCTGACACCCATTTATTTTAACCAGCAATATTCAATTAGAACTTTTGTCTGCAACCATTACATTTCATTCGCGTCTATTAAATTTCTAGTAGGTACCTATCTTTTAGTGTAGGTGAAAAAAAATTATTTTGTTAATTCCTAAAGTAAATGTAAGTGACTTGTATTACATGTATTTCTTAGTATTGTAAGAAATGTTAGAAAATAATCATGTGCCATTTTTGGTCAAAATTATTAGTTTTTTTATAAACTAGTGATTCCAGCGCCTAGAATAAGTCGAATCATTAGCGGTAAATCCAGTTCGCAGTTCCTCCAGACACAGTGGGTCTATATTCGCAGTACTTAAATCCAATATGACATTTTTTTTAAGTACAATTCCGCTAAGAATACAAAGAAAACATTAAATAAACATTTTAATGTACTTAAACAAAAATTGATATATTCTTAAAACAAAAAATTGTTATTCGGCTCTTATATGCTACCACAGTATAACATATTGAAATTGCTGCGAATATAGACCTACTGCGTTTTGAGAAACTGCGAACTGGACCTAACGCTAAGAATTCAATAAGTCAAACATAGACTTTTCAGCATGTTGGAACGGCGCTACAGTGCATCTTTTCCATGCGGGCATGATCAAATTCGAAATCATAATTCTTGTGCATAATTATAATTTATTAGATCGTAAAATTTACTTAGCAAATATATTCATTTGGTGAAGGTGCGCCAGTTCTTTTAATTTTATACATCTAAGATTTTTACCAAAGATAAGTAACTACTTAGTCATTATATATTTTTTTTATCGTTTCGAGTTATTTCTCCGTACCGCTTTAGTGCATAAGCTTTTAGTGTTTGTAGCTGATTCTACAGTCTAATTGCATACATTTTAATATCCACTACCACAATATTTCAAGTATTTGAAGGAATTGAATTAGATGTTGCGTAGTTATTAAATAATAAAACTATTTCAATATTTTAAGAGGGACGAAAATTATTGAAGTTTTAAAATATAAAACAAAGTCGCTCTCTAAAGATATTTTTTTTTGAACATATCCAACAGACAACTCGTTGACATTATTAAATATTTTAATGTCATAAATTAATATACATAAAAAATCATATCACATAATAATTATCTCCAATTTATATTGTTTCAAAGTAGGTATATTTTGGAACTTTTTATTTGCATTGCAATTACTATACAATAATATAGCAGTATGTAACATTGAAGGGATACTGTCTTCGTTATTTTATTTCTCTACAGTGTAGGTAATTTAAAATGACCAGTATTTAAAATAGAAATAAAAATGCTTCCATTTAAAACATAATGAGAGTACAAACTGGTCATAGGCTAACACACTGCTAGCATTTCTAAGGTTTAGATTAAGAATGAGATTTTAAAATGGAGCACTTTTGCTGAACTAATATTTTTTTACACAGTGCTCTAAGAAAAGTAATTAGTCATAGAAATATGATCTGTAATAGTAAGCAAAAGAGAGATTTGTCATTGTGCCCCAAATTAGATGTTTTTGCACTGTATAAATGCTGAATCAAAACTACGAAATGTAAAATTTGTGATCAAAAAGTAACTAACTACTGATAATACTTGTTCTTTAACATTGAGGGGATCTTATTACTAAGTGTTGTGTTATTATATTACATCATATGTATAAGTGGATAGGTATGCGTACTTGTAGTAGACATTTTATTGAAGTACTTGTTTCATTCGCAACTGGTAAAAATATAGCAATGACACTTTGTGTGAGTACCCAGAGCTTGCCTGCACACTTGTTAATTAATTATAAAGAAATATTTTCTTACTTGCTCACAAAACATAGTTGATGTTAAAGTGTAGTTTTTTTTATGGACACTATTTTTCTGACATACACACAAATGTGTATTGCACAAAATATAAATTAACCTTAAGCCATTTTGTGATCGTGATGGTGTTACATCTATTTTTCTATTAGGTGTACAAATAAGTTTCCGCGGTTTGTCAAAAGATGGCCCCACCAGAAGGTTATGGAGAAATTATCAGATGTAAAACGTAATATCCCAAGTTTCGTCATCTGGCAACACCATAACCTTAAAGTACAAGTGATTCCGTATCAGCATCACGTAATTTTTTTCGTGCAAAAATGTCAAGTTTTGTGCCGAATAAGCATCATTTGCGGGAACTTTTGATTTACTTCTTTAATTTGAAAAAATCTGCAGCTGAGGCGCATCGATTGCTTCTAGAAGCATATGGTGAAGCTGCTTTAAGTGAGAGAAGTTGTCAGGAATGGTTTCAAAAGTTTAAGAACGGTGAGTTTGACGTGAAGGACAAAGAACGCAGTGGAAGGCCGAAAGTGTACGAAGACATGGAATTAGAAGTACTATTGGAGGAAGATTCGTCCCAAACGCAAAAAGAACTTGCACTTACATTACAAGTGACTCAACAAGCAATTTCACATCGTTTAAAATCGTTAGGAATGATTCAAAAACAAGGAAATTGGGTTCCATATGAACTAAAGTCGAGAGACGTTGAACGCCGATTATGCATGAGTGAAATGCTGCTTGCCAGGAATAAAAAAAAGAGTTATTTGCATCGTATAGTCACTGGTGACGAAAAATGGATTCACTACGATAATCCAAAGAAGAGAAAGTCATGGGTTAAGCCCGGCGAACCATCAACATCGACAGCTAAGCCGAATATTCATGGAAAAAAACTCATGCTGTGTATTTGGTGGGATCAGCTTGGTGTCGTGTATTATGAATTGCTGAAACCAAGCGAAACCATTACTGGAGCTCTCTACCGAACACAATTGATGAGATTGAGTCGGGCACTTAAGGAAAAACGCGCCCATTACTACTCCAGACACGACAAAATTATTCTTTTACACGATAATGCTCGTCCACATGTTGCGGCGCCGGTAAAAACATACTTGGAAACACTCAACTGGGAAGTTTTACCCCACCCGCCGTATTCACCAGACTTAGCCCCTTCCGATTATCACCTGTTCCGGTCGATGGCACATGGTCTGTCTGAGCAGCGCTTCACATCATATGAAGACACCAAAAATTGGGTAGATTTGTGGATAGCGTCAAAAGATGAAGAGTTTTTTCGACGGGGTATCCGAATGTTGCCAGAAAGATGGGGAAAAGTAGTGGCAAATGATGGAAAATACTTTGAATAAAACGTAATGTACTGTTCCTTCACAATAAATTCCTATTTTTTTATAAAAAACCGCGGAAACTTATTTGTACACCTAATAACTAAAATAGAAATCCAATTTCTACATAGTAACAGTGGATTGTTGTTTATAGAATGAACTCATATTCAATTAGAGACATAATATATATATTGTTGACATTGCTTAAATATTGTTTTATTTCCCAAAAGATCGAGGGCAGACGCCCGTACCATTAAATGTGTATGCGATGCGGGGATGCAAAATAAAGCCAATAAACACAATAATAAAGCAAAATAAACACAACGCCGATCGGATTGATCGGCTAGAACTGGACCACAATATGATGGCGCGTTATATATCCATAGGAAACCACTAAATATGTCGTATGGACTAGCTGGTGATCGACGTGCGCGATGCGAAAATAAGAGAAATGACCAGTAACTAATGATAGAAACGCGTCGGAAGTATTTCATCAAGGTAGAAAAAAAAATGGTTTTCAATGATACTTTTGGAATTGCTGCACTGATTTGGCTCATTTATTTATCCGAGATAAATATATTGTTAGTTGAGATGTGGTGAAAATTTCTGATATTCGAACACATTCTCCAATACTTAAAAATGTAAGATTGATGCGTTAATCACAAGTAGAATAAAAACAGAACATTATTTTATTAATTTAATTATATTCACACCTTCATACTGCCTTACTTCAACATTTATTATTATAAAAAATAATATAACATGAATCCTATTTGATACTAACTCCTTTCAGAGTAGGTGCTGTCACTGCTCCTTTACCGGGGACGACTAAAGGGCTGTTTTTGTAACATGCAATTTTATGATCATTTGTTTTGAGGTCAGGAGCACATGTTTCGAAAATCTTCTTTTTAGGGTTAAGCTGAGCATCAGGCTCCCGAGGGTAGCCCTCACAGGAAACCACATCTCCAGGAATGGCTCCACTTGGTGGTAATAAGACTTCAACTTTGTCTGGTGACGATGCACACATGACCATTGCTTCTGAAGTTATTCCTCTCATCTGGAATAGTGTAAAGAGATACAGTGTTAATCTTTAAGTGTAAAATAGAAACTTGACTGTTTTCTTGTAACCATATACAAGTATCTACTAGGGCAGTAAGTCTAGCAGTATCTACTCTCGACTCTTATTCTTGACATCAAACCCGGCTCCAGTCCCGGATTATCCATATAGGCAACTGCCTTATGGGTCCGGCGCCGCCTAGGGGCCCCGCGGCCCGTGAAAAAAATAAGTCAAAGTAGTTTTAATTTGATGCTTCCGTTTTACAAAGGTTTTAGGTTTATTTTTTTAAAGGACAAACAATTTTACATTAGTTATTTGTTATAAGGTACATACTTATTTCTCTAAAATAAAACTCAATGACATTAACAGACAGAAAACTGTCCTGTCGCTACCTCTTCTTCTCAGCCCTTGGACGTCCACTGCTGGACATAGGCCTCCCCCATTGTCCGCCATTTAGACCTATCGGCAGCGACCTGCATCCAGCGGGTGCCCGCAACCTTTATGAGGTCGTCTGTCCATCTAGCAGATGGACGTCCTCGGCTTCGTCCGCCGGTACGTGGTCTCCATTCGAGAACCCTTCTGCCCCATCGGCCATCGGTTCTTCGAGCTATGTGCCCTGCCCACTGCCACTTCAGCTTGCTAACCCGAGAGGCTATGTCGGTGACTTTAGTTCGTCTACGGATCTCCTCATTCCTGATTCGATCACGTAGGGAAACCCCGAGCATAGCCCTCTCCATAGCTCGCTGTGCGACAGTGAGCTTATTTATGAGGCCCATAGTCAGAGACCACGTCTCGGTGCCGTAGGTCATCACTGGTCGAAGACCTTCGTCTTCAAGCATTGAGGTATTTTGGACGAGAAGACGCTGCGTAGCTTCCCGAACGCTGCCCAGCCGAGTTGGATTCGTCGATTGACCTCTTTCTCGAAGTTGGACCTACCTAGTTGGACCGTTTGGCCTAGGTAGACGTACTCGTCAACAACTTCGAGAATCGAGCTCCCGACTGAAACTGGGGTGGGCACGACATGGACATTCGACATGATTTTCGTCTTGTCCATGTTCATTTTAAGGCCCACCTGTTGGGAAACTCGATTGAGGTCTCCGAGCATTGTGCTAAGATCCTCCAGCGATTCTGCCATGACCACGATATCGTCGGCAAATCGAAGGTGAGTGATGCATTCGCCATCAACGTTGATGCCGAGTCCTTTCCATTCCAGGAGCTTGAAAGCGTCTTCCATCGCATTGGTGAAGAGCTTCGGAGAGATGACATCTCCTTGTCTCACACCCCTCTGCAATGGAATCGGCTCCGTGCTCCCTTCCTGTACTCGGACTGACATGGTGGCGTTGTTATACAAACACTTCGATATACCGATAGTCAATATGGCACCGCTGGAGGGACTGTAGCACTGCCCAAGTCTCGATCGAATCAAAGGCTTTCTCATAGTCCACAAACGCTAAGCATAATGGCAAGTTATACTCCTCGGTCTTCTGTATAACTTGCCGCAGCGTATGGATGTGGTCTATGGTACTATAGCCTTTTCGGAAACCGGCTTGTTCGGGAGGCTGGAAGTCATCAAACCTGCGCTCGAGACGATTCGTGATAACCCTCGAAAACAGCTTATAAACATGGCTCAGAAGCGAGATGGGCCTATAGTTCTTCAACAAGGTCTTGTCGCCTTTCTTGAAGAAGAGCACCACCACGCTTCTGTTCCATGCCTCCGGCGTAATACCTTCGAGCAAGACGGAATTAAAGAGCTTCTGAAGGACTTTCAGTACCGGTGTTCCACCCGCTTTCAGAAGCTCTGAAGTGATTCCGACATCAGCCTGTACGAGATTAGGATGGCCCTCAAACAGCTTAGAAACAACAAGGCGCCGGGCGCCTTGTTGTTTCTAAGCTGTTTGAGGGCCATCCTAATCTCGTACAGGCTGATGTCCGGGATGTCTTCGGTATAGTGTCGGGTCAACTTGGCTCTTGGGTCTTTGGCCAAGTCGCCAACAGGTTTAGCAACCGAGGTATACAACTGTCCATAGAACCTCTCGATCTCCCTCAGTACCTCTTGTTTGTCGGAAGTGACACTGCCGTCCTCCCTCTTCAGCTTCGTCAACTGGCTCCGCCCAATAGATAAGTCTCTTGCGAACACTTTGGAGCCTTTATTCCGCTCTATCGTCTCCTTAATACGATTAGTATTAAAGAGACGGATGTCGTATCGCAAGGACTGGTGAATCCGTCTATTGAGCTGCCGATATGCTTCCGCGTCATCAGGAGTCTGCAGTGCCATCGAACGTCGTTCCGCCAAGAGGTCGAGGGTGTGGTCGGTGAGCTTTAGCTTTAGGTGAGTCGGTGTAGGGGTGTGTCGCTACCTCGGTAATGTTTAAATATAATTTCAAAACGCATTCCAAATTATATTCATTAATCGCATTCCACGCACTATCCCAATGGCCTTGAGCATTCCGTCTTTCTGACACCCCACCCTACCTTCCTCACCTCTACATCATTACGTATAATATATGCGTCATCTATAACGAGATGTTACGGATACCCGTCGTACTTCAAGAAAGTAAAAATAGTATACAAATTTTATAGACCAAAAGCTCATATACTTTATTCGATGGTCATAATATATTAGAATGGGGTTTCTATTTTTTTTTATTGATGAACTAATAATTCCAAATATCAATAAGTAAAAGAGGAATAGGTAGGTAGTAGAGATTATACACCATGCACTTTTCAAGCGTGAGCGAAAAGTATGGGTATTTAGACCGTGAAACTTGACATTCCCAAGAAATATATATAATACAAAATTCAAACCCCTTATACTCAATTCAAAATAAAAACTTGTCGATTTAAGTACTTTAAAAGTCATATCACGGTGTATTATAGTATAAGCAATGGGCAACGCCTAATTTTTTAGAGATGTGCTTTTTATATATTTTTTGATAGTCGAATTTCCAAGGATCTACGAACCACCAAATTAATTTTTAGCTCATTTAGATTTAACATAGGACATTTTTAAATTTCTCATTGACATTTTTGTCATTATGATGAAAATTTTAGAAAATTTCTTGATTTTAAGAAATAAATAATAAAAAGATAAATTGTACAACCCTAATGTTAATTCTCAAATGTATGAACGAATTTATAATTTACAAAAATAAATAAGTACTACAGTATTACTTTTAACTTTTAAGTATTCTTCATGAAGAACATCATAAATAGCTTCGCATGTTTCTGATATAACACGTCCAAGAAGTTGTGGAGACATTTTGAAACTGAATTTTAAATCTTCATAATTCTGCCGGTTAACAAAAAACGTAACCGATTTCAAAAATTATTTCACAAATAGGAAGCCACATTATCCGTGCTGGCGTCCTTGTGGTGACTATAGAGCACTTAATCCGCGAACCATCCCAGACAAGTACCCAATACGACATATTCAGGACTTCTCACAGCAGCCGTCAGGCACAAAAATATATTCGAAAATCGATTTAGTAAAAGCATACAATCAGATTCCTGTACATCCAGACGACATTTCGAAGACTGCAATCACAACACCTTTCGGATTATTTGAATTTCCGTCATGACGTTTGGACTCCGAAATGCAGCACAGACATTCCAACGCTTCATAGATGAAATGCTCAGAGGACTACCATTTTGTTACGGATTTTTGGACGATATTTTACTGTACTCGCAAAATGAATTGCAGCACCTCCATCATCTAAAACAGTTGTTCCAACGCTTGGCAGATTACGGTATGCACATAAATACCGCTAAATGTGAATTTGGCAAGAGTAACATTACATTTCTCGGACACGAGGTCTCTGCCGATGGTATTCGACCGCTACAAGAAAAAGTACAGGCGATTCAAGAATACCCTACACCAACTACGGTGAAAGAACTGTGCCGATTCCTTGGAATGTACAACTTCTACCAGGGCCGTCTTAAGTCTATTCTGCACCGGGGTGCGGGAGTGTATCCTAAGACAGTCAAACATCCTATTGTGTATCCTATGACAGTCAAATATCCTATTGTGTATCCTATGACAGTCAAATATCCTATTGTGTATCCTATGACAGTCAAATATCCTATTGTGTAATTGTTTACTATAGCGTTATATTTTTTCATTACCTTTAAAAGGTGAGCGCCCGGGGTGCACCGCACCCCTTGCACCCCCTGGTAAAGACGGCCCTGACTTCTACCGACGTTTCGTACCTAGAGCAGCAAATATCAAGCTTCACTTAACGTCGTACTATCTGGCGCCAAGACAAAAGGATCGCAGAGCATCACTATGACCCCGGACATGGTGGAAGCCTTCAACACCTGCAAATCCAGTCTCTCCGAAGCAACAATGCTTTCTCACCCAGACCCGTATGCTGAGCTGGCCGTGTTCACCGATGCGTCAGATACATCCATAGGCGCAGCGCTGCAACAAAAATGCAATAACAGTTGGAGACCACTTGCATTTTTCTCTCATCGTCTGACATCTGCAGAGAAGAAATATAGCCCATACTACCGTGAACTACTGGCCATCTACGACGCAATCCGGCACTTTAGACATATGGTCGAGGCCAGAGCCTTCACAGTTTTTACGGATCATAAGCCACTTACCTTCGCCTTCTCTTACAATCGCGAGAAGTGCTCACCGAGGCAGTTCCGGTACCTGGACTACATATCCCAATTTACAACGGATATCCGCTTCGTAAAAGGAAAAGAGAATGTAGTTGCAGACGCGCTCCCACGCATAGAGGAAGTATCTATACCCATCGACCATAAAGCTCTTGCAAAATCTCAAGAGTCGGATCCTGAATTGCAAGAACTGTTACAGAAGGGTTCGGCACTTGACCTTAGAAAGATCAAAGCTCCAGACTCCGACGCTGAAATTTACTGTGACGTGTCAACTCACCATCCTCGTCCATTTATGACAGCTGCCTTCCGAAAGCCTGCATTCACTGCGCTGCATCAGCTGAGTCATCCAGGAGCAAAGGCAACTGCAAAGTTAGTCACAGAAAGATTTATTTGGCCAGGAGCACAGAAAGATTGCCGACAATGGACCAAAGAATGCACTGATTGCCAGAAAACCAAAGTTTACCGACACACCCATTCTCCCACCTCCCATTTTCCCGTTCCTTCCGAACGTTTTTCCCCATGTCCACATGGACATCGTAGGGCCTTTACCCATTTCTTGTGGTTACAGGTACTGCCTTACGGTCATCGATCGCTTTACCCGTTGGCCTGAGGCATACCCCCTGCCCGACATCACGGCGGAGACATGCGCCCGCGCCTTCATCGCTGGCTGGGTGTCTCGCTTCGGGTGCCCACACAAGGTCACCACCGACAGGGGCAGACAGTTCGAGTGCGAGCTCTTCCGCACCATAACCTCCGTCCTCGGTACGCAACATCGCCCTACCACAGCATACCATCCCGCCTGCAACGGTATGGTTGAACGCCTACATCGCCAATTGAAGGCTGCGATCATGTGCCACCAAAACTCCAGCTGGTCAGAGGTACTTCCGCTCGTGCTGCTGGGTATCCGCAGCGCCTGGAAGGATGACGTCAAGGCTTCGGCAGCAGAGCTCGTGTACGGAGAACCCCTTCAGCTACCTGGCGAATTCTTCGTACCTTCCACTGATTATCATGACGTCACTGACTTCGCATCGCGACTCCGTCTCCATATGGCAAAGCTGTCTCCCGAACCTGCAAGTAGACACGCACAGAAAGCTTTTTACGTACCTAAAGACCTGGCCACAGCAGAGTACGTCTTCCTCCGGCAAGACGCTGTCCGGCGTTCTCTGGAACCTCCATACACCGGCCCCTACAAGGTACTGGAAAGAGGGAACAAGACCTTCAGGTTGGCCATAAACAATCGAGAGTCTAAGTTTCCATAGACCGCCTCAAGGCAGCCCACATGACCAGAGACGACACCAAGAGTGGTACGGACTCCATCCTACCTGCAAATGATCCTGTCCCGGCGAAGAAAACCAGATCCGGTCGAACCGTCCGCTTCCCGGATTACTATCGCCCTCAGTAAGCTTCGGTCTCAGCGGGGCAGTAGTGTAGGAACCTTGCCTACACTGCAATTAATTTAATTAGGCAAGCAAACCCGCCGGCCGATGCTAAATTTGCTTTGGACCGTTACGCGCGGCCGGCATGGTTTAACGTTACCTTACCTACAATATTGACTCATTTGCATCAAATCAGTAAGATAAAAAAATATGAAAAATGGGTGCCTCATGATTTGACTAATCTGCAGAAAGAAATGCGTGTTGAAACTTGCGTTGCCTTGTTGAATCGGTACAGAAATGAAGGAATATTGGATCTAATTGTGACATGTGACGAAAAGTGGATTCTTTACGATAACCGAAAGCGAAAAATGCAATGGCTGACCCCAGATTAAACGCCGCAACAGTGCCCTAAGGCAAAGCTTACCAATAAAAAGGTAATGGTAACTGTTTGGTGGTCTATTCATGGTGTTATTCACTATAGCTTTCTCAGGTCTGGTCAAGCAATAACAGCAGATGTTCACTGTGCCGAACTTCGAACAATGATGGCGAAACTAGCAGTGAAACAGCCCCGACTCGTGAATCGATCTTCACCATTATTGCTCCATGATAACGCAAGACCTCACACTGCACGAGAAACCATTGTAACTCTACAGGAGCTGCAGTTAGAAACCATACGTCATCCTCCATACTCGCCAGACCTTGCTCCAACGGACTACCATTTTTTTCGTGATTTGGACAATTTTCTACATGGTAAAAAATTTTCTTCCCAAGAGGCAGTACAAAATGCTTTCACACAGTTTGTCGAATCTACATCCCCAGAGTTCTATCGCAAAGGCATAAATGAACTTCCGATTAGATGGCAACAATGTATAGATAATGAGGGTAAATATTTTGATTAAATAAATATGTTACATTTTAGAAAAAAACTAGTTTTAATTTTTCAGTACAAATCGGCAATTTCATACTTTAACCCCTAATATTAGCAGAATCATCGAAGTATCGATGGGGCCATATTAAGAAATTGGATATCAACTGCTTATATCCATAATAGTGTTTTGTATATGTATATGGCCATAGCCCATACAATTAACTTTCTAGGGAAGTATGGATTTCTCACTAGGTTGGTGAAGAAAAACATTGTGAGAAAACTCATGGTCAAAAATAAAAAGAATCTAGGGAATGTGTAATACCCACTGTTCTACATTCAGTCTGTGTGATAGATTATGATCCAAAACCCATGATTACAAACAATCTGGATTGAAGGTTCACCATAAAAGGCAGGCAATGTAGGGCAATTATGCAAGTAGGGATAGCAATGTAGGGTGTGCGGTGTGGTTGCCTAGATATAGTATTATACTAAATTTCAAATGTCCCCCTCAAATATCAGTCTTTACCGGAGAAGCGGTGGCCATATTGGAAGCCCTTCGTTTTATTGAATCTTTAAACAAGACTATCATTTTTTCAGACTCCCTTAGCTGTCTACACTCTGTAACATCTGTCCCTTTCCATTCTAAATCTATATCTCCTGTTATAATCCAAATCGGAGAGGCTCTTTACACCTGCAACAGCCTAGGCATATAGGTCATCCTTGCATGGATCCCCGGGCATGCTGGTATTCTCGGTAATGAATCAGCCGATGCATGTGCTAAAGATGCAATCCAATCTGGGACATTGTCAAATTTCAAAAACCTCCCCTGTGACCTAGCTTCCCTGGCAGTGCTTGAGCTTGTGGAATCATGGAACAGATCATGGAACATGGCAATTATCGAAAAGGCTTAAGGGTAAATATTATGGGGAAGTCCAACCAAATATTCTTTGCAAACCGTGGTTCTTTCGCTGTTGTGATGCGTGCAAATCGGTCACTTCTACTACTGCCGTCTCAGATTAGGTCATGCATGCTATCTGCCGGTTCACTTAGCTAAATTAAGAGTGAGAGATAACTCTCTTTGTGAGTATGGAATAGATGAAGGAACCCCTGATCATATCTTCTTTGTATGCCCTAAACTACAATATTCCATTTATGATGTCCTCCCTCCCAACATCCCACGTCCTACTAATCTCAAATGTCTCCTATCCCTTGTAAATACACCTTTAGTAAATATTTTAAGTAAATTTATAAATACTAACCATTTATACTATGAACGAAAACGAAAACCTGAGAGGACACTCACTTAAACTCTAAGGTTGTACTAACTCTACTAACTCTTAAGGTTGTATTCTCTTTCGTTCTAGACTATTACTACAACTCAGATACAGGATTTCTATAAGCTGAAATTAGCTTACTCCACCGTGTTCTGTCAACCACGTGGTTGTGGCGGAATTATTGTGGATGTCACAATAGAAGCCAGTTAGGTGAAAGTTGAAGTTGAATGGTCAGACTTTAAGTTTGTAATTATTATTTTTTAGTGGCTTACCTTAACTGGTTTTAGGTTACAAAGCACCATAACTATTCTATCTCTCATTTCATCAATAGGTACATGATTTACTAGACCAGACACAACTGTACGAGATTTCTCCTCACCACAATCTATTTTCTCCACATACAAAGAGTCTGCATCGGGATGTTTGTTTATTTCAATAATCTTGCCAATTTTGAAATCTAACTTTCTCACATCCACCACAATGTCCCCACCTGTAGCTGTATTGCTAGGCTTCTCTTTACTTTTTTTAGTACCCTTTTCCTTCTTCTCTTTATTTGCAAGCAGCTGTTCTTGAACTGCATCTTGTTTCAAAATCTCAGGTGCATTTGCAATAACTGTTGTTCTACCAGATATGGCATATTGTTTTTTACCATTTAAAGTTTCTAATCTTATGAGCTCATTCCGAGCTTTTTCTACTCTAGCAATGAGGATTTCATTTTCTTTAGCAAGTTCTCTAATTTTTTCCTCGACCACAATCTTCCTAACCTCTTCGAGCTGGAAATACGGACATATTTACAGTTGTAATAGAATAATTTAACAACACGATAGTAACAATGGATAGTAATAGTAATACGATTTTGGATAGTAATAATGTTGTTATACGACAGGAAAGTGCATTTCAACGTATTGGAATTTGAATAATTCTCTAATACGAATAGAATAGTAGTTACAATTTGATTTCACTAACCTTACTTCTTAGCTCAGCAAATCGTTTGTCAACCGTTTCAGCGTTATTTATAAGTTTTTTAACAGCGCTATGAGACATATTTCTTAAGAAAACAGGAGGTAACTTCTTATACATCAAACCTAGTTATTTATAAATTTTAGTTACAATAGTACATTAACATTTGTATTCTAAGAATGAAAGATTTCTTTTTTTCATATAGGGCAATGGTGCAATTAGCACATCCTGCCAGTGTCTAGTTTTCTTCGTAATAAACAATTTCAATTTTTGGCTTGAATTCAAGCAATGAAGTTGTGGTATTGTTTGATTTATTATAAAAATCGTGTATAGTGCGTGTTTTATCCGCGATACGCGGAGTCAAAGTTAAAAAAGGAATCCAAAAGTTCTGCCCTTGTAACCTCCTGTTCACTCACTCTCGATCTTCCTGGGGGCCCCCGGGACTGGTGAACAGGGATGCGCTTAATAGCGCCGTTGCAAGGTCGTCGTTCACTGTTTCACTGCCATACACCAATTATCCAACTATGGACACTCGCGTGCCCCAAGGTCTCCCAAAAATGTGCAGCCTACTTGCACAACAACAAATCGCGACCGTACCGCACAAGGATCAATAGCCGATCCGAGCCGCCGAAGGGTCAAAGGCTAACTCATGGGCGATCCGCGCCCGCGCAGCACGTGAATTCACCCCTCACCCCTCAGCCCCCGAACAATACCGAACAAACCCCCTTCCCGTGCAGAAGAAGTCTGCATGCTACTCCACTGGGAGGCGGGAGAGAGAGGTGACCGCTCTTTTCAGGATTGAGCCACCCACAAGGACCTCCGCAACCCGGCGTATTCCATCCGCTCCGCGAAACAAATTAACAATACGGCCCCGGCGCCAAAACAACAGCGGTAAACTAGCGTCCTTGATTAAAACCAGGTCACCGATGCCTGGTGGGTGGGTCTTATCAGTCCATTTAACGCGCTGTTGCAAAATGTGCAAATATTCCAGGGACCAACGTTTCCAGAAACTCTGGGACAATTGTTGCAACAATTCAAAGTGCGACAAACGATTAGAAGCCACCCATGTAAATGGGTACTCCGGCAGGGCGTTAAGTGGCTGTCCTATCAAGAAATGACCTGGAGTTAGAGCCTCCAAGTCGTTAGGATCTGACGAGAGCGGACACAAAGGGCTCAGAGTTCAGGACGGCCTCAATTTTACAAAATACCGTTACAAGTTCCTCAAACGTTAATACCGTTTCTCCGATAACGCACCTTAGGTGAGTTTTGGCTGATTTCACGGCTGCTTCAAAGATACCTTCCCAATGGGGGCAGCTAAGAGGACTAAACTGCCAGGTGATGCCCCGACAAGATAGGGACATTCCAAGGTCTACCTGGTTAGCCTCTAAAAACTTATATAAATCCTTAAGGTAGTGGTCAGTACCCCGATAGTTGGTTCCGCAATCAGATCGAATTAACGCTGGAAGTCCGCGGCGGCTAATAAATCTACTAAATGTGGCAACAAACTCCTCCGTACTATGAGCAGAAACTACTTCCAGCTAAACAACCTTGGTTGACAGACACACAAAGACGCACAAATACGCTTTCTCTATCTTCGCATTTCGAAGTCGCGACGTCTTGACCATGAACGGCCCGGCAAAATCGGTGCCAACTCCGGCAAAGGGTCTAGTCCCCGTGACCCGATCTGCGGGCAAGTTTCATCATGGGCTGCAGCGTCGCTGCCTTCAATCGATAGCAAGGCAGGCAAGGAAAAATTATGCCACGGACGGTCCGTCTGGCTGACAAAATCCAAAATTCACGCTGCAAGATGGCTAACAGAGCATTGCAGCCAGCGTGAGAATTTGTTATATGCCGGTCAGTCACCAACAAATGCACTAAGATGGGTCCTTAGGCACTTTATTGCCCTTGGGCAACAACAATGGGTGACGAACCCCAAAAGGCAAATTAGCGTGACACAATCTACTACCAACACGGATATATCCCTCAGCGTCAATAAAGGGGTTGAGCCTTGCAACGGCTGCCTTGAGTTTAGGTCGGCCACTCCGGAGCGTCTCAAGTTCTAAGGGGAAATGTTTTGTCTGCACTACGCGAATCCAATGTAGAAGGGCCATTTGGTGTTCTTCTGGCGTGAGAACAGGAGACAACCGTTTTTTCTCCCGATGCCGAGCGTTATGAACGAAACGCAGTATCCAGGCAGTCACGCCAAGTAATTTGGACAAGGAACTGTAGTGATCGAGCAGAAAATCCGTGCCCTCGAGGGGCTCAGTCAAGACACTGGATGTGAGCCAACCAATGGGGGGAGGAGTAACCAAGCACTGGTAACGTGGCCAATCCACTTCAGGATGTAACAACCACAGGATGTAACACCACAAATGGTGGTGAACCAGATCCGGCGCGTCTAAGCCGCGAGAAGCACAATCAGCCGGATTCAACTCCCCTGCGACATGTCTCCAAATTAAAACCATCTCCGAATCTTGGATTTGTGATACTCGATTAGCTACAAAGGTTTCTAACGTGTGCACCGAAGTTTTCAGCCAATACAGAACGATCTGACTGTCAGTCCAAGCGAAAACTGTTCCAATGTCCACACTACGCCCGAGCGTAGAGCACACGTGATTCAATAAGCGGACAAGAAGCGTCGCACCACATAATTCCAACTTCGGAATTGTACGTCGAGTCCGAATAGGGGCAACCTTGCTCTTCGACATAACTAAATGAATTTTTGTCTCCCCTGTGGTACTTACAGTGCGTAAGTACACCACCGCCGCATATCCACGCTCGGATGCGTCACAAAATCCGTGGAGGGACAATGAACATTTCCCAACGGGAAGGAAGCATCTAGGTATTGCAACTTGATTGATAGCCGGGACGAATGAGAAATAAGATTTCCAATCGTGTAACAACTCTCCCGAGAGAGACTCGTCCCATGAGAGTCCCGCAGTCCACAGTCGTTGCAGAAAACACTTGGCCTTAAATATAACCGGACTGATCCAACCGTTCGGATCAAAGGTCCTGGCTACCCATACCTTAGAGAAGGTCAATTCGACTCTGCAGGTAAACTCATCGTGGACTGGCGTGTACTGCACTCCAAGAAGGGCTATCAAGTTCAGGCTATCCGCATTTTCAAAGAGATGAGGGTCTTGTTGGTGGTCCTCCGGCAAACCGGAAAGGAGATCCGGTGAGTTGAATAACCATTTTCGCAACTCATAGCCACCAGTTCCCAGAAGCCCTATCAATTCATCTCTCAAGGCTCGAGCCTCTTCGAGACTAGATGTTCCGGTACAAATGTCATCAACATAAGCTTCCGATTCCAAAACAGCGGCTGCGCGGGAAAAATATAAAAGCTCGCGCTCCGCAAGCTCCAACAATGAGCGAATCGCAACAAACGGGCTAGATTTTATGCCGTACGTATTCGTGTTGAGCTCGTAAATCAACATCGGATCCTCCGGATGCTCACGCCATAAAATCAGCTGATATCTCCTATCTTCTGGATGGATCAGCGTCTGACGGAACATCATCCGAATATCGGCTACAAAGACTACTTGATGCCTCCGGAAGCTGGTCAGAATGTCTGAAATGTCCTTTTGCAACTTAGGACCCGCATGCAGACATTGGTTCAATGAGACCCCGGTGGTTGTAGACACTGAACCATCAAAAACCACCCGAATCTTTCCGGTAGGGGTCTTTAAAACCGCATGGGAGCTCAGAAAATAGTGTTCACTATGTTGCCAATCAAGGGTCGACGCCGACATATGCCCCAAATCCATGTATTCTCGCATGAAGTCGACGTACTTCTGACGAAGAACTTTATCCTTAAGCATGCGACGCTCCATGGAAATCAAACGTCGTTCAGCAACGTCCCGAGAGCGTCCAAAGGCAGGTCGAATCGCTAAAAAAGGCAAACGGGTGATCAAACGGCCCGAGCGAAGGCGACCAGTATTATTCTGATAGAACAGCTCGCATTCCATTTGCTCTGAGTCAACCCGATGCTAGTGCTGGGTAATCAAGCACAAAGAAAAAAAGAAAGTCTATGGAACAATTAAAAAATTTAACTCTTGATACACCTATCCTAAAAAAAGGTCACGCCATCGAGGAGTAATCTCGGACGATCGGAGTAAATGGAACAATTAAGGGATTTAACTCTTGATACACCTGTCCTAAAAAAAAGTCACGCCATCGAAGAGTAATTGTTTACGATGCGCACACTAGGCGCACCTGCCTCGCGTTACGCGAAAGCAGCCCGAGGAATGTGCACTCGGGCCCAATGTAGTAAACTTACTCAATATATCCACCAAAATGGTGGGTAAGCAAATAATCAACAATTTACACAATTTAAAGGTCTCACTTACCCCAGGTGGTTTTGCCCACGCACAAATCTGGAAAGTGTACCTACGCTAGTCCCTACTAGACGTGACCTATCTTAGTGTGATTGAATAAATACATACATTCCCAATAGATACTTGTGTAGTAATCCAAGTCTCGTTCTGTGGTGAGCCGGTGGCCGCTATAGCTCCGCAACTCACACACGGCAGCAAAATCACCTCGAGATATCACTCCAAATACCACAAGCACAATCACAATAACCAATTCCAACCCAATCACTCGCGTGGCACAAGGACATCCGCGAACAAGACCAATTAATAGGCGCGAATATCAAATTCAACTGTCCGAGGCCGCGGTGTGAATTTAACTCCCAAAACACTCGCGTGGCACAGGATATCAGCGAACAAGACCTATTACTAGGCGCGAATAACAAGTAACAACTGTCCGAAGCCGCGGTGTGAATTTATCTCAATTTAACTCTGCTCGCCGCCGAGCGCGTGTTACTACTAAAAATATCAAACCGTCAATATGGCGGGGACAAAAAAATGTTGCTTCGAAATAATCAATGTATGCGGGTATGCAAAGACGCTCGCGCCAATTTCAAACAGTAATCTCGGACGATCGGAGTAAATGGAACAATTACGGGATTTAACTCTTTTGATACACCTAACCTAAAAAAAAGGTCATGCCATCGAGGAGTCATCTCCGACGATCGGAGTAAAGAGTAAATGGAACAATTAAGGGCTTTAACTCTTGATACACCTATCCTAAAAAAAGGTCGCGCCATCAAGGAGTAATCTCGGACGATCGGAGTAAATGGAAGAATTTAAAGATTTAACTCTTTTAATACACCTATCCTAATAAAAAGGTCATGCCATCTTTTCATTCATTAATTCCGGAGTTACCCAGTACTATAGTTCATTCGCGTTTAAAAAATAGTGAGTCATCGATAGGCGTTAACGTAGCCACGCCCCTCGACCAATTAAATTACTGTAAATTATAAAGCTTAGTTTATGTGTATCAGTTCAAGCGAGCCCTTCTTACATAACAGACATGTTCTTTGCGCATAATAATATACTCTTAAAAATGAATACAGCTACATCGCCTATTCGTAAAAGTAAAAGCGGATCATATATTAATAGCGGTGAACGACGAATAATTTACAATGTTTTTAAGTATTTTAAACAGTGTGATATAAATATGACTGAAATAGTATTTAAAACATCCAGTGCGTGTGGAATGTCAGAATATACAGTTTATAAAATTATTAGGGAACAGAAGAATACTAATACAATAAAATCGTCTGTTAAAATAGAGCTCAATTATCTACAATTGACAAATTTGACGAATTACATAAATGTACAATAAGAAGAAAGGTACATTCATTATATTTAAACAACGAATACCCTACATTAGATAAAATTTTATCACTTTGCAATACTGATGAAGATATTCCACATTTCAAACGTACGACACTATAAAATACTGCACGAGCTTGGTTTTAATTTTGAAAAACGAGGAAGCATGTCACTTTTGTTAGAAAGACAAGATATTGTTTTATGGCGGCGTAAATATCTCAGGCAAATAAAACAGCATAGAGAAGCAAATAAGAAAATATATTATCTTGACGAAACGTGGATACATGCCGGACATTTTAAAACAAAAGCATGTTTAGATTCAACTGTAAAAAATACGAGACATGCTTTTCTAGAAGGTTTATCCACCGGTCCAAGAGCTCCTACAGGAAAAGGCAAAAGGTTGATAGTTTTGCACATCGGTAGCGATGAAGGATTTGTGGAGGATGGTTTATTACTATTTGAATCTAAATCCACAAAAGATTATCACGTAGAGATGGATGGTGAAAAGTTTTTAGAGTGGTTTAAAAATATAATACCTAAACCAGAACCCGGAAGCCTCGTTGTCATGGACAACGCTCCCTATCATTCCGTCAAACTTGATAAAATACCAACAAAAAGCTCCAATAAACAACAAATAATAAAGGATTACAATAATAATAATAAAGGCTTCAAAGCAAAGGGATGACAATGGATATGAGTTATTTAAAAAAGGAATTACTACAAAAAGTCGCCAAAATTGCCCCCCAATATAACAAATATTTAGTTGACGAAACTGCAAAAAGTAATGGCATTGATATTCTCAGATTGCCGCCATATCACTGTAAACTCAACCCAATAGAGTTGGTGTGGGCCCAGATAAAAAATTATATTGCTACCAACAACACAACGTTCAAGCTAAATGACGTAAAAGGACTATTTTATGACGCAATAGTGATAATTAACGCTAATAAATGGAAAAAAATATTGTAATAGTCATAAAGGAAGAACAAAAGATATAGAAATGAGATCATGTAATTGAACTCGCAGAATAAAATTATTTTATCATTAATACAAATGATTCTGATTCTGAATACAACTTATTATTATTTCGTAATATTATCGAATAAATATTTAATTTAATTTAAAATATTATATAACTTGTTAATTTAGTTACTCCAATGTGAATACACCTTTACTCTCAAGTTGCATCTGTTGGAAATGAGTATTTCTCAATCCCTCGCATAAGACTGGTGATGGGTACATCACTGTAGTTGTGTCACATCACTAGGCTACACGATATTATTATTCACTGACCGTCGTTTGTACTCTTACTACAAAAACATGTTTTAGCCTTGTAATAAATATCTTATATATTTTGTCTACTATGTCTTCTTAGTTTATATTAAATAAACAGTGAACCCTGCGCTAGCTGTGCTAACCATTATCAATAACCAACAGCATCGATGACTCACTATTTTTAAACGCGAACGAACTATAGTCGATACGCGGTCACACGGCGAGCGAACGGCAATCCAACCAAAAACGAAACGTCAAAAGAATAAGTAAGTTCTCGGAGTTAGTAACAGTTCGGTGGAGTAACTAAGGGTTTCTACTCCGCTCGCGGTTTCAACTCTTTTAATTCATTAACTCCAGAGTTACCCACCGCTACTAGCCACTGTGAGTAAATAAAAATACTGTTTGTACACGTATTCTATACGTATGGTACACAAAGTTGTTATCACAATGGATTTAGATTTCGATACGTAAAAATTTATTTTAGAAATCAGAGACCGTCCGGCCATTTGGAATACCAAGTCAACAGACTATGCCGATAGACAGAATCGATTAGATGCAAGATGTGATATGATAAGGGTTAGGTATTCGAAAAGTTCAACAGAGTTCATATTACAATAACCATCAATATCATTATCCAAATGCTCATTGGGATCGCAGGCAATCACCATATAATGAATATACTGAATATATAAAGTAAAGAATATACTGCGGTGCGGTGGGCCGCAATGGCAAAAATAGCAGAGGGCTGCCACAACGGCCAGCCGTCTAGCGGTTAGCCGGACGTACTGCGGGCTGCCGCAACAGCCAGCCGCTGACGGTTAACCGGTAGTGCGGTGTGGCCCTTGAAGTCCACCTTTCCTTCATTTACAAAAAAAATTTTGAACTCTTCCCGTACTGTTCTTCCTTCTTCTAATGCTCTTCTTGATTCAAAAGGGTTCAAAATGTCCTCAAATTCTCCATCTTGTTGTATTGTACCATCGCATTTTCACGCCTTAAATTTTGTTGTCTAATGTAATGTCCATTACGCCGTCTGGAGAAATTGTGTAAAATTCAACTAGCAAGCACATTAGGTCGACCTTATCAACTGGCATTTGAAGAGGTTTGTGATAAAACCTAAATCTTGTAGTTAAAATTCCAAAAACATCAACAAGTTTTTGTAACATCAACCAAAGTAAACAAAGGATGGTCAATTTATTTCTTTTTCTTATGCGCGTTGATGGTGGCATTTTTCACGCGAAGCACTACTGCACGTTGGAACAGCTTAAACACAGTGTGTGATCGGATGCTATGCAAGAGCATGTATGGACCAGCGTGGCGTCTTGCATGCAGGACTGTGAATGGCCGGCTTTAAACGTCAGGTGTTTGTGGTTCAGCGCTCCGTGTTTTTATTTGTATTTGCCTTGCTAAATTACCATTATCATCATGCCAAAAGTAATTAAAAATATCGGGAGGGACATTATTACGCATTGGGGGGGGATACTGCACGCTGCAATCCAACAGCCGCTGGGCGCGCTCGACTGGTATATAACGACTCGATATATAACTCGCGGTCTGTCGTTATCTTCGTCCGACATTTTCAAAATGCGTCTGAAAACAAAATACGTTTGGACATAACCCATGCGCGACAGCAAGTGATGACGTTTTGTAGGATGAAGTTCTCCGACTGTTCTCTGGACCATCCCATTGGACGTAGGACAGTCGAATGTTTCCGATTATCCGATTTTTCAATAATAATAATAATTTTAGAACGGTTGCTCTAAACATTATACAATTATACTTAATTATTCAATAATTAGGATCTGATCGAAAGGTATAGGGCGTGCTTAATTAATAATTACTCATTTTGGAACAGCTTTTATTCAGATCGGGCGCACCACCAGTGATGTCAACTTAGCGCTTTCGGCGCTAGATCTTACGTTTTTTTTAGCTCTGTTAGCGTCCAACAAACTTATTTAACGCGTAGCCCATTCTACCGCTTTTTTTTAAATAATGTTCCTCTTTATTGGAATCAGGAAGTTTTATCTATCTATCTGTAATGAAACGTAATTGTTTATATTAAATATTGACTGGCTATTTATAAAGGACAATAAACGAGTATAAAAACGTTACCTCTCTGACACGTCTGTCAAATACATAAGAGGTACCTACTTTCTTTTCTTATCAGCACTAACATTTTTTGATTAAAAACGATTATATATTTTTTTTATTTCGTCAATATTTTTTTGATTTAGTGGGTTTTTCTTAACAATAAGCCAATCTAGCGCTTTTTTAACGCCAACTCAGCGAGAATATTGGCAACACTGGCCGCACTATCGAAATAACTAACAAACATGGCTGTTTTAACGGCGTCATAGATTATTTCTTACTTTGTTTTATTATAATTGTGCAAAAATATTACAATTGTGTCTGGCATATTACGATTTTATTGATTTCCCGGAATATAATGTAATTCGTGACTTCAATTTTTGTCTTCGAATGGACTATAATGTATTAAAGATTTGCAAAACAAAACGATGTCAAACAACACAGTCGGTTCGTCGGGCCCTGCTCCCGGCAAAATACGTAGACCTGGAAGGCCCCCAAAGCGTACTTGCACCTGGTGCGCTGAAAGTAAAACTCCTCTAAAATATGTATTACCTACTGAAAATGGAAAAAAAGAGTTTTGTTCAGAAACGTGTTTGTCTGAATTCAGACAAGCGTACAGCAAAGGCGCCTGTCTTCATTGCGACAATGTTATTCGAGGCAATGCGCCTTCGAGCAGCAAGAACTTCTGCTCTACATTTTGCCTAAACAAATATCAGACGAAAAACGAGAAACGAACTACATCTCCCCAGTCCGGTAATGCGGCAAATGGTTCAGAAAATTATTCTAACAACAACTCTACAGGAGCCTCTTACGAAATATATCAGACTTTTGATTGGAACGAATATATGAAAGAGACTAGTAGTGTGCCTGCACCTCAAGAATGTTTCAAACAAGCACCTGTACCCCCAGCGAATGATTTTAAATTAAATATGAAATTGGAGGCTTTAGATCCACGCAATTTAACCTCTACATGTATTGCGACTGTGGTGGGAGTCCTAGGCCCTCGCTTGAGGCTTAGGCTGGATGGTAGTGACAATAAAAATGATTTTTGGCGCCTGGTTGATGCTGGAGACATACACACAATAGGGCACTGTGAGAAGATGGGTGGAATGTTGCAACCTCCACTCGGCTTTCGTATGAATGCAAGTAGTTGGCCCATGTTTTTGCTCAAGACTTTGAACGGTGCAGAAATGGCACCAGCATCTGTATTTCAGCCCGAACCATCTACCCCTAAGACAAATCAGTTTGTGGTGGGTCAAAAGTTAGAGGCAGTTGATAAGAAGAACCCACAATTAATATGTTGTGCCACTGTGGGAGCAGTAAAGGGAGACCAGATACATGTGACATTTGATGGTTGGAGAGGTGCATTTGACTACTGGTGTAAATACGACTCTAGAGACATATTTCCTGTTGGGTGGTGTGCTAGGGCTGGTCATCCCTTACAACCACCAGGTCAAAAGAGTGCTGCTACTCCTTCGAGGTGAGACATTATTACAATCATTCTCTTTTTCACTTTTCCATTGTATTCAACTATTAAACTTGTATTTTTTTTTTATGGATGTACGATCTACATAGGTAGATGATCATACAGTCCACCTGATGGTAAGTGGATACTGTGGCCCTTAAATTTTTTTTTCAGAATTAAATCTTGAAATAAAATTCATCTCAACAAACAATCACACTATTTTTTCTAATTCACACTAAACAAATTCTTGTGACCCTAATGGCCTTTCAAGAGTCATCAGACATTTATAGTTTAGAGTGAGCGGAGAAGGCACTCAGCCAGTAGCAGAGTGTGTGCAGTAACAAGCCTAAGGGCTCCCCCGCCGAGCCTAAGGGCTCCCCCGCCTGTACATTGGCAGAAGGAATAGATCTTGGCTTAGGACATTGCGTTGGGAGGGTACCGTGGGGTCACGAGAGTAGGTAGCAAGTGCCCACACACATGCCAGTATATGGTAAAAGTGTTGGCTGCAGACCGATGTGTGTTGACATTGTAGCGAGGGTGATGTCCTCGTCTCTGCCAGCAGGGATGGTGTATATGTATAGCCTTTGAGTGTAATGTAATAACTGCATTGGCAGCAGCAATTAGGTTGTCAGGGTCGTTTAGGACGTGTGGTGAGGATGATGACGATAGCACTGGGGAGGATCTTAGGTCATCCTATCGTGGACATAGGTTAAGCTGTCAACTACTTAGGGGTTGGGATGTTGAGGGACTCTGTCTTAGTAGCATCAGCAGAGTATAGCCCATTGTGACCTCCCCAACATACATGCCAACATTAGTCCAAAATGACAAACATATACTGCCTATATTTGGAGATACTGGAATGGATTTGGAAAAAGGCCTAACCCGTCCCTAAATGGGGAGGGATAGGATGGGAATGGACCCTAGCATATCTCACTCACTACCAAAACACCTATATACATTGGGGAAATACTATAAAGAGGGAAATGCAATACATTTGGGCCATTTCACGTCAGATCACTCCTCGGTCAATATTTTTCATGTCTTTCGATTTTTATGAAATTTGGCATGCTCGTTCGGGTACCCAAGAGGGTTCCAAATTCCAAATTTGAGGTCAGTCGGTCAATGAGTCATGAAGTTACGGGTCACTGAAAACGGGTCAATTTTCGGGTCACGGCCGGACATGTATTAGATTATCGCTTATAACTCCCTCATTTATTGAGCTAGAGGGTCATGTAATATATCATTGAAAAGGTATTTGAAAGCTGAATCAAATGGTGCCAATATCTCAGAAATAGCATCATAAATAAAAAAAATTACGTTTCCCAAAACTTCATGGACTTTGTCCTTGACCTAAAAAAAAAGTATACCAACAGATTTTTTAAATCTTTGTGGAATCTGATTCAGCATCAAATGTACATGAATACTGAAAATAATCAGGGTGGGTAACTCATGGGCTCATGAGATATTGGTGTTTTTGTGACACTGCTGCGTCGCGATTTTGTGACATTTCGCAATTTGATGTATTCAGCAAATCAAAACTGGTAAGTTATTACATAGCAAGTGATGAAAGTCAGTTAAAGAGTAGTGAGTTAGATAATATATATAAGTGAGACAACATATTGCTAACAGATGGAAATATATATGTTATTAGTTTCAACGTTTGGCGTTTGGCGGTAAACGTCATTGTGCATAAGAGTTCTTGATAAGATTTCAATGTACATAAACGTGTTGTTGCTATGTATTCTTCATATTCAACTTAGCTGTAGCCTCTGCTGCTACTGCAGAGCTTAACTGATACGTCCTTCCTGTCGGAGTTGTTGGATTCACAGCTATTATTACATGTCCATGAGCAATGACCAGATCATCATTTATCTTTGGAAAAGTGAATGAAGGCGATGGACCGGCGGGGTGCAGAAATCGAACTTTCACTTCATGTCTCTCATCAATACGTTCCAACACAAACGCAAGCCACCACTGTTGGTCATACTCACAGATGATATATCCACTAATTTCGTTCCTTGGTATCAGTTCGCGGAGATTTGCCAGTCTTACGGTGGTAGAAGACACAGCATTAGAATACCGCTTAACAGTTAAATGATTTCTGGTCGTTGCCAGTGGCAAATACGCATGAAACTTGTGTGTTCCAGAGACAGTCTCTGCTGCCTCTAGTCTCTCATGAAGAAGCGACTCTTCAGATTCAATCTCCGATGTCTCGACAAAACGAAATTCAACTGATGTGATTTGATTTGTTACAATGCATTAAATTGTCCATTGACCCAAGTTATCAATTATAGTTAATGATATAATCTGTCACACAGAAGTCTAGTAGGCCTAGATGCATTTTCTATCAACAATCATGACTATGATAATGAAAGTTTGACAAGTTTAGAAGAAAAGAAATTTTTGTTTTTTAAATTAAATATTTTGTTAAGACAAAGATGGCGGTTTTCTTGTACTTCTTTGTAAACTTGTTTGATGAGCATTAGTCATGAGCTTTAATGTCATCTATGACTAATATATTTATAACTATTAGGTAATGACAAGTTACTGGCTAAACTCCGAAATGTCACAAAATCGCGACGCAGCAGTGTCACAAAAACACCAATATCTCATGAGCCCATGAGTTACCCACCCTGATTATTTGCAGTATTCAAGTACATTTGATGCTGAATCATATTCCACAAAGATTTAAAAAATCTGTTGGTATACTTTTTTTTTAGGTCAAGGACAAAGTCCATGAAGTTTTGGGAAACGTAATTTTTTTTATTTATGATGCTATTTCTGAGATATTGGCACCATTTGATTCAGCTTTCAAATACCTTTTCAATGATATATTACATGACCCTCTAGCTCAATAAATGAGGGAGTTATAAGCGATAATCTAATACATGTCCGGCCGTGACCCGAAAATTGACCCGTTTTCAGTGACCCGTAACTTCATGACTCATTGACCGACTGACCTCAAATTTGGAATTTGGAACCCTCTTGGGTACCCGAACGAGCATGCCAAATTTCATAAAAATCGAAAGACATGAAATTTTATTTTATTTATTTTTGAGTGATCTGACGTGAAATGGCTCATTTCAAGATAGTTTTCTGTGAGAGAGGGGTAATGTGGTGAGTCGAGTGTGCCCAGCGTTTTGAGTTGCAGCATGCACTCTAGTCTTAGGGTGAGATAAATAGGCCATTCTCGGTCTTGGAATTAATCAGTGATATTTTATACCACCTTATACAGTCTGCATACAGTCTGGGTTAATTTCCAATGACAGTCTAAATCTAAGCAAAGGCACAGTATTTATCCAGACCTTAGATTGTACATTATCCGAGTCAAGTTATGTAAAGACACAACTAAGAAATCACATTTTTTTAGTGGAGAAATGAATTTAATAAGGATTTTCCTTAGATTATGGATTTGAATTTTGTAATTAATACTACACAAATTGAAATGAATAATCCTCATAAAATAAGAATCCATATGAAAATAATAATTAGGAACTTGACTATGAAAGGATTAAAGTAACTTACAAGCACCATTAAACCTTTAAGGTGTCACATTTACCAAACAATC
This sequence comes from Sesia apiformis, assembly GCA_914767545.1. Taxonomy (NCBI): domain Eukaryota; kingdom Metazoa; phylum Arthropoda; class Insecta; order Lepidoptera; family Sesiidae; genus Sesia; species Sesia apiformis. The sequence continues at coordinate 8,263,443 of OU611958.1, forward strand.
TGGTTGATGGGTCTTAAACAAAAAAATAAAAAAGGTAAACAAGTATTTATAGGTGATATAGCTTTGGGGTATCTATTGTCTACCCACCAGTGATTTACTAGGGGAGACCTATGCTGTAGTGGGATGTTATATCAATTTATTTAAAACCCATTCAGTAGATAATAAGCGCCATTTCAATTTGTGCTGGTGTATGTGTCGCATTAAGATATAAATAGCCGAGTTATAGCTATATCACTAATAATTAAGCTATATCAGAAAGATAGATTAACCAAAGTGTTTTCATTTTATTTCCCTAGGCATATATCTATATACCAACATCAGTTTAGAGTGTATAATTGTGCAGTGATTTATAATTATGATCTTTCCTTGCGACGACGTCTGCGTGCAGGGATCCCCACTCACTTCTTTCTGTCTTACTGCGACATATGCATAAATCTTGATCAAATGTGCATTTATCTACTCTCGATTACCTATCACTCTGACCTGATGTTGACATGTGTCACTGATATCTATGGGCGACAGTATCTGGTGGACTGTATACTTGTCTGCCACATTATTTCCATAAAAATAAAACCCAATTTAAAAATCCTCACTCATGATTAATCCACCACTTCTTGTGACAATCTATTCCACTATTTACAACCCTGTAGTTCAGTTCCATACATATATGCATACATACAATTAGTTTATTTACAAGCCTAAATAAACTATTTCAGATTTAAACTAAGGCCCAGTGGTATACCAAATCCAGCTTTACCTGAAGGTGGATCTACAGGGGCAGGGAACTCGACCAGTTCAACGCAACCCACTCCCGTAGCTTGTGGCTTTAATGCCTTGTCAGTGTGTTTACGCATCCGTAGCAGTTGTACTGGAGGCAACAACACTCTGCCGGCTTCTGTGTCAGGATCGGGGACATCATCAGCAGCTGAAGCTCTTACAAAGGGATTATTAACTTGCTTAGACCCACAAAGGGTATTGAGAACACTGACCACCGCATCTAATAGCTATTCTAATATTAGTAATTTACAGGTAGGTAACTTTATTTTGAAATTTTTAGCATAGATTCATGACCTTTTATTGATCAGTAGATTTTGTCATTGATGTTTATAGTCCAGTCAATGAAGCATAAAAACGTCAAAACTTCGTAATCCTCAAGAACAAATTCGAATTTGAAGATTTTGTTTTTAAATGTTTGTTATTATTTACGAGGGTGAATCAAAAAGTTCTTATGAGTCCGTCATTAAAAACACAAAGAAATTCAAATAAAAACATTTCATTTCTTTGCATAATAATATATGTACATTAATTCCATTCATTTAGTATCACGTTTTTCTAATATCCTTATTCCTTCCAGTTCCTTATTCCAATCCCATAAAGAGGCTCGCCGTAAAAAGCAGGCCGCGTACAAGGCCTGAGTCGAAGCTCAGGTGTCCGGCAATCCACACGCCTCTAATTTAAGGAACAGATTCAATGCTGCCTCAAGATCCAATAAGATGTTCGCCAAGGCTAATTCTGAGCATGTCAGCAGAATTAGCGATCGTCTACTCCTCTGGGAGCCGAGCTTTCTGGTTGCCTGCCAAAGCTGCTGAGAATAACTTCTGTCGATCATCCCTGCCACCATTGCGGAAGTCCGATGATTCACTGGCTCACATTGTCAAGAAGGCCGATTTACTGGGCCTTCTCTTTGCTGCCACTCGACCTTGGACGATAGGGATGCCACACTGCCTACAATCTCGCAGTGCGTAACTTCCATGCCGGACATTTGCTTCACTCAACGTGACATCCGTCGATCACTCACATCCCTTGATATACAGATGGTATTCCTGCAGTGGTACTCAAATTATGCGCTCCTGAGTTGTCTCCGGTGCTCACGCGACTCTTCAAGCTCTCCTACTCCAGAAGACGCTCTTCGAAAGCTTGGAAAGTAGCTCACGTCCATCTATTGTCTAAAAAAGGGGTGTCCGAACCGCCCCGCCCATTTACAGGCTAATAGTGATAACTCCTCTCCAAGGTAATGGAATGTGTCATAAACATACAGCTCCTTGGGTACCTAAAGTATCATCAGCTGATAAGCGACCATCAATATGGATTTCGCCAGTACGGTTTCCGTCATAGTCGCTCGGCTGGTGATCTTTTAGTGTACTTTACTCACTCACTCGCTGACGCCATCGAGAGTAAAGGTGAGAGAGACTAGCTGTCTCAACTTAGATATTGCAATGGCTTTCGCCCGGGTCTGGCACAAAGTACTACTTTCCAAGTTGCCATCATTCGGGATACCTGAGGGATTATGCAAATGAGATTGCCGGCTTTCTGGCTGGACGAAACATCAAAGTCGTTGGCGACTGTAGCTGCTCCGATACCATGTCAGTCAATGCTGGTGTCCCACAAAATTCTGTGTTCTCTCCGACTCTGTTTCTTCTGCATATCAACGACGTGTTACAAGTCAGTAACATGTGTTATGCTGACGATAGAACTGGGAAACCTATGCAAAAGGCCATTTAAATATCCAACACTATGATGGTTTTGAGAGAGTCTATTGATGAGAAAAGACTAAGAAAACTTGTATTAAACGCTACTCCTTCATGACAATGCACCGGTACACATGTCGGGAAAATTGCAAGCTGCCTTTCGAGGATGTGGATTTCAGCAGCTGAAATCCACGGATTATTTTCTATTTCGAAATTTGAAATAATTTCTATGTGGACTGAGATTTAAGTCCAAGGCAGTGGTGATGGCTTAAAAGCAACCGAAACAGTTTTTTTTTGAAGGGATTGTTGCAGGAAAAGTGAACAAAGTGAAATGAGCTGTCAGGAGATTATATCGAAGAAAAAAAAATTATTCACTATGTGATCATTATTCTATCAGGTAGATAAATTATTGAACGCTCTGCATACCAATAGCCCGGTACACAAATATTTGCTCTATACAAACCAGATGGAGAGTTTTAAAAATTGCATTTGTCTCCATGCCTACTTTGTATTATGAAATTATGTACAGTAATATGGTTTTCGTCATCACCCCACTCCATTTTAATATTACAGACGTACCGCTTAACTCAGTCCGCTCCTGAGGTATCGGCGCGGTGCGGGAGGGATGTCAGTGACGCACCGCGTCTCTTCAGTAGGGCTGAGTAGGGCACCATCTTCTCTGGCGCCAACAAGTCTTATTTGTACCGGCCGCTGTGTGTAAAACGCACATGAGATTCGTATCACAAGATGAGTCCCCCACTTCGGGGTCAAATAAAACAATTTTAAGTCAAGAAAATTAGATTTGACTTCAGATGAACATCATGATGATATTAACTTACACTAAACCGTCGCAAAACAACTGGACTATCACAAAAATGTGTACAACGTATAATGAATGCCGGAAAAAGTATAGGAAGTGAACCAGTCAAATTTTTTACGCCCAAAAAGAAGATAATATTGGACAGCTTTATTGAAGGTGTTGTAAGAAGAAAGATTACCGAGTTCTACACAGTAAGAAAGGAGTTTCCAACAATCCATAAATTGAGAGGAGTTTTGAAGGACGATGGAGTTCTGAACTGTGAATATGAATACATGCGGCAGTTATTGCATAGATTAGGTTTCCAGTTCAGAAAATGTAAGAGAAAAATTTCAGTAGAACGACCAGTGGAGTGGAGTGAATTGTCCAGTGGAGATGTAATACCTCCAAGCTATAAGAAAATGCAGATTGGAAAACAACAATATTTTATCTAGACGAAACCTATGTATTGACATAGGTTTCATGCCTATGAAGGCATTGGCCTTACACTATGTCAAGGTCTGAGTTATCTCCGGTGCTTACGCGACTCTTTAGGCTCTCATACTCCACAAAAAGCTTCCCGTCAGCAGGTAACTCATGTTCTCCCTTTGGCTAAAAAGGGTGACCGCACCGACCTGGCCACCTACAGGCCAATAGCAATCACCTCCCTCTTCAAGGTGACGGAACGTGTTACAACATTCAGCTCCTTGGATACCTAAAGGATCACCAGCTGATTAGCGACTGTCAGTCAATGTTGATTTTGCCATAATCGTTCGGCTGGTATTTAGCTCTCTTTTAGGCATCTTTTAGCGTATTTAACACACCGATGGGCTGACGCTATTGAGAGTAGAGGCGAGGCTCTAGCTGTTGGCGTAGACATTGCGAAAGCTTTTGACCGGGTGTGGCACAAATCGCTGCTTTCCAAGCTACCATCTTTCGGGGTACCCGAGGGATTATGCGAATGGGTTGCCAGTTTCCTGGCTGGACGGAACATCTGAGTCGTTATCGATGGTAGCTAATCCAACAATATGTCTAGTAATGCTATGCATATGACAGGACTGGCGATGCCTTGTACAGGGGCCGCGCCAACATCCCTCGGGTCGAAGTGGAAGAGAGTCGCGTCAGGCTTGTGTCAGAAATCGAAGACGCTTTAGATCAAGTCTCGATTTGGGGTTATCTAAACCTAGTGGATTTCAACCCCAGTAAGACGAAAGTCTGTGCATTCACCGCTAAAAAATCATAGCACCTCGGTTTCAGAGCATACCTTTTAAGATCTCTGAGAGCGGGACCCCTTGGCGTGGACATTTCCAGCAAAGTCGAATTTAGGAATCATGAGTCATCTGGAAAATAAAGCCCAAATGGCCTCCAAAAAGCTCTACAAAGCTCAGGTTAGACTTCATATGGAGTACTGTTCACATCTCTGGGCCGGCGCACCGAAATATCAACTGGACTCCATCCAACGTGGACGTGCTGTTCGAATTATCGAATTCGAAAAAAAACATATCTGTATTTCATTGTTTCAAACCATTTTTAGTGTTTGATTGGCAATCAAACACTGAAAATGGAGCACTGTCTTCTATTAGTAAAGGTGACAGACTGGTTATATCATACATGCTGGTGGCAGATCAGGATTTGTAGATGGCACTTTAACAATTTTCAAACCTGCAACTTAGACGGAAGATTATTACGGAAATATGAAAAGTGAAATTTTGAAAAGTGGGTTCGGAAAAGCTTATACCTAATTTACCATCCAATTCAGTGATCTTTATGAATAACGCGAAATATCACTGTAATGAGTTGGATAAAATGCCCACTATGTGCTCATTAAAACCCAAATGCAAGCATGATTAACTTGTATAATATTGAATACATTGATACAATGAAAAAATGTGCTTTGCAGGACTTGATAAAAACACAAAATGGAAAAAGTATTCAAAATTGAAGAAATACTGAAAGAGCACGGTCATACTGTGCTCTATTTGCCGCCCTATCATCCGGATTTAAATCCGATCGAGTTAGTATGGGAAGATAGCAAGGGTGAACTAGCACGAACAAGTATTGATTCCGATTTAACTGAAAAGAAACGAGTACTTGAACAGCTGTTTTACAATTATTCGGTGAATGAATATCAAAATTGTTACGATTACGTGAAAAAAATTAAGTACGAGTACTACAAAAATGATATGATCAACGATGATATTATAATATAGATCAATTGATAATAAATCTATGGGACTCGGAGACTGATTCTAATGACAGCTAAAATGACGAAGATTCAAACAGCGACATGGAGGGAGGGAGACGGGAGACTGATTCTAATGACAGCGAAAATGACGAAAATTCAAGCAGCGAGATGGATACGGATTAATTTTTCTTGATTGTTTTTTCGATTTTTCATTTATATAATTGTAGGTACTTCGAAATGTATATCCCGAGAAATATCTCAATCATAATTATCCCGGCTGTAGCGCGTCGATTCTGTTCCGTCATCCATAACCCCTCCTGCACCGCGCCGCTACCTCAGAAGCGAACTGAGTACAATATTTAATAATGTTTGGCGCCAAAATGAGGAAAAATATTTTATTTTACGTGAGAATGACAGATTCCAAATTTAAATGTATTTTTTTTCTTTATCATAACGGTATTTATAGCCAGACTAGGTATATTATATACATACATATAGAAATAACAAAATATAGTTATCTATATAATAAAATATGAAAATATAAATAAATATAAGTTTTATTTCAATACATGGTTCTAAACCATCTCGTATCTCCCTGAGTAAGCCAAAATGAGAGAGAGACTGTATAACCCTGGCGAAAGTACAGTCGGCCTGGGTTTCTGACTCCAGGGAGAGAAACCGGCGGACAATGTGCGTGTTATCGGGCAGCACCGCATTCTGCATCTTTGCTGATTATTATTGTTTAAACAATGTTAATAACTATGCCGGGTGGGCATAGTTATTGTTTCTGTTATTGCTACAATGTTTCTGATTTTGAATAATGGGTAATAAACATTTTTAAAAAATCAGCACCAAAATCCATTCTTTTCTTGAAGATTAAGAAGTAAAAAACCTTCATTAACTCTACTATTATTGTAGATCCACTCATAGAATGCTGATTTGACAGCTCCGAAATGGTGGGTTGAGATAACATTAAAGTGGCGCAAAAATTACGAAAGAAATATTGATATAACAAAATACGCAATATTCATACCAAAATTATAAAATTTTACAACAAATGTAATCATCTACAAAAAATATTCTTTAGTTATAAAGAAAACAATTATTTTTTTTAATCCGTTGATCACTATTACAATGTTACATCATGTAACACTTTTTGTTTCTAAATTTTAATTATGTCTTACGTATTACGGACACTAAAGAACAAAACCATCAGATACTATCAGGAATCATATCTATAACTATTATTCTAGAAACGAATACCACCCATACAGAAGAATATATTGGTGCGAAAGAATAGCGCTAAAGATCGGGGAGGAATTTTTGATTGTGCAATGTCGTTTAGAGATCATGTCGATAACATTGTAACAAGAGCGAATAAACTTCTGGGCTTCATACTAAGGATAAGTAAACATTTTTGAAAACTAACAATACAGATACCTTTTAACACTTGTGAGAAGTATACTTGAGTATGATCCTATGTGGACATCTTTTTATGAGATAGACAAAAAGAGAATAGAATTAGTACATAAACGTTTCCCGTGTAGAGTTACAGACATGGAAAAAAAGTTTATACTATATAATTATCATGAAATGATAGACTTAATCATTACAAAGTATTGTCACTTCAATGTCATAGGACAATAAGTTATCTCTTGGTATTATTTAAAATAGTTCAAGACCTAGTTGACACTGATATACTCTATCCTCAATTATTCTATTCTCATTCTGCTAGAACCTTCTCTGTTCCATATGCTCGTACAAACATTGTAAGTAATTCTCCTATTCGTCGTATGTGTAGAGAGTATAATGATCTAGCTGCAACCAATAAAAATCTAGATATATTCTATGGATCAATATCACGATTCCGTAATCAAGCATATACATGTTTTAAAGGAGACTTCATAAGCTCCTATATTCATACCCGTAGTTTATATACTTATCTTGGTATAATTCAGTGTTAGTACATATTATATAATAATTATGTTATGTTGCCTGTTTTGATGTTACTCAAACCATGTTTTAGTTTAAATATTAAGTAAGTGTTATAAAATGTAACAACACTGTTTGTGCAACTTAATAAATAAATAAATGGTTTTAGCACCGCTAAAAGAAACTGGTTTGTTCAATGGTGGAAAAACTTCACCAACAAAAATTTTAAAAAGATTGGGTTTGAATATAAGAAAACTGATAAAAGGAAAATAGTTATGGAGATACGATATAATATTAAAGAGACAATAGTTTTTGAAGACATCAAAAAAGAAGTTTTTGAAAGAAGTGGCGAAAATCGATAATTGGAAAAATGATTTACTTGACGAGATGTGGCTAAATGCCAACCGTTCAACTTCATATTCAAGGACAGATGACACGGCAGCTTCAACTTCAAAAGTGCCAATGGGCAAAGTTGCCCGGCTCATCATTTGTCACGCCGGTTCTGCTGTGGATCCGGATTCGTGGAGAACGGAGAATGGCCTTCGAGTTAGAGAGCACCTCCGACTATCATGAGGAGATGGATACTGGAACTTTTAAGAATTGGTTCGAAAATCAGCTATTTTCCAGCTTGCCGGAGCTTCAGTTATTTTTATGGAGAATGCTGGACAGAGAAAACAAATCTACAAAACTACAGTATGTGATAGATGAGCAGACCCTGGCAAACGAACATCGCATAGTCCGAACTCCCCCCATACCAATGCCAATATAATGCCACCGAATTAATATGGGCCACTGTTAAAGGCCACTTGGCTAACTTTAACTTCTATATTAGACATTTTTCAAAACGGCGCTATATGAATATCAATGAGAATATTCGAATTATATTTTTTTAATAATTTCCGCATACGACACGACCTCACAATTTAGTACCAAAAAAAATTATGAATTTATTAAAATAAGCTTGTGGGCGAAGATCACGAAAGACGATTGTAGTGAAGTTGTTGAGAAAACGCAAAAACTGATAATAGAAGATTATGAACGTAACATCAGGATCAATAGTATAATTGACAACAATATTGTAATCAATGTAAATGAAGACGACAGCGATAGCGAAAATAATAGCTCAAGCGATTCTGAGACCGAATGATTTAACTACAAAATCTTTATTTATTTATGTAGGTTGCACATATAAAAGGTAAATTACCAGATTATCAAAATCATTAAGTACAGGCTTTTGTTAAGACTGAATCCATGCGAGCGAAGCTGCTGGCAAAAACTAGTCAAGGTATTCATAGTGTTCGTATTCATGGTATTCACTATTTACATCATATTGACATATGTCAAAACAGCATTCTATCAGTGCTTCTACTGTAATCACGCCCTTATTTTATCAGCTATTTCCAAATATGTAATTAATTAATTGTGATTTGCAACTCTGTCCTATTCCATCCCCTGCCACATTGACTAACATCCACATCGTAATATACTCTTATTTTTCCACCCCATGCTCTCCAACCCTTCTTCCGGTCGTTCCTAATTCAGAAATCTCCAACAGTTGGCAGTGTATCCAATGACTAAAGTTTGTCATTGTGGACTGTTGTTGCCATGTATTGTGAATGTCCATGAGCAGCAGTATCCACCAGATGGACTGTCTTTTCACCCGCCACCTTCTTTCCACAAAAAAACTATTCATTTGAAACTTTTAGATTTCAGTAGGAAGCAAAAGTTATGCTGTGAAAATACCATCAGAAATGACAGGTGAAGAACTAAAAAACTGGCTGAAAGCAATATGCCTTGGCCTGGGATGCTGCGCGAGTATGATTGAAGTGGATACAGGAGAAGCCCAGAGTCGACATTGTGCCCTTTGTGGAGATGCTGCTCCTAATAACAATGTTTCTTCAGCTGTTAAAAGGCCACAGAGTGTAAGTCACACCTAAAAATATTTTTGACGATATTTGATCAAAGGGACCAAATTATTGTTGATAGGGTTCAAAGCGCTTGAATTATGCATACTATTATATTTTTTATTCTTTCTCGAACAAGTGAATATTTTGTATGTTCTTTTGAGAAATAAATTCCTTAAACCATTAATCATAGTAATTGTTGGTATGAACTTATTGATTTTGCTATTATAATGTAAAACTAGCGGTGCCCGCGATTTCGTTCTCGTAGACTTGTGGACTGTAATGTGTGAAGAAAACTACTGTAAAACCTATCAATATATTTCGAGAGTAAGCGAGTATTGCAAAAGTTAATTTCCCATTCCATCGTACTATTTCATCCCATCTCACTCAATTTAATCTTATGCCATTATATCACGTTTGAGCTATATATTCTTGATAATGATTACATTCTGCTCCATTGGACCGTAGCTATCTTTTTCATAGTCATCTGGGCTGTCCCTTCACTATACTCGAATATTATTGATCCAAAATTAAACGCGTCCATAACGCTTATAATAACGTGGGTAACGTGGTAAACAGACAGAGAAAAATTCGACATTCCGTTTTTTAAATATTTAATGCTTTTTGACGATTTTATTATATGTATAGATAGATATAATTAGATAGAGGATAACTGACACTCGACTAATCCTAGTGATGGTAGGAAACGTACTCACATCTTGGATTCTCAAGAAATACAGATGACGATATTTTTTTAAAACAGGAAAACGTAAAGTACGGCTATTAACCGTTGCTCAAAGTTTTGTTATGCAACTAATAAGATTCAGATCAGACTGATAGGACAGTGACAGGTAATGACACACACGTGTTCATATTGGCAAGGTAGAAATGTTATTTAGGATAAGGGCACTACCCTCGCATTGGTGTTTTTTTGTTGTTACTATATATTACAATACTATTATATTTTATTTTTATATTCTACTGTATATGGTCGTTAAATCACCGGGGCCCTCCCGCCACTGTAATGATCCAACTTAAAACCTTAACGACGCCTGTTATATTTATAATTTTTCCCTGTACCAACATATTGCTTGTACCAAGATTTTATAAGGCACGCATCACGACAATTATTCCCGAAAGAATTTCTATTAATCGGGATAAAAAATTTCCTGAGTTGAAACAGAACATAAACTATAATTCTACTTCTTTTCATTAAAACCCATTCAGTGGTTTTTATGTAACGGCTAATATTGTACATGCGTACTTAATGATAATTCCCCCACGAACTTTATAAGGGATCGAGATAAAATGTACCTACCTAAATGTTATTCCAAGTCATAAGCTATAATTATGCAAAGTTTACTTAAATTATGTCCAGTGGCTCTTGCGTGATGCGCGTTCAGACTGACAACAATTCTAAAAATGATTGTTTTGTGATATGCAACGACTTTTTTCCAAAAAATATTTCATATACAGACACTGTTACGATTTTATTATATGTATATATAGAAACATTCAAATTTTTAAGATCAATCAATAAAAGATATTCTCAACAAACTACTAAATCGGCAATAGCCGAACACATTCTCAACGCTGGAATTAATCACTGCATAGAACTTTGCACTCCCAAAATCCTCTCCCCTGAACGTCACTATTATCCCAGGATTGTGCGTGAAGCGATTGAAATTAAGAAATATAAAAATTTCAATTGGGAAGATGGATAAAAACTGTCGTACGACATGGAATCCAGTGAATAACAAATGTAAACCTTGTGATTTACCGTCGAATACGTCCGCGGACATTGTTAGTGTAGTGTGTCGCAGCCTTTCCGAATGTGAAGATCATATTTGGGTAGTAGATAAAATTGCTCGCAGCTCCCATCCTGGACTACCCGCCTCTTCAGTCAACTCATGACCACGGCTGGTGTAACCTGTGCCGAAACGTCGAGTTGGAATAAAAGGTAAACAGATACCTTTATTATACGCGTTCAGACCCGATTTTTAGAATATAAAATTACAGGAATTAATCGTAAAAACCGGTCTAGTTGAATTTATCCAAACTTGTCATCTGCTTTAAGGCCTGCATAAAGTTCCAGTGATGCATTAGAACCACAGCCTACTACATCTTAAGAATGTCCAGACGAATTTCAACAACAAATCCAGTGCTAGTGACGACAGCGACTTTGATGCAGAAAATTCCCTCAAAATCACTAGACCGTTCAACCAAAATGACCTTGATGACTTTGTGAGAGATCTTAGGCTGTCTAAGACTGCCTTAGAACCTCTAGCTTCCGGTTAAAAGAGAGACATTTGGTAACAAAGACACTAAAATCTGGTATTACCGTAAAAGGGAATTTCAAAATTTAAGTACTGAAAAGGACGTTAATAAATAATCCAAATTTCATAAATTCATGACAGAGAGTGGGGGAAAAGCGTCGTTCTCATTTGCTTGAATGGTGAAAAATTTCGTGGGAAATAAAAAGGCTGACAATTACTCTGAACACGTTGAGGAGACGATATCGCACATCCAGCAACTTGGATGTTACATAAGCATTAAGCTACACTTTCTCCACAATCATCTGGACTGTTTCCCTGAAAATCTGGGTGATTTAAGTGAGGAACAACGGGAACGATTCTACCAAGATAATCGTACCGTGGAGGAGCGGTACCAAGGCCGCTGCGATGTAAATATGATGCCCGACTACTGAAGTATTCAGAACAGTACTCATGGATTTAGAGAAAATCTTATAAAGGGAAATTTCAGTCAATCTAGGTCTAATGTAGGGTGCCCTAGATTGAGCGTCGGATTTAAATTTCGCGCCATTTTTTTGTTTGGCAGTTGGCAACTCTGGTTTGTTTATAGGTGTCACATATGACAGTTGCAACATGGAACGCTACACGAAAGAGCAATGCAGTATCATCATTTTGGCGAAAAAATCATCTGTAACGAAAATCATCTTGAGGAGAATCCTCATGAGATTCATGAAAAACGGATGCATCCTCAAAGAGTTACAGTTTGGTGCAGCTTTTGGTTCGGCGGGATCAGTGCTATTTTTTTAGGTATCGGTATTTAGGTAGGCATAGAGAGGTATCGGAACATGCTACAGGAGTTTTTTTGGCACGAACTGGAAGATATGGACCTCGATCAACTGTGGTTCCAACAGGACGGTGCCGTGTGTCACACAGCCGGAGAAACAAGAAAGCTGTGAATAGGATTTTGCAAGGTCAGCGGCGGGTGTTGCAGGTGTCCATGGGCGGCGGTAACACTTTCCATCACGTGATCACGTGGGACCGCTTGCTAATCCGCCCTCTTCTAAAAAAAAACAATGACTTTATTTTTATCTAAATTAAATCCGGCACTCAATCTGGGACAACCTTTATAATATTTATTATAGTATGAAAAATTGTATATTTTGTTTAAAAAACCCCCACGTCATATCTTTCACACTAGAGCTGATACAGAAAAACTTTGAAAACAGCTTTGAATTCAGCGTCGAAAACACATTCGGTATCATGCATAATATTCCATGCAACAGATTATACATACAGAACACAGACTATGCAGTGTTATACATCATTAATTAATCTATCATCTTAATTCTATCATACATCTATCTCTCCGTTCTGATCAATTTGACTCTCGCATGTTTGTGCATGCGGCCCCTGCTATTGCCCTCAGATTTTCCTTCACATATTCGGTTTTGCCTCCTCTTTACTTTTTACTGTTTCTGGGTTATCACTCGACTACCTCCATTCATAGGTACTTTCCATTCCATTTCATACTTTTTATTGTATATTTTATATCTGTAACCCTTGTCTGTTTCCGTCTAGGTTCATAATGTCCAAAGGTTTCAAAATGTTCATCTCCCGAAAAGTTCAGTTGCCGAAATTCCCAGTTCCCAGAATTCCGAGTTACCGAAATTCCTGGAATATCCAAACTGAACATAGAAACAAGCACCAAGAGACCTAGAGAAAAAACGTCGATACGCTTCTGCTCTAACAATTGTTATCCTTCAATTTTTCCCAAACTGTCTATATGTATTTTTTTTATATTCCTAAATGTTTTATTATTTTTTATTTGAAGCTTAACAAGAATAATCTAATTTTAATGCTAAAATTAAAATATAATTCCTACATTCTGAAAATGATATACTGATTTGGTATTTTTGTTATTATGGTCAGAGTTCGGACATTCCGGGAATTGGACATTTTGGAAACTGATCATTTCGAGAATTGGACATTTTCTAGACTTTGTACATTTTAGGAATTGGACATTATGAGCTTAGTAATTTTTAGGAATTGGGCAATGGTGCAATTAGGACACGTAAGTGTACTAGCACTAGTATAAGCTAGTATTCTGCTAGTATCAAGTTTTCTTTGTAAAGTCAAAACAATTTAGAGCACACTATGAATGTCCACTCACGTTGAAACAATTCAGTAGGCGCTCAGTAAAGTTTACTGAGTTTACAGTAGGTTTATTGAGTACAGATATGGACTCTGGAAGCCACAAAAAATGCAGTGTAATGATTTTATTTGATCACGAACACAAACACTAGGCACTTTGAAGTTTAATAAACTATGACTATGAAACCACAAGTCCCGCAATACACATTTTTTACAATAATCAAACAGAAACTCACTTCTCGGGTTTCCGTTAAAAAGTTCACTTCTAGTTACAAATAAATAGTTGTGTAAACTTGTAGGACGAGACAGCGGGTAGTAGCGTAAACGGCACTTCGGCGGAGAGCTCAAACGTGAAGCTCGCTCGCGTGTCACCCGAGCGGCCGGAGCCCGCGTCATCGACGACGGGCGCGCCGCCGCCGCCCGCGCGCGCCTCACCGCCCGCCGACTGGTCCGTCGAGGACGTGATCGGGTTCATCGCGGCCGCCGACCACGCGCTCGCCGCGCACGCGGACTTGTTCAGGAAGCATGTGAGTGTCCTCTATATCAAGTATCGGAGAGTTCTAAGGGCGTTTGTAGACGCCAAGAAAATTAGACGGGTCTTACTATGTACACGATATTTGTTGAGTACAGAAATCACAGCAACATTATGTGTTATCTTATGTACTTAATTATACTCTAATTTTGTATTGGTTTTAATTTATACATTACACTCTAGTACATTCCCTTTTCTATTAACAAAAGAAAAATAATTTGATGTGTTTTTTAGTGACCACGCACATGTATTTCTGTTATCAAATAGTGTTTCCGTTGTATTAATTGTCAAGCTCATTTGTTTTTTTAAATATGACTAGATTTAATTTAAGGAACTTTAAGTCTATTTAGTAGATCGATATTTATATAGCTTATAGTAAGTACTATTTAAAGAGTGTCCCAGATTGAGCGCCGGATTTAAATTTCGCGCCATTGTATTGTTTGGCGGTTGGCAACTCTGATTTGTTTATAGATGTCACATATGACAGTTGCAATTAGTCAACATGGAACACTACATTGTACACTAAAGCATGAAAGATACGAACTTTTGCAACTAATTATGATGGGTACATTGCCGGTAAGAGGCGTGTGTATAGCAGGAAAAGTCATGGCTGCGTAACATACGGGAGTGGACTGGCATCGCCAGTGCCGCCAAACGGTTTCATCTCGCGAAGGACGGCAAAATATTCGGGAGTCCCAACCTCCATTAGTTGGAGAGACACCACAAGAAGAAGATTCTTCTTCTTCATAAATATTAAAATTTTCGTCTATTTAAAACATGTTTTGTTTGTTATGTGGTTTAGTTTGTTATTGGTTTAGTAAACTGTATGTTTCCTCAATAAATCTAGCTCTAATTTAGTGTACATAAAAATGTTAATTGAAAGCAATGGGCGAACCCCAGCGTGTTGAAACGATAAGAAATATGGTCCGTCAAGTCCGGTAGACCTGTCTAATTTTCTCCATGTGTCTAATTTCAAGCGCCCGAACGCGAAGCTTGCCCGAGTTCATAGCAGCGGCCGAAGCACTATAATAGTTCCTGCCATTTAGCATGAAAATAGCGAGCATTCACACCTCCCTAGAATAATGTACTCATGTTTACGATAGCGACACTTGCCAATGTGGGGAACGAAATAGCTATCGCTAGCGCATCGTAGCTGCTACTATGCTGGCGAAAGCTATTTTCGCTTATTACGAGGAACATTGGCAAGTATCACTATCGTAAATACTAAATGACTGCTATTGTCATGCATGTGAGTTGGCCCCTGTATCAATATTAAATAGCACAGTAGCGGAGAGGTCTAAGGTTAGGTTCACACGGCACTGTAGAACGACAGGTCTCGCAACGAGAATTGAGGCGAGCAACACATGCGTAGGTTTATGTTGGTGTATCTGTACAGGCTCGCAGCGCCAACGTTATTGTGTAGCGTAACTGAGAATCTCTTCACGTACCTCGCTTGCGCGCACTAGTTTTTCTAAAGTGGAAAAAGGATAGTTAGTGTTTATGTTGTTTGGATTGGATTTTGTACAGCGTGTTTTTAATTCGTTTTGTCATGTCATGTTTTCGATGACAGTCGACTTAAAAGGTTATCTGACGTATTGTTGGGACGTGATCACGTGTTAATTATTGGAATGATTTTTATTATTATTTAAAGGTGTTATTGATGTTTATTTAGTTGTATTACAGTGCAATATTTTTATTTTGTTTTCCACTTGCCCCACATTCATGGACTCATGGCATAATCTGTTAAGACATGGCGAGGCAATATACGAGTATTACATGGACATAGTCGCGAAATTGTATTTCGAGTGTTTAATTATTTCACTCGTAACATTAAAAAGATTTAAATATCACTGAATTATATAATTTATCCACGTATCTTACAACAATAAAACGATTTGACGCAAATGAATCAATATCATTTTGTCACTTACGCTAAAGGCTGCTACTAACTCAGGCGTGGTTTAATTCGTCATTATCGACTTTACTCTCCACTCTCCCGCTCTTCTTCTTGAGGTCGAAATTTCCAGAACTGAAACTATCAAAACAAAAAATGCAGAGTGCGTTCGTTTGCGTTATTTGGTCCATACATATCGTCGATATTGCGTACCGTATATACGGAATCGATAGGCGTCGATATACGGAATTCATATTCGAAAATAACACGAACTTTTAACTTTTCCATGGTTGCAAACACAACTATATCTAAGTATAAAGTCCTTTGACGGAAAACGAATAACTGATTTTAAAGAATGTTTTAAGCTATAAAATTGAAATTAATTCGAACTTGGAATTCCAAGCCCAACACAAGATAACTAAGTTAAAAGTGGCCACTAGGAACAGACGGCAATTTCATAGGTGAGGCCCTAATATCAGCAATATGTCATTGATGACATTATTATTTAGACCAATCTGGTTTAAGAATTGGATTGAAGGAAGGTAACAGATCGATAAAGTAATCAATGACGAAATCACGGATGATGTCTAATACTTCATATTAGATACGTGATTTCGTCATTATCCTCCGACATATATATCTGAATTCTTATTTCCAGGAGATAGACGGCAAGGCGCTGTTGTTACTGAACTCCGACATGATGATGAAGTACATGGGCCTAAAGCTGGGGCCCGCTCTCAAAATATGCAATTTGGTATCTAAAATAAAGAGTCGCAGACACTATAGCACTTAAGGTATTATAATGTACTTTGTTATTAGTCTGAAACTAAAAGTTTCTTGGTTTACTAGTGTAGTGCATACATATTTGTGCATTACGGCAGTCAAATAGTTGCTTTTTGCAGGATATTTGCATGTGTAGTATGCACACTATACATTAAATTTGTCTACATATTTCTTTCACTTACGCATAGCATAGTCATATTTTCACTGTGTAACCATATTAGTCACACCCATTACATATTCATACTCATTTATTCCATAATTGTTACTACAAGTCATTTTTTAAATATTGGAAATAAAATTAAATGTTACACAAAGATGCTAAATTTAATTTGAAATTAATCTTTAAAATACAAGTGATACTTGTGGTATGTTATGCATATTAGTGATTTTAACTTTCAGATTTATTTATTTGATTTTAAAAACATTTGTGGGTTATATTTCATATTCTAATTACAATTTACCATCTTCAAAATAATGTTTAATCATTAATCCTAGTTTTGTCTATTAGATCTATTTTGACATGCAAGAGCTTTTGCCGATCGGAAGGAAAAGCCCTTATCGCATGTTACTATTTAGTTCCTATTCCAACCCATCCCCCCAAGGAGGAATGAGAACTGCAATGGGATGAGGAAAACTTCACTTTACGTTACACTTCCAATTCCCTATCCTTCCCAACCTTTCTCCAAATCCATTCCTATATCTCCAAAGGAAGGCTATGTATATAGATATGTGCCAACATTTATAATTTTGGACTGGTGTTTTCATTTATCGTAGATGGGTGCATTTCCTACTTTATCCTATTCCCTTTATCTTTATCCTAGTACGTTCATGTTTCGATAGTGAGTGAGATATGTCACATCCCATTCCTATCCCATCTTATCCCTCCCCATTTTCCCCACCCTTTCGCCAAATACATTCCTACTTCTCGGAAGATAGGCAGCACATCCGGGTATGTGCCAACATTTGTCATTCTGAAAACTGATGTTGGCATGAACCATGTCACATGCTGTTACCATGCTGGTGTCCATTGGCAACAGTATCTACTTATCACCAAGTGGACTGTAAGTTCGCCTCCGCCGTCTATATAATAAAAAAATAAAATCCTATAAAAAAGTCCTATAAAGTCTAATAGACTGTCTGCTCGTTTGCGTCCTTTTTACATTAATAAATACATAAAAACTTGGGTATAACTGCCGCAGTGAGTGTACTACACATGCAGATTATCTGAATCTCAAATGTTTTAAATTATGCAGTGCATATTAATATTTTAAGTTACAGGTAATCCTGTATCGATATATTTTGCTGAGTGTAAACTGCACTGAAGCATTAAACCGAGCGTTCGCACGATTACAAACCTTCTTTAGCGTTCGTAAACGAGTTATTTCTGTAATTTTAAAGTTCATATTCGTTGCTCTTAACTGAATGAACAATGTTATATTTGCGGTCGGCTCTACCTAACCGCATATTGAATAAGTTAAATGAGATGCAAAGGCGTTTGTTTCTGTGCGAACGCTCGCTTAGGCGATAATGTACTCTAAACATTTTCCTGACATTTTAAATCGCTGACTATATATCAATGACAGAAAAGTAAAAACGGACACATAAAAATGATTTTTTACATGAAAACAATTTGAATAACCTTGATATTTTTTCATTTACCAATTAGATTAAAATTATTATCACACCATCTTAATGTTTTCTGCTGTTATTAAATATATATATTTATTTTCACGTATTTTCTCCTGTGTTTACGCAAATTTAGAAGTATTTTTTTACGTTGCACATTCATTTTAATTATTTATTCAGACTAAGAGATACATTTTCAATCTATTCTCTCGTGACGCGTTTCATTTGTCAGACTAGGTGACCGTATCTATGCCGTCAGGATTCAAATATATGTGTAGTACCTCTATGCATTGCTATATTTTAACAAATAATCGTATTTGTCATAAAAAATAAACACTAATCCCATAAAATACAATTATTTAAATTTATTTGCAAAAATTATTTCAGATAATATAAGGTCTAATTACAATTTTGGTGGTCAAAGTATTCGACCTGCATGCAGGTGATTAGCCTAATCCCAAATATTTTAATTAGTCATTTTGTCATAATTTTTACAGGTAGTCATAATTATTAAAAAAAAAATTTCATTCTTAATATGGTAAATATGCAAATCTTATCTTACTTTTTATAATTCAGAAATTCAATAACACTATAAAAACAATTTTTCATCAGCCATATGATCAGTGTGGTAATATATAGGTAAAAGTCCCCATCGACAGATTTTATGTTACAAGGTAAGGTACATTGTTATAAACTAGAACTAGAATACACATGTAAACATTTCTCTTATAAATATCAGTTTCCCAGGGAGGTTGATATAATAGACTCGAATATTTGGCTCTTAATGATCTAACAGTACATTCATTACGTTTTTTAAAATAACTGGGATGTGAGTGTACAAAGAGATAAGGGTCTTTGATATACGACGGTCTCAAAAAGTTTCCCGAATCGGATATTTCTAGTTATTGTATAATGAATAGTTTTATTTTTATTTTCACTTCAAAGTCATTGGTATATATCGACGGGAATTACAGCATTGTACCCTTTATGTAGAAATTGTAATAATTTTTTCAAGTTTTTCTGTCGATACGTTGAGAGTAAAATTAATAAAACTTAAGTTAAATAATTAAATAGTTAATATTTACGTAATTAAATAATTCATTGTGAAAAATATATCTACTAATGAAAATTTTCAAGAGCTACTTGGCCACTTTAGGAGTTGATGCTCCATTATATTCCACCGTTTGCAATATTTTGCATTTTGGTGCTCGCAATTTAAACGCCGAAGAACCACCTGCAAAGAAGAAGACCGCTCCGGGAGTCCCTCCTCCTTGTCTACCGCTGATGAAAATGTTAAAGAAATTGTAGTTAATGATAGACGCGTGACTATTCATTTTATAGCTGAGAGTACAGATTTCGTTTGGTAGTGTTTAATTAATTTTATCGGACAAATTACATTTTAAAAAGGTTTCCACGCTGGCTCCCTAGAATGTTAACGGACAAAGTGAAAGTCATACGCGTCAAGATTTCAATGAAAAATCTGAATTTATTGCAAAATCATACGGATTTATTTTTCTGATCATTTGTAACTATGGACGTAACGTGGGTGCACCATTTTATCCCAGAAAGAAAAAACAATCCAAGGTCAACTTCACCAGCACTGAAAAATTCTTGTTTTTCCGTCGACTGGCAAATTTATGGTCTCTGTCTTCTGGCACGTTGATGGAATCATGTTCATTGAAATTATTTAAATAAAGGAAAGACAATTGCCGGTTCATATTATGCCTCATTGATACAAACCTACGCGACTAAATTGTAATAAAAAAACGGGGAAAATTGAGTGCGCTTGTGACTTTTTACTTACCCCCAGTGATGTGTATCCTTTTTCCGTTTTAAAATAACATGTCTTTGGCATTAAATTCCACATCAATGAGGTTATGTCTAAGGTATACGCTTTTTTGAGACCCTTAATCATGATTTTATTCAAATGGAATAAGGCGTTGTAAAAAAATGCTACTCTAAATATATTGATTTAGGAGATTACGCAGAAAAATAAATAATATTTTTTAATTTTTATTTCATACTGATTCTGGAAACTTTAATCGACCTAGTACATACATACATGGTAACGGTAGTACGTGTAATGTTTTGAATAGTGGCTTGCAACTCTCCAAATACCATGCTTTTTCAATGGCATAAATACATGAATTCTGTACTTTAAATACTCTATGTCGACAGAGTTTCTCCATAATAAAAGTCCGTTGCTAAGCACAGAAGAAACATATCCATGATAAGCCTTTATAGTAGTAACTCCCAAAAAGCCGTCGAAAGACGACTAGGTGACCACATCGAGGTGGCAACTTGTAGAAATAATAGCTATTGTATCAGATAAAGGAACGATATGAGTTGTTTCGATTCAAGAGGGGGAAGGGGTAAATCACCCCTTCAAAACTACCCCCCTTTATTCGCTTTTTGATTTGCGATAACTCTGCTTGAAAATGAGTTCTAGTAGGTTTTTCGGTTACTGAATTCGAACCCAGCGTCATAATTTTTTTTTTATAGGAAAAAGGCAGACGAGCATAGAGTCCACTTGATAGTAAGTGGATACTGTCGTCCATAGACATCCGCGATACATGCCAACATTAGTCCAGAATGACAAACGTTGACACGCCCCCGGATGCACTGCCTACCTTTGCAGATTAAGGAATGGATTGGGAAAAATGGGCAGGGATAGGATGGGGTGGGAATGGGTTTATCTCACTCGCTACCGAAACACGTACGTACATTGGGAATTATGCTACACCCCCTTCATATCCATTAATCCCCCCCATTCAAGGGGTGCTTAGGGCAATTTACGTAGAATTAAAATGGTATAGCTCAATTTTGAGACCGGATTCTAGTTCAGCAACCTAAAAACCTACTGGAGCTCATTTTCAAGCCGATTTATCGCACATAAAAAAAGAATAAAAGCGAATAGTTTTGAGGGGGTGATTTATCTCTTAACCCACTTGAATCGAAAAAACTCACACCCTTCCTTTATCTATGATGCGGAAGCTATCATTTCCACAAAAAAGCCAAGTGTTTTACAAGTTGGAGTTTTAAAAGTTACAACAAGTGTTCGAGCCGTTTTTTTACGGCTTATAGGTAGTTGCAGAGAGCAGCCTCGGTAGACACTATTTGTCTCGGGCGTTTTAGTGTATAGAGAAAACAATAAAGTCTTTGACAAATTAAATCTATATGTTGTTTACAATTTAAATGTATAAGAGAGCCACACTGAAAGTTTCCGGAATGGATAAGAAAAAATTACAATGAATGGCCAGAAATCAATTTATTGTTTCTCCAAATATTCTCTGTGAGCATCAATACACTTTTTCATACGAATAAACCAATTTCCATAACATTTATTTCACTCCTCCGTGGTGGCCTCGGAAACATGTTTTTCATACTCTTCGACAGCCTGTTCTGGCGATGGAAATCGTTGACCGTGTAATTGATTCTTCACAAAGTGCTAAGTCAGAACTGTATTGAAGGATGGTTCATAAGTTCTACGTTTTTCGTCTTCAACAAGGCGTTTTTCTGTTTGGCCGTGTGAGAGCTGGCATTGTAATTTTGCAAGATTATGCGGCATTTACGATTGTTTTTACGGAGTTCGTCAATACCTTCCGGCAAGCAAAGGGTCGTGTACCAATAAACATTCTCCAAATCAACAAAAGCCACTTGTCCAATTTTTCTAAAAAAAGAAGCGATCATCTGCTTCGCGGCACTTTGTTTGCACCCGCGTCACTTTGATCTTGAATCAAGATGATCATCTTAGCTCATCTTGAAAGACCTAAATGTTCGATAGCTGCTTTGTTTTTCGGGGTCGTAGCTGTAAATCCACGTTTCGTCACCTTTTATTACGTTCCACACCAAATTTGACGCCCCTTTGTTTAATCTGCTAAGCATGGCATTGTATAAAGTGACGCGTTCCGTTTTTTGAGCCTCAGTCAAATTTTGTGGGATCTACCACGACCACAGCTTTCGCACAGCCAAATGTTTGTATAAGATTGATTGTATCTGACTCATGCCTATGCACAAATCTCATGGTAGGTCACATACATGCCTGTCTGTTACGATCATATGGCGCACAGCATCGATGTTTTTGTTGTTGACAGCGGTGGACGGGCGACCTTCACGAAATTCGTCACTGGATTGACACGACCGCGCTTGAATTCTGCGAACCAGCTGTAAATTGTCGTCTTGCTTGGTGCTTCATCGCCGAAATTCGCTCGGCTGAGCTGTCAAATTACACTTAAATTCGTAGAAAATTATACAGCGAAAATTCTCACGAGTTAAATCCATTGTGATGCAGACACGCAATTTTTAAAATGACACGACAATGAAAAAACAAATGACTGTTAGATGGAACAAACTATTCTACAGCCAAAGAGTTCCATTTTCAAATATTGTAACTAGTTTTTAAATATTGTTTATGTAAGTGGTCACTTCCGGAATTTTTCAGTGTGGCCTATGTAACAATAGTTACATCCAAAAATTTAGTATCGTTAACTTCCTTTACTTGTGTATTGTCATAACGTATTTGAATTGGTAATGGCTTAGAGGGGTGAGGTAAAATTGCATAACTTTTGTTTATTTATATTTATCGTTAGGTTATTATTATCTTTCATCCAGCTTATAACATTAAGGCATATTAGTATTATCAGTATTTTTTGTAGTTACCTGTATTTTGCATCTGTCCGTTTCTAATTTGCTGTCATCAACATTGTATGCAATGTGAGTTAGAACAAGCTTTTGACTGAGAAAAAGGAGCCTTATAAACACATTACCATAATAGTGATAGTTAAATGTTGATAATTTGCCGCCTGTAACCATGTTAGTCTGTATGTGGCGTGTTAAGTGCCGTGCGGTGTCGGTCGGCTGTAGAATGGCATCACCCCACCTCTTCGCGTGGGTGTCGTAAAAGGCGACCACAACCACTGTGGAACTATTCTACCTCTAAAAGAGTGGACTCTCTAACCCGTTTGGACAGCGTGGCGTTATAAGACCATACCATACCTCGTGCACGAGGAGGCTCATGTCCAGCAGTGGATACTGAGGAGCTGATCGCATTGCATTGAAACCATGTTTTAGTGTTATTAACTACATAGTTACACGGCTGTCTAAACAAACTGTATTATACGCTTGTATAACTTTGTTTGCTGACTCACATTGCTACGTTCACGTTAATGTTTGTACAGTTCATTAATGTATCGTCTTCAAATATTGTTTCTTAAAACTATAAAATTAGTGATATAGTGATGTAAATAAGAATTTTGATCGAGTTAAATGCATTTAATGTACGAAGCTCTCGTCTCATTATAATTATCACACAAACTACGTCTTACATTTTAAGAACTATTAGGTATTTGAAAAGTTATAAATGTATATAATTATTTTATTATTACGGTATATTGGCTAGTCGCTCGTGAAGCTAAATATTACATCAATAATAACAAACTTCTAAATTCAATACTGTACAGAAATTGTATCGTAGTCTACGGTCTTAGTGCCTTTGAGTAGTAGTTGTACTTAATGTCTTCCTCCCCCACTGCAAATAGTTCAAAAGTCTGCGACCGATACAAACGGTAGGTAGAATTTGTTTATAATGCCGACATGTACTTGCTCAGTCCAGAATGTTGATAATTAGGGCGGGATCAAACCCTTCCCGAATCCCAAAACCACAATGATAATTGTTGATATATGTTAGGTATTTTTTTTCCTAAAAATAATATTTTTTGGGCTTTACATTTAGTAAATTTGTGTGAAAAATTTAATGATTCAACAGCCATGATTTCATGTTTCGAGAAAGGTTCGGTTAGATCCTGTACATTGAATAAATAAAGTATAACTGGCATAGATCAGACTCATAAACAAATAATTATATTAAATGTAAATACGTTTAATGAGACATATTTTAATAATTTTGTTTTATCATTTTGGTAACTTTGCTGTTTCGTATAAAGGTCACATCTAGGCTACGTTCATACTAGCGTAACTTACGTACGTACGTTTTGACGAGTTCGCACCCTATTATGAACGTACTTTAAGGGTGTTACTAGACCAGGGTCCATTGATATTGATTGATGACAACGACATTTCATGTACCTATTTTCGGGGGTTTTGTTTATTGATAATTCCCTATAACAGTTAATTGAAAATTAAGATCGAGTAACTACTGAGTTTCATTTAATCAATTACTAGACACCTCTATCAATGTAACTATATAATATGACCAAATTTAATCAGAAGGGGTCCAACCCACAATCATACGTTTTTTTATGTTATTCATACTCGTGAAATGCTCTAATAATGAAGAATTTTGTGAAAATAAAAAAAGATAACCCTTTTTCAATCGAAACTACTTTTAAAACTTTACGACCTTGGAATTTGGCATAACTAATAAGCAGAATAGATTCATTGTCATTACATTAGGTCTCATTTATTGCAACATATTACTTTTTTTTTTGTTTTTTAGAATAGTACCAAATGATTCTGGTTCCCTGTAACAGCGAAATTTTATTTTTTCCCTTTGAGCAGAAAAGAACCAGATGTTAGTGTTTCTTTTTCACGATTTTTTCGCTATTGAGACCAATAAGCAGAAACATTATAATGACCTTAATTATTGCTATTTCCGAAACGGAGAATACGCATGTATAGTATCATAGTCACGTATTAATGTATAAGATCCAATTCAAATAATATATAAAAAGGAGAAAAAAAAATATATAAATGTATGTACTTGTTTACAGCAGCGTAGAAAATTCATTTATGTTAGAGCATAAAGCCGATTTTTCGTTTCCTTTCGATTTTCATGTGCATTATACCGAATGTGCTGCAGTGACTTCGATAACAGCTGCTTAAATGCAGATGAAATGCTTAAATAAGAATTACCAATTCCAAATTCAGATGATGATTCAAATACTATGTATAATTTATTCCAGTAAAAAGAACGCGTCAGGTGTCTAATTGTGTAAGTGAATAGCGTCTAATAGTCTAAGTGATAGGTGTCTAAGTGAGATTTTTATTGTCACTAGTATTCAGAAATACTAGTGACAATAAAAATCTCATTAGTTCAGTAAACTTAACTGAGCTAGTGGGAATAAACGGGGATAAGTCGAAATTTACTGACGTCAATGGATTTCAATTTTGTCATACTTACCTTTCTTGTGGTATCACCCCTAGTGTTTTTTTTGCGATATCTTTAGTTGCATATTGACCCAACAGCGTGTGACGTTACGATACATTTATACAAATGATATATCGCCGAGTAGTATTCATGAAACTACAATTTTTTTCTAAAACTTACTGGAATAACTGAATCCTCCTTTTTAATTATATTGAAAAGTAAGGCCTTTTAAAGATTATATATATTATGACGTCATCATCGCGAGTAGCACGTATGAAACTGAATAGCTATATGTCGGACATTTCCAACGGATTTAATTATTTTTTTCACTAAATTTACAATGTGCTATAATCGTCGAGATCTAATAGGCCCGTTTTGACACGTGTCATATGTAATTAATAATTACTAATTATGCTATATGACGTAATTAGGGATGCGAACCAAAGAAATCGGTATTCTGAGTATTCGATTATCACGAAAAATCGATTCTAAATTATGAGGTTTTAATGGTTTTTTTTTGGATTTTTAGTTGTAAGTTTAAATTTAAATATTAAATCTTTGCAATATTAAATCATATCTTTCCATCATAATCTTTCTTTTGTCAGTCTTCTTGTATTTGAATCCAATTTGTTTCATAATTGTGATTAGCGACCAAGAACTACCAGTGAACAAGCCAACTTCTTGAAGCGATATTAACAGTTTACTCACTGTAGGGTATTCGTTTCTTATATAATAAGCATAAACATGGTTCCGAATAGCGTCTGCGTCGAATGTGTCCATACCTGTTCTCTTTTTAGGCGTACGTAATACGTTTTATTTACTACCGGAAGGCCTATACTTTTCCATCATGATGGTCCATATCGTTTTTTGCCTATTCCAAGTGCATCTGCAACACGATCCTGTACTTGTGTTACTGGCAATAGAGGCCCACCATTAAGTGATTCACGTTTGAAGTATTCGTGCAACTTCACAATCAATTAGCGCGATTGGCTATTAATGGTACGTCCTCCCTTCAACATGTTGAAAAAGTGTTCATACGACACAAAAAACTACGAAATTAAGTCCAAATCACTATGCTCAATCAAAGTCCAAAAAATAATAACTAGCTGTCAAAACGGGTCTTTTAGATCTCGATAGGTATAACAAATCAATATTTTAGCGTATATTTTTATTTAAATCGAAAAACCCACTAGTTTTAAATCTAGTAGTGAACTTGTCTATTTCTGCTAGAAAGATCCATGAGTAAATGGATTTCAAAGATTCATTTGGCTCATTACCGCGACCCCGTGTTGAAACACGGGTTTTCAATTGAAACGGTGTTTCAATTCGAAATATGGTAAATATCGGCATATTTCCTGTGCCCTTCACTTTAAAAGATGTATCGAATCAGAATCCCGCGCGAATACCACTTCCATATTTACTATAATGTGCGACTGTATTATCGTAATGTTCCTTTTCCGACGTCGTGTGGACTAACGCCGGTGTTAGTATTTTATTATAAGGTCGGGGAAAAAGTTTCTTCATATTTTATATACAAATTCAAGACATTTTTTTTAAAGTTTAATTACATTTAATTATAATATATATGTGCCGTTTTGTTCTATAACTTGTTGCCATCTTGTAGGTAGTGACATGTTCCCGTTGCTGTAGAAATTTTGGGATTGGTCAAAAAATTGCGACAAGTAGTTTTGACAGTCCTCTCTTGATGTTAACCTTACACTATCTAAAGAATTCTGAAGAGACCGAAACAAGTGAAAATCTGAGGGCGCAAGGTCAGAGCTAAATGTTAGGTGCATCAACACTTCCCAACCAAGCTCTCAATTTTTGCTGAGTGGCCAAAGATGTGTGTGATCTGGCGTTATCATGATGAAGGACTACACCCTTTCTGTTGATCAATTCCGGGCTTTTCTCAATTTCTTGCTTTAGCCTCATCAGCTGTTGGCAGTAGAGATCCGAATCGATGGTTTTGCCCGGCGGTAAAAGCTCATAATGAACGATGCTCTTCCAATCCCACCATACACACAACATCACCTTATTGCGCGTTAATGCGGGTTTCCCCACAGTCTGTAGAGCTTGGCCGCATTAGACCATGATTTTTTACGCACGTTCTTGTCGTAAGTGATCCACTTCTCATCACCAGTGATCAATCTTTTCAAAAATGGTTCGGTTTCATTGCGTTTTAATAGAGAATCGCAAACGAGTACACGGTTCATTAGGTTTCTTTCAGTGAGCTCGTGTGGTACCCAAATATCGAGCTTTTTTGTGAATCCAGACTTTTTCAAATGAGTCAAAACTGTTTTGTGGTCAATGCCCAGTTCATCAGCAATGTCGTAACTACTTATATGCCGACCTTGCTGCACTTATTCACAAATGGCATCAACTTTATCGGTAACAGGGCGACCGGAGCGAACTGCATCTTTAACATTAAGATTTCCTAACTGAAATCGCTTAAACCAACTTTGTGCTACTCTTACTGACACTGCATTAGGTCCATAAACGGCACAATTTTTTTCGCGGCTTGTGTCGCGTTTTTTTTTTTGTAATAAAATTTTAAAATGTATCGAATTTCTTCGTTAGATTCACTCATTTTCTTGGACAGAAAAACAATTGAAAAATGGCGGGAAAAAGTTTTTTTTTTAAATTTTTTTTTGATGTTACCCGTTTAATGGTATCATAACCAGCCAAGTACAAACAGTTCAATCAAAAATATTGGATCACAACTTCATACATACAAAATACGAAAAGAATTTCTCCCCGACCTATTATATCTCGTGAAGCTATGCTCGTTTAGATTATAATTTGCCATCTTCAAATGTTAACTTGTAATGTTTAAACATTTCATAATGTGATATTTAAATGTTATCTGTTATCGTGATAAATTAATAAATTAGAATGTGTTGATTTATTGAATACTTTGTATATTTTAAGTTTTGATATGACATAATGTGACCTACCGTGTATACAATAAATATACTTTTACTTTGTAATTTGTTGGTGTAAATATCTTCATAAATTATATAACTTACTTTAAAGGATTCAAATATTTAGTTCAATTTTTTTGTTTTTACAGTTCGTGTATAAACAATAATTTCCTTTATCGTGGGATTTTTATGTTAGATATATATTTTTTATGCGTATATATTTTATTGTTAATTCCAGCAAATAGGCTGATAATAAGGATTTTAAAATGCGCAATGTCTCAAGCTTTTATCGTTATTTGTAACCGACACATTTTTTTTTTCAAATTGTACATAGTGTATTGTAAACAGTAGGGAATTGTAAAACAGTATTTACACCATTCAAGCGCAATTATTTTACGATTTATTAGTGGGAGGTCCATTTAGCGTTTTGTTCAAATCGCAGTTCGTCCAGACTCAATTGGTCTATATTCGCAGTAAATCCAATATGTCAGTTTTATAACTACACTTCACATGATAATAAAAAGAAAACATTAAATAAACATTTTATACGTTCTTTAACAACAAAATATATATTCTTAAAACAAAAAAAAGTTTTTGTTTTAAGAAATCGTCCAAGGTTCAAACGCTGTGGTGGCCCACAGCGTTTGAACCTTGGACGATTTCTTGGACGAACTGCGATTTGGACCAAACGCTAAATGGGCCTACCGCTAATAAATCTATTTTACTGTAGATCTTATAATAATAATGTAAATAGCTGAATAATTTGAGACAGATGTGTATAAATATAATAAAAATGAATGAATATAGTTTTAATTCAACATTTACCTAATAGAAAAAAAGATTTTTTACCCGATTGCGGAACGTGAGAATGGATAATATTTTTCACCGATATGTACCTATGTATATGTATGTCCGTTACTTTATTCCCTCGCAGAGCTTAAACAGAGTGACCGATTTTAATAAACGAGGTGTCGATAGATTTCTATTGCTGTCGCGAACGCTACTGTACTGGCTGGCGTATTTGATTTCTTAAAAATTCAAATGGTGGATTTTATCGACATATTGTTCGTTTCAAGTTTCATTGTGTGTGGTATCGAATTAAAGGTCTTGAAAAAGGCCATTCCGAAAATACATATAGGGTCAGGGTGGCAACAGTAGCTAGGGTGGGTACAGTGGCTCAGAAGTAATACACGCAAAAGCTACAGACATATATATATAGATATACAATCAGTCTGCGTCTAGGGCCATGCGCAGTGAGAAATTATATATGGTATTTTGTCTGGAAAATGTTGTTTTTTAAGGTAAGAAATACTCGTTTCGACATAATTATTTTACAGCTTTGTCTTTTTGCTGTTTTATCTAAATTAGAATTGTTCAATTTCTTGGGTGATAAAGGCTAGCTTTCATTACATTGTACTTGAAAAAATACCTGCATCCTAGAACACAGTGGCTCAGTGTAACTGAGTATACAGTGGACCGTGATCCACTGTATACATTCCTGTCTCTGAGTGTTATCACTATTACTATGTTACCTATACTATTCTTGTTTATTCATATTATTGTAAGAATTAATTTATAATATGAAAATGTGTTTAAAGAAATTGTAATATTTACCCATTCTTTTTTACATTTTACAATGCCACACCCTGAAAACCTCCGTATAATTAGTAATTATATGTAAGATTCGAAGTGGAGAATGAGAGTAAGATCTAAAAGAGTACATATAGTCCCGGAACGAGTTGAATGCGCGAGAAAGGAATTGACCGTTTTATGTCACTTGTTTTTAGTGTTGTACTACAATGATCTTAGTGAAAGATAGGTATATCGATATTTGTAAAAGTCGATATTTTTAATTTAAATATCGCGGTCAAAAATAAAACACACGACTATGTAATTATAAAAAACATCACTTATTTTTTACTATTTTTATTTACTTTCATTATTTATTTATTTATTATTTATCACACATTAGATAATATAGTAAGTAGATATACATAATTTTTAGTTTTAAAAGTATTTAATATGTATTTAGTTTTGAAAAATAAAGTTACTAATAAACAAAAGGAAAAAAAATACAAAAATTACTAATTGAGAGAAATATAAAAAGGAACAATATTATAATAACAAAAATCTACTACGCATTACATTATTAATAATAATAAAAATTAACTTAAAAGTACTAAGACACAAAAGACTATCATTGTTTTGAATGAATATTAGTCACTACAATTATCACTTGTAACACCTGATGCAGACAAGTCAGAATCAGGTTTGGTCGCTCATTTTAACATGTAAGTATAGTAAAAAACTACCCAAGACGTGTTATATCGATGAGGCAAGAGAAACAATAGAAAGCGAGCAAGCGCATCACTAAACTAGCCGGCACAAGTGCGGCGAGACGGCTGGGAGGGGTGGTGTCCTCACACCGCGCGCGCTTTTAGGTCATTCCGGGACAGTAGTTACAGTGCTATAGTGTTTTGCAGATCGAGCACAAAGGAGTGTAGGAGAGAGCCTATGTTATATCACGATTGTTTTTTTAGTGTTTAATGTCAAAATGTACTTGATGTTATCCATTTTTATATTTGCCATCTATCATTTAACATACAATGGGCCCGACAATATTCATCACTAGGTATATATATACTAGGTATGTCACCGCCAGAAATGGCGGTGACATTACGAACATCGATTTTTAGTATTCCTTTTTAGTACATTTATTTTGGTTGATGGTAATAATTTATACCACAAAAATCCGACATTCCGAATATCGTGTATAAAATTTCAAAAGCTCACTTCGACGGTTTCGCTAAGCCGGGTTAACTGGAACAAATGATGTCTAAACCTACCAGCAATTGACGAGAACGCGAAATAAATCGAAATATAAAATTTTAAGATTGCCGCCGTACAAAATTTAACTGATAACTTGCTGAAAACCTCGTAGAATATAATATTTTTATAAATATAAGTGTTTAAAGGCGACGAAAAGATTTATATGCCTTAAAGGAGAATGGGCTTGAAAAATTGGACCAAAAACTTGTGTGCTCCTAGGCTGCCGGAACACGATGCGGGCCTTGCGCCTAATACGGCACCATTATGACGGCGGACTCCCACGGAAGGGTGGTAGCTATGCCGACGGAGTGACCTCCCACCGCAAAAAGGTGATTTGCCTCGTTAGTTAACAGCAGGGTGCACCGCTATCAAGTGAGGTTGGCTTAGGCTGCGAAGATGGTAGGTGAGCCTTTTACACCCCAGCATAATGGAACAAAATAAACCCCTTATTCCATTAGAGGCAGTTCTCGTATCACGTCGTTTCGTTTTACATCAGACAACATTTTGATAATACCATTCCTCGTATTAACGTCTCGTGATTCGTTTTATGTCTTCGGAAACATGAAGCAACTTGTACAAAAATCATTAGGTGAAACGTACAAGTTTGCCTCACACGGAGTTCGAAAGCAATGAAGAGGCGGAACGCGGATAATTAACATGGAACAAAGTGGAGTGGAGGAACAAAGATGAGTACTAATTAGGAGACATCGGGCTCTTCCAGCATCGATAGTTAAGCAATTGACTTCAACGAAACCAATCAAGCTTTAACTATATCCACGCTGCAATGTTAATATTTGAATTAAATGATCCGAACTGTGCGGAGTTTTGAAGTTAATAATAACATTTCTCTCGCCTATTAATGTTATAAAGAAATTTATGATAATAAAAAGAAAGAAGCTATACAAAAGATTATACCTACAGGACTTTTTTTATAAAAAGAAAACGAGCATTTGCCATTAATATTTATGTTGCAGTAATTAGAGTTACTGTCTGCATTATTTTGTATAAAAATATTCCATTTTCATAAAACTGGAAGATTTCCAAAAAATGTTTCGTTTTCCTGTCCGAGAACTTAAGTTTTTACCTATTAATGTATGGAAAAATGTGTCTCATTTTACGTCGCTCATTTATGGAACGTAGCTAGCCGTAAAAGCGAGGACTGCCTGATATTCTATTCTCGCCCCTGCTAGCTACCACCATCTTTTTATAAAGAAAAACCTCAAACTAGTGCTTTGTTGTTTTTAGTTTTTATAATACAAACGTATTAACGCTTCGTAATAATTATAATTTATACTATTATTTACGACGTCCGTTTGTACCGGATGACATTAATTACACTAAGTATCTACATGTTGAACCGTGAGTCAGCACGTGATGTTACACAACATATAAAAGGATATCACCGCCACAAAAAGTCCCACGTCATCATAACATGAATTGAGAAATAATGCCCAAGACTATTGGTTGCTTCACTAGGTAAGCCGCTATGCAAAGTCCGAAATTATCCAGGTAATTATTTTTGTTGATAATTATCGCATAAATATGTAGGTAGAGATCTACGATTACATGTTCACCCCACCAACCTATCTTAGTGTGCATAACATATTCTTACGAGGAGTTTTAGTTGTGTTTGAAGAAATTCATCATTAGTACTGACCGGGCAGTCGTTCGAGACAGTACATTTATTGTTTATAGTACCTACATTTTTTAGTACATTTATAGGCAATCCGGCAGAACCGTATTTCTCTAATAATTATCTATAAAAATTGTATTTTGATTAAATTACAGATGGACGTAGCAATCACGCGGTGGAATCTTCTACTATTAGAAGGTTACTATAACACTTCTACTCCGCTATTAGACATAGAACTTACAACTAAATAACGGCAGTTTCTGACCTGGACAAAAAAATTAATTTATTGCTTGATACTAATACTAATTAAAAATATTTCTTTTTGACTTGAACTTAGGTACCTAAATAGTGGTAGTTTCTTACGTGGAGAGAAAATTGAATCTGCTGTATATCATCTTTCGAATGAACTGAATAAGAGATAGTTCATTGTCTTCAAGTTCCTTCAAATAAATTTTATATTTTTTGTCTAACACAATGTCACTGTTTCTTCTATTCTTAACGAAAAAAATTAACTATTTTTAATAATGTAATCAGATCAAGGCTTCTTTCTATTTTTTTGTAAAAAATGAAAAACATTAGGATGTTTTGGTATTTAAACTCCAAGCCTTCGGTGCCATCCTAATAGGTAGGTCGGTAGTGCCATGTTTGGTTTTGGAAGAGCTTAACGCGTCTATTGAGGATTTGCCCAACCATTGTCTATCAAAATATTTTTGAAATAATTTCATTAACGTGCTTTCTAAACATGTTTACAAAATAGACAGCCAACAAGTTCAAATATAATTTCCGGCCAGAAGGGGCAAATTGATCACCATTCTAGTAACTTTTTTGTCTTCAGCTGTCGTTTCGAAACCATATTGTTTCGCATTCTTATAGATCGTATTTTGAAAATGATAAAGGTAACCGAAAATTTATCGCTGTATTCATGATAGCCATCTCGTAGTCAGATTTCAGATAAACCAGGTCGACTCCTAGCCTTTCTTTGATTAGGTAAGTTGAAGAAGCGTACATAGGTTTCTTCGGTCGTCTCATCATTCTAACCGATCTCTAAATGAACAGTGACAAATATTAAACATTTTTCATCGCTTCATCACAAACTAAAAAATCAGCAAAAGCGGCTGTAATTTTCACTTCAGCAATACTAGAATATGTTAACTTGTCGGAACATAAATTTATTTTTCTATGTTTATATTATAATCCATCTTGTATAGTTTTCAGGCTTGGTAAAAAACATCAATATAATTACGATCCCTTTCTTGGAAAACATTGGTTTTCGTGGATATCCTCAATTATTGCGAAATTTTCGGAAATCTTGACTGCATTCATTGCCATATAAACTTCGTCTTTTATGATGCTTTCAGCACAAGTATGCCTACGTAGACGAACCACATTTTCCCTAGCTCTGTCCAAAGCTAATGAAGTAGAG
Organism: Sesia apiformis; assembly: GCA_914767545.1. Classification (NCBI taxonomy): domain Eukaryota; kingdom Metazoa; phylum Arthropoda; class Insecta; order Lepidoptera; family Sesiidae; genus Sesia; species Sesia apiformis. The sequence goes on from OU611958.1 coordinate 8,297,877, forward strand.
CACTGTCCGATTAACACAACGCCATAACGTCGTGGTGTTTTTATTAGTTATGTTTAAATTGTAACTATATCCGCCTTTAATAAGTGTCTTTACGTTTTTGGTTTTTTACGAATAGTAACCATGCTGTTGACTTGATACAATATAATTTGACATCATGTTGACACACAGGACTAATTGTATTTAGACGTTCTATACAAGGAAACATTTTCAAGTGGCCAATATCTAAAGAGTAAGTAGGTATCTTACGGTATCTGCAAGAAGGCTGTCATCGTATATACTTATTTATAAAATGTAATGTATGTCTGTTTGTTATTCTCATGAATGATTTCATAATCTAATACATAATTCTCAAAGTGGTATTTTTTCTATTTGTATATTTTTCGGATTAGACATTTTCAAGTTTGGCCATTTTTTCCTAACTGGACATTTATCAGTTTGGTGATTTTTATTGTATAGGACATTTTTATGATTGGATATAAATCGTGCAAAGCAATTAAATACGATGTTTCGTAGAAGGGCGAGCCATGTTATCGTAGAAAATCTCTACCTAAACTTAACCCAACCAATCTTTACTCGGGTGAGCATTTCTTTCAACTTCCACGCTAGCGTAGGCAAATGCCGGCAGAGAAGAAACTTTTCTTTGTTAGAAGTACCTAATCTCAGAAACTACCCAACCGATTTTTAGAATTCTTTCACTGTTGGATAGCTATGATCTTACTAATATAGGATATATTATAATGGGAAATAAATCAGCACCAGAAATACTGAAAGTAGCAGCAAATTCAAAAGTGGGTTAGTTTTAGGTTCTCTAGTGATAATAAAAACTATGTAGTTATAATAAAGGGAGAAATAAAATAAAGAATGCCGTTTAGTATTTTTTTACTGCTCGTTTAAATGCAAGCCTATTGTAAGGTCTCGGGAAAGGCATTTGAGAACGCGACAGCTAAGCGATATAGCCGTGCGCTAATCCCCGTGCGGATCCATAGGTTTTTGTGTAAAAGCCAAATAGAAAGCCTGACCTTATATGCGCCGAGAATATTTGCCTTCCGACCAAGCTTACGGTCTCCTTGTAGCTCCCAGCCTGGTAGCGCTTCTTCTCGACCTTCCACTTGGTTGGAGCGGCTTTCGATACTAGCAGCGATGCGGCTCAGAGCGGACTCACGTTCGCGGGACAAAAAGAGGGCACAGCGTGTGCCAACTCAGGGGTCCAGGAGACCACCCAAATGCGCGGGATTTACAATCGACCAGTGACGGGAGGGGTCGATCGCTAGACTGATGGCACGCGAAAGGTGCAGCGGTATAAGAAGGGTCGGTAGAAGAGGTTATTTAATGTGTGGGTAATAAATATATAATATTACCCTACAAACTAAAAGCACCAATGTTATTGGCGCGAACAGCATTAGTTTCCACGGGAATACCTACCATACTAGCTGAACACCGCGAGAGTTTAACTACCTAGTAGTTTATTAATAAAACACATAATTTAAAAAATCGCGTTCCAACACGGTGACAGGTCGTATTAAACTATTGCAAATTGTTCAAGACTGGTTTGTTTTTATTTTAACCTTTTCATAGGTAATGAGAGGTATTTTTAAGCGTCGTGTTTTATTTTTTATACCAGTCTGGAGTTCCTACGCTGCCATGATATCGCCAGGAAGTAAGACATAACACGCATCACGTGCAACACGCATTTAAAAATAATCTACTAAATCCTTCGCATACTTCCTTATTTCTTGTGCGTATTTTTCTCCATAGAAGAAAAATTTTGGATTGCCGCTGGAGTTCCCTAGTAAAGACCTTACATACTACTGTAGCGGTTTCTTCACTTGGACCAACACCTTACAATTTGGTGAAACCCTGCATTATCCGCTTCGCTTATGAACACCGGTCCCACACAAAAAACACCGGTTAACATGTGATTTCACGGCCGATGGAAACAAACAGTCTCTACTTACTCGCGCGCAGAATCGTTGCTTACTACCTTACTGCTGTTATTAATGTTATTATTCGCTATTTATATGTAAATATTGTCAACCCATCTGTGATAAAACTTTAGTGCTCATCTTCTAATTTGTTTCTTCATTTTATTCACTGCCACGTATCTGCTTCTTATTACATCTTCACTCTTAGTTCACCTATCCCGTGGCTGAAAATAGGACGCACTCACATTACTATACCTATTAGGGGCCTCTCTGGACCAATGTTGGCATGTACCTATCAAGGATGTCCGTGGACGACAGTATCCACTTACAACCAGATTGTCTCTCTCTCTCCAGTCGTTCCTTCATTGCTGAAGATCGTGGTCCTGGTGATTTTGCAACCCTGTGCGGATTAAATTCCTCCATTGGGTTCTATCGGAGGCCAGTCTTGCAATGGTGTGAAATTTGAACTTGGAGTCCCTCAGTTGGTCTGACCATCTGGTTGGTGAGCGGCCTCTCGATCTTTTGCCCTCAGTGTTGCCCGTCACTATAAGCTTTTCTAAGCTGTCATTCCCCCGTCGTATTATGTGACCGAAGTAAGAGAGCAGGCGCTGTTAAACATATGGAGGATAGTCGCGTTTTTACCCCTAGCTGTGACAGGATAGACGCGTTTGTGCGCTTGGCTGTCCAAGAAATCCTTAACATGCGCCTCCAGCACCACATCTCGAACGCGTCCATCCTTTGCCTTTCTCTCGCCTTTATGGTCCATGTCTCCACTCCGTACATGAATATTGGAAAAATTAAAGCACGGACCAAACGACTCTTGGTGGTGTTGCTTATACCCCGATTCCTCCATATTCCATTTAGACGTGCCATGGCGCTTTTCGCCGTTGCAATGCGTCTCCTAACTTCTGGAACACAGCTCCCATTACTGCACATTCGTGAGCCTAGATAGGTATATTCCTCCACAACTTCTATAGATGGAATAGTGCAGGATTCTGCGAGTTTTTCAGCACGGTCAACTATCATGAGCTTGGTCTTGCTTTTGTTTATAGTCAAGCCCAACTCCAAACTCTCTGCTTCCAGTCTTCGCAAAAGTTCCTGCATGTCTTCCAGCGAAGTAGCAACAATAACAGTATCGTCTGCATACCTTAGGTTGCATATCCGTTTTCCACCTAAAGGGAAACCTCCATCCCAATTGTCCAAAGCTTTGCGGATTATATATTCTCCGTATATGTTAAAAAGCATTGGAGAAAGAATGCAACCCTGACGTACGCCTTTGCTTGTAGCAAACACATCCGAACAGTCGGTGTCAATCTTCACAAAGGATCGGTTGCTGCAGTAGAGGTTACGGATAAGACCGATAAGATGTTTTGGCACTCCCATTTCCTCCAAAACCGACCATAGTCTGCTCCATACTACGCAATCAAAAGCTTTGGTATAGTCAACGAAACAGAGAGCAACAGGGTTGTTGAACTCACGACTCTTTTCTATAATCCGGCGGATATTTAGGATCTGTTCTCGTGTGCCCTTTCCTTTTACAAATCCTGCCTGTTCTTCAGGAATCTGCCGATCTAGATAGGCTTTTAATCGCTTATTGATTATATGCAGAAGAATCTTGCTAGCATGTGATATGAGGGCTATTGTTCTGTAGTTTCCGCAATCAGTAGTCGAGCCCTTCTTGTGCAGCGGTATAAAGACGGATTCGGTCCAATCCTGGGGCCACTGTCCCGTCTTCCAGATGGAATTGCAGATGTTCGTTATTATTTTAGTACCTGCTGAACCTAGGCTTTTAATGAGCTCAGCTGGGATAGCATCCTTCCCTGGAGACCTGCCTAGTTTTAGCGACGATGTTGCCGATACCACCTCTGAAGGTAAAACGTCTGGCTCCAGGTCTTCCATGTCCCAACTATGTGGTCCTCCATCTGCTGATTCATTCTCATATAGCGCAGCGCAATATTGCTTCCAGCGCTCCAGTACTTGTTTGGTTTCGGTAATTAAAACCCCACATTCATTTTTAATTGCGGATGTCTTGATAGTACGAGTTCTCGTTAGGACTTTTACTTTTTGGAAGAGATCTTTTGTTTCATTCTTAACGGAATGTCTTTCCAACTCATCGCAGATTTCATTAATCTGATTAGTCCTGTCCTTCCGACAACGTCGTTGTACATCTGCGCTCAATTCGGCATATCGGTGGTGATCTTCTTGTGTAACAAGACCATTCTCCTTTAATTTCCGTCTCTCCAGAATAACAGCTGCCGTGTCTAGTGTTATAAAATCCTTCATGGTCCCTTTTGGTAGTGTGTTTTCCTTGGCAGTTTCTACAATTGCTTCTTTTAAACGGTTCCATGATAGATTCGGATCGTGAACGCCGTCTTGTGGGAGGTCTTGGATTTTACTTACTATGGCTTGTTTGAAACCAATGGTGTTTACTCGTCGCAGATCAGGTGTTCGAGTCGGTTTGAGCAGTGTCTTAAAACGTAGCCTTAGAGTGGTGACAAGAAGTTGATGGTCACTTCCACAATCTGCTCCAGGTACAGTGAGCGTGTTCATAATGGACGACCTCCATCGTTTTTGAACCATTATATAGTCGATCTGGTTTCTGCATCTGTCTCCGGGTGATATCCATGTGTACAGTCGGCGTACATGATGTTTAAAGCATGTGTTCGTAATGACGAGGTCCTGCTCACTACAGAACTGCAGCAAACGTTCTCCTCTTTCGTTCCTTTCGCCAATTCCGAATCTTCCCACCAGATGTCTTAGATGGGAGTCACCCTCTGTTTTTCCGACTTTGGCATTAAGGTCTCCCATTACCAGAGTCACCTCTCTTCGCGATAGTTCTTCTAAGGTCTTAGACAGTGTGCTGTAAAACAAGTCAATTTCCTCTTCGCTAGATTGAGATATTGGAGCGTATACCTGAACGATATTTAAACTACATGGGGATGTGTTCAGCTTGATAGTGATTATACGGTCACTTATTAGTTTGTATCCAATCACACACCCATCCAGCTTTTGTGGAACAATGAAGGCAACACCTCTACTACTTTCTTCTTCAGGTCCTGAGGAGTATATTTTATTACCGTTATCGGAAATAAAATGGCCTGATTTTCTCCATTTCGTTTCACTTAATCCAAGCAGTTGTATTCCTTTTCTTTCCATCTCTTTCTCTATGATGTTAAGTTTACCGTCTTGATTAAGGCCACGGACATTCCATGTTCCAATACGCTGAGGGTGTCTCGCCCGGATCTTCTCAATGCATTGTGCACCAGGTGCATAATTTCCACGTGGTGCCTGGTGAGCCACACCCTCGTGGCCGGTAGCATATTTCACACCACCTCTCCCGGAAAAGTGGCGCCGGGCGTTAGCCGGATCGTCCGACAAAATCAGCACTGAGTTGCAATCCACCATTTCTCTCTTGGGAAAATAGTGCAGTGGTTTCCCGTTGCCTTCTGCACCAGTCCTTTTAGGAGCCATTTAGAGCCCCTAGGTGGCTGAAACCTCTTCCAATCAGTTGCCTGGTTAGGATGTCATGGATATACCGCCATTGGTCGGTCGCCAGAGCCTCGTCTGTTATCTGGCAGGGAGCACCACGTGCAGGTGAGGTTGACGCTTGGGGCCGACTAGGTGTCATTGTCGTTCTCCCCCTTACTCCCCATTGTCGTCCAGATTGTCCACTCATCTGCCATCTTACCAAAAAAACTAGGTAGGTATTCGTGAAGCAAACAAGTGTAAAACGTCTTCGTGTCTTGGTCACATGCAAACGATATGTTATAAGCATTGTATGTACTCTAATGAAGCATATACTTAGCATTCTTTGTTTCCACTGAACTATAATGTAAGTGAAGTAGATGGTTCAATAATCAGAACTGACGAAAATGTCAAACGTGATATCTGTTAAAAATAATCGACTAGTCGCTCCATTGCACAATAATACTTTTTATCCGCAAAATGTTGCTACAATGTCACTTGTTATAAAATACAAAATTCATTCAAACTTTCTCATGCAATTATGTTTATTTAATTAATCGTACATAACAGTTAACAAAAATTTCATTATAGAGCTAGTGTTACTGGTGAATCAACGAGAGACCGTCGTTGATACACAGTTACAAACACACGTAGTGTAATAGTTTTACTTATTACATGTACCTAGGTAATCTGGAATAATTAACTGTAATTACCCGGACGTCAACGAGAGTGTGATTAGTTGGTACTGGACCGGTCCTATAATATTCAAATTCACTAAATAATTTGTTACTAAGTATTTGTGTTGGATTTAGTCTTTTTACCAAATTGTTCACCTTCTTCTATAGTCGTCATTAATGCACAGCCTTTAGTTTCAGGCAAAAGAAATGAAACAAAAGCAGCAATTAATGGTACAGCTGCAAATGTAACTGGTGGCATCCATTTCGCTATGTCTTTCAAGTCTATTACAAAGGGGGCTATCATTGAGCCTACTCGCGCCATCATAGATGAAAAGCCGACGGCGGCATTACGGACCACCGTCGGAAACAATTCCGAACAATACAGGTACACTACAACAAACACAATGAAACTAGTGACCACACCGATACTAGCGCAGACTATAGAGCCAACGCCCTCTGGTATCACAGCCAGTATTAGTAAGCACAGTGCACAGATGAAATTGGAAATTATTACAATTGTCTTTCTGCCCGTAAGTTTCATTAGTGGTATAGATAACAGGATGCCTAGGAGAGTGACACTGGCACTGATTGCCACATTAATGAATACGTTGCCACCCAGCTGACCCACGTACTGTGATACTCCGTAAAAAACAGTAACTACAAGTCAGCCAGTTAAACGACATGGCGATTATGTTCTTTCGCAAATTTGGTGTCCGGAAAAGATCCAATATGGTTCCTTTTTTTACTTGATGTCTTTCTATGACTGCTTGGTAGTTCCGAATCTCAGCGCTTATTGTGTCAGTCGGTCGCTTATTTCTGAGAACAAATATCGCACAAATGTAACGTAAATGTACAGATCTTGCACGAAAACATCGGTCTTCGCGAATATTCGGGTATCTTCGGCAAACATCAAATTCGTACATATGTATATAGAGCTGCCAATAGACAATAGACAACACTTTATTACGACATACACTAACACGCATACAATATAAATATCATAATAACCGAAAGAAAAAAACAATGTAGGCAATAAGAAAAACAAAAGAAAATCACAAACATTAAAAAAATACAAGAAATAACAAAAACAAATAAATAAAAAAGAAATAAAAACACGTTGCTATTTCATGCATGTGTGTTGCGATGCCGGAAATAGTCTCCAACTTAATAAATTGGTAACTAAATAATCATACTTATATAGCATATTAAATTAAAGATAAATGTATAATGTACAGTCAAATTAAAAGTAATAAAATAAATAAATAAATGTAAGAAATATATATACGAGTACCTACATGGTGTTGACAAATACGAAGAGATAATAAAAGTGTGTAGGTATACAGTGTAATTATGGCTACTTCAGATAAGAAGTTAAAACACATATTCCAAGTTGTAGTTGTTTTTGATAATTTAACGGATAATATTTGTATTTCATTTTAAAAAGTATTTAGACCTCTTATCTCCTGGATTGGTAAGTAATATATATTAAGGTAACTATGGTAAGTAATATATTATAATGCCAATGGCCAGGTACTTTTTATTTATAGTTTCTACGTGGCCCTAGTTAAATTTTACTTCAAATTTATATAGTCTACAAATAAACATGATTATAATTTTTATGCTATTAATTATTTAATAATATTTGTCTGCCTAGAAAGGGATCATCCATAAATTACGTCACATGTTAAGGGGAGGGAGGAGGTCAACGAAGTGTGACAAGGGGGGGACGAATCATAAGCCTCGTGACGTCACATGTATAAATCTAAAGTATTAAAACTAAACTTCAACTCTAACGAAAACCTTTAAAATATTACCAACTCTATCAATATTATTATAAGGTTGTTTTAATTTAATAATTTATAAATTTAAAATTGCAAAATATGTGACATCACACCAGGAGGATCACACAAATGTGACCACCTGTGACAAGGACGGGGGGGGGGGGACTCCAAAAATCATGAAAGTCGTGTGACGTAATTTATGGATAATTATAATAGTGTTTGTGAATATTGAAGTATCATAATTTGGAATAGCACATGGGCATGTTTGAGTTTGTGTAACGGGGGGACAAGCGTATTTTACTTTTGGAGCCAAGAATATTATGGCCATTTGATTAAAGGAAATTTGGGTATAACCATTAGAATGCATAAAAAGAGATGGTATTTGCCAAATTCTCCGATTATTGATTGGATGACATCCTTAGGTTGTCCAGGAGAATCTGAAAAATAATAAAATTATTTCATTCAATACAACATTCATTCATTAGCATTAAAATTTGCGTGCTCGAGGAAAAAATAATTTATTCATTCGTTATTAGTAGGGGAGACCGAGGTGGGTTGACACAAAGATAAGTTGACACACTGTCGATATCTCAATAACTATAAGCTATATATGTATGGCAATAACACATTTTAAACTCGTTTGGGAAGCGGATCAAGCTGTCAGTACACGTCGAAGGCGTGCGGCCAGCGGTTGTGTTGATACAACGTCCGTGCTCAAAAATCGGTGAAAAGTAAGTTTTTCATTAATTTTTAAATGTATGTATTACATGTTACGTAAATTATTTAGTAATTGCCTGATTAGTATTAATGTAGCATATTTACCCAAGTTTCGTAATTGGACTTCGTTTTGGCTCAAATTATGACCTTGTAGCATGTACTCGACATGAAGTTTAAAAAGTCGTTATTTTTATGATCGAGGTACGTTGAAACACCTTGTGTCAACTCACCTCGGTTACGAATATTAAACGTAATTTATTTACATTAAACATTAAAAATTAAAATGATATTAAAAAGTTATGTTTTATTATTTCAGAATGCCAAATAATTACAAACGTAAAACGAATAGAGGCGAAGCTAGTGTCGAAATCTATCAACTAGCAGCGGAAGAGATAAATTTAAGGGGGAAAAGCCTTCGTAATGCTGCAGAATCTTACAATTTAAATTACTCTTCATTATACCGCTTTATTAAGAAGGTTAGAACACATAAAGAAGATGAAAACCAGGTTGGAATGGGATATGTGCACAATTTTATATTTACTGCTGAGGAAGAGAATATCTTGTGTGAGTATCTTCTAACTTGTTCAGCAGCTAATTATGGTATGTCTACTAAGGAAGCAAGACGACTTGCTTATCAACTTGCTAAACAATACGACAAAAAGTTTCCTCCTTCATGGGAAAAGAATGAAATGGCTGGAGAAGTATGGTTGAAACTATTTATGGAACGACACGCCACTCTCTCTTTACGGACTCCTCAAGCAACAAGCTTGGCTCGAGCTACTAGCTTTAATGAAGCAAATGTTAAATTATTTTATGATAATTACACACAACTATTGGACAAATATAAGTTTGAACCTGCTGACATCTGGAACATGGATGAAACGGGTATAACCACGGTTCAAACACCGAATAGGGTAATTGCTCGAAAGGGTGAAAAACAAGTTAGCTCCATGACATCGACAGAAAGAGGGACTTTGGTTACACTGGCTCTTGCTGTGAACGCTGTAGGAAATAATCTTCCTCCTATGTTTGTCTTTCCCCGAAAACGTTTTAAAGATCATTTCATACGCGATGGACCTGTTGGAAGCGTTGGGACGGGAAATAGTTCAGGGTGGATGCAAGAAGATGATTTTCATACGTTTCTACAACACTTCAAGAAATATGTCAGACCTTCTATGATTGAGCATAATGTCCTCTTAATACTTGATAACCACAGTTCCCATATAGCTGTGAAAAACATTCAATTTTGTAAAGAAAATGGTATAATTCTGTTAACATTTCCACCACACTGCACGCACAAGTTGCAACCTTTAGACCGTGCTGTATTTGGTCCGTTAAAAAAAGCCATTAATTCTTCTTGTGATAGTTGGATGCGTTCAAATCCAGCAAAAACAATGACTATTTATGATATTCCTGGGATTGTGAAAGTGTCATTTGAAATAGCAGTCACAGGAAGAAATATAACATCTGGGTTTTCTGCAACTGGAATTTGCCCGCTCAATACAGCTATCTTTACAGAGCAAGACTTTTTACCTAGTCAAGTTACAGACCGCCCATTGAATAATTCGCAGCAAAATACAATAAAAAACGGTCAAGAAAACAATGAAATTTCATCAAATTCAGCACAAAGATGTTCTACAAATTGTAACCCCAGAACGACTACTTTTATTGACATTAATGACATTGCAGCAAATAAAGATCCCATTGTTTATACGTCAGATTGCGCACCGGAAGATCCCATCGCTTCCACTTCCAGTGCATCTCGAGAACCAATTGCCTGTACTTCAATCGAAACCGTCATCACCAAAGTGTTCTCACCAGAGGTTATTAGACCTTTGCCTAAAGCTCTACCAAGAAAGAGAACTCAGCATAGAAAAAAGGTAAAATCAGCTATATTAACCAATACTCCTGAAAAAGAAGCTTTAGAGGCAATAGAAGCAAACAGAAAACTAAAACATGCTAAGAGACAAGTATTTATTGAAGGAGAAGAAAAGAAAAAGGGCAGAAAGAAAAAGAAGCCAACTAAATATACCAAATGCAACGACAGCGAACATGATAACGACGATGATTGTATATGTTTGTGCTGTCTCGAACAGTATAAAAATAGCAGACCCAACGAGCAATGGGTCCAATGCCTAGACTGCAAAGGCTGGGCTCACGAAGAATGCACAGGAGGCGAATTAAATTACGTTTGTCAGAATTGTTTGTCAGACTAAATAAGATTTAAATTAGAAGTAAGTTTGATTAAATTGTGATTTATTGTATCAAAAAAATACCTAAATAGATCTTTTTGGAATTTAAGACTTTATATAAACTTTGACTTTATAAGACAATAATAATTATTATATACTGATGATTCCTATATTGATCTCTTTAATGTTTAGAATGTCTACTTGCCTAGAATTAAAATAAAAGTGCCTTAATATATATTAAAAAAAATGGTATAACAACTACAGTGCTTTACTTATTTTTAATATAAATAAAATAGATTTAATTAAATAAAGTATTTTATTATGGTTTAAACTAATATTAATTAAGTGTTTCAACCAACCTTTGGGGCTGTGTCAACTTACCTCGGTACAAGGAGGGTTGAAACAGTTGGAATGCATCCCTTAAAATTGATTTCTCACTAATTTGTGATTAGTTTAAACCATTTTGTTTATAACTTTATATAAAACATGAAATAATCTTTCTATAAAGTTTTAGTTTATAATCTTAGCTCTAAAAATGAGGAAGCTATCACCAGAAATGTAAATTTTGTGTCAACCCACCTCGGTCTCCCCTACATCTACCGCATATTTATTCCTTCATTATTATTAGTCCATCTACATCTACCGCATATGGGTAAGCAGTTGCTTTCATGCAGAATACTCAGAGATAAATTATTGTTCGTCTTCGCACCAAAGGTCGCGTATTGTCGACTCTGTTGTAAACAAGGCGTCGGCAATTTCAGATAGCATTGAGAAGTTGTCCTCCATTGACCCGTACTTTTTGGAATCTAAGGCTACCTCGAATGGTGCGTGCCATGATGGTGAGCTCTCGTCTTTATTGCGTGCGTTTTCATTTCAACGATTTCAGAGTTTAGTAGGTACTCGTATAAGGTTCGAAAATATTCCTAAGGGTCGCCACTAATGGGATGGACAAGAACCGAATCGTTTATTAAAAATATTTAATAAAGACAAAAGATAACTAATCAACTATGTTAAATTTACAAAAGTTATAGAGGTAGTCACTCAGCACCATACAGAATACTCAGAAGCGCAGTGGCTCTTACAGGATAGTTCTCAATAAAATTTTGGTAATCCACAGACACTTAAAAACCTCTAATTACAAAAATAAAAACTTAAACCAGTTTGTAGAGAATCGGCAATAGTTGAATGCAAGAAATTATCTATCTGTATTTCGCTTGATCTGACCAAGTTTTATTCTAAAATGTACAAAAAATATCCATTTTACCTTTTTGATTAGCGGGTGCCATTGGCCTTTTTAAATTTTTGAGAAAAATAATTTTACCCCATAAACACGCATAAAAGCACTATTATTTTTGAAGTGTAAAAGTCATATTATGTACAAAATAATAATATAATAAAATAAAATGTTTGTTTTTGTAATATAATAATCACATTTGGAAGATTCCAAAGCTATAAGACATTTAGGTACAGGTACTATTGACTTGACGAACGCCTCTGACACCCTCATAGACTGTTGAGATATTTTTTTATAGTATGTAGGTCCTACTGGGTAATCTAGCTACAGACAATAGAATTATAAATGTAACCATAAAGAATATAAAAACCTGTGATGAACAAATTCCTACATATTGAAATATTGAATCCACCGCTGGAATGCCGGGAGGCATCCCAGGGTCTACCACACTGTCCTCCGCTGTGCCCTCCGTACAGAGGGACACGCGGAGACCGTCACTGCCTCTCCATGCGCCCCACAACACCCGGGGCACACAGAGAAACGCCACCTTCTTCTTGGAGGCGAGAGACCAATCAATTGGACTCCGCCTCCCCACCTCTCGCCAGGATATTAGCCAACAGCCACCAAGATCTCCAAAGCAAAGAAAAGTTACTGACTGTTGCCCAGGGTGCACCGTCCCTGAACTGTCGTTGAGCCATCGTTCCCTGCAAACGTATCCAGAGGGACAAATGGACCAGCGACAGACCGGGCACACGAGGAGGTTTCCCAGCCACGCCACCCCACTCCTAAACACCTGAATCGAGCCATCCTGCATTTTTATGTATAAAGGCCTGCAACATAAAAATACTGTTAAGGGTGTAGATCGTGAAAATCACCGAAAAGAGTGTTACGATTTTTCATATTTAACCTATTTACATATGATTGATATCAATGATAATTTGTATATATTACAATCAAAGACCAATAAGTATGTTCATGCTTATATTAAACTCTTAAACCTAATAGTTGTTATATAATAAACGTCAACAAACGCACAAAATTGAGTAAAAATGCAAAAACATGACTTCGTATTTTTCAGATTTAACCCCATAAATCAACACAAATTGATAAAAAGAAACACTTTTTGAACACTGAAGAAACCAATAAGTATAGCTGTATACTTCTTTTTATACCTTTACAAACAAAGACTTCCTCTTTTAAAGCCCTAAAATCTAGATATATTTTAAGGTAAATTTTTCATACACAAATGTATGGGATAAAACGTTCGTTTCATTCGTGCAATCTCGGTGGTCTGCAGCGGCAGTTTCTTTCTGTAAGTGAACGCGACACCACGCTTGTCGGCTGCAGACAGCAGAATTACGTATTGTGAATTTGTGTTTTTTGTAAAAAACTGTAAGTATAACATTTTTATAATTAATTTATTTTCAGTTAGTAGAAAGTATCGATATAATGAATGTCTGAAAGAAAACCATGATGGAACTAGATATAAATCGTAAAAAATACAATATCTACACTAATAGGTATTATAAAGAGGAAAGATTTGGATTTTTGTATGTAACGAATAAACTCAAAAAGTACTGGACTGATTTTAATAATTCTTTTATCATTCGAAAGCTACATTATCACTGAGTAACATAGGCTATTTTTTTCGCAGGACTGATTGAATTTGAGTGGCATGCCAGGGAAAAGAAAGTTTTGTACGCATTATAAAAATATGAAAGCCAAAAGATCTCTGAATAAAATGTAAGTTCCTCCCTACTTATTTATTATCGCATTTGAACAGGGTACATTACAAAGCTAATACAATATGTCATATGATTTAGATCGCCCGATTCAGACATATACCTACAATAACATGTAAATATTGGTTTGTATTATCTATATCTATACTGATAAATAAAATTGAAGTATCTGTATGTAATATCAAAATAATAGGATTTTTAAAAAAAAAAGGCGATACGGAGTTCGCCGGGTCGGCTAGTATTGTCTAAATATCAAATTGTGGAAGTAGGTAGGCGACAGCGCAACTTTGTCGACATACCTATACCGCCAAACAGACGCGAGGCGCCTAGCGTCTGGCTTAGGGTTGTACAAAATAAATAAAAAGTGGATAATATTGATGAATAATATTTCCAGTATTGAAAATAAAGAAAACCTTGGGGCCGAGACTCTGAGCAACAATGCTACGCGCTGTATAGAGGTAAGTTGTTATACGTAATTCTTGTAGACTTGTTACATAAATAAACAAACTACTTAGTTAGTGATGGGCGAAGACAAAATCTCAATACCTACCTATAGATTTTTCTTGCAATATTTATTATTTTCATCGAGAGACAAACACCTTAGTACCGAAATACTTCTCAATTACTTTCTCAAAAGAAAATTTACGTTCAAATAGGTGACGTCATAAAAAAACAATACCTAATGCGTAAAGAAATTATAATTTCTATTCATCAGGAACCTAATATTGTATTAATTCTTTTGCATTTTTTTAAATTTTTAATTATTTTTTATAAAAAAAATCAAGCCATTATCTTTCTTTACAGGAACTAGTTATTGAAAACGACCAAGAGGGAAAGGTGGATGAAATGGAAGTTGGGCGTAGAGTTGTAGACGTTTCTTTTTTTTTTAAAGCTCTTCAGGCCATAGGGGACCACGGTCCAATGGATTGTAAGTTAAGTTACCTCAGTATAATAGGTGAAGTAAAAGTTGGTCTGGACTCAAAACTCATCATGAAATGTAGTATGTGTAGTATGAAATTTACTGTGTGTTTGATTGAAAAGAAAGAAGATAGAATGGAAGTGAATCATCAAATTGTATCTGGTATCATATCATCTGGTGGGAGCTACTATCAGTTAAAAACATTAACTGCCGCAGTAGCCCTACCAATCATGTCACCTTCATTATACAATGAAATTAATAATACGGTTTGCGATTGGTGGGAAAAGACAGCAGCACATTCCATGGCAGAAGCTGTCAAGGAAGAAGCAGAGTACGCAGTGTCTATAGGTAGTGTTGATAAAAATGGTACACCATTAATATCTGTTGCTGTTGACGGTTGTTGGAGCAAGAGATCTTATGGTAAGAATTTTTCCGCCTTGTCCGGCGCAGCTGCGATAATTGGCATTAAAACTAATAAAGTATTGTTTTTTGGAGTTAAAAATAAATACTGCGTAGTTTGTGCACGAGCCGCAAAGAACGCCAGTCAGCCCTCGGAACACCGTTGTTTCAAGAATTATTCGGGATCATCTACCGGTATGGAATCGACCATAATAGTTGAGGGGTTTAAACGTTCCATTGTTGATCACGGTGTAATTTATAATAAATTTGTAGCAGACGGCGATTCCAGTACTTATAAAAAAATATTAGATTCGCGACCGTACGGTAATTTAACAGTAGAGAAAATTGAATGCAAAAATCATCTTTTACGAAACTACTGCAATAGCTTGGAGAAACTGTCGAAAGACACTAAGTATCCTTGCGAATTGCGGAAATTCCTAAAAGAAAGGTATTTGCGTTTAAGAACGGGTGTAAAATGCGCTATTAAATATTGGGGCGATCAAAATCAGTCACTCGAAGAAAAAATAAAAAATCTTAGTGAAGATATCCTAAATGGTCCACAACACGTATTTGGTAATCACCAATATTGCAAGGAGTATTTCTGTAGACCTGATACTCGTCGAATAGAACCTGTTGGGTTGCTTCCAGCAATTGTTGGATGCGGATTAATGGACGCGGTACACATTTTAAGTAAAAGACTGTCATATCATTCTAGAAGTTTAATTCATAATTGTACAAGTAATATAGTTGAAAGTTTTAACGCAGTGATTGCCAAATTAGTAGGGGGTAAGCGTGTAAATTATTCTTCCCGTGGTTCTTATGCGGGCCGATGCGCAGCTGCTGTTGTGTCTTTTAATACAGGATCGATTCATAGTAAAACTCATGAAGTAATATTTAAATCTAGTCCTAATCCTTTGATCGCGAAAGTGGAAAATTGTAATCGTAGAATCCGTTTAATTGCTAAACCTAAATTAAGATTGAAAAAGAGCCACAGCGCTGTATCGAAAGACGCTCACTATGGACCAAACTGCGAAAAACCTGATCTGAGTCCAGAATTATATGAGAAAGCCAAGTCATCTTTTTTAGCCGATTTAAAGTTGTCTTGTGCTGAAAGAGAGGAGCTTGAAAGGTCGACCCATTTGCAAAGAAGTAGTTCTGAGTGGATGAGTACAAGGAGAAAATTACTAACCTCATCATCGTTCGGGGAAGTTTGTAAAAAACGAGAGAGCACAAGTTGTGCTGTTCTTGTTCGTAAAATCGTTTATGGTAGTAATATCTCCAGTTTGCCTGCTGTACGGTACGGTATCGAAAACGAAGAAACCGCAATTAAACAGTTAGAAATTCAAGAGAATATTAGTATACAAGGTTGCGGTTTGTTCGTCGACGATCAATATGAATTTCTTGGTACTACACCAGATGGCATTTATGCAAACGGTTTAATTGAAATTAAGTGCCCACATTCTTTAGCTGGCATGACTCTTGATGAAGCAATGGCCAAACATACCTTTTGGGTTAAGGACAAGGCTTCCAAGGGTTATGTCATAAATAAAAATCATAACTGGTATTTCCAAATTCAGGGACAGGTACATATTACTAAAAGAAACGTTTGCATGCTTGGCATCTGGTTTGGTGCTACTGTACCTATGAAAGTTTATATTATAGAAAAGGACGACAAATTTTGGGAGGAGAAAATGGAGATGAAATTAGTTAGGTTTTATTACGATTGCCTACTTCCAGAATTAGTTGATCCTCGGCAGTCACGAAGCATGCCCATTCGTGACGCGCCCAGTATCATAGAGGCTATGAAAGAGAGGAAAGAAAGAGCTTTACGTGTTATGAAAGAGAAGAACGCCTAATGATTTTGAAAGATACAGGTAACTTAACTACCCAGCCAGTCGATTCACGTAAACACGCCAGTCCAAAAGTCGTTTTAACTTAGGAACTTAGAAATCGCCTTTTGGTTTTCTGTTTTAAACGCACTTACTTATCTAGTCTTGGATTGTCATAAATCTTCCAATAGCTCAATTACTATACAATTTCTGAGTTACCTGGTGTAAAGAATCATAAAAATTGGTTCAAAAATACAGCGAATTGAGAATTCTCCTTTTTTTAAGTCGGTTAAAAGGGCTAAATTTGCAAAAAACGAAGTGACGTCACTGCGCTACGGTTTTTATTACTTACGTGAATCGGGCAGCTGGTAACGTTTTCATTCTGATAGGTTTTGTGATAGCCATTGATTTTATCATCAAATTAGCAGAAATCAGAACTTGATCCGTAATCGAATGAAAAACCATTAGAATTTTGAACTCATATTTCGTTATTGTTTAATTACATACTTTTAATTAGTATATTAATAATTTACAAACTTCTGTTAAAATTAGTAAATAAATGAATTATTTACTAATTTTTGTACAACCCTAGCACGCTTTTGAGATAGCGAGTAATGGCGACTCATATTTGTTATTGTGTAGTAAATAAATCATTTTTATACTTGTGTTTCATTTATTGACATTTTTTTTAAAACCCTAGGATTTTTTTTAGATATCGACGAGGTGATCGTAAACAAAAAGTAAGTATTTGAGTTTACGCAATAGGCACATTTCCTTGCGTAGAGATAAACACACTTCCTACTGAATTTGCAATTATTTTATTGAATGAATATTTTACGAATTAGAATAAATTTTGCTAGTGAAATTACAAATAAATGAATAGTTGGAATTTTAGGTAAGTAGAATACAAAAATGTCAGATGTCAAATGATAGAAAAACATAAAAATTGTGTCTCAACTACTCTTATTAATCTATTAAAAAGAATCAACAGCTAGTTTCCAAAAATTCAACGTTATTGTTATGCTGTAAATATTCAAGTTCAATAACAATTTCTCAACGTGGAACGTTTGTTGCAAAACATTTTGAAAATCGCGCTCTCTAGGTCATTCATCCGCCCCGTCGGATGTTACATTAAACTTTGGCGCTGCGGTCGCTCGAAATCGAGATCTCAGGCCAACAATCTACACCCTTAAGTCAAAAAAAAGTTTTGAAGCTGGCATATTCACCTAAAGTGTCTAACTTGGGTCCTTAGTTAGTAAAACTCCACACTTTATATGACATACTTTATTCTCGTAGGTATGTCACGATTTACATTATCGATTTATATTGTTGAAGAAAGAGCATGAATTTAACACATAGGATGTCACAGATATGATAACAAATTATTAGAGATTGACTAGCACAAGATACAAATAGAAATTTATAATTAACAGAAACTAAAAAATGCGCATGCAATCGCCGTCGGATATCGGTAGTGACTGTGCGGCGCCCGCTCGCTTGGCTCTGCGCAAGCGCCTTCTACAAGCGGCCGCGCGTAACGGTCTAAAGTAAATTTAGCATCGGCCGGCGGGTTTGCTTGCCTAATTAAATTAATTGCAGTGTAGGCAAGGTTCCTACACACCATCATTTTGGTGTATTATTGTTCCAAATTTGAATTCACGAATTTGAACCATATAAGAAAAGCCGAGTCAGTTCATTACTTTGAAAAAAAGAAAGCAAAAAGTTTGAATTGGAGCAGTTTTTTTTATTTAATGGTGTTGTTCAATAAAAGTTTTGTTAAATTATTTTTCCTGTGATTTGAACGGCTTTTGACCTCAACTTTATGGATACTGCGCCTGTAGTAGCCGCACAACATGTGGCAGTTATTCAGTCTAGGCTTAGTCAGCAAAATGTGAGTGCACAACTTCATTTAAGCCGTTCTGCTGTTCAAAGAGTGTACCATCGGTGGCTTCGTTCATCGTCCAGAAGGACCACGATTCCGAGTGACAACGGAAAGACAAGGTCGCTCTATCTTCACGAACAGTTTACGAAATCGTCACCTGATCTCAGTACCTACAGATCCAAGAACAGCTTCTAAACTTTCATGGATTGGCTGTTAGCGCTCGGATTGTTAGAAGGAGACTCGCATTCATTCATTCATTGTTAAAAAGGTTGCATTAGTCACAAGGGCGTCGCCAGCCAATGGACCTACAAGATAATAGAGGGGGTGGGAGAAATATGAATTGTAGGTACAAATACAAATTTTTTTCGAATCTCTAGAGGAGTCAACTGCCCCCCCCCCCCCCCCCCCCTTGGCAACGCCCTTGATTAGTCACATAAAACAACTAGCGCATCCTCATTAGCGATTCCAATCTAGCGATACAAAGGCGAACACAAAACTATTTGTTTTTACTCAATTAATGTATGCTCGACTGGGAAATGAACCCGTAACCTTTTACACAAACAAGCTAAGCTAAGTTAAACAAGTTAAGCTACTACCGACAGAGGTAATCTGACGAGTGTGGCGTTTGTTTTCAAAAATATATTGCATCTAATCGGAAGTTCATTTATGCCTTTGCGATAGAACTCTGGGGATGTAGATTCGACAAACTGTGTGAAAGCATTTTGTACTGCCTCTTGGGAAGAAAATTTTTTACCACGTAGAAAATTGTCCAAATCACGAAAAAAATGGTAGTCCGTTGGAGCAAGGTCTGGCGAGTACGGAGGATGACGTATGGTTTCTAACTGCAGCTCCTGTAGAGTTACAACGGTTTCTCGTGCAGTGTGAGGTCTTGCGTTATCATGGTGCAATAATGGTGAAGATCGATTCACGAGTCGCGTCTGTCTCACTGCTAGTTTCCCCATCATTGTTCGAAGTTCGGCACAGTAAACATCTGCTGTTATTGCTTGACCAAACCTGAGAAAGCTATAGTGAATAACACCATGAATAGACCACCAAACAGTTACCATTACCTTTTTATTGGTAAGCTTTGCCTTAGGGCAGGGCCGTCTTTACCAGGGGGTGCAAGGGGTGCGGCGCACCCCGGGCGCTCACCTTTTAAAGGTAATGAAAAAATATAACGCTATAGTAAACAATTACACAATAGGATATTTGACTGTCATAGGATACACAATAGGATATTTGACTGTCATAGGATACACAATAGGATATTTGACTGTCATAGGATACACAATAGGATGTTTGACTGTCTTAGGATACACTCCCGCACCCCGGCGCAGAATAGACTTAAGACGGCCCTGCCTTAGGGCACTGTTGCGGCGTTTGACCTGGGGTCAGCCATTGCATTTTTCGCTTTCGGTTATCGTAAAGAATCCACTTTTCGTCACATGTCACAATTAGATCCAATATTCCTTCATTTCTGTACCGATTCAACAAGGCAACGCAAGTTTCAACTCGCGTTTCTTTCTGCAGATCAGTCAAATCATGAGGCACCCATTTTTCGTATTTTTTTATCTTATTGATTTGATGCAAATGAGTCAATATTGTAGGTAAGGTAACGTTAAACCATGCCGCTAATTCCTGGGTAGTTTGACTCGGATCGGCTTCCACCATCTCCTTCAATTCAGCGTTATTCACCTGTGTCTTCCACGTGGTTCGTTCTTCAAGTCGAAGTTTCGATTACGAAAGCGTTTAAACCAAAAACGCACGGTTCGTTCATTAGCAGTCTCCTCTCCAAACGCAGCATTGATATTGCAAGCCGTTTCTGCCGCGTTAGTTCCGCGTCGGAACTCGTATTCAAAGATTACTCGGATTTTCGAAGTATCCATCTTTCCCGTCTAAGCTGAATAAAAAAAACAATTGAAAGTCGAAAATCGAATGTTGCACATTTTTTAAAACAAGAACCTCATAGGTATCATGTGAAAAAAGTTTCACTCGAAAATCTCACACCATGAAGGTTTTATGTCAATTCAAAGTGTCTATTACTATAAAACGGCAATTTCATACTTTAACCCCTATTATTATTGTTCTGCGGCGATTTATCTTATACCTACTTAGATATTATATCAATTGATAAATTACGTCTTTTTCGTAAAAATATATTTAATAAAAAATTATCTTAAATTTTATCTCGATGCCTCTCTCACAGTTGTCAATAAATCGTCATTCCAGTGATAAGTATCAGTCGCTGCGCTCAGAGTGAAGTGCCACGTTACAGAGAGAGGCGCGAGCGCAGCTGCACGCAAACAAACCTCTGTAGCCACCGAGGCAGTCTGTTGCCGCTGGCCACAGTGTAGCACGTACCGGCACGGCTCACCACATGCCAATCAACGGAAGTGTGCGATAACTTGTCACCAAAATAAATAGTCAACAAAGTATACTTGATATGGAGATGCAGGATCAAAAGGAGATAAATGGTAAGCATGCCACCAGTGAAAGTGATAGTTGAGAATGTGCTAGTGATGTTGTCCAAGTGTGTTAACCCCAATATTGCAGTAATGGGGCCTTGTGCCTTGGCAAATCGCGATGATGTTGGTGAAGGATTCTGAATAATTTCATTGAAGTGTGACAGTTTTACGTGAAATGAATGCTTAATATCTTAATACTTGAAATAACAATTACAAGTTAAGTAAAATATACATATTACATGTAATGTTAGTCATGCATAGAACTAAAGTGAAGTCATAATGAAGATAATGTTTATGTCGATAATGCAATGATGAAAGAGATATTAAGTATACTTGTATTATTATTTCTTATTTTTTATATAACATCCATCTTAAAAAAACCGTCTGCTTATTTATAAATGTTTCTTTACTTTCTATAGTAATATTGTAATACAATATGACATTGAAATATTCATTGCCAAATAACACGTCCAAGTATCTTTGTTAACTAGCATTCACCCGCTGAGACTAGATTTCGCCTGTGAAATCATTGAAATTTAGTTCCTTTGTCTAACAAAACAGGAAATAATTAGATCACATTTAATAAATAAGCTAAAAGCTTCCGAGATAATATTTACAAGAATAGAAATCATAACCGAATCAACCAAATCCAATCAGAGATTAACGCAAAAAGACTACGAACATATTTTTGATCTTTCTAAAGCTCCTTAGGCCGTAAGGCCTTCCGTAGGCCTAAAAAATAGTAGCTGCTGTTTACTAAGATGTGTAATAGTATTAAAAATACATAGGTACTAACATAACGTTTATATGTTTATTACGCTCACCTTGTCTTGCAAAACCCGTTGTATTTCCATACTTATCGGATCGATTTTGATAGAAAAACAGTCAAGTGCGTTTCAAGTACGCACATGATAAGGTTCCGTAGCGTATATGGAAATGCCTCCAGTATTCAGACCCCGATACGTTTGTGATGCGGGAGGCTTTCGAGTGTAGTTCCAAGAATAATTACCTTAAATCCTTCCCTCTTCTCAGATCTAGTAACGATCTGGACTCGGGTACGAATTTTGGAGTAATTATTGTAAAACACAATTTAAAAGCTTTTACTATTCAAAACTTAAAGAAACCTACTAACGTTCAATCTGAACCGCGGAAGACGCTCGGTTAAACGATGTAGGAAGTGATTTTTTCCTCTTCACTTTTCACTGTATCGAAGGTGTTTTACCTTTTTTTTCGAATTTTCTCATTTCCTGTATTTTGATTATTCATTAAACAACTTCACATTTTTCATATTAATAGGTGCAAAAATGAAAGGCCAGTAAGGATATATGTGACGTTACGTACAAAGAGAGGGCTACGGTGACCTAAAAAGTATATACAACGTGTCGGTGAAATAATGCAAAAGCTGATAATAGGCTATTCAGTATCGAGAGTAGAAGCGATTTTATCAGTTTTTTTTTATGATTTATAGCACAATTCTAGTACCTACCTATATCTTTTATTCTACGTTCGTCGTCCGAGCCGCGTCACGCGCGCTGCTTATTTTAATCCTTAAAGTAATTTTATTCTTCGCTAGAACGGTTTTATATATTTTAAATTGGTTAACGTCAACGCCCCACTGCAGGGCTGGTTGGTGGATACACATACTCCAGATATATTTTTTTTATTTCTCGAGCATGCGGGTTTTGTCACGATATATTCCTCTTACCGGCGAGCTATTGACAAATTTAAAAAAATCGCACTTAAGTAGAACCTCTGTGGCACGGGCCGTGGATTTGAACTTAGGATCACAAAATTGTGATTCGAGTATAGATACCCCTAGTCAGGGCCGGCAGGTTGTATTTGGCCCGAGTGGGTAGGCTGGAAGGGGTGGACAGTCCCCCAAAAAATTGTATATTATAGAGGAATCACTCATTAACAAGAGAATTTTATAGGAATGAAAACTACAAAATAAAATCTGGAAAACGGTTGACCCTGTGGGCCATCCCCAAAACTTCCCGTTAATTTCGAGCTCGAACTGGTTGAAAATGTAATTGTTCATGCGTTATTCATACGTTATTGAGTTTGAACTCAAAAATATAAATGCCTATACTTTTCAAAAATATGTGTTCATACGTTCATGATCCCTAATATTGTAGAACTGGGAGAGCTCAAAAACATTTTTGTTACAGTATTAATATATCTGAGCTCTTCGAGCTCAAACTTATTTTTTTTTGTAATTTTTGTATTATAGCAAAATAAAGAAAACATTATATCTTGATTTCTTTCGACAACGGTTTTTTGCGAATAAATAAACCGATTTTAATTGAACTTGAGAAATTTGCAGCAGTTTGTCAAGCTTTAAAGCTAATTTAATGAGACTGGGATATAATTTTAAGTAAAATAAGATACAAAGAAAGAAAATGCGTCTAGACATGGATTTTTCGAACGACGAGGAAATTCCCATGTCTAGTGACGTCAGTAACTTTTCGTCAAAATCCGAGTGGGTACTTTACTCATTCGGAAAATTTCGAGTGGGTAGAGTTACTCACTATACCCACATTATCCGCTGGTCCTGCCCCTAGACTATCACATTCCGGAATAAATAACACTTAAACCAAAGAACAAACTGCTAGAGAATAACTGCGAAGAATAAGGGTTTAAATAAGGACTAGTAGGTATATCCCGAGAATGTAGTATACAACAAGCTATGATTATTCGTAATTATATTATTATATTTATTATAATTATATTTATTATTAATTTATAATTATAATTATATTTATTATATATTATGATTATTCGTAATTTCGTAATTATCTATTTCATCACAGACTACTCATAATTATCTTTCTTATTCTATTTGTAACGATTGTTTGAACAAAAACACCACAAACTATTGATAAAGGTCGCTTCGACGAGAACATAGCGGACTGTGACCTCAATGTTAGTCAACCGTTTTATTTTAATTTATACTGTTTAGGACAAAAACAATATCAGTACATTACGTCAGATGTATCATGTTTACAGATACATGTTTGTCAGATACATTACGAAAATATTGGCCATCGGCTAATCTGGAGACACCCGAACGCGTCATCCATGTCTATGCAATAAAGTAATAAAGTATGCAATTAGGGGTATATAGGTAATTCATAGACGCGTTCGGATGTTTCCAGATTAGCTGATAGCCAATGTTTTCGTAATGTATCCGTACTTAACGTTCCTCATCAAACTAATTAATTGCGGTATCTATATATTATAATATAAGCACCTAAAGTACGAATATAAAATTACTCGTAAATACGGAAAGAACAGAGAAAGTGGGTGTCGGAACTTAAACAAGACTAAAAATGATCTTCCGGGACCGGTAGACGTAGAAGACATGACATTCAAAGTTGTTGACAATTATGTCTGTTTGGGCAGACCAATCAGTTGGTTGGTCTGCTTAGTTAGGCAAGTTTATGCTCAGCAATGAGGCTGACAGACGCTTGAATGGGCACCATTTGGAAAAATGTATCGAATCCTTTCATTGCTTTTCTTTTCATATCTGCCACATGCCCGGCAATTAATAAAGTAGACTAGTCATTGAATGAACATTACGCACCATAAAGCGCAGTGTGGAACGTCTTCTGACCATGTGAACCGAAGACTTGAAGAAGTTTGTCATTCCGGTATGAAAAGAGCAAAAGATCGTGTGTACCGTTCTAGATGAACTTCCGCCTGTATCCAGCAGTAAAGATACCTATTATGTTGATGTTTCGCTATGATATATATGTAGATTTATAACGAAGAAATGAATTATTATATCTTCTAGGATGTTAATTTTAATGCGTATGAATGTAAGTTAATTTTTAAGAAAATAAAATTTACTATTTTTCAGTTTCTCCCGGGCCGCCTAAAGATGTTATACAATCAATAATCGGAGAATTTGGCAAATACCACCTGTTTCTATGCATTCTCATATTTCTGACTAAATTTCCTGTAGCATTTCATCAAATGGCCATAATATTCCTGTCTCCAAAAATAGAATACATTTGTCCTAGTACACAAAATGAAACATGCCCATGTGCTAATCCCGATTATGATACTTCAATATTCACAAACACTATTATAATGGAATGGGACTTGATATGTGAACGAAAATGGCTATCCAGTTTTACACAAACGATATTCCAGTTAGGCACGTTACTGGGTAGCGTATTATTCGGAATGGCCTCCGATAGGTGATATATTTTTTTTATTATTCTTTTTTGTTTATTTTATTTTAATTAAATGTATGTTTACACCTAATGTTCCCTGTTTATGTTTTAGATTTGGAAGAAAGTATCCTTTATTGATGGCTGTCGTAATTCAAGTGTTGATGGGAATCGGTGCTGCGTATGCACCAGATTTCTGGACTTTCACTCTTCTTCGCTTCTTTATTGGGATGTCGGTCGGCGGGACTATGGTGGTCGGCTTTGTCATTGTAATGGAGTTTGTCGGCACTCGGTACCGAGATGTGATTTCAGCCCTCTATCAAGCACCTTTTAATTTGGGACACATGCTGCTACCAGTGTTTGGATACTTCCTTAGAGACTATGTCGACTTCCAACTTGGAATTTCATTACCAACAATAATTCTGCTTAGTTATTTTTTCTTAGTACCAGAAACACCAAGATGGTTGATAGCCATGAAAAGATCCGACGAAGCCATCAAAATGTTGGAGCGTGTAGCTAAAATGTAAGTGTTCATTTTATTTTTGTTTTCTTTGCTAGGAACAGCAGTAACTAACAATGATTCAACCAAAGATACGATATACAATATACGATATACAATATACTCGTATATACAATAGATAAACTCTTTATTGTACACCAATACACGTAGCAAAAAGACAATTTATATAAGTATATCTACTTTTAAAAATATATTATACTTTTAAATTAATGGATACAATATAATAAAATATTTTTAAATTATATATTATTATGAGTAAGTACTTTATATTACTGTAACAGATTATGTTTCATTGTAACATCTACTGTCCCGGAATGAGCTAAATGCGCGCGCAGTGTGAGGTGTGGGGACACCCCCCTCCCAGCCGTCTCGCCGCTCTTGTGCCGGCTAGTTTAGTGATGCGCTTGCTCGCTTTCTATTGTTTCTCTTGCGTCATCGATATAACACGTGTTGGGTAGTTTTTTACTATACTTAGTTGTTAAAATGAGCGACCAAACCTGATTCTGACTTGTCTGCATCAGGTGTTACAAGTGATGATTGTAGTGACTAATATTCATTCAAAACAATATGATAGTCTTTTGTGTCTTAGTACTTTTAAGTTATTTTTTATTATTATTAACAATGTAATGCGTAGTATATTTTTGTTGTTATAATTTTTTTTTTTATATTTCTCTCAATTAGTAATTATTGTATTTTATTCTTTTTGTTTTTTAGTAACTTTATTTTTCAAAACTAAATACATATAAAATACCTATTTAAAACTAAAAATTATGTATATCTACTTACTATATTATCTAATGTGTGATAAATAATAAATAAATAAATAATGAAAGTAAATAAAAATGGTAAAAAATAAGTGATGTTTTTTATAATTACATAGTCGTGTGTTTTATTTTTGACCGCGATATTTAAATTAAAAATATCGACTTTTACCAATATCGATATACCTATCTTTCACTAAGATCATTGTAGTACAACACTAAAAACAAGTGATATAAAACGGTCACATTCCTTCCGCGCGCATTCAACTCGTTCTGGGACCTAATGCATTGTTTACCTACATATTACTAAAATGTATAAGTAAGCAGCCCTATTAAGTATTTATGATAAACTACCTAACAGTATAAAAATACTAATTATAACACAGGTATTTTATTTTATTTGGGACAATAAACAATTCTACAAAACAATATTACTAAAAAGCTACAAATAAACATGAAAGTATTAATTGTACAATCAACTACATTATCCGCTTGTTACCACAAGTGTTGTTGCTATTATTCAGTACAATGACGTAAAGTGCAATGTACCTACTACGATTATCGAGTAGTTTATTACATGATATAGATCAAAATAACAATAGAATAAAGCCTTAAACGAGTAGTAAATGAGAAATAGTAAAATGATCGAATAAAAATATTAAATATCCTAAATTGATGGATACTTAAAATTTTATTCTAGGTACACCAAGTCGTCTATATGTTACATATCTATCTACATATCATATACAGATTACATATCTATATTACAGCTGCTTAGTCCACTCGAGCAAAGCCGCGGGTAGAAGCTAATATGTTATAAAAGATTACATGATATTTATAATGTTTAATCAATTTAACATTCTCTCAGTAAGCTTGACAACTATTCCTTAAAAGAAATTCGCTAATTGTGTTTGACGTAGGTAGGGAGATGAATCTATATAGTTATATACATTTATGTCATATTTATTTTTGCCATTTTTGTTTCAGAAATAAGAGACCAACTGATAAAATCAGCACTGAGGTTCTGAACTACCAAGCACTCATAGAAAGAAATCAAATAAATAAAGGAAACATATTGGATCTTTTTCGGACACCGAATTTGCGGAAGAACATAATCGCCATGTCGTTTGACTGGTTGACTTGTAGTTACTGTTTTTACGGAGTATCGCAGTACGTGGGTCAACTGGGTGGCAACGTATTCATTAATGTGGCAATCAGTGCCAGTGTCACTCTCCTAGGTACCCTGTTATCTATACCACTAATGAAGCTTACCGGCAGAAAAACAATTGTAATAATTTCCAATTTCATCTGTGCACTGTGCTTACTAATACTGGCTGTGATACCAGAGGGCGTTGGCTCTATAGTCTGCGCTAGTATCGGTGTGGTCACTAGTTTCATTGTGTTTGTTGTAGTGTACCTGTATTGTTCCGAATTGTTTCCGACGGTCGTCCGTAATGCTGCAGTCGGTTTTTCTTCTATGATGGCGCGAGTTGGTTCAATGATAGCCCCTTTTGTAATAGAATTGAGAGATGTAGCAACATGGGTGCCACCGGTTGCATTTGCAGTTCTGCCATTGATTGCTGCTTTTGTTTCATTTCTTTTGCCTGAAACTAAGGGCTGCGAATTAATGACGACTATAGAAGAAGGTGAACAATTTGGTAAAAAGACTAAATCTAAGTCCAAAACTTAGTAACAAATGATTTCGTTTTGAACACTCTATAATCACTCTGGTGTCAACTGTTACACTCTCGTTGGCGTTCGGGAAATTACGGTTAATTATTCCAGATTTCATAAGTAAAAGTAACCGTGTGGTTTGTTTGTATTTTAATTATTGACCATATGGTAAAAAAATTAAAATGGTAAAAATGCCATTTTACTACTTCGTAAAAGTCCATCCATAACTGAATCAAACAGTAAATAAAATAAGTTTGTAATTTGTAAATAAATCCTTAATTATACCTAAGTAACTATGTAATAATTGTAAATAAATGTTGATAATTCCATGAATGTGTTTGAATGAGCGTTTATATTGTATGATATGGTGGGTTTTGTTACTCATGCACATCATACGTACCT
This sequence comes from Sesia apiformis, assembly GCA_914767545.1. Taxonomy (NCBI): domain Eukaryota; kingdom Metazoa; phylum Arthropoda; class Insecta; order Lepidoptera; family Sesiidae; genus Sesia; species Sesia apiformis. Next base: position 8,326,633 of record OU611958.1, read on the forward strand.
ATATATAATACTATAAAATTATAGAAAAATGCTGAAGGAGAATAGTCTTCTTTACCACTATTCATTTCTGAAAAATGGTTGCCCTGAAACAATGACTCATCTATTTTTAATGAATATCAAGTTTTTATGTCTGGTCTGATTATCGACCTCTCTAGACCGTACACGGTCGATAACAATAAAATAAACGGCCCTAAACGAGTAGGAAGTTATAAATAGTAAGATGATCAAATGAAACCGTCAGATTTTCTAGATTGATAGATACTTAAAATTTTATTACACTCCAAATCATATTGCAGTAAGAGGTTTAAAGTAACTAACACAAAAAGTACGACAGGCGGCCTAATCGCCGAAGCGATCTCTCCCAGGTATCTAATCTATGGGTAGTAAGGAGAAAACAGATAATAATATCAAAGGTAGATGGTGCAATTTTACGCAATGTCTACATAATACCTATAACTGAAATAAATTATTTTATAGTACCTATACACTTACTTGGATGTACATAAATATCAGGTCCTTACCAATGACATTACCGTTTTACATGGAAAAATTCTAATATTTTTTTTGTACAATAATTATATATTTAATTAATCGAAGTATTGTCCATTATTATCAATGCATTTTTGCCATTTTAATGGAAGTTGATTGGTGTCTCTACTATAGAACCTCTGGGGACGTGAATCGATTAATTCTCTGATCTAATATCGTTTTGTCACTTACGATGAAGGCTGCTGCTAATTAAGACGTGGTTTGAGATGAATCCGCTTTCACTATTGCTTTCATTTCGTCAGTATCGACTTTAGTCTCCGGTCCTCCACTGGGCCTATTCTTGAAATCGACATTTCCAGAATGGAAACGATCAAACCAAAAACGCACCGCGCGTTCGTTTGCGTTCTTTGGTCCGTACCTACACATCGTTGATATTGCGTGCCGTTTGTGCTGCGTTGCTGCCAAAACGGAACTCATATTTGAAAATAACCATTAGATATTTTCGACATCAAAGCATATCTAACAAAAACATCTAAACAACGACATCTAAGCAAAAAATCGTTTAACCGAAAAACAAATGAATAAATGATTTGAAAAAAGAATGTCATAGTTTTAAAGTGAAATTAATTTGAATTTGGAATTCCAAGCAAAGTAACTAAGTTCAAAATGGCCACTATGAACAATCGGCAATTTCATAGGTAAGGTCCAAATATATTTTCTGCTCGTAGGGTAACCATATCAATCGTCAAAAGTTTTACTATAATATATTACTTCTCTAATAATTTCTGCTTTCTGCATTTCTACTTCGAATGACGTTGTATTAAGTGGGTATATATTGATGTATTGTTTATCATAATAAAATGCTCGTAATACGGTAATAACATGGTTACAGTAAATACCTTCAATTCATATTGTCACGTGATTGTTTGTCAATGTTTCCTTGTCACGTAACTGATTTGCGTGTTTGCCTTAATCCTCGTAAGTTAAGGTTCCAGATTCCTTCAGTAGTTTTCATTTTAATAAAAAAATTACTTTGACGAAGCTTTCTGTAAGTGTACAGCAAACTTTACTTAATCTTTATTTAATGCCTCAGAAACCTATTATACATCTGCACACTCTTTCACAGTAGCTTTATTAGATATAGCTCCAGGTTTTCACAGATATAGAACTAATAGTTATATACAAGCTAAGAGCTAGGAATATGTAATAGAGTAGGTACATCTCATAGCAATAGAGCTAAACAGTTGACCTACTAAATAATTGTCCAAATTATCTCATTAGTTTAGCACTCCGACATAGTTTCAGGCGGATCTGCAGTAGTTTTTGATTTCAGTTGAGGATTGATCGCTGATGGTCCTCACATGGTTATTACCTACATATTAACGACGTTTATTTTAACAAAGTGTATTACTTAACAAGCGAAATATATTAAATAAAAGGAAAAATAAGACGACAGCACGATAATATGTCATTACTGCAGTAGGTAGGCAATAAGGTATTTTTATCAGCTTAGCAGATTATAAATTTATAGCCTCATAACTTATGTACACTTAAGGAAAACTACAGAATTTGTTTGTCATGTTTCATTCTACGTTCTTACATTGATCCCTTAAATAAATAGGTAGCAGCTACTTACTCTTTACTACAGTAAATAAATGCTTAATATTTTTATATTTAATACGTTCCACTGCCGCACATTTTGCGAGTCATGATTATCTCTCAAAGACGTTCATGGCCACCTTGATATGTTTATCTCACTACATATGAGAGTTCATCAATGTTTTGTATTGTGTAATATTTATTAAACACTATCCATAATTTGAATATCAAATAGATAATCTAGTTTATTGATATATAGTTGAGCCGCCATGGTTTTAATTAATGAGGTGATTGGAAATTTTGGGAAGTACCAACTGTTTGTATGTTTTATAGTTTTCTTCGGAAAGTTTGGAGTAGCATTCCATCAAATGGCAATTATATTTCTGGCTCCTCCGGTGCGTTACCTATGCCCAGGGACTAATGATACCTGCTGCGAGAAACCTGTTTACGATAAGACAAAATTTTCAAGAACTATCATCATGGAATGGAATTTGATATGTGAAAGATCTTGGCTTAAAGATTTTAACCAAACACTTTTTCAATTTGGTGTCCTTAGCGGGAGCTTAGTGTTTGGAATTGCCTCAGACAGGTAAAATTCTCTGTTATCAACTTATGATTGAACATGCAAGTTCGTATTGATTATAGTAGAAATATTACATTTCAGATATGGCCGTAGACCAACGCTAATTGCTTCAGTTATAATAGAATTATTTACAGGAGTAGTGTCTTCTCTTCTCCCAGATTACTGGAGTTTCACTATTGTCAGAATGTTCCTCGGGTTCGCTGTCGGCGGCATTATGGTCATAACTTTTGTTATTGTAATGGAATATGTCGGAAGCGTACATAGAGATTTGATATCCGCTCTCTTCCAAATTCCCTTTACATCCGGCCATATTATACTGCCGCTTTTTGGATATTTTATAAGGGACTATGCATACTTTCAGTTAAGCATCTCTTTGATGAATATCATTTTATTAGTATACATATGCATTTTACCAGAGTCACCGCGGTGGCTGTTAGCAGTTAATAAAACAGAAGATGCTATAGAATTAATGACACGTGTGGCTAAGATGTAAGTGATCCAGATCATGATTGTATATGGTTACATGTTAAAACGTAGTCCGAGGAACACATTGATGGAGGTTTCTTTAAAATAATTTTAGTAATTTGTAATTTTCTTGGAACAGACAAACAAATATATATTCTTTATAATATTAGTAATTACATACTTATAGTTAACTATTTCGTTATATTTCAGCAATAATCTCCCTACTGAAGAAGTCACAAATAAAGTGGATTTGTATCAGACAGAACACAGAGCAAAGGGCAACGTGTTTGATTTATTCCGAACGCCGAATTTGCGAAAGAACATTATAGTGATGTCATTTATTTGGCTCGTGTGTAGTTATTGTTATTATGGAATCACACAGTACATCAGCCATATGTCTGGAGACATATACATAAACGTGGCCGCTAGTGGTGGAGTCTGCTTGTGCGGAGTCCTAATGTCTATTCCACTCATGAAGTGTATGGGTCGGAGGCCTCTTGTGTTACTCGCTAACGCATCGTGCAGCTTGTGCATATTAATTAATGCCTTTCTCATCGAAGGTCCAGCTTCTGTTTTCTTCGGATGTATTGGAGCTTTATTTAGTTTCATGGTATTCGTTGTAGTATACCTGTATTGTTCGGAAATGTTCCCGACCGTGGTGCGTAACGCTGCTCTAGGAATTTGTTCCATGATGGCTCGGCTCGGTGCTATGATCGCACCGTTCGTCGTCGGACTGAGATCACATGGTGAATGGTGTGCTCCTGTTACATTTGGAATATTTCCGCTAATAGCAACTTTATTATGTCTGCTGTTACCAGAAACGAAAAACTGTGAATTGTTAATGACGTTGGAAGAAGGCGAAGCTTTTGGTAAACGATCCTCAAGAAATACAGAGAATCTTACAGCATCGACTTGAAATGCTCATTGTAAATAAAGTACAAATGAATTTGTAAATTTTGCGAATAATCTTTTATTTCGATTTATATATTGTTCCTGGTGGTTTAGTAATAAGTCATTGAACTTCCACATAAAAGGTATTAGATCATATAAGGTTTAGTGGGTCATGTAGGGGTTCTAATCTATCAGTGGCGCATCGATGCGGCTTCCTCGACGGGTGCTCATTGCGAGTGCGCTGCACGCGGCGCCATGGCGGCGGGACTGGTGCTCTGCACTGCCTGGTATTACACCATACTGGCTGGTATGTAACAATGTTTTAAATTAACATAAAATGCTAAATCAATTCCATTGATCTTACATGTTCTGTAATTAACAACGATCGTCTATATCAATTCAATATATTGTGGTGTAAAATAAACTGTTCTTCTCCCTTACCGTACACCTCAAACGTACTTTTCCCACGATTATTCTAATAACCGCTATTAGGCTACACTACCTCTATTAAAGGATAGAGAAATAAACCAGTTCACAATACCTTTTTAAAAATTGCCCTCAACTTAGTCCTGTGAAATTTTCTCTATGCTTTTATTATTATTTTCTATATTCTTTACCAATGTTAGGTTCATACTTAATATTCACTAGAATAATTTAATATAAAACGCCTTATCTTAATTTACTAACTTTGTCATTTCAGGCTTTTACATACTTTACTGTCCTGTTATGTACTTGATGTTCATCAATCATAGATTGTATAGGAAATTTGCCGATGTGTTGTTTGCCCTTTGGGAGTTGTATCCAGTGGTAAGATTTAATTTTAGACATCTGAAGGTTTACAATCAATAAACGACTTGCAAAGAATTTAATATTAATATTTTTGTTTTATTTATCTTTCAGGCACTGTTTCAGTGTTGCTACAATACTCATTTACATCATTTTGGAGACTATGTGAATCCAAACGAAAGTACAATTATAATAATGAATCATCGCACTAGAGTTGACTGGAATTATGTATGGATTGCACTGTATCATGCAACACAGAATCCTTATGCCAACGAAGAATGCATCTGTAAAAGAAAAATGCACGAAACGGAAAGTTATTTTACAGAAACGAATAACTTTATTTTTGATGCTCTTGGTGGGGGGAAATCAAAGATAAAATTTGTTTTGAAAGACGAGATCAAGACTATACCAGGATTAGGCAAGTCATGTTTGTGTACCTACCTAAATTCAATTTTCACAAAGTGAAGCTATAGCTGACAGCTAGACGATAGAACATTTAATGGGAGCTTCAGAAAATATTCGTTTTCATTGACGTTCCTATTGTTTCAGGTTGGATAATGCAGTTAAATTTCTTTCTTTACGTAAAGAGGAATTGGCTAAAAGATCAACAAAATGTAGCTCAATTCGTGGACTATTATAGAAAACTTGATTACGATAATAGATTAATTTTATTTCCCGAAGGAACTGATTTGAGCGAGGATAATCGAAAACGTAGCGAAAAATTTGCTGCAACTAGAAACTTGCAGGTTTGTACATAAAATTTGTGAAAAAATAGTTCACAAACCACTTCTACGCAAATAATTTGAAGAACTTACTTCGAATGTGATTCAGTTATGAAATCATTCTAAGTATTATTCATTCACATATTCTGACTTTTTAGATATTACAAAGGCTTTCGCCGGGTCTGGCACGAAGCACTGATTTTCAAACTACATACCTACCATGATTCGGATTAGTCGAGGGATTTTGAGAATGAGTCGCCAGTTTTCTGACTGAACGGAGCATCAAACTCGTTGTCGAAGCTATTCCAAAACCATGTCAATTAAATCCTATCCCATTCAAGGACGATTAGGAGGTGTAACGGGATGAGGAAATCTTCTCGTCCCGTTATACTTCTATTTTCCATTTTCCCAACCATTTCTGAAATCTTCAAAAGCTTGCTAATGTTGTATAACAGAATATGTCCATTGAGATCAGTATCCACTTACGACCAGGTGTCCACCTGGTCGTAAGTGGACTATCTACTCGTCTACCCCTTCCTTGTATAAAAGAAAAAATAGTTATTGCTCTACCGCAAGGCTCTGTACTCTACCAACTCTGTTTTTCTGCATTCCAACTACCAATTTGATAACATACGTTGCTATGCAGAGGACAGTAGGTACTGGAGATATAGGCATAGAGACTATTTATCTATGTATAAAGAGGTTGAGTCAAAGTCGTTAGGGCCGAGGTGGACGAGTTTGCGTCCAAAATGAGTATACTAGACCAAGTCTCGACCTAATCTTAGTAAGGTCAAATTTAATCCCAGTACGACAGAAGTATTCATCACTCCTAAAATGGCTACATTTTTCATGACACCTTGATTTAAATTATGACGCTTGCTGAAGATCTCAGAGGGTATTAGAACCCTCGGTGTAGAATACATTTCCAGTAAAATCGAAATCCAACAAGACCAAACTGTCTTAAAAATGCTCGGTGTACTGAATAGAGTGAAGCAGTACTTTTACTTTGCACCGGGGCGAATGCTTGTTGCTGTAATAAGCCAAAGTTTACACCTGGTGTTACAGGTGTCCATAGAAGGCGGTAACCACTTACCACTACACAGGCCACTCGCTCGCCTACCACTATGACTAAAAGCCATTTCTTTCAAACAGATCCTAATTACACAGCGCCTCACACTGGTCGCGTGGCGCGATGGATGCCATGTGATCAAGACATGACGAACACACAATTAAGTTATTTTAAATAAGTAGTAGTACCTAGTTTCTTTACAGAAGAAAACTTAACAAAAAGAAATGCATATTTATTTATATTAAAACTCGAATAAAATATTACAGTTTAGAGAATTTTATTATTATGCACTAAAACAATAACGTCCAAGATTGTCAAAACAGTATGCAGGACACTCGATGAAAGGACAGTTCAAGGCAGGACAACGACGAATTATTCTAAACATAGAATTCGAACTATAAACGACGCATTTTACCTATGTTCCTTATACTTATTGTTGTCAGCAATACGAGTTTGTGGTACACCCGCGCACGACGGGCTGGGCTGTACTGTGCTCGCGGTTGCGCAGCTGTGGCCTGGCGTCCGTGTACGATGTCACCGTGGCGTACGACCGACCCGCGCAGACCGAGCTTCACCTTCTACGCGGCACTATTCCGGGGCATGTCTACTTCTACTTTAAACGGTATCACATTTTTATTTACAAGTACTTGGGTATTCTTATGGAACCTTGTTAAAGAACCTTACCATCTTTATTGCAGATACTCTATTGATCAATTGCCATGCGAAGAAGACGAGTTGAGGACTTGGCTAAACGAACAGTGGCGCCTGAAGGAAGCGAGCCTTCGTAAATTTCATATGGATGGTAAAAATTTAAGTTCTATTCAGTATAAATTGTAGAAAAACATTAAAATTAAAAATATTGTACCTACTTACATTACAATACAAATAATGCAATACATTACATATATGTATGTACTCGTAGATACCATACGGCGCCAACTAGACGAGTGAGTCTCTCGCGGCGATATTCTCGCACATGTCACTAATTTCAATACTATTGTATAACTACATATATGGCTATCGCCGAGCGCGTCTACACACGGAGATATCCGCCACTATGGAGAGAATATCGCCGCGAGAGATTCGTTCGTGTAGTTGGCACCTAACTGTTTTAAAGGGAACATTCTGAACATTATTAACATATTATCAAATGTCGTTTATATTATTAAGTATTTAAGTATGAAAATGTACATGTCATCCTTATATATTTTACGTATAAACATATAGTTTTCTTAAGGCATTTTTACTTTCAGGTACCTTCATTGATCCCACAACAAACAAGGCACCAATGGAGCGGGCTCCTAGATCATTGAATGTAGCGTTATTAGGTTTCGCCTTTTGGACTTTCATAAATATTTTATTCATGTACGCTTTGTTTTATAATGTCATATTTCAGTTTTGGGTCATATATCATACGTTGTTATTTGTATTCGTTACTTGGTATTTCGGTGGATTTCATAATATTCAATATAAACTTCTAAAGTAATGTGAGTGATAGGTAACATTTTTGTTATAGTTTTAACAATTTAACATAGAACAATTTTGTTCTAGTTTGTTATGCAATATACTGTGAATTCTCATAAATGCCAAAGACGACTTAGGACAATAATTTAGCAAAAACTGACAATAAAATAGCGAAAAACTTGTGAAGTGTTAATAAAAAAATTAACTGCTATTTTTAACAGTCTTTTTAATGTCAGACTTAGAGCATTCTACTTGTTCAATCGTATTTAAAAGGACAACACCTTTAGTTTCAGGCAGGAAACAAATCAAAATTGCAGCACATAATGGTAATGCACTAAATATTAGAATGGAAACCCACTCTATACCAATGTCCACTACAAATGGAGCGATAAAACCACCGACTCTTGCAAAAACTGAAGCAAAACCCATCGCCGAGTTTCTTATTACAGTTGGAAACACCTCCGAAGAATACAAATATGTTTGCACAAATGCAGTGTACGCTCCTATTTGTCCCATAATTGCAAACGCTAACATTGTTGATTTCATATCACTTGGCACGAATATGAACACAATTAATGAAATAGCTGCTAATAAAAAACTAGTTATTACGCTCACTTTCCTTTTAAGATGTAATGTAGCAAATACGACCACAACTAACCCTGGTGCTAGACATGCAGCCGAAATCATTACGTTCAGGTAAATGTTTCCTTGAATTCGGCCGATATATTGATTTACGCCAAAGAATGTGTGAGAACAGCACATCCATATACATGCGACGATAATTGTATATTTCCTAATCTTAGGCGTTCGGAATAAATCCAGGTAAGAACCGCGTTGTTGATTATCTGCCACTAATTGTTTTTCTACTTCCTCAAGTTCCTTTTCTGTTACTACTCGATTGTTTCTGAAACGAAAAATAATTTTCTAATAAGTGTAAAGAACCAGAACCGAAAAATAAGTGTCTTCAGTATTGAATTAACCAATCTACTTATATTTTCTTAAATTCGAAAAATGAAAATAACTTACTTCTTCGCTATGTACTTTAGAACTTCAATAGCTTCTTTTGTCTTTCCTACTGATATCAACCAACGAGGAGATTCCGGTAGTATCCAGTAATATGATGCAACAAGGAGCCATGGTGCTGATGTCACTAGCTGTAGATGCCTCCATTCTCTGACGAAGTAGGCTACTATTGAAAGTACAAAATAGCCACCAACATACGCTAATTCTATTAGTCCAACCATGTAAGGTCTGAATGATTTTCCGCTTAGTTCAACGAGTATTATGTAACAACACAATACATTCCCTCCAATGGCTACGCCAATTAAGAACCGACAAACCAAAAACATCCAGAAATATGGAACTAATCCAGACAGTGTTGCAAATACAGCGTCCAGAAAAATTGCAAGTAACACTGCAAGTTTACGTCCGTATCTGAAAGTTGTAAATAATGATAATAAATATTCCATTTTGTGAATGTAAAAGGGCATTAGTGAGTTTTATAATCCAGTTGTCTTACAGTGCCATATTAGAACTACTAGGATATTATGTGATAATAAGGATGACGTCACTGCCACATCTTCGTGTCAAGTGCTTGCCACGAAGATGATATATCTTAGTGCTGAATACATGAAGTATTATAGTATCTTATATTGTAGTCGAAGGGTGAGGACGCATGCTGAAATTCCACAACCGCAGATCGCATCCGACAGACAGAGTTGCCCGTCTCCCACAGAAGACTGCCGTGAAATGTATCACACATTTACGTGTTTCAGAAATGAGTAAGATTTGCCATTTTATATCCCATTCAGTCCCATTCCAGACAATCCTAACGAGAAGGGATAAATCAAACCTTTTACTTTGTTCCTTTTACTCTTTAATCACATTCCAGGGGCCTTACCACCATCTTTTACAAAACAATATTGTTGCAGGAACGTTTTATTTCAGGCCTAAAATAACATTACTCATATTCGTACCATGACCTCCACCAAAATATTAATGCTTAGTGCTGCGAAAGAACGAATGATTTTAATTAAATGTCTATTCCCTGCTAAAAAACAAAACGAGATAACGCTATATGAACTGTATAACGCCATTTCTTTCATACAACGTTCCAATTTGCACTACAGTAAGCTACGTGACGTCACCAAAACTTCTTAGTAAAACATTACTAATATAAGCTTACATTAAGGACACCGTGGTACGAAATTGAGAAATAAGGTTAAAATAATACTGCTATAAGGAATTGTGGTAAGGCCCCAGGCCTACCCAATGAAGAATGGGGAGTATAATGGGACCAGAAAGAATCGTGGTCTTATTGTACGTGTTTATTTTATATCTAATGCGGTTTGAACGGGTTTTTTCGTGGCAAATAGAAACCGCAATGCATTCTTGGCGCTAATATGAACAAGTCAATAAGTCAAAATCAAATGTTTTTCAGGGGCACAGTTTAAAAATGTTATGCACAGTACTGTTTAATTTTTGTGTATTCACTTTGAATACATATTTGATATCTCGATATATCATTTTAGTGCTGACAACAATTTCTCTGAAGTTGTTCAATATTGAAAGATTAAAATTTTTAGTTATAAATTCAAATTCAATTTTTAATTAAAATTTTATAAGTTACTCGAGTTATTAAATTATTCCTGCTGTGCACGGATATGTGCCTATGTAATTTAGAAAATACACCTAATATATGAATGCATCTTCTGAATTATATTTACCTATCAGAAATATGTCCATAAATCAAACTCCCTGCTAGAATGCCAACTTGCAACATTGCATGCGCCAAGCTCAACAATGATTTTCTGTCACATATCAGGTTCCATTCACTGGTCACTGAACTGACTATCGTACTTTGGTTATATTCAGGGCTTTGGCAAGGGCAATAGTTTGTCGAGTTGTTGGCTCCAGGGTCCCGGCACACATAATCGACACTTGGCAAAATGAAGACCACGTTAGTTAATTGGAATTCAGCTGGATAACGACTTAGTGTTACTAAAATATATATCAACACTTGGTATTTTCCAAATCGTCCGATTATTTTTTCTATTCCGTCTTCTACAGGCATTTGTGTATCTGAAACTTAAGTTAATTTTTGGTGTATACTTATCCATTTCATATGTCCGTTGCACAAATAGTTATTTAAATGGCCTTTTAATAGTTCTGTCACATTAGTTTTCAGGCATATGGAAAGAGACAGAGTTAGAATTAATCGTTCTTATATTACAATTTGGTCCAATTTCTACGCAGTAGATAATCCAATTTTACTCAACTTGATGATGTACAAATCTGTCTATTCTAAAGTTGTACTAAATAGTGTAAAGGGTAAGGTAATAATACTAATAGGTAGAGGTAGCCACTTCACTCTGGGACAACCCGTCTCTAAGATATACTCTCCACACCTCTGGACCGGCACACTGAAATTCCAGATGAACTTTGAATTCCGTCCAATGGCGTGCTGTCCAAATTGTCGACGATCCCACTCTCATATGACTCATTTACACAAGAAGAGTTTCTGTAATGCGAATTTATCGAATGCGAGTTTCTCGAACATCGGTCAAAAGCTACTATAAACAACTGTTATCATCATTTGATCACTGTTATCCCTGAGAATCGTATACAAAATTCTCTTTCGAACCGTTCGGGGAAACTCTCCTTGTGCAAACGAGCCTATAGACTAGGCGGATTATAAATCGGTTAACGTTTGGGGATATAGGTATATCATCTCTCTACATTTTGTATCACCTGTATCATGGGCAATCTACTGGCACGTTGTTCAGTCTGATGCGAACTTCGGATTTTTATTCGTCATCGGAGAACTGTTTATCATTGACAAAGAGCTGTTGCGTACAGTGCGGTTAAGATGCTTTATACTGTGCAGTCGAAAATTATGGAACAACCTTAATGACTACCTAAATGGGTTTTTAGCACATTAGATATATTTGGAATTTGTAGCTGAAGATTTTAAGTTTTACTTATAGAGTAGATACTTTATATACTTGTCGTTTATGAATCACAGATATAAAATTCGGATGTACATATTTATAATAAAATAGTATCTGGTAATAATTAAAAAATAATTTAAACAATAATTTAAATGTTTAATGTAATTTAGGTTCTCTGGTGACAACAAAGGTACAGGAGTCCCGCGGAGCAGGTTTCTTAAATCTTTGAGTTTCTTTTAAGTTTCTTACCTAATTGAAAATTATTTATTTCAGTTATTCAAAAATAGTTTATTTTGTTGATCATGATTTGCTGCCTATTTAGTATTTTTTGCCGCCCGTTCAAATATGTGAGATTATTAAAACCCACCAGGGTGCTAAATTCATGAAAATTTACCATTTCATTCTATCACCTAAACAGCAACAAGGCAAAGACTAAATATAATTTTAATTATTACAGACTTACCCGTGCTCTCTTGATCATTAGGATTAGTTTCGGCCGTAGAAGTCATATTATACATTTTTGAAATCTCTTGATCAGCAGAGGACTGCTGATAATAACTGCTGATCTAACCAAGAACACTTTACTAATCTACCTATGTGTTAATACATATTTTCCAATGTAGAGCACTGCTTGATTCGCAAGCCACAAGTGATCTAACAATATTGGGGGAGTACGCTGCCACTTCTCTCCTACTTACAATAAATTGAATAATGTTTGCCTAGAAATTGGATAATATGCCCGGAGTACTTCGGGCATTATGGATCACGCGTTAGAGTATTACTTTCGAATGACAAAGCCCATGTGCCAATTGTACAATTACATAATAATGTATTTTTTCCTTTTTTTTGACATGTCTTAGTCTTCTGGGTTGAATTCTTTGAATGAAAGCACATTCCGCTCGCGTTGCCCCTTTATTTTTTATATTTATGGCGTGGGAACAAAGAAAATTCTCATGTTGTTCTTTGAAATTTTAAGATGACTTGATACTTTTAAGGTTTTCGAGATGCTGATCAATATCTTTATTTTTTTATTTTTAATTCCCAAATGTTTTATCTGCTTATAATTTAAGTCTTAGTTGACTAAAATAGTCGGCTAAATGTTTGACAACAATTTTATTTAACATTAAGGAGAGTTCACTTTTATTGTAAAGCTGTTAAGTACATGATGTAAAAGACATTTTTTTTCTATGGAGAAAAGGCGAAAGACAAGCATATCTACAGTTCACCTTGTGATAAGTGGAAACTATCGCCCCTGCGCATCCGCGATACATGCCAATATCAGTCCAGAATGAGAAACGTTATCACGCCCCCGGATGCGCTGCCTACCTTTGGTGATATGGGAATGGATTTGGAGAAAGGCTTAGGAAAATGGGGAGCGATAGGATGGGATGGGAATGGGCACTGGCATATCTCACTCACTACCGAAACACGTAGGTACGTATATTGGGGAAATATGTTAAAGTTGCAGTATATTTTCAGTAGTCTTCTGTGAGAAAGGGGTAACATGGCCAATCGAGTGTGCCTAGTGGCTGTGGGACTGCAGCGTACACCCTCCCCCTTATAACTAGTTACTTACACAATTTTATGTAAGATTGTCTAATCAGTAGAATTTACAATTTTTGATCTAGATCTTTCTGCTTGTTCGATTGTGTTTAAAAGTACGACTTCTTTAGTTTCGGGTAGAAAACAAACCAAGAATGCAGCACATATCGCTAATGCACTAAATACTAAGATAGAAACCCATTCTATACCAATATTTACTACAAACGGAGCAATAAAACCACCAAATCTTGCAAACATTGAAGCAAAACCCATCGCTGAGTTTCTTATTACAGTTGGAAATACTTCCGAAGAATACAAATATGTTTGCACAAATGCAGTATAGGCTCCTATTTGGCCTATTATAGCAAAGGTTAAAGTTGCAGATCTTAAATGACTTGGAACAAATATAAACACAATTAATGACATCGCTGCTACTGAAAAGCTAGTAATTACGCTCACTTTCCTTTTAAGGAATAATGTAGCAAATACGACTAGAACCAATCCCGGTGTTAGACATGCAGCTGAAAGCATTACGTTAAGGTAAATGTTTCCTTGAAGTCGGCCGATATACTGGTTTACACCAAAGAACGTGTGAGAAACGCACATCCATACACAAGTTACGATAATAGTGTATTTCCGGATCTTGGGTGTTCTAAATAAGTCTAAGTAGGATCCATGTTGTTCTTGTTTTTCTGTCATTGATTCCAATTCTATTTCATTGACTATCGCTTCTATGTTTTCTGTGGAACGACTATTTCTGAAACAGAAGAATAAGGTAACTGATATATTTTGAAATTCCTACGGTGAATTTTATTGTATTTACGGTGCCAGAAGAAATATAACTTACTGTTTAGCTATGTATGTCAATAAATGAATGGACTCCTTCTTCTTTCCGACTGTTATTAGCCAACGGGGAGATTCTGGCAGTATCCAGTAAAATAGTACAACAATTAACCATGGTACTGAGGTTACCAATTGCAGGTGTCTCCATTCCCTTACAAAGTATGCTATTATTGGAAGGGTAAAATAGGCAAAAATGTAGGATATTTCGTGTAATCCAATGAAGTAAGGTCTAAAGGTCTTCCCAGTTAATTCTATTAATAGTATGTAGCAACATAACATAGTTCCTCCAACAGAAATGCCGATTAAAAATCGACATACTAAAAACATCCAGAAATATGGAACTATCGCAGAGATTGTCACGAAAACAGCCTCGAGGAAGAGTGCTAATAATACAGCAAGTTTACGTCCATATCTGAAAATTATAAATATTGAAAATTATAATAAAGAGGGGTTTGATATCTTTAAAAATTAATCTCTTCAATAATTCTCGTATTTTAGGTACAATCGGCAAATGATTATGTTGAGCACTTTAAAGTTGAGTTTCAATTTGACATTTCTAAAACATATGGGCGATTTTCGCTTGCAATATTAACTTCATGAAATGCACACAATTTTATGTGTTACTATATCTGTTACTGTCTTGTTTTGTTTTGTAAAAGTGCAATAAAGTGTTTAATCTATCTATCTTCTCAATTTACATTTGGGACTTTATCACCAGGTCTGGTTATTCTTTCAAATGAATCAAATACAAATTTGCTCATTTTCATGTGCCGACGGTATAAAATGAATATAAATATGTATGACCTGTCAGAAATATGTCCGTAAATCAAACTCCCTGCCAGTATGCCGACTTGCATCATTGACTGCGCCAAGCTGGCCAATGATTTTCTGTCACATATCAGATCCCATTCACTGGTTACTGAACTAACGATCGTACTTTGATCATATTCAGGGTTTTGGCAGGGGCAATAATTTGTTGAGTTGTTGGCTCCAGGGTCCAGACACACGTAATCGACGCTTGGCAAAATGAAAACCACATTAGTTAATTGGAAGTCTGTGGGTAAACGACCTATCGTTATTAAAATTAATATCCAGGTCTGGTAAAGTCCAAATCTGCCAATGGCTGTTTCAATTCCGTCTACGGTCATTTCAAATCTAGAAAAAACGTTAGAAAGTTATAAAAATAATAGGAATGAATATGAAAGATGATATGATTTCGTATAAGATGAATAAGTATCTCATTGTCATTTATTTATGTTTTATTGTATTTTTTATTATTTTTCTAATTATACCTACCTAGACTACAAGCAAGTGAAAACACTTGAAACGTAAAACAAGATGAGACAAATTTGCTATCTATCAAGCTAAAATTAAAGTAGGTACCTATTCAAAATCTGAAATTGAATTGTTTTTATTCATTTTACCAAAAGTGGTATACGAGTCTAGTGGCATATACCTAAGGGGCGGTGCCTATACTATTCTCGCTTGACAGCCTAGGAATAGGTGTCCCTAATCCAAATTAAAATTTTTGAAACGTGAGATCGAACTCCAGTCTGACCCATAACTACTACCATTAAGTTCGACTAATCTTTTTCAATTATCTCTAGTTCGGCGGTAAAGGATAGGTATGTATGAAACATCAAGCAATTCGAATTAAGTGAAGGGAAGTAAGAAACCCATTATGACTATAAAATGAGGCCCTCTGTGGCCTTGCCAGTGGAACTTTATTGGCTGATATCGATAGTTCCTGTAAATTAGAAACAGATAACACTCAAATTACATACCTAAATCGTGTAATATCACTGTAGCACACAAATCACTATTTTAAATTACTAAACTATTATTTTAATTAATTTATGTCACTTGTATAATAGGAACTGGCTTAATAATAAAACGTGAACGCGATTCATGCTCGTCACTCATTCATTACCTACTCGTGTATCATTATCTTTATCACCATGATCCTCAGATATATAAAAGTATTTATCTAAGTTATAAATATTATCACTGTCACTTTGAGACAAAAATTAAATGATAAATATTTTATAGTGTATCTTTAGCGATCTTGGATACATGAATAATGTTTTAATGAGTGTTTTTGCCAGCCACATCGTCCAGCGTGTCGTATCCGATTATCACACATTGATTCAGTGCCTCCAGTCAAAACTGGATTAAGTCAAGTTATTTCCTTTTATTTTGTTTAATATCATCGTAATCAGAACTACGAGCTTTGCATCATATTAAAAGGATATAACTCTAGCTGCACCTTAAGTTACATTTTTATATGGTGCAGCTATAAGTTAATTGTCATTTTTTCGAACATAAGGAGACCACTCTAGCACATACATTTTTTTGATATATTTTCATGGGCATTATTGCAGTTTATTTAAGATATTCAAAACATAAAAAGAAATAATTAGTGTTGTTCCAATTTAGCATGAAAGACCTCCAGTATTAAGCAAAGTTAGTTTCTTACATACATTGTTTAAAGTTAAATTATAGTAAAGGTGTTAATCGATATTTTTTATAGAAAATCTGTGTTAGTTCTAAACACAATAAGGGAGTGATGATGAAAGTAAATTAAAAAACTTGAATTCAAAAGATTTGGAAGAATGGCAAAGTCTAATATTACATTGAAAACTATTTTAACTGAAAGTGTGCCAATGAGCATTGAAAAAAAAAGAGCTTTAATGGCTCTTTTCCCATTTATTTATAGTGAGTGCCACAATTTTAATAAAGGCCTATAACAGTGAATAACAAGTGAAACAGAAAAATCTGATCAAGATCTTGATTTGGATATACATTTTGATTATGAAAACTAAAATTATTCAATCATCGTATTTAATAAAACTCCATGTCTAAATTGCATTTTTTTTAATTTTTGTTAAACTTGATCTCAATAAAAGTTTGTTTTTTCTTTATAAACTGGTTTTTATACCCTTAGATGTCTCTAAAATCAGTATTAAGACGACAAGTCCCCTTGGGTCCCCTTGGCTTTATAATGAGGTAATAAATCTTTTCTTAGTGTCATGGTAAACGGACTCATACAAATCATGTTATGTTATGCCACTGAGCATTCCTTATCTTGGGAATAACTGAAAAAAATTATAAAAATATATAGTAAATATGATAAACATGGAGTCGTTCTCCATTAAAAAGATATCCTAAAATATACTTTCAATAATGTGCAGATTACTGGCGGAAACTACAAAGTATCATAGGAACTTTCGTTTTTTGCTTCTGAAAAGTAAGCGACTTGAGTTATTTCCTTTGTAACTGGAGGTACTGAATTTTAGCCCGCGAATACAATAAATACTCAACTTGTCACTGAAATAACGCAAAAACCTAAAATAGATTGTTCAGTGGCAGAGTACAATCGATAACATCAATGTTTACAATATTTTTTTTCAATGTTCCTTTTAAGTATATCTGTGATTCTACGCGCAATTATACCGTATTCACTATACGACGGCATGGCTGACACATCCATAGAAGGTACCTTGTTGTTATTGTTACTCTTTATTGTATTCAAAATGAGTTGTTACAATAATACCATAAATACAAAGTCTGACTTATTCGTAGAAGGAATATGTTCCGTTTAAGATGAATTCTCATTAACGGCTATCATATAAAAATAAATGAATACTACTAAACGTTATAAAAGGGCCATTGCACAATAAAATAATATGTTTCCCTTATTTACGTAATTATTATGAACAATTATATAAAATAAACTAGAGTAAATTAGAGATGTGACCGTGCAAACCAGAATTCATCATTATTTCTTACGTAAAATTTATGACAACGATACAAATTAACTTGTATGGATGTGTCAGCCATACCATCGTAAAGTGAATACAGTATAGGCAAAACAGATACTAACCTACGCACTCGGTCACTGCCATGCCATGCACTTGATTGTACTGAGTAATGGGCGCTACGAACGTTCTACGAATTTTGTTGTTCTGATAGAACAACAAAATTTTTAACTTTGATATATTCCGTAATAGTACATTGTTACCCTAGGGGTGAAAGTGACTTATTTCAGTCCCGAGACTGGGTTTGGTGCCCGAGCGCAGCGAGGGCGCCAATAGGCCGAGGGACTAAATAAGTCCTGAACCCCTAGGTAAACACTGTGCTTTTCATTACGAATACAAGGAAAGTAAAAATAAAACTACTAATTAGCAAAAAAAATGAATGAATTTTATTTCATAAATCAACAACTTTGGTGAGATATTTATTTAAAGTTTATGGTGACATTAGAGCAATTATTTATAGTTAGTGAAATGTTTTTTCCGGGTATTTTCATATTTGATATTTTCTGGAATACTTGAGTTTCCATGTCCGAATCTGTTGAACTCATAGTGTTAAAAAATCTCTGCTACGAGTACAAAAGTTTACAAAACACTACCACTCGGAAAAACAAATGAAAATCGAATTGCCGCTTTCCCGCCTGTTTTGTTTCTTTTCTGCCGCGCGGCCACGCGACCGCGCGGCTAGCCAGCTTTTCAGCCAATTACTTTTCATTTTCATAAATGTTTTTTTTTATATATTTTGCCGAAATCTATGTTATTTTGAAGAAATAATTGAAAGTAAATTATAATAAAGTAATTTAAAAAATATACTCTTTAATTAATGGGTGCGTTTCTTTATGTTATTTCAATTTTACATCGCGCTGTAATGGAGTGGCTGTATAGGAAGTTAGATCATGGTTACATACAAATGTGAAAATAGCTCTTTATTTTTCTTAATTTTTCAGTTGTCTTGTCTGTCAGTTGAAAACGCTCACCCTAGGGTGTATTGGGCTATTTTCACTTCGCTCCACAGGCAACTTCGGATCTACTTTCAGAGTATGAGTAATGAAAAATAATTTTATTTTTCTCTAGAACGGTTTTATGTATTTTAAATTAGGTCACGTGATTCTTTTTTCTTGTTAGGTTTTACTTATTTCGGTGACATGTTGTATCTGCTTATACGCGTTTTAAAATCTGTATGATTCGTTATTTATCTGTATTCTGTATTATCATTCTGTTCTTCTAATTTTTGCTAATTCTGCAATGCTATTTGCACTAAAACATGTAAACTTGTAAGATTACAAATACCTCCTAAATATTTATGTTTTAAACATGTAACATACATGTTACATATATATTGTAGTAACGGAACGTAGCTCCATTAATGTGGTAACGAAACGCAGTTCGGGGCGCCCTCTGCGCTGTCGACCTCTTTCGCTGCCTCTCAGCCTACACGATCGGACTGACTACGTTGATAAGGAATACCCCAGACGGTAATTAATTAATTTTCATGTCACGGGTCATATGTGAGTGTCCTATTTAATAAATATAGAGACCACACCCGTTACAACATATATATATGTATGTACAACTTACTTAAATTATTAATTAATTATTAATAAAATTTACTACATTGATTTAGTAGGTAGGTATACTAATTAACGTAAAATAAAACGACATTATTTTAAAGTATAAAATTTAATAGTTACACAATTTCATTATCTTAATGAGATATTGCCTACTCATTAAGCCTACATAAATAGATTGTCGTGGTTTCATTACTCGTAAATACGTCCACGATAAATTCTGATATTTCTATGTCGCTAATAGTGATGGTAATAATATTATATCTAAATAATCTTAATATTATCTAGGAATAATCTCGATGATCTAGGAAGGTACAAATGATGGTAATATCAGTATTAATGACCTTCGGATATTGCCCATAGCAAACACAGTTTACAGTTCTTTCATCTCAAAAAGGCGGGCTACGCTTATGTAGTGGTTGTGTTCGTACATTGTTTTAGTATGCGCCGCGACGACGTCCAGAACCCAACTGAGTATTCTCAAGTTTACGCACACTAAAACAATGTACATCTACGAGCACAACCACTACCTAAGGGTAATCCGCCTTCGTGAGATGAAAGAAGTATAACAACGAAGGACCTAATTCTTGTATCACTCAAGGCTCAACCTATATATATACATTACTTTCGAACCACTTCAGAACTTTAAAACAGTCGAAGAATGTTGGCGGATACGAATTTGTATGGATATCACTCACACACGAATCGTACTTTTTTTATAGAATAGAGGCAGTCGATTATTGCAATCTGATTCAATGGCTTTTTGCATTTTGCAATTCCTGTCACGTGTGATTGGCCATTGTTAACGTCAGTGCAACACAGGCCGACAATGGGTCAACCACAGGCTGACCACTACGAACCATGCGCAACACCAGCCTAAAATAACCGTAATTATAGGAGTTATTGGTGTGAACTTCAAGTAAACAACCACACAACTACAAGTAGTGACAACAGAATCACCAGTCAGCCCACGTTTTATTGGTGACAACTCACACGTGCCACTGCGTGTAATAAATAGTAGGAGGGTGTATCTGAGTTGAGTCTATCAATCTTACTAACATTTAACTGATTCATATCATTTTAGATATTAAAATGCGTATAATAAAGCTCTATATCAACGTAATGCCCACACGCAATATAATGACACACGGTAAATTTTCTCGAGTTGTGGAAGTAATTTTATGTCTGCAGTAGTTAGTATGGTACGATAATATTTACCGCATATCAACTCACTTGGGAAATCGCTTTAAAACACCTTGTAACATTAATACGTCATTTCTCTTACGTTCATATCAATACGCACTGAAGGAATACTTTCTTTACCAAGGTTAAAATAAAACTATAGTTAACCTTAAATTACTTGAAGTTATGTCTCACCCTCTTCTAAAGTGTCTGGTAGCTTCCTTCCTCGGGTGTCTGGTAGTATTATGCAGAGACCGGCTCCAATTAAAGGTATTATTCCAAAGGCTAAGGGCGGCAACCAAGCACACGTGGTCGAAAGTGTCGCCACGAAGGGAGCTACCATAGATCCTACTCTAGCTACTGTTGAAGCCAAACCAACTCCAGAATTCCTAACCACAGTTGGAAAAAGTTCACCCGCATACAGATATACTGTTGCAAATGAAATGCTCATGCCCCATAATCCAATACATCCGAGGGTCAAATTGCTGGCGCCCGAATGTGGAACGACAATGATAAGAAGGCAACTGAGACCCGTAACGCAGTTGGAGGTGATAAGTGTAATCTTGCGACCGAGGACTCTGTTCGCGTAGATAGAAATGAGAGTGCCGGGGACCTGGAATGAATGGAATTTTTTCTCATTATACGCGTCGAGTTATCTACGGTTCACTCACAATTTATTACCATGCTGACGATAAGGCGTACAGTATCTAGTGTTTTAAGGAATAAACCGGTTACGATAGTGCAGGTCAAAAGATTTTCTACAGCTAGACACAGAGACAGAAGTTATCAAAATACAAATTAATCATAGAACACATGAAAATTAAAATAAACATAAAGTTACTGAGATATCGTTAGTAACTGTAAAAAAATATGTTGGAATATATTCACCGATCGTAGTCAGAGCGAGCAAGAGCGTAGCCAGGATTTGATCCAGGGTGGGGCAAAAACAAACAATTTTATCCAGGGTGGGGCAAAGCAAACAATTTTCTTATATTTTAAATAGAGGTAGTGTAATACAGAAAGTCTGTTACTTATTCTTCCCTATGGCAGGGGGCACCAAACGCCCCAACCTACCCCACCGTGGATACGTCCATGTCACTATGGAAACAAAGTCCAATAGCTACACTAATTGGCACGAGAAGAGTTTTACAAGGTTTTTTTGTATTTTCATAACGTACTACAATATATTTTTAGTTATTATGTTCAATTGCTAATTTAATCACCAACATTAAAACATCGAATTAAAACGTCAGGCATTAGAAATACTAAAATTCTTTTGTTTTTCGTTATCTCCACACTTATCTTATTGTAATAAACAGTAGTGTTAATGTGTAATTACCTGTATAGCAGCAGATATGGCGACGTTAGTGAATATGTTTCCTGATACATGTCCGATGTACTGCGAAACTCCAAAGAAGCAGAGTCCGCAGACGAACCAATTGAAGCAGATTGCGAGCGTGCGGGCGCGGAGCCGCGGCGTGCGGAACAGCGCGAGGAACGACGCCCGCTCTTCTGGACCACTGCTGTTTACATGTGCCACCATCTTCTGAGTGGCAGACGCTATGTTTTCCGTTGGACGACCATTTCTAGAATCAAGAATTGTGCACTGAGATACTTGAGGACTATGTTATTACTGTAGACATAAAAGACAGTCTACCAATATATCTTTGTTAAAAGACTCTTAACTCCATATTGAAAAACAGCAAGTTTTTCGGGTAACTACTAATCGTGTGCACATATAAGACAAGGCAAAGTCGCTAAATATTTTAAAACAATTAAATTGATTAATACCTTTATGTTACTTAATCTAAATTGCTTCAAAGAAGTGTCTGTTAAGCTAGCAATATGATCTCACCGTTTAGCTGCTATTTTCATGATCTTGACAGCGTCATCCACCCTTCCCGCTGTCAGAAGCCATCTTGGCGATTCTGGGAGCAAATAATAGTAGCTCAGGAACAGAATAGATGGTACAGATATTGCTAGTTGAAACTTGTCCCAATCGCGTAGGTAGTAACCGAAAAGGGGCAAGGAAAGATGACCAAGGTTGAACGGTATTTGGTAGATGATTCCAACAGTTTCTCTGTATCTCGCGCCAATGAGTTCCATCGTGAGGACAAAGCTGGTAACCATAGTGCCTCCAGTGGCAACAGCTAGGAGAAATCGAAGCGCTGTGAACATATACCAGTTAACGGAGTATGCCGTCGCTACACCAGATATTAATTGCAGAAATACTGCACCCAAAAATGGTAGACGTCTTCCATATCTGAAAAACACCTAAATTATAATAAACGAAAAGGAAAAAGTTATTTACGAGTACGCTTATTTGTAAGTGGCTGTCGTTGCTCTTGCAGGATCGTAGATCTGTAAATATTGTACCGACCTTGTTCATCATTGCTTAGACATGGTGTGGAAGAAATCCACACTCGTAGAGCTTATATATTTTTTGTTATAGAAAGAAGGTGGCAGTCTAGCAGACAGTCCACCTGGTAGTAAATGGATACTGCCGCTAATGAACCTCCGCGATACATGACAACATAGATCCAGAATCGCAAATCTTATATCCTGCCTACCTTTGGAGATTTAGGAATAAAGGAGAAAAAGGGAAAGGAAATATAATAGGACGAGGAGTTTTTCTCATCCTCATCACACATCCAAACCTTCCCTGGGAAGGATAGAGTGGGATGGAGAATTAAATATATATTGGAATAATTAGTCCCATTTATTTCATTGTAGAGCTACTTAAAAAATGTGAATTTTCAGTTCAAAATGGACGTAATAACTCTATTATATCATATATCTCCTTCATACTTATTAAATGTGTTGCGTTATGATGATAGTCATAAACAATATGACATTTCCCACTACTTATAATGTATAAATGGTATTTAGACATGACATTTAGATTGTTTAATGGTCAACCCACAAAACAGAACAATGACCCATGATTTTGCTAAAGCAATCTCATGCGAAACTCTGACGTTATATCACTTTACGAGTGACGTCCCGGATGTGTCAATTTATCCAGAACGACCGCAAACATAACTTCTAGTTAAATATAATGATACCGATATAAAGCATTGCAAATGTCGGACGTCATAATTTGATTTATAACAACTGACCTGTCAGAGAGATGACCGAATATCATGTTGCCGACAAGGATGCCGAGCATGAAGATCGTCTGGGTCAGATTCTTCAGCCACTGTCTGTCGCAAACGAGATTCCATTGTGATATAATGGTTTCCTTGAAGACACTGTGATCATATTCGTAATCAGTGCAGTTAGAGGGACACACGTTGTCGTAGGTTTCGATCGGCTGGCCGGTAGAGCAGGTGAAGTTTATGGGAGGAGCCAGGAAGATAATGCTCATCTGATGCCAGGCCACAGGGAACTTGACGAGAAACACGATGAAACAAATCCATATTTGCCACTTTCCTATGGCTCCAATGGCTTTGGTCAGTGGGTCATCGTCAACTTTCTGGATCTCGACATCTTTTTTTTCAATCTCTAACACTAAAAACCAAAAAAGTACATAAAATTAACAAAAATTTTATGTAAGTATATTGCCGGTTCGACTTGGGGGTTTTTAAAATAAGTATATTGCACTTAATGCAACTGTCATTTTCAAATAGGGTCCAAAGGGTACATAATACTTATAATTTTATTTTATTTGGGCACAAACAGTATAATTGTTCTGTATTGGTACGTACCAACCAATACATAAAAATTACAACTAATTCATATACCAATTAAGCCACCACAATTACATGAACATTAACAAATGGGATACAGATAATATATTATTATAATAATATATTCATTATGTTATAAGAAAGGGATAATACATGGGTCACACTGAAAATTTCCGGAACTGAATGCTGTAGAATAAAGTTTGTTTCATCTAACAGTCATTTATTTTTGTATTGTAGCGTCATTTTAAAAATTGCGTGTCTGCATTACGATGGATTTAACTCGTGAAAATTTTCGCTGTATGATTTTCTACAATTTTAAGTGTAATATGACAGCTCAGCAGAGCTTCACTCGGCTTCAAACTGCTTTTGGCGTTGAAGCACCAAGCAAGGCGACAATTTATAGCTGGTTTGCAGAATTTAAGCGCGGTCGAGTCAATTTCAGTGATGAATTTCGTGAAGGTCGCCTGTCCACCGCTGTCAACAACAAAAACATCGATGCTGTGCGCCATTTGATCGAAACAGACAGGTATGTGACCTACCATGAGATTCGGGCATCCTTAGGCATAGGCTTTGACTGTGCGAAAGCTGTGCTCGCGATGGATCCAACACAATTTGACTGAGGCTTAAAAAACCAAACGCGTCACTTGGTGCAATGCCGTGTTTACCAGATTCAACGAAGGGGCGTCAAATTTGGTGTGGAACATAGTAACAAATGATGAAACATGGATTTACAGCTACGACCCCTAACAAAGCAGCAATCGACCAATTGGGACTTTCAAGATTAGCCGAACCTCACCAAAGTGGTGCTTGTACAAAGTGATGATCGCTTCTTTTTTTAGAAAAACTAGACACGTGGCTACTGTTGCTTTGGAGAATCGTCGTACCGTCAATACTGATTCAAATCAATTAAATCATATTAAGAATCATAACGATCATAAATGATCATTGGATTTATTAATTACAAATATTAGTTTTGCAAAACTAATAGAAACCGATCCATTCAGCAATATCGGCCTACACCATCCAGCCTTTAAGGTCTCTTTATATTTATATAACAGATCTAAACTATTGGAGAAGAAGGAACGCAATAAAATACTTAACTTTAGAAAATGTAACATAGATTCTTGTCGTTCTCAAATTAAAAACATTGATTGGAATGATCTTTTCAAAGGATTAAATGTCGACGACGCTGTAAAGGTTTTCTATGAAAATTTAAACAAAATTATTGCAGCCAATACACCATTTGGTACAGTGATGGATTGATAAGGTGTATACCATAAAAGAAAAAAACAGAATTCCACGACAAAAAAATGTTTTCAAATCCAAGAGACACATTCGCTATGTTACAGGCATAGATCTAAATGCATGATTAAGGAATGTTATAAGAAATGTATTTCTAATGTTGAGGATTCTTTATCTAAGAGTACTAATCTGTTCTGAAACTTTGTAGAAAACAAAAAGGTAGGAATGGATGATATTCCAAAAACTATAATTTTTTTAAGGTGAAGCGGTATCATCTGGAATCGATATTTGTAATTTATTCGCTAAATATTTCGCCTCTGTGTTTAATATTGATAACTTTAATAATGAACGTCGCTTAATAATTCACAAAAATAGCCATGCAAATAGTACTTTAGGCTCAATAGCGATGTCCATTGAAGCTGTCTTGTCTAATCTCAAACTCTTAGATTCTAATAAGGGGCCAGACCCAGATGGCATACCGCCTCACTTTGCAAGATTCTGCTGCAATGAACTAAGTCAACCAATAAACATAATATTCAACATGTCTTGACTCAGGGTATTTTGTCTGCTTACTGAAAAAACGCACATATAGTACCTATCTATAAGTCCGGGGACAAATCACAGTGTAACAACTACCGGCCTATTAGTATATTGTGCTGTTTCTTTGAGGTTTTGGAATCCTTAGTATACGATAGTTTATATGCGCGTGTCAAATCTTCTTTGGCCATTCAGTAGCATAGTTTTGTACGGAATAAGTCAACTGTCACTAATCATACGGAACCGTAACCGTATTCAGGTTGATTTTATTTATACAGACTTTCAAAAGGCGTTTGTTAAATATGCCTCAAAATACCAATACAAAATTGTCAGAAAAGGTATTCCATGATGATCTTCTTAGATGGATATCATCTTTTATCGAAAATACATCGCAAATTGTTAATATCGAGGGTTATAAAGCTGAATCAATTCGCGTTAGCTCAGGCGTACCGCACAGTTCGATTTTGTGTTCCCTTTTGTTTGTAATATTTATAAATGACATTGTGTCTATATTAAAATCAAATTGCTTATTATATGCAGATGACTTAAAAAAAAAATACATAAAATCTAACAAAGATTTATTAGCACTACAATTTGATTTAAAGTCGTTTTTATGTTGGATTGAAAACAAGATGTGTCTTAATATTTCAAAATGTTTCGTAATATCCTGTTTCTAGAGACTTCCATTGTTAGGAAATTGTCTCATCTGTATGAGCGCTTCTTACATTCTATGTCAATGTGATTGGTGGTAGTCACTCTCGGACCATAATCCACCACACACGGCTAATGTGGATCAATGGATATACATACTCTTGATTTTAAAATCTGGAACACGCAAGCTAGGGATACTTTTTCAAAATCCTTACAAAAATTAGTGGTACGGACCGAAAATTTGAACTCATGACACTATGCTCCTCTGTAATATTATACCCCATGGGCGTACAATGATTTGCCATTAATAATAATGCAACTTATAATAACATTTTTACAATTATAAGATTTATAGCAAAATATTGAAAATAATTATTATTTTAAAATTACAATTTTATGTGACATAATGTGACTACACAATACTATGTAATATAATTATCATTATAAAACACATTTTTTTATTAATTTATCTGTAGTAAATAATAATGATAATGTAATAATGTAAGTAAGTAAAATGTAAATATATATCAAATTATTCCTATTTATGTTACTATGTATATGTCAGTGTTGTATTAATTAAGTAATGTCCCATATCTACTAATGCTGCGTGCATTAGTATTAATCAATCAATTATTAAAATTATATTATTCAAGAAATCGTCAATCGTGTAGTATCTCACACTTATTTACCAGTTTAAACAGTTTATTTCTGAAATTAATTAATTTAAGCCCAAGATTGTCAGGTAAGTGATTATATATGTAATTTTGTGACCATCACATATGTACCTACCTATATGCTCCTTTGGAAGAATTTTGTTCTTGAGGGATAATGTGAAAGGATGTCTATTCTAATAGGCTGTTCAATAACTTTCTAGAATCACACATAGATGGCGGTAGTAGGTCCGCTATTTTATTTTTCTAAAAGTGGTAATACTTTGTTATGAACACGTGTATAGTTTCATGTAGATCTGTCAACTCAGTCTTATATTTACAGCTGTTCAAAGTAGACGTGTCACAGTGTTTTTTTAATATGAAAAAAAAACAAGTATCGTGCAGTGATTGAATTCTTATTTTTAGAAGGTGTAGAACCAAAACAAATTCATGAACGATTGTTAAAAGTTTATAAGGACTCCTCACCTTCACTTGCAACAGTATACAACTGGGTTGCTGAGTTCAAACGTGGTCGTACCAGTCTTCAAGATGATCCACGTCAAGGACGTCCAAAAAGTGCATCAACACCAGAAATCATAGCCAAAATACATGATATGGTTTTGGAAGATCTTCGATTGACTGAGAGAGATTTAGTAGAGGCTCTAGACATCTCACTAGGCAGTGTGAGCCATATTTTAAGTGAAGTTTTGGGTTTCAAAAAGCTGTGTGCACAATGGGTGCCGCATTTTCTAACTTTGGAACAAAAACACATTCGAATGCGACTTTCTCAGCAACATTTGGAGCGTTTTAAGAAGGATGAAAAGGATTTTGTACGTCGATTCATCACTATGGATGAGACTTGGGTCTACCACCATGACCCTGATTCAAAACAAGAAGCTAAAGAGTGGTGTGAACCTGGTACTTCGGCTCCTAAGCGAGTTCGTGTTCAAAAATCGGCCAAGAAGGTTTTGGCATCAGTTTTTTGGGACGCAAAAGGGATTTGGTTGGTGGATTATCTCCAAACTGGAAAAACAATTAATTCTGAATATTTTTGCATCCTTTTGGACCAACTCGACGCAAGTATCCGTGAAAAAAGACCCGGTTTACAGAAGAAAAAAATCATTTTTCATCAAGACAATGCACCTGCTCACAAAAGTGTTTTGACAATGGCTAAAATCAATGAATTGAAGTACGAATTATTGGAACATCCACCGTATTCGCCAGATTTGGCTCTGGCTTCTGGCTGTTCTCACATCTTAAAAAATTCATGCGTGGAAAGCGTTTTTCGTCTAATGACGAAATTATAGCAGCCGTAGACGAGTATTTTGCAGACCTTCCGGAAAAGCACTATAGGGATGGTATTCATAATTTGGAGAAACGTTGGAATAAATGTATTGAGCTTCTGGGAGAATATACTGAATAATAAAAAGTATTTCAAGCCATAAGATAGTGTTTTTTATTTCTATTCTAGAAACTTATTGAACAACCTAGTATTTTGGGCTAATCTGACATGTTGATTTTCATTCAAAGTAAATAAATTTAAAATGTTGCTTCACAAAAACACATACTTCATAAATGTAAAGACATAATAATAACTCAAGTTTAATGGTGCACAGCTATCCCTCTGATATACCCTAGATATAGGTCGCAAGGGCGTCGCCAAGGAGGGGCAGGGGAGGGCAGTTGCCCTCCTCTAGAGATTCGAAAAAAATTGTATTTGTACCCACAATTCATATTTCTCCCATCCTCTCTCATCTTGCCCCCCCCCCCCCCCCCCCGGCCCATTGGCTGGCGTTGGCTGGCGACGCCCTTGATTAGCTCGAATACATTTGCACTGAGTTGCCCCAAACCCAATGAATAAGGCCATACGTAAATTGGAAGCCCCATATGCGCGGTAAGCAATGAGTGCCGTCTTTTTGATACGTTAGTTCATAATTTCCGTAAGGCAATTATAAATTTATTTATTTATTTTATTTAAATAATATAAATGTGGTTTCCAATTAGCATGACTATCAACTTGAACTCCTAGAAACCTTATTTTTTTCCCTTCTTCAATCTCATAATTGTTGAATTTTACATTCATGTCTAAGTAGTTGGCGGGATTGTTGTAAATAAAATAAATAAAATCACAAATAGTTCGTTTTGTCAAAATTAATAACCAGGTTGTTGTCGTTAAGCCAATTCACTATTTTTTTCAACGTTTTATTTACATTTCTTTCATATTCTTCAATATTTGTACCTTTAATTATAACAGTTGAGTCATGTGCAAATAATATCAAAGAACGAAATGCTACTGAATAGGTGTAAATTTTGGGAAGTAGATATAACATTTTTTACTTATATAATATTACATTATATATTGTATTATATTTCATAATAATAGTACCTAATATTTTCTTAGGTTTTCGCGATTACTATACATTGCAATTAAACAACTTTTAACGGTTTAAATCGCGTATATTTGACATGATTTATATCCCGACGTTTCGAACACTTTGCAGTGGACGTGGTCACGGGGTGACTAATTGATTTTATTTGTCACTTGAGTTATTAAGAAATTATTACTACCGTCTGAAATTTCTTGAACTACCGTCTGAAATTTTTTAATCATAACATTCCCTATGCACGCAGTATTCGCTCACGGTGTCCAGAGGTCTTGCAGTATGGCGTTGGCCTTGTGATTTAATTAATTTAATGACTGGATCCCAAGCTGGTGGTACTTGCCAACCATGTCGGACGAAAGCACCTACAAACCAGTAAAAAGCGATCCCACGGCCAAAATTGTAACTAAAACTAAAGAAATAATTAGTAAACACTCCGACACACTTGGTTTAGACGTCACGGCACTGGTACCTTCGTGTGTGAAACCACCAAAACTGTATGGATTACCGAAAATACACAAAAATGACGTCCCTTTGCGCCCAATTGTAAGCCAAATTGACTCGCCGACATACAAACTAGCTCAACATCTTGCTAAAATACTGTCTCCACTTCGTGGTCAAACGAGTGCGCATGTCAAGGATTCTTACCATTTTGTCAGCCAAATCAAACATCTACAATTGACTGATGATGAAATAATGGTCAGCTTTGATGTACAATCATTATTTACATGCTTACCTGTACATGATTGCATTGAAATTGTCAAGAGAAAACTAACTGAGCACGACCTACCCATAGAATATGCAGAACTACTAGAACACTGCCTAACATCTGGCTACCTATTCTGGGATAATAAATTCTACATACAGATCGATGGTGTAGCAATGGGCTCTCCAGTCTCCCCCGTTGTCGCCGATATTTTCATGGAAGACTTCGAGGAGAAGGCTTTCACCAGAGCTGTGGCTATGCCGAAGATCTACAAACGGTACGTAGACGATACTTTTGCCGTCCTCCCCAAAAATAATGTTTCTGCATTCCTAAATCATTTAAACTCATTACATGATAAAATCCAATTTACTATGGAGTCTGAGGTCAATAAATCCTTGGCTTTCCTTGACATTTCAGTCATCAGAAATCCTGACAACTCTCTTGGTCATACTGTGTATAGGAAACCCACCCATACAGATAAATATCTCAATGGTAACTCCCATCACCATCCATGTCAGTTGACTACCGTAGGCAAATCTTTGTTACAGAGAGCACACGGCATCTGTGACACTGACCACCTCGAGGAAGAGCTTCTGCATGTGAAACAAGTACTGCGAAGCAACAATCACAAACTCCCACGAATGCGTCACAGAAGCCGCCCCAAGCCTCCTACAGTTGAGCGACAACCTGCCATCTTACCATACATCAAGGGCATCACTGACAAAATTGGCAATATCTTAAGACGAGCTTCAATTAAAACTTACTTCAAGCCGCACAAGAAGATTAGCCAATTTTTAAGACCGGTCAAGAGCAATATCCCCCTACAAGATGCAGGTGTTTACAAGCTTGATTGTGAATGCGGGTTATCATACATTGGGCAAACAAAGAGGAGCATCGGTATCCGGATAAAAGAACACATAGCTGACATGAAGAACAGACGCTCGACCAAGTCTGCAGTTTGTGAACATGCTCTGGACAAACCCAACCATTACATTCGATTTGATAATCCACAAATCCTCGCTAGAGAGACCCGGTACATGCCAAGAATGTTACGCGAGGCTATTGAAATTAAGAAACACCCAAATTTCAATAGAGAAGATGGTTGGCAAGTACCACCAGCTTGGGATCCAGTCATTAAATTAATTAAATCACAAGGCCAACGCCATACTGCAAGACCTCTGGACACCGTGAGCGAATACTGCGTGCATAGGGAATGTTATGATTAAAAAATTTCAGACGGTAGTTCAAAAAATTTCAGACGGTAGTAATAATTTCTTAATAACTCAAGTGACAAATAAAATCAATTAGTCACCCCGTGACCACGTCCACTGCAAAGTGTTCGAAACGTCGGGATATAAATCATGTCAAATATACGCGATTTAAACCGTTAAAAGTTGTTTAATTGCAATAATAGTACCTACTTAGTAACAAGCTTGAAAATACAACGGTTCAATGTAATTGCCAAGATAAAATTAAAAATTGTTAAGACACGAACGACAACATGTGTATCTACTACTTATCTACACTTAATAATACGTACCCATTCTTTGTTCATTATTAAAATTTATTTCATTATTAAAATCCATATGTTCACAACTAACTGGTTACACTTTAAGACGATTACCTATCTTGTGTAGCAATCTGCGCGAATCCTAGTCGCACAGTGGACGATAGGAGACCGATTTACCTATTTGCCTCTCACGGTAGTACATTGAATAATGTTGCTTAAAAAATTGGATAATGGCTCTCTACTCCGCGGGGGATTACAGATCACGCCTCATAGAACGACTTTAGGCTGATAGGTAGTCAAAACATAGGTAAAAGTAAGATACCTACACACCATCTACTGTCACGTACTGATTGTTTGACATGAATGATTATGAATACTTTAGTATGTTGACGACTGTACCAAAAGGATTTAAAATCTATTTAGTACCACATTTTGAGGAGGTGCGTAGTAAGACGGTGAAAATGTTTATGAAATCTGGTCTTGGAGAAGGATGCTATAAAATATAGGTATGCTATAAAAATATGAAGTACCTACAACGAACCCTGGATCAACTTTTAAACAACTAAAATTTAAAAAAAATGATTGATCGACAAAATAAGTTGAAAACGGTCTTTCCACTGACTCATATTTTGACCACTTGCACCTTTCACGAAAAAAAGGTTCAAACACGAGTATGTTTATAGGTTAAATTACGATTAGAGAGCATTATGTGCCGTCGTGGTTTATAGTTAGGTAGGTACTCATTAGAAGTGAACTTTGTTTCTTTTTGTTTATTATTCGTACTATCATCTCAGAATGTCGTGTTAATGTCGCAGTGCATTCACAGCAATGGGATATTATCATATTACATCTTCGTAATTATACATACGTAACAAGATGATATCTATTTAACCCGTGGCACGAGCTCCTCAGATGAGTAACTTTATATAGAGATTAATTACCAATGTATCTGAAGATTACCGTTATTCTGATATACCCACTGGTCTGTGTTTTAACCTATACAGTTATATGCTTGCTAGGTTAAAACCTTTGCCCATCAGTTGTTCTTTTTCATATTGGTGGCCATGTTTACCCAATATGCAATCGACAAGTCAGTTAAATTTTCATTATTTAGTTTCTAACAAAGTGTTTCGTTTTTAAGTAAATACAATATACATATAATTCAATGGTTAATTTTATGTCGGCGGTGCATATCGTTTGCTTCAATCAACCAATAGCAGCCTATAATGTCCCACTACACTTTATTACAGGGCCTAGGCTTTTCTGAAATGTTTGAATGTAATGTTTCTGAATGAACCACGAAAGCCCCGTGTGGATTGGTAGATACTACACATCCAACAGACTATTTTCAATTTTTGTCTACGTGGGTTTCCTCATTTTTTCCTCCTCATTTCAGAGGATTTTCCATCCCCTGCGTGCGTAGTAATAATTGAATTAATTCGTATTTAATCATTAACTCAGTGGAATAAGGGGTGGTTCGAATTCACCGCTACGCTATCACTGCATTGTTAGTTTGGTTGTTAATCTAATGCTTGTATTATTGTAATATTTACACGTAAATCAGTATATTTTACGATGAAATATATAGTTTCGGTCATGTTGATGGAAACTCTTTCTCGTGTTATTTAAGAGAGATTTTCGCTAAATATTTCAATGAACCGTGCTATAAAATCTAGATATAATTACCCAATTTCTTCCTGCATTCATTTTTGTCTGCGTTTCATACTAGAATAATGAATATAAAGTATTAAATGCATTTATTCTGATTATAATTAACTGTTACCACCCTAAATTTTTTTTTAAATTTGCCTGTCATGTCATTTGCCAGATTTTTCATTCAATATCCAATCTAATCCATCGCGTCATCACTTTATTTCTTTTTTTGCTGCATCGGATCAATTAAGAGTCCGGTAGGCAAAGATAAGGGCCACTGTTTTTTTTTTTTTTTGGGAGCACTAAACACAATCGTTCAAAGGAACGATGATAGCCTAGGGACATCTAATAGCGATTTGATTCTCGTTTATGAGGTCGTGACGTCAAACCTCAGCCCGTGCAACTGAGTACAGATTGTTCAATAAATAATCAATAGCTCGGCGGTGAAGGAAAATGTCGTTAAGAATCATGCATGCCCGAGAAGTAAAAAAAAGAATGGGGCACAAATGTGTATCCACTAAACCGCACTGGGCCTGTGTGTTGGATTATGGCCCGAAACCCCTTCGTGATTACTGGAGGATTATCGATCGAAATATCTCTAAGGTAATATCATACTAATGTCTATTTATGTGCTACTATAAATGTACTGCTTTTGTAAATAGCAACGATATGTACTCAACTAAAACTTCTACTTATTTTAAAAAATCGCCCTTTGAGCCGTGACTGATTGCCGACATACGTTTTTAAATGTATTGACCTGTAACTCCAAGATAAGAGTGGCAATGAAGTCTGCTCGTAAGTGTCAACATATTGTATTGACAAGGAGCCAAGCCTCCGGCTGTGTAGATAACAAGTGATCTATGTGACCGGACGGCACTACGTCATGTCGACGACAAAGTTGAAAACTTTCCTACTTTTCTATCGAACACTGTCGCCTATCTTCCATTATTATGTGTCTATATAAACTCCTTTATCTCGATAATATATTAGTAATTCTTGGTAGTGAACTAATTTCTGTGACGCACTATAAAACACTCGTCATTAGGTTGTTTAGGAAAATTGGTTGGTCACAAACTTAGTTATACCTATTATATCCATTTTGATATTTTATAATCCTTCCTTTTGGCATCGCCGTAGTTGCCTATAGCGCTGCAGCGCCGCGTGCCGTGTCAAACGAATTTATACATCTCCTTTTAATTTTACTTATCATTAAATGTAAGATTTATTTAACGCGTAGGTATGTACGTATTTTTAATCGTATTTTCCTGTTCATCAAAAAGCTACAAATCACACATTTTCCTTAACGTTCAAGGTCAAGATAGACCTCAAACTTATTTTAAAAACCATTTTAACTTCGTATATGAAAATTTAAAATACATTATCGAGTAAAAAATCGTCATGACTATAATGACACAAAAACGATAACGTATGCCCAAATGACAAAGTTTGTTTAGTTATTTTGATAAATAATGTTACCTACTGAAAAAAGTTAAACAAAAAACATTACAATAAAATGATGATAGTAACAGAAATGGTATACATTTTATCACATCAGTCTCAAGTAAAGATGAAATACTTTCCTTTGAATTCGAATAACTATCTACCTTTAAAAGTTATTACATATGTTCCCACCAAACAGTTTGGGAAATTAGAAAGAGTTGTTACCCTCCGGTTTATGTAAAGTTCAACATATTAAGTATTATGTCCTTTTTTGACTGTCATTATTCTATACTGATTTTGATAAAGGTGATGATGTAAATTATGTAGGTATGGTTCAAGGAGGTCGGCAGGTATAATACCTACATTACAACTTTTTGTTAATGTGGTCATTTAAGTAGAAGAATAGCTCTAAGTTAAATCCCCTCATAAGTTTATAAAAATAAATTATATCCATTGAATGGCGAACTTCCGATATAATCGATTGACGATGGACAATCAGACACACCCTAAATAACATCAGACAGTACGTTGACGGTCGAATCAGGGAGAGGTTTTATGGGTCAATTACTGTGAAAAGAACTTCCTAGGCACAGAATGCAATTATTTTTACATACACAGAATACAATTATTATTATTACAATTTTCTTGATTCCATATAAGTAAATTGAAAATTATGGAACAAATGCAGCAATAATGAGGCGGATTTCACTGAAAGCGATCAAGAGTAATGGAAAACTACAGTGAAGCGTTCGTTCACCCTAAAAGGTGGTCAT
Organism: Sesia apiformis; assembly: GCA_914767545.1. NCBI lineage: Eukaryota > Metazoa > Arthropoda > Insecta > Lepidoptera > Sesiidae > Sesia > Sesia apiformis. Next base: position 8,362,830 of record OU611958.1, read on the forward strand.
CATTATACAATTTCGCACGAAATTCACACAAAAATTACTGGTTATAAATCGCGTATTCGATACGTTTCTCGAGTTTTTACGACTATCTACAACATGAATGACAAGGTTTTTGTATTAGCTGGTAGAATTCATACGATTTACAAAATTATGTACCTAATGTGTGTAACGGAATTTATTTGTACTCTTATATGTCACGATAGATAAATCTCTTTATTGCACACCAAAACGAAACAATAACAATGTAGACACATAACGCAGAAAGTCGCTTATCGCTGCGTTCTCTGCCAGATAAACCTTTGGGTAGAGAGGAAATAAATATTTTGATCACAGATAGATGCATTGTAAAATACATTATACCTACATTATTATGTAGGTTTATGAAGTGTATATATTTATAAACTTCATAAAACAATATAAAATACACAAAAATACTATGTATTTCGTAGAAGCAGTAAGATAGAATAAAAGGAATAATAAAATCATAAAAGTGATAGTATATTATAGTCCGTCCCAATCCAATTTGCCGAAAACCAATAAAATCAATGAAATATCTCGACATTGTGTTTTAATCTAGGACAAATTTGCAGTCTCGACGAATCAAATTACGGATATGCAAACAATTAACACCTCACTATTTAATTATAGGCTTGTCAGTTCCCTCAGGACACCGTTTATTTACATTTTGGGCAAATTAGATTATAACGGTAGGTAGGTAGGTACACAATGTTAGCACGATGATTAAATTGTTATTTAGAAATACACTTTACGAGTAGCTCATTTGACTACTTACAGTTAGTTGTCTTAGCATTTGAAATGTTGAATCGAAGCGACTATAATGACGGAAAATTGTCTTTTTAAAATATCCCTTGTTCACTGTGAAAACATACTCTGTGCAGCCAGGAAAATTAAAGAATGTAACATTTATCGAGTCTCAATAGGTTGGTGCGGTGGATTTGGCTAGAAGCGTCTTGCAGTAAGGTAGATCTGTCTTGAAGACTAAAATATGTAATCGATAGATATTACTAACTGAATAAGTATTTCCAACGTATTGAGGTTAAATGAAATCGTGTCCTAATGTCAAACTGGATAACCCCAAAATTACGAAATTTGTACGTTGAATTACATTTACAAATGAACCATTCGTTTAGTGTATGATATCCGAAACACGTTTAAAATAAAGTCAGTTGAATTTGAATACCTCGAAAGTGTCGAAATTAACGTAATGTTCTTTTTAATGTGCGTTAAAGGAGTTGACATTCGAGAAATTACGGAAGTTTTATGGCTAGAAGTAAATAAACATTAATAAATATCTAGGTACTTCCTGGGGATGGAATCATAGTGGCAGCCTTGACTTCTGATAAGAGATAGATCAATGTCTATATCATAAAATAAGCAACAGGGAAACTTAAAGACTCATCTGACAAATAAATATTTATTTACCTATGTAAGTAATATTTATTTGTCAGATGAGTCTTTAAGTTTCCCTGTTACTTATTTTACAATTAGTACACCTAGCATTTGACCTAAGTAATCAAATGCTATTTGAGTGCAGACGTAGAAATTCATTAAAGAAGTAATGAGAGCTCCGCTAAAAACACGAAAGTACTTATTGTACATACAAGTAGGTACTTATTGGGACAAAAAGAAGATAATTTATACTAAGTAATATTAGCCGACTTTAGAGTAGCATCACCGCATCTCTCCGCGGGGGCGGGGGTGTCGTAAAAGGCAACTAAGGGATAACAAAGCGGTCAAGCCGCTTGTCCAGGCGGCGGCGGCGGCGTGGCGCTTTAAGAAAATACGTCCCTCGTGCACAAGACACTGCACGAGTACGCAGTGAGGTCCAGCAGTGAACGAAAAAAGATGATTACGATAAATAATGTTATAGACTGCGTTTACTTTTTGTTTTTATGTAATGAAAGATTTTGAAAATCTTTAATTTTTAGGAAGTTATGCTAACGAACGCTGTTTGAGTTCCCTAGGAAATCTGAATGGCACCTGAGCGAAGGCGGGCTAGTAAAGAAACAAATAAGGAACTTAATTTGTCATATTTCATTCATTTTACTATAGTAATACTAAGTATTTGAACCAGGTTCAGCAGCGCTTGGCGCCATGGCTACTTTCTTGTAGCTATAACGTACACTGTGATTTTAATTAATAACGACATTTATAAAATTATATAAAGAGGGAACCGCTAGCAAATTATGTCAATAAGGGGCCAATATATTATGTTAATAAATAGTTATAGATGTTATTAAGTAGTCTAATTCACATTCCTATTCTATATTTATTAAAACAATAGTAAAGTAAGCTGGAAATCCAAGAGATAGGGTGGTACTCGTACCTATATTTTTTTTAGATTTCATATTTGACTTAAGTTTCATTAGCAGTTAAGGGTCATTATACTTATTTAAAAGAAAATCTATATTAGTATTATTCAGTCTCATAATGAAATTTATTTGTTGCTTAAAAAGAAAAAGCAAACGGAAATTAATTAATTAATAATTTATCCAAAACTCACTTTTTTGCGATCCTTTTTTATATAATTTCCGAGGATAAAAATACTTTTTATGCTCCGAACTTTTTACGAAACGGAGTAGCCAATCGCCTTGAGAACGGAAAATTGTAATCGTGTGCCGCTGCGATCGTCGCCGCGCTCCAACACGAATTGACCGCTGGCTTCAATAGCATATGCATAATATTATACCGTATACACTCCGACGATGAGGGTTCACAAGTCGACAGAAAGCCTAACGAAAACTTAATTACGCTTGCAACAAGATGCCACTCGAGCGCTCTGTCAGCCTCCACTTCATTGTTAAACAGAGTCCATGGAAGCGGCAACAGCATTTTGAAGATGATTGTAAATAGGTTCGATTTTCCACTAATGTGGCAATAAATTGACAGAACCAAATTCCTTTTAGATATTAAGTACATAGGCTAAGTTATCGTTACTAACAAATATATTAAGGATGGATCTTTTCTTTTCTTTTAATAAATAAATAAAATAAAAAAAATAAACAGAATCTAATCTTGCTTAGAACGTGTTACACGAGCTTGAAGATTCGGGGTTTAACCAAAACCGGAATTCTAATGATGCTCATTTTTAAACCAACCGTGCACAAAATAAAATCCAAAAGGAAGGTTTTTGTTTGTTTATGTGCGTCGTTGGGAAACACGGATCAAAGTTATTGGATTTGTGTTAAGAAAGTTCTCCTTCATCTATCTATACAATACCTACTTGATTTTAAGTAGAATTCGAATGAAACTATTAGAACATGTTTTTAATTAAGAGATACGTTTTTAAGAAGTGCTATTAGGTAGGTACATGGCATCGGCCGGCTTTGGAATAGCACCACTACATTTCTTCCCGTGGATGTCGTAAAACCTTAGTAGCCACTAAGGAATAACAAAACCGCTACCACAAACCCTGAGCAAACTACTTATACCATCTCTAAAAGAATGGATTCGCCAACCCGCTTGGCCTGTATGGCGTTTTGAAGTCATATATAGGTACCTCATACACAAGACAATGAGTATGAGGAGACCCAGGTCCAGCAGTGGATGATAAACGAGTTGATTACGGTTACCGGTTAGGTATACCTAGTTTAGCCATAAATAACGTTACAATAAAGAAAAATAAATAAATTACATTTGAATTTGGAATCTGTCATTCTCATGTGAATAATAAATGTTTTTTCTCATTTTCGCGCCAATCATTATTACCTAAATATTGGACTAATATTAAAATGGAGTGGCGTGATAACGAAAACCTGTATCGCTATAATTGCATTACACAAAGTAGGCATGGAGCCAAATGCAATTTTTAAAACTCTCCATCCGCTTGGTATTAGCCGAATGTTTGTGTACCGGGCTATAATGAAACGTCCTCTGTTTGTGACAAAAAAAGGTCTGGCCGTCCACGCACTATTCGTACCTACTAAACAGATGATTAAAGCTGTGAAGGTGAGAATCCGAAGAAATCCCGTGCGGAAGCAAGATTTTATCCAGAGATGAATAGGTATAGCACCCAAAACCATGTCACGTATTTTAAAAGATGACTTAGGAGTGGTGCTTACAAAAGTTGTACTGGTCATTTCTTAACTGATAATTTAAAGAACAATAGGGTCGACAAATCAAAACAACTTCTTCGAAGGTACTGTAAGGGAGCTCACAGACAAATCTTATTTACGGACGAGAAAATATTCAGCATTGAGGAACATTTTAACAAGCAGAATGATCGAGTTTATGCTTATAACTCTAGAGAAGTTGCTCAGTTGATTAATAGGGTGCAACGTGGCCATTATCCGGCTTCAATGGTAGTTTGGTGGGGTGTTAGCTGTCAAGGAGTGACTGAACCATATATTTTTGTGAGAAAGGTATTAAAACGTCGGCTTAAGTGTATCAAGATACGATTCTTCAGAAGGTCGTAAAGCCTCTTAACAATACCGTTCCATAACAAGAATGATCCTTTCAGCAAGACTCAGCACCAGGTCATTGGGCTCGCTCAATACAGGCGTGGCTAGAAAGGAATATTCCCGTCTTCATTAGAGATGAAGACTGGCCGTCATTTAGTCCCGATCTTAATCCGCTCGATTATGATTTATGGTCTATCTGTATTAGAGAGCATGACGTGCTCTAAAAGCCACGATAATGTTGAATCCCTAAAACATTCCATAAGGGTGGCAGTTGCCAATTTTTCCATGGAAAGAGTACTTGTTTCAATCGAAAACTGGTCACAAATTCGAAACAAATAACTTACAAATGTGCGTAAGAATGGTCACAAGTGTTTTTTTTAGAGTAGGTAGGTACTAGAGTATTAGGGGTTAAAGTATGAAATTGCCGATTAGTACTGAAAAATTAAAACTAGTTTTTTTCTAAAATGTAACATATTTATTTAATCAAAATATTTACCCTCATTATCTATACATTGCTGCCATCTAATCGGAAGTTCATTTATGCCTTTGCGATAGAACTCTGGGGATATAGATTCGACAAACTGTGTGAAAGCATTTTGTACTGCCTCTTGGGAAGAAAATTTTTTACCACGTAGAAAAGGAGCAACCTCTGGAGCAAGGTCTGGCGAGTACGGAGGATGACGTATGGTTTCTAACTGCAGCTCCTGTAGAGTTACAACGGTTTCTCGTGCAGTGTGAGGTCTTGCGTTATCATGGAGCAATAATGGTGAAGATCGATTCACGAATCGGGGCTGTTTCACTGCTAGTTTCGCCATCATTGTTCGAAGTTCGGCACAGTAAACATCTGCTGTTATTGCTTGACCAGACCTGAGAAAGCTATAGTGAATAACACCAGGAATAGACCACCAAACAGTTACCATTACCTTTTTATTGGTAAGCTTTGCCTTAGGGTACTGTTGCGGCGTTTGACCTGGGGTCAACCATTGCATTTTTCGCTTTCGGTTATCGTAAAGAATCCACTTCTCGTCACATATCACAATTCGATCCAATATTCCTTCATTTCTGTACTGATTCAACAAGGCAACGCAAGTTTCAACACGCGTTTCTTTCTGCAGATAAGTCAAATCATGAGGCACCCATTTTTCATATTGTTTTATCTTATTGATTTGATGCAAATGAGTCAATATTGTAACGTTAAACCAGCTAATTCCTGTGTAGTTTGGCTCGGATCGGCTGCCACCATCTCCTTCAATTCAGCATTATTCACCTGTGTGGGCGGTCTTCCACGTGGTTCGTTCTTCAAGTCGAAGTTTCCATTACGAAAGAATTTAAACCAAAAACGCACGGTTCGTTCCTCTCCAAACGCAGCATTGATATTGCGAGCCGTTTCTGCCGCGTTAGTTCCGCGTCGGAACTCGTATTCAAAGATTACTCGGATTTTCGAAGTATCCATCTTTCCTGTCTAAGCTGAATAAAAAAAACAATTGAAGGTCGAAAATCGAATGTTGCACATTTGTTAAAACAAGAACCTCATAGGTATCATGTGAAAAAACGTTTCACTCGAAAATCTCACACCATGAAGGTTTTATGTCAATTCAAAGTATCGATTACTATAAAACGGCAATTTCATATTTTAACCCCTATTATATTGGAACTTATGTTATCCCAACCAGGCGTGAAATTACTAGGAAGGCTAACAATATATCCCTCTATTTCAGCACTAAGCCGAAGATCGGCGCAACTAAGTTTGTAATATTATCTATGACACATCAGGCTGAAGATCAGTCGCGTCACTGCCGATCATCGGTCAGGCCAAATATGCGCAACTACGTGCTCAATGTACTTATTTAAATAATGGAAAGCGACCGATCTTCGGCCGCCGAAGTATACTAATAGCGAAGTTATAGTATACCGACTAGCTACACTGGTACCTAGTATACTTTAACGTACATTTTGTATTAGAACGTGGCTGGTCAGTACCACGAACAAATAAGAGCATCCCAAGCATGCTATGTGTAAGTGCAGTATAATCTCGTCTATATTGCGCAGACGCTTCCTCCAAAATATAATACAGCTGTTCAGTTGGACCACCAATCTTTTTCTAACTTTAGGGAGATGAAAAAGAAAATAAAGCTGAGAAAAAAAGGAAAAATAAGTGAGAAAAACTCTTTTTTATATTTGTTTCTGTAAACAATTTATTGTAAAATTGCATATTTTATAACCTTTTTTTAGTTAAATATAGGTACTCATGTTCGACACATGTTTAATTTATGTTAGTTTTTCACAGTAGAGCTTTTTCTGTATAGTTTTTTTGTGTGAACTGCGTCTAGTGCTGAGCAATGGCCAGTCGCACATGTTTAACCAATATAATAAGTGTAAAGAATATTTCATCGTTTAATTAAGCTACCTTCCGATATAATACACAACCAACATCAATAAAAAATTACACAACAGCAACCCTACTATTTATCCACTATACCTGCGTTCAAGATACTATTCATACGGATACAGGGTATACTATTCATGAAATCGGAAGTTTGAGCCGCGTCCCGTGCGTGCCACTGAGTTTTTTTCAATTATCATTAGTTGAAAGAAAATATCGTGAGAACCCACATGTATACACGTCCAATAGAACCTATATCTAAATAGTACCTATATTACTGTCACTATAGTAAGATATCTATTTCAATAGTTTATTGCATTTCAATGTTTAGAAATTAATGAACTTAAACTTTCCAATGGTATTTCCCATTATGGTACAAAATAATCTAAAAACAATAATAACATAATAAAAATCACATTTTAAAAATTCTGTGTAGGTATTTATTAAAATTAAAGCGATATCTTATAATAAAATGTTACATTTAAAACTACAGCTGTTATTTGTAAAATTAGGCAAAACAATCCCTCCATGAAGTGTATGGAACGTGTTAATGAATGCAATCATTAGAGCAGTTTGTTTTACCTTATTGTGGATTCCGAAGAACATGCCGCATAATACTACTCAGTAATCAGAAGTACGCATCACCAACTGTAAATGCTCTATCGACTTTCAGACGGAACCAAAGTTTATGACATTGGGCGCACGGTGAAGCAAGTCGCGCAGTCGCACGCGTAGGCGAGTGCGCCCATTTAAAAAATGACACACTAGAGTAATTTAATTAAATATTAACGTATGACATTCGGTTGCAGTAGTCGCATGTCTTAGCGCGATCACGCCGCGGGCCTGTTCACCACGAGCAGCCGCGGTGTTCGTTGCGGCTGGTCAAGCGACACTGTGCACCCAACGCCTAAGACACAGACTTTTCTATTAGATGATAAAATTCTGCTGCTTGATGAGTGGGTTGAAAACTACAGCCACCAAATAACAGCCACCTACTTAAGTTTCAAATTTGATTTTTTAATGAACCCCTCATCTGCTTCACCCCCCTTAGAAGTCGACGACCAGGTTTCTTTGATAAGAACGTATGATGTGTCATACGTCTATTCCCATATCGATGGTATGTACCGACTGATCCGATTTTATTTATACAACGTGTCACCGAAATCATGCAAAACCTGAAACATGTCAACTAATTAAAAATTTATAAAACAGTTCTAGTGAGAAAACAGATGGCGCGCGCCGTGCGCGGTACTTGCAATGAGTGTATTTGTTTTGCGTACCTGAGTGTAGAATAAAATATGTAATAGAAATGAACAAGTTATAATAAATTTATAAAAGCTAAATATAAAAGCTGGTAGAATCGATTCTACTTGCGATACTGAATAACGTATTCTGCGTTGTTCCGCGTCCAACAACCTTTGCGTTATTTCAATGACAGGTTGTATATTACATTAAACTGTATATTCAACTATATGTTGTATATTAAACTGACTGGGTTTAATCAGAATGGATCCAACCCACATTCACATGATTCTAATATGTTTGAGCATTTTTCAAAATATAAAAACAAAATATTTTGATAGAGTACAATATAAGTGTTAGATATCTAATGCAAGCGTAAACGTGTTAGGCAATTAATAATAGCGTGAAACGAAATGCATTATTCATATTTTACGATGACGGCTGTTTGTGGGTAAGTGGGAGTATTTTCTTTTTCCTTCACCCAATCACTTTCTTTGGAGTGGTATCTCCGTCATCACTCTGTCTGTGAATCGCCATGCCGTCAAGACGTATTATGTTCGGTCCACGCGCGTTCTTGGAATTATTGAGCAACATCTCCGTTACGTACCGCCAAGACACGATCTTCGGTCTACGTGCGCCCTAAGAGAATCAACCTGGTTTGGAAGAAAATCGAAGACTAAGGGTGAGACACCAACCGTCGCCCTGGAACCAGCGCGGGAACTATCGAAGGTACTTTCCACCTGCTTTCATCCCAACCAATATGATTTCCAAGGTCTTAATTTAAATTTCAAGAGTTTTGATTGAAAAAAATGCATCATATTTTAGTTTTTTGTTGCAAAATTCTATATTATGAAAAAAGTATGATTGTGGGCCGATTCCATTCTGATTAAAATCGGTCAACTACGATTGATTTTCCATACAAAGGGCCTTAATGTAAGGCATTATTTAACAGTCTACGTTTCGGTCGAATATTTTCCCATTTTTACTGTTGTTCTTATTTTGATGGATATTGATAACAAAAATGTATATTTGTTAACAAAATCGGACCAGTATTCTTGAAAGTGTAGCGTGTTTTGTGAGAAGTGTTCAAATTAAGTTTAAAGGTGACAATTGATTCCAGGAGTTCTAAGTAAGGTAGGATGTATAAATACAAACCCTTTGCAGTTCATTATCAACTTCTTTTAATAAGCAGTTAGGTAGCGCTAACCGCAAATTTAATGTTGTAGAACAAACCTATTCATTCAGTTAGAGCAATGAAAATGAACTGTACAATTAGCGCAATAACTCATTTGTGAACACAAAAAAGTGTATAATTGTGAGAACACTTGGTTAGTCAATGCTTTACACTAGTCTGAATCAGTAAATGTGGAGACATTGATCATCTTCCTAGCAAGTTTTAGCACATTTAATCGTCTGTGCGAGTCATTTATCCAGTCGTAACTGTCAGTTCGTGCAGTCACCAGCTTTGTCATCAAGAGACGCGCCATCTCCGTTTTAGTGACTAGGTTCTGCAGTTGGCTGTAAATAAACGTTTTAGAAATTAAATGTTAACTGTTTCAGGGCAAAGAAAGAAACAAAAACATGTATTTGAACACACATAAAACACAAATAAAATATGGCAAATTTAACGTTCAACCACAAATAAAAGATAGTGTGGTGTTGATAAAAAAGTCTGTATAGCTCAGCAGATATCATGCAAAAAATGGATGCAAGTGTTCTGAGTACTGCTATCACAGTTACTAGCTATTGCTAGTAGCTAATAGCAAGCCACTGTGGTAACTGTCATAAGTTATATTTGAATCAAGGCACAAGTTTAGTGAAAAAAGATAAGACAAGCACACAAGTGTATCATATTCCTATTCATATATCATATTTTTTTCAATGGCCCACACTAGGATCCTCTGTGTCACGGGTCCACAGATACATAGGCTATTTCAGTTTTTTACCATATGAAGCTTACGCGGAAATTACATTTTTTTATTACTCTTTTCTTACTTATAAAAAGACACTAGAAAAATGAACAATTTTTATTGAATTTCTGTACTTGTAATCACAGTCTACCTTTCCAACAATATTTGATTTTTTAACACTCATAGATAATTCAATATGTAGGGGAGCCTGGGGTAATAAGGTTCAAAATTTTGATGGTTTGACTTTCAATATGAATTAAAAAAAATATATGTGTAATACGAAAGTATCCGTAAAACTGCAAGGTAATATGTTATTTGTGAGCGCAAAAAAAAATTTCCACAGTCTGAATCCTATTTAAGACAATTAAACCATCTAAGTTCTTACTACTCCACCATGATGTTCTTATTACTCCGGTAGGGTTAATAAGAACATTCTTTATATTAGGATATACGTTTGTTATATGAAGACGCCAAGGGTGATAGGAACTTATCTACAAATGTTTTTATTACCCTCCAAAAATCGCCAAAATCGCTCAAACGGTTCAAAAGGTATTAGCTGTTAAAAAAATAAAAGTCATATTTGGTTGTTAACATTCTAACTATTTATTTAGAAAAATATTGCAACAATGAGATCTTACCACTATGAGATCTGTTAAGGTTTATATTTAAGTTTCAGTAAGTGTTAAAAGTTTTAAGAAAAAATCTATAGTAAAAAAGTTACAACATCTTAAAATTACAATGATTTCCATTTTAATTTGGACAAAATTTTATTTTTTGTTTGAAATATCTAGTTTTAACTTCTTTATGTTGATGATATATTGAGAAAAATAACTTTAAACAACCAACAGAATATTGTTAACTTAAAAATAATACCTACACAAAGAAAAAAAAATTTTTTTTGTCAAAATATGTTTACCTACCTACGTGGCATTTGGCTTAATATTTTGGATTTCTTTTTTAACTGTTGGAAAATAAAAAAAATCTCACATTGCCCGAGCACTTTTAAATATTGTTTTGACTGATCTTCATTCTCTGATGTTAAGTCAGTCTTCCTACCACCTCCTGTGACATTGGGATTTAATTTGCCTCCTAGTTTTTTAGTTAATGGGGACCTTGGAATCTTGTAAAATTTAGCGGCATCGGTTTGTGTCATTCTTCCTGATGTTACTGCGTCCATTGCATTACTCATTGCTTCTTGCTCATATTGGACTCGACCTCCATCTTATTTGCACTTTTTAATATATGTACGCGGCATTGTTTTTTTGTTATTTAACACGTCACTATATATCACTCGAGAAATCACTACGTCTAGTCTGAGGTTTAGTCTATATCTTAGCACTCAAAAAACTGTCTTTCTATACCTTATGATTACGTCACTATAAATCACTCGAGAAATCACTACGTCTAGTCTGAGGTTTAGTCTAAATCTTAGCACTCAAAAAACTGTCTTTCTATCCCTTATCATTAATTTCTAAACAATTTACTTATCTGAAACAAAGAAAAGCTATAGTTTTGCTGAATTTTCCTAGGTTCTTATTACCCACCGGTCCAAGTTCTTATTTCCCCAAATCTACGAAAGCACGGGGTAATAGGAAATTGGGATTAACAAAAAAGAAATCTTCACAATAGACTGTTGTTATCATCAACAACCCTTAATATTAACCCTTACATACAAGAAAAACGATATATTACAATATAACAACCTTATGGCAATTACAAAAATAGATTTTTTATGATGCACTATCTAAATTCTCCAACACTGAAATGACAGTTGAAAACTTGTATTTTTAATCAAAATTATAAATTCTATAAGATGAAGTTATAAATTATTTTGGATATAAATATGGCAGTAAAGAATCATTTAAATATTTTTCCAAAATTTTTAGACTTGTTCTGAGATGAAAAATCTACCCTGGTTCTTATTTCCCCATGTTCTTTTTACCCCAGGCTCCCCTACTTAGTTTTTCCATTTTACGTAAAATTTGGGTTTTAAGAAACTAGGTCCAGTTTTTGTTTGATTGTTATAAAAATTGTGTATTGTAGTTTTTGTGGTATACATAATAGAGATGGTTTATTAAACTTATTGATGTTTATTAAACCATTTATTCACTTATTATGTTTATTAAACATTTGTTTATTAACTTCCAGAAGCATGGGACTGGCCTCAGTAAACCTACTATCATAAGTACCTACTAACCTACTATTTACTAAGTAACAAACTTTAAATTCACTTTCGCATGACATTGACAAAATATATTTATCTATTTAAACAGGTCTCAATATGAATTTATATGTGTGTGAAACATGAAAATCTCAAATGTTACATTGGCAAATAGTTGTTGCACTCAAGTAGACAACTTAATCTGCCATAAAACCGAAGAAGAAAATTACACAGCTATGAGTACTAACATAACACAGATACTACTAATATAACATGAACCTTGCTACCTACTTGTATAAAGGTCCAGAAGCCTCAAGTGCCTCTGGTCCCACTATATTCCTTTTCATGGCTCTCAGTTCAACCAACTCTTTTTCCCATTGCTCCCTGAGGGCTATCAGTGTTTCCTCCTTTTCCAAGAGAACTGATTCGAGATTTCGCAGCTCTGTCTCTTTCAGTCTGTACTCCTTCACCTGATCTACCACTTTTCTGTAAAGAATCCCTTAATAATCAGAATTTGTTTTTATTAAGGATGCACTACATAAGCTATCAAGAGTTTGTTGTGTTATTTATAAGAGTATTTATTTATTTACTTTTTTTTTGTAAATTATTACAAAACGTGGAGTTAATGCCTGCTTAATAAACCACTCCACTAGTTAAACATAGTCATACTGCTCACCAAGATTAGAGAAAAAATATTTTATTTCCTCAATTCGTATTTAATTACAGTTAATTATTTGCAACATTATCCAAGCAAAGGGATGCATTGTTCTTATTAATTCTCCAATCTACATCTGTACTAGGGCCACCCCATATGGTGGACTACAGCCATGATTAACCCCTCCTGATTACAAGGAGACACTTGTGCCCTAGAGTGGAACATTTATAGATTTTTGAGGGGGGTAACGGCATGCTGCAATCCAACAGGTGCTGGGTGCACTCGACTGACCACATTACCCTTCTCTCACAGAAGACCACCTTGAAATGTACTGCATTTCCCACTTTATCTTATTTCCCTAATCTTATACGTGTTTCAGTATAGGGAGTGAGATGTGCCAGATTCCCATCCTATCCCTCCCCATTTTCCCAACTCTTTCACCATATCCATTCCTATATCTCCAAAGGTAGGCAGCACATCCAGTCAACATTTGTCATTTTGGACTAATGTTTGCATGTATTGTGAATGTCTATGGGCGGCAGTATCCACTAACCATCAGGTGGACTGCATGCTGTCTTTGTGCATAAAAAAAACAAAGGGAGTCAGTTACCACCAGAAAATTAACTTTTAAAAAATATTAGTCAGGTTTAATGACAAAAACTCACTGCTTTCTGTCAGCTAAATCTGAATTTTTTGTAGTAATAGCTTCTTTGTTTTGAACCCTCACAGCATGAGACTGAAGTATATACTTCACTATGAGCTGCTCTATGATCCTCCATGTGGCAGCGTCCCCATAACTTGTTATTGTTGACTTAACATCTTTCTTTTGTTGTGTTATTTGTGGAGTTACTGAAAATTTGGTAAGTATGTTTTTATGAAAGAGTTTAGAACAATGAGTATTGCAAAAAGCATTTTCACAGATGGCAGTCAGAGTTAAGGTCTGAGATGGGGAGAGAGTTAGATATTATACAATGTTCTTCACTATTTTTTTTTTGATAAATCTATTGTGGTAGTCATCTAGGAAAAATCAGACTGGTGGTTCATAGGATTGGCACAAACAGACAGACAAGCAACAGAAAGCCAGACAAAATAGATGATGTACTTTATATGTGTGTATGTCCTTTGTATAAACAGATAAATAACAACACACTCAATGGTCCACACTAGGATTCGCAGTGTCGTAGATCCAGGCCTGCACAGCAAGCAGAATCACTAATAACTGGGCTAATGGGTCGCCAAACAAATATACATTAACAATATCATTTTAATTCATATATCAATCATGTTCATAGTTCATGTCAAACTAATTTATTTATGTACCTACATTAAAAACAACACTTCTACATTTACATAAAAAATCAATGAACAATAGGTACTCACAAGCTACAGGTTTTCCCTGTAATAACCTTAATTTGGAGGTAAACAACGACAAATCTTTCATCTTTTTAGCGATTTCATCTTCAAGAGAGTGGCCGATTTTAGCGGAAAATAGTTCAGCGGAAGTTTGTCGTATCTCCTCCTCAAAGGCGTTGCTGACATTCTTTAAGTTCCTGAATTCAGACATTTTCGAATTTTATTCAAGGAATAAACGAAAAGTAGCGATTTATTATTAAATTTTTACGAAATCTGATTTTACGTTCGGTTGATTTTTGAAAGTTTGTTGTTTAGGAATTACATTTGACGTTGACAATGGTGAGTACAAGTTCCATTTTTCTTTCATATATGGCACTGGTGCAATTAGCATATTCTGCCAGTGTCAAGTTTTCTTCGTAATTATTAACTAATAATAATATTCAGTCTAAAACGAATCCTGTCAATGTCCAGTCTCGTTGAAGTCGGGAATCACTTATTAAAGTGATAGCACGTTACTGAGGACAGAAGAGGACTTCTTGGAAACACAAGTTCCGTTCCGAATAATGCCAATGCTATAGACTTATACAAACGTTCACATTTTCTTCCGGACGGATATTAATAATAATAATGATTTTATTTCAGACCTAAGTCCGTAAGGAGTCAATAAATAGCCGTTCTTTTCGAGAGCACTTTATTATAACAACTGACAATAGTACAACGCTCTTCGATATATACCCACTATTTATCCCATTTATCATATCACTACCTTCATATACTCCACTATGCTGCACCGATCACTACTCACACCACCCAATGTTGCTAGATAGGGCAGTAAACCTTCTTCAGGATGCTGTTGACGCTATTCCGCAGACGCTACATTACGGAGGTTGTTCTTGCGTATAATCGCTTGAAAGCTGTCCGGATGCACTTCCGCAAATATACCCGAGGCTCTACAGCGCCGCGGAAGCTCCAGCCACATCCTGAAGCATTATTGTACTTGTTGTAATGTGATGTATGTCACATCACTACTTTTATACACTCTATGCTACTGTCTAGATCAGCTATACTCTAAGTGTGTTCCGCGGAACCCTAGGGTTCCGTGATACCTCTGTCGGGGTTCCGCAAGAATTTAGAAATAAAAAAATCAAAACACCTCTGTCTGGTCGCTCCGCGGCTGTGCGGACTCCGCGGCCGCGCGGAGACAAAACGCTATGAATGTTATTTATTTATTTATTTGTATTTGTATAAGCTTGTGTTACATTAGCTGGTACAATATCTCATAAGTTTGGTCTCAACAATTTTATACTTGTACAACGCGTTCGCTCTAAGTTTGCCGGTCTGTGGAATGCGCGTACCCTCCCCCACGTGACAACAAAACTTATAATGTGTCATAGTTTTACCCAAATATCTAACGTACACAATTTTTATTGTTACAATTAAATAAAAAATTTCGAACGTCATACACTCATACCTATCGCCAGCGGCAAACTTAAAACGAGCGGGTAGTATACTTGTAAGCGCTCAGTCTCTTTGATAAAAGCCGCCTCTGAATTAGACGCTATAGTTGTCAACTAGCGACTTTCGTCTCTAACTTCAAAGGATAAAGTCGATATTGTTTACAACGCTATTTTTAAATTTCTGTTTTTATTTTTGCTTTTTGTTTATCAAAGGTGCCGACTCGAGTATTTTCGAGAATATTTGAGATCGAGTCTAGGACTAAGTATAAAAGCGGCGATCGCGCGTTGGCGTCGTCAGTTGATGATTAGCGTTCGGAGCGATAAGTTACTACCTACTTACAAGCTCGCTAGCGAGAAACTAGTGTTCATTGTTTTACTGCCTGCTGTATTCTGTTGTCTCAGTTTTATACATTTCTTCCCTGTAGGTTCTAAATTTAGTCTCTTATACGCAGTAACGATTGTGCATTATTTAAACCCCACTATCCTGACTTGTAACATTATAAATAAAGAAGAATGGAACGTTGGCTTAAAGGTGTTAAACGTGTTCCAACAACATCTTCTAATGACGCTGAATGTTCAAAAGCAATGCGCGCGGAGAATTTAGCAATCACCGATCCAGAAGATGATGCCACGAGTGCCACGACGTCAAGCTCGACGGTTTCAAAGACGAAAAAAAGGAAGTATGATGAATCTTATATCAGTTTCGGATTTGTTGATTCCAACGGCTCACCTCTCTGCATGCTCTGTAGTAAACTGCTTCCTAATAGTTCCATGGCACCTGCCAAATTGCGTCGACATTTAGAAACCGTACACCCCGAGACTAAAGACAAGAATAAAGAATTTTTTGTTCGCAAAAAAGATCAGTTATTAGAAAGTCAAAAAAATATGATGCATGTAACACAAACTACCAACGAAAAGGCCACGGAGGCATCATACTTAGTTAGCTATCGCATTGCACAAGCAGGTGAAGCGCACACTATCGCTGAGAAATTAATAAAACCATGTGTATTAGACATAACAAAATGTATGCTTGATGAAAAATCTGCAAAGCATCTTTCTACTGTTCCGCTATCAAACGATACTGTTTCACGACGAATCCATGATCTGGCAAGCTACGTCAAACAAGAACTAGTTACACGTCTACAAAATACACGATTCGCTTTGCAAATGGACGAGTCGACTGATGTCGCTGGTTTGGCTATCCTGCTGGTTATTGTGAGATATCCATATAAAAGTTCTTTTGAAGAAGACATGCTTATGTGTTCATCGCTGCTTACAAACACTACCGGGGAAGAAATTTTTAATAAAATAAATATATTTTTTGAAGAACATAATCTCAGTTGGAACAATTGCATTGACATTTGTACAGATGGGGCCAAGGCGATGACAGGTAAAACAGCAGGAGCAGTGTCACGAATGAAAAATAAAGCGCCTAATTGTAGTTCCAGTCATTGTATTCTGCATAGACAAGCACTTGCGATGAAGCAAATGCCGTCTAATCTAAAATTAGTTATGGATGAAGCGGTAAAAATAATTAATTTTATCAAATCACGACCACTACAATCCCGATTGTTCTCATTATTGTGTGAAGATTATGGCAGCAAACATAAAACACTGCTGCTCCATACAGAAGTGCGATGGCTGTCTCGGGGAAAAACTTTAACAAGGCTATTTGAACTTAGAGCCGAGTTACAAATGTTTCTTTCAGCAGATACTTCTTTTAATTTGAAGGACCGTTTGTATGATAAAACTTGGTTGTTCCGATTGTCTTTTATGGCGGATATCTTTCAAAAACTTAACGAATTAAATTTATCGTTGCAAGGTAAACAGACAACAGTGTTTCAGGCCTATAATAAAATAACTGCTTTTAAAAGAAAATTAGATTTTTGGATCATTTGCATTGGTAAGAAAGAAATAGAAAGTTTTACGTTACTCAGTGAGTTTGTTAGCGAAAACGACTCAGAAATGTTTGAAGATAATGTGTTTGAAGAATTGGTCCAATATCTCAGTTCGATGCGCGCATCTTTTGAAAAGTATTTTCCCGAAGAACACAATACAAAAATTAAAGTGAACTCCTGGATTCATAATCCTTTTTTACCCAACTTGGAAAAGCCTGAAAACATGTCAAATGAGATATATGAATCTCTTTTAGAAATGTCATCAGACACAAGTATGGAGTCATTGTTCAAAACGACGCCTCTTAATGATTTTTGGTGCAGAATCCAAGATGAATATGCAATGCTTGGCCAAATGGCTCTGGATATTCTTCTCCCGTTCCCAACTACATATTTGTGCGAAACAGGATTCTCTACCTACGCAGCCACGAAAACAAAATATCGCAATAGACTGGACGCCGAAGCTGATATGAGACTCCAACTTTCTTCCATCAAACCTGATATCAAGCAATTGATGAAAAATAAAAAACAGTTTCATACCTCCCACTAGTTAGATTTTTTCTTTTTTAATGTTTTCTATTATTGTCCTTACCAAGTGGTGAAGTAAATAATAATTAGTAACTGATACATTGTACTTTTATTATGCTGATTAATATAGAATACACTTATAAAAATAATTGTTTTATTGTAGGATTCCATCAAGTATTTTGCTTCCCAAAAGGGTTCCGTCATTTAAAAAGTTTAAGAACCACTGGTCTAGATTATCTATGATCTTATGTCATTCACATTGGAAGTACATAATAAAAGTGTATTATTATAATGTTTCTTTTATTTAACTAAATTAGAGATACAACATGGCGCAGCCGATAAAACTAAACATTGAACCGTGAATTTTATAAAGTTTCGACACAAACTTAAGTTTACAAGTTTGCAACAAAAAAAATTTTTACGAAAATCAAGATCAAAATATCAAGATGGACGCCGGCAAATGTGCATCCCAAACTAAACATTGAACCGTGAATTTTATAAAGTTTCGACACAAACTTAAGTTTACAAGTTTGCAACAAAAAAATTTTTACGAAAATCAAGATCAAAATATCAAGATGGACGCCGGCAAATGTGCATCCCAAACTAAACATTGAACCGTGAATTTTATAAAGTTTCGACACAAACTGAAGTTTACAAGTTTGCAACAAAAAAATTTTTACAAAAATCAAGATCAAAATATCAAGATGGACGCCGGCAAATGTGCATCCCAATTAGAAAATGTCTCGGTTAAACTGCCACCAAACTTAGATATTTCAAGAGAAAATGCAGCTTCAGAATGGAAGTTCTGGTTGTGCAGTTTTGAAGATTACTTGGTCGTTACGGGTAAAAATAAAAGCCCAGATGCGGTAAAATTATCCTTGTTGCGAAACATGATGGGGCCGGAAGCCGCTAGAGTCGTGTCAACAATCCCTATCGCTGAAACCGAGTTGACCTATGAAAATGTTGTCAGTGCAATCACTGCGCATATAAATCCTCGAACAAATATTGTTTTCGAGCGCTTCAAATTTAATGAACGCAAACAACAAGAGGGCGAACCGTTTGATGCATATATGACGGACTGCAGACATTTGATAAAATCGTGTGAATATAAAACTATGGAAACCGAACTGATGAGGGATCACATAGTTCAAACTGTCTATGACAAAGGAACACAGGAAGCCTTACTCAGAGTTGATGAGCTTACACTAGATAAGGCAATAAAATTTTGCCAGACCAAAGAGCAGGCGTCAAGACAAGTATCAGCGATGAATCCTGTGTCCATTGAAGCCGCAAGAATCAATAAGAAACCTTCTAATATATTCAAGTGCAAGAGGTGCCAAACGGAGCATGGTCCACGTTCATGTCCCGCATTTGGTAAAAAGTGTGTGAAATGTGGCTTGTTAAATCATTTTGCAGTGAGTTGCAGGGTCAGCAGTCATAAAAAAGTGCGTGAAGTAAATAAAGAGTCAAATTCTGATAGTGATTGTGAAACTGTTCACTGCAAGGAAGCTAAAGTATAAATAGCTTAAAATCTGAGTGGTTTGAAGTTATCATTATTGAGGACACCACAATAAAATGTAAGCTTGACACGGGTGCCGATGTCAGTATAATGCCTGTTAATTTATTTAACAAAATTAATAAAAATTTAAAATTAAAGCTACTGCCAACAAATATAAAACTTGAGTCGTTTGAGGGCAGCCAGGTTAGACCGTTAGGCATGATCAGTTTGCAGTGTAAATACAGAGACAATAAATGTCTAGAGAATTTTATAATTGTTGACTGTAAATCCATGCTGCTGGGTTTGCCTGGTTGTGTCAGCCTAAAGTTGATAAAAAGGGTGCATAATGTACAGGCAACTGTACCTGATGTCAATAAAGAAAATTTTATTCAAGAAAATGTTGAAGTATTTAAGGGGATTGGCAAGGTGCCTGGTGTTTTTGAAATTCCCACCAGATGTTCTTTAGATCCAATTTGTTATCCTTCGCCTAGAATCCCACACTCCATGTTGGAGCCGTTAAGAACTGAATTAGATAGACTGGAAAAGAGAGAAGCTATTGTAAAAGTAGAGAATATAAGTAACAAAGCATGTGTAAACAGAATTGTATTAGTTGAGCGGCCAAATAAGAAAATTAGATTATGTTTGGACCCATCTGACTTGAACAAAAAAATTGCAGAATTTTACTATCATGGTTGGCCAAAGTCTTTACCAGCTGAGCTCAAAATTTATGAAAAATTTAGAGATGACATGTACATGCAGGATGGTTTATTATTTGTAGGAAATAGGCTCATAGTACCTATGTCACTGAAGATCTATGTCCTTGATATTCTACATAAAGGTCATTGTGGTATTTCCAAATGTATCTCCAAAGCTAAGCCTTTATTTTATTGGCCAAATATGCGAACTGATATACATAACTATGTACAAAAATGTAGACCGTGTGAGAAGTATAGTTCCAAAAACTATAATGAACCATTGTTACCCCATAAAATACCTAAAGAACGCTATACTAAAGTAGGCTGTGATATACTAGACTTTAATGGAAAATGCTTTTTAGTGATTATTGACTACTTCTCACACTGGATAGAGCTTTTGCCACTGAGAGACAAGTCTACTAAATCTGTAATTAGTGCCATGCAAGAAGCCTTTACTCGTTTTGGTTATCCGGTAGAGCTAATTGCTGATAATGTACCATTTTCTTCATATGAATGTAAATGCTACTTTAAATCTAAAGATATTGTTTTGTCAACCTCAACCCCAAGATACCCTAAGAGTAACGGTTTGGCAGAAAAAGCAGTGCACATCTGCAAACAGATTTTAAAAAAATGTAAAGAGGATGGCTCTGATTATAGAGAAGGTATATTGCACTATAATAACACACCACTGTCTGGTCTAGATATAACACCCTCACAGAGGTTAAACAGCAGGAGGTTAAGAATATTACCCTGTAATAGTGATGTACTAAGACCTAAAGTGCAGAATGATGCATTTAATAAACTAGTTTTAAGACAATCTTTGTATAAGAATACTTTTGATAAGACAGCAAGAATGAAGGTCACAGATTATGTGCCTGGAGACAATGTAGTTTTTAGGGAAGGAAAGATGTGGAATAAAGCTAAGATCATATGTAAGTCCAAGGAGCCTCGCTCCTACATTATAATGAAACAAAATGATTGTAAGCCCTTAAGGCGCAATTAGGGTTTCCGATTTCTCGAGGTTTTTTAGTTCTCGGGTGTCGAGAGTTCTCGAGCCTGATTTCTCGGGTCTTCTCGGGTTGTCGAGAAAAAAGTAAATTTTTGTCTAGATTTTTTATTTAAATAATAAAAAGAGTCTTTAATTTAATTGTGTTTATTTTAAATGATAAAATCAACATAATTTGAAACAAAAAACTAATTCTTAATAAAAAATCAGCTCAAAACAAATATACTAACTAAAAACAATCATATTTTTTCTTCTCACCATAACTAATCTCACTAATTTTTAATAAAAAACAAAATCTCTGTTAACAATCAGCTTAAAACAAACATTTTTAACTAAAAACAATCATAAATTTTCTCATCATAACTAAAAGTCACTCACTAATCTCACTGTGTGGGTGATATGGTATGCATCACAATTTTTGGCAGTTTTAATGTAATTAAATAATAGGTATCTGCTATTAATACGAAAAAAATAACTGTCTTTAAGCCTACTTATTAATTCTTATAAAATATGCCTTAAGATAAACTAAAGCATTAATAGATTTATCAGACAGGCGGCTTCTAATCTTACTGACCACATTTCCCGATATGGAAAATACCCTTTCATTTTCTGTTGAAGTCGGCTTGACTGAAATTAATGCCTTGTATAGTGTTTCCAGATTAGGAGTCCTCTTGCCTGTTTTTTCAAATAGCAAAAACTCTTTTTTTATTATTGATTTTGAAAGCACCACAGCATTAGTTGATTCATCATTTTTCGAAACACCTTTTATTGCTCTCTCTAATTGAGCTGCAAAGCTGTCTTGTTCAGGTTCTGATTCGCTTACGCCTGCTTCAACAACTTCTGAATTATTTTCTGTCAAAGGTTCTGTAGTAGTGGGAACAGTGGGGTATAGGCGATTGAATAAGTCTTCAGCATATCCAATTAAAAATGTCTTGCTATTATCGATAAAATAATCACTCTTTTTGTGCATAAAATTATCGGGGCTGTTTAGGTAGCGTAGCAGCGATATTAGAGGTGTATTCCGACGATCTGATATTTTCATTTTAAGAGATTCTACTAATTGAAGAGCCAAAGGGTGGTCGATATTTTGTAATTGTTTTAGCAACACGTCTATTATAGCCTCTGCAGTTAGTAAATTGGCACCTTGTCTGCTCAATGCTTCTACTGCAAGTTTCGTTGGCGTCAATATCAACAGCAATTTTTGTAGTACACAAATATTTTCCTCCTTCCATTTAAATGAGCTATCTAAATCAATCAAGGCTTTTTTAATGGAATTTTTTAACTTCAAGAAACGCTCAATCATTGTTAGCTTTGAATTCCACCTAGTTCTGACATCCTGTAATAAGGCTAGTTCTGCCCCGAATTCAGTCTTCACATGTTTTTGTAGTGTGATATTTCTGAGAGGACTCTTTCTGAAAAATCTTATGATCGAACGGGTCTCATTCAGGACTTTATTTATGTCGTCATCAGGTTGCAATATAGATTCTTCATCAGATTCGTCGTCGATATCAGTGCTGGCTTCATCAGAGCTGCTGTGTTCATCGTCGCTAACAGGTGTGTTTCTTCTAGCAACTGTAGTTTCTGGTTTTTTTTTACAAAAGGTATCAAGAATAGCCAAATGGATGGCATGGTTTACACAGAGGACCATCTCACAGGGGCTCTCTCTGCCAAATTTTTTCATAACATTTGGCCCGTCGCTGGTTACGGCCAAGACGTAATGCTCGAAGTTTACCCCAAAGTATTTCAAACGCTCCTCTACTATTTCTCTAACCTCTGCGGCACCGCATTTTCCGGGTATGTAAACTAGCCCCAAATTGTAAACTTTTGCCTCTGCTGTATGGACACAGACGCTAAAATATCGTCTGTTTCGTATGCTTGTCCACTCGTCAATTGTCACACTTAGCCGGTTTCCTGATGTGCAAATCTGAGAAAGCTCTTTTATCATCTCTTTCTCCTTTTCATCATAAAACTTCAATATTAGGTTCATTACTTCGGTTTGGGTCTTTGGGAGTTTATACCCCTTGGCAACAAGTGATTCACGGATAAATTCACTTTTAGTAATGCCTCTTATAGTAAAACCGTCTTGGGCAGAAAGTTTAGCTAAAATTTCACCTAACGATTTTCTGGGTTGAACGTCAAATTTCAGTGTCTGCTGTACGTGCATAGTTTCAAAAGCACTTCTAGATTTTTTTGGTGCCGTCACCCCGGAACTGGACGAGCTGGTAGATCCGTCTTCTGTGTTCATTTGAGCCTCGGTGGATCTTACATCAATTTTGTGTACATGAGCTAAATGCCTCACTAGTCCGCTTGTGTTTGATCCTTTACAGGATATGGTTTTAGGACATTTTAGACATTGCGAATTTGAGGCGTCCTTATTTTTTTTGAAATATTTCCAAACTTTGGAAGTTTCCATTTTGGTCCATCAGTTGTAAAATCTATAACAAACAGTTCAAGGATTAGTAAGTATTTTAGTACCTACAAAATAACTGACGCAACAGTGGGGAGGCCTATGCCCAGCAGTGGGTTGATGTGGTTAGGTTAGGCTGATGACGGGCGAAGCCGTGGACGGAAAGCTAGTTTTAAATAAATAATAACAAAACTTACCTGTTTGTTCTGCAATTCTATTACTCGTACGTTACTAAATAAGTACACTATGCTGGCTTTATGATCCGATTTTCAATCCGAAGTAATCCGAACACGGCGGGAGTTGAAACACGAATGAACGAAACACAACTGGGGCCGCGCGGGCGCTTGCGTTTGTCGGCGAAAACAAAGGATACCGACAGACACGAGCCGCGCTGTCAAAGGATGCCGCCGATTGCCGCCGCCACCTCGCATTTACAAAGAAAGCTAAGCGTAAAAATGTTTATTTAAATTTCTCGATGTCTCGACTTTTCTCGAGCTGAATTTCCCGGGAACGAGACCAACCGATTTCCCGGGAATTCCCGGGACGAGAATTCCCGGGAACAAACCCTAGGCGCAATACATCACAAATGAAGAAATCATTTACTACAGTGAATGATAATGCTAACCTAATGATTGATGTTGATGATTACAATGAGACAGTGGATAGGAAAAACAAAACTCATGTAACTGAACAGAGTTTCCCCACAAATATTAATGTACCCTATATGACTAGAAGTGGTAGAACTGTTAAACCTAGACAAGTCCTAGATATTTAGCCGTGTTCCAATTCTAGGGAGGGAGGTGTTGTAATGTGATGTATGTCACATCACTACTTTTATACACTCTATGCTACTGTCTAGATTATCTATGATCTTATGTCATTCACATTGGAAGTACATAATAAAAGTGTATTATTATAATGTTTCTTTTATTTAACTAAATTAGAGATACAACAGTACTGAATGCACAGAGTGCCGTAGGCTCGTCGCGTATATTCCATCCACAAGCCACTCAAATAAAAAGATGGGCAGTAAGCCTTAAAGAGCGTTATCTTTACTTCTTCCGTACATCGAGCGAATCTGAGGGCGAACAAACATATTGCTTCTCATCGCTAATGCCCTACACTACCTCTTTGTTTCCTCGTCGTCCCTGAGGTCGCTTGTCACAATATAACCCAAATACTTGAACCTGTCAACCAGATTTAAAGCTATCCTATTATAAACTATGGGGCACATGGGTGGGCTGATATTTATATGCTTTAGATATGAGTATTTCGCTCTTTTTAGAATAGTGTAGTACAGACCACATAGTCCTCAGCGAGTTAATCGAGGGGCTTAGCAACATTATGTTGTCTGCGGTCTATATAACTTATATTCTTGTTTTCGGTTTAAAAAGTTGTCCTTGAAGTTTTATGGTATCAAATAACCTATTTTAGGAAATTATTATGTATTGAGCTATTTTAGTAAAATGTTTTCAAGAGAGCTATGAATAGGATTTTGCAAGGTCGGCGGCGCGCCCGCAAACCCCCTGGTGTTGCAGGTGTCCATGGGCGGCGATAACATTTACCATCACGTGGGACCGCTTGCTCGTCCGCCCACTAGTGTATATAAAAAAAAAAATTAAAAGATCTAGATTTTTTGGCGGGAACCCGAGTAGTTTTATTATTTACTGTGTTTAAAAAAATAGTTATGCCAGTGTCAAAATAAAATGATAGAAAAAAATAACAAAATGCTACGTCTCTTTTTGTTCTATGTTGATAAAAAAGGATACATCATATTATTTAGATTGTTAAAAGGTAATATTGGCACATTTGGAAACTGACCCTAAAATATGGGATGTTTGCTCTTTGACAATCTAAATTAAGCTGTATCTCTTTTTGCCCCATAAAGGTACAACGAGAGACATTATAGATTTAGATTGTCAAAAACCGAATTTTTTACGTCTTGGAAAGCAGTACTGTCTTATCCACTCGTTTGCGGGCTTGGACAAAATTGTCCCAAGTGATAGCCTATGATATCTTTCGAAAATTTCATGCACAACTTTTCAGTGTTTTTTAAAAAGAGATCGACGTGTATTCAACTCCATAGACATCGGGGGGATTTTTCGCCAGCTGTCATTGGTTAGCTGTCACTTGGGACGATTTTGTCCCAGCCCGCAAATGAACGGCTAAATCTTACAACGTTGAATGTGAAATATTAAGTGACTAATATTGGATTTCCGTGTTCTTAATATCTTAGGAAAATAAGTCATTTGCGTTATTACAATACAACTTTCAGTTTAGAGACAATTAACAACATACTTAGTGGTTTCACTTCAATTAGGTAATGAATGTCAATTAATAACGGTCGAATAATAACGATCTTTAGGAATATTACTTTGTTGAGTAATGTGCTAGGTACATTACACCAGATAGTATTTACAATTATTCGTATTTGATTTTGCCAAATTTCATTAAAATCGGTTTAGTAGTTTAGTCGTGAAGGAGTAACAAACAGACACACCTTCGGATAATATTAGTTTGGATAAATAAAGATTTTCTGATTTTGTACATTTTAATTTAGCTAAGTTTAATGAAATAGTATTTTTTTTTTGTTTCATTTTATTTTATGAATATATTTTTTTATTCATATTGTGGTTTTATTTATTAACCGGGGAATGCCCGTTGCTTCATCTATAATCATTATATCTATAATAAAACACCCGTTCATTAAGTGCATTCTGTTATGTTCTTTGTCTGTATATAGTGTTTGAAAGGTGCTTTACGATTGTATAACAAAACAAGTTCGTAGTGGTACTGTTTTTATTTTAATAAGTCGTTGCATTTTGCTTGCAAATATCAACAAATTAGTTTTAACCGAAAATTCTCTTGTGGCGTCGAGAGCCGACCTCTTTGGTCGAGCTCTAATTTGATTTATTTAATTGTTTTTAAGAGTGTTCTTTTTATAAGTTTTACTTTTGTTATTTTTGATATGTCCTGTCAACAATTTAGTAATACATACTCATGTCACCAGGCTAAAAGGAAGTTCCTACCATATTAATTTACAATGTTTTAATTTTAATGTATGTTGTTTTATCAAGCTTTTTCCCAACGCTACAAACGCATGTATGGTTGAGGGACGACACCGTTCGTTCAATTTGGAGGAATGCTCTCCAATTATTGGTGACCCCGACGTGATGATGAGCAGCAGGAGAGTTTCCTCCTAATTGAGAGCTTCCTCCGACAGGAGAGCTTCCTCTAACTGGAGAGCTTCCTCCAAACTCTTTTTATTTTTGTTTGTATTGTATCAGTTAGGATCAATAACTGGCGCTTCAACGGCAAACTTGTGTAAATATTTATCTTAGAATGAAATAAACAACGTTTCGTATGGGTTAGAGCATTTAATAAAGAGAGACACGTGTTTTTCAACTCCGTACTCAATGGGCTATATATACCTCACCCGCAGTCCTCGGCTAAATCACATTCGCCGCATTTATAATATTAGTGTGCACCAGAACTAATTCCTCGCTTATCCTTGGAAGCGATAACGACACACTCGACTCTTTGTTTACATTTTGTCACAGCATTTTTTGTTGGCAACGTAAGAATTTGTGTTATACTTCATTTGAAAGAGAATAAAATTTCCTAATTTATGATATTTGATGATATTAAAAATAAAAAGGAAAGGAAAATAATCACCACGATAAAAATCAATTGTAAATGAATATTTCTTTTCTCGTACGTTATAATTTCTTGGAAATTTAAGTATTTTTCGAACATCTTGCAATAATGTACCAACTTTATTTACATCCATCAAATGTATATTTAATAGGGCTTCTAATAATACCTATATTTCAGTATTGGGTGATGTAGTTCAATCACAATTATTATTTGTTTGAACGCATAAGTTCACGATTAGTGAAATTTTAAATTTCGAACGTCTCTGCCTAAAACGAAGCTCAAATAGGTTGGTTGGTACGTCATCTGTCATCGTGAATGAGTGGTTATGTCAAAATTAGGGATGTCAGTAATTGAAATATCGATATGGATATCGATATTTATGTCGGTGGCAGGTAAATATCGATAACTGATATATCGACCGTTCCAAAGCAATATTATCGATGTTTTTGGTATTTCTTTAAATTATTCCATAAAAAGTAGTAAAATCAAACTTAAATTACAATGAAAGAAGATTTATTTAAAAAAGAGACATTTCCTAACATGTTATGTCAACGGAACCTAAAAATAGTAATTGAGACAATCTTTTCCCAAGTAGTCGATTCCTGTTCTGTGTGACTGTAGCTCCTGCCTTCGAGAAGAGACGTTCGGCTGGCACCGATGTGGCGACGATGGGAAGATGGCTCATAGCTATTTTAAACAGGTTAGGGTATGAACCTTGCATCTCGAGCCATATGTTCAACACATTCGTTTTCAGAGTGCTCACTGGAGCTGAAAGATATAATGCCAACTCGTCGTCACCATCAGTTTTTCTTCTCTTTATTTGGGTATGTGCCAACGATTTATGGTGCTTCCAAAAATCAAAATCCTTGTTTTCTTCGTCTTCAGATGATGTGGATAACACCGAAGCCGCTTGCTTGTTTTCAACTATCATTTTTCGTACTTTCGACATAGCCTTGGCACATGCATCAGACTTTTTGAAATGTAAGTTTTTGAATCGTGGATCTAATCTAACAAATCTAACTGCCAATAATGATGGAAATTCAAGTTGTCCAAACCGCTTTTCTATTTCTTGCAAGATATTCATCTACAAATCGGCCGCAATCGAAGAAGTGATTTTAATTTCATTGTACTGATCTATGGCACAACTGACCATAGGCACTACTTTGGAAACAGTGATATATTGCTCCGCGGATGCTTCTCTGGTCACAGCCTCGAGTGGTCGCATGATATGGATCATATCTTTGATACTTGCAAGCTCAACTGCTGTCAGCGTTGTAGGTGCATCAATTTTACCAAAAATCACTTCGCTTATATAAGATGCAAGTTCAATAAACCTGGTTAGCATAATACAATGAGTTCCGGAGCGTTTTCACGTCTAAAATGACTTTTAAAGTTTTTCCTTCTGATACTTTATTTTCCAACTGTTATATTTTTAAATCACCTGAGGCATCTACTCTTTTTTTAATGTATTTTATTATGGTCCTTGCATGGTCAATAACACTGCTCAACCCTTGAGTTTTCTTTATGGCATCCTCGGCAATCAAATTTATCATATGAGCAAAACATGGTATATGTTTGCCTGTCCCAAATGTGTCTCTGATAGCTTTGACCATGTTGGCATCAGAATCTGTCACGATGGCGACTACTTTTTCAAACTCAATGCCTCAATTCGTTAAGATCTCTGACAACTGTTGGCCAATATAAACCCCAGTATGACTTTCACTTAACTCGAATACACCAATCTGTTGTATCTCTAATTTAGTTAAATAAAAGAAACATTATAATAATACATTTTTATTATGTACTTCCAATGTGAATGACATAAGATCATAGATAATCTAGACAGTAGCATAGAGTGTATAAAAGTAGTGATGTGACATACATCACATTACAACACCTCCCTCCCTAGAATTGGAACACGGCTAAATATCTAGGACTTGTCTAGGTTTAACAGTTCTACCACTTCTAGTCATATAGGGTACATTAATATTTGTGGGGAAACTCTGTTCAGTTACATGAGTTTTGTTTTTCCTATCCACTGTCTCATTGTAATCATCAACATCAATCATTAGGTTAGCATTATCATTCACTGTAGTAAATGATTTCTTCATTTGTGATGTATTGCGCCTTAAGGGCTTACAATCATTTTGTTTCATTATAATGTAGGAGCGAGGCTCCTTGGACTTACATATGATCTTAGCTTTATTCCACATCTTTCCTTCCCTAAAAACTACATTGTCTCCAGGCACATAATCTGTGACCTTCATTCTTGCTGTCTTATCAAAAGTATTCTTATACAAAGATTGTCTTAAAACTAGTTTATTAAATGCATCATTCTGCACTTTAGGTCTTAGTACATCACTATTACAGGGTAATATTCTTAACCTCCTGCTGTTTAACATCTGTGAGGGTGTTATATCTAGACCAGACAGTGGTGTGTTATTATAGTGCAATATACCTTCTCTATAATCAGAGCCATCCTCTTTACATTTTTTTAAAATCTGTTTGCAGATGTGCACTGCTTTTTCTGCCAAACCGTTACTCTTAGGGTATCTTGGGGTTGAGGTTGACAAAACAATATCTTTAGATTTAAAGTAGCATTTACATTCATATGAAGAAAATGGTACATTATCAGCAATTAGCTCTACCGGATAACCAAAACGAGTAAAGGCTTCTTGCATGGCACTAATTACAGATTTAGTAGACTTGTCTCTCAGTGGCAAAAGCTCTATCCAGTGTGAGAAGTAGTCAATAATCACTAAAAAGCATTTTCCATTAAAGTCTAGTATATCACAGCCTACTTTAGTATAGCGTTCTTTAGGTATTTTATGGGGTAACAATGGTTCATTATAGTTTTTGGAACTATACTTCTCACACGGTCTACATTTTTGTACATAGTTATGTATATCAGTTCGCATATTTGGCCAATAAAATAAAGGCTTAGCTTTGGAGATACATTTGGAAATACCACAATGACCTTTATGTAGAATATCAAGGACATAGATCTTCAGTGACATAGGTACTATGAGCCTATTTCCTACAAATAATAAACCATCCTGCATGTACATGTCATCTCTAAATTTTTCATAAATTTTGAGCTCAGCTGGTAAAGACTTTGGCCAACCATGATAGTAAAATTCTGCAATTTTTTTTGTTCAAGTCAGATGGGTCCAAACATAATCTAATTTTCTTATTTGGCCGCTCAACTAATACAATTCTGTTTACACATGCTTTGTTACTTATATTCTCTACTTTTACAATAGCTTCTCTCTTTTCCAGTCTATCTAATTCAGTTCTTAACGGCTCCAACATGGAGTGTGGGATTCTAGGCGAAGGATAACAAATTGGATCTAAAGAACATCTGGTGGGAATTTCAAAAACACCAGGCACCTTGCCAATCCCCTTAAATACTTCAACATTTTCTTGAATAAAATTTTCTTTATTGACATCAGGTACAGTTGCCTGTACATTATGCACCCTTTTTATCAACTTTAGGCTGACACAACCAGGCAAACCCAGCAGCATGGATTTACAGTCAACAATTATAAAATTCTCTAGACATTTATTGTCTCTGTATTTACACTGCAAACTGATCATGCCTAACGGTCTAACCTGGCTGCCCTCAAACGACTCAAGTTTTATATTTGTTGGCAGTAGCTTTAATTTTAAATTTTTATTAATTTTGTTAAATAAATTAACAAGCATTATACTGACATCGGCACCCGTGTCAAGCTTACATTTTATTGTGGTGTCCTCAATAATGATAACTTCAAACCACTCAGATTTTAAGCTATTTATACTTTTAGCTTCCTTGCAGTGAACAGTTTCACAATCACTATCAGAATTTGACTCTTTATTTACTTCACGCACTTTTTTATGACTGCTGACCCTGCAACTCACTGCAAAATGATTTAACAAGCCACATTTCACACACTTTTTACCAAATGCGGGACATGAACGTGGACCATGCTCCGTTTGGCACCTCTTGCACTTGAATATATTAGAAGGTTTCTTATTGATTCTTGCGGCTTCAATGGACACAGGATTCATCGCTGATACTTGTCTTGACGCCTGCTCTTTGGTCTGGCAAAATTTTATTGCCTTATCTAGTGTAAGCTCATCAACTCTGAGTAAGGCTTCCTGTGTTCGTTTGTCATAGACAGTTTGAACTATGTGATCCCTCATCAGTTCGGTTTCCATAGTTTTATATTCACACGATTTTATCAAATGTCTGCAGTCCGTCATATATGCATCAAACGGTTCGCCCTCTTGTTGTTTGCGTTCATTAAATTTGAAGCGCTCGAAAACAATATTTGTTCGAGGATTTATATGCACTGTGATTGCACTGACAACATTTTCATAGGTCAACTCGGTTTCAGCGATAGGGATTGTTGACACGACTCTAGCGGCTTCCGGCCCCATCATGTTTCGCAACAAGGATAATTTTACCGCATCTGGGCTTTTATTTTTACCCGTAACGACCAAGTAATCTTCAAAACTGCACAACCAGAACTTCCATTCTGAAGCTGCATTTTCTCTTGAAATATCTAAGTTTGGTGGCAGTTTAACCGAGACATTTTCTAATTGGGATGCACATTTGCCGGCGTCCATCTTGATATTTTGATCTTGATTTTCGTAAAAATTTTTTTGTTGCAAACTTGTAAACTTAAGTTTGTGTCGAAACTTTATAAAATTCACGGTTCAATGTTTAGTTTGGGATGCACATTTGCCGGCGTCCATCTTGATATTTTGATCTTGATTTTCGTAAAAATTTTTTTGTTGCAAACTTGTAAACTTAAGTTTGTGTCGAAACTTTATAAAATTCACGGTTCAATGTTTAGTTTTATCGGCTGCGCCATGTTGTATCTCTAATTTAGTTAAATAAAAGAAACATTATAATAATACATTTTTATTATGTACTTCCAATGTGAATGACATAAGATCATAGATAATCTAGACAGTAGCATAGAGTGTATAAAAGTAGTGATGTGACATACATCACATTACAACAAATCATTAATGATTGCAACTAGTTTTTCACTATAAAATGAATCGTAACGCCCAGATAACTCGTGTTACTTATAGTCTCAGTCCAGATATTCGTAGTGGTACAAAAATGCTTAATATCTTTTAGTTTCTTCTTCAATATGACAGAGATTTTATCGTATTTTTCATCAATTTGTCCTTTGATTGTTTCTCGCGATGGTACTTTATATAAAGGCGCCACTTGTTTCATTAAATGTCTGAAACCTTTTCCTTCAACTAAGTTGAATGGTCTGTTATCAACACAGATGAAATATGCAATTGCAGCAGTTATGCGATTATATTTTGAACCACCCTTAGAATATTGAAATACGCTGTCAAAAGCTTTATTAATTTTTTGCGTACCACCAGATGAATCTACGTTAAACTTCGGCTTTTCGTTAGATGCGTTTGATGTACTTGCAACTGCATCATTTTGCTTATCGAGAATCTTACCGAAATTATTTTCTGTTGATGTTGACTGTGATAGTGTGATTAGGTGATTGTCGAGGGTACTGAAAAAACAAATCTAAAGTATAAGATATCAATTCATCGATATCTGTTATCAATGTACATTCATTCGGTACAACACTAGTACAAACAAAAACTAATCTAAAAATTTACAACTGGCTCACATAATGTAAATTTAAACTTAACAGGCAGTTCAGTTTCAGTATTACCTATTAATTTCGAGGCACAAATTGACTAAAACAAAACTAAATTACCTTTGTGATGGAGATGGACCATAGGTTTTATGATGTTTCAAGTGAGCGGCTAGATTAGATGTATTGCCTTAAGTTTTAACATGTTTGTTACACATATTGCAGACAGCTCTATTCGGCTCTTTTTTTAAATAGGTCCACAGCTTGCTTTTCTTCATATTTCTCGAAATTTCCAAATGAGTTTACAGTTTTATTTACACTCAGTTTAAACACATCGAACGGTAGATAGAACTGAACCATAGATTATAACAAGAACAAACCAACGAACGGAATCATAGACAGATTACACAGACGGTATTACCATAGATCAGGGATTCCCAAACTATTTTGGGCAAGAGACCCCTTTTCCAAAATGATCTGATACCTCAGACCCCCATAGCCAAATTACTTTAAAAATCCTATCTCTAGTTTTTTTCCTATTGATACAAAATACTTAAGTTTGGTCTTACGGTCTTACTTACGGTTGGTTAAGTGAGTAAACTTGACATCATTTTCTCATCAAAATTTAACAAAATAAAAGACATAAAATTCAGTAAATATCAAGTGTAATTAATAATTATTAATACAAATTACGTAAAAATACTTAAGTAGGTAATTATTTTTTGAAAAAAACATTAAAATCGCAAAGTAAAGATAAAAAAATGAAAAATTCAGTGTGATGGATGAACCTGGTGACTTTCTACCAATCTAGCTAAATCCGGTTCAATATAAAGTTTTCGTTTATGTCGACCCCTGGGAAACCGATATCGACCCCTTGGGAATAAAATATGCTGAAACGGAAATTAGAATGAATTTATATCTTACCCAACTGGATATGGGATTCTTTCGATATTTCTTGTTTTTCGACATCGATATTATCGTATCGACAATTATAATATATCGATATAAATATCGATATTTTGGTGTCGATATTATCGGTTTTTCGATATATCATTGCAACCCTTTAGTCTAGTCAAAATACTTTTTCCTTCATTAAACACGTGTTTTCTTTGCATGTATTTAATATTTATTTCTAAAAGTATAAAATGCC
Organism: Sesia apiformis; assembly: GCA_914767545.1. Classification (NCBI taxonomy): domain Eukaryota; kingdom Metazoa; phylum Arthropoda; class Insecta; order Lepidoptera; family Sesiidae; genus Sesia; species Sesia apiformis. The sequence goes on from OU611958.1 coordinate 8,396,869, forward strand.
TGTAATACAAAGAGTAAAGTGTGTTATAAAATTTTTAAATGTTTGCTGTTATAATAGTAAGCTTGAGTTTTACTCGAACTTATAACATTTTGTGATTTTTAGGAAACCTACAACACGTAAAGGAAAAAAGGTTTTACTTTCCAGGGAGCCAAAACCTATTGAAGGACCAAAACAATGCATTTTTCTGCAAGGTCGCAGTCCTTCGGACAGAACTAGAACAATACTAAAAGATATTTATGATCTGAAGAAACCTGATGCAGCTTATCTCAGTCGTAAAAATGACTTCGTTCCTTTTGAAGACGCTAGCGTCATTGAAAAGTAAGTGTGGCTCTAGACTTTTCTACATCAATACTTTAGAATAAAAGAAAAAAATGAAACAGCGAATTACTTATAAAAAAGGGATATTTATTAAGGATTTCCATTGTAATAGGTACATTAATAAAAACTTAAACAATATAATGAAATATAGTATTTCATGATAAAATAATTGTATATTTTATATTCGAACTATGGTAAATTTTGAGCAACTAATTATATCACAGCATTTGTATCCTGTATCATTTTAAGTCAATGTGGCATTATCTGTGCAAAGGTACCTTATTGGCGTACAAAGGTACCTACCTTATTGGAGTATGTATTTATTGACATTGATTGAAATCTTCCAAAATTGTACTGTTTCAAGATTCCATTTCTTCGTTTTTTTATGCAATTTTATCAGCTCTTTCAGTATCCACTACAGGACATGGGCCTTCTCATGAATACCATGTTGGTCAAACGGGTTGGTGAGTCCACTCTTTCAGAGGTACTGTAGTTCCTCAGAGCTTATGGTGACAACTTTGTTATCTATATATTAAATATCAATTTACATTTATGACATTCTAAAAAAATGATTTCAATAGTTTCCATCTTTGGGAAACTAATAGATACTGACTATTTCAGATAATATCACAGATTAGGATTATTATAATTATGGTTATGAAATTACAATGTGATGAAAATGTGTAAATACCATATGTGCATGGCATTTTAATGTTACATGAAAAAATTTTTTTTTAATATAACAGTGTTACAGGTATTATTTTAATCTAAAACCTGTTAAGGTCAATACAATAGCTGTTGCACTTATAAAAAACACGATTTTTTTATATAAATAATTTTATATTGTCTTTGAAAAGTATTAGTGTGTCCCTTACACCAATTGAAATTTCCATGTGCAATATGTTTTTGGTTTGTTACTAATGACACCACCGGCGTGTCATTGTGGTGTCATTGGGAGTTCAGTGCAGTTGTTGGTGTAAAACATTTTTTTTATACCAACAACACCACTGATGGTGCCACGTGGGTTTCAATGGTGTCATTAATATTTATTATGGGTTTCATCAAATATTTATTACTAATGACAACATTGAATTACACCACTGCACACTAATAGTGTAGTTCAGAAACCAAATTCCCATTGACACCCTCAGTGGTGTGGTTCAGTAGTGTCATTAGTCAATTCCCAACGACACTACTAATAACAGCCATATATCTCATTGTAGGCTGTGTAACAAGAAAGAGGCCGCTTTATTTGGTGTTGGCTCTCACACTAAAAAGAGGCCACACAACATAATTTTGGGTAGAACATTTGACTATGGTATACTGGACATGATAGAGTTGGGCGCAGAGAATTACAAAGCGATGGCCGAGTTCCAGAACATCAAGGTGTTAGCAGGTCTCAAACCATGCTTATTGTTCAATGGACCTGCTTGGGACTTGAACCAAGACTTGAAGAGGTTGAAATCATTGTTCACAGACTTCTTCCATAGAGAAAAGGTACTTTGGCATATAGACTATTTATTGAAAATCCAACATCAATGTGAAACTTTGCATGTTTGTTACTCAATCATGTCGAAAGTGCTGAACTGAGTTTATTGAAACTTGGTAAATAGGTAGATTGTAATCCAGATTGACACATAGGTTACTATTTGCAAACAAATTCGTGGGCAAAAGCTAGTTATACAGTTATCACACTACTAATTAAATATTACATTTTGGCTATCTGGTATTCCAAACAAACATGAGGAGATGGTGAGTACAAAAAGAAACACACACTCACAGTTCATGTTGTAACCATTCTATGTTATATACATGTGTCATGTGGTTGGTCATTGTCTAAAATACGTAAATGACCGACCAGCATTATAATGGGATAGACTGTACTTAAAATTGATTTGTATCATGGCATATTTGACAATTTGAGAAGAAAACAAACTTATAGTGAAGTTTCTGAAATTTGTTAGAAAATTAAGTAGATGAGCTTGTCAATATATGAGGTGAGGATATATTGGGAGCTATAGCTATATGTATAGGTCACACATGGTTATAATCACAATATAGTAAATATAGTCCTTTTCTTAACTTCTAAACTCATCTCAATTATTTTTCAAAATATTTGGTTTTGGTCTGGTTTAGAATAGCACCAACCTCATCTTCCCATGGGTGTTGTAAAATGTAACTAAGGGATAACAAAGCCGCTCCCACAAATCCTGAGGAACTAAACCACCTCTAAAAGAGTGAACTCACCAATATGACAACTGATTTCAGGTGGAAAGCATCAGGTTGCAAGGTCTGGAGCATGTGCTAAGCTTCACGGCCACCGATGGTGGTGCTATCTACTTCAGATCATACAGAATTCTACTCAAGAAGAGTGGCCAGAGGACTCCTAGAATAGAATTGGAAGAAATTGGTAAGAATACTTACTATTTTAGACTTTATTTACTTAACTTTGATATATTAATTATGATTTATTGAATTGAAATAAATTAATAGTGCAGTTACCAGGGTTATCTCTGACATTTTTTTTAATTGTCATCTTGAAGAAAAAAATATAAATATTTTCTTTTCACTCTTTAGTGTACTTGTTTGTCTATTAATGTTATATAATTTTTTAAACTTATCTTTTTTATTTTACTTAACATTTCGATTGGGTTATACTAATTTTATCATTGTCTTAAACTGACTCATTACTACAATTGTGATCGGAATATGTAGTGACATTTTGGAATAACAAAAACATGGACATGGACAGTATCCATGATTTTGGGACCTTGAATTTATGAAAAACGTTATTTTTTTAAATTACTTTTTTTAAATACATGTACAATAAGAAGGAAGTACACTCCAATTGTGGATTGCAAATCGTGTTATTAAAAATTATGGAAATCCCAGGATTTTTAATTATCAATTAACAATTCTGATATTTTATGGGTATATCCCATATTAAGATAGCCATAAAAAATCCTGTAAAATGACACTACTTGTTCTGATTACTTTTCATTACATAATTGAAGTAAACCAGGTAAAAAAGTAAATATATGCAGAAGACACTTATATAATAAATTATGCCTATAAACCGCGAAAATTAAAAAAAAAACTATTTATTAATTTCAGGGCCTTCAATAGACTTCAAACTGAGAAGAACCATGTTGGCTGGAGATGACCTGTTCAAGGAAGCTTGCAGGATACCTAAAGAAGTGAAACTGGTTACCAAGAAGAACATTTCTAGAAATGCATTTGGCACAAAACTGGGACGCATTCACATGGGCAAGCAAGATATAGGCAGATTACAGACAAGAAAGATGAAAGGCCTCAAGAAGACTCCCGAAGAGAGAAAGCAAATGTTCTTGAAGAAGAAGAAGGCAAAACAAGCTGCGAAACAAGAGTAGTAATAAAACTACTATCAAAGAACTTGTTTTTTTAATAAATAGCCTTGTAAGTTGACTGACGTTGTCACTAACTATCAAATTCGTCAGCCATTTGTATCTATTTATATACATGTAATAAAATCGAAACAAAGCCTTACATTAAATACTATTTAAAAAAACTCATTGCAGTGTGAATTACTTAACTAATGACAGAACGAAAAACAACAATTTTTGAATTGTTATTAGTCTGAATTGTTATTTTTTGTCACGCCAAAATAACGACGCATTTTAATGAAACTTGGCATATTTATAATAACTTAGCTGTGTTTTTGATCCTATCTCGCAAAGAAACTCCGAGCATAGCCCTCTTCAAAACACGCTGAATGACATTGAATTTGTGGATCAGTCCTACCGTTAAGAGGCCACGTTTCGGTACCATACGTCATAACTGGCAGGACGCACTGACTGACAAACCTTATAATCGTCGGTTTTGGCAGTTATAACTGAACCTGGGGATTCTTCGTACCCCCTGCCCTACCGTTACACCATAGCCGCTTCAGTAGCCGTACTATTGTATCGCCGCCGGGCACTGGGGGGCGTCGTGTGATTTGCTTTTCCATGTGAGGTTTATGCCCTAATCACCATGCTGGGCAAGTGGGTTGGTGATCGTAGTGCTATGCCTATTGCACCTGTGATGCAGCTGCCCGTCACCCGTTTATGGTAATTGAGATCTAGCAAATGGAATGGTTAAACCGCCATTGATCGGTTGTCAAAGCTCCGTCTGTTATTCAACAGGGTGCGCCGCTTGCAGGAGGAAATGGCTTGGGTCCCGTGTGATGGTAATCGGAACCCCTTACACCCCATAGAACATAATTATACAAATCAGAAACGGTGAAATTGAGTGAAATTGAAATGGGTTTTAAACTAAACAGGCCAGTGTAGTGATTATGCTTGTTTATTTGACCTACCCCTCTAGCTTTCTCACCTAACTATACCTACCTGCGTAGTAGCATTAGCAGAATGTACCTACCTATTTCGATGTGGAGGTTTGACCATTAGTTTAGTGAGACGACCTTTAGAGGCGCTGTTAGAGAATAAACTGTCATAGTTTTATCCCATCTGCAGTTATTTGGACTAATCAGAACCTTTGGTCTTGTATTAACCATTTGTAGAGTTTCTATCTACCATTATTTATCTATCATTTCCATCTATGGTTTATACTATAAACTTTATAGCCATCCATTGCTGTATGAAAGAAAGGTTACTCTCGCTGGCGCCATTCCTCTGTGTCACACGCCAGTATGATACCGTTTGTTAAATCTGAAAATAAAATAACCTAGATTATTAATTTATTACGCACTTCCTAGTCTAACTTAACTCTATTTACAAAAAAAACTATTAGGTGTTTTCTTTATGGTACCTGTAATATAAGGGGTTAAAGTATGAAATTGCCGATTTGTACTGAAAAATTAAAACTCGTTTTTTTCTAAAATGTAACATATTTATTTAATCAAAATATTTACCCTCATTATCTATACATTGTTGCCATCTAATCGGAAGTTCATTTATGCCTTTGCGATAGAACTCTGGGGATGTAGATTCGACAAACTGTGTGAAAGCATTTTGTACTGCCTCTTGAGAAGAAATTTTTTTACCACGTAGAAAATTGTCCAAATCACGAAAAAAATGGTAGTCCGTTGGAGCAAGGTCTGATGAGTACGGAGGATGACGTATGGTTTCTAACTGCAGCTCCTGTAGAGTTACAACGGTTTCTCGTGCAGCGTGAGGTCTTGCGTTATCATGGAGCAATAATGGTGAAGATCGATTCACGAGTCGAGGCTGTTTCACTGCCAGTTTCGCCATCATTGTTCGAAGTTCGGCACAGTAGACATCTGCTGTTATTGCTTGACCAGACCTGAGAAAGCTATAGTGAATAACACTATGAATAGACCACCAAACAGTTACCATTACCTTTTTATTGATAAGCTTTGCCTTAGGCCTTAGGGCACTGTTGCGGCGTTTGACCTGGGGTCAACCATTGCATTTTTCGCTTTCGGTTATCGTAAAGAATCCACTTTTCGTCACATGTCACAATTCGAACCAATATTCCTTCATTTCTGTACCGATTCAACAAGGCAACGCAAGTTTCAACACGCGTTTCTTTGTGCAGATCAGTCCAATCATGAGGCACCCATTTTTCATATTTTTTTATCTTATTGATTTGATGCAAATGAGTCAATATTTTAGGTAAGGTAACGTTAAACCATGCCGCTAATTCCTGGGTAGTTTGACTCGGATCGGCTTCCACCATCTCCTTCAATTCAGCGTTATTCACCTGTGTTCGTTCTTCAAGTCGAAGTTTCCATTACGAAAGCGTTTAAACCAAAAACGCAAGGTTCGTTCATTAGCAGTCTCCTCTCCAAACGCAGCATTGATATTGCGAGCTGTTTCTGCCGCGTTAGTTCCGCGTCGGAGCTCATATTCAAAGATTACTCGGATTTTCGAAGTATCCATCTTTCCCGTCTAAGCTGAATAAAAAAAACAATTGAAAGTCGAAAATCGAATGTTGCACATTTTTTAAAACAAGAACCTCATAGATATCACGTGAAAAAAGTTTCACTCGAAAATCTCACACCATGAAGGTTTTATGTCAATTCAAAGTATCTATTACTATAAAACGGCAATTTCATACTTTAACCCCTATTATCTATGATTATAAACAAGCTTTGGGCCCACGCGGCCCAAAGTGAATAATGATTCACAACCCTATCGTAGTTACAAGCGGAGACCTGTAGTGAGACATTAGGTAAACTTTTCCTATGAACATTTTTCGAAGTAAATGAATCATGACACCTACGTTAGGTACATCAATTTTATCTATGTAAATTAGGTAAACATCCACATGCAAATGGAACTTACCCGTGTGATTTATAAATATAAGGCCCAGTGCACAGTTACATAGAATAAAAATGTGTTTTTATTGTATATAACTAACATTTTATAGATTAATGCATTTAGTATCTAGGTAAGTAGATCTAGGTACCTAGGTAATACCTACCTACTAAGTAAAATATCACTACTAAGCTAGCAAGTTGATTCGTAAAATAACACTAATAGATAAACCTACAGTTTATTATTTATTTATTTACACTTTACTGTTTTAACAAAAGGCAAATTTAATGTTAAATACAAATCAAATAAAAAAAATACCATAAGTATTATCTTAACTACAGCGTGAAATAAGCCTACGATCAATAACTTTTCCTTCCTCAACAACTTTCAAATTTTCAAAATGGAACCGATGCGACAGGGAAAATCCCTTCGCAGGAAAATGCCAATAATATGGAGTTTAGAATGGATTAGCTATCGGTTACTTATCTTTATTTTATATACCACGAGATTTTATTTATAGCTTTTGTAAATATGTATTCCAAAAAATAAATATCAAATATACAGGTAAATAAATAATTAATGACATTAGTAGCATTTGGTACACGATTGCCGTCGTACGTAATTAACTTATCATAAATTTTGATACCAATTTTATGTTTTTATATCAATTAAAAAGTACAGTAATTAACCTCGACTGGTTTTCTATACAAGGAGTGGGATTTTTTACACAGAATTTGGGAAAACCTGAACCATTTCGTAATGACATTAAAGTTTCTACCCGACCATTAACATTATATTTTTTCCACATAACAGAATCACATTATATTTTTTCCTTACACATTACATAACTATTTATACAAATGTTTTTCCGTATTCATCCAACTAAATTATTTTTACACTTACCTAATTCTCACATGGGGTACATTCCCGTATGTTTATTTGAACTCATTTATATTCTGGTCATTTATATGTGGTCATTTTAATCCTCTTATTTGTTCTCTATGAGCAGTAGGCAGATAAGGTGAATAGGTAGATATAACTGTGACGAGTTTCCAAAATAATCTTAACGGGGATTTTTGTAAAAATATTTACATAGGTAAATAGGTAGGTAGGTAGATACTTAAATATCTTTAGATCCTTTGCTCTAAAACCCGAAACAAACGATTTTTATTATATCATCGTTAGCAAGTTAAGTTTAAGAATTGTTGTCAGATTTTTTATGAATAAGGTTAAGTACCTAATATTATCTATTCTCAATTCTCATGAGATTGTGAGTTCTTCTTAACTGTCTTCTTAATGGACTTCTTAACGGATTTATAAAATTACTAGCTCGGCGGTGAAGGAAGAAATCGTGAGGGAATCCACATGGTCAAACATTAGAATTTGGAGCATACATGTGTCCAATCCGCACCAATCCACCTACCCACCAATCCGCACTGGGTCTGCTTGGTCGATTTAGTAGGGGAGGTCTGTGTCTGTGCCCTGCAGTGTAACGTTATAAGTTGATATCGAGTTTCTTTCACATTCAAACTTAGAATCTACTAGTACAATTTTAGGTTGCTTGTTCTTTCGTCTACAACGATCACATCCATCATGACCGATCATGGGTTAAATGGTTGATAGTCCATGGTGTTGGTTACAGTTAATTGACCGTTTGGTGTGGCCAGCTTTAGAATGTTGGTATATCTGATGTTAATAGACTTCGACACCGTTTCACCGATCACCATGAAAGTTGGCACATATATGTATTTTTTCATAGAAAAAGTTTTTATGCTATGGACTTTGTTGTAACTCACCACTAGATGGCGCTGCAGCACATCATCTTCTATACCATTCAACCGATCGCCATGAAAATTGGTATACATAGGTATTTGGACATGAGAATATTTTCGAACTATCTACTTTGTTGTAACTCGCCACTAGATAACGCTGCAGCACATCAACTTCTATACCGTTCAACCGATTGCAAAAAATAATATACACGGGCAGGACAACGTCTGCCGGGTTTTGCTAGTGCTATATAAAAATGATGGATTATATTAAAAATAAATAAAAATCAGAGCCCAACTCCTGCTAAAGTCATTTGTCTGCTGTAAATGAGAAGGGTCAGTGTTATCTCAATAATTCATTAGTCATTATTATGATCATTTGATGATTTATGTATTTAAATTTTCCTCAATTAAGTAAATAGTAAAAATGACAACTATTCATAAGTACCTAAGTGGTAAAAGTAGGTATAGGATTTTTATGGCGAATGGCGATGCCGACTGCGCGCTTCCTACTGGTTAAAACAGCATCTCCAAGAAGTTCTTCCAATTTTTTTAATGATATACAAACCCCGGTGACAAGGGCATACCAATTCAAATCTAAAAAAATAATAAAATTACATACCTACGTTGGATATTAAATATATTATAAAATTTAAAATGAAACTAACTTTAACTTTAGTGAATGAATTGTGACTTTACTGACTTTATAGTGACTACTTTAATTGTCTTCTTAATTCTTTATTAATCCTCATCGCTTTTCATTTTTTATCTGTAGCGATTTGTCCGTATAAATTTATTCCATAAAGTAATAAATAGCATTTACTACATAACATTTTCTTAAGTTTGTTTTTTAAAATACTAATTCTTTCTAAAAATACAGTTTTATTATTTTAATTATTTATTTCTAGTATTAATATTTGTTGACATTTTATATTTGTATAAACACATCACAAAACCGAATGTCGATTTGTCTGTTATGTAATTCAAAATATTTTATTCTACATTAATTTCGTGTACCTATACAATTTATGTATATATTTTTGTGTAGGGGGAGAGTGCATGCTGCATTTCCACAGTCGCTGGGCACACTCGACTGGCAATCTGGCGACAGTATCCACTTACCATCAGGTGGACTGTATGGTCGTCTGCCGCCTTTTGTCTATAAAAGAAAATATAAAATCTAAACAGATATTGTGAGTACCAAACCCGTTTTCATTCTCTTCTCATTCAATCTCGTACCATTCCGTCCTGTTTTTTATTCATCGAAGGTGCATCCAGTCACCAGTCTCATACCGTGTCGTCCAATGTCCCTCATGTTTTAAAACCACTTTTGTTGTAGCACCTCGCTTTCAGAGCATACCTCTTAAGATCTCGGAGAGTATCGGGATCCTTGGTGTCGACATCTCCAGCAAATTTTCTTTCTTTCCAAGTATGTCTTTTTCGGTCACGTAAAGCATCATTAATTCACGTAAAAATCAATATACACGGGTTTTAAGGGTCGCTGAATGCAAATTTCATGCTATAATGATTGTATAATATGATATTTGCAAAATTGTTGCAAAAATGTTTTGCAAATTTGATTTTTTTTTAATTTTTTTTGTTAATTTTAATTTTGAATAACAACTTAACTTGGGTTCTTAAATATTGATACGAAATACGCAAATTATGGAATCTGCGACTTTTCAAAAAAATCAATTTATTTTTTGTGAAATAGTAAAATCGTACTTAATTGCCACGAGTATGTGTTAATTGATAACTATAATAATTAGTAATAATTTCCACATATACCTTAAATTGTTCAGTTGGAAAGATGCAAAACAATCAAACATACTTTTTACGTAAAACTATATGCTTTAAAAATAGTTATGACCGTACATATATAATTTTTACAAAAAACGTATATCTTACAAGACTTTAATAGGAGCAATGCAATGTTTTATAGATATGTCGGTAAAGGAATTCAAAATGTAATAGCAAGTGTGGATATTTAAAGGAATTGAGGTTAAAACAGTAAAAAATAAATTGCATACTAGAAAATTAAATTTTATTATTACACTATCATAAGTTCACTATATCAAAATCACTATAACTATAACTGTTCACTATAACACTATAACTGTCAAAAATTGAGAGCATGTGCATACTATCCATTTTTTTATTACTTTAGACTTTAGACCATCCCGAACTGGAAAAAAATTTTGAACACGAAAAGCTCGGAGGATGCCAAAAAGAAAAATCAACCTAAAGGAACCCAAATTTAAAATTTTTCTTAAAACTTTTTAAAAAAACTTCCTTAAAACTTTTTAAAAAATTTTTCTTAAAACTTTTTAAAAATTTTCAAAAAATTCTCACGTATTCTTTGGCAACTAATAGTAATAATTCAACTAATAGCTGAAACTTGGCTGTTTATTTAATTTTTTTAGTAATACGCAACACTAATTTTTCGTTAAAAAATGATTTATCGAGAACTTAAAACATTTTTAAATATGATATCAAGCAGCATTATGTGTTAACATAGTTTTTAAATGTATTTGAGGAAAAGAAATGTTATTGGTGTTAATAACTTCAAAATGCAGTGATTTAAACAATGCCCGCAACGACCAATTACGCGAATTTCGCGTAATTATAGCAAAACTTACATCTGTGCGTGTCTGTAAAAATTTCAAAAAATTTCTTGTGTCTAACAATACTACCTACAACTTGCGAAAAGTTTTTTATAGTTACGGACAACTACCTGTGACTTTTTCATGACTTTAACCGAGAAAACCCGGGAAATGGTCGTCATTTTGTATTTAAATTTAGAAAATTTGGCAACTTAACTATGAATTTTGATTTTTTGATCTGGAGATGATTCCATTTTGCAAAATTGAAATCCATGCAGTAGTCACTTGTGTACAGATCTCCAAAGTGAACGTGCGCAGGCCGCTCGAACTGGAATACAGTGCGGTATGCAGGATTCACAGTGCCTTCGGTTTCTGCTGCTCCAGGGTCCACTCTTGCCAACCATACCACCTAAAAGCCCTAAGTAGTATTTTTTTTTCTCCCTATGTCCACTTTTCCCCATATAGCGGCCCTACTGCGCGATGCTCTTCCAATCCCACCACACACACAACATCACCTTATTTCGCGTTAATCCGGGTTTCGCCACAGTCTGTAGAGCTTGGCCGCACTTAGACCATGATCTTCTCCGCACATTCTTGTCGTAAGTGATCCACTTCTCATCACCAGTGATCAATCTTTTCAAAAATGGTTCCGTTTTAATAGAGAATCGCAAACGAGTATACGGTTCATTAGGTTTCTTTCAGTGAGCTCGTGTGGTACCCAAATATCGAGCTTTTTTGTGAATCCAGACTTTTTCAAATGAGTCAAAACTGTTTTGTGGTCAATGCCCAGTTCATCAGCAATGCCGTAACTACTTATATGCCGACCTTGCTGCACTTTTTCACAAATGGCATCAACTTTATCGGTAACAAGGCGACCGGAGCGAACTGCATCTTTAACATTAAGATTTCCTGACTGAAAACGCTTAAACCAACTTTGTACTACTCTTACTGACCATAAACGTCACAAATTTTTTTCGCGGCTTGTGTCGCATCTTTCCCTTTTTTGTAATAAAATTTTAAAATGTATCGAATTTCTTCGTTTGATGATTTATTCATTTTCTTGAACAGAAAAACAATTGAAAAATGGCGGGAAACAGTTTTTTTTTTTAATGTTACCTTTTTAATGGTATCATAACGAGCCAGGTACAAACAGTTCAATCAAAGATATTGGATCACAACTTCATACATGCAAAATACGAAAAGACTTTCTCCCCGACCTATTATTTTTGAATTTGATTCCTACTTTGAGAATGTAAGTAGGTATATGTACCTATATGTGAATATTTTGTTTGTTTTACTTTTTTCTATGAATTCATTAAATTATTTTTTAACCGCAATCAAGAAAACCGCATTTTTGTATTATTAACACCGCAGTTTAGTTTTAGTGTTGTGTAGTTCTGTGGTCGTGTGTTAGGCTGTCACATGATATGAATTTTATTTAAGCAAGTCACTACCTACCTACATTTAGTGTAGGTAGGTATGTAATTTTAACATATGCATGTGACTGTTTTGTATTATATTATATTTTGAGTTTTCTGTATTGTAACTCAAAGCTACATATATCTGCGATCCTTTTTCTATATAATCTGGCGGTTGACTGGTAGAAAAGTATTATGGCAAGTCCGCATGGCAAGTGTTACAAATGTACGTATCACTTGTTCAATAAAGTTTAAATACATAATATAATAATAGGAGTATATACAGTACCTGCGTTATTACCTCAGTCACAATTCTTTTTCTCAAGGTAGAAATTGCTATAAACTAATAAGACCGCCTGATTGTATTCTCTTCTTAGAAACATAAAACCGGAACCAGACCATTGTCGTCCACTGCTGAACATGAACATTGTCTTGTGCATTGAGGGCTGTAAATATGACCTTAATAAGCCGCGCTGGTCAGGCGGGTAGGCGAGTCCACTTTTTTAGACATGGTGTAGTTCCTCAGCGCTTGTGCTAGCCAATTTGTTATCCCTTAGTCGCTTTTTATAACACCTATGGGAAGAGATGCGACTACTTCTGACAACATTGTCCCTTACTTTTGTCATAATTTAACATTTATAAGAGTAACATTTGCCATAATGTAAGAGTTTAATAAATAAATGAAATTAAATAATGCCATTCTTACAGTACCTACCTACTTAATGGCCAACAACTAGGATTCCTTGTGCCGCGTGGGTTCAGAGACATATACAAACCCACCACCCAGAGTCGAACAAACATTTGTCTTTAAATATCCGACTGGAAATCGAACTCGGGACCTGTCGCACAGCAGCAAGGGGCACTACTAACTGGGCTAATCGGTTCTCATGGTTGAGTTTGAGTGCAAATGTACGCTTGCAGTGAGGAATCACATAACATTTACTCTGGTAAATTCTAATACTGGTTATATTCTAGTATTTGTAGTGGAAAAAAAAACAAAGCAAATGTACGTACCCACAAATGAGGAGAAATAGGATTATAAATTATAAAGGAAGTTGAGGAAAAATTTTAAATCTAAATATCGAAAACTTGCTTCTTCTTAAGTACAAAATGACGCACATCAGTAATATGTTTGTGAAATCATTAATTTTCGTGAATTTTCAGAAGTCGGCACAAGTAATAATAATAAACTGAAATATTATAATATATTTAATAATTAATATTAATAATATAGAGATACTCTAATATTAACAACCGAAGTATTCTCTCCTTCAGTTTCGAAAGTCGTTTACTGTAACTTGTTGAGCATGTTAAATAAAAAGTTGTGAACCTATACTACTAGATACCTACTTTCTAGATAGATTTCTCCCCTACCTACTTTGTACCCAAGACGCCACATCTAAATTATTTGGCTAACTAATAAAGTTCTATGTATTACATTAAAGTCTTACATTTTAATACAGAAGAAAGTAAAGAAAATTGTTAAACCTCAAACAGACCAAAATATCGTCCTAGTACTAGATAAGTCTAACTATTTAGAGTCCAAGTTTTTAATTTGTTCCCATTTCCATAAAAAAGTTACAATTTTATATATATGTATTATACTATATATTCAGTGTAGTCACCTACGGAAACCCTCAAGGTTTATATGTAGGTCGTTCTTATTCCATATATTCACGAAGTAAGATTTAAGCCTACCACAGACTTTTTTATTATTATCATCGCTGGTGTATAGGTCCTGTAGTTCAATTGGCAGTTCGTTAGGTGTGGAAATTCCGGTGTATTTCCGTGATCTCGTTCCATATACGTAATTATAATTAGGTTTCTCGAATGTTAATAAATTAACGTCGAATATACCCGGAGACTAGGGTATAACACTTGTGAACAAAACTAATAATTATGTAACAGATGCGATGGTTACATCATATTAGTAACTATTACCTACATGTTTTCATTACTTGGGATGTGAATAATAAACCGCAAACTGTCGTTAAGAGATTCATAAATGAATGAAACAATATTGTTGTAAGCGGTTTTGCTAATACCTAAATGGCTCTTTATTAAAACTTTAATCAGTTTTACAGGTTCAATGCTTCGCATATAATATAACATATAGGCATTCGGTAGAGTATAGTTTTTTTATGGTATACAAGTAGACGGATAGTAGGAGAGGGAGCATTAGAGGCTACTGTCGGCCAGGGCATGTGCGATAATATGTTAACATCGCTTTCCAAGTCAAAAATCCAAAAACCTTTCCCTCTTTTGTATGCCGCAAAAACAACCCAAAAATCGGGTAAAAACGCAAAAACCGTTTTTATTTATGTTAAGCGTATATTTAAAAGTCTATATACCAAATTTCAAATCTCTAACTTAAAAAAAGGTGTTTAATTCTGTGTAGATTTTTTTTCCCTTTTTTTCGGTCTCTTTCACATATGAAAGAGGTAAAAACGTACCTAATGTTAAAAAAAACGCCGAAATACGCATTTAATTAGGTACTTTAAACAAAGTACTAAGTCTAGTGAAATCCATTGAATTAAAATAGGCAAGTAGCAACAAGTTGACCGATAGAATGAATTTAGGGAATGAAGGTAAAATGAGTTAAAGAAGCGGATTTGTTTCCTTCTTTCGTTTAGTTCTTTGTTCGCTCAAATATTATACGAGTATTTTACTCCCCATCCAAGCCCATCCTTCACAACCCTGCATTCTGAAATCTCCAAAGGCAGCGCATCCCGGGACGTGCTAATGTTAGTTATTTTGGACTGACGTTAGCATATAGGTACTCGTATGGGTAACCCGGATGTCACAGGCCGACAGTATCCACTTACCGCCAGGCGGAATATCACTTTATTTGCCACTTTTTTTTTTTATTATCAACCATGTTCTGAAATCGGGTCCTTTGCTCGGGTGTTCCATGAAAAGCTACAAAAGCGTGTCACATTAAAATACATAATATATAGTAAGTACTGAAACAAATATATATTTAGTAAGTACTGAAACCACATTAAAAGTGCTACATAAAGCCACATTGCAATATATATATTTATTTATTTATATTAGGTAGGTACATATAACAGTAGGTATACATATCACAGTATTCATATAACAAACTTTTTTTGACTCTTGGTCAAAAAATATATCCAAATCTTTTACTTTGCTATTTAAAATATTATGATCAGAAAACATTTATCTATAGGAGATTTACTACCCACATTAGTTCTACACACAGACGCTTTAATAAAAATTAAATGTGGTTTTCTAGGATGTTTGTAAGGAACACTTAATGTAATCTTCTCAATTACATATAAGTATTTTTTTATAGGCTTTCTCCTTCGCTTCATGGGGCAGTGAGCCATCGAGTTTCCGCAGTGGTGGGAGAGACGACTGACAGAAGTTAACCTCAGCAGCCTTGGCGAGTGACCAGAAATCTTGGCTTCCAGAAGTATAGCTTGCTAGTCGATCGCCAATTCTACGGATGTGCTCATTCCTTGCCCTGACAGTGATCCTCTTACTGCACCTCGAGGCAGTATTAAATTTCTTCCTCAAGTCGGTGGTATTCGAATCTTTAGATACCTGTGCTTTGGCTCAGACCCGCCAAAGGCTCAGGTCGTATCTCAGCTGTGGCACCTGTATAGGTAAGCGTAGACTCTAGTGGAACCTCCGTAGTCAATACGCGCCCAGAGAATCGACAGGTCCCCGTCTTCAAAATGGCTGAGGCGTCGGCAACAGATATCCTCCCGGACGTGCAGCCCCAGCATACCCCAGCAAGTCGCACAAAACAGTGCTCCAGTTTGTAACGGGGGTAATGAAGATATGATGTATCGGCCGGGCAGGATATCTGTGTCTCCGTCAAGAAAAGTAGAGCCGGCTTTGCCGTCTCAAGGTGGTAGTGGACGGCTTCGATGTTACTATGCATCCCTCTGATGTTGCAAAATCTCACTTGTAGCCTGGAACTTACGGGATGGGCAGCTGAGTGAACATTATACCTTTTCTTTTTCTTGGCCATTGTATAGTGAGCCATTGGAGAGAGAGATGGTTGCATGTGGATCAAAGGACAAAGCACGGAGCAGAGAAAAACCAGGCCACAAAGGTTGTGTAACTTGCTGGTTCGAGGTACGGAAGTGCTAATTCGTCTTTAGCTTTATTAGTCTTATTTTATTTAACTTTGAACTGATTAATAAATTAAACCGGAATGAAACATACGCCATATAAAATATAAGTATAAGTACATAACATATAAGTGGTATCATTATATAATTGTTTTTGTTTTTAATAAGGACATACCTAATAAAGAGGTATTACATTTAAAATAGGCTATAATTGTGACAGTAATATGTGCGGAGTATTTCTCATTTAAATACCTAAATTACATAGTAAAAAACAAGTAGCATTTGTACAAATTCCGGTATTGAAAATTAATATTTATACAATTCAATTTATTTATTTTCATTTATTCATTAATGTACATGTAAAGTGCCTACTTAAATTCACACTTGTAACTCCTGTATTTTCATTATTGTAGGTGGATATGTCTTCTACCTATACAGTTTTTATACATTTCTATCTAAATTCTATTCTATTTCTATTCTATGTTTCAAGAATATTTGGAAAAAGAAAATGGTTATGATCGTATCTCATATCCTAGTGATATATCATATATGTTTAGTGATCTTGTATTGTATATTCACGTCTTCGAAACTAATTAAAATAACTTAAAATTAGTTGATCGTAGTACGATTAGGACTAAAGATATGTGGTTCTCGTTTAAAGAAATCTTCAATTAATTATGTATTGTCAACTGTAGATTTTGATACTAGCTGGTAATATTTCATATAAAATTCCCACCTAAATGTGGAATCATTTCTACACTTTCCTCCCATACCTATCCTCAGAGAATATTTAAGTGGTCAAATGTTCTGTGTCTACCCTGCAATCCCAGACTGAAAAAAAAATCTTTTAGGCTGTTATGTGACGGTGGATTTGTTATATGTATAGAAAAAACGTACCGATAAATTTGACTTACAGATGATTTTCATGTTAAAACTTTTGTTAGCAAACAGGTAATAAATGGAGAACATAAATAAGCAAGAATTTTGTAGGCGTTTCTAAGCGGCATTAAAGTTGTTTTAAATTAATGGGTGTCTTACTGTGATGTACTTGCGCGGAGCAAAGCGGTAGGCTTATCCTGTTCATAAATTTGAAAATACGTTACGAAAGCTTTACATTGAAGGCAATTATTGCTTTGCCAACTTAAATGTTAAAGGAGTACCTATAATAAAAGCAATTCATTCGATATCAATCAACCGGTATTGAATGGTATCAGGGATTAATATTAGAATTACCATACGAACGAATCCATATCGCAATTGTCGCACAAATCTCGCATATCGATCTATTAGGTAGGTACCTATAGACACCTATAATCATACGATTAACAATCATACCTAATCATACGATTGATTGATTGATTATAACTTCTACCACCGTATGTATGTAATTAATAGAAACTGGTAATACTCTGGTGTAGAACTTGTTGAGACGAAGAAAACAATGTATATAACTACTTACATACTGTATCTAGTGAATATGCAAAAACTTGTCAGTCATATAATTGAACAAGCGAATAATAATATTCTAAATAAAATTTACATTTTTAAATTGATAAGTAGGATTGTAAGCTAATTAAAAATTGAAACGATGAATATTTACATAGGCACTTACCACCAAACCGTACTGGTTTCCCTGTTAAAGGACCTTTATATGTTTTGAGATTGATTTAGCTACGGGTGATGATGAATTTTAATTAAACTTAGGAAGTACAATGAGAGTTTATATCCTAATCAACAAGTGGGATACTTTTATCCCGAACGGTTGCCGCTGGAAACATTATGAAGTTCGTGGGAGTGACGTCACGGGGAAATTAGTACCGTCACCCTTATTCCACCTGGTGGTAAGTGGATACTGTCGCCCATGAACAGCCGGGATACATGCCAACATCAGTCCAGAATGACAACCACTGGCAAACCTCCAGGTGCATTGCCTATTTTTGGAGATTTAGGAATGAATTTGAAGAAAGGGCGGGGAAAATAGGGAGGGACAAGTTAATATAGGCTGGGATGGGAATGAGCTCTGGGATATCTCACTTAGTACCGAAACACGTACATACATTGAAGCAATAAGATGAAATGGGAAATGCAGTACCTACCTTTTTCGGTAATCATTTGTGAGACAAGGGTAACTTGGTCAGTGGAGCGCGCTCAGTGGCTGTGCAATTATAGGGGGCTCCCTTCCCCTCACGGAATTGTTAATAACAACACCTAAAGTTTACGCGAATAAAGTGATGGGCACAGCTATTGTTAACCTGTGTTATTAGCCTTTCTAAGGTGTTTGTTTCATTTACGTTACCACTTGGTACCTAAGTAGGTTAGTATAGAATCAATACAATTTATTATAATATAATTGTCGATTGAATTCGTGCTTTTTACGGAGTGCGGCAGACACGTCCCATCAATTAAAATGGAGTATTGAAGTTTACGATGAAATAATTGGGTATTTAATAAAGTTAATTGTCGCTTAAAGTGCAAATGATTCGGAAGGCCAGACGTTTCGTGTTCGTGAGGAATTTAAAATTTAGAAATATGAAGACACAATAGTGTTTTAGATTTCATTTTACAAAATGAAGGTAGCAAACGAGCAGGTAGTCCCGATGGTAAGTGGATTCTGCCACATATGGACATCCGGATATATGTATCCAACATCAATCAAGAATGGCGTACGTTGACAAGCCACCGCATGCGCTATGTAGGTACCGCTTGAGATTTAGAATAAGTAGATTTGGAATAAGGTTTGGATAGGATAGGGAATAGGAAGAATGGCGGGATGAGGAGGATAACGGATTTTTCTCGCATCCCTTTACTCTCCCTATTCTTCCTCAGGGGATGGGATGAGATGAGGGAGTAGAGAGTATGGGATAGCCGTATTCCTTTATCTCATTATGTTATCTACTTGATAGGATGCTAAAGGTAGCTTGATAGTATGATCATTTCCTATCCTAACAGGAAATGGGCTCTGGCATGTCTTACTCACATAACACGTTGGTACGTATCACGTCAGTTTTCTGTGTGTCCTAGTCTGCTGTGGGATTGAGCTGTTACGTCCTTTATGTAACATTCGTACATTAGGAACGAATACTTATAAAGTATTCGTTCCTTAACATTGGGCTACGTTATATTGTTGAAACGTTTGTATGT
Organism: Sesia apiformis; assembly: GCA_914767545.1. Lineage (NCBI taxonomy): Eukaryota > Metazoa > Arthropoda > Insecta > Lepidoptera > Sesiidae > Sesia > Sesia apiformis. The sequence continues at coordinate 8,416,484 of OU611958.1, forward strand.
ATATGTTATAAACATTATGGAACATTTTAAATACTACTAGTAAAATTTGGAAACTGAGAATTATTTATAAATATTACTCAATATTAACAAACATTTATATTTATAAATGGTCCAACGTTGAGAGGGATCGATATTTTTTTTTGAAATTTCTTTGATAGCATCACCTTTGAAAAATATTTAAACTAATTAAAAGCTGTTACGTGTTCACATAGCTGAAATCAAACTTACAATGTTGTCATAGTAAAGGCACGAAGAGTACCTATAGTTCAAAGTATTAAGAAATATATACATATAAATTAGAGATGGACGGAAATTCGTTTTACATTCGGTAATGCCGAAGTTCGTCAGTTTTTACCGAACTTCGGTATTTGGCCGAATTATGGTCCATGAGAATAGTGCCGAACATTCCGTAGCATGAACTAACATTATTGACTAGACTAGTAGCCTACCTTGCCGGTATTCTGCCAGCTAAAATGACTAAGGTATTCTACAATTCATATGAAGATGACACATACACCAGTTTCCCTTCACCAGTTTTTGGACACAGCTATGCATTAATGAAAACCCGATCAAAATCCGTTGTGTTGTTTTTACGTGATGCGTTAACAAACAGACAAACATACAGGTATAATTTTTAAAAACTTCTGTTTTGGGTTCTGTAGCTTCTAAAAAACCCGTTGATTTCTTTTTTAAATTAACTCAGTGTACACTTAACTTTTTCACTGTTTTATTATATGTATACATAGATTAAGTAAATTTACCTTTTATATTCTAAATCGGGTCTGAACAATATATAATATATAGATAATATAATATATAGATAGGATAAATATATATAAAATCTGTACAAAACGCGAAAGTTTAAAAAGTAAATTTATTGCTCATAATTAATTGTTATATTTTATTTTTTTCAAATTTTTTCTAAAAATAATACCGCTTATGTATAAAAAATTACCCATTCTTATAACAGTGATAGGTGTTTTTTCTATTTATATGTGGCAATGGTGCAATTAGTACATTCTGCCAGCAGTTTTCTTCTCAATAAACAATTTTAAAGTCTAAAACGTATTTTGTCAATGTCTTCGCCCGTCGAAGTAAATCAGGAGTCGTTCAATAAACCGACCGCCCAAAGTTGGGCCGAATTTCGGCTTCGGCATATGTTTTAACCGAATATTGAATATTCAGTCGAACTTGACATTCGGCAGAGTCCGCATTCGGTCCATCACCAATATAAATGTCATAAATATATACTCATAAATTAATTTCACGCTCTACCATCACAATCAATGCGTCATTAATAAAATCATAGCATAAAATGAGTTAATAATACCTAGCATCACATTTTTTGTAATAAAATGTTTAATATTCATAATGATTCTAATGTTTATAAGCAATAAATTAAAGTAAAGATTAAAATTGAAGTTTTGTAGGTCTATAATTATTATTCGGAGGATCGCACATCCGCGACATACCAGTGATCCGCGCCGGTTTATCACAGCTAGTAGTTGCCTTTTATAATTCAAAAGAATAACGTTTCATTTAGATTAATTTTTAATTTTGCAAACGTAACGAAATTTAATTTTCCAACATTATTTTAGCAGTGGTATACATTATTGTAAACAGACAATCGAAGTGCTTATAACTTCCCGAATTTTCTACTCTAGTGCCAGTGAAACATTTAAAAATATTAAATTTTGTAGGGAATCTATAATTATGTTATTATCTGTCTAACTTGAAATTTTCTCATTTATTTCTAACTGGAAATGCTTATTGCTGTAGAAATTTAATTGAATGTCAGAAACTGTACTTAAAATATAATTACATGAATAATTTATTAAAGTTACTTTTAAACAATTATGTGAATCAGGTACAGAGTCAACAATTAAATATTTAGACCTTGATCACCAGACAATACTACAATTAAAGGCATTTTCTGTGCTTAGGCCAAATGCGAGGGCGACGTCTGCGGTGTGTTGTCCTCTCCGCGAGGTGTTGCGACTTGCCGCTGTACCCTTGACCGAGCGTCTCAGTCGCCGCGCGGCTCTCTCATGGCATCCTCGCGTCACTGCGTCAGTGGCATACCCGGCTGACACCACGGGGTATAAAGGCGATCCGCCCCTGCTCCCAGCACAGTCCAGAGCCGCACAGCCATGCGCTTCCTGCGGACACTCTGTGGCCGAAACACGCCGCACCACTTTCACACATACGTTCTCCCTAGTGTGCTTAGTGTATCAATTTCACTTTATTAAATAAATTATCGATTAATTGTGGATTAATTGTGGTGTTAGTGAAAGACAATAAACATGAAAACCAGGAGCGACATGCGAGATCCACAGCAGGCGGAGCTCCAGGAGCTGTTGCACAAGCCCAGCAACTTCTCACTGTTAGTTGAGCAAACGAAGCACGGAACAAGTATGTTTAAATTTCTTAGAGTTTTTCTTAAGTCATAATGTAGTAAAATATTATAATATAGAGTGACGTTTGAATAGCGGCATCCGTTCTGGTGAATTAAAATTGGACGTAACTCGTGAGCCGTGCATAACAATCCTTCATTATTTATCCCAAAATTAATATTGAATGGCGAACAGCACAGTATCTAGCTAGACAGTATCTCTAGTGATTAGAAAATTCATATAACTTTTGTTTTACACAATTGTACGTTAGTTACAAAATCCCTCATGCGTCCCTCATCCTCGATAGAGCGTAAGCGTCGTAAGAACATTTTTAATTGTTATCATCGGCTTATTGATGAGGTGTACAATACACGTAAATCTCTTCTTGCAACATTTTCCCACGTAATATTTTGGATGTGACTAAATTCAATAATTCACAATGAAAGCTAGCAATCCTTTGATAGATATCATATATTATCGTAGGTAATCCTTGAAATGTTTTAAGAATACGCGTACGCAACACATTCTCGTAGATACTCATAAGTATGTAGAGACTTGTAAACGGAGTGAATATAGTAAATACAGTAAGACGAACACGGTGCCTATAATCCGTTAGGTTTGAAACAGGACTCCCAGCAGGTGTTTAATGGCAGTTTTGCAAATGCGAGGGAAACCAGTTTTGATCACATTGATTAGGAAGAGTTTGTTGCTTAAATTAAAGAAACGTGCCTGAATATTCTTTATAAAATGTATGTAAATATATTTGATTACTCATGTTATGTAGGCATCATTTTTAAAGTATGATATTACTCATTATACCAACATCTTCTATTTTGTATTCTATAAGATAAAAATTGAAGGATTCAACTAGACTTAAGTTATATAATATTGTAAAATACAAAACACGGGTACCTAGAAAATATTTCGACATCGAAATTTCGTTAATTATTTAATTATTTTTAATATACACATCACTTACATAATATTATATTACACAGTATGTTTTAAATTCTTTCATTAAAATTTTTAGATTTTACACGTTAAAATCCTTATGTGCGATGCTAATGTGAACTACGAATGACAAAGCATTATAAAACTAGATCCTCAGATTTGATCACCAATATTTTTAACGAATAGGTTCAATCTCTAATAGCTTATAGCTATTCATGGTTTCAAATGATACCTAGTTGGCATCTGTCTTCAACAGAATTGTTAAATGTTTTGATAGGTATACCTAGGCAATTAAACATTTTCTACACCATAGGAGCGTTGCGAAAGAACAATAGAATTCGGCAGTCATATCCTACTAAACCGTTAATCATCGTGATTTATTTACAACTAGTTGATTTTATTTGCATGGTAACATTTAGTTCAAATTGCACGGGTATGTTACTAATCTGTACATGTATGTATATCGTATCGAAGTCTGTTGAATTCTTTGAATCCTTGAAAAGACTTCGACATTTACGTGTAGGAATTTTGTGTGTATTTTTCCCCGTGTTAAAATTACGCACTTTTAAATGCGAAAATAGCAAAGTAGGTACCTAACAAGATTTTATTATGATATGTTTATTAAACTGATATAATTTTTATGTTTTTGATGACACGATGATGAATAAAAGATGGAATGTTAAGAACATTGTAGAAAACAAATAAGGCTGCCAATTTAAGGTAGCGGTAGTTTAAGGTAGCGATTATAAGGTAGAGACCTACCTTATAATCGCATAACCACCAAAGTTTTAATCATCGAAGTTGTTATCGTTTATTGATCATGAAATGTGATAATGATATGTTGAATTTGTAACTTATATGTAGATCCGTATTATCTCTACGCAGATCATCCTTTACATCCAAGTATTTTCAAAGTTCGTAAATTCAACGAAAAGATAATATTTAAAAATAGCTGGAAATGTCCACAGGTAATCTTGGTGGTTTTACCATTAAAGTTGTTAGAACTTTACCTGCTTAATTTCCCTATAAGATACGAGTAACACAGGGAAAACTGTATAATACTCGTACCTAACGTAAAGGGGACGGAAAATTTGTCACAAGATACGAGTAACAAACATATAACAATTGTTATATGTTACCCTTTAGCTCTTCTTACTAGTTACATGTACGATTTAACAATACTGTTCTAATTACCGAGTTGCTGAGTTGGTGCCGATTCACACAACAATTAGTATTAATTTCTTTTTACTTTCCGCTTAATTTATTATTTCTAAAATCGCTCTTGCTCTTTTTTCTTTACTGTAATAAAAAAAATTAGAATCAAATAATAACCCTAATGTCATCTACCTAATATCTAATATAATATCTTAGATAATTATGTAATATTTATTTAAAATCTTGATTTTTTTTAAACTTTCGCTTTTTGTAACCGACTTTTCGGAATATGAATGCATTCGCTGCATCCCCACAGCCGCTGGGCGCACTCGACACCCCACGTTACCCCTCTCTCACAAGAGACTACTTTGAAATGTACTGCATTTCCCACTTTATCGTATTTCCCCAATGTACGTACGTGTTTCGGTAGTGAGTGAGATATGCCAGAGTCCATTCCCATCCCATCCTATCCCTCCCCATTTTCCCATCCCTTTCTCCCAATCAATTCCTTAATCTGCAAAGGTGGGCAGCGCATCCGGGAACATGCCAACATTTGTCATTCTGGACTGATGTTGGCATGTATCGCGGATGTCTATAGATGACAGTAACTTATCCACTTACCATCAGGTGGACTGTATGCTCGTCTGCCGCCTTTTATCCTATAAAAAAAAATACTCAGTTTTCAAACTATTACGAAATGAGGACTTAAATGCCTTAGGCTGCAGCTACACCAGTGAGTCTCTCGCCGACGATATCCTCGCCCGACCCATAAATTCAATAGTAAGTGATCGCCGAGCCGACATCATAATCATAATATATAGTTCAATAGTATCATAATAATATATAGTTCAATAGTATCATAATAATATATAGTTCAATAGTTTCATATAGTTACTATTAATTAATGGCTCGGGCGAGGATATCGCCGGCGAGACTCGCTCGTGGAGGCGATGACTTACACCGACATCACCCAGTCAATCTATGGGCTATGCAGGACATGAAGAGGTAGGGGAGTAAATAAACCTAATATAAAAACCTTCACATAATATCGCTAAGAAATTCTGTGATACACATAGGGACAGATACATTAAGAAAACATTGGCCATCGACTAATCCGGAAACACCGAACGCGTCATCCACGTCTATGGAATAAAGTAATAAAGTATCTCGTAATAAAGAATGCAATTAGAGGTACGGTAATTCATAGACGTGGATGACGCATTCAGACAGTTTCCGGATAGTCGATGTCCAGTGTTTTCGTAATGTATCTGTACTGACTCATATACGAATTAACTCGTATATTGCGTAACTTGCAGATTGTTTTTAGATAAATAAATCAACAACGCGACACTAAAACGATCTACACTAGGACATCCTGTGTTTGGATCCATTTACAGATACAAAGACGACCAAAAACCATCAACAATAACGAACAAATATTTGTCCTAAATGATCAAACCGAATCGAACACGCACCTTATTCACGACAGGCCCTTCCAACAGGGCTAATCGGTCGTCAGAGTAAATAATCGTACCGGCATTAGTTTTGAATAATAAATAGACAAAACACAGAAATAAAGGCTTTCACTTCACCTTCACCTCACAGAAGCTGCCATAGAATGTACTGCATTTCTCACTTTATCCTATTCCCCTAATGTACATATGTGTTTCAGTAATGATTGAGATATATCAGAGCCCTTTATTATCCCATCCTATCTTATGTGTCCGCGTTTTCCTAACCCTTTATCCAAATCCATTCCCAAATCTTCAAAGGTACAAGTAGACAGCGTATCTGGGGGCGTGCTAATGTTTGTCTATCTGGACTGACATTGACATGTATCGCAGATGTCCATGTACTACAGTATTCAGATGATCTGTTAGCATACTGTAAACTATCGCAGTTTGTGTGATTTTACAATTTTCAATATGTATATCTATTATTGTAAACCATTCAATTACCACCAAGTGGACCGTCTGCTAGTCCGCCGCCATCTTTCTATAAAAAAACCTTGTTGTAGGTTGTAGAGCGGAGGAGGAGGTATCTATTCTCGATCACATTCGTGAAATTGTGAATTCCAATCTGACTCAGAGTTGCTACTTAAGCACGGGATTTATCAATTACCGTTAGCTCGGCGGTAAAGGAAAACATCATGAGGAAACCCGCATAGCCGAAAATTGTATAATATCGACCAATCCGCATTCTATTTAGTTGAACTAAAATATTTTTTATCGACAATAATGTCGATAAAATTTAATGATAAACACGGTAATATGTATTTATTGTAGGTATTTATCGCATACATATTTTTTTGTATTATTTGACTTTAAGCGTCAAACTATATTTGATATTATTCATAATAAAAACCGTTAAGTGCGATAAACTCCGAACGGCTTCAAATGACTGCCTTTCATCCTTAAGTTTCAGCGTAGAGTCTATTCACTTATATTTTTTTGTGGTTCATTCCACAACTTTCGGGTTCGCGATATATATCTGTTACTCGGGTAGTATTGTTGAAAGGATTGTGGTAGGGCTTTTCACTAAATATGGTTTTTATTTGAGCTGTCTTTAACATATGCGGCTCCCGGGTGCAAAAAAAATTGAGTTGTTTGTGATAATGGATGATCAAAATTATCTGTCTCTACTTGTAACAATTTTCTTACAATACGGCATGTGTTCAATATGGCTGCTTTTTGTAATGATACAAGTATATGTGTATTTAGACAAACCTATTGCTTGTAGACTTTTAAATATTTGGGGGATCACTCCGGTCGTTGATACTATTATGGGGACAATTGTTACGCTGTTCATATTCCATACTCTTTTGATTTATTCTTGTAGTTCTGTATAGTTCCTGATTTTCTGTTATAGTGGGTTATATGTTGTTGGTATTTGGTACTGCAATGTCTATTATGTACATAGGTGTACAAGTATGAAATGCGGATTTGAGACAACAGAGGGAAGATGTAGAATTGCAAGCGTTATTGGACGAAGACGATTCACAAACACAAAAACAACTCGCAGAGCAATTGAACTTAGTCAACAAGCTGTTTCCAATCGCCTACGAGAGATGGGAAAGATTCAGAAGGTCGGCAGATGGGTACCACATGAGTTGAACGAGAGGCAAATGGAGAGGCGCAAAAACACATGTGAAATTTTGCTCGAACGATACAAAAGAAAGTCGTTCTTGCATCGTATCGTTACTGGGGATGAAAAGTGGATATATTTTGAGAATCCCAAGCGCAAAAAATCATGAGTAGACCCAGGCGCACCATCCACATCGACCGCAAGACCGAATCGCTTTGGCAGGAAGACGATGCTCTGTGTTTGGTGGGACCAGAAGGGTGTGATTTATTATGAGTTATTATCTTTGTTCGCGGTAAGGATTCAGAACTAATTCGGAACTAGTACTGAACTAATTTGGAATCGTAGTAGAGCGCATGCTCGGTTATAAACCGATTCGTGATTTTTATTTCCGCGAACGATTTCGGAACCAAACTGCGTACGATCTACTGTCATCGGCAGTGTTACCAACTCTCAAAAATATTTATCCCTAAAGCTTAAGTCAAAAACCCCCAAAATCGCCCCAATTACTTAGAAATCCCCCTAAAAAATATATAATAAAAGAAAAAATATAAATTACAAAAATGCAATTAAATTTCTTTACCTTTTAAATCTGGATCTGTTTCCCAAATCTACGTGTACTTCTGACTGTACATTTTTTTATTTTTAGTTTCTTTAGGCATCATTAACAAATTGCTTGTCGGCACAGCAGTACAAAAACAAAATCGAATTAAACAAGTAAACAATAATCAACGTACATATGTATTTCCAGTAAGCATAGGCACAATAACCACCAGTCACCACAGAGTAGTTGTAATATATTTGTACTAGATGTCGTTAAGTCGCTAGGTCAACAAATAAATATGATTAGCTATTATAGTTTGGATTGTCCCAGAGCCTATACTTTCACATAATATATGAAAAATATATATTCAAAAAAATATATGAAGAGTCAAAAAATCCCTAAAAATATAAAACCCCTAAAAAAAACCATTCCACTTATTTACCCCCTAAATTTGGGGGGGAAACCCCTAAGTTGGCAAGTATTTAAGTGGACCCACCAAAACACATTACTCTTATTAGAGTATTATATAAACTTATTTATATAAACAACAAACAAAACTAACTATATTTTATTTAACCCTTAATAAATTAATAAAATTTATATTTTATTTAACTATTTAACCAGTTTATTAGTTTCTAACCAACTGAATATAGCCGCAGCATGTATGTCAAATGTCGTTAGGTAAAAACTGCGCATGTCTGGAACTACGATTCTTGCCAAAGTTATAGAACTGATAGAACTGATTCTGAACCGATCCTGAATCGAGTTCGACGGTTCCGCGAACACAGAACTGTAACTAGAAATTCTGAATTGTCTGTTCCGCGAACGGCATTATTTGAACTGCGCATGCGTATAGTCCCGAATCAGTTCTGAATCCTTACCGCGAACGAAGCTATTAAAGCCTGGTGAAACGGTTAATACCAAACGCTACCAACAACAATTGATTGATTTGAACCGTTCGCTACGCGAAAAGCGACCAGAATATCGAAAAAGGCAAAACAAGGTAATTTTTCTCCATGACAATGCTCCATCACATACGGCAAAACTCGTTCGCGGCACGTTGGAAACACTCAGCTGGGAAGTGCTACCCCATGCGGCTTACTCACCAGACTTGGCTCCTTCCGACTACCACTTGTTTGCATCGATGGGTCACGCACTTGCTGAGCAGCGCTTTGGTTCGTACGAAGATGTGAAAAAATGGTTCGATGAATGGTTCGCGGCAAAAGGAGAAGATTTTTACTGGCGTGGTATCCACAAATTACCCGAAAGATGGGAAAAATGTGTAACTAGCAATGAAACATACTTTGAATAAACCACTTTTTATCATTCTTCCGAATTTTCAACTAGAATTTGGAAAAAAAAATCCGCATTTCATACGTGTACACCTGTATGTTTATTTGTTTTGTCTATTAAGGTAATATCTGGTCTATTGTGGTGTATGTCAGAATAGTACGGTTGAAATATAATTTATGAGTAGCATTTTTTTATGGTTCGTTAGATATTCTGTTTTTAATCATAATCTTTTGGCGATAATATTTTATAAGCTCGTTGATTATGTTTGGGTATAATCATTTTGTGTGACGGAAGTGCATGCTCTTGTTAGGTATATATTGTATTGTTTCTGGTTTGCTCCGGCATTTTCTGCAAAATTTTCTGCAAATTGTAGACTTCTGTCTTTTATTGTAATATTTTCTGTCGTTTTGGTGTTAATTACTTGATCTTGTATTACTATAATAAAACCCTCAGTTTCTGGAAATAGTCCTGCGGTTTCGAGCTGCTTGTTGAAAGCTTCTTTGTCAACATATGTTTGATTTAAGTCACTAGGGAAGCGCCCATGTAGTTTCTTCGCCTTCAAATTACTATATATTTTTTTCTGAATATATTTATTTAGTGATAGTAACTTGTCTATTTCTACTATTATGCTATGTAACTGACTAGTGGATTCGAAATGGTCTATAAAGCGCTGTTGATTAGAGCCCAAATATTTGTAAATTTCCTGACTGTCCATAGTAATCATTTCTCGTTGATCATGTATTGTTTAATTACCTTCAACAATGCTCCCCTTTCCAATGTTAAGTCCACGACACTTATTTAATCCTAAATCCATTCTCACGTCTGATGAGAAACTGTTAGCGATATACTTATATTATCTACATATATCAGTCATTTTGTTGGCATACAATTTAAGTTCATCCATATAGAGTAAATGAGTTATCTGACATAATGTTTTTGTATTAGAAGTAATATTAAATTCCATATGAGATCATGTGATAATGATTTTGAGGCCAGACAAAACCATAGAGGACTTAGAGTCTCCTTGAAATATCCCACTTTTAATAGGAATTTCGTCTGTCTCTATGCCTGTGGTGTCAGTCCATAGTTTAAGAGATGTTCTCCAGCATAAAAAAACGTGTGCGGTCAGGGGACCCTTGTCAGGAACGAAGATCCTCACGCATTTTTTTTTAAACTACGAATGTAATTCGAAATAAAATCTGTATAGTTCATGTATTTTTTTTTATTTTGTATCATATTTTCAATGCAAATAATTTAAAATAAGGAATCAAATCAAAAATCAAAAATTTAGGCCATAGATACAACCGGTCACGCACTAGTCTGCACTTATTCTGCTTGAGTCTCGCTCCCGATACTCGCACGCACACACACACAGAGAAAGAAAAAAGCGTATGGAGGGGGTAAAAATCTTACGTGACGTTACATTTTCTCTCGAATCATACCTACCGCAAGCCGCGTAAAGGAACTTCGTTCCAAAAATACTATATTTTTAAGAAATTTTACATATATGGGTTGACTTTGACGGCCATGGTTGATAACCAAGAATGAGGGATACTATCGAACGCTTTTTTATAGTCAATATATTATGTAACAAACAGATTCTTCCTACTTTATTGTACTTGTTTTGAATGGCTGTATGACGCCGTCTGCAACCTTTTTGTTCTTCAGCTAAAATATTATGATCCTCTATGTATCTACTAATTCTGCTACTTATACATTTATATGATTTTATATAGAGTTGGGAGGCAAGTAATATATACATACGCAGTATAGTAAGTAAGTCTATACTGCGATGGATCCTGCATTCGACTACTTTTTGGTAACATGAATGTTATACCTTTGGGTAAGAAATCTAGGAGGATTGTTTCACCTTTAATTACCGACCCTTCAGACCTTTCACTTTTTCTCCTGTTTTCCTTTTTTCGAACTGAAATCCCCGACAACTCAAGAGTAGACAACTCTTGGTTTTTTAAAAATCTTATTTAAATTCATGAATCAGAACTGAGACTTATTGAACTGACACTTATTAGCTTAGTGTCCATGGCATTACCCACGTGCGTATATAAAAATTCCATGGAATATTTTACGTTTACGTATATTTACGTTTACGTGTTTACGTTTTTAATGTTTATATTATGGCCTCAGTGTCGCCCCTGTATGTCATTTATTTTGTTTGTAAACTAATAATTGTACAATTTTTAAATATCTATCTATCTAATATTACAAAATTTTGACAGCGTCATTAACGCGAAATTCTGTGGTTCTGTTGTATTCTGTAGATAACTACGGTGTATTATGGTTATAACTTTAGTTGTCTGGGGTATGCTGTGAATGCTGTGATCCCTCACCCCCACAATAGTTATGTCATTGCTACTTATCTAAATAGAAAATGAAATATCCGAAAGGACCGTTTCTATAAACTTTTAACCGAATTCATACATTTCATGTAGGTAGACATCGACTTACGCGTACTGAAGTAATATAAATACCTACAAATAGTAATTCATATTTCATGTTTGACGACCGATTAGCTTAGTTGCTGTCTTTTCCTGCTGTCTAGGTGGTGTGTTTGTCTTTATATGTGGTCTGTATGTCTTTATATGTTATATGTGGTTTATATGTCTGAGTCCACGACACAGGAATCCCAGTGTGAGCCCATTTGGTTATTACTATTATTATTATTTAATGCATTTAAGGAGAACAGAGAGGAGGGACGTGGGTTCAAAATCCTGATCGTAAACCAGAATTTAACGTCCTTTTATCTTCTTAGAGACTTGCTAGACCAGTTATGGAAACAGTCCCAACCACTTGAGTATGTCAGTCATAATGAAAACTAAAAATATAAAATTTAGAGTAACATAGCAGAATTTGTAAAATATAGTAAGTAGGGAAAAGGTTATTTGAAACAAATAAATAGTCACGAGTTACCTAAATAAAGCTGATATGATCGGAAATTCATGTTGTACGCGGCCCTCACTAAATACTTACTACAGTTACCGCGAAGTTGGAAGAATGAGCCATGGCTAAACAAATTACTACCGTAAAGGTAACTAACTTATTGGTTCGCATATTATTATAGTTTCTTTTTATTCTATATTACTTTATATATTTATTGTTATTTATTTGTAAATAGGACTAAGTTACACCAGAATAAAGATTGACTCTGTAAAATGTTTCTGTAAAGTATTTGCACTAACAAACCTTAAAGTAAGGTCTCATATCAGAGATATAGTATTAATTTTTAATTGTTAGATTGGGTATGATGACTTATATGTATGTGAGTGAGTTACTTAGGTACAGACCGCATAAATAATAATCTTTCTGACTATAGCTATATTGTTATTGAAAAAATCCCGATGGCACGCAGCACTTAGATAGGCACTTTTCTTACTTTTCGTTTTTTTTCTAAAACGTATGAAACTACAAAGTTTCATACGTTTTAGAAAAAATAAATATACAAAAATTTTAGAGCTTCAAAAGCTAATCCAACTATATATCCTTTATAGATCTATCGATCGATATCAGGATATAACCTCCCAAAGTAGAGCATAGCTGCCCTTGAATCGTAGTAGGTAAGATACTATTAACCATATTGATTGAAAAGTTTTTTTTATAATTATACTTTTATTTCTCGAATCACGAATCACACAATCTTGATATTGCAAAGAAACGAGACATATTAAATACAAAATTATTAATGTTCTGCTGATATCGAAGTAATATTAAACTTAAAAACTGTAAAACTTATATTACTGCGTTTAACTTAAACGCCTCTCTGTCCTACGTGATGGCAGATACGTCTCTTAGATACCAGGAGGACCACACTACGAGGACCTAGTACGAATTGATTAATTACACACGCCCCAAATTTTCTTTTTAATTCTCGGGTTTCGGTTAATTCACCGCACGTCATGTTAATAATAACAAAATCCGTAAATAAATACACTCAATGATGTGAATCAAAACATACTTCTAGGCTATTAACATTCAATCTACTGCTAAACCGTAAATATATTATGAATGGGATTAAATTTATGTACGAGTCGCGTAATACGCAGGTACTAAGTACTACATGATTGTAGCATTGAGACGTCTATTTTTGTTATTCGTTGCACAGAATCAACTCTTTAGTTTAAAATAATGTCGTCGGTTTTGGCTACATTGGAAGCCCAAGCGGAATTCGCATTCGCGATGAGATGTTATGCATACCTAATACGAGTAGGTATATCTAAACATCCACAGATTTGTGTATTAACATTGAACGCCTTTGAACGATATTATTCTAAGCATAACCTGTATCGTTATTTTAAGTGTAATTCTATGCAAATTTGTTATGTCATAGGTAAATGATCAGAAAATTAAATAATTGTTTTTAGAAGAAATAACAGTGGGATGAGTGCAATAGAGTTTCGTCTATCTATTACGAGTATGTCATGGTTACCTCTACCCGAGCGCAATATCTAGCGTCCCTAGTTCTGGACCAGCGAGTACTAGTGATATAATTAGCGCAACCCTATATGAGAAGCCAGATTGGGAGTAGAAATTTACCCCGTCTCATTAGTACGAGAAATGAGTCTGACAACCTGATTAACGCAAAGGAATTACGGATATGACCTTACATGTTTGTTCAATCACGATCAATTTTAGTTTTTTTATTAATTACAATTGCAAATGTAGTCCCAAAAATACATTGCCCACCGGTCTGCATAGAAGTTATTTCGTAGCTTGCTTTTGTAATGAATTAATAATTATAATTCATAGTATATAAATAAGTGTAAGATTCGTACTTTATAGTTTGTATACTATCAATTATATTAAGAAAGAGAAACACTTTTGGGGAGTATTCTCCCAGAATTCCAGGCGGGGAATATGTACCTGTTGTAATGTGATGTATGTCACATCACTACTTTTATACACTCTATGCTACTGTCTAGATTATCTATGATCTTATGTCATTCACATTGGAAGTACATAATAAAAATGTATTATTATAATGTTTCTTTTATTTAACTAAATTAGAGATACAACATGGCGCAGCCGATAAAACTAAACATTGAACCGTGAATTTTATAAAGTTTCGACACAAACTTAAGTTTACAAGTTTGCAACAAAAAAATTTTTACGAAAATCAAGATCAAAATATCAAGATGGACGCCGGCAAATGTGCATCCCAAACTAAACATTGAACCGTGAATTTTATAAAGTTTCGACACAAACTTAAGTTTACAAGTTTGCAACAAAAAATTTTTACGAAAATCAAGATCAAAATATCAAGATGGACGCCGGCAAATGTGCATCCCAATTAGAAAATGTCTCGGTTAAACTGCCACCAAACTTAGATATTTCAAGAGAAAATGCAGTTTCAGAATGGAAGTTCTGGTTGTGCAGTTTTGAAGATTACTTGGTCGTTACGGGTAAAAATAAAAGCCCAGATGCGGTAAAATTATCCTTGTTGCGAAACATGATGGGGCCGGAAGCCGCTAGAGTCGTGTCAACAATCCCTATCGCTGAAACCGAGTTGACCTATGAAAATGTTGTCAGTGCAATCACTGCGCATATAAATCCTCGAACAAATATTGTTTTCGAGCGCTTCAAATTTAATGAACGCAAACAACAAGAGGGCGAACCGTTTGATGCATATATGACGGACTGCAGACATTTGATAAAATCGTGTGAATATAAAACTTTGGAAACCGAACTGATGAGGGATCACATAGTTCAAACTGTCTATGACAAAGGAACACAGGAAGCCTTACTCAGAGTTGATGAGCTTACACTAGATAAGGCAATAAAATTTTGCCAGACCAAAGAGCAGGCGTCAAGACAAGTATCAGCGATGAATCCTGTGTCCATTAAAGCCGCAAGAATCAATAAGAAACCTTCTAATATATTCAAGTGCAAGAGGTGCCAAACGGAGCATGGTCCACGTTCATGTCCCGCATTTGGTAAAAAGTGTGTGAAATGTGGCTTGTTAAATCATTTTGCAGTGAGTTGCAGGGTCAGCAGTCATAAAAAAGTGCGTGAAGTAAATAAAGAGTCAAATTCTGATAGTGATTGTGAAACTGTTCACTGCAAGGAAGCTAAAAGTATAAATAGCTTAAAATCTGAGTGGTTTGAAGTTATCATTATTGAGGACACCACAATAAAATGTAAGCTTGACACGGGTACCGATGTCAGTATAATGCCTGTTAATTTATTTAACAAAATTAATAAAAATTTAAAATTAAAGCTACTGCCAACAAATATAAAACTTGAGTCGTTTGAGGGCAGCCAGGTTAGACCGTTAGGCATGATCAGTTTGCAGTGTAAATACAGAGACAATAAATGTCTAGAGAATTTTATAATTGTTGACTGTAAATCCATGCTGCTGGGTTTGCCTGGTTGTGTCAGCCTAAAGTTGATAAAAAGGGTGCATAATGTACAGGCAACTGTACCTGATGTCAATAAAGAAAATTTTATTCAAGAAAATGTTGAAGTATTTAAGGGGATTGGCAAGGTGCCTGGTGTTTTTGAAATTCCCACCAGATGTTCTTTAGATCCAATTTGTTATCCTTCGCCTAGAATCCCACACTCCATGTTGGAGCCGTTAAGAACTGAATTAGATAGACTGGAAAAGAGAGAAGCTATTGTAAAAGTAGAGAATATAAGTAACAAAGCATGTGTAAACAGAATTGTATTAGTTGAGCGGCCAAATAAGAAAATTAGATTATGTTTGGACCCATCTGACTTGAACAAAAAAAATTGCAGAATTTTACTATCATGGTTGGCCAAAGTCTTTACCAGCTGAGCTCAAAATTTATGAAAAATTTAGAGATGACATGTACATGCAGGATGGTTTATTATTTGTAGGAAATAGGCTCATAGTACCTATGTCACTGAAGATCTATGTCCTTGATATTCTACATAAAGGTCATTGTGGTATTTCCAAATGTATCTCCAAAGCTAAGCCTTTATTTTATTGGCCAAATATGCGAACTGATATACATAACTATGTACAAAAATGTAGACCGTGTGAGAAGTATAGTTCCAAAAACTATAATGAACCATTGTTACCCCATAAAATACCTAAAGAACGCTATACTAAAGTAGGCTGTGATATACTAGACTTTAATGGAAAATGCTTTTTAGTGATTATTGACTACTTCTCACACTGGATAGAGCTTTTGCCACTGAGAGACAAGTCTACTAAATCTGTAATTAGTGCCATGCAAGAAGCCTTTACTCGTTTTGGTTATCCGGTAGAGCTAATTGCTGATAATGTACCATTTTCTTCATATGAATGTAAATGCTACTTTAAATCTAAAGATATTGTTTTGTCAACCTCAACCCCAAGATACCCTAAGAGTAACGGTTTGGCAGAAAAAGCAGTGCACATCTGCAAACAGATTTTAAAAAAATGTAAAGAGGATGGCTCTGATTATAGAGAAGGTATATTGCACTATAATAACACACCACTGTCTGGTCTAGATATAACACCCTCACAGATGTTAAACAGCAGGAGGTTAAGAATATTACCCTGTAATAGTGATGTACTAAGACCTAAAGTGCAGAATGATGCATTTAATAAACTAGTTTTAAGACAATCTTTGTATAAGAATACTTTTGATAAGAATGAAGGTCACAGATTATGTGCCTGGAGACAATGTAGTTTTTAGGGAAGGAAAGATGTGGAATAAAGCTAAGATCATATGTAAGTCCAAGGAGCCTCGCTCCTACATTATAATGAAACAAAATGATTGTAAGCCCTTAAGGCGCAATACATCACAAATGAAGAAATCATTTACTACAGTGAATGATAATGCTAACCTAATGATTGATGTTGATGATTACAATGAGACAGTGGATAGGAAAAACAAAACTCATGTAACTGAACAGAGTTTCCCCACAAATATTAATGTACCCTATATGACTAGAAGTGGTAGAACTGTTAAACCTAGACAAGTCCTAGATATTTAGCCGTGTTCCAATTCTAGGGAGGGAGGTGTTGTAATGTGATGTATGTCACATCACTACTTTTATACACTCTATGCTACTGTCTAGATTATCTATGATCTTATGTCATTCACATTGGAAGTACATAATAAAAATGTATTATTATAATGTTTCTTTTATTTAACTAAATTAGAGATACAACAGTACCTACCCTTTGAACGCGGTACATTCGTGTCAGATAATTTGATGTGAACTTTGTTACCTCGACTGTAATGTAGACTGAGACTTGGGTTAAAGCAGTTCCGATTCATAGACATGGGTAGTATTTTACTAACGGTCGTATTTACAATTGTTGGAAGTACATGATGTTTTTGTAGTAGCATCTATAAAAGTTGGGTTAATAGAATAATAAATCAGAGACTCAATTTGCATTATGGTGTGTACCGGCACCTTGTAAACATCATTTGTTAAAGTATCAGCGTACGCATTATTATTATGACGTGACTCCAGGCTAGGAATAATAAAAGGTAATGTTAGTATGGTTCTAAAAACTGGATTAGTAATCACCCGATAAGTCCTGACAAGAAATTCTTAAATTATTTTATGAAATTTTGCTATTGTCATTGTGGGCCAAGGGACTTTATTTTGATAGTCTCTTGATTTTGGAATAATTACATATTCGTGTTCCCACAGAAACCAACATTAAAAATCTTTATTTTCGGGATAGATAAATTTGAAAATTATAAAAATGAATATATAAGTATAAAAATTACAAGAATAAAAATTAGAAGTTGAAAATTATAAAAATTAAGAGTTAAAATTATAAGAATATTTTTACTTAGATAATAACAAAGTGCATATTTGCAATGAAATGCAAGGCGAGGGAGGCGAACCGAGTAGTAGCTAAGCGAGCGACAAATGATCAGAGTGATGATTGATAGATGGGGTTCAAGGTTTCAAATCATCAATATTTAATCATTCGCTCGTTAAGTTTGTAGATGAACTAAATTTGTTTAATAAATTCAGATCTTGTTTCTTCAATTTATATAAAACGATATGTTATTGGTAGGACTCACAACATTTGTTTAAACATTTTTTTCTCTAAAACTTACTGAAATTGGCGAAATATATTTCCGATCGACGCATGGAGTTATTTTCTTACTAAAATCATCCTATCCCGTGTTTGAGAGAGTCAATAAATCAACACAGTCAGATCTTCAATACGTTTCATGACAGATATTTTTTACATTTGTATAACTTTTAATTAATTGGTAAGCTATAATATTATGATACTTAATAGATTCTTCAATAGTATCTTTAATATTCTAGCTCAATTTCAATTATCTGGGGTTGCGTATAACAAAGGATTGCGAGAGAAAAAAAATGCTTAAACGTGATTTGTCGCTATTTGAAGTAACACAACTTAACATTAAGATCTTTATCAACTGTAACAATCAAAGTGTCCAAGGTTCTTCTTTTCAAGGCAATTTTTGACATTTTAATAATTCAACCTTATTATAAGTAGTAACTGGCAGTGTGGCCCACGCTGCCTTTACTTGACCGGGTATACTCTGCACTAAATTGTAACTAAATAGTTTTGTAATTGTAAAAAATAGTTTACCCATCAACAAAAATCATGTGGAAATATGGAAAAAATTACTAATTTTATTAACTTTTCAATTGATTGTGAATATCAGTGGTAGGCTACTTTGTAACGGTTTTAATATTCATGATGTGATATGGATGAATTATAGAGAGTACTCGTATAAGTATTGTATATGGCACACAGCCATGGCAGCCATGGCATATCTGTGTGGCTTAATCTTTTTGTAATTCTATACAATACATATAACTATTTTACAGTTCTAACATTCATCAATAAAGTCTAAGGTTAACAGTGTATTTATTTATTATAAAATCTGTTCTTGCGTGTGTAGTTAAGACCATAATTACTCACGTATCTTACATTTATGTGCCTATTTAAAAAATATTTTAGCCGACAAATAATATCTAGCTTTTTACAACCTATTTATACATTTATATATTATCAACTTATTTATACATCGTTAGATATGAACGGACTTGAGTACTTATTTAAGTAAAAGGTTAGGTTTTAGCACGCCATTAGCCTGTGTCTCTCCTCTGCTGGTTAGGTTACATGTATAGATATTTAACTATAACAAGTAGGTAATTATAATAAGGGTATAACTTAATAATCAAACGACTTAATGTTGATTGATCACTAAGACTATCATCGATCATATGATTCCGTCATTTGCGAGTATTATAACATTTGAAGAAAATACGCCGATTTTATGTCGCATTCAATTTAATTTGGAATGTAAAACGCATTTAACCTAGTAGACAAACTGTCAAATGTGAATAAGTGACCTATTTGTTATGTTTTATTTACACTTTTAGTTATGGTGAGTATAGGTATATATGTACATAGATATAATAGGTATGTTATTACCTTGTTTCGTATTATATGGACGTAATATCGGGCACTGAGCAGTTAAATCTGCGTAAATTCAATGTCACACGCGTGCCCAGCAATGCTAATACGCAAATTGTGCAATGTATGATATTAGAGCGTTGCGCTAAAAAGGTTGACCCGTGTTGTTATTCTGTGCATTTACTGCCCAGCGGGGGTATTGAACGTATCACGATACGGGCATGTTTAATTTATCTAGAACTATATTATAGTTTGAACTTTTTGAACACTCGCATACGAAGCGCTGCTGCGTGAATAGTTTTCTCCGAGAGTAGAAAAATTGGTATATTTTCACCAATCAATTTTACTCTCAATAAGTCAGCGATTAAAATTTTTCACCTTCAATCCCTCATTATTATCTTAGCGTTGGAACATACAAAGGACTTCTTGAGGTCAACATTTTTAGAATAGAAACTGCTCATCAAGCCATGAACGCACAGTACATTTGTTTGTGGCACTGGCGCTATGGGCGCTAAGTTTGTACAGAATCCGGCTATACATTTTATAACGTCGCATATGAGAAAGATACAGAGATGTGTTTTCGTCAGTTATCTAATAACGGTTATACTCAGTAAAAAGAAGACTGCAAACGAGTAAACTATCCGCCTGAACGTAAACGATTACTGTCAACACACACACATCCACAGATGTGCTGCCTATCTTTGCGGAACTTGGATTTAGGTTTTAGGAAAAGCATGGAGAATACGGAGTATAATAGGATTACAAGAGGAAAAAGGATGTGGAATGGGATAAGGTATGAGTTTTAGCAAACCTTTCAGCACGTCGCGACGTGCGCGTCGGTACATTTCACATTAGTTTTCTATGACAGTGAGATAATTCACTATTTCAAAATAAATAAAATAAAATGAGGTATGTATTTTAGATACATACCTCATTTTATATACCTACATATATAGATGCTTTTATTTATATAATTATGTATGTTTCCTATTTTATATTTTATTTCTTTCCTAGATTATATTTTTATAGTCTATTACTGTAGGTATATAGTAGGTACCTACATTGTTATCGGGGCTCGAAATCAGTACATAGTTAAGGGGGTCAACTAGCTTTTTTGTCAAATGATTTTTTGTGTATTGTTTTGTTTCGATGACCTTCTATTTTGTATTGCTTATAATAAAAATAAAACTCGCCCAATCAGACATATACAGGTGCCGTAGGATATATCGTCAGCGTAATCTAAGATTATAGGTAAATTAGAATTGCAGATAAGTTATATAGTCTGGTTAGTCAACTACTATTTTGTCTACACACCAAAGCAAGTTGCTCGACGAAGTGGTTAATTAGATAAAAAGATGAATCACAAAAACATGTTTTCTGATTTCTTTCACGTTTGTCTTCGGTGTTTGGCCTTCTCTCTTGAGTTCTTATAATGGATTATTGTTTAACTCGATGTGTTTAACAGAACTAAATAGATATATAATTCTCTGAAACTGCCTCTAATTTTCTGTATATAATTTTTAAATCGAGTTTATTTAGTGTTAATGATTAAATGTCCAATTTTAGACATATAAGAGGTGAAAGTAGAGGGAGAATTATCAAAAACTATATGGATGTCAAAAGCGATAAAAGGGCTGTGAAAACTTATTCAAATCGAATTACTATCTAGTTTCCATACATTAGACTGTTTAGTATCAATGCGTTTCGGGGTGGGTGTAAAACGACATGTGATTCTGAACTGGCTGAAAGAATATGGCTCATCTGATCTGCGGTTACGAAGGTATATTTTCTTTTCATAAGGTTGGCAACCTTAAGACTATTATTATTCTTAGGAGCTGCGAGAGCAGGCACAGCAGTAGCGGTAAACTACTTAACCATAGGTAGACTACTTGATTCATCTGTAGGTAGTTGTTCCATATTCATTATGTTTAATTTGTTTGTTGTTTATAAATTATAATGCAAAGTCGGATTTGAGTCGCGCTTTTTTGTAAAAAAGGGCTATTATTGCGAAGGCCCTCAGTCATGTGTCATTGACAGGGCATTGGCACGAGGGAGACTGATCTGAATGTATTTGTGATACTTGCCTTAAGTAAGAATAACTAGTTCATATTAGTAGAAGTGCCGTTATAAACAAACGGTTTAAACATGGGTTTAAAAGTGGGTTATCTTTTTATACGTATTTTAAATAAAAGTAAAAGTAGTAACAATAGTATTAAATCGAAGAGCAATATATTACACGACAATGTAATTCAATGCTGTGCAATTAGGTTCTTTCCGAGGGTGTCGTAAAAAGCGACTAAGGGATAATAAAGTCGCTGCCACAAGCCCCGAGGAACTATACCACCTCTAACAGAGTGGACTCACCAGCTCGCTTGGCCAGCGGGGCGTTTTAAGACCTTACATCCTCCATGCACGAGTCAACGTGCACGAGGAGGTCTATATCCATCGGCGGATACTGAAGAGACCGGTTGGAGAGCGAAACTATTTAGGTAAGTGGTTAGTACGATATTTGCACATCACTGCTACCTATTCTATCCCATCTCTTTCATTCTATAGTACATCTATAGTATCCTATACATACTTAATCGGGAATGTATAGCCGTTGTGTTGTGTGCTTGTTGCACGTGGCGTCAACATCGTTAGAGGCTAACACCTACTATGTAAACTAAAATCGAGCAAGAACTACCCCAGTTATTTCAAATGGCATTTCGTGACAAGAATCAAGAAGTGAAATAATAAGTACTTCCAAGTACCTACCGTCAGTTTTATTGTTTCTGCTGTGTTTGATCTTTTACGCATCTAAGTATTACGAATTAATATCATTTTATTTTGAATCATTGTTAAATCATTTCATTACATTTATTTATAACTTGACAAATGATACAAAAACAAACTTAAATCAAAAACTAATCTAAACTTATTTGTAAAATAACATAAAACTAAGTAATAAATAATGTAGGTACTTATTATTGTTATCTGATTTATACATTCGCAGATACATTTTTCTTATTTTAGAAGAAAATTTTCGAAAATTTGCAATTCTATTAAAAATCTAAAATACATTAGATTTTGATTTACATAAAGGTGTCAAAAGTTTAATATTCCTATAACTTCCTATACTTTAAAATCGGTTGGAGGTACAGGTAAAATATTAGGTGGAGTTGAAATTAAAAAGACCGATTCAAGGTGCTATCGCGTCAGTCAGGAAAGTTTGTAATTTGTAATCCCTAATTTTTTTATTAGCATTTTCTTAAGTTTAAGTCGTGAAGCTCAGAGGAAGCATGAATACGTATAGACGTTCTGTAAAATCTGATATTGTATAGTTATATACAGAACGTCTGCAGAACGTTGCAGAACAGTTATATCAGATTTTACAGAACGTCTATGGATTTCTTTCGATTATGGATGACTTGCTGAATCAAAAATACCAACCAGTTTCGAAATTTATATATCTACATATATCAAATTTATATATATGATAGATCATATATACCGAAATTCCATAATCCATAATCGAAATGTAGTAAAACTTTAACGAAATTCGAATGTCGACGTGATCTCTGCAATGCGTAGATCTTAAAAATCTTCCTAAATAGGTAGATTTCTTTTAAATCTACAAAAAGATTTTAAATTAAAATCGTAGTAGGTAATGTAAATTAAAGTAAATTCAACTTGCAATGTATAAGTTGCAACTCGCAACTTGTATAAGTAAATGTAGGTACCTACTTGCAATATTATTTTTTGTATAAAGCAAAGTAAAAATTACATATTCTACTTTGTATTTTATTGAGTTTATATAGATAATGTTACCTATTGTGTTTCATTTTTTTCATTTGGTTAAGATTTTCTAACATAATATTTTATTGCTTCAAGATTATGTTTAAATAGAAACAATATGTGCCAATATTCCATTTGTAAAACAAAGTATTAAATACGTTATTTCATTAAAGATTTCACTAAAGTCGCAAAATCTGGGATAGTAGATTCTAGAACCGACAATAAGGTCCATTTTCTCAGATAATGTCATATACCTATTCTAGATTTTTAAAAACTCACTCTTACATTTAAGAAGTGTAAATCGCTAATGCTTTATTATTTTTCATGTTAATGCATAACGAGGGCAATTAATTACTAATTTATTGTTCGAAGGTTAGTTTAATTATCAACGGTCACTAGACGGCATTGATTCGTATTTGCACTATACTTTCTGTACAAAATTTACGTACGTGGGCCATTCTTGTTTAGAGTATTTTCAAAAAGGAGTTTGAGTTTGTAAATTATTTTAGGTCTCGAAACATTAACAAGGTTAAATCTTTAAAATAAATTATATGAACTGATGTCACTTGCAAAGATTATTATGAACAGGTAGATTATACAATGATAAACAAAAAACTTAAAAATGAAAATGTTTAAATCATTAGTGAGGTAACCTACTAAATTAATTTTAAGATTTTCTTAACCGCATAGAATGACCCACCATTTTAATCCTTTTGTTTCGGATTGGTGAAAGGATATTTTATTTATGGAACAATCGTTTAAAAAAGGTCATCCGTATTTACTAAATGTAAATGTAAATAGGTAATTTCAAACGATACCTAATTTATCATCTTTGACTAAATTTCTTTTCACTAATTACTTCACATATAACAAGTAGGTAAGGTGCATTGGGGTAAGAGCGGACGGGTTTTTGACGAGATAACGAAGGTTTATTTCATGCCGTTATCATTGAGTGTCACTGTCATTCAGCGTGAATGTATAATTATTCCCCCTAAGTAAATTAAACAAATTTTCAGAAAATATAATGCTCATTGCCGTTCAATGTACCATTTTACGATTATATTTAAAACAAAACAAGTTAATAGAAAAAAAAACCTTGGGGTAACACCGCAAAGTAGTGGGGTAAGACCGGCATTTATGCCATTTCTTTAAATATTAACATTAGAGCTATTTGTCACTTGACAACACAATTGACGGTATATTTGTTTAAATATGAGCTTCAATGTGATAAAGTAAAGTGGACTGGTAAGCGAGGAAGACTATATTTAATTTTTGAAATCCGATCTTACCCCGTTTCAGTCAATCGAGTACTTGACATTCTCAAAGTTTTAAAATCGCTAAACAGCAAATATAGAAATATTAACTACGCACAAAATTAAAATAATACTGAAAGCATGTAACAAATTTATTTATTTTTTTACACTGTACCTACAGATAACGTTGTGATTCCTAACACAAAATAAAAACATAATTGAAAGTAAGAAACAATGAAAACTTTGGTATCAATCAAATAAAAAAATAAATACCTCCAAATTAGGTAAAATTTTAATAAAATTAAACTTATTAAAATGTCAGCTACTCTTATTGTATGTTATATCTATTAAAATCCACATTAAATAATATTTGGCCCCGTCGAGAAATCTTTGGTTTGGGCAATACTGAAATAATGTCATCTAAAAATGTTTCATAGTAAAAATGTCATCTACTGTCGGGTAAGTGAAAATTGTTCCATTTTTAGATGTCAAAGATTAACTTTTCTTAAAAATTTAACTGTTGAAATTCTCTCTTTAAGTGACAACACATTCCCCACAAAATACTTCACACTTTTTTTTGAAGAAAATTTTGCTACTATCCAGTCATCTTCTTTTAATTGATTCTCTTTTTCGGTTAAATATTCTATTTCACTGATTCCTAATTGTTCTATATTTTCTTTTTCTTCCTCTTGCTCTTTTAAGCATGCTTCTATGTAGTCTTCTATAGTTTCATAATCTGAATGGTCAGTGTCAGCTATACTCATTTCAATATCAGAGTCCTCAGATGTTGAGTCAGATTGAAGACCAATTTTTCGACATTTCACCGAAGTGGGCTTTTGAGTTCTTTTTCTTTTCTTGGTTTCTATTTTGCTTTTCATTTTTCATTTTTTAGTTATATCCTTGTCCTTGTTCATTTTAATTTTATTTATATTAATTTCTCCGAAAACTTTCTTTGGTTTCGCTTCCATTCCTTTTTTGTTGGGAACAATTGTCATCTGTAAGGCTGTTTGTGTTATGACTTCAGCTCCATGGGCCACTCGCTTCTTTTTTTTCGTAGTATTTTCCCTTTTGGTCTGCTGCACTCTTTGGAGAAGTATTTCTTCGAAAGTATAGTTGTAATTCTGATTTGAAGATGCAGGCTCGATAAGTATGTCAGAACATATTACTACTTTAGGGGATGTCGTCTCTGTAACTTTTAGAAGGTTACCAGAAATTAAACGATCAATGTGTTCATCTTGTTGTATGCATTCCGGTATATCGCTAGTTTTAAGAGCAATGAATGGCAAATTAGCGTTATTGCTCTTCGCATTACCCAGATAATGAACATCCGATGTTTGGAAAGATGCATTCTCAATTGATAGATTCAAGTAATTAATAATATCGATACAAAGCGTTTTTAGACTGTCTGGAGTCTTGGGCATTAGTGATGACTGCAGATCTGAGGCAGCATTTTCTTGAGAAGAATCTTGGATAGAAATAGTCATGCTTTCCTTTTGCTCTTTACTTTTCTGCCATCTTTGATAAGCATTTGGATCAAATTTATTTTTGGGAATCACATTGGAATTGAAAGGAAATATCCCCGTTTTTTTAAAACCGTTAGATATTATTTCCGGTTTTGTGTTGTGCCAAATTTCGCTAAAAATTTTTGCAGACTCTTTCTTTGGCAGTTTAATCCCAATATTTTTTCGTTGCCATGTCACCAATTTCGCATCTCAAGACGTTTTGAAAGATTTGAACACAGCTACGTCCAGAGGTTGGAGCAAATGAGATGTGTGAGGTGGTAGTTTCAATATGGTGATGTCATGACGCTTTGCTAGTTCAATCACCTTGACATCGACATGCGTGCCATGACCATCATAAATAACAAGCTGAGATCTAGCATTTCCAAGTCCTGGAATTAACAGTTTTTCCATATAATTATGGAATATGTCCGTCTCCATCCATCCTTTCTTACTAGCAGCGTAAGATAATTCAAACTCATATTCCTCGTTGCGTTCAGCCATCCATTGATCCCAAATATACTTGCCCTTGAACACGATCAGGGGTGTAAGCTTTACACCATTAGCGTTTACAGCCGTTAAAACAGATATGTTTTCTTTCCCGGTTCCGTGTGTAGTACGAGAACAGGGCGCTCCTTTTTTACCCACTACCTTAGTCTTTAATGGATCCAAGCACACGGAAGTTTCATCTAAATTCCAGATTTGAAGGGGGCTGTTCATCAAATTCAGGCTTTCTAAAGTTGCTTTCAATAACTTGAAATATTCGTCAATTACAAATGGATCTGTCATTTGCCTTCTCACATATTCTAAACATTGGGCTTTTTTTATAGAAAGTCCATGACGTTTCCGAAAACTGATGAACCAGTCTGGCCCTGGGGTGTCATTTTTAAACGGGGTTTTAATGTTATTAAGTCGAATAAATTCTGCGACAATATGCATTACTTCATGCCGTGATAGTCCAAATCCCCACTTTTCTAAAGTAATTAGGGCATTTGCTAACCTCTCTTCGACTTCGTAAGGAATAGCAGTTGGTCTGCCTAGTGTTTGGCTTAAATTACCGGTTTTCTCTTTCAAGCGGTCATGCAAAGTAGAAGTAGATATATTATATTTTTTCCCCGCTGCACATAAAGTCATCTTACCACTCTGCACATCTTTAAGAGCAGAGCTTAAATCTTCTGGAGTATAACAAGTAGCGCGAAGCGTTTTTCTATAATGATTTCGTGGCATGGTGAACCTATAACAAACCTTATTTTCAATATCATTAAATAGCTACGTTATCACCAGCGTTACTAGTAAAGCATAAGACTATCGTCAAACTGAGGGCGTATATGCCAAAAATCTATACAAACCCAGTGTGGGTTAGCAAACTCTAGATAACCCTCGCATGTTTTCTCAGGCCTGTGCAATTTATAAGTAAGATTAAAAAACACTATTATATTTTTATTGAACCCACGACCTTTTAAATGAAAGCCAGTGTCACTTCCAACTAGCTTATCATGTGAAATAATATTGCTCTATAGATCCTATTTTATCATATGTGTAGGCAATTTATGCTCACTACACTGTTTATTATTCACTTTATCTTTTGAAGTACCATGTTGTGGTTTGGCAGAAAGAAGAGCATTGCCAGGCCTCAAAAACGTTTATGAGTAAAGAAATATTGAAACGTAAATAAATGGACCATAAATATTAACATTTATCATCAAAAGTGGTTTCTATAAAAAAATCAAAACTTTGAGAAGCTATGGCATTTTATATGAAAAATCTAAATGGGGCAAAATCGGATAAATCATATTCCGATCTTAACCCTTGGGAAAAGATCGGAATATTTTTTAAATTGTAAACGGTGACAGATACGTCTTTTCCAATACAATAAAACCTTTACAAATAAGATATCTTATTTCAGGAATTTAAAAAAGCTATAGAAACTTACCTGGATAAGAAGTTATAGACCACGGGGTTAGATCGGATTTCTCGAATATTCGCGAAAAAGTGCACACTCCTAAAAACACTCTCATAACATAAGACCTCTTGCCAACAGCGTCTGCA
Source organism: Sesia apiformis (assembly GCA_914767545.1). Lineage (NCBI taxonomy): Eukaryota > Metazoa > Arthropoda > Insecta > Lepidoptera > Sesiidae > Sesia > Sesia apiformis. The sequence goes on from OU611958.1 coordinate 8,444,866, forward strand.
GCCTACTGAGGTGGGGAGCGTTACGACTTTGTCATACCGACAATGTTGCCATGCTTAGAATTGTTCTAACGGTTTTAGAGTTATGTAAGTTTTACGGTCTTTCCCCATTTCCGATCTTGCCCCAATGCACCTTACCTACCCAATTTATAAAATCTCTAATAATGATCGCGAGTTTCGGAAAATTAGAAAATTAAATACCGAAAAGATGAATATAGGTAGTTATGTCGTTGGTTGGTAAGTTATGAAAACAATCCTGTGCATTAGTACAATGTCCTAAGATATGCGTATCAATTAGTGATAATGGAGTTACCTATTACTTATCGATTTTATTTATATTACTCAAGTAGTTTCCGCTACAATTAATATGACCAATACAATCTGCGTCAATCGTACTCCCACGGAGGTCAAATTGATATGTGAGTAGAGAAATATAATCGCGGAGTAAAGTTAGATATTCAATTAAAAAAATTCCGCTGTCGGTAATTTTTTCTCGACATTCGTGAGCATGCTTTAAATATACCGTAAAAAGTTTTCCACCACAAAGTGTTATACCTTCTTTTATGTAACAAAACAGTTGTCAAATACCAGTTTTTGGCAAATAACTCTCTAAATTATTATTTTTTTACGAAAATTATTGATGCTATACGAAATTAAGAAAATTAGAAAATTTTAATACAAGTTTTTTTGGAAAAACAGAATTGTAAACGTCATAATTCAATTCATAATTCAAAATATGGTCAATTCAAAAGATTCAAGTACTTACAGCACCTATAGAGCGTGTGGCCGCGCCCGCATATTTGCTATAACTTTCTAAGTAATTAATGAAATCGAACAAACCAAAATCGCTGTAAAAGAAGAATACTTCAGCTATAGGGTCCCCATATTTTGAGATGATAAAGAGTACCTATATGACACTGATTAATGTCTATATAAAGTTAAACCACACGGATTTTTTTGATAAATTCGGTTAAAGACCTGTCACTCCTATTGAAACATGCGCGACCTAAAAAGAAAATTGAAAATATTGTAAATATTTAGTAACTCACTAGTTTTGTTATTAACGCCCAACTTTAATCGCCCATTGCACTGGTTTAAAACAGTTATTAAAACTTTACAGGTGAATTTTTCGAAGCTTGAAATGTGCACTTTAAAATGCCCCGCGTACCTTTATTTGAAATATTAAAATCATAATAATTTTTATGAATACCTAAAAAAAAACTAATAATCTGGATTCAAAGCTGACTTATTACGGCTTTTACTTATTTTTCTATAAAAAAAATCGTATGTTTTGTTTGAATTATGAAAAAACAATGATCGTAGAATTTTAAAAGGAAACTTTTAATTTTTAGCTATTTATAATTGAAATTAAAAGGTTTCAATAATGAGTGTTTCCGTGCTAACTTTGCTCCACTATAAGGAAACATTTATTTTTCTGTGCAGGTATACTTAATCAACCTGTTTAGGCACGATTAGGTACCTACATGAGGGTTCCGTGCCGAGTTTGCCATGGTATCGTGATGATACGTGTCCTTTACTCAGGAAAGACATCAACGTAAAAAATGAGGGCGGCTTAAACAAACATTCAAATGTACCTATATATCTTACAGATATACAAACGTGATACAAAATTTTCCTGTTTATGATTTATGTAGTCATCAAGAGATACTTAGATTTAAACATTATGTAGGTATTACAAGTGTTAAAAGTCAATCCTTAAATGAGTAAACATTGTCTGTGAAAGATTGTTATACCTATAGAGATAAGAACGCCTAGTTGCAATCTCTTCAACAGGTATACCTACTCGTACATTATTTTTACATAAATCGGTGTTCTTAAAAATTAGATTTTAATCTGGTGCGTTCATGGTAAGGAAAGAATTTGACTAAAGCATTTAGCAGTTTTTAACAATCAGAGGAAAACATCTGGAGATTTAAGTAAAGCGGTAATTTACTAGCTGGTAAGTCTACCAGCTTTTGTGAGTTACTACTAGCAAAATGGGCGATCAACTCTCTCTGGTGACGTTTCTCCAATTTAAGGTATTAGGCCAGAAAGAAAAGACCATACCTAATTAATTAATACCCCGCTGTCGACCATACCTAATTATTTTAAATCGCACATATTTTACATGGCTAATTAAGTCTTACTTATAATAAAATTATTTTCAGCCCTAAATTATAAATTGATTAAAGCGGAATATTTACAGATCTCCGATACTATACTATCGGTCTATGTCTCCTTACTGTCTCCCCCAATCTTGCCATCACACACACTTCTCATTCAGGGGAACTTCTTCCGGACCTTGGTCTACCTAATTGGAGAGCTTGGTTCCCTCATTGCGCTTCCCGGTACGTGGCTTCTGTTCAAGGACTCCGTTGGTTATTGGTTCTAAAGCAAATATGACCTGCCCCTTGCCATTTCAGCATGTTGATATCATACACTATACCGGTCGGTGACTTTCGTTCTTTGGCGAATCCCTTCGTTTCGGATCTTATCCCACAAAGAAATCCCGAACATACCTCCCTCCATAGCTCGTTGAGCAACTTCAAACTTATAGATCAGGCCTACCATTCAGAGGCCATGTTTCAAACATTGTATTATTAAAAATATTGTAGTAGATGTACGTCAAACATTGTAGCTCAGCCGAGCTGAATGCGTCTATCAGCCTCTTTGAAAGTATGTATAGGTATTTTCGACTAAATACTTTTTAGTTACACTATCTTGCATTTAAAAATGATTTTATCACCAATTCATATGTTTTTTATCTACAAGATTATATATCAACTACACATGCTTTTTGTCCCTACGTAGAACATGTTAGTAAACATAAAGTTTTAACGGAACGCCTGCGAGACTTGTTGCAGCAATCAATTGTTTTAGCTCGTTTTGCTTTTATTACAATTGACCAGGGACATCTATCCTTGAATATATTAAGTAAATTTATAATATGTACCATAGTATAGATGCATTAACTAATTATTATACAATTAAATAGTTAGTATTGGACTATAGGATAATAATTTATAATTATAAATTAAATTATGTCACGTAACGAATGTAAATTAATGTAATTATTACATCTAGGTGTGTGCCACCAGTTTAACCGATAGTGTTGCAGTTTAACCGACAACAATAGCCTATCTGGCCAAATTAGATATGTGGGTATTACTATTTATGTATTTAAATATACCTATTTGTTTAAACAACTTGTGCAGCAGAGCTGTGTAATTTATTAACATTAATGTGTATTAGTACCTAGTTGATTTATCTATGTAGAATCCAATGAGAGTATTTGTCGGAAATCATGTTTAAAATTTCCAAAATAATTTCAAGCTACTTAAATACAATACACGTTACCTACTTTTATAATTAGGTACGATACACGATATTTTGTATAAAATTGACGTATGTAAAATACTATTTTTTTTTTTCAAAATATGTTTTGTTATCTATTCTAGATAGTTCTTAAAACGTTGTCTGTTAAATTATGTTATATAATGATAAATGTTATGTCGCACCAATATGTAAGATGATTTCGCAGTATCTGCTTATGAGAACTGCAAAACGTACTTATGAGATTAAGCCTATACTGCAGGCAATAACGCCTGGCAGTTGCAAAAACTTAGATGTTGTTCTTTAAATTCATACAGATGCCTTCGTGCATTCATGATGAAACTGATGTTTATGTTATTAATCTATGAATATGCGTACCTATTATACGCAATCGACGAGAGATTTTAACATCAACATTATAAAATAGTTAATATCTTCCATTATTTAAGGAATCTTCTTGTGACTAACAAAGTACAACAGATAACGAGTTATCGTGCGCCTACCTAGTTACTTAAGCAAAGCCACGTATGTACAAGTATAAAATCTAACTATGCATTAAAAGACAGGCTAATGCTGGAAATATATGGTAATAATTATTCAATTATATTTACTAAGGAGAATATGATTTCAACTTTATTCCAAAGAAACGGACAATCTATAGATAATGCTTGCAAATACCTAGATTATACACACTCACACACACCTGTGAAACATAAGTGCCTACATTAATGAAATAGCCACGTTACTATTTTAAGGTCATATTATCTGTTGCTACTTTAGATAATCAGTTTAATTATTCATGTAGTTTAGCAGTTAATCTGTTCTCATAATAGGATGACCAATTGTAGTACATGGATTAAGATGGTGAACATTTACCAGTCCTACACATACTCCGCATGTGTTGGTATTTATGCCTTTGAAGTACCATCCAGCACAGGTACTATACGTGTAGATTCAAAGAACGTAAATGAAATTTTAAGAAATAGTTTAGATATTAACTTGATCGGTATTAATTTTTTGATAAATGCTGAATTGTATACTTAATTATAGTTTAAAAACTATACCATACCTATCCGAATCACTCCACTGCTGGGCAATGCCAAGGTTCGCCATAATACACGATCTTTTTCTTTTCTCATTCATTCATTGCCGGAAATCTTTTTCGAGATTGCCTAGGCTAGGGCTATAGCTGCGGGCCCCGCTTCCCGGGGGCCCCAAGTGGGGACGATTTAAAAACTCATATCTAAAATTTATAAAATTGCTCCCCTTAATAGGGCCTCTGCTCTCAAATAGTCCCGGACCCCCAATAACGTTAATCTGACTCTGGGTCCACCTAACTGGAGGTTGGCTCACGGCTCACACTGCACCCTGTACGTGGTTTCCATTCAACTTGTCTAACCCATTAATTATCAGTTCTATTGTAGAGATGGCCTGCTCATTGTCATGCCACTTTATTAACTATGTACAGGTAATTATTATTTTAGTATTTGTTGAATTTTCTCGAATTCTATTCTGCAAAGAATTTTTTTATAGCTGGCTGAGAATGTATATTAAAAGCTAAAAGCATATTTAAATATAATGGAATACCTTTAGGTAAATAAAAATGTGCCTCTATACCTATATATTCGTATTTACAATTAGAAATTATTCAAATTGAAATTTCGAACCATTATTTTCGATCCTATAGAACCAATTTTATTCGAATCGAATACTTTCCGATAATCTAAATGACGTTTGAATTCTGTATCGGTTTCGATATCGAATATAAATATCATTTGAAACCGGGAATGTCATGAAATCAATTTCCTTTAGATATTTCTCGAATCAATCCTTATCTAAGGAACTGAAAAATGAAATCTTAGAATCATTTCTTTATAATCTATTAACTTCTGAAAAAGAAATACAGTCAATATTAGAAACAAAAAAATTAAAAATAATATGAATGAAAAGTATTAAGAAAAAACAAAAGGCAGGATTATCTATCGCCTTAGGGGATCCTGAACCTGCGAATATCAGCGAACCTGAGAAAACAATACAACCTACCTATATTTACACAGGGCGGTCAGCCTTGCTAATTTGATTATTTGCAGGTTTGGATGTTAGCGGAAAAGTCAGTTTAATACAGTTTGAGGTTTCATGAAGACAGCCTTCACCAGCCCTTTAACCCTTTAACTTAGGCATGTATGGCTTTAGAATGCCAAGCTGAGCTGGCCATGCAGGTATACGAGTCCACCCTTTTAGAAGTGGTGTAGTTCCTCAAGGCTTGTGGTCAATCCCTTAGTCGCCTTTTACGACATCAACGGGAAGCGACACACGGCTAGTAGGTATGCAATAATCAGTTTACTTACTAAAATACTACCATAATCAGTTTATTTAAATACTTACTATAATCAGTTTCGTTTAGTTTTTATTTTTTTTAATTTTTACTTATAGAAAATCCTAAAAAATTCAGTGATCAGATGAAAGTCACTTTGTACGAGGTACATATATGACAATAGATTTTCATCTGCAGCTACATTGTAAACCTCATAAATTATTTTATGATCTAATTATTTAATTATTTCCTTAGTTTGCTTATGATAGGTATACCTATTACAGGCACGAGTATGGTTTGTTTATCAAGAGGTTTATAAGCAACTACATTTACCTACTTACAACAAATCACTTGTTAGCCATTTATACTCATTCTGTTGTATATGTGTTTACATCAATTACTAATTCACAATAATCACGGACATTTTCTATAATCTATTTGGGTGAAGGCAAGATTTGAATAGTTTAGATAGTAATTACGTCTTTGCACTAAACTGAATATGATTTACCTAATAAAAATCAAGACAATTTAATTAAACAAATCAATTTAAACAGTTTCCTGTAAATAATCTGAATATTTTTGGGGACAGCTATATACTTCAAATTTAAAACCCATTACCCATTAAATTTTGAAAACTTTATATATATAAATATACATTAACTTTATATTTATAACTTTTTAGATGTACTTAATTGTAACTTTTCTTTCAAAATGTCACTAATAATAATTGGTAAATGCTGTCTGTGCATGTCTGTACGTGATGCGCCACGATATCACATTGTAAATAACTTTTCCATGTTATTACGGGTATTAATAAAACAAAGTAATAACAATAAAAAGACAGAATACCCACATCTTATAAACCTATACGTTGTCAATAACTACAGAATATAGGTAAATATATCCCAATAATTGAAGTTGTCACTCATGATTTTTCTAAAATTATATTTATTACTGTAAGCGCTTGATTCTAGAATAATTTCAAAAAAATTTTTATATGTGAATTATGTCATAAAACGCAGATTTTTTCTACGAAGCACTTATCATTGTTACGTTATTAGTAAATCGTAAATATATTAAAATCGTAGTTATCGTAAAAATGTACTCGTAGTACATTTTTACTTGTAGTACTCGTAATGTTTAATTAAATTATCTAGAGACTGCGCCAGCATTGCGCACCGTCAATACATACGTCAATTCATTCATTTACACTGGATGGTTGTGACAGCCTACATGTCGTTGATGAATTTTACCATTATTTTACAAGTATCATTATAATGATTATGATTAGCACTTGTCTGTAGCGACATTATTGTAACTCCAGTGATACGCAGTCGTCGTTGCATCCCGTCTCTTCTTTTATAGACTAGTGGGCGGACGAGCAAGCGGTCCCCCGTAATGGTAAGTGTTACTGCCGCCCATGGACACCTGCAAACCAGGGGGTATGCGGGCGCGCCGCCGACCTTGCAAAATCCTATTCACAGCTCTCTTGAAGAACCCTATTTCGTAGTATAATGGAAAGACCTCTTGAGGCAGTTCGTTCCACAGCCTATAAAATTCGCGGTATAAAATATTTTTTGGACCGAACGGTTCGCGACACCTCCGTATCGAAGAAATGCGGATGGACTTAAGAGTTCTTTGTAATAGATTGATATACCTTCTTTTATAAATAACTACTTATTCGTTTAAAAAAATCAGTTTTCAAACTAAAATGCGCGGGCACTCAAAAATGTTGGGATTATAGGGTAAAGTTGTATACAACATTTTACATGGTATTTTCAACTGACGGATGAAACTTTGCGCAGGGAGAGGATTTGAAAATACCATGTAAAACGTTGTCTACAGATGAACCAAGTCTGGAAGCAATTTATCCAATAAGATTTTAAGTTTTTCCAATCTTCATCAGTTTATGTTATTGCTTCTTCATATGAACCATCACCCACGAAAAAAAATTATCACACGAAGTTGATCCTGTCGAAGACCCATTTTAGAGAGAAACATCATGATATGATGGGTCTGTGTTGTGTTCTGCCTCTATTATCGAAGGATTGCATTGCTGAAGGATTTTATTACATTAAATCTGAAGTTAACGATTTTGAGGACACATTGGATTTAGACATGTTCATGGGGTACATGCTGTTCTGGATGATGCCTAGACGCATAAAATCGTCGAATGCCTCTGGCAAACGCCATTGGACAACATAATTAATATTAAATTGAAATATTTTGAAACAATAGTATTGAACACTTTGGATATTGAACATTGTGCGTACTACGTTCATTCCTCGTGGTCCGATCGGACTGTGGTACAGAGCGCAAAATAACAATTCTTGGAAACTTGGAAATCTTAATGAAACTTGGCATAGAGTACCCAGGATATAAATTATGATTTATTAATTAATTTGTCATTGTACTAAATTGCATAAAAAATAATGCAGTAGTTTTTATGTGAATTTTGATACTGTAGGTAAATGCGATTTTGATGATGACTCCCGTGGGAACTGTGTAATGAGATCAGGATAAAAAATAATCCAAATGTTGGCACGGCACTAAGCTATCTATGCCAAGTTTAATTAAGATCCGTCGAATGGTTTTTGCGTTATACTCGTTAAGAAATTATTCGTACAGTTCTTTGAAATTATTTTTCCAAAAATGTATAATGTACAGTTACGGCTTCATTACAATTTTATTGTATGTATGGATAGATATATATTGTGTTAAGAACTAGCAGTGCCCGCGATTCCGTGCGCGTAGATGATAGAGTATGTGTTTTTTTCTCTTTATTTTATTTAGGGCCTTTTACACTATTGTGTATGTCAGCCCCATTGTACCAGAATATGTTTGATTAGCTTGATTTTCGTGGGAACTCTATAATTGGTGTGGATAAAAATTATCGCAAATGTTAACCCGATCTAAGCTATAACTATGCTATGTTTCATGAAAATCCATCAAGTAGTTATTGCATGATGCGCGGACACAAAAAATTCAAGAATTGTTGTTTTGGACTCGATATCACACGTACTTTATTTACACTGTAACGACTTCTTAAAAAAATAATTAATGTACAAACCCGACTATTACGATTTTATTACCTATATATGTATAGATGTGAAAAAATTTAATAGAAGAAAAAATTGATGATTAATAAAATTAGTTATTTAGTTAATAGCTATATAATTGTTTAAGAATAATTATTTAAATACTGGACTTATGAGTGTACATATTATGATACTTTTCATATATTTTGTTATATCGACATTGATTAGAGAAACGAAAATTATTATATCATCCATGTCACGAAAATGAGTTTTTTTTAAATTAACAAAAAATCTTGACTCAATTTATTTCATTTGATGAGTGTTTATGTAGATTGTAGGTACACAGCACCCACATAAATTGGATATAGAATTTTAAAAAATATCTTTATTATTTACCAAACACCCGCCATCCCGAAGTCAGAATAGCAGGTGTAACTATTTTTCAAAATAACTTTACATAGAAAGAGGTGCATTTTTTTTAAAGAAAGGTACACAAAAGTACACACCGGGTACATTTTATTCTTTATCTAATTCATTCGATTCTGTGTAGTATACCCGTCAATCTGACATACCCCCTTCCCATCCTTTGGCAAAATTTATCGTTCGATGGTTTTCGCGAAACTGACTAAACTTTTATAAAATTGCTTAAAAATTTTATAAAAGTTTTATAAAACGATTCTTCGTGGTCAGATCAATCGTACTATAACTAAAAGGAAAACCAGATTATAGTCATCTGCTGATCATATACACACACGATTTTCATGTTTCGTAGTTTAAAAAATATTAATTTAAAAGGCAAAATCTGTGTAAAAGCTAGTTTTATTTTTAATTGAACTAGTGGGAATAAGCCTTAAAATCAGCAAGTAGCCAGACACTCTTTGCTACAAAACATTTGGAATGAACTGGTTGGTAGGTCTCATTCAATGTTTCCCAAACATTTACCGTCTTGATTCGCAAAAGACAAATACAGAACCATCGAGCTTGGTCTCATTTCAAGACACTTCAAGCTATTAATTATCTATTATTATCTACTATTACTGATCTATTAATTATTTAAATATTTTTTTGCTCGATTTAAAGACAAAAACATACTGTCAAAAATGTACGAAAATCCATAGTCCACGTGTTTGTTTTCGTATAAACTCACGAGGTATAAAACAGAATTGCAACAAAAAATATATTCAATATGCGTAGTTCATGACATTAATTCGCAGGAAAAAAAAACTTAACTAAAAACTAACCCCTTGCCTTACGCTGTGACCTCAATCAATTATTGTATAATATTTTGTTTAATTTGATTTTTTTAAATGTATTCTTGATATAATATATATTCGACCATAAATTAGGTACTTGTTAACGTGATTTTTTTAAACAAAAGGATTAAAGGAATAAGAGTGAAAAACATTGAGTAGGTATATGTTATTTTAATAAATAAGATTATACGTAGGTAAGTATATTATAATTGTAATCACTCATCATCAGAATCAAAAAACGTGGTCAATCCATAGGGATTGTAACCGTAATGCCGTCTTACTACTGGAGTATCTTGTACATCATATTCAGAATGTGAAACCTCATTAGAAGTTGGATCAGTTACCAAAACTAAAGCTTCATCGAATACCCCATGGAAAACGTCTGAAAGAGTATACTTTCCGAGGTGTTTTAGCAAATTCACTTTGTATTGTGTGAATGTCTCTTTTAGATATTTGAACACCTGGAGGCATAATTCTTCAATGATTTCTCTAAATTGGTGTTTAATAGCAAGCATGACTGGACCCAAGTCGGCTACTTCTTTTTTTGCTCGGTAAGTTCCTTTGTCGGGTGTTGTGTCTTCTTTGGAGTCCTCGTAACCAAGGAGAAGGTCTCTGGTGGACACGGATGATGAAAGTACGCCATGAATTGCAATGCACGCCGTAATTGCTACCAATAACGTTAACCGGACCATCTGAAAATTAAATAATTAATATTTATTGTATTTCGAAAAAATATGTAAATATGTAGACATCTATTTTAATAAAATCAATGATAAGATGTTAACTATTACTCGGCGCAACAATACCTATCTATGAATATTCCAATTAGGTCCAATTTTCTGAGCAAGTATTCCGGTAAAAAGCATTTTTAATGAAAGACACATTCAATAACTTTTTAGCTACGAGGCAATAGAGATGTACCACCTAATTAAGTACAATTCGACAGGACTGAATCAGTTATTTAATTTTTAGAAGGCAAGCGTGTTTTAATACAGATTTAAAGAAATACAGTTTTTTTTTTTCTAGTTTAAAAAAAACAGTATCGTGTAAAAATTAAAATCTTAGGGCGTTGAAAAGATATTTTAAATAGAAGACAAAAATGACTAATGTCTGGAAGAGACGCAAATCAATTATAAAATTTATATTTTGTGGATTTCCTAGTACTTCGTATTGGGGTAGAGATTGAATTGAAATATAGTAGTTTGTTAATGGAATCTAATGAAATGGACAACATATAGGTAAATTGTTAAATATATAGTATGACAAGTCATTCAAATATCGCAAGTTCAGTTTTGCGAAGTTGTTCTAAACCAAGGAGTCAAAATAGAGGAAAATGGCTACATAAATGGTTGAAGTCATTTTGAAGTACTCGTAGTACATACCTAGGATTACATGCATCAATGAATGATTGTAGTTGTAATTCATATTGGTATAATATACAATATTAGAGAACAGTGTTTATTAATCAAAGTAGACTGATTTAACGTCCGCCTTAATAAAAAAACACCTTTAATAATAAATAAAATGTTTTTACTTACGTTTGTTATTGTGGAGGCAGCAATTATCTGCAAACTGAATGCTTCTTATGAATGCTGATTATGAACTACAAATCACTGAATACACGACCTTATATAATACATTTTTGTAATTACTTAATATGTAGCACATTAATTAATGTCCTTTTTAGTTAAAGTGACTTTCACCATGAATAAGTGACTAATGTTTCCTTATGATCGTGTTCATCGCACAGGTATGGTCAAATTTTATTATCTTAATATTTTCTTAGGTTTTCGCGATTACTATACATAGCAATTAAACAACTTTGAACGGTTTAAATCGCGTATATTTGACATTATTTATATCCCGACGTTTCGAACACTTTGCAGTTTTATTATCTTGCTCAATTCTATAGAGAGTTTGCAAAAATATTTTAAATATAATATTATTAAATTTAATATTTAGTTATTTATAAATTTCCGCTATTTTGTTCTAGTCCGCCAAGATGTATTTTGTCGTTTTGTGTTTTGACACTCCATAAATTTGAATCCTGTCATAATAATAATTAATAAATCCAGTACCTAATATTAATTAATTATAATACATAGCTAGTTTTTTCTTTTGTTCAGATAACTCAATACTTTATGTTTAAAAATGATTGAAGAAAATTAAACCTATTTTCATAGAACTTTCAGTAGGTTAATACAATTTATATAGGAGTTTCATCAAGATCGGTGTTATATCTATACTAATATGGTATATAAAGAGGTAAAATTGTGTTTGTGGGTATGTTGGGGGTAATCTCTGGAACTACTGAACCGATTTCGAAAATTCTTTCACAAATAGGAAGCCACATTATCCGTGTCTAATATAGGCTATATTTTATTTTGAAATTTTGAATAATAAAATTTTAAAAAACTTATAAACCGAAGCCAAGCGAGGGCGGGTCGCCAGTATTGTATAACAGTCGTTTAGGTTCAGCGGATGCTTGAAATAAATTCTTGAATTTATTCAAATAATTCTTGTGGTGTTTTAATTCTTGATGAGATATGATCAGACCAATTGGAACTATTAATTTTAGAAACTTGTAATACATACATAGGTACTTTAATTATTACATAGGAGGAAATGAGTATATACGAGTATGTAATGTATCCGTAATAACATGCGTTTCGAGCGCGTACTATTTAAACCACAATACAATTGTTTTTTTCTACCTACTTATAACTTGTACATTCTCACTACCACATATAGATATGCATCTTGCATTTTTTTCTTTTTTTATGGAAAGAAGGTTACATACGAGCAGATAGTTCACCTTGTGGTCAATATGTGAATACTATCGCCTATGGACATCCTAGGTATATGCGCTATTTACGTTTGGAGATTTAGAACGTATGATTTGGAAAAAGTCCATACGTACTAAAATAATTTCCAAACTATGACTCCGGAGAGGAAAGAGAATTGGAAGTAGAGGAGTTTTCTTTACACAATTACATTTTCTATTAGTTGTGATTGGATGACAAGTAGAAACTAATATGATTTGAAGAGTATTTCTTACTCAATTACACTCTCTGTTCGATGAGACGAGATGGGATTAAATGAACAGGCTGGGGAGTAATGGAATGTAATATGATGATATTCTTCAATTACCTCTTTATATTCCCTATTCGATGAGATAAGAAATGACAACTCTCACTCATTCCTGAGACAAATTGATAAGTTTTACAGCAGAATTTTGTGAGGGTGTAACTGGGCCAGTGAGACAATTCGACTCTAGGATGCATTTTAAAATAAATCATCCTCCAAAGATATTTTATCGGCATGCGTTGCCGACAATTATCATTATCACTATTTTATTTAGTTCAAGAATAATCTGCAATGATGTTGTAACTATTGTCATGCCGACCTATAATTATGAGAAACGTAAATATTTTGATGGTCTTGCAAGTAACGTCCATCTATTAATCAGTCTGAATAACATGTAATTAAAAACATTAAAATTCATTAGATAATCCAATATAAATAATACACTATTGTACAAATTACTTTATCACTAAATACTTGCGTTTCATTTTCTTAGGTCACTACACTTGAGAATTTTTATTTAGTTTTAGATAGCATCCCAAAATCAATTAATACGAAGTATGTTCTATATTATTTTATTCTTGTATTTAAACGGCCAACAAAAAGAAACTTAATGAACAACAAAACAACCTACTCGTATTTTTTTATTAATTGAAGTAAATAATTTTAAATTACTTCTGAATGCCATCCACCCTGAAATTTGCTTCTATCGATTTGCTGCTCATTCAGTATTTTCATTTTATTTATTTATTTAGAAAACTTTATTTCACTTAATCGTACAAAAGGCGTGCCTAATGCTGGGATACATTCTTTACCAGTCAACCATTAATAATAACAATACTTTATTAAATCTTATCATATTGTTATAATATAATAACATACATCGAACTTCACTAAAACTTTTAGGCATAAGGAAAGGTCAACCAGGGTAATTGCAAACACGCCTATATTTATTATGAATTAATGTTGTGGCAAGCTTACAATTACACCCTGTTCACCATTGCAATTCAGAACAACAGACCTAGGACTTATGTGAGAACATATGCCTAGGCATAGCCTGTATCGTGAAGGCCATTTTGAAGTAGCTATCCAGTACCAGAGAACGCGTAAGTGAACGGGATAATACTGTATAGTGGATTCATAATCTTATTATTATATTACTGTGTGTAAGGATGGATGTGTGTACATGTGTACATGTGAGTGTGTTGCAGGCAGTATGTATTTCATTATTTATTTACTTTATTTATGATATCTGAGTACTTGCTCGGTGTCATGGTATTCAAAGCCAGCAAGCAAGTCATGCGCTGACTATTCTTTTAGTTTGCATTAACTACTACCATATATTTACTTCTAATTATTTTAAAGCCATGTTATTCTTTTTTCATAATCAAATCGTGAGAAATTCTCGTTATTTTACAGTAATGCGGTCGACAACTTCATAGCTCTATTACACCTAATACAAAGGCATTTTTCAGATACGTCAAGCTCTGAAAAGTGACTTATTTTTTAAATAAACAATGTATGAATTTTGAACATGAAGAGCTCAAAAGGTTTATGCAATTTTATGAGTTTTGAATATGAAAAGCTCATGTACGAGTACTTTTATCATATCCACACCCCGTTTGTCACCAAATCTGGATATTTTTTTAATTACTTTCACAGACATCTTTACGTGTGTCTTATAACCTATCTCGTTATACTTGTTATCTGCTCGTACGTAACAGCAACGATTTTTTTTCTTATCGACGTTATTTTTTATGTGTCATCAAATAAATGTGTCATCAAAATCAATACACTACGCTTTACAACTTTATCTTACGCCTGTTTAGCCTATTTATCTTGGATACCACTGTTCTAATACTTGCATTTCTAATATACAGAAAGTTTGACCATTCAAAGCTGTTGTCTGCATCTAGTAGTCTTGACAGAAAGCCGCTTTTTTGGCTGAAGAGCCCCAGAGATTTGATTGAAAACAACACCACATCTCCTTAGAACAACTGCTTCTATAGGTAATATCGGTTTAGTGAAGTCCAATCTACGTTAGAAGAAATATAAAACTAAATAGAAATATAAAAAATAAATATACAACAGATCACATAGTAATATCTGCCAAACTAATGGCTTATGTCCCGGATTATGGGCCACATTTTCAGATCCATTACAATGTTCCCGCGGGAATTATTAATAAATATCCGTGGACAAAGTTACGAGCGCAGTTAATATACTCGTACATTGAAATGCTCATCGTCTTTTTCTAAGCCTAAGAAAAGTCGTAGACCTTTTTGTAGCGCTAGCTAGCGCTACGAAAGTGTAACCGCTAATTATTATTATTTATTTACTGTGCACTGGGCATCGTTCGGATATTTAAAAAACCGCTTAAATAATTATTTCCCCTTCTTTATTGTCACGACAGAACCCAAACCCAATCCACCTTTAAACTTTCTATTATTGATGAGCATACATACTGAACGAGCGGTAAATCAATAATAGGAAATTTAAAGGTGGGTTGGGTTTGGGTTCTGTCGTGACAATAAAGAGGAGTATTTCTAGTTTCATAAATAAGAAGCAAGAAATGAGAATGAGGTTTAATAAAGGAAACAATTTGTTTAATGAAAGTAACAATTCGTTTAAAACAAGAAACAGATTTCATTGCAATATCAAAGCTGGTGTACTTTTCATAGGACGACCGCGTTTTCTTTTTGTACCTATGGCTATATTTTTTGCTTCCATAATAGGGACTGTCTTTTTTACGAAATTAGATGTCAAGAAATAAATGCTTTGATGCATTATCTCCCGTTCAATCTTTGGGTTTTCCAACTAAAGGACAAAATTAGTCGAAGTAACGGATAACACAATTATAAATATGATAATTAAGAAACTACTCTAAGGAATATGAAATTTAACATAGACAAATTGTCTGCGATAGTCATCAAAATATTGCGTCTTGAGTGTATTGTGTTTGCAGACACGTTGAGGTGATGATACTAAGTCAGCGCAAATTAAGATAATCCTTTGTATGTGATTTACACGATGTGGCAATGAGCGAGGCGGCGAGCGCCGGTATCACCGGCGGCCGGCGCCCGCGCTGCCTTCAGTTTAATCTATCAGTTCGGAGCGCTCTGGTGATACGCTCGCGTCCACCAATACAATTTTCGCGGGTTTTCTTGTCGCGAATTTAACTTATTATTTAAATTAAAGAACTTACAAAGTGATTGTTCTCTACAAAGACTGCTTAAATACAATTAAAAACTATTGTCATTTATACACATGGGCGAAGTAAATAAAGTAAACACATTTCCAAATATTATGAGGAAGTGCTTTAAGATGGGTCTTTTTAAGAGTAAGTATAAAAATCTTTGGAGAAATGCTGACCTATTAACACACTATAAATTATCTTTAAAGAAACGGGTCATTAAGTGCGAGAACATATGATATATCAATTACATTTTTAATTTATGTTCATAATCTTTGTTTATTATAACTTGATAAAAAAATGGGAGCAGTGAATAAACTGTTGATGGTACCAATCAGATCAGTCACACGATTTTGAAATGAAAGAGAATTATTATAAAACCACGTGTCTAGATTAGAATAAATAACAATTAACTAATCAGTAATTTCTAAGTGCGTGATTATCAAATTAGATTATCATTACAAGAGGTGCATTGTCCATGACCTAATTTTTCGTAAGGCTGTTAATAATATTCGCAGGTTTGCATGTTATCATAACTTAAATTTATAATTCTCGATTCATTTAACGTTACACATATATATATTACCATAGGATGGAACAAAGATGTAGATTGTTAGACGAATCATTTTTTTTGTCATAGTAATTAAGAAGTTAAATAATATAGCCATTCAACAGTAGGTGTTTACTTACGCCTTCATTAGCATTGAATTCAGTCTACTGGTTTCTTCCTTTGTCTCCTCCTTACCTCGTTATACATTCCGTTCAAAGGGGGATTGAGCTTTGCTTAAATAATAAGTGACGTAGCTTTCCTAAAATAAGGAACCTAGAACTTTTTACAGTTTCTGATAAAGTGGTGCTTATTAATCAAAATATTTCTTGGAAGCCGGTGTTTTAGTATAATAAAACTGTTAAGAAATTAAGGCTTAGAAATTAACGACGCAAACATGCTCTAATAACTGATTTTTAAGATAAAGGAATAAAGGTTATGATTTTTTAGATATCATTTTAAGTGTTTTTTTTAAGAATTTAGAACCAACAATAAGGTCCTTTGTCTTAGAAAATGTAACAAGTAATGTTTCATAAAATGTGTATGTTAATAAAACGAAGACGTTACACTATTAGTAAAATATCAGATTTGAATATAAATGTATAAATTAAAGTATGATTTTTTAAACCGGTCAAACAAGTATAAATTTTACCTAACTACCCACAAGCGAATGTGCAATGTCGTGATAAACTCGTACAGTTTTATGGCACCAAGAAAGTGTCTTCATGTACCATTTATTCGTAAATGATAAATAACTTAAAAAAAAGTAAATATATTTCGGTATATGACGACGTATACGATGTATAAATATACACGACAAATGTACAAATTATGACAATTATGACAAAAGTACGTTGTTTATTGACTTTGTACATTGGGACATTTGTACAGCAGTAGTTAACAAAACAATGAATTGCAATCTGCACGGGCGAGCGAGTACAGAAGCCAGGCGAGCGCGGGGCAGGCGGCTGCAATCAACGTAGCATGCACCGTTGCAGCCCCACAATGCGCTACACATAAACATACACCCTGCTCTTACCTTTCATACCCTTTAATTAAAATGTTTCTTAAGTAAACCATGTCCACTATGTATTATACTTCCTTCCATAGTTTTTACTTGTCTATGGCCGGATAGCATGATAACCACGTATCATTAAAGATTTTTCATGATTTATTTTTAAAAAAATTTAGAAACAGGATAATATTAATAAAAATATTGCCGCACTTTTATTATTATCACTTTAAAAACAATTGACTAATTGTATTCATCGAGATACGAATATTTAAAGACGCATAATATCCAATTTGGCACAAAAAACCTCTTACTTAAATATGCGCAATGACCCATAAGTACTCACTTACGGGTACATGAGCGGACTGTAATATTTATGCACATAGACTATATATTAAAAAATACGCATGATTTAAGTAATAACGTCTTTGTCGGGACTCCGCGGCCCCTTCGATACGCACTCTGATTTAAAATCTCGCTTACATGCGGAGTTGGTAGATAGATAGTTAAAACTCTTTATTGTATAATAATTGTTACATTATTACAATAACGCGGGTAGTGTACGTACATCTTACATCTATGATCGCATTCAATTTTACACTCAAGTATAAAATTGTAATCATTGTACCAATAAGGACGAAATATACTAATAAATCTTCCACTGATACTAATTTGGCTGACACTATTCAATTACATGTACATATTTCAGCGGATAAACTGACATATTATAAATACAGATAAAATAATAAATCCAATAACAAATATTACGTTATAACAGTGTTATCTAGCTTTGGTTATGCGTTTAAATTACATTTAAATTATCTAAATTACCTGCTTTTGTTACTTAATTTCTAATTTTAATGCATATTACAGCAGGAAGAAGTAATATAGGTTGGTAATTTGGATCCTACATAAAAAGAATTGTAAACACGCCCTTTCTATATTCATAAATGTAATTATTTCCATAAAAACTTGTAGAAGGAATTTAAATCGTACCTTTAGCAGCTATCACCAATAATTACTTGTGAAAGTATCTACCTAATTCTCGCCATTCTACCTACGAAAATACGTCCAAACAATAATGATACTTTTGCAAAAAGATTCGGTTCGATTACCGCCTAAGTAAGTTTCTTTTATTTATTTATACACTTTAATATTAGTTAATAAATTTCAAAATACCCTTAGAGTTTGCTAGAAATGCCGAAAATAACATTCTGCGCTAATCTACTCTGAGATAATACGCTACGTTAAACGCTAATCTACTCATATTAAATGACCGACATATCTCACTGAAAATACTTTACTTACTTAATAAAAACTAAATTATAAATTCAAAAAACCATTCTGAATTTAAGAGGTAACAAACTTTCACACAACTATAGCAATGAGACACCGATAGTATCATATATCTGAGCATTGCAGGGCTGCTTGGTTATGTTATTTTTTTAAATAAATCGATATGTAATTAATAATTAGTAGCCCCCGACGTGTTCATAAATAACTGTTGGTGTCATCGAAGGAATGGCTGTGAGAAATATTAGAGATTTATTCTGGACTCAATGACACCTCACTTGTTGAAATAGATTTAGTAAAGTACCCTGAAAAAATTCCAATCTGCTCCAAAAAAAAAGCAACGTTACCCATGCGCTTTACAGCACCCCGAAGTCGTAACGCAAGGGCTTATGTACCAGTCAGTATAAACACATTCCTGATGAAATACTATTTCAATTACAAGAAAGGGATGAGGGGAGACAGACAAATAATCGCGTCAAACGTATGTTAGCCCTTTACGACCAGGTACTGTTGTATTATTGTAAGTAAACGATACTAATTTTGAGTAATTTAAAAATACTATTAATATTAATTGTTTACACCCGAATGCTATTTACGTTCATATAAGAGAAACCGCATAATTACCGACACATAGGTAATTGGTCAATTGTTAAATATACACTAATTACATGGGCGTTAAAACTAATTATTTTTTTATTGTATTAAGAGCAGTGCGATGTTGATGAGAATAACATGTTCATTACACATTTACGCCTACAAAATGTGTAAATTAATTATGTCGCGTAGATTATTTGTAAATGTTAAATAAATTCATTCATTGTAGTTATAATATACTATTGTCGTTTGTGTTTCGCGTTAGTGTCGCAACTATGCAATATTCCCCTGTTAGGCGCTGCTGCGCAATGTTAGCGCTCAGTGGACTAAAGGAAAGGTATGTAGTGCAATGAGATTTAAGAGGTGTTGGCAACACTGCTTACTTAATATAATTTCTGTCCAATAAAAGGTTTATACAACATTCTAAGAATCTGTGCACTTCATACTCGTAGACACATAAAATATACAATATTGAATTCATGATGATAATTCCTTATATTCAACGGCATTTTGGAACGAACATCTTATGTTAACGACATTTTGGACCTTCGTAAAACGTCCTACGTAAAACAGGCATCAGACTGTCTTTGTTTCGACTTCACTTCATTCGATTTCATTCTGAAATTTTAATAAACATAATACCCCTCCCCTCTCAGAACCTTCCGGAACTTACGACTTAGACAGTGGTGAAAATTACAATAAAATCGGACATGTAGTTTCCGAGATAAGATTCCATCAACATACATACACATGTTGGGTTTTTGATTTTTGGAAATTCATATTAAATATGTAATTTGAAAGTTTATATAATATTATTAATTATCCGATCAAAATAAAATTTTACACAAAGATAATTTGGCTCTATACCTCGCTTAAATTCCTAGATGGGTCAAATCCGTTCAGTGATTCTAAAATTACTACAGTAAAACTTAAAACAGTATTTGAAAACTAAAATTTCGAAGTATATATGTACAAACAATATTAAATTGTTTGCTGGGCTCATACTGGAATAATGAAAGTGGCAGCAAACCGATGGCAGCTAATTTAAAGATTGTTCACGTTCTCTAGTGACAATAAAGTTATAGGAGTCTCGCGTAGAATTTGTGTTTGACATTCTTAGTAATTAAAAATTGTTTATTTCAGTTATTCAAAAATAGTTTGTTTTGCTAATCATGATTTACTGCCCGTTTAAATATAAGCCTTTTTAAAACTTACGAAATATAACGAACTCTACTTTTCCGACTGACGAGAATTATCGGCATTGTCGTTTACGAATCGTTTGTTTTGATCCATTTTACGTTTTTTATCAGATTATAACAGCCTATAAAGTCCCACTGCAGGCCAGAAGCCTCACCTAGTAAATCACTAGAGGGTTTCAGGCCATAATCTACCACGCGCTTATGATGCGGTTTGGTGAATAGTCAATACATATGCTTCGGATTTTTTAAATTCTCCAGCGAATTCCTCACAATGTTTTTTTTCACCGCCGAATTGGAGATAGTGTTTAAAAACCCGTTTTTAGACACTCAGTGGTACAGGCCCAGGATTTGAACTCACGACGTCACGAATGAGAGTCAAGAATAGATACCACCCCTATCACCATTCTATTATATTACAAAGATGATAATATAATCATTGGTTAATGAACTAATCTTTAACAAAGTTATCACAAGTTGCATTGTCGTTGAGTTTTATCACTATCGTTTATATGATTTTCAAGAATCATTTCATTATACAATAAAACTATATAGAACTAATAAAGATAGTCTTGAATTTCATAGCAGTTAATGATTAACGTAAGTGTTAAATAATTCTTCTGATTTATAAACTTTTAGCAAAGGGAAATATATAAATAAAACACTAAGTATAACCATTTATCTCAATCCCGTGGTGAAGCACGTGCCTAAATAATGGTTTATCGTGTTACTGTAAGTGGCATATTGAAATAATAGAAAATTTTATATTTTTTCACATGAAACAACATACTATGTATTTATCTGAAGCATTTATCAAGTAAGAACCAACATACTATTTTCATAGGTGGGACATGTCACGTTTGTCAATAAAAATGCACTAAAAACCTTTTATTGCAACTCTAGGTAATAATTTAGACATACCGACAGATCTAATTTGGTATTTTTGGTATTCTCCATTTATTGAAATCAACTTAGGTTTATTAATCTGTTTGTTTTGTTTAAATATTGCCCCGTTGGAAATCCGTGAATAAGTATTCTTAAAACAAACCAAAAAAATATTATGTTGAGAACACGTATATAACTTTCAAATTAGACTATTATGTAGATAATATTTTTTTTAAATTCTCTAAAAGATCATTGTCGTAAGAATGTTAACTAATGGAGTGAAGAGCAAATATCTATAGCTCTCATTGTGTCAATTAGACAACGAGCGTTTTAATTGAACGCAATATTATCTTATTTGCGGAAGGTATTGAGACATTGATATAGTATGTCACGTCTGTTTATAAATAACTGCATGTATTAACAAACAAATGAGAATAGACATAGTACAATAGTACAATAAATAGTACAAAATATGCCTTATCAAATGGAATATTTGAAGAAAAACATATAAAACTCATGATAACTATGACTCGTTCGTAAATTTATAGATCTCATAGAATGCATTTACGTTCGCTATGTGTATTAGGTTCGCTCGCTGCATGACTCCCTAATACGATGTTTAATCAGACTCTCCTGCCAATAATTTATAAATAGGAGGTAACATAATTAGGAATAACACAAACTTCAGAATTTAGAAGTATTTTTCAGAACAATCTTTCGAAAATAAAAATGTTAAGAATGAAAACAATATCTCCTAAATCTTAATACTCCTGTCACGGACTAATAAAATGGCCACTTTGTGCGCAATAAACGTTTAGATTTAATGAATTAATTGCTGTGTGCACTTTGCATACAGACAGACTAGCTTCTATAGTTTACTTCGGTAATACGAGTATCTACTCAGTATTATTATACTCGAAAATTATGTCAAGAGTGTTTGGATCCAGTGTAATTAGCTCACAGTTCCTGTCATGTTTAAAATACTACTTAAGTATAACTTGAGATTGTGGCTAATATTGACTAAGGCAACGTGCCCAATGTCGAAGACAGCAGCAGTGGAAGACAGACCTCAATTATAATATCGCTCATATCGTGATTTTCATTATATTTATGTTAAATATATAGTTATTTAAAAGACCGGTGTAATGCACACAGATAATTTTCAAATGTTCAAAGTCATCTGACAACAACACATAATCAAGGATAGGACTTACTGTGGCGGAAAATGTGAGTTGGGAGATAGAACGACGTATTTGCCTACTCTGTGTTTATATTTCATAGACAAAGATGTCGCGTCGTAGACGGCAATATTGCGAGAGATAATGATAACCTAAACTGTTTACATGTGCAAGCATTTCCTCAAAGTTCATTGCGGTTCAGAACACGTAGGTCGCGGCTCCTTAGCTGGTTGACAACTCAATGGCGTTCAAACCGGTTGGCAGTAAGCCGCCAGGACAAAATTGCCGCAGGATATAAAGTGGGCGCAAAGCTACGGAAGTATAGTATAACTTCCGCTCTTCCGGGCAGTTTTAAATGTCAAGGTTGTATTTTGACAGAAGTAAAGCACTGAATCAATTACACTGTTCCGACTTGACCGTGCCCTTGGTTGAGGTTTTTGCCGGCCGCTATTTGTTTTATCCGATATGCAAATGGGCGCACTACATTTACGGAACATGTTTCCATTTCCATTCCATTCCATTAGTACCTTAACCATAATATGGAGTCAATATAATAATATTAAATTAGCTTTAGCTGATAGATGTGTCAATTGACATTTAATATTTTAAATTTCAATTGACACATCTATCAGCTATCTATATGGAATTCAACTTAACGTTTATTAAGTACTCAATCATTGATCTTGTTCTGACAAGCAATAATAAGGCTACATAAATCTGACTAGATTTCAGATTGATATAGAGCAAGCAGCTTAGGTTGTAAAAATATTAACGTATATTTCTCCTTATTGTTTTAAGTGTAGGTTAGGGAACAGAAAAATACGAAATCCTTACCCAGATATTCACGGTACCGTGTCTAATCATAGTTTTTACAGGTCTGTCGTAAGATACATCCACAACCGCAGTAACTGGCAATTTCTGTATGATGTCGCCATGTATCCACACTGAAAGGTGGCCTTCATACAATTAATACCTGAGTACTAAATAGATATAATACCACAAGTTATATAAAAGTTGGTGGTATAACAATACTGAAATATTTTAAAATGCTTATATACAAAACAATGTGCTCCAAATGAAAGAAGAAAATCTCTAATATTTATGGCACATCCTAAAATTGCTAAGTGTTTTCAGTAACTACTGACCCCATTTTAACAGAATTAATTAATCATGACATAAATGACAAAGTTAGGTCTCTTTATAATATTCGTAATAAAATTTTAATTATAACGAAAAGCTTGAAAGTGTGACGAATTTTATGATGTAACAAATTGTTTTTGATAGTGAGTAAATGAAGTGCTCACAAAAAGGAAAACTTTAACATTTAGTTTGACGTCAGCAAATACCTGCATTAATCAAATTTTTTAGTAACTATTATACGTATTACGTAGGAACATAAACCAAATTGCCATAACAATTTTGTCACGTACGAGTATGTAACCATCATTGAAACATCTTTATTATGCTTAACATGTAAAAATATTTTCATTTACGAGATTATCCTTATATTTTGGTAGGTACCATTAAAGTGACGATGACGTATAGATTTTTTCATCCTTCATCCTCAAACCTCCTCCATCTATTTATCTACTAGGTATATGTTTTTAAATTGAAGGTAGATATTAATTTGAAAATGCTCTTGATATAGTCGCATATTCAATACATACTTTGGATGTTATTTTTTGTTATTTTAAGAAAAATCGTCAATGTACGTGTACATTGACGATTTTACAGGAAATGAAATATAAAGTACTCAGTAATAAGCAAATAGTGTTAATAATTCTTTTGCGTCATGACTTAAATAATAAAATTAAATCACGCAACTAGAATATTATAATGATAAAAAAATTGTCTTGTCTAAAATAACGAATGGAGATAAATTTAATTAATTAGGTACACCTACGTTATTATTATAATATTATAGTTATTGAGAATTAAAATACGCTATTTTTAATATTAGTGAAGTAACTAGGTACTATTAGCTAATGCTATTTGCTACAACAATAAAGTATATAATATAACAATATTAGGTATATATAACAATCATAAATAGAGCCTATTTACTATATTCAGAATTTTTACCAACAGGTGGACTGTCTGCTCATACCACTACCTACTTTCTATAAAAAAATAGATATTTTACTTCCTGAATTTATACTTGTTCTTTTCTGAAAGTTAGCTCCGATGAATGTCGCATTTGTAGGTCTAATAATAACGCCACACTCAAACGCCTACACTAGGATATCCTGTGGTCCAGAAATACAGTTAAAGATGAACACGCCGCCCAAACCCAAACAAACATTTGTCTTTACACAAATGAATATTCGACCGAAAATCGAACCCGGGACCTTTTATACAGCAAGCAGGGCACTATCAACTTGGCTAATTGGTCGTCAAAATCATCTTGTTTTTATGTCAAAATAATAGATCCTAGGAGCTAACTGAGAAAAATACATATGTATATAGGGTATATGAATTCGTTGTATATATGCTAATTTTCCTTGGCAGATATTTTTCGCAGATTACTTACCCTTATCGCGCATTGTAGTTGTAAGATTAAGATAAGAAAACCAACTTGCACCGGCTACAGAGGAATTTCCTCGAATAACATTTTCTTTTAAACACGTTGCTATTATGTGGTAAAGTGACA
The DNA here is from genome assembly GCA_914767545.1 of Sesia apiformis. Lineage (NCBI taxonomy): Eukaryota > Metazoa > Arthropoda > Insecta > Lepidoptera > Sesiidae > Sesia > Sesia apiformis. Next base: position 8,470,433 of record OU611958.1, read on the forward strand.
ATAAATCAAGAGATAATTAATGGTGTCTTCATTAAATGTTTCATGATTTTTGTACTTCTGATCGAAGTTAAAATTTTAAAATAACACGGACGTCTGTAGACCATACAACTAACAACTCTGATTACTTACGAGTACTAACTCGACATAAGCCTATAACGTCCCACTGTAGGGCACAGGCCTCCCCTAGCAATTACAAGGGGATTTGGGGCCTTAATTAACCGCTCGGGCCTTTTGTGGATTAGCGGATACAGATATCCCAGATTTTCCTTTTTACCTGTCGGGCATGCGACTTTCCTCACGATGCTTTCGTTCACCGCTAAGTTAGTAATACTTGAAAAATCCGTATTTAAACAGAGATTGGGGTTGTACTAGTACGGGCCAGGATTTCGACTTACAGCATCATGAAAGAGAGTTGCGATAAGATACCCTTAACACGATCGTCGTCACAACGTCGCTGAACTGGGAGTGAAATCCTACGCCAGTTGACGTTGAACTTTAAACATGAATAAATGCTATGAGTACCTACGGCCGAGCGATGGCAATAAATATTATAGGAGTCATACGTATTAATGTCATATTACAAGAATTTGCAGCGATCATAGTTTCACACCATGAGCTATATATCTAAGTCGAAATATCATAATAATAGTATTTATTCATGTTTAATGTTCAACGTCAACTGACGTAATGTCAAAACGCGTTGTATTTCACTCCCAGTTCAGCAACGTCGTACCGACGAACGTGTTCAGCTATCATCGCTATTATTTTCCTTCTAACAAAAAAAAAATAAACTAAAATATGATTTGGACACACAAAAAATAAGTAACTACGATACCTATCGTGTTCAGGGACCATTCGCGTTTCAGAGGACGCGCAGACGTTGAATAAGTAAAATACTCACTTGGCAGCTTATTTCATAGCTCCTCAGGTATGCAAAAGGTCTTGGCCTTTCAGCTCGTATCTTATTCCATACGTAACGTTAATGTCTTAATACCCTAGAATTATTTAAACGTAGTCTCATCTCGTGTCTAACAGTCTTGTTTACTACAAGCGTAAAGTGTCGCAAACAAAAATAGGGAATGATAAATTCTATCGTAAGACTTAACAAAATAACTCCCAAATTTTTGCCTTTTTCAATTATTATTATACAAGAAAGTTTAAAACTGTTTTGTTATGTAACAGAAAGGTAACAGCGTTGCTATGATCACTTAGGTGGGTACTAATTTATATGTTGCACAGTCAATGCAATAACGAAGCAACGAAATAATGCTATAGTCCATATAAATTTGAGAAGGGGTGCACGCTGCAATTCCACAGCCACCGGGCACACTCAAATGCTCACGTTAACCGCTCTTTCACAGAGGACTACTTTGATTTTTCATTTCGCAACCCTTATTTATCCTATTTCCCCAATGTACGTACGTGTTTCAGTAGTGAGTGAGATATGCTAGACTCCATTCTCATTATCCTTCATCTCTCTCCATTTTCCCAATCCTCTCCAAAGGTAGGCAATACATCTGGAGGCGTGCCAACGTTTGTCATTCTGGACTGAGGTTGACATGTACCACGGGTGTCTATGGGCGACAGAATCCACTTATCACCAGGTGGACTACATGCCGTTTAGCGCCTTCTTTACACAAGTTTATTTTTTAACAGTTTGTCATTAAATTGTGCCATTGTCATTATAAGCACGAGAATATATCCTATATTCTCGTGCTTATAAATGTTATATTAAACTGTCTGTTTGTCACTTTGTAAGCATGTGCTTGTAATTCAAATTGTAAGTAAGTACATATGATATTGTAAATTGTAACAATTTGATCTGCAAACAAGTTAGATAAGTTACCTGTCATATTTGCGTATTGCAAGTAAATAACTTCTGTATGGAGTAAGAATCTCTCCTTATTTCATCATTATTTTTACATAATTTATAAATAATCCGATTTAATATACAAGATACAAGATTTAATATACGATTTAATGTAGAGATAAAATATTATAAATAAGCATGTTATATTTTTTGTTACAATTACAATATATTTTGCACGTTATCGTTTTCTAAGTCGAAAAGTGTTTTTCCTCTTGCGAACTACAAGCATTTCCTCGTTATCTCGCTTTTTACTTGCATAGTAATCAAGAGTTTTTTTTCATCATATATGAGAATGGTGTAGTTAGCACATTCTGCCAGTGTCAAGTTTTCTTCGTAATAAACAATTTCAAAGCCTAAAACGTATCCTGTCAATGTCCAGTCTAGTCGAAGTAAGTCACGAGTCGCTCAGTAAAGTGATAGTAGGTTTACTGAGGACAGAAGAGGACTACTTGGAAGCACACGAAGAACGCAGTCCGATGCTTTTATTTGATTATCATAAATCAGTTGGAAGTTTAATAAACTCTATTAAACCACCAAACGCCTAATACACAATTTTTACAATAATCAAACAAATACTAAACTTCACTTTCGAGTTCCCGCTAAAAAAGTCCAATCAAAAGTTAAATAGATATAAAAACTTGCAGGCAGACTGGCTATTACAGAATTTTTTTAAGTAACTACTTAAATTTAAAGTTCTCCTAGATTTTCTAACATGAAATTTTTTATTTGAAAGCACATTTATTTGGAAATAGAAATATTAAATGCTAATAAAATTTAACATTCGAAATGTATAAAAAGACACTAATGTGTGGAGTATTATAATTGAGGGTTTTGTTAAAATTTTCAAATTCCAAGTTAAATCTTATCTAAAATGTCACATCCGGGCTGTTTATTATTTTGATAAAACTTTAAAAAACGGTAAAAATCTTTCACAGTAGGCAAGTGTCTGTGACCCGCATCGCTGCCCGCGCGCCTCACCGCGTTTGTATCCATTCCCTACGGGACGCTTCACGGACCCTCAACACAAATTGGTGGACGGAAGTCGACGCGATTTTATTGTATTAGCCCGTCTCCACTCGTTATCTCGAACTGACTGTAAAAGACATGGACCAGCCTTCACCTCCTTCCGCCCGTATCTACACAAGTATCTTTAAACGGCAATTTTCCTATGATTATCATATGTTTACATGTAATTTTGTCACAAAGAAAAGAACGTAATTATATTGTTTCTAAATACATAAATGTACAATTGTTTACCCACGTTTTATAAAAGTTAAGTACTGGAAAATTATAGTAAATAATAATCCATAAGACAGAGTGATTTTTATATACCATAAAAACCTGCTATATAAATATAACCATAATTTATCTAAATACTAAAATAACTAAGTTATTGTTTATTATTTGTTAATGCAAGCCATTTCTGCGCCGCGCCCACTACTGTTGCTAATATTTGATTGCAATTAACATTTACTAATAACATTTCTTATGCTAATATTGGTTATGGTTGGTTTAGATTCGTCTTCGATTTAGTTCTGACTATTAGTAGTGAAGTGGCTCGTAGACCAGTTCTTAAGGAGGGACTTACTTTCAAAATACCAACTAGCCTTCTCTGAACTGACCCTGAGAGGCTACTTTCGGTTTATTATCCAAGTGTAGGAGTATAGACGTGTAAACAACACATGCATCACCCTCGTAGTAGTACCGTTCAATGAGTGGCAGTTCATGTTGACATTGACAGTTCAAACTCAACCGAGTACAGGGTCAAAAGGTCCGGGACTCATAATCGTTTAGTGTGTGGTTATTAATTAATTGTGGATTAGCTACGTTCACATTAACTAATTATTAATAGGAAATATTCAATTGGAAAATTATGGATTGTGACGAGGATGTCATTAGTGACTCGGCTCTTTGACAAAGTTTTGGCAACGCCTGAATGGTTTTTAAATTGTCAATTCGTAATGACTAGGTTTGAAATCATTTTTTTTGCTTTTCAGCTTTATATGGTACCTAATATTTTATTAAAACCATCATCAAATAATTTTAACGCTATTAATTTATTCAGAAAGTATAGAAAATACGCAAAATAAGAGAATAGTGTAAATAGGTGGTCATTAATCGATTAGAATAGTAGATTAATATTTAGGCCGGGTATGAATTTGTTCACCAAGTTATCAATAAACATGTTTCAAAACATGGTGAGCGTTGAATGGTTTATTTATTATTCAAATTATTAACTCTTAATAAAACAAAATGAAAGATATAATTAAATAAACAATCCGCTAATAAAAAGAGAAAATATAGTGAAGCAAGATAGACAAGGACGAGAAAGATCGAAAAAAGAGATGGGTTGTGTCAAATGAAGATTTGATCTTTATAACGTGAATTATACATGTGAATTATACTTTATAACCTACTCGTATTATACATGTGGGTAGTTTAGAATAAAAGAGAATTAAAATGGGGACTGCACATCACGTGCCAACCTACCACAAGTAAATACCAAGCGGGAGCGAAGGCTAGGATGATGGTTACTTTACGCGTTTATATGATGTCAAATACTCGTAGTAAACCAGCGACGACTGTGCGAAAAATAGAGCCTGACAGACAATATGTGGTACAACACTAGAATCTATTATTTTTAGTCGCAAGTAAGTACAATGCCATTTATTGTGTATCATAAACATCTTGATTGTTACTTTAGTATCTAATTGTAAATAATTAGATACTAATAAATAAATAATTGTAAATAAATGAATATAATAATAAATATAATAAATTGTAATAAATGAAACTAATAAATAATTGTATAGGTTTGCAAATAAACGGATTGCATAATAAATGTCAAATTTGTTGATATTAATATACATATAAACTATGGAATAACTTTATAGAAACTGAGTTATAAAAATTACTAAGTAGGTATAGAAAATAAAAATAAACTGTTTAAAAAACAAAAACTGACTGACTTAAAAGACGCACTAAAATAACTGTTTTGTGAGATCGGTGTGCCTAATTACCTAATTTGGTAATACCTTCAATTTTAGAATAGAAAATATAAAGTATCAAGACCGTTTTTTCGGATTAAAATGAATATTAACATTCTAAGATTTGTTAAATTTGCTGCTGTTTTCTTGCCCCATGTTTCATTAGTCAGACTATCTGTATTGTAGCGTGTACGCAGAACAGTGACCGAGCGACGGGTTACGTTCGAATCAGTTTCATTGAATACATTCGCTTCCTGAGTCCCCCAACACCGTCTCCCGCCGCCTCGTCCCGCAGACAATCTACTGACGCTACAAACAGTCATACCCTAGTTACATATCAACATCGTTAATGGAAAATACTGAGATTATTCAATTCCTTTCAACTGGAAAGGGCTGGAAAGGGCTGGAAAGGAAATTACTTCATTGTAACTACGAGTATTTAAATGTACTTAAGGAGTAATTGTACTTAAAGAAAAACCTACGATATAACAATATAAATAAAATTCAAACTAAGATGAATCAGTTGAATAATAAATCTATTCTTTCCTTTGGGATACTAAGAAGTCGATTACACAATTATTCGACGGATGACCCTTTTATCATTATTTTCTATTATCCTGTCAAGGACTTCGAGAAAAAACAAAAAATAATAAATAGTAAACCTAATTGTTTTGCAGTAGGAAAGAAGTTGAATACCTTGGAAATTAACTTATTTTCCTTTAGATTGGAAAATCTATATCCTCGTAGTGCATTAATAGAAGTATTCTTAGGTTCAAAAACAATCTGCTATATATATGTATAAAGAAGAACACTTAAGGTTACTAAACTGGCAGAGTCAGCCTGAATTAGCTACTTTACGCAAAACTTCCTAAAATATATCTGTTACTGAGAATAGAAATAGCTAACGGTATTTAAAGGAAAACTTTGGAGAATTTCGATGTCAATTTCTACCAACTAACAAGCAATGAATCGATAATTTTAATAATTTTATAGCTATAATTTACATAAACAGACATCAATGACACATATCACAGCGGCGAAGATTATATATTATCGTAGGTGTACAACGCGGTGTAACATATCTACCTGCATTACAAATTCTCAGTAGGTAATTCATCTCAATGCTCGTTTAATGGTAGTCTCCAATTTAACGGGTCACTGGCTAGGGTTATGACATCAGTACACTTTTATTTTTTACCCGCAATTGCAGATAAGGTCAATGCTGGTAGTTCACTTAATGAGATCAGCTTTCAGTTAGTAGTGGGTGGAGTGGAACGCTTGATTACAATAGTTTTTTGTCAGGAAACTGTTAACTTTATGACAAGCCCATCAACGATGTTCCGATGCAAATTAATTAGTTTTTTCTGTATTGCTACTACATCAAACCATCTAGTTGTTCGGCACCCGTGACTATCCGCTGTGTTTTTATAGAATGGATAGCAAACAGACAGACGTTCCACCTGATAGCAAATGTTTAAATAGTCTGCGGACATCTGCTTGTGTAGAAGAGTCGTTTGGGCGTGTCCGGCCTTGTTTGACACACCCGCGGATGCAACAACACTTTTTAGCGAATAATATGGGTAAGAAGCTATTAAATATCAGATTCTTGATGCAGTTCCTATTCTAGAAAGCCAGTTACTGTCCATTGGATTTAAATTACACAAGGGTTAAATTAAATTAATTTTAATTCGGGCAACAAAGATCCACATTATAAAAAAAATCCATATTCAAGGACTATTATTTCTAAAAAATTTTTTAAAATAATTATTTAAAAAAAAATAAGTTTATTTTTAAAAACAACAATAAAACAAGTCATCGTGAGAAATAGCAGATAAAACATATTGATTCTAACATATTAATTTTTGTAGTTAAAGTCAATTAACCATTATCTTTAAAGTCACCTCCATCTTCGACACGGATAGAATACCATTACATCTATTGTATCACTGATCCGATACAGTGTTAACAGTTGCTAAAGAGTTACCTAATTTCAGTTTTTATCGGATAGTGTTGTAATAGTGCCTGAGAAAAACATACCTGCAATAGAAAGTGGGTCATTGTCATACAGTTTACAGTCATCATTAAAACAATTGAGATATTTCAAACTACGCTTCGGCATCTTATGGTTACTGCAATGAGAAGAGATACAAGTTAGAATGCAACTGAAACGACCTTGTAGAAATTTATATATAATATTCGTTCAACAGTTCGTGTGAATTAAATGTAATTAAGACAGCAATACATTATAGACATTAATGCATCTTAATGTGTGTGTGTTTTTTTTGTTTTGTAACGCTCAATAAATGGTCATACATTAGGTGATTAAAAGGTTAATGGTCATTTTTGATTTTGACAATCATAAGGATAGGGAACTTTTAGTCAAACAAAATTTACCAGCTAAATGTGTCATTATCTGAGAAATTATCTGCTTATTGTCGGATCTATTATAATTTCTTGACACATAAAAAGCCTTAAAAAATCTCTTTTATTTAAACCACTCACAAATGGTCAAATCAAATCAAATTCGTTTATTTGTGAACGTATTAGTTCTGCAGTGAGGCGTACAAATATATCACATAATTATGATGTTACAATGTTTGATTACAATCATTAAAATACATCTTCATAATTTGATGCTAATGTTATTAAATACAATGTAATTAAGTTAATAATATAATCAATTAAACACTTTTCCATCAAATTAATACATTATAAAATCAAATACGTTATACGTACACATAAATTAATTTATTACAAAAGGATGTCATTAAGTATAATAATAATTAATATATTGGTATAAGTCAATCTCTTTGTCAATTCAATCTACATAATACATCTCAAATTATAAAATTATATTTTACTAGTCAGTGCTATAGAAACAATCGTTGTCAATTACTAAGTATTATTTAGATTTACTAAGAATCTAAATTGTCTTTTAGATATTATTGAATAATATACTTTGTCAGGATTTACTAAGAATCTAAATTGTCTTTTAGATATTATTGAATAATATATTTTGTCAGATAATAGTCTTTACTTTTAAATATGTTGGGAAGATTGCTGTCACCTATCGATTAGGGAACTTTATTATATATTTTAGGCGCCATAGAAAATATACTATTTTAAACATTCGTATTTCTAGCATTAGTTCGACAAGACTCTGCGCATAACATATTCTTAAGTCGTTCACTCTTAAAACGATCTGTAAATAAATTTTAATTGCTTTTAACAAATACTGCCATTTCTAAAAAATACAGTGAGGGAAGGATGAAAGCTTAATTTTCTGAAATGTGGTTTACAGCTCTCTGTAATGTGTAGGCTGCATTCTTAAACACATTCTCTTTATTAGTAAAGTTGCCCCAAAAGATGATGCCATATCTATTATATAAGCAACTTTGCAACTTTAATTAGCTTATATAAGGCATTGGAAAACCGTTACAGACCTGTTACATAAATCATTTGTATGAGTTTTCCATGTTATATATTTATCAATGTATAATAAATAAGCCTATGGCCGATGCCCGGTATACCATACACATATTATTTATTTAATAAAATATCATGATCCACGGGGTCAAACGTGGTCATGTCCATGTACAATGCTATTACTAGTATCTTTTTATCGACATTTGTCATAACTTTATAAAGTAAATCATAAATATCATCATTTATTTTTTCGGAATCTTTTTTGTTCATTTGTCAGTATATTGTGTTTTTCTATATAATTATATAGGCAATTATGTGTAATTTTTTCAAAAACTTTTAACATTACGGAATTAAATGCAATGGGCCGGGCCTATTATTACGAACATTACTTATGTCACCTTCTTCAAATAATGGTTTAATAATAGTGATTTTTAGTTTATAGCACAGGATATAGCTATAGGATAGCTACCACTTTCTATACAAATATTAAATAGGTACGTAACTTAATACCGGTGATATAATGTCCGCTACAAGTTTTATCAGTTTAGTAGTTATTTCGTCATTCCCTGTAGCTACTATTGTTATTTTTAGTGTCTTTATGATAGCGATGTCATTTGCCGTAGTAGGTTCAAAATATAGAATTAGAATTATTATAAGAATCTTATATACGAGGCGTATTCGAAAAGTAAGGGCCGTTCGCTTATATTTCAAAATCGACAAGTCGTAACACGTTTAAACTTGTGCATATCTGTACGTGCACTACTCGTGCAGCTATTTAGGTATTGTTTTGATTCAGTAGTCATTTGCCTATCTGTGCGTACAGTAAACAATGTCCGCGATAATCGTTGCTCCCGCCAGCTGTGAAGTTCGCGCTGTAATAAGATTTTTGTGTGCAAAAGGATCTTCAGCTGCTGAAATTCATCGAGAGTTATGCCTAGTTTATGGACCTACTGTAATGAATGAAGGAAAGGTTAGACAATGGTGTCGTGATTTCAAAACTGGACGAACAAATGTTCATGACGAAGAGCGGAGTGGTAGGCCAAGTATGCAAACCGATGAAATTGTTTCTCTGGTGGACCAAAAACTGCGATCTGATCGTCGGTTGACGATTAGTGCCCTGGCTGATGAATTTCTTCATCTTGGACGCACTACTGTCTACACAATTGTCACGGAAAAAGATCCTTTTGCACACAAAAATCTTATTACAGCGCGAACTTCACAGCTGCCGGGAGCAACGATTATCGCGGACATTGTTTACTGTACGCACAGATAGGCAAATGACTACTGAATCAAAACAACACCTGAAATAGCTGCACGAGTAGTGCACGTACAGATATGCACAAGTTTAAACGTGTTACGACTTGTCGATTTTGAAATATAAGCGAACGGCCCTTACTTTTCGAATACGTCTCGTAAGTCCATCAGAATTACAATGTAATTTTACTTGCTCAACAAAATAATTATTAAATATATTGGCGATATCTTTGGAATTACTTATAAACTCTCCATTATAAAGTATTTGAGTTAACTGTTCTGTTGGGATTTGAAGTTTTGAGTTATTTATCACCTGCCATATAGCTTTACATTTGTTCTCAGACGAATTGATCATTTTATGACTTTTGAGTTAATTTGACTATTTTATTAAATCGTTTAGAGTTTATATATGCTTTATTAAAAAATAAATCGTAAAACTTAACAAAGTTAATTATTTTTGTTAAATATTTATATTTATTTATTTGTATGAAACATGCATATTTCTAATTACTTTGAGCCCTGACTAGAAAAAATCTACATATATCTTGGGGATCAGTTATAGGTCTCCAAATTATAGGTCCTATTTTAATACAAATTGAGTTTTTAAACATGCAATTATTTCATAACATATTTCATATTTCATAAAAAAATCCAATATATATTTTGTTGCTTTAGTTTAAAAATTAAATGTTAATAAAATTAAATCTTCAAACTACTAAATTTTAAAATGAAAAATTTCAACCAACGTCAATAATTCCATCCCGACAATATCATCTTAAAACCACTGAACTACATAGTTGTTCTGAGCCTGTGAACAAATATTACGTTGCAAGTTCATATTTTTATGCCAAGTCAGCCATGTAAATCGCAATCCTTGTAATCGATATGCCCCTCAACCTTGGCCTCAAATGCAACATGCTGTCCACCAGATGAAGAATAATGTATCAACGGATGACGCCGCTCTCTACATTATATTTGTAACGCACGATCTACGCAAGAGTAGACCCAGAAATTGCTATATCCGTTTGTTCACTGTGTTAATGAAAACAATAATTCAGACGCTCGCAGGTTAGACGTTTGTAGTGAACAGAAATGAATGGGAGTTGGTACTTCTGGAACTGTAAATAATCAATGAAATGCGATCGGGTTTTCAATGAACGTGGAGGAGGCCTTGACAATCGACTATAGGGTCGCCGGGTTAAATATATCTGCTATATTTTAGGGTAAACTTAGAAGATGTTAAAACTTAGACTTAGAATCAATTAGAATTAGAATCAAAACTTAGAATCAATATGTAACTTGGTATCGCGCAAGTTACATATTGATTAAGTTAACCAAACATTTTGTGAACTTTATAATATGTGTACTTTGAATGAATAGGGTATTCGAGTAAAAAGTAGCTGTGTTTCCATTTACATGACATTGATTAAAAAACAAGGTTCTAATAGTTAAAAAATATGTTCTCCCACTACGGCAACTGTGTCACTAGACTGACGTTTCAAAATAGCGGCGATTAGTTCCCTATTTGGTCATATTAATTAAAAGCCCGGTCACACTGTACTCGTGTTGGTCGTTACCGTTGGATTAAAGATCATTGTCAAGGCGATGACGCCGCTCGTGAGCGCACATGTCATGTCGTTTGTTAATAATTGTTTAGCGGTCGCACGTGAAACCTCCTTAGCACGCGGCTCAACGCAACTCACTCAATATTTGCACTGTATGAAAAAAAATTAGAGAAGTATTGTGAACGCTATAAAATGTTTAGTGTTTCTGAGTGACAAACTGATTTAAAGGCTTCTCTTGAGTGTAATTTTACTCCATTTAGAGAATTTTGTAAGGATCGGTATAAATGATAATCAATTTTTGTTTAGTCATCTAAGATGTATGCGGTCAAGCATTGTCGTGATGGAAAACTACACACTTTCTATTCATTAATTCTTGGCGTTTTTCTTCAAGTGCTGGTTTCAATTTTACTAATTGCTGACAGTAGACATCAGAATTAATCGTTTGGTCATGTGGCAAAAGCTCGTAATACACAATGCCTTTCCAGTTGCACCATACACATAACATGACTTTATTCAGAGTGAGGCCTGGCTTTGGGACTATTTGTGATAGCTCACCTCGCTTAGACCAAGATTGTTTTCGAACATTCACTCTATTCACCAAGTTTCTGCCATTTAAATCATGCTTTTTTAAGCTTTTTAAAATTTAAAACATCTAGCTTTTTTAAAATTCAGTTTATGCAGGTGATCCGAAACTGTTGAGTGGTGAATGCTAAGCTCTTCCGCAATTTGATGACTGCTTATGTGTCGATCTGATTTAATTTGTTCAATGGTAATATCAACATTTACCTTAATGGGACGACTACAGCGAGAAACAGCATTCACATCAAAATTACCAGACCTGAATCGACTGAACCGTTATTTTGCAGTAGTTTCAGATAAAGCATTTTCTCCGTAAACACCACAAATCTCTTTTTGAGCACTAGAAGCAGTCTTACCCTTGTCGAAAAAAAATTGAAATCATCTAATTTTCTCCGTATTAACTTCGATTTTTAAATTGTTAAAAAATATGAAAAGATAATACTTTTAACTTGTAATTACAATTTGCCGCCATTACGAAAAGTCAGCTGTCAAACGATATATCACTTTCCCGCCAGTGATCAGTGTTCCCAAAAATATAGCACGCTAAAGTTATATGTTCAAAAACTTCACAGAGTTTTAAAAATTCCGATGTATATTTTGAAAGTACAGTAAATACTCTTGCAGTACAATACAATCTGTATAGTACAGTATCTTGAAGGTACCTTGATGGGACATACTTGTATGACACGTCGTAGATGAGGAATAAATAGATCATCTTTTTCTCATGAACATTGCAAGCATTTTCGATACATACAATTAGAATGTCTCCTATTGGCTAAGTATTCAATAATGTAAAATCCAGCTAAATGTGTAAAATGTCATAGAGTAAAGTATGATATTATATATATTATATTGGTAAACAAAGTATAGAATAAGTGAGCGTCATCAGTCTCGTTGTCCACACCAGTGGGGATTGTCAGATACTGTCGCCCATAGACATCCGCGACATGCCAAAATTAGTCCAAAATGACAAACGTTGGCACGCCTCCGGATGCGCTGCCTACCTGTGAAGATATAGGAATGGATTTGGAGAAAGGGTTGGGAAAATGGGGAGGGATAGGATGGGAATGGGCTGTGCCACATCTCACTCACGACCGAAACACGTACGTACATTGGGGAAATAAGATAAAACGGGAAATGCAGTACATTTCAAGTATTCTGTGAGAGAGGGGTAACGTGGCCAGTCACCCTTAAAAAATAAGCAAACCAACCAATAACCAAATAACTGATAATTGCTGTGGACTTTGAAAACTGTAATTACATTTATTTATACACACATATATTAGACGAATAGATGGTATACATGATTTAAGTACTTGATGAGGAAATCCATAAATCTTAACTACATAAAATTCTTAAAATCACAAACCCCATGAACATTCGGAAATAATTTGTTTGTTTCTATTGTAATAATGATAATTATTTTATTTGCGAGTTAAAACTACATATTCGTATTATAGTTAGATATACAATTACGGAACATATTCATATAAGTATCGTATTTTTTTTAGCTACTTATTATATTACATTCAACTATGCATATCAGTTTTAATATTTATACTTAATACTTCCTACACGGGTATTTTTTTTATCTTCCTGTTATTTAATCACATTATTTTGCTGTAAGCAATTCAAATATGTCTGAACTGATATCAATCTTACGTGGGTTATTATTACAGTGTCATAATTATGGATGGTGTGATTATTTACACCGCTGGTGCAGCCCTTGTGCCACTAGATTTCCGGTTGCGATATGAATGTGATGAAATCATTTTCACATTATATTTTTTCCTTATTTTTTAATTGAATTTTATGAATGCGGCAATAATATAGCCACTCCAAGCCTATATCTATATTCAGCTTCTCCCAAGGTTCGCCACCAGACAAGACCTTCCGTTCTTCTCATCCAGTCAATATCGGCAAACTCCTTCAACTTCTTCAAGTTAATATTACCTTTCCCGGTACTGAAGGATAGTACTAAATTGGAGTGCATCAGTTTTGATGATAAACCGCAGCACAATATCTACTATATCTATTATATTAACATTTTTTTTCGACACGAAAATGTCAAGAGCATAATCAACACTAATGATCGCCCATGACTGCGCCCACGCTAGCATAGGTTAAGCGCATGGGCGTACCTAGCCACGGTGGGGTAGGTTGGGGCGCTTGCCTCTTCCCTGGCATGGAGAAGAATAAGTAACAAACTTTGTGTGCTACATTATCGCTATTTAATTTTTTAGAAAATTGTTTGCATTTGCCGCACCCTGGATAAAATACTGACTACGCCCTTTGTTTAGCGTACATAAGTAATAGTTTAATGGTAAATTCTGCTTATTTGGTTATATGGGACGCATGCGATAACCCGACATCCTGGCTTGTCGGAGCGGCTTCCACAAGTCGTGGAGTCAAAATGGCCTCAGAAAAGAGCGAACTTACCAATTCGCAATGGCCAGGGCGATGTTTTAAACCTTCAAACCTCTCATGGCAAAGCAATACGGCAATAATAGCGCCTCCTAAACTACATTTGTAAACTGGGTAACCTTTCGAATTTTAAATTCCATAGACGTGTATCGTTTACATAAAACAAACAAAGTTATGTAGGTTCTTTAAGGTTTATTGACAACAGTTAAATTAATAATTGTTATGTAAACGGGTTACTCACGATTTATACGTATTATTTGTTTTTTTATAACCGATATTTCGTTTATATAACAATTGTTATATTCAACCACGATAACAAAAGTTTAAAATCTTATGTCACAGTTAAATTACTGACATGCTACATACAAACAATGTCAGAATAAAATTTCAAAACAACAGATGATATTTGTTTGACAGTTTACCTTGGCCCTTGACTTTTTTGCATATATGTAAAAGTCCACTCGCACATGGACCGATTTTTAATCGGAAGCACACAATTGATTACCAAATAAATGAGATCCTTCATAAGTAAAAGTCATCCCGTTTCGCATACATGCAGCTGAATGACTTCCTTATTTTTAAATACTGGCCACCTGATGATAAATACTGAATTATTAAAAGTTGATTTTTTTATACTTAAATCATTTATCGACCGGAAACAAATTTGAAATTGAATTATTTATTCAGTAACAAATAATTTAATAGAGGTCATGTCATTATCTCATCCTGAAAGGCGTCAAAAGAGGTATAAGAATTTAGATGATAAAAGACAGAATAGAATAGCGTCTATATTGTATGCATCTGTAATGTAGAAGCTTAGGAGCGTTTATCTTCTTGATTCTCATACGTAATTTGATTAGAAGAATCTTGAAGATAGAATATCTAGAATATAGAAGACAGAATAGAATCTAATGAGCTTCTAGATTTTACATAGATTCCCAAGGATAAATCGACGTCTTTGAAGTAAATTTTTCGTACCAATTATTGTAGAGATCTGGAAGAGATATCTGGAATTCTAGACTTAAGTGATCTCTGAAGTTGACTTAGAGATCTGTCACTGAATATTACCGTCATTAATTGTAATATTATATTACTTTTCAGTCATTCCAAGCCAAGCGAATAGAGAAAAGGTCCGGGCTGCTGCAGCTGAGGAAGATGACAGACCAGATGTGGTGTCCATGGCTATCGGAGATTATGGAAGGTGGCAGTTACTCGTCACCTTCCTGCTCTCTCTATTCTCGTTCCCCTGCACCTTCCACATTTACTTGCCGACATTTACGGTAAGCATACAATTTTTTGAAACAAAAACATTCACCTTAGAATCACACTAGCGGTGCCTGCCAATTCGTTCGCGTGAAGTTGTGTTTCCTGTAGGAATTCTATAATCGATTTGGATAAAAAGACAGACAAACAGACAAAAAATAAAAAAAAAAATATTCGTACTTTATACAGCAATCACTTTTTTCGAAAAATATATCATATACAGACACGGCTCTGTTACAAATTGTAACAGTGCCATCTACCATATCTACCCTACCCTATGTGTATGTAAGTTGTATCTACCCTGTTCTTGTTTCTACTGTTTTTATCAAAGTTGCTTATTGCTATACATATAGTCTGTAGATGAAATATTTTGGAAAAGGGTCATTGTTGTGTAAGACATATATTCTTTTGAATTTGTCTCCACGCACATCACGCAAAACACACGACGGATTTTAACGATACTTACCATATTATTTATATTATATTGTAAATCGGGGTTGAACACCTCAAAAAATAAAAGAACAAAAAACAAAACAAATTAAGAACAAAAGGAGTAAAAATAAAACGCAATACTTTAATTTTACGCGTTCAGACCCGGTTTACAATATAAAATGTGTACAAATCGCGAAAGTTTAAAAAGTTAAACTTATCATATTTGTAGCTTTTATTTTGGATTTATATTTATGTTATTTCTTATTTAGACCCATTACAAATTTATCTCATGAATCATCGTCAAGTGCGGTTGATATGACACAAAAATCACTATAGTAGTAGTATTAATAGTTTGTATTAAGATTAGTTCAGTGAAGTTTATGTCGTGAATTAATATACCTATATGAGATTTTTCAGTCGCATGCGCCCAGTCCGACTACAGGAATTAATCTCATCTACAGTAAATTCATACGAACTCAATTGCGGGCATTCTCAGTCTTTTTTTTTAACGTACCACTGCAAGGCACAGGCGTACGTACCCTAGTAAATCTCTAGGTGATTTCGGGATATAATTCATCGCGGGCTCAGTGCGTATATATAGATGCACATTACATATGCTTAAGGATTTTTTATATTCGATAATTTTTATTAATTTTTATTACGGACCAAGGATTTGAACTCAAGACCTCAAGAATGGGAAAGGAAAATAGATACCC
The DNA here is from genome assembly GCA_914767545.1 of Sesia apiformis. Classification (NCBI taxonomy): domain Eukaryota; kingdom Metazoa; phylum Arthropoda; class Insecta; order Lepidoptera; family Sesiidae; genus Sesia; species Sesia apiformis. The sequence continues at coordinate 8,486,949 of OU611958.1, forward strand.
CTAGGCCATCGTTTCCCAAACTGGGGGTTGTATCAGATATAGGGGGGGTCGCAATCTGTCAAAAAATAGGGCACGTACACGAAAAATACTTTTATTAAATTATGAATTTTAAGTTATATTCAAGTGTTACATATACTAACCTAATAAACTAAAGATGTATTATTAAATTAATTAATGCGACCGATGAGTTTGTTTTTCACTTGAAAATTTTTCTATACGTGGATCGACATTGGAAACACACATAAGTAAATTATTTTCAAGCGATAATAGACGAATACTCTATTTAGTTTTTAAGGCATTTATAGACGAGAAGCCTTTATCGCACAAGTAAGAAGTGGCAAATGGGATTAAAGTTTTCAAAGCATCCGTTACTAAGCTTCCGTATTCACATCGCCGTGCAAGTCAAAACTTATCTAAATCTTGTGACAAAAACTTGTGACTTGTGGTTTGTCTTTATGTATCAAAATGTGCGGGATGAATGCACGCGCCCTTCAACAAGTACGTGCAAGAGCGATAAGTAGTAACATTAACAAGTTCGAACTAGTAAAAGTAATATGCGAATAAAGGGTTATAAATGCGTTATGGTGTGAACTTGTCGCTCGTCGGTATTTGTAGCAAGTGTAAACACATTGTTTGTCACGTTAGTAATGTAAAACTTCGATAAACGATAAACTACATATATCTATAGATATGTAGTGAGGGGGGGGGGATACTTTAGTTTTTGGGGGGTCACGATACTAAAAAGATTAAGAAACGATGCCCTAGGTTATGACCGCTCTGTTACAGATACAAGATGATCTGTCAGTCTGATAGACCGAGATGTGATTCAGATTATATTTGTATTATGGGTTCTGCATTCGTAAGCGCCTGTTCCAAAGACGTTAAAACTTATTAAAGCTCTTTAAAAAACTTCCATTCTTATAGAATAATATACATACATTTAAATAAACAAAACTTTACCTTTTGTCTAAGTATTAATTTTAATAGCTGTGTTAAACGCTACAGTACAATCTGAGTCATAATGTCCATTACAAAAACGTCACCAGGAACACAAGAACTGTCATTAGCTAGCATACCTTTTATTTCAGGCCAGAGAAACAAACTTCTGGTGTCGAATGCCAGAGAATTTAACCGGCTTGGCGTTGCAAGAGTGGATAAACTACAGTCAACCTGTAGACGCATGTTATGTTCGAGTGTTGCCTGCAGGCGTCACAGTTGAGAGTATCATGAACCATACTGCCCCCCTCTTGGACTCCTTCCAGAAGTGCCAGGAATGGGACTTCGACCGATCGGAAGTAGGAGACACGATAATTTCGGAGTGGAATCTAGTTTGTGATAGAGCCAGCCTTACAAATTTGGCCGAAGTTGTATTTTTAGTGGGCGTTGGACTCGGCGGAGTTATCGGTGGTTGGATTTCTGACAAGTATGTGGCTTTCATATCAATATATTTAAAAATAAAATTCAACCGTAACAGTTAAGTGTTTCGAGTATACTTTTACATACTTTACGTATTTGCAATATCAACAAAATGTTTTTATTTTATAGAAAAGGCGATAGACGAGCATACAGTCCACCTGATGGTAAGTGGATACTGTCGCCCATGGACATTCGCAACACATGCCAACATCAGTCCAGAATGACAAACGTTGGCACGCCCCCGGATGCGCTGGCTACGTTTAGAGATATAGGAATAGATTCAGAGAAAGGGTTTTAATAATGGGGAGTGGTAGGATAGGATGGGATGTGAATGGGCTCTGGCATATCTCACTCACTACTGAAACACGTACATACATTGGGAAAATATGATAAAGTAGGAAATGCAGTACATTTCAAGGTAGTATTCTTTGAGAGAGCGGTAACGTGGCCAGTCGAGTGCGCCCAGTCGCTGTGGGAATTCAGCATGCACTCTCCTCCTACCAAATTTTGGTCATATTGTCCACATTGCCTTTGAGGAAAACTATTCGATTTTTTATTTAACTTTAGCGTGTTAACATTTGAAGCAAATACATAATTACCATAATCATAGAATTCAATGAATTCGTAGAAATCTTAAGGAAATTCCCAGTTCTTACGTGATAGTACAAACAGAACAAACGCCTCTGGAGGCACAACATATTGAAAGATGGTTATAATTTAAGACCATAATTGTTAATGAATTAACCTGCAAAATGACAATACTTGCAAAATGAATGGATTGAATTGAAAAAAAAATCTGAATAGCTTGAACCTATTTTTTCTACTTTTATAAAATTAGTCAGTAGCTAAGTATATTTCAAATATTACATATTCTATTACATTACCATTAATTAATGATTAATTATGACGCCCAAAATAATTTGAATTTGTTAAATGTGTGGTTTCAATGCAAATCTACTTACTATAAATATCTCAAAAACAAATTATATAGTATTGACAGCAAAAAATAAGGACATTTCGAACTAATAATCACCATTAACAATGAACAACAAAGTTATTAAAAAAAGTAGATAAGGAAAAATATCTTGGATTGATTCCAGACAGCCACCTGACTGGAAACCACAGATTCGCAAAATCGAAACTAAATTATTTTATTTCATGGGAGTTCTGCATAGCATTGTAACGTACCTGACGCGGTAGACATACCGCGTCAGGTACGTTACACAATATATAACACAGCTCACTCATTAAACCACACATTGATTACCTGATGGAAGTATGGGGCACAGCTGCAAAGACAATTTGAAAATTTTGCAAGTAACACAGAATAAATTAATAAAGATATTTTCATTACGATTTTCTCACACCCACACAAAAAGTTTTCAATGAAATTAAATTAATGAATATTAATTAATTAATGGTGTTGCAGGTGTCCATGGGCGGTGGTAACACTTACCATTACGTGGGACCGCTTGCGCCCACTACACTATAAAAAAAAATCTACAAATATACACATATCAAACCTGCGAGTACATACGAAAATAACATTTACTAAAACAACAAATACAAAAATATATGCTGAGAAATGCAAACGATATAAATTTACACACGCCACGAACAAATTACGGCAAAAAAGTATTATGTGAGAAGGTATAATAAACTACCAAAAGATATTAAAGCATCAAAATCTATCAAACCTTCAAAAAATTACTAAAACACTACATTATACACAAAAAAAAACACACTAAACTGATATACACTCATGACGTTTCCAGTTGCGCTTGTTCTGTGTATCTATTCTTGAACATACAGCTTGTACAGCTTGTGCTGAGACGGACCCTTTCTACACACATGGGACCGCGCAGTTTTATCGCCTTTTTTAATTTCATTTTTTTTGTTTGTTTGCATAAGTATGTTTAATTTTAGAATAAGTCATTGTCATGTTATTGCGATCACTTGTGTGTGTGAAATAAAAATTTCTATCTTTCTATCTTAACATAATATTTTAAAAATATACGTTCGACGCGCCCAAAATATATTTTTGTAATATTGTTATTTAACTTTTCTCGTATAAGTGAATGCAATTCTTATGGAAAATAAAGTTATTTTAAAACTCAATTGCTAATTTTAAAATGTTATTTAAAACTTAAATTACTTCATTCCAGATTCGGCCGTAAGCGCATATTGATGGGGATGATGGTGGCACAGAGCGCACTGGCCATTTTATCCTTATTGGTGCGATCATACATCCAATACTTCTTGGTGCGTCTGGTCATGGGGCTTGTCTCGGTGTCTGTGGTGTACGCGGCCTTCGTGCTGTCAGTGGAGTTGGTTGGAGGGAAGTGGGTGACGATCGCGGGAGTGTGCAACTTCTTCCCACTTCCACTGTCGTACATCATCGTGTCGTTGCTTTCTTTATACTTGCCAAACTGGCGGGATTTGCAATTGGCCGTATCTGTTCCGGGATGTCTGCTTATTGTTCTATGGTAAGTGGGTTTAAAATTAATATGAGTTTAAGTTTAAAATGATCTATAAGTAACTCAGGTAATTCAATTAGCTCAACATAGCTAATATCAAAAGTCATGCATAGAGGAAACAGTGTGCATCTATACTGTATATTATTCAATAATTTATTTATTCTTAGGTAGAATTCAGTGTTGTAATGTTTAGCTCCATTCTTTTAACACAAATATAATGATGCCCTGGTACCCTATACCTACTAGGAAGACCTATGTCGTAGCATCCGCTATGAATCGTATAAAATAATACTCAATAAAATAATGAAGTTATCAATAATCCTTGAGAATTGTATTGTATATTTGTGTTTATATTTAACATGGATGTACTTCAATTTACAAGTACCTAATTAATTTTATTTGTGTGCAAATGAGAACAGTTTAATTAAGAAGGGACTCGCGGTTTCACACTATGATTATTTATGACGATGAATTGATGTTTCCGAATGTCTTTCTGCCATATGCCTTTGTAATTTAATAACTTATATATGTCGACATATACAGTCAGTAGGATGATACTCTGAACGTGACGGTGACATTTTAGTTCCTTTAACCCGAAATTCAAGTACCTACCTACTAATAGAAAAAATATTAATAAAAATGTTTTTGTAGTGTAATAATATACTTTAAATTACTTAAACACAATTTCGATCACAATTTAAAAATACAATCTAAGAAGTATAAAAAGTTGAGATAGGTAAGCATAGATGTAAAAATATCAAGTTTTTTTAGTTGAACAATGTTAATCTTGTCAGCATAAGTAGGTACTCAAATAATATCGCCGTAAACATTTATGTTATGTTAAAATTAACTAATGATATAATGAAATCATTGTAGGTATCATTAACTAAAACAAATGATACTTACAAATTGTAATTAACTCTATAATGGTTTAATTTACGTTTTATATTTTTCGACTGCAATCGTAATAATGTTGTTTTGTTTATGCTGGGTTTCAGGTTCATCTTACCAGAATCGCCAAGATGGCTGATAAGTATGGGCAGAATGCAGGAAGCTAAAACAATTCTACAGAAAGTGGCCAAATTTAATAAGAGAGAACTTCCGGCTGATCTGGATAAAATGTTGATGGTGCACAAGGCGGAGAACAAAGATGAGGAGCCTGGTGTCATGCTGCTGTTCAAAGGACCTCTGCTAAAGAGGACCATTTGTTTATTCGTGACGTGGTTCGCTATGACAATAGGCTACTACGGCCTTTTGTTGAATATTGGCAAGTTCAACTTGGGAAACTTACACGTAACCTCCATAATACTCGCTGTGGTCGAAATTCCAGCAATAGCTATAAGCATCCCGATACTGTTGAAGGCTGGGAGACGAATCCCCATATTTACTACTATGGTTATTTGCGGTCTCGCCTGTGTTGCGAGTGAAGTGATATCAATATCCTTTAAGGAAGAATGGATAATGATTGTCTGCCTTATGGTAGGGAAGTTCGCCATTGGTTCGACAAATATGATGCTACCAATCTTTACTGCGGAACTGTATCCGACTGTGATAAGGAATCTTGGCGTCGGAGGTAGTCAGATATCAGCTGGACTCGGATTGATGTGTATCCCCTATTTATGGAAGTTGGTAAGTGTGCCTTGTTTTATTCTTTGGGAGTTTGCTCTGATTTCAAATTTCATAAACATATTTTATTCCCACTTATTGAGTTATTTAATCACGCTTTTAATGAAGTTTATCTGATTATGAGTAAAATATATTATATCAAAGATTTACTATATCAAGCGTATTGTAATCCAAAGCCATTTTATAATTACATTTCAGGAATATAAATCGAAAATAGACGACTAGAAAACTTCTGTATATTATTTATACCTTGTAGAACATAACATAAATGTTACTTATATGTGATGTGGTGTTTTCTAGGCGATGTTGAACGAGCACCTGCCGATGGCTACGATCGCGGTACTGACCGCCATTGGCGGCGCCGTCGTCCTTATCCTACCTGACACGGTACGAGCCAGTGATTCTAAGCGACCACCCGTCACTGACAACAAAATGTAAGTATATAGGTATAACTTAATTCACACACAGTGACTGCTCGGCTTTGGCATATATAAGAAGCTATTCTATATGAGATTACCTTTTGACCCCAGATTTGATCAAATCAACAAAGACCTACGTACGGTTTATGAACCATGTTGGTCTTCGGGGTAAGCTGTAATTCAGAGGGATCACAATAAATCTTCCAAGTCGCAGTGATGGGTATTTGGGCTCAAGTAACACTCTCTTTAAATAAAGTCAAGCTGAATGAAATAAATATAAAAATATTGACATATGTAGTTAAAAAAGTGAGCAAACGAAAGCGACATTAAACAAGCTACATTTGCTATCGCAAGATCGACGACTGATGAAATAGACGAATTCTTGAATGGAGAGCACGTACCGGGAGACGCAATCATCGGCTCGCAATACCGTCTGGCCAGGTGATCGGAGATATAAAAAGTTGCTGGTAGTAATTAGAAGAGGGCAAGATCAAATCCGAGGAGGGATTTACTCATGTATCTAGGGGTAGACACGTTGATTATGTAGTGTGACACCTACCTAATCACATAACAACTCAGGCTGTTCAGCTTTCAGCATCAGGTAATGCTAAGGTCTGAACGAGCACTTGCTTGTTTACAATATTGAATACAATAGCATGTAATAATGTAGTCCTTATGTTATCAAGAAATAATTAGATGCATATTGTAACGCCCTCTATGTTCATTGTTTTACAGTTAAACTATAGTCTAATAATATATCATCTGTACCATACATAGTTAACAAACGATTCTCCATGTCCGCAGACCTACGATCGATAACGCTTCGCCTTGCAACGGTACCTTCACAGTCACCGACAGAGGGCACTAACGGTCACTAAAATGTAAGTTGCCAGTGTCGTATTATGTATAATTAAATATAGAGAATAGTGAGATTTCTTCGAATTTAATTAGCCCTTAAATGATTTTTTGTATAGTAAGTTTAAGTTTAAAGATGTAAATAGAAATAAATAACCATTCAATATTGAAATCGATATAATTATAATGTTCTTGGCATTTCTTGGCTGTAATTTCTTACTGTTGATTGCAACTGAATTTATACAATAAAAACTGTATACATTGTTTTATATTGTTACTGAATCTAAATAGCAGTCCTATTCAGAACACTTGAGCATCGTATCAAAGTAAGGAAGCAATTCAAGCAGATTACTCGTTAATATAAAAAAGAATGCAGAAATTGTATGTAAATGATAAAAGTATTTTTTTTTTTTTTTTTTATATAGTGAAGAGGGCGGACGAGCAAACGGTCTCACGTGACGGTAAGTGTTACCGCCGCCCATGGACACCTGCAACACCAGGGGGCATGCGGGCGCGCCGCCGACCTTGCAAAATCCTATTCACAGCTCTCTTGAAGAACCCCATGTCGTAGTTTAATGGGAAGACCTCTTGAGGCAGTTCGTTCCACAGCCTACGGGTTCTCGATATAAAATAATTTTTGGACCGAACAGTACGCGACACCTCCGTATCTAGGAAATGCGGATGACAGCACTGGAGACGCCTTGTACAGGGGCCGCGCTAACATCCCTCGAGTCGGAGTGGAAGAGTCGCGCCAGGCTTGTGTCTGAAATCGAAGACTCCCTAAATCTAGTCTCGATTTGGGGTTCCCTGAACCTAGTGGATTTCACAACCCCAGTAAGACGAAAGTCTGTGTATTCACCGCTAAAAAAACCCTTTTGTTGTAGCACCTCGCTTTCAGAGCATACCTCTTAAGATCTCGGAGAGTATTGGGATCCTTGGTGTCGACATTTACAGCAAAGTCGAATTTAGGGGTCATCTGGAAAGTAAGGCCAAAATGGCCTCCAAAAAGCTCGGTGTGCTGAACAGAGCGAAGCGGTGCTTCACCCCTGGGCAACTGCTAATGCTTTACAAAGCTCAGGTGAGGCCCCATATGGAGTATTACTCACATCTCTGGGCCGGCGCACCGAAATACCATTTGGACCCATTTGACTCCATCCAACGACGTGCTGTTCGTATTGTCAACGATCCCACTCTAACGTATGTCACCAATTTGTAACAGGTCGTTGATATGCAGAAGGAACAGAGTTGGAGACAGCACGGAGCCTTGCGGAACGCTAGCGTGTCGGACATGGTGTCGGAGCAGCTACCATCGATAACGACTCTGATGCTCCGTCCAGTCAGGAAACTGGCAACCCATTCTCATAGTCCCTCGGGTATCCCGAAAGATGGTAACTTGGAAAGCAGCGATTTGTGCCATACCCGGTCAAAAACTTTCGCAATGTCTAGGCTTACAGCCAGAGCCTCGCCTCTAGTCTCAATGGCGTCAGCCCAGCGATGTGTCAAATACGCTAAAAGATCACCAGCCGAGCGATTATGGCGAAATCCATATTGACGGTCGTTAATCAGCTGGTGATCCTCTAGGTACCCCAGGAGCTGTGTGTTTATAACACGCTCCATCACTTTGGAGAGGAGGGAGGTGATCGCTATTGGCCTGTAGTTGGCCGGGTCGGTGCAGTCACCCTTTTTAGGCAAAGGGTGAACATGAGCTACTTTCAATGCTGACGGGAAGCTTTTTGTGGAATATGAGAGCCTAAAGAGTCGCGTAAGCACCGGAGACAACTCGGGAGCGCAAAATTTGAGCACCACCGCAGGAATACCATCTGGCCCACTCGACTTTCGGATATCAAGAGATGCTAGAGCTCGCCGGACTTCACGCTGGGTGAAGCAGATTTCTGGCATGGAGCTTGTGCACCTCGAGGTGGACGGTGGTGAGGCACCTCTATCGTCCAGAGTCGAGTTTGAGGCGAAGAGACTGCCCAGGAGATCGGCTTTCTCCTTCGCCTCATGTGCAATGACTCCGCCATGAGTAGAAATTCACATTAAGCTATGCACTCGTGAACTTTAATGTTCATCTACACAGAACTCGTTTAATGTCGTAAACAGATACATTTTGCATTTCCTATCGCAGCAATTTCATGTTTTACGTGAAACTGAAATGTGATTGATACAAAATGTACCTACCTATTTTATTTTTGTTACTACTTTTTACATAGACGTTATGGGTCCGGCCGTTTACCCCATGAAATACCTAAGGAGATTCTACGGAATATTTACTTACAAATAAATATATGCATCAAATTAATTATGTGACCCGGACTTTTGCAGGGTTTTACATTCATGGAAATAAGAGTGTAGAGAATAATTTACATGAACAGTATATGATTGATGTAACGTTATTTAAAATGTTTAATTTAACGTTTGGTCGACTGCATAATAGGATTAATATGCAATAAATTTGTTGCAATTAAAATATGTAGCAATATATATATAGGTATTGTAAATGTATAATAGTTAGCATTAGTTCGTGGTAATGTTATATTTTAACGATACAGTAATGAGTTGGGTAAGTGCAATAATGTATGATAGTCAATAAATATTGAATGTCATGCTAAAAACCAGCAGGTTACCTAAGACGTTAGATTTTTAAGACTGTCTCTTTTGTATATACGCGGTTATTTTATGCGATTTGAAAGTAATCGATCAGATGTCAATTAACAGAGGAAGGTTCCATAATTATATTACGTAATAATAATAAAGCAGAGATCAATAAAATTCATTCCTTGAACATCATACCTAAGAACGTATTTAAACCATACCTACCTTCGAAAATTGACTAATGTCAATTAATAATGACTAATTAATTGACTAATTATAATTGTTATAATTTTCACCAATTTCACGACTTTTTTTAATAGTCTGTAGAATTGACCTAATTTGATTTTAATAAAAAAAAACGTAGATGGATATTTATATAAATATTTAATGCGTAAATTAATACTTAAATAGGTATTTTTGTGTTCAATGATATTTTCGATAAAAAAATGAAGTAAGTACATAGTATAACTCATTCTGTAGATGACACTATCTATAAATGTCATTATGTTTATTATTTGTACGAAATATCTGAGTTAGAACCAAGATGCTTTAATCCGTAGGTCCCCACCCCACATAAACTTGAAGAATTAATGCAACAACTTTGAAACAAGAAAGTTAACTTGTAGACAGATGTTTCTAGCTGCTATGTATTGTGTTTGCAATACATAGCAGTTTATTGTTTGCTAACGTTGCTAACGTATCACCAAGATGTGTTTCTCTGTATGAAATTGTCATGTATGAATCTGTATAATCCGTTCACTAACAGCACCGCTTGATCATTCTCTTCATGTTCTAAGTGTCTTTAGAGAAATGATTCAAAAATATCAATACTGGACTCCACAAAGATTCTTTCAGATGAATGGACATAATAACAATAGTCACAAATCTTTAAGTTCATTTGGTTTTGCGAGAAACAATCGAGACACGATAGTAACGTTCATGAACGATAAAATAGGCACTAGGAACAGTGTTACCACAGATCTGTAAACGCTAACCTACGACTATTCCTAAAATACCATTTTTTATGAACATTAACATTGTATTAGATTATAAATATTTTTATATTGTACGTACACTTCTTACCTCTGATAAGATTAATTAGTGTAAGTATACGATTATACTATGTAGGTAAACGTTATGTACCTGTGTTTGTTACCCAATAGTTTATTTATTAATTACAAATGTATTTATGTTTAAGTCTAAGATTAATTATTATCATAGTTATAATTAATAGTATCATAGTTGTAATTAATTATTTAAGTGATGTTATCGGCTAAAGCGGTATTAGTTTTCTACATAAAAATTACAAATTATTATACGGAATTTTACTTACAAAGATTTTGTAAATACCACATGTACCTACTCAATTACAGCAACTTTCGTGCTGCTAACATCATTTAGTACGATAAGTCAATAACGCACCTATGAGGTGTATCAAGGTATTTTGTTAATTTTAGGCTCCTGTACTTACGAAATCTGTACAGCACACAAAATCATAGTGATAAGGCATCAATATAGGCTCGACGAGATATAAAAATGAAGCCTGGCTTTTTGCATTCATTCTCTAATTTAAAGTTACATTACTCATCAATACGTTAATCTCATTACAAGTTTTGTAAACAAGTGAAAATAAAACGAATTTTGTAATAATTTGCTGTTTAATTTCTTCTCTTCCAGTAAACGACTGTAATTTCCATATGCACGAACAACAGATGAGAATGTCTCATTAAAATTAATGAGTATTTAATGAGACACATGTGAAGATAGTTTTAATTGAAAAACTTAATTTGTAACATTATGATTTATGATTCTTTACCACTTTCTAAACTTTGTTACATTATAATTGTTTATGTTGTAAAACTTTTTGCCCTTTATCACTTAACTGGAAATTAAAACTATGTTAGTAAAACATGCAAATATTAAATTACAATACAAATATAAATACATCACAAAATTTGAAATTAAAGTTAATCATAAAAAACAACAATAATTATGTCAAAGTCAAATGTTAAGTTACACTTGACCCTTTTAACCATTCCTCACACAATAGGGCAGTCAAAGCTCTGCGACACCAGCATCAATCAGTAAATACGCTGTCAGGTAACCTCAAGATCTTATCAATGACACCGTTTTTTTTCCACATGGCATCGAAACTATCTGTGTGGCTCTCTACAAACTGCAAACGTACTACAGAACCGTGGTGAGCTCAACAGCGGTCATTAGACCGCTGTTGGGCTTGCTGTTGTTATTATAAGTATACGACCTGTATGGTATGCGGGTCGTTGAATATCCTCGTTATTAATTACTTGCTTATCATATTTAAATGCACCTATGAACTTAAACATGTAGATCACTTCACACTTATTACAGCCTTCTTAACCACATCACTTGCGGTCAACAATCAAGGCAGCCTGCAAACAAGACAAAAGGTACAAATGAATACGCGTTAAATACACGGGGCATTGACTCTGGCTCACGTCTAGGGCAGTGCATTCCCTCTATTACAAAATGTCGGTAACGGTGACGCTGCATGAGCGTGGCGTCACACCGCCGCCAAGCACCGCGTGTGACGTGACCCGCGTGCTGATTCCGACGTGTTCCATACTATTTAGTGTGATGATACTTTAACTCTGGCACGGTGCCGGCGCGGCGCGGCGTTAGCGTTAAATAGCTGTCCCAGGCAAGATTGTCGTGGTTTAAAAAGGTTTAAGGTTCAAAACATCTAGTAAAAAATTTAGGTGCGATATTAATTGTAGAAACCTTTGACAATTTGAAACTTTCCTTTAGTAATAGCCAAATCTAACGACATGGACATAGGAAGTTTTTGGAGCTCTTTATTTTTTTCTTATGGATTAAAAAATCGAGAAATTCAGCGCCCCTGCAAAGACTTCAGGCGACCATTTTTAGCCTTTTTATGAAGTAACATGAACTACTATAATTGTTTTGTACCATAATAGAACCATAGTTGAAATGAACTTTATTTTCAGAAACATTTATGGCGAGAAATAAAGATGGAAATCCAATATCCATATTGGAATATGGAAAGATAGTTATTCCATAAATAAAGCATAAGTACATAAATCCATAAATTATTATTATTTAATTCCATAAATAATAATAAATAACGTTATAAATAACGCAATGACTCCTAGTGGTTATTACTCTGTGGTAAACTGTAATGTATTGCGCTTGCATAGTACTGTCCGATTTTGATAGCATAACTGTTGTGTTATATATTAATATCGATACTGTGGCGAAATAAAAATGAAAGGTTTAAATACTTGATTACATACCAAAATATAACCACAAATATAAGGAAATAATTTGTCAATTGCAACGTTCTACCTACCATATTTAATTTTTAAAAATGCAAGGAATATTTATTTTATTTTTTAATTTATGTAAAATTTATTTTTGTTCAAGATTTTTCATGTTTAGCCAAAATAATAATAGAAGGTGGGCATTTCGCTTAGGCGCCTTGGACGATCGCCCTACCTTACATTCCCTTCACGCCGGCACTACTCTGGCACTTCAACTAACTACAGCAGTAATTCTCTGAGTGTTTTTTTGTATAAAAGAGATGGCTGATGAGTGAACGCGCCCACAATATGATGATAAATGGTCACCGCCGCCAATGCACACTTGCAACACCAGGGGCATGCGGATACACTGCCAATCTAGCAGAAAGCTGTAGACACCTTACTTGAAGAGCCCCATGTCGTAGCGTACCGGAAAAATCTCAGTTGGCAGTTCATTCCACAATTTCCGTGATGTATATAGTGTCTTGATGACCGCACTGTACACAACAAGTCTTTGTCAATTGAGTGCGGATGAAGAGCACGATGATGACGGGAGGTGCTATAGGAAAACCCGACGTTGACATCAAATTGAATAGCTCTTCAGAACATTGTTATCTTCACAAAACTACCCACCTTTTTATAGAGTAGACGCGATCCACCTAAATATTTAAGACCACCTATTCCAAGTTCAATTCGGTCAATTAGGTCAACAGAGTTTTAAACTCGAAGACTGGATAACTAATTGGTCCTCTTTCTCCGTGTTTTAAAATACACATCTGGAATTTAAGTAATATCTACATTAGAAAAGGGCTATATATGTTGTGCAGGCATGGGTAGTGCGTTCGCTAATGTTCTGTAGTAGTTCTATATTCTATAGGCAACAACGCTCTCCTTATAAAGTAATTACGAACCCTTTACCAAACAATATAAAGAATATAATTTGAATGTTGTGAAAATTGGAATTGTTCTTTTAACCTTAAATAGTCTTGCTAAATTGGCCCGTTGTTATTTATTTCAGAAAGCTGCTTTATTGCAGTGAAATAGATATTTGATATCTTATTTTTAATACGCATTGCTTATGACTGCAATACTATAATTTCTTTGATTATATTTAGCAGGTTGAACGACGGCGAATCGTGGCAAGCTGACAATAGCCGTCAATCAGCGAGTCACAAAGGTGTTTAGATAAATGTTTATGACGCCGATTAGCGTCATAACTGTTTATTTAAAACATCATTAAAACATGCAGAGCTGTTAAGTTCAGTGCCCAGAAGCCACGTCGACAAATCCTCTAGGACCATTTGGGTGAAAAGATAACGAAAGCTGCTTACGCTTACGATTATTTGGCACCGATTAATTGTAAACAGCTGATATGCATTCTTTATGTATGCACCCATAAGCTATTACGAATTATATGTATGTTTATGCAATCGACAGCAAGATGCTTAAAATCATTACATTTTAGCTTTTGTTACTACATAATTGCGCTTCCAGAGAGTTATGTAGTATCGATTGCCAACCTATAAACGACATTTACTTAATTTACCAATAATCCTGAAGTTAGCCTATAATATTATCCTTTGTTATACAAAATGGTTTAATAAACGGACTTTATATGTTGAAATATCTACCAATCAAGCACCAAATTTAAACAGACAATACACAATAGACGCTCTTTCTATATACAGTCCGAAATTGTAATGGCACTATGCATAATGATGCACCTAGGACAGAGTGCAGTCTTAGGCACCTTTGGAACCTTAAAGAACATGAAGCAAAGCACCGTGGACACCAACTAAGGCGACATCATAAAGCTGTTTGACCTTTCTACAAACTGTTGTTCAACTTTAATACTTAATACAAATACATTAATTAACCATTAGGTATATTACATATATGCACTACTATGACCCCGAAACAAGCCCCGTTGTACCGGCCAATAGAGTAACTACGTGTCGAATCAGACACGAAGCATGGAAAAGGCGAAACAGGACAGATAACGGAGCTTTAATAACACACTTTGTCCTGTACGATGTCGATAACTCAGTCAGTAGTTCGGGGAATACTCGCCATTACTTATGTATTCCATTATGGCTATAAGAAAATATTTATTGCGAGTACCTACTTAGAAACTATAAAACGCTATAAATACAAAGTCGGAACAGTAATGTATTATTGAACGTATCTACTCGTTTAAGGATTTTTTATTATTTCTAGATAAGATAAGACAAATAAATCTAGATAAGATTAATTTGTAAGGGGAGAGTGCACGCTGCTTTTCCACAGCCGCTGGGCGCACTCGACTAGCCACGTTAACCCTCTGTCACAGAAAACTACCTTGGAATGTACTGCATTTCCTACTTTATATCGTATTTCCCCAATGTACGTACGTTTTTCTGTAGTGAGTGATATATGCCAGAGCCCATTCTCATCCCATCCTATCCTATCCCTCCCCATTTTTCCAACCCTTTCTCCCAATCCATTCCTTAATCCGCAAAGGTAGGTAGCGCATTCGGAGGCGTGCCAAGGTTTGTCTTTCTGGACTGATATTAGCACGTATCGCGGATGTCTATGGACGACAGTATCCACTTACCACCAGGTGACTGTATGCACGTCTGCCGTCTTTTTTCTATAAAAAAAAAAGATAAGCATCGTGTATCAGTCGACATAAAACGCTAACTATCTCTGAACCAGCGTCTATACACGTAGATACAGGATTATTTTTCTAAATGTAAGTGAGAATTCAAAAAGTAGCAGGTTCGCCATAAACACTCGCTCTCGCTTCGTGTTGACTCTTTCGTGTCAAAATGAGCTGTCAAGTGGCACATGTTTTCAATTACCTAATCAGAGAGGCCCGGAGTCCTGACAAACGTATGTATTGCAAAGTGGCTCATGATGTTTTAATAGGTGTTACTCTCCTACCCACTATGAGAATCATCCATGTGCAAGTGAGACTTTTTTGTGCCACGTCTGTCACATTGTGTCATATAGTATATGTACTAAAATGGGCTTTATCATAATCTCATCATATTTACCATTAAGTTTCAAAAGAATGGTAACGTGACGGAAAACAGAGAGCACCTGAAGAGTTGCAATTGCATAATGAAGCAAAACAAGACGTATAGTATATAAACTATATATTAGTCTTCAGTTCTCTCCCATTGGTTTTGAGCAGAGACCATTGTCGCTACTCCTCAACCGTGTCGAGTATTTTCGGTGACACTTATTGTATTAATCTCATTGTAGTAATAATCTCAAACCACCTTTGGTGTCAATGAGCAGAGTCAACTTTTCGTGCACCAGCTTGGCAAACTGGTTTATCTAGAGGAGACCTGACCCCCATGATATGATATTATGTATCACTAGCTGTGCTCGCGACTTAGTACAAGTGGAATTTTAGTTTTCAAACTCTAAATTGGGATATATTTTCTTCCTGTCAGCCTATTTCGATGAAACAGTGCCTATTCGGAGCGCCAAGCTAAGCTTAATTAACCTGTGGAAACCTGTGGAAAGTAGGTTTGGAGATTAGCGTGTTCGAACAGACAAACAGACAGACAAAAAATTTCAAAATCGTCTTTTTGTATTCTGATACTCTTCCTTCATCGCCCCCAATCAGTTTTTGGTAAATATATTCAATGTACAGACACGCTAGTTCTACAGTTTTATTATATGTATAGATATAGTATATACATTTTTGTTTTTACGTGTTTGAAGAAACATATAATATAAAAGACTATGTATTTCAGAAGTAAGTGACATTTGCCAGAGTTCATTTCCCATCCCATCCTGTCAAGCGGGAATTGTGATTGGGTAAGAGCAGTATTTCAATCAATCATATTCCCTTCTCTTCATCACATCCCATCCATCAAGTAGGAAGAATAAAGGAATAAGAGATATCTCTCATCGCATTTAACTGCCTATTACCCATACTGTCTAGTCCAATCCTGTTGAGAGGAGAGTGTTGTATTGTAACTAGCTGACTAGCTGTGCCCGCGGGTACGTGCGTGTACGTGAATGTTAGAGTATGTATGATTAGCTTTCTGTAGTAATTTTATAATTGATCTGGATGAAAAGTAGTAAATGTTAATGTTAACCTGGCACGTAAGTTATAACTTATAACTATGTCAAGTTTCATTAAAAAGCGTCGAGTGGTTCTTGCATGATGCGTGTTCAGACAGACAGACAAAAAAAATACATGTTGTTTTGGGCTCTGTATCATCCATGAAATATCAAACTTGCAGACACGACTTGTTACAGTTTTATTATATGTTCATAAGTAATAAATGCCATAATCGTAACTGAAAAGATATCCAGTTCGATAAGACGGCGAACACAGCACACGATGTTCCGGTCTAAGAAAATCGCGGTGTCGTCGACTACGAAGCAGCAGCGGACGAGCGGGGAATGAACTATTATGACTACAGAAACTCTCACTTGCTTACGATATGTTGTGATGCTGCCGATACACTTTCCTGTGCGTGACCGGACTGCAGCGCGCGCCGCCAGTGAAACACTGCACTGATGTAACGCCCCAAAAACGTATTATCCTACAATCATTGGACTCACTTCAACAACAATTAAGGTTAATACCGCTTCTATTGTAGACTCTGAAAAGAAAGAGAAAAAAACTGTTGCTCGCTTTTCAGATACAACAAATGGTCGAGATATTATTCCAGATACAAATATTGTAGACATAGAAGAAATCAAGTCACCTATCAGTTGGGAACGAAAGTTATATAATCTATACATAGATAAATATAATGAAATCGTAAAAAGTCGTGTCTGTTATATTTGATATTTTGGAATACATATACTAAAAATCGTGACAAAGCCGTGTCTGTACAAAGTCAAAGACAAAGTTTTTTAAGTCATTGCTCTGTAAAGTACGGGTGATACGGAGCCCAAAATAAGATATTTTTGTCTGTCTGTCCGTCTACCTGTTCACGCATTCGCTCATAAACCGCTGGAAGGATTTTAATGAAATTTTGGCATGGTTATAACTTAGTACCAAGTCAACATTTAGGGTGCTTTTTACCCAGATCAATATCGATTTACCATGGGAATCAAGCTAACCACAAATACTCTTGATTTCTACGCGCACAAAGTCGAGGGTACCGCTAATATCTAAATAATACAAGTAAGCAACAGGCATTTAATTTGGGCGTTATACAATCTCATTATCCACTAAATACAAAAAGTTACGATCGATAGACTATTGCCACACCTGACATATCGCTAGCTGCGAGCATTTCGATTGACTTACAAATTGGAAAAGAACAATGCCCAACTTTGCTTGTGACGAATCAGATGTATTACATAATGCCCTTTGTAATCTTAACGAGGTCTGGTACGAAGGAGGTAGGTCCACTTGGACCACCATCAGTTTTAAAATAAGGAGTATTTAAAACAGATTAATTATGTTTTGTAGTAGACAACAGACAGACAAAAAATGCCCGTTCAAGTATATTAACACGATAATACGTACCTGTATTAATTTTTATAAAATTCATTTTGTTTTATTTTTTGAGGGTTTTATTATCCTTATTACGATAAAAACATTCACAATTTTAAGCGGCAAGGAAAGAAAATTATAGAATATTTTGTGATTCTACGATCTGGTGACGACGCGTGTGTGAAGTTCATTCATGTCCTCGAAAGTTCCTAAACATCAGACAGGGGTGAAATCAGTCCAGCCAGATTTTAAATGAAATAGGTTAACTCTGTCTCACTGTCTCGCAAAAATTTAAACAACTTCTTTCTAGCATATATTCTGAATAAAACACAGCAATGTATGCCATCGCGCAGTCTTTTTATCATGATTGTTGATGTTAGGCTGCAATCTTATCTAATTGATGAGGGAGCTTACCGCTGTCCATGCGCCAGTAATACCCCGAAAACAATTAGAACTTTTCTGTTATTAACATTTCTTATTTTGTAATACATATACTTTCTAATACATACATACATATATTCTAAAATGTTTTGAACTCAATAATTAAAGCGGCGAGTCAATTTATACCCATAGACACCAAAATTTGCTGTTAAATAAGGGACTAAAGAATAGTTTTGGGTGTCGCTGACCCTAAGTTGAATATTCTGGACATAGTTTGATGTCTGATGTAAGGAGCCAATGTACAATATAAAGCATTATCGCAGCCAGAATGCTGTAAATAAGGTTCATTTTTAGAATTTGGTTTCAAGTAGGGTTCAAAATTCTCTATATAACACAAACGTAATAAAATCGTAGAAAATTCAAACTACAGAAGATTCACTTACTTACCATATTCTCTTTCCAATTATTTCTGTCTTCGTACTTTTTCCTTAAACAAAAATGAAATAAACTATAACTATTATATTCATAGCACACAAAATTTACTTCTATCAACTCTTGGCTTAGCGTCGTTTTGACTATAGCCTCGGTCTAAATGAGGATCAACTAGACAAATTGGAGCGGCATCTTTCTGCTTTCGGTTTATATTGGCGTTGCGCATGTCTGCAGCTCTCAATTTTGTCGAGTTCAAACTCAAGTCGTTTCCTGTTCTCCTTTGTCGGACTACTCATATCCTCTCCCTCCTCTACTTCAAAGGGCTTCTACTACCACTTCTACATTCGAAGGACATGGGTGAGACCGCCTCCCTGCCCGAAATATGAGTATAAACTTGCTATCAGCGTTATGCGTCGAATCCCATAGGGCTGTCAATATTTTTGACGGATATGTTAATGAAATAATAAAAGTATTTATACATATTTCGACCCCAGAAGTCCTAATACTGAAGATGCGTCAATGCTCTAGGTATTAGTTAACCAAATAACATTTTAGAATGCTCTCGATTTAGAGTTATGAAAGAAGTGCATCTTTCAAATTAAACCTTGAATAATTGATTACTATTGCGGTATTTTTATTTAAATTACAAGGACCATTTTAGTTCTAAATAATTGCGCTCACGCATCGCGAAATTTATAGTGTATCCCATTCTTTGGTAAATTTTAATAAGCATAAAACATAGAATCAAGCAAGAGGCGTTAGGAATAAGAATATACAAACAATCGAATTTTAAATAATTGGTCCGTTTAGCGGTATCTTCGGTGCTAGTGCAACTGATTTGCGTAGTAATGCATTTCAATGGTATGTCGTATAATGCGGTATACGTTTATAGCTGGTCACCTTGCAATAAGGTATGGTGGTCGCGTCAGGCGCAGGGCGAGAGTGGGCGACCTCATATAGCTAGAGCGGGAGGCGTTTCCTTTATTTGTTGGTAGTGCGCTGCGTGCTAGTGACGTGCCACTACAGGACATCATGCGTACATTACTGGTGAGTTACAGTGACACAGCTTCTTTAATTACAAAATTAAGTAATTGTGCGGTATTTAATTTTTAAATTAAGAAAATAAATATTTCTCAAATTCTATTATTTTTAAATAGGTGGTCATTAGCTGACCCTAATTTCAATTAATATAAAATGGTTAATCGAAAGCTATAAATATAACAGCGCAAGGTTTGGAACTAATTTTCGACACCCACACTCCACAGTTCGCTTTCAGGTGTAGCGAGTAATCAAGAAGTTCATAGAAACTACTATATATAAGTAGATAGAACATTTTGTGTGGACTCTAGAACATTGTGAAACTTGGCTAAGTAAACGCATAAATTGACAATAATTGATTGTAGTCGGAATGCAGGCCAATATAAACCTATTATGTGTATTTATAATAACAATCTGGGTCGTAATGATTCAGCCGGCATTCAAAGTATTTGTATCGCATGCTAACCTTGAAAAGATCGTGAGCCGACAGGTCATTTTCAGTGCGCCACAAATATCATACCACAACTAACCTTTCGTTCCACCGAAATAGTTGCTCTCCTTAATTTATAAGGCGGAACGAATTGTTTACCGCTACACATTATTCGGCAAGTTGTCATATTAACTGGCGGATTACGTAAAACACGCAACGACGGACAAATACTTTACTGGTTTGTGTTACCACACTGGCCTACTGTTATTGCTTACTATAACGAGCACGTAGATACAGATAGTGGGCACGGGCAACTTGCTCCGCTTCTACAGTGGTTAGCTATTAAATTGTCCACATTCACTGCAAATTTACAGATTTTAAAATTTACCCGTTCTACCGGTTTATAGAAATAGTTTGCGATATTTCTCAATGACAAACAATTTTCAACAAGTCATTACAGTTGGATCGACTTGTATATCACAAGTATGTGCTCTAAATCAGACAGTTTTACTGTGAAATCGTCATACGCTCAATAGATACATAAACTACTGGGCTATACAACCATTACTGTATCTCTCTCTGCATTGAACTCGACCTATCTACATTCATCGATAGGTTTCTTAGTTATTCAAAGAAATTACCCTATAATAAAACTATATGTAGATAATCTCATAAATAACACATTAAACTTGATGTCGACGAGTTATTAGTTCCGTGGTTTTACTTAAGGTGGAAATCGCATTTTTAATCTATGTAAATAACCTTCCTTTAGTTACATGCTACTCTAATTAAGCCTTGCGAGTTCTTATGCTTACGATATTAGTTACGCTATTGAACACCAGCTTACGTACCTACAAATTTATAAATACTCACATGTAATCACGCTTTTTCGTCGGCTTAGTCTTTGCAATTTCTTTTTTCGATTTACTTTACTGTTGACCTTTTACAACTGTTTGTTGGTTTTGATAAAACGAAAATAATAATAAAAAAATTGTTTGCGTAAAACACTCTCTGTCAGACCTTTGTTATACTGAAGTAGAGCAAAAGTATACAGTTTTCACTGTTGCCTTTGGAAAGCTACAGGCAATAGTGAAAACTGTATACTTTTGCTCTACTGTATCTAAATTATAAACGGACAAACAGATAGACGTTACGTAATATATATCTAAATTAACATTTCCAACCTCCTACATTAGTATTAATTTACAATGTATGACATGTTATGTCATTATGTTCGAGATGTGGGCTTTGCATGCTTTAAAACGAGCGCCCATACAAAAGAGTTCAACGAGTTAAGTTAAGACAATGCCACCCTACACACTCAACGTGTGACTACAAAACAGAGCTCGGTAGTATTTATTAGGTATATATGCTTATTTATTATTACCTATAAAATTGCCGTTTTAATGGAAATAATGTATTTTTTTGTATGAAAATTATACATTTAATTAATCGAAGTTATCAATGCACTTTTGCCCTTTTAATGAAAGTTGATTGATGCCTCTGCTATAGAACTCCTTATGACGAGAACCGATGAATTCTCTGAAGGCGTTTTTCATTGCCTCATTCATTAGAGTTGAATTTTTTCCCCTGTAAAAAATTATCCAAATTCCGAAAAAAATAGAAATCAGTAGAGGCAAGATCTGACGAGTACCGTGGGTGACGGAGTTTGCAGTGGAAACTCCTGTAACTTTCAGACTGTCTATCGTACAGTGTGTGGGTGAGCGTTATCATGGAAACGTATAGGACATTGTTTGGATGTGTCTCCTGGGTTCGACCATTGTGACGAACGTTTACGATTACCATACAAGATCCACTTCTCATCACAAGTGACAAGACGATTCAGGATCCCTTCATTTTTGTGTCGATTCAGCAAAAAAAGGTCAGCATGTTTGCAGCTGACTTTCATTATGCTCTTATGGTAGCCACTATCCGAGCTTCTTCACTTTCCCGATATGATGCAAATGCTTCAATATTGTTTTGTCACTTACACCGAAGGTTACTGCTAACTCAGGCGTAGTTTGAGATGAATTCGTTTCCACTATTACTTTCAATTCGTTATTATCGACTTTAGTCTCCGGTCGTCCACGGAGCTTGTTCTTGAGGTCGAAATTTCTAGAACGGAAACGATCAAATCAAAAACGCACCGCTCGTTCGTTCGCGGAATTTCGTCCATACACATCGTTGTTATTGAGTGCCTGCGTTACTGCTACGACGGAGCTCATATTCATAAGTAAGGCCCTAATACATTGGTTTAGTGAGCGCCGCGACGTCTGAGCGTTGTCAAGTTTACGCACACTAAAACAATGTACGAACACAACCACTACTAACCGTAACCCACCTTCGTAATATGAAAGAACTATACCTATTTACTATAACTTAACTATAGCTTTAAATCGAAATTAATTTGAACTTGAAAATCAAAGTTAAACGCAAGACAACCAAGTTCAGTGGCCACTATGAACAAAGGACAATTTCATAGATAAGGCCCTATTATTATATTATACTTAGTAAATCAGTATCCGGTTTATTATTCTACTATAAAATGAATAACAACAATGAACTATAGTCTGATATTGAATTAAATGAAAGATAACAACTTTTGATTTGAAAAAGTGACATCGTGGTCTATTTCATTTTTGGTTTATTTCCTTTTTAGTTAGTCATCACAAATGCATCAGTAGAGCCCCATAGCGTAGTTTGAGAGATATAAGTTATCAAAATTTGTAGATTTTGCTATTAAAAACATAAACCTGTGCATACAATTTCAATTTCGTTTAGATAAATCAGTAGCACAATTAAATTATACATAATTATTTTATTACGAAAGTTTCTCCGTCACTTCAATAAACACTGAATAAATATACTTATTAATATTTATTTGGTATTTCTATTTATTATTAGATTTATCGACGGCCGATTAGCTCAGTTGGTAGTACCCCTGCCTTCCGTGTAAAAAGGTCGGTTCGATTCTCAGTAAGATAAATGTTTGTTCGGGTTTGGGTGGTTATGTTCGTCTTGTATGTGTCTCTGACCGACCACACAGGGAATCCTAGTGTGGGACCATTAAACGGGCGTTTTAACATTGTTTCTTTTTATTTCTCGAATAAAAGCATCACAGTAAGTCGTCGAGCATATGAGGTCACAGGTTTAAATGTTCTCATGTTGTACTACGAATATTTAAAGCCAGAGTAGTATTTTCTGTTTGATTTGGTGGAGAATGCCCTAAAACAATAAATCATCCTTATAAATATGTCAAATACTTGTGCAATGAAGTTTAAGTAAAACACATAACTTGGATTTGACATTCTTTAGATTTCTATATGTTTCTATATCTATAGATTGAAGTTTAAACAATACACGCACAATTTATTCTCGTAACTTACAAGTTGAAATTTTAAGACTAGGTTAATTTTTCTGTATTAATAAACAACACATCTACAAATTTTAAACACTTATATCTCCAAAACTAGACTGAATTACCACTATGTTTTCGCATCCATTTGTGATGATGAACTTAAATGTCAATGTAATTTTTTGAGCGCAGCGGCCCAAAGGCTAACTAACCTTTTTGGGTGGTTTTCAGGTTTCTGAAACATCTTTTTATACCTACCTGTCTTCAACAAATTCGCGATTAACATCAGCTCTAATATTATTAGTAGTATTATGTAGTACCTATAAAACGTAATGATTACTGCTACTACTACATAGCTATATCTCTCCACTAATGGATTTAAAGCTCTACAGAGGCCACACTCGGGCTTCCGCTCTTGTCACCCAGCTAATATCAGCGCATTTCAGCGATTAATAGTTATTTATTTTTGTTTCTTTGGTTCTGTTTAACGAAATATCAAAAATATATTCGTCATTTTCTTGCAATAACTTTACTCCGCAGCCGCCACTTACAGGGTCACCTTGAGAGGCGGAAGTAAACATAGCACCGGGCGTCCTTACCACTTTCATGTTGAAGCTTGTACCTTTAAAATTCCAAGCGTCAAGTACAGGCTAAACCCAAAATAGATACATACATATTTATCACTATAGGCCACACCCTGAACTTTTACAACAAAACAAAGGAGACCTTGACTTGAGACTGATAGAATTGGAGCTCAACACGACTCAATCAATTTTAACGGACTTAAATTGCTCAGCGCATCTGTGTATCTAATGTAGTTGTAGATATATATATCAAACAAATGCAGTGTAGAGAGTACATGTAGTGACATATCATGGGAAGACAGTATGAACATAAGCAAATGCAATGCAACCAACCCTTTCAGTATAGACTGCTCGACATAGGCTTCCTCATCTACATTGTCTCGTGCGTGAGGGACGTAAGGCCTTAAAACGCTACGCTGGCCAAGCGAGTTGGCGAGTCCACTCTTTTAGAGGGTGTGCAGTTCCTCAGGGCCGCTTGGTAGCCGCTGTTATTCCTTAGTGGCCTTTTACGACACCCATGAGAGGAGATGGGGTGGTGCTATTCTATAGCCGGCCGACACCACACGGCGCCAAGCAAAGTGAATGTTAGTAATTGAAGTTGACATATTATGGACATGAACAAAGGTCGGTCGCTTGCGCCACGCTACGCACAAGTACTGCCGCATTAAGATCGATTTCCGAAAGTGGTGCAACCATTTGCATGGATTGCGACAACAGTAAAGTCGACATGAATAACTTATTCATCTGATAGGAGTTATATATTGGTTTGATAAAAATACTGAACTCAGTATCATGAATGAAATCCATTGTTTCAGACTTCGGGAATAGTTCTGACACAGCCTGTATGTAGTGTCGACCTAGATTCCTAGATTAGTGTGAACAGATAGACGGTCTCCTTTAATATGGACACAGAGATATTTCCATTACATCATAATTAAATGAATATAAGGATAACTTTTTTTTATGGCCGTTACACACATTTTTCCGACTGCCAATTTAGCTTTACAGAGTCAAGTCCCAAGTCAATAAAGTCTGTAATAAACTAAGGTCTTTACTGTCTACTATAAATCTCGCTAAGAACCGGTTATCCTTTAAAACACGACTAATGCAATACAATACACTAGCTGAGTCACTAGGAGCCTATGGTATTAGCAGTTATGGTAAAACGTATAAATCTTACTTATTTTTTGACTACAACTAAAAAAAATTAAAAAAATGTTTCCACCAATATTAAATTAAAATATGCCAACAATGATTTTAACTATTTAAGCATTGCAATACTTTACCGGTGCATATTAAAAGCACATATAATATATTAATAGAACAATATTTCAATATCAAAATTCAAATATTAATATCACATCCTGTAGTTACGCGTAGTATAACACAAGCGTTTGGTAACTAACGCCACGAACCATATATACGGTCAGCGGACCAGCGCTTACTCTGTTCCTGGGTTAAAAAATTAATTGCACGTTATATTGAAAACAGATATCCCTGAAAATAATTTAAAATATAAATTAAGAAGATATTTCTTGTGCAAACTATAATTTGTTCACTGCTCACGGGTAGGTTTATAATGTCTAGACTACTGATTTTAGCAGTACTTGTATCTTAGACATATATGTATGGTTTATTAGATACAATTATGGTAGTTTTTTTGTTTGTAAATTTGGTAATAAAATAAAAGAAACCGCTATTAGCTGAAATATCAGCATCATTAGCTAAAAAATAGCTGCTGTATGCCGGCCGGGTCACTCAGCACACAGATTACATAAGACTGCTCCAGTGTGTACCTGCCTTCGACCACACGTGTACCTATGAGCGCTCTTGGAGGCATTTAAATTCCCTAAAATTGCGGTTATGGAAGTCTATGTCTGACATGTACCAACAGAATAAATGTAGGCAAATAAGTAGACGCCAAGTGAAACTGAGAAGCCACTACTTATTATCTAATTAACAACAATTTACTACGTAGATAAATTAACATAGTTGCCAACAAATCCTAATTCCAATTACGATAATTTTGAAGACACACCCACATTAGGGCATCGTTTAGCATGCCAATGTATACTAAAATACTTAACTAATACATCCTGTTAAGAAATATTCTTGCTAGTTTAAAATAATAGCCTAATAGCCTAGTCTATTAGCTCTGTATGGAATGCAAATTGTTGCGTAAGAAGGAAAGCTCCTTGATCGATCATGATGGAATTGTCATTCAATATCAATACTACACGTTTATATCAAACACAATAGGTGTCGAGCAAAGCAGGGCACGATACTATTACACTGCGATAGTTGATAGTATCAACGGCACCGCTGTTGACTCGAGTCAGGTGGTATGCTGTACTTGCGAGCAAGGTCCGCGCCTCTCGAAAGTATGCCATATTAAGTCACTGGTGTGCCGAGACATTCCGCTAAACAAATCGTGTTTACCTACTTCTTTTATACAATTATTATAAGCCTTATCAATTATTCATTTACACATTCGCTAACTGCTTAGATACCTTGGTTAAACAAAAAATATCAAAAATGTTTCTTACTCGATAAATAGCAAGCATAAATAAATGTTATTAATAATAATGTTACGTTATTTATATTTTAATAATACGACATTTAACTGAAACTAGGTTACATACATAATATGTATAATTAATTAGATATGCATTAGTTAATTAATTAACAATATCAAAAACCAAGGCCTAAAAACATGATAAAAAAGAAAGGCATATTTATCATAATAATCTTGTCTTTATGTTTCAGATATGTATGCTGTTTGCAGTCACGGTTTACGCTCAATATGATTCGCCTACACCTCCTAGATTACAAATACCCGGAGCTATACAATTAGGAGGAACCAGGCAAGGAAGTTTCCGGCAGGGAAGACTACAGAGCGCACCGATTCCGGGTGCCGTTCCCAGGATCAGAAGGCCCGGACTCGGCAGGCCGTCTTTCAAGTCTGTAGACGCCGCGCCGCGCCCTAGTCTTCAGTCACTAGACGAACTTGCGAAACCAGTCACCGAGGAACCAGAAGATGATGTGGAAATAAACACACCCACTGCTTTCTCACCTTTATTCTCAACGCCAGAACCACAAAACGATTTCTTTGAGATTACAACCACGTCTCAGCCGAAACCGCCCATTGCGTTTAACCAATCGCCATTCCAACAGTCAACACCTTCCGCGTTCAAGCCGGAACCCATTAAACCTACACAATACAGACCCTTGTTGCAACCACAAGCGTTCACTCCCGTAAGAAACGAGCCCAGACCTCAACCGGCGAGATTACAGCCTCTATCGAGCAGACCCCAGCGACCTGTGTTCAGGCCTGAACCTAAGCCATTCGTAGAGGAAGACGAAGTTTCTATTCAGCCAGTTAGACAATATTCCCGACCGCAGGAATCTATCAACCGTGCACCCGTTAAGAGTGTTCCTCAACAAAAATACACTCCTTCCAACCCCAGAGATAAGAAACCTGTAGCGCAAATCATTCGCAAGTACAGAGAAGAGAATGAAGATGGAAGCATTATATGGGGATTTGAAAATGATGATGGAACTTTCAAGGAGGAGACTATCGGCGTGGATTGCATTACTCGCGGCAAGTATGGCTACGTCGACCCAGACGGCTTAAAACGTGAATACAACTACGAAACAGGAATTACTTGTGACAAGACCAAGCAGGTACAAGAAGAGAAAGGATTTATAGACTATCAAGAAAATAAGGCTGTCCTTCCAAATGGTATCACGATTGATCTCGCTGCCATGGGTAAAAAATCCAAAAGACCATTCAGATCACCTACGTATTAGTTAAGTGTTTAAATATGTAATGTATTTATTTTAGGAATATAATTGTAAGGACATTTTCGTTATGTTGTCACATAAGTGTTATTATCTCAGACAGAAATATCTGAAAGGGTAATTGTAAATCGAACAATAACTGAGATGTGGAAATAAAAAGTTAATACTAATAATATTTTTTATTCTTAACTGGATCCTTCACACATACAATAATATTTTTCATTCAATAACTTGCACAAGGTACATACAAAACTTTATATCTGATCTTTTAATAATATGACAATCATACATAAGACACAAAGTATAAGGAGTTAAATTCCATGATGAACTGATGATTGTCAACAAATCTTTCATTTTAGGGGTGATAAATGGACATTCCTTGGAGCATTCTTTGCTTAGACCGACAGAATGGTTGGAAATTAATCTCTAAGCAGATTACATAGATATAACAAAACACTAATAAACACAATTAATTTTAACACCGAAAAATGTATATTTACAGATGCTTATAATAAATGTATTTTGATTGATGGTTTCAATTCGAAAATATTTACATTAGGAAAGATAGAGTAGAGGTACATAACAGGGGTGGCGCGGCCGGGAAACCTCCTCGTGTGCCCGGTCTGTCGCTGGTTCATTTGTCCCTCTGGATACATCGACAGGGAACAATGGCTCATCGACAGATCCAGGACAGTGCACCAGGGGCAACAGTCAGCAACTTTTGGTAGCCCAGATTGGTTAGTACCAATACCAATCTGATCTCTCGCCTTCAAGAAGATGGCGTTTCACTGTGTGGTCCAGCTGTTGAGGGGGGGCATGGAGAGGCAGGGAGAGTCTTCGCGTATCCCTCAGGTTCGGAGGGCACAGTGGAGAACAAGGTGGTCAACCCTGGGATGCCTCACAACATTCCAGCGGTGGTAGCATTACCCAGGTACAGGGGTTCTGCCTGGGTGGACAGTGTTACCCTTAGGTTTCTCTAGCTAGAGGCATTCAGAGAAACAGACGGTCTCCGTGTGTCCCTCTGTATGGAGGGCACGGTGGAAAATCAGGGATTGTCTCTGTGTATCCATCTGTATTGGCAGAGGGTATGGTGCAGAGAGGGTAGTTGTGAGGTTTTAGTTGGTGAGAGTCGGTATACTCTCCCGCCAAGGTGTAGGCAGGGGGGGATATCCGTGAGAATTACCCCACGTAAAAAAAAAAAGGTACACAACATAATTAAAATACTGCTACAAAATGTATATTGAATGTAAACTCCTTCACAGAGTAAGAATGGTCTTCAGTACAAAAACGCTTACAACTTCTTTTACATTTGTAAATGAGTTGTTACAATGATTTTAAAATAACTGAATCTAAAGTCTAATCTAATAAAAAGCTCTAAAGTCTAACTGAATGGTCTGTTCTAGAACATTATATTTGCTGTCGGCGCGATCTAACGCTTATTGAATAAGTTGATAATGAACTGCAAAGCAGTTTGCATTTGTGTCAATTGGCTGATAGTGTACTTGAAATAATTTAGTCTAGTAATTGTTTTCTTTTTAATATTTAGTCAATATGAGGATTTAAGAACAGTAATGAAAAGTATCAGCAAAAACTAATCTATTCACTTGTTCTTACAAATTGCCTGTATTTGCAAATATGTATAGGAAAATAATTCTATTCGAAGACTGAATGTATGAAGAAGAAGATGAATAAATTTGTAATGCGTATCATTGACTAATATGGTCGATTATTCATATATGGTTGTGGCCGTCTCATTGGAGGAGGCATTCTGTTTGGTGGAGTTATAGAAATATCCAAATAATTGCTAATTTGAAACTTCACTTGAGCTAAAGTTTTATTGTCGTCACCGCCGCGCTGGCCAGAGCAGGTCACACCTATTTCCCTCATTCGATAAGTCGGCGACCTTATGTCAGGATAAACTATTGCGAAATCAAAGTATGTCCCTTTGCGCCGAGTTTCTGGATTGACCTCTTTAACTAATCCTGTAAGCTCACGGAGTGTGGCGTCCATCCAGGTGTAAATCTGAAGCTCATTTTGTGGCACATTTCCTCTAGCGTAGTCAGATGGAGAGTTGTGCCTGCCCGTAGAGCAGAACACGCGAAGTAGTAACGGGCACGTCTGGAATACATAAACAATTATGTGTTATCCAATCATGTACCTATACAATTTTATTTTATCACTGGTTAGCTTTGTTCATAATCAATGTTACCTTTTCTCTATCGACCGGCTTAACCTCCTCAACAACCATCGACTCCAAGCCTGACATTTTCATTATATTGTTAAACATCAGTAGGTAACTAAACGAAAATTAAATTCAAATAGTACGTCTTACTATTCTTATCACAGTGTACTTTAATGAAAATAACACATTCAATAAATTAAAAGAGAAAAGTAATGATTATTATTAAATGAAAACCATAGATTACTTATGTGAAAACCACAGATTACATTATGTGAAAACTATAAGTAACTTTGGCTAACTGGATACAACTTATTTTGAGTCAATAAAAATTTATTGAATGCTAGATAATTATGTAATATAAAAAAATCTAAAATAAGCCACCTGTATTATTGTAATTTGAGCCGGCTATAATATAAAATAAAGATTTATTGTTTTTTTTATATAATTGCAATCTAACTAACCATTGCTTTTTTAAATTTATTTCAATAATCTTTTATTTTTTCGGTATGGCTTTATTCTTGTGGCCTTAATGTAATTCCAAGAGTCACCGGACATGTAGGTATGGTTTAGTGCGAGCGCAGAAGGCGCTCAGCCAGTAGCAAAATGTGTGTGCAGCAACGGGCTTAGAGGCTTAAAGTTGCCGGTAGACCGGCGAAAGGAACGGACCTCGGCTTAGGACGCTTCTACTTCTTTGGGAGGGTGCCGCGGAATCGCGAGTCGATGACAAGCGCCCAGGCACGTGCCGATACCTGGTAAAAGTGTTGGCTGAAGGCCGCTGTGCGTTCATGGTGTAGCCAGGGTGGCGTCTCCGTCTCCGCCGGCGGGGACGGTGTACATGTGTAACCTGTGCGTGTAGTATGAGAACCGCATTGGCAGCAGTAATTGGGTAGTCGGGGTCATTTAGGACGTACGACGATGACGACGACGGTAAGGAGGAAAGGCATTCCTATCGGGGACACAGGTTAGGCTGGCAATTATTAGGGGGTTGGTAGGATGAGGGATTCCATTGTAGTAGCGTCGGACGGAGGCTTTCACGTGTTTGACGATGGAGGGAAATTCCAATTCCTTGTGGAGGTCGACATTGCGACTTGCGAGTATACCATGGGGTAGCCACGGCCTTACATACGAATCTATTTTAGAGTTCTCTTTTACGCATTCATGATATTATTGTGGTCAGCTACCTTGCGTATCCGATTCTTCATTGGTTCAAAAGAACTAGTATTCAGTCCGTCAAAGCTGTTAAACAAGAACTAGCCATAGATAATTATGATTGTGATACATTGACTCTTTAGTATTGAGATAGTTTAATAGATGGAATATTATTGTACAAAAAAGGCAGTAAATTTAAAAAATCCTAAACTGCACAACGCTTAATACACAATTTCTAAAATAATCAAACAAAAACTCAACTTTACTTTTCGAATACCCGCCAAGAAGTCGTATTAAACTTAACCGCTCGTTTGCGGGCTGGGACAAAATCGTCCCAAATGACAGCAGACCTATGACATCTGGTGAAAAATTTAAAATCTGGTAGTGAAAATCTGGTGAGTTGAAATAAACGTCAATCTCTTTTTAAAAAACGCTGAAAAGTTGTGTATGAATTTTTCGATAGTTATGGCACCAGTTGACGTTCAAACACCAGCTGTTTGATCTTAATCGTGTGAATTATTTATGTTAACGAAAGGTATTGTGTTTTCGAACTCACAGTGTTTATTTTGGTGGCTTTATTTTTACCAAAACAAATCAGTACCAAAATAAACACTGTGACGTCGAAAACACAATAAATTTCATTAATTTATATAATTGACACGATTATTATCAAACAGCTGGTGCTTCAACATAGACTTGTGCCATAATTATCGAAAATATTATACACAACTTTTCAGCGTTTTTTAAAAAGAGATCGACGTGTATTTCAACTCCGTAGACATCGGGGGGATTTTTCGCCAGCTGTCATTGGTTAGCTGCCACTTGGGACGATTTTGTCCCAGCCCGCAAATGAGCAGCTAAATCTTACAACGTTAAATGTAGATTGTGAAATATTAATAGGAAAATAAGTCATTTGCGTTATTACAATACATCTTCCAGTTTAGAGACAATTAACAACATACTTAGTGGTTTCACGTCAATTAGGTAATGAATGTCAATTAATAATTTTATATTAATAAGTCGTAAACATTACACATGGGAATTTTGCTTGCAATTATCAACAAAGTAGTTTTAACCGAAAATTCTCTTTTTATTTTTGTTTGTATTGTATCAGTTAGGATCAACAACAGGCTCTTCAACGCCAAACTTATGTAAATATTTATCTTAGAATGAAATAAACAACGTTTCGTATGGGTTAGAGCATTTAATAAAGAGAGACAGACGTGTTTTTCAACATCGTAGTCAATGGGCTATATATACCCCAGCATTTTTTGTTGGCAACGTAAGAATTTGTGTTATACTTCATTTGAAAGAGAATAAAATTTTCTAATTGATGTTATTTGATGATATTAAAAATAAAAAGGAAAGGAAAAATAATCACCACGAAACCAATTGTAAATGAATATTTCTTTTCTCGTACGTTCTCGGAAATTTAAGTATTTTTCGAACATCTTGCAATAATGTACCAACTTTATTTACATCCATCAAATGTATATTTAATAGGGCTTCTAATAATACCTATATTTCAGTATTGGGTGATGTAGTTCAATCACAATTATTATTTGTTTGAACGCATAAGTTCACGATTAGTGAAATTTTAAATTTCGAACGTCTCTGCCTAAAACGAAGCTCAAATAGGTTGGTACGTCATCTGTCCTCGCAAATGAGTAGTTAATATTGAAAAAGTTTATAGATCGCGATATGACGTACCGTAGGAGCAATAAGCGGTATACAAATCTGGTTGCGCGACAAATTTTAATGTATAATGATTCCGAATTGAGCCCCTGTTCTGTGTTCGAATTTCGAAACACAATTGACAGATTGACATTGACAGTTCATCACATCCTATTATTTCAATCGATTGTACAAAAAGATTTTTTTAAATATTATGACTTTTCTGGATCTCAAATCTTTTGGAATAGATTTATAGAATAGTCGTTTTTGTGTTCAGTTATCAATAATTGTTGAAAATGGCCAACAAAGAGGACCATGAAACATTCCAAGAAGACGGCGTCTATATCAACCCAGAGGATGGTATGCCTAACATTCATCCCAATATTGCAAATTTAGAACAAGAAATTGATACACAGCATGAAATAGATGATTTTGATGACATACCAAAATCTATTATCGTCACAAACATCCATAGCGACGTCTTCGCTGACGAGAAGTTGAAAAAGGATATGGAAGATCTTTTTCGCACGTTCTCCGAAAATATAACTTTTCAGTGGCTTCGAAGTTTCAAACGTCTGCGTGTGAATTATGACAGTCCTCTGGCAGCTGCGAATGCGCGCGTGCAATTGCATCAATATCAGTTTCACAATTTGTGCATCAATTGTTACTTTGCACAGCCGCTAACGCCGGTCTCTATAAACAATTTGAGGCCGCCTGCTCCCGTAAAGCAGTTTCTTATTTCGCCACCCTCTAGCCCTCCTGTGGGGTGGGAGCCTCGTGAGGAAGGTGAACCTCTAGTTAACCACGATCTCCTGGCAGCTTTGGCGAGTCTAGCGCCTGGGGAGAGTTGCGAATTGCACGCCCCGACGCCAACGCAGCCTGCCATCGTGGTGCACACGGCGCTAGCTCCTGAGCCTGTTGCACCCACACACGTTGGTCACAAGATCCCACATACTCGTTGTCCAGATTATTGATATGCCTTTATGATGAACTCGTGATATTCAATTCATTTATGAATGTAGAGTAGCGGTACAGATGCTTTTTATTTATTTACATGTCAATTTTGTTGACCTGTGATGCCAAAGACAGTTAGTAACCGGTTATGCTTAATGCAGAAAGCTCCAAGTAGTACATGGGATGGTGGACTTTCAATACTAATGGTACACTGTCAGTAGGTTGGCTTTCATCATTTTATTTTTTACCATTAAAGTTAAATTGGTGCTATTTTGATCATAAAACGAAAGTGTAACAGTTGCTTATGTTAATGCATATTTATTGAGTTTAATGTAAATTACTATTTTAATAGTATAATTCACTTTTTGGGAGATGTACACATAATAGTCGTTCACAATTAATTTTATGATAATTTGTGTTTATTTTATTGTGATTATAGAGATTTATTTGTTGCTGTTATGGATTTGTTATGGATGGAACACAAATGCTTTAAATGTGGACAATAGATGAAACATATCAGATGAGCTAGTCTTCTGTAATATGTGAACCCCGTGGCACCAAAGGTTAAAGTTGCTCAATTATGATATGTTTAATCAAACCATCTGTTGTATAGTTCATAACCCTGTTCTAAATAATGTGAATGTGCCGTTACTAATTGTATTTAGTAATTACTTATTTTAGTAATTACTAAATACTTATTTCCAGCTTTTATCATGTAATTAATTTTATGGACATAATACAATTTTTAGGGTACTTAGACTGTTGTGATATACATAATATAATGTGAATTTGTCACAATAATTTATAGAGATCTGTACATAATAAATTATTTTTGCAACAAGTGAATTGGGAAGAAATTATTGCTTCAGTTATATTTCAAATCTCAATATCTTATCTGGAATGCTCAAAATATTCAACAACATGACATTGTTTTTCCTTTTACAGAAACAAGTTTTAAAAGTAAAATGTATGTGTATACATTTTTGAGTAACAGTTTATGATTATATTTTTCTTTGTTAGAAAACATTATAATTGTTATGTACATGTAATTTATTTAATAATTGTTTGGATTCCATCAAATTATATGACCTTTCATTGCCTTTTGTGGCCAAAGTCTCTTGAATGGTCAATACCTCAACCTATATTGTGTAAAACAATAGCATCTGCCAACTCATAGCATATATCGAATATTCAATCTTCAAAGAATATATCCGTGCATGGCAGAAATAAGTTGATAAGTCAAGTCTGTTATTCAAGAGCACAGTTTAAAAGTTAAATCTTTGTGTTTCCTGAAGAGAGTATTGAAAGATATTTCCTTTTTATTATAATTTCAAAGTGATATAATAATGATAGTGATGTTAAACGTCTTATTTGCAATTGTATATATCCCAAGTTACCAACTATTCTTTCCCTGCATGGATATAATTGTTATAGTTTGTGTATGCACTACATTATATCAGCCCCCTTGCCACGAACTTGTTCGAGCGCGCTGACAAGTCGCGCCTCCCGCACATCAAGGGATTGGCGCCACTACACGCACGCCCTCCTTTCCGCGCGACCTGATCCCATCTAAACAAGGTGCGGCTTCACATGAAACTTCACTAATGCCCGGACATGACACCTAAGTCGCCACCCGCGAAAGGTCGCTCACTGGGCCTTCCACAAGCGAAATTCCCCCGGTGGGCTTGATCGCGCGGGCGGCGTGAAGAAAGAAGACCAAACCAAGACTACTCGCAAGAGTGGCCACCCCAGAGACGTGGCAGTGGGCTACTAGCCCAGGTACAGAACTCCATTCGCCTCGACTTTGTGTTGAGAATGCTACGAGTAGCAATTTACCATATTAATCACAATAATAAGTGTAGCGACATACATTGCACATTGTATTTTATTTTCTTTTCTGAAAAATTGGTCATGATTGACATTCAGTTCTATTAAATATTTTTTAATAAGGCGTCACATGACAGTGAATGAGAGAAAACGCGTTCTACAAAAACAAAAATGGCCGGCGTGCCATCTATATCGCCGCATACTGTAGATACATTTGGAAGTTTAACATGTGCAATATTCATATGAAAATAAGAAATTTAACATAGTTTACCTACTTTTAGGTAAGAATTCTTTAGAGATTATCCATAGTTATATTAATCTAGCCTGCTTTTATTCATGAATATTGTGAAAATTGGTCAAGCTCGCTGCTAGCTTGCTAGCTCACTTGAGAATTGATAATTGCATCTTTATTATTTATTTATAGGGACTGCAAATAACTTAAATAATAATCATTTATGGGCACAAAATTTTCAATGTCACTACTGTTACAATTGTGTAATACATAATATGATACAAAGTTATTAGGAAAAGTCCAGCTTTTAAAAAGCTTACATTTAAACGAGCATCAAAAAAGTACTAAATGGGCAGCAAATCATGATCAACAAAGCAAATGTTGAATAAATGAAATAAATAATTTTAAATTAATAAGAATGACCTTTCGTTTGATGTTCGAGGGACTCCTATTTTTTTTTGGCTGCCACCCATTTGCTGCCCGTTTAGTATTTTCTGCCGCTCGTTTAATAATTTTTCGTTTTTTATTTCCATTAATTTATTCACGCATGCAGCTGGTTGCGTCTTTATCAGCTCGGGATTGCACAAAAAGCAATTTCCCACGAAAATTAAACCATTTGACGTAGCATAAAAATAATACAATATTTTTAGGTGGACGGTAGACTTTGTAATCCCCAGTCGCTGGGTGTGCCCAACTGACTTAGTTACCCCAACGTGACAGATTACTGGCGTGAAACGTGCCACAAACATGTTCCTGGTACAGATTGCCAGAGCCCATTTCTCATCGCGTCCCATGAAGGGAGTATAACATCATCAGCGTCATGTCTCTCCATTGTTGGAGCTAAGCCTCTCCCAAAAACCACCATCACACACGGTCTTCTGCTCTTCTCATCCAGCCACTACCGGCGATTTTCTCGCAAGTCGTCAGTCCACCTGGCCGGAAAGCGTCCCACGCAATGCTTCCCAGTACGTGGTTTTCATTCGAGAATTCTTCTCCTTCAACCGCTGTCGGTCCTGCAGAATATAAGGGCTGCCCACTGCAACTTCAGCTTGTTGATCCTTTGAGCTCTGTCGGAAACTTGGAAACTTTAGTTCATCGTCGAATTTTTTCGTTACTATTTTTGTCCAGCAAATAAATTCCAAGCATAGCTCGCTCGCTGAGCAACTTTGACCACGCCAGAGACCACGTTTTTGCACCGTGCATTATAACGGACAGGACGCACCGACTGAAGATTTTTGTCTTCAAACATTGTGGAATTGGCGACGGGAAGATGTGACGCATTTTCCCAAATGCTGCCGAACCGAGTTGAATGCATCTCTCGGCCTCTACTGAAGTTGGACTTGGCTAACTGAATTAACTGCCCAAGATAGACATATTCGTCTACAATTTCCAGTGACGCTCTCTCGACGCCGACCATTCCAGGGACGAAGAAATGTTCATTGAACATGACTTTTGTCTTGGTCAGATTCATCCTAAGACCTACACTGCGAGGTCTTATTGAGGCCGTTTAGCATCGCAACTCGAATCCTACAATGACTCTACCATGGTAACAATGTCTGTGAATCGAAGGTGAGAGATGTATTCGCCGTTGACACTGACTCCGCATTGTTTCCAGTTCAGCAACTTAAACGCGTCTTCCATTGTGGTTCGGGAACAGTTTCGGAGTTAATACAGCCCTCTCTTTTCACTGATGTTAGCGTGCATCGCAGATGTCCATGGGTTACAAATATACACCTACCACCAGGTCGACTGCTTATCTGCCGACTTCTATAAAAATATTAGCATTATCTGATTATCACATTCAATAAATTCTGTTTTTATATAGCCGAGCTAAATGCAAAATACCCGTTGGTTCATAGTATTATGATGCCACGTTCAAGGCTAATTTTGTCGAAACCATGACGCGTCCGAAGGCCTCGATTAATCATGTGTGAATTTTATGTAGTTAAGTGATCATTACAAAAATGCGCTTTCGGTTCTAAACGAAGTATTGTGATATATTCTGTTAGAACGTCTCAAGATTCTATATTGGTATTATATATTACACAGCTTTTAATAAGTAATTAACTGGTAGATGTTGTTTATTGACATAATTCTTGTTCTTAATTCCCTTTGTAGCATAATACTTAATCAATTATCACCTTTTTTGTTTATGTAGCTACCTACTCAAATACAAGAGAAATAACAGTACAAGGTAAGACGCGTTAAATCCGTTGATAGACGATCTAACGTGCATTTTGATTCTATAATTGATTGTGTTATCAAAACAATTTTTAGATCATGTCGCCTCCATGCAGCTATGGCTGTTAAGTATCAACAAATACGGGCGCAAACTTTGCTCTATTTATAGAGCTATAGCCATCACAGATTGCGCAATAATGTTATAGATTTCGATAAACAGGTGATTACACTTAGATGTACCGGTATTTTATTATCTACTATAATGTTGGTCTCTTCAAATGTTAAAATGTTCACTGTATTAATACATTAATGTGTCTTCTATTGATGTTTTTAATCTCACTGTGATTTGAATTATAGTTGTTTGGTGTAAATATTAAATTATATTTGAGTTTTTAACTAGACTTTTCTTTTATAGTTCGTCACAAAAGCGAATTTTGTTTTGGAAATTACGAGTAGGTACATACATAAGTTATTAGATTCTTTCTAATTAAAAAATTCCTGTCTAAAATTTGTTTGGCATTGTTAGGTAATATGTCATTATTACAAAAATATTTTTTTCCTCTATTTTTTTTCTCTAGTCCAGTCAAATTATACATCGTACCATGCAATAGTTCGTGTAGTTTTGATCGTGTAGTTTTTCGCGATCACTGCCACCTTGAGAAAACCGCAAAATGTTTGAAATTTCGCGAAATATTTCTGGTGATAAATCATATTTATATAAATTAAACTAGAGTAAATTACTCTAGTAATTTTTCTAGAAAGGTAAGGTAAAAGTATAATTTCCTTACGTCATATAAGTTCCCAAGATATTACGTTTCGAAATTTAGAATTGATTGAAGAAATTCTAGAATTTCAATTTAGGTTTTTGCAAAATAACTTTCATATGGTCCGTTTCACAGCAAAAACCACCATATAGATGACTTTAATGAGAATAAATTTTCTGAACCATGAGCACAGGCAATGTTTGTTCGTATTTATCTATTTAAACGGGTCGCTCGAGAAACAGGAACTGCCTCACAGAGACGAAATTTTGAGCTGTATATAAAACGGCAATTTCATAGGTAAGGACTTAATATTTAGACACAATGTCGATAATATTAGCACAATACTTTATTAATCATTGTTTACTGGTTTCTTTGTCTTGGCAAACTCGTCCTTAATCTCTTGTTTTTGTAACGAAAAGGGGGAGGTTGGTGGAAAGATACGGCGAGTTTAGTTACAATAAAACAATTAGAAAAAATAAACGTTCCTTTTTATTCAAAAATATTTCACAATTTTCAATAGATAGGGACTTGGTGCCAATTAATTTACAAGTATAGGTAATCCGATAGATTACTATGGTTATCTAAAATTTTATTAATCATTAATATTAATTACTATGTTAAAATTAGAAATACCTTGTTAATAAGTTTAAGTAATACTTTTTATTTTTTAAGAAACATAATTTACATATAAAGGGTATCTCTCATTTGTACCTACATACGTTGAAAAACGAAAAGTCGCGTCGCGTCGTACAGAAAATAATATCTAATAATAGTAATAATAGTTAGTAATGTGAGTACAATACAGGTGACAATTTAATTTAGGTGCTACTTTTAGGTGTTGTGTATACATTGTACTGTAACACAGCGTGCAAAATCTACAATATAAACAAAATTATTTCATTTAAAACGAATACTAACCCATGCCCCAAGTCTGAACTACATATTAAATACTTATATTGATATAAGTAACATTATTTTTCATAGGAAAGTAGGTGAACAAGCAAGCAGTCCCACGTGACGGTAAACGTTACCACCGTCCATGCCTATGACACCTACAACATCAGGAGGTTTGCGGGTACGCCGCAAACTTGCAAAATCCTATTCACAGCTTTCTTGAAGAACTATATCATAGCGTAATGGAAAGACCCCTTGAGGCCGTTCATTCCACGGCCTACGAGTGTAAACTATTTTACATCGCGACCCGTAGGTTGCGATGTAAAATAGTTTTTGAACAGAACACGATTCCTCAGTGGTCCTCAGTCCTCAGTCTCCTACGGTATGTGAAGTATTAGAAGATTACCAGCCGAGCGGTTATGGCGAAATCCATATTGACGGTCGGTAATCTTCTAGGTACCCAAGGGACCGTATGTTTATAACACCCTCCATCACCCTGGAGAGTAAGAAGGTGATGACTATCGGTCTATAATTGGCCGGGTCGGTGCGGTCATCCTTTTTGAACATGCAAAGGGTGAACATGAGCTACTTTCCATGCTGACGGGAAGCGTTTTGTGGAGTATGAGAGCCTACAGAGTCGCGTGAGCATCGGGGACAACTCCGAAGCGTATGATTTAAGCATTACCGCAGCAATACCATCTGGACCACTCGACTTTCGGTTATCAAGAGATGCTAGAGATCGCCGGACTTCACCCTGGGTGAAGCAGATTACCGGCATGTAGTTTGTGCATGTGACGGTAGTGAGGCATTTCTATCGTCCAGAGTCGAGTTTGAGGCAAAGATATAGCCCAGGAGGTCGGCTTTCTTCTTCGCCCCATGGGTCAGTGAGCTATCGGGTTTCGGTAGCGGTGGAAGAGACAACTGACAGATGTTACCTTCAGCAGCCTTGGCGAACGGCCAGAAAGCTCGGCTTTCAGAAGGATTAGCATAAAGGAACGCTAGTCGATAGCCAATTTTGTGATCATTCCTTGCCTTGACAGTTATCCTCTTACTGTTTCTCGAGGCAACGTTTGACATTCATATCACGGAGTGAATAACCATATAATTAATAATATTATATAATATAATATTAGAAATGTCGGAAATCATAATAATATGTAGCAAAATGTCAAATTATAATTTTAATTATGTCAGTATGTTTGATTTGGCATAGGGGAGAGTCCGGCAGTACCTACCGTCACCCTAAGGTTTATTTAGAATAAAATAAAAATCCCTTAGGTTACATTTGTAATACCTGCTGATATTAGTAAAGGAACTCTTGTGCTGTAAATAAAAATAATAAAATATCGATATATTTAGCAATAATCAACTTTATTAATAAAATTCCAAAACAAAAAAAGTTCAAACTAAAAAAATTTGGCCTCCAGTACCGGCCAGCAAAAATATGAACA
This sequence comes from Sesia apiformis, assembly GCA_914767545.1. NCBI lineage: Eukaryota > Metazoa > Arthropoda > Insecta > Lepidoptera > Sesiidae > Sesia > Sesia apiformis. The sequence goes on from OU611958.1 coordinate 8,528,417, forward strand.
TTTATACGAGGCAATAATCGCAAATATATTGGTTTAACAGCTCTGATATGTTTGCACAAGCCTCATGGACCCAAATCTTGCAGTTTTCACATTGTATCCAATCTTCTTCATGAGATTCAAGGCACAAAGGACAAATTGTCTCGTCCTGAATCGATCTGTGGGGAGGACTCTGGTTTTCTTTTTGTTTTTTTGCCTTTCTTGCTAACATCTTTTCCTGAAAGCAAACTCTTGCCTTTCTTGCTGACATCTTGTCCTGAAAGCAAACTCTTGCCTCGCTTAGCTGACTCAACTCTTCTTTTATCTGCTCTTTTCTGTTCCAGCACCTTTTTGTATGGAGAACTTGTGTAGATTTCACTTCTTTCAGCTTTATGATGTCATGCAGTAGCTCTTCTTTTCGAAGCATCAGGAACCGGTGACAATTCTGTAATTATTACTTTACAATTATCAACCGATTGGTCAATGTCAACACATTTCATTATTCAGCACCTTCTCCACGGCTTTATGCATATTGGCAGGATCCCAGGTGCCCCCTTCTTTTTCTTCATCTCACCATCACTTTTATTGTCTGGCATCTTTGTGTACCTATAAGCAAATAAAACCACACAAAAATTAACTTAAACAGTGGCCGGTACTGGAGGACAATTTTGTGGCCGGTACAAAACGAACGGAATAAAATATTATGTTCGACCACAGACAAGAATGTAAGCATAAAGTTCGAAGTAAAACATATTTTATAATAGCTATAGAAATAATGAATACATACCAGTTTGACTTCTCTCGAGCTCGTCGTCTAAACTCCAGCAATCACCCACGGAACTTTAGTTATGTATCGTACGTTCACTGCGCGCAACACAAATCTTCGCAGTGACAGTAAGCCGATCGCGACAGATCGCCACCGCGCGAGGCATATACTTGTGAGACCGTATTACTTAAATGACGATAACTGTCTCAGCGCCAGCTATTGTAGAATTTCTGAAATTGCAACTGACCGGTACTGGATGCCGGCCGGTACTGGAGGACTTTCCCCTATATACAACAAATATGCTAATACGTTAGTATTCGCTGTGCTTGACATGTGGTCCAGTAAAAATGTCCATAAATAAAAACATTTCTTTGTGGAGAAGCCAATTTTTAATATTTTGTACAAATAACCCTTTCTGTTAAAATCCAACGAGATCAATCAAACACGGGGTTGGGACAACACCCTACATTGATTTTTAGGGGGTTGAAAATGGTTGTTTGCAAATATCACGGTTTTGTGTCATTTTTCGTAAAAGTGGTTATTATCTATCTTGTAGAGCATTAAATTATGTACAACTTTTGTATAAAGATTTTATTTCTGAATTAACAGTAACAAAATATTAAAAATTGGCTTCACCAAAAAATGTTTTTATTAGTGAAAATTTTGTATATTTTTACTGGATTAATAGGGTTCCACGGGGAAATTTTTATATATATTTACTGTTAATTTCTATATATTTTTACTGTATACAAATAAAAATCCACCTCTAGACAAATCGCCAAATAAAAAAGCTAAACATATTCACAAGCCAAAAAAACACAAATTAAATAGCCCTTTCAATTAAAATTCACTAGTTAATACTTTATCCAAGTCTTCATTCATTTTATAGGTAGGTATTCTCTTTGATTTGTAGCTCTCTAAATCTTAATTTTAATGCCAGTTCAATAAGTACCGACTATGAACAGGTATTTTAATTAGGTAATATCTACTTATTTAAACATAACATTACAAATACCACAAATATATTTTTTATTATTTAACTAGGCATTATTTATATAGGCATATATTTAAGCATAAAATATATTGGAAAGTTTAATTATATACTTAGTGAGTATAACAGCTAATAATGGTTTAATTAGCTATTATTATGGGTATTAATCCTTTACTGCTAAATGGGAGTAGGTAAGCTAGAATGGCAGTAAGCTACCTATTTAGTGGTAGGTATATCCATGACAACTGACATGATAATGATGGAAAAACTAGCAACAAAACAACCAAGATTTTTGGTCAGTCGTTGTTCATCACATTCATCACTCTTACAATTGTTCTCTCTTATGAATACGATTGGAAACAGTTCGACACCCACCAAATTTCCTAGACCATGCTCCAACAGATTTTCACTTTTCCTTTAATTTACATAACTTTCCGCGAGGAAAAATAATTAATTTCCGTGAGACAAAAAAACACATTCAAGGATGTCTTGCTCTGAAGAGTTCTATCGCAATGACATAAATTACCAGCACATAAAACTATAGAAGTGCACAGAGTATCATAAACAAATGTCATTGAATAATAAAATTATACTATATTTGTACCCATAAAATATTTTTGTTGTAAATTTTCACTCCTTTTATATTTGTCTCAATTTTTACTATGGAAGAATATTGTAATACTTGAACCTCTTAGATCAACCAGAATTTAATCGATGTTAAATCCATAGTAGGTACTGTTTTTGGATTGAATACTAACTACATAGAATCTTCATACTTTTTTGCTCATGTCTTCTAAAGGAACCATTGATTCTGCAGCTTTGTCTTCTACCGAATATGTTTTTTTTCCTTTTTTTCCAAAACAACTAGTAAAGATTGTGTCTCCTTTACCGAATTTCTCGCCATCCGTTAGAGTCTGAGGCATTGGTTGATTCATGGTCTCAGGCAAGAAAAAACATAGAAATCCCGATATTAAAGAAATCACTCCAAATATTATGGCCGGAATTTTCGGATCAAAAGAGTCCAATAAGGTAATTAAAGGTGTCAAAGCTCCGGACAGTCTGGCACACATAGATCCTAGACCTAAAGCAGAGTTGCGAACCACTGTAGGAAATAATTCTGCAGAGTAATTATATATGATGGCAAAAGATCCAGCTATAAAAAATTTACCCACCATTACAATTACAGTGGATAAAGTACTACCTGCACGAATAAAAGTTGCGATAATACATGCTGCACCGCCTACTAACATCATTGAACTGATTAGTGGCCTTCGGCCCCATATATCAAGGAAGTATATGACTACAGCGTAACTTGGGAATTCCACAAACCCCATAATGGCCATGACTAGATATGGGTTACCCTCAAGTTTACCAGTGCTCAATGAAAGTCCATAATATACCAGAGAATTAGCAAACCAACAGAGACAGACATTTAATGTCTTGTTTCTTAAATTTGGTGTTTTGAATAAATCTGTTGTGCCTGCCGAAGAAACTTCTGCCCCTTTAGTTGCTTCTACTTTACCTCTAGATACCATTTCAGCTCGATCTAATGTTTGATTAGACGCGTTACATTTTAAGGCCTTCTCGATTATATCCACAGCTTCTTTGACTCTGCCTTGAGCCCAAAGCCAACGAGGAGATTCATCCATAATCCAAATATGAGGAATCAGAAGCAGACCATGTAATCCGTATATAACTTGAAGAATTTGTCTGTTATCAACAAGGGCTCCCCATCCCGCTACCAAAATTATACCGCCTGCAAACGCTGCTTGAAATGCAACTCCACAAGCAGTTCTTTTGCTCGCACCAACAATTTCCATAGTTAAAACAAATCCTGTAATGTAAGAGCCAGCAGATCCAAAGATTCCATATAGGAATGTAATAGCTAAAAACGTCCAATATTCGGGTATAAAAGCTACAACTACACCGAAAATTAATTGTAGTACTGCTGACAAACAGAATATTTTTTTCCTGCCCACCTTGTCTGCCATGCCTCCGAGCAGGACTGCTCCAGTAAACACTCCCAGCATAAAAATTGTTTGTGCCAGAGCTCCCATCCACCTTTTATTGCATACTAGATCCCACTCTATGGCACGTGACGATGTTCTGTATGTGTTATCATATACCCATTTTGAACAAGTTGTTATCTCGTGACTTTTATTGTACATGTAACAGCTGTGTAGATATCCTAATGGTGTCTTAGGTATCGCTGCTACTATATCTGTAGAGTTCCATGGAGCATAACCTTCGTTTTTGTCCACTCCATCAATCCAGCACCTGCAATGTTTAAAAATGCAATAATTGAAAACGAGTTTTACATACTACTTCAATATTTCCGCTTTTCTGCGAATCGTATACCTGAAGGTCATATTTCTTTTGCTTTTGATGTTCTGCATGCAATATTACTTTACGATTATAAATATTAATAATTATTGCTAGACTTTATTTAGGGAATAGCTTAAAACTTTCCGACATGTGTTTATTGATTCTAATCTAAATTTATAACTTATATTATAACATAACTTATAACGCAAACTACATTATACATAGATAGTGCATCAGAATAATGTTTCGCTTACTAAAAATAAATATTCTTAATACAAAGTTATGCAAATTATAATGCAAAATTACAATAAATACTACGCAGACTTCGTTATACATGGTTACTGGTAAATATAACAGTTTCTTTCAAGGAGTGGTAGTATGGTGTGTAATGATTATTTTTCACTACCCATACCTGGCCATACCCTGGCATACCCTGGCCAAAAGTTGATCGTTTCCGAGATATTTAACCTTTTGTATTTTTTCAAATTATTCTACCTACCATCGATAAAACTCAATTATTTTGTTAATTAAACATTTCTTATTGACTTTTTTTGTTTTAAAGCTTAATTGAGTAATGCAGTGAACTGATACGAAAGTAAAACTATCTAGAAGTACAAAGTATAATAAATGAGGGACACTAAAACTAAAAAAATACAATGGTAATTACCAAACATGTGAAAACGAGTCTGTTTATTAAAAAAAATCTACTACAGTAAGTGTAAAAACAATAAATAACGAGCTTAGTTTGTCGGCTAACCAACGAGATACAAATATCAAAGAATTTATGACAATTCCAGGAAACATAGCCGTCTCAGGTACTGCGCTCATTGTTCCTTTACTTTTGCTTTTTCTAAGACCCACCTTACCAGTTTAATATTATTATTTTTACTCATAAGCCACTTTGTTTCGACCATACGTTGGACGCGTTTGTCTGTCACTGGTTACCGTTAAACCTAATCTCTTATCTGCTGAGTCGTAGCTGTCCTTCGTTCCTCAATGTTGAGTTTTGATGATCTGCTACTATCGAAAACACGCTTTCGCTAATCATGGTTTTATTTAGTAATTAAAAAGTATTAAAGAGTACGCAGACATTTTCTTCATTTATGGGTTTGCTGGTGGTGATACCGCCGCAGCACGTCGGGAATTTCCTAATACGCTTTCCTAATCGGAATCTTCCGGGTGCAGCTGTCTTCAGTAAAACATCGTCGTATTCGAAAAACAAGAACTGCCTCACAGAGACGAACTGATGTTGTCGCAATGGAAAGTTTGGGACACACTTCATGAAATTGGAGACTTGTATCCATATCACTACGCACGATTACGATTAAATACTAAAATTACGATTTAGTTTAATCAGCATAAACCTTGAAGGAAAATTTGACTACAAGAAGTACCCAAGAAGAAGTTAGACGTCGTTCTTATTAAAAACCCGGGGGTCTTGAAAGGTTTAAACTTGCCCTAGTTTATTTCTGCGGACATGGCACCAAATTTCAAATTCTGCTGACGTGAAGCGGTCATTTTCGGCCTACAAATTAACGTACTGATTAACGTCACAAATTTGAAATTGATAATTTAGAGAAGTGTATTATCATAAAAACTATAATTGATTGTGTAAATTTATGTCAGAGCTTTTATTTTGTCCAATAAAAAAATTATCTCACGCCAAGTTGTTTCTTTTCTAATCGTGCATTTATAATGTCTATTTAGACCTTTTTCGAGCATACCTATTTGCATGCATATTTTGGCACTTTGATAGTGCGTAAAATTCTATGTCTAGTTATCATCATCTTCGAGGAAGTGCACATATTTTTATATTTTATATGTTTTTCTCTCATATCTTTATAAATATTATTGGGGATATATGTTAGTCCATATAATAAAAATGAAAAACAGGTATAGTTCTTTTATCTCACGAAGGTGAGTTACGCTTAGTAGTGGTTGTGCTCGTATATGTATTAGGTCCTTACTTTCCTTACTTATGAAATTTCCGTTTTGGAAAATAAAACGGGGTAAAAATAAAAATAAACGACATGGTTCTTCAAGTTCTTCAAGAAAGCTGTGAATAGGATTTTGCAAGGTCGGCGGCGCGCCTACACACCCCCTGGTGTTGCAGGTATCCATGGGTGGCGGTAACACTTACCATCACGTGGGACCGCTTGCTCGTCCGCCCGCTTCTCTATAAAAAAAAATTCAAATGTATTTTTTATATGACAATTATACGTATATTTAATTAGTCGATGTATTCTCCATTATTAGCAATGCACTTTTGTCATTTTAATGGAAGTGCATTGATGCCTCTGCAATATAACTCCTGGGGACGGGAATCGATGAATTCTCTGAAAGCGTATTTCACTGCCTCATCAGAATTGATTTTTTCCCTATAGTACCTAAGTTATCCAAATTCCGAAAAAATCAAAATCAATAGGGGCAAGGTCTGACGAATACGGTGAGTGACGGAGAGTTACCGGTCGAAACTCTCTGTAACTGAGACTATCCATTGTACAGTGTGTGGGCGAGCGTTATCAATTATCATAGAGAAGCAGTAGACTAGAGCGATTGACCAGACTCGGTTGTTTGATAGCGAGCTTGTCCATCATCGTTTGCAATTCTTCACAATACACACACAATTCACTGTCTTATTGGAGTTAAATTTTTTTCCCTGTAAAAGGTTATCGAAATTCGGAAAAAATTGGAAATCAGTAGGGGCAAGGTCTGGCGAGTATGGTGGGTGACGGAGAGTTTCCAGTCGAAGCTCCTGTAACTTTGAGACTGTCTGTCGTGCAGTGTGTGGGCGAGCGTTATCATGCTGACGTTTGGGACATTGTTTGGATGTGTCTCCTGGGTTCAACCATTGTGACGAACGTTTACAATTATCATACAGGATCCACTTTTCATCACAAGTGACAATACGATTCAGAATCCCTTCATTTCTGTGCCGGTTCAGCAATATAAGGCAACCTTCGACGTGTGTATGCAGCTGACATTCATTAAGCTTATACGGTACCCACTTTCAGAGCTTCTTCGCTTTCCCGATTTCACACAAATCTATCGATATCGTTTTGTCACTTACGCCGAAGTCTGCTGCTGACTCAGATATGGTTTGTGATTGGATCCGCTTCCACTATTGCTTTCAATTCGTTATTATCGACTTTAGTCTCCGGTCGTCCACAGGGCTTGTTCTTGAGGTTGAAATTTCCGGAACGGAAACGATCAAACCAAAAACGCACCTTGCGTTCGTTTGCGGTGTTTGGTCCGTACACATCGTTGATATTGCGTGCCGTTTGTGCTGCGTTGCTGCCACGACGGAACTCATATTCGAAATCGCGAATTTTTAAGTTTTCCATCGTCGCATACACAACGATATCTAAGCAAAAAAGCGTTTGACGGAAAAACAACTAAATAACTGATTTTGAAAAAGTAAGTCAAAAATGACCACTATGAACAATCGGCAATTTCATATGGCCCTAACAACTGTTTTAGTGAGCGCCGCGGCGTCGGGAACCCTGCTGAGTGTTGTCAAGTTTACGCACACTAAAACAATGTACGAACACAAGCTCTACTAACCGTAACCCGCCTTCGTAATATGAAAGAACTATACCTATGTAGTGTATGACTATTTGAGAGGTTATTCTATGTAAGTGTCACAACGGACACACAGGTGGCAAATATTTTGTGTGATTTTCGTAAATCTATGACGATAAGTGAAAGTGAGCTGTTATGCGAGTGCACAAAATTAGATCTGTTACTGACAAATATAACGGGAAAAGATATTTCAGGCCTAGATTTAGTCCACGAACTTCGATATTTTAGAAATAGTTATTCCAGCGACAAATTATCGCCTATGCCATTACTGAATTACATCTGTAGTACCTACTATAAATTACATTACATGTACCTATTACAGTCAGCGTTTCATCAAATAAACGTTTGGCCTTAACAAAACATATATCCTGACATTAACGAAGGAACAACATCAATAAATTGAATGACTACAAAGTAATAACTTAGCGATTAATTTAAATAAAACTAAATTAATTAAATTTGATAATTTATTGAATATTAACTATAATGGACAAGCTCTTTGTAGCGCTAATCATGTGACATTTCTAGGCATAATTATTGTATCAAGAATTAAAATGGAAAGAATGGAAATTAAAAAGTACGAAAAGTTTGCAATAAAATAAACAGATTTACTTACGCGCTTTACGAACTAACAAAATTGGCAACAAGGCAATCCGTATTTACTGGATGCTTCGCTTATATTGAATCGGTAATAAGATATGGAGTTATATTTTGGGGTAACAGTACAGATGTCAATAAGGTCTTTGTTACACAAAAAAAATGCGTTCGGGTTATCTCTGGTGACTCATGTAAGCCTTTTTTAAAACTTTAAAATCTTACCCCTGTCCTGTTTATGTATTTTGGAAATGGCAAAATTTGTAAAGCCCAATTTTTGTCCCAATTTTGTCCCATGGTGTCCCAAATTTTTTTTATAAATTAAACAAAGATAAATCTGTAGAAACATAAGAGATTAATTAATTAATTTATTTCATTTTTCAGGAAGCTTATAAACTATTGCAATTACATATATATTTTATATGTGTGATCGATGAGATTAATAGCTTAAACAAAGCTGCACAATTGGAAAATATATAACAATTTGCACAAAACTGCGAGATCACAACTTAGTATTACCTACTCGTATCTACAGCTAGTCGCATATTTAGCAGTAAGAATACGCTTAATTGCATTTATACCATTAAAAAACAAGTCGATGCGCTCATCTTCGCCATACAAATCATTGAATACAGAACAGGCCCTTAAAAAGCTATTTTTACGATAGTTAGTGTGAACAGTGGAGACGTGAAATACTTTATTGGAGCGAGAGTAATGAGAAAGAATCCTAAAAGCAAGCCTAAAAGGAATCCTACCAAATCTGGACTGACAATGACTCCCTTAGCAATCTTCATTAAGAATATAATATCAGCTATATTTCTACGAATATGAAGTGGAAGTTAATGTAATCGAACACAAGGTAGATCACAATTAGCTTTCGGTATTTTAAATTTTGTAGTGAATGTATCGTGTAAATGCCCTTTGAATTCTTTCAATTTTATTTATATACGTGTGATAGCAGGAATTCCAAATCTGTGAAGCATATTCAAAGTGACTGCGAACTTATGTTCGCAGTCACTTTGAAAATAATTTATTGTGCTTATGCACAATAAATTATTTTTGCAGACTTCATTTTCTTTAAAAGTTACGATGGGCATATCACAAAACCAAGTGCTTTGTATGCTTTATGAACAATGTCATCGACATGGTTATTGCAAATAAACTTGTGGACATGAATAACGCCTAACTCTTTATTCTGACTTGTGCTGGTTAAGCATCTGTCCTTGATTTTATAATCATAAAAGCATACGTTGCTCTATCGAGTGAATGTTGTACACGAACACTTCGACATTCAAGTCTAGTTTATTAAGTTGACAGTAGCTATCAGGGCTCACCAAATCCTCCTGAAGAAGCATGGCATCTGATACACTATTAATGACTGTATAAATTTTCATATTATCTGCATATAACAGAAAATTTGAGGTCAGAAAGCAAGCATGAATGTCATTGAAAAATATTATAAAAAGAAGGGGTCCTAATAAGGAACCTTGAGGAACTCCAGATGGAATACTCATCCGGGACGAGGTAAAGCCATTCAGGACAACTGCTTGAGACCTGTTTTCTACATATGATGAAAACCATTTCAATAAATATTTCATCCATTTCATCCCTTATACCAGGATTCATATATTTTTAGTAAGAGCAAATTATGATTTATACGATCAAATGCTTTGCTGTAGTCCGTAGAGATTGTGTCAATTTGATTTTTATTAACCATATAATATAATAGGTAGATCATATTCATTAAAAGATAATAAATTTGACATATGCTCGTCTCTCGCCTTTTTTCAATAAAAAAAAACTTCTCGTCGCCGGAAGACGCGTTGATTACGTTCGCAGAGGCTGTGAAAGAGATACCTGAGGAAGAGTGGAAACAATATTTTCAAAATTGGTTCAGACACATGAAACTAAATTTAAATCCGTAGAACATTTTTTTTTTATCGCAAAACTTTTTGAGTTCCCCACTTACATATTTACAATCGGGTCTCCTTTAAAAAATATCGTATAGAACAGAGTTAGTTGGAGTTACTTAAGTATTGACTAAATGGTTTTAGTAAATAAATAAATAAAAAACTGCGACCAAAATTTTTATTAAAAATCATTATTTAATGCTGTTTAATAACAATGATCAAACAATATAGATAAAGAAACGAGATACGAGTACCTATACCTATAGTGCGCAGTTCAAAAGTGTTTAACTATATAGAAAGTGCGCCATATAAGATTGTCTGATGAACTTATTATTCATTAATGAGACTTGATAATAAATCTTATTGTTGTAGATAGTGTTAAAGACGAAATTTAATGTATACATAATATGTTACACAAACGAGTTGGTAAAACTTTATCAGGAACTGTGAATCTAATTTTCTTTTATCAATGTCAAATATAAACAAGTACCTATAAAAATTCTTAAAATGTTTTACACTGGGTTGGCATTCACACTGATGTCATGCCATAGGTACATATTCACTATATGCTTATCTTTTTATATTGTATTAATGTGGCTACAAACTAAATACAAACTATCTACCTACTTTATAACTAGATTAATGCTAAGAATTATATGTGACGTCATCTGAACAAAGGAACTTTAATAAGTCAATAAGGTTATACCTTTGGTAGGTTGGAGGAGTTAAGATTTAAATCCAACTTAAAATTCCAAGATTTCTAACATAATGCAATTAAATATATAATTGTATTATTAAGGTTTGACTAAAATCTCAATAATTGGAAAACTAGGACTGATAATAAGGTCCCTTTTGTCAGATAATGTCATATAATTAGGGACTACGGAAAAAGTGAGGATAAATAACAAAAGAGAATAGAACAAAGTCGTTCACACTATCCATATTGACTGTTTGGCGTTGAACACACGGCTGGTGATGTGATCGCGTCGCATATCACATGGTCGTATTGTTGCTGACGCGACAACGCGACCTACCTGCTATCGAACGATAAAACCATAGATGGGAGTCGTAATGTCAAAGATCAACTTTTTAAAAATTTTAAAATCTACTTTCCGTGTCTGTAAAAGCGAGAATATCTGCAGCCGAGGCTAGCGGCTAGGGCGGCTAGCCGCTTGGACGTCGTGTGAACATTTTTAAGTGGCCCTATACAACTCATTTCGAACTTTCGAACGCCGCGGTTCTGGTAGCGGAACGCCGCGATCGGCGACACCATGTCGCACTTTCAGTTTAATAAAGATGTAAGTCGTATTATATCGAAATTTAGATATTACCATTATTTAAAAGAGCAGTTTAAACTATATACTTATACCCAAATTTCTCACAATTTTATTGCCAATAAAGAGAAAGTTATGGGCAAATAATAGTTTTAGTTGTTTTGTAAGAGTAATATTTTTTTTTGAAAAAGAACTAAACTAATAACGATAAAATATCAACAAACAGAAAATAATAATGATTAGGATATGTATCATTAGTTTATTCATACATATATAAAAAAAACTCGTAAGAATATTATTAAAAGTTATCCATCTCTTTACAGATTTTTTGCTGTACGTATTTGAAGTATAATTTTCGGATTACCTATTTCGACGCCTTAGACTGTGTAAAGTACGTTATTAGGTTTTTACGCACAATAAATGAATTACAACAACGATGGTCTGATGCATAGTTTTATGTCAACTTATGCCGCCTAAGTGTCGCGGAAGCTTCCAAGACATATCTCTAAGATGGTGCTAGACATTTTTTGTTAAATCCATTGATTAAAAATGTAATAATAGTAGTTAGTTCGACGTCATATTTTAGTTAAAGTAGACCAAAATACCCAGCATAAATTATTTGACAAAGCGATGGATGGTGTATTTTCATGAGATTCACTGTTCATAATTTAGCAATAACGTTAATGTTAGTGAAGATAGTAAATAATACTAGTAAGTAGATTAAATTATTAGTCGTAAATTATTTATGTAAAATTATATTTCTTTCTTTATTGAATGAGCACACATATAGCATGCATTCCATCCTATCCATAGTTATGCCTATTCTAGAATTAAAGGCAAGAACGTCACTAAATTGTTTGACTAGATTATTCTAAGCAGTAGTAATGTAATTAAAGTAATTTCTTATATTTCATTACAGCCGTTTAAAATGGCTTGATATTATCTATCGTACAGATCTAATAATAAAACGATTAATTAAGTACCTAGTCTTCTTACTATCTTACATATAAGTGCGTATTTTAATTACGTACCTATACATGTAACAAAACACTATTCAATTGTAAATAGATTCGTTTGAAGATATATCTTTAGTTAGGTATCAATAGATACTTTAAAAGATAACACTAACATAAAAGTAATAATAAAATAATTGAATTCTGAAGTATAAACTATATATAGTCTATGATACTAACATTTTCTAATAGTCACGTGTGTAGTATTAAGTATCGGTAAAGACATGTATAGATACATTACGATAACATTGGCCGTCGGCTAATCCGGAAACACCCGAATGCGTCTTCCAAGTCTATGAATTACCGTGCCTCTAATTGCATACTTTATAACGAGATAAATACAAAACTTTATGAACGTGTCACGAAGCAGTGCAGAGAAATATATGGAGCTGTAATTTTCCCTTGAAAAACTAATGACTTTATAAACAAAACAAGTCATTATAAATAGTACTAGATAATCATATTAATTTTTTTCTACTTAGGTCTTATTTACTTATTTATGTATATTTACATACTGGATAACTAATTATAATAAGTAGGTATCTATATTGTGTAATGTATGTACTCGTAGACACCTATAACTTTATGTTGCTTTTATTAGCCTTATTCACATTATATTGAAAAAAATCATTTAGGAGATTTCTGATGGTATGTATTCAATATCTTCCATGTCATAATCACAATAATAGTAGTCTTCATCGTCACTTTCGGAATCGTCAGAACTCTCAGAAGTATTTATTAGTTATTATCCTATCCACAAAATCATCCATGACATGTGTATATTTTCTATACTCATCTTCGCATTTGATTGCGTGATCACAAACTATTTGCATTCATCTGGACCAATCATATAATTTTTTTCCAATAACATTTTTTTTACTGTGGTGATACCATGAATAATGATTCATATCAACATTTCTTTGAGCTACATAAACCTTAAGCTGGGACCATATGTTTTCAACCGTATTGAAATCGGATGGTATAGCGGTGATCTCAATACAGTGCTCAATAAAGTATACTCCATGTAACAAAAAATAAATGTATACAATAAAGTATACAGTGCTCAATATAAAGGTATACTCAATAAAGTCCATATTCGACTAAAATTTTGTCAATTGAATATTACACAAATCTTTCCTTAAGATGAAGAATAACTTCGTAAATTTGTGGCTTGGTCCAAGTTGGATCGACGTTAATGTCATGTTTTACCAACCAGTTTATCACATCTTTCTCTAATGTATTTGAATTCGAAGGCTTTTCTACATATTTATTACTATATGCAGCATTATCAAAGACCAGTATCAACGAATTTTTAGGTGAGTTAGGAATCAATTGATTACGTAGCCATTTCTCATAACTGTCTGTGTTCATCCTATTATGATAGTCTCCTGTTGTATCCGTAGATTTCTACATTAATAAAGTCCCAGGAATAAATAAATTTTCACTGCCTACGTGTACTATAATAAAACGTTGTCCTACAGAAAAGGCTTGTTTTATATCTTTTCCTATAGAATCAGTCCAACTTTTACCTGCGATATGTGATGTATGTACATAAGTTTCATCCATATATACAATTTCTCTGCCTTCACATCGAAATCTTTGAATCAAATCTAAGAATTTTATCCGTTTCAATCTTCCATCATCCTTTTCCATCAAAACTTTTCTGTTGTTGTTAGTTTTAGGGAACCGAAAATCCAACTACGGAAGCATTTTTCGTTATGTACTGCCACATCCTTTGAAATCAATGGCTTCTATAGTTTCAGTTGTAAAGACTTGAGTGTCGGCACTTACTTAAACCTCAAATGAAAATTATGCACCATTCTTCTTAAAACAGAATAGTCAAAATCGTCAAGATTCAATAAGATTTTCTTTTCGGTCTACCTTGTTTTTGAGTTTCTAATGAATTATAGGTGTCGTCATGAGCTCTTACATTACGGGAAAGACCAGTTGCATCACGAACTCTTTGTTGAATCTTGTTAAAATATTTTTTTAAGGACGTATATTTTAATTTTGTTCGTTCAGTTAAAAAGTAAAGATATATATATATATATATTAAAAATAATTTCACCAGCTTGTTTATTTTGGCTTTTCTTTGTCTTGAATTTTTCGGCATCTTTATGAAAGCGACTCTTATAGTTGACTGTAGCAGATTATAATGTGGCTTTTTAAGGCATTAGTGAAGGATTTTGATATCCATCATAACATTGATGAAATGAGGTAATTGAAATGAGGTCGGTAACAATGTACTATATACTTAATTGAAAAAATATATAAAATTTACTATCTACCTATTGAAAAAAATATTTTGGGGGTATTAGTAGCTCTACATATTTATGAATTCGACGTCTGCCGAAGATACCCGAATATTCCCGATGGCCAATGTTTTCGTGCAAGATATGTAATGAAACCTTGTTTCATTTCTTTTCGATTATTTCTAATGGCACCATAGTTTCTGGAATTTCTTCAGAGCTACTGCTCATCTTGCGACCACTGCAGTTTGTGAAGCATGTGTCACCAACTCCAAATTTCTCTCCGTCCTCAAGAGATTGAGGAAGATTCCTTCCAACTGTTTCAGGCAAAAAGAAAGTGGACGCTCCAGAGAAAAGGGCCAAAAATCCAAAAATTATAGTTGGAATTTTGGGATTGAGAGTATCCAGCAAGCTGATTAAAGGAGTTAGAGCGCCGGACACACTCGCACACATACTTCCGAGCCCCACACCGGAACTGCGTACGACCGTGGGGAATAGTTCAGCCGAATATTTATAAATAATAGAGTAGGAGCCGGAAATAAATAATTTCCCCACCATTACGATACCAGTTGTCGTAGATGATCCATGAGGTAGTGCAGCCACAACTAGGCAACAAATGCCACCCAATAACATCATGGTGCTTATGAGGGCTCGGTGTCCAACTCGATCCAAAAAGTACATGATAATGACGTAGCTGGGCAGCTCCACAATTCCCATTAAAAATGTTATAAAATAAGGGTTTCCGTTTAGTTTACCCGCATTAAGAGACAGCCCGTAGTAAACTACAGAATTAGCAAACCAACACCCGCAAATAATCAACGATTTCTTGAGCATATTTCGTGTTTTGAAAAGATCAGACGTTCCCGCCGCGTGTTCGTCGGTGTACTTAGCACATGTTGCTTTGCAATGTGATACTAACGAAGGAGTGTCTAGTATTTCATTTGATCTATTGATTTTCAACGCCTTCTCTATAATAGCGACTGACTCGCGTGCACGACCTTGCGCCCAAAGCCACCTCGGGGATTCATCCATTATTATCCAATGTGGGAGCAACACTGCCGCATGTAAAGCATAAACAATTTGTAAATAGAATCTATTGTCTATTACGTATCCCCAAGCGGCCAAGAGCATTATTCCAACAGCAAACATGATTTGAAACGTGACACCACATATAGTGCGCTTGCTCGGACCGACTAACTCCATGGTCAATACAAATCCAGCTATGTATGCACCTGATCCGAAAATTCCATAGAGAAATCTAACTGCTACAAATGTATAATATTCTGAAGTAAATGCCACGGCAGCACCAAAGAGCATCTGCAAGACTCCCGACCAAACAAAAATAGCTTTCCTTCCAAATTTGTCACACAATCGTCCGAGAATAAGAGATCCTATAACGACTCCAAACATGTAAGCCGTTTGTGCAGTGGCACCCATCCATCGGCGGCTGCAAACAAAATCCCATTCAATTCCTCGAGATGAAGTATAATACTGCGTATCGTACACCCAAGATTGACACTCTTGCAACGTTCCATTCTCGCCAATTTGTATTTTACAAGAATCTAATTTTCCGTGTTCATTCAAAGGAATACTAGACAATACCAATGTGGAATTCCAAGATTCTGAATAATTTGAGTCATCTACTCCTTGTAAAGCGCACCTGAAAATTAAAAGAAGAGAAAGTGTTACATTTTGCTCATCACTAATTCATATCAAAGTTATTACAAAGTTGCGAGCAGCGGTTATTAATTATGTGCAAAGACGATATACTTACTAACGTAACGATTTACGCGGAGGCAGGGGTTAAACTAGGTATCGACAGTAACTATCAACTCTATATCAATTAAGATCATTTGCATATATTTAGGGGGAACAATGCGTCCGTACTTCCGCAGGAGTTACTTCTCAGCACACTACACATGTCCCCCGAATGGTGTTACAATACAATACAACGCCAACACAGCACACTTGTTATCTCGGGGTAGCTACCACATGACATGGAGTCGAAATAACCCCGGATAAAGTGAACACACTAACTCGCAACGGCCAGCGCCGCGATTTCGGTTCTTTCAACCCGCTCGTGACACCAGAAGAGGTCTGTACACTACAGTGCAAGTGGGCCTTTATAAGAATTGTATGTGTTGTAGTATCGTATTGTCATTTATTCATTGTATAACCCCTGCCATCCTAATATAAAATTTAATAGTTTATTACGTTAATAAATATGTATAATATTATTATTATCTTTGCTAAGTGCAATGTGCAGATATAACACTTAGGTATGCACTTAAAAATAAAGCTGTGTATTATAAGAATTCGATAGCAATTCTAAACAGATTGTACTTTATCAGTGTTTAGTTTCGTTTTTCGAGTATGGTGTGATTGGTATCTAGACTGTCCAGTTGTCTAGACACCGTTAGGTATTAATAAATATATAGTTGTATTAATATACAAGTAGATATTTGTAGGTTGTTATCACATGCTCCCCACTTATCCAAATCTAATACATACTCGTACCTATCTATGTATTCATACAAACCCATGTTAATAAAAGTCATTTCAACATGCAGCATGCCTTAAATACGAGTATTTATAATTTATCAGTTAATACATTTTCAGCGCAATCCGTTAGTTCACTTTTTCCGACATTTTATATACAGATACGAAACAAGTTAGTAAGGAGATAGTAGCTGTTATACTAAGGTCTATTTATTTACATTATATTAGTCGATAACAAAATCTATTACCACATGAATATATCTAAAACATAACGAATTACGAACCTAAACTTAAATAACGTTTTATCCACACTTAAGTATCCACAGTCCGATTTCACTCGCGTGTTGCTGAGTATGTCGTTTTATTTTTGCCAACTTTCTCAGTATGTGCTAATCTCATCAAAGCCCCCTCGTATAATATTTCTTAATAATGACTAACACTTTAGTGTTTTTGACCACCATTCAGGTTTGATCTAATACTTCGTCTGCCATCGCCTTGTTTTGCTAAGGGTCTGGCCATACGTGTATAACTTTGTATAACTTTGTTCCACGAGTATAACTTTGTACTCGATGTAGTTCGCTATAATTTTTAATAGACAGTGGCCGGCGAGCAGACAGTCGACAGTTAGCGAACTTTCATTGTTGTGGAACAAATTTGCCAAAGGGAATTAGTATATATTTTATCTAGGCAGGGGAAGAATGAACGTTACAATCGCACAGGCGTGGGGCGCACTCGGTACTGACTCACTTACCACTTACCCGTCTATCACAGAAAACTACTGTAGAAAACTACAGAAATATACTGCATAATATACCCTTTTATCTTATTCCGCCAATGTACTTACATGTTTCAGCAGTTCGGTAACCAGAGCCCATTCCCATCCCATCCTATCCTATTCCACCCACTTTACCCAACACTTTCCATAATTTCATTATAAATCTCCTAGATTAGGCAGTACAACCGGGGTGTGACAACGTTTGTCATTCTGGATTGACAGATAGACTAAACAATCCACGTACGCTAAGTAAAACGCACGTCTATCGTTTTCTTTCGATAGAAAAAAAATCGGAATAACTCCACTTCCCAGAATAAGTTCACATTGCGGGGTGACCACGGGCCCGAATTCGGCCCTGTAATTTTTTTGTCTTATTCTCACCAACGAAACGCAACACGGGGGCTGATTGTGCGGTTATGGACTATTTGATAAAATATAAAGCAGTCCGAAAGCCGTCATGGTAGGTTAGTAACGGGACTGGCTGGTTAGTCGTCTGTAAATTGATAAATAAATTAAATACATATATAGACTTATTTTGATTATCCAACTTTGAATTGTTGCCTTTGTCATTGATATTCTTCTATTCCTTTGGTGTTTGGACGCCACACATAATTTTATTGAAATGCTTCACAAGAACGATTAGTTAACATAACGCGGACATAATATGTTAGTCGTTAGTAGTTAGCAGACATTATAAAAACTGGAAAAAAGTGCAATGTGTTTGATGTTTAATAGTAAAGAAATTATATTACAAAAGATTGTAAATACTTACATTGAACCATGGCCATATCTCACCAACAACACAACATCACTCCGTAGTTCTATAACGAACACCATAAGACCGAGGCCATTAATGAATCACCCTATTATAGTACCCGAATCAAGCAAACTGTACAACACTAAATCCGTAAAGCGGTTATGTTATATGCAGCCCCATCCCTTCAACTTTTATATATACAAAAACCTAAACATCCAAAAAGAACACATACTTTTTTTATTAAAAAAAACATGTACCAAAAGTATATGTTTTATATAATGTCCTAATAAATTATATAAATACTACATACCACATAAGGGATATTAGTACACATGAAACTGAACAACAAAAATAATAATTTTACTTTCCATTCAATATACTCGTACCATACACCTGTATGTAAAAATTGCTATAAAATGTATTCAGTGTCACAGGTATTTTCGCCCTTTAATAATGTATTTATGTAATTGGACGTTAACATAACATAACATAATGTAACATAACTCTATAAGTAGAAGTGACATAGACAACGTTGGGTGAACAAACTTAAAGTTTCTGCCCTCTATCTATTCCGTAGAAAAATATTGCCGTAGAAAAACTATAGTAGGTACTGCCACAAGAAGAAATCACTTAATATAGTAGAATTACTAAGTTCATATAAATATTCAAAGAAGTTTAAAGGTTTAAAAAATTGATATCATAATTTAGTTGTTGATAACAGGAATTTAAGACGAGTTAACTAAAATAAAAGTAATACAATTGATTGTGTATCCCTTCATGCACATGCAAGAACTCATGATCAATAACTGTTAACATGAGACACTAATTTAAAGATTAAAATTTTAACGAGAAACCCACGTAATAATCTAAGTAAATTCCCGGTGTATGTGTATCGGAAATATTTGTAGATATGACTGAACTGTAAATGTTTTATAGCCTAATTAACATGTCAATATAAAATTTGGAACAAAATATATCTCGCGTTGAACAAACTTAAACTGTATTCCATTAAACTCTAAGGTGATATAATAATATATTTTTAGGTACCAAATGAAGGCCAAATGATCATAATGTTCGAGTATTTATTTACTGACATGTTTACTCTGCTCGTGCGTCTGTAGTATAAATTATAAACTAGATATTGATTATATTATATTGATACTATGAACATACCTATGATCTGGTACTGCAGCGACGGTGACTAACGAGAGCATATGCATACCGGCTGTCATCGCGGCGAGAATGTGCAAGATGAACTGAAAACATTGGTATCGCCCGAAGTCACCTGGAATTGATAACGTTACATGAGAACAAGAGACGTCAAAGTAGTTCTGTTATTGATTCTTAACAGCAACTACAGTTAACAAAAATTAACTGTAGTACTTTCAAGTTACATTAACAATTCATTCATTCCCTTCATTACACTCATTCATTCATTCATTAAAAATAAAATATATTAAGGGATTACTAATGATAACCGATGCAGCGCCTACTTTTTCAAATCGCATTTCTCTGTCACAAGTTGTCCGGAAGAGATTGCATTTACATGTTTACATGCCTATGTGTGCTAATTACTTTCTTAGTCTATACAATAATTAATATTATTATTAATTAAAAGATAATTTTTAAGAAAAAGTTAGTTTGTTTACCGTCTTCTAGTCTTAAAATAGTAGATGGGTTATTATAAGTTAACAACTTACTATCCTATAAATATAGCATAGTATATACATATAGCATTATTAATACATCACTGTCAAGATTAGAGGATGTGTCCTTCTAATGGTAATCGTCCTACTAATATCTAATAGTGTTTTATTATTATTATTATCTTTGTTACATTGGGAATAAGCGAAGAATGGTGAAAAGTTATGTGCTTCTTATAATTTGGCTGAAATGATTAGTACCTAGTTATTTATATTAATCGTGTACCTAATGCAGTTGTAAATAGCAATTATGTTCGGTCATTGATCTCCACCATCATTACTGTGGCAAGTGCAACGTATATTAATTAAACGACTATTAACACAATTACTTCGCGTGATTAGAGGACATGGCTAATTTAAAATTATAATTGTTTAGATACAATGCCTTGCTAGCATGCATATTGAGAAAATTTTATTTAATATTTCTAATGTTGTTAGAAAATTAGAACTGGTTCCTGATTATAAGCATGAAGTTCTAATTGTTCTTAATCGATGCTGAAGATTTTTAGTGTCCTAAATTAAAGAATACCTAATGCAATGCAACCAGCTCTTTCCACTGCTGGTTATGGGCCTCCTCATGCACGTCTTGTGCATGAGAGATGTACCTAAGCCTTAAAATGCCACGCTCGTTAAGCGGGTTCGCGAGTCCACTGTTTTAGAGGTGGTGTAATTCCTCAACGCTGAAGGCAGCGGCTAAAAAAATACCTAAAATTTAGTAAAAATAATTACAAAACTAGGCCAATATATTTTATGGAGATACTATGCGACAAAATTGGTGGCTTTTGGAAGCATGCTTGTAAGAAAATAGGTCCACAAATTGTATGTATTTTTAACAATGTATAATGTTGTAATGTATAATGTTGTTAAAAATACATACAATTTATGTTAAAAATAATACAAGTATGTCTATTGAGAAACTTATTTTTTATGTTGGTTAATAAAATTAAAATAAACAAACTGCAACTAAACAGTAAATATTCAACAAAATATCAAAGAAAATTAAAATAATTAATATGATTGTTAATAATATTTTATAAAATATCGTTAAATAAATTTGTTCTTTTACTTTACTGCATTCTTCATTTGATTCCTAAAGCGTAATTTTTATTATCAAATTAACATAATGAGTGCGGTCATCGTATACAATAATGCGAACCGATAGCGCGATATTGCTCTGATGACCCGCGAACTTTACTGCGTTTGTCCGGTTCACTCTGACTTCGTATCACTTTCATATGCTAAGAATGTATTAACTTATTTTACTTAACAAAATTATTCATCTCATTAAACTTTTTTTTTATAGGAGTGGACGGATAAGCGGTCCACATGATAGTAAGTTGTTACCGCCGCCGTCCATGGACACTATTGGACACCTACAATACCATAGGGTATGCGGGTGCGCTGCTGATCTTGCAGAATCCTATTTACAGCTTTCTTGAAGAACCCTATGTCGTAGCATAAGAGAAAGACCTCTTGAGGCAGTTCATTCCACAGCCTACATGTTATACAGGTTATGTTATAAAACGTGTTTTGGGCCGTACCGTACGAGTACCGTACTTATACATGTACTTATTACTTGTACATGAGTCTCAGATTAATTTTAAGTTAACAATACTGCTTTTAAATCCAATTCTACTGACAAACAATAACGTCGCAAATAGTTTATCTGCGTGCGTGGAAAATTACGTGTCAGTTAGCTAAAACGAATAATAGAACAATAATATGAAGTAACATTGTATTTGCAAATCGAGCAAATACAATGCAAATACATTTCGTAAGTATAAACATCATAGTTGTATTGACACAGTTGTAACTAGTCGACGATGGGAGCACGCAATCAATGAATAATCGCGCGAATTCTATGAATTGAAAAACAAAAAAGAATTAAATACATTTTCTTTCATTATAAATGTACGGATATAAACGTGAAATCAATTAAGTATAACCCCGATTATTATTAGTCACTTTTAAATTTGATATGTTTTTGAACAGCAAATATCCTCTACTGCAGCTCTTAGGTCTTCCTTTGTAATTATTACGAGGGAGTTTGACTGACATTGTATGTTCATACCATATTATATATAAAATAATATAAAAGGAAATAACTATAATTAGTAGGTACATAGCTTGCATAAAAGCTTGTTTTAAAAAAACGTTTTTTTTATATTATTTTATTTACACCTTTTAATTAGAAATATTTCTCAATCTATCCATTTCAAGTAACGCATCATTACGGTAGAAAGTCATGTTTAGTTTTGCAAAGTTTCATGTGCATGCTACTAACCGTTGAGGAGTGCCCTCATGAGGAGATAATCCTGGCTGCAGAATCAGGTTATTTCTATCATTTTAGTGTATTGTCATCAGAACTGAACAAGCATGCAAAATTTCAAAGTCGTAAGTTTAGAGGAAGTGGTTCAAATTTCGCTTGCAAGATTTGTCCCAAACATACTAACTAACAGGTGAAGTTAAATAAAAGCTTGTAATAAAACAACAGACGCAATAGCCATACCTGCAACCAGCACATTAAAGAGATTGACAACCTTACCTTGAAACATCCAAGACTCTCAGAATGCAATTATTGGTTAAGTAGTACAGTTAACAGAGGCCAACCGGCAGACGCATCGTTTACTTCAATCAACTACTTACACAAATTGCGAATAACTGCAATTTTACCGCAGTTTTTTAGCTTATCACATGACCAGTTTATAGCTTATCACGTGTTACATTCTAGATGTCTGTCTAAATTTGCCGAAACCATACGAATTCCATCCCAAGCTAGTAACGTGAAGAGTTTTGTATACTAGTAATGCCCGCGGCTTCGTACGTAGACGTTATAGTAGGTATGTGTGGTTGGTTACCTTAATTTCCGTGGCAACTTTTTAATTAATCTGAATGAAAACATACCTACGTATCCTTAATGTATAACACAAGTTATACCTAATTATACCCAGTTTCATTAAAATCTGTTCAGTCGGCTTTGCTTAATGCGCATTCAGACAAAGACAAATAAAAAATGTTGTTTCGGACTCTGTATCATTTACACTGCACTTCAACTACTTTTACAAATATATATTAAATATACCTACAGAGCTACATACGATACGATACCTACAGAGCTCCAGACAAGGTTTTGATACGATTTTATTACGTGTATTATTATACTTATGTATTATTATAATATTATTATTATACAATATATAACATTGTACACTATTTTTTTTTTTTTTTTGTTTAATAAGAGGGAATCAGCAAGACTTAAATAAGAGGAAAACTCAAAAACTATAACTACAAATTATGAAAATTCATTTCCTTTTAAGTAGGTAACTAAATTAATGTAGAATAACACAGTCTATGTTTGCGTTACCTAGAAAATCGTTACGCCACCTGAGCGAAGCCAGAGCGACTAGCTAGAGATCCTACTAATACTAAGAACATTTCGTTCAACGTTGACTAAAAATAAACTAGAAGTCCCTCAAAGTTCGTTGATCTTCCAATGTATTTCTGGGTTATTTCCATAATAAATACTTACCTAAGTTACATCAGCTGCATATATTTTATATTCTCGAGCGCTTCGCGTACTATACCAGCAAGAACAAGACTAAGATACTAACACACAAGGTTTCACATTAATTCATTATCTGAGGAACTTATTCCGTAATCATGCATATTTTTGATCTCTATTGACTGGACTACATGTCAATTATTTTATGAAAACACGTGCGTCGTAGTACATACCTACCTACTTACGAGTAGTTACGTCACGTACCCTTGTTGATGATAGCTGGGTCAGCAGAACCGGGTGGCCGTCCGAACCCATAGTTCTAGGAACATAGCGCTAAGTTAACATTTCGGATGAAGCGATTAGAAATTACTTTTGTATTTAGATTTAAATTTAATTAAAAACATCAGATGAATACTAGCATCAAGCTCGGCCACTTGTCTCCTCCTTACATTAGTTTTAATTTTATTAAGTTTTCCCCGCTCCCGAAACTTGACTACCTACTGTCCGAGTTGGAGGACGATTTATAAATAAAAAATATGATGCAAAGATTAGTCTTTGACTTTTAATCTTCACTATCTCATCTTCTTCTATCTCATTCACTGCAGACGTATCGGTAGTTACTTCACAATAAAAGTTTGAATTCCGTCGTATTATATATTTCCTAATCGACAAGTGATCGGAGCTAATGCTTTACAGTAACTAACTCTATAATATTAAAATCCAGGCCACGACGACGTACACACATGCGTACGCGCGATCGCTTGTGCGTGTGTGTGTTTAGTCCTTGTAAATATTGTGTTGCTACAATGAAAATAAAAATCTCCATAATATAAATATAAGTATCTAATGTAAAACAATGAAATATAATTTTCTTAATAAAATAAAATAATTATCCACTGCGAGTTCGATTTAATTTGAATTGAATCATCGTGACTATGAAGGTATAATACCATCATTGCACAATATAAAAGTGTTCATTAAAATGTGAACAAAATAACATCTCAACCGCAGCTCAAACAGAGACGTAAACAAAGAAAATTATGTGAAGAACGTCGCCTTTCACAATATTTATGTGAAACGTGCAGTTCTTTGTATATTTAGTATGAATATAGGTCAAAGATTACTATATTGTTTCTTGTCACAAAAATAAATCACCCTATTATTAAGAACTTTAAGAATTTATATATTTACTCTTAAGACAAAATAAAAATGAATATTAATTTTATTGAAAAGGCGTCTTAATTACATTTGATACACAATTTACACTGGATTATATACACTTTACTAGTACTAAAAGTATAATAACTATAATAATATCTTTAAAAGTACGTATCGAATCTGCTTATTTTTTCTCTATATTCATAACAAAATGTAAAAGAAAATTTGCTTTTATTGAATATCGTTGGATGGATCGTAATGCCACTTTCACCAGTAGTCTGGGAAAGTTTTAAAATAACGTTTTATCAAAATTCATGCAATAGTTAAAATTTTACCTTTAGTGAAACAGAGTGAGAACGGCCTAGTTATTCAATAATTAGTTTTTTTTATTTAATACAATTCTGACTATATTCAGTGTTATACTGTGTTATTTATAGTTAATTATTGGTACTTAATGATGTATGCCTAACTAATTTGAATGTCAATAAATAATTGGTATCTTCAGTTTATTTCTTTTATTAGCAGATTTATGTGCCGATGTGACACGCTCCCAAAAAGTCTTGTCACGAAGGTAAGTAGGTACATCTAGGTAATAAAATAAAATCTTTGCGAATATCACCTAGCTAGAGGTATGTCGCAGAACGAGGATAATCTCGATATAACTTACGCAGTAAAGTTACCTGCACGCAGAAACTGAATACGGTATTATGTACATACAATATACCTAATGAGATTATTATCGAGATAATATCTGTGTAGCTTGGAATATAACTACTGTTCTTTTACAAATGCGTTTCGTATCCTGTTACCCAATGGTATTTCGAAACATGTAATATTTAACCGCGATCTTTTAGAATTCATTGTAAGGTGTATCAAGGAAACCTTGGGTATAAAAAATAAATAAAATCATGTAACGTACCAAGTTACCTCCTTTAAGTTTTCGGAATCTGTTTGTTATTACTTACTCATGCCAATTTAGAGAAGTCTTCTCGTAATATAAACAGATACGAGTACGTAGTTAACTTTTTAATTACCATGACAGCATATGTAAATACAACCGTTAAAGAGTAGCCCTCGACTGCACTACCGACTAGGTACATTCTTCACTTAATTACACCTAATTGAAAACTGTATAAGTTTAGCATGTTTAAAATAATTATGTGTCTCACGTTAGTAACAGAGATAATGCGATATGTGCGCTATTTTATCGTCGTGTTGGTCTACTCGTATATCAACACTACGTTGCAATGTAAAATACGTGTGATACAGAATGAAACATAATTTTTAGGAATTTTGAAATTGAACGCGCATCACACAAAAAGTACTGAATGGATTTTATTATTAAACTTAGCATAGTTATAGCTTAGATATTGGGTTAAAATTTAGAGTACTTTTTAACCAGGTTCTTTGTGGAGTTCCCACGGGAGTCACTTTAAAGTTCACACGAATGTAGACGCAATGCTAGTACAAATCATAAATGATACTTAACATCAAAAGATGGTAAACATATCTGACATCGTAATAGTATAATATAGAAGTTTTTTTTACCGTTAATAAACTGCATTACTTATCCATTATTGATAGTTCTAAAATTAATAACGATAAGTATATAGATTTATAATATTTATTTAAAAACTTAATTTTTAAATACTACTTCATCTAAGTTAATGTTAGATTTACCTAGGATAATCTCATTCTAATCTGATATGTAATTAGGAATTTTGTTAATGATATTAATGATATGTAATTAGGAATTTTAGGAATTTTGGAACTTATTTCTCTGTCATTCTTTTTGTTATAAAATGATTGGGAGAATTTTAGGATTCGAAAGTTGTCTTTGTGCAAAAACCGCCCTAACAAAAAACCTATGTAGGGGGAAAACAGGGAAAAATTTGATTTCAAGTGCAGTCGAAAGGGAAATCTCTAGGAGGATTTGTCTAATAAACTGAATACTCTACCTACGTTTAACTATCTACAATCTATTTTAATTGTTACCAGTTACTACTTAATGTTGGGAATACTATCGATATATAAACTAATACGTGACTCGTTTGCGTCATTTGACACACCTCCGAAACGTTGGGTTCGATATCATAGATGAGTTGACGATTGATGACGCCAGTAGACGCCTAAATATATCTTCATATATTGTTTTCTGTGCCTTCTTCATAATCGAAGGACATTTCACTGTGAGTAAATGGTAATGGCATGAGTTATGGTAATGGTAATTATCTTTTTAACGTATCGTTTGGGCGTGTGGTCAGCTGGCATTAAAAAAGCATCACCTCATCTTTTATACCGTCTTAAAAGGTGTCTAGGGATAACAAAGCTGTTAGCACAAGCCCTGGGGAACTGCACTACCTCTAAAACAGTGGACTCACCAACCCAGCTAGCGTGCCGTTTTAAGGACATGCACAAGACTAGGCGCATGAAATGACCCATGTCCAGCAATAGAAAAAACAGGGCAGGTTACAATCGTAAACCGTTCAAAATAGGCAATAACGATACAAAGATCATAAATCCATGATATTTGTATCGTTATTATCTATTTTGAATGGCTTTCAACATTATATTAAAGTGTGATGTACACATTGTGTTTATCATTAGCGCGTAACACGTGTAATCTTAGAAACGATAAATCACGGTCTTGATAATAAAGCCCACTATACACTGGATAGACTTGACGACATATGGACCAACTATAATGATCGCGCGTTTAAATAAATACAAACACCTTTGCAGCTTATTATTACATATTCTATAGTGGCTAGGTAGTGTTAACCGCAAATATAACGTAGTAGAACAAACTTTTCATTCAGTTAGAGCAGCGAAAATTAACTTTAAAATCACCGTAATTACTCGTTTATGAATGCAGAAAAAGTTTGTAATCGTACGAACGCTCGATTGGCCAATATTTTAACTTGGTTCGTGTTTTAACACGAGATAATCGACGTTACATTCGACTAGACATTATATACGGGAAGGCATAATTAGGCAATTATGTCACTTTTCCATCACATGTTCAATTTACACTGAATAGTTAAGTCACATGACGATTCACCTAGTTAGTAGTACCACTGCCTACTATGTAAGGTCCCGGGTTCGAATCCCGTTTAGATAAATGTTTAAAGACAAATGCTCGATTAGGTCTATATAATTTATGTTCGTCTTTATATGACTCACGTCACAAAAACTCTTGTGTGGGTCATTGAGTGTCGTGTGCTAAATGAAAACGCTGCAGGTTAAGTCCATTAGGACTATAACAAAATCGCGTGCTGTTATCTTCACTTTACAAACGTTGACATTAATATTTAATCTGTACTTAATAATAAAATTATACTCTTATCATAAGCTATAAACAGTATAGCAACAAAAGTGGTAAAACAATTACCCATTAGCTGCTAAAGATAGAGAAAAAAATCGAAATTCATATAAGTAAATAATTAAGTATACTCGTTATCCTTCAGTTTTACGAATTAACATTGATATTGACGTGAAAGCAATGACAGCGAGACAAAACCGGTGTACAAATGAAATGCAAAATATATTTTTGACAAATTTATCAATATTGGCTTACAAAATCAGTTACAATTATTCTCAAAAGTTTTTGAGAATAATTGTATTATTCTCAAAACACCGATTTTGTCTAAGTACTGATGGATTTAACCTGCAGCGATTTGATTTAGCACACGACACTCAATGACCAACACTAGAATTTTTGTGTCCTGGGTCATACAATACTAGCACTGAATCGATTTTCATTAAAAATACCAAAATTTTGCGAAATAAACACCTCACATAATGGGGAAAACCACATCAAAAACCCTTGATTAGCTTTCGAGTTCACTGCGGACATACTGTACTGGTGAAAGAGTAGATGCGAAAATTAAAAAAGAAGAAAAACAGCTGAGTGTACTTCCTACGCAGTGTTTGTGACAATGTATAGATTCCATCGTTATGAATGAACATTTTTGACCCTGTTTCATTAATATAAAATACTTAATTGTCTTAATTCCAAAATTTTTAATTTAATTACATTGAGTACATTACAATATTGTTATGGGGGATTTCAACGCGAAACTGGGCAAAAGAGGCGACGATGAGTTGAGAGTGGGGCAATTTGGATGTGGGCACCGGAACCAGAGGGGCCAGAGGCTGGCCGACTTTCTTGAGAAAGAGGGACTCTTTATGATGAACTCTTTCTTCAAGAAGCCGCCTCATAGGAAGTGGACCTGGATGAGCCCCGACGGTTCCGTTAAAAATGAGATAGACTTCATTATGGCCAGAAAGAGACAAATATTCAATGATGTCTCCGTGATCCACAGGGTGAAAACCGGTAGTGATCACCAAATGGTTAGAGGCACATTGAATATAAACGTCAAGTTAGAAAGGTCCCGCCTGATGAAGTCTACGCTCCGACCTACTTCTGCCCACATACAGAATCCCGAAAGCTTTCAGCTTGAACTGTCAAATCGCTTCGATTGCCTAGAGGATTGCGTTGCAGTGGACGATATCAACAACAGGTTGGTAGAAACTGTCCATACGGTGGGGTCTAAATTCTTCAGACATCGTCGAAGAGATGGACCCCAAAAGCTCACCGACCATACCCTCGACCTCTTGGCGGAACGACGTTCGATGACACTGCAGACTCATGATGACGCGGAAGCATATCGGCAGCTCAATAGACGGATTCACCAGTCCTTGCGACACGACATCCGTCTCTTTAATACTAATCGTATTAAGGAGACGATAGAGCGGAATAAAGGCTCCAAAGTGTTCGCAAGAGACTTATCTATTGGGCAGAGCCAGTTGACGAAGCTGAAGAGGGAGGACGGCAGTGTCACTTCCGACAAACAAGAGGTACTGAGGGAGATCGAGAAGTTCTATGGACAGTTGTATACCTCGGTCGCTAAACCTGTTGGCAACTTGGCCAAAGACCCAAGAGCCAAGTTGACCCGACACTATACCGAAGACATCCCGGACATCAGCCTGTACGAGATTAGGATGGCCCTCAAACAGCTTAGAAACAACAAGGCGCCGGGTGAGGACGGAATCACTTCAGAGCTTCTGAAAGCGGGTGGAACACCGGTACTGAAAGTCCTTCAGAAGCTCTTTAATTCCGTCTTGCTCGAAGGTATTACGCCGGAGGTATGGAACAGAAGCGTGGTGGTGCTCTTCTTCAAGAAAGGTGACAAGACCTTGTTGAAGAACTATAGGCCCATCTCGCTTCTGAGCCATGTTTATAAGCTGTTTTCGAGGGTTATCACGAATCGTCTCGAGCGCAGGTTTGATGACTTCCAGCCTCCCGAACAAGCCGGTTTCCGAAAAGGCTATAGTACCATAGACCACATCCATACGCTGCGGCAAGTTATACAGAAGACCGAGGAGTATAACTTGCCATTATGCTTAGCATTTGTGGACTATGAGAAAGCCTTTGATTCGATCGAGACTTGGGCAGTGCTACAGTCCCTCCAACGGTGCCATATTGACTATCGGTATATCGAAGTGTTGAAGTGTTTGTATAACAACGCCACCATGTCAGTCCGAGTACAGGAAGGGAGCACGGAGCCGATTCCATTGCAGAGGGGTGTGAGACAAGGAGATGTTATCTCTCCGAAGCTCTTCACCAATGCGATGGAAGACGCTTTCAAGCTCCTGGAATGGAAAGGACTCGGCATCAACGTTGATGGCGAATGCATCACTCACCTTCGATTTGCCGACGATATCGTGGTCATGGCAGAATCGCTGGAGGATCTTAGCACAATGCTCGGAGACCTCAATCGAGTTTCCCAACAGGTGGGCCTTAAAATGAACATGGACAAAACGAAAATCATGTCGAATGTCCATGTCGTGCCCACCCCAGTTTCAGTTGGGAGCTCGATTCTCGAAGTTGTTGACGAGTACGTCTACCTAGGCCAAACGGTCCAACTAGGTAGGTCCAACTTCGAGAAAGAGGTCAATCGACGAATCCAACTCGGCTGGGCAGCGTTCGGGAAGCTACGCAGCGTCTTCTCGTCCAAAATACCTCAGTGCTTGAAGACGAAGGTCTTCGACCAGTGTGTGTTGCCAGTGATGACCTACGGCACCGAGACGTGGTCTCTGACTATGGGCCTCATAAATAAGCTCACTGTCGCACAGCGAGCTATGGAGAGGGCTATGCTCGGGGTTTCCCTACGTGATCGAATCAGGAATGAGGAGATCCGTAGACGAACTAAAGTCACCGACATAGCCTCTCGGGTTAGCAAGCTGAAGTGGCAGTGGGCAGGGCACATAGCTCGAAGAACCGATGGCCGATGGGGCAGAAGGGTTCTCGAATGGAGACCACGTACCGGCGGACGAAGCCGAGGACGTCCATCTGCTAGATGGACAGACGACCTCATAAAGGTTGCGGGCACCCGCTGGATGCAGGTCGCTGCCGATAGGTCTAAATGGCGGACAATGGAGGAGGCCTATGTCCAGCAGTGGACGTCTAAAGGCTGAGATGATGAGTACATTAGTAAGCGCTTAATTTTTTGAACGTGATCTCGTGGTTAGTAATATTCTTTGGCCAAAATGGCTCCGTTTAAAAATTTGCTCGCGGCCTTTATTCGCAACTTCGCTCATTTGGAACCCGATTTGTCAATGAACCTGCCGATACCAGTTTATACAGGTGGCTTTATTACTGTTATCTACCCAAATTTACTGAGTCCTATCTAGAGGAATTCATCCTACATTCCTAGCAGCAAATGAAATATCCTAAAGGGTCCACAACATTCACCAAATTATAAACACATTGTGGAATGCAATAAAGAATTAATTATTAAATCATCTAGATTTTTTTTATATAGCAAGAAGGTGGCATACGAGCAGACAGTCCACCTGTTGATAAGTGGATATTGTCACCCATGAACATCCGCTACACATGTCAATACTCGTATCAGTGGAGAATAACAAACGTTGGTAAATATGCGCTACCTACCTTTGGATATTGGGAATGGATTTGAAGAAAGGATGGGAAGAATGAGGAAGGATGGGAGAGGGCGAGATGGGAATGGGCTCTAGCATATCTCACTAACTGAACGACGAGCGTACATTTGGGAAAAAGAATGAAGTGTGAAATGTAGTGCCTTTTACTTTTAGTATACCGTAAAGCGTGGCCAGAGGGGTAGCGTGGCCAGTGAGTCCAACGGATATGAGATTGCAGCGTGCACCCTCCCCTTCTCAAGTCCTCTAGATATTAGATAAACCGATGACTTCTAAAAGGAATAATAAAACTAAATACTCTAAAAGGAATACTCTATAACCTTCTATCATAAACACGCTTCACGGCAAATAAAATCGGTTCGGTAGGACCTAAAAACAACATGAACAAACGTTGCCATTGTCATTTATATTTAATGTATATAGAGATTAGCATTTGCACGTAGTTTTTTTTCTGCTTGGAGGCGAATTTCCAGATCTACAGTCTCACAGAAGACTACAGTAAGTTGTACATTTAGGGCCTTTCTCACCACCTTCTGATAAGGTATCAGAAAATCAGTTATATTTTATCAGAAATTCAATATCAGCTAGATTTAATTAGCAGATAATTTATCTATCAGATTGTTACTTTATCGGGAGGTGGTGAGATAGGCCCTTAGTATTGTAAAATTGACCGCCGACCGAGCGCTCGACGCTCGAGCGCTGCATGAGTGCAGCTTTAAGATTTGAGCGATAAACGCTCGTAAGCCGTATAAACAAACATATTATTTGTTTAACATGGATTAACATGGATAGTTTAACATGGATGATATTAACATGGAATAATATGTTTGTATGTAAGTAGTTTTATTATTAGTTATTCTGTAAGCATAAGCACAATTGTAAGATGCTCTGAGTAGGCGCATTGGTGAAAACGCTGTGAAGCCTACTCAGAAAAATAAACTAATAAATGAAATAATAAACACGTAAGCGACGCGACGCCGCGATCAAAAGCTAGTTTTTATATATTCCTAGTTTTGTCAAGGTTTATTATACTTATTGGTGAAACTTAGAAATGAATGAACAGTATTGATTAAAAACAACATCTTATCATTTGTAAGCAATAACACCGAGTACGTATATTTATAAGTATAACAATATATAATGTTAATCTTAAGATTAACAAATGAATACGATTATATTTATAACACTGTAGCAGTATAAACGTTGATAAATTAATTATGCTAATAATTACATAAACATTTTTCCGGACATGAATATGTCTATACATACAAGCTAATACTATGGAAAAGCAAAGAAACCTTCAAACAATCGCCCTAATTCTGTCTCACAGTTTTGGTAACGACCTTGTAATTGTAATTAAATGATTAAATCACGTAATCCTAAATATTATATTTGACTGGATTTAATTAATGTAACACTAGCTGCATGCGCGACTTCACGGGGGTTCTAGCATTTGTTACCGTTTGGCTTTATTATTCTTCTCCCTTCAATGAGAGAAAAATAATAATATCGTAAACATATTATTATTATTGGTAAAAATTATCTACGATTTGATATTTTGTTCCGCTTACCCACTATTGTAGAATTCGAAACATTTTGGATAATGTTTTTCATTTTTTAAATAACAAATGATTTGTAGAATTTTCTGATTATTGCCTAAATAAAATAAAATTGGATGGAATAAAATAATATAAAATTTGTGGTTAAATATTATTAGTTACCATTATGTAACATTATTGACGAACATATGTCTCGCAAGAAATTTATCGTGTTTCGGAACAGAATGCGACTGCCAGCCCATTCAATCACATCCTCAATCCACCCCAGTCCCATCCTTTAATTCCATTCAGTTTCGACCCAACCCTATTTTATTTCATCCAATCTCATTCCATCCAACCCCTTACCGTTCTTACCGGTCAGTAGACGCATGCTCTGATCATTGATCTTTTGAGGTGTACCTAATTAGAGTTTGTGATTATTGTAATAAATAATTCCATCCCACTGAATAATATAACTCGGTATAATTGAATGATGGTAACTGGTCATCATCTTATTATAATCCATATTCCCCACAAGACTCAACGTCGCTCACGTGAACATTTATGCTAATTCCCATGGGATCATACAACGTTTTGTGATAAAAAATATTCCTAATTTTAAACCGGGGCTTAAACTATCACTGCACCAATTTTAATTGAAATACTTTCAGTGGTTTAGTGGATTTTATGACGATTCAATTATTCCATACTCTATTCCATAAAAAAATGTCCAGACACAGCTTTGTTACGATTTTGTTATTAATACTCCTTGTAATATTCTATGCATAATTAATGAGGGATAACGTCTGTCTTTTTGGACCTATTGCACTATCCTTTAAGATTTTAGTGCATTTTTATGAAAAATCAGTTTATTCATTTCAAAACATAATGCCCAAAAAAATTTGCACCTATCTATTGAATATTTTATTTTTTTGTTAAAAACAGCGCGATGCGGCCGAAACCGCACGAACACACGAGTACTATAATTTATAGTCTGTCTGTATCTTACATCATTAGGAGCAAAGATATTATTATTGAAGTGATAAGTTGATAATAACCATTGGCATATTTACCTCGATCTAAACAATATATCACTACTTTATCTCCTTAATATATAAGGTAAACATCTACTATATTATTTCAAGGAATTTTATTTGTTTTATTATTTTAGTAACAATTTTTCTACGATATACAACGGTTATATTAAAATACAGATTGCTGTGAACATTACGAGCATAATGGCAGTTTGAATTTATGATCATATGTTTAGTCGAAAAAATATTTCTTAATCAATAATACCAAGGACATCAATGAAGATTAATTTAGATAGTACTTAATTAATAACAAAATAAATCATTAAGAAAAACAAAATCATTAACCGTGTTTAATTATGTGCGAATGCGTACGCGCATCATTTAATGAAATTATAATATTCTGTCAGACTGTCAGGTACAGTTTGAAATCTTGTTTAAGTATACGAGAGAATATAATATAAAGGTTTGCCGTACACATAGAGCGAATCTGCGAAAATATAATAAAAATGTGACGCGTAGAGTTCCATATGTTTGAATTCATTATGTACTCACCGAGTTTCCCCATCATCTCCTCCAAAGCGCGGTCTTTATCCATGATGACGATGCTTTTCCTGGTGGTTCCTGGTTGGGTAGGATCTCTGGTGGTCGGGTTCTGTAATAATCACATACACCATTGATGGAAGAGTTGTAAAATTGCGCGCGGCGACCGCGTGTGGTAGCGGACACGAGGCGTGCGTGCCGGCGAACGAGGGAATGGATGGTAATATCGTCGTGGCGTTGACGCAGCGACCGGTCGGTTACCGCACTCGCGTAAAAAAAAAGTGTATCCAACTTCTTATCTCCGTTAGTTCGTACTATCATACCCACCATGTGCGAGTTGCTCGACGACCAAGAGCGCCGCACGGGCATCCGCAAGCTGTCCTCTGACACTGATTACTAATGATTACTGATATCGCCACGTTGATGTTGACATTTTGACCCTAGTACTGATTATATCTAATCTTTTACATCATCATCTACTTATTTGGCAATGGAGAGTAACTATAAAGTAAACGTTAAAATGTCTTTGTAACTACTTTCACTTGAGAGAATTTCTTTTTGACCTCAATTTTAAAGTAGTCGTCGACCCAGGATCCAAATCTGTGCTGTGCAAACGACATCTGAATAAATCGCTAATCTATAAACCAACTGAAGAAGAATGTAGAGTAAATCTACTGTTAAGGTGTGAATTGCCTTGTCAAGTTATATTTACGCATAATTTAGGCGATATGTGCCCTCCTAATTTAGATAATACTGAAGTCATTATGATTTCTTTAACGAATTATTTAATTAGTTTATCGGTTATAACAAATTAGTTTAATAATCAAGTGCCTATATTATATTTTTCACATTAAATTAATGAAATGATGAAAGAGTATAATAATTTTAACTTTCATGATATTAGTCTAATAATAACACATTCTTATTACATTGTACGAGAATACCACAAACCTAGTAAATTTCTTACCGTTAAAGTAAATTTTAAGAGAAAAGTTTGAATGAGTATGACTATTTGATCATTGATCAGACTAAAATCAAACTGAGCATATAGGCATTTTTCAGCAGAAGGTATTTAGTTTTTTTAATTACTAACGCCTCCACGCTAACAATGTGGTACATACTTGTTTATAGTCATGACTGCAATAAAATTGTATTTAGAAGTGTTACTTGATATGACATAAAATATATGTAATTTAAAGATTTAAAGTAAACATTTTATGGTTATAGGCACCTCGTTATAATACAATAATAATATGTTATAGGTACTTGTATTATGGTATATGACAACTCGTTATTGTATTGTAGACATAGTATTAGTTGCACGGTTCTCTGTAAACAACATGTGACTAATTGTTTTACCTTCAAATAATAGAACCTCTAAGCCGTATATACAGAGCGATCACGTGACATCATTGCTATATAGTAAACTGATATAGTAGTTAAGATAGTAGTTGATCGATTTGCGAGGTCCCAGTAAACACACGAATGTGGACTGTTTACAAACAGCCCCAGTGACTTACACGAGGTCTGACCTTTTGTTACAGATAATTTATAGATTAATTCGTACCAGCTCTTTGAGTATCCATTGCTGGACACGGGCCTTCTCATGCACATTGTCTTGTGCATGAGGGATGTATGGCCTTAAAACGCCACGCTGGCCAAGCGGGTTGGCGAATCCGCTTTATAAGAGATGGTGTAGTTCCTTAGGTCTTGTGGTAGCCGCTTTGTTATCCCTTAGTTGCCATTTAATTTAACCAGCCGGTTAATTAAGAGCGGTGTATTGCAGGAATGC
This sequence comes from Sesia apiformis, assembly GCA_914767545.1. Classification (NCBI taxonomy): domain Eukaryota; kingdom Metazoa; phylum Arthropoda; class Insecta; order Lepidoptera; family Sesiidae; genus Sesia; species Sesia apiformis. Next base: position 8,565,358 of record OU611958.1, read on the forward strand.
GAAATTTATGGATTTCTATCTATCTATCTGTTTGTTTATTTGTTAATTCATTCACGCTAACCTAGACTCTACTTACTGTACAGATTTTTAACGGTTTATATATACTATTGAGGTATAGTATGATTTTAGTGTAACCCACTAATTTCATAACATAGTCATACTATTTTATTAAAGCTACTTCAGACATATTTGATACATTATATGTTTTGAATCTATTTAGTAGCTCCTGAGACTGATTAGCTACGAAGTAATAGACATTTAGACAGACAGGCAATGTATATGTAGAATAGAAGATACCTACCCAAATCGTAATAATTGGTTTAATCTCGTTAAATGTGGAAACGTTGATACAATAATAAAAACATATTTACTTTTATTATGAACTCTTTCCGTCAACAAGACAGCTAAATACCTGCACCATTTGCGACTGATATGATAACAAAGTACCTATAGATAAGTAACTTACCTATAGAGCTACGCATAATAATGATTCGTACCCGTGAGTGTTTAGACAAACCATAACATAAAAATCAGTGATTTTATTAATTACTATTATTAATTACCCAGCTATTATTAATTACTCGAATATTTAAATCAGTACCAAGTCAAGTACAAGAGAGAAAACTTTGTTAGAATTTTGTTTAAATTAAAACTAAATGAGACATGTGGGAGAGCTCTGCCATATAATCAGGTCAGCAACATGCCATACCATGATCAGATCAGCAAATCACATAATGCCAGGTATGATCAGATCTTTATTAATTAATTGATTTCTGGAATAAGTTGCTTGGAAGAGATCGCTTTATCGATAAGGTCTGCCTTTCTACACCTAGATTTATTTCACTTTATTCTTTAGTGTGCAATAAAGTATATGTACTTACTTAATTCTAAATACAATATTCCCTCCACCTTCCCACCAAGCGCTGGAGGAGCGCGCCGTACTTGCGTGGACTCTTTCCGACAACGCGCTCTTTCTTGACTCTACGAATCCTTGTCTAGCCTATTTTTTTAGATCTCCATTTTCTAGAACTTGACATCAAAATGGCTGTCACTTCGGCGACAAACAGCTTCTATTTCCACCCGCTTCCCTGTTTATGCCATCGGTATGCGAAACTTCCCATACAACAATATAGATATTTTACAACAACATATAAAACGATAAATATATTCGTAATATTCATTTCTTGTTATATAGTCATGCTACATTCTAGTTTACGTAACACTAATTCCTAGAACTATGGGTTTGGACTTTGCACGGCCACCTGACCCTGCTCTGCTGACACAGCTATCAATAATAAGTGCCTTTTCACACGTCCTGGTTGCCCAAAATAGATTCGTACGTAAAGGCTTGGCTGCCACATAGTACTCTCACAATGTCGACCTCCACAAGGACTTGGAACTTTGGACCCTCCATCGTCAAATAAGTGAATGACTTCGCCCAACGCTGCTACGGCAGAGTGCCTCGCGATCCCAGTCCCCTAGTAGTTGACAGCCTAAACTATATCCCCGATAGAAATGACTCTCCACGTTGCCATCGTCGTCGGCACGTCTTAGACGATTCTGACGACCCAATTACTGCTGCTAATGCGGTTCTTACACTACACTCACAGACTACACATATACACCGTCCCCGCCGGCGGAGACGAGGACGTCACCCACCCTACACCAACCAGCCAACATCAGCCAACACTTTTACCAGGTATCGGCACCTGTCTGGGCGCCTCTCCCCGACTCGTGATCCCGCGGTACCCTCCCAAAGCCGAGGTCCGTTCCTTCCACTGGCCTACCGGCGGGGGAGCCCTTAGGTTCGTTGCTGCACACATTCTTTGTTCCTGGCTGAGAGCCTTTTGCGCTCGCCTTAAACTATACATGTTCGGTGACTCTTGAAAAACCATTAAAAAAAACGTCCTGGTTGCCAGGTAGTCGGCGCCGACTGTCCGGTCTCGTAATTCAGCTGCTGCCGAATAAATAACGACGGCGCGTATGAAAGCTCTCATACTGTGCGGTACACATAAACCTGGATACCTAAATAGACGATTCTCGGTTTGACAACACGTTACAGTCATGTTTTATAACACCTTATGTGGTCTGCATAGATGGTAGTTTCCATCTGCACGGTGTAAGTTTAAGCAAAGCAAAGTTTAGTCTATAGATCAGGACATTACCGGGATCGGGAACGTGGCGCCGACTATCCGCTAATAGGGACAAATGGAAAAGCACTAAGGGCCTAACTAACTACTAACTACAGAAATATTTATTAAACCAAATGTATTAAACAAGTATTTATAGAAATGTATTTCGAGCAAGTGGGCTGTGGGCGCATGCTAGAATCCCACAATCGCCTGTCGTGTTTAACTGGTAATCTCTCTCACAGAAGACTGCAGTGCTTCGCGAGCTACTGAGATTTACCAGAGCCCATTTCCAAGTTCATCGAGTAAGGAGTTTCTCGTCCCGTTTCCTATTCTCCAGAATTCCTCATGGAAGAATGGGAAGTGTAACAGGAGTAGAAAACTCATCCCATTATACTTCCTATCAACATCCTTCGCAATCCTTTTTCCTAATCCACGCCCAAATCTCAGGAAGGCAGTGCATTCAAGGGCTGGCCAACGTTTGTCATTATTGACTGATGTTGGTACGTGCCAACATTTCTCATGTCACTGATGTTTAATTATGTATTACTTACTATTCAATACATAGGATAATGTTATGAAAGTTATCTAGAATATGGTAAATTACCTAACTCTATTTAATTCGAGGAAAACGAGAACTAAGTATATTAAATAAACATATCTGTTTTATCACGAGAACAAAAAGTAAGAAAGAAATACAGGGGAATTACGGAATTCTTTATCCTTGTTAAACTAAAATGACGTAACGCACGAATCGAACAACATGTTCATCAACTCAGGCTGCACACATTTGAAATACCGTTTTACCTAAATGCATACATTTTAAGAAATATTGTAACGCTACATCGATAACGCACACTAAGATTCCCTGTGCCGTGGGTTCAGAGACACATACAAAGGCGAACACAAGCCAGCTAGACAAAACAAAATGCAATTTTCAAAGAATTTCGATCATTTGCACAAGATAGCTAACTAATTGGACGGCCGTCATTGTAAAGATGTTGTTTGAAGGCTGACGAAATAGACGATATGACTTAATGGTAAGGAGACGTAAAGATTCTAAAGATGATCAAAAGAAAAAGATAAGACCAATGATGAAATCGAAGGTGACCTAAGATGATCGACAGAATTAGAATCGTTTATCCTTGTGAAAATCAATTTAAAGATTTGTTTCATTATATGAATAATACGATTACATACAACCTATGACATATATACGAATGGCATACACTCACCATGTTTTTACTTAGTACATATTTATTCGTGATCGTTATAAGCACCAATGCTGCTAAAGAACAACGTCTGAATAAAACTTTTACCGATAATTAAACAGATCACAAAATACGCGCGACAAATATGGCATATTTTTACAAATCCAGTTAGCTAAGACTTGTGACGCCATGACAGATTACAAAGACAGTATGAGTACTAAATACAATGTCCATGTATGTATATAAGAATCATAATATTAAAATATTCTGTTTATAAAATATCGGAATATCATTTAAACGTGCACACTTAGCCTAATTTTTTTTCTCGAATCAGAAAATATAAAACCATTTCCAGACACGATTTGTGCATCAAGAACTAATTAAAGAATAAATGCACCTCGATAGTGTAGGTTCAAAGCTGATAAAATTCATATACATATTTAATTCTTGCAGCATTGGAACTGTATATGAGGACGTGACAACTGATGTGCTGGGTGCGATCGGTCCATGGCAATGGCTCATCACAATTATTTCCACTGCTCTCATGGTACCAGCAATTTTTAATCAAGACGAAGACATATTCCTTCTGCAACAATCTAATGAAATATTATGCATTCCACCCACAAATATCGTAGTGGGCAACTTAAGTTTATGCAGTTTTACTGAGAAAAATAATGTCAAGAGCGAAAACAAGAATACGTTAAAATGCAATAAATGGCGTATGAAGATAATGGGACTGTTTTGGATTAAGAAGTCGGTAGGTAGTTTTTACTCATTCATTTTATTCACCCTTTTTTATCTTTAACTTTTCTTTATCTACTATTCTGTTACTAAATAGTGCGGCGACATCGTGATCGTATAATTAAGTAAAATCATAGATAGGTAAATGCACCAATGTGCACTTTCCACAAATTCACTCTGGATCTGTTGATTATGATGACCTGAAACTCTTTCGTGACAGATCCATCGTCGTGGTCCATACCCTACAGTGGGACGTTATAAGGTTGGTATTGATATAGCTTTTAGTCTAGACGAAGACTGGTGTATCGATAGATAATTCAATATACTTAACAGGGACTAATATTTTGCGACGACAAACCTCTGGTGTTAATGGCAATAACGAGCCGTTTTGGATCTTTACTTGGATGCGTGATATTTGGCTTAGTTGCCGACAGGTACAATTTTATATAAGTCTTACTATTTATTTATATTTATTTATTTATTTATACTCATACTTCAGTAAACAGAAACAGAAAAATAATAATAATATTTCGGGAACTAATGACTCTATTCTTCGTAAATGAATAGATTTTATTGCAGTTTTCACTGCTGTATTAAATATAATTATCCTGAAAAATATGCTATTATTATGAAAAAATAAATTTGTATAACTGTTCTATAATAATTTGTTCTTGAAGTTTATATTTATTATATACTGGACAGTCCATGAATATATGGTGATGGAATATGGAATTGGAATGGAATATTTTGGAAGACAATGTAATCAAAATTAACGAATTAATTGAGTAAATCAGCAGGCGATGTCATGGGCAAAGAATAACACTTACTTCAGTAATGGAAATGTATTGTTTGCGTAAATTATTGAAATAGGTTAATAAATGTGTACACTGTTCGTATGAATTAATTAAGTTATACATTACTTAGTGCTTTTTGACCCTAATTCAACTTATTGAAGTTAATGCGCTATTGTTGCAATATACCTACTGATATTTATTACAATCTATTGCATTTTAATTTCCTTGTCTATTAGTTACAATAAATCAATAAATAATGTATGATATCGTTAGCCTAGTATTTAGAATGTTTCTTTGTAAACGTCCCACGCCCACATCTTTATTTTCCTACTGAAGTGCTGTGAAACATTGTATTACTTGCTTACATATTGTATTGTAAAACTTAATACTTTGTATATGTGACCGTATCCTTATGTTCGGTTCTAGTTTTTTTTATATAGAAAGAAGCTGACAGACAAGCAGAGAGTCCACCCGGTGGCCCGTGGACATCTGCGATACACGCCATGATGTTGACATGTTCAGGAAAAACATTGTCACGCCTCCGGATATGCTGCCTACCTTTGGAGATTTATTTGGATTCAGATAAAGATTGGGAAAATGGGAAGGGGTGGGATGGGATGGGAATGGACTGACATTTCTCACTCACTACCGAAACGCATACGTAATAATAATAATTTATTATACAGCGTAGGTACATAGTACATACATAGAAGCATATTTTTATATGGTTAATAATATTATACAGAAATTATTAAACGTAGCTAGAAACTTTGCATACTAGGTAGATATTGGATATCGTACACTATTTCACACGGACATTGGAGGGATAGGATAAAGTGGGAAATGCAGTAGGTATATTTTACGGTAGTGTTCTGTGAGAGGGGTTAATGGCTAGTTGAACGCCGTTTTTCATATATTGGTGAAATCTTAAAAAATAATATAACTTTCTATAGCTTTATCTTAAAATATCAGATGTTATATCATGTTTCTACTTGAACAGAAACTAGATCTTAAAATTTTAAATTGGAAAATTGTAACCTCAGACTATAAGTCTATATTAGCAATAAAGTCCCTTTGCTCAGATGACGTCACGTATATACAAATGTAAAGGTTTCTTCTCTTTCAGTTTTGGGAGAAAACTAACTATTATAATAAATGTATTTGCGGAGCTGGCGTTCAGACTCGTAATTACATTTTATGATTCAGGAGGCTGGTCCAAAGGATTTGTTTTCTGCAGATCGTTATTAGGAAGTGCCAGTGCCTACATGGGACTTGTTATAAGTTAGTTTCTTTCTCTATTACAGAATGTATAGAGTACTTAGGTATTACAAATCTTTCTTATTATGTTTGCCATTGCCTGACATATTATCTTACAGATAAGAGCTCTCTAAAATACTTGACGGGCTCTGAAATAGCCCAGAGCTGTCTAGAGGGTCCCATAGCGAGAAACTTCATAGTAGATAGAGCATTTTTTTTAAAACGATTGACAGAAAGGTGAGCAAAACAAAAACTTGAGCGGTATGAAATAAAAGCTCGCTTCGCTCGCCTGCTCTGAGTTTGGACGCGTGGCATTTACTTGAGCCGGTCTTGGTTTTTTGTAGCGTGGTATGTGGATTTGGAAGTTTAAGGGCGTCGAAAAAATTTTTCTCCTCCTTAAAAAGGTCCCGACGCAACCCATAGCCCAGGCCTCGTGATCCTTTAATTCATTTAATTTATTACTACAGATATCTAAATGTAGAAAGAATTATTAATTTCTACTCTTATCTCTAGTAATTTCAGAAAACTAGGTAGGTATCGAACCTATCTAGTTTTGTGAAATACTAACTTCAACATTAAATAATCCAATGCACAAGATTATTAAATATTAAAGTACACTTACATGTCACCATGTCACAAAAATTACAAAAAAGAAGCTTTTATGATTGATAATTAAACCAATCCATCAATGTTTTCAACCCATGAAATTCAACCTATGTTCTATTACTAGAATATTGTTTTGGAAACATGTTATGGTACAGTTTGCAGTGTGAGTCATAAAGAATGGGGGCATTAGATTAGACTCTCATAATAAAACCATCACCTGTATGTCACTTTTTATTTTAGTATGCGAGATTGCAAGCAACCACTGGCGTTCGTGGCTAAATGTGATCGCCTTCTCGCCTCGCCTGGTGGCCATGACCTGTATGGTTTCTCTGGTCAATAGTACCCCGAATTTGGAAACGTATAACTTCATTGCTTGTCTATATTCTATCTTTTTGATTGGCTTTCTAAGGTAATCTCTCGTCTATCACCTATACCTAAAAACAAAGTACTTAAGTACATTTATCCAAATTTCACATGTTGTTAAGCATAGGTAGATAGGTGCTTACAATTTTGTAGATTTAGTGATAGATATTAGTGGTCTCAAATGAAACATATTAACATGAGGGAAATAAATTAATGTAACGAATTAAATTGACGTTACAATATTTACATACCTTTACATATAGGTAAATAATATTCATCTTTCAATGCATTTAGTTTGGTTATTGTTTATAGATGGATTCCCGAATCCCCTCATTGGTTGCTATATCATAAAAATATTCCAAAAGCGGAAAAAATACTTTCGAATGCTGCTAAATTAAACAGGGTAAAACTTTGCGACGATTTCAAAATTTGGCCTGCTAGTCACAGAGTACGTCTGTAAGTTATAATAAAATTATATTCATATACTTACGAGTATACCTACAAGTTGAAACTTTTAAAATGTTACGCTTATAAAATGCTGACGTTAAGCATGCTTTTGTTTCAGGCGTACCGTTACGTTGACGACACGAGAATGTGCCACGGACTTAATACGCATAACATTCGAGTTATTATCATAATATCCTTATTATTTTGGTGTTTATATTACTTTTTGTGGAGCTGTCTGTACGTGAAACTATATAATGAAGGCCATATTAGTAATTTATTTTGGAAAGTATGCTGTTTCCTCGGCATATTTGCGTTCCTGGGAAATTATACAGCGAATTTTTTTAGGATGAGATATTTACTTTTATTCAGCACTCTCACGACAGGCGCTTGCACGATTTGTGTAATATATTATGGACAAGAAAAAGTAAGTAGGTACCTACTTATCGTTGGGATTTCATATTATAGGCGATGGGGCGAAACAGCTTAGATTAGCGGCTCTTACTCTAAAAAAGTAAAAACAACTCTTTGTAAAAGCAAAAAGCTTACTCTAAAGCGAGTAGGTATATGTATAGCTTAAGGGGACGATGGATGCAGACGTATTGCAGATCCAATAATTAGCTAGTCCAAAAAGCAACAAGCAATGGTATCAAGATTAAATTATGTATGACTGATTATGACCCTGCTTCCGCTAGTTCTCTTTGTCTCCGCAAAAACACAGCGGCTGCTTTGCAAGCGTGACTCTTTTTCATTTTATTGAAAAATAGTCGAAAATTAAAGAAACACCTATGCGATTCATCTGATATCCCACCAATAAAAACACTTTGAACTTAGACACATAGTACTTAGGTTTAGTAAATGCAAGTCAAATTAACAAGCTACACTACAATCCAAATGGACATCAAATTTTAATAACTTTTCAGACGACTTTGGTTTCATCTACCGCCTTAGCATCAGGCATTGTTGCTCACGCACTTATACTGAATATCACTTCACGTCTCTTTGCTATACACATACGAGCGACATTACTCGGCTGTTGCTACGCTGCTGGGCAACTAGGCACCATCATTAATTACCTCATGGTACTATTGCAAGCTATGAACAATGTTGCTCTTATAATCCTAGAAATTGGAGTTACAGTGGCTTTGGCTGCTTTATGTATGATTTTCCCCGATGTCGATGGAAGAGAACTACCTGATGTGAATGAAGATATGGACTACTTTTCGGAGTACGTACTTTCCTTTATACTTTGCTTACTGTCAGTAGCTGCGTTAGGTTTTTAATTTAAAATGCATGATAATTTCTATGACTAGATTCTATATAAAACTATCAGTCTCAGGCCCGGAGTAGGTAAATTATGTAGGTGTTATGGATTTTTTCTATTTCTGTATTAGTAGATATACCTCCTTATTGTAGTATAAATTAATGATTCTTAAATCATTATTTTTATATTTACGATTCTTACAATCGTTAGATGAAACGTCGCTAATAAAGGACTAACAAAAGTTCCACTTTCAAATATTGTTGTAGGTAGGTAGCTACTAATGCCTATACTAATAACGGTAATAACATGCACCAAGTCAGAGTAGTTACAGTTATACCCATAAACTTAACTGACGACCGAGACATACTGAATCCATTTTTCAATGCTACCTACAAAAACCTTTCACCGACCTTAGACCACGTTGTTACACGTAAAACTTAATTTTGTATGTACCTCGTTATTAACTTATTTTGTTAGCGTTACCATGCCATCAGCATAGTAGATAAAGAAGACTAGTAGATTATTTGATAGGTGTGCGAATACCGTCTTGCACGTGTATATCTATTCTTAGAGGCCCCCTAAACAATCAATAACATTGTGCAATTTTACGGGTTGCGCAATGTTTTTTAATTGTTCACAGAGTGTGGTAGCATATTCAGTTTATATATACCTACCTACTTATATGTGGAGCCTCAAGTGCACATATGTATTTGTGAACGAGAGCTGATAACCGTTACAATTAACTACGCTTGCGACGCGGCGCCCCTCAATTACCTGACGCCCTAGGTGATTGCTCAGCCCTTTATCCGGCCCTGAGCCTCTTCTATGGTTTGCCACCATCGATATAGGAATACACGTCACCTTACGCGATCTTCCACACTTTTCACTTGAAGTTGTTTAAATATCTATACTGTTTACAAATTAGTAATTAAGTACTTATCGGAATTAAGGTTTTCAATAAAAATTGCAAAAAATCAAAGATTCATCTGATCAAAGAATTGGTTCTCTCAACCTGACGTCAGAAATTCTATAAACCTGATCCCAACAAAAACATTTCTGTAAAAGTGTTACCAATCCTCACGATTGTTACGACGATAATAGTGGCGAGATCTAAAAGTCGCAGAGGGCATTTTACCTCTTGTGGCTTGGCCATTTCCATTCGTGCATCGCTACCATTGAGTTCTACCATTGTTTTTGGTGGGTTTTCACATCTTTTTGGAAATGATGGATTTCACATGCTAGCTCAGTGGTGAAGGAAAAACATCTCGAGTAAATTTTCACTGCATAAGTGTGGGGCCAATGTTAGCGTTACATACTGAATGATTAATAATATTAGTTACTATGGTGACACATTGACTGTCGCAAGAGAAGTGTTTTTGTGAATAATATTTTATTGGTGGTTGGTTCAAATGGACTCGCAAGGTGACCCACGTTCGAGTCTCTCCTTAATAACATTTCTTTTTACTTTTTTTTTCTCTTTTTCTAATGCTTGCTTTGCCGTTTGAATGACAATACATACACGATTTAATATACTCCGAAATTACCATAATTAACCGAATTTAACGCAATGGAAACCTATCCTCTCTTTGAGAGGTGACCAGAGAGAAAATTTCCATTTTCAGATTTTTTCATTGGGTTTTATTCTAATCTCAGTCAGCATTCCAAATTTCAGCTTTCTAGCATCTCTGGAAGTACTTTATATTTTTGAAGATCAGTGATTGTGTGACAAAATTGGACCGCTCCCAGTAGTTTTACCATATATCTACTAGTAAGACTATTGGGAAAAAAATCCCATCAGTTATAGTAAGACTACGCTGATCTCAATTTGTTCTCGGTAGTCTTATTAAAAATGAAGACATTTGAATTAAAGAATTCAAAATGTACTGAACGTAGAATACCTAATACCCAAAGTATTAGACTCCCTAGTGCCTGCCCTAGAGAGCTTGTATGCCATATGTATATGTACTCTCAAATTGATGCTATGCCGTTAAAGAAAAAATCTATTTTATTATAATAAGACTACTGGGATTCTTTTTTCCCAATAGTCTTACTAGTAGAACTATCTGGTAAGACTACTGGGAACGGCCAACAAAATTTTTTTGTGTTCATATCTTGAAAATTTGAAAATTCATATCTTGGAAGTCGTAGAAACTTGAAATGTGGCAGTATACTTTACCTCCTATACTTCTCATCGGTGTACTATTTGGAGCCGTTTGCGGTGCTCTTGTGTAAAGTTATGAGTAGGTCAAATGTACGCAGAGTTTCTTAGAGAAAAGGGTGCGTGTTTAGTAGTGCAGCGAGTTTGGCGCGGGGGGGGGGGGGTACCGTTCTCGCTGATATAACTAAAAAGCAAAGCGATTGTATTGCTGAAATCACAGATGTAATATTAACTATATGGCTAAAATGCAGGTACAAGAAAGAGCACGTTCGTCTAATGACATTCAGTTTGGCTGTTATCTGTCATATTTTCAGTATATGCAAGTAGGTAATTTAATGGTTTATTAGCTGTATCGTTATCTTGCAGATTGACAAAGCCTCTTCGCTGGGCTACACAGAAGACTGACAACCCTTCTCAAGAAGAGGTGGAAGTGAGAGTACACTCCTACAGCAGTGACAGTCGGGTGTCAGGTAGTCAATCAGAAGATCGTCTCCCAGCCAAACCTATAGGATTCGTTAGACAATGGCAGACGCTTATGCACAGATTTCGCCGAAAGGCACCACATTCTAACTAATATAAACTTAACTATTAAAAGTTTAATACATGTACCAAGATTACCTTTTATTGACTTCAAGTAACCAATTACCTACCTAAGTCCCCGCTTCTAACATTTGTATGAAACTACACTTCCCGGGTGAAAGTAATACACATCGGCCTTTAGAAAGAGACTATCGGCTAGCTGTACGAAAGAGACGACGCTCTACAAAACCGAAGCTAGCCGATGTGTGTATTACTTTCGGCCGGGATGTATATTTGTTTGTAACAATCCCCTTTACTTATATATAAGAATATATTCTGTGTCTGGACAGTTGTGTCTCTTAAACCTGCGACCAGAGAATCCCAATGTAGATCATTGAGTTTAACGTTATCTTCATTATCTAATGATTGATAACTTGCTATAAAAATATTCTTGAAAGGATTTTTAGTTTCTGCTTAATTAATTCGGATTCTTCCAGAGGTTATAATAAAAAAAAATTACGCTATGGTTTCATAATAAGAGGGTGACCGACGTAGATTGCGTAAGTGGTGTAGTAAACAAATAAAACAAAATTGTGTTATTTCGAGGATCAAAATATAATTAAAGATATAAAAAACATAGACTTTAGTACGGCGTGTAAAAATACACTACTTAAAATTTATATTATGGGTAGGATTCATTAAAAATAAATGTCTAGCTTAATACAGTCCGACAAGGATTAAAGCTGTGTTCCAAAATGTGCGAAAATCGTTTTTGACAATCTAATTTCTACTATCTGTTTTTATATTATGTAGAAGCACCGTAATTATATTACCAAAGAGCTATTTTCGCATGTTAAGAGTTTATTACATAACAATACATTCCTATAGATCTGTCCACAAACTGATATTTCTTTAATACCACCATTAACAGTTCATTAATAGTTCTTTTTATCACCTTGTTCAAAAGCCTTGTCGAACTATATGTATAACAAAGATATAAAATATGAACGAATTTCGTATATGAAATGTATTTATAAAAATATAATAGGTAACTTAAATAAAGTTTGAACTAATAGTAACCGAGTTATATTCAATATACAAACATCATTAAAGGCTATATTTGATTTGAACCAATGACAGGTTACAAAATCAATAACAAACAATGGACAAACCCATGAGATAACATCCTCTATTTGTTGAATAATTTTATAAATGCCTTCAATTATAACAAGTTCTTAAATAATTAAGTAAACATGTAACATAATAATTAAGCTATACTTATATCTAAATTTGAAATTTCTACAGCCGAAACATAAGAAGCGATAGTGATTCCTCAGTATGAATAATAAATTGAAAGAACGGAAGATTTTGGGAAGAATTAAAAAAAGGTACTTAAACGTGTTCAAAAGCGAAAACAAAGTGACTCCAACAATTGCAGCGTCAGCTAAGGTCTGGTGACCTTACCAAGTAATAACCTTAATTGCTTCTAAATTAAAAGCAATATTAATAATAAATCTTGAGAATACATACAAGATAAAACATATTATATATGTGAATATTTACTGAATGGATAATCAAATATATTTGTAATTGTACTAAAACTAAAGTTTATCCAATGGCGCTATGAAGGCTTTAGAGAAATAATATTTGGTGGGCTTCAACAAAGTATCGTATAAAGTGACTATCAGAAAAAAGTATTCCAAAAAGTAAGTACCTAACGCAACGAACGCTGTCGACCAATATTACTCTTTCTTAACTTTGCATTAACTCTGTAATCAATATCAATATTTATCCAACCATATTCTGCTCATGATTTTGAGGTAACTGACGTAAAATGTTAGGATTTTTTTATGAAAACACCAATTTTTAAGCTTTCAATTTTAGCAAATTTGTATGAAAATTTTTGGCAAAAACTCGTAAAAAGATTTAATGTACTCGTACTTTAATGTTAATATTGATTAACTCAGAATCATGAACAGAATCCATGATATTTGGCTTTTCGAATTGATCAATTACACCTTATAGATAGATATAGTTTTTAGGATTAATAGATATATCTATTAATTATCCGAAAAAACTTGATGTCGCTTCACAATTCAATTCACACTAAGACAGGTAAACCGCAGTTGGTAACATTTTAAACATACTCTTAGTACGTATACAGAATTAAACAATGTATTTCGAAGAGTGAAACCACGAATGGATCCGTTTATAATTACAATCAGTAAGACAATATTACGTATTTTCTGTAATTCTTTTTTTTTTTTCAATTTATCTAAACGTTTTCTACATATGTATTTACTAAATACCAAGAAAATATTTTTTTTTAAATACATAATAGGTGAATTCGTGATTTCAGTCTTCATGAATAAATATGTTACACCTGCATATATTTATACTAGCTATTATCTAATCTGTAATAGCTAGTAGCTTTCTACTAGCTCGCCAAGGCTGCTGAAGGTAAGACGTCTCTTCCATCGCTGCGGAAAACCCGATGGTTCGCTGCCCCACAAGGTGAAAGAGAAGGCCGACCTCTTAGGTTATCATCTATGACTCAAACTCGACTCTGGATGATGGAGGTGCTACACCGCCGTCGATCACGCGATGTGAAAGCTCTATGCCAGAAATTTGTTTCACCCAGCGTGAAGTCCGGCGAGGTCTTACAACTCTCGATGGCCGAAAGTCGAGGGGGTCAGATGGTATTCCCGCAATAGTGCTCAAATATTGCGCTCCTGAGTTGTATCCGGTGCTTATGCGATTCCTTAGACTGTCATACTCCACGAAACGCTTAGCGTCAGCATGGAAGGTAGTTCACGTCCATTCTTTACCTAAAAAGGGTGACCGTACCAACCCAGCCAACTACCAGCCCAATAGCGATTACGCTCCTCTCCAAGGTGAAGGAGCGTGATAAACACACAGCTGCTTGGGTACCTAAGAGGATCACCAGCTGATTAGCGACCGCCAATATGGGTTTCGATAGTTCGGCTGGTGATCTTAAGCGTATTTACACACCGTTGGGCAGATGCTGTCGAGAGTAGAGACGATGCTCTAGCTGTCAGTCTAGACATCGCCAAAGCTTTCGACCGGGTATGGTACATAGCGCTATTTTCTAAGTTATCGTCTTTCGGGTTACCTGACTGGATGGAGTATCAAAGTCGTTATCGACGATAGCTGCTGCAACACCATGTCTATTAATGCTAGCATTCCACAAGGCTCCGTGCTATCCCCAACTCTGTTCCTTCTGCATATCAACGATCTATTGCAAATTGGTAACTTATGCTATGCAGATGACAGCATTGGGGATGCCATGTATAGGGAATGCGCCAACATCTCTGGGGTCGAAGTGGAAAAGAGTCGTGTTAGATTTCGGGTTCTCTGAATGTGGTTGATTTCAACCTCAGTAAGACAAGTGTGCCGCCTTTGCCGCTAAAAAGCCCCTTTTGTCGTAGTGACTAGCTTTCACAGCATGGGGTTAAGATCTTGGAGAGTATCGGGATTCTTGGTGTCGACATTTCCAACAGAATCGAATTTAGAAGTCATCTGGAAAACAAAGCCAAAATGGCCTCCAGAAAGGTCGGTATGCTAAACAGAGTAAAGCGGTATTTCACCCCGGTGTAACGTTTGACGCTCTACAAAGCTCAGGTCCGACCCCATATGGAATACTGCTCATATCTCTAGGCCGGTGCACCGAAGTATCAGTTGGATCCATTGACTCCATCCAACGACGCGCTGTACGAATTGTTGACAATCCCACTCTCTCGGGAAACGGTCTGCAAGGATTCAGCGTCCGCAGAGACGTTGTGTTCCCCTGCGTGTTCTATCGCCTGTATAACGGGAAATGCTCCAAAGTACGGCCTAAAAATTGTTTTTGCCGCGAACCCATAGGTTGTGGAACGAAATGCCTCGACAGGTCTTCCCCTTATGCTAAGACATGGGGTTCTTCAAAAAATCTGTGAAAGCTGTGTGGGGTCCCCCAAGTATTGCAAGTGTCCAAGGGCGGCGATAGCTATTTACCATCATGTGGAGCGCTTGCTCGTCTGCTTCCTATAATATAAAAAAAAATACTAATGTTAAAGGACCTAGAGTACTTCGCGGCCACGATCACGACCAATAGGATCACCGACCACTTGATGTATTCATAATGAACTGTGATTTCAAAATATTTTTAACTATGTTGGTGTGCAGATACAAATAACAATGTTAAAGTAGGGGTCCCTCGGTGCGTATGAACGCAACGTATACGCGTTTTGCAAGCACAACGTGCATACACCGCGTTTGCATGTTTTCTTGGATGCGTTTAAACAGATTATAATCATTAGCCGTCTTATGTTGTTCAAGTGAAACAGACAGGAATTCTGTTAATTTAATTGAAGCTGAAGAAGATATTAAGTTGATTTTATGTTATTTAGTAACGAAATCGTATTTTCAATATATTTTTCTTCATAATCACGTTTTTATAGTCTTTATAATTTATATATTAAACAAAAATATATTGTTTTTAAACCGTTTCTATTAAGATTAAGTCTTGTTCCTTTGAAAATTTTAATAAATTTATTGGCATTGTGATTTATGCAAAAATACACCCCACGCACTGATAAACGTCCAACGGTTAAACGCAAAAGTTGCTCACTGAGCAAGCGCACGCGCTTATACGTTACGCTTTGTGCAGAAACGCACCAGACAACCTAGGACCTAGGTAATATGTTTTCAATATATTCAACCATAGTGATTAAATGTTGCGTCGTTTATAGGATGCGTTCATACGCACCGAGGAACCATAGGGGTATCTTATGATGATTTCGTTCGTATGTTTTAATGCTAAGTGAACTATTTTTGAGTGTTTTTGTCTTTTTGATTAATTATGTTAATCACCTATTATTAGAGACTAGACGAGTTATAATTGGATGTTAACACTGTTTTTGTTTCGTGAGTAGTTTGGACGTTAACATTTTTAAGCACAGCTACCGCACCGCGTTCATATATTTTTGACGAACGTTATTATTTTTGTGGATGTGACTGTACAGCCAGTTGGCCATTGCGCCCAAGTTTACAGTGTCAGTATCGCATTTTACAGTTGTCATGCGGCCACGGGTCGTGGTCGTGGTCACACAGTACGCGAGGTCCCTTGATATTTAGTGAGTTAACCGAACAGGTATGAACAAACCACAAATTCATATGTTAGAGGTAACACAGTTATTTAACTTCTTCAGCTATGATACATAAAGTAGATTAATCTTAATCAATATGTGTAGACGGTAGGACAATAAGGTCAAGCACTATTTCCGTTAGATTAAAACCTAATTTACATTATTAGAGTAAACGGTACCAATAACTAAGACGAGTATTCACTATCGCGGTTAATTTAGCTACTACTAATGTAAACACGATTAGTAGAATAGAATTAGAAGTCTACAGAAAATAGCATTGCTCTCGTTTAGTCTAGTATATACAATAACTTTTGCCATACTCTCCCAAAACTAGAAGAGTTATTTGGAGGAAAAGTATATTATTAGTACTGTACCGCTTATTCTACTAATAGACAGGATGTAACGAAACTTTTCAAGTTCCCTACATCATGGACACAGTGTATAATGAATTATTTGTTATTATAATAATATAACAATGAATGACAATAAATAATTTTGTACATATAGTTATAAAAATATATCGACATATTTATTTGTAGCCACAAGCACACACTTGTAGCAATCTCACAGCACATTTAAGGACATAATTTATAATTACTGTTTATCTACTTTATAAACATACGTGTTATGGTACTGCCCTCCTACGAAAAAAATACTGTGTGGATACAGTATTTATGTGGATCATGTAAAAGTGACGTCATCAGTCCAATGTAGTATAACGTAGCGTTAATTGGTCAATCGACGAACACTCGTAAATGGCCAATAGAACAAAATGACGTAACGGATATTGATAAAATCACTTTTTTCTTAACTTGTACAAATTAATTAATATATTAGTAACATTTTTAACGAATGTAACGATATATTCGGAAATTTTCAATATACAGAATAAACAAGGGCTATTCGTTTTGTTTTATCCGAAACTCCAAGTTTCTGTAGTATGATTTTGAATTGTGACAGGTTTACCAAAATTTTAGCACTTTTTCTCGAATGTCACCAAAATGCACTTATGCTTTTTTTCCAAGGAGAGCAATATTACGTTCATCTGAAATATTGAGCTCAAACAGGTATCCAAGAATATGCGTACATAACAGGGTAGGTAGTTGGCGGTACTTCAAATTATTTTAAAGCGTATTTGACAAATAGAGAAGAAAACAAATCCATTTAAAAATATTTTTTCAAATTCAATAGATAATGAGGTAGATGGGAGGTTGAAAATATTTGAGGTGGCTGTAATGATACTATGGTTCGGTTATTATAGGAAGAGCTTTGATTATAGGAACAGCTGACATAATCTTTAACATGTAGTAAAAATCGTTTTACAACTCGATAGTCCTTTAAGAATATTTCTTTTTGTATTTTATTGTGTTATGTTATGAGTGCTCTGATATGACTTAAGAAAGAAAAGGTATTTAAATAAAATGCAGAACTATCAGTGCTCTTCTTATGATAACTGGACCATACTGATAATGACGTTCTTAACACACTAGTGCGGTAATTTTCTATCTTGTGGCTTCTAAGCTCTATAACTGACATTTTTTTAAAATATTTCGATTTTGTTTTTACGAATTTATTTCTAAGATCCTAAGTTCTTTAATTATAAAATTAATTAAAATGAGTATAATACCCTATTCTGTTTGTGATATTGTATAAATAATACATTTATTACATTCAATATTACAAAATTTCATATGTTAAAATATGGTTGAGATGAACACATTCAAACAATTAAAATTCTAAGAGATTAATAACGATAATTAAAGCATTGACCAACCGAGGGTTCGCATTATTACAAACTTTATTTGCGTTCGTAAACCGCTTATTACGGCGATTTTAAAGTTCATTTTCGTAACTGTAACTAAATGAATAGGTTTGTTCTACGTTATAAGTTCGTATTTGTGCGAACACTTGTTTAACCGATACTTTAGCATACACAATACACATAGCGTATGAAACAGCAGTAATTATTCACAATTGCGAATATTGAATAATTGAGTATATATAAATTAATTAGTGTTAGTATGAACACACATTTTTAATTTCAATCGACAAATAAGTCATAATATTTCTATCATTGGATAGTGTAGTGTTTACAATATACTGGTGTTCAAATTATATGTATTTAAGTGTAGCATTTAAATATAAGCAGGTATTACTACTTACTTATATAACAGTGTTTAAATGTTACGAATAAAAAATAAGTTAAATTTAAATAAGCTCGAGTCGGCTTTCAATCTGTTTTCCTATAATAATCGAAGCTTAAAATTAAAATTATCCCTACTAGTAGAATACATAAAGGTGTAACCGAACCTTTTCTTGTAAAAAAGGATTTGCCATTTTTAAAAACATTGTCTGTCATGTGTCACTCTCGTGCGAATGAGCACACGTTATTTCGCATATATACGTGT
Organism: Sesia apiformis; assembly: GCA_914767545.1. NCBI lineage: Eukaryota > Metazoa > Arthropoda > Insecta > Lepidoptera > Sesiidae > Sesia > Sesia apiformis. The sequence goes on from OU611958.1 coordinate 8,584,399, forward strand.
GTATAGTAATATTTGAAATATACAAACAGTGTATGTACAATAGGCACCTCTACACATTTTCTGCCCATTTCATTGCTCACCTATCGCTCTCCAAGGTTTGCAAATATCCTAAGTACGCTTTTTTGCGTTTTTTATGTATTTTTTATATTATTTGTGTATAATACAATACAAATGTTTTGAGTTATTATAAAATATTTACTGATTGATATTTTAACAGAAAAACACGTAATATTATAGGTCATTTAATACAGAATTATGACCAGGATCCATGATTAAAGGCTTCGGGAAACGTTCGATTATACTCTGTATGTGTAACATAAATCATAGTTATACAGTCACAATATTTAATTGTTGGGCCACTATCTTTTATTCTTAATTTGGCGGTATTGATGGAGAGAGCTATTACTCGGAGTTTCTTTGCTGGATAAAATTCGTAACGAGGAGATTAGCCAAAGAACTAAGTTTGCACGACATAGTTCGAACTGGAGTGGAGTGGCAGTGGGCGGGCTATATATGTCGCAGGACCGATAACCGATGGGGAGACGAGTCCTCGAAAGAAGACCACGTACCGGGAAACGTAGTGTGGGACGCCCTTCGGCTAGGTGGTACTATCGACTGTTGGCGAAGAAAGTCGCCGGTAGTGGCTGGATGAAATGAGCGTGTGTCGTGGCGTTCCTTACGAGATGCCTATATCCAGCAGTAGAGAGACACGGGCTGATGGTGTGGTATGCGGTGTGGTAAACAAACATCGACACTATATCACGCCACAGTGGTACGTGTCAAACATAAACAGTATTATAATTAAGATTAAAGGATAGTGGCTCAACATGTATTCTTGTAACCGCATATTTATCTTTTATTTTTTTGGAACTCTCACTCTCTCTAGTAAAGTATTTAACTGTACACTTTTGCTCATAAGCATCAGACAATGGAGTTCTTTTATATTTAATAGCAGCTAGACTCTATCAAAAGATACAATATTATATTTATATTAAAATAATGTCCTCACAATAAAGGTGAACGTCTCCACTAAAATTTGCGTAATAGTATTACAAGAAATGGAACAAGAGATTCTATCATTACAAAAAATATTTATTATATACTTCTTTTACAAAAATAACATATAACTACAATTTATATTATTATTGTCAAGAAATGTAAGTTACAATTTCGAGAAATATAATATTTTATATTACTATTATGTTAATTAGTAAGTTGGCAGCATTTTTTTAAAATTCATACAACAAATAATAGAATTAAATAAATACATGTTATCTGTTAAAATATAATGCTACGTTAGGAACTCATAAAGTCAATAAATTCGACGACATTGCAAGACAGATAAAATAAAAATGCATTAAAACTTAAACTAGAATATAGTAGGTATGTAACAAAAGGATCTTATTGTAAAGGACCACCAATTTATCATTACCAAAATATGGAAACAAACTGTTTCAATTAACGGGTTAAGCCCTTTACGTCGAAACTCTACGCCAAACGACAATAACATTTCGCTTACATTTCTAACCCACATTACATTTCTTAAATAACGTTTTACGTATATAGGTAACACTACATCACAATCGATTCCTTTACAATCGTTGAACCTATTAGTACAATCAGCACCACACACAATTGATAAAATCCAATATTTTCAATACAGAGTGTTAGGTACCTATAAATTATAGCCAATTTAAAATTTTGTCCAACAATTCGCAATTCGGAAGAGATCCAACAATTCGCTGCTAAAACTGCTCTACAATATCTGTAGGTCATTGGTAGCGAACTATTGGTATTGGTAGCAATTGGTAGCGAAGAGTGACGGTCACAGATGAGCAAAGTCGCGCTGATACGAGACTGTAATCACTCGTAAAGTCACTAATCCTCAATAATAATATATTCCTATCGAATTCCCTAAAACTATATTTATATTCTAACAACAACAAAAACGTCTACTTAAGTACCTAACACCCTGTATGTGATACATGTAACAATAAGTTATGAAAAACCATATTTGAAATTATATCATCCTCATGTCAACCCAAAATGGGACTAGTTGTGTTTTTCATTATCTAAATATATAACGCAATATGATCAATACTTTTGTTTCTTGATATGCTTTTAAAATCGTTTATATATTTACAAAAATCCATTTTACGATTTGTATTACATTTGTACAGCGATCCATATTAGTTTTTACCCATAGTAGATACATAATTCTTATAATTGACAAATTTACCTGTACTTTGACGATTTCCTTCTCCATTATTGTCCTGTTGTACTAAGTGTTATAACGATGACTGCTGGTGAGCATCTCCATTCAGCAAAAGAGCCGGTGCTTTCTCTGAAAAATGATGAAATTCACAATAAATTATACTGCTACGTTTTTTTAAAGAAAGAATTTGGCAGACGTCCAGACAGTCCCACTGGTGGTAAGTGGATACTGTCGCCCTGCGGACATCCGCGATACATCAGTCATATCTATTATGACCTCCTAAGAAAAAAATAAATTATTAACTTTTTAACAAAGCGTAAGTAATATTACATTCGAAAATTAAAAATAAACTATGAGAACAAGCAATGGTTATTCTTTTTGCTTTATCCAAAACTTATAGTTCCTAGCTTCATTTTAAATTACTAATTTACCAAAAAAAAGTATTATTCCTGAAATTCATCAAAATGCACTGGTACCTGGTAAGGATGACATTATTATATTCGAATACTCTCCATTCGATGGGATAGGATAAAGTGCGATGAGATGAGAAATAGGCTCTGGCATATCTCACTCAATACCGAAACACATACGTACATTGCGGGAATAGAGCCAGCCCAGTTTACTATCAAAATATCCATACTTATAATTAGTTATTATGTCATAAATACAGTAACGAACATTATAAAAGTAAGGGCCTTTTTCAACACCTCCTGATAAAGTTAACAATAACTGATAACTGTTAACAATATGTAGGATAAATTATCTGCCAATAAAATCTAGCTGGTTACTGACTTTCTGATACCTTCTGGTAAAGTATCAGGAGGTAGCGACAAAGACTCCAATAATTATAAATACTGCTACAACTTACCAAAATCATTGGGAGTTATGACATGCCCATTCGTATTATTTCCTAACTGTTGTCTGTCATCTCGTCGCTGCAGACGAATCGCGAACATTAGCGTAGCTCCCACAAGTGGAGAAATACCAGCAAGGACGAAAGGCAACGTATAAGACTGGTAAATGCTGACCAGATATCCAGCGACAGGGGGCCCTATGGAGAGAGGCGCCGCGGCCATTCCTAACATGCACCCTATCGCCTGCGCCGCACAAGCCCCGCCACACAGCTCTATTGCAATAGGTCCAATCAACGCGATAAAAGCGCCATCGAATAAACCCATGCCTAGAGAAATCGTCACCAACAACGCAAAAGAGCTTACGAACGGCAGAACAATAGTAAGCGTACCGATCACATAAAATGAAATTTGCTGTAAAAGAATTCTGTCTATGCCTGGCTTATCGGCTAGGTAGCCGAAAACCAATCTTCCAATGCCAGAAGTAACCGCTAGACATTGTATTGGTAGATATGAATTTTGACCCGCAAAATTACGCTCGATGAAATTGCCGATGTGAACATACGGGACGAAGTATCCAAACAAAGCGACAGGCATCGACAGCGCCCATAATCTATATTTCTTAATCTTCCAAATTCGGATGTCTATGATAGATTTTATTATTGACTTGAAACTTTTATCTTCCCTAAGTGGTTTGTCTAAAACCACTAATGGGATAGGCTTAAATAAAAGCCCGCATAGGGCGATGCCAAATGTGAAAATCGCCATAACTCTATACATCCAATCCAATCCGTAATTGTCTATCATATAATGCATAAGAGGAGGCATGATGACAGTGAAAATAGAGCTACCGATGGTGACTATGCCATTCACCAAACCTAAATGTTTTTTGAAATAATGCCCGAGTATAGCTAAAGAGGGGGTGTAGGCGAGCGAAGCGCCTAGACCATACATAATGCCATATGTGAAGCAGAGTGCGTCCACGTATTTGACGACAAAGGATGATATGAGCAGACCCGCAGTGGCGATGGTACCGCCGAGGACCGCTGTGAGCCGTATTCCCAGCAATCCTGTCAGCACTCCCGACAGCGGCGACAAGAAGAACGTGGTCCCCATCGTCAGTGCACCGGCCAAAGCTGAAATAAGAACAATGCAGACTGCGTGATATCATCAAATTAACATTACAATTCATTATTCATTAGAATTACGTTATACGTATAATAATAGTTCACCTGAAATGTGAATTTAAACTCTGAAGCAATATTTTTATAAATACATATATATAAATAATACTTAAATCACACAGACAAAACGTCTGATGAAAGTAGGTCGTAATGATTCATATCCTGAAAATAAAAGTAGTGTGGGTAGTTTTACACTTTTAGGTAATGGGTATTGTTGCAAGTCAATTTGTTACAGGCAGTTAAAGTAGACAAGTGACACACAATGTCTCGTAATCTACAATAATCGGGTCACTCGCACACACGCGTGTAAACTATCTTTAAACTGTTTTATCAAACCAGCGTTAAACTCGCGTAAGCCCTTTGTTACATAAGTGAATTACTGATTAGCATACTTTAATTTACTTCATTTCTTATGTAGCGCAACTGATCCAGATTTATTGGGGTAAACATAATATGTATTATCAACATATTTTTGTAATGAACCCGGCACGTGTACTGAACATGTGCAAAACGCACTCGACTAGGCTAAGCGACAACCGCATAGTTAGTGCGTCGATAGATTCCATGCTACCAATTTCATGAGCTCAATAGAATGAATTGGATGCTATGAAGTGGCCTTCGCAGCGGGCGCCGCCGTGACGCCGCAAGTGCGTCGTGTACGAATTGGCCATAAGCCACACATGAGCACTTTAATGTTATAGTAATATGGGCTTTAATGCATCGATTTTGAGAAGCTCAGCTTGATGAGTCGACTGTACCTACACACCCAGCGCCAGACAGCAAGTTAATTGAATGCTTCGTTAGTTAGTAAAAAACGGAACGTGCAATTTCATAATCAAGTGTATGTCACCTAAATCTGATCTTGCGCAATTGATATAAACGTGCATAGAACGGATTCGACCGTATGCAATAGTAACTTATGCCTTATCTTACGGTTGTTTATTGCTTAATTCTTGCGGTCGTAGTGGTCTTACACACCTAGTACAGTACATAATTGGGACGTTATATGAGCAGAGAGACCTTTTTGACGACATGAATTTATTGACTTTGGTTAACTCAAAATATCTTTTATTCAATATCTGAGAAACTGGACCCACAATAAAGCTCCATTTCTCAGAATTGATTTTTACTTATCGAACATTGTATGTTAAACTTACATAGACTTAAATAAGGAAAAATCGTATATGATTAGTTGATTACTGAAGTTTTAGGTAACAAGTTATCACTGTCGTATGGACAATGCATATACAAATTACTGGGTCATCTAAACGAATTCACAGAACACACCGACAAGACGCCCACATTTAGCAGGAAAGGCTGAAATTGCTTATTACGAGGATTGGTTAATTTGCGCATTATTTTTTCCATGAATTGCTTTGTATTGTTAATGAATTATCATTTGGACAGGACTAGACTGTAATGTTGTCGTTTTATTACATCACTTTCTTTCAGTCACGATTTCGCCCATGTGGGGAACCGAATTTTTTATAAAATATTCAAATGACTACAGCTTTATTGTTAAGTACTATTTAACATTCTTTTTTGTAATATTGTCGTGTTATTACGTCATTCTGTTGTTGGTCGCAGTTTCGATAGAACTTTACACACTACTGCTTAGTTCCGTACTGGCATAGCGGAATTATAATATAGGTGCAGCAGGTGTTAGGCACAAAATGGAAATTAAGCTACAAAATAGCCTCGCCGAAAATCATTTAGTAGTAATTTCGTGAAGACAGACTAAAATTCTAAATTCTATGCATAGGTATGCATGTTCTATGCATAGCCTCAACCCCTTACTAAATTTTCTAAAATATTCAAGGATTGTGGAGACATTCAGTAGTAACGTGTCCGCGACTTCATTCGCGTTGACTTTAGTGTGTTAATACATCTAACCTTAATATGGACCTAATGGTCCATTGTATTCCTACCCCATTCCGTAATTTCACCTTCGTCATTCCATCTCCATTTCGCAAGGTGTTACTCCATTCCGTAATTTCACCTTCGTCATTCCATCTCCATTTAGCAAGGTGTTACCCCATTCCCGTAATGGGATGGGACCTTATCCCAGATCTCATATTCCCACAAACCCCATTCACGTGGTCTTTATAATGATTCCCGGAGAAATTTATAACGGAGCCAGTTTAAAAAAACGATTATATAAGGTCGGGGAAAAAGTTTCTTCGTATTTTATATACAAATTCAAGACAAGTTTTGTTAGTTTAATTACATTTAATTATAATATAATATGTGAAGTTTTGTTCTATAACTTGTTGCCATCTCGTAGGTAGTGACATAATCCCGTTGCTGTAGAAATTTTGTGATTTTTGGTCAAAAAATTGCGACAAGTAGTTTTGACAGTTCTCTCTTGCTGTTAACCTTATACTACCTAAATAATTCTGAAGAGACCGAAACAAGTGGAAATCTGAGGGCGCAAGGTCGGGGCTGTATGGTGGGTGCATCAACACTTCCCAACCAAGCTCTCTCAATTTGGCCAAAGATGTGTGTGGTCTGGCGTTATCACGATGAAAGACTACACCCTTTCTGTTGATCAATTCCGGGCGTATTTTCTCAATTTCTTGCTTTAGTCTCATCAGCTGTTGGCAGTAGAGATCCGAATCGACGGTTTTGCCCCCCACAGTCTGTGGAGCTTGGCCGCACTTAGACCATGATCTTTTCCGCACGTTCTTGTCGTAAATGATCCACTTCTCATCACCAGTGATCAATCTTTTCAAAAATGGTTCGGTTTCATTGCGTTTTAATAAAGAATCGCAAACGATTACACGGTTCATTAGGTTTCTTTCAGTGAGCTCGTGTGGTATCCAAATATCGAGTTTTTTTGTGAATCCAGACTTTTTCAAATGAGTCAAAACTATTTTGTGATCAATGCCCAGATCATCAGCAATGTCGTAACTACTTATATGCCGATCTTGCTGCACTTTTTCACAAATGGCATAAATTTTATCGGTAACAGGGCGACCGGAGCGAACTGCATCTTTAACATTAAGATTTCCTGACTGAAAACGCTTAAACCAACTTTGTGATACTCTTACTGACACTGCATTAGGTCCATAAACGGCACAAATTTTTTTCGCGGTTTGTGTCGCATTTTTCCCTTTTTTGTAAAACTTTAAAATAAAAATAAAACTAAATAATAATAAAACTTTAAAATGTATCGAATTTCTTCGTTAGAATCACTAATTTTCTTGGACAAAAAAACAATTGAAAAATGGCGGGAAATAGTTTTTTATTTCTTTTTTTTAAGTGTTACCTTTTTAATGGTATCATAACCAGCCAGGTACAAATAGTTCAATCAAAGATATTGGATCACAACTTCATACATACAAAATACGAAAAGACTTTCTCCCCGACCTATTATGTTAATCCAGGACATAAACAATCACTATACATAGCTAATTGAATCAGCATAATGAAGCTCATAGAGTCGGTCCTACGCCGATTATGTTCATATTTGTCGCAAGCAAAAGTGATAGATAACCGATAGGGTAGACGACTCCTCGAATGGCGGCCACCGGGAAGCGCAATGTGAGGCGCCTTCTAACCAGGTAGACAGGCAACGAAGTTCGCGGATGGTGGCTAGATGAGAAGAGTCGAAGATCATGTGTGGTGGAAGAGGCCTATAACCAGCAGTGGAGGCTTATGGTATGGTTTCATTTTCCACTAAGTTTCATTAAAATCCAAACATTGATTTTTATGTGAACACCGATATTACACGCGCGCTATCTATGATTATAAGCTATAGGTATGAGAAGTTTCATTAAAATCCGTTCATTAGTTTTTGCATAATGCGCGTCTGAATACTCTACATACATACTCTAGTCTGAATTCAAGTATCTGGATGCCAGTGACGTAGGTACATTGGTTTTGATAAACGATAAATGGTAGTTAGTGACCATGCATAAAATATTAGGGGTTAAAGTATGAAATTGCCGATTTGTACTGAAAAATTAAAACTCGTTTTTTTCTATAATGTAACATATTTATTTAATCAAAATATTTACCCTCATTATCTATACATTGTTGCCATCTAATCGGAAGTTCATTTATGCCTTTGCGATAGAACTCTGGGTATGTAGATTCGACAAACTGTGTGAAAGCATTTTGTACTGCCTCTTGGGAAGAAAATTTTTTACTACGTAGAAAATTGTCCAAATCACGAAAAAAATGGTAGTCCGTTGGAGCAAGGTCTGGCGAGTACGGAAGATGACGTATGGTTTCTAACTGCAGCTCCTGTAGAGTTACAACGGTTTCTCGTGCAGTGTGAGGTCTTGCGTTATCAATTATCATAGAGCAATAATGGTGAAGATCGATTCACGAGTCGGGGCTGTTTCACTGCTAGTTTCGCCATCATTGTTCGAAGTTCGGCACAGTAAACATCTGCTGTTATTGCTTGACCAGACCTGAGAAAGCTATAGTGAATAACACCATGAATAGACCACCAAACAGTTACCATTACCTTTTTATTGGTAAGCTTTGCCTTAAGGCACTGTTGCGGCGTTTGACCTGGGGTCAGCCATTGCATTTTTCGCTTTCGGTTATCGTAAAGAATCCACTTTTCGTCACATGTCACAATTCGATCCAATATTCCTTCATTTCTGTACCGATTCAACAAGGCAACGCAAGTTTCAACACGCGTTTCTTTCTGCAGATCAGTCAAATCATGAGGCACATATTTTTCATATTTTTTTATCTTATTGATTTGATGCAAATGAGTCAATATTGTAGGTAAGGTAACGTTAAACCATGCCGCTAATTCCTGGGTAGTTTGACTCTGATCGGCTTCCACCATCTCCTTCAATTCAGTTAAGCGCTGCTTATGAGATGTACGCCCTTACTAGGTGCATATTATTTTTTATATACTAATCTCTCTTTGTCTGGATTTACCTGAAGGATTCGGTAGTACAACATACATACATATTTTCCCACAATTATCATATTTTCTTAACTAAATACTGGATTGATTTTGAAAATATAAAAGTGAAAAAATTGCAATAAAATCTGTTTACCCAAACAGACAGATAGATATTTATATATGCCTTTTATATATCTAGAAATAACAGAGAATTTTAATTATCAAAAATGTTTATACTATTTTCTTATATTGCATTCCTCCACCCCTATTGGTCAGGGTTTGCCATATATTCCATCCTGGATCCCTCAAAAAAGGAAGGTTCGACTCACCAAATTTATTCACCTACAACTTCATTGACTACTATTGTTGTGTGTACAGTTGCTTCTATATTCGCGGGACCTTCAGGAAGTCAAAAAAACTTCTGCATTTCTGAAGGGAGCTGGGATGGCTGGTGTAGCCGCAATTATCAAACATCCATTACTGGGAGTGAACAAACACGCACAACGTACGCCGGCTCCGACTAAGTGCGGAAACCTACCAATTCAAGATGAAGTGTACGGTTGCTTATTCTGTAATATTATTATTATTGAGTAATAGGTAACTAAATAGTATTATTGCTGACATGCCGTATATCTTGTGTTTGCCAGTATCTCTTCCCTTGAAACTATTTGTCACGTCTATTTTTGAAACTATTCAATGATTTTTGTGGTCACTTATCATTATTACATATGTCCAGAACTTTGTTACTGAGGATATTATGGCCTGCTTTTGCCTTGGCTAGTGTTTTGTCTAATTTTAGATTATTGCTGTGTTTTAACTGTTTATGTACTTACATGTAAGTATTTATTTTTAATTTGAGCATGTCACAATACATAGTTAAACTTTTAGCAATCACATTGGTTCCAGTTTCTTAAAGATAGCCATAAAAACAAAAATTATATTATTAGGGCCTTATCTATGAAAAATTGCTATTTGTTCATAGTGGCCACTTTGCGTTTGGCTTGGCATTTCAAATTGAAATTAATTTCAATTTAAAGCGAAGACATTCTTTTTAAAATCCGTTATTCATTTGCTTTTCCGTCGAACGACTTTTTACTAAGATATCGTTGTGTTTGCGACACTGGAAAAGTTAAAAATTCTAGTGATTTTCGAATATGAGTTCCGTCGTGGCAGCAACGCAGCACAGACGGCACGCAATATCAACGATATATACGGACCAAACACAGCAAACGAACGCACGGTGCGTTTTTGGTTTGATCGTTTCCGTTCTGGAAAATTCGACCTCAAGAACAAGCCCGTGGAGGACCGGAGACTAATGTCAATAATAACGAATTGGAAGCAATAGTGGAAGCGGATTCATCTCAAACCACGTCTAAGGTAGCAGCAGCCTTTGGCGTAAATGACAAAACGATATCGATTCATTTGCGTCAAATCGGAAAAGTGAAGAAGGTCGGAAAGTGGGTACCGTATGAGCTTAATGAAAATCAGCTGCAAACACGAGTCGAAGTTGCCTTACTTTGCTGAACCGGCACAAATATGAAGGGTTTTGAATCATATTGTCAGTTGTGATGAGAAGTGGATCCTGTATGATAATCGTAAACGTTCATCACAGTGATTGAACACAGGAGACACAGCCAAACAATGTCCCAAACACAAACTTACTCAAAAGCAGCTCATGGTGACTGTATGATGGTCCTGTGCCGGTATTATCCACTACCGCTTCTTGAGATCTGGCACAATTAATGCAGATGTGTACTGTGAAGAACTGCAAACGATGACGGACAAGCTCGCCATCAAACAACCGATTCTGGTCAATCGCTCTATGATAACGCTCGTACACACACTGCGCGACAGACAATCTCAAAGTTACAGGAGATTCGACTGGAAACTCTCTATCACCCACCGTACTCACCAGACCTTGCCCCTACTGATTACCATTTTTTTTTTTGGAATATCGTTAACTTTTTACGGGGAAAAGCGATGAGGTGGTGAAAAACGCTTTCAGATAATTCATCGATTGTCGTTCTATAGCAGAGGCATCAATCATAAAAATGGGATTAAAATTAAATCATTAATTAAACTTCCATTAAAATGGGAAAAATTATTGATAATAATGGACAATATTTCGATTAATTAGATGTAAAATTTTTATTAAAAAAATCTCTTGAATTTTTCCAAATAAAACGTTAATTTCATAGGTATGAGCTAATATATGAGTTTAGACTGTCAGGTTATTTAGTAGTGACAACATATTCTGCGTTTATGTGAGTTCAATTTCAATATCATAAAGTGACTTAAACTTGTTAGTTTGACGGAGCATTTTAGCTCCTTATTGTTCATTCGTTGATTATTAAACTTGTTAGTTTGACGGAGCATTCTAGCTCCTTATTGTTCATTCGTTGATTATTAAACTTGTTAGTTTCACGGAGCATTCTAGCTCCTTATTGTTTATTCATTGATTATTAAACTTGTTAGTTTGACAGAACATTCTAGTTCCTTATTGTTCATTTGTTGATTATTAAACTTGTTAGTTTGACAGAGCATTCTAGCTTCTTCTTTTTCATTTGTTGATTATTACCACCTTATCTTATTCACAATACAAATAGTCAAATTTTATATATTTTTTTTTCGGAATGGCTAACTTCTTGTGGCCCTAATGGCCTTTCAAGAGTCATCGGATATGTATAATTTAGGGCGAGCGCAGAAGGCGCTCTTCCAGGAGCAAAAAATGTGTAGCAACGAGCCTAAGGGCTCCCACACCGGGAAACCGGCGAAAGGAACGTACCTCGGAATAGGGCGTTGCTTTGCGAGGGTATCGTAGGATCGCGAGTAGGTGAGAAGCGCCCAGGCACATGTCGATACCTAGTAAAAGTGTTGTCTGAAGACAGGTGAGTGTTGACGGTATAGCGAGGGGGACGTCCAGTTGGCGGGGACGATATATATGTGTAGCCGGTAAATGTAGTGTAAGAACCGCATTGGCAGCAGTAATTGGGTCGTCGGGGTCGTCTAGGACGTGCCAAGGACGACGACAATGACGGTAACGGTGAGGAACATTCCTATCGGGGATATAAGTTAGGCTAGCAACTACTAGAGGGTTGGGATGGTGCGGAACTCTGTCGTAGTAGCGTCGGGCGGAGTTTTTCACGTATTTGGCGATGGAGGGAAGTTCCAAGTCCTTTTGGGGGTCGACATTGCGTGAGTACCATGGGGCAGCCACGGCCCCTATGCACTAATTTATTTTGGAGGGTTTATAACATTTTAATATTGGAGGAGACTGCGTGTGCAAAGACAACGTTGGCGAAGGTCATTATGAGACGTACGCAGGTTTTGTACAAGATCAGCTTATTTCTAAGTGACATTTTGCTCCAGTCAACAAGTCTTGTGTTAGGGAGCTAGATCGGTCTGTCGCCCTAATTTCTTAAATATAGGATGATGGTCAGAGTCCAACTCTGATAGGGTTTCTATCGAGTTTAGACGTAAGGCTATATTTTTAAAAAGGGCAATGTCTAGTAGGTCGTGTCTGTGTGTAATAGCATGAGGGTTGGTGTCATTGAAGCTATAACATAAAAATAATGTTATTTAATGAATCTATTTTTTAACCCTTCGCGTTTTGTACACACTTTATACTGTAAATTGGGTCTGAATGTGTATAACAAAGGTATTTGTTTATCTTTTATTTCTACTTTTCGGCATGGGTTACACCAGCTGTGGTCACAAGTTATCTGAAGAGGTGGGTAGTCCAGGATGGGAGCTGAGAGCAGTTTTGTTAACTACCCATATTTGAACTTCACATTTGGAAAGGCTGCGCCACACTACACTAACAATGTCCATGACATATTCATCAGTAAATTAATGCAAGGTTTAAATTTGTTAATCACTGGATTCTACGTCAACAACAGTTTAGATCCATCTTCCCAGTTGAAATTTTTATATTTTCTAATTTCAATTACTTCATGTACAATCCTGGGATAATAGTGATGTTCAGTGGAGAGGATTTTTGGAGTGCAGAGTTCTATCTAGTGATTAATTAATGATTAATCTGTCAAGGCCGTTACCATTCTGGGTGGACATGTGGCTATTAAAACTAGTGGATATTAAAATATAACTAGGTCTTATAATAAAATATAAATAGGTGTTATATTACAATTATTAACCAGTTTAAAAGGTATTTCATTATATTAAATTGATGATGTTTGTTGATTCTAAATCACTCTGTATAAGTTGGATTCAACAAAATGACTGAACTGATATAATATTACATACATTAAACAGAGCACAGTGATAGCCCTGTGTGCCCTCAAAGTGATTTAATATTATCATGTACATTACGCATTTAGGTTGTCGAGATAACGTTTTCACTATAATTTTCAATATATTCTTTATTATTCTACATTGTAAGTGGTGTATAATGTTCTAATTGATGATTTCATAAAAATATTTTTACTTTTAAATATTTTTATGAAATGACAAGTCTCGATGTAATTATGTAGAATTTTTTCATTATATTTTATAATGATACAATTGTACTAAACTGGTGAATGTTATTTGTTTGCTTTCACTTATTTGTGTGGTTTATGTGGAAAAGTTACAATCTCTAACACCATGAGTAAAAGAAATTTGAAGGCTTATTTTTCTTTATATTAGAATATTGTATTTCTGAATTGACATGGTTTACCCAACAAATTAATAATCAAGATATAGATACTTATATAATATAATAGTTTTTGTAACTGAATATAAAATCATTTAACTTACATGCAAGACTTTCTGAGTTCACAACTCCATCTTCTTTTAGTTGTTTTGTTAATTCCATGTATATGACACTGTAGGAGTTTATTAGGCCAAACAGTAAGCCGTTGGTCAAAAAGGATCCAATCATCACCAAATAAGCTCGTAGTCCCCCATCAGGTGGTTCCCTCGCGGACTCTTTAGAATTCACATTGCCATTTGTTCTATCGGAGGTCTCACGATTTGTATATTCTTTCTTGTTCGCAATTGTGAGTAAATCTGAACTTTCCTTCGGCTCTAAATCCATTTTTGTATTCTTAAGTCATGCGTAGATAAGTTGTAGATTCTACAAAAATATTTACGATTTAATTCTGGTCAAGAGCACATGGACATGTAATACGTCAACATAGCATATTATTATATTTCTGTTTTAAATTTACAATAGAACGATTGTTATAAATTAAACTATGTATCTGAAGTATGTATTATCACATATAATTTTATTATTAGTTTCGTAAATCTGATAAAATGAATGTACACAGGCAGGACACAAAACACGACTTCGCATTGCACCCGTTATTTAATTTTTGATAGATTGCACTCTGCACTGACAGCTAGTAAGGTAATCGGCTCACAGCTGATTTCTGACAAGTTTCTTGAACTTAGAAAAATATATTATAACATTACTATGACTATTATAGTATTTAACTACACATGCTGAAAGTAGTTAAAAGTGCCGACAGGGACATTATGTTAAATATGATACGTTCGTGTGAAACAGAACGCGACAATGAGGACCTGTGGTAGTAATGGTACTATTTTCTAGAGTAATAATTTCTAATTATTTCATAGCTCGTGTTGCATTTTTAGCAGATAATTTTTCAGTGTGACTATTTTACCCACAGTAGTTGTAATTTATATTGAATTTATATTTTCAAATTCTTATCAATTCAACATTCTTTTGTTTCTTATTCTTAACGACATCATACTTTTATAAATACTTAGTATACATGATTTTATTTTAGTACGTGGTTTAGATTTTGTTATAATTATTTCATAGTAACTATTACTACATATAGAGTAGTAATCGAAACTTTTCAAATGGCAACATTTAATAAATGCCACTTAGCCTTGTTAAACTACATATTTGAATTTTGATACTTTTATACCACAATTATTATTATTATAAATTGTCATATTTATCTAATTCATATATTTATGTAATTCAAAATTAATGGAATTATAAATGGTTTTTGACAGACAATTTGAATATCGAAGATAGTTCGATTAAGGAAGCTGTCGAAAAATTAACTGCTTTGAAAGAAAGACAGCTATTAAAAATCCAGAGCCAGAACTTGGAAGAGTTTGTTTCAATCAATGGTATGTACATATTACTGAATTGTTAAGAAGCCAATGCATTAATTAATTCATTGTTAAGAAGTTTTATGTATCGTATCCATTTTATGTTTATATTTCTTTGTTATAGGCGTTGCAACTTTGAAAAGAATAAAAAAGGAAGGACAAGTTAATGAAGACATTTGGAGTACTCCTAAGAGAAAACGGCCCCATAAGCTCACAGTGTCTAATTTGGATAGCTTTGATATAAATAATGCTCTAAGGAATAAGATTAATGAATTTTACTGAAAAAACGAGTTCCTACTTTGCGATGATTATTAACTGAACTGAAGGAATGTATTGAATTCACTGGCTCCCGCGAAACTGCCTTGCATATTATATAAAAATGGATATGAATTTAAGAAAAATAAAAATGAACGTGCCTTGCTTATATAAATATTTAACCTTGCAGCTTGGAGATACAGATTTTTAAGAACTATATCTTCCAAACGCGCAGAAGGGACATCAATAATTTATGTTGATGAGACGTATGATCATCGGAATTATAAACCCAAGAAGTCGTGGCAGGGACCTTTAACAAGTGGCGCCTTAGAAAACAAATCTGCAGGAAAAAGTTACGTAATTGTTTATGCCGGTTCAGAAGGAGGCTTAGTGCCAAATGCACTTTTAGTGTACCTACCTATAGCACAAAATCAAAAATGGCAGACTACCACCATGATATGAATTCCCAAAATTTTACCAAATGGTTAGTGAAAAAACTTATACCCAATTTGAATGAACCAAATATAATTGTCATGGATAATTCAAGTTATCACACGGTACAAATAAATAAACCGCCTAAGACACAAAATATGAAAAGCGAAATAAAGCAGTAGCATAGAACAAATGACATTCAGTTCGAAGGCCATTGTACAAAGGTTAAATTGCTTTGTCTGGTTTAAAGATACAAAACCAGAACCAAGTTATAACGCTGAACAGCTTCTTAAACAGCATGTTAACGAGGTACTCAGATTGCCTCCTTCTTACCATTGCGACTTAAATGCCATATAGCTCATTTGGACTCTGGTGAAACGCAAAATTGCAAGTAAAAATTTAAATTTACCTTCAGTCCAAGTCGAAAGAATTATAAGGAAATCCTTTGAGAGTGTAACTCCACAGGATTGGAAAAAATTGACTGATCATGTTATCCACGTAAAAAATACATATAAAGAAAGAGATAGAATAACTGAAGAAGGAAAAGATGGGTTCATAATAAATGTACATGAAAGTGATGGCAGTGATTCGGATACCTTAACGGAAATTTAATTTTAGATTCGGATTTCGAATGTGACACATAAAATAAATTTCTACAGTTCTATTTATTTTTTATTACTATTTGAGTACCTTCTTGCTACGTCACTATTTTTGTTTCTCAATGTTCAATTCTATATTTTATTTTAAAATTACGTGGATTCATATTTGCATCAGCTATATCCATATTCACGTATTATCTAGTGAAAAATGGTCCGGAATCATTTACTTATAATTTATATTATTCTTCAAGTATCAAAATGATTTATTGCTACTAACTTTGATGACAACATATGAATATTTTTTTAAATTTTCCGCACTTTTTCGGGCTCAACTTTCGTGTGCCAGACTATCAGTCTACCACATAAGTCTCTCGTTTCATCACAAGAGTTTATTAACATTAAAAATATATGTAATTATACTAATTATGTATCTATGTGTTGTAATTTAAATAATATTTTATTTTGTGCATTGATTTCAGGCATTGATTCATCTGAACGCACTGTTACTCAAATAACGAAAGAAGGAAACGAAGCTCCGTCGTCATGATCTAAAATTGTAACTTATGGAAAGAAAAGAAACCGAGTAAAAAGTATTTCCTCCATCGATGAATTTGACAAGTGTGCTGGCATTTAATACACTAATTTTATGTTGGCAAAAAGAAATCCCTACAATAAACAAGCTATGGCTTGAATTAAAATCTGATATAGATTTTAAATATAGCCGTACTTCATTGAGGCACATTTTAAAAAGTACGTACAAGAAATGTCAGTCCAAACGAAATGTTTTGATGGAGCGAGCTGAAATAGCAGCTTGGCGAGCGAGGATATATCCTCAGACTACGTAAGAACCGTCTTGAAGAAAAACTTCCAGTAATATATCTTGATGAAACAATACATGCTTCTTATCATTTTTAAAAATGTTGGCAAGCTGAAGATGAGTCTGGTGTTCTTGTGTCTGACAGTGTTGGTGCAAGATAATTATATTATAGCCCATGCTGGTGGAAAGAGCGGATTTGTTGAAAATGGATTACTAATGGAAAATGGATTGGAACAAAGGAGAAACGAGTAGATTACGAGTAGAAAAAATGTTGAGTAAACATTAGGTTGTTCGATTACCACCTTACTATTGCGATCCGAATCTCATAGAAAAAATATGGGTAAAAAGACGGATTGACGAAAAAAATGTCGGTCAGGCCGCAAACCAGATAGGCAATCCCTAACTAAAGATGCTTTTAGTACAGTTACCTCAGAAGAATGGGCAATGGCTCATGTAGAAAAAAATTAGGATCAATATTTCAAGTTCGACAGATTGTTAGACAGAACTAGATAAATTCATAATAATTTAATAAACGTATATAGCGAAAGTGAATCGTCCGTAAAGTCTGAAGACTCGAATAATAAAATTCATGGTATAAAAAATATATAGGTACAATAATATAAATTTAGTGGTGAAGCCATTGCCATTGTAGGATCACATTTATTCAAAAAATATATAAATTAAAACTGATTATTTATGTTTTTTGTTTCATTTTGAGTCAAAATAAGTAAGCTTCTTGAACAGGGGTCTGATAGTAGACCTCATTAGGCCATGATAGTAAAGTTATAATTCACTCAAGTTCGTTAAAACAGGACTTGTCACAAATATGAGCTTAGTCCTTTTCCTTCGCTAAGAGAGTCTTTGCCTTCCTTTGAGAAGAAGAGTGGGCGGCCCTATTTTAACCCTCACGAGTCTTACACTTTTCCCTAAAAAACGGTACTTTGTATTTTTGTTAATATGGCAACATTTGACACGCCATCCTTAGGGGTAGAGACAAACTGGTCCCACGTACGCAACGTATTCGATGCAACGTTGGGGCGTTGGTGTGCACACTTGTCCCACGTGCATTGACATCAGAGACTTGTCACTTCTCAAGGTGCACTAGTATTGGTATAAAAACATGCTTTCTGATTCTGAGAGTGAGGTTGAGAACGATTTATTAAGTTTGTTATTTTCAAATGAATATGTTTGCACCATAAAAACAAAAAAAAAAGAGTAATGCATTGCGTAATATAGCATCATGATATCCAATGCATTTAATATTATAGATTCCTCATATCGCCATACCAAATCAATCAGTTGTTCATCTCCCATTTTGATAACGTACCTAAACAAATATGTTCATGAGCGACGTTCTATTCGTGACTGACGCGCTGTGAAAAGTTCCTAGAAACACACTTGTCTTACGCGTAGGATAGCGTACGACATCCCCTCCACCTTCCCACGCCGATCTGGAGATACAGATCGAACTTTGCGTGGAACGCGTGTGATAGCGTTGCGTATGATAAGTGTGTCTGTTTTCATGCAAATTCAATAGTCCAGATGTCATAATGCGCTGCATACGTTGCGTACGTGGGACCAGTTTGTCCCTACCTTAAGTCGGGCGCACTGCGTACTGCTGTCTGATCTGGCGGTCACTATACATTAAAATTAAATGTTGCTATAATATGTATTTTAGTAATCTGTGTCATATCTGTGTTGATGCAACAAGGAAGTGACTCCATGTCTCACTCCATGAAGTTAATCGAACTTCGCTGTGGAATTTCGTGTCGCTCGTAAATACGGTCTGGCGAACAATTCAGAATCATTTCAGCATTAGAAGTTTTAACGTGACGAACAGGCTTTAGTATACTGCTCCATATATGTATATTAGTAACTTTTTGACGAGCGTCGGGCTCACCGAGCTCTTGAGGAGCATATGTACCGCTATCATTTTCAATCAAATCTGTTTAGTAGGTATATAAATTTAAGGCATCTAAAGACGGGCGGGCCAGCCTGACGTTTTCAACCTGCCCCCTATGGTAATTCGTTAACTACATTATGTATTGAACTATGCTAATAAAAAAGCCCCCTTTGTCGTAGCACCTTGCTTTCAGAGAATAATACCTCTTAAGATCTCGGAGAGTATCGAGATCCTTGGTGTCAACATTTCCAACAAAGTCGAATTTAGGGGTTATCTGGAAAATAAAACCTCCAAAAAATTCGGTGTGCTGAACAGAGCGAAGCGGTACTTTCACCCCTGGGCAACTCCTAACGCTCTACAAACGCTCACATCCCGTTGAGAGACGTTGCGTCTCTCCAAACGTGTTTTATTGCCTGTACAATGGGGAATGCTCTGAAGAATTGTTCAGTATAATTCCCATCTCGGGTTTCTACAACCGCACCTCCCGTTGCAGAAGTGCGGTCCATCCGCATTTCCTCGATACGGAGGTGTCGCGTACTGTTCGGTCCAAAAATCATTTTATACCGCGAACTCGTAGGCTTTTGATAGACCTGCCTCAAGAGGTCTTTCCATTACGCTACGATATAGGGTTCCTCAAGAAAGCTGTTGAATAGGATTTTGCAAGGTCGGCGGCGTACCCGCATACGTCCTGGTGTTGCAGGTATCCATGGGCGGCGGTAACACTTACCATCACGTGGGACCGCTTGCTCGTCCGCCCACTTCCCTATAAAAAATATATAATAATAACGAATGTACTCCATAAATACGACATATGTACCGCTTTCTTTAATACTGAAACTTAATATAAGAGATATTGACGTAGATAAGGAAGCAGGGGCTAAAAAACTTACGTGACTCAGGCTTGCCCTGCCCCTCGGCTAGAGCTATTGAGCTGTGCATTAATCAAATGTACTCCATTTGATAGGCATATGTATCGAATTCATTTTCAATATACTTATCTCTTTAGTTTGGTAAAAAATGTAGTTGTTGTTGTAGGGACAGTCAACATCAATAGAAACTGATCAAACACTTATCTCAAAACGATACAAGAAAGTACATCAAAAGCAACTGATCATGGATAATTGTCATTATAACTGAATTCGTAAATTAGTCAGAAATAAATGATATACATATTTAAATATTAAATTTGAAAAGAAAATGATTAATCAACATTTCATTAAAATATGCTATGTTGTTTCCGAATAAAGTGATATTGGTAAAATATCACTATAGATAATTGTACCATTAAATAAGACAGAAATAAATGATTGAATGGGAATCTCTAAAATACATTCATGTAAAGATCTGAATTCGCTGATCAGTGACAGTTAAAAAGTTATGGGTATTTTTAATTTTTCTAAAAAAATCGCCAATGAGATGATTAAATTGAATAAAATATTGAATAAAGTAAAATTAAATTTACATTAAATTTAATTAAATTAAATAATTAATTTAATTAATTAAATTAAATTAAATTTACGAATTAACTTACATTTAAAATTTGTAAAATTCTAAGATTTTTTTATGTTAAGGGGTAAAAAATGTATCTTTCTGAGTTAAATGTTTGTTTAGGACTTTCTTTTCGTTACATTAAAAAATAAGACGTTTTATTAAAAAGGTCTTAACTTTGAACAATTTATGGGGGGGTTATACCGAAGCCTGTGTAAAAAAATTTACTGCACGTGTTTTTCCCATTATTTTAAAAACTACAATTCATACCGATTATAAAAAGCCATAATACTGTAGTCTAAAAGAAAGAAATATAATTACTTTTTGGGTGAACATTTGAAGTGAGCGTGATTTGTTATAAATTGACTATGACTCGGACTGTTGTTATTCAAGTGCATGGAGACAAAAGGTGCGCTCCCCTCGCCGTTCCCCCATTTGTTAATTTGTTTAAGAAATTTAGTGACTTGCTCCTGGTTTGGAACTGCACACGTTTTATTTCGTCTTTTTTACAATTGCGCCGTTACTATACTTGTTGACCTGTGCTTGATTACGAACTTTGATTGTGCTTGTGATTTTGATATTGTTTAACTTGGAAAATGTCGTACACGTTCACGCCTCGTGAATATGCAGATATGCATTTCGCTTAATGGGAAATGGGAATGGGTAATGGGTACATGTAATAAGAACGCTCGCCAAGCTGCACACTACTTACGGGACACCCTGTATATTATATTTAAAAAAATACCTACTTCAAATTGATCACTTAATTCTGATTGATAAATGAGTTCAATTATAATGATAATTTTCAAATATCAGTTCAATCTGATGTGGAACACATTCATATATTTTGATGGTTGTTTTTGATCATCAACTTTTAGCGCTAACTGTACATAAAATATTCCAAGTATTTTTTGGTAAATCAGCGACTTAAAAACGTAACTTATTATCGAAGTAATCTTCGATAATAAGTAACCACAATATTTCGCAATTTATTTTTATACCATTTGCAATTTATACCATAATTTATTTCGCAAATTTTTTGTTTTGCAGATTTTAAGAGAACTTTTGCTTATTTTTTGTGAAGGGTATTTAATAGTTTTTACAACGTAGCTTCTTCTCTAATTCGCAATGACCTCAAGATAACATCAAAAAAGTTTTAAAATATATACCTTTATAATTTTTTTGTGTAACAGTTGTTCCCTGCAATTTATATAAAAAGTTTTGACCGAATTTGTACTAAAAGTCAGTACCAGTTCCAGACTTCCATTTAATGTGGTTGTTGAGATCTCGGTAAACCTCGATTATGATTGAGGGTCACCTTTTTGAACGTTATAATTTCCTTTTACAAATTTTCAGGATTGCTTTTACATTTTTTTCAACATTTGCTAAATCCTAATATCATTCGTTTATAAATATCCAGGTATGGCCCTCAACGGAAACGCACATCTTGAAATGTAGGTAGGTACTGCATTTACCATCTTATTCCTCAATGTACGTACCGAAACGGTAGTGAGTGAGATATGCCAGAGCCCATTTCCATCCTATCCCTTCCCATTCTCCCAGCGCTTCTTCTACATTGATTCCCACATCATAGGCAGCACATCAGGGGCGTGCCAATGTTTACCATTGTGGACTGAAGTTGGCATGTACCATCGATGTCGCAGGGCGAAAGTATTCACTTACTACCGGGTGGACTGTATGCTCGTCTGCCGCCTTCTTCCTATACGCTTTAGCGTAAACGCGTAAAAACATACCTGTAGTTTTTACGCTCTTCGCCCACCAATATAAGATCCTATGGTCCTTGTGAGTCGGATATGAACCAGCGACCTATAGATTTATTTCATGTTGCAAGCAAATTGTTTAGTATGAGGTTGGTGGTTGTATCTACTTTATTAGACTCTGACAAACTGGTTTAAAAATAAGGTTTCAAATGGACGAACCCATAAACAATGTTGATACTTAGTGAATACAGTCCTATTAATTAAAGACAGTTCTTCAGTCAGCTCATGATCATGGTTGGTGCAACCCAACCGAAACGTCGAGTAAATTAAATAAGGTAAACTGCCTCGACACCGATTTAAATAGATAAATAATATGAAAGACAATGATTAAAAATAATAATTATATTTCATTATATATACATACTCGTATGTAATAAGATTATTTATATTTCTTAACTTCCTGGGCCACATTTTTCAGTACGGGCATTTCAAGTTGTAGTTTTTCTTCCAATTCATTTTTTTCCTCTTCAGAAGCAGTTAAATACTTCGTAACCAGTTCTGTAAGAAGCAAAAAATGTTATATTATTTATTATTATAAAAAATAGTATTCACATGAACGATGGGTACGAACGATCATAATAAAGGACGATGGGTATGAGTCCCAAAAAAATCAACATGTTCTAATATCTCAAATTAAGCTTCTTTTAACGGAGTAAATCAAATAGTAGTTGTTTATATTGTACGTTGTTGGTTACCTAATAAAGACAATTAAATAAGTATTAATATCTCACCATGATACTGTTGTAATTTCGTAAAATCCTCTTCTTTAAGTTGTATTTTTAAGTAGGCTATTATGACTGGAACTTGCCTACCAGACGCATGCAACATATTTTGAGTCAAAATAGTAAAAATAGCTAAAACAGCTATGTGTAAGCATAAAGCTGGATCCTCGCTCGTTTCTAATTCAGAAATTAATTTCTCCCTGTGATTTTGTATTAAAAGCCTGAAAATTAACATATTTTTGTTAAGAATCTGTAGGGAATTATAACACAGCTTGGGTTGTTTTAATGTAAGGTAGCAAAATTATACAGGGATAATTAAAAAACATCCGACATCCTCTTAACATTGAATCCTGCAGTTTTTTTTAAGCAACCACTCATTTGCACTGCATACATACACTCACACCGATTTACATATTACTATAGGTATTTAATAGTAGCGGTTCGATTAGCAGCTATTTACGAGTGGTGTGCGGCGTTGCCGTTCGTAGTAGCATATTGAAACTTTAAAAAACCAACAATTTATACTTGTTTTTATCTTAAAAATCACGTGTTAGAGCATGTTTCTATTTAAAGAGAATATTGAAACAATAGAGTTTAAGTTAGAAAATAGTAAGTAAGTCCTTACTGACATAAAGTTCTATTACTCAGATGAAGTCATAAATAAAAAAATTTAACACTCACTTGTCTTTCTTCTTATCAATTTTTTTCAAAATCATGCCACATTCAGGAAGGCATACATCAACAGCCTGGTAGAACAAGTCCATGTTTTGCTCGGACAATGTTGCATTTAATGCACGCAGAGGTTTCATGTATTCTTCTGACAAATCATTAATTATCTTATTTCTTTGTTCGACAGACAAAATATCCACTTGTACGGACAAATTACATTGATTTGCTGCATATTTACAAAATTCCGAAAGTACATCTCCACCCAAAGTTTTGAGTAAATATTTTATGAACTGCGGTTGTTGATCAGAAGGGAATGACTTTAACCCTTTCTCATACAATTTTATGTCATTAACTAGGATGTTGATTTTATCCTGTGCTGAAGAATGTGTCTGTTTTCTGTTTTGACTAGCGTCTTGTAGCAATTTGTCTGCGGTTTCTTTAGCTATCATTAAACCTGTTTGATTGAGACTCCTGAAATAAAAAGACCAATGGCAGCACAAATCGGAAGCAAGATTTCTTTGTCCGTACATTTTAGAAAAAAGTGTGTAGCTAAAAGTTGCATCTTTACGAGCTCTATCCAATGATATACAAGGGAGAGTCAAAAATTATCTACACTTTCATCATAACACAGGTATAAGGTTGTCATACTGCCTTCTATGCGTGCATGCTTAGAGTTGGTACGACTGTAGTCATCTGTGCGCCATCTGAGCACGAACGTGTCCGCTACAGTGTAAACATATCCGCTCCGCTAGCAGTTTGCACCAAGGAAGGAGTGAAAGGGGCTGAAAGTCATCATAGGCTTTTATCACAATACGGGGGCAGTGCCTTGTCACGTATTTTTTCGTGGATCGAGAAGTTTAAGTGGCCGGACAAGTGTGACACACGAAGAGGGAGCAGGACGCCCGTCAACCTCCACCACGGACAACAAGGTTCAGCAAGCTCAAGAGATGGTAGCATCTTCTTTGAACATCAAATCATCCACGACGAGCTCGACTACTATAGTGTCTGCGCGATGGGTGCCAAGACAGGTTACTGCAGAACACAAGCTCAAACGTGTTAACATTCATTCAAACCATCAACAAGTTTCGAGGTGCTGGAACACCCTCCCTACAGCCCAGATCTTGCTCCCTTCGACTTTCATCTGTTTCGGCCACTTAAGAATAATTCGCGAGGTCGTCCATTTCCACAAACGTAGACGTGCAGGAAGAGGTGCAAAAGTGGCTTCGAGACCAACCGAAAACCGTCTTCTTGGAAGGAATACACAAGCTTGTGGACCGCTGGATGTACATCATATGTACATCATTTTTCAATTATTATTTGTGTGTAAATAAATTGTAGAACGAAAAGTGTAGATAATTTTTAACTCTTCCTCGTAAACTACAATTATCTAAAGAAGTCTCATCGGCATATCTCGGTTTTAGTCGACACATCTCATTTTTACACAAATTACACATAGAGTTAGTAAAACTACTAGACTTCACTTATAATGAAGATGCAATTTTACATATTATCTGACATATGTGGTAAAATTTCGCGTGTTGAATGTGGCAGAAAAGTAATATTAAATCTCTTTGCATTACATCGATTTCAAAGGATCTATTTCGACTTTTTGATATATCATTCAAGATATTCAGACTTAGAAAAACAGAAAATAATAGAAAAATTTTGAAGCAAATAAATAACATTCGGTTATAAAGAATAAAATACCTCAGAAAAATTAGGACATTAAGAGCTGCTGGTAAAAACATTGTTTATACAGATGAATCGCATATTCGCACCACACACACTAAAGGAAAGAGTTGGACAGATTCAGTCAATAAACATTTGAAACAACCCATTTCCAAAGGTCAAAGATTTATAATTGTTCACGCCAGTAACGAAAGGGAATTTGTACCTGGTGCTCTTTTATTAGACCAATGGGCAGACCCTGAAGGTGATTGCCACAAGGAGATGAATTCGGAGAAATATGAGAAGTGGTTACGAAAGCAATTGATACCTAATTTACCGCCAGATAGTGTCGTTGTGATTGATAACGCGTCTTACCATTACAAAGTTGTAGAGAAACTACCTAATTCTAATAACATAAAAGGCGTTATGGTGGCGTGGCTACAAATGCATCATATTCCTTTTACTACAGATGCCAAGAAGCCTGAACTTTATGACATAATAAAACGTCACAAAGAAACTTCCGAATTTAATGTTGATACGTTCATCAAGAATATGGACACACCGCAATTCGTTTGCCACCATATTATCCGGATTTTAATCCGATCGAAAACATCTGGGCCCAATTAAAGGTATATGTTGTCTCTAAAAAAACAACGAATAAAACCACTGTGAAGGAGCTCTCTATAGAAAAAATAGATATGATGGGATCCGAAAAATGGACGAGTCTGTAATCACGCCATTAAATGTGAAGAAGAATTTCTGACACAAGAAGAAAACCTCGACATATTTAGTGACAGTTTTATAATTCATGATTCCGATTCAGACAGCGAAAGTGACTATAGTTAATTCTGAAGATTAATACATGATTTTATAATCTTTAGGTGACTGGATTCGTAATGTAAGTAACAATATTCATAAGTCTACTGTCAACAAACTACTATCAGGGTGTAGAGGTGTCAACACATTAGATGACTTACATTACTTCTTCCAAACTATCAGGTAATGCTTGATATTCTATTAAAAGGCAGCAATGTACTTCGCATAATTTGTTATAGTGAGTGGCACTTCCGAACTGCTCCGATAAAATTCGAGATATGCCGATGAGGCTTCTTTAAATAATTGTGTTGTACATAGTTTGTGTGCATAGTCTTTTTTGGGATTTTCTAAAAACCCTGGGGGTCGCGACACGACTCCCAGATTGAAAAACCATTTTCTAGATTGATGTTGGCATGTATCGCACGACAGTATCCACTTATCACCAGATGAATTGTCTGCACGTCTGCTGCCTTCTTCCCATAAAAAAAACCTCTGGTATATAATAAATTTGGACATTCATGTCAATATCGTGAAAGACGAAATTAATTCCATCGTCAGTTACTAGACTCGACTGAAAAATAATTTTAGTAATATACCAGTCCCAAAATGACCACACATTACGAGTAGATTACAGAAGGAATCTAAAGAACAAGATTTTATGAACCTTGCTAGTCAATAGTAGGTATGCTAATTAATAAAGAAGGTGGAATTATTAGTACTTAATATCAGGGTTGATAAAAATCATGATTTTTGTATTTTAATAAAAAAAAAAAGGATGTTTTTACATAGGCGAAATTTCTCCTTTAAAACTTTTGTCCTTTATTTCTAGATGTCTAAAAAAAAACAAATTATACGTCATTATAATTGTCATTTATGCTGTTAATTCGTGTATATTTTTTAGAGTCTAACCCTCGTTAATTTTGATTCCTCGACTCTTAGAACAACAGGAAGGCGCCTAATCTTTAAAATATTTAAACTGGAATATTGTACTGTGATTAAGTTCCTTACAAAGGAAGGTGTTAGCCCGACCGATATTAAACAAAGGTTGGATATGTAATGGTGATTCTTCTCTATTATTTTCCACCAACTAAGACAGAAGCAATTTCGTTTAGAACGAGAGTCCATCGACGACGATCCTCGTTCCGGTCGACCCGTTGAGGCACTCACTCCAAACATCAAATTGGTGGAAGAAGTTCTGAGCGACCGATGGCTAAAGACGAAAGTAATAGCACGGGAAACGACAGGGGTTTCAAAAACTACAGTCCTTAGGATTCTTCATGAACATCTTCATATGAATAAAGTTAGTGTGAGGTGGGTGCCAAAACTTCTTTTAAGTGTGCAGCGCGGTGAACGAGTAGCATGCTTCTAAGGAAATGGATTTCAGAGAAATGGAAACAATTTTTTGGAGTCAATTGTTACTGCGGATGAAACTGTGGTTCTTTACTATAATCCCCTTTCCAAATGGGAGTTGATGGAGTGGCGTCGTGCCGGTGAAGCACCGCCTAGAAAGGCAAAGGTGACTGAAGCAAAGGTGCAGTTGACCAAAAAGATTATGGCTTTGATATTCCGAGATTGTCAAAGAATATTGCTTATAGACATAAAATAATGCAATACTACAGTAAGCCACAGTAAGTACAGTATTGCTGTAATAATACTCTCTGCCCGACGCTACTATGACAGAGTCGCTTACCATCCCAACTCTCTAGTCCCTGACAGCCTAACCTATGTCCCTGATAGGAATGACCCTCCCCGATGCGGTCATCGTCCTGGCCACGTCTTAGACGACCCCAACGACCCAATTATTGTTGCCAATGTGGTTTTTGCACTACACTCACAGGCTTCACACATACACCGTCCACGCCGGCGGAGAGGAGGACGTCACCCTCGCTATACCATGAACACAACCGGCCTTCAGCCAACACTTTTACCAGGTATTGGCACATGACTGGGCATTTCTCACCGTCTCACGATCAGGCGGTACCCTCCCAATGCAACGCCCTAAGCCGAGGTCCGTTCCTTCCGCCGGTCTACCGGCGGGGAAGCCTTTAGGTTTGTAGTTGCACACACTCTTGCTATTGGCTGAGTGCCTTCTGCGCTCGCCCTAAAGCTTACATGTCCAATGGGTCCAATGGTCCAAAAGAAATTAGCCATTCCGGGAAAAAAACATGTAATAAATAATACTACAGTAAATGACTGGAAGCTGTTATGCTAACCTCACAGAGCAATTACGAGAAGCAATCAAGCAGAAAGGTCGTGAGTAAACTAAGCAAAGGTGTGCGGCAAATTGTCTTCATGACAATACACCCGTCCACGCCGCCGCAGTTGCGAAAGCTGCTGTTTCAAAGTGTGGCTTCATGGAAATTCACCACCCACCCTATAGTTCTGACAAATATTTTGCAAAAAGTTTAGCAATAAGGAATCTGCATTGTAACTACTATTTTTATATCACATGTCACTTATCAGGAAATAAATCTTATCTTATAACAATCTAATCTTACCCATGTAGATATTCAGCTATTTGATTCAGCAGATCATCGAGCCCCTCAGTTTCCAATGTCTCCTTTATAATGTTTTCAATATCTTCAACAGTAATAATTTCCAAATTTTCTTGACTCTTCTTTGTTGTATTTGATGCTTCGTCAGAATCAGAGTCATGTACAGCGTGTTTAGTGCGATGGTGTTTTTTGACAGCCTTTGTTTTTGTTTCTCTCCCTTGTGTGCCACCACCACCTTTACCAGAAGCTGCCTTTCTCCGTCTCTCCTCTCGCCTCTCGGCTTTATGATCTACATGAGATGGCTGACTCTCAGATTTAGATAACTGCCTTTCAAGGTAAAATTGCTGATACTTCCCAGACTTAACAACTGTTTCAGCTTTCTTTCGCGTAATGGACAAGCAGGCCTGTTTCAGGTTTTCAATGAAGTGATTACTGAAAACTGCAGAAAATATTGTTGGGAGCAAGGTGACCAGATTTAATAGAATTTTACAATATATTTGCATCTTGGCATTGGCATTTTTGTTAAATCTGCCTCAGTTTGATTATGCAATTATAAAATCTACCAACTGGTGCTTAAATAAATAAGTTCCTCATGCTAGTCTAGTTAAAAAAGTAGAAATCTATTAAATCTGGTCATTCTGGGGGGAGCTATTACTGTCTGTTATTAACTCATGCTTGTAATGACACTCCTATGTTAATAATCCTTGCATCATCAATACAGTAGTACAGTCCTTGTAAATTCTAAGCCTTATAATAACTCAATAGTCTTTTAAGATAATTTAATTTTGATTTCACAGATCAATTTCCAGTATCTATGTTATTTATTTACATATTTTTTAATAATGGTAAAATGGCCTATTGTGTTAGCAGACTCACTGCAAAAGTTTCAAAAAGCAAGATGTTCACTCACCAGTGTTTCCAAATAAAATTGTTGATCTAGTATTATTCTTTAAAAGAGCTTCCAGTACATTTTCAATATCAGCATCTGAAAATATTGATGGCAACAAAGATACCACATCCAAGTAGCTCTTAGAGGAAATACACTCTTCAAGTGCAGTTTCTACTTGCTGTTTAATTTGAGTGCCAATTGCACAACTTCCAAGGAAAGTTAAATCTTCATTTGGTAAGGTTCTCTTGATATACCCTTTAGGATCAGAAATTCCTAAACGTGATAAAGCATCATATTCAAGGTAATTATTTTGTTTGAAAAAATTCATCACCCAGTCATTCTGGGATTTTGTGTAACAAGAGGGAACATACAAAGCTCCTGCCTGGCGGCCGGTCAACACGCCGGGAGCATTGACCCGATCAAATAGAGATATGAACAAGCGTTCTGCAAGATTGCAATGGTTAATGATTACATTAATAGGAGTTGGCTTCAGAAGACCCATCATAGCTCCTCTTATTTTAGCTTTTGTCCTCATAATATACTCTTCAGTATAAAATGTCCTGGGTTCCGAGGCATCTTGCTTCCCTATAATAATTTTATCCAGATACTTCTCCAAGACACTGTGCTGTAGTAAATCAGCTGGTAGGTCATATTGCAGAGTGAGCTCTCCAACAGATATTTTACCTTGAAGTTGTAATTTTTCATTTATTTCTCTTGCAATTTTTTCTAAGTAATAATTAGCTATCAAATATCCAGACACCAGCTGGACCTCCTTTCCCTTCACAATTTCCGTAACAATAGAATTTATTTGATTTAGATCTACACTTAATTCCTTTGCAAGTTCTACAGTATTTATACGACCACCGTGTACATAGAGTTCTTCTTTTATTTCTCTTATCAGTTGATGTGTAGTAAGATACTCCTTCCCATCAGTTGTAAAAATAACATTTATTAACTTTAGTTCAATTAATTTTGTGACTATTTCAATACAATTTCTCTCTGAGAGCCTGTGAAAAATAGTTTTTAGATGAACATTTTCAATACGATAAAAAAAACTTACGATAAACATTGAATTCATATTTTTAAACACATTTTTCTTTGAAGTACACTCTCCGTTAAGAAAGCTTTACTTACCTTTGTGCAGTAGAAATGAGCTGGGCTTTTTGAAAGTCAGCTGCAAGCCTTTTGATTTCATCCCAATCTGTAGATGGAGTCATAATTAATAAAATTAAGCTTAGAATTTGTTGATACTTAGTTCTCCTTTTACATCTGTTCTATTCACAAAATCAACACCTTGATGATTACGTGACAAGTGAAGAAAACCATGAAAACTAGGGATGCTCGATATACATCGATGCATCGAAAACATCGATGTTTACTATCCGATATATCGGATCAATCCGATACATCGGGTAGTTTGGCTATTTAACGATGCATCGATGTATTTTATTCGATGCATCGAATGACGCACGCATTTTTTTTTTATAATCCTCTAATAAAAGTACATAAGAAATTTATGAAGCCACAGTAACGCGGCATTTCATTGGTTGAGATAAACATATAATATAGAAACACAAAAATATATACAAAATAAAAATGTATGAAGCCACAATAACTCGGCGTCTCACTGGCTGTGTATATTGGTTGTGTTTATAGAAAACGACATAAAAATGAAGAACGTTTTTAAAAAACGCGCGCTTGTGCGCGTTGCTTACCTAATGGTACTAAATTTTCCATTTACTTTTCTGCGTGAGCTCTCTTTTGTCACCTTTTCCGAATTTCAATGAATTAAGGGAGTTGCCCACGCAGTGGTGTGAAATTTAAAATAAAAATTAATAATCGTTAACACAATTATTGATTAGGTACTGGCCGGAACCCATATTTAATAACTTTTTCGTTTTTTAATTATTTCTTTTATTATTTGATATAATATTTACTCAATTTGATTGGTTATAGAAAACAATAGAAAGTGCTAACTTCGGCAGCAGTGCTGCCTCTATATTTCGCGCACGATCCTTATAGCCATTATTGTAATATTCAATTTGGACTAGACTGTATGTCTCTTTTCCTTTGCCAGTGTCTGATATGTCAGTTACAGTTTTCAGTTAGCACCTTATTTCTAGCGGCAGTCTGCCAGCGCGATTTGAAAAATAACTGTTGGTTCATTGCAGTTAGTTGGTGTTATTTTGTATTTATTGTTAATATATAAAAGTAATAACGACGATTCTTAGTGTATTACTATTTATTATAGGTACGAGTTGTTAGGCTAATGTGTAATACAGGTAAGTTTATATTGATTGATAATATTAGCAGTTTTCTTTTGCGTAGGTTGGTTATGTAATGTTTTGGTTTCGATTTCAACTAAATTTGACACGAATGATGTGAATTATCTTATTTTAATACTTATTAAAATGATTTCGAAAAGGCAAAAGCAGTATTAAAGTATTTTAAGATTTTTTTAATTCATTGTTTATTGCGATATCCATTGATAGTGATGGGACACATATTTTTATTTTTGTATCGACATCGATGTCTCGATTCCATTTTGTTAAAAAAGTATTTATTAAATTGTCAAATATAATTTTTGTTTCAGAGTTATTTTACTATGGCACCTAATAAAAAAAGTAAAGTTTGGAATTATTTTGAGAAAATTGATGATAAAATTGCTAAGTGTAAACTATGTCAAAAAAGCATACGAACGGCAGAAAACACTACCAATTTAATGGGGCACATAAAGAACATCCACAAAAGTGTTCATTTAGAATTAATAAAAACTCATAATGTGCAAAAAAAAATTGATTCAAACCCAAGTAGTACATCAACAATGGAAGTGGAGAAATTTATTGAATGTGTCAGCACCACCAGCCTAAATCTAAAGCCATCTACATCAATTGGCGCACCAGCGCCTCCAGCAGATCAAACTATCGACAATGATTGCGACACGGAGCTATCTTCAAAGTCTCATAAGGTTCAAAGGTCAATAAAGGATACTTTTGAAGAAATTTACTCATATACTTCTACTACTTTGTACTATTTTGTATATGATATGTAAGGACAATCAGCCTTTTTCCTTGGTAAAGAATTAAGGTTTCAAAAATTTGCCAAAGTTACTGCTCCTCATTATAAAATACCCAGCAGAGCTACTGTGACACGGTGGCTTGATGACAAGTATGATGTCTTGTCAAAATTATTGAAAACAAAACTTTCCAATATTGAACACCTCACTTTAACTAGTGATATTTGGTCGGACATGCAGATGCGCAGCTTTTTGGGTGTCACAGCTCATTTTGGTATAGGCACGGAGTTCCAATCAGTGACATTGGGAGTTTATCAGCTCCGTGAAAGACACACATCGGAATATATAGCACAAATGCTGATTAAAACCTGCGACGATTGGGAATTTGACACAGACAAAGTCTCTGCAGTTGTTACTGATAATGCTGCGAATATGGTGAAAGCTGTGGAAATAGCATTTGGACAGAAGAAACATATTCCTTGTTTTGCTCATACACTGAATTTAGTTGCTCAAAATATTCTGCAAATTCCTGAGTTGCAAAATATTCTATCGAAAATAAAGACCGTCGTTGCCTTCTTTAAACAAAGCTGTGTGGCAAGCGATAAATTGCGAAAGTCAGTGAGCGCTGAAACAAAGTTAATACAAGACGTGCCAACACGTTGGAATAGCACGTATTATATGATTCAAAGATTTTTGGAGCTTAAAAATGCTGTAAGTGATATATTGATTTGCCATAAAACAGCATCTTCAATGTTGACTGGTTTCGAATTAAACATAGCGTCATCGCTTCTTTACACACTACGTCCACTTGAAGCTGCAACTAAAAAAATATCTGGCGATAAATATTGTACCAGCAGTAAAGTAATCCCTTTAGTGCACTGCATGCTTTCAAAACTCAAATCGCTTACGATTGATGAACCATTAGTCTAGGAAGTACATAAACTCATTCTGAAAGAGATCAGCAAACGGATGGGCGCTATTGAACAAGTTCCGTCTTTAGCTATCGCGACCTTATTGGACCCTCGGTTCAAAAAACTACATTTTGAAAACCCTATAGCTTGTGCAAATGCTGTCCAAAAGATCAAAGATATGATGAGCAGGGATTTCCTGAATGAAAATCGTACAGAATCTGATTCGGATAGTTCGGACAAAACATCGAATGATTTCAGTCTTTGGAGCGATCATCACAAACTAGTTCACCGAAACTGGAAGTCAAACAGGAGTGAAGAAAGTGTTTCTGATGAGTTGTCTGTCTATTTGAGAACACCGATTGGTCGTCTCAATGAAAATCCATTAGAAGTATGGTCAGATTATAAACAACAGTTTCCGAAATTGTTCAAAATAGCATATAAATATTTGACTTTGGTAGCCAGCTCAGTACCATCAGAAAGACTTTTTTCAAAAGCTTCACAAGTTTTGAATCAACAACGTAACAGAATACAAGGAAAACGAGTTAATAAAATCTTATTTATGCAAAGCTTAGAGAAGAAGTATTGGGATCTCTAATTTCCTAAACTTTCATTCATTCTTCTAATAAAACTCTATTAAATTGAAATCTTGGATTGTCTCATTTTCCTATCCTATATTTCTAAATGATGTCAGAAAGCATTAACTGATACATCGGAAACATCGATGTTTTTATTCGATGCATCGTAAAACATCGATGCAACGTTTCGATGCATCACATCGAAAAAAACATCGATGTATTTTTTGCATGAACATCCCTAATGAAAACTCAACTAAAAAAAATATAAGTTTCGCCAACTCGCCACATAAACGTCAAGTCCACAGAGTTCATTATATCTGAGGTTAAATCGAAAAGCATTTATTTATTTGAGTATTTCATGAATCTATAGAAGTGTAGGACTCACTTATTTTAGGTTCTTAGTTTTATGAGAAATGAAGGATCAAATTTTTTAAAATCATGGGAATCAATTGTTTGGAAAATGAAAAAAGAGGGGATTGAAAAAATATTAATCCAAATTGTACGGTATCGTTTATAAAGTAAATATAGTTTGTTTACTCTCCGATTAATTTTAGCATATTAATAGATCAACGCTAGGGCTTAATTCTATTCTAATTTAGAATTAAATAATTTCGTCGCCATAGACGAGTTTGAAATACATTGCTCCTTATTATGCTATTTATACGTAGATTCCTATATTATGAAATAAATTTTTTTTTAATGGTTTATATTCGGTGCGACAAAACTTTAGAAAGGGAAAAATGGTTCCAATTGAGGTGGCGGTCTCATTTAAAAATTACAACAGTTGTCCAAGCTCTAATACTGAGTTATTATTATTATTATACTAATAAATCACAATCAAAACAGATAGTGTGGCACTCTCTAAACATCAACTATACGATGAAAAGCTCTGTTTCGATGAAGGCAAATTTTAGTTCTATACCACCACAAACAGTAATGGGCTCCACAGAGTTTCGGTTAGAACTCCAAAATCGATTCGACGCATTAGAAATCACGACTGATATTGACGACATAAGCGACAACATGAAGAAAGTGATCCGAGAAGTGAGCTGTAAACATTTCAAACCTGGGCGCAAAAATGAAGGAATTTTGAATCGCATCGTGACTTGTGAAGAGAAATGGATCCCGTAAAATAACGGCATACGTTCGTATCAGTGGGTGGATCCAGGAGTTGAAGCCTAACAATGTCGAAAACGTAACTAAAAAAAAGCTACTGGTATCAGTTTGGTAGTCCTATGCCGGTATTGTCCACTACAGTTTTTTGCGAGCCGGTCAAACGATTGATGCAGATACCCTTACCCACCATACTCACCGGACCTTGTCACGATAGATTTCCATTTCTTTCGAAATTTGGACAACTTTTAAGGAAAAAAAAAATATTTTGAAGTAGGTAGCTGTGATTAGGGCTTATGAAGACTTCATTGATAACCGTCCACAAGACTTCTACAGGAGTGGCAGCAATCAAATGCCCGTGAGGTGGCGAAAGTGTGTAGATAATATGGGTCAATATTTCAACTAACATAAATATTTTTGTAAAAAATTTTTTTTTCAATTTCTCATACAAATCAGTCATTTCACAGGTAAGCAAGCACCCAATAAAATGAGGGGTTCATTACAGTAGAATTAAATTTTGAGAACCATATATTTACTTATAGCAAATACATGTATTGAATGATACGTATAAAAACTAGCGACCTGCCCTAGCATAAACTATATAACAATTTTTTAAGGAATCCAAACCTCAGATTAAGCAAAATACCGATATATTTGGTTGATTGATGACTTGAACAGCGTATATTGGTCTGCATTAGTTTATTTCAGCTTCATAAGACAAATATTTTTTAAACTCCCTTCAGTAGTTTATCTTTTATATAGAAACAAGAAAAAAAATAGACTAGTCTATGTTGATCTGAAAAAAAAAAAACAATCGGCAACAGATTTACGAGGAGAAATCAAAAAGTAGTGAGAATGAGATAGAATATAATGACTATTGATAACTTAATAATTTATTTTTCTACAGTCTCCGAGTCTCTCTACACACCGAGTCCAGCGCTTTTCCAAGACTTCAATCCCTTTCAAAAAAAAAGTTTTGTCTTGGTCCTGCAAAAAGCTCTCCACGGCATCTATCACCTCGTTATCGTCTTCGTACCTGTTTCCCCTTAAGTATTTTTTCAATTTGGGGAACACATAAAAATCGCTAGGCGCCAGATCTGGTGAATAAGGGGGATGGTCAACCAATTCGAAGCCAGCTTGTTGAATGGCAGCCATCGCAACTGCCGAGCTGTGCGCGGGTGCGTTGTCGTGATGAAACAGCACGCCCCTTCGAAGTTTCCCTCTCCTTTTCTCTTTGATGGTATTCCTCAACTTGGGAATTAATGCTGCATAATATTGGCCTGTAATAGTGGTTCCACGCTCCAGGTAATCAATCAACAATATCCCTTCTGAGTCCCAAAATATTGAGGCCATAATCTTGCCAGCCGATGCCACGGCACGAAACTTCTTCGGGGTCGGTGATGATGGCCGTTTCCATTGTGAAGATTGCTGTTTTGTCTCGGGATCAAAATGATGGACCCATGTTTCGTCCATTGTTACGAAACGAGACAAATAGTTTTCAGAATCTTTTTGAAACTTGTCCAACAATGTCTTCGAAATGTCAAGTCGATTTTGTTTCTGACTGTCTGTTAACATTCTCGGCACCCATCTTGCGGAGACTTTTCTCATATTCAAAGATTGTTTCAATATGGATTGAATACTTCCATATGAAATGCCCGTTTCTTGAACTAAGTAACGGATGGTAACTCTTCGATCGCTCAATACAATTTTCTCGACTTTAACAACATTTTCTTGGGTGACTGACGTCGATGGGCGGCCGCAACGATGTTCGTCTTCCGTGCTCGTTCTCACTACTCGAAATTGAGAAGCCCACCTTGCGACAGTGGAATACGGCGGAGCAGACTCTCCTAATGTTGCCTCCAAATCGCAGTGAATCTCTTGCGTCGTTAACTTTTTTAAACAGAGGTATTTAATAACGGCTCGCACTTAGTTTTTCTCCATTTTCGAGAACACGTTCCGACACGAAGCAAACAAATGACTACATTCAGAAAAAAAACAAAAGAGAATCGAAGACTTTTTCTTTATTAATATTACAAATATCTGAGCTATGCCTGCCAGTATTTATTTTTTTTCTTACCAAGGAGTATATATGTCGTTCTCACTAATTTTTGATCACCCCTCGTATTGGCTGTTCAAACGGTCGCAGATTTCGTATTGCGTAAGGTCTGATTTTTAATTTGGGATATTTATGTAAACAAAGCTGAGACCATTGCAAAAATAAAAAAATATCGAATATTAACTTAGCGATTTGTAACAAAATACTATGTATTTTTTGGCCCTTCTATCGATTCATCTCAATTAAGTAAACTTTAATAAACTCAAACTCATTCCCGTCGAATCGCAGATTGCACGAAAAAACGGTTCACTCATGTTCTCATCTCGAAGGATAGTTTGCACTCCGTTTCGTTACTTTCCAGCTTGACATTAAAAAAATTGCCGTGAATCATTTTATGATAACGTCGGCATTTTTGTCAAATTAAAAATATCGATATTGTCTATCCTATTATTAAATTAATGCTCTAGTGCAGTGGACCACGGGGAAATAAAATTAGCCGTGGTTCCACCGGTACAGGTGGGACAAAGTGGTGAGACCACAGGTCGTGTATGGAAAAACGCCACTAGACATACAATTGCAAATATGTGTGTAATAAATTCAACATCGATTGTAGATTTATAATAATTTACATTGAGACCAACTTGAACTTACGACCTGACAGACGTAACCTGTGCCCAGATAGGTATTAATTAACTATTATCAAAAAACTTCAAAACAAGCATTTATTAAACTCTATATTTTCCATAAATTCAATTCAACTTTAAAACACAATGTTATGCGCAAATCAAATAATTGGGTATTTAAAACTTAAATGTAAATTATAGGTATAGTTATAATATTCTAGTTTATTTAAAATTAGTTATTGGGAATACAAAACACGTTACGAAGAAAAACAACCAAAGCATAGTACATATCACAAATTGCCCTTTCTCATATTTTGCAGCGGCATTTGTACTAATTTTAGTGATTAATTTAAGAGTACGTATTTAAAGCAAACTGTAGTATTAGGTGCTTACCTATAAAATGACCGATTTGTATGAGAAACTGAAAAAAAAAATGTTATAAAAATATTTATGTTAGTCGAAATATTGACCCATATTATCTACACAATTTCACCAGATGAACAAACATTGTTTTATCCCGAACATCAGACCCTGCTGCTATGTGCTAGCTGTACTTTGAGGTAGATCTGCTTCCACTATAGCCTTTTCATCGTTATTAACCTTAGTCGTAGGTCGTCCGTGGGGCTCATCCTTAAGATCGAAATTTCCAGAACGGAAGCGTTCAAACCATCGACACACGGTGCGATCGTTTGTGGTGTTTGGCCCTTAGACTATTAATATTGTGAGCTGTCTGACTTACGTTGGTGCTGCGACTAAACTCATATTCAAAAATAGCGCGAATTTTCAATTTATCCCCTTCATTTTCAAGACAATCACATGGATAAAATTTAAGTACAGAAAAACAAATGAAATCTGATTTTGAAATAAGAACATCGTAGCTATTAGATGCATTTTGTTTTATTTTGAAATTCGAATTAGAACAGAAGATAACGAAACTCAAAGTGGCCAGTAATACAATCGGTCCTTTCATAGGTAATCTCACATTTAGGCTATTATTACTATCATATTTTATTGGCAAAGATTTGTTGTCAATTTCATTTATATGTATATTTTCTGATTTCAATCAACTACATTTACAATACTGATGTATTTATAAGAAAGTGGAGTTTGTAAAAGATCTTTAACAAAAATATATTTTGAGTGCAATAGCAGTTTAAAAAGCACACGATGTCAGTAATGATTTGTGGACTTTGCGGAGAGTTTACTCTGGAGGTTGCTTTAAATTTGTAAAGGACAGAAAACATGTAGATATTTTTTTCTAGCTATCAATACTGTCCTCCTAAGAAAAGTCATTAGTAACATTTTTAACCTAATAATTATTAAATTAAAAATAAATAAACATAATAAACAATGGTTATTTTTTTGCTTTATCCAAAATTCAAAGTAACCGGCTTGATTTTAAAATTAATGAAAATTTTAAACAAAATATTTCGCATTTTTCTCAAATGTCATCAAAATGCACTTGTGCGTTTTTCCAAGGTGGACAGAATTGTAAATCAACCAATATAAGTACTGAGTTGGTATCTCATATTTGCATACAGTGACAGCCTAACTTGAAATTCTGAAAACTTTACAGTACAGCTGACTGAAGTTGTGGAACTTTTATATTGAATAGTCAAGAAGTAGATTTTTTTTAAGTTATCAGTATCACAATAAACACCATTTTACATAGCGCTGGAACTAAAAATAGGAAAGAGACAACTTGATACTGTGGCTACTATATGTAGGACTCATCGATTACGGGCAAATTTTTCATTGTGGCATTTTTTTTATAAAATGACTTATTAAGTTATTATACAACGTGTCACTGAAATGACGGAAAAGCTGAAAAAGTTTATTATCGAGAGTACAGTCATTTGTAACAGTTTTTTAAATAGGTTTTTTTCCCTAATTTGTTGTTCATTTCTAGTATCTCTTTATTCCACACGCATCATCTCATTATTCATCTCCGCCCCATGCGCAACCCCGCGCGCCGGCGCGGCGTCCGGTCTGAGTAATGAATGACCGCTATAAACGTTTAGTCAGAACAATAAAATCTTACATGTAACTTTTGATTTATTGTCTAAAATAATTTAATTTTTCTCTAGATATTTCTCTTTTCAGGTTTTGGGTTATTTCAGTGACGCGTATACATATTGTCATAAACATATACATACATTATCACCTACACATATAATAATAATATATTAAAATAAAATAGAACATTCTTGTGTTAAAGAAAATTGTGCCGTCTGCTACCAAAAAATAATGCGTTGTATTGCGACTCCAAACGTGACAATTTAGTGTAGTAACTGTGTCTTTGCAACGAACAAGTATCACAACGAATACTTTAATATATTCCTAAGTATCACTTATTTGTGATACAAAATCAGTTTTTATAATATAGAGGGCAGCAGTGAGCTATGTGCACACAGTGAACCCTCTGCGTAAAACAGAAATGTCCCCTTGAATGAGCGTCAACAGGCTGCGTATGTCCCTCCCACAATTTCAAACAACAGTCAATAAGGCGAGTGTGCGAGTAGGAAGTTATTGTTGCGTCTCGCTCGAGCTTGCAAAGATATTGTATTGTAAATACCCTCTCCGTCGCATTCCAGCCCGCATCAACAAACTGACTAAAAATAAGCTACTGCGCAGATTTGTCACGTGATATCGCCAGAGCCCAAGAAGTTTTTCGTTATTTAACGACGAAGTATGGTCAGTAGATGTGTACGGACCGTGCTCCGTGTAATGTCCCTTCCTCCCCAGTCGTCGGCAAGTCGCCGCTGTGAACGCACACGTATAGTGAACAATTATGTTTCGCGGGAGAAAAATATAAAAAAAAAAACGTAACTAATATTTTGTTTTCGATTATTTTTTACATATTATACTTGATAAATTTATCCTTGCGCTTCTTTTAGTTGCATTATTGTAACTTCCGCATGTTTCTGTCAATAGTTACATAACCTCAAAGGTTTCAGTTTGGGGGTGGTACACAATGAATCATGGCTCACACCCTTTCGACTTATTATGTACAAACATAGTGCCAGTCATGAGTGGCCAGTGTTATTCAGGGTGGGTAGAAATACATTAGATAGGCAGGCAAGACAAAAAGGGTCCCTTTCTGCAGTCACAATGAAAAACGCAATGGACGTTTATTTAAGTGATGTGAGCCTTAGGAAAAGGACTCTCACATACCTTATCCTACTTTAAGACGATATGTAAATTTTTTTACAAGACTATTAGGTTAGAACCATATTATAGCCTAAATATTTTTTTTACAGATGAACAAGAAACCAGTTTGAATGACTATATAATTGATTGCGCAGATATATTTATGATTTAACACAAAAGACTGCTGCAAAACAGTCAAATGGGCAAAATAAATAATATTAAAATGCCTTCAACGTGGGTGACGCAGGTAATGGCTGGTAGAGATTATATACGAAAATTCAAAAAGACATCCAGAGTTGAGAGTGAAGAAACCACAGGCATGTAGCTTGGCTGAAGCAAGCGCATTTAATAGTATAAATGCTAAAAAAAAATTGACAACCTCAAGGAAGTGCTAGCGTCATCCATGCTTTGGAGATGAAAGTAAAATGTATAATTTAGACGAAACTTCGAAGACAAAAGTGCAGCGACCTCAAAAAGTACTGGGACCTAAGGGACGTGTGTGTGTATGCTGAACTTTTTGTACAGGTCATGAAGCATTTTATAATGTATGTTGCAGCGTCGAAAGACAACCCGGCGTTAATCATCATGGTCAACCATGAGAGCCTGTAGAAGTAGAAGAAGCCTGTCTGTAGAAGCACTCGACTTTGCGAAGTCCTCAGGCGTGACAGTTACCCTTTACCCTCATACAACAACATTGGTTTGAATGCGCCTTTTAAGACTTTTTACAATGTTGCAGTAAATTCGTGGTAAAGACGCTTACCATCTATAATATTGCAGAATGTGTTGATTCAGCATATTTAGAGTGTATGACCCCCACGAATATTACACAAACATTTAAAAAATGTGGCATTTTTCCTTACGAAAGTGTCAAGAGTCAAGACATATTTAAAGAAAATAAACAGTGTAAGAAGAAAGTATGTTCACCTCTAGTTTCTGACATATCTGATAACGAACACGAAACATTTCTATGCAGCAGATCATGATTTGGGGTTGAACAGTTCTTGGGTGATCCAGAAGATGAAGAAATTACTTTGAATGAAGATTTTCCCCCAATTTGCTGCGATTCCGTGAGAGCCTGACCTAAATGACTATATTATAGTCCTCTTCAATCTAAAAAAATAAATGTTTATTATGTTGCCATTATTTTAGAGACCTTGAAACAAGAAGACCATGATTATCCTGCCTCAAACGAATGATATTGATTAATTCGTAACGTTTAATGATAAGTAAATAACTTAACATGGCTGATGAAAATAAGCTATGCCTCAAGTACCTATATAGTTACCTATTTGTAGTTGTATTTTTAATTGTAAAATTGTATAAAAGATTTCTATAGAAATATTAATAAGTTTATAATTTTTAATTTGTAAATGTAACTGAACAAAACTGATAAAAGTGAATTACTTCAAGTGATTTTAATAAATACCAGTTTAGTGATTTATGAAATGTACATGTTGTTACCATTGACAACATGTTATTTTATGGTAATAAATGCTGAAACATATATCATGAGTTTTTATTTGTCATTTCCTATTAGAAAACATACATTTCTATTAATTTCGTTTATTTTGATTAGTGTGGTTCACTGTGTACCACGCCCATAGTTCAACTGCCACTTTAAAAAGCTTAATAAATATATGCTTAATTTGCAAATACTAGATAAATCATCTAGAGGTTACCATAAAAAACATATCTTTTAGTGGTTCACTGTTGCCCCTCCAACCCTAGTGCATGACAGGTTATTTTTCTAGTCGAGTTATAAACAATTTGCTGTACCTACTCACTTTGTGACGTAATATATATAAAATTCTGGAATATTCATATTAAAATCAGCGCCATGCAGCGGCTTTGAAACTTGATAAACAGTAGTGGCCTTATAAAGGTATTTATTTATATAAAAATAGTTTTTAAACAAGTGAATAATGTAAAAATCACTAACAACACTAGAGATTGCCAGTGAGTTCGCCTTGAGTTCGAGTTGAGTACTTTGTTTGTAATTGTATGCTTGTGTATTTGTATAGATGCACTAACCCTGATTATAACTTAAT
Source organism: Sesia apiformis (assembly GCA_914767545.1). Taxonomy (NCBI): domain Eukaryota; kingdom Metazoa; phylum Arthropoda; class Insecta; order Lepidoptera; family Sesiidae; genus Sesia; species Sesia apiformis. The sequence goes on from OU611958.1 coordinate 8,627,635, forward strand.
CATTTAAGTTCATTGATCCAAAATGGTACTATTTATTCCGATTACTAATCATCATACAGAGCCTACAAATTGAGTCACCAATTTGTTAAAAACTTCTGCCTCTACTCTGTTAAAAATATTATTCATCTAAAGGTAAATTATAAGTTATTAATAAATCAAGCACCTTGTGTTAGAGCTGCAATCTGAAAATATGTACCTACTGCAATACTTCACAGTAATTTAGAGTATCTATAAGTATAAATGTTTTTTCTCAAAAGTAGATACAATATTATATCTTACAGCTGAAAATTCCATATATACATTGTGACCAGATTTTTTAAATAAACATATAATTCGAGATCATCAGCACTGAATGAATGTATTGTTTGTGTAAAGGGTTACAACACTAGGCATATTATCTGTTGTAAGTGCACAATGAGTTAATAAGTATAATCATAATTAACTAGATGCTTTGGCAGCTTGACGTCTCTTAACATCCCAGTTGTAAACTCTAGCCATGTTAACTTCTGTTGTAGTCCATTGATCCCTGGAAATATAATGAAAATGTTAATACTTTAAGGTCTAATTACTATTGTCCATTCTAATCTAATTTACCAAAAACCAAATCAAATCAATGAAATATCTCAACATTTAGCTTTAAATGTAAGGCAAACTTGCAGTCTCAAATAATTAGATTATGTAAACAATTATCACCTTTCTAATAAATTTGAGGCTGTGTCAGTTACCTCGGGTCACCATGTTTGTTTTCATTTTGGACAGATTGGATTGGAATCAAGTTTAAGTATACTTCACTCTATACTCAGTTTAAGTTAAGGAAGAAGTGATGTCATTGTCACTGTCGGTCATGTGACTTCACTTATTACCCAATTACAATTGTTCCTCGATTGATCAATTAATGCTGCATTATGCTACATTGGACAGATGATGCAACTTTTTCTGAATGTGAATAGAGTATAAGTATGTATATAGGTATTCTATGTTTTTTTTTTTCATAGGAACACTAATGGCTAGTTACAATTTTATTAAATTACATGAACATTGAGGGCATTAAAGTTTCACATATTGTTCACATATTCATTATGCAATTATTAATAAATTGTCTACAATAAGCAATTTTTATAATAATTAGAATGACAGCTGTCAAAGTGCCTCAAATAGTACTCAAGTACTATGCACTGAGTGTGTGCACTACAAATAAAAAATATGTGGGTGGTACCTATGGCATAAACCTTTTTCGTATTTTTTAGGTTTTTATAGATTAATTATTTTTATAGAGCACTATTCAATCAAGCTTGTTTTTAATAAACAATCTTCCTTGATTCTAATCAAGCAAGATTTAAAAGACTGTATTGACTTTGGTTAAGATCTTGAAACAATGAAGTTAAAATTTCATTGTTTCAATATTCTGTCTAAATAGAAATATACTTTAACATCCAATTTTTAGGTAAAGCAACAAATTAATGGTTATTTTTATTTTAATTGTATATGAGAAAATAGAACTGAAAATAAGATACCTTTTCACAGATAATGTCACATATTGTTATATTCATGCATGAATTTTGTGCCATAGAGACAGGGTGACAATGACATATTTTGTAAATAAATGACTAAATGTACTAACCGTAGGAAGTCTAAGTCGTGTTCTACACATGCTAAATTTTTCTTTGCAGTTGCCATGTTTGATGTGAGCAACTTCTCAGCATCTTCTAATGAGTACTCCAACATAACATTAGCTCCAAGCCAAAGATATACTGTTTGTGTTGGTGCTACATTAGCCTGAAATGATAATATTAAAATAAGTATAATAAACAATTCAATTCTATCTCAATAATAAGTCGAAAAACATATATTTACAAACATCCATTACCTTGACGAACACTTGGTCACTTAGTAAAAATTGGGTTTCAATTTCTTCCTTTTGAGTTTTTAATTTTTCAATCATTTCAAGGGATCTTGCTAGATCTGGAATTTGTTGACGTAGACGTCTCCTTTTTGTAGCCAAAGTGTACTCCATAAATTTGTATTTACCATGTTGTTGATCAAGTTTCCTTAGAACTTTATCTACACCACCACAGTTTTCCGGTAAGTTCATAAACTCATCCACATTGTCCTAAATAAAATTCAAATTATATTTAAGTACGTACTATAAAGTTTTTGTTCGTAACAATTATTTTGTTATTAAAATGTATAATTTTTAGTTTCTGCTAGGAGTAAAATAGATAAAATGCAGCAGGTGTATATTATAACCTAAAAAATTAAGTCCTATGCAAGTTCTCAGAAAAAAATTCGCTCATGTTAACATACGTTAAAATGACATAAAATTTGTTTGCAATTGAAATATAATACCATTATCAAGTCAGTACTTACTACAAATACAGCTTCTGGTATTCCTGAAAAAGATTTTGGGTTCGAAGATTGAGCCGCATCACCATCCATTTTATCGAACAAAAATGATATATACTTTTCTAATTAATAATGTATTTGAAGAAAGTACATAAGTTCAGTAAGCTAAGCAAGTAAATGGATCAAATGTATCAAAAATCTAAATATAATTCGCCGCTGACTGGAAAGAAAAGAATAATTTTGATTGGAGTTTGACACTTTACTAACAAGTTGACATAAAACTACATGTATAAGAAAGCGTCACGCAGCGCCTACTGTAAAAAGGCACGTATTACTCTCGCCGGAAGGATGGCCGTCAGAAAGTATCCCAGAAATGTTACTTTAATTTGTTTTTATTATTATTTATAGGTTTGACAAATGACACAAAGAAAAGAAAATGCTTAAATCTAAAAACTAATCTAAATTTATTTCTATAATAAATAACTTATAACTTATTTTAAATATTATACAAAATGCTTAAAATATAGGAATTGAGCATGTTGTATAGATTTGGTCCCTGTGGCAAGGTATTGATTGTTAAAACAATAATGTTAGCAAGCAAAACAATGGGGAACAAGTTTGTTTTTCATAGCCTTCTACTATTTATCAAGATCATTGCTAAACGCACTAAAAAATACTTACTATTTTATTTTCTGTTATGGCAACTTTAATTAAACCTGTCTAGTGATGCGACGATTCATCTTTTGTTGGATCGAGTCAACTAGAAAACGTTTGTTTAGGACTTGAACTTTAATTCGAATCGAAATTACTAATTTCAAGCTTCGGGACACTAATTTCAATCCGGACACACGTTTAGAATAAATATTATATTTCAGATTGAAAGAAAAAAAAATGTTTAATATATTATCAGTCGGTATTTAATAATAAATATTCTACTGATTTTCTCTCTAGAGTCTAGAGATAGGTAGGTACACGAGTAGATTGAGTTCCCTTCAGAATCGAGTATGATACAAGTCTACTCGATTCGGTATCATCTGTGAATTCATAGCAATCCACCACTACTTCAGTCAGCAGTAATCAAATTTGTCTTTCTGCGTTATAATTTTTTTGCATATAATATAATCCTTTTTACAAATTGTAAGTTGTTTTAATAATAATTGTTTTTATAAACTTACTAGGCCATTCAAAGGTAATTTGTTAATTGTGGACATTAGATTTCAGGTGAACCTACGGAAGTGTGAGGCTACGCCCTGTTTTGTATTCTCTGGAATCTACAATTTGTTTTCATCATAGGCCTGTCAGACACTGCCGTTATGGATATGATGGTATCAACATTGCAACAGCAGCGTGCTGTAACAGAACAACTAAGACGAGAGGCTGCAATTAAACGCATCCCGGTGTCAGTAGCTGTTGCTGACATCGTGAAATACATCAACGAGCACGAGCAGGAAGATTGTTTATTGGTCGGCTTTTCAAGTCAAAAGGTCAATCCTTTTCGTGAGAAAAGTTCTTGCACAGTTCTCTAAAATGATTATAATTTAATGTCTTGGAAACTCAATGTATGTACCTAATAATTTAATGTTCTATCTAAAACCTGAGGCACATAAATCTTATGTAAATGTTATTTCTTGAAAAAGTATGTACATGTTTTTAAAACTGACATTGAATTTATTATAATTTGTTCTATATAAAAGATGATTGCCATGCAAGTTTATGTGCAATTAATATATATATATATATCCATTTAATATTTATGTACAATAATAATTGCATTAATGTATTTGAACACATTATGCACAAGTGTTTCCATCCAGTTTCAAAAGGAAAAATGCTAGTTTATTGTCAGAGGTTAAAAAAATCTTTTGAATTAATTATGAATTTAACATCTGGTACATAAAATTCATTGGTGTAATAATGTAATGTTTAATACCCATAATGCTGATGACTGTATCTAAATATTCAAATGTAAGTTGCATTTTCAATTACAAATATCTGTTATTATCGAGAGAAATAAAATGCGTTCAGTATATGCTAAATGTTTTATTTGTGCACAGTAAAATACAAAAAAGACTACATAAATTATATTATCAATTCCACTAATAAGAATTCTTATTAAAAACTTAAACAATTCCAAAGATAGTATATCAGTAGGTATTCATTTCAATATTAGGTAATGCTTTCTTTAAGCATTAGCATTTACCACAATAATTATATTCCTTTATTGTTCTGTACCTTGCTAATTTCAAAGTTGATAGCCATAATATAAACAATTTGTATAAATAATTAATTATCTACACAGATTTCTAGCATAGCATTAAAATGGTAATTCAATCAAATTTCCAGACTCAGAATTCAAATTAGGCATTGTTAAAATTCCGAATGTATTTCAGAATATAATTAGAAGTCTTAAATCTAAAATATTGATTTACAAAAAGTTATTTGGTGTTTTTTCTTACATGCATTATTATGAATTGGAACAATAGGTGTAAAAAAAAATATTCTATAGAAAGTTTTATGCCAAAATAATGTTTATTGATTTTAATATAATAGATATCACGTCTGAAAATTGGGTAGTGTAAATTCTGCTGCTGTTTTGGGAATTAAGGTGTTCATAAATAATGATTGAAGTGTCACTTGTGCAGAGAAAATTTTCCTGGCATATTAATACATTATAAGGTGCACTAGTTTTATCATTATGTATAAACAATGTAGGTAATTATATCATTAATATCTAAATCGTGCGCCTTGCACTGACATTAAACAGCTCTGTCAGTGTAGCTCTAAATCATGAGACAGTATATGTCTTTCCTTTCATATCCAATCACTATATAATAGTTTTACAACCAGTAAATACAAGAATTGATTGCAAACACTAATGCAAAACTACCTAATTCAGACTTCCTAATTTAATCAAACCACTGATTTTTTACCTAGTATCTATTTAATTGAAAGAAAGCATCTTGCAATTACATCTTTTAATTTTAATAAATTATGTATACTCTAGCAGCTCTCGCTGATGCGCCCACATTAATACACTTGTGCTGCCTTCTTTCTGTCTAAACAGTTTTTGAGTATATTCACTCCTTTTTTAAGCTAGATTATTCTATGAGTTGATTGACCACTATTTGATAGGGAAGTGCTTGTAGGGATTAGAAGTAGTAATAATGGTTTGAATTACCTTAATGTGATGGCCTATTAGTTATTAAATAGATATTACTTAAACAATTCAATTGTTGGATTAAGGTAAAAGGTCAGAATTAAGTAGCTTTGTGTTGTTGTTTATGACGAAGACAAAAGATACTAAAGCTATGATGACAAATCATTTATGCTGTGCAGTTTCAACACTTCCATAATACTTCCTCAATGAATATGTTACCATACAATACAGTACTTGGTTTGGCAGTGGAATCAAACAGGAAAACTTATTTAATATTCGTAAATTGTTTGAGCAAATTTGGAATTAAATGAATGAATCTTACACTAGGGGTAAAAATATAAAAAAAATAAGTTTACCAACTATCAGTCTTTTAAATTGATGTTGATTATCAATCTCGCTTGTGGCAATTTGTCTCTCAAAAGTTTACAAGAGCAAAAAATATAAAGATACAAAAGATATGTGGGTAGATACTTATGATCGAGCACATCTATTGTCTGATTCATTACATTAATAGAATAAGTACATGTGATTTGTGTATTAAGTAGTAATGGTTACCTCAAATATATTGGTTACATTAAAACTGTAAATTAATCCCAAAAATATAATAAAAATGTTACATTATCAACACTATATACTTAAAAGTTATGAATATTCACTACCTACAATGTTTAGAATGTTATTATTCATAATTCACTTTCGATTTTAGCTCATATTCATAAGATTAACATTATTATAACAATTATTAGTTTCATAATATACCCGCTTATATTAATTAGCTATGAATATAACTTACTAAACAATTTTTAAAAAATAACGAACAAAGTTCTATTGTTGTACAATATTTTATTATTATAAACAATACAAATCACATTATCTCTACCTATAAAAAAAATGATACAACTTAGATTATGATAATAATCTAAAATTATGATCTGCCGCATTAGAGCAGTTACTATAAAATAATAATTAAATATAAATTTGTAATACCATTAGAAAAAAAGGCCTCATTACATTGGTGTATCAAATAATGTATATTAACTTACCAATTTTTCTTGTCAGTATACTAGAACCAGCCATTCAGTATCTTCTACGGTATGCAATCTTATATAGCTTTAAGGCCAGCTGTCTTAAGAAATTACTTGCTTCACAAAAAGTGGATAGAAAAATGGAATGTAAAACAAAGTCTTTGTAAACTTTTGAGATGCATCATCCCCTAAAAATAAATTGAGGGTGACATTAGTAAGGTTACCATTGAAATTCATCCACATGCCTTCATCTAAACTCTCTCCTGCTTTGCCGGGGACACATCCTCAGTACCATTAGCTACACTTTGATGGTACAATTTTAGCAGCTCCATTGCATCTTGTGCTTGACGCTTCTCAAGCAATATTCTGTAAAATCAATACAAATTTCATTATTATTCTGGTATAACATAACTTCTAATATCCCTGCTTAAAGTATGAGAAGTTTAGAATTGAATATTTTCTGAAATATTTTTTTGAAAAAGTAATATTAGGGGTTAAAGTATGAAATTGCCGATTTGTACTGAAAAATTAAAACTCGTTTTTTTCTAAAATGTAACATATTTATTTAATCAAAATATTTACCCTCATTATCTATACATTGTTGCCATCTAATCGGAAGTTCATTTATGCCTTTGCGATAGAACTCTGGGGATGTAGATTCGACAAACTGTGTGAAAGCATTTTGTACTGCCCCTTGGGAAGAAAATTTTTTACCATGTAGAAAATTGTCCAAATCACGAAAAAAATGGTAGTCCGTTGGAGCAAGGTCTGGCGAGTACGGAGGAAGACGTATGGTTTCTAACTGCAGCTCCTGTAGAGTTACAACGGTTTCTCGTGCAGTGTGAGGTCTTGCGTTATCATGGAGCAATAATGGTGAAGATCGATTCACGAGTCGGGGCTGTTTCACTGCTAGTTTCGCCATCATTGTTCGAAGTTCGGCACAGTAAACATCTGCTGTTATTGCTTGACCAGACCTGAGAAAGCTATAGTGAATAACACCATGAATAGACCACCAAACAGTTACCATTACCTTTTTATTGGTAAGCTTTGCCTTAGGGCACTGTTGCGGCGTTTGACCTGGGGTCAGCCATTGCATTTTTCGCTTTCGGTTATCGTAAAGAATTCACATTCATGTCACAATTCGATCCAATATTCCTTCATTTCTGTACCGATTCAACAAGGCAACGCAAGTTTCAACACGCGTTTCTTTCTGCATATCAGTCATATCATGAGGCACCCATTTTTCATATTATTTTATATTATTGATTTGATGCAAATGAGACAATATTGTAGGTAAGGTAACGTTAAACCATGCCGCTAATTCCTGGGTAGTTTGATTCGGATCAGCGTTATTCACCTGTGTAGGCGGTCTTCCACGTGGTTTGTTCTTCCACGTGGTTCGTTCTTCAAGTCGAAGTTTCCATTACGAAAGCATTTAAACCAAAAACGCACGGTTCGTTCATTAGTAGTCTCCTCTCCAAACGCAACATTGATATTGCGAACCGATTCTGCCGCGTTAGTTCCGCGTCGGAACTCGTATTTTCGAAGTATCCATCTTTCTCGTCTAAGCTGAATAAAAAAAACAATTGATAGTCGAAAATCGAATGTTGCACATTTTTTAAAACAAGAACCTCATAGGTATCATGTGAAAAAAGTTTCACTCGAAAATCTCACACCATGAAGGTTTTATGTCAATTCAAAGTATCTATTACTATAAAACGGCAATTTCATACTTTAACCCCTATTATTTTATACCAATTACTACAAAACTATAGAACATTTGTCATTTATAAACTAAATAGTCTTTTTTTTTTTCTTTATTTTATTTAGGGGCTTTTACACTATTGTGTATGTCAGCCCCATCATACCCTAAAAGTTACAATTTCACTATCTATCTGTCTTACTTATCTACATCTATCTATACTATAATTACGTCTATCTTAATTTATCTATGACTCTGATAGCGACTCGTAAATTCGCACAGAATGTTTGCAGCTTTCGATGTTGGCTCGGACAGAGTTCTATGGAACATCCCTACATCAAACTAAATGGTCTTAAAGGCATATATTTAAATAGGGATGTTATGGAGCTCAGTAACTGAAACTATCTGACATCGGAAATAAAAAATATTTGATACCGATTCTGAAATAAAAGTTTAAGATGTTATTACAAATATTTTTTTTTGCTGCCTTTATGAACAGAGTTTAAACCAAGAAAAATGTTGACATGTTGCTGCTTGCATTCGTTTTGATAGATTTTTCCTTCATTCTTTATTTAAGTCTTAATGTTTTTACTAATTACAGTAGGGCCTCTGTATCCACAGGGGTTTGGTTCCGCCGTCTTCCGCGAATAGCTGAAACCGCAGATATTAGGGAACACCATATTTTGGAGTATAAATGTACACATAAAGCAAAACTAATACTAAACTAAAAGAATAGAAAAATATGCTTTATTAAAATTTATTTTACATTAATTAACATGAAATAAGTATTTATATGCTGTGACACAAATAAAATTTAACTAATTAATAACATATGACAATTATTTCCTGGGCTCATTGATGTGGATGGCTCTATATAGGGATGATCTATAGTATATGAGTATATATTTATAGTATAACTTGTATATGAGCTGACAACTTCGCATGCTTACCCAAACCGCAAATATCGAGTCTGCGGATACGGATAATATGGAGGATAATTTTGTGTAAAAAATATATACCTACAGTTAGAGTATTGTATCATATGGAGTATATTAGTGAATCAATAAGGTGAATATTATACTTTTATTATAAGTCTTAATATTTTCTTCTGGTGATATTTTCAATACAATTATTTTGATGATAGCAGTGATTGCTTTCAGTCAGTGATATATTTCTTTAAAATGTTCATTAAAGACATATCCGTAACCGAAACCATATACAAAATAATTTAATATCTGTAACCAGTAAAAGAGTATATATATCTATTATAATATCCGGATCCGAAATATCATATCCCTAACAACCCAATATTTAACATACCAATGTGTGTCTGTTTACCAGCTGTTTACTATATAAATATGTGTAAAATATGAAATCTAGTTGAAATGTGATTTGATGTTAGACAAAACATAATCTTTAAACATTACCTCTAATATCCCTAAATACTTTAAATTATGAGGGATTTAGTTTATATGGCAAGAGCAGAGGCAATATCACCCTATCAATAAATAGGTAATACCAATCTAACCTCTGTCTATAAATAAAGGTGTCAAAGCAATGTTATAATTACCTTCCAGAAGCCTCCTTAATATGTTCCAAAATTATCCTGTTATCCCTGTCAGTGACAATATCAGCAAGGCTATCAGGATCCATGTCTGATAGGAGCTCCAAGTCTTGTCCGCCTAGAAGTGAAATGTGGCAAAGGTTGTGCTGCAAACGGCCTACAAGGTTAGCGACTTGTCCTTTATCACCCAGGGCAACATCATCAGTCTGATCCAAAGACACTTGGCACTTAGGCATGTTCGGTGCCCACTTCTCGTTGCCGTGCAGGATCATTAGTGATGTGTCTGGGTCTAAAGTAGAGAAGTATTCCTCGTCATCCACTTCTGTTCCATCCGATTCCAGCACTACTGTCAAGTTTTCAGCAGGGAGACCGAGTTTTTCCGGCACTTTAGCTAGTAAGTCCTGAAGCGATAATGCCACTGTACCTTTCTTTTTATCTCGATTTACATCACAAATTTTGTATGGTTTGTTGATTTCGTTTTCCATTGTACAATAAATAATTAAAATTCGTTTGGTAATTTAAACGATAATCTTTATATTTTTGACGTAATGATCGACGAACTGCAAATTCCACAAATTGCATTTAATATGACATCTTATAAAAATATTGCCACTTTAAAAAATACCTACTGACATTGAGAAATAGGTTTAAATAAAAAAAAAAAATTAAGTATTTATAAAAAAGTAATATACGTACGAAGAGTAATTGGCACTAGAATAATATTGAAAAATATTTTTACAATGACCAAATAAAATAGAGTTCAGAACGCTCGAGAAGCGACTGCCTTTTACGAACTCTAGAAAATGACTCCCGCCATTCTCATTTCGGCCGTCCGTCCGCTCCGTTAACGCGAGAGAGCATCTGAAATAATAAGTATCGTCCGTCTTCGACTGAAACTTGAAAGCTTGAGTGGTGGTTCGAACTTGAGGGTTTATTGAACTAATATAATATTACTATATAATTAAATAATACTAAATCTGTTTAGTAGTTGTTATTAAATAATAGTCCTAGAGGTCTGTTTGCAATTTTATCCATTGAAATAGTATGTGAGCAGCTACTAACGTAAACTAATAACGCTTTGAATTCCGTATAAGTTTTACAACTTCATTAAATTTATTTATATATAGAGCATAAGTAAATACATACCTACGTGGGGAACTCAGAAAGTTTTGAGAAAAAGACAATAACGTTCTACGGGTTCCAATTATTTTTAATTTTTTTAAAGCCCTCCTCGCATAAGGTTGGGGAACAAGTTTCTTCGTATTTTATACACAAATTGTTTAATTACATTTAATTATAATATATATGTGCCGTTTTGTTCTATAACTAGTTGCCATCTTGTAGGTAGTGACATGATCCCGTTTCTGTAGAAATTTTGGGATTTTTGGTCAAAAAATTGCGACAAGTAGTTTTGACTTAATGAATTATATTGAGCTGACTATGGGCTTAGATTTGTTTAATATCGCTATAAATAATTTACTTATAGCTAATAAATTAAAGTTGAACTAAAATTAATACTTATTATTAAATTTTAGTTTGAACCACGTTTGCAAAAATAACTATACCTATAATATTTATTTACGAAAAGAAATACTAATTTACTAATTTTGTTTGATTATTTATTTATTAGAAACTACTTTTGACTTTTCTCATACAAAAAAAAACTACATTTTTATGCTTAAGTACAATTAAAGAAAAATACAAATTATTTTTTTGTAGGTAATTACGTATTTCCCAGGAAGAAAATTTTTAATTTTTAGGAAAATAATTAGTTTTAAATATTTATATCACTCAACAATTTTAATTTTATTATTACCTAACAATATTGCAACGAATGTTTTTAAAAAAACACAAATGTATTATTTTTCCTTAAAACGGCGTTTAATAATCTGTATTTTACATTTAGGTACTAAATCGAGAGTACCTAACGTCTAACTACTTATACAATTCGAAAGAAAATACTATTTAGAATTAATGTAAAGTTCTATGTCTGGACTATGTTTTCGAAGCACCACAATAAACTTATACCTACTTACGTGACTCATACGTATACGACTATGAACCGTCTTGGACTTAATCCTTAATTTGTTTGTCCAGTAGGTACTGACCACGTATATGTATGTACCTAAGGTGCTTTTAACTATGTAATGGCAGCAGGTATTACCTATATACTTATGTATTATATAACACGATTAACGTGCGGCAACTAGCTGTACAAGTAATTAACCATAATTATGTATATAATGTAATTATGTACCATAATAAACCATAATGTATATTCAGACCAAAAACGCGTTGTAGCTTAGGTACATTCACATGTATAAACCTATAAAGAAATTATAGTAGAGAATATTAGAAAGTAATCGGAGTAGTTAATTAAAATTTTTGGTGCCTACGAGTTTGCATTTGATAATAAGTATCTGTATAACTGTATTCGTTATCTCCCAAAGATGCAGGTTGGTATAAATATGTTTAGGTTTTTCTTATATACAATAGATGGCAGCGGGCCACATGATGGTAAGTGGTCACCGCCGATCATGGACACCTGCAACACCAGGGGGCTTGTGGGTGCGCTGCCGACCTTGTAGAATCGTGTTCACGGCTCTCTTGACGAGCCCCATATCGTAGCGTAAAGGAAAAACCTCGGCTGGCAATCCATTACACAGTATTTCGGGTTTTGCGAAAATTAAAATGTTGTCATCTGGTCAACTTCATATCATATCAATGCGGGTCAACACATATCGATGAGGGACTTTTTTTGATGAATCTGTTTTTTCAAAAAGAACCAATCTGGAAGTGGACCTGGCAAAGCCCAGATGATAGGACACAAAACTATATTGACTTCATCATTGCACACAAAAAACGTATATTTCGAGATGTTACAATGATGTGAAATACTTTTAGAGTTGAATAAAAAAGATTATGTGCAGTTCAAAGTACTTATATCCATCAAGAGTATTTTAAGCCTACAAAATTGTTTTTGTTAATAGTTTAATTTTAGAGCAGTTCATAATAAAAATAAGAGATTGTTTGTGCTTTGTCCGTTATTCAGAAATCGCTGATCAATCAATCATTTTCGCTTATCAGTCTATAATTATCGCAGATCAAAACTAATAAAACCCTGATCAGTTAAATGATATTCTTACTCAAATTCACTTCATTTCTATTACTAATTTCCTACTGAGTCCTGAATATTAATGGGACCATAGGCTATATTAAAAACTGCGTGGCCAATATTGAAGTATTATTGAAGTTCATATTCATATCCAAGTCCATATTTTTTTCTGCCATCTATTGTATAAAAAAGAACCTTTGATACAGAGATTTTTGAGAAAGTAAATTTTTCTTTTAATTAGGATTGTCAACTACACATACAAAATAGGCTCTATAATTATTTGGAGAACTTAAACTATCTATTCTGCAGTTATTGCCATTGGATGCTTTGCATAGGAGGTAATAATACACATATATTAATTTATTTATACTTTATTTTTATATTTTGTGTTAACAAATGGCGGACTTAATGTTATAAAGCTTAAGAAGTCAATAAAACAAAGTATTAGTACAATATTTATTTTTTAAACAACAGCATTACATAGATGGTCTACAGCCGGCGTAGCAGTCAATTTCATCGTAAAAGGTACCTACCATACATCGGCCTTCAGCCAACACTTTTATCACGTATCGGCACGTGTCTGGGCGCTTCTCACCGACTCGTGATTCCGTGGTACCCTCCCAAAGCAACGCCCTAAACCGAAGTCATTTCCTTCCGCCGGTCTACCGGCGGGGGAGCCCCTAGGCTCGCTGCTGCACACACTATTTGCTCCTGCCTGAGCGCCTTTTCCGCTCGCCCTAAACCATATTGGTATGTCCGGTGACTCTTGAAAGGCCATTAGGGCCACAAGAATTTAGCCATTCCGAAAAAAAAGAAGGTACCTAAATCTTGTGCAAATTATTATGGGTTCTTACATAATTATAAGTAGCCCACATTGTTCCAGTACAAGTTACATAAGTTACAGTGCTATTTCTCCACCTATACGCGTATTATCGATATTATAACAGTGAACTTGACCTCTACTAAGAATAGAATCAAAGTCGTAGACTACAGAGCCTGCTGACGTCCCACGTAGTTGGCAAAATTTTCCAACAAACATTTATTATCATTAAGGTTTGGTCTAAGCTTAAACATTTTTTAAGCAAATCAATTAATTTTATACTTATGTAAAGTTTGAACTGCTTTAGATTTAAGGACCCAGATGAATATTTCATGAGATAAAGTTATGCGTAGATTTTAATTTTCTTTGAAAAATAAAACGATACATCGTTTTACTGCGATACTTCAATAGACAATAAACCATATTTGTACTTGTATCAGCCTATAATGTCCCACTGCAGATTCGGCTACCTAACTACCTACTACAGATTCGGCTTGTTTTGGTTAGGTCGCCGCAGAAATTATGGCTGTTTTTTATACAACACGAAAATCTTTCTATCCAGAAACAATTTGTGTGAATATTCAAAACACGTTGTAGACGGTTCTTGAATGCCACGTCGCGTTGCAATAAATAATTAAAACCCCACACACCGAAATAATAATATCTTATTTGAATGTTTGGACAATCATCCACCATCCACAACCGTTAGGAATGTTTTTTCACCGATTTTTTCATTGTTTCTTGAGTGATTTTGATGATTGAGCATAACATACTCGTATACCTACATGTCTTTTAAATTTTGTCATTAAATACCAAATAAGGGAATAATATAATATGAAGAAAGGAAAATAAAATTACACCGCTCAACACATGTAGAGCATTATGCGTAATGTCTGGTCATTGTAAGATTTCCAATAAATTATTATTATGTTTGATCATTTTAGGCACTTTTCCTATTGCTCGCACATTATGAATTATTCACCTATCTATTATTCACTTAGTTCGTAACATATACCTACATACAATACATAGTACATACAGTCCCCGGAACATGGTTAAAACTGTGATTAAAGATGCATATTTCAAAATTTTTAGTTTAAGAAGCGTGACATATGTATCTTTATAATTGCGGATATAAACTCGTTAACATTTAGTGGAAAAAATATAAATATCTATTGATATTCTCCTTCAAGTTTATAGTGACAGAAATTATATAAATTTTGTGGTGATCGTTGATAGTTTAGAATTAAAAATATTCACTCGTCGCGAGTACCTACAATGTTTATTATTCATAATAATAATCAAGACACAGTTTATTAACTGTTCCTTATTCCGATAATTGATTATTGAGTATTATTCTGATATATTGATTGGAAGCTAAGTTATATCAAGAAAAAATTCGGATGCGAAGGATGAAAGAAGAAAGCATACACAGTAGAACAGAACTTAAAGTAGATATTAGTTTAAGTGCTTGAGGCGTATGTTACATAGGTCACACTGAACATTTCCGGAATTGGCCACTTACATAAACAAAATTTAAAAAGTAATTACAATACTTGAAAATGGAACTCTTTGGCTGTAGAATAAAGTTTGTTTCATCTAACAGTCATTTATTTTTACATTGTGGCGTAATTTAAAAAAATTGCGTGTCTGCATTTCGAGGGACTTAATTCGTGAAAATTTCAACTGTATGATTTTCTACGAGTTTAAGTGTAATTTGACAACTCAACAGAGCCTCGTTCGCCTTCAAACTGCCTTTGGTGATGAAGCACCAAGCAAGACTACAATTTATAGCTGGTTTGCAGAATTCATGCGCAGTCGTGTCAATCTCAGTGACTAAATTCGTGAAGGTCGCCCGTCCACCGCTGTCAACAACAAAAACATCGATGCTGTGCGCCATATGAGCAAAACAGATAGGCATGTGACCTATCATGAGATTTGAGCATTCTTAGGCATAGGCATGAGTCGGATACAATCAATTTTACAGAAACATTTAGCTGTGCTAAACTGTGCTCGCGGTGGATCCCATGCAATTTGACTGAGGCTCAAAAACGGAACGCGTCACTTGGTGCAATGCCATGCTTACCAGATTCAACGAAGGGGAGTCAAATTAACAAGTGACGAAACATGGATTTACAGTTACAACCTCGAAACAAAGCAGCAATCGACCATTTGGGTCTTTCAAAATGAGCTGAACCCCACCAAAGTGGCGCGTGTGCAAAGTGCCGCGAAGTAGATGATCGCTTATTTTTTTAGAAAAACTGGACACGTGGCTTTGTTGCTTTGGAGAATCGTTGTACCGTGAATGCTTATTGGTACACGACCATTTGCTTGCCGGAAGTTATTGACGAACTCCGTAAAAACAACCGTAAACGACGCATAATCTTGCACCATGACAATGCCAGCTCTCACACGGCCAAATAGACAAACGACTGTTTGAAGGCGAAAAATGTAGAATTCATGAGTCATCCTCCATACAGTCCTGACTTGGCACTTTGTGACTTCTTGTTTCCAAAAATTAAGAACCAATTACGCGGTCAACGATTTTCATCGCCAGAAGAGGCTGTCGAAGAGTATGAAAAACGGAGGAGTGGAATAAATGTTATGGTAATTGGTTTATTCGTATGAAAAAGTGTATTGACGCTCATGGAGAGTATTTTGAGAAACAATAAATTGATTTTTGGCCATTCATTGTAATTTTTTCTTATTCATTGTGGAAACTTTCAGTATGGCTTTCGTAATACGCTAAAAGCTCAAACTGCAATCCTGCAAACTTTGTGATTTGCAAAGCGATAGGCGTTGAATGCGGTCTACGAGTTCGGCCTTTCGGAATGATGTAGTGAGGGTGACGTGCGCTTGCGTCGATGACTTCGCCTTCTATTGTTTGTGTTGAATAGAAAGGGTGTTTTTACTTCACAACATTGATCACTACTTCAGGCGGCATCACTCCGACAGGTAAACATTGTAATTAATTTTTCCTTTTTAATTATTATTGCTACGTTTATATTTTGTTTATTTATTTATCTCATATATTTTAATTATTTATTTATTATCATATAATTATTTATGTATGCCACAAATTAAATAACTTTAAGTATGCCGCGACGTATACCACCAAAAATAATACAAGTACTTATTATTGGAAAATTATATATCCGATAGAAACAAAAATATTAATGATTAGCACTTTTACCACTGCTTTCAATTATTTTGAATATTCTAGATCGAATACTCATCGAAGAATATAGTGTCCTAATTGGACTTTCTTGCAACGCCTTTATCAGTTCTTTTGAGTTTTCACATTGTCTAGAATTCAAATAAACATGACGCGAAAGCCTTCCCCAAATATTTTCGTGGAATGTGATGGCCATTCAAGAACGTTTATGTGATGTTTATTAAACCACTTGAGAACGACGCGCGCTGAATGTAGGTATACCTACTAGCATTATCATAAAATCGGCAAAACACCCTATACCTCTGCGAAAATCATATATTTCAGAATTCTTCCTTCTAGTACGACTAAATCAACTAGTTCGTTAAACGAAACTGCCCCCATACGATTACCGAGCCAACATCAGTGCGTCGTTGTCACAATATCAGTTAATATTTTTGCAAGCCATGAAAATGATACGAAAAACTATCAAAACCATCTAAATTAACGTTATTTCGTCATTAAAAATTGCTTTGAGCCATTATTCTCTCCAATGAATTTTATAACACGGTAATCTGAGACGTTCATTGCGATGAAACTGTTTTAAAGCTGGCCGATTTTTAATATTCTTAAATTTCAGTTGTTTCATACTGTTGTATTATCATAGGAACTGTTCTTATTACTTCTTATTGACGCCTTAGTTCCAACGTTGTTTACAATTTGTCTACCCGTTAAAGTTGAATTAGGGGCTTTATGTAATATCGGTCTCTCTCAGTTATAACAAATTTTGTACAACCCTTGAAACGTTTACTATAAATTTCAGGTTCTTGAAGGAATTAGCTTACCTCTTGATGCAATCACACTATTTCTCTTACAATTCTCTTTGCATTTTTCTCAAATACAATTTTGATCTTCCCCTGTTTTTCCGTAGTTAAACATTTCTTTTGAGACATATTCCAAAAATAAATCATGATTAACTTTTGTTTAATTAATACTTGCTATGTTTTTTAAATACACGTTTAATTCACGCATTCGCTCTGCTGCGACTGTAATATAGAGCCGGTCTCGATTGTATGTGTCAATTCATGATTCATGTGCCCCATTCATACACATGCGTCCGAGTAACGTAATTGTTAGTTTTATTGCTCAATAATATATATTAATCTGTAAATTTATTCTTTATGACTTTTCTTTGAAAGTAAAAATATGTACTGGTCTTATACATGTTGCGAAGAGTGTATCTATATTCTACGCTGTACCATTCGTAAGTATATTCAATAATAGCCCCCGGCGAGCTTCACCCACACCACCCTTAGCGTGTACTGTCTGCCCACCTAGACATAGCTCATAGCTATCTGTGTAGTCTAACTAGCCACAATATCAATAAATCACCTCACGTGTTCTAGAAAAGGAAATATTTGCGAAGCATACTAACTAGTTAGTAATAAATACTAATGCAATTTTTTTAAGATGTCCAAACAACACAGCGAAACAAATCTTTTCGACTTACATTATTTTTTGTTATAAATCTGTGTTGTTTCACTCACATTATTTTTTATTATCACGGCTTTTTTTAGGCTAAAAAGCCATTCATCATCGGGTACGATCAGATCGCGAATACAGATGGCATATTTTAAAAGTAGGCATCAGAAGAGGGATTATCAATAAGGGCCAGGTTCGCAAGGGCGGTCGCAAGGTTCACGATCGGTCAAAGCGCGACGCGACAGGCGAGGATCAATAGAGCGTCCCCTGTTGCCGTCCCCCCTCCCTCTTTATTGCTCCTCTGAAATGCATTTTGCAACCGCACCGTTGTTACAACTCACCTGCTCACCTACTCCACCTATACTGGAGTGGTTTAGTACTAACCATTATTTATTTTATACTTTTAAGTGGTTTGCTAAGACAGAGTTTCCGTTCTATTGTAATCTTACGGAGTTCTGGCAGTTACTGAACATAATTTTATTTATATAAGATTGAAATTCAATTATAAATGCTAATGATTCTTCTTGTTAGATCTTGATGTTGAAAAACAGTAGATGTCTATATAAATAAAATGTTATATTTTTTATTATGTTTTTATTATAACTGTTAGCTCAGCTATACAAAATTATTTTTAAAGACACAATCAGTCTTAATAGTTGTTAATCGAACAGTTGAAATTCCTGGTCAATCAATCACCTTTAATTAAGACTGAACTAGTCTAGTTTCATACTAACTCATAGAAATCCTTTTTATTATCTGTACCTATTCATAGAAATCTTATATCATTACACATATGTAGTGATTTTAAGTGAGATTATAATTCGTATCTACCATCCTATCCCATCTATCCTTTTCCATAATCAAATTGAAATATGTACACAATTAGTAATCTGATTTCCAATTATCGATAGATTACTGATGAATAAAATATACGCAACCTTGCAAAAGCGCGGCTGGTGTGAGCTACGTTTTAGTTAAATTAACATCTGCATTATTAAAGGCCAGGGCCGAACTGTAGTCTGGAATAACACGTCTGCAATACGTACCAGAACAAATGACGCCCTCGGGGCCATATTAGCACACTGACGAATCTTTCTTAATTTAATGTTGTACTGTGTTGTTAACTGAGACTGGAGCGACTTGCCACATGAGACAAATTGGCGTGTGGTACTCGTACATGTGTGCTTGTCATGACGACTGTACGTTTATCAATTTAATATTAAATTAGGTGCCCAAAGTAAAGCTGAGCAAACAATTGCCGCGCCTCATCTTTCTAAATGGCTAGATTGTAAAGAGTGCTATGACATTGCAGAATTGCATATTTCTTAAAGTGTGGAGTCACTTTAAGTTTAAACACAACAAATACACAAATCCATTTTAATTGTATTGGCACATAAATGATGGCAACTTGTTACATTTGTAAGTACCTAACTTGTCTAGTGTTGCCTGTCATCCGACTGTCACACAGCGTTGCCGTCATGTTTTGAGGGTTGGTTCTCTGTACCTACTCTTCGTGATCTGACTGTGCGTTTTACTCCCAGCTACAATGAACTTTGAGTTATTTATTTGATTTCTTTTTCATAAAAGATATCTTTCTTTTGCTTATACCTATATAATATGTATTTCGTTTGTCTGTTTGTTCGAATTAATCACAAAAATACGGCGCTGGTAGCTTAGAGGTATCTCAACTCATATTCGTGGGATAGGAGGTGCGGACTCTGAGGTACCACTAAATTTACAATTATGTATATTTTTTTTCTCTTATCACTAACAAGCATGTAACATTTGTCCCAATAGCTCACCTTTATAACCTCTGTATTTTTTATATGTATCCTGTATTTCACTTGTAGTGCAATATTTAATACTATTTTTATATTTTAAACCGAAACGCATTACTCTAATTCATCAATTAATAGCACTGGCCGGAAATAAATAGCACTGGCTGGAAACTGTTGGACGTGTATAAAAATCTAAAATTTAAAGGACACAAAACTTGACAAGAAAAAGAAAAGCGAAAAATCTAAGGCACGAGACAGACAGATTTGGTACGGGGATCATGAGAGAAGGTTGGAAAAAGTCACCCGCCTGTCCCGGGACCCAGCTGTCCTGGACACAAAATCTCGGCCTCGAGTGCTTCTTTAAAATCATCGGGACCACAACGGCACATTTTCGACGTTGAGTTGGCCCACTACTCTCGCGGGCCGCCGCAGCTCTGGTCCGTCGCTCTTTGGGCGATGGTGCTCTTGCTGGGCGCCGCCTGTTGCGCCTGGCCTCCATCGCCCCGTCCGACCGCTGTTTCCGGCTGGCGGTAGTGCCCGCTCTTCATCACTCTGGGCGTGCACCCTGCTAAGCACCGCCTCTGCTACTAAGTTTTTTGAGTGAGTGAGTTTTTTGGTTTTTGATGGTATTTCCATTATTTTCGGAATTTGGATAAGTTTTACAGGAAAAAATCAACTCCGATGAGACAGTGAAAAACGTCTTCAGAGAATTCATCGATTACCGTCCCTAGGAGTTCTATAGCAGAGGCATCAATCAACTTCCATTAAAATGACAAAAGTGCTTTGATAATAATGGACATTACTTCCATTAACTAAATATTTGAATATATTCAATATTCATACAAAAATATTTGATATTTTCCATATAAAACGGCAATTTCATAGGTAATAATAATATAATTCAATGTAATAATAATATATTCAAGGTAATAACCTAATATAATTCAATCAGTGCCTAACTATTGAAAGTGTTGAGACAGGGTTCTTGATCACTTATGTTTCTTTAATAGTGAAAGTCCACACCTTATTTACCACACTTTATTTATGTAGATATGCCAAGATTTACAATACCGATTAAGATTTTATAAGACAAGCATGAATTTTGAACATAGGATATTACTGATAGGAAAACGAAGTATTAGAAATTAACCTTTAGAAGAAACTTTACGGAGAGGCATATAAATTTATAAACAACAGAAGTTAAAAATGCGCATGCATTTGCCGTCGGATATGGGTAGCGAATGCGCGGCGCCCGCTCGCTCGGCTTTGCACAAGCGCCTTCTACAAGCGGCCGCGCGTACATTCCCTAAGCAAATTTAGCATCGGCCGGCGGGTTTGCTTGCCTAATTAAATTAATTACAGTGTAGGCAAGGTTCCTACATATTAATCTCCAAAATTAGTTTTCGTTTCGCTTGCGTAACTCTGTTCAGACGCTCTCCGGACGCGCACCAAACTAGGACAAATTTGGGGAAACCCGGACGGATGGCTCCAACATTTACTAATCACATTGGGCTCGTGTATTGGTATTATGGCCCGAAACCTCTTGTGACTATAAGGAAAGTCTTGCCATAGGACCTTATAGGTTAATATCGATTGAATATTGAATCGCAGGAAAATGTTCCAATATAAAAACGTAACCAGCTCATTGTCTTTGTTTGCCCATTATAACCAACCATGATGGACATTGTTTTGTACATTAGGGATGTATGGCCTTAAAACGGCACGATAGCTAAGCAGGTTCGATTGGCGAGTTCAATCTTGAAATTGTGTAGTGCCTCAAAGCTTGTGTTATCCTGTGGTCGCCTTTTAGTGTTTTACGATACACGGCAAGAGATAGGGTGGAGTTATTATAAAGCCGGCCGACACCACACGGCCATGTTATCTCCGGATTCGAAATTGTAACACTGTTAGATTTATATTTATCATAATTACTTATTCCGGAAGATTATATAAAAGATAAAAAAATACCTTTATTATACGCGATTTAAAATATAAAAAGATATCTTTCGTCAGAATCGATATACAGAGAATGTTTCATGAGATATGTTTAAAGTAAACGATTCCTGAAATCGGGCGTCAACAGGCATTACATAAAGGCGTCAACCTATTACATAAAGGAAAAACGAAAAACCAATTCTCTCCATTTGCCGTTTATCGGCAAATTGCCTGTTTAATGTAGCATCATGTGCTGAACATCTATAGATCTGATGCGCAACAAATAACCTTCGGACTACGATTACGTTAGGTACACATTGAATATTAATATAAATCATACCTACAGTATGTTATTTAGATACGGTAAGCAATATTTTAAGAGTAGAGTCCGAAATCATTCAATATTATCTTTATTAAAAATGTATGAAAGTGTCCATGGGTTGATTTGTTGCTGACTGTACGATTCATTGCAATTACTTAAATGTTTCAATTTAGGAAATGGAGCCTACCGCAAAGGTCCAATACATAAATTGAGCAAAATTGCCACTAACAATATGATCTAAAATGATGTAGGTGAGACTATGTAGGCGAGTACTCAAAGTTATTTTAGAAATAACATTACATTGATCAACATTGATTGAGGTTTCGTGTTATCCCCAACTCTGTTCCTTCTCTATATTAACGATCTGTTGCAAATTGGTGACATACATCGCTATGCAGATAATGGGAATGCTACGTATAAAGGGCCGCGCCAACATTCCTCGGATCAACATCCTTCAGACTTGCGTTTGAAGTGGAAGACACCATAGATTAAGTCTCGATTTGAGGTTCTCTGAATCTTGTTGAATTCAACCCCAATAAAACACAAGTCTGTATAAAAAAAGCCGCTGACGCCGCTAAAAACGCCCCTTAAGATCTCGAAGAATATCGGGGTCCTTGGTGTCGACATTTCTAGCAAAGTCGAATTTAGGAGTCATTTGGAAAACAAGGCCGAATTGGCCTTCAATAAGCTCGGTGTGCTGGACAGAACAAAGCGGTACTTCACCCCGGGGCAACTTCTAATGCTTTACAAAGCGCAGGTTAGGCTCCATGTGGAGTACTGCTTACATCTCTGGGCCAGTGTACCGAAATATCAATTGGACCTATTTGACTCCATCCAACGTCGAGCTGTTCGAATTGTCAACGATCCCACTCTCACAGTCGGTCTAGAATCCCTCAGCGTTCAAAGAGACGTTGCGTATTCTACCGTCTGTATAACGGGGAATGTTCTGAAGAATTGTTCAATTTGATGCTATAGGATTTTTACAATCACACCTCCCGTTATCTTCGTGTGGTTAATCCACACTTCGTTGACAAAGAGTCGCTGCGCACTGTGCGGTCGTCATGACACTTTATACCGCGAACCCGAAAGTTGTGGAATGAACTGCCTGCTGAGGTTTTCCCTCTACGCTACGACATGGGGTTCTTCAAGAAAGCTGTAAATAGGATTTTACAAGGCCAGCACAAACACAGATCCCCTGGTGTTGCAGTAGTCCATGGGCGGCGGTAGCCTCTTACCATCACGTGGACCGCATGTCCATCTCCCACCTTCATCATAAAATAAAATATATGAATTCGAACATGCTCTAGAACATTCAAATAATAAAAATGATGGAAAATTTTATTTTTTTGTAAGTAGGTTTAATGAGAAACACTATTATGATACTTGTTTTAGTTGGGTACATATTAAATAGTTTATTTTGCGAACACCTCACGTTACTCTCTAAAACGAAGGTGTCTATAGATAGGTTCTTTTGATGTCTTCGTAGAAATTACCCTGTTCAAACAAGGCAAGGCCGTCGCGTCGGCGGGCACGTTCCTTTATGTTGGAGACCGTAGTACATAAGTACATATTTCCACTTTGTGTACACGTTTCTATCACCTTATAACCTTTTACAATATTGAGCTATAAAAACATGAATTTCCAGTGACAGTAAATGTAGGTGGGGTGAGGGAGGGCAGCGCTGGGGGGTGGAGACAAGGTGCCCATGTAACGTTGCATTGCAAGCCGCTCGACCTCTGTTGCAAGGTATTCAGGTCGAGGTCGCACATCTGGCTCCAGATCTCCACAAGCACGTTACCTACGATGCACATTTGCGCTATACGTGATCGATCACCCGCCCGCCACACCGCAGAAACTGACCTGGAACCTATCTGGAACCGGTAATTAATTAATTTAATTGTTTCTAGTGAAACTATTATTAACAACCACAATTATATCCGTGTCATATATAATAATCATGAGTAGGTTTGTAAAAACTTGTGGTATACCTAGCTATTGTATAGGAATGAGAATGAATGTTAACAGAGGTAAGTACTTACTCTTGTTCGTACTGTACTTTCGTTTGTTCTCAAGGCGGGCAGGTTGACGTCGACGTTGAATAGCCATTAATCTTTGTTCTTCTGTGTCTAGAAACTGACGTTTCCATCAAGGAACATTCTTCGAACTATACCGGGGTATCACGTTACGAGTCATCTCGCCCTTTTGTTTACTTACAGATTTCGGCATTGTCATTACGATACAAAGCGATATAATTAGCTGGGTTAATACACTTTACTATTAAGGTCAGGGAAGGATCTATCATTAATAAAATCTTTATAAGTAGGTTTCATCTTATTAAAAGTACGTACCTTTTGTATGAAAAAATGCTTTACTGAAATAGGGTTTGCATTGTTTCTTCTTTTTAATTAATTCTATGTAATCCCCGTACATAATACCTACTTATATATGTAATCCACCGGGAGAATCCATTATATTTTGTTTACTTACACGAAATCCTCCTTTGTGAAGTTGTGAAATACGTGACAGAATATTAGTATAATTCTGAATAATATTTTGTGTTTAATTTAAATGTTTTAAAAATCTGTTTCATTTCTAAAACAAATACCAATTTAATACCTCGCGAAAGTAAGTGTAGGTACGTGATAAAGTCGGTTAAAATTACTCAGAGTTTTAACATATTTACGTTTATTTTTATAGAACAATCTCTATCTCTATCACAGTTTACAAACAAAATATAATTAGGTCTTTAGTGTACGTATTTATTTACAGATTTTTTTTTGTTGTTTTGAGAGAGCACGGTTAAGGCGGTAGAAGAAGGTTGGTAATGAAAACATTTTCAGTAAAGCAAAAGTATACACTTAGCGACTTCTGAAGTTTGAGAAACTTGAGGTAAGTATTATTTATAAGTGTAGTATCTATAACTACCAGGTAGGTTATTTTGAGGTTATGAAATGCCTTTTTCAAAAGGAAAAGAAACAGACAAAGGAAATGTCAACCACATGTAAGTGCAATTCGATACCGTACTCGTTTAGGTGAAATGAGATTTTGGCGTAGGTACGTGAAAACGACATGAGGTTAACTGCGACATAACAAGCGAAGTAAGTTTTGAAATAAATAACAGAATGTTATACCTAGCTGATCGTCGCTCATGACCTCCTGCAACACCACGCAATGCAGAAGTGACTGTAACTTTCCAGGAGTCTATTTATACCCATATATAGAAAACCTCACGTGATGTAGCGCGTAAATCTCAAGAGATAGTAAATATATATATATATATATATATATATAAATACGTAGTAGGCGTAAGGAAAACAACCAACAAATATTCCCATGATTTAATATAGAATATAGAATACTTACCTGCGTTGACTCAAGGCCGTTTTCGATTGTGTTTCATAAAAAGGCCTCTAAAGAATGAGAGCGGAAATAAATGGGAGGAAGGTGTATATGAAAGTAGATTGAAAATAGACAGCAAAGTAGGTATACATCCTTTATATTGTATGATTTCCGTCACAACAAACAACTATAATTATATTTGACTCTTTGTTTAGATCAAAAGTAGACTTTAACTGTATAGCGTGTACTTTTATATGCAAAGAAGACGAGTAGACAGTTCACCTGGTATTAAGTAGATATTGTTGCCTATGAACATCTGCGATACCGTTTGTTACCATCGACACCTAACGATGGTGGTGTTGTTTATAACAAACGCGCAATATATACAAACATCCGTCCAGAATAACAAAACATTGGCTCACCCCCGGATGTACTGCCTATCTTTGGAGATTAATCAATGAATTTGGAGTAAAGATTGGGAAAATGGGGAATAGGCATTGATTATACAAATATACGCGAGGAGCGACTGATAAGTAATCTACTCGTACTTTGTTTATTTATATTGCGAAAATGATACCGACCAGTTTGGCATCGTCTTATTTGTTTATTCTTTTTTGAATAATACCAGCATTCATTTGTTTTTTGTAGTTGGTTTTGCATTGTGACTTCATTATATTCAACATGTCGGGGGTAAATAGTAAAATGATTAATTCTGAGCAACGAGCAGTTATTAAATTCCTAAATAAAGAGAGAAATACGCCATTGCAGATCAGACAAAGCATATTGAATGTGTTCGGTGATTCATGCCCGTCTGATTTTGTCCTAAAATTTTGGTGAAAACAGTTTAAACATGGTCGTGGGAGCTTGGAAGATGATTCCCGTAGTGAACCACCCGTTTCGGCAATCACGTAAGAAACTGTGGGTCAAGTGAAAGAATTAATACTCACAGATCGGAGAATTAAGCAGTGGGAGATCGCGAGATATATTGGCATTAGCAAGGAACGCGTTCATGTAATTACTCATGAAAATTTAGGGATGTCTAACGTTTAGGGCCGGTAAGCTGATGGCAACTATTTTTTTTGGATGTGGAGGGCTTCCAGGGATGTGGGTGTGGAGGCTTTGGATGTGGAGTAGTTTTGGCTGTTGATAGATTACCTCCCAAAAATACTACGATGAATGCTGCTTACTAAGCCAAATTGCTAGACCAACTGTGAGCAGTGATAAAAGAAAAAAGAAGAGGCAAATTCCATAGAGGAGTTTTGTTTTTGCACGGCACAGAAATCAATCATCCGTCTTATAGTCCAGACTTGGCTCCCACCGACTATTTTCTGTTAAGTTTGAAGAAAAATTAAGGAGACGCAGATTTTCGACTGATCTGACAGAAATGAGGAGACGTAGGCCGCTGTGAATGATCATGTTGACGAATAAACGAAAGAATATTTTTTGTAATGGTTTGATGTCACTTATTGACAAATGTAACGATTACATTACAGTCGTAGGGACACAAAATATGTCCCATGCAAGTCTTTTCTTTCATACTTAGGAAGACTACTTATTAGCCGCCCCACGTACAAGTCTAAGAGTACGCCATGTGGTGTCGGCCGGCTTTAAAATAGCACCTCCCTATCTCTTCTCGTGGGTGTTGCTACCGAGGGACAAGAAGGCCGCTACCACAAACCCTGAGGAACTGCACCATCTTTAAAAGAGTGAACTCTCCAATTCGCTTCACCAGCCTGGCGTTTTATGGCCATACATACTCCATGAAGAGGTTCATGTTCAGTACGAAAAAATGGACTGCTTTCGGTTATGTCTATGGAAATATGAAGTATAATGGGACGAGGAATTTTCCTTATCTCATTATACCATACCTCACAATCTTTCTATGGTAGGGGGGGGGGGGGGGGGGGTAGAACGGTTAGTCAAGAGTATAATGGAATAAGGAGTTATTATTATATTCCATTATACACTTTCCACTGGAAAGGATAGAAGAGATTAGAATGGAATGAGATGGGATGGAAATGCGGTCTGGCATATCTCACTCACTTCCGAAACATGTATGTATTTACATTGGAGGGATAGAATGGGAATTATATTTTACGGTAGTCTGCTGTGAGACTTAAATTCAACTGGGAATTGCAGAAATGTTCGTTAAATGCATCGAAATTCATTACATAAATTTGCTGGACATATACACTAGACATATAGAATTTTATAAATACTCGTCCGTTAAAATGCAAATATACTAATATATTTTAGCAATGATTTGTTATGTATATCGTTTTACACAAGATTTATCTGCTGTAAACATTAAGTTCTCTTTCTATCTATACATATAAAAAGAGATGTCCTGGCTGACTGATTGATTCCTCATCGCATACGTATCCATTAAGGAAGGATGCCTGTATCTCTAGAACTGTATAAGTTAGAGACATATATTTCTCATGTAAAATAATTAAACATATGAGGTGTATCGGCGTTTTTTGATATTTGACTTAAAACCTATTTTTTTCCGTTACTGTTAAAACAAAATCCACGCGGGTGAAGTCGTGGGCAAAAAGCTAGTGCAATCATAAGTGTTTTATTAACTTTTATAAAAACAATGTTTTCAGTGTACAGGCAGCAAAATAAATCATCAAATATTTGAGAAAAATAAATGCGCCTAAAATATTTTTATAATATTTTAAAATATATTCTAATTAGAATTAGGATTGGATGAGTGTTATTAAAAAAAATCCGGATTTTCCATATCTTTTACAACGAAAATAAATATTCAGTGATTGTAATGTGTTTACATATAAAATCGCCATTAATTAAATAGTTAGAAGCTGATATAAAAAAATTACCAAAATTTACGTATTTATTTACTTTTTATTGCACAAAGTGACAAAAGGTGGACGGACATAATGCTTAGAAGCGTTATCTCACAGTCAACTTTTGGGCTATGCAGAGATGGCGCGGTAAGTGCAATAACAGTTAAGATTAAGTACCTACAATATTAATGAATAGTGACTCATATTAATTTAATATAAAAATTATGTAAATATAATATAATATAAATATAATATGTAAATATAAAAAAAACATTGCAATTAAACAACTTTTAACGGTTTAAATCGCGTATATTTGACATGATTTATATCCCGACGTTTCGAACACTTTGCAGTGGACGTGGTCACGGGGTGACTAATTGATTTTATTTGTCACTTGAGTTATTAAGAAATTATTACTACCGTCTGAAATTTTTTTTTGAACTATCGTCTGAAATTTTTTAATCATAACATTCCCTATGCACGCAGTATTCGCTTACGGTGTCCAGAGGTCTTGCAGTATGGCGTTGGCCTTGTGATTTAATTAATTTAATGACTGGATCCCAAGCTGGTGGTACTTGCCAACCATCTTCTCTATTGAAATTTGGGTGTTTCTTAATTTCAATAGCCTCGCGTAACATTCTTGGCATGTACCGGGTCTCTCTAGCGAGGATTTGTGGATTATCAAATCGAATGTAATGGTTGGGTTTGTCCAGAGCATGTTCACAAACTGCAGACTTGGTCGAGCGTCTGTTCTTCATGTCAGCTATGTGTTCTTTTATCCGGATACCGATGCTCCTCTTTGTTTGCCCAATGTATGATAACCCGCATTCACAATCAAGCTTGTAAACACCTGCATCTTGTAGGGGGATATTGCTCTTGACCGGTCTTAAAAATTGGCTAATCTTCTTGTGCGGCTTGAAGTAAGTTTTAATTGAAGCTCGTCTTAAGATATTGCCAATTTTGTCAGTGATGCCCTTGATGTATGGTAAGATGGCAGGTTGTCGCTCAACTGTAGGAGGCTTGGGGCGGCTTCTGTGACGCATTCGTGGGAGTTTGTGATTGTTGCTTCGCAGTACTTGTTTCACATGCAGAAGCTCTTCCTCGAGGTGGTCAGTGTCACAGATGCCGTGTGCTCTCTGTAACAAAGATTTGCCTACGGTAGTCAACTGACATGGATGGTGATGGGAGTTACCATTGAGATATTTATCTGTATGGGTGGGTTTCCTATACACAGTATGACCAAGAGAGTTGTCAGGATTTCTGATGACTGAAATGTCAAGGAAAGCCAAGGATTTATTGACCTCAGACTCCATAGTAAATTGGATTTTATCATGTAACGAGTTTAAATGATTTAGGAATGCAGAAACATTATTTTTGGGGAGGACGGCAAAAGTATCGTCTACGTACCGTTTGTAGATCTTCGGCATAGCCACAGCTCTGGTGAAAGCCTTCTCCTCGAAGTCTTCCATGAAAATATCGGCGACAACGGGGGAGACTGGAGAGCCCATTGCTACACCATCGATCTGTATGTAGAATTTATTATCCCAGAATAGGTAGCCAGATGTTAGGCAGTGTTCTAGTAGTTCTGCATATTCTATGGGTAGGTCGTGCTCCGTTAGTTTTCTCTTGACAATTTCAATGCAATCATGTACAGGTAAGCATGTAAATAATGATTGTACATCAAAGCTGACCATTATTTCATCATCAGTCAATTGTAGATGTTTGATTTGGCTGACAAAATGGTAAGAATCCTTGACATGCGCACTCGTTTGACCACGAAGTGGAGACAGTATTTTAGCAAGATGTTGAGCTAGTTTGTATGTCGGCGAGTCAATTTGGCTTACAATTGGGCGCAAAGGGACGTCATTTTTGTGTATTTTCGGTAATCCATACAGTTTTGGTGGTTTCACACACGAAGGTACCAGTGCCGTGACGTCTAAACCAAGTGTGTCGGAGTGTTTACTAATTATTTCTTTAGTTTTAGTTACAATTTTGGCCGTGGGATCGCTTTTTACTGGTTTGTAGGTGCTTTCGTCCGACAATAGTTCTTGTATTTTTAGGTTATAATCTGACGTATCCATGATCACAGTGGAATTACCTTTATCTGCTCGAAGTATGGTTATGTCTGGATTTTTGCGTAGGTTGGTGAGTGCAAGATATTGTTCACGAGGTAGATTCGGTGTGGGCACTTTACTTCGACGCAAGACAGCAGAGATATCTTGGCGTAACGCCTCCAAATCTTCCTTCTTTACATTGTTTTTTGTGAGACATAACCAGACATAACCATACTTCGAGCAGATAAAGGTAATTCCACTGTGATCATGGATACGTCAGATTATAACCTAAAAATACAAGAACTATTGTCGGACGAAAGCACCTACAAACCAGTAAAAAGCGATCCCACGGCCAAAATTGTAACTAAAACTAAAGAAATAATTAGTAAACACTCCGACACACTTGGTTTAGACGTCACGGCACTGGTACCTTCGTGTGTGAAACCACCAAAACTGTATGGATTACCGAAAATACACAAAAATGACGTCCCTTTGCGCCCAATTGTAAGCCAAATTGACTCGCCGACATACAAACTAGCTCAACATCTTGCTAAAATACTGTCTCCACTTCGTGGTCAAACGAGTGCGCATGTCAAGGATTTTTACCATTTTGTCAGCCAAATCAAACATCTACAATTGACTGATGATGAAATAATGGTCAGCTTTGATGTACAATCATTATTTACATGCTTACCTGTACATGATTGCATTGAAATTGTCAAGAGAAAACTAACGGAGCACGACCTACCCATAGAATATGCAGAACTACTAGAACACTGCCTAACATCTGGCTACCTATTCTGGGATAATAAATTCTACATACAGATCGATGGTGTAGCAATGGGCTCTCCAGTCTCCCCCGTTGTCGCCGATATTTTCATGGAAGACTTCGAGGAGAAGGCTTTCACCAGAGCTGTGGCTATGCCGAAGATCTACAAACGGTACGTAGACGATACTTTTGCCGTCCTCCCCAAAAATAATGTTTCTGCATTCCTAAATCATTTAAACTCGTTACATGATAAAATCCAATTTACTATGGAGTCTGAGGTCAATAAATCCTTGGCTTTCCTTGACATTTCAGTCATCAGAAATCCTGACAACTCTCTTGGTCATACTGTGTATAGGAAACCCACCCATACAGATAAATATCTCAATGGTAACTCCCATCACCATCCATGTCAGTTGACTACCGTAGGCAAATCTTTGTTACAGAGAGCACACGGCATCTGTGACACTGACCACCTCGAGGAAGAGCTTCTGCATGTGAAACAAGTACTGCGAAGCAACAATCACAAACTCCCACGAATGCGTCACAGAAGCCGCCCCAAGCCTCCTACAGTTGAGCGACAACCTGCCATCTTACCATACATCAAGGGCATCACTGACAAAATTGGCAATATCTTAAGACGAGCTTCAATTAAAACTTACTTCAAGCCGCACAAGAAGATTAGCCAATTTTTAAGACCGGTCAAGAGCAATATCCCCCTACAAGATGCAGGTGTTTACAAGCTTGATTGTGAATGCGGGTTATCATACATTGGGCAAACAAAGAGGAGCATCGGTATCCGGATAAAAGAACACATAGCTGACATGAAGAACAGACGCTCGACCAAGTCTGCAGTTTGTGAACATGCTCTGGACAAACCCAACCATTACATTCGATTTGATAATCCACAAATCCTCGCTAGAGAGACCCGGTACATGCCAAGAATGTTACGCGAGGCTATTGAAATTAAGAAACACCCAAATTTCAATAGAGAAGATGGTTGGCAAGTACCACCAGCTTGGGATCCAGTCATTAAATTAATTAAATCACAAGGCCAACGCCATACTGCAAGACCTCTGGACACCGTGAGCGAATACTGCGTGCATAGGGAATGTTATGATTAAAAAATTTCAGACGGTAGTTCAAAAAAAAAATTTCAGACGGTAGTAATAATTTCTTAATAACTCAAGTGACAAATAAAATCAATTAGTCACCCCGTGACCACGTCCACTGCAAAGTGTTCGAAACGTCGGGATATAAATCATGTCAAATATACGCGATTTAAACCGTTAAAAGTTGTTTAATTGCAATGTATAGTAATCGCGAAAACCTAAGAAAATATTATAAAAAAAACATTCATACCATACAGATATACGTACTGGTTGTATTCTCTTCTTATTATAACTATGTGCCTTAATTTTCTCGTAATTTAACAATTATAAAGAGATTTTTTATCTATCTAATCCGTCTCTGACTGCGCCGTATTCTGTATACGACCACATGTCTGATAAACCTAGTGAAAAGTTGTTATAAACTAGGTCAATAGGCAGGCAGCTAGGCGGAGCAGCGATAAGTCGGCCGATACAGCCACTTTCGTGAAGTTTGGTTCGGATTACTTCTCAAATTATACACCAAATTGCATTTCAAGAGAATTGCATTTAATTTGAATTTGTTTCGAACACGAGTTTAATTTCATCAAAGTAGGTTCATTTATTATGTTTAACTGGTGTTTAATCCAATTATTTATTTGTTTAACACTTTATTGTACAAACAATGTGTGGGTTTAATGCTACAAGACATTATCTTCCAGTCAACGTTCAGGTGAGGAAGAATATAATGACGACCGTGCAACCAAGGAAGAGGAAAAGTAAAATAAAAATAACCAAAGAGAAAGGAAAATAATAATGGAAATAAATATGCTAGGTGTATTAATAAATTTTAAGGACACTTATATACACACAGTTAGTCAGTGCTCTAGATAGATATTATACGAGTATGAGTTGATTATTCATTCCTACGATATAATATGATCATCCAGATAATATGGTCATGCTAGTTAGGTTCAAAATTATTGAACTGATATTGATAAAAAACCCTTTCGGGATAATCACAACGAAAAAAACCACAACAAAGTTGGTCCATTAGATGCTGAGATTAGCGCAAACAAATATACAGGCAGCTATTCTATAGCTATCTATTACATCAGAGTTCATAAAATACTTAAATATGAGGTAAGTGTTTTAAGTACTTATATTAGGTGTCACATTAATTGAAATTATTAAAGTATTATTAAAGTGTAATCCTATAAATAAAACAAAAATAATAATCTTTATTTATTTTTATTTAAATACAAAAAAAACACATTTTTACAAAGACAAAATATGTCACACACAAAATAAGACTAGTAGCAATCGACGAAACATCGGACTTCCGCACTTAAATGCCTTTGCTAGTTGATTAAAATATTTTGTAGTATGTATTTGCTGTAACAATACAACTCATAATCTTTCGAATACATACTTCATAAAGCTATTGAATTGTTGACCAACAATGAGACTAAAATACATCTATTACTACTCGTACCGATGCATGTTTCTCTAAATGCTTCAACCATTAACAAAGAAACACAAGACAAAATAACATTATTTTTACGTCATTAACTTAAAAGTATTTTGACATTTTATGACATGACTTAATTCGCATTAATTTAAATGGGTATATCGACACGACAGTCTGATGACCAAACATTTTTTTAAATTAAATCCGAGATTGAATCAGCGGCATGTGCAACTGACAGTTTGGATTGAGTGCCAATAACGACTGTAGTACTATAGCGCATAGGTAGACTTAACTATTACGAATTTGCTTGTTCAAAATTTATCAGATCATCGTCACAGGCAACTAATAATATATATTTAATTAAAACCAACACTTATTTTTACAAATAGATGTACAAAAATGGAACTAATTATAAATACAATATTATATTGTTTTAATGTGATATTGGGGTAAGCCTCCCCTATCTCTTTCTGTTAATTAGGAACTGTCACCGCCAGTAATCCTACATTCGTATCTCGTATCTAGATTTTAGACAAGGGTTTGCTTTTAGTCCGAACCAGGAAAGTCTGTATTTTTAACTGGGACGAGGTTGTTGTCGGCCAGTTTTCGCGGTGAAGTATGAAAAGAAAAAAGAAATTTAAAACTAAAGTATTTTTTTATTTATGCGGTGGAAACAAATTCACTAAATTAACGTAGTGTAAACGTGTTTACGTGGGTGGGACCCTCCTAAACGATCAGTAAATTTGCTTAAAGTTAAAAGCTGTAACTCATTTGAACTTTACATGCCCTCATTTGGCATACAATGGAGGGTTCATTAGGTTTCACCGCGATCGATTGAGCTGCTAAACTTTAACATATTAATTATAGCTACATAATCGCCATAAATTCTCATATTTTCCTTTACATTTTATTAAAATCGCTTTACCTTCTATTTATAATGATCTTGAGCGTTGCAATTCGCTTTTCTAATTCGATAACATAATTAATTATAAAAGTTTTTACAAGAGTTATATCTCTTTAATTAGCTAGAAAGGTTACAACATACAAATGGACCACAAATGAAAAGCGTTTAACGCCTGTCACTCATTCGTCGTCATCGTCTTGACGCAAGCATTATTCCTGCTAATCCTCACCTTCATTTCTAAACCCTGGTGTGTAATACTAAAATTATAACTTAAATTTTACACACCGGGGTCACAGGTCACACACAGGGTCACCTCTGAGTTTTGTGTTAAGCGCCATGCCTAAGTTTTCGTAGGATAAAATAATGTAATGCGCCTAGGCCCCAATCAAAAGCTAAATTACTAACCCTGAAGCTTCTCCTATTCAAAATATTAATGTGACTAAATTATATTTAAAAAATGTAACTGGTAGGTACAAACAGCAAAATAGATAAGTTTACATGCAACAAACTTGACGTTCAACCAATTGAGCTACGGAAACTATCAGAGCCGTCAGTAAAATTTTGTAACACATTCGGTGAATCAGTTAACGTCGTATCTAACTGTCTAGTAAGAATGTAGCAGACAGTTCATCTGGTGATAAGTGGATACTGTAGCTCTGCGATAGCCGCGATTCATGCCAACATCAGTCCAGAATGACAAACGGTGGCAAGCCCACAGATGCGCTGGCTATATTTAGTTAGATGTTTAGGAATGAATTTGGAGAAAGGTTGGCAGAATGGGGAATAAAAAGGTACGCCGCACTACTCTAACATTTATTTAAAATTATATGACAGTAACGCGGCCCCCAGACCTACAATAAAATTGTACAATAATGTCATTGCACAATATTATTGAATCGCCCATTGCATCAAATCGAGTTTTAATATACTCCCTAAAAAACATTGCTCAATCCGTTCCAAAAATACACAGAACTATGCGTGACGTCATGGCGTCACTCATGCTTATTTCGAATTTCGAATTGGTGCACGGTCTTGCGTGACAAATGAGTGGCGAGTGCGTGACAATGACTGCATGCTATTTATTTATTGAGCACAATAATTTTGTTCGACACTGTACTTTATCTGTGGTCTGTACTCACCCACTACTCTCTCAAACATAGTATAAAAAGAAATAGCATGGCATCTGGCATCTTTATGGAAAAGTAATCAATTGAGTAACAAATTTATGGTAGCAATTTTAAAGGTGAGTTAGGTTTAGGTTTTCTGGATAAAGAAATACGGGATTCTGTCGACTTTATGATGACATCCTTAGTAATTTAAAATAATTTACTTCAGTTATTAAAAAAATAGGTTGATCTGTTGATCATGGTCTGCTATATAACTAGTACTTTTAGCTGTTTGTTTAAATAAGAGTCAGTTTATGCAGCCCTTTAACTTTAATATGTAAATTGTCAACATAAGCTAAATTTAGAGATTTATTTTGGAGTTTTAATATTAAAGTGCAATGCTATTCCTTTTTATGTGCTTATTAACGAGCCAACGTGACGAGAGAAATATTGTATTATTTATACTAGGCTGTATTGTGTGAATTTAGATACAAAATATTGTGCGAATGTAATACCTACACAGTACACACAGGCCGTTTGTTTTAATATGTACCTACTAGTAGTTTTGGAATCTACTCTCGTTTCATGTAAAACGAAGTTTAGACAATTTCGCTATAAAAATAGCTTTGAGAGTGATCTTATTAGATGGAACCTTTATACTCGTATTTTAATGTAAAACAAGGTTAATTTAGATTTCATTAACTTTGCTTTAAACATTAACAGATTTTTTAAAACATATTTTTAATCATGTATAAGCAAAATTAAAGAGATGTCAATGAGAGTAGACACCACAGGTCAATAAAATTCGTATTTAATACACTTTCTCTCGTCTTGTCGGCATATTTAGTCAGAGTAGAGGCCCTCATACAGGGAACGCGGCATATGTTCCGCGAGGATAGATTTGAGTTTCTCTCTCGGGGATACGGGCGTGTAGCGCGCCAGCGGGAAAGTGCGTGTCACGCCGTCGCTAAGCGAGCGTGTCACCGCCGTGAGGTCCGCATCCTGACAACATTACAATATTATTACTGCTTTTAAGATATTATTACTGCTTTTAAGACATTATTATTGCTTTTAAGATATTATTGCAGACAATAAATAGATTGCCTCATTAAAATCCAATTTCACGCAGCAAATCTTAATAATTGGGAACACCATATCTGACAAAATCCGCACGCTACATTTTCAAAACTGTTAGTTCAGTTTCGATTAAAATACAGAGAATTTTCGGAATACACACAATTATTGAGAAAATCAGATCAGTAGATTGCAAGATTGGCGCAGCCACAGACTCACATAAAGACCATAATATCTGACAATAAATTAGAAAATAACTCTAATTTATGAGATCGGAATAAGACAAGTAAGTAATTATTTCATATTTATTTTTAGTAAAATAGAAAAAATGTTAAGGATTCATGATAATTTTGATATAAGATCACTTAATTATTAGCTAATCCAAAGTAACAGACTTGGGCATAATAAGCAGTTTAATATGAGTTTAACAAACTTATATCACCGAAACTAATAACAATGATCCAATGAAATGTTGCTTCAGAGCAAGCAATATGAACAAGATATCTTAGAAATAGACCTCGTACGAAATAGAGAGGTTAAGGCAGACGACAATCAGCTTGTTGATTCGATAACATTATAAATATTAATTAATAGCAATAGGTCACAATGAAAAAAACATACATATCCAAATGTTTGTTGATAAACTTTACTCTCAAATATACATTCCACATAACGATAGGACAAATGTGTCAAGGATTATGGGTCTCGGTGTTAACGGATAACATCGACCTTGGCGAGCATGAACTTGGAGAGGGTTGTGAATATTCTGTCGTACTTTACTAATTAGAACATTGCGGTTCTAATTCAAACCACAAATGGGACATACCCTTATCTAAGGTATAGGTATAGAATGTGTCACGTTATGAGCTCAACAAAACACAATGCGCTGCTTGGCGGTTGGTTAAGGAAGTTAGATGATTATGGCATGTCTCAAATGTTATAATTTTACATCCATTTCCCCTTTCAAGTTAAAGAATTTATTGTGAAAGATGTTTAATTTCGAAAGCTGTTACATACAATAACATTTTATTTTGTGATCTAGACAAAACTTACCACGGAAGCTTCGTTAGAACCTTTCCACAAAAGCTTCGTTAGAAGCTTTCCACAAAAGCTTCTAATGAAATACCTACTCTAATGAAGTACTCTTCGGTAATAAACCAATTAGCTAAGTGTTGTTAAGGAAATATCTATTTCTGGAAGTCTATTTCTGAATATTAGAAGAAAAATAGAATGTGTTTTAGTCATGTTCAGAAAAATGTCATCGACACGACAGAAACGACACATGTCAACGAAGAGCTGATTGGATACTGAAACAATTCACGGTCTTCACTTTTACTTTTCATTTATTTATTTCATTTGTATTTATTGCGATATATGTGCAAGCGTAAATTAAGTGGACCCCTCCCTGCTCTTTAATTAAAAAAATACGCAAGATCGACTCTATTTATAAAAGTAAGATTGAATGTTTTAATTAACAATTCTTACATATTATTATGTTAATAAAGATGGGAAGCGGAGCACAATGGCTTCTGAATGGCCACGTTATATGAAAGAATTGCTTCTTTGTGAAAGGATATTAATAATTATGTAGGTGTATGTACTTAAGATCTGGAATACCTTTAGGTAATAATTGTGATTTAAGGACACGTTTTTTCGACATTGTTTCATAAAGTATTCATTTACTTAGCTTATTTTTGTAACAGTGTAGGTATATCTAGGTAATCGTATATCTAGGTAACCGTATATCTAGGTAACCGTATATCTAGGTAACCGTATATCAAGTTAACCGTATATCCAGGTAAACGTAGTTCAGACGATGATATTCGAATATATTATAATTATTCGACTATATTATATTATATATGCAATGCATCCCGTTTGCAATCTCTTTAATATTATACTGACACTTTATACACTTTAAAAACAAGAAACCTTTACACAGGATTTTGTGTCTTTGCAATGTACAAAATTATGAAATAATTTTCATTTGGCAATGAAAATATTTACCTATCGCACAAAGGGAAGCCTGGCCTTGAAATATTAATTAGGTACCTACGTTACAATTTGACGTCGTGATTACAAAGAGGCTTATGGTAAGCACTCATACCTACAATATAAACAGGTTGGAAATTAAATAGCGGTCACAACTCACATTGCTTCATTAATCTCGGTTAGCTCTGAAACTCGTTTCATTTATCCTCCACGAACTGCTCTTATGAAAGTGTGGTAGTAAATGTATAGGAGACTTAATTAAAAGACGTGATTTAAGAAAACGGTGTTTGTGATGAAACGCTGTAGCTAATATAAAAAATGAGAGTAAATCATACAATTTTATATCATAATTAATAATATTAACAAGCTAAAATAGGAACTAAAGTAAGTGTTGAGGCCGATAAAGTAATTAGCTGAAATTAAGCAACGTCACGTCTCGCGTGGGTACAAGCGTTTAGTTTACTAAGTAAGTACCTCCAACAGGATAAAACGAATGGACGACCTACACGTTTATACACCAAGCCAACGTTTGAAATTGATTGTGTGGTGGCCTGCTGTGACTGAATATATGGGTTTATACGCGTCTCAAACTCTACTACGATTTCGTGTTCTTCTTTTTAGGTCAGTACTACATTGAGCGACGTACACTGCCCCATTCATTCGCAAGCGAAGTATAGCATAGTAGAAAATAATTCAATTACTGAGGCACTTGTCCGTTCACTTTACAGTGTAAAATTTTGCGCTAAAGTAACTGATATTATCACTAACCACGTTCTTGGCATACTTGGAGAAGCTTCACGGTACTCATTCAGAGTAGTCAACTTTGTACGCGCGAGGTAGACACTTAAGACATATAACGTTTATAATCGAAAGTTGGTTCTTTTACGAACTTTCGTTGTCTTTATTGGAGTGTTGTTTATTAGAATCGTGGTTTACAATAATAGTAGTTTATTTGCGAAATTGTGAGCACAATATAGGTGACAAAAATTGCGACGTAAACACAGATCTATTCATATTTAAAATGAATATCAATACTATGTCTCTAATCTGAACTATTAATACGTATATCAAGTACCTACTCGTAGTATCAAGTAATACGTAAGTATATCAAGTAATGAGTGTCAAATATAATTATATTAATATAGATTTGTTAGTATTTATATTAAAAATGATAAAATATATGATATACAGGGCGTCCCATTTCGATGCAACATGAAGGGAATGTACTTTAAATATTGAAGATAGGAAATTTCACTCAATGGAGACTTCATTTTATTTTTAAAAATAAGTAGAATTGCAATCAAAGATTTTTGAAAAATCTCCTGTCTGAATCGGAAATCGAACCGGCCAAATGTGAAAAAAAATCATAATCATAAAGTCAATCATAAAGATCAATTCTTTATAAATAACCTAGTATCTTAAATTAAAGGAAGACTATAAAAGTTAACATTTTAATTACAAAACAATTCAACGGAACACGTATCCCTAAAAAATTCAAGAACACATTTTTAAAATAAACGAAAAGTTAATTTTAATAAGAAGAAAACTGTACTTATTTTTTACAAATGTACGGTATTTTCAATCTAATTTATGAAATACTCAAAATGTTATCCATTTTCTTGTAAGCAAATTCTCAATCTTTTGATAATTTCGCTCCCTGTTGATTTTCTTATCTTTGCATGATGTATATTATCTCACAACAGAGATGCATACAAGTACTAGTATTTACTTATCAATTTATCACTTTTATCATGCACATAGTAATAAGGAAATCATATTCCTTAAGTGGGTACTTATTAGTAAATAATGAAAGTAGTTCTCTATGAAATGATAATGCCGATATTGTTAGAAGTACGGAAAAGTCTATTTATTTTTCTGAACAAAATTTTAAATTGAATGTTAGGGTTCGATTTCCGGTTCAGACAGATTTATCAAAAATCTTTGACTGCAGCTCTACTTATTTTTAAAAATAAAATGAAGTCTCAATTAAGTGAAATTTCGTATCTTTAATAATTAAAGCACTTTCCCTTCATGTTGCATCGAAATGGGACGCCCTGTATAGTTGATAAGTGTGATATACATGATAGGTATGGTACATACTTGATAAGTAGTAGTGAAGTTTAGTATTTTGACTAGGTAGAATAGAATCTAATAGAATAAGCTGTGTACAGTATGTACCTACTATAGTGACGAGTTTTAGCAGAGTTATAGAACTTATCCAGCAGTGGTTGGACACATGCTGATATGATGTATGGCATGGGATGCATGGTGTGATGTCACTTACGGCACTTTTAGTGTA
Source organism: Sesia apiformis (assembly GCA_914767545.1). Lineage (NCBI taxonomy): Eukaryota > Metazoa > Arthropoda > Insecta > Lepidoptera > Sesiidae > Sesia > Sesia apiformis. Next base: position 8,668,932 of record OU611958.1, read on the forward strand.
TTTCTCGAGACTGCGCAGTGCTTGTTCGAAGTAGTCCTCTCCGTAGGCGCCCTTCTGTTCGTCGCTGAGCCGCTTCCACATGTCACGAGCCTGTTCCAGAAGCTTCTCTTCGTTGAGCCACGCGCTGCCAGTGGTATATTCACCAGCGGCCACCACCACCTGACAAACATATTATATTTTTTGATAAATTTAGTGGCAGGGTGCCTATCCACGGCCTTTCGACGTTCGTCGCCCATGACTTAGAAATATGCAACCATACTACGAATTTTTTGCCAACTTTGATGTTTTACAATAAGGATGAAAAATCTATTTGCTCCGAATCATAAAGGTAAAAATATTGGCTATGCATCTGGTGTGCAGTTTCGAGAGCAATCTGAATTTTTATTTACTTCCAAGTATTAGCATATTTGTTGCTAAATGAATATTCAGATACGAATAAAATTGTTTAGTAAAATATTTCAAACGAGTTTTTTTAAATAAACAAGTTTTTTGGACTAAACCTGTGTACTATGTCCGTGTTTTAATATTGTGATTGTGACATTTTCACGGGCTCAAGTGCCCACGTTATTGAATAACTTTTATGGGAAACTTTAAAATATATTCGACTCTTCTGTATTGCTCATGTGACCTCATCACATTTTGGACTTATTATTGTGGGAACTTCAGTGATACCTTAAAATATGTATATTCTCATGTTAATATGCAGTAATATTGCTCATGTCGCCCCTTATAACTTATAACTTTTTGGACTTTTTATTTTGGGATAAGCGAATAAGTAACTTTAGCAAAAGATAAATGTCATAAGTATTCAATGTATTTGCAACTTCTCCGTTAATACTCGTATATACGCTCTGTATACGAGGAAATTACGAGGAAGGAATAAATTATAGCGCACTCAGGCATTTTTTGTGTTTTGTAACAACGATTTGCCTAGCAATATGCGTCAGAACAGTGACCGAGCAGCGCGAGAAGTAGGAGCTTAGCGCCAACTGCGGGCACGTAACGACGGACAGCTTGCGATATCTATTCCTCTATATCTAAGTACCTGCATAACTTTCACATGATGTGCACATTTCACATGATTGCGGCAGACTCGTGGGTAAGGTAAAGTATTTGACCTGAATTGCTGATTGATTTGTTTGCGAGGTAGTTACGCAGAGTGAGATCGATATTTCAATTATGAAATGGGATTGAATTTGTACAATAAGGCTACCGATAAGCGGTTATATCCATAGCTTCTATCTGTTTGTTAGCGCTAATATCGAAATTTACTGGAACGACAATGTTGTGGCTTTCATCAAGGACATTGATGCTAGAACGTTTTTTTTATATAATAGCTAGATACACTTTATTGTACAACAAACACATACAGACAAAGTACAAGTAATTAGAGCTACGAGTACATCCTTCTGCCTTATCGCTAAAGCGATTTCTTCCAGGCAACCTTTGGGTGGTAAGGAGAAGCCAATTGACGAAATAGAGGTAGACGGTGCAATAAGGAAATAATGTCTGTATATACATTCATAGATAGATACATACATACAGCCAGAAATATATAGATACCTACAGGCATATATACAAACTAAAAAAGATAAAAAATAAATAAAGGAAAAGAATTTAGATGTAAGAGAACTCTTATTCTGCGAGGTAGTTGTTATTTCATAAGTCTTTTAAAACTAGCCAGAGATTGAGCGCGCTTTATAGTTAAAGGTAATGCATTCAATAAGCGAACCGCTTTGACAGTAAATGAACGTGAATAGAAAGTAGAAGAATGGTCAGGAATTTTAAGGAGAAGATAATCTGAAGCTCGAAGAAGCTTTCTTTTAAGATATCCGCCTGTCAACTGGCTACATAGTATACTGTAGAGGAGATCTCCCTCCTCCCTCTGGTGTACACGTACACATGTACACGTGTCTCGTGTATGAACATCTCGACGACGACGAATTGGAAGCCACTTGGGCTGTTGGCGAAGTTGAGAAATATGGCATAGATGGCAGACGAGCGGGCGGCCCACATGATGGACCACATTATCATAATCCCATTTTTATTATAATTAGTTTATCATAATTATCATGGATTTTTTTATCATAATCCCTTCAATAGGATTTAATCCCATCATCTTCGGGGATTCTGGTGACGGGGAGGATGGACAGAAAAGTACCATTCTCCGCGAACTTTAGATAATTATTAACTTATTAAATTATTAACTTTAGTAATATGTTAGTGAGTGCGTAGTATGTTAGGTGCTATTCGTATTGGCGAATAGTGACCCAAATTATTCGTATTTATATTCGCGAATAGTGTTTTTTTGCTATTTGGAACATTCCTAATCTGAACAGGCCTTTAGTGGTTTTCTAGGAGAGGACTGTGCGCTGCAGTAGGACGTTATAAGCTGATGTCCATCGTAGGTTAATCATTGTACCAGTTCTAGCAAATTTTAGTGTTTTATTTTAGAACGCGGCAGAAGTGTATACAGTCCACCTGGTGGTAAGCGGATACTATCGCCCATGGACACCTGCGGTACATGCCAACTTCAGTCCAGAATGACAAACGTTGGCACGGCCCCTGATGCGCTGCCTGCCTTAAATTATTAGTACCGGTTAATAAAATGGAAAATAAGCATCTTTTAAAAAATAACACTAGAACTGGGCACTTAAGGTCTTAGATTCCTGCACACATTCGAGAAACCTAAGTACGATAACGTATATGGAACGAGATCATGGAAATACATCCTGCCTTCAGTACTTAACGACCTGCCAACCGAACTCCAGAACCTACACACCAGCGAAGACAAAATTAATTTTATTCATTGTGGGTTTAAATCTTATTTAATTAATGTAGGTAAATAACAAAAACGACTCGCCACCTCCATATAAACCTTGAGGGTTTCTGTAGCTGACTACATAGTAATTTAAAACTTGTATTTTTTTCTTTTAGCCACAGAAATAAATGAAAAAAAAAGAAGTAATCTTATACCCATCAGTCTGTACTAGACCCACATGATGGATTATGAACTGAAACCCCCTCGTGTTTACTAGAGGAGGTTTACGACCTGTAGTGAGATGCTATAATAGGTTGAATCACAAACATGTTTTATTTATTTATTAAAATTTCATTGTACAAGTATTTGATGTGTACAAATGGTGGACTTAGTGCCTTATGGCATTCTTTACGAGTCAACCACCAGATCAAACTGAAAATAGAACGCTGGTGCAGCTTTAGTTTTTTATTTATTTATTTATTAACTATAACCAAATTTTTCCAAAATACTTTTTTAATCTATAAGTATATACATATGTACTATGGAAACCGGAAGTTATATCCCCTTAAATAGATATATCTTTTTGATCTACTTAGTGTTTGTTATATATGTTTCTTTAGTAAAACTTTAATTTTGTAGACATTCATTAATATACATATTAATATACGTACATATATAAAAATAATAACATACATAATATAATAAATACAAACATATATAAGTATACGTACCTACATATATAAAAATAATAATTATTAAGATATTTTTTTATGAAAGTCACAGAAATTCTTAGCCATTCTTAGCCGTTGTTCTTTCATGAGTACTCATGAAGACTTTCATCGGCTTTCATCTAAGAACAAAGCAGCGCATGTATTCTCACAGTAGATGTCGGCATCGACAGGTGGCGTTTAGTCAAGCTGACTGTTTAAATTAGTTGACGTGTTTCAGATTTTGCATTCTAACTGTGACTCGATTTGTAGATGTAAATATATAATATTACATAATGCGTATCTGAACAGAAACAATTAATTAAGATGGGAAGGAACAAAATAGTAGATAATATAAATTATTAACTTTAAATTAAATTACAATTTTTTTAAAATTGTTTTAAATAGCTTTTGTTGGGTTTCTAATGTCACGTTGTAAGTGGTTTTTGTTGAGTTCCTTTCTACTGTCATTTTGTAAGTGTTCAACCAATAACTTTGAGTTAGGTACTTATATTTATACTTGAGTTTGATTTTTGTGTTATCTGTGTTTTCATTGCGTGTTCTTTGAAAAGTTTAGTGACTGTAAGTTTACCCTCGTCGTAAACTCAAAGCGAATCAGAACATACTCGTACAAACGTCAGGTTATGAAAATAAAAAATACACCCTTTGAAGCCAGATTTTTTCGTGATAAATATTTGAGGTAAGTAAAGGTTATTTTTTATTTGTGAGCAAGACCACTGGGAAATACGAGACTAGAACTTTATGGTGAGTTAAGGTTTTAATTCGCCACAAAAACAAGACAAAAACAAACATAAATTTATATAATACCCATAAGGCATAAGGTAACTACTATATTACTATACTAGCTTCGATCACATGAACTTCAGAGTATGTAAGTACTAACTAACTAGATATCGAACTGGGCACATCTGACTTGCCGAGTCACCCCTCTTTTATAGAAAATTACAAATGTATCAACAATTGGGGAATGTACCGGGTTTTGGGATTTGGTGAGAGCTGCTAGAGTTCCGTCGCACACTATCCAACTTCATCTCACCCAACCCTATCCAATTCCATTTCATCCATTCCCTTACATCCATTCCACTCCATCCCATCTCACCCCCAAGTTCATTAACGAGAGTTATCGAAAGTTTAAAGCGTAACATCACGGGTGGTTACATGGGGTACATTCGATATTTTCTTGAATTTGCAATTGTAATACTTCATGAAAAGTTGATTGAAGCGTAGAAAGCTAAAGACTTCAGCGCGGACAAAGTAGCTCGTACATAAAACCAGTTCAAGAATACAATAAATGTAATTTCCACTAAGGAGATGTTTAAAGCACTTGCCACATCAACGCCTCTAGTCTTCAATTCGCGTCGAAGGCAGGCGGCGAGCGCGTCAAGAGCGGCGAGCGAGGCAGCATGTACACCGCGCACCGGTGCTGCCACATGCGTCAGGATCGAGGACGTCAGGACCACACGGCCGCGCGCGCGCCGCACTAGCGGCAACATCACTTGCACCAGCCGCGCGGGACCTATATACAATAAAATATATCCAGTGTATTCATAAATGTTCGTATAGTCTGTCAGTCGTTAGAAGTTATTTTCTTATCGGTGTAAACGCAGCATGGGCCTCCCTCCGGCCATGTAAACGGATGACTTGAAGAAAATCGCTGGTAGTCGTTGGATAGGAAGAGCAGAATATCAAGTATGAATTGGGATTACGGACCTTGGGATTGATGGCTCCTATGTATAAAGCCCAAAGTGCTTGGTGTGTTTCTCTGTTGGTGTGTTGTTTTTGTAGTCGCGCTATGTAAAATAGTGGTCCGATCGCGTTGTTCGATCAATTGAATGACGAAGATTTTTAGATCCTTGTAGTACGATCGATCGAACCATAGTCGAACCACGAGGACTAAATTTTTTCAAGTCGGTGTGGCTCGGTTGATCTAACTACAAGGATTTAAAAATCGAATAGAAATAAAAGGTAAACAAAAACCATTATTTTTACGCGTTCAGACCCGATTTGCAGTATAAAAAGCATACAGACACGTCGTACCTTCAGCTGGAAATGCCAAATACATAATATCGCATAGCGATATTTTTTTCCACGTGAATTCATTTCCAACAGTGCTTTCAAGGTTTATGAGAGCATAAATAATCTTGGTAGCTGCATTTTAAGCCTTCTATGAACATCTGCAACGCCAGGGGGTATGCCAGTGCTGTCGACTTTGCCAAAACTTAGACCTTAAATAATAAAGTGCTGTCTCTATCTATGTAGGTATGTAAGAACACACAGAACTATATAAAAATACTTATTTGCAAGAGTTTGATACAAATTCTTATAATTTATGAGGGCGCACCCTACATAGCCCGTTCTTAAATATTTTATTAGCATTTAAGATAGCAATTACAGTGCATTAAACTTAAAGAGAAAAAAAATATTACATGTCAGGGCTTTGTTGCATGAAAAATCAAAACAGTGTTCGTGATCTACCATTTTAAATTCATTTTATAAAAATACAAAAGTACCTCTTATAAAGTATCTATTAAAACTTGCATTTAGAGTAAAATTTTTATAAGCACCTTTCAAAGAACTCTCAATAATATTTAAATATGTATTCACACTCTTGAGACCACTGAAGGATGCAATTTCTATACAAATATGAGTTAAAAACTACACATTCAAGTTTGATAGAATATTGTATCTATGACTTAGCTACATGTAGCTAAGTATGTAGCTAAGTATACTTAGCTATACTTAGCTACATCGTGGTATAAACCTGGCTAGGCGTGAACCTATCTGTTTTAATAATAAGTTGGTGCAGTAGTTTCAAAGTTATGACTTTAGGACAGAGAGGAACGAGCGAGGCGGTGGGTCGTTAGAAATAATTAAATTAGTGCCCATATCGTCAGCTATATGTAGCCTAATAGCCTTCGTAGAATAATTGTAATAATTGGAGACTCTATTATAAATAAATAAATATATAATTTATTGTTGTCACAATCCATAATAATGAAACCGGTACAAGCAGCAGCAACCTTTTTTAAATACCCTTTCTTCAGAGGTCCTCTAGTGTCTGTGAGAGGTCTCTGTGAAATTTTACGGATTGCGCAATGTTTTGATCGTATTAGGGAATGTATTAGTTTTGCTGCAAGGAGCGATTCAAAAATATTGTGTAATGACATTATTGTACAACTTTATTGTAAGTCTAGGGGCCGCCTAAGGCTGTTAATTGTCAACTTTCATTGTGACGTAAGTTATAACTTTTGAACCTGTCAGAGCGTATGAGAAGGTGCAGTGCACAAAGTTTTGTTCGTAAGCAGGACAAGGTGAAGTAATTCCCAGTTGCACGGTAAGGGAACATTCTCGGCTTTACTCTAAGACACGATTTAAGAGACCTTCAAGGTATTGTAATATCTATTGTGTAATACTGGAAGGTAAGACCTGTCCTAGAACTGCTTATTTATTCACTCGCTATCAGGTATTCCTTGGAGGTTGCGTGTGACCTCTATAATGTACACAGAAACGCAAACATAGGTGAGGTGACAAGAATATATACTTATCGGATGAATAAGTAAATATGTGTCTGTAGTTACCTAATAAAATAAAGCACAAATTACAATTTTATGTTATAAAAGTTTCTGCCTTCTGCCATTGTTTAATAAATAAACAGAATAAAGTGGTTTACTAGCATAATATCCCCTCGTCGTCGGTTCGTTTATTATTAATTCATCTAACACTTTATTTCTCAAAGTACAATGGGCGTTGTTTATTTATGTACTATCGAGATTAAGAATCAGTATGCGATCTTTGAATCGATACAGATATCAGGTGGGATATGACGTCCTCAGACCAGTTGGGTCAACGACTAAGAAGATTGCCACTAGTGGCTGGATAAGAACAGCGGTTGATAGTGTGTAGTGGCGACTCTTGGGAGAGGCTGATATCCAGCAGTGAAGAGACATAGGTTAATGTGATGGTACAGGTATGCAATCGTTTGATTTTAAATATTAATGAACTTATTATGTGCTCTCCCATAAGTCTCCACCATACACAATTCATGTCTGCATACGATTGTTACTATTTATGCTCGGGATTGTTTATGTGGTTTTAATGTTAACCAATTTGTGACTAGGAATCTTGTTTATGTTTAACCGTTGTAAGATTTGATACAAATTGTATACAAAAGATAGGTAATAATAAAGAAACATTACATTAAAAAAATGATACAACGTTATGGTTTATTATTCTATGTTTATATTAATAGTATACAGTGTGTTTGGTTATACTTGATATTCAATGGTTCAAAAATGGTCGATATTGAGAGAGAGTTGGATTATATATTAATCAACACAATAGAGTGTAGTATTTGCCCTTAAAATTTGTACAGACTATAACCAAACACACTGTATAGGACATTATGATCTATCATACTTTGTCGCTTACTCCGTTCTTCCAAATTAGGCTCCATATTATTTATACCATAGCCTACGTTCCTCCACTGCCGGATATAGTTTGTACAGATTATAACCAAACACGGATACAAATAGAGCGGTGATGGCCTGGGGATATCTATACTCGACTCACATTCGTGTGATCGTGAGTTAAAATCCTCGACCCGTATCACTGAAACCTGCATGCTCCAGTAATAATAAAAAAAAACGGAGTATGCGTCCACCGGAGTATCCACCAATTCAGGCTGGGCCCGCGTGGTGGATAAGTACGACCCGAAACCCCCCAGTAATTTACTAGGAGAGGCCTGTGCTCTGCAGTGGGACATTAAAGGCTGATACATGTACATAACCAAACACTATATAAAAGTCCGATCTCATAGTACTTAAAAAGGGTTAATAGTGTAGGTAATGTGTGTGTAGGTACTTGTGTACCTGCTTTAATTTATATATTAATATTAATATTTTTAAACTAAGGCAGGTTTGAACATAAGCATGAGCAAACATAAGGATCGGAACTTTTGCAGAAGATAGATAGATATAGATAAAACTATTGTATGTTACATTATGATAAAATTAATGAACAATGATTTATGAAGAGAATACAATCAAGCGTTATTGCTTTACAGCCAACCTTGAGAAGGGGTTGTAACTGAGATAATAAAGCGGGTAGTGTGTACATACGAATACTCATATTGTGTATCGCAAATTACAAATATTTATTTGAATAGTGAATTATATATGTATAAATAGACTAGGTATATATAATAGAAATTAGTATTCAATGATATGGTGGCGAGCTTGGGAGAAACTTTTATCTAGCAGTGGTGAGACATAAGCTGATGGTAAAATGTGATATGATTTATGGTAGGTACCTATACGATAATGTGTAATTTTTTTTTTATAGACAAGTGTACGAACGAGCAAGCGGTCCCACGTGATTGTAAGTGTTACCGTCTCCCGTGGACACCTGCAACACTAGGGGGTATGCGGGTGTGCCGCCGACCTTGCAAATCATATATCAAAATGTCAAAGAAGTGTAATGTTAAAGAAATATTATATATTATGTTGTCAAATTTGCTGATAAAATAATATTTATATTTTCAGTGCAATTCACAACGGCTTTTCAAATCACTGAACTAGAATTGAGATGAACAATTCAACAACATTAATTTAATCAGAGCGTTATTATAAATGAAGTTTATGTGTCAGTCTCTAGTGGTATTCCACTGAAATTTAAATGTTATTTAAATTAAATTACTAGAATTAATATCTCTTGGTTTGTATGTTCTCTTAAAACAGAAATAACCGTAATTCGAAAATTAAAAGATAATTCTAATTTTTTACATGCCATTTACGTTAAAGTTTTATTTATATTCCAAAATCCCACGGTTACATTTTCCCCCCTAATCAAAATAACTGGTTTCATAAGTACTAACTTATTGGTTCCTAACATATTATGATTAATTTGACCAGCTTAATTCTCCACAAAAGAAAATGTGGGCTATTTTCTTGTATATACGAAATCTTAAGGCGAAACATGTTAATAAATGTCCTTGTTCGTAAGATAATTGAATTTTCGAGTTCACAAACTGCGACACGCCTCAAATAATATGATTAAGGGTCGAAATTCATTTACCCGTCACTTCAAAGTAAATAATATTTTTAGACTTGCATAATTGGGTTAAGTCACAATAGAAGTGATTTCTTATTGTATTTATCAGGCTATTATAATAAATACTCTTATAGTCCGAAAATATTACTTCAACTAAGATATTAGAAAAATATTTTTAAATACACTGTTTTATTCATCAATGAATTATTCCTAAATTCAGTGTGAGTGTTGTATGTGAAATGTATTGCATGTATGAGAAATAGACTATGGAAGATTCCTCGTCCCACTCCCTAATCCCGACCCTAGTCCCTAATCCGACGAATGAGTAATTCGTCATTCGTCTGAATCAATCGTCACTCATTCGTCCTGAATCCGTTTCAAATTCTGACTCAGAAATCTCAGAAATCAAAGACACACATCTGACGGACGTACCAATATTCGTAAACTTTGACTGATGACAGCATATAGCGCAGAGGTCTACCGACAACGGTACTTATTAACTTACAATCAAATGGACAGATGGATCAGCCTACCTCTTTCTTCCCACAAAGAAAAATCTTTACCCGACCTAATCCTAAAAACTGTATACCCATTTTGTATAAACTGTATTGTATCCCTTTACAGTTATCTGTATACCCATACCATGACCGTATCTAATAAATCAGAAGATGGTAATTATTTAGCAGTCTTTGTAATTTCAGGACTGGTAACGTCATCTAAAGCTTTCTGACTAAATTAAAATAAAACGTAGGAGCGAGTGAGATTGATGACGTAGCCGTGGCTGTCTCGATCTCGTAGACTGCAAAAGTAGTGTTGATAAAAGATAAAATAGAAAATTTAAGTTTCATATTATATGTGAAGCATTTCTAGTAAACAATATAATATAATTTGTAAGACAAGTACTGCAGCGCAATTTAATAGCGCCCTCCAAAGTTTTCCATCGACATTAAAATGGATCGTAGCGACGTAGCTTTCGTAGCTCGTAGATCTCACCTAGTAAGTTGACTTCCATTGCGCGGCGTATGACTGAGAATGGCACCCATTCGAGCTCGCCAAGCGCGCACCACGACTCGCAGTTGACGACCGCCCACAACCCTTGCGCGCCCTCTGGCAGGTGGTCCACAATGTACAACGAAGCCGACAAGATCTACAAACAAATGAGTTGTTTAATTTTGCCGACAGGGCCCGTTGTATGTTACATATTAGGTTTTGGGTTGGACTCCATTAAGGGTTGTTTCACTTCACACGTTCGATGACCGAACAAAGATAGATTTAAATGCCGAAAATACCATTGGACTCTAAATGGAAGTCTATGATACAAATAGTTAATTTATTTATATTATGAAAATAACCAATTCCACTCAGTTTTAATTATAGAAATAAACTGTTTTGTTTTCTATAATTGTTTTTTCTTTAATTACTAATGTTTTTGACAGGTGACCTCGTAATTCTAATGGTGTGTTTGGAAGAAGGTTATAAATGTCTATTATAACAAGTGATCAAGAAACATTCTTACGTATTAAGTTAGTCATTACTGTGAAAGTTGTTATTATAAGTTGAAAACCGTTATTATTTTATAAATAAACGACTCGAACGCAAAATGATAACAAACTTGAACTTGGAAAGAATGTTCAATGTCTTTGTCGCTAGACTCGAAAATTTTAGCAATTAATCTTATCACAACTTGAAGATGCTTTCAAATACAAATTTTTGGATCCAGTTTCGGGACTGTGTGCGAATCATTGAAAGTTGTTTGCTTTAAAACAAAACTTATTTAAAATTATAATATATGAAATGTCATTAGTTATTATGCAATGCAATCAGCCCTTTCAGTCTCCACTGCATTGCATGGGCCTCCTCATGCAAATTGTCTTGTGCACAAGGGACATATATATGTAGGTACAAGACATATTAAAATTTGTTAACACTGTTTTTTTTATTATATCCATTATTTATTAACAATAGTATTTTTTTATTGCATTTTAATACCTAAATTACTATATGTGATATTATCAGGGAAAAGGGACCCTATTGTCGATATGACTTCTATTCCAAAATCTACATGAAAATATCTATCGAAATATGTATACATATCATGTATGTAGGTGTTAATGATATTTTTTTAAGAAAGTTTTTAATACAATGTCCTTAAAATGTGATTTAGAGAGAATTTCATTTAATGTTTAAAACTCGCAAAACGTATGATCCCATTGGAAGTTACATAGATGTAACTTCCAGTTTATTTGGAAACTTTAAGATCTGTGTTTATGACTAATTAAATAATTTAATACGTTTGTTTAGAGGTTTTGCCAAAAATCTACCAACAATCAAACATAGAACCATAAATCGCGATGTGATGTACATATATAGTCCGTCTGCACATAAATATATATATATATATATATATTGTGTTACTAAGTTAAGTTTTATGTGCAGACGGGCTAGACAACCATAGTAAGGTGTATAAATAAAGGAACAATTAATAAAATGTTTTTTATTAAAAGTTATCAGACGATATTTTACCATTTGTCGTTATCCTTGATATCAACAAAGAACAAATTGTTATAAAACTATTAAAATCATAATATTGTGCTAATTATAATACAACTGAGGTCGAATTTACCCTGTAGTTAGTCTCCACTTTTCTCTCCATATATTTAAAAAACGGGACCTTGTTGTCGGTCTTAAAAAGTTGTGTTTTTATTTTTATTTTTTTTTGTAAAACTACATTTGAACATTCAAAATCTCTACGTTATTACTTTCACATGAATACAAACACTATCTAATTAAATTATTTACTTATAAGTATTCATAAAAAATCGCTACACCAACACTTGGTGGTCAGTTGGAGAGCACTACTATTTTCATTTCTCATTTTATCTAGGATAAAATGAGAAATAAAATATAGATGAGTATAATCTATAATAATCAACAAAAGAAAATATTAATCAATCTGTTGGTTGTCAGTTATTATAACTGCGATTATTTCTATCATTGCGTGACAATAGCAGCGTAGCGTCATCACGTGAATAATTAAGTCAACAATCACAATAATTTGATGTAAAAAGATTGTTATAAAGGTAAAGGTAAGGTAAAACCGTTATAAAGGTTATAAAGGTAAGGTATAAAGGTAAACGGTACTGGCACCCTAAAGGGCGCCAGTACCGATATTATCGATGTTCAAATATTGTGCGGGAGGACGGCTGAGAGCTCGTGATTGTGGAATTTACAAAAGAAAATTTCCACAATACACGATCGCCTGAATTAAAATTTACCTTGCGGTGAACATCCGCAAATTGGTGTTCCCTGTGAACGGTGCGCGTACACTGTCAGTGTTTATAAAATATTTCTATGTTGTAAACTTTACGGAGATAAAATTTATGGGTGCCCGGAGATTGCGATGTTATATCGACGAGTAGATGCATAAAAATATCTAGTAGGTATGTCTGTATATCTACTAGATTAGTAGGTATATCTATAAATCTCTATCTATAAATAGGCATAATAATTAAATTGATCGTCAAATTGAATAGACATCAGTCTATAACATCCCACTGCAGAGCACACTCCTTCCCTAGTAAAATCACTGCGGGTTTCGGGCCATAATTCACCATGTAGGCCCAGTGCGGATTAGTGGATACACATACTCTAGATTTTTTTTATTTCTCGAGCATGCGGGTTTGTTTGACCTCGCGATGTATTCAGTCACTGCATATTTATTTCAAAATTTTTAAATGTACAGTCACGGCTTTGTTACGAATATATATATATATATATGTATATACAATAGTTAGTCAATTTACATCGTCTTTACCATCATAATTTGTACAAAAATTTTTTTAATGCGAGGTATTAATTTTAATCGTTATAAGTACATATTAAACATTAATCTCAAATAAATACAATAAATCGAATAATAAATACCTGTGTCTCAGAAGTACAATCAAGTTGTAGTGTGTGTAGTCTTCCAGAACAGTCTTCTTTGAGCATATCGGCGTCTATATTCCCGGCTTTGGTCTGGAAGCCTGCAAACACGTGGTAACCGAGGTCGTCCAGCCTCCTCGCCAGGGCATTACCCAGTACGTTGTCGCACCCGGTCACCAGGACAGCCTTGCCAGCAGCTGTCACCTGGTTAAAATCACATAGTGTTAGATAAAGAAAATGGTTTATTAGTATTGTCTATCCCAATTTTGTTGCTAGGATAGACAACAGGAATACAAACGTAAAACATTCCTCTTGGCCTCATAAAGGCCGGCAATTACGTTGTAGAACGCATCAGTCTGCCCATTGAACAAGGTGATGCTACAACCACCAAATTTATATAACGTTTTCATTATTGTGTAAGAATTATTAACATTTATATTATTGGAGATGTCGTATATTTTTAGCAGTAAATTTTAGATTTAACTTGTATATAAGCATTAGTACAAATTTTAAATATACATTAAATTTAATATTTAAGTACTATATAATATATATAAATATATATATATATATATATAATATATTTATATTCATAAAAAAATAAAATTACTACCAAGAGTTGAGTTAATATTTTTTAATTCCTCTTTCAATTCATTATAAATAAATAATAAATTATTTATCATTATTTTCCTTATTTTTTTTTAAATATGTCCATCAGGGTGAAAACACCTCTAATAGTAGTTAATTAATAGAAACATTAATTATTAAACTTCTACGAAAAACTTGTTTTTGAACTTGTTTACTCAATCACTATCACTATCACAAGCATTTAATAAAGGTCGGGGTACGACCTTTATGCCTTTATTTTACCGCTCTCATCTCTACCAATTTCGATAAAGTTCGTTATAGAAATTGCACTAAGGGCTGCAGCTTTCATGTTTTCATAATACAATCTGCATTTTATAATAATGTTTATTATTTAAAATGTTAAACTGCATATACCAAACCAACATGTGTTGTGCGTAAATCAATTATGTGTTATGCCCGTCATATAATTCCATTCTATACGATCCAAGTTGCCCCGATTATTTGAAATCTCATTTTCTGGGTGATACTCACGACCGTATTCTTCGCTCTGTCGACAATTCTGTTCTCCAAGTCTCTTCTTACCATACCGGGTTCCTATCCAACTATTTCGCCGCGCAGGCACTCAAACTAGAACGCGATCCCCACTGATATTAGAAAGGTTTCTAACAAAAATACTTTTAAACGGACACTCCGGGCACATTACATTTCGTCATCACATCACAGACTAATATGTATTAGACTTATTAAATGATATGTGTGTATGGGTATGTATTGAACGAAAGGCGGCAGACGAGCATGCAGTCCATTATTACGAGCATTATGATGATATATATGAATGTATGGTATGTATATATGTAAATATGATATCGGTATTTATCATGTGTATTTATTTGTAGGTAAATTAATTATTTATCCTGTTTGTCGTTTAAGTTATATGTTTATAGGTACTTCTCATGGCACTTCCTAATTTATGCCTTAAGGCAGTAAGCTCGCCTTCTGTACCATAAAGTGAAATAATTTTTTTTAAATCAATAAATAATACGTCATGAAACATGGAAACGTTAAGCATATACTAGTATTTGTTCGTAAGTATAAATTAATTATTCCTCCTCTGTGAATGAATGCTACGTTATATATCAGATATAATGGCCGAGTGACGAAATTAAGTTTTCGTCGAAAATAGACGGCGACAGGTTGATTGATGTCTGTTATAATAACTGCTGAATGAATATTTTATTGGAGCATTTGGTGGTGTGCGTGACGCTGTGGCGTTCGAGGTTAACTTTTTCAGGCTTGCCTGCTCGTTAATTCTTAATCTTCTATTGCACTCACTGTTCCAAGTCACGCACCAATCACAACTCATATTTGCATATATTTGGTAATTTAATCATTTGCCTTGCGTCGGAATTTCATGTCAATCTTGTTTCTTTTTTATAATGTAAATATTTTAAGCTGTATTATAATATTTAACAAATGTTAAAGAAAGTTGAAGAAGTATTTGATGTAGTGTGCATTTATAAAAACAAGACCATTAACCTATTTTAAATCGGATTTTCAGATAGAACGATGATGTAACCCATTTTAAAGCAGCCAACACAATGCTGCAACCACTTAGCAATTTGTAACGTGACGAGACTATTTTATCATATTTACATTCTGAAATTACAAATTGAAATTATGTTGCTAGTTAAAAGTTATATAATATCGTTTTAAATTAATGAAGGAAGCACTTTAATATTTAACTGTAGTTATGAATAGCCATTTTGGAGTGTTGCGGTATGAAATATTTGAAATTTTACAAAATTTACAAACAAATAAAATGCGCTCAACTGATCGTCGTCGTATAGAAAAGTGCAAATAATATTAGTGTTCAGTAACACGAATAAAACACACGTCTAGTGATAGAATTTTATGACGATATAAACCCGTTTGTTGTTGACCAAGTTGTTCCAACTTTCAATTTATTTTATAAGTGTTGTTTGCAAAACAACTAATAAAATAGGTATCTAGGTATATTGATACACAATCATATGACGTCATGCGGTTATTTTTATATCTTTAAGAAAAGTCACGTTTATACTTTTATTTTTATCATAACAGAAATAAAAAATAATTAGCACAAGCCTAGGGGGCGTAAATAGCTAAAAATAACTTGGGGTTGTGAGAAATAAAACATGTACTAACAATATTTACTTAAAAATTTCTATATCAATCTAGAGCGAACGTTTTGTTTATTTATATGTAAAATAAATAAGATGATGGTCTAATTATAATCATGTAAATTACCTTGGTCAGAATTTACTTATACCACGGAATATATGAAAGGAAATCCCAGTTCTGTATACAATACAATAGCTGACAATTGACTCACCTAATAGTAACCATCATCTATACTTTAGAATTATTCCTCTAAACAATATTTAAACAACTGGACCTCCCATTTTTACATTGAAGTCAAACAAAGTGAGCCGCTTGCAGCCAAGACCTAGGTCAGAGAGTGGCACCGTCAGAAAGTGGCAGCAATCCCATGAAATCTTGTTATAAAGTCGTCCTACCTATTATAATTTTCAGTCTCTCATTCATTACGCCAGTGATTTACAGCCCGAGGGAATTTGCTGTGTCAATAGTTATATAATCAATACTCACATATTACAAATATATTACATAAGAAAAGAGAACAATAAAAGTTCAAAGGTCAATCGCTTGACTGGTTAAAAGGTATTAAACTCTCTCCCCTAATTTATGTATGTATATGATATATTTATATCTTGAAGGACATGTTCGGATCCCAGACAAGTGAAGTCAATAAAATTATATTCTCATGGTTATTTTATATTATGTGTAACGTGAAAATTTATGGTTTCTTATTGTTTAATTTTTATTAATTTACACTTAATTAGATCGTCAACATTTTTATAAATTTGTTAAACGATAAAAAATATCTGATCTTGGAAATTAAATTAAGAAGTAGAGAATTATTACTAAAATTCAGTTGTATGTTTCTAGTACATGGAACAGTAGTACAGTTTAGGTATGTATTTTAAAATTAACGTATTTAAAAACAAATGCCGTTTTGAGCTCTCAAAATCTCTCATCATTCCTAGAAATTCTTCATTTATTTAAAATTATTGGGGACATAATTTAATACTCGAAGTACATAAAACCTCATTTATTTACTTTAGTGAAAAGAACTTAGAATTATACAAGTATTAACAAAAGATTGTCATTGAAGGTGTACAGATAACTTTGGAGTATATGAAGATTGCTCTCCTTAGTATTTCGTTAGTATACACAGTATTTCGTAAGCCTAGTATTTGTTAGTATAGTATTTCGAATTAAATGCGTATATTTCAGAATATTTTTCTATTGAACATTCTTCCCACTTCGTGCATAAAGTCAATTTCAACGACGACACCACTACAATGAACCAGTTAATGTGACTTTGGTTGTACTACTTTGTATTCTCTGGACTATATTGTTGTACTTTAATATTTTCTTGTTTGAGACCTTTTAAATTATCACTAGGTCTTTTTTTTTCTTTAAAAACAGGCTTATTTTATTGTTGAATCAGCTAGCTAAAGTAGCAATGGGAAGTTCATTGGTATCTGGCGCAGGACTAACAATCGATGGTGTAGAATAGTCCATTATTGGAGACCCATGCATCGGAAAGCGCACCGCATCATGTATGGTGGAAGCTTTGATTGAAGCTGTTAATCAGTAACGAAGATATAGATGTTTACAAATGCGATAGTTTAAGCGTATATGTGCAAGTGTTTTAATAAAGGCATTATCAACGTTATCCAGAGAGCTAAAGAGAAAGATGTTCGGAGTTTCTTTGTGCGATAAAATCCATAAAGAATAGCCAAGGTCAATAATGTCAGCGACATATCTCGCAAAATTAGCAAAGAAAGAAAATACAGTTATTAACCAAAACCGAATGTACACAATTATAATCTAACGAGTAATTATAAGAATAAATAAAGTACGTGCATGTGTCGCGGCTAGAAAAAGGTCTTCAATTCGTTACGATGTTTCGTCTAATGAGGAGAAGCGTTGATCCTCTGCTGCATTTAGGTAGCCATAATAATTAATTAGTGCCGTGCGGTGTCGGCTGGCTACTGAAAGGGCTAATTGCATTTGCAATAATTATTTGAGATTAATTGTTATAATTTTTCTAAGCCTTCACGGAGCATCACATCAATAAAAGTGACTCTTTGATTTATCGATCAGTACGTCGAAATATTTTACGAGACTTCGTAGTACTTACCTACTTGATGCCCCATACGTAAGCACCTATTTTCTTTTAATTTTTTTTTTATAGAGAAGAGGGCGGACGAGCAAGCGGTCCCACGTGATGGTAAATGTTACCGCCGCCCATGGACACCTGCAACACCAGGGGGTATGCGGGCGCGCCGCCGACCTTGCAAAATCCTATTCACAGCTTTCTTGAAGAGCCCCATGTCGTAGTTTAATGGGAAGACCCCTTGAGGCAGTTCGTTCCACAGCCTACGGGTTCGCGATATAAAATAATTTTTGGACCGAACAGAGGAATGCGGATGGAGGAATTTAATGCGTGATAATATCTTATCATGGGAAGATTACGAGCTAAAAAAACACCACGCTGGCCATTGCGTTGGCGACTCCACTCTTTTTATTGATTATTTAGGTCCTACGGCTTGAGGTAGGTAAGTCTTGAGGTGCCACCCTGGTAAGTCGGGAAGTCGGATTATTGCCGTCTGCTATTTGGCATTGTGTTCTTGCACACTTTACACCACACGGGGCATACTTATAGGATGCTACAAGGTACGGCTACGGACGAGAACACTAGCAGAGCCCACATACCTAGTTCGAAGCCAGGCGAGGCGGGCCGACGACGACTTGACGAATTTAGCCGGTGTTGGCTGGTTGAGTTAGATTGTGCCGAAGAGCCGTAGTGGAGAAGCTTCTTTATATTCAGCAGTACGGCGATGTAAGCTGATGATTTTGATATCATGATATGCACGCACACTCAGGATTGCGGCTTTGATGCATTTTTGTGTTAAGTGTCCATAGAGTGGTTGATTTAATAAACGCCGTGGATGGACTCTAGATATGAATCCGATCAAGCACGTCTGGAATAAATTGGATAGACAAATGAAACGGCGAAATCCAGCTCCAAAAATTTACACGAACTCGAAACTGCGTTACTAGAGGAGTGGGAGGTGATGCTGCAGGATTTTATCGACAATTTAATCACTGGTACTCCAAGAAGGCTAGAAGCTATCAACACTGCTTCTCTGAACAGAGGGAGAGGTGAAAACATCAAATACTGATGATATGATTTTCGTTTTATTTCAAAGCTCAAATAAGTATACGTTTTAGTCAGATAGAATTTCCAATTTTTTCCTAAAAATCTATTTTTTATATTTTTATCCCTTCTTTATAAACAATAGTGTTTACATGGCGATAAGTAATTATTTAGGTTATAATCACGTAATTAACAAGTATAAAGAAAAAATGTTACTCTATTTACGTTCTCTTAATTTTGCGTTGAAGGGTACTCGTATTTTTAAATTTATAACAGTACATAAACCTCCTAGACTGTAATAAAATCCTAGAGTATATAATTATTGTAAGTATTATGTGGGCATACTTTTCGTAATCGACATCTCATTAAAAAAATCGTGTAGACACACTCAGTAGTACGTGCGTGTTTCTTATCTGATCAAATGAAACTAATTTCTACATACAGAAGTAAGAACTATATAACTCGTATGTGTTTTGTAATATACGAGTGGGTACAATTTATGTTATTAATTCTCATAAATCTTACTGTGAATAATTTTACAGACACAAATTCTTCAATTTGAAATGAATAATAGAAATAAAAAAATAAAATTGCAATTACCATCGGAGTTTGAATTCTGTATTGAATTTGAATATTATTGTCACTGAATAAAAGTCTGTAGTGATGAACTCAGTTTTTTCAGTTCATTGCAATAAGTTTTTAAAACAAGTAAAATCTGCTTTCTATTGCCAAAGTCATGTTAATTATACTAACTTTTCAGTTGAAGAATATATCTATAAATTCAATATTAGGGTTCGAAAGGTAACTTTTATTATCAGGTGAGTACTACTCAAAGAAAATCATATCATAGCGCTATAGAAAAAAATGTATAGTTTATTTTTGTTAGGTTTCAGGTTGCCTATAATTAGGTTTCATTACGATTTATAAGTGGTGATTAAAAACGGATTATTAAAGAAAAAAAATTGGCAATATCACAACGACCTCGAAATACTGTTTGTTCAGGATGTAATGAAACGTTGCAGGCGGATATTGGAAATGAAAACGTCTAAACATAACGTATATGGTATGAAGTAGGTACCATAAATAAACTCCTTTCACCGGGCGTACCAACATGGCAACACCCCTTCCTGTGACATCTAATCGATTTTAATGTTTTTTTCCCTGTACTATTTTTTTTAAAGAGAAAAGTGAAAGTCGTATGAGCAAGCAATATGTAAGAGAGTTCACGAGCTTAAAATTTTATTATATGTAAAACAATAATATTTGAGCTTCTTACGTTTAGCTTTATGTCATGAAATAGGAATGTTTTATGTTTGAAGTTAATATACACCTAAGTAATATTCACTATAAGACTGAACATGTGTTAACAGCTTTATGTAGCTCCATAGATATTCATTATAATATATGTTACAGCGTTTACGTTGTAAGAAAAGAGCCGTTCAGGAAAGCGGTTATAAAAATGTTTATAGGCTAATAATGTAGTACTCGTAAGTTCCAGAGACTCTAGTTAATTGCTTATGAAATTACCTTTTAGACCTTTTTAGATGAGACCTTTATTTTATGACAAAAAATAAAATGAAATAAGTTTATGTATGTACCTCGATGACAATTAAATGAACAAAATAATAAGTAAACAAACAATATTACATAAAATCTAACTGTAATTAATAACTACGAAAGCTTTTGACCGGGTATGGCACAAATCACTGCTTTCCAAGTTACCATCTTTCGGGATACCCGAGGGATTATGCGAATGGGTTGCCAGTTTCCTGCCTGGACGGAGCATCAGAGTCGTTATCGATGGTAGCTGCTCCGACATCATGTCTATTAACGCTGGCGTCTCGCAAGGCTCCGTGCTGTCCCCAACTCTGTTCCTTCTGCATATCAACGACCTGTTGCAAATTGGTGACATACGTTGCTATCTATGCAGATGACAGCACTGGAGACGCCTTGTACAGGGGCTTCGCCAACATCCTTCGGGTTGAAGTGAAAGAGTGTCGCGCCAGGCTTGTGTCTGAAATCGAAGACTCTTTAGATCTAGTCTCGGTTTGGGGTTCTCTGAACCTAGTGGATTTCAACCCTAGTAAGATGCAAATCTGTGCATTTACCGCTAAAAGAAACCCTTTTGTCGTAGCACCTCGCTTTCAGAGCATACCTCTTAAGATCTTGGAGAGTATCGGGATCCTTGGTGTCTACATTTCCAGCAAAGTCGATTTTAGGAGTCATCTGGAAAATAAGGCCAAAATGGTCTCCAAAAAGCTCGGTGTGCAGAACAGAGCGAAGCGGTACTTCACCCCTGGGCAACTCCTTATGCTTTACAAAGCTCAGGTGGGACCCTATATGGAGTATTGCTCTCATCTCTGGGCCGGTGCACCGAAATACCAACTGGACCCATTTGACTCCATCCAACGACGTGCTGTTCGTATTGTCGACGATCCCACTCTCACGGGCGGTTTAGAATCCCTCAGTATTCGGAGAGACGTTGCGTCTCTCTGTGTGTTCTACCACCTGTACAATGGGAAATGTTCTGAAGAATTGTTTAATATAATTCCCACCTCGGGTTTCTACAACCGCACCTCCCGTCACAAAAGTGCGGTCCATCCACATTTCCTCGATACGGAGGTGTCGCGCACTGTGCGGTCCAAAAATTATTTTATATCGCTAACCCGTAGGCTGTGGAACGAACTGCCTCAAGAGGTCTTTCTATTAAGCTACGATATGGGGTTCTTCAAGAGAGCTGTGAATAGGATTTTGCAAGGTCGGCGGCGCGCCCAAATACCCCCTGGTGTTGCAGGTGTCCATGGGCAGCGGTAACACTTACCATCACGTAGGACCGCTTGCTCGTCCGCCCACTGGTCTATAAAATACCTATTACCTAATGGTATACTTATAAAACATTCCCATATCAGTGGCTAAAATGTAAACACAGCTAAAAGATTCTGCTAAAGAATATAAATAAACGTGTGTTTATTTATGTATAATTTTTGTAGAAAACTTTTTACTATTTGATATTAGCTTCATCTGATGGGTTTGTAGCCGTCGAGAAGGCGCGTGGGCGCTTAACGTCTTGGAGCCCATAATAGTATTGTAACCTGCGTCTTTATTATCAGTTATCGTGTTACTCGCTGAATGAATAAAAAACGCTATTTTGGTAACAAGTTTATCGATCATCTCTTACGTATGCTTTGATGATAAAATTAATAATTAACCCCACCACAATGAATTATTGTCTTCCATTTCATTGCTTACCGAGTTCCAGTTTTTCACCCACACAGTTAAACGACTGCTGACCTTTTAGGTAAAAATAATCCCAGCCTGTAGAATATTCTAATGGCAAATCCAATGGTGCATACCCCGCCTACGTGCTATTGTTCATAGAACACGAATGTAAAAGATTATAAAGTACTAGCGGGAATTAACAAAGCGGGAATTAAAAATGTAAAGCTTAAATAATAACCTTCACATAAACGTGAGCAACGATGTGAATAATAGGTATGTGTACCTATTTAATAAAGGCTACTTAGTACCTAGAGCGAATTTCTTAGAGACTCGCTATAAGCTGACCTTTAAATCTTCTTAGAAGAGAAGAAAAACTCAAGGTTTTCTTCTAACATCACACTTCGATTGGGTAAATAAAATAAATAAATAAATAATCGACATACTGTTAATATGAAAATATTTGGACATTACAGTAGATGCGTTGTAATATTGTTTTTTTTTTTGTTTATATCAGGACTTTTAGGTATAATATTACTGGCCAGATTATCGATTTTATGACTGGCCAGTTTGAGTTTCGATATCTTCTGTTCTAATTCGAATTTCAAAATAAAACAATATGCATCTAATAGCTACGATGTTCTTCGATCTAATAGCTACATGACCATTTTGCACGCCATTATTGGCAAAAGTGTCAATCTGAATATCTATTTACCACCTTTTGTAACGCACATTGATAATAAAATATTTTTTCATTGGTCAAACATAAGCCATAATTAATTATTTTTTTATTAAGCATCGCTATTTTTAAGTCGTCATATTCTTTGTAATGAAAAAGTTAGTAAACAATGACAATCGTTTTTGACGACTTCTGTAATACATACGAGTACATATAATGTTAATGCATTATAATAACTTTTTGCCGTGATTCCCCGTGGCACTGCTAATTCCGCCTACTGCTTTCAGTAAATCCGTTTTGTGATTTAACCGAAAAAGTTATATAAAGAGGATTTATTTATAATATACCATAAATAGTAATTTTAACCATTTCTCAAGGTAAGAACATTATTAACATTAATACAAATAACTGAGCGTGTAGCCGATGTGTTCAATTTAATGCATGCTTGCAGTCAGGGGAATACGATTTATTATTTAAGTATATTTGTTGACCCCCACTGCAGCCAGGCATTTCTAACAATAAGGATAAATAATCATAAATATTGCTTTATCTTGAAAATCTGTTGTTAGAGAACATTTAAACAGTTTAGAATTCACGGAATTTTAAGTTCGAAAATTTTAACCAAGGTCCATAAAACCACACCGACAATAGAGTATGCTTGTATGTATGTACTGTGTGGTGTCGGCCGGCTATAGAATACCACCACCCCATCTCCTCCCGTGAGTGTCGCAAAAGGCGACTAAGCGATAACAAAGCGGCTACCACAAACCCTGAGGAAAAACTGAACACCTCTAAAAGAATGGACTCGCCAATCAGCTTGGCCTGGCGTTTTAAGACCATACAGATCTCATGCGCAGGACAATGTGCACGAGGTAGCCCATGTCCAACAGTGGATACTGAAAGAGATGGTTGCATAGCATTGCATGGTATTTAATCACCATCACTATTCACTTAATTTTAACTGTTATTGCATCTACCGCGCTATTTCTGCATAGCACAAAGATTGACTGGGAAATATGCTTCAAAGTCCACCTTTCATCGCTTTGTGCAATAAAGAATAATTAAACAAATAAATAACGTCACATATTAATTATACTTTCATCGATATTAACTAGATTCTACTTCTAGACTATAAAGAAACACACATAAAACTAGCGGGAGACAAGACGTAAAATTAGTGGGGCATTTGGCATTAAATGGTCTTTCATAACACTGCCAAAAATAGTTTAAATCTTTATTACTTTTCTACAAAACCAATCCCATATATTGCGTCAATCTTCCGCAATTTTGTAGGTGTATAACTATAGTTGTTTTGGCTTGTTCCCCAGCTTGTGGGAGTACTTGTTCCTTTCTTAGTTATAGTCGAATATTCGTGAAAGACATTGCGTGGGCGTTAACGATTCTCTGAAAGGAGATTTCTTTAATAATTTTATGTTACATGGGACTTTCTTTTTCTTTGAATAATTTTGATAGAGTCAGCGCCCTGTCTTAACTTAATAAAAGACTGTCGTCATTTCAAGTAAGTAACACCATATAAACGGATATTATATCTTATTTAGTTTGTCAAATCGAACTCTCTCAACGTCCGCTGGCCGAACTATATCGTTGAAGTCATATTTTCATCGGCTTTTGCAGTAAAATTTAAAAACTGTGGATATATATATATAAAATCTATACTTATGTATACTATTACTATCTATACTATTATTGTGTCTTCAGTACCGCCAAACACTTATAGAATATTCACGAGAAGCTGCGCCGCGTAGTTTCATTACCTATTTCCACCTTTTTCAACAGATGGTGATGCATCGATAGACTAGAACGCGCTAACGCACGTGCCAGTTGTGATTCCCGCAAATATTGCTAGATATTAAAATACATGTAAAGAAAAATCTATTTCTTTAATTTGAGTTTGCCGCGCATTCCGGGCGCGGTCGATATACAAGGTTATCGATCTTGTATATCGATGTTCTATGTAATCTATGGTATATGACCGTAGGTAGTCTATGGTGACTTGAAGATGGCGTGATTGAATATAGAACTCGAGTGCCAATACAGTTTTTAAAGTTTTTATTATTGTGAATTTGTGTGGTTTGTGATAGGGATTGACATTGAAGAATAGACTTTAAGTTTTTATTATTGTGAATTTGTGTGATTTGTGATAGGGATTGACATTGAAGAATAGACTTTGTCAATCCCTATCACAAACCACACAAATTCACAATAATAAAAACTTTAAAAACTGTATTGGCACTCGAGTTCTATATTCAATCATGCCATCTTCAAGTCACCATAGACTACGGTGATGTACCATAGATTACATAGAACATCGATATGCAAGATCGATAACCTTGTATATCGACCGCGCCCGGAATGCGCGGAATGCAAACTCAAATTAAAGAAATAGATTTTTCTTTACATACTCGTACATACATAATAATAATAGTGCGATGACATTGCTAACTTGGGAATGTTCTAGATCTTCCTAGGTCAAACGAGTGGCGTGTGACGTCATTGTCCTTAAACGGGTCATCCGAAGTCATCATCAATTAACCAGTATTTCTATCGAAGAGTCATATGACCATAATCATATCATTACTTTGAGTTATCTTGCCCGTTTACGGCAGAATGACTATATTACTGGCATCGAAACTGTGGTACGGCATAATTTGAACATCGATCAGTTTCTATAGATATTGCCGTAAATTTTTTACTTGCTTACCAGTACCTCAGTGACGTAACTTAATTCCTAATTAATTTCTAAATTTCTTGTTGTTGTATTTTATGGTCAACCGCTAACTCGATTATATTTTCTTTTTACGCTATTCACTTTTACCACAAAATTCAAGACTAAAACTGCCCATCAATAATAATAATGAAATGCGATGTGATTCCGCTAGCGGACAGACTTCGTGTTTCTAATGTATGTAAAAGAGTACTTTTACATACATTACATAGAACTTAAAGTATTAAGTTCTATATTTATTGTAACAAAAGGTCTTTAAATATTCATTAGTAGTATATAATAATCTGTGTTATAACTAAATTATATAATCTCCGCCCGCGGTAATCTAATTTTACACGCGCTAAATTTGAAATGAGCCGACCTCGACCCGTCTCGCGATTGCACACTAAATCCAAAATGCCCGCACGTTCGTGAAAGATCGAATAACATTTATGGTCCTTTCAAGTTTATTGCTAACATGGTAATATATTCTATTTTGAAGTTACTTTTACGATTTTATATTTGCAATGTAAATTCACTAAAGAATTTGAAAAAATATACCCATAAGATATTATAATTGTTATATTTATATTTATTTATTCATATGTATGGGTCTATACATTTAATATCTATTATTTTAATTTAAAAACTAAATAATTTACTAAATTAATATTTACTAGGTACTATTAATATTTTACTAATTTTTAATTTAAATATTTTGCGTATATTTATATGCTTTATCGTATAAATATATTATCAATATGGAGGCTCATGTCCAGCAGTGGACGAAGAGAAATAATTATCCAGGGAACTGCACCGAGACCGCGTGACAGTTTAGAACCTACAAGAAGTACAAGTTAACTACAAGTTTGACAAGTTAAGTAATAATGTGAATCTTGCGCGTTAAGGTAGTAAATAGGTAGACTTATCATTTGTCATTTTTTTTAGTCAAGGTATGTGCAGTTACCACCAAGTTACAGGTAGTTTAAAACATTACCAAGTTCTACACATTTTATATTACATGAAAAATAAGATTTTCTCTGTGATAACTTATTTAGGTACATGTAGCTAAAATAAGTAGAAATGAGATTTTGCCATAAAAGCTATTTTCATCTAGCCTTTGAAACAGCACATAAGAAAGTACATGTTAGAAGAATGATGATAATAAAGTAATGGGGTTAGCTCCGACGCGGTTTATGAAGCATATAGCACCGCTTTTGGCAAGTTTAAATTACTGCATGTGAGCGCGGTCTCTATGAATATTCATCGACATTAATAAAGCTACTGCCGCAGTTTTCTTTATAAACGTAACGATCTGTATATCTCCATTATGTAATTTTTGCATAGGATATAAAGTAACTTATTTTGTCAAAGAAAAATATGTATATTCTATGTCATTGTAATTTTAATCACGTTCCCTTAAGTTAAAGCCATTTTCATTCAGAGTAAGTCATTCTCTTAAGTCAGGGTTTCTCAAAGTGGGGTACGCGTACCCCTAGGGGTACGTCATCTGGTCGTAGTGGGTACGCGGCAAGATTTACGTTATGGCGGCTGGCTGGGTGGCAAGTGCGTGCGACATAGCAAGACTTTTACCCTTCTCGACAACATATTTATGTGAGAGTGAGATTTCACACCTGGTCATGATAACAAGGAAATATAGAAATCGACTTGATGCTGAGTCAGAATTACGATTATAACTGGCCAAAATTGCTCCTCAAATTGACACAATTTGCGAGAAAAAACAAGCCCATCCATCACATTAATTAAAACATTTCTTTTTTGTCTGCACTGTACTATTATTATTAAAAAAAATTATTTAGCTAGTTTTTTTTATTTTCTTTTTATAAAGGGATACGCAGCCTTCAAGGAAATTTAATAGGGGTACGTGAGACTATAAGTTTGAGAAACCCTGCCTTAAGTCATTCAGAGTATGTTTAGCTGAAATTCAAATATAAACTAGTTATCTTACAAATGGGTATTCGAAACTTTAAAATCTTTCCTTGCGAGATTGCGGCAGACGAGCATACAGTCCATCTGATGGTAAGCGAATACTGTCGACCATAGACATCCGCGATACATGCCAACATTAGTCCAAAATGACAAACGTTGGCACGCCCTCCGATGCGCTGCCTAACATTGGAGATATAGGAATGGATTTGGAGTAAGGGTTGGGAAAATGGGGAGGGATAGGATGGGAATGGGCTCTGGCACATCTCACTCACTACCGAAACACGTAGGTACATTAGGGAAATAAGATAAAGTGGAAAATGCAGTAAATTTCAAGGTAGTCTTCTGTGTATTGCGTAAGGTAGTATTGCGGGGAGTTGAAACGTTTTTCATGTAAAATAGGACCAACAATATTAAACTTTTTTCGCGATATGACAGCATACAATTCTAAAGATATAAAAATATGTGTAGGTGTCTCACTCAAAACTTCTAGAAATACTACATCATCAGCTTTTTAATTCTAGAAATAACACCCAAATTAATAAATTCTTAATCAGACGTATCAGAATCACTTATTTCAAAGGATTCATACAATTCCATATTATGTAAATTGCCTTAAAGAAATTGTTAACGCGACATTAGAATTCAGATAGTATAAACCTTTTCAAGGTCAACTTTGTAGCTAAATATTTTCACGTTGATATAGAAATATATTTGAATGTTACATTTAATTTAAAATATTTGTAGAATTATTTCAAAATGCCGATGGCAGCCACGAGTCGGATGAGATATTTCACCATTTTCCGTACGAAGAACTTTACGACTAATTTGCAACTGCATAGCGTTTCTACATATTAGCTTTATATTGGCGATGGAATATTCTTTGTATTTTTTAGGAAAGGTTTACACCGTTATAATTTTGCAGCTGATATGGCTTAATTTCGAATTTAGTCGAGATCGAAATTGAGCTAAATCTAAACTATTTTTTGTGTTTAATTGCATTATAACCGGTATGTGTGTATATGTGCCTATGTATACGTGTGTAAGTATTCTTTATTGTACATCACAGTTAGAAACACAACATAAAATAATGTACAAAAGGCGGTTTTATCGCCAATAGCGATCACTTCCAGACAACCAGGTTACAGAATTGAAGAAAAATAATTGCCAAGTAGATGTTGCACGGTCATTGATTCAGTTATTTATTTATTTCAAATCAAAGAATGTAATTTACATAAAACCAAAAACAATTGCATAAATATGAATTCTTCATACAATATATGGTGGTGCCCAAACTAGGGCAGGGCCTGTATTTTAGGGACATAATAATATAGTATATAACATGAATACAAATATAACGATTCATAACAGATACAATATACTCGTAGATACAGATAAAGTGACGAGAGTTGAAGGATATGTTAAATATACATATAACTTTTTTTAATACTAAGATAAGTCTATTAAAGAATATACCAAACATAATAGACATCAGCTACGTTAAAATAAAGACAGAATTTTCCTTTCTGTTTTAGTTTCTGTTTAATTATTGTTTTTTGAAACTGGACAGCATTTGAGCACGTTAAATGGTTAGTGGTTCCAAAGACTAAGAAAAATCCAGAATAATGGAGAGTAGTTTCAAGAAGAAGATTATTGGACGAGCAAAGATGATGGTAGAGGTATTTGAGCAAAGAAATTGAATTTGAAATTTTAGATATATACCTATTATTACCTGAAGGTACATTGATGTTTCGAAATAGATTTATATTCTTTTAAAGATGATTTTGAGGTATTTTGGGTCAAGATGTAAGAAAGAATTTTCATAGGTTGTGAATTACACAATAGGTATTTCTTTGGAAATTCTTAAAATTGTGGTCGCCGCAAAAATATTAGATTTTTGCGGCGACCACAATTTATCTTACATAATATGGTAATTTTCAGGTGGAAATTATGTTGAAAACTGGTCCCTCTAATTATGTAAATGAGTTGTGTCGCCGAGCGTGTGGCGCTCACCATTACGAGTGCTTATAAAATATTTGACAAGTGTCCAGTGTTGCACATTAACTTAATTCTACAATTTTTCTAGTTACTAACAAAATCTTTTAAAATCGATTCTAACAAGATGGGAACTGCAGAAAAATAAATATTTACATTTTCTCGTGAATGTTCTGTGTTTACGAGGTTATGTACCTATCCATATATCAAACGTCTATCACACAGACATGTTTACATCTGTATCAATTTTGTATGTGTTTAAAAACAGAACTGAATTTAGTATATGTATTCATATATACAGAATAAGTAGACTTTTTAGAAATCTCCATAAAGTCTGTTACCTGTAAGTTATGGTAGAACCAGAGCGAGCCCGTGATGGAGATGGCGAACCATAGAAAGAGTGTGAAGACGGACACTTGGCTGATGTGGAGCGCGTTCAGCACCGTCGACAGCACCACAGCCAGCGCGTGGCACAACACTATGGGTAGCGCGCATCGGTCGATTATGTCCCATGGCACCTCCTGAAAACGGAACCACTCTTAAGAAGGCAAGCACAATATATGTACTTCCCTGACTTCCCTGAATCCCCTGACACATGGTTCATACAAGCGTTAAAGAAACTGCTCAGTTTTAGCACGACTACTGTGCAATTTTGACTGAACTGGGAGTCTATTCAGAACTATTAAACTATTCCAATTATTACATAGTGTAGAACAGGATTTATTGAGTTTTAGGCATACATTAACGCATAACAGCGCAATAAGGAATACGGTACTAGAAATTACTGGAACAAGAATGCATTCTAAATTGAGCACCCTAATATGAAATGTTTTGTGGAAAAAAATTAAATATTATATACTATTTAACAAAAGTCGCCATGTTTTGTTAAATTAAACAAAACAAAATCACATTAAAACCGTCCGGAATATATTATATACCACTATCAAAATGGAATCAAAATACGTTGAATACTTTTCAAATTTATAGCGAATCTGCAGACAGCGTTTCGGGTATTTTATGTATAGGTATGAACGCGCATGTAGTGAGGTACTTACAACTTGAAATCCTCACGCAAATGTTCCTACTGAAACTTGTACTCGGCGAACAATAACTAATTAGTTACTGTGCAAAAACGTGCACGGGTTGTCGACCTAACAAGGATTCTCTTTTAACAACCCGCTCCATTATTAGATGTCATGAAAAACGACGACTTAAATTTTATGAACGCCTGTTGAAGTTAAAGGTAAAGTTTTTAAAGGTATCACAGTCGCAATTTGATCGTTCAGTAGTTGTAGCGATAAGATTTTCCGTTAACTTTCAGTCTTTAAGTACTTGTAGGAGTTGATGAAATTAATTATCAAGCTAGGAATTTTCCGAACCACATTAGTCACGTCTTAGCCACATATAGCTAACTTAAGACTAGAAATGATCTCTAAAAATTACTATGACATTCTCATTACCTATTTTGAGTAATAAATCAAAATTTGATGTGTTAGGAAAAGAAACATCGTTAATGTAGTGGATCATTTGACGGTATGTAGTAATGGAAAGGAAAGATGAAAGAAATTGCAAGAAATTCAAAAAGAATCGATCACAATGCCTATCTATTATAAATATTTAGTAAACATTCT
The DNA here is from genome assembly GCA_914767545.1 of Sesia apiformis. Classification (NCBI taxonomy): domain Eukaryota; kingdom Metazoa; phylum Arthropoda; class Insecta; order Lepidoptera; family Sesiidae; genus Sesia; species Sesia apiformis. Next base: position 8,700,461 of record OU611958.1, read on the forward strand.
TTAATTATAATAGTATTCCAATATTTTTTTTCTTAGACATACATTTAAAATTGAAATTGTTAAAAGTGAGTTTATCAAAAAATATTTGTAACCTAGGCAAACGACGTTCTTAATTTAGTTATATTTAGCAGGCAGCTAGACTGTGTAACACCATCCCCACTGATATCTGGAAAACACCTAACAAAATCTCTTTTAAAAACACGCTTTGGGAACATTACTTCTCCATTTCTCATCGCCTGTGGCTCACCCAGCTTCTTTCGCTTTATCTTTTCTTTCATTTTTATTTTACTTTTGTCAGGAACGTTTTTTTTTTGTTTCTCTTAATATAACTTATGTACCTAGTATAATATATTCATCGATTATGTATAGCTTGTATGTATTATATTTATTCTTATGTATATATATATATATATATATATGTGTGTGTAAGTTTGTATGAACGTATATGTAATAATGTATTATATTTATTTTACCACATTAACTTAATTACATACATCATTACGTAAATTACGTAAATTGTGTCTTTCATGCACCTCCTAATTGAACTTCCATGATCAATCCAAAGGTTGGCTGCTAGAGAATGCCTCAAGGCATTAAGCTCGCCTTTTGTACGATAATGTGCAATGAAGTGTAAATAAATAAAAAAAAAAATACGTACATACATATTTCAGAATATAGTATGATATTTACACAACGAAGAAAGTTTCTGGCTGTGCTCCCATTTACTGTCTCGATACTTCAACAATACTATTACATTAATAGACTTTTGTCCCACTGACGGTGCTTAAGATTGACCAGTAAATGGAAAATAACCTGAAGGTTACGATGAGAAAGGCCAATTAGGCCAAGTTATTGATTAAAATGGTTAATGGCCGATGCGCAACTTATGCTATTACAGGAATACAATACCGCGACAACAAAAACCTGACGTTACATTATTAGCAATTGCGAAAACAATAATAGCAACATAATTATTTACAAGTTTTTTTAAAAATACAGAACTATGAATTTATTACAAAAAAAGTAAAAACATGTTTTGAGTTGGGAACATTGGAAAAAGTTATGTCGGTAATGGCTAGAGTGTTCTCGTTTGCTTTCGGCATGTATCAATGATTGTAAGCACTGAATAATACGAGTTTATATACTGAAGGCCTTAGTTTCAATGCGACACCCATGGTGGACCTTACATTATTACGCTCCACCACATCTTAACTTAGACCTTAAGAACATCACTCATATGAGGATACGGTGTTCCATTGATCTTATTACCTGTGACTGACTTTGTGGGTTCTTAATGAGTGAGCCGCGTCTGCCAGAGGGCCTCCGGTGCATGGAAGGCGCAGTGAGCGACGCACGCCTCGTCACATCGCCCGCGACCATGATGACAGATCACCAGACCTCGCACAAACCTGATGACAAATACACTAACACTAAATTGACGTCACACTTACTTAATACTAAAAATGAACACCAAAAATACGAGTAGTATGTATCCATTTACGAATATAAAAGACTCTTGTTTCAAAGCCTCTTACTCCGTACAAATTGTGTTACAAATTTTCAGTAGACGTCAATTTTCTAAGCTACTTGTAATTAAAGGACCCGTTGGAAAAGAGGGCAATTCAAAAGGGGCTAATCCGCTGAAAGCTTTGACCAAATAAAGATAAAACAAAGATGTTATTATTATCCTTCCTCTTATTCCTCTTATGAATAGGTAGACTGTATCTGTACATTTTAAACTTATATTAAGTACTTCATCTGCATTTGAAAGCGACAGATATAAAACATATTGGGCTCATGATCAAATGTGACATAATTTATTATCTCAAGCGTGTCTCTCCGCTGTCGCTCGGGCACGTTGATGTAAATAGAAAGTGCAGCCGATGTAAATGTCGCGGATCGGTCCCGCTTCCGACGCCGCGACCCGGCCGGTCGGTCCCGTGTTTATTTTTATGCGGCGTCGTGTGAACGGTCACTGAAGTGCGACCTAAAACGCTCGCGCGCCAAATTTATTTGATTTTTGATAGGCGGTGTGTGGGCGGGTTCAATTTAACTTCTGATCGAAATGTTACTGTAATTCGAATGGAGATACTTTCAACCTACCAATGTAGATTAGCTAGAGGCAGATGTGTGACTGCAGAAAATAATGTAGATTAAAATTGAAAGAGAAGTCGATCAAATGTATCAATGTATAGTGACCTCTGCAAGCTATATATAACGCTTACTAATTCAGTTACTAGTTTAATAAAACTCCTTAGAAAATACCCAACTACACAGATTTGGATAAAATTATTTGAATGAATAAATATTTTCTGCTCTATTCTTTCAACGTTGTAAACAAAAATCCATTAATTCAATATTCTTTGAGGAGTTCCTTTTGTAATTTAAATTTAGTAAATTGAGGGGATCATACTAGTGTTAATTGGTTTCATTTCAATCTCTAAAATAAATAGTTGTTGCCGGTTGCCTCCCATCGAGGTTTTCTTGCTTTTATTTTTCTCACCCTTAATGTTTAAAGTTCGTTGTTACCTTCTAACATTAAAGGTGAAACTGTAAACTGGGGACTGATACTCATGTAAAGACCATTTAATTTTCATTTCATAACTATTCTATTTCATGTACTAAAAATCATTTTTTCATCATTTTTTTACAGGTGAATGTATCACAACGAAGAGACAAATTTCTACAATTTTCTGGATTTTGTTATATAATGAGAAGTAATTTTTCAGTCTAAAAAAAAAGAATACTGTGCTATTTAAACAAGATAGTTTTGAATTGAGGTGTAATTGTGTTTATTCAGTTCAAATTACATACCTGAAAGTAATCAAATACGAAATCGATGAAAATACAATACCTAATATATTTGTTTATAAAATGTTTCATTAGCATTTAAATACACTTTCAACACTGATATATTGTGTGTAACCTGCTTTCATGCACACACCATTTCACACACTACTCGTACAATATACCTGATATTAAATCACATGTAGCGCAATAATTAGACACGTTAAATGCTTGTAGTACCTATGTAATTAATGCATAGTACGGTGTAGGCGCATATAAATACTTATAGTAAAAGGGTTGGTGCACGTACAGTGGCGAGTGCGGGAGTCGTTAGGTTACGCGTGCGGGGTGTGGTGTTGCTTGCGCAAGCGTCGCGTTCGGGCGGGCGGGCGTCGCGAGGCGGCCGCGAGCTCTCACTGTAGCCGGCCGCGCCCGCGCTTACACGCTCGCGCCAAATATAAACACCGACGCATTATTATTTATTACTACATTTTCGACTAGATTGTAAAATCAGATACACAGTGAGCCACACTGGAATGTTTTTTGGCAAAACATCGAAGCTTTCAAATCAGTTGCTGTTGGAAATTGGTATTTATACACTAAGAAAACATGTTTTATTTCTGTAAAAACAAAGCAGACACATTGTTTTTTTTTTCGTTAGTTACGATATTTATGTCATAAAAGCGTTTATATTTGTCGCTAGGTGGAATAAGTGCTAGAGAATTAATAAATTTTAATCGAAGGCACACTTTTTGTAAATGTTAATATACTTAACCTACTCCTATACTTATTACCTTGTAAAATTTAATACTCTTAGTTCAGTGTAAACTAATCTTTAGCTACACATCACATTTTATCAGTTATCACATCGCGGTAATGATAATTCTAAGAACAAAATACGCCATTATTTTTTTTGGACGAAGGCAGCAGACTAGCATGCAGTCCACCTCATGGTAAGTGGATACTGTAGCCTATAGACATCCGCGATTCATGCCAACATTAGTCCAAAATGACAAAGTTGGTACGCCCCAGGATGCGCTGCCTACCTTTGCAAATATAGGAATGGATTGGGAGAAAGGGTTGGGAAAATGGTGAGGGATAGGGATGGATAAATTAGTATCTACCGAAATTAAGACCTGGTTACACGACATAAGTCTCATGAACACTATTCGAATGTTTGAGAAAAATCGCACAGTTTTCTAAAAAACTCGTATCCTGGACACATATATACCCTGGACACATAGGATACACATATACCTTCATACACGTGGATCACATCGTTTAACAACATCGTAAAATACAATTTCTCGCAGGTTTGCTGCTAGAAATCTCCTAAGGGGATAAACACGCCTTTTCTATGTATTTTCTTTTGTAACTATTTTTTATCATTTGTGTGTGTGTTTTTTTTATAGGGAAGTTTAGGCAGACGAGCAAGCGGTCCCATGTGATGGTAAGTGTTACCGCCTCCTATGGACACCTGCAACACCAAGGGGTATGCGGGTGCGCCGCCGATCTTGCAAAATCCTATTCACAGCTTTCTCGAGGAACCCCATATCGTAGCGTAATGGAAAGACCTCTTGAGGCAGTTTGTTCCACAGCCTACGGGTTCTCAGTATAAAATGATTTTTGGACCGAACAGTACGCGACACCTCCATATCGAGGAAATGCGGAAGGACCGCACTTCTCTGACGGGAGGTGCGGTTGTATAAACCCGAGATGGGTATTATATTGAACAATTCTTCAGAGCATTCCCCACCCATTGTACAGGCGATAGAACACAGAGACACGCAACGTCTCTCCGAATGCTGAGGGGTTCTTAATCGCCCGTGAGAGTGGGATCGTCGACAATTCGCGCAGCACGTCGTTGATATTTCGGGGTCCAATTGATATTTCGGTGCGCCGGCCCAGAGATGTGAGCAGTATTCCATATGAGCCTAACCTGTGAACGATGATGTGAACGGCCCCATATGAGCCTCCATATGGGGCCTAACCTGAGCTTTGTAGAGCGTGAGGAGTTGTCCTGGGGTGAAGTGCCGCTTCGCTTTGTTCAGCAGCGCAAGCTTTTTGGAGGCCATTATAGCTTTATTTTCCAAATGACTCCTAAATTCGACTTTGCTGGAAATGTCGACACCAAGGATCCCGATAGCAACACCAAGGAGCCTTGCGGGACGCCAGCATTAATAGACATGGTGTTGGAGCAACTACCATCGATATAGACTCGGAGCATCAGAGAATCAGGAAACTGGCAACCCATTCGCAAAATCCCTAGTGTATTCCGAAAGATGGAAGCTAGCAGCGATTTGTGCCATATGCGCTCAAAAGCTTTCACAATGTCTATGCCAACAGCTAGACCCTCGCCTCTACTCCCAATGGCATCAGCCCAGCGGTGTGTTAAATACGCTAAAAGATCACCAGCCGAGCGATTATGGCGAAATCCATATTGATCCTCTAGGTACCCAAGGAGCTGTGTCCTTATAACACGCTCCATCACCTTGGAGATAAGCTATTGGCCTGTAGTTGGCCGGGTCGTACCACCCCACTGCCACAAAACAGTGGTAGCGTAAAGTGTGGATTAGCATTACCACAAGACAGTAAATCTACAATGAGATACTTGTGGTAGCGTTGCGGTCATGCGTTGTGGAAGGGAAGACGCTCCAGCGAGCGGTGTCGCTGCTGGTGGTGGCTTTGTGGTTGCGTGTGATCAAAAGTGGTGTATCTGAAGTTACAAACATGTCCTGTTTCGTAATCGAGTGCGAGTTGGCAGAGTTCGTTTGCTATCCCATCCTCATCCTACATCCAGCCCATTTTCCATATTTCAATCATATCACCCCAAGGAAGACACAGACTCTCCCTATTCTCCATTTTAAGCCATTTCCCAAATTCGCCCCAAGGGTAGGTGGCTTATCCAGAAGCATGTCAATGTTCATTACTCTCGACTGATGGTAGAATGTATCGCGGATGATCATGTGGGCTGTCACCAGGTGGTGTCCCATCTTTTTTCTAACCCCAACCGTAATCAGCTCTTTTAGCGTCCACTACTGGAAATGGACCTCCTCATGCACATTGTTTTGTGCATGAGGGATGTACGGACTTAAAATGGCACACTCACCAAGCGGGTAGTTCCGCAGAGCTTGCGATGGCCCTTTGTTATCCCTTAGTCGCCTTTTACCCACCGAAAGAGAAAGGGTGGTGGTATTCTAAAGCCGGCCGGGGTACATCACTCCTCTTATTTTCATTAAAACATCTTTTCGACTTCTGTTACACTATTATTTTGAAATCTTTTTAATAAAAATCAAAGCAATTCTAATAATTTATTTTCATATTCTTGATAAGTTTTTCCACATTCTTCTGTTAAAAATATAATATTTTTCATTTTGTTGTATTTTTAAATCCTGTCAGCTTTATAGGGCATCAAATGAAATATTTGCACAGAATTCATCTTGTCAATATTGCCTTGATTTTGGATCTCAAACACAAATCTGGCATAATCAAGTTTTTACTTATTTTCATTTCATTTAACTATCGAAAAATACAATTTTCGGGTTTTTTAAAGGAAAACAAAGATAAAAGAATACCTCATTTAATTCTAATTTAAAAGTTGTTAGCAATTATGCCATCAGGGTATACCCTATATCCTGGTGGATCGACGGAAGATCGTAGCAAATATGTGGTAGTGAGTCTTGGGAGAGGCGTATATCCAGCAGGGGAGGCGCATACTGATGGTCAGAATGGTGAAAGTTGTAACAGAATTTGGGTAGCCATTGTTTAATAAATCCATATTATTATTTCATATGGCAGAGTAATAAGCACAAATTAAAGAACGTACATTCTCACAATAAAATAAAAACAAATTTTATTGCGCTAACAATTTATCTTAGCTAAGTAGCTAGATACGTTTATTACATTCGGTTAAGAATGTAAGTAACATAAACCACCTGTTAAACATCTGTTTCAATTTACAGTTTAAATTGTGTTCAATAGAATTTACACTTTGTAACCACAATGTTTACAATACATATATTTATATTTGCTTCGTTTATCTTTATAATAAATAAATTTTACATTTTGAACTATTGTAAAATGCACATTTTATATTAAGATGCTATGCTGATCTTCTATATATGGTATAAGTATTTCAAAGAAATATAAAAATTACATAAATTGAATTTCAGTCCGTTGAGAAAGGGCGTATTTCTTAACGCGTTGAAATGAAATTTGTCAAAAAAATAGGTTAGATCTATATCGCGGTTAAGTTCAAATTTGAGCCAAATCTGTTTAGTTCCAATATTATGAAGGTGACAAATTTTCAAAAAATCTAAAAAAGAGATTTCGACGTGTGTTCGAGTAGATACAAATTATATGAAGTTGCACAGGCTCCGTAAAGTTCTACAACTATTATACGACGTACCACGGGCCCTGTGAAGCTCTACAAATATTATACGACGTAACACAGGCCCTGTGAAGCTCTACAACTATTATATGACGTTGCACAGACCCCGTAAAGTTTTACAACTATTATACGAGGTACCACGGGTCCTGTGAAGCTCTACAAATATTATATATCGGTAAGTAAAAACAATATTTATATTATATCATATGCAGTGTAATATGGTAGTAATAGTTTAATAGTAGTGCACTATGCTTATGAATTGATATAATATTATAATACCTACAAAGCGTTTAGAAAATAAAATAAAATGTTCTCTTTCATACTTTATATTTTCTTCTCTTCGTATATGGCAATAGTGTAATTAACATATTCTGCCAGTGGTCAAGTTTTCTTCGCGATTAACAATTTCAAAGTTAGCGTATTCTGTCAATGTCCAGTCCCGTCGTAGTATGTCAGGAATCGCTCAGTAAAGTAATAGTACCATAGGTTTACTGAGGACAGAAGAGAACTCATTGGAAGAACACGAAAAATGCAGTACTGTTTTATTTGAGTATCGCATACTTTGAAGTTTAGTAAACTATCACTAATAAATTACAAAATGAGAAATACACAATTTTTATAGTAATCAAACAAAAACTCAAATTCACTTCTTGAGATCCCGCCAAAGAGTCCTACAAGATATTCTAATTATTTTACCTTTATTGCTCTACAGGTAATTTTCCTTGTGTTATTATAAAAAAATCTGTAAATTGCTACGGTAGACTGGAAATGTCATTTAACATCTCAAAGCCTCTTGTCATACACAGGAATATGTAATTTAATTTCTTTTTCATTTATTAATGTCAAATGAAATACGTTATTATTGTGAAAATAGATTTTATTACACCAGTGTTTGTAACAGGAACTGTAGTGTCCGCAGTTGAAACATTAAAAAAAGTATCAATAAGTGGAGTATTTTCGTCACAGAAATGTCATTTTATTTGTACACTAGTGAGGTGTATCAACCACATGTAGTGTACTTGTGAATAGAATACCTAATTTTAACACCGACATTGTTCCGCTTTGAAGCGCTGAGCACATTCCACTTCATACTGTCATTAGTGTTTGCAATTTGAGCAATTTTGTAAATGTATTATTATTAATACAGAATCGCCGTAATGTCAGCAGTTTTTATATTTAACTAACCTACTATTTACTTAATTTAATATATAATTTAAATTGGTGTGCGAGATAAGGGTTGTTATTATTATATTGAACTCGAAACAATTCAGTCGTCAATTAATATAAATTCGTTTTATATAACTAATTATTTTAATTGGTGATTGATATTTAAATGTTTTTCAAAAGATTTGGCTCGTCAGTCTTTCAAAATATCCGCTGTAAGTGTAAACAATGAAAAAATAATACTGCATGCCAAAAATATGAGTCAAGAGTGCATTCATCGGTAGGCACATTGACCTTTCGATACTTCTGATTTGTTGCTTTTTATTGGTTAGTTTAATTTATTAATGACTTCAAAAAAGAGTTTCTTAATTCCACCCGCACCTAAGTATACATGTAATAATATAAAATAATATTTAAATATTTTGTCTATGCACGTAAATTACCACTGAGTTTCTACTTTTTTTTCTTTTCATATAAGGCAATGGTGCAGAGTTTTTACTTAAGTACGGATTTATAAAAAATGATACTAACTGTCATGACGAAAATAAAAACACTGGAACATGATTATACACCAATCCAATTACGGCCCGAAACTCCTAGTTTAGGATTATGTAATCTGCGTTCTAGTGATTTACTAGGGGAGGTACAGACCTCACACACAATTCACACACACAGTGTAAGGCACAAGCCCTACAATGGGACATTAAAAAGACTAAAGCATTGCACGTAAAAAAAATTATAACTATATATAAAATTATAATTATATAAAAATATGCAAGATTATTTATAACTAAAAATGCCTTTTTAGTTATAAATAAATAATAAATATGTGTGGAAGACAAAATCTTGAAAGTTATATGCACATAATAATCAATTTACTCCAAAATAGATGGCCTTATTAAAAATATATTTGGAGCAAGCCGTTAAAAACACAATGACGAAATAAACATTCCCTCTTTCTCTTCAATAAAGAGAAGCCGAGGAGGGTGTACGAAACCCCGCTGTTTTTAGATAATATAATCTTTGAATCTACTTAGGCGTAGGCTCTTTTTTTATTACGTAATTAAGTAACCTCCAAAAGAAAGTGCAAGTGGATGTCCACATTATTTACTTATTTTTATTCATGAATATGAAGTGTAAAGAAATCGTGGAAAAAGATAAAAAACATAAACTAAATGGGTATCTATGTTTAACCGCAGTAATTTTTTGAAGAATGTAGTACACAAGTAAGTACTCAAGAAGTACTCAAGTGTAAGTACTCAAGAATGTAACTAACAAGTACTCAAGTGGTTACCCAACCGTCTTTGCAGAAACACTCATCTTCTTTCTTTTCTTTACTCTATTCTTTTTACCCACGGCGGAACGGACATGGTATATGCATTTGGGGTAAGAGAATGTATGTATGTTTGTGTATCCTTTGTTACCACTTTTCTTTGAATTTAGAAAGCGATTTTATGTAAATGTTTAATCGTACTTTTTAGCATGTCTGAGGATGATTGTTGTGGTTCTAACTTATCAGGGAACGCTGCTGTACCAAGTTAAAAGTTGTAATGCATAATACCTTAATTATAATTAAAAAGTTAAAAGTTTACAATATATAATACATTATAAACGAATGTACTTATTCTAGAAAGAACTTATTCTAATGTAAAGAGGTGTATATTATATATATAATCGTCAGCATCTGATGTTGAAGGTGGGCGAGGCAATTCCTTGAAATTTTTGTTTTGTATTAGAAGTTTTGTACAATGGTCGTGTTTGGACTAATTTTTTGGAGTAGTTTTGGTTCAACGAATGAATACATAGAGGAGAATGATGTTGTTTGTATCCCACAGCCGTCTGGGTGCGTCCGACTGGTCGTGTTATCTCATTTCAACAGAAAATTTATGTATAGGTACAAACGTGAATATAATTTCTAAAGGAATGCCTTCGTATTTGTTTTGTTAATAGTTAAAAATGTATACTTTACATATAACCATCAGCGTCTGATCCTGGAGTCTAAGGTGAACAAGGGAACTCCTTGAAATTTGACGGTAGATATATCGTATTTGGATCAATTTTTTTTCGTTGTTTAGTTCTATAAATAGTTCTCGTATAAAGGGGAGTATAGTTCTATATGATGCGGGGAGACTGCGAGTGTCTGACTGGCTGGTTTACTCACCCTCACAGAAGACCGCTTTGTGAAAACGTGTTCGGAAGTAAGTTAAGTCAAAACTCGAGTCCCTTTTTTCTTTTTGTCCATGCCTTTTTGTTTTCCTCGTCCGACTGAATGAGGAAAGCGAGATGGACGGGGTGATATGACATATCCCATACCCCTTTTTTCAAATTCTCTTTCCAAATCCCTATTCTTAATTCCGAAAGGTAGACAGCTGCGGATGTGTCAACTTTTGAAATTTTGACCGACGGGGACATGTAACGCAGATAATAGTGAAATAGAAATATTACGCGCGCGGCGCATAGAAAATATTCAAGATAATAGGTTGCGATGTTACCTTTCTCACCTTATATTAACTGATTGATGAAATTGGGGTGGGAAGTGATTGGATAAGAAGATGCAATTTTTATATTTATGTTTGTAAGTTGCATCATCTGTGTATAAGATATAATTGTGAATTTGTGTATTGATACGATTTTTTTTGTCACTTGCTTACTTACCTGCTTACGTTGATGCACCGCTTACTTTTCCGAACCACGTTTTCTTATCGCAGGTTGTCTGGAAGAGATTGCATAATTGCAATAAAACCACCTATTGTATTATGTTTTAATAGCTGTGTAAAAAGTACGTTGTTAGGCTATACAATAACGAGAATTATTATTACTATTGTTATTTAGGCTTTTTGTAATAGATATATATTTTTAACTACTGTATATTGTAGAAAATACCTTTCATCCTATATTGTAGATTAAACTGTACTACCTATACACATCAAGAACTTACCACAACCGTTAAACAACGCTTTGTCCGGAGACAACTGGTTCACGGCAATCGCTTAATTTACTTCTGCAATTCAGGTAACAAATGCGGCACATAGTGATAAGCTTAACCTTTATATGGCAGCAGCACGTTTGCCAGATAAACCTGTGGGCAGATCAAACACATGCAGTCTGTTTGTGACGAATTAGCGAAACAACACGTGCACATTTGCGTGAGAATATCAACCTGTTGAAGTCCTGCTAAACTCGCAGCTAACGAGTAATTTTGACACTACGAATATACAGTACTTTTAATTATATAACGCCGATCAGTTATCTTCGTATTCCACAATCATTACAGCATGATTGAAAAGAGAAACAAATAAACACTCAAACACACTTTCAGAGTGCAATAGGTTACTCTATTTTACATACAGTCTCCCAGTGTTGGCTTACTCGGTCAAATTTATTATTTAATTGGTAGTACCTACTGTACAATGTGGCCGTGTGATTTCGACCAATTTTAGAAGACCACTACCACATTTGTTCTCGTGAGTGTCGTAAAAGGCCACTAAAGAATAACGAAGTCGCTACCACAAGCCTTGAGGAACTACCCCACCTCTAAAAGAGTGTACGCTAAGGCCATACATCCGCCATGCACGGGGCAATGTGTATGAAGACTATGGCCAGCTGTGGACGATGAAAGAGCTGGTTACGGTACTGTGAGAAATTTTATTATAGTAAATTATTTACCTAAATATACACAAGTACGTATCTGTATGTTCACAAGGGTGGATTGATGGGACAACATTGAATATATAACTAATATTACACATTTCAGGAATAGTCTGAGTAAGTGGTTAATTATAGTATGTGGTTAAAGTGACAATGTTCACAAGGGTGGATTGATGGGTCAACATTGAATATATAATTAATATTACACATTTCAGGAATAGTCAGAGTAAGTGATTAATTATAGTATGTGGTTAAAGTGACAATATTCACAAGGGTGGATTGATGGGTCAGCATTGAATATATAATTAACATTACACATTTCAGGAATAGTCAGAGTAAGTGGTTAATTATAGTATGTGGTTAAAGTGACAATGTTCACAAGGGTGGATTGATGGGTCAACATTGAATATATAATTAATATTACACATTTCAGGAATAGTCAGAGTAAGTGGTTAATTATAGTATGTGGTTAAAGTGACAATGTTCACAAGGGTGGATTGATGGGTCAACATTAAATATATAATTAATATTACACATTTCAGGAATAGTCAGAGTAAGTGGTTAATTATAGTATATGGTTAAAGTGACTGCAAAGATGAGTGATTTCGATAAACAATTAATTTCTCTGTGAATTTAAATTTCAATTCTAGTTTCATTCGGTCATTATTGACATTTGGTCTCAACAAGGCTCCCAAATTGATTGTAATTGTGTAACATCGTTCAGCCCTTATTTATAAAATGGGGAAAAGGGGGTTACTAAAGAGAAAATACATAGTTCAACGCAACGTTGAAAAATTTACCAACCTACATATTCACATGATTTTTATCTCACTTAGAACATAAATCGGATTAACAGATAAACAAAGGTAATGTTGTCAGAATTACAGAATTAGCTACAAGGATTCATTTCTACAATGTTTATATTATTATTTGTGTATATTATTATTTGAACTATATATAATTAAAAGAACTAAATTGCACATGTCCATCAGAATATCTGGACCAAATGAGATATTTAGGTGAATGCATCACCGGAATTTCCAATTTCTGTTTGATCTGATTAGTGACTGGTAAAAAATGCCAAATGGCATTAAGTCCACCATTTATTCGAATTACTTGTGCAATGAAGTTTAAATAAATAAAAATATATACTTAACATATGAATATTAGTGCACAATAAAGTATAATTTATGTAAATAATAGGGGTTAAAGTATGAAATTGCCGTTTTATAGTAATAGATATTTTGAATTGACATAAAACCTTCATGGTGTGAGATTTTTGAGTGAAACTTTTTTCACATGATACCTATGAGGTTCTTGTTTTAAAAAATGTGCAACATTCGATTTTCGACTTTCAATTATTTTTTTATTCAGCTTAGACGGGAAAGATGGATACTTCGAAAATCCGAGTAATCTTTGAATACGAGTTCCGACGCGGAACTAACGCGGCAGAAACGGCTCGCAATATCAATGCTGCGTTTGGAGAGGAGACTGCTAATGAACGAACCGTGCGTTTTTGGTTTAAACGCTTTCCTAATGGAAACTTCGACTTGAAGAACGAACCACGTGGAAGACCGCCCACACAGGTGAATAACGCTGAATTGAAGGAGATGGGGGAAGCCGATCCGAGTCAAACTACCCAGGAATTAGCGGCATGGTTTAACGTTACCTTACCTACAATATTGACTCATTTGCATCAAATCAATAAGATAAAAAAATATGAAAAATGGGTGCCTCATGATTTGACTGATCTGCAGAAAGAAACGCGTGTTGAAACTTGCGTTGCCTTGTTGAATCGGTACAGAAATGAAGGAATATTGGATCGAATTGTGACATGTGACGAAAAGTGGATTCTTTACGATAACCGAAAGCGAAAAATGCAATGGCTGACCCCAGGTCAAACACCGCAACAGTGCCCTAAGGCAAAGCTTACCAATAAAAAGGTAATGGTAACTGTTTGGTGGTCTATTCATGGTGTTATTCACTGTAGCTTTCTCAGGTCTGGTCAAGCAATAATAGCAGATGTTTACTGTGCCGAACTTCGAACAATGATGGCGAAACTAGCAGTGAAACAGCCCAGACTCGTGAATCGATCTTCACCATTATTGCTCCATGATAACGCAAGACCTCACACTGCACGAGAAACCGTTGTAACTCTACAGGAGCTGCAGTTAGAAACCATACGTCATCCTCCGTACTCGCCAGACCTTGCTCCAACGGACTACCATTTTTTTTGTGATTTGGACAATTTTCTACGTGGTAAAAAATTTTCTTCCCAAGAGGCAGTACAAAATGCTTTCACACAGTTTGTCGAATCTACATCCCCAGAGTTCTATCGCAAAGGCATAAATGAACTTCCGATTAGATGGCAACAATGTATAGATAATGAGGATAAATATTTTGATTAAATAAATATGTTACATTTTAGAAAAAAACGAGTTTTAATTTTTCAGTACAAATCGGCAATTTCATACTTTAACCCAATATTAAAGACTAGCGACCCGCCCTCGCTTCGCTTCGGTTTGTTTAATTTTTTCAAAATTTCAAAATAAAATATAGCTTATATTAGACACAGATAATATAACTTACTATTTTTGTGAAAGAATTTTTTAAATCGGTTCAGTAGTTCCAGAGATTACCCCCAACATAACCCACAAAACAATCACAATTTTACCTCTTTGTTATATCATTATAGATAGAGTTACTAAATTATATATAGTAGGGATAAAATCGCTTAATTTCATATTAAGTCAATATTTATATAGTCATATTTTATGTAGTCAATCAGTTCATCAATTCAGCCCAGCCCTTTTAGTATCCACTGCTGGACATGGGCCTTTTCATGCATATCGTCTTTTGTGTGAGGGATGTATGGCCACAAAACGTCACGTTGACCGAGCGAGTTGGCGAGTCCCCTGTTTACATGCAGCCCACTTCCACGGCAGTGATCAGGGAAGTGGGCAGGCAGCGCGATTATGTAAACACGTCCCTCGCGCTGACACTGCTCACGCCACTGGCGCTGCCTTGCGCTCCCGTCGTTGGCGACTTTTTACCCGAACTTCAACGGGGTCCGTAGATAAGCACTTACACTTCCCAGCCGAAAGTAATACACATCGACTATGATCGGCTAGCTTTGGTTTCATTTTTGTAGAGCGTCGTCTCTGTCGTAACGGCGTTACGACAGAGACGACGCTCTACAAAACCGGCAAGGATATGTACATTGTACAACGTTCTGTTGCGATGAATTACTGTTATCCACCATCGCTTCTTGCGATTTACTATTTGCGATTAGACATCTATTTTTTCTATTTTATTTACAAATATTTTTTTTTACACAGACGCTGCAGCACCTTCTACGTCCTCCATTGCCGAAGGTTGAACATTAAAGAAGTATAGGACGGCAATGTTAATACTCAACGCTGCCGCAGAAATATTATGGGAAGTAACGGGCAGTGCGAGGATTAGCGACGGTGCAGTGGCTGCATGTGAACGAGATATTAGAGGTGATTTAGTTGCTCAGAGCTTGTGGTAGTCGGTTTGTTATTTCTTAGTCGCCTTTTATGTCACCCACGGGAAGAGACGACACGATTTTATACAGTAGGTAATATATCAAAATTGTATTATGCAATTACCTAATTATGATCTCAATCTTATATTGTTTTAAATCTACATAAACTCCACGTCGCTTTGATTACACAAACATAATGTTATACGACTGATTTAATCAACTGCCTGTTGCTATGTTGTATTAAGACAATGTACATACTTCAACGTTTTTTTTCACTTTTGTATCAAGTTTAGCGAACATTAATGTACTTCTCGTTTTTGTATTACACATAGTTAGTTGAAAGAGTGAGAAATGGATACATTTTATTACAGTGTGGGCACACTGTTTATATTTCGGTGGTAGACTAGATTACTTTAGTTTATTTATATTAAAATCCATAAAGTAGTTTTGGTTTTATTAATTTAGTCCACTATAAACATTTGGTCGTTATACAAATAAGCTCAAAATATTAGTAGTTTTGTAAATAAAATATTTTTTTACGAAGTTTCTGATCCGATTGGTTAAACTCTTTTATTTAAAACTACAAAAACTAGCCTTAAAAACTCCATAACTACATAGGTGCATGTAAATCTAAATCCACAAGATTTGAAAACAAAACTTTAAATCTTATTAAGAAACTTCGATTTTGGAGTATTGAAATCCTCGCGATGCTCGAGCGTCGTATAAAACTGAAATGCGCTTTCACTCATAAGTTCACATTTGCAAGAGTTTTGAAATACACATAGATTCAGCAGTGAGTTCATGTTACGTTATAGTGGGAACAGTATTACCCAATGTGCAAGAGAACTTCGTGCTACAAAATACCTCATACTAATAGCGATGTTCCATTTGCTCCGACTTTGACGCGCCATTGACTGAAATTAGTAATTGATCTACAAATAAATGACCATATAAAAATAATTAGTGTCATATTTCATAAAACAGAAATCCTTATCTACTTTTTCTCATAATATAGTAAAAAATATATTTATAAATATTCAGAAAATCAAATAAGGAATATCATTTACAACAATACGTTTATTTAGTTAAAATCGTTTTTATTTTCCTTTTTACTTTATCATAACCAGAAGGCACCTACTATTCGGGCACTCGTAACTTACTTTATCTGGTCCAATGATTTGTCTGGTTTGTAAATTCACCAATCTATTTTTTAAAGAGTGTATCATGTTCATTACAAATGATACAGACCCCGTAACAACTATTTCTGAAATTATTATCTATCTCTATTTGTCACGCAAAAATATCTTGATAAATTTTAATGAAATTGAGCATAAAGATATAGTTTATGCCGTGAATTAATTAATATAAGATATACAATTTATCAACCGAACATTTTGTCACACACGTTTGTCTTTTTGTCAACAGTACGTGCGATTAGTTTGTGGTCATATTTTATATATTATAATAGTTTTCCACTCGGCCCAAGCTACAAAAAACCATTTCTGAAAAAATGTTGCCAATACTCGCGACGGTTCAGCCGATAAAAGTGGTGAGATCGCGAAGAATGGTAACATTTTAACAGCAATGTTTTTGTTGGGACATCTTTTTGTAGATGAAGTTTTCAATTATGGCTAGCTCGGCGGAGACAAAAAAACATCTTGAGTATATTTTCACTGCATAAGTGTGGAGTCAGCTTCAGCGTTACCATAGTGGCCTACTTAATGTAGTAACCGATTATTTATTTGACTTATAAATAGTTGCTATGGATACACATTGATCGTGGCAAGAGAAGACAGTTTCTGGTTTCTGGTTTCTGACTGTCAGTTTTCTGGTTGGTTCAAATCTTGTGATATGGACTCGCAATAACATTTTTTAAAATAGTTCTCATTTTCTTTTCTTTTTCTAAAGTTTTTGCCGTTTGAATGACAATACATACACGATTTAATATAATACGAGATTTGTCTTAATTAATCGAATTTAACTAGAATCACTTAAATTTAACTTAACTTAAATTTCAGAATTTAAATTACTAGAATCACTGAAAATTACTAGAGTAGAAAATTTCCATTTTCAGATTTTCCCTTATCCCAACCTGTATCAGAATGCTACACTTCGGCTCCTAGCATCTCTGGGAGTACTTTAGATTGATGATGATCAGTGAGTGAGTGCAAAATTTGATTTTTTAAAATTGAAATTCGTAGGAAGATGAAATTCGGCAGTATAATTTACCTTTTATATTGTAAATCGGACCCATATTATTTTATATCGTATTTTTTTTCAACAACAATCGGGCACAACAATTTTCACTGATAAGATCAATCGTTAATTAATATCTGCCTATTGATCGTTGTTACGGAATAATCAATCGGTAATCGTTTAATCACAGATTTTTTAAAATAAAATAATCACGATTATACAAAAATACTTATGTTGTTAACTTGTATACACTTCGTTTGAGTCGGAAGGGACTGCATACTAAGCAGAACGCTGACGTGTGGAACCTCAAGTAAGAGCGATCGTAACCTAAAGTCGGCACGAGTATGGAAATATAAAAAAGCCGTTTGTCGTGGGACGTCTATGTGACTAAACTGTAACTAAACATTCAGTCCAATAAAGTAGAGGATGTACTACAAAACATCACATTTTATGCTGAATTTGAGCCAAGTTGGCGACATGGTTGGCCAAACGCGTGGGCCGTTGGGTGACGCATCCGGATGATGCGGCGGAAGCACAGTACGGGAGCCTCCGTGGAGGTTTCGGAGGATTCACTGAGAATTCGGCGCTTACGAGGTGAGTGTTCTGTGTTATATACTATAATTTGTGTTATATAGTTATATAATCTACTAAGAAGTTAAAATAGACACGCTTCCGAGTTCTCGATACCTTCTTGGGTCTACCGTTTAAACTATAAGATTACCCGGTAGTTACACACTGTCACATTTCTCAGTATCTATCTCGGTTATCACAGTGTAAGAAGCGACCATACGAAGAAATTAAATTCATTACAACATTTGTAGCAAAACTTCTGTACATAAACGAAAAGGCGTTGGAGTATTACCTGGATACGTTGTGGTATTTAAAATCTTTTCTCGACAGTAAACTTAATACATATTACGTGACTGGCATTGGAGGGTTGGTTCCCCCATTAAACTACACCAACGCATTTTGATTACCTAAACATTTGAAGGGTATACGACATTATTATGGTTATGAGATATTGTTATGTTCTATAAATTGTTTTTTTTTTTAATTTTAACCAGGTTACATAACAAATGTTCTTCCTTTAATGTTCATATATGAAGACTGTGTATTTCTGAAACAAAATCCAAATTATTTTATTAGACGACAAAATACGAGTATCCACATTTGAATAAAAATAAATCTAATATAGTACAACTTCATGGTTCGTATGTTCGTATGTTTAAAATATTTATGTTACCGCTGCGAAGCTATATAAACAGTTATCTGACAAGTTCAAAGAGCTAAAACTATCACTCTTTAAAAGGAAACTCTATAAATACTAGTTGACAAATCATACTATGACATTTATGCATGTTAGAAACACAATTTTATTAAATTTCTGTGTATATCTCATTGCAAAATTGACCTTAATCATTCTTGTCTAATCTACATAATATTTTAATTATTATTATTACCGAAGACGATTATATAATTTTGTGCGTCAACTGGTAATTACTGACATTTTGTTGTTTTGACATTTTATTGTGAATTTTGTGAATTAATTTTATTACCTAATGAATATAAGTATATATATTCATACGCCCAGTATGTATTATTGTGATTAAAATAGTGTAGTTAATTAAGTAGTAATAAGTTGATGAACGTTCCACGCCCAGTATGTGTTTTACCTGTTAAGACTAATATTAAGAACCTCTTTTATCTTATTGCAATAAATATAAATATAAAATAATAGGTACCTAGCATATTTCTCATTACGCTAGATGTAAACTAAGTTTATTTTTTAATTTTTTTTTTTTTATGGACGAAGGTGGCAGACGAGCATACAGTCCACCTGATGGTAAGTGGGTACTGGAACCCATAGACATCCGGGATACATGCCAACATTAATCCAAAATTACAAACGTTGGCACGTCCCCGGATGCGCAGCCTACCTTTGGATATAGGACTGGATTTGGAGAAAGGATTGGGGAAATGGAGAGGGATAGGATGGGAATGGGCTCTGGCACATCTCACTCACTACCGAAACACGTACGTACATTAGGGAAATAAGATTAAGTGGGAAATGCAGTACATTTCAAGGTAGTCTTCTGTGAGCGAGGGGTAACGTGGCCAGTCGAGTGCGCCCAGCGGCTGTTGGATTGCAGCGTGCACTCTCCCCCTCATATTATAAAATTGTAATTGGAGTAAGAAACAAAATCCAAGCTACTTTACTGCAGAAAACTCGAGAAACATTTTAGAAATACTCTTTGATAATATACAACATTTAATTTAATTACCTCAGTGACAGCTCAAATCTACCCCAGACGGCGTACCTACGAGCGGCTTTACAATTTCAGAACACCAAACGTTATAATATTCTAAGCGAACTTAAGTCTTGTTACCAACAGTATATTAAATTAATTCGGGCTTTCACTTTGGAACGGACTTGTTGTAGACCTTTGGTAACTGTAACAGAGTTTATTATAATCAATCTACGAGTATATCCATTTTATAGTAAATGCAGATGCCACAGATAGCCCCTGGTGTTGCAGGTATCCATGGGCGGCAGTAGCCACTTACCATCACGTGGACCGCATGTCCGTCTGCCACTTTCACCCAAAAAAAATAGTTTCACCTTCTTTACATATTATGAGGATTTGCCATAGATACACTACAACACAGTATCAAATATGACGTAACAAAAAAAAACTCTTAATTGATAATCAAAATGTGCGTAACAGAGCCTACTGCTCGTAAAATACCATAATACATACATACATCTTGTGTACATCTTCATACATGTTTGTCGAGACTCTGAGCGACTTCGTCTAATTGAAAACATGTGCCATTTGGCAGTTTCTTCTGACTCTTTCTGACTTGTGGTGAACGTGCTATAATTTGATCGCAAGCTAAACAAAAAATCTTACAGCTATGGAATATGCTTTTACTTTGTAATAGTCCTTGATAATGCTTGTAGTTCAACTATTTAGGATTTATAGACAGTTTCATTTGCTCTGTGCCAAAGTGATAGTGAATTTCAATACTCAATAGTCGTACGTGTCTTTGATCGTTGTCGGTGCTAGTGGAGAAGCGCAGATCAAAAACGTAGGCGACACACCGCGATCCTAAATCTGTGGCATCCGATTGAACCGGTGCCAGGCGCGGACTAAAATAATTTTCACTCCGCTCTGTTAGGAACGTATATACTCACCTCCTTATCAGCGGGTTGGAATCACACATAACCAACTCTAGATTTTATACACTACAACTTATGTGTTATTTGATAAACTAGTTATTATTTTCCATTTATATTCATTTTGCGCCTGCGATGTATGCACCTTTTCCCTTTAATGAAATGGGTTTTTATTCTTTGCGCACAAACAATGTGAGGCACGTGTTGCGATTGCCTCACTTTACAGCGAGCATTCGCGACGTTACGTTGCCAACCGACATTCAGGCACGTATTCAGAGGTGAATCCAGGGGGTCCGTCCCCTTACACTAGATAGAACGTATTTTCTTGGAAGATAATTCACAAACAAATAAAACGAAATAAAGAAGATAGAAAGAAGTCAAAATTATAAATCAATGATTCTTTCGAATTCTGTCGTTTGAGCTTTTGTGGACATTTCTGGTGATTGGATCCCCTCCCCCATCCGAAAAGAAAAAAATCAGTAAACTACTACATATAGGTTCATGTACGCATTGCTGAATATCAGTAAAAGACAAACCGGTTCAGTAAGAAAACAAAATGCCCAACGTGTCAAAGTTGCCGCATATGTATTATTTATTAAACTGTGCCTTGTTTATAGTGTTTTAATGATAAATAAATAATAATTTGTTTAAACTTCATTGCACTAGTACTTGAAATATACAAAATGCCTGACAGTATTCTCTGTCAGTCAGTGTCAGTCGCGGGCGCAGGTTTAGTTTAAACGCATAAATTTACATACATAATAATCTTAAAAAATATATACTACTCTGTCAAATAAGTTACGGGATTTTTTAATAAAACAAATAATATTGCAATTAAACAACTTTGAACGGTTTAAATCGCGTATATTTGACATTATTTATATCCCGACGTTTCGAACACTTTGCAGTGGACGTGGTCACGGGGTGACTAATTGATTTTATTTGTCACTTGAGTTATTAAGAAATTATTTGGACTACCGTCTGGATTTTTTAATCATAACATTCCCTATGCACGCAGTATTCACTCACGGTGTCCAGAGGTCTTGCAGTATTGCGTTGGCCTTGGGATTTAATTAATTTAATGACTGGATCCCAAGCCGGTGGTACTTGCCAACCATCTTCTCTATTGAAATTTGGGTGTTTCTTGATTTCAATAGCCACCCAAAACCAAATTTCACCCAAAACCAGGGAATGTTATGATTAAAAAATCCAGACGGTAGTCCAAATAATTTCTTAATAACTCAAGTGACAAATAAAATCAATTAGTCACCCCGTGACCACGTCCACTGCAAAGTGTTCGAAACGTCGGGATATAAATAATGTCAAATATACGCGATTTAAACCGTTCAAAGTTGTTTAATTGCTATGTATAGTAATCGCGAAAACCTAACAAACAATATTGCTTCAACCGTCTAAATTTATTTTGTCGCCTTCGAAATAGGCTCCATATTGCGTCAATACACTTTCGCCAGCGAATAACCCATTCTTCGAAACACTTCTTGTAGCCATTTTCCGGTATGGCCTTTAGCTCTTTTAGCGAATTTTATTTTATTACATCAACGGACTCAAAACGTCTGCTACGAAGTGGTAATTTGAGTCTGGAGTATAAGAAAAAGTCACACGGGGCCATATCTGGCGAATATGGTGCTTGGTCGATGAAATTCGTTGAATTTTTGGCTAAAAATTCCCGTACGATGATTGAGGCGCATTGTCGTGGTGCATTGTTGTTCCACAAATCTGGTCTTATTCGGCGAATATTCTCTCGTAATCACTTCATGACGTCCTATTATTTAATAATGTTGACTGTTTGATCCTCCGGAAGGAATTCTGAGTGGACATCACCATGATAATCAAAGAAAACAGTTAACATGACTTCGATTTTTGAGTAGCTTTGACGTGTTTTTTTCGATTTCAGATCAAAGCGCCATTCCGAAGTTTGTTGGCTGGTTTGCCTGTTAAACTTATAAACCCACGTTTCGTCACCCGTTATGATACGTTTCATGAATGTGGGATCAGCATTGACTCATTCAAGCATGTCTGTAACAACCTGTTGGCCGGTATCTTTTTGAATAAAATTCAGTTCTTTCGGAACAAGCTGTGCCGCGATGCGTTTCATACTTAAACCAAAATGGTGCGGACAGATTCGTGACACATGACAACTCAACTTTCTAAGCTATCTCTCTTAAGCTAGCGCGACGATTTATCATCACCATGTCGTTCACCTTGTTGATATTTTTTCAGTCGACGACGTTGTAGGTCGACCAGGACGAGGCAAGTCTTTAACCACTTCTCGGCCTTCTTTGAATGCTTTGTACCACTCACATGCTCTTGTTTTTGATAAAGTCGACTCACCGTAGGCCTTCTCTAACATTTTCAATGATTTCGCACAAAAAATATTGTTAGCAACACGTAATTTGAGGCAAATTCTTTGTTAGATATTTTTATCCATTGTAAAATTCGCAAAGTACATTTGAGGTTGTCTAGTAAATATGTAAATTTTCAAACAACTATTTGAAATTTCGCGCCAAAAATTTACATGAATATGAGCTACAATAGTGCCAACCTAACAGCAATATATTTTTATGCAGGCATTCTTGTTTCAAAATTCCCGATACTTATTTGACAGTATGTATATAAACTAGTAAATACAGACATATTATACATAAGAATATATTTCATATATAGATATACATACACACTATTATAATAAATAATACATAATACGTAAATGAGTACAAATATTTAATTAAGAAGGCAGCGAAAATCAAATAGAGAATATACTTATAGATCAAGTGATCCCAAAGCACTCTTTTAAAAGTATTTTTAGTTGAGGCTTTTCTCATATTAGTGGGAAAAGCGTATTCCAGAGACTTACTACTTGAATAGCGAAGAAATTGGACATGAAGCCGGTATGGCGAGAGGGGTTATAGAGAGAGGCATTTTCGGCAGAACGAAGGTAAAAATTGAAAACATGACCCTGAAATTGAAGTTTACATTTAAAATACATATTTAGGAATAAATGGAACATATAAAACAGAAAAAGCGTGCATAATGTTGTTATGCTTCTGCGCTGTCTGATAGGCAGCCATTTAAGCTGCGAACGATAGAACCAGATATGGTCATACTTACGAAAACCAAAGGTAAAGCGAATATAGTTATCGAGCAGATGATCCAGTTTGTTGAGGAGTTCTTGGCTAATGCCGGGGTAACATATATCAGCGTAATCAATAATAGGCAAAATTGGAGTCTGCACAAGCGCAGTCTTGGTCCTGGCCGGTAAAATTTTTTTAAAGCGATATAGACTACGCAGAGTGCTGGTGACCGTTTGACATATCTCCAATACTTGGAGACGCCAACGAGTGAACTGTCAATGATTAACCCAAGATCCTTGACAGTTGAAAAGTAAGGAATGGCCATACTGTTATGCAGTATAGGGTCAACTGTATTTAAATCAACATTGGTTAGGCAACGACGACTACCCACAATAATAGCATGACATTTCATGGAATTGACACTGACACCAAATCTACTAGACCAGTCAGAAATAAGATGTAGATAGCGATTTAGTTCCGAAATAATGTAGTATAAGATCACTGATTTGAGTTTGTGTGTAGATCGTCAGCATATGGATAGTAGAGGACGAATAAAAGATTTACGTCAATGAGAGGGAAATTCCCCAGTTTGGAACGTTGTTTGGTTGTGTTTCCTGAGTTCAACCATTGTGACGAAAGTTTATGATTATCATAGGGGGTATAGCATTAAGAGGGGGAGAGTTCACGCTGCAATCCAACAGCCACTGGGCGTACTCGACTGGCCTCATTACCCCTCTCTTACAGAATACTACCTTAAAATGTACTGAATTTCCCACTTTATCATATTCCCCAATGTATGTACGTGTTTCGTTAGTGAGTGAGATATGCCAGAGCTCATTACCACCTATCCCTTCCCACGTCCCCAATCCTTTCTCCAAATCCATTCTTTCATCAACAAAGGTAGGCAGCGCATCTGGGGGCGTGCCAAAGTTTGTCATTTTGGACTAATGTTGGCATGTATCATGGATGTCTATGGGCGACAGTATCCACTTACCTGTATGCTACTGTATGTTCGTCTGCCGCCTTCTTTCTAAAAAAAAAAACATGTGCGGTCAGGGGACCCCCGTCAGGAACGAAGATCCTCACGCATTTTTTTTAAACTCCGAATGTAATTCGAAATAAAATCTGTATAGTTCATTGTTTTTTTTTTATTTTGTATCATATTTTCAATGCAAATAATTTAAAATAAGGAATCAAATCTAAAATCAAAAATTTAGGTTATACAACCGGCCACGCACTAGTCTGCACGTCTGTTATTCTGCTTGAGTCTCACTCTCGATACTCGCACGCACACACACACAGAGAAAGAGAAAGGCGTATGGAGGGGGTACAAATCTTACGTGACGTTACATTTTCTCTCGAATCACACCTACCGCAAGCCGCATAAAGGAACTTCGATCCAAAAAAAAATAGAGGATCCACTTCTCGTCACAAGTGACAATACGATTCAGAATCTCTTCATTATTGTGGCTGTTCAGCAAAGTAAGGCACGCTTCCACACGTGTTTGTAGCTGACTTTCATTAAGCTTATAAGTACCAACTTTCCGAGCTTTTTTCACTTTCCCGATTTGACGTAAATGAATCAATATCATTTTATTACTTACGCCGAAGATTGCTGCTAACTCAGACGTGGTTTCAGAAGATTCCGCTTCCACTATTGCTTTCAATTCGTCATTATCGACTTTAGTCTACGGTTGTACACGAGGATTATCCGTGAGGTCGAAGTTTCCAGAACGGAAACGGAAACCAAAAACTCACGGTGCATTCGTTTGCACTGTTTGGTCTGTACACATGGTTGATATTGCGTGCCGTCAGTGCTGTGTTGTTGTCACGACGGAACTCATTTTCGAAAATAACGCGATTTGTTTACTTTTTCATGGTCGCAAACAGAATGATATCTAAAATAAGTTGTTTGGCGGAAAAACAATTGAATAACTAATTTTGAAAAAGAATGTCATAGTTTTTTAATTCAAACTAACTAAACTAAGTTCAAAGTGACAACTATGAACAAACAGCAATTTCATAGGTAAGGTCCTAATACTAATCAAATAACTGTCCTGACGAGAGGACATAAAATGTACAGTAATATGTAATATGTAACTACACTTCTCATTTGAGTGCGAAATACCAAAGCCCATTTCCCGCCTCGTCATATTCCATACATATACTGTCCCCTCATATAATGAAATAAAAGTAAATTTTTGTTCCAATATAAACTTCATTTTCAATATCGCTCCATCCCTCTCCCCTAGGAGGATTCAGGACGTGGAAAATTCTTCGTGCATTTATACTTCCTATTACCCATTTTCCAAAATTAAGTCCTAAACGGACAACGTTTGTCATTATGGACTGGTGTTGCCATGTATCGCGGATATCCATTGGCGACAGTATTCACTAACCACCAGTTGTACTCTCTGCTCGTCTGTGAGCTTCTTTCTATAAAAAAATGAATTACAAGGGACATGACGTCACAGTTATTAATTAAAACCAAATAAGTTGAAACGCAGCGCGCCGCTCCGATTGTTTTGGCGCTTGTATGAACTTGCAGTTCACCATAAAAACAGTTCTATAAATTATTACCAAATGGTGCTACCGTACTTCTAAGTTTCCATAATGCGATGGATTTTTCTACTTTTTACATTATTCTTACACTTTAATTAGACACCTTTATTCTATTTATTTTTTTTTATTATTACCTTAATTATGTAATTTAAGGTACATTATATATTTAATATTTAATTATTATCTTTTGAATAATGAACATCAAAACTGAAACAACGACGAGGAAGACAATGATATCTATGGAGTTCATGCTTTAATTACATAACCCAAATTCGTTCATAGGGACCTCGGCGCATTAGAATAGCTTACGTTATAAAGTAATATAGTCATTCTTATTGTTTATGACTCGTCATATCTATGAACTTTTTATAATATTGTGCCATATTTATATAATACTAGCAAAACCCCCCAGACGTTGTCCTGCCATAGAAGTTGATGTGCTGCAGCGCCATCTAGTGGCGAGTTATATACAAAGTTGATAGCTCGAAAATATTCTCCCTACTCACATACCTATGTATACCAATTTTCATGGCGATTAGTTGAACGGTATAGAAGTTGATGTATTGCAGCGCCATCTAGTGGCGAGTTACAACAAAATCGATAGCATAAAAACCTTCTCCATGAAAAGATACATATATGTGTCAACTTTCATAGTGATCGGTCAAACGGTGTCGAAGTCTATTAACATCAGATATACCAACATCCTCTTTTATATATGTAATAGATTGTATGTGTGTATGTATTATGAATTATATTCTTATGTATATATGTATGTGTGTACGTTGATATGTATCTATATATAATAATGTATTATATTTATTTTACTACACCATCTAAATTGAGTCTTTCATACACCTCTTAATTGAACTTCTCTGATCAACTCAAAGGTTGGCGGGTAGAGAATGCCTTAAGGCATTAAGCTCACCTTTTGAACGAAATTGTGCAATGAAGTGTAAAAATAAATAAATATGTGCATAGTATAATGAACGGATTGAAAGATAATGCGCAAACACAAACGGATGTTGCGGAGGACAAACGCAAATTATAGTTATATTTCGCCTTTATATGATGTGACTATCGTTCTATAGACATGAGGGCCAGGTGTATGCATCTCTCTCTCTCTCTACCAAAGAAAGATCAAACGTTTTATGATTGCTATAATACCGAAAAGTAAGACTAAATTTAGTGAAGCGCCTGCTCTTTTGCCCAAGCTTCTATATTAATAACAAATAGACTGTAAGTGGTTTATCAAATCGAATAATTTATCGTTAACCTTAAAGAGATATTAAATAGGTAGTATTTAAATAGAACAATTAATGTTAAAGTAAAGTAGAGAGTCTAGGAAAAGTAGACAGGCAGGGATTTGATATGTAGAATGTAGAACTGTCAAATGGAGTGAAATTTGTACAGAGATGACACTTTATTGACAGTTCTACATATCATATCCCTGACTCCAATAAAAAATCTGACTATACAGCTTATGATTAAGTAACTAGTTCCTATTTTACGAAATAAAGAATTTACAAAAGGAATAACTATGTATTTACTTAATACCACTCGTTTATCCGCAAAAGATATAGATCAGAGGTTCGGCGCATGTTGCTGGGGGTAACTGATAAGTTCACCATATTTAATCACCGCATTGTCGCTTCTTCATGAATAAATCATGACGTGGAGTAACGAACACGTTAACAATTATGTTAAAGAATTTAAATTAATTTGGCGTCAACTTAGAAAGCAATACTTTGTTTATTAGTGTGAGGTTTAACTGTGACGTAAGAGGCGAGTGTTGCGATGACGCAAACATGTTTATTTGAACAAAACAAAAGGAGGGCGGGAGGGAACGGAAGATATTTACGGGAGGTGTCGGCGCGCGACGGAACGACACAACAAAACTCCACTTAATGTTCGCGACTTTACCTCAAGTCGCGATTAAGCTGCAACTGCTGCTCGTACGATAACCACCCCCCTGAGGAACAATTTCCTTATTTATTGCACGACTCCACTACCACATTTAATTTCAAAGATTCTCATTAAATCACAAGGAATTTGTTTTTAATACCATTTCAACATTTCTGCACCTACCTTATGTAGGTACTCGTAGAACACTATTGTACAAACGATATAGAGAAGTGACATAAAACTAAATTAGCAGTTGATCATAAAGGAATAGATGGAATTAAATGAAAAATTAGCTTGTTCAAACAGCAGTATTACAGTATGCCGCCTCTCTACAGATTGCTACTATAGCGCAGGATATCCAACGCACTATACGCTGCGATAAATAGTTCTATTGATATTCCATTAATCTGAGTTGTTGGTTACAGCGACAGGCGATAGGACACTAAAAAATAATGCACTATTCTAAAATGATATGAATCGCCTCGATGATCGATTGCTGCGATAGTGCAGCATATGACGCTCTACACGCTGTGATAAACAGACTCGTAGGTACTACTCTTCCATTGATACTAAGTAGTTGGTTATGGCGATATGGGCTAAAAAATAACGCACTGTTCTAAACATCATCATAATCCTTGTTTTAATAAAAAGTGTTTGCTCGGATAAAGATATTTTAACACTGTGTTCATCTTGCTCTTTATGAGTGGAGATTAAATTTAAACGCAAATGTATTGCACTTTCCGCGCTGAATCAGTTCTTCGGAAGCTGCTGTTTCGTTTCGCCGCGGACGCCCGCACTCGTTCGTTGGATTGCTCTTCAGCTACGATACAAGTAGCCACATTTTGTTTCCTGTTAAATCAGATTTTTTTTTTAAATCAAATCAAATGTTTATATTTTCTCTACAAAATTCTTTCCTGGAAAATATTACCTTCCATTTTATATTGAAATTAAATTTTAGCTAACCTTTAACGACAGATACAGTAAAAGCGGTGTAGACCTGGAAATAATAAACAGTAATTCTTACACGTAAAAACGTGTTTAGCGCAAGCTTGCCTCCAGTAAACACTAGTAAGCACGATTATAAAACTCAAGAGGAAGTCCAAGTTACATCCAACTTTTGTGCATACAAGTGAATATTGTGTATAAACTTTAGGTAAAAATGTAAATTAACTCAAAATTTAATACAATAATAGATAACCTGTCCAGTCAATATTATTTATGCAAAAAACAGTACTTTGAAAATTATTTTCTGGGAAATTTTATGGATAAATTATTTACCTATTTTCAAATTCGAATATCGAATTTTTCATGTGACACTGAAGTAAATGTTGAACTGTGCCCTTTTTATTATTTCCCGGAATATGCGGAAATTTTTACCAGTATATTTGACCTCGCAGCGCAAACGTTCCTTCACTTTTTGAGACAAAGAGACAAATGGACAAAAGAGCTTCACTAATAGGGTTCCGTTTTGACAATTCTAAAAACTGAATATAGAGTCAGATGAGAGACAATCAGATGAGGATTTTAACTTTATTAAGTGCTCTTAATGTAATTCGAATAAAAGCAAAAATAGATATTTTTTTATAAATTCCCCATGCTAAGCGTAAGTGACTAGAAATTATGTGCTTATGTACCTTTAGAAGGACCATGAGCTAGTAGTGTACATATAAGTGAGCGTTGAGCGCTTGACGACCGAGCGCTGAGTGAATGCTAATGAATTTTTAAGACTCGAGCGCTAACCGCTCATGAGTTATAAACGTTATAATAGTTATAAACGATGTTTCTAACGCATGATGGTCTAAGTTCTTTTTTTATTGTTAAACACTTGAAGTTAAAAGTTCGAGTCTAAAATGACTTAGCTGACTTAGCGCTCGAACGCTCAAGTGCTCAGTGATCATTTTGATAACACTACCATCGGCTTATTGTTACATAGTCCACGAAAGAAGATCTTATACCTGTACTCTTATACTCGTATAAGACGGCCGCCACAAAGTCGAAACTAAAACCAAACCGATTTGATCGATAATAATACTTTGGATATTTAAAAAATTAAGTAAATAGTATAGAACTTTTACTTACTCCACAGTTCGTGATCGAAGTGCGGATATGATCCCGGTATTAAGTTATCATCTGAGATTTCTTTCTGAGATTTACGAGTTTTCTTTAAACTTTTCTACAGCGCCAAATAAAACTTTTACGAAGATTAAAAATTCTGCACGATTATTAACATCAAATCTTTTCTAACTCAAAGCTGTAGAAGTCTCTGTTTAGAAATTCTTAATCGTTATAATAGTTTAAGGCCTTTGTTATTCTTAATTATCTGAAGGTCAAAACTATAAAGAAGAATTCTGCCTTTTCGTCTTATACTCACTTTTCTAAAACGTTAAAGTACTCTAAATTAAAGAAGAATAAAGGAGAATAATGTATCTCATATAATATTAATCGATGTATAATATTGTATAAGATATATTGTTGCTCTAATGAAATATAGAGGATCGTTAAATTTTGCGTTCTCACCGTCACCAGCTATTTTATCGTTCGCTGCCAGCGCTGTCCAGACATGGACCTCCTCACACACATTGTACTGTACACGAGGGATGTATGGCCTTAAAATGCCAGACCACGAGTAACGGGTCCGCTGGCCAAGCAGGTTGTCGGGTCTACTCCTTTGGAGGTTGCGTAATTCCTCAGGGCTTGTGATAGCTGTTTGTTAACACTTTATCGCCTTTTACGACACCCGTTTGAAGAGATAGGGTGACCAAGATGGGGTGTACGTATTTATTATGATATATACATATGTGTGTATGGAATGTGTATATACATACATATATACATTTCATATATACATATATATCATAATAAATAAATACATACAATTTGCCTACATACACATATATGTAAGCATATTGTACGATACTGATATTGTACGTATTCATCAAGTATATTTATTGGGTTTGTCGTTTAAGATATACTCGTATATTTATACCTCTCATTGCACCTTTGATCAACCCAAAGATTTGCTGGTAGAGAATGCCTTGCCTTAAGGCATTAAGCTCGCCTTTTGTACCATAATGTGCAGCAACTTTTTAGTAAATAAATACAATATATAAAAATATTATTTCACATTTATATTTGCATCGACTACCATATGGGATATGGGTCGATGGGAATATAACTATGATTCCGTGCTAACGGCCACTAGCGGTGGCAGTTTTGGTGGTGGCCGCTGAGAATAATCCTAAGCAATTAATTTATAATCAATCATTTTTTTTTTTTTTAACTATTTTTTATTATTATTAAATTGTCATTTTGAAAAATAAATCAGCCATACTCAAGCCCATTGCAATCGTTCGTCTATGCAAATTCCGTTTTGTCAATGGTTGGCTAGGTAGTTTCACTGTTCGAGACACGTTACGGGATAGAAGTAAATAAATCACCGCGCTTAAAAATTGCCGCTTATAAAATCTTTCTCTAGAATTCCTTATTCATGTGGTCATGTTTTAAAACACAAAAACCTTTTCCAGCCGAGGAAACACACTTTGAAGATAGTAAACATAATGCAACGTGGAAATAATGCATTGTTTTCTGCAGTGAGGCGTATTACGTTCCTACATTAGACAAAGCTCACGTAGGCGTTAATAACAACTAAACGCTATCTCGGCACGTGTGTGTGTATTTACGACCGGCGGAAAGTTATGAGGTAGTTGTTTAAATGTCACCCTCGTTAGGGAAGGTTGTTCCCGCTCGCGGCGAAGACGGAACATAATATGGTTAACTATAGGCTAAATTCATACAAGTACGCTTCAGATAACGGACAGACAGTCCTGCCTCTCTGAAGCGTTGCAAATTCCTATTTGCAAGTGTTTCAGAGACCTCTGAGGTACGCATTCACAAACGTTACACCATTGGGTAAACGCCGCCATTTTGCGTTAAGGTCGTGGTGCTCACTTTACACAATCTCTACTTTACTTACCCATTACTGCATAGTAACCAGATGTTTTTTAAAATTAATTTCTCACTTTTTACCCTTCAATATACGAGTATCAATCATGACATCCGCGAAGGAGTACAACACCAATATACAAATAACGTCGGTACTTTTCTTTCTCATTTTCACTTGAGCTTATTACCAAGGCACCAAATAAATAATCGCCAGAGAAAATTGAAATCGAGACGTTGACATGGATTGGAGCAGAACGGCGTTCATTAGGGGCACTCAACAGGAAAATATGAAATAAAATTCAGATTTGCCTCTACGAACTCCCCTGAGGTGTACCTACGCAGCTCGCAATCAGAGAAACTTTGTTTTATTATGTAAATTATTTATTTTGTTTGAGTACAAAAAATTCAAAATACGTTCGTGAACAGTTAAATTTGGTTTACTCGTTCTTTATGAGATTAACAAATGTTATTAATATTTAATAGATGATTCTTATTTCACCAGAGAATCGAATTAAAACTGCGACACTAATTTTGACCAAATATATTAAACGTATGAATAAACCATTTACTCTAATTGGACCTAAATAAATTCTACATAAATATGTTAAACGTAACCGAAGTAGATAGAAACTCATTTCACAAATATGAGTATAGTACACTTGCAGGGGGAGAGTGCACGCTGCATTCTTACAGACGCACTTGACACCGCTGCGCGCTGGGTGCATGTGAATGCCCACGTTATCCCCCTCTCACAGAAGACTACCTTGAAATGTACTGCTTTTTATAAAAAAAAACACTAGCTGATGACGATGATTGGTTGAATGTATAATTAAGTAGATCAACTGTATCAGCTGTACTATTTAGATCTGCGGAGTTAAACATCGAATTTAGTTGTTTAATCTGCAACGACGCGAATAATCGAAAGACAGATAAATAAAATATTTACGTAAAGATCCATAAATAAAAACAATTTTAAAATAAAACTTCTTATTGTATAAATAATATATACATAAAGTATAATAATAATATATAATAATATATACATCGTGACAGTATTAAGGAACAATTTTATGAGAAGAGAATACAACCAGGCATACAACCATATTATAGTAATATAATTATCAACCTAAAAACAAAATAAAGACTTGGCCTATTAAATCATGATACATCAATGCGCTAAATTATTCTTAACAATCTATACTTTAGCACATTTAACTCTTATTCACACACACATGCTTACATCAACTCATATTCAACTACAAACATTATTTACTCTGATTAAACTTTTCTAAAATCGGATATCTAAAACTTACTCTCACACATTCACATACGTCTGTATGTGAATGTGTGAGAATAAGTTTGTGTGTGAGTATACATAAAACACACACATAATTAATCGTAATTAATCTTATAATTA
Organism: Sesia apiformis; assembly: GCA_914767545.1. NCBI lineage: Eukaryota > Metazoa > Arthropoda > Insecta > Lepidoptera > Sesiidae > Sesia > Sesia apiformis. The sequence goes on from OU611958.1 coordinate 8,734,247, forward strand.
ATTAATGATCTTATTTAGATATTAATTTAGATTTAGGGAAGGCGCTGTCAGCTGTAAAACAGATTATTATAGTACAGATGTCAGCACACATTGCCCTTATTGCACATTGCACCTATTTGTAAATTTTATGTTTTGCAAAGTACTTACATCATAAGAGACTATTACATACTAGAAACTATGTAATGTAAAATGTCTTAAACAAATTCATCATTTATTTATAATGTTACATAAATTAAAAGCGAGTGCGATGATAGTGATGCTTCTCGAATCACATTCGTGAAGTTGTGAGTTCAACCCTAACTCGCGCTAGGAGTTTCTATAAAAGTAGGAATTTTTCAATTATCATTGACTATAGGTACAGTGAAAGAAAACATCGTGAGGAAACCCAAAAATAAAAAGAGAACTGCGGTATGTGTAATATCCATCAATCTGTAACGCCGTGGTGGATTATGACCCGGAACTCCTTGTGATTGCACGAGGAGGCCTTTGTTTTTTCAATTGGACGTTATAAGCTAGTATTGAAGTTAACAGTAACTCAAGTACGTATTGTAATCCAATGTAATTGTATAACAAAATTATCACAGTTTACGTATAGAAATCTAATTGATTTTGTTTTCATTGATCTTAATTGCTCTTCAGGTTTTTGCACAGACCACTATAGACAGAAACTGTCCTTGATATTTGAACTTTTTTGTACGGTTCATCGACCACGTTGCGTCCAATTTCACCATCCATCACGACACCAGTTACGAAGTTAGGTTTTTGATTGGAATTAATAACTAATATAGCAATAACTTAAATGTTTTTATGAGATGGACTTTTCTGCTCAATCCAAAGATTAAGGATGCCTTAAGGAATAAAACTTGCTTTCTGTAATTTTAATATTATGTAATTTGTAAAGTAACATAATGTAAGAAATAAAATTCTTTAATCAGTCAATAGTTCTTGCACCAATAGGGACTCTAGTATAAAATGCATCAATTGAACCAATTCTCATATAGCTTGATACTTTAATTAAAATATCGATGGCACACGCCAATGGGAAGGTTGGATTTCGCTATTTTGCGTACGTTTTACATAAAAACGTTTAAACAAATTTTATACTTTCTTGTGCCCTATGGACTTGAACTTAGGTATATACTCAAACTATTTTTGTGCCCTTTCGCTTAAACTTGACCTTTGTATAAAACTCACAATTATGTTGAAAATGTCTTTCTATTATTGAAATTCTGTTTACGCTCCATAAAATAAGCTTGGAAAGCGTCTATATGCAGCAGTGGAGGAACATAGGCTGATAGTATGTTATGGTATATAAATAATACCTATTGAGCCTACTTTGTAAGAACGTCGTAAGCGACATAGTATAAAAAATTATGATGACTTATATATCTTGGAAGTAACTTAAAACGCGTCTTTTTTTAAAATTGCAATTGTCGCTTTCAAAGTTTTTCCTTAAATGGCTCGATATGTATGAATATACTTATATAGACATACTATTTTATTACGTAATATGTTTTGTTTTATATAGAAAAAAAGCGGCAGACGAGCATACAGTGCACCTGACAAGGATAGTTCACCTAGGTTAGTGGATACTGTCGCCCATACACATCCGCGATACATGCCAACATCAGTCCAGTATGACAAACGCTGACACGGCCCCGGCATCCGGATGCTCTGCCTATCTTTGCAGATTCAGGAAGGGACTGAGAGAACGGGTTGGGTAAATGGGAAGGGATAGGATGGGATGGGAATGGACTCTGACATATCTTACTCACTACCGAAACACGCACCTATGTACATTGGGGAAATACGATAAAGTAGGAAATGCAATACATTTCAAGGTAGTCTTCTGTGAAAGAGGACAGGTAACGTGGTCAGTCGAGTGTGGCCGGCGGCTGTGAGAATGCAGCGTGTACTCTCCCCCTACAGTATACGAGTATGTATAATGCTACTTTCACAGTTGTCAATAAAACGACAAGCGTGAGACCATAATGAGACAATTGTGTTAATTGAGATTAGGAAATAAATGAGGTTACTACAGGAACGCTATTACCATCATGTTGTCGTCATTTGAAGCACTAGAATTTGCAACGTTGCAAATGTGCAAGAATTTGAAACATTGCAAAACTTTATCAAAGTTACGCAAGCTGGAAAAAGTACCGAACGGAACAAAACAAGAGAAATCAATGCGTTACTTAACTGAACATTTTATTAACAATTTTTTAGTAAAAATTCATTATAATTAGTTTGTCCACAATGTGATAGGATAGCTACTAGATAAACGATTAAAACTCAATTTCGTTTATTAAAAAAAAGTATGAAAAATACGGATATAAAAATAAAATTATAATATGATGTTTTTATACTCGTATTTTCACATGTTATACAGCTCAAAATATTTTTATCACATCAGATCTGATATGTCCATTCAAAAAAGGTTTTTTTTTTCACGCTAGTTCGCCACAGTTAACTGTGTGTTCCACTTTCCACTTTTTATATTATAAAATAATTACTAGGTACTTATTTTATTTTGCATGGTATCAGGCACCGTAAAATGAGTCGAGTTCTACTTATTACATAAGATGTTATTTAAGATTCCGTATTTTCGCGTGGTATTCGCGGTTCATTTCAATGGTTCAATGTTTTTTTCCGCTGAAAGTTACGTAAATATAATCTACACAAAAAGACGCCTCATTAGATTTACAAGTATGTATAGAATTGAAAACAGGTCACGTGATCAATTCTACAGGCGTTAGTACATTTTTTTAAATAATTTAATTGAAGATCAATGGGTTCCAATAATACTATTCTCTAATAATACTGTCTACATACGTAGACAGGAAGTTACGACGGTTACATACTATAACATTTCATGCATAATGCGAATGATGAAACAGCACATAGAAATTTAGAGCACTAAAACGGGCATCTGTTACAAAAGTGTCGTACGTAACGGCACAAGACAAGGCCGGACAGTAGACCAGACGTTATATAGATACTTGCCAGCTGAGAGACCGTGAAGTTTTTTCTACTTGCCATTTCTGGAGGTGCTAATTACGTAATACTGCGACCACAGACAATGTTGTGTCCGGTCTGCGCCCGGGAACTGATCGTTTCCGTTACCGTGCACTATGCAACCTTTACTCAACCGCTGATTAAATTGTCTTTACAACTAACGAAGATATAGCAGAACTGAATTACAATTAAGCAATCTGTGTATTGTAATTGGCTTATACATCTATACAAATAGTCTGGGCTAACTTAGTGCTCGATATTTGTGTAGACTCTTGCCCAAGTCTAAATTATCTTGTGTTGGAAATAACGCATTGTAGTATATCTTGTTTATTGGAAGTTTCAATAAAGATTTTTCTGCATAAATAGGTGTGATAGAAAATGAATAATAATTATAATGACCCACTGGTGTGGGTCATTGCGTGAATCCACAGGAAATCCTGGTGGATTCCCTGTGTTTTGGTTCCACAATGCACTAAGCATCTAACCTAAGTAAACATCTCGCGTCTATAAACAAATCTTTGTTTCATAGGGAATCGAACCCGGACCTTTTGAATAACAAACAGGAGCAATATCAACTAGGTCAATAGGGCGGCTAATTATTATTATACGAGTATATATTACAATTTAATGATTGTTGATTTAATTTAATTACCAGAACTTTAGTTCTCCGATCAAAGGGACCGATGGACCCGAAGAAGAGAATAGGGAACTGCTAAATGAAAAATGTAATTACTGTTTATAACTGTGACTGTGAATGACTGTGACTGTGAATGACTGTGGCCGCTTAAAAATTTATAAATGTTTAACAATAGGCTATTTATTACTAATCAAAATTTTGATAATATATAATTCCTTACATATCTACTGTTAGTTCAAAACAAAATAAATAAGTCTGTTTCAGATTTTTAAAAACTCAGTATTGTTATTGTTATAATTTATTAATGAAATCAAAATAGGTAATAGTCTATAATAGTCTTAAAACAATATTTATAGTTTGATCTTAAAATAGTTTAAGATGACTTAGGCAGTAGCGGTAATTTACCACTGTTTCACTAGCTTAACAATCAATTTAACACAAGAATAAAACAGGAACAACACAATGTTATTTGCTAATATTAGTGGCTAATCAATAGGCAGATTTCACTGTCTGGCGATTCTCAATGACGCTCTGAATTTGTCAATGTTTTGAGGAACTATTACAAGTTACGAAATTGTTACGCAAACATTATGCGGCTCGTTATTTTTTCTCTACAAACTACGAAAATTATAACAATGTCGTCTCATTTTTACTGACAAGGCTAGAAGAAGTGGTGAATGCGGGGAAGCTTAGTAGGCACATTACGGACCACGCTATATTTTTCATAGTTAGCTGCTCGTATTTTCTCGCTAACTAATAGTTTTACCAATGCTAAATTAATTTAGGCTAAATTGCGTTATAAGAAGTAACGAGCTCTTTTTGGTGTATATATTTTGAATTCACTGCGTATTCTATCTTGGTCGTATTTATTAAATCTTTTGCTGAGACCTAGACACAGTCTAGGCAATGCAATGACAATTCACTTATGCCTCTATTATCGGATAGCTCCTTTATTTACACATTTCATTGATAAAATAATATTATTTAGATATATACCCATGCATATTGCATGTGTAAGCACTGCGGTATTTTTTTAAAATTAATATAACCAATTGTATAAGCAGAAATGCGTTTCCATTTGCAACGGAAATGATTGGTGACCTCTTATTTATTAACGTTTCTTTGGAAAAGTAAATTTAAAAATATATTTAACCTCCAAGATAAAACAGGTCAATTGTTTTTAATTTTTAATCATTAGTAATAATAGTCTAGTAAGTCTCGGAAAATTAATACAGGCATGTACTAGTAATTCTGTAATGAAACATTGTAAAGTGCTCAATGCGCTGAACTACAAAGAAGCTACCTCGATTTACATAATATTACAAAAGTTAAGGAAATGACAATATATCGCTACAGTATACCTACCCTTTCTATCACACTCTACCACAGACCCCAATTCTATCCCACCCCATCCTATCCTATCCCTTCTCATTTCCCAGCCCTTTCTTGAAATCCATTACATCAACAAACCGCACCCGGGGGCGTGTCAAAGTTGGTCGTTCTGGACTAATATTGGCATGTACCGCAGATGAGCATGGGCGACAGTATCCACATACCACCAGGTGGACTGTATGCTCATTTGTCACCTTTTATTTATATAAAAAAAAAAAATCAACCAAATGTGTACGATGTGCTACCATAAATTTCACTTACCAGTCGAATACTTTCACGAACATGAAAATATCATTTCATTTATTTTGACATACTCATAAGTAAATAAATGAACGATACTTAATATAAACGAACATTCCTGACTGACAAATATAAGAGAACACCGGTAAGTATTTATTAGAAATATTTCCATCCGTTGTTATAGTTTAAATTTTGTAATTATCAACAGTATGGCAACAAATTTATTAATTAATTTAGATGACACTAATATTAAATTCACAGTTTATGTCAAACGTAATGTCTGCAGCCAATTGTCCATAGTTTGCACTTGATTTTTTGTTCCACCCATACCGAGGCCAAAGGGCTTGTTCGAGGATGTACGCAAATAATAAAGTCCCCGACTCGCGGCCGATGACCCGTACCCCAGCACTGAGAACTCATTTTCTTCACAAGTATTTTCTACAAAATGTTTCCAACTTTGACACTTAATTCCCACAAAAGTTTTTGGATTTCTTATGCTTTCTGTATACACCTGTGCTGCTCGTAAATGGCTACAATTGGGTGTGAAACAACCAGGTTGTGAAGGCCCACCACCATTGATATAAAAATCGGCATGACCAAGTGGCTCGATGACCCCCTGCACTAATCTGTTTGAATGTACTACATCCACGTAGGTGGCGTCTGCGACATCTAGACGCTGATCACTATATGAATACGAAAAGCAAGGCCCTGCAGGATCCAAGCCGGTTATGCGCCCCAAACTGCGAGCCTTGTACTGCCTAAAATATTTTCCTGCCCAGCCAGCGATGTGTGCTCCAAGACTTATTCCAATAAGGTGAAAATCTTCTGCGTTAGCTCCAAAATGCTCCAAATTGGCGAGTAGATTTGCCAATCGCTTACCAACTAATCGACCATTATGAACAGATAATATATATCGTTTGCTTAACAATTCTTCTGCGTCGACTAGAAATACGTTAAACATTTCTTTCTCATTGTAGGCTCGAGCTAAATCCAAGGGCACTTCAGATTCTGCACTGTCCCTGTAACCGTGTATCACGATTTTAGTTTGTTTAGTTATATCAAACATTCCGGGCTGTATGAGGGCTGCGAAAGCCTCATTAATCGGAAAACTCCTAATGGTATTGCCATTCAATTGAATTAATTTCATTGTCTTTACAAGATCGTTTTGGCCATTCACATTAGTATAGCTTAGATCCACAATCGCTCTACCTGAAAGAAAAAAATAATGAACCAATAAAGTTACGTAACGATCGTAAATATGTTAAAAGTGGAGAACGTTGAAGGTGAAGGTCATCCACTTACATGCACCGGATAGTTTGACATACACGTTTTCTGCGAAGCTAAGATCGGGGTCAGTTCGGCGAACTGTTTGCGCGGTCACACTGAACGCGGTCAGAAGGCAGACCGCGATCACCACTTGCACTTTGATACTGTATCGGTGCATGGCATAGGCCCTGCGCTACTAACACGGTCACTGTGTCACTGTCCGCAAACAGAGAAAGGTTCGCCTGGCGCTAGCCGCTGCACTGGCCTCAGTATACTGGCTTGGAGGGGGTTATCTGGAGCAATTACACGCGCGTACCATTCGCTCCCAAGAACTAACTGGCCGCTTTAAATATACAATTATAAGTTTTATATGAAACCAATACTCTGTAACTTTGCACTTATTAGCGTTCAATATTGGTAGGAGTAAAATCTTTGTATTGTATTCTTATTGTATTTAATATCTTTTTTTTATAAGTAATACTAATTTCTTTATGGATAATTGTCCTGTTTACGTTTAGTGAAGGAGCGTTTTACTTTTGTCTCAAAACCGGTCAAGACAATCACGATATAAATGATTCTTTTTTTAAATGTCACAAATAATAAGTATGAAGGTTTTGTATTCCTGGCCCCTCATCTAACCTGTAAAAGTTTTAATATTTTAAATTACCGCTATTTAAAAAACTTCAAAATCGGAGAAGTTTTGACTGGTTCCGAGATAACACCCTTTTTATGCCTAGCACTCCTCCACTAGTTAAAACATGTCCCTGTGAAAAACATAAAGCGCCTGCCATATATAAGAGATTTCTGAACTTGAAACATCACTCACATAATATTACTCAGTGTTCCACCTAAACATTTTAGAATAAATAAATAAATAGTACGTTTTCCTACTTGTTTCTAGACTTTCTTTTGCACAAACGTTTTTACACCAACTACAGGAGCGAGTCTTTCGCAGTGATTCCGTCCTACTTTCGTTGAGAAAAGTACAAGACGTGCCTAGCGATTATCTTTGAACAGTGCAGTAATGTATTGTTCGTCGAAGACCAAATTACACGTATCATTGATTGTGAATTAACTACAATATTAATGCTATATAAAGGGACCCGGCTTCGAATCCCGATAGGAGATTCATTAGTTTAAAGACAAAATTGAGTGTTCTGGTGTGGGTGATGTGTTTGTCTTTGTATGTGTCTCTAGACCCACGACATAAAGAGTCCTAGTATAGGTGTGTGTTATTATTCAATTTATATTAAGCTCAATATGCTCATGTTTTTCGAACTTTGAACCTAATAGATACTCGAAATATTAAAAGAGAATGATTAGTTTAAACATATTAGCACGATATTGAAATAAGTTTGAATTGTCAAGTCTATTTTATTATCAACATTCAAAACATGTCGTCCACGCTAAAAGGAACTTCTCTCATAAATAATGCGGACGTAATCACGTTTTGTTTTTATAGCGTAGGGAATAGTTGTTAAAGGCGTGTCAGCGATTTGTGTCTGGGTAAAGTTTAAATGTCCGAAGTTTTCGCGAGCCGACGTCATACGGGTCTTTGCACAGATATGCTGAGCGCTCTGTGACTTGCGAGCGATCCGCTGGATCAGAGGCATTTTGATAAGACAAACATGGGTTAAACTCACGTATACAAAACTACTATTCCTAGAAAAGTCTTAAATAAATGTTATTATTTCCTGTATTACAATATTTTCTTTTTAAGATATTTCTAACATTGAAACTGGGTTTATGGCTAATTTTATTTTATTCTAAAAAATAAATTGATGGTTTTATTAGGGCTGTTAAAACATTTTTTTACACTTAATAACATAAGGTTTTTGCATTAACAGTTTACTTGTTAAAATGCTTATTTAAAAATTATTAAATTTTTGATACATTTAAAATTATTATCCTTCAAAATCATAAACCAAAATATAGGTGAAACCGTATTACATCATAAGCTATCATAGTCATCATATTAAGTGAATAGAGAATGAATGGCTTTATAAGAGTTATTTAAAATTTAAACACTTTTTTACATTTACAACAATAAATATATTCGTCTAAACACTTGATACTAAAAAGTTTTTGCGAATTAACGCAAAAACTTTTTAGTATCAAGTCCTTATGTAAAGTAAAATATTAAGTAACAATTCTGAAATAACTTTTCCATCACATTTAAACAGTTGTTCAGTATACGAATATTTAACTATAGTTAGGTAGGTGTATTTGACTATATGGATATGTAGCACCCAATGAGGTAAAGCTATTAACTCGATACGCTTACAAAATTGTTCAGCATTTTTAATTACTTATGGGCTCATCACTTTATTAAATTTTCGGCGCTACCTTCAGATACTATATACATACTGTACATAAATTAATGATACTCGTAGCTTGCTTACGCTTTACATATAACTTTACGTATAAGCTTTACGTAACCTCGTAAATGTGTAATAAATCGTAATATGTAATAATGGTAAAAGGGTGGTCGAATTCAGTGTCTATCACATCCTACATATGTATAGACCAAAGCGAACTAATATTAATTTCTGTAGTTATATATATTTTTCAATAACCTATGTTCTTCAGTCTGCAGCCACATTCGGCCATACTTTACGGAAAGTATCGAAGTCGTCTCACCACCTTCGTACAGGTCTTCCTCGGCGTATGTGTCCGTCCATTGAGTAGTTATTCTTGCCCAACTTTCAGGATGCATACGGCACACATGTCCCACTCAATACATTTACATTCGTGCATCTCTACCATTACCTAAGACCTAAAGGATGTGGGAAATGGTCAAGCCACAAGAAGTAAAATTCCATTAAACAAGTATTGGCGAATAAACAAATACATTAAAACTAGATCAAATAGAATTCAGTTTCATCCCGGTTTGTCTTTTGCAAATCTATATATATATATAAAAGAGGATGTTGGTATATCTGATGTTAATAGACTTCGACACCGTTTGACCAATCATCATGAAAGCTGGCACATTTTTTTTCATGGAGAAGCTTTTCATGCTGTTGACTTTGTTGTAACTCGGCACTAGATGGCGCTGCAGCACATCAACCTCTATACCGTTCAACCGATCGCCATAAAAATTGGTATACATAGGTATTTGAGCACGAAGAATATTTTCAAGCTATCGACTTTGTTGTAACTCGCCACTAGATGGCGCTGCAGCACATCAACTTCTATAACGTTCAATCGATCGCAAAAATCATAACGACGGCAATACAGAATAATTTGTGATTTTATATACAGATAAATGTAAATAAATATACAAAGGCAGGACAACATCTGCCGGGTTTTGCTAGTACAATATAATTCTTTAAAATAAACAATCAACTGTAGACACGAGGCACAGGCTATCATCGTAAACACCACTAAACTTTTTATTGGACATGAGTCATGATGACATATAGCGCTACTTTCCTAGATACCATCTTTCGGGTTGCGCGAGAAGTTAAGTGAATGAATTGCCAGTTTCCTGTGTAGATGGAGCATCGGAGTCGTTATCGACGATAGCTACTCCGATACCATGTTTATTAATGCTCGTATCTCACAAGCCTCTACTATGCTATTCTCAACTTCGTTCCTTTATTATAGTAACATTCGTTACAGGGGATGCCTTTTATAGAGGTCGCTCCAACATCCCTCGGCCTGAAATGAAAAAGAGTCGCATCAGGCATTTGCCAGAAATAGACAATGTCCCGATTTACAGTTTACTGAATGTATTCAGTTTTAACCCTAGTGAGACGAAAGTCTTTACATTCTGCATTAAAAAAAAGCTTTAGTAGCCCTTTGCTTTCAAACACTACTCTCAATATCTCTATCGATATCGGGACATTTCTAACAAATTTAAATTTAGTAGTCATCTGGAGACAAAAAAATATTTATTTTTACATATCGATCAAGTTACTTTTTGTTTATTAACTCATTAAATTGTTATATTCTATCAATTGTTATATTTGAGGAGGAGAGTGCACGCCGCAATTCAACAGCCGATTGGCGGGCTCGACTGGCCACGTTAGCCCTCTCTCACAGAAAACTACCTTGAAATGTACTGCATTTCCCACTTTATCTTATTTTCCTAATGTACGTACGTGTTTCGGTAGTGAGTGAGATGTGCCAGAGATCATTACTATCCTATCCCTCCTCATTTTCCCATTCCTTTCTCCAAATCCATTCCTATATCTCCAAAGGTAGGGAGCGCATCCGGGGGCGTGCCAACCTTTGTCATTTTGGGCTAATGTTGGCTTTATCGCAGATGTCTATGGGCGACAGTATCCACTTACCATCACTGTATGCTCGTATGCCACCTTCGTACATAATAAAAAACAAAACAAAAAAAAACTATTAATATAATATAATACTATTTAAACATACTTAAATACCAATGTAGTAAATATATATATATTTAATATTAAACTAATATTTATATATTGTATTATATACATATGGTATGGAGATTGAGTGTTTGGGTACCCATGCTATTATCATGCTGGCTTATCATGCTGGCAGCATTACCCCGTTGGATGGCTATGCTTATGCTGTGAGCGAGGTAGTTGCCGGCCCTGGAGTCACCGGTGGTGTCGACCAGGAGCTTCGCCATACATATTATATTTAAAAAGATTACATGCACTGGGGTCCCACGGATCTAGGATTTTAACACCAAACGGAGTACAAAATGTAATTGTCATGTAATGTAATGTATTTGTGTCGATGTCCCTGTATTTATAGATCTTGCGTTTTTCAGCAACTTCTCAAAAAGCTTGTCGCGAAATATTCATAAAAATAAGTACCATTTACAATTCGCGCGACAAACTTTTTAAGAACAAATAATTCAATATAAACTTATTTTATTCGTTTTAGTATTGTACATGGCTGGCATAAAAGCTTGTTTTTAAAAAACGTTTTTTCATATTATTTTTAATAGGTATCAGTTTCGTCGCGGCACCAGCGCGAATTAGAGAGCTCACATAGTGTGTATGGGCCAAATACCATAAACGATTGCACCGTGCGTCGATAGTTTGAACGCTTCCGTTCTGGAAATTTCGATCTTAGGATGAGCCCCACGGATGACCTACGACCAACGTCAATAGAGATTAATTAAAGGCTATAATGGAAGCCGATCCATCTCAAAGTACAGCTGAGTTAGCAGGCGGGGTTTGATGTTATTGATAAAACAATGTAGGGTCATCTGCGTCAAATTGGCAAATTAAGAAGCTCGAAAAGTGCGTACCATATCAACGGAACGAATGTCAGCGACAATTACCAGTCGACAATTTTGAATCGCATCGTGACTTGTGATGAGAAATAGATCCGGTGCAATAACCGCACACGTTCATATCAATGGCTGGATCCAGGAGTTGCAGCCCAATAATGTCCAAAACGAAAGATAACTAAGAAAAGCTACTGGTATCAGTTTGGTGGTCCTGTGCCGGTATTGTCCACTACAGTTTCTTGCGAGCGGTTAAACGATTGATGCAGATGTGTACTGTTAGGAGCTGCAGACGATGATGGAAAAGCTGGCAACAAAACAACCAAGTTTGGTCAATCGCTCATCTCCACTACTTCTTCATGACAATGCCCTCACATTTCTCATACGACAATTTTAAAACTTCAAGAGCTGGACCTGAAGACTCTTCCTCACCCACCATACTCACTGGACCTTGCGTAGATAGATTTCCATTTCTTTCGAAATTTGGACAACTTTTTGCAAGGAAAAAAATTTGATTCTGAAGTAGCTGTGATTACGGCTTTTGAAGAATTCATTGTTAGATAGAAATGTTAGAGACTTACTTACTCAATTCGACTGACTTTAATCGAAAAATACTTAATTTTTATTACCTTGCCTATTAAAACCCGTAAAACTTATACAACGATGAAAACCGCAATAGGATCGAATTAGCACTTGCCAAGATTAGCGCGAACAATCAGACAGATTGATATTATTTTCTTTATGGTTATACTCTGGAAGTTTCTGTAGTATTTATACAGATTAAAAAAGAATTTTGTATAATCTGATCATGATTAATTAAATATATACACCTGTATGTGTATATATAGGACCTTTATTAGCACGTCGTTTACACGTAATAAATTTGTCCTTTTAATACTTACAAGCGAGCCCGCAGAACGGATTAGCCCAGTTTCAACTGCCTAATGTATTTTTAACCAACACTGTACGAATCTGTATGGGTACATTAAATGTATTTTGGAAAGGTCAGCGAATTTTAAAACTGCTAATTCCGATAAATGACCTGTGAACCGCCGTATTTGACATATGTTTATTCGCAACTGCGTAATTAACCACAGGTCTAAATAGAGCTTTGAACAAAGCCTATAATTTCAACCATGAAAGAAAATGTTTCGGTGATTTCAAAAATTTAATGAGGTAAACATTATTTGCTATTAAGAATGTAAGTAAACGAAATTATTCACAAATTCAGTGAAAGCGGTATTCCTTATTCACGCTACTCGTAAGAAGTGATCCACTCAAAATAAAATAAGTGCCTATTTGGTCTTTTAAACTTAACGTTAATTTATTGACTATTACTTATTATTATTGAAGTTTGTTGAAACATTTCTTCATGTTAAAAGTTTGTTTACACTTTTTAACAGAAGTCTATTTAATTATAAACGAATATTGAAATTTACTCATTGCGTTTACTTTACATTCGTTCTACAATGGGTACGGTTATTTTTATCGTTGTAATATTATATAGAAGTCTTGTATTAAAATGCTGGTGTTTTTTTTTTTTCTTTGTTACATGTGTACAACAACATATGGATATATTCTTCTATGCATATGTTTTAAAGTCTAGCTCTAAAGCCTAGAGCCATTCATAGCGGCTTTATTTAGAGCTCGGATTTTTGCGACAGGCTTTCCAAAATATGGGGACTTTTTCAATGTCTTTTAGAAACACTAACGCTTCTACCGTTAGTGTCGCTAAAAGATCGGACAGTGATAAATTGTTTTGCCAAAATTGCTATAATTATACACAGCTGATTATCAGCGTAATAAAAACGCACTGTCATGGCACGTGTTTGCTGCTGACAACTGGTATGTCAGCGACGAAACTACAGGCGAATAATCGCTTAAGTTTTACCCGTCTATATCTCTAAAATCTAAAACTTAATCTATACATATTAGGTGATTTGTATGATGAAATGACTGATTTGTATGAATGAAATGACCTATGAAATGACTGATTTGTATAAGAAACTGAATTTTTTTTTTGTTTTAAAAATATTTATTTTGTCAGTCCCATATTATCTACATACTTTCGCCACCTCAGGGGCAGTTCATTGATGCCACTCCTGTAAACGTGAACGGGTATCAATGAATTCTTCAAAAGCCCTAATCACAGCTATTTCAAAATCATATTTTTCCTTGCACAATGTTGTCCAAATTACGAAAGAAATGGAAATCTGTCGGGGCGAGGTCCGGTGAGTATGGTGTGTGAGGGAGAGTCTTCAGGTCCAGCTCTTGAAGTTTTAAAATTGTCGTATGAGAATTGTGAGGGCATTGTCACGAAGAAGTAGTGGAGATGAGCGATTGACCAAACTTGGTTGTTTTGTTGCCAGCTTTTCCATCATCGTCTGCAGCTCCTAACAGTACACATCTGCATCAATCGTTTAACCTGCTCGCAAGAAACTATAGTGGACAATACCGGCACAGGACCACCAAACTGATACCAGTAGCTTTTCTTAGTTATCTTTCGTTTTGGACATTGTTGGGCTGCAACTCCTGGATCCAGCCATTGATATGAACGTGTGCGGTTATTGTACATCATCCATTTCTCATCACAAGACATGATGCTATTCAAAATTGTCGACTGGTTATTGTCGCTGACGTTCGGTCCGTTCATACGGTACGCACTTTTCGAGCTTCTTAATTTGCCAATTTGACGCAGATGACCCTACATTGTTTTATCAATAACATCAAACCCTGCTGCTAACTCAGCTGTGCTTTGAGATGGATCTGCTTCCACTATAGCTTTTAATTAATCTTTATTGACTTTGGTCGTAGGTCGTCCGTGGGGCTCATCCTTAAGATCGAAATTTCCAGAACGGAAGCGTTCAAAGCATCCACGCACGGTGCGATCGTTTGTGGTGTTTGTCCCATACACACTATATGAGCTGTCTAACTCGCGTTAGTGCCGCAACGAAACTCATATTCAAAAATAGCGCGAATTTTCAATTTATCCATTTCATTTTCAAGACAATCGCATGGATAAAATTTAGGTACAGAAAAACAAATGAAATACTGATTTTTAATTAGGAACATCGTAGCTATGTATTGGACGCATTTTGTTTTATTTTGAAATTCGAATTAGAACATAAGATATCGAAACTCAAAGTGGCCAGAAATAAAATCGGTTATTTCGTAGGTAAGCAACTATTATAATAAAATCATAACAAAGCCGTGTCTGTTCATAATTTTTTTTTCTTTCAAGTGTCATCGCAGATTAAATTACATATTATACAGAGTCCATTTTTTTTTTAATTTTTGTCTGCCTGTCGATCTGTCTGTCTGAACGCGCATCACACAAAAGATACTGGACAGAATTTAATGAAACTTTGCATAAATATAGCTTATGACCTGGGTTAACATTTAGGGTGCATTTAGAACACATTTAGGGTACGGATCCCGATCCGTTATAAAGTTAAAAAAAAGGTTATTGTTTAGTTAAAATACAAATCATTTTTCGTTGACACAATAATCGTTTTTGGTTAAACATTAAAAATACAATGGGGCCCTTGTTTTGATTTCAGTAGCATACTCGTATGTTCGTGTTACAGTTATGCAATCTAACATGGAAGAAAATTTTGCTTAGTCAACTTTATCAATATTCACAGAATGTCACATGTAATGTCACAGAATAAGATAACACAGTGCGATAACAACATTGTTGTACGGCTGATACTTTAGAGCGCAGCATTGTAGATACATTGTGTAGCACAATTCAATCTCAATTATAACATTAATAAAGTTCACGTTTTAAACTACGCAAAAACACTATAGGTTTCCTATAGTAATAACTATTGCCTCTATAATAGACATACTGCCGACAGTGTAATGGATATCGATATTTTTTTCACGAACTGGCGTTTAGATCCCCAGCGAAAGTTATTTATTGTCCCTTCTGAAGGTTTTACGTACTTCGCTTAGTGGTGACAGAATAATTATTTAAATAAAACGCCGTAATAGTAGAATAGTGATGTCGTATTTGTGCTTTGCTTTGGAATAATACTAGAACTTTTTAAATGCATAATTAATTAGTGACGGAGATTTATTTTTGAATATTTATATGTTGTCTACATATGTATAAACATGTCTACAGGTTCGGTGCCCTGTATATTTTTCGTTTCTAAGTTGCAACGTTAGCTCACGTGGTAAGCGTTCTTCAAGGAATACTAACAAGTCTTCACTCCAGGAATTTATTTAAACGTAAACGCAATCAAGATAAAAAGTCATTGAAAAAATACACGACCACGTATAGTTAATTATCAAGTAAATTATGTAATAAATTTATCGTGTATATTAATAAGTTACTTACCCTACTAAAACCTCATATTTAATATATAACTTTATAATATTTTTTGTGGTTTTATGTATATACTACGAGTATAGTTATTATGTACAGCCTTAATGCAGCGTCTCAAGCGCGAACAAGTTGTGAGATGTACAATATTTAATAGTGGAATATTCACAAATATACGTATTATGGACGCTGAAGGCTTATAGCGGAGTGCAGTAGGCACGTCCTCAAGAATCAAATGATAACTAATAATCGAGTCAAAGTGCAGGGCATTTGACGTTTTGACCGAATTGGAAGTTTAAGAAAAAGATATCCTAGAAGGAATAAAGTCGCAAAATCCTTTTTTGGAGGTTTGCATTAGCGGCGATTAGGGCTTCATTGGAATTTAGAAGCAAAAAGTCCGGTAAAGGATGATGCTCGAAAGAGTATTGCTAAAAAGTCAAGATTCGAAGTGTTCTTGCAATAGACATTCTGATCCAATGGGTAATTTATTAACATTTACTTTTGTACATAAATTTACGTCAGAATCATACTTACATAATTCAAAGATTGTCCTCACTTCTTGGCAAAAGCTAGTTGTCTGATTCTCTTTAATTTAATTTAATTTTAATCCGATATGTCAACTTTACTTAAGTAAATTTATAATCCGAAGGGTTAAAGGTGGGTTAAAGTTATTTTAAATATATTTCTAGTTATGTAAGAGTTGTTTAGACTTTCCAATTATAACGAACGAAACCAGGTGTCAACAGAGGCGAGTTAACAATAAAGAGAACTAATAGCCATGCGAGTTATCCCAATTAGCGCGCTTCGCAACAAAACAAAGCCAACCGCAAATCGCACGATATCCGCAACCACCTAACCGTGTAACGACTACATAACAATTTTTTTTTCTTTATTCCTAGTAAACAGCAAACAAGCTTACAGTCGACCTGGCCTTAAAGTGGATACTGTCGCTTATTCGCGGTACATACCAACTGTACTCCAGAATGACAAAATGTCGACTCACGACTCTATCTCGAATATATCTGCAGATATATTCATTTGTGCGCTCGATTATTATTATGAACACTGCATATTGTATAATATAATTGAATAATGGTAACGCAATGGAGAAGTTCACCATTTCAAAGTTATGTCAGCGAGTGATGTCACGATACATTTACATACAAATTACATACATCTTCAAGAAAGTTGTGAAGAGGATTGTGCAAGGCCGACGTGCACCCCGCATACCCCTCCAGTTTGCAACTAGTGCAAGTATCCAAGGGTGGCGGTAGCCACTTACCATCATGTGGACCGCTTGCCCGTCTGGTTCCATTAACACATATATATAGAAAAAAATAGAAATATTATAAACGATTTAACATTGAATAGTGTTCCTGAAGTTCCTGAAAAATAGATGAAACTCCCTTTTAAAGATTGTAAAGTGAGGCCCTTTAAGGATTGTATATATTGTGACATCATCATCGCAAATAGCATATCAGACACGACTCGACAATTGCAGCGAAACCTTGAATGTCTCCGCCATTTCCCAACGGATTTCAAAATATTTTCACCACATGTAATATTCTAGTGTATATTTTTATTTAAATACTCGTAATTCGCAAGTTCTAAACCAAGTGAATTTCTTCATTTGCCACGTTTATTCGATTAGTTCTGATTTTTTGTCCATCAGACTTTACAGAGGAGAATTATCAATCAAGATATCTAGTGGTATGTACTGTGGCGTCACCACTAGCCAACGAAGGATGCAGAATGTGGCAAATTCCTCATACCACTAATCCTTGCTAATCCCTTTTCCAAATTCACTTATAAAGGTGGTGAAACTAGAGATTGTACACGTTTGTAATTTTTAACCAATGTTGGCATGTATCACGGATGTCTATGGGCGTAATTATCCGTTTACCACCAATTAGATTGTCTGCTGGTTTGTCACCTTCTTTCTATAAAACATAGATAATACTATAATGTTTTAGACTTAGCCCAAGTCGTGATTAGGAAACCTTATATAGTCTGCACAGATATTTAAATCCTTTCGACAATGTAGGTAGTGACCTAAGAAAGTAAGAAAGTGAGTAGAGACCTAAGAAAGTAAGAAAGTGAGTAGAGACCTAAGAAAGTAAGAAAGTGAGTAGAGACCTAAGAAAGTAAGAAAGTGAGTAGAGACCTAAGAAAGTAAGAAACTGAGTAGAGACCTAAGAAGTAAGAAAGTGTTCTTAGAAGGAACTTTTCAGTCAAAGACTAAGCCAAAAATCTGACTAAACTATGTGTATTTACTCATTCATAGAATCTTTAGCAAGGTTTTTTGCGTATCTCTCGTTATACATTAAAGGGAACTTACTGACACGCATAAAGCCGTTAAGCCGCAAAAGCAGCTACTTGGTCTTATATAAGTACATAACCTAACAAAGCTTCTACTATCAATATTTTGTACATTAGTTAATCACAGTTCTTATAAAAATAGTACTGCATTCATACAATAAAATCATAACGCAATGTAATGCAACCAGCCCAATCAGTATCCACTGTTGGACATGTTCCTCCCCATGCACATTGTCTTGTGCATGAGAGTGCATTGTCTTGTGCACTCTCTTAGAGATGGTGCACTTCCATAGCTTGTGGTAGCCACTTAATCACCTTTTACGACATTCGCAGGAAAAAATGGAATGGTATTATTGTAAAGGCGGCCAACATCACACGTGCACACGTCACACGGCAATCCTTAGTGGATACTTAATTTAAACTTAGTTTTCTTTTTAATATTTTTCGTTTCTATTCACAAAATAGATATGTATCGTATCAGCTTACATTTTGGCTGTTTATTTAATTGGATTTCATTTCGAAGCCATAATTTAGTAATTAAAGCAAAGTTAGAGGCCATTTATTTCAATTAACTAAATTAATTTTAATCTCGTTTTATCAATTAGCTTTTGGATTTAGTCCGAAACAATTCCAGTCCTTCTATTTTGGTCTAGTTCCTTCTGTTATTATATTTAAAGAGAGAAAATGTGTATTGCACAGAAGTCCCCTGCAATCAGGATTAGGTTTCAGGCCACACTTGCATATCATCACCCGTTATCAATTATTTTGATCCACTAACTGTGATGTTTTTAATTGTGAAAACGTTTATGTTTTTAATTTTTATATATATTTTTATAATCACAAATATAATAAAATACAAATTAAATTAAATTCAAAAAATGGTTTTAAACCTTCTCGTCTCTCCCTGGCTAAGCCAAAATGAGGGAGAGACTGTAAAACCCTCGGCGGAAGCACAGTTGGCCGGGGTTCAGGACCCTAGGGAGAGAAATCGGCGGTCGGTTCACGCTGTATTGAAGAGCACCGCCTTCTGCATCTTTATCGGTAACGAGTCGCCACGGAAACCCACCGCCTCAGGTTGATCTCGAACCTCGTCAGGATTAACTCGTTTACGGATAAAACGATTGAGATGATTTCAGTGGACCCACGGCCCATATGTCTTTGACCTCGTGCTATATATTTCACGATATAATTCGACTTTCACAAGGCCTCCTACGTGCGGGATGGTGATGTCCACTAGAAATACCCTAGACTGCGCCAGGTCCATCAACACGATGTCAGGCTTATTCGCAAAAATAGTCCTGTCTGTGATGATGAGCCGGTACCAGTAGAGCTTTGCACAGTCGGAGTTCCGGCTCCAATGTGTACCTATAGGCAATCTCTGTTCTAAGAGACCATATTTCAGAGCGAACTCTTGGTGGAAAATTCTGGCGGCTAGGTTCTGTGTGTGCAAGTACTCAGTGTTGGAAAGAGCCGAACAACCGGAAGTAACATGACTGAGTGACTCGCCGGGATAGCCGCACGCCGAATATACGTCTTTGCTGTTATTCTTCATTCAGTATGTACGAGTATGTACTTTCGGTAGTTCCGAATTTGACCGAATGGGGGACTGAGTCGAATGCCTTCTTGTAGTCTATTGAGGTGACAGAAAAATTATGGCGAATGCGTCTGACCAATTTGACTGTCCTGTGGCTTTATTATTATTATTAAGTATTATTCACTACTCATTATTCATTATTCCTCTTCAACCGGTTACACGTGTGGATCATTAGATTCATAACGTACGTAGTCCGAGGTTCACAGAGACGCGAGTAATAGCAATAAAAATAACGGGTAATGTTTCTGGAAGGGTTTTTACGAGTGCACGCGTTTGTTACGAGCGCTCGCTCAAGTGGTTTAGAGTCACGCGGTGAGGCACGCTTTTCATCGGGCGAACACAGTATGCCTGCGATTAGCTGGCTCAAGCAATTAATTTTTCACTTTTTACATTAAGTTTAATACTAACTTCCAAACGCTCCTTACTGCTATAATTTAAACTTTTTTTACTTATTTATTATTTATTACTTTAGCATTGATGTCGTATTGATACAGAAACATGGAATAAAGGTATATATTCGATTCAGCTGTGAATTTAGGTGCGGACGGATACTTATCAATACTTATCAGTTAATACACAACGATACTATCAATGCGTAATTAGATAATATTAAGCTAAAACATATTTTTTAAAACAATATTAATATAACATATTAAAATGTTCGCTATTGTTTTGCGAATAGATTTTTTGAGCTTTTCTTGCTCACCCAATCATTTTACTCATACACTTCATTGAAATTAATATAAACTAATACAAAGTTCGTTGAAAATATCGGATATTTAAATGCCACTGGTTTGGTTTTCATTTGGATATTATAATCGAAAATGGATATAATAATGATTATTTATCATTTTACTTTAGCGGATTATCGACTAGTAAGAAACGCATCTTACATAGGTTGTACATAGTGTGTTTCTGAATATGTGAATATGTGTGATTAGCCTGATTCCCGTGGGAACTGCTATCTCTTCCCATTAAAATACATGCAAACTAAACTCAAAACGACTTACATCAATTGGCCTAACAGTACTTTGGAGTATTATCTTAGCACTGTTATCATGGATTTATACAGGCCACGAGTGCCACTGTAGCTCTGACTTTGTTGAAGTAAGATCTCACGGGTACATTTCTTCGGGAAATTTTTAAAATTAATTTTATTAATAAAAGGATGTGGGTAGTAAAAGTAATCTGTAGGTGTCATTACTGATTTTGATTTTTTTGTTTTTTTTTTAATCTGTAATATATGGATACTACAAAAACTTCTGGGTTTTTAATCGTATTTTCGGTCCCACTTATTGTCAAAAAATGTTTTTTTAATATAAGTTTTATGTTTTCGTCATTCATACATTTTTTCTGCAGCTTATTGACTTAGGCAGTTCGTTGACCAAATCAGGTAACATATATTGCCGCATTCTTTGCCATGTAAATTATTAACTTTGGTTAGTTCATAATTGACGTTTGTCCTTTTCTAGCGTAAATAACTGGGCCATACAATTTATATAATGAGTGTTTATTTTGCTGTTCCTCGGTGAGGACGGATAACTTTGCCTCATAGAAAACATTAACAAATGAGCAACATTTAAACAAACCATTATAGTTAATATTTTTATATTCACTTTCAACTTTTTTTGGAACTATTAATTTTAACAATTGAATATTGTGTATATGTTTTCAATATAGCTTCTGTATGTTCTTTCATAGGCGCTTATACCATAATCGACAACAGAATCCGCTATGGCTAAATATAACAGTGTAAGTGTACTGTACCACATTTTATATCTCAAAATAGAAATTTGACTTAATATTGTCCTTAACTTGTTTTCCAATTAAATCTGTTGTCAACTATGAGACCTACATATTTTATAGATTCTACCAACTCTAGTGGCATACACTGGCAAATTAGGTATATAAATGCAGACATTGATGTTTATGAACGACGATGATGGGCCTAGTGAGTGCCATGTTATGTGTGGTATGTACGAGTATATACATTAGTTTAGTTTTATCAGGATTTGTTACTAAACCCATATCGTGCATTCATTTACACAACAAGTCATAAATTTGTTGCATTGTCTTTTCTGCAGCCAAGTGTTCATGTATCAATTATCAACAGCAAACTGATACACAGAGCCATGCGAAATTGTTTGGTTCAAATATCAATAACATAAATTAAGTATTCAGTAGGACCCTTGTGCCGTTCCTTGAGTCATTGATACCAGCTCGCTAAAATTATTTGATATTTTTACAGTGCTGTATCAATCTTCATGATATTTTTTAAGTAATTTGAAAAGCGGCCTCTAATTCCATTTTGCTCTAATTTATCAAATAACATATTGCATTTTAACGTATCAAACGCTTTGCTGAAGTCAACAAACACAGCCAAAACACGTTTTCTTTCATTCATGTGTTTGTTGATTTAATCTGAGAAATTACATAGTAATTGTGAGGTACTGTTATTTTTTTGGAACCTATGTTGGTTTTCGTTTATTATATTATTTGTCCTGTGTTGTTATTTATATTCGTTATTTATATTTATAAAAGCTCACGGAGGTACCATTTATAAATATAACTTAAAACTTCGTGGTGTTCACGTTTATTGCACCTAGATAATGGACAGATTTGTTAGGCAAACGTATATATGACTTCAATGTAGATGGATACTCGTATGGTCAACACTTTTTAAATAAAGAAACTAATGTCAATAATTAAAAAGACGAATAAAAAGGACAATTTTGCCAATTTGAATTTTAAAAATTCGAAGATTGGACAAAAATCTTAAAATAACAACAAATAAGTACTTAATATAAATACGCCACACTAATATTAACTAATATAAAGGTTATCTAGGGGACTTCATAGAGTAAATTGTATTTGATCTCAAATATTTAAAAGTTAATTCTATTAGTTAGTATTAAAATATTGTATTTATAACTTTGTGGTACACGCAATAAGTAGGCCACACTGAAAGTTTTGTACTCGTGGATACTCATAAATATTTGAACATCGAATGTTATACTTTTTTTAAATATAGAATTTAATTTATTGAATGCTATAGTTTTTGGCTGGAACTCGCTTGTCAATTATTTTTTATGACAAATCGAAGCTCACCTTTCGCAATGAAAATGTATTTAACGAAAAAAGATTTTAGAGCGATGATTTTTTAACATTTTTAAAGCTCTCTTTCTCCGCAAGAGTGCAGTGTTCGCCTATAAATGTTTTTGGGGTTGAAGCACCACATTTGAGCACTGTGAGGCGTTGGTGCGCTGAATTTAATCCTAGTCGTGTTTCTCCCCATGACGAGGTTTGTGAAGATCGTCCGTCAACTGCGGTCGCTGAGGAAAATGTGACTACTGTCCGGCGACTGATTGAACAAATAGGCGGATCACCTATGACGAAATTCGTGAACACTTAGGGATCGGTATGAGCCAAATTTAAAAGATTTTGCTTTGTTCAGAAGCTTGTTGCCACTGGATTCCTCATGAACTCACATCAGAACTCACATCCGAGATCGTGTTGATTGGTGCAATTTTTTTTGTTGATGTTTGGCCATGCTCGTTCAAATGCTGTTTATGACATCGGTAACAGGTAACATGGATTTATTGTTACAATCCGGAAAAATACAACAGTCTAGTGAATGGGTCTTCGAAGGAGAGAACAAACCAACAAAATTACGACAAGGCAGCAAAAAAAGCGTTGGCAAAAAAAATGATCGCGAGTTTTTCTCTCAAACGGGTCATATCCGTACTGTGCCCCTAGAAGAACAAAGAACAGTTAATGCTGAGTGGTACATGACCATTTGTCTGTCAGTGATCTCGCTGTGATCATCCCGCTCACAGCCCAGACCTCGCACCTTGTGACTTCTTTCTTTTCCCCGAAATAAAAGATTTGATGAGAGGTTTCACATTTACGGAGCCAAAAGAGGCAGTGATGGCTTTCAATCAATACGTTGAAAACATGCTCTCAGATGAGTGGGCCTATTGCCTTGAAAAATGGTTTGAGCGAATGAAGAAGTGTTCAAAATATAACGGAGAACATTTTGAAAAGCAACAAAGATATTAGTTTCGTTATGAATAATTTTATTTGTGAGTTACGCAAAACATTCAGTGTGGCCCGAGAAGGTTGTATAAGACAGCCTTCAAACTAGGAACATCCCAACTAATCGCTTTTCAACTACGGCAAAGACAAAAACTGTATAGCAAAAAGTATTAGCTCCATGATGCTCTCTGATGCGCCACGACATCATCGCGCGCATCTTTCCGCCAATTTCGCAAGCAGTTTCGTAGCGATCGGCATAACAAATTACCAAATTAATCAGTTGTTGCAACATCACTTTTAATTTCTATGGTGAGTTGTTATTGTTCAGAACAGTGGATATTGACAAAATGAGGGGCATCCATGCACCTAATCAAAAGTTAACTGGATTTAAATGTTAGCAGTCTATGTAAGCGTGTCTTCATCACATCTTGATGGCAACTCATATTGATGACATAAATATTTTTCAGCATATATATCTTAAAAATTTCTTCGATATTAGACTATAATGACCCTCCCCTAACACTCACTAGTGGATTTTGGGCCATAACTTACCACCTTTGTTAAAACCTCATATTTTTATGACTACTGAACCTATTTTGATAAAAAGTACCGAGTAACCTTCCGGAATAAGTTACCTATACAACATTGAGACTCATTGTAAAATCGCAACAAGCGCAACTAAAAAAACAAGCAAAAGAATAAAGAAATAGACGGAAACAACACAAACAATCACTGTACTACATGATTTAGTAGAAAGATATTTTTTTTCATAAAAATGACTAAATGCATGGACTTTTTTATATTAACATAAATTGTGATTAAAATCTGAATTATTTTATTCATAGAATAAAGAAAATCTTTCAAAAACCAGTATTTAAAAATGTAATTTTTCTTGAGAATATTATATCACACAATATAAAAGATAGAGAAAGAAGCAAAAAATAACTGGCTCCCGACTCCGACGTGAGGAAGGGCCAACAGATGTTTCTTTTAAAATCTACAAAGTGCGGAAGTTTTAAGACCAACCCTCTCTTAACACTTTTATCATAATAGAACCATTATAATAAAGCCGAGAAGAATAATGTTCTTTGGCACAAGTTCATTTAAATACAGTTTAAATAAAACCTCCTTATTTAAGTTGCAAAACTTGAACAAGATCGACAGACCCTTTGGAAGGTTTCCCAAAGGGTCCAAGGACAGGTTTTGGAAAGGTTATAGTTAGCGCTGTTTGATGTAGAAAAAAGGTAGAAGGGCTTTGTAATTTAAGGTTTTCAACGTAGTCTCAGAACGGTCTCGGGGGTTCAGAAGAGCGAGTCAATTCAACAAGTTCACAAAGTAATACATGTATCGCTTAGTACACGCGTAGTTCCCATAATTTGTGTTATGTGTTATCTCTTTATTCTTCATTATTATTTCTTTATTATTTTTCAATATCATCTAACGCATTATTAAGAGGAGAAATGAAGGAAGAAAGCAAATAACACTGAGACGGAAAATGAAGAGCGTCATGATGAGCAAACGTGACTAAGAAGGATATCATATTAACTTGACACAACACAAATGTGACTCACTCACCGCACTCTTGGAGACTGATCGTATAGAGTATATGTGTTGCATGGGATTGAGGAAATATCTCTTTATATTATAATCGTAACCTCCACCCATACTGCGTAGAAAACAAATAAATCAGCCTATTGACAAAATGTGTATAAATAGAACATGTTGTGTAAACATCACCCTTTAACACTTCCACCCGAAACTATAAATATAGGTAGTGCTACAGAGGGAAGTGGCAATTATTAAGGACGAACACGTGTATGTGGACAAAATATAAATAAAATCGGTGTCACATGGGCAATGTATCGAAATTCTTGTAATTTCGTGTTGAGACTTATTTAGTGTGATATTATTTGATTTAGATGTAAAGATTGTGGGGTCGGTGGTGTGCGGGCGGGCGGGTGACGGGCATCCGTGGGCGGGCGGGCTGCGCAGCCTGGCGGCGGCGCGCCGCCCTCAGTATCTGTTCGCCGTCGCGTCAGTTGCACGCCCCGACCGCCGGCAAGCCTCTTCCTCCCCCGTGCGTCGCGCTCGCCCCTAGCGCCTCCGTCGCACCCGCCGCCTCCGACGCGCGCCGGCACAACAAACTGAGCGAGCACGGTGCCCTTGTGATACTATGTGCTTCTGAACCTATACGACCACCGGCGACGCACCGGCCGCACTCGACACTACACGTAAGTTTGATACTTGCCATTCAAGCACCTTCACTGACGTAACTGTTGTAGTTAACCAAATTTTATGTTCATATATTTTTATTTCTTGTTCTTGTGATTTTCTTATTTTTACAAGCTTTTATTATAGATTATTGTAACCATTGGTTACGAGTGTTTTTTAGCAAATTTTTTTTTTATGTTTTCAATGTTTAATTATATAAAGCTTCTATAAAAATTGTAAAAAAGCAGTAGTTCTATTGTATTCTAAACTAAAGCTAATTTATAGATCCAAAATGTATTTTTAATTATTTCTTAATTTTTCTTAATTAGTTACTATATTTTCGAGACTACAAATAAATTACGCAGATGTCTATTTATTATAATGTAAATCCATAAACGTAAATATCTAGATATTATAACAATTACGAACATATATGTTCACATGCATTACCGTTAGTGTGGGTTAGTATTACCCACAATTGAGTATTCTATGTTATTAGGTACTACAGTATTTTGTTTAGGTCTTGCATAATCAAAAATATAAAATACAACATTAATATTTTTCCGTGGGCTCGCGGCGGCGCGCGGCGGCTTCGGCGTTTACGTACCCACCAATATCAAAATCTATCTAAATTCCTATCCAATACCCTGTCTTACTTCTAAATCCAGACAATGGTTTTCGGCTTACTCATGCAAATCGTGAGAAAATAAAAATATCCATTTTACCCTTTCTCTATCATTTTACATTACAATTTTTAACAAACTTCAAATAGTAATTAATATTCATTGGTATAAATTTAGACAGGCTTTCCTGGAATATGTATATATACCAAATGATTTATATTCATAAATTCAGTTACATTAATAAAACGTCTACAGATTTTTCAATCGTTACTAACTCGGTGGTAAAGGAAAACATCGTGAGGACATCGGCGTGCTTGAGAATTAAATAAATCCAGGGCGTGTGTAATATCCACCGATCCGAGGCGGGTCTGCGTGGTTATCTGCAACGAGCCGCTCGTGATAGCTAGAGAAGGCCCATGCTATACAGTAGAACTTTATAGGCTTATATAGAAGAAACAAACAGTTTATCAAGAAGTGATTCTTACTTGATACATATACTTGATATCATTTAGATTAATTAATAAATAAATTTTGAATGCGATGGATAAAACATAACCCTTACCAGCTCTTTATTGTTCACTGTTGGAGATGAACCTGATGAGGTCACATTGTGTTGTGCATGAGGAATGTATAGCGTTACAACACCATGCTGGCCAAGCTTGCCAAGTCCACTCGTTTAGAGGTGGTGTAGTTCTTCAGACTTTGTGGTAGCGGCTTTGTCATCCCTTAGTTGTCACGACACCCAGGGGAAGGAATAAGATGGTGGGTGCTATGGTAATGGCGGCCGACATCACACGGCCAAGATATTTCATTTACCTACATTATTTTTAATAGTGTTATAAATAAATTGCATAAATAAATGTACATTACGATGAATAAAATAAAAGAGGCCCCCGAGACCCCCAAGGATATTGAGCAATTTTACGGATAGTTAGAGAGTGTGTTAAAACTCGTTTGGGTGTAAGGTGCAATTTAATATCATAGTATTGGGCAATGACATTATTATACAATTGTATTGAAGATCTAGCGCTTCCTAATAGACAATTAATTTTGAAATTAGCTGTTGAAAGTAAACAAACTGAAGTTTTTCCATGATACGAGTACTATAAGTACTAGGATCATGCAATGTCTGTGACATCTCTAAATAATTTCAGATCGACGTAAAATGTAATAATATTTCATAAAATATTTCTAAATAGATTGTCAGCAAATCAACTTAATAGTAGTAATAAATAAAAGGATATTTTACAAACGTAATTTATTTACATTTAATATACAAATAAATAAGTATTTAATATTTGTTTAATATAAATATTAAATAAATTATTTAATAAACAAGCAAGGATAACAAGTTACATTACTAGAGTACACCTTGGACATATATTCTATTCTATTATAATACAGTATGAATGAGACGACATAGTAAAGTATAATTGTACCCACACTAGGAATAATCCTGTATTATACACTAAAATATAGTAGTTATACACATTTTTAATTTGACTTTAAATTAATTTACTGTTTTTAATGTAATTTAAATTTATATTTATAAACGATAAATAATATACCTACTTAGTTAGACTGTGAGGACATTAATAGTATGATACATGTATTTCAAATAATTTTGACGGTTTTTTTACCTATTTTGTATTATACTCATTACCTCAGTATAAGTAACTAGCTGTGCCCGCCACTTCGACGCGTGTAATTTTAGATTGATTTATAAAGCTTTGTATGCAGCATCTTTTCTTCCCGTCAGTCGATTAGGTGAATTTTTGGAAGCACCAAGCTAAGCTTAATTAACTTGTGGAAACCCCATGAAAATCGGTTCCGTAGTTTTGTAGATTAGCGTGTTCGAACAGACAGACATAAAATTTGCAAAATCGTCTATTTGTATTCTGATACTCGTCCTTCATCGCTCTCTATCAGTTTTTGGTAAATATATTCAATGTATACACGCTCGTTCTACAGTTTTATTATATGTATAGAAGATACTATGATAAAACTTATAATGAGGTAACATGTTATGTGCTGCCAAGATTTAACAGGTAATTTAGACTGATGAATACAGTAAATCATATTATATGTACTTTCAACTTCTGGTTCAAACTCGAATATCTGAAGTACTTCCATGTCCTACCGTTTCCAGTGACCTAATTAAAGTTATAGGATTAGACGACAGTTTTGTCAAACATAGGGAAGCAGGTATTTGTATGGTGACCAATATCTTGGAAATTGTCTTAGTGGTTTGTTGGGTGAGGTGAGAATTCTTGGAGAAAAAATGTCAAATGTGGTGGAAGGATACTTGGTCCCAACACTTAAATACTTATTACTTTACTTAGATACTTGGTACGATTACATACTTGGTATTTTACTGATATCTTACCTAAGTTTCGAAGTTTAGTATTGTTTCGTTATGGAAACTATAATGATAATTTGTGAGCTAAATTAACTACCATTCCATATAATTAGCGTATGTCTCTCTTTGGACATTTGCCACGCCACCACACACGGCTCTTCTCATCCAATTACCACAGGCGAACTTCTTCAATTCGTCGGTCTACGTGGTCGGAGGGAGCACCGCACCGCGTTACCCAGTACCTGGATTCATCTAAATCATCGCTTATCGTTCCCGCAGCAAATCTGACCTGCTCACTATCGCCTCAGCTTGCCGATTCTATAAGCTATATTTCTTCATTTCGAATCTTATCCCGCAAAAAACTAATTTAAATAATTACTTCTATTGCAATACTACACCACGTAGTATTGTAATACTACGTGTATTCAAAATCCGCGTAGTAGATTATACGAAGGTTCGACCAAGTCGGAAATCCACCTAACTGTGGCCGTCCCACATCCGTCGATTATATGGTCCTGCAATATAGCCAGCCCATTACCACTTCAACTTGCTGGTTGTTTCAGCTGTCATTCGTTAATTTAGGATAGCTTTCTCCATCATTCACTGAGTTACTTTGAAAAAAATAACATTAGTAGAAACATACATATTATTAAGTACGTACCTAATACATGTGTGCTTCTTGCACGTTGATGTGGCTCATCAGATTTAAGAAATGGGAAATTTGTAAAGGAATTTCCCTTTGATATTTGAGTTCCGTATCGAATATCAAACAAAACAAAACAACTTCTCTGACAGTTGTAGCATATAATAACCACGCTGTTTATCTCTCCTCTGTATAACAATACCAAGCGTTAGTTAAAAAATCTTACATATATATTCGGCTGTCATTCATTTTGTCATTTGAATCACCAAACCAGCTGATCGTCAAAATATAAAAGTCAAATCGCCAAATACATATAGATCTTTCATCTCATGAAAACGGGTAAGTCTTGTTTATAGTTGTGCGACATAAATACAATACAAGTGCACTTGTGTGCTTGGAACGCCGACTCCCGCCAGTAGCGTTAGCAATCTAAGCTTAAGAATATTTTAATTTAATTTAATTTTTACTAAAATAAACGTAAATCGAAAATACACTAAATCTTGCGTCATGTCAAGATTAGTGTTTTGTGTGTTTATTAAAATAAATGTATATATATTTTAATATTTATAAATGTTTGTATATGTACATTTGTATATTATACTTATATAAAGTCATATAAAAATAAAGTGAAATAGTTGTTCATTCTGTAAACTAAAACTACTATATCTAACTATAAATGAAATGTATTTCATGGAATAGTGTTAATTTCTCAAAGTTTAATTTCTCATGGAATAGTGTCTCTTCATATTTTTTTGACCAGGTATTATTCCGTACATGTGTCGGCAAAACGTTACTTTCGTCGGTGTATATGTTACAGGCAAAGTATATAAATTCCTAGGCATTGTATTACTATAACTGTTACATACTTTGTCTAGACATTATATGCAAACCCCAGGCATTCTACAAAATTCCGACAGTATATTATGTATAAAATAAAAGACAAGGCACCAAAATCATTTTTGATTTGATTTGTCAAAACAAATCAAAGAAATTTCAATTAGGTAAGCGTATCTATAGGTATAATCAATTACACAGTAGTACATACTCGTAGTATTTCAGCAGTACTGAAATCAAATTACACAAAATTTATCCTGTAATAATATTTTTTAATTGAGAACGACTTTCAATTACTAAATTATTTATTTATTACATTATTTTATTATTATATGACATGGGAAGTGCATAAAATTTCCTAATTTTATCTGAGTTACACCTCTTTCAGATTGCAATCCTTTTTGGAACTACATTTGAGAAATCCTTGGCTAGTTCCCGTAGATTGTAAATTTGCAACTGAATGGAGTGTAATGTCTTGATTAGGAATGTCTTTTTCATTTAGCAGTTTTTTCTCCCCAGCCGATAGACCTCTTCTGTGTTTTGTAAAACAATAGCCGCACTATTCCGATCAATTATTGACTGGTGACACAAGTGGGATCCTATTCTCATATTTTTTTGAATATTTCCTATCACCTTCCTATTTCCTTTTTTAATCATTTTTGATAACTGTTGTATAGATTGTCGGCTGTCAATCGGTATTGTATAGAATATCTAGCCAAAGTATATAATAAAGGACATTTAATAGATAATATGGCAGACGTGCACCGACCGCTGCGTAGTGAAGACGTAGTGTGCGAGCTAGCGAGCCGATATTACCTATCAACTATGTTCTTGTACATTATAGTCATATCGATGCTACTTGAAACAATACTCCCGTACAAAGCTA
Organism: Sesia apiformis; assembly: GCA_914767545.1. NCBI lineage: Eukaryota > Metazoa > Arthropoda > Insecta > Lepidoptera > Sesiidae > Sesia > Sesia apiformis. The sequence continues at coordinate 8,765,855 of OU611958.1, forward strand.
AATACACTTCTAACTCGGATGGCGTCGCGAGCCGAACTGAGCGTTGTCAAGTTTACGCACACTGAAACAATGTACATGTACGAGCACAACCACCACTAAAGGTAACCCGCCTTCGTGTGATGAAAGAATTACTATACGTACATATTCCAGAAGTAACGCATAACATAGAGCGTTTTGACTGCGATAATAAAAAATGGTAGAGTTGAGAAAGAGAGTATGCATCATAACCACTAAATGGTCACTGAATGCCAACTTTAATAACAATTACAATTCTACGAATGTACTCGGTTTTGTGCTAACAGCAGTTTAAACTAAGTTTGAACGTATCGTGCGTACGGTCAGCAAGTGAACTGGTTTTATTTGAAGATTTTTAGAACAGAAATGATGAGAAAGTCTAAAAAACAGCTGAATTTTACATTATAAATTGGGTCTGAATGCGTAAAACGCGTTTCGGCACGGGTTACACCAGCCGTGGTCACGAGTTGACTGAAGAGCCACATTCGATCTTCACATTCGGAAAGGCTGCGACACACTACACTAACAATGTCCGCGCACGTATTCGACGGTAAATTAAAGCAAGATTTAAATTTGTTAATCACTGGATTCGACATCGACGACAGTTTATATCCATCTTCCCCATTGATTTTTTTATATTTCTTAATTCTAATCACTTCATGTTCAATCTTAGGATAATAGTGACGTTCAGTAGAAAGTATTTGGGAGCACAGAGTTCTATACAGCGATTAATTCCAGCGGTAGGAATGTGTTCGGCTATTGCTGATTTACTCGTTTGGCGGTTTTTTTACAGCTGCGATGTTGTCCTTGACCCTTTCCGCAACTGTATGCTTAGTTTGGCCTATACCACAGCTGCAGGCTATCTTACACACACGTGGCGTCTAGTAAGGTATAACATAAGGCACATCCTGGGGTGTGCATAGATTTTCCACTAGTTTGGAAGACGGAATAAATACAGTCTTAATTGAGTATTTTCTCAATACTGTTCCAACTTCGCCCGTCACTCCTTTCACTCAGAATATTTTCAGAATCAGAAACCTCAGAATATTTCTTCTTCCGATTCTAAATATAAAATGTGTACAAAATGCGAAAGTTTTAAAAAGTTAAATCACCTGAACTGATGAAAATGAAGTTTGAACTGTCGACGATCCCAGTCTCACAGGCGGTTTGATTCCTGTTCTCTTGCAAGTGTCCACGAGCGGCGGTAGCCATTTGCCGTCATGTGAGCCGCTTGTCCGTCTGCTTCCTTTAATATAAAATGTTATAATATTTTGAAAACCCATTATCTATTGTAATGGTAAGTAATTAAAAAAATGTAAAATTGATTAACGCTTCTTACACAATTGATGAGAGCTGTCAGTAGACGTCAATTTACTATAATACTATAAATTATTATACTATTGACTATAATACTAGGAAATGTTAAGGAATCAATAAACCTCCTTAGCTCAAATGTCAGAGGCTCTGGCTCTAGCTTACGACTACTGTAAACCTTTACCCAATCTGAACATACATGTGGTAACTTGGCGGCAAGATGTTACGCTAAAAGGCTTTATTAATACTTTCCTGAGATTGATGTAATTATTGATGACCTTATTTCCGCTAAACAGTAGTGATTGAACAATATAATTATATACATACCAGTAATCAAATGGTTCTTTGGTTAATATTTTAAACTCTTTGTGAAATTATATTCTATATTATCAAATCTATTTTAATGGAATATATTAACCAGAATTCTATTTCTAATTTATTAGAATGAATAAGCAAATTTGATACCAAATAGAAACCATATTATCATTGTAACTGCATTACTTATTCATTTCTGATAATTATAATTATTAATAAAATTATACAATGACTAAAAATACAATTATTAATTACAACTTACCCAAGAATGATCTCATTCTAATCTGATATCTATTTCTCTGTTGTTCTGTTTGTTATAAAATTATAGCTCAGGATTTTAGGAATCTAAAATAGTTTTCGTCTAGTTTTCCCCCTACATAGGTGGGGGGGGGGGGGGAGGATTTTTGGACAAAACTTGATTTCTAGTCAAGTTTTCTTTGCTAAAGGGGAATCTCTAGGGAATAAACCCAATCTTTGACCATAATGAAATGTCAGATTCTGTCTGCATTCGTCACATATGAATAAAATAAGAAATATAAAATAAAATATGAATAAAACAACAAATAAGAGATTAGATACTTTGTCGAACGTTCCAGTATGCTATCCGCACGAGCTAATGGTGAGTAATTTAATAATTGCGCTCGAGTACTAGCTAACTGGGAATAATTAGGATCCTACCTGACCGGGTAACTAACCGGGCAAGAGTCTTGTTAGCGGGTTACAAACGATATTGACCTTTTATTGGAACGCTTGGACTACAAGAGGTTTTATATCGAAGAGCAAGTAACTGTTATTTGATGTTAAAGGAATGTCAGACGTTATTATATAATAATAAATAGATGCCCACAATCGTCTTAAAGTCGAAAAAGAACGATGTCAACAATAATCAAAATCTGAAACCACTAAAAGACGATTGCACTCGTAAAGTTAAATATGTAAATTAAGAAATGCAGGGGAAAAGCTGATAAAATAATTATCTATGGATTTTTCATCTTTCACAAGTTATAATAATTTATAAAAAAATTGTATTCTGGTGTAGTAGTGTAAGGGTCCAAGTTAAACAACATGTACGTGATTCCACTGATGACTGATCTTTATTGAACTCTGTTCTCCTTGACATAATCCATTTAGATACCCTCAACCTACACTATATATTTCATGTTAAACACACCCACAACATATAACAGAATCACGTATGCAATCTACAAAACAAAACAGATATCCCAGCGGTGGATTACTTACTATTCCTGAGTAGAGTCAGTGAAGAGATGTAAATGCAGTATGACAGTTCAATATAGGTAAGTTGATACTTTAGATGCGGGTATTTGCGTAATTCCCACATTTCTGTCAGGCATTTATATAGATCCTACGAATCATAGCACTTGCAGCGGGTTCGTAGCACCCTTCCCTAAATCTTTTGTACAGTTCGAAAGAATTGTTAGTAATTATGTTTACAAAGTAATTATTATGTAATTTATGTTTAGAAATTAGTTTTAATTACTATCTGATATCTGACATCAAAATTCCAATGCAGGGCCCAGTTCTACCCTAGTAACCACGAGATTATTTTGGTCTATAATCTACGCAGCTTCAGTACGGATTGGTACGCACATATGCATCAGATTTCCGACATGCAAGTTTCCTCATAATCTTTACCTTCACCGGCGAGTTAATAATAATTTCAAAATTTGTACTTAATATGTGCACCTAGACACAGTGCTACGGACCGAGGTTTAAATCCCTAGTACCCTCATAAGATTGGGAAATACATACACACAAGCTATCACCGCTCTTTTATTTATACCTATGCATTGCTGTTAATGATAATTTACAGTTAATTAATACCTGTAAATCGCAAGTAAAATATTTATGTATAGATTCTATTGAGGTATATATATTCGCTTTACTAATATCTATATATTATAGATATTAATCTGTAGATATTATTAATCGTATATATAGTACTAGAGACCCGCCCTCGCTTCGCTTCGGTTTATGATTCGGTTTATTTTTCAAAATTTCATAATAAAATATAGCAGTTATTAGACATGGATAATGTAGCTTCGTATTTGTGAAAGATTTTTTGAAATCGGTTCAGTAGTTCCAGAGATTACCCCCAACATACACACAAACACACAATTTTACCTCTTTATATATTAATATAGATATAGAAGTATAGATGTAGTCATTAATGTTCATTGTGCTCATAATTAATGGCTGAAGCCATGTCTTCCTTTCATGATTCTAAGTTCATTTGATATGAAAATTTGGTAATAAAATTTTATTGTTTTTTTCGTTTTTCATACAAATTTCATAAATACAAAACCCAAAAATTTATTTCTTTACAACATATACTATTACGGTGATTGTTTTTTTTCTGTTTGATATTTACGAAGGCACTATAGCTCGTAGTAAGTTCTTAGCTCCCGATTTTATATCTTTAGTTTCATCCACAAACACATAAATTAGTGATTATTGTAATTTAAATTAATGATAATTTAATATCCCAAAATCCACATACTTTCACGTAGATCCACTTGTCGCTTTTATTAAACACGTAATAATCGTAAAGGGTTTCTATGTTTAGACCTCATATTGAGTTACTGGGAGACCATTATTAGTGCTATAAATTGTAATTCATACTACTCCAGAGACATGTATGTCGGGCTGTTAAATATCAATTACCTAACTACGTTCCAACTCAGTTCCTTTTGCTGATAACAATAAACATTTCCTATGTTCATAAAGAGTATGTTTGGGAATATTATAAACATTTTCAAAATCAATATTTTTAAAATAAATGTAACACAGTGTAAATATAGTCAATATTTCATTTAGTTACTGGCGATGTCCTCGACTTTGTGCGCGTGAACTATAGAGTAATTCCCGTGAGAACTCTATAATGGATTTGAGTAAAAAGTATCCTAAAAGTTAACCCGGTACATGAACTATACCTAGTTTCATTAAGATCCGTCCTGTAGTTTTTGTGTGATGTACGTTCAGACAGTCAGACAGACAGACAAAAATTCAAAAAAAATGTTGTATTAAGATATATATCATTCGTACATTACGTTGCAATCTTTTCAAAACATATTTAATGTACAGGCGCAGATTTGTTACGATTTTATTATACCTATGTACAAGTATGTACCATTTTATTATATGGTGTTAAGTGTGTGATGAACTGATGATGACTACACAGGCTTATGGTATGGTATAAAATTGTTCCTATATAGAACCTAAAAATTAGTACACTCATAATAAAATGAATCAACATCTTTCAAAGTGAATCAACATCGAATGACTCATTACTTGTAAGTAGAAGTAACAACTCACAAACCACCCATTTTAATTAATAAAATTAACAAAAAAACACTTTGGGTTATTTGCATTGAACGTCGTAAAAATATTAGTCAATTTAAGCTAATTCATGATTTAAAAGCAATATCACTGTAATTATCACTAATGAAATATAAAGTACATTTCACTCTATGAGACTCGGGAATACACTTCCTATTTTCTTCTTCTTTGTCAGCCTGTCTTTATCGACTGCTGGACATAGGCCTCTCCCAAAGTACCACAAAAATTCCCTACCGTTTGCCTTCCCCATCTAACCGCCATCTGCTACTCTCTTTAGATCATCCGTTCATCTAGCGAGGTGACGACCAACACTACGCTTACTTTTAATTTACAGACCAAGTTTTTATAAACTAAGTGCAGATCCAATCGATGGCGGGATGTATTTATTGGTTATATAATGAGTTGACGGAAGTAACTATAAATATATACAATTATTTATTATATTATTTATTTATTTAACTTTGTATATGATATATTATTTCTTTTGTTTATGAAAGTAGTATATTTAATATCAATATTATTAATATAATACATATAATATAATGCTATTATTATTTTATTAAAATGTGTGTGAAACAAATATTGTAAGCAAAGGTCATACTGTCATATTGATCAAATTGATTTAATTACAGAAATAAAGTAAATAAAAGTAAATGTTGGTTAAAACATGTTCCACCAGTTACATGTTACATAGGATTTTGCAAGGTCGGCGGCGCGCCCGCATACCCCCTGGTGTTGCAGGTGTCCATGGGCGGCGGTAACACTTACCATCACGTGAGACCGCTTGCTCGTCCGCCCTCTTCTCTATAAAAAAAAAAACCCGCTCCATAAGATCGCGACTAGTCATCCGACCACTACCAGTCGTTGTAAGCCTGATACCTGGCCGAAGGCGTCGGATCTTATGTTTTCCGGTTATTCCGGTATGTATAGTCTCCGTTTGAGGATTCTTCTATCCATTCGACTTTGCAACAGATATGGTCTGCCCACTGCCCCTTTCAACTTACTGATTCGGAACATTCTTTTATTACAACATTTACCGAAAGCGAACTTACGAGTATGTCGTTAAGTAGGTATATTATTTATGTGTTTACACTTATTGCATTATCATGATCTATTTATGTAGTAGCCGTTTTTACATAGGTAGACGTTTTATTAAGTATAACGCTCCTTTAACTGACAGAATTCATCAGCATTCATTTTAATGAAATTTTATCTTAAAAATATATATTCTTTAGTCCATTGGTTATAAAAAAAAGCTTCGTTAGAGTTTCATTCATGTCAGACAATGAATGGCAGCGGGCGGGCGAAACTCGGCCGCTTGTACAGTCCGCTAGATATAACTAACGAGTATAACAAATACTGCTTGTTACGGAATCTGAAAGAGATATTTTTACAAATAATAATGGAGTTCTTAGGGTCTATTTATTATTCACACAACATCATCTGTTTACATTTACTATCTTCACAATTGTTTATCGATCTAAATCAAAAGCATGCTCCCGTCTAATCTTATATACCTACTTGTGTAAGTGACTAATTGTCTAATTATTAAAAGTAGAAGGTATTTTAATTTTATCACCATATCAGAGTTACCTAATTTGATATTCGTCAGCGCAGCGCTAACGCAATCAATGTAGAAAGATTAGAATCGATACTGAGGCAGTGTCCAGTTTGCAAGGCGCGTGCGCCTGAGTGGTTGAGAAAAATGCACGGGAAAGTCGGGGGGTTAAATCGAGTTTCACCCATAGTTCAAGTGTAGGGTGCTGAATCAAATCAAATCAAATTCTTTATTTGCTCAATAAAATGGTACAAATATTATTGGTCTTATGTAAAATGTCAAAGTTCAGCATTTCATAATTAATACCGGAACACTGGCGTGCAAATTTTACAAAATAATATACTATCATGCAAATTTACATAATATTATATAGAAAATGTAAAGAAATAAAAAAAAATTAAGCAGTTCATCGTGTGAATAGATTATTTATAAACATTTATTTTGTTATTTTTAATATTAAGAATTATAAAAATCTCAAAATTATTGAAATGTCGAATTATTAAAATGACAACTAAAATAAAATAAGAATGTCAAGTTAAATTTCCATTGAATAAATAATTCATTCACACTGTAGAAGCAAGGACCCTCCGCTGCCCACTGGTCTAATTTTCTTAAACAATTTTATTGGTAAGTCTTTAAGGGTTCATGGCAATCTATTATAAATTTTAATGGCCATATAAAATAAAAAATACTATATATATAAGATATATAACTTAAAGGTACGTATCATCTGCCCTTGCGTCTTGTTATCGTATAAAGTCCGTGTCGACATATCTTTTGAAGTAGCGAGGATATTGTTTAACAAATATACCTACGAGTACATACAAATATTTCTCTAATACTCGTATACAAACAAAACAAAGGAAACACATTTATTTTTTTAAATAGTGGTCTAAAACTATGAAAAAACCAAGCTCCACAAATAGCCCCTATGATTTTTTTCTTAACTGTAGTGGTTCTAATAGCTGTTACATAGTTCTCTCCATAGAGGTAGTTCATATAACAAGAGTGACGACATATAACCGGGGTACGCGTCGAGGGGCGCCTATTGTGATACGGTGTTCCTCGGCCTTTTTAGGGCAAAAACAAGTCTATTTAATTTGTTACAAACATAATCAAATCCAGAAAGAACGTTGTGTCAACTCTTTTATTGGTATGTTTTGATATTTAATATTAAGTTGAATTGGTTTTGTTTGTTAGTTCTGGAAATGTATAGGTTTTGTTTTATCCATATTTATTATTAATTTATTTTGTCCACCCAGCGTGTTACGCCAATGATACATTTGTGTATATCTTATTCAGACGGTTCTACATGTTTTCCTTTTGCGATTGGGGTTGTATTGTCAGCGAATAGTATGCTTCTACTTGTGTATAGTAAATCGTTAACATATAACAAAAAAAGAAGTGGACCCAGAATACTTCCTCATGGAAGTATTCTGGGTCCACTTCTTTTTTTTGTCATTCATCAATTTGTCTTTGTCATTGTCATTCATTGTCATTCTTCTTCACTTCGGGCCTCATGGCCCGCCACATTTAACATTTCCAAATTTGACACGATAAGGTTGTTTTATAGGATTTTGTCTCTTTGAATATGTTAATCTGCAAATTTCCGTGCTTTGTTTACGTTTTGACAAATTCATTTATGGGCTTTGCCTCGCATTTCATATGATTCTACTGTAGTAAGCAATATGCTATGATCAACAGAATGTCTAAAGGCTTTGGACATGAGGTATTGAAATGAGTCTCTTACCGCGCATAACCTTTTTGCGCTGTTGCCTTTTAAACTTTTGTGCCAGTGTAAAAATAAGGTACCACGATGTTTATACTTTTAGATCCAGCATTGGATTCTAAATAATTTCAATAAATATTTAATCCGTCTGCACTTGCCTCTGTTCGCGTGAGAGCTCCGTGCTACCGGAGCGTAGGGGTGCGGGGATGTAGGTATTTTCACCGTTACCGTCATGTCATCCCGCAATTACCTTTGCCGAAGTGGTGTGTCTTTGTTTATATCAAAAGGATACGTCTTTTGAAGCAAAATATTTATATCACATATAATTATAGCTACCAAAAAGTCTCGCAGACGGGACGCTGTCGTCAGATGTGAGGTTGTTAGGTTTCAAATGTTTTATTTTTATCTATTCCGCGTCTCTATTTCAAAATACAAATAAAACAGTGTATAAGGATTTTATTATATATATTCTCACTATACTAAAGCTCCACATATCGTTTGGAAATATCTATTAATACCTTACACTACATACCTCAGTCTTTTGATGAATTAGTATTTCCATAGAGTAAATGTTGTTCGCCACTCTACCAATGCCTTATATTTTCTAGGTAATGTACTTATTTCTCTTTTCTGCTTCACAAAATTTATTATTAGCATTGAATAACTGGTTCACAATTTTTAAAATGTATATCATAAACACATAACTAAAATACAATTAATATTTCATGATAAAATCTGAGATGGGCCGTTATTTTCAGATTTTCTTTTTGTCACGAGACTTTTTAGTCGCGGGGCGAGCGCACTACTCATTGTTACCCTTCAAAGATGTGAGATTTCCTTCAAATATTCCGTGTTTAGTTACAGTTCCATTTCTTACTTCGTGTTATTTTTGAGCACATAATGACACATGTTGGCACGCGCTGCGTTGCCCTATCTTTGGATATTTACGAGTGGATTTTTAGAAAGAGTTTGGAAAATAGAGAAGGATAGATCCTAATCTATTCCTCCCCATTTTCCATCCAGACCCAGATATCAGAGCTCATTTACATCCCATTCTGATGGGATTTGGATGGGTTCCGGCATATCTCACTCACTACCGAAACACGTGCGTACAATACAGAATAGGATAAACTTGGTAATGTAGAACATTTACATACACTCTGAGCACTGGGTAGTTTTCTGCGCGAGAGGGGTAACTTAACCAGTCGACTGCGTCCAGCCGCTGTAGGATTGCAGCGTCCACCCTTAGCTCAGCTTATATGTAGATATGGAGATATCTACATTGGATTCCAATGGATTGGATTCCATTGTATGGAAATCCAAAACAAAATTAAAGCAGTAAATCTGGATTTAAGCGCGAATAGACGGATGTTGTTCTTTATCATATTTTCACCATGTAGATGCCTGGGTATTGCGGTGGGTAGCGTTAAACTCTACAACACGAACGTTGAATATGATACGTGCGCCTCGGGCATTTGCGGTTACCACTCACAGTTCTGAATGCTCAATTGAATTGATTGAGTGACATCCTTCACATTCGACCTTTGTCGTTTGTCTGCTCAGTTAAACGACCATGTATGACGAATCTATTGAACTAGAAACTTGTGCTTTCGTAAGCGTAAGCGAAATAGTGTAAGCGGATTCATCTCAAACCACGTCTGAGTTAGCAGCAGCCTTCGCCGTAAGTGACAAAACGATAATGATTCATTTGTGTCAACGGGAAGGTGAAGAAGCTCTTAAAATGGGTACGGTTTGAGCTTAATGAAAGTCAGCTGAAAACACGTGTCGAAGCTCTTCTTACTTTTCTGAACCGGTACAAAAATTAAGAGATTCTGAATCGTATTATCTCTTGTTATGAAAACTGGATTCCCTGTGATAATCGTAAACTTTCGTCACAAATGGTTGAACTTAGGAGACATAGCCAAACAACGTCCCAAACTTTTCCATGATAACGCTTGCCCACACACTGCACGACAGACAGTCACCAAGTTATAGAAGCTTCGACTGGAAACTCTCCGTCACCCATAGTACTCGCCAAACCTTGCCCTACAGTTTTCCATTTTTTTTGGAATTTAGATAACTTTCTACAGGGAAAAAAATTCAACTCGGATGAGGCTGTGAAAAACGCCTTCAGAGAATTCATCGATTCCCGTCTCCAGGAGTTTTATAGCAGAGGCATCGATCAACTTCTTTTAAAATGGCAAAGTGCATTGATAATAGTAGACAATACTTCGATTTAATAAATATATAATTTTCATACAATAAAGTATTGAATTTTTACATATCCAATTTCGTAGGTCAGGAGCTAATAATAAAACTAACTTTTGTATTTATGATATTATTTGCAGTTAAAATCCGTGGATAAATATCTACAAAATTTGGCTTTGTATTTTATTCAATATTAATTTAAGGCATGTATTTAAACGTTCATCAAATTAATAACAATTTGCGCAGTTATATAACATAGATATATTGGTAGTAAAAATAATAGATTGGCAGCGAATCGTTATCAGCTTTCAATGTTTTTATTGTCAGTAGAATTTTACTACATATTTTAGGCAGCCATTAATTACCGACGACAGTTAAAAAAATAAAGTAGGTACTCTTTATTGCATACAAATGGTTATTACATGTGCACATATCTTTAAATGACTGAATACAATAGGCCAATAGGCGACCTCTTCCAAGCAACGTTGGGATAGAGAAAAATGAATGTCATATGCAAAACGATTTTGAATTTATGATGTACCTTCAGATTACGAGGATCAAGTATATTAAAAAAGGCATCTATTATGTTAATAAATACCTAAATGGTCCTTATTCTATAATTTGTCTAACAAGTAATGTGAATTAGTATGTAAATAATGACCTATTCAGTTTCAACTGCACTTCTTACAATCAATGAAAAGATGTAAAAAAAATCTCAATGAGCGGCAATTGTGATCAACAAAACAACCTATTTTTGAATAACTGATTAGCGTGTATGGGAAGTCTTACTGCATTTTGAAAGACATATTTCAACGACGACGACCATCTGAGGGTGGACTCCGATGATGAGCGTAAATAATTATGCACATTCCAATGGATGCGCATAATCAATATTTTGTATTAGTTTAATAATATGTAATTTTATTTCAGTTGTAATCATTTCATTTCATACTTCCCGAGAATTCATAACCATTGTATATGGCACTATTTCCAGGAAATCTCGGAAACAGAAACCTGGAAGAAACCCTAATTGGGGATTAGAACCTTTCTACAATATTAAGTTACTCATGGATCGTACTGTTACCATATCAAATCACGAACCACTACACCTTGTGTTTAATTAAAACACACACATTCAAACACAGATTGTTCTCTGTCGAACTTAATTAATATCTGAACTAAGAATTTCTTTGAATAAATTTCAATTTAATACTCGGTTGATTACATTTTTTGTTTGCTTACTTCAATTGAAACTGCACTAATTTTAATTAAAAGATAATTTAAGAAATAATAATGAAACAACAGATAATGAAATGGCTGGCTTTAGAATAACATCACGCCATCTCTTGCGTGGTCATGAAAGGCGGCTAAGGTAACAAAACCGCTACCACGAGGACCGGGGAACTATACCACATCTGAAAACACCTTAAAACGTCAACGTGGCGTTTCATACACAAGACGATGTGCATGAGAAGGCCCATGTCCAGCAGTAGACGATAGTAGGCTGTTTACGGAAACAAAATATAATATGCAATAGATAACGTTTTCAATTTGTTATTCTGTATTATGGGTAACTGGGTGAGGTGTGAGTGCGCCGGACACTCGGCAACTAGTTGCGGTCCGTGAGTAGGCGTCCGAGTGAACAAGCAACCTAATAGAGTTTATGTAACAAACTTCTCCCAAGTGGCCATGAGCTCGCTCCGCTCTTCGTACAATCCGCTCAAATTAAATTTAGGTTACGCTTAATTTTAATCGAGAATAAAGTTTTCTCTTGATTTCTTATTTGTTTGCTATCACTATAACAAAGAAAGAAATGGATTAGTGCCAGGTAACACTACACACTATTATTAACAATACTTAAACTATACACCTAACCTACTTAACTCAATAGTGTGTATTGCCACCTTTTTAACGGACCAGCATGTGCTACAGCAAAAACTGCACGCTGATTTTCAGTTGTAGCCGCTTGTAGTGACTCGTAAATTGTCCACATTAGACAATCCGCGAGTCACTGCAAGCGGCTACTGGCATGGCTTATTACATCATTACTATTTTTTTATGCACTTATAGTCATTGTTTATACATAGGTTACACTGAAAATTTCAAGAACTGGCAACTTATATAAACAATATTTAAAAAGTAATTACAATATTGAAAAATGGAACTCTTTAGCTGTAGAATAAGGTTTGTTTCATCTAACTGTCACTTATTTTTACATTGTGGCTCATTTTAAAAATTGCGTGTCTGCATTACGATGGATTGATATCGTAAAAAATTTCGCTGTATGATTTTCTACTATTTTAAATGTAATTTGAAAGCTCAGCAGAGCCTCGCTGAAACTGCTTCTAGCGATGAAGCACCAAGCAAGACGACAATTTATAGTTGGTTTGCAGAATTCAAGCGCGGTCGTGTCAATCTTAGTGTCAAATTTCGTGAAGGTCGCCCGTCTACCGCTGTCAACAATAAAAACATCGATGCTATGCGCCATATGATCGAAACAGATAGGCATGTGACCTAACATGCGATTCGGGCATCCTTAGGCATAGGCATGAGTCAGATATAATCAATCTTACATAAACATTTGGCTGTGCGAAAGTTGTGCTCGCGGTGGATCCCACACAATTTGACTGAGGCTCAAAAAATGGAATGGACTTGGTGCAATGCCATGCTTGCCAGATTCAACGAAGGAGCATCAAATTTGGTGTGGAACATAGTAACCGGTGACGAAACATGGATTTACAGCCACGACCCCGAAACAAAGCAGCCATCGACCACTTGGGTCTTTCAAAATGAGCCGAAAGTCGTTTATCTGTTTGGCCGTGAGAGCTGGCATTGTCATGGTGCAAGATTATGCGGCGTTTACGGAGTTCGTCAATAACTTCCGGCAAGAAAATCGTCGTGTATCAATCAGCATTCACGGTGTGACGATTCTCCAAAGCAACAGTAGGCACTTGTCTTAAGAAAAGAAGCGATCATCTGCTTCGCGGCACTTTGCACATGCGCCACTTTGGTGCAGAGACCAAATTATGTATACCGAATTAACCGAATTAAGTATACTAATCCCATCAACCTATGTCGCTCCTTAAACAGGTATTTTTTCCTTATTACCATCAGCCTATGTCTCTCCAATGCCACCACACGCCATCTTCGGCTCTTCTTATCCAGCCACCACAGCAACTTCTTCATGTTGTCGTCGGTCCAGGGAGCACTGCCTTTTCCGGGACGTGCCCACCATTCGAGGACTCGTAATGATACTTAGCGAAAAGTCTAAGATTAAGAAACTACACTAAGTAGAAATTCTGTTAAAGTAGTAGTCAAGAAGATCCTTCTTAAAAAATTAAACAACATTTTAGAATTTTGCTCAGTTTTCACGGGACATGATATTCAAAGAACTTTGCTGAATCATAACGTTTCGTTTAGTCATTCACGTGAATGTTTAATGCCTACTCTCGAATCATAATATCTCGACGACTTTAACGGATTTGCTATTCTACTTTTAAGTATTCTACTTTTAATCCAGAAGGATCTTTAAACACTATATCTTCATTCAGTGACTGACAGTTATGACAGGTACAATTAAGTGCAAAAACCTTCAACTGACTTTTTAAAAATAATATCTAATGTTTTTTTTACTTTTGATGGTATAACACAAGCGAGTGTCGTCATTAAGACAATCTTATAAGCTGATGGCAACAGTACACTTTCATGTACTATCACTATGCACGATTAACTATGTGATATAAAAAGAGCCGGCTGTTTTGTTTCTTCATTTTTAGATTCTAACCGACTTTGTCTGTATCGCTATTGTACTTTTACCCAAATTATTCGCCAAAAATTAGATAAGGCTCCTCTTAAAAAAGGTCCCATACCACTACGTTGATATACATAAACATTACCATTGACGTACATGTCTACCTGTTTAATTGCTTTTTGTCATAAACAACAATATTAAATAATGATAGCAACATAAAACATTCTCAAGAAAATATAATTACATCACTCGTGGGAATAAACCACTTTTCTCATTAAGGCAAGCAATGTAGCAAAAGTGGGTTATAACGGCGGGTTTATTTCGCAAATGTCGCCTTATTAGTCCGAAATAAAAAGAGATGCTGGCACTAGTGTCCGTCACGTCACAGAGCAACCGTATAATCCAAATTAGAATAAGTGGATAAAATATTATCGTAGTCAATTTATATAAAAAGTTGCTTGTACGATTAAGTAAAAGCATTCAAACAGATACAAATACAAGCTTCATTTATGTTTTATTCATGCAGTTCAGTACACTCATAAACGTGTAGATACCCGTTACAATGTGTAACAATTTGTTTGCAAGTCGGCTTCTAAATTCTCGTTAGTGGGAGAGCCTTTCGACAGCAGTCTCCGTTGAGTGGAAAGTTTGCTTACTTACTTACTGTAGGCAAGCGGTGCAAGTCACCCCCGATGAGACGGTCTTGCAACAATATTTCCTATTGTAATATCCAATTATAAATTAAGAGCTTCTAGATTATGTTTAGATTATCTAGATTATGATAAATTATGTTTCTAGATTGTATTTTTATATTTCATAACAGATTATATTTTTCTTCCCTTCTGATGCCTAATGAATGCCTTCTCCTAATGAAGGTTGGCGACCAGCATGGCTATTCTCATAATAAGGACTGGAATAAAGACTTCGTGCTCATCCCGAACTATTTGCTAAAATTTTCAAGCCGAGATATTCGTCTTCTGCAATCGTGTATCTTGCTTACCCTGTACAGTTCCATGAAATTATATTTGTCACTGCACATGATGATGTGATCATTAACGGAAATCACTTAACAAGATTCGATTCGCAAACGACTCTATCCTTCTAGCTGACACAATTGAAAGTTTGGAAAATACTCGTATAATGACTCGGGCGAAGCCGTCTATAGCAATAAAGTCTAATCATCGATGTCAAGAAGACTAAATTCATGTTAGTTGGAAGAATACAACTAAGTACCTGATATCTGTACAATAAAGGCTAATCACTCAAATGATCATATAAATAATTCTTTACTTATTTATTCATTGTGCAAGTATTTGATGTGTGCAAATGGCGTGTGCAACTTAACGCCCTACGGCATTCAAAACTAGTCAACCACCAGATTAAACGGAAAATAAAAAAAATATCTTGTTAATAAATGATCTTGTGAACTATCAAGCCGATCATAGTGCTGAAATCAAATATTGCATAGAACAAGCGCGCAGTGCATATGTGAAGATGGCTGAGATTTTGGAAAACGGTCTCTCAACGTCCATAGTAGGATTCGCTTAGTATAGTGTTACATATTCTCCGTCATTTGTACGGAGTAGAATCTTGAACCCGCACCCAGACTATGTACAAAAGATTACAGGCATTTAAAATGTGGGTGTAGAGAAGGATATTACGAATTTCGCGGGTGGATCAAGTGAGAGTCTAGACAGTTTTCAGAGACAGAATAAAGGGTTGGAACTATCAAAATAAGAATTTCTATTATTACATTGACTAATAACTTTATTCACTTATATGTGTACAACCCTGTACATTTTCGTATATCTAATGATTTTTATGAGTCACAATTTTTTATTTCTGGGAGAAAAGCATTTAGATTTTGCCCATTGGATTTTTGGATAGAAGAGGGACAGAGGAAATTGGAACCTCTGAACCAAATCTTCAAACGAGAATTCTTTTTTATGGAAAACTAAATTTTGTTACGAAATCTCTTTGTAAAGTAAATTTTATTAGTCTAAGAAAGGTCGCTCCTTTTATTTAAAAGAGTGTCGCAAAAGATACTGGTACAATCCACTTCCGTTTCTATTCTATATTTAATAATACTTATTATTCGTGACCTTCCATCGCCCAAAAGAGACATAAATGAAATGGAAAGTACATATACGAGTATTCTCCTTATGATAATATTTGTGTTATTATGGAAACAGTATTTATTTATATCTACTTATATGACAAATAAACGTCTTTTTATTACTTACTTCTGTGCCAGCTGAGCCGCTTTAAGGGAAGCGATGTACCGACACTTCTATAACATATTATTTTCCATCCATACATACTCCCGTTTTCGCGAGCAAAAGAATGTCACTTTTGCTCGCGAAAACGGGAGTCCATTCGTCTTCGAACAGTACTCTAGCTCCGAGCTCCAAACTAACGAGAAAATTGCTACAATCAGTATTCCTTAACTTTGTTCCCACAAGAAACAACTCAGACGTAATGTTCTATTTCGTACCTTTTCGTAAGTAATCACATTTGTTAGAAGTTCTATAATATTTGCTTTCCAATTTAAAATCGGTTAAGAACAAAAATAGCAATAGTTGCGAAGAAAGCGTCAACTAGTTATTGTAGCATTGTCGCCACCGACATGTATATTTACTTTACCTTCTGCAAGCAATACTCTCATTGAAACTCTGTGCAACTGCTACCCTCCTTCTTTCGAACAACGAAGTGCCTTTCTTTTGTCACAGGATCGCGCTCGAAATAGCAGCCACACTATCTCAAAGAAAACACAAAGTACTTTCATTCTGGGCGCGTGAAAATTAAATTACAAGATTTCTTAAGGTGAGTAAGTCCGCGTGAGCGCGGAAACCTTACAGTGAATTAACCCGAGTATTGTTTCTGTGTCCTTGGATAGCACTCGTATTCGGGATGCTGGAACTCAGAACATCTCAAGGTCTGCGCTCTTTAATATTCTACGTATAGAAATAGAATACAAAATGTTAAATGTAAATAATATTTTGCTTTTACAACGATATTATTATTTTTTATTAGTGTTGTGAAATAAAAACTTAACTTGCTGAATTAGTTAAATAATGATGGATGGGATTGTTTGTAATAAAATGAATGGCAAAAGTTTGTAATATTAATTTACAAGTCTGGCCAACGATGTCATTTACGAATAGCAGCTAAATACTAATATCAGCATGTTTTATAGGTCGGGGAGTAAGTCTTATCGTATTTTGTATGTATGAAGTTGTGATCCAATATCTTTGATTGAACTCTTTGTACCTGGCTGGTTATGATACCATTAAAAAGGTAACATTTATAAAAAAGAAATAAAAAAAATAAAAAATCATTCCCTGCCATTTTTCAATTGTTTTTCTGTCCAAGAAAATGAATGAATCTAACGAAGAAATTCGATACATTTTAAAGTTTATTACAAAAAATACTCGTTTGCGATTCTCTATTAAAACCGAACCATTTTTGAAAAGATTGATCACTGGTGATGAGAAGTGGATCACTTACGACAAGAAAGTGCGGAGCAGATCATGGTCTAAGTGTGGCCAAGCTCCATAGACTGTGGCGAAACCCAGATTATCACGCAATAAGGTGATGTTGTGTGTGTGGTAGGATTGGAAGAGCATCGTTCATTATGAGCTTTTACCGCCGGCCAAACCATCGATTCAGATCTCTACTGCCAACAGCTGATGAGACTAAAGCAAGAAATTGAGAAAAAATGCCCGGAATTGATCAACAGAAAGGGTCTTTCATCATGATAACGCCAGACCACACACATCTTTGGGCACTCAGCAAAAATTGAGAAAGCTTGGTTGGGAAGTGTTGATGCACCCACCATATAGCCCTGACCTTGTGCCCTCAGATTTCCACTTGTTTCGGTCTCTTCAGAATTCTTTAGGTAGTGTAAGGTTAACATCAAGAGAGGACTGTCAAAACTATTTGTCGCAATTTTTTGACCAAAAATCCCAAAGCTTCTACAGCAACGGGATCATGTCACTACCTACGACATGGCAGCAAGTTATAGAACAAAACGGCACATATGTATTATAAATAAATGTAATTAAATTTTTTAAAAAAATGTCTTGTATATAAAATTGTATATATAGAATTTGTATGTAAAATACGAAGAAACTTTTTCCCCGACCTTATATGTGCCAGCGGAGCACGCAACGCTGTTCTCATGGACTTTAGAGTATGTGTGAGAGTATGACTTTATAGGTTAGCTTGAATCCCATGGGAAGTTCATTGACCTGTATAAAAGGCACCTTAATTGTTATACCGACACGTAAGCTATAACTAGCCAAGTTTCATTTAACTCAGACCAGTGGTTTTCGAGTGATGCACATTCACACAGACAAACAGACAAAACTTATTGTTTTGGGCTATGCATTATTCACACTTTATACTGCAATAAGTTTTTCAGAAAATATTACATGTAAAAATATGACTTTGTTACGATTTTATGGCTATATCTATCTACATTGTTAATAAAAAGGGGTTATGAACTAATGCGAGAACACAAACTCGTCCCGCGTCATAATTAATTAGTCCAGTTCGAAACGAAGCGGTCCATTTGGGAGTAGCCGATGTCCACTGAATGAAACACGTGCATTGAATCCGTAGCTGGCTTTAGTTTCGTGACACGCGAGGAAAATGTTCTATTAGGTTCTCTAATTGAACTAAACAAGAACTTTAGTGTCCCTTGCGTGCTTTAGTCTCAGTGGCTGGAGATGAATTAAACTGTTTCTAATTCTTAAAATAAACACGCAACATACCTACACGTGAATTTATTTTGTGAATATCAGTGTCCGCAACCTCGTGCACGTAAACGTGAGAGTGAGTATGGTTAGTTTGATTCCTGTGGGAACTTTATAATTGATCTGTATAAAAAGTACCTTGAATGTTAAACCGACAATAAGTTATAACTATGCCAAGTTTCATTAAAATCCGTTCAATGATTCGTGTTGAGCGTTCAGACTGACAGGTAGACAGATGGACGGACAGACAAAACATCTCATATTAGACTGTAACTGTAAAAGAAAATATTATATGTATAGATGAACACAGTTTCTAAAGAGGGCCTCAAATTACTAAATGATTGCATCCTGCAGCCTGCTGCGCGTCCGACTGGTAGAGTTACGCTACTTACACAGAAGATAGTTGTTAATATGTTTCGCGAGTGGGTGATAGCTGCCAGGTTTCATTCCATCCTACCGAATATGATGAATAATGGCATAAGGGTACCCTATCATCCTATTTTCATCCCTACTTCCCATTCTATCCCGTTCAATCTCATCTCATACCGAATAGACAGAGATGTAGGAATCATTATTACATTAATCTGATTACATTATTTAATCCACATCAATTTCCAAATCTACTCATAAACCTCCAAAGTCAATTTGCCCATCCAAAGACGTGTCAACATTCGTCAATATTGATTGATATTAACATGTATCGAGAATATCAATGGGCGACAGTATGCGCTTACCGTCAGGTGGAGTGTTTGTTCATATGCCACCTTTCATGGGCTCAAAAACATAACATGTCTATAAATAACATATAAAAACACAAATTGCGCTACCTCCTTAACGAGTCTACTATTACGAAAGTAAATAGGCTGGCTACGTAACTATTCCGAAACCATAGATTAAGCTTTCTTAAAAAGATACAAAAGGACTTACCCTTTTGTATGTCTGGAAATAGTCTAGAAACCAAACGTGTCCTCGTAATTTCAGCGTATGTATTTGTTCCTTTTATCGACGAACGATTTTATTTCGTCTCACTGGGAGACATCCAAAAGCTCAGCATAGAATATAGGCTAAGTACTTTTTATCTCGATGGAAAGTTCCATCCATAAAAGTAGGACGAAACCACGGACAAAAGCTAGTTATTCATAAATATATAAAGGCTAGAGTAACGGTAACAGTTTACAGAGTACAATTCGTCAACGTAGACTGTTTTTATTTAGTACTTTATAATAGAATATATAGATATCTTTTTTTAAATATAGTATGGATGGCAGACAAGCGGTCGGGCCGCATGATGGTAAGTGGTCACCGCCGCCCATGGACACCTGCAACACCAGGGGGCTTTCGGGTTCGCTGCGACCTTGCAGAAATCTGTTGTCATATCAACACCTGAACTTGAATATTTGTTACGTCTTCACTACTAAATCGATTTCGACGAAATTTACTAAAGAGGTATCCTGAAATCCTGAGAAGTACAAATAGAATACTGATCCATACAATTCTTTTTATCCTTGAAAGTTGATTAGTTTTCTCCAGGAGGAGCCAATAACTTTTACAACAAAATTCAAACGGGAGAAGCCGGGTGCATTATCTGTTTTAAAATAAGACTTGTTAGTAAGCGTAAAATTGATTTACAAATAGGTAATCACCTACAAAAATTCTTTACATTACTAATGGATTCCAGAAGGATCGGGACTAAAAATAAACTATAAATATTTATAAATTCGATATTATAAATTCGAAAATTTGGATGTTTGTTACTCAACACGTCGAACGGCTGCACTGATATGGATTTTCGATGGCAAATACGTCGATTATAATCTGGATTAACACATTCATGTAGGTAAATCAACTAAGTCGCGGACAAAAGCTAATGTAAAATAAATGTGCAATCCACCATCTTATAGAGCCTAGCAACAAGAATAAAATAAATTGGCATTGCGGTATCTATGTGTAGGGAGCTTGTAACGTGCCACGCCCACCTTGTTTTGTAATTTAGTTAGACCTTTTATCCTCCGAGGGCGAGTGTGCAGCGTTGTGTACAAAATTAATCTAATAGGTTCATTTTCCCTCTTTAATTTTATTTAAAAATACAATCATTTTCGTAAAGGAACAAAGAATATCTGTTCCTAAAAATGTTTTACATTTTGTACAATTAGCCGGCCTTGTTGATTTTTCATAATGGGGTCTTTCGTTTTAGATGTATATGAGTAACTCTGTAGAGGATATTTTCATAGTATAATATTAATTACAATTTAATAAAAGAGACTACATGTCTGACTTTAGACTTAAAATAATAATATCTATATTTTACAAAGAAACTAATTGAAATTGATTGTTATTCGAGTAATAACTTGAAGACATAACATGCCAGGGTGATTACAAAATATACAATTTATTTTCTAATGAAATCAGTATAAACAAAGATTATGAAATGATTATAATAATAACATTAATAAAATATACCTTAAGAGTGTCGACCAACTAGGACACCATGGCTTGCCCTGCCTCTCAAGCACGGGCCGCTTCTCACGCCATTCCAGTCTTAACGACATCATACGTCGTTCTCTTGCCACCGTTAACCTACCGGCCTTACTAGAGCCGAAAGGTATCGTACGTGACGATGGCAAGAGACCTGATGGGATGTCACTGGTGCCGTGTAGAATGGGTCGATCTGTAGTGTGAGATGCGACCTGCGTCGACACGCTGGCCCCATCTCACCTCCATGGAACCTGCATGAACACAGGCGCAGCGGCAGAAGAGGCAGAGACTGGCCACGTTACCCCTCTCTCACAGAAGACTACCTCGAAATGTACTGCATTTCCCACTTTATCGTATTTCCCCAATGTACGTACGTGTTTCGGTAGTGAGTGAGATATGCCAGAGCCCATTCCCATCCCATCCTATACCTCCCATTTTCTCAATCCATTTCTTAATCTGCAACGGTAGGGGCATGCCAACGTTTGTCCGTCTGGACTAATGTTGGCATGTATCACGGATGTCTATGAGCGACAGTATCCACTTACCATCAGGTGGACTGTATGCTCGTCTGCCGCCTTTTTTCTGTAATGCTCATTATATAGGCATATATTGAGCACCTTGTGTAATAATGGACTGAACTTGTTATTTATATTATTATCATAGTTATAGGTATTTTATATTTTAAGTTCCGGAACTTTCTGGACTATGAAAACCAAATACGTGTAGCCTCTTTAGTCGGCTCGTGACCGCGGTTGATGCAATCCAACCGAAATGTTAAGTAAAATAAATAAGGTAAACATTTACGTTAAGACCCGTTTAAATAGATAAATACTTGGGAAAAAAAATTCAAATGTTACGAGTAAATTGCTTAATAATACTTAATAATTTAGTTTTAAATAGTCTTTATTAAGTTGATTTTATTTGTACCTATTAGTTTAATTATATCATAATTCAAAATATCCTGTTCAAACAAAAAGTACTTACTGACTAGTGACTTTCTCATAAAAAATACTCACTGTCTACTGTCATCAGCACAGTTGTCACGTATGAAAGCCATCGCACATGTCGTGGCTGCCGGTTTATTTCATGGTTGTTAAGTCCCGCCGAGTAAGCTACTATATTTGGGGTTAATCTTCACATTACCTACGTGACCATGTGCTAGTCTCTTTCTCTTTCTATTCTTATATATAATTTGAACGTGTTCACAATATTAATATAACAATCTCAGTTTGAATAAAAATAACTACGAAGTACGAAAATAGTAAGCGCCCTGAATCATTAATATAAAGATATTTATATATTCAGCTCTTGAATCCGTTAATAAGGATGAACGAAAGTTAAGAGTCCCTTTCGTAAAACATTTCACCATCAAAATACTTCCGACTTTTGGTCCTCCTCAAATCCCTTAAAATCTCTTGCGACAGACCCCTGAGAGTTACAGTTCTTACAAAAAATATAACAGAAGAGGCTTTTAAAACAATGCCTTCATCGAAATAAAATATTTTTATACGAGTGAGTATTCTGTTAGTAAATCTGTTATCTGTTATCCCAGTTGACGATAAATTTTGGACATGAAATATTTTGCTTCATAGATTCCATATAGCTGTTGTATCTGTTATTTATTTAAAAACTTATCTCTCAGTAATTGCTAAGCGAAAAACACTACAAATAACATACATCTGGAGGTATTGTAAACTCTTCACGATAATTTATAGAGAACTTTAAATTAAGAGAATGCAGTAAATGTGCAGAAAATTACACCTTAATGCGCCTTAGGTACGTTCATAGCGACAACATAACAAATTTAAATACTGTTTGAGAAGTACATTTTCACGCTTATAAAAGCGATATGATGATTCTAAAGATATTTTAATACGATGATGATTTTTGCACTTGAATTTATGAACGTCTACATAAAGTAAATCATGAAACAAATAACTTTAGCGTGCTGTCAAAGGAAGTGAATTGCGTCTCTAAAATGTACGCTATAAGAATCTTAAGTCTTGTAAGAGTATGTATGCAGCAAAAAAATTATCAAGTATAAAGACTTGAACATGACTTTTTATTGATGTAAATGTGGCCGTACATATAAATACGCCATTATATCCATTGTAACATGTTTTGTGGCCTTTGTAGCTTCCAAGGTACTCACAGATAGACTGACGTCTTTTAGTAACTTCGGGATGTTCTTACCTTCAGATGTTACATTTGCATAGACAACCCACTCGTCTACACGTCACAATGAGATGTAAGGTGACTCAGTTTAAAGTAAGATTTTGGTTAGTTGTTTACGTCATTAGGCATTTGATTTTAACCTGTGCTCACTTTTTGATCCTGTTTTCGCTATAGAAGAAATTTAAAAATGATTTCTTAAGTAATCAACTACTTGATTTTCTATTTATGGTAATTATACAAATATATATATATATATATATATATATATATATATATATATATATATATATATATATATATATTGATAACTCACCTTTTAAGTGATTTAAAATGGTTTTGTATTTTAACAGATAAATAAAAAGCTCAGAAGCGATGGCAAAGTGGGCAAGTGGGGTCAAACGCTGAGCGTTTAATCGGAAGAGAGTTCCGCTTGATTTGTGGTTTTTAAACTGCGCAAACAAGAGCAACTGTGTGACCGCTTGTGTCCCTTCGCCGCCCCCTCCATCCCCCTCGCGCCCACATACACCTGCCCTCTTACTCGGATTGCTGTGCTTTGTTACCTGTCCGGCTCTTAGTAACTAAAACCCTAAATCGCCGTGTCACAAACAACCGCGGCACAACTTGAACGTAGAATTTTAAAAAAAGCAATTTAAAATAACAAAGATACTAAAAGGTAAGCTTATAAAACAATGTGAACAAGTAATTTTATATGTTTTATTTTTCAATTACCTTTAGATAACTTGTAAATGATACGTGAATTAAATACCTTAATACCCTTTATACATGTTAATACATGCGTGTATAATGTATGTTGTTTTGATAAAACTGTGCTATGGTTATGTCTAGACGTTATCGCCATCCATAAATGTAGGAAAGGGAGTATAAAATGATTGCAAATTGTGCAATCCATGTAGCCAATTAAGTACCAGCCGCAATCCCATTGTTCCAGTGATTTATACCGGTCCGGTAACCACTCGTGTGAACTGAAGCCGTGGGCTTTCGAGTGTAGTACGATCTCTTTATTCTGTAGCTTCACTCCAGGGCGCGGGTCGGCTCAAACAAAGGGGTACTGTGTGATGCCGGTACGCACTCTGATGATACTCAAATTAAAATAAAGTATAGTGTGCTCTCTTATCTTTGGCTAAAAATTTAAATGCCCATATCGATGTTGAGGTATAATACGAGTACTGCTTTTTGCTTATACGAGTAGTGCGTATCCACGTAGCGGCTGCTACGAAATGACTGCTACGAAATCGTAATTTCGTAGTCACGTAGCAGATAAAAAGTGTAAGCATTTAGTAGGTTCGACAATGTATTAGTTTTCTCTTTGATATGTAGTTTTTACACATTATTATTATGCTTATTAAGAACTTTGTCGTACCCGCATATTTTCTCCATTTCTTTAATATACCCCTATAAGACATCACGACTGTTTAAAAAACACTCACAACGCATTGTAAAACTTATTCGTTGCCATGACACTTTGTGCGTGAATATCAAGTAACAACAAGAATTGCGGTTTGTAGCTGTTTATACAATAGTAGCCTTGACTCGAAATTTTGCATTATGATTGTTTTTATTTTGTCAGAACATTTTGTGGATATTATTCGTTCAATCTTCTGAGATTTAAAACCTAATGTATGCACTGTTTACTAAATAATGCTTAGTTAGTTCCAGTTTAGTTCATTCGGGGTATATTTGATCTTAGAAAAGATCTCAATCTTTTCTAAACCATTAGAAAAACATACACAATGTTAAGCAAGAAATGTAATCCTTGCCTAAAGGCACAACATAGCTGTAAGTTTGAACATAGTGATAAGTCGTAAAATTAACATTATTCAAAGAATGGCCGCCAATTAGGTTAGCGGCGCATTGTCTGTGCGGGTCGGGCGCTTCGGCCACTTCACGCCTTCATTTACATAAATATCAGTCCAATTCAGTCAGTACAACTGCCGACAAACTAGACGCGAGCCAAGCATAATTGTTTCCTCGATTGCAATCCGCTCTCGTCTGCATAATGCAACAACGAAACCTCGGCGATAAATGTCGCAACTCGTAACAATCCGAATATTGCTCACAACACACAACTATGAACGTCCTTATAGCAAAATTTTAATAGTATAAGCAAAAATGTATACCTACAGTAAAAGCTCAGTTATTAATGATCACCTAATGAACAAGCTCGTTACAAATAATAATGACGTCAGCTTGGCTGCGTAATGCTTTTACAAATATTATACGAATGAATGAATTTGTTAGACTTCTTTCAGTATAATCAATTCAAAAATGGAAAGGATCTTAGCAGTCTGTTGTTTGGATAGCATTACTTTCTTAAAAATTTACATAAAGTAAGATTTGGAGCCAACTAGGTTGCGAGCACAAAGAATGAGTCGCTGCCGTCGCGTCATTTAAATTCACTGCGTCGACTTATTGTATCTTATTTTATCTTAAGTATCATCATACAATGCTTTTTATTACGTCTTGGCCTTTGAGCTTTCGAAAAATTAGATAAAACGTAGACGTAGAAAGATAAAACGTAGACGCATAAAAATATAAACGTATTTACGGGTATTTTTCCAGAATTATGACTTAAAATACTTGATCGATATTATCGGCCTATAATGTCCCACTGCATGACACACACCGACGATTCTGGGTCGTAATCCAGCACCATAAGAATAATTATTCTTATACCACCACGCAGCGGATCGGTTGATTGATATTACACATGCCCCAATTTTTCTCGTCTCTATGATTTCCTTTCCACACTTACCTTCATACGAGTTTTTTCATGATTTTTCCTTCCCCCTAGAACTGACGGTAATTGAAAAAAATCTCACTTAATATACGGGCCCGCGTTCACGACCTTATAAATGTAAATCGAGAAAAAATACAGTTAGGCTATCAGTGTTCTTGATAATACTTAATTACTTCAATTTCTTTTATTGTGAATAATCTAATTATTTTTTTGGTAAAACCATTAGTTGATGCTTTATTATTGTTATTTTTTTAAGATTTATAATAAATATTTGTATTTAGTTTCATTATTATCAATATCATATCAGGATATCAAGGAAATTTTCTATAGGTATTAAATAACATAGTTGTTATGTATCATTCGTATTAACTTGAAGAAAGGTGCACTGACGGCTTGGAGAAAGTCGCCGGTTGTGGATGAATGAGAGGGAGATGGATGAGACTGTGAGTGGTGATGGTCCTTAGAAGATGATTAGAAGTCCTTTCCTTAGAAGATCCAACAGCGGAGAGGCACAGGCGTGGTATGGTATAGTATTATACATAAGCGACCGTTACTAATTTATTATTGAAAGAGAAAGGTTTGAGCATATTCTTTACTAAGCCTGTGATAATCAAAAGTTAGTGATTTATGAAATACTTTGGAAAATCATCTACACTTATTCTACCTTATTTGTATCTGCGTTACAAATACAGAACGCACAGATATCAAAGTAAAATGTAAGTAACACAAGGTTGCCTATAGCGAAGTCTCATTAAGTGACGAAGCGATTGATAAAGTAGGTATACTAAGGTGTACACAAAAGTGTCCATTTTGAGGAGCATTCTTTATTCAAGGCGGTAATTTATCATTCAGACGGAATAAGTAGTGCGTTGCAAAAGCCTTCATCTATTTTTAAATAAATTTGTTTAGAGTTCTGAGTTATACAAATTACATGTTTTTATAGAAACACCTACGCTCTACTTACACAATAAAACCATACAATCAATAATAAAAGTAAGTATTTTAATTTATCGGAAACTGATTAAAATTCAAAATATTTCTATGATACATTTTTGCTTTCAATTAAATAGAATTCAATTGAAGCAAATAATTCGCTGTAGCTTTTTAAATTAAATGAATGAGTTTTTTGGGATAGATTTTTTTTATTATCAGAACCTATCCCGTAAAACCGTCGAGCTAAAAATAATTAACTATTCAACAACAGACAAATACAAATTAAATATGAATAATGATAATGTAGAATAAACATTTGAAATAATGTTTGTAAAATTAGAAACAGTATTTCTCACTAGAATTCAGAAACAAGTTTCGTACTGTTTAACAAAGTTATGATTAATTATGGCCACTCGGTCAAAGGCACGAGACCTATAAATAAATCTTCTTAATCACGCTCAGTAATTTTTCATCTGCGTTTATTTATATCTAAATTAAAATTAAAAGTATGAAAATAAACAAATGGAGATTGGAATAATTTTAATTAAAATACCTATATTATAAATTATACATTAATATCTTTCTCACTCACTCATTTCTCTTTCTCTTCCCATATACGAGTATATTTATTTATTTATACTTTATTGTAAAAAGTCATAAAAGGCGGACTTAATACTTAGAAGCATTATGTCTCAGTCAATCTTCTAAGCTGTAAGTATATATAGGACAGCATCGGTCTGTTTGCTAACGCTAATTTGGAGATCTAAAATTACGTCGTCGAAAGATTACCGATTTGACAGTTCATGAACTTACGACAAAAATATTTTCATCGTTAATACACAGTCTCAAAACAAATTTCACGCCAAAATGACAGTTATGCAATTTTAAACTAAACGTAATTGTCTGGAGCCCTAAATATTCTTTAATAACTAAGAAAACTGTTACAATGTTACGTTGTGTGTCACTTTTTGTTTTTTTAAAGATAATGATGTAGTTCAAGATACTGACTACCGACACCGGATATCTGTATCGTAATCTGAGTAAATTTTTGAAAGTATATAAATTTACAAATTCGTTTACTTTGTATTAAGCTTCGATTCGATATTATTCTAATATTAAGCTATGACAGAACCAGTAGGGTAATTTAAGATTAAGATGCTTAATTAAGATTTTTGAAAATTGTATAACGCTCATTAAATCATTGCATTTTTTTATATATTATCAGTAAAGAATCACTGGTATCACTGGCCGAACTATCGTCACCCCAACCTGCACTAGCGCCGCCATTTTGTGGTTGCAAAACTCGTCCGTCGTTCGTACTCATGCGCACAGACTACGTTCCGCCAGTATTTGCTGTTGTGTGGTGTTTTTTTTTGTGGCCCGGCTATATTCTGTTTGTTGTTCTTGCATAGTACGTTAACCTTGGCACGAAATTGGATTCTGATTCTGCTTTGTACTTTGGACGTGTTGTTTTAGTTCATAAAAATGTCGATACGTGGACAAATAATAATTAAATTACAAGACTATTTCGAGCGTGAGTCGCAAAATAGCGGACCTTTCGTGCCTGTCTCCCAAGTACAAGAGCTCGTTTCTCAGGTGCTTGGAATCAGTATAAAAACACTTTTAAAGATTAAGAAAGAAAAATTCTGCTCATCTGGAAGTGAGTATAATGTGTTTACGAACATCAAAGAAAAAGGGAAGAACAAAGGAAGTGATGGATTCTAACACTTGGATTCTTCTAAGCATTCAGAAATGCCGTTTTGAAAAAAAATAATTTAAACTAACTGAAACTTTAAAAATCTATGAATATTTTTCTTCAATTGGCTTTCCAAAATTGGCTATATATCAGTTATAGTTTCAACACTGAGCGACGACCGATGCGATGTGCAAGGTCACAGGTTCAAATAGTGATCGCATGTAAATGTTTGCATATTTGCTGCATAAAATTACATATATACATGCAAAACTGTAAACCTTCAATTTACTACTTAAATAGGTATTTTGCATCGAAAATGTCTTTCTTTTATAACGTTATTCACGATACTTACGTATAACTTAACCTTTCTTCAGGGCATTCCCATTTTGATCAAAGTGCGTTAGGGCAGGGCGCGCCGCCCTACGAGCCGCCACCTTCATTCATGTAAACCGGGGCTTTAACAGATAGGGAGCGCCAACTGTCTACGAAATATACGTATAAATATTTAAATGTTTTTTCCTTCTACTAAAAAGGCACCGTTTATCTGAGATACTTGTTAACATATTGTAACAATTATGCAATAAACATAGTAATAAATATAATAGTTTTTGTCTGTTTATCCTAAGCTAAAATTCATCGATTCTTGGGAAGACAAATAACGATTAAAGATGAAGAAGTACAACAATTAATAACATCTTCTGGCAAGTTTTGCAAAAGTTATGTTAAACTCCGCTTGATAACTGGCTGATATTTATGGTATTTATGGTAGAATGAATTTAGAGCAAGCAATATATTTTTGTATACTTTTACATTACCTAGTTCTAAATATCTCAATTTATTGATGAAAAGCCGACAGAAATATGACACTATCATCTATCAGGAAAAGTAAATATTCTCATTTTATTAATAACCTTGCCTTTTGAAGAAAAATGTTGTTCAAATTTCATTTTAATATGGCTCAAATTTCCCAGGGTCCCTTTCTTTAAATAATGTTGTAAATAAAAATGGTTATCGAAGGGTACGATGTGTGGTGAGTAGGAAGGATGTATTAGAACCTCCGAAGCAATTAAGTACTTAGAATATTTTTTTAAGAAACAACATTAATACGCTTAATAGATTTATTTAAACATAACAGAAGGTACATTACAGTTTTAAAAACCAATGCATACATACTTTATAACGGTTTCTCTAAGAATATCACAGTATACCTGCTTAGAATCCGCTCAGACGCCAGTGTCGTAATTCATAATGGAAACTATAATACACAATAAAGTTAATTAATAATTATTTCTATCAATTTGTTCCTATTTTATTACCAAAAAGAAAAATAATTTCAGGTACCATTAATACAAATACGGATTCAACGCAAAGAGAGGATTCTCTACAATGCCGTTGTTTTTAGACTCATAATGTCCTACGAAGCTCATTACACCACCAACTCGTCCCGACTCACTGTATGTAATGTTAGTGACTGGGCTAGTTTATACGTCCAGAAGCTAATACAGCTTCTATTGGTTTTGTACCGCAGCTTTGTCAACCGATCTCATATTCGACAAACACGACTTCCACCATGAACACATTAATGTCTGCCTGTACAATGATCGAAGTAAGCAAGAATAGTGCCGTACGTATGAAGATGCTTTATAAAGAGATATCAAGCCTTTAAATAAGATGTCGCCACTCTCTTGATAATAAAAGAAAGAAAGATAGAAATAAAGAAAGCAGACTAATGAAAGAACGAAATAAGACTCAACCCCGCCCATGAATATATATATTTTTTTAAAGAAATTCATTAACATTTTTGTCTATAATGCTGTAGTTTTATCGCGTTTTAATGTAATTTCCGTACGCTCGTACTAAGTTACAGTATAGTATAGAATACTGTATTGGATGACAAAAACATGTTTTCAGCATCTCCAGAGATCTTTCTGCTGCATTGCGACATGGGATTTTTCAAGAGAGTTGTGAATAGGTATTTCCAGGGTGCTGTGAATATGTATACCATTACAACTGTGATTCTCCTGGTATTATAGACGTTCATAGGGGGCTGTAACCACTTAACTTCAGGTGGGTCACCTGCAAATAATTAACAAGCATTTTTTTTTAAATTCTCGAATTGATGTAGCACGGTCGTTCATCTACAAATAACACCACACTCAATGGTTCGCCCTAGAATTGTCTACGTCGAGGGATCAGAGACATGCATAAATTTTGTTATACCTACATGAATGTTTTGTTTTTAAACATATATTTGTACAATCGGAAATCGAAACCCAGTCCTTTTGTAGAGCAGGAAGGGACCCATTTGGACTAATTCGTCATCAAAACTATAAGAGTTTGTGTTAATGTTGTTGGCTTCAACGAGGAAACCATATAAGAACTCTTCTCGACATTTGATTTTTATTAGAAATAAATGTATTGGACATCATTAAGCGTATCAACTTTAATCTGTATTCAAGTACCGAAATATTGAAATTAATATATTTCAATATCAATAAACTCAATGACGACAGACGCCACAGATCCTATTATATTTCTTTTCATAAAATGCCCAGAGAGGAATATATATATTTAGAATTTATACGTTTCAAAACATACTTGTAAAAGTCAATTATATTTCAATCATGACGTCAGATTAGGTCAGATGACTGTACCTCTGTCAGCTATTTAAAAAGTCCTGGATTCGATTCCCGGTCGGACATTCATTTGTTTAAGGACTAACGTTTGTTCGAGTCTGAGTAGTGTAGTGGCCTTTGTATGTGTCTCTGGACCCACGACACCGGGAATCCTAGTATGAGCCACACTCAATTATTTAAAAGAAATTACAGAAGCTGTAACCAGCTCTTTTTTCGTCCACTGTTGGTCATGGGCCTCCACATGCACATTGTCTCATGCATGAGTAGTGTATCGCCTTAAAACGGCACGCTCACCAAGCGGGTTGGCAAGTCCACTTTTTAGAGGTGGTGTCGTTCCCCAGACATTGTGGGAGCGGCTTCGTTATTCCTTAGTCACCTTTTATGACACCCAAGGGACGAGATCTATTCTAAAGCTGGCCGACACCACACAGCCATCACAGTACGAGTATATTGCACTCCATACTATAGCGCCATTTTCATTAATGAAGATTGTTAAAACCGCAGTTTTCGCGTTAAGTTACTATTTATAACATCGGTTACAAAACAATTTATAATATTTTTTCTACAAACTAATCTCAATTATGAGTTCTTAATTACGGCATTGTTGTTTGCAACTTTGGCGTGAACCACGGCTTCCGTGACTGCTCGGTACATTAAAGCACCTTTTAACTGGTACCTATACATAGTCACTCAGTTTACATTTTAATGAATAAATTGCCCTGGATGCTAAAGATAGTAAAATATTAGTAGTCTATTTTTTAACAGGTAAGTGGCATGCAAACAGGTCATGTGTCGGTAAATGGTTACCGACACATATCCGCAATAAAACAATTACTTTAGAGTTTAATTCGATCAAATGAAACGTCCTTTCTTCATAAAATGTCTAGACAAGGTTTAAAAGGTAAGATGTAGTAATTACTCAGTATATTTTTTAAAAGGACATTGAGTAACTTTTAAAGGATACTCAGAGCCATGAAAATGTGAACGACTGGTTTTTGTATTCCAATTACTAAATGAGGTCCACAGCCGCTGGGGCACTCAACCTTCTTTCCACACTACTCGTTACCACTTTTTTACAAAAGACTATTATCCTATTTCCCCAATGTACATACATGTTACAGTAGTGAGTGAGATATACCAGAGCCCATTCCCATCCCATCCTATCCCACACCAAATCATTTTCCCAACCCTTTCACCATATCCATTCCTAACTCCCAGAGGTAGGCTGCGTATCCAGGGGCGTACCAATGATTGTCATTCTGGACTGATGTCACATACGTAGGTCGTGAGCTGCCTTCTTTCTATATAAAAAAACGATCTTGATTTTGTTTGATTTCAAGATAACAACTTATTTACCACACACGATTTAATAAACGATGTCTCAATGTTACATTATTTTATAATACCAATAAAATGATTGTGTCCACTGAATCTAGGAACCCTTAACTAATAAAAAATATCGATTATTATAAAATTTGTTGAATTTTAAAATAATTGTTAAATTTTTGTTAAAAATGTTTGAAGGGAACAATTTTACAAGAAACTGTGTTGAAATAAATCATTGTGAAAAGTTTGTCAAGTATTGTACAAATATGAGTATCTTAATATGCAGTATGCAGTATAGGGATGCGGTTAGGGCTTCCAATCCCGGTATTGCGGGATCTCGGTATTCCGAGATCTCGAATCATTTTCCAGTCCCGCGTAAAGCGGGATTACGAGTGCGAGATCCCGCGGGATTTGCGGGACTACAGGCAAGCGTACACATGACTATTCTTAAGCGCGATCGCTCGCGCACTTGTTTTAACGACATAATCAAAAAGGTTCGAAAAGTTATAGGTATGTTCAAAAGCTCACCAACATAAAAATTACTTTATTCAAGAATACGGCAAGAAAGAATTCGGGAGGAAAATTGAGTTAGAAAGAAATTAAAGAGTTTGTCATGAGGATGCAATTCAGTGTTTCAAGTTCAGGACAAGATGACGACAAAGATTCATGTACCTCTTACTCTTTTAGCTGGAGAAGCTGTTGGAATTGGAACAAATAACAGCAATGAAGTTGTTTCGTCGTCAGAACTTACATTGCAGCAGGAGCTGGAGTTAACTATATCGTCAGCATCTAATATAGTTTGCCCATCACCATCTAGAGCTAATTCACTGGAGTGTATTATAAAACAAGAAATGACCCTTTATGAGTCTGGGGGTTCAATGGGGAAATATCTTACATTTACATATAATGCTTTAAATGGGATACCATACCACCTACAAGTGTGGAAGCCGAGAGAGCTTTTTCTTCTGCTGGCTATATTGATTCTAAGATACGTAGTAGTTTGGCGGATGACACTCTAGATACGCTGTTTTCTTCGCAAATATTTTCAATCACATGTTCCTGATGATAGTAACTGAGTTTTTGATTGATCCCTTCTATTAGATTATATTAATTTGATTTGATCTCTATAAGCTACCTACATGTTAACTTGATCTCATAATAATTGTGAAAATAAAATAAAAGTAAATTTGTTACAATTATTTCATTGTTTAATTTAACTTAGATAAATATTAGTTTTTATACGCGGGATCCCACAAATACCGAGATCCCGCGGGACTGAAATTTTTCAGTTCCGCAAATATCAAGATTGAAGATAGGCCGCGGGATTAGAAGCCCTAGATGCTGTAAACCCAACTAGATGTTATCACCCTCTTACCTAGCTTTCTTGGCTAACCCTATAACAAGCAACTACCTGTTTCATAATGAAGGTTGAGACAATCTGAACCAACATTCATACGAGACCACGACGTCATATCTCATGTCTCTGATTGGACTAATTCCAAATGTCGGAAACATATTTTCAGTCTTATGAGATTATGGATGACAGAGGCGCCGATAAGGAATTTAGCATCTAGTCGACCTTAATACATGTCTGTTACATATTCAATAAAATAACAAACGATCAATTCTTTCATACATTCCGAACTGGCGTGTTTACAAACAACATGGCTTTGGCACGAAAGCTCTGGCTTTCGTGACAGCTACGAGTATAATTGAATTGAACCGATATATACTGGATTTACTGCGAGATACGGAGCAGTTATCTGGCTAAGTAGCGGCTCTCTGTCAATCTCTTTGTGTGCACTAATCTCGGAAACAATATTTATAAGTTTAATTAACACGAGTCATAACATTGATATTAATTTCGGAAGGTTTAAGTATAGGTAATTTAACCGACAGCTCTTGTTTTCGAAAGCCTCAGCATCTAACATGCTTTTGCCGAATGTTTAAAAAAATCAAATTCATAACAACTCACTCATAATTTATAATGAAACATTTCGTTAAAATACAATTTGTATTTAGAGGTTGGTAATTAAAAAAGCACCAAATGGATACGTCATCTGGAGACTAATACCCACATAATGTTTGTGTAGAAATGTCGCAACAACTTAATACGCTTTTAATGATTTAATTGAAGTTCTCTAGGGCGCTTGCAAATTATTTTCAAATAAAAACCACGAAGACTCCTAAAATAACTACCTCAAGTATAGTAATCAACACTCATTTCAAATTTTTACGGATATAATAAAAGGGAACTAATCATCGTTTAACGTTCTCTTTACTTTTCTGATTATCGTTCACAAAGTTTATGTTGTTTGTAATGTGTTGAAAAAAGGTTTCATTCAGTCTGATATTCGACTGATCGAATATTAAAGCATAAGTAGGCATTGGGATTCAGGTTAGGCTCGTGTAGATTCAGCGCTCGACTGAGGATAATTTAATTCCTCCATTCATGGAGGTGCGAATTTGCGAGTGCGTATCGGAGGGCGCGCCGCCCCCCGCCGCATGCCCCCCGCACGGTGCCCTCGCACCCCTCGATGACGTCAACGGCCCACCGCGCGCCACCCGATTATAAATAGCCATGCCGATAGCACGCCACAGGTTTCGGCCCTTTTACTTCCCAGTATTTTTTTAGAAAGGAAGTCTAAAATGCTTCGAATTAATTAAGTACATTTCTAAAAATTAAGCATTCAATTGTTTCAATCTAGATTTCATTTGACCTTGTCGAGTCCGGCGCTACGTTGACATTTATACACTCAATGTACAGTTTCAATGTTTTCTCTCATATAAAAATTTCTGTAAATAGTTTTGTCTTAATAACTTTATAAATAAGGTAGTTAAACATAGAAGCAAAATAACTGGGTAAAATTAAACAAACTTGTTATCTATAAAGTATAGGTACAGTAATGCCAAAAACACAAATATGCTGAGTTAGAAACGTAAGAAAATAAGCTAAAGTTGGAAAATTAACTTCCTTCCTTTAGGTAGTTTCGCAAATAGTCTTGGCTACTTGTTTCGATTCGCAATTCGCGAAGAGCTCCTGGAATTTTCAACGAGGTCCGAACTCAGCAAAGAACTCTTACAACAGTAGCCTCCACTCAAATCTTACTTCGATAAGTTGAAATAAAACCTAATTAAAAATTTTAAATCCCTAAACACAGATTTGCTAAATTTTATACCGTGTTGTATTCCCTTTCTCTAAAAAACTCTGAGCACGTCGGAACTGCTTTCATTATTACATTATATATGTAATGTTATGATAAATATCTGTTTCTGTATGTATGTATGTCGAAATAAATGTAGTTCAACAAAAGTCTTCAAAATAATGATTGCATGAAATTCTAGAGATCTATTTTATTTGTTACATTTTAAAGGATGGAATATGAGCGTAGGAGAGACTAGCATGAAATAGAAATAGATATTATTTCTATTCGAGATTTTTCAATTGTTAATTAATTTTATATTACATTTTTATTGTTTTTTTTTTTTGGATTTTATCTCAAACATTCTCCATAATTTCCAATCATCGAAATCTCCAGTGTAACTGTAGCACATTCCTTTCTAGCCTGTGTATTTGTCCTCGCCGCTTGCTCTTGCGATCCGCTCGCAAAAAATCGCGCGCCGCGTGCCGTTCAAGAGCGCAGTACATAACTGCTGTACTGCAAGGGCATGACCAGACCCTTATTATTAATAGTTGTTGTCATAATTAACTTTTCGTCATAAATGACAAGCCCATACACAAACTGTTAACAGCAAGCTCTTTTTTAAAGTTCGATCCTGAAATCATAACATGTTTATTCTTTTATTTTACCAATTTGGTGTAAATGACCTAAATGTTACCAGTGTACAGACTGACGTCAAACCGTGCTGCTTCTTCCCGGGTAGTTGAGATTGATTTGCTTCTACCATCTCTGACAATCGAGCGGATCATTATCGGCAATTATTATCCACCTTCGTCTCTGCTCTTACACGGCTCTCATTTTGAACATCAATTTTCAGTTTGCGGAAACAAGTAAACAGCATTATGCCACGGCGGAAAAAATCCCTTGCATACCCATACGTACACGAATACTTTCCGTCACGACATTTTAATTTGTCCATATTGAAGATTAATGCAAATTTAAAAACAACTAAAGCCTAACAATCGAATAACGAAATGAAAAGTATATTATAGTATTATAAAGTGAATTAATAATTAACGTAAGTATAAGGCTAATACGTAAACTAGTTACAATTTTACATGTTGTCTTTCTCTCTTCTGAAAATGTTTAGAACGAATATGTTTGAAACATAAAGTAGCAGGAATAAAACCGGGATATCTTGTCCTTGACACAGAAACCTTGGCATATGGGTGACTAAAGCGTGGGAGTCTTCTTTCGAAATAAAAATGGAAACCGAATTCACTCTTGCGTTTAATAAAGCGAGAAAGGTATTCTGCAATAGAAAACGAACATCAAATTCGCTATCTAAAGTTCCTGATAATTATGAAAGTCTGGTCCATGAAATATCCCTAGGCTTAGGGATCTAGGGATAAAACCAGTCAGAGGTTAAAAACCAGTTAAGTTGAACAGTTGCAAAAGTACAAATTTCATTATGAAAAATCAAAAGTATAGGGTTACGATTGACATAAAAATAATGTAAAAAACCGCCAAGTTCTTTCTTAGCAATAAAAATATGAAAATTGTGGTCTACGATAATTATTGACATTTATAGAGAGTAATCTTTTCGTGAATGACAACTTAGTAAATATGAGAAAGGAGATTTCGCTATTTTTCGTACTTTTTATAAAAAAAAAAAACTATTACTCTGCCAAATTTTTAAAAACTAAGCGACTCTTGTAAATTCGAAACGCGTTATTCTCACAAGTTAAATACACTGGGTACGGTTATAAAAAAGCTAACTTAATTTTTTTTTTGTAAACGCTAAATTCGTGTGGCAATAATGGCCTTTCGAGAGTCACTGGACATGGAAAAAAAGCTCACACAAAAAAAAATCACATTATAGTAATATTTTTTTAAATAATATTCCAAATTCAATTAAAAAACTTAATTTGCAATTAATATATTTAAAAAACTATTATTGACATGGCTTAAGCCAACTTTTTTATTAATGGAAATTATAGTGGATGCAACATTTGAATAATGGTTGAGACTGTCTTGCCTTTGCTCTCTAAGCTGTTTGAAAAAAAATATTAATGACGTTATTAACTAATAATTGTAATTCATGAATATATTGTTGGTTTTGATTGACTTATTGACGTATGATTTGTATTGATTTATATATATTAAATTAATTTATTATTGACATATAGTTGAATAATAATTGCTAAGTTTGTGTGAGCCATAAATTAAATTTGACACGCCTGTTAAGGCAGGACATAATGAGAAGTAATTGTATTGTTACATCTAATGTTGATACCTATGTTCTTGCAAACTAAAGGATTTGATTTAATTTGAACCGTAACTAGCCCTTTTAGTATCCACTGCTGAGCATGGACCACCTCGTGCACCAATGCCAAACATCTCTCGTGCACATTGTCCCGCGCATGAGAGATGTATGGTCTTAAAACGCCACACTAGCCACGCGGCTTGGCGAGTCCACTCTTTTAGAGGTGGCGTAGTTGCTCGGGGCTTGTGGTGGCGCGTTGTTTTCCCTCAGCCAACTTTTACGACCCCCAAGGGAAGAGATGGAATGGTGCTATCCTAAAGCCGAGCGACACCACACGGCACACTATTAATTCACACCATTTAAGTTAATTTAATTAATAATTCACACTATTCACAATATTTTCGTAAACGAAATGAACTAGATGAACGAAAATAGATAAAGATATTTGTTTTTACATAGTCTGGTATTTGGGCGAACTACACCAGCGATTTCCTTAATTTCCACGTGATGCGCATTCTCTCGCCCTAACGTGATAAATCGAACCATAATAAGCACGGGTCAGTAATTCATACTCCATGCTTCCTCATTCCTGACACAATACTAATAGGTAGTCGGAAAAATACGCGACCTTTTTGAACGTATGACTTTAGCGTGCTGTATTTCTGGCAAAGCTGATCATTGCAACTGGCGGGAAAGTGATATTTGTAATGGGGGCAAATTGAAATTAAAAGTTAAAAGTTTTATCTCTTCATATTTTTTAACAATTTTAAAATGGAATCCAATAAGGAGAAAAGAAGATGAGTTTTACAAATTTTTTTCGACAAGCGTATGAATGCTTCTAGTGCTCGAAAAGAGAGTTGTGGTGTTTATGGAGAAGATGCTTTATTTAAAACTACAGTAAAAAAATGGTTCAATAGATTCAGGTCTAGTAATTTTGATGTGAATGAAGTACCTCGCTGTAGTAGTTCTATTAAGGTAAATGTTGATGTTATCATTTTAAAAAAGTTAAGTAGATCGATACATAAGCAGTCATCAAATTTCGGAAGAGCTTAGCACTTATCACTCAATAGCTTTGGTTCACCTGCATAAACTGATTTTTACAAAAAAAAAGCTAGATGTTTGGGTGCCGCATGATTAAATTACAGAAACTCGATGAATAGAATTTCCATATTTGAGATGTTGCTAATGTTGTTAGATGTCGGTGATTGGCGATTTTATACAAACCTCTTTAACATCCAGTCTTGGCTGATATCTTGTCGTCAATGACCGAAATTCTTCCTGCTCGTGGCCTACGCTTTAGATGTCGATATTAGCAGTCACGGAGGTTTCGTACACATCAATACGTAGTTTAAATAATACGGTTAGTGTTAAGTCGCCTTATAGTTTCGTCATGTCGGTCCGTCCATTACAGCTCTGCAACTCTCATTATTTTGCGTATTGAGATCAAATTTGGAGTGCCTATATTAATAATTTAAAATCAAAATAAAGAAACGACGAAATTAAATATTTTTAACATCTTTCCCATACAATGAAAAGTAAAGACAAAAAATAACCTGGTCTATCCCATCGAATGAGGTATCGTTGTATAAATCATTCAAAATGAAATAAAAATATCGCGAACCTTTTTTTACTTTTTTAAAGTGTTTAAAACCCCTCAGACGAGATATATTCAAATATACAAAATAGCTGTAGTGTCCTTCTCTCAGAAAATATAATGAAAACTTTGTTCATAAAACAAAATAATGTCAGTAATTGTTCTTATATTGTTAAACATAAAGTTCAAAGTTATTCTGAAACTCCTTGTGAACCCATGTGCGCGTCGGACACACTTAGAGATGTATCTA
This sequence comes from Sesia apiformis, assembly GCA_914767545.1. Classification (NCBI taxonomy): domain Eukaryota; kingdom Metazoa; phylum Arthropoda; class Insecta; order Lepidoptera; family Sesiidae; genus Sesia; species Sesia apiformis. The sequence goes on from OU611958.1 coordinate 8,806,093, forward strand.
AGCCAAATGTATTACCTACTAATTGTTATTTGACTAATTGTTTAATAATAATACCGAAATGAATGAACGATATAAATTGTATAAAACATAAACAAATTAATAAGAGTAACGACGAATTCATAGTTTTTTTAAATGAAGGAATGCTTATATTAACAAATAAAACATGGGCAATTATTTTAAAAAGTAGTTCGTATTGATAAGTATTACAAATATTACAATATGTTAACATTTCTATATTTTTGTACGGAGTTCTTTTCTACAACACTATCCGTTTTTATTTCAGTTGACTAAATTTTGATCGGGACAGGCAACTAAATAGGCCTTTTTGTGTGGTAGACAATAGGCGCTCTTATAGCCATGAGCCTTATAGCCATTATACTTTAATGAGCTAGTAATGTGGGCTAGAATATAACACTTGACTTAACTGAGCCACTAATAATACAAACAGCAATTAAAGATCAAAGGTCATATATCTAGCTTGATAGGGCAGCTGTTGTATGGTATGTTATGTACATTAATAATATGTAGAATGATGGGTTAATACTATGATAAAGTTTCGGCGTTTAATCGTTGTTTGAAGCGAAGTTGGAGAGGGGCAAAAGTGACTTATGTTGATTCATATACATACACAGACGTAGTAGCTATGCAGGCGGCGGCGTTGCGTGTAAACTTGGCTACTGCACTGACATAAATGCATCGGAGAATATGCAAGAACAGCCAACTTTAAAAGGTTTTCTTGACTTTATTAATTAGCTCGAGAAAGATAATTGTAGTTGAATGCCGACCACAGTTATACTCGTCACTGAGTAACTTAACTAGAGGGAACTTTTCAACAATGCGTAGCACCTGCCAAGAAAAACATCCAACAAATCAATTGAAATCTCCTAATGTCTGACATATTAAAAAGCGTTTGTAAACTAAATGAGGAAGAGCCTTCCAAAAATATTAACAGAACAGTTTCAATAATAATGTAATTTTTGGAGGCACTTACATTTACATTTGGCATTTAGATAAAAGGGCACTTTTCGAATAAACATCTGCGTAAGAAAAGGTGAAACGCAAAGGGGCCGTTAGCATATACTCGTAAAATGCGAATATTCCTACGGGATACCTAAGAGAATATTTTTGTTCAACACATTATACATAGTGATACATGCTCGTATATTATTATATTGGTACAAACTTTTGTGGTATGGATTTTTATTTCCTACCAAGTTAGCTACTTAAGACGGTTCACTAAAGTTATACATGCACGGGGTACTTTCACTTGCTAATGACTCTACTCGTATCTATTACTTAGTTCGAAGTTTACTCTCCCTAGAGTCTAACGGCATATAACTTAACTTATAATTAATAATTGATCTTCAGCATATATTAACCTGTAGAAAACTTGGTGCATTAATGTTAACATCTCTCCTAATAGGTATATATGTATATTCCTAATATTAACATAACTAAGTGAAATGTAAAAAAATAGTGTTGAAATAGAAATAAGATTAATAATATATTTTTGCTCATCTAATTTTAGTTAAGTTATTTTTTACTTTTCACTGTATTATTTAGAAATAAGATACTTCCCTTCTCACTTATAAATAACAACACATTTATTTCATATTTCCCTGATCTATTAATTGTTCGATTTTCATCGTGGATTTCAAGAAAGCGTAGCAATGAATGTACCCTGAGTCTGCTTCACCTTTATTGCTCAGTATCTGCTGCCCTAGAGCGTCAATATTTGTACTATGCAGGAGATACAGTAAAATGAAAATGAGATTGTTTTTATATAAAAAGAATAGGAAAAGATGTGCAGGATGTGCAGGAAATCAGATACCCGTTGGCGCACCAGACTAGCTTCTCTCACATAACACTACCATGAAACGCACCCTTTGGAGTTTCGGGAGTGTGTGAGACTTGTCAAGGTTTATTTTCCATCACCTGCCTTCAAGTAAGAAGTATTCAAGTATTTCTAACTTATGTGTACTTCTTTAGTTTTTCAGGAGTTTTAAACAAGATTTCCATTTCCTAAATAATAATAATTATAATAATAAGGGATTCCTAATGATAACAGTTTAAGAAGTTTGTCGAAAGAAATTGAATTTGAAATCGTTCTATATCCTTTCAGCAAAGAAAAAGTTAAACAGAAGTGTTCGGAAGTCATCCATGACACTGTTTGTCATTCGTTATGAATTTTAAATTTCCTCTCGCCGAGTTCAGTGTATCTTAGCAACAAATAAGATTCAGGACAAAGTTTCCATCGCGAAATTCATCGCATGAGAGAGATGCTAGCACTTAGACCACAGCTAATTTGTTTTTATTGTGAAACTTTCCACATTTTCCGTAAAGTTAACCGTAACGTCGACTGTATATCGCACTGTGTCTACTCTAATCGCGTCTAGGTAGACATGATTGCGAACACTTGTTCAAAAAACGTTACAATATCTACAAAGTAATTATGACTAATGTTATATTTTATTTATTTATTTAATATAAAATCTACCTGTAATTAGGTTTCGTAAAAAAAATAATTAATTAAATTTAATCTTATTACTTTATTAAATTGATCTTGCGGTGTCGGCCCCCCCCCCCCTCTCTCTATTAAAGTTATTAAACCCTAGTTATTAAAGGCGTTTAAGAGATAACAAAGCCGTTGCGACAGTCCTAAGGAACTCTAAATGAGTGGACTCGCCAATCCGCTTGGCCAGCGTGGCGTGTTAGTGCCATTCATCTGTCACGCATAACACAATGAGCATGAGAAGGCCAATGAAATAAAATTATAAAAAAAGACTGATTATTAGTTACTAACGTGTTACTACATTCAATTTAAGTAGTGGTAATTTCAATTCTTTTGAAAGTATTTAATTATATCTATTTACCTATATTAGAACTAGATGTTGCACCTATCCGTACAATATTTTAAACTTCCTCTGTTTGAAAAAGTATGTTCAAGTATAATCATATAAGTAATCTGCTTTGTTTCAGGTCTAAGAAGAGTGAAGGACTTGTCATCACACATAAGCAATAGAACAATTGAGCTGAAGCGCAAAAGGAAAAGGTCCTCTCATCCAGCAGAGGTTGAATAATGTGGGCGGGCAAGCGCCCAGAGGGTGCGCGTGGCCGGGTGTGTACTTAGTAGCGGCGGATGCGCGTGTGGTGGGGGGCGCGGGTGGCGGTCAGCATGCGCGTGTGCTGCGTGACGACGGTGCTCGCTGCGCTGGCGCTGCGCTCCGCGGCCGAGCCTGCGCCGCGTCGGCACCCCGCCGACTGGCGTTCCGGCCGCGACCTCGCGCGCTCCCGCCCGCTCCACGAGCTCTTCGAACCGGACACGCCGCCGGCTGAACCGGACCGGACATACGCGCCGCGACAGCCCCCGCCCTTGCCGCCCGGTGCGCTGCATAAGGAGCGGCGTCGTGCCCGCAACTGGAACAAGCGCGCACCGCGCCTGCCTTCAGAAATCGCGAGCCAAATGATGTTGCGTGCCTCGCGCTCTAGTCGACCCTACGATGTACCCCAAATTGGTAAGTACTTTTGACACCTTTTTCTTTTCTACTACTCACAGTGACATGTCTACGACAAATATGAAAAATATAATGAGACTAAAACAAGTTACCAGTTGTACGTATACGACATTACTACTCATTATTTCCAGTTCCACGCTTCGAACACTATAATGATAAATGATCATATTCTATGATCTGTTACATTTAAGCAAAGATATTATATAAAATGACATGAAACAATATTGAAATGTCAAGAAAATTTAATAATAGATATACTTTATTTTACATCAAAGCTTGCAGTAGGAAAATACAACTTATTTAAACCAATCGGCGTCCTTATCGCTAAGGCGAATAGGTACATATTTAGTGGCTCCACACAATTAATATTGTCCTTATCACAGTTTACGAGTACAGTCTTCATGACGTTAAGATCTGAGAGTGTTGATCTCAGTCAGTTGCATAGAATAGTGTATGTGTCGTAACTTTAGCAATATCGTGTAAGAGAAAGCGTTAATGAAAACTAAATAGTACAAGTATGATAATTACAATTAACTAGAGAAAAAAATGTTTAAGCAAAGTCGTTTTATATCTTAATATAGACTTTTACAGTAATGATATTCTTATTAACAATATGACTTATAAAATCGATTTTGTATTCTCAATTCTAAGCATCTATTATTCCGATTAGTGGATCAATGCTTAGACACGTTCGCTGAGAAGCACAATCGAACGCCACTGGGCTTCATTGTAACGAGACTAGTCGATGAAACCGGCATTGAAAATCATGTCGCATCTCGCATTGGCGATCAATCTGTCGTTGACATGACACGCTTCCGAAGGCGAAAATCAACGGTAATTAAATTATGCAGGTCAAAGAGCATTCGTCTATAACTAAGTAATCGTTGACGTATAGTTTATCCTGCTATTGTTAATTCAATAGTCTTTATTCGAACCTGTTACGAATGTACGCGTACCTTTAAACAAATACACCACAAACTGTATATCTTTTAGTTTTATAATTGTTATACCACATCCTTCTTACGAGTTAACTATATTTTTCTGCTAAAAGTCATCTCAGTGTCATCATAACCACTATATATCATTTTACTCATTAATTATGTCAAAATAAACATGCGTTTTCTTCATTAAACATTTTCTCAAGTATTTAGTGCTACATCACCGAAACGAGAACTCGCCATCGAAACTGGCGCTCTGGCAAACACAAAAAAAAGAATATAGCGACAATATTCCGATCATAAAGACCCACCCGGTATCCCTCTGACAATGGCTTTAACTACATCCTTTGTCATGTACAAACACTTTTATACAAAAGCCTAAAATTTTCCTTTCCTAAAAATTCAAAGAATTTTAACTCTGCGCCTGTAGCAAAGTATAAAAATAACTCGCCGCTGGTAATCTTTTGTGAAACAATTAATTAAGAAAAAGCTAGAGCGTCTACTTATCTCATTATTTTTTTATTAACAACGGAGTCGGTCGTCTGGGGCAGCCTTTATTACAAGCTTTAATAACTTGAAGCGTGTAGTTTCTGAAAATTAAACGTCTACAATATACGGGGGACTGATTAATCGGATTAGAGTCCGCCGCGTGGTCGTTGAAACCTTCCAGAAATGTTTCAAAGGCCCGAGCTATCTCACTCTTATCTTTCTCATGTTTTAATATCATAATTTAGTATATATTTGCCTAGCTATATTTTTAGACTACCTTATTATTGTTAAGGAAGTCGAACGATAAAAATGTCTTAAAGATATTAATACTTTTCGATAAATATTTATGTTGCTCGCTCTTAGATATTTTATGGAAACAGTGTAGCATACGCCAACACGTATATTAAGTCTGCAGACATTATTAAAACTCCTTTAACAGACCTATCAATCATAATAATTATTTAATGTTCATAAAACAAATTACAGTACTTGTATAATTATCAGTTATTTGATAATTTGATAATCATACACTGATAAATTAATATAAACAAAACACTTTGAAGTTTGTCAAAAATAGCTGAGGTTATTTACAAAATGACTAAATATAGGTAAATCGCGATCTTCTCCAAGGACCTATGTCTAAAGATACAGGTCCTTAAAGTTAAAACTCAAACGCAATTTAAAAATTACGTTTGAATCTTAACTTTAAGGAAAGTTACTTGTTGACTTTGTCAGACAAGTTTCGACATTCGCGACTTTTGATTGAAAAACGAAACAGTTTTAAATTATTCACTGTTCCTCAAACATTTCCCTTTTTTCACTTCTTATACCAGAGCCATAAAGACTCGAGAAAATGTATTCATAAACTTTTAGGTACGTGTATATAAAGGCACTTTTGTTGTACATTCGCCTAAATCCATAGTCTACCGTGCCTAGTTGTAACACAAATAATCAGTTGTAAAACAAAAATAATCCCTCTCTTTGACCTTTTTCAATTTTGACTTCATTATGTGTTTTTTTAACATAGGTCGTCGACCCGCGCATTTTGACAACACATGTGCATGTATACCCTCTTCATATACATGCACATATACTTGTGTCATAAAATCTCACTGTAAGTTTGGTCTAAGGAGACATTTAGATGACGAATGCATTAAGTGAACTGAATGCCGTCTGGATTAGCCATTGTCCCGGGGATATTATGGGTTACAATGGTCCGGGCGTGGGGAGTGAAGGGGTGGGTGGCAGCGTCACAATGCGCACGCCGCACGTACCTATTCCTCGATTGAGAGACGACGCACCACGTACGCCCCAAGACGTGCCGCACTTACTAATTTCTCACAACTATATACTTATTCCTGCTTTTTCTCAAACTTTCTTCTAAATATAACTTGTGATATCATTTCCAGAAAGACGACATAAATAGCCCGATATAGCACTGTGATTAATCTTCGAGGAGAAAAAAGTTGTTCAGAGAGAACTTTAGTTTGCGGATAATCCTTTATAAGGATATCAGCAAAAAAACTAATTTAGACTGAAAACTATTTCCAAGTAGTCTTATAATCAGTTTTTAATCTTTACGTTTTCTCTCAGAAATATCTATGATATGATATGTAACTTTCATCATACACTGTGTATGATGTAAGTTCCTTTAAAACACTGAAGCTCCTTTAAAATTTGTTCAGAAAATACTTGAGCTATAGTGAATCGTCAATTTTACTGATAGGTATAGAAAAATGTCATGTGGAGTACGCTATTCAGAAATTTATCATCTGTTAAAAATACCTATAGATAGTGAAAAGTGAGTAAAGACTTGTTGCATACGTCACCTGTGATATTTCAGCTTAATATTTTATTCACATGATGAATGGGGACAAAAGCTTTCGTGTTTAATAAGTGAGGCCTATGCTCTGAGGTGCGTGTTATAAACTGATATCATTTCATTGGATACCGCCCCGGCTTTCCCTCCTGATTGAGTTACTCGCCTACAGAGCACATAAAAGAAATATTTAATTGCCTTGCCTATTATGTCCCACTGTTCATCCGTACGTCGGTGTCTGCTCATCGTCGGAAAATCTCAACATCAGCACACTAACAAGTTCAATCGGAATGTTGCAAAATATGAAGCAAAAACGACATATAACATCTTCTCCTATTTGTAATATACCTTCTTTACATTCTTACTCTGAATAGAAAAACATATAAAAATGAGATACAGAATAACGAGATAACACAGACAAAGGAATTCTTTTAGCTTATGATTCCACCTACAATCTATTTGGCATTCAAAGGTACTGTCATAATCATCCATTCCTTACGCTCAGTTAAGGCGGGTTATTTTAAGCAGTGACGCTTTTCTTGCGTTATGATTTAACAGTAATCACGATGCTATAAAAGGATACTACGACAATAAAGGTAACTTAAGACGAGTCTGTTTTGAGACACTGCTTGCTCTACGGTTACGTGTTCATTAAAACTTGTGACGACGATTTTCCTCTCCGTTACACCGACCGAGGTAATCTCCATAAAACTGTTATATTTATTATGATCTGCTAAAAACATCACTTCTATATTTAACGTCTTTATTTGTTATTCAGAAATATTTGTAGGCAACTATACCGTTGATTAATAAATCACTTATGTTCAAGAAACCTATTTGTTTACCTGTTTAGGCAAATACGTAAAATCTCCCGTAGGCGTATTCGCTGTACATCTCCATACCGGGTTGAATGTATTGGTAGTACAGATGAAATACGTACAGATTCGCAATCAAGAATTAGAATGCATTATATTCTGAACACTGGTTCCAATGTTTAATATCAGTGACAAACAAACTGACTAAAGACGTTTATTAATTGGATTTTTTATAAACAGTTCGGTTTACATGGGCTCACTGTATTTGAGTTTTTGTAATACATACGCAACAGTAGTTTGTTTCAAATATAACATGCGTAATGAAACAGTGCAGAGCGGTGATAGCCTAGGGTATCTATACTCGACTCACATCCGTGTGATCGTGAATTAAAATCCTCGGCCCGTACCGCTGAGTTTATACTTAAGTGCGGATTTAAAAAAAATGTCATTAGCTCGGCGGTGAGGGAAAACATCGTGAGGAAACCTGTATGCTCCAGAAATTTAAAAATAATCTAGAATACCTATGTGAACCACCAATCCGCACTGGGATCATTCGCAGTGGATTATGGCTCGAAACCCCTCAGTAATTTACTAGGGGAGGCTTATGCCCTGCACTGGGACGTTATAGACTGATACAAGAACAAGTACAATATAGCAGTAGTGTTCTATTGTATATGATGATAATTATATGGGAATGGAATTAACTCGCTAATTGCCGAAAACTCTTACTTTGCCACATAAGCATTATTCAGTTACCTTATTTATAATACGTAAGTAACTATTAGCCGATCAATATAAAGTCGCAAAAAACAAGCCCCAACAATACCGTATCTTTGCATGTCTAATAGAGCGTCTCGCGAGAGTTGTTGACTAACGCTTTTCAATGTTCACTGTGATATGGCTTACAGCGTCTACTGTTACTCTCCAGATAAAAAATGTAATTTGTGAATTTGTTTTTTAAGTCCACGGTAGACTTACCTATTTACGAGTATGAACACCTACCTCATTAAACTCTCTCTATGGATGTGTGGACTTGATACGTTTAGATCATCATAGAATCATCATCATATAGGAACACGCTGTATCAATGAATATAAGGAACCACACGAGCGCATAAAATAGTGGTTAATAGAACCACAAACACAAATTATAACAATTTAAGGGTAAAGGTCTTATAGCTTGATGGGCACATTCGAAATACACTAACATCTAATAAATGCTACTTCGTGCGGCGGGCGCATAGAACGACGAACCAGCTGTCAAGCACTGAACTAACGTCCTTAGACCGATTCCTTTGTTTCTTTATTCAGTTTAGGATCCGTCTTCTACTATAAGAGTGACATTTTACTAAAAGGAAATTAACAATTAAGTGAACGAATTTCAAATTTCATTAAAAAAATAAACCAATTTTTACATTACACCAGCATATTTTTAACGCTAATTTCACCCCAATTTTGTTATTGAGTAAACAATTCTACTGACTTTAGCGCCAAGCCCTCACCAATGAAAGGTTAATGGTGTTCATTAAGTTAGTTTTTAACATTTTATAATTTGTTTGCACAACTGCTATTAAATAATGGAAAACACTGAAGAAAATTAGTACCTACATACATATAATGTATTGTATTATAATTACATGTACATGTATTTTAATTAATATACCTACTCGTAAAAAAAAAAGTATACGAATGACTGTGGAAATTGATGAGAATCACGTTCAGGGAAGAAAAAAATAACAACTGATTTCGCGATCATAGCACAGTCTCAAATGACGTGTTAAGAGTGAAAAAACGTTAGTGTAAACGTAGGATATCGGCTTCACTTACTTCTTATTCGCACTATGTCGCATAACATTCCCGCGAATTAGTTCACTACCGCTAATCTGAACTAAAACCTGCCTGCGCAGTGTGCTCCTAGCTGAGCAAAAGCGCTACTGCGCCAACAACCATACATAGAATGTACCAACCGGACCGTGCCGGAGAAGTTCACGTGACGTTTTTACACTAGCTCAACTTCACATTTCTTTTACTAAGATTCTTTCTTTTTTTTTACTCCTAAGGCATTTGTAATGTATTTGTAACCTAAGATCTTGGCATCAACCAAGTGTCAAAAGTTATCCGCACTTACACTGATACCCTTTATTCGGGCCTTAGAGTCGCCTTATCACCATTTGTCTGGCCGTTTTTATTGAGCCGTATTATACACCTTTTTCTAAATGCTGTGTTATTATTTATCATCACCCCCTCGATACTACTTACTTACTTATTTCTACTCATATTATGCCAATGTCCCTCTATTATTTCCAAAACTTCAATTTTGTTTTTATTTGGTGATCTGGTTATCGAAATTACTCATATACATTAATTACATAACAATGTATTTTTAGATTTACATTTTTATTAATAAGTAGATATATTTTCAAACGAAAAATCGTAATCTTTGAGGTAAGACATTTTTTTTGCACTCCCGATCTCCCGAGAGCGATGACCAGGTCAAACTATGCAAGCGAAAATTTCGACTCAAAAGATACCAAGCTGTACATGTCCAAGTCAAAACGTTTCTCGGCACGTTTAGCATCAACTGAAACGTTGTTAGTAGATGCCAATTATAGTGGAATGTAAGATGGACAAGCACGGTTCAAGCGAGCAGGGTGTGCCAAGACGCCGGTTCGGTCATCAGTCACGCGCAACAGGTTCATTAGGCACTTCCGACAGCTCGCAACACCTGTAAACGACAACAAATTACCACTAACATGCCATCACACGGCATTTTTCTCATAACTGCGTTGTTGTACAACACTATAAAAGCTTATCTAAATAAACTTCAGCGCTTTGCTACATGTGAAAATCCATACACTTGTCATTTTAAACTGCTTATAATTTAAGAATGACTTTCACGAAGCGATTTTTGTCACGCACTTTACACGTACGATTATGAGTTTAGTAGCCCTAATAGGTGTATTCGTAAAGCAGCGCTACTACTCGCGTGTTAACGCCGCAATGCAAACAAACAAACCTCTCTCCGCCGCGACAGCTTTCAAATACGCAAGATGCCGCCTTATCACTCCAATAACAAAATTATTACAACCTATAAGCTCTTAAGCGACAAAAATTATATATATCAATAAACACCTATCTATGCACTATATATATCTATATCTATGCACCATCTGTGCATATATCTTTGCACCGTCGTTGTTTTTTGTTTTCATTGAACAAGGCGGCAGACGAGCATACAGTGCACCTGATTGTAAGTGAATACTGAAAGTCCATCGAAATCCGAGATACGTGCCAACATTATTCCAAAGTGACAAACGTTGGCAGACCCCCGGATGCGCTGCGTACCGTTGGAGATATAGGGATGTATTTGCAGAAAGGGTTGGGAAAATGGGGAGGGATAGGATAGAAGGGAATAGGAATGGGCTCTGGCATATCTCACACGTACGTACATTGGGGACATAGGATAAAGTGGGAAATGCAGTACATTTCTAGGTAGTCAGTCTTCTGCGAGATAGGGGTAACGTGACCAGTCGAGCGCACCCAGCATCTGTAGGATTGCAGCGTGCACTCGCCCCCTGAAAGCGTTAGCTGTTTAAGCAAGGTTGTCAAAAAAAACATTGTACAGAAAGAGGATAGAAGGAAGCCAGGGCTGCGATCCGCCTTTTGTTCAGTGTTTGTGCATTAAAATTATAAATAATAAATAAGTGCATAAATAAAATTAAATAAAATAAAAATCGTACATTAGTAATCTAATGTGAAATCACTACTAAATCATAATGCATATCTATATAATGTTATATATGCTTTATATGTATACACGTATATATAATGCGCAGTTGTATAAAATACGCAGATCCTAATAAATACTGTTTCCTGTAAGCAAAAGTAACAAAATAATAATATATAAAGGAAACATAATAATGATAAACAGACTCGAGTTACTGATAAAAGTGTAAATAATAAGGTTCTTAACACGACTCACCGAACAACAGAGTAAGGGAAATCAAATTATACTTCCCCGTGATAACAACGCCGACGCGACACGAACATTGACTTACGAGTAGTTCACCTCGCTCGAAAGCTTGCACTATAACCTTTTCATTTGCCCTGGGTACAATGCCTACTATGTTTACAAACAATGTTTGTAAATATTTGTCTTTGCTGATGAATATTATTATCTTCCATTTTATAAACCATTTACTTTTAAAAACACTAAAGTATTCTGTCTATCGGTTTGATCGGTTATAATCCGCTTGTACTTACCTAATTTTTAATCAAAGTCGAATCCCTAATATTTTTTGTAAATATTACATTATAAATTAACTAATAACGATATCACATAAAAATTACCAATTCATCTGAGGGGAATGGTACCAATGGCTGATTAGTAATAAAACTAAACTATAAAAGAGTGTTTTTCTCAAAATATTTCAAGTGGTGAATTCTAGCTCAAGCGATTATGGTTACATAAAACCAAAATTTAAAGACAAACACGATTAGGTGCCGTTTCCTTTCAGATACTTAAATATTTCCTTTTCGTTGATGAATTTTTAATTTAAGTCTGTTTACCTTTCGTGTCTAGAACTCGGTGGCAGTGTGTATACCGTCTTTGTAAAAACATGGGAACACATCGATCGGCGTTGTAATAAAGTCCAATTAACCTTTTCTCGGAATGCGTTCCGCTAGTCCCGCTTCCACTTGGGAGAAGCTGTAAACGCCCACGCGTCCCAAGCCGCCGCGCACCCCTTTCCCTTGACCAATAATAACCCTAAAAAGCTATTACACTAACACATTACCATAGCTATAATGCAATAATGGATTGAACATTTTTTATGTTCAATCCATTTAGCGACACGATCGTATAAGATGGTAATGTGCGCGTCGCTACCCGTGCGAGTGCAGGGCGTCGGTGTCTAGCGTACCTCTAGATATATCGCCCACAAAATATATCCTTCCAAGCCATAAAATACAATTTGACTAAGATGAATGCTCAGTTCGCGAGGGCCGTAAAACAGGCCGCCGCGACCCTTACGAGCGCAATCTATATTCATTCATAGTCAACCTACAAGATATTTCCATAACACTGAATGTGGAGTCATCACTCTGTTCACGTCACTGTTAAACAGACATTCACAGGCCTAAATATAATTTAGTCAATCTGAGATTCCGACTTTATTAAGTTACTTGGGAGGACTAGTAGGACAATACCATGCAGTATTTAAGAAACATTATGGTATTATGAGTGATTGATATCAGCCTATAACGTCTCCACTTCATAGCACAGACCTCTGCTAGTTTTCACGTGAGGTTTACGGGCCATTTGATGGCCGATTAGCCTAGTTGGTAGTACTTGCTGTGTAATAGGTCCCGGGTTCGATTCCCTATCGGACATTTATTTGTTTAAAGACAAATGTTTATTCGGATCTGGGTGGTGTCTTTTTTGTTTCTGGACCCCCGACACAGTGAATCGTGGTGTGGGTCATTGAAGGTGGCGTTTATGGAAAAAAATTCACTACCAGTGCGAAGTGGTGGATTGGTTGCCTGAGGATACTCGAGCAAATATTAATATTTATCCATAAAAAGCATTATCTTGTTGTTTTTCATATTTATTAAAACCTTAAGCTATAAATAATCTGATAATCCATAGAAATCCGACGCATAAATAATATAATGTCGTCAAAATTGAAGATCGACCTTCCTGTGCTGCTCAGGTATCCAAGGAAGTCTCGACTTTTAACATTTGTGTACTTACTACGGAGAGAGCTTCGACTATAGAAACCTAGGCTGTTCTCGAATTCATACAGTGACACCAAGTCGACAGGTGATGTATTGAGGTGTTGAATTACCATCACGTGGGACCGCTTGCTCGTCCGCCCACCAGTCTATAAAAAAAAAATGTCTATTACAAAGCCGCGATATTATGGGGCAAAATCCAGAAGCACGAATCTATTTCATCTTCGTCGAGGAATGAGACTGAAGGATGTATTATCCCCAAAAACTAGTCACAAAAGCACAGAAGAGCTGGTTCCAATTGCTGCACTGGAAAGACCATGGAATTAGTGTGAACGGCAAGTACGTCTCTCACCTTCAGTTTGCGGGGAACTTTATCATTAATAACAGAATCACTGACGATTCTTGAATGATATAACTTTAATTGATTGATGCGTGCATTAGTATTGGCCATTACTTAATTAATACAACATTGACATATACATAATACATATTGATATATACATAGTAATCTAAATAGGAACCATTAGATATATGTTTATATTTTACTTACATTAGTACAAAGAAGCCCTTATTTAACAGAAATGAATCAATAAAAGAATTGTATTGTTATTAAGATATTATATAGCATTGTGTAGTCACATTATTTGAGATAAAATTGTAATTTTATAACAATCATATATTTCAATTTTTTGCTATAAATTTTATTATAAATTACGTTATTATTAATGGCAAAACATTATAAACCCATGGGGTATATTACAGAAGAGCATACCACTGCACTTCACCTGTTTCACTATCGTTTCACCTGTAATTATCACAATGAATAAATAAATGATTAAAATAGAACTTTAGCCGAATGTTAAAGGATTTCTTTGCGACCTCAAACGAGTCGGTCTTGGGATGAACTCGAACAACATATATTCAACATGCACATCGTGCCAAGATCGACTAGTGTAGAGGGTCCAACGATGAGAATAAAGGAAAATAAAAAATAGTTTTATAGGAATGGTAATCGAGAAAGCAATGCGATTGGTAGTAAGTAGCTTACCATCGCGTAAATTTTAGGTGTAAGTGCCCTTCATAAAAAACATTTCTACATTTTCCCGTGATTATTATGTTATTATTACTCTATAATAAAATTAATGAAGATCTCTAAGAGACTGCACGGTTTACAAATTACAAAAAGAATCTAACAAAGAAAACGCTTCATGCTCGAGTCTCCTTTTATGATCATACAGATTATAATAATAGTAAGTAGGTAGGTACTCAATTCCACATTCTTCTTTTAGTATAAAACGCTCCACCTACTCCGTCGTTGGTGGAATCGCGCAGGCTGTATATAAAATGTTATTGACATGTCAATTTGAAAGTAAAGAATAATGATCGCGCAAATATTCCGACCACGTGCAAAAGTAAAAAAGCGTGGTTTTATATTTTATTACATCCTTATTCAGCACATTATGCTTTGTCAGCTTAATAGAAACGCGTTCTATGGGAAATGCGACCGTCAAGCGAGTCAAACATTTTTTTTTAAATACGCGTATTACAACACATTGAAGTGAAACAGAGCCATAATCGAATAATATTCCACAACTAATTATAGGCCGATCTTAAAATTAATGCTTATAAATTATAATAAAAAAAGTATTTACTTTTCAGTTTGTAACGTACTATCCAGCATTCTCTAGTGTAAACAGTTTATCGAACTGCACATCAGGCACAGAACGCTCCAGATAAAATTGTCAATGATAGTATTTACGCTTGCATCATTCGCTTAAATGTTAGAATACGTAGAAGTACCCTAACGAATATTACTCATACTTGTAATATTCTTGCGGACACAATTCGGACGCGTGAAAAAGCTAACCGCTACCTTCCACGCATTTTCCATCTCTCCTGTTGTTCATGTGGATCACTGTTCGATGCGAGCGTTTGTGACGTTTGAACAACAGGGATATCCAATAGGGTATAGGGATACAGATGTTTATCTACTTGCTCAGTCATTGTCATTTACAAAATAAGCAGTGATATCACTTACCTAGACGTGCTCACGGGCCCGAACCGCACAACAACCACTCTCGGCAGTCAACAGTTCAGACTCTTGTGGGCACACACACCGAAATTACATGCTATCTATAACACGTAAACAACCGAAAAAATAATATTATAATACTATTTTTTTATGACCGCCAATTAAAAACAAAAGTTTCCGTCGCCGTGCACAATAGCGTTTTTGCAACTGGTTACCTGCGGATGTCGCTCGGCACGTCTCAGTTATGTGGCATAAATGAACCGGCTGCCAATTCCGAACAATTACAATGGTCAAATAAATAGTTTGAACGACTACAAAAATATGGCTCATTTATTTGTAATGTAACATTCGCTGTGGAATGTTACATTATACGGTAATGTTCGGTATTAAACTGTAACGGACTCTTACAATTCGCTAGTACGTTACATTTACACAAAAATGCTTATACTAGTATTTGTACCATTTGTATAGTTAAAATTGTCCGTCTGATAGATACGAATTATACCTTACATAAATTACTTACGTTGGCAAACAGATGCAGAAACATGAGTGTGTGATGTTTATTTATTTTTAATTAAGAAAACTTTATTGGACATAAACGTACCAAAAATGAGCTTAATGCCGTAAGGCATTATTTACCGCCTAACATTTAGATTAATATACATTGCGAGGTGCGATAAGACGTATAAATATATAACTTAAACGACGACAGTATAATAATATAATACTTTACTTAAAAGTAGTACCTAATTAATACATAACATACATAATACATATGTATAATACACAAATCTTACATACATACATATCTATAATATGTATCTCTATAATCTATAATATATAATCTATAATATATAATCTATAATCTATATATAATATAATCTCTATAATAAACATATAGAACCACTAAAACTGTAATGACCAAAGGTAATGTGTCCGGAGCATTCGTTTAAAAGTGTTCTTGTTCGGAACCTTTCTAATGTCAGTATTGTTGATCCAGAGACTAACTGCCCAAGTGACGAAAGAGTTTAATAGGACATCACTATGGTAAGAAGAGCCAATACCAATTAGACCCATTTGGCTCCATCTAACGACGTGCTGTTCGTATTGTCGACGATCCCACTCTCACGGGCGGTTTGAAACCCCTCAGCGTTCGGAGAGACGTTGCATCTCTCTCTGTGTTCTACCGCCTGTACAATGGGGAATGCTCTGAAGAATTGTTCAATATAATTCCCACCTCGGGTTTCTACAATTGCACCTCCCGTCACAGAAGTGCGGTCCATCCGCATTTCCTAGATACGGAGGTGTCGCGTACTGTTCGGTCCAAAAATTATTGTATAACGCGAACCCGTAGGTTGTGGAACGAACTGCCTCAAGAGGTCTTCCCATTAAGCTACGACATGGGGTTCTTCAAGAAATCTGTGAATAGGATTTTGCAAGGTCGGTGGCACGCCCGCATACCACCAGGTGTTGCAGGTGTCCATGGGCGGCGGTAACACTTACCATCACGTGGGACCGCTTGCTCGTCTGCCCTATTCTTTATAAAAAAAAGAGACTTAAAGAACAGAGTTGTCAGCAGAGCGAAGAAAACGATAATGTATATCGTCCACGAAATGAAACTTGCATTTCAAATAATCTGGGCAAGTTGGATCGTATAGAATTAAGATGAGCGTGGAGAACATTCTTAAATATTTACGTTTTGTGATAGGTAGCCATGTAAGGTGAAAACGATAAGAAGATACATTACATCGTTGCTGTCGAAAATGAAACGAATGTTGCATCTCATAGAAGACTGGGCATGTTCTCCTAACCGAGTTACTATACTTTTATTGTCGTATTGTTTGGATTTGACAAAAACCAATCGATTCCAGCAAGAGCAATTTCATTAACTATTTGACTTGATTGCTAGTGAAAACTAGTGAAAATGATACACCCATATTAAAGGAAATTCAAAATGTTTAAATATTCTGAACATGAGCTTGAAAATATTCGGGGTCGGAACGAGATGGAAAGCTATTGCTACATCTGTTAATCACGCGCGGTTATAATAGCATTTTCTGACTTTTAACTACAAGTCCTCAGTCATATTCCAAGATATTTTGAGTTCCCAAATTTATATAACTTATTAATAGATTTTTTATCAGTCAATTACCCTATTCGCTAGCTGATTCTTCTCCTCCTACTCATATTTCTGTGACTAAGACGCCAGAATTCTAAAAATGTTGCTTAACAAACAACATTTTCCCAATATTTCTTAAAAAATAACAAGTACTTTCCGCGAATAATCAAGGACACGACCAGGATTCTTTTAGATTTTTTTATTATTTAAAGTAATGATACTAACATCTACAAGTCCATGCTATGTAAAACCTTATTTATATAATATCCTTATTTTCAAGTTATTAATAGAATAAACATTATACCTATTGAAGGTTTTTTGTTCAAAATATAGCCTTAAATAACTTCTCTACATGAACATTAAAAAATTTCAATGTTACTTGTCATAGAGCTTTATTTTTATTAAGCTTCTTTTTATATCGAAAGTTCAGATTTTACAGAACAAAACTGATCACTGAGCGTTTAAAAGTTGAAGAATTATTTTAAAAGTACTTTAAACGTTGCAATGACTTTTAAGTCGCAGTTTCGGGCTAAGAAACAAGAGCACAAGCGAGGATCGAAAACTTTGCTTTTATTTCCGTATCAGGTGTCCGACTTAATTTGAAAGAGTATCTTTCCATGGCCTCACGGCAACAGGTGAGTGGCTCGGCGCAAGCGCGGCGCGCGCGTCGATACCACTCCGCGCCCCTCAATCACCCCTCTACCCTCGCCCATTCACCACTGCTCACACACACAAATACACGCGCGCAAACAAAACAATACACGTACACACAGTATCTAAACATCTGTTCGAAACGATAAGGTCATATCGCTTTTCTACACCTGACGAAAAGACACGCACATGTCCAATAATCACTTTATAAAGGTGACTCTCGGGGGAGTTGTAAAATTACCTACGAATATTCGATATTTTAAATTTAGATGGTTGATATGTCCTGAAACTGAAAATAGCAAATTGTATGTACACGATAGAATAAAAATAATGGAAAAAATACAAAGAGAGTATACAACGGAAACTGATAATACTCTGTGGTTGCACTTTGTACACTACGGTACGAACATAAAAATAAGGAATAATAAAGAATGCAACTCACGAAATCATGACTTTCGAATTTAGGAGGATTCTCACTTCGTCTCGGCTAAGTTTTAAAGTTATATGTTTATTAATTAACGTCTTTGTATAAACTACTCGTATGTCAAAACTGTCTTCTACTTCTTATGATGCCTCTCCAATTACTGAAGATCGGCAAACAGCTCCGAATATTTTTCCCTTTCTCTCGCGAGGCGAAACAGTTGGGCGATACTCGCCATGCCAGTCCAATCCCGTATGTTACGCAACCATGACTATTTCCTGCGACTAATACGCGATCTTGATTTTTCTGGCGGTCTTGCACCTTATAATCAGTGGCTAGAATTCATATCTTCCATGCCTTAGCACGTGACCCAGATATATATCTTTCCTGCACTTGATGGTCTGCAAGAGTTCGCGATTCCGACGGACTCGTCGAAAGACTTCCTCATTCAGACCTTCTGCGTCTAACTGATGGCCAGCATACGTCTGTACGTCTACATTTCAAACGTTTACTGAGTTTACTGAGCTACACGTTCATTGTTTATGACTCGCATCCGTACAGAAGGATGGGCCAGCGGAAGGAGATCTTGAGATTTGCAAAGAACTTACACTTTGTATAGTGAAATATCTTTGTATATGCACGTAGTATACATTATCCAATATATCTTAATTGTGAATGCACTCCGATTCAGATTTTTCCATTAGTAGGTAATTGATTTTGTGTGAGAGGGTGATAAATCTTCATATAGATCGACAGAGTGCACAAATTTATATAATGTGACAGCTTTGTTGTTATTTTAATGCACGCTGCAGTCGCACAGCCGCTGGGCGCACTCGACCCCTCTCTCACAGAAGACTACTTTGAAATGTACTGCATTTACCACTTTATCCTATTTCCTTAATGTACGTACCTGTTTCGGTAATGAGTGAGATATGCCAGAGCCCATTCCCATCCTATCCTATCCATTCTCATTTCCCTAACCCTTTCTCCAAATCCAGTCCTATATCTTCAAAGACAGCGCATCCGGGGGCGTGACAACGTTTATCATTCTGGACTGATATTGACATGTATCGCGGATGTCCACGGGCAATAGTTTCCACTTACCACCAGGTGGACTGGATGCTCGTGTGCCGCCTTTTTTCCATAAAGAAATGCACGTTCCAAGAGGTAAAAAAGCTCCTCACGAGGTTCACCACCGTCGCAGACAAGATGGCTGTTGACATCCAGAGAGATTTCCACACCATTAAAACTTACACTCATGTTATTGTTGGAAGTCAAAAATACGAACGTTAAATTGAACCCAATGGCCAATACCAAAATGTTTGAGACCTTAGTCTCATAAAATTGTAGATAATCATTAATTAATTAACAAGTCCTGTCAATAAGTAGTGGATATTACTCTGAAGTAACTTGTATCTAATAGCCGAGCAACACTAATTGGAAATATAAACTTTTCCAATTAGTGAAAAAATCAGGATCAATGGATGTTTGTGTGGCGCGACGCCTACGTGAGGAGATCTTTAATTTTTACCATACCCTTGGGACGCAAATATCAAATTTATGTGAAAAACGATCTATTACTAGATGCTTTAAATAAATATATATTTAAGAGATATATAAATATTCCTATAATAATATAATAATAAGTCATTATAATAATATATTAGATACTCGCTACTGAAATATCTAGTATTATAACAAAGATGTTACCGTCTAAAATCACTTGGAAGCCCAAATATAACCATAATATGTAATTACAAAAATCTTTGTAATATTCTGCCGTCCATGGATGCAACGAGGAATGCGGAATATTATACCATCAGCCAGTATCCTTTCATTGTTGAATCTTTATCCAGATCTATATTTATGTGCCCTTCCTAAGGCTCGCCACCGTGCACACACACACCACCACACAAGGACATAATCATAAAACGTTTCATTTTATAATACATATAAAATCATATATGTACTATTATTATATATTATCCGTTTGCGATTCGACAGAGACCTAATTATATTGAAAGGGGTATTTATAAACACAGAATTTATAAACACTTAAGTAAATACGGAGAATTCGTTTAAATGCATATTCAACAAGTTGACCTTTCACGAAGTTTACAATTATAGGCAAAAGCAAAATTGTTTCCAAGTAACATAATAAATAATAAAGTTTTTGAATTAATTATTTAGGTTATATAACCTACGTAGTCATATGAGTACATTGTAAACGTAGGTACAACATGCTTTAGATTCCTTAAATAATTAACAAAAGAAAAGGACACAGGTCATTTTGTAGTTTGCTTTGCATTTGTTAAAAATACTTTATGCCGCGACCCCGAAAGTTGTCGAATGAACTGTCAGCTCAGTTTTTCCGTTACGCTGCGACATGGGGCTCTTCATGAGAGCTGTGAACACTGTTGCCATATATACAGATTTGTCTGTATTCATATGGATTTCCAACACACGTTATAGATTTTAAATTTAAGTTTACAATTCTTTTTAAAATATAAATACTTTAAAGCACTATCATAGCAATACTAACAAATACTGGGGATTTCTACAATAATTATTCAACGGGTGTTGTACGGGGAGAGGAGGTAATCAAGTAATATCCCAAGCAGCACACTGGCATTATAAGCGACTTTTAAATGTAGTGAAAACATCTAAAAGCTGCATAGCAGCATTCATAACTCTTACAACTCAATAATCTGTACAATGGTTTCCACCGGTTCTTAATTATTCATCTATGGGCTCTTTATCTATATAAATAAAAATTAAATGCTGTTCGTTGGTAAGCGCATCACTTGAGAACGGCTGGACCAATTGGCTAGGGAAAAATTGCCCGGAAAATTGGAAAATTCGGGAAAAACTGAAAGTGCTTTTGTCTATGAGATTTTTGTATGAACTTATTGAAATTATTGTATTATTGAAATTTGGACAGGACAACGTCTGTCTGGTCTGTAGTAGTAAATAAAAAGTAAGCTTGCGTATAGTAAAAACATGTCTTTATACGCTGTACAATAATGTTAAGCTAATCTATTGTAGTTCTTCTGGCTGTTTAATGGTGTATTACAGTTCTCTTCTAGAACCAACTGTTTAAGGGTGTGATAAAAATGTTTTGTAAGGCTTTCAGTTGCGTATTGGCGATCAAGGAAATTTTTATAGTGCTTTAGCTGCTTAAGAGATACAATAGAGTACTTTTTATAGCCTATAGCTATTTAAGATATTAATTATTGTAAAGTAAAATTATTAATAGTCCCTAATAACTATGGAAATAAAACTTTGTTGTTGATTTTATTATTTATTGTCGGAATGAAAAAATACCGATTTTATACAGATTTTGTTATACAAGTTTGCAATACAGATTTCACTCTTACCTATCTGGCAACGCTGGCTGTGAACAGAATTCTGCAAGGTCGGCATGGCACCCGCAAGCCCCCTGGTGTTGTAGGTGTCCATGGGTGGTGCACTATGTGCAAAAAACCCCATAAAGGTGCCACGAAATTTTTTTCATCAATTTATGCTATTTTTGGATGCAAATATAGTAATTTAACATATTTGCAATGCACTTCATGTTTCGGTTTTATATTGTTTTGATTTAATTCGGAAAAAACCAAAAAATGTTTGTTTTCGTTTTTACGGTTAAGGATTTCAGTATGCTGTAATGTTAAGCACTGATATTATCAAACAAACTATTTTCTTTCGAATGAAGCTTATTTGATTGAAATCCGTTCATATTTGCCTAAGATATAAGCGAAAAACCTAATTTGTAGGGTCATGTTTGAGAGGTCATTGCTCCGAACGCACAGCGAATAGGTGGGGCGCACTTATGCTGTAGCTTTGAGACTATCTGAGGTATAGCTGGTATAAGTTTCAGCCACCTATTCGTTGTGTGTTCCGAGAAATCACATTTTAAACGAACTGGAATATTCTATATTCTGAATATACAATATTCTAGATCAAACAGCTGGTTTTGCAACACCTAACCCCTCATAGATCAGCGATTTTCAACCAATTCGTTTAAAATGTGATTTCTCGGAACGCACAACGAATAGGTGGCTCAAACTTATACCAACTATACCTCAGATAGTCTCAAAGCTACAGCATAAGTGCGCCCCACCTATTCGCTGTGCGTTCGGAGCAATGACCTCTCAAACATGACCCTATAAATTAGGTTTTTCGCTTATATCTTAGGCAAATATGAACGGATTTCAATCAAATAAGCTTCATTCGAAAGAAAATAGTTTGTTTGATAATATCAGTGCTTAACATTACAACATACTGAAATCCTTAACCGTAAAAACGAAAAAAAACACTTTTTGGTTTTTTCCGAATTAAATCAAAACGATATAAAACCGAAACATGAAGTGCATTGCAAATATGTTAAATTACTATATTTGCATCCAAAAATAGCATAAATTGATGAAAAATTTTTCGTGGCACCTTTATGGGGTTTTTTGCACATAGTGCGGTGGTGTCCACATACCATCATGTGGCCATCTCGTCTGCCATCTATTTTATAAAAAAGGCATTCAATACTTTCTGTAATAAAAATGATTGACACATATACCTACAATAGAATGGAATTCTAGTGGCTGTTAAAAATTAAAGAAAATTATTATAGCGAATAAAAATATTATCCGGGTTATTACATAGACAAAACATAACCGAAATTGGTAAAAGTTACCAGATAATATTTACCTGATCGAATAAAAACAGTCGTATGATTCAAATGTTACACGAATCCATAATTCCGCTTAATGTCATACCTATATATCTATTGGTAAACCGGATTAACCTAACGCTTACAATGAGACCATGCGTATGATTACATTGAAGCCTCGGGCTGATACAAGACCCCTGCGTGAGTGTTCAACGCAATTTTTACAAATGATTAAGAAAAAATGGCAGATAAATATGAAATAAAGATAAACTGCCTTTCGCCCCAAGGCGGTGATTCACAGTACAAATATTTATGATTTTTGGCCACAGCTAATTTCACTGATACCGCGGAGTCTCTCCGTCGCAAAGTGCCAATACCGTAGGTACCATACATCAGTGAAAACGTAATAATATACGGTGATAATAACAATTGACTATCATTAGATAATGACCGTAACCAGCCCTTTATTTCGTCACATTATCTGCCGTTATTCCTTATCTTGTGCAACGGCCTCTTCCGTATTTCACATTATCTTGTGCATGAGGAATGTATATGCATATCTGCATATACATGCTTTAGGCCAAGCGTATATGCGTATCTGCATATACGCTTGGCCTAAAGCACTCTTTTAGGGGTGGTGTAGTTACTCAGCGCTTTTGATAGTGGCTGTGTTATCCCTTAAGTAGCTTTTTACGACACCCATGGGAAGAGATGGTGTGATGCTATTCTAATGCTGTTCCACACCACACAGCCCAATCCCAGCGTAGGAATATACGCAGCGTTATATTCGTAATCTTTGAATGCCTCAAAAATATACACCTACGAGTAGATTGTCGTCACGTGTGTTGAACCCGCGTATATACGTTACCTTTATACGCACGAAAAAACTTGTTTCTATCTATACCTAGTTATTATAGCTAGGACAATGTTAACCTCTGCAAAAAAATTTAACATGTATTTACTGTAATGGCATCAAAACAAGTACATGCCGATATAAGATAATCGTAAGTTAATAAAAATAAATAGATTCCAATTAGTCATTTATTAACTTCTAAAAAGTGTTATCTGTAATGATATAAACCTATCGAGCTACATGACCTTTGTATTCAGAGCTATATGAGCTTCAATTGTTTTATATTGTATTAGTGGCGCCAGTGAGAGAAGACGGGCACGATCCAACAACACATGTCAAATATAATGAAAATAAAGCACACAATTTTCGTAAGGTCATGAATACGAACCCCGGCCCGTACCCACTGAGTTTCTACTTAAGTACGGATTTAATTATCACTTGTGTGACGGTGATGGAAAATATCGCGAGGAAATGGGCGCGTTCCAGGATTAAATAAAATATGCAGCATGTGTGCACTGGATCCACATGGCGGATAATGGCCCGAAACATGATTATAAAGAGAGGCCCATGCCCTGTAGACATTATATTAAATAAAATATTTTTATTTTTATTTTTCTAATTATTATTGCTGTTTTTTCTCTAATAATTATTGTTTTATTGTTTCCAAATATTTTACAAGACCGAAATGACAAATGTGTTGTTACAAACCACATTTGTAAAATCTTCTCACCCACATTTAAATAAATAACTTGATTTGATTTGATTTGAAAGTCTGTTGCCCCTCTCGTACTTAAATGATCATAGGATAATTGAAATTGACAGTATTTCTGAGAAATTTTGTAGGAATAGAAAAATCTTATTCTCCATTAAAAGAATATGTGTTGTATATTCAAGATTACGTCGGATAACATGAAAGCACGCCCACGAGTAAAGCGGTGTTCAGATTGCAATGTGAATTATGATAAAATGGCAGACACGTCGCTGTGGTGTGCGCCGCCCGCACGCAGACGTGATTCTACGGCTCACCCAGTATGGCTTACTACAACAACACAATAATAACGTGTTTACTCTCGGTAACGATGCAAATGTGTCCCGCCCCGTCTCTTGGCCGGAAAAAAAGCGGAAATTTAAAATCACAACTCATCTTTCTGAAACCTCTTTTGTGCTGTAATCCATACTTTCTTGACTGCAGTCTTTATCCAATCGAACAATTTTTTTGCTAATTCTCCAAATGGACAGTTTTGACTGTCAAGACAGAAAAAATCACATATCGAAAAAATGCGTTTAATTTATTTTTATATAATACTAGCAAAACTCAGCAGAAGTTGTCCTGCCATAGAAGTTGATGTACTGCAGCGCCATCTAGTAGCGAGTTACAACAAAGTCGACAGCATAAAAACCTTCTCCATGAAAAAAAATGTGCCATGAAACTTTCATGGTGATCGGTCAAACGGTGTCGAAGTCTATTAATTTCAGATATACCAACATCCATTTTTTTATATATATAGGTAGATGAAATCATTTTGTATTCTAAAAAGGACGCTTTTAAACTGATTTTTTGATAAATCTGGCCATAAAAAATATAAAACTCCTTGTATTTCTTTTAAAAAATACAACTATTAGTAATAAATAATAAAAGTTCTATTTTTTAGTTGTACTTTACTAGGCGAAACACATAAATTTTTAGAAATATCGTTATAGGTACGGAGGTAGATTCTCATTTACATACAGTAAAAATAGATTTGATACTTGATACTCGTCGAGAGAGTTTCGCCCACAGATCTAATATTTTTTTATTCACCTATGTTCCTCCGCGACCCCGTGTTGTGTCATATTGTGTTTCAACACGAAATACGACAAATATTGGAAACTTTCCTGTTTGACTTTAAAAGGTCAAAATTTAAAGCCTATACCAATACGAGTACGCCTCTGTACTAACGTGAAATATTATTGTACATAACTTATTAAAATAAACATTTATATTTATTAAAGAACAAAAGATTGTAGTTACCTATCGAGAATATGTTAAGAACTATGTATTTCTAAACTGCATTGTAATTTATAAACAATATAAGTCCTATTTCCACTCGTTTTGCCATCACACGCAGTGGAGGCCCTAAAATTTTATGACTTATTATAACTAACTAGTCAGTATCTGGAATAATTATAAAATGCCTCTATTTTTAATTCTTTACGTAAAAATTACTTTATTATGGTTATTATATAAACGGTAATAATGTTTGATATCTAGATTGAAATAGAAAAACACCCTTATATTAAACTTATCTCAGCTCTAACATACAACTGACATCGGGGAATTCTACCCTTAATTCGCACTTTACTTTCCTTGTCTTTCTTTTGCCACTTTCACTTCTTTCGTCCGGAGTTTACTGACTCTAAATGTCCTTGTGTTCAATTTATGTTGCATTTATTGTATCTTCTTGATTTACCTAGTATAACAATATATAATATGTATTATTTTTATTATATGGAATTTATTTCTTGGTTTATTGGTATACAGTATGCATATAAATAGATTGATTACATGTTTGTTTCTATATATTCTAATATGTTCACCATCTACCCATTATTCTAGTGTTCGCATACATCTCCCGCCCAAATGTTGCCTGGAAGAAATGGGTTTAGCAATAAGGCATACCTTTTGTATACCATTTATTTAAAATGTTGTATCACTATTATGTATTCTTTGGTGTGCAATAAAGTGTACTTAATTACAACCGCATACCAAATTATAGGTAGCTACAACTATTATCCATTAATTTCAAAGTAACTTAATATTTACATCTGGAATTAACCCGTGTTGATTTGGACCAAATTTAAAAGACGATTAGCATTACCTTTCATCTAAACTGAATAATTTAATACAGTAGCGAATTCCCCTAATTTGAGAGTTTTCTCTGGTACAAATTAGCTTGCGGTTAGGGTCGGATTACAATATCAGGACTCTAAATTAAGAAATTTGAGAGCTCGAAATCGTTCTCTCAAATTGCTTAATTTTGTCTCTCTTGTTTTTAAAACTCAATTATTGTTTTAGAACCTAATTTGCGTCTTATTCCGTAGAGACAAATTTTCTCTATTAACCAGGAAATACAATGCGATGTCGTGTTTTGTGAGTTCGTGTTGGTGTGCTCGTTATTCAGTGTTAACGCGGCCACTTGTTACAGACCGCACCGCCGCCACACTCATGTTATCTAGCCATTCTTCCTATAAACTTAACAACACATTTAAATATGTAATGTTTCTGAGAACAAATGAGACTCCAAGCTTCTTACGACTAATAAAACTGCAACCAATGCAATGCAACCAGCCCTTTCAGTATCACTGGTGGACATTTCCCTCCTCGTGCACATTATCTCGTGTATGAAAGATGCAAGGCCATAAAACGCCACTCTGACCAAGTGGCCGTTCAAGGACTAATGTAATTAATATAAACAAACTAATTTTATTTCATAATTCATGAGAAGCATAAGTGCACTAAATTGTCTGAAATGCTTGTGTTAGCCTTAGCAATGCATTGTGATATTGTAAACGCAGTAGTATTTTCTTATATGAACCCGTGCAGTTGATAAAACTGCTCGCAGCTGTGGTCGATGACGACTCGCCATTCCGGTCAGCTGATAACTACGACCGATGCAAATCTGACATAAACATCGAGTAAAAAATAAATAAACATTAAAATAGATTAGATAAAACATAAATATAAAAACACGTACTTATATAGGGATGAATAAAATATACCTGCATTCTCTTAACACTGAATTTACAACTCTTAATAACTTTTCCTATACGAGTTTTTTTAAATTCAACTCTTTTTCACACTATAATTAACCACATACATAGATAGATATACATAGTTCCTAAAAGGATATCTAATATGTAGTTCCAGTAGCAGCTGTTTATGAATGGAGTATGCGGCGTTGCTGTTCGTAGGAGCATATGGTGAGTAGTACAGAGTAACAAAGTGAGAGACTTAAAAGACATTTTATTATATGGGGAAAATATGAAGTTCAGAAAAAAGTCGTAGATCGAAAGTTGTTCGCTTCATTGATTAAAAATCAGTGGACGAGCGATTGATTGCCGCCGCTTGTCAAGAACTAGCTTCATTGATTTATTAGCAAGTGTCAATGAGGTGTCAAAAATATAGACAGATGTCGTTGTGAACGACGACGCGACAGTTGCATCGCGGAGGCATCGCGGAGACGTTCGGCCTAATACATACGCAAAACTTCCTACCGTGAAGTTACATAAATTACCGCAAATATAATAAAAATATAATTTCCCGCAACGCTATACTCAATCTTCCATTTTATTACGCCAAATTCCTTATTGTGCGTCATTAGTGTCTTTAAGTGCCAATACAGGAGAACCAAGGGCCGGCGCCGGCAGAAGACTTCGGTGCACCAGACAGCTTTCAGGTCAGTGAAGCTTTATTATTGTACGGCTACGGCAATTAATCAAAAATAATAAATAAAACCCCAAAATTACAGTCCACTTAAAATCTACCCTCCAATCAGTATTAAGAAAATGCAAGCATATATGTATTTTATATTGTAATAAAAATAATATTATGATCCATATTACAATATAAAATACCAATCTTAAGCATTGTGAACCGTGAACCAACGATAATGTTTTATATTCTATTAGTTCTATTTTATATTCTATATTTCTTTCTTAATTTGCACGCCAACTGACAAATGTAACGATCTGGCTTTAACTGCTTACCAATGTGATGTTACGCACATTGCAAATAATTAAATTGAATTGAATATATTGTAACATACTATGATTTAGAGATTAAAACCAAACATAATTTTCCAAAAGAAAAATATACAGAAAATACGAATTGAATAAGTAACATCAACATCCCAGATTTAATAAATAATCATGTAATTAAATCATACTAAATAATTTTCTAAATAATTTATTGAATAAGTAAAGGGATGATGAATAAGGTCTTCATAACATGAACGTGAAAAGAATCTTGATAGAAGAACTTATACAAAGTAAGTAGAAATAAGTAGAAGCATTTGCAAAGTAAAATCTGATTAAAAATTACTTGTAAGGAATGGCAACTGTCCATAAAATCTAATGCAACAGCCCCTGTTAAGCTAGTTATACGTTCGGAAATTGGTAGACCTCTGTGTCATAATAGTAGAGCTTAGGAGAGGGTGCACGCTGCAAACCCACAGTCGCTGGGCGTATTCAACTTGCCACGTTACTCTCACACCATACTACCGGAAAATGCAAATGTAGTGAGTGAGATATGCAGCCCGTTCCCATCTCATCGAATCCTGTCCTCATTTTCCCAACCCTTTTTCCAATTCAAAGTTGCTTAGCGCATCCGGAGGCGTCTCAATCTGTACTGATGTTGGTACGTATGTCCGTGTCCCGGATGTCCGTAGACGTGGACACTTACCAGGTGGACTGTATGGACGTAGGTGGACTGTATGTTCCTCTGGCTGCTTTCTATATAAAGATATAATAATAGGAGGAGCCGAAGTCTCGAGAGAGTTGTCATTGTCGCGCTTCGGGAACCTTGCCGTTCGCACAGGTGTCCGTACTTGTATTTTGTGGGAACAAGTCCACTACAATAATAAAAGGGAACAATAATTTGTTTAAAGGTTGTTTGTTTGTTTGTTTGTTTGTTTAAACAATAAAGGGAACAATTTGGGAACAATCTTAGTCAACATTAACAAAATTTTCTGGAAAGAAAAAACGTAAGAAGATTAATCTACATTCAAATTAATCAACCCTTCGAATGCCCTGAGTTCATGTTAACTCCTGTATAGGTGCCCCTTAAATAAATTTAAATTGAAGGCAGTGTTTTTGACAGCGGCTAATCGGGAACCTTGTTGGCCGCGCTCAGTCAATTTTGTTAATGGATAATCCTTTAAAGACGAGAACAATTTTAAATACAGTTCCAGTTGGACAGCCGCACAAAGGATATATTTCAGTCAAAGATATTTAAAATTACTTTACAAACGGGTTACAATGACAACGACGATCTACGTTTCTAATTACTTAAGAATATAATAATGAACCATTTATTGCAGATTAAATATCCATAGTATTGTTAGTAAATAATAATATGATTTTAGCCTCCAAACAGAGCAGCAGAAATCGCTTAGATTTTATCTTTGACATTAAAACTCAAGCCGAGAGGTTTGAATAGCCTGGCTTAACTGATAGAAATCACTTGATTCCGTTCTATTGAGAGCACTGTTATTGTACTCCGAAGGCTCTTTATGCACTTGTGCATCCGATTTTGCCACAGCTAACCGTCACTGTAACGGAAAAGAGTATAGAAATTATATTTTGTTTTGACAGGTTTTGTCTATTATAAATTTATTTCCTTTGTTATAACACAAGTTGTACATTTTTATAGCTTTCTATGCCAACTTTAATATGAACGATAAACGCCCTTCGAATATTTAAACTGGATGAATCGATTGAGTTGGAAGCATTTGGTTACTTCTAAATAAAAATGTAAGCCTCTTAAAAGATACAAAACAGTTTAAATGAGATAATAACCATTAGATAATGGGTATACTTTCATCAAAATGAGAAAGGTTTTGTTTTATGGACACTATTCACTAGTAGAGGCAAATGACTATCAGAGATTATATTTTAAAACTTCGTTAATAGTATCTACTTATACGAGCATAATCTCTAACTTATACGAGTATCTTGCTATAGATTCAGCTATAGCTTATAGTTCTCAGTGAGGAAGATTTGTTTACACATAATCTCTAACTTATACGAGTATCTTGCTATAGATTCAGCTATAGCTTATAGTTCTCAGTGAGGAAGATTTGTTTACACATAATCACTTAACTTTTATGAAGGATTCGCACAAAAAACATGTGCACCCGATGAAGTACTTTCGTTTGTAGGATTGAAAAGAGCGGAACGTAGAACATGGCATAGAATATTTTTACACTTCTGATTCCGCAACTCCTCGGACTGGTTTGAAAATAAAATGCTATGAATAATGTACACAACGTGAAACGGCATTTCACTGATTTAAAGAATAACTGATATTTGGTTTATTCAAATGTACACAAAATAATTGTTTAATATATTTTAAATATTACTTATAAAATGGCACAAACGAAACTTAGTTTTAAATAGATATTTCTTAAGTTGATTTTACTGTATTATATAAATTAGTCCAGTATTTAAATAAATAAAATAACAATTATCCAACGAAACTTTTAATATCGAAATTAGCTATAAAGTATCAGTTTCGACTTTTTATTCCATTCAAATATATGCTACAACTATATTGTGCTATTTATATGCTAGGGCATTGTAATGCTATAGTATATATTTTAGGGGCATTGAGTATGCAGGTATCTCACAACGTACATTCGTGATATCGTGAGGTTAAATCCCCATGACATCTACTTCAGTACGGATTATAAATTAAACCGCACTGGGCCCGCGTGGTGAGTTATGGCCCGAAATTCTCCTAATGATTTACTAGTGGAGGACTGTACTTGCTGATATCGATATGCTACAACAAGAAGTTGCTCTTTAAAATGTGTAAGAATTATTTTAGTTTTAAATCGATATCAATGTATACAGATGAATCATTCAGCTAAGAAATAATATATGTATAACAGCCACATTTAACTGGAATATTTCAATTTGTCCGTGGCTAGTTAAACTAACCCACTATTCATTCATTATACTTTTTTATTTAACTTTATGTAACGTTTGCTCGACGACTTAAAACAATATTAATACAATTATTTAATTTTAGTATAACAATCACAAGGCATTATACTAGCACCAAAGCGAAACCGCAAAGCATCCATCATCTGTTCTCAAACCCTTTTTGATACGTTGATGAAATGGTTCCGTTTACATAATAACTCCGTAGCCAGATTCCACAGTGGCGGTCCCTCACCTCAAACGTGCTGCTTTAAATGTACATGAAAATTACATTACTTCATCATCCTTTACTAGTTTAATTACAATACTCGAGAGTTGTTTTAACTTGCTCACACCTACGCACATGTGTTGGTGAATAGGAAATATGTTGGATTATGATTTAAAAAGTTTTCAAATACAATAATGTCAGCATCACACGTTGCGGACAAAGTTCAAAGTTCGACCTTTTGCAACAAGGTTTTGTCGTGTGAAATACAAAAATGTTTTGTGGATGTTCCAGTGGCAAAAAGTTATTTGTTTTTGAATTCAAACATACATTTTGACATTATTATTAGCAAAACTAGTTTTTTCATCCGTCTGTATTCTTTATGTCTATTCTTTTGCTGTCTTAAAAAATAATGACAAGAATTATCCTTTAATCTAAAAAATGTTGCATGATGTTTTCTTGGGGTAGTCATAGAGGCTATTGTATAATGAGCATCGTTTCATGTAGAAATGTCGTCAATTCACTTACATTTTGTCATGGGAAACAACGTGGGAACAAGTTCTTCGCGACAAAGACGCAGACTAAACTAAAAGCAGTGCATCATCAGAAGTGACCCTACTAGAAATGTTGGAAATTATTATTTTTATTATTATCTTATTACTATAGTTAAAATTAATATATAATCTATGACAACACTCACCTTTTTAGATCGACTGCCCAATGAACAGCTATTAGAAAATATAATTTCTTTATTATTTCATCAACATTTACAAAAGCCGCATGTCTTTTTCATAGTCATTTGGTTGATGAAATAATTTCGCCAATGTCAACGTAAAGATTTATATACATATGTGAGTATATTAACGTTTTACTATACATTACGCAACATGTTCCACTAATCACGTTATAACGTATAATTATAACGTTAGTTACGCTTAATGACACATAATGTTACAGCTAAATTAATATTTAATGAATTTACAAGATTACCACAATAACTACAGTTTAATGACTTTCGTTGCATGAATATTTAAAATTTCAAACAAATGTTTATTAAAGTATGAATGCACAATACCAAAAAAAAATTAAACACGTTGGAACTTTGCCTTTACAAAACATGCCAGACACATCGTACCTTATAACTACATACAACAAAATATCTCACATAAATATACAAACAATTTACAACACACATCTTATTCTAAATATAATATATATATTATACTTAAATTATCTTGTTGTAGCCCAGTTGAGTGATTAGTCATTTAATGTCGGACGCAGCGAGTTTACATACCAGAGTTTGCGAGGAGACGGAAGACGGATCGCGAATCAGACGACTGATGTTTTTATATATGTTCTTATTCCCCATTTTATACGTTACACCACAATAATTCAAGTAATATACTATAAGTATAGAAATATTATGGCGACTCTGATATCGATTCTTATTGTCGGAAGAGGGAATCGGTCGCCGATCGCTACTCTAAAAAAGCAAGCGCTGTCAATAAAACTAAAACTACATAACATTTTCTAAAGTATGTTTTCCTTAAAAATGGCAAATAGGTATATTAAATATGAATTACTCTTATATATGATTACAACACAATTAATGAAATGATATAGTTCTTTCTTATTAGTAAATCTAGTAACTAATCAAGAATTACTCGACCTAATTTTTGAGAGTAGAAATTGAATACATTCCAATGTCGGACAAAAGTAGTTTTTTCGTCGTTCAGGCTGAAGGTTTTACGACGCATAATTCAGTTTATACGCCTTGGCGCCTTCGCTACCCACGCGAGTCTCTAAGGTCAGTCAAGGACTAACAAAACCTTATACTTGCAAAAATTCACAGTCCTCTCATACTGAGACGAGTACAATTCGTGTATCGTCGGAGCGTGTAGGAAACATGACAGATTTACACAAAACAAGTGTTCGTACAAATTTAGGCTCCTTTGCGAATATGTAGACGAGAAAAATAAAATAGAAAGATGTACAATATTCGGTACGCTATCAAAGTTATTTGGAAACATTCGAATTATTTTGGACATAAATTCAGTGTTATTTTTACTCGATATCATTTACATTAACTTTGATTGCAAAAACATGTTGTGCTTGGAAATGCCACTGAACAAAAGAGTTCATAAAAAAGAGAACAAAATTTCATGAACTTATTTAGATCTTGAAATTCTGAAATGCATATTTCAAATATTAGCCTAGTTGGTAGTGTGCTGTTTTGTGCTTGTCTCTTGATCCATGACACAGGGAATCTTAGCCGTAGACTGTGGGTAACATACTATATTATTCATATATTTAGATCTCATTGTATTTGACAAAAATCTATAGGAATAAATTATAAATAAAATAAAATAATTCATATATAGAATAAGAATGCTATATATTTTCATCTCTGTTTGATTGCTTAAAAAACATATGAACGTACAGTTCATGTGTTTGATACATTGATTACTAAACAAATAATTTATTTTTGTTAATGTTAAAACGGTGTTTATAAAATACCTTCTTACCAGTGTTATAAATACAGCAACTGTACGAGTAGTACTACCAAATAATATAGGTACGCTAAGTTCATTTGGAAGATTAAGCACGTAGCGACACGTGAAATGGTGGGCATGCCCGTTACGTGGTATGAGTCAAATTGAAGCTATTACGCGACTACTCGTACATCGGTAAGTCGGTAAGGTAAGTACAAATTGCACGTTTTAAACGCGTGCATATTTAACATTAGCATAACAGAAATAGCATACAAAACAAGATATATAGATTGCAACTACGGAGTTACCACTTCTATTTTAGTTGCCCAGAGTTAGACGATAAAACCGCGATTTCCCAACTACTTGCTTTATGTTAAAGCTTCGGTTTTGTATTTAATGTATTTCGAAATTGAGCATAAATGGCAGATTATTTTCATTCAGCTTTGTTTACATGTATCTTAGTAGACTTATGTCTACGAGTATCTTGTCAAGCTTGATTTGCATAAAGGGGCTTCCAATCAAAGAATAGGTTTTTCTCAGATTTTTCTTTATATTATTTATCCAGACCATTTCACCGTTTGTTATCCTTACGTATCAGTTTGATGTACTCAATGTTATATACAACGAATAAAAGGAAGGATTCTCAGGGTTCATGACATGAAGCTATAAATACACTACACGATTTTAAGAGTTGCTTTCTACAAACATCTTGCTTTAGCAACACACGCGGTGTAATAAATTTTTCCTTGTACCGGAACGTTGATAAAGAAAATCGACGTATATTATGTGCTGTGAACGATTAGGTGAACGCCAAAGAGACAAAGGAAAATGGCCACTAATGACTGGTGCTTTAGTTTGCCTCGCGGCCTTTAGGACCGGGAAACACCGCCATTATCTCCGCACCACACCTACGCATCCGACTAAAAGATTGGACACTGGCCTCTATATGATTTGCTAAATGAGGTCAAAGCATTGTGACATCGAAATTAATGTTCTAACCTCACATATCTACTACCCCTCACCCATCTCTCCGTCATAAGTTAATTATTATTAATTTAGGCTATATTTATAAAACTCAACTTTAAATTTATACAAAGTATACAAAGTAATTATTTAAGCATACATGCCTAGCAATAGTCTCACGTAACTTCATATGTTTAAACCTATAAAAGTTTATTTGTTTTATTTATTTATGTATACCTATGTACACTTCATTGCACATTACAAATGGCCAGCTTAAAACATTCTCTGCCAGCCACCATTTGGGTTAATCAGAGATCAATTGAAAGGAGCAAGAAAGACTCCAATGAAATGGTATGGTAAAATAAATATAAAATACTCAAATATACCATATTATTATATAATACATCTACATACAAACCCACTCACATATATACATAAAAATAAATACAATATATACCTACAGATGGAGTTGTACATAATGGAGTTTTTGTATCTGAATTATTTACAATTGAATAAAACATTGTAATGTTTTCGAAACTGGATACGCACTCCAATAACAAATTATTTATCAATCAAAGTTGAAAACAAGCGCGGGCGTGGGAGCAGGACTCCGCGGGGGTGAGTCGAGGTCGCGAGTGCGGCGGGGGTGGCTGAGCGGCGCCAGACTGGCTGGCGCGGCGGCTGCACGCGGGTGCATCCTGCGCAGGTGCTCGACCGCGTCCCCCACCGCCCGAGTTGCTTGCCATGAACTGCCAGTGCACTCCACATGCGATCATGACCTGCACACACCTATACACCAACCTGCAACTGCTTCTTAACCATCATAATTAGCAATGTTCTTCAACCTTTTCACACCTAGGGACGGCCGGAAATCAAATAATTATTTTGCAGACCGGTAAAAAAGACTGAAATAAAAACCAATGTAGATATTTATTTATTAGTAATTATATTTAGATATTAATTAAATTACAATTTGAATTTATAGTAATTACTTAGATATTATTTAGTGCGACGTCTGCTGTCGCCTTCTTTGTTAGCAAATCAGACATATACGTGACTGCGTTTTGTTTTTGAGAGACAGAGTGCTGCATTAAAATTAATTCGATTTCTGTTCGGTTTATCGTCATTCATCATGCAAATTGTTAATTTACATGATTCGATTCACGGATAATTTCTTCACGGACCGGCAGGATATTTTACCGGACCCGCACCGCAAGCCACCGCCGGTTGAAGGACACTGATCTAGTGTACGCCCGCGTGGGCGTACAACTGTTTCACCCTCAGCGAAAATACTAACGTTATGCTTTCAATAATCAATAATGCTATTCCAAATAATGAGTCATTATTAAGTCTCTAATGAATTGTTATTTTACCGATGTAAATAAACAATTTACATATAATACTTGTATATTCATGAATAATAAAATACTCTTCTTGATCTTCGTGATCCAATATTATCCATAGATTTATAAATAATAATAGAAATACGATACGATAAGATGCGTTGTTTATAAGCTAAGTAAAAATAAGTGAGGTTAGAGATCAAGTTATAACATTACATAGAAAATGAATATTTCCGGAAATTTTGTATTGTTCTATTTGTCGCATAAAAAATGTTTTGTTAAAACATAGCCTTGTCTCTATAGTCCTGTGACAGAGTTTGACAGAGTGGTAGTGGTTATGATGATGAAGGTGGTGGCTTTCACGATTATTCTCCACTGGGCTCTATTGATAGCATTGCAAGAACACTCAATCAAGGAAGGAAGTATCACTGGTAATATAAGATCCGTCCAGTGTGTGAAAAATCAACCACGTGATCACTTACCTCCTTTTTTTCTCCCTGTCCTCTAAATATCAATAATAACCGCAATATAAAGTTATTTATCGCACATTGGCAAGTTGCATATCATGTACTTTATGTAATAGCTGCTAGGTATTGTATTAAGTGTAAGGTGTTGTACTACTACAACACCTACGTGTTGTATTGTATTATGTTTCTTATGACCGGTTACGGATTAAAATTTATCACGGATGTGAGTTTATTACGATCGTCGTGTAGGTTTGCGTAGCACGATTTTGTTACGTAGCAAATCCGTAGATCGCATCCGTAGCAAATTTGCTACGGTTTTCTGATAGTGCTACGGTGACTACTACCAACGTACCACGTGTGATAATTGTCTTCAAATAAAATCACTTGGAGCGTGTGCTACCTGAAGGAACTGTAGTACGAGGGTATTACAGTGATACTACAATGACAGTGGTCTAACAAAAACATACAATTTTTTTTATTTTTATTTTATTTTTTTTATGGACGAAGGTGGCACACGAGCATACAGTCCACCTGATGGTAAGTGGATAATGTAGCCCATAGACATTCGTGATACATGCCAACATTAGTCCAAAATGACAAACGTTGGCACGCCCCCGGATGCGCTGCCTACCTTTGGATATAGGACAGGATTTGGAGAAAGGGTTGGGGTAATGGGGAGGAATAGGATAGGAATGGGCTCTGACACATCTCACTCACTACCGAAACACGTACGTACATTAGGGAAATAAGATTAAGTGGGAAATGCAGTACATTTCAAGGTAGTCTTCTGTGGGAGAGGGGTAACGTTGCCAGTCGAGTGCGCCCAGCGGCTGTTGGATTGCAGCGTGCACTGTCCCCCTCATATACAGATATACAAATATACAGATGCGTTTTTATACATATAAATTGTACAAGACTGTTTAAATACAGTGTTCATTTAATTTCATTTATTGTTCAATTTCAGGAATACCTAAGTCTAATCTTTTAATTGAGATATTCCTAGTCAACTATCTTTCTTTGTAGTATTGAGATAAAAAGACAGTTTTTCTTTCCTTTACAAAAAAATGTCTGGGAATGATATTTTTTATCTATAGTATCTGTATTTTTATCTCTATAATTTCCTAATATGGGTATACAGATACATAATAGTATACATAATGCTATTAGTTGGTATATATAATAGTTAGAATGGACTAGTTAGAATTAGTTGAACCAAAAATCGTGAGAACCTAATAAATCAATAATAATGTAAAAACTGTGTTATAAGCTGAAAAAAGATGCTCAAATGTAAATAAATATCAGACTACAATTAACGAATATAAAACTACTTGTGTAGGTAGCGTAAGTATAAAAAATACTGCTGTCTGTATCCATTTAAAGGTTATTTTATAACTTCTGTCAAAAAACAGTGGCGAACACGCAAGTAAACACTATAACTGCGTAAGTATTTTTGGCGTAACGGATCTATTCATACAATCTAGTTTAAACTTTAGCGATAACCATACGTTATTTCTTTCCTGAAACCATATTTACTAACAATAAAAAGGTATACTTTGATGTTCCGAAGGATGTTTTGGAACACACAAGCAAAGGATGTACAGAAAAAGTTTTGTAAATTCATGTGTTGAAATACAGGTTAATTATAATGTTATTTTAACTAATATATATACAAATAAACTATGTAATATGTATGTCTCAGTAAAATCAGATGTGTGAAGTTGCGAACGAGACGATGGTTGTGCCAGAACTGTTGCAAGTGACGATCCGCGGTCCCGCTTATGCTTCCGGCATTTAATCGTAAATTCCAGTGTATGGCTCTACGTAATGTTAAACTCAGAAGCGAATGGAGCAAAATCAAACATAATCAGTACCATAACAATAATTTATTACATAATTACCCTAAATTATCACATTAAATTATAGAAGCTACTTACACTAGTACTCGCTCGACGGACAAATGGCCGACCGCCCTCTATTTTTTGATGTTTTGTTTTACATCTACCTGACGCTGTCAATATTCAAGTTTTACACTGACGTTGGACAAGTGTTGCTAGCGGATTAACTAATATTCGATGACTAATCAAATATTAGTTATAATGTGGCAATTTAATTAGATTATTATTTAATGTATTGAGTGATGCGTGTTACAATCGGCCATCCTTCGCGAAACGAGTCCCTTCGTTTGACTACAATCAGATTACAGTGTATACTTTAGGTAAAT
This sequence comes from Sesia apiformis, assembly GCA_914767545.1. Taxonomy (NCBI): domain Eukaryota; kingdom Metazoa; phylum Arthropoda; class Insecta; order Lepidoptera; family Sesiidae; genus Sesia; species Sesia apiformis. The sequence goes on from OU611958.1 coordinate 8,845,532, forward strand.
TATGAACATAAACACACTCCGTAGGTAAATATTATAAAAATCCTGTAATCAAGATACAGCAATTATATAGGTGGGCGGTGAGATTGCCTCCTTCACCGCCACCATATCTCGCTGCAATGTTCCGTAACAGTCCTGGGCGGCAAGTTCCTATGCCTCTCATGCCCGCTACGGAACACCTAGTCTCCATAGTGCGCTTCTCATTTGGGCGGCAATATCTACTGCCAATCCTGCCCAACGCACTATTTTGACCGTCACTAGCAATATAACTATCTCTATAGTGGTGTAGAGTAGGGCTACTTCCTTCACCGCTAATCTACAACCCACTGCAACGTTGCGTAACACTCCTGGGCGGCAAATCCTATGCCTCTCATGCCCGCTACGCAACGTCCTCGGCAAGACACACAGTTTGTACTCACTAAGTCTCTGTAGCGCTGCGTAACACTCCTGGGCGGCAAATCCTATGCCTCTCATGCCCGCTACGCAGCGTTCTCGTCAAGATACATGGTTTACGCTTATCTTTAATAAGTAATGACATCGTAAGTTTAAACAAACGGAATTTTAATCACAAATCACATAACAGATATGGCGAATTTGAATGATTCAGTCACTAATCATTGTTACAATTAATTGAATAATTGCATGTTGCAACTCATTCGTTATTATCACTTTCGCTACTAACTTCACTAACCTCATTTGAGGAGCAAGCAGCGGCATTGAAACTTAGCCACGGAAATATTTTGTCTGCTGAAACAACGCTTTCATAACGTTGCCCTTTTCTGGTTAGGGGGGTATCTTCCACGAGGTAACGATCATTTGGTAAGGCCTTCATGATCCTATAAGGCCCTTGGCATTTAGATTCTAGTTTCTTTGACTGACCTGGTCCAGTAACTATCGCTCTAGCTATACGTACTAAATCACCCTCGTTATATTTTCTACTCTTTTTTCTTTTACTATCAAACCTATTCTTATTTGCTTCTTGATTAGTCCTAATTAATCTACCTGCTTCTGACCTAATATCCTCTAGTGTTTCGTCCGTCTTTCCACTTATTTCATCAGCTAAGTCATTAAGTATACCTTGTGCAGGATTATTAACTTTCCGACCAAAGAGTAACTCAGTTGGAGTCCTTTTGGTGACTTCATGCACAGTTGTATTTATACCTAATTGTACGTCAGGCAAAGCATCGTCCCAAGTATTATTAGCCTTTCCGTGAACCATAGAGCCGAGAGCAGCCAATATTGTCCGGTTATACCGTTCAACTTGGCCATTGGCTCGGGGAGTGGCAACAGAATTAAGAATATGTTTGGCACCAATTGAGTTGACAAAGGATTTGAATTTTCTACTAGTGAAGCTAGTTCCCCTATCACTAATAATGCGGGTCGGACTCCCGAAGTAACTGAGAAGTGTTTTGAATGCTTTAATGGTCTCTTTAGTTTTAGTATTGCGCACAGGGGTTGGGCTAACATATTTGGTGAAGGCGTCAACTATTACTAGTATATAGGCATTGCGTCGTTTGCTGCGGGGAAATGGACCGAGGTGGTCGACATGTAAAGTGTGGAAAGGGACCTCTATTTTTGGTATTGGGTGAAGGAAGCCTTCCTTCGCACCTGACGGTAGTTTGTGATGGGCACATTCGAGGCATGCGTTCACGTACTTCTTAATAAACTTTCGCATTTTTGGGAACCAGAACAGGGAACGGACCCTTTGCAAAGTCTTTACAAAACCAAAGTGACCGACGTCGTCGTGGTTGGCTTTGAGTACTTGCCAGCGAACCCCCCGAGGGACCAACCACTTCAGCGTACCGTCACCTAAAATACGAAATACCCGCCCATTCCTAACCTTGTACTCCTTGTAGATGTTCGCAATTTTTGGAGTTTCAGGGTCCTCCAATACGTCCCTGATACGTTTTACTTCGTCATCCGATGACTGTACGGTAGAGATCCAATCCTCAGAGCTCACTGACAGAATATCAAGCGTGTGTACAACATCAGAGGATGTCTCGCTTATGGGTCCCCTGCTCAAGGCATCTACATGGGACATCCTATCACCCGGGCGGTATTCGATATCACAGTCAAACTCTAAGAATTGAATCCACCACCGTGCTATACGCGGAACTAAATCTCTTTTGGTGAACGTGGAGCGTAGCGCACTACAGTCAGTAACGATAGTGAACTTAATCCCTATGAGATAGACGCGAAATTTGTGTAATGCACTGACAACTGCCAGTGTCTCCAATTCGAAGGAGTGAAACTTCGTTTCGTCGATTGTGGTCTGCCGACTGAAGTAGGCCACCGGCCGCCAGGGTTCTGTACCCGTCCTCTGCAGTAATATTCCCCCGACGCCAAGCTTACTAGCGTCCGTATGGACTTGAGTTTGAGCCCCATGATTATATAGTGCTAGAACTGGTCTACTTATCAGTTGAAGCCTAATACTTTCAAAGGCGTTATTCTCCGAATCTCTCCACTGCCAAGGTACATCCTTCTTCAAGAGGCTTGTCAAAGGCTTCGCGATCGTCGCAAATCCTCTAACAAACCTCCTGAAGAAGCCCGCAAGGCCAACGAATCTCCTAACCTCATGCTGGTTCTGAGGTACGGGAAATCTAGATACAGCTTCTACTTTTTGTGTCCCTGGTCTGATACCCTCACTGTCTATCTGGAAACCTAGGAAGTCAATTCGTTCCTGAAAGAATCTACACTTTTCAATTTTCAACGTGAGACCCGCGTCTTTCAGGAGTTCTAAGACTTCTCCTAGACGTTTTAAGCCTTGTTCAAAGGTTTTAGAGGGGATTAAGATGTCGTCCATGTATACTACTACGTACCCGACGCGAGACTTGCCTAAGACCTTATGCATGGTTCGCTGGAAAACGGCGGGGGCATTTGCCAACCCGAAAGGCATACGATTATATTCGTATTGCCCGTCGGGCGTGACAAATGCCGTCTTCTCTCGGGACTCCTCAGATATAGAGATCTGATGGTATCCAGAAGCTAAGTCCAGTGACGTGAACAGGGAGTGCCCGGATAACTGGTCTAACAGGTCCTCGATCCTAGGAAGTGGGTAGTGGTCCCGTTTTGTTCGGCTGTTAAGGGCACGGTAATCGACGCAGAGGCGTTTTTCCCCGGACTTTTCTGGACTAATACGATTGGACTAGCGTATGGAGAATTTGATTCGCGTATTATACCGTGGGTCATCATGTCTCCTATCATACCCTGGACCATCTTTCGCTCGGAGTAAGGCAAACGATAGGGTCTGTATACAACGGGGGTCGTATCTTTAAGGCAAATTTCCATTTCCGTGACAGTCGTAAAGCCTAGATCATGCATACCGCTCGAAAAACATGTTTTATATTTAGCCAGCAATTGTATACAGTGCTGTTTCTGTAAATCAGTCAGTTGCTGACCGAGCTCTATTGAGGGTTTTTCCGAATATGTAAGTGGGGACACTGTATACATAGATTTACTGACTCCAAGGTAACGAGCTCGAGTGACAAGGGCATTTTGGGTAAATATTATTGGATTTGTACCTAAGTTTTGCAGTAAAAGAGAGCTAGTACCGTTCACAATTACGTATTCGCCGGGCATGAGGTAATACTCCTGACCTACAACTCCTCTGACTGAGCCGTGAACATATATATTTCCGCTCACCTGGTGCGAGGACTTCACTTGGATGCATTCCATTTTACCTACACCTATGACTGTTTCTTTTAGTGAGAGGAGAGGAAGCTTTATCTGCGTAACTTGACTAGTGCGTTCGAATTTTAGCTCAGTGGTAGTTTTAGTGATTTGTAAATTAGGGCGTTCTGTGAAGCTATGACCCAGTAGCACACTGTAATTAATTAAGGGATCATCTACAACGAACACCTCAATGTCGCTTTCAAGAATACCCTGTACTTCAATACTTACATTAGTACGCCCTAAGGGTAAGTAAGGCACGTTCCCCAACCCTCTTAAAAATGGGCCATCAACCCGTTTCCATTGAAGACCTAATCGTTTAGCCTCACTTTCACGTATAACCGTGGCTTCGCTACCTAAATCTACTAAACATGGGATGATCCTACCATTGACTTTTATAGCAATCTTGTATTTATCACTAGAATCGTCACGAAATGAAACCTTAAGGATATTCTTATCCTTTTGGGTCTGAGCAAATTCTTTTGTCCTAGGACAATCCGTGAATATATGCCCCATAAGGTTGCATTTTGTGCACTTAATGATCGGATTCGGGCACTTAAAACTGGGGTGCCCGATCTCCTGACAGTTGTAGCACTTTATTTGATTGGGCTTATTTTGGCTTTTATTCTGAAAACTGCCGGTAGAGGTATTTGTAGGTAGACGGCTATCGCGACTGTTACGTCCCTTAGAATTTAATTGTTCTCGGGGATAGACCTTAACTGATTTGAAAAATTCATGGACATCCTCAGGCTTTTCGAATTTCGCGGCTTGAGCACCTACCCTAACGCCCCTATCGTCAATACCGTGAACTAGGCAATGTACTGCTTGCTTCCCAAAGATCTTACAACGATTCAAAAGATTAATCTTAGAAAAATAGTAAATTTCCAAAGATTCTCCGAGGCGTGCCCTTTTATTAAGCATCTCCATTTATAACTCTGCATAATTCTCCGTAGATGGGAAGGATTCTTTGAGCAAGGTCTTCCACTCAACCCATGGATGCTTAATAGAAGGGAGGCCTTGGTACCAGATTTTAGCATGACCCGTTAGCTTAGGCAGGGCATAGTGAATAATTTGTTTTTCATTCCAACCGTAAATTTCTGCACATTCGTCCACCTTATCGAGCCACGCGTTAATCGTTTGCTCTTTGGCTAATGGGTTAAACTCAGGTAAAACATTATTGAGGGTTGGCAAAAATTCACGATCCCCTGTCCTATTCTTTAGGATATTTAGGAACTCTTCAATAAGCTGTGATTGTTCATTCGTTGATTTCTTGTCAGTACAGTCTGAATATACCGGTGGAGTTTTAGCAATGGTATTATGAGGCGTTAACATACCTCGCTTATCTGCTGAGAGGTCTTGGGCCTCGACTGCAGGCGTGCGTTTGCGGCGAACTTCCTCTTCCAGTGACCTCAGCCGTTTCCTTGTCGCCAACAACTCACGTTCGGAGTCGCGAAGTCTCCGACTTGAGCTCCGTCGATCGCGACAATGACGGTTACGAGGGGTACTACGGCTACGGCTTCTCAATACTCGACGTCGGGAGTGGCGGGAAGTGCCGCGACTACCACTGCGGCTCTGCCTGGTGCGGCTCCGAGATAGTCTCTCCTTCCGCCTACGACGATCCAGGTCACCACGCGGTGTGGTCAGCTGCCTCACATTATGCGATCTGTCTCTGTCACTCATTGTCTGAAACTCACGAGATAATAATTTGTAAATGACGTTGTTGGTATAACAAAATATTTAGAAAAGAAAAAAAAAGAGGTAAAGAAAGAAAAGATACTTTATTTGGCAGATAACTGAGACAAATCCTACCACGTGGCATATAACATTAATTTATGTAACTAAAATAATAGAATAATAAACCAAGATAATAGAATATTACTAAAATAATAGAAATAGAACAGAAGTCACAAATAATTATTTGTATATTATAATATTAATTGTAGTAGAACTAGTTAATAACTACCATAAAATGAAAACAAATATGTGTCTCAAAGTACCTCCAAATTGGAACCTAGTTCAGCCTACGCCAAATTTGTTTCTGGCGCTGATTTTCAACTAGGCCCATCAGTCACGGATGTGAAAACTACCCTCTTATTAATACACAATACAAGAACATAATAAATATAAGAGAGAAAATATTGTAAAACAGTACACAATAATAAAGTTATGTAAGTAGTGAGTATTATATCACAATGATTTATAGTTATGACTTAATGATTACAATTAATAAATTAATTTACACGAGCTAACTAGTTAGTAAAAAAATTAATTCTAACCCAGTTCAGGCAAATTAATTGGCAGATTGCTGTGATTCAACAGGTTTAGATATTATTTTAAACTAAAGAATGCGAGAACAAATTAATAAACTTAATGTACAAGTTTTATTTTCTAACAATGTCGGTAGTTGCCAGAATAGCCGGTACACAAAAAATTTAATTAATGCGAATTCATCCACCAAACTACTTGTTAAAATTTACATTTACATATATCAGGAGGTTCACCATAATTATTCGAATAAGCCCTCGGAATTATTTTTGAAAAATCTATAAATATTAAAATTTTCAGGATGTCCGCATGTGAGATCAAGCATTGAACATGATCCAGTTTAATAGGGTCAATCCCATTACAAAATTTAGTGATCTATGCGTCGGGACTTTACTAACAAGGCTATCAATAAATTATTTTCAGATATTTTGGATGGACTGATTATGCAATACAACTTTACATAGGCGTGGCAATGCAAAACGAAATACATTAAATTTTGCAAAGATCCCACTTCTGAGATGTTAAACTCAGAAGCGAATGGAGCAAAATCAAACATAATCAGTACCATAACAATAATTTATTACATAATTACCCTAAATTATCACATTAAATTATAGAAGCTACTTACACTAGTACTCGCTCGACGGACAAATGGCCGACCGCCCTCTATTTTTTGATGTTTTGTTTTACATCTACCTGACGCTGTCAATATTCAAGTTTTACACTGACGTTGGACAAGTGTTGCTAGCGGATTAACTAATATTCGATGACTAATCAAATATTAGTTATAATGTGGCAATTTAATTAGATTATTATTTAATGTATTGAGTGATGCGTGTTACAGTAAGTACATAATATGCACTATGTTTTTAACTGAAATATTCTCTAACCTACTTTGGGGATAAAAATAAAATTGGACACAAATAGCGATGAAAGGGAAATGACCTCATTCTTTGCGGTTATTCCAGTTATTCGAAACCTTCTCACGCACGCATCCATAAGGTTTATTTTTAGTACGGCTCGTACGTATCTGACGATCAGCGATTACAGCTCGAGCCACAATTAAGGCTAAACTGAACAAGCTGAAATGAGCACGAATCTCGGTATGGTTAATTAAGTTGCCGTGATCGGCGCGCATAGCCACTGCCCAACAAATTAGAACTGATCGCTATCGTTACACCAAACAAGCTCGCCTAATATTGTTACATTGTTCTGTGCAATAAAATTATTGTACTTTAATTTTATTTAATTAAATCAAATGTTATTGTATAGTTTTGTACGTGACTAGTAACGACTTGTACCTGATGAAGTCTATAGACCCATCATAAAACGTTTCAATTTAACCTTCTTGTTTCGTTAACACGATAAAATTCATTCTGTATTTATGTTGAATGGAAGCACAAAATTTGTCAAAACTTTTTGTTTTATAAAATTATTACGAAGGAGAATAGAAAGGATTTCATCATAGCTGCGGAAGAATGAAGCCAAAAAATATAAAACGCAAAGTGACCGGTAATACTGTCGTCATCAAATATACACAAGTGGATTAAACGGGCTCCCGAAATATGCCAAGACTGTTAGATAGTGCTGCTTCAGGAGCTAACGAGTGTGTCGTCGGGCGGCTGGCGGCAAGCCAGAACGGCTCCACCATAAATTGTGGTCACGAACTCGTTGCTCACCGCGAGCCGCGCGCCTTCGGCGACCCTAAAAAATGACCTGGACCAAATTAAAAAAAGAACCAAGTTATGACAACTTTGCATGTTTTGCATTAAAATATCTGAAACTAAATAATTAATAATACTGAACTAATTTCGATAGAGGCTATCGGTTTACACACAAAACTACATAGATGATAATGTTAATATTAATATAAAAATGTTTTCTGCATGCCTATTAAAAGCAGAACATAATGGGATATACATATGTATCCAAATACCATATTTTGTTACCTGTGTTTTTGCATAATAAACGATTATGATGCGAATCTCACTGAACAGTCACGACGCGGTCATAGGCATCCACTGGAACCTACAATAAAATTGAACAATAATGTTATTTTTCAATATTATTGAATCACACCTTCCACCAAAATAAGTTTCAATACACTCCCTAAACTTCCAAGGACGATTCCAACGCTCACCTACTATTAAGATGGACGGAGTTTCAATTCACACCCTAGCACAGTTGACCGTGCTAGGCTGTTAGGGTTTATGAACGTCGCTGGCCGGTCCTTCGCGCAACACGCACTTGTAACTGGGGATTGAGCCACAAAGTACTTTGGGAAGATGTCACAAAGATGTCTTGGGGTATTCGCTACGCTGCTCTGTAAATTCTATACTGAGACACTTTCGTGTCACTTAGTAGTACCCTATCACTTAGTAGTACCGGCGAGCGTCGCTTCAAGTTGTGCGTAGCCCGTTGTTGCGTACACAGCGCCCTGCGTTAATCCTGCTTACAAAGACGTATAGAACAACAAGTACCATAGCACTTCCTGTACTTGCGAGGGTTCTCTCGGCAGATCTAGAGGTCATCCTCGCCGATAAGTGTCAGGAGATGTCCTGCACTTCTCAACAAAGATAGGCGCAGGGCAATGGCAGCAATATACACGGAAATATTTGATTTGTGGCAGCAAAACTGGCGGAAAGGTGTCAAAGGTATGGATCTCTTCGGGTTCTTTCCCCACGACGGAGTTAGATTGACGCAGACTTGGGTAAAGCCAGATTACCAGCTGTGCCAGTTGCTTACTGAACACAGCTGCTTCGGAGTCGTCTTAGGGATTTAGGGCTTAGCAGTACGGAAATTTGCTTTTGTGGAGCGGCCAATGAGTATAGGGACCACGTGTTATGACATATGACAAGCTCTTGCTTGCTTGTGAGGTCGATAGTTATATGTCGAATGTCGATAACTCTTTAGTAATATGTATGAGATAGTAAGTTGAGATTGAGAAGACGTATGACTGAGAATAACTGGTGGTGACTGAGAATAAATATCTCGACAACTAGGCTGAAGGCAAGTATCGATATTTTTGACTATGGTATAGAAGAAAGATGTTAGGAAAAATAGATTTATTCAATTTTTGAAGACCGATTAGCCCAGTTCGTCTTGGCCTTAGCTGCTGTTCAAAAGTTTCCGCTTTTTATTACCAGTTCAACAAATATTTTTAGTAAAACACTTACTGAAACATAGTTAAAATAGCGAAATGAACACAGCCAACACTTTTACCAGGTATCGGCACGCGCCGGGGCACTTCTCACCGACTCGCGACCCCGCGGCGTACCCCCAATGCACGCCCTAAGTCGAAGCCAGTTCCTTCCGCCGGCTTACCTGCGGGGGAGCCCTTAGGCTCGTTGCAACACACATTTTGTTCCTGGCTGAGCGCCTTCTGCGCTCGCCCTAAACATGACCGATGACTCTTAAAAGGCCACTAGGGCCACAAGAATTTAGCCATTTCGAAAAAAAAGCGAAATAAACAAACAAATTATCGTATTATAAAAAGGCAAGGAGTATTGTTGAAGCAACAAACCTAGGAAATCGAATTAACAAAAATCAGTTAAAAATCAATAATATCAAATCAAATCTAATCAATCAAATATTGGTCTTAAGGTACGAAATCCGACACAGAAATTTCTAATGTAGGCGAGCCATTAAGTATTTCATATATTGCCTTTTCAAATTGATATAATACACTCATTTTATTGATTACATTCACTTAAATCAATCAGAACTAACGTTAAAATAAATGCTTAATCTTCAAAAGACCATTTTCAGTACAAACCGAATACTTTATCAGAAACAAAATCTTTTAAGGACTGGACTATTTTATTTAAAGAGTATATATTCTCCGTACATTCTCTATATTGTAAAGTAACGTAATGTTTATGTTACTTACCTACCTGCCACGATTACCAAGAATTAATTTCAATAATCGGCAAACATATTAAATGAATGTCGCCGTAATTCCCTAACTACATTTACTAATTACTGTACAGAGAAGCTTAATAATGTTAACAAAATATTTTGTTATTTTACATACTCCTACGCAAGTCACCGTATGGTATTAATCTTTTAACTGCATTGTTAACATATACTCGTATCTATATTTTTTATTGTGTACCTATCACATATTTTAGGTATATATCGTATTATTCTTATTTAATATCGTTGCTATTATAGTCTATTTATATAAATTTATATTATAATAATAATTTTATATAAATACTAGAACATAATTAATATTATATAATTTATATACTTTTCATCAACAATTCATTCATTGTACATAAAATAGTAATGTACTCGTATTTTGAGTCGGTTTCCAAGAATATATATTAGGGGTTAAAGTATGAAATTGCCGATTTGTACTGAAAAATTAAAACATGTTTTTTTCTAAAATGTAACATATTTATTTAATCAAAATATTTACCCTCATTATCTATACATTGTTTGCATCTAATCGGAAGTTCATTTATGCCTTTGCGATAGAACTCTGGGGATGTAGATTCGACAAACTGTGTGAAAGCATTTTGTACTGCCTCTTGGGAAGAAAATTTTTTACCACTTAGAAAATTGTCCAAATCACGAATAAAATTGTAGTCCGTTGGAGCAAGGTCTGACGAGTACGGAGGATGACGTATGGTTTCTAACTGCAGCTCCTGTAGAGTTACAACGGTTTCTCGTGCAGTGTGAGGTCTTGCGTTATCATGGAGCAATAATGGTGAAGATCGATTCACGAGTCGGGGCTGTTTCACTGCTAGTTTCGCCATCATTGTTCGAAGTTCGGCACAGTAAACATCTGCTGTTATTGCTTGACCAGACCTGAGAAAGCTATAGTGAATAACACCATGAATAGACCACCAAACAGTTACCATTACCTTTTTATTGGTAAGCTTTGCCTTAGGGCACTGTTGCGGCGTTTGACCTGGGGTCGGCCATTGCATTTTTCGCTTTCGGTTATCGTAAAGAATCCACTTTTCGTCACATGTCACAATTTGATCCAATATTCCTTCATTTCTGTACCGATTCAACAAGGCAACGCAAGTTTCAACACTCGTTTCTTTCTGCAGATCAGTCAAATCATGAGGCACCCATTTTTCATATTTTTTTATCTTATTGATTTGATGCAAATGAGTCAATATTGTAGGTAAGGTAACGTTAAACCATGCCGTTAATTCCTGGGTAGTTTGACTCGGATCGGCTTGCACCATCTCCTTCAATTCAGCATTATTCACCTGTGTGGGCGGTCTTCCACGTGGTTCGTTCTTCAAGTCGAAGTTTCCATTAGGAAAGCGTTTAAACCAAAAACGCACGGTTCGTTCATTAGCAATCTCCTCTCTAAACGCAGCATTGATATTGCGAGCCGTTTCTGCCGCGTTAGTTCCGCGTCGGAACTCGTATTCAAAGATTACTAGGATTTTCGAAGTATCCATTTTTCCCGTCTAAGCTGAATTAAAAAAAACAATTGAAAGTCGAAAATCGAATGTTGCACATTTTTTAAAATATGAACCTCATAGGTACCATGTGAAAAAAGTTTCACTCGAAAATCTCACACCATGAAGGTTTTATGTCAATTCAAAGTATCTATTACTATAAAACGGCAATTTCATACTTTAACCCCTATTATTACATAATTATGTAACAATGTAGCAAAAAGATAGTAAGAATACCTTTTATTTCTTTTTTATTCTATTTTTTCCTTCAATAAAAATAATAACCTCATGTACATAGGTAACATCATTATCGCTTCAATATTTAAGCAATTTCAAAATTATTATACTTAAATATTAAAAATTATTATATGCGAATAATTTTTTGCCTGAGTACTACTGACAAGTCGGGTAAGTATAAAGTGTTATTTCTTCATACATACATAACACACGTAATTTCGCACTGTACATATATATACGCACTATAGGGTTGTCGAAGCTGATGTGTGGTATGGTGGTGTGCGAGCGACCACACACGCGTGCGAACGACTTCCGGCGCGGGAGTCGGACAGCGCAATAAGCGGATCCATAATACAACGATGGAGGCACGAAAGCATATTGTCTATTGTTTGGCATCTTCAACTCTTGGCATCGAACATTAAACGAGCCGACCGAATGCACTGTCAGTATAAGTACTTTGCTCCTATAATGTATGAATATTAACACATATGTTTTGAAAACAGAACCATTCCAGCGTCTACAATTGACAAATAGATCGAATTAATTACGTTAGTTCAAAGCGTATTTTACGGAAATACAACGCTATATGAATTTTTGATACATTCTCCGCAGAGCTGTTTTGTTCAAAGTAACACGGTATTATCGAGGGAATGGTAAACTTGTAGCGAAACATGGCAACACTCCATTAATGTAATTAGATAACCGCTGCGGCTCCCGAATTTGTTCATCGAGCGATACGTATCTAGATACCTACGTATGTGTTATCATATGTAAGTAGAATGTGGAACCAGTAGTTTTGCTGAAAGACTAGTCTTTTTAACTTTTGGAACTCGACTCGCAATTGGATAGAATTCCTCATTGTTTGTATAAAAATCTAAAAATTGAAAATAGATTAGGCTTTTTACGAAGCATTCAATGAGAAGCCCTTTCAAAGTCCGAGTTAGATTCTACATGCAGTAAAGGCTTATTACACAAGAAGAGTTTCTGAAACGGTTCGAACGAGAATAATGTATACGATTCTCATAAGCAACAAAACTACATACAATTCTCGCCTACAACATTTCACATGATGATAGAAACTCGATGACTACAGGGATAACAGTGATCAGATGATGATAACAGTTGTTATCATCATCCGATGTTTGACCGATGTTCGAGGAACTCGCGTTCGAGAAACTTTTCTTGTGTAAATGAGCCACAATGCTCATGTCCCTGAGCCTGTGTACCCAAATAGGAGTTGAAACCATTTGACTCCGTTCAATGGCTTGCCATTAGAGAAATTATACGTCATGTGTTGTGACTACAAATAAAGGATGTCCTAAAATATAAGACTAATATTTTTCCAAACTGTGTCGATATTCTACAAAATAAACATAATAATAGAAACCTTGAATAACTTCGGACGATATCCAACTCATATTTATTGTTAAATGGAGTCCATTATGGAAATATAACCAAATATAAGGTAATAAGACCCACTGAATGTCCGATATCGCATCGATCGGCGAGCGTCGCACTAAATTATGTAGCTTCCTTACGGCTCCCAGATATTTATACCGACATCGACGAATGGAAGGGTCACGTTAAAAACAGAAAGGTCAATGTTATTTTCATACAGCAGTTCAGGAATTAATTTATATTATTTAAAAAGAAAATTTAACCTAAATGTAACGATTTCGAAATGTTCCAAAGTTATACGGCTATAGGTACCTAATAAAGATTATACAATCACATTTACGAGTTGCAAACTGCGTATTATCGTAAAACAATTAAATTTTCAAACCTAATAATGTGAATTTAATGTTCATATTAACGTTTAATTGAATTAACTTACATATAAACTATAATCTCCTTAAGAGTTAGAAGCTGAAAAGTAATACATGAGTATTCATACATCAATGGTATGAATCACGAAATGATGCCACACCATGCCACAGCCTGTGTCTCTCCACTGCTGGATATAGTCCTCTTCCAAGCATCACCACCACACACGGTCCTCAGCTCCTCTCATCCAGCCACTACCGGCAACTTTCTTCGACTTTCTTACTTTTTTCTCCTGATATTTTTCACTCGATTGTAAAATATTTACTTAGATACCTACTTACCGCGTCTACTGTTTCATATACTGGTACTAATTACAAAACCAATGCACGTCGCTGCTACCATTTGATAAAAGTAACTGAAACATAACCAGCCCACTATTGTTATGTAGAGAATTAATCCCCGCAAATTTAGACTAAGTATGAAGGTCCTTAATATCCGGAATTTATTTAAAAAAGATCAGTTTCTGTACAGATACGTTTTTAGTCTCCCTATGTTGAACGACATTAAAACGAAGTGCACGAAATACTAAAATTAGCACTTATTAGCACGAAATTGTCCTATATGTGTGATGTAACAGAGTTTGTCGAGAAACTGAAAATGCAGTCACAGAGCGTATTTGGTGACATACTCACACACGGCCCATTGAGCCACATCGAGCACTACTTGTATTGGCGCCCCATTGCATTGAAGCAATAAAGTACCCAGTAATATGATTAATGGGTTTGCAACCTCCGCTCGACGCCCACACATTTCGACTAGCGAGACTCGATCGTGACTCACTACCATCAGATACTGATTCATGCTCACTTAATGCCGACATAAAGTAAATGTTTTATATCATAAAAATACTCAAAAGAAGTATTGCGGGAAGTTTATATCTAACATGTCTTCATTCCACATCTTTGGATTTATTGTTGTTGTTTGTTCGTATACTAATTGTTTATACATCCACCAATACGGAGAAATATTACCTACTTACACGACTTTTATTGTTCATAACTTCATACGTCCATAAAGCCAGGCCACTGATGAAAATCTTTTATGGAGTTTTTAAACTTTGTGGCTGTTTACTACAAAACCCGAATCATGATGTTTTCTTCTACTAGTCTAATATTGTTTACAAGTAATAACTATATATATGTATGTATCTATGAAATAGAAGCTTTTATTTGAGGTGTATTTCAACTGTGTTGGTGCATGTTGATATTTGGTACACTTTTACCCATCGTCCTTTACTACACACAAGGTAAAATAATATCAAGAAGTTCAAAAGATAATGGGTATTCGAGATATGACGTATTTAATAAAAGCTATAGAGTTGAAAATCTTATCATTCAGTTAAGACGAATTGCCAGTAAGTTCTAATAAAAAGAGTGATTGATCGCGTTGACAAGCGTCGAATGTAAGACAACCAAAACAGAAACTTATAACCATGTAATAGATTATATCTCTCGCAAGCGCCTGCCAAGGCAGAAACGCTAGCCTTTTTACCAAGAAGTTCACCTCTGCTAAAAGGTTTTTTAAAATTCACAATGGATATTTTACAGTATTTCGATAAATCGATCGATATCAGCGTATAACGTCATCTGCAAAGCATTGGCATCCCTTTGCAATCACGAAAGAGTTTCAAGTCATATTTACATAGAGTATATCTGTATCGTAATCTGATGGCAGCAGTAAATGAATCATTAGATCGATCGGTAATCTTGTAATCACATAAATTCGCGTCCCTACATGGCGACCATATCAGGCACCGCACGAGTAGCACGGTATAAAATTTCGAGATACGAATACTTATAGTGAAGTGGTCAATGCAAAGAGAATTTAAAAATGTAAAAGTGTTTTGTACAGTTCCCCAAGTCCAAATAAAACAGGCAAACGACAGCTGAATCAGGAGCAAATTATCACAGTACCTATACAATGCAGCCGGAGGCAACAATGCAGCTTCAACCACACTACTACAGATTGCAGATTGGTGGATATAACTATGCCTCATTTCTTTTTAATTTCACGGGTGCGTGGGTTCTTTCACAATTCTAATATTAGTATTTGACGTTTTATATTTGGATAAACACATCATAAAACCGAATATCGATTTGTCTACGATGTCGTTATATAAGTAGATACTCCTTGCTAGTAGATACTGGGGTTTGTTCTGACGACCTCACAAATATGACTCGAGAATAGGCTATGCTATTTTGTAGTACCTATTTTATAGTAGTGAATATGTAGTATATGCCTAAAATTGTAACCACTTAACAAATTTAAAAATATTTCTCTGGAAAAGTGGCCTATGGAAAGAAACTTTTATTCTCTAAGAGTTCTTAAACTACCAAAGCGTGAGTGTAAAACAGCTGGGTACCCCTTATATGACATTTATTATCTCTTATATTTATCGTAGTATAATGGTAACGAAATGACACTGTATAAGTCTGACATTCTAAAAATTTCTTGGCATTTTTATAATTGACATTCATACGTATTCTTTCATGGTAGTTTTTTTATTAAATTTGGTTAATTTCGTATATTTCTATTTTCCCCGTATTTAGAGTTTATGAGATGATACACTGTTGGAACCTTACTTTAAACGTGTTCATTTTGTTACATTTATTTAACTAATATAATAGTTATTAAATATGATAATATCACTATTTATTATATTATGCTTTATGTGGTAATATTAAGTATTTGCCAAAATAGTTATGTGACGATCGTTTGAACTGTAATACTCGTAACACATCTGGTATTAATATTATGCTAAAACAG
Source organism: Sesia apiformis (assembly GCA_914767545.1). NCBI lineage: Eukaryota > Metazoa > Arthropoda > Insecta > Lepidoptera > Sesiidae > Sesia > Sesia apiformis. The sequence goes on from OU611958.1 coordinate 8,861,716, forward strand.
AATTTGAAATTTGAAAATATACCTATAATATTATTATTATCATGATATAGTAGATATTATATTTACATCGTCTCATTTAGGGATTTTATTTTCATTTTATTTTTTATATGATGTCAGCCTAACGTCCTACTGCAGGGCACAGTAAGGATTATTGGATTGGTACGGATTGGATTATTTCACGAGCACGTGGATTTCCTCAATGTTTTTCCCCAGTGCCGAGCTAGTGATAACTTTTTTTAATCCGTACTGAAATATAAACCTAGTGTTAAGGGCCGAGGATTCATATACCCTTAAATTCACGACCACATAAGTCCGGTCGAGTAGAGATACCCTTAGACTATCACCGTTTAGTTTGTATAATTTATTGATATTTGCAATTTGTAAATACTCGTACTTTTACGTAAATATGAACGCTTTGATGTCTATTCACAATAAAAGACTTGAAAGTGCTTGATTCACTTAAAAATTACATAAAACGGGTTATCAATATTTAATTTAATGTTAGAGGTAAATAAAAAAGGTTCTCATAAAAATTATAATGTCGTTATAAAGCTACATATTGGCAGACAAAGAGAGAGTTCACATGACGGTAAACGCGGATACTATTGCTCATAAACATATAGTTACCTCCTCGGATGCACTACTTACCTTTGAGATTTTAGGAGTAGGAATTTGGAAAAGTATTTTAAAGTATATGGAATAAGGAGTATCATATTCCATGGACACCTACAACACCAGGGGGCATGCGTGTCGACCTACAAATAATCACGATGATTGCAAACGGTCGTTAGAAGGTGGCACTCCAAGAAGAACTTCATTTCACTACTCCATTTCACTTTCTTATTCTACAATAATAAGAGTTACCGCGAGGTCCGGCATCAGCACCGCGACAACGAACACGCCGATCGCATTGAATATTCCGACAGGTCTGTGTGCCGCGGGAATACACCAATCAATCAGTCGTAACGAGCCCGCCCGCCAACAATCACATTATATTCCTTGATTTATTTGATGTTCGCCTACATACTTAGGGTTTTGCTGTTTTCATGTTTCCCTTTTTATACTCTATACAATATTTTGATAACGATGTGTTTAACCATAGATTTATTGTATTTCTTGTTAAAATCTATCCTGATTAAGGTATAACCGAACCTTTTCCGCAGCCTGAAACCATGAACTCTGCTCAGGATTCTGAGTTAACTCACATAATGGTAAACATATTTTTGTAAAAATCTAATTTTGATACATGTATTTTTATATTCAACAAATTTGTATTGAACATTTGGTAAAAACTCAAAAACATTGAATTCTTGTAATCAAAAAGATTTGTAAAATCATCATGTCAATAAGCTCAACAACCAAAAAAGTATATCATATTTACAGAATTTGGGAAAGTTTCGGTTACACTGTATATACGACTAATCTTACTGTAGAAAGGGATTATTTAAATACAAACGCGTGCCGGACAAAACCGTCATAATTGTAGCAACACGATAATTTTATTATTATTAGACAACCAACTACTTTATTACCACTTTGATTTTACCTTTGATTTTTCATTAACAATATTTTTTTTAGAATTTTTAGGAATTTTAGAAAAGAATACTTGCCTATGCGTAATACTTGCTAAAAGTTATTCAATCAAACACTGTCCTTAATTCAATCTGTAGAAACAACGCCAAGCCACATCACTTACTAAACCGTGACGCGTCTGCGAGTGACTACGTAAACGGGCGGCCACTGCCCACGTAGCGTAGAACTCGACGCCTACGCTGACGCCGCAAAGTCTTGCCGAAAGAGAAGCATGCAAAACGATGACACGAGTTAATTAATGATACTTCTCTGATAAATAACATATAGACACTATGGTAGAACATCATGGCAGTTATTTGTTACCTACTGGTATGTTCTTGCAAAATAAATAATTTGATTTGCAATATTTTCTTGTTGTCTACATTATTTTTACATATTCTCTATCATACAGATACATAGAAATAAAAAAAAAACTTACATACAAAATTAATTAAATATTTAATCTATAAATCATTTACTATAATAATTTACGAACTTTATCTTAGATATTCAGGTGTGATAAAATAAATCAGTTATTTCGTTCAATAATAAATACTCCTACGTATGTATTTTGTAAGTAGTGGGTAGGTGTTAAGTATTTTTTTAGTCTGATAAGAATTTTGAGTTACAATATAACGCCGATTAACGATTCTCTCCTTTGTGAGTGTACCTGTAAATCCGGATTACCTGCCTGCTCTCGTCTGTCGACTTAAAACTTTGGTGTTGTAAATTATGAAGTGAAGGAGCATGCGAAGTTACGGCAGTGAACTAACGGTTCTTGTAAGCGCGCACACGTACGGCGACGCCTCGTAAATATTTATCAAAAGGTGCGCTCTATGTACCCATCAACCATAAAAACACTACTCTAGAGATGCATTCCAGCTGTAATTAATTCTAATGAGAAACTAATTTCCATTAACTGTGGCCATTAGTGATGTTAATGTTTATTTACTTTGTACTTTTCTTAAATTAGTATTGCTGTGCTTATTTATTTATATTTAGTAAGCTGTGATCTGAGCATGTTAAAAGAAAACCTGAATATATACGTTTAGAGTAGAGTCTATGCATACCTGAACCATGATGAAGAGAGAGAGGTCTGTGACCAGGTAAATACGTGTAATTACTAACGATATGCGACAGTGCAGTGTCTAGGAACGAGAAAGGCTGACCCCAGCATTATGTGGGATTAAACAATTGAGAGGGAGATTAAGATTTAGAAATGAACATCATTTATATACAAATACAAAATGTCTTTTTGTCGCACTAGAATATACCTGTATTTGCAGGCATTCAAGTTACGAATGATCTAAATAGAATTACAAATAAAGATATTTTTTTTGAAAAAAAAAAAACAGTAGATATGAAAATTAATTGTTACATCAAAAGTTAACAAGTTATAATATTATATTGTAAATACAATAAATAACATGCGAATACAAATTCATGCAATTATATTTTATGAATAATCAAATTATTACGAATAAGCAAATGCAATTAGATTAATTTCGTTATTAAAAAGATATCACCATAATATACCATAATGAAATACTATTTTATACCATAATGAAACAATAAAGATTCTATCGAGGTGCCAAAAGATTGTTAAAACTAAAGGGCACTTAAGAAATACGACACCTTTATTGAGTACACAAAGCTCGGAACGACTGAAACGAAGTCGCAGATTGCATTGAAAACAAACTTCTTAAATCCAGTAATGGAAGCGAAGGATCAAAAACTCCTTCCAAACTTGTTCTACTTACGACTTGTACCTACTCTCCCGAACACTGGTTAGCTAAAAATATTGAACAATTCTTTTATTCGTTTCTTGATACACATCTACATTATTTATTGTTATTACACAATTGAAATAAACTTTGTATGTACAAAATAAGAAACAAAAGTCATTGTTTCGGAATTCGATACAAATATTAATACATATTTGTTTAAAATTACCACATTCAAATTTTGGGGTATAAGTCGCTAGTTATTTACTATATGCGTAATAAATATCTATTTAATTTTTTTCGTTGATAAAATTTTGTTTACATCATAAACGCCCCGTTTTTATGAAATCTACTGATGATGTATCAGTCGCCACTATGTCTGCCGTACTCGATCGCACCGCTCGCTGTGCAAGACAAAACACATACGATAACCACGTCAATACGTCCACTACTATACTAGGTAATTATGTTGCTGTTTTAATACAAATAGTAACATCCTTTCGCCCGCACATCTACTAAACCTCTACCTATATGTTGCGTGTGTGACAATAATTTGCTTTAACATTTCCACGTTATCTCTTAGGTATTATTTTCAGTAGTTGCGTACTGCTTTACGCACTTAAAATAGAGTTTGGGGACATCGACCGCTTCCTTTAAACGGTACCTTTGTAAAATCCGAGTGCTTATGAATGAAAGCGACGCATCCTACGTCTGATATTTGAAAATAATGCCCTGGGGCATTTTTTTCATACTAAAGAAAGGTTGATCCTTCGTACTAAGTCATAAATCCTCCTAATACAATTTTTAATTAGTTATTAAAAAAGGTTTTAGAGACTGTTTATATGCGATTAGCGACCACTCAAATGTCATATATGTACCTAACTTATTTATGCCTGCGAACTGTTTTATATAAGGAGAGAATGCCAAAGTTCCGTATACGTGAGGAGCCCTCGAGGCAACTTCGAGGAGTATCTGCTATAGTCCTGAATATTTAACGGTGTTCCTTGGCAAACAGACGCTTTTTTTTAACCTTGAATAGCACAAAACGATAGACTTACCATAACCTTTAAGTATGTATTAAAATAAATCTTACTTGAGATAGTGTGTCCAACAACACATGAAACGAATTTTGAATACAATATACACCTATCGGTCGCACATTCATCCATGTTGATTTCATTTTATTTATTTTATAGAATTACGTAATAAATACATACATAATTATTTTTAAACGATTTTTTGTAGAATAAGTGTGGCAGACGAGCAGACAGTTTGCCTGATGATAAGCTGATTCTGCCGCCCGTGGATAATTGTGATACATGCCGACTCCAGTTCGAACGATTTAGTAGAATCAAGTTCAAAAACGAACGCTAAGTATTTGTGTACCACATTAATTTGGGATGTGACGGAATGGCAAATGAGAAACCTACCACACTCTCTATTCCCTGTCATTCTCAATCCTTATTCACTCTAGTTTGCACAAAAGTTTACATTATTTATTGATATTGGTATGTATCGCAGTTTGGTAAGTGGGTAATTTCGCCCGCGGAAACTGCCAGCTCGTCTACCACCTACTTTCTATGAAATAAGACGTGAACATATGTAGACATGATCAAGCAAGAGAAAAAGGATTTCTTTAATAATTTATTTATTCATTGTAATAACTGCAGGTGAAGATATGTTACAGGTACAATGATATGCTGATATGATATACAATGTACTTAATACACCCCATGGGCGAACAATAATTTGTAATTAATAATAATGTAACTTATTACATACATAACTTACGTTTGCTACAGCAAAATATTAAAGTTAATTATTATTATAAAACTACAATTTTATGTGACATAATGTGACTATACAATACTTTATAATATCACTATAACAATACAATTCTTTCATTGTTATAATGATAGAGTATTTAAAATAACAAAACCAGGAATTTATATTCATATTTTAGTAATTAAGTTTATATATAAATGTGCAGTCCCTGCTTACGGGCACAAAGTAGGCAACATAAATGTATTTATTCTTTGGTATATACAAATAAAAAAAAATCGACTTTTAAAATGGAATAATACGAGTACCTATAGCTTTAATATAAGAAAACATAACATTGGAAACTGAAATTCCCAGAAAAAACAATAACAACGAAATGTTATCATGTTATCCAGGACAAGAAAAACGAAAAGTTCGTGGGTAAATAAATACTCGTGCCTATTATTTATATCAGTTTATTGAGTATATTAGGTAGACATATGCAAGAGAACCTTATTTATTCCAACTTTAATCCTTTCAATCGCAAACCCATCTAAGTTACCATCGGTCCATTGTATCGACGTATGCGAAGCACGAACAAAGCTATAGCGCATTATTTGCGATAAGACTAAAATTAACGTAACATATTTCTTAACGAGGCCTGGGTTTAACTGAACAATTTCGTAGTCTGCTTACGAATGCACAAGACGTCCCCGAGTCCCCACAAAAGTGAATAGAAGGAGGTGTATAAAGAGGGCGCGCGCAGTCGAGACGCGGCCTCACTTTCCCCAGCTCGGCTAAAAATAGATGCTTGCGAGTCGCGACAGTGGCCTACCGTCTATAGCTTCATGGCGGCTAGAACTTACAAGTTGAACGGCGCCACCGCGATCACACGGCCCTCTCACCCGCCGCGGTGCCTAGCCGCCTCACACCTCGCTTCCTCGTCTTGTCACACGCCTTTACACACGCAGAATACTTTCACCCGTCACAATTGTTTGCTTTTCCGTACACTTAATTCATACCTCAATTAATAATGTAGTTTGCTTTTACTAAACTAAACTGTTATTACTAACTAATACATTAGTAGAACTCATTAATCATCGTTACGACATTGCAAGCTGTAAGCTAATAATAGACTTTCGTCCACTTCGACCTACGTGAATATTTAATGAATTTTATTGTCAACGATACAACACGGTTGTAAAATGAAATATATATACATATATACAACGAGTCACTGAAATAACGCGAAAGCTGAGAACCAGGTTGTTCAGTATCGAGAGTACCATCCATTCTACCAGTTTTTTTTTTCTTAATTAATAATACAGTTCTAATATATCATTTATTCTACGCGCGTCGCCCGAACTGCGTCGCGCGTGCCGCCTAGACGCCCGGTCTGAGTAATCAGCTCTACGAACGTTTTAGACAGGATAACGGAACCTTACATGTTTATAACTTTTAATTTATTAATTGAAATAAATTCATTTTTCACTAGATTTTTTTTTATATATTTTAAATTCATTAATATATTTCACGTATTACGTTATTTCGGTACACGTTGTAGAGCGAAGTAACAGTTTGTTAAACACTATTTAAGAGGTGGACAATAATCGTGATATTATTGTCACGTGAAGAAATAATAAACGAAATAACTAAAGTCAACCGTAACTATAAATGTCGAAGGTCGACGAACGTTACGATATTAAGTCGAGCTGATAACAACTTTTAAATGTATCTGTCATTATTTCTTAATGAAAATTATTATTCATGTTATTAACTTTACTTTGCCTCGATATTATATTCATTACGCAGACTCAACACAAATTGAGAGCATACACATGCCTTCAATAACCGATCGTTAATTCCGGTAAGATTTTAAAGAGCACTCTAAAGCGTTGAGACACCAGGCTAAGGAGGGGCTGTCGCTAAAATATTTATTTACTAAAATTTCATTTGTTCCAGAATGTCCACCTGCCGCGGACGGTATGGAGCGGTTCGCATGTCCGACGCCGGATCGGCAGGGGCGCTATCGTTGTATCGACGACCACGTGCTCTGCGATGGCTTCATCGACTGCCCCAACGGCGAAGATGAAGACCGACAAGCCTGCATGTTCTATAAGACGGTAAGCTCAGATAAAGGAATCTTCCCTTTGGAGACCTATCTATTAGGTTTCATATTTATAATTTACAAAATAGGAACAAAATAAATGGATTCTCATAAAAAACTTCCAGCTTGTAATGTAGATTCGTTGAATTATATGATGATAATATTTTTATAGTATAGTAACATCTAACACAAAAAATTAATAAATTATAGGTATTAATAAATTTACTATAATATTTGCAGACAAAGGCGCACTTGGACGTGTTGGCCGACGCGCTCCTGCGATGGGCGCGTGGCCGCTAGACGTAGCGCCTCTCCCGGACCCCGACCCCTCAAAGCTCCCTCAAACCGCAAGTGCTACACGGACCTCATTCGAACTGATACTTAATATATCGCCCGCGTGCTCTTATGCGATCAGTGAAAGCTGCGAAGTCCCACTCAGAATATTTGGGCGCAACCAGTCAAAATTACTCGTAGATGCGTTGAATGTAATGAAACATATCAAGTAGTGGTGCAGCCTATGCCAAAAACATGACCACTTAAAGTGTAGTGTAAGAATCCCGACTGCGAACAAACATGATGTACAATCGCGACGCGCAGGCGCGCGTGCGCATGGTGTGCGTTGGATGACCGTTGGAAGTGTTGCGATCTGGTTTCGTCCCAATTAACCTTCCCGCAGCTATTTTATTTTCCAAGTATTTCATACTTTCTAGCACTTATTAAACTAAAATGTGAGACTGGTAGTCGACATTGTTAGTCGGTAGATCATATACATAAAGATTTTAGAGTAATAGGTTCTCATTTGACGAAACATTAATGTTTGTCCATTTGTTATAGTATTTATTCACTTTATGTACTTGCTCTACATTAAGTTACGACATTCCATATTTTAATGAGGGTTGTATGTAAAGTAAATAACAAAAATCTAAGAAAGTGTATATAGATATGTATCTAATAAATTGTTTGTATTTATTTAATTATTCGGCCTACATCATTTGGCGGACGGCGCCTGTTGCAAGTTATGATTTTGTGAAAACGCGATTACTTGTCATACTCTTTTACAACAGCGCGTTGTCGACGGTGACGCTTAGCATTAAGTATTTAATCATCTAAACTATGGGCAGCTACTGTGTACTATTAATACCTACTTATATCATTATTTTTGTCTGCATCTTTGTATATCGTTAGATATTCATTATTATACTTTACATACTGTTCATTGATACAATTAACACAAGGATAGAACCTACTTGACTGAAAGTGTTTGTTGTTGTCTTTTGCCGAAGAAGTCTGAACAGTTATCGACACTAGTCATCAATAAGTTCCTATTGTTTATCTGCCACATTCACTATTACGTTACGAATAAGTTGATAATGTTAATATTATTGTCGTCTAGTCTCTTTGTCCGTTATATGTATACGATAAGTTTTTAGAAACATTTACGATTATAATTTTAAAATGTACTTACTTCTATGATTTGTTTTACGTACTTAGATTTGTTAATTTAGTCAATAAGAATTCATTGGCCTGCTTGTAAAAAAACAAAATAATTCTGCTTCCGTTAAATAATGGGCTCGTATTTGAGTCCTCCTGATTGTCTACGAAGTCAGTAGCAGTCGCTGGCACAGTTCGTTGCTTATTTATTATACGTAGGTATACGAGTTTAAGAGGATCCAATCAATATCAAGTCATTGATTTCACACTTAACATTTTAAATAAAGAAAAATATCTACATTCAAAATTAAATTCAAGTCAAGTACATAAGGTAACGCTGTTTTTGTTTTTATGTATGTAATTGTAACGTTTATTCAACAAATAAACACACTAACGTTCACATCCTCAAATGTAATTTAAGTTATTATTATTGTAGGATATAATTCATAGTTAGATATAATTCCAATAATGTCAATGAACCTTGAAAATTAACGTCTTTTAGATAATTAATATACACGTATTATTAAAATCGTAGAGATTTATATAATATGGTTAGATAATGTAACAATATATGTATTTACATACGTAGGTGTAGTCTTATACATATACATATAGATACGAGGACATTAAATGCTTAAAGTATTATGACGTGTAAGCAGATAGACGCTCCGTATAGTTTGAATATTTATGTGGATCATATTTCACAAAAAATGATTTTGATGACATCATAGATAATAGATATACCTACCTAATTTAATAGCACCCTATGTTTTGTGTGTAGAGAATTAGATTACTTAGTCTTATTTAAAATTTAAAATATGAGAATAAAAATATTACAGAGTTGCATATAAATTAGATAAGATATATTTTAAATAAATATTTAAAAATATATTTTGATTCGATGGATGTGAACCCAGTGTGTGATGATAAATTTTTGTGAGGCTGAAGGAGGCACATCAAGGCAAGATTAATTTATGAATATTTTTTTTAGTATATTACCGCTTCAAAGCATAGAATAATAATAATAGTAGAAAGCATTTACAAACCCGAATAAACACCGTTGTAGTCTGTTAGAACATTAGTTCTTGAGCCACCAGACTCAACAGTATTTATCATATTTGATCGTAGGCTCGTACAAATACATAAAAAGTATTTCTTTTGTGTTTAGTGCCTATATGACAATCTGCTTTGATGAAAACGCCTCACATAAGATTTATCTTATCATATTTAATATTCATATCTACTTTAATTTCGACGAAGTTATATTGTTATATTTTTAATATAGGTGCCTAAGTATATTTTAAGAAAAAAAAAAATGATTAATACTGTCAATATGTCTTAACCATACACACAATACAAAGCAGTTGAAATATCTGAGCAATGAAAAACTATGGTGCCAATGAATTCTTTTGAATAATAAATTAGGCAAACTAATTATATTTTACTTTATAATTAAATCGTTATTGGCACAATGTACTCCGGTATATGAACAAATGTGAATAATGTGCACAAATATTCCATTGTACCTAAATCCTCGAAAAATTAATTAAATGACCTATGAATTTGTGTATAAACGTAGACATAATTACTATTAGGTTTTATATTTTTTGACACGAATCTTCGGCATAAGTTCATATTATGTATGACATTATTTGTATTAATTTTGTGGTTTCATTAAACATACGTGATGATTGAAGTGTATTGAAGTGTTGATTTCCTAAATGTACATATTTTATTAGGACGGAATGTAATATTATATATTGAATATATTAATGTAATTGCACTCAAAATTTGCCTGTTTCGTATGTGCACAGCAATTTATTGTGATATTTTAAATACTATAGGCTAAGATGCAAATCATGATCTCGCGAATAGACTATGTACCTATCAATGTGATTATTATTAATTTATGTACCTACGATACGTTAAAATTAATATATAAGTCTGTATAAAATACGGACATAACTGTTTACTGTCTAAGCTTGCGAATGTGTCAAGGGCTATACCTACATATATCATTTGCTACCGTTTGCGGGATACTTGTCTGTAGTCGCATAGTATTCATTTGAAGGCGCTACTTGTCCTCTATTTAGGTTTTATAGATGTTATCACCTGTTATTGCACTATCCCTTGTTGTTTTGGAAACATTTAGCAATTTTGGTCAATTTTATCGATATATATATACATTATGTGTACGTAGGATAAATGAAGAAGCTAATTGTTGTCCACCTGTCTCTGGCTGTATCGTGTTAGGTGAGGGGCGGCGGCGACGAGCGGCCGGCCCGCTCTCGGGGCGCGCCGCCCGGCCTGCGCAGGCGCTCACGCAGCGACCGCGCCATTACTTCATAGCACCTCACTAATGTATTCTCTAGTTATTGTTACCAATATATGTAAGCACAACACACTACGAGCACAATTTTTCTATACATGTATTGAATGCCTATCAAAGGTAAAGATGGATAAATCGTTTCTAGACACTTTTATATTCCGCAATTTCTTGCGACTGAAAGCCGATAGACCTTTTCTAAGTAATGAAAAAGATGCTCATTAAATCTTCCGAACTCAGTTCAAATTACATATTAATGTAATACCTATTTCTCATACCTGATATACTTACTAAAAATATTCGCTCAAATATGAAAGCTATTTCAACGGTCTTTGCTGTTGAAGAATAATATTTTTAGACGTCACACTTGTAGTTATCATAACACTAAATAACTAGATACTTTGTTATTTTTTAAGTATAGAATTCAAATACAGAATTTTCATAAGTCAGCAGCCAACCTTTATGCCCTTTCCATGTAAACAATAAAATGAGAAAATTTCATCAGCAGTTTCATAACAATATTGTTTAAAAATACAACTATTTTTGTAGATAATATATCTATTTGATTACCACTAGATAAATATTTACATATATTTTCTCATAAAGTTACGTTTGTCTAAAGGATTATCCATTTCTAACCGCACAAACTGTACTTATACATTATCGAGACTTTTAACAAAATAATAATAACCAAGCTGGTTAGAATCTTATATATCTAAACAGCCCAGAAGAATTTTCTAAGATCAGGTTGGCCGCCACTGGGTAGTTGTCGTTGCATAGCTTACTTACATGAAAAATTGAATAATCTCTGAGAGAATGAAGACACTACCTACATTAAAACCTAAATGACCCGAAGAGTAACGGTGACATTGATGTACCTAAACACTATTTCCGTAACCTTCATTTCAATTCTCTCCGGGGTTATTCCCACTTTTCAACCATGTCATGAATGAGTTGCCTTGACATTCCGCAAAATATGTGTATGCAACTCATATGGCGATAATCTTATAACGACTACGCTATTTTGTAGGCGTAATATACTTTTGGACTATTTATTATGTATTGTTAATTACTATGTATGTTGTATTAAGATAAAAAATTGAAAAACAAAAATAAATGTTAATAAATGCCTCAGCCAGATGATATAAGTGTTTTATTTTACTTGTAATTAGATTGAATAGGAATTAATTTAACTTTTAGTTACATTTTAGTAAATATTGCTGCAAAATTACACACAAGTTTGAACCTGCGACCATACCGTAGCATCACTCAACTAACGGATCTATCACTATTATAATTACAAGAAGCGGTCACTTATTTGAACACAGTAAAAATACAGTTTAATAGTTCTTTGATAAAAAGAGATTATTCATTCATCTATCCCACTATCGCGACCCTATGTCAGCTCAAATTATGTTATACACGAAATATGTGAAAGGAAATTCCGGTTCTGTGATGTCTTATGTCCTACACGACACCGCCATTCAACGCTTCAAATGAATTTCCGGCATACCGCAATACTAGAACAAAAGTTGACCGACACATCAGTAGGTAGGTACCTACCTAACAATATGAAAAATGTTTTAACAATAATTGAATAACATTAAGAAATACCTAAAAACAAATGCACAAACTCAAAAGTCCGCTGGTATAGGTAAAATACCACAGCATTTAACTGTGAAAACGACTAAATAATTCTAAAAGTAAATGCGGTTTATATAAATCTGCTTGAGGATGCTTAATTAAGGGCAGAGAACTGGGATTTCCTTCTACCCTGCAAAAAATGAGTAACTCATACGAGTATCTTTTAAAACTTCTTGAAATAAGAGTACATTGACGAATAATACTCAGTACTGTACGTTATAAATGATTTTCACATATAAAATCCGCATATAAAACGCACGGCGGCCACGTAACTGCTGTTTTTAAATGTCAGTTTAACCTGCATTTAACCATTAACATTCACAATGTAATACTAGCGACTAGTCGGAAAAGTTCGCGGCCATTTTGAACGTACGACTTTAGCGTGTTATATTTCTGGCAACACTGACGGGAAAGTGATATACTGTTTGACAGCTGACTTTTTGTAATGCACCAAATTGAAATTACAAGTAAAAAGTTTTATCTTTTTATATTTTTTAACAATTTTAAAATGGAAGTTATTAAGGAGAAAATTAGTTAAGTGTTACATTTTTTTTTCAATAAGGGTATGAATGCTTTTAGTGTTCGAAAAGAGATTTGTGGTGTTTACGGAGAAGATGCTTTATCTAAAAGTGCTGTAAAAAATGGTTTGGTCGATTCAGATCTCGTAATTTTGATGTGAATGATGTTTCTCGGGTGTAAGGGGTCCCAACCTACATCTATGGGACCCAAGCCAACCTCACCGGCTCGTGGTGTACCCTGCCGACCAACGAACGAGGCTCTGGCGACCCGCCACCACGCACTGGACCAGCGCGACGGGTTACGGTCCACCCCCCCCCCCCCCCCCCTATGGCAGAAACAGTAAAACGGCCCCAAGTTCCCGGCGGCTCCAGTCGCAACACCGGCGTGGACGACGGGCGCTGGTCGAGCGCTGGAGCCAGGGGTGCTAAGAATCTCCGGGCGGGATTCCACCGTCGAACGACCAGGGCTTCTAACAAGGATTACCGACGTAGGTTGTCACTGACACTGTCGCTGTAGGTTGACTTACAACACGCGCACTTTGAGGACAGACGAGAAGATCGCTGAACGATAGCGCTGAAGTCCGGCAACTTGTTCTATTACCGGGAGGGCGACCAGCAGTCCCAAGGTGGTGTCGGGTTTATCGTCCACAAGTCCCTCGTAAATAATGTTGTAGCCATCACGAGTGTGTCGAGCAGGGTCGCGTACCTTATACTCAGAATATCCAAGAGATATTCGTTGAAGGTCATACAGGTCTACGCACCGACCTCGGCACACCCGGATAACGAAGTGGAAGCAATGTATGAGGACATTAGTAGAGCCATACATGTTTCGAAAACACACTACAATATTGTTATGGGGGATTTCAACGCGAAACTGGGCAAAAGAGGCGACGATGAGTTGAGAGTGGGGCAATTTGGATGTGGGCACCGGAACCAGAGGGGCCAGAGGCTGGCCAACTTTCTTGAGAAAGAGGGACTCTTTATGATGAACTCTTTCTTCAAGAAGCCGCCTCATAGGAAGTGGACCTGGATGAGCCCCGACGGTTCCGTTAAAAATGAGATAGACTTCATTATGGCCAGAAAGAGACAAATATTCAATGACGTCTCCGTGATCCACAGGGTGAAAACCGGTAGTGATCACCGAATGGTTAGAGGCACATTGAATATAAACGTCAAGTTGGAAAGGTCCCGCCTGATGAAGTCTACGCTCCGACCTACTGCTGCCCACATACAAAACCCCGAAAGCTTTCAGCTTGAATTGTCAAATCGCTTCGATTGCCTAGAGGATTGCGTTGCAGTGGACGATATCAACAACAGGTTGGTAGAAACTGTCCATACGGTGGGGTCTAAATTCTTCAGACATCGTCGAAGAGATGGACCCCAAAAACTCACCGACCACACCCTCGACCTCTTGGCGGAACGACGTTCGATGGCACTGCAGACTCCTGATGACGCGGAAGCATATCGGCAGCTCAATAGACGGATTCACCAGTCCTTGCGACACGACATCCGTCTCTTTAATACTAATCGTATTAAGGAGACGATAGAGCGGAATAAAGGCTCCAAAGTGTTCGCAAGAGACTTATCTATTGGGCAGAGCCAGTTGACGAAGCTGAAGAGGGAGGACGGCAGTGTCACTTCCGACAAACAAGAGGTACTGAGGGAGATCGAGAGGTTCTATGGACAGTTGTATACCTCGGTCGCTAAACCTGTTGGCAACTTGGCCAAAGACCCAAGAGCCAAGTTGACCCGACACTATACCGAAGACATCCCGGACATCAGCCTGTACGAGATTAGGATGGCCCTCAAACAGCTTAGAAACAACAAGGCGCCGGGTGAAGACGGAATCACTTCAGAGCTTCTGAAAGCGGGTGGAACACCGGTACTGAAAGTCCTTCAGAAGTTCTTTAATTCCGTCTTGCTCGAAGGTATTACGCCGGAGGCATGGAACAGAAGCGTGGTGGTGCTCTTCTTCAAGAAAGGCGACAAGACCTTGTTGAAGAACTATAGGCCCATCTCGCTTCTGAGCCATGTTTATAAGCTGTTTTCGAGGGTTATCACGAATCGTCTCGAGCGCAGGTTTGATGACTTCCAGCCTCCCGAACAAGCCGGTTTCCGAAAAGGCTATAGTACCATAGACCACATCCATACGCTGCGGCAAGTTATACAGAAGACCGAGGAGTATAACTTGCCATTATGCTTAGCGTTTGTGGACTATGAGAAAGCCTTTGATTCGATCGAGACTTGGGCAGTGCTACAGTCCCTCCAGCGGTGCCATATTGACTATCGGTATATCGAAGTGTTGAAGTGTTTGTATAACAACGCCACCATGTCAGTCCGAGTACAGGAAGGGAGCACGGAGCCGATTCCATTGTAGAGGGGTGTGAGACAAGGAGATGTCATCTCTCCGAAGCTCTTCACCAATGCGATGGAAGACGCTTTCAAGCTCCTGGAATGGAAAGGACTCGGCATCAACGTTGATGGCGAATGCATCACTCACCTTCGATTTGCCGACGATATCGTGGTCATGGCAGAATCGCTGGAGGATCTTAGCACAATGCTCGGAGACCTCAATCGAGTTTCCCAACAGGTGGGCCTTAAAATGAACATGGACAAGACGAAAATCATGTCGAATGTCCATGTCGTGCCCACCCCAGTTTCAGTCGGGAGCTCGATTCTCGAAGTTGTTGACGAGTACGTCTACCTAGGCCAAACGGTCCAACTAGGTAGGTCCAACTTCGAGAAAGAGGTCAATCGACGAATCCAACTCGGCTGGGCAACGTTTGGGAAGCTACGCAGCGTCTTCTCGTCCAAAATACCTCAGTGCTTGAAGACGAAGGTCTTCGACCAGTGTGTGTTACCAGTGATGACCAACGGCACCGAGACGTGGTCTCTGACTATGGGCCTCATAAATAAGCTCACTGTCGCACAGCGAGCTATGGAGAGGGCTATGCTCGGGGTTTCCCTACGTGATCGAATCAGGAATGAGGAGATCCGTAGACGAACTAAAGTCACCGACATAGCCTCTCGGGTTAGCAAGCTGAAGTGGCAGTGGGCAGGGCACATAGCTCGAAGAACCGATGGCCGATGGGGCAGAAGGGTTCTCGAATGGAGACCACGTACCGGCGGACGAAGCCGAGGACGTCCATCTGCTAGATGGACAGACGACCTCATAAAGGTTGCGGGCACCCGCTGGATGCAGGTCGCTGCCGATAGGTCTAAATGGCGGACAATGGGGGAGGCCTATGTCCAGCAGTGGACGTCCAAGGGCTGAGAAGAAGAAGAAGAAGATGTTTCTCGCTGTGGTCGTCCTATTAAGGTAATTAAAGTCCTATTAAGGTTCATGTTATCATTGAAAAAATTGAAGCAGATCGACACATAAGCAGTCAGCAAATTGCGGAAGAGCTTAACATTCACCACTCAACAATTTTGGATCACCTGCATAAAATGAATTTTATAAAAAGCTAGATGTTTATAGGGTGCCGCGTGATTTAAATGACAGAAACTTGGCGAATAGAATTTCCATATACGAAATGTTGCTAAAACGAAATGAAATCTATCCATTTCTAAAGAGATTGGTAACAGGCGATGAGAAGTGGATCACCTACGATAACAATGTTCGAAAACGATCTTGGTCTAAGCGAGGTGAGCCATCACAAATAGTCCTAAAGCCAGGCCAGGCTTCATTCTGTACAAAGTCATGTTATGTGTATGGTGGGACTGAAAAGGCAAGTGTATTACGAGCTTTAGCCATATGGCTAAAAGATTAATTCTGATCTCTACTGTCAGCAACTAGTAAAATCGAAACAAGCACTTGAAGAAAAACGCTCAGAATTAATTAATAGAAAGGCTGTAATTTTCCATCAGGACTTACTTAATATCTAATTTTCGTATCAAAAAATATTTGAGTTTTTCCATATAACAAGGCAATTTCATTGGTAAATATTCTGAATACATACTATAATATTCTAAATATGCGGACAAGGTGTGAAAAATTGATGCACGATAACCACGATGCCCATATCAAAAATGTTGAACCTAATATATTCAAAAATCCGAAATATTTTTGGAAATTCGTCAAAGACAAAAGAGCATCGTTAAACCCTATACCAACATGCATGCACAGGGGTGTTGTTACTGTAGCGTATGGAGCCCGTGGAATAAGAATGGTATTTAGCAGTGATAGTATCGCACACAATAACGTTGACTCAACTTTTTTTAGTCATACATTAACGACCTCGCGACTTCATAACATTCACCTCACAAAAAGAGAGATCTTAAATAAAATTAAGCAAATAGACATTTGTAAAGGGTCCGATCCGGATGGGTTGCCACAATTGTTTATAAAACTGTGTGCGTCTTCACTTGACCACCATTTTTAACAGATTCTTGGCTATTGGTTCATTTCCTTTTGAGTGGAAAAAGACACGTTATTATTCCTGTTTTTAAAAATGGATATGTAAAAGATGTTAAAAATTACAGATCTATCTCCATTTATCGGCTTTTTCGAAACTCATTGAATCATTACTTTATCCAGTTTTATATAACCACACTAAATCAGTCATCAGTGACAAACAACATGGTTTCCGTGCTGGCAGATCCGTGGTTAGTAATATGATTCTTTGGCAGATAACTTTGCTGCTATACTTAACTTTAGAAAAAAAAAACACTTTGAAAAGTAACTACGGATTAGTGTGTGAACAGCTGCTTGCCTTCTATGTTGGAAAAAGTCAAAGAACGACGCCCACGTAGCAGAATGATCCTCCTCCATGACGACAATGCCCCAGCTCACTCCGCCAGACAAACGAAACAATTTTTGAGTACTGTACAGTCCCGACCTTGCGCATTGTTATTTTTTCTTTATTCCCTAAAATTAAGGATAAACTCAGATGAATATGTTTTATAAATGCAGAAGAGGCAGTAATGGCCTTTGAAATGGCTGTTGAAATGGCTGTTGAAGAGGTGCCTAAAGAAAGGTGGGTAAAATGCTTTACACAATGGTTTCATCGCATGAAAAATTGTATTGATTGTCGTGAAGAATACTTCGAAAAGCAATGAAACAACTTAATAGACGACCATAGTCGGATTTATATGTTATCTTATGTGTTCTACATCTCATATCCCTCACTCAAATAAAAAACAGACTTTAGGTATACTTGACATTGATACAAAATATTCTATTATGGATTAGGTTCTCTCAGAGATATCTCATATCACGATTATGATTAGTTCTAAAAAATAATGGATAATCGAATAAGGAACTATTAATATTGTGCTAAATCTCTAAAGTAGACTTTTGCTATCTGCCACATATATGCTACATACTCGTATATGTATCAGAATATAAGAATTTATTTTATGTCAACACTGCGAATATATAAAATCTGTGGATATACGACGGCCATGGCTGTATAGTCATATTCCTTTGCTTATATTGGTAAAATTTGCATTTTGATACGTTTACTTTGACAAGTGACAAGTCTTTGTTTTCATTCATTTCATTTTTCCTTTCTTCTCAGAGAGGTTCCAGTTTCTTTTAAAGAAAGGGAATTTTCGTGATTTTTGTATAATTAATTCGCTACCATGTCGGGTTGTGATTCACAGAAATCAGAAGCTTCAAAAGATAATATTTCTACGAATTCTATTGACGAAGGCTTGCCACGAGAGCTTAGTCAGCTGAGCCTCTCGAGTGCTTCGAGTCAGGATGAATTTTATTGTGATAAAGGACATTCCGAAACCACACTTAAAAATATCTACGGGTATTATCAGTCTCAGAAACTATGTGATGTGGTCCTTATTGCTGGAGGATGCAGGTATGTGTGTATACTATCTTATTGCTTAATACACACAGTACGCACTTACTTACGCACAATAACAAACAAAACTTTATTATAAATACTCACCTTCATGAGGACATCTAATGGCATTCACATATTTCGATTCATATTAAGATAGCATTACTATGCTATCTTAATATGAATCTAGTACTACTGTATCATTAAAAAAAAATGCTAAATAAAAAATTAAAACATGGTACATTAGATATCCATTAGTACATTAGATAAATCGAAGAAATAGGTCAATTATAGAATGGATACCAAGTGACCAGCTAAGCCTGACAGTCAGACCATAAATTATACAAGGAGCATACATAATGGTAAAGAGAAACATTTTAACATAACATTTGAGATTTTAGCATTTTTCACATATATTTATCTATTTAAATGGGTCTTAACATGTAATATTTGTTAGACAGACAGCTAGCGCTGATCGGTCTATATCTGTTTTTGTGCTCTTAGATATTGGTAGTTGGTTGTCTATGATATGATGCTCTATGTTTATCATATTTATTTTACTGGACATTTGACTCTTACATCGGTTTGATTACTATAACCATAGTCATGAGCTAACTGAAAAGGCGGATAGTCCACATTGTAGAACACAGATTTATTACAATTACTTACAATTGTTTGGAATAATGACCATAATAATGTTAATATATAAAGTATAAGACTTAAGTATTAAGTGGTTGAATAATTATGGCAATGTGATATCTACATGTAGAAAGATTGAAGCTAACTTAGCTTGTACACTATAAAGATTGCATACATCATCACACATTTGTTTCATTCTTATGTATCTAGTTCGTTCTTTTGCGACCAAACATTCACAGAGTTATTTGTTCAGATTGTACTAAATGAATCAATACCGAAAGTGTGCAGAGAGTTAATTCTAATACAGTGCTGGGAGTTAATTCTTAGATCACTGTGCCACTATTTATGTATGAAAAAACTCTTGAAAAAAAATATATTAAATATTTCTTTACGAATTATTTGATTTTAAGTACAAATGAAAAATAAGTTTCAAGATTATGAAGGTATTTTTATTGAAAATTTGTTTATAAGGATAATTACAATTATTAAAATAACACTTTATGAAAAAAATGTGTAAAGTAATTATTTTTGAATTCTTTGTTTTTAAGTACAAAGGAAAAATAGTTTGAAGGTTATGAAGGTATTTTTATTGAAAATTTGTTTATAAGAATAATTACAATTAATTTACAAATTTCATTTGTAACAGGATATCTGCACATAAAGTAGTATTAGCATCATGCAGTGAATATTTTGCTGCAATGTTCACTGGCTCACTGAGGGAAGCGCAGCTCACTGAAATAACTCTTGAACGAGTTGACTCACAAGCACTGCAGGCCCTTGTGCATTACTGCTACACTGGTACTATAGGTATATTTCATTCACTCTCAATCATTCCATGTACACAGCTTGCAATTTGTTTTGTGTGACATCAAGTAAATCTTTTATTGACATACCCACTAGATATAATGGAAAATTTTGTTTTAAATACATATATTAAACAAAATGTTAATTTGTACTTAAAACACTATAAAGATCCAAACAATTGATTATTGTTTACAGTTAAACATTGTAATGCTTAAACTATTATTTATGCTTAATAACTTTTGATTCATTTGTCAACTTATAGAGTTAAGGGAAGAGTCAGTTGAGGTGCTCCTGTCCACAGCAAGCTTGCTTCAGTTGAATTCAGTCACAAATGCTTGTTGTGCATTTCTTAAGAAGCAACTGGATCCTTGCAATTCTTTAGGGATAGCTATGTTCGCTGAACAGCAGTCATGTTTGGCTTTACACAAAAGCGCTTTAGAGTACACATATCAACATTTTATGCAGGTATTCAATCATATTCTTTCTTTTACTTTATTGTATCTGCACTTTTTATTATTTAGTCCTTTACCAATAAAACCATTAGATGGTTCTCAATGTCCTCCTGGCCATCATAGATTTTCTAGTTAGTCTTCTACACTCCAGAAATCCATATTGTTTAAATTGCAATTCAAGTTTTTTAGACATAGACTTTATTTAAATCAATTATCAGAGATATATGGAAACTCAAAAGAATAACTATTTAGATACCTATTCCTGTTGTGCACTTTGTGTACTAAATTGTTTATAACCACATATATTTACCTACTTTATTTTTTCAACATTTCTACCGAGTTATACAGACCTTATACAGACCGTTGTCATAAGATGAATATATTACATCCTTCGTCCTTATGCTAAATCCCCTTGCTAAGGTTTTCATGTATACAAAACCTTTATGTCATAAACATTGGGGCAGGGCTTGAGTGTTTTGTTACCCATTGCATATTTTTTTGTGCCTTAGCAGTTGGAAAACTTCTACACATTCACCTCCATGCGAGTAGAGAAGCAAGTACGATCATTTCCACTTATATAAAAGTAAAAACAAGTAGTCTCCTGGATGTTCTCCTTGCTATAAAATCTACAACTACTAAAACCGAAAATATATTTTCCTCATGCAAACTCTTTTGACAAATCCATTGTCTTTAAATACATCACACAAATACATAAGACCAAGAGATAGCATGTGTACGCAAACAAATGTGTTTTGTGTAATATAGGTTTCAAGAAAAGCATAAGAAGTATATGACACTACATCCTTTGTCGCCTTAATTTGTTTGTGATGTGTGCTGTCTTTGTGAGTAATCCTTACAAGATGACTCATTATTTTCATCGAATGTTGAAAAGATTTCTATTTGTGTGTACAATATAAACTCACTGAAGTTTCCACATTTCTCAAACAGTAAATTTTCTTTAGTGATATCTAATAAATCTTTACACAATAACCTTTGTTTACATTGTTTCTTGTTACGTTAAGATGGGAAATTTATAGAATTTGTATGAAGCATGTGATTCTCAGTATAATTTACAATATTTTTTTAATACTTTTTGTAGAAAAAGGTGACAAAATAAGCAAACAATGCTCCTAATTGTAAGCTGTTACTGTCAGTAAATGAAGCTGATGGTAGACAATAAATTAAAAATAGTTGGAAAAATCATTTTGATATTTGAATTCAATAATAAAAGTAGCCTAGTATTGAATAACGAGTTAAAAAAGTGAATAAAATGAGAAAAGGGCTTTGGTAAATGTCCGTGAATGTAACAATATTTTATTACATTTCACGACAGCCTTTTTTGAAAGTGCGTTTATAACTTCATAGTCTACATTCTGCAAATTGGTCACATTGTTTTTTAAACTTACATAGTGTAGATCAAGTCCTATTTTTTGTATACATACTTACTTTATTCATGACTTTTGACATGCTTTTAGGTAGTAAAAAACCAAGAGTTCCTATCATTACAATCTGAGCAGCTAGCTAGCTTGTTAAAGTCAGATGATCTCAATGTGGTGACTGAGGAGAATGTGTTTGAGAGTCTCATGACGTGGGTGCAACATGACAACGACAGTAGAGAAAAACACCTATCCACGCTATTGAAATTAATCAAGTTACCATTGCTTTCTTCAGAGGTACTTCTATTATCATATTTTAGGTTTAACAGTTTTATTTTATTCTTATCATCAACATTGACTCAGTTTATCTATGTGTGCGAATGTTTTAGATTTAATTTAATTTTTAACAAAATTCTTAAAGTATTAAGAATTTTGTTAAAAATTCAGAATGATGCTTAAAATCTTGAAACAAGACGATCTTCTGCTTTTTCATTTTCATATTTGGCAAATTAATTTCTCGTATTTAACTAGATGATGAAATATCTTATTTATGTAAATTATTTGTATTGAATGATAATTATTTATACTACATATTTATCGAAATTGTTAATTAAATGTTAAAAACAGTTTTTGATATTAACATATGCAACATGCCACTAAAATAACACAAAATCTGAAACACGTCGAGTGATTTACAATTATAAAACATTACCAGCGAAAAATAAAATTATGGAATCAAAAGTTACTAACATTTAAAGTTTTGTTGTTTTATCTAAAACTTTCACAGCGCTCATTACTCAGCACAGGGTAGTGACCGGGCCCAACGCGGGCGACGCGCATAGAATGCTACTGCGCGTAGAATAAAAGATATGTTAGAAATGAACAATAAGTTATGGAAAAAAAACTATTATGAAGACTGGTAGAATTGATTCTAATGTTGATACTGAAGAACCTATTTTCAGCTTTTATGTTATTTCAGTGACACTTATACCTTTTTACTACTTGTATACCTTTTATTAGAGGTGGTCATCCATTTGAATTCCCAGTCACTGGAAACCAATGCGATGTTTTACTTTTAGTATTTAATCGATAAAGTGGAGTTGGCATGTGGCAATGTACCCGAATGTCAGCCCTTGATAATGGAGGCGGTGAAGTGGCACCTGCTGCCGGAACGACGCTCTCTGCTGTTCTCGCACAGGACCAGGCCCAGGACCTCCACTATTGGACGGCTGCTGGCTATTGGAGGCATGGATGGATACAAGGTGAGACACTAAACGATTAAATAAAATATGTAAATATTTTTTTGAAGTATAGCCTCACAAAACATATCTATATTTATTTTTAATCAGATATCAATCAGAAGCGGGCGCGATCCGCTGTTATCATAACCCGTCAGCAGTTAAAGCGATTCACGCTATGGAAGAGTCTATTTTATATAGGCAATGTCTCACTCAAAATTCGATTTAAAAAATGTTCTACTTGCAAAAAATACATTTTTTACTTGGGATATTATGACATACTCAAAAAAAACAATATTACAGAGAAATTACAAACATGCGGGATTCGAGAAATGAAGTCGAATTTTTGTTTGATCATTACAAAAATTGTGTATTCTTTGTACTTTACTGAGCGACTCCTAACTTACTTCGACTGGACTCGACATTGACGAGATGCATTTTGAATTGTTTTCATTTTAAAATTGTTAATTACGAAGAAAATTAGACACTGACACAATGTGCTAATTGCAGTATAGCCATATAGGAAAAATCCTGTTTTTTTTAGGGTGCGTCGAACATGGAAATGTACGACCCGCGCACGAACACTTGGACGCCGTTCATGCGCATGGGCGCGCGGCGGCTGCAGTTCGGCGTCGCCGTTATGCACAATAAGCTCGTCGTCGTCGGCGGCAGGGATGGACTCAAGACTCTCAATACGGTACTATTACATTCAGAGCCAGATAAAGCGATTCACGCTATTTTATATAGGCAATGTCTCACTCAAAATTCTATTTAAAAAATGTTCTACTTGCAATTAAGCTTAATTTTGAGGTCATGTGCTATACAAAAAAATACAGATACAAAAAAAATATTTGGGTTACAACACAATTTTTTATTACAACTTCTCGAAATACTCTCCATTGGTCTCTATACAGCGATTCATTCGTCTAAACCAAGATTTAAAGCACTGCCGATACTCTTCTTAAGCAAGGTGCTCAACAATTGACATGAAAGCTTTCCGAGCGTCCTCAAGGCTGTCGAAAAGAATGCCACGGAGCCCAAGCTTCACTTTTGGAAAAAGAAAGAAGTCGCATGGAATTAGCTCCATGCGACTTTCAGGACTATAAGGAGGGGTAGCTCAATTCTTGGATCTTTGTGGTCCTCAAAAACTCTTGGGTAAGTTTTGCTTTGTGAGATGTGGTGCATTGTCATGATTCAAGAAAAGCTCTGTCAAACCTGTTTTAGGACGTTTTTAAGTTGGTAAACACACTTTACACCCAAACCGTTGATTGCCGCTTAGTTGGTGGGTCATACTGATAATTCCAACTCTCATCTCTAGTAATAATATTAAATATATTCCGTCCCTCTCCATTTTCAAATTTTACAATCATTTCCCTGCACCGTGTCACGTGAGCTTGTTTTTGTTCAGCAGTCGGTAAATGAAGAACTCAACGCGAATAAATCTTGGCTTGAAGGTGTTGTGTTGGTGTAAAATTTCATGAATGACCAGCGATGAAATCTTAAGTCTCCTCTATCTGTTTATAGGTAATTGTTGGGTTCTCGTGCAACATTTTCTTTACCGCCTCGATGTTTTCATTCATTGCAGAAGCCGCAGGACGGCCACTTCTCTCATCATCATCCAAGGAAAATTTTCCTTGTGTAAATTGAGATGCACGGGACGGTGCGAGGTCCCCTAAAGCTGATACTAAATCTTTACACTCACTTTCCTTTAAACCAACTTTGAAAGTATAACATCATTGCACGACAATGTTCTCGTTCAAATTCCATTGTTGCAAAGACAAGCGCGCGAAATGCAACATTTTTATTTTATTCGTTTTGACTAAATGGCTTTCGAAATTCGAATTTCAAATAAATGATGTTTTAAAAATGGTACAGCTCAAATCAGTTCTCTTTCTGAAATTTGAGTATCTCAAAATTTACCTAGTCACCTGTGTATAGAGGGTTTCTAATTCTGTGTATGCTCTAAAAACATTGGAGAATTATTATTTTAGTAGAACAAAATCGATTCACTAATGAATGCTTATCGATTTTTGTCTTTAATTGATAATAGCCGTTAGGTTACCTCATCATTACGAGAACCAGTTCGACGGCTGTCAAAAGTTTTTTTTTTTTTTTTTTTTTATAGATTAGTGGGCGGACGAGCAAGCGGTCCCACGTGGTGAAAAGTGTTACCGCCGCCCATGGGCACCTGCAACACCAGGGGGTATGCGGGTGCGCCGCCGACCTTGCAAAATCCTATTCACAGCTCTCTTGAAGAACCCCATATCGTAGCTCAATGGAAAGACCTCTTGAGGCAGTTCGTTCCACAACCTACGGGTTCGCGGTATAAAATAATTTTTGGACCGAACAGTGCGCGACACCTCCGTATCGAGGAAATGCGGATGGACCGCACTTCTGTGACGGGAGGTGCGGTTGTAGAAACCCGAGGTGGGAATTATATTAAACAATTCTTCAGAGCATTCCCCATTGTACAGGCGGTAGAACACACAGAGAGACGCAACGTCTCTCCGAATGCTGAGGGATTCTAAACCGCCCGTGAGAGTGGGATCGTCGACAATACGAACAGCACGTCGTTGG
Organism: Sesia apiformis; assembly: GCA_914767545.1. Taxonomy (NCBI): domain Eukaryota; kingdom Metazoa; phylum Arthropoda; class Insecta; order Lepidoptera; family Sesiidae; genus Sesia; species Sesia apiformis. Next base: position 8,887,680 of record OU611958.1, read on the forward strand.
ATGGAGTCAAATGGGTCCAATTGGTATTTCGGTGCGCCGGCCCAGAGATGAGAGCAGTACTCCATATGGGGCCTCACCTGAGCTTTGTAAAGCATAAGGAGTTGCCCAGGTTTGAAGTACCGCTTCGCTCTGTTCAGCACACCGAGCTTTTTGGAGGCCATTTTGGCCTTATTTTCCAGATGACCCCTGAATTCGACTTTGCTGGAGATGTCGATACCAAGGATCCCGATACTCTCCAAGATCTTAAGAGGTATGCTCTGAAAGCGAGGTGCTACAACAAAAGGGGCTTTTTTAGCGGTGAATGCACAGACTTGCGTCTTACTGGGGTTGAAATCCACTAGGTTTAGAGAACCCCAAATCGAGACTAGATCTAAAGAGTCTTCGATTTCAGACACAAGCCTGGCGCGACTCTCTTCCACTTCGACCCGAGGGATGTTGGCGCGGCCCTTGTACAAGGCGTCTCCAGTACTGTCATCTGCATAGCAACGTATGTCACCAATTTGCAACAGGTCGTTGATATGCAGAAGGAACAGAGTTGGAGACAGCACGGAGCCTTGCGGGACGCCAGCGTTAATAGACATGGTGTCGGAGCAGCTACCATCGATAACGACTCTGATGCTCCGTCCAGTCAGGAAACTGGCAACCCATTCGCATAATCCCTCGGGTATCCCGAAAGATGGTAACTTGGAAAGCAGCGATTTGTGCCATACCCGGTCAAAAGCTTTCGCAATGTCTAGGCCTACAGCCAGAGACTCGCCTCTACTCTCAATGGCGTCAGCCCAGCGGTGTGTTAAATACGCTAAAAGATCACCAGCGGAGCGATTATGGCGAAATCCATATTGACGGTCGCTAATCAGCTGGTGATCCTCTAGGTACCCAAGGAGCTGTGTGTTTATGACACGCTCCATCACCTTGGAGAGGAGGGAGGTGATCGCTATTGGCCTGTAGTTGGCCGGGTCTGTGCGGTCACCCTTTTTAGGTAAAGGGTGAACATGAGCTACCTTCCATGTTGACGGGAAGCTTTTTGTAGAGTATGAGAGCCTAAAGAGTCGCGTAAGCACCGGGGACAACTCGGGAGCGCAAAATTTAAGCACAGTTAAGCGCAAAAGTAGCCTATTACAATGCCCCTAAAGTAAAGTATTAAAATAGTTTAGTGTCCAGTTAGTGTTTTTGTCCAGATGAGGGGATTTACGCTCGAATCTGCTCGCGCCGTAGGGTGAGGTGCTAGACACTATACATTCTGTCCACATATGACGCGTGACTTTAAAGTTTGCGCGTAAATCGTGTGCAATTCGCCAGACTCGACTCGCACGTCGTACGCGCGTAGTCACAAGAGTTAAGATACTAGAGGCCTTGTTGCGTCCAGTATTGCGCGCGAACGTTAGCGCGAATGCAGATATTCATAACGAATACCGACTGATTCCTACCCCAACCCGTAATATGGAAGTCAATGGAACGCTTGTCATATGTTGTTGTCAGGTGGAGTGCTTTGACCTGACGTCGCTGACATGGAGCACGCTGGCGCCGATGAACACGCACCGGCACGGGCTGGGCGTGGCCGTGCTAGGCGACGGACCCAATGCGCCCGTCTACGCGGTTGGCGGCCACGACGGCTGGATATACCTCAACTCCGTCGAACGGTGAGTCGCACTATACACAAATCACTGATCACGCTCAAAAAATCTGTGATCAATCGTTGTTTAACATATTTTTATATTGCATAGTTACTTTTAGATCTGATCAAAAAAGTATTAGGTATGTGCCGTTAAAAATCAAAATATATATCAAAAGTATTTTAAGCTCTAAGAGTGTATTTTTATTAATCATTTAATTTTGTTTGAGAAAGTGGACAACGATATCCAAGTAGATGAAGGCCGTTAACTAATTGCTATTTAATAAGATGGCATTCAATGGTATCCAGGGAAGTTTATTTCTTATAAATGGGTATAATGTGAACGTGTCTTCTGAGCTACCGCAAGGTTCTATTCTTGGTCCACTGTTGTTCTTTTCGTTAATGATATAAATAAATGTTTTTGAATTCTAAATTTCTTCTATAAGCTGATGTCCAACTTTTAGAACTATTAAAAACTTAAATGATTTAATGAAAATATTAACGATTTTCATCAAGATTTAGATCGGTTTTGAACTATTGTATTATTGAATAATAAATTCTTTCTTAGTTTACCTAAATGTAATTATATACGATTTACTAAAAATATAACCATCTTAAAACATGATTATATTCTTTGTGGAGTACAATTATTTATTATTAAAAGAGGTATTTTCTCTGAGGTACCTCGGAATTCAACTTGACACTATTTAAATTTCGCGCAATTTTTTTGGTTGGCGGTTAGCAACTCTGGTTTGTTTATGTGACACATATGACAGTTTCAATTAGTCAACATGGAACGCTACACGAAAGAGCAACGCAGTAGAAGTGGACCATCATTTTGGCATAGAGATCACGAGATTGTCATATCTGGGGCTTGGAGAATCCTCATGAGATTCACGAAAAACGGATGCATCCTCAAAGAGTTACAATTTGGTGCGGCTTTTGGTTCGGTGCGATCATAGGGCCATTTTTTTAGGTATCGGTGTTTAAGTAGGTGTAGAGAGGTATCGGAACATGCTACAGGAGTTTTTTTGGTACCAATTGGAAGATATGGACCTCGATCAACTGTGACTCCAACAGGACGGTGCCACATGTCACACAGCTGAAGAAACAAATTTATTTTTTTCTAAATTAAATCGGGCGCTCAATCTGGGACAGCCTTTATTTCTCTTACACTGATATTACTCTTATCGCATATGCATTACTGCATATGCATATGCATATTTGTTTCTTCAGCTGTGTGACATGTGGCACCGTCCTGTTGGAGTCACAGTTGATCGAGGTCCATATCTTCCAATTGGTACCAAAAAAACTCCTGTAGCATGTTCCGATACCTCTCTACACCTACTTAAACACCGATAAGAGAGTAATATCATATGCATTAATCCTTAAGCACATGCTTAAGCATATGAATAAATATGAATGAATGAATATAGATATGAATAGATCTGAACATGAATAGATATAATCGAATAAAACACTGATTAGTTAAATTATTATAGATTAAATTGATTAGTGCCGCATGGTGTTGGCCGACTATAGAATAACACCACGGGATAACAAAGCTGCTACCTCAAGCACTGAGGAACTTCACCACCTCTGAAAAAGTGGACTCGCCAACCCGTTTGGCTAGGGTGGCTAGTTAAGACCATATATCCCTTATGCACAAGAAACGGTGCATGAGGAGGCCCATGTCCTGCAGTGGACACCGAAAGGGCTGATTGCATTGCATAGATAAATTATACCCTTAAGCATTCTTCAAACTGATACGACTGTGTGGCGGGACACGGGATGCGAATTCTTTCGCATGAACTCTGCAAGCGAGCATGTTAATACATACGGGTTATACCCATTCACTCCGATGCGAGAGGGTCGGCCGACTGTGTGTTTGTTATGGGATGCTACAAAATGCCATATTCGGTAGAGTTGTTAATAGAAAAAAAATCTATTATCTATAAAAATAAACATATTAATCTGATTACAAAAATACATATATTAACTAACTGGTACTAACTTATTAGTAAAATTGAGTAAATTCCCTTTGGTATAATTAAATTGTTTATTTTAAATATTTGGACCAATTTTGTGGCATACCGGCTTATCGGGTTGTATTTTGCTCACTTAACATGTCACAAATATGAATGGTGTGTTCTCCCGTAAGAGGTTACCTTAAGCATGAATAGTATACAAACATGTTTATCATGTTTGTATACAATGCAAATGTATGGTGTGTCATTGGCGAACCTAATAAAATAAAACAAAAAATACAACTAATATTATTTAAAGCAATTTGACAATAAAAAAAAAGAGCTGATCATTTTCGCTTATCAATCTATAAAATTGTCGCTGATCATAATTCAAATATGCAGTATGCAGCATATAACTCTAAAAACACTGATCCAATTAATTGATGACCCGGGTCGGCGCAGATTTGGCGAAGCGCAGCGCAGTTTTCATTGACAAACAACAATCAACTTTATAGACATTGGAATAAGTAGTAAAATTCATCAAGACTGATAGTTTTCGAGCGCGAAAGCGGACGTAGCGCTAGTGTACAGTAGCGTGACTGGTTCAGTATGCGCGCTAGTGTGCCTAGATATTATAGTTCGTGTACTCTAATCTAGTGTGCGGCGACTAAAAGCTGCGTTTTCCACGTTTGCGCTACCCCAAATAATAATAATAATTCTGTTGCTGCAGATGGGACGCATGCTCCCGCTCGTGGACCATAGTATGCGCGATGTCAGGCGCACGCAGTACTTGCGGCGTGGCGGCGCTGCGCGGGCGGCTGTACGCGGCGGGGGGCCGCGACGGTGGCGCGTGCCTGCGCTCCGTCGAGTGCTACGACCCCAACACGAACCACTGGACCGCGTGCGCGCCCATGATACGGCGGCGCGGCGGCGTTAGCGTGAGTGCGATAAACACACATACTGTAGACACACACACTGCACAGATTTCAGTCACTGGAAGATGGGACGCGCGTTCCGTGGACTGCTACAACCCCAATATCAACCACTGGACCGCGGACTGGACTCATGATACGGCGACGCGGCTGTGTCAGCGTGAATGTGACACAGACACACACACACACTACACTACACTACACAGACTTCTATCATTATAAGATGCGACGCGCGCTCCGTCCAGTGCTACAACCCCAACACCAACCACTGGACCGCGTGTGCGCTCATAATACGGCGACGAGACAGCGTTAGCGTGAGTTAGACCCGCATTATACACTACACTCTACTGACAGTCACTGTACACAGGGTTACTGTTCGAGGGCGGGGGTTTAAATCACAACACACACACTACTCACCGTCAGGCCTGTACAACTCATGCTTTACTGACCATCAGACCTGGGCACAGATTTACTGTTAGGCTGGAGGAGGAGGAGATAAAACAGTTTTTGGAATCTTAATTAACATATAAAAATGAAACGATATCCCTTTTGTTTCTATGAAATGCAAAGGATTAAAGGATGGAAGAATAGGGCTAAAATTTTGCATGAACCTTTTAGTGATCACACAAAGGAAATGAAAAGGCTATGAAACTAAGGTTCCCGTGGGATATAATCACTATCCACAAGCGTGCGAATTTGCGGGCAAAAACTAATAATATTAAAAATCAACACACAAGTTAAGAATCAGATTTTTTAACAGTTTTGAATAAGATGCTAGATATCAAATATATTGAAATATCAAACTAAATAGCATTGGTATAAACCAAACCAATAATACTATATTTTTCAATAATTGTCTATAGTATAATGGAAAAAATACCTATTACTCTTCGGTCTCTTCGTTTTTTCCCGAACGTATACTAAATGAATGACAAATCTTAAAAACCTTATTAAAATTATTGAATAAATACTTTACGCTAACAGCAATAAAGTCCAGAATTGTTGTCACATGAGTCACTTGTTATCGTTGATTGTGAATAAGTAAAGTATTTTAAAGTTCATGGAATATTATTTGAATCGATATTCTAAATTCAAACTAAACATGAATTTGCGTTGATATATATAGATAGAGCGATTACAAGTGTGATTTTAATCAACCAAGTGTGACAAGGAAATTTATTTTTTATTTATTTATTCAAAAGAAACTTAAATAGTAGGTATATATTTCCGCCAAACTGATGATAGTTTGTTGGCGAAATCTCTAATAACCTAATACTTAATCTTGAATCATTTGTACTCGTAGCATGAATCTCCATTCTTTGTGTTCGTGAGGGATATATAGACCAGTGTAGGCTTTCTCGGCCGGTGTCCATATTAATTGAATCTTCAATTATTCAATTATAGTTAATTGAAGATTCAATTATTAATATATATAGACGAATTTGATATATGTCACGTAATGACACCAGGTTCACAATAACCTTTTTGAAACATTATTAAAAGGGATAGATTTTTTTAAATTGAAGAAAATATTTACTTCAATATAACTTGCCAAGCTTGTGAATTAAAAGTTTTCCCTCTTTTAAAATCAAATAGTTATTATTTTTAAAAAATATTTTGTAATTTATGTTATAACGGCTCTATATTCGTAATTTAACGCGACCTGCTCGTTACTGTCTCAAAGGCAACTAATTACGATTCGTGTATTTGCGAAAAAGGTACTAAGAAACGAAAGTAGACGATAATGTACGATGGCTTTTTCTTATTCTCGAGTATTGTGGTTTGAGATTTGTTAAGTAATATGATTTTTTAAACTTTCACGTTTTGTACACATTTTATATTGTAAATCGAGTCTGATTAATCCTTTAATTTTACACGTTCAGAGCCGATTTACAATATAAAAGGAGAACGAGCGGATTTGTATGAAGTCTGGTCCAAGTATCGTGTTGTATATCCAAAACATTATACGCCAAAGGGCGAGAAAATTGCTCCATGAGTTTTTATTTATAATTCGCACCCATTTCAAAGTAAGTATGTATACTGTGAAGGTTGATTGAACGTAAAATAGACCATGCTGGACCATATCCATCTACCCATACATTTATCCATTCTATTTACGTCCCCAATAACATCATACACTAGCTACTCAAGTTACAAGCGCACTAACGGACAGAGAGACGTCACGTTTTATAATATGTAGGGATATTATATTATTGTATATGTATTATGACTTTGTGACACTAAGGGTAAGTCCGCACTGCGAAAAATCACCGTGCGATTTTTTTTCTGGCGATATTTAATCCGCGTCCTGATACAAACCACATACGCACAGCGAATAAAATTCCTCGCGGTTTTTGCTAGTTTTTATGCAGTACTCACCCGAGACGCACGTGTCTGAAATGGATAACAGAAACAAAATCTTAATCTCTTTGTTGCAACTGTACGTCGTCGTAAAATCCAGCCTCTACCACCTGTTGCTGGAAAAGTCAAATTCTACAGACAATAGTCACTCAAAATGTAGATTTCCAAACTGCAAAAAATTGATTTTTGTTATGTGCACTACCTGTAAGGTATATCTCTGCTTCACTACTAACAGAAATTGTTTTAAAGAGTTCCATGAATAAATTTTGATTTTCATTGCACCTATGTTTATTTTACACCGTTGAGTCCCAGAGTATCTAATATGATACCTACCCTATTTCCACAAAAAAAGTCCCGAAATATATTTACTTAAGACCTAACCAACTATTATAATTAACCAACGCATCCAAAGGTAGGCAGCGCATGCGGGGGCGTGCCAACGTTTGTCATTTTGGACTAATGTTGGCATGTATCACGGATGTCTATGGGCTACAGTATCCACTTATCATCCGGCGGACTGTATGCTCGCCCGCCACCTTCGTCCATAAAAAAAAACCAACGCATCAGATTTTAGCATTTCTGCATCTCGAGACTGAAGAGGTTAATCTGGTTGTTAATGCGTAAAAGACGTGAAAAAAGATATCGTCAACACTGGATCGTTTACGGCCTTAAGACCTATGAAAGGATTTTTCTACGTAAAATATCAATACCTTCTCGCCTTCATCACTCGGTCATGAGTATTTCGTATCATATTTATCCCACAGGGGAGGTCTTAAAACAATTAATTGCTCTACGTCAATGTCGTCATTTTCTGACTCAGCCGCTGGTGAGCATGACGACAAAGCTGGAGACGAAGAGCGCGACATACTCCTTTAAATAGCGACACACGACTGACCGCCCGCCCGCGCGTATTTATTTCGCAATGGGGTGAGCGACGAACTACTCCATAGTGCACAAACATTCGCGCGGAAATAAATCCGCACCGCATCGCGTCCAATTTGCATCAAACTACAGATTTCGAAGCGAATTTTTATTCGCGTGGATTTTTATCGCGTTTGTGTGTACGTTCATATAACTATCATATGTTACAGAATCGCGGTAAAAATATCGCGCGGTGATTTTTCGCACTGCGGACTTACAATAGTCTGTTTTGTATGGAATAAAACAAGATAAATCATAAAAATTATTTATTTTTATGCCATCATCGAATCATTAATTACAAAGTTTGTTTCCCGATAATGCCTTTGCAGCAGTAATGACTTATCGCCTAACGAGCTTGCACATCCCAATTAACTATCATATATGTGTAATAAATAAGTCTGCATGCGAGACTGCATGCGACCTGATCGCCGCCACTGTGCACAGCTGTAACTAACTTGGGGATAATTATTTTATTTATTTATTATGATATATGCAATAACTTTTTTCTCCATAGACCGATTATGCGTCCATAGTAAAAAATAATACACTCCTTTAAAGCTTTAAGAAGACATCTATTTCATTATCCGACGCCAATTGGACCAAAAACCGCCTGTTCTCTTTTGTTAAGTAAGCCGGGTTTATGAGCTTCTACGAAAGTACCACTACTGATTATATGTGTTCGTGTGTAGGTATGCGCTGCCGGGGGCTACCTGTACGCTCTGGGCGGGCACGAGGCGCCGGCCAACACAGTAGGCGGGCGTCTCGCGTGCGTCGAGCGCTACGACCCGGTCGCCGATTCGTGGGTTCAGTTCGCGCGGCTCTCCTACGGCCGCGACGCCATCGGCTCCTGTCTGCTCGGAGACCGAATCGTCGCTGTTGGTGAGCACCGATACGTACAACTGTCTCTACACTGACAAAACTATCACCACTCCACTGACACAAGTATCTCCACTCCACTGACACAAGTACCTCCACTCCACTGACACAAGTAGCTCCACTCTACTGACACAAATACCTCCACTCCACTGACACAAGTACCTCCACTCCACTGACACAAGTACCTCCACTCCACTGACACAAGTAGCTCCACTCCACTGACACAAGTAACTTCACTCCACTGACGCAACTATCTCCACTCCACTGACAACTACGAGTACGGTATCTCCACTCTGCTGACACAACTATCTCTGCACTTCAATTCATACGCCATACAATTTCATAGGTTTTGTCTGGCGACGTAGCCATAGCTTCCCGGTGAGATATGCAGTGGCGAACGAACCTTAGGAGCTAGGGTGGACTTACAGCCCCGGACCCTACCTACCCTAAAGGGGACCCCGCCTTTTATAGACAAAACGAAAATGTTTTCATAATTTAAAAAAACATAATTATGAATCGTAATTCTAATCTCTTAAAAGTCGTAAGTCCCGGGCCCCGCAAGATATTAGGTCGGGATAAATAGACGAATAAATAAATAGGACGGATAAATAGGGATAATAGATTCACAGGGACACGGTCTAAATCGAAGCAAAGCACGGTTTTAGTATCATATATTTATCCAGACCTTAGTCCGCCACTGGAGGATAATGGCTCTGTACCTGTGTAACGTATTCTAATGACATCAGGTGGTTACGACGGCGTGCAGTATCTGTGCGTAGTAGAGGTGTACGACTCTGAGTCGAACTGTTGGCGCAAACTCGCGCCGCTGAGCACCGGCCGCGCGGGCGCCGCCGTCGTCGCCGTGCCGCCACCGAGGAACCTCTTCTGATACGAACACCACCAGCTGCGCGTCTATCTTCTAGCTTAGTGAGTGACACCACAATACTATACACATCACACTAGAGCTGTCACGGCTAAGTGTAAGTACATATACCTATGTATTTGTGCAATTTGTGTACACTGGGGCCGATTAATAAAGACCGCTAGGATACTACCGATAGTAATGTTACATGACTTTCTTATAAAAACAGTTTAGAGCTACAATGACAAAAGTGTAACCCATACCGCACGCACCCTTAGTGCAATTACGACGTAACCTGAAAATGATAACGTTCAAAATTTTCAGTACAGCAAAAAAACTAAAATGTTGGATAACGTTTTATTATTTTTCTTATGAAAGTTTATATATATCACTAAAATAATAAAATCCTACTCATTATTTCTTTCTTTAAAGTGTTATTTTTATGCTTATTACTTTTTAGCTTCTTTTTAAAAAAAATATCTACTCAAAACGGTTAATCGAATTTTTGCACATAATTATCTCTGAGGATAAAATTATCTATGTACCTATAGTTTAAAGTGCTCTTTTAAATAAATTCTAAATTTTGAGTAACTTCATTTTCGCGTTTTTCACACATAGACTGATAGAATATTCCTTTCCTTATTATATAAAATTGAATTAAGAGAAAAAAAAACGATATTGACAATAGAATATAAAAAAGAGGCGGTTTTATCGCTTTATAGTAATTTCTTCGAGGATCAATGTTCAATCGTACTTAGCTTAAAACCAACAATCGTCTGTTTAATTGAGACTAAAGCTCGAGAGCTCATATTTTAGAAGCACCTTATGAATCTGCATGGACTAATTTCCAGTTACTCTTAAGTCTAAGAACGTTCTAGAAACTCCTATTAATCCAGCCATTAGACCCTGTCCTGTTGAGCCGAATTACTTGCAAATAGACGCGTGCGCATGAATTCGCACGTTTATGAGGTACTAATCGCTTATTTATACGTTCCGTTCACATGCAACGCGCGAGTTTAATATTCGCGCGAGCTCAATTAGTCCAGTCATTACATCGTACCATGCATAAGGTACCTATTTAAAAATCCAAGTTTTCGACCTCGGCAGGCAGCCCCGGGCCAAAGAAAAAAACCACGAGATTTTCGACGATGTTTTGGTACGGGAGTCCCGTTACGTATAACAGATATTTTGCAAATAACATACCCAAAAATACGAATAACATATCCAAAAACACGAATAACATACCCAAAATTACGAATAACATACCAAAAAATAAAAACTAGCCGACCCTTTACAAGGAGTCTACTTTTTTGGCACTATTTGACTGGACTAAATATTCCCGAATAATACGCGTGTTTCGTAAGTCGTGAATTTAGGAAGGGTGCAGGTGCACGCTGCAATTCCACAACCGCTAGACGCAATCAACATGACTCTGATGCAATTTATATTTCTACTTTTTCTGTTTGCGCCTTTTCTATCGATGTAAGTGAGCTACAACGCGACCGCTCTATCCAACAACATTTTGAATAATAGTACTTCAAAGGCTTGTGCGCCTAAGACTCGCGCATATTGCGGCGGGCCGCACCGCATTGTATGCAAAAACGTTGCAAAAATCCGCCTGAATCATTTTCATACATTTTGTATAAACTATGGGACACTTGGGGCGGGCCGCATTGCGCCGCAGCGCACTGACGCGTGGCGGATCGCTTGCTAGCCGTATTCGTGCCTCAGTGTGCGTTGAACGAGGCGCACTTAACGGACGTAATTCCAGAGTTATTCGCTGTGCGACGACGTGAAGAATTTAGTGTCAACAGCTAACTGACTTAAAGTATTGCGTTGAGCTGCGGCCAGCCGCGTCTGTAATGTGCGTGTCGCAGTTTTGCAGTGCGCGAGCCTTTAAGGTGCTATGTGGACGCAACACACGCTTTTATTCGCAAGTATTGATTCGCCTCATCTTCACAGATACTTTAGACCTCTAGTATATCCCAATCGCGTGATCTAAAACGCACTACTTTAATTGCTTATTAATCGCCTCATGTGAACAAGCTAAGATACATTTGCAGAGTATCGCTTTGTGTAGCTTGTTGTGCGTATGAAAATGACACTCGCATTAGCAAACCGTGCGTTTATATAATAAAGGCAACTCTACATTCACGCCGCGAAGCCCCGCAAACAGCCGTGAACGCGAGTGGCGACTTCACGACGTGAGTCTAGAGTTGCCATAAAGATAATGATTTTGACTATTTTATTATGTTCATACTACTTCATACTTAGGTAATCTTATGTAGGCTTCAAGTATATAGCCAAATCTCTTTTTTTTACTTATTATTTAGAGGTAGAAAATTGATGCATAGTCAATTGTATTAATAGGTACTAGTAATTTGTATGTATTAAACTCTGATTTGTTGTATACTACATATTCAATTAGGAGTCATTTGCACCGTGAATTATGAGTGTAAAATGAAAGTTTTTAGATAAAAAATAAACAACAGATCTTGAATTGGCAAACTCTTATTGGCATATGATCTCAATATTATTGATAATTAGATTATATGAATCGCGTACTAGATTATAACTTTAGATATACATATTTAGATAATTACTGTAATGTAAAATGAGACTGGCCGCTTTACAATTTTTCAAACAATTTTCAGGTTAAATATTGTATGATATGTATCTTAAATCACAATTACTCACTTTAAATAATCTACTCGTAGATGAATAAACTCTCCTGCTATATCAAAACAAATACCCCTTATTGGTTTATCCATAAATTACGTCACACATTAAGGGGGGAGGGACGAGTGTGACATGGTGTGATAGAGTATGGTGGGAGTCACTTTTGTGACGTCAGATTTAAAATTAAAAACAATTGGACATGGAATTAATTTAATAACAGCCATTGAAAATGTAAGAAAAATAATTTTAACTTTTTTAAAAAATAATTTAAAGTTGATTTTTGATACACATTTGAAAAGATTAAATAAAAAGTAATAATGACAATATTTTTTAATCAAAATGAACTCTACATTAAAAGTTGCAAAAGATGTGACGTCACTATCTCTATGTCACGGGGGACAACTTGTGGAGAGGGGAGGTCTAAAAATCACGAAATTTGCGTGACTTAATTTATGGACCTTTACACAAAAGATAAATGCAAATTAAATAAAACAAAGAAGAAGCGTCTAACGCATCTGATTGTTGAAGAAGCTGTCAGACCGACGTTAAACACTTTAAGGTGTATTTTGTTTTAAAGGGATGTTTCTTTCCACTTCCGAATATTTATATCCAAGCCAGCAAATTTTGTAAAATAAGGAAAAGAAACAACCATTTTTTTATGTATATCCAAAACTCGCAGAACAGAAGTTTGTAGAAATCACATTTCCAAAAAAATGTTTATACATTCAAAGATACAGATTCATGGCGAATTTAGGGTTGATTTTTTTTAATTATTTAAACTCGTCAACTACTTAATGGGATCCAGTAAAATAAAATGAGAATTTGGTCCCCTTACTGATCCTAATGTTAATGAGGCTTCTTATTTTTTATATTTCACAATCAGTATTATTTTTTTACTTTTTTTTATTGCTCTATGGTAGGAAGTATTTTTTGCTATTTTACTTGCGATGCAGATTTATAGGGGGCCGTCCTGTGATTTTAGTGTTAAGAATTCGCTAGGATGTATAAATAAGTTTATAGAATAATATGCGAAAGCAAAGAAACATTTCATATGTATTTTTGGAACCGTTTCATTCCTTTATAAATATTTTTTTAAATATAAAATTATATAGATGCATTCAAATTAGTTTAGAAGATAAATATGTTTGTTGTTTGACCAGCTAGATATATAAATATTTTTTTCTTTTTTATACATTTGATGCCTTTTATGTATTTGTTTATTTTTGATTTAAAAAAACTTTATCGCACTTAATCGTACAAAAGGCGAGCTTAACAATAATGTATTGTTAATGACAAAAAAATAAAAAAAGTGCAATAGTGTTTTTTTATTACAAACACCAATTAATTTTGTAATTCAACTCGACATTGCAAAGTTGTAATTAATTTGTAGTGTGATTAATGACAATGATCACTTTATAATAATTATTTTTTGCTTAGGTACCATAAATATGCCTGTAACCTGTACCTGTAAACTAAACAACGTACAACGTATTGTAATAAGTTTAATTCAAAACACTTTTCTCGGATGATTAGTAAGTAATATGATATGTCATGCATTTATGCCTAATCAGCCAATATATCTAGTTTTTGTAAAAATAAATTACATAGGTATCTAGGCAAAATAAAAATATTTTTATATGTAAAAGTGTGCTTAAACAGTTTGTTTAAATAGTCATTGAAATTCGTAAGGCAACATTCATAGTGCATATTATCTAAAAATGTGTATGGCTAAAAATACATTACCAACTATAATGTGACCTAAACCTTATGAAAACCCTATTTTAATAAATAAATATATTGGACTGTTATGTTTTATTGGGCAATCCTATCCTCACTTGATAATGTAACTACGATGTATAGGATGGTACATTGAATAGAATAGATTGAACTCTAACAATATTTATAAATCGTAGCTTGTACAATTGACGCAGTGACGTAACAACACAATGTGAACCCCTTGGCATTTTTTAAGACTGGAGCCCTCAAAGAATTAAGCTCGTCGTTGTTTTTATTATAGGTACTTTTAGCGTATCGTAGAATCTCAGCCGAATCTTAGCGTTGGTGCAATCAAGTCTTTTATGTCCATATGGACTGTGCGTCACAGGTAAAAACTTTATGGTTTTATGCATCACAAATACATGAAAACCCGAATTGATCTTAAAATAGTATTTGAAAGAATTGAATCCTATAATAAAAACATCCTACTGCGGGCGGGGCACTCGGATCAGGGGCCCCTGGCATTTTGCCAGTCCCGCCACTGGTGCGAGTCTGTAAACTAGATGTAATCTCGATACAAACGTCTCCTGTTTTCTCCCTGAATTCTGGCAATGGGGCAATTATTTTTTAATATGTTACAGATATCAGCCATTAGCGCGTCTCTCGTTTTGATTTTATTAATTAGTTATTTCTTATAGGAGCTAGGACCCTCCAAAAATAAATGGTCCGTTTAAACGCTGTGTAAAAGAAGCCGTATGCAAATTTAACAACTGTTATTTTAAAAAAGCAAAACACCGACAAAGTATTCTTTAATGCAAATCAGAAAAAAATCTATCCATGTTTGGATCCACTTCTGCTCATCCTTTGCTCTGATACGAAATGATCTAAGCTTGGCAGAGACATTCCTATATTAAAACATTCTAGTCACATTTTGATCCCAAAGGTAGGCAGGCACAGATGCGAAAGCAGCTTTACTAATGCAGTGCAATTAAACAACTTTTAACGGTTTAAATCGCGTATATTTGACATGATTTATATCCCGACGTTTCGAACACTTTGCAGTGGACGTGGTCACGGGGTGACTAATTGATTTTATTTGTCACTTGAGTTATTAAGAAATTATTACTACCGTCTGAAATTTTTTTGAACTACCGTCTGAAATTTTTTAATCATAACATTCCCTATGCACGCAGTATTCGCTCACGGTGTCCAGAGGTCTTGCAGTATGGCGTTGGCCTTGTGATTTAATTAATTTAATGACTGGATCCCAAGCTGGTGGTACTTGCCAACCATCTTCTCTATTGAAATTTGGGTGTTTCTTAATTTCAATAGCCTCGCGTAACATTCTTGGCATGTACCGGGTCTCTCTAGCGAGGATTTGAGGATTTTATCATGTAATTTTACATGATAAAATCCAATTTACTATGGAGTCTGAGGTCAATAAATCCTTGGCTTTCCTTGACATTTCAGTCATCAGAAATCCTGACAACTCTCTTGGTCATACTGTGTATAGGAAACCCACCCATACAGATAAATATCTCAATGGTAACTCCCATCACCATCCATGTCAGTTGACTACCGTAGGCAAATCTTTGTTACAGAGAGCACACGGCATCTGTGACACTGACCACCTCGAGGAAGAGCTTCTGCATGTGAAACAAGTACTGCGAAGCAACAATCACAAACTCCCACGAATGCGTCACAGAAGCCGCCCCAAGCCTCCTACAGTTGAGCGACAACCTGCCATCTTACCATACATCAAGGGCATCACTGACAAAATTGGCAATATCTTAAGACGAGCTTCAATTAAAACTTACTTCAAGCCGCACAAGAAGATTAGCCAATTTTTAAGACCGGTCAAGAGCAATATCCCCCTACAAGATGCAGGTGTTTACAAGCTTGATTGTGAATGCGGGTTATCATACATTGGGCAAACAAAGAGGAGCATCGGTATCCGGATAAAAGAACACATAGCTGACATGAAGAACAGACGCTCGACCAAGTCTGCAGTTTGTGAACATGCTCTGGACAAACCCAACCATTACATTCGATTTGATAATCCACAAATCCTCGCTAGAGAG
Organism: Sesia apiformis; assembly: GCA_914767545.1. Taxonomy (NCBI): domain Eukaryota; kingdom Metazoa; phylum Arthropoda; class Insecta; order Lepidoptera; family Sesiidae; genus Sesia; species Sesia apiformis. The sequence continues at coordinate 8,903,687 of OU611958.1, forward strand.
ACCCGGTACATGCCAAGAATGTTACGCGAGGCTATTGAAATTAAGAAACACCCAAATTTCAATAGAGAAGATGGTTGGCAAGTACCACCAGCTTGGGATCCAGTCATTAAATTAATTAAATCACAAGGCCAACGCCATACTGCAAGACCTCTGGACACCGTGAGCGAATACTGCGTGCATAGGGAATGTTATGATTAAAAAATTTCAGACGGTAGTTCAAAAAAATTTCAGACGGTAGTAATAATTTCTTAATAACTCAAGTGACAAATAAAATCAATTAGTCACCCCGTGACCACGTCCACTGCAAAGTGTTCGAAACGTCGGGATATAAATCATGTCAAATATACGCGATTTAAACCGTTAAAAGTTGTTTAATTGCAATGTATAGTAATCGCGAAAACCTAAGAAAATATTTACTAATGCAGAGTTACAAAACGTGCTAATTAATTGCTTTGCATTGTAATTCATATAAAGACCCTACGATATCTGAAGTACGGGAATAATTACCAAGTCTGAGCCCACCGAGCCATTGCATCAATCACTGCTGCGTGATAGTTCATCAAATATATCAAATAAGATTTCATGTGTATTTTATGTTGAATCTGCAGTCGACATTGCTGATCAGTTGATTAGGTTATGTCAAATTAAAAACATTTAAAAATGTGCAAATCTTTATTCATACTTGCGTCACAAAAGCTGTGTGATTATGAGTTACAATTAGAAAACACTTTGACATCATTACTTTTTAGGTACTGTAATTAAAGTATATGAATTTTAATTATTAACATGTTTTTAGTATAAATTAAGAATTTAAATGTATAATTATGAAGAAATTTTAAACATCACATACATAAAATGCAAATATTCATTGCCATATCTAATCTATATTAACGAAATAAAGTGCGTTGTTGTTTAAACGCTAATAAATGAAGGTTTAGGACTCGTCATCGCTTCCCGCAGGTGCCTTTGGTTTGGGTCCACCAGCCCTCTTTGCCATAATGATTTGGTCAACTTTGAGTATGGTAGTTGCAGCTCCAACTGCGTATTTAAGACCCCAATATTTGAGAGTATATAAGTCCAAAATGCCTTTCTCCTTGGCATCACAGACACCATTGTTCTCGGACTCAATGTCATAACCAACGTTTTTATTGCCATCCTGAAAAAACAAGAATGTAACTTAGGTTCTAAAAACGGAATATACAGATTGTGCCTTATATTATCCATTCCGAGGGAGACTTGGACGCATTTGACTGGCCACGTTACCCCACATTCACAGGAAACTACTGTAAAATGTACTGCATTTCCCACTTTAACCTATTCCCCAATGTATGTACGTATTTCGGTAGTGAGTGAGATATGCCCAGAACCCATTCCCATACCATCTTATTTTTACCAACTATTTCTCCAAATCTATTCCTAAATTTACAAAGGTAAGCAGCTGATTGGAGGGAATAGGATAAAGGGGGAAATGCAGACATTTAATAGTACCTAATATTAAATTATGAATAGTAGTATGTAATACTTGATTTTGGCCACGACTTTGTTCACGTATAGCTTATACTGGTCACGTATAGTACGCCCATGTGTTACTACAAATTATAATTTACTTATTTATCAAGTTTCAAGTAAATCGGTTCCGCAGTTTTAACGTGATTCAATCACAAACATCCAATTTTTTGCATTGATAGAAGTATTTAATATACATTATATTTAATTAAGTTATTTTATTATTATGGCTGTAGTAGGCTATTCTACAATATTCCCTCTCTCCCTGAGTGTAGATAAGTAGAGAATGTTCAGACAGCTTGGTCGCACGTCTTTGGACTCTCCCCAGCAATTCTATGTAAAATGGATCAAAAACTCACCCTGTGCGCCTTGTAGATGTTATTGACGACCTCAGTGGCGTTGGCACCAGTATTATCTGCTAGGGCACGAGGGATGCTCTCCAGTGCGGCCGCAAACTTCCTCACGGCATACTGCTCGAGCCCCGGCAGTGTATCGGCGTATTGGAGGAGACATTGAGCCAACTCGACCTCTGTCGCTCCTGCACCGGCTACGAATCTGTCAAGTTGACAAACCTTTAATCAGTCAATGGTGAAGATTATTCTAGTTGAAAATGCCAGAACCCTTTAGGTAAACTACCCGTTACCTGAAGAATGAAAAAATTACCCTATTTTATTTCTTAACTAAAAAATGTTTAAAAAATTACAATGTTGTGAAATATTCATGATATTATTTCATTGTGCAAATAAAATACCAAGCAGCGTATGACGCGTCACGATACATTTAAATACAAACAATATATCCTTGAATAGTGTTCATAAAGCTCTACACCTTTTGTCTAAATTTTTTTTTTTCTAAAACAAAATAGTGAAATATCCCTAAGGTATGATCTTTAAGGATTGAATATATTGTAACGTCATCGCGAGTAACATATCGGCGACGAATCAACAAGTGCAGGGAAACTGAATAGCTATATCTCAGTTATTTTCTAACGGATTTCAAAAACAATGTTTTAGGATATATTTTTATTTAAATACAAAAGATCTGCTAGCTTTAAACCTAGTGAACTTCTCTATTATGTTATTTTTGCAGTTGCAAATAATTAGTCACTTCACAACATAGAACAGTTCCTCTGTTGCAATTTTTATACTCTTTAATTTCCTTGTATTTCGTAAAAAAATAATCCAAAAGTCCTTTAAACTAAACTATTGAGTCTAAAGCCACAACAAATAAACGTTCCTAAGACCATTCGGTCTTAGATCAAGTGGTTTGAAAATAACCTCTATGCAGTACTGAACAAGCTCCTATAAAACAGAGCTGGATACAAAGCTCGGATTGCCCAAGGTCCCAGGTAATAGAGGGGGTGCAAGTCGCAGGGAAAATCTGATTTTCAAGATTCAAGTTTAGTTAGATTTTCAATAGTTAGAACATTTTTTTAAAAACTGGTAAACAACTTTCTTGGCCAACCTTACTACTCGTAATCGTATTCCTATCCGCGAACAGTGATTTTTTGCTAATTGAAAGATGTCTACTTATTATACTAAGGGAAAAAATGTATATTTACCGTCCATCGCGTGCAATGCCTTTGAATGTATTGACACCATCGTCAATAGCCCTCTCAATATCGTCCATATAGTTGTCAGTGGAGCCCCGGATCACTACAGTGGAAATGTGGGACTCAGAGCTGTCCATACGAAACACAACTACACGGGTGTCACCGAGTTCTTCCACTTCAACCTTATCACAGTAGCCCAACTCCTCTGCTGTTGGAGTGGTTAGGCGAGGTAACACCTAAAAAGAAATATTTAACTTTTATAAGATTTAGGATTTTTAGACACATTTGTTTTTGTATGCCTCATACTCAAAACAAAATAGGGCCCACTTAGTTTTTACAGTGTAACTTAATAATATACAAATTTATATAGTTTTTATGAATAGACATGTTTAAATTAGGGATTTAGAAATCATGTAAACATAACATATGGTAAAAGTTGTTTATTTTTTTTTAATTACTCATGAAAAAGAGTATTTAGGGAAATTATCACTAAATGAACAGTAAAAGTAAATTTTGGTTATGACCATTTTTCTAAAAAAAACTGATGATAGGTGTCATGTTTAATAGCGTGTAGGGCCCCCTCGGCTCCGTATGCATTCTCTGAGCCTGTCTGGTACATTTTCAATCAGATGGCTAACGTTTTCATCAGGTATTCGCTCCCAAAGGACTTTAGAGCGTTTATAAGCTCTTGTTGACTGTTGACGCTGCTGTAATTTTCTTTGAGGCTTCTTTTCAATTGATCCCATAAATGTTCGATGGGATTGAGGTCGGGACTCATCGCTGGCCATGGCAAAACTGTAATACTGGCGTCAGAGAGTGCTCTTTGTGTGGTACGGGCCGTATGCGCGCAAGCATAATCTTGCATAAAAACAAAGTCATTGCCCACTCTTTGTGAAAATGGGATCACATGAGGTCGGATTACTCGCTCGACATAACTGGCAGCGGCTACGGTACCTTCATCCAGAATTACCAGTTCTGTTTTGCCTATTACGCTTATTCCACCCCATACCATCACACTTGGACCCCCAAAACGGTCTGTTCTGTGGATGCATGGTTGTGAAAAACGTTCGCCTTTTCTTCTCCACACGCGTACTCGTCTGTCATCACTAAAAAACTTGACCTTACACTCGTCTGTGAAAAGTACAGTTCTCCAGTTATCTATGGTCCAGTCCAAATGCTCACGTGCGAACCTTAAACGCGCTGTACGATGACCGCTTGTCAGCTTGAGCCGAACAACACGCATTCTGGAACGTTGTCCGTCCTCGTGGAGTCGGTTTCGGATGGTTTGATCACTAACGCGTGTACCAGTAGATTGCAGTAGTCGGTTTTGTAAGGTCCGGGTAGTTACAGTACGATCCCGACGTGCAGTTAGCCTGATGTACCGGTCTTCCTGGGCGGTTGTGGCACGAACTCTTCCTGATCCTCGTCTTCTAGGTACACTACCTGTCTTCTGATAGCGGTCCCATACGTTCCGAATAGCTTGTCGCGACACACTGAGACGTATTGCTACAGACCTCTGAGATTCTCCCCCCTGAAGCAAAACAACCGCTCTGGTCGTGGTTTCCGTGTCGATGTGATGGCGAGAACCGGGCATAGTAATCAGGACTAATACCGAAACTAAACAGAATAGCTATACACAATGACTTTCAACAGAAGCGTTTACAAGGAGACTGGGAACTCAAGTGATTAAGAAATAGTGCATACGGTAATTTCAAGCACCTCGGTTTTTCTGTCTACCCACTTAAGAATAACATTAAAGTTGTCGCTCAAAACATTGATAAGGACTCATAAACATGTCTACTATAAGTTTCAATGCTTCAAATCGCTAATGATTACCTCACGAGTTATTTATAAACAAACTTCGAGCTTAACTCAAGATGGGCCCTATTTTGTTTTGAGTAGATTAGATTAATCGTAGACTTTAAGCCGACGTTTTGGAAGGTATGTGGCGTGCAGAGCAAACATTTCAAGTACTTCTCTTCTTTTTCAGCAAGCCTACACATATTTTAACAAAAAATAATTAAATGAGCAGCAAAAAAAAGTGAATAAGCAGAAAAATTATGGTAGCAAAGTTAAAGGTTAGGTCTCTAGATTCTCTGGTGACAATAAAGAAATAGGAGTTCCCATTCCATCCCATACCCATGCAACCAGCCTATATCTCTTCACTGCTGGATAAAGACCTCTCCCAAAGCTTGCCACCACACACGATCCTCAGCTCTTCTCATGCAACCACCACCAGTAAACTCCTTTCAGTTGGTCCACCTGACCAGAGGGAGTTCCACATTGGAATTCCCACGACTTGATAATAATATTCTTAATAATTTAATAATTACTTAAAATTTTCACAAATAGGTTGTTGACCATGATTTGATGCTCATTTAGCATTTTTTGCGGATCCTTTAAATTTAAGCCTATTTTATCTCACTATCAGCTTGTGACCACATTTGGTGCCACTCTGGTGTTTAAAACCTATTGAATAGATCAATAATGATTTTTAATACACTCAGAATTTGCAAATAGAAATTCTAGTCAAACCAAAATCAGTTTCAAAGGCAAATTTGGTATTAGCAAAACTGAATGTTTCATTTGCTTTCCTAACACTATATCAAAATCCAGTAGAAAGGTATGTTAGATGATTAATAAGAAAAAATATAGTGCTCAATCAGCTGTTACACACCTTTTTTTACTATTACCTCCTACCTAATAAATATGGTGATAAAGAAACATGTTTCTATTATAAACAAAGCCTAAAAATATTTTGTGATGACACTTACAGTGGCATTAACAGTTTTTGCAAGACGTCTAAGATCAAACTTGGAGTTTAGACGCACTGCCATCACTCCATACTTATTCAAGTAATGCAGAGACATGTCACCAAACTTGGCCCCAGCTACAATGACCTTTACACCAGAGTCTGCAATGTCCTTAATCTGTTTATCCAGTAAAGACTCCTCTCCACGGCTAAAGTTAAGAAGTTCATCAGCCGTCTTGATAAGCACTGTGCCTTTAGTTTCTGTCTGCATTATGTCTACAGGGCAGGAATACACAGCTACTTTGCACTTAGTAGCAGATGATACATCTCCCTCCACTTCACGTTTGAATACCATGCCAGAGAGAACTTCAGATTGAAGAAGGCCTGCACCAAGAATCTACCAACAAAAATAAATGGTCAATACAAACATATCAATTTCGTTCTAGAATCTTATATAAAGAAAATATTACAATGGTTCATACCTTGCATACCCTAACATTGTCAACATTGAACGTTGTTTTCTCGGGAAGAATAGCAACACATGCCTTTGCAACAAGATTAGCAATGAAATCCTCATTACCATACTGTTTGGACATAATTGATGGTGTAATCCCCTTGATAACTTCATTAATATTTTTATAGTCCTTGATTTCTTGACATACAAGTTCTGGGAGAATATCTAGACATTTATCAAGAGCTCTTTCATAGCCTTCAGCTATCTCACTAGTGGTTACTCCCAATCGAAGCAGTTCCTCTGAAGCCTCCAGAAGAGCACCAGATAACACAATCACAAAGTTAGTGCCATCACCCACTTCACCATCTTGCATTTTACTGGCTAGTACCATTAATTTTGCAGCAGGATGCTCGACATCAAGTTCCCTGATGATCGTGCCTGCGTCGCTAGTGACGAACTGCTTGTCTATGTGATTGATAATCATTTTATTCATACCATTTGGGCCGTATGCTGAACGGACACTCTGCGCGAATTGCTTGCATGCATTTATATTGCGATAAACAGCTTCTTCTAAACCAGAGAACATCTGAAATGTTAGCGGTTTTAGTTTATTAGTGGTTCCTTTATAAAATCATACAATGTAGTGTACTAATATACCCACTTACTATAAAATGAATACATTTTTATAATATATTTTATTTTCCGACTAAAAGAAATTTGTTTTGTAAACGATTGTTAGAAATATGTTTAAAAATTATAGCATTTGGTCGGCCGACAACACATGACTTCATTGTAAGGTTAGGTTTAACTTACCCGTGCACCATCTTTCAACATTGAGGGCACGCCTGGAGCTTTAGGAACGTGTAAAGCCATTTTAGAAATTTACTTTATTTTATACACTAAAACAAATACAAATTACTTATTTCTTTTTTCAGAAAAAAAGACAAAGAAGCTCAATCACGGATTTGTCACATTAACTACGGCAATAGACTTTAGAAATAGATGGATAAACTTTCAAGAGTCAAAGTGTCAATCTGTCATTATTATCCAAGTGTAATTTGTAATCTATGATTTTACTATTTTCAAATTATTTTTCCTTTTTTCTACTTATACGAAATCTTCCTTTGTACATTATTATTAATTTAGATATTTTAAAAACAAATAGGAAATGCATAATTTGTATCGAAATTTGTCTATGTTTTTTTTTAAATTCCTCTCAAATTGACATAAAAATAAACTATAGAGAATATTTGTTCATTGTTGATGGACCTGTGCAGTCCAGCTCTTTTCATTTCATTTCAGTTTCTTTTCACTAAGACTAATATAAACCTTTGAATTTAACTTGAAAGAAGAATAATTTTATTTTTATTATCCGCTTTATTTGATTTTATGTTTAAAGAATTTAAACGTAATTGCTACGTGATACTTATCTCCACACCGAGACAATGTCTTCGTACAAAGTAAGTTTAAATCTACAACAAACCTTTTCTTTTGCCATAATATTTCAATAAAGTTTTCATGTTACTACAAATTTGAATATGTATTGGTCCTTTTAGACTTTCATTTGATTATACTTTAGGCTCAACTGTACAATGTATGGTAGCGAATTTTTGGCTCATTTTTTTTATTTAGATCCTATAAGTAATATGGTACCTGATGTGCTATATATTATTATGCGGAAAAACATAATTTTGCGGAAAAAAAATAATTAAAATTTTAAATTTTACACTTGTGGGTCCGACATTTTGACAGGTTTCTTCAACTCGTTTCGTTACACATCAATGAATGTATCATTTTATGTTTTACATGTGATTATTATTTATTAAATAATAACTAATTAACTTTTATTAAATAATAACTAATTAATTTTAATTAAATAATACCTTAAATTCATTTTCGCAAATATTTACGGATTTTATATTATACCGCAGCCGCGAGTAACAACAACGCGCGAGCCGAGCGAGCGAAGCGGCCGGCGAAGCGCCAAATCCGAATTCCGCCTGTTATTATGTTCTAGGCACTCCGACTGCTGGGTTAGGTTACGTTTGTCTTGTGAATACAACGCGCGAGCCGAGCGAGCCAAGCGAGCGTGCCGCGGCAGCGGCCGGCGAAGCGCCAAATCCGAATCCCGCCTGTTATTATGTTCTGGGCACTCCGACTGCTGGGTTAGGTTACGTTTGTCTTGTGAATACAACGCGCGAGCCGAGCGAGCGAAGCGAGCGTGCCGCGGCAGCGGCCGGCGAAGCGCCAAATCCGAATCCCGCCTGTTATTATGTTCTGGGCACTCCGACTGCTGGGTTAGGTTACGTTTGTCTTGTGAATACAACGCGCGAGCCGAGCGAGCGAAGCGAGCGTGCCGCGGCAGCGGCCGGCGAAGCGCCAAATCCGAATCTGGCCTTTTATTATCTTCAGAGCACTCTGACTCTGATGGTTAGGTTTGTCTTGTGACCACAAGGCGTAAGCCAAGCTAGCAAAAAATCACTGATGAAAGCAAAGTTGGTACTAACACAAAACTTGGTACTAGATTAATAACTCCTAGAATGTTCTTATAAATCGTCATCACACCCACAATCGTTATGACATCAAAATATTCTTTGCCCAGTAACTAAAAACACAGATAACCTCAAAATTTAGAAAAAATAAAATTAAAAAAAAATCGTGCTTTTCCGCACTTTCACGATTTCAAAAATACCATGTCTATACACTCCTCTGTCTAAAAAAAAAAGCTCACATAATTAGGCTTTACCATACATTGTACAGTCCTTCCATACTTTATAATAAATGTACTGTACCAATAAAAATATCCTTGATATCCTTTCAGCCCATTGACTCAAAAAGAGAAGAATTCAGACGTTATTTGGAGAGAGCTGGTGTGATGGACGCACTTACAAAGGTTCTTGTAAGCTTGTACGAAGAGCCTGATAAACCAGACGATGCTTTGGAATATGTACGCAAGCATTTGGGTACTGATGGTGGTGACGATGAACTCGAAACCGCCAAGGCTCGTATAGCAGAATTGGAAGCGGAAAATGCCCTTCTAAAAGGAGAAACTGCCCCAACAGAAGGATAATGCCTACCTCAACAAAAACATTCAATTATATGATCTCGTTACCGTAATTATAATGATCTCAAGTAAATTATATTCTTGTTAATTCTAAATAAATATAACTTAATAGTATTAATAATAAATAAAGAATAATAATATATAATAATTTTTGTTATGTTGTAAGCATATATTTAAAAAACAGCAAATTATGCATAGTTTGTATTGAAAATATGTCTGTTTTTCTTTAAGTGGAAGTGCAAGTGGCACAATAAAATTTTCTGTTTCATTTTATTCTTGTTTTATGTTTGTTATAAAATCTTATTAATTGTCTTTAACACAAAAAATAATTAGTATGAACATTGATCTAGAATCCAGCTAGACTCTCAATCAAGGAGATTTTTCCTGTAAAATTTAAGTTTACTTTTGTAGTAGGCTCACATATAATCCAAACCATAGTTAAAGCTATAAAAAGCTATCTAATCACATTGTCTACCTCATTCACACTCATGAAGTATCCACTGTGGTGGATTAATAATTGATCTGAGAAAAGAAATCTAGGGAAAGTGTACCGAGGTGGAATCCTGAAGTAGTGCAACTATGAAACGAAATCAGGGCTGCCTTCAATGAAGCAAAAATAAAAAAGGATTTTGCTTACTATGGAAATAAACTGACAAAATTCAACAAGCCTGTGCAGAAGGCCAAATTCAAAGCTTGCAGAGACCATTGCGGAGAAGTTAGCAACTTACCAAAAGCAATGAGACATTCAAAAGTTCTATATTTAGCAAAGGTCGACACTCTTTCGACCATAAAACATGAAAAGGGTCACAGAACGGAGACGGGGCGTGACACTCAAGGTGATGTTCAACACTCACTTCCCTGGATCTAGGATAATAGACAAATGTTTATGGAACCAGGGCCGTCTTAAGTCTATTCTGCGCCGGGGTGCGGGAGTGTATCCTAAGACAGTCAAACATCCTATTGTGTATCCTATGACAGTCAAATATCCTATTGTGTATCCTATGACAGTCAAATATCCTATTGTGTATCCTATGACAGTTAAATATCCTATTGTGTAATTGTTTACTATAGCGTTATATTTTTTCATTACCTTTAAAAGGTGAGCGCCCGGGGTGCACCGCACCCCTTGCACCCCCTGGTAAAGACGGCCCTGTATGGAACCAATTACCTATGAAGTATATATACAACAAAAACATACTTCGATATCTGATTGAGACGTGGCAAAAGAAGGTAGTGGATGAACATCAAATCAAATGGGCTTTAAATGGTTTTCAACCATTCGAGGCCCCTGGACTTGATGGTGTATATCCTATACTTGTCCAAGAGGGTACAACAATTCTAACTCTTCATTTGTCCAGACTACAAAGCATGTATAGCATCTGGATACACCAAAAAAATTGGAGAAATGTAACGGTCTTATGTAAAGAAATGTAACAGGAGAATGTTATTTAAGCCTTGCCTGGCAAAAGTAGGCAAACATTAGAAAAGACGATTGACAGACATAAGGGACTTTAAAAGTTTAGCTTTTTTAAAGTGGTCTTTTAAAGCGACCAGTCCATAAACACCAATGTGCCTAACAATCTGGCAAGTCTATAGAGACTGCCTTGCACCGTGTAGTGAGGAAATGTAGTGTAATGACTTGCACCGTCAGATGCAGCACTGGAATACCAAGAAATCTGCTTAAGCACCTTTCTTGATACAGTTGGGAGAATGAAGAATATAGACTCGGTAAAATAGAGTATGACTCGCATGGAGTCTGAAAAGGGGATGTTGCGCAACAAAGCCACTAGCAAGATTCTGTCGTGTCACCTGACGGGACTACATTAGAAAGTTGAAAAAACCCCAATTGTAAATCGCAGTGGTGATGGAGGGTACCAGCATTAAAACGGAAGAACGACCGTTACCTAGTCGTAGTAAAAGTCCACTACCTAATCTGTACGGAACGAAGAAAGCGTCTGGAGCTGGAGGTAGCTAAGAAAAAGGCTCAAATTGAAATGAAATTAATAAACAAGACGCTGGCGGCGTACTTGGAAGATAAATACTGTTCGGGACGACCGGCTACTAATAATTTTTCAAGGTTTGAAATGATATTAGCAGCAGTTGCTCGTTTTAATGGAAATCTTAAGGGTGTAGATTGTTGGCCTGAGATCTCGATTTCGAGCGACCGCAGCGCCAAAGTTTAATGTAACATCCGACGGGGCGGATGAATGACCTAGAGAGCGCGATTTTCAAAATGTTTTGCAACAAACGTTCCACGTTGAGAAATTGTTATTGAACTTGAATATTTACAGCATAACAATAACGTTGAATTTTTGGAAACTAGCTGTTGATTCTTTTTAATAGATTAATAAGAGTAGTTGAGACACAATTTTTATGTTTTTCTATCATTTGACATCTGACATTTTTGTATTCTACTTACCTAAAATTCCAACTATTTATTTATTTGTAATTTCACTACCAAAATTTATTCTAATTCGTAAAATATTCATTCAATAAAATAATTGCAAATTCAGTAGGAAGTGTGTTTATCTCTACGCAAGGAAATGTGCCTATTGCGTAAACTCAAATACTTACTTTTTGTTTACGATCACCTCGTCGATATCTAAAAAAAATCCTAGGGTTTTAAAAAAAATGTCAATAAATGAAACACAAGTATAAAAATGATTTATTTACTACACAATAACAAATATGAGTCGCCATTACTCGCTATCTCAAAAGCGTGCTAGGGTTGTACAAAAATTAGTAAATAATTCATTTATTTACTAATTTTAACAGAAGTTTGTAAATTATTAATATACTAATTAAAAGTATGTAATTAAACAATAACGAAATATGAGTTCAAAATTCTAATGGTTTTTCATTCGATTACGGATCAAGTTCTGATTTCTGCTAATTTGATGATAAAATCAATGGCTATCACAAAACCTATCAGAATGAAAACGTTACCAGCTGCCCGATTCACGTAAGTAATAAAAACCGTAGCGCAGTGACGTCACTTCGTTTTTTGCAAATTTAGCCCTTTTAACCGACTTAAAAAAAGGAGAATTCTCAATTCGCTGTATTATTGAACCAATTTTTATGATTCTTTACACCAGGTAACTCAGAAATTGTATAGTAATTGAGCTATTGGAAGATTTATGACAATCCAAGACTAGATAAGTAAGTGCGTTTAAAACAGAAAACCAAAAGGCGATTTCTAAGTTCCTAAGTTAAAACGACTTTTGGACTGGCGTGTTTACGTGAATCGACTGGCTGGGTAGTTAAGTTACCTGTATCTTTCAAAATCATTAGGCGTTCTTCTCTTTCATAACACGTAAAGCTCTTTCTTTCCTCTCTTTCATAGCCTCTATGATACTGGGCGCGTCACGAATGGGCATGCTTCGTGACTGCCGAGGATCAACTAATTCTGGAAGTAGGCAATCGTAATAAAACCTAACTAATTTCATCTCCATTTTCTCCTCCCAAAATTTGTCGTCCTTTTCTATAATATAAACTTTCATAGGTACAGTAGCACCAAACCAGATGCCAAGCATGCAAACGTTTCTTTTAGTAATATGTACCTGTCCCTGAATTTGGAAATACCAGTTATGATTTTTATTTATGACATAACCCTTGGAAGCCTTGTCCTTAACCCAAAAGGTATGTTTGGCCATTGCTTCATCAAGAGTCATGCCAGCTAAAGAATGTGGGCACTTAATTTCAATTAAACCGTTTGCATAAATGCCATCTGGTGTAGTACCAAGAAATTCATATTGATCGTCGACGAACAAACCGCAACCTTGTATACTAATATTCTCTTGAATTTCTAACTGTTTAATTGCGGTTTCTTCGTTTTCGATACCGTACCGTACAGCAGGCAAACTGGAGATATTACTACCATAAACGATTTTACGAACAAGAACAGCACAACTTGTGCTCTCTCGTTTTTTACAAACTTCCCCGAACGATGATGAGGTTAGTAATTTTCTCCTTGTACTCATCCACTCAGAACTACTTCTTTGCAAATGGGTCGACCTTTCAAGCTCCTCTCTTTCAGCACAAGACAACTTTAAATCGGCTAAAAAAGATGACTTGGCTTTCTCATATAATTCTGGACTCAGATCAGGTTTTTCGCAGTTTGGTCCATAGTGAGCGTCTTTCGATACAGCGCTGTGGCTCTTTTTCAATCTTAATTTAGGTTTAGCAATTAAACGGATTCTACGATTACAATTTTCCACTTTCGCGATCAAAGGATTAGGACTAGATTTAAATATTACTTCATGAGTTTTACTATGAATCGATCCTGTATTAAAAGACACAACAGCAGCTGCGCATCGGCCCGCATAAGAACCACGGGAAGAATAATTTACACGCTTACCCCCTACTAATTTGGCAATCACTGCGTTAAAACTTTCAACTATATTACTTGTACAATTATGAATTAAACTTCTAGAATGATATGACAGTCTTTTACTTAAAATGTGTACCGCGTCCATTAATCCGCATCCAACAATTGCTGGAAGCAACCCAACAGGTTCTATTCGACGAGTATCAGGTCTACAGAAATACTCCTTGCAATATTGGTGATTACCAAATACGTGTTGTGGACCATTTAGGATATCTTCACTAAGATTTTTTATTTTTTCTTCGAGTGACTGATTTTGATCGCCCCAATATTTAATAGCGCATTTTACACCCGTTCTTAAACGCAAATACCTTTCTTTTAGGAATTTCCGCAATTCGCAAGGATACTTAGTGTCTTTCGACAGTTTCTCCAAGCTATTGCAGTAGTTTCGTAAAAGATGATTTTTGCATTCAATTTTCTCTACTGTTAAATTACCGTACGGTCGCGAATCTAATATTTTTTTATAAGTACTGGAATCGCCGTCTGCTACAAATTTATTATAAATTACACCGTAATCAACAATGGAACGTTTAAACCCCTCAACTATTATGGTCGATTCCATACCGGTAGATGATCCCGAATAATTCTTGAAACAACGGTGTTCCGAGGGCTGACTGTCGTTCTTTGCGGCTCGTGCACAAACTACGCAGTATTTATTTTTAACTCCAAAAAACAATACTTTATTAGTTTTAATGCCAATTATCGCAGCTGCGCCGGACAAGGCGGAAAAATTCTTACCATAAGATCTCTTGCTCCAACAACCGTCAACAGCAACAGATATTAATGGTGTACCATTTTTATCAACACTACCTATAGACACTGCGTACTCCGCTTCTTCCTTGACAGCTTCTGCCATGGAATGTGCTGCTGTCTTTTCCCACCAATCGCAAACCGTATTATTAATTTCATTGTATAATGAAGGTGACATGATTGGTAGGGCTACTGCGGCAGTTAATGTTTTTAACTGATAGTAGCTCCCACCAGATGATATGATACCAGATACAATTTGATGATTCACTTCCATTCTATCTTCTTTCTTTTCAATCAAACACACAGTAAATTTCATACTACACATACTACATTTCATGATGAGTTTTGAGTCCAGACCAACTTTTACTTCACCTATTATACTGAGGTAACTTAACTTACAATCCATTGGACCGTGGTCCCCTATGGCCTGAAGAGCTTTAAAAAAAAAAGAAACGTCTACAACTCTACGCCCAACTTCCATTTCATCCACCTTTCCCTCTTGGTCGTTTTCAATAACTAGTTCCTGTAAAGAAAGATAATGGCTTGATTTTTTTTATAAAAAATAATTAAAAATTTAAAAAAATGCAAAAGAATTAATACAATATTAGGTTCCTGATGAATAGAAATTATAATTTCTTTACGCATTAGGTATTGTTTTTTTATGACGTCACCTATTTGAACGTAAATTTTCTTTTGAGAAAGTAATTGAGAAGTATTTCGGTACTAAGGTGTTTGTCTCTCGATGAAAATAATAAATATTGCAAGAAAAATCTATAGGTAGGTATTGAGATTTTGTCTTCGCCCATCACTAACTAAGTAGTTTGTTTATTTATGTAACAAGTCTACAAGAATTACGTATAACAACTTACCTCTATACAGCGCGTAGCATTGTTGCTCAGAGTCTCGGCCCCAAGGTTTTCTTTATTTTCAATACTGGAAATATTATTCATCAATATTATCCACTTTTTATTTATTTTGTACAACCCTAAGCCAGACGCTAGGCGCCTCGCGTCTGTTTGGCGGTATAGGTATGTCGACAAAGTTGCGCTGTCGCCTACCTACTTCCACAATTTGATATTTAGACAATACTAGCCGACCCGGCGAACTCCGTATCGCCTTTTTTTTTTTTAAAAATCCTATTATTTTGATATTACATACAGATACTTCAATTTTATTTATCAGTATAGATATAGATAATACAAACCAATATTTACATGTTATTGTAGGTATATGTCTGAATCGGGCGATCTAAATCATATGACATATTGTATTAGCTTTGTAATGTACCCTGTTCAAATGCGATAATAAATAAGTAGGGAGGAACTTACATTTTATTCCGAGATCTTTTGGCTTTCATATTTTTATAATGCGTACAAAACTTTCTTTTCCCTGGCATGCCACTCAAATTCAATCAGTCCTGCGAAAAAAATAGCCTATGTTACTCAGTGATAATGTAGCTTTCGAATGATAAAAGAATTATTAAAATCAGTCCAGTACTTTTTGAGTTTATTCGTTACATACAAAAATCCAAATCTTTCCTCTTTATAATACCTATTAGTGTAGATATTGTATTTTTTACGATTTATATCTAGTTCCATCATGGTTTTCTTTCAGACATTCATTATATCGATACTTTCTACTAACTGAAAATAAATTAATTATAAAAATGTTATACTTACAGTTTTTTACAAAAAACACAAATTCACAATACGTAATTCTGCTGTCTGCAGCCGACAAGCGTGGTGTCGCGTTCACTTACAGAAAGGAACTGCCGCTGCAGACCACCGAGATTGCACGAATGAAACGAACGTTTTATCCCATACATTTGTGTATGAAAAATTTACCTTAAAATATATCTAGATTTTAGGGCTTTAAAAGAGGAAGTCTTTGTTTGTAAAGGTATAAAAAGAAGTATACAGCTATACTTATTGGTTTCTTCAGTGTTCAAAAAGTGTTTCTTTTTATCAATTTGTGTTGATTTATGGGGTTAAATCTGAAAAATACGAAGTCATGTTTTTGCATTTTTACTGAATTTTGTGCGTTTGTTGACGTTTATTATATAACAACTATTAGGTTTAAGAGTTTAATATAAGCATGAACATACTTATTGGTCTTTGATTGTAATATATACAAATTATCATTGATATCAATCATATGTAAATAGGTTAAATATGAAAAATCGTAACACTCTTTTCGGTGATTTTCACGATCTACACCCTTAAGCAATAGTATTTCGTAAAAGTACAATTGAGGCGTGGAATTTACAAATGGGCTAAGTGCCAAAGAAGCAAAATCAAGACTTTGGCCTTTTAAAGGTGCTATGTTGGACAGCCATTCCATATCAAAGGTGCAAATTGCCTACAAAAATTTATTATAATTTTGAGATTTTTTCATAGATGGCGTTGGGTGTAAGTACCAAACTTTGTTTCTTTACAAATGGGTCGTGTGTGTATCCGATCGTAGTAAAGTTCAATATCGTCTGTTTAGCTGTCTGTCGTCTATTAGCTATTATTTCATATGATATGAT
Source organism: Sesia apiformis (assembly GCA_914767545.1). Taxonomy (NCBI): domain Eukaryota; kingdom Metazoa; phylum Arthropoda; class Insecta; order Lepidoptera; family Sesiidae; genus Sesia; species Sesia apiformis. The sequence goes on from OU611958.1 coordinate 8,920,676, forward strand.
TTGTCTGTTATAATATGAAATATTAAAGAGCATTTTGAAAATGAGTGATTCAGGGAATAAAACTATAATAAGAAAATCTTTGAAGGTACGAGGAAATGGTTATGTTAACAGGAAAGGAAAAGTTATGCCGGCAAAAAGACCACCTTCTATGCTGGTCAGTACATTGTTATTGTTTCATTTAATTTTACAACAGCTGTGTTAAGCAAATATTTTTATTGCAGAAAATATGCAAATGTAAGAACCAATGTGATACATTAGATCATGACATGAAATTGAGTTTATTTGACAAGTTCTAGCGAGAAGATTTAAAAACACAAAGAACCTATTTGATGGGATTGCTGCATCTGCATAATATTAAGCGACGCCGACATGGTAATTATGATGTACCATCTGATAGTAGACGACAAGCAACTATTTCTTATCTCATGCCTAAAGGTGATGGCACATTAGTACCAGTTTGCAAAAAAACATACATTGACGTTTTTGCGGTTTCTAAAAAAGAAATAGAGACATTGATTCGCAAAAAGAGGCATGGTGACACATCATATTTTACTGACAAAAGAACTTCCCATAAAATGCCAACATATACTGAACTCGACGTGCTCCGAGTTAAAGATCACATTAACTCCGAGATGAAAGTCATTATACAAGAGCAAAAAGCACAAAAGAATATCTTAGCCCTGAGTTGAACATACATAGATGTTTTAAAGCCTTCAATGAAATTCATCCTGATAAAAAAGTAACTTATAAGTTTTACAGAAAAATATTTTTGAGAGATTTTCCTAATTTAAAGTTCAAGAAAGTATGATTGCATACTTACCACAAGAATATCAAGAATTCTATAGGAATTTGTGTAATTGTGTAAATTATTTAATTTAATTATTACACAAATTCCTCAGATGTCAAAATGCAACATAGGGGCTAAGTACTACGACAATAATAATTATTATTTTAAAATAAAGGCACTTTGCTCCAATGACATTTGTTATGGTACTTAGCCCCTATGAAAGCTAAATATCTTGCATTTTGACCCATTTCTGAATTGATTTTAAAAATAAGGTTTTTTTAAATAAAAATATGTTCAAAACTAATGTTATTGATAAGTATAGTATAAACAGTACCTATTTAATTTAGTTTTTGATAATAGAATGCCACAATAAAATGATGACTAAGAAACTAATTCATTTTTATTTATTTCTCAATAATTGTTTTGGCACTTAGCTCATTTGTAAATTCCAAGCCTCAATTTACTATCAAAATATATTGATTCCACCATCTGGTCATGGGAAGGGGACCTATATGATCGAGGGATATGGATTGGAATGGCTTTGAACAGATTTTGGGTTTACCCATTATGCCATAAGGCGAATGATTAGTGTTTATAAGCTAAGCAAGTCTCACAATTCGAAATGAAATTCGCTGTCCTTGAACATGCCTGGCCAATAGTACCTATAGTGTAGATAGCCTTTTATAGGTTTTAAAGATTCCTAAGTGAGGTTCCCGAGGCGCGTTGTGATTAACCTTGATGAGAGTTTCCTTTCGTGAGGTTGAGGAACCTCTTTCCAGGAGAAGTCATCTGTAAGACTATGGGTACCTAGTAACGGTAACAATTTATTATCCATAATTAAGTAGTTTGGGTAAGAATCAGGGTTATTTTGACAACCAAGAAAGAGTTTGTTGTAGACTTCTAGTTCCGGTGATGAAGGTGAGGTACCTACCTATTTGTAGTTGTTGTAATAGGTGCGATAGGGTGTGAAACAGTTGAATGAAGTGTTGTGGAACGTGATAGCATATCTGGAACGACGTTGTCTTTGCCTTTTTTAAGTTTTAGAATTAAATTGAAGCAAGATAGACGAATAGTCCAACGAGCTAACGTTCCAGAGGGGTTTGTGAGGTTGAGGAACCATTTCAGAGCAGCGTGGTCAGTGTAAACCGTAAATTGTATACCGTTATCAAGATAACAAGGCCAGTGTTCTAGAGCAGTGATCAGATCACGGCTAAGGTTTCCCTCTCGGTATTGGATAATTTTGCTCGTTTTTGTTAAGGGATCTGCTCATGTAGGTTATGACAACGTCCTTTCCGTCGAGCTCTTGAGTTAACATGCCGCCTATTTCAAAGTTAGACGCGTGGCAGTGTACTGAAAATGGAAGATTAAAATCAGGGCAAGTAAGAACAGGTGTTGTGAAAAGCTTTTAGTTTTTGGAAAGCTGAAGCGGCGTTCGAATTCCAAGAGAACTTAAGGGCGTTCTTTCCGGAGGATGTGAGTTTGTTAAGTGGAGCACCTATGGTACTGAAGTTAGGAATGAACCTTCGGAACTAACTACAGGTGCCAATAAATCTTCTAACGTCCTTACGACAAGACAGGGTAGGATGAATATCCTATCCCCAGCAAGATTTCTGCTACCTATCTTAGAATTAAGATAGCAGAAATCTTGCTGGGGTCTACTAAGCCATGTTCATTTACGATGTAACCTAAGTATTTGAGATCTTTCCTAAAAAATACTCTTTTTAAAATTAATTGTGAGTTTAGCATAAGATAGTTTTTCAAGAACTTTAAGTAGAAAAGAGATGTGTTCTTCGAATTTTTCGCTGATGACGATAATATCATCCAGGTAACAGATTACCTTATTGTCAAATTCAGGAGTGAAGAGCATGTCCATAAGCCTTTGTTTTGTGGCAGGTGCATTGTTAAGTCCAAAAGGCATTACAGAGAATCTACATTCCTCTACCTGGTACGTAGAATGCAGTCTTGTCTCTGTCAGGTGGATTGAGGGGAATCACCCAGAAGGATTTTGCGATGTCAATGCTGGAGAGGAATTTGGCATTTTTCAAGTGATCTATGATCTCATTTACGAAGGGAAGGCTATAGGCGTCCCGAATAGTAACTGAGTTGAGTTTTCTGCTATCAACGCAAAAAAGCCATTCCTCATTTTTCTTAGGGGTGATGAGTGCAGGAGATAATCATGGGCTTTCGCATTTATCAATTACGTTCCAGTTAAACATTTTGTCGACTTCGTCAATAAGAGCCTTATGTTTAATAGGCGAGAGTCTGTAAATCCGTTGTTTTATAGGAGTCTTCCCTGTGTCGATCCTATGACAAGTTAAGTCAGTTCGGCCAAGTTTACCCGTTTTCTCAAAGGAAATTTCTTTGAAACGAGATGTTACATCGACAACAATAGCCTTTTCCGCGTCTGTTAAGTGTTCATAAGGAAGTATGTATTTTTTGTCAGTAAGAGACCGCTGGACATTTAGGCTGGTCAGGGCTACATGTTGATGAGAGGATGTGTGGTGCTAAGTTAAAATCTCTCCAAAAATCCAAAAAAAGTACCTAGAATAAGCGAAGGAGATAAGTCGGGTAAGACAAGCTTTGATTAAGGGAGTGTGACCATTATAAGTAAGAAGTAAGTCAAAATGACCTAGAGATTTTAATTTATGCGATATGAGATTTTAATATTACTTGCAGTCGAGACTATAATAGGACTTAACTTGGATAACCTAAATCCTAGTTTTAAGATCTCAATATGAGAATTGTTAAAGAAGTACCGCTATCTAATAGGCCCGAAAGGGGTATGTTATTTATGTTTATATTTATAAAAGGCCGTAATTTTTCTCGTTGTCATAGAGAACCGAGACAGTGGTTTTGTAGCACTGTAGGAAACTTCTAATAATTTTGAGCCAATTTTGCCTCCTCCGGGTCAAATTTCGAATGGTTATCCAAGTCAGTGCTAGAAGAGGCTTTATTACAATTAGGGCAGTCTGGGGTTGACGTCTTTTAGACCACATTTGAATCAAATTGGAAATCTAGGTTGAGTGCAATAATTCTTTAGAGTCACGCCGTAGTAATGGTCACTACCATTACTACGGCTGCGTGGGCAGAAGCTACGTGCTTGAAATGAAGTGTTGGAAATAGAGTTTAGGGGAAGTACGTACAAAATGACATAGGGTTTTGTTTTTCAGTCATAACTTTTTTATTTATTTAATTACAATCAGTAATTTTAGGAATAATCTTCTTTGGCTAATTGACTTATACTTAATATATCTGAGAATCAAATAGGAACCATTGAAAAAAACTTATTGAGATCAACCTTAACTGCTAGCAAAATCCGTTTTGTCCATACTATATGGACAAAATGACAAAAGGTTACGGGCATAATGACATACAGCTAAATCAAAGGCACAGTTCACAAGCGAAGTTTTTGGTCTTCTTAGGGACGTCAGCACACGACGCATGAGCCCAAAGAGAACACTTGGTACACTTCAACCAGCATTCTCGAGGCTTGGAACGCGAAAAAAGGTCATTACAATAAATGCACGCACAGTCTTCTTTATCGTCTGTGGTATCAGTGAGAAAATCTTCATCTGAGCTATCATCGCGAACAGGTTTCTTCACCATCCTCTTCCTTTTCTTTTCAGGTCCTTTAGAAGATGACGGTAGATTCTCATCAGCATCAAAAAGCGTCTTTGTAACTTGTCTTTCTCTTTTCAGATGGATTCTTTGGTGAATGTTTAGCTTTCACTTCTTCTAGGTTGGGAGTAGAAGTCAAATGCCAGTCAGACCTTTCTGCTTTTGTTTACCTTGCCCTTGAATATATTGTCCTTGAGGTACTGGAGAAAGAACTTCAATGGGGAACTGTAAATCCATTGACAACGTGGGCCTTTTTTTGTCAGTCGCTCCACTTCTGTTTCTTTATCTATTTGGCACAGTGTCGTAAAGAGTTTCTAGAATTGATGGAGATCCGGCAGTCTCAACATGATGTCCACTGCCGGCTACGTCCTCTTGGGTTGATGGAGCTCCAGCAGTATCTTCATCATTATTTGCATCATCAGTTACATTCTGGATTGATGGAGCTCCAGAAGTGTCCTCAACATGATGTCCACTGCCGGGTACGTCCTCTTGGGTTGATGGAACTCCAGTAGTGTCCTCATCAATATTCCCATTTTGTTGGGCCGATGAAGTTCCAGGAGTGTTCTCATCATTACGTCCATTGTCAGCTACATTTTCCTGGTTCAACGGAATGTTTGTTGTCTCTGCAGGTTCAAACATATAGTCAGGGAAAATATCTGGATTAATGGGCCACAGGCCTGTTTTTAAAGCCACTGCAAGCATTTTGAACTGTTGCTGTCTTCCCATATGCTTGGTTGAATAGTTGTCCAATTTGCAAATGAGTCACGACTCGGTCTGGGTGGTTTTTTAGCCACTTTGATATTTCTTGATGGAAGTAGGTCTTTAGAGGTCCATAGATACTCACGTCTAGGGGCTGCATTCGGTGAGTACAGTGTGGAGGTAAACAGAGCATATGAATACTCTTGTGGCTGGCATGCCCATCGCAGATTAGAAGGACTGGATCATCAGTGCTGGATTTAGTGTGTTCTTTGAAATGCTTCAACCATTTTACAAATATCTCGGTATTCATCCATCCAGACTCTTGTGCAAGACCTAGTGTGCCAGTAGGAGCTTCATCCACAAGTTCCTTCTTCATGTTTTTTCGTGGGAATATCATGCATGGTGGGATGAATGATCCAATAGCATTTGTACGGCACACTTCTGTGACATTGGATCCTCTCTCAGCACTGGTTAGGGAGCCGATTTGCTTTCTGCCTTTCGTCGCTAAAATCTTTTGTGGTTTTTGTACTGTTGTAAGACCTGATTCGTCAACATTGTAAATCCGGTGTGGCCCGAAGTTGTGAGCATTAGTACGACTTTGATAGAGCTCAAAAAATTTGGATACCTGTGGTTTGTTGAAAGCTTGAGCTCTGGCTGCGGAAGTCGCTTCAGGTGTACGAAGAGAAATGTCCTGGTTTCTCTCGAGGAATCCATCAAGCCATTCTTGTCCAGCACGTTTCTTTTCTCTGTTGAAATTGTGACTGAAACCATTCTTCTCTGCCAAATTAAAGGCAAATTCTTGGACTGCTGTTCGCGTCAAACCAAAAAGTCTAGTTTCCAAAAACTTTATATAATCAACCAACTGTCTTTCAATTTCTGGAGGAAAGGTATTCTTGAACCTTCCTAAGCCTTTTGTGTTAGATGGTAAAGTTTTATTGGTATTTAATGTATGTCTTCTTAGCGTAGCTTGTGGAACACCAAACATCTTTGATGCTGCCAGCCATCCCGTCCGATTTTCTCGGACTGCCTCTATTGCTTTTTTCATTGACTCCTGACTCCAAGCTTGACGATTAGTCGTTCTCTCATAGTCGCGCGGCATTATATCTAAAAAATAAAAAACAAAATATTTTACCGATCATGGATGGACAAAATGACACAGGTATGTCATTTTACCCGATAAGTCTGTATGTCATTTTGTCCTTCCCTATATCAAAACATAAGCAAATACAGTTTTTATAGTTTCTGTCTGCAGAATAAAAACTAAAAATAAGTAATACTCCCAAAACGATGTCATTCTACGCGAAAAGTAACATAAAACTTACCAAAATTAGGCAGGAATCCACATAAATAGGTACATTTTTTTTTCAGATAAACAAACACGTTTTCCTGTTGTGACGGAACGACTGAGGCAATGGCGGCCGGTGATTGGCAGGTTTGAAAACATGGCGGAGGCCATCTATAGAAGTGTCAACCATGGCGCTAAACCGCGCCAATTTTGAAAAAAGTCGACTGTGTCATTTTGTCCGTATATGTCATTTTGTACGTACTTCCCCTACGGATTGGTTATTATGTTGTGTATTAGAGTATTTCGTTTTATTGAAATTTGGAGTATAGAAGGGTTTGGGAAGGTTGGAACTAGTGGAATGTATAGGTTAGGAATTAACGGGTTTATAGTTAAATTCTACTGTAAAGGGATTGTCATCTTGTTTTGGTTCCCTGAAATGACTGTCTAAAAATTATTCATAATTTTGACAAGTTGAAATGAGCGGTTCTATAGAGGTAATATCCTTAATGGCAACGAAAACAGAGTAACATGGGCGGATGTTGCGAAGGAGGGCTTCTAATTGTTCTGATTCGCTTAGTTTATTAGATAAACGATAAAACAGTCCAAACATTATAGAAACGTAAACTATAATAGTTTCGTCTTGTCCCTGTGTGCGGTTTTGGATAGCAGTTCGAAGTTTAAGATCGTAATCGAAGCTTCCAATATCTTTTATTAGCGATGAACATAAAAAGCATGGAAACATTCCTACCGCTCGATTATGGCGCAACGAAGTGTCCCGCGGTGGGCGGAGCTTAAAAATTGTCCCGAGGTGGGCGGGGCTTAAAACAAGCGTGCGGAACAACTCGGCTTTAGTTCAGTCGTGACGACGGCAAGTGAGTAAGGACCATTTACCGATACTGTTTTTCGATTAAAATGCCTTCTTGTGTGGTAAAGTGGTGTAGCAGTCATTCAGATAATCATCCCAAGGATAGTGGGATCACTTTTCACATGTACCTAAGTACTCCGATAACTATAGTAAAACTTAAAAAAATAATAATCACTTTTATCATAGGGATAGTATTGTGCCAAATGAAGTAACATATTGTGGATATTTATTTATAATGTAATAACCCCAACCTCCCCAACTTACAGATTTCTTTGGGATAGTGTTATGCAAAACTAACTAATTTAAACTTATAACGCTCATATTTATATTACTTTTAAAATTAGACATTTTCTAGATCGGTTTAAATAGATAAATATGAGTGAAAATAGCTAAAATCCCAAATGTTATTTCGATTCCTTAAAAAAGCATCCAACTAATACTAGACATGATGTACCTACCGCTGAAAGCGTCATTCAAGAGTTTACAACAACTCGTATGCGCTATATTACGAAAAGAGACTCGTTACTTTACTCATCGCGCCAAAAGCTAAATAAACTGACAATTTTTCGCGGAACATAAAAATTTCATCAACATATGGTAAGTGATTATAAATATATGGACGAACTAATAATACTTACATAATAATTGTTAAGAGGGAAGCCTATATTCATCAGCATCTTACGACTGATGATGATGATGATCGTTAAGTTGTTTGCATTATGTATGTGTCATTATTTTAAATAAATAAATATTTTTTATTTTTATTATAATATATATTTTGTTTTATTCAGTACCTGCGCTTTGCCAATTATCAATCACTCATAATATAATAACTTAATTTAACTTAAAAATGTGTATATATATCTCAATGTTATAAGCGTGAAAGTAACTTTGTTTGTTTGTTTGTTGTGCTTTCACGGCTCAACTAATGAACCGGTCCTCATAATTATTTGTGTACCTACATAAAATATAGCCTGTGCCACGAAAATGAACAATTATTTCCCACCGACGAAGCCGCGGGCGACAGCTGTGACACTGTATTATACTGTGACACAGTATAATAACACAGTAGTACTGTGGCAGTACTTACATATACCTAAATATAATTTCTTAATCCATTTAATTCTGTTTAGTGATAATTCATTCTCAAATCAGTTATAAACAGTGTACCTACCTACTTATAAAATAATTCTGGTTTTACAATTAATAGCATTTAGGTACTTACATGGTTCACGATTGCATTTTTGCTGTTTGCTTCTTATTAACAAAAGGACGTAGGGGAAGGTAGCCCAAAACGGGTACATCGCCCAAAGCGGGTATACCTCTTCTAACCTTAAGCTATGGACATCATTGTGAATGTGTGAGTGTAGTGCTGTGCCTCGACGGCCGACCAATCAGCGTCAGTCGGCCCGCTCGCCTAGCGTTGAAAGTTTTCAAGGTAAGACCAAAAACTTTTTTATTCCATTTTCACTAAAATATTTGAGTATTTTTAAGAAGTGAATAGTCAAAAACTGTGTATGCTAGATATATACCATTATTGTATGATTATTTAGTAGTATTTCACCCTACTTTTCCTCAAAAACAGTTGTCCACTTAGTATTGATTTGTAGGTTATGTCTCTCGAAATTTAAAGAAACACGCGGTTGGGCAAAGCAGGTAGGGGCAAAGCGGGTTGCCTTTTGTAAGTTAGCTCAATACTATCATATTTTTTATTTTTACAGATGATTAATAAATATAATAGAAAGACTACCCAGGCGACATGGGATGAAAATACCATGAAACTCGCCATGGAAGAAGCTCGAAAGTCGTCCGTTAGAAGTGCTGCCAAAAAATATAATATAAACTTGTCGACCTTACAACGACATATCAAAAAAGGAACTTTCAAAAAGAAGTTGGGAAGATTTACAACCGTTTTCACCGAAACACAAGAATCGGATCTGCTCCATTATGTTTTTCATATGGATAATTTGTTTTATGGACTCACAAAATCTGAGTTTTTAGAATTAGTGTGTCAGTACGCCGATGCCAACAAGATTTCGCATCCATTCAGAAATGGAACTGCGGGCATAGACTGGTATATCGGTTTCAAAGCTCGACATCCAGACCTTACTCTGCGCCGTCCGGAACCTACGTCAAAAGCACGCTCAAGAGGCTTCAACAAACCTCAAGTTGAACGTTTTTTCAACCTGTTGGAAGACCAGATCGACAAGCATAATATTGATGCTACTCGTCTATATAATATAGACGAGATCGGCATTCAAACTACGAGTAGTAAACCGCCCAGGATTCTAAGTAAATCAGGAAAAAAACAAGTTGGGGTTATATCTAGTACTGAACGAGGAAAACTTACAACGGTGGTGTGCTGCTGTAATGCAGCAGGGGCATTTATACCGCCTTTCATGATCTTTGGACGTAAAAGGATGGTTGGTAGACTATTAGACGGAGCTCCACCTGGCACAGCAGCCACATGTACAGATAATGGATGGATAAACGGCCCCACATTCCTTGAATGGTTGCGACACTTTGTTAATATAACTAGACCGACTCCAGAGAGAAAGATTTTGCTTATGATGGACAACCACGAGAGCCACAAATACCTGGAAGCCTTGGAGTATGCATCGAAAAATAATGTGATATTTGTGTCTCTGGCTCCGCATACAACTCATCGAATGCAGCCTCTTGATAAATGTGTCTATGGCCCTCTTAAAATCTATTTCGAGCAAGCAATTTCTGTGTTCCAAAGAAGCCACGTTGGACGCATTGTTTCTCAATATGAGGTGGCAAGATTATTTTTAAAAGCGGCCAGTTCTCAAAATGCTGTGAATGGGTTTTCCTCCTCAGGCATTTGGCCCACAAATAGAAACATATTCGACGATTCCGATTTCCTCCCGTCAATGTTGACGGACAGACCAGAACCAACAAATACCAGCATTGTTGCTGAAACCAATCAGCCTGCGTCTAATGAGACTGTCGCTGTTGCTGGTCCCAGCACAAAAGAGCCTGATCTAAATACCCGTAATTCCATTGATTCTGACCGTACTGTCTCACCAACAATTCTAGATGAAATTATTATGAACCACCTTAGCCTCAAAACTCCATCACCGGCTATTTTAGTTGCAGGACAATCGGGGCAAGAATTGACCTCAAATGATGCTGTTAGTAACGAGATTATTTGCAAACCTACTAGCCGTGAAACTCCTACACCGGCAGTATCAGAGACAGAACAGTTGACACAAAATTTTACTTCCATTGATGACGTTGATGCTAAAAACTATTCTGGAAACATCGCAACAAGCTTAATCCCTTATGTGACACCTATGGATATAAGACCGTCTCCTAAAACGCAGGCGAAGAAAACTACACGTAAAAGAAGAATACAAAAAGCTGAAGTACTCACCAGCACACCCATTAAAGAAGAACAAAAAGCAAAGGAATTGAAGAGAAATGCTAAGGAACTTAAAAAAAATGTAGCTGTAATAAGAAAACTTACCAAAGATAAAGATGCTGCTTCAAGTAAAACTGTGAAGAAAAAGGAAATAAATTCTAAAAAAGAGAAAATCTATAGATGCCTGATCTGCAGTGAGCCATACAAAGATCCTCCTCAAGAGGACTGGATTAAATGTGACGACTGTCAAATGTGGGCCCATGAGGCTTGCTCCTCATATTCAGGCATTGGCTCATACTACTGTGATATGTGTCAAGAATAATATTTTTTGTTTATTTTATATAATTATGTTCAAGAACAAATTAATAAGGCTGAGTAAGGTTGAAAGCAATTTGAAAGAGTCTGATTATGTAACATTAGTAGGTGAACTTTGTTTTGTTATTGAAGATTATAAAATGTTGATGTAAACGTAATTATAAAGTTTACTGGCGTAATAAAGTGATTGATCTCATTATAATTATATTAGACCCGCTTTGCCCAAATCTTAGACCCGCTTTAGGCGCCTCCATGGGGTAAAGCGGGTCAAAAGAGGGTTATTAATTTTTCTTGTTTTTTCATAAAATAGTAAGATTTTTTTTGAGTTTATTTTTAGATTAATGGTCACTGATACATGCTAAATACATATATAAAAAATAAAATGAATGTGTCTTAAATAGTCGTTTTTATCATACCACAAACGTTAACGTACCCCCTTTGGGCTACCTTCCCCTAACTATTGTAGCGTACAAGCTAGTAACGACCTCGAATTGTTGCGCGTAAGATTGATTTTTATGCGGATGATAATTCAGTGTAGTATTACTTTGGTTCTGTGTGCGTACCTGTGCACGTAAAAAGCATGGAAACATTCCTACCACTCGATTATGGCGCAACGAAAAGTGTACCGCGGTGGGCGAGGCTTAAAAACTGTCCCGAGGTGGGCGGGGCTTAAAACGCGACGGCAAGTGAGTAAGGACGATTTACCGATACTGTTTTTCGATTAAAATGCCTTCTTGTCTGGTAAAGTGGTGTAGAAGTCATCCAGATAATCATTCCAAGGATAGTGAGTACACTTTCCACAAGTAAATACATCCAAGCACGCGGCGCCCAATGGCAGAGCTGTTTGCTACTTATTAACAAAAGGACGTAACTATTGTAGCGTACAAGCTAGTAACAACCTCGAATAGTTGCGCGTAAGGTTGATTTTTATGCGGATGGATAGTTCAGTGTAGTATTACTTTGGTTCTGTGTGCGTACTTTGTATTTGGGCGTGTTGTAGGGCCGATAATCAACTGTGGCTAGTATGAGAGGACTGCTTCCATGTTTTTTACGTTCACCGGTGCGTACTTTGTATTTGTGTGAGTTGTGGGGCCGATAATCAACCGTGGCTACACGTTATTCCAATTACGAAGTCCCTTTTGACACTTTTAACATTCGCTGAGAACGTAACTCTCCACGTTTCATATAAATTGAATAAATAAACAGTCTCTGTATATGGCAGTAAATCACCATTTGATGAAATCTCAATCAATCCAAAATAATAAACAATTCATTCTCAAACACAACCAACGTTTTTTTTTTCAAGATATCGTGCTCAAAATAAATAAAACTAAAATTAAATTACTATTTTACCGCAAGCCCGCGTTTACGTACTATGGTATATTTTTTACTTTTAAACATAGTGACGTGACTCAAAGAATCGGAAAACGGAAGTGATTTTATAGTTTAATCGGTAACTCACTCGCGAATCGATCTGTTTAGTACGAGTGCAGAAGCCTCGTATACGTTACGTGTGTTCAGTTTGGTTGATTTTTTGTTGAGTTTTTGTTATATTTTTGTTAAGTAGTTGTTGTTAGTTGTTACTGTCTGTAATTTCTTTGTTGTTATTAAGTTGTTATTTCTTATTTCTTTATTCATTAAGTTTATTCGTAAGTTATTTCTTTGGTTTTGTTTATTTTTATAAACACTGCAATGGCCGAGACCACTAAAAGAACCGTCTTGCGCAGTCAAGCATGTGACTTTGTGGTACGCCTACAAGAATACTTTGAACGGGAGTTTCAGAATGGTAGTCCACTCTTGCCACTTTCACAAGTGACTAACCGAGTAGCTGAAGCTCTCGGTATCAGTAGAAAAGCTGTTTCCCGGATAAGCAAGGAAAAGCATGGGAAAGATAAGACGGAAGACAATAAATTAAAATCGCCACTTAAAAAAAAGTAAGAAGGTCTATAATTAGTCACAAATCGACAATTTTGATACCGACGCCATAAGAAATCACATTTACGGCTACTATAGCAGGAACGAATTGCCAACGCTCGACAAATTGTCGAATACTTTAAGAGAATCCGGACTGTTTAGTGGCAGTAGAACTTCTTTGTGGAGAGTTATAAAGAAAATTGGATTTGCATACAAAAAATGTGGCAAAAGGCGGATTATGATGGAACGCGGAGACAACATTAGCTAGATGCAATTGTCTACAATCGGCCAAGGCAATTACTGATTGGAATAATGTCATCTTTTTAGATGAGACATGGCTAAATGCCAATCATACAGTTAGCCAGATATGGACAGATGACACACCTCACTCCTCCACAAAAGTACCTACTGGCAAAGGGGAAAGATTAATTATTTGTCATGCGGGTTCCATGAAGGGATTTGTTCCGAACTGCCTTTTGGCATTTAAATCTAAGAGAACCGGAGACTATTACGAAGATATGAATTTTGTTAAATTTAAAGAATGGTTTTGTATCTTCTTAGCCAACTTGACGGAGCCATCAACTATAATTATGGACAATACGCCATAACATTCGGTACAATTAAATAAGCCTCCAACGTCAAACAACAACAAAATGGCGCATATGAAATGGTTGAATGACAATAATATTGCTGCTGACATGTCAATGTTAAAATGTGTGCTTCAGTATTTGGTTGCTATTAATAAACCAGCCAGACCAACGTGTGTTGGACGAAATGGCAAAAGAAGCCAGACAGAATGTACTGCGGCTTCCATCTTACCACTGCCAATACAATGCCATAGAATTGATTTGGACGCAAATTAAAGGTACAATTAATCATATTTATTTTGAGTCTTTACTTATAATTGTGCTAAGTTCCTATTTTAACATGCAAACATTTGTTTCAGGATTAGCAGCTCGTAAAAATACGAGCCCACCTTTTACGGCTAACAAAATGCTGTCGTTGTTGCAAGAAGCTTGCGATAGCGTTACAACTGCAAATTGGGAAAGTGTTGTTTTAAGAACAAAAAATCTTAGTTCGTCTAATTGGGACAGAGATGTGCACATAGATAAACTTTATAGATAAACATGATAACTTTATAGATAAACTTCAAATTATAATTAATACAGCAGATTCCACACACGAAGATGAGAACGACGACGATGGCGATAATGAAGTAACGCTTTCGAATAGCGATGACTAATAAATAATTTGCTGATAAAATGTCATACTGTATCTAATTAAAATTAAAAACTTGATTAAAAAGGTTTTGTCTTTTATTTTAACCCCAAACCCCATGCTAATCTTTAATAGTTTAGATTCTGTCATCTCGATTTAAATTTGTTCGTAATAGTAATCGAAAATCGATGTCGTTAGACAATGGTACTTCACTAGTACCCTACTATTTGACATATCTCAAAAGGGACTTCGTAATTGGAATAGCGTATAGTATGAGAGGACTGCTTCCATGTTTTTTACGTTCACCGTTTATTAGTAAGTCACAGAGTGCCTGCCAGGATAAGAGAGAGTTTTGAAACCTAAACCAATGTAATAACATTCTCAGTGAAAATTTCAGATGCTTGTTTTAAAAGGGTAAATATCCTAGCTGATATTTCTTGAAAAAAAAAAATTCATTTATTTTCTGAAGAAATGATCTCGGGCAAGTTTTTCCATTGAATGCGAAATTTTTAAGTTAATTTAACGAGTTTATAGGTACCAGGACCTGAAGAGCGTTTAGTGTGGAGGATGCTCCAGGCAGAGGAGGGGGAGGGTTTTCTGGGATGTTAGTATTAGAAGGTTGAATAGAAATGCGAGTGGCTTCACAAAAGTCAATCTGTTCTGCAGGTTCGAAGGTAAAAGATTCGAATCGTTGTTCAAGAGAATCAAATTTAGCCTTGATTAGGTCAAATTTGACCCTTAGATGAGGTGCAAGATCCAGGTCGATTCGATCACAATGAGTTTTTCGATCCGTCTTAATAATATCTTCAATTTTTTTAACATCTTCAGTAGCAGCGGTTGTTGGGCGCCCAGAACCAGTCTCGTCGTTACAGACGGTTCTGTCACTTTTAATTCCGCGCACCAGTATGCTACTGTAGAATAAGACAGAGCATTGTCTCCCAAAGTAGACTGCAATTCTTCAAAAATATTTAATACACATTTCGTAGAAAAAAAATCAAGCAGAAATATTTAATAACCGCACGAACTTCGATTTTCTCCATTTTGCACACTAATAAAATTCCCGCCAAATGTAAACGAAAAAAAATATTGGCGACAGTTTTTTTTTTATTTTTTTGGCACTGGCTACTACTGAATTTGAGATTCGAATGAAATACGAGGCGTATTCGAAAAGTAAGGGCCGTTTCGTCATAAAAAAAATTATAATCATATGAAATAGGTTTTATTAGCACATTTAGTTTACGACAAATCTACTTCACTTTTCCACATAATCGCCGCTCACTTCCAAGCATTTTTCGTACCGTTGCACCAGCTTCCTTAACCCCTCTGCATAGAAGCTCACCGCCTGCGAGTTGAACCAGTTTTCAACGGCGTTCTTAATTTCCTTGCACACAATTTGTGGTATCCAAGTTTTTCCGTGACAATTGTGTAGACAGTAGTGCGTCCAAGATGAGGAAATTCATCAGCCAGGGCACTAATCGTCAACCGACGATCAGATCTCAGTTTTTGGTCCACCAGAGAAACAATTTCATCGGTTTGCATACTGGGCCTACCACTCCGCTCTTCGTCATGAACATTTGTTCGTCCAGTTTTGAAATCACGACACCATTGTCTAACCTTTCCTTCATTCATTACAGTAGGTCCATAAACTAGGCATAACTCTCGATGAATTTCAGCAACTGAAGATCCTTTTGCACACAAAAATCTTATTACAGCGCGAACTTCACAGCTGGCGGGAGCAACGATTATCGCGGACATTGTTTACTGTACGCACAGATAGGCAAATGACTACTGAATCAAAACAACACCTGAAATAGCTGCACGAGTAGTGCACGTACAGATATGCACAAGTTTAAACGTGTTACGACTTGTCGATTTTGAAATATAAGCGAACGGCCCTTACTTTTCGAATACGCCTCGTAGAATGCATTACTATAATTTAAAAATTAAAATGTAAAGTATCCGATTCCAGAAACTTATCGATCAACCTAATAGCTCATCATAGCTCTAGAGGTGGAATGATTCTTTACCTTATAGTCAAATAACTATTTAGTCGAGTTATCAGTATGGGTACTGGGTTAACACCATTTACTAGACTAACTTATATAATATTATTATTATATCTAAAGGGACTTCATTGGTTAACTAGCCAAAGCTATATATATAAGCACATGTCAGCTCATTTCGAGAGTATTATTGTACTATCAACTTGCCAAGATGAAACTGTCCGATAATAAAAATTGATTAATACTCATTGTTTCTGTTCATGCCCATCTTCTACAATAAATAAATTAACATAAATATAAACATTAATTTGTCAAATTTAAATTAATGATTAAATATAATATTCTTGTATTCCGTTCTAAATATTATTCTTGACTTATGCTATCACCATTAACTGGTAATATGTGTTAGCGATATTATATTTTTTTAATAGATTTATTTAATAGATTAATAGATTAACAGATTAATTTTAATAGATTAATTAATAGATTAATAAATAACTACATGATTAACAGATTTTCATGATTTTTTATTTATTCCTCACTAAATAGTATATGATTGCATTGCTTATATTTTAAACAGCAGTACTGATAAGTTCAGTGTATTTCTTCACTTTACTGGCAACACTCATATCCACATACTTGTCTCCAATGGAGACAATCATGCCTCCGATAAGGGAGGGATCCACTCGGGCAGTAAGTTGCAGTGTTTCACTGCTTTTCAGGAATTTCTGTAATAAAATATTAATAAATTATTATATGGTGTTTTCTTTCTGTTATTATTTATATTATAAACTTCATTGCACAAGTAATTTTACAAAGGGCGGACTTAATGCCATGTTATGGCATTATGTTAATGGCTGTTATGGCTTAATGCTTATGGCATGTTCTACCAATCAACCGCTAGATCAAACAGAAATAGGGTGCAATTTTGATTTAAGTTCAAATATTATATTAGTATATATATAAATAATAATATACATAAATAAGATATTGTTATACATAGAGAATATTATACTATAATTCATAAATAATACACAAGAGAACAGACAAACCTTGAAAAAAATTAAGCAGTGAACAGTAGGACAGAATATGATAATATTCTGGTCTGATAATATTTCATTAGACTAATTACTGTAACATGTACTTATAGTACTTTGTTTTCATAAGGTGACAGATGGTAAATGGTCTCCACTGCCCGTGGACGTGCCGTACTCACCGCACCACTGTGGTGGTTTGATGGGTATTTTGTTAATCCCTTCCGTCCTACCATAGTGCTACCCCTGTTAATTGCACATTTATCTTTATTGTAATGAGTGATCTACAGTAATCTCATCCAACAATATTGAGAAAATAGATTTGACCTCTTTAGTGTCAGATATTAATATTTATTTTGTGAATGCAATTGTTGGTATGTCATTTATGTACGTCAATAATCATAGACGATTGTACAATTTTATTGTGATTAAAATAATGATGGCGTCGAAGAACTCAAATTTATAAATATAAATAGAGTAGCTCTTCTTTGTAATAAATACAAATATCATAGACATAAGTCCTATAAAAACGGATCATGTACGAGTATATGGTGGTGTTCATCATACAGTAGGTAAAACTGTGTTGTGGATCTTTAACCATTGCCGAATTAAGTACCTTGGTTGGGATACATAGTTGCTTGTTAAACCACAGTTTTAACTCCCAAGTGGCAAAGTTCCATGAGTTTCTTTTAGTGGATTATCATGAACCACACGAGCGTAATGGGATTTTAGTTTTTTTTTCCGATCTAATTCCGAAAATCAATGAATGTTTCGTTTTATAGTCGTCTGGTTCCTTGTGTTCAAGTATAAAGTATTCATGGTGACATTAGCAGTACTATGGAAATGACTAAAGTAAAGGCGTTAATTTTTGCACTTATGTCGGACCGTAAACAAAAAAGTTATATCATTTTGCTAAATATGAATCAGTTGCCAATACCAAACTGGAAGCCGCGTAAATTTTATTGCGATTACGAAAAAGGAGCGATGAACACAATTTTGGAAGTATTCCCAAATATCACATTCAAAGGGTTTTTTATTATCAGTGGATCAAAAACATCTGGAAGAAAGCCAAATCATTAGGAAACAACAAATCAAAAAACTGAAAAAGAATTGTTGCCTTGACAGCAGCCTTGCCTCTTGTACTGGCTGATGAGGTTTTAATAGGCTTTCAAGACATAAAATCTGAATGTGATGGCATGACTCAAACAACATTTTTTTTTAAATATATATAAACATTTTGGTTCAAAGTGCATACACCTGAAATATTCAGTGTTTTCGGTGAATGTCACCAAACTACCAATGTTTTGGAAGCTTTTCATTCCAAAATTAACAAATTGATTAACAAAAACAGTCACATTAATGTGTTTACTCAATGTATTGCAAGGTATTCGAATCGGAGACGGTTCCTAAAAAGAAAAATCAAATCGATAATTACAATTTCATTAAGCAAGTACAAATGCAGCTTGTGAATAAAGAGATTTGGCTAAGTCATGCATTAGACAAATTAGTTATTGTGACCATGTTTTTCTTTGCTTAAAAGGTAAAAAGGTAATAAAAGATGCCTTTAAAAGATTTTTGAATTTCTGTTAAATTGTTTTACTCATGGGCACAACACTATTAATGCACTATGAGTTGGGCAGTAGGGACAGTAGGGACTAAAACATACCCGACGAACCACCATTGGTTTGGTTAGTGGTATGGTGGGTACACGGTGCCCATGGACACTTGGAACACCAGGAGGCATATGGGGTTTGCTCCTGATGTTGCAGGTTCCTATTAAAGGTGTTCTATAAAAAATCCTGTATCATAGCTTAGTAAATAAATATCTTTAGGCAGTTAATTCTACAACTACTAATTCAGAACCATTACAATAATTTTGTTAAAGCAAACAATACATCAACTTTCACTGAAGATATTATATTGTGACATACAACAATATAATAAGGAATAATGTACTTCAATCCTGATTGATGCAACAAAATGTAATTGTAAATTGGTTCTAAATGGAACTTCAGTTCAGTTAATTAATGAAATCTTTAATTGATTAACAAACAATTACAGTAAATGGTTAATTAAGTTAGGGTTTTTCTGTAATTTTACTGTTCAACACAGATAAACATGTCTAATATTAAAGTTATAATTAAATCATTTTCACACTTTGTCAATAGAACACACATTTTATGTTTGTTTTTATCTCATTCTAATTTTTATTTTCATAACACACATGAATTCAATGAAAGAGATGCATCCATTTAGATGTAATTCTAGTTATGAACTTGTCTAGAGTTAGACCGTTTTACAGATTACAATGCTTTTATACCTTTCCAGCATTTAAAAACTATTTGTTACAAAGTAGGTTACCTTTAGAGCAGCTTCCAAAGCTCCTCTCTGGCTCTGATCCAGAGGTTTAGCAGTGACGACTTCGCACGTGATCTCTCCACGGTGAGCAGCCATCATGATTTTGAATGCATTGATAACAGTTTCCAACTTGTTCAATCGACCATTTTCGGCAAGAAGGCACAACAAGTTGCTTGTCGTTGGACACAAGTTTGTCTAAAATGCAAATATGAAATAAATGTTATACACTACAAATTAATCTTTCGTTTTTATCTAACGCAATCCAACCGAAACGTTGAGTAAAATAAATATGGTAAACATTCACTGTAAGACACGTTTAAATAGATAAATGTGTGTGAAAAACGCGAAAATCTCAAATGTTATAATCTTTCATTTCTAAGTGATTTTTGTTAGTGTTGATGTATTCTTACCTTAGATGCTACATGTTTCAGAGCATCAGCCTTTAGGTTTCTTTTGAGGGTAGGGTTTACGATAAATTCCTTCAGTTTAGGGTCGCTTTTGATAGACGTTTGAAAATGAGACAACTCTTTTTCTACGGTGTCCAGGGTCTTATTTTTAGAAGCCGCTGAATACAATGCCGACGCATACCGGCCTTCCAAACCAAAAACTTGTACTGGAGGCTTTACAAGCTGAGCAGCAGCTGCCGATGTAGTCAGGGAGCGCACCTAAAAATATTACGTAATATATTTTTACGAAGTATATGAGACATCAATAAGGACGTTAATCGTTATAACAATTACCAGCATATTAGTCTTCATTACGGACATAATGGGCGTGTGTATAAATTTGATAAAACGGTACAAGTATAAGCAGAAAGACGGAAATTCGCTGGTGAAAGAAAACTCCTACTCTGCCATAGTGACGTGCGTAATCGATTAATCGACAATGGAAATATACGACAACAATCGATTGCGATTTAATTTTAATCGATTAATCGAATCATAAGCAAAAATAGTAGACAGTGTTAGGCAATATTAAATTATTGGACAATTAACAATTAATTAATTGTTAATTACGCCTATTGCAATTCAAATTTATTTTTTGCAATTGATTATTTAATTGTTAATCGCGAGTTTTCACAATTAACGATTAATCAATTGTCAATCTTTTTAATGTATTTGATTAAAAACTATAGTAGAGTCAATTTAATAGGTCACTTTTGACATTTCATTGACTTTGTGACGATATAACTTTGCATCGGTCCCATAAATCAATTTAAGTTTATAAATGCATTACTGAACACTAAAAATATGAAACATTTTTAATAAAAAAATATAAACTTCTCTTTTTATATCAAATTTAATAAGTTCGAAGGTTAATTTGGTTGCTAAACATTATTACCAATTTATATTTCAAAAATTCGAACCCTGTTCGAAGGTTACGCCGGTATACATTTTTTATTTTTTAATAATAGGAGATGTGATCTTTATAATCGAAGTAACTTGTAGAGAGAAAGGAATATCGAAGAAAATTACCGTTACGATAAATAAACAAATTAAGAGAACAATAAAATTACTAAATAATTGACATAATTTAAATAAATACAATTATTAATTAGTAAATACATTAAAAAGACATATGTAATTAAATTAATATATCTATACCTCATTTAATATATTAAAATTATATCTGAAATTAAAAAGAAAAAGGAAGAAAAGGAAAAGAATTATGCCAGTTGTCTATGTCGATAGTTTTAATGCCGATGCAATTCGCAACCACATTTATGGTTATTTATTATTGTGAAAAGAGTATCCATCTAGAAAAAAACATTTATGTTCATTAAAAAAAAAGCAGGCTTATTTTCTGGTGGAATATCATTTTTAATAAAAACTGCGTGTACAAATGTTTCCAAAGATGATTGGAAGAAAGTAGTAGAAAAAACAAAAAAAATATAATGGAAGGTCTTTAATGTGATTTAAGAATTGATAATAATAGCAACGATAGCAGTTTCAATGAATCTGATAGTTCCAACTAATAAATAATAAT
This sequence comes from Sesia apiformis, assembly GCA_914767545.1. Taxonomy (NCBI): domain Eukaryota; kingdom Metazoa; phylum Arthropoda; class Insecta; order Lepidoptera; family Sesiidae; genus Sesia; species Sesia apiformis. The sequence goes on from OU611958.1 coordinate 8,942,143, forward strand.
TGATTACTTGATATAAACTGGTTTCATTATATTTCCCATAATTACACTTTGAGGTCATGTGGAATGTGTAGAAGGTTTCTAATGCTGTGTATACTCTAAAAATATTAGGTACTGGAGAATTATTTTTTTACGAACACTAAAATCGATTCACTAATATTACGACTTATATATCGATTTTTGTCTTTAATCGATAATTTCTGTTAGATTACCTCACTATGACAACCAGTTTAACACTTATCAAAAGTGGCCTATTAAATTGACTCTACTTTAACAATTAAAACTTATTATTATTGTATTTCAATATACAAATCTAGTGTACCACAATAAATTATGGAATTACAATTTGAGCCTTGCTTATTATTACTCACTCTCCCCCATACTTATTATGCCTGGGCGATCAGCCCTGTCACCGGCTGGCCCGAACATACTTTTCAACATAGAGTACAGTGCGCGGCACCGATGTATGGGTCTGGCCAAAAAGAGTGGGGATTACTGCGCAGCCGTACAGTCGCGTACTGCAGTTTTAAATAAAATTATACTGTATTTATATTTCATTTCGTCATTTATGGTTTATAATTAATATTTCTTGGCATAATATTGTTTTACTACGAGAACAAAAATGAAACTTAGGAACAAACGAGAAATACTGTTTTCTTGCTTTTCTATCAAGTAAACTAATAGCAACCCCTAGTGTGTTGACGATTGTTTCCGACAGATTTACCTAAATAAACATTTAATAATAAAAGGTAGTTTATACTGTTCAGTAATTTATTAATGAAAAAGTAATTTTATAAAATTTAGCAAACATTCAATCAATCATTTGGCAACGGCGATACCCCTTCCATGTATACATCAGTGGGTGTAAAGTGGCTTGTAGAAGAGGCTGCGTCACCAGCTGCAAAGAAGCTTGTACTTGTGCTTGCAGAAGGACCTTCATCATCATCATCATCATCAGAAGTATTTATATGCTCATGATCATCTGATGTGTCATCATCTGACATATCACTGTCGGAGCTGTCATCGCCGACGTGAATAATAAATTCTTCTGTTAAATTGTCCACAATATGGTCGCTCTTTGCATATTCTTCCTCAATTTCTTTGACCTTATTACATAGCGTTTGCCATTCTCGGGCAGTTTCCATTAAAGCTATTTTTTCATTTATTAATTCTATAATTTTATTTATGTTCCATTTTACATTTTTGCTCCCTACATATTGTTTGATGGATGACCAGGCCATTTCTATGGGGTTCAGGTCAGGATCGTATGGTGGCAATCGAAGAACTTCGTGATTGTGTTCGGCTAATATTCTGTCAATGGAAAATGTTTTGAATCTAGGTTTATTGCACTTTATAAGATTGTATAAGTGGGGCTTCAACATGGAGTTTGTAAAAGGAATACCTTTCTCAGTAAGCCAAGCTCGCATTTCACCTTTTCTTGAACCGGATGTTGGCGCGAGCTGCCACTGTTTATTATGGTAAGAAGCATTATCGACTACCACGACAGAATTTGGGGGTAAGTTAGGGACTAATTGAGTCCTCACCCATTTTTCATAGTTCTCATAATTCATGTTGTCGTGGTAGTCGCCAGTTTTTATACCTGCTTTAAAAGTTAGTAAGGCATTTGGGACAAAGCCCGTCTCTGACCCGGCATGGACAATGACAAGTCTTTGTCCTTTTGTTATGGGTTTTTTCAGTCCTTTCGTGCTACCATCTGTCCATGCCTTTGGATTTGAATGGGATGAGTCCACATAAGACTCATCTGTATATACGATTGGCCTCCCTTCTTCTCGGAATTTCTTTATTTTCTTAAGATACTCTATTCTTTGATACCTAATATTAGTTGTTTCAATTAATAATTTCCTGTTATTTTCGGTTTTTTTCCATTTAAATCCCAAGTTTTTTATAATACGTCGCAAGCTACGCTCTGAGCCGTGATAATTGATATCTTCCTGCAATTTACTTTTTATTTTGTTTATGGTTGGAAGTTCATTATTAGTTAAATGAAAGTTGTGGATGCATCTTTTGATGACACCCTGATCAAAACTATCTACATCCGTGATTGGTTTAGGTCTCGGACGCTTTTTTCCAGGAGTTCTAAAGACTGTAAGCATTTCAGAGCTAGCTGCTTGTGAGGTAATTTTACTTACAGTGTTTTTGGATGTACGTGTGGCGCTTGCAGTTCTCTTTTGGTTTTGTTTCAAATTATTTATAATTTCATCTATTCCGGAGAAATTTTCTTTGCAATTTTTGGCACTTTCTTGTTGCATTTTTTCTAAATTATTGCAGGTTGCAGTTAATATAGATATATTACTTGACTCTAGTATTCTTTTCTGAATTTGTTTCAATTCGCTAATTGCAACATTCAAATCGTTTTGTAAGATTTTGTTGGTTTGATTGATTTTATTTTTTAGTTCTTTTAATTTTGTAACCAGTTCTTCAGATTCCGTTTTAATAAAACAGTTCACATCAAATATCATCTTACGTGCCTGTCTGGTGAATACTTTCGTACCTTTAGGCTTCATTTAAAAAAAAAAAAACATTCACAAAAATTACGAAATAAATGGTGAACGCGACTGTACTTTTGGAGAGCTGAGAGGCGTGGGAACAATGCGGGAGGCAGAGTAACACTGAAAGACCCAATCACGTACGCACACCGTCTACCGCACTCCCCCGTCCCGCGTCTCGTGCCAAACGGTCCCTAATAATGAGTTCTGCGCATCCAAGGTCAGATGTTTAAATCAACGCCGATAAGAAAAAAATAGTTGTAGTTGTACATACCCAATAGAGACGAAATGCTACTCATTTTGTTTGAAAATATTTCCGTCAAATCACCGCGGTGACAACTGCGCTCTGATTGGTCGACCCAAGGTCAAACATAAACTCTAGTGTTGGGCACGCAAATATCGATATCGAAAGAAATTGTTTAGTGGGACGGCATGGTAAATAACACTCTCTTGTTTTTTTATAGAGACACAATGTATACGTAAATATTTAAAATTAAATGAATAAAATAATTAAAATAGCATTATTCCAACTATTAAATACTACCCAACAAGAGTGAACAAAATTGATAGTTTACGGAATACAGAGCACATGGAAAATTTAGATGATAGGAAAACTTCCTAAATAGTTGTATTTAATTAAATAACGTTGTGAAGATAAAACAACATTTTAATAGGTACTTATCATTTAATAAAACAATTTAAATCGGTATAATGGTAATTATTATACATTGCGTTACTGGTTTTTAAAATGAATTAATTTCGTGTAAATTCTTCTTACAGCTTGTTTCTCATTATATTGCCTCCTTTTGCTAAGGAATGCTAGCCTTGTATCTATATACATATTTTTTCATTACGCTTTTAGCCAAATCAATTAAATGGTCTGTCTCTTCTGCGTAGTATTGGTGGTACTGATATTCGGGAAAAAATAATTCTCCTACAAAGCTACTGACAGTCTTGTGGACTAAGAAGTCGCTTGTATATTTTCTTTTGTCCACGCTATTAATGAAAAATTTTTTTATAAATTGCTCAGAACGACGGCAGATTTTTTGCACACTAACCGAAGGATATATTAAGCCACCCTTATCTCTGTAATAAATTAGACTTCTCTTGTTTTCTGACAAACATACCAACGCTTCTATACAAGTGCCACATTTAATGCGTTTAACTAGTTCGCTAGACACATATCCTGCTATGTATTCTATTACATTTTCTGAAAACTGCGAAAGCTCGACAGTTTCCATCAAAATATTAAGATCGTTTTGGTTTTCCTATTACTTTTTTATTCTAGAAAGTAAACGATGACCTCAAACGTTCAGGTGTCGATATTGTCAAATAACGTCACCTACTTATTTCTAAAATAATATCTACACTACTGCCTAATAGACCGTATTTTTCGATCAAGATCTGATATACTTAAAAAAATCGATAAACATAATATGTCCAGCACTACGACGTTAGATCGACAATGGACATTAAAAATAAGTGCAGTTGTTTTTTTAAATAAAATGTAATAAATTTACTTTACTCGTAAATATCGAAACATAATTTCATTTTCTTAGTCCAACACTAGTAACAAGTTCGTAGAAATAGAAAGAGATGATGCAACGAGGTTGTAACTAGGTAAAAACAAGACGCATAGATACTTGTCAATTGTTTCATTTTGACATGACCAGTTTAGCTTGAGCCGTGATAAAATGGATGTGAATTGAAAAATTCTATATTTATTGTTACTTACCGATGAAATGTGATGCCGTCTGTTTTAGAGTTCGATGTTTTACTATTTTTACCACACCAACGAATCGAACAGGAAGACATTTTAACAGCAAATCTCGTGTTTTATAATTATACAGAGACGTACACACAGGTCACTTTCTGGTGACGTACTATTTTGGTGCATGTGAGAGTTGATATTTATTATAGGCAAATCACTGATCAGTTTCGGAATTGGATGGCCAGTATTACCGCTCTATAGGGTATAATAATACTCTATGCTTTTCAATAAAAAGGATGCACCATATTTATTCTTGGACCAATTTTCGCACGCTTCGGAATCAAGTGCAAAAAGTCAAACCGGTTTGATATGTCTATTGTCATGTGTGTGTCATACGGACTTGTACATAAATTGTGCCATGTGTAGTCAATGGCCATAACAATTTACAATGACGTAACTCTTTACCCTGCAGTTGTACCTTACATGTGAATCGTGTAGTTCTTGATCTTAGTGGAGGTTTCTGTCTAAAGAAAACGAACTTAATTGTGTTGTCTAAACTTTCACTACTAAACAAGTCAAAAAAGGAAATTAATCTAATAAATAAATGAACTAGGTAGCTAGCTCTAAGAAGTAGGAAATTATGTCGCGCCAAGTGGATTCCAATATTGCTCGTTTATTAGAAGGTTTAGGTTTAGAAGGAGAAGAAAACGATTTATGTGATTTCACAATCGCCGACCAGAATACTGTTGCAGAGTCTCAAGGCATAACACCCACAACACCCTCCAATTTCAAACCGCTACTTGGCGGAAATGTCACTTACGTGGTCGCATGTGTTATTTTAAATGATTCTAATGAAGTTTTAATGATGCAAGAGGCAAAGGAAAGTTGCGCTGGTAAGTGGTATTTACCAGCTGGACGCATGGAAAGGGGTGAAACTATTGTGGAAGCTACAGTCAGGGAAGTTTTAGAAGAAACGGGCTTAGAATGTGAACCTAAAACGCTACTTGTTGTTGAAACAGCTGGTGGCATGTGGTATAGATTTGTGCTCACTGGAGAAATTGTTGGAGGAGAACTTAAAACACCAGCAAAAGCAGACAAGGAGTCCTTGCAAGCGAAATGGATATCAAATCTTCAAGAGATATCTTTGAGATCCAATGACATAGTGCATCTTATTGAAAAAGCTCAATTGTACAAGCAGAATCTCACAACTGGTCATTGGCACATGGACATTTTACCAGCCCCAACACCTCATAGTAAAGACTTGCTTAGATTAGTAGTTGTTATAAAAAAGAGAAGTACAAACAAACTCCACATACTGTTAAGTGAGAAAACTGCCATACACTTTCCACTTTGTGAAATAAATCCAGCTAAAAGTGTTCACTCAACTTTAAGAAGATTCATGGTAGAGATGTTTGGAGCAGATGTAGGTCAGCATCGGCCTTTAGGTCTACTAAATGTAGAGGCAGCGCCCTCAGCTGATGGTTGCTGTCTCAGTCTACTTGTGGCATTCCGTGCTCCACTCGAAGAAGTGCCATTTATTGGTAAATGTGCTTGGCACGAGTTGCCTCAGGACATTGAAAACAAACTGCTCTCTATCATAAATAAAAAAAATTCAACTGTTGAACTACATGTGGTGCGTTAATATAAATAAGTACTTATAAAGATATGACATGTTATAGAATACTCAGTATTTTATTAGCTCTTCTTTTTATTTAAATGATGTTACAAATCTTGTTTTATAACTGATTTATTATTATTAGGTATATTATAATTTTTAGTAGTATTGAATATTGTGTAATTAATTGAGAGTGCAATCAAGCTTGACTGCAATCAAATTTCTAAATTTAAGTATTTTAACAAAAATATTAACATAATATGTATATGATGCATTCCAGTTTAAATTATATTAATACATATTTAATTTTAGAGTACTAACAAAAAGGTGCAAGTTGATTATTATTCCCTAAAAATTTCAAAAATTTGGAATAAAATAGTATCTCAAATATATGTTTCACTGGATTCAGTTGTCACAAAAGTGTACTTAACATTATCTAAAAATTATGTATTTTAAAAATGCAACACCCACCTAAGTTACTACTCGAGTCATTAAATTAATATCTATGACTACAGCCAATTTTATTTTTATAATAATGTAATTGTGTTATAATAAAAACAAATTACAACTAACCATTGTTATATAGTATAGGTAATGGGCTTTAAAATATAACCAGTAGTATATAGATAGTAATCAAGTGTTGTTACAATGAGGGCATCTGTTGATTGTATGTATATCAATGTTGTATGTTTTATATTTAATTAATAAATATTTTTAAATAAATCTATTTGTTTAAATTGATGGTAAAAATTGATATCTATTAATTTTACCCATAAATAATTAATAATTATTGAGAATATTAATAATGGGAGAGTCCTATATCCAACAGTAGAAAAGGGTTGCACACAACAGTGCAGAGAATAGGCAGGCGGATGGTATAAAACGAATTATTTTTTTGATAAGACATTTGAATACAATCTTACAACTAATATTGAATCTTCACAACTTAGATGCCATTGGTTTCTCGCGTGACCTTGGCACGCACTATCTTCTATTTTTACGGTCTTTTCACCAGGATTTGCTTAAAATAAAAACCATGCATATTACTTTAATTGATTTAATGAAGCAATACAAAACATTGCACTGACTAGAAAAAATTAAAAACTTTATCCCATAAAAATCTGAAAGTGCATTAAATGTACATAACTGGTATATTCCTATTCCTAATATATTAAAATACCTAATTTAATAGCATTTGACAATTTTCATAAATAAACCATAACATTTGGTACATTTTGTGTAATGAAATATGATGGAAGTTTAATATTTCTTTGGGCGTGTGATGTCAGCCGGCTTTAAAATAGTACCACCCCATTTATTCCCGTGGGTGTTGTAAAAGGCGACTAACGGATAATAAAACCACTACTACAAGCCCTGAACAAATACACCACCTCTAAGCGGACTGGCCAACTCACTGGGCCAGCGTAATTTTAATGCCATACATCCCTCGTGCACAAATCAATGTGCGTGAGGAGGCCCGTGTCCAATAGTGGACGACAAAAGGGCTGGTGACGGTCAACATTACATTTATTATAAACTAATTGTATTGAAAAGGTGTTTAAATACTAAAGTAATATTGCCTAGTAATTTAGGAGACGTTTATGAATTAACTTTGCATTTATTTAGCATTAAGATAACAAATTTGGTTTACAAAATTCCCATCAGACAGAAAGAAGGTAACAGATAGACAGTGGTCCACCTGATGGTAAGTGGACATTGTTATCCATGGACATAGGCGATTAGTGTTGTAATAAACGCTTAGCGTTTCAACAGTCAGCCCTAACGAACCTCCAGAAGCTTAACCGTTTTAGACCGGAGCTTTTAGCTCCAGGGTTAGTTAGACCATCAAACATTAAAAACTTGGATTATAATATAAAGCTTACGAGCGGTTAATGCTTGAGTTTTAAAGGTTCATTAGCGCTGGAACATAGAGCGCTAATTTATACAACACTATCTGCGATGCCAACATCAGTCAGAAATGACTAATATTGGCACGCATCGCTTACTTTTGCAGATTTCAGAATGGATTAGAAAAAAGATTTGGAAGGATGGAGAAAATAGGAAGAATAAAGCGATGAGGAATTTTCCTCATTCCATTACACCTGTCTTCCTGGTTCTGGGCAGGATGCGATGAAAATGGGGAGTGGAGAGTATAAAAGGATAACGAATATCATTTGTCTCTTTATACTACTACTCAATTTAATGGTGTACGGATCTCGCTTATTTCATGATTGTTTATACGAAAATCTGAGAAAAAGGCTCAATGTTAATCCTTCAAATTTTAACTAAGCGCTCAACATAAAAGGCCAGTTACGGCGTTGTAATGTGCACTGCACATAATGTGTGTGTCATCACAAGAAAAACAAAAAAGCCTACGTCCCCACTATTTCAATTGACCAGTTCACCCAGTGAGACTTCACCCAGAGTTTCAGTTTAAACAGTGAGACTTTTTTCCTAGTAGTTCAATTGATGCAGTTTGTTTTAACGGCTGAATTAATGGGAAAAAAGTCTCGCTAGTTGAACTGAACTGAACTGAACTAGTGGGAACGCAGGCAAATAAGTATTATTTATTCCGTAATAACAAAAGTTAAATACTGAAAATTTCTAATATACGCTATGATTAATTTTTAAACCATTAAATCTAAAATGCACTTTTTAAATAGCGATACATGGTAACACATTCAATTTGTCAATACCTATATCAAATTTATATGTACATGTTTGTACACAAGAATATAATATTCAATTATAATTAATAACATAAATAATTTACAACACAAGTTTTTGAAAACTTATAAATACCAGGCAGCTAAGCCTTTCCAAAACATTGATTTAGATAAACATTCAATTCTATTAATACCTACCTAGAAAAAAAATTACAACTAAATTACATTAAAATTAATGTATAAAAAAATTATTAACAAACCTCTTGTACTAGATACGAGGGCCACACTGAAAGCTCCCGAATTAATAAGAAAAAAATACAATGAATGGCCAAAAATAAATGTATTATTTCTCAAAATACATATTCTCCGTGAGCGTCAATACACTTTTTCATACGAGTAAACCAATTACAATAACATTTGTTCCACTCCTCCGTGGTGACCTCGGAAACATGTTTTTCATACTCTTCAACAGCCTCTTCTGGCGATGAAAATCAATGAACGCGTAATTGGTTCTTAATTCTTGGAAACACGAAGAAGTCACAAAGTGCCAAGTCGGGACTGTATCGAGGATGGCCCATGAGTTCTACGTTTTTCGCCTTTAAAAAGTTTGTTTGTTTGATTGGCCGTGTGAGAGCTGGCATTGTCATGGTGCAAGATTATGCGGCGTTTGTTTTTACGGTGTTAATCAATAACTTACGGCGTACGGCCGTACAGTACGGCGATTCTCTAAAGCAACAGTAGCCAGATGTCTAGTTTTTCTAAAAAAAAAAGAAGCGATCATCTGCGGCACTTTGCACACGCGCCACTTTCGTGGGGTTCGGCTCATCTTGGAAGGCCCAAATGGTCGATTGCTGCTTTGTTTCGGGGTCTTAGTTGTAAATCGATATTTCGCCACCTGTTACTATGTTCCACACCAAATTTGACGCTTCTTCGTTGAATCTGGCAAGCATGGCATTGCTCCAAGTGACGCGTTCCGTTTTTTGAGACCCAGTCAAATTATGTGGGATCCACGGCGAGCACAGCATTCGCACAGCCAAATGTTTGTGTAAGATTGATTGTATCTGACTCATGCCTATGCCTAAGGGTGCCCGAATCTCATGATAGGTCACATGCCTGTCTGTTGCGATCATATGGCGCACATCATCGATGATTTTGTTGTTGATAGCCGTGGACGTGGATCGTGGGCGACCTTTACGAAATTCGTCACTGAGATTGAGACCGCGCTTTAATTCTGTAAACCAGCTATGAATTGTCGTCTTGCCTGGTGCTTCATCGCCAAAAACAGTTTGAAGCCGAGCGAGGGTTTGCTGAGCTGTCAAATTACACTTAATATTGTAGAAAATCATACAGCGAAAATTTTCACTAGTTAAATCCATCGTAATGCAGACATGCAATTTTTAAAATGACGCCACAGTTTAAATACAAATGACTGTTAGATGAAACAAACTTTATTCTACAGCCAAATAGTTCCAAATATTGTAATTAATTTTTAAATATTGTTTATGTAAGTGGCCAGTTCCGGAAATTTTCAGTGTGACCTATGTATCTGTGCTACGTTTTAAAATAAAAATTACAGAATATTTTAAAAGCATCTTTAGCTATTTATTTTGAGATATATTTACAAATGTCCACATATATATTTTGATACTCGACGATATACTCGTACCAAGTGTACCTATACATTGTGTTCACAAAGACTGATGTCAAGGCATGATTTCAAGTTCATGATTCTAATTGACATGAAAATTTTATGAATGCTATTTTTTCTGCTAGAAATTCAATTTTGCTAACTATTTTAATACATATACATTTCACAGTTGTGAAATACCTACAAATACACCTATAATAATAACCTTTTCGCGAATCGAAAAAGAAAGTTTATTCCCCAAGATCTAATGAGACTTGGTTATTAAATATGGATGTGTCACTAAATATATACATACCATGCAACGCCATTATTTCTTAATTATAAAAGTATTGCTGAATGTCCCTTGGCGACAGATGGCAATGAAAAACATATACCTATTCTATTCGGTAGTACGATAATAATGTCAGAACGCTTTTGCCATGCTATCTTATTCTCTCCTATCCCATCGAATAAAACTGGAATATACTCGAATAAAAGAAAATCCTCATTTCATTATACTCTTGATTCCCCAAATAGCAAAGTTGTCCTATAGAGATTATTTAACTTTTGGTTTTATAGGCGTTGTGTAATGGTATTTTGGATTTCAAAGAGTTATTTAAGTGTTTTATAAGACATAAATAAAAGTTGTATAATACTTTAGTTGAATAATTATGTTGAGTAAACGTTAACATGACCAAATTATACGACAATCTTATAACGGTCTCAGCTACGACATCTACAGGACAACTTTGTACAACTCTCTGTCGCTTTTTTTTCGGAATAGCTAAATTCTTTTGGGCATAACGGTTTTTCCAGAGTCGCCGAGCATGTATGGTTTAGGGCGAGCGCAGAAAGCGTTTAGCCAGTAGCAAAAAGTGTGTGCAGCAGCGAGCCTAAGGGTTTCCGGGCCGGTAGACCGACGGAAGTAACGGACCTCAGCTTAGGGCGTTGTTTCGGGAGAGTTCCACAGGATCGCGAGTTGGTGAGAAGGGCCCAGGCACGTGTCGATACCTGGTAAAAGTGTCGGCTGAAAGTCGGTGTGTTCACGATGTAGCGAGGGGGACGTCCTCATCTCCGCCGGCGGGGACGGTGTATATGTGTAGTCTGTGAGTGTAGGGTAAGAACCGCATTGGGAGCAGTAATTGGGTTGTAAGGGTCGTCTAGAACGACGACGACGGTAACGGGGAGGGACATTCCTATCGGGGACATAGGTTAGGCTAACTATTTGAGCGTTGGGATAGTGAAGGACTCTGTCGTAGTAGCGTCGGGCGGATATAACTTTCTGTCGCATAAACGTAAACTATGTATAAGATAATCACGTAGTGGCCTCTGGTGCGACAACTACATGACAATTTTTATATAATTGTATAACATTTATTGCTGTGCCACTCACCGGACTATTTTATAGGACATTTTGTCCTTTAAAAGATTCCTATGGGACAATTTTATAAAGGTCTCAGTTTTACCCCCTATAGGACAATATTGTAGTATAAACGTTTTGACGAGGACTATTTTCCAATCCAGCACAACTTTTATATAATTGTGGAGAAACTAAGTCAGAATTCATAACTCTTATGCAATTTCTAATTTTTAAATGCTTGTTTAAGCATAAATTAAAAATCATTCGATCCGTTAATGGTCTCATATATTTGTTTCTCATAAATTAAATGTATTTAATGTCCATTGTGGTGTTTTTTAATCAACTTGTATTTGCATCCATTAAATTTGATAGTATCAGTCAGCATCTTTATTTTATTCTGCATTAGTCATCAATGTCTGCAACGACCACCTTTCTCTTCTTTACAACAATGTACCCATTTGATACGTAAATTGCAACTTTACCTCAAAAGTAACAAAAAATAAACGTCATTATTAAATATGTTTTTCATTAAAAACAAGGAAGATTTTTGATATATTATAATGATTTTGATTCTAAGATACCTACCCTAAAAATGTCAGACGGCCAATGAGGTACTTATAGTAGTGTAACATGTTACACTTGACTTACAATTAATAAGATTAATTGAATGTTCCGGGCTACTTGGCCGAGGTCTTCTGGAATCTCTTCTCTTTCTTCCAAACGTTTCATCAACAATTGCGGTTGACATCTTCAGTGGCGACTGCGTTCACTTTCGGAGAGATGTTATATCTTCGGCTTCTCGAGCGCAACTGACTCGACGATTGTGGCGCACCGGTATTTATAGTGGGCGAGTATTTATATATTTTATTTATATGCACCGGTATTTATATGTTTGTGTGGTGTGTATCGAGCCTGTTTTTGTCCCCTGCCCCTCTCGTCTCTCTTCCCCGTGAGCTTGATGTCTTCGGAGTGCTGGATACCAGATATTACGGAGCCTTAGATTTTCTTCTTTTTTGTTATAAATGAAGGAAAATAAATGAGGAATAAATATGTAATAAATATGTAATAAGAAATTGTAGGAATAAATGAGTTTTATAATATATTTTTTCGGGATGGCTAAATTCATGTGGCCCTAATGGCCTTTCAAGAGTCACCGGACATGTATAGTTTAGGGCGAGCGCAGAAGGCGCTCAGCCAGGAGCAAAGTGTGTGCGCAGTAACGAGTTTAAGGGCTCCCCCGTCGGTAGACCGGCAGAAGGAACGGACCTCGGCTTGCGTTGCTTTGGGAGGGTACCGCGGGATCGCGAGTCGGTGAGAAGCGCCCAGGTACGTGTCGATACTTAGTCAAAGTGTTGGCTGAAGACCGGTGTGTGTTCACGGTGTAGCGAGGGTGACGTCCTCGTCTCCGCCGGCGGGGTCGGTGTATATGTGTGATGTAGTGTAAGAACCGCATTGGCAGCAGTAATTGGGTCATCGGGGTCGTCTAAGACGTGCCGAGGACGAGGACGACGACGGCAACGGGGAAGGTCATTCCTATTGGGGACATAGATTACGCTCTCAACTACTAGGGGGTTGCGATGGTGAAGAACTCTGTGGTAGTAGCGTCGGGCGGAGTCTTTCACGTATTTAAAGATGGAGATATAAATGAGTTAATTGCATAAAATGACTTGAAATCACTTAAAAACAATGCACATGTAAATAATAACAACGTTATAGCTCCCACATTAAACTAAACATGTAATATTTTGTCAATTACAGCGTTTGATGTCAATTTGATGTATTGCAAAACAAAGCATTTCTTCTCTCACTTACTGATCGACTAATGGAGTTGTGGACAATTGACCGTGACGTAATGAGCAGTTCTTAAGTACTGCACTGCTCGTCTAGTAGAATATATAGAAGTCATTGGTAATTTTAGGAAAAGTAATAGACATTACTGGGTAAAATCGGTCTCAGTTGTATTACTATTAGCACAATATGTTGATTTTTAGTAGTTTTATAAGTTTGTTCATTGTTGTTATCAAGTGTTAGGAAAAAAGGTGAAATATCACATAAAATTTAGCTTAGTAAAACGATAAAAAATTATAAAATAAAATAATATACCACATGGCGATTTATAGTTCTGTGCTTGATTTTCGGTAGAATTTTGGCATATCCTCTAAACAAAATATAAGTATGTTTTTTTTTTCAAAAATTCAAAATAAAATATAGCCTATATTAGACAAGGATAATGTAGCTTCCTAATTGTGAAAGAATTTTTGAAATCGGTTCAGTAGTTCCAGAGATTACCCCCAACATACCCACAAACACACAATTTTAGCTCTTTATTATATTAATTATATTAATATAGATAAACACAGATCTTATAGTTTCTAAATAACATAACATCTATGTAACTTCCAACGGGAACACACTTTTTCCGAGCCTTAAACTTCAAATGAATTTATCTTTAAATCACATTTTATGGACATTGTAATTCAACCCTTTTAAAAAAATATCCTTAGCACTCACATACATGATATATAAATACATATTTAGATAGATATTTTCATACAGATTTTGTAAACATCAATAAGTCCTATAGACAATAAGGTCCCTTTTCCCTGATAATGTCACAAATGTATCTATTAATTAATGTAGGATGTATTATTAATATATTGGGACTGCGAATTTGTCTTTTGTACGCCTATTGAGACAGAACGTAATGAGACAGATATACTTATTGTAACACCATATTTTGTTTACCTATGATCTGGAAAATATATATATATAGTACACATTTTTTTTCTAATAAAAATGCAATTCATGTCATTTAGCTCAGAATCATAATTAGAATCCTTGGTTTCAGTCTTCGAGAAGACATAATCTGTATATGGCACATCGTAAATGAGAATGAGATGATGTGTCGTGATTAGGTGAATGATAAAAGCGGCTCTACAAAAACGGAAATAGCTGATTTGTCTCTATCTCATTTACGACATGATATAGTCGGGTACCTATTGTACTTTAGCTATCTGTATTGTTGTATGACTCCAAAAATCAATATCTCGTCAGAAATCTTTACCAATTGTATGATCTATTTAAGGGTAATGGAATAATTTTATAAAGTTTTTTTTGACAATTTATTGTTACATTACTACAATTGAGATATTTATTTAGGTTCAGTACATTTGTACAAATATTTATTAACTATAGGCCCTTATAGTGCCTTTGTTTTTAAATGAGCATAAACATTGCCATTGTCATGGAAAATAAATAAATAAACTAAATGCATCAATAAAGAAAAAACAACCTAAACCTGCAGATTGAATTTTCCTAAATTAGAGAGTATTCGTTAAAGAGCTAGCTTCATAAGGGTATTCAACGTTCAAACGTAACAAATTTAGGTGTTTGAGAAATTATTTGTTGGATTACGAGTTTGACGTTTTTCTCAAACGAACTACGTATTAATGTTTGATGGATTGAAGCATGTTTGATTAATTTGTTTGATGGTTTGTTCATACAAATAATTAAGTGTTCGCCAAATAAGACTTTTCCAAAACGTGCGAAAATTGTTCGTGATAATCCTATTACCGTACACCTTTTCCTCTACTTATTACAGGAGACTGCATGAATTAGATTTCCCACGTTTTGGAACGACACTACACGATAAGACTTATTTCAAAACTGAAAATTTTATAGTACCTTTGCACCCTTGTTTATTTATTTATTTAATAATTTATTGTATACATAACATGAAATAAATAAAAAGGAAAAAAAGAAAAGATGTACAAAAGGCAAGCTTACCTCCTGCGGACATTTCTTCTAGCAGACAAACAACTTGTTATTGACAAACAAAGGCGCATACAGGTACTTTAGATCACATAAAATTTGACAAATTATTTGTACGTTTACAAGACCCTATAGCCAGCGTTCATTAGCACATATAGATGATGCCTTGCTTGACGATACCTACGCCTTATGGTTATCAACTATCCCTTAATACAAGTAAAACTTGTATAGAAATGCTAGCAGATGAATTGTTACCCTTCCAATTGTATGCCCTGTATCCATGAGCTAAGGTCTGAAGATTGTGGACACTCAAGGACATTTATCGTTGGCTCCTCAGGGGTTAATATGCGACATGCCGCCGTTTGACCAGAAATATATGCACCGTGAACAGTTGAATAGTAGCTGCTATGTGTATGCTCTCCAGCAAAAAGCAACACAGGCTGAAAAAGATTAATCAAAAGATAAGTATAACATGTCACTAGAGGCACAGGTCTCTGTCCTAGTATTCACAAGGAGGTATCAGACCACAATCCACCACACGGGCCCAGCGTGAGGCAGTGTGTATCTATTTAAACTGGTCTCAACACATGTTTACGTTATTTATTTTACTCGACGTTTCGGTTGAGCTGCACCAACCAAGGGGTCTGCAGAGGCGGACTGTCGAGACTCGTTTAAATAGATAAATATGTATGAAAAACGCGAAAATCTCAAATGTTACCACTTTATGAGGCAGTGTGGTGTGGTTAGTTACACATATCCTATTTTTTTGTAATTCTTCGGCTGCGGGTTTCCTCAGGATGTTTTTAATTATCGCCTGAACTAATGATACTTCAAAAATTTGTACTTAAAAAACTTACGCTAAACGTGCTCTCGCGTTCCCCTAATTGAACATATTAAATCTCAATATATGGAAGAGATAAAACTTTTATGATTACTAGATTAGTTATAGCGTTGAACTAAATCGTGCATCATCCGGATTTGTCACAAGTGTACCTAATTGTAGTGTTGTAAGTGTAATTTGGTAATTGAAAATAAATCTGTCAGATGACTAAAATCAAGAAAAACGACATGTGACGTTCCCACAATTATGAGTATTTCCTACTGATATAAATACAAAAAAAGAATGACTCATTTTAGAGTTAAGAAATAAAAGTAACTTGTGCATATTTTAATACGAGGCTGGATTGAAAATTTCCCGGGTTAGTCAAGAAAACAAAATGAAATAGGTACGTACAAAAATATTTTCATTCTTCGACGTAATTCCCCATCTACACTCCGCGCGCGAGCACCGAGGACGCCTGGAGAATTTTGACGTCAGAGGCTAGTGATGTGCTAAAGTCGATAAATTTATCGATGGTGGGTTACAACAGTATTTTTGATAGGATAAATAAAAAGAAAACAATTATTAAGTGATGTAAGGTACTTTTAATAAAAAATATTCACTATCTGTATTAGAAATTATCGATATGGACGAATCTGACATGTCAATGTCGCTGTCTTCTACAACTTGAATAATAAATTGATCAATGGCATTTTCCATTCGCCCATCTTTTTGCCAATACTCCTCCTCCAGTGCTGAGACACGATCATGGCAAGCACACCAATTTTCTTCTGTGACTTGATTTAAAGCCAACTCAGTAACATCTTTAAGACGGCATAATGACAGATCAGATGAGACATTATGCTCCCTGACAATCCTTTTAACTTTAGCCCATGCTAACTCGATGGGGTTCAAGTCACACATGTATGGCGACAAAGGAATTACATCGTGGCCGTGACATTTTATGAGCTCATTAATTTTAAATATATTTTCTGGAGCCTTACGCTTTTCAATTAAACTATATAATTCAACTTTTCTCATACTCGAATCGGCCTGAATTTTATTATAACAGAGCCAGTACTTGTTTTGTGCTTGATTTTGGCACTTTATTCTCCTTTACACTATAATATGGTGCGTTATCCATTACCACAACGTTATTTGGGAGAAGCTTCGGTAAAAACATTTAGCGGACCCATTTTTCAAAATTTAATCCATTCATCTGTCCATGTAATCCCCACTCGCTGTACCAGCTTTAAAAAGCAATATGGACCCATTGAGAAAACCAGCTCTTGAACCCACATGGAGTAGAATTAAACGGTTTGAAGAACTACTGTCCGTTAAAACGGCATTTATTTTATCATCTCTCCAACATTTCTTGTATGTTAATTTATTATCAATCCATATTTCATCCAAAAAATATATATGCATTTCGATTGTTTTTTCTGTATTGCCTTATTGTATGTAATTTGATCTTGCAAATAATATATCCGGTTTTACGATTAGAACGCGTCTTTTATTATGGCATTTTGCATTTTTGTACGCCATTTCTTTTAAAAGTTTTCTCAGGCTCGTACTACCTCAAGCAAAATCAATTTTATCTTTTATTGCTGTCAACAGTTTGTTATATGTAGGAACAACATTTTTTACTCAATAAAATTCTTGAATAGTTCGATGTATAACGTTCGTCAAAATTGCCAACATTTATATCTCTTTTTTTAGGATACTTCTTACCTTTTTTGGAGTAGACTTCCTTATGCATCTGTGGGTTCCTTTTTTATTTTCCACAATACACTTTTCGATAACCGTGTGTAATGTGCTGCTCGATCAAGTGCTTGAATGACGGAAAATTTAAAACGTTTACTTCCTTTTCTTCCTCACATAAATTAATAACACGTTTAGACATGTCACGTGCCTGTCGATGTATAACAAACGATTTCTTTCTTTCTACTCTACCACTTAGACCTTCCCCGCTATCCATATTGTTGTATTTAAACAATGAAAGTAATAAACAACAGTAATAACAATAAAAAACAAAAATATAACAGGTAATAATGCTCAAAAGTCGATAACGGAACGCGTGTCTCACTATGGCAAGCACCACTATGACTGAGGAGTGCGCGGTGGTGAGGCGACGATTGAAGAGCGGCGGGAGTCCCTTACGCTCCTCATACTGCGCGTCCTCGAAACTCGCGCGCAGAGAGTAGCTCTATGCTCTTCTTCCATCTGCTTTCCAAAGCTTCCATGCTAATTTTAAAACAAGATTCCTCAAAACCTTCAAAATAGAGGTTCACTGAGGCTTCGACCTCTTCATTTAATAAAAATTTCTGGCCACCGAGGTGTTGTTTTAGGTTTGGAAACAAATAAAAGTCCAACGGCGCCAAATCAGGAGAATAGGCCGGGTGGGGCAGCAATTCGAATCCACAATCACTCTCTTTAATTTCCTGACGTAAACGACGAAAAGGGGTGCAGTAGTATGTCGAGTTTCTTGTTTCGCCCTCTGGAAGGTAGTCCACCATGATGACACCCTTAGCAACCCAAAAAACAGACGCCATCACCTTGCCAGCCGACAGAATTATCTTAGCTTTCTTTGGGGTCGGTTCACCACATTTTTTCCACTGCTTGGATTCTTGTTTTGACTCTGGAGTATAGTGGTGAACCCAGGTTTCATCCATTCACAAACCTGTTAAGGCAATCTTGCGGATCAGCCTCAAACATCTCCAAATAGTCGCGAGAAATTGTGAGTCGAATTCGTTTTTGCTCAACTGAAAGTAAACTGGGGACCCACCTAGCGGAAACCTTAGAAAATCCAATTTCGTTGGCAATGATGTTTTGTGTTCGTTCATACGAGATGCCTATAGTGTCAGTAATCTCGTTGATAGTCAATCTACGGTCTTCCAATATGAGATAACTTTGCCGATGTTTTATTCCGTGGTAGACGTCGTAGGCTGGTCGGGGCGAGGGTAATTTAATCTTCGATGCTCTCTCGTCCACGTTTAAATTCTGCAACGTTTAAACGGGGCAGATTCCCCTAATGTTGTTCTACAGTAATAAAATTTTACACTGTTGACACAGTAATTGACCAAAGAAAGTATGAACTTAATGAGGGTAGTTTTCAAAAATATTTAAATTATTTTTATGTGAGGCCGCGAAATTTCAATCCACCGTCGTAATTTAATCTGGTTACCAGATTTTTTTAAATAAATACTCAAATATTATTAATTTTGCTGCGTGAATTCTCCATAGTAATTTGAATAACGTTCGCAATCTCGCGAATGTCTGTATATCGTCTGCTTGTTGCCCATATCGCATCATATCTCCGTTGGCTCTCGGAGAGAGAGCACATGGCTCCTCGCTACAAAAAATATTACGCGCAACTTGTGTCCCTGTACAAAGAATATTTGCACAGTGAACAAATACTAAAAACTAGCCACCGATAGCGAGAAATCCTCTCCAATGGAATTTCTATGATGTCTTTAGATACATCTTGATGAGATAGAAAACTAAAATTTCGTACAGATAATTCTAAATATATTCGGTTAAAGTAAACATTTACACATCCGGAAAATTCAACATAGCAAACTCAAATTACAATGAATAGAAACTAAGAGTTGTAGTGTGTTTCTGACAATTCTTGATTACCTAGCAAGCTGAACCTTGACACACTTCTTCATCAGCTCATAACCTTAACGAGGAAACTTTTTAGGTTCGAAAAAATCAAAATGGCGGATTTAATATAGTAGCAATTTTATTAATTTAGAAACCTATGTGGGGTTTTTAATGCTCGTTGATAAGATCTATCAAGAGAGCATTTAAAAAATGATGGCGTCATCAATTTTCCGGAAAGTGAGGAAATTGAGTAACTTTTTGTCATTTATTGTTATTTTATATCAACAACTTGGTACAAGTCGGTATAGGTCTACCGGAATCTCATGGCATAAAAAAAAAATTGTGATTTTCATATGGCAATGTCAATTGTCACTTGTCAAATCAAAGTACGAGATTTGTCAACCGCTGCTGAGATTTTGTGATATCTTCTTGACAATTTGTTGTTTTTGTGAAAATGTCGAAAAGGCCACTTCGATCTCAAGCGAGAAATATTGTTTTCAATGTGTATCGTAAAATAAGGGAAGAAGAAGGCGTAAATCAAACTCAATCTTTGATTTTAAAGCGCGTCGTAGAGTTGACCGGTAAGTTGGACTGAGTTGTTTTGATAATTTTAGTTTATTTTATATTTTTCTTATTTAATTGTAGCTTCTTTATAGGGGTTTCCAGTACTACTATACGGCGAATCGTAGGTGAGGGCACATCGAATGATGGTGTATTTTCCACGCCTGGTAACAAGAGGAGAGAGGGGAAGAAGAAAATCAACTTGGACAGTTTCGATTTAGAGTTGATTAGGAATAAAGTAAATTAATTCTATACAGTTCGGAAGGAAATTCCAACAGTAATGAAACTGTTACAAATTCTTAGACAAGATATTGATTTCAACGGAGGGAGAGAATCTTTGAGGTAAGAAAAATATTAAGTAATAATCCCTCTCACTCTCACTCGTAAGAGGAGGCCTGTGCCCTGCAGTGGGACGTATATAGACTGATGATGATGATGATGAATGACAAAGCTATCGTTTGAGTAACATGATAAATTTTATTATTTTTTACAGACTTATACTTAAGGAGATTTGTTTTGAATATGTTAAATGCCAATCAAAAAGGACCATTTTGATGGAGAGAGATGACATAAAACTACAAAGATACAAGTTTTTGAAGCGTATAAAGGAAAACCGCGAAGCTGAAGAGCATAATAAATTGGATGTGATTTATTTAGATGAGACTTACATTCACGGTTCATGTTCTGTGAACAAGTGCTGGCAAAGCAAAGATATTGCAGGTCCATCTAAAAGTATTTCACTTGGAGCGAGGTGGATCATTGTAAACGCTGGTGGAGAAAATGGCTTTGTACTAAATTGTTGTCTGGTGTACAGGTCAACAAGTGTATCTGCTGACTATCACCACGATATGAATAAGGACAATTTTACAAAATGGGTGACAGTGAAGCTAATTCCAAATCTGACAAGACCTTCACTAATTATTATGGATAATGCTAGTTATCATTCCGTACGGATGAACAAACCGCCCACACAAGCCAATCGTATCGCTGATATAAAAGAATGGCTTCGTGCAAATGATGTACATTATGATGATCTTTGGCGTAAATGTCAACTACTTGAAGTAGTGAAACAAAACATGTCTGCGCCCTTATATGAGATAGATAGATGAAGTATTAAAATCCCGCGGTCACGAAGTTTTAAGGCTCCCACCTTATCATTGCACATTGAATCCCATAGAAATGATTTGGGCCTGCAAGTGACATTAAATTATTAACAAAAGAAGCTTTCTTACAAATTGGTGCAGAGGAATGGCGAAAATGTTGTGAACATGTAAAGAAAATTGAAAACGATTTCATCGAGCAAGATAGAATAATTGACATGCTGGAAGAGCGATTTATAATAAATACCTCTTTATCTTCATCATCTGATGAAGAACAAGAAATGCAAGTGGAGTTCTTGGAATCGTTTTCTAGTTCTGAATGAGGTGTTAAGTTATTAGTATGATTTAAATGATATATAATAAATTAGTACATAAAGTAATATACGATTGATTTATTTTTCATGACATATTTTCCTATGTTAAGAACCCGATGTATAACAACATTCTTCATACACATACCTCATATACTTCATGATCATTAATACTAAAGACATAAATAAAAATTAAACAGTATCAAGATCGTTTAATCCAATTTCCCCAGTATTGCACACAACAAATTTTTATTTCCCCATTTGCCATGAGATTCCGGTAGATCTATAACATAGGTTGCTATGCAGACGACAGCACTGGGGATTTCGAGCTAAGTCGAGTTTCGGAGTCATCTGGAGAACAAGATAAAACTTGTTAGATAAAACAGTAAAAAGTTCGATGTACTGAATAGGACGAAGCAGTACTTCACTCAGAGGCAATGCTTATCGCTTTATAGAGCTCAAGGTAAGCCCCACATGGAGTAGGTACTACTCACACCTCTGGGGCGATGCACAGAAATACCAGCTTGATTAAGTTCCTTGCACACTATACTAAGAATATCATCACCACACGCACGCGAGTTTTAAAACGCGTCTACTTTTCTGGGTTTACAAACCCAAAGAACTTGTGCAAGTGTGCAAAGAAGTTAATTAACAAAAACAAATCCAGTGTGAGCAGGTGAATCAAAACCGAACACGGCGGAGCGTAGAAAGATTTGTCTGTCAATAGCAACACCTTCAATCGTCTCCACAGTCTCGCCGCGACCACGATTCATGTAACTGGACCAAAATATCGGCTATAATAAATAAATAATAAATTGTGAGT
Source organism: Sesia apiformis (assembly GCA_914767545.1). Classification (NCBI taxonomy): domain Eukaryota; kingdom Metazoa; phylum Arthropoda; class Insecta; order Lepidoptera; family Sesiidae; genus Sesia; species Sesia apiformis. Next base: position 8,964,618 of record OU611958.1, read on the forward strand.
AACCCCCGTTTTCATAACAATTACAACGATGTGCCGCCCGAAATGTCGACGATCCTACTCTCACAGGTGGTCTAGAAGCGCTCAGCATCAGAAGAGATGTTGCATCTCTGCGTTTTTTAGAGCATATATAATGGTTTAAAGGGTATATATTGGTGTACCTATGGTGTAAAGGGTATACCTATATATTGGTCTGAAGAACTGTTCAATTTGATGCCAACTCCGGGTTTTTACCATCGCACTGCTCGTCATCGTTGTGCGGTTCATCCGCACGTCTTTGACATAGAGTCACTGTGTACAGTGCGGTCAAAAAGACCCTTTATACCGCGGACTCGAAAGTTGTCGAATGAACGGCCAGCCGAGGTTTTTCCATTACGCTACGATATGGAGCTCCTCGAGCAGTGCACCCGCAAGCACCCTGGTGTTGCAGGTGTCCATAGACGGCGATGACCACTTACCATTATGTAGCCCGCCCGCTCGTCTGCCATATATTCCATAAAGAATGTCATTTTTTATCATTCTGTTAATTTTGTCACTGTTGGATTTTTTTTGTTATTTTTGGCACTTTTTTGGTAATTTTCTGGTACTTTTTGTAATTTTTTGGACATTTCTTGTTATTCCTTGTCATTCTTTGTCATTTATTTAAGTATACCAATTTATTAAAATAACTAAATAAATATTAATTATAATATACATCTAAGCACATACCTACTACATACAATGTATAAAATGTTCAAACATCTTTATCAGACTTCAGACTTTTAATAAGCCTTATTGAAAACATTGAAAAGTCTTATTTAGAATTAAGTCGTTATTTCACCTAACATCTGGAATTACAAATACAGGTTTAAAATGGGCTCGAGGTTTTTATAAGAGCTTGAGTCTTTTGAAAATTAATCTGCTTGGTTGTAGAATAAAGTTCGTTTTATCTAACAGTCATTTGTTTTTTCACCGTGGCGTCATTTTAAAAATTGCGTGTCTGCATTACAACTTTTAAGTTTTATAAAACACTTAAATAACCCTGAAATCCAAAATACCATTACATGACCCTTATAAAACCAAAAGTTAAATAATTTCTATATTACCTATAGGACAACTTTGTTACTTGGGGAGTAAGAGTATAATGAAATGACGATTTTCTTTTATTCGAGTATATTCCAGTTTTATTCGATGGGATAGGAAAGAATAAGATAGCATGGCAAAAGCGTTCTGACATATTATTATCGTACTGCCGAATAGAATAGTTATATGTTTTTCATTGCAATCTGTCGCCAAGGGACATTCAGCAATACTTTTATAATAAAGGAATAATGGCGTTGCATGGCATGTATATATTTAGTGACACATCCATATTTAATAACCAGGTCTTATTAGATCTTGGGGAATAAACTTTCTTTTTCGATTAGCAAAAAGGTTATTATTCTACAGTCCCGGAATTAGCTAAATGCGCGCGCTGTGTGAGGTGTGGGGACACGAGCACACCCGCCTCCCAGCCGCCTCGCCGCACTTGTGCCGGCTCGTTAAGTGATGCACTTGCTCGCTTTCTATTGTTTCTCTTGTGTCATCGATATAACACGTGTTCGATAGATTTTTACTATACTTACTTGTTAAAATGAGTGCCATGCTTATTTAAAAACACGATCGGTGATTCGAAGTCAAAGTCTAACCATATTTCGACTTTGACTTCGAATCACCGATCGTTATCGCAAAATGTTATTAAGTTGTGTGAAGAGGAAAAGCTATCAAATGTTGTGGCAATACCATTGTGTAGAAGTATTGAAAGAGCAGCACACTACACTGGCTTAAATAAACGAACTATAAGACAATATTAAAAGAGAATCACAATTAGCTGGCACTTCGAAATTAAAATCGCCATCAAAGGTAAAAAAATAAATTTTAAACGAAACATGAATGTTGACGATTTTGAATCTGATAAAGAAGATTGTACCGACTTCTAAGCTTTTATTAGCATTAAGAGAAAAAAAATAATTTCCGTGGGGAGAGAGAAGTTTACGAAACCTATTGAAAAGTAGAGGGTACAAATGGCGCAAATGCGACGCATAAACAAAACGCAACTGCATAAACGACGAATTTTAATAGAAAAACCGAATATTGTATTTTTACGGAGTGATTATTTGAAGAAGATGATGTCGTATAGAACAGAACGTACAGAAATATTTTACGTTGATGAAAGTTGGGTTGACAACAATCTAATCTTTAGAAAATGTTGGTCAATGACAGACGCTGATGGAGTAATAAGTGACACTAATAGATTAATATTGGTGCATGCCGGTTCCAGGAATGGAATTTTACAAAATGCTTCTTTAGTTTTTAAAGCAGGCACTACATCTGGTGATTACCACGGCCAGATGAATGCGGCTAATTATGAGAAGTGGGTTACGGAACAATTACTGCCAAATTTACCACAATGCGCCTTATCATGGTGTACAGGAAGTCCCCACTAAAAGTAGCCTGAAAACTGTTATGTTACGATGGCTTGAGAAACATAACATACCGCACAGCACTGAAATGAGAAAGGATACGTTATTCAAACTAATTCAATTTAATAGACCCAAAAATAAAACGTTTCGCGTCGACGAAATTATTAAACGTGCCGGTCATATTATACTTCGTTTACCGCCCTATATGTGTGAATTGAATCCCATAGAACTAGCACGGAGCAAAATTAAAAGACACGTTCGCAATCACAATGTTACTTCTGACTTATCGTTATCACGTTTGCGAGATTTAACTAATGAATCTATATCGCTAGTCACACCAACTGACTGGCAAGGTTACGAAAATCACATAATTTCAATAGAAAATGAATACTGGGAAAAAGATGGTAAAATGGAAAAAGCAATCGATGAACTGATCATAAACTTGGGAGAAAGTAGTGATGACACTGATTCTGACTTGTCTGGTACATCAGATATTACAAGTGACGATTGTAGTGACTAATATTCATTCAATACAATATGATAGTTTTTTGTTCCTTTTAGTACTTTTAAGTTATTTTTTTTTATTATTAATAATGTAATGCTTAGCAGATTTTTGTTGTTATAATATTGTTCTTTTTTTATATTTCTCTCAATTAGTATATTTGTATTTTTTTCTTTGTTTTTTTTTTTGTTTTTTAAGTAACTTTATTTTTCAAAACTAAACATTAAATATCAGTTTAAAACTAAAAATTATGTATATCTACTTACGATATTATCTAATGTGTGATAAATAATAAAAGTAAATAAAAATGGTAAAAAATAAGTCATGTTTTTTATAATTATTTGTGTTTTACTTTTGACCGTGTCATTTAAATTAAAAATATCGACTGAAACCGATATCGATCTTTCAATAAGATCATCTTAGTACAACACTAAAAACAAGTGACATAAAACAGTCACATTCCTTCCGCGCGCATTCATCTCGTTCCGGGACTATAGGTCACACTGAAAATTTCCGGAACTGGCCACTTACATAAACAATATTTAAAAATTAATTACAATATTTGGAACTATTTGGCTGTAGAATAAAGTTTGTTTCATCTAACAGTCATTTGTATTTTCATTGCGGCGTCATTTTAAAAATTACATGTCTGCATTACGATGGATTTAAGTAGTGAAAATTTTTGCTGTATGATTTTCTACGATTTTAAGTGTAATTTGACAGGTCAGCGGACCCTCGCTCGGCTTCAAACTACTTTTGGCGATGACAATTTATAGCTAGTTTGCAGAATTCGAGCTTGGTCGTGTTACTTTCGTTCATACGAGTGACGAATTTCGTGAAGGTCGCCCGTCCATCGCTGTCTCCAACAAAATCATCGATGATGTGCGCCATATGATCGCAACAGACAGGCATATGAACTATCATGATATTCGGGCATCCTTAGGCATAGGCATGAGTCAGATACAATCAATCTTACACAAACATTTGGCTGTGCGAAAGGTGTGCTCGCGGTGGATCCCACACAATTTGACTGGGGCTCAAAAAACGGAACGCGTCACTTGGTGCAATGCCATGCTTGCCAAATTCAACGAAGAGGCGTCAAATTTGGTGTGGAACATAGTAAGAGGTGACGAAACATCGATTTACAACTACGACCCCGAAACAAAGAAGCAATCAACCATTTGGGCCTTTCAAAATGAGCCGAACCCCACGAAAGTGGCGCATGTGCAAAGTGCCGCGAAGCAGATGATCGATTCTTCTTTTTAGAATATCTGGCTACTGTTGCTTTGGAGAATCGCCGTACTGTACGGCCGTACGCCGTAAGTTATTGACGAACACCGTAAAAACAATCGTAAACGCCGCATAATTTTGCACCATGACAATGCCAGCTCTCACACGATCAATCAGACAAACAACTTTTTGAAGGTGAAAAACGTAGAATTCATGGGCCATCCTCTATACAGTCCCGACTTGGTACTTTGTGACTTCTTCTTGTTTCCAAAAATTAAGAACCAATTACGCGGTCAACGATTTTCATCACCAGAAGAAGCTGTCGAAGAGTATAAAAACATGTTTCCGAGGTCACCACGGAGGAGTGGAAGAAATGTTATGGTAATTAATTGGTTTACTCGGTATGAAAGAGTGTATTGACGCTCACGGAGAATACTTTGAGAAACAATAAATTGATTTTTGGCCATTCTTCTAAATTTTTCGTATTCATTCCGGAAACTTTCAATGTGACCCTGGTATTAGGTCTAAAAGACTGGAGTTTATTGCAACTCTAGTTGGGAAACCTTCGTCATTCCCAACTACCTTTGACATTGCCATTTTTTTTTAAATGTTTACTTAAGAATAGATGTCTAAAGAACAAACTAATTAAAACAGAAACAAAGAAAAAATGAAGTCAAACTCAAAAAGTCAATTATTCTTCACTTCCTAAAAAGATTAACTATACCTTACAGTGACCCTGAAAAAATATATATCCAGTAAAATTAAATTAATTTCTAGGGTGAAATCGCATTAACTAATTCAAAATAGTGATTATTTCTCGTATTTGATAGTTTTTTACCCGTATGGTGACTGAATGCACCCAAAAATATGGCGGGAAATTTATTTATTTACAAAAATTATAATGATTTTTATTGTTTCGTATAATAATCAAATCCACCAATATAAACTTACGAAACAAAGAATATTATGCGATTATTGGGTAAAAATCTGTAACTAAAACAAAAAATGCTAATACCTAATCAAGTTATTTTCTTGTTGATCATTATCTATACGTAGTGAAATAATTAACAGAAAATCTGACAAAAAATATTTGTGAAAACAATGTTTTACGAAATATGCCATTGAAAAAAATGTGTAATAAAGTAATAGTAAATGGTTTTCGTAGACTGCAGCAATAATGTTATTTTAATAAATAAGGAATGAGTCCAATTAAAGGGACTTACAATTATTAATATATAGCAAGTCACTTATAATTAAGACGAGGAGATGCATGCAGTGCGCGGGGCGGTCGTCGACACTCGACATTTTCAAATCAATATTTGACAGATCGTGTCGAAACTTTACATGAAAATTAGCTACAATAGTGCCAACCTAACAGCAATATATTTTTACGCAGGCATTTTAGATTCTTTTTCGAAATTCCCGATACTTATTTGACAATATGTATATAATAGTAATAATAATAAATATAGGTATCATTTGTATAGTAAACATGTGCACATGTGTAAACATGTAAATCATTGGGAATATATTAAACTCGCAGTTTTTGACGGTTACATGCTTATCAAGTTTTGTAAATATTGGTAGTGATGTGTAAACAAATTATTACATACTACATGTCATATAGTGACGTTGACGTGACTCATTCAATTATTTTATTATTGATAATTATGTATGGAATCTATGAGTAATTAATTGATTATGTTTTATTTCACCATAGCTATGTCCAATCGAGAAGTTAGGTACTATAGATATGTAAGTACAGTTATCTATATGAAGGAACAGCAGTATAATTCTTATGTGACTTTCTTGTTGATGCAAAATTATACATTATATTATACAGTCAGTCACTAGCATTCCTCTACACTCTACAGGAATGGTCACATTAATAGTGTCACTTGTCTGTCTGTATACATAATAGTTTCCTTTACATTCTCGCAAAGGAACCAATACATAGAATTCTTCGATTAATTAAAACTACTATAAAAGTTAAACCTGTTATTGATATTTTAGAAATAACATTTAAGAGTATACAGCTCACATTTGACCATTTTTTTTATCAACAAAATTTAAAATGGCTTTCAAACACTAATGATAAATTGATTTAACTTTACACATTAAATGTATGTGTGAGCGCTCGATTGCTGTGTGCGAAGCGTCAAATTTGACAGTGCCGCGCTGCCCAGCCTAGGGAGGGACCCTTAAGTAGAAATTTAGAGGTTTATATCTCTAAATTTCTACTTCAGTACAATTTTTAAAGTATCACTAGTTCAGGCGAATACCCTAGCCCGTGTCAGGGTCTGAAATCAGTATCTTACAAATGAGAATAGACAGTAGATAGGCTTTCACCACTCTAACTAATAGGTAGGAACCATACTAATTGTATAAGAAATTAATTAATAGGTACCGAATTAAAAATAGGAAGTAAGAGTATTATTATATGTACAATTTTATTCCAGACAAATGATTACCAGTGAAATAAAATTGTGAATTCAAGTGCAAAACAATACAAAGGACCTAAAAATTACTTTAAAAATGTGGTCTGTCATTTTATTACATCTTGATTAGACAAAGAAAAGATTAAATTATATGTGTTATATTTCTGTATAATAAATGGGGATATTAAGGCAAAGATAAGAAATAATAATGCATATAAATTATCTAGTGATAACTATGTTAATAATTAATAAAACAAAATACAAAATTATGCAAAAATCAAGGACAACAAAACATGTATTTTAAACAAAATGTTACTGATACTTAACAATCTACTGTTATTGTATTATTGAATAGTGTCAAAGTGACACTATTGAGGACTTATTGTCAGTCGTTTTACACATGTAACCTATGGGTCAACTATACACAGAAGGCTCTCAGTGGTCTGTGTGTCCAATACAATAATGCGTTCAGGGTGCTGTTGGGGCTCCTGCGCTTCTGTAGATGTTTGCTGAGGCACACATAGATGGATTCCAGTCCATCCTATGCGGTAGAATAGCTTTGATGATGCGTCACATACAAGAAAGCGCTAACGGTATCCTGACGACATTGGCGGAGAGGGTGGACTGCCCTATATCGAGGCACTGGACAGGGACACATAGTGCCGTTGTGTAGTGTTTCTTTATAAGAGTTTCTTTTTAATGTTTCTATATTTAAATTTTTTTATTGTTTTTGTGTATTTTTATGTATATGGGCATATGCCTGAAATAATTTTTTTATTATTATTATTTTAGATCATACCTTTTTGTCTTGAACATTCCTAAATATTGGTTGAGCCAAACTTTCAACATCACTCTGACTGGCTCCTACAGCTATGGCGGTGTATGACCCTCTTGAAAAAGGCTGTTTCTGCCAACTGGTACTGTAATGATAAATATCTAAAATAATATTATAAATTCAAATGTGTGTTGGTCTGTATTCTATCTTCACAACTAAACCACTAAACCAATTACAATAAAATTATACAACATCCATATTATTATAGGTTTGCCCATGTAGACATTGTTTAAAAACTAGCTTTTGCCCACAGGTAAAAGATAGTTTGTATGTTTATTACTGTTAATATTTGTTTCATACTTTTTTGGTTTAATATTGTATTAAATTAAATATTGGTTATATGTTCAGTAGGCAAACAACAAGTACTTTTTGGATAACAAGTACTAGTGTTTTCTAAACAAGTTTTCAAAAAATATCAAAAAATGTATAGAGGAGCAGTTCACGTTATCACAGAAGATCTCTACATAGTCTTATCATAAGCGCAAACATTTCAGTAAACATCAAGTGAGTCTATGATATTGAAATGGCTATCTAAAAATCATTTAATGGAAAAAATGGTGCATATAGGACTACAGTATATGAAATGAGCAAAATAACTCACCATACACATTTCTGAGGTTCTGGAACAAATGGATCATTTAAAAATTTACGTAATATTTTTGTGCAAGTAGTCGCTACCTCCTCCATAGGCAATGTTTCCATATATTCAGCTTCTTTTCCAGATACCCATCCCAGTAGAAGAGTCTCTGATACCTTACTAAATGAATAAATCTTTTTATACCATGATTGCATCATATTTTCAGGTGTTGATGGAGTCTCCCAAAGCAACATGATTTCAGTTACATCTGGATTCAAAAAAGGTCTCTCATATTCTAGGAATATTTTATCTACAGTACCAAATAGTAACCTTTCAATTGATTCCATTTTATATTGAGGTAATGAAGGTTCAAACAAATTTGTAGCTTGCTCTTTGAGGACACCTAATGGAATTGTACATATCACATAATTGGCAAAAAAACTTTGTCCATTCTCACATATTACTTCTACATGATGTGAATTTTTTTTCTTTAGTTTGTGTGCAGTGTCTTTCAATGATGTGCTCTCTCCTGCATTCACTGTCTTGTCTGAGATACACGATTTAGATATATCTTCTACTACAGTTTGATCAGAATCTTCTGATTCTTCACCTATATCCTCAAGGTCTCTTTTGGAACCATGCTGGTTGGTATCCCAGATAATTTTCTTCACAGAATGGTTTGACAATACATTATCAGGTGACAAGGATTTTGTCATTGGCTCCAAAATGGAGCTGTAACCAGTAGGTATCATAATGTTGCCACCTTGTAACTCTGTGTAACTACCCAACTCCAATAAGTCGATTTCATCCATACTTGTACAACCAGATATACAAGTCTCACGTTTTAACAGGCAGTCGAATATTAAACGCCTTAAATGCTTTTCTTCTGACGTCGGCAAACGCTCAAGGTATATAGTGGCTTCCAGGTTAATGTGTTCTCCAACACTGTGTATGTCAGGAGGCGGCAAGTACTGACATAGAAAATACTCCTCACACCGCCTCAAAAAGCATACGTAAGCTTCATGTATCTCGTGGAGTACTCCAAACGGCACTTGCTTTCCGTCTTCTGTAGCTGCTATAACTTTGTGAGGTTTAGGTATATTTATAATGTTTACAAGATTATTAGCCATAGACAATTCAAAAATTGGATTACCAAGAACTCCGTGTATCCAGTTAGCTCCCAATTCAACATTGTGATTTTTCATTGGTATTGCAATTATTCTACCACCAATACGTTTCCTTGCTTCTAATATTTTAAAGTCGTTCATGCCATTTTTAACAAAATGGTTGGCGGCGGCGAGACCAGCCATACCACCGCCTATAATTAGAACATTGCACTTATTTGTATGACAATTTTTACTAGAATTTAAATTATCGTCACCCATAATAAATAAAAAATATTTTATTTGTCAGTGCGCTTTTGACGCTCAGCTGTGGTTACGACATTGATGTTTTTTTTTGATATATAATTTATTTGGACACTGGCATAGCATTTGGTTCACACAGAGCAAAAACCTAAAACAGTATTGTTTTTATCATGTCTTTGTCCAGTCCCGTCGAAAGAGTCGCTCAGCAAATAATAGAACCAAATAAAAATGCAGCTTTGTTTTTTCCGATTTTCTGAAAAACAGTACCTATGTGTCACATCTTAGAAAAGTAAGTGGGACCACTTCGGAATCTAGCGAAACGTGTCAATTCAAAACTGTGGCAACTATAAAATCTTATAGCTGTAAACACTGAAAATACTCTGAAATATCAATTTGATACTTTCATTATTTAATTTTTTAAACAGACCTTTTTATCGAAATACGAAATATATATACATACGAAATATCTACATTGCCAGTAGATATTTTCGTTGTGACACCGCTTGTTGATGGTCCTTGCCATGATTTTTTCACCTTGTAGTTTTGGTGCGCATATGGTTCATCGAGGTATATAAATATATTTTATTTGTTTCCCTTCTAGTCGTTTTTCATTGATCGTTCGTAAATATTTATGTGTCCATGCGGATATCTCATAATTTTCTACAAATATAGACCTTTCATTTTGTATTTTCTAAATTTAAACCCGTTTATGAGTAAAATTTGTCTTAAGGTTTCAACACAACCTCTGAAATCAATGCCTTTCTTTAATCCGTAGTGTAGGAGCTTGTTTTTTTTATTATATAAAATTCGTTTAATTTATTTCATAGAGCACTATACTATTTCCATTTCTTTATTTTCTCGATGACAGTTCTAATTTGATAGTTGTAGTGTTGTGACCAAATAAGTAATGATATCGATCGCATATTGTTAACGACGGAATGAATAAACGATGTAAAAAGCTAGAGTATGTTAACGACGGAATAAATGACAATGTAAAGGCTAGGGTACTCGTATATGTATAGATAATAGTTTCGCTTATATAGTTGTTTTCTCTTTAGTGTCTTATGAATGTATGAATATCTCTTAATATCGTTATGTTTACACAATGTCTGTTTAATGACCTATATGTCCGTTTTATGATTATTTGTTATGTAATTGATATTAAAATGATCCCTAGTGTGTTTTTTATTACCCTATTAGGATAATTGTTGGTGAATAGGGTAAGTAGGGCATGCTAGGGATAAGTTGTGGGCGCTATGGCGTTCGGGGAACAACTGAGCGCTCCGCCACCTGGCGGACGAATATAATATTTATAGTCCTGAAGCGGGGGGCGGGGTTACGTAAATATGTCACGCAAACCGCGCACCCCGTCCACTCGAAACCGAACGTTATAGCGTCATGATCTTATTAGATCCATCTTAGGTTAAGTTTTATCTAATAAGAATCTTGTAAATATATGAATATGTATAAAATGTGTGTTGTACGAATAAATGATCCCCCGCGGGTAGCGGGAGGGGTACACATGTAGAAAAGTAGTGGGGGAAGCCAAAATAGAATAAAAGACGGACCATTTTGGGCTTCCCGGCATTCCGATCAGCCATTCCGATCAGCCATTCCGATCAGCGGCACCACTCCGAACACTACAAACGGTCAACCAAGTGACTAGGACAAGTAGAACAACAAGTACCTCTGCCCCCTGCCCCGGCTCTGCTGATTATCAAGAAATAAGGCGTTATTATTGTTTCTACTGAACTGTAGAAAAACATCCTATATATACAGTCCACATCCCCCGGCGACCTATAAGGTTGTAGGACAATACTGTCCTCTATCTATTAAGAGATTGTAGTTGACAAAAGTGTCCTCAACACATATATTTATTATATTTTGAACAAAGACAAATACAACAAAAACATTCAAATATATTTTTTCAAGGTGGGAACACTCAATGGCCCACCGCCATTTTGTGTTTGTTTTAATCTGTCACTCGCAACAAGACGGTCGTGCTAGTCACTACATTTCTGTTCGCTGAGTTTTTTCACATTATCCATACGTTACGTTGTGTATTTTGTGTTCCTCCGTGTTGATTGCTGCCCAGCTGTCAAATATCAAAATGCCGAAAGGATCTGTTCTGAAAAGGCAGGCGAGAGAACTGGTGATCAAGGTTCGTAATTACTTTGAAGCAGAGTATCAAAATGGTGGCCCGCTATTACCACTGTCGCAAGTGCGAGAGCGTGTTGCGGCCGCATTAGGAATTAGTGGACCTACTGTTTCAAAAATTACTACCGAAGCTTACGGTACAAGCGGCATGCAGGAAAATAAGCTTCGTACGCCGAAGAAAAAAAGCCAACCACGTCGTGTGACATCGGTTGACAACTTTGACGCTGACGCTATTCGCCGTCATATATGTATATGACTATTACTTGCGCAAAGAAATTCCAACACTTAAAAAACTTGTTGTTTCTTTACGTGAATGTGGTTTGTTCCATGGCCAAAAATCGTCATTAAGCTTGGTTTTGAAAGAAATTGGATTTTGTTATAAAAAATCGGACAAACGTAAAATATTGATGGAGCGTCACGACGTTGCTATGGCTCGCTGCGAATTTTTGAGCGAAGCCAAAAAGATATCAGATTGGTCAAATGTTATTTTCACTGACGAGACGTGGTTAAATGCAAACCACACAGTATCTAAGAACTGGACTGACGACACCGTCGCTTCCACTAGTTCAGTGCCAATAGGAAAAGGTGAACGCCTCATCATATGCCATGCAGGGTCTACGAAAGGATTCATGTCAGATGCTTTACTGGCCTTTAAATCCAAGAAAACAGTGGACTACCACAAAGAAATGAACGCGGAGATTTGCGAAGGATGGTTTAAAGAAATGGTGCAATCTCTGGAAGAACCGTCGATAATTATTATAGACAACGCTACATATCACTCCAGACAAATTGATAAAATGCCGACGCAGGCCAATAAAAAACAAGAGATAATTGACTGGCTCCAACGTCATGGCGAAAATGTGGATAATACTTTATTAAAAGTACAATTAGTGAATATTTTAAAATCGAAAAAAGCCTCCCTAAAAGATATGTTATCGACGAAATAGCTGCCGAATGTGGTCATTGGGTTCTTCGACTTCCGCCGTATCATTGCCAGTACAATGCTATAGAACTAATATGGGCACAAATCAAAGGACACGCCGCTCGAAACAATACCCATCCCCCTTTTACGGCAAACAAGATGTTAGATTTATTAAAAAATGCATGTGCGGAAGTAACTGCCGAAAACTGGGAAAAAATTGTGAGAAGAACCCAAAACATTATAGCGTCGGATTGGGAAATTCATGTGGCATTCGATAATATAGAAGTACAGGAACTTATAATAAATGTTGGGGAGAGCTCATCGAGTGACAGTGACGATTCATCAGATTTTGATTAAAATAAATAAATAAAGATTACCTGTCATTATAATTATTTCCTTTCATTGTCGAGTACCTACCTATACCTACTTATTTTACAACAGCTTCGAAAATTTTAAAGAAGTTGGCATTATCAATCAAGAATTAACACGTGTAACATCTTGTAATGAAATATAATATATTAGTTAATAAATTTGTACAAAAGTATCCGGCAGTAGTTTAGTTTCTTACATTTTGTAAAAAAATATCGGATCTGTTATCGTGTTACGTTTATCGATAGGTCATGTGTGTATCATAGGTCGATAGGATTTTATGTGGAATTATGAAACAAGATGACTGTATTTTCATTACAATAAATGAAAACTAATTTAATAGTAATAAAAACCGCCAGTAATGTAATGATTAAAAAAAAATCGTATGTTCTAGTAGTCGATTTTGATTGTAACATTTCCAAGTTATTATTATAATAAAAACACAGTCGATCGACTAATTACATCCCTAAAATTGCTTTCTGGCTGACGTGACCTTGTTAATGAAATATGACGTCTTGGTGCCTAATTTTTGTTCGGAGTTTTAGGCGTTGACGCTAGAACAAAGTTATATCGACCACTGTGTGTGAGCTGTCATCGAGAAAATAAAGAAATGGAAATAGTATAAAATTAAAAAAAAATACCGATTGACACGTTTCATTACACTCTAGTGTCAAGTTTTCTTAGTAATTTATTAAACAATTTCAATATCTAAAGCGTATCGTAATTCATGTTAATAACCAGTCCTGTCGAAGCAAACAAGTTAGGAATCGCTCAGTAAAGCGATAGTAAGTTTATCATGGGCGTAGCTAAGGGGGGGGCAGGCGAAGTCAGTTGCCTCTCTCTAGATATTCGAAAAAAATTGTATTTGTACCTACAATTCATATTTCTCCCATCCTCTTTCTCATCTTGCCCCCCTGACCCATTGGCTGGCATTGGCTGGCAACGCCTTTGAGGTTTACTAACAGAAGAGGACTTATTGGAACCACACGAAAAAGGCAATCTATGCTTTTATTCAATTATCATAAACATTACGCACAAAAAGTTTAATAAACCATCACTATTAAATCACAAATAGCACAGTTCACAACAATTTTTATATTAATCAAACAAAAACACAACTTCACTTTCGAGTTCCCGCCAAAAATTGCCGATGTTATAATCTATGATGACTGCTTTCAAATTGTGTAGATTGTATAGATTGAACTCCTCCGTCCCCTAATTCTGAACCGTTTTGTATTATAATCGCAAGGAACATGATTAAAATACATTGAACTCTTAGTACGGATACATTGTCATGTTTTAATGTATTAAGAAGAAATATATTAAAATCCTAATCGCCTTTACTAAGTTACTCTAATGTTCAAATATTTTTGAATTGGACCCGTGTATTTGTGTATCATACCTATGTATAGTGCCTGCTTCGAAGAAAGACATATATGTCTATAACTATCTATAGCTATATTATACTCGTGCGGCTCGTTCCTCAACCCTCTTGCCCCTCTCGTCGTCCTTCTTCTAATTTGCAAATCGTAACGTTATCTCTTTCTATCTTTTTGATTTTTAATTAGTGCTATCTCTTTTCAGTGACCTTTGAATATATGCTGGCTGATTGTATATACTTTGTTTACTTCTCAACTTGTGTATCGTGAACGAGTGTTTTTGTTATTGTGGTTGAAAATATTTTCAATTTATGAAGTTTCTGGTTCCAATTATAAATCCTATAGACGATTTACAAATACGACGTGATGATAAAGTAAATTGAAGGATTGTGTTAAGCTTTATTTGTGAAAACTGTTGTTTGCCTCACTGACAATTTCGATATCAAAAGTCATTGTGAATAATCAAGTGCTTACGAATCTTTATTCAGGACTGTGGTTATAATACAGTTATGTAATTGAAGGATGTGAGATCGATTCGGATCAATCATTTGGCATAATTATGCGGTTTTATTTAGTTTTACGAAATAAATAAACATTGGACACGTGGGTTACGCGCTGAATAAATCGATAGATACGTAAGAGGCGTGCGCCAGTCCTATCAACGAGGCGATTTTACGTCAAGGTCACCGTACATAAACACGTGCAATGTCGGATTCTATTTACACACATGACTTTCTTCTAGAACCAGGTGTTGAGATAAAACAGGAGTCGCCCTTTGAAGTGGGCACTATGTCCGCTTCGGTGCCTATTCCACACCGACGGACAGACATTGGAGACTTCAGCACAGATTTGGATTTGTGCTTACAGGACAATTTAGTTGGCTCATTCCACAACGTCCCCACTTTACAGTATAATAAATTTGCTTTTGAGGTAGACAATACCAAAATGGAGAATTTTAAAATGGATGACGACGATATATTCCAAGTAGACAAAGCAGATTTAATATTAGGACCAACTCTTGCCGAGTTGAATGCAAATCCAGATACACTGCTGGATGACCTAAATTTTGACGATCTGCTTTTGCCCGAGGAGAATGGTTATTGTATACAAATAGGTGGGGCTATGAGCGGGTCACGCCGTACGCCCAGTACATTGCAGACAACAAACACATTAGCTGCTGAGAGCCCATGCAGTCCCTATAGTCGTGCTCAACTGGCTTTTTCACCGTCAAGTCAGCACAGCTCTGCATCTTCTAGCTTCGCACAACCCATGAACCAGTTACCAGAATTGCTGCTGCGTATGGATGGGTACAGCGGTGAAATATCTCTGGGTCAGTCTGTTCCAGCATCCAGTGTCCTACCACCAATGCCCAGCAGTGCTAAGACACAACATACTCAACTTTCCTCATCAGCACCCACACACCTCACCATGGAACAGGTATGATCTTATGCCCTAATTTTAGGTTTTTAACTCTATGCACTACCGTATAAACTACAGTAATGATTAAGATTACACAATGTTGTGAAATGGGAGCAAATTTCAGAATTAAATATCCTTAGCTTTCTAGGAAGCTTTCATTTGACACCTATAGTCTGTTCCAATCCAATTTATTCAAATGAATATGTAAACAATTATCAGATGACAATTATTTAATTTAAGGCAATTATTTTATTCCATTATTATATTCTACATATTCCTTTTTGTTTCATGTAATCTATGTAATGTTATGAAATGGGAGCTAATTTCAAAATTAAAATTCTAATTTACAGATCTGCTGGAAGAAATCTCCACAGGAGATAAGCTTGTCTTTTGTACATCTCTTCTTTTTCATCCTTTTTTATTTGTTTCCTGTTATGTATTATGTGTGTACAATAAATTCTTAAATAAATACAATAAAAAGTTTAGCTTTCAACATAGCTTCCATTTGGTACTTATATGAAATTTAATACCAAATTCAAACTAACTTTCCTTTTATTTCATTTGATGAGTATCCATGTATGTATGTATACATAAAATATTTTATAAAAACATTTAATAACTACTGCATATTCTTTTAAAAATTTCAAACTAATAATGGTCTTAGAATTACACTCATATTATAAAAGCATGAAATTCATGAAATTTCTGACAACCTGCGTAAGTGTTACTTGTAAAGGACTATAGCTATAATAATTATAGGTCAGAATATAATTTATCAAAACAAGATTTAGTTTTTTTGGGATATGACAATAGTGAGTTTTCTTTCTATTGTAAATATTTAGATCTGGCAGCGCAGAGAACCCCGTAAGCATCTGTTGTCAACAAGTTCCCTTGCGGAAGCAGGCTCAGTGTCTTCTCTCTCCGGAGGCCTGCTGAGTCCAGGCACCGGGGACTTCTCCCAGGATGAGGAAGACCGGGATATAGAGTCGGATGAGGACAGTGACCGATATGAAGATCTATCTTCAGATGGTAAGAAAACTTCTAAACTTGTACTTCGTACTGTACCTAGTTTATTACTGAGTTTATGAATACCCATTATTGTATTAAGTCATATCAATAATGAATAAAGAGAATAACAGATTAAAAATCTTTATTTACTACTATTATTACTTTGCTTATTACTTATTTACTTGTACTTAAGTTTTAAAATAGAAAATCAAATTTAGCATCACTTACCATATTTAGTAAAAAATAAGTTTATAGCTCTATATTAAGTTTTTGTTTTTTGTATCTATAAATAAATAACTTTCAAAAATTACAATTTTATGATACTCTCTTAATATTATTAGCAGAATTAATTAATGTTTAAAGTGCAATTCCTAAATAAGGAAGTTGTGAAATAAACACTAAAATGTGCTAAGACTATCGGTTTTTAGTGACCATGACATTTGATTTGTAATATCAATATTGTGTAACAATAATAATGAGGTGCTAAATAGTAGGATTTTATTTATTTATATATAAATGTTAGTAATTATTGACATAAGTAACATTTTATAAATGAATGAAAATTGTTGTTGATGGGTATTGTTTCATTATCATGTTTGTTGCCTAACACCAAATACCACAGCTACTCGAGTAAATTTGTACCAGGTCTGGCTTAAAATTAGCACTAAGTGATATTAGCGACGCGTGCGGATGGAGTTGGAAATTAAAGATAATGAGAAATAATTAAATGAGCAACAGAAAATATTGAATGAGCAGCAAATCGGTGGTAGCAAATTTAAAGGTCAGTTGGGTTTAGTTTCTTTCTTAAAGAAATAATAGTCTGGGCAACGCGGGACTCAACTTGCTGACATGGCATTCTTAGTCATTTAAAATTATTTACTTCAGTTATTCAAAAGTAGGTTGTTTTGTTGATCACTGATCAAGATCAGGATGAGCAGCAATGCTCATATAGTATTTTCTTGCTGTTCCTTTAAATAAAAGTCAAAGAAAAATTCACAGAAATAATCATATTTGTTTTATTCTTAATCACTTTTATTCACCCTCATGATTTGAATCTAGCAAATAAAATGATTAACGAGTCTCTACGACTGGACCACCTAAAACGTTTTAATAACGTATTTACACATTAGGGTATTTATTTGCTAATGCCTTAGTATAAATGCCAGATAATATCACTTATTAAAATAATTATTATGACATAACTTATGATGGAACTTTGACATCATATTTTTTTTTAACATCATATAAATAGAATGTACAAAAAACATCCGGCGCTGAATGTTTTAGAGCCCACTAGAATTGTTATAATGACAAGGTCTCCAAACCCTCTATAATTCACAAAAACATTTCAGAATCAAATGAGGAAGGTTCCGAGAGTAAGCAGGCACGACATAACGCCAAAAAGGAAAGGTATTTCTGGCAGTACAATGTTCAGGCCAAAGGTCCCAAAGGTCAGAGGCTCATCTTGAAGAAGAAGTCTGAGGATCCACATGTATTGAACTCTGTCACTGACCCAGTTTTTAGTCCAAGTTGCAGTGTGAGGGGTATCAAACACAGGTAATTAAATGTATATATAAGAAAGAATTGATATAAAATATGGATAAAGGATTCATATCGTTTTACAATCTGCAATAATCTGAAAATTCCTCAGTTAATTAAAGTTTTCCTCCAAATATGATTTTACATGATATACATAGTTATGTGGCATTATGTGAACAGAAGAGTACCTATGGACTTTGGTTAGGATTATACAATGCCACATGTTTTTACGTCACGTGTGTGTCGATAAATAATAACAGGTTCTGAATAATCCTATTATTAGGGCCTTACCTATGAAATTTCCGTTTGTTTACAGTGGCCACTTTGAACCTAATTATCTTGTGTTTGGCTTGGAATTCCAAATTCAAATTAATTTCAATTTAAACCTATTAGAGATCCCACCGCGTGATTTCTACGTCCATCTGTTATTTAATCAAAATCAATTTTTATAGATAATTACGGTTCTGCCGAGTTGCCTATCAAAATATGACCGCAAGTACTTTTAATTAAAATATAATTAATTATTTTTTTCGAACAATTTCGTTCACTTGTTTTGAAGATAAAATATAATCCATTTCAAAGAGAGATATGTAAAGAACTTAAAAAATTTAGGGTTACCGTTTCTCACTTGGCCGTAACCCCTTGTCAGCCAGGTGTAAACAGGTATAACTTTGTTAAATTTATACGTTCATAACGTATCTTAATAAATTATATATCAAATTAAAACTAATTTTTATCTCTACACAATGGGATACGGTTGGTTATGTAAAAGTGCCCGTAAATAGGGGTTGTCAACTGTTAAAGATACATAAGAGCGAGAGAGAGTTAGCGCACCACACCGTCTATCAGACAAGGACGCAGTGTGCCAGCTATCCGTCGTTCTAAAACTATCAGACATGCGTCAATAGGTAAGGTGCTCAACTTAAGACGCAAGCAGTAGGATTGACTTAAAAATACTCATATTTAATAAAAAAAATATTTTACTCCAAAAAAATCATAATTAATAAATAATATTTTCAATTGTATTCAAAATAATATAATGATAACAAAAAAAATATTTCTCTATTAATAATTATCTATAAAAATTGTATTTTGATTAATAACAGATGGACGTAGAAATCACGCGGTGGGATCTTGTACTATATGACATTCTTTTTCAAAAACACTTTTTGCTTAGATATCGGCGACCATGGAAAAGTGTAAAATTCGCGTTATTTTCAAATATGAGTTCCGTCGTGGCAGCAACGCACCACAGATTGCACCCAATATCAACGCAACGAACGCAAAATATCAAAACGAACGCGCGATGCGTTTTTGGTTTGATCGTTTCCGTTTTGGAAATTTCGACCTCAAGAACAAGCCCCGTGGACGACCGGAGACTAAATTCAATAAATAAATTATTTTTTACTTAAAAAATTATTGCACATTATGGTACAAGAGACGAGCTTAATGCCTTAATAAGGCATTCTCTACCAGCTAACCTTTCGGTTGACCAGAGAAATGTATTGGGAGGTGCAATGAGAGGATAAATATATAACTTAAACAACAAACAGAATAAATAATTTACCTATAAATAAATCTAGATGATGAATACTTACAATATTAATATCATACAATGTGCTAACATATACATAATTACATTCCATACACACATATCATATAATATACACATACACAAGCACAAAGTCTGTAATGACGAAAGGTAATATTTTCGGAGCCTCCGTTTTCTTCTTGTTCTTGTAAGTATTCTTGTTCAAAACCTTTCTAATGTCAGTGGGGATCGCGTTCCAAAGTTTGATTGCCTGCGCGGCGAAAGAGTTTGATAGGAACCCGGTATGGTAAGAAGAGGTAAGAAGTCTGCAGAATGAACAAAACGGTCATGAGTACTACCCAGAAAATTAAATATAGATTTCAAATAATATAATTTAGATCTAGGCAACTTGGAACGTATAGAATGCGAAAGAGGGTACAGAGAATTCTCAATTCCCTACGTTTTCTGATAGGAAGCCATTTATGGTGGGAATGATAAAAGGAGATGTGGTCATACTTCGTAAGCCGAAAATGAAGCGAATACAGCTATTGAGCAAACGATCCAATTTGTTAAGAAGATCTTGGTTGATGTTGGAACAACAAGCATCAGCATAATCAATTATGGGTAACACGAGTGTTTGTACCAACAAGGTTTAAATACAAGTTGGGAGGAATAATGACGAATTGAAAGCAATAGTGGAAGCGGATTCATCTCAAACCACGTCTGAGTTAGCAGCAGCCTTCGGCTTAAGTGACAAAACTGTACGTATTGATTTATTTGCGTCAATTCGCGAAAGTGAAGAAGCTCGAAAGTGTGTACTGTATGAGCTTAATGAAAGTCAGCTGCAAACACGCGTCGAAGCTTGCCATTCTTTGCTGAACGGGCACAAAAATGAAGGGATTCTGAATCGTATTGTCACTTGTGATAAGAAGTGGATCTTGTATGATAATCGTAAACGTTCGTCACAATGGTTGAACCCAGGAGACAATGTCCAGAAAGCCAAACAATATCTAAAACGTAATCAGAGTCAAAAGAAGCTCAGGGTGACTGTATGGTGGTCCTGTGCCGTTATTATCCACTACAGCTTCTTGAGATCTGGCACAATAATTAATGCAGAATTGTACTGTGAAGAACTGCAAATGATGATGGACAAGCTCGCTTCAAACAACCGAGTCTGGTCAATCGCTAGTCTACTGCTACTCTGCGATAACGCTCCCCCATACACTGCACGACAGACAGTCTCAAAGCCTCCGGAATCTCGCCGCGACCACGGTTCATGGTCCGTGAACCGAAATATCGGCTACAATAAATCCTGAGTAACCCGGTTACATAACAATTATTACCGGAGCTTCGACTGGAAACTTCGTCACCCACCGTACTCGCCAGACCTTGCCCCTACTGAAATTCATTTTTATTCGGAAGTTGGATAACTTTTTATAGGGGAAAAATTCAACTCCGATGAAGTAGTGAAATACGCCTTCATAGAATTCATCGATTACCGTCCCCAAGAGTTCTATAGCGAAGGCATCAATCTACTGCCATTAAAATGGCAAAAGTGCATTGATAATAAAATAATGGACAGTACTTCGATTAATTAAATACTACATCATACATACTACATTATCAAATCATACAAAAAAAATTGAATTTTTATATAAATATAAAACGGCAATTTTTTTGGGTAAGGACCTAATATTTGAAAAATTCTGGACATTTTTCTTCTATTTTTTAGTTTATGCCATATCCAAAGAATTTGTCTTTGCAGCACTGCTCTAATTGTTTTTTAAATTTTGTTATGATATTGTATACATTGTGTTCAACGGCGCACACCGCTGTTTATACCCGTTTACGCGTCTCGGTTCCGTCTAAAAATCAGCGCTGTATGCTGTTTTTACGGTATACAGCTTGTGCTGAGACGGATACCCTTTCGACACATGGGACCGCGCAGTTTTTATCGCCTTGTTTTAATTTAATTTTTTTTTGTTTGCTAATATGTGTTTTTAATGACTTTTAGAATAAGAAATAATCATGTTACGCGGTCATTTGAGTGTGTGAAATAAAAAATCTGTCTATCTATCTAAAATAGTGATCTTATTACCTTCTAGATACATCACAGTTTTGTTGAATACATGCAAAATATGACTTACATATTTTGCAATATTGTTGGACAATCTTCCTCTAGACTAGACTATCGAAATAGTTTCTTATGGGTAACCAATTAAGCAATATATTATCAACACAAGGTAGTAGATATCCACCTTGTGCTTACATGCCTTTTTAGTTCATGCTATTTCACATTAACACTCAACATTTTTTTTAAAATCTTTCCTTCCTCATCGCTGAAGATGGAAAATAGCTATGTTTTGAAAATAGTAGGTGCTTACCTATGAAATGACCGATTTATATGAGAAACTGATATTTTTTTTATAAAATTATTTATTATGTTAGTCAAAATATAGACCCATATTATCTACACTACATATCATCTACATCTCATGGGCAGTTGATTGATGCCGTAAAAGTCTCGTAGACGGGTCAATAAATTCTTCAAAAGCCTTAATCACAGCTTACTACTAGCTCACAGAAGTACTAGTGTACTTCAGAATCAATTTTTTTTCTTGCAAAAAGTTGTCTAAATTTCTAAAGAAATGGAAATCTGTCGGGGCGAGGACCGTTGAGTATGGTGGGTGAAGGAGAGTCTCCAAGCCCAGCTCTTGAAGTTTTAAAAATGTCGTATGAGAAGTGTTAGGGTGGGCATTGTCATGAAGAAGAAGTGGAGATGAGCGATTGACCAAACTTGATTGCTTTGTTGTCAACTTTTACATGATCGTCTGCAACTCCTTACAGTACACATCTGCATCAATTGTTTGACCGGCTCGAAAGAAACTGTAGTGGACAAAACTGGCTCAGGACCACCAAACTGATACCAGTAGCTTTTTCTTAGTTTCTTGCGTTTTGGACATTGTTGGGCTGCAACTCCTGGATCCAGTCACTGATACGAACGTTTGTGGTGCGGTTATTGTACAGAATCCATTTCTCATCACAAGCCACGATGCAATTCAAAATTCCTTCATTTTTGTGACGTTTCAATAACACAGTGCACAATTAGACGCGTTGTTGTCGCTGACGTTCGTTCAGTTTATACGGTACCCACTTTTGGAGCTTCATTATTTTGCCGATTTGACACAGATGAACCAACATTGTTTTATCACTAACAACAAACGCTGCTGCTAACTCAGCTGTACTTTGAGATGGATCTGCTTCCACTACAGCCTTTAATTCTCGTTATTAACCTTGGTTGTAGGTCGTCCGTGGGGCTCATCTTTAAGATCGAAATTTCCAGAACGGAAGGGTTCAAACCATCATCGCATGGTGCGATCGTTTGTGGTGTTCCCTAGACACTATTGATTTTGTGTGCTGTCTGTCTTGCGTTGGTGCCGCGACGAAACTCTTATTAAAAAATAGCACGAATTTTCAATTTATCCATTTTATTTTAAGACAATCACATGAACAAAATTTAGGTACAGAGAAACCAATGAAATACTGGTTTTAAAATAAGAATATCCTAGCTATTAGATGCATTTTGTTTTATTTTGAAATTCGAATTAGAACAGACGATATCGAAACTCAAAGTGGCCAGTAATAAAATCGGTCATTTCATAGTTAAGCACCTAATAATATTCTCAAAATCATGAGATAAACAATTCATAGCAAGCTTCACCGTGCTGTGCACAATATGTGTATGACAGTTGCCTTTGATTATACCAGGAGCAACTGTTTGCATATTACTTAACAATGAATTTAAATGATTCAATGGTAGATTCAAACATTAGCATTGCAATTATCAGACCCACTTTTTGTTAATTTCATTATCAGCATTAACGTGACAATTGAATTAGCGATTGAAATATAGTATATTTTTCGTACTATATTTTTTCTCAACAGTATTTAGTACAATTGACCAAAATACAGTAAGTTACTATATAATATAGTACGGGTGGCAACCCCAGTTCCATGGTGTAATGTTAAATTTCATTTACAGTGGAAAAGCAAGAAAAGGTGATGGAAATGACTTAACACCAAATCCAAGGAAACTGTATCTTATTGGCAAAGAATTAAACAATTTGGGCAAAGTGATCAATGATATGATACCAGTCAGCGAGTTGCCGTTCAACATCAGGCCAAAAACTAGGAAGGAGAAAAATAAACTCGCTTCAAGGGCTTGCCGATTAAAGAAAAAGGCTCAGCACGAGGCAAACAAACTTAAACTGTACGGTCTACAACAAGAACATAGTGAGTTCTTTTCACCTCATTTAGATATCATAGATATAGTCAGTGTCAGTATTAGGAGAGAAAATAGTGTCAATAAAATAAATAGGTTTTTTTATAGGTGTATGAGTGAAGACTTGCATACAAGCGTGTCCTTGTTGTATGCACAGAATCACAGAAATGTACTAACGTGTTTTAACAGTGGAGTCTATTTATTACCCATTCCAATCAGTGGGGAGTTAAGTGGGATAAGGGAAGTGTCTCATTTCATTATATTTGCTACTCCTCATCCCATCCTAAACTCATCGAGGGGACAATGTAATGGGACAAGAGGTCTCTTTCTATTATGTAATGGGATGCCTTTATATTCTCTCTCTACTTATCCCCTCAAGAAAGAATGTATTGAAATGAAGAAAAGCCCACATCCTCTTACACTTCTTAAACCGCATCCTTCCCAATCTTTTATCCAAATTCACTCTTAATTAAATCTCCAAAGGTAGGCGGCACATCCAAGGGGTATGCCAAGGGGTACGATTTGCTTGACTGTGTGTCGTCAAATAATCGACGAATTGAAGCAGATAGAAACTGTCCACGCGAATATACCCAATGAAAACGAACATATGTGTATTCCTGTTCTTTAGTATTCTTTGACCAGTTGACTGGTGTAGGCCTCCTTCAACATTCTCCACTTATTCCTATTTTTGGCAGTTCGAGTCCAGTTGTTGCCCACCACTTTCTAGATATTGTCCTTCCATCTCACTTGCATATTCATCGCATATTCCATAGGGATATGGGTCTTTTCTTGTCCCATGGCCTCGAGTCTAGAACTTTTCTGCACCACGAGTCAGACTTCCGGGCTACATGTGCCGCCCATTCCCATTTAAGCCTCGCCACCCTTTGCACGTATATGTGTATTTACACAAAGAAACGAATATATACCCCATTATACTCTCTATTTATCCCATCCCCCTCTCCCTCAAGGAAGAACGGAGAGTATATTGAAATAAAGAAAACTACATTCTGTTATTTATCTATTTAAATGGGTCTTAACGCGAATGGTTACCTTATATATTTTACTCGACGTTTCCAATATGATGATGAAATATGTGTGAAAAACGCGGATATCTCAAATATTACATCCTGTTATACTCATTATTACCCATCCTTCATAATCCTTAAAGGCATATTATTTACACATTCTCTTGTACATGTATGTGTATACTCGCAAATATGCACAAACACAAAGAAAGCCTTATCGTATTATGGCCATATTATGGCCACCACGTCTCTATCTACATATTCTCAAAATAATATCTACCGAAGTCCCAATTTTGTAATGAGTGGAAAATGTTTTTTTCAAAAGTATTTTCCGAAGCCTTTTTTAATCATTTTATTTGGAAATTTATTTATAATTCCATATCAAATCTCACAGAATTTTTAAATTTTCTTTCAAATTTCAAAGATTTCAACATTGAATTTTGACTTTCAATCACTTCCACTTCCATTGATGGAAGCGTTGAACCTGAAACATGTCAGGTTTCATGAACAGTCAACTACCATATTTTTTAATGTCAGCCTATAATGTCCCACTGCCTGCAGTGGGACATTATAGGCTGATAATATCGATCAAGTATTTTAAGTCATAACTCTGGAAAAATACCCGTAAATACGCACAGGCGTCCCCACAGACATATAGACAACACAAGTTCGTGAAATTGTATGGAAACGAGTCATGTCACGAGTAAATTCCAATGATGGAAAACCACTTACCGATTAAACGAAACATCTTCTTGACTCGGTTCACCACTTTTGACGAATTTTTGTTATTGATTATAGCACAATTGGACATTTTTGTGTTTTTTAACAGCAACTTGCTACCGACACAGGTCGGACAGACTGAACGAGCAGCATAAGAAGTAGGGGTTAAGCGCTAATTTTGGGCACTAAGCATTCGTTATCTATCCCTCTATATCAGTTGGCGTCCCCTAGTAAATCATAAGGGGGTTTCTGGCCATAATCCACAACATGCTCCAGTACGGATTGGTAAATACACATACCCTATTTTTTTATGCTTATTTATAATTTGCCTTTCAGAACGCCTTCTGAATGGAATAAATCAGATGAAGCAAATCCTGAGCAACAGGGTGACGAATCCACAGAACAATGTTGATTGGTCCGCCCACATCACAAACATCATTAGCACAGCCACAGGTTTGAGACATAATATTATTTCTGACTTTATCTTAGCAAAGTGACCTTAATAAAAAATACGTAATTAATTAATACATAATTATTTTTACTGATATGAATGAACCCTTTATTTACCCTTTGAATTTGGTTAAGATTTTCCATCTTAAACAGGGATCTCCAAACTTCTTGACCTGAGGGCCACACTGACTGTTCCACAAAGTCCCAAGGGCCAAAACCAAAAAACTCTCTCTCCGCAACGTCTAATGGAAATCATTAATTTGCATTTCAGGGATATTTTTAAAGAAAAATATCAAAACCCATCTTTGCTGGAATTTTACAAGTTTTCCACTCACAGTTTGATCAGTTGCATAAATCTCATGGCTTTTTACCACTTTCGCAATTACTTACGGATCTGTGTGAAAAAACATTCCCCGAAATGAAATACACAAAAAAAATCTACAGATTCAAGTTAACTAACTGATGACCATCTTAAGTCGTTTTTGATAATTGACACTAGTAGACTTGATCCACAACTGCAAGCAATTGTCTGTGAAAAATCATAGCTACATACTTAATTAATCTCATTAAAATGTTTACATCATTACACTTTAATACTAGATTATGTATGAGAGCGGTTGTGTTCTTTAGTGAATAATAACATCTGATTATTAGTTTGTTTTATTATAAAATAAAGTTAAGTGTGATCTGCCGGATGCCAGGCATGTCCAGCTCGCGGGCCGTAGTTTGGAGACCCCTGATCTTAAAAATTCGTTGTTTTGATTCTGTTAAATAGAAACATTCTCTAACGTCTGAATATACGAACTTGCATGAGTTTTTTTGTTAGTAAAGTTACAAAGTCAGACTCTTTTAAATTAAATAAATGATCTTTCTGTACGTAAAATATTTTCTTTTCTTTTATGGCATAGGTGGCAGTGAAGCAGACACCTCTTCTGATGGTAAGTGGCTTACCATCGTTTATTAAACATTAAAAATATAGAATTTTTTATTATTATAATCAGCTTCACTTATGTAAATTTTTCATAAAACACACTCGTACCATAAATAAAACCCTTTACAGATATATTAAACAAACCATAATCTATTTATATATTGCACTCTCAGCGGAATAAAGACATAATCCGAAAATAAAACATTTCATTAGGTACAGTACAGAAAACAAAAGTTGGATAGTTTTTTCGAGTTTTTATACGTATATATATATCATTAAAATAAAAAAAATAATCATTATTATTTTCTGTTTAGTTATATTTTTATGCTTATTATTTTCTACACCGTAAGACTGTATATATTAAAAAAAACTTACAAAACGAATTTTTGGCCATAATTTACTCAAATATAGCGATAAAAAATATGAGAAAAATTGGGTATAAATGTAGTTTCAACGGCTCTTTTTAATAATGGTATAATCTAAATTTTGATATAACACGGCTTCATTAAACTGAGGGTGCAATATATAAATAGAAAGTGTGCTGACTGACCGACCGACTCGTCAACGCGAACCGTAACCACTGACGTTAGAAACATGAGGACAGTAGCTTCTTTTAATAACGTAAACGTTCACAAGGAAGGGATTTTTCGAAATTCAACCACAGCACAGGGCTGAAGCGGGATGTCACAGTTCGTATAGAAAAAAATATGATCGTTCTATGAACTCGAAACTTACTATAAACATTCTACAATACAAATAATTAAACACGTGTTTTACATTTTTCAAAATTATGTCAGGGAGCTACAATTCTTCAAATTTTGACAATTAAACGCAAATCCACTCGAGTTACTAAAAGGGAAATTCCCTCAATTAATATTATTATCTGGTTGTGAAATAGCTTGAATAAATTAATGTAATATATAATAAAAAATAGATTTTTTTCCTTATAAACTGTATCTGCTTAGATATAATTGTTTTTCTTACAGAGGTAAAAATAGCTGGCAAGACTTCAGAATTTGTTAACAAAATCCTGAACAATGTGAAAGCTGGACAAAACAATGGTGGACTAAATGACATTTAAAGGTAAAATACAGATATTGAATACAAAACGAAAGGCTGTTCTATGTACCTCCAAAGTTATTTAGAGATGAAGAGTTTTATGTATGTCGTCAAAAGGTTAATTGTCCAAGACAATTTTATTTTTGTATGTACACATGAATTTAGATTTAGTCATTAGAAGCTTTATAAGGCAACTAAGAGGAAAATTGAAATTTCTTAGTCATTCTCGTCTATTATATCATTATTATGCCATAAGATAGGTGTTAGTGTTATATCTTGCTAGTGTTAACAATTGTATAGTTTGAGTACTATTTTGTAGCCAAAACTTGAATTTTAATGCTATTATAATCTGTCTGGCTTAGGGTTATATTATTTTCAATTTTTATACAGTATGCGTGCATAATATTATATCATTAAATGGATAAGTAGTTAAGGCAGTATCGCAAGCAAAGATGCACAATCAGTTTCAAATCATAAAATATTGAATTGAAACCCACCCCTACTATGCGTCCCCGTGACTAGGACATAGTATATCATAGCTATATACCACATCATATAGCATGCTATTGCTACGTTTCATCTATTTATTCTGAGCAACTATATGTAAACGGGGCACTAAAATATAAACATATCCTCTGAAGTTTATTAATTGCAGAATAACATAAAGGCCACGTTCTAAAACGTGTGATAGTGTTGTCAAACCACCGGTAGTTCCACGAACCAAAATCAGCTAAATATTGATAGGCCTAACGTTAGTGTCGATAGCGCAGCCGCTGTTGACGTCCCTTACTATCGGTGTATTGCAGTTCATCAATAATATTACATATTGCGTAATCGATAATATCGATATTCTTACTAATTTTCGATTATCAATAGACTATCGATCGGCAACAGTAGAATTAGTCCTTTGACCGTCTCAATATCGTGCAACCTTTTTTATCTTTATAATACGAAAAGAGATGCAGAATAATTTAGATTGTAAAAGAACGACAAACGAACGTTTTGAAATACAGCCCTAGTATTATTTGTGTGTAAATTAAAATTTATTTACAGCCATAATTGTGAAAATAAGCGCTGTTAGCTCGCCGCTAATGAGCCTTACGACTGCGATAAATGCTCGTGAGTGTTTTAGACGCCAGCATTTAACGTTGAAGGGTTTAATAGTCGCAAGCTTTAAAAAATGAAATATATTGCCCAGAGCGTTTATTGTTCAAGTGTTATATATAATAGTGGTTCGTTAACGTTAGCTGAAAACATGCAGATTTAGTTCCGAGCAGGATTAAACACCTTTGCAAAAGGGCCACCCCTTTGATGTACAAAAGATATAAGACTATGTGTATGGGTGTTCACCTACTAAAGCTAAAAGAGGTACAACAACTCATTGCTATCCTGCGGTATCTGCAGGTCATAGACGTTGACAACGATCTATAAGAAAGGAAGCAATCACAATAGTCGCAGTGATACGAGACTGTATTGACTTGCAGAGCCCCTAATCCTCAAAATAAGAGTGTAGAGTACTCGTTGATACAACATTACCTATGGACCGTAACTCTATAGGCGGTACTCAGAATGATGTAATTATGCATTTGAATAATATATCGTCTCCTTGGGGCAAATATATTTCAGCCTAAAGATACTAGGTGGATCAAATATAAATCGGAATATTTTTTTATTTAATAAAGCGTTCCAGAAATACAAATTAATAAAGCTATTTTTCTACGTAGTCTCCTGATTTGGAAATATGTACATTTTTCCCAGCGTATAAATTGTTTTTTGATGCCACTATCGTAAAAGTGGTTGTGACTCCGACCAATTGCGCACGAACGCTTCGTCCTCAAACCTCTGCCCTCCAAGCGCTTCTTTTAGTGGCCCAAACAAATGATAATCACAAGGTGATAAGTCTGGGCTATAGATGTTCCAAGGTAGTCCAGCCCAAACTCTCAAGTTTTTCTCGGATTTGGATACCCGTAAGGGGCCGCGCGTTATCGTGAAGATGGATGATATTGGAATTGGAAATCACGACTTTTTCGACGATATGCGAGTTTTATTTCCGGTACGTCGTTCGTGAAGAAAATCAATGTGCAACATGCCTAATCGAACAACACTGTTGAGAGAAGCTTTCCAGCTGAGAGTTGAGTTTTCGCTTTGACGGGCGACGTGAGTGGCCTTCGCTTTCGACAGTTTCCCGTCCTCCTAAATTTTTTTATGCCATTCGTACACTCGAGTCTTTTTAAGTGTTGTCCCCAAACTGTTTTTGAGGTATTCTCAGAATATCGGAGGGTTTTACGCCTTCTGCCGTGAGGAATTTTATTATAATACGTTGCGCAACGGACGGCGGCACCTGCTCCTCTGACATTGTGACGCTGACTCAAAACGTGGCGGTGCGGGGCTAGCACGGGGGTTATTGCCGCCTCCACACAACCCTACCTGCACACGTTAAGTCGCGTTCCGATTTATTCATTACATGGCGCGTAAGACAAAGATTCCGGTTTATATTTGATTCACCCTGGTATTTAAAACTATTTCAGCTTTTCCTACTAGTAAAATTGATTTCCTGCTACGATAAACCGTTTATCGATACATAACCGATAATTGAAAAATTTTTTTTATATTCTGTCCTTTATTATCCTTGATTTTCAAGTTTTTCTTCAATTTACAGTATATAATCATTTTTCAATCAAATTATAAAAAAAAACAATAAATAAACATTCGTTGATGGCGTCAAAACTTGTTCTAGTCGCCATACTTTCAGACCATCAATTCTCAAAATCATAATTATAATAATTTATAATCAGTTATGCCACTAAGAGAATGGATATCCTTAAATGTAAAAGATACATCTTAAAAAAATACTTTGTTATTTATTTATTTATTTGCTCTTTTCTGTAAACGATTACAAACGGCGAACTTAATGTCAACCATTGAAATATCTTTAAATTTGATACTTAAGACACATAAAATGTTATATTAATAGCCATCAAGTAACCCATTATATTTTCTCGCTCCAACGAGTTGACGGTCTGTAGTGTCCTGGCATAAAAAAAACTTAATTCCCTATGATTATTTTAATTTTTTTCTGATCAAACTAAATTAAAAAAATATTGTCAGCTGTAGGATACAAGTATTATGTAACCTATACAACATGAGAATTTTTTCTGTATTGTACGCTATAAGTTTCCTGCAACAGATTATGAGTGCTTTAATTCACACTAATATTTTATCAACATTTTTTAACTACATTTACATTAAAGTAACTTTAAATATTATATGTACGATTCATCGTCATTACACGTGTATATACTAGCATATAAATACTATATCGGCTTATTCAACCTCGAGAGTATATTGCATAAGATAAGTAGTAATGACTCAATTCATCCGCTAATTGGCATTTTGAATGCAGCATAATATAAACATTTTATTAAATGGATGTATACAGGGTGTAACCGAAACTTCCGTGAAGTCTGTAAATGATTTCAGATTCCGATAATGTACTTATTTATTGACATGAAAATTAAAAAAAAATCGAATTTTTAAAATTACTATGCACATTTGCTGAATATAAAGTACAAAAAATAATATTTTTACATATAATTAAATAAGTAACGCCACAATGGTCCATACTAGTATTTCCTGTATCGTGGGTCCAGAGCCACATTCACACGAACAAATATTTGCCTTTAACCAAATGAATGTCCGACCGTGAATCGAACTCGGGATGTTTTGCACAGCAATTAGGGTCACTACCAACTGGACTACCAACCAACTAATCGGTTAATGTAAGCACAATCATGAGCTAAAACCAAGATTTCAGGCTTCGGATAAGGTTCAGGTACACCAGTTAGTTTGTATTATTGTGTATGTAGTAAGATCAGGGCCGTCTTTAACCTATTGGAAGCCCTGGGCACTAGGATAATGGGGCCCCTATGACTATGACAGAGGACTATTTTATTAAAACAGCCACAAGGAGTAGATAAGCGGAGAAGCGAAATTCTAGATTTATTCAACTGTTATTTTTATTTCTTTACAATCACATTAAAAGAATAGGTAATTATAATATAATCCGGAAAAGTAACTCTTTTAGCATTCACTATACACGCAGGTTAGTGCTTAAAAATCTATGTTGATTGAAGAGGTACCCTTCCAGCTTTGAGTAAGCAAAATCGGCAATCACTTCTTCAAAGTCTATGTCTTTGAGCACATCACATTCTATGGACATCAGCGACAAACTGGTCAATCTTTCTTGAAGCATTGTACTTCTTAATTAATTTTTTATTCTTTTCAATTTGGAGAAGGAGCGTTCTCCACTGCAGTTACCACCATGCTTAAAAAGATTCTCAATGCAATTTCTACATTTGGAAACGTGTCTTCAATTTTGTTTTCTTTCAAAAGATGATATATTCCTGAAATACTATTAGTTTCTTCATTTTCACTAGACTGGACAATTTTCAAGTATTCTGTTAAATGCAGACATTCCATTTCCAACTCTTGTTCATTAGAATACCAAAAAAGGTAATAAGTAAGTAGGTATTATAGTCAGTAATTATCTGTTATAAATCGTTTGATTTTCGCAAAATAAGTATATTTATCGGTAATATCGGTTATCGGTTGGTGATCTGGCAGGAACTAGGGAGCCCTATCGACCGCGGGGCCCTGGGCACTTGCCCAGAGTGGCCAATGGAAAAGAGGGGCCTGAGTATGATATATAAACAGATTACTGTAAACGTCTGTTTATATAATGACTCGATAAGTCATAGTATTTAAAACAACATTGTATGTATTTTATATTGTAAATTGCCACTGAACGCGTAAAATTAAAGTTAAAAAGTTAACATTTTCTGTAGTCAATGACGCACTGAGTAAACATCTATATATTCGCTTTTTCCCGTTAAGAATTATAAAATAGTTTATTATTAGAGAGTATGAAATACTAGTGTAATGTTTAGCTGTTATCTATAAGAAAATAACGATTTATTGTCATATCTAGATGTAAGATGCTTCTGAAGTATGTATAAAAGTAGGTGTAGAAGAAAGCGGTACAAAACACAAATATATCGCAAATGGAAATTTTAATTGACATAAGGGATATAACCAACACCTTTCAAGGACGAGTAAAATAAGTTTTAATTTTTATAAAAAATCCTCTAACTTTTATTTTACATCTATTGTAACATAAAAGTTACAGAGTTACAGACCTTATTTATAAGTTTTAACCATTGCTGTAACATAGTTACCGAACGACTTTTTATAAAAACAATCGTTTTTAGTTGTTCTCGAAAAGCGGTGGCTTGTTCCTTGCGGCGATTGAAATTTCCTTGAGCTATATGTACCATAATAATACTTTGATTCTCATATTATATCATAAAACATAGTGAGAGTTTATATTGAGTGGACCACCGTTTCCCTCCCACTGGCAACCTGTGATGATAACAATTATTGTACGAAGAAACGCCCATATTGTAAATGATATTATTATCATAATTTAGTAGTTGTTTATTTACTACTGATCTGCGACATGTGTAAGATTCAAAACTTGTTATTCAATTATCATTATCACGTCATATCAGATTTTCATTCAAATCTAATGTGAAAACATGTTTTGCTAACCCATAAAAAACAACTTGCCTTATCATAACATAGCCCACGTTTACATATTTTTAATACCTTTAGTAAGATTAAAAAAACATCTTTTGTTGTATTGATCATCTAAATGAACTAATGTGTCATTCATGAAGCATTTGCCATTTATTTTTCGTTAGGCGTGTACGCGTAATTATTAGCATTAAGAGTGTAGTAGGTATAAGGACTTACTGTTACAATAAGATATCTCATATAGGTAGTTTTATTATCTTTATGGCAATATCATTTTAGAATTGCAATTATTCTTTATGCATCGTTTTTAGAACTAATTAGTGGGTTATAAACTTTTAAATTGTACGTTCTATTTCGTTAATTGTATAGTATTTTTCTGTTTTTTATTACTACTATTGTTTTTATACATACATACTTCCACATTAAATTTGTCGCACGAGTACATGCTTACTAGATAAAATTAAATTTGTGTATGTTTTACTCATGGTCTAAAACTTTTCTTCTTTCGCGTGCTGTTTGAAACTGTTTACATAACAAAGATGGCATGTTACATGACCCATTTAATTGTGAGCAAACAAGCGGTACAAATACTATACAAACGATGTGATCGTATGCATCGTAATTTTGTATGCAAAAAATGCGTTACGCCAATGGCCAATATCTTGGTGTGTGACAAGGCCTATATTGTGAATACATTTACTATTCACAATGTGAAGAATACGTGTACCTAAACAATTTCTTTCGCAAATAAACAATTGCCAGACATAATTGTCTAGAGTTGAGTGCGAAGTGTCTATGTATCTCTGGCTAGGATCATACCCTTTTACTCGGACAGTTGAAGGGTGTTGACCTTGACCTCGGCTCACACGCTAACGCGATATTTTATCGGCGCGGATGTACGTCACACAACACTGCGCAACCCCTACCCGTTTGTCGCGTCAAAATAGAGGGTACATGCGGCCCGTCTCCCTGGGGATTAAAAACATCGTGTCCTTGATTTTTCTCACTGAGTAGTGCGAATGAATTTTATTCGTATGCCAATTTTCGTTACAAGAATATAATTAATGTGCTAATATTAATCTGAAATTAATATAAGCAAATGTAAAGAATGCACCAAATCTCTACTGCTACTAAATTATTGGAAATTATAGCATAGTTTGTTTAGATTACACACTGAAAAAGTTATTATTTTTGTACAGTGCTCCAAGCATCTTGACATGAATCTTTGAAAATTTACACACATTATTTATTTAATAAAAAGCTTGATCCTGTTATTGAATGTGCAAGTATAAATTAATATACATATACATTATGTATATTATAATTTCCTTATAAAGGAAGTAAAAAAAATTGGTAGTTTTTAAACGTTTGCAACATTTATAATTGTTTTGATATGTACAACAATTTGAAACATTTTTACAATATAAATAATGTTTTTGGTATTAATAAAACAAACCAAACTTAAAACTGGTCTGCGATTCAATAGGCTGTGCTAATTTGTATAAATTCATTTAAGATTCTTATTTTATGTTATCTTAATGTATTTACATATTTTAAATCATTGTGTTATGTGTATTGATGTTGAATAAACAGTTAAGGGAACAAAGGTGTTTTTCATTTTAAATGAAGAAAACTGACAATATGTATTAAATGTATACTTTATTTAACTCAAATATACAAATTAGAGTTCAATACTGTATTTGGCCTTAATTTAACATCGTGCAGGATATGAAGCTTTTGCAGTAATATTTGTACCTCTTCAATTTGACATTCCTCTGGATGCTCAATGTAGCATAACACTGCTGTAGCTGATTTCTCTAGGTGCTCTCTCAAGCAGACAACTGGAATTTAGGAACAGATGTTCACATTAAATTCACTCATTTTTACATGTGTGATGTAATTTATATAAGACTCATTTTACATTTGTATAGTAACTGTGTAAGATGCAAAACTAAAGGCGTCCGTCCACCTGGTCTTGATAACTAATGATAAGTGGTGTTCAAAATAGGTAATGCCATTCTACTGGTAAATAATCCAGGATTTTTAGGATTTCCAAGGAAACACTAATTTTAATTGTGGAAAGATTGGCAATAATGCAGGATTTCCAAGGAACCAATCATTTTAAATATGGAAAGATTGGCAATTATGATATAAAAAAATGTTAAAAAAAAACCACACCTATTTGTGATAGTATTTATATGCAAAATATATTAATTTATATTTTTAATTAAAATTTAATTATCTGTCATTTTTTGTATATATCGATTTTTTACTTCACTGCCATCAATATAATTTTAGTAATTGTTTATCAACTAAGGATATAAATCACCTATATATCTACTGCTGCAGATAGGGCTCTCCAAAGGGTTTCCTTGAGTAAGTATTGATTTTTATTAAAATCTATGACAACATCAAATAAATAATTTAATGGCATGTATCCAATATTACTCGATATATAATTTGGTGCTATAAATTGATATGCATACATACCTCCAGCAGACACTCCAGATATTATATTAGGTTGTTCTAATTTCGGGAATTTAATACCTAATAATTTTGATGGGTTTGTTGTGGAAATTATTCTGATTATACAATCTTGTGTTGAGATTGCAGTCGCATAGTACTCCGGCAATGGTTTCGTTTGAATTGCTATTAAATTTGTACTAACGGTGAGATAGGGCTTTAACAGCTCCACTATTTCACTACTTTGGACCAAATTGTAATCTTTTATAGTACATATATATTTATCTTCAGTTTTATATAAATGCAAGTTCACTTCTGGAATCGAATTTACAACTTCTAGGTTATAATGAGTTTGCGTTTTTACACAATGACATAGATAATTGCCTTCAAATATATAAAAAAACGCAATTTCGTTCGGGCTCTTTAGGTCTTTGCTCCAGCTTAATCTGAAATAATATAAAAGAGCAGTTTTTGATTAAAAGATTAGGACAGAATAAGAAAATGATTACATATTCGAAATAACGTATTACTTTGGAGTTTCATTTTGTTCCGGAATAATTTCATCCCAGTCTTCCCATGCAGTGCGTGTAATGGGTTCAACAATTTCACCAAAAGATGACATATTTCTGGCCTGCCAACTATTGATGTTTGTTTTTCAAATAACTTTTTTGTTGGTAGGTTTCGGTATGTACTTACTTTTTAATTAAATTGTACCTACCTATTTGTTTGACATTGTTACTAAGATATTTTGCTTTTTTTATGTCGCATTAGCACAATAGTACATTGTGCCAGTGTCTTATTTTTTTTCTATAAGTCTTCCGTTCGGCCAGTCCTCCCAATTTTCGCATATTTTGGAATAAAGATAGAAAAATTAGAAGTCCTTTATCGATAGAATCAGTTCCTTTTAAATTAGACTAGAAATGAAACTATATCTTATAAGCTAAAACATATAGAATCTGTATCAGTTTTAGACAGTAGCATTGTTTTTAAGATCAAAAACTTGACATTGGCAGAATGTAGGTACTAGGTAATTGCACCGTTGCCGTATATGAAGAAAAAAGTAGTAGTAGTTTCCAGGTCAACAAATTGAATAAAAAATGATTCAATGGTACAATGACTGTCATGTCATGTTATTAACAGTGATATTTTTCGTCGATTTCTTCGTATCATTAAATAATTAATAGTTTAAGTTTAAGGGAATTTAAATCATGCTTAAGGTGTGTTTACTAGTTGAGGAAGTATTTAATCCCTCTTGGGCTGCAAGTTCTATACTTTGTGCATTGTTTCAGGATAAAGGACAAGTCACTTTTGAGGATAAATGGCCTTCTATGCGCCCCATAGTTTTAAAACTTCTAAAACAAGAGCCGGTGACACAGATCGAATGGCAAGACCTTTTCGGCGCTGTGCATTCAGTTTGCCTGTGGGATGAGAGAGGCTCCTACAAGCTAAGGGATGCACTTCAACAAGACATAACGATGTACATCAAACAAGCACAAGCTCGCGTCCTCGCCCAACGAGAAGATCAATCGCTTTTGAAAGCTTATATAGCAGAATGGGGCAAATTTTTCACACAGTGTAACTATTTACCCACACCTTTTCGACAATTGGAGAGCACAATAAACAGTATATGCAAAGTATCTTCTGCAACCGCCACCACTTCACAAAAAAAAAATAATAACAACAACATTGAGGAGAGCTTGGTGCGTAAACTGATGTTAGATTCATGGAACCAAAGCATTTTCATGGATATTAAGCAGAGACTGCAGGACTCTGCTATGAAGCTAGTACAAGCTGAACGTAATGGGGAATTATTTGATTCACAGCTTGTTATCGGAGTTAGGGAGTCATACGGTAAGTGAATTCTGAATCCAGAGATAGTGCATTCATAACATTTATAGATATACAAGTAATTGCATATTGAACATATAATCATTAGTAGTCACTAAAATGTGTGGTTATTGCTCTTTGAGAATCTAAATCATGCTGTATTACTTTCATGTTATTAATGTTGTACCTGACTGAGGACTGTAGGAGAAAGGGAAAAGCTGGAATATTCCTTAGAACAGGGATGGTGAACCTTTATTGATCTATGTGCCATTTTCACTAAAGAAATGTTTAATAAGGCCATGATGTGTAGTCAAACAATCTTGACTTAGTGATTAATGTTGAATGTCAGGGAATACCAGGTACCTTCCCCTCCTGCTTCTTGCGGAAGGGTTACATATTAATATTAATAACACTCCACACACTGACCTCCCCAATCCCCCTTGCTGTGCATCCCCTGTCCCAGCCAAAAATGGCTTCTTTTAGTAGCGAAGTGCTAGAGTGTCACTGCTCAAGACTTCCCATCTGGAAGTCTACAAAGCACTAATTGAAGCCATAACTCCCGCTCCGGTAGAACTTGTGGTTCACACCCAGAGCCCTGCCTCACCCGACCCCATCTCCCAGGAGGAAACTTGTTACCCCTGGGTCCCCCAGGAGGACATGAACTTTGTGCAACCCTCCTCCGATTCCTCTTCTGAATTAGGAGAGTTCTGACAATGGGTTCACCATTGTCGGCTCCTAGAGGAAGAGGAGTAAAAAGTCCTCGCCCACCCCCCCTGCCCCATCAAAGTCCGCTAAGCGCGACCAAAATGCCCAACTTGGCCAGACCCCACAGCCCAACCTGGTCGTTCTATCCCTAGCGCCCCCCACAAGCCTCCTCCCCAGTCTTTGTTCAGGAAAAAGCCCGCTAGAGCAACGTGGAGCTAGTGAACTGCCAAGCCTCACCACAAACATGTCATGACCTGACACCATCATAAAGCCGTGCAAACTTCGTCCTAATTTCGGCTTCAGCACATGTTTTAACCGAATATTCGGCCGAACTTGACATTCGGCAGAATCGACAATAATTTTATAATTATTTAACCACAATGTCAAAATGTAAATAGTACCTATATCCAGCATCACGTGAAGTCTACCACAAAAAACAATCTACTTTTCTCAATCAGTTATCGTAACCAGTCCTTTTCAGTATCTACTGCTGGACATGCTCATTGTCTTCTGCACTAATCCCTAGCGCCTTAAAACACCATGAGCAAATCAAAACTCTAAAGTGAATCTTATAAATGAGTTTATGTTATTCATCATTTAAAATAATCCCTCACCTTAGTTTGAATTTTTTTGCTGTATCTCAGATAGCAATATTGATTTTGCCTGTATGTTTTGTGTAGTGTGAAGGCTCAGAAGTGTCCTCGGAAACATGTTTTTCATACTCTTCGACAGGCTCTTCTGGCGGTGAAAATCATTGACCGCGTAATTGGTTCTTAATTTTTGGAAACAAGAAGTCACAAGGTGCCAAGTCGGGACTGTATGGAGGATGGCTCATGAGTTCTACGTTTTTCGCCTTCAATATGTTGTTTGTCTGTTTGGCCGTGTGAGAACTGGCATTGTACTGGTGTAAGATTATGTGGCATTTAATGGTTGTTTTTACGGAGTTCGTCAATAACTTCCGGCAAGCAAATGGTCGTGTACCAATTGGCATTCACGGTACGACGATTCTCCAAAGCAACAGTAGCCACGTGTCCAGTTTTTCTAAAAAAAAGCGATCATCTGCTTCGCGGTAGTTTGCACACGCGCCACTGGTCGGGATCGACTCATCTTGAAAGACCCAAATGGTCGATTGCTGCTTTGTTTCGAGGTCGTAACTGTAAATCTATGTTTCGTCACTTGTTAATTTGACACCCCTTCGTTGAATCTGGTAAGCATGGCATTGCACCAAGTGACGCGTTCCGTTTTTGAGCCTCAGTCAAATTGTATGGGATCCACCGCGAGCACAGGTTTTGTACAGCCAAATGTTTGGATGCCCGAATCTCATGGTAGGTCACATGTAGGTAGGTCTGTTATGGCGCACAGCATCCACACCATCGATGTTTTTGTTGTTGACAGCGGTGGACGGGCGATTTCGAAATTCGCAACTGAGATTGACACGATCGCGCTTGAATTCTGAAAAACAGCTATAAATTGTTGTCTTGTTTGGTGCTTCATCACCAAAAGCAGTTTGAAGTCGAGTGAGGCTCTGCTAAGCTGTTAAATTACACTTTAAATCGTAGAAAATGATACAGCGAAAATTTTCACTAGTTAAATCCATCATAATACAGACACAATTTTTAAAATGAGAAACAAATGACTGTTAGATGAAACAATCTTTATTTTATAGCCAAAGAGTTCCATTTTCAAATATTGTAATTACATACTTTCTAAATATTGTTTATGTTAGTGGCCAGTTCCAGAAATTCTGTGTGACCTATGTACCTAATTACTTTTTAAATTAAATGAGGATGGTTAAATAAGTAAATACTTATCAATAAAACCGAATGCTTATTGCAAAAATGTGTATGTGTACTTGTGCAAAGAATTTTAAACATTGTGTAACATTGTTTTTGAAATATTTCTTTTGTTTACAGTAAACTTGTGCTCAAACTCACATGATAAGCTTCAAATATATAGAGAAAACTTTGAGGCCGCTTATATGCAAGCAACGGAAGAATTCTATAAACTTAAAGCCAGTGAGCATTTGGCTGCTAATGGTGTTCAATCTTATATGAGATATGCTGATCAGCGCCTGAACGAAGAGGAAGCTCGAGCACACAGGTATTTAGAGCCAGGCAGTGGCAGTGTTGCCGCTCTCACACAATGCTGTGAGAGAGTGCTAATTGGGGAACATCTACCAACATTACTAGCAGAGAGTGCACCTTTAATTAAGGCAGGGGAGACAGAAAAATTGCAACTCATGTTCCGTCTCTTAGATAGAGTTCCTGATGGGATCACACCTATTTTAAGAGACTTAGAAGCTCACATAGTATCAGCTGGTTTGGCAGATATGGTAGCTTCAGCTGATATCATAACCACAGACTCGGAAAAATATGTGGAGCGTCTATTAGATCTCTTCAAAAGGTTCAGTACACTAGTCAAAGATGCTTATCTAGATGATCCTAGGTTTTTGACAGCCAGGGACAAGGCATACAAGTGTGTTGTTAATGATACAACAGTGTTTAAATTGGAACTTCCATCTTCTGCGCTTACTCGTGGTAGCAAAGGTACGGCCCCAGAGAGTAAATGTCCTGAACTTCTAGCAAATTACTGTGATATGTTGCTTAGAAAAACTCCACTGAGTAAACGCTTAACGACTGAACAAATAGAAGCTAGACTTAAAGATGTGCTTCTAGTGCTAAAATACATTGAAAACAAAGATGTTTTCATGCGGTATCATAAAGCACATTTAACAAGGCGATTGATACTAGATTCAAGTGCTGATTCAGAAAAAGAAGAGGACATGGTAGAATGGCTTCGTGAAGTAGGAATGCCTGCTGATTATGTGAACAAGCTTGCTCGTATGTTTCAAGACATTAAAGTCAGTGAAGATCTCAATACTCAATTTAGGGCGGAAACTACACGACATGATGCTATCAACATAAAAATACTCAATGCTGGAGCATGGGCTCGGGGCTCCGAAAGAGTGACAGTAAGTCTCCCTTTAGAACTAGAGGATTATATTCCTGAAGTAGAGGAATTTTACAAGAAGAAACACTCTGGACGCAAATTACAATGGTATCATCATATGAGCAATGGCACAATCACATTTGCCAATTCTGTCGGTAGATTCGATCTTGACGTTACCACTTTCCAAATGGCAGTTTTATTTGCTTGGAACCAGAGACCAATGGAGAAAATTAGCTATGAAAATTTAAGACTTGCAACTGAACTGCCTGATCCAGAGTTAAGACGAACCCTTTGGTCGTTAGTGGCGTTCCCTAAACTTAAAAGACAGTTATTATGTTATGAACCAATTGTTCAGAATCCTAAGGATTTCTCTGAAAATACTACCTTCTGGGTAAACCAAGAATTTGCTCTTATCAAAACTGGTAAACCACAAAGACGGGGTAAAATTAACTTGATTGGTAGACTTCAGTTGAGCACCGAACGATCTCAGATAGAAGATAACCACTCCATTGTACAACTACGAATCCTGAGAACTCAAGAAGCTATCATCAAAATATTAAAGATGAGGAAGCGCATCTCCAACACAGCACTCCAGGTAATTGTTTTTTATTTTGTTAATACACTTCCGGACACCTGAATCAAGTCACCCTGCATTTACAGTTTTGATGGCCTGAAGCTTAAAAATAAATGTGCGGTCAGGGGTCCGTCAGGAACGAAGGTCCTCACGCATTTTTTTTTAAACTCCGAATATATTTCGAAATAAAATCTGTATAGGTCATGTATTTTTTTTATTTTGTATCATATTTTCAATGCAAATAATTTAAAATAAGGAATAAAAAATAAAATTAGGTTATACAACTGGCCACGCACTAGTATGCACTGTTATTCTGCTTGAGTCTCGCTCTCGATACTCGCACGCACACACACAGAGAGAAAGACGTATGGAGGGGGTAAAAATCTTACGTGACGTTACATTTTCTCTCGAATCACGCCTACCGCAAGCCGCGTAAAGGAACTTCGTTCCAAAAATGTTTGATCGATCAAAAAGTTTTTATGCAATTTTGAAGCTGGCATACTAACCATCATTTCACTATGTCGTAGTTCTAAATTTAAATTCAGAGTAGGTACTGAAAAAATTGAGTTTAAGTGTAACAAGTCCCGTTTCCGCCTTTCTCATGGGGAAGACTTGGATTTCCGAAGAAACCAATGGTTTACTTAAAAAGATCGTTTATTCAGTAACTTGTATTGCCTTCAAGAGCGTTTACGACGGCCGTTATACGGTTTGGCATGGAATCAATCAACGTCACTATGACGTGTTGTAGAATGTTCTCTTATTTTTCCTCGATGGTAGTTTTCACTCCTGCAACTCCTGACCAAATTAAATTATGCCGATGTTGTGTATGATCTCCGACTCATATTCAGGACTCGAAGGCTAATTCAACGCGTACAGAACGCATGCGCAAGGTTTTGTTTCTCGATCCTGCCACGACATCACGTCACACCTTTAAATTAAATCCTCACTTTAATTCCTTGAATATGAGGTCTAGAAGAAAGTTGCATCTGGCTTGTCTCCTATTTGGCGT
Source organism: Sesia apiformis (assembly GCA_914767545.1). NCBI lineage: Eukaryota > Metazoa > Arthropoda > Insecta > Lepidoptera > Sesiidae > Sesia > Sesia apiformis. The sequence goes on from OU611958.1 coordinate 9,007,915, forward strand.
CGTTAAATATAAACAACCCAGTTATCTCTTAAACAAGTTGACGTGGTTTGGGGAAGTGCCAAACGAACCATTCGTCTCTCTACACCACCACTTTGTGTTCCGCGAAACAGTTCAGCTGCATTCAGAGGAAGTTTCAAATATACCGCGACCAAGTGTTGGAACAATATTCCCCCACCTATTAGACAGTCGATTAGTTTAAATTGCTTCAGAGTTAAATTCAAAGCTTTTCTCATCGACGTTCAAAAAAAAAATTAAAAATTATAAAACTGGTAACTATTCCATTAAGCCTTGATGTTGCCGAACCACTGCGGTAATGGTTGTACTGCAACTAATATTTGACTATTTGAGGTATTATACTATATTGTAGCATAAAAGTAAATGTATTTGTCTATCTCTATATATTATGTATATCTATACATATATATGTGTTTGTCTTCTCCATTTTAAATATTGTAATGTAATATGCACATATTTGATCACTTACTCTCATAATTTACATTATATTTATCTACACACACACCCTATAGGCCGAAGAATTGTTATCAACGGCGCACACCGCTGTTTGCACCCGTTCACGCGTCTTGGTTCCGTCTGAAAATCAGTGCTGTATGCTGTTTTTACGGTATACAGCTTGTGCTGAGACGGATACCCTTTCGACACACATGGACGCGCAGTTTTTATCGCCTTGTTTTAATTTTTTGTTTGCTAACATGTCTTAATGACTTTAGAATAAGAAAAATCTTGTTACGCGATCACTTGTGTGTGTGAAATAAAAAATCTATCTATCTACGTACGTGTTTCGGTAGTGAGTGAGATATTCCCATCCCGTTTTATCCCTCCCCATTTTCCGAATCCATTCCTTAGTCTGCAAAGGTAGGCAGCGCATCCGGGGGCGGGCCAACGTTTGTCATTCTGGACTGATGTTGGCATGTACCGCGGATGTCTATGGATGACAGTATCCACTTACCATCAGGTGGACTGTATGTTCGTCTGCCGCCTTTTTTCGATAAAAATAATGCTAAATTTACGTTAACGTGGGCGAAGTCATGGGCGATCTCTAGTGTTGTAAGTGTTTCTCACATTTTCCAATCGATTAAAAATGTTTTATATACATAATATGTAGATATCTGCATACAACCACTCCCTTTATCAACTATCAATTGATACCGCTACTGCTTCGTATAGCCATTGGGTTATGTATGACAAAGGCGGCAGTATACTCGTAGTAACGGTTTATGTGAAATAAGTCTAAGGAAAAGACTCCAGAATTGACAGAGTAGAGTCTCAGGCAAAATATGTTCATTTTGATAAAATATGTATTTTATTTGCAGAGTGAACTTGTTGAAATACTGAAGAATATGTTTTTACCATCGAAAAAGATGATAAAGGAGCAGTTAGAGTGGCTCATCGAGTACAAATACATGCGTCGGGACGACGAAGATATCAACACTTTTATATACATGGCCTAATGCTCTCTCCGGAATCTTGTAAACATAAAAGTAAATAAACTTTATCTAGTAATCAATTTATGACTTTATTATTTTGTGCTAGCGTGACTCTTCCATATTATGGTCCGATAATAATAATATATTAAATATTGGGATAAATTAATATATTATAATATATGTTGAGGCATGGGCTTTTAATTGGTGCACAACACCTAAAAATGGTGATCCGACGTAATCGCCCGATGTATCGCTCATCGTGATAGTCCGGCGCCATCGGCAGAATCGAAGCTTTCTGCTTGCTCATTATGCTCCCATGCGGCCGTGACGGGCCTGCTTGCCCCTGATATTATTGCTCTGTTCGCGCTGTCATCTCGTTTACCATCCAGCGTGCAGATTGTCGGCACTGCATGTGCTCACCGCACGTCGTGCCTGCGCATAAAGTGTGGCCTCATTGGGCGGACACAGTTCCATCCGCCTATCATCGCACATCAGATTATAGTGCAGTTCGATATATTTTAGAATTATTTTGCTTGTTTGTATTGCTTTTTTATTTTTTTGCTGTTACTGTTTTTTTTTTTACTTTTATTTCTGAAACGGTCATTACTTTTTTTAATTTTTTCGGCTACGGGGTAATATTAAAATAAATAAAGTTAATAATTAAATAAAATAAATAAATGAATTAAAATATGCAATTTAAAATAAATTTCGTCAACGTCAATTTCAAGTGAAATGGATATTACCAAGGAATTTCATTATTAGGAATTATTAGGGTCTTACCTGTGAAATTGCCATATAATTTCCATGCCATTGCTATGCCATGTGTATATAGATTTTTTTTTAATTATTTTTTATTTTTAATAAATGAAATGATCGAAGTCTGTTTAGTTCTATCGCCCATACATGTTGCGGCCATCCGCGTTTCATCCGGCCATTCGCCCTTTCCCACGCTTTTCCGCTGCGTTATTGTTCTGTCGAGAAAAGAAAAGTAAAATTACAATATATATATATCATAGAAAATATTCATTTCATCCCCCTATCTCGGAAAGAGTATTTTTGCTCTTCGATATCTGAGTGCAAAAGCCGTTTTTATCCGCTAGAGGATAAAGTAAATTGAATTTAGAACATCGTGTGCACTAAGTTTGTGAATTCAAAACATCATTAAACCTATTTACTTCTACCTCCATGGTGCCGAATTTATCATACAACCTTTTTTAATTTGTTAAAAACTCAGACTCGGAACCTTCTTGGTGTACTTTTTTTTTAATTTGCTTTGCGCGCGCCATTTTCTTTCCGAGATAGGGGGATGAAAAGTTACGTGTTGCACTCGAGTGCAAAGATTTTTCACCTCGTGCTCTTTTGATTCCCTCGCTAACGCTCAGGATCCTAATTTTTGAATCACTCGCTGCGCTCGTGATTCAATCTAACAAATTCAGCGTCAAGTCTGAAAAATTTCAGACTGTAATAGCACAGAAAATTTAAGAAATAAAAATAGGTTCTCATTACTAAAATAGTTTTTATACTTGAATTCAGTCATAAAACAATAAAATCGTAACAGAGCCCGTGTCTGTACATTAAATATTTTTTGACCGTAAAATCTAGAGTACATCCGCAGGTTGTCCACCTCGCAAGAACCGCCTGTTCCATCTATCCTTACCGGTCAATCCCCATTGGTAGGGAAGAATGAATTTTTTTCTACGCTTTCATACCAGTAGGGATATATGGTAATTCTATCTCCACTTATCCCTACTATGTAAATGTACTAGTAAGGATAAAAGAGTTGTTTAAAAATGTTTTATTGCAAAAAATAAGAAAATGGAGTGAACTAAATACAGTTCCGTAAGTCACTCGATTCACTAATAACTGATCCACTCGATGAAATTATTATGAATGATTTGCTAATTATGAAAACAAAAAACATACTTTTTCCTGGATTGGATTTCCTTTCCTACTATCATCTATTACCGGACTGTCGAAAAATACGTCTAATAGATGGCGGTACCGGTATATCTAGCCCTGCTTCAATTGGCCAGGTTGATCAGATCAGCTAAGATCCTTGGCAGCGACAGACTCGCCATTTCTCCGGATATAAAATGAATTTCCAGATATTACGCAGCCTCTTGGTTTGCCACTGATCGTGAAGCACTCAACTGTCCAACACATACGTGACGACGGAAGGTCCTTTTTTTATAGAATGGATGGCAGACGAGGGTCGGGCCACATGATGATAAGTGATCATCGCCGCCCATAGACATCTGCAACACCAGTGGGGGCTTGTGGGTGCGCTGCCGACCTTGCAGTAATCTGTTCACAGCTCTTTTGAAGAGCCCCATATCGTAGGTAGCGTAGCGGAAATACCTCAGCGGGGAGTTCATTCCATAACTTTGCCTCCGGTATTTTGCCGTCCTTTACGGCGTAGCAAGGAAAGAGTTTGACAACATGATGGGACAGCGAGAAAGTCCGTGGTCTTCCCCCCTTCGTATGACACGGAAGGGTGAGACTGGCTGGCGTCCTTGTGGAGGCTATCGTGTCCTAAATACCAGAACCGTTCCGGACTGGTATCCCTTGCGACATATTACCGATTTCTCGCAAGCAATCTCTGGGTGTACGGTCAATAGCAGTACCAACAGATACCCGTTTGGGAGGAAGATCTTTGCTAAACTGCAATAACAACGCCTTTTCGAATTCCTCTTTATGACTTTTGGTCTACGTAATGCTGGACAAACCTTCCAGCGTTTCATGGATGAAGTCGTGAAAGAGCTCGACTTCTGTTTCCCTTACGCGGACGACGTACTGGTACTTTTTTCTCGCGACGATGAACATGCCAAGCATCTTTCGCATCATTTTCCAGCATTTTTCAGAGTACGGGTGCATGGTGAAGTGTTTTTGGTGCTAAGGAAGTGAATTTTCTTGGCTACAATATATTCGAAATATTTATATTAAGTAAGAAAATATTAAAAACGGAAATCATAAAAAAGCATCAAAATAATTATAATATCTCCTAAAATCCATTTCACCACAAATATTTTGAAGCTCATTTTAAATACACATACACACCCTCACACTGGTGCACACACAACGCACAACACACAAACAGACACACCAATGCAAACAAATCATCGTGTAATATTAATAAAAAAAAACACCCATTACTCGCCCACAATCTATTAAATACTGTATATATCTAATATCAGTGTAATCTGTATTTGGCCATTAGCTAGCAACATATTTGTTAAATAAGTTACATAAAGGCTGTAGATTACATAAATAAATAAATACAAAGACCCCACACGCCTTCCCCCGAAAAGGATCGAAGTGCTGCGAAATTTGTCCTTGCCCAAAACAGTACAAGGCCTGCGAAGGTTCTTGTACATGATAAATTTTTATCGCCGACTTTTACCCAAGGCAGCTGAACTCCAGGTTCCTTTAATAAACGACTTAGCGTCATCCAAACTCAAAGGTGCCAAACTTATGCTCTGAACACCAGAGCTGGAGCTCGCATTTGAGAAATGCAGGCGGGTCTGCTGACTTCGTGGACACATTGTCCTTGTCTGCAATTAAGTTAAAAGTCTTAAAACTGTAGTAATATTTTTTCATAAATAATTGTATTTATATTTAATTTTTGTTAGGTTAGAATAACAAACTTACTCAATAAACTCTGAACAGGTTCTTTACCTTTTGCAAGAGCTCTGCAAAATAATATCTCGTCTACTCATATCGAAAAAACACCAATACATGAAAATATTAATTTTATTTAGCTATGTTTAGGTGTAATCACAACGTAATACCTAACACAGTATTACCAACGCTGCACGGCACGGTCACTACGTTACTGACATATTATTCAAATGACTTGCCAGTCACCGCGCGAACTGTGTTCAAATTTCAGCTTTATCTCCATACGTTTTGTGTTCAAAGTGGTATACGAGAATAGCCATGAAGTTAGCTGTAATTCGAGTGAATAAATCGTTCATGGTTCAGAATAAGAAGATAGTCAAAATTCTATGTTCAATCAAAGACGAACATTTTAAGAGAATGTATGTGTCCTTTGTTCCCACGTCTCTCTGAAACGGCTGGACCGATTTTGAAGCGCTTTTTTGTAATTACAGTAGTGCTTTCATATTCGTTCAAACAGGTCCGCGCGGATTCCGCCGTGTCTGAACAAGCTCTAAAAGTACTTGTTTTAAGAATAGTAAGATGAAGCCCTTTTCAAGTTTTTAGAATATAACATATTTTTTTTATAGAAAAAAGGCGGCAGACCGGCATACAGTCCACCTGATGGTAAGTGGATACTGTCGTCCATAGACATCCGCGTTACATGCCAACATCAATCCAGAATGACAAACATTGGCCCGCCCTCGGATACGCTGCCTTTGTAGGCTAAGGAATGCATTGGGAAAATGGCGAGGGATAAGATGGGATGAGAATGGGCACTGGCATATCTCACTCACTACAGAAACACGTACGTACGTACATTGAGAAAATACGATAAAGTAGGAAATGTAGTACAATTCAAGGTAGTCTTCTGTGAGAGAGGAGTAACGTGGCCAGTCAAGTGCGCCAGCGGTTGTGGGAAAGCAGTGTGCACTCTCCCCCTATAAAAGTATGTAAACCATTTTGACAGGAAAGGAATGCGAATATGTTTACAGATTTAAGTAGAGGTTACTGTTAAGATAAAATTGTGACCTGATAGCCATTTATGACGTCTATTGTATCTGGCAATCATAAAAGTTTAATGGGTCATCGTTTGCTTATTTCATATTTCGATATCTGTATCGAACTCTGGCTCTTTGTAATAATAACATACTTATAACTTATTTTTTATGGAAAGGTGTCTGACAAGCAGAGAGTCCACCTGGATATTGTCGCCCTGTGACACGCCCTGTGATATACATGCCAATATCAGCCCATCTTCATGTATCAAATCCAAATCCCCGGACGCGCGGCCTACTTTGGAGATCTAGGGTGTCTGGTTTGGTTGGGAAAATGGGGAAAAGGTAGGATGGGAATGGGTTCTGGCATATCTCACTTACCGACACACATACGTTACAGTGGAGGGAACAGGATGGGCATGGGAAATGCGGTTGAGCTATTTTTACGCTAGGGTTCTGTAAGTTCTGTAAGAAGAGGCTTCTTAACAGCTCTTTTTTAATAAAATAATTATCACCTTCATAATCGTATTTATTTAAATATATATGACAAGTATAATATAAAAGTTTAAAACGATAACACAATAATTAATTCTTCGCCGGTTCGATCGTTTCGCCTCCTTGAATCTGACCCCAACCAATCAACCTGCAACAAGAAGGCGTTATGTTTGTAGAAGGGAAACATTTATTGCCATTTATGTACTTGTATCAGCCTATAACGTCCCACTGCAGGACACAGGCCTCCCCTAGTAAAGCACTGGGGATTTCGGGCCGTAATCTACGTCACGCGGGCCCAGTGCGGATTGGTGGGATACACATACTCTAGGTTTTTTATTTATCGAGCATGCGAGTATCTTCACGGTGTTCTCTTACCGTCGACCCAGCTACATTTTAAAAAAAAACGTATATAAGTGGAAACTCATTGGTACGAGCCGAGAATTTGAACTCACTATCACATAAATGTGAGTTGAGTATAAATACCCCCTAGGACAGCGATGGCTAACCTTTATTGATCTACGTGCCATTTTTTCTAAAGAAATGTTTAATGAGGCCATGACGTGCCGTCAAACAATCTTGACTTAGTGATTAATGGCAAAAAAAAAAACTAAATACATACTATCAACTTAAAACTCTTTATTTGCAACAAGAAATATACATTTTGTACAGCAATAGTAACATTAACAGTTTTATGTTTATTTAAATGAAAGGAAAAATTAGTGCGACTTGTGCTGTTGCCGTTCCGGAACCGGTTCACAATGAACTTTGTAACTATGACCACAAATGTAGACGAAAAAATAAATTGTTTCGATTAGGTACCTAAATTCTTTAATTAATGTCGTGTCCAAATTATTTTGTCATTGGTCGCATTGGTTCGCCATCGCTGCCCTAGGATATCATTCGTTATGTTTGCAAGAAAGAAAGAAAACAGTTACGGCCACTTATAGTTATAAAAAATACAATACAACCTTAATCCGTAAAAAAGAGTAATAAAAATGACTTGGCCATTATTGACATTTCATTGACTTTGTGACGATATAACTTGGCATCAGTCACATAATTCCATTTAAGTTTTGTGATAGCCTCACGTTTGCCTAAATGAGGCGGGACTTGTTACTCAGGGTTTCTCTTTATTTCAATAATGCACAAGTTGAGAGCACGAACGCGGTGCTGTTAGAAGAGGCGAGGGACGGGGTGAGCGACACGAGGGGCGAGGTACACGTCCTAAAATACACTGACTAGAAATGTGCGCTACACACTTCCTGTTTTGACCAGCAGATGATCCGCACGCTGGCTCAAACTAACAGGTAGCGGGCAAGAACTACCCCTACAAGGGACCTTGATAGCGTCTGGGAAACACTAACACCCAGACACTGTACGCGGTGGAACTAATGATTTCTGATAATATAGACATATCTTAATAATGTTAATATCTGTTAATGGATATCTGAAAATATAGACCAGGGTACAGCAAATGCTGTACAGGGCTGTTATAGGTTTGCTCCTCTCGTCTCAGCAGATGTTGGAAGGTCTTTTTCTTTATATAAATGGGTATTAGATGTTAAAAGAAATTCATTGAAGCTAGAAAATCAATGATTATTTATTTCAACTCGAAGAAACGTATCATTCTATCTAATATTCCAAGTGTTTCAGGAATCGCAACTGACACCGCAGGTGACATAAATATTTCAGGTATAGAAAAAGAATAAAATAGAAAAGAGAATGCTCAAAACAATACAGAAAATACTGTTTATTACTGCTATACTGTGTACTTTCATTATATTGATAGTTTCACATTTGTTAGTATAGCATTGAAAATCTATTTTTGCTGTGTACCAAGTTTATTTCGCTATGTAACTGACTTTCCTGTAACATTTTTTTTAAGATCTATATCAGTATTCTTGATATCTTCACTATGAACGATAAGCCTCGTAATAATTTGGGTATATAAAATGTATCTATTATCGATAATGCGATACACGCACCCACAATAGCCTATAGACATAGCTATATAAAATATAAGTATACTTTATATAAAACTTGTCGAGCTTGTGAATGAATAATTTTCCCTATTTTCAAATAAGATGCCATAACTGTTTGTAATTTATGTCATAACTGGTCTACATAAATATTCGAATTGAAAGCGAGCTACTCCTATGCTGTCTCAAAGGAGACTAATTACGATTCGTGTAAGTGCGAAAAAGAGATTACGAAACGAAAGTAGACGATGATGCACGATGGCTTTTTCATATTCTCTCGTAGTGTACTGTTAGCCAGGGTACTTCGAACAGCATTATATAATAATAGACAATGATATCCTTTTCAGTTAACAAATACAGCGACCAGAAAAATAAACTTTCCCAGAATTCTGTCTGTACCTAAAGAATTGACCACTACTGTATAATATTAGTGTAGATGTGTGCGGAAGTGTGGATGTGCGAAAGTATAGAAGTGTGTTAGTAATTTTCGGCTCACCGCCAGTGGTTCTCAACCCTCCTGCTTAGCGCGACCTTCTCGCCGATCTCGGTGCATACGGGGTTGGTGAGCGCAATCTTCGCTAAATCGGCCTTGGTGGCGATCACGCGCCCGCCTGTACTCAGCGAGCCGATGTTTACTAGCAACACCTGCACGGGAACAACAAACATTTATTACAGAATTTTTATAACTTTATAACGGAAGTCGAGATTTTGATTGATTAATTGTAAAAAATCTTAACTATACGTTTTGTGGTTTAATAGTGATAGTTTATTAAACTTCAAAGTGTTTTTGTGTGTAATCTTTGTGATAATCAAATAAAAGCATCTGTCATTTTCGTGTTTCCAAGGAGTCCTCTACTGCCCTTGGTAAACGTACTATCAATTTACTTAGCGACTCCTGACTTATTTCGATGGGGCTGGACATTAACAGTATACGCTTTAGACTTTGAAATTATAATGAGTTTGACATTGACTTGCAATTGCGAAGAAAACTAGCACAATGTGCAAATTGCAATATAATATATAATACATATATTGCACTATATATATATACATACATACATATAACATGTATTATGACATGAGATCACTTTGTTATGATATCTCTTATGTATTTTAGACAGACATAACAGGCCAGTCGGGTATGCCCAGCGGCTGTGGGGTGCAGTATGCGCTTTCTTCAGCGAAGAACTCTTTGTCTTATTATTCTTCTTATTCTGCATCCTTACTAATCTTTTCCTAAATGCTCTCCAAGGTCCAAGAAGGATGGCGACACAACCGGAAACATAGCAGTTATTCTTGATTAATGTAGGTATAAACTATCTGAATTATCAGCTTATCTGCCACCTTCATTCTATAAAATAAATTTGAAGGGCTTTGACTGAATCCCTAAAATTTATATTAAGTAAGTTGTTGTGTCACAAATCAGTGCCTCAACAAATCAGATTATACGTGGCGACGACTTATTTACTGACGAAGCAAGTCTTGAAAATTGATTATACCATCAAAATAGGTCGAAGGTAAATTTATATTATTACGGTGATCTTAATAGTACATTACTGTCCAGGCCCGAAATAAAGCAATTGACGGCCGAGTAATATTGGAAGGACGAGGCGAAATCGAGTCCTTACGAAGTGATTTTTTTTAAATAAACGAGGCCGTTAATTGCTATTTCGGCCGGGACTTGTATAGTATTTTTCTCTAATTTACGAGGAAACAATAAACAAATTAATTCAAGAAACAGAAGTTTTCCGAGAAAGAATTCGCTTTTTTCAGTTTTCCACATTATGAAATCTTCATATGCCTTTTCATATTTTTCTCTCGATTTCGGTGGTAACAGGTTTTCAGAAATTATCTTTGCTTCTTCAGCTGTGTCTGGTGGTGTTAAATCTAATTCACCTTCCAACGAACTAGTACTCATTGTTTATTAGACAACTTAAAATTGTGATAAACTTATGAGAACATAACATCCCCAATACAGAGCAGGTATCTGATTTTCATTCCCGCCAATTCGACTGCGCGCGGTCTTTGTTCTTTTTTAAACTTTTGAAAAGAAATGCACATTCAGCCTTTATAATAATAAATATCGTGTACCTAAAAACACCTAATTTATGTTAGTGTGCACTAAAAATAACCTCGCTACTGTCCAGCAATCTCTATTATTGTCGTGTTGGAAATTGCTGGCGTGCGTACAGAAAAGAGCCGACTGACGTATTCCTTTTTTAAAATAATGAAGCCATTTCCGAGCAAGTAGGAGAAACTTTCACATTCATTGCTCTAACTGAAGGATTTAGGTTTGTTCTACAACGTTATATTTGCTGTAGGCGTTATCTAACCACTTGTTGAATAAGTACTGCAAAGAAGATTGTGTGCGAACGCTTTATTGGTTGATACTATATACTATAGTTGATACTATTGGTTGATACTTGTATTATAAACCTTTTTACGTATGGAATTTTTCAATTATTGATATTCGGTAATGAAAATCGTGGAATAACTTACATGGCCGAGAATTACGCGCCAACTACACCAGCGAGTCTCTCGCGGCGATATTCTGGTCCGTGACACTAATATCAATAGTAGCTATATGGCTATCGCCGAGCGCTTTTACACACGGCGATACGTCGGACGCTAGTTGCTGGGACCAGTGACACAATTTTCGACGCCTTACTGTGAAACTTATCAATGTACATACCTCATTCCTGGTCAACTTCTGCACTTTGGCCGCCTTCTTGTCGCCCTCGGTGCGCACGCCGAGCAACCGTTTCAGTAAGTAGTACGACACCTCCAGCTTCACGAAGATGCCGGGCAGTGCGCCCACTGCGCCTAGCACCTGTCATATCGCCAGTATACACATAGTTATATTATAATACAGCTATATCGTGGCGTGCGGTGTCGGCCCGCGGCCGGATATACAATAGCACCACCCCATCTGTTTATGCTACTAAACTGCAGCACTTATTAAATATTACCTCACAAAGTTTGTGAGTATCAAAGAGTTGTAGGTTCACGCTAGAAATCCTACACTTATTTTAACAAGGTATTAATTATCCTTTAAAAAAACATTACAAAACAAAAAAAAAATGACTTTCGTTTTTGCATAACTTTGTTGGTGTAATTTAACTTGTTTAATCATTATTTTCTAAATGTTATGTTATTGTTATTCCCAAAGAAATAAAATAAATAACAATAATAATAAACAGTCCATAAGCCGGCGCTTTTTCTGCTAAAAAGTGTGCGTGTACCTGTCCGACGAGCCTGTCGGCGCGGCAGAGCGTGGGCTCGATGCGCGTGCCGACGCCGATGAGGCCGCCGGGCACCGCGTACTGCAGCTCGTTCTGCTCCGCGAACAACGACACGATGCGCGAGAAGATCGGCTGGCACGTCAGCTTGCCCTCCGCGTCCTTGCTCACTAGCCCGGGTCGCACCTGTACAACGTACAGAGTAAAGGGAAACCCGTACCGTGATGTCGTGTCAGCCGGCTTCACCGTAACCAACCCTTTCAGTATCCACTCCTGGACGTGGGCCTCCTCATGCACACTGTCTTGTGCATGGTGGATGTGTGGCCTTAAACGGCACGCTGGCCAAACGGCTTGGCGAGTCCACTCTCTTAGAGGTGGTGTAGTTTCTCACCACTTGTGGTAACCGCTTTGTTCTCCCTTAGTCGCCTTTTACGACACCCACCATAAGAGCCAACTCATGTGTGCTATTCTAAAGTCGGCCGACACCACATGCCAATACGCTTAAAAAAATAGAATTTTACATTTTTGTACAGTTTATTGTAATACACATTTTAAAATTTAATCCTTAGAGCGGGTTCACATTGTATCATTTCATCGTTGCGTTTTACCGTATCGTAAGTACGCACGTGTTTTCACAACGGCAGCGTATCTTCGTAGCGTAACTGCGTTAAGATGATACGAAACAGGTGATACGCAATAATAAAATGATACGAATTTGGACCCGGCTTAGAGTTCTGGTGAATGAAAGATGATCAAGATTTTCAAGCATTTTTGGTGTTTTCACGGGCAATGGCGACAAAATAACGGGAATTGTAACAATAGCTATTACTGATATGGAAATAACTGTCCTTCCTCTAGATATTCCTTGAAAATAAGTTTCATTTGTATTTAGTGATATTAAAAAAAAAACGCTCGTATACACAATCCACAAGCGTTCATGCAAAATTCAGAATTTGTCGTTGTTTGGGATGACTATTTCTCATTTATTTTAAGCCAAAGAATTTAGCTAGTATGCTTATCTTTATAAAATTACGAAGACATTCGATTGAAAACATTTTTTATTCCCATTCAGAAATATTTTAAAAAGCAATCGGAATTGTATGTAATTAAGCAACACTCGTGTTCTGGTCTATATTTCTCATAATTTTAATAATAATAACAACAAATTATTTTGTGATAGTATACTACCTGTCTCTAGCTACATAGTAACACATTTTTTATACAAGATATTGTATTTAATTTTTATAAAATAAATAAATCAATATGCCTTATAAATGGAAGTGAAGGACGATTTGGTGTGTCTGTGTATCGCCATGTACCTCGATATTCATGCAGACTGTAAGCAGGGACGTAACTAGGGGGGGGCTGACGGGGCTTGTGCCCCGGGCGCCGGGTTTTCAGGGGCGCCAAAATAGCAATTGTTGTTTTCCAAAAAAATATAAGTGGAAGATAAAAATAATAAAATAATATTAATAAAATTTTAAACTGGCGCTCCAAAGATTTGAGTTATTGCGTCATAAGGATATCTCCAGAGTTCAGAAAAGTCTGGAAGTGTGAAGAAAGATTTAGAGCGCGGTGCGCGCCGGCGCGCCGGAAGGTACTCGATTTTGATTGGTCTATAGTCTATAGAGTTCGTGCAAGTTGGCGATAATTTAAATGTGATTTATTTCTTATATTAGCAAGTAAGTAATCTATGGATGCTTAGTTTAAACATTATCTATTATATATTGCACTGGCTTCATCACACGATTTCATTATTTAAACACTACTAGCTAGTGTTTTAACTTATTTAAAGGCACAGTGTTATACTAGATAGTTCCTATGCACTAGGGTATTATTGTACCAACTGCTGAAACAAAAGTAGAAGCAAATTCTCTTCTGAAAAATGTAAAAACATTTGAATTTATTATCCTCTCCTGTTTTTGGTACAAGCAGTTAAGCCGTATCGACATTGTGAATAAGCTTTTACAAAGAGAGGACATCACTATTGAAAGATCAGCAAAACATATTAGCCGACTGATTTCTGAATTTGAATCAGAAAGGTCAAATTGTTCAAGTAACGCAGGAAAAGAAGCCAAAGAAATAGCAACACAGCTTAACATAGATCCACATTTTAAAGAAGTACGAAAGAGGAAGAAAAAGCGCATGTTTGATGAGAAGGGTAATGATGTAAGCCATGAATTCTCAGAGGAGAAGAAGTTCAAATTGTTAATGACGCAAATAGTTGATCGGATTCTAACTGAACTGCGGCAAAGGTTTCAATCTATTCAAAACATGAATGACTTATTTGGTTTCCTCAATGGAGCGGGATTTGAAACATTGAATGGAGAGGAATTGAAGAATCGGGCTATTGAGTTAGCAGCCACGTATAAAGATGATTTAGATAAAGACGAACTGGCTATAGAAGTGGAGAGTTTCAAGTACCTACTACGCATTGGATTTAGGCCCTAACATGAAAACGGCCACTTCGTCTGATCTTCTTACATTAATATACCAAAACGGGCTTGAAGATGCGTACCCAACATTACTACTGCACTAAGAATTTTCCTAACAATACCAGTTTCAGTTGCCTCAAACGAAAGAAGTTTCAGTAAATTAAAAATAATAAAAAAATATCTCAGAAACTTGACAGGACAGCAACGACTTACCAACCTTGGCATCATTTCCATAGAGCACCAAATAGCTTCTAAACTATCTTTTGACGAAATTGTAAGAACTTTTGCAGCTGCAAAAAGTCGTAAAGTAAAATTTTAGTTTATATTCAGGTTTTTCACTATTTTTAAGAATCTTTTAGACATACATAAATATACGAGTAAACTGTATAGGTCTAATACACTATGTAACTATTGATTGCGTGATTTCAATAACTATTAAATTAACTTTTTACCTTTGGAATCGAGCATTTACTTACCACCTACCCAAGTTAATTATGAAAAGTAGGTATAGTAAATGTTTGGTAACAATCTCAGGAGTGTTGTTTAGGAGTTTTCGTTTCATTGGTCATGGTTGGACATTCTTCGTTTAAGTGGGTGAAGGGGGGGGGGGCGCCAAAGTGAGGTATTGCCCCGGGTCATATTTAGCCTAGTTACGTCCCTGACTGTAAGCATGCCTTGCAGTATGGAGTCGCCAACGACATGAACTCGCGCAGGGGCGACCGAGTGTGTTGGAGATGGAAAAGTGGGGGATTAATAACTTCTATTATGAAAGGGGGAAAGGAGGAGGGATAAGGGAGTTTCCTGGTCGATATGTAGTGATGGTGTGTGCGCGAGTGTGTGTGTATGCGCGTGTGTGTGGTCACGTATCTTGATCTCCATGGTGACAGTGAATACGCCCTGCAGGATGGAGCCGCCGGCGACGTGAAGACGCACACAGGCACTGGTATTAACATGCAGTATAGGTGTTGGCGATGGGTCGGTAGGGGATTATTAACTTCTTTGGGGCCGTCCATAAATAACGCCACGCAAATTTTGTTGTTTCTAGACACGTTACATTTTCATTGGCTTAAATAATTAAATAATCATGTTGTGTCCATGTGCAATTGTTTTTATATGTCAAATGTGACGTCACAAAAGTGACTCTCACCTCACTGTCACACCATGTCGCACTTTGCGGAACCCCTTCCTCCCCCTTACCGTGTGACGTAATTTATTGATGACCCTTTTCCTGAAAGAGGGAGGGGTGCGGGGCGTTCTTGATCAAGGTGCAGTATTAGTGTGTCTTTGTGTGTTGTGTGAGTACCTACCTTGTTCTCCATGCCGCTGGTGAGCACGCCCTGCAAGATGGAGTCATCTGCGATGAGAAGTTGTGTAGGGAACCGATATCAACGTGCAGTATCACATTGATAATTTATGTGTTGGCGTTGGGAAAGTGGGGGATTAATAACTTCTTTTCTGAAAAGGGGAAAGGAGAGGGGGATGGGGAGGTTTCCTGACGATGTGTAGTGATGGTGTGCGTACCTCGATTTCCATACCGACGGTGAGCACGCCCTGCAGGATGGAGCCGCCGGCGACGCCGCCGCGCAGGTCGTCCACCTCGCAGCCCGGCTTGTTCACGTCGAACGACCGGATCACGATCATGCGCGGCGGCGATGTGAAGTCACGCAGTGGTACAGGGATCTTCTTCGTTATGTACTCGCAGAGCACCTGTAAAAGATTCTACGATTAAATAACTTAAACAATATATAGGTCAAACTGAAAATATTTAAAAAGTAATTACAATATTTGTAAATGGAACTCTTTAGCTGTAGAATAAAGTTTGTTTTCATCTAACAGTCATTTGTTTTTCCATTGTGGCGACTATTTAAAAATTGCGTGTGAATTGTATTACGATGGATTTAACTTCTGAAAATTTTCGCTGTATGATTTTCTACGATTTTAAGTGTAATTTGACAGCGCAGCAAAGCTTCGCTTGGCTTCAAACTGCTTTTAGCGATGAAGCACCAAGCAAGATGACAATTTATATCTGGTTTGCAGAATTCAAGCGCGGTCGTGTCAATCTCAATGACAAATTTCGTTTTTGTAGTCACTTTCATTAAATCTTTAAAATTAACTTTAAAATCGTATAACATCATTGCACGAAAATATTTTCGTTCGAATTACGAGTACATTCCAAAGAAAATGCGCGTATTGCAATAAAAAAGTGAAATACATTTTTGTTTTTTTCGTTTTGACTTAATTTTCGGAATTCAAATTTCAAATAAATGATGTTTTAAAAACTGTACAGCTCAAATAAGTTATCTTTGTGAAATTTGAGTATGTACCTCAAAATTTACCTAATCACCCTATGTATTAAACCACAAAACGTACAATACACATTTTTCACAGTAATCAAACAAAACTCAACTCCACTTCTGCAAAAGGTCCATGGAATTCAGACAGGTATGCACATTACAGTTGCATCGCGCTGCAAAACTACAATAACGCACATTACAAACGCGGCGGGCCGTAGTTCAACGCAATAACTTAAGTCAGTTAGCTGTTAACATTCAATTTTTCACGTTGTCGCATAGCGAATAACTGTCGAATTACGTCCGTTAACTGCCCATAAAAGGCCCTTCCATCGCACATTGAAGTGGGCCGCGTCGCAGAACATAACATCGGCGCATAAGTGCACTGCGGCCCGGCCCGCCTGAAGTGTGCGATAGTTTACAAAATGTATTCAGAAGGATTTTTTCAATGTTATGTACTGCGATGCGGTCCGCCGTAATATACGCGAGCCTTTAATCGTTTTATTCAGAATCAGCCCCTTGTGGCCGACTCTAAATCAAGCGCGATACGTGCATTACAAAACTAATAAAAGTTATAATCAAATTGCCATCAGTCTCGATGCCTAAGAACAGAAGTGCACCTACCCGAGGCGTCTGCTACGTCGAAAACGGCTAAGATGCCCCCGTGTCCGAAGTCCGTAGAGACGTGGAGGTCCTCACTCACAATCAGCACACTCAAGTTCACAGGTTGCGAAGCCGATGGCAAAATTATACTCTAATTCCACTTCAAATTATTTTATACGTTATTATTCAATGCGTCTAACCGCCGAGCGGCCGTCCCAAGCGAGAGCCGAAACGCAAGTCTGTCTGGAGTGTTGCCGCCGATAAAACGTCAACACTACTTTTTAAATTTTGACTACCAAAGAGGGCGGCAATTCCTAACACCTTTTTTGTCTGGTTCTTTTCAATTATGTATTATAGTGTATAATCATTTTGTTTAAAAATGATTGGGTGGAAATAGGGTCGTGCTATTCTAAAACAGGCCGAAAAAACCACACGGCTCATACTAGAATAAGTACCTCAATATTATATTTAAGCTGTGCAGATATGGGTATAATTGGCGCGCCCTCCGCAACGGTTCCCTGCACGAATTTCACGATCTGCTCGTGCTGTTCCTTGGCCTGCCCTTCCTTCACTAAGTCGATCTTGTTCTGCAGGATCAGAATATGCTTTAATTTCATAATCTCAATGGCCGCTAAATGTTCGCTGGTCTGTGGTTGGGGACACGATTCGTTACCTGGTGAAAATAGTAGAATATACTGATTAAAAGACGATCAACAACCCAACTAGCAAAAAATTACAAAAATTTGCGTTTTGGGAGGTGGAACATTAACAGCTCTCCCAAACAGACGCGATTTACCACGATATTGCGGTAATTGGTCTTGCGGATCTCTATAATTACCATAGTGTGATAATCGTCGCTGTGTGTAAGATCGCATGCGATACCATACAAATTGTATTATAACCAACTATTTATTGCATTACCGCGTTGCTATAATACCGGTCGGTATATCGTATCAGTGTGGGAGACCTTTAAACCACCTGTAACCCTAACCAGCCCTTTTAACGTCCACTGCGGGATATGGGCCTTCTTATACGCATTGTCTTTACGACGTGCAGTGCAGTGCACGAAGGATGTATGGCCTTAAAATGCCACGCTGGCCAGTTTCTCAAGGCTTGTGGTAGCCAATTAAATCACCATTAAATGGTATTTTTCAAACCAGATTCAATTGGAATCAATTAGTGGGGTTTTAACTTACGAGTAGAATCAAGTTACTTTAGCATAAATAGGTATTCGTTCAACACTGCTGGGGCTACTTAGTGCACGGGTCATGAATATCGCAATTTCATTGCGGTGACCCAGTTATTCATATAATTTCTGTATGTAAACTGGTTTTGGGTGGTTATCTATATTTATTAAAAATCTATACTCTATTGACATTAACAAAAAAGTGACGTCATCCGTTTAATGTAGCATAACACAGCGTTAATTGGTCAATAGATGAACTTTTTTCACAATTTTTTTTTAGAACTTTTTTAGAAAAGATAGTATTTCGTTCTCGTTTCTGTAGCGCTGAGGGTTGTATGTCGAGGCGAGCACAGATGATTTTTATGCAATAATGAGCAAAAAATGCTCATCTCTGTTGTACAGAATACAAGGTAACATCATGAAGGTGATCGCAGAGAGATATGTCTCCTCCATTCTCAAGCGCTGGGCTGTTGACTTATCCTGGGTAAAGTGATGGCTACCTAGTGTCGTTTTGTTTTTAAATTTTGTATGTTTAGATTAGGTAATTTACTAACCTAATCTGTAAGTCGATACTAATAAATATGGATCTTGTTAATCTGAGGATAAATGTTATTATTATTATTATTATTATACTACCTACAATGCGAGTATAACATTATGTCATGCAGATTTTACTAATTTTAAATCCTAGAGCACCCACTCCCGAAAGGCACCAAAAGTGTCTGAGGTGGACCTTGCACATTCAGCTCCCTTCTTTAATTACGTCAATGAGAAATATGTTTTTGTCCCAGTTAACGTACCGGCAATGAGTAGCAGTGCGGCGTCCATAACCGCGGCGCCGTTAAGCATGGTGGCCATGAGAATGTCGTGCCCAGGACAGTCTACAAAGCTCACATGGCGCACTAGCTGGAAGCGGCCGGTGCACGCGGGCCGCAGGCACGGAAAGCTGTCGTCCTTCGATGAACCGCCCGAGATGAAGCTGGTAGGCCGCGGGCATCTGGGATTATCGCATTTGTAGATTTTCGCATTTGCATAACCTTGGAAACAAATATTCTGGATCAATAAAGAATAGCGATTTTGGTACTGAAGGTTCGATTAAAAACGAACATTTACATAAAACCTACTAGTAGCATTTCACGCTGTGTTCGAAATTATCAGAAAAAATGAACCGGTCGGATAAATAGACGATTCGCTGTCTTACTCGTACAATTAGTCAATCGTGTTTGTATAGTCTGCACAGAGATTAGTTTTTCACTCTTAGGACAGACGAGACATGACCATAGTAAAAAAAAATTGGGGGTGGGTAGTATCGCTACACTACCATAACCTTTTGACGTGAAAAAATCGCCTAGTATCAGTAGTCCGGTAATTGTAGCTCTCGAAGGCGCCTCAAGCGTTCTGTAAACGTATTCTTGGGCTTGTTCGATTCTGTAGGAATCGGCCTAAGCAATCGAACCTTTTTCCGCGTCTTCCGGCGCTTCTTGTTCTCGTATTTGGGCGACATTATCGGAAGATGGCATTTTTTTGACGATTTTCAACTTTTTCCCTAGCACAACTTTTCACGCGATTACGCATAACGCACCTCAAGATCTACTTGTCTAACTTCTTCCGTTGCGGAGCTACGACCGATTCTTTGGTCGCGCTGAGTGAATTTCGAGACGTCGTTTTCTTGGGAGCGTTGCGTCTATGACAATTAATATTTCACATCATGGATTATATGGTTCGTCATATGTCAAATCCGACCTATTAGAACGGCCCTATTATAGGGAGTCAATAAAGTCTCGTTTACTGCGACTCGTATTATAGTCGGCTACCAACACAGAGATATCACAGGATAATTTGAGCCGCAAATTCTTGGACCTATTTCGGTTTTAGTAGGTGAGCGCCAATATACGTTTATCTTTTGTATATCAAAGAGCAAAGTACCTACTGTACGCAGAGTAGATACACTGTTTCATCCTGCTCGGAACAAAATTTGCAGTTTAGGATTTTAGTGCCAAATAAAATGTTTGTTCAGTCTGCAAAGCCTCAGATCACTAAGGATTAGATCCTTAGATCCCGAAGCAGTAATGACTTTTGACTATCAAGTCAAAGGTCATTACCTACTGCTTAGAGCGGACTTACAGAATAATTTCCGCCTGTAGGCATTCTTTTGCCAAGTTTTTAGCTTTGTTTCTGACGCATTTGTCCTGTGGATCTTAGATTCATACACACATTATACTTTTTTTTGACTAGCATACACAGTCCACCTGATGGTAGGTAAGTGGATACTGTCGTCCATAGACATTCGCGATACATTCCAACATTAGTCTAGAATGACAAACACTGACACGTCCTCAGATGCGCTGCTTACCTTTGGAGAAAGGATTGAGAAAATGGGGAGGGAATAGGATGGGATGAGAATGGGCTGTTATATCTCACTCACTACCAAAAACGTATGTACATTGGGTAAATAGGATAAAGTGGGAAATGCAGTACATTTAGTGTCTTCTGTGACAGAGGGGTAGCGTGGCGTCGAGTGTGCTCGGCGGCACTACGGGAATGCAGCGTGCACTCTCCCCCTCCAGTATGATAAGATTCGAATCACAACTGCCTGATACCTCGATATACCATACCGCAGAAAGGCTTTGGTCTCATCTGCTGTTTGGAGCCCTGTGCCTGAAAAGCCTGGAAACCATCTAAGTATCAGCCTGTTCTTTTCACCCGGGGCGTAGAGGTTAGCCACGCAGTTCTAACTTTTAGGGAATCACGCACAAATAGAGTTGAAAAAACAAGGAACACATTTTTCTTTTTTAACTACCTATAACTTCATTTTTAGTAAATGGTATATGGTGATATTCTTGGGGTAATAGAGAAGCTGATGGTCATAGGGATTGGTGCGTTTCTGTAGTGCTCCGTACAGGCTCGTATGAATGACCTTTGTCTACGATGACATGAAAATCATTCATTTTCGTGGAGCGGACTGCGCGTCTCTTCTAACAGAATCTTGGCCGAGAAATGCGACCTTAACGTGTAGGTAACAGATAGTCGTATCAGAGTGGAGAAAAAACAAATAACCCTATTGAAGTTATAACTTATAAGCAAATAATAACCTTTTTGTAATTTTGTCCTTAGTCTTAAGCTTATTTTATTAACACACTGTGATTGTATATCCGAAAATGAAGGGTGTTTCAATTATTATAAAGTGTAACCACATTTTCTAATAGTCTGGAGTTTGTGAACTCCAATTCTTATCTTTTAGATTTGGTTAAAGAAAGAAAAACTGAGATGTTTGTGATGTTGGCATTTATTTATTTTCTTATATTAACTTACTTACACAAGCAGTGTTAACATTGGACCACCTCGTGCTTCACAAAGCTTATAACTATTAAATATGTAAACAAAAAAAATACAATTATTGTCTACAATTTTAATAATTACCATCTAAATAAAATCTTAATAAAACTATCTAAAACTTTTGTTTCATTTTATATGATAAAATGGGTAAAGTGGTTATTCCACTGATATCATTCTGAAATCCGTGATAAAATGTGCAATTTTTTTACGTATTACACTTAGACTGTATAAATTATAATTGTATTAAAAGTATTAAATTAAATTGTATTGTATTAATCTATAAGTAACATTGTATTAAAAAGTTAGGCTAAGCGTACCATCAGCCATGTCTCTCCATTGGTGGATATAGGCCACTCCCAAGGCTCGCCAGCACACACGATCCTCGGCTCTTCTCAACCAACCACCACCGGCGAATTTCTTTAAGTCGTCGGTCCATCTAGCCGGACGGCGTCCCACACTGTGCTTCCCGGTACGTCGCCTCTATTCGAGGATTATCGGTTATTGTTCCTGCGGCAAAAATGATCTGCCCATTGCCATTTTAAGATGGCGATTCTATGAGCTATGTCGGTGACTTTGGTTCTGGCGAATGTCTTCGTGTCGGGTCTTATGCCGCAAAAGAAACTCTGCGTGTGTGTGGTGTAAAGTTTTTATTGAGCTGTCGGTCTGGAGATGCAGTAAATCAAGCTCACATCTGCCTCAGTTCTATGAGATTCAGAGTCTCGTTTTAGAGTTTGGGATTCCTTGCCTTTGCACTGTGTTTGGAAGTATTTACAGCCCACTTCTTGGATTACTTTCACCAAGTTGTTGGTTATCTTGTCAAGATTAGCCATGGTTTCCACTTTCCAGTGCATCAATTTGATTTTGTAGCTGATCAATCTAGCTGAAATTCTTCCAGCGTGAAGTTGATATTGAGAGTGCTAGGTGTAAATGAATATATTTGTTTTGACGCAATGTCACAGGCAAAGGCAAATCATCAGTATTTAAGATACAAGTGATATTTAATAAAATCTAAATATTTTAAATAATTAATTCATTATTTCCCGTAAGATAGTCCTTATATTGCACAGAATGGATTATTATTTCCATACTTTAATCAATAAAATGCTTTGTACAAATTTTACTTTTCTTGATCATCATCTTTGCTAGATCATCTTTGTTTTACAATGGTATAAAAATATTTAATACATACTTCTTTACGGTACAATGAACACTTAACATTATGCTAGATTCTACCAAATACCTATTCTTTAAAAAGCATAATTAGGCATTTAGTAGGTAATTATAAATTATAAGTAAAGTATAGGTAAGTTATAAGTGTATAACTTTTGCATTTGTACACATTTTATATTCTAAATCCGCTCAGAACGCAAAGGTATTTGTTTACCTTTTAGTGCTACTCGACGTTTCGGCACGAGATACACCAGCAGTGGTCAGAGTTGACCGAAGAAGTGGGTGGGTAGTCCAGAGCTGTGAGCAGTTTTACCACATTGGATCTTCACATTCGGAAAGGCTGAGACACTACACTAACAATGTCCACAGACATATTTGCTGGTAAATCGAGAGGTTTAAATTTATTAATGACTGAATTCCACATCAATGACAGTTTATGTCCATCTTCACAATTTAATTTTTTTATTTCTCAATTTCAGTCACTTCACGTCCAATCCTGGGATAACAGTGACATACAGTGGAGTGGATTTTGGGAGTGCAGAGTTCTATATAGTAATTAATTCCAGGGTTGGGTTAGTTGTTTGGAGGTTTCTTACAGCTGCAATGTGTTCCTCGACCCTTTGGGCAAGGGCATATAGTTTTCAAACTACCACAGCTGCAGTCTATCTTATAGACACCTGGCATCTGGTAAGGTATAACATCCTTGGGTGTGCGTATATTTTCCGCTAGTTTGGAAGATGTAGTCTTAATGGAGTATTTTCTAAATACTTTTCGAACTTTGCCTATCCGTTCTTTCACATATGGCATAAATGCTGGCTGTCTGTTAACTTCAAGATGTCTCTTCCTCGGATTTAGACGTTCAGACCTTATTTAAAATATCAAATTATACCTAATAAACATATGGGACTAATTGCTAGTTAATTAACAATAATTATCATACAGGAATATCTAATTAAAAGATTATAAGAATTTTTACATTAAAACAAATACTTTCTGCATTTTAAGGCTCCACATTTACATTCTGTGAGGTTTCTTAGAGATGCTAGATTATGTTGTTGCATCTCAAATCTTGACTTGGTAGGTGATGCTGCAGATGCAGTTGTACCTGGTTCTGAACTACTTGGAACACTGACATCATCACTATCTACAACACTACCATTGCTCAGTGAAGGGCTTTTCACTTCAACATTATCTTCATTGTCCGATGCTTTTTGTAAGTAATCAAAGCACACCTCCTCACCTGCTTCTATGTCGTGTGTCGCAAATAACGCCAACATAGGAAGGTTAGGATCAAGACAATCAGCCCACACTGCCCACACTCCGAGATTCGGATCACACGAGTGATTAATAAAATGTGACACATTACCTAAATGTGCAGCATCTATTGTATAAGGGTTTTCAACAGAATTAAAGTCGAGATCAAATAAATATGTTAGACCATTAGCATCATATTCCCTACCCCGTTTTTCAGCTTCCTCAAATGTAATAACCTCACCCACATACTGACAAAGAAATTGTCCTTGTCTTATCTTTTGTTCGGTTCTAACACCCCACCCACAGCCATTGGTTGTTCTAAAAATACACAGTTTTACATTCCTACCACTTTGCACAACACGATTACAGCAGTCCGAAGAACATTTGCATGCTTTATTACATTCATAAACTGGAGTGCCAGGTGCAATACGCAGCCTTTTGTTTGCAGTATATGCAAAAAAGCCACCCTGTGTGCCACAACATGATTTTGAGCGGCAATTACAAACATCACACTCACAACCAATGGGAGGGTCATTTGGAATAGTGACACCCACACCAGGTATAGATTCATTAATGTATGTAAAGCTTCCTGGTGGGCTAGCAAAATCAACACTGTTTTCTACAGTGAGTTTCTTAGATTTGTCTACTTGGTTCAAATGTTCTTCCCAACTCTTTAACATCATTAATTGGCGACATCTTCTTCTTGCCAGCACATACAATTGTAAGATATCTCGAGTGTCTTGAACAAGTTCAGCTACATATATCTCATCACTTTCAGACAAAACAGCCATTGATAACAATTTGAGAATAAGCTTATCTTTTAACTTTGATATATCGACATCTGCTTCACTAAATCTTAATAAAAGGTTCTCTTCACTCAACAAATTTCCAAATGAAATTTCATCTTTGATTTTTTCAAATTTATCCCAGTACCTAGACTCTTCATTTTTTAAAAAACTCTTTAATATACCAGCACAGTTGTGTAAATGCTCAAAAGGTTCCCAAGTGTTTTCACTATGAGGCCAACCTTTCCATTTTATATAGAAATATTCCTTGTTATTTTCAAACTTGAAATCTAAAATGTTTTCTATGATAAATTCTTCTGTTTTCTGTACACTTTTTCCCTTTTTTGGTTTATTTTCTGAAGACATATCTTCAGGCTCAAGTGAGAAATTTCTTTTTTTTGATCTTTGTAATTTTTCAAAGAATAAATTTTCATCCCTCTCATCAGCTCTCTCGCGATACATTTTCACAACCGAGTCGGACAGGCGCTCTGCAACATACCATGTGTTTAGTTACAATAAATCCATTTTCAATATAAAAAGTTATTTTGTTTTATCAAATACATATTATTATTGCAATACAATTAGTAACAAATATGACTTTCCACATGGTACATTGCAGGGCTGTATTTTAATGCTAATAAAAGTAAAAGTAATCAATTGCAGTGGGGAATCAATTAAATTTATAATCTCAAATCAATATACTACAAAAGTAATTTTATATTGGTACTATCATTTTTAAAAAGCTTTTATGAAATTTGAAATTAAAATAATGAATGTGCATACCCAATTTTATAGTAATGTTTCTTTCCAGCTCATTCTTGAATCTGACAGTTTGTACACCCGAGATGGCCTTCACTACTGTTGATTTTCCATGGGCTACATGACCAATTGTACCAATGTTTATAGTAGCTTGTCTCGATATTACTTCAGGAGAAAGAGCAGATAGTTTTGTGACATCCTAAAATATAACAAATTAGAATGGCTGAGATATTTATAAATGTAGTGCTTGACAAATAGTACAATTGCAGTTATTATTAGTGCAGTTATTTCTATAAATATGTAAGTATTACAATATGACT
The DNA here is from genome assembly GCA_914767545.1 of Sesia apiformis. Lineage (NCBI taxonomy): Eukaryota > Metazoa > Arthropoda > Insecta > Lepidoptera > Sesiidae > Sesia > Sesia apiformis. The sequence goes on from OU611958.1 coordinate 9,033,864, forward strand.
ATTTGTATCACTATGCTTGTTTGTACAATTGATCTACGAATTACAAATAACGTAATGTCATAAAATTGTTTGTAACCTCAATAGGTAAAGGAAATTAGACGTAATGAAATTATAAGGTTATTTTTAATAAAATGATAGATTGATATGCGAATACTTATATATTAGTTAAACACTTAGTATGATTTGAATATATAATAAAATAAAAGTCAATTCATAAATTATTATCATTAAACTTGAAATAACTTACGAGTTTGGTTAGGTCTTGCTGATGCAAGTTTGACTGAGTGCGACTTTCATTTGATGCCATATTTATAACTACGACGTTTATAATCTTAAATATATTTTGTGTTTATTAAAACAATAAGAAATTAATTCTTACAATACATTTAACACCGTAAAATTAAGTGCAAAATGGAATAATTCCCATCACCGTGGCGTTTGCTATAATACCTGGCGTGCATGCAATCAATGTTACCAATTTATTAAATAAAAATCTTGGACTGTTTGGCGGGAACTCCAGAAATGTTGTTGAGCTTTTGTGTGATTAATTGTAATAATTGGGTATTAGGCATCTTGTTATTTTATAGTGATAGTTATAGTGCGTGATGTTTGTGATAATAAAATATAAGCGTGGGACTGCGTTTTTCGTGTGCTTCCAAGTGTGTTTCGTGTTTTTCGAGGGTGGAAGTTGCCAGTCGATGGGCCAAGAGATGTTGTCCTCGTTAGCTCTTTCGGCTATTGAAAGGAGTGTTGATAAAGACATTTCCAAAGCAATTGACGACTTTAATTCCAGCTAAAAGAGGCGACTTCATTTAGTATAAAAATAACTCGTGATGATGACATTAAGTAAAAGTTGACTAAAGCTTTGTTTTTTGTATGATGTTTGCTTCATTTTTACAGATCAGGCAGAACACTCAATCAATTAAAAATAGGCCTACTCTTGAGTTGTGTGTAAATGATATCTACTTTTCAAATGGTTTGACTATTAATTAAAGTAATGAATCTTTTGATGTAAACAGGAAAATATGTTTTTTTTATGTCTTTTATAATCTTATAGTAGTGTGGAAATCTTAATTCATTTGGAAATTCAATCAAAATTTGGGGCAGTAGGTACTTTCTTGTTCTTTCCCAAAGTAGTTGCTCTATTTTTGAACGTCCAGGGCCACTATTTGCCTTGTCGTATGCGAGTGAGAGACAACTTCTTCGTTGTCGAACTGGTCCACTGTGGACCAGTGGTTTAATTGTGGGATTTTTAGTTTAATATTTAGTGATAGTTTACTAAACTTCAGAGTGCCTAGTGTTAATGCATAATGTTTGCGATAATTAAATGAAAGCATTTTTAGTTTTCTTAAAAGGAGTAAACCTGTTCTCAGTAAACCTACTATCACTTTACTGAGCGCCTTCTATTTCGACGGGACTGGACAATGACGTGTTAATTAAAATCAATTCTGTTTTATTATTTGCTGTGTGGATCAATAGCTGTACCGGTGTCCAAATAAGTTAATCTACATAAAAGAAACAATATGTCAATGTTACATCATGATGTCATGCGTGACCCATCTCAATTGTCAAATCGAAAATGTCCATCAATCTTTTTAATAGAGTAAATATTTTTGTTCCGAAAATGCTTGATATTCTATATTTACAGATATTTTGAGCATTTAAACTAGATATCGGTACAAAGCGTTAATTTCTATCATTACAAATAATAGTACATCCTGGGCAAAATGGTAGTCAAAAGTGAAGAGTTACAAGAGCAGACTAAAAAGTTACGTTTTAAGCCTGTAACAAACGTTCAGCATTCTCCGGGTGATGTTAACTATGATTCTAAAAATATACTTGAACTGAAAAGTAAAGGTAATTCCAACGCAGATATGTACTCATAGTTTTCCCGTAAATTAACTAGTTTCAAATAGATAATACGATTACATTTCAGTCGGAGAAAAATCATCCTCGTTATTCGCATTTCTTCACGTGGAGCTCACCCGAGGTTACTTACTGGAACACGATGAGGAAAGATTCTCTGCGAGAAGAGAGAAAGTATATTCATTCATTAAAATTCCACAGGAACTAGAAAAATTCATGGCATATGGCTTTTTTCAATGCGCCGATTCATTATTGTTTGTTTACACCTTTTTGCCATTAAGATTTATAATGGCTTTTTGGTCTTTCTTCAACAGATTATTTAGGAAATGTTTTGGGTAAGTTCAAAAAAGTGTATCTACATTTATAGATTTAAATTAGAGAAGCAACAAATATCCAGTATCGGGTCTATCTGGCCAATTTTTTGCTATCCGTTAACCCCCCGGATGGTGGTCCAGTATCTGGCTAAGGCCAAATAGTTATATAAATAAATAAAAACACCACTACTTAACTGTTAACATACACTTAGTATTTATTACAAAAAAGTTAAAAATTAGTAATTAGTACTTGAAGTTAACTAAAGCCAAACTATCATGAATGGAGACAAACTTTTCACCATTTATATATAGTAAATGATTAAGTTTATTGTCATAAATGATGCTGGTCTCAGAAAAATGCCTTGGCAATTTATTTCAAAACAGGGTTGTTTGTAGCTGACCACTAAGCGTAATAAAGATCATCATTTCAAACAATTCTAACAATTTTCAAATAAGAATTTAACTCACTTGCTAATAGTACTTTCTTCTTTTTTGCAATAGCCATCATGTGCCACATATGCTGAATATCGAGCCATCCATTATCTGGTCAAATCACTATCTGTTGTATCACTAATTTAAATATCTTTCTAAATGTAATAAAAATGTCATTGGACAAGAAAACAAATATAACTTAAAAAGTTTTGTTGTTATTATTTATGTTTTACAGAATCTGTTCACATCCAAGGAAAAGCATATTAAAGCCAGCAGAGACTTGTGATGTGCTCAAAGGATTCATATTATTATTTTGTAGTATCCTTATGTGTTATATAGATACAAACATGATGTATCACTTAGTCAAGAGTCAGAGTGTTATGAAGCTATATATATTTTACAACATGTTGGAGGTTGGTGACCGATTGTTCTCAGCTTTTGGCCAGGATACAATAGATGCCTTATTCTGGACAGCAACAGAACCAAGGGACAGGAGGAGAGAACACTTAGGAGTTATACCACATTTATTATTTGCTGTGACATATGTCTGTATCCTTTTGAATTGTACATTAAACCTCTATGTTATTTCTGAATTTATAGTTTTTCCAATTCACCCACATGAGTCTGCCTTGCTTGTAATGGTGTGTCTGTTTATGTTAAAAGAGACCTTTTGTTGTCTTGTCTTCGGGCTCTTTTCCACAATTAGTTAAAGTGAGATTTTTGTGTGAAATTAGATTTTATGTCCTTCACAATATACCTTTATATATATTTATATTATTTTTATATTGTAAATATCGTCAATGTTGACCTTGCATATATGGACAATGGACATTTATTCCCAAGCAACATGCACAAGTCATGAGTTACAAGTCATGAGTCATGCATGAGTCTTTGATAATTATAATATCTATTGTCTCTACATTTTTCATGCCCAGACAGAATTATAACTACAGAAAAATGTATCAATGTGCCTTTGTCCACAGATAAACATATTGTATTGTATCAAGTACAATACAATATTGGGTTCCATGGCTTCTTCAACAAAATTAGATAGATGAGAGTTTGGGAATATTTCAGGTGGTGAGCTATCACCATCTTTGTTACTCATGTGTGGTTGTATTGTGTGGTTAATGTTCATCAATACAGTACTAATTCATGATTTCTAATCAATAATTATTTTTCAAGATAATTATTTTGATTAAGATTTTACAGATTAATTTCAGGGATTTAAATTTGATATTACATTTATCTAAAAAGAGTCAAATACAACTTACAGTCTGATGTATATAAATCCGAGTTTTTTTTACAAGCTTTTATTCAACTCTACTTGTTAGTATGTGTGGGTCAAATTTTGCAATTGAATTTTAAACCAGTTCCACCTAACCGATTGAGCTGAAATTTTGCACACACTTTTGGGACTGGTGACAATACAATCTAGTATATATACTCAGTTATTGTATTTTTTTCAAAATGGCTGCTGTTACAAGGTGTTCAAAATTTGTTATTTGTGGGTTACGACATTTGACTTAGGCCATCGATATACTAACTAAAATGAATAAAATAAAATAATATAAAAAAAATACGTTTTTTAAAAACAAGCTTTTACGCAAGCCATGTACTAAAACGAATAAAATAATTTTATATTGAATTATTTGTTCTCAAAAAGCTTGTCTCGAAATATTCATAAAAGTAGGTAGGTACCATTTACAATTCGCGCGACAAGCTTGAAGCTTGTACATGGCTTGAATAAAGTTTTGTTTTTAAAAACGTTTTTTTAATATTATTTTTTTATACTTATATTTCTTTTTATAATAAATCTACAAGTTCTCCTTAAGCAATTACTCAGTTCTTCATAGTTTATTGGTGTTATTTCAAGCAACAACACTAAATGTGGCCTTCAACTCTAACAACAAGAGTCTGCTGATCATAATGATGTCAAACAATGTAAGAAAAAAATATCAAAAAATGGTTGATTACTTTCTTATTTATTTATTTTTTGTGTGTGTGCTCCATGTTATATTAGGAATGTCAATAATTTATGTTACTAATATTACCTATCAGTATGAATTTTAGATTATAAAAAGAAAGTTCAGTGATTATTACTATGAGCCAGGTTATATGAGCTTGGTCTACACTTCATTTTTCAATTTTTCTTTCTTCAAAACACATTTATTTTTTTTATATATGGCAATGGTGCAATTAGCATGTTTTGCCAGTGTCAAGTTTCCTTCGTAATAAACTATTTCAAAGTTTAAAATGTATCCTATCAATGTGCAGTCCTGATTATAATGAAAATCTGTCCTTTATATGTGGCTGAAGCCTGTCCTGCATATTATTGTCACAAAGTAATTTGCAACATGATTAGGAGCCCACCCTCAACAGTTACAAAATGTTTGCAATCACTTTTACTACTGCTTACAGACATCATTTTATTCTTTTTCGTACAGTTTGTAGAATTAAAGGGCAGTGTATTCAAGAAATTCGACAAAAACAACTTATTTCAAGTATCCTGTAGTGATGTGAGGGAGCGTCTCCACCTCTCTGTGTTGTTATTCATTGTTGTATTGCAAACAATGAAGGAATACACATGGAGGGAAGAGAGATTCTGGATTCTGGCACCTGACTGTGTACTAGTCCTTACCTTTGAAGTCATCATTGATTGGGTGAAGCATGCCTTCATAACTAGGTAATGATTTTATGACTTCTATTTAATGTTCTATATTTACACACTTTAGTACAGGTCTATATTCAATTGAATTTACGATATTACGGATTTGAATTGAGAATTTCCAAGGTTAAATCACTGTTTTTATTAATTTAATTTCAATATGATTTAAGAATGCTTTCTTTTTCCTCTCAGGTTCAATGAAATCCCATACGGAGTGTACAGAGAATACACGGTGAGTCTAGCATATGATGTGGCCCAAACACGACAGAAGTACGCATTTAGTGATCATTCCGACTTGGTTGCGCGGAGAATGGGCTTTATACCGTTACCGCTAGGAGTAGTTATTACAAGGGTAATAGTGCATGCTGTTAAAGTCGATGGGTAAGTTTATAACTTGATAAAGATGAGTAAGTTGATGAGTAAATTTGTAAACTAAGTTGTTAAGGTGGGTAAGTTAATAAGGTGGGTAAGTTTATAAGTCAATAAGATGAGTAAATTTATAAGCTGATGAGAAAATCGGTAAGTCGATGTTGTACTCCCACATCTGCTGGGCGCATCCTACTGGTTCTATACTATCACAAAAAAAAAACTGCTGTAAAACGTATCAAGGTGTTTCGGGAGTATTAAGTGAGAGTGACTATATTTTATACTCTATTGACATTAAGAAAAAAGTGACGTCATTCGTCCAATGTAGCATAGCACAACATTAATTGGTCAATCGAGGAACGCTTTCTCTCTTAATTGGTCAATAGATGGAATCATGTGACTGATACTGATGGCATACGTTTTTTCTTGACTTGAACGGAGTATAGAGAACATTTTCAATAAATTTTCATCCCATTGATTAGATAATATATGTAATTTGATATAGGAATTCCATTTTCCTGTCTGAATTAATGAAGTTTTATAAAGTGTACAAAAACCGGTTTTATCCTGAATGTTAGATACCTTTATTTTTTCATATGTAAAAAGAACCCAAATAACTGTTGGGCCGGAAACTGGGTGAATACGAAATTACTTTAAGAAATGGTTTATTAAATAAAATATTATAGAATTCGTACAGATATAGAGCACAATTCGGATGACTGTATTTGACGAATTCATTCATTCCTAATGAAACTATTAGAAAAAAGTAACAACCGGAACTCAAAAATAGTGTAAACTCGGCCATTAGCCATTACTAATTGGTTATTGATTAATTATTATTAATGTTTTTATGATTCCCATTCCACGCCTTGCTTTTATCACTGTGTAATCAAATATTTATTATTTACTTTTTTTTCTAAATAAGTCAAATTTTTCAGATTCGCAGCGATCTTGTTGATATTCATAGCGTATTTGAGCTTGATATCAATAAGGGTGCTTGTCTCTATTGTAATACTAGGAAAAGCTTGTGATTTGATCACACAACATCAAATGGACAAAAACGAGAGTTTTCACACTACTCCTAAAAAGTAAGTGTTACTATATCAAAATATTTCTTATTAGAGTCTGGTGACAATTCAATGCTAGGCTAATTTATTGAATACGAGTTTCAAAATTTGTTTTCGAACGATTTTAGTGATTTTTTTTAACTTGCCGTGCTTTTCCAGTCTCAATTTTTATTTGACAGATTAGTATGTTCTTTTTTATATTTATTCTTGTTATATAATATTTATAAACAGGTTATAACTTCATAACTTAGCGGATATCCTTTACAATACACATTTAACAAATTATTATTCAACATATTTGTCAGAAACACTTTTAAAAATTGCTAATTTAATTATAGAGTCATCATTTCATAACTCGTCATCTCATCAAACAAAATACCAACAATTTGCGTCATTTCTTAAGAGTTGAATTATTAATTTGCATATTTCCATTTTTTTTTCTAAAGAATATGTTAACTTATCACCGTTTAAATCAATCCTTAACTTATTAAGCTATATTCACTTATTACCCCTGGCCTTTAATTGTTACATTTTGTATCGGATCAAGCCGAGCTTGACTGGTCAAAAGAATGTACCTTATTTTACACACATTTGACTTGATGTAACTTTATTTGCAGAGAACAAAAAGATATTGTAAAAGAGACTCCTTGTGTTAACAAACCTCCCGAAATCGATCCACCGCCGCCCAAGAAACCAGTACAATTAAAATTTCAGATACCAGAGGATGTGATTATGGTAGGTTGACAAAAAGTACCCGTTTCACATTATATTCCTTTACTTATTCATTGAAAGTTCTTTGTTCATTGAAAGTTCCCGCTAAAGATTCACCAGTTTTACTTTTATTTTATATATTCAGAATGATATTTGTTATTTGTATATAATGAAATTCTTTGATTTATTCCTAACAAATTAGGATAAATTCCCAACAATAAGTATTGTTACGATTATTCATATTTAATGTTATTAAGGGATTATTTAATTCATGTAATAAATAAGTGATATATAATTTAGGTACAGATATATTACGAAAACATTGGCCATTGGCTAATCCGGAAACACCCGAACTCGTCATCCACTTCTATGAATTACCATACCTCTAATAGCATACTTTATTACGATATAAATACAAAACTTTATGAACATGCCACTAGTCAGTGCAGAGCTGTTATATATCCATATACTAGTCGGGTAAAACTAGTTTTGATTCCACTAGGTTATAGGTAAAACTAGGTTTGATTTGATATCCACTAGTCAGGTATTACATCCATAATACCCATATGGAGCTTGTTATTTTCCCTTGCAAAACAAATGACATCATATCTTTACTAAACAAGTCACTATATTGCTAGATAATCGTATTACATTTTTCCTACTTAGGTCTTATTTATTTATATATTTTGCATACTAAATAATTCATTATAATAAGTATCTATATTATATTGTGTAATGTATGTAGAAATATAACTGTATATTACTTATATTATATTATTAGCTTTATTCACCTTATAAAGGTAAAAAAATCAACTCCTATATCACAGCACTTATATATCAATCATACGTTACAGATCATTTAGGAGGTTTTGGTTGACCCTCTGGTGGTATGTATTCAATATCTTCCATGTCATAATCAGAATAATAGTAGTCTTCATCGTCACTTTCAGATTCATCAAAACTCTCAGAAGTATTAATTATTATCCTACCTGTTCGGTTTATTGTTCCGGGGATGAGAGGTGAGGGGTGAAAGTACGTATTGCGCGGGCGCGGATCGTCCGAGGAGTCGGCCATCGATCGTTGTGCGGTACAGTAGTAATTTGTTTGTTGTGCAAGTAGGCTGCACATTTTTTTAGACCTTGGGATTCGCGTGGGTAGTGATTATTCTTGAATTTAATAGTGTAGTGTACGGAAGACCCTACAAAGGCGCCATTAAGCGCCTCTTTGTTCAGCGGTTGCGGGGGTCCTCAGGATAATCAAAATGGGTCGGTAGGCGGTTACAAGGTCGGAACTTTTCTTTCTTAATTTTGACTCCACGTATCGCGGATAAAACACTATCCATTAAATCATCTATGGCATGTTCATATTTTCTATATTCATCTTCGCATTTGATTGCGTGATCACTTGCGTTAATAACTTATAATAAGTTTTGTGATCACCGATCACAAACTTTTTTCCATTCATCTAGACCTATCATCAATTTTTTTCCAATGATTTTTTTTTAGTGTTGTCATATTCATATCAACATTTCTTTGAGATACATAACCCTTAAGCTGCGACCATATGTTTTCAATCGGATTGAAATCCGGATGATATGGCGGTAATCTCAATACAGTGTGTCCATATTCAGCTAAAATTTAATCAATAATAACTTGGTAAATTTGTGGCTATGTCGATGTTGTATCGACGTTAATGTCATGTTTTACCAACCAGTTTATCATATCTTGCTTCAATGTTGCTTCAAATTTGAATCCGGTGACTTTACCACATATTTATTGTGATATGCAGCATTATCAACGACCAATACCGAATTTTTAGGTAAGTTAGGAATCAATTGATTACGTAGCCAATTTTCATAATTGTAGCTGTTCATTTCATTATGATAGTCTCCTCTTGTATCCGTAGATTAATACATTAACAAAGTCTCGGGAATAAATCCATTTTATTGCCTACATGTAAGACGTTGTCCTGTAGAAATGGCTTGTTTTTATACCTTTTCCTGTAGAATCAGTCCAACTTTTACCTGTAAAATGTGACGTATGTACATAAGTTTCATCCATATATACAATATCTCTGCCTTCAAATCGAAATCTTTTAATCAAATCTACGAAAAGAATGAGGTCGGTAACAGTCGACGAAAGCAAATATATACCTACCTATAAAATTTATTATCTATTGTAAAAATATTTTGTGGGTATTAGTAGCTCTATATATTTATGAATTCGACGTTTGCCGAAGATATCCGAATATTCCTGATGGTCAATGTTATCGTGCAAGATCTGCTGGTTAATTATATTTTCACTATAAGAAAAACTATTATTAAAAAAATTATGATTTTTCATTAATAAATAAATTTAGTCAATGTTTATTATTATATGTATTTTGGCCAGTTTGGATAGCTTTTTCGGCTATATTTTATGTGTAAAAAGTCCTGCATTTCATTATAAGAAAGAGCTAGTTATTTTGCTTATACAAAGAAGGTGGCAGATGAATAGACTGTCCACCTGATAGTAAGTGACGAATGAAAATGTTGATCCGCTATCGTCACACAGCTATCGTCAGGTTATTATAGGAAGACCTCTGACAGCTGACATAAATCTTTAACATGTAAAAATCATTTTATAACTCGATAGTCCTTTAAGAATATTTTTTTCTATTTTATTGTGTTATGTTATGACTTAAGAAAGAAACAGTATTAACACGAAATGAATTAAATACAGAACTGTCAGCGCTCTTCCTATGATAACCGGACCATAAGTGGAAAGTGACCACAGTGGGCACGCACTACAATTTTCGTATCAACTAATAAAAAGAATTCATGTCAATCTTCGTCTTTATTAACCAAACCATCTATACCTACATGCTTAGTTATCACTTCTAAATCGCCCCTTAATTTATGTTCGCTTTATGAAGATCTGATAATTTTTCAAAGCTCTTATGTAAGAATAAACTTTCAGAATGAACCCCTGGTAGACGCTTCAGTGGGTGCAGCTGCGATATTTTCAAATAGCGCCATCGATCTAAACGGTGTTTGCTATCTTAACGACAAGATGAATGTGCAAGTGAAGCAGGAGTCCGGAGACTTCCTCGAGCCTGAAGTGGTAAGTGATCTTCTCTCTCTGTCTTTTTGTCGTTCCCTCACTAATGAGGATCGTGACCATATGTGATTTGTCTCCATTTGCTTCTGTCCCGCGCCAGTTCAATAGATCGTTGTAGAGTTTGTAGAGTTGTGATCTTAGTAGTATTATATTTAAGCTAAACTTTTCTCTTGTTCTACTATTCCATTCTATTTCAATCCATTCCACTTTATCCCATTTTATTCCATTCCGTCCTATTTAATTTCTTCCCAATCCATTTATACTATTTTATGTGCCTGGATGTATATACCATTTGGATGGCGATATATTAGGTAGTTGCATAAGTTCGCGGCCTTTTTATAGTGAAAATATTAAAGACTTTTTTATATCACATAAATATTTATTGAACGGAATATTGTCCATTTAATTCGACTTTCTCGCCATTTTTCTAGGAGAGCCATTATCCCATCGCTATAAAATTTTTGGGGTTTCTGAGCGTAAAACTGATTTAAATGGTCTATACAGGCTTCTCTTGAATACAATTTTACGCCATTTAAAGAATTTTGTAAACAGCGGTTTATACAGGCTTCGGGGCAATCCATAAATTACGTCACACGAATTTCATGATTTTTGGAGTCCCCCCCGCCCCCCCGTCCTTGTCACAGGTGGTCACATTTGTGTGACCCCCCTCCCCTGGCGTGACGTCACTTATTTTGCAATTTTAAATTTCCTTCCAGCATTTCCCACGTGCCAAAAAGTGATACAAACAAATTTAAACCTTATAATAATATTGATAGAGTTGGTAATTAATATTTTAAAGTTTTTCGTTACAGTTGAAGTTTAGAGTATTAATACTTTAGATTTATACATGTGACGTCACGTAGCTTATGACTCCCCTTGTCACACGATGTCACACTTTGTTGACCCCCTCCCTCTCCCGTAACGTGTGACGTAATTTATGGATGACCCCTTCTCTGGAATGCAATTTTACTCCATTTTATAAAGATCGGAATAAATGATAATCCGAAGGTGCATCTGGACTGTAAGGAGGATGTATTAAAACTTCCCAGCCAACGTCCATCAATTTTTATTTAGTTATCAAAGATATATGCAGTCGAACATTGCCGTGATGGAAAACTACACCCTTTCTATTCATTAATTGTGGGCGTATTTCTTACTGCTTGTTTCAATTTTACTAATTGCTGACAGTAGACATCAGAGTTAGTCGTTTGGCCATGTGGCAAAAGCTCATAATACACAATGCTTTTCCAGTCCCACCATACACATAACATGTCTTTGTTTGGAGTGAGGTCTGGCTTTGGGACTATTTGTGATGGCTCACCTAGACCAAGACCAAGACGCTTAGACCAAGACCGTTTACGAACATTGTTATCCCCTTCTCATCGCTTGTTACCAGAAATTCTTCAGAAATGGATCGATTTCATTTCGTTTTAGCAACATCTCGCATATGGAAAAGAGGGGACTCGCCAACCCGCATCTCCAGTGTGACGTTTTAAGGGCATACATCTCGCATGCGTGAAGACGATGTGCAAGAAGAAGAGGCCCATGTGCAGCGGTGGATACCGAAAAGGCTGGTTGCATTGTATTGTGTGAATACTGTAACCGATAGGGGTATCGTCCACTGCTAGACACGGGCAGGGCATCTCATGCACATTGTCTTGTGCACAAGGGATGTATGGCATTAATAATTTATTAGCTATTGTGTAGATGCTCATTCAAAATTATTATGTAAAATATCATAATATTAATGTAGCTATGAAAAATAACGTGTCGGTGCTTATTAGGAATTAAAACGCTTGTCAATTATTTACCGATTATTACAATTATAACTACTTTCTGTGGAAAGTAGATCTTTGATAAAAGTTAGATGATTTCCCCTATTTTATTATATTATAATGCAAATAATATAATCGTCGTACTTAACATTTTTCATTTAGGTACCTTTCCCACGTCATCTGTGAAAAATCCTTGTTTTTACGCCCACCCTTCACTATCTAGTTATTTTAGTGCCTCTAGCTGTAAACAGAACGGAGGAGTGATCAACACAAATAGAATTGAAATTGTGAAAAATAGAAGCTCAGAATTTTTATTTTAGTTTGTCATTATTTTTAACTTCTATCAATGACTAAGAAAATGGACAACATCGAATCCATACTTTTATTTTGAATATATAATGTAAAAAACTAACTCAACTAGATTGTGATCAACTGATCAATCAAATTCAACTGATCAACCCAAAGGTTAGTTGGTCGAGAATATCTTAAAGGCATTAAGCTCGCCCTTTAATAAAAAAAAAATCAAATTCAAAGTTACTTGACATAGACCATACTTCTGTACTCACATCATAAGTTAAATAAAAAAATATGTTTGGATATTACGCCGAAGCCATTTTGAAAATTCCTTTCCGTTAGCGCTAGTTTTTGTTATCTGTTTTGAGACTAAGTTTAGAGAGTTTGGAGCGACACATCTACATGCACAAGACAACGTGCATGTGGATGTCCGTGTCAAGCAGTGAACGATAAAAGGGCTGGTTACGGTTACTGTAACTAAATCATTGTGTTCAGGCGGACGTGAGCCGCAGCGCACCTGATATAAACTCGGTGACAGCAGATGACCCTCCTCCAGTACAACCAGAAAGGCCCTTATCTCCAGACGCCGAAGGGCGCATCAAACGTCGATCCGAGTCCGAACCAAACCTTTTAACTGCCGACGAGTACGAAGAAACTGCGTAACACATGCGACATCGCCCCAGAAAAAAGTTGGGACGATAATCAGGCAAGTGCCGTGACGTCATTATTTACATACTACGAGTAGTCGAATAGTAATTAATTAGGTACATAGTATTATATGTTAATTGCGCATACAAAGCATTTACAGGTAAATTGTATCTTGTTTATACATGGTTAAATAAAAAATATCTGCATCCTGTTTACACTGGTTTTTTATCATTAAAACTGAAGTCCACTCCAATCCAGTTTGTCGAAAACAAAACCAAATCAATGAAATATCTCATCATTTAGTTTTAATTTTAGGGCAAACTGGCAGTCTCAATGAATCAAATTATGAATATGTGAACAATTATCACATAACTGTTTAATTTAAGGCCTTGTCGGCTCAGTACACCATGTTTGGTTATATTTTGAACACATTGGATTGGAACGGACTATAACAACTTTTGTTCCTAGACTTTTTTCCAAAGTTGATATTTTTTTTAAAAGGTTATTTCTTTTCTTTTTATTATATTTTCTTTATTAGGAACAATTAACAATGATACTATATAATATTTTCAACAACACGAGTAGGTACATCACTATATAGGAGTATGTTTCATTGTATCACCTACTTCATTGTCCAAAGATTACTAACAACGTGACAAGTAAGCCGCGCTATGAGTACTTATCATGAATCACTAAGCATTTATAATATAACAAAAACAAAAATCAAAATAGTGCGCCCTAAACGCGAGTAGTTATACAAATTACAATTACAATTTGAATACAAATTACTCTAACATTTATGAAGTATGCTATTTAGTTTATGTGTAAAAAGAAAAATCGTATTTAAATTTAAATATTATCACATAAGCAAGATATAATTCAATACCTTCAAAATGAGTAACGTTTTTAATCAACATTGTAAAATACAATAATATTTGTCAAAATACGAGTACAATAATCTCGAAACTACCTGTGTCATATGTGTCAATATAATTCCTAATAGATGTAATGAAATATTATCCCTAAAACGAAATCTTTCCTATTCCCGTAAAGTATGATTGGAATTTATATTATAGTTACGTTACCTATATATACTCCTTCGTAAAAGTCTTTATAATCTGTAGTCAAAGTCAAGAAAGTAGGATATTTTCGCTCTGTCCACTGTTGTCGGATATGTCAATACAATTACTAACAAAACAATGAAATATTATCCTCATAACTACATTGCGTAAATCTTTCTTACAGATTCCGTTAAAATGTGACTCGAATTTATATTGTATTGTAGTTACCACACTATTCACTATACCCCATCGTAAAATTAGGGGCCTACAAATGGGCATTCCCCTATATATGGCGTCTATGACTGTTACTCTGTACTACTCACTATCTATAAGCTGCTACGTACGATAACGTCGCACATTCGATTCATAAATAACTGCTAATCGAAAAGCTACTCTTAGATACCTACATCGATGTATGTAAATCTGTGCGAGTTGCGTACGCGGTGCGGGCGAGTGGTTTGTGTGAAAAAAAGTACTGAATTCTAAAAAAAAAATTAGAACAAAAATTGTTAGTTTTCACGTAAGAAATCCAGTGTAAAGAGAAATATTTTTTATTTAATCCTATATTAATTATCCTTGACAAATTGTATGATCAAACACGTATTTGACTTTTGATTGGACTATAGGCGGATGACTTATCATTACTCATGTTAATGATATAGGTACTATTATCCGCAGACAATAATCCGCAAACGATTTACATGTATTATACGTTATTAAGAATTGTTGGGGAACCTTATATTAACTTCTATTAATAAAGCTTGTGACTGCTTAATCAGCCGATAAACTTAACTAAGAGTTATATACAGAATGTATACAAATGCTAATAGTAAAGTTAAGTATGGTATTCATACTTAGGACTCATTAATACTTTCATTTAACACCTTCCTATTTCTAGGATTCATTCAATGTTTTCTACGTTGGGAGTTATAATTATAAATGTGGCCGAGTAACAAATGGTTCTAAGGTCTACTATAAGTAGCTTCATTTCTGTGCAAATGATTTATGTGCAATTATCTTATCTTTATCGTGATTTCAATCATAAATAACAAAGTATAAGATCTAACTCATTAAATTTTCAGTAGATTCTATTCTATCCAATGCTTCCATTCAAAACACTATTACATGACGTCATTGAGTTTGTAGTTTCGTATACGGTCTAACCATCATGAAATACAAATCATTTGCAGACTTATATTTACCAAATTGATTTTTTTTTGTAGACTAGTGGACGGACGAGCAAGCCGTCCCACGTGATGGTAACCACCGCCCATGGACACCTGCAACACCAGAGGGTATGCGGGCGCGCCGCCGACCGTGATTATTCCTATTTTAGATACTTTGTGCAATTCAACTTGCTTCTCATTTTTATATATCGCCGGAAACAATGTCCTGTCGATTTATAACTTCCTAAGTAGTCATTATAATATAGTCGAGGCTTCGAGTCTTGTTATTTTTATATCCGGAGTTTGCGAAAATTTGTAATTAATTAGCAACATTAAAGCTTAAATTTTAAGACTGATATCTCTGGGGGGCTTAGGAGCCTGTCGCCGAATCCTAGTAGAGTTTTATTTATTTGTTGCGTGACATTTTGTTGATGTGTTTTATATTTATGATTGTTGCATTCCATTTGCGATACAATAATCACACATCGATGCGCCTCTATAATATACATACATAAGGTTAAACATAATATTCCTTCAATTAAATAGTTCAGCAATGTTTTGGGAGATGCCAGGAATATATTTTCTTCATAAAGTAGATATTATAGAAGGTCATCTGTAGATTATATCAAACTTTGCTAAAACTACTCCCTAAATAATGCCATTGGACCATCTTCGTATTCTGTACAAACATGAAGTGATGTTTAAGTAAGAAAAGATACAAACTTCCCAACGCTTTCAGAACTCATTACGTCACGTTGTAACCACTCTATGTTATGGTCGGAAAACGAAGATAACCGACCGATATTATTGGTTTAGTACTGTACATGTTTAGAACACTATTTAGTTAATTTTTGTTTCAACAGTCATATTATTTATTATGTGTATGAACTTCATATGTTTGAGATTTCTTATTTCAATTTAAGAAATCTCTATCCCTAAAATTTTAACTTTAATCCTGTGAGATAAGGCTTGAAAGACGGAATCTTTTAATTATTATCGATAGATATTACGTATCAATATCGTATAACATTGGCCAACCGAGCATTCGCACGATTACGAACTTTATTGCGTTCGTAAACGAATTAATGCGCTGATTTAAAAGTTTATTTATGTTACTCTAAAGTCCAACTGAATGAATAAGTTTGCCCTATAACGTTGTATTTGCGGTTGACGCTACCTAACCGCTTATTGGATAAGTTGATAATGAGATGCAAAAGCGTTTGTAAAAAGAAGCAAAGACTTGTATTTGTGCGAACGCTCGATTGGCCGATAATTTAGTTTCACTACCGTCCCGCACATCTCACGATGAGGCTCATATAGAGGTTTTTATAAGTTTATAAAGGTTTTAATATTTTCTTAGGTTTTCGCGATTACTATACATAGCAATTAAACAACTTTCTTAATAACTCAAGTGACAAATAAAATCAATTAGTCACCCCGTGACCACGTCCACTGCAGTGTTCGAAACGTCGGGATATAAATAATGTTAAATATACGCGATTTAAACCGTTTAAAGTTGTTTAATTGCTTTATAAAGGTTTTATTCCGTTTGTTATATTAAATTTGCTCATCGTGCAACATTGTACACCTATCTTAACAGTCATTCATGATTATTACTTTTAATTGAGTATTTATTATATGCATAGCTCTATTGACCAACTTTTTGTTCAAGTGGAATTTTTTCTATTAAATTATAATTTGTTTGTTATTTGATTTGTTTTACTATTCATATTCTGACTACCTACCGCACCATATCATCAGCCTGTGTCTTTCCACTGGTAGATGTAGACATCTCCCACAGCCATCCACATTCGATCTTCCACTCGTCTCTTCCATCAGGTGGACCGGATATTTTCAACTTTATTTATAATTTTATTTGGTTTTCCTAAAATTCTCCAGACAATATATAATATTAGGGCCTTACCTATGAAATTTCCGTTTGTTTAGTGCCCACTTTGAAAGTAGTTATCTTGCGTTTGGCTTAGAATTCCAAATTCAAATTAATTTCAATTTAAGGGTGTAGATTGTTGGCCTGAGATCTCGATTTCGAGCGACCGCAGCGCCAAAGTTTAATGTAACATCCGACGGGGCGGATGAATGACCTAGAGAGCGCGATTTTCAAAATGTTTTGCAACAAACGTTCCACGTTGAGAAATTGTTATTGAACTTGAATATTTACAGCATAACAATAACGTTGAATTTTTGGAAACTAGCTGTTGATTCTTTTTAATAGATTAATAAGAGTAGTTGAGACACAATTTTTATGTTTTTCTATCATTTGACATCTGACATTTTTGTATTCTACTTACCTAAAATTCCAACTATTTATTTATTTGTAATTTCACTACCAAAATTTATTCTAATTCGTAAAATATTCATTCAATAAAATAATTGCAAATTCAGTAGGAAGTGTGTTTATCTCTACGCAAGGAAATGTGCCTATTGCGTAAACTCAAATACTTACTTTTTGTTTACGATCACCTCGTCGATATCTAAAAAAAATCCTAGGGTTTTAAAAAAAATGTCAATAAATGAAACACAAGTATAAAAATGATTTATTTACTACACAATAACAAATATGAGTCGCCATTACTCGCTATCTCAAAAGCGTGCTAGGGTTGTACAAAAATTAGTAAATAATTCATTTATTTACTAATTTTAACAGAAGTTTGTAAATTATTAATATACTAATTAAAAGTATGTAATTAAACAATAACGAAATATGAGTTCAAAATTCTAATGGTTTTTCATTCGATTACGGATCAAGTTCTGATTTCTGCTAATTTGATGATAAAATCAATGGCTATCACAAAACCTATCAGAATGAAAACGTTACCAGCTGCCCGATTCACGTAAGTAATAAAAACCGTAGCGCAGTGACGTCACTTCGTTTTTTGCAAATTTAGCCCTTTTAACCGACTTAAAAAAAGGAGAATTCTCAATTCGCTGTATTTTTGAACCAATTTTTATGATTCTTTACACCAGGTAACTCAGAAATTGTATAGTAATTGAGCTATTGGAAGATTTATGACAATCCAAGACTAGATAAGTAAGTGCGTTTAAAACAGAAAACCAAAAGGCGATTTCTAAGTTCCTAAGTTAAAACGACTTTTGGACTGGCGTGTTTACGTGAATCGACTGGCTGGGTAGTTAAGTTACCTGTATCTTTCAAAATCATTAGGCGTTCTTCTCTTTCATAACACGTAAAGCTCTTTCTTTCCTCTCTTTCATAGCCTCTATGATACTGGGCGCGTCACGAATGGGCATGCTTCGTGACTGCCGAGGATCAACTAATTCTGGAAGTAGGCAATCGTAATAAAACCTAACTAATTTCATCTCCATTTTCTCCTCCCAAAATTTGTCGTCCTTTTCTATAATATAAACTTTCATAGGTACAGTAGCACCAAACCAGATGCCAAGCATGCAAACGTTTCTTTTAGTAATATGTACCTGTCCCTGAATTTGGAAATACCAGTTATGATTTTTATTTATGACATAACCCTTGGAAGCCTTGTCCTTAACCCAAAAGGTATGTTTGGCCATTGCTTCATCAAGAGTCATGCCAGCTAAAGAATGTGGGCACTTAATTTCAATTAAACCGTTTGCATAAATGCCATCTGGTGTAGTACCAAGAAATTCATATTGATCGTCGACGAACAAACCGCAACCTTGTATACTAATATTCTCTTGAATTTCTAACTGTTTAATTGCGGTTTCTTCGTTTTCGATACCGTACCGTACAGCAGGCAAACTGGAGATATTACTACCATAAACGATTTTACGAACAAGAACAGCACAACTTGTGCTCTCTCGTTTTTTACAAACTTCCCCGAACGATGATGAGGTTAGTAATTTTCTCCTTGTACTCATCCACTCAGAACTACTTCTTTGCAAATGGGTCGACCTTTCAAGCTCCTCTCTTTCAGCACAAGACAACTTTAAATCGGCTAAAAAAGATGACTTGGCTTTCTCATATAATTCTGGACTCAGATCAGGTTTTTCGCAGTTTGGTCCATAGTGAGCGTCTTTCGATACAGCGCTGTGGCTCTTTTTCAATCTTAATTTAGGTTTAGCAATTAAACGGATTCTACGATTACAATTTTCCACTTTCGCGATCAAAGGATTAGGACTAGATTTAAATATTACTTCATGAGTTTTACTATGAATCGATCCTGTATTAAAAGACACAACAGCAGCTGCGCATCGGCCCGCATAAGAACCACGGGAAGAATAATTTACACGCTTACCCCCTACTAATTTGGCAATCACTGCGTTAAAACTTTCAACTATATTACTTGTACAATTATGAATTAAACTTCTAGAATGATATGACAGTCTTTTACTTAAAATGTGTACCGCGTCCATTAATCCGCATCCAACAATTGCTGGAAGCAACCCAACAGGTTCTATTCGACGAGTATCAGGTCTACAGAAATACTCCTTGCAATATTGGTGATTACCAAATACGTGTTGTGGACCATTTAGGATATCTTCACTAAGATTTTTTATTTTTTCTTCGAGTGACTGATTTTGATCGCCCCAATATTTAATAGCGCATTTTACACCCGTTCTTAAACGCAAATACCTTTCTTTTAGGAATTTCCGCAATTCGCAAGGATACTTAGTGTCTTTCGACAGTTTCTCCAAGCTATTGCAGTAGTTTCGTAAAAGATGATTTTTGCATTCAATTTTCTCTACTGTTAAATTACCGTACGGTCGCGAATCTAATATTTTTTTATAAGTACTGGAATCGCCGTCTGCTACAAATTTATTATAAATTACACCGTGATCAACAATGGAACGTTTAAACCCCTCAACTATTATGGTCGATTCCATACCGGTAGATGATCCCGAATAATTCTTGAAACAACGGTGTTCCGAGGGCTGACTGTCGTTCTTTGCGGCTCGTGCACAAACTACGCAGTATTTATTTTTAACTCCAAAAAACAATACTTTATTAGTTTTAATGCCAATTATCGCAGCTGCGCCGGACAAGGCGGAAAAATTCTTACCATAAGATCTCTTGCTCCAACAACCGTCAACAGCAACAGATATTAATGGTGTACCATTTTTATCAACACTACCTATAGACACTGCGTACTCCGCTTCTTCCTTGACAGCTTCTGCCATGGAATGTGCTGCTGTCTTTTCCCACCAATCGCAAACCGTATTATTAATTTCATTGTATAATGAAGGTGACATGATTGGTAGGGCTACTGCGGCAGTTAATGTTTTTAACTGATAGTAGCTCCCACCAGATGATATGATACCAGATACAATTTGATGATTCACTTCCATTCTATCTTCTTTCTTTTCAATCAAACACACAGTAAATTTCATACTACACATACTACATTTCATGATGAGTTTTGAGTCCAGACCAACTTTTACTTCACCTATTATACTGAGGTAACTTAACTTACAATCCATTGGACCGTGGTCCCCTATGGCCTGAAGAGCTTTAAAAAAAAAAGAAACGTCTACAACTCTACGCCCAACTTCCATTTCATCCACCTTTCCCTCTTGGTCGTTTTCAATAACTAGTTCCTGTAAAGAAAGATAATGGCTTGATTTTTTTTATAAAAAATAATTAAAAATTTAAAAAAATGCAAAAGAATTAATACAATATTAGGTTCCTGATGAATAGAAATTATAATTTCTTTACGCATTAGGTATTGTTTTTTTATGACGTCACCTATTTGAACGTAAATTTTCTTTTGAGAAAGTAATTGAGAAGTATTTCGGTACTAAGGTGTTTGTCTCTCGATGAAAATAATAAATATTGCAAGAAAAATCTATAGGTAGGTATTGAGATTTTGTCTTCGCCCATCACTAACTAAGTAGTTTGTTTATTTATGTAACAAGTCTACAAGAATTACGTATAACAACTTACCTCTATACTTACCTCTATTCATCAATATTATCCACTTTTTATTTATTTTGTACAACCCTAAGCCAGACGCTAGGCGCCTCGCGTCTGTTTGGCGGTATAGGTATGTCGACAAAGTTGCGCTGTCGCCTACCTACTTCCACAATTTGATATTTAGACAATACTAGCCGACCCGGCGAACTCCGTATCGCCTTTTTTTTTTTTAAAAATCCTATTATTTTGATATTACATACAGATACTTCAATTTTATTTATCAGTATAGATATAGATAATACAAACCAATATTTACATGTTATTGTAGGTATATGTCTGAATCGGGCGATCTAAATCATATGACATATTGTATTAGCTTTGTAATGTACCCTGTTCAAATGCGATAATAAATAAGTAGGGAGGAACTTACATTTTATTCCGAGATCTTTTGGCTTTCATATTTTTATAATGCGTACAAAACTTTCTTTTCCCTGGCATGCCACTCAAATTCAATCAGTCCTGCGAAAAAAATAGCCTATGTTACTCAGTGATAATGTAGCTTTCGAATGATAAAAGAATTATTAAAATCAGTCCAGTACTTTTTGAGTTTATTCGTTACATACAAAAATCCAAATCTTTCCTCTTTATAATACCTATTAGTATATCTAGTTTATATTAGTTTATCTATTAGTATATATATGATTTATATCTAGTTCCATCATGGTTTTCTTTCAGACATTCATTATATCGATACTTTCTACTAACTGAAAATAAATTAATTATAAAAATGTTATACTTACAGTTTTTTACAAAAAACACAAATTCACAATACGTAATTCTGCTGTCTGCAGCCGACAAGCGTAGTGTCGCGTTCACTTACAGAAAGGAACTGCCGCTGCAGACCACCGAGATTGCACGAATGAAACGAACGTTTTATCCCATACATTTGTGTATGAAAAATTTACCTTAAAATATATCTAGATTTTAGGGCTTTAAAAGAGGAAGTCTTTGTTTGTAAAGGTATAAAAAGAAGTATACAGCTATACTTATTGGTTTTTTCAGTGTTCAAAAAGTGTTTCTTTTTATCAATTTGTGTTGATTTATGGGGTTAAATCTGAAAAATACGAAGTCATGTTTTTGCATTTTTACTCAATTTTGTGCGTTTGTTGACGTTTATTATATAACAACTATTAGGTTTAAGAGTTTAATATAAGCATGAACATACTTATTGGTCTTTGATTGTAATATATACAAATTATCATTGATATCAATCATATGTAAATAGGTTAAATATGAAAAATCGTAACACTCTTTTCGGTGATTTTCACGATCTACACCCTTAAAGCAATGACATTATTTTTCAAATTCAGTTATTTATTTGTTTTCCACCCAACTACTTTTTGTTTAGATATCGTTGTGTTTGCGACCATGGAAAAGTTAAAAATTCGCATTATTTTCGACTATGAGTTCCATCGTGGCAGCAACGCAGCACAGACGGCACACAATGTGACAGCATGTGTACGGACCAAGCATCGCAAACGAACTCAGGGTGTGTTTATGATTTGATCGTTTCCATTCTGGAAATTTCGACCTCATGAACAAGCCCCGTGGACGACCGTAAACTAAAGTCGATAATGATGAATTGAAAGCAATAGTGGAAGCGGATCCATCTCAAACCACGTTTGAGTTAACAGCAACCTTCGGCGTAAGTGACAAAACGTATTGATTCATTTGCGTCAAATCGGGAAGTGACGAAGCTCGGAAAGTGTGTACCGTATGAGCTTAGTGAAAGTCAGCTGCTGCAAACACGCGTCGAAGCTTGCCTTACTTTGCTGAACTGGCACAAAAATGAAATGATTCTGAATCGTATTGTCATTTGTGATGAGAAGTGTTTCCTGTGTGATAATGGTAAACGTTCGTCACATAGGTTGAACCTAGGAGACCAGCCAAACAATGTCCCAAACGTAAACTGACAATAAGTCAAAAGAAGCACTTGGTGATTGTATTATCCACTACAGCTTCTTGAGATCTGCCACAACAATTAATACAGATGTGTTAATAAGAACTGCAAACCATCGTTTGCAATTCTTAACAGTACACATCTGTTCTTAACAGTACACAGTACACATCGCTACAGAGCGATTGACCAGACTAGGTTGTTTGATAGAACCGCGGGAACAACCTAGTCTGGTCAATCGCTCTAGCCCACTGCTTCTCCCTGATAACGCTCGCCCATATACTGTACGACAGACAGTGTCAAAGTTACAGGAACTTTGACTGGTAACTCTCCGTCACCCACCGTACTCCCCACACCTTGCCCCTACTGATTTCCATTATTTCGGAATTTGCATAACTTTTTACAGCGGAAAAATTCAACTCCGATGAAGCAGTTAAAAACGCGTTCAGAGAATTCACCGATTCGTCTCCAGGAGTTCTACAGCAGAGGCATCAATCAACTTACATTAAAATGCAAAAGTGCTTTGATAATACCATTAATAATGGACAATACATCGATTAATTAGATTTATTAATTCTTACAAATAAATTTATTTGAATTTTTCCATATAAAACGGCAATTTCATAGGTAAGGACCTAATATTATTACTCGATAATATTATACATGGTGAACACTTTTATGTTAGCAATTCTTTTGTCGTTTCGCTTTGTAAGGAGAGTAGGCTCTACAAAAGAAGTGCCGTGATTGACCGAGATAATCTTGCCAGCTTATTGGTTTCAATTTACCTTACCAAATTATGTATTTTTATTTACACCTACCAATAAAGATGTGTCAAAATTAAAAAGAAAATTATAAACGGATATAATAATATTTATTTTGCACAATGGCCGACCTGTCAAATTTAGTTCCTTTAAATTCCGCGCGACTTTGGTGCCTCGCACTCTACGTACGTACGCTAGAAACCATAGAGAGAGAAACCTATAGACATAGTGATATCTTCCCTCACTGTCTAACAGAAAAGAGAAGCGCTTATGTATTAATGACGTAAAAAAAGAGACAGTATTGCTATCGTGTATTGCATTTCACTCTGCGTGCCGGTTTTTTCAAGGGTAGCACATCATTGTGCCCAAAAATTAAAGGCACTATGTAAAATGCTCATTTTCTATCGCATGTGGCCATGGGTAAATGTAAATGTAAATGGGTCTATAGTATTATTAGTCTGTGCTAGAAACAGAGACAACAGAATGTATTTCCACCATAGACATACTACATGACTGCCAATGTCAAAGTAGACGTGATTTATAAAAGATCTTGAACTGCGATTCAAAACGCTTGATTATCTCTCTTTGACTTCATAATACAGGAAGTGATACAGCATTATTTAGATTATTATTCAAATTCGCATGTTTTGGAACGCAGAACAAAGTATACGTGGTTTATCATAATGTCATAGTATAATGTGCGTGACAACGTATTATGGTATATATTTAAATTTGAAGTGGCTTGCTAAGCCACTTCGTAACACATGTTCGCCGAGACTCCGGACCACTCCGACTACTTGAAAAGATATGGCATTTGACGATTGATTCTGATTATTCTTCGCTTATGGCGGTACTTCTAGTTCGCGCACTGTTGATCTTCTTACCTTAACCAGCCCTTTTATCGTCCACTGCTGGACGTGTACCTCCTCATGCACATTGTCATGTGCATGAGGGATTTATGGCCTTAAAAACGTTGATCTTTATAGTTCGCAAAAAACACATATTTTATGACCAACAAATAAATAAAAAATATAAAGTGCTATCTATGGTATTAGCCACTGTTCTTAATTCTTTGATTGTGATTACACTACACGCCAGGCCCGATTTCCACCAACCGCACGTCACAGCAGCGGCGCGGTATATTAAGTAGGTTGTTTATTTTGATAGTTGACTATCTTCCAAAGTACAAGATTTAAAGTTGTATGACGCTGCTAATATGGACAGCGACCGCCGACGGTGACATCGGCAGCTGACTATACTCGCATCATCATACAAATTTAAACTTTATACATTGGAGTTAAAGTTTACTATTAGAATACACGACCTACTTGCCGTTCCGCGCCGCTGCAGTGACGCGAGGTTGGTGGGAATCGGGCTCTACATTGCGTCATTGCGTACTATCTTGAGTAGGTATATGTTTTAAACTCTAAAAATATCAACAGATGGCGTTGACATTTTATTTTGCACGAAGTGTACCATTCTGAAACATCGATATGGCCTTATTGAAAATAATTTAATAAAAATAATACGTGTCTTGTTATGTATATTTGTTTGCAATAGTACGATTTATTTTCTTTTTCTTTTAACTTAATTCCGATAGATGTCACTACCATTCTCATCATCTTCTAATGTTATGGTGAATAAAACAAATAGCGATTGAAAGAAACAAAAAACCAATATTATATATTAACAGGTTTTACCATTGCTGTATTTAAAATAGTTTTAGGCACGTATTTATTTGATCTATTAAGTTTTCGTCAAAATAACTGATGTTATTAAACCATCATGTTATTGATTCAAGTTATTAAACTGATATTATTGTTACTGTGTGTTTGTTGATGTTATGTAAAGCTGATGCTTTGCTATCACTGAACGAGATAAAACTTTAGCAATGATATTAGAGGTTTTTCTCGATAGGTATTTATTTCAATTTACCACGCAGTGTTCACTAATGACTAGTAAGAAAGGTTTAATATTATACAGTAAAAGGAGATATTATTTTTGTTATCTTACGCTAAGGCACATCAAACTGTACCTCCATCTAGTAGTTGGTAAAAATGGTGAAAATACAATGGTGATGTGTAGCGAAATTTATCATTTTCATTTGTTCTTCTTGTTCGTTTATATTAGCAGACATTTTTGAAATATATAGTACCTACTAAAATTAACGAGATGTAAATTGCAAAAAAACAGATATCTATATTTCTTTCAGGTCGATAACCTAAAAACCGGTTTTGCTGTGTTCTGAAAATATGCTAAATATGCTTTGTTAAAATCTATTTTTATTTGAATTATTATTATATATGTTTAGAAATAGTATCTAATCCGTAATGTACGGTGACTAAAGTTACGTATTTGAAATGAGTTAAAAATACAAACAAGAATAACACTCAATATTGTGTGCCAATATTTCGGTTCTCTAAAATTAACTAATGTGTCCACTTTGTTGCCAACTGCTTGTTTTTACCCGGAATTCCGTCTGGTTTAAATAAATATATAGACACTGATAAACATTTTATCGTGTCCTTGTGGATGTTGTAATTGCCGTTTGGTTTTACTAGTGCTAAAGGGTAAAAATTTAAACAACAAAGTTAAAGTTTTCAACAATTGTATTTTC
This sequence comes from Sesia apiformis, assembly GCA_914767545.1. Lineage (NCBI taxonomy): Eukaryota > Metazoa > Arthropoda > Insecta > Lepidoptera > Sesiidae > Sesia > Sesia apiformis. The sequence goes on from OU611958.1 coordinate 9,060,528, forward strand.
GCACCTTAGGTGGTTTTCATATTAAATAAAAATTTCCGTTCTCTTATATACACATTAAATTCAAATTTAGTCAGAGTGTATTTACAAATATATTAAATAGAATTTAGTAAAAATTAGTGAGATTTAACAATACCTAGTTACTTACAACTATATCTTAGAACATCAACAACATCTTTCACACACGTGAAATACATAAGACAGCTTAAATAATAACCAATAGGTACCTACACATAATTCGTATTCATTCACATTCACGTGAACACCTTCAAATACTTGAATCGTTATAATGTTCGAAGAGTTATCTAAAAGCTAGTTAGCATCGTGAAATGTACTACGTATGTTTAGTAACGTCGCAACAGAGGGCCAACCACCAACCGTGTGGGCGCTCCGTGAGGCGCTCGCGTTATGCGCTCCTGGCTACAGTATAGGTAACAAACAATGGCAATTCGCAACTTGTAACCTAATACAAACACCGTATATCAATAACGTTAACGCGATGCAACATTACGTAAAATGTTAAAAGAATTTAGTCTTCTCCGTTTCAATTGTCATTCGTTTGACTAACATGAATATGCTTTAATAATACCTATCTACTCTAGCCTTGTCTACCGGAGACTTCGTCTCGCTAAAACAGTTAAAAACATCAAAAACTCGAACATCACACCTTTAACACGCGGCGCGCCTGTCCGTCTAGGCGTGAACGCTACGTTTGCGCTCACGGCGAACGCGCGTGCTCCTATCCTTTCGTTTTGCACGGCAAGGGTGAACTGGGAACGGTGACTCCGTATCGCGTTTGCGCTATGATTGATACAACTTCGTGTAACAGTCACTCGGGAAGAAGACGTTTCAACGATAAATAAACAATTGCAACAGAGTAATGAGAAACGTGTGAACCGCTCCCATGTAAAAATTGTAGGCGCCATAGTTAACATTTATTGTCAGTTATCCTAAATTCATAACGACCGACATTACTGAAAGGCCAACCCTGTTTTGTATCACTGTTTCTTCGGTGACATAAAAAAGTCTCTAACTTTTACTTTTCCCGAATTTGATTAGAATTGTTCTAGACCATTGCAAGCGATTATTCTAAAGTGCCCGTGTAACAGAAACCATATTCTAATCGGTACCTACTAGTGTTACAACAGTAGATATCATAAGTCGAAGGCATTTTCATAAACTCACGTTCTCATATTAAATACCTAAAGGACACTCCTGTAAAGCTAACTATTTTTGTGCTTAATTTTGTACTTGTATAGCAGACCAAGTGATACTTCCGTGACACGAATAAAACAGATACAGAACATGTTTGCTATGCAATTTTAAGGAATAAGTATTAGAGGTAATCTATTTACCTTTTCAATTGAGAAACGCGTAACAACATCATCACAGTGACTGAAGCCTAACTTTTAAAATAATCCTTACAAATGTATCTATACCTATACAAAAACTTATGAGTATTATAAATAAGGGGCTCTCGCTTTACTTGAACATAATTAATAATGATTAAGAGATCATAATTTAAACGCTATTCGATATTACTTTTACTAGATTAGTCTACAACAATACGCACGTTAGAAAGTATATGCCACTGGGAAACGATAGAGATAGAGTAGAGTGGTGGAACGTTAGAGAAATAACGAGTGATTTGCAGCGAGTGAAACTCATGGTGAGTGTTAAACAGAAAGCTACGAAGTTTACCGTAGAAAGGATCACAGGACAGTTTACTCTAGAAGAAGCAGAATTGAGCAAATTTTGTTAAATTAAATCGTTTGAGCAAGAGACCATGACAGCAGCTGTCGAAAAATACAAGTAGGTATGTTACAATTAGATAAACATATATACGTATATATATCTATAAAACAAACATAATAGTCGACATTCTCGCGTCCATATTTTCGACTAGAAATATAAAACAAAATAATAATAGTAGTTATCACTTATTCAGCAGTCGTGTTACACTTAGTACAATATACAAACAATAAGTGCACAAGTGCAGTGGCACGTAGTAGAGTTAAATTAATGGCACAGTTTCACGTTAGTATCGTCAAATACAAGAATATTTAATATACAATACTTAAATAGGTAGTCGTGGTTAGAAAGCCTTATCACAGTTTGGCGAAGTGCCTGAGCAGTTTTCACTCATTTATGTGATAAACGTTTTTTAACCAAAACCCTACCTTCGAATAGGCTCATTACGTATCACCTCCCCACGAACACTTTTATAACGCACTTACATCAAATTTGAACGTATGAATGATCAATATTAATGCAAAAGACAATTAAGCTTAGCTAGGAGACTATTTTCAGACAGAAAGATATGTGTTCACACTAGATCGCCTCGGCGACCGACGCACCATCCGCCGCGCCTGCGCTCTACGCGCCAACCGTTCGAGGAGCGTGTCTACGCGCACACTGGACACATTAGGCCACATCGCTTCATATTACATTTGTTCCCAGTCAAGTTCATTCAATTAACCTATCTAAATAAAATAAATACATCGAGCGGATCATTTCCTATCGTAGTAATTACAAATATGTATAAAAAATATATAAATTTCAGTGAATTTACAAATGTAGAGTTAATAAAGCTTCGTTAAAGACAATTTTTACACCTAAGCGATGAAATTATTTAATAACTTCAACGTGAAAGTAAAAAGTTCATGGTTCCTCGGGCGAGGACGCGGACATGATGAACGCGTCGTCGAGGGAACTAGCGGGTGAGGGCTGTGGCGCGGGCGCGCGCGCCGCCGGCGAGTGCTAGAGCGCGTGCGGGTGCTCGTGGTGGTGGCCCGGCCCGCCGCTGCTGCCGCCGCGCTCGCGCTTCAGCCGCTGCTTCAAGTGCACCTTAGCGTGTCGCTTCTTCTCGTCTGACCGTGCGAACTTGCGCCCGCACACATCGCATGCGAACGGTTTCTCGCCAGTGTGTGTTCGCACGTGTGTCGTCAGGTGATCCGACCTGCTGAACGAGCGCATACAGATGCGACACTGGAACGGTTTCTGGCCCGTGTGGATGCGTATGTGCCGCGTCAGCTCGTCGGAGCGCGAGAAACGGCGATCACAACCTTCCACTGGGCAGGCGTACGGCCGTTCGTGCACGGGGGTCTTACTAGGCCGGTTCGGGTATTTGCGCGGCTTGACAGGCACCAGCCGTAGAGGCTGTGCGCTCTGTTGGTACACCTGTGAGAGGATCTCGTGGCCCTTGCTCGTGGACGGGTTGTACTCGGCGAGTTGCACGGGCCGATCGCCGGCGGGGCTCGGGTACGGCTCCCGCTTGGGGAGACCCGATGGACCGGGCGTGGGCTGCGGCGCGGTCGCGTACTCCTGCGTATCCCACGTATGCTGGGGCTGCGGCTGCGGGCGGTACTCGCAGTGTTGCGACACGGGGCACGGCTGCTGCGGTGGGCAGTATGACTGGCACTCCGGCGGGAGCAGTTCGACGCGCTCCTCATACTCCTGCTGGAAGAACTTGTCGGCAGCGCCGGGGCCGGGCCCAGGCGGCAGTAACGCCGGTAGCCACTGCATGGTGGGAGATGGCGCGCGTTTGGCGCTAGCCGGCGGCCCGTACAGCGAGGCACTAGCACTGGACGCATTGCTAGCGTCTTCGGCGCGCGCACCCGGTGACAGCGACGCCTCGTGCTTGTGCCGTCGCGGCGAGCATCCTAGTGACAACTCATCGCCTGGCAATGTACCTGCAACAAACACAAAATAGATTTAGAACGTTTTTATTTCTACACACATTCATTACTTGAAATACTTTTTAGTTCTGTCTAAATGTTTTTTTTATTTTTTGACATAAATCTAATATTTATTCATTATTGAAGATTAATTCATGTTTATTGTAAACAATAGTTATCTAACGTTTAGCCGAGTAATAAATTCGTTCAAAGCGGCACAAATTCAGCTCACGCAATATTATTTTTACTTTGCCATGAAATTGTGTTAATTGTTTAACGTAAAAAATGTGTTCATAAGTTATTTAAATTTTCGTTTACGTTAAAAATCAAATAAATAACTGTTATTTAAAAGTCATCTCTGTATAAACTACTTAGTTTGTCTATCTGTTTGGTGACGCAAATCTCAGGAAACGCAAAACTGGCCCTATTTTGTAGTCTTCACTGCTTTGTAGCGTGTTTGTGCCTACAGGTTATAGGGTACCTAATTTTTATCAGAATTGGTTATTTAGTAGATGATGGTATGATATTGTAGGAATATGAAACTAATGAAATTGTTAGTCTATTCTTATATCATAAAAATAAAAAAAGAAAATAACATATTATATTTATACAATGTCATTTATAATAAAGTCATCTAAATATACTAGTACACATTAACTGAAAAACTGAAATCCGGTTCTAAGGGAGAAGTCATTGGTAAATGCTAGTTTTAAATCTATAATTATTTTTTATAATTAGTGTACTCAACATAGTAGGTATTACAAAAAGCCAATGTTTTGATATGTATTCGCGTAACGTAGCGTATGTCGGCGGAAGGCAGCGCGCAGGCGCGATAACCGCCGGAAGCCGATAGTGCCTATCGACGCGTATCTGACATGTGACCAGGACCATCACCTACTGAGATCATTTTGTAATGTACCACTGATACTTTTTGTATTACACACATGCACTCACAAAAACCGAAAAAATAATCTCAAAATGTAGATAGGCTCATGCCTTATTACTGTTCAATATTGGCTTAAGTAGGCTCTTGCTCAAAACACGTTTATTTTTGTAGTAACGTTGGAGTGTAAGTACAAAGTTTTCTGACATTAACCTGATCTGGGGATTATTTACTTTGTCTTTTTCTTACTTTGCTTTTTTATTAGGCACTAACCGTACGTATTAACTTCACATTGGCCTACTGTCCTGATACCTAGCACTTATATTAATGTTCGATCATAATACTGATTTTATTGTTTATAAAAATATCTTTAAATACACTTATTTATTGTAAGTGATTTTTATTATCTTTCATAAAAGCTTTATCAGTGCATTAAATTACGAATAGTTAGATAATAGGGTTTTTAACTAAGACTTCAATTGTTTTAATAATAATAAGTCGTGTTATAAGGAAATATAAAAGCTCTAATGAAATATAAAAGTACTTATTAATCGCGAATAATTAATAAATATTTTGATTTGTGACTTAAAAAATATGTTGATTTGACTATCTATGATTTACCTACTTATTTCATGAATATAGATAGCTGTGAGGTAGGTTCTACTCTCATAATGCTACTTCATGTTAATAATAACTTTGTAGGTAATTTAATTTAAACCGGAAGTGAACTTTTTTAGCTATTTTTGAATTATATTATTTTTAAATACATAAAATAAATATATGATATTATATATTCACTTCTTTGTATCTAAAGCATTGTAAACCAAAAATAAAGATGGTATGAAACCTTTCTAATATATTTATTAAGTTTTCATATTTATATAGAACTTTTTGCTAAGTTTCTTATTTTGATATAAGTAGGTATATTGTCTTTTTAAAAAAAATGTTGAATAGATAAAGGAGCTTTATCTATATCTATTTATCTCACTTGGAAATTTATTATAATATGATTAGACATACCCCGTGGTGAGCTTAGTTTGGTAACATGTAGGTAATCAGTAATCACCAAAGGGTTACATAGTAATAGCACTGATAAGGCGTACCACTTCCTAGGGCACGTATATAGAATAGATAGCTACGGAGTTACGTAGCAGGCGCGGCGCAATTCACAATGAAACCTCCATTCAGCTTCGCGTATCGATCCGACCATATGTCACGGGCCGGTGAACTTTTCGTTTCACATTATCAATGAACACTGAAACTTGAGCAAAAACGTCGGATGCAACAAACGATAACTCTACTTAAATGCAGTTGGTTAATTCACGTTTCCAGAAAATATTTATGTATGTAACAGTAATCCGCGTAAATCATTGCACTATAAATCGTGAAGGACATCGAAGGACACGCGTCGGGTGAGGGAAGATACATTGTTTATTTACAACGTTATCGGTCGAGAGCCGGCGGGGGCGAGTCCCGCCTACGGGTGCTCTCGGCATGCGAGCGCGTGAGCTGAACGTGCGGGTCGCGCGGTGCAGTTGCAGGACCGGAGGCGCACCTGATATCGGCGGAGGTTCCAGCAGGCTCGGGAAGAAGGCGGGAAGGTCCGACGTGGTCACCGGCGTGTTGAGGTCGCTTGGTGCATTGCCGGTGGCGGGTGTCGGAGCCGGTTTGAGCGCGCAGTCAAAACCCAGCGCGCCCACGTCAGCCAGGGAGAGTAGGTGCGAGCCGATCGGGGGTTCACAATCCGTGCCCATCCCGTCCGGCACCACCTGCTCTTCGGCCCACTGGCCGATTGGAATTACGAAAAACGCCAGCGTGAATACGGCCTCTCACGTGGCCTGTGCGAAGGGGACTGGCGCCGCGCGACCCCGCACCGCAGTTTTATCAATGGAGCCGCGGTCCCATATTCGGTAGCAGCGCGCGCCGCTCCGCCAATCGCGCGGCGCGTTTCTCCCCCGGGGCTGACGTCACCGCCCGACGCCGCCCACCGCCCGCGCCGCCCCCCCCCCGGCCTCCCGCCGCCCCACAGCGCCTGCTCTCCTCCGCGAAAGCCTCCATCCGTACACTTACCGCTTCCGTGCGGGTTTCATTCAACAATACTGCAAACGTTAGCGCTACGTTTTACTGTTTGCCTTGGAAAGATATTAATGACTTGCAGTTGTTGTTTTGCTTTATTATTTACTGTTAATGTTATTTGTTAGCTCAAGGTATAAATAATGTATAAAATTATATAAATGTATTACAAGGTATAAAATTTATATAAATATAAGTATATTTTTTTCAGAAAAATAATTGCTTAATTTTGTTTCAGAACTTAGATTTAGGAGTTCCCTCGACGAAATTCGCAAAATATTGCCTGATTTAATACATGTTTGGTTACTCTCTGAACTTTGACCTTACAGCTGTACAGCGGCCTGTATTAGCGGCTCATCATTTTATACGTGAAGCCTACGTTGTGTCTACGAACACATGATCGTCACTTGATTAATTTTGAACATTTCTTTTTATCTTGTATTGCTATGAATATAATGGAATTTTAGTAGATAGGTATGTAATATATAAGTAATCATTGGGAAAGTTTTCTAAAAATCTCTTACCATAAAAATATTTTATTAAGACGTAAAAAATTGAGGGACATCTCATTCTAATAATTATTTTTTAATATCATAATTTAAGGTACCTACCTATTAATAATTATTTCTTGTAGTGCTTTTGGTGAAACGCAATTTATTATCTACATTGGATATAAAACAGTATATCAGTCTATAACCGAAAACTTGTGTATGAGAGAGACAGAGAGAGAGTGGGTGTTGCCAAGTTAAAAATATTAAAATGATGCAAAAAGCTATTTAAGTCTGTATTTTACTCTTAATTTTCTTTTGGGAAGATTTTATCCAATTTCTATAGGCTGGAAGTTTAGTTTAGTTTGTGTTACATTTTAGGACAACAAGCAAATCATTTGATAATTATTTATTTAATTTACTCTGTAGGTGGCTGTTGTAAAGCTTGTTAGTGCAAACATTTATTAATGTGTTGGCTATTTATGTGATTAGTTGTAAGTGGATTGTATCTAGTTTGTCTCTATGGTAATTACTCGGTTGTGTGTAGGTTTGCAGAGTGTGTAGTGGGCGGCGACCCAAGCAAATTGCACAAGATCAAGGCAATAGCCATAACACTGACCAAATTGTACATTACGGAAATCCTAACGAAACTTTATTGTAACAGGAAGTTTCTTTGAGAAGTTCTTCTAACAGAACTTTACGATAACAGACTTACATAGGTATGTATGTTACATCTAAGTAGGGTAGTCCGAATTATGGCTGTACCTTTAACATGTCGTTTGTGTTCCTGTATTGTTTTATCTATTTGATAGGTGTTTTTCTGAGCAAACTGAGTATTTTTTTTAATTTTGGTTTTCAAGAAATATGCAGATTTTAGGCACTTATCTCAGGAAAGCCTACATCGAAGTAAGCCTAAGTCTGTCGGGATTCTACCTAGCAGTTAGGTTCATAAGAGGAAGATTATAATGTATTTACTTAAGAAGATATTGACTATTTTTAGCACTGCTTCTTTCAAAAAACAAAAACAAGTTACGTGAAAACCACAAACGTGCGTGTTTTTTGTTGGTATACGTTCATGGAATTGAATAAGCACAAGTTATTCGTCCACTTGTTCCTAATGCATCCTGAGTGTTAAGCGATCGCTAGCAAGGAGGCATGCACCGAGACGAGCGTGCTGCGTGGTGTCAGGACAATGGCCGGGCGGCGCTCGCGGTGGAAGTCGAGTGGCCGAGACACGCCGACGCCCGATCGGGCCCACATGCAACCGCTAACCCAATTATCGCGTAACGGAGACGATAAAGAAAAATAACAAACCCACGATTTCACCGCCGTCTAATTATAGAGCGCTATTTGTGGGTGCGCGGGCGCAGGCGGCATAGCGTGGCCGCGATGTCAGGGCTATTCCTGGCCGTCAGCTGACGCTCCCGCGCCGGCGCACGCCGCGCGCTGATCGTAAACACCACGCAACCGATTGACGTAAAATGCGAACAATCGAGCTTTCAGCAGGTGAATCACGAGATGAAAACGTCCCTGTGGGAATCTTTCTAAAATTAACTTTACTACTTTTGGTTCGGAGGCGGGGTGCTATTTCGGCTCGTTACCTCAACCCGCACTTTATTTTGATCGCGCTGTTATTTGCCTGGACACAGTTTGGACTTTGCGATACTAGAGAGGTGGGTAGATACTTACCATTAATTTCTTTATGACTAGAGACAAATAACTTCCTACTATTTTCAATCTACATATTATCTGTAATGTAGGTACATCGTAATTTTGTAAAAGGTAAATTAGTCCGGTTACATTATTATCTTTTTCACCACTAGTTGTTTATTAACGTAGATGCATCTTCTATCTGTTTTATACTCGTAACCAATTGAAGTTTTAGTAAATCTTAGATGGATGCATTACAAGTATTAATAACCCAAATCAATTCTAGATTCATTGACCGCTAGGTCAATTGGTATTTTTACACATAATGTGAGTCATGTGAAGTGACGTGAGATGTCAGCGTGAGCATCCTCAATTGGATTTATATAAACAATCGCGCTGCTTCCCACGGGTCGGCTGCTGGCGCCTCGCTGGACGGTGGGTGGACAGTTTGGGGAACATTAAGACAGTTCGCACACAATACTCTCTGTCTAATTATCGGCCCAGTTTATTTATTAGATAATAGGTGATAAATAGAAGGTTCCTTAAATATTAAATCCATCTTGTCGTGTGGTGTCGGCCGGCTTTAGTGTAACACCACCCCGTTTATTCTCGTTAAAGGGCGACTAAGGGATAACGAAGCGGCAACCGCAAGCCCCGAGGAACCACATCACCTCTAAAACCCGCTTGCCAATCCGCTTGGCCAATGTGGCGTTTTAAGGCCACAGATCCCTCATATATAAAACAATGTATGAGGATGCCTGTGTCCAGTACTGGACTATAAAAGGAATGGATGGTAGGTATGGATTTTTTCAAAATCAGTCAGACATTCCTTTGTTTTTCTATCTTTTTTAACTATATATTTCAACGTTCGTCAAGTTGGGAATTCGGGTTATTTTGAATATGAATTCCGTAATACAATTTGAACGACACGCGATATTAGCGATGTGTGCGAATCTAACGCCACGAACGTAGCTACTGTGCGTTACTGACTTGATCATTTTCGTTCTAGAAATGACGAGAAGAACGAGTTCCGTGGACGTACGAAAACTAAATTTAACGAGTAATTAGTGGTGACTTATCCCAAACAATTGTTGATGTAACAGCAGGGATTAATGTTTCTGTCAAAACAATGTTGATTCATTTTTGTCTCAATATTTATAATCAACTGCCATTAAAATGACAATACTATATCTACGGATTTTTTTTGGTACCTATTAATTTAGATATAAAACGGAAACTTCTTACGTAAATCGAGTCATTTGAAAATAAAGAAACCACCCTACAAAACTTCATATCAATTTACTTTATCCGGTTTAGCCGAATTACCATCTTGCTTTTATTATTATTTATGTATTAGGCTAGCAGCTCTTGCTGATGCGCCCATAATCTATATGCTTGTGGTGCCTTCTTTCTATCTAAAAAGTTTTTGAATTTATTCACTCCTGCTTTAACTGTCTCGTGTGGTAGATTATTACATAAGTTGACCACTTTATTTGATAGGAAGTGTTTGTAGGGATTGGAGTGCTTATTAAATAAATATCTATAGGTATGTATAGGTACACAATTTTTTTATGTACATAATGAAATAACTGTTTGTTTGTTTGTATATTTGTACTCTTGACAATAAAACGTCTAGAAAATGACATGAGTACATACTATGTATTTTACTAAATTTGCCAGACTATCTACAAGAATACTATCTGTCTATTTATCTATTAAGTAACCTTGTACATTAGTGTACATGTACGTCTTATTATACATTACTATACATTTACGACACTACCCTCGTAAACGCATCGTCTGTGCTGTGACACCAAGAAAACCCAGTTATGAGCCGGTCCATTGGAAAGTGGTGAGACAAAACCACTCTTTTGGCGAGCTCGTGAGAACCGCCGCTATTAATACATACATGTTGCAAATGCGTTTCTGGGTGACGATGCCACTGGCTACTATAAATATCTATTAACTGTCAAGTTCTTTTATTAGCTTTCTTGTGAGTCACCATGTTGGCCTATATAGTAAACAGATATATTTTCGTGTAGGTAATATCTTCAAGATAATTCGTACAATATCTACTTAGAAAGTCGAGAATAGCCGAGTACTGGTCCATGGTTCTAATTAATTCTTTATTATATACTGAATTAATAGCTCAGCTTTTAATTTTTATGCATAATTACTATAATGTAGGTACAGCAGTGGCGTGCATTTCATATAAGAAAATAAGGAGAGCTTACCTCAAAGTCTTGAAATATAATATAATATAATTTCGTTATAAATATGAAATTAATAAAACATTTTAAAATCACTCGATAAACCGTATTAGAAGTCTACCTTAATCGGCATTGGATGAAACACGCAATTTACTATAATTTTAGAAAATATGTAGAAATAATATGAAACTAATGAAAAATAATTTGCTTTCATCGAGTGTCCTTAAGTGCCTACGCATTCGCTGACTGCTTGCCTAGTTTTAAAATCGATCCACTGCTTTAGAGCCTCTATTGTGCTACTACTCTTCTACAATAATTCGCGATGACTAGTAAATTACCGTCGTGTGAATGTTCGTGAAATTTTGCTTTTTATAATATTTATTACGAGAAATCATTGTTATAATTTTTGAGCATAATTGTTATACTAGAGAGCCTATTTTAAGCCTAACTCAATGACCGACAAATAACGTTCTGTAACAATATTCACATTTTCTTATACCTAAGGAATGCAAATTGTGTATAAAAATAACTTTGTTTTGTCGATGTCTAACAACATGTAGGAGTAATAAATGACAGTCTGGCAAAACAAGGTAGAGCCTACATGCCGCGCGCCCAACTCTCGATAACGCTTTCTGATGACCGATAACGATTTCTGAAATAGTGTTATGACGCGATCACCGAGAAATAGCGCGTGCTCATCGGACAGTAATGTTGGCACTCGAATCGCGTCGAACGCGCGCTTTCGCGTCACGTCGCGCTGTCACGTTTATAATTATGGCATTACTTGAAAACTGTAATCTCGTACAGATTCATCACTAACTGACGTAGGTACCACCTGAAAAGCGAAAACATTTATCACGTTTCATTTATAGATGCCGTCTAATCTCTCGAACGTAATCTCGCTTACGTAGTAGGTAATGTATGCGAGGGCCATTCTTATTAAATACTAGCGGTGGCAGCGACTTCGTTCGCGTGAACTTGTGATTCCCGTGAGAGCTGTATAATGGATCTGGATAAAAGTACCTACCCTAAATGTTAACCCGGCACGTAAACTAGTTTCAATAAAATCCGTCCAATAGTTTTCGCGTAATGCCCGTTCAGACAGACAGACAGACAGTGGCCTGACGAATGTGATGCACCAAGAGGGAGGAGGACGTCCGTCAACCCCCACTACGGACGACAAGATTCAGCAAGCTCGAGAGATGGATCCGGCGGATAGGCGTTGCCATCGATGAAGGTAGCGTCTTCTTTGAATATCAGTCATGGTTCTGCCCATCAAATCATCTACGACGAGCTCGGCTTCCATACAGTCTGCGCGTTGGGTGGCAAGACAGCTTACTGCAGAATACAAGCTCAAACGTATTGACATTCATTCAAACCATCAACAAATAGGGTTTTAAGGAACACACTCCCTACAGCCTAGATCTTGCTCCCTCCGACTTTCATCTGTTTGGGCCGCTAAAGGATGCTTTGGGAGGTTGTCGATTTTCTATAGATGTAGACTTACAGGAATCGGTGCAAAAGTCGCTTCGCGACCAACCGGAAACCTTTTTTTTGGAAGGAATACGCAACCTTGTGGACCGCTAGACCTAGTGTATTGTCAAGGGAGGAGACTATATTGAAAAATAATGTAGGTGCATATTCAATCCTTATTTTTTGTGTAAACAAATTGTAGAACGAAAACTGTAGATAATTTTTGACTTACATATGTAATAGGATCATCCGTTTGTAACTAATACATGTAGATATAGTTTGTCTTCGATTGGATTCGACGTAAAATGCATACAAGACGGAGAAAATTCAATTGTGCGAGAAACGGGAACAATATATGTTTTCTTCATAATTCATAATGTAATTGTAGACTTTTTTCATTTCGTAGCCCACCTCAAGACTCACTGAATTGTTTTGCTTACAATAAAAATAGTTTTCCAAAAATATTGTTTACGTTTCTACGAAAACAATTGCTGGTATATTATTTTGTTGTGAATCCCGAAAAGGCTTTTACAGGGTAGCACTGACGTCACATTGTCGCCCCCCGGCCGCCGTTACGCCGCCCCCCGCGGGAATTATCCGCGTGACGCACGACACTCCTCACTTTTATATTATCATACGTAAGTTGAGTATCACTTATCAGCGCGCATGTAGACAATATACCTACATGAATATATGATCTGTATAATCTACCCAAAGTATTAAGAGTTTTTTCGGTAGATCATCCAGATCACGTGACTTTAATACTAGGTATATGTTTTCGTTTCCACGTAGCTCCTATCGCGGGTAATACGCCTACTGTGAGTAAAAATAGTACCAGATTAAGTTTTTTTTTCCTAGAAAATGATTTTCTAAGTAACAAATTATAAAACATGTTATTTACTATTTTCTTTTGCTTCAAGATTTACTTTTGAATCGATATGACAAATTTCAAAAAAGGCCTCCAATAGAATAAAATTAGGGTATTTCCTTGAAAGTTAAATTTATTCCAAGCAAAAGGAAAGGCCGAGGCAAATGAAACGATGCTCTGATTATTCATTAGAGTACCTCTATATCAGACGTCAAAATATTGTAATAAAAAACAAATATAACATATTATGAAAAAAGTATTTTTCGTCTTGAACACCTGTATGCCATTTACGCGTATTTATCGAAGATGGCAACCCCATCTTCGATAACCGTAAAACCCGAAGATTAAAAAAATCGGTACGCAAAACAGGAAATTTAATAGTAAATTTTTAATTTAAATTTATACTTTAAATAATCTATAACATATTAATGTTCTCGACGAGATAATATTAAATTATTAATAATAACCAAGATAAACTTATACCTACTGTTTTAATGAATAAGTACCAATGCTTTTGTATATCAATTTTTTTAAATTATACCTTTGCATTTAAATAACAACAATATTTTTAAAAGATTCTATATTAATGTATACTAGAGTCAGCTTGATATTAAAAATCATGCTGCTTAGAGTCATGCTCGACGTCACAGCCGCGTCTCCCGGAGATTTATGATGTTAACCTGTATCCCGGACAAGCATCCTTCAAACCCGAAGACTCCGGGTCAAACCCAGAGTAGCGGGAGCCCTACTCGTAACTGCCGCGCTTGCACGGTCTCTGGGAAGACATGGGTGAACAATCTCTTTTTAGCAAGGTAAATTATCTTTTTATCAGTTTTATCTATTTTTACTGTACCTACTTAGGTATGTAAACGAGAGTCCGTCTAACGAGAGTCCGAGAGTGTTTTCTAATAGTAATTTAATAATAGGAGTTAAAGTATGAAATTGCCGTTTTATAGTAATTGATACTTTGAATTGACATAAAACCTTCATGGTGTGAGATTTTCGAGTGAAACTTTTTTCACATGATACCTATGAGGTTCTTGTTTTAAAAAATGTGCAACATTCAATTTTCGACTTTCAATTGTTTTTTTTATTCAGCTTAGACGGGAAAGATGGATACTTCGAAAATCCGAGTAACCTTTGAAAACGAGTTGCGACGCGGAACTAACGCGGCAGAAACGGCTCGCAATATCAATGCTGCGTTTGGAGAGAAGACTGCTAATGAACGAACCGTGCGTTTTTGGTTTAAACGCTTTCGTAATGGAAACTTCGACTTGAAGAACGAACCACGTGGAAGACCGCCCACACAGGTGAATAACGCTGAATTGAAGGAGATGGTGGAAGCCGATCCGAGTCAAACTACCCAGGAATTAGCGGCATGGTTTAACGTTACCTTACCTACAATATTCACTCATTTGCATCAAATCAATAAGATAAAAAAATATGAAAAATGGGTGCCTTATGATTTGACTGATCTGCAGAAAGAAACGCGTGTTGAAACTTGCGTTGCCTTGTTGTATCGGTACAGAAATGAAGGAATATTGGATCGAATTGTGACATGTGACAAAAAGTGGATTCTTTACGATAACCGAAAGCGAAAAATGCAATGGCTGACCCCAGGTCAAACGCCGCAACAGTGCCCTAAGGCAAAGCTTACCAATAAAAAGGTAATGGTAACTGTTTGGTGGTCTATTCATGGTGTTATTCACTATAGCTTTCTCAGGTCTGGTCAAGCAATAACAGCAGATGTTTACTGTGCCGAACTTCGAACAATGTTCACCATTATTGCTCCATGATAACGCAAGACCTCACACTGCACGAGAAACCGTTGTAACTCTACAGGAGCTGCAGTTAGAAACCATACGTCATCCTCCGTACTCGCCAGACCTTGCTCCAACGGACTACCATTTTTTTCGTGATTTGGACAATTTTCTACGTGGTAAAAAATTTTCTTCCCAAGAGGCAGTACAAAATGCTTTCACACAGTTTGTCGAATCTACATCCCCAGAGTTCTATCGCAAAGGCATAAATGAACTTCCGATTAGATGACAACAATGTATAGATAATGAGGGTAAATATTTTGATTAAATAAATATGTTACATTTTAGAAAAAAACGAGTTTTAATTTTTCAGTACAAATCGGCAATTTCATACTTTAACCCCTAATATTGTAATTTATTACCTGAAAACACTACCTTTACATAACCATAGATTTTTTTAATTGAAATTTGCATTATTAAAGTTTGTTTTCCTATAAACTGTAACGCACGTAGAGGAAACTTGTCAGGTTCACATAATTTTGGATTCGGTGCAGAAGTTCCCATTGTCAAAACGTCACACAGACTCAAAATGCCCTATTGTCAGAAAGTCCCATTTACATAATATTCTATTCGCAGGAAGTCCCAATTGCAGAATCTCCCATTAACAGAAAGTCCCATTCGCTGAAAGTTCCGTTCGCAGAATGTCCTATCAGAAGATTGTTGGATTGTAAAATAAATGGTTACTAAATACTTACTTCATATTATTACTGGACAATTCAAAATATCCAAAAAGCAATAAACCAGTATCTCGTATGAGTTCGACAATCTACTAATGGGACATTCTGCGAATTGGACTTTCTTCAAATGAGTATTTTTGTTAATGGCAGTTTCTGTAAATAGGACTGCCTATGGAGTTTTCTGATTAGTTATAGGGTATTTTGCGTCTACATGATCTTTTGCGCCGAATTCATAGTTTTGTTTACACTTTATATGACAATGAGTATTAAAATTCTTTATGAAAAATTTTTCTTAATTAAATTAAGTATTAAAATACAATCATATGTTAAAGTATATATCACGAATTATAATGCATATTTAATACAATTGAACACGGAGAAACCCACAATTATTTTATATGAGGTAGCTTTCACGCAAATAACTTATGTTGCCCTAGTACCTAAGGTTAATTTTTCTTTGCTTATTTGTGAATGTCGGATGTTCAAAAGCAGTTTTGTATTGATTTAATAGGTATAATCCATACTGTTGCATCCATTATAAACTTTAACCGAATTTTTATAGAACAATATTACAAAAAAACAATATGCTACAAAAAAATATTACAAATTATTGCACAAGGGGGTTAATGTTTATCAGTCGATGGGGGTGACGTCATTGAGAGGGACAAAAAGTTAGTTCGGCGGAAACCTCCCGGCCGCCGTGCGTCAGCCGGCCACCTGTTGATCGACCGCGCTAACATTGCCCTTGCGTGGTAACCTTAGTGGCGGTCGCTGCGATCGATTCACCGAGGGAGGTAGCCACCCTGCCCCCCTTCTTTCTACGCTATTTGCCCCCTTCCCCCACACTACAACATCGGTTTCCGTTTACGGGGAAATTCATGAATGGCGCACACTCCCCCACGCTCCACGTGTAAATGTGTGTCATTGTGTGCGCGTTATGAATAAAATAGTAAAGATGGACAATTTTAATGAAAACCCTATGACCTTTCTACATACAGTGTTATCTCTGTGACGCTTTATAAATTAATGAATATTATATTGAACGTATGCATTATTGATATGTGAATAGCGTAGTTTTGATAATGTTTTTTCTATCCATTTATAATATTCTGTTTACGATACAGAGAGGTTTATATATTTTCTCTTATATTATTAAGATAAACAAATATTTTTTATAATTTTAGATTATATTATTTGTAACTTTATATATAAAAAATATATATTAAGCCAGTTTCCAAAGGTCGTAAGTAGAAATGTTTTTGGGTAGAATGCGTCCGTAATCACTAATTTAAGCACAAATGTCATATAAAACACTGCAGAACATACTTAATACAGTATGTCATACTGACATGACACTTTTGTATTCGCAATTATGTCATAATATAAGTATCGTGTTACAAAATAAACATTTAGAAATTTGATAGGTTTATCACCTATGTACATATATTATAAGATGTACCTAATGTCAGTAGGTATGTTATTAAGTAATAGATAAGTAGTAAAGTCTTAATTAGTATTTTTTTTTCTTTAGGAAAATTATAGGTACTGCAACTACAATAAACTGCGTGTACAAATGATCTAACATTTAATAGCTAACAAAGCTTCTACGTGTAATAATCTAATATATAAAAAATAATGTTTGTTTGTTCGTCTTCTAAACCATTCATCCGATTTCGATGAAAGTTTGGTGAGTTGTTGTGCGCGCGCTCGCGAACGTTTCTGAATTAGTACTGGAAGACCACGCGGACGACGAAGCAACGTTATAAAACAAGCTAAAATTCTTGAGACTTAAAAACATAATAAAAGAGAGAGCGCTCGTATATTGCCCAGCATAGGTGTACCACTATAAACAAAAATTAAATAATTTAATTTATGATGATATTGTCGCGTCGAGGTAAGCCACTAAGCTGAACTGACCTGACCTCAACTCAACTGATCAACGGGTACTAACCAGCTACGTGTATTCTTTGGTGCAATTAATTGAGAACTATTTAAAAACCATATGGTTATTAACTTATTGTAAGGTATTGTATTGTATTAATGTATTACTGGTATGTATTTATTAATGTAACTTATTGTATTAATGGTTATTAACTTACTATACAATGAGATAAAGACTTGAAATAAATAAAAAAAAAATAATATTAGGTATATGGACCGAAATTATATTAATAGATCTTGGCTAGAGGAATGATATGTTTACTTAATTTCGGTATCTATTTAAAAAAAAAACGGACTATCACTTGAATTGTATTTTGAACTATATTCAAATTAATTAACAACTAATCAGGTCGAAATATAGAGTAGATCTGTTTCTAGAAATATAGTGCTAGAAACGATGTAAGACAATTCGTTATCTTCCAATACTTTGTTTTATCAACAAAATTTGTCGATAACCTTGGTTTTGTGCAAATTACAAAGCAATAAATTCATTTCACGGCGTAATATGACTGGCGTCAATAAAAGTGATCAGAAAAAGAGTGAAGACCGAATGTGTCAACGCTAATTCAAAATGTAAAGGTCAATGTTAGTCAGTCAGTTCGTCTCTTTATTTATTCGCGCTAATCTTGGGAACTTACGTTACACTGGAAAGTTTC
Source organism: Sesia apiformis (assembly GCA_914767545.1). Taxonomy (NCBI): domain Eukaryota; kingdom Metazoa; phylum Arthropoda; class Insecta; order Lepidoptera; family Sesiidae; genus Sesia; species Sesia apiformis. Next base: position 9,078,941 of record OU611958.1, read on the forward strand.
ATGTTTTATCAAAATTTGTTCAATAATAGCTTAAATATGGCTGGTTTTCACAAGGTCATAAAATTAATGGTTTCTCAGGTGAAATTGGAGCTTTAGCGGGCGAAGTTACGGGCATAGATACGTTAGCTATATTTTCAATAATTTACTGGACTAGGTTAGATAGAGAAAGAGCAGGTATCCTATATAAGATCTAATAGTAAATATCATTGTATCTGATCGGCCCGAACAGACAGAAGGATGTTGCGCTTTATGATAACGGAGAAGTTGGTTTTGATACTCGAATTCGATATTGTCGTTCGTATTAAACGCTCCAGTGTTGATGGTCGGACAGAGAGTTGCGCCGCGTGGGCGTCGCGATTCGACACGCGCGCGCGACACTTGCATTCGCAATCAGTGCAAACACAACCTCAGGAGATTCCTTTCAGTGTATTTATTTTGTTTTATGAAATAAGCGGACAGGTACCTGATTTGTAAGCAACCCTTTTATTGTCTACTGCTGGACATAGGCCTCTTCATGCAAATTGTCTTGTGTATGAGGGTTGTATGGCAAGTCCACCCTTTTACGACATCGACGGGAAGAGATAGGGTGGTATTCTGGAGCCGGCCGACACCACATGGGTACCCGATTCGTCTGGTGGTTATCATCGCTACTTATAATATCCATAATACCAGAAAGCTGCGAACTTGCGAAATTTTAGATTTGTAAAGAGGACATTCATTTCTAATTAATGTTTAATGTTCATTATCATTATTGCAAAGAGTACTAATTAGTTTTGTAGTTTCCAAGTGTTTCTGTGCTAATGAGTACTGATTACTGTGTGCTTTGATTTAGGTAATACCTACCTACTTGTATGACAATTCCTATATGTTTGTCACAAACTGAATTCGAATAAGCAGTGCAATAAATTGGACGTTCTCCAAGTGTTTTTTTATATAGAATAAGGCAACAGACGAACATTCAATCCACCTGATGGTAAGTGGATACTGTCGTCCATAGACATCCGCGACACATGCCAACATCAGTCCAGAATGACAAACGTTGACACGCCCCCGGATGTCCTGTCTACCTTTGCAGATTAAGGAATGGATTGGGAAAATGAGGATGTGGTGGGAATGGGCTCTGGCATATCACACTTACTACCGAAACACGTACGTACATTGGGGAAATACGATAAAGTAGGAAATGCATTACATTTCAAGGTAGTCTTCTGCGAGAGAGAGGTAACGTTGCCAGTCGAGTGCGCCCAGCGGCTGTGGGAATGCAGCGTGCATGATTAGGGGGGACCCCTAAATTATGACGAGGAGCTTATGATGCAACTGGAGAAGATTAATCATTATTAAAATATACCTAATAAAACTATACTGCAATGGTGAAAGGTTCTAAGCATTTGAGTAGGAAGGTGAGTGTTAGTTTAGCTAATTACACTTATTATATTCCTAACCTTGGAGTAATCCGTATAAATGAATCACAAATAACTTGTAATGTTAGTTGTTGTCTGTTATTTGCAATTTACAATAAAAATAAATTGCGTTAATTTATTACAAGCGAGTCAATACTTTTCAGTGTGCGTATGTTCGTCTGTAATGTAATCAGCGATGCGCACGCGCCTCTTATTTACGGCGGATTACGCGCGCAATCAACTCGCGCACAGAAAAAAATATGTACCTTACAACGCACATGTCGCGATTGTCATCGCACAATGTATCATTATTCTTTTGATATTTTATTTATAAAGATTTCGTGTTCGTATTTCGAATTCAACATTTTATGTTAACTTATTCTTCGTTCAAAGTTCATGAAAAAACAATGTGTTTACTTATTTCTACAGAATCTCTCCGGAGTGCTATTCTCTAAAATGCCAATAATTGAGGTATTATTTTCTACAGTCAACTTCAATTATAGCTTTGTCAAATCAATCCATAGTGCTTCTGCGAAGCTACGATCACTTTTTTGAATAGTCGTGTAGTTAACGGCTCGACAGGCCGTCCCTGGCATTGACGGAGGCATCGATTTCCGCCAGGTGAAGAGCAGCGTCCGCCCGTGGCCTCAGGCAGCGCGCCACTGTTCCCGATCGATGAACCGTCCTTGAACCTGCTGCCTTCAAACGCGCAAGCGCTGGTAAATGTCGGACGTCATCCCGTGGCCATGGCCACGAAACGCGTGTTAGCCCCCGTTCACCCACACCACTCCACCCTCAACTCACCCGCTCCCATTCATCGCAACCACTTCTGCAGCGGGGCCTCCACTGCCGGCTGATGTTTCAACTCTGCCATTTCTATATCGATTGTAACCTTTACAGCTGAACCTGTTGAATAAATGCTATGGGTGTTCATCGTGTTCTTGATGTTTTTATCAGATTTACTTTATCTACTTATTAGAATTGAATATTCAGCTATCATACACGTATATTAATGATGCAATTTGTCAGTTGAAAGTCATGATGTTGGCAGCGGTATAGTAGGCTCGCAACTAGCGAACTGCTAATGCTCCGATTATTTCAACTGGTCCACTGGATATAGTCATTAGTATATAGCGTACCTACTATTATTAGTTTATAACGCTTATAAAGTTTGGTTGCGTTGCCTTCGAGCGGCACGTGTACGAGTAGATATGTGGTAACAGCAGCGCAGCGGTGCAGGTCGGCATTGAGCTTGTGCTCGCGACCACGCAGGGCTCTGTATGAATGAACTCGCACGTGGGCGGCCGCGAGCGAGGCTCATTCATTAGCTCTGAGGCCACTCCTCATGAATAATACCATAACAAAACCTGTCAATAACAATAAAACTGTAATGCAGATTAAAACAAACAGCTCTTTAGTAGTTTAAAATAACAATGCATTAGTTCTTGATGTTTTGTTAATCGTAGTTTTCCTAATTACGTTGTTTGCTAATTACGTAGATTTACTTTGTTATTCCACGGGAAAAGTCTAAACTATTTATTTGCATTTATAAGGAGAGATAGCTGTAGTTTTTATCACTAAAGTAATCACTAGTCTAATGTGATAATATCACTGATTCTAATTAGAAAGTGATTATTCTAATCTGCTATTCTAAACAGATGATGCAAAAAAATGAGCTTTACTTAGGGGTACCTATAGCAAAGAGCACTAAAAGCGCTGACATTCCTCCTCTACATACAAGAAGTCCAAAGCTTAAGTTATGTTAACGTCCGTGCGAAAGGAGCGTTATAATGAAAGTAAGTGTCATTCTGTCACTATAATATAACTAAATTTCTATTTCATTAAGAGCAGGCTTGCCTTGTTCACCTGATACAATATCTTAATTTTTCAATCAATTGAAATAAAGTATATCCGTGGCACACGTGGAAGTGTTTACGTGTCTAAAGCATTCGCGTGACAAGGTTTAGTCGGTTAGTAAAAGGAGCAGCGTGGCGTAGGAGTCAAGGTAAGGCCTGCAGGTTTCCACTCGGCTTAGAGGCATTGTCTCCGCCAACACACTAAGTCAATGTAGCCGTTGCCATCTGCCGCGAAATTCACTTCTTGACTCATTCAATGCATTGTTTTTTGGTAACATAGCGGCATTTGTGTGCAAAATCGACTCGCTAAACTTCGGTTTTGGTAATCACGCCTACAGTCCTTGTGTTGCAAGATTCATATTACAGTTATTATTTACTTTAACCATATTATTCGTCACTAAATACAATATTGCTCAAACAAAACAACTATAAAGTAAGTTTTAAGGATAAAAAAAAAGATGTTTATGATGATTATTTGGTTTTGACGTAAATATAAAAATTTGTCTAGTACGAGTATCTAAGCGTGTATTGAGCTTAGCATTGGCAAGCATAGATAGACAGAAGGGGTGACAACATTTAGTTCTGAGTTTTGCTTACTAAGCAAAGATTTTGTTACAAGAAGTTGTTAATATAGCTACGTCATTAAATAGTGCAACAAAGTATCATTGGTTAAGAAGTTCAATGCTCAGATGCCATAGTATGTAACCCGGAATAATAGGGACCATTAATTGGTGCCATGTCGTTTTATCTACGGCATGGTCATTCCAATTTGGTGGGGCTATACAAGGATTTCTAGGTCGGGTCGCAGCCGTTCGAAAGGTTAAATAGCTGTTGCTCCTTGATTAGTTTCAAGACTTTACGTCAGGGACACATATTATTAGAGTGAATAATAATAATTGAAATGTGTAACAGGTGTCCTGGGCCCGCGTGCTGGATTATAGCCCGAAATTTATTCCTTATAGCTGTTGCCTGCGACTTCGTCCGCGTGGACTTTAGTTTATAAACACCGTCTTTAAATTGATATAACTTTTTTATTTATTAACTGATTGAAATAAAGCAAACACTAAATTTTAAGTGAAGCTTACCACAATACATTAGTGAAAACCGCACCCAAATCGGTTAAGCCGTTTCTAAGATTAGCGCCCACAAACGCACAGACAAACAGACAAAAATTCTAACAATCATTGTTTTGGGTTCTATTGCGTTGATAAAGGCCCCCAATAATAGTTTTTCTCATATATCTTTCATGTACAGATAGCGATCAGTTACATATTTTATTATATGTATAGATAGATTGTGAATTCTAGGGGTATGCCGTGTAGTGGGACATTAAAGTCTGATACAAGTATGACAGGTGTGTCATTTTGTGAACCAATCCGTGCTTTTGTTTTGTTTATACAATTAGCAAGCTGAAGTGGCAGATAGCAGGCCATATCTATCGCAGGACATGGGGTAGACGAGTCATCGAAAGAAAACCACTTATTAGGAAGCATAGGGGTGGGGGAGGGGGGTTCGATCAGTTGTATTGATCAGTGACTTGAAGAAAGTTGAAGAAACATCAGATATATGCTTATGTTATAGTATACTTGTGAGTATTTTGGACTCAGTTGACAACGGCTCTCGGTACGTTTGTTTTACAATCCAAAAATCCTAATATAAAATTAAAAATGCAATATAGAAAAGAGAGAGACCGGGATTTAATTTAGATTTTATATCAGACTTTCAAACAGTTACTTTTTAATGTTTAGATGAGGTTTTTTTTGAATTTGAGTTGAGATTTAGTAAATATATATACGAGTATGTGTCTTTGGCTTTAAGAAAGTTCGTGGCTATACACCCATGTACGGCCTCCATGCGCACGTCTAACAATAATTGGTTCACTCGTCCCAATTACTGAACAAATAATTATGTATGTATGAACAATACAATATGGATAACATATAATGACATTGTTATTAGTTGTACTATTGTACAACTATATTAATAATGTCATTATATGTTATAACTCGATTCATTGATTTATGATAAATGCTCCTTAACATCAGTGTTAAAGTCGTCAAAGTATAAGTAGAGATGTAAGAAAACGTCTTTGCCTGTTCAAACTCTAGACTCTAGGTCATCCAACTGGGCAAGTCAAACTTCAGGAAGAATGCGACAGACGCATCCATCTCGGCTGGGCAGTATTTGGAAAAATGTGTCAGTTTTTATCGCCTGCGTCACAATGCTTGAAGTCGAAAGTCTCAACCAGTGCATCCCACTGCGAGAAATGGTAACACAGAGCCATATCAAAAATACATTTACCAGAATGTATGAATTAACGCAAAATGCTGTGTGTTAATTAGCTGACACATTGATATTATACAATAAGTAAAAATTTTTATTGTAAAAAATACTTTAATGTTCAAATATTACGTGAATGAAGGGGAGAGTGCACGCTGCAATCCCACAGCCGCTGGGCGCACTTAACTGGCCACGTTACCTCTCACATAAGACTACCTTGTATCCTGTATTTCCTACTTTATCGTATTTCTTCAATGTACGTACGTGTTTCGATAGTGAGTGAGATATGCCGGAGCCCATTCCCATCCCATCCTATCCCTCCCCATTTTCCCAAACCCTTTCTCCCAATCCTTTGCTTAATCTGCAAAGGTAGGCAGCGTATCCGGGGGCGTGCCAACGTCTGCCATTCTGGACTGATGTTGGCATGTGTCGCAGATGTCTGTGGGCGACAGTATCCATAAACCTTTTTTCTACAAAAGAAACCCTACATTATCAGCACTAACCAATTTCCGCGTGGGGCGCTATATCAAATTCAATCTCATTTTTCTTTTAATTTTTTATGGCAGTTTATATACTTTTGTACCTTTTTGCGTGCATTTTATTGCAACAAGAAAATTTATCAAAATATATTACTGAAATACAAATACATAATTGCAATTATTTAGACCTACGTTTTTTATGACTACTTAACAACTTTAACTAAGGTTTTAACTATTATCAAAGCTTCCCAAAGTTCAGCTTGCCAAAAATACTGTTTTTTGTAGATAATGCATCCAAATAGAATATTTGTAAAAAGTGGTGTAAAAAGGTGCAGTTCGCTGCTTTTCTAGATGCTATGAACGAATATATAAGATGGATCGACCGCACTAGAAAATAGGAAACTCATTGTCGTTGTGGTTTTATGATAGCAATTTATTTATTGAAGATTGACACCCGTTTCCCACGACTTCTAAGATCTTTGTCGTTTTGGTGGTGACCACAGTTAAAAAAAATTGGAAAAATATGATTTATCTTAAATTATCGTTAGGTACTAACACTTTACTGCTGATATTTTTAATATACCTATATAAGTAAGAACAATTATTATTTTCATCTGCCCATCTTAATTTACAAAAGTAACGTTGCGTAAAGATTTGTTTATTTTTTTTTTAATTAAAATAGAGTGAATTTATGGATGAAACATCACGGGTATAAAGCAGTTTATTATGGACAATTGTCAGAGTGGTGAAGTTGAAACTGATTATATAGTGGGTAATATAAAAAAAGCTTTTATATGTCAATTGAAATGTACTGTATTTCTCATTTTCTCCAATGTAGTGTCGGTAGTGAGTGAGATATGCTAGAACCCATTCACATTCCACCCTACCCTATCTCTTCCTATTCTATTTTCCCAACCCTTTCTCCAACTACATTTCTAAATCTCCGAAGGTAGCAGCGCATCCGGGGGCTCGCCAATGTTCAATACCCGTTGAAACAAAGCTGGAAGAAGCCGATAAATATTTCTGAAGAATAATGTGCTTTGGTTAGACGGCTATTGTTCTGTACTTTTAACAGCTACATAGGAAGCCTCAACTAGCACGGGAAAAGGGGAAGACCATGCAAACCCTATAAAGAGTTGTCAGAATCAAGTAAGAAAAGAAAAGATACCAAGTTATTCAATGATGATGGACTTGGACATATGCACAGAACCTACGAGTATACCCAAGGGTCGATCGGAAAAGGGAATGAAGCAAATAAGTATCAGATATTGAGCTTGATAATATTGAATCCCTAAAACATCTCATAAAAGTAGCAATTGCCAATATTCCCATGGAAATGGTGTATGTTTCAATTGAAAACTGACCACAACTTTTAAAGATTGTATAAAAGCAAATAGTGACCATTTTGAATAAATGTTATATTTTTAAAATTCTTACCTATTTATTTCTAAAATTATACAAATTCTCCTAATCAAATGATAAGTAAAACATATATCAATGTTTTCTTTGTATCAATATTTATGGCTACACTAAGTAAACATTAATTTATATAAAATAATTTTGATTTCGTCTAACTGTACTTACATTGTTAGTTTTGTTAATTTTAGATTTAATTTATGCAAGTTACATTAATAAATCATTACTTACATTATTATGTCGATATTTATATTTAATTACTTCAAACTGACCAGGTGTTATTAAAATCAATATTAAAGACGTTAAAACATTTACAGTTTTCAAATAAAAATCATTTATTTTGAAAATACCGTTGACTCAAGATGTATGCATATTCTTTTAAGTTATGATTTGTTTTAAAGTTGGCGTATATTCATGCCAAATTTCAATCATATAGCTTAAGTATTAACGAGATATAGATTTCTGATGTGACACTTGACTATGTTTTCCACTGTACGTCCTTCGCTGCTTTACAATGGGCATGGCTGCTTTCGAAAGCGACTGCATGATATGAAGCTGTGTGAGAGTAGTCAGTGTGAGTGTGGCATGGCAGAGGAGGACTTGCACCATGTTCTATAGTCCTGTCCTCTATACGAGGAATATCGACGGAGCATGCTAGAGAGGATTGTACGGCGGGAGGAGGGACCGGCATACTACTGCGACCTCGTCTCCTCTGAAGCGAACTTCCGCGGGCTCAGAGAGTTTGCACACCGATGGCACAGGAAAAGGAGCCCGAAAGAGCTGCTCGGCACTGAAGTGCATCGTCTAGTGGAGTAGAACAGCCCCAGAAAGGGGAGAGTGCTTATGGGACACAGGCAAAAGAGAATACTTGTAGGGAGGCAGAGCAGATACGCGCCGCAATATAGCCCTAGCAGGCGAACGGCGCGTACCTCCCGACGATTTGGTCCGTATAACCAAAAGGTTGGTAGGACCATGGGTGGAGGTGGGTCATGTACGTCCTTCGCGCCGCAACATAGCCCTTAGCAGGCGAATGGCGCGTACATCACGCGTATAACGCGCGTATACCGCGCGTTATACATCCCGACGATTCGGTCCGTATAACTAAAAGGTTGGTAGGACCATGGGCGGAGGTGGGTCATGTACGTCCTTCCCAATTATGAAATACGATGCCGAACCATGGGCCTCTACCGGTCGGCGTCTTCCACAAGTACAAACTAATATTAACGTAGTTACAAATAGGAAACTTGAGTTTATGTATGAAATGTTACGTGTATATAAAACTTATCTACCCAAAGCTACTATACGAGGTATCTTCCCCCTAAATAATCTAATTTGCTGCCAAATACATAAAAAATATTCATAAATAGCTTATTTCATTTTATTGTATCCACAATTGTAAATTTACTAGGTATTAGAAAGGCGATTTCGCATAACTGTGTTATTGTGTTTTTCTTTGTGTTGAATCTATATATGTAAAATATTAGCCTTGTAAAATTTACGTTTTTTATTTTCAAAAACGTAAGATTAATATGAAGCGATTGCCATTTGAACTCAGGACTTGAAACAACCTGCGAACATTTAGCAATTTTTTAACACAGTTGATTAGGCCAATGAATCTGTTAATCATTCAATTAATATTCTTTAAAAAACAAGACACGATTACGTAATTTTTGTAATATCATCAATAAAATTACCTACGTATTGACAGTAACTAATGGTTAATACAAAACCAGTAAGTATATAAATTCCCAACAATAAGCCTAGAAACAAGGTAAAACTAATTTGGTCGGTAGGCACTAGCATTAAGTGAGCTGTACCATATCGGGGGCATTGCTTAAAATAGGAAATACGCTGTAACGACCGTTCTTGACCTTACGGCCGGGTTACCATAGCTAGAACTTAATGATAGCTTTGTGATTCTTAAGAATTGTAGCTAACTCATTAAATTTTCATTAAGTTTTATTACCATAGGATTATTTTCGAGTAGGTAGGTACATGAATTTCCCATTTGATTTATAAAGGGTTGACGTAAATCCATAGGTAACTATGTAGCTACCACTATGCAGCTAGCAACTATGTAGCATATGTATGCAATAATAAAATCGTACCAGATCCGTGTCTGTAAATGAACTATTTTTTGAAAATAGTGATTACAATATAAAGTACCTACGTATGATATAGAACTCAAAACAACAATTTTTGAATCGCGCGCATCATGTAAAAGCAGATGGACAGATTTTAATAAAACTTGGCATAGTTATAACTTATATGCTTGGTTAATAATTTATTGAGGTTACCTTTTATCTAGATAAATTATGAAGTTCCTACGGGAATCACTAGTTCACGCAAACGAAGTCGCTGCCACCGCTCGTTGATCAATACATAAAACTTTTAAAAATGATTATCATATATGAGTATAACTATCATTACGAGTATAATATATGTTATTTTTTACGAATCTAAATGTTTAAAAATTTGAGATTTGTAAACTTTGAGACTTCCCGCGTTTTAACATTATTTTTCCAAGAATTATTTTAAAATGATAATAGAATTGTTGTGATTGCTTTGCATAGAGTGGGAATGGAAACATCTGTGATATTCAACACGCTCCAGAAGCTTGGTATCTATCTATGATATCCAGAAGCCGTATGTTTGTGTATTGTACTATCGAACGATACACCGATACTTCGTTCCCCTCGACGGTGACTTTTGAAAGGCCACTAGGGCCACTAGGGCCACAAGAATTTAGCCATTTCGAAAAAACAAACCGATACTTCATCTATCGAAGACCACAAAAGATCAGGGCGGCCACGTTCTGTCAGGACAGCGCAGCAGGTTGTGAATGTTGTTAGAGCTAGAATTCGCCAAAATCCCATTAGAAAACAAAAAATTATATCCTGCGACATGAAGATCTAAAGAACCGCCAGAACATTATCAGAAATCATAACACAAATCTAAACCTTTATGCATATTGTCGATATACATGACATACACTTAATCAATCCCTAAAGGCGTAAAGAGGCCAGAGATCAAAACGATTACTCGCTCGTTACGCGGCGTTAAGGTGCGTTAGAAAGGTACAGCGGGGGCACCATTCTGCTTCTATGATGGCTTGGTGAGGGTGTCCTATTATGGAGTAACAAACTTTCTTTTTTCTGAGAAAGATGAGAACTTCAGCCAAGGTACAACTTGGCACCTTGGCCAAGGTACAAGATACTGTCTTAGAAGACTTTGAGAAGCCTTGCAGCTTACTTTTCCAAAATAAACATTGTAGTTACCAGCAAGACTGCACCTGGTCACAAGGTGCGAACCACTCAAGCCTGGCTGGAAGCCAATGTACCGGACTTCATTAAGGCTAAAGTTTAACCTTCGTCTAGTCCGGATCTCAATCTTCTAGACTACAAATTCTGGTCAGTGTTTGAGGAGATAGTCTGTTCTAAAAGACACGACAATATTGAGTTGTTTAAGAAATCTTAGGAGGAAGCAGTGGCTAAGTTCCGTAAGGAGACTGTGCGTAAAGCCATAGACGAGTGGCCTGAGCGACCCGCATAAAGGTCAAAGGTGGTATTTGAATAAAAATATTTAATCTTTTTCTTAGTTATTAATTAATATATTCACACTAATTTCTTTTACATTATATTTAATTTTGCAAAATTACAAGTGTGTTTATTTGAAATAAAAAATATAGAATAAACGATAGACTCCCTCATAAAAAGTGTAGGTAAGTAAAAGGTATACGTGAACGTACACAATGATGATCACAATGATTTTGTTGTTACTATTAATGACTTTTAAACCTTTATAGATATATAGGTCATATTATATGAAGATAGAAGTTAGAGATTCAATATAATTTTACTAAAATTGTAGCGTTCAGAAGAGAAGTAATTTGGATATATCGTTTGCAAAGGGAAGTAATTTCTTATTTGTCTCAATGTGTCCACATAACGAGTGCAGGCAAACACCAAATAAATAAGGAAAGGTAGCCAATGTCAGCACTATTCTTAAAATAATTACCTGACAGGAAATAAAATGTGTTAAATAAAATTAGAAATACGCGTGTCACCTTGTCAGCAATGTATCTTTTGTTCATTTGTGATGGTAGGACGGCGACTTCTCACTATGAATGTAACGCTAATGTTGGGTTGTTTGATTTAAAATAAATAATAGAATCGTCAGAACTCCATGAAACGAAGGCAATTCACGAAACTCTATGTGAAATTTGTACGTTAAGTGGAATAGAATTGTAAAGGTATTTTCTTCGTTCGATACCTTGTCTATTCTGAGGTTGATTATTACTGTGACAATCAGGGCCGTCTTAAGTCTATTCTGCGCCGGGGTGCGGGAGTGTATCCTAAGACAGTCAAACATCCTATTGTGTATCCTATGACAGTCAAATATCCTATTGTGTATCCTATGACAGTCAAATATCCTATTGTGTATCCTATGACAGTCAAATATCCTATTGTGTAATTGTTTACTATAGCGTTATATTTTTTCATTACCTTTAAAAGGTGAGCGCCCGGGGTGCACCGCACCCCTTGCACCCCCTGGTAAAGACGGCCCTGGTGACAATCTTTAAAGATTTCTCTTCAGAAAGTTCAGTTTGTCATGCTTCACAAAGTCAGTGTGTCATATAATCCCATGTATAGTCGTCGGTTTAGGCAGCTTAACTGGGAAACAGCCAATCACCCCTGGCAATTCGTGACACCCCCTGCCCTACCGTAACCGTTGCCGCTGTTACGTCTAGGCCGCCGGTGACTGCAGATCGCGTCGTGTGGTTTGCTTCGTCATGGGAATTTTCTAGAACCTTAAAAGGTCGCGCCGACCATTGCGCGATGGCGAGTCCACTGTTTTCTGGAGTTATTAGCTTGTAGTAGCCGCTCTGGCAAGCCAGGGTGTCGGGTATTATAGTGTTGCTCATTTAACACCACCTGGGAAATACATGTACAGTGCTGTGAAGTAGCTAACTCAAATAGACGCGGGAAACACCGGGAAACGCGGGAAGCTACGAGTACCTTGCCAACTATATTAACTGAATTTTTCCAAGACCAAAGTGAAAAATCCGGATTATCCGAATATGACATGAAAATTCGTAAAAAAATCCGGATGTTCAGACGACACCGGATTTGCATTCCCTATTTGTGGAGCAGATGCTGGTGAAGGCGCTAGCGTAACTTAACAACTTTGTTGAATCACTAACATCAATAAGTAAAAAAACGCGTTTAATGCTTATGGATTCGTTGACGACCACATCGCTGTGCCGCGCCGCCGTGTAAACAGCGCGTCTGTATGCGTTAAGTGTATTTCAGACTGAACGAATTGTGTTCTGTAAATATGTAAGTACATATATTGCGGAGCAGACGCTCGCGCAGACGCTTGCGCCAGGCTGCTAATTAGATAAACGAGCGGTGTGTCGCGGGGTCCCGACCGCAATTACCGCTGCACTGCAACCCGTAAATAATCAGCAATATAGGGCGTTTCTGACTCACTGTGTCGGACGACTACCGATAACTACTACCGTCCTATAATATGACACAACTAGACATTTTTTCTTTCTTCAGTCATATTTAAAAATCAAGTGTTAGGTATGCTGCTTGTCGTAGTTATCGCTAAACTGCGGATGTTAATAATTAATAATAAACACTTAGTTGCAATGTCTGTTGTAGCACTCGAAGCATCGTTTAATTCTAGTAGTTATTTGACTAATTCAACAAAGCAATTATTATTTCATCAAATTGCTTAATGTAACTCGTAAATTAATATTCAATGGAATTAACGATTTGAAAGACAAAGTTTCCAGTCAAAGAATTTCATTTATCTATATCTCTAAATCGTCGCAGACACCTCGCTTTCACGCCGTTTATAAATGACAAGTACAATTTGTGTTTATTTCTGTATCTCTATTTTTATCCCAAAATGAAAATGATAGACCTCGACTTGGTTCAAGTATTACTGAACTAAATTGCTGGTTTCGGTAATAGGAGTGTTTATAAATACTTAGCTTTTCAATTACTTTTTCGAGATTGGTAAACATTCTACAGCACGGTTCTTTGTAGTTTAGCATTGGTTTACATTAACGTCATAATTAGTGAAACAGATTAGTGGTATGTAGAACAAGAGGTCTTTGTAAATTTTGCATGTCAACCAAATATTAATGGATTAGAGATGGGGTATGCAGGTAAAACTATTGAATCGATTTCATTTATCATTCGATATAAAGTATTCGGCTTGATTGACATTTGATTTATGCATTGACAATGTAGGTAATATTTAGACATTGTTAAAAGACATAAAGTGTATTCTCACTGTTCGAAGTTATATCAAGAAATATCAGTTTATATGTGTATATATTATAATATATATCAATTTATATTTAAATTACTCATTAAAAAAGTGAAAATATTTTATTTTATTTCCGCACAAACAGTAGGTATAATTGTACATAAAAATTATAACTAATTCATATACCATTTCAGCTACCACAAATTAAGTATTACATAAACATTAACAAGTGGGATACAGTTAAAATTTTATTATCTATAATAATATATCTATTCATTATATTTTAAGAAAGGAATAATACATACCTACCTACATTTTGATTTTCCTTACAAATGTTATAACAGGAATGGTACATACATGCAAAATGACAATGCTAGAGAAATAATATACATTAAAACTCTTGAGAAACCGAAATATAAATGATTTTTTTTGCATAGTTGCATCGGGCAAACTGTAAATCGAATAATTGGTTTTTATGCCTAATTTTTAGTCATGGACACTTAAAACATATTTTATTTAGCAAATAGAAGTCAATCCTGTTGTTAAGGAGTTGATCCTGATCAAATAATATTTGATCTTTAACAGTGCGTTGGCTTAGAAGACTGTCTATAGGTATTATCATCAGCATCATATACCTACTATTGGTCCCCATGGCTTTATATCTTAAATGTTTAACCAGTCTTCGCTTTAGGGCTTCCAACGGATCTGTTGCAACATTATAATAAAGGTTCCAAATAATAGGGGCGTATTTTTGAATGGGTCTTACTAATATATTATAAAGTACAACTATAGTACTAGTGAGTTTGAATTCCTTACCAACTCTCAGAATAAAATTTAAAAGCCGAAATTATTCAAGATTTGTTCAATATGAAAATTATATGATAACTTACTATCTAGGAGAACACCTAGAATGATGTGTCTCACATCACATCATGGACACACGTTGAACAACTCGATTATTTAGTTAGTAATTATTTATTTATAACTTTTTTACGTGAGTATGTAATTACTGTACTCTTGTTTTCATTCAAGTGCAAAAGGTTTTCATTACAATTAAAACAGAGAGGGTCTAAATCATTCTGGAGTTTATCTAAATCTGAGTTACATTTTATAACTTCGAAAATTTTCACATCGCCAGCGTACAAAACGCAATTAGAATATTGAAATATGGAGACAATGTCATTGACGTAAGTATTAAAAAAAAGAGGTCCGAGATGCGATCCCTGCGGTACACCTCACGGCATAGGCACAAACGATGAACAATAACCGTTAATTGACACAGCTTGGTTACGCTCACGTAGATAGGATTCAACCCATCTAAAGAGGTGGCCACGTACACCGATTTACTTCAGTTTTTTTAACAATATTTTGTGTGAAATTTTGTCAAATGCCTTGGAATAATCAATGTACACCACTTCCACCTGGTAAGCATTTTCCATGGCTTCTAATTCTTCGTCTACAAATCCACATAGATAACTATGTTTTCGTTGATTTTTTATTCACGAAACCATGCTGTTGCTGACAGATGAGTGGTCTAAAATAATAGGACAAATTGAGTCGTAAATGATTTTCGTCAAAAAATTTGGAATAATTTGGATATAGGGCGATAATTTTAAATATTAGGTATTAAGTGTGTAGATATCGACAAGAGTTGTATCGTTTTGGTCATACAACGTTGGACGTCGCTTAGTCACCACGATAAAACTTATTTTAAAAAAATAATGCAAAAGAAAATCAAATGAACAATTTATTTTAATTACAATACCCCCTCGTGATTGTAAGGGTAACCTGTGCTCTGCATGAAACGTTATAGGTTTATACTGAAGTGTTAAATTTATTGTCCTCCTTATAATATGGAATATAGACATAGTCTAATCAAGACTATAGTATTGTTTTAATAGCAACAGTAACAACTATTGTTAGTGTTAAAAAATAAGATTTATATTTGATTGATTTAATTCTTATTTTTTAATATTTCTATGCGTAGTAATTTAAACAAGTACTCTTTATTACCTATCTGTAAATCGACATTTTACACGATGTGAATGGTTGTAGATAATGGTTATAAAACACCCGGAAGTCTGCAAAAGTGTTTTAAGGTCCGTTTAATGACTTTACGGGTGACTGATGGCATGTCATCTCGAGGAAGTAGACAAGTAAACGTTCTCTCAAAGATAATCGGCCCGGGACAAGGTCACAGCTGTTAAATGGAGCATTAAAGATATGTCTTTTAAATTTCGTAGAGTTATGCCGACTAATTTATCCACGGCTCGTCGGAGCGGTCACGGCCTCGCTCTTGCCCATCAATTAGAGTATCCGCTTTTTTTCTATTACGCTGTTTATTACATTAGTCTTCCTCGAGGACGTGATGAGTCAAACTCGAGAGCACGCGACCGACGGCAATTAGCTTTAACGCACTAACTGGATATAATCTTGGTTGAACTCATTGTGCATTTATTTAATAAACAATGAGACATAGGTATGTATTTGAAATATGGTGTTATAGAAACTGGGTATAATATTATAAGTGCCTTATTTATTTATTTGGAGAGCGTGTCGCGTGCAACTGTTTCAGTATAGAAAAATAGGGCGATTGCACAAACTAAACGAGTCAGCGATTGGCTCACATCCAGCTTCTGAACACTGATACTATTAAATTGTCGTCTTTTTGTAAATTGTAGGAAATAGCCAAAGATAAACTGCGATGTGAATTTACGATTTGTTCTATGGTAATTGCTGTAAGCTGTCTGAGCTTTGTTATCGCAATTTATAATATGAATTGGTCCATCCTTTATGAGGAATTCCTGGATATATGCTACGTTATTTATGATTACGTACGTATATTAAAAAGTAGATATATACTTATGAAAGTCGAGTAGCGTTTGTCACGTAACGAGAACGCAGGAATTCCTCGCTCCTTGGAATTCCGTTACAGATTATCATCTGCACGGACTGTACCTACCACCGCTCCTTTGATAGATATTCTGCAAAATTATACAGGTAATTTAAAGTTTTCTAATTGTATCAGTTAAAAAAATGCAAAATTTCGACTCAAAAGTACAACATTGAACTGTTATGATGAGAGATGTGTTTGTATGTTCGTTCGTACATACGCATGTCTAACGCAAGAAACAAGTAGGTATAGCTTAAAACTTAAATATTCGGATAATCATAAAAAATGTCATTTAGCTTAATGCAGACTGTAACCACCATAACTAGCTATTTTATAATATATATTAATACAGTATACCCGTGTATTTTATATACGATGGGTCAAATTAAAAGTTCTTATAACTGGCTACACTATAAAATAGAGAAAAAAATTGAATTTTGAAAATGGACCCTTTGCTTCTCAAACACCATTAAATTTTCAAAGCTGTCATTTGTTTTTTATTTCTGGCGGCAATTTGATAATTGTTTGCGGAAAAATGAATTTAACAAGAGAACATTTTCGTTCAATGATTTTTTATGACTTTCGTTGCCGTCTAAACGAGAAACAAAGATGTGAAAGACTTATGTTAGCATTTAGTGATGAAGCCCCATCCAGTGCGACTGTTTATAACTGGTTCAGTTAATTTAAACGTGATCGTATCCACCCCAGTGACGATGTAAGAGAAGAGCGTCCTGCTAGGGCGGTGTCGGAGGAAAACATTAAAACTGCACGGCTCATGATTGAAGCAGACAAACGAACGATATATCAGCAGATACGGGCATCATTAGTTATTAGTATGAGTCAAGTTCAAACTATTTGACACGATCACCTACGGGTAAGGAAGCTTTGTGCTAGATGGATTCCTCATAATTTGAGCGAAGCTCAAAAACACTGCCGTGTGGAATGGTGTCTTTAAATGCTTGAAAAAATCGACAATGATCAATCAAATGCTGTTTTTGATATAGTAACAGGTGACGAAAGCTGGATCTACTGCTATGAACCTGAAACTAAGAGGAAATCTGCGCAGTGGGTCTTTCCTTTCTAAGAGTTGCCGACGAAAGTGAAGAAAGGACGGAAAGCTGAAAAGAAGATGATTGCTTCCGTCTTTGGCAGATCTGACCACTTTGCTACTATAGCTTTAGAAAATAAAAGAACAGTAACTGCGGAGTGCTATATGAACAGCTGTTTGCCTTTGGTTTTGGAAAAAGTCAAAGAACGACGCCCACGAAGCAGAATAATCCTCCATCACGACAATGTCCCAACTCACTCCGCCAAACAAACGAAGCAATTTTTAAATATTGTAAATGTAGAGTTAATCCGCCATACAGTCCCGACCTTGCGCTCTGTGATTTTTATTTATTCCCTAAAATTATGGATAAACTCATAGGAATACGTTTTATGAATGTAGAAGAGGCAGTAACGGCCTTCCAAACGGCCGTTGAAAAGATGCCTCAAGAAGGGTGGACTGACTGTTTCGCACACTGGTTTCATTACATAAAAAGTGTATCAATTGTCGCGGGAAATACTTCGAAAAGCAATAAAACAACATCAATATCTATCAGATTTCATTATTGAGATTCCAAAAAGTTTTAGTCTTTCCGGAATCTCTTAATTGATCCTCTCTGATCAACCCAAAGGTTGGCTGGCTGCTAGATAATATTTGAAGTGAATATAATAAATGAAATTAATAAATCCCCAAGGTAACTGATTTTCAGCTTTTGCTATAAGTACAGTTTTTTTGTAGTACAGTTACTGTAGTAGCTATTTTTATGCAGTTGGACTACATAAAATAAATAGGTAGGTAACCAATTAAGTGCCTAAATCTAAAGTGAGACCCTATCTATGAACCAAGTTGTACAGTTATGTGGCATCTTCAAATTCTAGCTTCAATCGATTCTAGCTAGAATTATTTACTATTCTAGAACTTATAAAGTTAGTAGGGTCGAACCAAAGTAATACGAGTAACTAGGGACTTTGGTAAGAACTTAGTAAATTTTAGACAATGAACATTTATTTGTAAACGATAAGATTTTTAAAATAGTGCAGTTTTTACAGGTTTAAATTTCATTAACCACTTCTTAATCTTTTTAAATTGACATTAAAAGTTATTATTGAAATTTATTATAGTCATATATTTATAGTATATCTATATATATATAAAATAAATGTATCTTTGTTTGTCCTGTAAGCGTTCCTATACCATTCATCCGATTGCGTCGAAACTTTGGTGAGTTGTTGTGCGCACGCCCGCCAAGGTTTCTTAATTAGTACTTGAAAACCACGTGAACGAAGTCGCGGGCAACAGCTAGTTTTAAATAAATCATCTTCCGTTAAATTATTAAATAGACTACCCTATTGGAAGTCACAACGTTTTGACCAGACTCGTAGTTGCAGTTGCAAAGAATCTGTGGTTTTAACTACAAAAGTTTTGACACAAACATTAATCAAATCTTACCTTGAAACTTGTATGTACAACAGAACAACAGAACTTAAACTGTAAAAGACTCCTAAAAGGCATAAAAAGAATACTCGTATTTGAATGTGCGCGATTTTCTATAATGGGCTTGATATTCAATGGTTGGCGCTTACGTGGACATAAAAGTCACTGTGCAAGATAAGTGTTATGACAGGACTCTTGACCTCTCCGACCAGTTGAAAATGCCATTTCACAGTTGGTTTCCGACTTTCTCTCGTTTAAAGCATAAGAATAATTAATGAAGGAAAACTTCGCGTGACCTTGAAATTAATAAAATTAATTGTCAAAAGACAATTTTTTAGAGATTTTGCTTGATTTGTACTCATACTCAGAGAATTGGTAACCTGTAGAATGATATTGGGTTTGCGTGTATTTTATTGTTATTTGTGCTGCCATATATTAACTATTTTCTTTCTATTATTTTTATGTTATAGGTATAACTTTAGTGTTCGGATCGACATCTGCAATAATATAATAATTTCGCTAGGTACACATCTAGTTCTGAGTATCTAGTATTTCTAGTAGTAGCGAAGCCATGAGGAAACGTTACTACGATATATTGACAGTATGTACAGATTGCCCTACAGAATCGTTTATACGCACGCTATTGCGTGACGTAAGTTACATAAACAACCGGATTTCCTCACATTTTTGATCCCTCTCCACCCTTATCACACTTTGTCGTATTATGTCATGATAACTCACTCTCATTGTTTCCTCCCGATGATGAAATTAATTAATTATTATATACTCGTATCAGTAAAAAAAAAAATCATGAAATGAATACTATCAATATGATGTCCTGTTTGCTCTTTTGAATAAAGAAAGACAGGAATCCGTATAATGAAGTTACACCCTGTCTTACACCCGGATAGTCATACTTTCCGCCGCAGGAAATAGGGAAGAATCTGGCAGATGAAATGGTTATCTTTAAAAATAGTTACAAAAATAATTTTGAAACTTGAAGTCAATGCTAGGCTAGTTTTATTACTGAATTCAAGTATCAACATTATATTTCCAACTTTTTTTAGTACTCTATTTTTTCTTAACTTGCTGCGCTTTACCAGTCTCAACTTTTATTTGACCGACTCTACATCAGATGACAATAATTGGTGTAAGTATTTTAAATTTCGAATGTGGCGATTTCTCTCATTATTATTGCGAGCAGCTTCCACATTATGCGCTCGTGTAAGCACCTTATTTTCATAGATAATTATGGTGTGTCCTTCCTCTTCCTCGTTACACACTGTCCGCTTGCCTCCTCCTCCTTCCTCATTAATTATATATTTATGACTGAACGACCTCAAAATATTGGCATTACGGAGAATAATAGTGATTAATTATTTATTACAAAGTAATTCACATTGGGTTATAATATCATTTAAAAAAATGTTATTAATTATTACAGTTTCGTGGTAAGAATTTTGATTCACAAGCTTCTTGTCGTGAGTTCAATCAAACCTTTAAATAGGTATCTTAAAAGAACTCAATTTATGTAACAATAATATGTATACACATCCCGGCTGATAGTAATACACATCGGCTATGATCGGCTAGCTTCGGTTTTGTAGAGCGTCGTCTCTGTCGTGTGCCTGTACGCCGACTGACAAGTCAGCTCTTTCTAATAGCCGATGTGTAATACTTTAGGCCGGGAAGTGTACAATATCTTTCAGTAATAAAATTATAATAAGTATGGTCTGATAAAAAGTATTTTAATCTGAGGTTCCCAGGTATTCAACAACTGATTTTGTATAATTAACTTATTAAGCTAAATGACCTTCGACCTTTATTGCCCTGTCACTAATGTAAAACAGAACTTGGGCTTACTTGGGCCAAGCTACACTTGCCTGGGCAAGTCGTGAGTCAATAAACAAAGTAATGTGCTTACATCGATTTTTTTGTTATTTAGCCACTTATATAAGCATTTAATAATAGAAAAACACAATATTATAAATAAATAATATAAAAACCAAATTACACCCTTGCCCACGTTCCTATTTCTGCTATTTCTGTTTGATATGATTGAAACTGGACTGGCAAAAAATGTCATATGGCATTAAGTACGTCATTTGTATAATTACTTATGCAATTAAGTTTAAATTAAAAAAAATATATATGAATATAAGTTGTTGTAGAATTATAGTTCGCCTTACGTTACAAGCATACGACAAACGTTATGTCACGGGTAACTTCCGGCCTAAGTAAGATAAAGGAGATCGCAAAACGTGATGAACATTTTTGTCGTTTGTTATTTCCAGAAGCAGTTTTATTTTACGTTTCTTGAATTTAATGTGTATGAGTCACTTATCTTTATAAAGAGGTCTTTTATATTCGCTTTAAGATTTAAAATGAAGATTGATAGTATCTTATCTCGTTTAACTGTAACACTAATTACTGATACTAAAAACAATGTTTTATAGTGCAGTCAATCGTTCGGATCGAACTGAGTCAGTTGTAATCGATACAGTGTAATTGCGGAGCATGTACCGAGTAAGACAATGACGGTGTACGGGCGACGAGCGAACGCAGATCGTATCGTAAGCAGTTACACGCGTTTAAGTAATTGCGGGAACAGGCATTGTTAACCGGTCGACGCAAATTGGGCATTAGCGATAATTTATTGACTTTGAAATAAACTCGCATTGTCGTAGTGACTATTTGAATATGTATCGTGTGGGCTCGGCCGGCGATGGTCCCTAATAATAGCAATTGTTCTCCTTCATTGGTCGCAGGTGCGCCAGCGCACCGTGGCGGCCTCGCGGGAACTTGCGGTGCAAGAATGACAATTGACAATACGCTTCTGCATACAGGTGTACTAACCTTAATAAATCTGTGATTTTGTAGGCGGGGCGAATTGACAAGTAAGTAGTTTTTTTTATATTTAATATTGTAAATCGGGTCTGAAAGCGAATAATTAAAGGTATTTGTTTACCTTTTATTCCCACTCGTCGTTTTGCCACGGGTTACACCAGCCGTGGTCACGAGTTGACTGAAGAGCGGGTAGTCCAGTAGTCCAGGTAGACCATTGCAAGCAGTTTTATCAACCACCCTCCACATTTAATCTTCACATTCGGAGAAGCTGCGACACACTAGATTACGAGTAACAATGTCCGCGGACGTAGGTTTTTTTTATGATTTATGTACAATTCTAGTATGTCTTTTATTCTACGCGTGTCGCCCGAGTGGAGTTGCGCGCGCCACCTAGGCGACCGGTATAATGAGTGTTACGAACGTTTTAGACAGGACAACAAAACTTTATATGTTTGTAACTTTTGATTTATTCCGTAAAATAATTTTAATTTTCTTAAGTTAAGTTTTAAGTTTTTGCGTTATTTCGGTGCTATACAACAAGTCATAACACGTTATGTGTTATAGCTTATAACACATCGCTATGAGAGAATACATATCAATGGCTGTAACCGAACCTTTTCTGAAGCCTGAAATCATCGATTCCGTTTGTGATTCTGAGTTAGTCGTAACGGTAACCAGCATTTTTTTCGTTCACTATTGGACACGGGCCTTTTCATTCGCATGCAAGCCGCGCTGGCGAAGCGGGTTGGCGGGTCCACTCTTTTAGGGGTGGTGTAAATACTAACTACTCAACAAAATACAACAACTAACAAGTCGGGACACTTCAGGGCTTGTGGTAGCTTTTTATTCTTTAGTCGCCTTTTACGACACCCGTGGGAAAAGATGGTGATGCAATTCTAAAGCCGGCCCACATCACACGGCCGGATTCTGAACTTGTTGACATGAAAATTTTACGAATCTTCTCTTTCAAAAATATATTTCTTTAAGATTTTTATTAAATTTTTCATACAAAAATATGTAACAGAAATCATGCGCGGAATCTATGGTTTCAGGCTTCGGAAAAGGTTCGATTATACCTTGTATTCAATAAATGTAAACTGTGTATAATAAAAATATAGATTAATATGAAAAACAGTAATTAAATGAATTTTGTAATAAAAGCTTGTGAATAACCAGCGGGCATGACTTCATTCTAACCACTTGGTTGTTAGTGAATTCACACGCGAGTCATATCAACGACGTGCGGAGATCTAAGGCGTAGTATGCTGCGGGAAGCGGCTGGTATTCGTCTAAGGCTTAGATTGTCAATTTATGTGTGGTGATGCGAGGCGGCGTGGCTGTCACAAAGGCACGTGCGTGCCCCCGGTGGCAGAGTGCGGCCGCTCAAAGCGAGTGCGTCAGCTATCGCACATCTGGGACATCCAGCAAGGTGTAATGGCCCCGTATGTGGGCACCTCTGACGAGCCGACGGTCTCGATGTGACGTGTAAAGCGTAGGACGTCACCTTTTCGACATTATCAGTGCAGCTCACCAGAAGCTTTTATTTGGAATTTTGACATAACTATTGGGTGCCAAGCGTAGTGTTTTCTAGTTTGAAATGATATTAGTTATAATAACGTTTACTCATGTTGTTTACTGAACAATTCAAAGGTCCGTTTTAAATTAATTCCTGGGCTACTAAATTAAACAGTTCAATAATATTTTTTTAAAGTATTGAACTCTTTTGCGACCCACTAATAAAATTTGAATAACTTGTCAGATAGGTCGACTCCAAAGACTGTCTGTTAAAGCACTGGACTTATGTTAGTGGATAAAATGATGGAAGGCCAGCAGTGGGCCTGTTTGTGCTAATAATTGGTAGGTACTCTGGTACAGGTTGTATGAATTTAGATATTGAAGCTTGTTACTTGATTTCTTTTTCCTTTCTAAAGTGGCAATTCTATTCTAATTTCTAAAGTGCATGCGAAAGTGGTAATGGACAGGTCATTTTTGCTGCAGGACCGATAAGCGATCGGCTAGACGAATCCTCGAATGGAGGCCACGTACCGGAAAGCACAGTGCGGGACTCCCTCCGGCCAAGTGGAGCGACGACTTGAAGAAGTTCACCGCTGGTGGTTGGATGAGAAGATCCGAAGATCGTGTGAGGTGGCGATCCTTGAGAGAGGTCTATATCCAGCAGTGGAGAGAAATACGCGGACGATATGATATGGTACTTACGTGATTTGTAAAACTTAATGTTTTTCACAAGTCGGGTAATTAATTTAATTTTGAGATTTAATCACAAATATTGAGATGGGGAGGGAAACACTTTATTAATTTAGATGTTTGTCTTAAAATAGCTCCGTTTTAAATAATGTTTATACATCGGCTCCTAATTATTTATCAACATTTTTCTGAAAACAGCTGTATCATGCGCCCACTCACTAGTATTGCAAGAGAAAATACTTTTCCGCCATTTCGTTGGGCAGATCGATGGAACTATTAGGAGGAGGAGTTACATTGGCTCCGCCCCTTTTTTATTTATATACCTACCTATCAACGAAGAGGTGTTCGACCCCTGAGCTCGACCCTGCTGTCTGAAGTACATTTTCAACCATAAGTACTTTAATATAATAAGCATATTTCCAGGAATGATACATTAGAGAAGGTATCGAAAGGTCTTCAAACAGAATATCAAATGCTAAGAGCTCTGCAGGAGGGAACGACAAAGATCAGCACAGGACCGAGCAGAGTGGCGCAAACAAAGGGAGGCATAAGCCTCATAAGCCTCTGAGCATAAGCTCACTTTCCCAGTAGTGGGTGGAATTAACTGAATTGATTGTGATGACGATGAAGAGGTGTGTGTGTTAATTATGTTTTTGATTATAAAATTGAATTGAATTTATTAAAGACTTATTATTATTAAGTTCATAGTAACAAAGTAAAGAATTCAAATTCGTTGGCAAGAGTTTTAAACATTTCAGTAGGTACATTGTTGTTCTCAAATGTTCGATGACATGACGATTTAGACCCAATCAAATATTTCGTAAAATTTCATGGACATTTAGGCGAGCGTGTACATAACCAATCGAAATGAATAGGAACAGAAACAGTTTTGAGTCTATTATTTGACAGTAAGTGAAAGTTGTGAATATCTCTATTCGTCACATTTACCACCAAATAGATCCTGGGAGAACGACTACGTCTGCCATCTCTTTATATAAAAAATCGCTGTTGGCTTCAGGCCAGCAAGTGATTCTAGTTAGTTAATACTACTAGAAAAAATACATTTATCTACGGCACTAACAACAAGTGGCTGTCCTCTGTGAGTTTTTACTTTTAATGTGGTGCCTGATGTGTACTCAAGGAATAGGGGACCAGCCTTGTGATACTAGTCAACGGTAACAATTTCCTTTCTGACATAGCATTAATTTATGAATTTTTAAACTTTCGCGTTTTGTACACATTTAATATTCTAAATCGTGTCTGAACGCGTATAATAAAGACATTTGTTTATCTATTATTCTTACTCGACGTCACCTAATTATATTGCTTTACTGGGACACTGTCTGGAAGGCAATTACTACCTAAATCAAGGTCAGTACTATCTCCAGATAGATGGCGTCGCTATGGGTAGTCCTGTAGCACCAGTAATTGAGAATACCAGGATGGGACACTTTGAAGAAAGAGCTTGGACCAAAGTTAATGAGACTTTGGATATGGTATGTTTATGACATCTTCAACATCATTAAAAGATCATACATCAATGATCCACATACATATCTCGTAGAATTAGCATGCTAAAGTGGCAATGGGCAGATTATATTTACCATAGGACCGATAATCGATGGGGTGGACGAGTCCTCCAGTGAAGACCACATATAGGTGTGGTTACCGGAAAATATTTTAGCGAGAGATGGCGGAGCGCCGTCCGGCCACCAGATGCAAGGTCGACTTTAAAAAAGAGCCGAAGATCGAATGTGGTGGCGAGATGCAGCAGATTCTTTAAAATTAATCACAAGTATACGATTAAGGAAACTTTTAAAATTACATAAGAGTGCTTAAACACTACGAGAAATAGTAGTAACCAAATAGCTAAAAATATATCTTGACGCATCATACATTAAGTTGTTACCTATTGATAAGGAAAAAGTACAAAGATTAAAATTTAAGTGATTTCTGTAAAAGTAATGTATTTTTTTATTTTCTATAATAATATTCTAAATATAATAAAGGTATTTGTTAACCTGTTATTCCTATTCGACGTTTAGGCACGGGTTACACCAGACGTGGTCACGAGTTCACTGAAGACTCTCGAGTAGTCCAGGATGGGAGCTGCCAGCAGTTTTATCAACTACCCACATTTGATCTTAACATTCGTAAAGCCTGCGACGCACTACACTAACAATGTCCGCGGTCGTATTCGACGGTAAATCGCATGGTTTAAATTTGTTAATCACTGGATTTCACGTCGACCACAGTTTATATTCATCTTCCCGATTGAAATTCTTACATTCCTTAATTTAAATCGCTTCACGTACAATCCTGGAATGATAGTGACGTTCAGTGGAGAGGGTTTTGGGAGTGTAGAGTTCTATCCAATTCCATCCAATTAATTCCAGTGTTGAGAAATTAATAAATTTTATTTTATTTTAAATTGGTTTATGTGTTTCAGGTTTTGCGTCATTCGGTGACACGTTTGTATAAATTTCCTATTAAATTGCTAAAGTGAAGGATTTGTTGGTGGTCTTTGTAGAATCCTCTACCAGCTGAACTAACGTTGCAAGTGATAGTAACAATGTAATATTAAATTAACAGTGTAATATTAAAAAAAAAAAAACAATTTAACTTCAAATGTCAGTCGTTATTAGAATTAAAAGGCTAAGAAAGAGTACGATGAACGATAACGTACTTGAATTCAAGATTAGGGAAATATTTTTTTAAATCGATACAGTCCAGATGTTTCAAAGGCAATCACAACAGAAGTAAAACGTTTTTCTACTTAGGTGTTATTTTAGTGTATTTATAGATCTTTAAACTTGGTAATCTACCTATATATTCTATATGTAGGTACCTAATAGGTTATTTTTAAGGTTCCATTAAGAAGCAAACTACTAGATCTTTAGCTAAAATCTAGAATTTATACGAATATGCGTACTTAACTGTATGTGTACAGTTAAATTATGTCTATTTTAGTTATTGAAGGAAAAATATTTAAGGTTTTACAATAAGAAGGTGTTTAAAACAAACATATTTTCCAGATATTAACTATTTTTACCACGAAATACTTCGCGGGAACTTGTGATTCCCGTGGGAAATCTATTATTCATTAAGATCCTTCCAGTAGATTTTGCGCGTTGCGCGTTCAGAGAGACAGACAGGCAAAAAATCTAAAAATGGCTTTATCGTTCTTTAGCACAACACAACGATTTTTTTTCAAAAAATATTTATCATGTATAACTAACTCTCTTACGATTTTATTATATGTATAGAAGCAGTATGACGTTTACTTACACATATTTTGTAAGAGAGTCCAGACAACAGCTAACAATGTGGATTTGTTTATTCATATTATGTCGGTTGTTAAATTGAAAATACAGTAATTGATGGTTGGTGTCCTACACACTTGCTCGATACTGTTTGATCGCATTAAACGATAAATAAATTTATAGACTCGACTAAAAAAACACGTCCCCACTCGTTTATCTCTTTAGCATAAGAATAAATAATACTAAGTTGTTCTTTATTCTTAGATGTGGTGCGGTTATAGACACCTTCTTCAGAAGACTCCTCTTTGTAAAGTCTTCTGGAGTCTCCTTTCTAATGCCTTTTGAAATCTTCTTGAGAAATCTCCAGAAGGCATTAGACTAGTAAGGCGCAACGCTCCCGTGGACACTGAAAGTTATATTCCGTTTGTGATATTAGGATCGTCGGGGAAAGAAAAGGAATAGATATAAAATGTTAGTTTACAGAAGTTTATTAAAATTGGTGGTGTTTAGTTAAATATTTGAGACTTGGTAAGTAATGGTATCAGCCTTAGAACTTTCCACGTACGGTTCAGACCTCCTCTTGCTATTGCGGTGTGGGTATCCGGGCTGTAGCGAACTAGCCTGGCTAAGACTAAGATTTGGCCGAGTTAAGATTCGGGCTTAGCTCGGCTAACTTGATAATCGGTGAATATTGAATATTAAGTACACGTGTCCTAAATTCTTGTTCAAATTCTCCCTTATGCGGATTTCCTTACGATATTTCATTCTTTACGTAAATTATTCGGCTGTTTCTTAAAGAGATACGACAGACTGACAGACAGAGAGATAGATAACATATGTATCACAATAAACTTATATTGTAAATTAAACATAAAAGTAGTAAAATCATGAATGGAGAGAGATCAACTGTGATTTAAAGTTCTGTTTTTAACTTTACTATCTGCTCGTGATGTGACAGTGGTAGACCGGTGGATATTAAATAAATTGGTATTTTCGTTGAGTGAATCATTAAATTTTAACTTCATTACAAGTTATTAACTAAACCTATCTTAAACAAAAACGTCCGGTAACCCCAATGTAATCTTATCTATTCTTATCTTACGAGTATATCTGTTGTCATATACTCTATTGCAATGTTTACACATCTTTCTCAGATTATCTATATACTAAATTATTTTAACTTAGACATTGTCATCGCAAGACTGGGTAGACCTGTCCTCGTAAAATTATTGCCGAGTAGCATAAAACAGTAAGATAATTCTTAACAGCAGTCTGTTGTGAAATTGGGAATTATGGTGCTTCTCTATCAATATACGAGGTGTGTTAAAAAAATAACGGGATTTATTGTTTTTCTTAAACAAAAATATAGAATAGAATAGTATATAGAATTACGAAAACCTCCAGGGCTTAACGGTAGTACCGCAGTCGTTCCTTAATATCTATACTAATATTACAAAAAGAGGCTGTCGTTCTCTTTTTGTTTTCATGTAACATGCAATGTCAAAAATTACTGGACGGATTTCGAAAATATTTCACCGTTAGAAAGCTAAACTAATGCCGATGAACCACACATTAACAAATATTGCGATATCCTAGGCAATAGGCATGATGACAGTATTAAAGAATTAAAAAATAAATGATTTTAGAGAAAAAAATATGTTGAAAGAATTCTAATAAATTAACCAGTTTTAATGTAAACATTGAGATTAATAATATTTTCAATAAAATAAAAGTATAAAATACTGCATTCGGCCATGTTAACTAAAACGCCAATCAGAGCGAATGACGTCACGCCTCATGAAACATCACCGTGTCGCTTGAACTTCGATTGATTTACCTACCTACGTTTACCTAGGTGTAACGTCACAAGCGACGCCATGACACCTGCGAGTGTTTTCGCGCATAATTCAAAGTAGATAGAAAAAAAATGCATAATTTGCGTTAAAACTTATTTTATTGCTGAAATAATGTTATTTTCGGAAACAGTAGACGTGAATCTACATTATAGAAGCGGATTTCAAAATCCGTCATCATGCCTATTACAGCTAGTTCTATGACAACAATGTGGTCTTCTTCTGTCTGTCGGGCGATATCCTCGCCCGTGCTATCGCTATATGAGCGATCGCCGAGCCGTCTATCTACACGGGCGAGAATATCGCCGCGAGAGATTCGCTCGTATAGTTGGCGCCCAAGGGCCTGCACCATCTCTGAAAGAGTGTATGTCAGTAGATATATGAACCGAGATATCGGTTTCCGTTCATCGTTCGTAACCCGTTCACGCAGCCTTACAAAAGTTACATACAACCAAATAACAAAGCGAAAGTCAATGTACAGTACGAATGACACACAACACAAATAACATTTTTTTACATTGCATATATCTTTCTGTTTATTCGCACATTATGCACAAACCACTTGACAGATTCTAGCGATAGTTATGTATAGGTCACTAGTTACTGTTCATCCCGAACTCTCACTAGATCCTGTTGGAGTCAGTGTAAAGTTCATTTCCCAAAAGACTTATTCTGCATCTTGCTATCCGTTACATTCGCATAGTACTCGTAGGTGCATTGTGGACTTTTTCTCCTCATTGCACAATCTAAGTTTGTTATTTTAACAATGTCCAAATAATTTCTAAAAGATATTTGTAATTGTATGTATCTTGGGAATTATTTATTTTTTCTTTATAAGAATTGTCCAAATACTGAAATAATGGGAGCTGGTTGATGCAGGTAAGTATGGTATATTTTTTAGTAATGGATTTGGAAAAGGATGGAAAGACCATTAGACTCCTTGAGGACATGGGATGGGAGGAGGAATTAAGAATATAAGGGATTAAGGAGTTTCTTGACTTCGTTATACTTTCTGTTCGATGTGATAGTATGATATATGAGCTTTGGCATAGCTCACTCACTGCCAAAACACGTACTTACATTCGTACATTGAAGGGAATGCGATAGGGAAGAAAAATGAAGAACGTTTTACGGTGGTCCATGAGAGAGGGATAATTCAGCCAGCAACTCTGGGATTGCAGCACGCACCCTCCTCAAATACCTCAAATGTATATATAACTAATAGTTTTCAGCTACAGCTCGGGTAAGTTTCCCAAACAGACTCCCAAACTATATCAATACCAATACCTGTATATTCAATCCCATCCCACACGATTAGATCTACGATGTATGTCAACAAATTGTATCATATTATAATTATTAAGTCGTTGTTATAGTTATTGTAGTAGATTTATAATAAAGTAAAAATAATAAATTTACACATTGGGACAACTGAAACTTTTTTGAACTCTTTTTTGAAAGGTGCATGTATGGTGTGCATTTTAATTACTCCACAGTAATCAATTTTAATCAATTTCAGAGACTTAAACATTATATAATTTTTAGAGTACACGTTTAGTTTAGTAAAAGTGGAAAAAATCATCGTCATAAAATTCATTATCCGCATTTTTCCGATATTTTTCAGTAACTCTGTATATTAGTCGTTGCATTAATAAGGAATCGACTAGATGTCTCATCATTTTCCAGGAAATAGCATCGAGGGCGAAGTCATGGGTAGAGGCTAGACAGATAAAAAACATGTAACGGCGGGCTTCGCACGCAACTGATTGACAATGTTTATGGTCAGCAGGTGAACCTGATAGCATTGGCTTGGTTGCGCAGACGCAGTCGATTAGCGTCGTCCGGTACAGATAACATTATGTGGAACGCTGATCCAAATAATTTCAGAGCAGAGCTTACGCTTGTAAAACTGTAGCGAACATAGAGACAAAAGAGAATAGAATGATCGTCTCGATCCTATTATTTGAAACCAAATGTACCAACATTCTTCAACAATGTCTACTTTTTAGCTTCAATTTGGTTCTACTGCAAGCTAAAGGTCTACAATTCTATCACGAGCATCACGACATTGATTATTTGTGACATTGTTGAGAAAAGAAAACACACAAAAAAAAACCTTATTTTCGGTTCTAGTTCACCAGCTGTTATTGAAAGTAGAAGAATCTTAAAAAAATACAGTTTTCTATTGCTTTATTTTAAAAATCAGATTAAAACTTGAAACAATAAAATTTCAAGTTACAATATCTTAACAAAGGAAGTCTATATTGACAATAAGGTCCCTTTGTTCAGGTGACGTCACATCAAAATAATGTCAATTATTAATTTCAAAATTGGTCTGTATCTTTGTAATGAAATATGTGTTTTAAATGGAATCTTATGGAACATAATAAGTATATGTGGTGCAAATTATAGAATTTTCTCTTAGGTATACAACCATAGTTAGAACATACATTAGGCCATTCCATTTTGCTATTTCTGTGATACAGATTATGACCATATACGAGTAGTTACATGTAGTCACATGAAAACGACCGGGAGACTGATAAATTAATCAATTGATAAAATGTATGAACCTACATGTTGACGATCCAAACAGTTTATTTGATTAATAATTATGCCAGATTTTAAGTCTGAATCCAGATTTCCTGCTGGTAAGTAGGTACTGAATACTTAATCTGGGGTAGAAAGTATTGTAAGTTAAATATTCTGAAGCTAAAGTCTTCAGCCAGTGGTTATCATTGATGATTCGATCTAATGATTCTATGTTTATATCGTCATAACAAAACAATAATTTTAATGTATCCTCTGATTTTAGGAAACACTCAAGGTATTAATTAGCTCTTGGTATGCGTAAGAAACTATTCCTACAACATATTGATGACTATTTTTTATTATTTTGTTCAAGAGCAATGTCCCTTTAATATATTTTCTGATGTTGATGCGCAGATTCAACGCTACATTCACTATTGACACGTCTACGAGTATTAGTTTTTTGTTTATACCACAATTCACAATTGTGAGTCATGAACACGCGATATTAAGAAGTTGCTCTCCTTTTTAGGCCATCAAGTTAGAAAAGCCACGAATGTATTTTATTGCTGCTACATACTTTATAAGTCTTGTTTGATTTGCATCTGCATTAATGACATTAATTTAATGACGGATTCATTTAATCAAGACGAAAGTACGAGTATATTCATTCGTTATATTATGAAAGAAATAAGTAGATATATGT
This sequence comes from Sesia apiformis, assembly GCA_914767545.1. Lineage (NCBI taxonomy): Eukaryota > Metazoa > Arthropoda > Insecta > Lepidoptera > Sesiidae > Sesia > Sesia apiformis. The sequence continues at coordinate 9,111,432 of OU611958.1, forward strand.
TCTTTAGTTTAAGTATGTTCATTTGTATACTTTACTAATCTGATTAAGATAGATATAATAGATATATAGGTTATAACTATATCTACCTATAAAATTATTTAACTAATAATTGTACTTATATCTTCCTTTCAATGTCCCACTGCAGAGCACAGGCCTCCCCTAGTAAACCACTAGGGGGTTTCGGGCCATAATCCACCACGCGGGCTCAATGCAGATTGGTGGATACACATACTCCAGACTTTTTTGTATTTCTGGAGAGTGCGGGTTTCCTTATGATATTTTCTTCTCAGCGCCGAGCTATTGACAATTTTAAAAAAAATTCGTACTTAAGTAGAATCTCAGTGATAGGTACGGGTCGAGGATTTGAACTCACGATCACATGAATGCGAGCCGGAATGTATACGAATGTATATTTTATATATAAATAATAAAATAAAAAAGTGATAGTGATACGAATTTGAGTTCATTATAAATGATAAATTGTCCAAATCAAGTTCTTGTATTATAATGTCAATGATGATTTGTTGTGACTGCCACGGCTATTAAAGCGGTTCGAGGTAAACTAACCTAGATATAACCAGTATGCAATGTGGTCTCATACCTAATAGATGCTCACCATGTGAGGTGGGTGGAAAGTAGAGCGCGAAGAAGTCGTCGTCGGAGGGGGTGTTTGCCGCAGAGTGGTGCGCGGGCGGCTGCGCGTACGGCTGAGGCTGCGCGTGCGGCGGTGGCGGCCCGCCGTAGTGCAGCCCGCTGGGGCCCGCCTCCACGAGCAACTGCATCTGCGAGATATCCACGAACTCGTCGCCGTCGCCGCGGCCACCCAGCTCCTCGTCCTCCGGCCGACGCATCGCGATCACCGAGAGCATCGCACGAGCGCATCCCCGCACTGCACACACCACACCACACTTTCCCACACACACCACACACCACGTGCCCCACGACGCCACTGGCGCACACTCAGTACCGATGTTACCACTACACCTCGACACTATACCCTTCGTTAACTATTATAACTTACTTACGTCCTAACGAAATTGACGCGATCACAGAACATTACTTTTAGGAAACTACAAACACCCGGCACGATAATCCCACTGAGGGTCAGGAGAATCTACTGATAAATGAACACAGATTTCGCACGCGGAGAGAGTGTTCGCGCGGAGAACGCCACATCCTCGACTGAGGCGTGATTGGAGCGGCGAGGGCGTGCAGCACGCCGCCCCCGTGCGACGAGCGTCGCGGCCGGTCGTCGCCCGCCGCGCGCCCTATCAATGGACGCTAGCCACCCGGTCGAGGTCGGCATTCATTCACGACGGCCGCTTTAATGGTGTTCGAGCCAGGCGCCTTCGCTCAGCCGGTGTCGCCCACGTGCGCGAGAAAATGGCGCGGCGTCGCGACGACGAAGGGAGGCGCGCGAAAAGCGCGGGGCGCACAAGTGTAGTGATGGCGGTGCGGCGGCGGGCGGCACGAGCGCGTGGGCTGCGCGTGGGCGCGGAGGCTCGTCGCGCTGATCGCACGTGACGTCGTGCACCCTGCTGCTCGTCGCGCCTCGTCGCTCCTGCATACACCACTTTCTCCGCTCTGAATCATGCTCCGCTTTCGTACGCTACGCGACCTGCGATCGCTGTCGGCTAGCGGCTGCCGGATACCGTTTTGGTAATGCCACAATTATCCGCGTGGCACGCGCACTCCCGTGACGTAGACTCCATCCAGATAGTTGGAACGTTACGTCGATCGGATAAATCACTTGGTTTGGCTAAAAATAAATACTAGTCAGAGCTACGTAATGGTATCGTTTTATTTATGCTATTTGTGTATACACGTGACGTATGTATAGGTAATTGCCGAGGCACATATATGTAACTGTTTTGTTTTTAGTATTCAATCGGATGCTTCTTAAGTTCATCGAAAGATAATAATTAATTTATTTAACAATCCAACAACACTTGATGAATAAATCATACCTACTTGATATAAAGCACTGTCTTATTATATTTCGATCTTTACTCCTAATTGGTTTACCTTTGTCAAGACAAGGCATCCTACGAACTACAAACAAAACAACGCAGGTAAATGTTCAGACGTGGGTGTGAAAGTGAATTATTTCCCATCAAGGCCGGCACAAGGATATACGATCCCCGAAAGGAGGAAAGTTGATAGAATGTTTGGGCGTTGCCATAGCAACCACCTGTTGAGCCTCCGCGTGCCGAGGCGGGTAAATGTCAAAGTGCACAGCGGGCGTGGGCGGCCGCCGAGTGCCTCGTAGGTTGTAGCTGAAAGGCGCGGGGCTCCGGGGCACCTGCGCGCTCCCATGCCTGAAACCCCTGAAAACAAACACCCACAATAAATATCTCATAAATAAACATTAGCAATGCGTAAAACCACCTTATCCGTGAAGTTAGATATAACACAATCACGGGTCGAGCGAAAAGACAATTCTTGACATCCTTCATGTGTTCTTATCCTTTGTGTGTCAATTGTTTGACAAAGGATAGTTTGCACAATATTTGTATATTTTCCTTCATCAAACAATTTTATTCATAACATAGGCCATAAACAGATAATCAAGGTCGCAGTCACATTACTTGTAAATCTATAGGCTCTCTAAAAATCTCTCTTAATAATAACTATAATAAACAATCATGGTACTCTGTGTATTTTTACCCTTTTTGAATCTTTAGTGTATAGTATTTTCTGAACTTAAAATTTGATTTGTATATCCATTAATACATTATTAATTGTACCCATTATACCATTAATAATACTCGTATATACCTAATTAATGATTAGGTACATATTTAGAAATGATCCCCAACACCAACGCATTAAACATAATGTCAGCGCTTACAAATTACAAAAGTAAGTCATATGGCCTATGGAAATGGTGGAAATGCTTCCTACGCGTATCCGGCGCCCACGTCGCCAAATTACGAAAGTTACAGACTCGCCTCGGGCCGTAACGACAGCGGCTGAGGGCGAACGACATTGACTTTGCACGTTATATCATTTTGGAATTTCGACATTTTGCCCACGCTTGAATGGATGTACCTACAATAGGTATTACTAATTTAATAATTCCGATACGTTATCTTCGTATCCAGCAATCATTTCAGTATGATTGAGTAAAAAAGAAAGAAGCATTCAAAACACACTTCCAGAGTTCGTTACGCTACGTTGTAACCACTCTATTTTATATTGTCTCTCAGCATTCGGTTACAGTCGGAAATACGACATTATTTATTTAGTAATAAGTAAGTATGCTAAACAGCCTTAATGCGACTTCGTGACGTGTTGGGATGAATCGGTCTTGGGATGAATCTGAGCAAGACAAAAGTCATTTTCAATGATCACATCATCCTTGAACCGGATAGCGTCCAGGGAGCGTATGTCCAGGGGATGAATATGTCTATCTTGGACAGTCAATCCAGTTAGACAAGTATAATTGCAGCCTGTTTTGCAGCATTTGAGAAAATGCGTCACATATGCTCGTCGCCTATACCACAATGTTTGAGCCTATACCTATACTACAAGGACGTATGGTGCCGAAATGTGGTCTCTGACGGTAGACCTGATTCACAAATTCAAAGTTCCTCAGCGGATGCAAAGGGCTTTGCTTGGAGTTTCTTTGGTGGAAAAAATAACTAAGAAACTAAGCTCAAAGGATCAACAAGCTGGATTGGTAATAAGCAGCTCACATTTGTCGCAGGACCGATAAGCGAATCCTCGAGTAGAGACCACGTACCGGGGAGCGCACTGCGGGACCTTCCTCGGTCAGGTGGACCGACGACTTGAAGAAAGTCGCCGGTAGTGGCCGGATGAGAAGAGCAGAAGACCGTGTATGACGGCGGTCCTTAGGAGAGGCCTATGTCCAGCAGTGCAGAGACACAGGTTGACGGTATAGTACAGTAAGTAAGTTCACTTTATTGCACACTAAAAATACAGTGAAAGTGATAATAGGCAAGGATTAAAATAGGTGGGTCTTATCGCTAAAGCGATCTCTTCCAGGCATCCTTTGAGCGGGGGGAGTTATGCTCGTACGTTTTGCGTAACTTATAAATAAAATAGTTTATAAGTATAGTAACATATTTATTGTTTTCCAAAATATTCTCCGTTGCATTTTAAACACTTTTTTTATTCGGTCAAACCATTTTTCAAAATATGACGATGATCACTGATCATCTGATCATCTGACCACTGATCTGAGGGCATGTTTTTTACATGTTCGTCGAAAGCTGTCACAGCCTCTTCTGGCCCCGTAAATGTCATACCTCTCATTAAATCTTTGATTTTTGGGAATACAAAGAAGTCACATGGTGCGAGGTCCGGACTGTGTGCTGGGTGATTCACGAGCTCCACCTTTTCTGAAACCAAAAATGACGTCGTCTTGTTCGCGGTGTTCGAGGATGCGACTTCTCGGCCGTTACTCTCTAACTTTTTCAAGGACGTTGGGCAAACAAATGGTGGTGCACCACTCAGCATTAACTGTTTTCTGTTCTTCAAGTGGGATTGTGCAGATAGGACCAATCTTGGAATGCTGTCGCCTTCGAACACCCTTTCACAAGCTTTCTTTCTGGATCATAACAATAAATCCACGTTTCGTCTCCTGTCACAATGTCATAAACAGCATTTGAGCGAATATGATCTTACTTTAGCAACATTTTTTGCACCAATCAATACGATCCCGTTTCTGTTCTGAGGTGAGTTCATGAGGAATCCAACGACAACAAAGTTTCCTGACTTTTAAATACTGATGTAATTTTATTTTTAATTTGGCTCATATCAATCCCTAAATTCGAAATTCAAACGTTTGTAACAGCCAGGAGTGCAAAACTTTCAGTGTGCCCTAGGTATGTGTGCACACTATAGTATATATCTTTTCATTACTCATACTCTGAAAGTAGGTCCGAAGTTGCCTGTGGAGCGAAGTGAAAATAGCCCAATACACCCTAGGGTGAGCGTTATTCACCCAAGAATCCCTGGATACTGTGGAAACTCAAGTATCCCAGAAAATATAAAATATGAAAATACCCGGAAAAAACATTTCACTAACTATAAATAATTGCTCTAATGTCACCATAAACTTTAAATAAATATCTCACCAAAGTTGTTGATTTATGAAATAAAATTCATTCATTTTTTATTTTGGTAATTAGTAGTTTTATTTTTACTTTCCTTGTATTCGTAATGAAAAGCACAGTGTTTACCTAGGGGTTCAGGACTTATTTAGTCTCTCGACCTATTGGCGCCCTCGCTGCGCTCGGGCACCAAACCCAATCTCGGAACTGAAATAAGTCACTTTCACCCCTAGGGTAACAATATACTATTGAAGGCTTTCTTGATGGAGAATCATCTCTGTGGGCAATGTGTTGCATGCTAAGCCACGGGTGCCATAATAAAATTTCAAATTATGATTTAATCTCAGCCTACTCACGTCAAAAAGTATGCATGTCAAATTGTTGTGCTCTGACGAGTAGTTATATAAAATTAGGGGTTTCTTTGTGTGTATAAGCGCAGAATATATATGAATACAGTTTTTTATACTATTCAATACAATTTCAATAATTTTGTCATGAATAATGAATACATCGATATACAACGAATACAAATACATCGATTTCATGAATTTTAATCGTACATCGATTAAGTTAATCGATTATTCGATGTGCATCTCAATAGTCTAAAAGAGCAATGTACTTAAATCCTGATTCACGTGAGAATATTATTGTAATTGGGCTTTTGAAAAAAAAAAATTATCAATTTTTTTATGTATTTTAAAACTTTATCATAAATTATATTAATAATCGATGCGAAATACTCTTAAAAAATGTTTAGTTAATTTATTATAAACAATTTAAAATTGATAAAATTTTAAAAAGAATCACGTGACTACAAACGCGCTACGATTGGTCGCCATGTTTGTGACGTCATAATGTTAAAAGGATTTCTCGATAGTACAGTATCACAGGCTTCTACATGTAAATTGACGACAAATATCCGACATTTAGTTTAAAAAATTATTTATATTAACTACTTTTATTTAGTTATGTGTGATAAAGGATTTATAAAGGCTAATTCCGATAATATACCTGATGTGGATATATTTATGATAACAGATTTTCTTAAAAATGATATTCGGTTTAATTCAGCTGAAGTTCGAGGTGCTAAAGCATCAAGGTAAGTTTATAAAAAAATAATATTGTAAATTAAAATAATAAATGATTTATTCGTCATTAAATATAATTAATTTTTATTTATCGAATGCTATTTATTTCATTTATACGTTTACATAAATATTTTTTAATTACTATATTATTATAAAATACTTACATTAAAATGATCTTCACAACAAAAAAAAATGATGTTGTTTTGGAATTAGGTCGTCGCACTGCTTGGAACCATTTATTTCGACGTTTAACATTTTGTGGAACATTTAAAAACATTTTTTCAGGAGTTGTTTTTGTAGTATTCGTACATTATGGTACGAAGCAAGCACGATAACTTTTAAGGTTAGACATTTTCGATATATTTATTAATATATTGACGATAATAACAAGATTTAATCGATTAATAGTCAAAATACTGTATCAGCTGTGTGCTACAATGAGTAGAAATTAACATTGTGACGTCACACGCGCTCGGGTTTGTTCGGGAACTCTCCGCGTGTTTTCGGTACTGGATTCAAAAATTTATTTGTAATTAAATATAACTTTTTAATTAAAGCGAAAAAAAAGAAACAAAAATAGTTTTGTTATAAAATGTGTATATGATCTTTCCATTAATGATAAAAAAAAAATTTTTTCAAAAACCCAATTGCAAAATGGCTTTGAATTGAGCCTCTCGGTCGTCACCTGCGTTTGAACGCAATATATAATAAACATAATTATCTAATTAATATATATTATATTTATATGACTACCACAAGCCCTGACGAACTACACAACTTCTGAAGGACTGGACTCGCCAACCCGCCTGGCGAGCGTGGAGTTTTAAGGCTATACCTACATCCCTCAGGGTTATTCCACTTTGTACACATGGGTGATATCACTCAGGTGCACAAAGTGGAATAAGCTCATCCCTCATGCACAAGACAATGTGTATGAGCAGGCCCGTGACCAGCATTATATAATAAAAGGGCTGGTGATGGTGACGATAGTTATACACGTCTGGGTAGTTAGTTAGCTACTCTTTAGCTGTATACCTAGATACCTGCATATTAAACCGGGAAATCTTAGAAAATAACATATGCGTTGTACATGGCTTCATACTCGTACAAGGGATCTCAGATTAAAATAATGATGTATGTGATATGTATAATAAATTATTGAAAGTATGTGTCTTGAAGGAAATGACTAACGCAGTATTACAATATTATTAGCCAATTAACCTTTTTATACGTAACAATCTCCTTTCCTAAAATATCCTCAGATAGGTGTTGTTAGTGAGCGACATTTGTCGTAACATGTTTATTTTAATATTAATGTGTAAAAAAGTTGTTTCAGCATAAGAGATGTAATAAAAATAAATGATATACACAATGTCCAAGTCACCCAGGTAGGCGTGTTTCGCAAATGACAGTCAGGGGCGGATGACGCACTTGCGATCGTTGGATTGAAGTCCTCCAGGCTCCAGTTCAGTATGTTCATGTTTTGTATTGTATATATCTTCTATATGACATACCTAGCATTGCTTTAGGAATGTATTGCAAAAATCATGTGATATAATTTGTCATTTCGGCAAATATACTTCAAGAGCATAAAATGAATGTTATTTGTGATAAAATATTTGGGTATACCTAAAGGAATAATTGTGGATACCTCTGCATAGAAACAGAAGTTGAAATCTCTACTGTTTAAATTTTGTAGAAATTCATAAAATTATTAACCTTAGAAAACTATCAAAAATTCAAGTGCAATTGTTTTTGGTTTATTATATTTGGAGATTACTATTTTTGTTAAAATTGTTATGAATATTTCTGTTTGTTATAATCACACGATTAATATGAAAATATCTTTGTATGCCATTTTAATCTTGTGTTTAAGTTTACTTTAGTTTTTTAGTCATGTATTTTTAAAGTAATAAAGGGCGTAATAAAAGTTGAGTACCTACATATTTAATCATTATATTACTGTAATAATTGAATTCTGGTCCAAATTATAATCCAGATTAAAACAATCCAACAAGAAAGTAAATATACAAACTTGTCATATCAGAATTTTTACCATAAAATATCTTCAATAGTAATGACAAAATATGCTATTGTAATCTTTGAAGAAGAACGTAGGTACTTTTTTATATTTTCATGTAATAAAAAAGTCACTAAGATAATTAATACAAAATGCTAAATTGTTGGATATTGATTATAAAAATAACTATGGGATTACCTAATACGAAATTCAAATTGTTATTAAACTACAGTTCTTGACAAAACTGTGGCTTTTAAAAACTGGTTATCATTTATAACAAAATAACATTGTCAATTTGTCAAAAAGTGGAGAGCTTTGTTTGTCAGTTACCTAGAGAGAGGGCTCTCAATTATTCTCGAGCGGGCTGAACCTGTTGTGCCCCTCATATGATAAAGTACAAATGTTTAGATAACACCCGTTTAGATAATAAGGGAAGATCAATAATTACAAATAAACATTATTTGTGTATCCCCATGGAGAGCGGTAATCACTTGGACTATTTGCTGTCTTTTTCACTATAGAAAAAGATGCTTCAGATTGTTTTAAATCTTGTGCATCTGGGTTTCCTCTCCATATTTGCCTTTACCGCCGAAGTAGTGATAGTTTTAATAAATCCGTGTTTCAGCATTTGAAGGATTTGAACTTACGATCTCACGAATGACAATCGAGGATTACTACTATCAACGTTATCACTGCTAACCTCGCCTTTTGTGTGATCACAAATGTAAATAATATTGTTTTGGTACCTGCCTGCGTAATTTTGTAGTATGTATACGGCCATTTTGAAAGATAGGGTAAATTTAAATTTTATTTAAAACGACCCGATAGACGTTGTCCTGTCCAAATTTCAATAATACAATAAGTTCATACAAGAATCTCATAGAAAATAGTACTTTCAGTTTTTCCGGAATTTTCCAATTTTCCAGGAAAATTTTCCAATTTTTCTTTCCCTAAAAACTTATTCGGACTATTACGAACATTAAAGAAAATAGCCAAATCCGCCCAGCCGTTCTCAAGTGATGCTTACCAACGAACAGCATTTAATTTTTATTTAAGATAATGTAACTGACATTCCTATTAAATATCATATTAATAAAATCGCAACAAAGCTGTGTCTGTACATAAAATAATGTGTCTTATATTGTACATCACGAGTGATACGGAGCCCAAAACAATATTTTTGTCTGTCTGCGTGCCTGCCTTAACGCCCATCACGCAGAAACCACTGCATTGTTTTTATGTATTTGACATAGTTATACTATAGCTTAAGTCATGAGTTAATATTTAGGATAATTTTTATTTCGATATGTTACAAAGTTTCCGCGGGAATAATTATCAAGTATGCGCGTGAAACTACTGAATAGGTTTTAATTAAATTTAGTACGATCGTCACAAGTTCCCGCGGGAGTATTGCAACGCGGGCGGAGTGGGGAATATTCGCATTATATACCCTATTCGATGGGTTGGGGTGAGAATGGATTATGGGATGCGATGGGTTTGAATGCGATGGGGTCGGATGGAATGGAAGATGAAATGGGATATGATTGGATGGTATGGAGAAGGAGTACAATCATCTAAGCACACGCGAACGAAATCAAAGGCACCGCTAGATTAACATGTAATAGCATAAAAAAATTCTTTTAATCTTTGCGGAATATTGATAGATCAATAAAAAACCCGTCTAAGATTCAAGAAATTCAGTTTATAGCTCTAAACTGCCTTGTTTTATTCCCAGGGCTTGATTTGATTTTTACGATAAATATTCAAAGCTATTGAACACCTTTGTTTAAGAAGGATGGCGTTTTACAAAGATATGTTCATAAAATAAAAGTTCAGGACAATTTATTTCATTGGGTATAGCTGTCAATAAGAGTTTACAATAGTTGGAAGAAGAAAATAAGTTGTGAATAAAGTGATAAAATGCACATAAGATATTAAAGCTTTGTTTATACTAAAATAAACAAACCTTCCTGAAGTTTTGTTTATAAGAATAAGGTTTTGTTTACAAGAATATTAAAAAAAAAAGAATACGACATTATCTGAGATAAGATACTTTATGTATTTGGCGGAAACTCGCGAAGTGTAGTATAGTTTTTGTTTGATTAATTGTAAAAAATGTGTATTGTATACGTTTTGGTTTAATACGGTTTAATAGTGATAGTTTATTAAACTTCAAAGTTTTCTTTGTGCATAATGTTTGTGATAATCAACTATAAGCATAGGTCTGCGTTTTTCGTGTGTCCAAGGAGTCTTCCTTTGTGTTCAGTAAAAATACCGTCACTTTACTGAGCGACTCCTGACTTACCTACTTCGAAGGGACTGGACACTGACAAGATGTGTTTTAAATTGTGTTGACTGTACGTGACTGTAAAAGTTGACACTGGCAGATTTTGCATGCACCATGTGTAATTGCATGTGTTAATTGCACCATTGCCATATATGAAGAAAAAAAGAGACTTTATTGAGAGATTTCAGATTCTATTCTAAAGTCAATAAAGTGTCATCTCCGTACCAATTTCACTCCGTTTGACAGTTCTACATGTTATATCTCTGACTCGAATAAAAAATCGGAATATAGATACTAATTCTATTCTATTCTAACTTTAGTGAAGTCTTTAAAAATAACAATTTTTATTTCTTTATCATAATAGTCAGATGTTAATATTGAAACAGAATTTTAAACAACGAAATTTTAACCAAACTCAATGAGTCCATACCTTTCCCTTTCCTTCCCTAGTCCCTTTCATTTCGTGTACTTGTACTTTCGCACTTAGTCATTTTGCAACATATCCAATAAAGAGTTTATCTATCTATTTAATATTGTAATAAGTACCTACTTAATAACCTGTAATACTACTACAAGTGTATGAAATCCATTTTGTATTGTACTGACTCCATTTTTTATGACATGTTACCAATATCTTGACAACAATTACCTATCCCTATGTTCAGTTTATAACATCTTGATTTTAAGGAATCACGTTTTTAAATCTTCGGATTCGGTGATTAATTAACTATAAACATTACTTTCTATTTCTCTTTATTTATTTTAAACTGCCGTCGGCTAATTTGATCCATTTAGAACATAAAATGTTCCGGCGACATTAACATATTGTTAAGGTCGGTGGGGAATTGGCCATTAGAGGTTCCGTCAGTTTGTTGTCGTTCTGTGGAGTGTGTGTGCGGGGGCGAATAGGAAGATTTACTTATAAGGAAGCGGTGTGCGCACGCTAGCGTCACCGCCCGATTATCCACCGATCGCTTCAACACTTGCTAAAGGTTCTCGACCAAAAAAACTTCTCGATTACGTGTTCTTTTATGGGCATATTATTGAGTTTGTGCACCGCCCACGCGTCGGCATTAGGTGCTTGATATAAACCTTATAGTTTAGATACAGTAAAGGTGCAATCAGCAACAAGTCAACGTATACCCATCGGCATCTTAATGTGTTAATAAAAAGAACTATCATCGAATGGTTTTTGGTACATTGGCGTATTACTGACTGTACAATATTTTAACAAAATTTTAACAAAAACAAAACAACTGTACAAAATCAGCGTGTTCGATTAGGTACTTGTTTGTCCTTTGTTAGCACAACATATAAGGCTGTTGTAAAACAATCCTTCAATTTGGGTAAGAGCGATTGTGATGGACATTAAACTATGATAATTACGCACATGAGTACAGAGTTTCTGCCTTAAATGATTTGTAGATTACATAAGTTGCTCACGGATGTAGTTTCATATTATAAATAACACAAATTAGATTAGACTAGATTCTCGAGTTAATTGACATATAATGTACGTATTTTTTGTAAACATAGCATTTTTTGGGATTTGTATAAACACATAAAAAATTGGTAAAAACTAGAAAATTTCAACTTTCCCAAAAAATATTACGTAAAATTTCCTCTTCAATGAACTCCATCGTGAATAAAATCCATTGTTTTAAGTTCATACTCTATATCTGTATACTTAAACAATAAAATCCCAATCCCAATATATATGTATGAATGATATGTTTGTCTACATTATATAGGGCTCATAAAACTCAACAAATGTTATTATAACTATTTTTCCTAAAATGTACGAAAAATAGCGAACTCTACTGTCAGCCGGCGCGCGCCATGGGCGTTCTTTTAGTTATTTTTAACCTATAAAGACTAATTGTAGAATATATAAAACTGTTTTTAGATTTTCTCTTCACTATTTTTTAGCTCTGACGTCGATAGAGATAATTAATTGCTGAAATGCGTCTTTTTGTACAAATCGACCATTTCATCTTAGCCTTTATTACTAGTTCGTTAAAGTGCCTATTGCTATAGGTTAATTTTTGCAGACTTCAAAGCACCCACATCTTTTCCGAAAGTCTATCAAGTCTGAAGGAGATCTTAAGGAACCTTATGTCAAATGTCTAGACATTACTTTACTAGGCTATACGTAAATTCCAGTAAGCAGTTCTTTGATTTAAGTCTAAACAAACTACCTACGTCAAGTAACCTGTAACAAATGCCTTGAGTAGGTATAGTTGACAAATGTTAATGTTTCCTAAATTATATATCGAGTCATTATTACTACTCCATTAAATTGCTTGTGTGAATAGGTTGACCTCTTATTGAGTGTGCATTGCAGATTTATACCTCAAAGCACAGTTTAAACAGCTATCAGAGGTAAAATAAAATAAAATTTAAATAAATTGTATTTAAACAAGCAACAAAGTCATGATCAACAAAGCAACCTATTTTTAATAACTGGTGTAAATAATTTTAAATAACAAAGAATATCACCAATTCGCCGGAGTTCCGGGACTCCGAATTCTACATTATCACCAGAGAACCCAAACTAAACCCACCTTTAAATTGTGCTGCCATCGTTTTTCTGCTTATTCAGTATTTATCATATTTGCTGCTCATTTAATTATTTCTCGAATAAAACCGTGGTCACACAAGTACCAGATATGGTAGCGATTAACCAGCCCGGCAGTTATGATTATTCACATGGATACCCGCAAATCTGACTATTAGTTATAAATGACGGGTACATGCACGGTTATGTACCTTCAACTTGCGACCATTTTCTGTTTTCTAGTTGTAACTATAAATTAGCAAAACTGTTACCTTACATCATCGATATGGGAATAGACTATATGACACGTCATACGAAGACATTCTAATAAAAAACCTGGTTGGCAACTTCTAGGGGTGTGAAGCAGATGAGGAGGGATTCATTAAAATGTCAAATTTGAAACTTAAGTACTACGTAATAAGAATGTCCCATTTTAAAAACACATATGAATTTAAAGAATTCGAGAGCTACTGAACATACAACACTTAGACTCTACCGTGCCTGTCAATGTATCCATTTATAATCTAGGTATAAATGCGTCGTCAAAAATTTTGCTCACTGTGGTCAAACATGAAAATATACAGGATTGCCTTTACTTAACAAATTATATATTTCATTTTTTTAAATTTTATGCTAAATAACCTTTTTCTTTCGAATCTTATCTAAAGAGATATTATGATTTAGTTTTATTGGTTATTTATAAATAATCATTTCGTTAGTTGATATCATTAATATCTTTTCAACTCTAATTTAGCGAATTGTGTTTAGTGTTGTAAAATGAGTGTTGAGCGCAGTGAGCGCCGAATGAGCGCTGATGAACCTTTAAGACTCGAGCTTTATAAAATAAACAAATTATTGGAATAAAATTAATTACTTGCATACATTAGATTTATATACAGTAGATGTTCATGCCTCATTTGATATTCATAAATATTGTTTTAGCTGTGTAATGTTAATAATACCTATCTATGTATACCATTATGATAAATAGGGTGCGTGGTGGTTTATATCTACTCGTAAATATTAACCTTCCTATATGTTTCTTATATGACTCATTCCTATGTTTATATTAGCGTACATGCAATTTAAATAACAATTGAACAAAACAATAACAGAACAATCTACATTCCTTGGGTTTGCAAAAGCAATTTAGTGTCGTGCAAGGTAACAGGAAATACGGAGCGGCAATTGCAACGCAAGGTTGGGGTTCGATTCCCAGCCTAGATAAATTGCCGCGCTGTCGATAGATCGAGCGCCATATTAGAGCATGTGTATTGAATACAAATGGTGACTACGACGCGTGCGGAGTCCGAGGATATTTCCCTGGTATCTAGCGACAAACGCAAATTATGTGCGCTGCAAATGAACCGCCAATAATACTAGTTATTTCTCAATCGCTACTAGTGTACTATTTTCGCGATAAAACGCGGTTAACAGCGTAACCATCTTGTTATTAACTGCTTCCTTTTAAAAAAATACGTTATAAGTAATAAATAACAAAATAAAACATTCGTACGGCTGCTACCGGCCGCGCGCGCTGTCTGATGACATTGATTTATTACCTCAAATTGTGTATTTTTCATCGTCAATAATCTCTCGCCGTTTCGGCGTCGATAAGTGCCGTTTAACACTTGATATAGTGTCAGTAATTTGTGTCTGGGTTCCGCTTTTCCTTTTTCAATTAGTCCGAAATTGGACTTTATGATGTAATAACGGCAGTCGGTTAAAACAGCCCATCAATAGAGTGCTTCATTTTTCAAACTTTAAATTGACCGCGGTTGGGCTGGCATACCGCTGCCCTATAAAGATAATTCGCCTTAATAACTTTAACCCTTAATTCCTAAAAGTAAAATCGTGGCAAACTCTTCAACCAACTCCAATCTGGTTAGTTTCGAAATAAATAGCGAATTCCAAAATTTGTCGTACTAAGCGATGTCTAATATTAAAAAGGCTTCTGTTACGAACTGTTATATGAACAGCTTGCTTTACGAAAAGTTTTTTTAGAATAAAGGCGCCAGACGAGCATACAGTCCACCTGATGGTAAGTGGATATTATAGTCTACAGTCATCCGCGATACATGCCAATATCAGTCCAGAATGACAAACGTTGGTACGCTCCCGGATGCGCTACCTACCTTTGCAGATTAAGGAATGGATTGGGGAAATGGGGACGGATAGGATGGGATGGGAATGGGCTCTAGCATATCTCACTCACTACCGAAACAACACTAACGTACATTCGGGAAATACGATAAAGTAGGAAATACAGTACATTTCAAGGTAGTCTTCCGTGAGAGAGGGGTATCGTGGCTAGTCGAGTGCTCCTAGCGCCTGTGGGAATGCAGCATGCACTCTCCCCCTACCAAGTAAAATGAAAGAGATTTCTTAAGATTACGATACAGCAAGATATAGAAGTCACAGGTCAGATTGGAGTCAGCAGTCGGCGCCAAAGCGTTAGGGCGCGTAACGAACCGACCACCGCCCGGAGCCACATTATAATTGTACCACTGTCGAGAGTCGAGCCTGCTCTCACAATTATTATCACAGAATACAACGCGCTCCGCACAATAACTGGGATTCAACTTCGTATGCTAAGCGTGCGAAAATCCAAAGGTGAAAGTAGGCGGCTGTACATAATTTCTACTTAGCTTCAAATGCTTTTGCAAACTCACATTTGTAAAGGTGTTTATATTTTCCATTATGTTTCATTAAAGTCGTTTATAAATCTGCTAATAATAGGATGGATAAACATTACAGAGTTGTATGTTTGAAAATCTAATAATGTTGTAAAGATCGCGAATACATTACACTCACTAGTAAGTACAGAGAGAATTATGATATTTGACACAGCATGAATAGGTACCTACTGATAGTGCTAGTGAATGTGAATGTCCCTTAAATTAGAAATGTAAATAATATTTGAAGGTGTCTCCTAATGTGTCGTCTCTCTGTAGGTGATGTCAGTTCTATACACTTTAATGTTGATATTTGAGTATTAGTGGGCCCATCATATTTGTTTTTCCATATTAATTTCAAATTGTAACATTAGATACTAATTCAAATATAATTTATTCAGTTTTGATTACGAGAATTTATAATATATATATATAGAATGTTATAAAATCATTTCATCGTATTGTAAATGATTATATTAACCTTTAATTCCAAATATCAATAGGATTTAAACAAACTTTCCCACAGCATGTTAATTTTTACACCTTATTAAACGTGGTTTATGTGTATTAAATGTAATAACGAAAATATTGTTAGTAAGAAAAGTTTATATAGCCGCAGACATCATTAATAAATATTTCTTTAGATAATATCAGTAAAGTTTTCCCAGAAATAATTTTCGACAAGTTAGTACAGCTTATTCGTATGAAGTAAGTGTTATTGAACTGAATGAAATTGAATAGAATCCCGAGACAAATGAGGTAATGGCAATTGAATGAAAATCTTGAATGATGTGTAGCTGAGAAAAACGGAGTATTTTAGTTGTCGTAGGAGGCATGAAGAATGGTCGCACTTCAGTGAAGATAGGCAAGGATTTGAGTAGTTTGACACAAAGGAAATTAGATCTATACTCGTAGGAGTGGGTGGAATTAGGCTCAAATGGTATTTATAGAGTTCCAGATTTAGAGGATTACTAATCTCTTAGCTATTTATTTACTTTGCCATAAAGTGGGTTTATATGTCTCATAAACAAGTTTTATACTTAGTCTGGCCGTAAATACTGTCACAATAAAGAAAAATAAATAAATTACATTTGAATTTGGAATCTGTCATTCTCATGTGAAAAATAAATGATGTTTCTCATCTTGGCGCCAATCAATATTAAATATTATACTAATATTACAATGGAGTGGGGTGACAACGAAATCCGTATTGCTGTAATTGCATTACAAAATAGGCATGGAGCCAAATGCAATTTTAAAACTCTCAATCCGCTTCGTGTTAGCCGAATGTTTGTGTACCGGGCTATTGGTAGGTACATTGAAACGTCCTCTGCTTGTGACAGAAAAAGATCCGGTCACCTATGCGCTATTCGTACTAAACAGACGATTAAGCTGTGAAGGAGAAAATCCGAAGAAGTCCTGTCCCGTCCGGAAGCAAAAGATTTAATCCAGAGAGATGAATATAGCTCCCAGAACAATGTCACGTATTTTAAAAGATGACTTAGAACTCGCTGATTTAAAAGACGTACTGGTAAATTCTTAACTAATAATTTAAAGAAAAATAGGATTGACAAATAAATCAAAACAAATCGGCGGTACGCAAAGGGAGTCCACAGACAAATCTTATTTACGGACGAGGAAATGCTCACCGTTGAGGATATTTGATGCTCAACGTTTAACAAGCAGAATGATCGAGTTTTTGCTCATAACTCTAGAAAAGCTGCTCACTTGGTCAATAGGGTGCAACGTGGCCGTTATCCGGCTTCAGTGATGGTTTGGTGGGGTGTTAGCTATCAAGGAGTGACTGAACCATATTTTTAGCTATCAACGGTCCTTTCAGCAAGATTTAGCGCCAGGTCATAAGGCTCGCTCTGTGTTGAGCGTGGCTAGAAAGGAATATTCCAGACTTCATTAGAGCTGAAGACTGGCCGTCATCTAGTCCCGATCTTAATCCGTTCGATTATGATATATGGTCTGTTTTAGAGAGCATGGTATGCTCTAAACGCCATGATAATATTGAATCTCTAAATCATTCCATAAGGGTGGCAGTTGCCAATTTTTCCATGGAAAGTGTGAGAAAACTGGCCACAACGTTTGAAAGATTGTATAAAAGCAAATTTGGAACCATTTGGAATAAACGTTGTGTTTTTTTTATGCTTAAATATTTATTTCTAAAATAACACAAATTCTTCTGAAGATGATAATGTAGAAATGAAAATATCATTGTTTTCTGTGTAACAATATTCATGGTTAGAATAGGTATATGTATTTGGTATTTGGATTGGATTAAAATTTAGACTGGGCAATAATACATGCAATATACATATATACAATATACATCGGCACATGCCGATTTTCTGCAAAAAATGAATAACAAATTACGGATATCAATAAATCAATAACAAATCAATCAATCTACATTTACGGATAGCGTCGGCGAGACTGATTTATTTTTTGTTTGCTTTTAACTGAACGATAAGGAATATATCTTATATTAGCCATCTACTTGTTTGTCATCTACTCGTTGTACACGCTTGATCAGACTGCTGAGCACCTTAAATACGTTAATAAACAGTCTTATAATACGTTACTAAGAAACCTTTATCTGTAGGCAACTCCGTACATACGGAGATTGTTTTAGTCACACAGACAGTGGCAATATTCACTTTTATTTACTCAGTTTGGCTGTCTGCGCCGTTGACTCGTGACACCAAGGTGTCAATCGGTACAGGTCAATGTAAGAAAAGTTAAGAATAATAAATAATGTAAGTATAATATAAAACGTTTTAATATTAGCGGAGGTATGGAACAAAGAGTATGCAAAACAAATGACCGCGGCGAGGGGCGCATCGCAGGCGCGATGACGCTTGTACTTTATAGTCTCAGAGGCTGTCCGCACAGCTTGACTTTGTTTTTACGACACCATAACCTTCACTATTTATGGAGTGTATTTAGCATGAGTTCGCGTCCACTATTTCCTTCCGATGGGCGCAATACTTGTAAACGTTGAGGAGTGCGCGCGCGCTCGTGATCCCTTATTGTGTTGCGCGCGCCGCGTGGGACGCACCTACTGGTTATCGAACACGGTATCAATAAATTGCACTTGCGTCCGTTGTGTTGTGCAAATAAAAGAACCTGAATTCTGTCTGTTATCGACCAACGGTCTAAATAAATTCGAATATGTATCTACTTATTTGTTGTTCTCCTGCTGTTGATATCATCATCTGTTCTGCATGGAGCAGGACTGTAAAAATATTGTTTATTGCATTTTAAATTATTTTATGAAAACAGCACAGCTAATGTACTTATATCCAATTCATTTGTTGTAAAGCAATAATAGTACCTGTTAAATCGTTGCGCGCTGCCCAGAAACTTTTTAAAATTCTTCTCACAGCGCTCGCGGATCGCTGTTTTATTTTCATAATCAAGAAACAATCGCGAATCGAGGCTTAACGAGCAATTACGTTTTGTCCATACGTGCGGTTGTCTGCAATGCAGTCCAAGTATCAATTAAATCACCAGACGAATCGAAACGTTCCTTGTGTTATGAATATTCACATGTGCCGGTACGAGAGGCACGCCCATCGCGGACTCGCGGGAAATAAAAGAGATCCAGGTGGCAGACTCAATAGCCTTCCATTAGAATCCATTATACGTCAATAAATAACGGGTGAGAGACCGACGGGCTATCGTCTGTGGGTCTAGACTGTGCCATAACTCAACTTGCTGTAATCATCCCTAATATAAATGACAGAAAATACATAATTTCCATAGGGAAAGTAACCGATGTCTTGGTCGACGTGGTCAAAGACATTAGAAACATTATGGTCACGAGAAGAACCTGTGTTTTCATACAATTATCTAAGGAGCGTACTAGATAGGTAAGTCTTAAGACTGAATACGTGTAAGCAGTGTAAGTCAAGAATGAACCTATTAACCATTAAGTATTTTGATTAACAGCCATGTTAATACAAATTGCAGAACCTTCGATTGAAACTGACGCCGTTGTCGAATTAATGATTGCCGCTTAATGTTGTGATTGAGGCAAAGACAGGCCATTTCAACGTGTGAGGATGAGATTATTATATCGTGATTGCGCTGTTAATATTATATTTCCTTAATCGGCGACGGTGAGGTCTCTCCCACGGGCGAGCGAGGCTCGGTGTCAATTTCCATTAATACGGCCATTATCGTAGCCGGTGCATAAATCGCTCGCAGCGCCGACCACCGGCCGAATGCACCGACATCAGTACCGCGGGCCGCGAGCGCAAGTTTGTCATCTATACACACAATTTACTCGCGAACACAATACTTCATGTTAATACGCACCACTTTAAATACATTTTAATGGACTATTTAATCGGGACACTGCGTATGCAGACGCCATATAGCCGGCAGCTTTGTAAGGGGCAATTAAATGTTCACACGGAACAGGTATGAGTGTCAGTACTGAATGCCTTCATTCTGAAGGACCCGATAAAAAAATGTAGTTATTAGATGCTAAACAGTTTTATTATGCTGAGATAATTGCTACTCCGAGAGATAATAATAGTTTAGTGTATATCTAGAAAATTGATTTTGGAAAAATAGAATATTACCGGTATATTTATTAAACGAGTACAGTGAAATCAACGAGACATGAGCTTTGAATCTGTGTGAGTGGGTGCCGAATTGTCAATTCGATTGTTGAAATGGTTCGCACTGTACACTACGGTGTACACTCACAGAAACACATAGCTCATGTCTCGTTGATTTCACTGTAACACTAATAATAATTAAACGGCCAGCATTAAATATTGTATGAGCAGCAAATTTAAACATGGGTTAGGTTTAGGTTCTCTGGTGACAATAAAGATACAGGAATTAGTATTAACTTGCCTTTTTTTAGTGGCAGACAACCAGACGGTTTATTTGATGGTAAGTAAGTACTGTTACCTCATGGACATCTGCGATACATGACAAAATCATCCAGGAATACATACGTTGGCACGTCTTCGGACGCGACTTCTAGTCCACGAATGAATAAATGACTAAGTATGAGAATCTAATTTTAGAGAGATTTTGAAAAGAGAAGAGTTTGGGAAATAGCGAGTATAACGGTTTTCTTCGGAATAGCGATATAACGGTGGAAATTTTCTTCAACCCATTATTCTCCTTTATTCCTTGAGGTGAATTTCTTTGGATGGATAGGGATACGATAGGGATAAGATAGGGATAGGATAGGAATAACGATGGAATAAGGATGGAATAGTGATGGGTTAGGGATGGGATAGGGACGGGATAGGGATGTGATAGGGATGAGATAGGGATGGCATGGGGATAGGTTAGGAATAGGATAAGAATGAGATAGGGATAAGGATGGGATGGGATGAGATAATGATTGGATAGGAATTTGATAGGGTTGGGATAGGGATGAGTTAGGGACGGAATGGGGATGGGATGAGGATATGGATAGGGAATAGAGTGAAAGACTTTCCTTATCCCATTATATTTCCACTCGATGAGAAAAGATGGGATTTGAAATGAGCTCTAGATATCTCGCTCATACCCGATCCACATACTTGTTATACACATACACAGAATATTTCATGATAGTCTTTTGTAAAAGAGGAATACAGTCGACTGTGGGATGAGTTCGAAACCTCCAGCGATTATGCCCTTTTCAAGATTTCGCAAATTAATGTCTTCTATCGCACTTTGGGGGAATATTCAATGTTTAAATAGTACTGTTTTGTTCATATGCATTTTATAGGATGCGTGTGCGCTGCCGACCTTACAGAATTCTGTTGAAAGCGCTTTAAAGAGTTGCGTGAGCTTAAGAGTCAACTCAAAGAGTTAAACTAATTAATTAAACAGTTAATTGTTTTACCTTGAAAGAAAGCGCCTTGAAACCTTGAAAGCGCATTCCTTACCTTGAAAGACTACCCTGAAATGTACTGCATTTCCTACTTTATCGTATTTCTCCAATGTACGTACGCGTTTCGGTAGTGAGTGATTTTTCCATTTTCCCAATCCATTCCTTAATCCGCAAAGGTAGGCAGCGCATCCGGGGGCGTACCAACGTTTGTCATTCTAGACTGATGTTAGCATGTATCGCGGATGTCTATGGACGACAGTATCCATTTACCATCAGGTGGAATGTATCCTCGATTGCCGCCTTTTTTCTATAAAAAAAACTATCACCGCGGGAATACCGTGAAAAAATCCTGCGACAAAACTGATTTTTAACAACAATCCTTGCATTACTTTATTGGATACAGAGTGTTTAAAAGTTAAAGTTTTGTTTGATTCAGAGTTGAAGACCGTACTGCATTGTATTTCTAAATAAGTTCTCTTTAATTTGAGTTCTGGTTCTATGAAAAACCTGTATTAGAAAACATACGAGTATTTGTAACAAAATCTCAAATTGAAACAATGCATGAAAATCAATGTAGACGTTTTGGCGAACATTCAAAAATGGAAAGTATGTACTACTCATCTCGTAGATAGTGAGAACAATTTTCACGCGTGTAACAGAATATTTGAAGATACAAATACTTGGAAACAATGTGAGGCCAAACAATTAGTTTACGGTAGTATAGTGTTTTGGTTTGGATCGTCGCCAGGTCGTCTTGTAGTCGTAACTGTATTTTTAGCAAATTAACTTGTTGTTACTTTTATGTTTTTACATTACAATGAAGTGTTTTACTCTTTATTGCAGGAAATGATTTAATTTCGTTTGGTTTCATGCAAGAGTTTGGTTCAGGAGGGTGCACGGTGCAATTCAACAACCACTGAGCGCACTCGATTGACCAAGTTACCCATATACAGAAGATTATCCAAAAATGTATAGTATTTTCCACTTTGTCCTATTTCGCCAATGTACGTATTTGTTACGTTAGTGAGTAAGATATTATGCCAGAGTCTATTCCCATCATATCCTACTTTATCCCTCCCATGTTGTATGATGCAACTTTTCGGATTATGAAGACTAATGCGGGTAGATGAAAAACCACAGTCAGATCGTGGCCATGGTAGGTGTAACCTAGCCGGAAGTTCGAGATAAATAAAACACATGTAACACCAGATCAATAGATATTTGTACAGACAGAGAGTTTTGCTCAACATGGTGTAGTAATAATCAAAATGATGTAGTCACCCTAAAATATACTATACAATTCTCATTTTATCCTATTCCTGCAATGTACGTATGCGTTTCAGTAGAGAGTAAAATATGAGTGAGCCCATTCCCATCCCATCTCATTCTAACCCTCTCCATTTTCCTAACCCTTTCCCAAATTCATTTCTAAATTTCTAATGGTAGGCGGTGCATCCGGCGGCGCCGGCGGGCCAAAGTTTGTCTTTCTGGACTGACGTTGGCAGGTATGCGGATGTAAATGGACAATAGTATCCATTTACCACCAGATGAAAAGTCTTTAAAGAAAAACCTCATACAAACTTCTGTATAACTGAGAAAAAAATTAACTTGTAACATATTAAAAGTTAACATTTTACATCTGTAAATTGTTACATATTTATACAGTATTGAGTTCTCAAGTGAAGATAAACAGGCGCTTAGTAAGTCGCTTTCTTGATGGAAGCTTGTGGCCGCGAGTTTCACTAGTATATCGTACTATTAGATTGATAGCTCGAAACACAAATAAACGATTCAATCGCAACATATAAACAGTTTTTTACCTGACTATGGCGGTATGTGTACGTGTGTATGTACTGGGTGTATGAATGTAAGTATATATAAATGTACATGAACATTTGTCCTTATATACATACATATGGGTACATACTCGAATGTATCGAAATTCCTTTGTATATTTCCAGCGCCTAAACTACTAAAACAATTTTAACAAATCAAATCCGAAACTACAAAAAGATAGAGACTGAAAATAACTGTTGCACATTTCATTTCCAATATACTATGTGGGGTTATTATGTTCATAGGAAATGAAGAGAAGTCGAAAATAAAAAATACATATAAAGTCAAACTACATGTTAGGACTACGAGTGAGATAAAATAAACTGAAAAATCGAAATTAGGATATTTTATTGAGACAGTATCAATACTAAAAATGTGAATTGATGCACTAAGTTGCATCATTAATCTGAAAAAATATAGTAGATAACAATTTAAGTAACAAAATTAAAATCCGACATCGTAAAATGTTTAGTTTCTTCAGAAGGAAGACATGCGGCGCATCTTTTAATTGACATGGGACTACGCTATATGTAAAAGGCTTATGTTTTGACCTAAAGCTTCTTTAAAGATTTTGCGGAATTTCGTTAAAATTTCAAATCTCTTGACTATATACTCGTATGTAATTGAAAATAAAATTAAGTACAGCGTTTTGTAAATTGAGAGAGTTTATCATAATAATCACAGTAAATTAAAACGATACGTCAAATGAATGTCAAGTTTTATCGAGGCTGAAACGCGCTGTCTGTGGACGCCTCGTCAGCCGGTGTCCGATTCCAATTAAAACATAGTAACACATCAAACCCGTTCCGGCGCGCCGCCTCAGTTGCTGATGTACGCAGATGCGCTCCCGCGCAGAGTGGCTCGGACTAATCGCGCGCATTCATTTGAATCTATTTAGGACGATCATGCCCGCAAGAATGTAATGTGCAAGCAATTACCCGACCGCGACGACACTTTCGTTCAAGACAATGTTATTCCAGAGCCATTACCATATCTCGAAACACGTGTAGAACACGTTAATGTTGTACATATTTCTACACATTGACAGACAATAATTTAAGATTGCGTATACCTAATATCTATATTGTGTTGGTGCTTGTGCGGTGCGTATAAATTATCGAGCTCACTTGGAGATATTGTGTTTCATGTCCGGCGGTTTAGACATGGGGCCGCGGATATCTGCGTGAAAAGGGCGAAATATTGCAGAAATTTCAAATGCGACAGGACTGCGTTCGGTTCGTCGCGGTGTCGGATTTCATTGCGCTATATCGCGGCCAGCTCGCGCCGCTACAACACTCATGCGCCTCAGAGACATGCTCTTTCTACTCGCGACGTTTATTGATAGCAATGTCTCCCTGTAAATTGTGTTTATTAAAATTAGATCCAATTACATACTTACCAGTCGCTTTATAGAGATGCCTTTCATATTTACAACTTTATAAGATTATAGATAGATATAATATAGATTATAGATAGATAGAATTTACAGTTGTTATACTTTATAGGTTTAGTAATAGGATATATTCGCTCGTAACAATAGGTTGCGTACCCATTTATTTATTTGAAACTAAGTATACTGTGGGAATCGCTAATTGCATCGGAACTACTGATATTTATAAAATAAATAGTAAAAGCTAGTTTACATCGTCAATATCGGTCTGCGAGTATCGGTCCGGGAGATGCTATCCGTACTATTGTTAATCCGGTAATTTGAATTTATTGCGCCATGAATAAAATGGTGTGGCCAGTAGAGCGAGGGCTATCGGGCTACATATCGACACAGGAGCCGTGTTCCGAGGCAGATGTCGGCTCATGCGTGCCGCTGCGGCCTCCGCGCCGCCAGGGGACGCCGTCGCATTGAATCTCTGACACCGCAATGCACGCGAATAACGGAATACATAAATACTTATTACTTGACCGCTATTAGTCCCACTATTAGATTAGTTGTCTGACATAACCGGGCCCCCATATACCCACTCATAATTTTCAACAGCTGAGCGGTGATAGCCTAGGAGTATCTATATTTGACGCATATTCATGTAATCGTGACTTCAAATCTTCGGCCCGTACCATTGAGTTTACAAAACGGATTTTAAAAAAATGACACTAGACTATCTCAGCGGCGAGGGAAAACATCTGGAGGAAACTCGAAATATAAAAAAAATCTGGATTATGTGATCCACCAATCCACACTGGGTCTGCTTGGTAGATTACGGCCCGGAACCCCCAGGGATTTACTAAGGGGAGGCCTGTGTCCTGCAGTGGGTCGTTATAGGCTGATACAAGTACAAGTACATAGAAAACAAAACAATCCGCATGTATAATGAATTCATTTCTACGTAAATAGGAGTACCAATATCGGTTATCTATCATGGTTGGTATTGTGATTGTTTCTCCTTAACGGGCGAGCAGTTCTAATCGGAACATCCTCAGTCTTGTCCGAGCCTTGCGTTAATTAGTCTCCGATTGCATTCTACAATGCGAAATACACGAGCGAGGTCAGATCTTACTCATGCTAGATGTAGGGCTAGATGCGCAGTTTAGATCCGACAGATAGGTTAGTTTTTTATATAAAGTTAGCAAAAGTTACATGTGATGGTGTGGTGGTAGAAAGAAACGAGAAGTATATCACTACATAAGTATACAGGATTATATAAAAAATGTCCGCACTTTCTTAAAACATTGATTGTTTTACGTAAAAACTAACAACTTTCATTCTACGACTTTACTCTAATGCACGCTGCAATCCCACAGCTTCTGGGCACATTCGACTGGTTACGTTACTTCTCTCTCACAGAAGACTACCTTGAAATGTACTGTATTTCCTACTTTATCGTATTTCCCCAATATACGTACGTGTTTCGGTAGTGAATGAGATATGCCAGAATCCATTCCCATCCCATCCTATCCTATCCCTCCCCATTTTCCCAACCACAAGTACAAGTACTCTTAATCCATTTCTTAATTATCAAAGATCAAGCGCATCCGGGGGTGTAAGTTTGTCATTCTGGACTGTTGGCAGGTATCCCGGAGGTTTGTGGACGACAGTATCCACTTACCATTACATGGACTGTATGCTCGTCTGCCCACCTTTTTTCTATAAAAAATCAGCCATGAAGAACATTTTTATATTAACTGAAAATGTAATTTACTATGTAAAGTGAAAAATAAGCAAAGTTGTCAAATTGCAAACAGATATTGCAAGCGGCCGGTATGTTAGACAAAGGCAAAGAATATTATAGAAGCGGGACGAAAAAATAAGATATTTACTTTGAGGGAAAATTTAAAGTACAGAAAATAATCAATATGACGAGCAATGATATTCTATACATTAATACGTTCTAAAAATGGCAATATGAAAGGCAGGTAATTGCCTGGAGTTCGTTTAGTTGCGCATGATTTTGCAACGACGCTACACGTTACTCTCAGGTGTCCTATTTCTCTGGAAATTTGATAAAAATGTCATCCTATTTGTTCCGCAAGTTTTGTAAGTAAACTATAAGAGACTATAAGACAGTAGTAAACTATAAGAGAATTTGTAAATTACATTTATTTCATCTAAACCAAGTTTTGTGTCTTTGCCGTCTGTATGAGTGAGATGTGAAATCGCATTTTGTGTGAGAGTGATAGAGAAGACAAGAAAACGAACGTAGTGTGAGTAGTTCTCAGCCAACGGCTGGGGTAGATGGGGCAATCAGGTCATCGAACACCACATCAACCTGTTTCTTCTACAAAATACTGAAAATACTTATGCATATATTACATAGTACCTCAAATAAATACCTACAATTATTATTATTACATTTAAATTATTTTATAATGAAAATATCTGACAATTTACGATTTATTTTATAAGTGATATTTCGACTTACCTACTTTAAGATCTTATTATGTTTCGTTCTGTTTTAGACTGTTTTAGAGATGGCTTGATGAGAGAAAAATGGACCAAAATAATCAGAATCCCCAAAGACGATAATCAGAATCCAAAGACGAGATAATGATCGGATGCCACTTACACTACGATTTGTACCAAACATTTTCTGGGAAACGATTTATATTTGACGAAAAAAATATTTACTCATCTGTAATATTTATTCTATAAAAAAAATCGAAGAAAAGACAGTATACATACCCATTTTGGCCGATATCCCCGAGCCCCAACGTCGTCGACCGCTTATTATGACGCGTAACTTAGAATGTGTGTTTACCTCTTTTTAACAAAAGGGTTTGCTCTTTAATTTTGAAAACGACATAAGAGACACCACACTTTTCAGTCCTAATGTCAAAGGTCATGTCCTAATCAGACTTGATAGGACCAAATACTTTGAAGTTACAGACGGACAGATAGATAAAATCACCTGATGCACATGATTATGATAGTCCGCTTGATGGTAAGTGAAAACTGTAGTCCATAGATATCAGCGATATATACCAACATCAGTACAGAATGGCAAACAGTGACACGCCCTCGGATGCGCTGTCTACATTTCCAGATTAAGGAATGGATTGGAAGAAAGGGTTGGGAAAATGGGGAGGAATAGGATAATATAGGATGGGATGGGAATGGGCTCTGCCATATCAAGTACTTTTTTTACCATATCAGTTAAAAATACTTACTTACCATCTGTTATTATTACTCATATTACAAACAAATTATTTGGTTTGACATCTTTGAGGTACAGAAAAGAAATAGAAATCTTCCGATCGTCTCTTCCGATAAAATGACCTTAATCGTTTGATACAGAAATAAGTTGATATGAAAAATATACGAGCATTGTCTTATATAGTATATAGCAACATGTAGCCTTTATATTTCCGCGATGAGGTGTGGACCGGCAATCAGGCATCATTATTTACGGACAGCTATTATCACCTCATGGCTTTTCTGGTTTATCATCGGCATTGCTCGTTATGTTGTCCTGGACGGATAAATTATGCTATTAAGTTAGCAGATTGACATAGTTATTTATGACGTTAAGTGAGAGCTGGCTGAGTGGTACAGCTGGTCAGATATTGTCTGCAAAATACGATATTAAATTATTGTTTAATTAAAAGTGCGTCTGAGGAGATTGTGTATATTATTCGATTCTATCTTAGGAACGGGTATTGAAATAAGTGGAATTCAGACGAATTTATGCCGTTTAACCTATTTGCGACATAAATTATTTCTTCTTAAATTTTATTTTCTTATTTAACTAGTATCACGTCTGATATGATTCCTATTGACTTCGCAACCTATTTCATAATAACTACAATAATCTCCAAAAAATATCTATATTCTAGACCACAAAATTTTGAGATATCAATGTAGTTACCGCAAGCCCCGAGGAACTACAGCACCTACTGCTAAACTAGTGCACTTGACAACTCTGTTGGCAAGCGTGGCGTGTTTTAAGGCCATGCATTCCTCATGCATAATACAATGTGCATAAGGAGACCCATGTCCAGCAGTGGACTACAAAAGGGTTGATGAAGGTTACGGTGGTGACAGTTACTCTAATGAGTACCTATAGAAAATAGTTTATTTAACTGTTTTTGGATAATCATCTAATTAAATAATCCAAGATAACAATTAATAGATTCGTAAAATCAACAACTG
This sequence comes from Sesia apiformis, assembly GCA_914767545.1. Lineage (NCBI taxonomy): Eukaryota > Metazoa > Arthropoda > Insecta > Lepidoptera > Sesiidae > Sesia > Sesia apiformis. Next base: position 9,140,429 of record OU611958.1, read on the forward strand.
AAAAATTATTGAATGGGCTTAAAAGTCAAAAGTTAGAAAAGACCGTACAGTGTCTTTTCACTGTACACTGTACGTCACGTCACGATGACGTCATGAACATAGTACCATTACAACCACGCGTGAGTAACACGACGGCAATAAATAGCTTTCCACCTCAAATATTCGCAAGCTCAGTATTATCTAGAAGTGGGACGATTTAAGGAACAAAAAATAATATATATTTTATAGTATCTATTCGTCCCATGGGACGAAACTGCTGTGGGATGAACGACTGGAATTAATTTAAATATCGAAACAATTGATTTTTTTTAATGTGATATATATTTTTTTCTAATTGTCGGAACAGCAATAAAATACAGTCAACTACCTGTATGTAGGACGATATTATATACGTAAGCACATGCGTTAAAATACTTCAAGATACAGCATCTTGAAGTATTTTAATCTTGAAGTAATACATACATATCCTTTAGCCGAACATCGCGATACAGACGAGTGCTTGTTCGGTAAACAAACACGATTGCATTCAGGCGATGTGCGACAAACCATCTGACAATGACAATTAGCTAACAATTATGTAAATCACTGTTGATATCGATCTATTGTAACGGTGTACTAGGTTGTAGGTTTGAATTAATTTACTTAATTGAAATGTATGTGTTATCTAGATAACTCCAGTTAACACTAATTTGTAACTAATCTTTATATTGAGCTTGAGAATGACTTTTAGTATATCTATACCGTTAAATACCATATCAGTCTATGTTTCCACTACTGGATACAGGCCTCTTCCAAGGCTCGCCACTCACGATTTACGGCTCTTCTTAACCAACCATCACCGACGAACTTCTTCAAATCGTCAGTCCACCACGGCTACCACAAGCCGTAGATCTAAATAAGAGTGAACTCGTCAATTTGAAATGCCCAGCGTAGCGTTTTAAGGCCTTCAAACCTTTGATGGCAAAAGATCTCACATGAACGGTCTCCAGTCGTCGTCACCCCTACTACTCCTTGCTACGCCAGCGGCTACGGTCACGGTAGGGCAGGGGGTACTAAGAATCCTCGAGTTCGGCTAAGCTGCGAGAACCTACGATTATGTTTGGCGACATACAACACCTAGTATCTAGTTATATATATAATTAAAAAAAAATAACACAACATTTATTGGCCCACCCTTGCAGTGTTGTGTGAGGTACTAATTATCTTCGTTCAGTACTAAAACTCACTGATACAATACGTTTGAAATACCTATGCAGTAATGCAAAATCCATTGACAGTGACGCGATTAATAGTCAATTACAATACGTACCGATTTTAATTGTAAAGTCACACATGGAATGTCACTTGTGTTTATTTATGTACGTTATCTCCATACAAAATTAGAAATAGAATCCTGTCTAGATTTATTTATGTCACCAATTACATTATTAGCAATTTATCGATTAACAATTGCATTTGTATGATTTCCACGTATTAATTGAACGAGTAATGTACTGTCCAGTAATGTCGAGTAATATCTATGTATAGCTGACAATACGAAATATATAGCAAATGCGAGTATCCGAAATGATCAAAAGACGAGTGGTAAATGTTGTCGGTTTATATAAAAAAACTTGACCCATAAAAATTTAATAATTGCCTGTGCATAGTGGAACAATTTTCCGCCCACGAATAATTTATGTAGTTAATGAATACAATTCCAGACTAAGACAATTAGAAGAAAATGTTTACCTAAACGGTATGCTATATATTGGACGCTCCTGCAAAAGAAACCGTTTTATAGTTGTTATGAACTAATTCAGATCTTGTTAAAACGGCATCCGCGTCGTAGAATAAATGTACGTAAATAAAACACTATCTTAGTGTGCAAAAGCATCCGATGAACTTATTTTTTACATACTATATTTTCGTTAAAAGTCTTTACTTATATTTATGTTTACTTGTAATTTAGTTATTTTTACGGTTTGTCAATCAAATTAACCGTATATTTAATTGAAAATATTCAATAAAGTGATAGTGCTTTTCCTTGTCACAAGTGCCGGCGTGATTCTAATCAATCAAATATCGGACTCCCACAATGTCAATACACCGCTTTGCCGAGTCAATCGAGAAATTGACACATGTTTCACTTATACACTTGTCAGCCGATCGCTAACGATACGGCAGATACGAACAGCATCTGTGTTGTGACACAGCCGTTATAGAAATAAACGCGCCTCTTGTCACAAGGAATGTAAAGCACTGTTCAACCGAGAGTTCCCACGATTACACACTTTTTGCGTTAGTAAACGAATTATTTTAAACATTATATTATTTGCTCTAACTGAATGAACAGGTTTGTTGTACAACGTTATATTTGCGGTTGGCGCTATCTAACAGCTTATTGAATAAATTGATAATGCATTGCTATGGAGTTTGTATTTGTGAGAACGCTCGGTTGGTCATAATTATACTTTTGTTCGTAGTTACTTACTCATTGACACTTACAATTAGGAATTGATAAATAGTTCTAAAATTAAACTTGAAAAATCGGACATTAAAAATGTGTATTTGGGTCAAAAATATCGGTGTCAAATAGGTATAATAAAGTAATTCAGGTTATTTATAAATATAGTAGGTGCAGAAAGATACAAATATGTTTACATGCTCCATTTTATAACATATTATAATATATCACCCACTTATTCCACTAATTCAGCGACTTAAACAAAATCAAAACAAATTAAAAAAAAACTTTCAAAAAATCCTTAAAATAATTAATACAATGTACAGTCATCTGCAGAGAAATATTGAATACGTATTGAAATATTAATACATAGGGGGTCATATTTCTGTGCAGCTGACAGTACATATGTTGACCACTGCACAGACGGTCTTCACGGCGGGCTTTGGCAGAGGGGACAATCCAGCAGTGGTGCGTGATGGTATTGTGATGACGCGAAGTAGGACGATCCCCCAGGGCGCCAAATTTGTAGCGGCGCCGAATTTTCCGATGACTGGAAATTCAAAACAAAAAATATGAAGCTACAAAAACGTTTTAAGTCCACGTCGTTAGCTCTGAGTTTTCAAGCTAAAGGAAAATTTCAAGGTGTAAAAACGGTTTCTATATTATATCAAAACTAAGCTGCAAGATTTTTTTTTAGAAATATTGTGTCCTTTAAAGGGGGCGCTACGACAATTGTGCCCGGGGCGTCATAAACGCTGACGCCGGTACTGAGTATGAATGTTTGAAGTACACATAATCATCGTCAACACTAACAGTCCAATTTGATTCACAGCTGATTGTAGGTGTCCCTTCGAAAAGGTATTACAAGTGTACAAATTCAAATTAATTTTATTATATTGAATTATTTGGAAAATAAACAGAATTAGTATTCATATAGACAACAGAATATATTAAAATTAAATACAGTACAGTAATAAATAACGTACAGTAAAACTAACCTTGACATTGAGACAGATTTATCAATATACTTAATGATACGGGGCGACAAATTATGATAAAAAAGGTGAGTGAATAAAAAAGGCTGTGAGAGAAAACATAATGTCATTGTGGTGAGATAAAAGTAAGATTATTAAAAATAAGAAATTGTAGATGCAATACTCGTGCCCGATTATTTTTGTAATTTCTATACGAATCTACATTATACGAGTTTAAAAAGCATAGTTGTGTATCATTGGATTCCTGCGACTTCACAATGTATTCGATGGATATCATATAGCGCAGCGCACAAACCAATATCTACAGCTAAAGACTCTAGCTCGTGATGGGAATTATGCAGTCATTTAAGGTCAAATTACATGATGTAAGGCTCTAAACGCCACGCTGGCCAAGCGGGTTTGCGAGTCTACTTTTTTTAGAGATGGTGTTGTTCCTCAGGGCTTGCGGTAGTCGCTTTCTTATCCCTTAGTCGCCGCGACACGAAACCCGCGGGAAGGTGCTATTATAGAATAGCACTAGTGCTATTGCTAGCATTATAGCCGGCCGAGACAATGTGCATTAGGAGGTCCATCTCCAGCAGTGGAAACTGAAAGGGTTGGTTGCATTGTCTTGCATTGCATTAAGGTCAAATAGTAAATATTGAGGCAACAAGTGCCCATAGTATTTTAGAACATTTTATCTGATTCACTCTGTTTCACCGAGTAGGCATTTAACAACAAACTTCGTAAGCAGGTCAAGCCAATGTTTGGTCTCTGTCCAATTCCCAAAACTTTATAAATAGCCCTTGGCACAGGTGAAACAAAACAGTTAATTTACCGTGAAAACGATTTTTAAATTGTAAATCGTTGTGACATTTACAACGTGAATAATACAAATACATCGTCCTAAATGTGGTGGGGCCGCACGTGTAGTGTCAATAGTAGCCCAAAGGAAAGAAGCGTGTAGTAATTAACATATTTTTAAAATAAAGCAGAACATATATAATGTAACTATAATGTATTAGTGTAACCGTCCAACTGCAAGGCATTGTACCATACCATACGATGCATTATACCGGGGCATTGTAGAGAGACATACTATCAGCCTAAGCCGCTCTACTGGTGGATACAGACAGGCTTCTCCCAAAGCTCGCCACCACACACGATCTTCGGCTTTTCTTATTCAACCACCATCGGCTAACTTCTTCAAGTCACCGGTCCACCTAACGTAGCCACAGATATTCCATTTTAATATTTTTCGACTCCTTTTAAAGAGATTATTCTAAGTATTTTATTCTCTACAGACAACAACCTATACACTGCTTATTGCTGGATATAGAACATTCGTTTTTTGGACAACTAAAGCTCTGCCCATCCTTTGCTTATTTATTCAGTGGTTGGAAACTATACTATGTTCACATTAAGAAAAAACTGACGTCATTCATCGAATGTAGCATAATAGAGCGTTAATTGGTTAATCGAGGAACGCTCCCACTCGTAATGCTCAGTAAGCGGACTCACGTGATTGATAGTGAAGACATCAAATTTTTCTTAACTTGAACAGAGTATAACCTTTATGCTGACAGCAATAAATGTCACAAAACAAGTCTTGAACTAATTTTCCTCGTAAGACTAAGTTTGTCTATTTGTCGGGGTCTAAGGACATTTACTATATTTTTGAACGCCTATTCTGTGAATTATTAAATTTCAAAGCGATAAGCAATGTTTTCAACAGTGAATCTGAATAAATTTAGACCCCACCATTTAATTAGAACTAATAATTTAAAAAAATTGTACGCTACTAAAAACGGTAAGCTAATTTATAAGTGCCATGACACGCACTTGGTTTGTTTTTAAGGACCTATAGGTCACAAGTATAGTGCATAATTAAAAAAAATAAATTACTATAAGAATAATTTAAATATTCAATTTCCTCATAGGACGAATAGGACAAAAAAACTTTTTGATGAAAGTCATGAAAGTATTTTATTATTAATTATTGTATTAGTTTTAAGTGAATTTACAGACAAATACGAGTACATAGAGACAAACTGTCATGAAAATCTGATTCAATTAAAATAAAAATGTGTGATGGCAGGGGCAGTCACAAAGGAGATTTCAATATTTTCCATATGTTGTAGAATAAAAGTTTAGACCTAAGTTATATAAGACAGAGCCCATTCCCATCCTATCCTATCCCTCCTCATTTTCCCAACCCTTTTTTCCAATCCATTCCATAATCTGCAAATGTAGACAGCGTATCTGGGTGCGTGCCAAAGTTTGTCATTCTGAATTGATGTTAGCATGTATAGCATATGTTCATGGACGAGAGTATCCACTTAACATCAGGTGGACTGTATGCTCGTCTGCTGTATTTGTTTTCTATAAAAAAATATAGTCCTATCTAACGACATATAGCTTGTAGACGACGATTTTTTTGAGATTTTCCGATATGTTTACATTGTCATAATTTTTTAACAACTGAACCGATTTGGCTCATCTACGAACTTATCCTAGATATAGATGCATCCTGTTATTCTGTCCAATTTCATTTCAATTCCTTAAGAAATAGGTCCTGCAGTTTGTTTACAATACCTCCAAATTGATTGGGGTTTTGAATTCTGCTGGAGACCTTTAGTTGAGATGTACTCTTAAGTAGTGACATTTTTCTGAAATTTAAAAGTCGTGATTTCCGCAATAGGTTGAATTTTTCGAAATCTCCCTAAAAGTTACCGGTTACCCATCAGTAGCCTTAGCCTATCAGTGGCCTATGAAAATGGCAATGACATGAGATACGAGTAGAGGTTAGGTGCCCTTGTGCTACCACCGCTCCCGACCTAAATATGGCGGGGTCGCACGTGTAGTACAAAACTAAAGAAAAAGAGACGTGTAGCAATTAACACACTTTTAAAGTAAATCAGAACATACAATACTTAGAAAATATTTGATCCACGTGTAAACTAATTTCGAAATAATCAACTCGTAAATAATGTTTTGCTGAATCATGTTCTGTCTGAATCAGAAAATCTTATAGATATTTTTATTAATAAAACTTTAAAACATATTATGAAGCGCGCGCCACGAGCAGGAAGAATTTCGGTCATTAACATGAGGTCAGCCAAGACTGGATGAAAAGAGATTTGTATGAGGGGTTTAGTAAATTGGTCTAGTCATGTCAATGACTGAAATTGTTGCCGCTCTTGGTGCGCGCTTTAGAACCATATTACGGTGTGCATAATATTCAGTATTTAGTCGTTCGTCTAAATCTAATTTTAGCACAAATCGACGTATTTTATTTTTTCAAAATATTACTTTTTCTCTATTCTGAAATGTACGAGCCATAGAGCCATAGTATTCCAACTTCTTGCTGGTCTTTGCCGTGTGCACAAAATGCCGCAATATATACTATTTTCTTATACTACTCATATACTACTCATATACTATTTTCTTTTACTACGACTCATAATGTCACGCGTGTATATTGCACCACATAAAACTACATTCTATTTCATAAACTGATCTATTGTCAACTGACCGTGATCCTAAAAGGAAAAACAAGCACAAGATTTATAAGGCATCTAAAGACTGTTGAGGGATATATATCCCAAAATTCACCAGTAGCCGGTAAAATGTACACTCTTACTACATAAACATTCCTCTTCATTTGTTTCCTACTCATTGTCCTAACACATGTAAATGTATGTTCACTTGGCGTCGAGACCGTTGCACCGTGTGTTTCTAAAGGACGTTTTTTTTTTTTAACAAATCCTTCATACGCATTGGCAACTGCACTGTCTTTCATATCTCGCGCAAGGTTATGCCGCCAGCATGTTAAGTACCTTGCCGCAGGAACCTTCGTACAACATGTTCAATATATAGTTCAATATTTTGACTATTTGGTAACAAAAACGTTTATTTAAAAGTTATTCAACAAAGACACACACGCACATTCTCTTACTCCAACGTCATATTCTATCTCTGTTCCGTCGTGGATAATTATTGTTATAAGTTAGATTCAAATATAAATTAGCTATACTTTATGTTCTGCCTCGGACATACTTCGAGTACAATTGCCCTTATGTAACAACGTGGTCTATACATATTTATCTGTTTAAACAATTTATAAAAATCTCCTTACTTTTTCCATGTTTGAAAAATTTCATTAACTTTGTGAAATTAAAGTAGGGGGAACAAATTATTTGACCCGTGAATTAATTTCTTTGATGAGTGTTATGATATAAATAATAAATCATCATCTTAATAAATATTGAACTGACTTAATAATAAATATTCTACCAGTATAAAAAAATATTCTATTAACAAAAAAAGATCAGCACTTTAACTAGATTTAATAATATTTCGAACAGCTAAATGAACTGAGTTATCAGAAATATTATCTGCATACAATTTAATTATTGTATCGGACTATTGATTCATTGATCAGACGCATTTAAATAGTGACTAGACGTAATTTTATTTGACTGGTTTAATTAATTATTTGACAATACAACTATTTCAAAAATTACCTGATAGGTTGATTTATTGGAAATACTAGAGAATTTCGGTTAACGAGGGTGGAGCTTAGGCCGCGAAAAGCCAATTACCAGTAGTGGACTGACCTAACAACGTTGTGATTGGGAGAAAGGATTGGGATAATGGGGAGGGATAGGATGGGATGGGAATGCTCTGGCGTATCTCACTCATTACCGAAGCACGTACGTACGTTGGGGTAATGGGGTAAATTCGGAAATACAGTATATTTCAAGGTAGTCTTCTATGAGATAGGGGTACCGTGGCCAGTCGAGTGCGTCCAGTGGCTGTGGGAATGCAGCGTCCCCCTACTATTGTAACCTTTTTTTTTTATGGACGAGTGGGCGGACGAGCAAGCGGTCCCACGTGATGGTAAGTGTTACCGCCGCCCATGGACACCTGCAACACCAGGAGGTATGCGGGCGCGCCGCCGACCTTGCAAAATCCTATTCACAGTTTTTTTGAAGAACCCCATATCGTAGCTTAATGGAAAGACCTCTTGAGGCAGTTCGTTCCACAGCCTACGGGTTCGCGGTATAAAATAATTTTTGGACCGAACAGTGCGCGACAGTTCCGTATCGAGGAAATGCGGATGGACCGCACTCCTGTAACGGGAGGTGCGGTTGTAGAAACCCGAGGTGGGAATTGTATTAAACAATTCTTCAGAGCATTCCTCATTGTACAGGCGATAGAACACACAGAGAGACGCAACGTCTCTCCGAATGCTGAGGGGTTCTAAACCGCCCGTGAGAGTGGGATCGTCGACAATACGAACAGTACGTCGTTGGATGGAGTCAAATGGGTCCAATTGGTATTTCGGTGCGCCGGCCCAGAGATGAGAGCAATACTCCGTATAAGGCCTCACCTGAGCTTTGTAAAGCATAAGGAGTTGCCCAGGTGCGAAGTATCGCTTCGCTTTATTAAGCACACCCAGCTTTTTGGAGGCCATTTTGGCCTTATTTTCCAGATGACCCCTAAATTCGACTTTGCTGGAAATGACGACACCAAGGATCCCGATACTCTCCGAGATCTTAAGAGGTATGCTCTGAAAGTGAAGTGCTACGACAAAAGGGGTTTCTAACAAATTAATATTGGTGCAATATTGCATTGCAACCGCGTACAATGCTAGAGATTTTTTTTAGTTCTCGAGCATACAGGTTTTCTCACGATGTTTTCCGCTAGTAACAAGGTAGTAACAAATTTTAAAATCGGTACTAAGTAGAACTATAGTGGTGCAGGTCGAGGATTTGAACTCACGACCTTACGAATGGGAGTCGAGTTTATTTCAAATGTCACGTATGATTATAATAACGTGATAAAGAAATAAAAGTTGAGAACATTTAACATACAATTTCAAACCGAATCTGATAATCCGATTTTTATTCACTCGGGAAAAATCGGATTAAAGCCTATATATAGCCAAATGTAGCATATTCTAAGCATTTTAACTTAAAAATATTTATCACCAAGTAGTAAACACAACCATGTAGTAAAAACCATCAACACAGTGCAAAATTGATATAGAAACTGAAATACGTTGTCGGGGTAAGATCGGATTTACAGAAAATTGCGGAACACGTACTAATATTACATCATGGTCGTTAACAAACGCTCATTCGGTCGCAGCTACTAAAGCAGACTGAAGTGGGGATCATAAATATTGCCGTCTCGTGCTATGTAGCTAGCAACATAAAATATCAGAAATTTGAATTTTCCAGACTTTACCCATATCCGGACGTATCCTTACTATTATATGAATAAATTGCCCTTTGTGAATAACATTTGCTTCTTAAAGATTAAAATTCATTACATTGCCCACTGAGATACGTTAATTTTATTTAATACAACATTTATTCATTCACTCAAAGGTAATTGATTTTGCTAATTGATTTATCTTAGACGTACCAATTGGTACATCTAAGGACTTCGGATAATTATATATAAAATCAAACACAGAATCTGAGTAAAATTAACTGTACTTATCTAAACAGTTTATCACCATATTTAGACAATGATAAATCTATCTATTGCATAGCCTGCACATATACCCATGTCCATTAAAAGTCCTTATGGAGTTGAGGAATGCAATCAACTAATACCCAACATCGGAAACGTTATAGAGTAATTAGGTAATTACTGACTCATTTATAAGTAAAGAATGTATTTCTTTACTTATACGATGGGATTTCTGGAGAATCAATATGATGAAGCACAAGGAAAACTACAAACCATATTTATCACTATTATCCCAAAACGGTAAGGGACAAGGTCCAATGAAGTAACCATGCCTAAATATATACTTATATATACATATACTAAAAGAAAATTATAATATATACATACCGTCAAATAAGTATAGGGAATTTTGAGAAAAATGCCCACGTAAAATGTCTGCGTAAAAATATATTGCTGTTAGGTTGGCACTATTGTATCTAATTTACATGTAAAGTTTTGGCGCGAACTGTCAAATAGTTTGAAAATTTTCATATTTGCTAGACGTACTTTGCGAATTTTACAATGGATAAAAATATCGAATAAAGAATTTGCCTCAAATTTTGTGTTGCCAACAATATTTCTTGTGCGGAATCATTGAAAATGTTAGAGAAGGCCTACGGTGAATTGACTTTATCAGAAACAAGAGTATGCGGATTCAATGCATTCAAAGAAGGCCGAGAAGTAGTTGAAGACTTGCCTCGGTGTGGTCGACCTTCAACGTCTTCGACTGAAAAAATATCAACAAAATGAAGGACATGGTCTTTCATACTACATCATGATCATATGATATAGGTACTAATATGGAGGCAGACGAGCATACAGTCCGCGATACATGCCAACATTAGTTCAAAATGACAAATGTTGGCACACCCCCGGATGCGATGCCTACCTGTGGAGATATAGGAATGGATTTGGAGAAAGGGTTGGGAAAATGGGGAGAGATTTGATGGGATTGGATGGGCTCTGGCATATATCAATCACTACCGAAACGCGCACATACATGATTTACTTCTCATTTATTATTTCGCTGCTAGCTTAAATACAATTTATTTTTAACATTATTTATATCCCGACGTTTCGAACACTTTGCAGTGGACGTGGTCACGGTCACTGAAATTTTTTTTGAACTACCGTCTGAAATTTTTTTAATCATAACATTCCTCATTCATTAATCAATCATTAAAAAAAAAAAAATTCGGATGGTAGTTCAAAAAAAAATTTCAGACGGTACTTCAAATAATTTCTTAATAACTCAAGTGACAAATAAAATCAATTAGTCACCCCGTGACCACGTCCACTGCAAAGTGTTCGAAACGTCGGGATATAAATAATGTTAAATATACGCGATTTAAACCGTTCAAAGTTGTTTAATTGCTATGTATAGTAATCGCGAAAACCTAAGAACATATTACAATCTATTTTCATTAAAAACCTTTATCTAATTTTTTCATAATAGTAATAAGATTTTCTTGCAAAATTATCTTTTTCACATATTTCCTTGCAGAAACTTTTCCAAATAGTATTGAGAATATTAAGATGTTATTAATATAAATGTAATAAAAAATATTATTAAGCAACAAGCGTCCAAAAATTAAACACATTTAATGCTCCTAGTTAAAGCAATCTGTAAATAGTCATATTATATCTGTCCGCTTAGAAACAAATAGGCATATGACCACTCAAAATTAACTCGACGCTAAACTATGAAACAAATTATTATGAATTAGAAAGTACAGCCATTATATCGACCGAATTTAATAAGGTTGGGAGTAGAAATAGCTGCCACGATAAGGTCAATCATAAATGGCGTATCGAGTTTCATATTGCCCAATTTACGCCAGTTTATTGACGTGGTTTATGTAGTGGTGTTTAAGGGGGAGTCGTACGTAACTACATAAGTAATTCATAAGTAATTCATAAGTAATTGGAATGATTATTTAATCAAATAAAGGTAAAACTATAAAACATTATTTCATAACAACCGTGCAATCAGACACGTATTCAGAAATGCTCCCTAATATGCGAGGTTGAAACATCAAGCTGCAACATTGGAAACTCAAACTATTATATGAAATTATTTCGAAGGAAAACCGTTATACTTATTATAAATTCAAAGAGTTTCGGAGTTTCTGAATATTTGTCTTTATGTTTAAAGTAGCAGGAAGACTTTGAGCAAAACCCAGGACAATGGATAATGTATAAAAACAGGAAATGTACTGTGGTCACCCTCTGCCCTACCGAAGAGACATAGGAAATTAAGTATCAAATATAATCGACGTTTAAGACTTCGGTAAGGTATTTACTTCTCTTGACCTTTGAGAAGTGACTTGCGATCTTCGGTTTGCGGTTTCTTTTCTCTGTTTTAATAATATTATTCAGGTATATTAAGGGCCTTTCTATCACCTCTTATAAAGTAACTGTTAACAATTTGATGGATAAATTATCTGCCAATTAAATGTAGTTGATGCTGAATTTCTGATAAAGTATAACTGACTTTCTGATAACTTCTAATAAAGTATCTGGAGGTGGTAAGAAAGGCCCTTAATATTTAACATCCACTTTTAATCACAGGATATTCGGTGGATAAATAGGTAAGTGGAAATACAAAATGAATAAACTTGTTTTTTGTATTCACCTTAACCAATGTTTTGGTATTAACTTAAGTAGGTATTTAGTATGACACAAACGAAACAAGTTATCCCATATGAACGGTAACTTCCGAGTTGCGCAACTTGAAGTCTTTCTTTTAAAATTACTTACTATTATTATTAAAAAATTTGATCTTACATACATTCAACAGAATTGAATACGTTACTATGTAGTTATCAGTGATTTCGTAGAAAATACAGCGATTCCAAGGTTATAACGGTATAGCAAATATTTTAAAATGTCAAAGTAAATTCAAAGAAAAGCAATAATATATAGAGTAGACGGTCTAACGGCACTAAATTAGCAACTAATAATTACAACAGCCAAACTATTTATATCGACAACTAACTCATATATTGTGTAGTAACTGTTGCCCGCGGCATTTCCCGTGTGGAATGATCCTAAGAACTACGAAGTTTGTTTTATAGATGAGATGGCAGACGACCGGGCGGACCATAAATGGTAAGTGATCATCGCCGTCCATGGAATCCTGTAATATTGCGAGGCATGTGGGTGTACTGCCGGCCTTGTAGAATCTTATTCACAGCTCTCTTAAAGAGCCCCATGTTGTAGTATACCGGAAAAACTTCAGCTAGCAGTTCATTTCACAACTTTCTGGTTCACGGTATAAGATGTCTTGATGACTGTACCACTGTACCAGCGGCTTTTTGACAAGAAAGTACGGATGATGATGAGAGGTGCGATGACAGAACTACCATTACTATCAGGCCGTGTCTCACTACTGCTGGATATACGTTTCTTGTAAGGCTCCTCACCATCCATGATCTTCGGCTCTTGTCATTTAATTACTATTGACAATTTTTCCAAGTTGTTGGTCCACTTTCTCGGTACGTGGTCGTTAACACCATCGGTCATCGGTTCTGTAGTAGACATGACTTGCCCACCTATGCTGATGCTATTTTATAAGTATGCTGATTTTATGAGAGATGTCAGTGATTCGTTCTTTAGAGAATCTCTTTGTTTCTGATCTTATCCTTTTCTATATCCCTTATCCCTTTCTATATTCTTATCCCTAGTTCTTTCCATAGCTTATTGCTATGGAATAAGTTTTATTATTCCATTTATCCTATGATGTCGTCTTTTATCTTATGATCTTATTACAACGTATGATTTTGATCGGGTCTACCGTCATTCAGGTCGTGTATGCCAAGGAATTACACGTATGCCAAATTTGGTAGTGATTCATTGATTGTTGTTGAGTTATAAAGTATCAAAGAAACAATTAAATTTTCCATTTATAATATTAGCTAAAGAAGTTTTTAACAAAGCAGACGGTCCGTTTGATAGCAAGTGATTATTACTTTAGTGAAACACACTGAAAATAATATTTATATTTTTACGTTTAGTCGCATTGGGTTTCGTTTCCAAATATCAGTGGCTCCATTATGACCCAAAAGTATTAAGAACCCACAGTATTGGTAAAAAAATACTGACATTGGCAGAAGTGCTGCCAATCTTTAGGGATTTAGGAATTAGAATTTCTAAAGTAGATTGAGACGGATAGAAAATAGGAATAATAATGAATTGCGTGGAAAGAATCTGCGGCAACTTTTATTTACTACTGACACATATCAAAAACATGTTACTATGACAGTCTTATGTAAAAGCAGGGTAACTCGCTCAGTTGGACGCGGTCGGTTGACTGAGAAATGTAGCGACTTCTTCATTTTCATAAACTCTATGAAACTTGACAACTAACGGAGGTATATATATGAAAACTGCGTTCTAGAAATAAATAAATTGAGTTCTTGTCATCATCATGCTTATCGTAAACGGATATACCACAAATTATAAAAACATCTGAGGTGACAAGATGTCGGTACCACACCAAGCGCACGCGTCTCGTCGCATCTGATAAATATATGTAAATAATTATTAAATATTATCGAACAGTAGATATAAGCCGTTTAGGTACCCGTTACGTTATCTACATTATTTGTCGTTAAGTCCCGCGGGGTAACGTTATCATGGTGAATTATTACCGTAGACTAGTGAGGAGTACCTCGGTACGTTTGCTCGTCTCCGGTTTCAATGGCGTCCGTCCGTCATCACGGGCACAGATAACCCACATCTGGTGACTAGTGATCACGTACCTGTGATATCATCTACCTGTGATCCAGCGGCCCTTATGATCAGGGTTATAAATTCTAAGGCCGGGGCTAACGCTCTACTCGTACATTCCTAAATAATCATTGAGCTTTGAGATGGTTTAGTTGGGGATCCAAAATAGAGGCAGTTTATCTTTACTTCTTTTAAATTGGCTTAAAGAGTCACGAGTTTATATCTTAAATTGATTTATTGAGTTTTTAAATTATATTCACATGTTGTAAGTATTTAGTAAACGATTTTTAAATCAACTCTGAATCAAATATCAGCTTATTAATGTCCTATTGGAGGGCACAGGCCTCCGCTAGTAAATTACTAGGCGCGTTTCGGACCATAATAAACCAGACGGGCCCAGTGCAGATTGGTGGATACACATACTCCAGATTTTTTTATATTCCTCGGCCATGTGGGTTTCCTTGCGATGTTCTCCCTCACCGTCGAGTTAGTGGCATTTTTCTAATTTATTTGTTGCCTCTTATAAGTAAATAATTTAGTGTTATTACATATACATAAGAAACATTTACGTGAGTTTTTATCCCAAGTAGTATTGATGTAGGTGTAGGTATCAAGTAGTATTTATATAGGTATTTATCAACAAAAATGTACATACTAGATATTTGGATTTCGGGAGCAGTGTTTTGTAAATCACATTCTGCACTATATTAAAATTTCGCAACATTTAACAGAAACGTCAAATGTCACTAAATTAAATTCAATTTGATTCTAATTTCACTCAAATGACAGAATAATTAAGTCTCCTACTTTGCCCAGTCTTAACGTTTTGTTTATTGCCTAGCTTAAAATACTGCCTCCAAGCTATAAAATAAATCATTTTACCCGAGATAAGCATTTCCTTCAATGTGTTGTACAGTTTAAGCTTTGGTCTAAGCTTATTGAAATTACAGTAATTACAGTAATTTATTTACATTCGATTGATATTTCATGGGTTCCGTGTTTTGTCTTAATGTATAAGCAATATAAACGACACAGATAATTAAAACCCTTTATCTAGGTATGTAGAAGTAATTAGTCTACCAGAGCATGGTACAAGTCCTGCGTTGTGCTCGCAGCCTCCCCAGGACGTCGCTCCGAAACAATTATTTTTAGCGGACTGGTTCAGCCGACAGTAAATATGACTGACGTAAATTATGACTGCAGACATAACGGTTGCTGTGCCCATCTTCATTGCTATTCAAACTTGAAATGGAGGAGCTAAAAGGAAATTGTACTTAATTGTATAATTATTGGGCTTGTTGATTTAAAATGGCAATAGAACAGAATAATTAAACAGACCCATTTTTCCGTAGTTTAACATTACTAGTGTTTACCGCGTGTAGAAAGAAAAAGCAACAAGCAATTAAACATCACTGATTTATAAGTCCCGTGATACAAAATGAGTTTCATTTACTCGATTATATTTTAGTGGTTGTCATACGTCATGGCAATGGAAACGATCCTGTCTTAAATGCCTGGTAGTTGCGTGCAGCGGTATGAAATAAATAGCGATTTAAATAGAGCACGATACTAGTTCCGTTCAATTTGTAACAGCAGTCAATATTCCTGGTGGGGTGTTATTAGCTACTTGCGCGCGCTGCCCGCGGCTCTGCCCGATCTGATTCAGACTTTTTTTATGAATACCAGCTGTAATTGCATCAGCCGTCTACTGCAATGCTGCGGACCGTCGCTTGCAAAACGCTACTAACCGATTTAGAGCTAGATGGCTATCGATGTTAAGTGTTAACTGCATTTTCCAGTAGCTATCAGTCATCTACACTAGCCGGCCGATTGGTAATAAGTAACATGTCTGGCGCAGATCACTGTTACGTAGCGCCCTGCGCTCGACCGGCTGTCATATGTACAAAGTTATCATTCCTATAACGTCTCTGATATGGCACTCTTAGTGCAGCAACAAATGAAGCGGTTGCATTAAAACTTGTCCGGTGCATATCTGAGCGTAATTAATAGCGGGAGATAAGTCGCGGAGAGCGTCCGCGATAGTCCCTCCGGTGGGACGTAATCGAGGCTGTCGGGAGCGCCGCCACCGGCCGCCGGCCCCGGCTCTATATTAATAACAGTCACTCGATATCGGAGGTGGCCGCACCAAATGGGAAATTAAAAGGCTTTCATGAGATCCGCTCATTATACTGATTTGTAGTGGTGAGGCTAGCGGCGCCGCACAAGGAGTTATTAATGAGCATTGTAATAGGTTGTCCCCGACATGAGTATCATTTGTGAGGTCATCTATCCTGCTACCTCCGAGCTACTTTGTGTTTCATCAAGGTTCGAGTAGGGGCGTTGTGAAGTCATAATCATTAGTTGCTACCTACATTGATAGAGTTGAAAGCGCGCTAGCGAATTATGTTGATATAGACTGGTTTGATGCTGGTATGTTGGTACAGGATGATATCAATGTGGATTGTGCATGCAAGCGTATCAGTATAGGCTCATTTGCCCATTAGCGAGGCAGAAGTCGCGAGGTCTTGAGGTCGCGGGGTCGCGGGGTGGTGGTAAAACGCGTAATCGTGCAATTTGTGCCATCATTGTTCTAAAGTAGCGTCGGCCGTATATCAGTGAGGCAGACGGGACCAATTGATACAAACGAGCGCGTGTCACGTCTAAATATAATATTAGGAATCACGGCGCACGCCAGGATATATTAATTTGAAGTGGTTGTTGCATGACGGAGCGCATTGCATGGACATGCACTGGTCGTAACGTGACCGTGCCGACTTACTTAACGACCATATAATGTTGTTTCATCTGTATAAGTCTACACATAATACCAATAGGTGTGCATTATAAAGCAACCTTTAGATTCCTTTAGGAACTGGAACATAAATATTTTTTCATCTTGCCAGAATCTTCGCTGTTGTTCTTAAAATTAATCCTCTTTAATCTAAAATCTAACGGTCCAACTAGGTAGGTCCAACTTCGAGAAAGAGGTCAATCGACGAATCCAACTCGGCTGGGCAGCGTTCGGGAAGCTACGCAGCGTCTTCTCGTCCAAAATAGCTCAGTGCTTGAAGACGAAGGTCTTCGACCAGTGTGTGTTGCCAGTGATGACCTACGGCACCGAGACGTGGTCTCTGACTATGAGCCTCATAAATAAGCTCACTGTCGCACAGCGAGTTATGGAGAGGGCTATGCTCGGGGTTTCCCTACGTGATCGAATCAGGAATGAGGAGATCCGTAGACGAACTAAAGTCACCGACATAGCCTCTCGGGTTAGCAAGCTGAAGTGGCAGTGGGCAGGGCACATAGCTCGAAGAACCGATGGCCGATGGGGCAGAAGGGTTCTCGAGTGGAGACCACGTACCGGCAGACGAAGCCGAGGACGTCCACCTGCTAGATGGACAGACGACCTCATAAAGGTGGCGGGCACCCGCTGGATGCAGGTCGCTGCCGATAGGTCTAAATGGCGGACAATGGGGGAGGCCTATGTCCAGCAGTGGACGTCCAAGGGCTGAAATGATGATGATGATGAATCTAAAATATTTGTCTCTTGAACAGTCTGTTTTACTTTAAACAGAGAAAGTCAGATGATTATAGTTTAGCTCTAACGGTATTGTTGTTGCATGCCCATTTTCATCAGTCTCTAAATTGGATATAGAAAAATACAATAAATCAACGTCTTCGTTAGCAATACTTTATTGGATATCTTAATTTGGTGTTTCAAAATTTATGGTCTACAATGGACCCTTGCTCTTCGAAGATATTTAAATGACGATTTATGAATGAGGTCACTGCGGTTAGGTCGGTTAACTCGGGTGTATCAATCGGCAGCGAAGCCACGCGCGCGGCACACGACGCGACACTTGGCCGCTCCTAACAGCACTTAACCAACTCTCGAGCTGCGACTTCCTCTTTCTACATGTCTTTACCACTGGATCTCGAGTCGATGCTTTTGTTATACCAAGTACAACATACAAATATCGAAACATACATGACCCGAGAAATACTAACATGTACCTTCTGAAAATATTATAGTGGTAGCGGTTTAGAAATAATTTTGGGAAAGATTTACTATTCTTCTTGTTCCAATGTAATTTTATTAAAGGTCCATGTCTATTTTGCTCTTGAGATTGTGCCGCGTGACTTCTAAAGAAATGCTCTCATAGCATGTAATTGGTAAACTTATCTATGGTCCGTTACCTTTTAATGTTGATAAAATGTATAGATTAAAGGTAAACTCCATAACAACATTGATCATTACCAATACTAGGAACAATAAATCACAAAATCAGGTTCAACACCTTGCAATAACAACTTGTTCTCAGTTCAGGCTTTTGTACAATCAGTCTAGTAAATTTAGTCGGTTATTTAGTATGTCAACTGCATTTCAAAACGCTCGGTTAATTCTGGATTGAGGTCATACTTATCTTATTGCCGGACCATAACTATTTTGCGAGTGGAGCCTATTTTTGCATATCTTTCGATCTCAAAGGTTACAGTGAGGTAAATTGACTTTTTGAATTGACATCAGGTGACAGAATTTAAATAATATGAATAATCAACATCAGTCGTAAAATGGAGATAAATGGTATCAAACGTAACTAATCAAAATATTTGGTCAGTCTAAACGTGGAACGCTTATTTCATACTCGCATAACTTCATTATGAGCTCAATTGAATAAACTGTGATAGGAACGCCGCGTCGAGGCGCTCTGCAAGTTGATTGCTCAAATTTCCTCTTCAACTATCACAAAGATATGGTGAATTTCTAATTGGATAAACGTGTCGTTTCCTATTTAAAGGCGACGGCGAGCGTTACGTTTCCATACAAGCGTGACCTCTAATGGTTAAGAAGGGTTCCCTGGTGTAACCGTAAAACTCATGATAGCGGGAGGCAGGGGAGGCCTAGCTTTGCAGGTGGTTGTGTGTCCGCGGGCACGCGCGTCGTCATCCAGAGTAATGGGCGACCAGGGACCGTCTGCTTACGCATGCACGCTCGATGAATTATGATAAAATTTATATTAATGAGTTATGACTAACTTCCTTCAAGCGTTTTCTTGGGCGATTTTCACTTCTAGCATGACAACTCTTTCCATAAAAAATATTTGTCTTGCCGTGCATCAGATGTTTCTGACAAGGATAAACTAAATTATTTACTGTCAGGCAACGCTTTGTTGGAAAGAATGACGTAAGGGAATTAGTGGGTGACGTTTCGATTTCCTTTTAATTTGTTTGTTTTATTTTCCATTTTTATGGCAACGTAGAAGTGTGTTGTGAGATGGCGTGCCGTAAATCAAGCAGCGATGGGCGGGCGATAGCGCTCCCGTGCGAGACGTACGCGGCCGACGCACACTTACAAATACACAGTCGCACACAGTAAACTTACCCACACTCCACCTTAATTCCAACTTTTTGACTTCTGTATCTCGCTACCTATATTAATCATCCAGGCTTAACTCAACCAACGCTATTATTAAAGTAAATATTGACTAAATCTGACGTTTGATTAAGACCCAGTGTTATTGACTTTTTTAATCATATGTTTTTGTAATAAATACACACAAATTACATATATTTAGAATCGGACTCCCAGTAGAGCATTCCTTTCGGGGTAACTTACAGCAACGGCATCTTATAACGGTAAATGACCATAGTAGTCGTTATCTAATCCGTTGTAAAGAGTTTACTTAATTCGATACATCAAACAAAATTGATGATGAGTTTGATGAGTTTCATCACTTCTCACCACACTGAAATGAGCGAATTTAAACTGATTTGTTTATTCAGAATTTCGTAATCACAAGAACTTCGCTATTTGAATTCAGTAGTGATGAAAAAAAAATGTTGAAATTAGCCGTTAAAAATATAATTATCGTTAATATATCATTAAAAATATATTTTGTTTTTTCCAAAATTGTCTTAGTTATTTATCTTTGTAAAATTCTTTTCTTTAGTTGGCTTAATTACTCATTACTTAATTATTTGTTTATTTTTTTAGTGAACGGAATAGATAGTGCTATTTCAGGTCAACGAACTCAAATGTACATGTTAATACGGAATATGCCTTCAGAATTCTGGGATTTAATTTCTGAAATATGTTACTTTCTTAACGAAATCTATACATGTAATGAAACAGTAAAAGGCTTGAGTATGTACATATGGTACACTGAATTTAAAAAAAAATGGGTGTCTCTTTAGAAGCCACAGAACCTTAAACAGTAGTTTTTAAAAATTTCCGTCTGTATGTCCATCTGTTTGGACGTCACGTAAAAACTACTGAACGGATTTCCACTAATGTATATCTAAATATCCAGAAGGAAAACTGATATATGTGTTATCTTCATATGACACAAGGAAGTTGAGCTATAAAGGAAAATAAAAAAATGACTTGACAGAATTACTCAAAAACTACTGGATAGATTTTCATCCGTGAAATTCATCATGTCGTCATCATCATCCATGCTTTTACAGGTTTTAAAAATCTTTTACAGCTGCTTAGTCCACGCTAGCGAATCCGCGGGTAGAAGCTAGTATTTAATAATATTAATAAACAATTTATTACAGATTAAACATCCATAGTATTGTTAGTAAATAATAATAAAAACCGAAATGCTAGTGTTAGTAATAGTATAATAGTAATATAATAGTAAAGCAAAAAATAATCATAAATAGTATTTGCTCTTCTCCCTCTCTGAGACATCTACCTGTCTACGTGCAGGTGTACCCAATGCCTCCGAATGGGAGAATCGTACTTGTCAGCAAGTGTGATTTATATTATATTTATTAATAAGTACACTCTAATTTTATTACAGTGTGGTATGATAGAAGTGGATTGTAAAAAATTCAGGGGTTTTAAATTCAAGATTTTTTGGGTATGTCCATATTAGGATATCTATAAAAATACCGTAAAATAGGACTACCTATTCCAATCACTGCTTATTTTCCTTTATGCGTACATTTTTTGCGACATCACGCACACTACCATTCTTTCAACTGTGGTGGATGACGGAATAAATTATTATTGATTCTTTGATAGATGTGTATCTTCGTTGTCGTCAGTAACGTACGACCCGTACCGTCAGACCACTAATTAAAAAGCAAATTGAAACTCTGCGTGTCAAGGACTATTAATTTTTACGATCACTATCACTGTTTACGTGTACCACCGTTTTATTAATCTTTATGTATGCAACCAATAGATTGTATCTCATCGGGTGATGAATAAATTATTAAAAAGCCATTGCTCTCTTATCTCGCAATGATACGGATGTTGTAAATAAAAATTGAATACGCGTCGTAAATACGGCGTCTACCAATAGTTAACTAACATTAAATCTGCTTTTTTAATTAAACTGTAATTGAGAGGAACTTGTTTGCAAACAGATAGATTGTATAGTTGGGTCGTAAGTCGCGGTGTTAAGTCAGAAGTGTACCGTACCAATGCTACGAGCGTGGGGCGGCGAACGAACAGTGGACCACCGGCGCAGCGTGCTTTACTTACAACGATTTATTGTTATAAAAATAATGTATCATCGGGCGGCCGCAGCGTACAATACACATAACAAGCGCGGCCCGTGTGCTGCATTAACGGTACGATGCGCTGCGGAAACTCTTCACCTAAACCCGTTTGATCAACGTTAGCTATGATTGCTGCCTTTTGTATGCCTATCTTAAGCTAGTAATATTTACAGCAAGTACAATAAATACAAGTGCCGTGTAGTGTTGGACGGCTTTATAATACCATCTGTCTCTTGGTGGGTGTTGTAAAAGTCGGTTTAGGGATAAAGAAGTCGCCACTACAAACCCTGAGGAACTACACTAGCTATGAAAGAGGACTCGCGAGCTCGCCTGACCAGCGTTTAAAGTTTCAAGGCCACACATCCCTCATTCACGAGATAATGTGCATAAGGGGGCCCATGTCTAGCTGTGGACGGAAAAAAGGGCTCATTATATTATGGTACTATAATACATAGATATTTAATTGTTATATTGCTAATAACAAGCATTATACCAGACAGGTTGTACAATTGATTGTAGCGGGATACAAAATTCTTAAAGAATTTTGTATTTGATATTAGAGAACTAAGACACATTTTATTCTTTGTTGTATTGCTTGTTAAAACTTACATTCTACCTCATTCTATTATACTCGCTACACATCATCCATCACATTCAATCTCTGCTGATTCCATCGAGCAGAATGTGTAATGGGATAAAGGATACACATTTTTCAATCATACTCTACTTCTAATTCCATCTCCTCCATGCGAGTATAATATATTCAGTCAGCTCGTGACCATGGTGCAACCATCCAACCGAAACGTCGAGTAAAAAAATGAACATACGCGATGAGACTCTTTTAAATAGATAGATATGCATGGAAAAACGTAAAAATTTCAAATGTTACAATATATTTGAATATAATGTGGGAAAACTTCTTAACCCGCTTTTCCCCTGTACCCCATTCTTTTCAATCCTCATGCCGAATCCACTTCTAAATCTTCAGTGACAGGCGGTTTTTGTCAGTCCATGGGCGACATTAACCACTTATAAATATTTTTATTTTATTTGCAAAAACAAGTTTTATTTATTTTAATATACCTAACATAGGTACAGTTATTGCGCTAAATGTAACGCCAACTTCGTTACGTTATCCACAATTTACTATAGGTAGGAATATGAAAAGTCCAATAATACGAGTATATAGGCTATTTTTACATTTTTCTATCTTATTTTTACAAAAAATAAATAATAATTGATCAAACGAAACTTTATTAAAAGAGTATGAGTTGGAAAAAACGCCACCAGTAGTTGAAGTTCGCGTCATGATGAGTCTTGAAAAGACTACTTAAGCTATTGTGTAGCTTTTAGTGTGACCGCGACTTTAAGAAAGACAACTTTACTATTTCTACTTATTCACAATGATCGATGTTCTAACTCAGCAGTTTTTGATCAGTAAGTGCAGTAGTCGATACACGTGATAAAGATAGTTTGATCAAAGTGTAACTATCGATTCATCGTCCTACCATGTCGTCTGGTTTAATGGAGTTGCCTCAGTCGTTCAGGTGTCGTAATGATTCCCGTTTAATATCAATAAAACAAGTTCTAAATGCTAGAGCGAGGACCACAATTAAAATCTATTAACTCTAAAACAGCACCGTGCAATTAAATGACAGTCTGAAATATTTCTCATTCTTATTGGAGCCGGTCTGGAGTTATGAAAGTTTTGTACTCGTAATTATATGGCACAAACCTGTGATCTAAGGGCACAGGTGCCAGCTGTGTGAGAAGTTGTCGCGGTCTCGCTCTGTGATGCAAAAACTGTTTCATTGTAGGTTGCTTGTTGTTAATTTATACAACAAATTATGTAAATACGTCCAATTTTACAAATAAAGGGGTAATAAAACGATTCTATTAACTCTAGTAAATTAACAATAAAAATGCGAGTGAACAATGTAGAACTTTATGTTCGAGCTTAAATTATACCTATATATGTAATTTAGGCCAAAATCACTTCAATCTAAATCACCTATAATTTTGATTGAACAAACGGTTATTGAAGAGCACAATAGATATTGAAGAGGATTTAGTTACACTATAATCTAGCCATAAATATTGTTATAAAGAAAACATTGATATATTTTTTTTACATTATCATTAGAAGAATTTGTGTTATTTTAGAAATAAACAAGATAAGCGTTTAAAAAATATTAGGTAGTCGGGTAAGTTTGCGTCCTTTTTATAGTGAAAATAATAAATAATTTTATAGTGATCTGCTTCAATTTTTTCAATGATAAGATCAAAATTTACTTTAATAGGACGATCACAGCGAGGAACATTATTTTCATCAAAATTACTAAACGAGAATCCATTGAAATATTTTTTGTAGTAGTTTTAGATAAAGCATTTTCTCCGTAAACACCACAAATCTCGCTTTGAGCACTTAACAGAAGCATTCATACCGTTGTCTAAAAAAAATTGTATAACATATTTAACTTTCTTGTTATTAAATTAAATAAATAAATTAAATTCTTGAAAATTAAATTTAAAATTGTTAAACAATATGAAAAGATAAAACTTTTAACTTGTAATTTTATTTGCCGCCATCACAAAAACGTACGCTGTCAAACGCTATATCACTTTCCCGTCAGCGATCAGTCTTGCCAGAAATATAGCACGTTCAGAACCCTAGGTACATTAGTCATACGTTCAGAAAGGCCGCCAACTTTTCCGACTACTTATTGTAACGTTTATTCGAAATGGTCCCCATTTGCTTTTATACAATCTTTCAAACGTTGTGGCCAGTTTTCTTACCCTCTTCATGGAAAAATTGGCAACTGCCATCGTTATGGAATGTTTTAGGGATTCAATATTATCATGGCGTTTAGAGCATGTCATGCTCTCTAAAACATACCATACATCATAATCGAGAGGATTACGATCGGATTAAGATCTTTTAAAATACGTGAGATGGTTCTGGGTGCAATATTCATGGCTCTGGATAAAATATTTTTCTTCCTGACGGGATTTCTTAAAATTTTCTCCTTCACAGCTTTAATCGTCCGTTTAGTACGAATAGTGCGTATCAATAGCCCGATACAGAATATTTTAACATTCGGCTAAATACAAGCGAACGGAGAATTTTAAAAATTGCATTTGTCTCGATGTCCACTCTGTGTAATGCAATTACAGCAATACGGTTTTCGTTATCAGCCCACTCCATTTTTAATATAAGTACAATATTTTAATAATGATTGGCGCTACAATGATAAAAAACATTTTTTTTTTCACGTGAGAAGGACAGATTCCAAATTCAAATGTAATTTACTATTTTTTTATATTGTAACAATTTTTGTGGCAAGACTAGATTATTATTCACAAGACAAGTTTATTATGCTCTTACTCGTACTTTGATAAAAAGTACAATATTGGTAAAGGAATTGACTATCAAGTTCGCAAAGAACTTGATATATTATGTAAATATTTCAACTTGCATTTTTTTCTTCGAATTTTATTTCTTCACTATTAATACAATTTTAATGAGAATTTCCCACTTTGTTAGTAATGATTTCTGCAAATTATTTTATTTGATATGACCTATAAATCATTATCCAAATGAAATTGCTCAAACTGCAATCAAAGTATTGATTACCTTTTTCTAACATTATTATGACGTTACGAGTACATAAGTACAGTAACGTCTTATTAATTTCGATGATTTGGTCACTATTAAAAATTATTCTTACATTTTGGTTATTTGAGCCCATCTACAGTTTTTAATAGATAGTGATAAATTTTTGTCACGTGAAAATTTACTATTTATTTTGACTCTAAATAATCACTTAATGATTGTATCGCTGCAAGTAGTGTCGAGCTGGTGGAAAGAGGGATAAGGCGATGTATGAGTGTTCGCAGCCGATAAGTCGATCGTTTAATCACCGCTACTGCGACAAGGTTTGATTGCGAATGATTAATACGGGATCGAAGCGGCACTGTCAGTCTACTTGCGTGCGTGGCTTGTACTAGCACCACACCGTGTTGCTTTCTTTAGGTTTACTGTACGACATATACTGTTACTTACGAAGTTATAACATGTAATATACATTGTCAAGCAAATCTGCATGTCTATTTCTAATTTAAAATTTTCTTTAGATTTATTTAAATTATAATCCATTGCCGTGTTCAAGGCATTTTAATCACGAGATGGTTTGGACCATGTTTACATGGTGTGGATAAGGTACCTAATCAAAGTTACGGTATGAAGTCTGGTTGAGGTAGTTTGGGAAGAAGAGAGATTAACGAAGGTAATAATTAGGTACTTGTTGAGGATGAAAACTACTAGTTGAATATGACGTGACTGTTAGAACGGTCTATCTTATACTACCATTACTAAATAGCGAGTTGATAACACGGCACCCAACTTCACGGTAGTCAGGTTAAATTTATTTATTAATTGCTAATTGATTATATGCTGATACAATCAATTACAAGTTTGCGATATTTATTCTACGATGTAAACTACTACATACAATGAGTATCTAATGTTTTTAGATGACGGTACGAATAAGTAAGAACTTTATGTAAAAATGCGTGATTATATTATCGCCAAGTTCACCATTTTGAAATTCTGTGCTTGTCTTGAAGATTAACGGAGAAATCATTAAGTAATAGTTTCTAGTATGTATACGAGTATATTAGGGCCTTACCTATGAAATTACCGTTTGATCGTAGTGGCCACTGTGTACTTGGCTATCTTGCGCCTGGCTTCGAATTCCAAATTCAAATTAATTTCAATTTAAAGCGTACATTCTTTTTCAAAATCAGTTATTCATTTCTTTTTCTGTCAAACGACTTTTTGCTTAGATATCGTTGTGTTTGCGACCATGGAAAAGTTAAAAATTTGCGTTATTTTCAAATATGAGTTCCGTCATGGCAGCAACGCATCACAGACGGCACCCAATATCAATGCAACGAATGCAAAATATCAAAACGAACGCACGGTGTGTTTTTGGTTTCTTCATTTTCGTTCTGGAAATTTCGACCTCAAGAACAAGCCCCGTTGACGACCGGAGACTAAGGTCGATAATGATGAATTGAAAGCAACAGTGGACGCGGATTCATCTCAAACCAAGTCTGAGTTAGCAGCAACCTTCGGCGTAAGTGACAAAACGATATTTATTCATTTGCGTCAAATCGGGAAACTGAAGAAGTTCGGAAAGTGAATACCGTATGAACTTAATGTAAGTCAGTTGCAAACCGCAAACTTGCGTCGAAGCTTGCCTTACTTTGCTGAATGTTCGAAACGTAAACTGAGTCAAAAAAAGCTAATGATGGTATTATTCCGGTATTATTCACTACAGCTTCTTGAGATCTGGCACAACAATGTGAAGTGTACTGTGAAGAACTGCAAACGATGAAGGACAAGCTAGCTATCAAACAACCGAGTCTGGTCAATCGCTCTAGTCCACTGTTTCTCCATGATAAAGCTCGCCCACACACTGCACGACAGACAGACTCAAAGTTACAGGAGCTTCGACTGGAAACTCTCCTTTACCCACCGTACTCGTCAGACCTTGCCCCTACTGATTTCCATATTTTTCAGAATTTGAATAACTTTATACAGGGGAAAAATTCAACTCCGATAAGGCAGTGAGAAACGCCTTCAGAGAATTAATTCATCGATTCCCGTACACAGGAGCTTTATAGCAGAGGCTTCAATTAACTTCCATTAAAATGGCAAAAGTGTATTGATAATAATCGACAACATTTCGATTAATTAAATATATAATTTTCATACAAAAAATATATTTAAATGTTTTCATATAAAACGGCAATTTCATAGGTAGATAGTACATACATAGATTGTTCGCGCCAATAACCTTTGGTGTTTTTATTTGTAGGGTAAGATTATATGTGCTTACCCACATTTTTCTAATAATCACTTCTCATAATAATCCTTTTAATGTCGCTGCACCATCGCATGCAAAACAATCTTTGGCTCGACCTCGTCGCAGTCGGGTCCCTTCCCTCTGCGTGGTCGTGGGCTCTGTCCACGACTGTAATTACGCTGATTAAATAGTTTAGCGATCGACCCCTCCCGTGGCCGGTCGTAGTGAAACCCGCGTATTTGGGTGGTCCTCTGGACCACAGGATTTGCACACGCTGTGCCCTTTCCATACTGCTAATGTAGCCGGTTAGTGCCGAAGAACGCTCAAACCAAGTGGAGGGTCAAGAAGCCGAGAAGAAGCGCTACCAGGCTGGGAGCTACAAGGAAACCGTAAGCTTGGTTGAAAGACGGCGGTTCTCGGCATATAAGGTCAGGCTCTCTATTTTGACTATATTGACTGTTTACCCGTATTTTATCACAAAAACCTATGGATCCGCACGGGGATTAGCGTACGGCTATATCGCTTAGCTGTCGCGTTCTCATAGATAACTATAATACATACATAGATAGTAAGTAGGTAGATCAACAGTAGGAGCAGTATGCAGGTAACCATTTCATATCATACCATCAACCTGTGTTTCTTCACTGCTGTATATAATTGGTGCTCTCATCCAGGTACTACCAGCAACTTTCTTCAAGTCGTCACTCCACCTGGCCAGAGGGCCAGAAAATGCAGTACATAAACTGCGGTTTCTGGTACGTGGTCTTCATTCGAGGATTCGTCTCGCCTATCGGTTATTGGACTTGCAGTGTATATGGGTTGCCCATTGCCGCTTCAGCTTGCAGTTTCCACGTAAAATATGTCACCAACTTTATTATCCACGGTAATTTGTAACTGATAGTACTTAACTAAAACGTAATTAATGTATCTAACATAAATAAACCTATTCTTCCTTTTACAAACATTGTCTTTAACACCGACAAAAATGATATTGATTCGGTTCGTAATGCATAACAAATCGTATAAATCAATTAATATCTTTTAGTTCCGTCAGAGAACTTTTTACTGTATCTGTCCGTAATTAATTTAACTTTGACTTGACATTGGATTAGATGAGGTCTGACACATGTACCTGGCAGTGAGTCATGTATGTATATGTAGACAGCATGTATACGGTTATTGGATTGTACTTATTTGTTGGTATTGTATATAGGTAGTTAAGTTCATGCATTGCCCTCTTGTCTATTAGGTCAATAAACAATTTTGTCGCACTTACTTAACGTTTCGTAGTTTCAACGAGGTATCCTACATCATTCCAATCCAATTTGTCCAAAATGTAAACAAACATACCGGCCTGAGATTACTGTCACGGCCTTAAATTAAATAGTGAGGTGATAATTATTTACATATCCATAATTTGAATCATCTAGACTGCATGTTTGCCCTAGATTAAGGCTAAATGTTGAGATATTTCATTGAATTAGTTTTGTTTTCGGAAAATTGGATTGGAACGGACTTTAAGCCCTTTTGTATTTATAAATTGATACATTCATGATATCATATATCAGATATCCCTTTAAAGGGTGGTTTAGATTAGAACCAATAACTATGTTTAGTTGATTATCACAGTTACATTCATAAGAAATAATTTTGTGTAAGTTTGTCGTGTCTAGTCGAATTTTTTTGTCGTTTATTTTCATCTTTATCACAAATACCTGTTTCGTAATCGATTCTAACTAACGTTACTAAAGGATATCCAAAAGTTTATAAAAACCTTAGTTATTTATTTTTCTGCAAGGGAAATGAAGTTGCATTGCGAATTTGACTGTTGAATTGACGCAATTGGTAGCGCCCTAGCCTATCATGTCGAATTTTTTGGTTTCGGTTTGGTCGGCAAACCTTTGTTAGACAGACAAGTCTTTGCGTGTGTCGCTGTACCCAGAGAATCATAGTCCCGATATAAGCCTTATCAGAAGATTGACTCAATCAGTATGATGAAATACAGAACTTTTTATTCACAGAAATAAATATAACGCAAAAGAGATCGATTGCACTCCTCATTCGGAAATTTTGATATTTTACATACATTTAAAAAAATAAACAATTATTTAAAATAAGGAATAAAAATATACGTTGAGAAAATAGCACGATAGCCATATCTAATACTAATTATGTGTCTCTATATTGTAATATATCGGAGTAGATTTTTTTGCAGATTTTTTGAAAATTTTACACCGTCGTAATTTTCAAACTACTAAGGAATTTGGTCAATTATCTAACTATTTTTTCAGTTCTTTTATTTATTCAAAATTAAAGAACAGACTGTACATTTATGTTTATGATTTTGATTACATGGCTTTCTCCTAGACCGATTTTTCTATGTGAAAATCTTCGTTGCAAGAGCACATTTTTATTGATTCACGGTTTAATTGTTTGAGTATTGTTTTGTTATTGAGCTCGTGATCAGATCGGCTCCATTGATGTTGCTAATTAATTGAGAATATTACCGAGTGGTGGCGGCATATCGAAGTGATTTACAGCGGACGAAATGTTACTGGAGCTAAGCAGCGTATAGTTCATTAATATCGTTTAATTACCCGTTGACGTACCGAGCCATACCGTTCTAGATATTGCAGCATCCTCGGAAATCGAACTGCGATCAATCAATATTTTGTAATAACATCGATGTAAGGAATCTATTTTTAATCGTCTTTATTGTACTGTGTCAGTTTACAATGTCCCGCTGTACCACATGGACTTTACGTTTTTAAAACGTAATAAATTGATTGAATTTTTGACACAAGATTAATTACTTGCTTATTAATATTTTTGTGTATATTCACCATCCAGCCACTACCGGCGACTTTCTTCACGTCATCAGTCCACCTGGCTTCCGGGCGTCCCACGCTACGCTTCCCGGTGTCTACGTGATCTCAATCCGAGGACTCGTCTCCCCCCATCGGTTATCGGTCCTGCGACATATATGGCCCGCCCGCCTACTGCCACTTCATCTTGCTGATTATTTGAGCTATGTCGGCAACAGTAGCTGTTCTTGGCCGAATTTCTTCGTTGCGGAGTTTGTCCAACAAAGAAACTCCGAGCGTAGCTCTTTACATCGCTCTCTGAGCGACGGTTAACTTGTGAACCAGGCCTACCGTCAGAGAGCACGTTTCGGCACCATGCGGTGCGTGGTGGCGGTCCTTGGGAGAGGCCTATATCCAGCAGTGGAGACACAGGTTGATGGTAGCGTATGGTATGGTATTCACCATAGGTTATTATTACATCCCCACAAATCTATCTTGTACAATTAGCAGATAAAACTGTCTTAAAACGGTATTCTACATTTTTTTCAGACAATCGAGCTTAGTCACTTAAAAAACCTGTAACGAATAAAAAAAACATAAAACATGTAACATGAAACGTAACATAAACGTGGCAAATTTACATTTACAACAATATACAGGAACAATTCTAAAGCATTGGTTAATCGAACGTTTGCATTATTACAAACTGTTTTTGCATTCGGTAAACATGTCATTATGGTATAATTGGTATACTATAACGCTCATATTAATTGGTCTAACTGAATGCATAGTTTTTTTACAACATTGTATTTGCGGTTGGCGTAACCTAGTCGTCTATTGAATATGTTGATAATGAGCTGCAAAGGAGTTTGTGTTCGTTCCAACATTCGATCGGCCAATACCGTAACTAGCTAAACTTATAGCTAGTGATTTTTCAATTCAACAATCGACACTTAAGTAGAAATTTAAATGTCAATTTTTCAAACATTGAGTAGATATTTGAACTCACTGTAATAGAAATAGAGATATAGAGATATTATCAATAATACATTACTTATTTATTTATCTTTATTAGGTTACTAACACCTACAATATGATAAAAGTGATGTTATCAATTTTAAATATATTTAGATAGAACTAAAGCTAATGATAGGTGACTAATTCACAGTTAGTTAATTAATTTATATCTATTAACACCAAACAATTAAACATAGTATTATTCGTATTTTGTATATTCTGTTGGCTATCACGGCTTTTTTAAATTCAATATTCATTTTATTGAAATATAGACAAGACCTTTTAGTTCTAACAATCACTGCCACATCTTATACAAATAAATTCCAGTATCTGTAGACAAACGACACGACGTGTCACGTGTAAAGTGTAACCTACATTACAGTTCCGTTACATAATGACTGCTGCATTTTATTGTGGAATTTGGTGAATAAATATTTTCTTTATATCAGTGGAGCATTGTTGGGCGACAATAACGATGGCCACACGCGCGCTCTCCGACACTCACTTTATAGGAGACGTCAACTCCACGCAAGCTCTTTATCACTATACGGCTACGATTTATCTTTACTGTACAAAA
The DNA here is from genome assembly GCA_914767545.1 of Sesia apiformis. NCBI lineage: Eukaryota > Metazoa > Arthropoda > Insecta > Lepidoptera > Sesiidae > Sesia > Sesia apiformis. The sequence goes on from OU611958.1 coordinate 9,172,888, forward strand.
TCTTAGGAAGTATGGAAGTAGCACGGGACACTTACTCAAATAAGAACGTTTAGTTTTAAACGAGCAGACAGTTAACAATATCACGATAGATTGTTTATAAACCTAAATACTAATAAGCGATCTGTTTATTACATCGTTTTTAATCATACCATATCACGAGTCTATGCCTCTCTATGGGCCGCCATCATAGACGGTCTCCCGCTACCAGCAAATTTCTTCAAGTCCCCGGCCTCTTCGTATCTGTATGTTATATTTTAATTTTTTTAACTTTGCATTGGTCGCAGTAGTGAATGAATCACTCATGAAAGCTATTTGAATTTTATGGTTTATTTTTTAAAATGCTGATTGAATCTTTTGTCCTTCTCCATCAATCAGAACTGTAAACAAGTTACAAAGTGATACAAAACTATAGCAATGATTTTTAAATATCATTTATCATTAAGGGGTTTCAATGTTACATAACGAGTATTGTTTTTATTTTCAAATTTTACATTTTAATATTCCTACTTTATAAAATTATGAGGCTACTACAAGTATCAAATATTCACCTTTTTCTTTATTACAAAAGCATTGTATTTCGCTTTATGTCTTGTCACTTTGAAGGATACAAATCCTCTGGAGCATTGATGTTTCGTATTACTATTCAAAATTGTTCAAATGTATAGTTTTGTCGTGAAGTGTAAATGTGATATGAAAACGTCTGACTATAGGCGACGGCCGATACTTACACCGCGTTATTGTTCTTTCTTTTGAATTTGTTTTGATAGGAGCTACTTCAAGTTACCTACTACCAAATGCATGAATTGGATCGACCATTTGTTACTTTTGTGCACTCGACGCCTCCACATAGTTAAAAGTTCGATTGTTTTCTTTGGAAAGACGTGTATAATTTATTACATAAATTCTAAATGCGTGGTTATGGTCAAAAATTATTTCGTGAGTCTAGCCCATAAGTAAAATAGGCCATTCGCAAGCCAATATGGAAACACCATTACCGCCAATGTACCAAGAATGACGTAAGACACAAAGCACCTTTAATGGCATTAGCCACCGCTATTACTTCATCGAACAGTGGGATACCTCTTAAGGACATTTTAAATAATGATCTAAAGATTAATTTACGAACGATGTACGAAATAGATAAACGTGACTTACAGACATGTAATATAAACGTACAAAAGATTGTGATCCACTTAGCGAGATAAGGAATTATTATCCCGTTTAGTGAGGCATAGAGATAAATTAGAGGTTTATTTAATATAATGTAACGATAATTGCCTTATTATGACGGCATATTTCGCAGCAATGTGCGGTGGTCACGAGCGTCGTCACGATGGGTCGCGGCCGGGCGCAGCGCGCGCTCCGTGCCCGCTACTAATACGGCTCGTTTGCGCGCGCGCCGTCACGATCCGACCCATTACCCAATAAAATTAATTTCACTTAATGCTCATCGATTATTGAATATAATAATCGGTATAGTTTGGCGGCGTTTCGGCGGTTCGTGATGGATCGGCGGCGCGGACCCCCCGCACGGCACGCTCGCTCGCGAACACGACCTACCGGCAAACGATATCTAGCCATTATCAATACGCACACAATTCACTCCTACCTAAACCTATTTGTACACTATGGCTCTGATTTAACTGTAATTGCGTTGAAATTATCTGCTTTAATTCATACATTTATCGTAGATATTTCATAAAATTAATAGGCGCGATAAAGTTATCGATAAAGTTATAAAATGTAAGTACATTTTATAACATTATAAAGTGGAAACAAATTTTCATAAATCGTTTCGAGATAATAAATCGTCATGTTAGTAGTTTTACAGTTAGGTAAACAAACAGTATGAGTAATGAAGTGTACACGACGCAACATAAATACACACTGATAAAACGAGAGTCGACAGGAGAGAATGGTAGCCATCCAACACCGCGCAGTCAGCGGCAGATCGCCGCAGTAATGGCCAGCCTTGTAACCCATCCATAACGAATTTCTTATTCATCGATATTAATACGGGTACATGACAACCGTCGGGCGCACTACAAATGAGCGGAGCCGCTCACAACGGATTATATTTATGTGAACATCTTCTGATCCGCAATTAGTACTGCCGGCACAACATAGATAGAGTATACGCACGGCGTGCACACGTACCGCACTGAACAAGATTCTATTGATACTCGGATAGCACGTCGCAGAGCGTTCGCTTCTCGAAGATCAGATATTAAATTAATGATTAATTATCTGGCAAAATGCTACAAGTTTCAATTGGAACATAATTTATACATCATACTTGAGGAAAATGTGTTTTCTAGAACATTCATATCGTATTTTTATTTATGACTGAGTTAAACTAAGTTTTAATAATCTTAACAAAACTAAACTAGAAAACTTTGCATTTCAGTTAAATAGCAGTCCGAATGGAATTAGACAAAATGATTTAGTGGTAACTACGGAATGTGTGAAATATTGTATGAACATCTATAAATATCGATGGAGATTACGGTTCAGGCTTTCAAGAGACTTTCGGGTCGTTTCGATTGATCTAATCAGGTCATTGAGAATAGTTCAATTTTAATGATGCAAATCCAATATCATCCTTTGTAATATCCTTAAAAGTGCATGCAACAACACCACATTCGGAATTTTGGAAATATAAGAATAATTGAAAACTTTGGAATAGCGTTTCGGGAGTGGGTAAAAACTGCTGTAGCTTGTTTCCCTTCTGTTCCCATTCCATCCAATGTTATTTCACTCATTTAATGCATTGAGTTGAGCGAGATGATAATTCCCCGTCCTTATCAATATAACTTTTCTAAATCCCCAAAGGTCGGTGTCCATCTATGGACATGCTACCTTTCGTCCCTTTTGATTTATGTTGAAATGTATCGCAGATGAATGAATGAATACAATGAATGAAACCGCTTATCCTCACGAGGATTGTTTGTCACCTTTTTCTATAAAAATCAACTGAAGGTTTTGTAGATAAAGGATTAGTAAGTCTTTATATCTGTATAGACACATGCATACGACCAAGTAAGTAATCAACGTACACACTACATGTCTACCTAAAATCCGTTTAATTGAGTATGCTTGTAAATTAATTATTCAATGGTTCTGACCCTGCATTTGATCTCATAATGCACAGCCACATGTCCAGGGGAAGACGTATCGACCTCATTAAGACTCTATACATGGTTTCTTAATCGGCATTCGGTAATTTAAATTTTTATTTCGCTCCAGCTTAAGCTAATGTTTTCGGCGATGCTCATGTAAATTAGTTTTAAGTTAAAATTTAAATTAACGCAGTCATGTTGCTTCAGTTCATAAATGTAAGGTGCGATAAATATAATAATTATACAATTTATATTCATTTTGGTCTTGTAAATTATACACATTTATATGCTATCACAAGACTATCGTTTAGTTTGATATTAATTCTATAAAGAGTTGAAACTTCGTTTTTTTCCCAATACGCCGGTTGTCTTAATAAATCTCAATTGAAATAATGCACTAGAATTTTAAATTTTTAATGTGTGTTTTATTTCATTTTTATCGAATGAAGTCAGATTGTGATTTATATCCCGATATTGTGATGAAGTTTTCATTAGCGTAATAATATTACACCAGTCGATGGGACACTCCCAAACGGAGCAAGGGATTTAGTTTCACTACGGCTTGTACGCTGGTAATGAACTAAATTTAAGATAACTTTCACCAGATCGGTATCTAAATATTTAAAATGCGATAAAACATACTGTTAACGACTACCCTAATGTATTTTATTATCTACGGGCAACCGACAGACGCTAGCCGGGTTCGACCCGTTTCCACCTGATACAGATTAGAAAAATTACACATACATTTTCTTTTATGGCCTTTAAACATTTTTATTTCAAATTTAAATTAATTGAGCGCAAACAAGACGCGGTTAATGACTAAAATATATATACTCGTATATACCAATATATATACCAATGGAGCTGGGAAGTGCAGTTGATACTAGTTTTCATAAATTTTATTGCTTTTACCGATCATAAAGTTTTGATATTAATAAAAAAATAAATGAAACAGCTCTAATGTATATTTCAAATCGTTTGAATATTGCATGCAATTTAAGTGGAAAATTACAGCTGGGAGTTAATTAAAATACTAGATGTAGATTTATAATTTTGTTTAAATTTTATGTAGAATACTTGCATTAATTTTAATATTACGGTTTAATAACACGGTGTGAAATCGCCGTTTTTTGATTATTATTTATCCAATATAAACTGATAAGTAATTCCTCGCCCGCAGAGATACATGTATTTGAAGGCTTTCCGATGCAGTTAACAGCATCCCTAATGCGCGTATTAGACCGCTTGTCTTATTTTATTTACTAAAACTAAAATAATTACACTTGTAATGTTCGAACTAATGTTCTCCATGATATATTTATTGCTTTAACGCGGGCCCGTGAGCGAGTGGGGCTCAATGGAGATAATATTAAAATATATATTTTTTCGATAAATATTCATGAGTGATAGAGGCATTGCGATACATTACAAGGGCCATAAGTCAACGAAACGCCGGTCGGCCGCGCGCTGGCGCCGCCGCTCGTCGCGCGCGTCGCCTGCGCTCGCGCAGCTCGTGCCGCGTCTTCCGTATATCATTCACGGATATGTTCGGCCTTGTCTAGCGACATGTCCACGCAGTCAGACTTCATATTTTTATGGCTCTCATATACAGTTTTATTCGTTTACACTGTCTACACACAATTTAACTGTCATAACTATGGAAATATTGTTTTAGCGGTTCATTCCTTTCTTACCAACATTACAAAACAATGTACATGCCAGTACTTTTTATTGAAGGAAATAAATAGAATTTAAAATAAAAATATAAGATGTATTTCTGATAGATAGACTGACGTCTTCGTGAATAGTTTAGGCGTTCTAACTATAACTACCTATCTATATGATGCGTTAGTGACCTTCGAGTTCCGAGGGACTTTTGTTATAGAAACAAGCAGAAGGTCTAGGGATGGCATATTAAGGTAACGGTTTATTACGTTATGTTAGATTACAAAACATAGAGTTACAAATGTTTAATTTATTGAGATCCCAACCATATAACGAGGACATACGAGTACGCTTTCTCTGACATGAACGTTATTTTGTTTATTTTATTAGTTCACTTCAAATTATGCTCACTAAAGTCAACATAAAATATATTAATCATCAAGCCATACGACTTATTCATATTACTTCATCCTTTAGCCACGACTTTTTTTTTAATAAAAGTTATCGGTCAGCACCTATTTATTATTCTGTTAGCAGAATTTAGGTGCAATACAAATATGTGTCGGCGGCTATCTTTGTGGTTAATTTGTCGTATAAATGACATCGGCTACCGGAGTCAAAGGCATCCCACACGCCGCCACCGTCCGCCGCCGCTCGCGACCGGCACGCGCCCTCCGCCCACAACTCGAGTGTAGATCACTCTACGAAGAAATACACGAAAATTTTCAAGATTCAGGTGAATAATTCTCCTTTGATGTTTTTTTAAAATGTTCTTGGAAAGTCGTTAAAACAATTCCAATACATAGCAAAAAAAATAGTTTACTGATACATACTTGGAAATCCTAAAATATATATTTTTAAATAAAATATAGTGTCTCTATTATTATTTAATCCATTATTTAATTATTAAGCTTATTTAATCAAAGGCACAGTCCCAGAAATATCTAAAACCAAAGTCGCTATACTGAAAATGAGAGAATGAATACAACCCACTCATATCCTCGAGATATTTAAACGCCCGAAAACATAATTATACATCTCTTTAAAACTTCTTTAAAAACTTATTTACACCCTCATATCTGGGGAGCTTGGTGTAAATGGAATCCACACAACGCCGACGGCACGTGCCCGGCCCACGCGCAACCCATTTGTTCCGTTGCGTTCGCTACTGGAACTGTACAGTCAGAACATCCGATAACTAAATATCCAATCAATATTGGAAATTAATTGATACATTTTTTATCAGGTTATTTACAACTTCTATAAAAAACCACCACAGTAAAATGAATAACATGCAGAGAAGCACACTCGAAGCAATACCCTGCGTGCGACCGTTGCCATATAGATGCTTTGGTCGATTTTTGATTTTTATGCACTTTCACCAACATACATTACGTGTTGTGCTTAGATTTGATCGACTTGACGTCCCCAGTCGAATCGATACCAATCACTGAAGCTGCTGGAACATTCCCTTAACAATCACAGATTGCAATTTGGAAGGGGGAAGTATCATTTTTTATTACGAGCCCCACCAATATTTATTCGTTGCTAGCTGCTGCGGATTCCATGCCAGCCCCAGCTTGTGCTTTCAATAATGACCTTGACGTCGCAGCGTGTGCCATGAATTTTATCGCTGAAGTTTTAGTTTAGTAGAAATCAAGTACAAATAGAAACAAGTAGAAATCTATCGCTAAGGAAGATGATTGTTTAACACGAGAGTAGTTATTGCGATCGTTTTTTTTTTTTTCATTTTTGTTGTGATACGTTGTACATAATTAATGAAATTATGTCTCCAAATGCAGGATTGCAAGGTGGGGTAATTCATTTGCACACGTATACATATATTTCAAAAACTGATACACTTTCGAAAACTGCGAATATTGTTACATTTATAAATACTAATGAAAACTTAAAACTGCTGTTTAGGATGTTTTTTAAAGATATTTAAAGAAGATTAATGCTGGCGTGAATGATAAACGGTGGTATAAAAACCACGCTGCCGCCGGTTCACTTTTGCAGGCGGCGCCGCCGCGACTGCCCTGGGAATATGCGGTTCGGAGGGCATGTCTAATTTCAATCGGGAAGATGCTCTTAAGTATAAACTACCCTAGACATAAACTTCAGTGATTAATTAATTTAAACTTTGTAATTTATTCTTCGGATATTGTAAGGGTTGTGTGCTGCATTTTTCGGATTAAATATAAAGATCAAATGGGGTTGTTCATAAAACTACTCGCGCTTTTAATGAAGTTTGCTCGCCTCTCTAGCGTAACCCAAATGAATCAGCATGTACAATGAAACTGGTAAAAGTCATCGTTGTCTCTGACCGCCTTTGTGAATTAGCCTTTATTGTTCTTTTACAAAAATTGATTTATGTTATTGATCGTATTATTTTATCACTCTCATTGTTGCTATGACTGAATCGAGGGTATTGAATTTCACGTGTAATTCAATACACCTAGTATGAACATTAAACTTCATGATTTCCAACTGGGAATATAATGAGATTTTTATTCATACCAATGACTTTATATTGAATGATGTAAAGTCATTGACATTGTAACAATACTCTTTCGAGTATTGTCTCGAACTTCTGTTTACTAAATTGTTAAGAACCTCTACCGAGCGCTAACGTGATTGCATTGGCGGCCAGTATGTAAAAAAATAATTTTTTTAAAATTTATTTATAGAACTAGTTTAGTTGGATCCGCAAACAAGCACTTCTCAAGCCGTGAGATATACAATATTTAATAGAGGAGTATCTACAAGTATATGTTATACTGACACTGAAGGCTTTAGCAAGGCGCAGCAGGCACTTCCTTCCGGATCAAACGAAGATAGTAAATGGCTCTAAGTAGTTTGGAACGTTTGTTATATGCCGTAATTATCTAACCGCCACCTTATAAAAATCACGTTTTGATGTCCACAAAATTCAATGAAGGTAACTTATCTACATTATGGTTACAATAACGATATTAAATTTAAAGGAAATATTTGTCTCCTTGTGTTCTTAAATCGTAATAACAATAAAACTGTACGAATTTTAATTCGTTTTATTTAACCTATTGCATTGCATGTTGAATTTGCCATCTTAAAATATAATTACATTTATTATTTAAATTATTGCCAAAAGACATTCGCCATGGAGATGGAGTGGAGTCGAAAATTTACAACGTCCGAATTGTATAAAAATAATATGTAATACATTCCGTTCATAAATGATAAATCGGAGGAGATTGATTTAAAAAAATAATTAATTATACGTACGTAGCCATTGATACTTTCAGGACATAGTTGATTTAGTAATAAAAAAAAATGTTGCTCGTTGAATTACCCATTTTTTCAGCCATAGAAATTTTCACTTAGCTAAATTATGGTATAATTAATAATGAAAAAAATATTCTCCATAGTCGTCGTTGTCCTACGGCCATTAGGCGGGCCGAAAGTTGTTCCGTTAAGTCGGTTATGATAATTACGTGCATCTCCTTAATAAATATAAGTGCGGCCACAGTTCCCGGCTCTTATAAAAATGAATGTTTGACCCGTGCTTTTCGGCTCATGAATATTTAATATTTACAAATTATTAATCCAACACTTATCCCGCGTCGCCCTACAGTCACATTCCGGTATGATAGGCCGTGGCTGTAATATGCCGATATCAGTGCTGTCATACCGTTTGAAGGTTTTATGAAGATTAGAAAATAGAGTGTCTTCAACGGTCCGTTTGTACTGATGTTTTAACAAACCTCGCGCATGACGTTCCGATACATTACAAATCAGTTTAGTCTAAGAAAAACACGAGTATGCACATAAGACCGTAGTAAAACATAATCATACCTTATGACATAATCATTATATTCATAAGGTCTGCAACCTTATGAAGGAGCAAACTACTGCGATCACTCATATAAAATGACTAAAGATATAACTCAAGTTTATCCATTTTAAATATTTTTTTTATATATAATTTATGGAATCAAGCGTTACTTTAAGAATTTTTTGTCATTCAATCCAATAATTAAAAATACGTTACTTAGTTTTATCTTTAGCTAGATATGGGTTTGTAGGTATACTACTAAACTGATACTAAACTTGATACTCGTCCACGAGACTTCTACACGAGTGGCATCAATCAACTGCCCGTGAGGTGGCGAAAGTGAATATGGCGAATAGTGTGTATGAAGTGGCGAATATGGGTCAATATTTCGACTAACATAATAAATATTTTTATAACAAAAACAAATTTTCAGGTCCTCATATAAATGGGTCATTTCATAGGTCAACACCTAATAAAAATCAAAGTTGTAATGAAGCAATTTATTTTGTTTTCAATAGAATTTAAACTTCAGAGATTCAGCTAGAGATGAAAACTCTGGATTCTCATTCGTGAGCGCGTGACTTCAAATTGTCAGCCCGTACCACTTCAACCGGGAGGTTCAACAACGGATTTAAAAGAACTGTTACCTATTAGCTCGCTTTTGGGGGAAAATATCGAAAGATAACTCATATGCTACATACTTGAAAAAAAAATCGGGAGCATAATCAATCCATCCACTCTCGGCTAGCGTGGTGGATTATATATGGCTCACAATCCCCTCGTGATTACTAGAGGGGGCTGTGCTCTGCAGTGGGACGTCATAGACTGATATCATATATCGTATTTTAACTTGTTCGTAATTTGTTACATCGACTCGTCAGGTAACAGTATTTGTTTTTCGCATTTTTTCTATCTCTTTGACTTTACCAAACAAATTCAAAACATAATCGGTCAAAGTTCCTATCAAGCGTCAGTTTCTTCATTAGCATACCTACGAATATTTTTATAATGAACTCAGTCACGCGTACATAAAATTTGAATACCTAAGTAGCTACTGTATTAAAAATATTGATAACATGTATTTTGAGATGTTTTTAATTGCTACTAATAATTCAATCCTATGCATTTCAGATAAGTTAAGCTGGTCGGCTTTAAAGAGGAATGACTTAATTCTTATGGCTTCGTATAGCCATGAGTAAATCCGTGGCGATGTGTTTATGGCTGTGTCAGCACATGCGTCAGAAATTAATTAAGTATAGCCGACCATGGAACAGATATCAACATGTCTATTTGGCATGTTCTAACTGGTGCAAAGCCGATTTAATATAGTTTGTTTAGAATTTTAAGGTCTAATTGAAGACGCCAGTCTTCAATTTCAGACACAAACTTGATGCGACTCTGTTCTATTTCAACTGGAGCGAAGTTGGCGCGGCCCCTGTACATTATAGCACGGAACTAGGAACTAATTCATAATAATTATTACGTAAAACTGGGGCGTGATTTTCCGTGTCTCGTCTTCTAGTTAAAACCCGTGCTGGGGTCTATGTTTGCTCATGAACTGTTCAATACTTTTGACAAGAGATTACCCTTGTAACGCCTTGTTACCGCTCTAAGACGGCTGCCATAAAGGATATGAACAGTTACATGATAGACAATAATTTGGCTTATGCTGTAATAGATGTTAAAAGAATGGGCTCAATCGCATTATGTTAAAATCATTCATTGTGTCGACTCAAGTTGTAAGATAGTTGAGCCGCGGGCGGAACTTTTTTAGTTAGGATTAGTGTGCAGTGCTTATACTCGTATATTTTTAAGGTTGTACGAATTAACCATTTCAAGATTCCAGCATTTTTAGTTCAAATGTTAGGTTTAGACATGGGAATCTGATTCTACGGCACCATGTAACATCTATGTATTGTTTTCTATTTTGAGTGTTTAAAATAAAATAAAAAAGTTTAGATTTCCCATTAGCTTAGTTTAGGTTTAGGAAGAGCACGTCGGGAAATTTGTTTGAATACCATAATACTTAAATTATAATTTTAAGATTTTTATCTATTACGCGCATTTTGTTTTGTTTTACTCGATGTTTCACTTACCGCGGTCACGATCTCATTGAGCTGCTTATTTGACTTTTTTATTCTAGAACTGACTAAGTGACTAACTGACTGACTAATAAGAGTTAATTTGTAATAAGGGACAAAATCTTTGTGTTCGCCATTTACAATTTATTTCGATGAGACTTGCGTAACACATTATATTTATTTAATAAGCAGATGAAGAAGTATCTAAGGTCATAGACGGGGGCGGAGTGAAGGCGTAATGTAAACAATATATTGTTAGTCTCGTACGTATGAATAGCCCAACACTATTCCGGGCAAGGAAGTGCGACGTTCCGCGCCCAATCCGCCCTATCTCCGGCTATGACGGCCCGATTGTTCCACCGACTTAACATATCAATTATGTCGAACACAAAGCCAGATAAGAGGCTGAGCGACGTGAATAAAATAATTAACCGATTGGTGTTTGTATAATTCATCAAGTGGACGGACGTCGTGAGCGCCCGGCCACTTAGTGCCGCTTTATCAGATAACTCTCGTTACTATATCGCGTATAGTAGCTCACAATGGAGCTGTAAATGCACTTCGCCATTGTATGTAACTTTTGAGCACGTTTATCTGGTCACGCCGATACATTCAGAGTATTATGATAGTCGCCACGGGCAGATACTGTCGCTGACTGTCCATACGACGGTAGCCCCACTGTCAAATGTCTTTTGTCCGTCGAGAATTGATGGTCTTAAAATAGAATAAGCCATCTAAGTAATGGTGGACGGAAATGGTCACAATCATTGGGCGACAAGTGATATGTGACAGTAACTTGAGAGGCAATTAAAGCGACATGGAGTCGATTAATACGAGTTTGCAAGGTACATTCCAAGTATTAAGGCGTCGGAATCTTTTGGCTACACCGAAAACGATTACTTTATATAACAAGGCTTTAGCCAATTTTGTAATATATTTGCTTACAATCTGTTCAATTGCCACAAATGATCTTTTTCTCCATAAATTACAAAGGGAGTAATTTAGAGTCTATAATTATTCAAATTTATGGGAATGGAAACTCTTGCGTTGATGGTAAATTACAATTATTTAATGCGTCCCCTGGGTATCTATACATATTAAGAGCGGTGCGCCGATCAGAAAGACAGCAACAACGTTATTAATAAAACACACAGAGTGACCCGTGACCAGGCGCGGCAGGGTGTGCGGGCTGGGGAGAGGGGCAGTGTCCCCGCGGCGTTGCAGCGGTACTAGCGCCATCATTTATGTCCAGTGACGGAAATTAAAGAGAAAGGAATAAAAATGTCCCGGCTAATGACGGGCGCGGACCTCTCGCGGCGAATGTGTAATAATTCGCCTCGGGGACACGGAGCGCGCCCGGGCCGCCTAAATAATTTTAATTACATGTTATTGATATATTCTCTCCCGGAGCGGTCGGATCTGTCGATAACGCGGCGCAATTAGGCGGTGAACTTTGACTTTACGATTTGTTGTGGGAACGGCGAAATTGGATCCCCGAGGCGTGAGGCAATCGCGCCGCCGCACTACTTCCGAACATGAAATGAATATTGATGTTTTATACCATTCATATTTTCTCATCATTATTGATATTTAATGGAAAAAAGCATGTTATTTTTATATGAAATCATTCCAGGAAGTATATCTATACGCGATCCCAGGTAATTATATACGAGTATTTTTGCCACTTGTATTCGTTATCAGGCGGAAATGAAAGGTGATTATATGCTTTTCCCCATTTCTAGCTCATTTATGGATAACATAACATATAACAGGTAAGTATGTAATCTGATTCTTATTGACAATTTTATTGAAATTGAGTAGATATTAAATTATTGAAATATTCATGAACGTAGGTACCATTTACAATTTGCGCGACAAGCTTGTTGAGAACAAATAATTCAATATAAACTTATTTTATTCGTTTTAGTACATGGCTTGCATAAAAGCTTGTTTTTTAACGTTTTTTTAAAAAACAGGCTTTTATGCATTTTTTTTATATTATTTTATTTACACCTTTTTAGTTAGAAATATTTCTCAATCTATTCATTTCAAGTAGAAAGAAAGTCATTAATTACATCATTACGGTAGAAAGTCATGTTTTGTTTTGCAAAGTTTCATGTGCATGCTACTAACCGTTGAGGAGTGCCCTCATGAGGAAACAATCCTGGCTGCAGCATCAGTTCATGGTGTAAATCATGTTTAGCTATCAAAATTGAACCTACATGCAAAGTTACGTATCTCTGCTACTAATCGTTGAGGAGTGCCCTTATGAGGAGACAATCCTGGCTGCAGCATCAGTTCATGGTGAACATCATGTTTAGCTATCAAAATTAAACGTATATGCAAAGTTTCGTGTCCATGTTACTAACCGTTGAGGAGTAGGTACTCTCGTGAGGACATAATCCTGGCCGCAGCATCAGGTTATTTCTATCATTTTAGTGTATTGTCATCAGAACTGAACACGCATGCAAAATTTTAAAGTCGTAAATTTAGAGCAAGTGGTTCAAATTTGGCTTGCAAGATGTGTCCCAAACACTAAGTAACAGGTGAAGTTAATAAAAGCTTGTAAAAAGGGAAACGGTTAGCCGCTACCGAAAACAGAAGCAACAATTTCTATGACTTAGTTTTTATTGGTAACATAAAGGTATGTTACATATAAGTATAAGGTACATTACATATGTAATGGTACATATAAGAGTATGTTGTCAATTTAGCAGGAGAATATTTTAAGTTTTCCTTTACCGTTAACAAGTCACTGTCAAAGCTATAGAAATAGAAGTATATACTTAGATACCTAAGTACATAATCTTAATATTAACGGGGAGGCTCGCTGTCGTATAATAATCGTGATTCGCCCAGCACGACTCTTTTAAGTTATTACGCGAAAGATTGAAAGAAAATTAGCTGTCTCGGTATAAGGCCGTAAAAATCCACTTCATAGTGGTACCTTGCGCAATGACGCGATTAAAAGGTTGCTGCACCAAGCAGCGGGGAGACCCAACCTTAAGTTTATGTATAGCCTTTCCAAACAAGATCCAATAAGCGACATATTGTTTAATACGCTACATTCGTCTCACAAAAGACTACCATAAAGTGTACTCCATTTCCCACTTTGTCCTATTCCCCCAAAGTACGTACGAAGTACTTGTTTCGGTAGTGAGTGACATATGCCAGAGCCCATTCCCATCCTATCCTATCCCTCCCCATTTTTCTGACCCTTTCTCCAAATCCAATTATATATGTACTTTAAAACATACGTATCGCATCCGGGGGTGTGCCAACGTTTGTCATTCTGATCTGATGTTGCCATGTACCGCGGATATTCACGAGCGACAGTATATCCACTTACCATCTGGTGGACTGTATGCACATCTGCCACCTTCATTCCATGAAAAAATCGTGCAACTATTTCCTCTAGCTAATCATAGGGAAATATGAAGCCACGTCAGCTCCGGTATTGTCGGTCATTACTCGCGCGTCGGGTGGCCGCCAGTACCGATGAAAAGTGTTTTGTCGCCAGCTGCGGCCATGAATATTTACAAGTCCTGCGAGTACACGCCCCATCCCGGGTGAGGACGCTGAATTCCAAATTAAAGGTGACATTCACAGCATCATTCATATTTTATTCTCCTGTGTGGGAATATGCATATACCTATATATATATGTGTGTGTGTGTGTGTGTGTGTGTGTGTGTGTGTGTAATAATATTCTAATGTCTACTTCTTATCTAATCTAAACATATTATTATTCAAGTTGTGTCAGACTAGAGAGGACGGAGAATATTAACCTATAAAGATTGTGACATGTGACTTCAATGATTTCTTTTGTACTAGTTTCCCTATTGGGCTAAGTCGCATTCGACTGGTCAAAGAAGACGTTCACAGCACTATTTATACTGTTTATTCTCTCGTGTGTCAAATTACTTGTGTGTGTCTTCGCCCGCGTGTCTTCACATGAACACGTTCCTAATATTCTAATTTTTAATTGAAGGATACTTGCCTAACAGTATTTATCAATAAGTTTCTTTCCTGTGCGAAATATTTTACGTATATCTCCTCAACCCTTTCCCGATGCAGGTGAATTCTAAACGAAATGGAATATATATATTACTACCTATATACCTTACTTAATTTAAGCCAGCTTTATTTATCGAAACATTTATACCGGTCTAGTTATTACAAGCAGTTCTGCCCTAGCGCAAAGCTTTCCATGTTACTTATTTTCGTGACTTCCAGGGCTGGTAATTACCTCTTATAACTACAGAATGGCTGAACAGTGATATAGCGTGATATGAAATAGCGTCCCACCTTCAATGTAATGTAATGCTGTCAGTTTGGTTAACCTACAACAGGGACCAATACTATGTCTACTATGATAGACTAGATGCTTGATTTAGATGAGGTGGTTTTGTACCTTTTTATCAATTGCAGTGAATGTTGTTATATTTTTTATCTTAAAATATCTTAAAAGGCGACTAAGAAATAACAAAGCAACTACCACAAGCCCTGAGGAACTACACCACCTCTGAAATGGTGGACCAACCCGCTTGGCCAGCGTGGCCTTTGAAACCTATGCATCCCTCACGCTCAAGAATATGTGCTCGAGGAGGCCCCCAAGTCCAGCAATGGATACTGAAAGGGCTGGTTGCATTGCATTACTATTATACACGTAGCTCTCAACTACCGATTAGTCAATAGGAATTATGACAAATTGGATAGACATACTTTTCTGTCTTTACCTACAATTCCTCATAACACGTCTCTTTCTGGAGCAGGTGAATTCTAAACGAAATGGAATATTCTTAGCTTTATTAACCATTGATACCGGTCTATTTACCAAATATTTATATACCTTCTGTTATTATTTATAATATAATGTGTTATGTATGTAATCTATAAAAGAGTTTTAACTAAGTGAAATAGAATATTAACGTAATAATAATCGATGGTAAGTTACAGTCGCTCAAAATGTGATGGATTCTATATGAAAGTTCATCACACCGTGTTCATTATGGAACGTAATAACGACAGAGATGACTATATCATTCTTTTTGCTACGAGTACGTCTCCATTATAAAACGGGTATTTAAAATATATTGAAATTATCACGTGTTGCACTAAATTAATACTTTAAACAGGTATGTTATAGTCCAAGATCCCATGGCATGATTTCTACGTCCTACTGTTATTTAATCAAAATACAATTTTTATAGATAATTATTAATAGAGGAGTACGGTTCTGCCGGGTTGTCTATCAAAATATGGCCGCAAGTAATTTTAATTAAATATTTTTTTTCGAACAATTTCGTTCACTTGTTTTGAAGATAAAATATAATCCATTTCAAAGAGAGATAAGTAAAGAACTTAAAAAGTTTGGGTTGCTGTTTCTCACTTGGCCGCAACCCTTTGTCAACCGGGTGTAAACAGGTATAACTTCGTTAAATTTATCTTAATAAATTATATATCAAATTAAAGTTATTTTTTATAATTAAAATTTAAAGTTATTTTTACTTATGTAAAAGTGCCCGCAAATAGGGGTTGCCAACTGTTAAAGATACATAAGAGCGAGAGAGAGTTAGCGCACCACACTGTTTATCAGACATGGTCGCAGTGTGCCAGTTATCCGCGCGTCGTTTTAAAACTATTACATATGCGTCAATAGATAAGGTGCTCAACTTAAGGCGCAAGCAGTAGGGTCGACTTAAAAATATTGATAATTAATTAAAAAAATATTTTACTTCAAAAAAATCATAATTAATAATTAAAAATCCGCTGCAGAGTTGCTGGTGGTGTCAGGGGCCAGCTTAGCTCACTTGGTTTCATTTTCCGGAGACACGGTGTCATCGGGACAGTTTCTCTTGCCACTTGCAGCCGCTGGGGATGCTGCGGACGTTGAGGCTTGCATCCCGGCTTCACACCATTCCTCTTGGATCGGCTTTTGCTTTCTGGATCGTCGGCTCCTTGGTATTTTCCCGGGGTATTTCCATTTCCTTTTGCATCCCCACGGCATCGGAGGCTGTGTCTGAGGCCTGCACCGAGTCATTCTGGGTAGCCCCTGAGCTCCTCGGAGGCGGTCCACCGGCAGCCGTCGAGGGATCGCTGCAGCACCAAGTTTAGTTTTTGTAATGTATTTTTTTATATGTTTACGTTTGCCGCTGCAACCGTACGGTTGCGCTTGCTGTGTTGTACTATTTTCCACTCTGATTTGGTTACTGATTGTGGTATTGATTCCTGTAGATTTGAGAGATCTTGAGCACCCGCACCTTTGGTCTGTCCCAACACGTTCATATCCGCAGCCACTTTGGTGTCGTCCATTTCTTTTGTTTTATTTTGATGTTTACTCATGTGTGTTTTGTGTGGTTCTCTCTCTATTTCTATTAATTGCTGAAAGTTAATGATTTTCTTCCTACTGACGTTCCACCCGCCAAGGAGCCCGCAATAGAGATGTCCCGGCACAAACTGCCAGGGAGCACCAGCATTGAGAGGATTGAGAAATGAGAGGATTGGAGTAGGATGGAAGGATGAGAGAGAGACATGGGAAAATAGGGATAGAAAACCGCAGCTTGGCACTACCCAGAAGGCCCGCGTAGGGTTGGTCTCGGCCTCGGCGCAGAAGAGCACACTTAAATTAAATGGAATTAAATTAATTAATATTTCCAGGGGTTTCGCCTTTTTGTCACTGTATTTTACCCGCGGAATCGTTAATTTTAAACAATTTATCCTAACAACTTAAACAAATCTTTGGCTCGTCTCATCCAACCACCACCAGCGAATTTTCCGCACTTCGCGATACATGGTCTCCAGTCGAGGACTCGTTTACCCCATCGGCTGTCGGTCCTGTGACAAATATGGCACCCATACCTACTTATAATAAATTACTATTGCCCAGTATCTCCCTGTACTAAAGTATATTTTACGATAAACATATAAATACAGCAGAAAAAATCATAAGAAAATCGGCTCTTTAGATTAAATTTTTAGCTCGATAAATTAGGCATATATTGTTCTTTATGTAATCTTCAATTATTATTACTCCTGAAAACAATATCGTGGAAATAAAAATAGTATTTTGTGGAACGTGTAATGGAAATGCGTATACAACGGCATTTGCTAGCCGAGTGTCCAATCAAAACGTTATTTGTCATGCATCCGAGTCATTGTAAAGCGTTTGGCGGTGGCATGCACAGAATTAAAGCCACATCGGCTTCTGAATGTCGATTTAATTGCGAGATAAGTCGAGCGCTCTCGCAACACCATTCAAAGATAATGGCTTAAGATGTTATGTAGCTTATTTGAGATGCGAGATTACGTTATTCAATACTATATACAATCTTTTGTGTAATGTCTAAGTGGAAATCAAATGTTTGATCTGTATTGCTAATGATATGCGCTAGTAAGGAGAGCGCAGTTAAGAGTATCTTGGTATATCTGAGACAGTTGTTTGCAATAAGCAATGCACACGAGTGATAAATTTAAATGGTAACCCAGCGGTGCTCGAGTGGGCGCCTAAACACTACAAGGGCTCATAAACCCGGCAGGTATGGTAATGTCGGAGGCACACTATCCCACTCACTATATTATTCCCATCAAGTTGAGCTGACAGTCAGTACAAGCTGCCTGAAAGCGGCTCGGTGAGGAGTTGCCACAACTTGCACATGCTTTTGATAAATAGTTGAGTTATAAATGTCACCATTATAATAATTTATTGAACTTGATTCTGTTTAGTAATCTTTCCTTTAAATTTTATTATATAAGGAAAGATTGCTCACTTTATACGGGAACCGGAAAGTTGTGTAGTGAACTACCAACTGAGGTTTTCCACTCAGCTACTACATGGGGTTGTTCAAGAGAATAGGACAGGATAAATAGTTGTGAATAGGATCCTGTCATAAGCCTTATCAAAATCCACAAAGAGTGTGTGGAGACTTTGAGCAAGTTCCGAATTAAATGTTCACAATAATTAATTAAAAGTAAACACCTTGTTTGGCGTGTGAGAGACGACTGGCGATTAGACTGTGGTCACTGGTCAATGACGCCATATCGCAGATTTCAGGCAACGTAAAACACCAGTATCTGTGTCAGCGCTGTGTCCCTAAATAATAATCATAATTTAGGCCTTTTGCGGTTACTTGTTACGCCTGGGGTGTACTGAGTGTAGATATAATATCTAATGTACATAGAGTACAGTGATTTGAATTTGAATTTTCAACTTAGAATTTATACCTGTAGTAGGTATTGCATTAATGAGTAAAAATACAATTTCATGACTAATATAAATAACATTTTCAGAGTTACAAATTACACCAATGTCAACACAGTTGTTCATGACGTCATAAACTTTGATTACAATAACATTCGCATTGCGATTTAAATTCTCGCTCGGGGCCGACGTTGATGCCTGACAAATGAGTGTCCAGGAGACATATCAAGTCGACAGGCTGGCGTGTTTCGTCACGGATCTGCTGATATTTCAACAGGCCTGTAAACGTGTTTACACATAGGCGGTTTGGCTGCGCAAATAGGATTTTGCAGTGTAGTTAAACATAATGTGTAAGAATTAAGCGGTACTCCCTCTCTGTCTCTTTTGAAAATAGTGGCAGACAAACTCTCATCAGTGAAACATTATTTTATATAGATAGATTTTTTAAATTTCAAAGTTTAAGTAAATAAACTTTTATCGGAAAAAGAAGGACCCGGTGGTGAGTGTATACTATCGTTAATTAACGTTTACGATACACGCCAGTATCAGTTGGGAATGACAAACGTTTGCATATCGCTAGATGCACTTCTTACCTTTAGAAGTAGATTTGAAAATTATACTGTCAAGAATTGAGAAAAGGGAGCATAAATAGATGAGTGGTTTCCCATTCCATTACAATCCAGATCCAGAATGGGAAATAGAGAATAAACGAATAGAGAGTATAACTACAAGATGGGGTAAGACAGGATTGGAAGGGATGGAGATAGAGATTGGGGAATAGAGTATAATGGAACTTCCCAGAGAGACTTCCTTTATCCAATTATACTACGTATTCAATGGGAAAGGGGATGGAGGTCTGTCCAGTCAATTAGTCAACTGTTATCAAGTTACATTGACAACCATACCATACCGACAGTCTGTGTCTCTGTCTTCAGTCAGACTGCTGAATATAGACCTCTTGCAAGGACCGACACAACACACCGTCTTCTGCTCTTCTCATCCAGCCATTATCGCTGACTTTCTTCAGGTCGTTAGTCCACCGAGCCGGAGGTTTTTTGGTACGTGATATTCATTCGGGGACTCGTCTTTCCCTCCGGTATCGGTCCTGTGGTATACATGTCAACATGGAGGTGTAAAGTGTTGATAAATTAACTGCTTGACTTAGCTACGATGCTAAGTCGTCAATAAAAATCTAGTGATTTGCATATAAAACAATTAATAAACAAATGTGTACGCTACTGGTCGTTCTGCCAAATTGCGTCAATGTGTAATCGCGCTATTCGCGTCGAGAGCGCGGACGGATAAATCACGCGAGTGGGCGGCCCGGACTCGGGGCACTGGCTCCACTAAATAACTGCTACCGTTTACCTGACTCTGATCATCTAATACTTGATTTAATATTGCTCCCAGCGGAACGAAAGTACGAAGAACGAACCGACAACGAACAGTTGGGCTGGACAGTTTTTGCATTTCGATCAATTGATCTAATTTAGTAGTGCCAGCAAATGTATACAGGTTGTATCACTTGTAACCAAACCTTTTCTGAAGGTTGAAACCATGGATTCCATCCGCGTTTCTGAGTTCACTGGTATGAATAATTTACGAACCACTAAAAAAAATACCAAAGATAAAGCTGAGAAATGTATGTATTTTTTACGAAAAAAAAACGTAACTTTATACTCAGATGTCGATGAACTCAGAATCATGAATAGAATCCACGGTTTCAGGCTTCAAGAAAGGTTTGGTTACACTCTGAATTAGAATATATAAAAGAATTCAAAGATCATCTACTGTCGCTTTGTGGAGCATGGTAGTTCTTGGTATAAACAAACAAACATTTTTGTCGTGATATCATGAAAATCATATGGGATATATAGGAAAACGTGAAATGTAATCAAATAAATGTTTGGAAATAAAACCACTGTAGCTCTGAATTCAAATGTTTCAGATTAAAATAAATCTGGAACATCTGGGCCAGTGCGGATTGGTAGATCAATCCGCACTGGCCCCACATGGTGGTTTGCCGTCCGAAATCAGTGATTTTACTAGGGGAGGCCTGTACCCTGCAGTGGGATTTTAAAAAAGCTGAGAAATAAATAGAGGAAAAAGAATTGAAAGAAATAATAATGTTAAACCATGAAGTTGTGATCAGTTCTGTAGCGGATAGCTTTAGCAAATAATAGAAATAGGTAGTATAGAATAGAGATACGAACGAAATACGAGAGCTTTCGAGACTTTCGCTGATCAAGTGTAATAGAAAAAATGACACATGAATGTCGCTTATCTACATGTTTCTTCTCTCTAACAATACGTGGAAACATCTACACATGCACTATAAATAGTAAATTAGTTTAATAATGTTTTTATAATACGCAATCAGACAGGAGCCATTTATTGCGAATATGATAATTGCCGCAGTCGTATTCCGTCACAGCACTAAAACGAGCGAATCCAGACGGTATAAATCAAAATTTTACGCCTTCAGAATCTAGTCGTGTTTGTTCAACAGCCATGAGAAAACTTTTTGACTGCAATAATTGTAATTATTATTAATAATAATATTAATACTAGATTTATATCTTTTTGGGTGTTCCAGCTGTGTGGGACTTTTATTTATTGACCAATAATTATTTATTTTAATTTCTTAAGTAATTAAATTTTATTTTCTCTTTGGTATTATCCATAGCTTCGTTACGTAAGTTTAATAACAAATTTACTTTTGATTCGTCTATGACACGGCAAGTTTTTAAATTATAAAGTGGAATAATTTATATGCAAGCGAATACTTCAATAGAAGGTGGAAAAAGGTTAGGCAAGTCGGCAAAAGAAACATTAAATAAGTTGTATTATGCCAGTAATTTATTGCTCGGTTGATTGCAATAATGATGTGCTTGGGGTTTCATTTAATGTTAATGTTAAGAAAAGCGGTTTTGTTTACCACTTATAATAATATGTAATTATCACAATGTGAATTAACAAGTAACTGCTTGGTAATATAAGTTAATAGTTTCACTATATACAGTTGTTGGTGAATGAAAGATGAGATTATAATGGCAAATTAGATATACGACTAGATAACTTAATACGAAAGATACAGTACTTAGTTAAAACTGTAGCAACTATTAACGTAACTAATATCTGCTAATAAAACCACTTTAAAGCGTGTTTACGGTCCTTATCGTATCGTAAGGATAAATAAGTTTAAATTGTAGCACGGTTTATATATAATACACTTGCGTTTAAGTAGACATAATTAAGTCATCATATAATATAATCGCATCAATCTTTATAACCTTTTTTAAAATTTCCAGTTCTTTTAGGTACAATGTACCTACCTGCTAGTAGCATTTCATAGACGTACCGTTATTAGTATGCAAATTTATTTATAGAGAACATTATATATTAAAGTTATTCATAGACGCTTTCCGATTGATAGTTAATTTTAGTAAAACTTTGATACATTTCATGTATTTGAATTTGTATATTTTATTCGTATCATCATTTATATTTGTAGTAAATAGATATAGCAATATTTACATAACTTTAGTAGTTTCGTTATCAAGCCAACTTAGGTTTACAACGTGAGACTGTGCTTTTACTGGGCAATCCAACTATAAACTATAGAGTCTGGCTTTTAAATATATTGTATAATAGCTATCTTTACTTCTTAAATACATACTTATTACGTATTATTTATATTTCCGACGTTTATTAAGAGATTTTTCTCTTTAGGAAATTATTCAACACTGTTTCCAGGAATTCGAGTTAGGAATTATTCCAATAATTCTTGACGATTTGACTCTTATAGAAATGGACCCCGATCTAAGACTACAAACGAACAATAACTAAGTAAAACGCGACATTCTATTTCCTTCCTGTCATTATTGTGTAGCGGACTATTGTTGTAGATGAAGCGTACATTGGTAGTGTGTTGTGTTCGGCATGTAGCATCGGTTGGCGTGCGCAGGCGCAGCGCTCACTATAAATCAGGGGCGCCGGCGCACGCCGCTCGCCGATTAATCGCAGAGCAACTCTACACAAATCAAAATGTAAATGGATATAGTATGTTAAGTGCGCCGAGTCTAGTAATAATGATGTTAGCATTAGGCATATTAATTGAGTGGATAGGCGCTATCTCTCCGCGACGGTGCTCTGAGCACGCTACTTCTCTCCGCGCGATTTCGAAACGACAACTATTCCCTCTTGTAGCTATTGAGAATCTATATTGTTCTGTTGGCTAATTGCTATTAAATAGCAAACAAAATACAGAAGTGTCTTTATCAAAACAAAATAGTATTAACATAAAAGAATTTATTGCATGTTGCATTTACATAAAAAGTGTATATGCCTTAATTATAAGTACAATATTAATGACACGAAGATGAAACAAAAGTTAAACAAGCTAACGACTAACATTGAGCCGATTTCAAAGGATCCCGCTCCCTAAATACGGCATTAAACAGCGTTGTTGTACCGCGGAATCATTAAGGTACGAAAGCTCATTGAAATGAAGAACCGGATCCCTAATGAAGGCCGCAAAATCAAATCGGCATCGATTTCAGTCGATGCAACGTTTATATGCATTTAGAGTCGACGGGGGACAGGCGGAGGGCACCGGTACCACGTAAAAATAAGGGACAGTAATGGATCTTCATAAGAGAACAATATTTTGATTAATTCAAAAATTCATCCCACAACAGCTTGGTCCCATAGGACGATTTACAGATACTAAAAATAAATATGATTTATTGTTTATTAACTCGGTCCACTTCTTGTTTGTAAATTGTTTTGGTAAGTACTCTCGAGACGAAAATTAGTTATAATAATTTGGTAAAAAGTTAAATTAAATAGTAATAAGTTAATATTAATAAAGTTAATTAAATTAAATGTGAGACCAATTCTCGATTTGTGGCAGATGTTAACGGCGACAGTAAGGGTAGATAATACTATGGTTATCCATACCTGATTCTCACTGCCATGTCTGGCATTGAAGAAAAGAGAAAGGAATTGGGATGCTCAATTAATTACTGCCTAAAATCATAACACGGAATTTACGGAAGAGAGACAATCTTTAATAGTACTCGTATAATGGGTACTTCTAATTACTTGTTTCTGTTTTATAAAGAAAAACAGAGTTATTAAGCACTATTAAAGATAAATAGGCGTCCTCGTAATTGACGGCAACGAACATAAGCGTAACTTAATTAAATTTCTAGCAATAATTAGCAATACGTTTATATTACACTATTGTATAATTTGTGATTTCCTTTAGTTTCTTTGTCTGGCGCATCTGTGTTTGTGTGTATGGGTGTGTGTCAGATTTTAGAACATTCTCTACTGCTTATTACCGATACTGGGTTGCGCTTATGTTGCCTCAGTCGTCGAATTTATACCGAGCCTCTAACGAACCGTCAATTGTACCAGCTTACACTTAATTGAATAATTCCCTGCCGCTTTGTGGTACATGAACTTTTGACATTTTCCTCATTTAGTAAGTAATCTCTTGAAAGATTTCTTTAAACACAGGTATATAAAGCGCATCATTTAACAATTCAAAAAAATCTACTTATTACAGGGGTCGCAAATATCACGAAGATAATGAATATTTATATGTAAATGGGGTAAACCACGGGGCAAACGGGTATATTTATATATATATATATATATATATATATATACTCGTATATATATATATATATATATATATATATATATAAATATACTCGTGTATATATATATATATATATATATATATATATATATATATATATGGGGCAAATTCATTTAATTTTTTAACAAAATAATGTGAATATTGGCAGAAAAATAATTCAAGTCTAATTCTACTTAAATTAAAGTCGAATATGAGCCAAATCGTTTCATAGCTCCAAAATTACGACTGTAAACTTTTCGAAAAATCATTCATTGCTCAGGGCTCTATAACTTTTGTATAAACATTTTTTTTCTAAAACGTAAGGAAGATCGTCAAATCTTTCTTCAAAATTTACGGCTAAATTTAATTTACGACCATTGGCATGTCTCGGAGCTTTTTTTATCTCACGAACTACTAATTCTATTGGATGTGGTTTTTCATAATCCATTGACTTTCACCCAAAGCTTTTTAATGAAATTCAAACTCATATTTGAATGTACGATGAAATGAAATATACGAACATATGTACCTACCTCTATATTTAAACATATTTTTATGTATATTTGTAAGTAACTATTACAAATGTTCTAAAATGTAGGTGATGTAATATCATACAATTTTATAATCGACATACAACTTAATAATCGTCTACATAGAACACCTGGTAATAAAACGAGTAACAAATATGTAATGTACATAGAGGCATGGGAGAATACTTTGATACAAATTACGTCCATGAACGTAATGAAAGGGTATTGTAAACAACTCTATTATTGACATAATTAGTTTGCAGAGCGACGTGTATTTTTTCAGTGATTAAATATTAAGTAAGTGCAGAACCGTTTATCTTTATGTCCATTATAAATTTTGTAATGTTACCATAAAGGTTGTTATTTGTAATTGCACTATTGCCTTCAATCTATACTAAAGCTCTCTTTTTGTTTACGTTCTACAGTTCGTAATTAGTTTAATGACCAAACTATTTATAGGTTCGCCAAAGATTATTTTTGATTAACATATTTAAGAAATCCTGTTTAAAAAATAAGATAAATATATCTTTGGTTATTGGAAAGGAATAAGCAGTTATTTAAATGTTGCCTTCGTCAGTTTAATGAAGCAGTTGACCTCAGACCGCATGCACACGGACAATATTAATGACAACAAAAGAAAGCGATATGCCTAATAGTAACAAGTATTGGTCTATCAGGGGACATGCGCCGCCGCCACCAGCGGTCGGCTCCGATGGCCAGTGATTAAACTAATCGCGTCGATAACTCACCCACCCGTGTGTACACACCGTATAATTTCAGCGATTTTTATACCGACCATGGGTGGCTGAGCACACCTATTGACTCTTGACGTCTTTATTTACATATCATAAAGGTTCATTGACATTGATATTCATCAAATAAATAAAATGAAAAGACTCGTAAAATACGCACAACTCAAATGTTTAAATGTGTTTGCTTAGATGTTAATCAAACATGGCTTTATTAGAAGATTTTATCGAAAACGTATAATTATATTAAGTGTTAATTAGAGGCAGGGGGTACGGTGGGGAATTAGTGGGTATGTGAGTTTAAATGAGTCGTCAATCATCGCGGCTATTGCACGGTAAACATTCAGTAAGCACGCAACCTCTCCCGACGCACGGGGAAATATTATTGACTTATTAAAGAACAATTAACGCACAGATGGTAACTTAGGTACGAAAATAATAAAACTACCTGGTTCATGCGTATGAAGACAGAAGTTTTAGAGAGTTAATATTAAATTTCAATTTTAATTTAACTTTTTTGCTACTTTAATGAGAAATGGGACCTAATTTTTCGGTTATAGTTTTAAAGATATTGAGACTATTGAATTAAGATGCATAACATTTTTTTATTTCTTTATCTTAATAATTAAGTCTCAGAGTGTGTTTTTGTATAAACATAATTTTGAAACAACGAAAATTTAAGGTATATAATCTTGAGTCAAATAACGGTCAGATAACGTCACATTTCCGTTATTTCGTTATTGTTTTGTAACAGATGTTTTATCTAATGTAATGGTCACATAGTTATTATTTTTACGTTTGGTAACTACTATGTTGACTCTAAAAATACTCATTCACGAGACATTGTGCCACGAGGCTGACTATAATGGTATTTGGCATATAAAGTAAAATGTAACAAATCGAGAATCGAGTTGCGCTTGGAAACATTTATTTATTTAAACTTCATTGCACATGTAATTGTATAAATGGCGGACTTAATGCCATATGACATTTTCTACCATAAATATGGTATATGTGTTGGTTAGTAGCAATAGCATATTGCTGCCGCTTCTAATTATACTTTTATATTGCAACTTTTATTTGTACTTGTCTAATGGTTTTCTTGTTGTCTGTCGATGTTTTACTCTTCTTCGAAGTCCGTTCAAAACATATTTATTAATCTGTGGTAGACGCATGGTGTTCGTTCCAACAATGTTGTAGATGCGGGCAAGGTGTAGGCAGATAAGGTTGCCGCTGGATATACATCGCCATGTACGGTTAATTGATCACTTAATTATTTTGCGTGTCCCCTTAAAAGTCTCCAATTAAATTCTACTATTATTTTAATAGATAATTAAGAAATGCTCGTTTAATTAATCGCAGGCAACTTTTTAGAATTGAAATGTAATTTATTTTATTCAAATGAGGCATGTCCGTAAAGTGGATTTGGTTGCATGTTATTATTATTTTTGTGCTTTATTGGGGTTTTGGAGTTCATTAGCTAAGGGCACGTAGAGAGATTATTCAAATGAAGAGTTAAGGCTTGTTTAGACGGAGCGAGTCTCAAATTTATTAGAGATTTGAATATGGGAGGCGTTTCTCCTATATTGTAACAGGTTTATATCAAATAAGATTCTCGTTATTTTGAGATGAAAAAAGTTGTAAATTTTGTCTGCGCGAATCGTCACTGTTTTTTTTACCGGAAAAACACATCCGTCAACTCTTATATTTGAAAGGTTTTTATTGAAAAGAACAGCAAAAAAATATGAAATGAAATTATTTATAGAAATTAAAATTTTAATGTCTAAACAGGCCTTAAATAACTGAAGTTACATTACGCACAGCAGACATTTTTTTTAACAAACAATTTGATTGATCAGCATCCTGGTTACCTTGGTACATACATTGTGCCCTGATATTTGATAATGCAGATTAGGTAACAGTTAACACTAATAAGCTAATAAGATTTTAAATAAACAGTAATATCTAGTTTCTTAACAAGAATAATTCGTTAACTGTTTAGTTCGTTTAGTGCTTATGGAAGGGGACAATCTATTGACCACTCACTCTAATATGGACGTCAGACTAATATCTGAGCCTTTACTCATTATTTATTAATTTTGGTTAAGATTTTTTGATTCTTTTACGAGTAATGATACAGTAAACAATATTAATATTGAGTTCTTATCAAGAAACATGCTTTAACAGATGTTAACAGATTTTAAAGATAAACATACAAATTGAAATCAATGCCCGTTTCATTTTCATTGTGTACTTTTAATTATTCATCTTGATTTTTCTTCTGTGTGAGTAAGTATCGTTGTAAAAAAAATATACATATATAGATTAAAAAACATTTCAATAAAATAAAACCCTTGCTTATTAAATTTCAATTCAATATTTTGTGTCTGTAATAGATTGTCACGAAAATAATGTTACAAGTAAACTTGTAACATTATTTTCGTACATTATACATTAAGTTTATAATAACTTAAAACGAAAATTTATAAATATTTTATATTTTCTACTTGACTGTACTTTCCATTCACTTTACATCATTTATGTAACCTATTCTTTATTATTATTTATTTTTGGTACTTATTTTCTGAATTATTGGTACTTACAATATTTACTATAACTACAAAGGCAGACTTATTTCTACAAGGAATATGTCCCATAAAAAGAATAATGTTAGTTTTTTCTTAACATTTCAGAAAAATCTCAATAATATCTGCAAAAAATCACCAACAATAAGGTCCCTTTTCTCAATTCATGTCAACAGCCAAATCAATCAATCGACAGATGAAATGTGTCTGCACTCTGCCCTAGATGATAGTTTTGCGAGGCCAAGTGTACTTGGCCATTGATTTATATCTGACCGTTGCGAAGGACACGGAGGGCTGATGGTATCGGTAGATTTTGTCGCCAGGAAATGATCGCGAGTCGCTCGCAGTGATTTTATTGTACCCAGCGCCTGCGCGACCATGTTCTATCGCCGATGCGATGCGCCCGCGCCGGCCTCAACTTAGAAACGCGATATTTTAGCGACAGCAGACATGATTAATTTATGGCTTCGAAACAATATTCTTGAACAGAAAGCCGAGTTAAATCCGATATAATGTGAAGATAAGATGATTTATAGGTCAGATATGCGGACATATCTATTATTATTCCTCGTGGGTTTGATGTCTTCTTTTTGTGTATTTCGCGCTGAAATTAAATCTGAGAAGGCTTATAGTAAATTTGCTGTAAATCTTCATTCTGAATGTAATCTGGTTTTACTTTTGTCAAACATAGTGATATCTCTTAGTTTGTACGTTTGGATTGAGGGCCATACCTGGCAATCGATAAACGAATAATATAACGATTTAGCAAAAGAGGTGAAAAAAATGTAGAAGCAATTCTAAAATGTGTAAAAGGAAATTAAAGACATTATAACGATTAGAAAGGTGGATCTCAATTGTATTGGAAATTTACCGAGATCTCAGCAACGACATTAAATGGAAGTCTGGAACCGGAACAGATTTTTAGTACAAATTTGGTCCAAACTTTTTACCTAAAGTGCAGGAAACACAACTGTTACACAAAAAAAAATACATAAAAAGAAACCAATTGTAACTCACATTCTCTTACTTACTGCCTGTGGTTACATTAAAATGTAATATTCTTTGTTAATCGAATATAGCATTTAATTAAAAAAAAAAAAAATTCATCTCTATTTTTGTTCTATTTCCGTTCTGGAAGTTGGTATTAAGGTCATGATTTGGTTAATTTTTAATTTCTGACTTTTCTTGTAATACCACAAAGCTTTTAAAAAACGTAAATGTAAAAAGGTCACTTACCTAATATGCTCATAAAAAGTGTAAAAGTTAGATATACTACCCAATATGCTTATAAAAAGTGTAAATAAATTACCTAATATGCTTGTAAAAAGTGTAAACGTTAGATACATTACCCAATATGCTTGTAAAATGTGTAAACGTTAGATACATTAACTAATATGCTTGTAAAAAGTGTAAACGTTAGATACATTACCTAATATGCTTGTAAAAAGTATAAACTTTAGATACATTACCTAATATGCTTGTAAAAAGTGTAAACGTTAGATACATTACCTAATATGCTTGCAAAAAGTGTAAACTGCAGATACATTACCTAATATGCTTGTAAAAAGTGTAAACGTTAGATACATTACCTAATATGCTTGTAAAAAGTATAAACTTTAAATACATTACCTAATATGCTTGTAAAAAGTGTAAACGTTAGATACATTACCCAATATGCTTGTAAAAAGTGTAAACTTGAGATACATTACCTAATGTGCTTGTAAAATGTGTAAACTTTTGATACATTACCTAATATGCTTACCTAATATACCTAATACATTACTTAACGTTACTTCGATAGTTCTATTATGCGCATGTGTCTTAGTGATATTTTTTTTCTAATTTTTTTTATATAAGAGGTGACAGACGAGCGCGTGACCCACGAGATGGTAGTGGCCCCATGGACATAAGCAACAACTTGATATGGTTATCCATCTAGAATTTAAGTATCTTTAATGTTACTTGTATTCTGTTTATTCTCTTTAATGTAAAAATAGAAAATGAAAAATAAAAATAAATAATAACTATTCTTTACTAACGCTATATTATTAAAAATTATATTATTAAATTTATTGAAGGTAGTATTTGGTAAGTCGGCGGACGCCCTATGCCTGCGTCATATCACCAAGGCACTTGTTAACTAATACTTGGAAAATTATTTTATGTTGCATTTTTATTATACTTCATGTAGATATTTCGAAGTCAGATAACAGTTGACTGCTATATTTATAAACTTAAACTTAACTTTAACTTGAAGTAACTTAAAAATAATTTGTCTAAATCATTGATCTCCGGGTTTTTTTGTAGACAGTAATTCGCAGGATCGATAACCGATGGGAGAGATGAGTCCTCGAATAAGTATCGGGAAACGTAGCGAGGGAAGCTCTCCGACCAGCTGAACTGACCACTTGAAGAAAGTTACCGATAAAAGCTGGATGAGTACGGTAGAAAACGGTGAGTGGTGGCGGTCTAATGACCGCTCTCTTAATGGAGAGGCCTATATCCAACTGTGGAGAGACACAAGCTGATGGTATGGGTACGATAATTTAAAAAAAACAGTGAGCTTCGTGTACATATTTTTAGAATGTTTTCGAGTTATTATTATTTTTATGTCTGACATTAATGAAGTTTTATTTCAGTTGGCGTGAGACGCCTACTGCAAATTCTTTAGTAAATTTAACGAGTTTTCTTAGGCCTAGATAGAAGTTTAATGTTCACCCACTCCTAAATGGTTCTAATTTAGTACTAGAGCACTGTACTCGTAAGTAGTATATGAGCATATCATTACTTATAAAAGTTATAATAATAGCTAGGTAATAAATAACCTAGATATACTTTATATAAACCCCACATCGTTATTACATTAATTAGGATGAAATTCTTAACATATAAGATAAATATGGGCGATCTTTGATGTCAGAGAGCAATGCTGAAGTTTCTAAACTAAGAAGCTATTTCTTATCTAATAAGCATTACCTAACAGGAAAATAAAAACATAAAAATTATGGACTAAAACTAATTTCAAATTTTCAAAGAATGTATGACACAAAATAAGACCGAAACGGTAGGCGTCAATAAATACAAATACTTTATTTACCAAAAATCCTTATATACTAGGTACACAGAATTGCTATTGGGCCCTGCACTAGGATACATAGGGTGACTAGGTAAATCTTGAGATACTCAAATTTCAGAAAGAGAACGCTTTTGAGTTTTTACCGTTTTTAAAACATCAATTTATTTGAAATTCGAATTCCGCAAGCCAATTTAGTTTAAACGAAAAATATAAAAATATTGTATTCGCGTTTTTATTGCATTTTGCGTGCTTTTCTATGCAACAATGGAATTCGAACGAGAACACTTTCGTGCAATGATGTTATACGATTTTAAAGTTGGTTTAAATGAAAGTGAGTGGAAAGATAGATTAGTATTAGCTTTGGGGGACCTCGTACCGTCCCGTGTAACAATTTTTAGATGGTATCCTCATTGAAAAATGATCAGCTAAGTGGCCGTCCAGCGAGTTTTGCAACGAATGAAAACATCGAGGCGGTAAAGAAAATGTAGCACGATGACCCAAAAACTACTAACAAACAGATAGAGGAGACTCTTAAGATTTCATCGCCGGTCATTTATGAAATTTTACATCAACGCCATCAAGTCCAGAAGCTTTGTTCGCGCTGGGTTCTTCATTCACTTACTGCTGAACAAAAACAAGCTCGCGTGACATGGTGCAGGGAAATAATTGTTTACAATATTCCGTCCTTCTCCATTTTCGAAAATACTTTATTATTCGAATTAAAAAACTGTTAATGCCTAATAGTACAGTGAAGTGTGTTTACCAAATATATTGGATGTGTTAAATCAAAAACGTCCTAAAACAGGTTTGAGAGGGCTTTTCTTGCATCATATCATGACAATGCATCATCTCACAAAGCAAAACTAAGCCAAGAGTTTTTGAAGGCCACAGAGATTCAAGAATTGAGCCACCCTCCTTATAGTTTTGATTTAGCTCCATGCGACTTTTTTTTTCTTTCCAAAAGTGAAGCTTGAAATGCTCCAAAAGTGGCATTCTTTTCGACAGCCCTGAGGATGCTCGGAATGCTTTTATAGCAGCTGTTGAAGACCTAGCTAAAGAAAAGTATCGCCAGTGCTTTAAATATTGGTTTAGACGAATGAATCGTTCTATAAAGACTAATGGAGAGTATTGTGAGAAGTTGTATTAAAAAATTGTGTTGTAATTCAAATATTTTGTTGTATCTCAAAATTTACCTAGTCACCCAAGTAATCTGTATCGCGGGCGCCTATTGGAAAGGAGTTTTTCCTATTTCACCGTCACCAGCTCATTTATACATTTATACATTACTGTCAATTATAATGCAAAACTACCTAATGCCGTCGTCTTACCTTAACCAGCCCTTTTATCATACACTGCTGGATATGGGCTTCCTCATGCACTTTGTTTTCTGCATGGGAGATGTACACTTGTATATACAAGTATCCTTAAAGGCTATCCTTAAAACGGCATGCTGGCGAAGCGGGTTGGTGAGTCCACTCTTTTAGTTCTTCAGCGCTTGCGGTAGCAGCTTTGTTATCCCTCAGTAGTCTTTTGCAACACCTACGGGAAGAGATGTGGTGGAGCTATTCTAAAGCCTGCCCACAGCGGCCTCATGCACCGGCCGGCCCATGTCCAGCAGTAGCAGCAATAGTGTAGATGACCTTTAGTAGATGACAGTTTAAAATCGAAACCGCGTCAATTTAAAATTTAAAATTCCTCCAATATTACTTGTAACCTCTCCGCCGGGTCAACCCGATCGAGCATCCCATTAATTTTTGTTTAATTTGTAATTTTCCCAGTAATTAAGACCGCGTCGTCTGTTTCATGCAAATGAACCTATTCTCGATCATTAGTCCGTACACGTTCTACTAACGCTACTTTTACTTTACTTTTCGTTAATTAATCCCGCGATCTAACACTATAGCGGGCGAGGGCTTAATTATTATTCACACGCAACCAGCGTTCAAATAAAACGCATTAAAAATAAGAACGAGGAATTAAGGTAAGGCGCGAACCAGACAACAGTTGATGTAGACTTTATACCTGAGTGGTGACTATCCGAGTAACATACACAGACGACTTGACTTTACGATTTAGTCTGTTAAGATACCAAATAATGTTGATAATCGCTTCATTATTAATGCTTCTATGAAAAATCGTGTCTTAGTGATAGCTGCGAGACAGTTATAGACTATATGGAGTGTAAACCAATTTCTTTTAAAAAAAACTTAAAGTGTTCACTTAATATCTCTGAAATGTGTCTACATTACAGGAGTTATTTTAAAGAGTGAATGTTATACACGCGGTCGTTTTTAGCAATAAAATTGGTAAATAAAAACTATTGTTGATTCGTCTGTTCACAACATCAAGGCGATTTATGTAATGATGATGATAAGTAGTTACTACTTTTGTGGTAGTGATGTAGGTATTAGTAGCGTTTCTTTAGGCCATTCTAGTTTTGGCGACAAGCGACTTCACTTGAATTGCGGCGACCAGTGACGCTGCCGCGCGCCGCGTCGCGTAGTCACGTCAACACTTTTAAGTGACCCCATACAACTCCATTCGAGGTATTGGTTGCCCGGTGTCACATCGCCGCGACTAACGACACCGCATACCCGACGTCTATCAGATACTAGCCCTTGATGAAGTATTTTTGCTGCAATATTACAAGTTATCGCGTTTGGGATATTTTCTTGTTTTGCTCAGAATTTCGTATGATATCTAATTGTGTTGACTAGCATTCGGTCCCAAAATCCGAAGCGCGCGTCCGCCACCCGCCGCCTCGACATTATCAATAAAAGTTTCCAACTCAATTTATCTTATCGTACGGTAGTATCGTGAGTAGTTTCCACTATGAACGACGTGCCGATATCTTCCAATTTCTAATCTGAATGATCCTCCTTGTTAATTAGATCTCGCATGGAGAGTTGAGTTTTATCAACAACTTAATAAGGTCGATTGTTGTTTGAGGGTAGCGTGAAATTTATTTTTAATTTAATAACTTAATACATCGATAGGTATAGGAAGGCAATGGTGCGCACGCTATCGGACCACCGATAACCGCGTCCGAGCTGTCCGTGCGCACCCAATCAAAGTACTTCATTAAAATCTTATCGACGCTAGATAAATCACCTAACGACCGCGATCGATTATTTGGATAATTAATGGTGGTTTCTTAAATATGTTGAATTCTTGTTCCCGAGGCGCAGGTTTCAACGGATGCAGTGCAGGTAGTGTGATTATACCGCGAAGATTTTCTAGATAAATCTGTAGCAAGGTGTCGGACAATTATTTACCTAAGACTACTGCTCTAAATAAGTCAAGAATGCAATCGAAAGAAGTAAATAAACAACCACCGATGTATATCTTAACTACATAGATTCTAATTAGTAACTAGACTACTAGCACCTCTACCAGTGCTACTTGCACAATAGTACCTGCCTACCACACAACAGTTAGTTCACTAAAATAATTTAGTTATGTCCATGGAATATTCAGGAAAAGCAAAGGATACTCTGAAGATTCAATTGATAATTGCCTTTTACCCCACGGAAACTACGTAGATGCTTCTCGTCAAGTTGTCTATACCTATTGATGGTGTAAATCTTATTTCAAATAAGGGCCAATCAATGATTACGTCCTCGTGATTTTGCAAATGTATCGGTATTCACAATTTCATCTTCGTGTTGGCATTACTCGTAAAGCATTGTTCATATAACTGTACTTGTATCAGCCTTTAATATCCCCAATACGCACTGGGCCCGCGTGGTGTATTACGGCCCGAAACCCCCCAGTTATTCATACAATCATAAACTATTAAATTTTCGTTCTTAGGAACATGTTTATACATGATATGGCGATTTTAAATTTCTTTTCCTTACTCTAACTGAATCAACAGGATTTATTCTACAACGTTATATTTGCGATTGACGTTAACTAACCGCTTATTGAACAAATTGATTTATGAGCTTTATATTTTATATATATTTTAGGAGTTTATATTTGTGCGATCGTTCGATTGATCGATAGTGTTACGTGGGCAAACATTTTATTTATTTTATTTTATTATATATGGAACACAAGCAGCCACAATAAATTACATAATATGACATCATAAAAAACCCTAGGGCAAGGACAGAATAGTGTTCACAAATTATTTGTCAGAAACACACTCTTAAACTATGCAATACAAAGAGAAAGAGATGTTGAGAATCGTTGATTCAATTAATTTTGTACAACATAATTTTATATTTGCCTAAAGTTAAATTAAATAAGTCTAGTTTACTATATTTAGAGTTCTAAGATTCACAAGCTAGTGGAACAAAAGTATTGTTGAATAATTTGTTTTGTAAATAGGAATGGTGAAGAGATCATTTCGAATGCCATGATTGGGACAACGGGACATTATTGTTCTCTAATAAATATGCACTGTCGACATTGTGATTTCATATTTTATATAAATACAATTTGGCTACGATTTTTTTTGCGCACATATAAATTATGTATAGGGTTTCCAGAAGGATATGATCTAAAGCGATAATTAAGATGCTTCTGAAACTTTTTCTGCACTCTCTCGATTCTCGATTTGGTGTATGTATGTACGATTTGGTGTAAAGGGTTCCAAACAACCGTTGCATATTCTAACTGAGGTCTGACAAACGAGTTGTAAAGTAAAAGTAGAGTGGAGCTTTTTTAAAGACCTTATAGACTTTTTAAAGACATAAAATAAATCTTAACATCTTAAATGCTATACCGAGGGCAAATTGAATGTGGTGGTTAAATAATAGGTTTTCATCCAACAGGATTCCCGGGTCTGATTGCGTGTAATAAAGGTATTTGTGGGTAATGTGAGTAGTTGATGAAATTGGTCGCAGCTCCCATCATGGACTACCCGCCTCTTCTGTCGGCTTGTGACCAGGGCTCGTGTAACCCGTGCGCCGGCGCCGAAACGTCGAGTAGGAATAAAAGGTAAAGAAATACGCGTTCAGACCCGATTTAGAACATAAAATGTGTTAGAATATAAAAACGCGAAAGTTTAAAAAGTTATATGGGCAAACATGGCAGGAGGTTCAGTTTTGTAAAGATATTATAGTATAAAATATAAAGATAGTAAAGATAATCACTGAACGAACGAAGAGTAACGAACGAAAGTTTTTAATGAATGAATAAGAGGTTTATTTGTTACTAGCTTCTAATCGCGGCTACGCTCGCGTGGATTAAGCAGCTCTAAAACACATTTTTAACACCCGTAAAAGCACCGACATGATGGATTTCACGAATGAAAATCTATCCAGTGGTTTTTGAGTAATTCTATTAAAAGCATTTTTTTTTATTTCCTTCTATAACTCAATTTCCTTGTGTCATATCAATATTACACATACTAGTTTTTCTTCTGGATACTTAGCTATGTCATCACTAATCATCGCTGAAAACCCGATCAAAATTCGTTCAGTAGTTCAAAATTCGAAACAGACATACAGACAAAATTTAAAAAACGACTGTTTCGAATGTTGTCGCTTTTAAAGAGACCTACATACTTTGTTCTTAAATTAAGTCATTATACAGACTAAACTCTTTTACTGTTTCATTATATGTATAGATAAAACGACACACACGACTTTTAAACATTTATGTAAGGTCAATGAATAGCAAAAAGACCAACAGCTCGATGGTCCGACGACTTCGCCCGAGTAGCAGGAACAATTGGATAAGAGCGGCTCAACACGGTGCTCTGTGACGTAAGAGAGATAGGCCTCTTCTGTCTTACGCTCTCGCCAACTTTTTGCAAGGTCGGCCGTGCGCCCGCATACCCCCTGGTGTTGCAGGTGTCCATGGGCGGCGGTAACACTTACCATCACGTGAGACCGCTTGCTCGTCCGCCCTCTTCTCTATAAAAAAAAAAAAACTGCTGAGTATGGACACAGCACTGAGCGAAGGCGTGCTGAAGGTGTAATACAATGGTAGACCTTTTTATAGAAAAAAGGTGATAGACGACAAGGCAGTCCACCTTATTATAAGTAGATGCGACCCATGACATTCGCGATGCATAACATATGTGCGAAACATGTCAACGAGGGGATATCCTGATCCCATTACAACTCACAATTCTTTTTTAAATGGACAGTCAAGAATACCTATAATGATATAAAGAGAAATTTTTATTCCATTTTACTCCAAACTCTCTTACTTTACTCTCTAATTACTCTTTAATTTTACTCTCTAGGGTTGGGATGAGAATGGGCTCTGGCACATCTCACTATCGAAACCACCAAATCATATACGTAAATTACGAGGGCGGGATGATAAGTACCTGGCCTAGGAAAGAAATACTCAGTTTAACGTAACGAAGTGGTTTTTATTTTTCGACATAGTCTCCTTTAAGCTCTACGCACTTGGTCCATCTTCGCTCCAAAGCAGTTATGCCCTCCATAAAATGCGTTTCTTCAAGGCCGGCAAAATACTCCTCTACAGCAGTTATAACGGCATCATTCGTCTCAAATTTCTGTCCGCCTAAAAAAGTTTTGAGCTTAGGGAACAGGTGGAAGTCCGATGGTGCTAGGTCAGGCGAATAAGGTGGATGGGGCAACAATTCGTAGTGAAATTCGTTGATTTTTGCCATTGCCTTAACGCATGTTTGAACCCTTGCGTTGTCTTGGTGAAAGATTATTTTTTTTCGAGTCAAACCTGGTCTTTTTTGCTGAATACATTCCTGTAACTTGTGTAACAGATCAGCGTAGTAGTCGCCGGTAATAGTTTGACCCTTCGCAAGGTAATCTGTCATCAAAATTCCCTTCGCATTCCAAAATACAGATGCCATCACTTTCCCTGCCGATTTCACAGCTTTGGCTTTCTTTGGAGCCGAACACCCAGTTTCTGTCCACTGCTTTGATTGAATTTTAGATTCTGGTGTTTAGTGGTGGACCCACGTTTCATCTCTTGTTACAAATCTTCGCAAAAAATCTACTTTATTACTCTTAAAACGATTCAAACAGTGTTGGGAGTCTTGCATACGAATTCGTTTTTGATCGAGATTAAGCAAGCGCGGCACCCAACGGGCGGATAGCTTTTTCATATGAAATTCTTCACTCAGGATGTGATGTACCCGTTCTTTCAAGATGCTTACACTGTCAGCTATTTCGGATAATTTCAATCTTCAATCGTCCAAGACCATCTCATGGACTTTGGAGATCATTTCTGGGGTGGTGACGCTTTTTGGACGTCCGGATCGGGATTCATCTTGGACGCTTGTACGGCCGCGCTTAAATTCGGTAACCCAGTTCTTGACTGTGGCATATGAAAGAGCACTTTCACCTAAAACATTTTTTAACTCGTCAAAAATTGTTGATCCCTTTAAACCCTTCATATGAAGAAACTTTATCACTGCTCTTTGTTCAATTTTATCCATTTTGTGAAAAATTCATCACAAGATCTTCTAAAATGTCAGATTATTAAAAAGTATAGGATCCGTCGATTTCAAATTTAGAATACGATTAGCTAGAAATCTCTTTTGTAAAATGAGATATTTTTTTAAATATATGTTCTTTTTAAATAGATATATGGCCAGATACTTATCATCCCGCCTACGTAGATGAATAGGATAGGAATGGGAAATATGGTACATTTTACGGTAGTCTTCTTTGACTGATCGTGAACTACGAGTACTACACAATGTTATATAATGTCGCGTCTGTTTTCTTGTTCTTCAATAGGTGCGTAAGGTCGCGTGCGGGAAGTCCAGAGCGGCTGCTGAGATTCACATCGGGGCCGCAGTGAACGCTATCCGGCGACTATCGCCGGCGCCCGCGCCACCCCATTAATCTACATCAGCACGCGCTCTCACAGATTAATGAACCAGATAAACCATTAAATACGACTACAGATGTCCGCTCCTCTAACAGCACCCGAATAAACTGTATACGCGTCTCACAGACAATAATTGATGAATTAAACGGATTCGACGCTATTATGAATGTTAATGATAACGGTGGATAGCCCGATACCGCCGATACGGACTCGATAATTAGAATGAATGGTCTGAGAGTTTTTGAAATTGATTCCGCCTTGGGTGGAATTCACGTTAAGCAGGCGATGATGGGTGGTAAATGCGTCGTTGGTCATTACAGTGACAGTGACGCTTCGGTCGCAACTTGTCACGTGTTTCTTCAGCCGGAGACTGATGCTACGACTAAATTAACATTAGTAAACATTTGTTGACAACTACTTTCTAAATTTGAAATCTGATTTTGTTAGCGTCTACCCCTCATTTGCATGTTATACACTTATTTATTCAAACTTAACGTGATATATCAAAGATGTACTGATTGTATCTTAAAATATGTTGGAAATAAGCATAATATTAGGTACTCGAGCAACGTGAAATGATGTTCGTTAATTATTTTTGGATCTGATAAAGCGACTCCTAGTGGTTGCGGAACAAAATTAGCGGGTTGTATGACAGGAGATTGTTATCAATACGACGTGTGACATATTATTAATGGTCCTATTTTCATATAAAATTTAACTATTCAAGGCCCGGAACGTGCATTTTTATCGAAATGCTCAATGATACCGATGATTGTGATGCTGAATGATTATAGGTGGAAATTTTGTGATTTCGATAAGCATTCTAAATATATTTTTTTTGTTTATCTTTTTGTAGAATAAAAGGCTCAAAGTACTTGAGTACTTTCAAGTCAATTCAGGCGGACTGTTTGCTAGTCCGCCACTAGCAAACAGTCCGCCTGAATAGTGCGTATCAGACAAAATGACAAAAAAATTGCCACGTTCGCAGATCCGTTGCATATTTTTGAGTATTTAAGAATTAGAATTTAACAAACGGATTGGAATTGATAGGGAACAGGGAATGTGTTTATTCAATAGCTTCCCCCTTCTCGTGTCCTGCATTCTATTAGAAATGAGACGGAAAAACAGTATGGTAAGGACGAACAGTATTTAAGGTCGAAAGCGCATTCGCGTACTCTGTACTATGGTACTATGGACGGGGAGGTAGTCTGCCTAGTTTACTATAAAAAAATTGGTTGGATACGATACTATTAACCTCTGGTGTTAATTTTAAAAATAATTATGCATTTTTCACATTTTTTGCATATGCACAATTTTACATTTTATTTTTCAATTGTCTATTTGATTTTCTATTGTAACAAATCATGTTTGAGATTTCATGCATTTTGGTGTAAGTTGTAACATATAGCAACAATACTTAACTTCCACTTCCACGTAGTATTCATAATTTAAAAGTTGATTTATAATCCTAATGTTAACCAATAGTGTAAATTCGAAAGTTGGTTTGTTTATTTGTTATCTAATAACTCTGAAAAAATCTACGAATACAAACATAGTTAAATGATAATATAAACAAGCATGATGCAGTCAGATCCCTATGTTTTGCCAAATTGTGTATAAATATTGAGATAATAGTGGCATATAACGCCATTAACTTTCAACGATGATTATATAATTGTCATTAAAAGCATAATAAGTGTGGGGTACGGGACGTTTTTTTATCTCGCTTAAGTTACAACCAACAATAATAGTGAGAACCGTGAAAAGTATTTTTATATCAACTAGTCTGTACAAGGGAAATATATAAGCTACAGTTGCCCTTTCCAGCAGATGGGCCTCCATTGATACGCTATGCGAGTGACCCTAATTGTTTCAATTGGAAAACGACCCGCTGCCAGCTTTTACACATCGACGGGAATTGTTAATTGATTTTTAAAGATGTTCAATTAATATTATTTAGGGCATTGCCCCACACAATCGGTGAGATATATTATTTTTGAAGACTGTACAGGTCGATCGTCAATATGTCAAATGGTCGACAGTTCAGTTAAATATGAATATGCTTTTGAATCAGAGACCAAACTCATTGGTCAGAATTTTTTGTAGGTCTCGTAGTTGGAACAATAATCACAGCATTTAAAGTATAAGTACAGCTTCAATAACAACGGATGGCTCAAAATAACCGTAACTTTCATAGAAGTTCTTCAAAGAGGTAAATTGGGAATGGGCTAGGAAAACTTTTATCTTCTTTAGCCTTTGTACAATTTCCACTCCTGTACGGATACTTTTGTTATTACCCAACGACCTAGTTAAGGTCGAAGGCACGTATCTACTTTATATATTACAATAATTTGAAGCCATTAAAAAAAAACTAACTAACAATAATAATTGTTATGTAAACGGGTTACTCACGATTTATTATTTATTTATTACAGCCGATATTTCGGCTCAGTTACATGAACCGTGGCCGCGGTGAGACTGCAGATGCTGGTGAAGGTGTGGTGTTACTATTGACAGACAAATCTGTCTACCCTCCGTCGTGTTCTTTTTGATTCACCTACCCACATTGAATTTGTTTTTGTTGATTAAGTTCCTTGCACACTATACTAACAATATCACCCCACAAACGCGAATTTGAAAACGCATCTACTTTTCGGGGTTTGCAAAGTTTAATCACTGGGTCTCATGTACGTGCCAACTTGATTGATTGAAGTTCTCTCGGACCAAACGCGGTATGTAATGGCGATCAGTTGAAATTACTTTTGGTGTGTGTAAATATCGGTTATAATAAGTAAATAATAAATCGTGAGTAACCCGTTTACTTAACAATTATTATTGTTCAACCACGAGAACAAAAGTTTAAAATCTTAACTAATTAACAAGCCAAACGCACCGAGAAGGATTTGTCAAAAATAATTTTTATTGTAATATAAATTATTAACGCGATTAAACTGCTTTAACTGACTTCGGCGATCTTTCAACTCTCCTAACATCAACATCATCATGTATCAAATGCACGACAATCGAAACCATAAAGTCTTCTTAGACATTGTCATTGTCAGTGTCATTACTTGCCTGGTGTAGACTTCCATCGACTCTCTATACTTATATTCCTATTTCGGGCAGTTAAGCAACAGGAAAGTTTAAATCCTAAAGCAAAAGACAACTTCAGCGACTGAATAAAGTATTCGCAGGCCATTTCGGTACAAAAAGTCTTCTTTAACGTACAAAAATTCTTCTTTAACATACAAAAGTCTACGATATTATCTAATGACAACAGTGCAGATAACTAAGAGGGGCTAACAGTGCTTAGAGGGGGAGAGTGCACGCTGCAATCCAACAGCCGCTGGGCGTGCTCTACTGGCCACGTTACCCCTCTCTCACAGAAGACTACCTTGAAATGTACTGCATTTCCCACTTTATCGTATTTCCCCAATGTATGTACGTGTTTCGGTAGTGAGTGAGATGTGCCAGAGCCCATTCCCATCCTATCTCTCCCCATTTTCCCAACCCTTTCTCCAAATATATTCCTATATCTCCAAAGGTAGGCAGCGCATCCGGGGGCGTGCCAACGTTTGTAATTTTGTATTAATGTTGGCATGTATCGCGGATGTCTATGGGCGACAGTATCCACTCACCATCAGGTGGACTGTATGCTCGTCTGCCGCCTTCGTACATAAAAAAGAAACTAAGAAGGAAGTCTATGATATACTCACTATTCAAATGTGACGGTTTGTTGAGGTGCAGAATGAAAAATATAAAACTAAAATAATGTCACAATTCTCTGAGTTTGATCCTAGTGTGAGCAAAGACCCTGTTTC
Organism: Sesia apiformis; assembly: GCA_914767545.1. NCBI lineage: Eukaryota > Metazoa > Arthropoda > Insecta > Lepidoptera > Sesiidae > Sesia > Sesia apiformis. The sequence continues at coordinate 9,215,965 of OU611958.1, forward strand.
AGCGGTCTAGAGACACATACAAAGACAAACACACCACCCAGACCGAACAAACATTTGAATCGAACCCGAGACAGCTTTGCATTGTGGTCGTCATTGTGTGCTTTGATAGGTCGTCAATGAATGTGAAAAAGTAAGGAATGAATGTCGTCAATGAATGAATGAGTGCTCTAGGAAATTTTTCGGTTACACCGGAGGACTATACTCGTATATAACACACTAGATAGACTACATAGAAGTATGATTGTCAGATGTCCTGAAGTGTGTGAATATAATATTTTAGTGCCTCTGTGGTCACCAATTTGCTTGTAACAATGTTGCTGTTGCTTTTAACCAAAAGTTTCTGAGTAACTTAGAAAAGTCCTTACGGTAGGCATAAGACTATCTTTTTAAGAAGGGTAAGTGTATTTTAGTCTTACGGTGTGCAAGGAAATCGATCGATAAGGCTTATTGTGCAAGTAATTAAGGCGGTTGTCACACGGTAGGCCGTTAATCTTGGAGATCGCTATCGAAGATGATCGCGTGTTGGCCCTCACCCCGAGCGAACTATACCGCACTGTACCATCGCTATCCATTGCCACCAGGCTCGCTGCAATGAACAATAAGCGACCGTATGTGATCTTACTAAAATATCCAATGCACGTACACACTTTCTTACAATATCATATCTTACATACACGTTAATGGGTTTCTCTTGTTATTTTATTTTCGACAATAACTCAAAAATGATTAATGTTATGACTTGAATAAAATATTGTAATATTCTCCATGCAGAGTCTGAATAAGTAAATTACACGTTTTAGTTTCGCATAAAATCGGAGTATTTGCGAGCGGAGGTGACATCATTTTAGATTTAACATACTCCCTACAATGGTATCAGCGGCATAAAGTTAATCCCTGGTACTTACCAATAATGAATGCCCGCGGATGTTTGACCTCACAATCCGTAATCATACAGCAATGAATGGCATTAGATACTATGGTGGTACTGCAAACAGTGCATGTGCAAATGGTATCTTAGTGCAGTCCTCTTAAACCGCCTGTATTTACTTTTCAACCGCATTCACAGATAAAAGTGTCATAATATTTATACCATAACTTAGATTTCTTATGGCCACTGTCATAAAGTTAAGCGTGTTTCCCAGACTTGATAATATTGGTCGAGTTTAGAGCGTGCGCACAGGAAATAAGACTTTAAATCGGGAAATATAAGTGTTTGTGATGTACGGAGCTTATTCAGAGCAGAGCAAAGCGTCGCCGTCACTCGATAATGTTTCTAGTTAGTTCGCAATAAATATGAGAGTCGGAGTGTTGGGGACACGTCGGTGATGTTCGCTTGGTGACGGTGTGGACTATATAATTTTATTACCAATATATTGTCATTAAGTCGATACTGATCTTGTTATACGCACAATGAAAGTACACGGCCCTCGACGCCGGTGCCCATGCTTGATACAATTTACATTCAAATGACATTCGCTTACGGTCTGAGGAAATTTCTCACTCATCGGATTTTCAGGTAAGCTTGAGTTAGTGATGTCAAATGTTCGATCTTTCCACGCCATGTATCATGGGATATAATTCTGTCATCATGTTAGGTTTATCTTGTAATTTAAGTACATAGTCTTCTTGTGCGAGTAAACAAAATTAGAAAAAACTATACTGCTTCAAAAAATTATGTTAGTTTATTCTTTTCGAAGCTATCTCTATATCGCATTTATAATTCGCTCTTACTTGCAGTGGAAAACGCTTTGAATAAAACAATACAACGAAGATAGTGGTGTAATTATCGATATGTCACATAAATACACAACCAGTCACAACACAGTGACATGTGCATTGATCAGTTAATCTGTGAGAATTGTGCTGATTGGTCTAGTTGTTTCGAGCCTGGTGTCATTCAAGATTACCGTGGCCTCATACGACACACCTCGCCTCCCAGCTCGCTTCTTCTCACGGGTATTTAAACCAGAACTGGCAACTATACAAATAAAAAATCACCTTGTGTACAGTTCACGTCGGGCTGTTTACCGGTCACATAAACTGACCGTATTTACTGTAGCCACTCATCCACCATTTAACATTGAGCTACTTTGGGAACGTCTAAATTAGTGAAGTGAGAAAAGCTAACGCTCGTAACCGTTTTCGATCGGCGGTAAATCGACACGATACAATCTATTTTTGTTGGTCGTTGACTCCCATCAGTTATTGTGTGTAGATCTTCAACGGTGTTCCGTAAAGGGAAACTTGTATCATAAGATCCTAATTTCGTCAACTCCTAATACGTTTTTATTTGTCAACTGTTAGCTAAATGGTTACTTTCTACAGTCGCTTTTTTAAAGCTAGCAGCACATTATATTTTACACAATTGAATAAAAACTGACGAAACGTAAAGTAACATATTATTAGTACCGGTTCAACAAAATGTGGGCTGAAGCATACGATGTCATAATCGATGGCAAAGTTGTTACAATTTTATGTACATAATGATATCTCTAAACTTTCAATTCGAAAACAAATCAGTCATGTGTACTCGGCTTATGCAAGTTTCTTTCTATTTATAGGATATAACAAGGATATGTAACAGTGCGTATAGTTAGAAAAGAGGTTTGGTAAAATATGTATATAATGAACTGGTTCAATTTATTAAATTCAACGGAAACAAGAAGGCCAGAAGATTTAATTATAACGTCATAAGCTCATGGGAGGGCGTTAGAAATCGATCACGATAGAAATTTCCCACCGAACGTATTTCATTGGGCACGGATTAACCAAACAGGCAAGCGTTAATCCCTTCTCACGTGAAATCTTATGAAAAGTCTTGTAGCAATTAATGTTGGTATTAATATATAGATATGTTCGGCCCGCTGACTCGGAATTGTTGCTGCGTAGAGCTCGGACGGTGGTCCGCGATCCTTCCCCGGCAGCACACGCGCGATGGATGTGTGCACTTCATCATATTAATCGCCGACCGTAAACTCACTCGGCTTACGCACTCCTAGATTAACCGCCTCATTACTACCTTTCTTTAGGCTAAATATTAATTGAGATATTTTCAACTACTGTCAAGTCAAAACCAATATGATGAAACAAATGAATGTAAATAAATTATGCGCGCCCACCGACGCAATAAACCCCTTGACGATTAAGGAAACAACCGTCATTATTGTGATCGAGGATTTTTGGTGAAGCGCATAAGGATCCGCGCAATCAGTCGGATCGCCATTCTTTCTGTTAATCGCATTATAAATTGACGTAGCGGTCTCTCGCCGGCCTTTGTCGGCATCGTAACGGATGACTGGAGAGTTTATTCTTTAAAAATAATGATTACAAATTTAATTTAAATGTCTATTAGCCTACTGCTTAAGGGATAACATAATCGCTGCGCGTTGATAGATGAGTTAATATAGTCAGTTGCATTATCATTATCATATTCCACATTAACATAGAATGTCATTAATTTTGTAAAGTTTCGATATCGAGATTAAGAGACAGCTAATAATAATGAGCGGATTTTTAATTTGTACGTTGAATTTATAAAATGATTGCAATCGAAATCAGTAGAAGTGTTACGTGGAGGGCCGGAGGACAATAATGCGTTTCTCCACGCGAGGCTTTCGTGTGTTCGCGGCATTACTCAAACCTCATTTAGACCTAACTACGGTGCATTGAAGGGAGCGATTTTATTGTACTCTATTGATTCTATTGACAGCTAGAGGTATGCACGACTGGTTTATTTATTGTGTCACGTGTATCATTAACATAAATGGATAAACACGTTAGGTAGGTTACATTTTTATTGTTAATTGTAAACGTGAGAATGATAATAGCACACCCGTTATTTTTTTAAATTAGTATGAAGATATGAATTTGTTCCAATTATGCAGTAGGTACTAATTTCTGTACGATTGTTAATCGAAGTTATAGACTAGTGGGCGGACGAGTAAGAAGTCCCACGTGATGGTAAGTGTTACCGCCGCCCATGGACACCTGCAACACCAGGGGGTATGCGGGTGCGTCGCCGACCTTGCAAAATCCTATTCACAGCTCTCTTGAAGAACCCTATATCGTAGCTCAATGGAAAGACCCATTGAGGCAGTTCGTTCCACAGCCTACGGGTTCGCGGTATAAAATAATTTTTGGACCGAACAGTGCGCGACACCTCCGTATCGAGGAAATGCGGATGGACCGCACTTCTGTGACGGGAGGTGCGGTTGTAGAAACCCGAGATGGGAATTATATTAAATAATTCTTCAGAGCATTCCCCTTTGTACAGGCGGTAGTTGTTAATCGAAGTAATCGTAATGTTAATAAAGTAAATCGAAATTAAATACAAATACTATTGTGCCGTTTGGCTAGTTCTTCGTATTCATTTTTCATCAAATTATGTATCTACTTAGAGATATACATACAATATTTAATTTACATTAAATTCATTGTACTTCCATTAGTTTATTTGGAGTACTCTTTTGATATGAATATAGCAATGTTTACATATAAATTTCGAATTTATTGAGGAAAAGTTTCAAGTGATCGTTAGATTCGAGTAAGTAAGCTGGTGCTTACTTACTTACTTAATCGAATATATTTACAACTAACAGCAACAATAAAATTAACTAACAATCACTGCTGAGACCTGGAGTCTGACAGTGAGTATGATCTACAAGTTCTCAATTCTCAGTCCTAGCTTTACTAACTCTTGTTCAACGAGCGATTGAAAGCTGTGCTCAAACTTTCATTGGTGAAAGGATTCCAAATGTAGGAATTCCCAAATAGACCAAAGTTAATATAGCTCATGAAATCGATATGCTGAAATGGCAGTCTTAGAAATTACAATCGATGGGGCGGACGAAATCTCGAGTGGAAGCCACGCACCGGGAAAAGTAGGCAAGTAGTTCTCCGGCCCGGCCCGGTGGACGTGCCACATAGGGGTATTCTAGCGATCTAGCTTTCGGGCACTTATACCGACAGTGCGCACTGGGCGCGGGCTTATCAAAGGTCTAGGCTCGGTAATAAAGGCGATTACTGGGAAATTGGACGCTCGCGACGCTGAGCATTATGATAAGCAGTTAAGTGTTTAATGTATCTACTGATACTAGGTTACCGTGAAAGGTACTAACAATTTACAACTTAGCGCTGCAAGGTTTTTTAAATATTACTAACACTTTGAAATAATAGGTCGGGGAGAAAGTCTTTTCGTATTTTGTATGTATGAAGTTGTGATCCAATATCTTTGATTTAACTGTTTGTACCTGGCTGGTTATGATACCATTAAAAAGGCAACATTTAAGAAAAAGAAATAAAAAAATAAAAAACTGTTTCCCGCCATTTTTCAATTGTTTTTCTGTCCAAGAAAATGAGCGAATCTAATGAAGAAATTCGATACATTTTAAAGTTTTATTACAAAAAAGGGAAAAATGCAACACAAGCCGCGAAAAAAAATTGTGCCGTTTATGGACCTAATGCAGTGTCAGTTCGCTCCGGTCGCCCTGTTACCGATAAAGTTGATGCCATTTGTGAAAAAGTACAGCAAGATCAGCATATAAGTAGTTACGATATTGATGATGAACTGGGCATTGACCACAAAACAGTTTTGCCTCATTTGAAAAAGTCTGAATTCACAAAAAAGCTCGATATTAAGGTACCACACGAACTCACTGAAAAAAACCTAATGAACCGTGTACTCGTTTGCGATTCTCTATTAAAACGCAATGAAACCGAACCATTTTTGAAAAGATTGATCACTGGTTATGAGAAGTGGATCACTTACGACAAGAACGTGTGGAAAAGATCATGGTCTAAGTGCGGCCAAGCTCCACAGACTATGGCCAAACCCGGATTAACGCGCAATAAGGTGATGTTGTGTGTATGGTGGGATTGGAAGAGCATCGTTCATTATGAGCTTTTACCGCCGGGCAAAACCATCGATTCGGCTCTGTACTGCCAACAGGTGATGAGACTAAAGCAAGAAATTGAGAAAAAACGCCCGGAATTGATCAACAGAAAGGGTGTAGTCTTTTATCATGATAACGCCAGACCACACACATCTTTGGCCACTCAGCAAAAATTGAGAGAATCCACTTATTTCGGTCTCTTCAGAATTCTTTAGGTAGTGTAAGGTTAACGTCAAGAGAGGACTGTCAAAACTACTTGTTGCAATTTTTTGACCAAAAATCCCAAAATCTCTACAGCAACGGGATCATGTCACTACCTACAAGATGGCAACGGTTGTTATAGAACAAAACGGCACATATATATTATAATTAAATACAATTCAACTTTTAAAAAAATTGTCTTGAATTTGTATATAAAATATGAGGAAACTTTTCCCCGACCTTATATAATTAATATAAAATAAGTACGAGGATAGAGTTTTTAGAAAAGACAGTAAATCAAATTTCTGAAGAAACGTTAAAAATGAGCAATTTCAAATAGCTACTAATATATTTTTGCAATTATTGCATAACTTTAATGTATTAGATACACTTTTAGACGATTTTAAGAATTTTGTAACTTTGACTAAATTGAGAACATTGCACCCCACAGTTATTAAATCACATGACTGATTTCAATGTACTTTGTTTTTCAAAATACCAAGTGATTTGTGTTTTGTCTCTCAAATAACTTCGGAAAATATGTTTGCGATTAAAAAAAGTTTTACTATTAAATGTTATATAAAAATAGATTTTTGGTATCTATAATTTCAATTTCTTTGGTAGTGGCGCAGGATAACGATTACTTTCGTCTTTATCATCTTAACTCCTAATTCCAAATATCTAATTACCAATGGGTATATAGTACATGTCATCAGATGCACCGTGTAAACAACTCGTTCCGGGAAGATATCTCTGCCCGTTACTGTTCAACTCAGCACTACGTAGTAACTGGCTGTGTGCAACTGCGCTAATCAAACACTCTCCAAACTACAACGCATGTCATTAGATTATTGCAGTTTTCAACGGGATAAAGATAATGTCTGGAAGACTCACAATGGATTAGTATATAACTGAGGCCTACAAAATTAATTGAACAAAATAAAATAAAACGTCGAAACATCACGATACATACTTAGTGAAACATATTTCGTTACGATGACGCAATTTTTCACCTTAGAAGTTGAAGACAAAATCGTTAAATCAAATGTGTTAACCGTTGGAACTTCAGTACCTCAAACGCTCCCGAGCTGAAAGTATGAACAATTACCAGCGAAGCCTTTACAACTGGACGAAATGGATTTCGAAAACTTGAAGTTGCTCAAAACGAAACTACAAGAAATTCAAAATAACGTACCAGGGGCCCGAGAAGTACTATTTCAACCACATCGAATTATTTTTGGACGCTCCTGATATACGTTCTGGCTGTACTTGCAATAACAATATATGCCGTATGGAAATTAAACTTATTTAAACGTCAGAGACAGACATCAGATTATCAACTTGATGAGCAGCCCTCGTCTGCTACCCCTACAAACAGTGGTAGTTCTAGGCATGCTTCTTCGGCGGGACGAGTTAAAGTATCCAGACTATAACCGACACATAAATAATATCCATTTAATAAATGCACTTAATTTTTGTGACTGTGTCCGGACGTGAACGATCTCGCGCGTCTTCTTTTCCCCCTTCGGATAGTGGATTCGTCGTCATTAGGCGCTATTATTCATGTATTCTTTATAGTCTGGATACTACAAGTCATACATCCGTCGTGCACATGGTATGAGCAGGCCTGTGTCCAGCAGTTGACGAAAAAAAGGACTGTTTACGATTCTGTCCTAGAAACCTCTACTTTTATATTATAGTCCCACAGATACGTACAGATACAAAAAAAACCACATACACTTACTTAAATACATACAAATAAAAACACGTGCGGCCACAGGATACGTGTTTGACTACAGAATGACGAAGCAATCTTCAAACGTGTTCTGAACATGGGACATTTTTAAACGCTCTAGTAATACCATTATGATTAAGGTGATACTGTAAGTTATACTTACATTATGTAATAAAATATGAAATATATTTCATTGCAATGAAAAGACAAATTTATTGATGAATATGTATTTTATTAATGTTTTTATCTCCAGCACACGGCCAGTAAGCCGTGTGCCCGATGAGAAATCTCATCGGCAACATCTCAGAAACTCTTACTACACCCTTATTTTACATACTTTGGGGATTTATTTTCAAAAATCCTTTCTTAGTGCTCACCTACGTTATATAAGGAACTCCTGTGCAAAATTTCATGCTTCTAGACCCACCGGTTTAGGCTGTGCGTTGTCCGTCAGTCAGTCAGTGTTAGATTTTTATTAAGTAGATTGTCAATCATAGGAAACCAATTGTCTATTTTGCACTGTATTTATTTATTTAACCTTGTAATATTTTTTAATGACTGTGTGTTTCATTTATGAAATAAAATAATATAAAATTTATTTTAACGGAGTTAACTGATGGGAGATGTTGTGACTTTTATCACAATATTTTTGATACAGATTCACCTATCATATTTTTTTTGTTAGTAGCTGTACTATTAAGTTTTTCTATTACAGATGGTAATTTATCAAAGAAAAATAACAAATCGTTATATCGTACTAAAAAAAAATCTATTTATTATAAAAAAAAAAAATTATAAAAAAATCGTTTATCTTAAATAATAATAGAAAAAATATAAAATAAACATATTGTATATACCATTCATACAACTTAGCACAACAAAAAGGGAATTTAGCAATAAGTGTAAAAAATTAATTTAAAATTTATATATTCGTAATTCGTTATGTTAATTAATAACTAATTATGAATGGAGTTCTCGATTGAATCAAGAAGCTTCGGGCATTGATACATTCTCTATAGCATGTGTATACAGATGTTTCACGAAATGACTTGTTTTAGTGGGCGCTGCTGTCACGCTGCCAAGTTGCTTATAGTATAAAAACAAAAATACAAGATTTTTAGTGCCGCGTTAAATCTTATTTTGGTAGTCTTAGGTTTGACTATAAATTTATTGATAGTACGCTAATATAGTGTTAGACGAGTCAGTCTATGACGAGTGAGTCAATGAAGCAGCCTCCGTAAGAATGTATGAGTGTTTAAAAACTTCAGTTTATAATTCTTCAGCAAACTATTGGTTGCAATATGGGAGGGAACGATCGGCATAGTATGACTACATTAAGGGAGTGTGTTTTGCGTGTGCTTGACACTCGGTCGGCATAGTTTCAGTACATCACTTTATCGAAAGGCGTTGTTACGTCTTTACTATTCTAAAGTCTATGGTTGTGACCATAGACTTTAGATAACATTTGTAATGTGATTCCATTAACTTTAACCTTCATGTATTATTTTAGATATTCTTCCATTATTCTATTATTTCGCGATGTTATGAACACCGCTTGAATGTCAAGAGGTACTTTAACATACCTGATTGTAATGTAACTTATTTCCATTGCCTTCATAAATCGTTAAAATCACTTATGATTTGAACAGTTTAAAACATAAAATAAACACACAGTCTCTTCAAATTCTTGAACATTGTTAAAGAGACTACTCCTTACCTCAAAAGTTTACGCTCCGAATGGTTTTTACGAAAAGATTTAGTTATGGTATGTCTGCTTACCCCGGAGGAACAAATAAGTACGATTTGTTTTACTTCATTTGGTTCGTGTAACAATATCGTGGCGTGAAGTTACGCCGCTTACATATAAGAGACTCTCATGAACTCATAGATATTAGTTATTTTCAAACTTAAAGTCATTATTTAGAGTTCATATTGTGTTAATGTTCGTAAGACAATTTATTCTAGCGGAGTAGCACGAAAAAGGCATGAGTTACGGTTTTAGTTATTTATAACGTCCAGTTTGTGCAGTGAGTACATAGTCCTGAGTATCATTGGACTCACGAATGATCTTAATTAGAAGTATTGTGAGAGAAGTAAAATATGCCTGTTGCGGCTTTTGTGGCAGCGGCGGTTTGTCTCATTTCCCCCTCCCTTCTCCCCCTCAATTTCTCCTATACTCGCTCCTTTGGGCACTGTAAATCAAATACGTCTAGTCGTTGCTTTCGTTGATGCATGCCCCAAAGCCAAGATTAGGAAATTAATGAGGCTTTAATGGAAGTAATTTTAATGTCGTTTAATTTTTATGTGTCGATAGTGGTTACATGAATTTTAATGCAAAAGCAATTAAATTAGAGTAATAAAATGTAGGTTGTTCGTTAGATTAATGACACACACTGTTGAAGATGTTACAAATTGCTTTTGTGTGGGTGTTATTGGTGTTAAAGGTCGATACGCAGTCAGTGTGAAAGTAAAGTGTATTATTAATTGTATTTGTAAGTAACTTTAGTGAGTTGTAATAGCACTGATGGCATTTTGTTGATATTAATATCGAAGCCGGATAAATTTAACAATAATATACACTAGTGAACCCCATTATAATATGATGAGTTCCAACGTAAGATAGATTGTTAAAACTAAAATGGACTTTTTATCCAAAGGTGATCCACGACTTAAGGATATGTTCATACTCGGCTTACATATTTCCAAAAAAAACAGTTAGACGACAGTAAATTAATCATCGGGAGAATCTAATAATTATGAGGAATACAGTGGGTACGGGGTTTAATCACTTTCTGTTACGTAGCTTTGTAAACGCATAACAAAGCTTGCAACTCTTCTCGGGACTAAAAGTAAAAGATACGAAAATATCGTGATCGCGGCAGATTCAGACGGGTGACATGTAGCACTGCGCTGATGCTGTGTACTTCCCTCATTACACTACTAAATTACTAAATAGCGTGCGTCGGCTGCAGCCCGCTAGACCACATTCTGTTGCTTTAATGCTCGTATTAGTCGATAAACTGTTCGTTTGCGTGAAAAATACGCACAATTAGCATAACAAACATTCACAGTATGCGAAATGAGGCAAGGAGTTAACAGCGTCTACCCAACATAACATCTAATCAGATTCTAAACGAGTATACATTAGGTTATATTGTAACTAGAGACAGATACCGTTTCGCAGTAAACCCTTCCGGAATGCTGTTTGTTTTGTGCTCGTTTTACGCGTGTTGCACGTAATACTGCCGAGAAAACACGAAAATTAACTGTGAATACGCTTAAAGTCCATAATAATTATGTACGTCCGTGTACTAGCATCGACGACGTGATACTTAAACGGTTTCGAATAAAATTATTTGGACGTCTCGTAGATTGTATCAGAAGTCTACACAATATCTCGTTGGAACGCGATGAAGATGTAGATTAAACGCCTATTAACTTGACAGTAAATAAGGAGTGACGGCGCGTAAACGCACCGAGTTGTGGTAAAAAAGTAAGCAATCTGACGCGAGGATTAACTGGCGCAAAACGGCGACATGCGACAGTCGATTCTATATTATCGACACGCAACTTGACGCATGGCGTCCTTCTTAACGCACTCATTACCATTTACTGCGAACATACATAAGCTCATTCCTGTAATTTGCTACAATTTATGTTCATTCCTCACTCATTAGATGTGCATAACAATTTCCGACATTCCCATCTCCCCACAAGGTATCAAAACAATTATTCTTAATACCTCGGCCGTGTTTATCTCTTTTTCGGTAATAGAATACCTAAAATATTTTATCAACGCACGACCGAGTAATTTAATATAAACCGTATCACTAAATGATCTCTCAGTCGCGATCACTATCGCAAGGTTAATAACGGTGTTGGAGGTTCTTCTACGCGAGACACGCGTCCGCGATATTATCGCCTCCGAAGCATTATTGATGAGAGCCCTCCATATCCAAATAGCCCGGGGATCACGTTTGTTTACTTATCTAACCATTGTTAAAATGTTACATTTTGTGGCTAATTGAAACTTACCGGGAGCGTTGATCCCGGCGTATATGACAGGTGCAGTCCGGAATGGCGTTTTCGTGAGATTGTGCGGCGATTGTGGACTACCGAGAGACGATAACGTCGCACGCGTTCTGTCTCATGCTGGCTTTTCCTAATTGTTGAACAGAAGCTGCCCCTTAACGGCCGCCTCAATGGCTACGACATTTATGGAAGAGAAACGATATAAATAACATTTACTGCTGTTTAGATTGCTTCATTCATTCCCGTCGAGCCCATTGAGTAACTTGGCTACAACGGACGCCGTGCAAATTGCTAACAATGCTACGTGACTGCGAATAAACTATCTGTTTTACATATTTGGTATTGACATTAAATTTTCTAATAATGCTATTGGTGTTTAATGCTTCTTAGTGTAAGTAGGACACTCTGACGTCAGGTACCAGTTCTATCGCTATTGGTTGATATTTGTTAATCTTGATTTAAAGAAACTACCGAGCACTTTTCGAAAGTTTGTGTATACTAAATTGTATATATAACTTACAAATTAATAATATTACATAAGTCTTAGGCAAGAAGAATCACGGGAACTACATACTTCTTTATCATACCATAACATCAATCTACTCGTACCTATATATCTCTCCAATGCTGCCCCAATGGAGTATTAGACGCCCAACCGGCTAGGAGGACCGATAACTTGAAGTACTAACGTTTAGGAATTAACATCGCGAATAATATATGTATACGATTTCCCAAGTTAATAAATGGATTAGATTGTGAAATAAAAATAAATAATTGATAATGGTTAAGAATAGACTAATAATAACTGATACTGCAGAATTTGTATCTTAGACAAATCTTTATGGTTTATTAGATACAATTATAATAATTTTATACTTCTTGTTGATGGTAATAATTTAAAAAAAAGTTTGCCGATAGTGGCGGGGTGAGAAGACCGGGAGATCGTGTGTGAGAGGCTTATGTCGATGCTTATTTGTTGAGATTTAATTCTGATGCAGCTTGGATATGTTTTCTATATTATTATATATATGTACCTCTTATTATAATATTTTAGTAGCAAAGATTATAAGAACTTCACGAAAGAAGTTCACGCAAGTATTAGCTATATACACTACAATTGGTGGAAATGCTTAAGCTGTTCACAATGCCGACACAATGTTCAGTTCGCATCGGGAACTTCGCGTCTATAAGGAACGCTAAGTCGCCGTTTGTTATTCAGACGGGTAATGTACCTACATGGTGGTGAATAGAAAGTGCGAATTGATGGCGGCTCTCGTATATAAACGATGATTTGTCAGCATAAAAAGCACCTGTATGAACAGCTTCGACATGAACGGCGATTATAATCGCGTTGAAAGCACGTTCGTGCATAATTGCTCAGGTAAGTTTGTTATTGTTAAATTGAATTGAATGTACGTTTTTATTCATCTAGACACGTTTTTAAGTAATTCATTAAGCGATGGATGGCCAAAGGTGCAGCGATGCAAACTTCGATAGCCCGACAACGAGTCACTGTGACATTACACGACCACCGTCACCTACCATCCGTCCAGCAAATCGGCCGCGACACACGAACCTTGACATTTTGCCACACCGCAACCGTTGACCCGTCCACACTCAAAAAGAAAACATACAGAGAGATTTTGTAGACGTGTCAGCTGCAGCGTCGGTCGTGCCGCTGCCGTGCCGTTAAAAAGCGGGCCTATAATATTACAGTGTTCGCAATACACACACGTGTAGGCACTTATGCGTGACAGTCGACTACTACTAACAGTGAAATGATTGGGTAAATTAACGAACAAGTGAAAGAACGGTGTGGAGTTTGAATCGCGGAGGGCACGGTCGCAACTCGCGCCGTATGTCCTCTCTCTCACTCCGCCACACATGTGGGACACAGCGTCCACAACACTGAACATTACTCTCCTACCATACAATACGCCATTATTTCTACGTATTTAAGGCTAAATCACGATATTGAAACTTTGCTTGATTGATTGACGTCAAGTACACACTCAAATGCTATACGATTAGATTGAACGATGGAAGCATCAATAACGCATGCACAAGTCAATGTTAGTACATTATTATAATGACGGTTATAGTGCAATAGCAAATGTTTATATGGCTGTGTGTGAATGCGTCATTTTCAGCCTCACTGAACAAAATGTGGGTTTTAACATCTCTGTATTTTGTATTATAATTACATACCTAATAAAAAGAGAGATTGCAGTACGAATTATTTGAAAATAAGACTACGCTGCTATTGCAGTACGAATATTTGGCAAAAGTGTTAAGAAAGGAATTTTTGGGCTGTATGCAAATCTCTAAGCTGTATGTAACCCATGGATGCAAAAATAGTGCGTTGAGCGATTAATGTCGCTAATGTTCAACTTAGTGTTGAACGCTAAAATCCCCAACGCTCTTTTTTGTACAAAGATTTCAATGTGCTTTTTTTAAACTCGGAAAAGCGAAGCGTTAGAAATGGTTAATATCTACATAGAAGTAAATAGGTCAATACTTGAAACTATTTTCTTCACGAATTTTCCTATTGACATTCATAATTTTGACTGAGATTTCTTTTCGTATCTAGAATTCAGTTTCCTATGCATCTTTAGTAACTTGTGCTTGCGTGTATACTTGAAGTACTTAAAAATATCGATATACAAGTTGTACAACGTCGATATGAATCGCTAGTAGCAGTAAGAAACAGGTGACGCAAGAAAGCTAATAGTATGTATGGGCCCTATAGAGATGCAAATGCGGATAGCTACTCCGATAAAATTCGAAATGTTATTGCTTCGCAGCGCGTCAAGCATTCGACATTGGAAGACATCTTTGTTTTTATTTTGTTATTTTTATCGAGGGGATCGATTGTGAAGATAAGTTTGTTGTAAGACAAGTAGCGGCCACCCATAGGGACACGGGAGCGATGCGCTGGCGCTGGCCGTCCGGAGATGCGCGCATTTTATTACATCTTGATATCGAGTCATTCGCATGTTAAATCAAATAACTAAAACGCCGTCCGAAAAGTTATAGCTAGAGAAGTTAAAGTTAGAATTTCTTATCAACAATAAATACAATGGACATTAATTTGGATATTTCCTGGAGATTTTATGTTGTTACAAAGTGAGCTTGTGGAAGGTTTTTAATTATTTTTAATCAGTTTTTAATTATTATATAAAGTCAATGATTCCTTTTTATAGGACTATTTATAATTCCGGCAATACGTCAGTAGCGTAGTTGATTCCCGCGACAATGATGCTGATGATGAAAATGATTTCTTTTGTATTCGTGACCCTGTTCGCCAAGCGCTGACTGATCAATCAAGACTGATCAATAAAAATTGCTAAAAGGAATGGCCAAGGAATTTCGACTGTTAAGACGAACGGACAGTAACGAATAACTAAATTTAGCGCGTTGCGCGCAGCTTTAAAACTGGCTAATCCTTGTTTTTCTATATGTTGACAGATTTAGACCTTAAAACCATCGTAACAAGAACTATTTATGAAGTAATCTCATTGCGTAATTTAAAACGTTATTAACTGTTTTATTTAGTACGTCATATTAATGTTATGTATGACGGCGCCCGTGGCATTCGAACCGTCAAGAAACTATTCCAATAGCGTGCCGCGTCTAAAGACGCGTTGGTCCAAGACTGTATTAAAATCGACCCATAATAAATCACATCTCACATATAAAGTATAAATCAACTGTGACACAAAATACATTTATATTGTTTTCACTTTGAAATGACAATAAAATGCTTTAAATTCATGAGTGATTTAATGTGTGGTCACAATGTTATAAAGATAAGCCAGTTTTATAAAAACATGAAAGTATCGATGGTTACAATTTTATTGACAATATTTTTTATTATATGGATCCTCTGTTATTTTCAAAATAACGTATGTGTTTCATTTCATATGTGTTTCAGACTTTGTTTATTTCTATTGTTGCTGTCAACAAACGCTGTTACCTTGTGGTACTTACGTAAGAATAATTAAATAATACCGATCGGCGATTTTCGTATTCCGAATAATCAAGAAGAGATGATGAGTAAAAAAAGAAACAAACATCCAAACACTTTCAGACTTCATTACGTTACGTTGTAACCACTCTGTGTTGTATATACACCTCTAAGCGTTCGGTCATGGTTGAAGATACGAAGATGGCCGACCAGCATAATTCAATTGGTACTGTGCTGTTATTTCATCTCGAATTTCATTTCTTTCGTTTCGCCGTTGACATAGTTATCATGGCAGATTCACTGGAAGATTTGAGCTGAATGTTAAACCGCCTCAACGCAACATCATGTTCACGACTCGTCGATTCAAGTTTTCGGAATGAACTTAGATAAGACAAAAATCATTTTTAATGAACACGTTCTTCCGGGACTGGTAAATGTCGAAGGCGTGACATTTGGAGTTGTTGACTATTAGATTTTGATATGTCTACCTTGGGCAAACCATTTTTTTTATAGAATAGATGACAGACAAGCGGGCGGGCCACACGATGGTAAGTGATCACCACCGCTCATCGACACCTACACACCTCCGGATGCGCTGCCGACCTTGCAGAATCCCATCCAGCTAGACTAGTCCTACTTCGGTAAGGAGGTCGGTAGACGCATTCAGGTCGGCTGGACAGTGCTTGAAGACAAAAGTGTTCAATGAGTGCATCCTGCCAGTTATGACGTATGGTGGCGAAACATGGCCTTTAATGGTAGGCCTGATTCATAAGTTCGAAGTTCGAAGTATGCTAGGAGTCTTTTTGCGGTATAGGATCCGGAATAAAGAGATTTGCCAAAGAACTAAAGTCACCAACATAGCACGTAGAATCAGCGTACTAAAGTGATAATGGGCAGGTCACTAGAACCGATGGGGTAGATGAGTCCTAGAATGGAGACATGTACCGGAAAGCGTAGTGTGAGACGTTCTTCGCCTAGGTAGACCGACTACCAGAAAAAGTTCGCCAGTGGTGGTGGGATGACAAGATCCGAAGATCGTGTGTGGTGGCAAGCCTTTGGAGAGGTCTATATCCAGCAGTGGAGAGATATAAGCTGATGGAATAAAGAAAAGGTGACAAAAATTAACAATTTGCCCGGTGAAATTGTGTCTTCAATGGATAAAGCAGCGGCAAAGTCCAGTAATTGATATGAAGTTGTCAGAAACAATTACGTAGAATGGTGGGAATAACATTAGTCCGCTACCGAATGTCGGGGAATTAAAGCGAAAGAGAGTTATTATGTTAATTATTACGGCATACGTCGTAATAATGTGTATGTGAATTCAAAAAGAAGATTTTTTTCGGAAAACAAACTCCTTCGTTGCCACACAACACTAACACACTGTTTAAATAAAGGAAGTAAAGTAATAAAACACGGTTATTATACTTTGTAATGCACGTTACAGGCAGAGTATTGTTTTTATTCATGTCCACTTATACTGGAGGTGTGACGGAGACTTGTCAGAAATAAACATCAGTCAAGGTTTCACTACAACGCTTACGCATAGGCACGACTTTTGTACAGTAAGCCACATGTAAGGTTCTTAACATAGATATAGAGGGATAAATAATGCTGTCCGTCGCTGCGTGCCCGAGTTGGTGTTATGCTCCTACTTCTTGCGCCGCTCGTTCAGTCTTGTCCGATCCGTGTTGCTAGTAAGCTAGTAAGCACCTATGATCAATTGTAAAAATTAGTTAAAAGTAGAGGGAGATGTTTCGTTTCATCAAGTGGATTCCTTTACTAAAATCTACTCGTGACGTGACATGCTTGGTTTCCATACATTTTCACGAATTTAGGTTGTCTATATATTTCTATGGTTGCGCAAAATCAACAATTCAAAAGCGGGACAGAGCTGTAAAAAGGGGGAATGAGCCATTATGGAGGGATGGGATGGTATACGTAATTTTCGAAATACATAGCGCAAGATCTCAAATAAATAACAGGTCAATTAGTGTTTTGCACGCATCTTATGCGAAACGTCACAACCAGGGCCCTAAAAACAGTATGTACGATTAGCAACTCTAGCCAAACGTCAAGTTACTCACATAGCTTCACATCACAATGTTAACAACTTGACTGTATTTAAAATTGATAAGTATTATTGTTTATTGAACATATAAAGAAGAAAATAAAATAAAATTAAAAATGCTTTGTTTTTCAATTTCACTAGAGATGAACTCGAGGACCAGGGAGCTATCTCTATCTCTGTCACTCCCGCATGAATGAAACGATACTATTGTTTTATTATAATAACAACATTAATAGAGAAGCGAGGTCCTTTGTTAACTTGTGACTTCGAAGCCTTATAATTCAGTCCTTTTTTAAATTATTTATGGTGTCACCAAAAACATTTTGATTATTTTAATACAGGTACTGTTGACTGTACATTACGTTTTGTAATGAATGAACACTTCCGTTCATCATTGATCCAAGAAGTTATTATCGGATTATACCTATTTAATTGGTTATTGATTCTGAGTAACAACGACAAAATTCTGATAAATTTATTCTTAAAATGTTATTTCCCTAACATCATCGTTTTAGATAGATTCAGGCTTATAGATAGTTTGGATGAGAACAATGTGAGAAATTTGTAAAAAAGTACCCTGTAAACATTCCTTTAAAAATGGTAGTGCGACGTGAAACCGAAATTCGTTGTTAATTCTGTTGTTGGCGCTTTGTTCTTGGGTGTGCTCGTTTCCTATTATTAGCCGCCTAACGCGAAGGCGGGGTTTGTAATATTGGATAATATTCGTCTTAAATCCCGCATCGAATTGCATTGGACGCACTCGAGAGGCGATGTGGCGATGGCGCCACGCATCACTCACAACATCGTTTTTATATACCATTACCATGCAAATGTGTTTATAATTTATTTAATTGTACTAGATTAGTTTGCTTTTAAAGTCAAGGCTATTAAGAAAATGAATATATAAGTAAATGATAAATAATTAAGTATTTTATATTAGATAAATAAGTTTCAGGACCTATTTCAATTGTTTAGTCTATGGATTCGGTAAATGTAATATAGTTATATTTTAGATATCAGATTTTAGAATATGTTTCATTTAAACAGAAACGAATAAATTTTAAGTCAGAAAATTTTAACTAAAGTCAACACATCGACAATAAACTCAGCTAATGTCACATATTATGTTGACATTAATGTTCACCATTATATGGATATTGGGCAAACAACCCAACTAGACAAGTCCAATTTCCGCAAGGAGGTCGATGAAGGACGAAGGTCTTCAATCAGTACGTCCTGTCAGTTATGACTTTATGACGTATGGTTCCGAAACGTAGCCTCTAACGGTAGGCCTCATCCATAAGTTCAAAGTGACACAGCAAGCAATGGATAGGGCTATGTTCGGAGTTTCTTTGCGGGACAGGATCCTAACAAAGACATTCGCCACAGAACTTAAGTTACCGATATAGCTCGTGGAATCGGCACGATGAAGTGGCAATGGGCAGGTCATTTTGGCGCAGGGCCGACAACCGATGGGGTAGACGAGTGTGGGACGCCCTCCGGCCAGGTATACCAATGACTTAAGGAAGTTCGTCGGTGGTGGTGGGATGAGAAGAGCAGAGGATCGCGTGTGGTGGCGAACGATGGGAGAGGCTCATATCCAGCAGTGGAGAGATATAGGCTGATCGTATGGTATGATAATGTCATATATTGCGTTTAAGAATAGATATTGGTGGATCCTTATGCAACTCGTTTATGCAAGCGTAGTATAGATACGTTAATAAATTGACAAGCCAGCAGATTATCTTTATAAACAATTTTATTCAGAATTAGAGATAACTATTACCTCCTATGCACAATTTAGAATTAGGCACTTCCTACAGTTTCGGTACTTACACAAGGAATTCATTGCATAGACTGTATTAATATTTCCTTCAACCATTTATATTAATTAATTCCAGAGCTTTATTAATTGATTAAGTAATTTCTTAACGTCCAACAAGTCTATCTCGCATATTTACTTGTATCTATCTATGTCATCTTGATTTATACACATTGTTTACATTTCATTAAATGATTTTTTATTATATAATTGGAAGGAACAGAATGCAACCAGTGAAAATGTAATATAAAAATAACACGCACCCACACATAATGCATTTTGCGGTGGGAGGGTTACTCCGTCGGCAATGCTACCACCCTTCCGTCGGAGACCGCCGCCATAATGGTGCCTTATAAGTCGCGAGGCCCGCATCGTGTTCCGGCGGTGAGCGGAAGAAGCCGTCCCGAGGGAGAGATTGCTGCGTGGGGAAATGAGGACCGGCGGTTGCGGGGAATTACAGACGCGCATGGGCGTGACATGGTGGCGCGGATATCAGGGAGACCCGGTGAAACGGTTGTCCGCTGACCGCCCGCGGGTTGTTGGGGGCCCGAACCCGGGGATCTTACTTCAATCTCCACCCCAGGAGGCTGCCCCGCCGCACGCGAAAAATCCCTTGGGGTAGCAGTTGTGCCGGAGGAGACCGGAGTGGAACCCGACTGCTGCCCCCGGGGGGGACCGGGGGCTCTTCCGTACCCCGCGCCAGCAAGTCACACAACCTTTGTGACCTGATTTTTTCTCCGCCCCGTGCTTTGTCCTTTGATCCACATGCAGCCATCTCTCTCTCCGTCCCCCCTTTTCTTATCTTCCCTATTCACACGCACTATGATGGCCAAGAAAAAGTATAACGTTCACTCAGCGGCCCATCCCGTAAGTTCCACACTACAAGTGGACTTTTGCAACATTAGAGGGATGCATAGTAACATCGACGCCGTCCACTACCACCTTGAGACGGCAAAGCCGGCCTTACTTTTCTTGACGGAGACACAGATTTCCTGCCCGGCCGATACATCATATCTTCATTACCCCGGTAACAAACTGGAGCACTGTTTTGTGCTACGTGCCAGGGTATGCATGTACGTCCGGGAGGATGTTTGTTGCCGCCGCCTCAGCCATTTTGAAGACGGGGACCTGTCGATTATCTGGGCACGTATTGACTACGGACGTTCCACTAAAGTCTACGCTTGCCTTTACAGGTCCCACAGCGGTGATACGGAGACGACTCGTTTTTTTGAGCGTCTACAAGAAACGACTGACAGACTGCTCGAGCAGTTCCCTTGCGCGGAAGTGGTGATCCTTGGTGATTTCAACGCTCACCACGAAGAGTGGTTGGGATCCCGAACTAGAGGGAGAGCAGCCTATAACTTTGCCCTGGCCTATGGTTTCTCGCAGTTGGTGTCCTCACCTACGAGGATACCTGATATCGAGAGCCATACTCCCTCCTTACTGGACCTCCTGCTGACTACGCGGCCGAATGACTACAATGTTGTTGTTGATGCCCCGTTAGGATCATCCGACCATTGTATCATTCGAACTGCTGTGCTAGCCAAGCAATCCGTGCGGACCCATTCACAGGGAATGCGCAAAGTCTGGCACTACAAGTCAGCAGATTGGGATGGGTTGCGCGAATTTTACGCCTCTTATCCCTGGGGGCAGCTTTGTTTCTCGTCGGGAGATCCGGATACCTGTGCAGACTCCGTTACCGACGTGGTGTTGCAGGGCATGGAATGTTATATTCCTTAGACCGCGATACCGGTAGGCGGACGGAGCCAACCATGGTTCAATCAGTCCTGCAGAGAGGCCCGTCGTAATAAACGGGCCGCATACAGGGCCTGGGCCAGAGCGCAGGTGTCCGAAGATCCGAATACCTCCGACTTGAGGAAGAAATTTAACGCTACCTCGAGGTGCAGTAAGAAGATCATTGTCAGAGCAAAGAATGAGCACATCCGCAGAATTGGCGACCGACTAGCTAGCTATCCTTCTGGAAGCCGGGCTTTCTGGTCGCTCGCTAAGGCTGCTGAAGGTAACTTCTGTCAGTCGTCACTCCCTCCACTGCGGAAACTCGATGAGTCACTGGCCCATGGGGCGAAGGAGAAAGCCGATCTCTTGGGCTATCTCTTTGCCTCAAACTCGACACTGGACGATAGAGGTGCCTCACCACAGTCTATCTCAAGGTGCACAAGCTCCATGCCGGAAATCTGTTTCACACAGCGTGAAGTCCGGCGAGCTCTAGCATCTCTTGATGTCCGAAAATCGAGTGGGCCAGATGGTATTCCTGCAGTGGTGCTTAAATTTTGCGCTCCCGAGTTGTCCCCGGTGCTTACGCGACTCTTTAGGCTCTCATACTCTACAAAAAGCTTCCCGTCAACATGGAAGGTAGCTCATGTTCACCCTTTGCCTAAAAAGGGTGACCGCACAGACCCGGCCAACTACAGGCCAATAGCGATCACCTCCCTCCTCTCCAAGGTGATGGAGCGTGTCATAAACACACAGCTCCTTGGGTACCTAGAGGATCACCAGCTGATTAGCGACCGTCAATATGGATTTCGCCATAATCGCTCCGCTGGTGATCTTTTAGCGTATTTAACACACCGCTGGGCTGACGCCATTGAGAGTAGAGGCGAGGCTCTGGCTGTAGGCCTAGACATTGCGAAAGCTTTTGACCGGGTATGGCACAAATCGCTGCTTTCCAAGTTACCATCTTTCGGGATACCCGAGGGATATGCAGATGCTATGCAGATGACAGTACTGGAGACGCCTTGTACAGGGGCCGCGCCAACACCCTTCGGGTCGAAGTGGAAGAGAGTCGCGCCAGGCTTGTGTCTGAAACCGAAAACTCTTTAGATCTAGTCTCGATTTGGGGTTCTCTGAACTTAGTGGATTTCAACCCCAGTAAGACGCAAGTCTGTGTATTCACCGCTAAAAAAAACCTTTTGTTGTAGCACCTCGCTTTCAGAGTATACCTCTTAAGATCTTGGAGAGTATCGGGATCCTTGGTATCGACATCTCCAGCAAAGTCGAATTTAGGGGTCATCTGGAAAATAAGGCCAAAATGGCCTCCAAAAAGCTCGGTGTGCTGAACAGAGCGAAGCGGTACTTCAAACCTGGGCAACTCCTTATGCTATACAAAGCTCAGGTGAGGCCCCATATGGAGTACTGCTCTCATCTCTGGGCCGGCGCACCGAAATACCAATTGGACCCATTTGACTCCATCCAACGACGTGCTGTTCGTATTGTCGACGATCCCACTCTCACGGGCGGTTTAGAATCCCTCAGTATTCGGAGAGACGTTGCGTCTCTCTGTGTGTTCTACCGCCTGTACAATGGGGAATGCTCTGAAGAATTGTTTAATATAATTCCCACCTCGGGTTTCTACAACCGCACCTCCCGTCACAGAAGTGCGGTCCATCCGCATTTCCTCGATACGGAGGTGTTGCGCACTGTTCGGTCCAAAAATTATTTTATACCGCGAACCCGTAGGCTGTGGAACAAACTGCCTCAAGAGGTCTTTCCATTGAGCTACGATATGGGGTTCTTCAAGAGAGCTGTGAATAGGATTTTGCAAGGTCGGCGGCGCGCCCGCATACCCCCTGGTGTTGCAGGTGCCCATGGGCGGCGGTAACACTTACCATCACGTGGGACCGCTTGCTCGTCCGCCCACTAAACTATAAAAAAAAAAGAAACACGGGCTGTTTTGAAAATGGAGTTCGAAGACAATTTTCATATACATATTGTGTTTGTATGTATACAATATAATTTTGTATATACATGCAATACAATTGTGTCTGACATAAATATAAATATTATCATAAATAATCACAGAAAATATGTTATCCAGCAGACTGATTATTTTAAAAGAAAAATGTTGTAAACCGGTTAGAAAAACCGGTTGTAATTATTAGGATCTATAAACGCATCGAACCTTATTTATTGCTTGTGAATAGGTTTTAAATCTCTGTGAACCGCAATATTTTTAAACATTAGCTACGAAATTATGTTCTGATAAAGAAATATTTTGAAACCAGAAAATCATTACTTTAATGCTTTAAAAGGATTACCAAGATTAATTTCTAAATATAGGTAACACAACAAAAGTAAATAAGTTATTAAAATCAAATTGAAATTTACGATAAACATAAAATAAAGATTAGGCCACATCGACGTGCATGTCGGTGATTTAAATACATTCCTGATCATCACATAAATACTCATAGATCCGAAACGGAACATTCTTGGGTTCGATATTTATGCTTCGAGTTCTTTTGGTGAGGTCCACGAAAATTGTGACATACGCGCGACAATAAAAAGTCAACAATGAATGGAGAGGCTCGCGCGACAGGACCCCCCGTAACCGGGCATCCGACTCTCAAATAATAAATGCGTTTATGATCTATGATCTGAAACTGATACTTATAATGGCTTCTGTATAAAGAAGCTGCACCAAAATCGAGTCGGGTGCGCCTGCGCCGAGCCACTTGACATGATAAATAACCTCAAATTGCTTGTAAAAGGTGAAACTTTTATCTGACTTCCATTGTACACATGTAAATATACGTGTTTCATCTCACCTCGAATTGTGCCTTCGAACGTTATTGCTTTCCATCGAATGGGAACTGTATAGTATATTAATTAATAGGTCTTTTCCTATTAACTGCCGTTTATATTATCCACACTTGAAACTTAATTTTTTGGTTTATTTTAAATATTAAGTATGTTTTATTTATATTCTATTCTTTTTTTAAGTCATTAATATCTTTTGTTTCAGTTTGGACATTTAAACACTGGGTTAAAAATGTGCATTGTTTTTAAATGAGTTTTGATCGTGGCAGTGTCCAAATGAACCGTTATACTCGTATTACGCATTATAACGAATGGACCTACTTGCATAAATGCTACTTGTATAAATGAACGTAGGCACTGCGGGTTAATTTAAAAATAAAAATTTTTTTATATTAACTCGTACCTACAGACTAATACACCTGAAATATTCTAGTCTGCAGCAGAATGCTGCTGCGCAGTATGATAAATGTAACAAAATTCCGAAAAAAAATTGGCTTCATAATTAATTTACATCTTGATTCCATACCAAATCTAAAAAAAAAACAGGCATATAAGACTTTAAAAGCGCATGGTTATTTTAAACTTTTTGACACTTTTTTGAAGTCGGTTTGTCTTTTTGGAAACCAGTTATTTTTTCTTAAATAAATTATGATGGTGCACATCATTATATTGTTAGCTAATAAGAAACTGCATTCTACGGGTGATAATATAAATGTATAATCATAAAGGCCTAATAAACTCAAGTTTATTTTTTATTTACTTTTAACACTTTTAAAATGAATTGGCACAATAAAATTGTTAACGCCGCATCAATTTATTCATTAGCAATAACGAGTTAATTTGACTCCGACTATATGTGCACAATAAAAAGAAAATTCCGATTTATGGTCACGTGCGACGTTAGACCTAACATTTATCACTATGTAGCGTTTGTTTGTTTGTATGAACGGCGTCTGGTAGCGATCTTTAACTACTAAATGCAATGGACGTCATATGAAAGAAGCTTGAGAAAGAACAGCTTTGATATCTAATTTTAAGACAGAAAAGTTGGACTAGTAGGTACTTGACAATTTATTGACGGTGGATAATAATCACGTTAGTCGGAAAAACATCGGAGAAACGCCTGGCGCTTCAGGCAGTCTATTGAAGCGAGGAGGAAGGGGAATGAAAGCAATGGCATTGTTATATCGGTCAGTTATTGCACTTTGAAGGAATGTCTTTTATTTATATGTGGTTGAAGGTAGCAATCGTGAGTGGTGAGCGGAGTGACGTGTCGCCGATCGCATGTCGAGGAGGAATATATCAATCCGACCCGGAGAGTAATGGGCAGTCGCCGGTCGGCGGACCGGCTCGCTCGCTAAATGAGCCACAAACTGGCCGCTCTATGTACTTTCTGTTTGAATGTTAAGTAGTTTTAATTATATTGCAAGAGCCTCCGGGTTACCAGAGCTACTCTATACACCGCTCCCGGAGACATTTATCAAGCGAAACGTGTAGTCGGCTTATTTACAACGCAGGTACACGCTCGAGACGATATTATGATATTTGTTACTAAATACGTGAATTATTGCCACCTGTTGCTCCGATTTCGTAATGCTCCTCTGATTAGGAAACCATTTTCCATTGAAAACGTTCTTACTCTTGGCTGTCAAAATGTAATTACCGTGTAGTATCGTATACTATGCTTGAATATCGTTTCACTTTTTAGTTTACTTCCTGAACATTCGAATAAATCTTGCAAGTTTGAAAGCAATTTAAAATTTAGTGGAGAATAATTTATCAGTCCTACGATTTTATTAATAGTGTAAGTTAACTTATATATGTAAACTATTGCGACGCAGGCTTTGGTAAAATTTTCAGATTTTGAACTAAGTATCATGTGTGATGTCAAAGCACATTTTGGATACTTTAAAAAAGTTGGAAATAGTCGGACTTAAAGTAGAGTGATTGATAAACTGACATACATGGGTGCATTTAGTGATGTAAGAAAGGAGAGACATACAGAGTTAATACAATACGCTGAATTGATTTTCATATTTTCATGATTTTACTAAACGATGTATTATCATTATCATTTGGTGAACAGTTCCGTGACTATCCTGTAAGTACTATTTGCAAATCGCATAGTAACATACAGCTATAATAATACGCTACTCACTAGTATATATCTCTACGATTAATATGCTAAATAATTACGACTCCTAATGACGTGTTAATTATCGCCACAATTGATGATCAGCTCGGTCTCGTAATGATATGCTCATGAGCTTTTACGGAATACTCTTTAGGCGGTTGGTGAATGATGCCGTGGTAGTGCTAGATAGCCAGTGTAGTGATATCTGCACGCATTTTGTTTCTGATACCACTTGAGGCATAGCGCTGCCCGCGGGCATTGCGAATGGCGCGCATTCGTCAGTAGATACTAGTTAGTTCTCTCGCGTGCCTCGATACTGTTCTTGTTAACGTATGTAAACATACAATATTTTATAACGAGGTCTTTATTACACTCGTAGAATAGAAAAAAGTCTAGCAGTATCTAGAATGTCTATCAGATATTGAAACTTTAGACGTGCAGAATATTACGGGATTTATGGCTTCATTAGTTCGATCGAGTTTTATTATTTTTGAATGGCAATCCTCTCCATTTGCATGTTGTAATATTTTCAAATATTCATTACAGATTTATCTAAGCAGATCTCAGAAAGTATATAGACAATTATTTTTTGAAGTGATATTTATATTGTCTAAACAAATAGTACCTACTTCGAAGATATGTTTAGACTAACTCATTTAGTAAGCGTAAGACTGTAAGCGATGTAATTCTTACTTACAATTCTTACAAAGCCACCAATGACGTAATTATTCGTGATAGAAAGTGTATCTGGAGATACAATTGGTATAAAATACAAGAAACGTATTGGTTAACTGTAGTTTGCATACGCCAGGTGAAGCAGCAGCGTATGATGACTTTACGAGCCAGAGACTGCTTATTGAATCTGTCCAGAATGATGAGCGGCGTCTTACAACGCACTACCATTATGCATATTGTTATTAGTATTAACGATAATTTCTGCAACAGTTATTTTAGTTATAAATTATGTCGCCCCACATAATTCACCTATATAATTTTGCAGCTTTATTTACCTACGTAAGAATGTATTGTAATATTCGTACCGTTATCAATGCTGTGTGGTGTCTACTGGCTTTAGTATAGCACCACCATATCTTCCCGTGTGTGTCACTAAAGGCGAGTAAGGGATAACAAAGCTGCTACAACAAGTCCCGATGAACTACACCACTTCTAAAAGAGTGGACTCCTGGTTAGCCAGCGTGGCGTTTTAAATCCATCCCTACATACATCCCCCATGCACATGACATTGTGCATGGGGAAGCCCATGTCCAGCAGTGGATATTGAAAAGACTGATTATGGTTACGGTACGAATATCGTAACCGTAACTCTCTAGAATTAACTAAGACAAGACTAGAAAAAAATATTTTCTCTGTCAGTATAACGCATATTTACCACCAGATTTATTATTCGCGAGGGAATAATTAAGTACCATTTATTAATTCACCGAGCAATCATCAGCGTAATTGTAGGAATTATAAAATTAGTGATTATAGGTTAGCACAAAGCTGTGTTTAAGATAAGCAAGTGGTTTCTGTTTCTAAAACGTCCGAGCAAAAGTAGGCTCCGGCTCGCTGCGGGGCCTGTCTCCAGCTTGAAAAATTACTACTCTCGTAAATATTTCGTTGAAACTCAATTTAATTTAATAATACATACTTTGAACGAGTACGATTCATTGGGACGAAAATATTTCTAAGGAAATTTAAACTAACAGACGCGTTAAATTAGTAGCTTGTCTGCTGTAATTCAAATAATAGATATTTATGTATTCTTTACTGGTTAGTGCCCGAGATTTCGTGCGCGTAGACATGGGAGTAGCATTAGTTAGAGATAAGTGATCTGGATAAAGATTACCGTAAATGTTAACCTGGCACTTAAGCTATAAAAATGCCAAGTTTAATTATAATTCGTCCAGTGGTTTTTACGTAATACGCGTTCAGACAGACAGACGGACAGACAAATATAACTCAACGCCTTTTTTTAAACATTAAATATACAGAGACGGCTTTTTACGATTTTATTATACGTATAGATATTTCATGTACAAACAGGACTTTGATTCGATTTTATTAAATACTACAAATAATACAAATACAAAAATACAAATGTATAGATAATAGGTATTTACAGCGATATTTGTATGTCTGCCAGCATTAAGCTTTAGTAAGTATAGTAATGTAATAATACTGAAGATCTGAGAATATTGAAGTGTTAAGGGAAAGAATCTCGTTTAATAGATTCCAATACGTCGTGATATCGAGTGAGAGCGTCATAAAAATTGACACTGACAGGCCGAAGTACTCGTATTACCGTATAGGGCATTAATTTTACGATCGCGACGAGTAATTTACTTTCTCGGAATGATGCCAGAAGTATGAAGGGTAATAAAGTGTTAACGGTGTCCTGATACTAGATCACGCGGTGTCATTCAATGTGCGTACACTCTTTGATTTACTCAACATTTTTATGCGTCCACTAATAAAGTTTACATGATCATCAATTTTAATTTTACTATCAGCGACGGCCCCGGGCTGCTGTAGAGTAGTCTGGCGATAAATCAGTGTGTTCGGTTTTGTTTTTAAACTGGCGGAAAAATGGACAAGCGTTATTTGCGCTTCAATGCGCCAAACATGCTTGGTAAGCGCCTTTGGTTGATTATCGACCTTGTTGTGTTTAATTTTACGTGAATAAAATGTGATGTTATCTGATTAATCCGGGATCTTATTGTCGGTATGGACAAATTGACTGTTGAAAATGACAAATTGAAAGACTTTCTAATTTAAGTATTCATTGCTACAAGATTATGTTTAAAAAGGAACCTGCTCTAGTATGTGATTTTTAAGTTAAAGAAATGAAAACACAGTGCGCTTTTTAAAAAAAATCAGTTTCACTAAAGTTTTAGTATCTAGGAAATTAGAACCGACAATAGCCTTTTCTTAGATAATGTCACAAATCTGTCACCAACAGATTAAACACTTGTGACAAGTCATTGATCATTTATTATCTTTCTTCAGACGAAATGTCTGTCTCATTTTATATATTGTATTATTGATCTAGGTATACGAGGTATAAAGATCTGGGTATCTAGTAGTTATCATATATTATCATATATGTACTTCACTTTTCGTTCATGCTATCTGTGTTTATTTATATATTAAAACATTTATTTATATATATGTTATGATTATGTACAATATTATCCTGAGTTATGTACAATGTGAACAATAATGTACTCGTATTGTGCATAATACTCGTATGTATTATGCAGGTATATTATTGATTATTATGTATATAGTTAATTATTATATAGTTATGTATGTATAAAAATTAGAAAATTAAATCAATTAAGAAACTCACTAACAAAAAAATAAGTTTGTAAGTGCACCGTGACAGTTATCTTCCGTTAATTGTCTAATCTAAAGTTTATGTGGAAAAGATCGCATTTAGAGATAGGACCGCCTTTTGTTATTTTATGTTATTGTTTTGTGTGGTTATAGAATAAAGAATACTTACTTAAGTGTCACGTGAACCCGAAGGGTATGGTTAATATGCAACACTACATTAAAATTATTCCTATCGTCATTGCTGTAGCGTATTTTTAATTGTTTTATCGCTGAGACTTTATACATGCATTTAGCACTTCTGTTCGCGATTCCAATGCAAACGAGACATTGTTTGAGGAATAGTTTTTAAGGATTTAAATGGAGGGTGCGACCTCTTTGCATTTGTATGCGGGCACTCGTTGTGTTAACATGTTGTCTCCTCATTTAGGATGCGCGCAAATTGTTCAGCCGCGCCTGCAAGGACCACCCAGTAAAACCCACTTCTATATTAATTCCAGTCTAAACCTTAATCAAGAAAACTGTAGAAAATCCTTTACAATTCTAAGTACTGGAATTTTAGGATGTTTCACACTTTAGGAGGCTTTCCTAAAGTGAGAAATTATAAGTGATATGAAGTTTTTCATAAAATATGATTTAACGTTTGAGAATTGTGACGCTTCGAGAATAGCATATGCTTTGAAAACATTGCTGCATACGGCGCATTTAAATAATAGTTTTGAAATAAGTGTCTTATTAAACAAATAATATCGCTATTTATTTTGTTTTCTCACTTTGGATATTCATTGACATAATACAAATTGGAACATATAACTAAGAACGAAGTTGATAATAAGATGTGATTTGTGGACATTATCACATCACATCGCAATTGGAAACACAATAAATTTGTTATGTATTCGCAATTGGTCACACTTGTTGTTGTTACTTGCTCGTCCGCCCACTAATCTATAAAAAAAAAGTACAATCACAGTGAAAAACTGAAACAGTGTCAGTATTTTGTAACAGAAAATGATTGTCGCAATTTTTGGAGCGTATAGGACAAAGTAAAAGGACACTCAAGTTTATGAAACTATTGTTATTTTTCAATATAGTTTTCGTTTATTTGAACACACTTTTCGGATCGTCTATTAAGTATTTCTATCCCAGTATAGAAATAGTCAGAACTTTTGTCTTCAAAATGGGCCAAAACCGCAGCGGTCACTTCATCATCAGTGGAAAATCTTCTACAACTTAAGACTACCTTGAATTTTGAGAAGAAATAGTAATCACTGGGAGCCAAGTCAGGACTATAGGGTGGGTGGCGAATTTCCGTGAAGCCATGTTTTGAAACAGCAGATTTCGCAACTGCGGCGCTGTGGACGGGTGCATTGTCACGGAGAAGCCGCACACCTTTGACTAGTTATCCACGACGTTAGCATAATAGCCCCCCAGTCACCGTAGTATTACGTTTTTTATGTATATAAGCAATATTTCTTGACAATCCGAGAGTATCGAAGTCATAATCTTTTTGGTGGATTGAGTCACCTTTGCCTTTCTAGTCTAGTTTTTGTATTATTAGACGTATTATTAGTTTTTGGATGTCTGGAAATATGTCAGGCTAGAAACTTTTGGACCTCACGGGTTTAATTAGTATATGGCCAATGCCATAATAATTGCCCATATAAGAAATGTAGATGAGCTATATCAATGAGCGGTTCCAGGATCTTCCGAAAACGTTTTTTATTTATTCCAGTATTGAAGAATATCAAACAGAAATAGATCAGTTAAAATCAAGATTTGATAAACCCAGAACAATTCATAACACACGTATTCATTTAGGTACACCCGAAGAAGATGGTTTCCATGAGCTGCAAATATTTTTCATCTGATTATATAAGAATATTATAATTAAGTTTAAAAATATAATAAAGTTACATTAATTATTTTCAACTTAAATTTTTAGAATATTGTTTCATTATTTAAACATTATAAATAAAATAAACTGTTAAATAATAATTCTACTATTTATTTTTGTACCTCATTAGTATAAAATGAAAGGTTAATTATTATTATATAGATTTAAAAAATAATTTAAACATTGTGAATCTCTGTACAATTAGTAGTACCTTATTTATAGGTTTTTAATAGGAACGGTTGCACTGTTAAAAAAGTCATATCTGGAAAGCTATTTAATTCGAACGAACGAGACCAATACGAATCGTTCCATAATTAAATTCTCTTTGAACCGATATTTTTTTAAATCGAAGTAACGTGATTTTTTTTTAATTAAATCTATTTCCATTTTATTTTTCAAAGATTTTGGACGATTTAGAATAAAGAAGATATCTTATAAATTTTTCGTGCGGTTTTCGTTAGTTTTCGTTTAGTTGTTGAGAATAACAATTTTTAAAAAAGCGGTTATAAATTTCTTTTTATTTATTTCCGTTTTCCTATACGTATATACTTTATGTAAATATTATTAAAATCTAACAAAAAACATTCAAATATTGAAATTTATTTTATTGTCCATAGTGGAAAAAAATAAAAATGAACCACGCAAAAATAAAGATTTATCCTTTTAACATTACATGGGAAACATGTCAATTTAATTAAATATGAACTCGTATGGCCAGTTAGTGGCAAATATTTAATAGATATTTTGGAAGTACTTCTAATTGCGATGTGGCCCTACGATATCAAACTGTTCAAACAGGATTGTTTGTTTTTAAATAAAACAGTCATGTTATTTGGTTTTAGCTGTATTAACATAATCATGATAAAATGATCGTACCTACGTCTATTGATTAAATAAATTCATAGAGATTTCACCGGAGCGGGCCGCAGATAAAAATCACAAATGAATGTTAATTTCAATATTTAAGTTGTATGGAGTCAACAAATCATCGCGATGGTATCTCGTGCGATCCCAAAAGAACCGTCCATTATCGATGGAGTCGAGTGACCTCTAACATCGAGGCGATATTTAGTGGGCACGCATTGTTCGGCTCAATGATAATTGTAGGTGGTGGCTAGAGTTTGTTTAAAATTGATTTCGGCGGTGATCCCCGGGCTGATAGCGTCGTCGACCACACATTATTATAGGTTGTAGTGCCCGCGCTCCGGGCGGCCAGGCCGGCTTCGCACGTCTACGCCAATGTTGTAGGTATTTAGATACTAAAATAAAAATATATTTCATTGCAAATAAGTTTGGCAAACAACACGTGTTCTAAATCGAATTTGTAGTGTACCAAAAACATCTTGATCCTTGATTATTTTGTATCTAATATTTGTACAGATTTACTATTTCGCATAATAAATGTTAAAATTGTTAAAAGTGAGATATGAACTAATATAACTAATATGAAAAATATGACTATTGCCGTTCTTCTTTAAGCACGTTGAGTATCGGTTTTGGAGAGAACTACAAGCTAAAAACCTTGAGTATTAGTTTTGAGCATGCACCAGCTTGGTTAAATGGTTTGTATTCAGGAAACTGAACTTCAAATATAAATATTTATAGAAACCGTGAAGACGCGTTAAACAGTTTAAAATAACTCGTTAATTACACTCGTGTAAGATCTGGATATAATTATTTAATTTCTCTTTACATTCATTTATACTTCAGTTTTATGCTAGTTTTATTTTATCAAGTTGGTTTGTGTGATGAAAATGAAAGTTTTTTTAGGGAAATGTTTTCTTTGCCAGACTCTATCTGTCATAGCATTTTAATCTTGAAAGAAAATTGCTTCTGTTTATGTTCAAGATCCCCCATTATTGAAAACTATATTCCTTACTGAACAGACAGTAATGGTTTTCCACGAGAACTCTAACATATTGAATCGATAGGGCCATTCCCATAAATATGCATATGTGCATATCTGAGGTAATGATGTACAAATAATGGGCGAGCGATAGCATCACAACAAAGGCCTTGCGCAGTCGCCACCGAGCCACACTTCGCTAACATAAATCCAGGGTCCGGCCGCACTCGGAACTACCATCGAGAATTTCAGACATTTATTTATTTATTTCATTTATTTTTGCGTTTAAATTGTTTTATTTCGAAAATAAATTTTATTGTTAAGAATTTGTAATAAATTATGGAACCCTAATTACTTTCCTTGTGGTGTCGGCCGGTTTTAGAATAACACCACTCCATCTCTTCTCGTGGGTATAACAAAAGATAACAAAGCGGGACATGAGGAAGCAGCGGCCGATAGCGGATCCTAAAGGGGCTGATTTGGGATTTGGAAATACTTTGTATGTAAGTAATCTATATCGATAATCTACCTTAAAAAAAAATTAGTATCCGTATCACACCAGCTAGAACTATGTATGCAGTTGTGCAGGGAATCTGATCGTCTATAATTTTATTGTTATGTAGTGTTGTCATAATAAACCTTAAAAGCTCATTGTTTCTGTGAGAAATACTGGCACCGGGTAGAAGGTTCTAGGGAGGGATGTCGCGAGGCGCGGACGGCTCCCGTGATGGCGGATAAGGGCCGTCATAAGTCGGCTCGTCCTCGCCGCCGCGTGCGCGCAACTATCGATAAATCGAGAGGATCGCGCACCGCCGCGCCTGCGCCGCTCAGCTTCATCACAATGCTGATGCGCACCACGATCGACACTACCCGATGCGCGTGCGCCGTGTTTTATGCTCACTTTTCTACAAACATTTACCTTATTGTCCCTCGGACACTGACAAGGGAAATATATGGGGAGACGCCGCGATTTTTGTCTAGTGATGCTGCGTGGGGTACGCTTTCAATAAAATACAAGTGGTATTTATCCAAGGAATTAAATGCATAAATATGATCGAATATTTTAATAAGAATTCAGTAACATTGCTTAACTGATTGTGGTTTTCACGCTATAAAACTTTATAAACTGAACAATGTCGTTGTAATAATGGAGTGGAACTTTAGTAGTAAGTATAAACTTGATATTTTATATATAGGTATACACTGTCGACTGTCGCTTTTAAATTCATCTCCCGCATTCCTGATATTCAGTCTTTTGACATTGATCTTAAAAGTGAATATCAGGACGAATTCTGAATATAGATACATGTAAATATACGTATTTTTTGTAACAATATTTACAGGAATTTCTCAGTGATATTTGTAAAATTAATTAACGTGATTTCTTTAAAATAACATGTGTATTCAGTCATATGTGAAGCGGAAGAGCCTACATTCGCGCAGAGCCCATAACTCAAGGTAACAATATGGCGCACAATTACAACTCGCTGGTCCTTCGCTGACGATAATAAATAGCTTTCCTTGGGCAAGAGACACACGTGGGGCACATTGTGTTCGAGCGCAGATTTCCACGCTTCACCATTACCAATTTATCCAGACCTGCTTCACCCCGCGTTTACGTTATTCAAAGTTAGGCTAAAAGGGTAACAAAAGATGTTGTTAGAGGTCTGGTTCTTTGGTCAAATTGTCTCAGCTTTACTGGTATTATCGCTAACAATTATCTAAAGTAATGCCATGATGAATGATCCGTAATTGTATCGAAGGGTACGCAAATGTTTCCATTAAAGATCTAATTGAGTTATGGCGGCGATTCCTTCGAATGGTAAATGAGGAAATGTTTGGGCACATTGTTCTAGGACCGGTTGAAGCGGAAACGTCGCGGTGGGCTGCGACATTACTTATGCATGCGTTGACGCACTTTAGCAATCAGCATTAATCAATAATGTGCCTGTGTCTACCTCATCCGAGTCACATTGATTTGTTTATTTTCAAACTGAAAATACGGTTTCACGCGAGGCTCGAGGCAAGTGTTGAAATGTGTTTGATCGTGAATCAGCGAGATGAGTGGACAGGTAATTTAGCCAAGTTTGCAGAACAACACAGGCTCCTAATTGACGAGGAAATCGCGTCGCACAAATGGAAATATATGAGGCAAGCTGTATACAACACTGTCGTAGTTTGAACGCCGACTCGTAGAGCGAGAGCTGAGCGAGAGGGTGAAAATTTCAAAGTATCTATACTGTTAATCGAAACAAGGTAGTGCAATTTTTTTCTTAGGTTTTCGCGATTACTATACATAGCAATTAAACAACTTTGAACGGTTTAAATCGCGTATATTTAACATTATTTATATCCCGACGTTTCGAACACTTTGCAGTGGAAGTGGTCATGTGGTGACTAATTGATTTTATTTGTCACTTGAGTTATTAAGAAATTATTTGACTATCGTCAGATGTAGTCAGACGGTAGTCAAATAATTTCTTAATAATGTTAAATAATTCTAGTGCAATTTTTCTAGTTATCTTATTACGAATATATCTCGTTATAAAACGAAACGAATTTTTTAAGGTTCTTAATAAATTTGTCTTATTGGTTGTAAGAAAACAGCGATAAGTAAAATATATAATAGTTTCTATGGAATTGAAAATATGCACTCTCCTTAATTAATAAGAACATTCTTATAACAAATACACATTGCAATTTATATCCTTAATACCAAAAATGACACAAAATTTGTAAAATAATAATTACGTGTATATTGTTATCATAAATTAAGGTAATACTTGCTTGTCTCCTGGAGCTATGTAAATATTGTATGTATTTGTTTATATATGTATATGAATATGTATGTATTTGTTTATATATGTATATGAATATGTATGTATATGCATATATTCATATTACGTTTATATGTCTAAGTACAAATATATATCTTATTTCTTATTATATGTTGTAGCCTGCTTTTTAATGATATAACTCTTCTCGGTCATTTTAAGGTTGATTGGAAGACATTCTTTCTAGGAATATGTCCGCCTTTGTACTTTTGGTCATATTGTAATAATTCATAATCAGTACAATAAAAAGCAACAACAACAATATGTAAGTATATATACATATAATATATTTATATATACATACATCAACAATATATTATATATATAACCTTCATTACTTTGAACCTTCATTATTAAATTAACAGAAAATATTCGTAGTTATGAGTTTAAATAATGCATAAAACATGCATATGAACTACTTTTTAAAGCGCACTTATTTACTAGATTGTTGCGTGGAGTTAGACAGATATTATATACGTATTTTCAACCTGTGGGCTCATTTATGTTCCGTGATTGCCACAATTCCAGTTGGTATTCCGTTGTTGTAGTCGGGGAACACAACAATAGTTTCCTTGAAAGTTTATAACCGAATTAAACATTTGAACAAACAAAACAAAAATAATAAATTAGCCTTTAACACAACAAACACATTATTTGGAGTTATTTTGTAGCTGAAGTTGACACTGTCCGAACAAGAGAAAGTGGTCCTGTGTTTCTTCATTGGCCGCGTGTTGACATGAACACGGCATGATGGCTTATCTCCGAAACTCGAGGGCCATGTAAAGCACCTCCGTTTATCTGCCGGTGCTCGGAGAGCCACGGAAACATCGTGTCGCTCGCGTAAACCCTCCATGTTTTATTTTCTCGCATTCAGCGCCGATACCTTAATAAAATCCAACAAGATTGAGCAATAAAAAGTAATTTATTTGATTGTAATTTCAAAACACAAAGTGGGCCTCATTTTGTAATATATTTTTATCTTCGTGGTTTTGTATTTCTCTCGGGGCACGTCCTGGCTCCGCCCGCGGATAGTTTCTTGCGTGCACCCAATAAATTCCCAATGATATCTACAACTCAATTTTCGGCGCGATATCTAACCTTCGACGAAATAAGACATTAACCGATACCGCAAACGAATTAAATTTCTAGTTATAGAATGTAACAATAACGATTTCTTACTCAGAACGGTGAATTACTTACACCTGGTGAGTTCCCATTTCTCTTGCAACGAATAACGCTACAGGCAATCCTTTGATAATCATCGAACCTTTCTCTTCCACATTAAAATGTGCATATCTATTACTTACTACTATCAAGAATATCTCTAAATTACATCTCTTAAAAGGTGAGAAGTGAAGCTGTGAGCACATAATCGTTGGCAACGGAAGCCGGTGCGTTACCGAGGCTGCTCTCTCGCGCGGCGGTGTCGAGTACAATACGCACAACTCCGATATTATCACCAAACCAATCAATTTGATCCCTCATAAAAAGTTCTCGGTAGGCAGCTAGCCGGTATAATGCA
The DNA here is from genome assembly GCA_914767545.1 of Sesia apiformis. Lineage (NCBI taxonomy): Eukaryota > Metazoa > Arthropoda > Insecta > Lepidoptera > Sesiidae > Sesia > Sesia apiformis. The sequence goes on from OU611958.1 coordinate 9,253,807, forward strand.
GCCAGCTGTATCGGATCGTCGATCCGGGCCTCGTTGGTAGCCGGACTTTTCATATATTTTATGTGAAAAGGATATGGGCATTGTTGTGAGACGCCCTGCTGAGCGCTCGCTGGGTAAACACTTGAAATTACAAGTCAGCTCGAACAGCCCCCCCCCCCCATCCCGCCGCCGCCGCTCCGCAACCCGCGACCGCATGGAAAATAAGCTTCCAATGTTACGCTCAACAAATATAATATATAGGTAATAACTTTGATCTATACAATATGAATTCGTACAATATTGTACTCGTATATTTGAAATTTTATTTAACGAGCTTTTTGGCTAAGTAGAGTTTTCGAATGATCTAAATTTTTTCTAGTAATATATTTTCGTTGGTTTTATAACAGTTTACTGTAGTCTGTCAAATGAAATGTGACACAAAAAAGACCGGCAAAAAGCTTTCAGTCCGAATTTCGTTTCAAATTTACTTTATGTATCAGTTTTATACTAGTAATATATTAAAAAAATAAGGTATGTAAACCAAACAAAACAATTTTATAACAAAAACAAAAAAAAAACATCAATTCGCATTATAGTCTGAAACCTACCCACGGATACAAGGCTTTGCTGTGCAGTTGGAAGTAATGGGGTAATAGTGATATTAACTAGAGTAACAGTGACTGTGCTCTTCTGTAACCCACGTCTTAGACGACCCCGACGACCCAATTACTGCTGCCAATGCGGTTCTTACACCACACTCACAGACTTCACAGATACACCGTCCCCGCCGGCGGAGACGTGGACGTCCACCTCGCTACACCGTGAACACACACCGGCCGTCAACCAACACTTTTACCAGGTATCGGCACGTGCCTGGGCGCTTCTCACCGACCGTCAGCCAACACTTTTACCAGGTATCGGCACGTGCCTGGGCGCTTCTCACCGACCGTCAGCCAACACTTTTACCAGGTATCGGCACGTGCCTGGGCGCTTCTCACCGACTCGCGATCCCGCGGAATCCCCTCAATGCAACGCCCTAAGCCAAGGCTCGTTCCTTCCGCCGGTTTACCGCTGGGGGAGCCCTTATGCTCGTTGCAACACACATTTTGTTCTTGGCTGAGCGCCTTCTGCGCTCGCCCTAAGTTAAATACGACCGGTGACTCTTGAAAGGCCACTAGGGCCACAAGATTTTAGCCATTCCGGAAAAAAAAATCTGTAACCGTTAGTCACATTTCGCAGTAGAATTCTGCAGTAGTCGAATTCTGTTGTTTCTTAAATAAAATTTAGTTTTTAGCCTACAACTGTGATCCACTGCTTGGCGAATTTTTTTCATTTAATAAATTATTCACTTTATTAGATTTCTACTACGAGACGTGGAATTGTAGTTCATTGACATGAAAAATTATATGCATCTTTCTTTCTGCAAAATATATTTTTTTTTTTAGTTATTATCAAATTTTTTATACAAATTTGTTGAATACAAAGACCAAAATATTGTATTTCCTCAAATATACCTAATGTGGTATTTTAATTAACATGCTGAGTTAATTAATTTCTAGCATGAATTCTAGCTTTCTAGCTTTCTAGCTTCTAGAATTTCTAGCTTCAGGCTTTGGGATAAGTTCGGTTACACTTTCTATGTACACAGCGAGGTACATATAAATATAATATGTTAGTCTTCGCACATTTTATTAATCCGAACTCATAACATTTAGAAATAAAAAATACAAGATACTGGTATCTACATAAAAATTTGCGATACCACTTTTAAGAATGACTATAAATTGAACAAAGATGCTGTAAAATATTTGAATTTTTATTAGAGTTATATGTTTGTTCAAAAAATTTACACCGTTGTATAAATTTACCTTATTTTATTGTCATTTTGTGGAAGTATACTTACATTTTAGTTAGCAATCCTCACCGAGTTTGCTCAGAGATTTTTTTTTATAAAAAAAAAGGCGACAGACGAGCATACAGTTCACCTGATGGTAAGTGGATACTGTCGTCCATAGACATCCGCGATACATGTCAACATCAGTCCAGAATGACAAACGTTGGCAAGCTTCCGGATGCCTATCTTTGCAGATTTGAAAGCATAGAAATAGGGAGTATATAATTATAATCTCTTATCATATTATACTTTTTAATCGATGTGATTAGATGAGACGTGGAGTAGAGAAATTAATGGGATGAGAGATTTCCTTTATATAGCCAATTTGATGGGTGGAATGGGAAATGGGTTGCGGCGACTGACATTTTGTCGCACAATCGCAACAATCTTCTGTGAGAGGTACAGCTGTGGACAGCCAACAAGGTTTCGCGGCAGCTGGCTTTGGAATTGCTGACTGTATTCAATGCTGCGTCGGGACGGTGACAATGTTTATCGGATAGTGGAAATACACGATTGGTTCTACCTATTTAAAAATAATGAAAAACATGAAATTCGTTTATCTAAAGAAATAAACTAATTCTTCAGAATTCAACATAGGTCTATAACGTCCCACTGCTGGACACAGACTTGCGCTAGTAATCACGGAGTTTTCGAGCTGTAAATGCTATCACCACACAGAATTAAATGCGGATTAGTGATTTTTCGTATTAATGTCATAGACATTTTTTTTTAATTCTATAATATGCAAGTTCGTTACGATATTAAAAGCCTTTCTCTCTTTTAGTGCATACCGTTGAAAAATGAAACAAAAGAGAATTATAAAAGATTAAAGGTCAATTGTATGAGTGATTCACCGTTAAAGTAGTTAATTGAAATATTCTTAATTAAGTTGAAACTCAGTAGTATGGGCTGGAGCTCGAAATCACATGACCTCACGAATAAGTGTCGTGAATCGATAGCCCTGAGCTAAGCCCTTTTCTTGTGAATTATAAATCATATATACTTCTTTCCTAAAACGTAAAGAATCGTTATTTATTAAAAAAAAAAGTAAAATTAGTTAGACTATTCTCAAAACAGGAAAATGTATCAATATAGTGCTTACTCATTTTCTTTTTACAATACTCTTTTCAACGGGAGAACAAAGTGACGGTACAGTTTTTTGACGAGTATATGTTGTTCGGACGAGCATCGAGTGGCGAGCGAGCTCGAGGTGCGAGGTGTTACAGCGGATATAAATAAAAGAAGATTGTCCCCGAGGAGCGCGTCCCATAACGTGCAATGCTTTCCACTTGCCACTGTTGTATTATATAGCTTAAGTTCAAGTTTACATATTATGCATTACTGTACAAACTTGAAAAAGATACTGGATAAATGTATTAAATATATACATAAATAAGATTATTGGTAAGTCACTTATAATAAAATACTTGCCTAAATCTTCAAGTGGACTGTATTATATAACCAGAGGTCGGGGTTGGGTTGGCGTTGGGGTTGGGTATTAAAATGCTAGCAGTAACAAAGATTAATATGGACATTCCCCTTTTCCGGAAATCATTCTCGTGTGTCACTAACTTATAACTTTGTTCGGGTGTTTATAACTTAAATTCGATATTAATGCATATCGTAACTAGTCGTCGTAGACAAAAAGGAAAACAAAATTTTGCAAGCATTAAAAATTAAATTGCCGTGTTAGAGGGTATAACAACTCTATGTACCAGATACAATCTTGTACAGTGGTGACAAAAATTTAAAATCTTAAACAGTGCATATGGATTTTGGAAATAAACATAGTCTATGTTATACTTTTATTTATACTAAACAGAATATAAATCAAAGGTTATTTGTACAATGTACTATTATTTGGGCCGAAAAAATATTTATTTGTGCACTGTTAACTTGGATGTAACACAAGTTCATATTCTATATATACTTCTAATCTACTCACATTTAGTACCGTGTCGCAAAATTTTTATTATTATGCATATAAAATGTCATTGGGTTAACGTGTGGATAAATGTTATCCAATCTAATGTAAAATGTTGCTATAGTACCTTTGTTGTCTTTCTTTTGGGTAGAACTTAAAAGGTTCAAGTGGAGCCTAACAAACTTCGCACGATTAGGCGTCCCTCACCCCGCTCTCCCTCCGCGGCCGCCACACGCGCGCCCTCGAAATAAAAGTGCTGCGTTGTCGCGCGCGCCAGAATTACGGCGCGATCCTCTTTTATTATCTCTCTTTTTTAATTCAATTTTACGATAACGCCCCATATACTGTGACTAATGTGTCTTGAACTACAAACGAGTACATAATGTTTATTTAGAATTTCAATATTAAAATAATTTTACAGATGAATATTATTCATCTGTCTTATGGTAGCGAAGCTACCACTTGAGATCTATAAAAATGTGTTTTGTTGAATATTAATTAATATTGTAATTTTAAGGATATCAATTAATCCAATAACTGAACTGCAATATTTTCTACTTATTGCCTTACAGACAAATAAACGAAGAAGGGACAAGGAGTAGCACATAAATAAAATTATTGTTTAATATATAGCATTTATTTTGCAAAACAATTCACATTCAACGGAACGATTGACTTATTCATGAACATTTTTTATTATATTTAATCTACATACTTATTCTATTAATACCAAGTACCAAAACCTTCGACCACTATAATTGGGAATTACTTTAAAAACGCACGATTTCACGTAGCACTCGGAATTGACCCCTCTCAATAAAATCGTCTTTGTTTGTTATCACAGGTAGAATTCAACTTCTATCCTCGAGCAGGCTGCCTCTCCCGGTCCCGACTCATTTACATACAAGCTACGATTTGTGTATTGTTAATTAGAGCAACATAAACAGGTTCCCAATAATGCAGCCCGTGCCTCGACGGGTTTACTAAACCTTCTTGTTGTGCCATTATTGTTCCATCTGTAATTTAAATAGCCATAGATTACAGCGAGCCAGTTGTGTGTACACGCGAGTACTCGCGCGCAATAACTACACACAATTGAACATAATTAACGTTGTATGCTAATTTTGCCTATATTGATTTATGATAACTAGTTTAATTCAATCTGTTACTTTGTTACTGTCATACAAATGTATTATGCTACAAAATCGTATCTGTATTAGATCACAGTTCAGTCGCGCGAACAAAAGACTTCAACGCGTGCCCTTGTCAAGAACTTGAGATTTCTCAGTATTTAAGTATCAGCTTTCAATCCGTCTTAATTGTAATAAATGTAAATATAGATAAACTTAATGTAGCTTAATGTTAAAACATTTTTGAGTGAAATAAATGGCAACCGCTAGAAAGCTTTAGTGCTAAGCTACGACCAATTTATGGTACGGGCCATGTCGTTTTACGAGTGAATAACAGTTCGATCGGAGGGCCGTCGGCGAGCAATCACCGGGAGATAACTGGAAGAGCTGGCACTGCACCGGCGCGCGGCGAGGTGATGCAACACTCGCGCGGAGACAATGTTGAGAGCGATCATAAATTCGTCCTAATACCTCGCGGCGGGTCGCACACTCCACGACGCATTTTATTGTCAAAACCCATACCTCGCTGCCTTCCCTGATAACTTTATTGTTATTTACATCACTGAATTATCATTTCGATAGCCGTTGTTTTACATTCTTATAACGTCGTGTCGAGACCTCGTATCTAAATTGCTTAATTGGAAAGTCTCAGAGAGAGGACGCTCGGGCAATGAATATCTCTACGAGCATATGTACGGGCTTCGAGCGACCTTTAGATTGAGTCCACACAACTTATGGCCGTCGAGGACTATTACACGATTTTATCTTTAATATAGAAAAGTCAAATAAACTAATGTTGTTTACATGTTTTCCTCTACGTTGCATTGTAAATCAACCAGCTGTAATTGATACTCTTAACGTTAAAGTTCACTCATTTTGATCTAATCTCGACCATGTTGACAGGGAACTGAATTTTAAATTAACTAAATTAAATTAAACGTTTATGTGTTGGACTTATCCAATGTAAAGATGCAACGGGAAGGTTTGGGAATACTAAGTAGATATATCTTACACAAAATGTTGTCCATCGATAATTTACTAAAAACAATAACAGCTATTTACTTCTACAAAGTACAACTGTTACCAAATAATATCTTGAAGTTATCGAGCAAATTTTTAGGAGGCTTTGCCTTTTGAGACGAGGCCAATGGTACGTAAGTGTGTAACGCGCCTTAATTTGTTAAATACGTCGAAAGGAATCTTTTTACTAAACGATGTGATGACAGCTAATAGCAGTTGAACGAAAGAAAAGCATTAATACAACAAATAATGTACACAGCTGATACGGCGTGGGCTGTTATTCGCGCCTTAATTAAATAAAAATGGTTTTAACACATAACAAGCATTTCTCGCACGTGTGCCGCGGCGCCGTACAGAGCACCGCGAGGACACCAATATGCGATATATTGCAGCTATCAAATGGCAATAAAAGATGAATCGATTACCAGTTGAGGGAGAGTGCATCGCTCGCGTCGAAGTGCGTCGAAGTTCGTCGAGCTGGTGTCGAGTCGTGGCTGCGGTGGGTATCCTCGCGGACCTTGTAAGGTGCGCCCCGCTCGCAGTTCGCCTCTTAATGCCACACTTTATGCAGCAACGATCGGATTGTGTCGTGAAAGAAGATATGTTGTGCCGTGTTTACTTTTCGCAGACATTCCCATTTACGTCTCATTCCCGAGCGCGGCCTGACAGTAATTTTATCATTTTAAAACTCCGGAACTCTGTCGAGTGGGCCAGACCCGCGCTGAATAAGACTTTACGAATTTTTAAACGTGAATAAAGTCTTAATAAACACTTTTTATGGTAGCCTTGTAATTTTATTTGCATGCGAAATAGGGTTCGTGGCGCGTGTTAGGCTAATAAGGAACGGATGACCGCTCTTTAATGATCGTATGCCGATAATATTTGCCGTCATATGGCAAAATGAAATTACGTTTTATTACGTTGAAGTTCAAAACATGTCTTAATATTAAAGGCTTTATTGGTTGCAGGTTGCATGTTTTACGTTCAATTTATAGTCACAAACTCAAATTTCATTTCTTATAAAGATAAGTTATATTTGTATATTACGCAGAGTTTGTATATTCATAACAGCAATAGGTGTATACTTGTATAATTGAAATGAGTGTAAAGCTACTCTATTCCAGTGGTTTTCCCAACTGCACATAAAAAATCATATCTAGCTCGAACATCTGCAGCGCCAATAAAATTCCGCACTACATGTGGCTTTGCAAATGCGTCCTATTTAGAATTGAATATCGTCGAGAGGAGAATAATGTTATCCCGGCACACCTCAGCCATGTCACTCGCAAGGGCGTGTCGGAGATAAGTTTACATATTCCGTATGCATTATGCAAATTGAGATTTTATGTTAAGCTGGAGCAGCGAGGGATTGGAGGGGATCGCTGGAAGAGGGGGTGTCGCATCTTATTTCCACTGTCGTGCATCGATCTTTAATTTGAATTTGCGGGTCTACTTATAAACCTTAATAGACACAGATGTTATACTCTAGTAAGTTCTTCCTACTGAGAACGATCCCGATTTAAGGATACGTAGACAGCCTTTTATAGAACGTCAATCGCGTAGTCAGTCGACGTAATCACAAAGTTAAAACCGACCCATATTCGATATGATTTAGTCTAAGTAAGTCACAGTTATGGGTGACAATTATTTCAATATTATATGAAGATTTGCATTATAATCGTATCGTGAAGTCGAAATAGTTCTAATAGTCTTTCGATTTCAGGTAATGGTTAATATTGACATCAACGAGATGAACATTAGCTGATTCGTGAGAAATTGCGCGAAATTTAAGAAATAACTTGTAATCTTATGAGAAGCATTGCGTATCTTGCATTTGCGTACTACGAGTACCTCCTGAACAAGGCTACCTCTATACTGCAATTTATCATAAAACATTCTCAACCTACTCAACGGATATAACGTACAGCCTACAAGTAAATAGCAGACAACTTGTCTTAAACATTTAACTGTGCATGTTTTAACAAAACGCCGTCCACAAATAAACTGTTGAAATGTACAAATAACAATGTACGGTGACACTGATATTAGTTATGTCTAACAAATTGTTACATAAAATGTAACGTGGCTTTGGTAGCACACAAACAAGCAACTTTAGTGAGTGCAATTACCTATAACTCAAGCATACGTCAGCCTTTCAAATTGTAATAAACCGTCAGAGGTATCAAATATAATTTTATAACAGCTCCAACAAGCTTGTGTCCCGTCTCGCAGTCTTATCAATTTACGGTTCAATATGACCCGGGGTCGAGGACGTTTATTTATGAGATTTGACGGCTATACACTATGAATTACCCTTATAATTGAGGAGTAAATAATTTTCTTTATGATTAATACCGCCATAAAAGTGTTAACACAAATAAACAAGTACCTGATTACGCTGCCAGTATGCAATTAATATGATTATTTATCAATGTAAATACAAGTATTAATTAATGCGAGACGCCAGTCATAAAACGCGGTATAAATGGGTCCAGTCCACTCATTCATATACCTAGTGGTGCCTACTTGCAGCCGGGCACGTCGACAGCTCGTCTTAGCAACGGATGTTTATTTGACCATAGCTGCATAATTACGAGAATAAACTAGTCTGCTTGGGAAGCTAGAATGCCACTTTTGTTTTAGAATTTGATATAGTTGACATTATTTAATGATAGTATGATACTTATTTGCTATTTACGCTATTGCTATGATAGTATGATATTTATTTGCTAGTTATTTGTTAACTTGACTTCTAAACTACTGTTTATCCATGAGCGTTTGGATTGTAGTGTGGTGATGTAATTTTAAACACATGTACTAAAAGTAATCTTCATTCGGTGTCCATGGTCCGTAGAGTCGCGACTGTGACCGCTACAGGTGCGGAGGTGAGGCGTGCCGTGGTGGGGAGTGCGGTAGTTCATTCATCAGGCTCCATAAGGCTCTAAACCTAATTCGACTCGAGCAGCCTCGCAACATCCGCTCTTGCAAAACATTATTTCATTCATAACTTTGGCCTACGCTGTGTTTACACTGAGCTCAAAATTATTACCATTTTGTTATAAGCTGCAAAAATAAACATAATGTAGTGGAACATTCGTGAAAAATGGTCAACTTTGACAAGAACGTATCCAAATTAATTTATCATAATAATAATATCATTAATAATAAGTAAAATCAATATGAGAGAATATATATATCGATGATAGGAAAACACAACAATAGATTCGGTGGTAGTACAACCAATTCATATATTTCATTTTTTTTATATAAAAAATGGCGGCGGACGAGCATACAGTCCACCTGATGGTAAGTGGATAGTGTCGTCCATATAAATCCACGATATATGCCAACATCAATCCAGAATGACAAACGTTGGCACGCCCCCGATGCGCTGCCTACCTTTGAAGATTAAGGAATGGATTGGGAGAAAGGCTTGGGAAAATAGGGATGGATAGGGTGAGATGAAAATGGGCTTTGACATATCTCACTCATTACCGAATCACGCTAAAGGATACATACATTGGAGAAATACGATTAAGTAGGAAATGCAGTACATTTCAAGTTAGTCTTCTGGGAGAGTGACTTGACTTGGCCAGTCAAGTGCGCCCAGCGGCTGTGGGAATGCAACGTGCACTCCCCCCCTACAATTCTTCATTCGTTGCTGTAAAATGTTTGCAACGGGTGCTTAAGGTATTATTTCAGCGGGTAAAGTATGAAAAAATTGTAAAGTTTAATTGAAGTTAATAGTTAATATTTTGTAGTTTTAAGTTAAAAGGTTTGAGGTTAAAAGGTAAAATGTGAAAGATATTTAATAAGTATAAAATGTTAAAAAACCTGTTGTGATTAGACAAACATGCTTGCTGAATTAATGATGTGAACAATGGCCGCTCAATCGATACGGACATTTGCAACATACATAAATCTTCCGTATAAATGCACTATACACGAGTTTCTGTAGTGAGTGCGATATGCTAGAGTTGATTTTCTATCCTACTACATTCCCTTAGGGAAAGATGGGGGGAGGGGACATTCTCTATTTTTAATTATCCCAATCCTATCAAATCCACTCGTAAATCTCTAAAGGTAGGCGGCACATTCGGAATCTGCGACTATGTCACCGTTTGTCATTCTAAATTGATGACATGTATCCGGAATGTCCATGGGTGACCACTTACCACCAGGTGGATTGCACCGCCAAACGCTCGTCCTCTACCTTTCTATATAAAAAAAGGAAAAAATCTATTTTGCCCATGGCTTCAAATTGTACAATCGGTGATAGGGACACGTGGCCAAAAAATAATATCGATTACTGAAATGAAGGAGTAGATTACAAAGAGGCTTACGCGAACCTAGTACGACTGCAGCCGAAAGTAGCTGCCGCACCCACGCGAACGCGAGCGACGGAAAATAACATTAAGCCGCGCGATGACATCAGCGCCCGCGCCGCGCCCGCTACCGCGCAGCTGCACTGCACTCGCGCACGCGCACCACTGATTGACAAACTATGCCTAGATGTTACAGTTGGTATACAAGAGCTAAAGTATTTAGAGAGGAGACCAGTATTTTTAAGGTTTATATAATTATATCTGTGGTAAGGTAGGTGGTAGATGAGAGTTTAAAATTCTGGATCATACTTCATTGTCTTAATTAATGTCTTACCTTAATTGTCATTAGTTAAGCTATGAAGGAAGTCTTCATTCTTCATATCATCTAGTGTTATAAAGAGTGAATATATTTAGTGAGAAAACTGTATCATATGGTTGAGAACTGAAAAATAATGTTTGTTTTTATGGAAAGAAGGGAGCAGACGAGCGGACAGTCGACCTGATGGTAAGTGGGTATTATCGCCCTGCAACATCCGCAATACATGTCAATATTAGTTCAGACTGACAAATATTGGCACGCTTCTGGATCAATACCTTTGTACCTTTTATCTCGATACCTTTGTAAACTTGTGAATGTATGGATGTGAAGGGTTGAGACAATAAAGAGGGATAGGATATGATGGGATGGGATCTGCCACATTTCACTCACTACTGAAACACATAAGTTTCAAATACTAATTATCCAAAAACCTGACATTGCTTTCATTTTCAATTACTAATACCAGAAACCAAATAGGTTGGTACTGTGAAGGTCTTATATACCACAAATAGGATAAAGTGGGAAAGGCAAGTACAGTAGCCTTCTCTATGAGAGAGGAGTAACGAGGCCGGTCGAACCCTCCCCCTCCCAAAGCTCGCATAAATACTCAGTAGTATTCACGTGGTACCAACCACCCCTTTATGATCCCTTTATTATTAAAGGGTGAATGTAGGGTCTGTGCTGTGGCCTACGGTGGAACCTTATCTACACACTGATAAACACGTATATATTATAATATGTATTGAAACAGTTTATGTTTCAATACAACAACATTATTCTTTAAACGAGATCTAGGATCAGTGTCAACGAAAACTAATCCACTGAAAGCGATACTCGCTTTATAATTTATTAATGACACACGCAATAAATTAGAACATTATAAAGAGACTTTAAAGGATAGCCAGCCCCGGGTCAGACAAAACGTCTCGCTCGATCCGGGGTAAGACAATCCGAGCGATGAAAGCAGCGTCGCTCTTCCTAAATCAACGTCAAATTACCACCTCTTAATCTTTTGTAGGCGATTCGGTTACACGCACGTGTTCCCACAACGGCTAAACACTCGCACCAACTGAAATACTGACGCTTTACACCAATATTGCCCTATAAATCTGACGTTTGAGAAATTTTACACGTCTTTGTTAGTAATAGTATATGTTTCGTTGAAAGTTATATTATTTTACTATTGGTTGTGAATGGACTTCCACGTCGTAAATGACCTTCTCTTTTAAGCTCTTAGATTTCAATTTATCACAACGGGAACGTTTAAGTGAACTGAGGGTTTTGTTTAGTTGCGTAATGCTTTATGTAACAAAGAAAAAGGCAAAATGTCGTCGCGAGATAGCCAGTTAAGGGTTTATAGACAATAAAGCAGGTAAATGTAATGGGATCTCTCAGGCCAATCGGCCTATAAGACGGGTCGGAGGTCACTCCGTTAGGACACACCTTGGATCTGACGTGGCGTAAGATTACAAGCTTTCAAAATATTGCCAGTTTGATGAAATACAGCTTTATTTTATAGAGGTATCGTGATTAGTACCGCGATATAGATCTATGATATCGCGATATAAACCTATTTATTTTTCATAAATGTTTTAATTAACTTATGTTCAAACTTTAAATATAAGTTAACACACACTATTTACTCGTAGTATGTGTGGTCATAAGTTTGAGACTGTATAAATATGAAAACTTATGACAAAAGAAGGTACAGGAGATACGATTTAGGTTTGTTTAAATTTTCTGTTATTAAATAGAAAAAAGAGAGCATGCAGATTACCTTTGCAGATTAAGGAATGGATTGGGAGAAAGGGTTGGGAAAATGGAGAGGGATAGGATAAGATGGGATGGGACTATTCCCATATCATATCAGGATGGGAGTGAGATATGCCAGAGCCTATCTACCGAAACACGTACGTACATTGGGGAAATACGATAAAATAGGAAATGCAGTACATTTCAAAGTAATTTTCTGTGAGAGAGGGGTAACGTGGCCAGTCGATTGCGCACAGCGGCTATGGGAATGCAGCATGCACTCTCCCCCCCCACTAACTCAAACTCAAACATAAACTCAATTTATTTAAATAGTAATTAGACTAGTATTTACTCTTGTTTCATTGTATGTCTTGCAGGCACTGGACAAGTATTTGACATATACAAATAGCGGACTTGAGGCCTAATTAAATTTAGATGATGAATATAAAATACATCGTGTATATTACATATACACACATACAAACCTACCCATACATGTTTCCGTGGACACTATATATAGAAGAATTGTCTACTTAAGTACAACTTCATGTCTTAGCTGACCAACTAAGCAGTGCCATGAACTCTACAAAGCCTATTGTTGGTTCACATTCATTCGCGTAACTCCGTAATCTTTACGATGCTTTAACTAAAACTATTATGAATGGTATGAATGCCGGCTAAAGAAGATTCCAAACGTATTTAAGTTACTTTATTATAATAATTGTTTAATGGTATCTGTCTAGATATGTATAAATGGTATTTGATATATCTATGTACATGTTTATATAGATTATGGTATTCAATTTAAAATGCGTCAATATTAACTATAGTTTAACATAATCTTAATTGTTATTGCACCTACCGTGCCATCTTTGCATAGTCTAAAGTTTGTCGTTAGGAAATAATACTCCAAAGTCCCCCCTTTGTCACTTTGAGCAATAAAAAATATATTTAAATAAATAATTTATTTTATCTTTGGAACTGTAGAGGACATTGTTGTTAATTATTATGTTGGTGTAATATCAGAATATTGATTAATTAAACTATATATGTCCTCTAATTATATATTGGTTAAACATATAAATTTATTAAACTGAACTAACATAAATACTTAGGAGCGTGGTAGACGACTGGTGACCGCCGAGCACACGACACAGGACGCACAAAAAGCTCTATACTGTGAATAAGAAATATAATGTAGTCGTGTGTCGAACGCCGTGTTGCTACTGAACTATTGCATCTGTTTTTGAAATTGTTTGTTTACGAAAATAATATACTATACATAAATCTTTATACATGCATGTGTATACGTCCATGAATGCCGTGTGGTGTCGGCTGGCTATGGCATAGCTACACCCCATCTCTTTCCGTGGTTTTCGTAAAACGCGATTGAGGGATAATAGAGCCGCTGCCACAAGCGCTGAGGAACTGCACCACCTCTACAACTACAAAGAGTGGACTCGCCAACCTGCTTGGGCAGCGTGCAGTTTTAAGGCCATACATCCGTCATGCACAAGACAATGTGCATGAGGATACCCATGTCCAGCAGTGGATGTGTAGTCAGAAATTGACCCACATAATCAATAATATACAAAATCAGTCATGAGAACATAAGTAATGAGAGTGACACATTGTGTTAATGTACTCATATAAGTATTTCATAAACATTTCTTTGACTCGACATGAAATTAGTTCACATTATACAATTACCGAGATTTGTCGTTGTTTCTCGCAGCAAAAATATTTTGCCATTATCAACAAATCTTGTTTACAGTTACAAATAAACAAATAGGTATTAACATAAACATAGAAGTTCCAAATGAAACGTTCATTCGAATACGATTTAATAAGGCTTTATATTAAAAGCAATTATTCCATGGTAATTTCTGAACCCCACAATCTCATTCTATAGGCTTAATCTAAGCTTAAGCCGCTTAGGCAATGCTCGCTGTATGCCAATATCGCCAGTTTTAAAAGCGACTTGACCCAAAACGGTCGAATAGACGATAGTGAGTAGTGTCTCGCATATCCGTGCCATCGGTACATCTTTATGTAAATAGTGATGGTAAGTGGCAAGATGGATTTCAATAGAATCTATGTACCAACCAAAATATATAAAACTTTTTAAAAATCTAAATAATCTCAATGTTTGTTTTATTTATTTATTCACGTGGAAAATAATACACGAAGTTTACACACAGTATACAAATAGTACACACAGTATTCATCTTAGGTAGTATTCTAGACATTATTATGTACATATTATAGAGAGAAAGATATAATAATCAAAAGAGAATTAACTGCATATTATTGAAATTAATATAAAGAATATACTACTTATACTGCGAACCCAGATATATCAGAATTGATGCTTCAAATAGGTCAAAGCCCGTATTTCGGGATCAAAATTACTTCAACAGTGTTAAAACTTATATAGGCTTGTGTTTGAAGTAAATGATTTTAAATTACTAAGTACATAATTTAATTACTAATCACCAAGGCGACGGAGTGCCGCTTTGCGAGGCTCCCTGTTTAAATTACTAAGTAAATAATTTAATTACTAATCACCAAGGCGACGGAGCGCGGCTTTGCGAGGCTCCCTGTTTAAATTACTAAGTAAATAATTTAATTACTAATCACCAAGGCGACGGAGTGCCGCTTTGCGAGGCTCCCTGTTTAAATTACTAAGTAAATAATTTAATTACTAATCACCAAGGCGACGGAGCGCGGCTTTGCGAGGCTCCCTGTTTAAATTACTAAGTAAATAATTTAATTACTAATCACCAAGGCGACGGAGTGCCGCTTTGCGAGGCTCCCTGTTTAAATTACTAAGTAAATAATTTAATTACTAATCACCAAGGCGACGGAGCGCGGCTTTGCGAGGCTCCCTGTTTAAATTACTAAGTAAATAATTTAATTACTAATCACCAAGGCGACGGAGTGCCGCTTTGCGAGGCTCCCTGTTTCTTTATTATCACAAGAGTACCTAAAGCATCTTGACGATCGATTGGCATAGTTGGTAGTGACCCCGCTTGCTGGTCCCGGGTTATATTCCCGGTCGGGCATTCATTTGTTTAAAGACAAATATTTGTTCAGGGCTGGGTGTGTATTTTTGTCTTTGGGTATGTCTCGCGACCCACGACAAGAATAATCCCTATTAGTATAGTTATGTTTATTATATTATATATATATTAGGTTAAGGTATATATTGTACGGGCCTTAGTTGCCTGAAATAAATAAATAAGAGATTACAATATTACCTTAAGAACAAGGCTTCATTCAGTACTTTTTGCTGCTCATTAATTAATTATTTCTCTTAAAAATATAGCGCGTTTTCTGCTGGAAATGACTGTCTTTTTATGTAGAGAAGTCAGCTAGTCAGACCTTAGCTCTTATTAAAATTTAAAGACAGATTGCTTGTGAAGATAATTGTGTGGAGTTAATGCTGGCTGGACCAAGCGTATGTTGCGCGGATGACGGGCGCACGGCCGCGCCCGGGGGCAGCGGCGGAGCATTCTCGTATGGGAAACGTCCGGACATGTGGCTCTAACAGCACAGGAATCATACACTTCGGTAGAGATTGTAATCTTGGTATAAAAGTAGCTTAAATCTTTTTGTATCTAGCTACACAGATATTCTGGACTGCAGGTAATTTCTAGTTATTTTTAATTAATTCAATACTATACTATACTAGGATTGAAACATATTTGACGTTAATTTTATTTAACTATTTCTAAAACATATTTACCATACCATCAGCCTATGTCTGTCCACTGCTCGATATAGGCCTCTCCCAAGGCTCGCCACGTCACGCGGTCTTCGGCTCTTCTCATCTAACCACCACCAGGTGGATCGACGACATAAAATATATTTATTTTCTTGTAATAGTTTTTCCAAATGAAAGTACTTTATTTTAAGTCTAGTATCTGTAATGTATCTAAAATCTAAATACATGTCTAAAATGTTTACAGGTAAGGTTTTACAGGTATAGTTGTCGCCAATTCTTATCGTCGAGACGCGTGGAGGGCTTTAATAATTTTTATATTGATTTTTAGTTTAGAAAGGACATCATTATTGCTCCATACAAGTCTAGCATCAGTTTTTTTTGGATGCGGCCAGCAATTATATTTGGAGTCTTTCATACATTTTACACGTTTTACATAGTCGTGTAAAACCTATTCGAATGATACACAAATGATTTTTTAATTTTAGGTAAAACAAGAGTTATATTGACTTTTTTATTTTATGTAAAAAAAAATTACATTGATTAAAAACCAACTAAGTGTAGTTTTGTTGTTTTTTATTATTTTAATGTAGTTACATAATAGTCTAACATTTTTTATTGAAGACGCATGTATCTTTATCTTTTATACAAAAGATAAAGATAATAGGTATCAATTATTTCCCATATTTTTTAAAAAAAATAGTCCAAAGCATGTCTGGTTCCGCGGTGTAGTGTTAAGGTTACATGTCTCACATTACTCTTGTGTTATCTAAATAACGAAGTCATATACATATGCCTAAAGAAATGGATGTAACTCTTATGTTACCTAAAACAAAAAGTTCATTTGTATACCATTAGAATAGGTTTCACATAGTCTTTCGATAGTCCAAATATCATTGCTGGCCGCGTACAAAAAATATGATGCCAGATATAATGATGTCCTTTGCACTTCTTTTATTTTATTCTTTACATTTTGTTCACGACCAAAGAGAAAGTCATTTCCATTGACCAATCCTAACTACAATTAATCAGCTATATATTTGGTCCTTTGAATCTAATTATCTCATAAACACTTCTTTAAAAAGAAAATCAGTAAATTATGCTTAATATTTTGTATCGTCTTTTTAATATTACACTGTAAAGTAACAAAATCAAATGCTGTAGATGATCAACAAACTTGATTCTTTTAAGTTTCCTTGTCTCGTGCAATATAATAAATGAGCGACGTAAGGCGCGGGCCCGAGTTGATATCTGGCAACACAATGCGCGCACACATGCGCACCGCACCGTCCATTAGACGGGATAAGTGCGGCTAATTCCCGCTCTTCAGCTCGGAGACTGCGTGTTAGAATAACGCGCAGGTGTTCAAGTAGGCACAATATCATTAACATCATATAACATTTAATTTCCAAATTTAGACGCCCGAATTTTATGCTGGAATCCCATAGCCGACGAGTCGTTGAGTTATCCTACTTTCACAGAAAACTGCCGTGAAATATATCGTATTTTGGGAGTGAGTTAATGTTGCCAGACCCCATTTCCCTTCCTATCCTATGTTATCGAATAGGATAGGATTGATAGTATAATAGGATAACAGAAGTTTCTCATTCCACTACACTCCTTACTTTCTATCCCGTCCCTCCCAATCAGATCGAATGGAGAGAATACTCGTAACGGGGTAGAAAAAAAACCTTCTATATTTGTTTAGTAAATTGTTATACCTACTTTATATTCCATTATATATATACTTTTTCTTTTTATGATAAGAACAAACAGTTCACCCGATAAGGTCATCCGTGGATATCTGTGATATACCTATCTTAAAATTAGTCAAAAATAGCGAGCGTTGACATGACAGGAAATGCTAACTTACTCGTTGAAATTAGAATCAGGATTTGAAACAAAACAGTAGAAGTATGGGAAATATTGAGTATAATGGGATGAACAGTGTACTTCGCCATTCGATATTTTTTTGATGATAGCGGAAGCAATTGAATGGGATCGGAAGGGACTCCACTCGATGGGAAGGGAGGGAATAGGGAATGAAATGAGATAGGAAACGTGTCATTTCATTATACACCTCACTAGTCGATTGTGTTAGCAAAACATGCATGTAATATAATTGCGGAATCACTTAGTCTATGCATGAGGTGCTTATTCATTTGTGCGTCGCAGTCGGCTCGTTAGCAATTGGACATGCCCGTTGCACGAAATATTTCAGCGATTGAAGCGGCGGTAAATTGCGCCCAACAATAGCACGAGTCCACGGCATGCGCCTGCGTCCTAACACACCCTATTTACTACAAGAGTTTTACGATTCACTCGTTATCTTAAAATTATGTTTACTGGCTGGCCGTTGAGGCGCGAAAAATGGACGGTTTTAATTCGTTCTGCTCTCTCGGCGTTAACATTTCCTGATACAAATTAGAAATTTGTAATTGTTTCTTGGACCGGCTTTTACCGATCTCTATAACAAATGACGGGGCTTTGACAGGACAGTGTTCGATATTACGTCACGAAGTGGAAGACGACGTGGTGACAGGGATTCCCATAGCCGCGCGGCCGTATTAATTACAACGCAGTGATCCGACGCAAGCGAGCGCACGTCGCGCGCATCCATCACACGCGCCAGATAGCGCATTATTAACGACGCAGAGATTTGTACCCGTAATTTGTACCACTGTCATCACATTTCAAAGACAAATATAAAGGATTGAGGGCCGGAATGACAAGTGTCAGCGAGCTCATTCGGCTGGTATTTTAAGAGACGTTTTTATTTAACACGAGCAACAAGAGGTGGATTGATCGAGACAGGTTTCAAGTGCCGTTCGATGGCCAGGTACCGTCGACAAGTCCTTTACATGTTCGACATTCCGAGAAATGTCCTTATGAACCCTTCACGTTTTACCAGCTCAACAATCACAAGGTTTTACTTACATGCTGTCTTTTAAAGGTCCTAAACATTTTTACTTTTTATTGTTGACTGTTTATTCGAGCACAAAATCTTGAAGAAACTAAATAATAGCTCAAATAAATTGGATCAAAATATTGATATCAGTGATGGGTTGGCGGAAACCGCCTCATTACCTATCATTAGCTGTCAATGCTACAATTTCGTAAATCGTGTTCGGAATATTGATTCATCGGGTGTTGTTATACGTCTTGTGATTACACGCGCCGATTGTATCGATGTGTACGCGCCGCGCCGCTGCTGCCAGCGGCAGCGCATGCGTCAAAATTTAATTATCCGCGAATTCACCACTCACGAGCTCACCGAGATACGTATCGATACTTCGGCCACCGCAATATCCGTGCATCCATTTGCTTCAGCGGTGTAGAAACTCATCGTCCATGGACATTCGCAATACATATGAACATCAGTCCAGAATGATAAATGTAGGAATGCCCCCGAATGCGCTGCCTATCTTTGAAGATATAGGAATAGTAAGAAACCCAATAACCAAGCAAAATAATACTAACAAATAAGCGGTGCTAATAAACCATAAGATGCCTAACTTTAACAGTTTTAGACTCGAGCTTTTAGCCTCAAAAGTTTAAGACTATTAAACATTAAAAACTTAAATTAAAAACGTTTATCAATCGAGTCTTAACGTTTCGTTAGTGTTGACTCAGCACTCGGATAAACCCTCAGCGCTCATTTTTATGAGTACAACACTAATTTTCTTACTTCATGTCGTCATGCTCATTGTGACGTTTACATCATCATCATCAGCGACTTGTGTCATATATTTAATAGTAAATAAAGTACACCTAGTTTTCTCTTCAGCGTTTATTCTTTACTGCTCTTCTCAATGAACCGTTTCTTAATTATCAAATCATACATAGAGCCTTTCGAAATATATGCAACATTTACCTAAGGAGTCCCCTTTGAAGGCTTATTTATCGGTCAAATATGTTCTTGGGTTATTATTTCTTTTTGAAAGAAATATTATATAACTATGCTAATAAATTTTTAATCTATGCATCGAGTTTACCAAATCACTAAAATACCACAAATAAAGCAAGAATTCTAATCTTAGAACCAACGGCTAATCTGTAACATAAAAAGATAATCTCAACAATTGACTTAAATTAGTGGTCTGGCATCAAAGTTTATTAGTGACCAGTCATCGATTTCGCCTAGTCACTGAATATTAATTAAAAGGAACCGTGAACTCTCTCTCAGAAATACCTTGCGGTCGCCAACGTTTATCATAAACAATGTTTAGTGTTGGGCATCGTCCGTGTTAGGGTCGCCCTGTGAAGTGGTAGACAGTCATTGTTGTTTTGCACGCCTCATGGTGAGTTATAGAGATTAAAATCTCTTCAACGAGTGAGTTGTCAGGGGTGTGGCTCTGATTCACTCGTGATTGTAATTTCTCGGAACGGTACAATATTGTGATTTTTTAATAATCTATCTACGTTAATAATAGCTTAATTGACACGCGCGGTGATTCATTGAGGCGATGCGGACGCGCCGTAATTTGTTAGTTGTCGATGTTTGAGTTTTTAATTATACTTAACTAAAGACGTGTTATTAGGGAGGCGGGGCGCGATCCGTCCGTCACGGCCGTCCACCGAACGTGATGCCCGTTCATACACTCCAAACCCTTCCTCGTACCGTCTGCACCTCTCAATCTCTGACAACCCGAGTTGAAGCCACTTTTTATTGTATTATCCACACCCGAAGGTGATTTACAATAAATTACTAATTAAATTATCAGACGCAAAAATAAAACGCGACGTACAAAAACGCAACACGACGGACGAATAAATATTAAATTAACCGTTGACATTATAAAAGTTCATCAATCATGGAATATGTCCCGATACGAGTAACGTATTCATAACCCACTTGCGCTGGTCAGCGATGGTATGTTTCAACAAATTGAAG
Source organism: Sesia apiformis (assembly GCA_914767545.1). Classification (NCBI taxonomy): domain Eukaryota; kingdom Metazoa; phylum Arthropoda; class Insecta; order Lepidoptera; family Sesiidae; genus Sesia; species Sesia apiformis. Next base: position 9,274,768 of record OU611958.1, read on the forward strand.
TGTCACTTTCCTTTGCTGGGAACGAATGAAATTAATATCTTGATAACAAAAGACGTTTCGTTTTACCTTTCACCAAAAAAGTTACAACTCGGTTTTATCAATATGTTTGGTTATTTTGGTTTTATAAAATGGCAGCCAGATGATTCAAATGAAACCGTAAATTCAAAGATGGTGACATGAGAGAAATCTCAATGGAAGAAACTTATTTTAATTAAAAGGGCTAAAAGTAACATTATTTTTGATTTATTTATTTCCTGCACGTACGAAAAGAATATTTCTTGGAGACTATCAACAGAAGCATAGAAGTGTATGGTTTTCAGCTACTAATTAAATAATTTCGGTCAGTCATTTATTCAAGTTTTTAGTATAATTGAGTAAAAAAGAAACAAACATTTTTGAATGTATACCTTGTAATGTAAACATTATACTACATCTTTATGTTAATAATGTTTTATATCTTAATATAATATCTTTTGTATTTGTCCTTTGGTTTTACGTAAGTATGTAGTGGTATATAGTGCAGCATAAGTGTATCCTGCGCCCTGCTGCGCCACGACATGTCCGCGGTGCTGGCCCGAGCCTGCCCGAGCTAAGACAAAAGACAAATTAATTTTGTACACAAGGCATTTAATTTGAATGTGAATAGCATGAAGTGCGACGAATGGCCGCAGAGAACAATGGCCGGCGCCGACCCTCCCGCCTTTTTGTTTTATAAAAAGTACAAAATCTAAGCGTTGAACAGACAATTCCGTATTATGATATGGACAGACTAATGGAAGGCCGGCGAGGCTCCTAATAGCTTATAATATTAAATGTACGTGATAGCCTACTCCGAGGGGTACCTTACCACCTTATCCTTACCATCAATACGAATGGAAATAATTGCTAAAAACATAATAAAATTTGTATAGGTCAATGGTCAATTCATACAGGGTTTACAGAAGGTTACCTTTAAATATACTTGAGCGCGTTTAGAGATTTTGAATCGTTGATGTCTTTTGTTGAAACGAAGAGTTCCGATAGTGGAAATGCAGACTAGCACACCCTTACCCTTAGACTCTACTAGTATTCGTATTGCTCTATCGATTTTGCACTTTTGCATTATATCGCGATATTTATACCAATATTACTTTACTTGCATTTATTGTCAATATTACTTGTACACCTATATTATAAACAATAGCTGAACTGCCTGCCGCTCCTCCTGTGTGGAAGTATGTAGGTATAGAGATATCTATCTGTCTCAACGCCATTTCTAACTTGTTCAACTTCTTTTTATAACAAACTTTTTTTGAAGGTTTTTGAAAGATTGAAATATTGTAAATGTCTTCAACGGTTCTCGAGTTATAAGCATACAGACAGACATTATTTTTATAAATAAGTTGCGTAATAGTATTGATAAGATCCGAAACTAGAACATATTTAGATCATATTTAAGTCCAGGTGTTGAATGTGATCATAGCAATCTTCAATTTGATAAACGCTTTACTTATTCAAACTATTCATTATCTACTACTATATTACAACGGATATTAATTTGAAATATGAGAGATAAAGCTTTATGAATTATAAGCAATGAATGAATCCCAATGATTGGAACAGCTCAGCTCCGGGCGACTCATAGGTGTGTGTTTACTTTATATCATTAGTCCATCAATCAAGATCCAATTTTGTTTTGAACCGTAACTGTTAGTTGAACACTATAGCTCCAAAACTTAATATATACAGTTCTTTGTCATTGTCACGTGTCTTATTGATAACAGAATAAAAGTTATAATGGTTTGTATGGAGGATCCAAGTCGTAACAATTGTTCGATGTGTTCGCCCATCAATCAGGGTGCGGTTGACGCTTCGCCGTCGGCTGTCGCCTCACTGACGGCACCGACTGCCTTCATACAGCCTGCCTAGATTCAGGCAAACTTATATTTGCTTGTAGCTGAGGGCGCCACTATCGATATTGATTGAGACCTAAAAACAATATTTGACGTAAAAATATTAGAAAACCTATGTAAATATATCATTAGGAAAATCTTTCAATTACTTTTGAGGGCTTTTGGAGTACAACGATGTTTTGTTTTCTAAATTTAACGAAATTGTTAAGACCAACTGCCCAGATATTACATACTAATTGATAAAATTAAATTAAAAATAATTTCATTTTACCATCGAGGATCAAATAATGACGGTTAGTTCCAAATGTTGCCGCACGCATAGATAAGTTTGTTGCACTGTATACGCAACGCCTCCTAATGACAGCTCTCGCGCCGATCCGACACATCCAATTCACATGTTAAATGGAATTCCCTTTCGAAATTATGCCCGAACCGTTATTAGTGTTTGTTTCTTAGACGTTTTTTATTTACATGTTTTATCCAATTAGTGCTACCGTGTCGAAAGGATAATGTTGTGATGAAGAAATAAACCGTTTAGCGCGTTAAAAGCGGAGCCTTGTCGGCGGCATCACAAAGTATCATTACAAAGGACATCTGCCGACTTTGAATTAACTATGTGTTGATCTATCTATTTACTTTGTATGAGCTTTGGCTTCGTCTTCGTGGAGACCATGTCTTCAAACAAATACTGCTTAGTTATCAGTCGACATCGCAAACTAACGTAAGTATTTTTTGTTACTACTAACCAAAGTACCGTAACCCGCGGCCTCCGAGTATCTGCTGCAAGACGGGCTTTGTAACATATATTGTCTTATGCATGAAAGATATACCTATGACCTTGAAACATCACGCTGGCCCAAAGGATTGGCCAGTCCACTCTTTTAGAGCTGGTGTAGATTCTTAGGAGTTGTGGTAACCGCTTTGTTATCCCAAATTATATAATTGTATAGGTATTATATGTGTATTGTATTATATATACTGATATTAGTCATTTTTAATGATTGCACTATGCACCGCCCTTCATATTTCTGTTTAACCAAAGGTTGACTGGCAGAGAATGCCAATAGGCATTAAGTCCGCCTTTTGTACAATGTTTGTCTGTGCACTAAAGTTTAAATAAAAAAAAAATAGTATAGTAGTTATACAGTAGTAGTATATGTACTAAATATATATATTGGCTATACTAAGATGACGAGAAAATCGCCAGTAGCAGTTGAAAGAGAAGAACGGACGATAGCGGTGCATCATTAGAACATTCAGTAGATTTACCTAGAAGATTGAACGGTTAATACCCAGGGGTTTTTGCGTAATACGCCAGTGAACAGACAAAAGTATCCTTAAAAAACTTTCGATACTGTGCTTATTTTACATATAGAATATAGTTAATATTATTTAGAAATTTTGATGTATCATAATGACATCGACACATGATACGAGGCATATTATTGAGATGCGACGCGCGACGCATAATCAGCGCCTGAACGCGAAGAGGAAGTGCTCCAATGACAGCTGAATGATGTTAACAATCAAATGTGTATATGAGTTTAAACGATCACCTTGTTCTATTTCAATTTTAAATGTTTATTCATTTGTTTTATGAGGACGTGATTTAAGGCCTATACACACACAGCGAGACGACTCGATGTCAGTATGATAGAGCATCAGATGGTCATCGTGAATACGAATTATTGTAGAATGTTCTATGAACATGTTCAATAGTCACTCTATTTACCTATATGTATTGTATGTTATTTATGTGTGTGTGCATAGGAAATTACTAGCAAAAACTAATATATTTATGTGACAAGTCTCAGATGATCATAGGTAATCATTGAAAAACAGTTTACCAGAAGAATTAACCGAATATGGTCTATTCACTAGTCAATTTATTGGTTAGTGTTTGATTTGAATAAATCAAATACTAGAGACACTAAATTTATGTGCAAGTGAAGCAATGGTTGATACAGATCCAGTAAACGCGCGTTAGAACGGCGGCGATATCAAACAGCGCGCTATTTGTCGATAAATCTGCCATAAATCGAAACAATCATACAAATACAAATTACAGAGCGATAAATAACATTCGTATGGGAAAATCTTGTATGTGGTGCGAGGGCGCTGATGGTCCGGTTTAATTTAATTGACTGAGCTACGTGTAGATGATAAATGTAAGCGGGGTTAAGCATATGCGGTGCTCATGAATAAATCGCCCCTCGGTGTGATGGTGAGACGGTGAGACGAGCTGATTTGCGATAAGGCGGGTATTTATTGCGTTATTTGTGCGCGCCACCTGACGCCACGACGCCGCCACCGCCGCAGGAGGCGCTCTATTGCCTTTCACTGAGCATCACTCCATAAGTGCTCTTCAGGGTATAAATCATGTCGGCATAGTGCCTGTTGAAATCAAACAGTTAAAATAAGAAAATTGTCATAATAATATTGTCACGTCACGCGCAGTGATACCTACCTACCATCCTTTGCAATTAATCATACAGTGTAAGATACACGGTTGCAGTAAACCTGGCAGAAGATGGACATCTTAGCTCTGAAATCTTAGAGAATGGTTCGGGATGAGCATGAAATCTTTGTTCCGAGCAGTAATGAGGATAGCCCTGCTGATCGCCAATCTGCGTTAGGAGATGGCACCGAATGAAGAAGGTATTGCCGTTTAAAGACGGCGCTAGTAGTCAAGCCCCAAGTGAACAGTGGTTACATAGAGTCAGGAAAAAATACGCTCGTTCAGTCTTCAGAAGACAAATTCAGAAGACCTGAGACAAATTTTCATGAAACATACAGCGTTGAAAAGCCTTCATTCCACGTTTAATATTTCAGATTAAACGAAGTTATTGTTCTATTCGCTCGTACATAATATGTTATGTGTATTTATAAATTCCTGATTCCATCATCAGATTAAGCAATCGGCTTATCTTATTATCTTATTGGTATAAAAAAAAGTCAATGGAACATATTACAACTTTATTTAACTATTTATAAGAAGGCTTTATAAATAAGAAATTTATAAGAAGGCAGATACTCAAATCCGCTTAAATTTAGAGGTAATAAACTCCAATAAGAGACGAAAAGACGCGTTAATTTTTTTTGTTAAAAATAAATTAAAATATTCTTTACATCAAAGTCTTCAGTTGAGTTACAATCATTTAAATCAACATTTGCATTCTTTTTATTGTAGTATTTTGTGCATTAGAATGTAACACACATATACGAATATCTGATGAATGTCAAAATGAAACAAGAATAATACGAAGTAAATAAGACTTGTGTTATTAATATAATAATATTGATTTATTACGTAAGTATTGTAAGCTATTTTTATACTGGACATTGAGAGTATACAGAGCAGGATTGCAAATTAGAACGAAAAGCATCGTTAGATCAATGGAGCGTATGAAAGCAGTTCTTGACTCAGTGACATTTAGAGCTGGCAACCTAATTATATTAAATGATATTCGTTGCGCAACGATGAGTGTCCACGAAATACATTCGAGGTATATGGTACGATGGACCGCAATTTGAGCTTGCGGTATATGCACTTTACTATCATAATAATAAAGGCTCTAATTCAATGATGGTGTGTGTACACCTGGAAGTGGTACCGATTGTTTTAAATGTGTAGGTAGATTTAGAGGACGAAGTAATTAGCTTGTACTCAACACGGCAGTTAACTGTTCCTCAAATTGATGTTTCATGATTTGTTCGTTAACTTATACAATAAAATTCACGTAAAATATCATTATAAAATTAGGTAGATATGAGGTTGATAGTATCGATGGCAACAAAGTAGAAACGGACAGGTGCCAAAGACAGATAACTAAACTATTTACTGAAATGCCATAATAATTGTGTGTTTTATGGGTTGAGTATATAACTTTTATGATAAAAACAATTATTTGTTAAAGTATATCAACACACAAAGAGTTTCAATAATTATGTCGCGAAAAGGATTAAAGTGCATTGCTTCTTCATTAAAGTGCATTGGATTAAATGGATTAAAGTGGATTATTGTTCGACAATAAATGTTTATTGAAGATTCAATGTAGTTTCATCTTGATACGATAAATATATTAAAATGCTAAAATTTTTTCGATTTGGGTGCAATTGTCCAATATCAAGATGCGTGTTAACTTTTATATAACTTTGTGTTTGTTGCTTGTGTTGATTGTCCTAAATAAAATAAACTGTAAATTGAATAATTACAAACATGTCCAACGAAAACCATTTCAATTAAACGTATAGAAATTCAATACACAAAGCAAACAATCATAACTCATACCGGGAACGTCGAAAATAAATTTATATCCATGTAATGATATTCCGAATGTGAATACAAGAGTACAAGTTCGGACTAAGCGTATACAAAGTGTGCAAGGGGCTCACGTCCGCACATACCCGCGGGCGCCGATACACGTCGCCAACTAAAAATGTGTATAAATTATGAAGATTACATGAAAAAGAGAAATGTGTTACATTTAATTTTATTACATACGATAACTTATGAGCTAGGCGCGGCACTCGCTCGAAGAACACGTTGCGCTAGTGCGAGAGTGAATAACGACTTTGGTACGCTCACTGTGAACGCTCGAGTTTGGCGCTAAATTTAACACGCAGTAAGTGTTAAATCGTATCGCAAAGTGCGTGCTAATAATGTTATTTATATTGCTACATACAGATCATTTGCGACATTAAAATATCAATTATTTATGGCACAGAGATAGGAGTAGCGTTCGAGAAGAACGCCTTATCTATGCATAACACCTGATATTATAAGTGTCGACATTTGCACAACAGCGCTTATTTATTTTATAGTCATTTTTAAATTAAATAATCGCACATTGCAATGCGATATGAGCACCTGCTCCAATCTTTATTTGCCACCATAAGATATTTTGAGAGCAATTCTAAGTTTTATCGAGTAATAAAATAAATACTGCTTATACAATAAAGATTACAAATGATAAGTACATCTCAATTAATACATAAGGATGTAGTAATATGACTAAATTCGAGTTTTATTTCGAGTGTAAAATGTTTGCGACAACTGAACTTGATAATACTAACGATGTCTTAAAACATGCATTCGTGTTTATGACCCCTTTCTACTCTTAACGTGAAAGTTTCCCTGTTGCAATGACTTTTATCAACATTATAACTGTAGATATGCCCTTATCGAGAGCCTATAAAACTAATATCAAACTATGAGACCTTATGGCCTCGTATTAGCACGAAATAGCGACAACTCTTGACTGTTTTCCGCGAGGTCGTCTGTTTTATCCACTAAATTAAAGTATTAATATTAGCCTGGACGCTTTAGTGTGTGAAGACCGCCGCGTCGGTGGCGGCTGATCCTATCACAATAATTTGTAGCAGACAGACCAATCAAAATATTTGTTAATCGGCGAGCTAACGCGATAGCGATGCTATCGGTGATCATAATGTCACTGTGAGTCGGCCGATAGCTTATCTCTGAGGGTCTGCCACTCGTAACTTTACCGTTAGCATCGTGTTCCCAGCCAGGTCTGACTGTGGCAGGAATAAAAGCCGCGCCGGAAACATGCTGTAATAAAACGCGAGAGATTTGACAATCGCCCTTCGGCTGAAACGGTTGGCGTACTTGGAATACGTCGCAATCCATTCCTCACATGGCATTCAGATAAAAATCGTCCCTAAACAACGTGAGTGGCGACGGACGCGGCACAAACAAAACTCTCGTGTCCACGGAATGTCATAACAACAAACATGTAAAATATGTCAAGCCTACTAGCCAGCTAATGGTGATCATGGGAGAACAAAAAATATTTGTCCGGCAACTCTGCGCTAATGTGTAACCAAGCGAGCCCGTGAGTGACACGGAAACTCTCTTCACACAAGTTTGACCTCCAACAAAGGAGTTCTGTTTGACTTGTGTCGCTACTAAAATATTGGAACGAGAGCCGAGTACGTGCTCCTCTCGGCGATGACGCTTCTACTCTGCTGATACGCTCCACACCAAGCTTTAAGGGAAATTATGGGAATGGGATGTTTGTATTGTAAATCAGCTTGTTTATATTATTTATTTGACTTGCGTTAGGTATAACTTACTATTACTCAATACTTCATATATAATAATTCGTACTTTAAATTGTTATTATTTGCCTGATTTGATTAAGTATTCTCCAGCATGTGTTAGTGATTTATATCAATAGGTTCTTTGTAACAACAGCGTAAATAAAAGCATAACTTTAACTCATCAAATTTACACCAAGATTGCTTGAGTTACCACGGAATGTAATAGTTAATGCAATTTCAGTATTATGCTTTATATTGACAGTGTGCACAATCCTTAGCTCGGCGAGTGTCCCGCGCGTGTTTGTTCTCGCACGGCACGGTTCATCTCACATCTCGCCCGGTAAAGTTCACTACATCGTCCACCGCGAAACGCACTGGCTCGACCAGTTTCTGTTTAGACATGACGCATGACGTAACGACCCTCACCTTCGGAAGTGAGCGACGTGACGAGTAAACATCCTTGCAAGCGACATGTGAATAGCCGCTATTGTGTGCTTTGAGACTGATGTGGAGCTACTATGATATTTTTATGAAATAGGTAACTGCTGTGCAGTGCAGTCTGTGCGCAGTCTACGTGATAATAAGTAGCTTATCGTTGCTTATGCCTCTCGCAGCCCTCTAAGAAGGGCCACCTTACCTTATAGAGTAAGGTGGCTCTTCCTCACACCTTACAGAGTTACCACTGTTCTTGATATCAATCCAATCACGACCACAAGTCTCATTTGCTGAAATGGCCTTCTTACGCCTACACCGAAACATTGTTGCTTGAAGGAGCGGTCAGCTAGGCTAGGTAAGGTGGTATTGTTAGCTTTAGAAATTGATAAACATAACGAAGGCATGCGCAGCGTGTTGTGCGCAATATTGGACGTTTTTGTGTGAATAATTCTCGCATAGAGCCGTTGTCACGCGAGCTCGCTCTACCAATTAGCTGGCGCCTCGCTCCAACACCGTACAATAAATCAATAATTAAAACGTCCATCTACCGGCAAATGCTGATTTATTCGCGCCTTCTGGCCACGTTCGAATGTCGCGCACCCAGACTCATTTTATTAACTGATTGCGGTATATACTAATATAAAATGCGCCGCTTAATTTATTTATGAATATCGTGTTCCTATAATTTACCTTACATTAAAATATGCAAAAGCAAATGAACTAACTGTTTTTAATAATGCACATACATAATATTTGGCATTATCCTTGGTAAATAAATGAATGAAGTAATATAGTTCATAATGAATATAATTCACAGTTCCTCATATCCTGCAGAGAAGCTGTTCGTCGCGTCAGGATATTTGGGTTTAATTTAAAATAAGTGTGTTCAATGTTGACATTAGATAGAATGAGAACAAATGTAAGAAGCGGTTGATATTTTAAAATTCCTTATTTTCTGGTTGCGTTTGTAAATATTATTATTTTTTACTTGTTTATTTTTATGCTATTTATTCTATTAAAACAACTGTTATATAACTATTATTTATTATTGTTTGCTAGTAACTTGTGAAAGTATATATTCAGATACTATTATTTGAAGTATTACTATTATATCTATAGCTCTGTTATTAATATCAAATATTGTACGATCTGTAAAAGAGCGCGCTAATAATGTCGACTGTAGTCCATGTTTGTGTAATATTTCTTCGTTAATTTCTTTTTAAGCGGTACAAAGTGAAATATTAAGTATAGTTTACACTCAACATTAACAAGTGCGTCTGGTTTGAACTGGCCAGAGTTTCACACACAAACTGCTGTGGTGTTTGCTTAGAGCATTAGAGGAGGAGCGTATAACTGTCACTGTGTCGCGACTGTACGTCTCTACAGTAAAACAATTCGACGATAAACTGCGCCTTTGTACCTTTTAATTTTGAATAACATAGGAGCTTCCTCTTAAAACACATAAACAACCAGTCGAGTCCCTGCTCGGCACTCGATGGCCATCGAACTCGCGTCTATAATCTCGAGTGCATTGAAATTAAAGTAAATTAAAGACATTGAACAACTATCTTACGCGCAATCTGCGCTGCAGTGGCGTCGACGGCGCGCCGCGCGCGTCCGCGTCAGCTCTCCGTCACCACGAGGGCCCTCCGCACGGCCACCGAGTGTTTTCTTACACACGCCGCAGGGACGTGTTAATTCGTCGACACTATTCGTCTTTTTTCCGCGGTGATCGACTGTGGGAACATTTCTGGGTGCCTCCGTTAGAAGTACCTACTTCATGCGGTAACGAGCAAACAGCCCGAATAACTCCAAGTATCGCTCCCGCGTTAAGTGGCGTTCGGAATTTACGACAGTTCCTCGGTAATAGGCGATCGATTGAGCTATTCGTCGTTCAATTGTTATACGATAACAGTTGCGCAGTGGCGAGTAATAAAAATGACTTTGGTTTCCAATTTGAGCGTCATTGTCTGCGCGACGAGAAAGTTTTAGATGGCGCCGACACCAATAAAACATTCGGAAATAGTGAGCACGCGCAGCGAACGCACGCGGCGAGGTGGCGAGGTGCAGCCGTCGATAATTCAGACTGATATTCAGTCATACGTGGCGTTTATCGTTTTGTGCTCGCTGTTATCCTGTGAGGCCGTTCGAGGCGAGATAGTATCGGCGCGCAGCGACCATACATTACGCTGACAGTGTAACAATAAAGCAGGATATCTGTTAGCGGCGATGCGTCGCGGGTAAGTGAGAAGGTGCACGACAAATGGAAGCCAGCACGAACCCTGACCCGAATCCGCCGCCCGCTGATGCTATTACCGCACGGAATTTTATCGTCCACTTCACCAATCTTTCGAACAATCGTAATATTTTATCTGCACAGTCTGCACAGAAGAAACTTAATTTAAGTATATTTTTATTTAAAATTAGGAGCTACAACCAGTGCTGAACAATTGTGATCGCCTCCTGTTCTATAGTTCGTAGGTATCATAGGAATGTTTTAGTAGCAAAGTATTGAACCTTTACCGGTTCTAATTAAGTACTTAATTACATATTACTTAAGTACATGTACTTTAATTACACAGTACTTAATAAATTTGTTTCTTTTTAACTTTTTGTTTTTTTAACATTCAATACATTCAGTCAACTCGTGACGGCGGCTGGTGTAACCCGTGCCGAAACGTCGAGTAGAAATAAAAGGTAAACAAAAACATCCGATTATGCGCGATCAGACCCGATTTACAATATAAAATATTTATTTTTATTTCACTTAAGTTTAAAAACACCTATCAATTAAAGGGTCAAAAGACTTAATAAAGACGTAAAAAGTCAGCAAACGATATAAACCTTAACCCGGGTTTATATTTAATTTCACAACTGCATGAATATTGATTTCTTAGAGCTTTAATTCTCAAAATCCATACAAGGCGACGACATATGCGAGCTAGTTGACAGGTTGGTACAAAAATTTGTATCACGCACTAATATCCGTTCATGAATACATTACGGCTAACAAATTGAATTCTCAAACGGATTTACATAAATAGTGTGCAATAGCAGTGCTATTATAATGCTATAACGTGTTGTAAGACAATAGCGGAGTGGGTCCTCCTACCGCCCACGTGGGCCGGCGGTAGACGCCGTGCGCAGTCGCATGTTAATCGCCTCTAATCACGGCCCGATCGAGAACTGATTCATCTCGACCTCACGATCCTATATTCTGTTTATTTACCAATCAGTATGCTTAATACCAGACGCGGCCATAACAGGCGATATATTTGTCTAGTGTCGCTCTCAATTAGTGGGCAACGGCGAATCGACGCCATATGTGGTCGTGTTAGCGTCCACTCCTAAAGAATATTTTTTGTTAATGTAAAATGTAAATGAAACAAAATCATTAATGTTTGCCTCTTCAATTTTGACTGACGGCCTTTTATGGCAGCAGCGAGACTTACTCGCTTTTAACTGAAAGATATATAGGTACACATACCCGAAATAGTGCCCGTCTTTCTTTCAAATGATACAAAGGTACATGATACATTATTGTGTCTTTAGTAAAAACACTCAGTAGAAAAAGTACTAATGTATGTTTATAACTTTCTATCTTTTTGTGCTTAACGTAAAGAGTCCTCAATTATTTGTGGGTCGATTTTATTTAAATAGATGACACCTTAGTACAGTTTTATTATAATAACAGTATTTAAATACATTTTTAATATTTCAGATACTTTATTATTTACCTGTACGATAAAAATGTAGGTATGAATAATGAAAAAATGAATGAAATCAAATCGGGGCAGCACAAATGGTCAGGCGAAGATAAGAAGTAAGTATAACTTACCCTAAGTTTGATAAACATTTTCATATACTCATATTTTTCTTCATTCGTTCAAATGCGAACAAACTTTTTGAATAAAAACGTTTCCTTTTGATATTTTGGTAAATGACAGTATTATTAACAGAACCTGTTAGCTTATTATCCTTGTACTTGTATCAACCTATAACGTTCCACTGCAAGGCAACAAGCCTCCCCTTAGTAAATCACTGGGTGGTTGCGGGCCGTAATTAACCGCGCGGGTTCAGTGCGAATTGGTGGATGCACGTACTCCAGATTTGTTTATTTTATTTCTAGAGCATGCGGGTTTATCCCCGATGTTTTCCCTCACCGCCTTGCTATTGATATTTATGTAAAAACCGTACTTAAGTATTAACTCTTTGGTACGGGCCGACGGTTTGAACTGACGATCAGACGAATGCGAGTCGAGTAGGTATAGATATCCCTAGGCTGTCACCGCTCTATCCTTATTATATTATCTCTATTATCCCCGAGTAATGTTTAATATTAGCTTATTTATCGTTGACAAATTACTTATATCTATTTACCCCCCACCAATAGAATACAATTATTTTGTTATCCTCATACCGTTTTAAGGATATAATTTAACTGCTCCTTTGAATTACTAATGAATCCTATTTATGCGCTAATTATGCTATCATGATTGCATTATCTACTTATATTAAATTGCAAATGCACATTTTGATTATTAATGGAATCATAATCATACTCGTTAATGGAATGAAGTGCAGCCTGCGGTTTTGCGTGTCTCAAATCAATGACGAAATTTATTTTCTCATAACACAGTATGTATGTATGTAAATATGTACGATATGTCTATGTTTGTAAATTTGAAGTATTTATTAAAATTGTATCAAGATTGTCTGGAAGAAATTGCAATAAAGTAATAAGACCACCTGCTTATATTCTCTTCTTAAAATGTTTTTTTTATGTATAGCAATGGTGCAATTAGCACATTCTGCCAGTGTCAAACTTTCATAGCAATGAACAATTTTAAAGTCAATAATATATTGTGTCAATGGCCAGCCTCGTCGAAGTAAGTTAGAAGTCGCTCAGTTAAGTGATAGTAGGTTTACTGAGGACAGAAGAGGACTCCTTAGAAACACACGAAAAACGCAATCCTATGTGTTTATTTGAGTATCGCAAACATTATGTACAAAAAAACACTTTGAAGTTTAATAAACTATCACTATTAAATTACAAAATGCACAATACACAATTTTTATAGTAATCGAACAAAAACTCCAACTTCACTTCTTGAGTTCCCGCTAGAAAGTCCTAAAACATTGTTCTTTAATTTTGCATAATGTAAGATTATACAAAAAAAAGTTTTATCTACCTAATCTACATCTGCACTTGCCTTACCATCGGTAATAGTCCCAAATAGGAAGAAATATGAAGTAATAACAAGAAAATGCTTTATAACATGCCCACTTTTTGTTATAACAATAAACTTCAAGAATTAAATTAAATGATTCCAGTTACTTAAAGTAGGTAGGTGAGTATATTTTATATGCATCAATCAAATGGGTCGTTTCAGTTGGGTTACACCAGGTCGTGAGCTCATGACCATGGTTGGTGTGACCCAGCGGAAACGAGTTAATTAAAAAGGGTAAACACAATTGTCTTGTCTGCCCAATATAACTTTCCCATCCTGTAACTTTGGTTGGGGGTATACTTGGCGAAAATTCCTAGAATATGTATACATATACATATTCTAGGAATAATGTATAATGTGTGTAATAATGTATATATATAATAATAAATACTCTTTATTGCATACAAATAGTTATTACATGTGCACAAATAATAAATGACAATACAATAGGCGGCGACCTTATCGCTAAGGCGATCTCTTCCAGGCAACCTTGGGATAGAGAAAAATAAAAGGGATATAGGTAGTGTAAAAGGATCGAAATCCACAGATGGATCATGTTCAATATATACTTATCGACAATATCGACAATAAATACATATAATAATAAATAACTTAATAATATATAAATACATATCTACATACATATATATATTTATTTATTTGCAAGATACACCAACAGCATTTACACGAAAAAAAACAAATGATAAAAACTTATAAATTCAACATACCGCGTGCGATACTTTAATAGGTGCATGCAAGTTCAACACAGAGGTATGCGAGTATGATAAAATGAGTCGGTAACTTCAAAGTTACGACTGTCAAAAATATACTATACGTATTGTCTTTTTAAGTTATATAGGTTCAGAAACCATCGTGTGCTTTAGTAGTGAATTTAGAAACGAAATGATAGTATGAAAATAAACTGCTCAGCGCCATCTATGGATAGATTATTAAACAACTACTCAAAACAAAATAGGGCCCACTTAGTTTTTACAGTGTAACTTAATAATATACAAATTTATATAGTTTTTATGAATAGACATGTTTAAATTAGGGATTTAGAAATTGTGTAAACATAACCAATTGTAAAAGTTGTTTATTTTTTTTTAATTACTCACGAAAAAGAGTATTTAGGGAAATTATCACTAAATGAATAGTAAAAGTAAATTTTGGTTATAACCATTTTTCTAAAAAAAACTGATGATAGGTGTCATGTTTAATAGCGTGTAGGGCCCCCTCGGCTCCGTATGCATTCTCTGAGCCTGTCTGGTACACTTTCAATCAGATGGCTAAAGTTTTCATCAGGTATTCGCTCCCAACAGACTTTTAGATGAGTCTCTTACGTTTATGAGCTCTTGTTGACTGTTGACGCTGCTGTAATTCTCTTTGAGGCTTCTTTTCAAATTGATCCCATAAATGTTCGATGGGATTGAGGTCGGGACTCATCGCTGGCCATGGCAAAACTGTAATATTGGCGTCAGAGAGTGCTCTTTGTGTGGTACGAGCCGTATGCGCGCGAGCATTATCTTGCATAAAAACAAAATTATTGCCCACTCTTTGTGTAAATGGGGTCACATGAGATCGGATTACTCCCTCGACATAACTGGCAGCGGTTACGGTACCTTCATCCAGAATAACCAGTTCTGTTTTGGCTATTATGCTTATTCCATCCCATACCATCACACTTGGACCCCCAAAACGGTCTGTTCCGTAGATGCATGGTTGTGAAAAACGTTCGCCTTCTCTTCTCCACACGCGTACTCGTCTGTCATCACTAAAAAACTTGACCTTACACTCGTCTGTGAAGAGTACAGTTCTCCAGTTATCTATGGTCCAGTCCAAATGCTCATGTGCGAACCTTAAACGCGCTGCACGATGACCACTTGTCAGCTTGAGCCGAACAACACGCATTCTGGAACGTCGTCCGTCCTCGTGGAGTCGGTTTCGCATGGTTTGATCATTAACGCATGTACCAGTAGCTTGCCGTAGTCGGTTTTGTAAGGTCCGGGTAGTTACAGTACGATCCCGACGTGCAGTTAGCCTGATGTACCGGTCTTCCTGGGCGGTAGTGGCACGAACTCTTCCTGATCCTCGTCTTCAAGCTACACTACCTATCTCCTGGTAGCGTTCCCATACGTTCCGGATAGCTCGTCGCGACACACTGAGACGTATTGCTACAGATCTCTGAGATTCCCCCCTCTGAAGCAAAACAACCGCTCTGGTCGCGGTTTCGGTGTCCATGTGATGGCGAGAACCGGGCATAGTAATCAGGACTAATACCGAAACTAAACAGAACAGCTATACACAATGACTTTCAACAGAAGCGTTTACAACGAGATTGGGAATACAAGTGATTAAGAAATGGTGCATGGGGTAATTTCAAGCACCTCGGTTTTTCTGTCTATCCACTTGAGAATAACATTAAAGTTGTGGCTCAAAACATTGATAAGGACTCATAAACATGTCTACTTTATGTTTTAATGCTTCAAATCACTAATGATTACCTTACGAGTTATTTATAAACAAACTTCGAGCTTAACTCAAGATGGGCCCTATTTTGTTTTGAGTAGTTTACAATACGAGCATATTCCAAAAATAAATAAATTTAAATGTGGATGTACATAAATCCGATTAAATAAGGTTAAATTACAATTTACTATATTATTTAATTAAACAAATGAAAAAAATACAAAACCAAAAGTGCCCGACTACAATTTACGTGAAATTTTGCGTTTAAAACTTGCCAAAGAATCATTAAAGATGTCGATGTCATGAGAATTCAACTCGTTATAAGTATTCAGAAGACGATTTAATGGTGAGAATTTACCCAGGTTTGTTTTAGAGGGTATCGGTACTAATTGCTTGCTTAAAGGATATCTTGGGATAAAGCAAGGAACAGCAAAGCAAATCTGGTTTACCACCTCAGGTATTAACAAGGCGCCATTTAATATTTTGTGCAACAAAACCAAGCAGGAAACCTTCCGACGCACTACTAACGTTGGTAATCCGAAATGAGAGAGTCGTGTATAGAAATTAGAACGATATGGGCATTTGCAGTCCTTGTACGCAAGGAATGGCAGCGACTTTGTCTCCAGTTTATGAACTTTGGGTATTTGTAACAACTACTGGAGCTAGATGTCTATTGGAGACCACTGCTTCTCTGTCGTTTCCAAATCATACGAGAGAGTGGTGTGGGTTGGCCTCGAGCATTTTTACTTCTTCCAAATATGACAAAGTTAAAATAAAATTGACCTGAAAAGTGCTTACTATCAGTTTCCTGAAAAAGAAGAAGAATAACTGTACACGGCGTTTGAGGCGGAAGGTAATTTATATCAGTTTTCGAGGATACTCTTCGGCATGACCAATGATGTTGCTGCTTTCCAACGAGCAATCAACAAAATTAATCAACAAAATACCCACTCCTTCCTATTCAGCGTCACTATACAGAACTATGGGACTTTTCGCTCATTATTCAAAATGGATCTCACAATTTTCTGCGATAATACATGCACATGTTACACAAGAGAATTGACAAAAAAAATAGTTAGAGATGACTATAGAGAGTTGTTAAAGCTCTCAGTCATATTTTTAGATGGATATACAGAGCAAAAGTTCAAAATTAGGCCCCCAAGTACCATGCACTAAGCTCGATGGATAGCGAGAGCGATCTATTCCCTGAGAATATCGTTACTAAGTTCTCAGTTAAAAATAACCAGTAAGGACAAGGCAGCTCTGCTAGACGTCTGCTTTTATTGTGACATCCTATATCAAGCCATGGTTTTAACGCAATTTGGCAGTAAAATCACCTTATCAGTTGTTAGCCAACACTTATGGTATTTAACAGATGAAGCAGCTATGAAGACGATGAGGTGGACCAAGCAACAAAAGTAAAGATAGTGGCAAATTTAACTAAAGAAAATATATCGACCACTGGAAAACGATACATCCCATCGAAGGAAGAACTTGGTGGTTCATTGTACCGTTAGTTTGACAGATAAATGGTGTAGTTGTTTCAGTTTTCTAATAACTATTTAAGTTAACTATTCTTTTTTATTTCAGAAAAAAACATTTATGATTTTATATCAGTCAAGAGCAAGTTTTTGTTCTCTCCCCTCAGAACCGATGATAGTTTTCTCCACGAATGTCCTTCTTCATAGGAGACTAACGCCTCGTTTATACAAGTCAAAAATACTGTGTCAAGCCGAATGGGCTGTAAAGTTGATGCAAGACTTTCATGGTTTGATTAAGATTGAGGAGGAACAAAAACAATTTTTTTTACGTTGTGTACAAGAGCACAGAAAGATCTATCCTGACTGTAAAATAGAAAATATGGTCCATAATTGATTTATTTTTAATGTAAAATAGTAATAAATGTACGATTCGGACCAATTGGTATTTTATTTTCCAAAACTATATGAATTCTTAATTTAATCCATAGTACCTCAGTACTAATTCTTAAGTTGTACACCAAGTCGGCACGGATTCTCGTTATCCTAAGGCAAAATAATATATCATAATTCGGACCAAATGGAAAAAAGTAGAGTATCTGATTTCAAAAAAATTAAAAAAAAATCTTCTCTCCTTATATTAGGTAGTCGGATAAGTTCGTGGCCTTTTTATAGTAAATTATTAAAGACTCTTTGTATTATATAAATATTTATTTAACGAAATATTGTCCATTTAATTAGACTGTCTTTCGCAATTTCTCTGGCAGAGCCATTATCTTATCGCTATAATTTTTTTTTGGGGTTCTGAGTGAAAAACTGGTTTAAATGGTTGATACAGGCTTCTCTTGAATGTAATTTTATTCCATTTAGAGAATTTTGTAAAGAGCGGAATAAATAATAATCCAAAGGTGCTATATCCGGACTGTATGGAGGATGCATTAAAACTTCCCAGCCAAGGTCCATCAATTTTTGTTTAGTCTACAAAGATGTATGCGGTTGAGCATTGTCGTGATGGAAAACTACCACCTTTTTTATTCATTAATTCTGAGCGTTTTTCTTTAAGTGCTTGTTTCAATTTTACTACAATAATTGCGACAGTAGACATCAGAATTAATCGTTTGGCCATGTGACAAAAACTCGCAATACACAATGCCTTTCCAGTGCCACCATACATTGTTCGGAGTGAGACCTAGCTTTGTGACTTAGGTGAGCTATCACAAATAGTCACTTGTGATAGCTCACCTCGCTTAAACCAAGACCATTTTCGAACATTGTTATCGTAGGTGATCCCCTTCTCGTCGCCTGTTACCAAACTCTTCAGAAATTGATCGATTTCATTTTGTTTTAACAATGGACTTTATTCACCAAGTTTCTGTCATTTAAATATACGGTACTCAAACATACTTTCTTTTTTCCAAAATTCAGTTTATGCGTTTGATCCCAAACTGTTGAGTGGTGGATGCTAAGCTCTCCGCAATTTGGTGACTGTTATGTGTCGATCTGCTACAATTTTTTCAATGATAACATCAACATTTACCTTAATAGGACAACCACAGCAAGGAACATCATTCACATCAAAATTACTAGACCTGAATTTTTTTGCAGTAGTTTTAGATAAACACCACAAATCTCTTTTCGAATACTAAAAACATTCCATACCCTTGTCGAAAAATAATGGTAAAACGTCTAATTTTCTCCTCATTAACTTCCATTTTAAAATTGTTTAAAAATATGAAAATATAAAACATTTAACTTGTAATTTCAATTTGCCGCCATTATAAAAAGTCAGCTGTCAAACGGTATATCACTTTTCCGCCAATGATCAGTGTTGCCAGAAATATAGCACCCTAAAGTCATACGTTCAAAAAGGCCGTGAACTTTTCCGTGACTACCTGTTATATTTAGGAGTGAGAAAAATCGTGCTGTAGATGATGATGACGCCGATGCTGACGGCAAAGTAAGGACAGGAATATAACTTATCATAAAGACAAATTGGTGATCATATGACCGATCAAATTTCTTACCATATCTCACATTACAATTTTACGAGTAAATTTATTCAACTTCTTGAACGAACCACTAATAAATTTGCACGTCTGTTATTGTGTCGATTTAAACAGATAAAATGGAGGTCAGTTAAGTATAAATTATGTAAAAGTGACTGGCGCCACACGCATCGGTCCGAATTGCACGATATGTTGACATTGCGAAAATCTGCCCATGCGCAAGTGGGTGCAGGGTGTGTGTGTAGGGGGGGGGGGGGGGGAGGCGGCGCCCGGTGGCACCGCCCAACTCTTTGTTTACGTAACGCCCCCGCTCATTACGAACAGCTGTTTCGTAAGCCGTGCCAAAAGGCCTATTTTCTATTGTCAAAATGATTTGGTTGGTAGGATCATGGGAGAAGGAAATTCGTGTCAAAATAACTTTTTTCCAATGAAATGGCAGATGGATAAAGACTTACAATATGGACGTCATAGTTTAGGGACTTACCTTATCACTCCTTACCACCAGAAGTCTAGAACGGTTGTCTAGAAGAAATCCCTTTAGCAATAAAGCCGCTGGTTGTACGTCTAATTACCTGTCTTTTGTATTTTGTTTTGGTGTACAGTAAAGTATATCTATCTATTTATCTTGTGACAGGATTATCCATCACATATAAGCTGACAAGCACAGCTCGAAAGAAAGAAAAGTAGAAAAAACATCGTTGATTTAGCCGTTATTATGACACTGCACAATTTTGAAAGAACTATTATTGTATAAGTAATTTATTTATTTATTACCTGAGTCAACTTTACAGTGTTGCTCACTAATTCGCATACTTACAAATTAAAAATGTAAAAACCGACAGACAATCATTAAATGTAAATCACTAAAGAATATCTACTACTGCCCTGTGGAATGCTTGCAAGATGCAGTGCAACAAGTCCGACTCCAGGTTCCGTAGTACCAATTCTGTAGTAGTTCCGTAATAGTAGGTAGTAATATTTTTTATTGCTGCCTGTGTGTCGTCATTGCAAAGAATGTGTGTGAAACTCAGCTTTAGCTGTAAGCCCGCAATAACAGCTATAGGTTACAGCTGAAACCGTAAGCTCGTTTCAGCTGTAAACCATGACTGCTGTAACTACGACGCATTTACCTACCATATATCTACATTAAACCAGTGCCAATATAGATGAAATGTGCTAGTGTAGTTATTGTTTCGGACATTTTCAAGTCACTTAAAACGATTCTTATGTGGTTATTTGCATATTGCCACTACGGTTTGGTGCCGTGTTGTGTCGGTCGGCTTTAGAGCACCATCTCATCTTATCCCGTGGGTGTCATAGAAAGCAACAGAATGATAACAAAGCCGCTACCAAGCACTGAGCAACTACATCACTTCTAAAAAAGTGAACTCTCCAACCCGCTCGCACGAGACATTGTGCACGAGGAGGCCCATGTCCAGGAGTGGACGACACGTAGACAAAGAGCTGATTACGGTATACCCACTACGGTTTATTTAGTTTCAAGGTCAATATGCTGCCTTATGGTACCTCCACTATCATTTATGCCAATGCGCTGGCACTGGCTTATGGTGAGGCGATTCTCTTGCCACAAGGCAAGACGTGTTCATGCGTACAGGCGCAAAAATAGCTCACAATACTTACATTAAAGTCACTATATTCTGTTCAAGTTAAAAAGTGATGTCGTCAGCATTACTGTCAGTCACATGATTTTACCTATTGACTAATTTACGAGAATGAGCGTGCCTCGATTGACCAATTAACGCTGTGTTATGCGGGATTGGATGGATAACCTCACTGTTTCTTAATGTGCATAAAGTATACTTATAATATCGCTCATGTTCTGTTAAAAGCGCTGAGCGCTAAGACCACTGAAATCTAAAGGCCGCTTTCGTCCAGATCATGCGAACGAAGACAAGATTCTTACACCGTTCGTAATGGAATATTTTCATGAAGGTTCATGAAGCAACGACACAGATAAAACGACGACACATGAAATTTCAAAAATGATTTTTTTTTTAAAATTGAAGGAAAAAAATAAGTAGTATGAATGTATAAAAATGTAATAACAAAATAATGTAAAAATAAGTCTGACTTATCACCACACCGAAATAGACCACCACAGTAATTAGGTAACTAACATTTGTAACTAACGTAATAACTAACGAATATAATAAACTTGTTGTGTCCTTGACGATGACATTAACACACTGTGTGCTGTGACATTTCGTGTAGTGCGTGACGCAAGGACCGAAAGTTGATTGAAGAATACAGGTTAGTGGGTTTCCGATACATCTATAGTAATTAAGGTTACATTAGATAAAAGTTCCATTACCATACAATGGTGAGATCTCATTGGGGAGAAGTAACAAATGTCAATTAAGTATTATGAATTTTATAGTAATAAAAACAAGTGTTGTTTTTAAATAAATCACATTTTGAATTATTCGTTGTTTTTATTACAACTTCTAATTTAAAATAATTTATCTTTAGGAACATATTATATTCGTATAACTTAGCTTTTGTAACCATTGTTAATGGTTGTAAAACCATTTAAATTTATTTTTTTTATTTTTTACAAAAATTACTGCAACCCCGTGATATGGTGCGACAAAAATATTCGCAAAAATATTAATTTTCTTTAGTTCCATTGTTAACCTCTCGAAAAAAGGTTTACGCTGAGTAGTAGAAATACCTACTAAATTATTCGCGCTATACCCGCATAAGAAGGAAAATGAATCGCATGTGACCTATATCCATAATCGCCTATTATGTTTAGTATGCAGACATTGTGATGAGTTCGTTCTAAGAGCAGGAGTGTGGGCGCCAGCAATAATTCACCGTGGCCTGGCAAGGCGACCACCACTGAAATACAACAATTAGAATGGGCTTGAGGAAATGACAATATTTTGTCTGTCTCTGTGTGATAAATATTGGAGTAACATACAATAAACCAAAGTATGTTATTGATTATATATATAGTGTATATACTATAATGTGAATCATACGTGAAATTTACGTACGCTTCGTGGAATAAACACATAATTTCCCTGAATTTATCGGTCTGCGGTAAACCTCCCCATTCTACTTGGTTTATTTCTATGACATACCACAAATACCTATATCTGTACCGGTACCTATATGTGTAAACGGGTCTTCAGGTTAAGTTATTTTTATCAACAATCGATGTTCAGGTCAATCGATGTTTACGACACTATTTAATCTATTTTTTCTTACAAGTGTTTTTGTTACAATTGATGAACTCATTAAGCAACTCAATCTTTTCTTTATTAGAGATCAATTGTAAATATCGACTGTTTAGGTGGTCGTCAAACTTCGTAACTAGGTCAAATTCGTTACACGTCTAATTTAGAACTCGTCTAATTATTTGATCGTCTCATTCGTCACTCGACAAACACGCGATTTGAACAGTCAATTATAAAAACCTCCTAATAAAAATAAAATTATTTACTAACCCTTTACGACGTCTTTGTCGGCGAATCGTCATCTTGGTCGCAACCTTACATATTTAACCAAGTAATAAAACTCAACATGAGCAACTAAAATAGATTTTATATTACAGCGACTGCAACGAACCTTTGTAATGATTAAAATGTGATGAAAATGAAAACGAATTAAACAAGCAACAGGATTTTCTAAGGAATTTATTAATTTATATAAATAAATTCCTTGGAAATGGAATCGTACTGGTTGAACCTAATGCTTGAAGTTTCTTGATATTTTCACAATATTATTTTTTTTTAATTTCCGCTGCACGCGAATGTTTCCTCAAAGCGATTAAGTAAAAAATGACGGATATATTTAAAATATTTGTGCTGCTAGGCAAGTAATATTTAAGTTTTTGAGCGGGAGAGTGCATGCTGGAATCCAACAGCCGCTGAGCGCGCTCGACTGGCCACGTTACCCCTCTCTCACAGAATTCCCATCCTATCCCTTCCCATTTTCCCAACGTTTTCTCCAAATCCATTCCTATATCTCCAAAGGTAGGCAGCGCATCCGAGAGCGTGCCAACGTTTGTCATTTTGGACTGATGTTGGCATGTATCGCGGATGTCTATGGGCGACGGTATCCACTTACCATCAGGTGGACTGTATGCTCGTCTGCCACCATCGTACATAAAAAAAAAAGTAAGGAGAACTTCCTACATTCCCTCTGGACTCGCACAGTTTACCATAGAAAATACATTTCCTGCATGGCACCGAGACACGTGGACAGACTGTCAAGTGTCCACTATGAAATATCTAATAACTACCTAAAGACGCAAAAAATACACAAGTGCACACCTATTGAAGAATTTTCATAGATATTTATCGACAAAGGCTAGACATATAAATCAAACATCAGAATTAATTGTACCCATTTCAAATCCGCACGTCTATAAGTGAGACTTATTGAAAGACAGCTCAGCACGTGCTGAGTGAGGCGATCCTGCTGAGTGTTCAGGCTCGCAGTAGACATTACTGACGGGAGAATAAACCTTTAGAAAGGTCATGGAAGGGAAAAGTACATTAGGTTAGCTTTAAATAAAACACTATTTGTGATTAGTATACAGTATATTTATAGATTATATAGTATACGATAAAAACCGTGATCAGCACCTTTTTATTTGCATGAAGAATGTAAGGCCTTAAAACGCCACGCTGGTCAAGAGGATTGTCGAGTCCACTCAGAGACGGTGTAGTTCCTCAGCGCTTGTGATAGCGACTTTGTTATCCCTTAGTCACTTTTACAACACCCACGGAGAGAGATGAGGTGGTGGTACGACACGTCCATAATAACTATAATAATTAAATAATAACTATTAAACGTTATTCGTTCAAGTATGTATTATGTTACAAATGTTATGATTCTTTTATTACTAAACTAAAACTTGACGCCAGATTTCACCTCTATACATTCGCTGTATCTGTGTGTAAAACAGTAGCCAACCGTTGTACTAAAGTTATACTAACGTTGTACTAAAGAAGTTAAAACAACGCTGTTTAAGACGTTCTGCCAATCGCTTTACACGTGCAACGTGTGGTAACTGTGGTAGGTATATACGCAGAAATCGTTCAATGCCCCGTGTGTCTAGTATAATAATGGTTTCAGGGTACTGTTGAGGTTGCCGGTTTCTGTAACACATCAGGTATGTTTGCTAAAGTTCCCACGGACTGCTTCCATGCAATTGTGTGTAAAAGAATCCCCTCCCCAATGCGCCGCGTGCGGGTCAGCACCAATGCAAATGGCATTGTGAGCACCTTAGCGGATAAGTTGGACTGTCCCATATTGAGGCATTGGGTTGGGGTACATGTACGCTAACTCAGTGTCTCTCTATGGGACTATGATATTATTTTAAAATTATTCTCTGTACAAGGTTGTCTATGGACATTGATCTGAATTTAATTATATCATTTTTATTATAAAATCATTGCGTAACTCCTTATTCTATATGTCCTTGTTGCATGTCTTACGAGTGAATTTGTGTTGCGTATACCATACGCAACACCAGAGGGATGCAAATGTGTTTGGTCTGAAGCAGTCTTAAAAACGCAAAGAGTAACAGTATACAAAGAAGACATCAAGTGTTAACACTATGAAGTTGGCAAACTATACCTGCTCTGTATTGCAAGAGTGCTCATCAGTATCGCACGGGCGACGTAACGAGCGGCCGGCGCCGTCCGGTCCCGTTACCCGCCTACGGTTAGCTAACACGCTAGCATCTTTCCTATTTTATTAACAAAATACCATAAAAACAAAACATTTAGTTGTTAGTTCTATGTTCTCATCAATAAAGAGTAACGTCTGTCTGTGTTCTGGTTTACTACGGGTATTTAAGATTATGTACGATGGGAAATAAATTCGCAAGATTTTAGTACAATTTGTATCAAAATTAATTGTCAAATTGAAAATATAGCATTTTTCATGTCTAATATTAATGTAAAAAATTAACTGCAGAGTTAATACACCACACCATTGACATTGGTGGATTGACATACTTCAGATTTTTATTTTTATTTCACTAGCATGTGGGTTTTGTCACGATGTTTTCTCTCACCGCTGAGCTAGTTACATTTTTTAAAAATCGGTACCTAATTAAGTACAAACTCAATAGTACGGGCCGAGTATAGATCTCACGACCATACGAATGTGAGTCGAGTTTAGATACCACTAGGCTTGACCGGTAGTTTACTGTAAAATAAATACATTATTATGTAGCAACTATAAGTCTATCTAAATTTCTGTTCTATATTAAGAAATTGCTGGTAATAAATAAGAACGGATAAGCACCAGTTTACACTCCACTTTATGAGCTAAGTAGTATTTTATGTGCAGATCAGATTTCCTTTGCCACGTGCTTGTGTGAATGTAATTTATTAAACAACTACCTTATATTTTAGAATGCTGACAAAAATCTTCTAAAGAATCATGTTCTTAGACTTCGGCTTAGAACTGGGATATATGGAGAAAAAAATAAACGCTAGAACATAAACATGACATCAAATTATACCGAAATCTATCTACGTATCTATAAGGAACGTATCTAAAAATGTAGGTACGGTAAACGTAAGGGATTTTATTTGTATATTCACGTGACTAAAATAAATTCTATATAAACAATATCAAATGCGAAAGTTCTTTGTAAATATCAGTCCACGGAAACATTAATTCTTGCCTCGCCATCCACCTAAAACAGTTCTTTACCTAAAACTATTGCTTGTGAACATTTTATTTATTCATACATTTGCATAAATAAATAATAAACCAATAAAATTTCATTAACGAATTCAATCCAACAATCAGGCGGGCTCGGAAAAATTAGGGTACTTTCGAGCGTGGCGCCGGCTGGCGTCTCGAGTGACCATTATTTCTTGACTTACGAGTGACTGTCGACACAAGCACATTTGTGTCAACACGTGTTGAAACAATCGTTGGTTTACAAGAGGCTAGAAACATATGGCTGTCAAAATTTATAGGTGTTTATTGCTAATCTGCTAATAAAACATAGGTTCAACTAAAATGAAGTAAATTACTTGCTCATTACACCAGGTGTACCATCAGCTCAATGGGTATGAGGTGCATTTACGACAAATCTATATATTAGATACATTTATGCTTTCAGTTCCAGATATCTTCTTTTAGTTCTTAGACTTCCTGTTGATTTTCAGTCATTTATTTAAAAAAGATTGAGTTAAATAGCTCGAAATTGAAGACGCAAGCGGAATTTACATGAATGTACATGATAAGTAGGTGTACATGTAGGTGTAAGCTAATTATTATTCTGCATTTAGAATGAGTAAAACTGTTGTCATTAATCTTTATATACAGTTTATTGCAATAAATAAAAATAAATACTCTTCTCTTTCTATGCGACATAAAGCTGCTGTAATGTTGTGCAACAAATTTCTCCACCAGAAGTTCGTGTCGTGATACCAAATTTTAGTTCCGATTACACCCACGGTGGCGCTGACAAATTTTCAATACAAAATTTTATGGCGATACGATCACGTTACCAAAGGTGTTTGAGTGTTCAAGCTACTATAAGCTTGAGCTAGACCGTAGAATTGGTTTTGTATTATAAAACTGACTTGACTTTTCTACCCACAATCCTGTGAACAACGACATCTTGAATTTTTTATTTTACTTTCAGAATACATACATCTATTATTTAAATAGAATTATACAAATCGAGTGAGTACAGATAACTTTTGGGATTCACACTTGCGAAATTGCAGAAAAAATGGTAGGCGCCATCTAATTATCGCCATATATCAGTTATCCGAGATGAGGTCGAAAATTGTGCAATACACATGTATTACGTCAATGTAAATCCGCCAACACGAACGCCTTGTTTTGTTTATGCGTGAGTCAGTGTTTATGAAAGTGACGATTATAAATTAGCTGCGATTCTTCTCGGTTGCAACATTTTAGGCGTAGGTCACATTTTCAAATAAAGTATTACAGGATTTTTTTTCTAGATTAAGAACTCGGGTAATATTTGAATCGACTTTTTTATAGAAGAGGTGGCAGAAAAGCAGGCGCGCCACGTGATGGTAATACACCAGGGGGCAGGATCCTTGCAGAATCCTGTCCACGGCTCTGTTGAAGAGCCCTATGCCGTAGCATAGCGGGAAAACCTCTTTGAACACAAAGGAAAACTCAAATTACAAAACTCTAAGCTCAAAACGAGTTAACCTTTTTCATTATTAGATTATTATTCATTATTATATTGTATTTAGGTACTTTAAAGGGGATGTTTGGACTCAAATATAGTACACAAAAGGATTTAATCCCAACGTCCCGATCGGCCCGTCTCCGATGACGGTCCAATACCTTAAAGCACGCAATAAATTTGTATATAATATATCTTATGTATATAAATCTTATTAATTATTATATATAAGTTTATCTTATTATATAGATATATCGTGCATGTTCTAAGGCGTTGGACTCCGCGCGCCGGGGACGGTGCGATTAAACCCGCGGTTTAATTTAAAGGTATTTAAAGGTAGATAATCTAATCGTTCGTGGAGCTCCGACATTAACCTACTTTGATTGCTCATTAACCTATTGCTTATCTATCGCCGAACAGCAAGCTGTATATCTATAGAAAATGGTTTTGCAGAGAAAAAAAGGAGTGTTCACTGAGAGAAATTTGCCCGTCTATAACAAGCTCGACTTGTTGAGTTGTTTTCCGTTTAAATTAAAAGTAAACATGTTAGTGCAAATTAATGCAATTCTGATAATATTATACGTGATAGAATAAGGCAACTTGCATTTTTAACCACAAGTCCAATTGTTTTTTCTTTTTTATAGAAAAAAGGCGGCGGATGAGCATACAGTCCGCCTGATGCTAAGTGGATACTGTCGTCCACGATCCACGATACATGCCAACATCAGTCCAGAATGACAAACGGTGACACGTCTCCGAATGTGTTGCCTACCTTTGCAGATTAAGGAATGGATTTGGAGAAAGGGTTGGGAAAATGGGGAAAACGATTATGTTAATTGTTTTAACATAATCAAGTTCTAGTTCTGTGATACAATAAAAAAAAAATCTCTGTGTTACAAAAAATAAGTTTCGCTATTTAAATGTCCTCAAAGAACTTCCAAAATCTGAAATTACAAGATAACTAAACTCAACTAATTTACAAACTTGTAATCCCATTGATCGTTTGACCATTATTCTATAAAATATCGTGTGTGTGAACTAGGCTTTAGACAACAGCCGTAGCACCGGAAATGACTTGAAGCTTGCTCATCCAAGAGCCCTTGTGCGGGCACGCGATCTCATCTGTGCCTTACCTACGAGTATATAAATACAATGAAACCCGTCTTCTATTGGTTTTGTGCTGTCAAACACCTACGCGTTTTATAACTTTTGTTCAGTGCAATGCTTGCGATGTAACGTAATGACAAACTGGCGAATTTCAATTGGCAAATATAGAATTCAAAATATTAAAATGTCACCTTAGAGCTTTAATTTACGTAGATTATTAAATGTAGAAAATATTAGATGCAGGGATGTCTCTACATCTAGTATTCTCTACGTCGCTACAGTATCGACTAAATATGCGTTCGCGCAAAAACAAACGTCTATTTACACTTCATTATTAACTTATTCAGTAAGTAGTTAGGTAGCGCCAACCGCAAATATAATGTAGTAAAACAAACGAATACAGTTAGGGTAACGAATATGAACTTTAATATCACTGCAATAAGTTTTTACGAACGCAAAAAAATATTGTAGTAGTGCGAATGCTCGGTTGGGCAATGCGAGCGCTCAACGCTCATTATTACATTATTTTAAAATTGTACTTATTCTTGTATCAGGGTATAACGTCTCACTGCAGGCCGGGCGGTAATCCATCACGCCGGCCCAGTACTGATTGGTGGATCACATACATATTATTACATATCACATGGACTTTGTTAAATTTCTGGAGCATGGGTTTCCTCAAGATGTTTTCCCTCAGCGCCAAGAAACTGACAATATTTAAAAGTCCGTATTTAATTGTAGGTTATATTATATTTTGCCATCTATACTGTACATATATTTTGGCTAATAAATTATTTGAATTTGAATTTAAATAGAAACTCACGTGGCCTCCATTCGAGGACTCGTCTACCCCATCAGTTGTCGGTCCTGCGCCAAATATTTCCATATACATTATTTCCTACTAAATTATTAATAATATAATTAATACATTATTAATTAATTGAACGTTATTAATCTATTTCCTACTACAATTATTAAACTTATACTTTCAAAAACTTTTCAAGTGTAATTTTTGCTGGCTCTATAACATAAATATCACCAGAGAAGATGTGATCGTAATATACTCGTACATAAAGCCAAGTCGAACAAAAAGCTTGCTATAAGAAGTATGTACCGGAAGCGGGTGTGGCCCGGCGCGGGCTCGAGCCGCACACTTGGTAAAAAACCTTATTATTTCCATTGAGGTATTCTTTAGAGAATTAATTTCATTTGGACAATGTTTTCAAATGTAGGTATTATTAACATTCGTACTAGAAATATTGTATATCTATAATTTATCAGTAAATCTAGTATGCTAGTAAATTTTATATTCTATTTAGTATATTAGCTATTAGTATAAATATGTATAATATTAATATTTTAATATTATAGTGTTACCATTCCATATAAGTTAACATATCGTACCGTCAACGTCCCTCCACTGCTGAATAATAGGCGTCTCCCAAAGCTCGCCACCACACACGATTGTTACGAAGGGCTAATTAATTATATGTTTGTTTTTCATAATGTATACGTTATATAATATAGTTAATTGAGTATAATGAAATAGTTATTCCATTCCGACTAAAAACTAAACATTTAAATTGATTAATAAATTTGAGGAGAGTGCACACTGCAATCCAACAGCCACTGGGCGCGCTTGACTGGCCACGTTACTCCTCTCTCACAGAAGACTTCCTTGAAATGTGCTGCATTTTCCACTTTATCTTATATCCTTAATGTACGAACGTATTTCGGTAGTGAGTGGGATGTGCTAGAGCCCATTCCTATCCTATCCCTCCCCATTTCCCCAACTCTTTTTCCAAATCCATTCCTATAGCTCGAAAGGTAGGCAGCGCATCCGGGGGCGTGCCAACGTTTGTCATTTTGGACTGATGGCATGTATCGCGGATGTCTATGGGCGACAGTATCCACTTACCATCAGGCGGACTGTATGCTCGTCTGCCGCCTTCTTACATAAAAAAAAATCCTTCGGATATTCAATTGTTGCTTTAGCGTGTTATATTATTTTATTTCATTAATTATTGATATACGTTCATTAATACAATGTACGACGTTGTACAATTGAAATCAGAGTGACATGCTGTTATAGGCACATGCAGCATTAAACAATGTTGAATATATTGTTACTTATGAATCTTATGATATTTTAACATTACGTGACAAATACATATTTTCAAAATATAAAGACTAAATTAAAACAGCGAATAAAGTAAATAGATAGGGACTGAGAATAATTAAAATACAAATGAACCTAAATTATCCTGTATACTTCATCTGCAACCATCACGTGTATTGAACTGTGGAAAATGTTGTGTACATTATAAATCATGCTAACAAGATGTTGTGGGGCTCGCGCGGGCAGCGATTATCCTTTTGTGCTAGGATTAGCACAATGTACGTGCCAAGACACCTAATGACTTGTTCACTAACGAACTATTAAAGAAGGGGATATTATTAGAATATGGAAGTACCTATTATAAATCTTTGATTCCTTGCCATGTTGCAACTATAATATGCCATTCTCAGATAGGAAAGTTACGCTTTATATTCATGTCTTTACCGAATATATCGGCTTGGCTGCATAATACAACTCGAAATGGAAAAGAGAAAAGTGTATTGACTTATTTTGACAATATAGGTAATTAAAATTTTTTGGTTCTTTAACCGGTAACACGATATGGACCATGGAATTTCTCGATCGATTTATCTATTCCGCTTCTACTATTAGCGCGTTTTTTCAATGTTTTTTTGATTAATTCAACAACAAATAAGGTTTTGAATCAAAACACTACACCTAATATGTCATTGGTCTCCAAACTAAACAGAAGCTATCCGAGTATGTGCCTTGTGGGCAATACAGAAGAGAAAAGCCGTTACCACACTAATTTATTACTTAATGTAGTTTTTAAACTATAAAATGATGTGTTGCAAACTTATAATATACTCCCAGTATTAATTTGCTTTTAAGGTTTACAATTTTCCAATATATTTTGTAAGACCAGCGTGTCTTAAAAAAGTCCTATAGACTTTATAAGAAGGTATTGAATTTCTAATTCAATTTACATTAATAACCAGGTTCTCGGATATTGAATAGTTAACTGTGTTAGAACGAAGGCAAACCCGGCACGTGGCACGCCCAAGCCAGTATGCAAATCTACCATAGATGAGTGTGCGTGCATCCGACGAGCACACCACGCACACAGATGCACTCCCATTCATAAAAACGAGGTACTATCTAGCTATGAATTAATCGCAACATTTGAATGTGTTTACTCTTACAAAGGAAGCGGCCATTGAGAAAAAACTTGCCCAAAAACAGGTTCGGCACGTGTCAATGAACGAGGGGAATATTTGGACGCCATCGCTGAGCCAAAGTTGTCCGGTTAGATGATTTAAACTGTTTAATAGATGCTCGTTTGAATGGTTAGTATTAATTATAATTTAACGTTTTCTGGCGACATTCAGACGGCCGATATTTGGAACATTAATCGATATCGAAGGGGCTTTGCCTGTCTCGTATTACGTATTGTAATCGTAATAAAATGTATAAATAGTATAAACCTTTTTGAAGAATGGGATGCCATTTAATTAATCTTCTGGAATTGTTTCAGTGCAGTCTGGTTTTAATTCAAATTAATGAATGTATTGCTTTTAACACTTAATGAGGCCATAAAATCTTTACGAAATGTGCTGATGACACTTTATTAATGTCAAATGAATAAGGTATAGAGAAATTTTAAAGCCTCTACTTAACATAATCAACATTTGTGTGTGTAAATTTAATTAATTAAAAGGTGAAGGAATCATTACCAACATATAGTCTATCTCACAAAACGTTATGAATACATAATTTTATTGATATACTCAACTTGGTTGTCTATTATATACACTGAGAGAAATTGTAGGGGAGGACGTGGGACCCTCAAGTGGAACGTTTTAGTCTGATATCGAGGGGATCAAGTTCCAGCACGTTATGGACACTATCAGCTAAACATACCGCAAAGTGAACGTTTTTAATTTTTTTTTAAAGTAAGTGGGCGATATACGAGAAGTGGGGCAGAGGATCTTCATGTGATATGAGAATCTCTTACTCTTCCTGAAGACCTTTGTTAAGCCACAGTTAAGCCCGTTTGATTATTTCCCCCATATACTTGGATTTCATTATTAATTTTCCTAATTAATTAATTTTTAATTCCAAAATTAATTCCTAATTATTTTGTCCTAATTATTAAGTACCTAATATATATTTATAGAAAAAAAAATTCTTTTTTAATAAATATATATATATTTTTTTATAAACAACAACACTTAATGACCCACACTAGGACTCCCTGTATCATGGGTCCAGAGACACATACTAAGACGAACACACCACCCATACCGAACAAACATTTGTCTTTACAACATATGAATATCCTACAGGAAATCGTATTTTGCACAGTAGGCTAATTACCTAAAATGTTCATTCAAAAATGAAAAGGTTAATCAAATCAAAGCGTATTAAGTATTATTTTATGTCGTTCAAATTAAGTAGCTTCAGTATTATAGTTCAAAGTAATTAATTAGTCAAATTAAATTAATATTATGTATTTCTCCAACCCCACCCAAACCTGATTAGTTTGCAAATTTGTTTTCTATCTACAAATTAATTTGCCGAGTATGAATGAAAGTTGGTGACCTCCAGAAGCGTGTAGGCGACTGTTGCAAGCAGCGGAACAGCGGGTCGTGATCCATTCACAAACTGAGCTGGTGGGCGTCGCGCATACCTACTTGTAATATTACGATTAACACACTTACCTGACTACGTGAGGGTAATGTAGTTAATTTTTATTTAGCCCAATAATTTTCACATTGCTATTTTAATTTTACTCAAAATAATTGATTAATAGAAACCAAGATAATCATTTGTATTAAACAGTGGAGGAGTAAGCACGTACATATATGTAGCTTAGATATTTAGTCTTTGTATTCGAAATCCTTTTGCTGAAGTTATTCTGATTGTTACGCATGGGGTATAGGCACTTACTCACTAGGGAAATAAGATCATATTACTAAATCAAATGACAATGACCAAAATACAGAAAGTAGCATGTAAGGATTGTGTAATTCTTATTATCCTTGACGAGCGGTAAAGGAATCTTATTTTTATTTGAAGAGCTTCTCACGAAGTACAAGAAAGTTTAAGCCGAATAATGCCTATTAATCTGTTATCAGAGTCATGAAATTTTCAGAAAGAAAAACAAGTAAATGTCGTGACATTTGACTTTCAGCTCGATTAACATTTATTGTGCCTACTTGATAAACATAGAAAAATAACAACATTAAAATGTTTATCTACTGAGAATTGAGTGTGGGTTATTTAATTTTGTATTTTATGGATTCACTCATGTTTATTAACAAGCCTACTGCCACATTTAGCCTTACAAATAATTCGGGATCTGGAAAAAAGTTGAAGAAAACGTCTTAATAATTGCAATTACCTTTTCATTAAACCCATGAGACTATGCGAGCGTTACTGTTTAATTTTGTGTTATTATTATAAACAAAACCAAAGTTTTGAGGGGGAGAGTGCACGCTGTAGCTGCTGGGTGCGCTCGACTGGCCACGTTATCCCTCTCTCACAGAAGAGTACCTTGAAATGTACTGCATTTCCCCCTTTCTTATTTCCCTAATGTACGTACGTGTTTCGGTGGTGAATGAGAGTGCCGGAGCCCATTCCCATCCTATCACTCCCCATTTTCCCAACCCTTTCTCCAAATTCATTCCTATATCTCCAAAGGTAGGCAGCGCATCCAGGGGCACGCCAACGTTTGTCATTTTGGACTAATGTTGGCATGTATCGCGGATGTCTGTGGGCGACAGTATCCACTTACCATCGGGTGGACTGTATGCTCATCTGGCGCTTTCGTCCATAAAAAAAAGTAGATGTTTAAAGTGTCATCATATCTTAATGTGATTCGAACGATAATTAAGACACGAAAATTATGAAGGTCATATTATCATATTTCTACATTTCTACTAATCCATAAGAGATCAGGTGTTTTCTAAATTCGTTGAAATTCATTTAGTTTAATGTAGGTACTCTTATCAAAAGAATTACTTGCAAGCTGCAAGTATAAATATAAATAACATTAAGTTGTGTTGATGACAAATTCCTGCGCGTCTCCATATTATAACGAGCTTAAATAAAATTACATAAATTGATGGGTGTAATGTATATGATACTTTTAATATTGTTGTGAGGTGCGCGACGACGCGCGGCGTGCTGTACTTGAAATAAAGCTTATATAATGAAGACGTTAATACAATAATGACGTCAGGCGACATTTATTTTAAGGCTAATTCCATAAATATTTCATACAAGGAAAAAGAAACATTTACATGTTGATTGAAAAGTCATAAAATGAAATGAAACTGTACAGTTGAATATGAATTGTTGCTTTGCGAGCGCTAGTTAGCCGATAACCATCTCCTTAGACCGAGAACCTTCTTTATAGAGCTGCTTCTTCATAATTCCAAGTAAACATACGATTATGAGTTAAACCAATTTAGCCAAGATAGTAATTTTAGGTAAAGGATAAGGAACTGAATGGAGTCGCTTGTAATAAACTAGTAAATACATACCTACATTTATCGAGTCCATAGCCTTCGATTGCGATCGTGACCGTAAACAAAGGCGAACCTGGTTACTATTGACTTTATGCTGCGTGTTTACCCGATAATATTATTGAATCTATATTGTTATAATAAAAAATAAATATCGCAGCTCTGAATGAATGAAATTTGTTTATTTGGATAATAGAATT
Source organism: Sesia apiformis (assembly GCA_914767545.1). Classification (NCBI taxonomy): domain Eukaryota; kingdom Metazoa; phylum Arthropoda; class Insecta; order Lepidoptera; family Sesiidae; genus Sesia; species Sesia apiformis. The sequence goes on from OU611958.1 coordinate 9,310,428, forward strand.
TGTCAATTACATTATTTCCACGACTAGCATTCCATGTTTATGAAAAGTAATCGTCAACGCTAATAAACATAACGAAAACTTAAAATATCAACTAAATGTTTTTATTAGAATGGACGGACTATTCATATTGAGGAACATTCAGGATGAACATTGTTATTTTGATGTTTTGACTGTTTCATAAAGCACCAGCGATCCTCTGTATCGATCGATCGCACACATTAACATAATTAATACACCCACGGCGACATTTAGACTTATATATGTATATTATAATGCTATGATTAGTTATATGATAGTTATATAATATTTAGAAATGCTATGATAGATTTTGTATTGGACATCTTTAAGAATTGGATTTTGTTAACATTCAAAGCATAAAATTACAAGGTATGGGATAAGGCGAGCGTGTTGAATGAAATATTTAGTGATGACAGTGTAGTGACAGTTGGACAAGATTACCTAGTGGAGGAGGCCAACACCCACAAAAGTTTTCCCCATACTCTAAAATGAATTTAGAACTCTTTAGAGAAGCCATGAACTATTTACTTAAAGATTACTTTGATTCCACCACATTCAAGATTACCTCGTAACACAAATACTCTTTAAGAAAAAGAAAATAAAAATTACCGAAAATAGTGAATAGTCTAATCTTTCTCTATTATACTAAATCTTATTATTTTGTTAAACACAGAATTGACACGAGCGCCATTTTTCATAGGATCTCTAACGAAATCTATAGAAAAGTGCTCGGTACCTGTTCATTACTAAGCGCCAGTTTCTTCTTGGAGTGAAATAAAGATAGGATCACTCTAAATCAGGTGCTAATAAATAAGGCCTGATTATCCACAGTGCGATCTAATCTGATTTTGTTTACATTGCGAAAGATATCTACCGGTAAACCGACGAGAGGACGTTTGGTTGTTAGAACTGTGAGAGTAGTATGGTAGCTATTGACGATCTATTGAAATTAACATTGTTAATTAAATTAAAAATTTGATTGTTAATTAAATCACTTATCATCAATTAATTGCGATGTTTTCTATAAATTTCCATGCGTAAATAATTTATTAAAGGGGGTGAAGCGTCGGGCACTTGATGTGAAGTGGTTGCATGGCCAGCTTTCCAAGCTGACTTTACAGCAATTTCACGACTCGTACTAAGTGACTTTGAACTTCAACATTTTCAATTTCAATCTTGATTTCCACTCTAATAATTTCAACTTCAATTTCAGCTTTAATTTTAACTATAATTTCAACTTTAATTTCAACTCTAATTTCAACTTTAGTTTCAACATTAATTTCAACTTTAATTTCAACTTCAACTTTAACAATTATTAAGGATAATATTAAGTATTCGCGATTATTTCATTTAATACATATAAATAAACAATATCTTACAGTAACAGACGCTGTTGGTTGGCACTCGTGCTAGGAGAAACCTGTATCACAGATGCCAGCATGGAGATGCTATTTGCTATGCCGTGTGAATGATATTTACCTTTTTGAAATGTTGACTTATGACGTGACAGTAGACGGGTGATTCCTCTGTAGTTTTATCGATCGGTTCAACTGTTGCTAGTGTTCGTAGGAGTTACTTCTCAGCATCCCACCCGTGCCTTCCGGCTGGTGCTAAATGGGTAACAACTCAACACCGAATATCATGCAGGGACATCCTATTTCCTGACTCGATAAGATGACTACCACAAACCGTGAGGCCCAAATAACTCCAGAAAGAGCGTTTTAAGGCTTTTAAAACAGTGGGCAGTCTGTAAACCTGCAATGTTACTTTATAGGCTGCCATTAAAGATACCTAAAAGTAGACCACTGAAGGCAGTGTGCTGTCGATTGGCTTTAGAATAGCCCACCCCATCTCTTCCCGTGGGCGGCGTGAAAGCTGATTAAGGGATAACAAAGAAGCAACCACAAGCCCTGAGGAACTACGCCACCTCTAAAAGAGTGGACTCATCAACACGCTTGGTCAAAATGCCGTTTTAAGGCCATACATCCTTCATGCAAAAGATAATGTGTATGAGAAGGCCCATGTTCATCGGTGAATACTAAAAAGGCTGGTTATGATAAAGGTAGAGCACTACTTTAATTTTTGTACCATGTTTCAACATATAAATGGCGGTCAATATAACAATCGTGTTTATCAATTGGTATTAATCTCTATCATCTTATTTGAATGCAAATGTCACTTGCATCAAAAGGATTTACATACGATTACTGCTCAACTTCAATTACGCGGCAAATGACAAATAACATTGACCGTTTGGATTGACCTTTCCACATTGTCTAAAGGTGTAACGATGCTTTTTGAAATGACACAAATATGCCGACTGAGAATCAGTCACAGATATGAGGGATAAATACCTGTTCCGAAGTTGGCGCTAAGCTTCTACTTCTGGCGCTGCTCGTCATTACAAAATTCAAAAATTTCTAATTACTCTATAATCAGTTGTAAAAAATCTTCACAAGTGTTGAACCGAGTCAAGGGAGATGTTTCGTTTCATCGATGAGTGGTTTCCCACCACTAAAATTTACTTGTAACTTAGTCGTAGGTACAAAATAAGTGACATGCTTGATTTCCATACAATTTCACAAAATTGCGTTGTCTAACTTAGAGTACCAGTACATGCGACATACATATACACATAATATAAATAAATAATACTATAAAATATAAATAATATAAATACTCAATATAGTCATACTACACTCCTTTAAGATCGACAGCAAAGTTTTTAACCAGTCATACATTCTTGCGCAGGCTCCTTCAATTTGTTGTTCATTGACAGTGTGGCTATGCCTTTACTCTATTTATTGTTTGCCAATACTTTCCTAGTCAGGTCATTATTATATACGGACGCCCTTGTTAGGCTGTTTCCAACAGAATATTTTCCATTTCTGTAACATGTGACCGTTTTCGAATGCAAATGATGGTTGTAAATATATTGTGTCCCGATTACGTATCTGGCGCAATTTCCATTTATCGCTAAATATTGTACTCGAACAAATATGGAGGCGCTTGTATCGTAGTTAGAGATCTAGTTGTGTATTTATTGTAGGTGCTGTAAGAATAGTGTTTCATACAGTATTCAATTTATACTATTTTTTGAAGGTGTAATTTGTTTTTTTAATTGTTATTTGTGTTTCGTTAATTTATCAAACGAAAGGTTTTTCTTCTATGTAGGTATATCAATTTTATAGAGCTCCGTAACTTATTGTGAAATTCACAGTGAACCTAGTTTTCGTCATCTCCATGGCAGATTCTGTCTCCATCCATCTGTATCACAGCTATATCACAGCCCTATAACTCATACATTTTTGTATTTATTTAGATAAAATTTTGCACCTAATCTTAATAGGTTTTACCTATTAAGATTTATAATCTTAATAGGTAATCTATAATCTATAATTTATAATCTTATTAGGATTTATATCTTAATAAGATTTGTATATTGATAACATAACTGAAGAAAATACGAAAATGACACTCTTTTCACACACGAATGACACAATGAACATAATAAATAAATCGGATAGGTCTTTTAAAACACAATAAAAAAATATCGGCACATTTAATTTTAACATTCTACAATATCGTTATGAATAATCTGAAAAATCTGGAATATGAATAACTCACAGCAAGTACTTTCAACAAAAATTTAATAGATTGATATTTTTTGACAAATAAAAGTTTAAAAGGAATCTTATTCTGAAATGGCTACGGAACCCTGTTCATGATACACTATCAGTCAGATTTTAATTATCAGATATAAAATTGAAGTATCTGGATAGTAATCTGGAAGTACCTAAGCTGATGGGCTTCGGTCTTTCCACTGGTCGTCACTACACATGATATCTCGGTCTTGTCATTCGGCCACTACTAGCGAACTTGTTCAAGTGGTCGTCGGTTCACGTGGCTGAAGCGCGCCCCGTACTCGGTACATGGTCTTATTTAATGACTGGTCTACCCCATCGGCCGTCGATCTTGTGGTGGATATGGACAGACCGTTGCCACTTCAGCTTACTAATTCCGTGTGCTATTTCGTTGCTTTAATATTTTGAGAAATCTAATGAAAATATCCCGGTTTGATATCTACTTCATATTCCTGTTTGTGTGGTTAGCTGATTCCCGTGGGAATTTTACAATTGATATGAATAAAAAGTATATGTGTTAACCACGCATATGTGTTATATAAGTTAACTTCCCAAGTTTTATTAAAATCTGTTTAGTGGTTTTTGCGTGAAGTGCATTCGGACAGAAAGACAGAACAAAAATTAAAAAAAAAAATTGTTTATGGCGTATCATTCGTACTTTGCAATGCAACAACTTTTCCAAAAAATAATAAATGTACAGACACGGATTTGTAAGGTTTTTATTATAATATGTATAGATAATTCAATTAAATCCAACGTTTGTGTAAAACTATACTCAAGTGGAACTATCAAAAAGTCATTTATATTTAATCCACGGCGAGCACAAAACGAAAGATAACAAAAGTTCAATACCTGTACACAACTTGAAATAAAACAATAACTCATGGGTGCTTTATTTGAAGAGCTTTAAAAACTTTTCAATGGCGTCTCGTAACCGGCCATAATTTTCGTTAGGCAACTTAAATGTGGACTTAAGGCCATTATATAAAATTAATAGCCTGTTCTCCAAACAATTACTCGTCCAGTTAAATGCTATCAGCAAATCTATGGGTTGAAATCTCATAACCTTTTGCTTTCGAGTTAAAGCAACTGTAGTGGTATAGATACGTTGTGATGTTCGAACTGACTGAAGAAAGGCTCTTTAAACCTTACGGGAACCGTTTTTGCATACCATAATACTGTATAACGTTTGTAATGTTACAAACATTTTCGTTCGTGAACGACCTGTTATAATGACTATAACGTTCACATTCGTCGCCCCCATCTATATGAACAGGTTTGTTCTACAACGGTGTATTTGCAGTTGACGCCACATAGCCGTCTATCGAAAATGTTTAAAATGAGCTGCAAACACGTTTGTTTTTCTATAGAATTCTATTAAACATCATTCATTTATTTAATAGGTTTATTGATACCTATTTAATTTACAAATAGTGTCAGATTTAGCTGAAAATCTGACCCTAAAACCAGCTCCTAATAAATAATGCAGAAACTATTTTTTCACCACTTTTTATTGATTCACAAAAAGCGTTGTGAGAGCGTAGCTGATAAAATTCAAAACACTACTAAGCTTGATTTCAATTTTATACAAATGTATGTATAGATAATGAACAATAGACATAAGATAAACAATAGATTTAAATACATTATGCCAGGCCAAAAAGCGCGTTTTCAATTAGTTTGCAAGTATAATGGTGACTGAATGGCTGAAGGTATGATGCGCTGGTTATGAATGGGATGCGGTGAATCACAGCGACCATTCATGCCGCCTCCGCGAGCTGCACGCGCAACAAACGCGCAATGAACAGAGGTAACCAGTGTAGAACCTAAGTATGAAAATCGGGGTCGCAATTCTTAATGCTAAGTTGGTATCGATAGGGCATAACAATGAATGCTGTTTTTTTAAAAGCTATCGATATTTTCTGTGTATGTTGTTGTCAATAAAATTATTTTCTTTCTTTCTACATTTAATTTTTTCTTACTATATTAGCGTCATTTTAAACATTTAAATGATGCTTACTGCCACTTCACTTGCGCTGACTACATCGGACGGGGTAGTATGGAAAAGTCCGAAACTATTATAATCGTTTTCATGTAGCATGGTGCGACTGACATCTGTCAGTTGACTGTGACTAGTGATGTACGGAACTTATGTCGGAACAAAATTTCTTCGATTTTCGATTTCCCTTGTGAATTGTTTGTAAACGATTGACTATTCGTTAATTAATTAATTAAGGACAGTAAAGACACAGATGTGAATTTAGGTTGCCAACTATTCAATTAAAAAGAAATGAATTCTTCATAAAATATTGTGTTTTATTCAAAATGAAATAAAATTAATAAAACATGAATTAAATCGACGTCTATATGAATATTATTATTCAATACATTGACGCGACCTCCCGAACGAAGTATAGAAATAATTTTGATTATTATCTTAACACTATATACTCGTATAAGAAAAAAAGATCCGATTCCATCGATTTATTGTTTTACATTTGATTATTCAACGATTCTTTTAGTCGCATCACTAGCTTGACACCGAATAAACAGGCTACAGAATAAATTAATATATGTAGTTTTATTTAAGGCAGGAAATACACACATTATTTTTATGCTTTGATTCATATTATAGCGTATTTTAACTGTTTACATTTTATAAGACGTAATCTACAAAACATTTCAGCTTTGTATTTTAAGTGAACACTCTGTGTATGGTTATATTCTATGGGACCTGTCATCTGAACCATTGTCACTTTTAGCTTGTCCATAGCCTCTTCTCACTACTAGCTCAACTAATATTCCAATATTTCAGAATATAGTATATACATTTTCACATATGTATATAGATCAGTTATATTTTGTGCTTACCATTTCAAATATTAGGTAAGTTGTTAAAGATTATCAACTGGTTTCCTCTTTGCACTGTGCATATTATTTGCCAATAAGCCCCTATTGTTTTATTTACACCATCGACCAACTTGAAGCATCTTACCTTCCATCGTTCTCTCTAGAAAGCCTTATACCTAAATGCTATCATTAAAATATTTAATTGTGCGGAATAAATTTACAGTAATTTGTAACAGCCGATTTGTTAATCTTGAAAATAGACTGTGGTAAACATAGAGTTAAGTGCCAAGACAAACCTCTATGGTTTATATGGCACGAAGCAACATTACATAATTATGATTATTTTTTGTATGTGTAAAAATAAATAAAAAAAATGTTATGCGTTTTGCCGAAGCGAATGGGAAATGATTTAGGACATTTCTCATTATATTCTGACAAAGTAACTGTTAACAATATGATAGATCTGCCTTTTCGTGCCAATTAAATCTAGCTTCTGATAAAGTATAACTGACTTTCTAAACAGTCAGAACTGTTTGGCCTATGCCTCTGCAACAACAACCGATAGTCCTCTTTGTAGAGCCTGTGTGGAAGCTAAGGACACCAGCCCATTTGCTGCTGAGATTCAGGGGTTTGGCGACACATTGGACATCATCGGCAATCTACAGACACTCTCGGGTGCCTTCAGGAAGCCAAAAAATCTCGTGCATTTCTAGAGAGAGTAGGAGTGGCTGGCGTAGCTGTAATCACCAGATATCATATATTCATATATGAAGCTATATGAGTGAGTAACCTTCCGGAATGAAGAAAGATGAAGAAGATGTTTTCATAGAGATCCTAGGAAGATCTTTCATAGAACCCTATTGGGTTTAGAAAAAAAATTGGAAAGGACGAGAAAGAGAGAGAAAAGTGGCATGAATCGGTGAGATGAAATGGGATGAGAAACGAAATGAATTCTGGCATACGATACATGTTTGCACTTTTCACAGCAGTTTTTTTTGTACCAGCTTGATATTGATTTCCTCTTGTTTAGATTCCCTGTTTATGACTATCAACTAAAAGGAAATAACCTGTATTACATCTGTTTGTTTTCCGGTTTATGTTTTACAGTTACTTTAATGTGAGCAATAATTTACATAAATCATAATTTACAAGCGGTTGTTTAACGTTGATTCAGCGTCTGCGTTTCCTTTTACAATCGTGAAATTTTAAATGAGAGGTTGTGTTCTAATTGCTGTATGGCGATTGGCAGCGATTTAAACATTTATTAGACGGCTTAATATAAAGCTTTCGATGACAATCACTAGATCTATAATATTGTTGATCTATAGATCAGCTTAAAAATGTGGTCTTCTTTTATAGACAATAATTTAATAAGAAGAATCAGCGGGACCGTGGGATACCACAGATGGGTAAAGAAGGCGTAAGTCGACAGTAAAGAGTGACTTTCTTCGTGATGAAAATTATTAAAAGAGTATCTTAGCGCGCGTGCCCGATGCACCGAGTTAACAGAAGAAAGTCTCACAAAATATTGCTGTAAAACACTGCCTAAAGACGTTAGTACGTTTTGCGTACTAAGTGAGAGTTACCAGAGTTATCCAATCAATTAGGAAGAGTAATGAGATAGGGAAAATATTTCATCTCATTATATTCCCTACTCTCTATACCGTCTTATCGAATCGCATCGAGCAGATAAGCGAAGTCTGGAAGAGAAGAAATAAAATATAAGTGATAAAAGTCTTTCATCCAATTAAACACTACCTGCGTTAGTGCTCTCTTTTTCAAGGTTGTCTGAGAGATATTGCTATAAAAACCAATAAAACCGCCTGGTTGTATACTCTTCTTATACTATTTTCTACTTAAAACTGTTATACTTAACTGTTATAAACATTTATACAATAAGTAAGAGTCATAATGTAACATTTATCTATCTATTTAAACTCTTTACTGCCGGGCTCATTCCATTCAACGAATACCACCGCGGGTGCATATGCCTTTCACCACTGTTTGTCCGCCGCCTTTTTCCTCTTCTATATTTATAAAACGCAACAACTATCTGTTGTTCCGTCTGTTTGTTCGCTTATAACTTGAATTCTATTGAACGGATTTTGATGCGGTTTTCCACGTTATTTTTTTTTCGGAAGCTTCTGTCTGACAACCTCCGGGCATGTCATCGGGGGCATTCGTCATTCTTGACTGATGTTGGCACGTAGAACAGATGTTCATGTGCGAAAGTATCTACTTACCACCCGGTGGACTATCTGGTCGTTTGCCACCTTCTGTCTGTAACAAATGCTATGAAGACAGCAATCAGCAGCATAGCTTTTAAAAACATACCCGTGGTGTGGATACAATACACATTCCGGAGTGTACGTACATATTTAAGTTACTATAGATGTGCCACAATATTTATGTTTATTACTTCTTAAATGAAGTGAACGTTGTCAGTTAAGTGAGTTATAAACATAAAAGCCTTAAACAGTTCTGTGAACACTACACATGTACTATATTTATCTTTATGCACAATAATTATGCTTTACCTAACGGGACCGGTGTGTCCACTTAAAAGTGTAGATTTTATTAAATCTGTCGCAGCGACAGAAGGAAAGTTTTAATGTTTTTTAATGAATTTAAATGTGCTCTTAATTCTAAACTGGTTCAGGTGCGTTAAGTGCGTCTCCTTTACACAACATGATATCTCTCGATAATTAAGCAACAGACATATGTAGTTTTTGTAAAAGCATAATCTGCTCGCGAAGTATTATGTTTGCATACTAAGCGCCTTCGATGCGATAGGATTACTTATTCAAAGTGCTTGTAAATCCATATAAAATTCACATCAATTAATTATGTTCCCGGGACGACCGCACAAACTACGCGAGACGTTAATGTGATAGCGAACAGACTTCTACTTATATTTCGCGATATTATATTACATCGTGTAGAACCATAATCACAATTGAGATTCCATTCGCCTTTTTATGGGTACTTAATGTTCGAGCTATGGCAAGTGTCGTTAATATGGATTACATGGACCTAAATTTACATGATCTCTTTAAGTACTACTATACGAGTTGTTGTTCATTATTGGGAACTTTCAAACGATATTCGTAATAAATAAATACTAACTTATGGAAATACCAACAACATTTCCTTATCATTGGATATTTTTTTCTACATTTGAGAAAAATTGCGTGTTAGAGAATTTCATCTTTCTAATGATGTCATGGCGACACCCGTCGCGGAAGACAACTCGAGCTTCGAATGAAGGTCCGATCGGGTGTTGCAACCATCGGCGCCGGTGAATGGAGCTCCGCGTGGGCGGCCGTTTTTATCAATGAACAGCGAATTTGTGGCGTACGCACTCCGCCGTCACGTGTCACGGCCGATCGAGGAGGCTGCATTGCAGCCACCAACCTCGCTAATAGAAAATGTCAATACCGTCACTGACACACAAATGTGTTGCGTTATCTCAGTAGGTACCACTGACGACGGTCCTCTCACGTACAAGTCTAGACGAGGAGAATAGACACTAATTTATGCAATCGAATTTGAAAGGAAATAGGAATTAATTAATTTTATTGCCTCGGCACTGTTAACGCCTCCAGTTAGCCTTCGTTCAGATTTAACCATTACGTCTGCGGCAGTTATCTCGGGCATTGAGAAACGAGTCGCGCTGTATTTGGCGATGACTGCATTAGAAACTCTGTGTAACTTTATCTAACGCACCTGACCTTATAGCACAAATTCACTTGACAGCAACGCATACTGTGCACAGATTTAGTATCAGTACAGATTGACAACAGAAAGTGTCTTAATGCTAGAATGTAAAGACTGATATTATCTGTAAGATGGCACAAAAGGCGTGTAGTTATTTCTGTTAGGACTATTGCAGGATCAGTTATAGCGGGATAGCAAGGGTTTTGGTTTTCTGTTTCTTGTAGGTATCCTCGTTGATCCAGTTTTTTGTTCTGATTATTCAGAGAGTTTTTGACTTGACTAGTCGAATCGTAACTTCTTTCCTGAAATGTACTGACGTGATTCGGGAGAGTGCTATGGAATGGAAATGGATAATGTTATCCAATCCCATCGAATAATGGAAATGAAGTGTCTCATCCTATTCCATTGAGTAGATATGTCTCTTTATGGCCCTTACAGTTACCATCACTTTAAAACTCTCTCACCCCTGTCCCATCCCATCCTATCAAGTAAAAAGTAGAATAGGATAAAGGAAATTCCTTTTTCCATTGTACTCTTTACTCTCCATACCGACACCTCCAAGGATGAATGATATGAGTATTGTAATGAATGAAAAATTTCTCATTAGTTCTATCCTCTATTCCCCATTCATCACATTTCTTTTTTCTAAACAAACTCTTAAATTTTCAAGATGGTCTCCAAGGCGTTTCCACGAGCGTTTCAACGTTTGCCAGTAGAAAAGTAGTAGATAGCTTAGTATAAAAATCAATAGAAAAGTTAATAGGAAAATCAATATATAGCGTAAGGGTATTGCAGATTGTCGATTGATATACATTTATATTCATATAATTTGTGAGGCAAGAATTTTAAATCCCGGCCAGTACCATTAAGTTTCTATTTATGTACGTATTTATCACTAGCTCGGCGAGAGGAATACATCGAAAGGAAACCTGCATGACCAAGAATTAATATGTGTTGAGGATCTGTGCATTCTGAGGAAATGAATTGAGAATCAAATCTCATTTACATTTTAAGTTCTAACGTTTTATTGTTACTAATAATTAATATAAGGGTCGGTGTTGACTTGTTAAAAAAGTCAGTTGAAGGATGTTACATTATGATCCGAATCACCTTCGCGCAAGAGGAGGGAGGCCTGTGTCCTGAACTGAGACATTATAGCTAATATCAAATCCCTTGGTCTGTAGCTTAGTTTGGTCGCCTATAAACTTGTAACTAAGCTTATCTAGGCGATTGTATTGAATGAAACGTCCGCAATACTAATGTGCTTTAGTGCCTATTATCTTATGAATTGTTTACATCTTAAGCAATGATTGATATTATTAGTGTGCGGAGGCGGACGGTGGGCGGGCGGGCCGGAAGGAAGTCGTAACTCCGCTTTTCACATCTCATTGTTGGGTTGCGATGAAGACACGCTCGACATGGAATAATACGTGTTGAACTGTGTATCTAAATCATTTGGAAAATTCAAGCATTGAAAACATTGTCAACTTTTGTTTAAAGTCAGAACGGGTGGGTCAGCTGATGGTAAATGATCACCACCTACAACACCACGGGGCATGCGGGTGCGCTTTCGATCGTGCACAATCCTGTTCACAGCTAGCTCTCTTGAAAAACCCTGTATTGTAGCGAAGCTGAGGACCTCAACTGGCACTTCATTCCACAACTTTCGGGTTCGCGATACCTGTATTCTGATGACTGCACTCTACCCAGCGACTCTATGTCACGGAAGTGTGGGTGAACAGTAGTACGATGAAGGGAAATGCGATGGGAAATACCCGAATTTGGCATCAAATCGATGCTAAAGTGCAAAGACCTTTCGTGACCCTTGTCACAACAGGGTTCCGTGGCTTTAGGTCATAATCCACCACACGTTTCTAGTGCCGATGGTTGGATATTAAACATGTCCGTTTTTTACTTTCTGACACGAGGATTTACTCATAATGATTTTCTTCAGTGCCGAGCAAGAAATAATAGAAAATCAGGGTCAAAAAATTGTCTTTAATTACAATCTAAACAAATCTTTTAATAAACACGAATTACATATTCTATAAGGTCGAAATTGCATAGAATTATTATTTATCTCTCTCTTTAAACATTATAAGACCGGGAATCGAACCCTGATTATTTGCACAATAATCAGGAGTAACTGTATTAATCTGTCGTTATATAGAGACAGTGACATACACAAATAATACACAAATTTTATTTTCGTAGATTAGAGGGCAGAAGAGTGGGCGGCCCATATAATGGTATGTGGTCACCGTCGCCCATGGACACCTGCAACACCAGGGAGCTTGCGAGTGCGCTGTCGACCTTGCAGAATCCCGTTCAAAGCTCTCTTGAAAAGCCCCATATTGTAGCGTAATGGAACAACCTCAGCCGGCAGCTGGTTCAACTACATATTTTATACTTATTTTGTAATGAAAACATTATCAACATACTCAATAAGCCAACTAGGTGGCGCTAACCAGAAAAAATAAAACGTTGTAAAACAAACAAGTTATTTTAGTTACAGCAACGATTATTAATTTTAAAGTCACTGTAATAACTCATTTACCAACGCAAAAAGTTTGTAATCGTACGAATACTCCATTGGACAACAGTGATTTATATATTATTAAGAAAATAACACTATTCGCGAATACAAATAAAAATACCAATAATTTGACCCACTGTTCGCGAATATTAATACTAATAGTAATTCACCTTGTAAAATTAGTACCTAAGTAATTTTTAGTTCAATTTATTTTTTTAGTTTAATTACTAAGTAATTTCTTTAGTTCAATTTTAAGTCAGATACTTAACTGATTTTCAAATAAACGTTGATACTTAAAGATGTTTTTTTCGTTTTGTAGAAAATCTCTTTTACCATAACTACTCATGTTAGGCTTCTACTATTCGATTAGTATTCAAGTATTTAGTAAATGGCGAATACGGTTAAGAATACGAAGACTTGAAAATTGGTGAGTATTCGATAAAATTAATACGAAAATTCTTACCATCCCTAATCTTATATCACCGACAATATTTAAGGGGGGAAATAGGTTTAGATGACTCAAAAAATTGATTTTATTTTTTCACAATAGAGACCTTGGGTAGAAGGTACTAGAAGCATTGTCGCTGATTAACCAGTAAGTAGTTTAAATAAATTCATTACTGCCTTGAATTTGTTGTTTTCGGTAATTCTTTTTCCAAACGAGTTTTTCTCGAAACGACTTTTTTGAATTTGTGTACACTCTAGCTCCAGGAGTTTTTAACCAATCATTTTAAAAATTGATAGTTAGTTTCTTTATATAATTACGCTCTATATGATACTAAATTTGGTGTAATATCATTGTTTAAAGCATTTTTTTTATACAAATGTTATAAAAAAATGGCAAAAAGTTATGCTCTTTTGTTTAAACACCTCTAAAAATGCAATTTTTAATTTTTTGGGGGAAGTTGGGTTTATATAGAAGAAAGACATGTCCTTAAAGTAAATTTGAAACCCTATTGATTTCAGATAAAAACTGTGACCTCCAGAATGTACACAAACAGCTAGGTCTGATGGTGACTTCTGATGAGTAGCAGCTCATATCTTCTATATTTTCAGAGGAAATACTTAAAAAATTAAAATTTTTATTTGAATATATGTATAAAATGTTCTCAAAGTTTCAATATATTATATACATTCCTTTCTTGCCAAAAAAATTCATGCAAATCACTAAAAAAACGTAGTCCTAAACCTATTTCCCCCCTCAATATCACTAACATACTTTAAGTATTTTTTCTGTAATAAAAAACAGATCGTGATTTGAAATGAATGTCTAATATTATCAATAATAATAATATCAATTTCTAATTAAGTTCCATTTAATTAGTGTCAAGTGAGATGTGTTTGTAGCGAGGCGGGGCGCGACTCGCAGGCATTTCCTGCCGGGTCAGCGGCCCGGCACACGCCAAACCGGCTCCCTAAATTGGTGTTTCTTCACGAACATGTCGATTAATTTACGATAGACCAGCTTCCTGTAAAAAACTCAACATTCAAATCACTGACATGACATCTCGACTATTACCCAGGAATTTAGTTTCGTCTCTATATCTCTCAACAGACATGTTAATTAGCTTGATTACTCTACGACACATATCACGCCAATGCAAATGGTAGTATGACGGTACCTGTTATGATATAATATCTGCTTGATAGATATTACTACTAGATGTCAATTTAATGATAGCACTGCAAATGCAGTGTATATGCAGTGCATATTTTACATAGCATAGCTAAATAATATTTAAAAAATATTTTTAAATAAATTCTACTTAGACGGAAAAATGATCGAAGGCGATGTCGGAATGGAGATTTCGCTCTTTTTCGAAAAAAAAATGTTTACCCAACACGCTAATGTATCCAAACCATTAAAAACTAGCCCTAATTAGTAGAGAATTAAGGAACCTGGGATTATAGATTGACCTGTTGCTGACTGTACATTAGTATTGATATTTTTTTTGGAATTTTTCCAAAAGTTTTCAACGTCATTCATTTTCACATAGTGTTGTGAAAATGAAAACTAAGTGAGCACTAATGAACCAGAACCTTAATCGAAATCGTTTTAGACTCGAGCTCGAGGGATTAAAACGCTCAAGTTTAAAAGATTCATTAAAACTATTAAAGGTATTCAGTACTCGAGCGTCGAGCACTCAATGCCCATTTTTACAATTATTGAGACAGACCCCATACCATTTTTGTGCCAAATTTCATTACAATTAATTAAAAAATACACCCTATGATATATCTACCAATTTCGTTATATCCGTACAGTTCGATACAGTTTTGATAATCGTACCAAAACCGATGAACTGGGATTCAAATGCGGTGAGATTTTCCATAATTCGAAAGTCATGTCCTCAACAATAGATTTCTTGGAAATTTCCTAAAGTGCACCTCAATCTCAGTCTAAAAATGTTGACTAAAATGCAGTTCTTGTTTAATAATAATTTCTCAGAAATCAATTCAGAAGTTACAGAAATACTTATTATAATGATGTTTTTTAGTCGCGTGTCACTATAAGCCTGCGGTTAACCGTTATTAATCATCGTCTCCGCAACACTGACTGATACTTTATGTTCCGAGAAACCTATATCTTTTATATTTAGTCATTGTTTATTTATGTAATTAAAGTATCAATTTCACGAAATGTCATTTATTACAATATCACATTTTGTTAAAAAAGGTGATGAGTAACATGCCTTTTGATATCAATACAAAGGAATATACCTACAATAGTTTAGCAAATAAAAAAAATATTTTTCGACAATAGGCAGCTGATGATGTGTCCTACCTATGTGTCATATCTATTGAATTATTGTGCTTTGTATTTAGTAGAAAGTTAGTTATCTGTTTCACTCTAGTAGTTTTCCATCACTTACATTTATTTATTTATTTAAACTTTATGGCATAATTATTATTTGACGTGAACAAATGACGGATTTAATGCCCACCAGCATTCTTACTGCATTCTCTATCAGTCGACCACCAGATCAAGCAGAAAATAAAAAAATATGCTATTATAATGCTTGTTTTTATTTCAATAGAAATAAAAGTCATTCCCTCTGAGGAAGATTAAATTAGAACAGCTTTGCATCTTTATCAGTGAAAAATATGTCGCCACATTTGTTTACGAATTTTGTGACCATCATTAGGAGTCTAATTAAACTGTTCTAAATATATTAACACGACTTGATTTTACGCACAAATAAATAGACTCCTACGAGATATTTAGGTACCTCAACCTACTCGTATTTGAGATGTATTTCATTATCAATATGGACGTAAAGGTCATGCGATTTTGCTCTGATTATGTTAGTATCATCGTTATAGCCAGTAAATTTTTTTTGGACACGAATTAGACAAATGAGCACACAAGTAACCTGGTGGTATGATGACATCCGCGATATATGCCAACATCAGGCTCGAATGACAAACGTCGTCTTAATCATCGTGGGAAGAACCGTTGGGAAAAAGGGGAATAGGAAACGAGACGAGACGTTTCCCTTCTCCCGTTACACTTCCAATTCCTCCTTGGAAGTGTAACGGGGATGGGGGGGGGGGGGGGGTGAATAAGGAGTACAATGAAATTAGAAGATTATTTTATCCAATTGTATTTTCTACTCAGTGGAATAAGAGGGGATGGGATAGAAATATGGATAGAAGTAGAGAATATATATGCTCACTCATATGAATATATATGCTCCTCACTCAATGAAATGGGATGGGTTGCAATGGGAAATGGGCCCTGGCATACTATCTCAATCGTTCCTAAAATACGTATACATAATACTTTTGCGGGGGAAAATGCACACTGTAATCCCACAGCCGCTGGGCGCACTCTACTAGCCACGTTACCCCGCACACATGGAGGTCTACCGTAAAATGTTCCGCATTTCTCGCTTTATCCTATTCCCCAAATATACGTACATGTTTCCGTAGTGAGTGAGATATGCCACAGTTCATGTTTATCCTATACTCTCCTTTTCCAATTTCCAGGAACCTAGCCAGCGTATTCGTGGGCGTGGCAACGTTTGTCATTCGAGACTGATGTTGGCATATATCGCGGTTGTTCACGGGCGACAGTATCCACTTACCACCAGGCGGACTGTCAGCTCGTCTGCGGCCTTCAGTCTATATAAAAAAAAATAATACCTTACATTTACGGCCGTCTTATGTGTGAGTGAAAAAAAAGTAAAAATGAAAACTTTTACATTTGTATTTAAATAAAGAATCCAATTTGAATTATTAATTTGCTACAAACTTTTCTTTGTTATTGTTTTTTTTTTATTTTATATCGCCACACTCAATGGCCTACACTAGGATTCCCTGTGTCGTGGGTCCAGAAATCACAAAGACAATCACAAACACACACGTTCCAAAAAATTTTTTTTAAATGCATTTTACTTAAAAAAGATATTTATATCGCCAAACTCACGGTTACCTACCTACCTAAATTCAGTTTTTTACGGGCTCGATATATAAAGTGACTATAAAATGTTAAGCACCCAATATTTGTAAAGGTAACAACAAAGTGTCATAATACTTTATATATAAATACCACTATAAAACGGCACGGACCACCCGAGCCACGGACTGAATTCCGAGAAATGTCTCACAATGTGACACTTTCATTATTTTGGTGACCACAATGTCATATTTATGTGCTAAAATCTCTGTACACGGTTACTATGGGTACTACATTTGAAATTCACTGCTTAGCTCCGTTCTTTCTGTAATTAAAATGCTCATAACCTGATCTACTAATAAATGTGACGTTATCTAAACATTGGACTTTATTGCCGCCATGGACTTGACTTTAGTTAACATTTCTAAACTTGAAATTTCGATTTTCAAGATTCTGTTTGGCCGTGTGGTGTTGGCCGGCTTTAAAATAGCAGCACCTCATATCTTCCCGTGGATGTCATAAAAAACGACTAAGGGATAACAAAACCGCTACCACAAGTCCTCAGGATGTGGAGAGTGGACTCGCCAACCTACTTGGTCAGCGAGGCGTTTTAGACAGTATGTATGAGGAGGCCCATGTACAGCAAAGGACGATAAAAAGGCTGGTGATGGATTAAATGGAACAAACCTCTGGTGTTGCAGGTGTCCATGGACGGCGGTGACCACTTACCATCATGTGGCCCGCCCGCTCGTCTATCATCTATTCTATAAAAAAAACATCGAGGGTTTTTTAAGATAAAGTATAAAAAATATGTTTTTTAAAGATTTCTCTAAAGTTTGGAAAAGTAGAGCCTCGTCTTACTGTTGCAAAAATGAGCACTTGACGCTCGAACACTGAGTTAACGCTAATGAATCTTTGAGTGTTAAACGTTCGTGAACTTTGGACTATAAAGTCCAAACTTTTAACGCTTGCAAGTCTTAAACCCTTCAGCGTCAAAAGTTCGAGTCTAAAACTTTACGAATATTAAAAAGTATTTTATTAAATCGTTAGAAATTTGGTTAAATGTGAGCTTCTCTATGTTTGTCACTCACCACATGGATGTAATGGCATTACTATATTAGCAACATCATATAAGCAGTAGCTCGATTCTTATCTAACTTGTGACTTCTAAACATCATAAGTCAGTCATTTTTCAATATTTGCATTTAGATTTCACTGAGCGATTTATATTAATATATTATACCAATACCACCAGCCTATGTCTCTCTACAGCCTAGGCCTGCCCCTTCAGATTCAGCATGCGAAGTGGCAATGGGCAGCGGGTGATATTTGCCGCAGGACCGATATCCGATGGTTAGACGAGTCCTCGAATGGAGGGCACATACCGGGAAGCTCACTGTGAGTCGCCCTCCGACCGGGTAGACCGACTACTTGAAGAAGTTCGCTGTTGGTGGTTGGATGGAAGACCAGAAGATCGTGTGTGGTAGCGAGTTTTGGTAGAAGCGAAGCTTAATATATTATATATAATAATAATATATAGGTATATATAAGAGTTAAATTATAGGGTAATTTTATCACTTGAGAAACATCACTGTTGGTAGATTATTTATTATCTAAACCAACATTTGTAACCAAAGAGCAAAGACAATATAATAACGAACTAAGAGGTTAGTAACTATTGTATTTGTATACATTGCGCACCTGTTTCCATTCTAAGGGTAGCAGATACTTAGAGTAAAATGCGAAAACAAATCATGACTCCCCAGTAGCAACGCAGGACACAAGCTGTTTATATCACTCATCAGTCGAGCATAAATCACGCGATATAAAACCAGTAGTTATCGCGGGATGGGAAAATAATTTGTTTGTATAAATTAGACGCGGTGGTGGCGTGGGTCGGCCGAGGTGAGAGGGAAGCGTCGCGTGCGCAGCCTACGCAACGCACGTGCCGCCATTTATATTTAACATGCCTTGTTAGGAAAACAAAAGGTTTCGGCGGTACTGGTTAGATTTTAATTAGTTATGTATATTGATTCATTCTAATTTCTCAAGATGAATTTGCTGAATTCTGTCTCGATGACTTTCTCAATAGTGCTGGTTTGTAGGGCCTATAATGAATATTTAAATAACCATTCAAGTCTTAAGAAACACCTTACTTAAACGCAGCTTTAAATTGCGTTGTATGATATGTATTGATGATATTCAAATAACTGAGCGAATTCTTCTTGGTTTGATTGTCTATCGTTAAAAGAAAAAGTGTCCAGAAGAATGGCGCTCTATAAAAAATAATTTAATTGTAATGATGCGAAATTAGTAAATACTATTACTACAATCATAATAAAAGCCTACCTCATATAAAACTTAGTTAAAATAGAACTTTAAGGCAAAATTAATTAGGATAGAACTAGATTTATAATTTTGCATGCTCTATTGAGTTCACAACAAAGTTCTCAAAATTACAAACAGGTTTGAGAGCAGTCACAAACGGAATTTGTTTTTCCATCATGAAAAATTTACAACCGTATAATTATATATATTTTTTCCAGTATTGAATGGATAATTAATCAAACACGACAAGTAACGCCATCTAGAACTGTGATCGGAATTGCGTAG
Organism: Sesia apiformis; assembly: GCA_914767545.1. Taxonomy (NCBI): domain Eukaryota; kingdom Metazoa; phylum Arthropoda; class Insecta; order Lepidoptera; family Sesiidae; genus Sesia; species Sesia apiformis. The sequence continues at coordinate 9,330,205 of OU611958.1, forward strand.
CTGCGACGGGGCCGCAAAGGTTTTTTCCACGTAGCCAGTCGGCGAGCCAGAAGCGGTTACGCGAAGGCGGTACAGGAGGCACGAAGTTGTTGCCTTCCTTCTGCTCGTACAGTAGCATCATGTAACGGTGCAAGCCCGTGCCGCGAGGTGGCGCTGGCGATTTGTAACCTACAGAAAAAATTAAAATCTTACAAGACTTATTAATATATAAATAGTATCTATAAACATGGATTTTTTTATAATCTATTTGGACACTGGCATAGCCGTTGGTTCATAAACAGCAAATAATAAAACAGAATTGTTTTTATAACGTCATTGTCAAGTCCATAGAGTGATTTACTAAAGATAATGGTTTACTGAGGACAGCGTTGGACTCCTTAGAAGAACACGAAAAATGCAGTTTTACGCTTTTATTTAATTATCTCAAATATTATGCACTAACACTAGGCACTTTAAAGTTTAATAAACTATCACTATTAAACCACAAATCCCACAATACACATTTTTTACAATAATCAACCAATAACTTTACTTTTCTTCTCGATTTCTCGCCAAAAAGAGTATAAACGTGGACTGCTCGCGGCTTCCAAAACATGCGAAAATAGCTGTTTAGCAATCTAAAATCGGAGCATCTTTTTCTAACTTATGTAATACAGACAGAGACACACTCACTAATGAATTAATGAATGAGCTGTTAAAGAATGATTTTTGCACATTTTGGAACTAGCCTAAGTGGAGTATCTAAAAGCAACCTTGTATCGAACAAAAGTAATTTAGATACAAGGTCATATTACATTTTTTTTACAAAAATAATAAATTACCTCGGAAATCTATTCCAATAGTCTTACTGCTATCCTTTAATTTTAGACTAAGACCCTGAAAATGAGAACAAAACCAAAACGTTATTATCGTTGTATGATGACTATAATGACCATTATGTAGTATCATAAAAGTGAAAAAGAATAATACAGATGTTTATTTGTATTTAGAAAAAACAGTACAGTTTAACAAAATACAAATATTTTTAGTAGCCTTGTGTGCTCAACTGTAGGTATCAAGGAATTGTTTAAATTAAGTAGATATCAAGTATCAAGGTTTAATAGCATCAAGAGATCCAGGATTAAATTCCCAGTTTCTAGGACACCTTATAAAATAATTCTTATCATCAAACAAAACGCTTCGTTACATTTATTTACATTAAGCTGAAGATCGCACTGTGCAGTGTGCGGGGGAAATGAGGTAGATAGTGTAAGTATTAAGATCGTCCGAAATGAGGGAAAGACTGAAGTGTTTTGTAGGTACCTAGGACGCACTGAAAGTTTTGCGTACCTGGCCAACCACAAATATCTGAATATGGAATTTGGTAAAATAAAAAAAATACAGGTTTTCAAAAATAGAACACAATTTAAATTTGTGGGAAATTGTTATTCAGTTGTTTTCAATATCAATTCGAAATTGAGGAGTCTCATTCAAAATGGAATTGGAGCGAAAAGATTTTCGAGCCATGATTTTTTAGGATTTTAAATGTTCATTAAATGCGAATGAGTGTTGTTCTCGACTTCAAAGTGCTTTTGTTCTTGAAGCACCATATGTGAGCACCGTGAGACGTTGGTACGACGAGTTCAAACGAGTGCGTGTTTCACTCAGGGACGAGATTCGGGAAGGCCGTCCATCAACGGCAGTCACCGAAGAGAACGTGGCTACCATCAAGCATCTGATTGAGGAGAACCGACGTATCACTTACGAGGAAATTAGGCGTCAACTGGGGATCGATGTGAGTCAATTTGAAAAGATCCTGCATGAACATCTAAGGGTCAGGAAGGTTTGTTGTCGATGGATCCCTCGTGAACTCACTACAGAGCAAAAGCGGGCGCGTGTGGTCTGGTGCCAGGATATGCTCCGAAAATTCAACCACGGATGTTCAAATTCCGTCTATAATATCGTGACCGGTGACGAATCTTGGATCTATTGCTATGAGCCAAAAAGAAAGCAACAATCTTGCGAATGGGTCTTCGAAGGAGAGAACATTCCAACCAAACCTCGACAGACAAAAAGTGTTGGAAAACAAATGATCGCTTGTTTCTTTTCCAAGTCAGGTCACGTGGACACTGTTCCACTTCAAGAACAAAATACTGTTAATTCGGAATGGTATACAAGCGTTTGTCTGCCAAGTGTTCTGGAAAAAATTTGCGTGAGACGCCCGAAAAGCCATATCATTCTTCATCACGACAACGCGGCTCCTGACACCGCGAAGAAAACAAACGCCTTTTTGTGTACGAAGAGTGTAGAGCTTATGACTCATCCGCCATACAGTCCAGACCTGGCACCATGCGACTTCTTCCTATTCCCGAAAATCAAGGGTTTGATTAAACGCGGTTTAAATTTTACGGACGCAAACGCGGCGGTGGTGACGTTCAACAAGCATGTAAATGACATGCCCTCCGATGAGTGGGCCTCCAGCTTCCAGAAGTAGTTCGAGCGTATGAAAAAGTGTGTCAAACTCGAGGGTGAATACTTCGAGAAACAATAAACATCTTACTTGTACAATAAACCATTTTTTATTCTAGTTACGCAAAACTTTCAGTGTGCCCCACGTATACCTATATTGAGACCCTTCATTGTACCTGCTCACTATAACGATAAAACCTTAAAAACAAGTATATGTTAATAAACAATTTTCGAGTTTAATCGTGTTTAACAGTAAGAACAATGGCATGTGTTGTGTGCAGAAAAAATAACAATATTAACCTATTTACGCAGGCATTTAGTGTTAACACGTTAACAGTTCGATAATAAGTAAAGCTAGGTGCAAGTATGTAAGATTGCTGTACATCCCTAAATCGCTATACTAGCTGTGTGTGTACTCGTATGTTGTAAATAGGTAACAGTCTACTTCTTCCAATGCCTATGAGTTGTATTTAAATCATTCCATTCTCTCCTTTATTACTAGCCGCTTAAAAGCTTGTGCATGTAAATTGACCTGTTACCAACATCACAGTTTAATTTTTTTTTATAGAAGAGATTTCAACCGAGCTGGCTATCCACGTGATGTTAAGTGGTCAGCTGCTCACCGCCACCAAAAGACACCTCTGACATCAAGGAACATGTGAGTTCGCTGCTATGGAAAAATGTAGTTCGCAGTAATTTACATTAAGGATCAAAATAAGCATTTAAATTTGAATTATTCTGAATGAATTTTCCTTGAGCGCTCAAGGAAAATCCCTTTCTCGACAAGTAAAACACTGTGTGAAGAGCCACTACTCCTAAGTGCAATAAGGAGGTCACTTATCTTGATAGTCATTTCTCTTCTTTTCTCTTGATACCACAGCGGCACAACTTATCTAAAAGCTTTGACAGCGGTAAGATGTCGGTCCATAATTAAATTACGGTTCATCACATAGACCGTAATTTTTTTGCCAGATTATGTGCAATCGTCCGTATTAGCTGGGACTGGATCTTCGAGGGCGCGGCTCATAGTTGTAATGTTATGTTACAAATATGGTAAAGTATAGTGGTACTGACCACTAACACATGCGATAGTCACATCAGCCGTCGGGCTTAGCGGACTCGATGCCGCAAACAACAGCATCGACGTAACCACAAGACAAGCCCACGGAAGAATCCAGTGCACTGTAGCATTTCGATTTGAGATACAGGCTGTATGGTTTTAAAAGTAAAGGGTACACTTATATAGTCCACTGCTAGACAACATTGTATTGTGTATGAACATGAGAATAATAAATAATACAAGTATTATTATTTTTATTAAGGTATGAGGGATATATGGCCATGCTGACCAAGCGGGTTTACGAGTCCACTATTTTAAAGGTCGTGTAGTTCCTCAGAGCATATGGTGGAGGCTTCCTTACCATTCAGTCGCGTTTTACTACATCCACTGAAAGATGGGCTAATGCTATTCTAAAGCCGGGCGACATAACACTGCCAAAGAACTACACAATACTCACAGAGACTATATTCCAGCTGCATGTACATTACTTAATAAAAATAGTTGATACCGTACCGGTATATTTGATTTCAATAGGTGTAGGTAAAATATTCTGTCCGACTGTGGAGCTGCATCCGGATCCACCATTAATAAGGTGTAAAACTTTTTCTAGGAAACAAAAGAAAGAAGATGAGTCACAAGGCTTTTAGGAGTACTGCGATTGGATCAAGTATATATATTATTTGTGTGTATGTTACGGAGAGCGCGCTTTGGGACGGCCTGTGGACAGTTGAACTGATGACTTAAAGAAGTTCGCCAGTAGTGGTTGGATGAGAAGGGTCGACGATCGTGTGTGGTGACGAGCCTCGAGAGAGGCCTATAGTCAGTAGTGGAGAGGCATAGTCTGATGGTATATTATGGCATTTTACGATTATATTAACTCTATGTTCGAAAGAAGAATGCCCATTTATAGGCCTCGAATTTTACGATGGAGTATAGTATGTATAATATAATATAAATTCGAATCATATTTTAAGGGAATCTGTAGCAAAAATTTACGCAATTCGATTATAGGGATCATATTTCATTAATTATATTAGTAGGTTTGACTACTAATCATTAATTGTATTGACACAGATTATAAGGATTTATGACTTTGACTCTAAAGTAACATTTATGAATGTTGTTTAAGATTATTTGTACTAGTTTTGTAGATATTTAATTATATATTGCTTAAATGATAATATTTAGATACGATTTTACTTATTAGCTTATTACACAAAAACATAATCTAAATAGCATAATTCGTAAATGATTTGGCGTTGTCAAAACAACAAAAACCGACAAAAACTAACGTAAAATTAATTTCTGCGTAATCCCACATTGGATTCAAAAAATATTTATATATCTAGTTTGGCCATAAATACCGTTACAATAAACAAAAAAAAATACATTTAAATTTGGAAACTGTCATTCTCACGTGAAAAATAAATGTTTTTCTCATTTTGGCGCCAATGATTATTAAATATTATACTAATATATATTAAAATGGAGTGGGGTGATACCGAAAATCTACTTTGTGTAAATTGCATTACATTATAGGCTTGCGGGCTTGCGCTGCCGACCTTGCAGAATCCTGTTTACAGCTCTTTTGAAGAGCCCCATATCGTAGCGTAACGGAAATACCTACCTCAGCTGGCAGTTCATTCCACAACTTTTGGGTTCGCGATATAAAATGTGTTTTCGACCGCACAGTACGCAGTGATTCTATGTCAAGGAAGTGCGGATGAACCGCACGACAATGACGAGCGGTGCGATGGTAAAAACCCGAAGTTGGCATCAAATTGAACAGCTCTTCAGAACATTCTCCATTATAACGCGGTAGAAAACGCAGAGAGATGCAACATCTCACTAGGTGCTGAGCGATTCAAAACCACCTGTGAAAGTGGGATCGTCGACAATTCGGATAGCGCATCGTTGGACGGAGTCAAGAAGGTCCAGCTGGTACTTCGGTGCACCGGCCCAGAAGTGTGAGCAGTACTCCATATAGGGTCTAACTTGAGCTTTATAAAGCGACAAGCGTTGCCCCGGAGTGAAGTACTGCTTTGCTCTATTCAGTACACCGAGATATTTACTAGCAAGTTTTGTCTTGCTCGCCAGATGACTCTGGAACTCGACTTTGCTCGAAATATCGACGCCAAAGATCCCAAAACTCTCAGAGATCTTGAGAGGAATGTTCTGAAATCGGGCTGACAAATGGAGCTTCCTTAGCGGTGACTTGTGTCGTGCTGGGGTTAAATTGGAGCAAGTTAAGTATACCCCAATGCGAGACTCGGTCTAAGGAGTTTTCGATTTCGAACACAAGCCTTACGCGATTCTCGTCCTCCTCGGCCGGAGGGATATTCGCCGGCCCTTATATAAAGCTTCTCCAGTAGTGTCGTCAGCATAACAACCCATGTTACCGACTTGTAACAGGTCGTTGATATGCAGAAGAAACACTGTGGGAAAAATCACAGAGCCTTGCGGGACACCAGCATTAATCGGCATGGTATCGGAGCAGCTACCGTCAGCTACGATTTTAATGCTCCGTCCAGTCAACAAAACTGGAAACCCATTTGCATAATCCCTCAGATAACCCGAATGATGGTAACCTAGAAAGCAGTGCTTTGTGCCAGACCCGGTCAAAAGCATTTGCGATATTTATTCAATGGCGTCAGCCCATTGGTGTATAAAGTACACTAAAAGATCGCCAGCTGAACGATTATGATGGAATTCGTATTAGCGATCGCTTATCAGGTGGCGATCCTCAAGGTACGCAAGGAGTTGTGCGTTGATGACACTTTCCATCACCTTGGAGAGGAGGAAAGTTATCGCTAATGCCCTGAGATTGGCCGGGTCGGTACGATCGCCTTTTTTAGGCAACGGGTGGACGTGAGCTACTTTCCAAGCTTTCGGGAAACGTCTCATGGAGTAAGAGAGCTTAAAGAGTGACGTAAGCACCAGCAGACACAACTCAGAAGTGGAAATAGGTTAGACCGCTGAAGAACTTCTTTTCCTTTTCTTTTTGCCATAAGAACTGTGATATAATAGGGGAGAGGGAGGGAGGGATTTACATGCGGACACTGGGACAAAGCGCAGTGCCAGAGAAAACCAGGGTCACATAGGGCCCCCAAAACCCAGCCAGCGGTCAGCCGTTTCACGAAGTCTCCGTGATCCCCGCATCACCATGTCACGCCCATGCTTACTGAATCTTCCGGGCAACTGCTGGTCTAAGTCTCCGCATGCATACATCTCTCTTGGTGGTTGGTGACTCCGATGGTAGTAAGCCACGGACAGAATCCTCCGACCGCAAGAATGTTCTATTTATTTTTAAAATAACACAAATCCTTCTCAGACAATGATAATGTAAAAAAAAAATATCAATGTTTTCATTGTAACAATAGTTATGGCTAGACTAGGTATATTGAATTTAAGCAAATAGTGCTACATACAATACATATTATTAATATTTTAACACTACGATATTTTCGAAAAGGATCCTGAGCTAGATACTTTCGTAGATACGTTCCTTTAAAGTGTACCTACTTGTTTCGGACTATACTACAAAACTAACATGACCTGCATTGAACCGCCACGCGCCGTGGTAACAATTATGAAGAATTGGAAAAGATAAAATTACAAAAAAATGTTTAGATTTAAGATGTAGGGACTTATACAGTACAGCAATGCGTTTAAGATGCTGTTGGTACTGAGCATGGGTTCTTTATAAGTTATTTTAATTTCTAACTAAACAGATATGGGACTTTGAGAATAAAAAATATATTTATATAAGCATCTCTCTTTCTTAATAAACAATAATAATAATTAGTGCTAATAACTTTACCGTGTCAGCGTCTGAATATTGATAAACTGGCTCCTCCAGAAAGACTTGTTTGGGAAGTAATACGTCGCAATTATGATCGTCAACGATCGTACCTCCGACGCTTGTCACATTCAGCCCAGTTAACCGATCACATCCCTCGAGCAAACTCTTTACATCAGTTAACGAACATTGCAACGTTACTTTATAAACTGCACTCAGCATTAAATATATTAAAAACCAATTGACCATATTTTTAGTAAAGTAGAAAGACCTAACTTGTTGAAAAGTTAGGTTTCGACAGTTCGCGTTTGTTGCCAATAAAATAGAGTTTCGATTTGATGTTTTGGAAACAAATGTACGTGTTTTTCACAATACAAACATAACACTCTTTAAGTACTTATTGATAGCGTAGCGTGTCTACAATCGAACGTTAGCTAATTGCGATTTGGTATTTAATATGGAATACATTTTTAACAGATGTAACTGTTAAAAATAGCTAGTTACCAAAATATTAGTTAATTATGACTGTAATAACAGAAGTATATAGTTATAATTGTAAAGAGCGGAAAATACTATCTATCGTCAATGGCTAAACTCAAAATCTTCTATGAACTGTCCTCTAATAACCACAGGTTGTTATTATGCCATGATCTATTGCGGTTAGCGCAATAGGCGAGCGGGAATCCTCCTAAAATGCCCACGGTGTTGCATTAGTTTCAGCTTTGACTTTTGTTTTCAAGGTCGCTGAATAGGAATTTGAAGTTATTTTTTAATAAAATTTATTACATTTATATGTTCAACTCGCTATATCTCCGTCAATTATATACAATATATACTTCTTTTTAAAAAAATAACTGGAAATCCTTCAGACTATTCTAAAGAAAACAAGCGAATTTTTGAATATTTCCCACACGATATCATGAGTTTTTACATACCTACCATCGCAAAAGTTGAGTCACGACGTTTCGCATTGCGAATTATCACCTATATAGTATTAAAATATAATATATAAGGAGGTTTTATAGAAAGTTTCGGATCTAAAATGCAATTTTTTTTTATTTTAAATTTATTTATTTATTTATTTATTTATTTATTTATGTAATCTACAGCCTTTTATGTAACTTATGTTGTTTAACAATTATGTTGCCAATGCTAATGGCCAATACAGATTACACTGACATTAAGTACAGTATTTAGTAGATTGTGGGCAAGTAAAGGATGATTCTTTATTATTAATAATGTTTGCGTTGGTGTGTCCGTTTGTGTGTGTTGTGTGTGAGTTTGTACCCAGTGTGAGGGTGTGTAGTGTATGTGTGTATTTGATTAAGATGAACTTTAAAATATTTGTGAGGAAATGGGTTTCAGGAGGTATTATAATGATTTCGATGCTTTTTTATGATTTCCGTTTTTAATTTTTTCTTACTTAATAAAAATATATCAAGGTCTGCGTAATATGTATTGTAATTCTGCAGAATGCGAGAAAGGACTGAATTTTGGGCGTACCTTGTTTTGACCAGAGGAACATCAAACAACTCGGTGTGCCTAGTACGGCTAGTTGGCGCCCGTAAGGACACTTCGATCAGTAGCTGGGGACAGTCGACTTCGCCTGACCATAAAGCGCGCAAAAGCAAAATTCCATGTTGACGACGCCTAAGCTCCAATGGGTCAACATGGAAGAATTTACAGTTAGTTAGATAACAATCAACTGATTTATTATCTTTAAAACATAAGAATTTTATAAATTGTTTTTGAACATGTTCTACTAAGTCTATATAGGTTAAATATTGAGGTGACCAAATGCTACAAGCATACTCAAGTGTAGTACGCACATAAGTGAAATAAAGTGCCTTTATGCAGTCAAGGTCCCTAAAGGGTTTACAGACACGTTTGACAAACCCTAACTGCTTGTATGCTTTATTACAAATTAAATTAATATGCTCTGCCAATTTCATCTTGGAATCCAAACGAACACCGAGATCCCTAATAGAATTAACGGATTCAATGACTGTGTTGTTTATTTTATATTGATAAGAAATAGGTTTAGTTTTCCGTGTAAAACTTACTTGGACACATTTCTTAACGTTCACAGTTATTCTATTTCTTTCATAGTACTTTGCTAGGTTATCTAGATCATTTTGTATTAATAAGCAGTCATTGATCGTTTTGATATTTAAATAAATCTTTTTATCATCGGCGAACATCAGAAACTTGGAATATTCAAAGCAGGTATATATATCGAAAAGGTAGGCATTATAGAGAAGAGGTCCTAAAATTGAACCCTGTGGAACTCCTGAGGATACATGAACATAATCACTACATGAGCTCCCGATCCTAACCGCCTGTCTTCTATTAGTGACGTAGGATAAGAACCATCGATGCAGGTTTCCGCGAATTCCAAGAATATGAAGCTTTTGGAGCAATATAATGTGATCCACTCGATCAAATGCCTTCTCGAAATCCGTGTAGATCGCATCGACCTGATGACCCCCATCCATGTTTTGATAAATATAGTTTGTAAACAGCGCTAAATTGGTTACCGTCGAACGTCCCTTCATGAAACCATGTTGTTGATCTGGTATTGACCTAGCTATTAAGGGATACACACTCGTCTTAATTATTTTTTCAAAAACTTTGGCTGGAACATTAAGGATTGATATGGGACGATAATGCTCCATTCTACTTTTAGATCCATTTTTATGTATAGGAACAATTAAAGCTTCTTTCCAAATAGAAGGGAATGCTTGATGAGTATTGATTGATTTGTTAAATATTATTGAAAGAGGCTTAGTGAGGCTGGAAGCGCAATTTTTATAAAAAAATGCTGGGATTTTGTCACTCCCAGGACCCTTGTTGGGATCTAGTTGGATCAGAAATTTATATACTATAGATTCAGATATAATTAAATCATGTATAGTATCTGGGTGGTTAACATCAGGCAAATTCACCCTAGTACGTGAGGGATCAGACTTCATGAACACGCTTTCAAAGAAACTATTAAATCCGGAACAAATTCCATCTATATTATTGTATGTTTCGTTCCCGAGTGTCATAATATTTGGATAACCGGTATCATTTTTACGCAAAGTTTTTAGATCGGACCATAAATATTTTGGGTTCTTTTTCAATGAGGTTTGAATTTTGTCAATATGGTTTTTGTAGCATTTTTGCTGTAACATTTTTTGTCTAGCGCGTAAAATCGAGAATTCGTCGTACTCCCTTGGATTTTTATATTTTTTCCACCGACGATGAGCAAGAAATTTATCGCGTACAACATGTATTAAAGATTTAGAATACCAATTAGGAAATAATGTATCTTTTTGTTTAGTTTTAATTGGAATTAGCTGATGAATAACCTCATTAACCTTTGAGTAAAATTTATTAACTAAATCATCTATAGATACGCCCACTAATATCGTCACCCAGTCTACATTTCCCAAATAGGCATTAATCCTTCCGTAGTCACCCCTATAAAAATTATAGTTAGCAATTGGTTTCTGATTAATAGTAGGTATCATCACATCAGACGCGTCAATTAGCAAGGGGGGGGTGATATATATCTTCTTGCACAAGTCCCCGTTCACCACGACATATATCCAACGAGAGGTCACTGAAAATTAGATCTAAAACATTATTACTAGCATTTGCTATTGTGTTATGTTCCGTGAGACCCACTAAGCTACATGTATTGACAAAATCAACCGCAGTATTTTGCAAATCAATTGTACCCTGCTTTTAATAAATAGGTCCCGATGGCGTCCAGTCAATTAGAGCAAGGTTAAAGTCACCCACCAATATAAAATGGTCGTCCGGGTGTGACGTCACAATCGCCGCAACAGTGCAAGTCCAGGTTTGCAAACGAGTCAGTTGAAGAGAATCTGGGGGAATATAGACGATTCCTATGTGCAAATTAGCTTTTGCGTTTAAAGACCGTGAAGAAATGGTTATCCAAACACACTCGACATTACTACAAGCCCAATCGACTCTTTCCCGTGCACGAAGAGAAAGCGAAGCACAGATCATGACACCGCCACCAATTTTCTTGGAAGATGTGGACCCACTGCGGTCACAGCGGAAAGAATCATACCTACTGTCACAGACTTCACCCCTGTAAATACTATCGTTCAGCCATGTTTCAGATAGTAGAATAATATCATAGTTATTTAATAGAATGTTTTGTCGTAAAATATTTGTCTTTGTTCGCAGACCTCGTACATTTTGGTAAAAAAGTTGCAAGGATTTTGGCATCAGATATTCAAATATATGTAATATATTTTAATGACAAGGATATATGGGGAGTTACTTAGGGAGTTATGTATGAATTTATGTATGTGGTTGTATATGTGTGTATGTGTAATGTGGTATGTGTTAAAATAGTGCAATAAAAGTTAAAGAGATCAATCTAAACCAAGTCAACTAAATCAATTTATCAAGGTCCTTAGAAGATCTTATAGTTATGACCGGGGATTCTTCGTTTCTTCTTACAAAAATACTACAATTGCGAATCCAGACGTATTTGAAAGCCTTGTCACGTGCACGAGACTTTACTTCCTTCAACAATTGCTTATTCTCTGGAGTGAGGTGCTCGTTGACAAAGAATCTTCGAGGAGGTCCGCCCAGTCCAAGATCTGTCGTAGAGATGCCTTTGATTTTACGTATTCCGGACAGAATCTGATCCTTGATAATACGATTCTTAAGTTTAGCGACTATTGCTTTCGGGTGACCAGGTCGGTTACGCATGGGCTGTACACGACTTGCGAAATCTACAGCCTCTGGGGTTATGTTGACCCCTACGTGTTTCGCTATCTTTACGACAAGATCCACAGGGGTTGCAGCTGCTGTTTCCGGAAGGCCAACGATTTCTAAATTTGTGAGTCTCGCAAACTGTTGCTGTTTCGATATTTGATCGCGAAGGTCAGATATCGTGTTATCGGATTCAGCGGCGCCTCTTTAAAGTATTTCGAACTCAGCTTTCAATTTGTCGTAGTTAGAGTGCAATTGGAGGTGTGCATCCTGCATATGCTTGACACTATCAGAAAGACGGCTGATTTCCTTTTTCAGCTCCGTCGTTATGGCTGATTTGAGTTCATTTATAATTTCATCCTTCATCACTCTCAACTTGCCATCCAGTAATGTTTCGAATTGATTTAGCAGATTCGACTGGGCAGCAGATTCGGTTTCGCTCTGGGAGGAAGGTGTAATACTGACTGTTGGTACCTCAGAGGCGGCTAGAGGCTAGTTCTAGAGGCGGACGGCTCCACCTGGAGGTGGAGCCGTCCGCCTCTAGAACTTGTTCCGCAACGTCACCTTGTAACGCTAAGGAGCTACACGAAGTTGGTTGCTGCGGATTCTTAGTACCACGCACAGGTGTGTTATTGTTATCACCTCGTCTTGGAAGAGCAGCAACACAATTTGGACATCTCCAGTGTGACCTATGTGCCGCCGGAGAGTAGTTGACACATTCAGTGTGGAAGAAATGCTGACAGTTAGAGCACTTTATTCTCTTTTGAGTGACCAGGACAGTCCCCTTACAGCCACCACATTGACCCACCATAATGTAATTCGATAAAACATTCAACACCGGGTTATCGGTTATCGGTGGAGTCGCTTCTCAACACATAAGTGTTAGTCGAACTTCGCGGGTAGACATATATTATTATTATGCAGAGAAATAGAAATGTATTTTATTTCTATACTATTAATTTTGGGGGTATTAATTAAATTAGTCTTGATTCCCAGCGGGCACACCTGACCGCAATAGACGCATCGAATCAGGATAATTCGAAACCTCGTCACTGAACTTTTGCGATGGAATGCAAAAACTCGTGATATCGTATGGGCCAAAAATCTACCGCTTAGGCGTAAAGGGGTTTAGAAACTCTGGACCGATCTTGTTTTCTTTAAAAGATTATCCAGTTAAAATTTCAAAAGGAAATATGTAAGTACCTATAATGTGGATATAGCCAGTTAAACATATTATTTTTAGTATATATACCTATATTTATATATTTTGTAGTATAAGTAAATTATCAATGTATTAATATTATATTATTATTATTTATACATATGACTTAAGCTTTATTGTTTATTTTTTCTGCAATTTAATTTTTTTACATTTTACCAACGGTTGTCTGGTAGAGAATGTCTGCCTCTGTACAATATACAAAAAGTAATAAATTTCATTGTTCGTATTTTTCAATTGAACGCTTTTTTCCTCCTCTATTTTTTTATTAAATAATAACTTCAGATTCGTATTCAGCGACCTCAAAAACCTAAAACTAAAGATTACAACGACTGGAGGTGGTCACATTTTGTTGTTCCTAAGCGTCTTTTTGGGGGGGTCTCCCGCTCACTTACAAGGTTCCATAGGTGAAACATGTCGACTGTCTGTCTACATGGGTTGTCAATTACAACTATTATAGAACCTTTTTCCTAAACTTTTTTCATTAGAGTAGCTTTTAAATATAATAATTATAATTATTTCCTTACCACAAAGATTATCAAAACTTCGTGGGAGAATGCTAACCGAAGCGTAGTACCAAAGTCAGAACCAAGTCATATTTTCAACTATTCTAAGAGGACAGAAGTCTAAGTAAGAGCTTGCTGTTTACAGCAACTTATTTGTATGTTCATACTTATTTGTATGTTGTTATGGGGATGGGTATATTTTAGTAGGCGCCGTCATGCATAGTCATTCCAAATTTATGGTTTTCTCATTGTTTTAAATAACAAATCTAGTTCCGAAAGGGATTTTTTGTGAAGATAACGTGATTGTAACTCTTCGTGTCTATGAAAAGAATGACTTGACATTGATTAATATATTTTTTGGTCTGTAGATAACCTCATTCTTGCTTACCGTCATACCGGGTAGTTTATCTACTTTACTACCTCGTAATGCAACACAAAGATTATGACTGTTGCCGTAAATTTGGTATACCACAGTTAAACAGAGAACAGATGGGATTAGAAATAACAGAGCGCCTACGTTGTGGCCGGCTTTGGTGTCAAAGACATTTGCAACTGTTGCGGCACCCTGAAGTGTCCCGCCATGATAAGTTCCAGCTTTACAAATTCTTCATACGGCCTATACTGACCTATGGATGTGAAGTATGGAGGTTAGACGCCCGGTCTTCAAGACGACTTTTACGTTTTGAAAGTGCTACTCTCTTAGAAATATATAAATCAAAATATCCTCATAGACATCCTAAAAGACTACGGCCTGACATGCGAATGGTGTATAGTCATTACAAAGACATAGACGTTATAGATCACGTACACAATGAACGTCTTAATTGGAAAGAATTGCTGCGAAGTGAAGAGATTGCTTTGGGAGGTACAGAGAGACGATGTAAACATATACATTGGTGGGATCAACCAGATTCAGCAAGACGTACAAATTCGAGCGTTATGAGATGGCGAACAAGTTCACGTAGTTGTAACCACTAGAGACGATCCACCACTATTTTATAATCAATAAGTAGGTATAATAATAAGATGATTTCGTAGCATAATGCCATACTATCTAATTTTGTTGAATTTGCAATGTTTACATAGGTACATCCAATAGCACAACGACAATATTTTTAATTCTTCATACATGAGATCGCATTATGCCTCCTTTTTGTTTTTATTTAGCTTACATTGCAATTTGCCATCTTTGTGATAGTACTATGTCTACTTCCGTACAGTTTTGTTCACATTAATTTTATTATGTTTATTTGTAAAATCAGTGTGGTGTGGTCCTGTGTCGGTATGCCGATATAATCCACTATAGCGATATTAAAGCAACCAAGTTTGGTCAATTGCTTTTCGTCACTGCTTCTGCACGATAACGCAAGAAAACATACTTAGAAAACAGTCAAAAAATTGCAGCAGCTGTGGCTGGAGACTCGTTTTCACCTACCCTTTAAGGGCCTACTTGTGGGTCTGTTCAGTGGGTCGTGGAAGACGAAGCCATTCTACGAGGATCACGTTATTTGTTGTCGACATCGTTATTGGCGAAAAGGAACAAAAATTGTTTTTGTTGTACATAGTTGGTACTTAAAAAATTAATTCATCGCTAAAGCGGTTTCGTATAATAATACGAAACCGCTTTAGCGATGAATTAATTTTTTTGTTTGTACTACCGGTTATGAAATAAAAAATACACAATTTTAAAAGAAGTTATATTTGATTGTAGGTACCTACCTACACATTTTCGACAATTTGCTATGAATAGTATTGAATACAAAAATATTTAGTTGGCATGCTGCGACTTGCATAGTCGCAATGTGTTAGAATAATGTGTGATTTAATGTGTGAAGAATTAAAAATGTTGTCATTGTGCTATCGAATGTATGTAAACATTTAAAATTCGACAAAGTGCGATAGTAGGCATTATGCTACGAAACCAATAAGATTACAAAGCTTTTAAAAATGAAAACTAAGTACTTTTTGGGTTTGGTTTTTTAATGAGAAAACTTTGTAAACATAAAACAGTTATGTTTTATTTGCCATAAAAATAGATAACAGTTATCTAAAATTATAGTAACATTATCATACCTACTTGGGACTAGTTTTCGTCTAAAATTCTAAATTGACAGTTACGATCGGTCTTAGCCCGAGTTAGATAGCGCCTTTTGCGCGTAGTTGAAGCTGTTAACGATTCATTTCCAGAATCGGAGCTGCTTCTTCTTTGATTATAACATCCTCGGTCGCTAGCCCTTGTAAAGTATAATGTAGGGTCGTCAGCAGTCTTTAAAAATACACGAAGCATATTTCGTAAATTACTTGTATCAGTTTTGGTACAACGTCTCCATCTGATCTCCTGCAACTTCATGTAACACTTTACATTTATATCAGTATATTTCTTCAATAAGATTCTTTCACTAAAAGAGCCAAATATTTGTTCTAATGCTTCTATCTCGAGTTCTTTCAGAAAATTGCTCCTCCTTTCGAACCAATTAAAAATAAGCAGCGGCCTCAAGAATACTTTGTAAGCAAGTAACTTTTTTGTTAGGGACATTTGTTGCGAATTAAAAATTTCGTTGCTTTTTTTAAACCAATATTGCATAAAAACCGACTGAGGCATATTTCAAATAAAAAATTAAAAATATGAACGTTTTATTTGAACCCCTATGTTTACTTGTCAAATGTCTTAAAAGAAAATTCTTTATTACCTAATTGCCGCCACACACGATCAGTTAAAAGTATCAGTTATCACAGTTTAAATTGGCCACATTTAACCTAAAACTAAATACGGTCAGTTTTTCGTACTAGGAAGGTTAAGGTTTTAAGTGTCAGTTTCAAGTGTACAGTAAAAACTGACAGTTTTAACTGATCGTGTGTGGCGACAGTTTTAACTGATCGTGTGTGGCGGCAGTTAGTAATGTCAGACCAAAACTAATTTTGCGGCCAATCCATTAGACAAATTTAAAAATCTATGTTTTGATATTGAATTGAATGTCCTAATTCGTCACAAAAGTTCAAATATAAATTTGGAACATAAGAGAATACACGCACATATCAATGACATATATTTCAGGACCGACCGAAGCTTCGGCTTCGGCTTCGGTCGCCTTCGGCCAAAAAAGCACCTTCGGCAGAAATTGAAGCCGAAGGCTTGGCCGAAGCCGAAGTTTTGCATCCAGCTGCCGAAAACGAACAAACTATTATGAATGACGCCAGCGCAGC
Source organism: Sesia apiformis (assembly GCA_914767545.1). Classification (NCBI taxonomy): domain Eukaryota; kingdom Metazoa; phylum Arthropoda; class Insecta; order Lepidoptera; family Sesiidae; genus Sesia; species Sesia apiformis. The sequence continues at coordinate 9,347,181 of OU611958.1, forward strand.
GGACCCCGCGAGTCACGCGTGGCGGGTTAATTGAATCGGCCAGCACGAGATACCGGCGAGCCACACAAAACAAACAAAACAAATTTGTGCACGCACGTGTCAATTTGTGTACAAAGGTACATACTCTTCGTTAGAGTGGTTTTCTAACGATGGTGTGGGGTTTAAGGACCATGGGAATCGTAAAAATAGTCGTCGAATATGTGAATCGAAAGTAATGCAGAATCTACAATGATTACAGTAATACAATGATTATAGATAGTAATTAATACAAAATATAAACGGAAAATTGCTAATTATAACAGTCTACTGCTCACGTGAGGTGCGTGTGCGCCCATATTTCTACGACACTTGACATCCATGTGTCAAAAATTTCCCTAGATGGTCCATCTGAGATGGGCAGAATGATAAAATATAACCAGTACCTGCTTAATGTTCGCTTGACCAGTCCTGAAAATGATTGTTGTGGGACCAGTCTGGTTATCTCTTTAGACAACTTTGTAACACATTGCAAGAAGGGAGTGGGTCTTTTTTGTTTATGAGAGAATGATTACGAGCGGTGACGTAGTGTTCTAAGATTTCTAAGTATGATTGAACCTTCGGCTTCTGCCGAAGGTTATGACAAAAGCCGAACGAACAATCGGCTTCGGCTAAAAACTGACCTTCGGTCGGACACTGCTTAAATTATAGTCGATGGATTTTCAATCACAGTTCTAATATTTCTGCTACCGCTAGCAATGCGTCTATGGGTTTAATTGATGATAGGAGCCATCTGTTGCCTAATAAGCGCTTGTGTTGAAGAAAAATTGTATGCTTACGAGATTAAATTAGCAGATGGCACGGAAATTAATTGTTCTTATAAGTCGGGATTGGTCTATATTATGTGAGATATTTTAAGTTTAGAGCTATAATATGTAGATACATTTTTAGTATACGTTCTAAGTTACATAATTTTGTGATGTTATTAACTCCTCACTTTCACTATTCATAACTGCGTTCCAAAACCTGCGAAATACGCTCTTAGTTATAGTTTAGGTTACGTCTCTTTCTCTAATATGAAAATGGATAAAGATACACAATTTTCGTAGAATGTATAAACAAAATTCTATAGACATCTTGCTACAGATCTGGGATTGTTCACAAGTAACGACCACCTTTATCCACAGACTTGTTAATAAAACCAGGTCCATAAAATCAGAGACACTTCTTGTTTTGGAACACAAGTAAAACAACCTTGATTGGAAACCTTTTGGCGGGAGCCCGAGAAGTTAAGTTGATTTTTTGTTTAATTATTGTAAAAATGTGTAGGTATTGTAGGATTTGTGGTTTAATAGTGATAGTTTATTAAGCTTCAAAGTATCTAGTGTTAGTGCATAATGATTGTGATAATTAAATAAAAGCATGAGACTGAATTTTTCGTGTTCCTTATTTGTTCTTAGTAAACCTGCTATCACTCTACTGAGCAACTCAGTCCTACTTCAACGGGACTGGACAATGACGCGATAAAAATAATCCTGTTTTATTTGTACCTACTGTATGTGGACTAATAGCTATACCAGTGTCGAAATAAATTATATATATAAAAGACATCTTTGTTTAGTTCATTGAAGTAGACTTTTTGACAGTGTCAACTGTCAAGTAACAATGTCGTTGCTATCGACGACAGTATTAATATTATAAACATTTTACTCAATTTATGGGTAAAAATCATTGATATTTTAAGCAAGATGTTACGTTCAATACTTTATGGATTCCTAAATTTAATTATTTAATTAAATTATTTCCTAAATTTTAATGTGAAATTTAGTTCCTAAATTGACCACCAGCAAAGTTACATGTGTGTAGGTCTATAAGTTAGTTTCTGTTATATATACATACGTGAATAAATACCTAATAATAATTTATAATGTATTTGTTTTACCTTGCTTTATTGTTTTGTATGAATAAATGATGAAGACAAATTTCAACTAGCCTCAAATCCTGGTAGTCCTCCAAGTTTAACACTAAACCCTTGAAAATGGAATCTCACCCTCTCAATTTGGTATGTTCTTCACATTCCTTACATAAATTAAGTCACAATGTATGCTGCACAATGAATAAGTACTTACTTAACATACTTACATCAGCCCTTTTAGTATCCACTGCTGTACATGGATCTTCACATGCATGAGGGATGTATGGTCTTAAAACACTACGCTAGCCAATCTGGCTGGCGAGTCCATTTTTTTAGAGGTAGAGCACTTCCTCGGGGCTTGTGGTAGCCACTCTGCTATCCTTTCGTCATATACGACACCCACAGATGGAGATGGGGTGGTGCTATTCTAAAACTGGCCGACACCATATGACACAATAAAGATTTATTATTGTATACTTCATGCTCTTATTTTTTCAGGCTCATCAGCAACATCGCCGTGCTGATGCACATTTACTGAACAACAAATATGATGAAGCGATGCAATGCCACCACAATGCTGCAGAGTTGCTGCTCGACGCAATGAAATCAACTACATCATCAGTTGCTCTAGAGTCTATCACTCTCCAACATAGCTATCACCTTAAACAAAAGGACCTCATAAAAATGAAAAAGGAACAGTATGCTAGAGTAAAGAAAGCAGTGGATAACATCAAATGGCTGAGCAGAGATCCATTTGCTAACTTACAAGGCAATGAATACACTAGATTACAGGTAGCCATTTACAGAGCTGTAAATGAAAGTAGTTCTCTCTTAAATTTGTTGACCACTAAAAAGGAATCTAGTGAAGAGGGATTGCTTAATACAGCAACAAAAGTAGATGTGACTGATGGCAAGAAAACAGAAAAATCTCAGGAAACAGTCATAGAAGAATTGCAAATATTAAGTCAAAACTTGCACTCTTTGGTAGAGCAATTAGTGATGCAAGTTGAAGTCCTCAAAGATGATAATGTTTCATTGAAAGAGAGGATAGCTTATTTAGAAAAGGAAAGAGTAAAATATCTCAATTTGCCATCAACTTTTGGTGAGTTATGGAACCCTTCAGCAGTGAGTAGGCCAATAGATATGTTGCCCACCTATGCTCAGAAAGTGCCTGTATCAACTCCCACAGGAACTCAACCTATGAACATTACACCAGCATTATGTGGACCTAGCAAACAACCAACATTTGATTTGTCGGCATTAAAGGATGAATAAGACAGCTACCGGTTCCTATTCTAGTTTATCATTTGGTTTATCTACCGGTTCCTATTCTAGTTTATCATTTGGTTTATCTTCTTATCTTATTCTTCTTACTTGGGATTTCGCCTGGCAACATTGTTTATTTGTGATTTTATCTAAGCAAAGGCACTATTGTGGATATGGACAAGGGTGTAAGGATTTTATCAAGAGTGGGGCAAGGCAAACTATTTTCTTATAATTTAAATAGAAATAGTGTAATGCAGAAAGTCTGTTATTTATTTTTCTCTATGCCAAGGTGAGGCAAGCGCCTCAACCTGCCCCACCGTGGCTACGTCCAATGGATATGGCCTTGTGCAGGTTGATTAAGCCAACTAGTATGGAAGAGTGGGAAAAATCTTCCTTTCTTTCCTACCAGCGATAGATGAAATAGCTGACGTTTTCCAGCTTAAAATTTTGATGTTTCAAAATCTGTTTGAATAGAAATATGCTGTAATATCTGATTTTTAAGATAAAACAATAAATAACTTTTATTTGTTAATTTTCTATCTGGAATATCTCAATATCTGGAAAAGTTAAAATCAATAATAAGATTCATTTTCTGTATCACATTTGTCTTGCGTATCTAACTAAAATCTATATTTTAATCATTTAAATAAAACCTGCTAGAATAAACATCCTAAATAATAATGAAAATTGTCAATTTATGGATTATTAGATTTCGAATTTATATAATTATCTGATTTTATACACAGATATGAGACTCAATAATTTTAGGCTTGTATTTAAACGAGCACTAAAGCATGATTAACAAAAAAAAACTGTATTTAAATAAATAAATAATTTTAAATTGCTAAGAATGTCATTATCAAGACGATGCGAGACCCCTATTTCTTTATTGTCACCAGAAAACATAAACTCAACCAACCTTTAAATTTCCTATCATTCTGCCAATTCAGTACCTTCTGCTGCTCATTTGATTATTTCTCATAATTTTGTGTATTTTTTTTATTATTTCGGCGGTTAATACGCTATTAGACTACACCACTTTTGGTAAAGTCAACGTAAATTAACTAAACATGTTAATAATTTAAAATTGGCCAAAAGTGTCGTTTAAGTCAAATAGCCTTTCGAAATAAATGTTTTGGACTGTAAACAAGTAAATTAATGGGAAGTATATGTAAGTTAAAGGTACCTGTGACAAAACTTTGTGTAGTTGAGTATTTGACAATTTTGCTATGTGTATAATAATTTATAAATATATTAAATTGCAATTTATTTTCGTTTTTTACTGTTTTACATGAGGGGAAGAGTGCACGCTGCAATCCAACAGCCGCTGGGCGCACTCGACTGGCCACGTTACCCCTCTCTCACAGAAGACTACCTTGAAATGTACTGCATTTCCCACTTAATCTTATTTCCCTAATGTACGTACGTGTTTCGGTAGTGAGTGCGATGTGTCAGAGCCCATTCCCATCCTATCCCTCCCCATTTCCCCAACCCTTTCTCCAAATCCAGTCCTATATCCAAAGGTAGGCAGCGCATCCGGGGGCGTGCCAACGTTTGTCATTTTGGACTAATGTTGGCATGTATCACGAATGTCTATGGGCTACAGTATCCACTTACCATCAGGTGGGCTGTATGCTCGTCTGCCACCTACGTCCATAAAAAAAAACGGCTAAGCAGAGATAAGGTGATTAAATATATTTATGACTTATATGATAAATGATGGAATACTTGTAAGAATATGTACAACTCTACACTAACCAGGGATGCCAGCTTTTATAAGTCCTGAAGATTATAGATATGCACACTGAACACATTTTTTTATGAATGATATATGAATTGTGTTACTAGAAACTTCTCAAGTGCTTGCCAAGTTATACATACCCTAAACACTTGAAAATTACTAAATAAAACGACAATATTTTTATAGATATGTATTGCATGTTGGTCTTACACAAAAATAAAGTTTCCTTTTCATTTTAATGTAAAAATAAACTTCCCAGCTTTACAACCGGGAATAACTATTCTTACGGCTAGAAGAAACCTATAATATTAACGAACAATACTAATAACATTATTATATTTTTGGTAACATGGAATATTTTACAGAGGTTTACTACCAGCACTATGGTTATTGATTAGGCATTGATATCCTTTAGATATCGATAAAGTAAAAGCACAAACACATTTTACTCCCAATTCATTTTCTACCACTATAGACACTAAACATAAATATACAAAAATATTTATGATAAAATAAGATTTTGTGGATTAGATTTTAATGATAATAATTTACACATTTATTCGTGAAATTCAGATCATTATTTAGGTAGGTACAAACACTAAATCTAAAAGCTCATTTCTTTAAAAGTAGATCATAGTTTCAGATACGTACCTACATAATTTAAATAGCTTCAATGGAAATATCCTATAGTAGCATAGTAAAAACATAACAGTCTGGAAAATGAAACTCGAGACTGGCACATATTTGCAAAATAAAAATAAAGAGAATAAACAATGGTCACTCTTTTTCTTTTATCCAAAACTCCCAACTTTCTGATTTGAATAACATTTCTCGGTCATACCACTTGGTCCGTCTACTTTGATTACGGGTAGTTTATTTTCTACTTGATCCAACAGATCTCATCCGGTGGAATTTATGATAAACTGAAAAACGTAGTCGCTAACAATAATGTTGATGAATGAACAAACTACGCGTAACCCCCGTGATCGGACGATTATCATGTCGGACCAAGTGGAATAATCTAAATTTTACCGGATTTTTTTGGATTCTTCTCAAATTTCATCGATTTGGATGACCCTTGTGTCTTTTTTCCATGGAGCACAGTATAATAATAGACCCAGACATTCAGGATAGTAGGTTATTATTTTGACAGAACAACTGTTATGTTTTAACTAGTAGGTTAAAAACTAAAGTTTACAGAAGATTCAAGTACAGATAAATCCATAAATCAGTAGGTATCTAATTCGTAAAGCATAGTGCGACAAGGTTCATAATAAATGTGAAGGAAAGCGTGACATTCAAGTAAGTTATTAACCAAACTTCGGATCTATATTTATAAAACAACGTGACTGTCTGTTCGCTTGAATTCTACTGAACGGATTTAGATGCAGTTTTCACTATCGTGTAGGTTATTGCTACAGGAAGGTATACAACACATACTGATGTATGCACCACACGAGAGCCACGGGCAAGAGGCTAGTTTTAATGGACTTGTTACACTTCACATTATTCAAGAATCCTAAGTCACTTAGTGACTAAATTCAAGATGGTGTAAAAACTGCTATTACAGTGTAATGTAAATACCAATAGCAAAGGTTTATGCAACTAAATTGAGGCTTGATGTACTGAGTTGATAACGAGGGGTTTACAGTAGTTAATGGAATTTTTTCGTACAAATTTCTAAAACATTTGTTCCATTACCATCTTAAAATTACCATCCTCGGGGCATCATTTACTGTTCTTTTGTTAAAAACTAAATATCTACGTAATGAAGAAGACAGTAAACATGAATGAATGAATAAATAACAAATAAAATGGAGATCAATATTTTTTTGTAAAATATAATATCCGGAGATCAACTAACATACTCGTATATTAAAATGAACCTTCAAGCCGGATTTCAATAAGCGACCTATGAATGAAAAGTACTAATAACCAGTACTTTCAAAAGTTTATTCAAATAACCCGGGTCATGTTATGGAGAATCACTTAACTTTAAACACTTGTTATTGGAATAACAAGTTCAGTTATTCCAATATAATTAATATTTATATTTGATAATAATATCCGCGTGCACATTATCCCATGGTAACCCTTTTTAGCCTACCCATGTCCTTTTCAGTCCCCAACATTCATGAAAATTTTCAGCTTGATTCGTCCATGTGATATGTGAAAGCATTTCAAACAAACAAGCAGACATCGTTGCACTTATAAATTAGTTAGAATTAAATTATAACAATATACCTGTTAATCTGTCAATAGCTGACACTACAATTCACTAGTGAACATCGCGGTGTTCTATAAGACCCTTGTCGCACTGTAAGTGTATTTAAAGTTTGAAAGTAACTTTCAAACATTTCACAAAACAATGTTTTTAATATTAAAGACCTGGTCCATTTATCAATAAATATTATGCCTATAATTTCTGAAGCTTACTAATAATTGTGATGATGTATTATATATTATCATGACATGTACATGTGATGTTTTCCGATGGAATATAATTGCTATACTGTTTGAAATTACCCTATATTATTTTTTAAATAAATATCCATAACACCAATAAGCATCACATCTACATTAGGTTTGGTATTAAATTTTATAGCATTTTTAACAACCAATTGGGATAAGGGAATTTCTAAGTTTTCATACATCTGTTGAAAGTTATGTTGCGTTTCTAAACGTGCGAAAACCGATCTTTGAAAATTTATATCATGCTGCTCCTCTTTTCGTTTTATGAAGACGGAACAAGATGCTCTACCTATACTTGAGGGGTGTAAAAGCAAAAACGCCACTGTCCATTTTTTACCCAAAGACTTTGGGTTAACTTTAAGTTAAAGTTAACTTTGGGCCAAAGTTAACTATGAACGCAATCTGTTAAAATGCATTAAAATCTTGTTATTATTTTTATTCACTTGGAAGTAATGCTGGCATTACCCCATATAAAATAAGACTTCAAGTCTTATTTTATATGGGTTGAAAAGCAAAAGCGATACTGTCCTCAACAAGTCAAACGCAAAGGAGCCACTGTCAAAATTGACCAATTCAAAGCGTCGGCCATGTCACTTCTAATATGGCGGCGAGTGCATTTTAGTAATGAAGTCGTTGTTCATTTTTAGAACTTTTTGAAGGGGATTTAGTGAGATATTTGTTACATAATGGAATAAAACGTGTCAAAAGTGCCTCAAGAGAAGGCAAGGAAAAGAAAACGGGCTCCGGAAACGTGGAAACGAATTAGAGCAAAGGTAGGAGTTTTTTTCTTCTAACTTACCCACACTTGGTGTAAGGCCAGCCAAAAAGTTCCATAATTTTGTGTCAAATTATCCAAAATATTATTTTCAAAATAAATATAAGTGTTTAAATCAAAAGTTTATTTTAAATAAATTACATAACATTATTATTAAGATTTCCTACTTCATCAATATCATTTTATTTTGCAGGTATTCAGCCAAGGCTCCTCCTGAATTGCCTCGATGCGACTACGGCCAAGAAAGTCATTTTAAGTGCAATAAATTATATTATCAATGCTAGATATCAAGTTTCCATGATAAATTTTACTAGATAAGTAACAAAAAGAACCAAGACGCATTTATACTCAAACATTGTTCTGTAAAGAAAACTCAAAGATGGCGTCCGAGAGTGGGTGTACGCATAACTACAGAAAATATAACCAAGCTCTTTGTTGGGAAAAAGGTTCTGTTAAATTAATAGGAATCTGCCAAAAAACTTTTTTGAACATTTTGAATATCACTGTCACTGTCCCGAACATTTGTCGCGACTGGGGGCAATAGTTCAAGAAAAGAGATGTGGATTCATACCTCTTTTAAAAATGAAAACATGCAAAAACTTTTTTTTTGGCTAGGAAAGTGATGGCGACTGTGATTTTGGGATAGCCATGGAGTTAATATATCTTAATAGATTATCTTCAAAAAGGAATAACCATTACAGGAGCATACTACGCATCGTTACTTGACTGACAAGCTGAAGGCAGAAATTGCGGAAATCGACCACATTGGCAGAAAAAAAACATTATGTTTCACCAAGACAATGCGCCGTCTCACACCTCAGCGGTTGCCATGGCGAAAATCGACAAATTACGGTTTGACCTGCTTGAGCACTCACCAGATCTAGTCCCAAGCGACTTTTTTGTTCCCTAAGCTTAAAGTTGCGCTCAGAGAACAGAGATTTTCGTCAAATAAGGAGGCCATCACCTTCGTAAACACTTATTTTGCAGAGAAAGACGCAGAGTACTATTTGGACGGGTTAAAGAGATGTGAGCATCGCTGGGAGAAGTGTGTAGACTTACAAGGAGACTATGTATAAAAATAAATTTGAAGAAAAAATGTGTTGTATCTTTGTTAGGTCGGAAACTTTTCAGACGGGTGGTGACGTAATATTTTTCGTTGGTTTCCTTTTATGCAAACCATACATTTTTTTAATATTTGGCAGGTACAAAAGTACCACTGTCCTTGAATTTGGGTGCAAATCTGTCCTTTTGAAAATATGAGTATTTGCTGTTAAATATCGCCTTCTTCTTCTTCTCAGCCCTTGGACGTCCACTGCTGGACATAGGCCTCCCCTATAAATATCGCCTATCAGTTTAGTTATATTATTATTTTTTGTATCTTATTACTTTATGAATTTAAAATTCATATCCTTCATAACCTTAAAATGACAGAAATAATTAAAATGAAGATCAGAGACAATTTTTTTCTCTTTTTTCCATAACATTTTTTCTTTGATTTTATACCCCTCATTTAGATTGTAAAAGAGCGATTTTCGTATACTTTTGAACGCAACTTTGAAATATTTAAGCAGCCAAGACTAAGGCTATTGGTTAATAATATCTTTCACCGAATTTCTTATACCATGAAAAATTCAATAATTTATTAGAGAAATGCTTTGACTTAATCTAGCCTAAAGTTTATTCACTATACATAACAAACAAAATTTTGTTTATCTTTTTAAATATTTTAAAGCATCTCAAGAAACACGACTTGAATAGGCACTAAAATGGCAAATCACACGTTGAAGTGAACAGTAATTTAATGAAACTCACAACCATAATATATACATATATAGAAAAAACGATTAAATTTTGCTTAGGCATTCAAAATAAAATATATACTTTAATTAAATTACAGAATTCCTTATTATTTCACGTTTATTTCCTGCCCGTTCAAGAGTTAACACATAAATAATTAATACTTAAAATTATTTGAGATTAATATTTGTCACCTTCTGTGTTAGATAAAAATTAGTATTAGAGGGTTGATGAGATACGTCAAATTTTGTATAACTCCGAGTTTGGAGTATTAAATATCACAAGCCTTTGATTCTTTGTGATGAAACATTTAGAAAACATACAAAGCTTAACACAAAATATAAACACCAAAGTCTGGCTGTTTTTATGACCCTACTAATCTACACAAGGTTTCCTGTTCAAGATTCTTTAATGTTCAAGTCAAACCTAGCACTTAATTTGCGTTAAACGCTTTACGAAAAAATATGCAGACTGATGGAATATAAATAACAGCCTTACTGTAATAAATGAAGAATAGTTCTTAAAACAATTATAGTTGAAACATCCTATTGTTTCACAATCTTCCTTTTAGGCTTCAAAGAATGAGAGAAAAGTTTATTTTTATTTTCAAGGCGTATATGGGGGAGGTGGGGGTAGAATGGAAAGGTCATCGAAGGGGAAGTACTGTTGTGTCCCTAAGACAGGTGGGGCATAAGTTGGGTGGACACTAGGCACGTAATCCGCATTAGGCGTATAGGGTGGAAGGGTGGGTACGGCGGGAGTAGGCCCTACGCTATGTGCTTCATACCCATCCCAGTCTTCCATAAGATTCCTCCTCTGTATATCTTCATCGTTAGACAAAGGAGCACCCCATAGGTTAGCTGCGGAGGCTAACAGGGCCAGAGCACCTGTAATTATGTTAATAATAAATATATAAAAAATATAAATATTGTTTATTATGGAGTAGATTACCATCAGGAACTTAGTTCGTGATTATGATAATAAAAAAAAATCGTTAACAATATCTATAAATTTTATTGTGATAAAAGTAGATACTATTACTTCTATGATTTTTATTGATGTATCTTCGTAAGTAATATACCGTTCCATCAGCCTATGTCTCTTCACAGCTGGATATAGGTCAAGGCTCTCCACTATACACCACCTTCAATTCTTTTCATCCAGGCACCACCAATGAATTTCTTTAAGTGGTTGGTCCATGTGATTAGAGCGCACCCCATATTGCGCTTCAAGTACTGACCTCCAATCGAGGACGCGTTTCCTCTATCGGTTATCAGCGGCAAATATGACCTGCCCATTCCCACTACCGTTGTGGCGCACAAGAACTAGGTTCTTTGCCGAATTTACTAAGATTCGTCACATTACTGAGTCGAGTAATATGTTAAAATAAAAAAAGTACATATTTAAATTTATTATTGTTATTTATTTTTGAAATTACACTCAGTTTAATCATCAACAGGATTACTAATAAAAAAAGGGTTGAACAGAAGAAGCCCTCTTCCTCAGAATGGTTACTGAAATGAGCCTTAAAAATATCTACCATCTATAGTGCTTAAAATATAGCTTGATACTGTGACAGCTGTCATCGAAACTGACAACATAACTTTGAACAAGGTCTCTATAATAATAATATTTTGTAACACCAATAATTTCCATTTTTCAAGGGGAAATTTTGTCACAATTAATTACACAACAACACATTTTAATTAAAATATAATATAATTCACACTTAAAATAGACCCCTCCAACTCTTAGATTACACGTTGATAGTATTTACAAAAATATAAGCATGTACAAGGTTATGTCGGATTGAAAAAAAAGCGAGGGATCGGATGAATATATAAATTAAAATTTATTTTTAACGGTCTTAATTTGTGTATTAATTTATTTAAAACCCAACATAACGTAATAGGAACACAACTTAAATCCGTTAAAAATAGTTTTATTTAAAATGTGTAATTTAAGAAAATATCAAGTTCGATTAACTTTATATGATTTATAAGTATATTTTGTACTTTTTAAGGCTGTTAATGCTGAGCGTCACAACCCAGCAGCGCCACGAGTCGGCAGTTTGAGTCAGTACGAGTGCCGACGCTTTATATACGCTACGTGTCATCAGTTTTCATTCTTTTGTCGTTATTGCTGTTAACTTGTTGAGTTTTGTTATTACCCGTTTGTTGTTTGTTTTTTTTTTGGTTACATAATGCCAAAAAGGGCAAAGAAGACTGTTTGAATAGTGAATGTTGCGAGTTTGTGGTTCGCTTGCGTGAATACTTTTGCGCGAGTACCAAAATGGCGGACCGCTGCTGCCATTGGCGCAAGTGTGTAACAGAGTTGCTGACTCTCTTGGCATCGGAAGAGCTACAGTGCCTAGCATCAGCAAAGAAAAGTATGGCGAGACATCAAAGGAGGTGACGTAGAAGACGCGGAAGAAAAAAAACCATCGACGCCAAATAAAAAAAGACAGAAAGCTTCTTCAGTCACAGAAATTGACGATTTTGACGCCGCTGCAATTCGCAACCATATTTACGCGTATTACGCACGTGGCGAATTTCCGACGCTGAAAAAATTAACAGTGTCCCCTAAAGATGTTGATTTATTCAAAAGAAGTTTACCATCTCTATCCAAAATTCTGAAAAAAATTGGGTTCGCTTATAAAAAACAATAAAAGAAAAATTGTAATGGAGCGAACAGACATTACTCCTGCCTGGATAGGTTTTTGCGCAAAGTCAAAGATATTTCGAACTGGGACAAAGTGGTGTTCCTTGATGAAACATGGCTCAACGCAAACCACACCGTTTCGAGATGGTGGACAGATGATAAAGCTGAATCTACCACCAAAGTGCCCAAAGGCAAAGGACAAAGATTAATAATTGCTCATGCTGGAACGTCGTCAGGTTACGTATCCAATGGTCTACTGGCATTCAAGTTTGTAAAGACAACCGAATACCACGAGGAAATGTATTTTGAAAAATTTAAAGAGTGCTTTTAATCCTTCTTATCAACTTTATGTCATCGTGGACAACGCTTCATACCACCCTGTACGAAAGAGAGCGCCATTGGCGAGCAACCGTTAAATCGAATTAATTTCATGACTGCAAAACAAAGGAGTCGAGCCCAACGAGACGATGCCGAAGACAGAGTTACTAAGATTGGTTAGCATCCATAAACTCCGAACTCCGGCATACATTTTGGATGAAATCGCAAAGGAAATGGGCCATACTGTCATCCGTTTACCATCATACCACTGCCAGTACAACGCAATTGAAGATTGTGTATATTTTTTTAAATCCAAATTTTTTAAATATTTATATTTAATTATTATTTAATTAACTATTTTTTTTCTAGGTAATGCAGCCAGACATAATACAGCGCCGCCTTTCACAGCAAATAAAATGTTGACATTATTGCACAATGCATGTGAAGATGTTACGCCTGAAGATTGGAAGAAGGTGGTCAACAAGACTAGACAAACTATACCAGAAGATTGGGAGCGCGATGTTCACTTTGACAACATAATATGTGATCAATAATTAATTATTAATCTGCAGGACTGCTCCAGCGATTAAATTTTGATTATGGCGTTGACGATGGTTTGGTTTGGTACCTTTAAGTGAATAAAAACATTTAACATACCTATTTCTCTTGTTTGATTTTATTAAAATATATTCCGTTACAGATTTTCCAAATATCAATGATAACAGCAACAACAATCGATAATTATGATTGATTACATCAATATCGTCCCAGTACTAAGCATGTCACTCTGACATATGTTACAGGTATCGAGCTGTATTTTAAGCACTGTAATCCATTCATTAAACGAACATATTCGGATTTCAAATAAAGGGGTTGTATCACAACAATCAATTTCTGCACGTAATTACATTCCTATTGTGTCTAGAACATGTAATTCTAAGTAAATATGTCAATATTTATATTGGTAATAAACTAACCTGCTCCAGTGATTGTGTAGAACCCATATTCATAGTCAACTTGTATTGTGTTCGGATCACTATTGTTTGCATTCCCCAGCACAACAGTTGTATAATAGCATACACCTACAATAGCGATCACCCAAAATACACACATTATGCTCGGAACAGCATTTCTCCTTAACATCTTGATCGCTCTGCTGTTGAGGCTGGTGAGATTTATTAAAATACCAATACAAGAGCAGAGTAGCACCATGAAACACAGCAGTATCAGCACCCTCATGAGTGTGATTATTTCTGGTGTAGTGCACGGTGGCAAACCTAAAATTAAATAATAAGATTGTTAATGGAGGTCAATAAGATTAATAATGAAGGGAACAATAAGATTAATAATGAAGGGAACAATAAGATTAATAACGCAGGTAACAATAAAATTAATAAACGCGGTTCGTCCAATCGCGATAATATATTAGGTTGGAAGATAATAATCTGACAATTTCATAAGGCATTTTCTTTCACAATTTTAGAAAGAAACTACAAATTTTATTGAATGTATTATCCTTGCCAATGGTGTGGAAGAGACATTATTCCATTCTCATAAAATTTGGGCTCATGGGAGTGGAAAAAAGCAATTAACAAATTTTCTAAGGAGCCGTGATCATTAAAAGATTTTGCTGTAATTTGAGCTTGCAGTGATATGCAACAGGTGGGGTAATCTGATGGAGATAATTCTAGATAGTATGGAGGATGAACCATTTTTCTGTGGGTCCTGGTTGCAATATGAGGTCGAGCATTGTCGTGGAGAAGATATACGTGATCTGGTTTCCTCGCGAATTTATTTTATAATTATATATATAAGGAATAACAATTCTTATTTGTTTATAAAAGGTTTTAACAAAAATACTTGTTACCTTGAACCCCAAACCATGTTAAACCTGTGCTTTATGGTTCAGGCTACCATCGCACATGATACAAGATCACATTAAAATTATTTAAATATAGTACCTGTGTAATTTTAATATACAGGCTGGAAAATACGAACGGGACATGGAGGAAAAGTACATTAAATATGTATTGATGATATCAAATTTCACTCAAAGGGAACATTCTTTTGTTTTTTTAAATAACAATATTAGCATTCAAACATTTTTTAAAAAGCTTACCTGAGCCGGCAATAGAACCAACTAAAAATACAAAAAATAGACAGTCACTATTTTATTGAACCAATCGAACCCTAATGGTATTTTTAGTTGGTGTATTGTCATGTATTGCCCTATTTGTTTTATAGTTGGTTATGTATTAGCTTGGGTCACCCCAAGCTGTCATACAATGCGTTATAATACATAGAATGATCAGGAGCGTGGCACATCGATAGAACAAATTCAGACGTAACATTTCGAATATGTTTAAAAATATAAATAAGGCGATGGGCCCTACCGGTCAGTGCCGCTACATGAGCGCCTCAGTTTAATCTATAATTAGGCACCACACCAAGATATTTTATAGTTTGAACACATTATATAACAGAACAGTTACATGCTCTATAACAATTTTTCCCACTTTACTGGTATATATCACAAAAATGTATTTGAACGTCTTTTATACTTGGAGGTTTTTTCATTCAAAATGTAAGAAATTTGGTTTTATTTACGTTGAGTCAATAAATTTTTAATAAGTCAGTCTGCCACTATAGATATTCCATACTGTTTTATTAAGTACTTCAGACCACAATTTACCTTCAAAGATGAGTGCAGTGTCATCTGTGAAAGCAACTATAGTCGCATTTGGAAGGGTAATTTTACACAAATGGTTTAAATATATAAGAAAAAGAGTAGGCCCAGGAACACTTCCCTGCAGCACTTCGAAGTCTATATCAGCATTATTGCTTATGTGATTGTTCAGCCATTTTAACTAGTTGTTTCCAGCCTCTTAAGTAGCTACGGAACCATCGCAAGGGTAACCCTACTAGTTAAACTACTAAATACTGATTAGTTCCATCTTTCTGAGCAGTACCTATAGGAATAGAAACCGTGTCAAAGGCTTTTGCTAGAATGAGCAATACCCAAACACACTTCTTGACGAGAACTAATTTGCACGAATTTGCAAGTCCTGTACTGGCTGGTATCAGTCAATCAATCAATACTAATTTATTAGGTAGCATTATTTTTTGTGAGGCTGAATGAGAATTTTGTACTGCAAATTGTTTAGTGTTAGTTTTAGGTTTTACAGGCTAAGTTATAAGCCTAAGGTTAAGGTAAATCTATAGGATAAGGATAAGTATACTGTGACCAATCAGGCATACAATGAATGTATAGTGACCGATAACTAAAAATCTAATTTTAATTTATAAATCAGGAATCTAACATTGGTTTTAGTGTTTCACAAATTCTTGTAATTGATTATTTACTGGTTTCTTTAAATGTTAGAATGATTTACATAATTACAAATGTCAACAATAATAGTGTTTATGAAATAAAAATGTGATTTGTATTGTATTATTAGATTACATCAACTTTTATGAAAATAATTGTCAAGACTAAGTGCTAATTTTTGTCATCCAATAATAATTACCATTATAATCAGATCTCTTTATTACAGGTTCAAACTCACTGCTTTGATGAATGCTGATTTGATCATCGTCATCATCTTCATCAAATGTGAAGAACTGTGCGAGTGAAAGACTCTGAGTGCAGTGCAACCCCTTAATCCTGAACCAACTTGGAGTAACCAATGCAGCACATGTCAATAAAAATGTTGTCACATTGAAAAATGCTGCTATTTTATTCAATTCCTTGTCCTTGAAAGGAAATGCCATCTTGAACCCTGAAAAAGTACATTGTCCTTTACAAATAACAGAGAAATTACACATAGCATATGTACATATAAATATTCCGATCATTATATTTATTGAGTAAAGATTGTCATAAGTGGTAGGCTGTCTGCGAGAGACTTTATATTAAAAGCGAAATAATTACTGTCAGGGAATTGCTTTATATGCCAAGCATTCAATGACAAAGTTCTTAAAATACTCTTTTAAAATACCTATTTATGTTATTTTCATTTTACTACGTAAAGCAAGCTATTCTTAAAAAATACAGTAAATACTTAGATTAGTACTGTCTGTATCAATATCATTATAGAAGGGGAGGGTGCACGCTGCAATCCAACAGCCACTGTGCATACTCGACTGGCCTCGTTACCGCTCTCCCACAGAAGACTACCTTGAAATGTACTCCATTTCTCACTTTATCTATTCCAAAATGTACCATTATCACATCGCTATAAAATTTATGGGGTGTGTGAGCGAAAAACTGATTTAAATGGTTAATACAGGCTTCTCTTGAATGTAATTTTACTACATTTAGAGAATTTTGCAAAGAGTGGAATAAATGATAATCCAAAGGTGTTGTGTCTGAACTATATGGAGGATGCATTAAAACTTCCCAGCCAAGGTCTCATCAATTTTTGTTCAGTCATCAAAGATGTATTCGTCCCATTTATTTAGATGCATTTAGAGGTTGAGCATTGTCATGATGGAAATCTACACCTTTTCTATTCATTAATTCTGGGCACTTTTCTTTAAGTTGTTGTCTTGCTTGTTTCAATTTTACTAATTGCTGACAGTAGACATCATAATTAATTGTTTGGCCATGTAGCAAAAGCTCGTAATACACAATGGCTTTCCTGTCCCACCATACACATAACATTGTGGCTCACCAAGATTGTTAGACCAAGATTGTTTTCCAAAATTGTTATCTTAGGTGATTCACTACTCATTGCCTTAACAGGCCAATCTCTTCAGAAATGCATCAATTTCATTTTGTTTTAGCAACATCTCGCATATGGAAATGTTGTTCACCAAGTTTCTGTCATTTAAATCATGCGGCACCCAAATATCTAGCTTGTTACACCATTTAGTTTATGCAGGTGAACCAAAACTGTTGAGTGTTGAATGCTTAAGCTCTTCCGCTATTTGATAACTGCTTGTGTCGATCTGCTTCAAGTTTTTCAATAATAACATCAACATTTACCTTAATAGGATAACCACAGCGAGGAACATCATTCACATCAAAATTACCAGACCTGAATCGACTAAACCATTTTTTTGCAGTAATTTTAGATAAGCATCTTGTCGAAAAAAAAATTAAAACATATCTACTCCACTCCTAAGGATTGTCACCACACAGGGCTAATCTTCTCTTCTAATCTTCTCATCCAGTCACTACTTGTGACTTTCTTCAAGTTGTTGGTCCACCTGGCAAGAGGGTGACACATCCTATGTCTTTCGGTAAGTTTCTTTGAGGAATTTTCTCCCAGATATAAAAGATAGTTATATTAAAAAAATAGGCATTGAATAATAGCTGATGAATAATAGATACAGTGGTTAGTGATGGATAACATGAAAATAAATGAGACTACATTAGGGCCATATTATATTATTAGAACTCCATATTAGCAGACTTAGTATCCACTGTTTCACTTATCAGCGGTTCAGGTAAGTGCACAAAGTCATATACAAGTTTGAAACACTTTGCCCCAAACTGCAAAAGTTATAACTACGGTGCGTGATAAAGTATTAGTTAAAGGTAGAAAAGACAATAAGGACAACTTCAAATAACAATGTTTTCAAAAAAGTCGATAAAACTATAGATGATCTGTATATAAAGCGTCCACATCGTTTGTTTCGAGGCCAGGAAATAATTCACTTATCTAGTTAATTAGTTAAATTTTATTTATGTCACAGCATATAAATACTTATTTTATGTTAATGTAAATAAATTTTAATAAAGCACATTTTTCTTTTATTTTAGTATTAATTTTGTTTTATGTGTACATTTATACTCCAAAATATAGTGTTCGCTACTATCCGCGGAAGACGGCGCAACCAAACCCCCGCGGATACGGAGGCCCTACTGTAGGTACATATTTTCCTCAATATAACTCTAAAAAGCAGCTACTTATCAATTAACAAAACATTAGTACTTCTTGTTATCAAATGTAAGCTTGTTTCCATTCTGTAAAATTAATAAATAAGTTTGTTTGGGTGGGTATCTTTAAATAGTTCAATATCCCAGAGGAGTTTTAGTATCCCATGTTACTTCATGGGAGGTCTACATAATCATGAAAATGTTTGGTGTTAAATAGATGAAAAGGATAAACTGTACAATGTATGGTAGCAAGTTTTTAGGTCATTTTTTTAATTCAGAGCCTACAAGTAATATGGTACCTGACGTGCTATGTAATATTATGCGGAAAAGCATAATTTTGTGGAAAAAAAATAATTAAGATTTACAATTTTACACAGTTTGGGTGGACAATATTGTGGGTCGGACATTTTGACAGGTTTCTTCAACGCGTTTCGTTACATATATCAACGAAAAATGGATTGAATAAATTATCCATTCATTATAATCTATCATTTTATGTTTTATGATTATTATTTATTAAATAATAACTTATTAATTTTAATTAAATAATACCTTAAATTCATTTTCGCAAATATTTACGCATTTTATACTACACTGTACACTGTGCGTGGAACGGAATGCAATAACAGTCCGCTATTTTGATTTACTAAGCATGACGATTATCAATTTTTCATCACTCAGATAATGTTTGTACTCCCAGTTGAAAGTGTCCCATTTTTACCTGTTTGAGAGTAACTGTAACTAAAATGGCGTCACAGAAGCCCTAAACCTCTTCTACGTTACGTCATGATAGTGAAGTGTGTGACCAAACATTGGACTCTTAATGAGCCGTTTGTGTTCACGACTTCTGCCGAGTGTAAGTGGGGAGCCGCTTGCTAAAGAAATTGAAGATGAGCCGACCCCTGGGTCCTCTACTATTCCACATAATTCCAATGTATCTGGCTTCTCTAATAGGTAAAATAATTTTTCAATTGTTTATTTAGGTTGTTTATATATAAAATAGTTTACAATATTATTGGTATTTGAAGTAATTTAAATTGTAAGCTCCAGATTGGAATCTGTACTTTAATTATCTTCAGAGCACTCGGTCTGTTGGGTTAGGTTAGGTTTGTCTTGTGACCACAACGTAAAGCGATAAATCCGAATATGGCCTTTTATTATCTTCAGAGGACTCTGACTGTTAGGTTAGGTTATGTTTGTCTTGTGACCACAATGCGCTAGCCGAGCGAGCAAAGTGACCGTGCCGCGGCAGCGGCCGGCGAAGCGCTAGATCCGAATCTGGCCTTTATTATCTTCAGAGCACTCGGACTCTGCTGTGTTAGGTTAGGTTTGTCTTGTGGCCACAACGCGCAAGCCGAGCGTGCGCCAGATCCGAATCTGTCCTTTTATCACTTTCAGTTAAATCACAAAAATTGGTCAATTTCCCCTTTCTAAAGTGTTTCCTTACCAGCAGTATCAGTCCATCACTGTAAGCTCATCCTAAGGCACTTTATTCATATCAATATCTCATTTTGTTTCAGGCGTAAACAGTTGTTTGTACTCTGAAGAAATTCGCTCAAATTGGAACTTAAAATGAGTGATACAAAAACTCGGAACAAAGCAGCAGTGCATCGAGTTTATAGAAGAAAGAGAATTGATAACTAAGATCATGATATGCAATTATCACAAGAAGCCAATGTATTTGGACCACAGTTCATCTCAATTTGGCCTATACAGATGCAGAAAAAGTAACTACAGAACAAAATACACTTCCCGTGTAAAAGACTATTCATAGAAGAGAGAAATTATGTTAAATAAATTGGATCCCTTTGAGGAACTAATAAAATGTATTAGGTATAGAGAACTAATAAGTGTATATTATTACTAATATATGTATTAGACTTGTATATCTATACATCTAGATATTAGATCTATAGATACTGTATTAGATATTAGACAATTATATTTGTTAAAAAACAATGGTTGTTTTATTTATTATCATTTGGGGCATAATAACTATGGTTTACATTATGTGGAATTGTCTGCCAAAACAGACTCGCGAACACCCCCCTCACTGAAGAAAGCAACGTTGGTACTAACACAAAACTTGGTACTAGATTACTAACCCCTAGAATGTTCTTATAAATCGTCATCACACGCACAATCGTTATGACATCAATATTCTTTGCCCAGTAACTAAAAACATAGATAACCTCAAAATTTAGAAAAAATAAAATAATTTTTTTTAAGCTATTCTGCACTTTCGCAATTTCAAAAATACCATATCTATACACTTCTGTTTAAAAAAAAAAGCTCATATAATTACGCTTTACCATACATTGTACAGTCCTTCTGATGAAAAAAGGGAATATGACGAATACAAAATTAAGATACAGAAGATTTAACCATTAAGATACAAAATGTAAAATGATAAATCATGAAAAGATCACCTAGCGCTTCTAACTAAATGTTCTTATAACATGACAAATACTGAAAACATGTATTCTTGTTTGCTATATTTTGTGTTTTAATACTACTAACTACGGTTATAATTTTTCATCTATTGAGTAAACAGTTGATTGAATATAAAGCTATAGTAATACAGTTTAAAGTAAATTATTAGTCTTTCCAAGGTTGGACGTCATACCTCGAATCCACGTCAAACAACCCATGGTGTTCCAATAATCATTTGATGATCGCACACAACTTATAAACACTTTATATTTATCCCATTCAACCTATTATCAATGATTTTAATGTAATTTATGCACTTTTTACTCTCCAAAACAAGACAATACTAGGACGTCCAGCAGCGTGAATATTTTGTTTGACAGCAAAAATGACATCACATGATAATAAAAAAAATCGGTTTTCTCTTTTTCATTCATAAGTAGAGATATAATTCTAGAGTCAGTAGAGTGACACCACAAAAACACAGAATAATACTATAGACCCAATCACGGCCTGGCTACATGCGAAAATGAACTATAATATATACAACTATTTTATTTTATTCTATTATTTTTTATACACTTAAAATAAAAGTGCCTTTAAAGTTTGTATAGAATCACGGCATAATTACATCATTGATACAAAAGCGCTTCTCTTTTTCGTTTCATAGTGAGGGAAGATATTAAGATGTCTATATGTTTCTCTGTCTATTAAAATAAACTATTTTATAGCAAAATCTAATCTACGTTTCGTTTTACGAAGACATGTGACATCATATTGTCGTTACCCCACAAAGAGCTTCAAAGCAAACGTGTCTTTCAGATATTTTATATTTCGCCAAGTGACATGAATGACATGAATATGCATTAATTATTATTATCGATGCTGATCAACTTTATGTCGAAATAACAAACGTTTGAATTTCCATTGAAGGTAAAATTACCAAGACGTATTACACATTTTACAAATAACTATACCATCGCCCGGCCCGGTGGAAATGAGGACGTCTCTACTGTTAATGATAACATTGATAGAATGATATTCAATCAACCCTTTTACCAGAAAAGAGGTAGGTACCTACGAAAAGTTAAATTAAAAGTTCTTAGAACTGGCTAGTGTACAATACGATAGAAAAAACAAATCCGAATTTTGAAAATGGAACTCTGATTGTCAAACACCATTAAATTTTTAAAGCTGTCATTTGTTTTTTATTTTTAGAGGTAATTTGAAAATTAAGTGTTTGCGGAAAAATGTATTTAACAAGAGAATATTTTCGTTTAATGATTTTTTTATGATTTTCACTGCGATCTAAACCATTACGGGATAACAGGACTCTAGAATTTTGAGAAAATCGTTTTTATTGGCTTAAACTATATTATATGGTCATAAAAATAATATACAATTATCTATAGTGAAATAGTGAATGGTCCTATAGTCCTATGGTCCTATAGTGAAATAAGTTGCTTTTATACTGCTTTTACCTATCGAAATAATAAGTGGCTCTATTCCTAGTTGGATACTCTATTACTAATACTAATTGGAAAGCCACGCCGTGTAGACGCTTCGTTTTGCTTTTTCCGTTGATTTGTTATATATAAATATACATTAACTATTTCTTTGTTTTAAAGTTGAAAACATAAACAATATGAGTGATAAAACAAGAGTGGATAAAGGATAAAAATCCCAAAAAGGGAAGTGCTCCAACTTGAAGAGACCGAAGATTTCAAAGCGACGACCGTTGAATCGTTACGAACTCGAGAAGCCAACCGTCGAGAACATTGGCACGTCGGCTAGGAAATTAGCAGCCATTGATCCGGATGACTTTGAAGTAAACGAAGGCTTTGGCTACCGAATTTTGAATTTTTTCAAACTTACACTCAAGGTCACTGGAGATTCAACTTACATTCATATAACACCTCTATAGGAAGAAGTTTTCAAAGCGATCTCTCCGATTAACGAAGAATTGAGCCGTGACGATCTATTAATTGCTTGGGCGGCTTTACGCAAAACAGCAACGAGAGCTTGAATGCGACTGTCTGGTCTATGGCTCCAAAATCTATCTCCAGTGGCAAACACGTATTTGATTTGGCAGTATATATAGCTGTAGGCATCTATAATGATGGCCTATCAAGTGTCATGAGGCTCATGCAGAATTTGGACATGAAAATTGGACCGAACTGCTATAATTTCTGCATGGAAGCTGACGCGCGCCGCATCAAGTTTTCTGAGCGCTCATTCACGGATGCTGCAAAAAGGTCCGATTATCCTTAAAATCGTCCAGGAAGGAAAGGGAGGAGGAGAGCATCAACGTGGATGACCAAATGTATTGTGCAGGCATCACAGATTAAAGGTAAAATAATATTTCAAAGATTTAGGTACTCGTAAAACTTTGAACGCGATTATCCCTTAAGAATTAAGAATTTATTTGATTGTTTGTTCCAGGTCTTAAACTTTACGAGAAATCCGTCCTCCCGTGAAGGAATTTTAAAAAGAGGCGATTTCAAAGATTGGCTTTGTCGCCACCATTTTGTATCAATTTAATAATAAAAAAAAACATATTTCAATACATGCTTAAAAACTCTAAAAACTGTTTACTCTAAAAAGAAATCCTATTCCTTTTTCCATACTCCTAAAATAAATTGTCAAATTTAGGCCTTTTTCCGACCCCATAAGTGGTGTTCCGACCCCATCCATACGCTGCGGCAAGTTATACAGAAGACAGAAGGAGTATAACTTGCCATTATGCTTAGCGTTTGTGGACTATGAGAAAGCCTTTGATTCGATCGAGACTTGGGCAGTGCTACAGTCCCTCCAGCGGTGCCATATTGACTATCGGTATATCGAAGTGTTGAAGTGTTTGTATAACAACGCCACCATGTCAGTCCGAGTACAGGAAGGGAGCACAGAGCCGATTCCATTGCAGAGGGGTGTGAGACAAGGAGATGTCATCTCTCCGAAGCTCTTCACCAATGCGATGGAAGACGTTTTCAAGCTCCTGGAATGGAAAGGACTCGGCATCAACGTTGAAGGCGAATGCATCACTCATCTTCGATTTGCCGACGATATCGTGGTCATGGCAGAATCGCTGGAGGATCTTAGCACAATGCTCGGAGACCTCAATCGAGTTTCCCAACAGGTGGGCCTTAAAATGAACATGGACAAGACGAAAATAATGTCGAATGTCCATGTCGTGCCCACCCCAGTTTCAGTTGGGAGCTCGATTCTCGAAGTTGTTGACGAGTACGTCTACCTAGGCCAAACGGTCCAACTAGGTAGGTCCAACTTCGAGAAAGAGGTCAATCGACGAATCCAACTCGGCTGGGCAGCGTTCGGGCAGCTACGCAGCGTCTTCTCGTCCAAAATACCTCAGTGCTTGAAGACGAAGGTCTTGGACCAGTGTGTGTTGCCAGTGATGACCTACGGCACCGAGACGTGGACTCTGACTATGGGCCTCATAAATAAGCTCACTGTCGCACAGCGAGCTATGGAGAGGGCTATGCTCGGGGTTTCCCTACGTGATCGAATCAGGAATGAGGAGATCCGTAGACGAACTAAAGTCACCGACATAACCTCTCGGGTTAGCAAGCTGAAGTGGCAGTGGGCAGGGCACATAGCTCGAAGAACCGATGGCCGATGGGGCAAAAGGGTTCTCGAATGGAGACCACGTACCGGCGGACGAAGCCGAGGACGTCCATCTGCTAGATGGACAGACGACCTCATAAAGGTTGCGGGCACCCGCTGGATGCAGGTCGCTGCCGATAGGTCTAAATGGCGGACAATGGGGGAGGCCTATGTCCAGCAGTGGACGTCCAAGGGCTGAAAAGAAGAAGTGGTGTTACCTCATAAGTTAGCATTTAGTGATGAAACCCCATCTAGTGCCAGTTTATAACTGGTTCAGTGAATTTAAACGTGGTAGTAACCACCTTAGTGACGACGTTAGAGAAGAGAAGGGCGTCCTGCGACGGCGGTGACAGAGGAAAACATCAAAACTGTATGGCTCATGATTGAAGCAGACAAACGAACGATATTTCGGCAGATACGGACATCATTTAGTATTGGCATGGATCAAGTTGTGCTAGATGGATTCCCCACAATTTAAGCGAAGCTCAAAAACACTGCCGCGTGGAATAGTGGCTCAAAGTGATTGACGTGAGTGATTCCTAACACACGAGTAAAAGTGACAAATAAAATATTACTATTACGAAAAGCGAGTAATTAAAATTAAGTTTTTAAAAGGCTTTGCGTTAATTATTTGATTGAAGTCAATTACGTAAACAAATTTACCACTAAATATTGTATTATTAGAAATGTTTCGGTTTATTTAATAAAAAAAAATAGTTTTGTCCTATATAGATCAGAGACTTTTTGGGTTGCTTTAGAATATGACCGCACGAATTTAGGGTTGTAAAGGGTGGCATTTTATAGGGATAGGTCTCCCCTTTCAAACGACACCCCCCACGGAGACTTATGTTTTTTTTTAAATGTTTTTTTATGTGCGCGTGTAAGGGAGCAACATTTCAACAAATAAACAAAAATATTCAAAATATTGTGTTCGTGCAAAAGATAATACAAAATTGCGACAAACAATGCATTAAAAATATTGTTTGTTAATAGAAATGTCATTTAAGATTTAATGTCGTTAAGAACTGCGTTGTGAAATAAACACCTAACATGAAACGGAACACATCTGCCGGTCATTTTGTGGCAAGTGACCATTTTATTCCATTCATTCATATGCGTGAATTTCGTTGTTACGTGAATGTGCTCTCTGATTACTTTTAGTGGATTTTCTAACGTTTTTGGCAATTCTTCTGGACTTCGATTCTTCCTAAAATAAATTAATAAATATAAATAAAATCTTTTATTACTTTAGTGGGTGTCACAGAAACGAATCTGTCAACCCCGAATCCACATGGTAGGTACTTGTCTGCCCTACCCCTAGAGTGTTTTTATAAGCCGGAGGCGCGAAGGGAGGGCAGCCCTCGCCCGCTGTAACACAGCACAGAAACCCGTGTGGGCCGTAGCGTCTGAGGCTGGTCGCTGAAGGCGACTAAAAAGTCAAAACTGTGGAGGCGAGCATGGGTTTCTGTGCTGTGTTACGCAAGGGCGAAGGGGCTGCACTTCCCGTAGCGCCGGAGGAGTTGCAATGACCCCCTCAATTCGTGTGATGTGATGCCTCTATAAAAATCTTTTGTCGTAATTTTGAGGTTAGTTTCTAAGAAACTTCAAATTAATATTTCTCAATAACTAAGCATCTCCGCGGGAGGGGAATGGTACCAGGGGGGTACCCCGTCCCCCCTCTTCCTCCCGCCCCCTTCAATCCCCTTAAATCGTACGGTCATATTCTAAATATATTTACCATATTTTTTATTCTGATAACACCATTAGATAAAGAATATTACAGTACAAGAAAATATCCCTAAAATCGGGATAATTTTTGACAATAAAAATATAAATCGAAGTGTTTTAAATGTAGGTAATGTAATTGTTTTTATCTACTCTCATATCGTAAAATTCGAATTACAAACTTCAAAACGAATTTATATTGACATACTTTATAAATACAATACCGAAATTTAAAAATAGAATCATATTATAACACTTTTTCTCAAACAAAATAATGTTATAAATTTTTTTTTTTTCATTACGATACAGTTTTACTTGTCTGTGGCAGCGCCCACTTTAGCGCATGCGCGGTGATATGCTGGGTTTTGGCGCCATTCATACGTTTTGTTGTACTGAATTTCGTGGAAATATTGTTATTTTTGCTTAAAAATCTCCGATAGCAGTGATTGTGAAGAAAATTTGACTCCGCCCGATATTTTAAATGCGGCAACAGAAATGACTAATAATCTATTACCAGCAAAGTCGAGAAAATTATATGATAAATGCTATGAAAACTTTATGGAATGAAAAATGCAAAAGAAAGCTACTTCGTTTTCGAAAAACGTGCTAATGGCCTATTTTCAGGAATTGTCTGACAAGTTCAAGTGTTCCTCATTATGGTCTAAATACTCAATGTTAAAGAGTATATTAACCATATATAACGAAGTCTATATATCCAAATATTCAAAACTAATTGCGTTTTTGAAAAGAAAATCTCAAGAATTTAAAGCGAAGAATGCCAAGACGTTTTCATCCGAACAATTAAATAAATTCATAAACGAAGCTCCTGGACACGAACATCTTTTATCGAAGGTACGTATATATATTTAGATTTTAGTTATATAAACGTGAAAGTCTAATTAGCGTTTGTCGTTCTTGGGTTTTCATTTAAATTCATAATTTTTAATTTCATTTGTTCTAGATTGCACTTATTTTCGGTATCACGGGTGCCTGTCGGAGGCAGGAACTCTATAATGTGCAGTTTCAGGACGTGGAAGTTTATGAAAATACAATATTAGTAAAAATTCGTAATACCAAAAATAAAAAAGACCGCTCTTTTAGTATTACAGGGAAATACTATGAGTTATGTAAAGAATACATATCACTACGGCCCAATTCTTGTAAAAATCCCCGTTTCTTTATAAATTACCAACGTGGAAAATGCACTCAACAGAGAGTTGGCATCAATAAATTTGGAACTTTAGGTAAAACTATAGCCGATTATCTACAACTTCCGAACTCAGAGCAGTACACTGGCCATTGCTTTAGACGAACTTCGGCAACCCTGCTAATTGACGCCGGTGGGGATATTACAACATTGAAGCATCATGGTGGATGGAAATCGACGGCAGTGGCAGAAGGTTACATAGATGATTCTATGACTAACAAAATCTTAGTTTCAAATTCCATTCTATAGATCATGGAAAACAAAAAGAACGAAATTAATATTAATTTGCCAATAACCCCGACAGCAAATACAAGTACGAGCATCTCTAATGCCAATGCCTGCCCAGCAATACATATACAATTCCATAATTGCAACATACAAAACTTGAATAATTATTATAAATAACAAATTATTTCTTACTCTTTTAACTTTGATCTATTATTTAATAGGTTCAACACCAATGTATGAGAGTAGATAAAGTGGTGTATGAAACTACACATAACTAGGTATTAAAACACTCTTGTGATACTATTAGGTTAATATTTCACGGCGAGGCGACGTTACCGAGCCGTTTAATACCCCTCATTATGCAACAGTTTCATAAACTACTAATATAAAACAACGATTTATTATTACGACACGTGTGCATTTAGACCAATTTAACTTTAAAGTTTGTTATTGAAACTTAAGACGAGTATACCATCCATCCATCTGGTGGTAAGTGTAGTGAGATGTAGATATAGGCATTAGTATAATTTTATTTAGAATTTTAATATTTAAGTATTATTATTGTTATATGAATATGAATAAATTAGTATCTACTCATGTCAAAAAAAACAACGTTATTTCTAATATTATTATTTCAAACATTTTCAAATCTTTATTTGAAGCATCGCCAATATTTAAAAATATGAAAATATCCATAATGTGCTTATGAAAACATAACTCGGTTACATATGTGTTCATAAATACATAGGTAAATCGCCTTTTCCAGTTATTTTTAAACATTTTACATTCGTCCCATTGTCCGTTTGTATAACTTTGATGTCCGACTAATTAATGCTATCAATCATCAGGTCATCACGTACAATTCGTTGACGTATCACTTGTTCGGGACATCACTATGATGAATTGCTTTAGATACCTATCCATATTAAATTCGTGTCAATACATTAGGTTTCGTAATCGTGTTTTAAGTTGAACCTTTAAGGTTATTATTCCAGATGTGATTCACTTACGAATAGATACTTTATACAAGGTTCCGAACTATACTCAATGTACCTAAATAACGAAATAACATGTAAGTATATTAATATTGAGGAGTAGAGGCTCTGCTCATTCGGGTTATAGCAATACCTAACAAAATCTTTTAGGGCTCGATCTCCTGAGTATAAAAAAATGGATGGCGCTCTGCTAGATTGTGGTCACTCAAAATCTTATATGGAGGATTTAAATAGCTTTCATATGATGTCTCATACGTGAAAACCGGTTGAGTAGTTCTCGATATATTTAACAGCATCGGCAGTCATCTTGATTATAGAATATTTTTCGATTATTTCGATTATTCTTGATTATTTTTCGACTATAGAAGGGAAGAGACCGCGTGATAAAAAATAACATAGCTCTGTTATTGTATACCTACGGTATTGTTATGATTTAAAGATTATTGGAAAGTGCAATAATGTAGCATAAATCCATTATTAAATGTTATTTACCATAAAATGAGTAGGTACCTAGTTTGTTTGTTTAAAAAATAATAAAAGAAAATGAGGCAGAGTGAAAAAATCATATTTTTGTAGATATTTCTGTTTCTATAATATACATATATGCCATTAATTAACTAAGATATTTTTATTAATAATTTAAATAGCTTTCATATAATACCTCACACTTGAAAATGGTTTAAGTAGTTCTCGAGATATTCGAAAATTATAACTTTCGACATAACTTGTATGACTTATATAAGGAGGAGTATTATGAGGTGGAGCCCTCTACAGTCTAAAAGAACGACATACGGTTTTTTTCCAATTTGTTAAACTTGGAATGCTCTAAACGATTATGCTAGGTCGACATCTACCATATAACCACCGTGAGTCCTATTAAAATCGTTATTTAACATTATTTTGTAATTCGGCCGCCCTACTATTAATGTCTACTACTATTAGTAATTAACACAGGCTTGCACACATCGCAGTATTGTTTTTTTTTTTATAGATAAGAGGGCGGACGAGCAAGCGGTCCCACGTGATGGTAAGTGTTACCGCCGCCCATGGACACCTGCAACACCAGAGGTATGCGGGCGCGCCGCCGACTTTGCAAAATCCTATTCACAGCTTTCTTGAAGAACCCCATGTCGTAGCTTAATGGGAAGATCTCTTGAGGCAATTCGTTCCACAGCCTACGGGTTCGCGATATAAAATATTTTTTGAACTGAACAGTACGCGACACCTCCGTATCGAGGAAATGCGGATGGACCGCACTTCTGTGACGAGAGGTGCGGTTGTAGAAATCCAAGATGGGAATTATATTGAACAATTCTTCAGAGCATTTCACATTGTACGGGCTGTAGACCACACAGAGAGATGAAACGTCTCTCCGAATGCTGAGGAGTTCTAAATCGCCCGTGAGACTGGGATCGTCGACAATACGTTTTTTTTTAGCGGTGAATACACAGACTTGCGTCTCACTGGGGTTGAAATCCACTAGGTTCAGAGAACCCCAAATCGAGACTAGATCTAAAGAGTCTTCGATTTCAGACACAAGCCTGGCGCGACTCTCTTCCACTTCGACTCGAGGGATGTTGGCGCGGCCCCTGTAGAAGGCGTCTCCAGTGCTGTCATCTGCATAGCAACGTATGTCACCAATTTGCAACATGTCGTTGATGTTCAGAAGGAACCGAGTTGGGGACAGCACGGAGCCTTGCGGGACGCCAGCGTTAATAGACATGGTGTCGCAGCAGCTACCATCGATAACGACTTCGATTCCGTCCAGTCAGGTAACTGGCAACGCATTCGCATAATCCCTCGGGTATCCCGAAAGATGGTAACTTAGAAAGCAGCGATTTGTGCCATACCCGGTCAAAAGCTATCGCAATGTCTAGGCCTGCAGCCAGAGCCTCACCTCTACTCTCAATAGCGTCAGCGTATTATATTGTTTGTATTATAGCGTATTATAGCGTCTTGATTGTTTTAGAAGGGAGTTGTAATTAATTAACAAAGCGTATTTACCTAATCTAGATATGTTGTAATTGGTCCTACGGAGTTGTAGGACCGAACAATTCCATGCTATCGGACCATACCACTCAGTTTCTACTTAATTATTTACGGTTTTTTTTCTATTATCACTATCTTAGCGGTGAAGAAAACATCGCGAGGAAACACATGCACGAGAATAAAAATAAATCTGGCGTATCATTTATTGTGATATCCACGAATCTGGGTCCACTCGGTCGGCGTATTGAATTATGAACCCAAACCCCATGTGATTGTAAGCTGATTTTGATAAAATTGTATTAAAACTGCGTAAGTTTTGAATATTTATAATTTTTATTGCATTAAACCTTTATAATTCTAAGTTAATATACAATATAGCACTCATTCTTTAGACCACTCATTTCAAAGCGCCAGGACGACAGCACTGCTAATCCTAGGGTTGGTTGGGGAGAGTTGGATATTGGCGAGCCTATAAGGGAATATGAATATAATTTAATAAATATTTGACATAAAAAAACAAAATTAGTATTGATAAAAAGAGAATTTATTTGGCCACAAATTATATGGATATATACCTATATATAGCTATGTAGATACCTACTGACTACGATCCCTATATCAATTTAAAAATTTTCTTCCGACCGGCACTAAGACTTTTAGTGCAGATACTTTTGTAGTAGAGTAGAGTATAGTAGAGTATGGTAGAGTAGAGTATAGGAGAGTAGAGTAAAATCGAGTCGAGTAGAGTAGAGTACATATAGTAATTTATTTCAGTAATTCAAAAATAGGTTGTATTGTTGATCAGAATTTGCTAGTCTGTTGCAAATTTTTGACATCATTTCGTTGATTTTAAGAAATGCGGTTGAAGCTGAATAAGTCATAATTTGCATTTACTAATACACATTATTTACTGGACAAATTAATGAATAAGGATCTAAACATTTACATTATACACGCATATTTTTAGTAAAATTATTGATCCTCTGATCTCTCTGATTCTTACATAATTTTATTTTTTAGCTGACGTCCTAATTAATGGCTGCCTAAAAAAGTAAAATTATGCTGACAATAAGAAGCTGAGAACGATCTGCTGCCAACTTATTATTTTTGCTACCATACGTACCTACCTATATAGCTATAATATTTGCTGATCGTTTGTAAAATAAAAGTACAAGTCCTTTGTAATCCCTGATATAACGAGTACATTTGCATATAAGTCGTCATAAATTGAAAGGATTATTTGAGGATATTTATTATTACCAGTTTGTCTGTCTAAAGACAAAAACATTTTGAAATATTATCCACTTCGAGCATTGAAGAGTCAGAAGTAACTTTCATGCACTTTTCTTTACATGAGATGAATAATATCGTTTTGCTAAAGAATTTATTAAAATGTATTTAAGAATATTCATATAACTCCAGAATAAAAAAGTATATCAAATAGAGAACTCATTCAAAAGAAATACGCCGCAAATAAAACAAATACTTGTTCACAATAAAATCTTCATTTCCTTTTTAGAGTTATTGTATTTTCTAGGTTTAAAATTAAACAGTTTATTTAGTCTGATATGATATAACTCACAGAATCAACATGCTGAAGTGACAGTGGGCAGGTCATACTTGCCGCAGGACCGATAACCGATGGGTAGACGAGTCCTCGAATGGAGGCCACGTACCGGGGAGCGTAGTGTGGGACGCCCCCTGTCCATCAGGTGGACCGGCGACTTAAAGGAGTTCGGCGGTGGTGGTTGGATGAACAGAGTCGAGGATCGTGTGTGGGAGAGAGGCCTACATGCAGCAGTGGAGAGACATAAGCTGATGCTATGGTATAGTATATATGATTTACAATGGCCGTGCCTCCAAAAAATAATCATAGAACTTCATTAATTTCAAAAACTATCTGTAGGTTTTAATAACGAAAATAAATTGTAAATAGAAGCATGTTGAGGTCAGTTTAGTTAGGTTCACGTTAAGGGAGCAGATGTTCCTCGTGTCGAATGCATATTGAATGGTTTGTTAGCAAACCCAATCGAGCGAGCCGTCATAATTGCCTTCTAGGATTACCGACAATTTTGTTATGATAACACAATTGTCACAGTGTATAGGTATCGTCACGTAAAAAGAGCGCTGGACGTCTGTGGAAGGGATGAGTTCGCGCATCGGTACAGTTGCGCACGGAATTACTTATTGTTTTATATATTATATTTCAATTCTTTAGAGCAGTGGTTCTCAAACTTTTTAAATGACGGAACCCTTTTGGGAAGCAAAATACTTGATGGAACCCTACAATAAAACAATTATTTTTATAAGTGTATTCTATATTAATCAGCATAATAAAAGTACAATGTATCAGTTACTAATTATTATTTACTTCACCACTTGGTAAGGACAATAATAGAAAACATTAAAAAAGAAAAAATCTAACTAGTGGGAGGTATGAAACTGTTTTTTATTTTTCATCAATTGCTTGATATCAGGTTTGATGGAAGAAAGTTGGAGTCTCATATCAGCTTCGGCGTCCAGTCTATTGCGATATTTTGTTTTCGTGGCTGCGTAGGTAGAGAATCCTGTTTCGCACAAATATGTAGTTGGGAACGGGAGAAGAATATCCAGAGCCATTTGG
This sequence comes from Sesia apiformis, assembly GCA_914767545.1. Taxonomy (NCBI): domain Eukaryota; kingdom Metazoa; phylum Arthropoda; class Insecta; order Lepidoptera; family Sesiidae; genus Sesia; species Sesia apiformis. Next base: position 9,380,804 of record OU611958.1, read on the forward strand.
CCAAGCATTGCATATTCATCTTGGATTCTGCACCAAAAATCATTAAGAGGCGTCGTTTTGAACAATGACTCCATACTTGTGTCTGATGACATTTCTAAAAGAGATTCATATATCTCATTTGACATGTTTTCAGGCTTTTCCAAGTTGGGTAAAAAAGGATTATGAATCCAGGAGTTCACTTTAATTTTTGTATTGTGTTCTTCGGGAAAATACTTTTCAAAAGATGCGCGCATCGAACTGAGATATTGGACCAATTCTTCAAACACATTATCTTCAAACATTTCTGAGTCGTTTTCGCTAACAAACTCACTGAGTAACGTAAAACTTTCTATTTCTTTCTTACCAATGCAAATGATCCAAAAATCTAATTTTCTTTTAAAAGCAGTTATTTTATTATAGGCCTGAAACACTGTTGTCTGTTTACCTTGCAACGATAAATTTAATTCGTTAAGTTTTTGAAAGATATCCGCCATAAAAGACAATCGGAACAACCAAGTTTTATCATACAAACGGTCCTTCAAATTAAAAGAAGTATCTGCTGAAAGAAACATTTGTAACTCGGCTCTAAGTTCAAATAGCCTTGTTAAAGTTTTTCCCCGAGACAGCCATCGCACTTCTGTATGGAGCAGCAGTGTTTTATGTTTGCTGCCATAATCTTCACACAATAATGAGAACAATCGGGATTGTAGTGGTCGTGATTTGATAAAATTAATTATTTTTACCGCTTCATCCATAACTAATTTTAGATTAGACGGCATTTGCTTCATCGCAAGTGCTTGTCTATGCAGAATACAATGACTGGAACTACAATTAGGCGCTTTATTTTTCATTCGTGACACTGCTCCTGCTGTTTTACCTGTCATCGCCTTGGCCCCATCTGTACAAATGTCAATGCAATTGTTCCAACTGAGATTATGTTCTTCAAAAAATATATTTATTTTATTAAAAATTTCTTCCCCGGTAGTGTTTGTAAGCAGCGATGAACACATAAGCATGTCTTCTTCAAAAGAACTTTTATATGGATATCTCACAATAACCAGCAGGATAGCCAAACCAGCGACATCAGTCGACTCGTCCATTTGCAAAGCGAATCGTGTATTTTGTAGACGTGTAACTAGTTCTTGTTTGACGTAGCTTGCCAGATCATGGATTCGTCGTGAAACAGTATCGTTTGATAGCGGAACAGTAGAAAGATGCTTTGCAGATTTTTCATCAAGCATACATTTTGTTATGTCTAATACACATGGTTTTATTAATTTCTCAGCGATAGTGTGCGCTTCACCTGCTTGTGCAATGCGATAGCTAACTAAGTATGATGCCTCCGTGGCCTTTTCGTTGGTAGTTTGTGTTACATGCATCATATTTTTTTGACTTTCTAATAACTGATCTTTTTTGCGAACAAAAAATTCTTTATTCTTGTCTTTAGTCTCGGGGTGTACGGTTTCTAAATGTCGACGCAATTTGGCAGGTGCCATGGAACTATTAGGAAGCAGTTTACTACAGAGCATGCAGAGAGGTGAGCCGTTGGAATCAACAAATCCGAAACTGATATAAGATTCATCATACTTCCTTTTTTTCGTCTTTGAAACCGTCGAGCTTGACGTCGTGGCACTCGTGGCATCATCTTCTGGATCGGTGATTGCTAAATTCTCCGCGCGCATTGCTTTTGAACATTCAGCGTCATTAGAAGATGTTGTTGGAACACGTTTAACACCTTTAAGCCAACGTTCCATTCTTCTTTATTTATAATGTTACAAGTCAGGATAGTGGGGTTTAAATAATGCACAATCGTTACTGCGTATAAGAGACTAAATTTAGAACCTACAGGGAAGAAATGTATAAAACTGAGACAACAGAATACAGCAGGCAGTAAAACAATGAACACTAGTTTCTCGCTAGCGAGCTTGTAAGTAGGTAGTAACTTATCGCTCCGAACGCTAATCATCAACTGACGACGCCAACGCGCGATCGCCGCTTTTATACTTAGTCCTAGACTCGATCTCAAATATTCTCGAAAATACTCGAGTCGGCACCTTTGATAAACAAAAAGCAAAAATAAAAACAGAAATTTAAAAATAGCGTTGTAAACAATATCGACTTTATCCTTTGAAGTTAGAGACGAAAGTCGCTAGTTGACAACTATAGCGTCTAATTCAGAGGCGGCTTTTATCAAAGAGACTGAGCGCTTACAAGTATACTACCCGCTCGTTTTAAGTTTGCCGCTGGCGATAGGTATGAGTGTATGACGTTCGAAATTTTTTATTTAATTGTAACAATAAAAATTGTGTACGTTAGATATTTGGGTAAAACTATGACACATTATAAGTTTTGTTGTCACGTGGGGGAGGGTACGCGCATTCCACAGACCGGCAAACTTAGAGCGAACGCGTTGTACAAGTATAAAATTGTTGAGACCAAACTTATGAGATATTGTACCAGCTAATGTAACACAAGCTTATACAAATACAAATAAATAAATAAATAACATTCATAGCGTTTTGTCTCCGCGCGGCCGCGGAGTCCGCACAGCCGCGGAGCGACCAGAGAGAGGTGTTTTGATTTTTTTATTTCTAAATTCTTGCGGAACCCCGACAGAGGTATCACGGAACCCTAGGGTTCCGCGGAACACACTTAGAGTATAGCTGCTTTAGAGTCTTACTTCACTCTTCCACAGACGTCCAGCGCTCTTTTTACATGACAATACCTATAAAAACATTAGCGGATCGACTTTCTACAGCTTTGTTAACATTACGTAACTGGTCTAATAGAGGACAACTCACTCAAAACGAGCTGCCTTCAGCTGTTCGTCTCAATTTGTCTGTCGAACAGGGATATTCTACAGTAGTCTACTGTAGTCATTCATCATTCTAAACCAAATGCCATCATTCTAAATACCTATTTTACGTCTACAGATATAAGAACGGATTTGGAGAAAGGCTTGGGAAAATGAGGAGCGGTGGATGGGAATAGGCTCTGACACATCTCACTCAATACCGAAACACGTACGTACATTAGGGAAATAAGATAAACTGGGAAATGCAGTACATTTCAAGGTATGTGAGAGAGGATAACGTGGCCAGTCGAGAGCGCCCAGAGGCTGTTGGATTGCAGCGTGCACTCTCCCCCTCAATAACTGTTTTACTCAATAATTCAAATTGTATTCAATAATTACTAAATATAAGTTACTCAATAATTACTTATATTCAGACATTTAAAACGAGCGATTGGTAGGTTCAATATTCGAATCACTCAAATTGAATCGTGTTTAGTCGTTCATACATAGGCATATTCTCAACCTGAACCTGAACCCGCTACCCGAGACAGGATAAGTTGTGTTTTATGGGTTTTGCCTAAAATGAATTGTGTTTAAAATATCTTAACCGTGCTACGATTTTCTGATCTGTCTACACATAGACTAACTGCCAACTACACAGTGTTAGACTGAGTCTGTAATTGGAAATCACAAACTATTATTACTGTAAGTCGTAATTAATGTTCGCATTTCCGGTGCGTTGAGAGCGCGGTTACGGGTTATCAATTTACAGTTATATTAGTGCACCGACACAGTTCCGTTTTAGGTTTAGGTTGGTATGCATGTTACATTAAAATTTAGTCCACCTGCGGATGTAACATTCTCATGTTGGAAAATGATTGCAGAAGTGCGCGATTTTCGGCTCTTCTAATCCAATCATCACAGACGAACTTCTTCAAGTCGTTGATTCATCTAGTTGCAGGGCGTTCCACACCGAGAATCTTGGTACGTGGTCTCCATACAAGAATTCATGTATCTTAAAAATTATATATCTCAAATAAATGAATAACTAACTTTTTAATATGTTTTGTTACAGACTTTAATAATCATTTAATAAATAAAAACGAAGTTAAACAAACGTTGTCAATCTAGATATTGTTTCTTTACTCTTTACTTATTCTTGTCAGGGGAAGATCACAGTACCTTAAAAGTTTTATAACTTCAAAGAAGGATAAATTTCGGTTTAAACCGCGCGTGACTTCGAGATTGTTGAAATGAGTTTTTAATGTTTAATTAATTCTAATTTAAGGTTTCCTCCTTTTCATTATACAGATTCTATCATCTGTAGCTATCTTTCATGGAAATTAGACCTAAATTAGAGAGATTGTAAAAAAATTACGGCCGTTTATCGTTGTATATTTAATAATCTTGGTTTTAACTTGTTTCCCTTATGAAACATTGATAAACCAAATATTTACATATATGGTAAGTAATAAGTAACTTATCTGTTTAAGAGAGGCAGAAACAATCTGTGATGGCCTTGACTTATTCGTTGAAGTTCTATCATTCCTCATGGCTCTTCGACATGCGTTGAATTTCAGCCTAAGGCTACGGCAACATCTAACCCACTGTCAGCGGCACATTTTACATGAGATTATTATGAATTGTAAGTGTGTGTGGAAAAACGATGTCTTGATTCAGTTGATACTAACATACTATACGCAGGGCTCACTGTACGTACGCCAGTGAACGACAGAAAAGTAATCACCTATAGACCGTTTCGATCAATTAGACTAATCAATTAGTTGAGTGAGCGCGCTTAACTCCCGTTGACCTACGACAGAGACAAGTAACTACCGACTGCGCTATATGCATATATATACACTATGTGAGCCATGTGCACAACGTAATGGCCGACTGTCAGCTTAATGTCTGTCACAAAAATCATATCTGGCGTAACGCAGAGTATATTCCGCTGACAGTGAGCTAGATGTACCCGCAGCCTAAATAATGAATAAAAAAGGACATCAAAAACTTGTCAGTCTTTATGTTTATTTAGGACAACCTCTTTTCCTTGTGGCTTCCAGTAGATCCAGTGTAGAACTTTTGTCATGAATAACGCCTGTTATTTAAAGAAATAAGGAAAGATAAAATCAAAGTGCTGCTTGTAATAGTCGTATTTTTGTTCACCTAAATAATATAGATAGACAACTGTAAGGTAGCTAGATGGCAGGCATTTATTGAATAAATCATTGCGACGTTTGTTCCTTCCAAATGCTAATTGGATATTTCAGTACGGCTCACGAATTGGTTAATGAATAATTATTAATTTGATGTAAACAGGTATCGAGATTATATGTCGTAAGTTCTAATTATTAATTTGGTGTAAACAGGTATCGAGATTATATGTCGTAAGTTCTAATTATTAATTTGGTTTAAACAGGTATCGAGATTATATGTCGTAAGTTCTAATTATTAATTTGGTGTAAACAGGTATCGAGATTATATGTCGTAAGTTCTAATTATTTATTTAATCACTTGGGGATATGCCCGTCCGACTCATGTGGAATGACCTCCAACCAGATGGAGAAACGGTGATTGATTCAGATGGTGATTGATGGACGAGAAGAGCTGAAAGTTATATGTGGTGGTGAGCTTTGTCTATATTAGAGTTTTTGAGAGGTTTCATAGTTTCATTCTAAATTTGAATATTACCTAGGTACCTGATAAATAAAACTTACTCATTAATGTTAAATTCTTTAATTAATTAAAAATTTCTCGAATCAGAAGCGACGAGATAGGCAAGACAGACCATGTACTTTTAAACGTTAATATTAAGTGGTATTATGCTTTATGTATATTTGGGTATTGATCATCATGACATGACAATCCACAAACCACTGCTAGTTATTTTACATATACCTATCTAAAAGGTAAAAATCCACAATAATATTTGAACTGAATAAATTAAGTGCGAATCTCATACAGGCAATTATTGTGAACGTTTATCGTGATATTATGAGGTTCCAACGAGTTTACATAAATGTATTAAATTATGGCGCGGCTATTGGGAACAGTATCATTTGTCATGGAAGATACCTACATTGTGCCTATAATGAATTAATGCTTAATATACGCCCCCGGATATGTACCTAATATCAATGAGTATTTACATTTAATTTATGCGCTCACATACATGATAATAATGTGACATCTTATCTCTAGTAATGAATATAAGTACCTGTATGAACTTTAAAGCAATTATAAACCGTACTGTTACCAAAAACCAAAAGATTTTCGATATTTATTAATATTTAAAAAAAAACTGTTTCTGTGATTTAATTAAAAACGCGGTTTCGGTTTTAAAACATTATATTATTGTTTATTTGCCAAATAATGGGGTAACATATTTGTTGACTGCTCCTAAAATTCATACGTTTTATGATGTATTTAACTTGTTACTTCTAAACCCTATACCTTAGTCATGTCACAAGATACTTTGATTTTCATTTCACTGTAATAGTTTTTAGTATCTTAAATTAAAAAGTAGATAGTCAATTATCCAATTACGTCTACTAGTAACCACGGGTAATTATTCGTACTAACCGGATTTATCACATTCATCGTAAGTTAAACATGAAATTGTTTAAATAATGTATTTCATTTCACGTCGTAAGCTTTTTAATGGCAAGTAAATATGCAGGTAACATATCACGTTGCCTGAAGATATCCATTTATAGTTCCACTCGACGGTTTCACCAAATATTTCATCCGTTGTTGATATTTACTCATCGTAGTGAAAGGATTTCGAATGTTTTTTACGGAATATCTTGGTGGCAGCTAATGTTGGTACATATCTAAATGGCTCCTTGCGGTTTATGTCATTTGCAGCACTGCGAGGTACCCACACCAGACGTTTGCAAATAAACGAATTATAATAATAATACACCCTGTGTTGGATGTTTTGGGATATGGGATATAAGAAAATAATTAGGTGCCTTTGTTATTCCTTAGTCGCCTTTTACTACTCTCACGGGAAAAGATGGGGGTGGTGCTATGCCGACACCACACGACCAATAGTATGATGGTATGGTATTTAGCAAAAATGTAAGAAAAATTAAGCACTCGAAAAGATATATAATTAAAGGCATTAAAGTATTTTTTTTTTCAAAAGAAACGCTAAAAATTTTCATGTCAATTAGCCCAGAATCATGAAGGCAGTCTCGTGCATGTTGTGAAACTAAGTAAACAGTAGTTGTAATACAATTAGGCTTTTACATACAGATTGTTTTTAACCTTAAATTGGAAAATGTCAGAAGCAATAACGTTTGCATTGCAATCGCCCACGTTTCGTTAGCGTGGGTTTAGAGCAGACAAACAGTAGATTCTGCTAGTCTACTCGTATGAGATGCACACCACTGCATGAATGAGATCCACAATTTCAGTTTTTGGGAATACATCTGACTCTGTATACAATGTACTGTGTACACTCTACTTTATATGTTAATCTTAGTCTAATAAAATCTGTACCACTGACTTATTATAATTTGGTTAATTTAAATGAACTGATTCTGTGCTAGAGACAAAGTAGCAGAATTAAAAATACTTTCTGAATTAGAAGATTCAATAATGTAGTCATTAAAAGGATTGTAATAGTAAGTTAAATAAAGTAGGTAATTGTTATGATGGCTAGATAACCAATATTAAAGGTAATAATAATAAATAAGTAATAAAGGTACTCGTATGTAATAACTGTAACAAGTAAATAAAGGTTGGTAGGTAGGTAGGTAGTAAGTAACCAGTATTCAGCCCATCTACTTTATTAAAATATTATTGTTGTAAAGAAGGAAGTTTATAATAGGTAGGTACGAGTATTATCTATAAAGGGAAATTCAACCTGTTCACTTTGTTTCTATGTTTGATGGGCCAAACTTACTTACTTCTAATTACGGTATTGTGTTGCTATGTTCAATTTTACTCTCAATTTTGTAGGGGACAACGACATCACTAGATTCTTTATTTACCCACGTTTTGACCGAAAATAATTTCGAATATTGCTTACCTATAAGGGAAGCTCTACTTGTTTATCTTGTATAAATTGACCTCCAATGTGCCGAATCTCTGTTGCTACGTTATTTTTATTAAGTTAGAAAAAATATAATTCGGCGTATACAAAGTGAATTCTAAAGTTTTTAGAATGTCAGTAAACTGTTTCCCGGTCATGTGACGTCTCTGCGGCAAATCCTTTTTATCCATTATTCCCTTGGAAGATTAAAAGAAAATTATTGAAAAGAAACCTTACTGAGCATTTTTTTTTAACTATTGCCTATGTAGTACCTATTCCGAATTCTGAATTCCGTAATTCCGAATAGCTTACATAAGCGACAAGCGTGTTTTTAGTAGATTAGTAATTACCCCTGTTATATTATATATAGCGTAGGTACGTATGTGAAAATGATACTAATTAATTAGGAGTAAGTAATTAGAAAAAAGTATGATAGTTATAATCGAAGTTAAGGTTTATATTTATTCGGTTTACCATTTACAGTTACCATACTAAAATATTTTTAATTAAATTAAATTAAGTGTTCATAATGTTCAAAAATTAATTTTATAAAAGTTTGCAATTTTAACTTTAATTACATTATTTATAGCTAAATGTGTACATGACCACTATAAAGTTTCTAATTTTCGTTTAGAAACGTCAAATCGTATAAATAGTGTACGGGCCTGTGTAGCCCGTACTGGTGTGCGCTGGGTACTGAAGAAAATACGGGAACCACTCTTGAGACTTATATTGGACGACTAATAATGTTGTTGCTTACATTTGTTGCTACTAATTGTGGACCGTACTGATAGAACTGAATGTGCCGAAATCGGCCCTATTCATATTTCAAAACTTTTCTACGCAACTAGAGACGTTATAGCTGAGCGATTCAGTCTTTGGGCCAATAACACGCTACCTGACTGTTCATGGATGGCGGTATAGCGTGTTATACAATTTGTCGAATCGTGTAATATTAACGTGTCGTGTAACGTGAATGTACATTGTTTTTCCGGGTTTCAGCTATAACGCCTCCCTCAGATTTCTCACAAATTATACAATTTTAAAGATAAATAACAAACACAAAAACGAAAATAGATACAAGTACTACTACTAATTTGAAATATCTTCATTTGAAACTTATACACAATTAACTTAACTAATACAACACTATATCTATTCTATACATAAAACATGGGTATGAGCCGGACGTCCTGAACAAATGGGATCTTATTATAAAAGCTCAAAATTTGAAAATTATAAATTATAAAAGTTATAAAATTTTCCTGTACAACCGATAAATATAATAAGTACTATAATCCTAATGGACCATCTGCCCCGCTATTACCCCACGTAGTACTTAGTACGCAAAGCTGCAAGTCACTGTAGTCAACAATCAACTAGGCATAATATGTCGAATTTGACGATCAATTACCATAGATTAATGATCGTTACGGATTACACAAATGCATTCTGTCATGTGTGTAATGAGTGTAATGACCGTCCATATGATGTTATTATTGTTTACATGCTAAAACACCTGCTTTAACATGAAGTATATTACGTATTAGTAGTTAGTCAAAACGCGGGAGCGGGATAAAGTGTCATTAAAAAGACAAAATAATAAACGAACGATTCGTTTGATGGTCGATATGAGACTGCTTTATTCTAATTTCTTATTACTATGCCCGAGGGCCTTATCTAACAGACATGCAAGCTAAGCGGTTTGGGATGCAGCTGCATTTATGTTAACTGTGCGTTAACTGTGCGTTAACTGTGCTTTCGCATAACTAGTTAGTAACTAGTCACATTACGAGTATAATTCCTGCACTATTTTCTAAACTTATATAATCATCATGACTTATATCTGTGTGTCCTCTGAAAACTGGTACATCTCGACAATGCAACTTTTCAGGAGAACGGTTTAAAGGTTTGAAAAATTCTAGATTGTTTTTTTCTTTCTATTTAACGTTTTTATGGAAAATACGTACCTACATACACCTTTGTCATGGGATTGATCTAACTTTGAACTTATTCTCTGTATTGTGTAAGATACCTATTTATTTTTAAAAAGTTTCCATTGAAATGTTTTGTTAAAATATCTGTGGAAAATAATTGTTAAATCATATTTTCTTATGACAACACTGATTGAGGCGGGTTTTCGGATGTTAGGCTGTCAAAGGGGGAGAAAAAAAATGTCATTGTGGACAGATAATATTGTTAGAAATAAGATTATGAAAATAAGAAATTGTTTGTGAATCTCGTGCCAAACCATTTGTACCTAGTTTGCATTAGAAGCTAGAATATACGAATTTAAAAGCGGAGTTGTGTGTCACTGGATTCCTACGGTCTACAATAATTGTAAACAATATTTGCCATCATTTGTTTTAATATGCACGATACATGGAGCTGTCTATTATTTTACACGAAAGAAAACTGACTCGTGATAAATATTTCTGCTATGCATTTACGAATCTTTAACATATAAAATATTCTATGCTCATAATTTTGATTATTTGATTATTAGTTTTTACCTAATAAAGTTGTGAACAGGGTGAAATTGTAGAATATATAAAAAAGCACAATATTTTGTAACACAACGTAATATATAAGTATAAAAAATAACATTACATGAGAAGTATTTTTTTACACATGAATGTTTTGAAAATATATTTACCATATTTTTTTTGGGATGAGTTTAATTCTAACAGAGTTTTTAACAAAAAGTGTTTTTTTTAAATAGTTGTATCATTTGGCATAAAGTGTATCTCAGGATCTATAAACTCTTTTTTTTTTTTCAGAGTATGATGTACTTAAAAAACAACATGCGAAATAAGTCGAGTTGTACGAGTTTTCACAGGACACACAAATATAATGTCGTTATCTACATTGTAAAGCAAATATGTAGTTGTATTTACTACTTACAAATTGAAAATTGATTTTGTAAAATAAGTTATGGTGTCATATTTTATGCCAAAATCTATAAGAAACATTAATTGTGACTTTTTATTTATATACAATTCATACAACATAAATTACAAAAGAGATGATGTGAATAAAACATCTACAATGAATTATTCATGTGGTGTTGGTATATCAAAGGTTGTAATAATAATCTACATAAGTACCGTTTGAAAACATTCTTAGCGAAAGTTTACACCATCTCTGATAGGCGATTTTGTAAAACATTCGTAATACTTAAATGACTTAGTTTCAATGCGACACCTATGGAGCTTATTCATAAATAATAATATTATTATTATTTATTATATACATATATGTTATTAATGTTATATATATATATATGAATTATTATATTTATTATAAACGAAAACAGCACAGCATTATAACAGATGACATAGAGTATATAACACTAGAGCCAGTGAACATAACCGATATACGCTGCACTCACATCGATATTAATACTGACTATTTAATTAACTAGTTAAATATTCAGGTTGTATTAAAATTTTAAATATATTTGCGAACTCAACGTGAATGGCAGTTGTAATGCTTCATCTTCATAAGGAATACCAGCAAGTATTATCTCTAGGAATTTATTAATAAACATGATTCAAAAGCAGGTAGAATACACATGTATATTACTCACTAGCAGTGACCGCAACTTCATTTGCGTGGTCTTTAGAGGACGTGTAGTTATTTTTAAATGATTCCCGCAGGAACTTATAACGGTTCGAAACCCAGGACATACATTGTCGTAAAAATCCATCCGGTGGGTTTTTATGTGAGCTTTGATATTGCACACGGGGTTTTGGTAATGATTCCCGTGGGAACTCTATAACGTATCTGGAAAAAAAATATCTTAATATTAACACAACAAGTGAACTATAATTATGCTGTTTCATTAAAATCCGTCCAGTGATTTTTATGTGATACCTAGGCATTAACACAAACAGAAAACAAGTTGTTTTGTTTTTGTCACTTATATTTTACACTGCAATGACTTTTTAAAATTATATTAAATGTACTCGTATGACGGTTTTGTTACGATTTTATTATATTTATAGCTTATCGAACAAATGAAGTGTTAACGGATCTATTGTAAGCGTTACGTCAACTGACTTCTTTCACTTTGATATCACTTTGTTATAATCACGAAATATTTTAATGAAGCACTAGTACCTTGTTATGGAAGAGGAGGGTCTTCTGACGAAGGTGTTTCTTATACTTATACTTATAAGAAGACCTCCACCACGTGTATTAAATTGTATGATTATGCTAACGAAGTAAAAAATTTTGAACATTTTTGTATTTGAATTTTTTGATACAATCTGATCCAATCTACAAGGTCCAAAATAAATAAATTAAAGCAATAATAATAATAATTAAGTGGATGCTGTCACCATTGGATATACGCGATACATGCCAACATCAGTCCGGAGTGACATTTGTTGGCACAGACCCAGATGCGCTACCTACCTTCGTAGATTTCAGAATGGATTTAAACAAAGGGTTGGGAAAATGGGAAAGGATAGGATAGGAATGGGCTCTGGCATATATCTCCCTCATTATCGAAACGAGTATTGGAGGGAATAGCATAGATAAAGTGGGAAATGTAGTACATTTTACGATAGTCTGTGAGAGAGAGTAATTTGGCCAGTCGAGAGCGCCCAACGGCTGTAAGATTGCAGCGTGCACCCTCCCCCTCCTAAGGTTGCTAATTTATCTGTATAAATACGTCCCGCTCATCGATTTGAGAATACATACTGGATATGTTATACAAGCACTCTAGAGCCGGCACGTTATAGTCTAATAGTGTTCTATGTTCAGTAGCTCTCGAATTATTTAATTCATTTGTGTTTATGAAACATTTTTGTCACGTTGTACTTAAGTATCAAATTTGACTTTATAGTGAACCCTTCCTCATCTGCTTCATCCCCACTAGAAGTTTCTTTGATAATAAAGTATGATGTGTCATTTAGTCAACTTCCATATCGATGGTCCCACTGCGGAGTAAACACCTTTCCTTCCAAACGTTGTGTGTTCCTTCCAATATGGCATATACATCATCACAGAGCTAAAAGTAATTCGATATAGGACATAACGCGGCCTAGGCATAGCACTTGGGTATTACGGCCTGTTGTTTGAACTTACGTTTTCATGAAAGTGAGTAGACAACAGATATTCCTAGGCTATTACCGCTGTATATCTCAGTAATCCTTGGCCTGTACAACTAAGTTTTTAATTTAGTAGGAATTAAAAAAAAATTCTTAACTCGGCGGTATGAGAAAATATCGTGAAGAAACCTTACATGATCGACAAAAAATATCTGAAGTATCCATCAATCCGCACTGGTCTCGTGTGGTGGATTATAGCCCGAAATCCTCCAGTGATTTACTAGGGGGCGCCTGTGCCCTGCAGTGGGACGTTATAGGCTGATATTAATGAAACTTCATTAAGATGAGTAAGATATTATAAAAATTAACACAGTAATATTTCGTATGAAAATTTGAACTCGTTTATTTTTAGTAGGTTAATCATTTTTTAAATTTGTATCGCACTGATAATAAAAAGATGCTTTAATATCAAAGAAATATCATACCATACTATCACCCGATATTTTCTCACTACCGGATGTAGGCCTCTCCCAAGGCTCGTCATCACACACGATCTTCGGCTCTACTTATCCAGTCATCACCGGCGACTTTAAGTGATGGGTCTACCTGGCCGAAGGTATCTCACACTACTGTTCCCGGTATGAATGAAGGCCACGGCGTTTATTAGAGGACTCGTCTACCTATCGGTTGTCGATCTGCCGCAAATATGACCTGTCCATTGCCACGTCAGCAAGCTTCTATGAGCTATGTCGGAGACTTTAGTTCTTTGGCAAATCTCTTCGTTTCGAATCTTATACCGCAAAGCCACTCCTTAGCTCACTGAGCGACTTGGTACTAATGGACCAGGCCAACCGTCGGAGGCCACAAAGAAATATTGCAGCAACTAAATTAGTTAAACTCTCGATATATGTATGACTGTAGTGAGTGTAGACGTAATATTTTTATTACTGCAAGCTTAATATAAATTCTGCAGAATACAAATGTGCTCTTCAAGGAGTGAATAACCTCATTCTGTGTGCGGAGTTTCTTTGTACATTATAGTTAGTACATACAGTATTTACTTCTTTATAGTATTAAGATCATAATTGTACATAAAATATGCACTTGTATATAGTATATATGCAAATTTCTATTTACACTGAATGATTATAATTAAAAATAGTTACATGTATCTATCATTTAGAACGAATGTCAGTGGGTACCATATATTGAGTATGCATAGTTGGTTCCCGACTGACTGCTGGACAGCTGAGCCGATTTTTATAGATATATCTTTGTACCTAAAGTGGAACATGAACCAGGTTTCACTCCGTCGATAGGAAGTCACATAGTAAAGGTCCAAAATATAAAGTAAGATTGTCTGACAAAGTTGTAGCAAGTTTATATTATAAACTTCATACCACAGAGGAGGGTTGGGGGGGGGGGGGGGATTTATGATCTCTACTCGTACGAGTGTAACAACTTATCGCGGTCATACTCGTGTACGCCGTAAATTTCAGAAACTTAATATAACAATTTACCTTTTGATTTTAATTTTCTTTACGCCTTAGTTACCAATGGACATAGGTTTGGCTGCTGGTGACTGTACAATATAAGATATTAGTCTTCTTCTTCAGCCGAAATAATTTATTGTGGAAAATTTCTTGTAGTAGGTAAACCAGTACGCCGAAGCGATTCCAGTAAATCGTTTCTCATTAGCAATGATTTCCTGTGCGTCCAAAGTGTCCTTATCAAAACTAAAGTGGTTTTGGAGCACCAAACAATTGTACCCGCACGAATTAGAGTCGCTTTGAACTTACATCCCACAAAGTGTTAGAGCAAATTACTTTGAGTACTATTGTGGGGATTCAAGGAGACTGAAATTGCGTTTAAAGTTTGTGTTGTAGTAGATAACAGTTTTGTGTTGTAGTAGATACTTAGGTTATAGATAAACAGGTTCTCAAAAACACACTTTATACCGCGAACCCGAAAGTCGTTTAAGATCTGCCAGCTGATGTATTTCCGTTAAGCTACGACATGGGGCTCTTCATGCTGTGAACAGGATTCTGCAAGGTCAGCAGCGCACCCGCAAGGTCCCTGGTATTGCAGGTGTCCATGGGCGGCGGTGACAACTTAGCACTATCTGGCCCGACCGCTCGTCTGCCATCTATTCTATAAAAATAAAATACAAATTCATTTATGTGACATTAAATAAATGACATTTGGAAACCTCACTATACATTAGCATTCGTATTCAACTTCGTTCAGTAGGAAACGTTATTGTGCATTTCGAAAAACTATGCTATAAAAAATTAAACACACGACAGTTTGCTCTATTTATAGCTTTTTAATAAAATATGAAGCAAATGGAGACAAATCACATATGGTCACGATCCTCATTAGTGAGGGAACGACAAAAAGAGAGAGAGTATAAAATATTTATCCTTTGTATAAATATGATTAGAACAATATGTATAATATAATGTAATATGTATAATGTATAATGTAATGTATAATATGTGTTGAGCATCAACATTATTTAAGAACTTGTACACGTTCCCTTTTAAAGGCCAATTGGATGAACCAATTTTGATAAATGAGGTGTCAAAAGTTTTGGGTTTGTCATGAAGAGGGACGAGTTCCTCCGTCCCTTTACGGAATATTTTGATAACTCGGAATAGCGGTTATAATAATTTAGATACTCTAAGTGAATAAAAAATGAAAATTATACAAAGAGAAACTTTGTAAGAAGTGAGAAATAAATAGCTTCGCCATAACTTACTCATGATTGCAAGGGTAGGCCCATGGGAGGCCTGGGTCTGGCGAGATTGCTAAAAAGGAGCGATAAATAATATGAAGAAGTTATGTCCATTGTTCATAATTTGTATTTGTCCAATAAGTATAAAATTATTTATAAGTGTAATAGGAAATTAAAATATAAAAATGAAAATATCTGATTGTTTGAAATGCTTTCACCCATCAACGGGTGTACAAAATGAGTTGAAAATTCGCATGTACTTTATTTATTGAGGGCCACGAAAACGAAATAGGCGAAAAAAGTAAAGTTCCCCTAGAATAGTGAGTACACGAACAAAGCTGCGGTCTTCGCCTGTTTTTTATTTATATAAAATATAGCCGTTGGTTTTTATATACAATATTTTCTGTAATTTTTTATTTATACACACTTTATTATTTTAACAAAAGGTGGACTTAATGCGAAAAAGCATTTTCTTCCAGCCAACTTAAACCAATTATTTGGTGATAGTATGATAGCCTGGTAAGTACAAGTAAACAGTATTATAGAAAACAAGAATTAGAATAAACAAATTTACAAAAATAAGTGGTAATAAATACTTTAAATACACTAAGCACATACTTTCATACACACTGGGTACGTTCCCAATATTCGTATTCGTTTTGGCGAACACTCGCCAATTTTCGTATTCGACTTCGTACTGTATTCCCCATTTTCTAAACGAATACTCGAACACTTATCGAATAGTAAAAGGCCAACGTGAGCACTGAGTAGTAGATAAAAGAGGTTTCCTATAAAAAGGAATATCTACTCAAGATTAAACGTTCATTTGAAATTAAGTTACGTAGCTGTTTTTAATTTAATGAGTAATTATTCTTTCAGTTTAATCCAAAGTTATGTAGCTTATGGGGTAGGTATCTAACTTTAGATTAAAACAAACAGGTGGGTACATACTGACTGAACTCAAAAAATACTAATGGAACTAACATTAAATTGAACTAAAAATTACTTAATAATTAATTTTAGAAGTGCGTGCATCGTAGTTTACATACTATTCGTAATCGTATTCGTATTCGCGAATACTGAGGTAAAATATTCATAATTGTATTCGTATTCGCGAATAATGAGGTAAAATATTCGTAATTGTATTCGTATTCGCGAATAGTGAGGTAAAATATTCGCAATTGTATTCGTATTCGCGAATAGTGAGCTAAAATATTCGTAATTGTATTCGTATTCGCGAATAGTGAGGTAAAATATTCGTAATTGTATTGGCGCATAGCCCTTATCTGCTATTCGAAAGATGCCTAATGCACACACTTATGGACATATAGTATTTCTAATAACTCAATTTCAATTCTCATGTATCTACGTAAATATTTCTAAATTAGCCGATTGCATTCAATCGGGCAGAGAAGAAAATGTCAAGGCTGCAGTTTAAATAACGGTTAAAGTTTGAATAGTACATTTCTTTTGCTTAGTTCGGTTTGCTTAGTTGTTTATTTATTACTATAAGTATTTAAGTTGGAATCACTGTATAAATAATTTATATATAAGTACTCGGTATAATTGTTGCATGTACGGTAAGTAAACATTCAAGTTACACCCAGGACGAGATAAAAATAGGAATATAATGTGAAAAAGAGAAATAAGTTATTGATCTCATACGAGTACATAAGTGGCAACATTAAGATGTTCAGATAATAATTTTAGTCTGATTCAGAGGTAAATAAAAAAATGACAAAGATTTTAGTCCAAACTGATTTCCTGTAAAATAACATTTTTGTATGTATGTCCGTTTTTACTTTGCTACCAATCGATTTAATAATCAGACTTTGGGTATCACGCCAGTTCTCTATTGTTCTCTACACTTCCATTAGTCAAGTTTTACAATAACAGGCACGCACCTGAGTACCTCCGATACGAGCGGTCACAAACAATATTTCGGAAGTCTATCAATCAACATAAACGTTTTCAAAAAATAACACCAATATTTTTATATTTTGCTGAAGCTTACTAACAAAGTCCTATCATCAGTCTTAATGATTCTCAGTGGAACCATTAAGATAAGTGGATGATGACGAAGATCATGATGATGAATGTTCGATATACTTAACAAAAATTAGATGAAATTAGGTGAGTAACACTTTCATATCTCCATGAACTCAAAATATTCATTTAACCTACCTATTTATATAATAATTAGAGATTTTATTATACTCGTATATTAAGCATTTTTTTTCTTATTACAAGTTCATTATCGAACTTCGTTGCTAGTAATGATGTAAGAGCTGCCAATCCATGCTGGACACGTATTGGTGCCAGCGACTTTCGAGTGAACTTGGGATTCCTATAGCAACTATTTAACGGACCTGGTTGAAAATCACCCTAAATATTAACCCGGCACATGAGCTATAACTATGCATAGTTTCATTAAAATTCGTGAAGTAGTTTTTGCGTGATGCGCGTTCAGATAGACAGACAGACAATAATTCTAAAAAATGATGTTTTTGGATCTATATCATTCGTAGGTACTTCACTTCAAAAAAGATATTTTATGTACAGACACGGTTCTGTTACAATTTTATTGTATGTACCATAGCTGTACCCTATGCACCTGTATAGACTAGCTGTACCCGGGACTTCGTTATAGTATGTGTGGTTAGCTTAAACCTAAGCTAACCACCCGCTTAGACTCTAACCACATACTCTGGGAACCCGCAAGGGTCACCCCCTTGGAAACTTTATAATTTATTTCGGTAAAAGTTACCCGTCACATAAGCTATAACTGTGCCAAGTTCCATTAAAATCTGTGCAGTGGTTTTTTATGACCCACAGTCAGACAGGCACACAAAAATTCCAAAAAATACTGTCCTTTAGCTCTGTATCACTCGTAATTTACACTGCAAAATTTTCGATTAATTCGATTTTATTATATCTAACTATGTATAGATTAATTCCCAAAACGCCCTTATTGATCGCAAGAGAAAAACCTATGCGTTATACTGGAATGTTATAGATTGATATATGTAAATGGTGGTACATAAATCAATGTTTATGTAAATCTATGGAACGCATTTGAATTTTTAAGCGACTGCGGAATGTAATTCATGCGATTTTATTCCACCTGCCAATAGGAGTGAATGCAGGTTATGTAGAAATTTGAGATGCGATATCGAGATATTCATCCATACGGCACATAAAAATGCCTTTCTGTTTTGAACATTACCCTCCCTCGATTCACAATTCCTAAAATACTCGCTCATTCATATTTTTTTTATACCAAATGAAATATAACCCTTGCTGATCGCGCTGACATGAGCTTAATAAACAGAATATTTAGGGTTGTTATCATGTCTAGACAGGGACATGTTGTGAGGCGTAATTAAGCGGTAAATTATGCGAGGCCAAGCATACCACTTGAGCCCACTGAACCGTAAATGTAAACATCATCCATCACATTCCATTCCTAACCCATTGTCTGGAGTCTGGGATCCGCAGGGGAAAACTTCAGTATTTTTTTTTCAACTGCAATTCGACATACTTATTATTTTCGTCTTTACTACGCCACTAAAGGTTTTGAATGCAAGAAAAAGTAATTTTCCTGGACATAAATAAATAAACACCTTTAAATTGAAAGTATGACTTCGTATTTTTATTAATTTCTATACCAACGTCTATCCGAACGTTGAACGAAAAATAAGCGGTGATTGTGTTGCGTCGAATGCAAAGAGACATTTGTCGCTATGTGGTGATCGATCATAAGAACATCGATCACTTTCATCACTATATCGATGACTATATATTTTATTTTGTGAGGTAAAGTATACAAACTTAAAGTATCTATACTTAAAGGAACGACTTACGTAGTTTGGTTGTAGGTGTCCGTTTAAAGAATTACCCGTGTATTTATTAGACAATAAACCCCACCAATAGATAGTTTGGATGATTGGATGTTTGTTACTCAATCACATGAAAACGGCTGAACCGATTTCGTCGAAACTTGACAAATAGGTAGAAGTGGCCGGAAAAACCTAGTAATAGATAAAACACTAAAAAGGAATCAGTAGCAAATAACAGAGTTAAATTACTATAATAATCGTATCAGGTTGTCTTATTTGATGATATTTTGTATCAAGTATGTTATTTTGTTGAAATGTATTAGCATTTTATTATTAGTATTGTATTAAGTATTTTGTTTTAGTTGAGTTGCACCACCATGGTCACAAACTCATTGAAGAGTATCAAAATCACCACAAATATACACAGATAAGGTAGTATAGACATACCGTTTAGGACCCGTTTAATATATAAATAAAGGGTGTGAAACAAGAACTTCAAATTCGAATCGCGCGCCGTTTTCAATTGTCAATTTTTCTGTCAGCCATACTTGGTACTTTGTTAATTGAAACATTGATATTATTTAAAATGCCGCGTTACAGTTTGGAATAACGTTTATTAATAGTGAAAATTCGTGACAAAAATAGAGATTTTTTTATAGTAACAATTCGCAAGTTACATGATCATTTCTTGTGCAGAATCGATCGTCGCGTCCGGAAATTTGGGCGGACGTTTTTGTTATGTATTACGTATGTGTGCGTGCACTTGCAGCTGTGCGCCAGTCTCTAATAAACGATTGTACTGGACACACGCCTTTGATTTGCCAGTGGCGACGAGTGATAAAATAATAAGTTTAAAAAGCCGGTTTTACGTAAAACTATACGTTATATTACTTATGCAATATGTCAATTGGGAAAGTGCGAGAATTTGTAATCAAAACAGGAAATTGGACGGGTTATATCGAAAGATTAGAAATGTACTTTTTGGTGAATAAAGTGTCGGACAATATGAAACTACCTACATTAATTTCCGTAATGGGTGAGGAAGCGTACGAACTGTTATCTACATTGGCGAGTCCTACAAAACCCTCGTTATTAAACTACAAACAAGCCGTGGATCTTCTCACTACCCACCTGCAGCCGAAACCTACAGCATTAGCAGAAAGGTACAAATTTCGCCAGCGTAGGCAGCTTAACAGTGAATCTATAAGTGACTACGTTACGGAGTTAAAAAAATTGTCGAAATACTGCGATTTCAAAACAACGCTTGACGAGAATATTCGCGATCAACTGGTCTGTGGTCTAAAAAGCGATATTATCAGACAAAGATTATTTGCGGAAGAAAATTTAGGATATCAACGAGCCATTACATTGGCTTTATCATTAGAGGCCGCAGAGCGGGACGCGAACACCGTGGAGCGCGGCAGTGACAAGTTAACCGAAGATGTTTACAAAATGTATACCGGCGAATGTCCCAGGTGTGGGGACAACAAACATCAAGCGGATGGTTGCTCATATAAAGAGTACGTGTGCAGTGGATGCCATCAAATCGGTCACTTGAGGAGGATGTGTCCAAAACATAGGAGACGGTCTGGACTGGCGGGTTCTGCCAGTAATTATTACGAGCATGATACGGCGCGGGCGCGCGGTAGCCGCGCGTCGACCTGCGTCGCGGGCGGCGCCGGCGGCGGCCGGCGAGGCACGTGGCGCGGAGGCCAGCGCGGGCAGCGCGCTGCGCGGCGCGGCTGGGGCCGGGACCGGGCCCTTGTATACTCGTTGGAGCAGCAAAACGAAGTCGACGAGCGGGGCTCCGCCGCCGATTATTACACGGAGGAATTGGAAGACAGTGAAGTGGAACTTATGTATCAGATGTCTTTGAGAGATTATAAACCGGTGGGTATAGCGCTTAGGATTGAGAATTGTTTACTTACTATGGAAGTGGATACTGGATCCGCCTTATCGTGCATTAGTAAAAAGGTTTATGAGGAACTGTTTAGTAATTTACCCTTGAATAATTGCCATTTGAATTTAAAGTTTTATGACGGCTCCAGTATCCAACCGAAACTGTTTTATCGAAACTGTGGTCAATTATAATGGTATTATTAAAACATTAGATCTGTATGTGATAGATAAAGGAACTACCAACTTGTTGGGGCGGCAATGGTTAGCCGAGTTAAATATACCTATTAAAGTAGCGAAAGTTATCTCACATAGTAACCACATGGGAGAAAACAAATCGGTGCAGCGAAAAGATGCTTTAATTAAGAACATTGTTTCTAGGCATGAACCACTGTTTGATGGCACATTGGGTAGATATATGGGAGGCGAAGCCGAGTTGTGTGTACGCGAGGGCGCCGCGCCCATATACTGCCGCGCGCGATCGCTACCCTACGCGCTGCGCGAGCGCGTGGACGCCGAGCTGGACGCCATGCTGCGCGCCGGCGTCATCGAGCCGGTGGACCACTCCGACTGGGCCACGCCTCTGGTTGTGGTGCGTAAAGCCGACGGAGGTTTGAGAATATGTGCCGACTATAAGATAACCCTCAATCGAGTATTAGCTATCGATAGATTTCCGGTTCCAAAAATGGAAGATTTGTTTAGTAACCTTAGTGGAAATAATTTTTTTACGAAGCTGGATTTATCCCAGGCGTACAATCAGGTAGTTTTATCAGAACGCTCGCGACAATATACGGTTATTAATACGCACAGGGGGTTATTTAAATATTCACGACTTGTTTACGGTTTGTCGTCGAGCCCGGGAATCTTTCAAAAATTAATGATAAATTTGTTTAAAAATATGCCCGACGTAGTTATTTTCTATGATGACATTTTAATTAAAAATAAAGATTTAGCTAGTCATCTAAAGACAATTAAAGACGTATTGGAAATTTTAGAAAAGAATGGTTTGAAAATTAAAAAGAGCAAGTGTGAATTTTTAGCGAAAGAAGTAAAATATTTAGGATTCATTATTAATGAAAACGGTGTTCGAGTGGATCCCGAAAAAGTACAGGCTATTATGACTATGACCCACCCGAATAATGTTAGTGAATTAAAGTCATTTTTAGGAATGGTAAATTTCTATGGAAAGTTTATTAAAGATTTGAGTTCCTATTTAGCACCTCTTTATGAACTGTTAAAGAAAGGTAAACATTGGAAATGGGGTGCTGAACAAAACGCCGCCTTTATTAGAGTGCAAGGATTACTATGTAGTAGGAAAACACTCGTGCACTTCGATATGGAACAAGAGACGGTGTTGACGGTCGACGCCAGTGCGCGGGGGATAGGCGCGGTGCTGGCGCAGCGCGCGGCCGGCGCCGCCGCCGGAGGCCACGGCGAGCGAGTCGTTACATACGCGTCGCGATCGCTCACTACGCACGAGTTACACTACAGCCAAATACATAAAGAAGCTTTGGCAATCGTTTTTGCTGTAGGAAAGTTCCACCAGTACTTATACAGTAGAAAGTTCATTCTTCGTACCGACCATAAACCTCTAGTTAGTATATTTGGGCCGAATATGGGTATTCCGAGTGCGACAACAAGTCGTCTGCAACGCTGGGCAATTAAATTATCAGCATATGATTTTACAATCGAGTATGTTAAAACTCACCAGAATACTGCAGATGTCCTTTCACGTTTGATCGAGTTACAAAAAAATGACGTAACATCGGAAGAGGTGGACTTACCTGAATAAACTTATTTACATTTTTCAACAGATGCACTATTGCTTGATTACAATATTCTTAAAAAAGAAACTCGTGCTGACCCAATATTGAGTCGCGTATTAAGTTATATAGTAGGCGGTTGGCCGGCCGAGATCGAAATTAAACAGCTAAAACCATATCATAATAGGAAAAATGAATTGTACGATGAGCTAGGTTGTGTTATGTGGGGTCATCGTGTAGTTATACCTTCTTCGTGCAGATCAAAGGTGATCTCCGAACTGCATGACCCACATATGGGAATAGTTAAAACCAAGTCGCTGGCACGTAGCTACGTATGGTGGCCAGGGATCGACGAGGCCGTGGAAGCAGAGTGCCGCGCGTGCCCCATATGCGCCGCCGTGGCCGACGCGCCGCCCGGCCACGCGCCGTGCTCGTGGCACTGGCCCTCTCGACCATGGTCCAGGCTACATTTAGATTTTTTAGGACCTATTCACGGTTTAACATATTTAGTAATTGTAGATTCATGTTCTAAATGGATAGAAGCGATTAAAATGCAACGAACTACGGCACAGGCTGTTATCACGGTACTTAGGGACCTGTGGGCTAAATTTGGCCTTCCCAAGCAAACGGTCAGTGACAATGGCCCACCATTCGCGAGTGGGGAATTTCAAACTTTCCTAAACCGTAATGGCATAGAACATATTTTTACAGCCCCTTATCATCCGGCTTCTAACGGAGCGGCTGAAAATGCTGTCAAAATATGTAAACGTGTTATTAATAAGGCGTTAAAACAGAAATTAGAGGTAGACATAGCATTAAGTCGATTCTTACTAGCCTATAGAAATACCGAACATGCTACTACCGGCGATAGTCCATCTAAAATATTACAGGGTCGCAGCCTGCGTATGAGGTTGGATAATTTAAAACCTGAAAGGGAATCTCGCGTAGTCACTCGACAGGAGCGTAGTGAGGTAGCCGCGGGCGGGGCGCGGCGGCGTTTCGAGCCGGGCGCTCTGGTGTGGTATCGCGATTATAGGGGTTCGGATAAGTGGATAGCGGGGACGATCAGGGAACAGCTAGGTAACACTAATTACGTAGTAAAATCTGTTTTTGGAACCGAAAGTCACAGACACGTGGATCAGCTAAAACAGAGGGTTATTAGCAACAAAGAAAATAGTAGCACTACGTTATTAGCACCAAATATTGTCCTCAGTAAACAATCGGTAGAAAAGCGTAAATCTCTGACATCTCCCATAGCTATAGGCGAGAAAACAGAACAGAGTGCGGACAGTTCGGGGGAGAGTAAACCGCAGAGTGGTTCACCGATACGAGAGACGCAACGGTCGCCTGTACCGTCGCCAAGTAATTCTTCACCAGTACCCATATCTATACCCAATGTGTCGGCAAACACAGAGCCCGCTGTAGAGAACTGTGGGCCCACGGTTAGGGACCGTAAACCACCCAGGCAGTATGGTTTCGAAATAGATTAAGTTTTAGTTTAGTAACTTTTCTTTTAATCATATTTTATATTATAAGTAAATAAGAGTGGAGGTGTTATGTATTACGTATGTGTGCGTGCACTTGCAGCTGTGCGCCAGTCTCTAATAAACGATTGTACTGGACACACGCCTTTGATTTGCCAGTTTTCATTGAAAGATGAGAGAAACCTCGACCATGTCATCGCCCTAAAAGAACACCTGAAAACATAGCGGCTGTGAGTGTCTATATCGCAGAACAACCAAACATTTCCATCCGGCATCGCTCCCAGGAATTAGACCTCCATCGCAGCACTGTCCAACGAATTTTTACTAAAGATTTGCATCTTCGTGATTACAAGATGCAGCTCAAGAATTGAAGCCAACAGACCATACACAGAGAAGGAACTTTACCAACTGGACCTTGGAACAACTGGAAGTTGACGATGCATTTCAGAACAAAATCATGTTTAGTGACGAGGCTCACTTCCACCTCAACGGTTTCGTTAACAAGCAGAATTCCCGGATCTGGGGATCAAAGAATCCTCATTCCATGAACTTTCAATGCATCTCCAAAAAGTGACAGTTTGGTGTGCCATGTGGGCAGGAGGGATCATCGGACCATATTTTTTGAGAATGAGGACGGTGCCTTGGTGGACGACAAGTTTCCTTTTTGACAAAAATTGGATGAAATAGACATAACTGACATGTGGTTTCAGCAGGATGGTGCCACACTGCGCGCGATACAACGACGTTGTTGCAAACCAAGTTCCCAAGTCGTGTCATCTCTCGTTTTAGAAACCAAAACTGGCCGCCAAAGAAGTTGTGATTTAACTTGCTTAGATTTCTTTCTGTGGAGTTTTTTAAAAAGCAAGGTCTATATAAACCTGCCTGAGATGATTGAAGAACTCAAAGACGAAATTGAACGCCAAATTAATGAAATACCGCGGTCCTTCCTCGAAAAAGTATTCCAAATTTTTGTCGAGAGTCCATACCTACCAATGATGTCGCGGTGATCATTTGACAGACACTTTATTTCACGTGTAATGTCAATAATTGATCTGTATAAATATTTTTTTTTATGAAATTCATTAAAATATGGTGTTTTTCCATTTATTCAAAATTCAAGTTCTTGTTGAGACAATCTTTATGTGCCGGGGTAACCGCGGTAATCCTGAAAGTAATATCGACTCGTTCTCATAGCACAGAAATGTTCTTTTAGTTCTTTTATTAGTATACAATGAATGTCTACGATATAAGAGACTATAAGAGAAGTAAATTCATCCCACTCAAAGAAAATATTTCAAAGAATTTTCAAAACTTCTCCACCCAGGTGAACCAAAATGAATAAAAAAAGGCAATGGGCCTTAGCGGTTTCGCCGCCCTGGCCTTGTGCAAGATATTACGACCAGTGCGACATCGAGCAAAATCGTTTTATATTACTACCATATCTACTGGTATATAAGTAATATACTATGCTTAATCAGAGGTACCTATATAGATAGTTGGGTACTTAATACGAGTATGGTTAAACTTGATAGTGTTTAACCACATTTTCTCCCACATGAAACCTGTGAGGATAAATAGTTCGAGTGACAAAAACTGATAATGGTTACACGGAACATATACTAGAAAATTCTTATACAAGGAATCCCTTCGTATAAGCCGCGTGTTATACGGAACCGAGGCTTATGATGCCGAACATTAGATGTACTCGGGCGTCATCAATCGTTTGGGTCGTTCATCTCAATTGTAGTCGTATTTGTTAGACATTAACCCCGAATCTATACATATCTTTGTATATGTAATACTAGCTTACTGCTGTACAATTTCACCAGAGAAGATGGCGAATTTATAATATATTTTACTTATTAATTTGAAGTACCTACCTAAATCTAGTTTTTACTTGTAACAGCTTCTGTTGTACCTTTTCCTCGTTTATTTCATACTCTGTTTGAATTTTGATTGCAAAAGTGAGACGAATTATTTATTACATCTTGTTAGGAATTGTAAATATCACTTACTCGATGACCTTACTTTATTTCTTTTAATCAGTTATTTTAAATATCTTCCTAGCTATAAATAAATGCGATACTAATAAATATGATACTTATCAAATATGTAGATATAAAACAGAATACTCCTTGGTGTTGATATTACAGAAAATAAACAGAAAAAGACATTTCTCATCGCAAATATATATATGGTTTTATTAAAGAACCTTGGGAAGTATTTGGTAAGTCGCAAATCATAGGAAGGTTTTATTACATAGCTGCGGGCGAATAACTAAGAAATCACCTTTCTGTGAATTACGTCTTTCTTCCGCACTTTGTTAACGCTAACTTTTCACATTTTACGCTCGTTCAAAGCCACCAATTTACCTTTCTGTTTGGCAAAATACATATGAAAATTCTCCATTAAGCATTGGACTTGTTGGGAAATTATGTCGTAATTATAAACTATGCTGTTTAGTTATTGAAGATTAATTATTGTTGGCATCGAATAAGTATTCCAAATCCGCGGTTAAACCAGGTTAAGACGTTAACGCGGTTACGAGGTTATGCGATTCAATTATTATTGACATTTGCACAATATATATAATTATTAGTAATTGTAGACTCTCAAACAAAGTCGATAGTATCCTAGTGTCGAGTTCTAAGTTTCCGAAATATTTGCATCTTTTTATGTGGGTTACGAAATGTAGTCTCTAACGATAAACCTTATTCATAGTTCAAAATGTCTTGTCGACGATCCCATTCTTACGGGCGTTCTAGAACCCTTCAGCGTTCGGAGAGACGTTGTCTCTCTACGTGTTCTACCGCCTGCCTGTACAATGGAGAATGCTCTGAAGAATTGTTTAACATAATTCCCACCTTGGGTTTCTACAACCGCACCTCCTGTCGAAGTGCCGTGCATCCGCATTTCCTCGATACGGAGAGTCACGTATTGTTCGGTCCAAAAACCGCTTATATACCGTGAACCCGTAGGTTGTGGAACCAACTTCCTCAAGAGGTCTTTCCATTACGCTACGATATGGGGTTCTTCAAGAAAATTGTGTATAGGATTTTGCCAGATCGGCGGCGTACTTACATACCTCCTGGTGTTGCAGATGTTCATGGGCGGCGGTAACTTAGCATCATGGAGGACCGCTTACTCGTCCGCCTACTTCCCTATAAAACAAGCCAGCGATGGAAAGAGTTTCTTTACTGATCAAAATTCAAAATGGGGGACTTTTTTTTTTTTGTTTTTATAGAGAAGAGGGCGGACGAGCAAGCGGTCTCATGTGATGGTAAGTGTTACCGCCGCCCATGGACACCTGCAACACCAGGGGGTATGCGGGCGCGCCGCCGACCTTGCAAAATCCTATTCACAGCTTATGTTGCCGACATAGCTCAAAGAATCAGCAAGCTGAAGTGGCAGTGAGCAGGCCATACCTATCGAGTAGGCCATAACTGTGCATTCTAAGCCGAGTCTTAAAATGGACATATGATGGCATATGACATAAAATATAATTATTTATATGATGGTGAAAACTCAAAATGTCAATACAAACCCGAATGGCATTTTAATGTATATAACCTTATAACATGTATTAAGTGGTACTAAATAAATAAAATAAAAAATATAAATTCCCTCTTCGTGTACATCGGGGAAATGCGGATAGGAACTTTTCTTGCAGAAAGGTAGATAAATATGGGTACAGGTTAGAGACAGTAAATAGTCTGAGTACGGCTCATCACCTCCTGGGACGCTCCTACGTGTGGAGCACATTACAGGATTCTTACAGAAAAACGTGACTCGCTTGCTGTCGATACGTATCGCCTATATTGTATGCGACGATGTATCCTCAGAAGTGTCATTAAATTAGTGAGAAAAATTTTGCTTACCTCTTAATGTAGTATTTTTTTATAGAATAGACGGCAGAGAGCGAGCGGGCCACATAAGTGGTTAGTGCCGCCTCCCAGGGACTCTTGCAACACCATGGGGCATGTGGGTGCACTGATAACCATGCAGAGTTATGTTCAGAGCTCTCTTGAAGAGCCCCATGTCGTAGCTAATGGAAGAACCTCAGCTGGCCGTACATTGCACAACTTCCGGGTTGGTGGCTTAAAGTGTCTTATTTATTTATTTGCATACATTGGTATACATTGGTTGAATTATATATTGAATAGTAATTACTAATTACCCAGGTACACGTACCCTGTTAGGGCATAGCAATTTTAGAATATTATAATACATAATGCATCATTGGAATAAATGTCAATAAAATATAAATTATTGGGTTATAAAATTATAAAAAATACACTAAATTATATTATTCGAAATTATTATATTATTCTTAGTCATTAATTGTGTATATTCTATTTATTTTAAGCAATTATTTATAGCAATTATTCTATATTTCTTATTTAACCCACTTGATGTATATCTCGTGAATACAAATAAAGATTTTTATGGAATAGAAAGATTTTTATAGCATGGATACCCACATGATGGTAAGTGACTAATACAAACACAAAAAAATAATCTGCTTCAATAAAAGTGCCGACGTAATTAATCAAAGCCAATAACCCCTTTTTCAAATGGACAAATGCCAATATCTGTTAGCGAGCAAATAGCTGTGTGGGATAAATTGCCAAGATTACTTATTTGTTCGTTAAATTAATTAAGATTTCAATTTTCAGAGTGTACCTTAATATGCTTTGGAAGTTATCAGGTGATAATATATTGTTTTATAATCATATATATATATTTATATATAAATATATTTGTGTCAACAGCACGTAGGTAATGTTTAAAGCCAAAGCCTGAAGCCATGGATTCCGTTCTTGATTCTGAGCTCGTAACCATAATCCAACTAGTCAGTTAGACACGGGCGCTCTCATGCATATTATCAAGTGCATGAAGGATGTATGGCCTCAAAACGCTATGCTGGCCAAGCTGATGACGAGTTTACTCTTCTAGAGATGGTGTAGTTCCTCACGGTTTGTGGTAGCCGCTTTGAATCGCCTTGAGATGGGTTTAATACAAATTCAAATCACTTTTTTGTGAAAATAGGTGCATGTATCAATGTAACAGTTATCGAGTAGTCTAACATATTCAACGTATAATTTATATACCTACCTATATTAAAGGCGACTACCTTTCAGGTCACTTATGGGAAGAGATAGAGTGCTGCTGATTTAAAACCGGCCGACGCGACGCCAGATTCTGAATTAATTTACATGAAAATTTTGCAAATTTTTCGTACAATGTTCACTTTTTGAGTGTTTACCAAATTTCTCACACAAATTTGCTAAATACAAAAGCCCAATAATTGATAAGTTTACGACAAAACTTATATACATCAAATGTCATGTATGTCAAATAAGTTAGAATTAATAACAGAATCAATTATCAGAGTCCAGGGAAGGTTCGATTACAGCCTGTATATAATATTTGTAGATAAACTGCTATATAATAAAACATAAACTGCGAAACTGTAATTGTTTTGGTCATCTTTGTCAAATTATCGTGGTTTTTTTCCAAATTCGACAGATTGTTCCAAAATTCGACGGTCTGCAAAATTTCTCTATAATAGAATTAGAATTTCAACGGTACAGGTTTACAGCGTCAGGAATTGGAGTCAAGATACCAAACCACTAATGTCTCTTACCTCTTATATTAAATTTACATAGCAAAGGCAGCCAGCTGCCAAAACGTGAACTATAATTGCGAGACAGTCGGTAAGTTAAAGTGACAAACTTTAAGTTGCTAAGTTAATTATGTCCGGAGCTGCCTTCATCTACATAATTTTGCGTGAAGAAATTATGGCAAAGTAATAATACATTAAGAAAATACGAGTATCTAATTGTCATTTGTTTATAATATAGATACAGTTATGCTCAATCAGGTCGACTATATATGCTGGTCTGCCGCCTAAAAAAATCGTAGCTAAGAATTCCCGGCGAGAGAGCATTTGATGAGAAAATAAGGTTGTTCTCTATTTTCTCACACGACCTGTCGGCCGGTTCGTAACTCCAGGAGTTCGACTTTCAACATTGACAAAAGTAGGTATACATATGTATATTAAAACAATCTCAAGACCTTACGTATTAAGAAAATAGCTTCATTTTAAGATTATCGCGTTTTTATCTATATCTTTATATCTTATATTATCTTTATCGTTTATTTATTAATAAACAGGTTTTATTGGCGTACGCTTACCGCTTTATTTTACTCGATCTTTTGACTGGGTTACACTAACCATGGTCACGAGCTGACTGAGTCAGCAGATTCAGATATGGTTGATATAATTCATCCAAAACGTCTAGTAAAATACAGAAGATCAATGGTAGCGCCAATCCGGATATTTTACTTATTTCCGCACGTTAAAAGAAAAAGTGTTGAAACTAAAGTTGTAGAGCTTCATGAGCCCATTATATGTATCAACGAATTGAAAATACATACTATATATATTATACAAGCACACTAGGGCAGCCAGGTTACATTGTAATAGTGTTCTATGTCCAAAGCTCTCGGATACTTTAATTCATATTTTGAAAATGAAATATTATTATGTAATTGAAATATAAAAATATTCCATTTAGTTAATAGGTGTGTACTGAGTACTTAAGTTTCAAATAAGACTTTTTAATAAATATCTCCTCATCTGCTTCACAAAAAAACTTACCAACCAGGTTTCTTTGATAAGAACGTATGATGCGTCATCTAGTCTATTCCCACATCGATGTGTTTCATGATTTTTTTTTAAATTCAAAACGGCCATAATTTTCGAATTACGGAACAGATTTGGCTCATCTTCGAACTTAATCAAAGATATAGACCTAAAGTATTATGTATTATATCCTTCGAAACTGATTGCTGTTACGGATTCAACTGGTTAACCTTTAATCGAAATTTAATGAAATCGAAATTTAAATTCTCCGAAAATCGATAGTCTTGATTTCTGCAATAGGCAGAATTCTTATGAAGTCTGTTTAAAAAGATAAACGTACTTATTTAACACCCTTTTGGTAGACAAAATAATTTGAAAAGTGGTTTCCTTATACTATAGAAAATTCAGACGTACTGAAGACAGTCACATTAAATCTCACTCTGTGTATAAATACTCGTAATAAATCTAAAAACCCAATTAGCTGCTTTAAGTGTAATATTGTTGTAATTTCGTTTAAATTAACTCATTTGTGTCCACATAAAATTGCCCGTTTAAAGCACCCAACGTGTACTCGTACCTACATGAGGCTGTGTAAATTTTGCTAAGTTGACAGTTATTGCTAAACATGCTGAGCACGTGCCTGGGAGCTATTTACTTATGTGTGCATAAAGTATAATCGTGTATGTGTCATAATTTCCATATCGAACAGCGGTGTTAGGTGCTCATATATACAGATATTTGAGATAAAGAAAATAGTCTTACCTTGAACCGTATGTGAATTATTTAACTGTGTTAACTGCAATTGTTGAAGTGGATTACCACTTAATTTTCTTATTTCCGAAAATAAGGTATGAAGTCGGTTTAAAAATACACATCAACATGTTGTGGGAAGACCGTGAGTCAATACAAGTGGTTACAACTGGAATCAGCGTTGCAGTTTCCATTGAGCTACGATATGCGGTTCTTCAAGAGAGCTGTGAATAGGATTTTGCAAGGTCGGCGGCGCGCCCGCATACCCCCTGGTGTTGCAGGTGTCCATGGGCGGCGGTGACACTTACCATCACGTGGGACCGCTTGCTCGTCCGCCCACTAATCTATAAAAAAAAAAAAAAAAAGTTTCTGCTACAGCATATGCTGAGTTATGGTCCGTTAGTCAGTTGGCAATACACATATTTATATTAAAATAACTTATATATAGTTTAAAGTGTTATCTAATACTATTACGTTTCTTTCTTTCTTCTTTCGTTCTAACAGTAAAGGTTATAGATTATTGGACACGGCGGCATAATTTCAGTTTTAACTTATGTAATCGTGCTGTATACTAGAAATTAATAACGTGAGAAATGTCTGTTGACATAATCCATGAAATATCTGTTTTATACCAGCGAAACCGAAATAAAACGTTTCTATATAGGCCGAAACCGGTTTGAATATTTAACTGATTTCTAAGCCACATGCCGCAATGAAATCATCGTTTTGTTTTGTTGAATATTCATATTTTTCGTAGAACATAATAAATATTGTCTTACAATAATTTTGTTTTTATTGAGAGATTAAAAATATACGTTAACGTATGCTTTTGTGTTTTTAACATGGAAATAATGGAGATTTCAAAAAACCACCATTTTCTCGGTTGTGGTGCAAGGCAATCACGATTTTTGAAACTGATAAGAGAAAGTTTTTATTATAATAATAGACGGGAATATGTTACAAACTTCGAAGGGAAAATTGAATATACGATCGCAACCCGGTATCCGATTTGGTCACCCTCGTCAAGTTGGATCGAACTATCACCCAGCCAACTCACGTTATAAGTTTTGTGACCCAGAATTTTAACAAAGTTTTAGCTAGAAGAACAATTTATATAAGGCGTAATAAAACTTGCACCATACCAAGGTTTATATCGCGACGGCATTTTAATAACTTATGTTAATAGAAAACTAATATGAATCATGTTTATTTTTGCTGAACACACAAAATAGAGATTTCTATTAAAGTGTAAACGCGTTGTAATACTAGTCTTTGATCTCTCTGACGCCATGTAGTGACTGCTTAGGCTGTAACTGATAGGCTTAGTATTGTAGAATTGAGATGGTTACTCTCAATATATAATTTATAATTTGGAGCCACAATGAAACACGATAGGTGATCAGACAGATTCCAAAGTATTTATTTTTCTAAATTTGACAGGTTGCCATCTACAACATGAGGCAAATGCAAATACTATATATTCAGCCACTTTACAAGTGGGACTGTATTTTGCTTTCATTGCTGACTGTAATACTCGTAATTATTCTGATTTTGAAAAAATGGTCGAATATCAATTAAATAATGGCGTATGTTTATTATATAATAGGGGTATATTACGTTTTCTTAAGGTTAATTTTATATATTATATATATCGTAATGACAATACGGTCATTTGACATTATTAACTTTTATCTTTTACTATTATATTAAGATTTAAACAGAAAATTATGAAAACAGTTCAATATGTTAATATACTTGCCCTATATATTTATAGAAAGTACCAAAATACCTCATTTCATTTTTAAATCGGTGCGGGTTTCCCAAATGATGTTATTTGTTAGATTTCACTGTGATCATAAGTAAGTTACAAATATTAACAAAAGGTAAAAATGGAAACAAGCGAAAAGAAACGAGCTTTTACTCAATACTTAATACTTTTTATCTATTGCATTTCATAATGTTTTACAAATTGATGAACTTAAAAACTATCAGACTATGGACCCGTTTACATAATGAAAAGCTTACACAATAAGTATACGAGTACATAGCACAGAACTATGTTACGAGTAAGCAAGTAATCTGATTGCGTAAAGTAATTTATTGCCTACGTTTTAATAAACTTTTGTCACTTTATTTTGACCTGTTTGACAATTTTGACGCAAATGGACAAATCATGACACAAAAAAATTGAATAAAGGTGTCCCCGTCCCTATCAGCCTTGCCATTGATGTATTGGCGTAAAACATGGTCAGTTGACCATGTTTATGCTCGTCATTTTTTGAGCCGTAACTTATCAATATCTTGTAGTTTTGTTGATCTAAGGCTAAGTTACTAGTAGTCCATTGGGAAAAGGGGTTTATAAAAGTTACCATTGGCAAAAATATATTTCTACTCCCCTTATGTAAATAAAGCAGAAGTTTGAGCACAAAATGTAAGTAATAATTCACTTCTTTGGTTTAACAACGATATATCGTCTGAGAGTGCTTAAAACTGATCGGCAATTAATTCCCTTAACAGCCCAGGAACGAGAAAAGGTAGGACCGAGAGAACTATAAGTTTAAAAGTGAATTTATTGAATCGCATCGCAGCTTCATGAAGTCACAGGCGAGTGCGGGAAGAGCTTTTAAACCCGATGAAACTACTTCGCGATACCTACCTTTATTTTGTTTAAAAGCTCTTGGGTCCGGTAAAAGTTACAAGAGTAATTTTCTCGTAGTATTCGATGTTACCTCTATTTTTACAACAATGTTAGGTTTTGAAGTACTCTTACGACATATTGAGCCCTAATCACTGACTGTAAGCGACAAAATCAAGTTTTATAGAAGAGGGATTTTTTATTACATATATGTATTTTTATAATGGCATTAGATGCAACGTTGAAACTTAATACGGATTCATTTTTTGCTATTATTACCTGCTGTAATTGATGCTATAAATTGGCTACGATGTAATCTACTTTAAAAATTTAAAAGTCGCTTAGAACTTTTTCTTCCACTAATTTGATGTTGTTTGGAGTGAGCGCCTCAACGGCTCGACCGGACTCGGAGCGATGTTCGTCGTCGATAGACTCTCGCTCTAAACGAACACAATTGCTTACACCAATCTTTAACGGTAGAAAATGATGGAGAAGAATCCCCGTACACATTATCACATTACCCCGTAATTTGTAAGGAACTTAATCACAGAACGGTATTCCAATTCTTTTTTAAAAATCTTGCCTCTTCCTGTTGTTCTAAGAGTCGAGAAATCAAAACTAACAAAGGTTGACCTCTAAAGAATATACACGAATTAACAGGATAAATGATAATTACAAAGACGTATAACTTGTTTTTTAAACATCTAGAAATATGTGAGACCAGGAATTTTTGGACCTCACTGGATCTATAAACAAACAAAATCACTCTCTCCCTTTATAAATTAGACATTAATATAGACATACATATATCGGGAACATATTTAACGCTTTCTCTTATTTATTCTCCGACATCATATACGAGCTTGTGGTGCCCGTACAATGTATCTTTACAAAAATGTTAGTTATATTACATCGCTCGCACACAATTAGGTTCTAATATATACATATAGTGACAAAAAGTCGCCCTTAAACTACGTGACATACAAATATGAGTATATCCACAATATCCACAAGATTATTACTGCAAAATTTGTCATGCATTTTTGATGCTACTTTTAAAATTTAGTACTTATATTCCAAAAATGAATCTGTTTCATTACGTGTATACAATTCACATTATATAACGTATTACCAATATTACTATATTAAAAAAAATCAATTATTAGTTACATCTATAAAGCTATTTTTATAAATAGTTTTATAAATGTTACTAATAATTAATGTAAATTTTATTAATATGGATACCTATGTGTCTATAAATATATCAGTCTGTGAACAATTATTTTGTTCTTAACTATTGATGTGTTAAATGTTTTTTAAAACTATTGTTGTGATATATATGTGTTAACTGTAGATACTCGTGTATCTATAGTTATTTTGTACTGAGAAAAAATAATTTGTTTTGTTGTGTGAATAAATAATTTGTTCGTAACTACTGATGTGTTAAATGTTCTGTGAAAAATGTTTTAAATGTTAATTTGTTGTGTGAAAAATGGCGCTAACTGTAAATATAACGATATAAAACTTTTCTTATCATCGTGTTTGGAAAAGAGCACCCTCTCCTTCCGTTTTACTTCAGCTACTGAACAATTTGGTGTTAAGTAAACAGCGGAATAATCAAACTTTACTCTTCTAAAGAACGTTCAACTTAGAGTTTAAGAATCAATATTTATGTATAATTAAAATTCTCAATTACTATTTGACGTTAATCAACACAATATTTCAGTATCCTTTATGTTATAATTATTTCCAAACAATTATTTTACTTTAACCAAGAATTTAGACCGTGAAGTTATTTCGAACTCTAATTTACGTGTCGAAGCTATTTCAATATCACGATTTCAATTATATACTTA
Source organism: Sesia apiformis (assembly GCA_914767545.1). Lineage (NCBI taxonomy): Eukaryota > Metazoa > Arthropoda > Insecta > Lepidoptera > Sesiidae > Sesia > Sesia apiformis. Next base: position 9,417,287 of record OU611958.1, read on the forward strand.
TTCAATATTGAACATTTACAAAGTGTTCTAATTACATTTTCGATGTTTCTAAAATCATACTCAATGTACAATTTAAAGTAAATTTATGTTTATATAGTGTCGTAATTCGTGTGGAAATATTTACTCTACAAAATACTATATGTAAATGTACAGTACCAAAGGGAGCTTAAATGGACTCTTTTAAAAGGAGACCCAATGAAATTGAATAGGTAGTCTATTATACAAAAGAAAAGTGTTACACTGAAAGATTCACGCGAACAATGCTTTTGACTTCAGTCAACAGAAGCTGTGAATAAATTACACTTTTGTGTGAAAGATAAAAAATATTTCTTTAAAACCATTATGTAGAGGGAATAAAAATATGTTCATTCATTTACGTCGTAAAATAAACCTGAAAATAAATGTTTCATTACAATACATAACCACAGATGACAGAACAAACTCTCGCAATAGTTCGATTACAATAATAGATCAAAATAGTGACCCTACCACGAAGTTGGTATTTTCGTATGAACTACGAAGTCATTATATATATATTATCGATGGTGTATGAATTCTTTGAATGTTTTGGGTAATAAATTAGACTGTAATTGATATGTATTTTTATTTTTTGTAGACAATCAAAGTCAATCAAGAAATAAAAAGCAATGCCCTCGTTGTTTTTTTTAATGAAAAGTTTTCACAAATAACAAATATTCAGTACGATAGTGGTATTACATATACAAAATGGAGTATGGGTGAAGTAATGAAGTATGAAAAGTGATATTGGGTGAAGAGCGAATATTTGTAACTAAAAATTTGTATTTCCTATCTTAACGAAATAATGAGGATCTTTTTAAAGTTACGGAACTCTGACAATGAATTGGAAATACACGAGTTTGACAGAGAGAGTTTTAGTACAGAGAAATATCTAACGAAGCCCTACCTACTAATTTCTCTTATATCAATGCTCAGTTTGCAACCAACGCACGAGTTAGTTCGAGACACTTGCCAATTTATTTAGTTATGTATCTTTCACTTGAATCGCTCAAATTCAACATTTTTACGAAAATAAATCAACATGTTTAATGCCTTTTAATATAATCTTAAAGTGATCCTGGTAGCAAGGTTTAAGTGCCTAACGAATTGGCGACATTACCTTGCTGAATTATTATATACGAGTAAATACTAGTTATAATAAATTTTATGAACAGTGTAAATTACGGCATTTTAGTATACCTACCAATTTTAAATAGGTATAAATAATTTTAATTTTAAATAGTGACTTTTACAAAAAGTCGCCATATGACAAAGACTTGTATACCTCATGGTTATTTTCTTAACGAGTAAAACTAAGTAATTTTTTACTAAGTAATTCTTTTGTTATTAGTGAATTTTTACTATTCGGCTTTGGATTTAAACTTTATAATGTTTCCGACATAAAAAAGGAAGCAACTATAGTTCTCAGTAGTTAATTTTGCTAATTGCTGTCTTTTTGCCAAAACATTCTGTAAACGAAACCTTATGGTAAAGTAGCTCACCTACTTCAGCAAAACCTTCTGTAGTTACGTTTATTCAAATAAGTGCCACTAAATTTATGAAGTGTTGTAAGGGGAAAATGATCGTTATGCCAATTATTATTGGACACAAGCCAGACATAGATAAATCGGCCCTACTGGCCTTGCCATCTTTCAACAAAAACTAACCCGTTTTTAGTAGGACGAATTTCTTAATAACTCTACAAACACTACATTGAATGCGACTTTATAAGAGTAGGTAGAGTTACTTATCATGGAGTTTCCTTGTCGTTGTAATTTACATGCAATACATTATAAAAGAAAGAACATATAAGGTCGGGGAATAAGTTTTTTCGTATTTTATATACAAATTCAAGACATTTTTTTTTAAAGTTTAATTACATTTAATTATAATATATATGTGCCGTTTTGTTCTATTACTTGTTGCCATCTTGTAGGTAGTGACATGATCCCTTTGATGTAGAAATTTTGGGATTTTTGATCAAAAAATTGCGACAAGTAGTTTTGACAGTCCTCTTTTGATGCTGACCTTACACTACCTAAAGAATTCTGAAGAGACCGAAACAAGAGGAAATCTGAGGGCGCAAGGTCAGGGCTATATGGTGGGTCCATTAACATTTCCCAACCAAGCTCTCTCAATTTTTGCTGAGTGGCCAAAGATGTGTGTGGTCTGGCGTTATCATGATGAAAGACTACACCCTTAAACTTCACATTAAACGTCGCTGAAAACTTCACATTTTACAATAAAAACAATAAAAGTAAATAAAAGTTTTACAATAAAAGCAATCAACGTTGTTCTGAATCATTCAAAAACATAAATATTCATGTGAAACTTGTGTATTCACATGTTTATTTATTAATACACTTCATTGCTCATTATCTAATAAAAGTCGAGCTTAATGCCTTAAGGCATTCTCTACCAGCCAACCTTTACCAAAGATTGACCAAAGAGGTTCAATTTGGAGGTGCGTGAAAGACTGACATGTTGGATGCTGGAACTAGTTTTCGAGTATTAACGGGCCGAACTTTTAACTTATCAAGCTACCTTTCATCTTCAATTGTTTTCTTTTGTATTAGTGTTCCTATTGGACAAAGTCGTGCAGTTCTGGCCAAATGTTTGTTTCGTTATGTTTTTTCCTAAATGATACTATGATACTTTTCGTAATATTTTTTTAGCAATTTCAAATAGGAATCAGAATTTAATTGTTTAAAATGTAAATGTAAGATTGTCATAAATTATAATTTATATTATTATTTTGTTACATTGCAGTTTTTTTTTAATTGTCATTATTTATTTTCGAAAAACATAATACATATTACAGTCTACATCAAAAAAACTTAAACCTAGAATTAGAAATAAATAAATCATAGTTAGTATCAATCAACATTGTAGTTATTTTATAAAGGAACTAGCAGTGTCCGCGACTTTGTTCGCCTGAACTTTAGATTCCCGTGGAAACTCTGTAATGGATCTGGACAAAAAGTACTCTAAATGTTAACCCGGTGAAATGAGCAATAACTATGGCAAGTTTTATTAAACCAATGCAGCTTAAGGAATAGATTGGGGGAAAGGGTTGGGAAAATGGGGAGGAATAGGATAGGATGAGAATGGGCTCTGGCATATCTCACTCACTACCGAAGCACGTACGTACATTGGGGTAATAGGATAAAGTAGGAAATGTAGTACATTTCAAGGTAGTTTTCTGTGAGGAGGTGTAACGTTAAGTAACAGTCAAGTGCACCCAGCGGTTGCGGGAATGGAACGTGCACTCTCCCCCTACAAATGCGTTATACGTGATATGCTTTTAGATAGACACAAACAAAAATTAAAATATATTATGCTGCGCACACTTTGCTCCTAGCTGAGCGCCTTCTGCGCTCGCCCTAGACTATACATGTCCATACACGATTTTATTATATATGTATGTATATTTCTGATGCTGCTCAAGAATCTGACAAACCAAAGTGATTTTAGTTTTCTCGGAAAATGTCTTGCAAAGTCTACTGGAGAAGTATAAAGTATTATTTCGAATTGGTCGATGTTAGCAGCAGTTTGCATTTTTCAATTATTTGTTTCTTTATTGAAAGCTTTTGTTTCGTGAAATTACAATTATATCATTATTGATACGAACTAGAATTAACGGTTTCTTACTAAGTTCTCGTTTATTTTGTTTTTCTTATTTATTTATTAAAGGAAACGATCGTAAGAACAATTGGCGTTTATGCTGTTATTTGCTTTCAAAAAATTTCTTATTACTTCCTTAGTTCTCGGAAAAATTTTGAAATGGCCCCGCAACAAATATCGAATTTAAAGATTATTATTTATTTTAAAACGACAGTCAGATGGGAAAATGTATCGCATGTCCTACGACCTGATGGAGAAGGGAAACAGAAACCTCAACTCAAAACATTTGAAGAATATATTTAAAAACAAAACAGCTGCAGCTGTCACTTAATTTATCTGTACGAGTATAAGTCGAAAATTGTATAACAAGTTATGGACAATATCATGTAACATGACTTTATAAATGAATGAATATGACGTTGGCGTCTGTTAGCCTACTTTAAACAACACTTCGTGTGGTTCAGTTTTCACCTCGCATTACCTTCACGGAATCCCAACAATTCATCTGAAACTGTTTCGTTCGTTCTATTTGTCTGTTACAGACGCTCCAAACTTCTCCGAAAAGACAACTTCTGGTTATGTTAGAATTCTCACACGGGATTTGAGCAACGGAAAAATACATAAAGCTGCATCTTGGCAGATGTCAGAAACAATGAGATTAACCTTTAACAGGATGAATGTTTGTAATATATCTAAAAGGAAAGTTAGTATTTTACTCAGAAAATTGGTATGAAACCTATCTAAACTCGTAAGAGAACTCTTTCACGACTGAAAAGTTTATTTTGTTACGACGAATCTGACTATATTACACACCTCATCCTCATAATTTAATAAGTATAAATTTATTGTTCGATAAATGGCATGAGATACAAAAATATAAAAGTTATAATGCAGATTCCTTAGATATCATAACTTATCATTATTTATTCGTATAATATTTGCGACAACACGAAATTAAAACTATCATTTTGCCAGTAAGGCACGTGGTACCTTATTTTGAAAATAGGTAGTATATACAATAAGTTCATACACATTTAAAAGGTTAGATAGGAAGACTTATGTAATTATTGACTTTTAAAAAAAAATTAAATTCAAAAGTGACATCCTCCTATACTACAACGCAACGCTACCATAGATAATTTCAGACGACGTCTTAATTTAATTTAGATCAGACTTCACTTAAGTAAGTTCGCCTAATCTTAAAATTCTATTGTACTTCATTTAGACGTCACATCCGAGATCGGAGCACTCGATCGACATCGCTAATGGATTACGAGCGCCATGTCCATCTTTTCAGCAGTGCCTCGCATTGTAAATTTTGTATTTGTACTGTAAGTTCCTATTGTAGTCAAGAGGTAAAATTGATGTCTTGTTAAATTTCGGTACCTATTTTTTTTTCATAGAAAGAAGGCAGCAGACGAGCAGGCTGTTTAACATGGTAGTAAGAGGATAGTGTCGTCAATGGACAACCGCGATATATGCCAACACCAGTCGTAGAGTGATGAACGTTGACATGCCCCCGGATGCGCTGTCTACCTTATTGTCCGTATACATTTTAATTTGTTTTTAAAAGTAGGAAACACCTTACTTTTTTATTTATTTCATTAATAGGCACACCTACAATGAGCACGCAATACATTTTTGTTTTATTTATCAATTAGAACACCTTTTAAATTAAAATTTACCCGCTAAATTACCCGCTAATGTATATGTTATATGCACACACTTTTGCACACACACTTTCACTTTTGCACCCGTTGACGGGTGCAAAAGTGAAATCATATAACATATACATTAGCGGGTAATTATAAAATTCTACTGAAACTAATACAATAATTGAATAGCCACACCAAACAGTCTACCCTCACTAGCTTCATAAAGTCATAACACAGGTTATATGTTACACAGGTGATAATTTACTTTAAAAGTGCCGTTTTACTTTATTACTTACGATCTTTTAGTTAAGATCGTTTTTAAACTGAGGATCCAACTCGTTTAAAAATCTAGGAACTAGGTAAGACCTGGTCCGCTTTCCGTATGCATTGTAAGCTGAAGTAGTTAATAATTTTTGTTGTGTTATGATTCGCATATTTACAGAGTGTACTATTAATGTTTGAACATTACTGTTAAAGAATACATAACACTACAATGAGCACGCCTTCTTAATAATTACATACTTACGTATATTTTAATTATCACTTGTACAACTTCTACTTGACAACAACATTTAGCTAAAATAAAATACAATAATAAAAGTTTCTTTATTTATTACTTGAATATAATGGAAACTTTTTCTTTGTTCCATCGGCCTTGACCACCCTCGTATTTAGCAAAGGTAGCCCAAATTAAGTTGTTTTCTTGTTCGGCGGCTTGCGAAATAACCACATTTTCATTTATATACGTTAAAAGGGTGGTAACGAATACCCAAAATGATTAGACCCTACTGTATATTTATACCACACAGCTGAAGGGTATGTTAAAACGTAATTAGATAGTGCAATTTTAAATATATAACCGTAACAAGCCCTTTTATCGTCCACTGCCGGACGCGGGCCTTCTCATGCACATCGTCTTGTACGTGAAGCATATTATGGCCTTAACACGCCCCGCTGGCCAAGCGGGCCAGTCCACTCTTTTAGAGATGGTGTAGTTCCTCGGGGCTTCTGGTAGCGGCTTTATTATTCGTTAATCGCTGTTTACTGCACCCACGGGAAGAAACGGAGTGGTCCTACTCTCTCTACTAGTGCAGACAGATCTATGAACTGTTTTCATTTCACCATAATATGGTGTTACGGTATAGCTTTATCTACTGGAGTTTTCGTAACCCGAGGAAATCGTTTAATAACAGATACATAAAATTTGTAAAAAAATTGAATCAAATTAATAATTTTTCCGTTTTATAATTACTTTAAAGGAACCTTAAAAGTTTATTGAAGTTAATTTAAAAGTTTAAACTTTGATTAAAATTATATCTTTACACTTATATCTTTATTTGAACTTTATCTTTAGACTTCAAAACTGTAATAGATAAATGTCTTTGTTTGTAGAAAATGACGATGGATAAATGTCCCACAAAAAAATCCTATAAACCTGCAAAGCCTACCTCAAATCTACGTTAGGCAACTACATGTCTTGTTACGTTTCAATAAGGGTGTGAAACAGCCTATTAATTAGTTATGGATTTCCTTACGTTCAATGTGAATCTTGTATTTCATTCTGTTTGAATTTATTATACACAAGAAGACGGTTTAAAGGGCTCTGAGAAGTAGGTTTCTAACGTTACCCGGCGGTTTCAATCACTTCATATCAGATTGAACGCCTGTTTCTCCTACGTATATTACGAGTATACTCGTATTTTATGTGAGTATATTTTATAACAGAAGAAAAATTTGATTAAAAGTAGATCCGTATTTAACCTATGTTCGTTTTGATTACAAAAGTTTCTCTACCTATTTGCACAATTTACTTTCTTCTACCTGTAGGTATAGATCAAAGGTATCGTTTAGGTAGATATGTGTAGGTATAGGTTCAAAGAAATCCTACCTGGACTAATTAAGAACTAATCTCTATCTGGTAGTTATCGTCAATGTGTGTGTTTGATATGTTTATTTGTCTCTGCGATTGTTTGGAGTCGTCTAACAATGACTCCATTTTCTTGTATTGTCATGCTCAATGGAGATGTCAATAAAGACCGCGTAGGCGAATCTCAATAATTGACCTCATTATTGTCTATCTTTAACTACCTATTGTTTTTAATGAATAGGTTTCGAGGCAGACATGAGTTAATTGATGGTACATAAGCATACCACTAACAAGCACTGCTTGTGCTTGCTGCTTGTGGTACTGCTTGTGTACTTGTGTATAATATTAAATATGTAGCATGTATTAAAACTGTAATGTCTCATTTACACAAGTCTTATGTTAGTCTCTGGCTCACAGACGGGCTGGCTATCGAGTCCCACCAAAAAAGAAAAGTGTTTATTTGTAGAATGATAATATTAGTATGAATTCGTATAATAGTAATTGCGTAAACTATAGTAAGTCGTCAGTAAATCTTTAATCACTGTGGTTTTAAAGTGATTCGTCTAGTAAGCCCTAAATACGGCGATAACCGATCCAGTATAAGGCGAAGACACAACATATGCTGACCGTTTAACTCCACATATAAATTAAATTGAATTCACATATTCTTTCAGTTCCTCAATGTTTTCATATCTATTGTGATGAGCGCGCTCTACGTAACAAGTGGAAGACTTGTTCACAAGACCTGTCGGTAGTTATGGATTCAGCACTGGAAGACCGCAGCAAAGACAAATGGCAGAACGTCTTCCGTGTGACAAAGTTCACAAAAACAAAGCATAATAAAATGTTACGCGACCTATTTTCTCGGAATAAAAAGTGTGCTGATTTCCATATTCATTGCGATTGTGAATCCATTTTATAAAACTATATTTTAGACTACGTTGACAATATTTTTGGATGGATTCTGTTTCCTGGGTACTGGAAAGTATGAGAATATTATGACTTGTACTCAAGCATAACTCGTCCCACAACATTTTATAAGTCTTGGGCCCAGAAACGCGGAAGAAGATTAACACATGTTGTCATTAACAAGTGTGTTCGGTTTAACAACGCACGGACCTATTTTTCACAGCCGCTTTGCAATGCATGTTTTGTTATTATAAAAAATCCTGCAATAGTTCCTGCACTTCAAAAGGACTGGGAATAGGATTCTGCAAGGTTGGCAGCACCCCAGCGTCCTCCCTGGTGTTGCAGGTGTCTATGGGCGGGGTTACCACTTGTCATCCCGTGGGCCGCTCGCCCTTCTGTTGCCTCTTTTATAAAAAAACAATGACGATGGCGGTCTTGAATTGAGAGTCACTTTAACTGTAGAAACAACAAAACATACAGTTTATTTTAGCAATAACACTAAAAGCAGAAAATATCTACCAAACTTTAAGAATAACCTACGAGTATAAAACTTTTAAACAAATTTTTTTCTGAACTCTCCGTCAACTCATCTATAAATTAAAGTATCTACAATCAACCAAGCGCTGCATCGTGCAAAGTGTTTGCCTAAATGATAATCGTAGATATCAAAAACTACTGTAGGAATTGCTGTGAATTGCTGAAACCAAATAAGTCATCAAACTATTTATTCATTTATTGTATGATGATTTTATTATAAGAAAGGGTGTACAAATCGCAAATTTATCTCCTGGGGATATTTCTTATAGCAAATCTGGGAAATACGGGGAGGGGAGTATAGGAGTTAATTATAGTACGGGAGCAAACTATGTAGTTATAGTTTAATGTTTACCTATCGTATTAACTTTGGATAAAACGTTTGCCAATACCTATTTCGTTGTCAACCATTGCTCAACATGTCCCAAGTATATCGTGAAACACCTAATGTTGTCCCCTAGTGAACACGAGCCATTAGGGAGGCTGCATTGCAGAGTTGCTTCTCGGTCCCATTAATTTCGCTGCGGGTTCGCTGCAACGCTAAAACAAAAAAGTGATTTATAAGTTATGATATGTGTGCTCTCTAGTTTTCATACTGGAGTGTTTAGTGGTAGCCTCCATGATTTTTAAATTGAGGGTTTATTTCTCTGTTTCAGTTTAGATTGATGTCAATCTAAAATTAATTTATATCCTTGAATTTGCCAACCAGTAATGTGTAATTTTACTATAAGTTAACAATACTACAGAAATTCCGACTCACTTTTACTCTCAAAGTGCTATTACCATAGACACAGTACTACTGTAGTTCAATATTTAATTCAGAAGTTCTACTGGAGAACTATCTGTACAGTAATAATAGTTTACCTGACATAAACCAACAAACGCAAAACATGTATTTCATTACAATACTATAAAGTATTGGGCAAGTGAGCGTTCGCAAGATTACAAACTTTTATGCGTTCGTAAGCAAGTTATTATGGTGATTTTAAAGTTCTTATTCGTTGCTCTAACTGAATGAATAGGTTTGTTCTACGTTATATTTGTGGTTGGCGCCATCGAGCCGCTTATTGAATAAGTTAATAATGAATATTGCGCTACAAAAGAGTTCGTATTTGAACGAACGCTAATGTACAACGTTTCCAATTAAGAATGTCATGTTCATTGAATGATGAGTTTTACTCGTATCTCATAAAATTTAGATTCTCATAGTTTAGATATAAATATTTTATTTTAATTATCTTTTTTATAGAGAACGATTTAGTTGAGACATAAGCTAATGTATTCTGAAAAAAATAAGCTACTTTACTTTGTAATATCACATGGTAACCTGTTATGTTCCTACGTCATATACAGGTATATATCAGCACTTTCCGCGTTATTAGTTTTCCTTTCTTGGGTTCCTCGTATGCACACAAAAGAAACTAACTATAACAATCCATTTTCTACTTCATGTTTTTATTCTGGAACACGATAAAGGAGTTAAGTAACTTTATATACCTAATACGTGTGTACACACTTTTATAAAGTTGTTTACATTAGTTGTTACAATTAGAGTTCTATTTTTATAGTAAGAATGTGGCGGATGAACTGCAGTCCACTTGGTAGATACTGTCAGCCAATATACGTGGCAATATCAGTCAAGAATGACGAAAGCTGGTACGTTGAATTGGGTAGGATGTGTATAATAAGACACGAGTATCCTTTATTTCATTATACTCTCTATTTAAAAGGGTGAGATGGGATGGGGAGTAGAGGAATAGAGGGAATAGGTAGTGCAAACGTATTGTCCTGTGCGCACTTAATAAATGGCTTGCATTTAAGCAAGCAACAAATCATGTTCAACAAAACAAACTATTTTTGAAGAAATAAATTAAATAGTTTTGATATACTAGGAATGTCATCACCAGGTCGATGGATTATTTTCTCCAGAGCACCAAAACTTAATTCATCTATAAATTTGCTGTCATCGATAATGAAATACTGAATGGGCACCATTTAATTATTTCTCATAAAAACATGTAATGCAAACGAGTTATTATATATATTTTCGTGCAGTTGATTTCTATATTTCGGTTCAGTTACATGAACCGTAGTGAAGGCGAGACTGCGGTGGCGGGGTGAAGGTGTTGTTCCTATTTAGAGGAATCTGTCAATAGCAGCGGTTACCCGTTTACATAACAATTATTATGAGATGTTATGATGTAACTGTGTGCATTTGTCATGAACTCCTGTAAGATGTTCTTATAGGAATTCTTAGAGGAATCATAATTCCTTGTCGATTATAATTAAAAAGTTGGGTTGAGACGTCTATGATGTTATTATTGATTAGAAGAACCCGTATATACGCAACTGTTGGAAAAACTTCATTTTGTAGCGCGCTATAACTTCTAATCCTTATTGTTACGTAGCATGTGCAACAAAGGGTTCTTCGTATAATACGAACACAACCACATGTTTTCACGTCTCATTCACATAATGAAAAAACTTTGGCGGTTTCGTTGGCAACTCTCATAACGTATTTTTTCATTTGTAAAAATAACAAAAGCTGATTTCATTACACGACGAGAACAAAGACGATAATTCGGACATTAAATTAAAATTAACTTTATTGTTAGTCAGAGAATGTCGCTTTTACACAATGCGTAATAATAATCTTCACAGAGTTAATCATATGTAAAATTAACTTGACTTGATAAATTCTCGTTCGTTCACCTTGTCATGTTAATGTTAGGGAATAAAGTATGAAACTGCCGATTTGTACTGAAAAATGAAAACTCGTTTTTTTCTAAAATGTAACATATTTATTTAATCAAAATATTTACCCTCATTATCTATACAATGTTGCCATCTAATCGGAAGTTCATTTATGCCTTTGCGATAGAACTCTGGGGATGTAGATTCGACAAACTGTGTGAAAGCATTTTGTACTGCCTCTTGGGAAGAAATTTTTTTACCACGTAGAAAATTGTCCAAATCACGAAAAAAATGGTAGTCCGTTCGAGCAAGGTCTGGCGAGTACGGAGGATGACGTATGGTTTCTAACTGCAGCTCCTGTAGAGTTACAACGGTTTCTCGTGCAATGTGAGGTCTTGCGTTATCATGGAGTAATAATGGTGAAGATCGATTCACGAGTCGGGGCTGTTTCACTGCTAGTTTCGCCATCATTGTTCAAAGTTCGGCACAGTAAACATCTGCTGTTATTGCTTGACCAGACCTGAGAAAGCTATAGTGTATAACACCATGAATAGACCACCAAACAGTTACCATTACCCTTTTATTGGTAAGCTTTGCCTTAGGGCACTGTTGGGGCGTTTGACCTGGGGTCAGCCATTGCATTTATCGCTTTCGGTTATCGTAAAGAATCCACTTTTCGTCACATGTCACAATTCGATCCAATATTCCTTCATTTCTGTACAGATTCAACAAGGCAACGCAAGTTTCAACACGCGTTTCTTTCTGCAGATCAGTCAAATCATGAGGCACCCATTTTTTATATTTTTTTATCTTATTGATTTGATGCAAATGAGTCAATATTGTAGGTAAGGTAACGTTAAACCATGTCGCTAATTCCTGGGTAGTTTGACTCGGATCGGCTTCCACCATCTCCTTCAATTCAGCGTTATTCACCTGTGTGGGCGGTCTTCCACGTGGTTCGTTCTTCAAGTCGAAGTTTCCATTACGAAAGCGTTTAAACTAAAAACGCACGGTGCGTTCATTAGCAGTCTCCTCTCCAAACGCAGCATTGATATTGCGAGCCGTTTCTGCCGCGTTAGTTCCGCGTCGGAACTCGTATTCAAAGATTACTCGGATTTTCGAAGTATCCATCTTTCCCGTCTAAGCTGAATAAAAAAAAACAATTGAAAGTCGAAAATCGAATGTTGCACATTTTTAAAACAAGAATATCATCGGTATCATGTGAAAATAGTTTCACTCGAAAATCTCACACCATGAAGGTTTTATGTCAATTCAAAGTATCTATTACTATAAAACGGCAATTTCATACTTTAACCAGTATTATAATGTCAAGGGATTGTGCTATGATATTTCTTTTCAACACCAACCCTTTATGCATTTATTGATTGGTAGGTAACGTCCGAGTGAAACATTATTATAAAATCCTTCTGTTTATTCATGGCTTAGAAATATACTCGTTTTTTTTTTAGTTTTTAGGAACACTATGGTCCGAACGTTATTTATACGAAATGGCTTTACGAAATGAGTGACGAAAATCACTTCATAATATAATTATTAACTCATAACATAAATAATTATTATTTCATCATTTAATGATTTCCGATATAATGTTGATTTGTTATTATTTTTAAATTCGTGATGCTAAAGGTTTTTCTTTCCTGTTGTATAATTTGTATAAATAAGTATTTGTCTGAAACATTTACTATTCATCTTTTAAGTTACATTTTACACATTTGATCGCACCTCTCAACGGGCATCTCTGTTTAACCCAAAGGTGATCTCGTAGAGATTGCCTTCATTCATTCAGCTCTCTTTTTCTATCACTAAGTTCAATAACCTTTTTTTAAATTATTAAATAATTCTAACGTGCACTGCGCGTAGAAATAAAAATATATTGAAAATGTTATTTTTTTCGTTCTCAGTAAATTTTACTGGTAACCAATTACAATGCTGTATAGCAGGGGTGGCCAACCCCGTGCCCGTAAGCGATTTATTATGCGCCCACGACACAATTCCCGATAAATTTTATTTTATTTTCAATCAATTACATGATCCAGCTTTTAAGCAGAATTTTCTTGAAATTACTTATTTATTAATTGAAAATTTCAAGTAATTATTTATTGACATTAAATAACTCTATATATAATAAAATATAAGTACTTAGTTCCACTACAAAAAAATATTATTTTATCGAATTCTATATAGAATTTTAGCGTCATCTTGTTTGTTTTTATTTTATTACTACTGATCATTTTGGCATTTATGAGCCACGTATGTCACTTAGTCAGTGGCAGTTAAGTGTCATACGAGTGTTGACATTAAAGGTTTTGTGTCGTATACATTCCCGATAAAATAAAATATTTTTTTTTATTTTATTTCCAATCAATTTCACGATCCAGTCAATCAATTATTTAATACATGAAAAATTATTATTCGTTAATAAGAAGGTTGAGACTTGACGTATTTCTTGACATATTTTTTCGAAATCAGGAACTGTCCTGTAAGCGAATTTATTATTATTATAGCCAATTACTGAATTTGATACTATTAATTTAATACATTTTATTATGTAAAAAATGTGGTTCAATAAAATTGTTATTACAGATTTTTATTATTATTATAACCTATAAAATAAAATCAAAAAGTTTAAACTTAAAATGACAAAAATTAAATGAAAAAAAATCTTAGGAATTAAAAAAAAAATAATAACTTTAATAATAAACATATATGATGTCATTACATATTGTTGCGCCCGCAGCGTTCATGATAACTTTTAATTGCGCCCTTGCTTCCAAAAAGGTTGGCCACCCCTGCTGTATAGTATAGTAAATTAGGAATTTTATAAACTGAGGTACAGCAGTTGGTCTTTCAATAAACTGTTTTTTCATTAAACCCATGACCAAACGAGAACCCATGAAAAATTGTGTTATCAACACAATTTTAAATATAACACAAAGAATGACTACATGCTGCGAATCAGTCGTCGCTTGCAGGAAATGGGCACTTCTCACATCGAACCGGTTATACGTGAATTAGATTATTGTTTCTTTATGTATTTTTTCTATAATAAATTATTTTTTTTCAACCTACGCTGCAGCCGGAGGTACAGGTAACTCGTAACGTAATTGTAATGTTTTATCTCTGAAATATGGAATGGAATTGGAAATAAAATATAATATTGTAAGTATTTTACGAAAATATGTAGAAATAACGAAATAAGTAGTTTTCTTTATCCCAATATACTTTTACGCTTATGTGGAAGTGGGGAGTATTGTTTTATAATTTATTATACTTACTCACGATTTATTTCAGGATTAAGTTTTAAGGATTATTATGCTGAGGTTTCATCTATATACTCAACATGTGCTATTTGCAATAATATTTGTTAGCCTCGCAAAATGTTTAGCATTCACAAAACTGTACCAAGTTTTCGCCGCTTCAAGGCAACCGTTTTACTGGAGCTGACGGTCACACCAAAGTTCGCTAACTTGGCGTTTTGAAATTATCCAACCATAAACAAATTCATTGACGGGAATTTTCTTGAATAAATTTTAATAATACCAATCAACTTTGTCTTTGACCGATTCCAACGAGAATAACTTGAACTTTTGAAAATATTTAAATTATAATTAGGTACAATAAGTAATGTTAATATTTTCTTAGGCTTTCGCGATTACTATACATAGCAATTAAACAACTTTGAACGGTTTAAATCGCGTATATTTAACATTATATTTATATTTAACGGGGTGTACACCCCGTGACCACGTCCACTGCAAAGTGTTCGAAACGTCGGGATATAAATAATGTCAAATATACGCGATTTAAACCGTTCAAAGTTGTTTAATTGCTAAATAAGTAATGTTCTTATTGAAAGAATTACATATTATTATTGAAATGAATTTTTAACACAATGAATGGTTACTAAATAATGAATCCACCTTGATTTGTCCGTGGTTACAAATTATGATATAAAGTGTGCCCATGGTAGTAACCCGATGAGATGAACTAGCTATACGTATATATATATAATTATATATTGAATTAAGTGTGGTGTCGACCACCTTTACAAAAGCACATACCATTTCTTACTGTGGTCCTCACCTTCTGATACACAAGGCACCATTTAATAAAAAAAAAATTCTATAAAAGGAAGGCATCATTTGTCTTTCTGCACGATAATAGTATATATTCGACTCAATATCCTTATTATGCGTCACGGCGAATTAATAAACCCTTAATAAACGACAGGTGGTAGAAAACGATAGATTAAAACTTGCTTTTCAAACAAAAACTTTCCTATACGTATTCTATGCATACATACACCGTCAAAAGGAACAATGTGTCTGTGTGTGCGCCCAGAGACAATCGATTTAAAGGTAATTCGGTGCGAGAGGCAAGTCACTCATAGTTAATTGTAATCAAAGGGGTGTACAGAAACACATCGGCAGCCACGTGTCTCATTGTTCCACAGATCGTGTATAGTACTCTGTTTTCAATTAAAAAGTAATAGGATGATTACTGAGTTAGATACGTACGTAAATTTAAATATTTTAGGTAAAATTACCTTTGTTACCGATATCAATCAAGATATCTTACAATCTGTCTTACGAGTACAACGTGTTTGTCGTTAAGCCTTTCAAACAAATTTGTAGACTAAATGACATAATTGAGAGGTAACATCGAAGAATATTAAAAGTATCTAAAACAGGCCTGACCGTAGTAGGTATTAGTTTCTATAATACATTAGTATAATATTACCTATTGGTGTTAACAACAAAGTTCTAGAAAGTTTATCATACCGACTAGACCGAAATATATTTCTCTATTCAACTTGTGTTAGAAATTACTGTGTTACTATTTGTGTAATATAAATAAAAGCAGTCAATATGTCGCACATTCATTAAATTGGAGTTTCAAAAATTGAGGTTTCTTAATTGAACATAAAGAAGAACACTAAGTATAATAATATTATCGTTAGTACAAAAGCAGACTTATTCCTAGAAGGAATCCTTCTAATCCCTGTCTGTCTAGCTTACAATAACCGAGAAATGATAATATCGTTTCAAAGCAGGTAACAAGATACAACATGGAGAGGGAGATATTTATGTGTACATACTCATGAATATGTATATGTAATTATATTATTGTATGATAAGATGTATGGTATTACTTACTAGCATTGCCCGCGATTTCGTGCGCCAATACCTTCGAGCATGTGTTAAAGCTTATACGTTAGAGCTTGATTCCTGGAGGAACGTTATAATTGATCTGGATTCTTATCCACCTTAAATATTAAACTGGCACATAGTTATATGTTTGATTAAAATTTGTTTACTAGTTTATGTCCAGACAGACAAACCGGCAAAAATAAAAAAATAAATTATATACCTACCATTTGTACTTTATATTGCAATCACTTTTAAAAAATATTTCATGTACAGACACAGCTTTGTTACTATTTTATTATATGTATAGATGTGTTAATCTAAAATGTTTCATACCTACTTTCGTTGGCGCAAATATCCTTTGTCATCGTCTACAAAATTCTTCTCTATTTGTTCCTTGACTGGTATAGTCAAGCCTTTTTTTAGATCTTATTTTAAACATTTAGTCCAACATATGGAATTATACATTACACATTGGGGCCCACAATGGCTCATACTGCTCATATCTCTGGGCAGGTGCACCTAAATACCGATTGAACTCTTTTGACTTGGCAAAACGGCGTATTGTCCGAATTATTGACGACCCCACTCTCACAGGCGGTTTAGAATCGCTCCGGATCCGAAGAAATATTTCGATTCTCTGCGTTTTCTACATCCTGTATTATGTTGTAAAGAGTTGTTCAGTTTGATGTAAACTTCGGATATTTACCATCACACATCTAGTTATCGTCATGCGGTTCATTCACATTTCCTTGACAAAGAATCGTTGCGTATAGTGCAGTCATCAAGACACTATACCGCGAACCCGAAAGTTGTAAAACAAACTACCAGCTGATGTTTTTCCGCTATGTTACGACATGGGGTCAAGAGAGCTGTGAACAGGATTCTGCGTAGTCGGCAGCTCACCCGCAAGCCTGCTGGTCTTGCAGGTGTCTATGGGCGGTGGTGACCACTTACCATCATATGGCCGGCCACCATTTCTTCTATAAAAAAATCTTTTGCGATCCGCTTGCTCCTTGTCTTCTTCTGCTGCGGTTTCCACTGTGATCACGTGACTTTTTACTAAACGTCACTCTCGGTTTAAGTATTTTTAATCATTTTTAAATTGTAGAGATTTATGGTCTTGTCGTGGAATTTATAAGATTACTTAGTTCCTTCAGAATCTTTAAAATGGTGCGAAAAGTAATTTTGCATAACCTATATATTTTATGAACAATACATATATTTATGTACCTACATTTTAATTAAAGGCTCATATTTTTCACATCCTCGCTTCATGCCCTACGAGTACGTGAAAGAAATATTGATGGGTTGCGTCATGACATGAATGACGTGATATTACTTTACGTGTTAATATTACACATGTCGCTGCCACCTAGCCCTCAGCTTTTTGTTCGTCTATTAAAAACTTTATCAGTTTGATTCTAAAAATGAAAATAGAGATCAGTAACAGGAGATTGAACAGGAGGCGGAATGTCATTCGAGCATTTCGTGGCAGCAAAGTTAAAGCTACCTCGAAAGGCAGATGTACTCGTATTATGCTTAAATGCATATTATGATAACTTTGGTTAGTTTTGTTGACTTTGGTTAAGATTGTTTAGGAGAAAATTCGTCATTTCTAGATTCTATTTTAATAGAAATATTTATTTATTTATGGACGGAAGGCGACAGACGAGCTGACAGTCCACCTGATGGTAAGTGGATACTGTGGCCCATGAACATCCGCGATGCATGCCGAAATCAGTCCAGACTAACAAACGTCGGTACGCCCCCGGATGGGCTGACTACCTTTGGTGATTCAGAGGAATGGATTTGGACGAGGGGTTGGGAAAATAGTAGGCTGAACGAGGGTTATGAATCTTTTTTATGGAACATTTATCTCGAGCCAGGCTTGGGCGGTTCGTAGAGGTAGTACTTCCATATAAGGTCTTATAAGCCTGGCTTACCTAACAAATTTAAAACTATAATAAATGTATTAACAACCGAAAAACTTGAGTTATTTAGGGTATCTCCACTGTTAAACATCTATTGGTCTCTCCCAAAGTTCACCACCACATACAATCTTCTGCTCTTCTCATCTCATTTTATTTAACTGTTGCCAAATAATTAAATAAATTCTCCCCTAATAAATAATGATTCAATTAGTCTCGGTTCGATTTTCATATACCTTAAAATATTCTGGCCGCACTTCACAAAGGCCACTACTTACTAAAGTTATTTAATCCGAAGTTTAGCAAGCGTTTACTTATTGTTTTTGGTTAGTCAACGATGGAGTTGTGCATTAAACAACATATGGTGCATGTTACATGTCTAGATACTTACTTGAAAAGAGTTTATTACACTGAAAATTAATATTGTAAAATATTCAAGTTATGCATTAGGCAAACTGTACAACTAGAGTACACACTTATTATGAGTAGAATCTTAAAGTTTAAGTAGTTTAAAGTCATTAATACGTCACAGATTAGTGACTTTCTTATATACTCGTACAAACATAATGTTACTAAAATACAATAAAACATGTGTCACTAAAAATTTGTCTAATTACAATTACAAATTAATTTGTAATTACAACTAATTACAAATTTGTCATTGTCAAATTACAGGTGCGTGTGCCTACCTGTGCCTACAGCTGATAATAAGAAGAACAATCGCCGCGCAAAGTTCACCGGCCCCTACACCGACGATATACCCTTAACGGCCTTAACGCAACATCACGACGCGTCGGTCTCGGAATTAACGTGATAAAACAGAAATCATGTTCAATGAACATGTTCTTCCGGGAATGATAGAAGTCCAAGACGTGGCACTCGAAGATATTGACCACTACCTTGGTCTAGTAATCCAACTAGGGAAGTCCAACTTCCGAAAGGAGGTCGATATACACATTCAACTTGGCTGGGCAGCATTTGGGAAAATTCGTCAGCTCATCTCGTCGCATATAGCACAACGCTTGAAGACGAAAGTCTTTAATCAGTGCGTCCTGCCAGTTATGACGTATGGTGCCAAAATGTGGTCTCAAACGGCCTGAACTGATCCATAAATTAAAAGTCACTCAGTGAGCTCTCGGAGTTTCTTTACGGAATAGGATCCGAAAGGAAGATATTCGCCAAAAAACTAACCACAGACGTAGCTCGTAGAATCGGCATGTTGAAGTGGCAACGAGCAGGTATATCTGCCGCAAGACCGATAATTAATCATTGGGCTAGGTGAGTCCACGAATAGAGGCCATCTACCAGGAAGCGCAGTGTGAGACGCCCTCGAGCCAGGTGAACGAATGACTTAAAGAAATTTGCCGGTGGTGGTGGTGTGGTTGGTGGTGGAAATTGCTTTTAATACTATAAATTCCTGTATTTAATCATCCGACCACTATACCTATATATAACACCAACGCATCACATTGGATGAGAAGAGCCGGGGATCGTGTGTGGTGAGCTGGTGGCGAGCCTTGAGAGAGGCCTATATCAACCTGTGGAGAAACATAGGCTAATGGTGGTGGTAGTAATCAGGTACACGAAGACAAGTTATAGTGTACAGATAGGGCGCGCAAACGAACAATTCGTGACTCTTGCATTTATTGATGATAACCTACTGTTATATTTTAACTTTGCAATTTTTATTATTGGCGTGCTCAGAGAAAAGAAAACTTTCCAATACTTTTAACATTATTGAAATTAAATATAATTTTAAAAGTGAATTACAAACTAGCAGAAATATACAAGTACAGACACAAATAAACAATACTCAGCCATTTTCGTTCTTAAAAATATGGTTTGATTTTCGTGACTTTTACCCAAACTGACTGGATATTTCAAACTTGTTTGGGTGGTTGCGTTTCGTATTCAACTTCGTTAATAGGGTTGCCATTTTGCCGCAACCTTGCAAAACTACAATCGTATATTATGCTATAGAGGGGGTTGAATAGTAGGGCGGATATTAAAATGAGACGTAAACATTAATGGGTCACTAGTATATTGAGACTAGTTTACACGAGCGAGCAACACGTCGCAGAATACCTCCGAATAATAAAGGTAAAGGTTTTTTGGAAAAATTAACGGTAGCTCTTTCTTTAATTGTAGCACAATTATAACTTTGTTACTTACTTATTTGTAGAAACGGGAAGATTATGATTCTTTAATTTAATGTAATGTTTATTTCCTCCTAAGCATTTTATTTCAAAAATGGTTTATACAAATTTTAATTGTGTGAATATTTATTTTGCAAGAGTGCTCTACTTAGAGCTAAGTAGTATTTAGAGAGTGCCTAAGGTAGGAGTAATAAATACCCTGGCCAAAAGTTGATAGTTTCCGAGATTATTAAGATTTTGTATCTTTTTCTCAAATAATTCTACCTACCATCGATAAAACTCAATTACATCAAATTACATGGAGGAACATCATTTACATCAAATTTATCAGAACTGCATTGACTGAACCATTTTTTACAGTAGTTTTAGATACAGCATCTTCTCCGTAAACACCACAAATCTCTTTTCGAGCACTAGAAGCATTCATGTCTTTGTCAAAAAAAATTTCGACTATATTTTTTCTTATTAACTTCCATTTTAAAATTGTTACAAAATATGAATACATAAAACTGTTAACTTGTAATTTAAATGTGCCGCCATTACAAAAAATCACCTATCAAACGGTATATCACTTTACAGCCAGTGATCAGTGTTGCCAGAAATATAGCACACTAAAGTCATACGTTCAAAAAGGCAGCAAACTTTTCCAACTACTTATTATTATTGTTACCGAAATACGGTCTAAATTATAAAATTGTATGTCGGTTAAACCATTTCGTCTTTCAACCGTCGATATTCAATTATATTTTGTTTATCCATACTGCTAAAACGCTTTTGCTATCTATGGCTTCTCGTACATTACAATTTACGTCCCGCTCACAAGCGTTCTGTGCGAGGTAACTTTAATTCAATTCCGACAAAACGTGTAATCTGTTCTCGGTGATCATCGGTCTGAAGTGTCGCTATTGCGGAAGATACGCTTGACGTATGAGCGGCCGTGGACTAATCTTCGACCTAATGTGTCGTTACGCGACGTGACGTATCATCCAACTGATGTGTAGTTGCCCCGATGATCGGTCGCCGATCTTCGGCCTGATGTGTCGCTTCACTAAGTAGCAGAGATAAGCTTAGCTCTCCACCACGCGCTCACTAAATACTCTTGAGCTAAACTGCTCACTAAAATAATAACTTACATAATTTTGTAATGAATATTTAAATTTATAGCCTGACCAAGAAAATAAAAAACCTCGCCATGATGCGTAAAACCAAGAGAACTAATATCTTCTACTGACAACACTAAACTAGCTATGAAAAAAGCAAATGTGGCGCCCCCACAGCAAGCTTTTTATTTTTCTGGACAGGCTACATTTTAATTTTTTAAATGTTTTTTTCTGTATTTTTCTAATAATCCACAAAACACTTCTAGAACTGTTCCTAGAAGTGTTTTGGTGGCTCATACATGTTTCTTATGTTTGGTGTGGTGTACAAAATTTTATTAAACGAACACGGAATTGGATGTGTCGTGTCGGCTGACTTTAGAATATCACCGCCCCATTTATTCTCGTAGGTGACATAAAAGACGACTAAGGAATAACAAAGCCACTACCACAAGCTCTGAGGAACTACACTACCTTTAAAAGAGTGGACTTGATAATCCGTTTGGCCTGCGTGACGTTTTAAGGTCATACATTCCTCATGCACAAGACAATCTGCTTGAGGAGACTCATGTCGAGCAGTGGACAAAACGGGAGGGCCGGTTACGGTTTATATTTACGGAACACGGAATTTATATCCATGGAATTGATAGTACCACAATTACATAGTCGTGATTGCCATTGAGAGCAATGAAAACAAAATAATAACATCCGCAAAGAATACGTCAATACGATTCGTAGCCTTGTTTAATGTATGTAATCGTACATAGGTCATCCCAATTGAATATCGATGTGGAATGTACATACGAATGAGATGTATTATGAAGGAATTAACGCTACGTTGGCGGATTACCAACTCACATGTATCACATTTATACCAGTGAGGTCCAAAAGTTTCTGGCCTCACATATTTCTAGATGTCTAAAAAAACAAGTTATACGTTATTGTAATTGTCATTTATCCTGCTAATTCGTGTATATTTTTAGAGTTCAACCCTCGTTAGTTTTGAATCCTCGACTCTTAGAACAACAGGAAGTCGCAAGATCTTTAAAATGTTTAAATTGGAATATCGTTTCTTGATTATGTTCCTTACAAAGGAAGGTATTAGCCCGACCGATATCAATCAAAGGTTGAATAATGTATACGGCGATTCTTTTCCATCATTTTCCACCATCAAAGATTGGTGTAAGCAATATCGTTTAGGACGGGAGTCCATCGACGACGAACCTCGGTCCGGTCGACTCATTGAGGCACTCACTCCAAACAACATCAAATTAATGGAAGAAGAAGTTCTGAGGGACCGACGGCTAAAGACGAAAGAAATAACAGCAACGACAGGGCTTTTAAAAACTACAGTCCTTAAGATTCTTCTTGAACATCTTAAGTGTGCAGTGAAGTGAACCATTAGCGTGCTCTAAGGAACATTTGGAGGTCTTTCAGAGAAACGGAAATGATTTTTTGGAGTCAATTGTTACTGGGGATGAAAATATACTTTTTACTATGATCTCCTTTCCTTTCCTTCGTTCTGGTGAAGCATTGCCTACAAAGGCAAAGGTGATTCAGTCCACCAAAAGATTATGTAATCGATTTTCTGGAATTGTTTAGGAATATCACTTATAAAGCAATTACGAAAAGCAATCAAGCAGAAAGGTCGCAAAGGTGTGCGCCATGACAATGCACCCGTCCACGCAGCCGCAGTTACGAACGCTACTGTTTCAAAGTGTGGCTTCACGGAAATTTGTCACCCACCTTGTCTTGACTTGGCTCCCAATGATTACTATTTGTTCTCAAAACTCAAGGCGGACTTAAAGGGCAGAAGATTTCGCACCGATGATGAAGTGATCGCAGCTGTTTTCGCCAAAATTTGAAGACAAAACTTTTGACTATTTTTATACTGGAATAGATATGCTAATTAAATGATCCGAAAAGTGTGTTCAAATAGACGGATACTATATTGGAAATAAAAATGATTTCACGAACTTGTGCCTTTTTCTTTGTCAGGCCGGAAACTTTTGGGCCTCCCCTCGTATATTGATATATGCCTGCATAGAGTAATAAAGCAAAATTTCTATAGAAGAACATTAGCGAGATTACTGAAGTATTCATTATAATACTGAGGCTTAGTATTTGATCGATTATATCGGATACGGAGCAAGCAATGCATGTCAAGATACTAATTGTATATTATGATGACGGTGACGGTGCTCTAAAATAATTGAAAATGAATCATAGAATAAGTATTATTATTAAAAATACTTATTTAATAAACCCGTTTAATAAATGAGTACTTATTAAACAGGTTTCTAAAAGCATATATTTCACTCGACGTTTTAGATGAGTTAGTTACATCAACTATAGTCACTAGTTGCTTAGTTAGCAGGGACCCAGCTCATGATAAAGGTTGGTGCAATCGAACCGAAACGTGAACAAACTAAATAAATACATGTGTTTAAGTCTGGTTTAATGTATAAATCTATATATATATAATAAAATCGTAACTGAGCCGTGTCTGTACATTTATTAGTATAATAAAAAAGTAACTTCAGTGTAAAGTACGAGGATACAGTGCACAAAACAACAATTATTGGAATGTTTGTCTATCTGTCTGTCTGAATGCGCATCACGTGAACGCCCAGTTATAACTTATCTGCCGGGTTAACATTTAGGGTACTTTTTATTCAGATCCATTATAGAGTTGCCAGGGGAATCACAAGGTCACGCGAACAAAGTCGTAGACGCCGTTAGTAAATAATAGGTATGTGTCCAAAACGAGCACAAAAATCGTGTGTGTGCAAAATAAACACAAATAATATGTGTACACATATAAATATACTAGTCTTAAAAGTTGGTCTTAAGATATTGTGCATTAAATGATTACCTAGTTATAGCTAAGAATAAAAACATTTGGATAAGTATTTAGCATGAGTTTATATAATATTTAAACAGGTAACCAAGGTATCAAGGCTTCCTATTTAAAAACATCAACAGGAACCTGAAATAGCACATTGGCTGCTTATATCCGTCAAAATTCATTGACTTATACTTAATAATAACAAAGTTATAATAACAAGTTAGGACTTATTTGTGGCAGGCCACAAGGTTACTTTGCATCATATGGCCCTCGGTTGTTTGTTCATAGCATTAAAGGGTCGCAATTCCAACACTGTGATACGCTCCAACCCACGTACAGCTTAATCCAGGGTTTTGCTTACACCTTGTTATTTACGCATTGGGTAAAAATGTAATCAAGTTTATTTACATTTAAAAAAATAATAAAAAATGGACAAAATTTATCACTTTTCGTAGGTTTAAAATTAGTGGCAAGTGATTGAAAAAAGATAATTAAAATGTTATTTAAAGAAAGATTTTCTTTATCAATTATTTTTCGAGATGTTCAAACAATTCGAATGAATTATTTTGAGGAGTAAGGTTTTTCCGTTAAGGCTTTTTAATATTTCACGGCTTTCACTCACGGCTTCTATCGTTTGAGACTCAATTTCGGCGAAAAAATCGTATTTGCTTACTTCTTTTCATAAGTTTAAGTTTGTTTATTCTAGGTTTCAGCGTTTTAATATTATTATTTTTAATAACGACACACTCAATGGCGCACACTAGGATTCCCTGTGTAATACAAGCTATAATTTTCAAAACTAAATACCTATTTTAATTCCTAAAACCTTCTAAAATAAACTTGGCTTTGCTTGGAATAGTTGCTACTTGATAAAAGGATTATGCGCGTTAAACACGTAACGTTATATCGTAGCGATTTATCTGTGCAAACCGATCTGCACAGATTTATCGACCGTGTGTATGACAAATCGTTGCAGATTATCTCGTTTGCGCAGTCGATCGGCGGCAGTTGCATTTTCTATTCGATAAATCGTTGTCGATTGCGTTTACGCAGTTTTATCGTAGCGTGTGGATGGCGGCGTCTGGCGATCGCTCAGTTCACAGAGGGGCTTGTTGTTGGCGGTCGCGTCTGAGCGCATGTCTTACAGTGTTCTTTTTCTTTATTAGCGGAGTGACTAAAGCCAGGAGGCTTAAGTACGTCTCCTCGTCCATCCTTAAATAGTTATGCCAATCTTTTGGTGCGAAATTTAACTCATTTAATAAATTTATATAAGAATATGATTTCCTTTTTAGAAGCCAGTCTTTACACCACACACTGCGTAACTTCTTTTTCTTTAAACACATAATCAACGCCAAAAATGCAAGTGCGACATCGTCGTCAGACATGTTTCTGGTGCGGACGTTTGCAGAAAACTAAAAATCGACGCAGATATCGGTTGCGTGTGGAGAATACTGGAGAACACAAGGCCGCCCGATTTAACTGTGCAGTTTGAAATCGCTACGCTATAACGTTACGTGTGTAGCGCGCTTTATGGAAATATGTAAAGATAGTAAAATATTTTGTACAACTATGTATGAGTATATTTTAAGTTATTTAATTATCAAAGATTTTCTTAGGTTACTCATATTTCCTTAAAGATTTCTTTAAATAACTATCTACCCAAAAGAAGGAATTTAAACGAATTTACATATTATCTATGTTTTAGCATCACGCTGCAATCCAACAGCCGCACTCGACTAACCTCGTTACCCCTCTCTCACAAAAGACTACCTTGAAATGTATTGCATGTCCCACTTTATATTATTCCTCAATGTACCTACGTACGTCGGTAGTGAGTGAGATATGCCATAGCCCATTCTCATTCCATCTCATCCCTCCCCATTATCCCAACCCTTCCTCTAAATCCATTTCTACATCTTCAAAGGCAGGCGGCGCATTCGGGTCTTGCCAACGTTTGTCATTATAGATTGAAGTTGGCATGTACCGTGGATGTCCATGGGCGACAGTATCCACTTACCACCAGATGAACTGTATGCTCGTCTGCCGTCTTATTGTGTTTTGTTGTGGAAATTACATACAAATTCCTCATGTACATATTTCTTAGGGTGTTACCCTTCATCGCCCAGTTACAATTAAACGGAATATCGGTAATTAACCTATCAAGATATTAGACATTCGGGCTTTTGTTCTCTTTTATATTATGGACCCTATTGGGCGAAGCCACGCTTGACTGGTTGAGTAGAAATTAATGATATGATTAAAGTTACCACCTCACCCACATTGTAATCCAAGGAGGGGGGGAGGGGACGTTCAACTACTCCCTAATTTTTCCCTACGTTCGAATCTCTGAGACTAACTAATAGCCCAAGGCGAATACCACTCATCTAAAATTAGAGAAACGAAAATACACGTTATATACCTATTTACAATAGTAATGTGATGTGTCGATTTTCAACGGTACTCGTTGTACTTGAGAACTCATCGCATGGACTCAAGTCAGAAGAAAAGGATTGTTTTTAGGTTCGAAATTTTGAAATAGGTAAGTTAAAATTTGTTATTATAATTTTTATTGTGTTTCATTCGGTTTTCACATCGGGTTTCACATTGTATTCAATACATTTTAGGCATATTTATTACTCGAATATTATCTGAACATTCATGTAAAACCAGTTTGTTTCTTGTTCTTATGCAATATTTGTTTGAATATGTTTGTTGTTATTAAATATATTTCGGAAGTACCTACTTCCAAGTTATTACCTAGTTATTAGTGCTGAAATACCTTTAAATGCTCGACTACTAATAAGAATGGACTCCAGTCAGCTTGATTCAATTATTTTAGAAATGTATTCGAATCGACTCGATTCTCAAAAAAGGCAACTCATCGCATCACTAATCTTTACAACAATCTGCGCTACCAAACAGTTGATATTATGTTGTACTGTAATGTGGTGATTACTTATAAATTAATGTTTCCCTACAGAACCCGACATAGGACATGACCTTAATAGTTCTAATTGAATTTAATAGAAAAGGCCTGTGGGATATTCGCTTTCTAGGGTTGCATATACCTCAGAGAGGTAAAAGCGGCATACGCCACTTAGCAAGGGCCATCAACCTGTCCATTATAACTACGAAGACATTTATCTTCAACAAGAAATTCAAATGTATGAATATAATTTTGACACATTTAATTTATTGTCTAAAACATGTTTTATTGTTTTCCTTTCTGTAATTCAGAGAAACGAAAAACATGTCTAAGCTGTGTAAAGTTTTAAAAGCATTTTAATGTTTCAGAAAGCGTTGTTATTATGTACTGGATAAAGATTTTGAAAGAAGGTTTGTTCCGCAGAAGTTGGTTGTTTGAAAGAAAGAAGTGTATCTATGTCTAGAAGTTTTATTCCCAAATCGATGATAAATAAATCCTTCTACCTCGTTATGTAAATCATAATATTAGAGTGCTACCAATTTGAGTATCGATTTAAGGTAGTTGAACTGACACTGAACGGGGTTGAAGGGCTGGTGCCTGAACTACAGACATTAGATAGGGCTTTGGAGAATAAGCGTCTCCTTAGTATAAATGTAGTTTAAAAATGTAGTCAATTCATGAACATTTCATTTACTTGTACCGATTTATGTATACTATAATTTTTAATATATATTACATATGTTGTAATACTACTACCTACTACCTAACTGATGATTATACCATTGAGTAGTGACCCTGCTGCGCAAATCATCTTGAGTTCGATTCCCGGTCGGACATTCCTAAGTTTAAAGTCAAACGTTTGTTCGGTTCTGGGCGGAATGGTCGTCTTTGTATGTGTCTCTTGACCCACGACATAGGGAATCCTAATATGGGCTATTAAGTGTAGCGATATTTATTATTATTACCTAAGATAATTTGTACAAATCTGTAAAGCTCCTGCATTGTTTTACTTTAAGCATTTGTTACAATAAACGTTTATCATATTCTTAAGTTACTTTTTTACGTTAGTTTTAATTACAATAAATAAATATATTAAAAATAAGTTAAGTGTATCTTTTGAGCTAGCGTAAATTCCATTAAAATACGATCGCAAAAAATTACTCACAGTTAATTTCGTGGTATCCACGGTAACAAACCGCTTATTCCCCACTGCTCAACCGAAGTGCTCAACGTACACATGTCCATAGAAAATGAAATACTTACTTAGTATAGGTATGCCAAGACCATGTAGTAGAAGGTGGTTGGCGTTGGAATCACCCGTTGGCGTTAACACGTATAACTACTAAGTACTACACGGCACGGTGTAGCGTACTTTGCTTATGTATATCTACCATTCTTGTATTGTATTTTTCGACTTCGATTTTTAAAATTACAGCTGCCATTTTGGATTTATTTCTATAATATATATCCTATAATACCCGCGTAATAAAGGTCAATAGATTGATTTACTAAAATCGGTCCATTATTTTAAGAGCTTTGGTGAAACATCCATACATTTAAACATACATACATATAGGTATATAGGTACATGCATAGGCTGGCAAATTCATAACACTTCCTTTTTGGCTTCACCGTAGTCGGGTAAAACGGCGACTCAGAGCATCACTAATCTGCACTACCATTTGCGATACCAAACAACTGATATTACCTATGTCAGTGTTTTTACAAATATTTTTACCCTCTTACAAATATTAAAATTCTGGCGACCCCCCAGGTCCGTAATAGAACTATGTCAGTGATTTCAAAGACGACGTATTTAATTAAATTACCTATGTGAACTAACGTTCTCTTTAATGGTGAACATAAAAACTAAGAAGAGAAATAGGCTCCAATTAGAAAATGATTTGGTTATTTGCGTCTCAAAAATAGAACCACGATTCGACACATTATTAAAAAATAAATACGCTCACTGAAATTGTTGTATTTTTATTGTAGGATTGTAGGACCTACAACCCTTGCTTTTTACTTTTATCTACCTGGCGACCGCGACCCCCCGAGCAAGACTTTGCGACCCCCCTGGGGGTCGCGACCCACAGGTTGAGAAACACTACATATGTTATACTGTGATTTGTGAGCAATATCCGATTTACTCAATAAGCCGTTGGCGTTACACACGTGACACGTGTAATTACTACACGGCACTGTGTAGCTAATGTTGCCTGTATACTATTCATGTATTGTCCTTAACTTGCCATACCATCAGACTAAGTCTCTCCACTGCTCGATATATGCTGAGTATTGTCCTTAAATTACTTCATATTATTTGGTAACCTTTGTGTTTCTAAAATTGAGACTGTACATATGTTTACATGGTATGTGCGTGTATGGAGGCAGATCAAACTTTTCACGAGGGCACTTTAACATGACAGTAATAAGATAGCATAGGATAGTGTTATTTAATTTGATATACTGTTAACGCAGGTGACGTGTGAAGGTGCTAAGAAAATCACTAAAAGCATTTTTACACGGGTTTGCTAGATTATCCCCAGGGAATGATTTACAAGAGATGGCAGTATTTCAAATAAAGCTTTGTTTTTACCACACACACCTAAATCATCCTCAAGGCTCATATTTTCTTTACTGATTAATTTATAACTTTACAAAGGAATACAGTTAATTTTGTAGGTTCAGGAGAAATGATCTAGCTTTTTGGGGATTGAATGACAGACAGTTTTTTGTAAACTTACCATACAGAAGGATGAAATTTAGTTGTCGGTTAGAAGAAATGCTGATCTCGCTAAATATATTAATGTTGTTCCGTCTACAAATTAACACCCAAGACGTAGGTCGTGAATATTTTGGCGAGTCACCACGAAGCCCGGCTACCAAATGTAATTTACTACCAAGGTTCGCCTCAATCTATACTATCAAGTTGCTTTTCGGCATTTAAAAAGTATATTCACAATTTTATATCAACAATAATCCTCTGGCCTCGCTGTAGTCGTGCGGAACCGTTTCAAGTCACTTTTTGGTAGTTAGAGCACTTTTTCCTCCCATTAAATGTACGGTTTGAGGTTTCAACAAACATGACGAGTCAATTTCCAGGTCAGATTTCATTTGACATATTTACTTTATGTAATAGGATCTTATGCCATTTCTTCGTTGTGTATTGCAATGTTTAACAATATCTATTACTTTTCAGATGGTTTCAAAATATTTTTTTATGTATTGTTACGGGCTTCCTGTTCGACGATAGAAAAACACCGGTGGAACCAAAGGATGATTTTTATTTGTAGACAACTTACACATAACACCGAAGAATACTAATTTAACAGTATTGCATTTAACACAAATTAATTAGAACACACTACTTCGATTTCTCACTTCGAGTCGTTTTCGCTATCGCTGTTCAAAGTAAACTTCTCTGTCACAATCGAAATTAGACTGCTATCGCAAGTAGACTGACTGTACGGGCCCAATCGGCCTCTCGAAACACGTCTCTCTCTTCCAGAAAGCGAAGAAATCCCTCTAGAATTATCGTGACAATCACGTCATTCGCGAGACCGGACGAGCTCCAAACCGTTCCCCGGATATCTAGGCCGCAATAACAGTGACGTGCCCTGCTACCGCTCTTAGCCGAATGCCTGGGAATATTCGCTCGCCTCGCTATGAATACGTCTACCATAGTTGTAGGAGTTGTATGAAAATGAAACGATAGCCCGTTCAAGCCTTTTAGTACACCACTATCTGTTGTCGAGCCGTTGAACTAACTTCAACTCAATCGGCCCGGCGTAACAGTATATATTTAATTAACTCCAAAAATATTGGACTCATCATCTCACAATAGCCAGTCCTTTAAACCCCCTCGTGTTCTGCAAGGCCTCCGACCTGTGTCCTGCAGTAGGAATTTATAAGTAGGTATTGTTATTTATTGTTGCTGCTATATCATGGAATAGTTTTCAAAACAATTCTGGGACATGGGTAATATTCACCAATTCACACTTCACTCGTTTCATATATTTTAACCAGGGTCAGTTTAAGGGCAGGGCTTTGACGGTCCAGGGCCCTGCGGTCGAGCGATCGCGAGAAACTTCAGTGGGACAAAAAAAATGAAAATTATTGACATAGGGAAGGCGAGCGAATCCCAATTTAAGAACATGAGCTCAAATCAAAACCCACATCACCGGTGCAAAGCGTTCAATCCTAGGGCAGGAGAGCTAAGCAAGCTTTTAGTTTCGCTTTTATTTAATTCTTTATATTTGCTTCGCTCGATTGCCCTAGGTTTAGACGTGTGGCACTCACTCCGGTTATGCTATTTTGGAAGTGTGGGGGCATTTTTCCTCCTTAAATGGGCCCCGACGTAAACCATAGCCCAGGCCTCATGAACTTTTAATCCGCCCCTGATTATGATCTGATAGAAGCCACTTGTGAATAAACGGCGTGTGGCTTGTAGTGCGATATCGCAGGTAGGTGTCAATGTGTCGAAATAAGGGTATTAAACAAGAAGAACTTTCTTCTAAATTATAATGCTCAAATAGCTCCGACACATATAAAGTGGTCCTTAACATGTTGCGATAATACGTTCATGATCGAAATATTGCTTGTTATTAAAAAAAAAAGGAGGTAAGAACAATACCTCAGCATGTCAGAGGCCAGGAGTTTTGTTTAGGATTCATTGTCCCCGACACATGGTATAATATATGATTTATATATTATAATACATTTTATATATTTTACATTATGGTACTTTACTCTTAAGTTTTCTTATTTTCGGATATGTACAGATACATTACGAATACATTGGCCATCGGCCAACTCGAAAACACCCTAAAGATGATTCACGTTACACCGTGCCGAGGCCGGGCCGGGCCCGTGCCGTGACATTACCACCGTGCGCCGGCCGGGCCACTCATTCATGCTACACCGGGTCGATTATTATTGCACGACCGTGTCCGCGTATGTACCGAGTGTTGTCAAGTGTGTATCCATCTTGATAATATATTTCGATTCGAATGATAAGACGTGTAATTTTATAATACAATTTTCCAACTTGAGTTAGCAGATTTTGCAATTGCTATTGATGACGAAGTATTGGAAACACGATTTCGAACTACAAAAAGAAGACGGAGTGTTCATTCCGCCTGGACCTTCACCTTTAGTATTTTGACGCAAAGATTTAGAATATTTTGCAGAAGATTAAAACTTGCTCCAGAAAATGTTGATTATGTTATTCTATCTACTATCGTTAGCCATATTTTTTTATGCGAACGAAAAGATTACACAGGACTAATAAACCATAGCATACAAATTTCCCAACCACATTTATTAAATCCAATAAGCAATCAACCAAGAAGACCTGCTAATGATGCATTTACCGTAAGAGAATTTTTTAAAGAGCATTTCGCATCAACAGGGGAAAGTACTGCAAATTAAGATTGACTTTATTTTATTTAATTCGAAATAAGTAGGTATTTTAAGCCAACAGTGTCAGGCATAGACACCTATGGCATGATGTAAAGAAATATAATAGTGATACAGCTTCTAAGAAGGCGCGCGACGACGACATTTTATATTTCTTTACACTATGCCTATGTTGCACGTAGTAAACATCCAAATTAATTACTTAGGTACTATGAAAAACTATAAATAAAGATTTGTTTATTGATTAAAAATAAAAGTTTCTACATACCAGATTGATTTATTTCGGCTGCTATTGTGTTCCAAACAAATTTTTTGTGTTTAATATGCAAATACTTATGATGAGTCATATCATAAATCACAGGGTAGTTGCCCACACATTTTAGCAATGTTTCGTCGTCCATTTTGCGGTTGCGCTGCTCACCTCACTATAATCCGTCGTAGGAGTGGGTGATACAAAACGTATATAGGATATTGAAACTATATATCGTAGTAATATCGCGAATCTGATATCAATCTGCACTGAAACTATATATCGGGCATGCGTCATCCGCGTCTATGAATTACCGTACCTCTAATGGCATACTTTATTGCATAGACGTGGATGTCGTGTTCGGGTGTTTCCGGAATTTGCGGAACAAAAGACAATAAATTCTCATTTTGTTCCTCTATTCCATTGGGATTCATTATTAAATAGCTTATTAATGAAAACGATTATTTAAAATTTCCAGAATTATTCACCAAAGTACTTACAAAGTCCGAAACAACATTGTCACATGTGTTTCATGTTTATGGAATATAGGCAAACAAATATTTAACTAATTGTTTCTCTTTCCTTCTACCAAAGTCAATACAATACTTATTATCACTAACAAACCATGGACGATTTCTATATTTGATGGATGTATTTAGTCTTTCCTTGTGCATCTAAAATTATAATAATACTAGTAAGGGTTATTTATTAGTCGTTTTCCTATATTTTGTACACTATTTAGGCTGTACATGTTGTTGCTCGCAATGGTATGATGACGAGTCCGATACAATAATTATTAGAGAGGAAAATAAATTACTCCTGGTCACATTGGTGTGACAAAACGGTGTGACCACCAGTCCGGTCCGAATCAATCAAGGATCAAAACCAGTACGCTTCGCAAAGTAGACATGTATGGACTAACAATTGAGTTGAATGACTTGCCCCAAGTTTTATCCCTGTGCAGTAATTTTCGTGTAGCCAGGATGAACAGCCGCGGTCATTGGATAAATGTGTGTAATTGAAGCGCCGAGATTGAGAGGAAGTTTTAATGTGCCTCGGCACCCCAACGATTGTAATTAGTAGTTGCCATATACGTATACTTTATTCCCTAGAACTTATACACTATTACCTATAAGTATACTCTTATTTTGAAAATAAATTTACACAATAAATAATAATAATATTTATGCGATTTCGATGCGATAAATAATATATTCTAATTTTTGGTCGGTTAATCATTTTTGTAGATTCTAAAGAAGATGAGATTAAGAAATGTGAAGTCCTCTGAGAATCCGACCTTCCGATGACTGATAAATGACAGCAACTTCTGATGTCTGTGAACTTACCTATCATCTTCAAAAATAGTCTATTACCTACTTGACATACTTGAACTAAATAACTATTTTTCGACTTTAAATACCTCTTATTTTAATGATGATAAGAAGATAAGCGCAGTCTTTCATCCGATTAAACTCCTTACTGTCGGACTCATTCCATCCAAAGGATACCACCAGATACATACGCCTTCCATACCATCAACAGTGTTCGGTCGCCACCTACTTCCTGTTCTATATTTATAAAACACGTCGTTTGTAACTTGAGTTTTAGTCAACTGATTTTGATGCGGTTTTCACTACGCGAAAGTGAATATGGTAAATAGAAATAATAATATGCATATATGAAAAACGCATGCGGTTGAACCGCACGTGACTAGCCCCTTAATGGAAAAGGGCACTATTATTTGAACGGAGTTATTCGATATCAACCAATAACATTCCACTGCAGGGCACAGTTCTACCTAAGTAAGTTTTGAACCATAATCCACCATACAGGCCCAATGTACATGCTCAAGTTTTTTTATTTCTCGAGCATGTGTTTCTTCACGATGTCCACCGAGGTAGTGATGATTTAAAAATCCATACTTAAGTAAAAACTCTGATACACTCCGGAGATTTGAACAAACGACGTCACGAATGAGAGTAAACTGCTTTTAAAGCCTATAAAATAAAAGTATTTTCTGAATCTATATTAAATAAGTACCTATCAGGATATGTATCATATAGTGAAGTCAAACCTACAATAATTATCCACTATGTGCGGTGTGAAACGCCTTAGGTGCGCTGCCTACCTTTGTTGATGTAGGAATAGATTTGGAGAAAGGGTGGGAAAGTGGGAAGGGGTAGGATGGGATGGGAATGGGCTCTGGCATGTCTCACTCACTACCGAAACACGTACGTACATTGGGCAATATGATAAAGCGGGATATGTATTATACAGTACATTTCAAGGTAGTCTTCTGTGAAAGAGGGGTAACGAGGCCTGTCGAGTGCGCCCAGCATTGTTGGATTGCAGCGTGCACCCTCCTTCTTCGTCAGCGACATTGTTTGTCAGCTACAAATTAATGGAATAAGTTCCAAAAATAATAAAGTCAAAACAAAAGATTGTATTAATATTTAAAATACATTCAGATTCAATTTTGATTTGCCGTCGATTAAAGATTGGGTTGGACCGGAGAAATACTGCAAGATCGATCGACCTGTGTCTAATCTGTACCAATTTATTTATGTTAGTACCAACTCCACTCCACTATCTCAGCGGTAGCAAAGAGATAATTACACGTGAAAAAAGAAAGAACTATGTGATATGAACTATGAACTATATGAAAGATCGACTATGTGAACTCAAGTTTATGTACATAAGTGACGAAGGCCGTATTTGTTTGAATAGCTGACAATTTGCCGATTCGTGCCTCGGCCCTGTCAACCACAGATAACTCTTGAGTTCCTACTCTATTCAATCTCTGCACAACCTCTGATAGCGAGTAGGATTCTAGCTAGGATCTTGCTTTTGCTTCAGTTTGGCGCGAGATCCCGTTCGGAACGGTAGTGTTAAAGTTGATATCAAATCATTCCCGACAACGGTTAGAAAGTTTATTAGCATTACTCGATTAAGTAATTTACTTTTATTCATTAAATATCACTCTAAAATATATCACGTTTATCGCGACGTTAGTAATTATTTTTTTGTTTAAAATATGTGTTTGAAATAAAGTAAAACTTATACGTACGTTGTTTTCAAGTGATTGAACTAAGAAACTGAAAAATAATTTTATTTGTTAATAGAGACTTTAAATTGACAATGATTTTATTCGTGTTGAGCGCCATGTTTATTGCAAGTAAGTTTTATTACTTATTTCCTTATTAATCTGTTTCCACATAAACTCTTAACATACAATTACATATTTTATACGTGTGAATTCATACATCTGACTACTAATTTATGTAAGTATGTAATTAAAATTCGTATATACTTAAATATTAAGCATAATTTAACAGATTTTCTCAAAATTTTAGTTAATCTTTATATTTATGAAAACAAACGAAACCAACAAAGTATTAAAACCATTAATATTTTTAGTAAGTATTAAAAATATTACAAAAATTCCAGTGTATTGAAATTCTGTTTAATATTTTGTGAAAGCGAAACATTCAAATCTTAATTAAAAAAATAGCTCAGATGTGGTTATTGTAATTTTTTTGAGTATAATTTTTTATGTTCAGTAATACCCAGAATTCAACCTTTTTTTACAACCTCCATAATGTAGATAGATAAAGCTCACTGAATACATTGCCACATTAAATAAAATAACAATAATATTTTATTTAATGTATCCAACAATGAATTTTAACAATGTAATGAAGAACAAACTAAGGAACGTGATCGTTTATAGAGTTAAACTATAATAAAGCAGAATTCCCTTCATAGAGATACGACGAATTTCTGAATTGACGGAGAACGAAACCGATAAACTACTAACTAGCAATAAACACTTCTTAATTTGTTTTAACGACCGTGAAGTGGTAACCCAGAAATAAACAATTTTATTAAGAGGTCAAATTAATTAATAACTAATCTGTAGGTACATCAAGAATATTCTTGGGGAAATGTGCTGGTATTTGAAAAAATATATTAGTCACTATTTTTCTGACGTAAACATAAGATATTTTTTTTTAAGTACTTACATACTGTCTCTTTGGCTATTTGTCCAGGGATCGTGCAAAATTATTAAATTGAAATCGATTTTAATGTTGTACGAGTATAATCTACTGTTTAGAAGAAAAACAATTTTAGAATGTTTTAGGAAGATAACATATTAGAGAAGCTGAACAAATATGTTAGTTTTACAATATTTGTTTTTTATTGGGCTGTCTAATTTTTAGCTATTCCTTAATTATTATTTTTTAACATTCTTTTATTACAAACTTCTTTTTAAAAATGTTTTTATTAATAAGCTCTTCCCCAGTAATGACCTCATGCTTCTTTTGACGCTGTTTTGTAGTTTCCAACGAGATATCGTTGGATCACTGGTCGATAGACCAGCCATATATTATAAACTAACGAAGTTTACTACCGATTTATAAGATAAA
Organism: Sesia apiformis; assembly: GCA_914767545.1. Taxonomy (NCBI): domain Eukaryota; kingdom Metazoa; phylum Arthropoda; class Insecta; order Lepidoptera; family Sesiidae; genus Sesia; species Sesia apiformis. Next base: position 9,454,812 of record OU611958.1, read on the forward strand.
ATAGCAGCTTAATCGAACCAACACCGCTAAGCTAATTCAATTATTTACTGTTGCCTCGAGAGACTCCAAAGAATAATCCGGCTCGTTCTACACCCAATTATCGATTTTCAAAGATTTTTCTTCAAATAAATAGATAATGACGATATTTGAAATTTAGAAGGACAGTTTGATCAGTTCGTGATTATAAACTTACATAAAATTCAGGAGATATTTTCTTTTTCATGCTAATATTTAAAAAATAAGGAAAGGTAATCCAAAACTTTTTTTGCGTTATCAATTAATTTACAAATGTTTGTAATATATATCTACATATTATTGTACGGTGGGCCACATAATATGCACTAATACACCCCACACTACGTCATTCCCTGTGTCGTGGGGTCCAGAACATTTTTTTTTTTTTATGGACGAAGGTGGCAGACGAGCATACAGTCCACCTGATGGTAAGTGGATACTGTAGCCCATAGACATCCGTGATACATGCCAACATTAGTCCAAAATGACAAACGTTGGCACGCCCCCGGATGCACTGCCTACCTTTGGAAATACGAATGGATTTGGAGAAAGGGTTGGGGAAATGGGGAGGGATAGGATGGAAATGGGCTCTGGCACATCTCACTCACTACCGAAACACGTACGTACACTAGGGAAATAAGATAAAGTGGGAAATGCAGTACATTTCAAGGTAGTCTTCTGTGAGAGAGGGGTAACGTGGCCAGTCGAGTGCGCCCAGCGGCTGTTGGATTGCAGCGTGCACTCTCCCCCTCACAAATTATACACATCACACATTTATCACATTTATACATCCCCTCACATTTATACATTAAGAAATGAAGCTAAAGTCAAAGTATTTATTTAATACTTACTGAAATTATGCACTTTACGTCACTACAACTTTTGAAGTACCGTATTGTTATTTTGGCAATTATTTTAATAATGAAGCTAAATTTATTTCTTAATTACGTATTTATTTATGTCATGTATTAACTAAGAGAAGGTTTTTCTATAAGAAATTTAAGAATTGACGACATCCTACACTTGACCACATTAATTTTGCGTTAATAACTTGTGATTATATTATAGTAATTTTAGAAATAAATTATTCATTAATGTTCCCCTTCGTTATTTGTTTTCGTTTACATTTTGCCCGTTTAGACAAATGTACTCGTACTTTCTACAATATTTAAATCATAATAACGACGATATTTTCAAATGTTTTCAATTTTAAATCTACCAACATATTATACACAATACATCAGCCCTACAATGAAGTTACGTACGGTTAAATAACTTCACTACGAATTTCAGTGCGTCGCTCCAGTGTGGAAAACAATTTATTTTATATTATTGTATTAATACGCCTTTACTTAGGCTTATTCTACAAGAGGACCGACACAGGTCGATTGATAAGGATAATATTTATTTCAGTAGCGTGCAATGATTTTGAAACTTGATAGACAATAGTGACAGTATCTATATAAATACTCTTTTCAATTGACTCGGAGAAGCATTAACAACACTAGCGATCGCTCACTCGAGCGCAGGTTTAGTGTAGACAAGTATTAGTTAAATAGTACACTCATCTTGTACGCTTGTATGAGATGTACGCCCTTGATTATACTTATATGTACCAGTGAAGTCCAAAAGTTTCTGGACTGACATATTTATAGATGTCTACAAAAAAACAAATTATACGCTATTGTAGAGGTAGTGAGGTGTAATGGTGTGTCGACAAAAAGGTCTGTAGCTCAACATATGTTGCAACACCAAAGAGGGTTACAGCAATGACTTTCAGCTACATAGGTTTGGAAGATAAACTAATGCTGAACACAAATATTGCCATGACCTTACCCTGTTTAAATTAAAATTGAATTATCTCACTAATTTGTCTTTCTCCCTGACTAAGTTAACCTTTATTCAAATGTGACAGAATCTCACACTAGAGTAAAGTAAATATTTATCTTACTATCTATCTACCTCAAATAACTCATATTTCTATTTACCTTTAGAGTAAACTTTATTTTGCGTATAATTTAGGGTAATTTATGTCAATATATAGAGGAGTTCCATCGAGTTTCAGCCGCTCAAGTGGGTTCACTCACGCCAATAACCGAATGTGAACAGCGCGCGGCGGTGCCGTCAAATTACATTAACATATTACCTACACATGACCCGGTGATACGGAAGCGAGATTTGCATATAATCATATTTCTACATATAGCTACTAACAATAAAATCATACGCTTTGTTTGTGCTGTCATAAAATATTAATTGTTATGAAAACGATAAAAAAAAAATTATATAGATAAAAATCGGCTGACGAGCATACAGTCCATCTGATGGTAAGTGGATACTGTCGTCCATAGACATCCGCGATACATACCAACATCAGTCCAGAATGACAATCGTTGGCACGCCCTCGCGCCCTCGGATGCGATGCCTACCTTTGCAGATTAAGAAATGGATTGGGAAAATGGGGAGGGATAGGATGGGATGGGAATGGGCTCTGGCATAATGTAAAGAAATAAAATGTCCTGATGTTAATGTGTAAGGTGCCGTAGGTGATGACCTACGGCACCGAGACGTGGTCTCTGACTATGGGCCTCATAAATAAGCTCACTGTTGCACAGCGAGCTATGGAGAGGGCTATGCTCGGGGTTTCCCTACGTGATCGAATCAGGAATGAGGAGATCCGTAGACGAACTAAAGTCACCGACATAGCCTCTCGGGTTAGCAAGCTGAAGTGGCAGTGGGCAGGGCACATAGCTCGAAGAACCGATGGCCGATGGGGCAGAGGGGTTCTCGAATGGAGACCACGTACCGGCGGACGAAGCCGAGGACGTCCATCTGCTAGATGGACAGACGACCTCATAAAGGTTGCGGGCACCCGCTGGATGCAGGTCGCTGCCGATAGGTCTAAATGGCGGACAATGGGGGAGGCCTATGTCCAGCAGTGGACGTCCAAGGGCTGAGAAAGAAAAGAAGAAAGAAGATGTTAATGTATTGAGCTACTGATTTGTTCTAATTGTTCCTTGAACGCGTAAGCGACTCGCGCTTAGATACTTGACAGTTTTTGGGTTTCGTCACATCAGCAACTTCAAAGTCTTGAGGGAAATTTTAATTAAAATATCATAAAAAATATTATAAACGCGATCGTCGTCTATTATTACAAAAATAATAGAATTAAAATGGATTGACGGAGCTTGGAGATACAAGAAGTTTATATAAGAAGAAGCAGTATATCCGTTTCACAGCATGGAACTATTTTCCTTTATTGCAAAAAATCCCTATATTTAATTATTTATAGGGAAATCGTTAATACCGATTAATTTATGATAAGTTATTAAAATATACGTACCATAAAATTCTCTGAATGCATTTTCCAGAATAAAAAAATACATAATTACCCCCGTTTCTGATAATTGTAAACATTATTTCTTCTTAAAAGATTTTACACTGTTGGTGTTCTAATAAATCCGCTATGATTCTAATATAATAAAGCCGCTTGAAATTACCACTAGAACAAAAAGTAGGATGGTGCGTAACTAACTGCAATGGTAAGAACTGCAACGAAATCGAGCCAACAAATACATCTTGACTTTATACTCACGCACACATGCACTATTGATGTTTTTTTCATTCCAACCATTATTATAAATTCATTATGTTGTTTAGTGTATAATGTTTAGTTAAGGAAATCTTTTATTGACCCTATTTTTATTATCTTCAATATCAGAATATGAATATTTTATTATAATATATTATTAGAAAATCGTATTTTATTAGAAAATCTACAGCCTTACCAGTAGGTAATTAAAGACAGATCATTAATTACTGTAGTCTGTTCATTTTATAAATAAAATAAATACATACAAAAAAAAACACTGACATATGGAATGATGACAAAAGGTATTCTATATGTACATATTTCGTCATAAAGACTATCAGAATTTTGGTATATGACATGACATTTATTCGTAAAATAATTTAATTTTCCTACAAAAAAATTGTTTGATCCGCCCGAACGAGAATGGCTTATCCCTTCCTGCGTACCCTTACAACAAAACCTATGCGACATCCGCAACATTGAAATGCCCTTTTAAATGACTCGTCACATCCATTTTCATTTTGCGAAAATACGAAAATAAGTCTTTGGAAAATACCTACTTCTACCTTTTTACACAATAGCGGATTGAAAATGATTTTCTTTAGCCGAAAAGCTATTTTTAAAGGAAACTACACAAAGGATTTTTTATAGCTTCGTTCTCATGGAAAATATATGGGGACTGTTTCTCGCATTATAATATAAATATTGTTAAAGGCAAAAAACTCTATATCGTACAAATCTTTATTTGCACATATTTTCTCATTATATTCAATAATCTAAAGTTGTGAAAAATATTCGTGTTATTTGTTTCCCTTAGATAAGTTCGTTCTCATTTTAACTGGGTACCTTTGAATTACGACCTTTTTCAAATATGTTAATTACGGAGTTACGGAAATACGAAATTATAGAATGAAATAAACCGGAATACGGAATTACAAAAACCGCGAACTATGTTTTTGCGAACCGGTTGTTGTATCGATTGAGATGAAAATTTGGAATAAGTAAAAATGTGAAATTAAAGACGTATCGCTTTAATATGCATAAGCATATTCACAGCATATTATGAAAGTAAACCACGTAAGGATAAATTATTAACATTAAGGATAAATTGTCTCCCAGGCCCAGGTAATATGAGAAAATCGTTTAATTTAGAGGGTAAACGACAGGTAGTGATAATCACTTCCTCTATTAGATATATCTTTGGGCATGGCGAGTTGAAAGGAAATGAATTCCTTTATCATCTGATATAACTTTCGCCATCATTTTGGGAATGCTTGCATTTTAATTATGATTGCATTTTACATATTATTATTAACTTACTATTTTGCAGGTTTGTGTGTAAGTACCTTTATTAGTTACAAATATTCTGAGGAACGAACAAGATTTTTTTTGTAATTTAGTAATTGCGAGAGTCTTGTCACTAATATGAACAACATTCCGGCCTAGGAGAGGGAGGATGCACGCTGCAATACGACAGCCGCTGGGCGCGTACAGCATCGAATCTTCGCGTGTACTCGCTTACATTCTTCGACTTCTTTTGTCCGGCCGGCTGAAAGACATCATGGGATGTGTCCGTCGTCGGATATATCAAACCGAGAGACGTACAACAACGGAACAACAGTCCGCCGAGTGAACTCATTGTTAACGGACGCGCTTCTCAACGTAAAAACTTCTTTATATATATTTTCTATACGTAATATGTTCTTTACATAAAATCGTAGTCTTTGTGATTTCTATTGTACAGTATTATTAATTAAAGAATCTTTTACTATAGTGCCTATCGACTTCTATATTCTTAATCTTATCCCTAGTCTTATTCTATGTTCTTATCCCTCTCTAACTCCCTCCAATGTAGATATGAGTGGCCATTTCCCATCCCATCCCCTTCCATCCCATCGGATGGAGAGTATAATGAAATAAAAGGAACTCATCATTAAATTAAACGTTTGACTCCGCATCACTCCATTCCCCATGTAAGACTGGAAGGTGTAATGGGAAAAGAAAAACTCCTCATTTCATTATACTTCCCAATTTTATTCCCAACCCTTTTCCAATCCAGTCCTAAATCTCTAAAGGCACCGTATACGTGGGCGTGCTAACGTACGTCATTCTGAATGATGTTATCATGCACCGTCGATGTCGCTCAGCGACTATATCCACTTACCACCGGATGTCCAGGATGTTACTGAAAAACTGTAGTGAAAATTGTAAACAGTTCGGCACTTACATTATAGAATTCTTCAATATTTATTTGGCTGACATCGATCAATAGTGGCCTCACCATTATAAAACTACTATTTATTTTAATATTTATTTAAAAACTACTCATTATTGAAGTAAAAGCCGTAGTACACCATCAAAAAATATTTAAGGTTTTTTTTATCTTGAACTTGAGGAATTTGAAAAATAGAGAACGATGTTGATAAAAGCTTCTATTGTCCTTCTTGTACACTTGGTGGATTTATGAGAACGTCATATTGAGGTGAGAACAGACACATTATTTTTACGCACGAGGGAGTTAGATATCTTCTCAAGCCGGTCATATACGTAGCGGTTGACATGACAGGTTTGCTTGAGTAGGCAAAACTGGACAGTTTGACCAGCGACTCATACAGCACATACATGCTTATTAATTTAACGACAATATCAAAGGACCACGATGCGCTGGCATTGTTCGGGGTCATAGTTTAAAGCAAACGCGCTCAGGGAAAAAAACCTGTGCAAGCGGAAAGCATATAAATTCTAGCTTTTCGATTTTGTTAAGGTCGTCTGACCATATTTTAAAAACTGTGCAGATCTACCTCAAAAGCAATCCTGGCAGGTTTGTCAGGTCGTAAGGTGTTAGTATCAATACTTCTATGTTTTTTTAGAAGAGACTATATTGTTTTTATATATACTCTTTATAGTCATTTGCGCCATTCTAAAAGAAAACATAGTCGTGACGAATATTAGACTATAAATAACATGAAATTTGCATCACCCTTAAAATGCTTTATCGTTATGCTTACTATTAAAATTATAGTTATCCATTTAAAAAGAAACCGGATACGAAAGATAGAAAGGGGAGGAAAAGTTCATTTTTATCGTTTTCACTTCGCTTGCTTTTTACGGTTTTTATTCCTTATGTTATTCGGCTTGTTTAAATATAAGCCCTAGAAAATATATGTCTAAAACTGGTTACCATCGTGTCGGACTGTGATCGAAAGTCTTTTCTCTACTAATTCATATAAGAAGTACTTAGAGAATGTGGTTCCAACAATAACCGTCCAATTCAACGTAGGTATCAATTTGGCCTTAGTTAGAGCTTGCTTAGTGCCCTCCCATTGAGCGGATTAGCCACTATAGGAGTGGATAATTATATACTTTAGCGAACGTGTTAAAAATAAAAGCCTCATTTAAACATCCTTTTATATTTCCTCTTCTGGCTCAGCGACCCGAAGTTATGGATCTATGCTTCCGCAACTAAAGAGGTCTAACTTTTTTATCATTGCTCTCTATTACGGATGGCTTAGGGGCATGACGACAATGGACTTATTTGAACACGCGCAGACCCTTCCTGTGTAATTTCCTCAGTCCAACAATATTTGGAACGTCTTATCGTACACTGTTTTTTTGGTTATCTCACATGTCACTTTTTCTATTTTCTACAGCGTTATAAGTTACGACAGAAGTTGGCAAAGCTTTAGCTTTTCTTTGCAACGAATAAGATTATTTAATAAAGCCATCGAAATTTAAACGTCATAAACACATTTTTGTTTTCCGTGAATGTTGACTTTGACACTTCGCAATGTTATTTGAATGGTTCCACTGTTTACAATGAAATAAACAAGGGTCGCAGCGTTTTCACGCAGTATGAAATATTTTTTTAGTTGTAATTAAAAGCGTATTTGACTTTATTTATAAAAAATATATTGCGTTTGCGTGGTGACTTTTCCGCAAATTAATTTGTATGAAAAGACCATAAATTACGTCGTTACGAGTAGATACACATTGTTAATAAACAAGTTTGTTCAGCGCTATTGTTTTTACGAGGGTTTTATGCTTATAGAAGAGTGGTTGTGTGGTATTATAACAGAGGATGACAATACATAAAAGTCATAAAACCTAACAAGCTGTGAACATTATATTTAGTACATACTGCATTCGGCTGATTGCAGTACCTACTATAATTCCAAAAAATCGTCAGAGAAGGTACAGCTCAATTTTGACACCCGATTCGAGTTCAGTAACTCAAAAAACGTACCAGAACTCATTTTCAAGCGGATTTATCGCACATAAAAAAAGAGAATAAAAGCGAATAGTTTTGAGGGGGTGATTTACGCCTTCCCCCACTTGAATTGAAAAAAGCTTATATAGTTCCTTAATCTATGACGCAAAAGCTATCATTTCCACAAAAAAAACAAATTTCCATTTCGTCGTGGTCACCTAGTTGTGTTTAGACGGCTGTTTGAGGGCTGATTGCTATTAGTGCCGCGTAGCTCCATTGCGTCTATGGTACATTCTATTACGCCGTTCTACGGTTTGCTACGAATGCTACGAGACTACACCGGGCGCCGCTCGGCGTAGAGTATCCGTAGAGACCGCTTGATCTAATAAAGTTGTAACGACATTTTAGCTCGATAACTTTATTGTTTGCGATACAAATTGATACTTTCCAGTAATCAATTTCCTAAGAATTCACTATAACAATTTTAATTATGGAAATAAGATTCTGGAGAAATTCAAAGTATGAACAGATTAACCAAGAGTATTAAAACAACTTATCTCTCAAGCTTATTAAAACAGCTTTCGCCAGATGCCTCCTGAAAGTAGTGCCCGTGAAATAAACGTTATGCCCTCATCATCTCTGTGGAGCCATTTAGAGTAAATTTTCCGAGTTGACTGTCTAAATGCTGCAGATAAGGCTCTAAATTGTTGGCAGAGTAATAAAACCTCTAAGCTCTTAAGCCTTCTGAATAACACGTATTATGAAACTGAAATCTTGTTCTGAAATTCAATTCTAGTTTCTTTTGAAAGTTTTGTGTCTAGAGTAATTGTTTGAGAAAAGTCGAAATAACGGGTTTTAGTTTGTTTGTCTCCTTTTTTGTTAGTGCATTACGTGAGAACCTTTAAATGGATTTTGAAGGGAATATATTACAAGATTACTTTTTGTTATTGGAAAAAGGTACCGTGCAATTCTGAGATTCAAAACCTACGTATTCAGAAGATGACCTATATATTAACTAACTAACTACATATTCAGAAATGTGGGGATCCTGTCTAAATCTTTACATTTCTACCGTACCGCTGCGCGCTATGAAGCGATACATAACTGGCTGTAGGTATAATAGATACTTTTATCGGTGTTCAAAAAGTAAAAACGGCCTAGTGGTGGGAATTAGTGACAGCGACTGACATTTCAAGTGTTCCTTTTTTATTTTTTATAGAAATACGATATTTTTTTTTTTATTTTTTATTCCTATTTATTTTTAAATACGCCAACATCAGTCCAGAATGACAAACAGAGGTGCGCCCTACATCGCTCTTTTTGATTTGAAAGAAAAGTTGGGAAGGATATAGAATTGGACGTATATGGGACGAGAGGTTTCCTCATCTCATGGGGTGAAATGGGTGGAGTAAAGAGTATCATGGAATAAATGGTTTATTTAATTATACTTTATTATACTCTCTACTACATTATACTGTATATAATATACATTATACTATACATATATATACATTATACTTTCCACTCTATTGGACAGAGGTGAAAGAATGTAATGAAATAGGTTTTGATATGAAATGGGCTCTGGCATATCTCACTCACTAACGTACGTAGAATCTACAATTTACTTAGTGGCGCGCGGTGGTTATGAATCTTAATAAATGGTAAGTAGTGATCGTATATAAAAATCTGTATAAAAATTGCTTTTAATCAAAGTGAGGAGCACGAACAACACTAGCGATCGCCCGTGACTTCATCTCAGCTCTGCTTATTCGCTTATGTGCTGCTTATTGTGAAATGCACGCCCTTGATTTTACGGCAGTGTTATAGGAACATACGCGTCAAACTGAGAACACTCCCTTTTGTGTCGGAGGTTAATAAGTGATATCCATAATTTAATATTTTACATGTAGCGAAGTGAGCCCATCCAATTATCTCTACTAATGGGTCATTATTTGTGTTCACTGGAGCGAGGTAATAAAAGTATAGCAATATTTATAGAACAACTATTAGTATAATAGATAACTATCCAAGAAATGTTATCTCACGTGACGTGCACGATGTAACCTTAATTAAGCTGATAAAAATACCTAACTCAATCAAACGTCGTGTATCGCAATTTGAACTATACCAAAGAATATATGGTTTATTTACTTTTGTCGTAATTATTTTAAATAAACATTTTCTTTTTTATAGAAGTGATGGCAGACGATGATGATGGTAAGTGATCACCGCCGCCCATGAACACCTGCAACACTAGGAGGCATGCGGGATGCGGGTGCGCTGCCAACCTTGCAGAATCCTGTTCAAAGCTCTCTTGAAGAGGCTCATGTCGTAGTTTCACACCTCAATCACATTTGAAAAACGTCAGCTGGAATTTAATCTTTTGTGTTTACGATATAAAGTGTCTTGATGACCGCACTGTGTACGAGGCGACTCTTTGTGTGGAAGTGTGGATAAATCGCACGACGATAGCAGGAGGCACTATGGTATAAATCCGAAGTTGGCATCAAACTGAACAACTCTGCAGAACATTCCCATTAACTGTTTATATTTATCAAAAATTGAAATCTAAAATCTGTAAGTCTTAACGATATGTTTAATAAGATATATCTGATAAGTCTAATGTCTAGAAATATGTTTAATATAAAGCGAACTAAAGGAAACGCACATATACTTATAAATAACATTTTTGATAAAACCATATTTTCTACAAATACTCTTTTTACTTAATTCACAAATAGAATACTGTCAACTAAACCGCAGTTTGGCTCGGCAGTGTTATTAATACAAGACTTATAGAAATCAAATTGATTGGAACCAATCGAACCATGACATATTTTTTTTTTATGGACGAAGGCGGCAGACGAGCATACAGTCCACCTGATGGTAAGCGGATACTGTCGCCCATAGACATCCGCGATACATGCCAACATTAGTCCAAAATGACAAACGTTGGCACGCCCCCGGATGCTCTGTCTACCTTTGGAGATATATGAATGGATTTAGAGAAAGGGTTGGGAAAATGGGAAGGAATAGAATGGGAATGGGCTCTGGCACATCTCACTCACTACCGAAACACGTACGTACATTAGGGAAATAAGATAAAGTGGAAAATGCAGTACATTTTAAGGTAGTCTTCTGCGAGAGAGGGGTAACGTGGCCAGTCGAGCGCGCCCAGCGGCTGTTGGATTGCACCTTTAGCAAACTTCACTTGTTCTCAGGAACAATTAAACATGAAAGGTTTAATAGGTTAAACTGTCTGTGAAAGTAGATCTAAGGATGCACGATAGGACCGAATAGGTTAATAAATTCGTCAAACTACCTATAGTTCACGATTTTATTGGACGAGTCATCCTAACCAACGAAAATATAATTTACGGAAACTATCTCTTGTTTCGGCCACGCCGTGATTATTGTATCTTAGCTAGTCGCCAAATGACGCGTTATTTTTCTGTATTATCAGTGTTTTATTTTATTTTTAGCTTTTAATACAGGGTGTAACCTTTTAATACAGGGTTTCTTGTATGAATGATACCCAAAACCTGAAACCATTCACATTACAAATTTAATGACATGAAACGTTACATATATTTCTTTATAAAAATATAAATTTTCTGCCATTTATTTAACAAATATGTATGAAAAGTTTAGCAAAAGTAAAAAGTCATTGACTTTTTACAAATATTTATCTCAATTAACTCAGTAGCATGACTACTCTATATATCTATATCCTCTATTTATGATTTCGAAATGGAAACTGTTATGTATGTGAAAATAAAACTTTTAGATTACATCTAGATGCTCTTAGAGCTTATGCATCTAAATAGAAAAAATCTTCAAGGAAAAGGTGAAAGGTCGCCATGTCAGCTTATTGCACAATATCTCCGAGTATATTTATGCTACTGCGCAAATTGCTCCGCTCAGGTTGGCATCGCAGCAGCTCACTTCATTAGACACCTTATGATATTGCATATTATTATACAAGAAGAAATATGAGCAATCATAAGATTCTATTCTAATCTTATAGCTTCGTACAGTTTATTCCACTGCTATTAATAAGTCTTTTTAATTTTTGACGAGGAAATAAATAAAATATGTAGTAAATAATCTATTTAAATAAAAATTAAATGCTGTTCGTTGGTAAGCGCATCGCTAGAGAACGGCTCCAACGAATTGGCTATTTTTTTTTAAATGTTCGTAATAGTCCGAATAAGGTTTTTAGGAAAAGAAAAATTGTCAAAGATTACCGGAAAATTGGAAAATTCGGGAAAAACTGAAAGTGCTTTTTTCTATGGGATTTTTGTATGAACTCGCGATTCGAACGATGGATATGCTTAATTCTTTTTTTGTTTTGTTCGTTATGGTCCTGGAAAAGTTTTCAGGAAAAAAAAATATTTATTGAAATTTGATATAATGGAATTTTTTTATTCGAATTTATAGAAATTTGGACAGGACAACATCTGTTGGGTCAGCTAGTATATAATAAAAAAAAATGTAATAAGCTATTAGTAATTAGTAATAAATGTCAAATTAGTAACAAACTGTAATTGTATGTACTTAGATGAAGCATTCTTGATAAAAGTAATTCAGAGATAATCATTGTTCAACAAAACCCACATTTGATTGCTGACATTGTATCTGAAATATTATATGAGCCCAAGGAATGAAAACGATACTAAGATTTCCAACAGGGTTTATTCGAGTAAACTACAATATCAAAGACAAAGTAACAACACTATCCTAGCAATGTTACAGAAACTTAAAAACGTAACATTTCAAACTTATAAAATCTAATCCTACACCTTACAGTATCGTATAAACATGTTCCTAAATGACATTGAACGACATGTAACTGACATACAAGTAAAGATGAAGTATGGGAAAAACTATGAATTATTTTTAGAATTAATTTTTCAAATATGTATTTTGATATTACCCTAATACGTAAGAACGTGTTGCGATGACTAGAGAGTGGATTTCGCGGGATTTTCCTATTATGATTAAAGCTTAGTATCGGGATAACATACTCACAAGAAATAATTTCATTACGTCAACAAAGAGCTACTTGACAGTTATTTGAAGGCTAATAACACGAAGGCTTAATGGCTTTGAAGTGTGGTCCATCCGCATTTCCTCGATACGGAGGTGTCGCTTACTGTTCGGTCCAAAAACCATTTTATATTGCGAATCCGTAGGCTATGGAACGAACTGCCTCAAGAGGTCTTTCCATTACGCTACGATATGGGGTTCTCAAGAAAGCTGTGAATAGGATTTTGCAAGGTCGGAAGCGTACCCACATACCTCCTGGTGTTGCAGGTGTCAATGGGCGGCGGGAACACTTACCATCATGTGGGATCGCTCGCTCGTCCCGCTACTTCTCTATAAAAAAAACATAATAACATAGGCCATAAATCGATCCACGAAAACTCAAAACATTTTAAATATTTATTCGTTTTCGTATTGAATATAGGAAAAATATAGGAAACAATCAGCCTTCTCTTGGCTTTACTTGAGATTTATTTCTTTTACTTCAGCACGTTCTCCCAAAAGGAAAAGCCGCCTATTGCCACTTATTATGTTGGTTCTATACACAGAAATAAAAATGCTAGAATATGTTCATAATTCTCGTGTCAATATTTATATATTATAATATAATTAACAGCCAACTATGGCTTTTGAAACTATTCGAAACATCCCTAGTACCTAATAATAATACCTAATACTAGTACAGCTACAATTCAACAGTCACGTAACTACATAAATGTTTTCTGAAAGGTTCTGAACAGTGTACTCAATTTCTAAACAATGAAAGCAATATTCAGTCGTTCGAATTTGTAAAACAAAAAGAATAATTTCCAACAGTACAAAATCGCCTAAACTTTTCATGTCCGAATTCGCTTGTATACCTTTTGTTAACTTCTGTATAAAATTCAAATCAATATAGAGGTACAGAGTAGAGTATACTAGAATAGTGTCCCTTGTATCAGCCTATGACATTCTACTGCAGGGTACAGGCGTTCCTTGGTAAATCACGGCGAGGTTTCGGTCCGAAATTCACCACGCGGGCTCATTACGGACTGGTGGATCACTGGTGGTGGATTTACTTTTATTTCTGCAGAGCGTGCCGGGTTTCCTCACGATGTTTTCCTTCACTTTCAGTAGCTCGGTAGCTAGTGAAAAATGTTTCAAAATGTGTGCTTAGGTAGAAACTCAGTGATACGGGTCCAGAATTTGAACTCGCGATCACACGAATCTGAGTCGAATGTAGATTCCCATAGGCTTTCACCGCTCTACATAAATGTGTGTACCAAAAAATATTAACCCAACCAAACCAAAGAAATATGTGGATAGGGCACTCTACCTGGTCAGCCGCTTCCTCACTCCAAAGGGGCCTCCGATGTCGCCACCACAGGTGCTGTTCTCTGATCCTTTTTATTGGCACTGGGATGGTTTTTGATAGCACAAATCGTATTTACAAGCGAAAGAACGTGATTTATATATTTTTATTTTGCGAGATGAGTTTGCGGCGCCTTGTCGTTTCGGTCATATGAGTGACGTTTTGTAGTCGACGGCGGAAGATAGCGCTAATTGTATCACAGGAATGGCCAACGATCATTTCTAAATGACAGAAGCTTTTCGTATTGGTGCTTTTACTTTATGGTACACTAATATGTAGTTTGTTTTTTATTTATCTTTCACATTCCACTTTTCTGTTTCACTTTTCAATATTCACTTTAACGGCTTTTTTCACTTCCACTTTCAAAATTTCACTTTTAAGAAACTAAACGCATACAGATGGTCCATATGTTATGTTTGGGTTGTTTAAGAAATCGCAATATTTATAAATTAATAATTGATTTTTTTCGATTAACATGGTCCGAGATTATTATGTTACCTGAGGGAAATTAGGGTGGAATGCTAACTTGTCAATTAAACTGTAAAACCATTACACTGAATCTCATCCGAAGTTGACGTTTAAAAACTGACACTTTATATTGAGGCCAGAGTTCCGCTATTGATATTAATTGATTGATTGGTGACACTTATAATGGTTGATTGATGAAGATGAAAGGTAAGTTTCAATATTTTTTAATCTTTCAATTTTTCAATAAAGTCTTCAGCTGTTTCGAAATTAAAACAAAAAATAATTTATTCTTGATTTACTAGTATTAAATCCTTGTATTGTGTTTTCATCGTGTTTTCATGTTAGATTAAATATCAGATACTTTTTTATACCTAGGGCGTTGGGCATATGAAGTCACTTCTAACGTGGCGACTCGCGATCCGACAATCAAAATAAATTGTATACCTAGGGTTGATTGAATCTATTCACACTGTGTTACGTAGTCTCATAGTCAAGCATCCAGCTGTTACGTGGTCGTCGTGACTACCACTCCGTATACCCGACGCAATAAACGCACCAATATGCATTACTGTGCACTTTCTACATATTTACACGGCCTAAACTATGTGATTGTACTTTACAGAAGATTATTGTAGGTTCTTTTTCCTATATAGTAGTTTAAGTGATCTGCCGAGTTGCAGTTTTCACTATTGTAATATTAATACAATATTTAATAATGATTGGCGCTAAAATGACAAAAAAACATTTAGTTTTCACGTGAGAATGACAGATTCCAAATTCAAATGTAATTTATTTATT
Source organism: Sesia apiformis (assembly GCA_914767545.1). Classification (NCBI taxonomy): domain Eukaryota; kingdom Metazoa; phylum Arthropoda; class Insecta; order Lepidoptera; family Sesiidae; genus Sesia; species Sesia apiformis. The sequence continues at coordinate 9,470,289 of OU611958.1, forward strand.
TATCTTTATTGTAACGATATTTATGGCCAGACCGGGTTATACGAGTATCAAGAGCGTGCATTTTATACAAACAGACAACCAGAGCTATTTCATTAACTGTTACTTACCTGTGCTGAACCTAACCGTAGATAGCATGGCGTCAGAGCGAACTACAGGCCGTCCTTAGTGTTGCTGTTCACATTTTCCAGCTAGTTAGAAACTATCTTTTTCGCTTCCTGCACGTAGATAACTTGGAGAAGTTTCTAAAAAAAACTCATAAGAATATACAGTGCTTTCGAAAAGTAACGAATATATTCATTATTTCTGAAATTGAGAGTTTTTCGAAAAAATCCTCTGACACGTCGATTTTGTTTTAAACAAAGACACTTTTTGACATACGACCTATATTTGTGACGTCATCGTTGTTCGAGATATGACGTCATCGACATTTTTTTTAAATGGCAACCCCCAATTTCGGCCACGCCATTTGAAAGAGCGTGTCATTCTACGTACACATCATCAAAAATTATGGTTACCTGACAGTAGCCTAAGCGACCGAGAATGTTTTTTTATTGCTGTCAGATAAAAACTTGAAATCGTACTTCGGTACATAGTCTTTTTGTTTTTTGAGTTATTTCTTCAGTTCTTATCTTTTGTTTGGCAAAAGCAGTGTGTTTGAAGTGTTTATTGAGTAGCGACTTTTGTCAATTTATAAAAAAAGGGTTAAATTAACTGAACGAGAACGAATTGAAATTCTTTGCATGATCGGATTTGGAGACAGGATGCGCACCCAAAAAGAAGTAGTTGAATTGGTCAATGAAACTCATCCTGATCGGCTTCCCATTAGCCAAAGCATGGTAAGCAATATTAAGTCTAAATACCGTAACTTTGGGCATGTTTGTGATCTTCCTAAATCTGGTCGACCTTCAAAATCAGAAGAAGATAAACTTAACGTTTTGTTGGCAATACAAGAAAATCATCACTCAACACTTAACCAATTGGCTTCTGATTTCAATATGGCAGCATCCACAGTTCACAAAATTATGAAAAAAGCAAAGTATCATCATTATAAGGTATGCCTTGTTCATGAGCTATCTGAAGACGACTTTGATCGGCGAAATCAATTCTGCGAGCAAATGCAAGAGCTATGCATTAATGTTAATAATTTCGTAAAAAACGTAATTTTTTCTGACGAGGCTTCGTTTGTTTTGAACGGCCATGTCAATAGGCAAAACTGCCGTTATTGGGCTACCGAGAATCCCCGATGAATGATGGAATATCACACTCAACGTCCTCAGAAAGTGAATGTGTGGTGCGGCTTAGTCGACGGAAGAATTCTGGGTCCCTATTTCTTTGACCTGAACCTTACTGGTGCAAGATATTTGGATTTTCTTCGAGACGACCTTATTCCTGAACTAATAACTTTATATCCAGATATAGAAGAACGTGATCTTCCGAGAAATGACATCAAGATGGTCTTTCTGGTGATCCATCTTTCAACAAGATGGTGCACCTCCCCATTATGCAGCACCTGTCCGTGCTTATTTAGATGAGGTGTTCCCGAATTGTTGGATAGGGAGAAGGGGGCCGATTGAGTGGCCAGCCAGATCGCCAGATTTGACACCCCTAGATTACTTCTTGTGGGGATACTTAAAAAGCAAAGTATACGTTACTAAACCAGAGAATTTAGAAGATTTATAAGCAAGAATTCGTCACGAGATACATCGTATACCTCCTGAAGTTATTGACAATGTCCAAAAAGAATTTATTAATCGTCTTGGCTACTGTCAGGCAGCCAACAGTGCACAATTTGAACATTTAATTTAGTTGTTGAAATTTAGTATTTTGAAATTTACAATCGGTTTTCTTCATTTTTTTGTCTAACCTACATACTCACACTAATGTAATCATACCATATTTTTTGACGATGTGTACGTAGAATGACACGCTCTTTCAAGTGCCGTGGCCGAAATTGGGGGTTGCCATTTAAAAAAAATGTCGATGACGTCATATCTCGAACAACGATGACGTCACAAATATGGGTCGTATGTCAAAAAGTGTCTTTGTTTAAAACAAAATCGACGTGTCAGAGGATTTTTTCGAAAAACTCTCAATTTCAGAAATAATGAATATATTCGTTACTTTTCGAAAGCACTGTATATAATTACAATACTAAAAAAGCTAAGTTCTTAGATACTGAGAGCAACTTGGGCATTTGTGTGCCTTTCATTCATTCGTTCCATAATAGGCCTACCCTTACCTGGAATTTCGGCCCTGCGCGCCTAGCGCGTCTGCTCGTTCGGATTAGCCGCTTCACATCAGAATGAGGTGACATAACCCGGCCGCGAACACAAGGCCTCTAACCTACGGCTATCTACTCACAATCTCCTAACAGTTACTATTCATCAATAAAGGTCTCTTTTAAATATTTGTTTTCTTTATTGTAGCGTTTAAAGTTTCCATAAAAAAAGCAAAGAGACATTGGCGTATACTGTCACAACCATCTACCAAAATTCAATACCACTGCAGGGCACTTGGTCAGTATGTACGCGAGCAGGTCTCTATAGGGTTGTCACATAGTCACGTAGCCGGTAGTCGTCTCCTGTCACGTGTCCTTTCTGGGTTTTCTAAGTTTACGTTAATTACGTTACGTAAGAAGTTTAGCGAATAGTTATTTAATAGAAAGCTTATGAAATGGTAAAAGAAACCCAAATGCGGATATTCATGCATTTTATTTACCATCCTGTATCCACATACACATACTTATGTCATGTCAATCAATGTCAATGTCTTATATCAATCAACCTAACATGTAACAATTGCTTATATTTCTTATGTCATGTCAATCAATGTCAATATCTTATATCAATCAACCTAACATGTAACAATTGCTTATATTTAGTGTTTATTTCTATAATTTAATATTTTACTAAGCAGAAAACAGTTTCAGGTTTACGGCCAAACACATTTTTCATTCAAACACCTTTCTGACCCTAGTTTCACACACATTCTATTTATTTCGCCTCCCAAGGTTTACATGCTGACCCTCATCTGTACAGACGGCAAGCTTATTTTGTAAAAACAAGTTAATACGTATATCGTGTACATTATAAGGATAGGAAAATAAGTAGGAAAATTGATGAATGTCAACAGTCTAAGATATAATTAAATACGAGTATAATAGAACATATAGAATAGAATTCCAAATAATTATTTTAGTATAAATTTAATAATAATTCAGTCTGAAACGGAATTCTGAATATTATTTGTGTATACGCAGACATTGATAGTTTGCAAATTGTTAACTATAGATCAATATTTGTCCAATAATAGAAGAACTCGACATCGTTGTATATACGACGGCTCGTTAGCGAAACTAGCTTTGTTTGGTTCTTTTGATAAACAATGTTATTATTTACCAAAAGCCTATGAAAACCTTCGTATACTTTGATTAATGCTTGTATATAACTTTTAGTATACGAGTATATCTAAAGACCTTATTGGTCATTCCCTAATTAAACAGTTAACTAACTGTGTTTTGGTATGGAGGAAAGCATACAATTCCCGTGTTCCTGAAACGGATTGTTTTGCTGGTACAATAGATTGTATATAAACCGCTCTCCATCAGATCGGCCACCTCACTCACTTATATTAGTAATACTTATATTATACTTATAGTCGGATAAGTTCGCGGCCTTTTTATAGAGAAAATAATAAAGACTTTTTTGTATTAGATAAATAAATATTTACTGAACGGAATATTGTCCTTTTAATTCGAATATCTTTCGCCATTTTTCTGGCAGAGTCATTATAGCATCGCTATAAAATTTTTGGGGTTTCTGAGCGAAATACTAATTTAAACGGTTTATACAGGATTCTCTTGAATGTTTTTTTACTCCATTTAGAGAATTTTGTAAAGAGCGGAATATATGATAATCCGAAGGTGCTATGTCTGGACTGTATGGACTATGCATTAAAACTTTCCAGCCAAGGTCCATCAATTATTGTTTAATCATCAAAAATATATGCGGTCGAGCATCGTCGTAATGGAAAACCTTTTCTATTCATTAATTCTGGGCGTTTTTCTTCCAGTGCTTGTTTCAATTTTACTAATTGCTAACAGTAGATATCAGAATTAATCGTTTGGCCATGTAGTAAAAACTCGTAATACACAATGCCTTTCTAGTCCCACCATACAGATAACATTTACTTTGTTCGGAGTGAGGTCGGGCTTTGGGACTATTTGTGATGGCTCACCTCGCTTAGACCAAGATCGTTTTCGAACATTGCTAGGTGATCCACTGCTCATCGTCTGTTACTAATCTCTTCAGAAATGGATCGATTTGATGGATGGATTCAGAATGTCGTTTTAGCAATTCTTGCATATGGAAATTCTATTCACCAAGTCATTTAAATCATGCGGCACCCAAACAAAATTCTTGTTTACAATTTACAAAATTCCGTTCATGCAGGTGATCCAAAACTGTTGAGTGGTGAATGTTAAGCTCCTCCGCAATTCGATGACTGCTTATGTGTCGATCCGCTTCAATTTTATCAATGATAACATCAACATTTACCTTAATAGGACAACCACAGCGAGCAACATCATTTACATCAAAATTACCAGAACTGCATCGACTGAACCATTTTTTGCAGTAGTTTTAGATACAGCATCTTCTCCGTAAACACCACAAATCTCTTTTCGAGCACTAGAAGCATACATATCCTTGTCAAAAAAAATTCGACTATATTTCTTTTTATTAACTTCCATTTTAAAATTGTTAAAAAATATGAAAACATTAAACTTTTAACTTGTAATTTAAATTTTACCGCCATTACAAAAAGTCAGCTATCAAACGGTATATCACTTTCCAGCCAGTGATCAGTGTTGTCAGAAATATAGCACGCTAAATTCATACGTTCAAAAAGACCGCAAACTTTTCCGATTACCTTTTATAATACTCCATACTCGTACAACACAAAACGAAAAATACGACATTTTCTAGTGGCGTTGCCAGTCAGTTGAAAATACGAGTATAAAAGGAAACGTATTATTCACTCTGTGCATTTTAATCGTTCTAAAGCGTGGAGGACTATAGAATCAATATATTTCATAGGCTATATTCTAGATATCTGGATTGTATGCTAATGCTAATAGAACATAATAAAGCGCTTATTTATGTTCCGTCTGTATACTCAGGCCAATATCAATATCAACTTGCTAAAGGCTGCTAAACTTATAGCAAACAATATTTTATGAATTGAGAAATAATCCAAATATAAACAGATTATCTTCTGTTATACTTACATTGAATATTAATAGAGTTATCTATAGAGTAGGCTAATTGAAACAATTACGCATAAATTTATATTACTTGAGTAGAATATTTATCCAAAAATTAATCGATCTTAAACGGATTATACGGACTAAAAATAGAAAGCCCAGTTCAGTAAAACTTAAAACATAATGAGACCTACAACAAACACAACATATCCCGAGCAACGTTTCAGACACTTTCTGGTGAAATTTTCATCAAAATAGTATTCAGTAACACACAACGGCATCCAAACAAAGAAACACGCCTTGTACAATAAAAACATATGCAAATATGGTGCATTCTAGACCGGCCGCGTTTTGCTTTATTTTTTTTTAAATTTATTTATTCATTGTACCTATTGCAAAATTGTATTCGAATGTCCATATAAATGTCATCATAGTGTAACAAATGACCATTAATTATTAAAAAATAGGTCAAATATTTAGTCAATCTATTTATATATCTTCAAGAGAATAAAAACAACCTGCTAATGTAAAGATTTTTTATTTCATTGGAACCCTAAAAAGGTTACTTATAATATAAGGTTATATAAGGTTAAGGAAGCTTCTATTATTTAAATGCACTGTTTTTCTGTTAGTACTTTATGCTTTGAAAACATAAATTTTGTTGTTTATATTCAGGTGGTGGCAGAGCCCAGCTCCGCGAGACCGATACTTGTGACTCCAATGAGCTGAAAAAGTGCGTTGAGTTACCTGTGCGTACACCCGTCGGTCTCCCCAGGAACAAGGAGGAATTGGACGCGCACTGCCAGTGAGTACTTACTTGTATACGTTATATATATAAATACTCATAAGTTTTGGGTATCGAAATATCAAGCCTACAACGCCCCACTGTAGCCAACTGGGCAATAATCCACTACGTGAGCCCTGTGCGGATTGGTGGATACACACACACTCCAGACTTTTTTTTATTTCTCGAGTATGCTGGTTTCCTCACAATGTTTCACCGCCGAGGTAGTGATATTTTTTTTTAAATCCATACATAAGTAGAAATTCATGGATACGGGCCGGGTATTTGAACTCATGATCAGACGAATGTGAGTTGAATATAAACACCTCTAGGCTATTAATGCTCCCGTAAGTTACACCACTCCCCTGGGTTACCACCGCTCACTTATATTATCATTCTAATTAAAATATTTTTTTTATAGAGAAGAGGGCGGACGAGCAAGCGGTCTCACGTGATGGTAAGTGTTACCGCCGCCCGTGGACACCTGCAACACCAGGGGGTATGCGGGCGCGCCGCCGACCTTGCGAGCCACTACACGATTTACTTAAATTACGGAATATGTAAGAACTAAATTACAGTCCTAGGCTACCTGTAAATTGCCTCACTTCAGAGGATCCAAAATCTTTTAAATTGTAAGTAAAACTAGAATTATTTCTAAAGATAAATTAATGATAATATCAACGTAATTAACTGATAGCGTGGTATCACATTGATATGTGCTCAAAATAGAATCGTTTAAATAAACGCTGTTCAGATAAATTCGTAAAGTCGTATGTGAAAAAAACTATTAAAAAATTGGCAACCATAAGTAAGCACTCAGTATCCGTATCACGTATGTCTTGTGTGTACATGTTAGCAAGCACTCAGTATCCGTATCACGTATGTGTTGTGTGTATATGTTAGTAAACACTCAGTATCCGTATCACATACCTATGTGTTGTGTGTACATGTTAGTAAGCACTCAGTATCCGTATCACATATGTGTTGTGTCTACATGTTAGTAAGCACTCAGTATCCGTATCACGTATGTGTTGTGTGTACATGTTAGTTCTTAAAGCATTTCCTAAATGAATTATGAAAGTAAAGAAGTTCCTAATGAACCTAAATCAACCATGTCTGAAATGAAAACCAAATAAATAAGTAAAACAAAGACAAAGGAAACTTCAACTCTCCTAAAAGAAAACAGATACCGCTTTCGTAGACTTTACAAATTAACATTTGTTTTTTTCTAAAAACAATACTTAAACTCTTCACTTTCGTTGAAGTCAGTTTATTAAAATCACAAGGGGTTGATGTTCAACATAATGTTTTATAAGAAAACTGAGTTTCTTGAATTATTGGGTTTCTCAAATACGCGATTGAAATACAGGCTAACTGTTATAAGCTAGCTATAGCTAGCTTATTGTATAAGCAACTTTAATAGAAATGTCCACTGATAATTCGCATGGAAATTAATCATAATTAGGGTCCTCATTTAACTGAATAAGTAAAAGAAGACTATTGTAAAATATAATCGTTACGGTAGATCTCACATCCTCACGCTGTCATCTTTACAGAAGATTACGGTAAAATGTACTGAATTTCCCACTTTATCCTATTTCTCTAATTACGTACGTGTTTCGATAGTGAGTGAGATGTGCAATACAAAAAGATGTGAAATCCCAAAGGAAACATTTCTGTAAAATGTTGTGACTATATGGCCGACAAAAGTGATGAGTTCTGAAAGTCGCCAAGACTTGTTTAATGGAATTAATGAAATTTTATTTCTTATGGCTTGGCCATTTCTCATATAGGATCCGTTTGGTTACCAATGGTAGAGATGCATGAATGAAAATGGCCAAGAAGTAAAATTCCATTAAACAAGTCTTGGCGACTTTTAGATCATATCACTTTTGTCCACATCATCCTATCCCTCCCAATTTCCACAATCTTTTCTCCATATTTACTCCTAAATCTCTAAAGGTAGGCACTGCATCCGTGCCGACATTTGTCATTCTGGACTGGTGTTGGTATGTATCGCGGATGTCTATGGGCGACAGTATTCACTTACCACCAGGCCTGTCTGTGCGTCTGCCACCTTTTTTCTATATAAAAAAGTGGAAAATAGGTTGACATTTTCCTTTTTAGGATGTCATATGTCGTGAATTCCAGACTGCATGCTTGACTTAGTGAATTTAATCTACTACGAGTGGTCGTAAACAGGACTATTAACGTATTTGGAATGTTCCTCCACCAAACTACATGCAGAAAGGAACGTGGCGGCATTACATTTAACGATTACGGGTCGGTATTACGTTTTGAGATTTAAACGACAAATATCAATAAAAATATTTGCTGTCAACCACAAAGTTTATAACGAATATCTCATCGAACTATTGTAAATCAATTCTTTTAAATATTGTATGTTGCTATAGTCAGTAGCATAGCTGATTTTAGCAATGGCTATTTGTAATTGAGCTCCCGAAACCAAATCAATGATAGATCTAAAATAAGTAATTAAAAAAGGTAGTAATATACTTGAGGTTAAAAACATATTCCAGTTTTCTACATTTTTATTCATTACAATTCCATTTATCCCTCCAGTCTTATAAGAGACGAATACTTCTTTGGTCTTATGATTTGTTTCTTCGCTTTATCTATCAAAGGTCCAAACGTTCAAAGATGTTTGAAACGTTTTCTTAGACATTAAACTTTCTTCAACTCCATATGGACGATACGAAGTTGCAAAACTGTTGCCCAAGTTCAGAAAAGTTTTCATCTATTCATCATTTACAGTATTAATGTTTCAGTTTATTTTGAGCTAAGTGTTTGAAAGTATAAACCGGACGATGTTTTCGGTCATACTCCATTAACACTAAACTGCTGCGAGTACATACATGTACATACACGTGTATACAATGTGTCACAGGGTCACTGTAATAATGCAAAAGTTGAAAATAAGTTTGTACAGTACTGAGAATAGAATTGATTCTAACATTCCATTTTGTAAATTATTGTAAATCTCTAGTAGGTATATCTCTAGTAGGTATTATACCACTGTCAAATAAGTTTCGGGATTTTTGCAATAAAACAAAAAATATTGCTTTAATCGTCTATATTTATTTTGTCGCCCTCGAAATAGGCTCCATTTGACGCAATACACTTTCGACAGCGAATAATCCATTCGTAGAAACCCTTCTTATAGGCACTTTCCGGTTTGGCCTTTAGTTCTTTTAGCGAATTTTATTTTATTACGTCAATGAACTCAAAACGTCTGCCACGAAGTAGTAATTTGAGTCTGGGGAATAAGAAAAAGTCACACGGGGTCTGGCGAATATGGTGCTTGGTCCATGATATTCGTTGAATTTTTGCCTAAAAAATTCCGTACGATGATTGAGATGTGAGACGACGTATTATCGTGGTGCAGTATCCAAGAATTGTTGTTCCACAAATCTGGTCTATTCCGACGAATATTCTCTCGTAATCGCCTCATGTCGCCCAGATAATAATGTTTATTGACTGTTTGACACTTCGGAAGGAATTCTGATTCGACAACACCATGACAATCAAAGAAAACGGTCAACATTGCTTTGATTTTTGAGTGTCTTTGACGTGATTTTTTCGGTTTCGGTTCGCTATCGAAGCGCCATTCCAAAGCTTGTTGGCTGGTTTGCATATCAAACTCATAAACCCACGTTTCGTCATCAGTTATTGTGCGTTTCATGAATGTGGGATCCACATTGGCTCGTTCAAGCATGTCTGTAGCAACCTGTATCTTTCTGAAGAAAATTCAATTCCTTCGGATCAAGCCGTGACGTTACGCGTTTCATAATTAAAACATCAACCAAAATGGCGCGAACGGATCGTGACACATGTCAACTTTCTGAGCTATCTCTCTTAAGTTAGCGCGACGATTTACCATCACCATGTTCTTCACCTTGTTGATATTTTTTTCAGTCGAAGACGTTGAAGGTCGATCAGAACGAGCCAAGTCTTGAACCATTTCTCGGCCTTATTTTAATGCTTTGTACCACTCATATGCTCTTGTTTTTGATAAAGTTGACTCACTGTAGGCCTTCTCTAAAATTTTCAATAATTCCGCACAAGAAATATTGTTGGCAACACAAAATTGTTCGATATTTTTATCCATTGTAAAATTCGCAAAGTACACTCGAGGTCGTCTAGCAAATATGAAAATTTTCAAACAACTATTTGACAGATCGCACCAAAACTTTAGAAGAAAGTTAGCTACAATATTGCCAATCTAACAACAATATATACGCAGGCATTTTATGCGGGTATTCTTTTTCAAAATTCCCGATACTTATTTGACAGTATGTATATTCTATGTTCAGTTGCATTTTTCGCACGTCGTCAGCACAGCGCTTTTTAAGCGTTCGGTCATTGCCGTGTACTGAGTATTGAGCACTAAGAACCTTTTAGATTAAACAACAAAACTTTATATGTTTATAACTTTTGATTTATATCGGGGGAGTTCGAATGAAAGAGTGTTTCCTTCTGCTGGTTTTCCTTTTATTCTATGTGTAACTTCTAAAGCAAATTCTCCATAACTTCTTATAACTCACGTACCATAGATTACAATAGACTTTCATACCAAAGACAATACTTCTCTTTTATGCTAAAATAGGCTTGGATACCAATATCCTAAAATATAACATATTTAACACTTTACTCCCATAAATAATTTTATTTTTCGCTGTAGCGGTTTGATATATTTTCAATTAGTAGTCGTATTTCATAAAAACGAGGCATAATAATTACGTAGTAATTCGATAACGCATTTGTCCAGGGCATACCACACGGGCATGTCGTGCATGGACGCGTGGATCAAGCGGTGCCTGCCAACAGATGGGCAGAAGCTGATTCAGCAGCAGATCGGCGGCGCGCGCGCCATCATGCGCCTGTTGTGCTCTAACGAAACTGCTGTTAGACGAGGTAATATGATTTGTACGCTTTTAGTTGACAGACTTGTATATGTAACCTGCTTGTTGCAACATCACATCACAAGAGGTCGACTTACTTTATTTGCTTTACTTTCTATCAGTCATCATTATGTATTGTATTGTGATATTATCATATTAGGTATATATTTTATACATCGTTATCATTGTATTGTTTTATTAGAATTATTTTATGTTAGTTTGTAGCATAGCCTACGTCTTGCTGTGTGTTGGTTGCGTGAAAGAGATCGCTCTTAGCGATAAGGCCGCCTATTGCTTCTGTATAATTTATTTATTTATTTAAGACATTTATATATTTTCTATACGGTACATAATGTGTTATGTAACGTATAAATGTAATAAACTAGCTGAAACAAGAATGCAGTTCATTCAATAATAATTTATGCAACTTAGTTAAACAGGAATGAATTTTCATTAATTAATTCATTCTGCGTTTGCATCAATTCATTATACTGCATATACGAGTAGACCACTCTAAATTCCGCTCAATCAAATAATTTTACATAGAACCATCGCTAGCTTGTGTCGTTTAAGTCAGTTTTGGAACTTAAACCTTGGTTTAAATATATTCAGAAAAGTTCACATTTTTTTGGATGAATGGAATTCGTATTAAATTAAAACTATGAACGGATTTATTGAAGTTATATAGGATTCATAATAAGAAATATTACACGTAGCGCAAATGCTAACCGGTCTGAAATCCGTCTCTTAGTTTTGTCTTAACCGAACCGGTCTTAGTTCGTATTTGTGAGAAATGTACGAAGTAACCAATATAAAAGCACTTTTTGAATTATGTTGTACAGAGGCGAACTTAATTATTTAAAGCCTTCTTTACCAGTCAATGACTTAGTCGAACAAATTAATCCCATAATATTATATATATCTCAAATTTGGACAGACACATTTAAGTGCTTAAGAGCTCTAATGCGTAGACTGTGTGAACAAAATTATAACTTAAGCATCCGCTCGTTTGAGTCGAAGACGGGACTCAAACGAAGGACCCAACGGACTCAATAGATCCTATCTCCTTTTTTATTTAGAAATAAATGAAAAGACCGCTTCCTTCTCTTTATTTGTATATCTTTGCAGAATTTTTTACATCGCGATCTTACTAAAAACCTGTTATAATCTCCTCTTTTAACATAAATATTCACTTTTATATTATGAAAACCTCTACACAGATTTTATCTAATAAAAGCGTTAAAACCCGTTTTCCAATTATGTTTATCTAATGAAAACAGTAAAAATGACTATATATCCCGAGAAGGACGATGAAAATCCTTCTCATGTGGTGTGTGGTGGAAATTACTCGTAGCATTCCGGAATTTAAAAAAGCAATTTATATTAAATTTTATTTCAAAGAGTTATACCTAAATATTGATTGGGATCCCTTGTCCATTCGTTTTTATAGGCACTTCAATCAATATGCAGTACAAATATTTTACTTAAGTTTCCCTTGCAATCACATGAAGGCTTCGGACCGTGCGAGTACCTATACCTAATCTAGCCATAAATATTGATACAAAGAAAACATTGATATTTCCTTTATATTATCATTTTATTATTGCTAGAGCCAGTAAAGGTAGAAATAAATTTTGTTTTAATTTAGCCTTGTTTTGAACAAAATAATACACCTTAAAAAATCAACGGCAACTGATTATTTTGCTAAATTATAACTTTTTGCACTTTCTTCTCTTCTATTTATTCAGATGTATTTTTCTTTATCATGTTGTTTTTCTTTATTATTATAATAATGTTTAGGCATTTTATATATACTTAAATACATATTTATGGAGATTTAAAATTTCTTTTTCTTATTATATTGCTTCAACAATATTTTTAACATGTCTGTAATCTTCCTTAAAAAATAAATTAAGATAAATAAAGACATAACAATATGTATGCAACATACATATTCGTATTGAGTTAGTTCTCTCCAATCACTGTCAAAAGAACATATTTTGGCACCCGAACACAGCTGTTTACATGATAAAGATTGGTAGACGACCGCACTCGCACGAGTTGTTTCGAGACCTCGAAAGGTTACCGAAATTGCTCAATGAAATGACACGACAATCCGTTTTTTTATGCTTTATTTCGATCTAGATATATCGGTCAATAAATAAATACATTATATTTCATATTATGCATATATTTGTTAAAAAAGAAAAACACCTAATTCACACTTATTACTGTTTAATATGTTTCTAATAATAATGTTTCTCGTATAAACCTTTTTGTAACAAGAGGTAGTAGGTGCTGTCGTTTACAAAAACTTGACTTGCTTAAACATATACTTCAGGTGCTGAAACTTTGTTAAATACTTTATAGGTGTCGTACTTTATAGGTATATGTAATTTAGGTTCCACATTTGTAAAGCTTATTCAACGTAACCTCTAACATACAATATATAAATTACAAAGTTTTAACCTATTTTGTTACTGCTTCTTAATACCTATACAATCCTATCACATAAGCAAATTACAGCCTCTACCTAAGCTATATTATGTTAGCTGTAAGTTGTTATGCTATGGAGGTGAACCCACTCCCCAAAGGAATACTTGTACGTTTGACAACCAGACAACTCTGGAATCCTAAATATACAGAATTCTCTTTTACCCTTTTCGCTGTCTACAAACCTTTTTTGGAATTTCTAAAGAAATTCGGGTACGGTTAATACCCCGCCAAAGACACGTAAAATTGAAAGACGCAAAAGGTTGAAATCGACGAAATACCTATGTTACCAATCATTCATTACAAAGACCGATCAATATGCATGTTTTTGTTATTGGTACTAGAAAAGTCACAAGTTCTAAACTGCATGAATTAATTAACGACAAACGTTACTTTATAAATAGGTTAGAACTTCTTTAAAATAGATTATACAATTAGAGAGTGTCTTTTTTTGTTTAGAAGATGTCATACTATACCATACCCTTCGCCTCTATCTCCCCACAGCTGGATATAGGCCTCTCCCAAGACACGCCACCACATACGCTCTACGTGTTTACGCTCTTCTCATCCATAACACGTTGCTCTTCTCGGTACGCGGTCTCCATTCAAGCACTCCTCTACTATATCGGTTGTCTGCCCTGCGGCAGTTGTGGCTTGCCTATTTTCATTTTAGCTTACAAATTCTGTAAACAATGTCGAGAGTCGTCATAAATCATATCAAATGTAATTGATAATTTTACGGTAATCGATCACGGGAATATACACATTAATTAACATTGACTACATAGACATTGATTGGATTGATTTGATAGCGGAGACCTATGCACAGACGCCATGTAAAAAAATCATTAAATAGCGTAGTCATCTAAAATTCACGTCTTGGCGATTTATAAAGTATTCAGTCAGATGTTGGCAGACTTTGTAGCTAATTAGCTTTTTTCATCACGAGCTTTGTAAATTTGATGTATAGACGTTTACTCGGCCTTTTAAATAGCTAGTCATGTATGCAACCAGCCCTTTCGGAATTCACTGCAGGACATGGCCCTCCCCATGCACATTATCTTGTGTACAAGGGATATATGCCCTTAAAACGCCACGCGCTGGCCAAACGGGTTGGCGAGTCCACTCGTTCAGAGGTGGTGTAGTTTCTCAGCGCTTGTGGTAGCGGCTTTCTTATCCCTTGGTCGCCCTTTACGACACCCACAGGAAGAGATGGGGTGGTAAAGATGAAAAGTGGTAAAGGTGGTAAAGATGGGAAGAGATGAGCAATGCTATATAGTCGAATAACTGCTTTTAAAATAAACTATAAAGTATAAATGTTTAATTTAAACTTCTATTTTCTAAACCAATTGGAAAATAGCAACTAGTAAAGCAATTACTCCGCGTTTCGCTGTGTACACTTGCAGTTATTTACTTTTATATGCATAAAACATTATATTACAGTGTTAATAATAACATTTATTCAGCATTCTGCAACTATCATATAAAAGCAAAGTAAAACTCATTTAAATTACTAATATCTTTTAAATAACGTTTATGCAACGATGTATTGAATAAAAACTGTTTATATTGTCTATATTTTACTAGCAGCATTGCAAAATACAGCCTTTAAACTTTTGGAGCAATAGGTAAACCATTTCTTAGATTTCTAATATAAGTATTCAGTGAGCTAATATGCGTGTCAAGACAATGTAAAGACGTGTACAATGTAAAGCTGAAATAGAGCTTTATAACAACTATTTTTAAACAATTTACAGCAGCGCCATATTTTATATTTTTCTATTGTAGAAATGAAATAGCAACTAAAACACAAGAATGAAATACACATTCTCTTAGAATTTTCAAAAATAAACTTGCTGTCTGTTAATCCAATAGCTTATTATAAACCATTACTGACCTTTTTTACTGTATTATTGTACTGTATTTTACTAGTATTATTTAATTTATTTAAAAAGTACTAATATTAGTGGCGCATGAAATATTTACGTTAAAAATAGGCATATGTTATTAGTAAAATAACCTCCGCATATGAATTATGCTTCTCTTATCACTTTTTTTTTTATAGATTAGTGGGCGGACGAGCAAGCGGTCCCACGTGATAGTAAGTGTTACCGCCGCCCATGGACACCTGCAACACCAGGGGGTATGCGGGCGCCCCGCCGACCTTGCAAAATCCTATTCACAGCTCTCTTGAAGAACCCCATATCGTAGCTCAATGGAAAGACCTCTTGAGGCAGTTCGTTCCACAGCCTACGGGTTCGCGGTATAAAATAATTTTTGGACCGAACAGTGCGCGACACCTCCGTATCGAGGAAATGCGGATGGACCGCACTTCTGTGACGGGAGGTGCGGTTGTAGAAACCCGAGGTGGGAATTATATTAAACAATTCTTCAGAGCATTCCCCATTGTACAGGCGGTAGAACACACAGAGAGACGCAACGTCTCTCCGAATGCTGAGGGATTTAGATATAGATATAGATCCAAACGGAAAATAATATACATTTCATAGCCATTGTCGGATAAATATTGAGTTTATTATTGTATTTATTTGTAAGATCCATTTTAAAATTTATTTCGACATTTATTACTTTAATTACTTTCAGAAATGCAGTATTAATACCGGTTAGATGTTTATTCGACCGTGTTATATGACAAGAAAAAACTCTTTTACATCTACTTTAAAGCTACTACTCAGCAAAAATGCCATATAGCAGCTGTATAGACGTTTGTAGCTGTTATATGATTAATTACTGGAGTATTGCGCTGTATAAAAACGCTGTCCTAGCTTTTATTTCACCACTTTTTGCTACTTGGTGACGTTATAGGCTACTTGGGACGTTCATATTCCTATCGTACCGTTATCGTAACGTGACAGTTGGCCGGAACGTCATCTGTCCGGGTGTATTACGTGTCATTCTAGTTATGAAATTTTGTAGCATGACTTGCGCGTTTCTATGGAGATAATCTACTGTTATATGTTTACTATAACCGGATCTCGTTAAATTATATTAAATGCAAAGTAATAAGCGCTTCATTAATGTCTCTAATTACTGATTCTGCATGTAAATGAAGATACGAAATTACTAATTACGTGCATAGATAGAAATACGAAAGTAATAGCACCTAACATATGTCATCTTTTCTTAATCTGCTCTAATTAACTTTTGTTCTAAATTAATTACTGTAGTGACACTATGTGATAGAATTAATACTAGTGATGAGCACACTCAGCTTAAATAGGGTGATTCTTTAGCTCCATATAAGACCATAGAAGAAAATGCAATTATTAATTATCTTTGAAGAAAGAAATATTATTTGCTTAGTGAGTTCAGAAAATTTCGATCAGACTTTTCTTCTCTAAGTACCTATTAGTAGAGATATTCAATTTAGATTAGCCGCGTGGTGTGGTGCCGGCTTTAGAATAGCACTACGCCATCTTCTCCCATTAATGTCGTAAAAGGCGACTACGGGATAACAAACCCACTGCCACAAGCCCTGATGAACTACTCCAACTCTAAAGAGCGGACACGTTAACCCGTCTGGTCAGCGTGGCTTTCATCAATCCCTCATGCACAAGACAATGTGTATGAGGAGACCCATGACCATCAGTAGATTATAAAAAGGCTGGTTACGGTTTCATTATACTGATATTTAATTATTGTACAGAATTCCTGCGAGAGCCAACGTGCTGGGCGCGAGTTTCTCCGGACTGGTCACGCTGCGTTGTAGAGCTACAAGGAGCGGTCAGAGATATAACTGAGCGCGCTCAACTCCTCACATACTTCAATAGGAACGCTGAGTTGTGCTGGTGAGTTAGCGTTTAATTAGAAGCTTCTCACTTGAGGGGCCTTAAAGCTAAGGCGACACTGTCCATTATGGATCAAAATGAAACTATGAACGCCATATTATAGATATTTTTAAAACTAATATTGCTGTTGTTTGAGATGACTTTCAAAGTAGGCACTGTACCATAGAAAACAACGTTTGAAAATCAGATTTAGATTTAAAAATGACACTGTTCCATGTACCTTTAATTTCAATATTTCCAAGGACCAATCAGCGGACACCATGCCGACGTTGGCAATATGGAGACCATACTTTAATATCAAAATGGCGGCAGAGATAAGGTGCAAACGTAACACTGTCCAATGCAATGTCAATAATGAGAAACAGAAACGCCACTGTCCACACAATTATTGGCAAATATCTCTTAATTTTGCTAAACTTACGAGATCTGGTGATTTATTTGTGTTCATAAAATATATTTTTATATTTTGACCAAAAAAAATAGAGCCTGACGATATCTAATTTGAAACACACCATAAATGATTTTCCATCAGTTTGCTTGGCTCAGGAGTATGGAGAGTGTCGCCTTTGCTTTTAGACCCCTCACTTGTTTATTTAATAACTTCTTCCTGAATGTACCTACGGAAAAACTACACACACGAGACGGAACAGATGGTAAATCTACTTAAATGTTCCTTATTTTTCTCTGTATTCATAAATATGAACAAAGGGCTCTCGTGTCTGATTAGTTACTTATCTTTCGTATATTTTTTCTATATACTATTGGTATACCATTTCTATATGAAGGGCACATGACTTCGGTCAAAGACGAAACAATTTAGAGCCAATGTGGCGTTAAACAAATGTCTTGAATTTTCATGATAAATGCCACTTCAATCTTCAACATGGCCGGACACGAACCGAATATGTACGTTTCGATGAAATTTGCAAGCTACTAGTCGTATAATACCGAAGAACGTAACAAAGCATCAACTCCCTGTCTTTTTTCGCCTTTTATTGCAAACTTTTAATGAATGATGTGCTCTCTAGATTTTTAATATCTGACTTACCGGCGCAACTTTCGTAAGGTTGCTATAATTATTTCGTAAACTATAATTTATAAGCAAATAATAATTAATTTTAAAAGTAATTTATAATCGAATATTATACCATATCATACCATCAGCCTGTCTCGTCTCGAGGTTCGTCATTCATTAACTTTAAATAGAGATCTAATAACGCGGCTAAATTCAAAGAAATAATCAAGATCATATTAGACTAATTTTCACAAAAATATTCAACAAATGCAATATTTGCTATAACCTGTAGAATATGTGTCACTGAAATGAGGAAATAACACAAAAGCTGAAAATAGATTGTTCCATTCTACCAGTTTTAACAATAGGATTTATTTAATAACTTATTATACATTTCTAGCATATCTTTTACTCTGCACGTAGAGTAACGCAAACAAAACGCAATGTATTTGTTACGCAAAACAAATATTTTCATTGCAACTACCGGATGGGGCGCCGCGCACCGCGCACCGCGCATATGCATATGTCGGTCACCCGGTCACTACCCTGTACAGTACTACCCTGTACTGAGTAATGAGTGCTAGGAACGTTTTAAACAGAACAATAAATCTTTACATGTTTTTAACTTTTGATTTTCTTTAAAATGTTTTTATTTATCGCTAGAACAGCCTTTCCACTTTAGAACAGCATGTCGGTGACACGTTGTATATGTGACGTTAGCTGAGCAAAGGGATCTTAATGTGGGACTTGGTTAAGATTTTATAATCTTCCAAGACTTTGTTTAAATGGAAACAATCATGCTGAAACATCTTATTTTAAAAACAATGTAATAAAATATCGTATTTGTTCAGTTTTGGGAAAATAGTATCCTTTTCTCAGATAGTGTCACAATAATTATTTTGTATTTAATTTAATTAAGCCAGTAAAGGAAGCTATTTTTTTGGTGCTTTCAGTGCACGAGACGCGTTTATGTCATGTGTGGTACACGCTGGACGAACATGCTCAAACTCAGCGAGCACGTTGCTCCGACGTATGGCGTGGTTGCTAGCTCAAGACGTGGCGGCTTGCAGTCAACCTCGGGCATATTGTTCCGCGCCTCCTCCGCCCTTCACTACGCCGCTGCTCACAGCACTATCAACAGTAATACTCTACCCTCCACGCCTGTAAAAGGGAATAATTGTGGGAGATAAAACCCTTTGCTACGCAAACATTTTATCGAGCCAGTAATTACTAGCTGGCCCGTAATTAATGTATGAGCCGCGCTGACATCTGTGATTGCAAAGCATGAGATTTGTATTGTCAGCTACACATATAAGAAGTCTGTGTAATAAAGAGTTGATTGTTGTAAATATTCTTCTCATAGATTATTAAAATGAATATTAAGTGAGTAGAGATTGAAGTTATTTTAAATATCAACATTAATTCCCGCGTATATGAATATTTATAAATGAAATTTCTCTTATATGTTTCAAAATGTACCTATATTAATTTATTTGAAATAATAGCAGTAACACTATAAATGTAAATAAATTTATGTGAATAAACTTATTTATTTATGATCGATGACCCTATAACAGTAAACAGAAAATGAAATTCTGTTCGACACCATGAGTTCTCGATTATGAATGCTCGATAGTTGCTCGAAAAAACTTGAAAATACTGGAATAATAAACTTTCATTACGTCAGGTATTCAATACCTGTAAGTTGACAGATATTTTTTGAGTAAGTAAATAAACGTGTCGCGAGTAAAAATTATACTCAGTATGAATGTTTGTATAGAATTGAAAAGTAAATGGTTTTGTACGTATTTGTAGCGGCCTCGATAGGGTATTTTTCTTATAACACAGTAACGAATAAACTTTACTGAAGGAAAATTTAACAAGTCCACCTGGCTAACACATAATTATAACGGTCTCGATATGTATTTATATTAATCTGAATTTTAAAGTGGTATAATAAATTTAATAATTTAAAGTGGGTACCTACTGATCTAACGTTTATACGAAGTATTATTTCATATTCTATGTTTATTTTTCATAATCTTTTTATAATTTATAGTAATATATTACCATAATATTACACAGCACAGAAAAATATAATTCTTGGGAATATTTTAGGATAAAAAATTCTTTCTACATTTGTAATTTAAAACTCCAAAACGATACAGTCGAACTTACACTCATTTATTTGAATATACTCGTTATTTTCTATATTTTGAAATGACGAATTATAAATGACGATTGAATAATTTATTGCTTGAAATATGAAACTAGAAATTCAATTACTATGTTTATTTAGTGGGTAATTTATATTTCAATTAGCTTTTTGTCTGGGCTCGGCCCGCGTAGATATTGTTTTAAAAGTAATGGACTCCCCTGGAAAAAAAATCGGGATAAAAAGTGTATAAAGTATAAAAGTGGGATAAAGGTTATTCTTTTGTTATTTTACGTTCTATATGTATATACCATACATATTTACAAATTTTACAAACTGACGCAATTAATCCGTTAGCGTGGATTTAATTGTGTTTGTCGCGTGGTATTTGGGACAAAAACTATTTATTTGTATTATATTATGTCCCTTCCGAAGCAAAGTGAATAAACAACATATTCAGGTGAATGGTAAACCGATAAATATATTGATGATTTAAGTGATTCCATACAAAATTATAAAACTCATGTTTAATTGGTATTGGGGAATGTTTATGCTAAGTTTGAAGTTAATATGACCATCAATTTATTTTAATCAAATTTTTACACCCTGTTTCCATATAAATTTTGACATTTGGGGATTAAATTTCGAGAAGTCTTTATTTCGCCCAAAAAATGTTGAATAGTTCAATGAAAAATTTTATTTTTCATGTTTCTAGCTGCAAGAGCATCAGCTTTGATGAGTTCGTAAGTCAATCAGTCAGTCGGGACATTTCTCTTTATGTCTATAAAAAGATATTTGTAGTCGTCTAATACCGGCTACCTTAACAATCTGGTCTCGAATTTATAGTCATTGCAAAACAGACTATAAGAAAATACTGTATCCTTTTGAAATCAATTTAATATTCAGACTGTATTAGTAATACTTATTCGTGTTAATACACAGATTCCTCTTTAGTAGAACCAGTTAATAAATAATTTCGATTGTAAATAGGCGTAGAGAACGATCCAATAGCCGCCGGGGCGTGTCCCACTGTAGTCAAGTTAGTCCACTCTCACAGAAGATTGCCAAAGCCCGTTCGTTACGCTCTCCTTCCTTCTCATTCCATGCCAACGTATCCCCGCTGGTTTCTCTATTATTTCTTATTGTTTATTTCTTATTCTACTGGCTCTATTCTTATTCCATTTATTGCTTGCTGGGCGTTTTATTATGTATTCAATTCAATTGCATATAATCTTACCCCGTTCCGTCATCTGGTGGGATGGGGCAATGAGTGTAGAACTGGATAATGATACACCATATTCTCCATCTTTTCTAGTTCTTATTCCTATCCTAATCCTTCAAAGGTATGCACCGAATTTATCCTGCGTACCAACATGCGTCATATTTGACTGATGTTGGTATATAATGAAATTACAGTCTAATTACAATTTTTCAAGTCTCTAAATCATATAACAAAAATACCAATACATGTGTCTAATGACTTTAAATGAAATGTTTGTACGCTAAATTTCATATCAACAACTTTATTTTTTTTTAAATATTTACATAGAAAATCAGCCCTTAGCTTTTTTGTTCTCTTTTAAGTCAAATACCAAAAAATGGCGATACACGTGATAAAACTAAACTTAAATTTTAAACTATAAGTCGTTACATCAAATTTCATATCTCCAATTTAAAAAAGAAAAGACTGTGAAAAATCATGCTCTCCCATTTTTGCCTCCTTCTACGACAAATAACAAAAAATGCGAATACACGTGCTTAATTATTTTAGTCGAGAAATCTATTTACTTAATTTCATGTCTCTAATTCAAAACGTTTTTATGATACAGACTTTGCTTCTAAAATAGTCCCTTCCATTTTTTGCCCCCTTCTAAGTCAAATATCAAAAAACGCCGATGCACGTGTTTAATTATTTATAATGAGAAGTCTACATGCTAAATAATGTCCCTAACTTAAATAGTTCTTGAGAATGGTACATACTCGTACAGGCATTGCTTATAAAAAGATCACCCCCCTTTTCTCCCCCTTTCCAGGAAAATTTCTAAAAAAATCCTTCCTTAGTGGTTACGTACGTCATAAAACCAATCTATTGTGCAAATTTCATGTTTGTTGTAGCTTCAGCGGTTTCGGCTCGACGATAATGAGTCAGATGAGACGATATGTATAGAAGATAGATAAAAGATGTGATTACGTAATTATCCGTTACGGTTTCGGGTGACCATAAGGTTACTAAGGTAAACCTAAATTTGTGATAATTATTTCGATCTACTTGTTTGTGATACTACTTGTCATACATGCCTATTCATTTTCTTTGCAATTCTATGATTCTATACCACGTAAGTACTTACTACAACGAGAATTGAAATCAATTGAGTTCCCATGGTAAGTAAAGCCCTATATTGTGCGCCACGACAGCAAAATGGATTTGGCTAAGCAAACGCTGCAGATAATCCATCATACTGATATTCTGCCAGCACATACATGCTCACGGACAGCCAGAGAAGCAGGTCACCCCTATTCAAAATAAAAAATATATTGAATGTGTGATCCTTGAAATTATACATCAAAAATGTTAGAACTGCATAAAAACTTAAAGAGAAAAACGCATATAGTAAGTACAGTAAACAGATGGTTATTTGCACCGGAGCATCACCTGAAATCATTAAAAAAAAAATTAAACAGACAGTTTTCAAGAAAAACGTTCATTGGATTATCAATAACCCTGATACCAGGGACGGACTACAAATTTGTTCGATTCTGTGCAGTTCGTTTAAATCCGACCGGGTTTGCAATAATAGAATTTAAACGCCGCTTCCATTTAGAACAATTTTCCATTTCGGAATATCGTATTTCAACATTTAATTACTTAGGACGTCCTTTTACTCGAGACTAAATGTGATAACAAAACAAAAGCATCGTTGAAAGAAAAAAGAGGAGGTCCTTAACTAAAAATATATTATTTTTGTCCAGTAAATATTTATTTTTATTTTACTGTATTTCTCTAGCGTAATTTTGTGGTGGTTCAAGCCCAGATATGTGATCGTCTATATATTTGAATCTATGTATAAGAGCTTAGTTACTTCATTACAGGATAACTTCAGTGCTTATGAGTATGAGGATAGTCTTTGTGGCAAATGTAATTAATTCAATCGCGTCTGATTATGCAAGTGTGCAATGTAGTGATGGTATTCCCAAAATAACAAGTCATATATTCACTTCGGCTTACTTTAAATGGACCTTTAGGTATTTATGGAAAGGGGTCGTTAAGACCTCAAGAGTAGCTTGTCTCGAATTAGTAATGTACAGAGGCAAATTAGGTCTAGTAAGTGCCCCGACGCGCGTATATGACTGTTAATTGAGTCAATGGCAAAGCCATCTTGCTGCCCAAATCACTCTGGCATTTACGGGGATTTCCTACGGCCTGGCTCAAGGCTTCCACGCATGGAATTATGGGGCTCGAATTCAACTCCTTTTCATCGCTGAGAAGCGGTTAAATCAACACGTCCTAGGACATGGATAATTATAGGCGCACAAAGCTGCCTTGCCCCGATACCATGGTAAAGTTTTATATTATATGTATATATTAGTTAGGGTTCTATTCGGCCGAATAGAGGTCGGAGTTGATTCGATAAGAGAGGAATGTGTGTTCTGATACCCAGATTTGCTAGCTAGCCGCCGACAACCTTTGCACAGTTCAATTCTGACCCAGAATTGCGTCTTAAATTCAGGCCGATCTCAAGATCAGCTATGGCGATGGATACACAATGAAGATCCTTTTATCGTGTAGATGTCCATCGGAATCCACGCGAGGGAGCGTCTCTCGGTCTGCGCCTTTAGTGGTGTTAAGTTCCCACACTAATGCAAACTTAGTTCATATAAAATGTGCTATCCTTGACTATAAGCATTGAAATAACCACTGTCTTGCAATTTATTAAATATACTAAATGAATTCAGTATCCAGATTTTGAGATAGGTTATGATCTCCAAATCTGTTATAGAGTAAACTAATACTTACGACAGCTCGGCCTCTCCATCTGTCTCGTGTCTTGTGTTCAATTTAGACCATCGGCTCAAAGTCCAATTATATATGCAATGTATGCTTGATATTAATTTCAAGACTCTATGATTACCAAAAGCTACATAGTGTCCGAGTATAGCTTGAGCTATTACTTGAGTCCTAGACAGAACTGGTTTTGTTCAATTAAGATCGGATAGAAGTTTGGTTTATCCATCTTTCAAGCTCAATTATAGAATTTCTAGCTTCGTGTATAATTCGTAAAAATAGCCTAGGCGTGTACTATGGGGTTTTGTGGATGAAACTTGTACTTATGTACTTTATTTATAATGTAATTCGCGTTCTGCGTGATTTTATGAACTGAATAATTATCATACTTTAAAACTCCATTTCACCTTAGCCAAATGGGGAAGGGAATCAACTCTAGACCATTGAAATAGCAGAAATATGAAATTAAGAATTATTTATTTCATAACCAAATTATAATCGAATCTGAGTTGATTATTTAGATTAGATGTGACCGATTAAAGTCACATCTAACCGAGTCCTTCTATTCCTAGGCTTTGTATATAGGGAAAAAGAAGACCCAAACAAAAAACCCTATATGCCGTATTACTTAATTCTAACACAATTATTTACACAAGACTTAGATCTATTCGTAATAAAAGAAACATACATAGTAAATTACACGTTTATTGTGTATGCGGTGAGGTGTTATTTAATTGAAGATTGAACTCTAGTTTAATCCAGGATAACCTGCCTGAATTTATGTCTGGCAATTGGCTCAGTACATAATGATATATATATGTATATATATATATATATGTGTGTTGGTTTTCATTAATATCATTTTAATAGTGACTCGACATACATGAGAGTGGTTTTGTTTAGAACTAGAATAACATGATTATGTACTCAATTAATCATCATTTGTTACCAAGCACATTATTTCGGAAGACTCTTTATTGAGCTGGATTTTAGTATGACCTTTGGATGTTTACACACCTCATCTCACACAGACATGATTTAAAACAGTTTATACACATTTATATACACATCTGCTCATAACTTTGTTCACATGTCCATAATTTAATGTATCTTTCATGAATCGTAAGTGCTGATCAATTCATTATATTTAATTAGGTGATTGTATGGGCTCTAATGGTATTTCTTACCATTCTCGTCTTTATTATTCGACGGCATCTGGTAAATAGGCATAATTATGGTAATTATTATAATACAAATATAAGAAATTGCTATCTCCCAATACGATCTGTGGTTAGTCAATAATTCATATTCCTTATCAGATATTATATCCATTGTCAAATAGCTTGTTTGTTTATGTTTAGCTACAAATGACAGTTAGTTATATAACACTGTGTACAAAGTTATGAGGCACTAAAATAATTATGATAGTTTGTACTTTACCAGACAACTTTTCTGGTCCAACTTATTTTATTATTCCCGCCTATCTCATACAAATTAAATTGGAAAACTTTTATTACTACTACACACTAGTGAGCTAGTCAAGACTTCTATCTGGTTCCTTCAGGGAGCAAAAGCGCGCGAGCTCGACCAAGGATGAAACCGTTGTGTCTTCTCTCCTCATGTTCGTCTCAAGCGCAGCCAGCTCTCCAGCCACGCCCTGATGCTGCTCCTTGCCAATGGGAAAAAATCAAAGCCAGTTATTTGCTCCTGATTGGTCCGTATCTTAGCGTCACCGTGCCGCGTCTTGGCGCTAAAAAAAATTAGCGGCAGAATTCTCGCGATAATAATTTCTTTTGTGCGTGTCGACCCATGGGCCTTCTACACGTGCATGCAATCATTTTTTACAAACTATCTCCCCTTTATAAATTTACGACTTTTGTCAAGCATCAAGCAGAGGCGAATTCCATAGAATTTGTGTTACTAATGGCTCTCAACAGTGTAGCACTTGCACATTTTAAGATATTAACTCCGAATACAAGTTAATTTATCGTCGTTAACAACAACTCGATGGGTTGTCTAGACATCTTAACATTTATTTTATGCAGATGTTTTTCGGCGATGAGAGAAAAAAAGATAGGATTTGTTTTTGGCAACACAAAAACCTTCTTATTTTGAATTTTAAATAATGGCTAAATATCTCTCTAGCTGGCCATCTCAATTTCATTCTGACGGATTCGACGCTAGTCGGTCCCCGAGAATCGTCCCTCTCTTCATAATATAATATGTATTATTGTTTGTATACATATGACCTCTTTATCATACTACAACTCATTTTCCGACTAGTACTTTTGGTCAGTCAATTGAGACTTAAAATACAAAAGAAAAATAGCAGGTCAAAAGTTATATTAGGGCCTTCTTTACCTATGAAATTGCAGTTTGTTCATAGTGGGCACTTTGAACTCTGTTATTTTCAATTTCAATATTTTCAATTTAAAGCTATGACATTATTTTTTCCAAATCATTTATTCATTTGTTTTTCCGTCAAACGACTTTTTGCTTAGACATTGTTGTGTTTGCGACCATAGAAAAGTTAAAAATTCGCATTATTTTCGAATATGAGTTCCGTCGTGCCAAGGCAATCCCAATCCCAAGCCAATCCCAAGGCCAACGCAATACTGCAAGACCTCTGGACACCGTGAGCGAATACTGTGTGCATAGTGAATGTTATGATTAAAAAAATTAAAAAAAATTCAGACGGTTGTTCAAATAATTTCTTAATAACTCAAGTGACAAATAAAACCAATTAGTCACCCCGTGACCACGTCCATTGCAAAGTGTTCGAAACGTCGAGATATAAATAATATTAAATATACGCGATTTAAACGGTTCAAAGTTGTTTAATTGCTATGTATAGTAATCGCGAAAACCTAAGAAAATATTAATACTTCGATTAATTAAATATATAATTTTCATACAAAAAACATGATTTTTTCATATATAACGGCAATTTCATAGGGAGGGATCTAATTATAGCTATCGCATATCTTATATCTTGATAGGTTTATTATTATTCGTATTGTTTGTTAGTTAGATTAAAATTCATACAAATTAAGTTAATTTGTGTTATATATTATATTAATTTCTGTAATTAGACCGCTTTTCAATTAATTACTGTCATATTTACAAATTTTAATTTTAGAGTACCAAAAACTTTTCAGTGGTTCTTAAAAAATAATATTAAAACTAAACTACTGTGTGATTCTCGAGATTTGAAGAATTTAATTTAAATTTTACACTTTATTTAATTTGATGTGAAATTTCGATCAGTTGGATATAATTCACTTCCACTAAGTCATAGCATAATTCAAAAAGTTATTTTACTGTTATTATTGGTTTTGTATAAGTATATCGGGTATGTGTTAATATTTTGTATTCGGTCCTATTCATTGTACAATTTATCGTGCACATTCTATGCAGTGCTATTTAGTTAGTACTATAGTACAGTAAAGCTTATATACTTAAATAAATAATTATGATATTATTTTATGATATTGCATATTGACAATATGATTTGTATGCTAACTTGACAGTATTTAGAGATCGTATATGTTTGACAGCTTTTTTTTATACCTACAATCCACAAATAAATGAATTTAAATTTGAACTATAAAGAATTACAAGATAAAACTATATGAAATAAAGGAATTAGAAGTCACGAGTTAAGAAAAGGACCGTAATATAGTAGTATGATGTCATTAGTATCATAATAACATCCATATGTGACAGATCGCACTAGGTCCCAATCACGCACCCATCAAAAATATTTAATTCTTTAATTTAAATAGATCTTTAATATATGCTTTTGTTTTTCTTCTATAGACTCCACTAAAATCTCAATATTTGGACAACCACACCCGACAATAAGGTCATTTTTCTCAGATAATATCACAAATAGTTATGTACAACATTTTAAATCTATGTAGCATATAATAGTGAACCAATTGTGATTTTATTCGAACCAGTACTATTACACTTTATTGACACTATTTAGCAGATTAAGCTTACGCGGGAATTTCAATCATGTTATAAAAACTAGAAAAATAAACTATTTATATTTAATTCCTGAACTTGCAACCATAGACTACCAACGATATTTATTTTTTAGCATAGGCCATACACTTGTACCATAGACCATCCAATGATATATTATTTTTAGTGATTTTTTGGTAAAATACCTACTCATAGACAATCCAATAGTGTTTTTGTTTATTTTATGTAAAGTGTGACGTTGTTAAACTAGCGACTTCTGTAAATGCACCACTGGCATATGTTAAAAGAAAGAAAAAGGAACGACTTCTGTAAATTGAACTTATTTTATTGCTGACTATTTATTATCAATGTAATAAATAATTATTGTAACTATGTAGTTTAAAATTTGATTTCAATTTATTCACTCGGAATGCACTAATATTCTACTTATTGTTACAACACATTGTACAAACATTCATTGTAATATGATAATGAAATTACTTAATGAAATTGTTTAAGTTTGAAATTATGTTGAATGTTGTCATTAAATAAATGTTTGAAATATGATCTGACTGAATTTCATTCGAATCCTGTAATAATTTTACAGAATATGTAAATCATAACAATTAATTAAAAAATATACTTTCCTTACTAATACAGCTATATTTCTGAGCGAAGTCGCCGCTCTCAACTTTAAAACTAAGTAACTTCTGAAGTTAAGTTTAATTTAATAAATATTTTATCAAAGGGGAATGCTCATTTCCATCTAAATATATCAACAAAATTATGGAATATTTACTTATGTTTATCCGTAATGAATTTATGTCTTTTATTTAATATTTTTGTCTTTATTAACTTATACTAATACACTATACATGAGATGGAAAACTGCTTAAGTAAACAGTTTTACTTTTGATTTCATTAGGATGTCATGTCTTCTTCAAGTTCCATAAAAGAAATCCTGTTGCATTCATAATAGAAATTGATGTTTAAGATAGATGATAGATAGGTAGGCTATGATAGGCATATCGACATTAATTATTTATTAATTGAATCTTCCGGGCTATCCGGAAGAGATAACATCTCCGAAAGTGAACGCAGCCGCCACTGAAGATGTCAACCGCAGTTGTTGACGAAACGTTTGGAAGAAAGAGAAGAGATTTCATAAGACCTCGGCCAAGTAGCCCGGAAGGTTCAATTAATATGGACACCGGCGGAGAAAGCCTACACTCCACTATTAATTACTTAGTTGTTGGTAGATTGGATGCTGCTTTTTTGCTCTACAAAAATTTGGTTTTTAATATTGTAGTCATTAAAAGTGAAATAGCTTTACCTTTGACACACGAATTTGATTCCTTTCACATTTTTAACTCGTGAATAGACCATTCTAAAATCGTGCTATGTTTTAAGACTAAGATCGAGTAGTTCGAAATTAACCTCTATGCAGACTGCATAGGTTCTTATAAAATATGACTCCGAATAATTCTAAAATCGAGAACATCTATCATCTGTACATAAAGCACTTAAGTTTCAAACGTAACAATACAAATCACGATGTCTCTTTCTGTATTAAAAAGATAGAAAAGGTTGCATCATATTTCGATTGTCAAAGAACGACTATCACACCTTTCAGAATTCAGCCTATTGCCGACGTTAATTTTGACTCGGCACAAAGTATTCTCACTCTTCGAACACTCTCCAACCACTCGAAAACATGTGCAAGTTAATCGTTGGTTCTGACTCTTTCTCACTTATGGTGAAGGTGCTATCATTTGAATTCTTGCTCACACGCTATGTTGTTAACACAAAAAATCCTATTTACATCTATGATTCATATTGGACAAATTGAACCATTGAATAAATTGAACGAAATGGAAAGAGCAAATAGGATCAATTTATCTTTACGTATTTGATGATATTCAATAACATTTGTATCTTTCATAGCAAGAAAAGGGGTTTGAAAATTGTATTTAGCCTTGGCTCAAGCTAGATCGGTGTGATCCATGCTGTGAAGAGGCTTATTTTTTGTTAAATAAATGTGTCATAAAGACAAGTTCAAAGATTTCAAAAGTGTCATAAAGGCAGAGTTCAAAGACACACACATAGATAAATCCCCAGATCTGAAAAAACATTTGTCTTTAAACAAATGAATGTCCAACCGAAATTGAACCCGGGCACAACTTTGGCACAACGTGCAGGGACACCACCAACTGAGCTAATCGGTCATCAAATGTAGATTTAAATGATGGTTCGTCAGGAACTACTAAAGAAGCTCGATAAATTCAGAATGTTTCATAAATATTAACACAACGACATTGCAGGACATGTACGAGTATCAATATATCGTATAAGAGTATCGTGTACCCCACACCCTGACTTGCCAGAATGGCTACCACAAGCCGTGGGATCTAAATAACTCCAGAAATAATGCACTTGCCAACTCGCTATGGTGAGTGCGGCATTTTGAAGGCCCACAAACCTCTTCTCGCGGAGCACGTTCGTTTATACCGTGTACTTATTCTTAAAGATATTTTTATTATTAAATGTAATAATATATATTCTACATATGTAATAATGTTATAATTAGTATAATAATATATTAATAGTATATTATAGTCGTAAAGTATTGTTTATAGTAGTGTATTTAGGTACGTACTATGCCTGCCCATTTCATTGCCTACCTATCGCTCTCCCAGGTTTGCTGGTAGAAATCGCCTAAGGTGATGATAAGCACGCCTTTTGCGTGTATTTTCTTTTGTAACTATTTCTTTATCATTTGTGTGTACAATAAAGTATATAAAATAAATAAATAAATAATTTTGCAAATTTGAACCTCGATAATGAAATAAATATCAACCTGCAAATTGGTAAAAAAATAATATTTAGTCTTTTTTAATTTTCTTATCTCCAAATATTTTGTTAAAAGGCTTTTTCATAACAGTACCATTAAGCTCACACGGGAAATATATTCTTTGCTTACCTTTTTCCAAATGGCTCGTTACCTACCGCGTTTCTTCACAATGTGTTAAACATTTATTTGGCTGATGCCCCTCTTTTATGGAGTTATGAAACCTGAGTGCCGCAAATGTCTCAATGTAGACTTATTATTACGCTTAATTTGTACTTACTTCGGGGCGCATCCTTTTCCATATTTTTGGTAATTATTTATATGTATAACATTATCGAAAATGTATATAATTCAGGAGTTTTACACAATTCCTTGTGCCCGTTACCTACTTCAATAAAAGAATATTCAATACATAGATGGCCAAAATTATATTATTTGTATATAAAATTACGCAAAAGATTTATTTCTTATTTTTACAAGTTTCTTTTATTACATTTTTTTTACTAAACACATTTTACTAAACATCTGTTTCGAAATATAATACAGTTTTAGTATATATTAATAATAGCAGTTAAGTATCATAAATTATAAGTTGGAAAGTCCACATGATTGTCACGGCAGGTGTTCTGCTGCTGTTCTATGAAGCGGTTGCGGAAAAAACTTAACAGCTGAAGATTCGTAGGACATTTCTAGTTTAATTGGTAAGTTGGAAATCAAATTAGAAAACAATGTTGACATTGAATTCTACATAGGATTTGTCCATGTACATAGCTGCCTATGATGATTATATTGAATCTAGGTTATTCCTAGCTGTAAAATGTATAGAATTATAGTGTAACAGTGTTTTTATCAATAATTAAACTTTCTGCCTGTAAATATTTCATAGATTTTTAACTCACAGACGACCGAAATTCTCAGTAATAAAGATTTTGAGTTTGAATTTTTAAGTAAATGTTTAGATATTGGTGTTAAACTGGTACAAACTGGATAAAACAATATATTTTCTCATAATGCCATATGATTTACATACCCTGGTACCCTCGTTACAGAAGAAACTTTAGGACTTGTTATAACTTTCACAATCTTATTTGAAACTTGAGTTGTTCGTCCATCTGATGCTAGTATTTTGTAGACATAGCTATAATAATAAAACGGATATGATGGTGAATGAAAAGTAATGAACACGCAACTGAAATAATTCTGTAAGTGAAGAGGTTAGACAAAATATTACACACAGAAGTGTTTCGGTCACGAAGGAAATATATAGTAGTATAGGAAATATATAGTAGACGCACTAGGAATTAGAAACCTGCCACTCAAGATAGGTGCCACTCAAACTTTATCACCGACCAGCTGCGTCTGCGATTCCCAGAACAACCAACCTTGATCCTTTTTACCTGCCTGTACTTCTACGTCGGTAATATTTGTTATAATGTCCAGCACAAGGTACAAGTGTAATTGAACTGATTAAACGAGAAGTATTAAAAACGATAAACCAATTATTTTGTAATTGTTTTAGACACACTTGACATTAAAAATTAGACATTAGACTTGACATTAGAAATTAATTTCATCGCTATAGATAGATTTAGATAGAGCATATAGATAGATTTGTCAGAAATGTTAATTTTAAATATCCCAACTCATCAGTCTCAGAATGATATTTAGTGTAAATAGTGAATGTGTTATTAAAATAATGGTTCTATGATTTCTATGGTTGTCTTATTTGGTTGTCTACGAGTTAGGTTGCGTGTTCGTATATTTAACTGAAGCACTTAATTACATTCTCCAAACACTTAATTATATCCTCCAAACATTTAATTTTAGATATGTACAATTACCAATAAGGGTTACACAGATCGGTTAGCAAGAGACGACTGAAGGTAGCACGGACGTTGCGGTGCCGCATAGCCTCTACTGCTGAGCTAACAAAACACTATGTCTAGCATTCGATACCGTATCGACACTTTATCCCTACAAATACATTCTAAGAATTCATTGCCTCTCTGCCCAGTAAACTTCTATTCGAATAGTAAACTGCTCAATAATTTAACTAAATATTTATACGATAGGGCAAACTAAAAGTTCTTAGAACTGGCAGACTGTATAATATGGTCACATGCCTGTTTCGATCATATGGCGCACAGCATCGATGTTTTTGTTGTTGACAGCGGTGGACGGGCGACCTTCACGAAATTCGTCACTGAGATTGACACGATCGCGCTTTAATTCTGCAATGTCAAATGCAATTCTGCAGAATCAAAAATTGATATAGTGGGAAATTGTCATTTTGAAAGTTCTCATTTTGGGAAAAGGAGATTTTCGCTGCAAAAAAGTGGTTATTTTGGAAACACTTATATTTTTGGCCAATCGTAATAGCTTTCAAAAAGTTTCATTTTCCAGATATTTCACTGTAAAATTGTTCACAGGAAATGTGTTTAAAATTGTGTTGTGTGATTATTAATAATGGTCTTATTGATTCTACTGACAATGTGATCCTTTCTTTAGTCTACTGAGATGTCATAAGCGAAAACACTTTTTCCACATTGGCGTTGTGTGGCAAAATACAAAAAAGTACTGACAAATTTTCAGTAACTCGAAATCGAGTCACCCGCCACTCTGTCGTCATCTACATTTGCGCCATGCCATGCGTGCGGAGCGTGCGTGCCGCTTGTTATGCATCGTATTTCAATGTTTGACAAAAATCTGGTCTCCGGAATAAAATCCGGACGGAGTTCGGTCTAACTTCTTAAAATCCGTCCAGGACCGGATTTATCCGCTCAGATGGTACCCTAACTCCGCCAGACAAACTAAGTAATTTTTGAGTACTGTAAATGTATAGTACAGTCCCGACCTTGCGCACTGTGATTTTCATTTATTCCCTAAAATTAAGGATAAACTCAGAAGAATAAGTTTTATGAATGCAGAAGAGGCAGTAACGGCCTTCTAAACGGCTGTTCAAGAGGTACCTAAAGAAGGGTAAGCTGATTTTGCAATCTGACATTCGAGTTACAAACCGAAGAGGTGACACAGTTTACATTCGCTCCAAACGTCCCAGGCAACGGTGGCGCCAGCGGTTCACAAACGCGCTACACACGCGGCGAGACATCGTCGACCGGCAGTGGTGGTGGTGTCATCGGCGCAGGGCTGCGCTCGCATCGAACGCTGTATGTATACCGGTGGCGTACACGACATGGCTTCTGACGGCGACGCAGTGGCGACCTTTACGATTGCTGCTCGTAGCGTGTTATTTCTCAAATCGTTATGATGTGAATCGTCGATATGTGAGGTTACTAGTTCTATTGATTTTTGTCGTTCTCGTTCTACTCATATATGGTGGGTGGCAGGTAGATGTTCACATATCCACGGGCATATTGACGTTATTACGTTAATAAAGATGTTAAATCGTATTTCATGTAAATTACTTGTTCAATATGCATTGCTCGCAACGCATGTAAATTGATGTCAATAGTCTCTTTGATAGTGTAATAAAGTTAGCTTTTAATAAATAGATTTTAATAGTTAGCTTTTTTAATAAAGGATTTGAATATATGCGGTTTGAATGGAAAGATTTTTATTTTATTTATTTTTATTTAACAATTTATTGTACACACAACATGAAACAAATAAAAAGGAAGAAAAAGAAAAGATGTTCAAAAGGCAAGCTTATCTCTTCGGGAGATTCCTTCCAGCAAATCTAGAAAAGTGAAGTGGGAAATTGAATGATGGAAGATGAAATGGGAAATGGAAATCACTGTGGATAGAATGGCTTATTGACAATATAACTAGCGGTCTATATATACCAATATCCACAAAAATCTAAATAATATTATTTAGATTTCTAAGTGGATACCGATTCATACCGATGAATACTGGTAGACCGCTAGTTTTAATTTATAATATTATCAATGATATTTTTAATTAAATTCCATTTTAATCGTTAAACATTGGCAAATTACGAAAATCTGATTCCACCAGTGTATTCCCAGAAAACGGGGTCACGATTTTCCTTTGACATTGTCATAACAAGTTCCAGGAAAGCAAATTAATTCATATTTCGTACACTAGCATTCTAGCGCAGTTTCGTCCGCTTAGAAACAGATGGCGCCAGAAAAATCGTTAATAATCGTGTTGTATAACAAACTGAACCTGCCTATTGTTAAAACTACTAAACCGAAATTGACAAAATAATGATAGACATTTGTCATAATATTCAATCATCGATCATAACCAAGTTGTAAATTATGCACGTTTTTAATGTTTTCTTTTTAATAAAAACGAATTTAGTTTTTGTTGTCTGAACATTATTTTTCTCTTATTCGACGTACACCGTTATGATTTAATCCGAGCTCAGGGAAACAGCATTATAATTATTATTTATAATTATAATTATACACAATTATTTCTGTCCCTATGGTTAACAAACAGACAAAAAAAAAGTTTTTTGTGCTCTGTATATTGCGTAGCGTATATTGTATAGCGTACGCTATGCCTAGCGTATATATATTGTATAGCGTATATTGCAATGGTATTGTTAAAAAATATCTAATGTACAGACACGGTTATGACTTTATTATATGTATGGATTTATAATTTAACGAATGTAATGTTATCTTCCTAAGACGACAAAGATTTGGGCAGAATATTCCCACTGGCATAGGTGTCAGTAGTCCACTTATTAAAACCGTCTGGCCTAATATTATGTAGGCCTACTGTCATCTATTCCATTAAAAAAAAGTAACAGAGGATCTAGATAATATGGTATGAATGGGAGCACTGTTTAAATGTTCAGTTAGGACAAAACCCGTTCCATTTTCAACGCGTTTACTTCGTATATCACATAAAAACTGTAATGACATGGCAATATAGGGTAATTTCACAGGTTATTTACCAGTAAAATGATGTTCGGAACGTAATACAAAGTTTATAGGCATCCCTTCCGGACCAATCGATAAAATGAAATTGGTATTGACGGGTGTCAAATGCCTAAGAAAAATACGTTCAGCGACATAAACATGAAAATAAGTAAGGCCTTTCAATAGACATTTATAGTTCTGTAATTTTTATTACAGCTAGATAGCAAGCTAGGTGGAAGGATCAATCGTGACTTGCATGCTTAAATTCCCGTTATGTTTAAATTTCCGCCGCTAGACTATCGCAATAAACTACCTAAGTAGCTAATGGTAGCTACTGGTATTATAAGATATATAGTGTATCAGAAAGAGATAATGTGTCGTCGTCGGGTATCTTCGGTCCTGTATATCATTATAATTACTAAATCTTACATAACGCGAAAGTGAATGATTGCGTCGGCGCTGGCTGATGTGTAGAAACGACAATAGACGATTATTGTCATTTAGTACGATTTTTTCTGAAGATAAATTATAAATAATTTTTACTTCAATTTGACAATATTTTTTTAAGTCGCATAATATAAATAATGGTGTCAATTGTTACTCTACGTATTATAAACATATTTATATTGAATTTGGTAGATTTGCTGATACCAGTGAGGTCCAAAAGTTTCTGGCCTCACATAATTCCAAATGTCTAAAAAATTTATACCGCGCTTTAATTGTCATTTATTCTGCTAATTCCTGTATATTTTTAGAGTTCAACCCTCGTTAGTTTTCATTCCTTCACTCTTATAACAACAGGAAGTTGCAAAATGTTTAAACTGGAATATCGTTCCGGGATTAAGTTTCTTACAAAGGAAAGTTAGCCCGACAAATGTCGGATAAAGTTTACGGGGATTCTTCTCCATCTTTTTCCACCATCAAAGAATGATGAAGAATGAATCAATTTCGTTTAGGGCGAGAGTCCATCGACGACAAACCTCACTGCGGTCGACCTATTGAGGCACTCACTTCAAACAACATCAAATTAGTAGAAGAAGAAGTTCTGAGCGGCTGACGTCTAAAGGCGAAAGGAAAAGCAGCCAGGACAGGGCTTTCAAAAACTACAGTCCTTAGGATTCTTCATGAACATCCACATATGAATAAAGTTAGTGCGAAGTGAGTGCGAAAACTTCTTTCAAGTGCGCAGCGAAGTGCTCTAGTAGCGTGCTCTAAGGAGCTTTTGGGTGCCTTTCAGAGAAACTGAAATGATTTTTTTGGAGTCAATTGTTACCGGGGATGAAACTATCGTTTTTAACTATGATCTCCTTTCCTAAAGGCGTCGTTCTGATGAAACACCGCCTAGAAAGGCAACGGTGACTCTGTCCACCAAAAAGATTATGGCTTCGATATTCTGGGATTGTCAAGGAATATTGTTTTTTATACTTTAAATCGGGTCTGAACGCGTATAATAAAGGTATTTGTTTATCTTTTATTCCCACTCGACGTTTCGGCACGTTCAGCACACATTCTCAACGCTGGAATTAATCAGTGGATAGAACTCTGCCCTCCCAAAATCCTCTCCACCGAACGTCACTATTATCCCAGGATAAACTGTCGTCGATGTGGAATCCAGTGATTAACAAATTTGAACCTTGCGATTTACCATCAATTACGTCCGCGGACATTGTTAGTATAGTGTGTCGTAGCCTTTCCGAATGTGAAGATCAAATAGTTGATAAATCTGCTCTCAGCTCCCATTATGGCCTCTTCAGTCAACTCGTGACCACGGCTGATGTAATCCGTGCCGAAACGTCGAGTAGGAATATACAAATACAGGTATACAAACACCTTTATTAACGATTGAGAATATAAAATGTGTAAAAAACGTGAAAGTTTGTAAAAGTTCAAAAGATGCATTATAAAATAATACAATACGGTGATTGGAAGTTATTATGCTAACCTTATAGACTATAGAGCAATTACGAGAAGCAATCACACAGAAACGTCTTGGAAAACTAAGCAAAGGTGTACGTGCGGCTTCTCCATGACAATGCTCCCATCCACGCCGCCGCAGTTGTGAAAGCTGCTGTTTCAAAGTGTGGCTTAACAAAAATTCACCACCCAACTTAGTCCTGACTTGGTTCCCAGTGATTTTGTTTTCAAAACTCAAGACGGACTTAAGGGGTAGAAGATTTCCCACTGATAATGAAGTGACCACTGCTGTTTTCACCCATTTCGAAGACAAAACTTCTGATTATTTTTATACTGGAATAGAAATTTTAATTAAACGATCCGAAAAGTGTGTTCAAGTTGACGAAGGCTATATTGAAAAATGAAAATAGTTTCATGAACTTGAATGAACATGAACTTTTGAACCTCCCCTCGTAACTATAACATCAATATAATATGTTCCATAGGTATATTCACAAATAAAGATCGATTTGATGTGATTTAATTAGAATTAATTACTATCATCATCAGCCTATTTCTCTCTACTGCCTGATATATGCCTAATAATCTTGTTAACGTTTGTTAAACGTTAACTGCTGGTTAAAGTTTCATGCATTTCCAGGAACAGGAACATAGATGAACTACGACGCTAAATAAAACAAAATTATTTTGGCGTCACAATTTAAGCTTCAAGCTACTTAACGTTGTTCTAAAAGGATTTTCTCTCAAAGTAGCGCTTCTGTCGTTTTCGGAGTAATAACCTACTCAGTTCAAAAGAGATTTGAGTGCTTCAAAAGACAGTAAAATCTGACGGTAATGAGGAATCCTATTTTTATTAGATGCTCTTACGTCACAGTACATAGTTTATCCTCGTTCGTGAATATGTAGAGAAACACCCCGTGTCAACTCTCGATGATCAGTGTCACATTTTATGGCCTTAAACTCCTTAACTTTAACAGGTCTCCGCCGAACACTGAAACTTTATAGGTCGATTATTGATTGAATGTTTAATCTCAATAAAAATATGCGAAATTATATAAATTAAATTTGACATTATAAGAAAAACCTATTTATACTAAGAACCTCTTTTATTAGGTTATTAAATTTTATATTAAACCAATATTTTATATAAAGTTTTTAATGTCAGGCATCAGCGGGTTCTCGAGAGCCTGAAATGGTTTTTCAATGAATTTCAATAACGTTGAAACGCATTATAATTATTTAAGTACACTTCAAGATTAATTTGCACTTTATTGGATTTCTTTAGGTATTTTTTTTGTAAAAATAGAAAAATATCATTTATTTTATTTATAACTGGCTTGTTGGTGCAATGCCCTGTTTCATCAAAGAGAATCAATTGTTTTTACCTATCTACGTAAGCACTATCGTGTCATTTGTTTACAGCTACATACATCTTTTTTATTTTTTTTATAGGGAAGTAGGTGGACGAGCAAGCGGTTCCACGTGATGATAAGTATTACCGCCGCCCGTGTACACCTGCAACACCAGGAGGTATGTGGGTACACCTTGCAAAATCCTATTCACAGCTTTCTTGAAGAGCCTCATATCGTAGCGTAATGGAAAGACCTCTTGAGGCAGTTCGTGCCACAGCCTACGGGTTCGCGATATAAAATGATTTTTGGACCGAATAGTACGCGATACCTCCGTATCAAGGAAATGCAGATGGACCTCAATTCTGTGATGGGAGATGCGGTTGTAGAAACCGAGGTGGGAATCATATTGAACAATTCTTCAGAGCATTCCCCATTGTACAGGCGGTAGAACACGCAGAACACACAACGTCTCTCCTAACGCTCTGAGGGGTTCTAAACCGCCCGTGAGAGTGCGATCGTCGGCAATTTGAACAGCATGTCGTTGGATGAAGTCAAATGGGCCTAATTGATATTTCGGTGCGCCGATCCAGAGATATGAGTAGTACTCCAAATGGGGCGTAACCCGAGCTTTGTAGAACGCTAGTTGCCCAGGGGTGGAGTACCGCCTCGCTCTGTTCACCACACAGAATTGTTTGAAGTATTTGGTTATTGTATATTACAGCTACATACAGATTATTAAATTACAGTATAACAGTAACATTTGCATGCAGAGCTCACTCTCTACTTAATTAAGCTTAATGACGTGTGTATTTGGCAGATGGGCTGATAGATTCTGAAAAAATCCGAAAAAGCCCTCATTTTTGGGATTTCTCAGGATCTATCAGACCATTTGCTAAATACACATGTCATTCCAAATAGATGGTAAAATGGCATAGCAAGTAGCTTAGGTTAAAATGCCAAAACGAGCGTACGGGTTTTATTATTACCTGCCAAAAAATCGTGTCTATACTATATGCACGAAAAATGCGTCTCAGTACATTTAGAAAAACTCAGCCCGTGCCTTGTGTATTAGGGGCCTTATTATCACCCATGCTACGATTCTAAGATATTCTTTGTTGTATACCAAAGCATAATTAGTTACAAATTTTCTACCAAACTTTAGTATAATTAGTAATCTGTAGATAGCATATAATTTCTCAAATGGGTAATTTTATGTTTCTATTACACAAAGGCAGGTGTTCTACCTACCTACTATTATATTCCTTATTTATCCTACCATTTTAAGTTACAAATTATTTACAAATTGTCTTATTTTCTAATTGAAATAAATATATTGGATTTTGCTTGGTCGATTGGCTGAGGAAGCAAGTTAAGCACCATAAATAGAGTAAAAATATACTTACTTGTATACAATCAATGCCAGTATTTTTACGTGATCTTCCGTCACAGTCGATTTGCGTTACACAGACTTTTTATCTGAAACAGCCGAGTAGTAATTCTCGATTCAGTAGCTTTATTCATCTTAAAAGAGTTCATATTAAATATCTATATATTTTTCATAACAATGACGCATAATATGACCATAATGGTAAATATATATTGTAAGCTTATGAGAGTCCCTTTGTACCAGGCACTGAGTACACATAACACTTCTATTACTGTTAACGAATTTTAAAAAAACATACTTCGATCGAAAAAGTATTTATTTGACGTGAACAAATAAAAACTATTACGTAGCTTCTACAAAATCAAGATAAAATGTGCGTTCCAAAAAAAGAAGCGCGGTATAGTGTTATTAAAGTGAACTAAAATCTATATAAATAAAGGATCTTTTCTAACACTCTTATTAGGGCCCATATGTCCAGCACCACACGGGATTATTCGCTCTTTCATTTAGCCACTATCGGCTAACTTTTTTTTCTCTTCGTCTTCACCACATTGCGACATATCTGCACTTTCGGTTACGATAGCTCCATCCACATGTCACAGAGACGATATCTCGACGTGTCTCAAAAATAATTATTGAACAAGCTATCGATCGATTAGTTACTTTAGCTAAATTAAAATAGGAACTATGTTAGGGTTCTACTTTTTTGCAATAAAATAACGAAGTACCAACGGGTGTTTAACTACATGGAAATATTTTTTATGATTTATTCCAACGATTCTAATAATAATGGTAGGTTTTTGTTATTTCTCTCTCATTATCCATTTTCATCAAGCCTATTGTTATTTAGGTATATTTTGAAATACATTTTTATTCGTATGTGTTAATATAATAACCAAAAATATGGCTTCAACGTGTTTTTCTATTAATTTTATAATAGTTATTTTATAATTATATAATAAAGTTTTTATGTAGGTGAAATACGTAACTAAATGTATTAAATAAAATTAATGCAAATTTTATTGAAATTGTACTCGATCCATTATTGACTTTACAAATCGTGTTCCGTCAACTGTATCGGAGCTTTAGGGAAATTGCAATAACAGTTTTAATAACTTCTTCAATATCTTCTTCACAATAACATTTCTAATCACTGCTTTTGTTTACATAACAACACAAATGCAGGTCGTTAAAAGGCGTTAAAAATACAAAAGGGTTCTTCTTCTATACAAAAGACTGAAAAATAAATTCATAGTGCACCTATTCGCGGTATAATATTAAAAGATAGGGTATTCAAATATGATTATAATTAAATACATATATTGCTTCGTTTTTGGAAGTATCATTGAGAATAATAAAAATCAAAATAAACTGAAACACCCTTTTTAAATGAAATATTTAATTAATTTAATTAATATTTTATAATTCGTTATTTACTTTTTAAGATATCGGAACTGAGTAGGCGAGGTGGGTGCACTGCAAAACCGACTCGGTCTATACAATAATTAAATAAAAAATATTAATTTATTAGTAAGTAAATAACGTGGTATATGAAACACGGAACACGGAGCACGGTACGAACATGATACACCACAGAATTACAGTGTCCGTATTGGCACAGATCCAAATTTTGATTAAAATGGACCATCCAGCTGTACCTACTCACAGTGATAATATACTTGAATTAAATGTTTGATTTAAATTGCCTTCATTCATACTATCATTTGCCTCAGAAGTTCATCTAATATTAACTTTGATGTCATCACGCAGTAAATTCGCTATAGAAGTCGACGTCAAGTCCGGGTCGTCTTGCTATTATCCATTTAATAAAATTGCTCGAAGATTGCATTCGAAACTCGTAATGTTGACACATGCTAACGTAGCTGACAGCTACGTTAGTGTGGAATTTGAAATTTATAATGAAAATACATAATTAAACCAAAGACCAAATTATCACAGAAGACTAACTTGAAATTAGAACAAATCAGTAGCTCAATACATTAACATCAGGACATTTTATTTCTTAACATTATGCCAGAGCCCATTCCCATCCCATCCTATCCCTCCTCATTTTCCCAATCCATTCCGTAATCTGCAAAGGTATGTAGTGCATCCGGGGGGGGTGCCAACGTTTGTCATTCTGGACTGAGGTTGGCATGTATCGCTGATGTCTATGGACGGCAGTATACACTTACCATCAGGTGAACTGTATGCTCGTCTGTCGCCTTATTCTATAAAAAAATATATGAAGAGACTTTGTCACAGAAAAGGGACCTTATTGTCTGTTCTAGTTTCTTAAATTGTAAATCATAAATCTTAAATAAACAAATATTTTATTATTGATTTGTCTTAAAAATCAGATGTTGGAGCATGTATCTATTGCCACAACGGAATTTAAATAAGTCCAGCTAAGTCCAGTTAAATAAGTTTTAATAAGTCCAGTCCGTGGGTGTCGTAAAGGCCGACTAAGGGACAATAAAATTGGTACCACAAGCTCTGACCAAATGGCCAAGAAGGCAGACCAAAAGCCAGAGGAGAAAGAAGGCATAAGAGGCAATAAATAATCAAAGCAGCATTATTACAGTATTTATAAAAGATTAGCTAAACTAACACAAAAGCTTTGTGGAAGTAACACCAAACACAATGGTAATAATATACAAATGTACATTACATTTATCTATGTACGAGTACTTACGTATTATAAATAGGTGTTTTTATTTATTACATTTTATTCCAATTCCTGAAACATTTTTGGATCGTCTGAAACCTATATTTTTCATGATAAAAGAATTTTAAAAGAATATTTAAAAGAAAAATATCATTTAGAAGAATAATTTTAGAAGAATATTTTTAGAATGATAAGGATGTGTTTAGTGTCAAACGCATCACCTGTATCGAGCAACATGCAATGATATGATTGCATTATATGAGGGAGATATTGGATATTCAATTGGATAAACGTTCCTCTGTATTCTTCATACAGACTACTGTACCGTACAGTAGTACAATCTGTACTTAATTCGATGTTGATATTAGACTGTTCTATAGCCTTTTCCTATGTTTTCGATTCCATAAAATTTAACTTCCTGACGTCGACGTAAAAAAATATATACCAGTATATATACTTCAAAAGACCGCAGCAGACAATAGCCATACATAAAAATGTTTCCGACGAAATGCTTTCTATGTGTAGAATTCTCCTCGGAATTTGTTTAGTAGTTTTTCTCGAAATTTCTAGAATACGATATCTATACAGGTATATAATAAAATCGTACAGTACGAGTGGCACAGAGACCAAAATATTTTTTTGAAACTTTTATCTGTCCTTACTTTTCATCCATTTTCATTATAGATTTCCCGTGGGAATCAAGCTAATTTAACACATAATTTAACGTCTACGCACACAAAGTCGAGGGCGTCGCTAGTACGGTATATATGACCACAAGCATTAATTTGTACAATTATGTAATAAACGGATCTTTTGTTCAATTACAAAATGATCTGAATGTCCACACGATAAGCAAAAAACAAAACAATAAAAAAAATA
The DNA here is from genome assembly GCA_914767545.1 of Sesia apiformis. NCBI lineage: Eukaryota > Metazoa > Arthropoda > Insecta > Lepidoptera > Sesiidae > Sesia > Sesia apiformis. Next base: position 9,514,606 of record OU611958.1, read on the forward strand.
TTTCCAGCAATATTTTGCTCTACTTTAACAATACTCCCAATTCATCCCTACTTTATTTTCAACACTCCCGTAGTTGCCAACAAGTTTTATTAAGACTGAAAAGAATATTAAAGTCTCCGGGAAGTCAGAGTGAAACGTTCGCTGCACTCTCTTAAATCTGTACCCACTCTGAATACTAATCTGTATTTCAAATGAATAGAATCATAGTATCACGTACAGTCGCAAATTGCCCTTGAAGTCATTGAATGCGATTTGTGTTTTCAGTATCACTTTGCACTTATTCACGCCTATAGAAGAAAGTATATTGTGTAGAAGGATATTTCATTGAAGTCCTAACGGACTTAAATATTCTTTATCAGAATTTAAGTTGCAGTTTTTAAATGAGTATATTGTGTTTTATAGAAGAAAAGATGCTAAAATTATCCATATTTCTAGTAAAAAATAAGCAGGAGCCTCTCTGGTTGATATAATGCTCTGTTCTCTTTTGCACAAAACAGCTTTCGTCACGTTTGGGTGGTTTATTCATCGTTGTATGTGTCTCTGGACCATACTAATCTGGACTGGGACTGGGACTGGACTGGGACATACTAGTCTGATGTACTGGACTGGGACCATACTACTGGATACAGGGAATACTAGTGTGTGCCATGAAGTGTGGAATTCTTTATAAAAAAATTCAGGACAGATAATTTTAGTTACGTGTTCTCACATACCATACCGTCTCTATAGAGACAGACAGTATACGAGTATGTAGAGACATCCAGCAGTAGAGAGCTACTGTTGGATCGGTCTCTTCCAAAGTTCGGCACTTACATGTTCTATATATTTTAATTTGACTTTTTATAAAATCTCTTATCGAAAATGAGTAAAAATGTTAGCGTGAAGGATAATGAGTTGACTGGCTCTTAAGTAATTGAATGAGGACGATGGATGGCAATTTAAAAGGCTCTAATAGCAGCACTCTGGTAATAATTCGTTTTGACACATTTATTTCCTTGACTGATTTAGCTCATAACTTTGGTACCTCAGAGGTATATAATATTAAGAACTAAACAACAAATCATCAGGCAGTTAAAATATTGAAAGTACTCGTAGCACAGTAAATAAATTAACATTGAACACCATTTCCTTGAATTGTAAAAATCTAAATGATGTCGCTCACATTTCACCAGATTTCTACAATTTTTTTCTCATTTGATATTTAATGTTATAAATATAATTTACCTTAGGTAGAGAATTTACATTAGGTAACTTCTTTTTCCTGGCTATTACCTAGTTCTTCCATATTTAGTCCAAATAGAACACCTACACAATACTTACCTGTTTTATTTCTTTTGAGATTTATGCGTTTTTTCAATTACATTACATTATTCATATAGTCACTTTCTTGGCTCTCCACCTCTACTTATATTTAAGTTAAGTATCAATTTTGTTATATGTTTGCTTTGTTAATGAAAATTTCTCATTTTATTATAAAAATGCAATACTCGTAATTTTCTTCTGTGGCAGTAGTAACTAAGTTTCTATTCACACACCACAGGTAGTTACTGCAATAATTTAAAATTCAACAATAATTTTTCTTGTGAAAACGCAAATAGAAAGGTATGATTTACTTTGAAAGGTATAGTCACTTTCCCGTCTATAAGAACTTTTCCTTTTTCAAGAAATACAATAAATATTAGTATGTGCGTAATGGTATACACAGAAATGTCTGGTGGGGATATCTTTTAGAAATGTAAGTGTTAGAAAATGTAATTGTTAGAAATGAGATTAAAATGTTACAATATGGCCTAAACTGTAATAACAGATATAAACTGTAACGTCAGTTTGTCAAAGCTAATTTCCGGCGCTCTAGCGCAGTTCTTTTTGCCCCTGCAAGTTATATTGCACATCTATTAACTGCTTTTATGTCATTAGTTAGTTGTATTAAAATGTTTGGCAGAATATAATAACGACATTAGCGACCCTCTGAAATTGCATAGGCGGCTGCGAATGGAATAGGCCTAGATACGCCACTTACTATTAATTAAGGGATGAAAGATTCCTATTGCATTACTGTTTTAAATTACTTATAAGATAGACATTTAACATGCATCGACTAAAAAAAAAGGTGAAAATAAAACTCAGTTAAGTGAATTCAACTTGCCTTTTGAGACCTGTGGTTCAGCACCTTTCCGACGACGACGTGACTTCCGGTTAAGAGTGTCACGTCATATTTCAAGTCTCTTTTCTTTAAAATCTTTTGTTGTAGTATTTGCCGTATTTTAATCTTCAAATGGTACATCTTTATGGCTTGTATTTAAACAAACGAAAACGCAGAGGGTGAGTGCACACTGCATTCCAACAGCCGCTGGGCGCGCTCGACTGGCCACGTTACCCCTCTCTCATCAAAGACTACCTTGAAATGTACCGCATTTCCCACTTTATCTTATTTCCCCAATGTACGCACGTGTTTCAGTAGTGAGTGAGATGTGCCGGAGCCTATTCCCATCCTATCGCTCCCCATTTTCCCAATCCATTCCTTAATCTGGAAAGGTAGGTAGCGCATCCGGGGGCGTGCCAACGTTTGTCATTCTGGACTGATGTTGGCATGTATCACGGATGTCATGAATGACAGTATCCTCTTACCACCAACACCGCGTGGACGGTCTGCTCGTCTACCATCTTCTTTCAATAAAGAATATAAAAGTGATTTTTTGCCATTCTTCGTTCGATAAAAAAGTATAATTGTGTTTTTTTTCTCCATTTTGACATATTGACTGGAGATTTACAACTAAAAAAAGACATTAGTTAAACAGAAATACTTACAGAAAGGTGCCTGGCTCCCAAACTATAATACCCTGCAATATGGGTGGCTAGGTCTTTCGTCCGAATTAATGCACTTATGTTTTTGTCATTGGACATTAGTATAAACATTTTTTTTTGCGTTTATTATGCATTTACAAAAAGTTTTGAATAGTAGGAGACGAGCTTGCTCTGTATCCATAAACAGCTCGCTATCACGATCAAATCAGCAAGATTCAGCGACGTCCTTAGATAAACTGCGCCCGACTCCCTAGTAAGTTATCTGTAACTTCGTGCGGGGTGCTCATATTTCACCGCGATTAATTAGGCTTCCCATGCCGGTGCAGAACTATACCCTCTAAACCCTCGAGGGAACTTGGAAACTGGAGATCATACTCGTACTGTATCCTGTAAGTGAAGTAAATGTAATTCGAAATAAATTAATAAATAGAAATCAAATAGAAAATTTAACTTATACAACCGGCCACGCACTAGTCTGTTATTCTGCCTGAGTCTCGCTCTCGATACTCGCACGCACACACACACACAGAAAGAGAAAGGCGTATGGAGGGGGTAAAAATCTTACGTGACGTTACATTTGCTCTCGAATCACACCTACCGCAAGCCGCGTAAAGGAACTTCGTTCCAAAAACACATCGCTCATTTCATTCTATCACAATATAGTGGGACAAATTCATTTAATTACTATATTCCTGTATGTATTTTAGGGTGTTATTGTTAAACGCAAAATAATTTCAGTTTTTAATCAGCTTGGAAAGAAATTGAATGAAATAAAACGTCATTTGTTGTAAGAGTGTTTTGACGTCTATGACGAAAATAATATCGGTTTTCGTTCCGTAAAAAGTTTAATTCAAAAAGGTGAAGCAAACACAATAAATAACTCCACGTTTCCAATTTGTTTTCAGTAAAATGGTCACGTCTAGGAAAAGGAGGGTCTAATGACGGACATAAACAAAAGTGCTGTTTTGTTCCAGCCACTTTCACACAATGTAATATAATTTGTCCATGTGGAGAAGTATACTGTCTATCAATTTACTGTTCACACATTTACCCTAAATAAAACACTGGTACCTACTGTATAAGTTTAGTTGTGTATTTTGTACTTACATCAACCTTTTTCCAAATCAAAAGTTCTCTAAAGGTTAAAAAATCATTCCTAAATCATTCTGAACTGATGTGAGCATGTATCGCGGGTGTCCATGGGCGATGATGTCCACTTACCACCAGATGGACTGTTTGTCAGCCGCCTTCTTAATATAAAAATATAAACGCTTAAGAACCAAATGAACGTATATCCAATAAAAATTAAACGTTTTGTTTAAAAAAAAATGACTAAATCACACTCTTAAGAACCAAATGTACGTATCTCCAAGACTCCAAATTCGTTAGTTTTGATTTACAAATCCATTACTCACTGATCATACATACCAAGAGTTTTACAAAGTAAAAAAATACTAACATAACACATAACAAGAAATAAGACGTTTGTATACCAGTTAACACGAACTTCCGTTAGAATACCTATTTCAACTTATATTGCATTTGCAAAATATCTTGTACTTCATTTTCTATTATAAATGAATGAGCATTCATTATAATAATACTATTATAATGAGCATTTTTAGTAAATAAAGCGACGATATGTATAACCAGATTAATAATAATGGAATATTACTTTTACAACACAAAAAGTAGAAAATATTGGGTAAAGCAATATAGCCAGATTTTACTCCGTATATTACGAACGGCGGGCGTTAAACAATAACACGGCGGGTGTTGTAAAAAAATGTAATTTACACACATAATACGTTACGAGCCGCGCTGAGGTTAGATAAAAAATATATAATCCGTCAGTTCACTCATAAATCATACTCATAACTAATATTTTGTCTACCGTTCATTTTAACTTTCTTCATTCAATTCCACGAATATGAAATCCCCCTCCATTTGAAAGGCAAAGATCATCCGCATGTATAAAAGATCGAGCCCAAATTTATCGGTTTTATAGCCAGTTTCTAAAGCCTACGTTGAAAGTCGGTATATTGAATTTCAATAAAACTCAACCCGGTGTCCGTGATTCACGTTACTTTTAACCATAACGTAATTCGTTATCTATGGAATTTAATAAATAGGTACATACGCTTGAAAAATATGTATGTATATATAATGTTAATTCTTGATAAAGGGCGACAACCTCAATATTGTCTTGAATATAATTCTCTGGAAACACAGGAGTATTTCTGAGAAATGTGAAGATATTATAATTGTTTCTTAGCTATGAGTAGCAATTTAATTTTGTATCATTATTTGTCCTACATCCCCTGGCAAATAAAGCTATAATAACTTCAAAAGGACCTAGTACTTATACAACAGAATAAACAAACTTAGATTAAAAGTAAATTATAATAATCCAAATTAGTATATACGCGTACACACATGATACTATACATATAATTTATTTCTTCCGTTTCTCCTAATTTTCATAACGAAATATAAACTTTGTTTTTTGGTTTAAGAAGATAAATAATATTATTTGATAATAATTTTCACTCATATCACTCCCCAGGGAATCATAATTAGATTTTAGGCGGCCGTTGTTACCTAATTTTCTTTTTTGTCACAACAACATTAACTAATGATTTATATCCGCTTCTTTTTTTAGAAAAACAGGACACGTGGCTACTGTTGCTTTGGAGAATCGTTGTACCATGAATTCTGATTGGTACAAGACCATTTGCTTGCCGGAAGTTATTGACGAACTCCGTAAAAACAACCGTAAACGCCGCATACTCTTGCACCATAATAATGCCAGCTCTCACACGACCAAACAGACAAACGACTTTTTGAAGGCGAAAAATGTAGAACTCATATGCCATCCTCCATACAGCCCCGACTTGGCACCTTGTGACTTCTTCTTGTTCCAAAAATTAAGAACCAATTACCCGGTCAACGATTTTCATCGCCAGAAGAGGCTGTCGAAGAGTATGAAAAATATGTTTCCGAGGTCACCACGGAATAAATGTTATGGAAATTGGTTTACTCGTATGAAAATGCTCACGGAGAATATTTTGAGAAACAATAAATTGATTTTTGGACATGATTGTATTTTTTCTTATTCAGTGTGCCCTCTTATAAAATAATTTAAATATGTTGTAACTGTACAGGGACGTCTTTAAACCAGTAAACTGTAAAACCGTAAGTTCGACCACCTGCAGATGACAGATTAAAAAGTATAAAAAATACAGTTAAATTCTCTTTAGATACTTTCCTCGTAATTCCCCGCATTTATGTATTTATTTATGTATATTCATGTTTCAATAGTTCTCCAGACACTGTTTTACCTTGAAATAATATTAAAGAAATGATATTTTCGTTAATCAAGTATTCCTTTAGCATCTAATTTTATGAACGTTAATATAAATATGCTTTAACATAATTACCAAAATTGAACAAGATTATACAAAATTATCTTTCTTCACCTCGCTTTTCTGTTGCAGAGATCTTGTTAATGAGACCATTTGAACTTTTAATTAAAATAGAGAATAATTAAATGTTCCTTCCTATCTGCCAGTACTGCTACGTTTGCAAACAACGGCAAAATACAATCAATGTTACCAGTTCATTAATGTACATTGATTGTATTAATTGAAATTTAATACAACTTACGTACTTGTTGAGATTTTTTCTTTTATCACGAGTATTAAAAATGTTATAAAAATATAAAGTTTTGAATGTTAAGGAATATATAAGTTATTTACTACAAATACAGGGTCTTGTTTGGACGGGTCAGTATAGAAAAGTCTGAAACTATTAGAAATAGAGAAATTTATTTTAAGAAACCATTCCGTCGATATTAGTTATGAAAAACTGCATTCAAAGATTTAAAAAAAAACTCAAACTTCATTTTACTGTCGAGAATCGGTTCATTTTACTTTTAAAAAAAGGTAGATTATTTTATTGCGTTAATTTTAGGCTGTAAGCAATAAATTTTGCTAATTAACTTTATGTCTAGAATAAAAAAAATAATGTTGAAAGTGTTCAAAGTGGTAGATATAAACCTAATATAAAATAATAATACCTAGATATAAAAAATGTAGGTTGCAAGAAAATTGCAATTACGCCTGGCAAAAGTGGGAATATTTAATTTTTAAAATTTAAATAAATTGACAGGCACAATACTGACATTGTTCTTTTTTTCAAATTAATAAATTGTTTGCAGTGGCCTCTTCACATGAATTTTATGATAGATACTCGTAACAGTAGGTAGAAAATCGCAGCAATAGGCACTAAACTTCCGGAATTGTAGAAAATTGTAAAATCTGGATTTCTCGTTTTATTTAAGATTATTATAAGTGATAAGAAATAAATCTTGCTAAGGAAAGGTCCTTAGCAAAGTTTTATTTATTACAACTTACACCAATCAGCGCAATAAAATAACCTACTGTTTTTTTAAAGAAAATAAAGTTTATGAGTGCACGATGCGATCCCACAGCCGCTGGGCTAACTCGACTGGCCACATTACCCCTCTCTCGCAGAAGACTACCGTGAACTGCATTCCCACTTTATCCTATTCCCCCAATGTACGTGTATTGTTAGCGAGTGAGATATGTCAGGGGCCATTCCCATCCTATCCGACCCCATTTCCCCAAACTTTTTTCCAAATTCATTCCTAATTCTCCACAGATAGGCGTGCCAACGTTTGTGATCCTGGTCTGATGATGACATGTGTCGCGGATGTCTATGAGCGACATATCTACTTACGAGGTGGATTGTCAATTTGTCTGCAGTCTTTTCTCTATAAAAAATAAGAAAGTAGTTGTCACTAAAAATAGTGACAATTCAAAAATTTGAATTGATTGATAAGCCACAGATTATATAATCCTAAGCTAGGTTAATTTTAAATTATTGAATTGAATTGAATTTTAAAATATTAAAATTATTTTACAAACTATTTTTAGTGATAATCTACAAAGGGCCTTTCTCGCCACCTCTTGATAAGTACTTTATCAGAGATATCAGAAAGTCAATTATACTTTATCAGAAAGTCAGTATCAGCTAGATTTAATTGACAGATAAATTATCTATCAGATTGATTACAGTTACCACCTCCCGATACCTTATCAGAAGGTGACAAGAAAGGCCCTAAATATTTTTTTTTAATTTGCCGAGCTTTTCCAATCTCAACTTTCATTTGCCAGACTCTTATATGTTATGAAAAGATATTAATAATTGAAGTAGGTAAAAAAGTAAAGTATTTTTTTACACGAAAACACAATATTAGTCTTTGAAATAAGAAAACAATCTGGCGCCAAGCCAAACTGAATGCGAACTAAAAGAACAGAAACCGTAAACATTTGTCTAGCAGTCACTTCGGGGCTGTCACCCCGTGTTGTGATAGATGATTCTGGAAAATTATTACCTTACTCCTTTTGAAATATTCTCTCACCTACGGCTATCTGCTACGAAAGTGCTCGAACGCAGAAAAAATGTTCGCAACCTCTGGAAATTGAACACTATCACACCTTGTCATATGCATTGTCACGCAATTTATAAGATCTTATTGTTAAAATACTTTTCACTATTACAAAAGAGCGGAAGGCCGTTTTTGTTACGAGCTTTGGGAGAAGCCTGTATCCAGGCTAATGTGGATAGACACGGGCTGATGGCATGGCATGGTAATTATATGGTATTACAGTATAATTATATGGATGTTAATGCGATTGATGTTTGGTTCTATGACAAAAAATTAAATAATTAAAATAAATCTTAAAATATTTATTTAAAAGTCATAAATATTGGTGTGCCTAAATTAGTCAGCAAAAGTACTTATTTATGTTCAAGACAATAACTTATTTGGGGGTAGCTAAATATGTTATTGTCGATTTCACAATGATCGAATGCGATGAAAAATAATTTCCTAATAAATTCCATAAATTCTAATTACAATTACTAAATTACAAATACAAATACAAATACTAAATTGTAATTACTAAATTACAATTAATTCCAGGGAATTAATTGTATTATACCTACCTTTATCGCAGACTGTATAATTTTTTTTTAATTTAGAGCCAACGTTTACTTTTATTTTACTTGTTGTATAACATTCATTAATTATAATTCATTGATAATTTACGTTCAAACCATTGCCATTCCTTTAAAATTATACTTTATAACTTTTTAACAAAGATAACGTAAATGAAGTCGACAAAAATACCTAACATGTAAATTTCGTTTTTAGTTTACATTTTCGCCTCCATTAATTAATTAGTTATCTGGGTATATCGCAATTTACATATTTTATCTCAATGTTGTAGTTTACTAAAACATTACCTACCTAAAATTTATCGACTAATTGAGCACTGGACAATTAATATTCATTGTGAGTGTTAATCAATATTTATTAGTTGCGATAAATGAGAAGGGATTGGATAAACCTGAAAACGAGCTGAGAATTTTTCTTTTACATGGATTAACAAACAGTAGCAAACTGTTATTACAGTGCGATTTACAAGAATAGTAACAGTATTTACCTTGATAGTTATTGACGGTACTTGACTGTTTCTGGAATATTATGACTTCCTTGACTAAAATAAACCAATGATGAAAAAAAACAAATACATAAGTATACGTTTAATTCATAAGTATAAACATTATACCGCATGTAGGTATGTATTATGTATATGCCGCACATTATTGTTGCTGACTTCACACATTTGTGTCAATGTTACATACAATTATTATCAATGCGATAGATACTTGTCGTCGAGCTTGTTGCCATTAAAATTACTTAGTGTAGCATCTGTTGCCATATAACGTTGTGATTCGTCTGCGCCTATACTTAACTTTGTTCGTACATCAGCTATCCAAATCGTCTGTAATTTAATTAGGTACACATTTTTGTAATTTAATTAACTACACACATTTAAGTACACACCACGCTCTGCCACCAGTGCCGCCGGCAGGCTATAGAATAGCACCACCCCAGCTCTTCCCGTGGGTGTAACAAATCAGCTACCACAAACCCTGAGGAAGTACACCAGCTCTAAAACGGGTGGACTGGCCAACCCGCTTGGCCAGCGTAGCGTTCTAGGCCTTACATGGATCGTGCACGTGCACGAGGAGGCCCATGTCCGGCAATGAATACTGAAAGGGCTAATTGCTGCATACCCACTTTTCGTTCCGTTTCTCATGCTAAACTTTTAATTACCTATTTATCTAAATATCCTGTGACACTGTTCATCGAGAAATCTTATAATTTTCCTTTTGAGAGTATAAAATATATTCAAATTGGGGTAATAAAACCAATATTAGGGGACTTTATTTAGTGAGTAAGTACTTACTTTAACAGAATGTTGATGTTCATTAAATGGAAAACCCATTTACGTACCCACCCATCTGTGATATTTTAACACTGTTTTTATCTGAAAATTTAATTACTGTTGTTGTAAAATGGCTGCGAGATATTATTCTTAGTCTAAATCGGTAAACGAGCATTGTTTAATTTCTAAACGGTCAATAATTTATTTATAATATTTCCTAATATTGATTTCTTTAGAACCTAAATATTGATTTCTTATCAGTAAATAAAATTATTTCGATGAATGGAAACAACAACACTATTTTTATTTTAAATATAATTAAGCATAATTAACTTCTCTTTTAATAACAATATGTTAATAAATTACCTATATTTACCTCTCTGTATAACCCAAAGGTTAACTAATAGAGAATGCCACCTTTTGTGCCATAATGTGCAATAAATTTTGTTAAAAAAGAATATTAATTGTTTTTTCCTGCAATTGATTAATACAGAGTAGTGTCCCCATTTCAAGAATTCGGTCATTAATTGTTGCCTTTCCTGTAATTAATTGTCGCAAAGATAAATGTTCGAGAGTAGGTATAATTTGCGTTTAGGATTGTGAACCGTGACTTGCATTGATGATCACAAGCGATCCCGCGACGTTCTCGTTAATCATTTGACGTAAATTCACAGTCACTTTTTTGTAGAATCATATTCTATATCATTCCAAATTCCAATACTAATCACAGTAATATTAATTACAAAAAATAATGGTCAATAAATAAACTCTAAAATTATAGTAACTAAATTACTGCCGTATGTTTGTAAAAAAAAATATCATTATTTTCAAGAATCCTGGAATAGATTTTACGTATTGATAAATTTTACATTAAAATTCACAAGCTAAATTTAAACATAAAAATAAAATAGAAAATTAAGCAATTGTCTTCACGAATGAGATTCTCATCTTAAATCCGTAAGTCTCTCATTGATTAAAAGCACGCAATATGACAATTTTCATTAAACCAAATATTAGTACAACCTATGAAATTGCAGTTTGTTATAGTGGCCATAGTTATCTCGCGTTTGACTTGGATTTCTATAATAAATTCGAATTAATTTCAATTCTTTTTCAAAACCAGTTATTAATTTGTTTTTCCGTCAAACGACTTTTTGCTTAGATATATGGTAGTTGTGTTTACGACCATGAAAACGCGTTATTTTCGAATATGAATTCCGTCGTGGCAGCAACGCAGCACAGACGGCACGCAATATCAACGGACAGTCTCAAGGAGTCCAGGAGCTTCGACTGGAAACTCTCCGTCACCCACCGTACTCGCCAGAACTTGCCCCCACTGTTTTTCGTTTTTTTTGGAATTTTGATAATTTTTTACAGAGGAGAAAATTCATTAATAATAATGGACAATACTTCGATTAATTATATATATAATTTTCATACAAAAAAACTATATTTTATTTTCTCCAAATAAAATGGCAATTTCATAGGTAAGGACTACATAGATATACATTTAATACAACCATAACCACCTAATTTGTGTAATAAATCAAGTAATAACATAAATAATAAGCCAGCTACATCCAGCTACACAAAAAATATATTTTTTTTGATTGTTTAAAAATGCTTATATGTACCTATTTAAAAAAAAAACTACTAAATATTTAAGTTTCCTGATATTTTCTTCGCGTACATCTGTCACAATGTCAATAAATACTGACCAGCAATGTAACGGGAAGGGAAAAATTTATTACAAGGGAAGCTACATTTACGAATTCAATTTCCTTCATTTTTCCTTTGAGTATCGTTTGAAGTGTGAAACGTTTCTTGATTTAGGACTAGATAGTCCAATTTGGTATGAACAACAAATTTCCTAAAAAAAACCTGTAAAGAGAATAGGTACCTATCTTCCTTACATAATAGTAATAATTTTATAGGCAATGTGTGTGTGTATTAGTGTATTTTGTGAGAGGGGTGAAAAATTGAAATGTTAATGTTAAACAGATCCACATACACTATCTAAAACCCACAAAACTATGTGTTGCGAATCTTAATTTTATATTATTTGTGGATTATGGAGCGACCCCTTCCCCCCCTGATTTACTAGGGGAAGTCAATGACCTGTAGTGGGACGTTATAAGCCTATATCAGGTATAACATACAATACCAATACAATCCAAGATGAGTTTATCAAATATTATTTACCGAACCCATTCTCCAAATTTATTCCCATATCTCCAAAGCAACGCATTCGGTGCATGCTAACATTTGACATTCTGAACTGATGTGTCAATTTCTACATTATTATGTAAACAATGTAACTAAATAACTTTTTATAGTTTACTGAGAGGAGTGTATGTACTCGCGCATATTATTATTGCTCCACTTACTAGAGATCTTCAAGAAATATTGTAGATATCTATATAAAATAATCAATCAGTCGGCGAAACCCATAAAAACATATCTAATCTGGTTTTTCTAGATGGCAAATAAGCAAGTATATTGTCTACTTCGTCCTAAATGGAAGTTGTCCCTGGAAGTTTAGCTCAGGTTAGGCCCCATCCCATACAAAGTACTGCTCACATCTCTGGTCCGGCGCTCCGAGATATCCATTGGACCCATTTGACTCCATCCAACGACGTGCTGTTCGAATTGTCGACGATCCCACTCTCACGGGCGGTTTAGAACCCCTCAGCATTCGAAGAGACGTTGCGTCTGTGTGTTCTACCGCCTGTAGAATGGGGAATGAATAATGTTCCTAATGTTCAATATAATTCACACCTCGGGTTTCTACAACCGCATCTTTCGTTCTGCTGCGGTCCATCCGCATTTCCTCGATACGGAGGTATCGCGTAATGTTCGGTCAAAAAACATTTTATACCGCGAACCCGTAGGCTGTGGAACATCTGCCTTAAGAGGTCTTTCCATTACGCTACGATATGGGATTCTTCAAGAAATTTGCAAGATCAGCGGCGCACCCGCTTACCCCCTGGTGTTGCAGATGTCCATGGGCGCTGGTAACACTTACCATCACATGAGATAAGACCGCTTGCTCGTCCGCCTACTTCACTATAATAAAAAAAAGACATCCCAGACCCATACTTACACATCAGTGAAGAAGAACAAAATGTTGGCACGCCCCGGATTTACTGCCTACCTTGGAAATTTAAGAACAGTTAATTTAAGATTTTAATTTTTACTTGTAGAATTCTGCATTTACGTAATAAACTTATTTATTCAATTTATCAAATGCATAATTTTACAAATTATTGTAATCAAGACCGAGAAAAACTTTATTCCTAATTGTTGTGATTCTTTCTTGTAGTTATGCGAACCTTGCCAGTGCAAAGTTTTCTTGAAAATACTTGGTTTTCGTGCCTTTAATTATTAAGTACCTAGTTATACCTAGTACCTAGGTGTACCTAGTTTAAGAATGCGTCGCTTATCTATGAGATTTAGGAGTGGATTAGGAAAAGGAATTAAGATAGGAATAATAATGTTAATAGACTTCGACACCGTTTGACCGATCACCATGAAAGTTGGCACCATATATGTATTTTTTCATGGAGAAGGTTTTTATGCTATCGACTTTGTTGTAACTCGTCACTAAATGACGCTGCAGCACATCAACTTCTATACCGTTCAACCAATCGCAAAAATCCTATGTATATATAGGCAGGACAACGTCTGCCGGGTTTTGCTAATCCAATATAAGATGGGATGGTAAGAAAAGAGTATGTGACGTAAAGTTTCCTTTATCCCATTATACTCTCTACTTGAAGAATTTAGGTGAGAAAAAACGCTAAGTAGGGAGTTTAATGAGAGACTTCTATTATCTCATACTTTCTACTCCATGAGATGTTAGGAGATGGGAGACGGGTCCTGACAAATCTCACTCACAATTTACGTCAGTCTTCTATGTTAACTAACAAACCGACAAACACACTAACGTATATTTATATCACACACTATGTAATTAGTTCGTTTGTATTTAATTTAACTCATGAATCTGGCGGCAGACTAAATTGCAGCTGCGCTTTTGCGACAGATTGTATATAAATTATTATGCAGTCGGTTTCCACACACCTAGCTGTTTGTTATGCAGCTGTCGAATGCAAGAGGTTTACACGACGTTATCTTTGTATAGATTTGAATGCCGTTGGATAAACTGACACTGATATTTTTGCAGTTTTGTATAAAACTACGATTTCCATTTTAAAACCTTTTTTCCATTTGTTAGCTTGTCTAGATGGGATTTTGTTAAAAAGAGGACTGATTGGGTCCTATTTCACAATTATCGTCACTAAGACCTTGAAGATATATTATGAGCATTATGAATTACAACTCTAAAAGTCACGTGAACCATGAAAGGTACGAACCGCACAACTTCACGAATTAGAGTATTGAATAGAAGGCAGGGGAGTAACTTTATTCTTCTACTCTCTACTAGTGAGAATTTGATGGAATGTAATTGAGAGTAGGAAGTATATTATTGGAATGAGTAAGTTCCCTTATACTCCCTTTTCGAGTTGACTCGGATTGCCGAAGTGCAAGCGTTCATCTTCATTGCAGAAAATTTCATTCTTCAGAAAATCCTCTTTCATTGCCTCTATAGTACATTGATTAACCCCTACATCACGAGATATAAATGAAAAATTGTTTTCTATTTCTCCTGTAAAATTTACTTTTTGCTATTCTGATTTTGTTCCTCGGGGTCGGCGATATGTACCTATACAGATACAAAGTTTTATTATGTCTAAATAAAAATTTCCAGCTATTACAGATTTCACAAAGAAAAGAGCAAGGTTGCAATTTTGTGCTATTCTTAACCTTGCAACCATTGAATTACTGATAACAATGTAGCCCGCATCCTACACCATACTTCAGTTTGTGCCAATTTAAAGAAAAAAACCTAGACTGATATAACTTTAAAAAAAAAAATATATGAAATTATACCAAAATTTTTGAGACAAAATATTTGGTTGAAAAAAATGTATGAATACCTAATAGGTATAATTATAAGATAACTTATGCTTTTAAATAGGTACAAATATTGAATGATCATATTATGTACTCATGTCCAAAATAGTGTCTAGCGAAATGTTTTGCTTTGATTCAGTACTAATATTTGTACTCCACTTAAATATTATTTAATATTAATATTGTTTGATATATTTTCTGTATTAAGGGTGTAGATTGTTGGCCTGAGATCTCGATTTCGAGCGACCGCAGCGCCAAAGTTTAATGTAACATCCGACGGGGCGGATGAATGACCTAGAGAGCGCGATTTTCAAAATGTTTTGCAACAAACGTTCCACGTTGAGAAATTGTTATTGAACTTGAATATTTACAGCATAACAATAACGTTGAATTTTTGGAAACTAGCTGTTGATTCTTTTTAATAGATTAATAAGAGTAGTTGAGACACAATTTTTATGTTTTTCTATCATTTGACATCTGACATTTTTGTATTCTACTTACCTAAAATTCCAACTATTTATTTATTTGTAATTTCACTACCAAAATTTATTCTAATTCGTAAAATATTCATTCAATAAAATAATTGCAAATTCAGTAGGAAGTGTGTTTATCTCTACGCAAGGAAATGTGCCTATTGCGTAAACTCAAATACTTACTTTTTGTTTACGATCACCTCGTCGATATCTAAAAAAAATCCAAGGGTTTTAAAAAAAATGTCAATAAATGAAACACAAGTATAAAAATGATTTATTTACTACACAATAACAAATATGAGTCGCCATTACTCGCTATCTCAAAAGCGTGCTAGGGTTGTACAAAAATTAGTAAATAATTCATTTATTTACTAATTTTAACAGAAGTTTGTAAATTATTAATATACTAATTAAAAGTATGTAATTAAACAATAACGAAATATGAGTTCAAAATTCTAATGGTTTTTCATTCGATTACGGATCAAGTTCTGATTTCTGCTAATTTGATGATAAAATCAATGGCTATCACAAAACCTATCAGAATGAAAACGTTACCAGCTGCCCGATTCACGTAAGTAATAAAAACCGTAGCGCAGTGACGTCACTTCGTTTTTTGCAAATTTAGCCCTTTTAACCGACTTAAAAAAAGGAGAATTCTCAATTCGCTGTATTTTTGAACCAATTTTTATGATTCTTTACACCAGGTAACTCAGAAATTGTATAGTAATTGAGCTATTGGAAGATTTATGACAATCCAAGACTAGATAAGTAAGTGCGTTTAAAACAGAAAACCAAAAGGCGATTTCTAAGTTCCTAAGTTAAAACGACTTTTGGACTGGCGTGTTTACGTGAATCGACTGGCTGGGTAGTTAAGTTACCTGTATCTTTCAAAATCATTAGGCGTTCTTCTCTTTCATAACACGTAAAGCTCTTTCTTTCCTCTCTTTCATAGCCTCTATGATACTGGGCGCGTCACGAATGGGCATGCTTCGTGACTGCCGAGGATCAACTAATTCTGGAAGTAGGCAATCGTAATAAAACCTAACTAATTTCATCTCCATTTTCTCCTCCCAAAATTTGTCGTCCTTTTCTATAATATAAACTTTCATAGGTACAGTAGCACCAAACCAGATGCCAAGCATGCAAACGTTTCTTTTAGTAATATGTACCTGTCCCTGAATTTGGAAATACCAGTTATGATTTTTATTTATGACATAACCCTTGGAAGCCTTGTCCTTAACCCAAAAGGTATGTTTGGCCATTGCTTCATCAAGAGTCATGCCAGCTAAAGAATGTGGGCACTTAATTTCAATTAAACCGTTTGCATAAATGCCATCTGGTGTAGTACCAAGAAATTCATATTGATCGTCGACGAACAAACCGCAACCTTGTATACTAATATTCTCTTGAATTTCTAACTGTTTAATTGCGGTTTCTTCGTTTTCGATACCGTACCGTACAGCAGGCAAACTGGAGATATTACTACCATAAACGATTTTACGAACAAGAACAGCACAACTTGTGCTCTCTCGTTTTTTACAAACTTCCCCGAACGATGATGAGGTTAGTAATTTTCTCCTTGTACTCATCCACTCAGAACTACTTCTTTGCAAATGGGTCGACCTTTCAAGCTCCTCTCTTTCAGCACAAGACAACTTTAAATCGGCTAAAAAAGATGACTTGGCTTTCTCATATAATTCTGGACTCAGATCAGGTTTTTCGCAGTTTGGTCCATAGTGAGCGTCTTTCGATACAGCGCTGTGGCTCTTTTTCAATCTTAATTTAGGTTTAGCAATTAAACGGATTCTACGATTACAATTTTCCACTTTCGCGATCAAAGGATTAGGACTAGATTTAAATATTACTTCATGAGTTTTACTATGAATCGATCCTGTATTAAAAGACACAACAGCAGCTGCGCATCGGCCCGCATAAGAACCACGGGAAGAATAATTTACACGCTTACCCCCTACTAATTTGGCAATCACTGCGTTAAAACTTTCAACTATATTACTTGTACAATTATGAATTAAACTTCTAGAATGATATGACAGTCTTTTACTTAAAATGTGTACCGCGTCCATTAATCCGCATCCAACAATTGCTGGAAGCAACCCAACAGGTTCTATTCGACGAGTATCAGGTCTACAGAAATACTCCTTGCAATATTGGTAATTACCAAATACGTGTTGTGGACCATTTAGGATATCTTCACTAAGATTTTTTATTTTTTCTTCGAGTGACTGATTTTGATCGCCCCAATATTTAATAGCGCATTTTACACCCGTTCTTAAACGCAAATACCTTTCTTTTAGGAATTTCCGCAATTCGCAAGGATACTTAGTGTCTTTCGACAGTTTCTCCAAGCTATTGCAGTAGTTTCGTAAAAGATGATTTTTGCATTCAATTTTCTCTACTGTTAAATTACCGTACGGTCGCGAATCTAATATTTTTTTATAAGTACTGGAATCGCCGTCTGCTACAAATTTATTATAAATTACACCGTGATCAACAATGGAACGTTTAAACCCCTCAACTATTATGGTCGATTCCATACCGGTAGATGATCCCGAATAATTCTTGAAACAACGGTGTTCCGAGGGCTGACTGTCGTTCTTTGCGGCTCGTGCACAAACTACGCAGTATTTATTTTTAACTCCAAAAAACAATACTTTATTAGTTTTAATGCCAATTATCGCAGCTGCGCCGGACAAGGCGGAAAAATTCTTACCATAAGATCTCTTGCTCCAACAACCGTCAACAGCAACAGATATTAATGGTGTACCATTTTTATCAACACTACCTATAGACACTGCGTACTCCGCTTCTTCCTTGACAGCTTCTGCCATGGAATGTGCTGCTGTCTTTTCCCACCAATCGCAAACCGTATTATTAATTTCATTGTATAATGAAGGTGACATGATTGGTAGGGCTACTGCGGCAGTTAATGTTTTTAACTGATAGTAGCTCCCACCAGATGATATGATACCAGATACAATTTGATGATTCACTTCCATTCTATCTTCTTTCTTTTCAATCAAACACACAGTAAATTTCATACTACACATACTACATTTCATGATGAGTTTTGAGTCCAGACCAACTTTTACTTCACCTATTATACTGAGGTAACTTAACTTACAATCCATTGGACCGTGGTCCCCTATGGCCTGAAGAGCTTTAAAAAAAAAAGAAACGTCTACAACTCTACGCCCAACTTCCATTTCATCCACCTTTCCCTCTTGGTCGTTTTCAATAACTAGTTCCTGTAAAGAAAGATAATGGCTTGATTTTTTTTATAAAAAATAATTAAAAATTTAAAAAAATGCAAAAGAATTAATACAATATTAGGTTCCTGATGAATAGAAATTATAATTTCTTTACGCATTAGGTATTGTTTTTTTATGACGTCACCTATTTGAACGTAAATTTTCTTTTGAGAAAGTAATTGAGAAGTATTTCGGTACTAAGGTGTTTGTCTCTCGATGAAAATAATAAATATTGCAAGAAAAATCTATAGGTAGGTATTGAGATTTTGTCTTCGCCCATCACTAACTAAGTAGTTTGTTTATTTATGTAACAAGTCTACAAGAATTACGTATAACAACTTACCTCTATACAGCGCGTAGCATTGTTGCTCAGAGTCTCGGCCCCAAGGTTTTCTTTATTTTCAATACTGGAAATATTATTCATCAATATTATCCACTTTTTATTTATTTTGTACAACCCTAAGCCAGACGCTAGGCGCCTCGCGTCTGTTTGGCGGTATAGGTATGTCGACAAAGTTGCGCTGTCGCCTACCTACTTCCACAATTTGATATTTAGACAATACTAGCCGACCCGGCGAACTCCGTATCGCCTTTTTTTTTTTAAAAAATCCTATTATTTTGATATTACATACAGATACTTCAATTTTATTTATCAGTATAGATATAGATAATACAAACCAATATTTACATGTTATTGTAGGTATATGTCTGAATCGGGCGATCTAAATCATATGACATATTGTATTAGCTTTGTAATGTACCCTGTTCAAATGCGATAATAAATAAGTAGGGAGGAACTTACATTTTATTCCGAGATCTTTTGGCTTTCATATTTTTATAATGCGTACAAAACTTTCTTTTCCCTGGCATGCCACTCAAATTCAATCAGTCCTGCGAAAAAAATAGCCTATGTTACTCAGTGATAATGTAGCTTTCGAATGATAAAAGAATTATTAAAATCAGTCCAGTACTTTTTGAGTTTATTCGTTACATACAAAAATCCAAATCTTTCCTCTTTATAATACCTATTAGTGTAGATATTGTATTTTTTACGATTTATATCTAGTTCCATCATGGTTTTCTTTCAGACATTCATTATATCGATACTTTCTACTAACTGAAAATAAATTAATTATAAAAATGTTATACTTACAGTTTTTTACAAAAAACACAAATTCACAATACGTAATTCTGCTGTCTGCAGCCGACAAGCGTGGTGTCGCGTTCACTTACAGAAAGGAACTGCCGCTGCAGATCACCGAGATTGCACGAATGAAACGAACGTTTTATCCCATACATTTGTGTATGAAAAATTTACCTTAAAATATATCTAGATTTTAGGGCTTTAAAAGAGGAAGTCTTTGTTTGTAAAGGTATAAAAAGAAGTATACAGCTATACTTATTGGTTTCTTCAGTGTTCAAAAAGTGTTTCTTTTTATCAATTTGTGTTGATTTATGGGGTTAAATCTGAAAAATACGAAGTCATGTTTTTGCATTTTTACTCAATTTTGTGCGTTTGTTGACGTTTATTATATAACAACTATTAGGTTTAAGAGTTTAATATAAGCATGAACATACTTATTGGTCTTTGATTGTAATATATACAAATTATCATTGATATCAATCATATGTAAATAGGTTAAATATGAAAAATCGTAACACTCTTTTCGGTGATTTTCACGATCTACACCCTTAAAATACAATTTAAGAATACAGTAGCATAAATAAATCTTCAAACTGTATTGAATCAAGACTACTATTATAAGTGTGAAAGTTTGTTTGTTTGTTATTTATTCTAATACAATAAATTAACGAATCGCTGCCAAATATGACATACGTGTAGTTCGTGGGGACGGATTATCACATTACCTAAAGCCGCGGACCCTGGTGATATTTGTTGTATATAGCTGTACTTCATTTTAGTCCGATTTTATTGCGGTTGTCACTACTGAGTATGCGAAAAAAGCTTTTGGGTTTTTCGTTTTTATTCAAAATCAGCCCAGTAGTACATAAAATACATAAAGCTTTTAGCAAAGACAAGAGGGAGATCAAAAATGAATCCTGAACGAAATCTGAATTTAGTAAGCAATGTCAGTAATATATTTTATAGAACTCAACATCTCTTCGTCTGTTTACTTGTACTACTATAATTGAAGAATTTGAGGTTCATTATAAATAGATGATACATATGTAAGCCTTTCTAACATCATACTGAAGGGCTCGGGTCTTTTTTAGAAAATTACTAGGGATTATCGAGATATGTGGCCTTAAAAATAGATACAATGACTTAATTCAATCTCATAATCGAATATTAAGCACTTATATGGCGTTATAATTATACCTATCTATATTTTTATTCCAATAAAAAATAAATTATACGGTGACGAATAAAGCACAAAGGAACAATATCCGGCGGTTATTTGATACTATCTACAATAGCAATCAATTTTCCGCCTCAAGTCTACACACAAGCATTTTTTATCTTGCGGCAAAGAGGTTCTCCTTTATTGCTGTTTTACATGTTTTACCCGGGTAATATTTAGAAACAATTTTATTATTGCATATTCGTAATCCATTTGAACAATAGTACAATAGAAAAGAAAGTAGCCGTTAATCATTTGACAAATTAAACTTATTGTTTTCTTTTTCCTCATTTTTATTTTATTTTTTATAGAAAAAAGCAGACAGACGAGCATACAGTCCATCTGATGGTAAATGGATACTGTCGATCATAGACATCCCCTATACTTGCTAACATCAGTCCAGAATGACAAACTTTCGCATGCCAGATGCACTGCCTACCTTTGCAGATTAAGGAATGAATTGGGAGAGAGGGTTGGGAAAATGGGAAGGGATAAGATAGGATGAGAATGGGCTCTGGCATATCTCCCTCACTACCGAAACACGTAGTATGTTCACTAGGAACATACATTGGGGAAATATCATAAAGTGCGCATCTTTTTTTCGACCAATAGTGCTGGCTTCGTCATGGACTGGCAAAAGGATCGGATTTTAAACAAAGTTATTGCATATAATAATAATCTTATTTAATTTATTAATTGTAGAGCATAGATATATATGTAAACTTATGCCGTAGAGTTAATTTTAAATCAATGAAATATTGTAGGTTTAGGAATCAGAAGTGATTTATTACAAAAAAAAAACAAATTTCTTAACAACAATTATTTATAACAGTTGAAAATTAGTTAGAAGGAAAATATTTAAACAGCAAACAAAATCTATCCACTTAGGAAATAATTTTAGAGTTCCACTAAGAAAATCATTTAAGAAATACCTGGCAAATAGCACTGAACACCAACACTACAGTCACCAATAGGCCTACACGAGCCGAGAGCCGCCGTCCAAGTGGTAGATGAAATAGCAAGCGCTCTCTGGCGCCCGCAACGCGTACGAACGTCAAGTTGGTGACATCACTCCCACCACTTATTCTCTTTTTCTCGTGTTGGCTGAATGTTACCTTACAGTAGTTTATTTTAATTGAGCATTACAACATTTATAACGTCTGTGGTGCACAGTTTTTCGTTATTTTTCACATTTATTTTGTTTTATTATTTACAAACTTAAGTTGATATGAACATGTAAAAATTGATTGTTTCTTATTATCCCCTTAATTCTCGATAAGTCGTAGTAAAGTCAACTCGAGTCATGTAGAAAATATCTGATGTTGTTTTACTCCTTTGCCAAATAAACATAAAGTCCTTTTTTCGTCTTCCTACATTTTTAGAACATAGACATATTTTTTACAATATAATCTAAGAATTTCCATCAAAAACTTCAAAAGTAGATAACAAATTAAAATGTCATCTAATTAATGAGCGATTATATTTAAATGCTCACCAGAGGGCGTCACTGTAACGCGAATCTTAAATATTTTTTTATACTATAAAAACATATAATATAAAATGTTTGATGATTGTGCTTTAATTGTGGTAAAACGTAATAATAAATATTGTCCGGAAAATTTATCTTATTTTCCTTTGTTAAAAAGACACAACAGTATTTCTGTCAATTTGTAGAAACTAGGTACTGCTTACTGCTCCATAGCATAATAACCTTTGCATTTATAGTCCCTTAAAAAAATTACACAATAATAATTTCTAAATTAATTTCAATTATTATTATGTACATCAATAACCTTATCTTAGATTAGCTCCCCATTATCTTAGATTGCAATACTATTATGTAAACATGTAACCTTACTATACTATTTAATTATTCTTTTATATAAGGTAGGAGGCGGGCGAGCAAGCGGCCCACGTGATAGTAAGTTCGATTGGCACAATGTTCCGTTGTCATATAAGTACTTAGAATAAAAAGGTAATTTTAAAAAGTAGACCTTTTTTACGCGGGAATTTGTGTTTTATGTAATTAATTTCAAAGATTTTCTACGATTTTTTAAATATTGCACCTATTTGGTTTCTAGAAATTAATTATTCATAATGTGTACTCCAGAAGAACAGCAGATTGAAATATGTTTAATGAAAACCAATTTAGACGAAATTGAAAACTATTTGGTAGCACAAGTAAGATTAATGTTCATCATAACGTTTCTATTGTAAATGATTCTATTAACAATTTGTTGTTATTGTTGATTTGACGCTATTATCGACTTACGTAACGTTCCCTTTAACTTTCAAAGGAAATAACGGCTTTTCTAGAATGGCTTTTATAATTTCACTTTATTACTTGTGAAAAGTAAATACGATTGAAAGCCTCTAAGAAGTATGACAAGCATTGAAGAATAAAGTACTGCAGCTGAGATTTGTTTCCTTTAAAGTCGTTTTCTATTGTTTAGCGTTCTGCGATGCCGACGATGGATGCAGAAAGTGAACAACAGTACCGTGAGACAATGGACGCACTCTTTGAAGCGCGTTCACTAAATGAGGAAGTGAGAAAACTCAAGCAGGAGAATAGTATGCTTTTCCTTTTAAAAATAATATCACTGAGAATGCGACAAGGGTATTGCGGGGGAACGAGCTGAATTGAGACTTGATTCAGAACCATTTTACCATTTCAATAAGTTTGTTGGTCGAACAAGATTAAAGTACATCGCTCAATCTCTCCGTTCACTTACACTGTTGTGTGTCAAGCATTTTGAAGACCGCACTGTATATACACAATGCGGTCTTCAAAATGCTTTATACCGCAAACCCGAAAGTTGTGCAATTGAGGTTTCCACAACTTTCAAACCCTGGCAACTGAGGTTTTTCTAAGGAACATTCAATAACATGGGTTTTTCAAACGACATCAGAGTTGTGAAAAGAATTCTATAAGGCCGGCGGCACATAAGGCACGTTCGCAATCCCCCTGGAATTGCAGGTGTCCATGGGCGGTGGTGACCACTCACCATCTTGTGGACCGCCTACCCATCTACCAGCTATTTTATAAAAAAATATTCACTACAAATTCAAACAGTATAACGGGCCCACATCTCATAAACGGTATTCCAATACCTTCACGAATTGATCAAATGGATTCATTAATATTGACTACTGATTGTTCGTTCCCGAATGCTAGAATGCCGAACTCTAATGATTGTGAACTGGATGGAATGGAATTAAATGTAATCTGAACAATTGACATATCCCAATGCCATATAACATAGCGCTAGGTTTGATTTTGCACCTACCTAACAATGGCGTGCATTGCTTATGAACCTTGATAAACGGTAGTAGCTGTAGGTATCTAATTAGATATACTCGTATAAAAAATGTATTTAATCGACTAGAAAATATGAAGAACACTAAGAGCACTAGCGATCACTCCTGACGTCAGTCACGCTAGCCAATGCTAAACCTATATTTTGGGTAGATACGTATAATAAAAGTTCAAAGGTGTACAATAAACTGTGCCCTTGAAAAACCATACATACATGGAATTATACACTCCTATCTCCAAGTATAGCCATTTCTTTCAGGCGGGCTAGCCCCTATTTGCACGTTGATGATAAAATTGTAATACATATTATTCCGCAAAGATCATCTGAATTACCAAACCATGGATTGAATTTTTTATTAATAATTTCCGTTTTAGCGCGGTTAACCGCTAAACGTATGCAACTAAAAGAGCAGTGCGATAACATAAGCGAGGCGGTTAAAAAGGAACTGGATTATCAAAGCGAGTTGTTAAATATGGTACAACAGGAAACCGACGAGGAACAAGAACACATGTATGTTTTTAAATATTTTATTAAGCTTCATCATTCCTTAGCACTAATTTAATTGTGAAATTTACTTATGGGACTTCATTGTCGGATTTAGTTTCCGAGATATTGAAACTTTAGTGAAATCTTAAAAGAAAAAACATTTTTTATTGCTTTATCTTAAAAATCAGATATTGGAGCACAGGTACAGAGGGGTAGATAACGCAATTTGTCCGTCGCTGCGTGCCCGAACTTGGCGATAATCTCCTACTTCTTGCGCTGATTGTAGTCGTTACAAAACACAAAAATGCCTAATTGCGCAAAAACCAATTATAAAAAATCGGCAGGATTAAAGTGATGAACTGAATTAAGGGAGATATTTCGTTTCATCTGTGCGTTCCCATCACTTGAGCATACCTACTTGTGCTTTAATACAAATAATGTAAGATGTCGCTTGGTTTCCATAAAATTTCACGAATTTGCGTCTATGGTTATATGTCAGAGCAGGGGTCTCTAAACTACGGCCGATACAACTGATCAAACTGTGTGAGTGAAAGACGGTTTATAAAATTACAGCAAAGATGAGTTATGAAAGATAGATCGCATAAGGTCAGTCTGGGTAATTGCAAACAGAGGTAATTGAGAATATAAGTTCATATTTATTACCAGAATAAAGTGTTTTCACAAAAATCAATGTTTACAGCCGCAAGTACGAAGATTCACTGCGCGAAAAAGCTGACCGTTTTAGAAAAATTCGAATTTGTTACGTACGTACTAGTATTTTTTACTTTGAAATATCTTTTTTCATGCAAAGAATTTGATTTAAAAATAAATAATTTTATATATATACATGTTTTCAATCACAGACCATATAAAGTACAATATACCTACTGGGTGTAATTGATCTTTTCCCCAAGCCAGATACTATGGATTCTGCTCATAGTTCTGAGTCAATTAACGTACTAGAATGTTACGTATTTTTTTAGAAATGTATCGATAATAAAAATATCAAATTATAACTCAACTAAAAACTAATTACTCAAACGAAATAGTGAGCTCTATTAGGTACTATTCAATTACAGACATTTAGATTCTGGCTGAATGAATACATATTGCGAATTGAATTTGTTAAATTACTCCCGATCAGTATTTTTGAATTATATCATTTAGAGAGGAAAATTTCTTAGCTACAATAATCAATATCTACCTATAGATTTATCTTTATCTATGGCTATTGACGTAAATACTTACCTATTTGTAAGGTTTTAAGAAGCCTTATATTTAATTACAATTTCAATAATACAATATTTATTTTGTTTATCAGAACGAGAACGAAATGGCCATAGAAATAGAGAAGGCCAATAATGCAAATATCGAGCTCAAAAGAGAAGTCGAAAGGCGCCAGGGCCTCGTTGAAGAATTAACTCGGAGACTTGAAGGCTTACAGCCCACCGTGCCGGAGGACTTACTCAATATAATGTAACATTTATTTTTCTAACTAGTTTTTGTGGGCACTTTTATGTTTTTGTTGTCGTGGTTTTTCATCCTACAAAACCCGCTAATTATTGTATATTTTGAAAATTACTTAGTCGATTTTATTAAAATATTTAAACCTTCTGAAATACACAGAGCTATATAATATAACAGTGATAATCTTATCAAAATCATTGGATTTTGATAAGATTTGGATGGAGTTTATTGAGTACATGGAAACAGACACGATTCGCGAACTTTATATTATTTTATACAGTGATATTTATTTATCTGCCCATTTACAGAACGTGTTTGACTTTGATCATCTAAATGAGATTATAATAGGGACAAGCGTGGTACCACTATTGACATTAGTTGAACCCATTAAACTAGTAGGTGATGGGTAGCAACTGCCTTCCGTGAACTACTGCAACTAGGGTTGCCAGCCTACTGTATATTATAGTACCTATCTTACTATCACTGGAGCCCTACTCTATATTTCTAATATATATATAAATACTATATTTGCATGACTACCAAATTCATATACATCGGGTATACAAATATCGGTGAATATTTTCAACAAATATGTCAAACTGCTTGAGGGAAATAGTGTACCTACATATGTAGATATTTTCAAAATTTTGCAGAACATAAAACAACAAATAATACAAAGAAAAATTATATAGTTTTTATATATGAGACTAATGAGAGGCTGAAAAAGTTACAGCAAGTTTCCTGATGTGTTTGAAATCATTAAGAGGAATTTGTTGCTATTTTCGACAAAAGTAAATAGTACATTACTGTCCAGGCCCGAAATAAAGCAATTGACGGCCGAGTAATATTGGAAGGACGGGGCGAAGCCGAGTCTTTACGAAGTGATTTTAAAAAATTTAAATAAACGAGGCCGTTAATTGCTATTTCGGCCGAGACTTGTATAGTATTTTTCTCTAATTCGCGAGGAAACAATAAACAAATTAATTCAAGAAACAGAAGTTTTCCGAGAAAGAATTCGCTTTTTTTTTCAGTTTTCCACTTGATGTAATCTTCATATGCCTTTTCATATTTTTCTCTCGATTCCGGTGGTAACAGGTTTTCAGAAAGTATCTTTGCTTCTTCAGCTGTGTCTGGTGGCGTTAAATCTAATTCACCTTCCAACGAACTAGTACTCATTGTTTACCATATTAGATAACTTAAAATAGTGATAAACTTATGAGAAAATAACATCCACAATACAGAGTAGATATCTGATTTTGATTCCCGCCAATTCGACTGCGCGCTATCTTTGTTCGTTTTTTAAACTTTTGAATAGAAATGCACATTCAGCCGTTATAATAATAAATATCGTGTACCTAAAAAAACCTAATTTATGTTAGTGTGCACTAACATATTATATCGCTACTGTCCAGCAATCTCTATTGTTGTCGTGTTGGAAATTGCTGGCGTGCCTATAGAAAAGAGCCGACTGACGTATTCCTTTTTTAAAATAATGAAGCCATTTCCGAGCAAGTAGGAGAAAAATTATTTAAACAATTGGTTCGATTTTTCAGAGTCAAATTGGCTGTCTTCTAAAAGACTTCAATCTAACAACAAAACTGGAATTTTCCAAATTTAAAGCATTGGTAGAAAAAATAGAAATTGCTTAAAAACTGAATATCAATTTTGACAATTTGTACTCAGAGACGATTCAGTTGAATAAAATTTTGGACCTTGTACCTACTTGCTAATCAAAAATTCTGTACTAAACTTACTGCTGAAAAATGGCAACAAATATTCATCTTCAGTGGATCAGATTTCTCTGTTATTCTAAAAATTACATAATTTATTCTAACGATTCTGGCAACCTGAACATTTACAGAGCGCATATTTCCTGTGATGAATACTAAATGGAGAGATGAGCGCAACAGAGCCAACATAAATCTTATAAAAGTGGAGTTACTGGAGTTATGAAGCTTTCCTTAAAAATAAAAAATCTGTTGATGAAAGCTCAAAGTAGAAAAAAATACTCATTTAAAAATAAAATATGGATAAATAACCTTAAAAAATAAGATATAATTTTGAAATATTATTATTTTCCCGATCTACTATATTTTTATGAGTATTTGGCAACACTAATTGCAACACCTATGGAGACTTTTTCAACTTTCAAGAGTCATACGCTTATATTACGGACAATGCTAATCATAATTTAAAAAAAATACAATTTTTCATTACATCAAAACAAACTGATGAGAAAGTTTTCCGTCCACTTTTGATCAATTACACCCCTTCATTCTTCGAAAATGTTTTATTTATTCCATTTATAAGATAGTCATTTTGCGAATTTAGTAAATATCTACGTAACTACAAACTTTTTAATATAAGCTATAATGGACTT
Organism: Sesia apiformis; assembly: GCA_914767545.1. Lineage (NCBI taxonomy): Eukaryota > Metazoa > Arthropoda > Insecta > Lepidoptera > Sesiidae > Sesia > Sesia apiformis. Next base: position 9,543,465 of record OU611958.1, read on the forward strand.
CCTCTAGTAGCAGCGGGAACATGTTGAGCTCGGTGAAATTACTTAAATTTAGATATATCTTTCCGAAGTACTCTTGTAGGAACAATTTGTATAAAGATTTCACAACTGCTCGTAACGTAAAACAACCACCTAAAAACTATCATCTTTATATTTGCCTAGACATTTTTCAACTAAACGATCCTTAATTTTGGAATTTGTTTGCAGAGGGAAAATGGAATTAGATGAAAAATTGAAGGCACTTACGGACAAATGTGAAGCTTTGCATGAGAAAAGGAATTATATCCTCAAATCTCAGAGCGGCGCTCAGTCCATTACGGGAAAATATTAGTTAATTTATATGAGCCCGAGGGATCCAGTGATACGCAGTTTTCAGACATCGTGACGTGTTTGCTGATTTTGTGACGGTGTCCATGTCACAGAATAACTACCCTACTACATTTTATAAATAAATTTACGAATGTCGGAATAAAACGTGTCTTATCTCTCTCTCTATTTAGTTCTTATTATTATAAAGGGTAATTTTAGCTCCCAAAAACGTCAAGACTTGAACATTTAAAAAAAAATCGTTATATTTTAATTTTATTACTTTAAAATGCTTGCAAATTGTAAATTATAGCAGATAATATTTCAGTTTCAATTAAATAAAAAGGTAAACATACGTTCGTATTTTATTTCTATTTTTTTCTATAATACATCATCACCATTGCAAATTGAAAGAAATTAGTATAAAATGAAAATCCTGTTTATCCTCACATTTATATTCACACATACTAACAATATGTAATATATGTTTGTATACTATGTATATAATTGAATTATTTTCCCCGAAATAACTTTAGACATTACAATTAGACAAATGTTTAGTGTAAAAGAAACATTATAAACAGTAAGACAGCTTTAATGAAAACAAATACGATTTGTTTTAATACTGTTATGTCACATGAATTTAGGTAATATGTAATATAAATCATGAATGAAAATAGAAATAGAAAGGCGATCTGTAACGTTATTTAAATTAGACTTGTCAATGCTTATTTTGTATTGCTATTGGTACAAGTTACAAGGACTGGTTATTTTGGAGTTAGTTACTAATAAAAGAGAGATCTCAAACTTCTTAGTATCTATGATAACTGCTAAACAAACAGAATAAGAGTATCTACAATCACGAAGCTGAAGTCAAGTATTTCATAAAATAAATTCTAGGCTATATTTATAGACTTTCTTTGTTGGCCACAGTCCAGTTGTTAGTTTCCAATGTCATAGTATATTTCAGCAAGTCGCCAGACCATACAGCCTTTCATCGCCCATGATATATGTCACACGTGGACTGGATACAATATCATTGTTCGTTACTAAACAAAATGCTATTCAGTAATACAATACGCCATGCAACCTTTAACTTTGCAACACAATTTTGCTATTTTTTATTTACAGGAGTAAAAAATATGAAATACCGTGCCAGCCAACATTACCAACTAGATGAACAATTTTAATATTATTTTTATTGGAATTATTTCAGCTATTCCTCTGAAATTGCTTTCAGAAAGATTAACCGGATTCATTTGATCTACAGGAAACACAATTGCAGATACATAAGTAGGTATGTACATTGTACATATTCAATCTCTCAGTATTGAACACAAATCTATCGACTACTGTTTATGCGTGCATAGAACACATACATATTTATAATAGGTATGAATAGTCAAAAAATTCTGGATTTCATATACTTATTTTTTTATTACTAGTAGGTACATACGTATTATATGAAGTCATCACTGTTCCGCAGAAGGTGATTTGATTAAGCAGCTGGCTGCAGAATATCTTTCATAAAACATGTCTGATGTCAACTCGGTGTCTTATCAACTTTGTATCTGTTTCAGTTACAAATGTTAATATACACATCAGTAAAGTATACTACATTGGCACCTGTTGTTTTATCTTATTTATTTGTTTAAAGCTACTCGCATCTAACAAACAAATACAATTGTGTGATATTGGTGGGTATAACCGATATATTTATAACGAGTAATTACATATCTAGGCAAATTTTACTATTTTGTTTAAAAGTGCAAATGTTATTTAGGCACAAATTTTATGTAAACTTTTACGATAATATACCCAAAGTCAAACAATAATTATAATTAAGAGTCTAAAATATAGGTACTTTTATTTGAGCATGACTCTAACTTATTACTTTAAATACGAATGAAATTAAAAACAAAAGATACAGATTATTTTTTTCAATATCGCTATCGCTTTCAATAGATATCGCTCTAAATTTTTACGTCTCATATCTGAACGATCCGTATTAGTTTTTTATTTTCGGATAATGGCTTACTTCGGCCAACCCTTGAGCCATGACATGCATTTTGTACCGTTCCTACGACCACAGCGCCTTGGAAGAATGTGCCCTGAAACAAAAACAACTAATGTAGACATAATCGTATTGTATAGATACTAATAAGATTCATTAATTGTAGATAGATAAGAAAGAGGTAAGACTTTATATCGTGTGAATTGTTTGTGTTGAATCCAGTCAAGTAGGTACATACTAAGCCATCTTGGACTTTCTGTATCCAGGGCTTTATGGTTGTAGATGGTAGCGGTGCATGTGTACATTACCAGGTACTAAGCGGGCCAGGGCCGGCAGGTTGTGTTAGGCCGGAGTGGGTAGTTGGCCGGGAGGGGGGCAGTCCCTCAAGAAATTGTATATAGAGGAATGACTCATAAACAAGAGAATTTTATAGGAATAAAAACTACAAAATAAATTCTGGAAATTTTTCAAAATCGTCTTTTTGTATTCTGACACTCTTCCTTCATCACCCCCGTAGAACATTAACAGTAGAACACGCTTGTTCTACGGTTTTATTATATGTAGGTATAGATAGATTGTATTTATTACCGCATTTGTTTTGAGTCGTGAATATATTTTATGCAGAGATTGATAAAAGTTGTAAAACAAATAATAATGTTTTTACATGTGGTGACAACCTTTAGCTTTTCGGACATATTGTCGCCATGTCGAGACGTTCGTCGGCATTGCCAGCGACATCAAAGCACTAGTAGTTTTTATTTTAACTATGCTTGTAGCCTGTATGTCATAGGACAGCCCATCGACGTAGCGGAATGTCTCGCCGAGATAGTCTAAAGTTTAATAATAGTTATTAAAAGGAACGATGTAAGGTAGTAAGAACGTTTGTTATGATGTCGAAGAATCTGAATTCTCAGATAAACCAACAATCATTTATTTAATTTAAACGTTTAATTGTACTAGGTACAAACTGGAGATTTGGATCTTCAAAAATAAAAAGGCCACACAATGTTTACGACGACTTAGTAATACTTATTAGGTCCTACTAAAATAGTGTGAAATATTTTCATATGTCCATCAGCACATTAAAACTCTTATATCTAACTAAAAAAAAACATGTATTTCATGATTTTGTTATTACATTAAAAATAAATATTTGCTGGTTAAGTTACTCTGTACATAACACGTTGCGTAGTTGATACTACTTATTGTGTTTTGTAACTCATAGTGTTGTTTTGTAACTTTTCATTGTGTAAAGATTAAGTTTTTCAAATCAAAGTTTTTATATTTATTTTTTCAAAATCAAACCATTTTTAATAAACTATTCTCACATATAGTATACTTTATAAGAGACGGTGTGCAAAGTTAACATTTCCGCGTGTAAGACCTGGGGTATGGACCCCGGCTGGCTGTAGTATTTTAATATAGGGTACATCTTATTGGTTTCTTGGTGAGGTCATTATTCAATACCGTTTGTATTAATGCTGAATCACTTAGTAGTTCAGAGATAGTGACACAGTAAATTCTAATAAACTGCTGCCAAAGCCCGATATTAAACGTTCACAACCTTGATTCATGGACACAGATCGCATAATTTAAATATTGGTGTGATTTTCACAACAAAAACAAATATATTGATTTATACTTTATTAGTTATTATTCACACATAAAAGAGGATTAACATCTCAGACAAGCCTATCTCATTATTTTAGGAAATTTCCTCTAGCAAACCTGACGACAGTGATCGGGTGTATATGAGATAGGTAGACATTATTATCTGACACACAATTATTTATTTGTGACAATATACGACTATTCAAAATTTCTAGATTACTTTTTAATGCTTCTTCTTCTTCTTGGGTCGCAGACTGTTGTAAATGTCATGGACAGTACTTCCTATGTTAATCGCGCGTAAACCTTTTCCCTGAAAATCGTTAAAAAATATACACATTATTGAAATATAAATAAAGTTATTTAAAACATGTTTCAGGAGTGAGTGACAGTTGCCAACGCCTTTTCACTTCTACATCTCTATTTCTATCTACATCCCTAATCTTTTACATTTCTCCCAATCCTCGGTTCTGTATTTTCATACATTTGCGGATTTAGGAATTTGCAAATGTATTTATACATTTGCAAATTCCTAACTTCCTAGCGCATTTTTGGACGTGCAGTTTATCATTTTTTACAGATATTAGCACATATCGCTGATGTCAATGGGTAATAGCAACTGCTTATTAAAAGGTGGACTGTCTGCTCATACGTTACTTTCTTGCTATTAAAATGGTTAATTAAAGATAATTTGCATATCTGTTAAGTATGGCGTAAGAATTAAATTTGAGTATGGCGCTTATATAAAGTGTTAGGTATTATATTATAGTATGTTTCGTTTCTCGACCTCTTGGGCCGATATTTTCCGCTCCTTCCGCCCTGAGTCCCTCAAGGAAGAGAAGGTTCGGCTTTCCCAATTTCTTCACCCAAAACTTTTGAAACTATTGTCATTGTGTGTATGGCTGCTTGTTTTTATAAGACGTAGACATTTATAGTAGGTATCGTTGTAGTTGAATGTGTGTCTCTATAGAGGACGATGTTAATTAAGCTTCTAGTAGTGTAATTGACTGCTCAGTACTACGTTTTATTTCATTGACTATTTATGTTGACATGAATTTACGGTTGATGATACTACTTGCCTGATTTGATAGTGTTGCCAGTAAATTTATTTTTGGTTTTTTGGGTTTCTTTCTTTGGTTCAAATCTGTTTATGTATCCTATTCCTTCTGATTTAGCTTTAAAGTAGCAAAACATAAGTTCGTGTAATTCTTCTTGGGACCACTTTCTCCTGTCATCTTCATTATTAATATTTGGGGTCGGTTCCAATGCACCGGGTGAGATTGTGGGTACATCCCTGCTCTGGAAGGTGTCATCAACATGACTGCTATGATGGGCTTATGGCATTTTCGATTCCGCCTGTTCAGCAGGGAGCCACTGACGGTTTGTATGCTGTCACGTTCAGCGTCAGCTCCAGACGAACCCCGACGATCGCCCCCGGGTAGAGGCCTTATACGTGTACATCTTAATTGTTTTCTCATGTTTATTCATGGTTGCTATTGCTCCGTTGGTCGTTGGTGGGTAATAAAATTGCCAATGTCCGCCCCTCGCGTGGCAAAGATGATCATGCACGGACGTAGAGTTAGACTTGTGAGGGGCGTAGTATAGTATAGTATTTATTGTAATTATTTATTGTATAGTATAGTACAAGAAACTCGATTAATTCCCTTTAGTGTGTGATAGTAGAAGTGAAAATATATAAAATATTTATATTATATATGTTTACCCTATTTATAAAATAAATAATGTAAACGTCTTTTTATAGTTAAGAAGGCGACAGATGAGCATACAGTCCACCCTGTAGTAAGTGGATATTGTCGCTCATGGACATTCATGGTACATGGCAACTTCAGTCCACAATGACAAACGTTGACACGACCTTTGAACACTGCCTGCCTTTGAACATGTAGGAATGGATTTATAGGAAGTATTGGGAAAATGAGAAGGGATGGGAATGGACTCTGGCATTTACTACCGAAACACGTACATACATTGGGGAATAGAATAAAGTTGGAAATGCAGTACATTTCAAGGTAGCCTTCTGTGAGAGAGGGATAACGAGGCCAGTCGAGTGCGCCCAGCGGCTGTTTGATTGCAGCGTGCACTCTCCCCCTCCTAAAACATAAGCATTGAGACCCATTATTTAAATGTGTTAAAAACGCGATAATCTCTAATGTTATATTGCAAACAAAATATTATTTTACATGTCCTAGGCAAAGACGTATTTTGCCTAGATATTTTTTGTAATTTTTTTTTGTTTTTCTTTATTTGATACACAGAAGACAATACCAAACCCAAACCAAGACAATACATAGATTCAAAGTCAACTAAAAATGTTAAGATTTTTTTTTATAGACTAGTGGGCGGACAAGCAAGTGGTCCCACGTGATGGTAAGTGTTACCGCCGCCCATGGACACCTGCAACACCAGGGGGTACGCGGGCGCGCCGCGGTCCTTGCAAAATCCTATTCACAGCTCTCTTGAAAAACTTACCGAATTAGCAATAACTTAGAAATCTAACAATGAAACGTTGCAGCATTATCTATAATACATCACAAAATATAATAACCCCAATGACAAACGCGATGACAAGGGAGATTTCGCTATTTTATAAGGTTTATAAAAATAATTGTAGAACTTTACTATCCCTATCAAACAATGTATTGTTTAGGTACTTTTATATTACTCAGAAATTTTACAGAAATAAAAGTTGTGATTAATACCTAGAAATATTTGAAATCTCCCCAACAATATAATATTAATAGGTGTTAACTTACGATTATTTCGCCTCCTTTCTTAATAGCCTTCACTGGAATCTTGCCAGGCTTCGGCGCCGCTTCGGTTTCACCCACGACGAGCGCTATCACCACTACCACAATAACAAACAATCCGCTTAACTTCATTTTCAACAATATCACTTTTTTAATACTTAACACTAATTATTGTACCACTTGTTCGCATAGTGACCGCAACTTATTCTGCCTTTTATATTAAATGATGTTTAACTCTAGTTCGGTGAGCACATCGCCCCGGGACTCTACCTCGCCCCATTTGCGTCTAACCCAAAGTCACGTAAACATATTCTTTATCATAACAGTACATAAAATGTTTGGAAAACCCTAAATAAAACTGAAGTCTTCATATTTATACACCACACACTTCGTCTATTTTTAAACTTTACGACATTGTTAGTATTATATCTTATTAACACTGTAGTACTAATTTAATAATACTCGTATTTACATACTTTAGGAACGTGGAGAATTTTACATCACCGTACTACTACTTAAATAATGTCGATTGATCATCTTCATATTTCCAAGAATGACCGACAGCTGAGAGACAGAGTACTTACAAGGCTCTCACAACGTAACGTACCTAATGAACTCTGAAATGTGTTTACATGTTTGTTTCTTCTTTTACTCAATAATGCTGAAATTATTACGGAATACAAAGATGACCGACCAGCATTATTTAATTAAAGCGCGCGCCACGAGCAGGAAGAATTTCTGTCATTGACATGACATCAACCAAGACTGGACGGAAAAGAGATTTGTATGGAATCCTCGCCCACCGACCACTTTACTAGACCTCTTATATTATTGAATCTTTCTGCTCGTGGGGCACGCTTTAGTAGTACAGTATTAATTAGCCGTGTGGTGTCGCTCGGCTTTAGAATAGTGCCACCATATCACTTCCCGTGAGTGTCGTAAAGGTGACTTTTTTTTTAAACTTAAACTTGTATACTTTTAAAACTTTTGCGCTCTGTACACATATTATATTGTAAAACAGGTCTAAACGCGTAAAATTTACGGCTTTTGGTTACCTTTTATTTCTACTCGACGTGTCGGCACGGGTTACACCAGTCGTGGTCACGAGTTGACTGAAGAGGCGGGAAGTCCAAAATGGGAACTGCAAACAATTTTATCAACTATCGGACCAAGAGATAGAGGCCTTTTTCTTTTTTACTAGGTCAATGAGAACTTTGCACACAAAATGTTTTATTGCTTACCCGCCGGCCTATATCCGGGGCCATTTATCTTTTACTTGGGTTGAATATGAAAATGGTGTAATTAGCACATTCTGCCAATGTCAAAATTTCTTCGTAATAAACAATTCCAAAGACTAAAACGTATCCTGTCAATATCCAGTCCCGTCGAAGTAAGTCAGGAGTCGCTCAGTAAAACGATAGTAGGTTTACTGAGGACAGAAGTCCCACGCTTTTATTTAATTATCACAAACACCATGCACGAAAATCGCTTTGAAGTTTAGTAAACTATCAGTATTTAACCACAAAATGCTTAATACACAATTTTTACGATAATCAAACAAAAACTTAACTTCACTTCTCGAGTTCCTGCCAAAAAGTCCCTTAGTCATTTTTGGCAGATGTTGGCATATATCACAGATGTACAGGGGCGACCTTTTACCACTATGCACAGACAATTTGCTTATTTGCAGCCTTCTTTCTAAAAAAATACGACAATTAATTACGGAGCGTCGGCATAAAAATAAGACGGAAAGGAAACGCTACTTCACGAAATTTTAATGATCCCAATGTTAGCTCAATAAAGACATTGTCAGGATTTCCCGCGACAAGTCATGACTAAACGAAATTATTGTGTCACTTTACCATTTTTTTATATAGAAAAGGGGCGGTAAACGAGCATACAGACCACCAGATGGTAAGTGGATACATACCAATATCACAAATCGATAAAAATAGCAATATTACGCAAATGAATGTCAATTTTTGCTTAGAATAGCGGTCGTTGTAGCAGGCACAACGAACCTCAGAGGATGTAAGAATTTTAAAACTCAAACTTCAATAATTTCTAAAGAAATAGAAGAAAAGAAGAAAGACAGTAAAAAATATCTGAATTATAACCGCAGAAAACAGCTTCTATACATTGAATTTTATACCTGAGCTTGTATTTATACTTTGAATTATTTTACCTTAACTTATAAGTGTGCAGCGGGCCTTCTTTTTCAATTTAAAATTGGCAGAGAAGCCCGTTTTCAAGAAGGTATATGTTATATCATCCTCTCCCTCCACCATTTTAATTAAGTAGGTACGTATAATGTAGAGTTGCTGTAAACTCCCCCAAATACAATTATGCTAATGCTATTATGCTATTTAGAGTCTGATTGTAAATCACACATTAATTAACATTATGAAATATATGGTATCATAATTTTGAAGAATAAAGAAAATATTGCAATACCTACCGAAAAAATTGCAGTCCACGCTAATCGTTTGAATGCTAAAGTACGAGTATTAATCGGAATTCAATAAATTTCAGACTAAATTGTTCTACTATTTAATCCGATTATTAAATTTTATCATTAGCTTAAATTCACGGTAGAAAATTATTTTTTCCTACATCATGCACTTATATAGAATCACAAATGAGGAAAACCTAGGTAATAATCATTCCAAGTCGTAAATATTAAAATTATCGATATAAATTATTGGCTTCATGCAACTTTCGATTTCCTTTAATTTACTTCGATTGAAGGTTCGCATTTAATGGCAGACGGGCTAAACGAAAAATAAAATCGTGTTTCTTTATAATACATACTTTCTGTTATTTAATTTTCAAGTTTTAGTTTTAATTGCCTAAAGTTAAAGGTAATAAGAGACATTTCTAAAAATTTTTGCTTGTACGAATGGTTATATGGAAATTATTTTATATTACAATAAAACCACATCCTTCTTTTTTATTTTATTTTTTATTGAAAGTGCAGACGTGCAGGCAGTCTACTTGGCGGTAAGTGGATACTGTCGTCCAAAGACATCCAATATTAATTATTGACAACACCAATCCAGAATAACAAATGTTGGCATGCCCCCGGATGCGCTGCCTATCTTTGGAGATTTAGGAATGGGTTTAGTGAAAGGGTTGGGAAAGTGGGGAGGGATATGATAGGAAGGAATGGGAATGGACTCTAACATATTTCATATTAACGAAACACGTACTTACGTACATAAACCTTATCGTGGGATTAATTTATGTTGAAACTATTCATCGTTTTGGTCGCCTAACAAGTTTCTATTTAGGGTTTCATGTTCTTGGTAAGAAATATTCAAGGAGATTAACTAAATATTATATTCGTTTACTTCGCCAAATTAGTGTAATATTACACTGTGTGTATTCCTCTGTAATTTCTCGTTAATTAAACAAATAAAGGAATGCCCGCAGAAATAAGATGGTACGCAACCTAGGCTTGCAAGTTTGACTCTCGCTTAACCGTTTTTTTCTTAATCTGGTCGTGCACGGACTGACTGTGTTTTTCTCTACATCACACACTAACTAATTATCGGTATTACTATAAAACCTGCTCGATTTGCGAGCATCTTCATTTGAAATTCACAAGGAAAACTACATCTGATTTGCATTTACTTCAAACAATACTTCCTTAACCTGAAGTAAAATGAAATTCTTAAACCTTATTTTCGTGATCCTGGTATCATTTGCCATGCTCTGGCACACTTTTGAAGCCGCTCCCAAAGTGAAGGTTGGCGAAGCTGCTGTAAGTATTGTTACTAAGTTATTATTTATTACCCATTATTAACTATTCTGTGCTATAACTATTTTATATTCAAATCAAACACAAAAGAAATGTGTTATAGCGTATAGCACACATATGACACACACAGATCATGAACTTATGGATCATGCATTGATCTTATGGATCAGGGTTACCGTTAGTTCGGCACCGTACGTCGTAGCTGGCAGAAACCCCTGATGGATGACTTTCGTCTTGCGATAGTCAAGTGATAGTGGTGGTCAAGCATTGTGGTAAAGGCGACGAGAAGAGCCGACGCATTTTACCAAATACTGCCCAGCCGAGCTGAATACGTCTATATTTCCGATGTCTTCTATAATAATTTTACGGATAATTCATTAAAAGACAACCTTAAATTAATCCGTACGGCGGGTTTGGGATTTATGCATCCCACAAACAATAGACAAACAATAAAAAGTCAAAGGTAAAAGGTCAAATGCTTGACTCGTTAATTTCGACAACACATTCGCAGCACCCTGATTGCTTGATATGTTTGTATCCTGTATAGCATATGAGGTGATAAAGGAAAGTGAGTAGATATCTTCCTGTCTACTACCACCTATTCCGAATGATGTGAAAAGCGCATTACGGGTTTGTCATTGTGTCTGAATTTATTCTACTCGGATTGAAATTCAAATGCAAACACTCGTCTTTATATATATCTTGAGCTCGAATGCCTTCACTTACTCGTAAACATACTCTACTCAAGATGATCTTCCACCGCAAAGATGTCTCTAATAAAGTTCTCGTTTGCTTTCCTAATTTTCAGAAAACCGGTTTGCGTGTGGTCAACGCCGCCGGCACCGCCCACGATGTCTACAAGCACGTAAAAGACAAAAGAAACCGAGGCTAAGCAGATCATAAATTAATTTAAAAACACCAATTGCAGTATTCAGAAAGTTATGAATACGTACTCTATGGATACAAATATACATAATATAATGTTGATATAAACTACTGGTTATTCATTATATTCATTCATTATATTATATTCTGAATAATTATTCATTATATTCTGGTTCACTTAATTTACGCAACTCTGATTTATCAACACAATTTTGTTTGTGACCAAATGTGGTTACAAATAAAATAAGTCGAATAAGACTATTGTTTTTTTACGATTTGTAAGGCCCAATCGTAGAAAAATATCGATTTACTTAGGTACTACTTTAACATTTAAAATTCCCTCTTATTATTATGATTCTTTCGGGGACTGTTGATTTCAAAGGTTGCCTTGTGAAAAGAATGCCGATAGAAAGCACTTTAAAGGGACAAGCGTGGGACATACTTGGAACTCGTTAGAAACCGCTGAAAGTATTTATCAGTCCTTGCTCCTTAGGGCACGCTGGCTGCTGTTCACTAACATTGATGATGTGTCATGGAGTGTGCTGGTACCGATGTAGTTTTTAAATTACTCTTAATTAAGATTTTAATAATGCCGCCAGCCAAAACTTAGGCAACGGTACTTTTTCAATGATTCAGAGGGAGTAAATGAATTGATTCACATATTTATTTAATTCGATCTCGACCGATGAATGAACGAGCTGAACAGGAAGCAAGTGAACTTCAAACTGCTAAGTGATGTTTTAACAAACAGTGTAAAGCACTTTACAGTAAAACTTTTAAATCAGAAGAAAAATTCAATCCCAGGCCGTTTTACTTACAAAATAATTAAATAAACATTACTCAATTTAAATAACTCTTAATAAATATTCGCAGTGCTATAGCAGACAAGGACACAGATGGTAACGCTTACGATTTATTTGTTTGAAATTGTAAAGTCGTACATATTCTGTTATTTATGTCTGTACCTAATTTAAATAACAACAGCGCCATGTTTGCTCCATGTAAGACGCAAGATAAATATTCTTTGAACGGATCTTGATTAGCATTTGCTCTGCAGAAACCTACAAAGACACATTCATTACCATTCTACTGCATGAGTATGTAGGTATATCTAATGGATTTCTAATTAGGGGGAGGGAGCACGCTACAGTCCCACAGCCGCTGGGCGCACTCGACTGGCGCTTCCCTCACTCACAAAAGATTATCGTGAAATATGCTACTTATTCCACTTTATCCTATTCCCCCAATGTACGATCGTGTTTCGGTAGCCAGTGGCAGCCACGTGAGACATTTGTCGGTCTACCTCCTTTACTATAAAAAAACAGGCGATTTAAATACCTATTGTGTATAAAACGTACTACAAACAAAAACTAGCCTTAGACGGTTAGACTCGGCCATAAAAAATATTACAACACCCTGTCAAATAATGTCGGCGCTTATTTAGCGCCATTTTCTTTTAATCAGCGGTGATTTAAAATAACCGCCCGTTTTTCTTCGGTAATTTAAGAACGAATCAAAGCCATATTTCAGTCGTTTCAAAAAATAAAAACAAAGCTACGGTATGAAGAAATTTTTCCCGTCTCTATTATTAGCGTAACCAAAACTTCGATAAATTCAGTACCGTAAAACTAATTAATTACCCAGGGCTGACAATTAACTCGCACAACGCATCAGTCTGGCCATCCATGTCCCTGTCGGTACCTTGGCACAGGGAACCGTACAATACTTCCAATACGTAGGTACGTATTATTAAACTATACCCATAGATAGGCACTGAAAATGTATATTTCAGTTTCAGCAGTAAATTTTAGACTACCTCGGTAATAGGCATTAGTATACATATTTACAATATTAGTATTTAGATAAGTATTACCATAAGTATTCTTATGTAGGTATAAATAAAGAATCGACACTAATTACCTATTTTATTTGCAAAGTATTGGTTATCTGAAAGTAAATTAATTGTGAAAGTAATTGTTAATTCGGTTAAAAAAAAATTGAAAATTCTACAATAGCGTAATAATAATTACCACTAATTACAATAAAAATGCGTACTGTGTCTAATGTTTCGGTTCAAATCGACAATTTAGGTAAAATGTATTTAACGAGGCGAACATATTACAATAAAAATATAAAAATACGTACTATGTCGAATGTTTCGGTTCAAAGCGACAGTTTAGGTAAAAGTTATTTAACGAGGCGAACATATTACTAAAATGTAAAACAGGTACTTAAAGCACCTTAAATGTAAGTATAAACAGTATTTATGTGGCAGTAAAGTAAAGTAATCTGTACCTATGTAAGCAGTAGGTACCTAAGTGCGTGTACATGGAGGCCATCTCTGAATATGGAACGAATTTGAAAAATTTGTATCCTTGTACCTTGTTACAGACATAACTATGCTACGTATTATGTATCGATTTGTTTTCATGCCAGATGTTATCTATCTATCATGATCGTTGCGATTGTACCTATGGCGGGGAAATCCCATAACCTTCCCACATATTCGAGTACACACTAATAAAACTGATGCAACACGAAAAATATTTGCAGTATATCCTTTATGCGGAATGCGGTGAGCAATTCAGTCGTCTAATTTTAGGTTGAAATTAGAAGACACCCGTTATGGGTTAATATTACACATTTATTTGCGTTAAATGCTAGATGCATTTAACACAAATAAATGTGTAATACAACCATATTTCTTTGGGCTTTGAGCAAACTAAGTACATACTTGCTTTAAGAGTGAAACGAAAACAAAAATCTTACAAAGTTATATAGGTATACTACTTATTATGATTAAAATAATTATCATTATGTACTTAATAATTTAATCATAATACATGTTATTATTTATTTCTTTACGCTTATACCAATTAAAAATAGTCTAAAGAAAGTAGGTACATACTCATAAAAGAGACTCGGGCTTGCTAAACAAAAACAAAATTAAGTATTTTAAAATTTATTAAAAACACAAAAAACATAATTCACATTATAAAAAGTAATTGCAAAAACAAATCTTATTGTTTTGTTTTGTATCTTATCTTAAAACAAACACGAAATTAAAGGAGTGAGATATTTGATTAAATGGGTAGGTATTCGTTTATATTCTTTTAAAGTAATCAACTCATCTTATAGCCTTGATTCCTGTTGTGGATGTGTTGATAGACCTCGTGGCCGGTACCGATGGCTCCTATGGCCCCAACTGTGTTTCTGGAAAAATAAACATTAGGTATCTTTTATTGTAGCACACATATGACACCTATGACATTCGAACCGTCACCAGACCTTTTATTATCCACTGCTGAACATGAGCCTCCTAATGCACATTATTTTATATTGTATAGCCTAAAAATGTCACGCTAGCCGAGCGGAGTGCTGAGGCTTTGTGAGGTGGTGAGTTCTTCAGGGTCTGTGATAGCAGCTTTGATATCCCTTGGTCGCCTTTAATGCCACTAATTGGAAGAGATGGGTGTGGCGCTATTCTAAAGCTGGCTGATACCACACGGCCAGGATATCAACTTGATTACGTACCGTAAAAATGTTGTTTAATCGCTTATTTAAACCAGTACCTATTCAAAATGTAAGCTACCAATAAATATATCATTTTACAGTGAACAAACTTGATTAGATATTCAAACACTTCATAATTATCGTCACGTAAAAAGAGCGCTGGACGTCTGACTCATCCATTCCACAGACGTCCAGCGCTCTTTTTACGTGACGCAGACTCATCCATTCCACAGACGTCCAGCTCTCTTTTTACGTGACGATACCTATAAAAGCTGTTAAAATTCATGAATATTAAATACGGGACGATAAAGGTCGTTGAGAGTGACTATACGAAAATTAACATTTATCTTTAAAACTTGAACAAAAAAAACACTGACGACTGAGGGCAAGCGACATTACTCACCCTACACCGTACAATTTACTTACAATGGCTTTGCTTCTTTTCTTGATGGCACCCTGAGTTTCGCATAGCAAGCGCGGCCTGCACCGAAAGTACAACAAAAAGTAAAAATTTACTTAGACTTTACTAACTTTTGCTAATGAGTGACTTATAATGACCACAGTAAATCGTGAATAATATCATACAGCATTTTGCCAAATCCCTGATCATTGAATTAAAGTAAACACGTATTTATTAAGTATATTTACACTGAGGATTACAGGCATAACTTATATTACAATTACAACGCAAGCGCAGCCACTGTTAACAACTAGTTATTACCAGTGGCTGCACTTGCGTTGTAATTGTGTTTAAGTCCACGCAAGCGTTTAAAATTTGACATCCTGTAATTTAGCCCCCTGACACAATGTAGGAAAACGGTTAAACACTTGTTTAATTATTTGTATTATGGAATATTTATACCAAGTTTTTTATACCAGGTCATCAATTTTTTTTTCAATACAAACTCTACATCTCATTCAACCTTTTAGGGGTTGAATTTCAAGAAATCCCTTCTTAGTTAATATTTACGCTATAAAAGGAAGCTGTTGTTCAAAATCATGTTTCTAGCTTCAGCGGCTCTGCGTTGATGAGTCAGTCAGTTAGGACAGGACATTCTCTATGTGTATACTATGTGACAGCTCTATGTCTCTATGCGACAAGCAAAACGTAAATATGCAATTGGCGTACCATCTAATGAATAATATTCATTTTGATAGTTTGATTTGATACCTATTTTGATTGTTACCATTTAATGTCGTAGATCAAAATTCATTAGTGTTGAATACGTAATAACTTTAATGAGGTAGTTGACTATAATATAGTTTAAATTGATATGTTTTGTGACTTATTCAGGAATGAAGAGAAGATAAAAACCTCTAATTACAAAATAACTATAAAATTAATAAAATAAAAACGTAAAGTTTTGTAGACAATCTCCAATAATCGAACGTGGGATTCAATGCCTAATTTACTTAAAATGCTAATTAGAAAAAAACTTTATTGCACAATATGGAACAAAAGGCCAGCTTAATACTAGAATTTAAAATTTCTACTTTATAAAGACTTTACTTAATTAAACATCCTTTTAATTACTTAGGTCTTTTTACTTAAGAATTTCATCTTACTTCCATGACAGAACACAGCTGTCTCCTTTGCAAAAGTACTATCGTAGGCGATTGCAACAAAGTAGGTACTAGTAGATGAATTCAGACATATCAGGGATATTGTAGGGGGAGAGTGCACGCTGCATTCCCACAGCTGCTGGGCACACGCGACTGGCCACGTTACCCTCTCTCACAGAAGACAGAAGAACTTGAAATGTACTGCATTTCTTATTCCTTCCTTAATCCGCAAAGGGAGGCAGCGCACCCGGGAGCGTGCAAACGTTTGTCATTCTGGACTGAAGTTGGCATGTATCGCGAATGTCCATGGGCTACAGTATCCGCTTACCATCAGGTGAACTGTATGCTTGTCTGCCGCCATTTTTCTACAAAAAAAAATTGGTATATTTATTATACATTACGTTTCAATAAATAAGAGAGTAATACAAATAGATATTTAAAAAAACACAATCTATTTAAGACAAAAATATCAGTCACGATCTTAAAATAATACAATTCATATTATTTTGCGGATGTGGTTTACCAATTTGGTGTCACAAATCTTAGGCACTTATCACGTTTGTCTTTGTGTTTGCATGTGCCCCTGGACCCACGACACAGGGAATCCTAGTGTGGGCCATTGAGTGTGGCGTTATTTATTTATTACTTATCTTTTTTACAGATGAATACATTTATTTCAAGAGGTTTACAAAATTAAATAACCTGCATAAATTAATAAAATTATAATTTGCAGCTTTTGATATGTGCCTACACATGTGATAACTCCAATTATATTATTATTATTACATTTACATTACAAACAAACAATACATTTTAGAAACCATTTAACCTATTTTGATCAATTTATTGCGTACACTTTTAGTAGATCTAAACTTATCTTATTATTCTGATTAAACTATTAAACGCCGACTTTGGAATTATTATGTACAACAAAGTAACAGTTGATAAATGAACAATCACTAATTAGTTTAGGTAACCGAAGATCACTATTGATTTTATTATTCTAATAATAGCATTCTACTTTATTTAAGGTCAAAGAATCATGATAAATATCCATTAGTCTTTAAACTTGTTCAATCCGTTGTGAGTTTATTTAAAAGTAGATTATTAGAGAACTGAAATTGTTTTCAGTTCGCGTTATGTTGCCAGATAAGTGTGAAACATAGGTTTTCGCGCGCATTTCCGTATTTATTGTGGTAATTATTCTGTGGTAAATTCATTGCTATATAAGCTATAATGTAAACTGACAATGAGAAATCATCTATTCGTCACGGGAAGGTTGAGGCCTAAAGTAATTTAGAATCTGAAATTTGTATATTTTGCAACCAGCCCTGCCAGTATCCACTGTTGAACATGGGGCCTTCTCTGCACACTGTTTTGTGCATGAGGGATGTATGGCCTTAAAACGCCACGCTGGCCATGCGGGTTGGCGAGTCCAAACTTTTAGAGGTGGTGTAGTTCCTCAGCGCTTGTGGCAGCCGCTTTATTTTATCCCTCAGTCGCCTTTTACGACACCCGCGGGCAGAGATGGAGTGTTGCTAGTGCCGGCCGACACCACACGGCACATTACTCATATTAATCCTTACTCATATTAATATGAAGCTGTTCAGTGTGGTGGTGTTAGTACTGATTGTGATAACAATGATGTTGGGCAGTACTCATGCGGCCGAATAGGTAACAAAGAAACAAACAAGTCAACTTTCGCATTTATAATACTTTTATTAATATTGAAATTACTCCCTCCTATCTTACGAAAAGTAATTAAATGAGCAGGTAATTGATGAGCAAATTTACGGATTAATTAGGTTTAGGTTCTGTAGAAGAAGTAAGAAGAAGAAGAATTAAGAAGCTTCGCAGGACTCTGATGACTTGAGGATGACTTAGTCATTAAGTCATTTAAAATTAGTTATTAGTCATTAGTCATTTAAAATTATTTTCTTCAGTTAATAAAAAAAGAGGTTGTTTTATTGATCGTGATTTTGATTTAGAATTTTTTGCTGCTCATTTAAATACTTACAAGTCCTAACTTACTGGACGCTTTTGGTAATTTTCTGTAGATTTAATAATTACGGAAAGCAGTTTCTATATATTCGAGACGAGCTCACTAAAAGAGCACACCATTTAGAATAACTTGCTTGTGTAACACTTAATAAAGCATTGACGAGCGCCATCTGTTACTTAACAGATGACATATGTTATCATGGGATAACATATGCCATAACAGATAGGAAGGTTTATCATGGGTTTAACATCAGTCGATTAAATTACATTTTTAGTTTTTATAATTTACTTGAACACTGGCCCATGTCATCCATTGGTCCACACATCGCAAATAATAAATTATCATTGTTTTTATCATGTTATTGTCCAAACCCGTCGAAGTAGGAGTCACCCTTGGAAGAATACGAAAAACGCAGTTTCACGCTTTTATTTAATTATCAGTATCACGAACATTAGAACGAACATTGCACTAACGCTAGGAACTTTGAAATTTAATATTTTTTTTTACAATAATCGGGGTCCAGCCAAAATGTCCCGATTAGATAAAAGAAAGTCGATACTTAATAGACAATGAGTGATAATAACCGAAGCATACTTATGTGATGGTGAGTTGCTACCTACTTAAATAAAGATTTTTCCATTTGTTTAAAAAAGCATCGCGATGAAACATGCTTGCCCGAGAAAAAGTCTAGGGTATTCACGAGAAAATTTCGAGAAAATATACAATATCCACCAATCCGCACTGGGTTCACCTAGTGAGTTATGTTTACCTTATTTATTTTACTCGACTTTTCTTTGGTATCAAAGAAATAAAGGTCTTTGGTATCAAACATCAGACGGCCTTAAATCCCTAACATCTACAATATTCGTATCGCTGCATTTATCCGTGATTGAGAACGCGCTGACAGACCTTGTCCTGTGCAGACGCCTCCGATTGCTCCCAAGCCGTGTTTCTGCAATTCAGTAATATTTAATAAGCATAATAAACGTTGCTGTAACTGTAATAACTACAAGTGCTTTATCATTGTTGCATGTTCTGCGGTTTTATTATCTTACTACTGCCACCACTCATTGAAATCAAATATGATATGATAACCGTTAAGTATGTATCTATACCTACGTAGTAAAAAATGTACAAAATTTCACTGCTTAAGTATATTTGATTATTCTCGTTTTATGCTATTTATTCTACACAAGAAAACACATATGGATCCTATAAGTATGCTTGGTCGGATCCGCTTCCTATGCTTGTCTCTAGCAAAAAAATCTGATGATGTCATTATTCAGAGACATGACTTTAAATCGAGACGCCAATACCTACTCCAAAACGTACATATGTACGTTTTAAATATTGACTATACATATAGATGTATAGCAGGCATTAATTTTGTGGTGAGATGCCAATCCTAATCTAGTAACGATAATTATCCATACTAATAAAACAAATTCGAAGTTTGAATTTTTCGTTACTAATATGTTATACTACAAAAAAATCAACAAGGTTCATCTACTTGTAGACATTGGGACGGATACCTCATTCATCACGAACTAAGTTGCAAGTTATTAGCAGCTAGCAACTTTATAATTACTTATTATATTGACCCATACCTAATAAATACTTCCAATAACTTTTCCACCCCTTTTGTTGACGCCAATGGGCAGGCACCCTGCGAGCCGCATGGGCATCGCCCAAAATCATCATGATCACAGCCGGCGCCAAAACCGCCTAATGTAAATGTTTCATGTTTCTGTACTATAAAGTGACTATGAGTGTTTTTTTTTATTTCAGGAGCATGCGGGTTTGTTTACTCACGATGTTTTTCCTCAGCGCTGGGCTAATGACAATTTCTAAAAGCAGAATCTCAGTGGTACGGGCGGGGGATATGATCCTACGATCACACGAATGTGAGTCAAAATCACTGCTCAATCAGTGTACTTATAGTAGCCCTACAACATATATCGTTGGTATATACTTGTAGGTATTGTTTTTTTAATTAGTTTCTGAGTTTCAAATAAGGATTAACCATGGCAATTTTAAAACGATAATTAATAATTGAAATAATTGAACTTGATAAAAAAAACGTTCCAAAACATAAACGTTAAGTAACCGCCTTTGGACCAATTTTTGAGGAAACTTCAGATCACAATCATATAGAGTAGGTATTAGTATCAACACTTACCACCACGTGGGACCGCTTGCTCGTCCGCCCACTAGTCTATAAAAAAAAAAGAGCTACCTATTTCGATTATTAGTAAATCGTATTTTAATGCCTTATAATTTCTGCGTAGCAATATTCGTTCAGAATAATGAAGTTTATGGGAACTATTAGATTTCCATTAGGTAGTTCAGACATCGATTTTGTAGCTTCATACATTGAACTTATTTTGTAAGCTATGTTTAAGAAAAAGAAAAGTGAACTGTAATGGCTGATTTACACAAGAAGTGTTTCTCGAACGCAAGCTTCTCGAACATCGGTCAAAAGCTAGTATAAACAACTGTTATCATTAAGCCCCATTATGTGACTGTGTTTCAAAAGCTTGTCGCGAGATTTGTTGTTTGAAATCTTATATCGCGACAAGCTGTTAAATCACATAAATCGTTAAAATAATGGGGCCTAATTAGGTACATTAAAGAATAGTAATGACTTCTATGTTTAATTTTCTTCATTTTACTGAATTTTAATAAAAGCTTGTTTTTAAAAAGTTTTTTTTACGTTTTTATTTATTTACTCCTCCTTAGTGTTCTAAATTGTAGAAACTTGTCAACCTATGCATTTCCAGTTACGCATATAACTTGTTTGATATTGGGTTTGATTTGGACTTTTCCTTGTACTAGACAGGATACAATGCAGGATTCTTTGCCAATTTCTTTTCGAGCGATATAAAACGCCTTAGTGACTTTGTATCGCCATATTTACAGGCAGTGAGAGGTGGAAGTTCTTAGTAGTGTCCGACAGGAAGTGATTTTGCACAGATTCGATCTTCCTTAGATAGAAGTTTGCATGGATGATCTTTCAAGCTCCAAAAATTTACGAAACAATTCGTTCACAGACTCACCTTGGATGTGCAAACTGATAAGATTGCCATTAGAGTGGTGATCTCGGATATTTACGGGACCGGAAAAAACCAGGACGATTCCTCAAGAGACCATCTAAAAGGCTCTGGCCATAAATGCCAAACAGGATATCCACTCTATTTGACGAACTATATTATCAATGGGAGAATCTCTATTGATAATTTTGTGCACTTCGTACAAAATAGATTTCTTTTACATAGAAACCATAACTACTATAAACCTTAAGACATACCCTTAAGACTAAAAAAATACCTTTTAGTCTAAGAACATACCTACCATACCATCAGCCTATGTCTCTCCACTGCTCGATACTGGCCTCTCCCAAGGCTCGCCACTACACACGATTTTCGCAATACCTAACGCTTTTCTAGGTATTGCTGGGTACCTTTGCAAGCCATTGTAGACTGAACGAAACGAACTTCTCTGTGAGCTTGCTCTATTAAACATACAGACAGACACCGTTTACTCCTCTCAACCGTGTCGAGTATTTTGGGTGACACTTATTGTATTTAATCTCATTGTGGTAATAATCTCAGACCACCTTTGGTGTCAATGAGCAGGGCCAACTTTTCGTGCACCAGCTTGGCGAACTGGTTTATCTAGAGGAGACCTGACCCCCAGACCACAGACCACAGAACCACAGACAGACACGTGCTACGCTACTTACTAAGAGCATAATTTGAAGTACCTACCCATAATGAGATGAGATCCCGAAAATATTATAGGTAAAAAATAAAGAATAGTGGTGTTTATTAAATAAAAGTTATAGATGATGCAATATTAGCTACAATGTCAGAATGTAAGCTTGCTCTATTAAACATACAAACAGACATAATTACAGAACATAATGTACCCATATTGAGAAGAGATTACCAAAAGTAACGAGATTTAGTATAGAAAAAAAAACAATAGTGGTTTGTCTAATAAAGGCTAAACATGATGCAGGTGATGAAGTGATGCAATATTATCTACGATGTCAGAATGTAAGCGTGTACTATTCGCAATTCAGGGACTTTTAAAAAGTTTACAAACTTATTATGCTGGTGAGAAACATATGAACTATTTCAAAGATATGAATTTTGACGTCTCATTTCAACATCTTCATACACAACAGCGCCCTCACCAATCGCAACGTGGTTATTAATAATACTACATTGACATTTAAGAAGTATTACCAAATTTAGGTTTACTATAATTTAATTGGGAAAAATGATTGTGTACTGTCAGACTACCCCTGTAAAATAGTTATTTTTTTTTAATGCAACTATCATTGAAGAAGTGTAGAAAATTAGTATTTTATCTCTCAGCGTTCCGACAATAGTAAAATGATAATAGGTACCTATCAAAATATGTTTTAGAAAAGTGACCTCTAATATATTGACAGGTGTTTGAAAACAAACTCTATAATCGTTTTTTTTTATTCGAGTCAGGGATATGACATATCAATAAAGTGTCATCTCCGTACAAATTTCACTGTTTGACAGTTCTACATGATATATCCCTGACTCGAAAAAAAATCCGACTTTAAATAGAAAATTTGAAAGAAACAGTTTCTACAAAAAAAAGTATTATCTTAGTACCAATCAAAGCTAGAAATTTAGTAAAAATGCGCTATGTGTAAGGAGCAATACTAAAGAATTAATTCAGCACTAAACAATTAATTTTCTTTTATTTTACTTAGAGCTCTTTATTTTTTCTATCAAGCGAAAGCCGTAAAGTATACTGTTAATTTTGATACAATTGGTTTACGTGTAAACAATATTTTGATATCTTTGTAGATAACCATGCTGTAAAAGGTATTTTTACAGGGGTATTGACAGTATAAAAATGGAAACATTGACTCACAATTGTCATATCTCGCCACACTTGCAGTTTGAACGACTGCGTTCGTTTACCGCAAAATCTAAATTATAGCGACATTATAATTTATTTTTAACTGTTCTACATCAACTACAAGTAAGTACAAAACATTCTATCACGTCCTACGTTTTGACTAGATTAAAAATTATCTTAAAATTAATTTATCCTGCATACACGTTGGAAAAATCGATTTAATTTTAGTTTTTATACGTCACAAACCCGGTTTTCCATAAGGTGTGCATCTACGTGTTACGGGTTGCATTATTACGTATTCTGATTATCCAATTTAATTTATAAATATATAAAACTAAAGTGCGACCAGTACCTATAAAACATTTTCACCACTCATGTACGTTATTCGCTTTTGCTTACGCTTAGGATATCAGTTTACCATGAGGCACATACCATTATAACCTTAGTTGTTTCTGTTCAGGTTATTTTGAGCAGATTCTAATATTATTCATTGACTGTACGTACAACTTTGACTATATTTTTAAGTCACTGGTTTTAAAGCATGCAATTATTAATATAAATGTAGATAAACATTTCAAGGAATTATATTTAGGGCAATTCTCTAGAATACTACGCTAATTCATGACCTAATTTTCTTAAAACTTGCTATTAATGATGAGATTTTTGTATTTTTTTTTGGCAACGTTAATAGGTAGTGTCTTATTTTAGCTTGTTACTTTAAAAATATTGTGTTTATTTTTTTATAAAGAATAACAAAAGTCCAGAGAATGGTAATATGTTATAAATTTGTATCATCAGTTTTGTTACTGTAACTTTCTCTCATCAATATCATGCCAGTAATTTTAGGAAGCTTCACATACCTAAAAATTTAAAAACTTAACTAAACCTGTAGTGATCAAAAGTCAGTAATTTATAATAAGAAAATCACTTAGTGATAGATAATAGTTAATATTACTGATAGTAAACAAACTTTAATTAACCATTAACTATTGGTACCTAATAGCAGCTCAGAAGCTGCCTTTTGTTTTAGCAAGGTTGCTAAATCAAAAGAAAACCATTGAAGATCTTATATATTTAGATTTCAAAATTTTCTCTTACAATTTATAAATTGCTGATTTTTTAAAAAATATAATTGTACCTTCCAAAATAAATAAGACAACTTTTATTTACTAACTGTGTTTACATTACATATACAACACAAACTTAACAGATATTAGTACCACTGATTATACCACCACTTGTTTAATTATCCTTAGAGGAAACGGGGCACCTCTTGTTTAATTTTATGTTTATTAATAACAATAAAAAATTCAATTTATTTGTATTAAAGTGGTTAGTGTTAAAGGAAACATTCTTTTATTGTAGCTAAATGGAATTTCAAAAACTAAGGCTGATATTGGTGGACTTTTGGTCAGTGGTACAAGGATTAGTAAAAACTAACCATGGTACTACTGGTATCTGGTTGGTTGTACCAGGGTTAGGAAAAAATAACCATGGATCCACTGGTACAATATATATATTTAATAAATTAATTGTGATTATATTTAATTGGTGATACCACTGATAATAAAGGTCGAGTTTGCCTCTCGGCTCTTCTTCCCGAGTCCTCCATAGTCTCCTGGTGCCTTACTTGTTTATATGGCCTACTGGTGAAAACTATAACAGAATTGTATCAGTAGCTCCTAAACAGATATAAGACTTGCACTTTATTTTTATACCCTGTGTCTATAATTTATTGTTTTGTTTAGCCTCTTTTTTTATTTGTAAGCAGTTTCATGATATCATCTTAAATACAATTGTACATCTATTGTGTACATTTTAAATATTATGCTGTCATTATAACCACAGCAATATTTCTGTTCTTATAATTCAGAATCACAAAGCATGTAAAAGTGATAAAATTTATTTGTTGAAATAGATTTCAAGGAATACAATTCCTACTAATATTAAATTATTATTATGACTGAATAAGGTACCTTTACAGCCTGTTTTATTTATATATATCATTATTTATCTATCTAGTTTATTTATTTACAAAAATATCGGAAGGCGGAGAGTGCACACTATATGTAATAGACTTTTACATGTATTAAGAATTAAATTCGAACACCATAGCCATAGTAAAAACAACAAATACTCACAGAGTCATTGCTAACATGATTGTACATTTATAGAATGGATAATTTTGATAATAATCTATGTTTTTACATTATTTTAAGATGATGAATTCCTGATTATACACAATATGTATATTTTCCTACGTATTTCCAATTAGGTAATAAATTAATAATAAAAATCTCTTTATTTTCAGACATTAGTCCATACAATTATTATACAGTTATATAATTCCTACAATAAACTTACACAATAAATTAAAATTTATTACAATATTATTACAATAAATTACAATATTTATTACAATAAAATAAAATTATAAATAAATAGATGATTAAATTTTCCTGGTAATAAGAAATATTTACCCCTCTACCATTTTTACGTTATCCCTCTTTCACAGAAGACTACTTTGAAATGGACTGCATTTCCTACTTTATCGTATTTCCCCAACAATGTACGGTACGTGTTTTAGTAGTGAGTGAGATATGCCAGAGCCCATTCCCATCCCATCCTATCCCTCCCCATTTTCCCAATCCATTCCTTAATCTGCAACGGTAGGCAGCGCATCCCAGGGTGTGCCAACGTTTGTCATTCTGGACTGATGTTGGCATTTATCGCGGATGTCTATGGACGACAGTATCCACTTATCATCAGGTGGACTGTATGCTCGACTGCAGACTTTTTTTTTTCTATAAAAAAACCCAATCCATATGTTGAACAATTCTTCAGAGCATTCCCCATTGTACAGGCGGTAGAACACACAGAGAGATGCAACGTCTCTCCGGACGCGGAGGGGTTCTATACCGCCCGTGAGAGTGGGATGGGATCGTCGACAATTCAAACAGCACGTCGTTGGATTGAGTCAAATGGGTCCAATTGATATCTCGGTGCGCCAGCCCAGAGATGTGAGCTATATAGCTATATCCATATAGGGCCTAACCTGAGCTAACCGTCCAGGGACAACTTCCATTTAGGACGAAGTGGACAACCTGCTTATATGACATCTAGAAAATCCAGATTAGATATCTTTTTACGAAGTTCTTATCATTACACAATTTAAATGAACATTTCTCAGTTCTATCTCGCTGTTGATGACACTGATTGCTTTTGTTCCTTCACTCCTTTATTGTCCTAGTTGACATCTGTTGACATAGTTTAATTGTAGCTTTGTAGAGCTTTAGGAGTTGCCAAGGGGTGAAGTACTGCTTCACTCTGTTCAGCACACCAAGCTCTTCAGAGGCCATTTTGGCTTTATTTCCCAAATGACCCCCTAAATTCGACTGCTGGAAATGTCGATACCAAGGATCCCAATACTCTCCGAGATCTTAATAGGTATGCTCTGAAAGCCAGGTGCTACGACAAAAAAGGCTTTTTTAGCGGCGAAAGCGATTGTAGCATCGATTTCAGACACAAGTCTGACGCGACTCTTCCACTTCAACCCGAGGGATGTTGGCGCGGACCCTGTACAAGGCGTCCCCAGTGTTGTTATCTGCATAGCAACGTATGTCACCAATTTACAACAGATTGTTGATATGCAGAAGGAATAGAGTTGGGGATAGCACGGAGCCTTGCGGGACGCCAGCATTAATAGACATGGTGTCGGAGCAGCTACCATCGATAACGACTCTGATGCTCCGTCCAGTCAGAAAAGTGACAACCCATTCGCATAATCCCTCGGATATCCCGAAAGATGATAGCTTGGAAAGCAGCGATTTGACTCGGTCAAAAGCTTTCGCAATGTTTAGGCCCACAGGCTCGCCTCTACTCTCAATGGCATCAGCCTAGCACTGTGTTAAATACGCTAAAAGATCACCATCCGAGCGATTATGGCGAAATCCATATTAACGGTCGCTAATCAGCTGGTGATCCTCTAGGTACCCAAGGAGCTGTGTGTTTATGGTGTCATAAACACACAGCTCCTTGGGTACCTTGGCTCCTTGGATGGAGCGTGTGCTCCATCACCTTGGAGAGGAGGGAGGTGTAGTTGGCCGGGCTAGTGCGGTCACCCCTTTTAGGCATAGGGTGAACATGAGCTAACTTCCATGCTGACGGAAAGCTTTTTCTGGAGTATGAGAGCCTAGAGTCGCCTAAGCACATGTAATATACGTAAATTATAAATATGTAATCTACGAAGCACACCAATCTAAACATGATTTACGTATCCTTATTTCAAGTTCAAATACCACAAAATTATAATCATAATTTTTCATACCCTTGTTAGGTGCATGCTGCAATCTCACAGTTCCTGCATGTTCCCAACTGGCTGAACCCCTCTTCCACAAAATACTGCCGTAAAATGTACCAAGTACGTGTTACAGAATTGAATGAAATTTGTCAGAGCCTATTTTCTATATTATAAGTGTGAAGAGATAAAGAGAAGTTTCTCATTACATTATACTCCCCACTCTCCATCCCATCTAATTCCAACAAGTGGCAAGTATAATGCGATAAAGGTAACTCTGCCGGATAGAAGGAAGCTGTGAATAGGATTTTGCAAGGTTGCGCGCCCGCATACCTCCTGGTGTTGCAGGTGTCCATGGGCGGCGGTAACACTTACCATCATGTGAGACCGCTTGCTCGTCCGCCCTCTGCTCTATAAAAAAGATAAAAAAAAAAAAAAAAAAAAAAAAAAAAAAAAAAAAAACGCCGACGCGTATGAAAACTCTTCATTTTGTGTCGCCATCCTTCCCAATAATTTTTCCTAATCCATTCGTGAATCTCTAAAATTATACAGATATAAGGACCACACTGAAAGTTTCCGGAATGAATGGCCAAAAATCAATTTATTGTTTCTCAAAATATTCTCCGTGAGCGTTAATACACTTTTTCATACGAATAAACCAATTTCCATAACATAAAAATCCATCCCACTCCTCCGTGGTGACCTCAGAAACATGTTTTTCATACTCTTCGACAGCCTCTTCTGGCGATGAAAATCGATGACGCGTAATTGGTTCTAAATTTTTGGAAACAAGAAGAAGTCACAAGGTGCCAAGTCGGGACTGCATGGAGGATGGCTCATGAGTTCTACGTTTTTCGCCTTCAAAAAGTCGTTTGTCTGTCATGGTGAAAGATTATGCGGCGTTTACGGTTGTTTTTACGGAGTTCGTCAATAACTTCCGGCAAGAAAATGGTCGTGTACCAATCAGCATTCACGGTACGACGATTCTCCAAAGCAACAGTAGCCGCCACGTGTCCAGTTTTCTAAAAAAAGAAGTTGTAAGGCTATTACTACGCGTATATCAAGATATAGCAGCCACTGAGCTGAGCTGGGAGGCCTATGTCCAGCAGTGGACGTCCAAGGGCTGAGAAGGAAGGAAGGAAGGAATATATATAATTAAAGGACCGTGTTTCAATAGTCCCTAAGTCCAGTTACGAGATTGATTCGTCCAACATTTTCATTACTTGAAAGTTTCAAACTGTATCAGACGGCCTGTATACAGTGGCGGATACAACGCGCGACGGTATTATCAAATGAAAAATCCCCAATTGAACTAAAAGAAATTAAAATGGAGTCCTTCAATTGACACCCGGAAAATATTTCATGATAAACCCAACCCGTTAACCAAACATTCGGAAATAACAACATATTTTTTCTTATGTGTACTTACTGATATGAGCCATAGCGCCCGTAGCCGTTGTGAACTTGCTTGTTTCACACCTTATGTAAAAGGCGCACTAAGTGATAACAAATGTAATCGCAACTTAAAGGTCACAGTCAAATTTTGTCATGTACTTATTACAAATCGTCCATATTAACATAATAAAAACAACCAATTAAAATTATCTGTTCTTAATTTTCAGATCTAACAATGTGCGGCATCTGGGCATTATTTGGGATAGATAATGATTTGAGCGTAGCCTCCATTAAAGGTTTCTCTGCCATCAAGCACCGAGGACCTGACGCATGGCGTCTAGAACTAGATTCTCGAGAGCCGATGTCAATATACGGCTTTCAGCGGTTGGTGATTGTCGATGGCCTCCACGGTATGCAGCCCATGCGACTCCACTGCTTCCCGCGGACAACGCTTATTTGCAACGGCGAAATCTATAACTGCAAACGTCTTAGAGAACAATATGATTTCCCATACGAAACTAACTGTGATGTTGAGGCCATTATACACCTCTATCATAAATTCGGAATTGCTGAAACCGTCAGGAGACTCGACGGTGTCTTCGCGTTCTGTCTGGTAGATGGAGAGAAAAAGAAAATCCATATCGCAAGGGATCCATATGGAGTTCGTCCTTTATTCAAGTTGCATTATGGAGGCGATGATAGTGGAGTTTTAGGAGTTTGTTCAGAAGCTAAAGGTCTCATGGATATAAAGAAAATCGCCAATGATACCGTGACATTGGGACAATTTCCACCTGGTCATTTTGAGGTATGGAGCATATTGGATCATGGTAAAGTAAAGCTTGATTACAAGGAAAGGTATTATGAACCAGGTAAAGCACCTCAATTTATACCTTTTGTTCCAGAAAGTGAGTTATCCAAAATGACCCTAAACGAAAAAATTGCACATTTATTGGAAGCTTCTGTTAAAAAAAGATTAATGTCTGATAGAAGAATTGGTTGTCTTCTTAGTGGAGGGCTAGATTCCTCGCTAATTGCAGCGTTAGTAGTCAAACTAGCCAAAGAGTGTAAACTTCCTTACAAAATACAAACCTTTGCAATAGGCATGGGAGACTCTCCTGATGTCATAGCAGCTCAACAAGTTGCAGATTATCTCGGCACCGAGCATCATGTTGTACGGTTTGACGAAAATGATGTTAGGCAAGAGCTTGATAATGTTATTTATCACCTAGAGTCATATGACATTACAACGATACGTGCCAGCACGCCTATGTTTATTCTGTCAAAATATATAAAAGAGAATACAGACACCACTGTTGTGTTTAGCGGAGAAGGTGCCGACGAATTAGCGCAGGGATACATTTACTTCAGAGATGCGCCTTCCGCATCTGAAGCTCACAAAGAAAGTACACGTCTGCTGTCTGATATTTATTTGTACGATGGTCTGCGAGCGGATCGTACAACGAGCGCCTTCAGTTTAGAACTTCGCGTACCATTCTTAGACATTCAATTTACTCATCATTATCTCAGCACTGACTCAGAACTACGTCAACCCCAAGATGGAGTCGAAAAATATTTATTGCGCAACAGCTTTGCAAAGAGCGGCTTGCTACCGGACGCGATATTGTGGCGACATAAGGAGGCATTTAGCGACGGCGTAGCATCATTAAAGAAATCTTTATTTACAACCATTGGAGAAATAATCGCTGAAAGGTTGCCTGAAGAAAACAAAGTATATCCAGGCACACAACCCACTACGACTGAGTCCAAATATTATCGTTACGTCTTTGAAAAATCATTTTCGGGACAACATAACTTCACACCATATTACTGGATGCCAAAGTGGGTTCAGGTCACAGACCCCTCCGCTAGATTCATAAAGCATTACGCTGCCACATAAAAAAATCCGCAACGTTCAATACCTAAACACCACTTTAGTAGTAGTGTAACTATTTAAGGTAAAGTTAAACTTTACCGAAAATATAAAATCTCAAATATTTATGTGTAGGTATTACTATGATGGAAAATTAAATATTTATTTATTATTATATTTCGTTTAATTGTTTAGTCACAAATCTGTTATTATTTTAAACTAGGAGGATATCTCATAACGACGTTCAAAACAATTATTTTGAACATTATACAATGGTAAACAAGAGCCTTTAATTTGACGCGTTTAGACTCTATTTACGATACTTATACAAGAAATTGGTAAGTCAAAATCAACCGTTTTTCAATAGCACGGTTTACGTTTATGTTTTTACTTTCATCACTATGTCAGAACTACTTATTTGGAATTTTATACAATATCTCAAGTTAACAAATTAATGATGTTGCGCACGAAGCTTCCTTCAGTATCCACTGCAGGAGACCCGTGCCCAGCAGTGGATACTGATTGATTGCATTGCATTACGAAATTATTGATCAATATTTGAGGTAATGAATGATACATAAAAATTGCTCTCTCTGTAAACTTGAAGGAGCTTTATTTTTGGTACATGTTAGCACAAGCAACAGTGATGCATTTTATTTAATATGAGGTAAAATAATTCTCATCCAAAACATCTTGGAATGGCGGCCTAATAGCATTTATGAAACTCTCTAAACAGAAACAATTTTCATGCAATTCCGTATATGCTTTATTTTCATCAATACTTCCATTATCTTTTTCTGTTTTTTCCTCAGATTCCTTTTGATCATCCAAGAAAGTTACTTTTTCGCAAATATTTGTTTTTCGGATTGACCTCCGTTTTAGATCTGCCGTGTCACTTGATCTTTCACTAAATAACTCGTTATAGACCTTTAGCGTAGGTTCATCGGTTACCGATGTGGCTTTTTCAACGAAATTTACAATCCGTCCAACCGATTTGTCGCATCTAAATATTTCTACATTCGTTTCCAATTCCTCGTCTTTTAGAACTTTCGTTGGCCCTGCTTGCAACAGTTTCATAATGGTGTAACAAGCGGAACATAAAGTATCTTTAGGAGTTGAAGTGCTCCTAATAATATTACTATTTGCTTTATCAATATATTTGTCATTATAATGAACTAGCTGAGTAATAGATCTGCTGTTGTTGGATTCTTCTTCGGACTGCATTTCCTTATTGTTTCCGAAGGAATCTCCATGTTTATAAAATTCGTTGTTTCCTGTGCAAACATCACAGTTGCAATTTACATTACCAAGTTGCTGCTTCAACAAACGTACCTCCAACGGTTCGAAACTTTTAAATGCAGGGCCAGATTGTTTAGTTTTCCACATCATATTTGGACGTGAAATGACAAATTCCAATTTATATTGTAAAAATATGTAAGTAGTTATTTATTTCTTTTTTGCATATTATAAATACCCACCTGCATTATTGTGTATATGTCTAATAAAGATGTCTATGTATTATTGAATTATATTACATGTTTGATAAAGCAAAATTTAGTTTTGAACATGTCATAATTCCATGAAATTTTGTCTATGGAAATTAACGTTCTAGGATAACATAACAAATTAGCAGTAATCGTGGATTTAGTAAAAAAAAAAACAGTACTACGCATTTACCGCAAAAACGTTACGAGAGAGATGAACAGAGTAGGTAGGTATTTTTCATAGATTTCCCTACAGAAATATTACATCTGTGGTACCTACTTATATCTTCTTCCACATATTTGAAAGTGACCCTGCCTCTTGTCTTGTGATCATCAATAGGGGAATAGACTAGATGATATATCATACCACAGACATCATACGTACTTATCAAAGAAACCCGGTTGTAAGCTTCTAGGGGGGAGTGGGTGAAACAGACTAGGAGTGGTTCATAAAAAAAGTCAAATTTAAAAATGAAGTACTACGTTCTAAGAATGAAACGTATGTCAATTAATTACAGAGCCACCCAGTGTTTGGTAGCACAATTAATAACTTGTGCATAAACTTTTACAACTAATACATTTACTAACTATAACTTTTTAAACTATTCTTTTTCGAGTTTTAAATATACTCAATAAGTGTGCTCCTTTGTTTAAAAAATATTGCGAAAATATACTGTGGTAGGTATTCTAGTTTTTACTTTTTTTTACTGTATTATTGTCAAAGAAATTTTGACTTTATTAAGTTGGTAATATAAAAAAATATACTACAACGGTATTGTTTTTAACTACATTGTGGGCAAGAACTAACTATTTAGTGTTTAATCGGTACATGGAAGTGATTAAGCTCTTGATATCTTTGACTCTGCCCGAGGAATTTCGAAATTATCAGTATGGGGAATCCTTTGCCAATGTGTTTCTCGGACTCTCCTCGAACAGACTTTTCTTTGTTAGCAGGTACAGGATACTTGCATATAATTCTTTCTTATTATTTTTTATGTAATTTTCACAAATCCATTAAAAAATGTGAAAAGCTGATCAAAATAGTTCCTAATATTATACAGACTTTGTAATTGAAAATTTTATATGATACTCTTATTTTACTGTCCAATAATTCCTTTTGTCTATCGGAAACTAAATATCTTATTGACCTAATAACATTACCAGTTGCTTGCTGCTCCTGTCGCCGGTGAACTTTTACGCTTCTCCTTTTCATCTGTAACTCTAGCTTATTCCTACTTATAAAACGTTTATTACGAACTGAACACTGGTATGGCTTATTCCCAGTATGCGTTTTGACATGCATATTCAGGTTACATTTTTGGATTAAATTGGAGCAAGTTCACAAATAAAGGTTTTATTCCATTATGGATTCTTTCACGACGGTGCAAATCTGTTTTTTATAGAAAGATGCCCCACACGCAATAATTTCTAATATATATATATATATATATATATTATACAACATATTAAAAATTAATAATAATTATAATAAAAATTTCTAAATCTTAGACCTTATATATATATATATACACACATATGTATATATATATCGGATGGCATAAATATTAATTTAGTCCAAATGTAGCTTTATATTTTTATTGCATTTTTTCAGTTATTTACAAAAGTTTACAAAGGCTTACACATACACATTGATATTTAATTATCTCATCAATTTATATTATAGTCTGCCTCATTGGCCGCTTTCTCTTCCTGTTCCTTCCTAATTTTGGTGAATTTTTCACACAAGTAGTTCCAATATTTACTCCTTATTTTGTCGTATTTGTTAGCTAATGCTTGGCACAGTTCAATTCCTCTTTGGGCATTGTGAAGGCAACTGGTCTCCCCTTTCTTTATGGCTTCATCACAGATGTCTACGAGAAACGCTAGCAAGTATGGGGATCTACATTTATTTTTGTATAATTCTTCGCAAAACGCACAAACAACCGCATTGCCGCTAATGCCGCGTTTATCGTGCAATAACACACCTCGAAGGTAATTCCATGCACTCTCATTATTTTTAATATATTTAATTTTTTCCAACGTGTAGCATATTTCCTTCTGGACGTTATAATCAGACCAACCAAGATGGTTGTTGACTACAAAATATCTCTGGTTCCACGCAGAGTTATTGCGCACGTCTTCTGTTATAAGTTTGTCAACAAATTCCAGTTCATTGTTGTAAAGCCTACAAAGATTACAACTACATTAGTACCAGGTTTATTTACTCATGAGTATGAATTATTATAGAGAGATAACGTCTCCTGACGCATTAAATAGCATAACCAACAATAAAAGAGATTGTGACTCAGTTCAGTTTACCTCGAAATTGTTTATCATAGATTAACTACATATTTAGAGAAGTCTTTTTATTACCGTTTAAGAACATATCTAAGTCCTGAGAAATCTATCTTAAGAACATGACTAGACAAACTGCAGGTTTTTTTTTCTAAACGAAGTGAATCGAAATTTAGCAGAAAAATAGTTGGGCCAAACTGGTTCAATAGATCCAAAATTACTATGGGATGTCACTAAATTTGTGGACAAATTGGAGGGTGCATTTCTTAGCGAATTGAAATCAAGTTTGGCAGAAAAATGGTTCGGGCCTATATCTCGGTTAGGTTTGAAGATGCGTCAAATCAGTTCAGTAGTCACCACAGTGTAAACTTTTCAAAACAAAAAAATAAAATTAAGGATTCATGAAGCTCTAAAACTTTTGTCTAAATATTTTTCTTAAACGTAGGAATAATAGCGAAATCTTTAATTACACTAACATCGAATTTAGGGAACTTTTAATTTGGATCCGACTTTAATATAATAAAGATACTGGCAATATTACCCAAAAGTCTTTATAGCCCACTGTCTGTGTTGCCAGGCGTGATAATTTTTCGGGTCATTTGTTAGCGACTGTTCTGTTAATATTAACTCCAAGGATGGATCCTGCAGCCATTCTACAAGAACTCTCCGATGATGCCATACCTGGAATGTATTAGTGACACGTAAGTTAAAAATAATTATTTAAATATAATTATTATGTGAAGACTTTTACCTTAAATTGCTAATTGTGTCAAAGCACTTTTGATTTGATTAATACTTGCTTTCTGGTAGGGATACACATACTAATAAAAAGCATGCTTACTTGTTATTATTTAGCACACTCAAAAATAACATGCTCTCCAACTGGATATATTTGCTT
This sequence comes from Sesia apiformis, assembly GCA_914767545.1. Classification (NCBI taxonomy): domain Eukaryota; kingdom Metazoa; phylum Arthropoda; class Insecta; order Lepidoptera; family Sesiidae; genus Sesia; species Sesia apiformis. The sequence continues at coordinate 9,579,028 of OU611958.1, forward strand.
GTGATTTAGCATGCTAAGTTTTTTTACGGGATTTCCCAATAATTATAATAATCATAATATCAAAAACATGCCATACAAAAATATTACTTTTATATTAAAAACACCTTTTTCTTACAGTAAAATTATTCATAGATTATGTTCATTTAACGAGTAAAAGCATTGCAAACAGAGCATATTCACACTTTTTATATTTAGGCAGACGAGCAAGCAGTTCCACGTGATGGTACATGTCACCGCTGCCCATGGACACCTGCAACACCAGGAGGTAGGTATACATACGGCCTATATGGGTACGCCGCCGTCCTTGCAAAATCCTATTCACAGCTTTCTTGAAGAACCCCATATCGTAGCGTAATGGAAAGACTTCTAGATGCAGTTCTTTCGGAATTACGGTATAAAATGTTTAATTTTAATGTACTAAAATTAAAAATATCACTACGAGTAATACTTAAAAATATTAGTATTGTACTAATATTTTTAAGTACTTTTAGGTAATAAATAAAGCAATGTAATGAATACATATGCTTATTTTACAGTATACTGTTGAAAATGGATGTATCACTGCAAAATGAAGTCGAAAATAGAAGTGTCCCGAGGAATCAATATGATATCATATCCCTATGAAAAGAAATCAACAATACTGCTTGCAATTCATTGCGTTAAACAAAAAAAACGAAAAGTAAAGGACAATTTGATTACGGAGTTGGTTAAGCAGAGGGGACAAACTTGGAGTAAGGCTCGTTCACTTGTAGAAATGTAGCCCATTTATAACTAACGCACAGACTTACGCGCCCCAAATCTACAACTGAAAACTAGCGCTCGGCGAGTGAACATGTTCACACTTGCTCTTAAGCATACCTCCTTCTGCCGCACAACATCAACCAGCGTGCGATTTAGAGGCACGATTGTTTCGAGCATTCTTTTCTAGCAATGTATCGATACACATGCTAGTAGGTAGCAACTGCTCATTAATATCATGCTACTAATGGAAATGTGTACCTTTAACTTCGCAATTTGAGAATAATATTCCATTCCATGCCACTGAATTTAAGTGAATTTAGTTAATTACTAAATTTAATGTTAATGATACAAAACAAGCATTACATTATTAATAAAACCGAATAAAGGCATAACCACATTTCAAAAATATATAGGGGTTAAAATTAATGTGTAATGGACATATTGAACATTCACTATCTAGTACGACATACATGCAGGCTTTTGTTAGCTTCATACATTTTACTGACGAATTTTAAATACGGATCTATATTTATAGCCACTGTTTTTTTTTATTTATTTCAACATTTACAGACATACATGGGTTGCTTGGTGCCATTAAACTGGATAGTTTATATTGGAACTGCACATTCACTCTACTTATTCAGTAGTTATTACATTAACACGTAAATATTTGAAATAGGGAATATAAAATGGTAAGGAGTGAAAAGAATTTATTGAAACAAATTGTGTACCTACCTGATAATTTTTTGGAGAATTTTTAATTACAGCCTCAACATAATCCAACTCTGATTGCAAATCTGAACCGAGGAATTTCAACACATCTCTCCTGTAATAAAGAAATATTAAGTTTAATAGAAAAATAGTTTCTTTAATGATTATGTGTTAACTGTATAAAAATTACAATAATAGGAGGGACAGGGTGCATGCTGCAATTCCATAGCTGCTGACTGTATCTGACTGACCAAGTTACCTCACTACAGTAAAATATACTATGTATGTGTATTGGGGTTGAGTTTTGCCAGAGCCCATATTTTTCTATATTTGTGCAAATTGGAAAAATATTAAAACTGACTTTAAATTGAACAAACTCACGAGCTGTTTCAAACGGTCTGATGAAGTTTTAGTTTCACAATTATTAAGCTGGAAAATTATACAGTTTGTATTTAAAAAACTTTCACAATTTAACTTTATTTCGTGTGTCAATTTGAATTATTTGTTTTTGCGGTTTTTACTTGTCTTTTTAGGACTGACATCGGAATAAAATTTTATTTGGAATTGATTATGAAAATACATCAGAAACTCCGAGTACAGCTCTCTCTATAGCTCGCTCAGTGACTTTGAACTTATGAATCAAGCCTAAGTTTATTTTGAAGGCAAATGTATTGAGGGAGAGAGTGCACACTGCAATTCAACAGCTTATGGGCGCGCTCGACTGGCCACATTACCCCTCTCTCACAGAAGACTACCTTGAAATGTATTGCATTTCCCACTTTATCTTATTTCCCTAATGTACGTACGTGTTTCGGTAGTGAGTGAGATGTGCCAGAGCCCATTCCCATCCTATCCCCCCACATTTTCCCAACCCTTTCTCCAAATCCATTCCTATATCTCCACGGGTAGGCTGCACGCATCCGGGGGTGTGCCAACATTTGTCATTATGTACTAATGTTGGCACGTATCGCGGATGTCTATGGGCGACAGTATCCACTTACCATCAGGTGGACTGTATGCTCGTCTGCCGCCTTTGTCCATAAAAAAAAGTTTCCGATAAACTCCTCCATTTTCGCTAAACCTACATGCAGTTTTATATATTTATCTCATCACATTCTATTCCATCCTGCCCTATCGAGTGGAGTATAATAGGATAAAATATTTTTTTCCCCAAGGAGGAAGGATGGACAGTATAATGGGATGAGCAAAACCGCTCATAGTATTCTTCATCTTGTCCCAACTGTTTTTCCAAATCCAGTCCTAATTTGCCATATTGGCATATATTGCAGATGTTGTACAGCAATACTATCCACTTACCACCAAGTGAATTATTTGCTTGACTGCCTTTTTCTACAATAAAAAAAATAAACATGAAAAAATGTAATCCAACTTCAATCACACTTAAATCTTCTATCACTAGGTAATAAATTCATTCATATTTTAAATTAATGAAAAATTTTCCATTTTTTTAAAATTTTTCTTGAATGGCATCAAAAATGCATTTGTGCCTTTTCTCTAATGATGGCACAGTATACAGATTGTATTAATTAATTGCTGTAATGTTCAGACTGTGTTTTCTTAACTAAGTATACTTGCAATAATGCCTGTGACTCACCTATATTGCCACACTGTGTAATTTGCAGGGTTGAGTTCCACTGCATCCTTAGTCAACTGCAGGGCACGCTCAGACTTTTCATTATTCTTGAGCACAGCTCGAAAATAGTCATAGACATCTTCAACTGAAACATTTGATAATAATATGTTATAATAATACCTGAAATAATTTACTGACTCAATCAAATGAATAGTTAGGTAGTGATAATAAAAAAGATTGAAATTAGTGTTCTAACAGTTCTGTAGCCAAAAGGTAAAGGGAAGTCCAGTGTTCTAAAATTGAGTTTCTTAAAATTGTGAACATTATTATATAGGTTGTGTTCAAACCTTTCTCCAAGCTTAACTCTGAAACCTTATATTTTGCAATTCTGAGTATAATATTTATATATTTTTTGTAAACATATCAACTTTTGGGCTTTATATTTAGCAAATTTATATGTCAAATACAGTAAAAATTAAAAAAAAATGAAACTGAAAACAACATTTTTGAAAAATTTGCATGTAGTAGGACTCTGAATCATGAACTGGAATTCATGGTTTCAAACTTCTAGGAAGGTTCGGACAGAGCCTGTATAATATAAAGAAATGATTCCCATAAACAGTAAATTGAAATATTCCTAAAAGTAATTTAGGTTACTAAAATTGCACCCCGATGACTTACTTTTACTCACCATGTATAATTCCATTTTTGGTGGTTGCTATTCTTTATCTTTTAGCTACAGAATTATACTAAATAATTAATTAACCTCTGATGCCATTACCCATATCTAATATGACCTCTAAGTGTAAAACCGAGGGAAAGGTGTCCTATAATAAGACTTATTTTATAATATAAGATTCAATACACATGACCTTGCATTACACTCTACAGTAAAGTTGATCATAACTGTGGGAAGAAAATTAAGATCATTTTATTTTTTTCATAGATAGAACATGGCAGACCTACAAACATATGAAAGAAATTAAAAGAATGTTCCAAAGTGATAAAAGTTACAGCAGTATTTCAGTTATAAGGTGAGATAAAAAGACATTTATATCACATTCTGGGTAGTACATATTTAATACATGAATGTGTATTATACAATTAATAAGTGTATATAATATAAACCTACTTAAACTCACATTTCTCAGAATGAGCAATGACCACAACTGGCCTTAGTCCATCATTTTCTTTGACCGGAGTTACATCGCTCCACTCTGGGCGCTCCTTGTACAATATCCATGCTACATCATCCCCGCTGTCAGACATTTTGACTCCTCTAAATCAATTCCACTACTGAAACTATATCAAAAGTCAAACAACACTATAGTCACGTTTATTTGTTGCTTCTTTCTTATCAAAGTCAATATATATACACGTTCGCCGTCGCCGTGAATAAACACGAACTATTTTATCTAGTCTTACAACATTAGCGACTTTAATTAACGTGATCTTTATTTAAACATGTAGCGAATTTATGTCAACGAAGAATTGGCAAGGGTTGGGTTTTTGTGAATATATCTACTGTAAATTATAAAATGAAGGAGGACTGACTGAGTAAGCAGTCAAATCGACAAACGTCAAATTTACTCTCCTTCATGCATGTAAGGACGCACACCACACGTTATTATGACGTGATAAAACAAAATCACAGTGATTTATCATTGTTGTTATGAGTACGAGTTGTGATCTCTTTTTCTCGTCACTAATGTGATTCCGAAATCGGTAATACCTCGCCTAATTTGGAGTTTTAGCGCCGAAGATAAATCTTCGAGTTTGCTTCTCCAATGTCTAATTTATACGAGTAACATACTGCTGTTGTTTGTTTCTCCACTACTGGATATAGGCCTCTCCCAAGGTTCGCAACATACACGACCCTCAGCTTCTCATCCAATCACCACCGGCGAATTTCTTTAATCGTCGGTCCACCTGGGCGGAGGGCGTCCCACATTGTGCTTCCCAGTACGTGACATCCATTCGAGAACTCGTCTACCCCATCAGTTATCGGTCCTGCGGCAAATATGACCTGTCCACTGCCACTTCAACATGTCGATTCTACGAGTTATGTAGGTGACTTTGGTTTTTGGCGAAAGTCTTCGTTTCGGATCTTATCCCTTAAAGAAACTCCAAACATAGCCTTCTGTATAGCTCGCCGAGTGATTTTGAATTTATAGATCAGGCCTACCATTATATGCCACGTTTCGGCACAATACGTCATAACTAGCAGGACGCACTGATTGAAGACTTTCGTCTTCAAGCATGGTAGTTTAAGCGCCCAGCCAAGTTGAATACGTCTATCGACCTCCTTGGTGGACTTGGACTTGCCTAGGTGGATTGTTTGCCCAAGGTAAACATAATGGTCAACAACTTCTAATGTCACGCCTTCGACGTCTATTAATCCTGGAATAACATGTTCACTGAACATTATTTTTGTTTCATCATTGAACTTATCATTCCGAGACTGAGGCGTCGTGATGTTGCGCGAAGGTCGTTTAGCACCCAATTTAAATCTTTCAGCGATTCTGCCATGATGACTATGTCATCAGCATGGTGAATTTGTTCACATTGACTCTACGTCCTTTCCAGTTCAGCATCCTAAATACATCTTCCAGCACGTTTGTGAACAGTTTCGGAGATGTTACATCTCCCTGTCTCACTCCTCGACGCAGCTGGATCGGCCTGGTCTGCAGGTCTAAAATTCGGACCGTCATGCTTGCAGTGTTATACAGACATCTCAGCACCTCGATACCTTGCCAATCGACTTGACACCGTTGTAAAGATTCCAGAACAGCCCAGCCCAGGTCTCGATAGAGTCCAAGTCTTTCTTGTAAGGCAAGACATGAAGGCTGATTATACTCTTCGGTCTTCTGTATAATCTGCTGCAGTGTGTGAATGTGGTCTACGGTGCTGTAGCCTTTTCAAAACCCAGCCTGTTCCTGCGACTGGTGTTATGCCACCATGAGTAAGACGATAAAACTTATTTACATGGTATAAGATGGTATTAAAGAGGTTTTGCAGCTCTTATAGGACGGGAGGTTTCAAAAGCTCTGATGTTATACCTGATGTTATTTATACGAGTACAATGTTTAATTCAATCACTTTTACAGCAATAATTATTAACTTATATAATTATGTTACTTGTTCTTACGTCCTACCGACAAATTTAAATAGACTGAATTTATTTTAAATTCTTAGGTATTTACCATAGCAGCAGATATAAGTAATTAAGTACATCGATATAGGTACAACTCTAATCTGTCACTATATAATGCATTGATAGCTGTCTGAGCTTTTTGGCAGGAATTCTAGAAGTGAAATCGAGTTTTATTCTTATAATGGTGTATTGTGGAATTTGTGGTAGTTAGTGATAGTCTAGTTAAAAATAAAAAATGATAACATCTTCAAAAATATCGTACTTTTTTTTATATAGTAATGGTGCAGTTGGCACATTCTGCCAATAATAAGTTTTCTTGTTCTTCCAAAACTTTTTGGGCTTTGACCTTGAATGAGCGTCAGTAGTCTGCATGTCCCTCCCACAATTTCGAACAACACTCAATAAAGCGAATGTGCGAGTAGAAAATTATTGTTGCGTCTCGTTCGAACTTGCGAACATATTGTATTGTAAATACAATATCCATCGCATTCCAGTCCGCACCACCAAACGGACCCAAAAATAAGCTACTGCGCAGGTGTGTCACATGATATCGTCAGAGTCAGAACCCAAGAAGTTCTGCATTATTAGAGTCTGGCACACGAAAGGTTAGCCTGCGGTAAATCGAAACTTTTCAAATGGCAACATTTAACATATGTCATTTAGCCTTCTATAAAGAATATCCTAGCCGCTTATTTGCGATGACTTGCGATGACAGGTGACGTACCAACTTACAGTGCAATTGGTTGTAAGCGGAGACGTTCGTCCACTTCCGCCCGTCAACGAGGAATGCAATACAAACTTTTTGAGTTCAAACAAACAATAATTGTGATTGAACTACATCACCCAAAACTGAAATATAGGTATTATTAGAAGCCCTATTAAATATACATTGATGGATGTAAATAAAATTAGTACATTATCGTAAGATATTCTAAAAATACTTAAATTTCCGAGAAATGATAACGTACGAGAAAAGAAACATTCATTTGCAATTGATTTTTATCGTGGTGATTATTTTCCTTTCCTTTTTATTTTTAATATCATCAAATTGAGCGCCGGATTTAATTTAGAAAAAAAATAGTCATTATTTTTCCGGGTGTGTCCGTCATGTTGGAATCACAGTTGATCGAGGTCCATACCTTTCAATTGAGTGTCAAAAACTCCTGTAGCATGTTCCGATACCACTCTATGCCTACTTAAATACCTAAACAAAATGGCCCTATGATCCTTCCGAACCAAAAGCCGCAGCGAACTGTTATTCTTGGAGGATGCATCCGTTTTACATGAATCACATGAGGATTCTCCAAGCCCCAGATACGACAATTTTGCTTATTGACGTATCCGTCAAGGTGGAAATGGGCCCGTCACTAAAGATGATTTTTTCGTCAAAATGATGGTCCACTTCATACTGCGTTGCTCTTTCGTGCAGCGTTCCATGTTGACTAATTGCAACTGTCATATGTGTAAACCAAAGTTGCCAACCGCCAAACAAAAAATGGCGCGAAATTTAAATCCGGCGCTCTATCTGAGACACCCTATATATAAACTATTTGAATTTGATACTTTTATACCACATTTATTATTATTACAAATTGTTATATTTATCTAATTCATATAATTATATAATTCAAAATGAATGGAATTATAAATGGTTTGTTCACAGACAATTTGAATATCGAAGATTGGAAGATATGCTTTGGAGGAAAGACAGCTATTAAAAATCCAGAGCCAGTACTTGGAAGAAGTTGCTTCAATCACTGGTATGTAATATGTAGGATATTACTGAATTGTTAAGAAGCGCATGCATTAATTCATTCATTGTTAGGAAGTTATATAGGAGTTAGCGTTGCAATTTTGGAAAGAATAAAAAAGGAAGGACAAGTGAACGAAGACATTTGGAATACTCCTGAGAGAAAACGACCCCATAAGCTCACAATGTCTAACTTGAATAGCCCTGATATAAATGCTATAAGGAATAAGATTAATGAAATTTACTTAATGAAAAAACGAGTTCTTACTTTGCGATGCTTATTGACTGAACAGATGGAATGTATTGAATTCACTGGCTCCCGCGAAACTTTGCGTTGCATATTAGGTATATAGAATTTAAGAAAAATAAAAATTAAGTGCCTTGCTTAATATTTCACCTTGCAGCTTGGAGATACAGATTTTTAAGAACTATATCTTCCAAACGCGCAGAAGGGTAACGAATAATTTATGTTGATGAGACGTACGTTCATCGGATCTATATCTAATGCATCTGTCATAGTACATTGATAGCTATCATCTTCAACAAATGTCATTGGAGTTTTTGGCGGGAGTAAGGTAAAGTTGAGTTTTTGTTCGATTATTGTAAAAAATATATATTATGGGTTTTATGGTTTAATATTTATAGTTTATTAAACTTCAAAGTGCATCGTACATTCAAACTCTATCCTTACCTATTACTGAGCGACTCCTAACTCGTATCACAGGTAAGGTAATATCCTCTTACCATCAGACCTTTGTATCAAACTGTTTACCCATCTGCATTTAAATATAAAAGGCATCTACTCTTAATAAATTTAATGTTCCTAAAATAATAACACACGTAATTGTATTCACACATTTATTTTAAAATAAGTAATATTATAAAATAAATTACGTTAAAGCTAGAAGGCAATAAATTAAGAGGAATCTTTCAGCTCATAAAATAATAATGAATTACACTAGCATCAGCATGAATCCATTCGATTACCAGGAGTATGCGAGGCCGAGTCCATTGGAGTAAGTCATGTGGGATACGGCCGGGGCAGCTGAATATGCCACCCCCAAAAGTCCTCCGGCTGTAGCCACCTACAACAGAAAGTAATTCCATTGAATAGGGTAGTTGTGAGTTCAAATCTTTGGCCCGTACCACCGAGTTTCTATTTAAGTGCGGATTTTTAAAAATTGTCACTAATTCGGCGGTGAGAGGAAACATCGTAAGGAAACCCGCATGCTCTAGAAATAAAAAAAAAGTCTGGAGTATGTGTATCTTCCAATCCGCACTGGGTCCGCGGGGTGGATATGGCCCAAAACCCCTACTGATTTATTAGGGGAGGCCTTTGCCTTGCAGTGGGATATTAAAGGCCGATACAAGAGAGGGTAGTTGACTCTTCCTCAAATTGACATAAAAAATAAAATGTAAATAAATGCTTCGTTGTTAAACTGTCCCAGTGCTAATAAACTATTTGGAGTTTTCCCCGACATTTTAAACGTTTTCCCTTATCTTATTTTACCTTCTCCGAATTTGAACATTGCTTAAAATTCTGTATCACTTTCTAACCTGTTTTAGTTTTAATTATTAGAAAAGGACAATAAATTTTAAGTAATTAAATATAATCAGCGTTTATGAGCAAGGAGTAAGAGTACTTATGCGAGTTAAAATTTTCAATTTTAACATATGAGTGTCTTGAATCTTGCACCTTCTAATTCGCCCCTGTTAAACTTCCTAAATGATTTTTTTATGAACTGGTAATATGAATATCCTCCCCATTGTTTTTTTGTTTGTGTATGAATGTTAACAGAAAAGCTGCTACCACAAGCCCCGAGGAACTACACCGCTTCTATAAAAATGGACTCGCCAAACCGTACGGCCAACATGACGTTTTAAAGCCATACATTCCTCATGCACAAGACAATGTGCATGAGTAGGCCCTTGCCCAGCAGTGGAAAATAAAAGGACTAGTGACGGAGACGTTTACCGTGTAAAAGTATTCTATTATACCATTGTGTCTTGTTTCATTAATCACAATCTAGCAAGTGTTCGCTGTTCAGTTCGCCCACGTTGTGGTAGGTAGATAAAGGTCTAGTTGTCTGCTTATATGAAATGTACGCGACTGGTACCACTAAACATATTGCTAGCTTACTTTAGCGACAGGTGCGGCGACCCCAAGATGTGAAACGAAAGGTGAGGCAAATCCGTGGTACGTGGGCGCTACGGCCAAGCCGGGGTTGCTCACGCGCACGTCCGACTTGCGCACGCTCGAGAACGGGGTGTCGATGGCTTTACTGTATGTTGAAATCTAGAACAAAAAAAACGTAAAGTAGATACGAATAATTACGCAAGTAAGTTTAGAATAAATGTAGACAACAAATGATTTGATTTTGATAAGTAACAACAGTACGTAGCGGTTCTCTTGGGACGATTCACATGAAAAATCCCGTCGCGGGAAATGACATTTATATTTCATTTATTTTATTTTTTAAGCTTCTATTCAATTCGACTTGTTAGTATGTATGGGTCAAATTTTGTAACTGAATTTTAAACCAGTTTCACCTAACCGATTGAACTGAAATTTTGCATACACTTTTGGGGTTGGTGACAATACAATCTAGTATACGGTTATGTCATTTTTTCAAAATGGCCGCCGCTACAAGGTGTTCAAAATTTGTTATTTGTGTTTTGTTCTGTCGTAAATGTCGTAAATGGCCTAAGTCAAAACTTAGGCCATCAATATACTAACTAAAACGAATAAAATAAACTAAATAAAAAAAAGCGTTTTTTAAAAAAAGCTTCTATGCAAGCCATGTACTAAAACGAATAAAATAAGTTTATATTGAATTATTTGTTCTCAAAAAGCTTGTCGCGAAATATTCATAAAAGTAGGTACCATTTACAATTCGCACGACAAGCTTTTTGAGAACAAATAATTAATATAAACTTATTTTATTCGTTTTAGTACATGGCTTGCATAGAAGCTTGTTTTTAAAAAACGTTTTTTTTATATTATTTTTTATTTATTTGGGGAGCTTATAGCTATCATATTTGACTATCATATCATATTGTACATCATATTTGAAATACAACATATTTAAATACATTTAAAACGAGAAATTTCTCCCGTGTCAAGTTCACACATTCTAGTTAGAGCCTGCCTTTACCTGACCAAGATTGTACGGTGTTCTTATGATATTGGAGTGTTGCGTGGCCAGCGCTGGCTGGGCAGGGTACGAGCTATACGGATATCCCCCATAACCCAACCCTAGGCCTCCGTAGCCGATGGCTGGGGCCAGGATACCCCCGGAGTGGCATACCGCCGCCACGCACGAAAGTAATACCAGCTGAAACAATTAAAAATATTTTAGATGACCTTGACACAAACTATTTAACAGATTGTCCGGTCTGTCTCGAGGGAGTGGGAACGTTGGTCAGTTTGAACCTGAGTCACTACAAAGTAAATTAATTTAAAGAAAGAATGTTAGTCTTCAGAATAGTTCAGTTCGAATAACCAAGTTATTCGGTTTGAATAAACGTTCATGAAATTATGACTTAAGTACATATATTGAAATTGTAATTTTTTTAAAGAGTGCAACAAAAGTTTTTAGTTCATTGGTTCAGTTCAACCACTGAAGTTTAGGCCCATCCCCCTACATTAAGTACCTACCTACATCACTACTTTAGATCCCTTTTTTATTTAATTATTTGAAAAACTTACGATCTATAGTACATTAATTACTGAAATAAAAGTAGGATTCCAGATCAATTTACAAGTTTTCACCTACAATTAATACAGTAATTTAAGCAAGTGTACAACAAGCAAGCAAAATTAATAAGTACTTAAAAAAACTTAATTGATAGAAAGGAAATACATTTTTTCCAATTTAACAAAGAAAACAACTTAAACAAAAAAAACAAGAAAAACAACCTATAAATAGATTGCCTCCCAATGCAATATACGTATCAATTTGTTATTGAAACTGATGCTAGAGGAAAAAAGAAGTTTGTTGATAACTTTCGCCTGATCACCTTAGGGTTATCATTATCACTGAATATATCAATTTCCACAATCTATTATAGAAATAAATTGGTAGACAAGCAGGCAACCCACCTAATGGTAAGCGGAAACCGCAACCCAGGGGCCGTACCGTTCTCTGAAGGCGTTAAAATAACCCAATGGAGACATGCACATTTTTTTCTGTTCCTTTCCATTCGTATACCTAAAAACCCCCTAATATTATAGTCTAGGGCAGGAATGGCGAATCTTTATTGATCTACGCGCCATTTTTTCTAAAGAAATGTTTAATGAGGCCATGACGTGCCGTCAAACAATCTTGACATAGTAATTAATCTCGAAAAAATATAAAACTAGATAAAAAATATCAACTTAATTTGCAATATTTATTTGCAACCAGAAATGTACATTTTGTACAGCAATAGTAACATTAACGGTTTTATGTTTATTTAAAATGAAAGAAAAAATTACGACGTGCGACGATTACGAAAAAATTACGAAAAAAGTGCGACTTCTGCTGTTGCCGTTCCGGCACCGGTAACCCCTGTTCATAATGAACTGTTACTATGACCTCAAATGTAGATGAAAAAATAAATTGTTTCGATTAGGTACCTAAATTCCTTAATTAATTCCGTGCCCAAATTACTTTGTCGCGTGCCATTGGTTCGCCGTCGCTGGTCTAGGGTGCTGAACGTTTGACTCTACTTTTTTGGATGTCGACATTCACCATACATTTTATATTAAGCACCGTGGTAGTTACTACTAGCTACATAATAACACGAAAATATGTCTTATATAATGTGGAACATGCGACTTAATAATATACTGAATTGTTAAATCAATACTCACTTTTATAATCATGTTCGTCGCTCAACCGTTCAAATGCTTGGGAGCGATATGTCACACGAGCGGGCGCGGTTCAGCTTTTATAGTAGGCCTATGTGTCGACATTATGTTAGTGTTAAGGGACATGTGTGTGATAACGTGTTTGTAATACATAACGTTATGTATGAACGCATTGTACGACCGGCGAGCTTTGGAAAAAGTGCAGGCGCGGCCGTTCCAACAAGGACGGCGCACAGACACCTAATAGGCTCGGTGTGAAATTATGAGAGCTTCTAAGTTATTTCTGGAGCAGAATGATGGTATCTAATGTTAAGATCTGTCTTTAATCACATGGAACGCGATGCGGCGCATTATCTCGGAGATAGAATGTTGGTTCTGAAAACCTGTAGTACGCGGGATAGATGGATGAAAGGAGCGGACGATTGGAGCAGAAATAGAATACTATAGATATATCTTTATTTATTGCTATAAATATAAATATATAGATTAATTTAAACTTATGATTAAGGTTAGCTTTAGCCCCCTTGTTAATGACACGGTTTTCCTACGGTGCGGCGAGTTAGTCGCGCATTATAGAAACCCTATGTACGCTTTTTAACAGCACGGCTTTCAGCTGGTGAAGGCATGACATATAAAGTGCAGACTTTATGTGTTATTTTTTAAGAACTAAGAGAAAATATAATTAAAATAAGACAATACTCGAATCAGCACAGATAAGTGGTCACGACTGTCACGAGATATTTGCGCGTCGTGAAAACATCCGGCGTCGTTACAAGACTGCTTGATATCTCGCCGTGCGTTTTCACGGTGCATACGGCGAGCGCGCAGCGCCGTGGCTTTGCAAGTTCCTATAGTGGCCTACACTTTTTTTTATAGACTATTGGGCGGACACCTGCAACACCAGAGGGTATACGGGCGCGCCGCCGACCTTGCAAATTCCTGACAAACCGTATATTTTCACGGCGGATAACCGTGTAATTAACAAGTGGCCTAAATTAGTAAAATACAAGCACAGTTAACTACATATTGTATTTTTTTTATTTATAGAAAGAAGGCGGCAGTTGAGCATACAGTTCACTCGGTGGTAAGTGGATAATGCGCACACGGAATCATCTTCGGTATCATCTTTAAAAAGGTATCATATTCGGAGAACTCTTCTTTTAGCTCAACATAATAACAAAAAGTTAATGATGCTAAGAGAAAAGATGGGCACAGAAAAAGAAAAATGAAGTTTGAAAATTTGATTAAAACTATACAAATGTGGTTTATTTTTATACAAACGTTTTTATCTATGTATGTCCTACATTATATTTGGAACCGATTTGATCATGTTTTTATTTATCCGCCCACTCCTTAACTAACAGTGAAGGATTTTACCTACTGTAATATAGGTATTCTAACACATCGGTATGTAGGTTGAAGCAAATACAGTTGTTGGTTGCAGTCCCGGATCATGCAGTCCATTATGCAGATTGCAACAACCAATTGCAATTATGCTCATACAAACTCGACCCATTCAAGCACCTACATACGAGTATATTGCAATGTATCTATGTACTTTCTATGTATTTTAATTAAATAATTACATATTGCAAAACAATATGGTATGAGCGTGATTTATGAGGTTAATGCGACAAAATTACTAGTTTCGTAAATAATTTGAACTAGGTCCTAATAACGACTGTCAGTGTATGGCTAATTGAACTTGTACTTTGATTGAAAGGTCGGCAAGCGTCATTGCACACGGTGCGCTGTACTGTACCTAGATCTAATACTTCTAGATATTCTCTAAAAACTAATATCTCTATTTCATACAACACTAATGAATATAGAAACATATATACTGCAAGTTCGGCAGTTACAAGTGTAATCTTATGCTGTAGCAGATCCTATGCATTTAACATTTTGGAAAACTATAAATAATTAATTATGTTAATTATAATTAATTAATAAAAATAAATTATGTAATGTTCAATAACATATCTGTAGGCGTGTTGCGTGTTTTATCCAGATAAAAAGAGACAGTGTGCGAATTATTTGTAAAGTCACCTGCATTTGGTTCACTTTCCTGAATTGTCTGCGATCTTCATTGTTAAGGAATGAATACGGTGTTGAAACCTTTTAGATTTATACTTTTTGTAAAAATCTGAAAATTAACACAATATTCTTTATAGCAAAATCAAACCGATATTATTAGGGATTTGTTAAGTAACTTTCACCAGCGCGGATAGCATATGGATATTTCTATACCTAGTCGATTCACATTAATGAGTGAGTTCAAACCCCGCCTGTACCAATGGATTTTTCAAGTAGGTTTTTTTTTATTTATTTTTTCGGAATGGCTAAATTCTTGTGGTCCTAGTGGCCTTTCAAGAGCCACTAGGGCTTGGGGGACTTGGACATTGGGGGGATATCACGGGATCGCGAGTCGGTGAGAAGCGCCCAGGCATGTGCCGATACCTGGGTAAAATGTTGGCTGAGGGCCGGTGTGTGTTGACGGTGTCGCGAGGGGGACGTCCACATCTCCGCCGGCGGGGACGGTGTATCTGTGAAGTCTGTGAGTGTGGTGTAAGAACCGCCTGTAAATAATAAAAAATCTCATTGGGCCCGCGTGGAATGGAAGGCCTGTGTCCTATAATGGGACGTTATAAGGTTATTATCAAATTTGAAACAACAGGTGCAAGGGCCTGTGAGAGAAAGACTGCGTTCCAAAAGATGCGAAAACCGGCCTTTGACAGCCCTATTATAAAGAGTAAAAGATGTACCAGATATATTTTCCTATCTTTCTAATATATAAAGAGACGCAGTGTGAATTACACTGTCAAAGAAAGAATTTCGTTTTTGAACGTAGCCATATAATTGCACGTTTACGATAATCTATCTAATCTAGGTTTATATTTATGGCTAAGCCAGGGATTTAACCTCGTTTGAACATAGAAAATAATGGCGCAAGTTTTTACAACACTAAACGAGTTATCGTAAAATTTTACAAGACAACTATTAGCTATAATATAAGTACGAGTAACTACCTATACATAATAAATGTTATAATTATAAATAAGATAACGATTAGGTACCTATACCTACTTTTTTATGCAACAAATCAATAGATCTATTAATAAAAATGATTTTAATAACACCACACACTTTTAAACGAACACACTACCTAATTGTTTAAAGACAAAGAAGAGCTCAAATTACACAGATCTCAAACAATTGTTTTTACCGATAGCTTCATCAGAATCGAACCCGGAATCCTTTGCATAGTAGGCCTCAGGCACACCATTAAATGGGCTAATCGATCTTTATATCAATAACTGTTATAGCGATGAGTTCGATAATTGTTTTACACTCAAAGGTTTTGTTTTAAGGTTTCCTGGAAGAGATCGCTTTAGCGATAAGGTTATTGTATTCTGTCATTTATTATTTGTGCTCATGTAATAACCAATTGTATGCAATAAAGAATATTTATTATTATTATTCAATGAAATAACACTGAAAGAGATTTTTTTTTCTAGACCACTGAACTACAGAGGTAGGTTTTGTAAATGGTTACCGTTATAGTTATATACCGTAACTATATAATATATATGGCTATAGTTACCGTACCGTAACTATAGCTATTTTTTTCATCTACTGCTATGGGCCTCCTCGTGCACATCGGTGAATGAGGAATGTATGGCCTCAAAACGTCACGCCTGGCCACCAAACGGGTTGGCGAGTTCACTCTTTTAGAGGTGGTGTAGTTTTTTTTTTATGGACGAAGGCGGCATACGAGCATACAGTCCACCTGATGGTAAGTGGATACTGTCGCCCATAGACATCCGCGATACATGCCAACATTAGTCCAAAATGACAAACGTTGGCACGCCCCCGGATGCGCTGCCTACCTTTAGAGATATAGGAATGGATTTGGAGAAAGGGTTGAGAAAATGGGGAGGGAAAAGATGGGAATGGGCTCTGGCACATCTCACTCACTACCGAAACACGTACGTACATTAGGGAAATAAGATAAAAGTGGGAAATACAGTAAGTACATTTCGAGGTAGTCTTCTGTGACTGTAGTATCTCGGGGCTAGTTTTCCGATACCCATGGGAAGGTGGACTGGTGCTGTCCTAAAGCGAGCCGGCAATAAAGGAAAAATATTTGTAAATGGTAGGTAGGTACTAAATGAAAAATAAATAAAGTAGATAATCTACACTTACCTACAATTTCCTAGCCTTGAGGTGACCATGCGGTCACTTGCCATGATAATTGCATTACAAGCAAAACTTTGTTTGAACTGCCATAACTCGTGTACCTATATGAGAGCACGTGTTAAATTGTCAGACAGGGCGCGGCTCGCCTTGTCTTAGTCGGCTTTATTCGTCGCCGCCAGATCAAGCCTGCTGGACAATATTAAGTATATCTGTAGGTATATATACAGATCGGTGATCTAGATAAATATTCGAACAATATATACGAGAACTGGATTTAAACCTCCAGCTCAGGCTTTGTCGCAAGATAAAACTACTAAATTGTCACTCGAGTATTTTATTTTTATGTTTGTTTTATCTCGTTTTTCCAAGATTGCTAAGGTTTTATTTTATCAAGGTTTCTAATCACTGGCGGGACGTTCGAAGCCCTTTGGTTTTACGAATGTACCTAAGTGACATTTATATACTTAATCTACTATCTACAGGATTGAAATGAAATTGGGAGCAATAAGTCTGTACGATATCAGCGGCTCATATTCCACCACTCGGACCCAGTGTGGATTGTTTTTAAAATTCTGGAACATACGATATAGTGATTTTTTTTAATCCGTAGGTACCTTAAGTAGAGACGAGCTGAGAATTTGAACTCTCGATTACACAAATGAGTTGAAAAGAGATACACCTAGACTATCACCTTGGGTCTCTCAATCTCATTGGGAATGTCAGTTAAATTTGTAGGAGATCAAAATCGGTTCAATACCTACCTACATTCAAAATTATGACAGTGAAAACTTCTGAAAAATATTTCAACTCTACCTACATACAAAAAATAAAATATTATAAAAAAAGCGAATTGTAAATTGTAGATACCTACTTTTATGAATATTTCGTGACAAGCTTTTTGAGAAGAAATAATTCAATATAAATTATTTTATTCGTTTTAGTAGGTACATGGCTTGAATAAAAGCTTGTTTTTAAAAAACGTTTTTTTATATTATTTTATTTTGTTCGTTTTAGTACCTACATGGCTTGAATAAAAGCTTGTTTTTAAAAAACGTTTTTTTTAAATTATTTTATTCAAAAATTAGAATGACCACGTATTCTGCTTGACAAACCCTTTAATTTGATACCCATGTCAAAGAGGTTGTGAAGAAATAGGTAATCCGCCACCTTGAAGCGGCGGCCATTTTGAAAAAAGTACATAACTGACTATACTAGATTGTATTGTCACCAGCTCCAAAAGTGTGTGCAAAATTTCAGCTCAATCGGTTTGGTGGAACTGGTTTAAAATTCAGTTACAAAATTTGATCCACACATAGGTACTAACTAAAGGTTGAATAGAAGCTTGTAATAATAACAATATGTCGTTGGATAGGGACTCATGAAGTTCTACTCTATAACTTTTGTATTAACATTTTTTTCTAAAACGTACGAAAGGAAAGTGAAATGTCAATTCCAACTAGCGCATGTAATGGGTCTTTTAGGATCTATTAAAGATAGCTCCGCCTAGTTATTAGTCTCTCGTTTTACAAAATGAGTTCGCAGTGCTTGTTGCATTACGCCTTACCCACGATTTTCTTATTTTACCATATAAGGTACTGTGACAATACGCATAGTTATTAGCCTAGGCCACCAAACAAGTAGGGCAGGTAAACAAGCCAGAACGGTTTCTAGACATTAATTAGATCCGTTACACTATGAGCACGAGTTCTGATCATGGTGAAACAAATTGCAGTAGTGCGCTTGCAGTCGGCGTTGCATACCAACAAATTAATTTCCTATTAAACAAATAAATCGCCAAAGCATACTCATATCCAACAATGGACAAATATATGCTGAAAAAACAAATAAATTGCTTTAATCGTATAATCGAAGTAATATTAATTCAAATAATACTGGTAGTTAGTAGTGAAAGATGGTATTCAGCAACAGAGGGTGAAAATGAATATTTCGGAGGGCATAAAGTAGGATATAAAACGAGTTACATACAAAACGGAGAAAACAGATATACTCCATTTAATTTTATAACAGTCAGCTTCAGAAACAGGACTGATAGAGATGAAGAAGATGGCATTTCAAAAAGAAATCGACCTTTTCAGAAAAATAGCGCTACAGAAAAGGTACCGATTATTGACACAGACATTCTTAGCACTCCGACGAAGTACGAGCCTCTTATAACACCGATATTTGATCAAAACTTTTTAGTTGCAAATACTACTAGCCCTTCCATTATATATAACAGAACAATAAACAACATAAACATCGTAAGGAGAATAAGACCCAAGCGAAAAGCGATTAGAAGATGTCCAACTAAGGCAAGGCAAAGGAAGCAACTAAATTCAGTTAGGGCAAAATTTCTAGAGATATTCGAAGTGGTTAAATTTGATCATGTGGCTTGTGTATCAAGTAGTGGTTTAGATGGTACATGCCAACATGAATATAATTGCCGAACCAGTGGAGGATCACCGATGGGGGTATGTGCCGATGGCTACGGTGTATGCTGTATTAGTAAGTACAATAAGTTACTTTAAGATGTGATTAAATAACAATGAACAGCGCAATCTTTTTTATGTAGGGAGAAGGTGGCAGACGAGTAGATAGTCCATCTGGTGGTAAGTGGATACCGTCACCCATGGACACTCGCGATATATGCCAACATCAGCTCAGTATGATGAACGTTGGCATGCTCCCGGATGCGCTCAAGAAGAAATATCTCAAGAAAAAGAAGAAATTGATTTAGGAATGGATTTGGAGAAAGGGTTGGAAAAATGAGTAGGGATCGGATAAGCTCTGGCATATCTTACCCAGTAAAGAAACACGTACAAGTACATTGGGGGAATAAAGTGAGAAATGCAGTACTACGGTGTATGAAAAAAATGAAACTCAGTAGCGGCAAGATCTGGCGAGTACGATGGGCGAATCTGGAGAGTTTCAAGTCGAAACTCCTAGAACTTTGGGGCTGTCTGTCGTGCAGTGTGTGGATGAGCGTTATCATGGAGAAGTAGTGGACTGGAGCGATTGACCAGACTCGGTTGTTGATAGCGAACTTGTCCATCATAGTTTGCAGTTCTTCACAGTACATATCTGTGAGATATGTACTGTGGTTGAGTTCTGTGAGAGGAGGGTAAATTGGGCAGTGGAGTGCGCCCAGCGGCTGTATCCACAGTGTTACTTGAGGTAGAGTAGTTCCTCAGCGCTTGTGGTAGCGGTATGTTATCCCATTAGTCGCCTCTTACGACACCCACGGGTAGAGATGGGTCTTTCATACAATATTATTAATCTCTTTGCAGATCAATATTCATGTGACGACAATTTAAATACGCTTGTGGGATGGTTCACTAATCCAGGATTCCCTAATCCAAGCAGCGAGAGACTGTCTTGCGTTCTGATAGTGGAAAAAGCTTCCGAAGACGTCCAACAAATCAGATTGGATTTTACTAACTTTGAAGTCAGTATGATAGTTGTTTCAATTACTTGAGATCATGCCTTTTTCATTGTATAAGTATTGTATAAGTTAGCAGACATATGTTATATTAGGGGTTAAAGTATGAAATTGCCGATTTGTACTGAAAAATTAAAACTCGTTTTTTTCTAAAATGTAACATATTTGCCTTAGGGCACTGTTGCGGCGTTTGACCTGGGGTCAGCCATTGCATTTTTCGCTTTCGGTTATCGTAAAGAATCCACTTTTCGTCACATGTCACAATTCGATCTAATATTCCTTCATTTCTGTACCGATTCAACAAGTCAACGCAAGTTTCAACACGCGCTCTTTCTGCAGATCAGTCAAATCATGAGGCACCCATTTTTCATATTTTTTTATCTTATTGATTTGATGCAAATGAGTCAATATTGTAGGTAAGGTAACGTTAAACCATGTCGCTAATTCCTGGGTAGTTTGACTCGGATCGGCTTCCACCATCTCCTTCAATTCAGCGTTATTCACCTGTGTGGGCGGTCTTCCACGCGGTTCGTTCTTCAAGTCGAAGTTTCCACTACGAAAGCGTTTAAACCAAAAACGCACGGTTCGTTCATTAGCAGCCTCCTCTCCAAACGCAGCATTGATATTGCGAGCCGTTTCTGCCGCGTTAGTTCCGCGTCGGAACTCGTATTCAAAGATTACTCGGATTTTCGAAGTATCCATCTTTCCCGTCTAAGCTGAATAATAAAAACAATTGAAAGTCGAAAATCGAACGTTGCACATTTTTTAAAACAAGAACCTCATAGGTATCATGTGAAAAAAGTTTCACTCGAAAATCTCACACCATGAAGGTTTTAAGTCAATTCAAAGTATCTATTACTATAAAACGGCAATTTCATACTTTAACCCCTATTATATGTAGTATATGTATATATGTTAAACCTCATATATATAAACCTATTATAGTATATGTTTAGGTATATATGTTAAACCTCATCTGATTCAGTGGCTAGCTCTTATCGACACTGAATATTGGTATAAGCGGAAAATGTAGTCGATATAGATAATTACCACGTTTAAGATGAACGAGTGTGAATTTTGGCGAATTTAAAAATCAGTCTGAGTAAGGCTCCCTGTAAAAGGAAGTTTATAGAGTATCGCTGTAGCAAGAAATAAGGTGCACATGTCAGTGACATAGAAATATTTACATAAGTGAGTCGTCCCGTCCATATACAAAGTTTATCAAAATTCGTGTATATTCAAATTTTAGTTGCTGCCACCAACAGCAGGGTCGTGTGAACAAGACCAGTTTAGTATATCAGGACAAAACGTCAATAATATTCTGGCGATACTTTGTGGTATTAATACTGGACAGCACGGTAAAGTGTTTTTTTTTTATTTGAAAGGAGGCGGACGGGCAAGCGGCCCACGTGATGGTAAGTGGCTACCGCCGCTCCTGGACACCTGCAACACCAGGAGGTTATGCGGGTACGCCGCCAATCTTGCAAAATCCATTTACAGCCCTATTGAGGAACACCATATCGAAGCGTAATATAAAGACCTTTTAAGGCAGTTTATTCTACAGCCTACAGGTTTGCGGTATAAAACTGTTTTTGAACCGCACAGTACACCACATCTCCGTATCGAGAAAATGTGGATGCACCCCACTTCTATGACGGGAGGTGTAGTTGTAGAAACCCGAGGTGGGAATTGTATAGAAAAAAAATTCAGAGCATTCTCCGTTATACAGACAGGTGGTAGAACAGAGGGACGCAGTCTCTCAAGACGCTCAGAGGTTCTAGACCGCCTATGAGTGGGATCGTCAAAAATTCGAACAGCGTGTCGTTGATGGAGGTAAATGGGTCCAATTGATATTTCAGTGCGCCGGCCCAGAGATGTGAAGTATTCCATATGGAGCCTAACCTGAACTTTGTAAAGCAACAGACGTTGCTCTAGGGTTAAGTACGCTTCGCTCTGTTCAGCACACTGTGCTTTTTGGAGGCCATTTTGGCCTTATTTTGCAGATGACTCTTAAATTCTACTTTTCTGAAAATCCAAGAATTCCGATACTCTCAAAGATGTTAAGGGGTATGCTCTGAAAGCGAGGTGCTACGATAAAGGGGACTTTTTAACGGTGAATTATTGTAGATGGGGTAGACGAGTCCTCGTATGGAGGCCACGTACCGGAAAGCGCAGCGTGGACGCCCTGCGGGCAGGTGGATCGAAGATTTAAAGAAATTCGCCGGTGGTGGTTGGATGACAAGAGCCGAGGTTCGTATGTAATGGCGAACCTTGGGAGAGTGGAGAGACGTAGGATGATAGTATGGTATGGAATTATTGTTTTATGTTATTCAGAAAGTCTTTCGTAGCAATATAAAGTTAGTATTGACATAATATTTTATTTCAGTATATATCGAGGTCGGCGATGTGGATGGTCCGGTTTACCTCTCGGTTCAAAGCGTTTCTGAAGAAAGTAGACTATTTTCCATAAAGGTGATATCAGAATACTTTAGCAGACTATTTCGCATAAGATATCCTTTTATAATCAACTTGTTTTTTTGGAAATAATTGTTTTTCGGTGTAATAATTGCTTATAGGTGACTCAACTGGCATCGGCGGACTCGCTGGCTGCGCCTACAGGATGTCTTCAGTACTTTACAGAACCACAGGGATACTTACAATCTTTCAACTATCGAGACAAGTCAGAAATCTCTATACCTAGAACTCCTAGTTACTTGGTAACAATTTTATTTTACTTCGACTTTTCCTTCCGCAGTAATATCTTTAGTCACTTTGACTAGCAGCCTGGATAGCCAGTCGTAGCTGGTTCAGATTTCTTGATGATTGATAAAATGTTTCAGAACAACCTCAACTACGCGATGTGCATAAAGAGAGCGCTGGGAACCTGCAGTGTGACGTATACAAATGCAGGCTATTTGCAAATTGTCAACTGCGACAGCGGTGGGTACTTGCGATTTGATACAGCTTCCACTAATAAATGGTACAAAAACACTGCACTATGCATCTCGAAGCGTTAATAGTTCGATTTTGAGTTACTAAGTAGAAGTTGGATGATACAAAAGTGTGTTCAATCGAAGTTAATAACCAATAATAACCCATTGAACAATTGTATTGTAAAATTAATTGTTTTAGTGTGTTGGATATCATTTTCCCTAGTATATACGGCAAGTGAAATACCTTATTAACGGATATAAAATAATTCGAATAATCATAAATTCCTTTGAAGTTCGCTATTAACTCATTCAATATGGGGCTACGTGACATCTACCCTAGCGTAAAAACGTATCAACATAGTAACACTGAACAGAAACTTTAGCCATTTTAGATGTAGTTTGTGTATGGCATAAAAGCGTTGCAATTGTTACAAGTATGTTTCGCCCAGTTTTTATCTACATACGTACCTTTCCTACTAGCTACGATATGGGGTTCTTCAAGAAAGCTGTGAATAGGATTTGAATTTGATTTGAAGAAAGCTGTGAATCTGGTGTTGCAGGTGTCCATGGGCGGCAGTAACACTTACCATCACGTGGAACCGCTTGTTCGTCCGCCTATTAGTCTATAAAAAAGATATTACAGGCAAGAGACAAAAAATTGTTCTGACATTCCAGTACCATTTTTAGGGTAAAAACAAGATCGACGAAGAAAGGGGTGAATTGTGCGGGAAAATATCAGAAGAAAACCGATGTCAATTGCAAATACATTAACTAACAATCGATGAACAACCAACAACCTCCACATTTTTTATTGACGAATCAAATTCAAGTCAAATTCCGAAGGTCAACCACTGGTCGATGACACTGGTGATATTTTTGAGATTTTACCGGAAAGTGATTCCAAGCAAAGAGAATCAGCACTGACTGAGGTTTTATTACGTCCTGCGCCGCTTGATTTCGCCCAAACATTCGATCTATTGTTATTATTACATCTTGGTCGCACGACCTACTTCATTGTTAGTAACTTTGAAGTAATTTTAACTGTAATTTGTCATTATAAGTTAAAGGTACTTAATATGTTTACCAAACCTATAGGTCGATTATTAGGTGATTGTAACATTGTAGTCGAGCCGCCATTTTATTTTATGAGACTGAAGAACGACACCATAAATTGCATTAAATAGTAATATTGTTAGTTCTTGACAAATTATCGATCAGTTGATAATATATTAATTTGCTATATTGTCTCCAATTAACGTTACTACGAGTATAATGGCGTCCGCTCGACGTGCACGGCACGTGCTTTTTTCCCCCATTTAGGTGATATCGACGTCGATTTGAGGTATCCACTTTTGGTCGAAATAAAAATGACCTAAAATAGGTGCTATCGACGTAATTTTAACCAATAATGTATGCTGGGAGTATTAAAAATGCAGTGTAATTTAGAACTTCATCTAAGTTACTCTCAATTCGATCAATATTTGATATTTTAGATGGTCTGCCAGTAATTCCGCCAGGACAGGCCGGCGTGGAGATACTAAACTGCCCGACGGACTGGCTGCTTATATCAGCTACGCGCCTGTGTGGTGAGCGGCTTAACGACGGCTCTGTGTTGCAGGACTTCTCTTTAGACGCCCCTGTTACAGGTTTAACCTACTATTACCTACCATTCAATATAATTATAGTAGGCTAAACAGCGTATGCTGATGCGATTAATATTGTTCTTGTCACTTATGCGCCTGTTGGTAATAGTACCTGTCCAGCCGGTTCTTGAACTGAACCGCCGAATTTGCCTCTATACATTTTCTGGCAACTGGTCCCACTTGTTAACTATACAATTCAATATAAAATGTTTATAGGGATTGGGATTTATATGAACGAGTACTATTAATTCAATTGCCTTCAGCCATTGAAAGAGCTATTCGTGGAGTTTCTTTGATGGCTAGTGTTGTAGGTAATCTTATTATCAATGGTACATATGGAACAAGACTTACTTTTCTATAAGAATAAACCAGTGATTGTCTGACACTAACGGTGTTTTATTTTAATTATAACGATAAGACCCGATAAGAAGTTGGTAGAAGTACCAAAGTCAACAACATAGTACAAAGGAAGCTGAAGTGCCAATGGACAGGTCACATTTATCGCAGGACCGATAACCGATGGGATAGAAGAGTAATCGA
Organism: Sesia apiformis; assembly: GCA_914767545.1. Lineage (NCBI taxonomy): Eukaryota > Metazoa > Arthropoda > Insecta > Lepidoptera > Sesiidae > Sesia > Sesia apiformis. The sequence continues at coordinate 9,604,585 of OU611958.1, forward strand.
GTGGAGACCGCATACCGAAAAACATAGTGAAATATCTCCCAATAGTGAATGAATGAAAAGAGAAGACAGGGTATGGTGGTGAGTTTTGGAAGAGGCCTACGTCCAATAGTGGAGACATGGCCCATAGTAGTACGAGTATAAGTAGTAATTCAATATGGCATAGGGATGGTATGTTATACTTCCAATCCTATGCCGACCTGTCTCATCACTCCTGTCCAATGTTAGATAGGTAATGATTGATTTATCTAACCTCATATCCATTTTCATCTCGGTCAGGGCACGGCACCGCGTAGGGCACCCATTAATTTACCTGCTTATTACTTTCTATTTCACACCACCGGTTATTTCTTTTACTATTTTACCGGACATGTTATTTTGAAGCTGCTTATCGCGCAGTGACAGTTCATAGTAGCCTTTAATAAAAGTTGTCATTTCTCCTGCATAGCCTAGTCGCTTGTCGCTGAATTTTTTTCGGTAAAGATTGCCGATGATTGTATAAGTCTCGACATCGCGTGTTTTACAATAACATTTTGCTTAAAGACATAATTTCGTTAAGTATTTTATAAATATATCCGTGTATACATGTTTTTTGTCTTATATGTTTCAGATATTAGTGCAGGTCCTATAGTGGTTTGGTTCAGAACTGATGGGGGATATGCAGGACATGGTTTCAAGCTGCGTTACCAACAGAATGCTTGTCTTCAAAATTTACAATGAACAGTATATTATATAATGACTTTTATTACACAAGTTATTAAAAGAATTATTAAGTACAATTAAACAAAAGCATTTACAAGAAAAATTAAAATATACCAAAAGAAAAAAGAATATGATACATAATTGTGATTTAGAAAACGTATTTGTACTTAAATTAAAATGTACATTTGGTAATTTTGACTTAACAAATATCTCGTTAAATAAATAAAAAATGTAATCTATCCACAAATAAATGCATATTTTTAAATGCTAGATTATCCAATAACTGCCTAAGTACATTGAAATTCCACCATTCTTAAAAAACTCCTGAAACTAAAATATAGGATATTAAAAATTCGTAATTATATAATTTTGAAAAGTGTAGGTACTTACTTATACTAAAATGTATAATAGTGACAATATAATAAATTCATGAGAAAAATTCATATTATTACCACCTATACTCTAAATTTCACGTCACTTGTTGGTATTTAATTTGGAATCTCTGATAATTACCATAATTATTAATCAGATCAATAAATAACTATAGTAATTAACAAAAATCTTCGAATGTTTAGGACTTTTCTCACCGCCTCTTAATAAAGTAACTGTTAACAATCTGATAGATAAATTATCTGCTAATTAAATCTAGCTGATACTGACTTTCTAATACCTCCTGATACCTTATCAGAAGTTGGTGAGAACGGCCCTTGATCTTTGAATTTGACATCTTTAATAATTATTATAATTATGACCTGATCACTAAAATTACAGTGATTAACAAAATTCTTTGATCATGAATTTGACATCCTTGATAATTACTATAATTTTATTGATCTGATGAATAGTTATAGTAATTATCAAAGATGCCAAATTCAATATAATCAAGTGTTCAAACAAGTTTAAATTGAAAACAAGTTTTCAATATAAACAAACAAGTTTGGCATCTTCCTTAATAACTATAAATATTACTGAGATAAATATTAGACAACTTTGCCTGCCTAATGATATTGACTAAATAAGAATGATAATATCATAATCATTATCAATTATTAAATATATTGTGACATATCTGACAAAAGGGACTTTATTGTGAGTCTTGGTTTGTTCTCTTTAAAAAAATAACAATACATATTTTATTTGTTATTTTAAAAATCAGATGGCAGCGCATGTTTCTATTTTTAACTATATTAAAACCACGAAATTTTAATTTAAAAAATCTTGTTCTAATTCAATAAGTCCATGCCAACAATAACTGGTCCCTTTGTGCAAACGTCACATATACAATTTAATTCATGTAATAATGGATTAAAAAGCAAATAATAAAATTTAAACCTAATTTTCCTTCTTTACTTCCTTTTGTCGCTCCTTCAAACCATCCTTAACGATTTTGTGGAAGTGGAATATAACTCCGACCATAACAGTTCTTAGGAATCCCATAGAAAATATTTGTATCATCACTTGTGTGACACTCTCAACAGATCCGCAGTTCAATAGCGACATTATTTGTCCGCTGAAGCCAAACACTGAATATATTTTCCCAGCCTGGAATATATAAAAAAAATCTATTTAATACACCATAAATCATTAAATAAAAATTGTAGCAAAAGATCTAAATAAGTTGTACCTATTTTAGTTAGTTTCTTATAGATTAGTCAACTTGTATATTTTGTAACTATGGTGCGGCTGGCACCGGTCTACACACCTGTGACTAAGTTATATACGGAACTTGAGTCAAGAATGTTTTACGATTTTCAATTTCTACTGTGAATTGTTTATAATCAATTGACTATTTGATAATTTAATTAATTAATTGAGGACAGTAGTGACACAGATGTGAATTTAGGTTGCCAACCATTAACTTAAAAAGCAATAAATTCTTTATAAAATATTGTTTTATTCAACATTAAATAAAATAAATAAAAAATGAATTAAATCTATATGAATATTATTATTATTCAATATATAGACGCGATCTCCCGAACGTATTATAGAAAAGATTTTGATTATTTACTATTATTTATTGACTTAACACTATACATATACTCATATAAGAAAAAAATAATCAGATTCCAAGGATTTATTGTTTTACATTTCATTATTCAACGATTCTTTTAGTCGCGTCACTAGCTTGACACCGAATGAACAGCCCACAGAATAAATTAATATATGTATGTAATTTCATTAGAACTACTAAAATTAGAATACAGATTAAACACATGATTTTTATGCTCTGAGTCATATTTTTCGCCGAGTCTCTGAATCGAGCCTTTCCTAACTGTTTATATTTTATAAAACATAAAGTACAAAATATTTCAGCTTTTTATTCTAAGTGAATGATTTACATTCTGTGTATGATTATTTTCTAAGGGACCTGTCACCCTGAAAATCCTTTCTGAAAAATTGTAAATGTTTTATTTGTAAAATTTGTATGTAAAATTTAAATGTAATGTAAATTTGTAAACTAAATTTGTAAAATGTAAATATAAATTTGTAAAATATCTATATGTCGCAGTTAGATAGACATAGCCGAGATATAGATATGTCCCTAGTAATTTAGCTATATTAGGTAAGATAGATTAACCAAACTGTTTTCATTCTATTCCTCTAGTTAGGGATATAGCTATACACCTAGATTGGTTTAGTGATATAGAAATATATGGAACTTTTTTATTATTTAACTAGATATGTTCAATGGTTTAACAATGTTTTCGAACATATCAATATGACCTATTGAGTTAAGCTTTTTTTAATGATTTCTTGGTTAATGATTTCTTGATATATTCTGGAGGTAAACAATAAAACTAGGAAGTAATAAAACTAGTTAAGAGGACGTTCACAAAATTTGCTCCAGTGAGGCAATAAAAATGAATTTTTGATGTTCTAATTCAGAGAAATAGAAAGGTTTCTATAAACTTGAACTTCTGAATTATCTAGACCGTTTCTTGATATTGTACATAGCGGCCTTAAATTTTAAATGTAACGAATATAAATTACTTATTTTAGCCGATTTTCGAAAGTAGTTTGTCGTAAAACGCTCAGAGAGCAAATTTTGATCTCTTAATACGTAATTACACTGAAACAAACACCGTATTCAAAAACTGTTTTATGTTTGTTATGTATTCTTAATGTACACTACGGCTTTAGTTTTTCGATATTTGACCAAATATCCAAGTTATAACATTACTTTTCACTACATAAAATTTAAAAAATCCTTCCTAAAATAGTCCGATTTTCTCATAATTTTAGACTTGTACTTAAATTCTTATACTTACACTATAAAGTTCACACTTTTGGCATACGAAATGTCATTTGATAATAAAAAAAAAAATGCAATAAACAATAAAATTAAACAAATAAAAGTTGTATATATTTGCTTGCGCTCGAGGAGCGGCCTCAGTACCGCGCGAGCGCTTGTCGAGGTAGGGTCTGTGTCGAACGTCGTTTTCCAGAATTTCGTGCCACGCGATCTATCGTAGCTGTATAGTGCGACCAACCCGTTTTGACCACGTAAGTAATAATAATTTGATAAAACTATAATTTTATTAGCAAAAGCTCATTTTGGTTTGTTTTACCCGACTGCGCAAAAAGGAGGGTAATGTTTTTGGTATATATCTATATATGTATATATATGTCCGGTTTCTTGGGCGCTCGCTGTAGCCTGAATGGCTAGATGGATTTAGATGAATGAGGTGTCGTTTGATTCGTTTTAATTGTGGGAGTGATATAGGGTTTGTTTTATTTCTTCATATTAGTTTAATATGAATTACTTTAATCAAGAGTTTTGTTTATTTCTAGTATGGGTCGAAAAGGCACTGTGTACAGATGTGTTACAATGAGAAAATATACAAATGAATTAAAAAATGCAAACCAAGCAAGATAATATCTTTCGCAAAATAACAATTTAGTATTGCTTTTATATACTTCGGAAATTTATAGTAACTTTGAATGCAACTGTTTCAGAAAGAAAAAGAAATATGAAAATGCCATGAACAAAGATTCCTTCTTATCACAATTATGGGATACGGAAGACATTGACATGAACCAAGTTCCATTCTCGTCTCAGGTGAATAACGCAAGAAACCTCTTTTAAAAACGTTGTGATGACGGGATCAACTTTTGTTATTAAAAGATTATCATCACATTATATTGTATTATATCGTAACTGGTTTTATTTCTCTTTAAGATACCCAACTGCGAAATGCCTTCGTCTTCTATGAAGAATATAAATTTAACACCTGACAAACTGCCACTCCCAACACTTGATGAGACGGATGTGATGATGACAATAGAAAGCGAATTAGAGAACAGTACCGTAAGTACATTAGAGGTAATATTATAGAGGTAAAGTTTGTTTGGGAGTGAGTTTGGATGTAGCAGATAATCTCCGGAACTACTAATCCGATTATAAAAATTCTTTCACTAATAGAAAGCTATATTGTCCCTCAGTGCTATAGGCTATATTTATTCTCGAACGTGAATCCCGAATTTCTCTCAGGAAAATAAATATACGCGGGTGAAATCGCGGGGCATTCGCTAGTTGATTATTGATTTTGATTATATTATAAAGCTAATGTTTAATTGCCGTGTTTCTTCTTCTCTTCTATTATGCAATCTATACTACTAATAAAAAAATCATAATTATTTCAGGAAGCAGATCATGTTGTTGAGGGACGGAGAATAATTGATTTCCAATACTTTATGAGTCAATTACTTGAAATTGAGAAACATGGTGAAAAATTCGGTTGCAGACTGAATAATTTGAAATTAGTGCAAGAGAAACAAAAAGGACTCGTCTCAAAATTTTCTTTTGAATTTCGTATGTGCGGTTCTACTTTTGAATTGAAAACATGCGACGATAATTGTCTTAAATTTGATGCAAATGCTGGAGCGGTATCAGGAGCCATTCTAATAGGAATAGGCTTATCGAATCTCAACGAACTCAATGCTTCGATGGATTTATCATCTATGCCATTCCGATTATTTAGCCCTACACATGATGATATTGCTGAAATATGGCGTATAACGGCTGAAGAGTCAATGAAACAAGCTGCCAAACAAGAACAAGAAGCTGCAATATTACGTGGTGACGTCAATGATGCAGGAATAGCAATGGTGCCAGTAGAAGCTGATGCATGTTGAAGCAAACGATCTTATAAAACAAATTATTCCGCTTTATCTGGTTGTGCAGCAATAATTGGGGAACATACTGGAAAAGTTCTGCATATTGGAGTTCGTAACAAATATTGCGTTATCTGCGCTCGGGCCTTTAAAAAAGGCGTGTCTGCAAGAGAGCATAATTGCACAAAAAATCACTCTGGTTCATCCACCAGTATGGAACAAGCAATTCTGGTTTAATGTTTTAATTGCTCGATAAAGGAAAGAAATCTTATATATAATATATTAATAGCTGACGGTGACTCGAGTCCTTACAAAAGCATTCTCGAAAGTAGACCTTATCCTGATGTGCTTGTACAAAAAATAGAGTGTACCAACCATTTGTTGCGCAACTACAACGAAAGAAACATGCAATTGCAAAAAGATACTGCTATACCTCTTAATGAACGCAAACTTTTGACCGGAGATCGCCTTATTATTCTACGTACTGCTATCCGTACTGCAAGTAAGTTTAGAAATGAACAAAATTACTCAACCGAGACAAAAATACTTAATTTGCAGAAAGACATATTAAATAGTACATGCCATATTTTTGGTGACCACACTGATTGTGAAGGTTATTATTGCACACCAGAAAGGAAAGCAGAACAAAATGTAGTTCCGATGGTACCAACTTTAATGCTCAAATTGCGAAAGAACGCAGCTCAACTGGCATTTAATTCCATGAGCCTTCTGCAAAATTTCACAAACAATCGTGCCAAACAATTTAATAGTGTAGTAGCCAAAGTAATGGGTGGCAAAAGAGTCAATTATTATTTTAAAGACTCTTATAAAGCACGCTGTTACGCAGCAGTAGTGACGTTCAATAGTGGTAAACCGCAATACACATTATACAAAACACTGTGGGGCAAGAGCCCAGGAAAGACTATAAAAAACTAGCGCAAAAGCGGCATGCCAAAAATAGAAATACAATAAAGCGCAGCAGAACCAAATTGAATTTTAGTAAAACTGACGGGCACTATGGTAATGAATGTCAACGCCCAGATATGGGGCAAAATGATTTTGAAAATGCGAAGATTTTGTTTTTATATAACCTTAAACAACAGGCGTTGAAACGTTTTAAGATAGAGAGCAGCACCATATTACAAGCAGAAAGCGCATTATGGCTCGAACTTCGTCGAAACATTTTGACGGCATTAAAGTTTTGCAAAATCTGCAAGAGGCGTCCAAATCAGAATTCGACACCATTGGTGAAGGATATTTTATATAGGTATGATTTAGGCCATGTACTTTCCATTAGACATGGAAAAGAAAATGAAGCCAAGGCTTTAGAACAATTGGGTGTACAAGAAAACATTCAAATTGAACAATGTGGGTTGTTTATCGATGAACAGTACTGCTTTCTGGGGACTTCTCCTGATGGCATCTGCGAAGAAGGACTAATAGAAATTAAATGTCCTTCTTCCGCATTCGGTATCGATCCAGAAGAAGCGATTGCAAGCAAAAAAATAAATGCTTCGAACTGAATAAATTCCGGCGAACTTACTATGAATATAAAACACGACTGGTTTTACCAAGTCCAGGGCCAGCTTCATATTGGACACAAATTTCATATTGCAGTATGGACTGGTCCTAATTACGCAATCAAAGTAGTGAGAGTTCACAAAGACGATGATTTTTGGGAAAACCAAATGTTACCAAAGTTGTCACGTTTTTATCATGACTGTATCCTCCCAGAAATAGTTGATTCTCGAAAAGCCAGATTGATGCCACTAAGAGAAATACTTTTCTAACCATGTTTAACACAGGAACCTGGCCCCACCTACCTACCCTAAGTAACCTACCTACCCTATCTACCTCTCTAACTAACTACCTACAGTTTTATAATAGTTGTAATATATTGAATTGAAGTAATGTAATATTTATTATTATTATTATTGTGTATAAAACTGAAAAAAGCTTACAAACTAAAACGAAAAAGATCGTAAATTAATAAAGAAAGGATTATTAATATGCATAAAACATGGTCAGTATAGGTGTTATTTAGAATTAAGTTCAATATGTTTTGCCGCAGCTTGGCATGCAAATTTATAAAGTAATCCAGCTTTATATAGTATAACTAGGTTTCGGCGGCGCCCCCTGGGCGCCGGCCTCCCTCTAATGGGGGGGGACGCTCCGGGCTTCGCCCTGCGCGGAGCTCGGCCTGCGGCCTCGCTTAAGTTACACACTGAGAGAGATCGCTGTAGTTGATGTTGTGAGGGACCTGCATAAGAATTCCAAATCCCTAATCAGCCTCCCCCGAACCCCCCAGATATCAATTTTCATCCGGATCGGATGAATTCGAAAAATGGCCGCCATATTGGAATCGCCATCTTGAAAAAAAATTTTACCTCAATATAAAGACATCGTCATGATAAACAATATTAGTTTGAGCACCAATCCGATATGTCTACCCGTTTCGGAGATGTCTTCCGAAGAATTTTGTGTGGCGGCCATCTTGGAAATAACCATAAATCCTTAATCAGGCTCCCCTGAACCCCCCAGATATCAATTTTCATCCAGATCGGACAACTTGAAATTTTGGTGGTGCGGTAGTCCGGTCGCTCCGGGCTTCGCCCTACGCGGATCTCGGCCTGCGGCCTCGTTAGACGCAGCTCGGCCTTCGGCCTCGCGTAGGATACACAGAGTACGCGGCTGGTGGTGCGGTAGTCCGGTCGCTCCGAGCTTCGCTCTACGCGGATCTCGGCCTGCGGCCTCGTTAGACGCAGCTCGGCCTACGGCCTCGCGTAAGTTACACAGAGTACGCGGCTGGTGGTGCGGTAGTCCGGTCGCTCCGAGCTTCGCTCTACGCGGATCTCGGCCTGCGGCCTCGTTAGACGCAGCTCGGCCTACGGCCTCGCGTAAGTTACACATCGTGCGCGGCGGCTGGTGGTGCCGTAGTCCGGTCGCTCCGGGCTTCGCCCTACGCGGATCTCGGCCTGCGGCCTCGTCAGACGCAGCTCGGCCTTCGGCCTCGCGTAAGTTACACAGTGATCGAATTCGGACGCTCCGGGCTTCGCCCTACGCGGAGCTCGGCCTGCGGCCTCGCTGTATAGCCGCCGTCTTCAAAAAGAGTGGAAAATAAATAATAATTCCAAATCCTTAGTCAGGATCCCCTGAACCCCCCAGATATCGATTTTTATCCGAATCGGATGAATTTGGAAAAAGGCCGCCATCTTGGATTCGCCATCTTGAAAAAAATTTTCCCTTCAGTAGAAAGAAATCGTCATGATAAATGATATTAGTTTGAACACCAATCCGATATCTCTAACCGTTTCGGAGCTGTCGCTGAGAGAATTTCGTATGGCGGCCATCTTGGAAAATTTCGGCACCAACCCTAAATCCTCAAATTTCCTTCTCGATTTTCCACCTCGAAACACATTCGCTCAGAAATTTTTAAATTTCCCAAAGTTTTTTTTAAATTTCCGCCATTTTGTGTCCGCCATCTTGGATTTTTTTCCCCGTCTAATTTCCCCATAGACCAGAGTTTCCAACGAGGGGGAATTCCACCCCGCGTCCCTCGCCCAATTCGAGCTACCGCCTCGGAAATGTCCTCGGACCCCAAAATCGAAATTTCCACTTTGTATGGCAGCCATCTTGGAAAATGGCGGAATTAAAAAAATGTTTCAAAATCCTGAATCGGGGTCCCCTGAACTCCCCGGGTATTAAATTTCATCCCGATCGGAGGAATTTTAAAAACGGCCGCCATCTTGGATTCGCCATCTTGGAAAAAAAAATTCGTCCAGTGGAAGGACATCGACTTGCCCCACCACATTAGTTAGAGCCCCGATCCGATATCTCCGACCGTTCGGGAGAGACGGTCAAAATAAATTTGTATGGCGGCCATCTTGAATCCGCCATTTTGAATTTTTATCGCGCTCTCGTCAGACTGCCTGCGGTTCTCTATGACATTCGGTCGAGCACCATGTGACTATCTCTCACCGTTCGCGCAGGCCGTCGACCGTCGAGCTGAAGGTCCACCGGATGAGGACGGGCCCGCTCCTAGAGCAAGTCCCGGGCGAGCTCGGCCTGCGGCCTCGCCCGCGCCGCTCGGCCTCCGGCCTCGCGGGAGTTGTAGCCGATCGAAATTTGAAATTTCAATTGACGGCCGCCATCTTGGAAAGGGTGGGATCGAAAAACCGACCCGAAATTCGCAATCAGGGCCCCCGCGACCCCCCGGGTGCCGATTTCCACCCCCCTCGGACAAACTTGAAAATCGGCCGCCATCTTGAATCGGCCATTTTGAAAAAATTTTTCATCCACGAAAAAGCTTACCCCTTCCCGAATGACATTTGGTCGAGTACATCCCACTTACCTCTTACCGTTTCAAAAATACGAGCGATTTCATTTTGTATGGAGACGACGCTGGACGTTCGAAATTCAAATTTTCGCGACGCGCTCTGGCGTCTGCCGGCAGTTCCCTATGACATTTGGTCGAGCACCCCCCGCGTAGCTGTTACTGATTGGCTTGGCCGTTGTAATTTTTCATCAGGTATGGTCAACTCGAAGAAGTCGGATTTTTCTGGTGCTCACGGAACCCATCGGAGTACTTCCTCATTCAAAGTTTTTCACCCACCGGGTGGGAACCGGGAGATCAATTATGTCAGTGAGTCAGTCAGTGGTAATCGAGCTTTATATATATACGGAATACGGAACATACGGAACATACGGAACATATACGGAACATATAATACGGAACATATAATACGGAATATATAATATTAAATTTAGTTCTACTATTTGTACTTTACTATTTGTTGTTTTGTTTTCCTTACAATCACGGTAACAGGAGCGAAGCCACGGGCAACAGATAGTAACAAATAATAAAAAAACAATGCAATTCATTGATTTTTTAATACGGTATATACTAAACTTACTTGTAGATCTATCTTTGTAAAAAATAATTCAATAATAGGAAAAAGTATCAACATTGTTTATTTTAACTATAGCACGGCGAGTTGAACGCGTGACCTCTAGCGAAGTGTCGCCGGGTTTGAATATACCTAATCTTTCAGAACTCTATTTTGTAATAGGCCTCTTAATTTCCATTATTTATTTTATTGTAGCAATTACAAACTATTTTAAAATTGACATTGTTTTCACTTGAAATTATTATATAATTGTATGAAGTATCTAATCAACTTACAAAAAATGCTTTAATTACTATGGTTTTAATAGAAAATAGTAACACCAAATCAACATAAAAAAGGCTAGCTTTTAATTAGAATAACTATTACAATACTTCCATTTTCATATAAAATGATATTATTATTATATGCACACTGCACGTTGTCCACGGAAAGGAATCGTAATTCTAAGTCACAACAAATCTAGTGAAATAGTAAAAAATAATCATACATTTTTATATCACTATACTAATCTTAGCATATACATATCTATATCCCTAGGGAAATAGAATGAAAACAGTTTGGTTCATCTATCTTCTGTGATATAGCTAAATTACTATGGACATATCTATACCTTGGGTATTTCTATCTTAATGCGACATGTATACTGACAAATTTAAGTGTTCCAAGATGAAGTTGTAGAAATATATTGTTTTTTTTATACAAATATGTTGTATATTTTAATTATCATTTCATTTAAGTTTTCTTGCACCTTAATGAATCTCTCTGAACCAGGCCCCTCTTTCCCACTGGGCACTCTGGGCAAGTGCCCAGGGCCCCGCGATCGATAGAGGCCCCCTAGTTCCTGCCAGATCACCAAACGATAACTGATATTTATTACCGAAAAACTTATTTAATTCGAATAAATCGAACCTAAATGACTGACTACAATACCAACTTGCTTATTAGCTTTTGCATGTGCGAAGCTACTCTACTCTTGCCCAAAAATCAGGTTTTCCGATTTCAGCATGCTTAGATAAATTTAAATACATATATAAAAATACAATTTAATGGTATACTAAGTACGTACATTGTTTTAAAGAAAAATCATCAGTGAACTAGTTTTTCTGCAGTGGGAATTAACTGCAGTGGGGAACGCTCCTTCTCCAAATTGAAAAGAATAAAAAATTAATTAAGAAGTACAATGCTTCAAGAGAGATTAACCAGTTTATCGCTGATGTCCATAGAATGTGATATGCCCAAAAACATAGATTTTGAAGAAGTGATTAATGATTTTGCCCATCTCAAATCTAGAAGGGTACCTTTTCAATCAACATAGATTTTTAAGCACTAACCTGTGAATGTTAAAAGAGTTATTTTTGTGGATTATATTATATTATCTATTCATTTAATGTGACTGTTAAAAAAAATAAAAATAAATCTAGAACCTTGTTTATCTACTTTCTTTGTCTATTCTAACAAAATAGTGCTCTGTCAAAGTCATAGGGGCCCCATTATCCTAATGTGCCCAGGGCCTCCAATAGATTAAAAACGGCCCTGCTCTCAACAATACAAAGAAAACGAATTGGATTAAGGTAGGTCAGAAATATTAGGGTCTTACCTATGAAATTGTTGTTTGTTCATTGTGATCACTTTGAACTTAGTTATATAGCCTTTGGTTTGGAATTCCACATTCATATTAATTTCAATTTAAAGCAATTTATTTTCAATTTTAATTTTCTCCAAATCAGTTATTTGTTTTTGCATCAAACGACCTTATGCTCAGATATTGTTGTGTTTGCAACCACGGAAAAGTTAAAAATTCACTTTAATTTTGAATACAAGTACCTTTGTGGCAGCAACGCAGCACAAATGGCACATAATATCAATGTGTACCAAACACTACAAACAAACACATGGTGCATTTTTGGTTTGATCATTTCCATTTTGGAAATTTCACTCTCAAGAACAAGCCCCGTGAACGATCAAAGACTAAAGTTAATAATAATGAATTGAAAGCAAATGGTGGAAACAGATTCATATTAAACCACGTCTGAGTTAGCAGCAGCCTTCGACCTTCGACATAAGTAACAAAACGACATACATTCTATTGTGTCAAATCTGGTAAGTGGGTACCGTATGAGCTTAATGAAAATCAGAATATTATGTAAACTTGATACACACCATAGCATCATGTATAATCTTCTTGCCCACTTCATCAGCAGAGTGCAAGCCGCCAGATCCAGAAATGAGCTTGGTTTCCTTCGGTTTTGTGAGCTCTTCCTTCTCAAAGCCAGGAGTGTCTGTATCCGGTGGGAATGCCAGAGTTAACATCACATTCGTGCCCACTAACTCCATTATGAGTGACTCTGCTAGTCCACGCAAAGCCCACTTTGCTGCACTATAAGCACTGTAGCCATAAATGCCTGTAATCATAAATAATTATATAGTTTACAACAGGGATGTCAAAGATACGGCCCGCGATCGCAATGTGTCACAGAAAGAAGAATCATGACTTCACTCGATTCCTCTACGGAAGTTTTAAAATGCGCACACTACATTTATAAGTAATTTCAAGGGCAGCGCGTGCCTAGACAAGCGAGAGAGGTAGACAGTAACGCCATCTCTTAGCAACAAGCGGAAATACCCTATTATTTTTGTTGAGAACAATAGAATCTTCCACGCGCTTCGAGTCTAGACTAGAACCTTCCTTATTGATATAAAAGGAGTGCGTCGGCACGACGTGAGTCAGTTGAGTCGAGTAATCGAAGTGATACGGTCGGAGAAAGATATTAGTTAATTTAGTTGTACTGCGAAGTAGTGATTGTGAAGTCCAGTGATTGTGAAGGTATTGTGCATTTGTTTGTGTCGTGCGCGTGCGATATCCATAATTGTTGTGTCGAGTTCCATAATTGTTACGATTTTGGCATAATGTCACAAAAACGTAAAGTTGATAGTGAGTGCAGAGTTTTTCAGTCTAAATGGGAAATTGCATATTTTTTCATAGCATTTGGAAAGGTAAACCACTGTGTTTGATTTGCAATCAAACAGTTGCTGTTTGTAAGGAGTTTAACTTGAAGAGACACTATGATACGAATCATAAATCAAAATTCGATTGTTACACTGAAAGAATAAGAATGGACACATTGTCACCTTTAAAATCTAAACTTCAAGGTCAACAATCGATGTTTACTAAAGCTAATACTGAGAGCGAAGATGCCCTGAAATCAAGCTTTATTATTGCATTAGAAATCGCGAAGAGATCAAAACCTTTCACTGATGGTGAGTTTATTAAAGACTGTATGTTGAAAGTTGCCGATGTTTCATTTCCATTTCAAAAGTCAATAATTAAAAATATTTCACTGTCAAGAAACACTGAAAATCATTTATTCCTTCAAGAATAAATGATTTATCTCAAAATTTGGTTCTTCAACTGAAGGAGAAAATTAAGGAATTTACAAACTTTTCACTGGCTGTTGACGAGAGCACTGATACTGAGGATACAGCTCAACTTGCTGTTTTTATACGAGGTATTAACAGTAACTTTGAAATAACTGAAGAACTATTAAAGTGCGTTCCATTGACAGATACTACAACAGCAAATGATATTTATTCTGCAATTGAGCATTTGATAGCAGAATATGAACTCGACTGGAATATACTTAGCAGCACAACTACGGATGGCGCTCCTGCCACGGCTGGCAAACATTCGGGCGTTGTAACTAAGTTAAAACAGAAAACATCAGGGAATTTTGTGGGATTTCACTATATCATTCATCATTCATCAACAATTCATCAGGAATCATTGGCATCCAAACATTTAAAAATGGACCATGTTATGCAACCTATAATTAAAATAGTAAATTTTATAAGGAGCAGAGGACTAAATCACTGACAGTTCAGGCAGTTTTTACAAGATTTGGACGAAAAGTTTTCTGATGTCCCTTATTTCACCGAAGTTCGTTGGCTCAGTCGAGGAGTAGTTTTAGAAAGATTTTTTGCATTACGTGACCCTATTCAAGCTTTCATGTTAGAAAAAGGCAACTCAATTGATTATGACAATGACTGGTGGGTTGATTGTGCCCTTTTGGTAGATATGAATAAACACTTGACTGATCTGAATGTAAAGTTACAGGGTAAAAATCTGATTGTCACTCAAATGTATTCATGTATTCAAGCCTTTGAAACAAAGTTGAGGCTGTGGGAATATCAGGTAAAAAATCAAACTTTGGATCATTTCCCTCATTTAAAATCATTTGGCATGGTGAACCAAAATAAATTGGATCAATATTCTCAACTTCTGCAAAATCTGATCACGGAATTCAACAATCGTTTTGAAGACAAAATGAATGAAATGGAATTCCCAATTTTCAACAATCCATTCAATTTTGAAGCTTCACAGGCACCAGTTCATTTGCAAATGGAATTGATAGATCTTCAATCGGACAGTATTTTGAAAGAAAAATTTAAAGAGGTTAACGCTCTTACATTTTATACACAATATTTCAAGTTTGGATAACTACCCGGAATTAAAAAAGCATGCAGCACGCATTCTGTGCATGTTTGGTAGCACCTATTTATGTGAGCAGATGTTTTCCGTCATGAAAATAAATAAGAACAAACATCGCACAAGACTTAGGAATGAACATCTCCAATCAATTCTTAAAATAATTACAACGAATATGATACCTGACATCAATGAACTTGTCAAAAACAAGAGAAGTCAGGTATCTGGATCCTCGAGCTCAAAATAATTACCCTCTTTTATAACTTTGATATGATTTTTAACAACCGTATATTATATACTATATAATTAAATAAATAAAATGTTATAATAATTCAGTACATTTTTTTTATTTGAATCTGGCCTGCCTACACATTCTAAATTTAATATATGGCCCTCTGCAAAATTGAGTTTGACACCCCTGGTTTACAACAATGCATAAAAGCTTTGTCTATTTAAGAATAATGAGTGAATAACTCTGAAAGACCTAAGAGGCAGTATTACTTTCGACTTATTGTTTTTTTGTATTATTTTCCACAGGTGGGAGAGGTACACTTAACAAAAAAATATTTTTTGACACTTATACTTTACTTCTCACCTACAGTTCAATATGTTCATTTAGTGTACTATTTTAGACTTGAATGCAACTAAAAGAAGTGTAGTTTGTAATTAAATTTGTAGTTTGTTGTGTAGTTTGTATAGTGTAATTAAAATTTGTTAAGTGGTTCAAAATTCAGTTAGATAGTATTTCTTACCAATCAATGCCGCTTCTGTAGAAACAAACACTATTAATCCTTCATTTCTTTGCTTCATTCCCGGCAAAACATACTTAGTAGGATACGCAGTGCCAAAGTAATTTAAATCAATCATCTGTTTTATATCTTCAGCTTTAATTTTTTCAAACTGCCCACAAATGCACATGCCGGCACAGTTTACGAGCATAAAAATAGGCCCAATATCTGTCTCTAAAGTTGAGAAACATTTTTCTATAGTGTCATAATTGGACGTGACATCCAAAACAGAATATTGTACTTTCTGCGTTTTTACAGAGCATTGAGAAATATCGTTAACGGCCTTTTTCAACTTCTCTTCATCGCGGCCTATGATTGTAACATTTGCTCCTAATTTTGCTGCTTCAACGGCTGCAGCTTTTCCGATGCCGCTGGAACCGCCGGTGATAACAACATGTTTGTTGAGCAAATTTTTGTAAGAAATTTTCTTTTCTATCAAAAGATATATAACTAAGGCTAATAATAAATTGAGGAAAAATATCGCAAATAAAGCAACGTACAACATGGTATATCAATCCACTGGGAATTAAAAATTATATAGTATTGGATTGAAATTAAAATTTTACAGCCTCAATAACTATATAATCAGACTAATACCGATTACAGTGTTGCCAGCAACGCAGGGCCTAATGTCGCCATTTTTCACAGCTTAAGTAGCCTAATGTAGCCGAATTTCAGCTGCGGTAGCCTAAAGTAGCCCAAACGCCAAAATATCGATAAGAATAAAATAAAAATATACTAGTTTATATCAATTTATTTATACCTACTTTAAAAAACACTAGAACCTTATATGTAGCTTAAATTATAGAACAGTATTCTTAGGGCGTCCGCTACGTTAGACGTGTGTGTACCCGCGCCGTGCACCCACGCGCGGGCTTGTTTCTTCAAATCAATAGCGTAAATCAATAGCGTTGCTACGTCACATTTGCAGAAACAGACACGCGCGTGGGTGCTCGCGGTTTCCACTCCATGCAGCGGATACCTAAAATAATACTAAAATTTAAAATAAATTAAGCAGAATCAAATTAATTTATTAAAAATTAATAAATCAACTCGATTCTGCTTCGTCTGCTGCTAGCAATGCTAAGGCATCAACAAGACTTTCGTCGTCAACGTCATCAGTGGCAGCTGTTGTTGTTGTAGCTGCTGTGCTAGTACTGGCGCAAGCTCCGCTGGAGACGACCATTTTTCTGCCAGCATGTAAACTAACCATGTGATTACTTGGTTGAAAGCTGTTGCAGCAATTACTTCTTACATTCATATGGGTACGAATTCTAAGAATGGCGATCAGCATGGGTAGTTGCATTCGGTTCCTTAATTTTGTCTTTATCGTAGCCATCACACTGAAAATTCTTTCAACTACGGCATTACTCAAAGGTAATGAAAGAGAACGTAAGGAAAACTCCGCTAAATCTTTGAACATGGGATTCCCTCCTGCATTCTGCATTTTCAACACCTGTACCCAAAAATTTACAATATTATTTTGAGAAGCTGTACCAATTATTTCCTCGATGCGCATTGTACTTAATACGCGCCATTGGTTCATAATAGCTTCCCGGTCAATATTGGGTTCACCCAACTGCCAGGGAAAATCTTCAATGTTGGGTCTGCTGGTTGAAAGACACACGTGGCTTGGTGACAAGAGTTCAATTTTTTCCACCACTGACACATTAAGTGGTAGCCTGTCAACTAATTCCCTTACTAAACGCACTAGGAAAGCAGTGCATCGCTGTTTGACTTCTTTGGCTTTGTTGGCAGAAACAGTCTCTTTTGCAAGTAAATCATTGAACTTTTCTCCAAAATCGATTGAGTTCAGTGGAAGTAACGAATTTTCAAATGATGCTTCGGCTTTTTCTAAAGCTCGCTTAACGGCTGCTATATCTGCTTCATGAAGCATTGTTAATGAGGCGTTTTCAGATAGACTTCGACCTCTAAGGAATACTGGTTTGAAAACACGTCTAGCAGTGGAAATAAGAAGAATCCGAAGGTCGTTGTATATTTTTGTGATATTTGCATCACTTGCTTGAAATATAACATTTACGTTTGTTACTTCTTTTAATATCGGAGACAGAAACAACAAATATAATAAATTTGTGTCATCATTATACATGCCAGCAAGCTCCCTTGCTGTATAACATCTCTCTCCTGATGATTTCACCATATTAAAGTGAGTTTTTAGCTCAAGCCACTGGTTAATGTTAGTATTAACAGCTGCATAAAACGCCAACCATCTGGTTGTGGATAGTTGAGTTAGTTTCAAGGGTTTTTTGCCATCATTAATAGTTTCAAATAAGGTCTGATAGATTTTCATTCGCAGTGGACTGTGGGCAAACCAATTTCTGGTTTCTCTAAGTAAATATTCCAGAGAACACGGTAATTCAGTGCAAGCTTTGGATGCACATAAACTAAGAGAGTGGCACACACACTTCAATAGCTGTAAATGGGGTATATCTGCTTGCAAAAGAGTGAAAAGGGAATGATGTTTGCCACAGAGGTTACTTGCTCCATCAGTTCCTATTGCAATTATATTTTGAAGATTTAAACCCATTTTTGACAAAAAGTTCTTGAATGATTTATAAAGGGCATCAGCTGTTGCTTCGAACACTTCTTGAAAGCCTAAAAAATCAACAACAATTTTTTCCAGTTTTGAATTGTAATATCGGATGCAATATGCCATGTACTTTTCTGTTGTCACATCGGTGGATTCATCCAGTATTATAGAATAACTTTGGTTACCAACTTCTTCTAAAAGTTCTTTAAGCATGGCTAGTTCCAGGACATTCTTTATAATGGCAGAACACTTTGTTCTATGTAATCGAATGTTTTCAAGAGGACTTCCTGTCCCAAAGGTTTTTAACACTTCTGTCAGATGATCAATACTGCGGATGGAGCTATGAGCAGCGATATAAGCAGAAATTTTTATGTCCATTTCTTTTTCTTTTGAACTGTCACTAGCTAAAGAGTAGTCAAATGATGTAAGCTTGGGTTGCTTTTTTGAAAACCTCAATTCCTTGTCTCTATGTCTTTTAGTTTTCATGTGCTTTTCCAAATCGGTTTTGTGCGCACGGAGTGGTGTGATACATAATTTACAAAACGCCTCACCTTTACCATTATCCGTCATTTCAACAGGTGCTCGAGTAAGCCAATCTGTAAAAGAAATATGCGAAATAAAATAAATAACCTACCTCACTGGACAAGTGCGAGTTAGTTGGTGATCATATTTCTTGACAGTTGTCTAGGTGATCAGCCTGCCTACTACATCCTAATCGGACTGGGACAAATCTAAAAAAATATTGTCCCATGCGGGACTCGAACCCGCGCGCGACCCCTGCGTTATGTCCAGAAGTGTTAATCCCTAGACAACAGCAGTCGTCATACCTACCTACATAGGTATCATAAAAGCAATTATTTGTTCGTACTCGATGCTCTCTCTATTAGTTTTACTTACTTTTAAATACTGGTATTTTTTCCCATTCATCGCGATAATATTTCACATATTTTCCGTGTTTTCCCATGTTTTTGTCACAGAAATAATGCCTTGGAATTGAATTTTGGAACTAATTTAATATGATCATGCACTTACGAAGAAGTCACAAAGCGAAAGTGACAAAAATTAACCCGAATTTACGCGAACTATTTAGTCAGTATAATATAGATAATTGTGGTAGTCATTAACAGCAAAATGAATACATATCACTTTATTGTATACTGAATTTGGTTACATAATAGTTGTATACAAATTTGGGGTATTTCCCGAAACTAACCAACCATAAACAAATAGTGAGGCCCTCTTTTTTCTTAATGTCATAGACCTTTTACATTTGCGTGGGCGTTGCTTTTTTCTTCAGCTCATTAGTGATTCGGTTAATTTAAATACCTTGTCCCTGCTGCCATCAATTCTGACGATTATAAGTAGCCTAATAGGCGACCAGTCGCCTTTCAGATTTTTTCGTCGCCGATTCTCGTCCTGAGTAGCCTAAATGGCGATAAATCGCCTACGTTGGCAACAGTGACCGATTATAATCAAATCAAGAGGAGGGAGAGAAAAGCTAAAAACGTCAATATCAGTGTATATACCATAGACATTTGAAATTAAGGACATTTAAGGATAGCTGCGTAGCGCTAATGATTTTAAAAGGTTTATAGTTTTTTTTTTTCGGAATGGCTAAATTCTTGTGGTCTATTTATTGGCTTTTCAAGAGTCACCCGATATATGGATTTGGGCGAACGCAGAAAGCGCTCAGGGCTCAGCCAGCAGCAAAAAGTGTGTGCAGCAACGAGACTAAGGGCTCTCCGCCGGTGAACCGGCTGAAGGAACGGACATCTGCTTAGATCGTTGCTTTGGGAGGATATCACGGGATCGCGAGTCAATGAGAAGCGCCCAGGCATGTACCGACACCTGGTAAAAGTGTTGGCTGAAGGCCGGTATGTGTTGACGGTGCAGCGACGGGGATGTCCTCGTCTCCGCCGGGGGCGATAGTGTATATGAGTAGCCGGTGATTGTAGTGTAGGAACCGCATTGGCAGCAGTAATTGGGTCGTATAGGACATGGCGAGGACCACAGTAACGGGGAGGGGCATTCCTATTGGGGACACAGGTTAGGCTGGCAACTACTAGGGGATTGGGATGACGAAGGACTCTGTCATGGTAGAGTTGGGCGGAGACTTTCACGTATTTGACCATGGAGGGAAGTTCCAAGTCCTTGTAGATGTCGACATTGCAAACCATTGGGCAGCCACGGCCTTACGCACGAATCTATTTTGGAGGGTTTGAAGTATTTTAATGTCGGAAGGGGCTGCGTGTGTAACGCTAGCGAAAGTCGATAATGTCATTGTGGGACGTACGAAGGTTTTATACAATGTCAGCTTATTTCTAAGCGACATTTTACTTCTTCCGCCTATGAGAGGATTGAGGCGGCCGAGTACAAAGGCGGCTCAGTTTGTATGTGTTCTCGAAAGGTCAGTCCATAGTTTAGACTCTAGTGAGACTCGACTTTGGAAGTAATGGAAAAAACTAAACTGTAGTGATATAAAATCGGACTTTTTGACGGCCACTCGAGAAGTAAATTTCTGTTTTTGTTTGATTATTGTGAAAATTGTATGTTATGGGAATTATGGTTTGTGACAGTTTAAACTTCAAAGTGCCTAGTGTTAGTTTACAATGTTTGTAATAATTAAATAAAAGCGTGATACTGCATTTTTCGTGTTCTTCCAAGGAGTTCAACTCTTTCTTCAGTAAACCTATTATCACTTTACTGAGCGATTTCTATTTCTATGGGACTAAATGACGTGATAAAAATAATTCTGTTTTATTGTTGGCTGTGTGAGGGCTAATACCTATGCTAGAGTTTAAATAATTATATATAAAAATAAATGAAAAAATTGTCAAATTGTCAAAATTGACAATCAAAAAACCTCATTCAAGAAGCCTCGGATTAAGGCAAAAAAATCGAAAAAAATTATTTCTTCTTTTCTACTTTAGTCTCATTTTATTGAATTAATTTAGTTTAATTTGTGAACATTACTTTTATAAAGTGTTCTCGAATACAATATATTTAAATCGTCAATGTTGAAATTGCGAATTTCATTGCAATACTAACTTTTTGTTGTAAAATGAATTTTGAGACAAACAGGCTCAATACATTTACGAATTGGCCTGCATCGGCTCCTGTGGATCCAATACGAATAGCGAAAGCAGGTTTTTTCTATACAGGAGAAGGTACAGAAGTGCAGTGTTTCAGTTGTGGTGGTAAAATATCTCAGTGGAGTTACGGAGACCAAGTTATGTGGCGTCATCGGCAAATGGAGCCGAATTGTCCATTTGTGGTTAACCCTCGCCTTTCTCAAAATGTGCCTTTGGTTCTGGGTCATGAATGCCCCTCAACCATAGACTCCTCTGCTTCAGTAACAGTTTCTGAAGAGCAGCAACGAAACCCAAGTGAGCTCTCCGAAACCTCTCGAGATTATGGTCTCACAGAAGACGATGAAAGATATAAGAGTGATGCTCTGCGCTTATTGTCTTTCGTTAATTGGAGTGTAAGTATATTTATTTAATTGTTTTTATATATTTTATTGTACACAAAACAATATAGCTATATATGATTAAATGAGAGAAGATGTACAAAAGGTAAGCTTATCTCCTGTGGAAATCTCTTCTACCAGACCCATGAAATACAGATATTACAGTAAATATACAGTGCAATTATTTGTTTCCTTACTTTGTAGCTACAGTTACTATAATATGATGAAAATGAGTAATTGTCTAATGCAAATTGGGTCATTATGTTTTATTAAAGTTAATATTCCAATATTCTTTATTTCTATTTATTTATATGACAACATGTGTCCTTAGATATTAAGAAAACTCACCTATGATGAAAATGAGTAATTTGCTCATGCAAATATATCATATTATTACTATTAAAATACTAAAATTCTTTATTTTTGTTCAGTTATATGACATTTCAGTAGTTCAGTTATATATGACTATTTTATATGCTTAGATATTAATAAAATCTCATCCTTTTCATTTCAGGACACATCAGTATCGAGAGAATCACTAGTGAATGCAGGGTTCTACCATTTAGGTGAGGGGAGGTTGCGTTGTGCGTGGTGTGGTGGAGAGCTAGCACCATTCAGAAGTCTTGGCTCTTTGGGGCCTCCACTAGAAGTTCATAGAATGTAAGTTGTTCTACGGTAGGGTGTTGCATGTAAATAATGTAAAATAGACTAGGTAGAGTGTAGATTCTACACTGTAGAATAAGGATTTAATTTTCACACTGTATTAACCGCTACGGAATGGAGATGGTATATGCATTTGGAGTAAGAGAATATATGTAAGTATGTTTGTGTACCCATTTGTTCCTACATATTTATCATTAATTAATGTTTTAAAATGCAAATGTGTTTTTTTTTTACTTTACTCGTTATTTTGGTTTGTTTACACCAATGATGGTCACCCAGTCAACTCATGACACCAATTATGGGACTCGGCTCATTATCACAATTGATATAACCTAGAAAAAAATATTGCATAAAATAAAAAAAAGGTAAACCCATAAGACCCCTTTAATAAATATATAGATATAGGACAAGCTTTGATGAAGTGTTAGACTTCATCATAATAAACATTTAAATCACATAGATTACTGTCTATCTTTTTACTTTTCTTTTTTATAGAAAGAAGGATGAGCATTCAGTCCACCTGGTGGTAAGTGGATACTGATGCCCATTGACATCCACCATACATGCCCATGAGATATGTTTATACACTCCCAGATGCGCTGCCTACAATTGGAGAATTTGGAGAAAGAGTTGGGAAAAAGTAGAGGGGTGGGATGGGAATGAGTCCTGGTATATGTCACTCGCCATTAAATCATCCATACATTGGAGGAATAGGCTGTGTCTTTGCAGTGTGCACTCCCTCTCCTTCTGTGGTTGTTAGTTGAAAATTACAAGATACATTACACCAGCAAGATATAACCTTAACTATTGTAGCCAATATTATCCCTTAATTGTGAGAATAATAAAGATATGTGTTAGTATTGTAGACTTTTTGATAACAACATAAATAAATCAAAATTTTCTTCTATAAATTTATTACTATATTTGAATGAGTAACCCTATTCATGAATGCATCTGAGCTCAAGCCTCTCTGGCCATTAAGTAAAATATTAAAATTGCCAGTGTAACTTTACAGATTTGCTCACTTACACCTGATAGTTACTGTTTCCTATGTTACTTTTCAACATAAGTAAACAATAACTATAAGATAATTTCTATTCAATATTATTTATTTATGTAACAATGTAAATGCATTTTTGCAGTTTTGAATATCTTATTTAATGGCCTTCGATTTTATTTGTGTATGTTGTGGTTGTTTTCTTACAATAACTTTACAATACAAAAGTCTGTCCCATGAAAATTAATAAAATGCTGTAACATTTTTGTTACTGTATTTTTTAAGATAAAGTTTTTCTAAGCTAAATTGAATAAATCCAATGTGAAATTATTTTTATTTCTTGATCATTTAACAATATTTATATCCCTTACCGTAATCTAAAGATTTGTGTATCAATCAAAAATAGTTTTTAAGCATGTTATTATATATTTTTTTTACTAGAATTACTTATCTGTTAACTGCAGGTACTTTCCGCGTTGCGCGCACGCCGCTGCTCTTGAGGCGAATCAACGTGACGTGGACTTATCGCCAAGCTTTACTCCTCCTTTCACACCTCCTATACAGTCCCCTACTAGTGATGAAACAAGCGAAGACCAGCCTTTGTCGTAAGTTTGTCATTTTCCTATTAGGCTATTACTATAGTGGGCATTTCTTACTTGAATAGGTATATGACGCATTGCTAACCACACTAATTTATAGAGTTATCTACTAGTAATGCCACTAATAAATCTGAAAAAACCCTATCACCCTATTTCTAATTTTCTTTCTGAACTGGCAAAGTGTAGCAATTCCAAAAAAAAACAGGTTATCACTAAAAATTTGTTGGAAAAATAATTTTGTTACTTGAATTCAATGATAGCCTAATTTTCTTACTGAATTCAAGTTTATTTATTTATTTTGCATCATAAAGCAAGATAGCAATATATCAAAGCACAATTTTATATGGTGTGTACAGAAGTGTCAAATCTAATTGACATCTCAATAATGTGAGGACAGCATGATTGACATTTTAGCAATAAATTTATTTAAAAAATAAGCGTAGGTTTTAAAAGTAATCAAAACAAAAAAGTAAAATGAGTGAAAAAAGACAGGGAGACCTAATTATGACGCTCTGTAATCAGAGCGCATTTGACTTTGTTCTTGAAAGTCAAATGCGCTCTGCGGATAAGTCCAGTTCCTAATGTTCGGAACCTAATTGATTATATTTTCTTCACATTCTAGAAATGGGTTTATTAAATGTTTGTTTAGTGCGCTATGTGGGCAAGAAAAACAATTCACTATGCCCTGGCTCTAGCTCTGGGACATAAAAATATATATTATTGAGTAGTTCAGTTTTTAATTCCGCATATACAATTGTATGAAGATTAGCCATATCCAAAAATATTCTGTGATACTGCTCTAATACGTTAATAGTGTATCAATTACATCTGATCGCATAAGATGTTAGAGTTCTTTTAGTTCCCATGCGAAAATAATAAGACATCTCAGGAATCTAGCTATTATTAGTGACCTTTTTTCTTAAATTGCCGTGCATTTAAAGTCTCAACTTTCATTTGCCAGACTAGTTCTTTTTAATTTAAAATTATGGATAAAAGTGTTTTGGTAAATAAATATACTATCCCTCATTATATTACACATTAACTAAGATAAAATCAACATAGTGGAAGATTATGGATGTCTACCTACTACATCCTTACACAAACTGTTTATTTCACCGATAAACAGCTTAAGTCTTTAATATGTATAAATAAATTAATCTCAGTAGATGCAGACTTGAATAAAAATATACATTTGCTATTATAATTTTGCATTGCACTGATTTGAAATAAGATATATATGATTGTGAATCTGAAACTGAATATAGTGAAATCTGAAACTAAACTGATATTTTATCGAGTAAACTATTATTACTTAATCACTTTTGAGGTAACAGCGTATATCCTTGGATAAGTGTTTATCATGATTGAAATAGTAACTAAGTAAATAAAAGCATCATGAAAACAAAAGTTTTTAAATATATTTTTTTTATATAAATATAGTTTTAGTGTATTTCTTATTATAACATTGCTTATTATAACTTATTATAACATAAACTGCCAACTCCCAAACTCCCAACACATATTTGACAAAGACCTTGACTTTCTATAAATGTTATTGTAACTGTTAGAATAGCAATCATTGTTCGAAATGATTTTTATTATGTGATAACGTGTCTGAATTGCATTGGTATGTAGCTATATTAGCTAGCTTATATAACTATACTGTCCTTAGAAAAACGGCACAAGTGCATTTTCATAACATTTGAGAAAAATGCTATTTATTTTGGAAACATTTCATTAAAATTCTTTAGTATTATTTTTCTGCCACATTCAACACGTAATATTTGACCACTTACGTTACACGAATATTGCATCTTCATGTGAAGTCTAGTAGTTTTAATAACTCTTATGTGTAAAAACGATCTTTGTCATCTAAAACCGAGATATGCCGATGAGACTTCTTTAGATGATTGTAGTGTATATAGTAGCTCTATTGGGTACATAGCAAAGCAATGCTTTAATAATAATAGTATATAATAGTAATAATAATAATATACGAGTATATGCACTACAGATAGAGACATTGTTGCTTGACGTTTGTTCCCCTTTTTATTTTAGACAGAGGCTAGGTTCATTAATATTTCGATGGACATGTTCTAGCAAGTCATCCCAAGCGTGTACCTTGAGAATATAATTCTAATAATAATATCTATTTTAGTTCAGTCCTTATACATTTCTATATAACCCAACGTGGTAGAGAATGCCACTAGGCAGCACTTGAAAATAACTTTATTTTTAGGAGGGAGAGTTATCATAATACACCTTTAATGTTATCATACTGCCTTCTACGCATGCATGCTTAGAGTTGATACTACTGTATTCATGCGCGCGCCATCAGACCCCGATCGCGTCAGTTGCCTTCCGGCGGTAAACATGTGCACTCCGCTAGTAGTTAGCATCAATGAGGAATAACGAGCAGTGATTCGATTTCTCTGGTCAGAAGGTGTGAAAGGAGCTTAAATTCATTGTAGACTTTTATCACAATACGAGGACCGTGTCTTGTCACGTAAAAATGTTTTTACGTGGTTCGAGGATCGCTGGACTAAATGAAGTATCTGATTTACAGGGGTGGAGCAGCACACAACGCCCGTCTTCTATCTGGTAGTGGTACATGGCGTTCTTTAGGGGTTGTAGGTAGCGGTGCAAGACACCCTACCCGTGCGGCGTTGTCTACCCGACTCGCTACGTTTAGTAACTGGCCAGCAGACAGGCCGCAGTCGCCACAAGCGCTGGCTGAAGCTGGTTTCTTCTATACTGGCACTGACGATCAGGTAATAAGACAATAAATACATTGTAATACCCAATGAGGATTGACCATTTTTTTTAATAATTCATTATTTATTAATTTTTCGAAAGAATCGAACATGTACATAAATTATAGCGAAAAATGTGAAATATAATATGGGTCACAGTTGTGGCTGTATGCATTGTTACTTTTGCCATATGGTGCCATTATAAAATAATGCCATATATAAAAAAGTAATGGCACCACAGCTCAAAATAAACTTCACTGTCGCCTGTTATCGAGCTAACTAAACAAACAACTTCTATTTGTGGCAATATTTTCTGGTTATTTACGACAATATTGAATTCGAAACTGCACAATGAATGTTGCTGCTTCCTTTGTACGGGCAAATTCCAATAATTTGCCTAAAATTGATACATGTATATTTGTATGATTGTAGAGTATATGAAGACCAGTGACAAGTCCATCCATGCAGCCGTTACTATGACGTCACGCTAATTCACGATGTTAAGACAAATCAAGGTTTTTTAGCCGGTAAGAATCCGGCACTACCTGGGCCCCCATTCCCAGGTGTCCATGAGGATTTTCCTTGGTTGTCTTTCCTAACAAAAATAAAAAAAAAAATTGACACTTTGTGGTTCCATCTATATTGGTCTACTCTATATAAAAATACACAGAAATAAGGGTGTTAGATAAAATGGTCCATCCCCATTGAATATGTGAATATAATTCAATTTAATTTTGCCGTTTCTCCTTGTCGTGCCAGGTACGTTGCTTCTACTGCGACGGCGGTTTGGGCCGGTGGGAGGCGAGCGACGAGCCGTGGTCTGAGCACGCACACTGGTTCCCACATTGCGGGTACGTGCTGCTAGTCAAGGGGCAGCCCTGGGTCGACGAATGCCGTACACCTGTCCAGCGTACGGTCCGTACCTCACACGCCACGAACACGCACACACACATACACAGATACACATAACACACGCGCTAATTATTAGATTGGGTAATTAGACTTCTTGAACAAATATGACATTTTGGCATATTACCTAACTATAAGACGCGCTCAAACATTAAATAATTTTAAGAGCCAAGTCGAGGAGCATTATCTGACGCAGTAATTTCTTTCTCTTTTTCAATACTTGTTTATCTACTTAGCTCTTTACTTTGTTCCGTACTCATTTTGTTTATAGTCTTTTTCCCTTCCATTTCTCATATTATGTATGTATGTATGTATATTTGTGTGTATGCATGTATGCATCTATGTATTGTATTCATCTTAAGTAAATGTTTATGTACAAAATATTATTATTGTTAAATTATATAATGTTCATTTAATATTATGTAAAATTGCACCATCTACCTATTTTTGATAAAGTTATCTGTTTTCTCCTTACCACTCAAAGGTTGGCTGGGAGAGATCGCTTCGGTGATAAGGCCGCCTACTGTACTTTTCGTGTTACTTACTTAAATTGTCTTTTTGCAACATGTATTGGCGTACAATAAAGAGTGTATCTATCTATCCAATTGGACCGCTTAAAGTAAACGATAGACAAGGAGTAGATGAACCAGATGCCTGAGTTGGAATATACACATCATTACAATATAATACCACTATAATTTTGTGGTGCATTCACTGAATTTAAATTATTAGTCCAGGTTTATCATCTAATAGATCTAATATCTAATCCTTCAGCTATTGATCTAAAAGACAATGTCTGTTTGTCCACCATCTGCCTGTTTATCTCTGTTTATTTTTGCTAATCTCGGTTAGGCTGTTGTTGTGTAGGGTTTAGTTGGCATATTTATACTTGAAGGTTATAAGATTATTTTTATTTATTCATAGAGTACTTTTTAATTAAAATCTATGCAGTAATTTTTAAAATAACAGGCAAGGGTCATCACAACTACTGTCCGCGCGCGAGCTCCGAGGACGCCTGAGGAATTTTGATGTCAGAGGCTAGTGATGTTCTAAAGTCGATAAATTTGTCGATAGTAGGTAGCAACAGTATTTTTAATAGGAGAAATAAAAAAGTAAAGTACATTTAATAAAAAATATTCACTATCTGAATTATAAATTATCGATATGGACGAATCTGACAAGTCAATGTCGTTGTCTTCTACAACTTCAATAATAAATTAATTAATGGCATCTTCCATTCGCCCATCTTTTTGCCAATACTCCTCCTCCAATGCTGAGACATGATCATAATCACCACACCAATCTTCTTCTGTGACTTGATTTAAAGCCAACTCGGTAACATCTTTAAGACTGCTTAATGACAGATCAGATCAGATATTATGCTCCCTGACAATCCTTTTAACTTTAGCCCATGCTAACTCGATGGGGTTCAAGTCACGCATGTATGGCGGCAAACGAATTACATCGTGGCCGTGACATTTTATGAGCTCATCAATTTTAAATATTTTTTCTGGAGCCTTGTGCTTTTCAATTAAACTGTATAATTCAATTTTTCTCATACTCGAGCCGCCCTGAATTTTATTATAAGAGAGCCAGTCTAACATTGCTTGATTTTGGGGGCACTTTATTCTCCTGTATCCTATGATATGAAATTAATAACGTGCTTGTCGATGTATAGCAAGCGATTTCTTTCTTTCCACTCTACCACTTATACCTTCCCCGCTATCCATATTGTTGTATTTAAACAATGAAAGTAATAAAACAACAACGATAACAATATAAAACAAAAATATAACAGGTAATAATGCGCAAAGGTCGATAACGGAACATAAGCTTATCTCAGCGTGGCAAGCAGCACTATGACTGAGGAGTGCACAGTGTTGAGGCGAGGACTGAAGAGCGGCGCGAGTCCCCTCCGCTCCTCATACCGCGCGTCCTCGGAGCTCGCGCGCGGGCAGTAGGTGATGGTACAATATCATAATAACGAATAACAAAGTCATCTAGTAATACATATTTACTCAGACACACTAACATATTGATCTGAGATTGTTATTCCAAACAGGCGAAGACGCTGGTAAATGAAATGCTTGTTTTATCTTTTTTTTTCAGGTTTCTGCCGAAAGCGGATTTAGTACAAGACGACTTAATCCGGGTGTCAGCTTTCCAATCACTGAAAGCCAGGTACAAATTTAATTTGCCTTTGATTTAAATGATTTATTAATATATTATTATTTCCGATTCGCAGTTAGTTTCTTCGCTAGTTATAGTTAGTATTCGCAGATAGTACGTACAGGTAGCAGGTAGCCTAGAGCGGTGATAGCCTAGGGGAGGGGTATTTATTCATACTCTACTCACATTCGTGTTTTCAAATCCTCGCCACGTACCACTTAGTTATAAGTTAACTACGGATTTTAAAAAAAATGTCACTTGCTTGCTCGTGAGGGAAAACATCGTGAGGAAATCCGCATGCTCCAGAAATTAAAAAAATCTGGAGTATGCGATCCAACAATCTGCACTGGGCCCGCGTGGTGGATTAGGGTCCTAAAGTGTCCTAAACTCCTATAGTGTCTTTGTCTGGGTGTACATGTCTACATGAAATCTTAGATGCCCTATTCAGTAGTGTTGTTAATAGGTATTATTAATTTCCTTCAGTGATTGGTATACATATTATATAGACCAATCAAGGGCCGTATTAAGGGCTATACCCCCGAGCCCCGCTTCCCTTTTTTTATATTTTTTTTTATAAATATAAGTACACCAGTAGAATGTTTACAAAAAGTTTAATACATTAACTTATTACAAAAATTGGTTATATGCAGATATTCCTATGTAAAGGTGAACAGAGCACTCAACGTGTTACAATCAGAATGCCTATGTAGCAAATCGTTTTATTCGCACAACGTCTATTTAGCAAATCCTCCAACTCACTGAAAGTCCAAGAGTGCAGAATGTCCTAAAAGCTAAAGGTCTAATTACCAAGACTTAAGTCCCAAAATGCCTAGATATGTACAAAAATAATTAAATATCTATATTATGCAATATATATTTTTTATTTGCAATTGTTACCTATCTTAATACCGACCACTTGTATCTGACGTAAAAAATAATATAGTTGTTTTTAATTAAAAAAATATATAATTTTTAATATTTCTCTCAGCTCTCTTTTAATATTTAATATAACTCGCAGCTTGTACAATTGTACAAGCTGCGAGTTACGACCTTTTGGACACTTGGACTTGCAGCCACTTGGGCGTTGTGCGAGTTGGGCCATTTGCTAAATAGACGTTGTGCGACTTGGACGATTTGCTACATAGGCATTCTAATTGTAACACTACTCAACAGCGGTTCTTTATTACTAACATCAAAAATACATCTGTGAGAATGGGTTAACATTAGGTGATTTTTAAATAAATAATTTTAACAGTTTATTCTTAAACTTGGGAAAAGAAAATCTCCTATATTATTAGGTCCTTACCTATGAAATTGCCGTTTTATATGGAAAAAATCAAATATATTTTTTGTATGAAAATTATATATTAATCGATGTATTGTCTATTATTATTTATCAATGCACTTTTGCCATTTTAATGGAAGTTTATTGATGCCTGTGCTATAGAATCCTGGGGACGGGAATAGATGAGTTCTCTGAAGGCGTTTTTCACTGCCTCATCGGAATTGAATATTTTCCCTTGTAAAAAGTTATCCAGATTCTGAAATAAATGCAAATCAGTAGGGGCCAGGTCTGGCGAATACGGTGGTGACAGAGTTTCGGTGTCTGTCGTGCAGTGTGGGGGCGAACGTGATCATGGAGAAGCATTAGACTAGAGCAGTGCTTCCCAACCTTGTTTCGTTCCCGTACCCCTTAATAAAACTTTTCATTTATGAGTACCCCTCCCCTGATAACTCCATACCTACTCCTAAAAATGTTAAAGAATTACAAAGAATCCTTTGCCGCTTAGACAGGCGGTATACAAACGAATGTACTGTATTTTACCAACCCAACGCTCATAGTCTAGCACCTTATAGTAAGTTATTAGTTATAAGGTTCATTTTAAACGATATATTGTAGACATAATACATTATAATAATGTTTATATAAGTTAACTGTTTTAACTTCTCAGTATTTCCGCCATTACCAATATAATTTTCACGTACCCCCAATGGGGCCCCGCGTACCTCCAGGGCTACGCGTACCACAGGTTGGGAATCGCTGGACTAGAGTGATTAACCAGACTCGTTTATTTGATAGCGAGCTTGTCCATAATCGTTGCAGTTCTTCACAATTGTGCTTAATAATTGTTGTGCTAGATCTCAAGAAGCTGCAGTGGATAATACCGGCACAGGACCACCAGACAGTCACCACGAGCTTACGTGGTCACCACGCGAATTTTTATCTTTATCTTTTTCATGATCGCATACACAATGATATCTAAGCAAATAGTCGTTTGACGGAAAACAAATGAATAACTGATTTTGAAAATGAATCTCATAGCTTCAAATTGAACTTAGTTTAATAATTTAATAACTTAGTTCAAAGTGGCCACTATGAACAAACAGCAATTTCATAGGTAATATAAAATTGGTCTTAAGGCGAGCAATTATAAAATTGCTCAGGGCCTTCTCTTTATAAATAGCCTCGGGCTCTCAGTAAGCTTAATCCGACACTGGTACAACGCTATATTTGCGGTTGGCGCCACCTAGCCTCCTAGCCTTGAGAATATTGATATTTTTTTTTTATAGAGTAGAGGGCGGACGAGCAAGCGGTCTCACGTGATGGTAAGTGTTACCGCCGCCCATGGACACCTGCAACACCAGGGGGTATGCGGGCGCGCCGCCGACCTAATAATGAGGTGCAAAGGAGTTTGTTCGAACACTCTATGTACCAACATCTGTATGCACTTTGACAGGTAGAGGAGGCGATGGAGAGTAATGCAGCGTTAGCGGCGTTAGGAGCAGGACTTGATGCAGCGCGAGTAAGGCGCGCCATTGTACGGCGATTGCGTGCTACTGGTAAGATTTTCTTTCTAATTTGTAAATTGTACATATTGTATTTATCAGGACTTGTATAACGGATGTCACTTGTATATCACTGGAGTTGCCCTTTACCGAATTTCTTGATGCTAAATCTCTAAAATGTAATGAAATTTATTTGCTGATCCTAGGTACATAAGTAAGATTTTAAAAAATAAATAAATCTCGTATGATCTACCACTTCTGGTGTATAAATTTTTAAATGGATATTCATCGCAATATTTTACAAAATATGTTTTAGTCCATAATTTTACATTTGAAGTCATCAATTTACATTTAAAGTCAATAATCAGTAAAACAATAAATTGCTTCCCGCAGTCAAATTACAATAATTTTATAAATATTTCAGTAGTCATAATATCATATAGAATATTCAATAATATTATTATCTTTTTCGTTTCTTTCAATCTTATCATTTAAAAAATCTTTAACGCTATAGTAAGCCTTTTAAATGAAAAGTGATTTTATTTTATTTTTAAACATAAACAAGTTTAACTTTTTATAATTATGAGAAATAATGATTATAGATAATTGGGGCCATACCTAATATGTTATTTCTTAGAAAATGCTGTGTGACGACATGAATGTAGACTTTATGTTTCCGTCGTATCAGGGGCCACGGTAGTGCCTCGTAGTTGAGTTGCACCAGAATATGATTACCTAAGAACCCTTACTGGTCGCTAATGCAAACTTAAATTCAAATTTGTTTTTTTTGACAAATTGCTATTTGGATGTTATGCGTCGAATCACTGCAACCGCATGTTTGATGAGAATGTGAGTGTATATGTGAGTTGTTTGTATGTTTCCAGGTAGTCATATGTCGATCACCGTTATTTGCAAATCGAGTCAATCATCAATACTTTTGAATACTGATCGAATCACAATGATTCTATCAGTATTGATTGAATATCAATAGTAGATAGGTATTCATTCACTTATCCGCACTCCGCGCTCGGCCCGCGCGCTTGTCGATCAATTCACGATTGTTTCATTAATTTTGTTCACGAACTAACGATTACGTGGCACGGGTTCTCGGAACAGGACTCTTGTCAGCTCGAGGATGAGTTGCTAGGATTGTTCATACCCATGAAATGGTCTAGTAATTCTTCCGAGTTACTCGGTACACTGCCCGAGTATCACCTGGCGGTTCAAATATTACCGTTGAAGAATCATGTCGAACCTCGTTCGCCGAGTTATTGATACGTATGAACCGCGTCATTCTGTACAGAATGTTTATTGCTACACGGACTCAATGGTGTAGCGACTCGACTCAACTTCATCGCATAGATTTAAAACTTTGTGACTACTCTTGTCACAAAAATATTATCTCCTTTGATTGCTTATCGTTCTTATCACTGCATGTGTTCACAACCCTAGTGATTGTTTATCACGAGGGTTGTCTCAGTCAGTCTGTCCCTGATCCGCTCGTTCCCAGAGACTAAACGTTCGTTCGCGCAACCAACAGAAATCCTTCCAGTGATAGAATGATTTATCGCGGTGTGATTCGATCAGCCATTCAGTTAGAAGTATTAAATCAAAAAAATAGAATCACTATTGATTGTCACACGTGTGTTTGCAGGTGCAATGTTCAGTTCTTCGGAGGGCCTTATCGATGCGGTGCTGGACGAGCAGCTGGGGGAGGAGCCGTGGGGCGTGTCGCCAACCAGCCAGCGGCTAGCGAGGGACATACTCGCTGAAACTCTCAGGGAATTCGCGCCGGAGTACGTTACTATCACATACAACTTTCACTGACATAACGCGAAACCTGAAACATGACAACTAATTTATTTATGTATCTTTATTAGGTTACCAACACCTACAATATGAAAAAGTAATCTTAATAATTATAAACAGAATTAAAGCTAATGACAAGTGATCAATATATAGTTAATACATTTACATTAACACCAAACAATTAAATATTACAATTAAACTAAACTTTTATAATGTGTGCATGTACCTATTATTTATTATAGTTATTAATTAGAAAATATATACAACCGTTCTAGCGAAAAATAAAATGATTTTAGAGAATAGATCAATAGTTAAAAACATTGTAACATGATGTCCCAAATCTGAATTCTGAACTCTATATACAACATTAAAGCAAACGAGAATTTGAGAGAACAAGACATAAAGCTATACGAACCATCGCTACCTCTAATCCCTATAAGCACTTCCTATCAAATAGAGTGGTGTGGTAAACTGATGGAATAATCTACCCCACGAAACAATTAAAGCAAAAACAGGTGTGAGCAAACTAAAGGTGTGAATAAATTCAAAAACTGTTTAGACAGAAGGAAGCACACGTTATATGGGCGCATCAGAGAAAGCTACTAGCTT
Source organism: Sesia apiformis (assembly GCA_914767545.1). Taxonomy (NCBI): domain Eukaryota; kingdom Metazoa; phylum Arthropoda; class Insecta; order Lepidoptera; family Sesiidae; genus Sesia; species Sesia apiformis. The sequence goes on from OU611958.1 coordinate 9,639,895, forward strand.
ACATTATTATAAATAATAATAATGTATCTTATATCGAAGACGTTCGTAGCACCCATTACTCATACCGGGCACCTAAAAATAATCTTCAAAAATGTATTGAGATATAGGTTGCCATGTAAGATATTGAAATTGCCAACTGATTATTTTGCAGGAGAATTATTTACATTTCGCTCAGGCCACTATTCGTTTACAATACTATTCGGACAACTTGGGTAATAAACCATAGAAATATGAGACATAATTTTGAATGTGGCCTCAACCTACCAAGAAACATAAAATTAGTGGCAATGTATTTGTTACTACCGTAATCGTTATAAGGAATAAAAAATATACATTTCGGTTTATTTTAAAAATCGGGTATTATAGCTTGACCGCCATAAGCGCGACCCTCTCGATAATTTGCGGGACCGCATCCGACCAATCAGCCAATCAGAACCCCGCGATATATTACGTCAAACTGGCTGATTAGTCGGATTCCGCAGACCATCGGGAGGGCCGAACATGTTTCTATTTAAACATAATAGAAAAATCCTAACCGAAGTCAATAAGTCTATGTCGACAATAAGGTCTCCTTCCTCAGATAGCGTCATAATAATATATTATATTCATAAATAAGCGTCGTCACCCATTTTATTGGTGATGACTTTAATCATGAATTAAGTTTTTACATGATCAGTGCTTCGCCTCTATATTTTATAACCGGATACAATTGGTGATTTCCGATTTTTTCGCAGAAAATAGAGAACGATTATTATACGCTTTACGTATGTCTCTTCACAACTTTACTTTACTCCAATCAAATTTGTCCAAAATGTAAACGAACACGGTACACTTAGGTAACTGACACGCTCTTAAATTAAATAGTAAAGTAATAATTGTTTACATATCCATAACTTGAGTCATCGAGACTTCAATTTTGCCCTAAATTTAAAGCTAAATGTTGAGATATTTCATTAATTTCTTTTTGTTTTTGGTAAATTGGATTGGACCGGACTATAAATACAGAATTAGTGGCATATATTAGTTTTGAAACTATGCAAAATGTAATGGCAATATGAAAACATCTATGTAAAGATCGTTTATTGCTTATAACATTTTCTAGTACGAAAAGATAATCATATTATTAATAACACACAAATAATCTGATTTAATAATGAAATTGTAAACAACCGAAACCGCGAGCAAATGCGATTTAATAAATAAATTCGGTGAAAACTATATAAATCCGTGTTATTTTTTTTTTTATCTTTATTTTGGGCACCTATGACCAAATATATAGCCTACCATCCCATATCTCTATGTCCTCTAGAGCCGGATATTGCCTATCCCAAGGCTAAGTATGATACAATTAAAATTGATAACAATATTTTTGATTTCAGAATAATTCCATCGCCGGATAACATATCAGAAAGTCCAAGATCTCAATCACGAAGCCCTAGAAGATCTCCCACGCCCTACCCACAAATAATATTACAACCAGAGGAACCAAGTAATAGTGAAAATTGTGAAAATATCAGTGACAAGAGAAACAAAGAGAACAATAACAGTGATAGGGTGACCAGTCCTTTGCAGGAGAAGAAGACATTGTCGTTAGAAGAGGAAAATAGACAATTGAAGGAAGCGAGATTGTGTAAAGTGTGTATGGATAGTGAGGTATGTATTCTAAATTATCGGTCAATCAAGCCTTCACACAAATGAAGGCGGCTTATTATCAACATATTCGTTGATATACCGTTGTAGAACAAACCTATTGATTCAGTTAGAGTAACGAATATTAACTTAGTTTTTAGAATATCTCGTTTACGAATGCAAAAAATTAAAATAGGCTGTATCGGGGACGCAGCCGCAGTGGAGTACGTGACACGTCTTGTGCGTGCTGCAGGGACCATGTTTGTAATACTGGACTGATTAAAAAATCGTATCGTATGTATCGTTGATATTACCACCAGGTGGACTGTTGGCTCGCCCGCCACCTTCTTTCCATAAAAAAAGTATTTTTTGTTAGATAGAGAGGAGTAGAGAAATCCTGCATTTTGTGTGATGAAAAATCCTGGTTTTGTATGTTATGAATAGACCCAAAATCAAATCGTTAGCAAAGTCACACATTGGCTGTGAGGTGTCGCCCGGTTATAGGATAGCACAAACCCATCTCTTCCGGTGGGTGTCGTAAAGGCGACTAAGGGATAACAAACCCGTTATCACAAACCCTGAGAAACTGCATCACATCTAAAAGAATGGACTCTTTTTTTTTTCGGAATGGCTAATTTCTTGTGGCCCTAGTGGCCTAAGAGTCACCGGTCGTATAAGAGTGGACTCACCAACCCCCTTGGCCAGCGTGGCATTTTAAGGCCATAAATCCCTCATGCAGAAGGTAATGTACATGAGGAGGTTCATGTCCAGCAGTGAACAATAAAGGGGCATATGTCAGTAACATAATTAAATATTACAATGATTACTAGTACAGATTCTACAGGTAGGTAGGTTTTTTCTTTGATAGGTTATGAACTGAATCATTAAGTCTGATGCTTTAAATAGTGATCCCGAAGCGGTATTTTAAAAGTGTTGTTGTTGGATGCTTTTCTGATGTCAGTGGTAGCGCATTCCAGAGAGTTGCTGCTTGAGCAACGAAGGATTTTGTAATTCAGTAAATTATGATTATGTCCTAGTATTCATGTAATCGAATGAAATTGTAACTATCAGTAAATTTTGTTATCAAAATAAAATAAAGTATGAATGTGCGCAGGTGAGCGTGGTGTTCCTGCCGTGCGGACACTTGGTGTCGTGCGCGGGCTGCGGGGCGGCGCTCGCCGCGTGCCCGCTGTGCCGAGCCGCCGTCAAGGCGCTCGTGCGCGCCTACCTCGCCTGACCGACACCACAGGTGAGTCAGTCGTACCTTCCTATAGTAATGTGTGCAGGTGAGCGTGGTGTTCCCGCACTGACCGACATCACACGCCACACCATGTATAGCTTACGGTTAGGGACACGATATTAAATAAAAAGTATCGATACTTTTCTTTACTATCGATATTTTCCTTATTTTTTGTTTGATAGCGAAAAAAATACGTCGATAGCCCAACATTCCACAAGGTACTTTCTTCAATCCTGAATGTCGACAACTCGACATCTCAATTTACATCTTTTACAAGTAAAGATATTTGATACCGAAAATAAAACGCCGACAGCCCAAAATATGGATACTTTCTTAACTTGTAGGACAGCAGACGGCTACCGGTGAAATTTTAAACAAAAGAAAACAATAAAAGTTTAAAGGTTCTCAAAATTTTCGGACCTGATTTATACTTTTAGCGATTTAGAATACTGCCCTCATTAAAAATATCGATTTATTAATTTCAATACGAAATCTGCCTTAATAAATATATGAATAAAAATATATGTGAAAATATCAGAGTTCGTAAAAATCGCATATTTATAATAAATATCAAAATATCCGATATTTGAAATATATCATGTATATAATAAAGACGTGAATTTCATTTCGTAAGTGGTTTTAATGTGTCAAAATTGTTAAATGATACTTTGAGTTTCATTAATAGACTTATTTATTATAAAACAAAACAAAAAATAAGAGCAAAATTAGAGTAACAAAATATTAGTCTTTGAGATTAATAATCAGAGATTATTAATTCAACTAAATTATAATATTTAGTGTTGGATCATTGTCAGTGGCAGTGATCATAATTTTTATTTATGTCAATATAATCAATTTGAAACCTCAGAGTCAGGTCTCAGCCTCAGGTCTATAAGAGAGACATCATCTTCTGGCTCCAGTTGACTTTCGGGCTCTACCTCGACCTCATCTATTTCTCATCTATGTCCGCATTGTAATTGGGATCCCAAACCCAGTCCATATTGTATGACAGAGTACCATGAATTCTTTTTTGGGACTGATTCAGTCTTGAAGATATGGACCAATTTATGGGCTTTCTCGTTTCCTAATCGATTACGTATCTTTGATTGCACCGCGCCGATGGTAGAAAAAATTTGTTCGAAACCCGCCGTTGATGCTACTGCTGACTAGTTTTGCCGATAAATATCAATTGATATGTATCATGATATATATTCGCTGATATAAATAAGCGAACCCTGGAAAATATATATCAATATAAAATATGTCATATGAGTAAAAGTATTGATTAAAAATATTGAGTAGAAAAACATTGGTATCAAGGAAAAAAGTACTCGATACCAAAAAGTATCGATACTTTTTACGTGTACCATCTTAACATACAGTGTAAACGTGACAAATCCTTTACCAAAAACTGCCTAGGCCATATACTTGTATTAGCCTATAACGTCCCACTGCAGGACAGGCCTCCCCCCTAGTAAATCTTTAGAAGATTTCAGGCCATAATTTAACACGCGGGCTCAGTGCGGATTGGTGGTACACATACTCGAGATTTTTTTTATTTCCCGAACACACCAATTTTCTCACGATGTTTTCACAAACCGCCGAGCTTGAAACATTTTTTTTAAATCCGTCCATAAATAGAAACTCTGTGGTACTGGCCTAGGATTTGAATTCACGATCACACAAATGTGAGTCGAGAATAGAAAAGGAATTTAGAAGTATAATATGAGGAATCGAAGTTATAACGGAATGAGGAGATTTACTTATCCCAATACACTACATTATTCCTTGAAGGGAGCTTTAAGAGGGGGAGTAAAGGTTGTGAAGTAATAATGTCTTTAATTGAAATAAATTTGTCCGCTAAAATTTAAATACTACTAAATTTACTTATTAAAATTTTCTTTCAGAAAAAATACTTGTTTAAGAATCTTCAAAATACGCCCTTTCCTTTCAAGACTCAATTAATTCTAGTTCATTGTTTCTTTGAACTTGTTGTTAATGATACAGTAATATAGTATATAGATGTATGCACATTATTGTCACTTATGGCCTACATGTGATGTAGCTTGTTGTGTGTTCAGTAATCGTATAATGTTTATAAAAAATATTACAAAAAATTACCATTTAAAATTTAGTTTAAAATTGAAGTTTAATATCTACTTTTAGCACGATTTAGCTAAACTATAGAACTGTAGACAGCAATAACCTTGTAATGTCGTAACGCGATTAAAAATACATACATACATAAATTAACAATTTTATTTGCTGTAATTGTTTTAAACTGTTCCTGTAGCATATTTATTATGCATGTGTAAATGTAATTTACAGCTTTACAAATTTCCTTTTAAAAAAGCAACTCGTCATTGCAATGTTATACCAGTTTTGTACAGCAATATTTTTAAACGTATTATCTCTCCTTTACTCAAGTGCGTATGAATGAGACGAATGTAACTCCATGTACAGTCTGTCATATTGAACATGGCGTAAGAGAAGATCGGCAAATATGAAAATAACTTGATAACTTTATATTTAATTTTCTAAAACTAGTATAAAACTGAAACATAAATTAATGTAAAAACAAAAAAAATTAAAATTTTTTACATATAAAAAAGTATCAAAACGTTTATGGTGCACTATAAATACAACTTTTTACTGAAAACATGGCCATATAAAGAACTTTGAATATGCCATTACGTCTCGTTTCTTTTGCTAGACTATACTTTATAAAACGTCAATAGGTGGTTCCTTCTTTTCTCAAATATTCCTATAATACTTTTTTTTGCCTGTATTTAATGTCAATCACAGACATAGCCCAATTTTAATTTAATAAATTATTTTAAATAATGGGATCGATAAAATGATTATATCGTTATAACGATAAAATGAGTATTGTTGATAATATTATTGATTGTTTAGTAGTTATAATAGGGTACTTGACAATATGAAAAAAAAAAACGATAATAACGATTGATTGTTATAACGATAATTTATGCATGTACATAAAAAATATTAAAAGCCCTAACTTTTAAATAACCCTAATTTTGGTGTAAATAAAAATAATAATTTAACACTTGCTCATGGACATCCCCGCGCAATACAAGCATGCACTCTGGACCAATATCCTGAAAGACAAACGTTGACATGTTTCCCGAGTGCGCTGCCTGCCTTAGGAGATTTGGGGAAGAAGATTTGGGAAGGACGAGGAGTAGGAAATATAACTTACGAGGAACTTTCCTCATTCCATTACACCGTCCATTCCTCCTAGGTGGGATGGGTTGGGAAGGGGAGTATAGTACAATGAGAATGGAAAATTCCTTTACCTCTTAATTTTTGTACGCAATGGAACTGGAGGGGATGGGATAGATATACCCTTACGAATGAGAGACCTTACACCATTATACTCCTCACTCGTTGAGTAGGTATGGGATGAGAAATGAGCTCTGGCATATCTCACACACGTACATAGTATATTTTACGGCAGTCTTTTATGTAGACAGGGGTGACTCGTCCAATTGGCTCACTCAATCAACTATGGGATTACGACATACAGCCTCCACCCTGTAAGTTATTAAAAATGCACTTACAGACTCCATTTTACTTAAAATCCACAAAAGTTAATCCACCTATGATTAGGTTAATTCTTTAGCATTTCTTTTCTTTTTATTTTGTACATACGTATTATCGCGACACTTATTGTATTTAAGTACAACGTATTGTCAGAAGAATGACATCACACTCACGCAACACCATTGGAATATTAGGTCATAAGAACAAATTAAACTAACACATATTTTTGTTAATTTATAACTAAACTACTGAGAAATATCATAAAACGATATAGTATGGGAGTTATTTGATCACCTAAACTGCCATATTTGCAATATTTCAGGATTTATTAATATTGTCAAGTTCCCTACTTCAAGTGCAATAAAATAGCTAAACAATATAGAAACAACATTAGTTAGTGCAGGAATATCCAATTATAAATACAACGTGATATTATTGTCAAAACAGTAGGCAAAATTATATAATTTTATTAGGTGTTTATAATATTGATTTGCGCAAGGCTAGTGTAGTTCGTCCAAATAAAATTATAATTAGTTTTAATTAGAATTGTAAAATAAGCTTCTGAAAAAGAATAAGAAAACTTTCGACAAATGTAACTGTTACACTTAAATTGATTGTACATTCAAAATTGAGGACAAAATGAGTATTTTGCATGTTGTCACTAAACAGTGTAAGAGGATGTGGTTATGATATCGTATTTTACGATTTCTCAGTTCCAACATAATTTATAACGTAAAATAAAATGAGAACGAAAAAACTTTCAACAGTAATGAAAGATCATTTTTTATTTACTTTGTAATATAGACAAGTGCAATGGCAGGCTTAATGCTACTGGATATTGTCTTTTAGCCTTCCAACGTTTTAAGGGCAAGAAGGACTGGGTAACAATCAGTAGAATAATACAAAAAAAAAAACAATTCACTGGATACAAATATTTTTAAAATTGTATCCAAATTTGTATGTACAGTCAGCAACACGCTAATGGGGTACATAAAATTTATTACTAGCGTATTAAGGTATTGATACGTTGACCTGTTGCTGAGTGTACAGTCGGAAAAAATAATCGTTGAGCCACTATCCTTTTTTATTCTTAATTTTTCCGTATTATAATATTGTCATGTCTGATACGTACCAATGTGACGTGATGTCATTCAATTTTGTTGTCGATGTTTGTTTAATACTGCCAAATTAAGAATAAACAATTATGGCCTAACAATTAAATATTTTACATTTTAATTATACAAGATTTTAATTTCATTGTCCAAGTTTTACTACTATAGTATTTTTTTATTTTATTTTTTAAAGAGATTTTATGTAACCCAAATCATCATTCTAACATTATTGTCAATTATACTGCTCTTTTTTTTACAAATTGTGTTGCATACGAAGTGCCCCAAATGTAAATAAATATAGTAATATGTACAGGCTGTGGTACCATTTTTTATCATTTTTAAAATTAAGGTAATGGTGAAGCAAAAAATCTGATTTTACTTTTTAAATTGTCATAAGGGATCGTTGTAATAACAACAACGCTATTCACTTCTCATAAGGCTGTTTATGAAGTTCTGCTGATAATAACACCGAAACATTCTGAATTCTATATGTAATGTATATAGAGTTGACAATAAATACAATGTTCCATTTTTGACAGTTTAAATAGGATTTTTACATTTAAAAGTTTTAGTTCACTTATTCCTATTTGCTTGTAACCGTAAAGTATAATTATGGATGTCATGTGTATTTGTACATAATTAATGTAAGTGACTATAGTCTGCCGAGGCAGTTAAAATTATGTTAGTCGGTGTAACTAGAGTTACTGATATTAAAAAAATATATAAAAGAAGCAAATCTTTGACTTAGAACCATGTTTATTCAAAGTAGACATTGAAAAAATCTTAATTTAATGCAGAATATACAACAGCTTATCCTACATCTGTAAAGGTCTTTTTACATTACAGAGATACAGCAGTATACTGTCGTTATAAATTTGCAGCGACAGTGATCTAATTTAAAGCTGGCATTTTAAATAATACCTGAACATAGATTCTTCTAGTTTCTTTTTTTGTATAAAAATGTCAGTATCGCTGATTTTATTACGTTCCAATGCAGTGTTGCCTAGGAAAAACAAAATGTAATATTTTATATAACGTTTAAATTTATTCAAAATTATTATTTTAAAAATTCAAATTGTTCAAAAATTGTTGAATTTTACATAATGTTTGCAAACACACAAAATTCATACGGAACACATAATGTTCTGGTAAAGTACACTGGCAACACTGATTGCATGGTTCTAGCGGTTTTTGTAATAGCCTTGTAATAACATTAATAGCCAAATAAATAGAAATTTCTTATTCCATACTTTGCTTAGGCTTTGCAAACGAGCCTTTGCAGATCACATAAGGTGCCCATAAACCTGACTCTGGACTAATTCTTCGAGAATCGTCTATTTATTCGAGACCTAAATAATCTGACTCTGCATAAAAATAAATACATAGGTACACACATACTTTTATACGTACATATAAAAGTGTAGATTTAAATAGTATAAGTTTAATCTGATTAACAAATGCCTATTTAATTTAGTGGTGCAACCACTTGTGTATGCATGCGCCTTTAGATTATATTCGTTATCATGTGAAAAGTTTCATTAATCTTAAACTTATTTAAACTTCGTTATATTAGTTTTAGGACTTGTAAGTGGTTTACAATTCCATTATGTATGTAAAACATCATCACATCATTAGAAGTTAGAAATATATATTTAAAAAATTTAAAGGTGTTTTTGTTTTAACCGGGTACAATTGGCAACACGTTAATATGTATATCTTTTGCTACACATAAGTTTGTTTCTGGGAAGACAGTCTCATTTAGCTTATTTATTTATCTATTTAAACGGGTCTTAACGACAATTAAACGCGCGAAAAGTCACGAGGTTTAATTTTATAAATTAAACGTCTCAATTTTTCGTGTGACACTACTTCTGATATTGTGAGTGTTGTATGCCGCAACTTTCCGGAATATGAAGACCAAAGCTGACCAAATAGTTCGCATCTCTCGACGAGGACTACCTGCCTCTTCAGTCAACTCGTGACCACGGTTGGTGCAACCCAACCGAAACGTCGAGTAAAATAAATGAGATAAACATTCGCGTTAAGATCCGTTTAAATACATAGATAAATATGTGTGAAAAACGCGAAAATCTCAAACTTTATAAGACAGTCTCTTGATCCTTGATTTGATCAGTTGATCAAGTTTGAGTGTGTGGGTCTTGGCGAAGACGCTGTTATAAATTAATGGGTCATTATAGTTTTTTACGTCACAGTGGCGGTACTTATGAGCTTTTTGAGCCCAACCAACACTCTTAAAAATCACTTTAATCTGCCATAACCGGAACCTGGCGAAACATGAATCTGTCCTAAATCGAATAAACGTATAATATAATACGAGTAATAATAGGGGTTAAAGTATGAAATTGCCGTTTTATAGTAATAGATACTTTGAATTGACATAAAACCTTCATGGTGTGAGATTTTCGAGTGAAATTTTTTTCACATGATACCTATGAGGTTCTTGTTTTAAAAAATGTGCAACATTCGATTTTCAATTGTTTTTTTTATTCAGCTTAGACGGGAAAGATGGATACTTCGAAAATCCGAGTGATCTTTGAATACGAGTTCCGACGCGGAACTAACGCGGCAGAAACGGCTCGCAATATCAATGCTGCGTTTGGAGAGGAGACTGCTAATGAACGAACCGTGCGTTTTTGGTTTAAACGCTTTTGTAATGGAAACTTCGAGTTGAAGAACGAACCACCTGGAAGACCGCCCACACAGATGAATAACGCTGAATTGAAGGAGATGGTGGAAGCCGATCCGAGTCAAACTACCCAGGAATTAGCGGCATGGTTTAACGTTACCTTACCTACAATATTGACGCATTTGCAACAAATCAATAAGATAAAAACATATGAAAAATGGGTGCCTCATGATTTGACTGATCTGCAGAAAGAAACGCGTGTTGAAATTTGCGTTGCCTTATTGAATCGGTACAGAAATGAAGGAATATTGGATCGAATTGTGACATGTGACGAAAAGTGGATTCTTTACGATAACCGAAAGCGAAAAATGCAATGGCTGACCCCAGGTGAAACGCCGCAACAGTGACCTAAGGCAAAGCTTACCAATAACAAGGTAATGGTAACTGTTTGGTGGTCTATTCATGGTGTTATTCACTATAGCTTTCTCAGGTCTGGTCAAGCAATAACAGCAGATGTTTACTGTGCCGAACTTCGAACAATGATGGCGAAACTAGCAGTGAAACAGCCCCGACTCGTGAATCGATCTTCACCATTATTGCTCCATGATAACGCAAGACCTCACACTGCACGAGAAACCGTTGTAACTCTACAGGAGCTGCAGTTAGAAACCATACGTCATCCTCCGTACTCGCCAGACCTTGCTCCAACGGACTACCATTTTTTTCGTGATTTGGACAATTTTCTACGTGGTAAAAAATTTTCTTCCCAAGAGGCAGTACAAAATGCTTTCACACAGTTTGTCGAATCTACATCCCCAGAGTTCTATCGCAAAGGCATAAATGAACTTCCGATTAGATGGCAACAATGTATAGATAATGAGGGTAAATATTTTGATTAAATAAATATGTTACAATTTAGAAAAAAACGAGTTTTAATTTTTCAGTACAAATCGGCAATTTCATAATTTAACCCCTAATATGAGACCGTTCAAATTATTGTTGAACACTAAAAATAATTTGCAAATTTTAAATAGGAATTAAAAAATAATGGCTTTCCGGGAGCGTCGCATTACTTCTCAGATCAAAGGCGAATTTTTTTGGGCAAAGGTGAAGTGCGCGTTAGGAACTTCGCTATGCAGCGCCGTCTGGGTGCGGCGGGGCTCAGAATAGCGCGGCGCGTGCATGCACCAAAATAGCGCAGACGACGTCCGCCGACACGTTTTTGAAAACGTAACATTAATATGCACCGCGCACCTTAGCGACGGAACGCTAGACAGTGATTCAGAGGGATTCCAGTTGGGTATTTGCACTTGATTATGAAGAAAATTATTGTTTCTCAAATATGTATTTAGTTAATATTTTCATGTCTGTATGTACAGATTGCGTCCAAACTATTCCCGAAGTCTAAAACCATGGATTCTGCTTATGATTCTAAGTTCATTGGTGTAATGTTACATTTCTTTTCTACAAATACCTAGTTTTTGGGCTTTATACTTCACAAATTTGTATGAAAAATTGTGTTACAACTTAGAAAATTGATTTTTTTTTTTTTTTTCAAATGTAGAATTTATACAAGAATGAACTCGGGAATAGTCCGGAGTCAGACACGTTGGATACAATCTTATTCTGAAGTTAATAAGGAGCTGCAAACGAATTTTAGATCGTTCGTATATCTTCTATAATCGTTCTTAGTTCTTAAAAGATTGTACTAGAACATTGTTTTTTCCGTTAGCGTTGTATATCTGTTATGGTCAAAGGCCTTTGTGCGATCTCTTCACGGAAGGACCAGTCAATCCTAGGATAGATTTTAATTTTTAAACCTTTGGCTGGTAGAAGTTAACCTAGAAGTGACTAAACTTAGTAGTCAAACCCAGAAACTAAAACAATCTATTTGGACCTTTGACTACTGAATCCTATGTGTAACTGTAACGAAGTAGTCAAAGCTCGCTTTGCGTAGCGTTCTTATTCGTATTCAGACCTGTCCGTGGGTATTAAGCGAGATCAAAGTTACTGTGTAATTCTAAATGTTACAAAGCGGTCTGCTTGCTAAAACAATCGATTTAAGTGTTACTTTCATTGAATAAATGCCAATAGTTAATGGGAAATAAAATTATTTAAGTCTTCCTTACCCACAAACGATTCGGCTTGATCGCTCCACTTCGCGATTTTTTTAGGCTTCATGGTTATTTTTTTAAACAACTCAAAAATCCTTCCCAGCTAGAAACACGTTGTTAAAGTCAATTCATATGCTATTTATTTACTTATGCATCCCAATATTTCTAGCGGACAGATTTATATTTAGTAACTTCACAGGCGTTAGCCTGAGAAGTTACTAAATATAAATCGGTCCGCTAAATATAATCGGCCTGGGCAGTAAGCCCATGTATTCATTTTACTGGCCAATGTGATTTTCATGCATTTAAATATTTATTGAGCATCTCATTTCAAGGGCTACTCACTCCTCGTTTCCATTTTTTTATTATTGCTCTTTTTTACCGCCCAATTTTTTTTCATACGAATCGAAACTAATATGTCAATAATAATAATATTCATTTATTTCGGACCAAAGGATCCATATTTCATTCTATCATTAGTGTTAGTAACACAATTTTAACTTATAGACTGTTAGTACTTATTATTAAGATTTTATTACTAATTACATATAAACACACACACATATTATATATATATATATATATATATATATATATACATTACAACATAGACACTGGCTGTCGCCGCCCGTCACCTCTTGCGATGCGATTGCACCCAATGTCTCAATATCATTATGCTATTGTTTTTCGCAATAAGGCAAAGAAATCGGCGTACGGGCGTTCGCGAACATGTCCGATGCGCTATAGTATCACGGCAGCCCCAACAACACCCGGAATACATTGTTGTATAGTATCACAGGGCACTAAATGATTTTTGCATGTACATGTAATTGAACCATACATTGCACGTATAAAAAGACTAGCAGTATGTCTTACATAGTGTTATTTTAACCTCTAGCGCAACGTGCAAATCTGCGGGACAACATATTACATCTCACCGTCAGCGTCCTGCACTCCATTTCCATGTCCATATCATCGGACAGGTCCTCCGTGACCCACATACCTACTTCAAATGCATGAATAGCGAGTGGGCACCCATTGAGCGAAACCGGCGGCGATATAGGGGAGGATGTTTTATTACCCGCCTTTCAACACTAATAGATAACTCTTTGTCGACTTGTACCCGAGCTCATGTGACAGAGCGTACCTCTCGCAGATAGCCAATAGTATCCGAAGAGCAGTGATCGAGAGGCCAGCAGCACTATATCACCTGCGTAACTGATGTTATTAATAAAGCAGCCATCTAGAGAACAACCGGCGCCGCTGAGCTCCTCGACCAATCGGTTCGTGTACAGGCCGAATAGCTTCGGTGAGATTAACCCACCTTGCCCCGCTCCTTTAAATCATAGCCATAATTAATCAGAAATTATTGTTTTATTAACTAATCAACCAATACGTGCCTAAGATTGACTATTCAAACGACGAATTAATTTGTTTGAGTTTCTACTTTTGACTGACTGATTTAGTCTCTCCTAAAAAATGGACTGACTAAAAACGTATCAGTCAAAGGTAGAAATACAAAAATGCATTGGCCTTTGACTAAAAGATTTCGTTAACCAGTCAAACCTAGGAGCGACCATGTGTCGCTCTTTGACTATAACATATTTACGCCTCTAGAATAAGCTGCAAACGTATTTGTAATCGTTTTTAACTTTTCTATTATCGTTCTTATTGTATTCGTCATTAGTTCTTAAAAGATTGTACCACAGCATTGTTTTTGCGATTAATAACGAGCTGTAAAGGGATTTGTAGTTCATCTTATAATCGTTCTTGTTATGATTGTTCTTATACGGTTACTACCATTGTATTACAACATTGGTTTTGCGTTTAACATCACATTGCTGTCTATTTTATTTTTATGGACGGAGGTGGCAGACGAGCATACAGCCCACTTGATGGTAAGTAGATACTGTCGCCGATAGACATCCGCAAAACATGCCAACATTAGTCCAAAATGACAAACGTTGGCACGCCCCCGGATGCGCTGCCTACTTTTGGAGATATAGGAGTGGATTTGGAGAAAGGGATGGGAAAATGAGGAGGGATAGGATGGGAATGGGCTCTAGCACATCTCACTCACTACCGAAACACGTACGTACATTGGAGAAATAAGATAAAGTGGGAAATGCAGCATAGCTGTAAATTGAAATTATTTTGAAAAAAAAAAAAAAAATTGGAATTTCAAGCCGAACAAGATACTCAGTTCAAAGTGGGCACTATGAACAAACTGCAATTTTATAGGTAAGGACCTAATATACCAGTTGTTTATCACCTGTTGTTAGAATGTGGTAATATGGAAAACGGAGACAAGTCACGAAAATTAACAAAATTAAAAACCCGGAAAAGGGAGATGCAAATATGTCTGTCTTTTTTAACAAAAAGTTTAAAAGAATCATCGGCATTTTTCTGATTAATTTCGGGATTGTTAGTAACTAATTCAAATAACCCATTGTTTAATTTTCGTGACTCATCTACTTTTTCTATATTTTTATATTGCATATTTATAGCACAGAATTTGCTCTTTTCTATAAAAGTGGATCTGTGGATGCAAACGGAGGAGCGGCCCACGTGACGGCAACTAACTAATCTCGATTCGTAGTAAAATGTATCAGGCGCATAGGAATGTTCAGTAAAATACTTGGTTACTACTGCGGATTTGGTAACTTATTAATTCTATGGTTACCCACTACTTACATGAAGTTGCGTTTGTATAAAAATAATTTACTGCTATATTTTTACTATGGTAAAAATGTCTTGGTCACTATTTGATAAGAACTTACAAAGAGTTGAATGTACAGTTGAGTCAACCGTTCGCAAAAACTAGACCATTAACGAGTATAGGTATACTCAAACGATGACATACTTCCAACAAAAAAATATCTGATGACTTCATTTCCGGTTCGTAATTAGTTACAGTTGTCGGATATTAACGCTGACCCCCAAAATATAATTAGTAGGTATAGTGAGAATGTGCCGTGTGGTATCGGCAGGCTATATAATAGTACCACCCCGTCCGATCCTGCGGGTATCGTAAAGTATTAAGGGATAACAATGTCGCTACCACAAGCGACTACACCACCTCTGAAAGACTGGATCCGCCAACCACCTTGGTCAGCGCTTTATGTCCATACATCCCCCGTGCACAAGAAAATGTGAATGAGGAGGTCCATGTCCAGCAGTGGATACTGAAATGGCTGGTTGCATTGCATACACTGAGAATACTCTCTTGTTCTTTTCTAGTAATTTCAAGCTATTAGAAATCAACAGAGAATTTTAAGCAGTAATTTTTTATCTTATGTGCCTCTTATATTAACCCTAAGTTAAAACAGCAGTTTTCAGTGAAAGAATTAGGTAGGTACTATTTTTTAACTAAAATGACCTAAAATTCGTTTGTCGTTTCGTTTTTTTTTACAAGGAGTAAAAATAAGCATAAACGTATCACTTTACAGAAATTAATAAATAGTGTATGGGATTTTATTATTTTAATGAAATATGCATATAAAATGTAGCAAGTACCTAAGAAAAATAATAAAATGTTTTCAGTAATCTAACATTTTAAGTTTTTTCTGTAAGTAGGTAGTTAAGTACTGAAAAGTTATCATTTTTGGGAAATCTGGGTTATGATTTTATTCCATAGACGGTGCGATATGTTTGTAGTGGAACTAGATAAGTGATTCATAATCCAATAAAAACAGAAAATATGTTTAATTGACTCTAATTTTTCAGACCATAATATTTTTAATCGTTTTCCCCATTTTACTCTTGGAAGCTAATAGGCGGACACGCAAAAACCCGAAATTATTTCATTTATTATGAGTATATAGATATATACATAGATATTATAATTGGGATTGCTCAAGCGTATTTTGAAGAAGTTTTCTTTTAAATAGGTTTTCGTTGGTAAAATTTTGCAAGACGTTGGAGAAGGAAATGTGGTTCTCTATGCAACAAAATTATACAGGGTTAACTCTTTATTCTTCTCTCTTCTCTTCCAGACAACCGTTTGATACCGAAGAATTCTTAAAAAAGAGTGCTAGAGAAATTATATCGACTAATACAAAAGTTAACTAAACATAGGTAACCTAATAAGTAGGTACATTAACCATTGAATATGCAAATTATTACCCGAAGTAGACTATTGTAACTTGTTACCTAAATTAGACATTGATTAAAATTATAATTTCGATACAACATTTTTATAAATTAACTGATAAGTTGCTCGAAACGTTGAATGCAGAGATTGAGTCTTTTCAGAAATTCATTTCTTGTAACCTTCTGCAATAGGTTGTGATGAATGTTCGTGATAAAATCTTGAACCTCAACTCTTAACTCTTTCGCAGACTCATAGGATTTTTTGTTATTTTTTTTTTTTAAATTATTCCCACAGAAAAAATCCAGCGGCGTAAGATAAGAGCTGGCGTAAGATCTTGCAGGCCATTTAATTCTCCCGCTTGTACCTATCCAGACGTTGAAATTGTTATTAACAAAAGCAGTGAATATTCTACTATCTATCTATCTAGGTACGTGTTCTTCAGGTTAATTAGATAGGTACGAATTGTTAGATTTCAAGGTCTTCTTTAATTGTAAGATACAATGTTTGTTCGAGAGATTTTATCCTTATCATAGACTATCGATTGGTTCAATAAAATAGTGACTGTCTATTTTTTGCATTTTTAGTTGGTTGGATTCCCGGCTCAGATAAGCTTTTTAAAAAATGTTTGAATGCGGTTATTTTTATTTTAAAAAACAAAAGATAATTTCCTTTGAGTGAAATTTGATATCTTCAATATTTAATGTACTTTGCCTCCATGTCCCGTTCATATTTTCCACCCTGTATATATTATTGGTAATTATTATTATATTTAATGTATTAATTGAATTCAAATGTAAAATCAAGAATAGGTATTCAACGGTCTTGGTTATCTTATCTTTGTTCATAAAAAATAAGGTTTTTGGAAATTAAAACGTAATTTTATTTCTAAGGTCGCAGTCAGTTGTTCTTTGTCTCTGTCATCCCTTTCTATTCTTTTTATAAATGGCAATGGTGCAATTAGCACATTCTGCCAGTGTCAACTTTTTCTTCGTAATAAACAATTTTAAACTCTAAAACGTATTGTGTATTGAGTGGATAGTTTACTAAACTTCAAAGTGTTTTGTGCGTAATGTTTGTGATAATCGAATAATCATAGGACTGCGTTTTTCGTGTGCTTCCAAGGGGACTCCTTGGAAGCACACTTCAGTCTTCTTCTGTCTTCAGTAAACCTACTTTACCTACTATTACTTTACTGAGTGACTCCTGACTTACTTCGACGGGACTGAACATTGACAGGATATGTTTTAGATTTTGAAATTGTTAACTAAGAAGAAAAATTGACACTGGCAGAATGTGCTAATTGCACCATTGCCAAATATGAAAAGAAAAATATACTTAAACATAACATTCCCCATTCCAATTTCAAATTTAATTAAGAAATGGATATTCGACTGGAACATTTCCATGCTATGATTTTGTATGATTTTAAATTTTTTTTAAAACCTAAAGATTATTTTAATACACTTCAAATGGCGTTTGCAGACAAGTGCCCTTCTAAGCGTGGTCGACTAAGTTTGGCTGACGAAGAAAGAAATGGTAGCCCTTTAACGGTTGTTATGGTAGAAAACATGGTATCAGTGAAAAATGTAATTTGTGAAAACAAGCGAATTACATACGATGAGATTCAGGAGAGATTGCAGATTGGATCAGGAAGTGTGTATGAAATAGTACATGGACATCTACGAGTCAGGAAGATAATATCGCGCTCGGTGCTGCACCTCACCGAGGCTCAAAAACAAGTTCGTGGCAAATGGTGCCGTGATATGTAAACAAAATTTGAAGCTGGGTCGACTCAGGGCGTTTACGACATTGTTACAGGTGATGAATATTTGATCTACCAGTATGATCTAGAAACTAAACATCAATCTACTGTTTGGCTGTTTCAAAGTGAACCAACACCCATCAAAGTGAAAAGAGCAAGAAGTGCTGGACGTCACCGGAAGACGCGCTGAATACTTTCGAAGCAGCCTCTTCGAAAGTAGGTGAAAGAGGTGCCTGAGGAAGAGTGGAAAAAATGTTTTCAATATTGGTTCAGACGCATGAAACCTTGTATAGATACAAGTGGAGTCCTTTGAAAAAATGCAATAAAAACATTCGAAGAAGTAGAACATTTTTTTTTCTTTAGACGATACTTTAGACGGTACCTACATATAATAATGAAACGAAAATTTTTTGATTGTTTCTTTGAAATGCTTACACCCATCAACAGAGTCCTCCGTTGATGCGTGAAATTGACCTCAAATTTGCATAGATCTTCTTGGAGCCACGAAAAGGACATATGTTAAAAAGCTAAGGTTCCCGTAGCATTGGAACAATGGGAAGCACGCCTGTAAATGCTAGGTAATGTGATACGGCTAGATATAAGTATTGTAATGACCCGATAAAATTTTGCAAAAATATTTACCAATTTTATCATAATACATAATCATAAACTTACGTCAAGTTTTATCTGTCTTTATTATGGTTCTTGGAAATATTGGCGGTATCTCGTGTAAATCGAATTAATATCAAAACCTTCTACTTGTCACGTAACGAAATAAATACTTGATAAAAAAATTGTTGGTATAATTATAGTAATTAATCTATCTGTACAAAAGAAATCATAATCGTTTTTTACAGATTAGGCAACAATATATCATATGTTCATGCTCAATATAATATAATCTGGTACTTTGAGCATTTTGTACAATTAACGCCTATTATATTTTTAATATTTATTGTAAGTTATGCTTATATAGTAAAATGATATACTTTGTTTCTGTGAAATAAAGATTAGATTATTTTTCCAGTCAACAAAAACGCAAATTATTTAGCAATTTCAATGAATATTTTCAAACAAAAGTTCCAGGAATAAAAAAATCTGGCAAAGTATCAATAAACGGAGCACGTCTATATTTTCTGTATGAAGTAAGGAGTAACCTATATACTGCGATCTGTGACAAACGTCCACAGCTTCAATGGATGCGAACAGCGATGCTAATGTACCTACGCCAAGGTTTTTGGAGTACCATACCATACCATCAGCCTGTGTAATAATATTCTGTATTATCCATTCTTCTTTTTCTTCATTTTTATCGCCATAGGTGGTTAGGGTAACGCATCCTCCGACATACCAACACTTATAGTTAATCTTCACTGATGTTAATATGTATCGCTGATGTCCATGGGTGACAGTCACTGCTTACCATCAAATGGAATTACTGTCACTTTCCTCTTAAAAGAAAATCCTACAAACCGATTATAACGTGCTTTTGACTTCAAAACCGCACTAAAGTTAAAAATAACCATATTATAATTTCTGTAAATTTATATCAGTATATCAGTATGTATATCAGTACCAAATATCTGTGATTTTTATTTCGACGTCGACATCAAGATGTAAGTACAAATGTATTTAGGGCGGTTGATAGCCGATTTCTATTTTTTATCGTATTTATTACTATAGTTTCGCCTTGCCTATCGATGCTGCTTTATGGCTTCATGGTTTCTACACGAGGACAGCTTCGGTACATTCCTCTGCAGGCTGCGGCCCCATCACTACGAACAGACTCCCAGCTGGTTTTACGTATGTGTATATGGTTAGATGTATGGTTGGTGTATAGCTGGTGTATGGCGACCCGAACCAGCTGGTGTATGGTTAGACTGGACCCACCTATAACATATCTCGATCACTAAACCACATAGAGTTTCTAAGTACTTAAGTACGGATTTCTCAATTACTAGGAGTTTCTAAGTACTTAAGTACGGATTTCTCAATTACTAGGAGTTTCTAAGTACTTAAGTACGGATTTCTCAATTACTAGGTACAGCATGTTTCAAATAGCAAATAATCACTATTCTTTTTTATTTTTATTTTTTTATGGACGAAGGCGGCAGACGAGCATGCATTCCTCCTGATGGTAAGTGGATACTGTAGCCCATAGACATCCGTGATACATGCAAACATTAGTTCAAAATGACAAACGTTGGCACGCCCCCGGATGCGTTGCCTACCTTTGGAGATATGGGGATGGATTTGGAGAAAGGGTTGGAAAAATGGGGAGGGATGGGATGGGAATGGGCTCTGGCATATCTCACTCACTACCGAAACACGTAGGGGAGAGGGGGGCATAGCGGGGTATCTAAGATGTTATGGATAATTTTTCAGCTAATAATGGCGTTAGGTTGACTATAAAGGGTTTTTTTGGTCGTACAGCATGTCTATTATTATTTGGCACGCCATTTTCTATTTTAGTAGTAACAGTTTAGCTAATAGAACGAAATACATTCAAAGTGAAGTTTACCCCACTTTGCCCCGTACAGCGGGGTAAAGTGACCCCACCAGGTGGGGCATTGTGGGGTATTTTTATAGAAATTCTGTCAACAGTTTTTTGTAATCAAAATATAAACTTTTAATTGTTATAAGTTTCTTAAAACAAAATTAAACATTTTTGCTTAAAATTTCTAAACATAAAATGAATTAACATCTTCTTAAAACAAAATTAACGATTTTTAGTTAAAATTTCAAAACAGAATGAAATAATATTAAAAACCCTTGATCATTAATCAACAACGCATATGGCACATACATGTGTGGTTTCGTCATCCTCATCATCTTCTCCTGCGCAAGAGCAGTGTGCCCAACTATTGCACTTTATGCATCGTATCCAACCCTCCGTAGACTGTGACCATAAATAACCGCAATATATGCATTCAGCATCTTCATCATCTACGGTTTCCTTTATTTTTTTTTGTTTTTTGACTATCGTCTTCCTTTTTTTATTTGGTTTATTAGCGCTTAAATCTATAGTTTTGGTGACCTTTCTTTTCATTTTTTTGCTCTCCTTGGTAGCCTTCAGTGCAACAAGCTCATTTTTATAGGGTGATTCTGTAAGGATTGCTGTTTTTCCTCTTCGACTTACAACCCTCTGTGTCGTACGGTTTTCCTTCGGCAAAGGCATAATTTGCTCAGGGGACGTCAAAAAAGAACTTTTTGGTGGATTATTCATCCAAGAACATCCAGGTTGTGGAGAGTCTTGCCTAGATTCCGGAGATTTTTGTTCTCGGGTCGAAAGATTTGTAGTTGACCCTGTCGGCGGTGGTGTCTCGTTAACAGTAAGTGGAATTACGTGAGAGGCGTTTTGTGGATTATTAGATGCTTCCGGATATTGTGGATTATTTGTTGTTTCAGCTGGCGCAAAATCTGCATCAGTAAAAACATTTCGATCCATAGGCCAGATTCCTGTTGCTCTATATGCATTTATCGCGGTTGTCATCGTGGCTGCAGCTACAAATGCCAGTCCAAATAGTGTTGCCATCTGGAATTGAGTCACCACACGACCTGGGTGGCTTCTTAGCCATTTCTTCACTTCATTTCCATAGTAAGTGCTAAGTGGCTTCATAAAACCTACGTCTAATGGCTGCAGACGATGTGTGCAATGTGGTGGGAAACATAATAAAATCACTCCATTTTCGCGGGCCATGTCGATCACCTCCAGAGATTTCACATGTGTCGCATGTCCATCTAGGAGCAAAAGTACTGGATCGTCTTTTGTAGCATGTGACCATTTTATAAACCGCTTTAGCCAGAGGATAAAAAGGTGGCTTTGTATCCATCCTGATTCATGGCATTCTCCCCAAGATCCAGCTGGAGCCCCATCAAGTAATTCTGGCTTCATCCGCTTTCTCGGGAAAATAAACATGGGAGGCATATAATTACCAACAGCACTGAAGCAAACAATCGTTGTCATTAATTTGCCTCGTTCTGCAGAAGTCATCGTTCCTACTTGCCGTTTGCCACACGACGCTAGAATTTTGGAATGGCTCTTGGGCACGGCCGAAATACCTGTTTCATCGACATTAAAAAGGCGCTGTGGATTTAGTTTGTGTGTGTTGTAAATCTTCTCTAGTAGATCAAAAAAATTGCCAACAGCAACTCGGTTGAATCCCATAGCTCTAGCTGCAGAGGTAGGTTCAGGCTTTCTGTAGCTAATATCGCGATGTCGTTTTAAAAAACCTTTAAGCCAGTCTATTCCTGCCAGCCCATTCTGTGTATTAAACCCGTGTTCAATTTTGTTTTTTTCGGGTAACGAAAAGGCAAGTTTTCTAAGTTCCTGTGATGTAAGACCGTAAAATCGCTCTTCCATTATCTTAATATAACTAATTAGTTCTTCTTCTTGATCAGGAGAAAATACATTCGTGTAATGACCTAACTTCTTTAGAAACATAGTACTATCTGGATTAGCCCTATATTTTGCCACATACCGTTCGAGTGTAGTTTGTGGAACACTATGTGACTGTGCAGCTTTTTTGTAACCCATTTCTCCTGACACCACACTATGTACTGCTTTTTCCATAGCCTCCATAGACCAAGAGTGCTGATTCGTTTTTTTTTTATATGTGCGAACCATAGCTGAAACAAACAATTGTTTGTATAAATAAATTGATAATTATTAATTAATACGGGGCAAAGTGACACTAAACTCCTTGACGATTGATTACCCCACTATGCCCCATCTAGAATACCCCACTTTGCCCCTACCCGCATTGCAAGATAAAATATTAACAACTACATCTTACCTTTGATTTTAATCCAATTTGTTATTTCGTATTCGTATCTGGTATAGTTTACAGCAAAATGTAGCACACAATCACAAACAAGACATTATTAGAACATACATTAATTATCACACGAATAACAACATTTTTTTTAACAAATACGTAATATTATTACTTTTGCTGCGAGCGCTGCAACCGTCGTCGTGACTGCGTGTAACGTTAGCGACGGTCATACGACGACTAAACACCAATCACAGCACGTCATTTGATTCGTCGTACAACTGTTTCTTTACAGTGTTTTGTTACTACCCCGCTATGCCCCGCTACCCCACTATGCCCCCCTCTCCCCTACGTACATTAGGGAAATAAAGTGGGAAATGCAGTAGGTATATTTCAAGCTAGTCTTCTGTGAGAGAGGGGTAACGTGGCTACCGAGTGAGCCCAGCGGCTGTTGGATTGCAGCGTACACTCTCCGCCTCAAAAACAAATACGAATAATGTGCCCCACTATTAACGAATACGAATAGTACCTAACCTACTACACACGCACTTTTAAAATTAATAAGTATGTAATTTGTAGTTAAATTTAAAGTTATAACTTTTAGCCTTGTTAGCCTTTTTGATTTAATCTAAAGTTAAGTACCTACCTTTAAATTAAACTATAAATTGTAACATTGCTCATTCTTCATAACCTCTGTATTTTTTATTATCTCTGTATTCTGTATATCATACTGTTATATATATCCACTTATTATATTAACCCTTGTATTTCACTATTTAATAATATTTTTATATTTTCTATATATTAACCGGCGTTTCTTACAAGATCTCTCAACATCTACTCATCTACTTACTCAAACGCATTACTTATCTTCTGGGCATGAATAAATAGCACTGGCCGAAAACAATAGATACTGGTTGCAAACAACTTTACAAGTAGCTAGTGACATCGTATGAATATTTTAAAGCTTATTACTTAAATATATTAGTGGTCCTGTTAGGGTAAGCCACGCTTGCCCACGGAAGAATGTGTTGAACTGGACGCTACGTTGACAGAGTCTGGCAAAAGAAACGAGAAGTATGAGGCAAATAAAAGAATAGACCTGAAAATATATCAATAATATCATCAAGTTATATCAAGTTATAAATAATATCAATAATATCGTGAAATATCAAGTTTTTTTTTTTTTATATATTTTTTATTTGTAAAGGCCTAGACTTTTTAAATTTACTGTTTTTTTCTAGTGCCATGTTTCATTTGCTACTCTACTTCCATAAATGATACAAATTTCTTACATAGAGGGCGCTACCGTGCTCTAAGTATTCATGTTTTAGCGATAATCTTAGTTACCTGGCTGTGAGTCAGCGCGAATGTAGAATTAATTATCGCTGCATAGACGCAACGGCCTTGCAAGGCTGTGTTGGCGTTCATATGCACTGGCGTCTTTCCTCCCACTATTCCTCTCGCAGCCTACACTGATATAATTTGCAGTGTATTATGAAAATCTGCGTCATTGGTATTTACCAATTTACTTTATCAATTAAGTTCCAAGTATAACAATATCAATAATATTATTGTTTATACTTGGAACAGAATTGATAAATCTACAACATTGCGTAATATTTATGCTTGTGTTGTTTATTTGCATCTAAGCTTATAACTTAAGAGCAGCTCAACGAATTGTGATGAAACTTCCAGTACCTACTGCCTACCCACTGATAGTTTACGAGTAGGTACCTACATTCGAACATCGTACCTACATTGTACGAGTGTCTCGAAAATAAATCAAATTTAGAGTCCATCGATTGTGTTGAATGGAATCAAATCCAAATATTCACTGGAAATCTATGCAATTAATAAGTAAAATATTACATTTATACCTTTATTTGTGTATTAATATCGTTAGTAACAAAATTATACCAAGTTTTTCTTAATATTACTATGGATTTTATGTTAAAGGTTGATGACAATTAAACAACTGTATATCAACATATAATACACGATTAACTCCGTTTAGAAATAACTTATAATCGGTGGGTCGAACCAACACGAAATGCACATAACAGTTGCACATAATTTTACCTCGAACATTGTTTGTTCTCATACGAAGGTAGACAAACGCCTGTTACTGTACTGAGTAAACGCCCTAAAGTAATACACATCGACTATGATCGGCTACCTTCGGTTTTGTAGAGCGTCGTCTCTGTTGTGTGCCAATACGTCGCTGACTGACTGACTGACGACAGAAACGACGCTCTACAAAACCGAAGCTAGCCGATCACAGTCGAGGTGTATTACTTTCGGCCGTTTACTGTACTTACATCACTTATTTTACTACACATTGATATTAACGATAAATATATTTATTTTATAATTCTTCGCATCACACCTCCCAATGTATCTCTCAACCAACCCAAAGGTTAGCTGGTAGAGAATGCCTTAAGGCAGAAGGCATTAAACTCGCCTTTTTTACAATGTGCAATAAAGTTTGTTAAATAAATAAATAAATCACGAACGTTACTGCGCTATTGATAAGTTCTAGAATCGAATGGCCTTGGGCATATTAACGTGTTGCCGACTGTACCTCTCTGCCTTCCCTGTTTTGTTCAAGATGTGAACGTGTGATGGATGATTTTATATCCTAAAATTATATATACCTACACGTACCTACACGGTTAGTTGCGCAGAAACTTGGTGCGTCGACATAAAGTCGATAACTGAACAAAAAAAATTACGCTTGATGTACCTACAATAGCTCTTCTGGTTCTATACAGATACGATGTATGTGATCATTTATCTTTTCTACAATAATTAGGTAACACTAGCTTTGTGAATGATATACAAATAAGATGCCTACCGAAAGATAAGTTTAATTTTAGAACTGTTATAAAACATTAATAAAATAGAACTTCTTTAAACCAAAGTTTCTTGATTCTTGATTTATCTACCTATCAAACGACTTTCAGTTTGATGATCCACTATATTATAGTCCACCATTGTATTTATCCACCATAGTGTTACTTAGTTAGATATTTAATTGTATTGAAAAGATTTTAGCAGTTGCAAACACTAACTACGCCTATTTTGGTAAATATGTAGGTACTATAAAATCGTTATAATAGTAAAATGTAATCCCCAGTTAGGGCACACTACTAACCGCCCACAGCTCGCGGCTTCACAATTATCCTCGGCACCGACGAAGCCATAACACTCTTCTAGAATTAAGAATAATTTCAACATTCGTCTTAGTGTCTGGAAATAATCATTGTTGATGAACAAATTAGCGTGACTTCCTTTTTGTCAACCTTTGATAACTAAGTAATTGAGGAAAACAAATAAGATCAACTTATTCCATTTTGGTCTCGGAGGAAAGAATAAACGTCTTCCGAGATTTTAATGAATAGTTTTCCTTTGTTATTGAATAATCCCAGACTAGGACCATCAACGTTTCTCTCATTTAAAAGATGCTATTTTCTAATCTAACTAGGCCAGCCGGCTGTTCTCTCTAATCCATGGAAAATTAAAATTAAAAAGAGCGATATCTCCATACTGTAATGATTGAACTAAGTACCTTCAATTATATTTATCTACGCAAAGTGCTAAAGTATTTAATGGGTATGTAAACATATTTTTCACGTGATTTACAGTCTATTTTTACGTATTTTGATCTAAACGGTTAACTCGCGTGACAGTGTTGCTATAAAATAAGCAATACAAATTCAGTAGCGCCATCTGCCTTGTAGAATTTAAAATTAAAGCGAAGGCGTGGGCGCATGTTATGTTATTATGAGTCAGAGCAACACCTACTACTAAAGGAGAGGCACTCCTTGCCTCGCTCGTGTAGCGACCGTCGGGCGGCGACCCATTCGTATTATACGGAACCCTTTATCAATACATACTGGAGATATTTTATGAGCTAGGAAATAAGATATAAACTACAGACGGTAAGTTTGTCGTGTGTTATTCTCCAATAACACTCACAATAATAGAAAATCTCTAAATAGGCGCGACTTTTTAATATTGTACATTTTCTTTAAATGCTTCGCATATTAGAAAATATCCTCCTTTTGTTAGTAAAGCAGTAATAAAAGGAGGATGATTTGTACTGTTTTTTTTTTTTGGAAAATTTAATATAAGTTTTAAACAATGCCTCATGTTGTTAGAATAGTCGGTAGGGTAGATCCCCGAGAATTGAGGTCGCGGTACAATGGAAATGCTGAAATATATGCTATATATCTACTTGTTTTTTTTACCTGAAAATCTCCGTATTGTCAATGGCTTATATTATGTTTTAATAAATCAATTTATAGTGATAATTTATTTCTGTATGTATTTATATGGGTATCTATATATTGCACAATGCACCATCCTTCGTGTTTCTGTTTAGCAAAAGGTTGACTGGCAGAGAATGCCACTAGGCATTAAGTCCACTTTTTGTACAATGTTTCTTTGTACTTTAAAGTTTAAATAAAAACCTATAAAAACTATGGTTTTTATAGGCAAATAAGAAATATGAGTCTCCAATTTTTTAAGTTGCTTACGCGTTATGCCATTTCATGCTATCGGCGTATGACACATTAGGTCAAGCGATTGTTATAATTAAATGGGTTACATTCCACTTTGTAACTTAACAACAAAATGTTTATAAATACATTTTTTCAACTGACGCATAATGTGTGTTGTTAGCAGTTAGACGATTAGACTCTAAAAGACTTTTAGACTTTTAAAAGACTAACCGACGAGACGGATGCACGCATAACATTTGTCAGCATAACATTGTCAGCGTCTTGTATAATGCGGTGAAAACGCATTAGAAACTACAGTGATCATGAGGCGTAGTCAAATGTGGTATGAGTATAAATGTTTATTTTTTACTCACACTGTCAGTTATTTACTAAACAGAAAATCTTCTGGTAAATCTTCGATCGTATTGTTGATCGAAGTGGTAAATAGACCAGTAAATTCCAAAATAATTAATAAACATATGTTGCAGGTAGTATTTATTAACTTTACATAGTTGTAGCTAATAGCGAATATACATGAAATAAAATATAATAATAGAAATGATAATAGAATAATATAAGAGATTGATACTTAGGGTGGTAATTGATTCATTAAATTGGCAACACTAAAATACAAGCGTTGCAAATGCAATATGGACGCTCTCACGTTACCTTCAGTAAACAATACAGTGTCAGAAATGGCATTTAAAAACATTATAATATGTTTTTAATGCTTTTAATTAAAATTAAAGTATATGCATCTGAAAAATATCGGCAGTGTGGCGAGAAATATCACTTTTTTAATATTATTAATAAACTCGTCGATAAGGCACTATCATTGGCCGATGCAAACCTTTTGAGATGACCTTGGTGATTTTTGAGTCAGAATATCTCAAAAATAACAAGTAGATACGTTTTACATGGTTTCCAACTACAACTTCAAGGCTCAATAGCCATGTCTGGGTCTACTCACTCGATCAAACTTACTTTACATTAACGTTGAAATGCGAACAGAGTCCTCTCAAGACAACAAGAGTGAACTGTTTCAAGTCTGTGACGCACAAATGGATGCCATAAATAAGACTAATGCGTGTCGCGGGGATCAAAGTTCACACATTGCCCGCATCATGACCGTTTAAGACTTGTACATTTTCATGCATTTGAACGTTTAAATGAGAACGTTCACAGAATACTTGCTATGAGATTCAATTTGTTCCGTGTCTACAAATAAAGTTCTGTTGTGCATAGCATAGGTTGTGCTACTTGTAAAATTAAGGCCTTATTTATAAGGATTTAAGTATTTATCTGGAAACTTCACCTCTTTTTACTTTCTTCATACTGAGTCAACATCAAGGAATATTCAAACAGTACTGAGTTGTAAGTTTACTACCAGCAAACAAATATCCTTACTACAACTACAACAATCCTTTGGTTAGGCTATTGTGTTCCTTTTGGAATATGATGAGTAATAGTGACACTTTATGTAGCCGTTATTCAGTAAATTGAATACCCACCTAACTATACCACAAAGCGTGTTGGCAGTATGTTATCGTTCTCCAGTTCCATTTTATAAGAACTTCATCCAACTGGCATTGTTCATGCCACAACACAACAACGCCTTTCAGTCAACCTTTCCATAAACCCTACCTACAAGCAGAGAATCACTCGCCTCACTTTAGGATGCTGGCACAATGGCGTAGGCGTTTTTCGAACGTATGGACACAGTATACGCAACACAGACGCAGCGCCATCGTCGTGTATACGTCAGCATCGCTACTTTAACGTCGCTCAAACGCCGCGCACGTGTCGTCTTTACAATGTGACAACTGTTCCTTATACACTTTCTATTTGTGATAGTGACAAAATTTGTACTTTGTCACTTTCCAACAAATGTGGACTCTGCAGTGGATTTACTACGTTACGTTATCTTGGTTTCATTTTTTTAAATTAATTCATTGATATATTTGTGTTTTTACGCGATGTTAACGTATAATCATACCGATGTACGATGCATATGCGGCATATGCATATGTGCCAGCGCTTTTAGAATCCTTTAATTATTTTGTCTTTCGTGAATACTGAGTGCTGTAATTTTCACATACATTACGGTATTTATTTTGCTCGTAATGCTAAACTGGGCCTGTAGAACATCGAACGAGAAACGGCGTAAAAAATAGAATGGATAACAATTGTTTTGATATAATCATTATTACCACTAGAAGACAATTAAGTAGATCGCAAGAGGTCAGAGTTTGGTTAAGTAGAACAAACACTGTTCTAAACAAGTTGGGCACCCCTGATATAATGCGATTGAAAATTAAAATCCCTACTGGTTAGTATATTTTTATACATTTAACTGCATGCATGCTTGTGTCCTTAAATAATATCACATATGTTCGTATGACATCAGGCTATTGTCGGCGGAACAATGCGATGTCGCATGCGCGAGCGCAGTCACGCGCTGATTCACGCACACGGGATATTCCAATTCCTGCTGGACTTTATATGGTATACTTGTCACGACTGATTACTCATTATCATAATAAGTATGTTCAATTCCAGTTGTGGGTGCTCGTAGATATCGCGTTTTTTTTTTATTGCATTTAAAAATGTTGAGTTTGAACTGGATTAAAGCGAAGCCAAACTCATCTCATCTTGTTCGTTACCAGACCAAATTAGCTATACCTACAAAATAGATACTTATTAAATGTATTTTTTTACATAAATCTGATATCTAACCTTTCAGTTTCTATAAAGTCTTCAATAAATCGACCATAGTCTTATGGATAATTCGTAAACTCTATCATTATCACTTAACCTTTTTGAACCAATTAGTCAGACTTCATGGTATTGTCTGTTTTGATGTAATTTACCTATTCTCGACTCTCGTTATCCGACGTTTTGAATTCAAACCCAGGCCCGTACCACAGATATTCTACTTATGTACCGATTTTTAAATTATCACTAGTCCGGCGGTGAATAAAAACATCATGAGGAATCCTATGTGCTTGAGGTTAAAAAGGGTCAACGGTGAGGGTCAACAGGGGTTGTAGGGGAGAAAATACGGGAATAAAACAACGCTTTACTGGTTCACACAAAACTGCCGGGGTACAGGGGGAGCGGCAGTCGGCGACGAACTCACTTTCTGGGCAGAGATTTGCCTACTAATTATTACGTACTAATTGGGCGATTGTACAAGTCGAACTGGTAACGGGAAAACTAGAGCGTTCCCTATTTATAGGAGCTAGTTACCTTGCGATGCCCCCCGTTCTCTGAGGAATTTATTTACTTTTCGCTCATCCATATTTTACACAGGTTATAAGTTATAAAGTACATACAAGTGGGTCAATTATTATTTTGCACAGAGAGAGTAACTATTTTCGATAGTTAAAGACAGGAACTGGTGGCCCTTCTGATGAATCGTAACCTTTATCCTCTCATCCCTCCTGCCGAGTAGCAAGAGGATTTGGGAATAGTGCGGGAGAAGGTCTGGACTCTAGTACCGGGAAGGCGCCACTCCCTCACCTTCTCTATCTTGTCTGCTACTTTATGTTCCTATCTCTTTTCAATATAACACACAGCAAACGTAGTTTTTATTTCTTCCTAGACTCTAGAGTCTAGAGTCTGGATTATGCTTAAGACCTAACTTATAACCTAGACATATACAAATGTAAAATGGAAAGCTAAAGGTAAAACATGAACATTGAAATAAAGATAATCATTGAGATAAAGTAAAACAAGGGAACTAGTCTGCAATAAACAACAGCATTATTATATTCACAAGAACATAACATTATAACCTCTATAATGATAAGGCATATACTCGTAACTAACATCAAATAATCTCGGAGAGAAGGAATTTAAACCTTCTTATAGGGTTCTACTGCGCGTGCTCAGAAGTTCTTCGGATGCTATTTACCCCTTGCGCAACCTCATTCAGGCAACTTCTCTCTCTCTGAGATCCGAGATGCTAGTACACTGATTTTACACTATGACGCTTGCTTATCGCAGTTTATAGTTCATTTCGTTCAGCGCAATGTTCTGTTTATTGTTGTGTTTTGTGTGTACACACATGACACACATTACACTGTCACTTGTTCATGCACTAATTGTTCTGTTATGCACAGTATTATTTTTGTAAAGTTTATTTGTAAGTGTCGATACGTTGAGAGAGAAGAAAGATCATTTTGAAAAAAATATCTAATAAAGAAAATTTTTAAGAGCTACTTTAAGAGTTGATATCCCATTATATTCCACAGTTGTATTTTGGTGTTCGGAATTTAAACGTGGAAAAATCACGTGCAAAGATGATGACCGCGCCCAGAGGCCTTCCTCGTCGACCACTGATGAAAACGTCAAAAAAGTTAAATAAATTGTGGTTAGTGGTAGATGTGTGACCATTCGATTTATAGCTGATAGTCTATATATTTAATTTGGTGGCGTCTAATTAATTTTATGGGACAAATTATATTTCAAAAAGGTTTCCGCACGTTGGCTCGCACCCTCGACAAAGTGAACGAAATGTGCATCAAGATTTGAATGAAAAATCTGGGCTTATTGGAAACTGATACGCATTTATTTTTATAAAAATTGGTAACTATGGACGAACCGTAGGTGCAACATTTTGACCCAAAAAAAAAACGATGCATGACATGGAAAAGGCCATCTTCACCAACAGTGAATAAATTTCCTGTTTCTGCGTCGACTGACAGTCTGTCTTCTGAAACGCTGATGGAATCATGTTCATTGATTATTTAAGTAAAGAGCAGACAATTACCGGTTCATATTATGCCTCATTGATACGGAAACAAAGCGACGAATTTAAAATAAAACGACGTTAAAAATTGAGTGTGCACGTGACATTTTATCAAGACAACGCCCCCAAAAGTTGCGCTTGCAGCCATCAAGCTGGCAGAATTTGAACTGCTGGAACATACTCTATATTCACCGGTACTTACCCCTACTGATCTCTATCTTGTGCCGTTTTAAAAGAACATGTCTTTGGCGTTAATTTCGACAACTATGAGGGGGTTAAGTCTGCGGTAAACGCTTTTTAACATTCGTGATCATGATTGTTTTTCAAATGGAATAAGGCGTCTTAAAAAAGTTACTCTAACTACACGATAGGCCTACTGTACAATACGATAGAAAAAAAACAAGGTTTTTGAAAATGGAACACTGTGCTTGTGAAACGCCATTAAACTTTCAAAGCTGTCATTTGCTTTTTTATTTCTGGCAGCAATATAAGGCTTAAATGTTTGCGGAAAAAATAATTTAACAAGAGAATATTTTCGTTCCTTGATTTTTTATAACTTTCGTTGCGGTCTAAACTAGAAACAAAGTTATGAAAGAATTAAGTTAGCATTTAGTAATGAAGCCCCATCCAGTGCCACTGTTTAAAACTGGTTCAGTGAGTTTAAACGTGGTCGTACCCACCTCAGTGACGAGAAGGACGTCCTGCGACGGCGGTGACGGCAGTGACGGAGGAAAAACGAATTGAAGCAGACAAACGAACAACATACCAACAGATACGGGCATCATTAGGTAATTGGTATGAGTCAAGTTTAAATGATTTCACAATCACCTACGGGTGAGGAAGTTTCTTCAAAATTTGAGCAACGCTCAAACACCGCTGCGTGGAATGGTATCTCCAAATGCTTTAAAGATTCAACAATGATCAATCGAATGCTGTTTTTGATATAGTAACAGGTGATGAAAGCTACGTTACGAGCTTAAAACTGAGAGGTAATCTGCGCAGTGGGTCTTTGCTTTCGAAGAGTTGCCGACGAAAGTGAAGAAAGGACGGAGTGCTGAAAAGAAGATGATTGCCCTCTTCTTTGGCAGATCGGGCCACTTTGCTACTATAATTTTAGAAAATGAAAGAACAGTACTGCGGTCTGGTATGTGAACAGCTGCTTGCCTTCTGTTTTGTAAAAAATTAGAGAACGACGCCCGTGAAGCAGAATGATCCTCCATCAAGACAATGCCCCAGCTTACTCCGCCAAACATGCGACGCCATTTTTGAGTACTGTAAATGTAGAGATAATGGGTCATCCGCCATTCACACCCGAACTTGCGTCCTAAGATTTTTATTTATTCCCTATAATTAAGGATAAACTCAGAGAAATACGTTTTATGAATGTAGAAGAGGCAGTAACGGGCTTCCAAACGGCTGTTGAAGACGTGCCAAAAGAAGGATGAGCTGAATGCTTCACACAGTGGTTTCATCGCATGAAAAAGTGTATCGATTGTCGCGAAGAATACTTCGAAAAGCAATAAAATAACTTCCATCTTTATGACTGATTTAATTTTTGAGATTCTAAGAATTATCAGTGTCACCCACGTATTGATTTAAAAGGAGATTATGAAGAAAAATAAACAATATTTTTTATTTACTCTCGTTTATTTCATAGTAATTCTGGAAACTTTTAGTTCAATGCTCCTATGCATTCAATATCCACTGGGCATGCGTGGTAGATTGTGACCCGCAACATGGGCCGTTATAGGCTGATATTGTATTTGCAGGTAGGTCGATAATATTAATATCAATACAGTGACTCGTGCGCATGTGGACTCAACCTCAGATTGGCGTCGAACGTCATTTTTGCACTAGCCGTTAGTGAGTATGGACGTGCCAAGTCTATATTTTGGTAACTAAAAAACTGACTTTCTTTATTAAGACGAAGCTGAATAGGATTGCTCGCATTTCGAACCAAATGGGAACAATCTATCCACGATATTTAACTACAGTAGTTTCTCAACACGGACGGTTACTCAACAGTGATTTACTGATTTGATGAAACTTAAATTAACCCGTCATATAGGTATACTAAATCGAACTTGCTAAGTCGAGAGACTGGTTAGCAAGCGATCGCTTCCGCAACTGCACAGTGTAGTGTCGTAACCAGTCGCCACAATGCACGACTTTCACTGCAAATAAGAACCGCTTATATTATTACAAGTTATTGCCAATATTGTTTAAACTTTATATTGTTTAAACAGTCATAAACAGTTTTGAAAAATATATGGTGTCACTTGTTACAAGTTGGACTCGGTGCTAAATACATTTCTCGATGTGAATGGATGTTGTGATTCAAGATATTAAAAATAAAGATCTGCTTCATAATTAGTCATTTAGTATGCTTGTACGATGGGTACGATTACATTAAAAAAAGTTTGTAGGTCGAAAGAACAAACTGAAAATAAGTAACTAAAAGGAATTTTTTGGACAGAGGGGAGGGTACACGCTGCAATCCAACAGCCGCTGGGCACACTCGACTGGTATCGTCACTCCTCTCTCCCAGAAGACTACCTTGAAATGTAGGTACTGAATTTCCCACTTTATCATATTCTCCAATGTACAGGTACATTTCCGTAGTGAATGAGATATGCCGGAGCTCATTCCTATCCCATCCTCTCATATCCTGTTGGCATGATCTGCAGGTGTCCATGGGTGACAATACTGTCACCACCCACTTACCCACATGAGTAAGTAGATACCCACTTACCCACTTAGGTGGAGAGTATAGTCGTATGCCACCTTCTTTCTTTAACAAAAATGTGTCGCCTACATTTTAACCCCTCTGAAAATGTTTATTATACCTCTATCGTTAGTAGTAAAATAATAATTATATTATTTTGTCATCCATTAGCGTCACTATGAAGTCTATTCACAGATCATTCTATGACCGCTTATGTTGATCATTGAATCATTATTATCATCTAACCGATTTATGTGAGCTTTGGTTAATGCATCCATTAAAAAAGGAAAAAGAATATACCTACATATTTTATTATTTACATGTTGTTCATTGAAAAGAAAAGTGTCTTAAATTGAAATTAACAGATCTTGCGAGATAAACTTTATGTCCTTTTTAGTTTTCATTTTTGGAAAATTATTAATCAATACATATTAATTTTATATATTATGAGGACGCAGGAATCCAGTGATACACAACTCTGCTCTTTAAATTCGTACAATGTAGCTTCCAATACAAATTACACAACTGGTCTGGCATGAGTATCACATACAATTATTTCTTCTTACATACAATCTTATTTCTATCTGTTCACAATGACATTTCTATTTGTTTGCTTTTTGACAGCCAATCATCAGAAAGCCATAACAAAATATAATCTAACAATTATTTTCCACAGATATTTTAATAAAACATTTAAATGGAAACTTTCCAAAAAAATGTCTTAGAATATTATCATTAGTTTTGTCTTTCGGAGCAGCAAATTTATAGTTATTAGATAAAAAAAAAATACTACTTACTACACGAGCGAGTCTCTCGCGGCAATGTTCTCTCCCGGTCCCATGCCACTAATTAGTTGGCGCCAGAATATTTGAAATATGTATATTGATTTATTTACTCATTTACGTTATAATCAAAGAGTGAAATATTTTAAATGTGTCATTTTTTTGTTTAATAAATTATGTGTCATATATGAGTGTATTTGTTTTTACACATTCGGTGATATCCTATCAGTTACATGCAACGTGCTCTATCATTAAAACCGAAGAATACCTAAGCTAAAATCCTTTTAGACAGTGTCGGATTAAGTTTATTGGGGGTCGGGCCCATTTGAGAGCATAGACTCTCTTAAGGCGAGCAATTTTATAAATCTTAGATACCTATAAGAGTTTTTAAATGGTCGGGCTTGGGGCCCCCGAGAAGCGGGGCTCGGGGCTATAGTCCCCTTTAATCTGACACTGCTATTAGATCAATTTATTCTATCATAAAAAGTCTTACAAATACCTAACAGAACTGTAAGGCTTGTTACTTGATTGTTTTCATGTAACTTTTTTGAACATGTGAACATAGGTGTAAATTGTACAACGAATAAAACAATTTATTCAATTTATTTTTAAGTATTTGTTGTATAAATGTTTTATGTTCCAAAATAATAAAAAAAATAGCGGTTTAGATACATGAATGGGACCAGTCGACGGATTCACTCCAATTTTAACTCCAATTATGTACATCCCATGTGTAGTCTTATTGTAGTTCCATCAGTACGCCGATAGATGGCGCTTTACTTTAGAAGAAGTGAAAAATATTAAGGGAATCATCACTAAAACCCACATATTATGTCATTGTGCCTTTAATGTTCCAATGTAGGACACAGGCCTATCCTAGGGGCCTCGAATCACTAGGGGGGTTCGGGTCATAATCGACCACGCGGGCCCAGTGCATTGGTAGATACACATACACTTTTTTTTAATTTCTTGAGCATGCGGATTTCCTCGTGATGTTTTCCTTACACCGCCGATCAACTAAAAAAAAGTTTAAAAAAAAATCGTATTAAAGTAGAAATTTAGTCGAGGATGTGAACTCATGATCACGAAAGTGAGTCGAGTGTAGATATCACCTAGGCTATCACCGCTCATATTATGTTATACGTTTTAATAATGGATAATTAGTACAAGCTAATGTTAACGCGCGTGTTGATGACATTAATCACGTTTTTATTTCTTATTCTCGCTTCTGCCGTCCTTTTAAGTGCAACAAGGAAAAAGATATGACAAGGACTTGAAACATCTCAGAACTAAACTTAGTAGCCCCTCTATGCACTCTATTTATTCTTGCATACTCGTATATCTGGCGCCAGTGACTCCGCATAAGATATCCTTGAAAATGTCGTTGTTACAAGCCATTTGTTTACTAAAGAAGTCATCTATATTTATCGTAAATATTCACACTCATTTTATGTATAAATCACGACCAAATATTTAAAAATCTTATAAGTATTTATTTATATGTAGTCATAATATTGCTTAAAGTGGAGTTAAGAAGAGTACACAAGAAGAGTTAGGTACTCGAAAGCATGCTATAAATATCACTATATTATCACTGTTATAAATATCATCCAGTTTTTTTTAGCATGTGAACAGTTGAAGACGACAATGATATGAAGTTTGGTCGCATACGAGAGCCGTTCGAGAAACTCTCCTTGCCTAAATTCTCCTCCAGTGTTACCTACTTCGTAACAATACAAAATGTAACCCTTTCCTCCCCGAAGCCTGAAATCATGACATATGAGTTAATTGACGTTAGGTTGATGTTAGGTTACGTATTTTTTTGTAAAATACCTATATTTTTTTGGACTTTTTATTTATAGCATATTTGTATGAAAGGTTTGGTAAAAACTCAAAAAAACATTTTTTGCAAAAAAAAGATTTCTAGAATTTTCATACCAATTGAACTCAGAATTATGAACGAATTCTATGGTTTTAGGCCTCGGAAACGGTTGGGTACTAGTGGGTATATACGTAGGTCACTATATAAGTTTGGAGACAAACAAAAATTATTCCTTTTATTTTTTGCTTGACTACAGGGAACAAAAAGAAATCACAGAGCGCTAAGTCAAGACTGTGAGGTGAATAAGCCAGTATTCGACACCAGATTCTTGAATAAACGTCCTTATTCTTAGGGAAGTGTGCGAAGACGCGTTACCGTGGTACAGCAAGATCCCTCTTGGTCTTTAGTCTCCTCTGATGAACAGGTCGAAAAACTTTTTCCAATATAACCGTTGTATACATTTTGAATTGACTGATCTACAATGTTCCAACAAAGATGTTGCGAGATGTCCGCACTGAGAAAAAAGAAATAGGTACCATTTTCTGGCTTTTCTGAGGTCTTTGCAATTATGCCATTAACGGTCCATCCTCAAACACCCACACCGATGAAACCTTTCGGATCATAGTGATAGATCCATATTTCGTCGCCAGTTACGATTTCGGAAACACGTCTAAATGCCCCATTTTCAATACGTCGCCCCATTTCTCGGTACCAATCCACACGAGCCTGTTTTTCTGTTTCGCTGAGCAAATGAAGTATCCAACGACAACAAAGTTTTCTCAGACTAAGATGTTGATGCAAAATGGTGTGAATGCTCATCGAACCAATATTGACGATCCTCTAGCACCAGCATTTCTATATTCCACACATTTTCTGCAGTCACTGCTGTTGGCGGTCGTCCACTTCTCTCTTCATCTTCACGTTGGGATCTGCCTCTATTGAATTCAGCAAATCATCTAAAAACGATTACCCGTGACTAAGCTCATTTTAAGCGTTCCAAACTTATCCTTTCAGTTAGACCAAATTTAAAATCATAAAAGATCATAGCGCGTAAATGTTCATACTTGCGGTTAGTGCTATCGAAAATGCGAGCAAAACATGTTCATTTTTTTAATTTAGAACAAATAGCCATTTGTGTTATATTTTCAAATAAATTTACTATTAAAATAGGTATAATGCAAATGTGTTCCATTTTTAATTTTCGAGTATTTCAAAATGTATATAGAGTCAGGTGACGTAGGTATGTAGAAGCAATGAGAACATTGCAGTATTTGCTGTCGATTCGAGATCCAAGCGTGCTACGCTACAACACCAATATTGGCCCATAATACTCGTACTAGCAATAAAATCGCTACAACACGGAAGACAAAGATCAATATAAATATATAGGTGGTATACGTATTATGAAATTTTATTGTTATTTCGAACGTAATGGCCTTCCTAACCCTTCTCCGCAGAACAAGAGTGCCTTGACGCACGGAAATAAGACCTTTATATCGATTCAAGTTAAATGGAAAAATGGCTAAAAAATAATCAATTCTTCGCCGTGGTCATGTTTAGGTTCAATATCGTGTCCATCACAGTAAAATGTACTACATTTCCCACTACTCTATTCCTCAATGTTCGTACGTGTTTCAGTAGTGAGTGAGATATGCCAGAGCCCATCCCATCTCATCCTATCCTACCCTATCCCTTCCAATTCCATTGAACGGAAATTATAATGGAATAAAAATAACTCCTTATTCCATTATAAGTACTCTCGACTCCCCATTCTGCCCCCCAAGGAGAATTGGGAGGTGACCGGGGCCTAAGCGGCCGGTCAGAGCAATGAGCGCTACGAATGTTTTAGACAGAACCGTACACTTGATTTATTCCTTAACATAATTTTATTTTTCGTTAGAACGGTTTCATATATTTTAAATTACTTGACATGTGTCAGGTTTTGCGTTATTTCGCTTACACGTTTTAAAGTAGTTGTAATGTAGTAATTAACTTTCCACAAAAATCTACAATTACTCATTTCGAGCGACAAAAACAATAGGTGTATGTTTACGTGGGTGAGTTCATTAAAAGATAACCTAAATAACCTCATAAGACAAACCGACTAGTCAGACTAAATTTCCCCAATTAACATGCACTGGCAAACACAAACGCGGCTTATGTCGTGACAGGAGTGAATGGGTCCCGCGGGCACATGAATGACTTCAGTCAATGGCGTCTGGAGACCGGGTAATTGAAGCCTCGTGCCCGAGTAATTATCACTAGCAACCGCTAAACATGGTATCACGGGATAGGTACTCGGCACGATATTAAGGACAAAAGTAATTTGTTTTAGTTGTAGTTTTAAAATTTATTTAATGTTTAAATTTGTTTGTGTAAAGGAAATACGTAATGTAGACGCAAAATATGATCTCAAAATCATTAAATTAATAACACCACACTCAATGACCCAATCTAGGATTCCCTGTGTCTGTTGGTCCAGGGATACATACAAGAACGAACACACCACCCAGACCCGTACAAACATGTCTATAAATAAATAAATGTCCGACCGGAAATCGAACCCAACTACCACTACCAACTGAGCTCATCAGGTCAATCATAAATATTGCTTGAAGGGATCTTACTGTGAAAGTTATGTCTTCCTCAATGTCTCTGTTCAGAATCAAAAGGTAAATTTTCTTTATGATATTCTTCACTCCTCAGTTTATATGTAACAGGTAAACCAATGAATAACCTATTGGACCAATTTTGAGAATTATTTTACTTTTATTAAGCTAAACAAAAGCAGATCAATTAAAATTAGATTTATTACAGTCAGGGCGAAGTCAGCGTAATATTTAATTACAAGTGTTTTCAAATTTAATTTATTTATCGTAAATAAAAGACTTTCACCTTTCAGTGACAGATCAGTAATGACATTGTGGTTTATTGTATGGAAAATGCAGAATAACTGTTCCGTAGTAGCGTTGAGTTAGTGTGTTTGTTTTTCTTTACCTGCATGTGGGTGGTGTCGGTTAATCCGAAGCAGGTGTATGCAGAGTAAACAAACTCAGGAATGTTACGTTGTACCAATGTATATGAGTATAAGCGGTACCTATATTAGTGTTTAGAAAAGGCTTAGCGTGAAGGCATATGAACGTTTTAACCACGTTTTAACTGTAGCCTATTAATGTGAACTGTACCCATACTCGTATAGTGTTTTATATTTATATAATAGATGGCAGACGAGCGGGCGGGCTACACGATGGTAAGTGGTCACCGTCGCCCATGGACACCCACAACACCAGGGGGCTTGCCGATCTTGTAGAATCCTGTTCACAGCTCTCTTGAAGAGCCCCATATCGTAGCGTAATGGAAAAACCTCGGCTGGCAGGTCATTCCACAACTTTCGGATTGGCGCTATAAAGATACTGTAGCCTTATATCTCTTACATAGTCTCCACTGATATTACATTATATAATAGTAAAGAAGGAAACCTTTGGTTATTTTAGATAACTTTAGTTTCTGATGCTATAGTAGGTAGGTACCTCTGGAAATTGGAAGCAGACTGCTAAATTAATAAATAAATACTTGACAAACTAATGAAGCATATTGAACTTAAGGAAACATATATTTGTTACTTATTATATTAACTTTGTTTAGTTACCTGGTGTATATACCCACCGCAGGATAGACTGGTAAGGAAACTTCACACAAACGACCGATATGACTCAAATCTACACACGTAAAATTGTCACTGTGGTCCGGTTATCATAGGAAGAGTGCTGACATTTCTGTATTTAATTCATTTATGTCATAAAATAACACAATAAAATAGAAAAAAAAAATCTTAAAGGAGTATTGAGTTGTAAAATGATTTATGTCAGCTGTCATAGGTCTTCCTATAATAACCGGACCATAGTTTCCTTCACTCACGAAAGGTGATCGAGATGCATCTGAATCAACATAACAATAACATATTTATAATAACAACAACATATTTATAATAACAATAACATATAATAACATCTGATTTTCAAGAAATGGTTATAATACCTAATAGTATTATTATTTTCACTTTTTTAAGATGTCTCTTCTCAGATGGTGTCACATATAATCTATTAGCGATCTCTGCCAGAAATTGTTAATAGCGATAAAACCGCCTTTTGTACATTTGTTGCATAACTTTTGTTGCATAACTTATATGCAATGTCTCTTGTGTCTTAATTTGTTTGGTTTATCTATCTATCTACAATCTTTAAAACAAATACATTTTAACAGTACTTTGCCCGTAAAAATGTTTCCATGTGTGTGCATTAATATGAGCATTTTCACAAAGTTCCCTTACCCGTCTGCCATGGGTGTACTGTGGGTAGTTATCGATGTCAGCGAGCGCGCCACGTCCTCTTCGCATTGTTTGCATACATTACCCACAGAGGTCGATGTTATTTAGGTCGTAACGAACAAACAACCTTTTACATTTGCAGTAATAAAATGCCACCAGGGAGACTCAAAATACTATTTCACATTAGTAAGGATAAAACATCAAAATCCCTGTAGTTACGGGTACTATTAAAGTATTAATTGCTTACAGAGTTTGTGAAATTCCTTAAAGACGGGTTGTATCTTTAAATTGTTCAGATAAATTATTCTTCCACACGGACACTTAAAACCAAAGTTGTCGT
Organism: Sesia apiformis; assembly: GCA_914767545.1. Taxonomy (NCBI): domain Eukaryota; kingdom Metazoa; phylum Arthropoda; class Insecta; order Lepidoptera; family Sesiidae; genus Sesia; species Sesia apiformis. Next base: position 9,682,088 of record OU611958.1, read on the forward strand.
TATGTTGGAAGTAGTAGTAGGTATCATGCATCAAACCGAGAAAAGGTGAAGGAAGACTGGTTGTAAGACTGACGTATTACTTGCGTAAAGGTTCTTTCTTCCCGGTGCGCACTTTCTTGTTTTTTCACATTTTTTTCTGTGACTATATGGTGGTGACTATACATAATAATCAAGCTGCTGCGTTTTCCTTATTATTCATCCTATTTTGTCTAGAATCATTTATTGATAGGTAATAACTAAAATAATAAAATATATTGTCTTGATCGCTGTAGTTGAACCTGATCAAAACCTCACCAGCAACTAACAGTACTTACCCCACCTACCAGCTAAAACTTAGCATTTCTTTCAGTAGCTTTTTAGTTCCCAATCGCTGTTGATCTTATTGAAAAGTCTCAAGTCTTTTTAATCTGTAAAGCGTTTTAACAAAAAAATACTATTTTTTGCTGGAAAAGCCAGGAAGGAAAAGGTCATATCCTCTGAGAAGTGAAGCATTAAAACTACTAACTTCGCTATGTAGAGGCTTGTTGACGGCGCACTTCCGCCATCAGTACAGCTGATCGCATATCCGGTGCGCGCTCCGCCGATGATAAACAAAGGGTCAAAGAAGCTTCCGCCCTTGGCTCCGGTTTTCTACATTTCATTTGTCGAAGAATAACACAAAGTTGTAACACAATGAGTTTTGAGTGACACTTTCCATATTGTTTTAGTAAATTACGCATTTGGTAATTTAAAACGACCGCATCGTGTTCCATTAGTAGAGCTAGTTTATTTGTTCTTAGGATTGTAGACATATTCTAAGTCTATATCTCTTAAAATATATACCTCCTTGAATGAAACTGGCAAATCCGCGAAAGAAGATAGGTAGACAGCTAGGTAGCTATTTTGGTCGATACATAGGTGTATATTGACCAAAATAGCAACCTATGTTACATAGGTATGTATTGACCAACATAGTCGCAGACCATGACGAACTGTCGCTAATATTAGTCACCATTCGACCTTCGCTGAAATCATATGAGTATCTAACAAGAATATCGAAATTTAATATTGACCGCAACATCGGACACTGCTCTTTTAGAGAAATGAGATCAAGCCAACAGCTCCAGAAATAATTATGTATCGAAGACTAATTGTCGCATTAGAATCAATAGAGAGCATTCTCGAGAAAGCCTTTGACACCGCCGCGCTATTGTTGGCCTGACCTCATCCCACGGTTTAGTCGATAATCGTTCCCAAGTCCGTCAGGTCATCAGTCAGCGAGGAGATGAAAGCTGCCCGGCGAAGAATGGGAATTAAAGACACCGCTCGCGTGACAAATGAACCTGTCTGCATTGTTGTATCAGCTTTGTATTAGTAAAATTATTATTGTGGAGTGCAGTCGAGAGCACAGTAAAGACACAGTATAAGCATGAGAATTTACTGTGTAAAGATACGAAAGTATATTTGATTATTGTCATGTACAAAAGAGCACCTATACCGATAGCCCTTACTTTTACTATTCTTGCTTTTATTTTATAATTCTTGAAGTTAATGAGCACCTACATATTATTTATACTTACCCATTTGTTTTAGTTTCTTGGAACTCATTCCAATTTTAGGGGATTATCCCGTTTGAACTATCGAAAAATAAATCTATTGTGTTGTGAGACAGCTATACAGACCAGTTCTGAATCTGTAAAAATAAAAAAGGACTATATAAAACAGTCCGGTATATCGCAATAGGTAACTTACTTACGCAAAACGCATGTAACAAAGAGTATTACAACCACACCGCAAGAAAAATACTAAAATCAAATCCCTGCATGCAATTATTTCTCGATGCGCAAACGTAAATTAACATACTCAATGTGGAGAAATATATTTATATTCTTTATATTTCAAACATTATTAAATGACAAACGTTATTCTATGTAGGTATCCGTTAATCACATAGCATATTTATAGATAGATAGCTTACTTTTAACTTAATAACTTTATCTTTGTATTCGTCTATATTTTATTTAACATTCTAAGCGCACTACATCGGTTATACCTATAATTGCGAAAAGACAAGTTGTTTCCATCACGATAGCTTTGAGATTTCGCTTCGACAGCGTTACTTTATAGTCGATGTAATAGGAGTAACTCCTAATACGGCACTAAAAGACGTCTGGCCATGTTAGGGGAGCAATATTAGCCAGCTCTCGCTCAGTTACCCACGATCGGTTACCAGGAATTGAGATTATTATTTGATCTGCGATGCATAATCAGCACACGATTGAGGATATCATTTCCTTTATAAAGTTTGTTTTAATTCCCTTTCACTGAAAAAAAAACCTCCATTCTTTGCACTGACTACGGCTCGTGCACTAGTTATTTCAGTTGAAGTTTCTTATTCTCTAGTCTCCATCAACCTCATTCGATCGTCGTCGAATTGTTCAAGGTGCAAGGAATCTAGTCGCTTGATAAATATATAAGATAGAGAGTTCAAATTAATTACTTAATAATTTAATTAGTTAAAGTCGAGATCGACTATGTAGTGTAATTGGTAGTACAGTACCAAAGGTTCCGGGTTCGATTGCTCGTGGAACACTTTATATTTTTAATTTAAGATTTTTTTTTATTCTGGTGTGGGTTGCTTGTCTTCGTATTTGCGCATGCCAATCGGTAATACAGAGGTAATACACAGATATTCAAAGATATTTGACCATATTTTTTCGAAGAAATTCGAAAATCTATTTAAATATTTAGTTTTTTTAAATAGTAAAGCAGTTTTTAACAAACCGAAGCAATTCTTAATCTACAAAATTGAAAAACTGAATATTTATATAATGATGAGAGAATATAAGATGACAAGAATGACAAAATGAATAATTATATAGTAGGTAGATATATGTGCATGGTACATGTTGCCTATATGTGCCATATATTTGAACCTGTAGGCAGCTTATATGCTGCCTATAGGTTCCCAAGAATAATAATAACAGACCACAGAGATTATACATTGCGGGTTCGATTTTTATACTTCAGAAGGTAATTCGCGATGTTTTCCTCGACCCGGGGGAGGTCGGAGAGCACCCGAGAATTAAAATAAATGAAGCAATCTGCAATCATTGAAATCTATCATTTCATTAAATCTTAGTTATTGATATATTCGAGCTCTATATCGTCCGAAAACCCTCATAATAACAAAAAAAAAGGTGGTATGCGGCAACGGGGCCAACAAGTCGATACAGACAAGTTGAACAAGTTGTCTAAGTTGATGTACAATGACTTTTGTATGCACTTAAAATAACTTTTATTTATACGAAGAATGAACGTAGTGTGGAAATTACTTGTAGCTATAATAAATAAGTAGACAGTGTATTTCCACATGTTTGCGCAAGTGTAAAAATCACACAATAATTGTTATCTGGATAGACATAGGTTTGCGTAATGCATGTTTCACTCGTTTCACAATATTGTGAATGATCATAGATTCGTAGATTATTATTTAACGTAGATAGATGTATTTATCTGCACAATTCAAAGGTATTCAAATCTATTCTATTCAAAGGTGGAACGGCATAGTGTCTGTAGGTATATGTTGCGTGTGGCGAAAAGGCTGGACATTGTTCAATATTGAACAGGATTTGCTTCGGTTTTAACTGAATCAATTTCAGCGTTCTGTGGAGTAATCATATCGTTCAAGCATATACGAGTAGCAAGAAGGTGACATACGAGTAGACATTCCATCTGGTAGTAAGTGGATAATGTCGCTCTTAGAAATATCGGATACATATTTATTTATTTAAACGGGTCTTAACGCGAATGTTTACCTTATTTATTTTACTCAACGTTTCGGTTAAGATCCGTTGAATTGGATAAATGTGTGTGAAAAACGCGAAAATCTCAAATGTTATATCGGATAGGTACATGTCAACATAAGTCCAAAATGACAAACGTTGACATATCTCCGAATGGACGTCTCCGAAGGAAGTACACTTCAACCGTGATTCACATGGGGCTCCACTGAAAACCAGGACCTTCTGCTGCGGCATAGATGCTGAGTAGAGCTGCTTTTTGACACCACACTGCAGCGTTCATACTTTAATTTTACTGCAGTTATATGTACTTATATTTCATATTCTAAATAGTGTGTAAATGTTTTAATGCTGTACTTGTGTGTATGTTAAATAAAGTGGTATTCAATCATTCAAGTATCTAAATACAATGTTTCATTAGCTATAATAATATATTTTAATTCAGTTACCTAATTATGAAGTTTAAGATAATGACTAAAAACTTAACTAACAAGAGTTGACGCAAAACTTAAAAAGCTATAACTTGACTAACAAAAATCTTAGAGCCGCGTAGCCGTTCTACATTTTTATTTCGATGGTGTGGTATGTCCTTATAGATGCAATGTAGTAAGCGGTAAGTGAGCGGTAAGCCAATCAAACATTGTACCTACATATTGGTAAAAAAAGATTACGATCCATTTAAACCTATCCTTTAAATCATTCAAGATGTTCACTTTCGATCAATCATTTATAAGCTATTCGGTTATATTATATCTCAATATTTCTATACTCAAAAAGTAAATGAATTAATTATGAATGAAGTTAATTGACCTACGAAATTAATCTATTCGAGACCCTCTTTGTAATACAGATATTTTTGGTTTACAAGGATAGGTCACAGGGATAAAAGGCGCCAAGATAGCCTTCGGAGGCTTAGACCACCAGGGTAATGTACCAGAGTCATAGTGTAATTTGTTTTAGGTGATTATTCGAACACGTCAGTAAGAGGGAGGGAGTAAGAGGGACATTAGGTGTGGGGGATTATGGACATTGGACAGTTCCCCTGACTTCAAGAATCTAGAATCTAGGCTAATAACCCATAGGAGTGCCCTCCTATTTAGTTTTGAAGGAGGACAATAATAATTCTAATCAGAATCAGAATATTTATCTAATACGAATGAATTATAAACTTTTTAAATAATAAAAATCGAAATAGGAATTTACATATTTTTGTATAGAAAGAAGACGACAGACGAGCATACAGTTCATCTGGTGGTAACAACAACGATGAATACTTTCACCCATGGACAAATGCCAACTTCAGTCCAGAATAACAAATAATGCCACGTCCTCGAATGCGCAGCCTACCGTTAGAGATTTAGGAATGGATTAGGAGAAATGAAAATAGCGAAAATGGGGTGGGTGATGAAAATGGGCGCTGGCATATCTCACTCATTACCTAAACACGTACGTACATTGAGGGAAAAGAATAAAGTCGAAAATGCAGTATATATTACAATAATCTTCTGTAAGAGATCTTTCTGTAACTTGGGCAATCGACTGCACCCAGTGGCTGTGCGATTGCAGCGTGCACCCTCCCCCTCATAACTTTTGAGTAATAAAAAACTATTTGTCTTATTGGAGGAAATCACAATTTTAAAGATGCTTCGGTGGGACATGGCCAAGAGACGTTGGGAACCACTGGTCTAGACTGTTCAGGAACTGTTAAATTACACTACGACATGTAGATAATAGGTGTAGACACTGGAAATAAACTGTACGAGGAAAAACTGATATCTAAGTACTCATGTTCGTTAATCATACTACATATCTAACAATCTAGACACGCCTAGAGAATTCTACATGTGTCCTAGAATAGGTAAGTAACATGAAACTAAACATGGCAAGCAGTCGCCGATAACTAAACTCGTTCTTTTCTGTGTCATGGAGAGCAAACTCATTTCATAATTAAATCTATAAATATTGAGTACTTACTTTAACTGTGAGTAATAACAATGATAATAATACAATGGTATTTAAAACTCAAGTCATTCAGATAAAATATCGTTATATTCGACACATCTGCTTTGTTTCATTTTAAACCCTAATAAGTATACTCGTATATACTTATTTTCCCCTTCTTTCCCCTTATATTAAATATTTTAAGTAAGTATTAATAATTAACTTATTTTTCCTTCGCAAAGCGGAACTGCTAAATATACTAGTATTGTGACAATGTTTTATGACTTTTATAGTAACAATAAGTTGAAATATAACAACGTAGAAATGTATTACATAATATATTTCATTATCAGTAGAGAACTCGATGGGACGGAGAGTAAAATGGGGTGAAAGATTTCTCTTACTCCATTATACTCCTCTTTCGATGGGTTTAGATCAGCCTGTATATTTCCGCTGCTGAATATAGGCCTGTCCGAAGCCTTGCCGTCACACACATTCTTTGGCTCTTCTCATCCAGCGACCACCGGTGAACTCCTTCAAGTCGTCGATCCACTTAGCCGGAGGTCGTCTCACGCTTTGTTTCCCCGTTAATCCATGATCGCCATGGACTCGTCTACCCCAATGGCTGTCGATGTTGCAGATATGGTATTTATGTTCGAAAGAATTTAATTAATTTCAGAAAGTTAGGTGACAGTCATCATTATAATACGAGGTTAATTAAATCCAACAGGTTCATTCATGTTTTAGGTCCAACAATATACAACCATCTACCTAAAAATGTAGGCGACGACGCTTCAAGCCTGCCAGTGTTTAAACTGAGGCCGAGGCGACGGCTTGTCGAACAGGCCTTTTTTACCGTCGACGAATTGATCAATTTGAGCAAATGACGTGACTTGTATGTAAAGATTAACTTTAACTTTAATTTGACACTTTTGTAGATCAACTTATTATAAATTTTAATATGTGTATGAATATAATTTTAATTTAAATATATAAAAAAATACCAGTACCATAAGAATAATAAAATTAATATTTGTGCTATAAACGAGTATGAGTATGACCTGCCCATTGCCGTTTCTCTTTGTTGCGGATCACATCAAGCAAATAAACTGCAAGCAATAACACTCTCCATGGGAAATAGGTGGGATAGGAAATAGCCAATAGGCTCTCGTAAATCACAGTTACTTCAGAAACAGGTATACGAGTACATTTCGTTGTATTCTTTTGTGAGAAAGTGATAACTCGGCCAGTCGGACACACCCGGCGTCTATGGAATTTTACATAGCATGCGGAGGACGCATATAAATTAAATTAAAGAGATATAAAATACTCAGAATCAGAATTACTAAATTGTAGAGATAACGCACCTATAAGTATTTATAAAAATGATCAACCTGATAAACAAAATAATAATAAAGGTTTTTTTTTAGGTACATTAAACGTGTTGATAACCGCACTTAAAGTTATTTTACGGTGTTTTATGTTTAAAAAGCCTGTTAACAACCGGCCTTGTCCTAAGTGCAGAAATAGCCGGACCTTGCGGATTTCTCGACACCATTCAAACTGCGTGACTGGTGACTTCACAACGCAACTATGCCAACCATTTATCTGGGTATTTGCATTTAGGTAAACATTGATGCATTAACTAATGAATGTCGTTTCCCCACATCAGGATTCCAATGACAACTAATGTAGACTTGCAAACATTTAATAGTTTCTTTCATTCAATATATCGATAGTGCTCACAAAGTATTTGTGGAGTCAAAATCAAAGATACGTTTTAAATCTTTGGTCACAACACAACTCACTTTTTGGGACTTTATAAAATTTTTCAATAGGAGAGTAATAAAAATTGAAAAATATGAAACAGCTAGCTGTTCACTGGCGTGGTGTTAATTACATCTTGCTCAGATTGAGTATCTTCCCAAGAGAACTATTTAATTTATCAGGGTAAAAACGGTCTCGTCCGACCTATTAACAATTTATTAACTACATTAATAAAGCGACATAAATTGGTCGCTGTTTACTATAAAATGACGCATATCTTCGCAGCACATATAAAATAAGTACTATAATTTCTCTATACTATATAAAGCAAATAAAAATATGTATATATAGTATTTCTATAAGTATAAGGGAATATAAGTAATTATAGAAAATAATAGATATGTTCTAAGAAATGCTGCAAAGAGGTGACTCGTTTTATAGTAAACAATTTACAAAGTTTATCTTTATAAAGTACATACCTAGATCACTATCTAAATAGTGAAAAGTCCTTAATGGTATCTTTAATGATGGTAGTTGATTCAACTACGACTATAAGAACATTGCGCATCATTTTTCTGTATAATCAATTTATCAGTTACATATCTTATATCGTCTTGTTGACTTCGAGTAGGTCCTTCGATACTACAACAGTTATATTTAAATGTATTTACTTATCATTACATTGGAGGTATTAATATATTTTTAGAATATTTTACACATAGGGAAAACACTGTTCAAGAACTCAGCAACAAATCTTATTTTTTATCTGTATAGGTTGTGGATGTTTAATTTAGTTTTGGCTGCAAAAAAACGATATTATAAGTAGTTACAGAAAATGTTTAAAACATTCTCAAACGTGTATTCGATGTCCTCATGCCTGTCCGTTTAATAAATAAATTGGCGCCATTAGGGACACCAGATTAATAAATATTCATTAGATTGTCACCGAAACAGGGAATTTTCGTATTGCATTTTTGGAAACATTCCTATATTATTGCAATATCAGATACTTACGTTCAACACTAAGAAAACCAATAAAACATTTACCAATGAAAGTACATAGTATGAACAGCAAACTACCATTCGTACCGAGTACCGAGGCATATTTTTACTTGTGAAAGTTAAGCTAGTTTAATCACGAAGAAAATCAATAGAAAGTTCACTTGCTTGTCTACTCTCTTACGCAAGAAATCGAATTTCTTGCCTTATCTGAAATTTCCTATACGAAAATAACTACTTTCCTACTTCCTAAAAACCTTAGCTTCAAATAAAATTTCCACTTCATTGAAAATGACAGACAAAAAGTACTCGTAATTTTCTGTTACATCTAAATAAAGGTTCGTAAAAATCCGATATTTTTTTTTATAGATAAGTGGGCGGACGAGTAAGCGATCGCACGTGATGGTAAGTGTTACCGCCGCCCATGGACACCTGCAACACCAAAATATCAAAATAAATATATTTATAATAAATATCAAAATATCCGATATTTGATGTATACCTATCCGATATATACGGGATGTAAATAAGACGCGAATTTCATTCTGTGAGTGGTTTTAATGTGTCAAAATTGTTAAATGATACTTTAAGTTTGAGTTTCATTAATAGACTTATTTATTATAAAGCAAAACTAAAAATAAGAGTACACTTAGAGTAACAAAATATTACAGATTTTGAGATTAATAATCAGTCTACATAATCAACATTCAACTAAATTATAATCTTTAGTGTTGGATCATTGGCAGTGGCAGTGGTTATCATTTATATTTACGTCAGTATAATCAATTTAAAACATCAGCGTCAGGTCTCAGGCTCAGGTCTATAAGAGGTGTAAGATATATGGAACACCTTATGGCTTATGGTATGGATATAAGGTTTGATCTTCAATAAAACGCTAACCGTGTACGTAATATGGTGAATTCCCAAAACTTCTATATAAATACTACTTGGGTTAAAGTAATTAAAATTGTAGTTTTTTGTCAAGTGTTGCCAGCGTAAGCGTGGGATCTGTCAAAATGCTAGTTTTGACGATAAATATCAATTGATATATGTATTATATGTATACATTTGATTAAAGAATTTCGATCACATAAATACAACTTATATGTCTTCAGTATTTCCCCACGATGTTTTTCTTCATCATTAATTTCTTAAGTCGATGATAATAAAATCCGTTGTCTAGTTAAATAGGTTTTCGGAATCTAAAAATACTAGATCTAGACAGCGCATCCGAGAAGTGTGCCAACGTTTGTCATTCTTGACTGATTTTGCCACACATCGCGGATGTCCATGAGCAGTAATATCCACCAGGAGAACTGTCTGCCACCTTCTTTCTATAAAAACATAAACTGTAAAGGTGAAATGAGTTGAGAAGACATCAGCCTAAGGAAGTTGAATTGTTATGATTTTAGTTTAACAATTCTGAAAACTGAAATGTATCAAAATCTGTATGTAACGAACTGACCCAGCGAAATTGGTACAATGTTGGTTGTTAATACTTACTTTGTAGATAGGTACAGGTAGATAGGGATGGCTAGATAGATATAGGTATATAGGTGAACAAAATTTTTGTTTTTTGATCAATCTGTAAAAACCACTTGCTTTCAAGAGCGCACTCAAAAGCGTAACACGTGTCGTCCTAAATTTAGCACACGTTTTCCGCTTGATCCCACTCGTAAACCCAATACTTTGAACCTATTAGCGAGTTATTTACATTTATAAATAGACATTTAAATTGCTTCATCTAAGCTATTTGTCGATGATTATTAAACAAATATATTTTAGTAATAATTAGAGACAGGCCGAATATTCGTTTTATATTCTGTAGGTATACGGCATATTCGGCAAGATTGCCATATATTCGTATTTGGCCGAATAGTCGATTAAAATTCCGAATATTTGGCAAGTTAATGGGGCTTTACATTAGGTCTCATAAAACACAATTGAACAAATAAAACTAGATTTTTTAAATCAGTAATGTTTAATCGTTTATTTCAATGAGCAGTCTCTAATTTCTCTAAGTTCTCTAATGAATAATGTTTAATTCTGCAATAATCAATCTAAATCAGGAATTATGTACTACTATATTAGCAGTCTTTGTTTACAATTATGATTGGATCAGAAGATTTAGTTTGGCGACATTCCAACTATATTTTCGCGTAAACAACTGCCTACAAACTTGCAGTAGGACCTGATACAGCGCACCAAATTTTGCCGAATGTTCGGCCGAATATTAATAATAAAGTTGTATACTATACATATAACCGTCAACATCTGATGCTGGAGCCTAAGGTGGATAAGGGAACTCATTTAAATTTGACAGTAGAACTATCAGTGTTTGAACAAATTTTTTGGCTATGTTCAGTTCGATGGACAGTTTAGTAGAAAGGGGAGGGCGATGCTGTATGTTGCAGCAGACAGGGCGTGTCGGACTGGCAGAGTTTTCTCACTCTCACAGAAGACTGCTCCTCACAGAAAGTTATCAAAACTAAAGTCCCTTCCTTTCTCATCTCATGCCATCCCGTCCCGTTTTCCTCATCCGGTGGATTGAGGAACGCGAGATGGACGGAGTGATATGAGATATCCCATTCCCCTTCCATCCCAATTATCTTTCCTAATCCTTATTCTTAATTCTGAAAAGCAGACAGCGCATCTGCGGCCATGTCAACTTTTGTCATTTTCTTTAACGAACGAAAGCTCTTGTTAACGAAATTTCCTAAGCGTAACGAAATATATTGTTTCTTATTCGATAAACCTTCGACAGGGGCACGACTACGGTAATAGGTTGTATTCGTACTAAACTATTGCAGATTGTCAAGAACACTGCTGACTGGTTTATATTTTTATTTTAAACTTTCCAAAGGTGGGTATTTATAGTTTTTAAACCCATCGGGAGTATTATCAAAAAAAAAAAAAAATTTGTCTTTTTGATAATGAATAATTAAAAAACAACGAAACACTATTTTATACTCATTTCACTGAACATTTTTTTAGGTGATTATTTTTTATTTATTTGCTTCTTCTGTTCTGTTCTGCTGTAGCTGCTTCTGTATTCGCTTATATTTTGTGCTCCAACCATGGGTTGACCGGTAAAACATGCCACACGGCTGTAAGTCCGCTTTTGTACCTTTACGTGCAATAAACTAATTATATGTATATAAATAATTATATATGTATATTTGCTATTTGCATTATCACTTATCAGTCGGTATCATAGCGTCCACAGCTGTAGATTATCAGTTCATCGTAAAATGTTATATCAAACACTTAACGATACGGTAACAATATACATATTTACTTTTCCAAGAGTCCTTGAATACGAGTGAATCTATGCGATGACATATTTTGCGTATCCTTTGAGTAATGTGCCGCTTAAGATGTTTTTTTCTTATAACTCTCTTTTTTTTAAAAGTTTTGTATCTTATAAAAAATATTGTAGATCAACAAATAAAAGAAGGAATTATTCTAATGTATTAGAAATATAATATCTACCTTAGTTACCAACTGCCCAATATTATTAGTTTTAAAAACATTTTTCCTTAAAATATTTTTGGCGCCCAACTTGGGCACAATCGTACCTACTCGAATATGAGCCTTATCCTTGTTCGAGTTCGAGTTCGAAATTGTTCCGAAAACACCTTACTTTAGCTCAATAAGTATGTCTGATTTCAATAAGTAAACTAGTTAAAGGGGGGACAGGTTTAATTCATGAAACGTCTTCTCAGTAAGAAAAGTGACGCACATGCACGAGTAGGATAAACAATAATTACGGAATTTTACAAAGATCTGATAAACTTGTAATTTTGTCCTTCAATGTCACGAAGAATAGGTAGGTAGAGCATCAACAGAGATGACTCACTTTCGAAGTTGAGAATACGTCTAAGGGTACCGATTGCGTAACAAGTGATGTATTATTTCCACAAAAAACAGATTGATATAAGATATGAGTAAACTATTTTTCTAGGTAATAACATAACCTTGGTAATTAATTACGACCTATAAATGTTATGATTATGTTCTTGTTTAAGCAAATAACTGAATCAGATCGAGTATACGGGGGCGTCTAAGTATTACGCAAGCAGACTTACCATAATCCGTCCATCGTATTGTAGCCACCGGTTAAAGTTTAAGCAAAAGAAAACTATCAAAGGTTAAAGGTCAATTGTCTGACAAATTGACAAATGGAGAGGAGAGGAGACAAAAAATCTTATATTAGGTAGAAAATAAAATAATAAAAAAAATAAACTAAATTTAATATAATGATAATACAGTAATAATTTAATAAAATGAGATTACTTATAATAGAAATATTATAGGTAATCTCATTATTACAAAACAATTTGAAGTTTGTTTTAATTTTCATATGCTATAAAATACATAAAGAAGCTTCTTCATTATCTTTATGGAGGGGTGATCTGAAATTTTCTTATTATTAAATTTTCTGATTTTTAATGGGGGTTGGTTTTAACCAACGAACGTCTTAACCAACGAATTAACCAACATAAAACTTGAACGCCCCGTAAGTACATACTTACTTAGTACGTATGTATGTATATGTTATAAAGAGTAGGCATAGAGTAAAGAGAGTATTGTATATAGAGTATGACTTAATATTTTCTATATGCAATCAAAGTATTAATAACCGTAATATACTGACAATGATATACTGTGAAACTGATATGCTTTCGCAACTTCATTCGCAACCTTGAATATCTCGGGAAAATTCTCCCGAACCTTTAAAAGAGGCTCTAATCTTTAAATGAAAATGAAAACCTATGAAAATTGCCGTTAGACCTACCAATAACGTTTTGAAAAACACAATCATGTTGTTCGTTATATGCCAAACCATTTTATTCTGGCGCCCGAGCACCTTGATAACACTTTATACTGTCGCCATGGCGGCTTTTGATAACAATTTATACGTCATCGATCAAAAAAAGAAATATTATCAGTGGATTATTTTCATAAGCTTCATTTTTATTAGAAAAATATTGGAATGGAAATAATCAAATGTAATGTATGAACTGATGGTACAGAGGAGTCCTCATATGGAGAAGCAGTTGGTGATACGATCTGACCAGGTGGACTGGTGATCTAGCGAAGAGCGCTGGTAACTACCAGATAGATGAAAAGAGCAAATGAACGTTTGCTCTGGGCTTTGGGAGTTACTCATATCTAGTAGTGGAGCGCCACATGCTGATAAGATGATAGAATTGCTAGAACTATTGATGATAGAATTTCTGCTTTTCAAAAATATTAATTTTGTAGCTTCTGGAAGTAACCCTCATACATCATATGTTATCATATCAGTTTGATAAAACGGTATTATAACCTGATAAGGAGAGTATATAGGTACTTTCAGTACATTGTTTTTCTAGATAGTCACTGATAAAATATATAGTGCCTGTCAACACATCACGGCGTGTAGTCCGGGACACAATATTTTTTTGTTCCAATTAAAAGTCAACATTTGCCAGAACTATCTTCTTCCTTATGTTGCAAATGATATTAATTAAAAAATATATTTTCGTAATTTCTGTAGTAATTATTATTTGCACCAATGAGCATCTGATTATGAACACCCGCCCTAAAACAAATTCAAAAATGTTTTCTTCATTTACCCTTACTTCGTTACTAGTTACAATTACAAACAATAAAAAAATGAAAAATGTGTCATACTTTCGTTTTTAATGTGGTACTCTGTGAGGACTGCTTCAGGTTGTGGTGTTTTTACAATATGATAGATAATAGTGTTCTTTTCTGGACCCTAAATAGGAGCAAACGTAACGGAGTATAAATTAATTTAATAGTGGGGTGTGAATTACTGAAAAAAATATTCCAAGAGTAGGAGTAGTGCCTGGGTGGACACTGGTATTGCTACTAAACAATCCATGCTTAGCAGCAATACCACCCTTTTATTCAGCTTCCTATTAATACTCTGCCAATTAGTCATGTATACAGTGTAGACATAATTATTTTAAGTTTGAGCCGTAGAAGAAAATTTGCGAAGAAAGCAAAAATACAACAGTAGTGCCATTACATACAACGCCATTACCTACTCACGATTCGTAGTGAAGCGAGTGTTCTAATTATGACTGGTTAGAGAAATTCTATGTGATTGTGTATACGAAACCGTGACGTGACTTATTCGTTTCAATGCATGTATGTTACTCACTGTTACGTTTTTACTATGTCAGAGAATGGCATAGGTTGCATATGAACTGCCACTTGGAGTTATTTCAAAATACATTTTTCTTTTACTTCGCTGGCGGATAAAAGATAGACCTTTAGGTTCCCATCAAGTTGAAAAACATATGGTTATAGGCTATTGTAATATACCTAAATAACTCATGATTACTTACTATTGGTAATTACTTACTATTGGTACGGAAATTACGGAATTACGAACGGAATTACTATTGGTAAGTTTGGATAGATGAGTTCTGGAATGGATGCCAAGTACCGGGAAGCGCAGTGTGGGAGGCCCTCCGGCGACGTGGACCCACCACTTGAAGAAGTTCGCCTGTGGTGGTTGGATGAGGAGAGCCGAGGATCGTGTGTAATGTCGAGCCTTGCAAGAGACCTATATCCTGCAGTGGAGAGACATAGGCTGACGGTATCGTATAGTAACATGTTTTTTAACATTACATTTTACATTTTGGTCCACTTACTGAAGTCAAAAATAACTGCCGATTATTACTTTTCAAATGTTGCACAATTCACATTACTTTTTACATGTTGATCACCTTACTGATGCCAAAAAGTAAACTAATGATTATTCTTATTATAACAATGTTGCACAATTCGCATATAAACGGAGTGAGTCGGCAGCGGAAGCGAAGCATGAATGGATGACTGTTTAATTGCCTCAATTGGTAACGTATGTAATTTGCGTTGTTACAATAAAACAACATGTGTGGAGTCTATATACTAGAAATGAAGTAGAATAAATGCTAGAAATTCAATTTACTAGAAATGAACAATAAGTTATATAGAAAAACTATTCTAAATATTGGTAGAATCAATTCTACTCTCGATATAAAATGCCTATTTTCAGCTATTACGTTATTTCAGTGACACGTTGTACATTTTTTAATTTGATATAGATACCATAGATCTGGCCATTGAAACGAGCTATAAAAAAGCATATAGACTAAATAATCTTAGGCTATTAACAATCATATAGGTAGTCGGGACACAAATAATTTATAAATCTACGCAACTCGCACATACACAAGAGAAAAGCGAAAGCACCGATGTATTTTTAGCACACTAAAAATTAATCTGAAAGTTAAAAAGATTACAATGTAAATCTTTCAATGTTTTCGAATGTTTTGATGCCAAGCTATAAAACCGAATATTAAACATTAAAATTGAAAGAAAATGAATATCAAAACATAACACCCTTTATAAATACAGTGACTGGTGGCTGAGAGACTAACAGCTATCAATAATAATCTCAAGATATACAAGTCACTGTCTGAGATTACTCTGTCATTTCGCAGATGTAACACATCACCAAGTATCTCTATGGCAATCCTGAAGAGGTTCTCAGAATTGTTTGTCTCTAAAATTGATCATGCAATATATTTCGTATCTTGGGAAAGCCCTTCATTCAAAAGAACAATCTGGCACCTCGTCGAAAATTCCTAGAGTATATAGTGGCTAGGTATTGCATACGAACAAATTAATATTTACTTACAGTATTATTCATGATAGTGATAATAATAAAGAACGTCCAAGTTGACTCTGCTCACAATAACCATAACTACTTATCAACCGCGCACATTGAGCCTAGGATCTAGATTACCATATTCATTGAGCATGAGTCAGACAGGCCTCAGTCATTGAGAGCATGTTGCAACGGATACCTATGCATAGGCATAGATAGGATCAGACGTCGAGGTATTTGATGCAAATCGTCGTTGTTTCATTAACGTAATGTCGCACGTCCGCCGCGACTCGTGTTGACTCCGCGTGCCTCAACACAATATTGTAAATAATATATTATTATTATATACTACACATAATTAAAATACAACGAGCATTATACCTAGAGTACTTAATACGTAAACCTAGTACGTATTTACGGCCGTCCTTATTGAGTCAATTAGCTCTGTAAAGAGTTCACTTATTGTTTATGTAGCAAAACAGTTGCCTATTACATATGGCTATTACCTATTACATATAGATGCTAAGAGCCTCCTAAGAGAGCTTAGATTTTGTTCAACCCTTGTATTCAATCTTATAAATCTTATAAATCCTTGTTTAATAAGTGGTGAGTTGCTTTGGTCTATAATGATATTAATAAGGCAATAACTTCGTATTTTATATATTATATTAGTACATAATATCTAGCTGTACAAGCAGCTTGAGCTGTTGCGTCAATATCGGTTTTTGAGTACCATGACAGTTTGAATTGATTAACATTCTGAACTGATATGACTCCTTTACATTACACTTTACTTTACATAATCTGTTACATTGATCAACGACTTTATTTGTCTGGAAGTGGTAGTTAACCTTTGATGTCGCATGAATTCTTTGAAGCCTTTAGCGCGTGTTCGCGCCCTCTGAGGTTATCATCTAGTATAAAAAAAACTGAGCCTAATTGTGGTGAATTGTAGGGTTCTGTAATAGTACTTTGAATGTCTCAAGGTGGTCTCCACGACTGCATTTATTTTGTAGAACCGCTAATGTAATGTATTTTTTAAGTTCGTGAGACATTATAGTAACTCGTCTCTGAACTCTCTTCCTTCCTTCGATGTGGTATGCGTATTCCAGGATCGGTCGTATCTATGTAGCTATTGTACAGCTTCACGAAAAAGGTTGCATCTGTAATACAGGTGATCGCCTTTTTATGAGATGAATCACAAAATTAGTTCTATCTTTATATAATATATACATCATCATATATATATATATATATATATACACCTCAAATTCGCAAAGTACAGCCTCTATGAGAGTGCCGCATGTGTGATAGAAGACGCTAGCTTTCGTCGAGTCAATGGGAAGGTACGGCAACCAATTTTCATTTTCTCTATCCAATTACATACCTGTTAACTAAACTAGTGTACCAAAAAACTCTGATCGAAAGAATGACGTTATGGAAATTGGAACTGATGAGTCGAAACAAATTGAAACAGATTTCGTAAGCTCGTATTTTCGAACATACCGGGTAATGCAGCGACCCAACTTAAAGACAATTACAATTTACTGTGGTATCACATCGCCATATCATCGTACCATATCATAAACTGCTGACTTGCCACAACACACGCATCTGTGCGATATGCTATTAAACTGCTGACTTGCCACGACACACGCATCTGTGCGATGTGCTATTAAACTGCTGACTTGCCACGACACACGCATCTTTGCGATGTGCTATTAAACTGCTGACTTGCCACGACACACGCATCTGTGCGATATGCTATTAAACTGCTGACTTGCCACGACACACGCATCTGTGCGATGTGCTATTAAACTGCTGACTTGCCACGACACACGCATCTTTGCGATGTGCTATTAAACTGCTGACTTGCCACGACACACGCATCTGTGCGATGTGCTATTAAACTACTGACTTGCCACGACACACGCCTCTGTGCGATGTGCTATTAAAATTTAATGTAATGTAAGATTGAAATAATAAATAATATAATACAATTTTATTAAACTCATAAAGCATCATAAATCTATCGAAAAAGATTATATGTATATTTAAGAACTAAATCCAAATGTTACAATACATTGAATTGTCTGAATTTTAACAGGACGAACGTGCTTAGTAGGTTGTTAGCGTCTAAATTACACATTAAATTGTTTACTCTTTAGGGCACTAATTTTAGGCGATTTGACAGTAATTTATTTACTTGTGAAAAAGGTCATTCCTCTGTCCAAACAAAGCGGGTCTGAGTCACACGGTGGCAGCGTAAATATTTTTATTTCGACCGAGTACTGTGGCTCTTTGTTTTGCAAATGACTCGCCAAGTATGCTCTCGCAATGTTTATACTGACCAAATATCATGAGATGATCCACATGTTTCTGTTTGGATGCCAAGAGAATTCGGGGCCACGAAAGCTAATGAATTTCTTAAGAAAATTAAACGCATCAAAATGCAGCATCAGCCATGTCTTCAAACAAAGCATACCTACCATTTCCTACTACATAATATGTAAGGCGACTACCTATTTTATTGTAATACCACTAATACTACAATCTCGAGCGAAATTATACTTTTTAATGATACCTTTGACGTTGTTGCGGACAGCCCACAATAAGTGAAATCAAGTGCGAAAACCATATGTGATATGTGTAGCCATTTAGTAATTGTCTAATTGTGAAGAGTAGAAATATTGTATAACGTGTATAGCGATAAGAGTATGTACGGTGTATAGAATAAGAATGTTATATAATATGTGTAGGATAAGATAATTGTGTATATAGTAACGTAAGATGTAGTAAATAAAGAGAATTTGATACAAGTTGCTCAATAAAGAGAGATGCGAGGGAGGTGTTATAACTGAGGGCCTACGTACATGAGAGATTAGAGATAGCACGCTACACTAACATGAGAGGCCTACACGACCTAAAACCCTATACAAATAGTTACTGAGTAAATAAATGCAGAAAGTTAAATATTGATAGAAAACAAATCCCATGCGGGCGCTTCTCACGTGGGAGAAGCGACGCCGAGTACAACATCTGGCGCATGGCGTTTTCTCGGAATTAGGTCGTGTAGAAACCAACGCGCTAGAGCGAGAGGTACGCATGGGCGCTTCCCACGTGGGGGAGCAAGACAAGACGAGAGTACCGTTACGGCGACTCCGGAAACGGCTCGCCTTAACAATGGGGACTGCGCGAGGTAGCGTGCTATTGGACAAAAGGGCGGAAACCCTCGGTTGCAAACATCCCTTGTTGAGCAGCTTGTATTGAGAATATAAATGGGGCCAATCTGGCCAAAATACACAGTCGTCAAGCAGCAGCCCTACGAGTTTCACTTCGACCACCCGGCACCTCAAGAAAACCCTCCGACTAGCAGACCTCAAGAGAACCCCGCATACATGAAGAGCGAGCGGCATACAATCATTCAAGTTGGGCACTCAGATGCCTCGTCTGTCGTCACCCGCCGCCGCGAACACTAGCGCGTCTTTCGCTCGTATACGACCGGTCGGCCCGCCGAGCCATTATTAGTGCGCCGGTCGTCAACAAGCTGGTCCTTCGAGTAGCCGGATCTGTGCAGCTACATTGCACCATCAGCACCACAACGTTCCGGCCATGAAGACGCGCAGTAATTCGCGAAGCGAGTCGGGCTACGATACCGCGTTACCGCCCGCACAGCCGTCGCCCGCCGCGACGGCCCGCGTTACCGCCGTCGCCTCCGACGCCGCGAGGGGCACCGTCACCGCTGACGTGTCGCCACGACACGCGATCGCCACTTCCACGAGGGAAGCCGTGAGAGAGCCGGCTCTCCGCCATGCCGCCGCTACCGCCCCGCCGCAGGGGGCGGCGCTGGATGAGCGTTCCCAGCGAGTGCCCGGCATGCACACGTTCGCCGAGCCGCCGCGTTCGCCGTCGAGGACGTCGGGCAGCACCGTGCAGCCCGCGTTGCCCGCCCGCGAGCGAGAGCCATACGCGTCGTCGCGAGTACCATCCCCGGAGGGGTACAGACACATCAGGGGGGGGGGACATGCCGCTACAGCTAGCGTACCGGGGGGAGGACGCGTCAACGAGTCGTCGCGCCTCATCGCCTACATACAGTGCATCAAGGCGCACTGTACGATCACGGCGCTCCACAGCTAGCCTAGCGGCGCAGAGGAAAGCCGCCGAAGTAGCCGCAGAAGCCCGCCTAGCCGCAATACAGAAGAAGGAATTAGAAATAGAGGCTAGGCTGGTGCGGAATCAATTGGAATTGGACTTGGCTAATATAGAAGCGGAGGAATCGGACCGAGGCAGCGCTGTTGATACACACTCACGCATCAGCAGCTGGATCCAGAATGCGACGGACCCGGTCAATCCACGGGGGGAGCGCGGGGACCTCGACAACGTGTGTCTGAGGGAGAACTGGCCTGCAACTCCAGCACCATGGGAAGATCGGGAGAAGCGGATCGACAGGGAGCCACACCGACGCCGCGGAGACGACTGTCAACAAGAACCCAGCGGGGACAGAGGCGCGGCCACAGAGGGGCCACGATGGGCGAATGAACGAGACAACATTCGTCGCGCCAGATCGCCTACGCCGGAACGAGAGCGGGGCACGAGGCAGCTCGTAGAGGCGCTGGACAGAGTCACGAGGATGCGTCCACCGCCACGCCAAGCCATGGAGCTGCCACCATTCTCCGGAGCAGCAACAGAGTGGCTGCCATTCAAAGCGGCGTTAAGAGATTCGTCGCAGCTATGTCGACTCACGCCAGCGGAAAACTTAGCGCGCCTGCGCGCAAGCCTGAGGGGAGAAGCGCGCGAAGCGGTAGCGGCGCTGCTATACACGGCCTCAGATCCAGAGCTCATCGTCCAAGCCCTGGAACGATGCTTCGGGAGGCCGGAAACCATAGTCTACAAAGCGCTGGAAGACTTGAAGAAGCTGCCGCGGCTGAACTCAGCAGCGGACCTGAACAAATTCGCGGTTCGGGTCCAAAACATAGTTAGCGTGTTGGCCACAGTGGACAAAAGGGGCTATCTACAAAACCCCATGCTCGCCCAAGAAGTGGTAGAAAAGCTCAGCCCGCACCTAATGAGCAGGTGGTGCGACTACGCCTACGAACACGGGGAAGGCGGCGAAGCAGAGATCGTCACCTTATCGCGGTTCCTATCACGTGAAGCGGATCGGGCGGCCCTATACACCCGCCCGGCCCAGCTACCCATCACGACGAGCGCGCCCAGAAGGTACGAGGCGCGCGCAGCTCCCGCAAGCGCCGCACCACGCCGTGTGACGTACAAAGCGGCGTACCACACAGCCGACGCAGCCGTCACATGTCTTTGCTGCGGAGAGGGGCACCACACCACCAGCTGCAAGAAGCTGAAGGAGATGGCGATGGACTCGCGATGGGAGTGGGCGAAGAAGAGCAACGTCTGCTTCAAGTGCATCGGCGAGCGGCACCGACGAACATCGTGCCGCGCCAGAGCATGCGGCGTCAACGGGTGTCGCCGCCCCCACCACCCACTACTTCACAGCGAGCGAGCAGGCCCAGCCCCACCGGCCGTGGAACGGGGAGAGGATACAGAGCCGGCGGAAGCAGTGCTGTCAACGCACAGCGACGCAGCAAGCGACGTCCTATTAAAGGTGTGTCCGGTGACAGTGAGCGGACCGCGGGGCAAGGTGCACACGTACGCGCTACTAGACGAGGGCTCCACGGTGACGCTGATGGATGAAGCCCTGGCCCAGGAAGTCGGATTGGACGGACCGACACAAGCCCTAAAAATAAGAGGAGTGGGCACAAGCCTAGAACAGGCTACAAGTAAGCGCGTCACATGTACCATACGCGGTCCCGGCGAGAGAAGCCTGCAAATAACCGCCCGGACACTTAGCGGCCTCAAGCTGAGAGGCCAACGGATACCCAGCGTGCGCCGATACGACCACCTGAAAGACCTGCCGTTGTCTTCACGTCGAGAAGCTACGCCGCGCATATTGATGGGCGCGGACAACTGGGCAGCGATCGTAACACGTGAGTTACGGGTCGGCGGACACAGCGAGCCCGCAGCATCGAGGACGCGCCTGGGATGGGTATTACACGGCACGATGCCACGCCGTGTAATACGAGAGAACGAAGACACAGTGCTGCACGTGACAGCCACACAAAGTAGGGACCGTGTGGAGGATCTTGTGCGTGAGCACTTCCGCATAGACGCGCTGGGCGTGTCGCGAGCGGAGAAGGTGAGCGCCGAGGACAAGCGCGCAGAACGCATCTTCGCGAAAACAGCACGGCGAGTAAACGGCCAATACGAGGTGGGCCTACCGTGGCGGGAAGACAGCGTCGCCATGCCCCCGAACTACGGCGACGCGCTGAAAAGGCTAAACGCCATCGAGAGGAAGATGCGGCGAGATCCAGACTTCGAGCGCAGGTACATGGCAGAGATCGACAACCTGTTAGCAAAAGGTTACGCCGAGAGGTGCGACGGGTCCGAATCCGACAGCCCGTTGCAGTGGTACCTGCCGCACTTCGCCACGAGGAACGTGAACAAGCCGGAGAAGATAAGGCTCGTATTCGACGCGGCGGCCACATCGTGCGGAACGAGCCTCAACGACCGCCTACTAGAGGGCCCGGATCTACTCAAGTCACTTCCGGGCATACTGTGGCGTTTCCGAGAGCGGCGCGTAGCGGTCACCGCAGACATTGAGGAAATGTTCCTCCGAATAAAGGTACGGAGAGAGGATCAGCCGGCCCAAATGTTCCTGTGGCGAGACAACAAGGGCGCACCGGCCAAATACAAGATGACGTCGTTGATATTCGGGGCGTCGAGTTCGCCGTTCCTGGCGCACAGCGTGCGCAACATCAACGCACGCGAACACGAGGCAGAGTTCCCGGAAGCGGCGGGCGCTATCACGGACAGTCATTACATGGATGACTACGTAGACAGCTTCGAAACAGAGCAAGAGGCCGTCAAAACGGCCAACGACGTCATCACGGTCCACGCCAAAGCAGGGTTCCACATCAGAGGGTGGAACTCCAACAGCGCGCACGTACTGGCGCATATCCCGGAAGCTCACCGCGGCGCGAGAACAAGGACACTCGGTCCAACAATGGTGGACCGCACACTGGGCCTCCTGTGGGACGCGCAGGAGGACACGCTGGGCTTCAACACGGCCATACACCGAGTACCAGCCGACGTGCGAGAAGGCCGCAGAGCGCCCACGAAGAGAGAGATGCTCAGCGCGGTCATGTCGTTATACGACCCGCTGGGGTTGCTGAGTCACTTCACGATAAAGGCGAAGATACTGCTGCAGCAACTATGGCGCCTGAAACTCGGCTGGGACGAGGCCATACCCGCGGAAGACGCCAGGAGCTTCAGCACGTGGCTGGAGGCGCTGACAGAGACGGCGAGCCTGCGCATCCCACGCGCCTACTTCACCTCGACGCCGGACCGACTCGAGCTACATGTGTTTTGCGACGCCAGCAGAGAGGCGTACGCAGCGGCGGCATACTGGCGCGCCACAACAAGGGACGGCGTGCGAGTCGCGCTAGCCGCCGCCAAAGCAAAGGTGGCGCCGCTGAAGTCGCTGACGGTGCCGCGACTGGAACTACAGGCGGCAACGATCGCAGTCCGGCTCGCCAAGACCGTATGCGGCGAGCATAGGTTCCATGCCATCGACTCGGTTACATACTGGACCGACGCAACTACGGTGCTGCAATGGATACGGACAAACGCGAAGAAGTATACGCCGTACGTCGCACACCGTCTCGGCGAAATCGAAGAGGAGTCAAACCTACAACAATGGCGGTGGGTTCCGACGGCAGAGAATGTGGCGGACGACGCAACCAGGGCGTCGTATAACCACGTTCCCGTCGCAACGGAACGTTGGTTCACCGGGCCGGCCTTCCTGCAATTGGAGGAAAGCGAGTGGCCGCGAGAAGACGAAGAGGCCTACCCACCACCACCCGAAGCAGTGTTCCACGTGGAAGACGTCGAGAGAAGCCACGACCACTTACCCGACGTGACCAGGTTCTCCAACTTCCGGCGATTAATGCGAAGCACCGCATATGTGCTATTTTTTACAGATAAGCTGAGGAAGAGGGGAACGCAGCTAGAGGCCAGACACATAGAGCGAGCCACGGCGCTGTGGGTCAACAGGGCACAGGCAGACAGCTTCGGGGCAGAGGTGGAAGCCCTGCGGCGAGGCGACTCCATCAAGAGGACGAGTCGCCTATTCACCATAGACCCCTACCTGGTAGGGGACGTGCTGCGCGTCAGAGGGCGGATCGAGGCGGCCGACGTCCCGACGGACACGAAGTCGCCGATCATCTTGGACGGGCGACATCCATTCACCCGTCTACTAGTCGCCGACGCGCATCGCCAAGCGGGCCACGCGAACAACGAGCGCGTGGTCAACGATCTGCGGCAACGGTACTGTATATTGGGGCTGCGGCCTACAGTGAGGGCCGCCGCACGCAGCTGCCAGTGGTGTCGCGTTAGACGAGCGACGCCGCGCACCCCAGCGCCGGGCGACTTGCCGCCCGCGCGGGTCACCGTGCATCAACGTCCGTTCACGCACTGTGGCGTGGACTACTTCGGCCCGATGACCGTGACGATCGGGAGGCGCCGCGAGAAGAGATGGGGCGCGCTATTCACCTGCATGGCGACGCGCGCCGTGCACCTGGAGTTGGTCGCTAGTCTGACATTAGACTCGGCGATCATGGCGATACGACGGATGGCAGCGCGCCGCGGTTGGCCGGGTACCATGTACTCGGACAATGGCACTAATTTCCGCGGCGCCGACAGCGAGCTACGTGCGGCTTACAACGAGTGGGAGCCGCACCTACAAGACTACGCAACCGAGCGGGGAGTGCGGTGGATCTTCATACCACCAGGCGCGCCGCACATGGGTGGCGCTTGGGAACGCCTGGTACGCAGCGTGAAGGTCGCACTCCACGCTACACTGAACGAGAAGGCGCCTAAAGAGGAGGCGCTACAGACATTGCTGACGGAGGCCGAGCACTCAGTCAACGCCCGGCCTCTGACCCACGTTGCTGTTGGGCCCGACGACGCGGAAACACTGACCCCGAACCACTTCCTGTTGGGGTCATCATCGGGCCTACCTCTCACCGGCCCATGCACAGAAGCGGACAGATCCACATGGCGAAGGACCCAGGCTCTCGCCGACCACTTCTGGCGGCGCTGGGTCGCGGAGTATCTGCCCACATTGGTGCCACGAGGACGAGCAGCGGACGACGTGCGACCGCTGCAGCAAGGGGACCTCGTGGTGATCGTCGACGCACAATTGCCGCGCAACGTGTGGCCGCGCGGCATAGTGGAGAGAGTCTTCCCTGGGCGAGACGGGAAGGTGCGGACGGCGGTGGTGCGGACCAGTGGCGGATCATTCCTGAGGCCGGTGACGAGGCTGGCTGTCCTCCCTGTGGAGCGAGAGGCTACGACGAGTCTTCGCCGGGGGGAGAATGTTGCGGACAGCCCACAATAAGTGAAATCAAGTGCGAAAACCATATGTGATATGTGTAGCCATTTAGTAATTGTCTAATTGTGAAGAGTAGAAATATTGTATAACGTGTATAGCGATAAGAGTATGTACGGTGTATAGAATAAGAATGTTATATAATATGTGTAGGATAAGATAATTGTGTATATAGTAACGTAAGATGTAGTAAATAAAGAGAATTTGATACAAGTTGCTCAATAAAGAGAGATGCGAGGGAGGTGTTATAACTGAGGGCCTACGTACATGAGAGATTAGAGATAGCACGCTACACTAACATGAGAGGCCTACACGACCTAAAACCCTATACAAATAGTTACTGAGTAAATAAATGCAGAAAGTTAAATATTGATAGAAAACAAATCCCATGCGGGCGCTTCTCACGTGGGAGAAGCGACGCCGAGTACAACATCTGGCGCATGGCGTTTTCTCGGAATTAGGTCGTGTAGAAACCAACGCGCTAGAGCGAGAGGTACGCATGGGCGCTTCCCACGTGGGGGAGCAAGACAAGACGAGAGTACCGTTACGGCGACTCCGGAAACGGCTCGCCTTAACAATGGGGACTGCGCGAGGTAGCGTGCTATTGGACAAAAGGGCGGAAACCCTCGGTTGCAAACATCCCTTGTTGAGCAGCTTGTATTGAGAATATAAATGGGGCCAATCTGGCCAAAATACACAGTCGTCAAGCAGCAGCCCTACGAGTTTCACTTCGACCACCCGGCACCTCAAGAAAACCCTCCGACTAGCAGACCTCAAGAGAACCCCGCATACATGAAGAGCGAGCGGCATACAATCATTCAAGTTGGGCACTCAGATGCCTCGTCTGTCGTCACCCGCCGCCGCGAACACTAGCGCGTCTTTCGCTCGTATACGACCGGTCGGCCCGCCGAGCCATTATTAGTGCGCCGGTCGTCAACAGACGTATTACAGAAAACAACAGATTCCCGCATAAATCAACGTTTCATTGTTAAACAAATGCAACTGGACGAGCCTGATGTCACAGTCAAAGGAGGAGCTCCTTTGAATACTAAACAGGTGCAAAATATAAAGAGGAAAACGCTCAGAGCCCTCATTAGTGAGTTCGTGCAAAACTTATTACTGCACTCGTTAATGCGAATTTTGTGAGACAAAAATAATTCCACTAAGTAGTGACACAAATAAACGTGTGTATACAATGAAATATATTTCTACATTGTGTTATAATTATATTTTTTATGAATAAGTAAATACAGACAGATGGGTTTCGACCGTGTGGAGTCGGCCGGTTGTAGAATGACACCACCCCGTCTCTTCCCATGGGCAACGTAAAAGGTCATGAAGGGACTTGTCGCGACCACAAACCCTGAGAAATTAGACCACCTCTAAAAGAGTGGACTCGCCACGTTCGCCCAGCGTGCCGTATAAGGCCATACAACTCTCATGCACAGGACAAGGCACAAGAGGAAGCCGGTGTCCAGCAATGGACGATAAAAGGGCTGGCTATAGTTACAGTTAAGTAAATTCAGACAGATAGTGGGTGAATAAAGAATCTGTCCACGAATACAGCTGATTTTGAAACAGTTTAAAACAGACGAAAATGAAGAAATGACTGCTCGAATGATTAATTGCCGAAATTTGTGGTAAAGACCGCACGAGTGAACCGTAGAAAATATCTAAGATACGAACAAATTCGCGCAGCTCCTGTTAGGTATCTACATTAAGTGGTGATGGTGAACATCACATGACTCGATGGTTCACTTTTTTCGGAAATAAAAGTCGTAGGGAGAAAGTTTTACTGACTTCCACATTTCGAAATTATTGGCCACACAGAAGACATATGGCATCAAAACTCGTAAACAGTATCGGGACAGAGGGCGAACGTTGATATTTGTGGACATGAGACCACTTGGGGATGACGCACAAGTGTTTACCACCAGGGAGTGCATAAATAAAGCAATACAAGGCAGGGTTATCGTGGCGCTGTTACTCAGCGGTCAATGTACCAAACGACATTACGCACATTGGCAATAGTTCTTCACAATTTCTTTCTATTGTGCCTAGGAGTCTTATCGGTCTAAAGATACAGAACAAACTATTCTGAGTTATCGATAAGTTTTTGTATAAACTTACCAGGTTTTTGTGTTCTGTAGAAACCGTTTTTAAATCGGCGAAGGTTGAGATAATATAGCAATAACTGGTTATTATTTCTTCGAGCAAGAAATTTTTAAAAAAATGTTATAATAATAATTAGGTCGGTATAGTTATTTCATCTCACGAAGGCGGGTTGCGCTTAGTAGTGATCATGCTCGTACATGTAAGTACATTGTTTTAGTGTGCACCGCGGCGTGACGTCTTTGAGAACCCAACTGAGCGTTCTCAAATTTACCCACACTAAAACAATATACATGTACGAGCACAACCACTATTAAGCGTAACCCATCTCAGTGAGATGAAAGAACTATACTTAAAATGAGTGGGACATAGCATAGTGCCTAGAACGGGTGACTAGCGTAACCGTAAGCGTATGCCGAGGAGGAAGAAAGGAATTAAGAAAAATATGCGTTACAAGACGTCTACACTTAATAAATGTATTTCTATGCATAGCGAAGTAATTGAATCCTACCTAACTCAGGGAAACGTACATAACATCAAGCTAGGTAGAGAACATTTCAAACTATTGCATTCACTATAATTCTACATACCTAGGTATTCGTATGTCTAGACATACCTACTTGTTCACGTATGTTATGACGACGAATAGATGATGGCGTTTCTTTAGGAAACTACACAAAGTATTTGCAAAGGAAACTGAACGATTGGCCAAGAAATCTAACGCGTAGCGTGGGTACAATGTGTCACAAACTAATCTAAATAAATGTAACTAAATGTTACATTAAATGTTAATCTAAATGTAACTAAAAATCTAAATATTAAGAGAATATTTAGATTTCTATGGTTACAAACCTACTGAGCGCTGGTGTTTGAGACTTGAAATAAATTGCTTTCATTTACACATTTAAGGTCACTGCAAGCCTCTACTTATTCAATGAAAAGATTGCCGGTACTTCCCTCGCTAACTCGCTCTTCAAATAAGGTCTGACGTCAAGTTTAATGTAAATTGCTGTGCTGCTGATCACAAGACACTTATTTTCAGTTTTGATTATCCTGCTCATAAGCAAAAGAGAAGATCAATACTTATTTTGTATCTTTAGTGTATAATGTAACGATACAAAAAATAAATACGTTTTTTTATTTTTATTGACTAATCAATTAGCCAACAGCTTTGTCCCACTGTAGCGCAAAGGCTTCTTATTTATTTATTTTTATTTTATTTATTCTTAAGCTAGTTTCCGTGACATTATATTATGATATTGTATCAAGAACACTTAAGCAGTTATGAACTTATTTAGCAGTTTCTTTATTGTACCTTTGCTTGGATGATAAATGTTGCTTGGATTACGGTTCTATTGACCCGACTGATATAGCATTCCTATAACTGATAAATGACAAAGAATTGATAACAGTTTTAAACAGCACATTTACAAGAGAAATAAAGGCTTTGTCTTCATTGGGGTCGTCGTACATTCTTTCTGCAATATTTACATTGTAATCATCGGGTATGAATTGATAATATATGGCATAATTTATACATATGTTAATCAGATTATGAAATGGGAGTTCATAGACGTCACGCTTGTTCTAAATACATGAAAAAATAAAGATGACATCAATTTCTGGTATGACTACAGCGATATAACCAACAATGTGTTATAATAAGTTATAACTTAAACGCGTATTGGGTAATCAGTTTTACGACATAGTATGACTACAAGCAGGTTCTGATGTAATTTACGAGGTGACCACGTAAATGAATAAAAGTACCTACCGTTTCAATTTAAAAAAACTTGAAGAAATTTCAGTATCTTATATGTACCAAAAAAAAAAAATGACTTCAGAAAAATCACCAAATCGGGTATAGTTGAAATGTTATATAATTATAATTCTCTTATGTAACATAATTATAATATTATTATAATTTTTATATGTAATTATAATCCTGAAATATATTTAAGATTTATTTTTTGTATCTTCCGATCTTTTCTACAAATCCATTTCTAAATCTTCAAATCTGGTTCTAAATCTGGTTTATCTTCCTAATCTTCAATATCCAGGTGCGCTCCAAACCTTAGGCATTCTGAACTGATATGAACATGTACCGCGTATGTCCTTGTCGGACATTATCCATTTACCACCAGGTGCAGGTGTGGATGCAGGTCGCTGCCGATAGGTCTAAATGGCGGACAATGGGGGAGGTCTATGTCCAGCAGTGGACGTCCAAGGGCTGAGATGATGATGATGATGATGAAGTGGATATTCGTCTGACACCATCTTTCTATCTATTTATCTATCTATTATTTCTATCTTTCACCATCTTTAAGGATCTGACTAGTACGAATCTGATTAGAATGTGGAAGTTGATAGTTCTGAGATTACTTGTCATCCGTAGTAACTAATTACTCTAATTAGGTATAAACGACAAGTAATGACTAATGAGTAATCCCGAGTCACAGTTTTATGATTATTTTATCTTCACTGCGCCCGAATGTCGTTATTTCCTTTGATATTTGTGTTCACGAAACTATGAAAATCTCGAAATTATGTAAATCAGTGAACGTACAAAACGTCCACCGATGTAATCCCAGTTCTGTCATATTCATTTTTTAAATCATATATAACTGAAACCGAAAAATCATGGGAAATTAAGAAATTTAACTTCGTTTTAATTTATTTTCAATCGTACTACTTATCGATTATGTTTGTACTCTTATACAGACATTACAAACGTTTTACAGCAACAACGCGACTGGTCTCTTGATGGATTTATGAAAGCATTTTTGAAATGGATAGATGATTCAACGGATTTGAACACCAGCAAAATGGCAATAATTTCTATTTGAGATTGTAAATGTATGCCGAGAGTCGGCAACATAAATATAGGTACATGTGTAGGCACTTAGGTAATTCTAGCAGTTCGTTTGCTCATGCTAAATGTGTTTCGAATCGATTGGCCGCATTTTAGCACGCACCACTCAATTTGAAACCGCTACTATTTAGCTTAGATGAGTAAACATCGCCATAACTGTTATGTTATGACTTAGAAAATTTCTTGCGTAGTTTATTTGATGGGTGCACGACAGTTGCAAACCGCAGGCTTATGAAAAGCGATTCCAGATGAACGTTGCGATATTGCAAGGATATATTTTTGTATATTGGATATTGTATATTGGAGAGTTGTGTAACGGTTTAGATTGCGGAGTCGGTGCTCGTTCTAGTGCTAAAATATTTGAGCGTGAAACCGTTAGCCGGCGCCACGGCGGTTCACGAGCACAATCCCTGCTCCGCTTGACTCTTTAGATGGCTCGTCGGCATCTTTGTGCATTGACCCCTACATGGTAAGAAACACCAGCGAACTTCCTACTCACTTTAAAGAGATAATTTATGCGGTTCGCTTTGCAAATAGTGCTATGTCTGCCATCGTAGATGTACCTCCTCGTTGAGAGTTGCACCACAAAGTTGTTCAATCACATCAATTGACTATATTGCAGTAACGTCATCGCCTTAAATTACATCCATTGAACAATGTTTTTAATTGAGACAACTCTTCTTTGCCTCTTTCTTTATTTTCAGTAAACATTCTTATCATTGAGTTCAATTAAATAAAATTCATACCGATACAAATGTGTACAAATATAAAAAGTATAAAGATCCGTTGTTGCTGTAGGAAAATATATATCTTTTTAATTTTCTTTTTAATTTTTATAAAAATAAAAATAACCGAATTAAAATAACTGTATAAGATTATTACGTATTACAATAATTAAAGCATAAACAAAATCTCTTTTCCAGAAAGACTTGTAGTCACTGTCGTCAGTCTCCAGTTACATTAAAATATCTACGATTATCTTATGAATATGAAAGATATTATATATTAGTAAATTTTCTAATACTGAAAGCGAATATTTGCTGCGTGAGAAGTGCTTATCTACTTAGGTATATTGAGTAGGTATGCCATAAGTGCAATTGGCAAGGATGCGCCGGCCGATGTTACAGTCATGTTGTACTTTGGTATAAGTGATACGCGATTGAAGAAATTATTTTCTATATTCCCTATTTATCCTTACCTATAGCAGAACTGACCACGTTCCTGTTCGATTTTATCCTTACAAACCATAAATAGGCAACTATTTCCACAGATGTTGTCCGATGACAGGAACTAGTGAGATGCACTACGACATAATTAATATACAAAATGTTTGGTAACTACGTACTTTTATAGGCATGTTTCGAATAGCAAACAAACACTATACAAATGCGAATAATTGACTCACTATTCGCGAATATAAATAGTACCTCTGCTACTACGCAGGCAGTTATATAATTAGTAAGTAATTTTTAGTCCAATTTAAAGTTAGAAAGTAGTTTTTTAATTCAGTAGTAAGCTTTTTTTAGCTTAATTTAACATTAGGTACGTAACTGATATTCGCATAAACGTTGATACTTAAAGTATTTTTTCTTTTAATTATAAATCATATTTATTAGCTACTATTCACGTTGGGCCTTTACTATTCGATTTGTATTCGAGTATTCGTTAGAAAATAGCAAATACGAATAGTTAAAAATTGGCGAATATGCACTAGAACCAATACGAATGTTCGGAAGATTCCTGGTGCGTGCATGAGCCCAGCTTCTCCTCATTGTCCTCCGGTGGTCCTCTCATCACTTATGGCGTAGGTGCGGGACTCTCGGCCACATTCCTGCGCGATCGTCCTCGCCATAAACGAGCGGCTGTCGCCACAAGTGCCATCATCGCACTGGGAATGCTGCGGTTGCACGTTTCGCACACCACTCACGGTAATGTGAGCTTTTTGACAGGCTATTGGCTAATTCACCGTGACATGAGTATATGTAATTATAACTGCAAATAAAAAACCGACTAATCTGATGTTCTCTCCTAGATACCAAAAAGCCCAGAGTCTAGAGCTGGAAGCCAAAAATGGGTTAACTTACATTTTTAAAATGAATCCCATTATCTCCAATGGTTGGTTACCTCAGAACCTGCATACAAACAGCTACACATTTATATTATTTAATACAAACAGAAATAAGTCTGCAGTTACAATGGTAATGTCATGAAATTTAAGTCTGCTTTATGTTGTAATCGTTTAGATGTCCCACGTTAAGGTTTGACTATAAATATCTATTATAAGCGTAAAGATGACTATAAAATATTATTTACACAGCTTACTCATGTCATGGTAAGTATTTGTCAGTGATTGTGTCGTATTCGCGAGCAGGCCGTTCCGGCAGGCAGTACCGTTACTGCCGTCACCGTGGAATGGGACCATCCGCTCTATCGGTACACCACTGCAACTCCAATATCTCTCTATCAATTCGCACATACATCACAAATATCTAGTAGTAACTGTAAAATCGATCAGTGCCCCGACTGTATAGATTGTTTTGTTTTCAAGCGTTACCATGTATATTGTTAGCGTCTACTGTTTTTCCTGTATAAGGTTTTTAAGTATCTTAATACGAACATTAGGGACTAAGCATGTTTCGAATTGCAATAAAACACTATTCGCCGATACAAATATGAATAATTTGCTTCACTATTCGCGAATACGGATACCTAGTAACTTGCACAAGTACTTGTATAATTAGTTCAAGTACCTATGTACCTAACCAATTAAACTTTTAGTTCGATTTAAAGTTAGTAAGTCGGTTAGTCAGTGTTTACTTAGTTCTATTTAAAGTTAGATATGTATCTGACTTTCAAATAGACATTAAATTTTAAAGATTTTTTTTCTATTTATAAAAAAATAGTTTTACCTACTCCTCACGTAGAGTATTTACTATTCGATTAATATTTGAGTTATCAATTAGTATTTGAGTAGTCGTTTAGAAAATGACGAATACAAGTACGAAAGCTTGAAAATAGACGAGTACTCGCCAAAACGAATATGAATACAAATATTCGGAACATCCCTATTAGGGACGTTGAGTGATTATATACAGGAAAAACACCGACGCAAATGCGATAGTAACGATTGTAAACTACAAAAAAAACTTAATACTACTTTTGCCTCTGCTCTCTAATAACTCTACTAAAGCAATTAAACTAAACTACGAAGTCAACGTATATTACTGAGATATTTTGTTAATATACGATTTGAGCAATAGATGTAAGTGAAGTCGTAGGATTGAAGTTAGTACCTATATAAATAAAATGACATTTGCCAACCACTTTAATTCGCTACACATAACGACGATATATTATTAGGTGATATTGTTGATTTATGAGTTGCAAAGGTTGTTATAAAGTTGTTACAAGTCGACTATATGCAACGTGCGGCTCTGCTTGTTAGCTATTTTTCTCAATAAGACATGTGCGTGATATATTATGCGACAAAACGCAAAACGGAATGGATTCTGAGTGGTGACGGCATCCATTCTACGCCAAATGGCAAGAAAAGATTAGTAGGACTTACAAAAAAATTTTTAAATATTTGTCTTTTTCCGTATGTGCCACCGCAGTTTAAACATATCATCAAAGTAAACTAGTAACTATAGTGTGTTCAGTGTTCTACTCTCTTCTTGCCTTCTTCAGAAGGTGTTCTACTCTCTTCTTGCCTTCTTCAGAAGGTGTTCTACTCTCTTCTTGCCTTGTTCAGAAGGTGTTCTACTCTCTTCTTGCCGTCTTCAGAAGGTATTCTACTCTCTTCTTGCCTTCTTCAAAATGTGTTCTACTCTCTTCTTGCCTTCTTCAGAAGGTTTTCTCCTACTTTAAAATGAAATTTATCAACCCGCACTTTGTTTGCTAGCTTATACTATCTTTCTAGTCTTTCTCGTAAAAAAAAACTTTTCTTTTCTTCTTTTTTATAGAAAAAAGGCGGCAGACAAGCATAGAGTCCACCTGGCGGTAAGTGAATACTGTCGTCCATAGACATCCGCGATACATGCCAACAAACATCAGTCCAGAATGACCAACATTGGCGCGCTCCCGTATGCGCTGCCTACCTTTGCAGATTAAGAAAGGGCTTGGGAGAAAGGGTTAGGAAAATGGGGAGGGATAGAATAGGATGGGATGGAAATGGGCTCTGGCGTATCTCACTCACACCGCAACTCATGCGTACATTGGGGAAATACGATAAAGTAGGAAATGCAGTACATGTCAAGGTAGTCTTTTGTGAGAGAGGGGTAACGTGGCCAGTCGAGTGCGGCTAGCGGCTGTGTATTCCCACGCGACGTCTACTATCTCCCTACAAATTTGAAAGCTTATAAAAAATGAAAATGTATGTCACGTTGCCTAGTTGTACCTACTATTCACTTGTGTCTTAAGGAGAAATTTCCCTTGAATTAGATTATTTGTCATTTAGAATTTGAGTATCTTAATTTTACCCGTGTTGTGTTCTTTCTTTACAATGTAAAAATAAAATAAGTCTAGAATAGTGACTACAATAGTGACAGCGAGAATAGTGAATCTCACATGCGTTAGCAAATTTTTTTTTTATAGACAAGAGGGCGGACGAGCAAGCGGTCCCACGTGATGGGACCGAAGATTAAATGGAAGTATAAGAAACATCTGTACCTACCTACATATAAAATTAGTACTCGGTGACAGAAATAAGAAAGCGTTGAATTAATTATAAAGATTTAACTTGTGTGATTCTGATTTGAGAAGAAATAATCCACATTTAAGTATTTGAAAAAATGTAATAAGAGACAATAGACACGCGTTCAAATTTTTTCTCATGACATATGCGAAATGTTGATGTCATCAGCGAATAGAGTCAACGGCCCTCACCGCTATAGCATAATTTTAATCTCCCATTCTATCATGTTTTGGATTTTATAATACTCTAGTTTGACTGTAGGTAACCTTCGAGCGTTCTAAATGCTCGAAACTATAGACTAATGGAAGATAAAGAAATCGTTAAATTCATTCACACTAGCTAAGTATTTTTAAGTACATATTGCATTAGCTCTCAAACAATAATAATTGTGTGTGTCCAATCCAAGCAAACAAGGATGCAGATTTCGACTTTTAATTTTCGAGCTATTCACATTTTTTCACGGTCACATTTCTACAATTTCATGCAACAAACCTCTTTATAATAAAACATTTCTAACTCACGTTATATTTTAGACAGAAATGTTTAGTGAAAAGGTACCACTAGTGGTCCTTATGCCTAATTTATTATTGACAAAATGATGTATTGATATTTGTACTTAAATATTTCATATAATATTGTTGTGCCTCGTGGTGCCCGGTCGGGTATACCCGACCGAGATGGGATGTTGCTATTCTATAGAATTATTCTCTTCGCTACTATTCTCTTCCCGCGGGTGTGGTAAAACGCGACTAAAGGATAACAAAGCCGCTATCACAAGCGCAGAGGAACTACACCACCTCCAAAAAGTGGAATTGTGAGAAATATATTCATAATAAATCACTCCTATGCAACTTCCAAGGGACCATGTTTGTTTTAGATGAAACATTCAATTTTCATTTAGAAAACTTTCAGACTTTTTAGAATCTTTTCTCTTAATAATCTTAATCTAATCAGTCGTTTTCTTTACGTTGCGTGGTCAGACTTCTATTCTAGTTTTCAAATCTGCCCACAACTTCAAGACCGCCGATCTGAACTCTTTTTGTTTGGACACCCACAATTAGAGGTTGATAAAGGAAATGTTTAGACTTTGTTGGGCATCCAACTAACTTGTATAAATAGTCAAGAAGAAACCATGTTACTAAATCATAAATATGTTTAGTGTCACCTTATAGCGACTTGTAGCTAATTAATATTTTATTTGAAGTAGTGTAAGTCACGCAAAGTAAAACAATAGCCGATGATGGGCGACAAGCGACAATAGACGAATCGTGCGCACGAGCACGTTGCTCACATAGACTATTAATAATTATATTATTTTATTTATATTATATATTTACATACGAGTATATTGGACACATCACGTATCCAGTGTTAAAATGAATAATGAAGGCCAGTTTTTGAAGAGGTTTTTAAAAATCTTTACACGATTATGTTGAGTGACAAGCAAGAGACACGATAAAGTATCGACGGACATATTATATCCGTAAGTGACTTTATTGAAGATATGTCAGAATTTAGAATATCAAAATTCAAATTAATCCATTCCTTAATCTGCAAAGGTGGGCAGCGCATCATGTGCCGTGCCCATGTTTGTCTTTCTGGACTGATGTTGACATGTATCGCGGATGTCTATGGACGACAATATCCACTTGCCATCAGGTGTACTGTATGCTCGTCTGCCGCCTTTAAAAAATATTAAAGAGAAATATATTTAAAAAAGTTCTACTTGAGTTGAGTCTGAGTCTACCTGTTACTAGAATTAAGTACCTACATAGGGATGTAACTTTATTCTCAGGTTCTGTTAGTTAGAGTGTCCCCCGGTTAATTCTAGATAATTATTGAAAGTGGGACTTTAAGTAGTTACTTATAAAAGAAATATATCTACAATGAAAAATTATTACAAAACAAATGGAAATATAATTAAATGTATTAGGTGCTTGAATTGGAAACTATAGCGGGTTTAAATTTAATCTAAAAATAAATTTCATATAGTAGTATTCCTACTTGAAAGTTCAAAAACATCTTCAGAAACTTAATTTAATGCATGTTTGAAACTTCCCGATTTTTTAACCGACGTTCGCACACATTTTATTTAAACTCAATCCAGCACGCATCTGCGACCCAATTCTTGCTTTAAAAAGAATACAAAAACACGAATTACATATGAATGGAAACTGGATTGAATATATTAATACATAATCTGCTACGGACCAAATATTAGGGAGAGGGATAATGGCTAGCGAAATATCTAAATAATATAAATGGTCTGGCCCCCTCTAATTGCACAAAGCATGTTAAACATGTTACAACTTGAACGATAAAAAGCAGTCGATTAACATCGTCATCATCATCATCTAAGTAGTCTAACGTCTGAATCGTTTCTTGTTTTGCAACTAAACGACGAAAACTGAGATATAATCGTTCTGTTTAGAAATATATCAAGGTTGTGTTATGTACATATCTACTTGTAGGTACATTCTCTACGTTAGAGGAATGCTATGCAGAAAAGCTCCAAATTAATTAAAGAGGATTTACATGGGTACAAACATACATATGGCTTCATGGTCTGTGTGGCTTCTCAACCGACACCTTTAGTACCTAACTGTCTATAAATATCCCGTTGACAAAAGTCATACAAACGTACAAACATTATTCCTATTGCCATCATTAGATTCGAGTACATAGTAGGTATTTCGTTTTATGGTATAAAAATTTGGAATTGGACGCGTTACTTTAGATTACGTTAGATGGTTTTTCTGTGGGAAGCATTTCTTGTTAAGTTGTTAAATAAATTAATTGATTAAATTTTAACGTTCACTGGTGAAATTATTTGTAAGAGAATTTCATAGACTGCAAATGGAACGTTAACCCCCATTCATTAAACTTTATAGATATAATCCCTAGAATAAGTGTATTCCACGAAGTGACCTTCCGTCAGAGCATCTGAAATGGAAACCACATGACCGCAAGTCGTTCGCAGCGTTGGTTAGACACTTCCATGTGTTCTCACATATGGCATAACCAGCATACTTTTTATAATGTGCGGGGGACAACAGAATGAGTACATTGTATAAATAAAATATCGGAGCTTGCACGACACGCATCGTCTACGGTGATTTCTTTTATTTTAGAACACCAACTCTTTGTGAGAATATAAATAGTTCGGTGCGATGGAGTTGCCAAAATTTTTAATAGAGATCTTTAGTCAGTAAGTTATTCGAAGAGAGATAATATAAAATATATGTATTCGTATATATGTAGATACTTGTCTGTATAATGAAAAGATCACAGTCAAAGAAAAGAGGACAAATATTTCCAAATAGTCTCCTTAGAAGATAATAAATTTATAATGGACTGGTTTGTCTTCTGATACTAATACATATAGGTATGTGATGAAAATTACGAGTAATCTTCATATTACTTTTAGAATTCTACGTTATTTCATTATGTTTCAGTTTCAAGTTTATAAACATACCATAATCGGTTTTGTTTATAGTAAGATAACCAAAATGCAATATTTAGTCACAATGACTAACAAAGTTTGATCATAATTGGAACTGGTGATCTCATGAGTAGCCCCGTCTCTTAACCCAACCTTCCGAGTCATGTGGCTAAAATAAACTTGTGTTGATTGCTTGGCCACTGATGCGTTTACCAAATTGGACCAATCGATTCCGTGTGGGTGGAAATGTGGACCATTTCGACCACGGAATATATGAATCTAGAGGAAATCCCAGTTCTGTAATTTCGATCACTGCAATTAGTTTTGTTGGCAGTATTGCGTCTTTCAAATAAGGAATTCATTTTACGTACCTAGTTCATAAGCGAAATTATATTATTTAATTAGCATCGAATATGTTCTCTTTGAAAATTAAACAATTAAATTATTTTACAAAAATTTAACAAAATTATTTTCTCAACAAGAAATGTTGAATATGTACTGAAAATCACCTGTTTTTTATCACGATCTCATGACAACATCGTAAATTATACGGCCATATATTATATTCGTAACTGTATCCTGATTGAAGACAAAGACAAAAGTGCGAATAAGTATAATGAATGAATAATCAATACAACATAGGTGGAGAGATTGACAACTCATGGGAACCATTATGTTTCATTTGTAGGTCGACGACCGCTATTGAACGCTGTTTTGGCACGCCTTCAAAACTAACTAGGCCGACATCTAGGCCGTTCCGTTACCTATCTCTCTGTAGAAATTTTGCTTTATTTGGAATCGTAAGACGTGAGTGGCGGGAACCTTTGGGGGACTCTATAATAAGAAACACGAAAATACCATAGAATGATAGTGAAAGTGATAATTAAGATTAGGATAATTGGTTGGGTTAAAGTCACATTAATAATTTTGATAATATATATCTACCCATCCGATAAAAAAATAAATGGAAAATTGAAACTTTTTAATATAATGTCAGTTTCTCTCTATAGCCATTAATTACCTCAATGCATAGAGTATCCTCAATGTTAAAAATGGTAACTCTGCTGCCGAATCGTGTCAACGGTCGTGTTTCTGTATTGAGTAATCTTTGGCGTCATAATGCTTTGCCTTCTTGGATTCTTGTCTTACTTTGTCTGACAGTTAAATTGAGTGCTAAGTAAGTACGAGTATGTAAGTACCTAAGTCGGTAAATTAATATCTCACACCATTAGCATTTAAACTAAAACATTCTTTTGAATAATGGAAATAATTGCATAAATGCCAAAAAAAAAACTTATTTCATAGTAACGTCCGTAGGTACAATCGTTATCAAACTGTTGGCAAATGTCGTGGTGGTAACAGGGCTGACACCGATACGGTTGCATACGGCAACGCGGAGTCGACGACCTAGTTAGGTTGCGATAGTTTTATCAATATATTCATACACATAACGATATGGTTATATAACATACTGAACCACAAAACATTTTCATATCAGCTGCTTTTCTATGAAAAGATAGTTTGACATTAAATGTGATTTAAGTTTGAGCCCAAGTGCATGTTCAGAACATTTCTGGGTATTCGACATAATAATTTCTTATACATAACAACCTGGCGTCATTTCACGTGTAAGACTTTCTGAAAGCAAGGGAACAACATTCTAAAGTATTCTATAAACGAAAGTATAAAACAAATATTGGTGAAAATCACACTTCCATAGAAATCTAAATTATTTTGTTTTCTATAGACAGTTTCCAGTACCTATCCAAAATTATGGGACCATAATCATAGGAATTATGGGATCATTAAACGTATTAACATTAAAACAAATCTAAAACGTATTCTGCCAATGTCCAGTCCCACGCTTTTATTTGATTATCACAAACATCACGCACGAAAAACACTTTGAAGTTTAATAAACTATCACTATTAAACCACAAAACGCCAAATACACAATTTTTACAATAATCAAACATAAACTCAACTTCACTTCTCCAGTTCCCGCTAAAAAAATCGTTGAGCAATTCAAACTTGAATTTCTATTTGACATTTATTAAACATAAACGCAATTTTCGCTTGCACATCTAACTGGTCAATTTAAAAATTGAACTTTATCACTGTCTTTTCTTTCAAACGAATCGAACGCGAAATTGCTCAACATTTTCATGGGGCCACCGTACAATATGAGAACGTGAAAATCCAATAAGAAAATGCCTTATGCAAGGGATAGGAAGTACGTTATAATACTTCCTAAAATTATAGCAGCGGAAGTTAAAAAAGGACCGAAACTTTAAATGTATCGTAGAAAAAAAAGAAACAGCCTG
Source organism: Sesia apiformis (assembly GCA_914767545.1). NCBI lineage: Eukaryota > Metazoa > Arthropoda > Insecta > Lepidoptera > Sesiidae > Sesia > Sesia apiformis. Next base: position 9,723,149 of record OU611958.1, read on the forward strand.
TCTACCAACATAGTTGACGCAGTTGAAACAACACAGTGCGGGTAGAGGCTATCAGATGTACGATGGAATTAATGCTATCAGATCAGAGCCATTAAAGTGTATTTGTTACGTGGTGCATCGGACATGGCGTGGGCGAGGATCGGGCTGTGATTCACATAACATTATACTAATGCGGACTGCATTACGTTGGAAGGATTTCACTTAACTTCAGCAGTCAACTATGTATAAAGATATTAATTTAAAGTTGAAACTCCTATAGTTTTACATACTTATTACAATACCTATTATTTTAACCATAGGTACCACAAAGATGCTGATAAGAAAGCTATGGAACTTATATGGAATTGGGCAGTCCACCTAGCTAGACGAGGTAATGGTAGGTGGAGCAACATATTAAGAGTGGTAGTCGAGGGTAGGCAAACGAAGTGGTTGTCGTTCGGCGGCAAGGTGGGTCGATGTCGTGAAGAGAGAGGCGAGAGGGATATGGTTGAGAACAACCTAGGACCTAGGCGGGTGGTACAAACGAATGGAGGCTTATACTCAGAATTGCGTGGTAATAAGCAGTGGATGATGATGATGAAATAGCAAAAAGCCACTTCATAAGCAATTCGCTGATAATTATTTTACCAATTAAGTTATTAATTTTAGTAGTAAACTGAACTGATAACTTAAAATTTTACACCTCTATTATTAATAGATTTACAAATTGTGTGCGGGGATGCGGGATGAAAACCACTAAATGAGTGCGTCCAGATAAGATCCCCGGGTAGGTGGATCCGGTAGGACCCGGGACGAAGGACCTGCGGATTGCAGGGGTGTAAAATTTTTTGGGAAAAGATTGCCGATATGACAAATGAATATAGTCAATGAGGAAATCGTTCCATCCGGGTCGAAATGACTACAAAATGTGTGCGATGTGTGAAATAATTTGGTGGAAAATAATAAAGTTATAGTATAGTATAGTTATAGTATAGATTAGTTATAGTAAATTGTCTGGTACTTATCCGGGAGGGCCCGGGCGCTGCACATCCAGGACAGCCAGCGATCTTTGTACGACCCGATTAATATTGTTTTTGATGAAACGATTGATGAACTTTATTTTCGTGGTTTCGACTATGGCAACCGAACGATTGTTCACGACGGTGCGACGCGAAGCGTGGTTGTAATTCCATAGTTTTCTCCCGGTGACATCTGTCAGTCGTCATCTGTCATGGGCTAAAGGAAGCCCAAACAAATTGGCCAAACAATAAAGCGTAGCGAACACAGATAGTTTAATAAAACTATCTGTATATTTACTTGTAAGTTATAAAATTACCTGATAAGGAAGCATTTTATATTCTCTTATTGTTATGACTATTAGCAGCTTTCAGCTATTCTATAACGCAGGTGTTTACAATTGCTTCTCATGCACTCTTAACTCTTAACTGTAGGATTGTTTAAAATATAAATTTCCACCTCTGGATGACAATCATGATTCATGATCATCTTCTTCGCTCTGCAGTTAATTCCACACTTCTAATTATTTCTTGTCCTACTGTCTGTGTACCTTTAATTCGCAGACACGAATAGTGATAACTTAACAACGGATCGAGTTTTAACACTCATATTGGCACCAGAATGGACGTCATTAGATTCGCGGTTGAATCATGGACTATTTAATGGAGTTACTTCCATTCAATTATGTTCAGTTTGTGTTCATAAGTGTAATTGTTTACTTGTTGTGAAATGGCTTCAAGTTTATGATTTCCTGTTATTGAACATTAAGTCATCTGACACTTAAAACTGTGTGAGAACGCAAAGGCCTTTGCGAACTTAAAGAGTTCTTATACTAAGAGCCTCGCCTTCATTATAAGTTTAGCCTGTAAAATTTCTCCAAAGAATTTAGACATTCATTCGAAGGCTTTAGAGTGCAAAATCAACTAACAGTTATGGTTATATGTACTTTCTTATTGATTTAACACAGTACTTACAAATTAATTTTAACAAACTGTACAATTAACTGCAGTGTAATGACATGATTATAAGAAAGTAGTGAATGTTTTTCTGAATTTGCTACAGTATTTTACTTTAAACTCAAAATGTATAGCTATAATTAAAAGTAGTTGGACGGTTGCTGGTTCACGCATTCCTGGTACTGATAAGGTAGGTAGTCCAGGGTCCTTGTTTCCAATTAGAGAGGTAACAAATGCGCTCCCTGGATCAGACCGGGATAAAAACTCGATCTCTCCAAGTGCAAGAGCGAGCGGCCGAGTAGGCGCAGACCAAAAAGTCGACGCATTCCATTGTTGATTGGAAACAAGTCGCGGTCGCGCGCTCCAATGGGAAAAGTCGCACAGCGTTGATTTGTAAAGGCGAATGGTTCATGGATCTGGCATCTGTTGGCATGATGTTACTAATAAATTCGAACTACTAAAAAGTAGTTACTAATAAAGTCGAAGATATATACACAGTACGTACGAGTTACTGATGTAAGTAGTACTCGTTAATGTTACTAATAATCTATCTATTTGTGCCATCTACAGTGAGAGCATTGAAAAACAAATATAATATACTCGTATTTGTGAATTTTCTTTTCATCTCTTATATAGTAAAAGTAAGGAAAAATTAGAAAAAAATATTGTATGTGTACAGTATCTTTACTTCGAAATAAATCCGTCTTGTATTAACCGCCATTGCGTCAAATTAACTACATAACTGTCGCATTTGTTATTTTATTAAATATCTCAAAGCTTTTCTTCTGTGTTCGTTTTTAGTCTTCAAGCTTAGGTACATTTTAATTCACATCATTCATCATCCCATCATGATCCTAATCGTCATACACAACTCATCATACTTCTTTATCAGATGTGAGTTCAGATTTTTATTTTTCATGGACATTTTCTAAAGTCTGAATGAACAAATACGTGGGGAAAGAAAAAAAATGTTCCACGAGTTTTTTTTTTTTTCATAATACTCTCCAATTGCATCTATACCAATTTTGAAAACATTTTTGCCACTCTTCCTCGGGTACCTCTTTCACAGCCTCTTCGGACGTTTCGAAGCCTTTCGGCGACAAAACTGCTTCCCCTTTAGTTGGGATTTAATTTTAGGAAATTAAAAATGTCACAATGTGTCGAGTCGAGACTGTAAGGAAGATGACCTAAAACTTTTAAGCGCTTGTTTTAACTTGTTTTAAGCGCTGAGTGAGCGAGCGCGTTGTCGTTGTGCAGCAGCAATCCATGGAGGCGTGTGTTTAGATGGTTGTTACTCACTGCAGATGGCAAACACGTGGCAAAGTACCATTCTGCGTTAATGCTGCTTTAGTTTCGTAAAGGTACAGATATCAGGTAGCCAGTTTAAGTGAAAAAACATGCGATAAAATTTTTCCAGCGCTTCTTGTTCTTTGCACTTTGGTAGGCATTGGCTCGCTTTGAAACAGTAGATTGACGCTTAGTTTCTGGTAGGTCCAAAATTCGTCACTTGTGTCAATATCGTAAACGCGCCGAGACGACCCTGCTTCAAATCACTGTTATCATATCTGTTATCATTCAATTCTTGTTATCATATCACGGCATCATTCCACACGAACTTGTTTTTGAGCCTCGATAAGGTTGTGCGGCAGCGAGCGCGATACTATGCTCCTGACTCATAAATGTCCATGTAATATTTAATATACACATCATCCAATCTGAAATCTCTCCTCGTATGCCTACCAGCCTGTTTGTGTAATTTGCCTGTTTATGTAATTAGCCTATTTTATGTAATTCGTATGTAAAAGGCGACCGCTTCTTTCTTCATCAGCCAAATGTTGGTTATTGATAATGGTTAGCACAGCTAGCGCAGGGTTCACTGTTTATTTAATATAAACTAAGAAGACATAATAGACAAAATATATCAGATATATATTACAAGGCTAAAACATGTTTTTCGTAGTAAGAGTACAAACGACGATCAGTGAAAAATAATAACTGAATAACGTGTAGCCTAGTGATGTGACACAACAATAGTGATGTGCCCATCACCAGTCTTATGCGAGGGATTGAGAAATACTCATTTCCAACACCAAACTTTGTCGACCACGCTTAAATTCATTATATATATTACCATAAGACTTAGAAAGACACTTGTCCGCAAACACCATTTGAAGTTTATTAAAAGAATCTTCAGGTTTTAAAGAACATTTAAAATCGTAGCGCGGAAATGTTCACGTCGAATATCCATTTTTTAATGAGACGATATTTTGATTCAGCTCATAAAAAATATGGAGAGAAATTTGAATTTGAATGTTTTGTTTTTATGTTATAGATAGTCATAATTTTAATTGATTGACATCAAAACCAGCCAGTGTTCCATAAATAAAGACTCTGTCGAAAAACTTTTTGAGTACTGTACCATAAGTTTATATAAGTTTGTTTTCATCACATACTCGTAGTTATGTTATCGTCGCAAGATTTTTTCACTCTTCTTAGCGTACTCACTGGTATCAACTGTGCGAATTCACGATTTTTAAAATTCGACTATAAGTTGTTTTTTTATAAGCAAATATATAGATAGGCTCATCCATAGTTAGTGGGTGCTTGTAGCGGCGGTTGCGACCCAGTGCAGGGCGTAATGCGGTGCAATCACCGCGCGTTCCCGTGAGAACGCGACCGATACCAGTCTGCACAGAGCGCTGCGCCCGCGCACCGCCACATGCCACACGAAAGAAAAGGTCAACACTACTTACTACCCACATGTGCAGCGTTTTTACTTTTTCAAGACAGCTCAAAAATTATCTAAATAGGTACGTTTAATACCTGTTTAATAAATAAATATATCGTATCTTTATGAGAACCTAATAGCTGCGGGTTATAAAATTACTTAGATTAGGGATATCAAGATTCCTTCCACACAAAATGGTCGCTGCGTTTGACTAATTGTGAAAAGGAGCCCGTCAAGAAGAATCTAGATTCCTTATAGGATTTTCAAACAAACTCAATATAAATCTTATAAGATTCATATTGATTTTATTTGAAAATTGCTATAGTAAGGAAACTTATAACAAGATTAATTTATTATTTTACACGTAGGTAACGTACATTTTTATTAGTTATCAAATGTGGCCTCAAAATAATTAATTTATGCTCCTATGTTATTTTATTATTTATTATTATATATTATATATTATATATACATACATGTATATTAGTATGTGGCGTCTACCAATTGGTAAGGAATTTAGCGAAATTAAAGTATTAATTAAGTAATTAGGCAGTAAGACTGGACAGTAAGGTATTAGGTAAAAATTCTTAATTAATTTATAGTTCATAAATGGTTTCTGACATTTCGATATTCGCTGTAATTGTAATGTCGATATCGTGACGTATACTTAATGACAAAGGAATTTTAATTCGACACCTTTCGATTTTACTCGTACTAAACGCTTAGCAACTAATTTGGCCTTAACTTGTTTGAACGCATTATGGTAATTTAGGCCAAGTCGATGTCCCTTAATCGCTTGAAGGACGGACGCATCAACATTCCATAGCTCAGTAGAAGGGTTTGCTTCACCACGCACCGTTTTTGTAATACAACTTCCAAGTAATAAAGAGCTCGTTGGTATTACAACCTTTGATGGTATGTGCCCAAATACAATGAAACAAAAAACTTGTTGTCAGCTAATTAATGAATAGACTGTCTGGGAGATTCATACAAAGAATTTACCTCTTAGCTTCCATTCTATCATCATGCTATTTCCTCTTTCCAATTGAAAATAATTTCTGCTCGCTGTCTTGCATCATCTACCGAACTAATTAATCTGTTTTAATATTAAAACACAGTATTGGCAAATATATTGGCGACTGATTAGTCTAGTTAGTAGTGTATTTGCCTACTGTGTAAAAGGTCTCGGCTTCAATTCTCGGTCGGACATTCATTTGTTTAAAGAAAAATGTTTGTCTGATCTGAGTGGTGTGTTAGTCTTTGTATGTGTCTCTGGACCCACTACACAGGAAATCCTAGTGTGGGCCATCATTGAGTGTGGCGTTATTTATTAATAGTAGTATCATTGATATTATTGGGTACTGTTAATAAAAGAAAGAATTGCAATAGAATTAGAACCAGTTACTACAAAAACTTATCGTCTTCTTGTACGGGAAAATTTTTCCTAAAATTTACACGTGGTATAAAATATTATTTTCCTATCATTCAGACTTTACCTACCTATATAGCCTACTCGCGTTCCTGAGAAAACATTTCCTCCCACTTGCACAATTCCCGGTAACAACGCCGTGTGAAAACAGCAACAATGGTTTTAAACTAAGAGTAGACGCTAAAGAAACGGTTCATTGAAGGCATCTACCAACCACTTAAGTTAAACCTGCCTCACCCCTCTTGAAATACGACTCTATCGAATTTTGAAGGAAAGGAAATGTCTTAACAAAGCTCTTTTAAAATTGGACGGTTTGTACACATGCTGTACCCATTCAGATCCCTTCACACGGTCAAAGGCAACAAAAAATAATACAAAAACCGTTACGCTCCCGAAAAAGCTCTCATAATTCTTAAATAAGGCTCTCATTGATAAAATATTTGTAGATTTGTGTAACAGAGTTCGTAATTAACTGTGTACCGCTTCATTATCGTCGCGCTACAACATTTCTATTTTCAACTCTAAAGTTATCATAATTTATTATAGATAAATAATTATGGAAAAATCCTAAAAATAACAACCAAACACAATTCATTTGTTTGTAGTATGGTGTTATGTTTTAATTTTGTAGGTGGAGAGTGCACGCTGCATTCACACAGCTGCTGGGCGCACTCGACTGGCCACGTTACCCCTCTTTCACAGAAAACTACCATGAAATGTACTGCATTTCCTACTCTATCGTATTTCCCCAATGTACGTACGTGTTTCGGTAGTGAGTGAGATATACCAGAGCCCATTCCCATCCCATCCTATCCCTGCCCATTTTCCCAATTCATTCCTTAATCTGCAAAGGTAGGCAGCGCATTCAGGGACGTGCCAACGTTTGTCATTCTGGACTGATGTTGGCATGTATCGCGATGTCTATGGACGACAGTATCCACTTACCATCAGGTGGACTGTATGCTCGACTGCCGCCATTTTTCTATAAAAAAAGGTGGACTGTATGCTTGTCTGCCGCCTATTTTCTATAAAAAAAAATGGAGCGTTTTTTCTGTATCCTATTATTAGGTAACTAGATATAATCAGTACTAGAATTTTGGTGTATCCATATTATTCACTTATTTTATTTTATTACCTACTAGCAGTGACCGCAACTTCATGGGCGGAGACGCTACAGTATATTTGATTAGATTGATTATTTTGGGAACTTTATAGACATAGATTAACATTAACATAGATAGAAAATAGATAAATTTTGATCTGAACAAACATTTAATCCTTAATGTTAACCCATCACATAAGTTATGAAAGTTATAACTATGCCAAGTTTCATTAAAATCCGTCCAGTGGTTATTACGAGACGCGCGTCCCGAAAAAAATAGAAATACAGACGGACAAAAATTTAAAAAAAAATGTTTTGGGCAATGTAGCATTCGTACTTGAGTGCAAAGACTTTTAAAAACATATATCAAATGTACAGACATGAGTTTTCTTTAGCATTGAGAAATTGAAACCAAGAAACTAAAGGAAACACTTGGCACATATGGAAGACATATGCGTGGGACCGAGAAAGGAACATATTCCTTGAATGGACCGCTAAACAGACATGGGACCGCGTCTCACAAGTATTCCCACGATTCACACAAATAGATAAAAATTACACTGAGCCGACCCGCCTTGTGACTGCAACCCGCCAAAGATAATTAGGGTAGTTGTATAAACATAATAATGACTTGTCAAAGTTCATACTGATAAGTAGTACAGTAAATAGACAAAGTCCAGTGAATGAGTCTTTGTTTAAAGTTCGTAACACCTAATGATATGAAGGAAACAAATAACACACCAATAACACACATTAAATATTTTGGTTTAAACAAGGGATTTTTGTTTAAGGGTTTTTACTTTGTTTATATCTAATAATAACTAACTACTAGTATGAGTCAGTTTTGTAAGTACCTAGTAAAAGAACAGTAAGAACAGCCTTGGTTATCTTTCAAGGAATGCCGATGGGAGCGGCATCGGCTCGAGGGTGCATTAAGCTATCATGCCATCAGCGCGCTCGTCTGGTCGGCATTCTTGGGACGGGTCCGGTGTCCGGCTCAGGAATGTCTGCAGCCGAGACGGAAGGAGCAGCGGCGGAAGCGGTTCATGGAACCGACCGACGTACAAACCATCCAGAACGACTTCAGACTCTGTTGGAAGCCACTGGAAACTGAACTGTATTCAGAAAGCGTAACTTTCTATTTTGAAGTTTAAACTAAATGAACTTAAATGAGACCGATGTTTATGAAACTGTATAGCAGTTGGAACTGCAGGTGTCGTAAGTCTAATATTTTGCGAGGGTTCTTTCGGTCTTTAATTCTTTAGATTAAGGTTGGTAATTGCATGAAGTAACCACTGTTTACGTGATCGTTGCGCGCTGCGGCGCGCAACCGTCTCGCTCCACTGTACCGTGCATCCTGCTGCGTATAGTGTGGTTTTCAAAATATTCTACTTTATCAGTGTTCATAGTTCTTAAAATGTAATCAGCAACAATGGAAATGTTCGCATAAGTATGTACCTACTACTTAGTTGAGATATGAGTATGACTGTTTCATAGTTTACACTGAATAAAACAAATTACTTTAATTCTTACGCGTTTCTGTCTTCATGCCTGTTAATCATATTTGCAATGGTTATTGCAATTATTTGTGTTAGCTTTTGTGATACGAAGGGCTTATTTATTTTGACTCAAAGTTAAGAACTGTAAATCTTCTCAATATGGTAAAGCTTTTAACGCGTGTTTGTCCGTGTAAGTTTTCCTGTTCCTTTGTCAGGTTTGGACCTCCCGTGGAGGGGCTATATTTTTCTCGTGGTATTTTGTTTTGAAAACCTCCGTGGTCACAGATAGTTCCAGTCGACGGTCGATTATTGATTAAACAATTGCGCGGGTCCCGCATGCCTCGTCCATTTCAATTGTAAACTGTTATTAGAAATCAATTGACACTGAGTTTATTGACTCAATAGGTTTGATGAATGACGTTTATGAACGTTTCATAATTGTTTATTAAAGCAATATTGACTGACATTCCGAGACATTCAATATCATTATAACATCGTTAGGGAAGTATGTTATTATTACAGCATAAACACAAGAAATTAATCGATATAAATCCAACAGTAAAACATACCATACATGATTTTATTTAGCTTCCCCAGTTAATCACACCGTTAAACAGCAATGTGTTTTCATACGGAGGTAAGAAGACCGTTAAGTTCACTGAAAACCACAGATGCTCTCTATGTAAAATCGGCAGAACAATCACAGCGGACTAAGTTCATTGGGGTTACTTCGCAGAGCCGGAAGTGAAAGGACAGTAAGTAAGCCATTTATGAGTATGTATATAAGTTAATCCGCCAGTTTCATTGGTCTTTACTCGTAATCCACAAAAAAAGGAACGTAATGTGCAAACCACAGAGGAAGACATGGCCAAACGACTAGAATAAAGATGTCGATTATAATTTTCTAACAGGAAACTATGAGCTGTGACTTGGTGAGGTGTGACGTTACTCAATAGCGGTGGAGTGAAAGTGAGGTCGCGACAACGACGGGGACGCTTTCTATGCTCCATGTGGCATGCGGCGAGCTTGAAACTACTTGCGAAAGTTAGCTACGTTAACAGTCAATGAAGGCGTTGAATAGAATATCTTTGTTTTTTCCAATAAGAGTATCTCTACTTCTACTTTCTTTTTATCTCTATTCCTTCCATTTCCCGTATTATATATGTATGTATGTATTTATGTACCATATGTTATGTTTCTATGTATGTATTGTGGCATTTCAAGTAAGTGTATTTATAAAATCATTTATTTCAGTTATGTTGACATTATGTAAATTTGCACCTTTATTGATAGTGTTATTTGTTTTCTCTTCACCATCTAAAGGTTATCTGGAAGAGATCCGCTTTGGCGATAAGGCCGCCTGTTGTACTTTTTGTGTTACTTAATCAAATTGTATTTTTATAACATGTGTTGGTGTACAATGAAGTTCATCTAACATCTAACATCTCATGGGTCATGAGAAATGTCGTCACGTGATAATGATGTGACGTTATATTTAAAGATTTCAATTGGTTTTACTCGTACTGCACTACATTAGAGCATTCCGGAATGTCTTCAAATCCATATATTGCCCTCTAGACTAATCCAAAATATTCCAGAATTTTAGGTCGTTTTCAGAAACTGGTTTCATTTAAATCAAGAATACGTTTCTGACATTTCTGCGAGTAGGTAAATTGATTAATCTATACAGCTACGAATAAAAAATAGATCGCGTATGCGTAAAAATGGTATTTCTTTTTAAGAAAAAAATATCGGCGGAGCATCGGATTAATATAGCATACATAATGTTATTTATTCTTCTATCTTCAATTTCTCTAGCGCCTCCTATTTATATGACTTTTTACTCTAGGCGTGAGTGCAAAGAGAATACGCTTGTTCATTTCTATACATTCAACGGTAACAAGACTCATGTTCTTACAGAGAATATGCTATCGTCATCGCGTCGTTCACCATGAAGCAATGTCAATTGATATTTCGCCACCAAAAAAGGTAAATAATGCACTTACAACTTTCTTTTCATTAGCTAACATATGTGTTTACATATTTGCGAATACAATAGGTGTGTATCATACAGTGCGGAGCCATTCTCTGATTCTGTGAAGGCGGTGAACAAACAATATCCATTGTGCAACTCCCGCGCAGAAGGGACGTGAAACGAGATCCCGGTGCGCTCATTCTAGTTTACAGTCGACTAGAAAAGTGTGAAGTGAAGTTTATATGACAGTAATTTAGCGTGTAATAAAAAGGCAGTACTTAATTATAAAGTTCATGTTGGAATTTGAAGCCGTGCTAGTACAAACAAGCGAAATATAGTCGAAGCCCGGAGCAGAGTTGTCGGAGAAACTCGATAGCGTGAGTGATTGTATAAACAGCATAAACGATGGTCTGGTTTGTTGTCTGACTAATTAGTAATTACTGCGAACACGAATCGATAAAAAATACCTAATTAAATTTATTGATTTAATATCGGATTTATAGACAATCTGCGTCTGACACATAGGTAAAGATATTATTTCCCCAGAATTTACGTTTATAAGATTATGATTTTAATACGATTAATTATCTATAATTAAATGAAAAATTCGGTGTCAATTATTGTAAATTATTTTCTTGTGACTTATACAATAAATCTAAATTAGTTGGATAATGACTCTGATATGCTTTATTTAAGAAGTTCTTTGTTTCTCATACTTACAACAAAGAGATTAAGCGCTCTAAATTGCTAAAGTAAATAAAACGTGACGGTTTTTTGCTGTAAATTCTTATTAGATTCGAAACGGAGAAGACGTCATTATGCTTTAGAATTAGTTACACCGCATGTTTGGATAGAACATTGTAATTCTTTTCTGTTACAAAAAAAACGATGTATAACGATTATTACAAGTTGTGCTTGGTAAAACCCAAACGAGATGACGTCATTATTTCAAATTTGGCAATGTCGGGCGATCGACCTCTACAAAACTTGTGGCGTTGAATTTAATTAGCTGTTAACTGCGTAGAACATTGTAAATTAACTACGCAAATTCTAAAAAAATGTTTTTTAGAGTGCATTAAAACTGTGGACAACACGCAGTCAAAATGATTTAGTGGACATACTTAATAATAATAATAATAAACAGTCGATAGTAATACATCGCATTGTCAAAACAATTATAAGTGTTAAAAGAATATCGTGGTTCTATTCTGCGATGAATGTCGGCGTAAAGGAAATTATATTAATAAAATATTATATAGTATATATAATATTATATATATTAGTATATTATATTATTATTATATTATTATTATTTAATGTATGGGCCAATCGAGCAAGCTACACACTCCTTTGTAAGCTCATTATTATCAACTTATATAGGTAATAAGCGGTTAGGTAGCGCCAACCGCAAACATAACTTTGTAGAACAAACCTATTCACTCAGCTAGAACAATGAAAATGAACTTTAAAATCATCGTATAACTAGAAGAAGAACGCAAAAAATTTTGTAACCGAGCGAACGCGCTCGTTTGGCTAATACTTTAGTCAAGTAGTAAATTGTGTACTTATTTATTTGTACGCTATGTCTACGAAAAGTGTAGCAAAGCTACGAGTAAGGACTACATTATGTCTACGCCCACTCAAGCAATGTAGGTGTATTTACGAAAGAAAAAGTATTGGTAAGTAAGTACCCACCTAACCACCACTAGTAAGTACCTGAAAGTATTAACAATAAATAATAGGATGACGTGACGTGGTATCTACAGTTTTAACATAGCGACATAAAGTCAAGCACACTGTTACAAAGACAGCACATCTTGTAGTGGCGCTGACGCTAGAATAACTAGCACATTTGGTAATGGCGCTGGCGCTAGAATAACTTTTAAATAGCTAAGTAAGCATCACAACCACCAAGATAAGTTATTATTTGTTTTATTATTACATTCAGTTTGTCAGTGTGTAAAAACAGACCAAGAATTACAAGGATATAATTCACACCTATTAATTATCTACTCAGGCACCTTCGAGGTATTCGTAAACTCTAAGTAAGTACCTAGTTATTATTTATTATCTGTATGTGCTTCATAACGTAAACTACTCGTATAACGTGATCTGCACAAATTTTCTCCTATTCTGGACAGTTAGGTTCCAATTGATGTTTGCTACTCTCTAGATGTTGCCTTTTCGCGTTATCCGCGGTCTCCCTATAGGTCCTTTCTTGTCCCATTTTGACCAACCTAGCACTCTTCTGCAGCACGAGTCGATTCTCGGGCTACATGTCCTGCCTATTTCCATTGAAGCTCGTTACCCTCAACTTTGCACGAAGTTTGATACTTATTACCTATGGTTGGAAAGCCATTTATTATGAGTTATCTTTCTGATTTGATGTTACCGAAGTTTCTGCTCCATAGTGAAGGAATGGTTGAAAGTGTGTGCTTTCTAGTATTTTTTCCTAATATTCATCTTAATCTAATCAGTTTGTCGATCCCATTATCGTTCCTCTGGTGTGCTTGCGAAAAGAACAATGTAGTCGGAAATCCTTAAATTCAGATGTTCCTAATACCTATTGTTAAAAGACAAACGAGGAATCCTCAATAACCAGCAACCAGATAAATATGTTTTTGTTAATATCTTATCGACATTACTGAAGATTTTTAAACAAAGGAAATGTAGGTACTGGATAAATAAAATGTTGAGAAATTTTGTGCTCTTCAGTGTTTCTCTCGAGATGCGGGTCTTGCGGTAAGACCACATAGACCACGTGCACTAACTTATAAGTTCTAAAGTCGAATGCAGTAGGTTAAATTGACGGGAAACCATAAAGATTCTTATTATCTAGGTAAGTACTTTATCTCCATGTGAACAACAGATTAACCGTATAACTTAATCCATATTATAGAAGATAGTTATCTTTTAACTCCTAACACACTCTCCTGACGATCATAATAATATTTTAAGGAACTATAAAATTACCGTTACTTGATTGTATAAGGTTCTGTATTTCCTGGAAGTGTTATGTTGCTATCCTGTGAATAAGACATGAAAAGTACTTACATAGATTCATCTGTGTTAGTTGGTTCTATCGAGATTACCCAGTTATAGGAAAGGGATAAGATCGCCATTGAGTCAGCTTTGTGCCCCAAATTCCTCAGTATAGCATCCGCACAATAATGTATTCAATCCAAAATCAACCAAAACTCGAAGGTCATACGAACCATATTAGATTGTTGGCTTGTTGGTATCTAAAGAGCCGTTGTTTCATGGTGCCGGCTTTCTATGAGATTTAATGTCTCGCAGATGCTCTATGTGTTGTGATGTTACAACAGTTTAAATTACACTCAACGGCACAATTCACCGCCCATTTCCTAATTTTACTAAAATCACAGCTATATTTGCTAGTTTTATGAATGAAATTTTGTTCAATGGTGAATTACAAAGCAAACAAAGACAAAAATATTCTTAAACTGTCTAATTTAATACAGAAATTATTAAAAAAATATTTAAAAGTAATTTTAACGATTTATGTCGAATTCTATATTAATTAATTAAAAAAAATATATTTTAATAATGGGTTCCTCTTCCTCGGATTATTTGGAAGGCCACCCATAATGTCCTGTATGTTGGACTGAGGAATGCTTCGCCATTCTTCGATTATGGCTTCCTTTCATTGTTGTATGGTCTGAGGCACCGATGTGGTGTGCGACCTCGAACACGTTTTTTTAATTGGTCTCAAACATAGTCAATCGCATTGAGATCGGGACAGCGAGCTGGCCATGGTAAGCTTACAATGCTGACTGCATTCAGATATTCGATGACGATTCTTGCGATGTGTGTTCTTGCATTGTCATGCATTAACAGAAATTCTGCACCGATAAATGATGCGAAAGGCATGACATGTGGTTCTAGGACTTCTGTCACCTCTGTGCATTTATCCCGTCTCATTCAAAGATCACTAGGTCAGTACGTCCGTCGTGAGTTATGCCACCACAGAACATGGCCACCTTGAGAGTCCACTGTTTTAGCTACTCTCTCAGAGTAGATCTCAGTAGACTCTCTCTCAGTGTAAGATCTACTCTCTCTTCTAACTGCATCCCTCAAAGTGGTACGTGGCATTCCGAGCACACGCAAGACGTAACGCTGACAGAAGCCTTCGTCAATAAGGGCTACAGCTCTGGCTAATGTAGTGGCATCAAATGGCATGTTTGTGATGTTAAATGTCTCGCACGAAGACAAAAAAAAAACGAACCAAAGAGAAACTGTTTTGTTAAATTCAAACCAAATATGTTTAACTATTAGCTGAAAGAGACACTTAATGAATTGAAATTTGACTAAACCCCTATTCAAGCTCGCATGTGTCATTTAAATAACAAGTGGGTACTTGTGTGTGTTGTTTTTCCGTCGATCTGCCTGTCAAACAAAATAATTTAAGTTAATAAGTTGTAGGACTCATAGGCTACTTGTGAGGGGTAGGCGGTGTAGGCGGTTAATTGTGCTGCTGAGTGTAGTTCGCTGTGTTGCGCCGCTTCTAAGACGAACCATTTCTTCTTTTTACCTATTTAATTAATTGATTGTGTGTAATCAGAAAATTTTCTTAAAGTCTTGGAAGAAAGCTAGAGTAGTGCTTTGTGGTAAATTAAAGTGTATATAAATTAAATAAGTTCATGTCGGTATGCATTATCTGCCCATTTCATCGACCAATATAATCCCTCTTCTAGTTTTATTAGTAGAAAACTCCTAAACGGATAAGCACGCCTTCTGTACGCATTTTCTTTGAACTATTTTTTATCATGTGTGTGTAGTACCTACAATAAAGAATAAAAAAATATATATTTCAATGAGACAATAATTATAACGTTCCAAAAAATAATAGCATTGCTATATTACAATAGCAGAAATACAAAGCAATAGCAGAACGCGAGTAAAAGAAACTTTTTTGCGTACGGGATATTGAGAACAGGGCGCCAGGACAATGCACAATGGGATTCTATTATTAGGATGTGACCTTCAGGGTTGCGCTGTGGAATGTCTGCGACTGCTTCGGGGTGCTGTTTTGTTTTCTAAGAATCACGCATGCACAACGCACATTTTTTTCGTAATTTAAGTATTTATAGTGAACATTGAGGATTAAAACAATTTGATAGTAGTTATACGGGGTTTCTGGCACCGTTGAGGATTTTTAAAATAATGCTTATAATTTGTTATGCCTATATTATAAAATAAGCTTATAATAATCCTTTAAATAAATAATACAACAGACCGAAAATTTACTTACGAGTTTTAAAATAAATTTGTTAGAGTATCCCTCTGTTATCTTTTTCTGACTTATATTTTAGAAATACAGGTGCATAGGCAATAGATTTATTTTGGGTAGGTACCTAGTGTTACTAATAATAATAATGTTGGTCGGCCATCGTCGTATTTCCGACCGTGACCGAATACTGAGAGTATGTACATAAAATAGAGTGGTTACAACTAACGTAATGAAATCCCAAAATGTGTTTGAATATTTGTTTCTTTTTTAATTCATCATGCTGAAATGATTGCGGTATATGTTTACGGAAATGGCCGATTAGCATTATTTATTTAGTAGTTCTGTACTGCGTCGTACAAATAATATTATACATACCTACCTACATTAATATTATAATAACTTAAAATATTATATTTTGAAACTCACGAAACAAAATTAGAAGAAAATGATAATAAAAACACATTTAATACCACATTTTTAATAACCACATAGTAGAGATTATGTACTTACTACCCAAATTCAAATAAGAAGCTAAACTATTGAATAAGCTAAGGTAATTATGTAATTATATGCATGGTAACACATCAAGTATCAAACATATTAGAATGCAGTGTAAATTCCTTTGCCTTCTTAGCGCCAGCCTACCTGAGGTGTAAAAAAAGCATTCTGGCTACAGGGCTGTGTCGGCGCTTTTGAGATAATTTATAAGGCTCTACCTTTCTTGGAATTTCGAAATCTCGCTGAGATAGCTCCGCTCCGCGCCCAACTCGCGGCTCCGCGGAATGGAATGTAACGGATTTTGATAGGAAAAAATAATACAATGTACCTATCGAGTATCGACCTTCGATAGCTATTGTGTCTAGTTTTCGTAACAGATAGTCACGAAATTAATGAAATGATAAATTTGATACGCACAGCAAAGTTGAATTTCATTACTATAACTTATTAAAATACAAACATTTCCTTTATATTTATTATATGAAATTAGCTTAACCCCGACTTCGCCCGAGTGCTCACTACCCCACGGGAACCTTAGTATTGTAGCTTGTCCTTTCCGTGATTTCCAAGAAGCTCCATGCAAAATTTCAGCTAGATTCGGCCATCTGTTGATGCGTGAAAGCGCATCTAACAACCAGACCTCGTTTCATTTGAGGATAGGATTGCCTATACATAGACAATTTTAATAAGCTCTTTTGAGAGAGCAATGCAAGTATATATTATAAAAACGCGATGGAAACGTGGAAATGAGTATTGTTAATTATTAAAATTGAAAATGTTCGTTCAAGACTTACATTTGATCAAGGGTGCTTTCTACTTGGGTAGGTAGGTACCTACTTAACTGAGCTGAGTCCCGCCGGAGCAAGGAGTTCTGGGAAAAGCAGGCCGCATACCACGCCGCGCATTGCCATTGGAACGGCTCGGCGCCCGCTGCGTTCAAAGAAGACATAATGGCAGACGCGACATTCTGTCGTCTGTGTTGTCGAGTGGAATCGACTACACAGAACATGCTAAGCATATAACTTGCAATTTTGAAAAATGTATAGGTACCAGTTTAAGGTGCAGTCTATGCAGTAGTACTAAGTCACAGACCGATACTTACTCTGCTACTCTTTTTGTTTTTGCGTCATTTTTATCACTTACGCTATGCTACGAGGCGACGCGACGGTGGGTTTATTCAAGAATTCTGTGAATAGAGAAAAAGGTGGGCGGCGCAACCGCACCCCTCCTATTGTTGCAATAGTCCTTGGTGGGCAGTAGCCACTTACCACCACTTCCACCGAATGTGCGTCTATCGACTTTTTTACGCTTTTTAATTTGTCTTTTTTATCATACTCGTATATACGCTACGTTACGACATGATTTGTTTCGCGAACGCCGTCAATAGTATGTGAGAAAATCAGCAGCGCAACTGTATCCCCCACTGTTGTTACAGGAATCCATGGACGGCGGTGGCCACTTACCACCACGTGGACCGCATGTGCTTCTGTCCCTTTATTATAGAAAAAAAATATGTATTTTTAGTATATAGATACTATTCGTGGAATTTTATATCACTATTAATATTCTACTAGCTAGATTTTACTCAAATAATTATTTTAGTAAACGCACCCGACTGCGTTTTGCGTCTGCGGTTAGCGGCCTCTTATGATATGGTTCAAGTCACGAAGCGAAGTGAACGCGAGACAGGCTTTGCTTCTCACTCGAGCCTGGTTCATTCATTAAAATATGCATTTATTACACTATGTGCCTCTGGGCGCTATATTCAGTTACAATGTGTTGGGTATGTAAGCAGGTATGATAGTTTTCAAATGTACCTATGTTTCAACTTAATCCAGTTATATTTCGGCTACATTTTCTATGTATTACCTAATGGGTTCTATATTACTAAAACTTTATTATTGAAACATTATTGAATAATTATCAAGAGGGCTTTGTTGGTTATTGATTTTGCTCCCAAAACAAAAATGTATGTTTTTGTACCTAGCTTGTTAATATTGTAATGTAAGCAGATACGATTTGAATCTTTAAATTTAAGTATATGTTTGGTAGGTCTAAAATCCCCACGTCATCTAGAACTTCTAAAACATCTGAGTATAGTTGACTACAAAAGTAGTTATGAAAAGGCTAACGGATAGAAAAAATAGAGATAGGCAAGTAGTATTATGATTGCAATTACAGATTCCATTCTCCAATTTTGGTAAAAAAACACTTATAAATATTATTCAGGTCTTAGCTAAAAACCCAAAATGTTATAACGGGGTATAACACTCCTCACTGTCATCATAAAATTAATTTTACTGTATTGTACGAATTAAAAGTATAAAATTCTGATCAACTTATTTTTCCTATTTCTTATTTTCTGTCTTGACATAATAGGTAGGTAGATTTTAAAATAGAGGGGGTGAGTTTGTGGAGAGGTGTAAGGGATGAGGACGACAGCTGCTAAGCACGTGGAATAGCAGCTGACGCCCGCGCATGGGCAAGCTGCGCAAGCACCTGCGCACGCGTACCGCCAAACCTCTAAATTGATTTTTTTGTTATCTACCTACCTCACAGTCCACAACACTGCAACATCTGACGACGATCCCTTTGCATCTGCCTGTTTATTAAAATATTATCAAATCTGGTTGTGAAATCTATCGCAACTGAGAAGAGGTACGAACCACGAGCAACCTACAGATTCATATGAAGTTTAATAAAACTAAATAACATGTGATGATGATGCTGTCACCCCTTTAAACGTTCCACTGCAGGGCATAGGCCTCTCCCTAGTAATACATTAGGGGGTTTCGGACCATAATCCACCACGCAGGTCCAGTGCAGATCGATAGATACACATGCTCCAGTTCTTTTTTATTTCTGGGACATGCTGGTTTCCTCACCGTGTTTTCATTCACTTGAACTAATGATATTAAAAAAAATCGTTCTTAAGGAGAAACTCAGGTAGGTGGTGTGTGAGTAGAAGATTTGAACTCACGACCTCATGAATGATAGCAGAGAAACATAACACGTGGGAGGAAAAAAGCGAATAACTCTTAAAGTTCTGCATAAATGTTATTTTTTGTCATTCTTTGTTGAATCTAAGACTGATAAAAAATCTATATTTTCTGATCAACACATTCGAATTTTCGATAATAATATTATCCAAATCATTATCGTCCCAGTTTGTCAATTAAAATCAATAAAAACGTTATATATTAATTTATAACAAACGAATATTTCTTGCCAAGTTGAGAATATTTTTATTTAATTTTATTATTAGATAGAAAGAAGTCAACTAGAGAATATAGAAACTGATTTTTTCCAATACTTGAATTATTTATTTAGATTGGTGTTTTACATTTTTTAGCCTTTTTGGCCTTTTACAAATCGCTATGTCAATAATATCTGTCCACGTCATGATCTACGTACGTACTCCGGACATACATAGACGCCTCGTAGCCAAAGTACAGTTTGTGTAGCTACTGGTACCTACGCTATGATATAAAATTATAGCTACAGTAAAGATAACTACATTGTATACTACCTACCTATGTTGTACATAAGCAGGCGAAGACGTCATTAAAGACTATATATCTAAGTATCTAAATAAGCGATTCTAAGACTGTTTTGTTTTAGACTTAGATCGAGTTGTTCGAAAATAACATCTATGTACCTATCTAGATTGTATTGGATCTTATAAAATACGATTCAGACTAATTTTAAGACCAAGAAAAGTCTTTTTATCTGGTGCTTTATTTCACACCGCCTGGTTTTAGGTACTCTACGTTAAGACACCGATGGTAGCAGCTGGTAGAAGTAATATTAAATAAATAGTAGTAGAAGCAGTAGAAGGTAATCACAACAACTGCATATGGCTACAATGTAATTGTGAGGTGTAAACATTGTGAGGTGTTTTAGACATAATTGTATATACCTACGTAAAATCAATGTTTTTAGCAGTCAAGAGGTTTTATGTAGCTGTAGGTTGACATAACGATTAAATAGATATTAAATGTGTACATATTACAAATATCACAATCTTACGATTAGTCGACTCACGATTCGCGAGGAGTGTGTACTCTATTCATATTCACAAGGAAATACTGCAGTATTTCCTCGTGAATATGAAATATAACATAGGTACATGAGATAATAAATATAAAATAAAGTAAAAATCAAATAAATATCTTATAAATAAAAAAAACACACTGTTGCAACATTAAATCATATCTATATAAACAAAATAGGTAATATTTAATATAATATAAACAAATATATTTTAAAAACTTATAAAAAAAAATATAAAAAAAAATTTACTCGAGCAAAGACTTTCTAACTAACAAAGTAGGTTTATATTTGGTTTGATAACAGTTTCTTTATCTTTGGTTTATTTAAACGTCAAATTTAATAATTATTTTGAGTAATTAAAATTTATTGTAAAAACCTTTTACGAGTTTATTTTTATAAGGTCCAAATCAGTGAAAATGGAGAGCAGAGAAAATTCTACATCTAATTGTGATTTTGAAAAAAAGAAGAAAAAGGAAGCCCGGAATTCGCAAGAAACAAAAGACATTGTTTCGACATCAGTAAAAACCAGCAATAGTAAGTAAAATTATCGATAAAAAATATAAAGAATATTACAATTAATAAGGTAATAAACATTTCCTCCTAAAATTCGTGCAGTTGCAATGAAGTTAATAAAATAGGTACTTGTACTTTATATAAATAGGTAGGTAGGTGTGTATACTTTAGATTAGTAATTTGTTGGACACTAATTAGCATTTATTAATCGTAGTTTTTATTAGCGTGAAATGCGTGAAATGGCCCAAAATTAGACATTTAGGTACATTTCAACTACAAAGCCTAACCCTACCACGCTGCATATTCAAAAAGTAGCCGTCAAAACAAATATTATTAGTAAAATACCTACCTACCTACCGAGGTACTTTTTAGCGGTTTATATGATTATGGTTTATTTGATTTTTTAATGGGATTATTTTTTCATCTTCATACGTATAGACTCTTTATTTTATTGTTTTTAGTTATCTAGACATATATTAGTAAACAACCTCTTATTTTACAATATACGAATAAGTATATTTTGGGTTTAGCAAACATTCAAATTGGAATTTGACTGGCATAAAAGTGTATGTGGTACTTGCTTTTGGAATGTAATTGAGAAAACGAAGCGAGATAGAAAGATACACAGAACTAGGGTATGAAAGAGAGAGATAGACCGAGTGAACGAGACACGAATGTTCTCGACAACACGACCAATTGTCAAAGTCGACTGAAGTACAAGGCTTGAGCCTTTGAGCGAACGCTAGCGTTCCCTGCCGCCTCCCTCAGTCACAGTCTCGCGTTGAGTGTTTCTGTCGTATGACTTGTGCCGTAGGTTGACGTTTCAGAGTACGCGTTTATTTTCAATTATCGATTGACATATATTTGACGACAGTGTGCACCAGTTAAAAACTGATAAATATCCCTTGTTCAACTTGCAGTGATATTCCATCCAGTGGATACACGGAAACTTATAATGGATCCAGTAAAAGGTGAATAATGTTTCTTCCTTACATAACCTCATTGCTACATTGAACATATGTTTCAAATTGCAAACGAGGCCGTATAGGTCGTGTTTCTTTTATTTTACACTCAACTTGTGGGTAAATAATTAAGATACCTATTGCCAAATTAATTGGATCTATGTATTTTTCATTTGCAATGGCCGTTTGTTCTAGGCAATTTTATCTGTATGCAGATTACATTTTGTTTTTTTTTTTGTAAGTAAATGAATGAATTCATTTTGAGTACTGAATTTTTAGGAGATAACTAATTTTTAGTGAATTTTAAGTAGTAACATTTAGTTTTAGCAACTTAAGTAAAATAAATATTTGGTGCCCGCCGTCAGAGTAATAATTACAGTGCTTATTAAAATATTTAGATATATTGATAAGACTTCTGAGAAGTGAACATTGTCATGCTTATTCAACCAACTAGTAATTTTTTTTATCAATTCATGACATTATCATATCTTATCAGAAGTAATACTAATATACAGTCTTTAAAGTAAATGCACAATGTTAGATTCTTACATTTTCATTGTTAAAAGTTACAATTCAATGAACAAAACTAAAAGTATAACATAAAAAAATTGAATTGCTATTGGTCGTTTTGTGACCTTGTGCTGATGTATTACCCCTGGAGGCCTCTTTGGCTTACTTGCTTCTGGTGCATGACCTCACATATTGGGCAACTAGATATTATCCAAGTAGCTATAATAGACTGAGCAATATAATCCTTATTAGAATTCAAATAACATATTTTTAAGAGCAAAATGTATAATATAAATGATATATTGTTTAAACACTATTATAGCAATGGATGACCTACCATGATGTCAAATCTCACCAGTTTTCCTGTTAGGTAGTTATATGAAATAATGGGAGGAAAATGTCCATAGTTTATAATTTTGTCATATTTAAATCAATTTATGGGTATTTTTCATGTTGAGGTATTATAATTACTAAAATTGTTAATATTTAAACATTAATTTCTTTAATAACACCCAACAAACAAGAAAATTATACATAATACTGAGTACAACCGCCTTGGCAGATATATTACTATATATAATAAAATGACAGTATTGTAAATATCAAATGAGGGAAAGTTGATATAAACATACTTGCCTGTTATAAATTTTTATTACCTTTGTGTTAAAACATTATTCAATTCTTTATAACTAACAGCGCCATCTATCGGAGCGATTTAGAACCGAAACACATTGTCTATACAATATATAGGTTTGTATATAGTCTGACAAATGAGATGTGGCACAAGAGGCAAATTTAAAAAAAATCTAGGCAAAATTTTCTGAATTCACTTATGTTTCAATTTCATACTAGTTTAATATTAAAAAAATATATAAACTATTAAATTCGCTTTTTCCGGTCAGCCTATAATTAATAAATTTGGGGCTGTTTTCCGGTGCTACATTTCATTTGACAGACTATATTTAGGTAATGTTATTAAAAACACATTTCCATGCATTAAAAGTAGAATAAACTATTTGATTATACTTAAGGTATTTTTCTGTCATAGCTATCTACTAATTTTTTCAAAGCAGCAGTCTAACAAAAGACCTATCGTCTTTTGTTGAAGTATGTCACGTAATGGCAGATGTAGTAATTCTAGTGATTTATTAATCTATCTTAATCCATTAGTGTTAGTAAGTGAATATGGCGCCCTCTATAACAATTTGCAGTACTCTATACATATGTCAAATTGGCAAAATTTATTATTTTTATTAAAACATTCCTATTGGATTCTAATTATGAGAATAATTATCATCATCATTTGGACCGTTTGTCCGTCTGCCTCCTTTCCTGTGAAAAGAAAAGAAATAAATATAAAACTTTGCTAATTATTACCAATCACGTAACACCAGAAAAATCGCATATAATGTTTCTTTTTGTTAACACGGTGGCATGCTGTAACACTGTACACGCTAAGGAATGTAGGTAGGGTCAATTACACCGAAACTAGAGGGCCATTGCGGAGGCGGGCGGCCATTGATAGTCTGTGCGCATTCCAAGATAAACCGGGCTATACTTTACTTATCGCTGTAAAAATACGTTGAAATTGGATCTACTTGGAAGAATTTCTGTACATATTTTGATTTTCCATGGCTTTGTAACTTGACTTTTCGAATGGGATTTTTTGTTGTCGCTCCTTCCAATTGACTGCGGCGAACACGCCAGTACTTGAGTACTTAAATTAAAATAATTGTATGAACTGTCTTGTAAACGCTGTCGTGCATCACCTGTATCTGCCTGTATAGTGGTTAATATAAACGAAAGTCAGTATTCTAATTCCTAGTTCACATTAAAAAAATGTCTATAGTTTCATAGTTACAGAATGGGCACATTACAGAAGGCACCTACTCGTAACGTATTTGTGTGCCATCTGGCGGATGTTCTCTTATCCTGTGTATCCCGTTTCCGGTTTCTACTATCGTTCAGTTTATTTATCATACTTTTTACAAGCAGTGAAGGCATTGTTTGTTTAACTATAAGCAGGAGGGATATAAGTTCATTCATAGATTGTTAATACATATTTGAATAAAGTAAGAACATGGGTATAAAATAAAGGTTTATTAAAAAGTTCTCATAAGTTTTCTCGTTAATAAAAGCAAAGCCTAATAGTTGATAAGTCTTAAGATAGGCACGATATACGGCGGCGGAGTGCGCTAGGTGCGTAGGCGCTATAGGCGAAGCAATGGAATTTGAAAGCCGAGCGCCGACCACCCATAGGCATGAGAACACGGCCCCGTCCCCTTCCCCACGCTGCCGCGCTGCTTGCACTCAGGCACCGCCTCTCACCGCTCTCTAAAGGCACAATGCTGAATTTCATTTGCTTTTTGCAGACCTTGGACGTGATCATCTTTTGTTTTTCTTTTAGTACTTACATATCATGCAAAACTCGTACGTTTTGAATAAAAAGTAAAACGTTACATTTATTGTATACATTTTAGTACTTATTTCATTTTCTAATTACTAAATAAAGTAAAAACACATTAAAGTAGTTAAGTAATGTGAGGAGAATATAGGTAATATGGAATTCGATCTGTAAGGGTTATCAAATTCCTTCATATTTTAGGTGACACAATGATTCTAATGTACATTCAGGTACTGTCCGCATTCCACAGTCACTTTTTGTTTACTTTTTTATTCGGCCTTAGACCCGCCCAGCAGTACTCCCACATTCCACAAGCCCTTTTTTACTCTGTGTGGTCGCGGTTTCCGCTGATGACGGCAACGTCGCGTCTCAAATATGAATGAAATCCGGTCGCCAACGAACGACGTGGCAACGTCGCGCCAGACACTCGCCTGATTGAGAACTACAACTCTCCCGCATCGCCCCTTCGCACTCACACTACGCATAAGTGTACTAGGGTTCTAGGATTACTATATTTTTGCCGAAATGGATACTCGGAAGATATGTGACATTATCGGAGAAGAAACCTTATTGTCGATTTTAGTTTTCCACTGATATTGAAACTAGGGAAATGTTAAAAAATGTAACAATTTGTATTGCTTTATCTTAAAAATCAGAAGTTAGAGCATGTTTATTTTTAAACAGAATCTTAGAGCAACGTAATTTTAAACAATCCGAATTGTCGTCGATCCCACTTTCACAGGTGGTTTAGAATCACTCAGCATCCGTAGAGATGTTGCATCTCTCTGCGTTTTCTACCGCTTTTATAATGGGTAATGTTCTGAAGAGCATTTTGTTCAATTTGATGTAAACTTCGGATTTTTAACATCGCACCGTTCGTCATCGTCGTGCGGTTCATTCGCACTGCCTTGACATAGAGTCGCTGCGTACAGTGCGGTCAAAAAGACACTGTACCGCGAACCCGAAAGTTGTGGAATGAACTGCCAGCTGAGGTATCTCCGTTACGCTACGGTATGGGGCTCTTCAAGAGAGCTGTGAACAGGATTCTGCAAGGTCGGCAATGCACCCGCAAGCCCCGTGGTGTTGCAGTTGTCTATGGGCGGCGGTGACCACTTACCATCATGTGGCCTGCCCGCTCGTTTGCCATCCATTATATAAAAAAAAGAATCTTGAAACAACGTAATTTTAAATTAAAGAATCTTAACCAAAGTCAACTCTTTATAAGGTCCCTTTGCTCACATATACAAATGCAATACTTTATGTATTTGAATATAAGTTCTCGTAACTTATATTCATATACATTTGTTAAGTTTACCTGACGTCATCTTTTGACTAATATAAATCTGTGACGTCATTTTACTCCTGATATCTGATGAAAATATTTGACACAGTAGTAAAATCGTGAACTATCAATCAAATGACTTCATGCTAACGATTCTGAGTATCATCGGTATTTAGACAAATACTTATTTATAAGATAACTGTGATGGTAAAATATGATAAAGAACAGCGCGGTTCTATATACTAGCCAGTTTATAGTTTCGTTATTAAGTACTTCACGTTGGTCATGGCGTGAAATATTTATAAAGTAGTCATCGACCGAACATATCGCTGCAGATGTGTGAGAATTTAATATTCTTGAATTAGAATTACTAACTCCTCCTGGAGTATATTTATGACGAATGTACACTTTGCTCTGCGTCAATGCCGGTCGTAAGTGTAACAACAACGCACAGCTGTGCACCCCACGTCGGCGAATTAGGACCCCTCTTAAAAACACGCACGCATGCGCATTATAGGGTAGTCAATTGCGCCACGACATCGCCACCAAGCGGCACAACACATACGAGTAGAGTAGCTAACAATGCTGAAGCACAGTCGTACGTCATTGACGAATTCTGCTTAATACAAAACTGTTTCAAGTGAATCTTTTGTTGTGATGTGTGTCTGTATTACGTGAATTAGTTTATCTTTACCTAAAATGCCTTTGTTAGTGGACACCAAACACAGAAATGGTAAATATCGATCCGTGTACATTTTGCGGCCATTACTCTCAATGGGTATAGGCTTCATGATTTTATTCTGTATTTCACAATCAGTAGAGGTTACGATTACAAACTTAGGCGTATAGAATATTTCTATACCGTCTATGTACAAACTGCAAGTGGATACATAGCATCGAAACAGATACCTTATAATTGTATAATAAGAATTTTGTTTTGTAGGTTTTTTGTACCGTAATTCTGTATTTTAATCTCAAATATAATAAAGAAAATTAATATGTCTAAGTGGATATTAGAAATTTTGTCTAACGTCCCCTTTATATATAGTCAAGAAAATAATTCACGCCAAAATTGATTGTTTGTTGAGTACATGCGCACTGAGTGCACGGAGGGAGGTACGCGGTGCGGGCGCGCGGGGGAGGCTGAGGGAATGGAATGTCGATGATGCAGCCAGCCGGCTCGCCGCGAACTTGTTGTTATGTGAAACTGTTTCTGAACGCACACATACGAGTATACCTCTCGCCATGGTACACACTACACTAACACATATTCTGCTTGATGAACTTAGATGCCAGCTCAAAACATTTTTACTGAACACTGAACATCGTTATGTTAAAACTGAATTAAGTTTGAATTCCAGTCAATATGGTTATTTAAACATTTTTGACGTGTTAATTGCTTCCTGTGACAACGTAATGGTACATAATTTTCTAATACTGGACTTTCTATCTATTGCAGTGGCACCAAACACTCCGACGACACCTGCTCTATTGGGACTCGGGCCGCATGAAGTCAAGATGAAGTACCCCGTCTCGCTGCCTATCCACACGAGTACGTCGTCGTCGTCTTCCGTTGATAAAACGGACAACCGCGACCTCCACAGCATTAGTCCTGAACAAATGGCAGATATGCACCGCGAAGAAGAGAGACTCAAGACTTTTGACAAATGGCCCGTCCCTTTCTTGACGCCTGAAAAACTCGCTCGCAATGGCTTTTACTATCTCGGCCGTGGCGACGAAGTGCGTTGTGCTTTCTGTCACGTGGAAATCATGCGGTGGGTTGAAGGAGACGACCCCGCGTGGGACCACCAACGCTGGGCACCGCAATGTCCTTTCCTGAGGCGGCAAACCGGTGCCGGGAACGTGCCTCTAGAGTCGCCCACGACAGCAGGTCGCGATGAGTGCGGCACCCGGATCCCCCCTTCGACCAACGCTACACCTCTACGCATGCCGGCACCCATGCATCCGCAATACGCTCTCGAGGCAGCTCGCCTTCGCACCTTCGCGGATTGGCCTCGATCCATGCGCCAAAAACCGCAGGAACTCGCGGAAGCCGGTTTTTTCTATACTGGTCAAGGCGATAAGACTAAGTGCTTTTACTGTGACGGTGGCCTTAAAGATTGGGAAAATAACGACGTACCCTGGGAGCAACACGCACGTTGGTTCGATCGCTGTCCTTACGTCCAGTTGGTTAAGGGGCGAGATTATGTTCAAAAAGTGATTTCGGAAGCGTGTGTGGCACCACCTCCTAAAGGACAGTCCGAAGCGTCCACATCGATGCCCACCGTGGAATTATCTCTGAAGTCCGCTGTGGCCGGCGTTAGCGAAATCCTCGAGAAAGAAAACGAGAGCGAGAACTCTGTAAGTGACGAGAAACTGTGCAAGATATGTTACGCGGAAGAGCGCAACGTGTGCTTCGTGCCGTGCGGTCACGTGGTGTCGTGCGCCAAGTGTGCTTTGTCTACCAACAAGTGCCCCATGTGTAGGAGGATGTTCAGCAACGCTGTGAGGATATACTTCTCATGAGAAGAGCCCGACCGCAGGCTCGATGCTAGTCAGTTCAATGAGCGGCCGTGAGATGCGTGCCGAAACCACGCTCCACGAAAGAACTACGCTTAAATTGTGATTTCTATGTAATAAGAAATTTTAACAAGCTCAGATGATGTGGAGCAGCAGTACTAGAACTCCTCCGGCAGCCGGCCGCGGCGATGACTCGGGAGATCAAATTGTAAATGTTCAAATGATTATAAATTATTTATTGTTTGTAAATTCATGACACTTGTGAATAATTTAATGTAAATAATAATTATTTAGCTTATCATTTTGTCCCACCGACAAAAATGGCAATAGTCATTGTGAAAATCAGTGACGGAGGTATCCACTCCAGTTCAGTCACAATATTAATTTTTACAAATAATATATCTACTGTTTGCATTTGCTTAAATTCAGAAATAAATTTAAATTTGATTTTTTACATGATTAAAGTGATATACAATAAATAGAAGTTCAATTAAATAAAATTAATTGATAGACTGATTTAAAGACGTCGCAGTAGCTCAGAATATTGACTGTTCCTGTAAATATATTTTTTTCATTTGACAAAGGCATTTATTACATGTAAAAGCAGAGTATTAGGTAGGCATTATGATAAGCACAATAGAGCGCTGGTAATTTAAAATTGGTTCAAGACTTGTAGTCCCCACTTTGAGCCACCGGTGGAACCACGGGTAATTTTATACCCCCTAGACCCACTGCACTACATAAACAAAAAGACAGAAAATATTGATGTTATTCAATTTAAAAAACAGGTCTCGTTTTTTTAATGTAAAAATGCTTTGCTTGAGCAGATGCTTAGTTTTATTAGTTCCAGTACAAAATAATATTATTATATCGATATTTTTTGTCTTTATTTCATGGTGGGTCCTACCGGTGGGTCAAAGTGGTGGTACCACGAGTCATGCACCTTAAAATTTATTATTATAACTCAATCTTAACAGTCTACTACTGAACTTGCATAATCGTAAGAATATTTTCCTTGATGTGATTTACATTAAATTTTAGTTAGGAACAAACACTACCTAGATAAGTTTAACAGTCACCAAAACTAGAGCTATACTGTAACTAAATTCCATTAATTAACAAAAAGCCTAATAATAGGTGCCCATTATAATATAATGTAAGGCTTAGTCGAGTTACGGCCAAAGGGCGCGACGTCCGCAATTACAGAAACAAACTGCACGACGGTGTGCAAGTATGCTTTGTAGAGGTTTTTTACGTAATATTGCTTCTAAGCATCGTATAAAGAAATAATTCGTGGACTGTCTTGGATAAAATTGTTTTTTAGGTAGTTTATATAGTCCGTATAAACAACATACATTTACAACCACCAAGTTTATCCGGCTGTAAAATTTCGCAGTAAAATGCTTTCACTACCTTGCGCTGACTTCGGCCGGAACCTTTTCGACTCTTGGATCATGTGATCATGTCTTAGTTATCAATTATCATGAAACACTTCATATCATCTCACTTCAGTAGGTTTAGTTTCAGCCATACAATTAAATAATACGGGCTCAGATTAATTAAAAGCAACAAGAATTTATAAAAAATAAGTTTAATCTTTTCCTAATTATTTCAACTGTTGATGTTATTAAAAAGATAGAATGTTACACTTCCTTGTTTTATTTTCTTATTTGACAAAATTCATATGAACTCTCTGGACGATGCATAGAATATAGAACATATATATAATGAACTCTAATTACAAGCAAATGAACCCCTATTTTTATACCGGGAGTTTATTGAACACTATCGAAATGGGTCCAGTAGTTTTAAACATAAGGTGTAGGTATAATTAGCGGTGATAGCATTGGGGTTTCCATTCTCGATTCTCATCCGTGAGCTACTAGTACATATTTTTAAAATTATCACTAGCTCTCGTGCTCGAGAATAGAAGAAAAATCTCAAACATGTATCCGCAAGGTGCCACGTAGTGGATTATGGCCTGCAACTACCTAATGATTTACTGGTGGAGGCCAGTACTCTCCAGTGGCACATTATACGAGGGTCACACTGAAAGTTTCCGGAATGAATAAGAAAGAATTACAATGAATGGCCAAAAATCAATATTGTTTCTCAAAATATTCTCCGTGAGCGTCAATACACCTTTTCATACGAATAAACCAATTTCCAGGACATTTATTCCACTCCTCCGTGGTGACCTCGGAAACATAGCCTCTTCTGACGATGAAAATCATTGACTGAGTAATTGGTTCTTAATTTTTGGAAACTAGAAGTCACAAGGTGCCAATTCGGGACTGTATGGAGGATGGCTCATGAGTTCTGTCTTTCGCCTTCAAAACGTCATTTGTCTGTTTGGCCGTGTGAGAGCTGCTATTGTCATGGTGCAAGATTATGCGGCGTTTACGGTTTGTTTTTACGGAGTTCGTCAACTTCCGGCAAGCAAATGGTCGTGTACCAATCAGCATTCACGATACGACGATTCTCCAAAGCAACAGTAGCTTTGGAGGGGGAGAGTGCACGCTGCAATCCAACAGCCGCTGGACGCACTCGACTGGCCACGTTACCCCTCTCACCGAAGACTACCTTGAAATGTACTGCATTTCCCACTTAATCTTATTTCCCTAATGTACGTACGTGTTTCGGTAGTGAGTGAGATGTGCCAGAGCCCATTCCCATTATATCTCTCCCCATTTCCCCAACCCTTTCTCCAAATCCAGTCCTATATCTAAAGGTAGGCAGCGCATCCGGGGGCGTGCCAACGTTTGTCATTTTGGACTAATGTTGGCATGTATCACGGATGTCTATGGGCTACAGTATCCACTTACCATCAGGTGGACTGTATGCTCGTCTGCCGCCTTCGTCCATAAAAAAAAAAAAAGCCACGTGATCAATTTTTCTAAAAGAGAAGCGATCATCTGCTTCGCGCCACTGGTGGGGTTCGGCTCATCTTGAAAGACCCAAATGGTCGATTGCTGCTTTATTTCGGGGTCGTAGCTGTAAATTCATGTTTCGTCACCTGTTACTATGTTCCACACCAAATTTGACGCCCCTTCGTTGAATCTGGTAAGCATGGCATTGCACCAAGTGACGCGTTCCGTTTTTTGAGCCTGTCAAGTTGCGGTGGACCCCACCGCGAGCACAGCTTTCACACAGCCATATGTATGTGTAAGATTGACTGTATCGGACTAATGCCTATGCCTAAAGAAATCTCATGGTAGGTCACATGCCTGTCTGTTTCGATCATATAGCACACAGCATCGCTGTTTTTGTTGTTGACAGCCGTGGACGGGCACACTTCGGAAAAATTGAGTTTCTTGTCTGTCCACCCAACAACCGTCGGGTGATAAAAACAGCTTGCCTATTGGTGATTCGACGAGAATCCATTTCTTATTTCCTAGATTTATGTAAGATCTTTTGTACCGCCTGCATGTGCTTCGCACCTGAAGCAACAAAAGAAGAAGGAGGAAGAAGACCGTTCGTTGATGGTGTTACTCCGTCAAAAAAACACATATATGAACGACTCGTCAGGCACGAGGAAAACCACTCTTATCATGTAGCCGTGGTTGCCGTAACAACAAAAAAGAAATATTGAACAAGGTCTTATGCAAAAAAAAAATTGCATGAGGTTTCCAATAGACGTCTCGTTCTGAAAATAATCATTGACATAATACCAGGTGTAAAAATGAACGCCCTCTCATAAGGGGTTTGTTAATTCGGAATGCAACATAACTGGTTCCTATTTTCCCCATATCCTCTGTATGTCGCTTCAGTATTAAGTCAGGTTAAAAAATCAAATAAAAAATGTCCTCCGCTTTGCTTGTACAAAAGTTATTTTTATTCTAATCTCAATAAATCCGCACGACATTTCAAAACCAGGGCAAATAATTCTGAAAAAATTATCGATTTATACGATACAGTTCTGAAGACCCATATATTACTGAAACTGATCGAGGTCATTACTGAAAATAAAAAAAGAAGGGAGTTAGTTAAGTTGAGTTAGTTCATGTCAAAAAAAATAGTTAATAAATATATGCGCACATCAAGTCAAACGAGAGATCGTAAAAGAAGTCCAGGAGGCAAAATCTTTTAGACTCAATGTGCATTCTTGTCAGGATGTAGGCGTTACTGATCAGGCTGCAATTTGCGTTCGCAATGCTAAAAATGGAATACCGCAAGAGTGAGCGGTCAGCATGGTGCCGGTCCGGAAAGGCGAAGCTTACTAAGCACTTGTTACCTCAGAATTAACACAGGCATGGATGTGCAAGATCTTATCAGCGTGTCTTTTGATGGTGTAGGAAATAAGGCAGGCCGATATATAGGTATTCAAGCCAAACTGAGAGAAGAGGTACCAAACTGAATTTTTACACATTGCTACGCGCATGTTTTGAATTTGGTGTTGGAAGGCACCACATCAATTTATTCGGCCTCTTGGAGTCTACAAGTGTGTTTATTCGCGAATCATTTAAGCACACCTCTGTTTGGGTGGAGAAAATTGCAGGAATGACAGCTGGCAGAGACAAGTTGAGACGTGACGACTGCAGAACATCGGAAAAACGAGATGATGGGCCCAAAGACAAAGCCTTGACCACCGTCATGGAGAAAACGCGATACATTGCGTGGATAAAAAATCTATGTGCCATATCTATCTTCGAGCACGGAGTTCAAGCCAAAGGTTTCATTTCAAGCAAAGGCTTTTGATTTCCTTTGTGAAATTCGAAACGAAATTTTCGATTTGTCAACCCTGGTAAGCCAATACCTTCAAACTCCTGCACTGGATTACCTCAAAGCGTCGGGACTCATCGGGAACTTATCGAACGTTTGGAGAAAAGTTTGCGGGAACAACAATCTTTCTGACGACGTTTTCGTTTCAGTATAACATGCACATCAGTACGTATTCCAACCTATATGTAGCTTATTGTGTAATTCTCACAATCTCGTTTACGCAAGTATCTTGCGAGAAAAAAATTTCTACGCTGAAGCGCATTAAGACGAGGCTTCGTTCTCTACTGGGGCAAAAACTGCTGGACTCGTTGATTATCCTAAACACAGAGTCGGGTCTTATTAAGGATGACGAGGACAGCTTTTATGAACGAATTATAATAAACAACTTAGCTGACCAGCCACTGACCTTCCGAGAACACATACAAACTGTCCGAAACCGAGCCGCCTTTGTATTCGGTCGCCCCCTCAACCCTCTCATAGGCAGGAGAAGTAAAATGTCGCTTAGAAATAAGCTGACATTGTACAAAACCTTCGTACGTCCCATAACGACTTTCGCTAGCGTTGTCTTTACACACGCAGCTCCCTCCAACATTAAAGTATTTCAATTCCTCCAAAATAGATTCGTGCATAAGGCCGTAGCTGTCCCATGGTACTTTCGCAATATCGACCTCCACAAGGACTTGGAAATTCCCTCCATCGTCAAATACAGGAAAGACTCCGGCTGACGCTACTACGACAGAGTCCCTGACCATCCCAACCCCCTAATAGTTGCCAGCCTAACCTATGTACCCGATAGGATTGCCTCTCCCCGTTACCGTCGTCATCGGCACGTCCTAGACGACCCCGACGACCCAATTATTGTTGCCAATGCGGTTCTTAAACTACACTCACAGACTACACATATACACCGTCCCCGCCGGCGGAGATGAGGACGTCACCCTATGTACACGTTATGTAGTTTCATACCGTTGTGACGTTGTCCTCGAACTTCTTGCAAAAATTTTCTACAATAACGATATTTAAAAACACGCATGCAACATGACCAGCACTCGGCGCGCACAAGTGTCGTATAGCGATACGACCAACTATTCAAATTGTGCCCGTATTACTTCTTAACTACCTTTTTACCTTTCATATATAAATTTGCTAATACAAAGTCATATATATAGAGAGAGGGTTAAGTAAGAAATTCCTACACCCTCTTAACACTATTGCTATCATTAGAAAGTAACAACTTTTTAGTTCTACGACTTTATTCTGAACTTGATATTTAAAAAAAAAACGTTTCATTTATCCTTATGTACCAAATTTGTCCCCGCATCTTTGCCGTAAAAGTTGATATAAACATTGTATAATTATTAACACACCTTGTATAATTATATAAAAAAAGAGTAAAATAACCAATTAGATTGCGGATGATTTGGTGACATTACCTAGTAAGGCGCAAGATAAAAAATGAAAGTAATATATATCGAATTAATAGTTTATTTCAAGTTGTCAGATTACATTTGAGAGGCGACAAGAACTTGCATGTACTTATTGTCGTGTTGCAAAAGCTCTTGTTTAAGCAGGTTTATTTGTTTCATCATGCTTTCATCTGACGCGGTAGACTCCTGTATCTCTTTGCATTTCTTCAGA
This sequence comes from Sesia apiformis, assembly GCA_914767545.1. Lineage (NCBI taxonomy): Eukaryota > Metazoa > Arthropoda > Insecta > Lepidoptera > Sesiidae > Sesia > Sesia apiformis. The sequence continues at coordinate 9,758,187 of OU611958.1, forward strand.
AAGTTCGCTATAAGTTCCTGGCCTTTGGTAATTTCCTTCGTAGTTCCGGCGGATTCCACTTCGAATAAGTTGGTTTCGAGCTGCGCTTGTTTTTCTTCAGCATACTAAAAAAAAATAAACTACAATAGCAGACGCCAGTTGAAAGGGGTTTGACGACTTATGTCCAATATGATAATTGTCCAATATGTGTCCAAAACGTCAGTTGATTTTGTCAAAACTGAATATTGACTTTCTTAAATATGTAAGTCGAATTGTGTAAATATTAATTTAATGAGTTAAGGGTGTAGATCGTGAAAATCACCGAAAAGAGTGTTACGATTTTTCATATTTAACCTATTTACATATGATTGATATCAATGATAATTTGTATATATTACAATCAAAGACCAATAAGTATGTTCATGCTTATATTAAACTCTTAAACCTAATAGTTGTTATATAATAAACGTCAACAAACGCACAAAATTGAGTAAAAATGCAAAAACATGACTTCGTATTTTTCAGATTTAACCCCATAAATCAACACAAATTGATAAAAAGAAACACTTTTTGAACACTGAAGAAACCAATAAGTATAGCTGTATACTTCTTTTTATACCTTTACAAACAAAGACTTCCTCTTTTAAAGCCCTAAAATCTAGATATATTTTAAGGTAAATTTTTCATACACAAATGTATGGGATAAAACGTTCGTTTCATTCGTGCAATCTCGGTGGTCTGCAGCGGCAGTTCCTTTCTGTAAGTGAACGCGACACCACGCTTGTCGGCTGCAGACAGCAGAATTACGTATTGTGAATTTGTGTTTTTTGTAAAAAACTGTAAGTATAACATTTTTATAATTAATTTATTTTCAGTTAGTAGAAAGTATCGATATAATGAATGTCTGAAAGAAAACCATGATGGAACTAGATATAAATCGTAAAAAATACAATATCTACACTAATAGGTATTATAAAGAGGAAAGATTTGGATTTTTGTATGTAACGAATAAACTCAAAAAGTACTGGACTGATTTTAATAATTCTTTTATCATTCGAAAGCTACATTATCACTGAGTAACATAGGCTATTTTTTTCGCAGGACTGATTGAATTTGAGTGGCATGCCAGGGAAAAGAAAGTTTTGTACGCATTATAAAAATATGAAAGCCAAAAGATCTCGGAATAAAATGTAAGTTCCTCCCTACTTATTTATTATCGCATTTGAACAGGGTACATTACAAAGCTAATACAATATGTCATATGATTTAGATCGCCCGATTCAGACATATACCTACAATAACATGTAAATATTGGTTTGTATTATCTATATCTATACTGATAAATAAAATTGAAGTATCTGTATGTAATATCAAAATAATAGGATTTTTAAAAAAAAAAAGGCGATACGGAGTTCGCCGGGTCGGCTAGTATTGTCTAAATATCAAATTGTGGAAGTAGGTAGGCGACAGCGCAACTTTGTCGACATACCTATACCGCCAAACAGACGCGAGGCGCCTAGCGTCTGGCTTAGGGTTGTACAAAATAAATAAAAAGTGGATAATATTGATGAATAATATTTTCAGTATTGAAAATAAAGAAAACCTTGGGGCCGAGACTCTGAGCAACAATGCTACGCGCTGTATAGAGGTAAGTTGTTATACGTAATTCTTGTAGACTTGTTACATAAATAAACAAACTACTTAGTTAGTGATGGGCGAAGACAAAATCTCAATACCTACCTATAGATTTTTCTTGCAATATTTATTATTTTCATCGAGAGACCGAGTACCTTAGTACCGAAATACTTCTCAATTACTTTCTCAAAAGAAAATTTACGTTCAAATAGGTGACGTCATAAAAAAACAATACCTAATGCGTAAAGAAATTATAATTTCTATTCATCAGGAACCTAATATTGTATTAATTCTTTTGCATTTTTTTAAATTTTTAATTATTTTTTATAAAAAAAATCAAGCCATTATCTTTCTTTACAGGAACTAGTTATTGAAAACGACCAAGAGGGAAAGGTGGATGAAATGGAAGTTGGGCGTAGAGTTGTAGACGTTTCTTTTTTTTTTAAAGCTCTTCAGGCCATAGGGGACCACGGTCCAATGGATTGTAAGTTAAGTTACCTCAGTATAATAGGTGAAGTAAAAGTTGGTCTGGACTCAAAACTCATCATGAAATGTAGTATGTGTAGTATGAAATTTACTGTGTGTTTGATTGAAAAGAAAGAAGATAGAATGGAAGTGAATCATCAAATTGTATCTGGTATCATATCATCTGGTGGGAGCTACTATCAGTTAAAAACATTAACTGCCGCAGTAGCCCTACCAATCATGTCACCTTCATTATACAATGAAATTAATAATACGGTTTGCGATTGGTGGGAAAAGACAGCAGCACATTCCATGGCAGAAGCTGTCAAGGAAGAAGCGGAGTACGCAGTGTCTATAGGTAGTGTTGATAAAAATGGTACACCATTAATATCTGTTGCTGTTGACGGTTGTTGGAGCAAGAGATCTTATGGTAAGAATTTTTCCGCCTTGTCCGGCGCAGCTGCGATAATTGGCATTAAAACTAATAAAGTATTGTTTTTTGGAGTTAAAAATAAATACTGCGTAGTTTGTGCACGAGCCGCAAAGAACGACAGTCAGCCCTCGGAACACCGTTGTTTCAAGAATTATTCGGGATCATCTACCGGTATGGAATCGACCATAATAGTTGAGGGGTTTAAACGTTCCATTGTTGATCACGGTGTAATTTATAATAAATTTGTAGCAGACGGCGATTCCAGTACTTATAAAAAAATATTAGATTCGCGACCGTACGGTAATTTAACAGTAGAGAAAATTGAATGCAAAAATCATCTTTTACGAAACTACTGCAATAGCTTGGAGAAACTGTCGAAAGACACTAAGTATCCTTGCGAATTGCGGAAATTCCTAAAAGAAAGGTATTTGCGTTTAAGAACGGGTGTAAAATGCGCTATTAAATATTGGGGCGATCAAAATCAGTCACTCGAAGAAAAAATAAAAAATCTTAGTGAAGATATCCTAAATGGTCCACAACACGTATTTGGTAATCACCAATATTGCAAGGAGTATTTCTGTAGACCTGATACTCGTCGAATAGAACCTGTTGGGTTGCTTCCAGCAATTGTTGGATGCGGATTAATGGACGCGGTACACATTTTAAGTAAAAGACTGTCATATCATTCTAGAAGTTTAATTCATAATTGTACAAGTAATATAGTTGAAAGTTTTAACGCAGTGATTGCCAAATTAGTAGGGGGTAAGCGTGTAAATTATTCTTCCCGTGGTTCTTATGCGGGCCGATGCGCAGCTGCTGTTGTGTCTTTTAATACAGGATCGATTCATAGTAAAACTCATGAAGTAATATTTAAATCTAGTCCTAATCCTTTGATCGCGAAAGTGGAAAATTGTAATCGTAGAATCCGTTTAATTGCTAAACCTAAATTAAGATTGAAAAAGAGCCACAGCGCTGTATCGAAAGACGCTCACTATGGACCAAACTGCGAAAAACCTGATCTGAGTCCAGAATTATATGAGAAAGCCAAGTCATCTTTTTTAGCCGATTTAAAGTTGTCTTGTGCTGAAAGAGAGGAGCTTGAAAGGTCGACCCATTTGCAAAGAAGTAGTTCTGAGTGGATGAGTACAAGGAGAAAATTACTAACCTCATCATCGTTCGGGGAAGTTTGTAAAAAACGAGAGAGCACAAGTTGTGCTGTTCTTGTTCGTAAAATCGTTTATGGTAGTAATATCTCCAGTTTGCCTGCTGTACGGTACGGTATCGAAAACGAAGAAACCGCAATTAAACAGTTAGAAATTCAAGAGAATATTAGTATACAAGGTTGCGGTTTGTTCGTCGACGATCAATATGAATTTCTTGGTACTACACCAGATGGCATTTATGCAAACGGTTTAATTGAAATTAAGTGCCCACATTCTTTAGCTGGCATGACTCTTGATGAAGCAATGGCCAAACATACCTTTTGGGTTAAGGACAAGGCTTCCAAGGGTTATGTCATAAATAAAAATCATAACTGGTATTTCCAAATTCAGGGACAGGTACATATTACTAAAAGAAACGTTTGCATGCTTGGCATCTGGTTTGGTGCTACTGTACCTATGAAAGTTTATATTATAGAAAAGGACGACAAATTTTGGGAGGAGAAAATGGAGATGAAATTAGTTAGGTTTTATTACGATTGCCTACTTCCAGAATTAGTTGATCCTCGGCAGTCACGAAGCATGCCCATTCGTGACGCGCCCAGTATCATAGAGGCTATGAAAGAGAGGAAAGAAAGAGCTTTACGTGTTATGAAAGAGAAGAACGCCTAATGATTTTGAAAGATACAGGTAACTTAACTACCCAGCCAGTCGATTCACGTAAACACGCCAGTCCAAAAGTCGTTTTAACTTAGGAACTTAGAAATCGCCTTTTGGTTTTCTGTTTTAAACGCACTTACTTATCTAGTCTTGGATTGTCATAAATCTTCCAATAGCTCAATTACTATACAATTTCTGAGTTACCTGGTGTAAAGAATCATAAAAATTGGTTCAAAAATACAGCGAATTGAGAATTCTCCTTTTTTTAAGTCGGTTAAAAGGGCTAAATTTGCAAAAAACGAAGTGACGTCACTGCGCTACGGTTTTTATTACTTACGTGAATCGGGCAGCTGGTAACGTTTTCATTCTGATAGGTTTTGTGATAGCCATTGATTTTATCATCAAATTAGCAGAAATCAGAACTTGATCCGTAATCGAATGAAAAACCATTAGAATTTTGAACTCATATTTCGTTATTGTTTAATTACATACTTTTAATTAGTATATTAATAATTTACAAACTTCTGTTAAAATTAGTAAATAAATGAATTATTTACTAATTTTTGTACAACCCTAGCACGCTTTTGAGATAGCGAGTAATGGCGACTCATATTTGTTATTGTGTAGTAAATAAATCATTTTTATACTTGTGTTTCATTTATTGACATTTTTTTTAAAACCCTAGTATTTTTTTTAGATATCGACGAGGTGATCGTAAACAAAAAGTAAGTATTTGAGTTTACGCAATAGGCACATTTCCTTGCGTAGAGATAAACACACTTCCTACTGAATTTGCAATTATTTTATTGAATGAATATTTTACGAATTAGAATAAATTTTGGTAGTGAAATTACAAATAAATAAATAGTTGGAATTTTAGGTAAGTAGAATACAAAAATGTCAGATGTCAAATGATAGAAAAACATAAAAATTGTGTCTCAACTACTCTTATTAATCTATTAAAAAGAATCAACAGCTAGTTTCCAAAAATTCAACGTTATTGTTATGCTGTAAATATTCAAGTTCAATAACAATTTCTCAACGTGGAACGTTTGTTGCAAAACATTTTGAAAATCGCGCTCTCTAGGTCATTCATCCGCCCCGTCGGATGTTACATTAAACTTTGGCGCTGCGGTCGCTCGAAATCGAGATCTCAGGCCAACAATCTACACCCTTAAACAGACTTATTATTTTTAATTAAACGAAAAAAAATTATAGTGTTCCACGTAAAAATAACACTTATATTTTTTAAAAAAGTAACATTTACTATTTCGATTTACTATATTAGAAAAAATATACTAGAATTGTACTATAAATCATAAAAAAAAACCTATTGTGTAAAAACTGGTAGAATCGATTCTCTCTCGATCTCGATTTTGCTAGTACATTATAAAATTTATAAAGTTCAACAGTTAACAATCATATAGTATTGAAAATGTTCAAGTAACTATTAATACTTATTATTTTTTTTTTTATAGAGAAAAGGGCGGACGAGCATGCGGTCTCACGTGATGGTAAGTGTTACCGCCGCCCATGGATACCTGCAACACCAGGGGGTATGCAGGCGCGCCGCCGACCTTGCAAAAGTAGTATAGTAGTATTGTTATATAATTAGTATTTGTTATATTTTGAGGGTAGATCACCACCACGGGTAGTGGTTGTTAACTGTTGAACTTTATACATTTTATAATGTATGATAATTAATAGGAAATATTGCGTCTATGCAACTTTTATCTGTGTGTTTCATAATAACCGGTGATCGGAAAAAAACACACTTTACGACCTGAATGGCGTAGCAGCTGTGTCACCATGCCTTCCGTGTCAAGGGTGGCGGGTTCGAATATTAAGTCCGCTAACTTGACGACGTGTCCTAGCAATAATGATACAACATTTTGATTGACCTGTATAGTGGAGTCGGGTAAGTCCGCTAACTTGGCGACGTGACCTAGCAATAATGATACAACATTTTGATTGACCTGTATAGTGGAGTCGGGTAAGTCCGCTAACTTGGCGACGTGACCTAGCAATAATGATACAACATTTTGATTGACCTGTATAGTGGAGTCGGGTAAGTCCGCTAACTTGGCGACGTGACCTAGCAATAATGATACAACATTTTGATTGACCTGTATAGTGGAGTCGGGTAAGTCCGCTAACTTGGCGACGTGACCTAGCAATAATGATACAACATTTTGACTTACCTGTATTATGGAATCGGGTAAGTCTGCTAATTTAGCGACGTGTAGCCCTAATGAGTGCGTGGCAGGTCCATGTGATATCCTGTGCAGCAATACCAGCTGCTGGTCCACTACGGAAGCTTCTGCATGCGAATTCACTATCACTCCCGGGTGGAGAGCCGACAGACGAGTTAACTCGTGGTAGTGGGTCGCGAATAAACAGAAACATTTGGATTTTGTTGCTAACTGTCTGTAATAATGAGACAATATTTCTGTTAGTAATGAGTAGTTATGAGTAATGTATGTGATATACAACATGTCACCGGAGTAAGGCAAAACTTGAAACACATCAACTAATTTAAAATATATAAAACTGTTTTAGTGAAAAATAAAATTATATATATATATTATAGAAAAAAGGCGGCAGACGAGCATACAGTCCACCTGATTGTAAGTGGATACTGTCGTCCATAGACATCCGCGATACATGCCAACATCAGTCCAGAATGACAAACGTTGGCACGCCCCCGAATGTGCTGCCTACCTTTGCTGATTAAGAAATGAATTGGGAAAATGGGGAGGGAGAGGATGGGATGGGAATGGACTCTGGCATATCTCACTCACTACCGAAACACGTACGTACGTACGAAATACGATAAAGTGGGAAATGCAGTACATTTCAAGGTAGTCTTCTGTGAGAGGGGTAACGTGGCCAGTCGAGTGGGCCCAGCGGCTGTGGGAATGCAGCAAGCATTCTCCCCCTACCTAAGGTTGGCTGTTAGAGAATGCGCTAAGGCATTAAGCTCTTTTTTGTATGATAATATGCAATGAAGTGAATAAATAAGTAAAATACATACATACATGAATATAGAACGTGTAATTGAAACAACGCCATTTTCATGTATATGAACCATATATTTTTAAAATGTGCATATTAAAACCTTGCATTTGATTCTGTGAAGCGACGCGCGACGTGATGGACGGAACTAAAGTGAACTCGCGCTCTGACGTCACCACGGCCGCCGCTCTGCGCCGGCGACGGGTGACACTGCGTTCCATCGCTTCAGTGCGCCACAAGCGGTCCACGGCGAAGCCCACGTTGCACCCCACAATAACAGCCCCACAATACTAAACACGATACATTTGCCGACATACGTTATAGGGTAAGGGATATTTTAAGCCGATATTATAAGTATAACTTACTCAGCGATCGCCCAAGCGATGCCACAGCCTTCGTACGTGGAAGTGCCTCTGCCTAGCTCATCGATCAGTATCAGCGAATCAACCGTTGCAGTCTGGAACGTACACGGATACTATTATGAAAAGTAACTAAATAGGGAATACTGAATGCGTAGCAAATCGATGGTAGCAAATTTAAAGGTGGGCTAGGTTTAGATTCTCTGGTAATTTCATTAATGCCCCAAGCGGGATTTCGTAGACTTGACATTCTTAGTAATTACTAAACACCATAGGTTGTTTTGTTGATTATGATTTGCTGCTCATTTAGTATTTTTGGTGCTCGTTTAATTACGAGCATATTATTATTATTAAAAAGACGTGGTAATTTAATGTAAGTCACAAAATGTCCTCATCGAATGTAGTTATTGCAACTCACGAGCGCGCGTCTGCCTTGGTTTTGTGGTAATTAGTGTTCGTACGTATAAAAACAGACCTTATAGCCTTCAAAATATACCTATAAATACGTTGACGTGAGTTATTTTTCGTGCATGTGGGTCGTGTGCAGACCTAAAACGTTTCGACGAGCTATCAACCTGAAATAAAAAGACTCCTTCAATATTGCAGCAGCTTCAATCGTTTCGAGCATGAATGTGCTCTGTCCGTACAGTTGGGTCACCTGCGCCGGAGTACGCAGTCATGGAACGGATCCATGGAAACATATATGAAAGTGCTTGCGTGTTGTATTAGAGCAGCGACAGAAAGACGTAGATCTAAGTACCGTTACCGTCCATGTTAGTTATATGGGTCGTTTGAAGATCTATCAGCCTGAAATAAGACTCCTACCTTCAATATAGCAGCAGCTTCAATCATCTCGAGCATAAATGTGCTCTGTCCTCTCAGCTCCCGGTCTCCGGCGCCGGCGCGCGCCGCTAGAGCCCGCAGTACTGGCAGCGTCGCGCTAACTGCCGGCACGAAGCTACCCGCGTGCGCTAGTAATGTAGCGACACCGCACGCACGCATCCAAGTCGACTTGCCGCCCATGTTAGCACCTGTTACTATGTGGGTCGTGCACACACCTAAAATATTTACCTATTTTTTATTTATTTTATATATACATTATTCAAACATTATGCGTACTCATAGTTGTTGACGGACGAGCTCTTATTTTTTGCATTTTATTTTGCACGGTATCAATCAAATTAGGTAGGTATAATAAATTTAATCTAAGGAGATTTCCCACGAAGGTATGGAGTCCAGGCCTCTTTTGGAAAATTTCGAAAATTTCAATATAGGGTAATTCCGGACGAGATGCCTAACTTTTTTTGAAGAAGTCTATTCAAAATAATATTAGCTTAAGCAGAACGAAACATTTTTTCTTATTTTAATAAACATATATAAAAAATCCCTTATTTTAGGCATGTATTCCGTATATGCGGGTGAGATGCCTTATTACAATTTAGTAAGAAAAATCAATTAATCTTGTAACAACCATTGTACATTATGGCACAGCAAGTACAGGAAGAGAACTTCTTCCAAACTTAATGCAAATAACTCGATCGCTTGCTGTACCTCCAAAGGGCACTTCACATTCACAGCAAACATTAGGTGTAAAATCAGGCAGGTGTTTTAAATCACTGGTTGATGTGTCATGGGTGGATATGTCTTCTTCATCCGAGTCAGAAGAGCTTTGGAGCTATTCTTTGTTTTTTGTTTGGTTTCGTTTCCTTGTTTCTTCGTTTCACCAATTCACGAATAATTTCAGTCTTTTTGTTTTTATCTCTTAATTCATCCAGTTATTGATTGCTATTACCTTTTGAAGTTTATTATTTAGTTGCAGTTCCAATTCATCCATATTGAATACATTACCCGGTTTATCATATCATTCATTTTCTTTATAAATAGATTCTAACAAATCTAAAACATATTTATTTCTTCATGTTCATGACACATCTTCGATCTTCGGTCGGCATACCGCATACCCACCCCTTGGCGTTGCAGGTGTCCATGGGCGACGGCAACACTTACCATCACGTGGGACCGCTTGCTCGTCTGCCTTCATCCCTATAAAAAAAAGACACATTCCCTTTGACACATTCAGTGACATTCGTCCACTTTGCCTTATTGATAGCATTCTTAGTTCTGAACAAAGATTCCGGACCTAGACCTCATATTGCATTTTTAATGCTTTTTCTCTCCATGCACCTCACCTCTTCTTGCACCTTCATTTTTTCTTTTGTACTCGATTGACATCAATTACTAAAGAAAAAATCTAATTTATATAATAAGCGTCTCTACAAAAGTACTGAGCATCTCTCCTTAATTATTTATAGGGATATTATACCATAAACGATTTTGGCATCTGTATTTTTAGGGAGTGATGCCCAACATCATTGTTAGTCTACAGACAGAGCCTATTAGATAAAGAAACGCGTAATCATAACCTAAAACGTACTGATTTAACAATAAAAAGTTGTTAGTTGAGTATGAGAAGAAAAAATAAACATTAAATTAAAATTAAATATCAGTGTACATTGAAAATACTAGTTTAATATTTTTCTCGGTAAGTTCATCAGTTGACACTCATTCCGCCATCAATTCAATGTGGCCACTAACTCTAGAAGGTCATTGCACTCGTCTCGGACATAGACAATTACTGTTTTCGAGAAATTCGGCATCTCACCCGACTATGGCCCGGTTATAATAGGAAGAGCGCTGACAGTTCTGTATTTAATTCATTTCATAGAAATACCGTTTCTCTCTTAAGTCATAATCATAACAACACAATAAAATAGAAAAAGAAATATTCTTAAAGGACTATCGAGTTGTAAAATATTTTTTACTACATCTTAAAGATTTATATCAGCTGTCAGAGTTCTTCCTATAATAACCAGACCATAGGCATCTCTCCTGAAATTACCCAATATAAATATTTTTTAATCTAATGTGGGATCACGCAATGAATGTCATAGGAATTAAAAAGATTTTTAGGTTAGTTTTTGTTGTATTGACAATGCTGAAACATTTACGAAGTATGCTATTTAGTTTATACTTTTGTGTAATAAGAAAAATCGTATCCAAATATTATCACATAAGCAAGATATAATTCAATATCTACAGAACGAGTAGGTAATGATTTTATTGAATATGAAAAAATAATATTTGTGAAAATATTAGAACAATAATCCCAAATAGAATTCGTAAATGCTACTTTAGAGTCAAAGTCATAAGTCTTTATAATCTGTGTAAATACAAATACTAACATAATTAAAGAAATATTATCCCTATAACCAAGTAGCCTAAATCTTTGAAACAAATTCCTTTAAAATAGGATTCGAATTTATATTATTACTTACTACCTACTATATTACTTCGTAAAAGTTTTTATAATCTGTACTCAAAGTCAAGACAGTAGGATATTTTTGACTATTGTCGGATATATCATTACAATTATACTAACAAAATTATTGAAATATTATCGTAACCAAATTGCGTAAATCTTTCTTACAGACTCCATTAAAATATGTTTCGAATTTATATTAGTTACCCTACTATACTCCATTGCGAAGTTAGGGGTGTACAAATGAGCATTCTCCTTTAATAGAATCAGAATGTCAGATATTTTTAAAATATTATTAAATTCAATAATTACTGCAGGCAACAAGGCCCATAAAATATACAAAACAAATTTAAAATTAAATATGTGCACTATGCTTTGTGCTGTCCGTTGTGTCTCGGAAATGCCGGAAGCCCTTCAGCTAGAAGTCCTTCCTGGTATTACATCTCTAGGTCAATATTGGTATTGATCATTTATTAACGGATTAGGTGGTCAGAAACGCAAGTGCTCTAAGATCAAGTCGTTTAAAAATCAAGTTGTCTCTAATGTTATATTTATCAATTCATCTAAATTGCAAGTGGCCTAAAAACCATTAATTCTGTTAATGTTGTTCGTTTATTTGGTAGAACTAACAGATGTAAATGTAGTATGTGTCAATAAATAAATAAAGATAATTTTAACTATACATACCTCGTTTTTTTTTTCTTTTTTTCGGAATGTTTAAATTATTGTGGCCCTAATGGCCTTTCAAGAGTCACCGGTCGTGAGCTATACATACCTCGTTTAAACTGGATATCATTCGGTATATATGACACCCCCTCTTGCACTTCAAGACAAGGGTGCCTTAATTCCTTAAACATAAGTACGTCCAAACTTTCTGTGAGTTTGGGCCGACAGTATGGTAGAGGTGCAGTCGACGCAGCGACAGAAAATGCTACTAAAACGTCTAGTCGCGAAAGAATGTGCGACAGACAGAACAAACATTCCGAGTAGCCGGCTGAAAATATTAAGTTGCATATTAGAATCTATTGAATATGAAGACGCCGCCGCGACAGAAAACGCGACTAACACGGCTGTCGGGACAGAATGTGCGACAAACAGAACAAACATTCCGAATAGCCGGCTGAAAATATTAGGTTGCATGTATATAATACAATTACATTAATTAATTCTATTTATATAACACATTCTATACAATTCAATGAAAGACACAATTTGAATAAACAGTCAGAAGATGCACTCTTCTTCAATAATACAATCATTGAAAAATATTGACCAATATAGTTTTTAATCAGCTATGTGGTGTCTTACCGGCTTAATATTATATCTTACCGGCGATATTAACGATTTCAGTAACGACTTTATCCTGTTCCTGTTCATAAGTGGACTTCGTTTTTAGATAGTCCTCGGCCAAATTCGCTAAGGTGCTGGACTGAAATCTTACACCGCCCTTTACAGCCTCTAATATCGTGTACCTTTTGTTGCCGCGGAGATTGTGCTCCTCTTTTAACGTTACCCTGCAATTAGTGCAATTAGTTGCAAAACAATCACAACTGACTAGGTAATTTTCGCATCCCTCTTTTCCCTCTATCTCTCTTCCAGTAGTAGTTTCTCTACTTAGTTCCTTCCCTTGTTCTGTACTCAGTTTAAATTTACTTTTTTTCCCTTTCATTACCCATATTATGTATGTATGTATGTTATGTTTGTGTGTATGCAACGGTGTAAAATCATAACGGAGCCGTATCTACATGAAATACGAAAAAAGTGATTGTAATATAAAATACATAGAACCCAAAACAACAATTTTTGTCTGCCTGTATTTCTGTCTGTCTGTCTGTCTGTCTGAACGCGCATCACGTAAAATACTTCTTGCGTGATACGCGTTCAGACAGTACTCTGGACGGATCTTAATGAAATTAAATTAAAGTATAGTTAAAGATTGTGTGTCGAGTTAACATTTAGGGTACTTCTTATTTAGATCGATTATAGAGTTCCCACGGGAATCGCAAGTTCACGCGAACGAAGTCGCAGCCATCGCTAGTTTAGAATAAAGTTTTTTTTAGAAAATACTAGTCATACCTAAAAAAGAAGCCATTTTGTGGGCTGCTATCCAATTTGATGGTCTTCCCAGCATCAAGGCCGAGGTCTCTACCGGCTTCGTTCAGTTCCTTCTCAGCTGTAGACTGCAATTTGTCTAGTTGTTTAGCAAGGGTTTGCAGTTGTTCGTCAAATGAGGGCTGTACTAGGTAATCGCCTAAAACACCATGTTTAAATACCTTTATACTCAAATTAAAGAAATAAATATAAAGAATATATGAGACCTTACCCATCGGAAACACAGGAAATGATTCCGATGGGTAAACCCACGATGATTTCCGAATGCAATAATTTATTGACGCGTTCGGAAATCATCGTGAGCACGAATATTTCCGACGGGTGAGATTTTCTCATTACATCTGTACTCAAATTAAAGATATAATTATATAGTAAATGTAAATAAAATGATAAGTTGCTTCAAATACAAACCAAGAAAATAGAGTAATTATTTGAGTTTGAGGAGAGAGACTGTATATTAAGCAATTTCTTGCTAGGACATAGTGAAATGCTCACGTATAAAACCTCACCATTTATGAATATATTCATCGCCACAAAGAAACAAAAAACGACCATCAGTGCGATTGGCTATAGATACAAGCTGACCGTCGCTGCGTGCTCGAAGTTGGAGTTAAGGTCCTAGTTTTTGTCGTCGTTCAGACTGTTCCGACCCGTGTCGCTAGCAAGTGATTGTTAAAAATTATAATCAATTGTAAAAAATTGTCAAAAGTAGAGAACCGAGTCAAGGCAGAAGTTTCTTTTCATTGGTTTTGGTTTTTATACTATTTATACTAGGTAGGTCCAACTTCGAGAAAGAGGTCAATCGACGAATCCAACTCGGCTGGGCAGCGTTCGGGAAGCTACGCAGCGTCTTCTCGTCCAAAATACCTCAGTGCTTGAAGACGAAGGTCTTCGACCAGTGTGTGTTGCCAGTGATGACCTACGGCACCGAGACGTGGTCTCTGACTATGGGCCTCATAAATAAGCTCACTGTCGCACAGCGAGCTATGGAGAGGGCTATGCTCGGGGTTTCCCTACGTGATCGAATCAGGAATGAGGAGATCCGTAGACGAACTAAAGTCACCGACATAGCCTCTCGGGTTAGCAAGCTGAAGTGGCAGTGGGCAGGGCACATAGTTCGAAGAACCGATGGCCGATGGGGCAGAAGGGTTCTCGAATGGAGACCACGTACCGGCGGACGAAGCCGAGGACGTCCATCTGCTAGATGGACAGACGACCTCATAAAGGTTGCGGGCACCCGCTGGATGCAGGTCGCTGCCGTAAATGGCGGACAATGGGGGAGGCCTATGTCCAGCAGTGGACGTCCAAAGGCTGAGATGATGATGATGATGACTATTTTACGAACTTGCGTTGTTTATCTGTCTGTGGATTATGTGTATGTATATCCCCCAAATTAATTGAAAAAAAAAAATGTGTATGTCGACCGGCTTTAGAATAGCACCACCCCATCTCCTCCCGTGTGTGTCGTAAAAGACGACTAAGGGGGACTATGGCGACTAAGGGACAAAGCCGCTACTACAAGCCCTGAGGAACTATCATCTCAACCCTATACTGGAGTTGCCAACCCGCTGCCCGCCGACAGCGTGCCGTTTTAAGACCATACATCCCTCAAGCACAAGAACATATGCATGACCGGAAAAAACCAGTATGATAATTGTTATATATAATAAATCGTGAGTAACCTGTTCACATAACAATTATTAAGTTCAATGACGACAACAAAAGTTTAAACCGGTATGTTCGAGAATTAAGAGAACAATTGGGACGTGTTCACTAATTCGAAATTGGTGTACGTGATGGATTATGACCCGAAACTAAGTCTGAGTAAAAAGTTATAGCCAGTGGGACGTTATAGGCAGGGTATCAAATTAAGGATATAAGTACCTAATAATATTATAAACTATAATTTACAAAGCCGTCAAAATCTGGACATTAATTATCAAAAAACATTATTTTTTTATTTCTAAGATTTACAATGACAATCTATACTTAAATTAATTAATCACAAAACTGTAATATTGGTTGGATGTAACATCGTAACTTTTTAAATGAATTTATTATAAATTGTGATACCATTCTAGCGCCTTCGGTTCACTGGTGGAAAATTAAACAAAATAATTAATATTAGAAACAATATTTGTATTGTGCAAATTTATCTGTTGTTTTTTTGTTATATATTGTAATCTGATTTTTAATGACATAACTCCTCTCAGTTATTCTAAGGTTGACTGGAAGAGATTCATTCTAAAGTCGGAATTTTAATTCGATTCCAGATTTGACAATTTCAGTGTTGCAACGTTATGACAAGTACTAAATAGTAACGTTGCGAAATTATTCGATACGGAAATGGAATATTTCCGGATCGATTCTTCTCGTTTATAATTTTATTCTCGTAAACTAAGTATATCAGGAAATTAAATATTTGTGAACGGATAATTTAGTTATGACGATTAATTTTATTACGGATCTGAGAGTTTTCTTTAATAATTGTGTGTGAAATAAATAAATAAATGTGATCATGAAGGAACATGAGAAATAAAACAAATAGATGTATTATGGTAATATTTTATTTTATAAATCGTCGCCGTCATCGCTATCGCTATCGCTGTCACTTTCTGTAACATTTATTATAAATGTGTCTGTGATATTGTCAATTAACATATCTAGCCTACTCATTTTTTCCTCTTCTTTGACAACATGGGATACGCATTTAGACCATTCGGTGGCCGTAATTTTTTGAATGCCTTCCTCAAATAAATTTCTCACGTCTGTCAATTTGAAGGTTTTATTATTTTGAGCTACATGCCCCTTTACCTGAGCCCATATCAATTCGATAGGGTTCAGCTCGCAATGGTAAGGGGGCAGTCTTAAAACCGTGATCCCATGTTGTGCTGCCATTTCGTCTACAGCGTACTTATTAAAAGACTCGTTATGTGGAATCAGTTCTAAAAGCGTAGCTTTAACCATATCTGGTTCGTAATGAATATTTTTATTTAAAAGCCAGTCTTGAATGGCAGCTTTTTTCCAGCTCATTTTTGGTGCCGTTTCCAATTTTCGGGAGTGGTAAGGTGCATTATCCATCACCACAATTGAGTTTGGTCTTAATTTTGGTAAGACTCCAGCGAACCACTCCTCAAAACAAACTGCATTCATCTCATCATGGTAATCTTCACAATTTTTCTTTGCTTCAAAAATCATGAGCCCCTCTTCCAGGAAGCCTTCTTCACTACCTATATGGCTAATTATGAGACGTTTGCCTTTTCCAGATGGGTTTTTTAATCCAGTGGTCAGTCCCTCCAAAAACGCTTGCCGAGATGATGTGACTTGCTTGTCCACCCAAGTTTTTTTTACAGTATGACCTTAAATCACATATAGTACATGAACATTCAATATTACTATTAAATTTAATGTAAATGTATATTAATTCAAAATGTTAGCCTTACCTGCGTTAACCCAAGTTTCATCTTGATAATATATATGTCTCCCTTCTCGTCGAAACTGACATATAGATCGCAAGTAACGCTGGCGCCATGTTATTATATCATTTCGATCAATAAGTGTGCTCTTGCGTGACCGTGCAACAAATTTAAAATTAAGATGCTTCAAAATTTTTCTGAGGGTGTCTTTGGAAACCTTGGGCATTTCTGGATCATCGTTCATCACTTGTAAAATCTGAAATAGTAAATTTTATAATAGTTTGGAATCATTACTTATATATAAAAGATGTAGATATAAAATAATACTGTCTGACTGATTGACTAACCTTTGCAATGGTTGGAGGTTCATTTCGGTAAAAGAACTGATGAACTATTCGTCGTATTGCGGAGAATGTAAATTCATCAATTTTATCTTTGAAACTTCGCTTTGGTCCAGTTTTTTAGGGGGCGTTGGCGGCGCACCTTTATTTACTTCCTTCAAAACGTTACAAACAGAGCGGCGTGAGGTTATTCCCAATATGTGAGCAACTTTGTTCATACATTCATTTTCTTCCACAACTTCAAAGGCCTCCAATTGCGCAGAAGTTTCATTTTTCACGTACTTATATGCGTTGCGGATCATTACTTTTTCAGTAACAGTGAAAGCTTTTCGTGGACGTTTTTTTCTTGGAGACAAGAAAACATCCACGTCTTTTTGTGATGTACTTGGCGGAGGATCCATTTTGATGGAAAACCAAAACAAATAGATTCACTCAAAGTTCACAAAAAACTATAAACGTAACAACAAACACAACGTAACAAAACTTTAACAAAAACCCAACAAAATAACAAAATATCGATTCGCAATGAAACGAGATATTCGTGCAGTCAGACTAGGAGAATGAAGCCGAATGACAAGATAAACAAAATGGCGATAGCTGCACGAGCGCGCACGGGTTGCCAATACAGAAAACTATCTAGGCTCTTTTATTATAAGTTTTGTTTTTAATATAAAAAAAAAACAAAAATATTAACTTTTTATAAAATAAAGCAGCGGTTACTAATTAATAAATAATTGTTATGAATAATTATGTATTTATTTAAATAAAAATCAATAATTTAGTCTTTAATTGGCACACCAATATTATGATTACATAAACATAAATCGCGATTGTTTATCGATTTTTGTGTTCATCACTACACTATTATATGTGGTATCATTATTTTACAAAATGACAGTAGCTAATGTCAAATGTGGAATCGAATTATAATTCCGACTATAGGAGTGAATCCACCTTTGTACTTATGGTAATTACTGTAGTGTCTTATTGTCACAATTGATTATAAGTACAACAAAGAGCAACAAGATCAATGACAATAATAAAAGGCCAAAAGTCAATCGCTTGGTTTATGGATATTTTTATTTAATTTTACCTTTACCAGCAGCGGCCATATCCACAGTGGTTTCAATCATCTCCTGGTACTTGTTCAGGTCTTCTTTGAGCTCAGATATTGGTTCGGCTAATGAAGAGTGTACAGTTGGGTTGCCTACTTCTGACAGACATTGCAGTAAGGTTGGTAGTCTTTTGATAGCCTGAAAATTAGAAACTTATTGTAAACATCTTACTGAAATTATAAAGAGAAATATTCGATTTAACCAGATTAGTTCGTAAATTGTATTTTCTCATTCCTTCTCGAAATGTCAGATCGATAACATTACAATACTTTTTTCTTACAATACAATACTTTTTTTACAATACAATACTTTTTTTACAATACTGAAAAAGGGACTTTATTTTTAAGCAGTAATCCAAAACGTGCCGAATTTGCTGTTTGGCAATCTTTTTAATTTTTGCTTTTCTATGGCAACAGCGCAATTAACACATTGTGCTGTGTGAAGTTTTATTCGTAATTAACAATTTCAAAGTCAAAACAATTCAAAACGTATCCCGTCAATGTTCAGTCCCGTCTAAGTAAGTTAGGAGTCGCTCAGTAAAGTTATAGTAGATTCACTGCAGACGGGAGCTAACTCCTTGGAAAATTTCTGCATAATATTTGTGATAATCAAATCAAATCAAAAATAAGACTAGGTTTTTCGTGTACTTTCAAGGAGTCCAAATCTTCTGTACACAGTAAAGCTACTATCACTTTACTAAGCGACTCCTAACTTATTTCGACGGGACGGGACGGATATTAAGGGCTGTGTCTTGAATTTTAAAATTGTTAAGTACGAAAATATGGCGCAATCTGTTAATTGCGATATTGTCATATAAGAGAGTCGTGCGGTGCCGACTACCGATAACACTACCCCATCTCTTCTAACGAGTGTCTTAAAAGGTGACTAAGGGATAACAAAGCCGCTACCATAAGCGCCGAGGAACTACACCACCTCTGAAAGAGTGGACTCGCCAACCTGCTTGGCCAGCATGCCGCTTTATATCCATATATCCTTTATGCACAAGACAATGTGCACGATGAGATAACATCTCTCCGAAAGTGAACGCAGTCGCCACTGAAGATGTCAACCGCAGTTGTTGACGAAACGTTTGGAAAAAAGAGAAGAGATTCCAGAAGACCTCGGCCAAGTAGCCCGGAAGATTCAATTAATATCTATTTAAACGAAACTAGATACGGGTTTATTTTTTATTTCCTGTTTGATAGGCTGGTAGACTAATAAAAAATGCCGTAGTGTATTAATTGCATCATTTGCACACGTTAAATACTGGTGCATTGAAGTTTAATAATAAAATACATATAATAAAATCGTAACAAGCTCGACATAAAATATTTAAAAAAAAGTCATAGCAATGTGAAGTGCATGTGGTACAGAGACAAAAACAACATTTTTTGGAGTTTTTGTCTGTCTGTCTGTTTAAACGGTATCACGCAAAAACTGCTGGATGGATTTCAATAAAACTTGGCATAGTTATAGCTTATGTGCCGGATTAGCATTCAGGGTACTTTTTATTCAGATCAATTATAGAGTTCCCATGGGAATCCCAAGTGAACTCGAATGAAGTCGCAGGCATCACTATTAAATAAATAAATAGGATTATTTCAATAGGGTAGTTGCCCTATTGGACACCTACCTGATAAATCCTGTAGCAGTCGTGCAAGTTGGCTTTCTTCCTAGAAACCCTCCTGGCTAAAGTTTGAAGGTCTGGTATTCTTCGCAAGTGGTCTTCGTGTAACTGCAGGCGAAGCTGTGAGTTGTTGACTAGCAATTCGACTATGTCTAGTCGCTCGTTTATAAGGTTAATGTCACGGAGTGGCTGACGAAGCCATTGCGCTAGAAGACTGGAAAATATTCAAATATGTAGATAATTTATAGGTATGAGGGGAGGTCGCAGATATAGAGGGCTAGATAACGCAAGTGCCAACTGCGTGCCCAACTTGGCGTTAAGCTCCTAGATTAAATTACATTAGATTTATTTATTTGTAAACATAGGAACAATGATTATATACCATAAACAAATATGCAGTCAGTTCTCTGTGCAAAATGTGCTAAAACCTAGGGGCAATAAATTTATAATACATACATAAATAAAAACAATTTAATTTAAATCTAATTGCATTAATTACAATATTATACATGTCAAAATAATAATAGTAATAGTATTGAACTTATAGATTAATGTCATCTAATAAAAATATTCATTGATCGTTACTTCTCGCGTTACTCGTTCAGTGAGTTTCGACGTTTCGCTAGCAAATCGCAGTTACAGAACACAAAAATGCTTAATTGCACCATAACCAATGATAACACTCGTTAAATGTGGTGCACCGAGTCAAGGGAGATGTTTCATTTCATCGTCGAGCAGTTTTTCATCACTAAAGTGACACGCTTGGTTTTCATACAATTTGCAGAACTTGTGTTGTCTATGTCTATGGGGGCCTTTGTGCCTACAGTGGAACACAATTCTAGAATAAGAAAAAATAATCTAGAATAGGGAGTTTCCTAGACTACGACCAAACCAATCTACGAATGTATGTATGTACATTTATTACACCTAGTGTTCTTAAAACGAGCACTAAACGCTTCAGGACTTGGGCGTTGGCGCGCTATATTAGATCTTAACCTTAATCGTTTTACACTAGAGCTTTTAACTAAAAGGGAATGAAACATTAAAAATTTTAACTATAACGCTCACTAGCCTTTAACGCTAGTCTTGAAAGTTCATTAGCGGTCATTCTAGCGCTCAAGCGTCGAGCGCTTAACGCTTGTTTTTACAACACTAACCATACCATACCATCAGTCTATGTGCGCGTAAATTTGATACAGTGCGACGTAATATTCTAAGTTTATGTGTACAACTGACCGCTTTCCGTGCTGAGTGCGACATCTATCGAGCAGACCGAACAAACTCCTTGCAGGCCCGTGTGCAGTGTCGCCTAACTCCGGGAACACGTTTAACGCGGCGAGTGCGGCCGCATCCATGTGCAAGAAGCACTCCGCTTGTATCGTTGATAGGCGGAACCTGCAATTATTCTCTCATCAGGTTATCACTGTCTACTCCCTACTCGAGTATTCAGTGTGCGAGGCGATGTAATAGAGACGTGTGTGTATCAGCCTTTAATGTCCCACTGCAGGGCATAGGCCTTCTCTAGTAAATTACTGGGGGGTTTCGGGCCGTAATTCACCACGCGGGCCCAGTGCGGATTGGTGGATACACATACTGCAATTTTTTTTAATCTCTCGAGCATGCGGGTTTCCTTGTCATGTTAGCCTAGGGCTCACCCTAGGCTAACATCAAGCCTAGGGGTATCTATACTCGACTCACATCTGTGATCGTGAGTTCAAATCCTCCCAACCAAAAATAAAGATTACTCAAAAATAAAGATTACTCAAAAATAAAGATTTTGTGCACCATTGCTGTGTCGTATGGTTCCCGCGGGTGTCGTAAAAAGCGACTAAGGGATAACAAAGCGGCTACCACAAGCCTTGAGGAACTACACCACCTCTAAAAAAGTGGACTTGTCAACCGCGGCCAACCCGCTTGGTCAGCGTGGCATTTTACGGTCTTACATGCCTCATGCACTAGACAATATGCATGAAGAGGTCCGTGTCCAGTAGTGGATACTAAAAGGGTTGGGTTGAAGCACAATCTAAGTGTCCAGGTTTCGTGAAACGTTTGTATACACCTGTAAAAAAAATATATAGATATTATAGACTAATATTACCTCCCAAAATTAGTGTTGTCTGATAACAAAGAAATATATTTGATGACAGCCGCTAAACTGGTCATTGCGGCCTCTTTACTTGTCTCTGGGAAAGCGTTAGCATCCTGTTGTTGACTCTCTTTGAACTTGAGCAGTCGGTTAAGGTCCTGAATGAGACCTTCCGTAGAAAACTCACTTTTCTTCAACTTTGTCACTGTTATGTTTGCTCGCTCCATTACTTTCTTTAGAGCTTTGTACTGAAAGGTAAATGGATTTCTTTTTCAGTTTTTTTAGTTTACTCGAGGTATCAGCCTGTAAACTTAAAGTGAAAATAAAACTGAATAGAAAAGAATAGGATATGTTTGTTTGTTCTAAATATGATACAATACTCAATATTCATTAAGTTATGGGTATGATTTTATCGATCACTATTTTATTCCGTTTTCGGTTATCAAATAGTTAAAGATAGAATCTATTTCGAAAGAAATATCTGTTAATTTATGATAAAGCTTTTTAGGTAAAATATTTTTAAGCCACGAGAAATAACTCAAGAGTTTCAAGTCTCTAAAAAGAACTCGCCTTGAAGGTTCAGGACATTTTTAGTTAATAGCATTCGAGGCGTCATAATATCGAGGCAAGCTTTTAAAAAGGGCTAAAAGACTGGAGTCTTGAAACAATTATTTTACACTAGCGTAGGCAAGACTTCGTTTGCGTGAACTTTAGGGCGATTCCCGTGGGAACTCTATAACGGACTGGGATACAAAGTACCCTAAGTGTTAACCCGGTACATAAGCTAAAATTGTGCTCAGTTTTCTTAAAATCCGTTCAGTGGTTTTAGCGTGATGCGTTTTGCGTGAGACAAACAGACAAAAATTCTAAAAAAATATGCTGGGCTCTGTATCACTCGTACTTTTACACTGCAATTACTTTTCAAAAACATTTCATGTATAGACGCGGCTCTGTAAGCCATTGCACAAACCGCGATCTATCGCGTTATTATCGCAAAACACGGTCTATTGGCGAGTTCTCTGTTCTAAGTTTATGGTGTTGAAATAACAGTTAACTGTGTTTTATATCTAAATAGATAAAATAAATATTAATACTTACATCATCATTTTCAGTTTGCGGCACGAGACATTCCGAAGGCGCCATCTGTACTGTGATCGTCTCCAGTTCCGTCAGTAAATCATCGTCAGTAAATTCCGTCACTGACATCAAGTAATCGCCTGATGTCACACAAGCCACGCCTAATAGACGACCCTAGATGTCACATTACACTCTATTACAGTACTACTCATTTTTTATTTATTTATTTACTAGGAAATAGGAAAATCTAGATTTTTCTTTTTATTCCAGACATAAATTAGTGCAATAAAATAACGTATAATTTTTTTCAAGGTAAATGAACGGGTTCGACTCCCGATTGTGTATGAATTATTTGTAAATCTGAATGCAGTTTTTCATAACAGATCTACAATCGACGCCAAGGTTCCTTAAAACAAATTTCTCTATTTGTAATAGTTTGAGACTTTTCCATACTGACCCGTCTCAATAAATACCCTGTATGTAGCAGTGGTATCAGGTAATTAACTACAAGGCATAAAAGTCACACTATAAGGCATACAAGTCACCCTACTAAACTAGTCTATTGATTTCACGAAGACACGACACTGTTTGTGTTTTCTCGAAATCACTAGATTCGTTACGTAAGATCGCGTGAAGAGACTGCACCTATGCTTTGTCCCGAGTTTTCTTATGTTTGAAACCTCGAACGGGAAAATTGTGAACTTCTGAACTTCTGATACCTGCTGAAGCGAAATTTTGGACACGTCTGAGTATATTTGAAGCCATGTTTCACCTTACCTTAGTCATTGCATCAGTCTTTATGTTGACAGCCATCAAACAAGGCGTGCTATCATCTGTGGATCCAAGCCCTTCGCCGAGGACTTCTTCTAACTGTGACAGGCATCCTGGAGAGCCTTTGTACTGGAGCGTCCAATCACAATTCTTCACCGACCCTTCTGCTACATATATTTCCACCCTGTAACGTCTTACCTGAAATATGTTGTTATTATTTTTTGACTTTCCATTGTGTTCTATATAAATTATCGGTCCATATTTTTTAAGAAAGAGAATTCCTTATTTTCGTCATTCCCAACCCTTTTACCAAATCCATTCCTAAATTTTCAGAAGTAGGCAGCACATCTGGGGGCATGCCATTTTTGTAATTCTGGACTGGATTGCCTACCACCAGGTGGACCGTTTGATCGTCTGTTGCCTTCTAGCGATAAATAAATATGGATAATAAGACGTTCTATGTGGACTGACAACTTGAAAAAAGTCGCCGGTAGTGGTTGGACAAGAAGTGCAGAATAACGTATATGGTGGCGATCTTTGGGAGAGGTCTATTATGCAGCAGTGGACACAGGCTGATGGTATAGAACACGAGCTAGTGAGCTCATTCAATATGCACGTAATCTGATATTTAAAAAAAAACACGTTTTCGTTTGTTTTGCATTACTAGAATTTCATTATTGATTCTTGCAAGTATATAATATCTTGGATATTTACCCATATTATTGTTTACTAGTGCGTAAAGTACAAGGGACCTAACTGATAATGAGAAATAAGATGACGCTTTATTCCTGGTCTGATACAGTTTAAGGTCGGTTCAATGTAGTTAGGTTATCAAGATACTCGTATAATAATATACAAGGGATTGAATTACAGATTTGTTATCCAATAAAAACGATGAAGTCGTCTGTGAATTTTAAGTGCTATATTCAAACATATTATGTTCATTGTTCAAATACATCAAGTATCTACTATTATAATATTGCATTATGTAAAAATTGCAACATCTATTTTCCTTTGTTATCTATTTTCTCCTTACCATAACATAAGTTTGGCGATAATGCCAAACTATGCGATGCCAACTATGCCAAATGCGATAATGCTTAAGCTTCCATTCTACAATAGGTGTTGGTGAACAATATAGAGTTTATCTATCTAATACTCTACTTTTATTTTATTCCCTCATTTATGGCTTTAAAAAAATTAACGTTTCGATGATTAAATGATCATTCAATAGGAATTTCCTGCGGTTTCTTAACTGTTTAAAATTTCAAGGTGTTCTACGGAAAAATGTGGAAGGAAAGACTTTGTACTTTGGGCACGTTAAGAACCGGTAACCAGAAACTAGAAATGTGCGAGGGTTATCCCAAAGTTCTCATTAGAATAATGATTAATACAATGACCTTTTGTATAACGTGACACCGAACCGAAACAAAACGATAACAATATGAACGTGAGAGATGTAATGAACTGTAAGTTAATAACATAATAATACACTGAATACATATAATAATAATCATGATATATATATATATATATATATATATTAGTTTTGAGTTATTTGATTGTAATGTTAAGGTCAAGTTTCAAAGTCAGCACCACAGGCGAGTAACACATGTCGCAAGGATTATTCATAAAGATTTGTGTCCGCTTTGCGACATGTAGCACGTGATTGTAAGAAATTTTGTTAATGGGTGCGGGTACCAAAATGTATGAAATTCTATATTTGACGTTCTAATTAATGATGTGTCTGTCTCTGTATTAGGAAGATAGAAAAAGATGCACCATATTCAGATAGTCAAAGAGCGATTATCGCACGTATGCGACCCAGCCTAAGTATCAATTTTAATTTATCAAGAGTGGTTATCCTTCTGAATTCCAAATCGCTT
This sequence comes from Sesia apiformis, assembly GCA_914767545.1. Taxonomy (NCBI): domain Eukaryota; kingdom Metazoa; phylum Arthropoda; class Insecta; order Lepidoptera; family Sesiidae; genus Sesia; species Sesia apiformis. The sequence goes on from OU611958.1 coordinate 9,783,643, forward strand.
CAAGTTAATGGGATTATCCAAATATCATTTTAAAGTTATATTTATCTAGGTCAGAATATCCGTCAGTTGTATAGTACCGTAAATTAAATAGTGCCCGTCGCCCATATTTATATTTCCGACGGTGCCCGAATGCTGAGAGATTGGATATAACATAGTGGTTACAACCATAGACAGAGATAGACAATGTAAGTTCGTGGTTGGAAAATTACGAACGAGTGATTTCCCATCACTAAAATCTACTCGTGAACGCGACACGCTTGGTTTCCATACAATTTCATGAAGTTGCGTTATTTATCTAGATCTACGTGTTATCAGCTATAAAGATGTGTACCAAAGTGGCCTGTGGACATTTCTGTGAGTTTCTTTAATCTACATACATACCAGCAGCAGTTTTTTGATAAGAATTTCAAAGTTTCCTTTGGAAAGCACAAGGTAGTCCAGCCGATTGGGTTCGATGCCCATTTTCTTGATGTTGGCGATGGAGGAAAACACTTCCTTCGCGGCGGTGGTCGCGTCAACGCCGTGTACGGTGTAGTAGTCATTCCTGTCGAAAATCCTCACTGTAGTTGGTGGTTTCTGGAAATATTATTAAATTAATATTACTAGCGGTCTGTCTGTTACCTTCTATTCAGTTGCTTGGTAGTTTAAGTTTCTATTTGATTTTTATACTTTTCTATGTTACTGAGCCTACCGTTATCATAAAAAGCCTAACATTTAACATAAAAAGGACTTTTTATGGAAAAAAATTGGCAGACAAACATACAGTTGGTAATCTACCTGATGGTAAGTGGATACTGTCGTCCATAAACGTCCGCAATACATGCCAACATCAGTCCAGAATGACAAATGTTGGCATGCCCACGGATGCGCTGCCTACCTTTGGACATATGGGAATGGATTTGGAGAATGGATATAACTAGATTTAAAACTAATCCATAAAATATTTAAAGTAAATTTAATCAGATATCTGAGAAACAATAAGAATCGTAGATTCTTTTATAGAAAGAAAGTGACAGTCCACCTGGTGGTAAATGTATACTGTCATTAGTCCATCAGTCAATACAACATCAGAGCGGAATGACAATGCGGAATTGGCATGGCTCCGGACGCGCTGCGTATCTTTGGAGAAAGGGTTGGTAAAATGGGGAGGATGGGAGATTAGTTAACTATTCCATTTATCTGCGAAACAGAAAGCAGCTTAACAGAGCAGTTAACTATAAAAGTACTTATGAAGCTGTATATAATGTACCTACAGTTGCCGTTACTAGAACATGTAGCAGTACATACCTATTCATAGATTACATGCTATAAATATATCATGATGTATTCATGATCTTATTCTGTTCACGTACCAAGACTTACGAAGTAGCAATCACGTGACATACTATTAGTTAGTATAAGTTTAAATACGAGTACATTTACAATAGGTTTGTTATTTTGTCTTCGTTGTTTACACCTACATTTAACATGCAATATGACAGTCATACTCTTGTTAATCACTTATTAGGAAGAAATGTAGGCCTCCTCTGAATGATTTTATGTCATAAGTGTTGTATGGTGCAGATACCATCACTATGAAAATTACATAAGGGGATGCGTACATAGTCTCCTTTCAGACAGTTGGCGAATGTATATGTCATAAATGTTTGTATTCAAATGTATTCAAACTACAGAATAAAAGTAATAAGCGCCGGGACTTAGGAATATTCACATTTTTGTCATTCTGATTGGTTGGATGTCGACCGGCTATAGGACAACACCACCCCACCTCTTCCCGTGTGTTTAGTATAGTATAGTAAAGTGCGACTAAAAGATACATAAGCCCCGAGGAATTATACCACCTCTAAAAGAGTGTACTCGCCAAGCGCCTTGGACAGTGTGGTGTTTTAAGGCCATAAATCACTGATGCACAAGGCGATGGAGATGAGTAGGCCCATATCCAGCTGTAGATGACAAAAGCGCTGGTTACGAACGGATGTCGGCACCTGACGTATGTTTAAACGCTAAATTTACTTCAGTTTTTAAAAATATCATCTGTTGAAGCAAATAATTACTTCGTACAGTAACAGAAAATGTGTGAATGCATCTGAAACGTTGAGTAAAATAAATAAGGTAAACATTCGCGTTAAGACCCGTATATAAATGTTCGTCGGGTAAATTCAACATTTTTTAATAATTCTCAAGTTTTGCCCGTTTTGCCCATTTTACCTTTTAACACTTACGAACGAGTAACATTCTTGCCGATTACTGTTTCGGCGCCAAATAGCTTCTTTATGTTATTTTCTTCATATTCTCACCACCCTTGAACCATTAGGTACCCAAGGACGTAATAGTACACTATTTCATAATAAAAACGTTCTTGCTTTATAAGTATTACGTTTAATAAATTAGTAAGTACTAAAGTATGTTTGCATTCAAAGCTTCTAGAATGTTACTGATAACAGTTATAAAAGTCAATTATTACTTTGATAATTATTTATTGTTACGTAGGTATATATGTATTTCATTCACTGTAATATTACTGCTAATGTTATGTAATAATACTAATAAATATAACAAATATCAATATAGTTAATCTGTATTATCATCTTAAATATAAAAAGGTCAACAACCTCTTTGTTACTTATTTTATAACATTTACCTCTTTATATAAATGTTTCCATTCAATTGATTTTCAAAAATACGTCACCTTACCAGCCCTTTTATTATCCACTGTTGGACATTGTCTTGTGCACGACAGATGTATAGCCTTAAAATGGCACACTGGCTAGAGCCCACTCTTTTAGAGGTGGTGTACGTACGTGTAGTTGGTAGAGGCCTATATAGGCAGCAGTAGAGAGACACTGTATTAACTGTGACACTGTATGTATTAACACACTGTATTGTGCTTTTCTTTATAGACGGGGAGACGAATGGGCATGCGGTCATCACGGTGCTGAGGGATACCGCAGTTCATGGATATTTGCAATACCAAGTGGTACGCTGGTGTATTGCCGACATAAAAGAACCGTTGTATACAGGTTTTTTGAAGAATCCCATATCGTAGATTCAACACAAAAAATCAACATTTACAAACTTTGCTTTAAACTATTTGTCTGAAATGCGTTAACATTTACTTATAAATAATAATGTACAATATTTACGTTGAAATAAAAAATATGTCAATACACTTTTTCCTCGATCTTATGTAGGTGTCCTACATTTTGTAAATAAGAGCAATGTCAGTACATATCACTTATTTATTTAATAATAAATAACACTAACTTGGTAATTAACGCAAATAAAGTAAAATTTAAATAAAGGTAATAAATAAGTGATTCAGTCATGATATAAACCACTAAAATGAGCATTTAATTAAAAACGCAAATGATAAGCATCTATAGTGAACGAACCAACTGATTGTCTTTTTTCCTAATTATTAAACTTAGTGCCTAATTTATTTCCTTGTTGCCAAACAATGTCATGTTGGGGAATATTAAGTATAAAGGACATCATTATTTCTTCATACAACTATGGCATCATTTTTTTTTGGATGCGGCCGGCAATTATATTTGAAGGATTGAGACTACGTTTTTTTTAGGTAAAATAAAACTTATATAGATTTTTTTATTTTACGTAAAATAAGAGTTAAGTACATTGATTTCTTTATTTTAGGGAAAATAAGAATTACATTGATTAAAAAGCAATTACTTTTAGTATTGTTATTTTTTTATTATTTTAAAGTAGTTACATAATAGTTTTACATTTTTATTGTAGACGCATGAATAGTATAAAATATAAAGCTAAAATAGGTATCAATTACTTCACATATTTTGAAAAAAAAAAAAATAGTCCAAAGCATGTCCGGTTCCGTGGTGTAGTGGTAAGGTTACATTTCTCACATTACGGGGTTCCCAGGTTCCATTCCTTGGTGAATTACATACAAAAAAACAAAGGGTTTTTGTTTATTTTCAGGACTGGTTAAAAAATGGTTAAAACGCATATATAAAAGTCGATATTACTGTTCATGCGTGGTTACAATTATGTCCTCCATTCCAACCCAGCACGTGTCTGATACTAGGCATATGTATGGCGTAGGTCATGAACCCTCTTGGCCGGTTATTTAATTATTCCAAAATCATACTTCAATCTACAGTCCTTTACTTGTTTATAAGAATCGATATAACTCTTGTTATCTAAACAACAAAATCATATACGTATGCCTAAAGTAATGGATGTAACTCATAGGTTGCCTAAAATAAAAAAATCGTTTGTATACCATTAGAATAGGTTTTACATAATCTTCGATCGTCCATACATCATTTCTGGCCGCGTCCTAAAAAAAATTATTGCCAGATATAATGATGTCCTTTATTAGTTATTACCTATTATTATAATGTATACCGTACATAATGTGATTTGCAGTTACTCATAATTTCTACATTTCTAAAAGATGACGAACGAAAGTTCGTTCTAAAAGTTGACTAACTTGTTCCAAAGTTATCTCAGAAATTTAGGTTTCGATTTTGTTTCGGTTTTCATGGTTGTACAAAGTCTTTATATAAAATTGTCTCGTAATTTAATATATATATACATATGGGGTGTTTCTTAAGATAAGGTGATCATAATAAGACGGGGTTATAATAATTATAATACGGACGGGTTATAATACTCTTATCATAATAAGAGGATTTTTCTTCGATCTTTCTTTATATGTAATAAAATATAATTTTTTTCCACATTTGTTTGTAATTCCGATAAATTGCAATGACGGTGCAATGACGCCACGTGGTAGTTAAATCTTTTGAGCGATAAATTCAGGATAGGTGAAAGGTCACTAAACTATATTGAAGATACGACGATTGTTATTATTTGAAAAGAGAACATTATTAATAGTCGTATTAAATATATTTTAATGAATATATACTCCGTGCAACAGTAATCAAATAGAACAATTAATTATATACCTAAATATCCTACTGTGTAATATCTAAGTTCTTGGGATTATTTTGTACCGTTCATGGGTACCTACAATACAATTTGGGGAGGCAGGTAGGTATGTGAAACTTCAAATAGCATATCATGTATATGTATACTAAATATTTTTGTTAAATATGGAAGATCCAAATTAAATTACATATTAATAAATTCTTTTGTTTTAATAATTATGAATACCTAACATTTTTTTTTGAAAGCTTCAGGAACTGAATAGGTATCAACAATTACTAATTAGACATTATAATTAATAATAAAAACAGGCAGTGAATAAATTCCACGAACAGTGGATTGTTACGATTTATGCCTGTTACAGTCTCAACAAACAACATGATAATAATGAATGACTCTTCAGTACAGTAGTATGGTTGAATCTATCGTTTTTAATATTTTGAATTAAAACAAACATAAATCGCAAATTTATCACTTGTTTTTAAATAATTATTGTAATATTTTTACCCGTTTATAGTCTAAAGATTTTTAGTCATAAATAATATGAAATCTAAATAAATGGAATATTTTAAAACTGATAAACGTAGGTACATTTTTATATCTGCAGAAGCCAGCGTATGTTTTTGTTTCATAAATCGCAATTAATTAACACTATGGAACTTAGCCAGTATTGTGTAATTATTCGTCTAAGATAGTAATTAACTTAATGTAAACACTAATAGTATGTTTCTCAATAGTAAGACTAATGGATCAATAGTAATGGATAATAAGATAAGTGGCAACCAGCGCTCACGAAACATACCATGCTATACTATCGGTCTCTGTTTCTTCATTGTTGGATATAGGCCTCCCTATATGCCTGCCACCTGCCACCTGCCACCAAACACGACGTTTCACATCTTCGCTTCCAGCCATTACTGGCGCCTTTCTTTAAGTCATCAGTCCACCTGGCCGTTTCCCGGTACGGTTGGTGTCAGTCTCAGCTGATAAAATGACGAATTCTACACCGAATATATTCATATTCAACCTTCCGTAGAAAGTTTAGCAAAGGTAATTGAAAATAATGTTGACTAATGTTACAATTCGAAAATGGTTAATGTAATGTCGAATTGAACTTAGCAAGTTTACCAAATCGATTTAACAACTTTTTTCAACGAATGGATTTATCTTTCCTGTTATCCTTTCCTCCTGTGGACTCTTCCGTGTTATACAACCGGCTCTAACAAAGGGTGGTTTCTAGGTACCGAAATTACCAAGTAGGGGCTGGAATTAGGCTAAATCATCATTTTGATAACGCTATTAGCAACAAGAATACAATTAATACGTGTTAAAGTAGAGGCAAAGCATAAAATAAACGTGAAATTTGATTACACACTTTATAATATAAATCATTCAACGTTCTTTTTCAATTTGGTACAGGATTTAAATTTTGAGTAAATACGAAATTTTTCGTTAAAGTGGTTAGTTAGGTACTCTAAATTGTATAATTACCAACAAAATATGAAGTCATAGTACTGATTCACTTGCGTGTAAACAAAAACTATAGTAACTTAATGATTCAGGTGAGGATCACAAATATTAATAGGTATGCGGTCAGTTTGCCTGTCAAGGATTTCAAGGCTTATGTCTCTTGTGTGTCGTATTTTGCAAGTCCGTATTTCTCGGAACAGTCGGTCACTCATGACCGGCCAGGGGTTATCTCGAACGATATACAAAGTTAAAACACATAAATTGGCGGATCCAGCCCTGACAATGTCAGTGCGCAGACGCAACCACAATCGTGTAGTTCCATCGTCATTTGTGCCGTGTTAATTGCCAATTAATAACTTTGGTTAGTATTAATTTTTGCATATAAAGGACATGTTTATTGTAATTTAATTTATGGCATAAAGTGAAATAAATTGTTTATAATTATGTTATTTTAGTGTTATTTTAAGGAGTATTTTTTATACAACTGCAAAATTGACGCATACTAGAAAAACTAGAAAAAGATTAAATTTTAATTATTTTTAAAAATATTAATTACTACTTATAAAACTTTTGCGATAAATATTAGGTCTGTGTTACAATAAATTTTACTTTACAATGAGAACAATTTAACAAATTTCTATTAAGACTATTTAGTTAAATAAATAAGTACAAAGCGGTGATAGCCTAGCTAAGAGTATCTCTATTGTCGACTCTCACTCGATTTTCTGAGTTCAAATTCCCTGCCCGTACCACTGAGTTTCAACTTAAGTATGGATTTGTAAATTATTACTAGTTCCGCGGTAAATGAAAATGTGGCCCGAAACCCATTAGTAATTGACTAGAGGCCATGCCCTGCAGTGGGACTGATGGAAAAGCTGATATCAATATAGATCGGTAAATAAATAAATGATGTGTAAATATAAAAGTTTTCCTTTTTTTATATACATATTTTGATACCTATAATTTATTGAAAAACAATTTCTGCAAAGTTCTCGCTTATGGTTTTATACTAAAGATGATTTAATTATTGGACTTTTTTTGTATTTATAAAAAGTTTTACTTACAGTGGGAATCATATTATATTAAGACATTTCGAAATTATTCTTATAAACATTAGAAAGCATTATACTTATCTAATCCTTTAGGCGCCAACTACACGAATCTCTCGTAGCGATATCCTCGCTCGTGTCATTAATTTCATCCAGCGATATCCGCCGTGTACCACAGGCGGGTATGGCCGGCAATAGCTCATATAGTCACTATTGAAATTAATGGCACGGGCGAAGATACCGCCGCGAGACTCGCTCGTGTAGGTGCGTCTTAAACTTTTGCAAATAGATACGAGATAGTTTATGCTTGTTAAAAATGAAAAATTACATGACCAATTGTTATGAACATCTGAAAATTCTCACCAAAAAACGGCGTTCTAACACTATTATAACATAAATAAACGTTATTTTCAGAGTGGCAAATCAACAAACACAATGAGGCGTGCGGTCCTCGTTACTGCTTTAGCGGCGTTGGCCTTGGCTAAGCCAGAGCTCTATAGAGAGAAGGAAGACTTCCAGTATTCAAGAAGCTCATCAGATGACGGAACAAAGGCCGGCTATTATGGTGCTCAAAGGGGCAATATGGGAGGTAATTATGAAAAAGCACATAACATGGATAATGTAGCACAACACCAAATGAGTGGCCTTGTTACTCAAGTACAAGGAGAACTTGGAGATGCTTCTAAGACTAAATCTGGAAGTGTATATACGGCTTCTAATTCTAGAGGTTTGTATGGAAATGGAGTTTACGACACCAGAAATTTACATGGCCGTAATTTCCAAGAAGGTGCCTCGTATGACGAGTCGCAGTCGGCTCTCTATGGTTCGTCTGGGCTTCACTCCTCCGCACAACAAAGTGAAGCGTACAATAGTGGAATTCGTTCTTATGATTCTAGATATCAAGCGACAGGACAACAGGGACAGCGTATATTGCACACTAATGCAAATGCTGGAAATGAATATGCCGCTCGTGTTCATGAAGGTTATGGTTCTGGGTCATCTTCACTAAACGGTTACGACCAACAAAGCGCCTATGAGCAAAGCAGTCTAAACCAACATAGTTCCAATTCTGGTTCGAATGTGCAGAGCCGCTTAATAAGTAGAACCCCCGTAAGAGTTGTAGTTCGTCCAGGTACTCGCGTCACCGTACCAGTCGCTGCGCAAACCTATGACGCTTCGCAACGCGCGTCGTCGTACGATCAAAATGCCGTCAATAGTGAAGCTGAGGTCTTAAGCAACAGTGGTCATCAGAGCGATTACAGGCCCAGCAGTAACGCTAAACATTACGAATCTTCTTACGGTTATCGTAAGGAATGGGAAAAACATAGTAGTAATCCTGCTGTTGCTCCTTTATCTGTTCCCACAGAAAATCCGTTTGCAAAGCATAGTGAGTTCAATGATAATGCTCTAGGAGAAATCTTATCTGAAAGTCAGCGTCGTGAAAGCGGTATAAATTCTCAAAGTGCTCACTCAAGCAATGTTTATAACGGCTATAATGCTAATGTCAAGTCTTCGTCATCATCTCGATCACAAGCTGATTATAATGCTCAACGTCAATCTTCAGCTGGTATCAACTCGCAAGATTTGATTAGCGATTTGAACTCTGGTGCTAATGCAGATTTAACGAGTCTTCAGGGAGTAGATACTAGGCCTAAAAGCTATTCTTCTTCTTATTCCTATCATAAGTCCTGGGAAAGGCAAGGTGATCCTTACGTAATAAAGCCGGCCGGTGGATACGACGGGCAAGCTTCTCAAAGATTTACTGCAGGATCAAGTAATCAAAGAGCATACTCTCAACAATTTGGTTCCAATAAACAATCTCGTCATCAGAGTCATATTCAAGGAAGTTTGGTAGACTGCGATTGTGATGAAGATGGAAATATTCGTGTAGCCAGGTCGGCCAGTCAACAACCAGTAGAACCTTATCAACAAAGTCAAAATCAATACGACGGTCAAGAAGAATTAGGACAACAAACACAGAATGGTTGGGAGAATCTAGAAAATCTAGGACAACAAACACAAAGTAAATGGGATAACATAGAGGACCTAGGACAACAAACTCAGAATACATGGGATAAATTTGAAGATGCTGGACAACAATTTCAAAATAAATGGGATAAATTAGAGGACCTCGGACAACAAACTCAGAATAAATGGGATAAATTTGAGGATCTTGGACAACAAACTCGAAGTAAGTGAAACCTACTACTTGAAATTACAGCTACAAAACTGCCAAATATTACTATAAACACTTTATAATGATAAATGATATAAAATATTAATGGTATAATAACATTACCATCAATTATTTCTTTATGAAGTCGTTTTAAATCGTCATACTCAATTCTGATGTAAATAAATTACTATGAAATATATAAAATGATTTAATGTTTGGCTTATTATCTACTATAATGAAGATTAAAATAGCGTTTAATTAATTTCTATTTATACCTTCTCAACATAGAAGATCTCGAGCAGATACCACAAGACCTACAGCCCCATGAATTAGAAAACCTTGGAGAGCAAATACAAAATAACTGGGATAATTTAGGTGAACAAGTACAAGACAAATGGGACCAAATAAGTGATCAAAAGCAACCAACCTATAAAGAAAGTGAAAAATCTCATCAAACATTTCAAAAAGAAAATGACACAATACAGACTTCTCAACAAGTTCAAAATACTTGGGACAAGCTTGATAGTTTAGATATGTACCATAACGAACAAATTGGCAAAGAGCATCCGGAAAAAAATGATCAAGTAACTACTCCAACAACATATAAAAACCCATCAGATCCCGGTCTAAGTACTTGGGAGAAATTAGATAGTCTCAATATCAACAATACACAACTTAAAAATGAGCATTTTGATAAAATTAATCAAACATTTCATTCTAACGACAAATACACTCCAGGTCAAGTTCAGCAAGTAACTACTCCATCATATAAGAACCGATCAAATCATGCTCTAAGAACATGGGACAAATTAGATAGTCTCGACATGAACCACAATACACAAGTTTACCATGATAGTTCTGATAAAATTAATCAACAAACATCTCAACCTAATGACGAACACACTCCAGGTCAAGTTCAGAGTACTTGGGACAAATTAGATAATTCTTTTTACCAAAATACACAACAAAATAGTAACAACGATATTCACAACAGTGAGCAACAATCACAAGTAGGAAATGAAAAAGTAGATAATTTAGGGCAAGGCCACCATGGCGTGCAACAAGAAACTTACAGCATTGATGTGGGTCAACAAGTACAAAATCCACAGAATAAATTGGATACTTTAAATCATAATAAAAAAGTAAATGGGAGTGACGAAAAAGTAAACACCAATCAACAAAGCACTTGGGATTTTATTCACAAATTGGAACAACAAAGCAAGGAAATATCTAATCAAGGGACTCAACCGACTTATGGAAATAATAGATGGTATACATACACATATCAAAAACAAAACCATAGTCTAGAAAAACAAAATAACAATACCGATCAAGAAGTCCAAACAACTTATGGAGACAATAAATTACAAACAAACATTTATACTTACCAAGGAGTAAATGGCAATGACCAAAGTCTTTGGGATTTTATTCATAAACTAGACCAACAAAGTAAGGAAGAAAATTCTAATCAAGATAGTCATTCAATTTACAGAAATGATAAATGGCACACAAATGTTTACACTTATCAAGGAGTAAATAGCAATGATCAAAGTCTTTGGGATTTTATTCACAAACTGGAGCAACAAAGCAAGGAAAATTCTAATCAAGAAACTCAGTCAACTTATGGAAATAATAAATGGTACACATACACTTATCAGGGACAAAACCTTGTGGATTTTATTAATAAACTAGAACAACAGTATAAAGATAATTCAAATCAGCAGGTTCAAACAACATATGGAAACGGTAATGGGTATTCAAATGAATATACAGGTACACACTATCATTATGGTATGCAAGGAGGACATTACAATAACTTTTTCAATTCAGCCCCTGATTTAGAATTACAGTCGCAGCACACTTCTCCTCATCAAAGCTCATGGGATAAGCTACATAACATTGACAAGGAATACTCAATATCAAGTAATAATAATGATAAGTTTGATGTGAATGTAAATGACAATTATTACCCACAGGGGTATGCTGGTTCACAACATCATCATCAACAAACATATCATTTTACGAGTGATTCTGGTTCATCGCAAAGTCCATTCCAGCACAACCACTTTCAATCTCATTATGGTGGACATAGACCATATTTTATGTCTACGAACACTGCAGATATTGACACTATTGGAGAACCAATTAATACTGCCGCCTCAGGCATTTCCAATACAACAGGTATCCCCGAAACCACTGTTACTACAAGCACTGCGAAAAGCACAAAGATTCATGGATTCACTGATACGGTACCAAATAAAGAACAAGACTCAATCCGTGGAGATATAGACGATGAACAAATAGATGAAGATTTACGACCCCAGGATATAGGTCGTGGAGATATTGGAGCTGAAGTATCAAGCACTACAGATAAATTACGCAAAAATGATCACACCAAACCTTTACACACATACACATCTCAATCTGTCAATAAACCATATAGGACTCCAGAGGAAATTGAAGCACTCAGTCTAATGGGAGATAAACCAAATCTTATTGATAGTGACAATAAACATGAAATCAATACGAAAGATACTGTTCAACAATTTGACGGTTATCTCAGTGTTTTGAGTATCAGTCAACAGAAACTGCTCGACGAAGAAAGGCGACACGAGGATGGGTTCTATGATACTCAACAGTCAAGCACTTCAATAGTTTCTCCATCAACTACAACAAAAAGCAGCAGAAATGTCCATTATTTCGGAATTAATGAAAACTCTCAAGCTAAAAGTGACCAAAGCCAACTTCAATCTGAAAATTTCGATGAGGCGCAAAAAACAGGTATATCCTCTAATAAACCTTTAATTCAAGATACTGTCGCAATCCTAGTGCCACCTATTCCAGACAGCCATGACACTTCTGCGAGTCAAAAACCATACCACAAAGAAGTTACCTATGGTAATGTAGGATTAGAACATTCACCTGTAGAAATAGAGCAACAAAATATGGAGCAACAGTTCGATCAGTTTGATTTCAGCCAGCAAAGTGAAAACTTAGATCAACAAAATCAGTCCCAATGGGGCCAAAACTTAGAGGATCTTGGGCAGGAAATACAAAGTGCTTGGGAACCGAGTGAAAATTTACAACAACAAGCTGAAACACAACAAATTGAAGACTTTGGAGAATTAAATAAAGATCATGACCAAAAACATGAAAAATACAATTCCACTGACAATAGCAAAGTACCAGACAGTCAGAAAGACAAGATCTCAGATTCTGTTCCACAAGAAAAGGTTGAGGTAGAAGTATTATCACCACCAGAATCAAACACAGAAAAGTCTGGTTTTTGGAAATCAGTAGGGAATAAATTTACAAGTGCCAAAGACAAAGTTAGCTCATGGTTTAAAAGGAGTTAAATTTATTTATGAAATAACTTATTAATTAATAGGTATGAAATGTTAATGTTAATGTGTTAGTGCCATTATTGTAAAACACAAGATATAAGTTAGTATGTCATTATATTGCTATTTATTTAAAGTAAAATTAAAAGTTTATAATCTGAAATCAAATTATTTTTATTTCTTTAACAGTAGCAAGTTTATTACTAAAGGACCAAAATTAGAGAAAAATTTTAAGAGCTTACCTCCGGTAAGGAGTTATAGTATTTAATAAATGCTTGCTGCTGCACTGAATCTGAAAAACATAATTATTATGTTAAAGATTTGCTTCACAAATTGATAAAATTTTAGTAACAAAAATGTCTTAGGATGTTATTTATAAGTACTCATAATTACCACAGCTAATATTTGTATAATTTAACTCAATCTATTTATTTAAAGATATATCAGAAAATTATATAAAATTAGAACGGGAAGGTAGGAGCAAGACAGGAAGTATAAGGGTATTTCTTCAAATTGGGCTGTTATTGATTTCGATGCAGACTTTATAGCAGCATTTTTAACAGTAAATTAAAATTTTATTTCTGAAACTATTAATATTACATCAATTCAATTTAACATATTTATTATCTACAAATGAAAAATAACATCTGTGGTAGGTACTGAAGCCAAAGAAACCGTTTGGGGAAATCCTTTGGTAATTCTGTGCAATATGGGAATTATTCAAATTGATTGGCAAGAATACATAAGAAAATATAAGGTCTAATACAAGGTCTAATATAAGGGTCTAATTACAATTTTCGTAGTCAATGTATTCAACCTGCATGCAGGTGTGCAAATATTTCAATTTGTCATTTTATCAAAATTATTTATATAGTCAGGGCTATATAGTGGGTGCATCAACACTTCCCAACCAAGCTCTTTTAATTTTTGCTGAGTGGCCAAAGATGTGTGTGGTCTGGTGTTATCATGATGAAAGACTACTCCCTTTCTGTTGAGACTACACCCATCAATTCTGGGCGTTTTTTCTCATTTTCTTGCTTTAGTCTCATTAACCGTTGGCAGTAGAGATCTGAATCAATGGTTTTACTCGGCGGTAAAAGCTCATAATGACCGATGCTCTTCCAACCCCACCATATACACAACTTCATCTTATTGTGCGTTAATCTGGGTTTCGCCACAGTCTGTGGAGCTTGGCCGCACTTAGACCATGATCTTTTCCACACGTTGTTGTCGTAAGTGATCCACTTCTCATCACCAGTGAACAATCTTTTCAAAAATGGTTCGGTTTCATTGCGTTTTAATAGAGAATCCCAACCGAATACACGGTTCATTAGGTTTCTTTCAGTGAGCTCGTGTGGTACCGAAATAGCGAGCTTTTTTGTGAATCCAGACTTTTTTAAATGAGTCAAAACTGTTTTGTAATCAATGCCCAGTTCATCAGCAATGTTGTAACTACTTATATGCCGATCTTGCTGCACTTTTTCATAAATGGCATCAACTTTATCGGTAACAGGGCGACCGGAGCGAACTGCATCTTTAACATTAAGATTTCCTGACTGAAAACGCTTAAACCAACTTTGTGCTACACCTACTGACACTACATTAGTTCCATAAACGGCACAAATTGTTTTCGTGGCTTGTGTTGCATTTTTCCCTTTTTTGTAAAAAAACTTTAAAATGTATCGAGTTTCTTCGTTAGATTCACTCATTTTCATTCTTGGTCAGAAAAACAATTGAAAAATGTCGGGAAAAAGTTTTTTTTTTTTTTTTAAATGTTACCTTTTTAATGGTATCATAACCAGCCAGCTAAATATCACTAACTCGGAGTCGAGGGAAAATATAGGGAAAATATTTCTAGGGAACCCAATCGAGCGTTCACATAAATACGAACTCCTTTGCATCTCATTATCAACTTATTCAATAAGCGGTTAGGTAGTGCCAACCGTAAATAAAAGGTCGGGAGGAAGTCTTTTCGTATTTTGTATGTATGAAGTTGTGATCCCCATATCTTTGATTAAGCTGTTTAATCAAAGATATGGGGATCACAACTTCATACATACAAAATATGAAAAGACTTTCTCCCTGACCTATTATTTATACAACAGTGATCAGGTTAAGGTAGGAAATCAGTATTAGGTAGCTTTTCACTATATTAATTTACTAACGGTGCCCCTAACAGTTTTCTCTAAGGACACAATTTTCTAATTTTCTGAAAGACAGGAAAACGTAAAATATTAGGCTATTAGCCAGTAGCCAAAGTTTGGTATGTAACTCTAATCCAACAGGACAATAACAGCAATGGAACACACATATAGCAGAGTATTAATATTGGTAGGGTAGAAATGTTATAAGGGCAATTACCCTTGTAATTGTTCTTTGTTGTTACTACATATGTATTATTGTACAATATTTTATTTTTACTTTATTTTATATTCTGCTGTACATGTCCTTGCTTAATTCACAGGGCGCTCACCCCATTGTATTAGAATTCTAATGATCCAAAATTAAAACCTCACCAACACCTCTTATGATTATAATTTTTATGTTATATTAAATGTTAACTTATGTTATGATACACATAATTTCTATTAGATTGTATCAGGCTACACATCACAGTAATGATTTCAGAGAATTTCTAATAGTTAATGGGATAAGAAATATCCTATGAGTTGAACCAGGACATAAACTATCATTGTGTAGTCAGTTTCGTTAAAACTCATTCAGTGGTTTCTATGTAATGGCAGATATTGTGCATGCGTAATGATCAAATGATCAATGATCATTATCTTCAGGAACTCTATAATGGATGGGGATAAAATGTATCTTAAATGTTGACCCAGGTTAGAAGCTATAATTCTGCCAAGTTTCATTAAATTCTGTCTAGTGGCTTTTGTGTGAACAGATAGACAGACAGGCAGCCAAAAATTATAAAATGGCTGTTTTAGGTTCTGTATTGTTCGTAGAGTAGACTATGCAATGATTTATTCCAAAAAATATTTCATATATGGACTTTTCTTCATATTCTATTACAATGTATAGATTTTTATTAAATCAGTCACTGGTCACTTTTTCATCTATGTGTAAATATTGTTTTTCTGTACAATTTTTAAGCAAATGTTGTTGAACCATATTAGCATAGCATGATGATGTACACCACAGATATTAGAACAGATACCCAAACAACATTGTTATAAAATCACCAACATGCTGGTTTTATTAATATGCTACTTCAGTGAGCAGGATCTCTTTAAGACCAGTGTCTCATGGAGTGAAACCCAGATTTAGATTTGATCCAATGAAAGTATTTCACCGAGAAGTAAGAAACATTCAATTTATTAATACTTTGCTTTTAATTAACAAATTAAAGATAAACAAATCTTTATCTTTTTTTCAGGGCAAGTGCACAGGTTTGTGCCTTTAGCATCTTAACCATAATTAAATGAATATATTTATAGATCTTTATATAAGGGGCTCCAATACTCCAATGGGTATCGATAAAGACACTGTAAAGCTTACTAATGTTATGAATAAATAAATAAATGTGACAAGCAAAAATTGCAAAACAAATTGTTTTGACTTCTGTAATTATTGAATAATATCTATCAATACATGGAAGCTGAGGAACTGCTTTCTCATGTACTCTTACAGTGCACAGTGACATACCAATGAGCAAAGATCGTCAGAAATAAAGGGACAAATATTGGAAGCATGCAGTATGCCCAGAAGACTTCTGAAAGCCACCCGACTTGAATAGAAGAAGTACTTGAGAAGAGGCATTCCAACTCAAAATGGTCACCCCGATTGCGTAATTGTAGAAAAGAGCTCAACAAAAGATTAAGATGAAGAATATCTATAAATGACTTTTTGAAATCAATGTCTCTAATGTCCTTATTGCCTAGTAATAGATAATTAATAGATATATGTATCAATTAATTATATGTCACTATGTACATAAAGTAAAAGATGTTTCTATTCTTACCTCTCATTCATGAGGTTGTGAGTTCAAATCTTTAGTCCCCACCACCGAGTTTTAACTTAAGTACGGACCTTTTAAAATTATTTCCAGCTCAGCGGTGAGGAAAATATCGTGAGAAAACCCTCATGCTAAAGAAATAACAAAATGTCTGGAGCATCCACCAATCCGCACTAGGTCTGTGTGGTGACTTATGGCCTGAAACCCCCCAGTGACTAGGGGAGGTTTGTGCTACGGGTAGTACTTACAAATTGCAAAATTTAATGGCTCAACTGTACAATGTATGGTAGCGAGTTTTTGGCTCATTTTTTTTATTTAGATCCTATAAGTAATATGGTACCTGACGTGCTATATATTATTATGCGGAAAAGCATAATTTTGCGGAAAAAAAAATATTAAAATTTTAAATTTTACACTTGTGTGTCCGACATTTTGACAGGTTTCTTCAACGCGTTTCATTACACATATCAATGAATGTATCATTTTATGTTTTACATGTGAATATTATTTATTAAATAATAACTGAATACAACGCGCGAGCTGAGCGAGCGTGCCGCGGCAGCGGCCGGCGAAGTGCCAAATCCGAATCCGGCCTGTTATTATGTTCTGGGCACTCCGACTGCTGGGTTAGGTTACGTTTGTCTTGTGAATACAACGCGCGAGCCGAGCGGGCGAAGCGAGCGTGCGGCGGCAGCGGCCGGCGAAGCGCCAAATCCGAATCCGGCCTGTTATTATGTTCTGGGCACTCCGACTGCTGGGTTAGGTTACGTTTGTCTTGTGAATACAACGCGCGAGCCGAGCGAGCGAAGCGAGCGTGCCGCGGCAGCGGCCGGCGAAGCGCCAAATCCGAATCCGGCCTGTTATTATGTTCTGGGCACTCCGACTGCTGGGTTAGGTTACGTTTGTCTTGTGAATACAACGCGCGAGCCGAGCGAGCGAAGCGAGCGTGCCGCGGCAGCGGCCGGCGAAGCGCGAAATCCGAATCCGGCCTGGGCTCAACTGTACAATGTATGGTAGCGAGTTTTTGGCTCATTTTTTTTATTTAGATCCTATAAGTAATATGGTACCTGACGTGCTATATATTATTATGCGGAAAAGCATAATTTTGCGGAAAAAAAAAAATTAAAATTTTAAATTTTACACTTGTGTGTCCGACATTTTGACAGGTTTCTTCAACGCGTTTCATTACACATATCAATGAATGTATCATTTTATGTTTTACATGTGAATATTATTTATTAAATAATAACTGAATACAACGCGCGAGCTGAGCGAGCGTGCCGCGGCAGCGGCCGGCGAAGTGCCAAATCCGAATCCGGCCTGTTATTATGTTCTGGGCACTCCGACTGCTGGGTTAGGTTACGTTTGTCTTGTGAATACAACGCGCGAGCCGAGCGAGCGAAGCGAGCGTGCGGCGGCAGCGGCCGGCGAAGCGCCAAATCCGAATCCGGCCTGTTATTATGTTCTGGGCACTCCGACTGCTGGGTTAGGTTATGTTTGTCTTGTGAATACAACGCGCGAGCCGAGCGAGCGAAGCGAGCGTGCCGCGGCAGCGGCCGGCGAAGCGCCAAATCCGAATCCGGCCTGTTATTATGTTCTGGGCACTCCGACTGCTGGGTTAGGTTACGTTTGTCTTGTGAATACAACGCGCGAGCCGAGCGAGCGAAGCGAGCGTGCCGCGGCAGCGGCCGGCGAAGCGCCAAATCCGAATCCGGCCTGTTATTATGTTCTGGGCACTCCGACTGCTGGGTTAGGTTACGTTTGTCTTGTGAATACAACGCGCAAGCCAAGCTAGCACCAGACCCGAATATAACATAACTAAAAACACAGATAACCTCAAAATTTTGAAAAAATTAAATTAAAAAAAATTCGTGCTTTTCCGCACTTTCACAATTTCAAAAATACCATGTCTATACACTCCTCTGTCTAAAAAAAAAAAGCTCACATAATTAGGCTTTACCATACATTGTACAGTCCTTCCAATTTAATTCCTATCAGAACACTGGTTATCTCATGTGTTGTAAACTTGTTGTAAGAAGTAATAGGATCATCGGTATTATCCAACAGTCACATAAAGAAATATAATCAAAGTATTTTACCTAAATTCAATGCATGGAGAGGTTTCAAACTCGACATTCTTTTATTAACGAAATTGGATCGTTCTGTAAATGAAAAACTGGAACTATCGTATTAAAATATGTTTACAACTTTACGAAATTTGCGAGTAATGTGCTTTTATCAACGCACGAATTTATTTAAATTTATTAAAAACTTCTTAACTTTATACAGATCGCTATAGACAAAATTTATTTGACAACAATTTGACATATGTCAAATATGCCGCCTAAAAATAAATAGTACCAACATAAAATCAAGTTAAGGCTGCGTTCCAAAACGGAATATGATATATAGACTGTCCAGGAAAGAATGGATAAGCCTGAAACACCTCATAGTAGACATAGTAAACACCTCATTGGGCGCTCATAATAAAATACAAAAAAAAATCTATCCCAAGTAGCATCTAAGATATGTAATTTTTTTAAAAAAAGGTCGTTTTTTTGGCATGGGCAGTGATAGCAAAAGTGCGTTACAACATATTGCTCGATGCTCCTCTGGTTGTAGAGGTGTTTCGGTAGCATATATTATTTTAGAAAAGTTGTTTAAGTTAAGGGCACGCGGTATAAACCAGAGATTGCAGTGGATTCCATCGCACATAGGTTTGAAGGGTAATGAGCAGGCCAACGATCTGGAAAAAAGAGGAATTACAGACAGGAAAGTACATATACCTCCTTACTATTCAGAAGTCCTCAATATTTATAAAAATAAATGTTATAAGGCGTGCAAAGAATATTTTAATGAACTGTCTAGAGAGAAGGGTATATGGTGTAGAAGTATTTAGTCTGAGCCGCCTCATATACCACGGTTTTTGGAGTCTAAATTGAATAGGAACCTGGTTGCTATAGCTTTCAGGTTGCGGTCTGGGCATATGCCACTAAACAGGTTTGGTTTTCGAAAAAAAAAAGTCGACTAATTGTCAAAGTTGTGGTACAGTTGAAGATGTCCAAGACTTGTTATTGGAGTGTTCCCCGAACGAACCTGAGAGGAAGGCTCTGATAGAGACTAAATTTAAACAGGTGTGATGTAGGGATGTTCTACAGAATTCTGTCCGAGCCAACATCGAAAGCTGCAAACATTCTGTGCGAATTTGCGAGCTATTAGAGTCATAGATAAATTAAGATAGATAATTAAGATAGACGTAATTATAGTATAGATAGATGTAGATAAGTAAGACAGATAGATAGTTAAATAGTAACTTTTAGGGTACGATGGGGCTGACATACAATAGTGTAAAAGCCCATAAATAAAATATAGAGAGGAAAAAAAGTGTGTTGTCACAATCAGCGCGGTGAAGTGAGTTGGCGCAATTGCGCGGCGCAGCGCAGTGTTACATATCTCTATTACACCATTTTGACGTTTTATTTGACAAGTGAAATAAACAGTTTCTTTCCAATTTTATCAATATTCATTTTATTAATTATGTGGTTTTTTAAGTGTGGTCTAGTTGTATTGTTATCAACCTATGCCGTCTCGTAAGTATAAAAGAAAATACTACAATATTTTTAGTTCAAATAATGTGAAAAGTACAGGCTACAGCAAATGAATGTAGCTCTCACCAAACAGCTGTTAAGACTGATTTGTAACATTAATTTTTAATTTGAGTAAATGAATGTGCTCCCCTAGATAGACATATTTACAAATGTCGTGATGTCGATAATCTCTTTTTATTAAATATTTATTTGTACTATAACAAGTCCAACTAACGAGTCTACTATTAGTTAGAAATATAGTTTGCATTACATTGCAGTTTGAATTCAAAATAAAATTTAAGTATCGTTTTTTTCAGCATTTGTTCTCAAGTCGTGAAGCAAACAAATATTCTAGATACTGGCCTTGCTTTTTTGTATATTACAAGTGGAGCAATAGGTGAGTGGAGTTATTTATTACGTAAATTTTTTGGTAAAATGCAACAACACAATTACTTATTTATGCTTGCTAACAGTTTATAGTATAATATATTATCATCTACATTTGTATATAGATGACAGAGACGAAAGTTAAACATTGTTTGCAACATTGCTGATGTTTATTTGAATGTTTATCAAGCCTATCAGAATATCTGTAATTTTTTGATTAAAGTGCATTTTGACTACCCGTTGGCCCCGTCCAGTTGGTAGTAGGCATACTAGGCCTGTAGTAGACCTGTAAAAGGCCCTAGGTTTCATTCCTGGTCGAACATTCATATATTTAACACAAATCTTTGTTCAGCATCATCTTGGTATGTCTCTGGAGCCATGACACAGGAAATTCTAGGGTGGCCCATTGAGTGGAGCTTTATTTATTTATTATTATTTTTCATAAATTTGATGTATTTCGTGTCAAACTAATCATTTTAATTAACATAATATCCAATAACAATAATTAATTAATTCCACCAATAACATCAAAAACTATTTTGTGCTAATATTCTCTTTCAGCTGGCAAAATCATTTGTGACAGATATCAGCAGATCCATATATTAGGTTCACTAACACCAAACCCAAATGTGACTTCCTTTGCAAACAGGATAGCTTCCTATTCAGCTTCCTTCCTGTCACTGGGCTTCCTTGTTTACTTCTTTTTGTTTTTATTCAAGGTAAGATATTTTTACTAACCTTAATAGAGACAAAATAAAATGCTTAGCATTTCAAATGTGTTTGTGACATATGAGAAAAGGAACCTTATTATTTATTCCAATTGTTAATAATATTAACACGTTGACGGACAGTAGGAACAAGCGAAGTTCGAAAATTGACACTATATGTTTTTGTGATTTTTAGAATGTTAGAAGTATAGTTTTACTCTTTCTGCTTAAATAAACTTTTATTTTTGTTTAAAGTATAAAATGAATAATAAACAAATACATACCAGTATAGTTATATAAATAATAATAAATATCGTTAAACGTATCAATAAGAACTATAAATTCAATAGAAAACACGATCGCACTACTCCCTTCACAACCACGTGCATACTGAATCTGCAACTCGTATAACAGGTGAAATATGAACTTCAACCTAAAAAGATGTTTTCAAAACACGACACTATGCTTCTACGTATACGCCAGTAAGTGCACATTTGTGCTGCTATAGCCGTAGTGTCTAAAAACGACCGTTTCGTTTTGGACGGCTATAGCAGTCATGCCACATTGTGAACTTCGCTTTGACGGCTATAGCCGCAATTGTCCGTCAACGTGTTAAAAGATAAAATAACCCATTTTTTATTGCTTTGTTTCTATTTAAACAGAGTCTGGAAACAAAGTTTAATCAATAAATCCATTCCCATGATAAGGATTTGGGACCTTATAACATCACATTTAAACTGTACAGAATGTTTGTCAATTTTTGCACTATTATAATGATTGGTGTAAATTTTACAAATTGGTATTTATTCAATATCAAATACATATTTTCAGTCTTATAATTATAGAAATTCAGTTTATTATATTTTTGTCAAGCAAAGTCATATAGAGTTAATATTATGAGTAAAGCAAACAATTTAATATTATGTTTCTCATTGGGTTACCTATTTTGGATTTTTGTAATGCAACATATTTCTCCGGTGAAATAATACAACACTATGAGTATACTAATGAGTATAGGGGACCATTCATGAACCTAATATATCCAATTCAGTTCATTTAACAACATCCTCATTCTAACTCATATATGTTGTCAATAAAATTTTGGAATAAGGACAACTATGATGAAAAAGATCTCTTCTCCAGCAATGTCTCCAATTACACCATCTTTCTATGGAATTGTTTATGCAACTCACATTCGAGCAATATCAATTTTACACATTTTTAATGGAATAAATATCAAATAGTTGTCTCACATAATGTTAAAGAGCATATCGAAGCCTAGCATATGCAACATTAGAGATCTTATTAAGGCTTCTAATAAATGAAGGGGCTGTCTAATTAGAGAAAAACCTCTCTCTTATCTTAGGCCTAGATGGAACACAACTGACTGCCTGTCAGTGCGATCATAGTTTAAAGAGTCATAGTAAAGTCTTAATAACATATCTAAATATTAGTGTTCCTGAATGACCAACACAAGATCTGTGTAAAATTTCAAGTTTTGATTTGAAATATTTATGCAAGGTGTTGATCAGTCAATTATAATACAGTGTAAACTCTATATAGCGACACTGAAGGAACTGCGCATTTATGGCGTTATTGAGAGTTGTCGTTAAATGGAGAGAAGAAAAATCAATATTATTTTACTATTATAATATTATTTACTAATAAAGTATATATAACATTTACAAACAACAAACATTGTGATACAAATAAATAACTGATATACAAATAACTGATGCTTATTGCGTATAGTCTGTTATCTTCGTCTGACGTTTTTTGTGCTAGTGCAAGTTTTTTTGCGTTTTTAGAGCGACTGAATCCAAAGCGTCTTCCAACATCACTTATCTTTTCTCCCGCCTCTATTGCGCGTATTAATAAAACCTTTTCGTTAACACACAAAGATTTTCTCTTACTCGCCATGTTCACAGTTTGAAAGTTTGTGAGCAACTAAGAATATGGTAATGTACAGATAATGCATAACAACCTAACGACAGTCTAGTAGCCGAGGTAAACACGTGCAAGGTAATCACAACAAACAAAAGAACTGATTTCTTAGAATCTTCGATACGTATGATGCCGACTATGCCGACAGTCGAGGTAAATACGAGCTAGAAAAAAACAAACAAAAGAACGTACACAGCTGCAGTTCTTATTTCGGCAACTTAAAAAGTACTGTTTATTGTTTAATAATGGCCTATTGTTGTCGTTATTTAGAGTGGGTGTGATGCTACATAGAGTGTATCATTGTATGGACAACAAGGTAAACCTACCATAGTCAAGTAATTTCGACGTTTTAGGGAGTTTGCCGTTAAATCGAGTGGCGTTCAATGGAGTTTACACTGTATTTATTTTGTTTATAGTTAATATTTTCAGTGGACTGCCCATTCGTTTAATGCATTTTTACAATTATTCTCTTACTGTTTTGCAGGTGGATAATTATTGCCTTACAGCTTTGAGTATTTTTATATGTGGATTTAGTACTTTGTACATATGGATGCAGGTATGTATTCTAACAATTTTTATTTTATTTCACTAGAACATAAAAGAGATTTAAGGGTTTTTCAAGTTTATCCGCATTTTAAGCTTTTATATTGCTTGCGAATTTAGTTTAGCATATTTGCTCTTTTGTTGTTACTAGATGATGAGATGATGAAAAGAAATGCTTGTAGTAGGTGTTGTTTGTAAAAATGTATGCCTAAAGTTGAGTGAATAAATGTGTAGTGTGTTTCAGTAGCTATTGCATGTTTTGCTGTTGACTAATCTTCAAATTTGTTAGCCACACATACCTTTATGGACATTGATTTTTCCTCATAGAACCTCATTTTAGCATATATTTCAGCTTTTTCTTCTTCGGGTTGATGGCAGTATCAATTGTGATCATTTATCGTAATGCATTTGACACTTTTAAAGCATTCGTTAACCGAGTGTTCACATTACAAACTTTTTTTGCAATTGTTAATGAGTTATTGTGGTGACTTCAACGTTAATATTTGCTAGTTTATTGAATGAACAGGTTTGTTCCACAACGTTATAATTGCGTTAATGCTACCTAGCTGTAGATATTGAATGAGGAGTTTGTATTATTTCGAATGCTCGATATGATGTATCACTTCTAGCTCCAATACTTGAATCCTATTGAGTCTTCATAACCTTGTTCATAAACTGGGATAACCTTGGTTTATAGCTTGTCTTCAAGTACCTGACTACGCGCGCGCTAGTGCACGGTGTTAAAAACTTTTGTCTTGTTGTTGTTCTGTAACGGTTTCAATTGTCATAATAGTAGACAGAATGAAGATATCTTCAGATACTCCTCTGAATTATCATTACCTTTGTGTAGGGGAATACACAATTCCCCCTCCCCGCTTATTTTATTAGGCGCGCGTCCTGCGGTACTTGAAGACATGCAATGTAAATATTATTATTAGACACATATTCTGACACTGCTAATAAATGATTTGATATTTATATCAAATTATTTGCAGCAAATTGCCACAAATGTAAAACTTATTTACGTCATGCTCATCGCTGCATCGCTCATCACTGCATTCTCGACTGACGTCGGCGATCTTGTCTAGAAACTATTCTTTTTATTTATTTTGCTGACTAAGTGACCCGAAAAGGTTCTTGGCCTCCGCAACTAAAAGACGCCAAGGTTATCCTTCTAATTATTTATAATTCTCAATGCTGAAGAATTGAAGCAACGAAATTATAAAATTGGTTTCAGTATGATTTCTGAATATAATACATTACTATTTTATTAGGCTATACTTAGGCTCGTCGTTATCTTTATAGTCCTCGTATGTCACAAGTCTTATAGATATCATGTAGTTTATTCTTGTGCTATAAGATTAACATTATCTGTTCTTGGCTTTTCTGTATTTTTGTAAGGATTTCGCTCCTATAACTAGCTATTTTTGTGTCAATGTTATTCCTCAAATTTAATCATGGGGAACGCCTGCATTATGTGATCCGTTATTGGTTCGTTTTCGTTACTATGTAAATGTATGTAAATATGCAACGATTATCGCACATGGAAAATGAATTACAGTTTATACTTGAATCATATTCGTATAGTTGTAAGAACCAAGGAATTTCTATTATGTAATTTTTTAATATGTATATCTCGACGTTATAAAAAACCTCGCGAAGAAAGTCGCTTGTCCAAGATTAAAAAAACTGGGTTAAATTTGAATTAAATAATTGTTAAAATTACAAGGTAATTTTTAACACCGATTTGGCCCGCGTGATGTAAACCCCTTCAAGAGAAGACCTTTAGGTACCCTTCAATAGAACCGAGTAACTTATACACGGTTAAATAATAAATACCTGCACCCTCTTGACACTGAATTTCTATAAGTACAACTAGCAACTTTTGTTCTATGACTTTCTCTAAACTTGATATACATATATCTCACATTTTTTTTTTTAAAATGAAGGCTCACTTTGTTACTCTATATACTCATTATACGCTACTACAACGGCAACGCCACACACTCCACAAACAGCTGCTAAACGAATTACGTACATAGTCGCTCATGTTATTATCACTATCCAACACCAACTCTGTTAATTCATTTGAATAAATACAATTTTTAAATGATTTTAAAAACTTAAACTTTTATGCTTAGGTTTCGGACCGAATTTTAGGTATGATGCCATAGAGATGCGTCTATAAAATTTATAGGGTAAATAGACAATAAAATGAAGTTTTTAAAATAGGTTTTTACTTTTTTTTTAAATCAGCCTCAGAGATTTTGGTATATGGTATATTTTTTTTAACTTTATTTTAACAAATTTTTTTGTTACAATTGTAAGGATTATGGAATTAAATCTTTTTGTGTTTGATAGGCCTAACATTCAGCTACATCTGAAAAAAAATCAGGCACTTATCTCAATAATTGTTAAAGTCCCTATGACCAAAAATATCTTTAAACTCGTAGTTTGGTGAACAATCACGAAAAAAAATCATAACTCGTAAACTACAAAAAATCCCAGAACATACATGGGGCTGATTTGAGTACCCCTGGGGTGCTCTACTTTTGGACTTCCGCTTGACACCATTTTTTGCGATATTCTATATAGTTTTTCTCTCTCTGCATATATGGCACTGGTGCAATTAGCACATGCTGCCAGTGTCAAATTTTAACGTATCCTGTCAATATCCAGTCGCCTCGAAGTAAATTAGGAGTCGCTCAGTAAAGTGATAGTAGGTTTACTGAGGACAGAAGCGAACTCCTATAAGTACACGACCAGTTCCATGCTTTTATTTGATTATCACAATCATCACGCACAAAAAACACTTTGAAGTTTAATAAACTATCACTGTTAAACCACAAAACGTAGGTACGTACAATGCACAATTTTTACAATTAATTTCACTTCTTGAGTTCAAGTCAAAAAGTCACTGTTGTTAGTTTTCACGAAAAATATTCAGGGTTAAGACAATGCAGGTATTATTTAACCCTATAATTTTTATAATTTTAATTATTTTTATTTATTTTTATTTAACCCTACAAAGAATAAATTTAAAATTTTTGGATAATAGTGTGCGTTTCCGCATGCGATGATGGTTGCGTATTCTATACATAGAAACAAAAACGACGCCTTATGTGCGTTTTGTTGTTTCAGTGCATCATAACAACTTATACATCCACGCTGTTTTATGATAAGAATTTAACTGTGCTGCGGCAATGCCTCGCCAATTTGAGCTTCCTTATTCTAATTGTAATGGCCATATTTGGAACTGTTAGTTCATTTTTGTCTAGAGGTAAATGTCATACTGAGTAAACCGTAATGAGTATGGTTAAGTAAATGTTACTTTAAAAAGCTTTCCTCTAATAATGTTTTTCTTATTTTTAAGGTAGTTCCCATGGAGTGTACTTCTGTCTTCTTGTCACAACCCTTTGCGGCTACATTTCAGCAGCTATTTTCAGTATATTCATACTGTCCTTTGAAAAGGAATATAAATATTTTTCTGAAGTAAGTTTACTAATAAGTCTTAAGATAACAATCAAAAAGATAGATAGATACAACAGCTAGTCAGGATTTCATTCAGGGTGGGGTAAAAGCAATCAATTTTATCCAGGATGGGGCAAAGCAAACAATTTTCTCATAATTTAAATAGAGGTAGTGTAATGCAGAAAGTATTTTACTTATTCTTCCCCATGCCTTCAAGCGCCCCAACCTGCCCCACGCCCATGGATAGATAGAACTCTTTATTGCATACCAAAACAAAAAAAGACTAATGCACGGCGTTTTTCCTTTCTTTTAGACAAATTGTGGTATAGAAGTCATACAAGTGACCAATTATGAATTAATAAAATAATCTTTGTAACATAACTAAGATTTTCGCGTTTTAACACACACACACATAATAACAATATATATATATATATATATATATACATATATATATATATATATATATTGTATTAACGGACAATGAATGCGTATTATATTACGCATATTATGTGTTTCGTTTGCTCGTGACCGTAGTCTAAACAATTCAGCTGAAACTTCGGCTAAAATTGAATAGATAAACATATTATACTTTTAAAGCAATACCAGTTTTATATAGAGTTACATAAAAATACTTACATTCTCTTAACACTGAATGTTATTATGAATACTAACATGTTTCGATCTACAATTTTTTTGCACTTAATATTTTCCTCAAAAAAAGTTAATGATTTAAAATGAAGTCTTTGTCTTTGTTACTCTATACTATTCCACTATACGCTACTACGAAAGATAACGTTGCGCACTCCATTTATAAACAGCTGCTATTACATGCCTACATCTATGTAAATCGGTGTGAGTGTACATACGCGGTCCGAGCGAATTAGTGGTTTAGTGAACAAAAAAATCGTAGAAAAAAGTAATAGAACAAAATTTGTTAGTTTTCATGAAAGTAATTCCCCGTTAAAAGGGTACCGTGATCTTTTATTGAACTCCGTATATGGATGTATGATATTCGTTTTCTATATTTCATTGCACGCTATCTTTAAAATTGTCATTTACTTTTGTGTAATACTATTTTCCAGGGTTTACGTTCAGAATTGTTGCTTGACGACGCTTGTTCTCTAAACAATGAGACGTTTTCGGACATGGATAGCCTATATGGGACCCAAGAATTAAATTCAAATACAATTGTCATAAAGGGTACCATCAGTTGCGGGAAGGTCTCCTGACCCGAGGCCGTGCCCGCTACTACGCAGGGCACGATACAATCCACCAAAGCACTTTTGCCCAACTACGGCAGCTTTGGTAATACGAGGAACAAGGTATCATTAGAAAATAGTGAACATCTATCACGAGATAGAAACGATCATGTAGACAATGACAGCGGCATGTCATCAGAGGAAACTGATGATTCTTTAAAATGTAACGCTGGTAGTAATAAGGGTAATGTAAGTAATAACGTAAGTTCAATAGAAGGTAAACAAGAAATAATAACAAAGTGCCTAACAGACAAACCTCAACGTGCTGCATATTGGAATGAGATTCCTTGTTGTTCATACGATGTTGCTAATGTAAGTGTTAATGAAGAGAATACCTCCGGGTTAGACCTGGATGAAAGTGCTGATGAAGCGACAGACAATCAGGTTGCGGACTTTATTGTGATAGATCTGACA
Source organism: Sesia apiformis (assembly GCA_914767545.1). NCBI lineage: Eukaryota > Metazoa > Arthropoda > Insecta > Lepidoptera > Sesiidae > Sesia > Sesia apiformis. Next base: position 9,812,893 of record OU611958.1, read on the forward strand.
TGTGATGTCAATAAAACGTCTAGAAATCAAAAGGTTGTCGGTACAAAAGTAAACGCTGATTGTGATGATTTAAGTATTGATAGTGTAGACGAATCGAGCCAAAGTTTAGTTCCTGTCATAAACAACGAAATCGTGGCAACTGACAACCAAAAGTTGGTCAGTTTGTCACTCTCCATATTATTGGCCGCATTGCTACAAGCAATGCGCTGTTTCGCCCAGTTCTTAGAAGATATTGTTGTTCCGCAACGGTAATAAATAATTATCGTGTGTTCCAGTTTGTATTTTTGGTGAAGTATTTACTAGGTATACCCAATTATATTATATTACAAGATGTCAATAATATATTTCATTACACACTTGTAACTTTTGTTTTATTTCAAGTATTTTTTTAATAATTTTCTAGGGGATGGTGCATGTTGCAATCCCACAACCACTTGGCGCGCTCTACTGGCCGAGTTATTCTATACTAACTTCAAACTGCCCTAAAATATGCCTATTCCCTACCCTTCATAACTCCTTTTCCAAATCGACTCCTACTTGTAAATCTGCAAAGTGCATTTTGGGGACGTGCAACGTTTGTTAATCTGGCATCAGTATGTTGACGTGTATTTGCAGGACGACAAGCGACAGTATCCATTTACAACTAGGTGGACTATATACACGTCTACCGCCTTTTACCCTTAATATAGGCGGGTTATTATTTATATACACGGATTATGATTCATTTTGCAATCCTTAAGGTTAAATGCCAAGAGTGATGTCGTACAGGAATTATAACAATACTTGTCGTATTTTTCCTAAAACGATCTGACATACGTAACTATCGTGTTTAATACGAACTCGCAGACGAGGGTAGAAGTGAAACTCTTTCTGCAAAGGAATGGTAAAATTTCATCTATTTTTACTGCGTACAATGAGCAACTAGGTACTTCTGTATAGTCTAGTTATTGACTACCATGTTAATAAGGAGAAAGCATATAACAGTTTTTTTAAATAAAAGAAAGAGGACTCATTAATAACAATTTAATAAATTATACTGAACAATACACAAATGCTACTATTCACACACATCAAATAAATTAATGAGGTTAAATAGGTCGTACACTAGTTAGGTCAAATCAGGGTAATTGAGAATGGGTAATTGAGAAATGCCTATATTTTTCCCAGACTAAGGCATGTTCTCAATTACCACTGTTTCTAATTAAGCTGATAGACTATACTTCTATTTATTGTCTCGAGTTGTTTCACTAGCAGTTTACAGTGAGGCCTCGTTGATAACTGTGATGAGCCTGTTGTTGGAGTTATGGCACTTTTTCTTCCACTTGATAGAGTTCCTCTCGTGGTGTTCAGGGGTGGGTTGGGGCTCTGGTCCGGAGTGCTGCGGGGAGGAAGAGTTCGCTACCACTATGGACCAGCGTCGGCCGCGACGCTCGTTCAAGTTGGGTAGCTCGGCTATTAGGTTGTTTTCGTACTCGCTCAGCATTAGGTAGTTTTCAACCTGTAAATATATTATTTTATTTTTTTAATTCTTTAAGCTTCTCGGGTTATCGGACTGATTGACAGCTAGGGTAATTGGAACACAATTTATAGAAAAGTATATAAAAAGACAACTAGTATATATTTTCGACTCGCATTCGTGAGGGAGTTCAAACCCCATATCACTATATGTTATATTACCATATGTCATGAGTTCAAGTCCACAGTACTAGTACGTCGCATTAAAAATATCCGTAGGTAGGATCTACTAATATGGTTATCCATTTATAGATCCTGATAAAAAAAAAAACACTCCGTCTTGTAACTTGCGACTGATTGTAATAAAACACCGAAGCTCTACAAACATTGCACACGACAATGTATTACATCAATTATCTTGTGTTTTAATTTTATCTCACAATACTGTATCTAATTGGTTGCAAACAGGGTATATTGCTGACTTTCAAGTACGTAGTCAAACGCGCTCTTTTTAAAGAGCGTCATAATTAGGTCTCCCTTTGTTTAGTTCTCACTCATTTTTTTTTATTTACTTGTAACCACCAGCTTATTTACAATTAAATTTATTGCTATTTCAATCATGCTGCCGTCACATTGTTAAGATGTCAATTATATTTAACATTTCTGTATACACTATATTAAATACTGTTTTGATATGTTGATATCTTGCTTTGTGATGCAAAAATAAATAAATATCCCTGTTCCTAAAATTCATATTTACTGGCTTATTCGACAATTAGATAAGTGTTCTTCTCAAATTATCAAATTAGCCAATAGAATAAACATACCCGAAAAATAATTTTCAAAATTCATTAGAAAATGTGGTGGAAATTTAAAAATAGGTGGAAGTGGGGAGCTGCTGTTTTCTTTGTCACTCATGCATCGTTTTAATATTAAAACCGCACTACTGTCCTATGTGTGGTCCTTTTTTAACTTGAGACTTCATGTCCCTAAAACTTAGATCGATTACTACGATATTATTACGATAGTATAGTATCGTAAATTATTAATTTTATGTGACATTATCTGAGAAAGGGACCTTAATATTGCTTCTTGTTTCCCAGTTATTGAAAATCTTAAAAAAATATATTCCTTTATCTGTATCAGATTTTTCTATAATATAGATCAGGTTTCTATTAAACAGAATATTGAAACAAGCAAGTGTTAAATTATAAATTCCAAAGTCTATAAACCTATACCCACAATGGGGTATCTTTGCTCAGATAACGTCCCATAGATTTGTCGTATTTTTGACGAGGATGTCCCCTCGCTACACCGTGAACACACGCCGGCCTTCAGCCAACACTTTTACCAGGTATCGGCACTTCTCTGGGCGCTTTTCACTGACTCGCCATCCCGCAGTACCCTCCTACAGCAACGCCTTAAGCTGTGGTCCGTTCCATCCGCCGGTCTATCGGCGGGGGAACACTTGGGTTCGTTGCTGCACACACTTTGCTCCTGGCTGAGGGCCTTCAGCGCTCGCCCTGAACCATACATGTCCGGTTGGTTTAGCCATTTCGAAAAAGAAAGACTAATCCAGAAAATCGATAATTTAGAATAACCTACTGTTGCTCACGCAAATGCACATACCTTATTACAGCTAGTAATACAGTCCCCTCCACAGTCGAGGTCCTCCAGCAAATGCTCCGGTATATCCAAGTCGAGGTCGATATCTAGCCCTCCCTCCTCACTGATGCAGGTGAGCTCTGGCGGGATGTTCGGCGGAGGGGAGCCGAGAGTGCCGGGCCCGATACTGTCTAACAGTAAATCACGCCCAGTTCGCCCGGGTGCCACTAACTCTGCTCCTAGAACTAAAGATATTTTTTATACAAAGTCTTCATAACTCGGTCAGTCGACAAAGGCACATCACTTGCTGGAAATATCACTAGCTCCGTTTCTCCATGTCCGTCCTCGTGGACATACGAATATACACAAACATACAAGCAAGTACGCAATAGTTATCAGAATTAATACTATTTAGACGAACATTTTGGACTGTGTATTTGAACATTTGGATATCACACGCTTCACTCCGGTGTGTAGTAGGTGAAGCGGATTCCACACAACCATCCGGTGCCGTACTCCGTAGTTCACAGTCGCACGCCGCCGCTCATAGAAAAACCGCACGGCACTGCGGCGCCTCGTGTGTGATCTATAATACTGCGACGTCGTCGCCGTGTCACCGCACAGAAGCGCGACGATAGTATGCCATGCACCGTGAGGTTTCATACAAACTTATGTGATACTAAAACCCTCGCATCACACTCCCCACCGCTGTGCTGCGCCGTGTGATCACTGCCTTTATTTACTTATTTAAGATACACCAACAGCAGTTACATAATATCTGATAAAGTAAAGGGTATCCGGTGGCAGATTTAGGATTGAAATGTTAAATCTTTCGACAATTTTCGAACGGAAAAGGGGGGGCGGGGTTGCGTTAGGTAGGCGTGTGGATTAGTTAGTCACAATGTTACAGTGGATGGGTGAACATCGTGCATTCGCTATTTCAAGCGTATTTCAAGCCCAATGATTCCTACGTCGTTGTTCGCAGACGATTTTGTTCATATTACGATATTCGAAGATTGATACGCACCAAGTGAAAATATGATTCGGATGTGGGTGCAGAGATTCCATGAAACATGTTCAGCTATAAACAATCCACACCCAGGGCTCAGCCGGATTACCACCACTGAAAACAACTTGGAACATGTTGCAAGCAGTATCCGCAAAAATCGGCAACAAATTGTGAGCAAGAGGGTGTCTCCTCTAGGACTGCCAAAATCGAATATTTCATGCCAAAACTGAGAGAAATCATTTATAAATGAGAGAAAACACATGGTTTCAGCAGGATGGAGCAACGCCACACACTGCGAGAGCCACATTAGCTCGCTTACAGGATTTATTTCCAAATAAGATAATCACCTATCCATCCACCTATAACCGGGTAATGGTAATCAGTATTCATTCAGCGACCAATCGATCACTTTGGCGATATCCCGTGGCAACTAAAATCGCCCAATCTTACACCTTTAGATTTGTTCCTTTGGGAATACCTCAATTGGGGATATCTCAAAAGAAAAGTATACAGAAATAATCCGGACACAATAGCAAAATTGAAGGACAATATCATTGATGAAATAATCAACATTCAGCCATCTCTACTGCAGCGCGTCGTACGGAGTATTGTGGACACATTCGAGGGGTGTAGGTACACGATGTGAGGGACAGCGTTTGGATGGCGCTATTTAAAGAAATATCCGCATCCCTTGTGTTTATTTCGCTGGTTTAACTATATTCTTATGTAAAGTTGATTTTATTTAATTTTGCAATCCCAAATCTGGGACACCCCTTATCAGAAGGTGGTAAGAAAGGCCCTAAATTTATAATTCTACCAGTGGGCAATTACGTTAACAGGTGTATACTATACACCTTTAACACAAAAAGTGTGTGAGTACAATAAAATATAATCGGATTAAAAATTTGATTAGGATAAATACAATTAAATGAGGAAACATTACAATTTCCGGTTAGGTACGAGGGCCGATCAAAAAGTTTGCGGGATGGAGCCCGAGCCGCCCTATTGAAGCCACTACCGAGAACATTGTCTAAAAAGTCGCAAAACTTGTAATGGAGGATGCCCGTCTGAAAAAGAAACAACTTGCAGAAATGGTTGGAGTATCAGAGCATTTTGAATATCCTCCATGATCATCTTGGAATGAGAAAGGTGCCCAAGATACCCATCTTGATACTGATATTATCAATAAGTATATCTGTTACCTAAGGCTGTGGCGGCGCCGGCGGCGGTGCGCGGCTCGCGGTCGCGGCTGCGGCTGCTGCGCGAGGCGCGCCCGCACGCCGACTCACACGTCGCCGTACCACCGTTTTCTCTGGAAACGACACGAATAATCGCTGTAGTATCAAATCAAAAATAGTAATAATAATCAATTAATTTTCATAAATCTTATTTTTTTAATTTTTTGTCTTTAAAATGTACCTAATAAAAATATATTTAATTAACAATCAACCCTAGATCTTCAATTGTAATTCCACTTAGATTATTCGTAACTTGGATGCTCATGATATCATTGCGTTGACTTGAAATGTTGAATTCCTACAATGTTGTCATTTTTCCGTTTTGCACAACGTCGACTTCTTAAAATGTTGAATTCCCAAAACGTTAAATTTTGAAAAATGTTGATAGTTAATGTACTTACTGGTATGTCCATTTGCTGGAATCCTGTCACTCACTTTATATTTTGTTTAATAATTTTGGCTATATGTATTTATAAACAGGAGTACCTATGACCTATACACTTCCTCAAAAGAATCAACTTTATTAATATAAATTAAAACTAGGTGTTTAGTTATAGTACCTACCTAATTAATTTTACTTGATTTGTTTCCATTTTCGCTAAATGCATTTTTTGTTTTAGGCATAAGGATAATATTGGGAGAATTCAACATTTTAGGAAGATAAAATTTAATATTCTGGGAATTGAACATTTTGAGACTAACATTTTGGGAATTCAACATTTTAAGAAGGCAACGTCAAGGCCCGACAGGCGGCCGCGATACAGGTAGGTGTGGGGACCAATAGTAACTTGTATACCTTTATTCTAAACCGGGTCTGAACGCGTTATACTAAAGGTATTTGTTTACCTTTTATTCCTACTCGATGTTCCGGCACAGGTTACACCAGCCGTGGTCACGAGTTGACTTTGTATACCTCTACCTACCTTTAGTTAATTTTGGTCAATAAAGAAATTTTGTATTTTGTAGTTCTTGGTCCGCTTACTGGTATACTCGAAAGGTCTGTAGTAACTCAGTTATTATTCGTGACTTATTAGTCTACTAGTGGCGCCCGTGGCTTCGCGCGACTTCTAGACGTTACAATATACGAGTATGTAGCTAACCAGCTTGATTGTGCTATCGTTTGTAAAGTTTGGGTACCTAATGTTGTTATGTAATACAGATGTCCATAGGCGACAGTATCCATTCAGGCGAAACCGTCTGTACGTCTGCCATGATATTTCTATACATTACAGTCTTGTACATATGTATACCCAAAAAAAAACTCAAATTGTAGATAATGTTAGGGCATAGGTACATCCTCTTAAAGAATCGTGACCTCATTTTAGCGTAGGATTTAAAAATTACAATAGTGTTAGAAACATCAGTCTTCGGATTCTGTTATAGAAACTCGGAAATCCCAATCCACGTACTATGTGGCATTTAAACGAAGATCATTTCGGGAGGTCACCTTTTGACCGCAGATCTGATCAATGGCACTCGTACCTAGGACCACTGTTCAGTTCATGGAACGGGGTCTTGGGAGAGAGCTGTAAGTTGGTAGAGTCACAATCGATATTTCAGGTCGCAGTGACGCTACGTCTGAGCCTTTTCGGCCAAGTCACCATTGAGATTTCGATATAAACAGTTAACTGTTATTTTAACACCAAAACATAAAACAGAGCACACGTCAATAGACTCACATCGGTGTTTTGTGATAGAAGCCCTTATACGCCGTGGTCTGCGCAAAGGTGTACTATTGGTGACTATATTTAAAAAGTCAAATGAATTTAAGACGGTCAGTTGAACGTAGTCGCAACAGTCAATTGCATGTAACAAGTATATGTATAATAAATATAATAATAGTAACAGATACTTGGTGTGTTTGTGCGCGACGCTGCGGCGATGCAGGTCGATGCAGAAGAGTGTGAGCGAGCCGAGCAGCGAGCACGTCGAGCTGAAGTAGTAGCCCGCCTTGCCGCCGCACCCCACGTTTATGTACCCTGCGATGTTACACAACATTCATTTAAAAACTGCAAATGTTCAGAAAGTGTTAAGACAATTTGAAATCTCTTTGGATTTTTTTTTCCAAGTGCATTACAATTTCTAAAATTGTGTAATCTACAAAGAAGAATCGCCATTCCGAGTGAGCTAAATTGAATCTATAGAGCGCTTAAATATTTCAGCGGAGGACAGTCAAAGCGTGTGTTGCTGAAATCGCTGAAAAGGGAAAAGAATGCTTAAATTTTCCCAATGGTAGGTACTACTAATTAATTGGTCTGCTAAATTAAATAAATGTTATTACTTACGACTCATCTAATTCCCCACCCATCGACAGCTCATAGACTAACTACCAGTACGTATATACACCAAGGTTTAATACTAAACTTCACGTATAAAAACCTCATTCCTTTTTCGAGACAATAGTTCACATTTATTTGTCTTGAAAAATAAATTTGTTCCAGTAATTCATTATGAATCAATTATCAATAATTTATATCAGTGTTTGATAGATATAACTGGTTGAGCTGAAGGGAATGAAAAACGCAATTAATTCCTTATAACTCAACTAGTTGAGCCTTACAATTGATCCGTGGGTCAGAAACCATTATAAAATTAAAACGTACCCGAGAGCGGCACGCCGATGGCGATGGGCACAGCCTGCGAGCATTGCACGAAGCCCCAGGTGCGCGCGAAATTACGCGACCGCACTCGCTCGTACGTGTACATCTTCAGCGAGTAGTGGTACCCGCCGCAGAATATACCTGGAAACCATCGCACTCAAGAGAATGCCTAAAGGCACTAAGTCCGCTTTTTATACATTTTGTCTTTGCAATAAAGTTAAAATAAAATAAATAAATTCAAGCGTTTATACACGTGTTCCATTCAAACGTTCTTGTTCAAGTGTTTCCCGCTTCTTACTCTAAGTACTTCAGCTTACTTCTTCAGTATGTCTCGTCCCATTATCCCTAGCCCGAGGAAAGATTGGAAACTGATGCCAAAAATTGGAAACCATCATCAAGATCAAGAAGAATTTTAAACTGAAGCAGAATTTTTAAGTTTAAGAAGCAATATTTCTTAAGTTTAAGGAATATTAATTATCGTGTCATTTATTATGAACATTAGAATTTCAAATATGTCATTAAGAACAAATTAAAAATGTAATTGTAAGTATACATCGTTTCACGTAAAAAGAGCGCTAACGGTCAACCTGCGCAGTAACCGATTTATCGATCTATTTTATGGTACGAGGTGGCACATGTCAGTGCCCTCGTGCTATTGGTTCGTCAGTCGATCTTTGCTTCCCGCGTTGACTCGACGTTTCGTTCGCTCCCAAACTACAGTCGCGCACAAAAGTTTTGTTGATCATGAATATTGCAAGATGGTTTTATAAAAAAGGCTGATAATGGCGACGTAATTAATTTAAAACAATGTATGAAACGGACCACAGCGGCAACGCATACATACTTCTGAGGTCACTGTGAGACGAATTGTAAAAGATGCAAGAGATTCCGAATTTCTCACAGTTTTTCGAACTCCTGGTAAAAACAAAAGGCATAAATCATATTAGAAATTATGTTACTAAACTTATTTTTTAGTTTTAAACAAACCTTTACTCTAAAGTATTGAAATATAATACGAGTATATAAACCAATAAGTAATTTCGTGCGCAACTGTACCGATGCGCCGACTCATCCCTTCCACAGATGTCCAGCGCTCTTTTTACGTGACGATACCTATATGAGTATCTACTTAGGCTTTTCCTCAGTTTCACTGGAGTTCTAGGCATTCTGTTCTAGTTAGGTCCTGAATTTATATTTATGCAGGTAATCTCTATTTCCTCATGAATATGTAAATCTGAATCGTATTCCTCGGTTTCTATCTCGGTTTGTTATTTTAATTAGGTTCGGGTAAATGGATTAACAGATTAGTCTGGGATATATTCGGTTAATTCGCTATTTATACTGACTATATAGGGTTTAGTCGACATATATTACATTAAATAATCAATATAATTGAGATCAGGGGTAATTGCATTGCTATTTTTATGGTAAAACTAGCTGTTGCCAGCGTCTTCGTGCGCGTGGTTTTAATTGCCTTATCTAACATACTAATTTAATAATTATTAAAAAGCGTAAGTATTTATTTTACCACGTAGGTAGTACTGAATATTTACTGAAATTGAATTTAATAAATATATAATATATGTTTGAGCGATTCCATACAAAATTTAACATCGTGTATTTTAACCCCATGAGACAATTTCGAAAAACGGTAAAACACGTGTTTAACTATTTATTTATATTATGGTATACAACGTTTCAAGTTAATAGGACCATCAAATATTTTTTCCAAACCAACTTTGTTACCCCGTTTCACCTCTTTGGAGGTTGAATTTCTAATAATCCTCCGTAGTGAGTCTTTACGTACGTCTTAAAAGGTAGCTACTGTCCACATTTCATGTTTCTAGCTTTAAAGGTTTCGGCTCGGCGTTGATGAATCCGTTAGTCAGGACATATCTCTTTATATGTTAGATGTACTAATTTACTGTAAATTAAAGCAAATAGTTACTTAATAACTTAATTATACGCAATAATAACTTACCATAAACCCACGCGAACATAACGTATCCCCTATAAGATCCTTCGACAGCCGTAAGTGCCATAGTAGCGAGGCCGCACACGAACACGGCGGCCTGCGTTAGGTATTGCCGCGCGATCCGGCACTCCGCCGAGTTCTGTCGCACTAACAGCCCAAATGCCGCGCAACCGACCGCCCACGCGAGACCCAGGTACGCTTGGAGGAGTTCTGCTGTGTCGCCCAAACCTGTACAAAGACATACCTACAATATCAGCGAATAATCTCCTAATGTCGGGGACAAATCTCTTTTAATAAAGAAGGGTTTAGGACTATAATTTACTGCGCGGGATAAATTGTTTAATGTTACAGATGTACCGGAGTTATTAACATTGAATTTCCTCACGGTGTTTGCCATTAACACCGAGCTGGTGACAAATTAAAAAAATGACTTAAGTAAAAATTTAAGGCTAAAAAATAAGACCTCACCTATTTTTAACAAGTTCAAAAAATAGGTTTAAACTCGTGTCTCGCAATTAATGTGAGTCGAGGATAGCCCTAAGTCTAAGCCATCACCTTTCCCCGAAGAAAATCATATTTAATTTTGGACTGTGTTGTAAAAAATGCCATTTGCTGATTGAAAATTTACACTGCATTTTTTTCTACATTAAAATGGCAAATTTCGGACGTTTTGGTACTTATACTCTATTCACATAAAAAAAAGTGGCGTGTTCCGTCTAACACAACACGCAGCGTATATACGCTGCGTGTTGTGATTGTGCGTGTTGTGTCACATGATTTGACCTATTATAATTGATAAATTACAAGAAGGAACGTTCCTCGATTGACCAAGTCACACTGTGTATATACACTGATAGTGACTAGTCACATTTTTCTTAACTTGAATAGAGATTAGTTATAGCAATATCTGAAATCGTATAGTATCTGCAGGCAAAAGGTTATACTTATAGGGGGAGAGTGTATGCTGCATTCCCACAGACGCTGCACTGGGCGCACCCGACTGGCCACGTTACCCCTCTCTCAGGAAGACTACCTTGAAATGTACTGCATTTCCTACTTTATCGTATTTCCCCAATGTACGTACGGGTTTCGGTAGTGAGTGAGATATGCCAGAGCCCATTCCCATCCCATCCTACCCCTCCCCATTTTCCCAATCCATTCCTTAATCTGCAAAGGTAGGTAGCGCATCCGGGGGCGTGCCAACGTTTGGCATTCGGTGCTGATGTTGGCATGTATCGCGGATGTCTATGGATGACAGTCTCCACTTACTATCAGGTGGACTGTATGCTCGTCTGTCGCCTTTTATCTGTAAAAGAATATATTCCATATATATAATATATATAATAATATAATATATATAATATATCTGTAAAAGAATATAATAGTATTAAAAAAAATATAATATATTCCATATATGTTTGTGACGAATAAGTGCCTTCGACGGTATACATCTATTTATTACACCTGTTTAAGTATTCATTAACGTTCGTAGCTGCAAAATTATTTCAATGACAAGTACGAAGCATATGGTGTGATGTTATATCACCAAATGTCACCATTGTATTAACAACAACATTGTTTCAAAGAGGCAATTAGGCACGGGGACACAGAGCTCGTAACTTCCTTTAATAACGAAAGTCGTAAAACTTTTACGTTTCCCCCTACTGAAGAAAGACAAATAGATAAATTAGCTACGTATATTTACATACCTTCCTCTTCCGCATGATAAGCTAGATAAAATATGGGTGTATTAATCCCGAATGCGGATATCCCGGTTGACATTAGCAGGATTCTTACAGTCTTCGACTTCAACGTTGAGAAGTCGAAGAAAGGCTGGCGGTCGTCAGTCTTGTTCCTGTCTTTCATTTTGCGTTTGATTTTATTCTGATTCTTGAGATGCAGTATGGCTCGTCTTTGCGGGTGGTATAGAGACGCCGACCGGTAGAATGTGCCAAGTATAAAGGTAAGGAACACTACTCCTGTCACAGCTTGCAGTCCGAGTCGCCAGCCGATTGCTCTAGAATAATATAAAATTAAGCTAAACTCTACAAGTATGAAGCAAAAGCTTGGCTTATATATTTCACATATATTCTATTACAGATACAATTTATGTCTATCCTGTATAAAGAAGTTTGTATCCTTTATGTCAACCTATTCAAATTAATCCAGAGTAAGTGAGACGATAAGAAGTGAAGGGAATGTTCAATAACTATTAAACAAATCAGAAAATAACAAAAGTCAGTGACATGGGCAGCTAAGTTAAAACCTTTTCCTTAGTTTTTGCTGCCATTCTTGGAAATCAATATCGAGTTTTCTTATACTGGAATGTGTAACTGGCATTCGATACGGAGGTGTCGCGTACTGTTCGGTCCAAAAATAATTTTATACCGCGAACCCGTAGGCTGTGGAACGAACTGCCTCAAGAGGTCTTTCCATTAAGCTACGATATGCGGTACTTCAAGAAAGCTGTGAATAGGATTTTGCAAGGTCGGCGGCGCACCCGCATACTCCCTGATGTTGCAGGTGTCCATGGGCGGTGGTAACACTTACCATCACATGGGACCGCTTGCTCATCCGCCTACTTTACTATAAAAAAATGAGTACTGATAACAGTGCTGTGAAAAACGAAGTTCTCTAAACGAAATGCTGGTATCGAATTTACTTAGGTACGTTTTCTACTTGTATCCTACCTACATGCTAGCGGGAATACGTATGTAATTTACTATAGGTACTGCAATCTGTGTTTTCTTTTCATGTATTTGTGGTCAGAATCCTATCCTGATCAAGTTATTTCATAATATAACATAGCCCATAGTATTATTTGTTTATCGCGAATATTTTCAGAGTATTCAGAGAACATTTTGGTAGAGTGTAGCAATCAATGCTTGTGCTAATGGTTCTTAGTCCATTTTAATCAATCAGTGCCTAATAGCAGAAACTGCATACTTGCCTAGTTGTAGGTACAGACGGCAAAATAGATAAGTTTGCATTAAATGATTCACTGAATGTATAACAAATAGTTCCATAGTTCAATTGGTTGGTTCATAGTTCTCATCCGTGAACAAAGTCTATTCCATGCAAACTTATCTATTTTGCCTTGTGTACTTATGTTGGTTCATTACCTGATGGCGCCTTTGATAAAGGTAGACATGACAGCGATCCCGAGTCCGCTGCCGCTCACGATGAAGATCTCGACGAGCTCCCGCCGCCGCTTGAAGTACTGCGCCACCATCAACGTGGAGCAGTCCCGCGTCAGACCCACGCCTACACCTACCACCGTTCCTGAAAAGATTAAATGGCCTTTAATTATTTTTTTATGGAAAATGCGGCTGATGAGCTGACAATCAATCTAGTTGTAAGTGGATACTGTTAAACGTTGGCACGCCCCCGGATGCGCTGACCACCTAAGGAGATTTAAAGGAATAGATTTGGAGGAAGGGTTGGGAAAATGGGGAAGAATGGGTAACCTGGTCAGTCTACTGCGCCCAGTGAGCGTCAACTCACCCCCTCCAATTACATACAAAATACAACTGACAAATAAAAACTCGCATAGTCTACACAATTGGGTTTTTGAAAAAAAAAAAATTATCAATTTTTTTATGTATTTTAAAACTTTATCATAAATTATATTAATAATCGATGCGAAATACTCTTAAACATGTTTATTTAATTTATTATAAACAATTTAAAATTGATAAAATTTTAAAAAGAATCACGTGACTACAAACGCGCTACGATTGGTCACCATGTTTGTGACGTCATAATGTTAAAACGATTTCTCTATAGTACAGTATCACAGGCTTCTACATGTAAATTGACGACAAATATCCGACATTTAGTTTAAAAAATTATTTATATTAACTACTTTTATTTAGTTATGTGTGATAAAGGATTTATAAAGGCTAATTCCGATAATATACCTGATGTGGATATATTTATGATAACAGATTTTCTTAAAAATTATATTCGGTTTAATTCAGCTGAAGTTCGAGGTGCTAAAGCATCAAGGTAAGTTTATAAAAAAATAATATTGTAAATTAAAATATTAAATGATTTATTCGTCATTAAATATAATTTGATGTTGTTTTGGAATTAGGTCGTCGCACTGCTTGGAACCATTTATTTCGACGTTTAACATTTTGTGGAACATTTAAAAACATTTTTTCAGGGGTTGTTTTTGTAGTATTCGTACATAATGGTACGAAGCAAGCACGATAACTTTTAAGGTTAGACATTTTCGATATATTTATTAATATATTGACGATAATAACAAGATTTAATCGATTAATAGTCAAAATACTGTATCAGCTGTGTGCTACAATGAGTGGAAATTAACATTGTGACGTCACACGCGCTCGGGTTTGTTCGGGAACTGTCCGCGTGTTTTCGGTACTGGATTCAAACAATTATTTGTAATTAAATATAACTCTTTAATTAAAGCGAAAAAAAAAAAAAACTAAAAATAGTTTTGTTATAAAATGTGTATATGATCTTTCCATTAATGATAAAAAAATTTTTTTTTTAAAAACTCAATTGGCCCATGCAAATCTCGCAGGTGAAATTCTACGAGATCGTGTGAGAAAATTGCATCTCATTCGTGAAAGTGCCTCTTTTAGTATGTTGCTATTTTCTAGAAGAAGGCCAGACAGGCAGCCGTAGGTGATCCAACAAAAGTGACTATTGAGCTCTCGACCGATATTTATCATTACGTGATGCAGAATGAAGGGACAATTGAAGAAAATTATAGATAGTGATCAAACTATTAAAAAAACAAATAAATCCATAGTATTATCGAAATATGTAAAAATGCGTCAAGTCAGATATGTTTTAATTCAATAGATAACTATAGGTAATGTGTGTTCAGACTCCAGAAAAAGCGATGCAACACATTCGAATAGCATTTCCATACATTGAAGTTGATTTGATACAATAAAAGACCGAAAGGCTAGAAAATGTAGTGATCCTACAGATAATGTACCTACTTTGCCATGTAATAAAGATAAATCAAACACCGACAAGTAAGCTACTTATCTATAGTACTGGCATAAGAATAACATATAATAACTTACTTATTATTTATTCTTACGGTATTGGCAAATCGAGAGTTCGAACAAACACAAACTCCTTTGCAGTTCATTGGTAATTTATTCAATAGGCGGCTAGGTGGCGCTAACCGTAAATATAACATTGCGTACAAATGTATATTTTCAGTTAGAGCCACCAATATGAATGTTAAAGTTGTCGTTAATAAGTCATTTAAGAACGCTAAAACAGTTTGTAAAAGCTTCATAGCTTCGATAACACAATATGCCAATAGAGATTGGAGTTGTGTTGGAACATTAATCGTTCATACTGGTCGATAGTGTCGTGGGAAAGCAAATTCGCAACGACACGACCAGTGGTGTGTTTCAGTGGCGTTGTTGATAAAAAACGATTCCCAACGACACCACCAATGGTGTAATTAGTGGTGTCGGTTATAATAAACCGCATACGCCCGCCGTACACTTTACTAGTAGGTATATATTCATAACATTTTCATTTTCTTCTCTTTCGGTATAAGTGATTTCCGAAGCAAACTCTACCTCGATTCTAAAGATAACGAGAATCTAGATAGGAAATTGAATATTGAATAGCTCCAATATTGCACCAAAGTACTTGATGCGTGACCTACTTCATTAAACTGTTTTCACATTTGATTTAATCCAGGCGTCAATAGATGTTAAAATAGACGTAGGTAGGTATGAGTACATGCTAAATGTATCTTGAAGAAATTAAAGATCCGTTTGAATGTGAGTTATATAGTTATCCATTGTATTATTTGTTCAGTTAGTAGTCATTTTTAATGATTGCACGGTGCATCGTGTAATCATTAAAAATGCCCTTTGTTTTTTTTAGCCAAAGGTTGACTGGCAGAGAATGCCACTAGGCATTAAGTCGGGCTTTTGTACAATGTTCCTTGGTGCATTAAAGTTTAAATAAATAAATGATTTGCTTCACATTGAGTATTTTTTTGCCCCTCGTTTATATACAAGCCTTTCATAAACATTATACGCGCTGTTCAAGAAATAAGTATATAATTTTCTTCGTACTTTTGGAAATATCGTATCCCATAATTGGAACACTGGTTGGAGTCACTGTAGTGGGAAGCAAAATGTTCAGAATCAGGATATAATCGCTTATCAACCTTTACTAGGGGAGCGCGTTTGACGCACAACAAATCACCGACGATTCCAAATCAGTTGCGACTCGAGTTGTGATGATTTATCGCCAACCTAGTGAGGCCGCTGAACTTTCACACGGGACTAAAGTGTAATAATGTGATTGCTTCGCTGTCATTAGTATAATTTGAACCTGCGGCTTTTTATATAATACTAGCGCTTGTCAGTGATTTAGTTCGTTCATCGGCATCTTGGGTGCCTTGTTACAGTGAATAAAGTACGACATGCTCAATATACACAGCGTATGTCAAACGTATTTCCGAAGACAGTGAGTGGATTCTGCTCATCATTCTGAGATGAAATTTAAAAAAGATATTTTTTTTTGGTTCTCTGTATTTAGCAAATATTATAGGTAATGTATACTCTTTATTTATCAAATATATGCTGTGTATGCTGTGTTATTTATCAAATATACGACACGGGACACGACTGAAGAGGTTCGTGGTGCTTGGATGAAAAGAGCCGAGGATTGTGTGTGGTGGCAAAGGAACGCTTTCCTAGTTCCTGTTAGATGAACTACTACTAGTTGTGTAATTATGTGGTATTCAGCAAAATATTTATTTTCTTGGATGTTCCCATTCTCTTTTCGTTATTAAATGTTCCAATACCACTAGTTTGGCAACAAAACGGTATTGGTGTGTGATGTATGTTAACGATTATGTTAACTTTTTAAGTGTGAGTTGTGAACTTTTCTATCACAGACACTGATCTGTTATTAACTAAAATGTTATTTAAATCCATTCCATTTTGTGCAGTTTATTTAATGTGTTATAGCGATTTTGTCCTTACTTAAAATTTTTTAGTGAACATTTTACGATTAAGTACATACTACTGCTTTGCAAAAGCATATTGTCAAGTTATTCAATAAACGGCTAACGTTGGTCGATAATACGTACACAGCTTTCTGTTACTTATTTTGTTAAAAAGTCCTTAGTCATAATATTGAACAATGGATTAAACAGTAAAATTAATAAATTATTAATAACAATTATTAATAAAACAGTAAAAGGGATGAGATTGTAAATTGATTTAAAAAAAACGTTGAATGCTACAGAACCCAGAACAGTATTTTTAAAATTTTTTATCTGTATGTTTGTATGTCCGTTTGACTGTATATCTGTTTGTTTGAGAACTACTGAGCTACTTTAGAACCACTGAACGGATTTTGATTGGGTTTTTACTAATGTATAGCTAATTATCCAGAAAGAAAACTGGTGTATCAATGTGTCATCTTCATATAACACAAGGAATTTGAGTCATGGGGGAAAATAAAAAATGACTTATGGAAAAATGGAAAATGATTTTGAATAATGGAATTATTCAAAAACTACTCTATGGATTTTGATCAGTTAAATCCACCGTTTCAGTGCTTTTATAAGTGTTAAAAATCTTTTACAGCTGCTTTGCTAGTAATAAATATTAACAGAATTATGTATCTTAATTTTCTTAATGGGAACTTCAAAGACAAGAAATATGTAAGACGATTAAACTCATAATTAATACAACACGATACAACACACCCCATGTGATCTTGTTTTTATATTCCAACTACGAGTGTTGTTGCAAATTCATTTTTTTCCCGTTTATTACGGATGGATATCTTTTATTTGCCCTAGTGTTTTGTGGCTGGCTCTTCACTGTTCTATTTTTAACTACTTTGTCGATTGGCTGTTGATTTCCTAACTAAAATAAGAATAATACGGAATTATAGCTAAGGATATGGTTAGTGGTATTCCCGGCACGGACAACTGCAATTGGATCGGGATTGTGCGGCCAAATGTAAGTATGCTGCTCTT
This sequence comes from Sesia apiformis, assembly GCA_914767545.1. Taxonomy (NCBI): domain Eukaryota; kingdom Metazoa; phylum Arthropoda; class Insecta; order Lepidoptera; family Sesiidae; genus Sesia; species Sesia apiformis. Next base: position 9,830,789 of record OU611958.1, read on the forward strand.
TTAACAAGCGATGCACATGCATCGTCTGCTTGCCTTGTTTCCCACGATATAAAGTAGATATGAGTATAACCAATAGATAGGTATTGTATGTAGGTATATGTAGGTATGTATGTAGGTATTCGCGTCATTAAGTAATAAGTGTAAATAGTAATAAGTATTAAGTAGGTATATAGTAATCGTAACCAGCCCTTTTTTCGTCCACTGCAGGCCATGGGCCACTTGTCTTGTGTACCTACGAGGCACGTGTGGCCTTAAAACGCCAGATTAGATTCTTAGCTAGCATGGCGACATTGGAGTTTAATACTCTAAGCATAGAACACTTTCCAACCGTAAGCGTAAATGAACAAGCCCTCTTATCGTCCACTACTGAACATGGACCTCCCCGAACATTATCTTGTGCACGAGAGATGTATGGCCTTAGAAAGCCACGCTGGACAAGCGAGTTGGCGAGTCCACTCTTTTAGAGGTGGTGTAGTTCCTCAGGGCTTGTAGTCACGGCTTTGTTGTCCCTTAGTCGCCTTTTATAACACTCGCGGGTACTACCTAAACATTATTTTTCAATAAAAAGTCCTCTCGTTTCGATAACACTGCCTTGATATTTGATTGTTACTTTAATTCTAGTTTTTAAAATAATTTTCTAACCGATTCAGCCATCCTCCAAAGGAACTCTTTAAAATAAGGTGATCCTTGAAAGCGCGGGAATGTGATTCTGAAATCTTTCTCTTCGTTCCTTTATAATGCAAACTTAAGTACATGAAATAGGGTCACCTTACTAGCGTTTTCAGTGAACTTTTCTCTATTGCCGTCTATATTCACGTTACACTAGATATTATTGCGGTTTGGTATAAAGTGGTGCCGTTAGGTGCACAATCATAGCCTTCCATAGGTCCATTTCCGATATCAACTGCGGTTAGACTGTACTTGTACAAATAAGGACAATTGCGATGATACCATTTGGAACTTGCTTGGTTCTACTGCATAGATGATGTCATAATTTTATTTGTTATGTTTGCATTTTATGTGTAAGAAATTCGAACGTATGAATCTATTTTTATTTTGATATCGGAGTAGATGAGCCTTTTTTTAATATTAAAATTTTCAAATTCCCATCAATCGCTTTCCTTTTTAAAAATCAAAATTTCACTTTACGCGATAAAAGTCTCTAGGTGTACATAGCTTAGATTAATTTAATGAATGATTAAACCCTAGTCAAACTAGTTACACTATTTAGAGGACTTGGTCAATGTATAAAACGCATTGTGGTGAGAATCGCCCCAATTTAAATGCTAATACAGCTTTCTGTCGGGCGCCGACGCGTTATCCTTAAAGATAGAGTCAGCTTAGCGCATTTATGCACTAGACGATGTTTGCTTAGCTTTATTTTTGTGGAACTTCTCTCTTTTTGGCATTCGAATGCGAATGAAATTTCGTATTATGCGATATTCTCGCTCTTCGGCGCTGAGAACCATGATATGCCAAATAAAATTCAATGAGGAGATTCGAATCAATTCAATGTACACTCGATGGCCAATTCATAGTTAACTTAGGTAGAACAAGAATAAGTGAAGTATGCGTATTTTTAAAGGCTTGTATTTAAACGAATAGCAAAAGAATAATGAGCAGAAAATCATCGATTTGCTGCTTATTCAATACGTATTTTCTTATTTCTTGCTTATTTAGATATTTCCTTTTTTAAAATTGTAACAAAATATGTCGATTATTATATTCATGACCCACGGCAATAAAAAACAAGAACATAAATTCATTCATTATAAAAGTGTGATGAAAATGTAAAGTTGTAAATTGTATACTTTTCTGAACTTGCTTAGCAATGTTGTTTATTTCTGCCAGTGTATCGCTGATCTTGCTCTTATTCGAATATCCACTTATTTACACAGAGAGCCAATTAAAGATACCTTTGAAGTTCGTTAAAACGGGTTTCGGATATGAATCTGATGAAATAAATTGAGTTGTCAGAATCTACATTTAAATTGTGCAAGTTGGTGTGGCCAATGCGTTTCGCAGGTGTATTAAGCTGACGATTTTAAGTTCCAATAATTTATTTTATGTTAATGCACGCATTACTGTATTTTTATTGACCTTGACATACTTCAATCATAATTTTATTTAAATTAAAGGAAGATATATGAATCGTAACTAGTGTTGTTAAAATGAGCACTGAGTGCTTGACCGCCGATGTTTTAAGTTAGCGCTATTGAACCTTAACCGTTTTATACTCGAGCTTTTAACCACAAGGGATAAAGATAATCAAACGTTAAAAACTTGCATCATAACGCTCACTAGCGTCTAACGCTGTCTTAAATGTTTATTAGCGCTCACACAACCCTCGTACGTCGAGCGTTCAACGATCATTTTTACAAGACTAATCGTAACACTGATAATGTTTATTAAATTCAAAAGAAAAATACTAAAATTTAAAAGAAATTCGCATAATCTGCTTTTAAGTACGTGCTTATGTATAGACAGCGTCTCAAGTTTAATTAAATTAGAGTCCACTTCGTAATAAAGATAAATGTAATTTAAATAACCGTTGTGTATTTACTTCTGTGCAATCATGTATCACGGACTTATCTTGACAGATAAATTAATGTATTTTTTTGCATAAAAAATATTTTGATGGACGATTACCTGCGTCAAGGTGTAGTGAAATATTCTGACACAATTTTATTGATAACATGTGACAGCAAGTTGGCGACAAACAAGTCACAGATCGATACGTCGCTACCGTTGCTCACCTTATGATAAGCTACTGTATTTAGTGACAGCAGTTGTTACTTACAGACACTCAAAGCCCGGATCTTTTTTTATGTAAAGACGGCGACAGACTAGTAGACAGTCTACCTTGTGCTAAGCGGATACTGTCGCCTATGGACATCCGTGTTACATGCCAACATCAGCCCACAATAACAAACGTTAGCAGGTCCCCGGATCCGCTGCATACCTTGCGCCCCGGAGATAAGGAATGGATTTAGAGGAAGGGTTGTGAAAATGGGGAGGGATAGGATGTAATATGAATGGGCTCTGACGTATCTCACTCACTAACAAAACTAGTACATACATTGGGGAAATAGGATAAAGTAGGAAACATTTCATGGCAGTCATATGTGAGAGATGTAACGTCCAGTCGGCCAGATTGGGCAACAAAATTAATTATTGGTACTAAATAAGATACGGACTATAACTGAAAATACCTCTAAAGGGACTGCGTGTCGAAAATGACACACCTGTTACAAATAGCCCTTTGACTGCCACTCTGATATGTGTTGACTTGCCACCTCAAAGCACTGCTGCTATCAGCTACTAGACCTTAATAAACTTACTAATTCTTTAGCTACTGACCATAACTGAAGAACAGCTGGTGGAACTGTGTAGCGAAGGACGTGAACAGGCAGCCTAGTGCCGCCACTAAACCTCCGACTACTGCTGTAACTCGCGTCGACTTGCGCACGCAAAGTGCCACTGTTATCGGCGACAGTGCTAGCGCCACTCCTGCTGACAATGCGCCTAGGCATCCTGTAACAAGGAAATAGTATGTATAGGTTTATTGGTTGTGATTCATTCAAAACTAAAGTTAGAACATAGTGGATAATAGGAGCGATCTAATTAGATAACGTTTTCTACCGCTTGTATAATGGGGAATGTTCTGAAGAACTGTTCAAACAGAAGTCAACTTCTTCATGGCATCTCGTCACCGAAACGCTGTTCATATGTATTTCCTTGATAGATGGCTAATGCGTATAATGCGGTTTTCAAAACATTTTATACCGTGAACCCGAAAGTTGTGGAATGAATTGCCTACTGAAGTTCTTCCACTAAGTTACGACACGGGGTCTTCAAGAAAGCTGTGAATATCATTCTTTATAGTCGGCAGCGCACTCTCATCTCCCCTAGTGTCTCAGGTGGTCATGGGCGGAGGAGATAACCACATACTACATTGGGGCGCCCGCCGGCGGCTGATCGCCAACTAGCGATACTGCTGTTACTTGATAAGAAGGGAAGATTGTGTATTGTGGCGGGCTTTGGGAGAAGTCTATATCCAATGGAGAAGTACAGGCTGGTGGTATAAACAATTAGGTAACGGTCAATTTAGACTATGTAGTTAAAACATTGGTTATGTGTTACATGTTTATCAATGGTTACAGATGTCAAAAGTAAATGATAGGAATGTTTTAATTAAAAATATAAACGAAGTTGTCTTGGCTGTCAATAAAAACGGCATTGTAATTTTGTAATGAAGGCGATTGACGTTAATTAAAGGTGCCGTAACTCACGCTCGCTTGACTTCCCCATTAGTTAGTTTTTATGCTAACCAAAATGTGGCGTGAACAAAAACTCTTGTTTTATTGCCATTCGGCGTCGTAAAGATGCGCGGGCGCATTGGACTTGCCGAGTATGGAGTGGAATACGTCGCAAGCTTCGAAGGGTTGTCGTGCGTTGAACAACTGAGTGTTCACATGATTATAATTTTTTTTTGGAATTAGCAAATGAGTAACTATAGTGACATTAAACTTCATAACCGTTCCTTTACTGAAATAACCAGGATTGTTCCATAATGTTATGTATGTGTGTATTTATGTACATGTATTATAATAGTCATAAATATATATATTATACTATGTTTATATTTATTTACTTACAGTAGTTCTTTTTTCTATCTTATATTCGTTACATTTATTTACTCATCTACCACTTCATGTCCTGCATAGCCCAAAGGTTGACTGGGAGATATCAATTATCTTAAGGTATTATCTTCGCCTTTTATAACAATACATATATAAAAAAGAGTAAATAAATAAAAAAATAAAGTCGTATTACCCTTAGTCGCCTTTTACGACATTTAATAAGTTACATTTTAAGCGTTGACAAGGAGTTTGTACTCATAGTTGTGCGATTGTGGCCAAAATTTGTTATATAGTTATTTTAATTTGAACTTTTTTCATCTTACTTATCTGTAATTACTATCTTTAATCGATCGCGTTAAATATTTTTGTCCGTAACAGCTTTTACTTTCAAGTTACAGCAGTTTGTTAGGATTCTTTCAAACATAAAGAGTTGAAAAAACCAGTTATGAGGATATACTTAATTACATCGATGACGTAATAACGTATAACGTTTTACTGCAGCACACAGGACTCCCTTAGTATATCAGTAACTGTAATCAGCCCTTATGCCGTCCACTACTGACCATGGAAGTCCCCATTCACATTGTCTCGTGCATGAGGGATGTATGGCCTCAAAACGCCACGCGGCAGCTGGCTAAGCGGATCGGCGAGGCCACTCTTTTAGACCAAAAGCCGCTCAGGGCTTGTGGTAGCGGCTTTGTTATCCCTTAGTCGTCTACGACATTCACGGGAAGAATTGACCGTCCACGGGGGAGTAAGTAGTGCGGTTTAATTAGGTACTTCATTACATGACTTAGTACAGTTACCGATATTTTAAATTAAGTTTTTAATACATGTATCATTCATCCCCAGCATGTTCCATATTGCCAAATGCAGGTTAAGGAACGCAATATTAAAAATATTTATGTATCATTTTATGTAAGGATGCGTCCATAATCCAAGTTAACTTGTAACTTTACAGTCGGTTGAAGTTTTAAAGTGCCGAAATCGTAATGAACTCGTATTCTTTATTCAGTTCAGTGATCCGTCTGCAGTGAGATCGAACTGACGGACTCGTATTCAATGAATTCGTAAATGCTATTCACTTTCTGGTTTTCGAGTGTAAGTCAGACACCTCGCCGGACGTAGCGAACTCATGCGTGAAAGAATCTTATGGTATTATTTTTATCGGTTCTCATTCGATTAGATATGCGCTTGAAAGTTATGTTTGTACACTTAATTTCTGAAGCGATTTGTAGTCTTAGATATATGTATGTGATTTTATCTGAGGAAAGGGACCGTGTATTGTAGGTGTCGTGTATTCTAGATACAGACAAAAAAGTTGAAAGAAAAAAGACAAATAGTCTCAATAGCTCGTAACACAATTAAAGCACAAGAAATGTAACACAAATTCCGGGTCAGTATAAAAAAATATATACAAAAAATATTTATAAAAGGAGGCGACGATGAGGAGTCCAGTGTAGCGTTGCCAGATGAAAAAATGAAAAAGATAACAGTTTTATGCCTAAACAAGGAGGATTAAAAAACAAAAAAGGAGTGTAAAATAAAACATTAAAAATTATTTTAAATGCTTATTTTGTACCTTAAGCAACGCCATTTTTTTCAGGAGTTTTTATTTTCTTGATAAGTTTTTTAATAACAAATTATAAAAATCTTCTCTACACATTATTATAATTATTAGGTCCTTTTCTATGAAATTGCCTTTTTATATGGAAAATTCTAATATTTCTTTGTATGAAAATTATATATTTAGTTAATTGTCAAATAGTTAATTGTCCATTGTTATCAATGCACTTTTGACATTTTAATTTCAATCGGGAAGATGAATATAAACTGTCATCGACGTGGAATGCAGTGATTAACAAATGTAAACCTTGGGATTTACCGTCGAATACGTCCGTGGATATTGTTAGTATAGTATGTTGCTGCCTTTCCGAATGTGAAGATCAAATGTGGGTAGTTGATAAAACTGCTCGTAGCTCCCATTCTGGACTACCCGTCTCTTCAGTCAACTCGTGACCACGGCTGTTGTAATCCGTGCCGAAACGTCGAGTAGGAATAAAATGTAAACAAATACCTTTATTATACGCGGTCAGACTGGTCTGACCGCTAGTATATTAAAGTTTAGAATATAAAATTTTAATGGAAGTTGATTGATGCCTTTGCTATAGAACTCCTGGGGACGTGAAACGATTAATTCTTTGAAGGAGTTTTTCACTGCCTCATCGGAGTTGAATTTTAGTAAGTAGTAGTTTAATGACGTTCTTGAATTTTATTTCAGCGCAGGTATACAGACAATCACAATATTTGTCTTCGTTTAATCAATAGACTACAAATTACATTTTCGTTTGATAGATGAGACCAGTAAATATGCAACATTTTTCATTGAGGGAAAACAAACAAAATGTAAAATTCATGGAGCTCGTCGATCGCGTCTCATTTGTTCGATACTCGTCTTAAAACTTGTGCTTAGACGGATTGTCTAGCAAGTTTTCCAAGTATTAATCATACAATGCTATCAAACACTCGTCTCTCTAAGCTACGCCCTCAGAGCTACTCGTAAAAGAATACAATCGTTCAGTCTTGAGTTCAGACTCACAAACACTGGTATTGAAAAAGTTAGGGAGTCCGCGCAGTTCAGGAGGTTCGTCGACATTTTAACTGGAAGTGCCGTGTCATCGCCGTTACATCTGGGGAATAAATCTGCTGGTTGTTAGTCTGCAGCCGAACTCAGATTGATGAGTGATACTCGCCGTTTAAACATCTTGTTTGACGGCTTCTTCATTGAACGCGATGTTTAGTTGATGGATCTTTACCTACAAGTTTACGGGTAAAGAAAATAGAAATAATATTAAATATTTTGTATAGATGTTATATTATTATTATTTTATTAATAGCAATTTGGGTGAGTATATTAGGCTTGTGATGCGACAATGAAAATTTCTTTTGAAGGGATTTTAAATGGGAACTCAATAAACAATACCTAAGCATAAATTACCAAAAAAATATGGCACGTGGGTATTTTCATATTTTGCGGAAGTTTTAGGAAAAAAGCCTTAAAAACCAAAATTGTAGAGTTTCATAAGCCTTGTAGAGTTTCATCCAACAACCATAGACTATATCAACTTTAAAATGTGCATAAAACCTGGCAACACACTTTTGAATTGAGGGCAGTTTAGAGGACTGCTGGTATGTTTTCCGAAATTTGAAAGTAATGAATAGCTCTTTGCATTATCGTATTTTCTATCTTTTGTGCAAAATCGATACAAGAGTTAGGGTGTTAATAAATAAACATTACCCAATGCAAATTTGTACCCAGTACAAAATAAACGAAATTTCTTTTCAATATAAATCTCCTGCGCAAAATACTGTTACACTTGTTTTGGAAGTCTGCTTTGACTTTTCACTAAAGGGTACCTATTTCGTATTAGAATGGAAGTTTATATGAAAGAACGAGAGTAAAAGCAAAATATAACGCTATAAATAAGCGGCGGGTGTATTTTTCAGACGGCAATCAATGCAGTGGAACATGTAAACTGAGCTCAGTCGCTCGTCTCAATCGGATCGAAATAAAGGAATTGTGCTGCCTCATCGTCTTGTAAATAACCCACAAATGTCTGTCTTTATATCGGTTCATATCGGAAAACATGTGAGGGCACATTCAATAAAATGAAATGAGGGACGTGGTTCGATTTCTCAATTAGGTTTTTTTAAATATGCCGGTATCTATGTATAATATTAATCAGAATACGGTGCCGAAAAGTTGTATAGGAGTATTTACGTTACCTATAAAGAAATCGAAATCAATATTGATATTTTTATAATATTTTTTCAGTAGTTGTGAAAATATGGTGGGTATCATAAAACAATTTGATGAAATTTACCACTTTCTTGGGTTCCAAGAGGGTAAAAGCAAATGTTAGCAGGAGGCTAACATTTGCTGCTATCGTAGGCAGGCAAATATTTCATCGAAATGTGTTATTATTTATATTCATATTATAAGTAAGGGACTGATTTTTGTATAAACATATAAATATAAGTGGTAATTTTAAAGACTACTGGATCGATTTTGAACACTCTATTATTTTTAGAAAGCTATACGATTATATATGGTATCTATGGACATAAAGCCTTGGTCAACCGAGCGTTCGCACGATTGCTAAATTTTTGTGTACCAACATAACTAGTTATTTTCATTATTTTAAAGTTCGTTGCTCTAGCTGAGCGAATAGGTTTGTTCTACAACGTTATATAAGGTCGGGAAAAAAGTTTCTTCGTATTTTATATACAAATTCAACACTTTTTTTTTAAAAGTTTAATTATTTTAATTATAATATATATGTGCCGTTTTGTTCTATAACTTGTTGCAATCTTGTAGGTAGTGACATGATCCCGTTGCTGTAGAAATTTTGGGGTTTTTGGTCAAAAAATTGCGACAAGTAGTTTTGACAGTCCTCTGTTGATGTTAACCTTACACTACCTAGAGAATTCTGAAGAGACCGAAACAAGTGGAAATCTGAAGGCGCAAGGTCAGGGCTATATGGTGGGTACATCAACACTTCCCAACCAAGCTCTCTCAATTTTTGTTGAGTGGCCGAAGATGTGTGTGGTCTGGGGTGATCAATTCCGGGCGTTTATTTCTCAATTTCTTGCTTAGTCTCATCAGCTGTTGGCAGTAGAGATCCGAATCATGATTTTGCCCGGCGGTAAAAGCTCATAATGAACGATGCTCTTCCAATCCCACCATACACTTGCGCGTTAATCCGGGTTTCGCCACAGTCTGTGGAGCTTGGCCGCACTTAGACCATGATCTTTTCCGCACGTTCCTGTTGTAAGTGATCCACTTCTTATCACCAGTGATCAATCTTTACAAAAGTGGTTCTGTTTCATTGCGTTTTAATAGAGAATCGCAAACGAGTACACGGTTCATTAGGTTTCTTTCATTAGGTGAGCTCGTGTGGTACCCAAATATCGAGCTTTTTTGTGAATTCAGACTTTTTCAAATGAGTCAAAACTATTTTGTGGTCAATGCCCAGTTCATTAGCAATGTCGTAACTACTTATATACCGCTCTTGCTGCACTTTTTCACAAATGGCCTCAACTTTATCGATAACAGGGCGACCGGAGCGAACTGAATCTTTAACATTAAGATTTCCTGACGGAAAACGCTGAAACCAACTTTGTGCTACCCTTACTGACACTGCATTAGTTCCATAAACGGCACAAATTGTTTTCGTGGCTTGTGTCGCATTTTTCCCTTTTTGGTAATAAAACTTTAAAATATATCGATTTTTTCTTGAATTTCTTCGTTAGATTCACTCATTTTCTAGGACAGAAAAAACAATTGAAAAATGGCGGGAAACAGTTTTTTATTTCTTTTTTTTAATGTTACCTTTTTAATGGTATCATAACCAGCCAGGTACAAACAATTTAATCAAAGATATGGGGATCACAACTTCATACATACAAAATACGAAAAGACTTCCTCCCGACCTTTTATTTACGGTTGGCACTACCTAACCGCTTATTGAATAAGTTGATAATGAGATGCAAAGGAGTTCGTATTTATGTGAACGCTCGATTGGGTTCCCTAGAAATATTTTCCCTATATTTTCCCTCGACTCCGAGTTAGTGATATTTTTTGTAAAAATCATACTTAAGTAGAAACTCAGAGTTATGGGTCGAGGATTTGATCTCACGACCACATGAATGTGAGTCGAAAACAGATACCCCTAGTCTACTGCCGCCCCATTTTTGTCTGTATGTAAAACATAAACTCAAAAATTATTCTGTTTTTATTATAAATGAATATGAAAATTATAACCGAGGGAAGTCAGGGCGGGTCGCTAATAAATAATAATTTGGTTGTTAAAATACCTTTCGAATACCAGTCATCCTTGCGTCTAATACATCACTGTTCGATTAGAAATAAAGCAGCAACATTTGAAATTCAAATTTGGAAAGAGAGATTAATGTTTGTTTGTACCTTGTTACCGCGTGAGTCAGTATCTTTGTTTTAATGTAAACATGTTTGTAATTATTGATAAGTACGCCATTTAAAAAAAATAGTTCTTTTTTGAAAAATGCAGATTTTATAATAGTTCACTAATGAATTAATTATATTCATAGATTTTAAATGCTGTGAGCAGAAGATACAACCAAATGTGCAAATTTATTATTACATTTAACTAAATTGAAAACAAGTTACAGATTATTCACGGTATACCCTTGGAGAATTATCTATGCAAATAAAACAAATAACAGTTATTGACGGTATCAGTATTAAAAGTGAAAAAAATAATCAATGTAAATGCTTCATAATTTTTTTCAGTTTTGTGGGTTATCGTTGTGATTTTTATACAATCATATTATGTTTCCAAATATATATATGGACAAATGGGCACACGCTTGTTCTGGGTGAAAGAACGTTAATAAATTTGCATTTTTAAAGAGTTGTTGCTTTTATGAACAGTATAAAAGTTGACAACAGTCGCTGAATCTTCCACTTTATGGCACATTACGAAATGTAGTGTCGTCGGCGTTGACTAAGTTTTACTGTCATAGTTTACTCTGGGGTTTTGCCGAATAATATGTACTCCTTTAGTCGGAAATAGTACTCAATTGGTCGAATGAAATGTAGCAAATTATTATAGTCATAAAGCAATATAAATATACTTACTTATTCTATGAATAAAGCTTGGAATGTGTCCAGAGCAAGTTGGTAACTACGCCTAAATAATCTCGGGCTAAATGATTGATATTATGTTGTCTAAACGCGTTGGCTACGATATAACTTCGGTATTTATTTCCTTGAATGGGTGTTTATAGGGATGCTTTTACTGATTTATTGGGATCAGCATTATGAGCTACCAATGACTTTGGAGTTTCTTTCACTAGCTAGCCATTTACGTTGGATATGAATCGATACTCAATAAAAACCAAACATACTTACATCAATGATTACTTAAGGCGAATATTCGTAGCTTTCATACTAACTAATTATATACTAAATTGCTAATTTAATATACATAGTAATAAAATTAAATATATGCACAACAGTGATGATACACACACATAGGCAGAAGCACGAACGCACACACAAACGCTCGCACGCACGGCCATACACATGCACACACTAGGGCTTCCTATCCCGCGGCCTATCTTCAATCTCGGTATTTGCGGGACTGAAAAATTTCAGTCTCCCGGGATTTCAGTATTTGCGGGATCTCGCGTATAGAAACTAATATTTATCTAAGTTAAATTAAACAATGAAATAATTATAACAAATTTACTTTTATTTTAATTTCACAATTATTATGAGATCAAGTTAACATATAGGTAGCTTATAGAGATCAAATCAAATTAATATAATCTAATAGAAGAGATCAAAGATATTTGTGCACATGTAATAACTATTGTGTGCAATAAAGAGTATTTATTATTATTATTATTATTATAGAAGAGATCAATCAAAAACTCAGTTAGTTTCATCAGGAACATGTGATTGAAAATATTTGCGAAGAAAACAACATATCTAGAGTGTCATCCGCCAAACAACTACGTATCTTAGAATCAATATAGCTAGCAGAAAAAAAAGCCCTCTCGGCCTCCACATTTGTAGGTGGTGTGGTATCCCTTTTAAAGCATAATATGTAAATGTAAGATATTTCCCCATTGAACCCCCCGATTCATAAATGGTCATTTCTTGTTTTATAATACACTCCAGGGAATTAGCTCTAGATGGTGATGGGCAAACTATATTAAATGCTGACGATATAGTTAACTCCAGCTCCTGCTACAATGTAAGTTCTAACGGCGAAACAACTTCATTGCTGTTGTTTGTTCCAATTCCAACAGCTTCTCCAGCCAAAACAGCAAGAGATACATCGCCATCTTTGTCGTCATCTTGTCCTGAACTTGAAACAATGAACTGCATCCTCATGACAAACTCTTTAATTTCTCTACGAAGCACACTTTTTGCCGGGAAATAAAATGTATCATCATCATCAACTGCAAGGATTTTGAAGATAAATGAAAAGTGCTGTGAAATTCGTTCGTCGTTGTGAAATACGTCGGCGCAAAGATAAAGCTAGTTTTAAAGCTAACGATGAATTATTGTCTTCCAGTTTCTTTATCATAAACTTAAGTGTAGCTTCAGCCGTAACAAAATTTGCATTTTGACGACAAAGAACTTCGGCGCTAAGTATCACCGGCTCCAGAATATTTTCCAAATTTATTAATGCATTAAATTCATGTTCTGTAAAGCTATACTCGATATTTGTATCAAGGCCCATGTCAATTAGAGTTTTGGCAACGCACAATTTCAATTTGTTGAAAGTTTCAATCATTACAGCCAAACTACTCCATTTTGTTTTGCAGTCTCTTTCTAACTCAATTTTCCTTCCGAATTTTTTCTTGACGTATTCTTGAAGCAAGTTATTTTTTGTTGGTGAGCTTTTGAACATAGCTGTACCAGTGCGCGAGCGATCGCGCTCAAGAATAGTCATGTGTACGTTTGCCTGTAGTCCCGCAAATCCCTCGGGATCCCGCACTCGTAATCCTGCTTTACGCGGGACTGGAAAATGACGTGGGATTTCGGAATACCGAGAACCCGCAATACCGGGATTGGAAGCCCTAGCACATACACGCCTGAGATTTACCTACTTTGTAGGACATAACACAACGTGTATTATGTATTGTAAGACATACTCGTAATACATAATACAGCCATATGTGGATGTCCAAGCTAAAAAAGTCTGGATCGAGATCTGGATCTCGGCTTTTTAGTTCAGTAATATTCAGATTTGTCTGAAGTTGAGTGAAATTATTATTACAGTTCCTGATTTGAACCGTATATTTTTTACTATGGTCACGATATCTATATGGTCTAAACAGTTATCGTGCAACTGTGTTGTTTAAATCAAACTTTAATGTGCGAATCTCTCGAAGTTGTATTTTTGACTTTCAATAAATAAATATGTTTGTAAAAATTTATATATTTTTTGATTAATTCTCATTTAAGCTGTTGTTTTCTTTAAGTTATGTACATCCATTGTAGTTTCCAAATCTGCCCATAAGTCCAATACCGCCTATCTGGACCCTTTTCGCTTGGACGCCCACATACTTGTATAGTTCAGCTAAAAGTGTCATTATTTGCAGTAGGTAGCAAATATCGTTACTGTTTAACTTTACCTTTTATTTGTTTAACAAAGTCTAGAGATGGTTCGATGAACATGCCTTGAAGAGAGCCAATTAACCTGGAGGCGTTTCGTTCAGCACAACTACGAGAACTTATAGCAACAGCTAAAGAAGAACTAAAAGGGTAACTAAAATAAATTGGTATTTTTGTGAGAAAGATATAAAACGTTTTACCATTCTATAATATTGTATGTAGTGCAGTAATCTTCTAACCATTACCCAAAAATGGCTTTTAAATTTTACCAACCCCAATAAATCTCTGGCTGTACAGCCGCGAACGCAAATTATTATCAACCGCTAAGCGAAAGCGAGCGGGAAAACGCGAAAATTATAATCGCACGTCATCGCGGAAAAAGCAGTCGGCGTTATCACAGGCTCCTGTCAACACGCCGAAACATATTAAACGTCCTTTGAGATGATAAATGTGCGGGGTCGTGAGACGCGTATCAAACCCCGAGCGTCGCCATGATCCTAATAAACGATTGGCAATGATTGGCAGCTGCCCGTCCCGCCCTCAGATAGCCCCTTAGGCGGATAACAAAATTGACTTCAGTCTACATTTCTGCGATATCGTTATTTCAGGAGTTTAAATTTAGAAATAGCTTTGAACGTCCACTTATTTTTTGTCATTACTTTAACAGTCATTACTGACATTACTGGTAACAATCATTTACTGACGGGAAACAAAATACATATTTCAGTTTACAATAAAAAGAATATTCCCTAAATAAAACAAAGAGGAAAAAAGAAAAGAATGGCTAGACTGCCCTGTATTTAATAGTCTTACGCCTCTCTGCTTCTTCTGCCGCTGTACCAGCCTTCTCGCAGGTTCCGTGGAGGTAGGATAGAGCTACCGTATCAACGCAAGTCGCATCCTACACTATAGGTCTGCCCATTTCCCACGGTACCAGTGACATGCCGTCAGGTCTCTTGCCATCATTTCTCACGATTCCGTTTGGTTCTTGTACAAGTAAGGACGGTAGCGGTACGGAATCGTGCTTACATCCATTACTTTAATATCTATTTGTAATGCTCATGTATGAAATAATCTATTTTAATAAAAATAATATGTATCACTCCTCCAAAAAATGCGAAAGGAATGTGCGACCTAAAATGTCATTTGCCTTTCGTCTGTCGTGCGATACATTTTTCAGACAGCTGGATTTCTTTATTAGGAGACACGCCGCAGACGTGCCTCCGACGCAATAAAAGAGTGTTATTTAAAAATTAATAACGTATAAGACTTGATGGATTGAACAAATATATTACTATGTTACGAAAATCCTTTTCCGTATTTGAAAACATTTAGGACCAGCAAAGCGTAATTTGGTATCACAATGAAATACAGGAGATTAATGTCCGCAATAATGTTAGCATGTGAATATAAGCCGAATTTAGGTACATTCCTTACGTACGGGTATAAGGATCATTCATTATGTATGGGTCCGTTGTTTAATTATTGTATAAGTTTCTAGTATAAATATTTTAAAAATATTCTTTTAAATCGATACGAACATACGAAGTCAGTACGAGTATATATGTAACTAAAGCAGGATTTTCTTAAATTTTCTCAGTTCAACGCGAACGAGTTTGAGAATCTACTTTATTTGTAAGACTTCAAGTTGCGACAGTTTTACAACTGTCGCAGTGAAATAAATGTTGGATCCAGTTTTTGTAGATATTTCACTAAGTTTTCAAATACAATATAGTAAGAAGTTACACGATGGAATTTTATTTAAACTCCAATAAATGTCAGTAGCTTTCAAAATGTTTTAATAGTTAATGAAAATAATGACAAGTTAATGAATTAATGAAAAGTTCAAAAAAGTAGTGCATATTATAAACTTAGACTTCAGTTTTTATTGGGTTATATTTAGTTGAAACCATTTTATTGGTAATCTTATGAGTAGACTTATTATCGAGATCCATACATATTGAGGTAGTACCGTAGATGTTTAAGTCGTCTATTTAAATCTCTATAAATATTTAACTCGTATAGAAAATTAATTTTCTCTCATTGCGATATAACATACTACAGTCTCATTTAGGGAGTTGAAAGAAGATTACACTCAAGTTTTATTTGCAGTTTGCTATAATTTGGATAGTCGACGAGAGAGGGACGCAGCGTCAGATACAAAGATTACAACTCCATTTCACTGGGTAATCGTTTCTTGACGACCCTCACGACACATTATCTGTATTTATCGAAAGCTATTTTTACGACATTCGGGTACAAACGGTCATGCAGCGCGAGACAAGATTCCGATGAGATTACGTGATCTGTGAAAAATAATATACATAATTACATTTTTTTATACGCAAACAAGATCGTTTAGTGTGTCAAATTCATTTTATCATATAAAATTATTCCTTCCCAATCCTATTCCCGATTCTATCTTCAAATCCACTCCTAAATCTTTAAAGATAGGCGGCGCTCCCGTGGGCGTGCCAACGTATGTTATTATTGACTGAAATGGCATGTATCATGAGTATCCATGAACTCCCTCATATTCCGACCAAGGATGGGATCCCTTACCACCAGATGAACTCTCTGTTCGTTTACCAACTTCTTTCTACAGAAAAACTATATTCGGTAATACGTAACTCCCTTCAAATATTCTGTTATATAAATTTTAAGCAAATTACGCAGGTTTTTGAAGAATAGTAGTTTTGTCATATATCGAACTATAGCAAGTTCTACATAGGTTTTTTTAAGGAAAAAGGGAAGTGACTCCGCGAAAGGATCAAATAAATCACATACAAAGTTTTTGGGTATGACGTTCAAAGGCAAGGACTTTAATCATATTTTATGCCACCTCCGTATAAATAGCGTTCCGTTTTAATGAATAAAAAATAACATAGTTTTTGAACAATATAAAGAAAATATAGTCAGCGGAGTTTGCAAATGATCCATTTCATTGAAATTCTTCAGATGACAGTCGTAAGATGATATTTTTTTTATTTTCTTAGTAAATGGGGAGTGGATGATGTTCCCGCGGTACTGCGTGAAAAGTTTTTCGTTTAGAAATGGCCCTTCACAAAAATATAAAAATATTTCAGGAGTCAACTCAATTTTTTGTGTATTCAGTTCGTGTCGTAACTTTCAATTTGTTCTGGCATTAACTGTATATACAAATAACAAAGCCAGTGCTCGTGAAAAATGCCGTCATTTTTCTCCACGTAAAACGATCCCCGTATTGTCAAAGTTTGAAAGGGACTGTGATTCACTCGCTTCACTCGAGTGTATTTACATGCGTATAGAAAAATATTTGAACGTGGGAAATCATAAAAGCGTCTACCGTAGTATAAGAGCGTTGAACTACGCTCGGGACACAAAAGTGAAATTGGAGAAAACAAACAAATTACTTGCAGCGATCACTGTCTAATCGCTGAAGCAGAATGTAATGGAAGCAGACGGACATTCTGAAGTTTTCCACCCTCAACGCGAGCCACGTTTTGAACCGGGGCCGACGTAACTTTTGAGGCACGCTGTTAATGAAACTTTTGTAAACGTTTTATACTTAAGCTACCTGAAATTGGATATCGGCCAAATTGCCATGTTACTTTAAAGAACAACTTTTTGTTCATTTTATTATACTTTGGTGCTAGGGGTTGATGTCTCAATTGTTTTATGTGTATAATTATATAAAAGTGTTGTTTAGTAATTAGTGACAAGCTTATCCTTTTTTTCATATCGGACAGAAAAGAGCGGTTAATAAAAATATAATGTTCAAACAAGTTGGTAAGTACATAAGAACTTTCCAAAATGTTATACCTGCTTGCATGCGCACTTCGGGCCCGAATCGCTTGACGGCTTCCACAGAGAGCACCGCGGCGGCCTGGTGCAGGCCGTGCGCCAATATTTGCGCGAGGGTGGCTGCGGCGGCGACGCCCCACCCCCACCCGCCTTCTG
Organism: Sesia apiformis; assembly: GCA_914767545.1. Taxonomy (NCBI): domain Eukaryota; kingdom Metazoa; phylum Arthropoda; class Insecta; order Lepidoptera; family Sesiidae; genus Sesia; species Sesia apiformis. Next base: position 9,848,543 of record OU611958.1, read on the forward strand.
GGTAGTAGTGTCGCGTGAGTGTGAGCAGTTGTCGTGGGTCGAGCTTGGCCTGCCGCGCGGGCGCACCGCCGCTCGCCGCCTCCAGCACCAGCGGGAGGCTCCGCGTGCGCAGTAGCGGCGCGCCGCCCGACGACCATGACTCTTCCATTAATGCGTGCGCACATCATGCGCAGCCCGCATCACCGTCGTTCAGAAACTCCTCGTCGCCGCTTTCTCATGTCCGACCGCGCATTGTATTGCACTTTGCACTACGATTATATGTATCACTTGTTCGTACCGATGCCTGTTTTCAATCACTCTTCAATAAAATTAAATAATCGATTCAGAAATATAGGTAATGCACGTTTGTGTGAAGGCTCATCGTTCAATGCAAATTGAGTAGAACAATAAATTGTGACTGGATTGGTATGAGCAAATTAAAAGCTCGTAACGCTTGACATGTGTGTACTAAAACAATAAAGTCAACCATGTAACGATGCAATAAAACCCGAAAACGCCCGCCTGTCTACCTAACAGAGTTAACAAATCGTCTCGCGGTCCATCTGTGTAACCGTGTCTCTGATAGAATCATCTAAAAGCGTACGCCTAGTCTTTGCCTTCATAAATCTATTCGGACTCAAGTGTCACTCTCCTGTACGCACTAAATCTTCATAAACCATCCCCGTATTACATAGATTATTGTTCAAATGTAATTGCTAAAAGGATTTATTTCAGTTTGAGCGATCTTCTTTCAAATTGTCCGTCGATATACAATTCTTTGAAAATTTTATTTATCGCACCGAAAAATAAATCGAAAAGCTGTAAAATGGAGATGTCGAAGCTTTAAAGGATGCAAGTAGAAATATAAGTGTCGATAAAATTTACTTTACTTGACTTCAACATGATTTGTGGGCGAAGAATGAGTAATTGAACAAAGAAAAAAGTGCACGACGTTAATGATTTATAAATTTGCAGTTAAGCAATACGTTACAGGGAAGGTCTTCAACAAATATAATTTCGGTAAAGAATCGTCATTAAGCTGTCAGTGTTGTCATGCGAGCGCGATCATCTGCCTGAAGGGGACATTACTTATACGGGTATTACATTTTAAATTAAAATTAAATTATCTTCATTGACAACATAATAAACATCAATATTACATATGTATTAGAGATGTTTCGAATAGCAAAAAAGCACTATTCGCGAATACAATTACCAATAATTTGCCTGACTATTTGCGAATAGTTTTTAGTCCAATTTAAAGCTAGTGCTATAAGTAATTCTTTAGTTCAATCAGTTAGTACCTTTTTAGTTTAATGTAAAGTTAGGTACCTACCTAATTTTAAATGAAACTAAAAGTCAATTACCTACTAATTAAGCTAAAACGCTAGTTACGTAACGTAACGTTTTATAAAAAATATCTTTTACTCAGTATTCACGGCTTTTACTGGCAGTAACTGGTTGTGGCTGGCTTTAATGGCTTTTACTATTCGAGTAAAACGAATACTCGAATACTCGGAACATCCCTGGTAAGTATACATACATAAACCTTATAGTAGCTTTTTATTTATTTTTTGTAGAAATAACGTTGTAGATGAGCAGTGTGTCCATTTGGTGGTAAGTAGATACCTTCGCCCATAGATATCCGCGATATATGTCGACGTCAGCTAAAAATAGCAAACATTGGCACGTCTCTGAATGCGCTGTCAACCATTCGAGATTTAAGAGTGGATTTCAAAAAAGAATTGGGGATTATAAGGAATAATAAATATAACGGAATAAGGAATTTTACTAATCCCATTTCAGACTTAATTTTTGTCCTAGTGGAGGGAGAATGGGATGACGAGAAGAGAATATAATGGTATGAGGCTTTTCTGTATCCCATAATTATCTTTACTCGATGTTTTCTTAGGTTTCTGTGTCCTCCCCTTTACAAAGTAGGATACGGAAGGAAAGTATATTATAGAACTCTGCAGTTCTATAGGGACAAGTGGAGAGTATAATGAAATAATGGGCAGTGAAGTGGAGACTATAAAGAAGTAGGACTCGTACTTCTACCGCTTCGTGGGACCGATCTTTATATTTGTTACCATCGATTTGCTGCCCATTCAGTATTCTATGTCGCTCATTTAATTATTTCTCTAAAGTTATCTGTGAGGATACTGTCACAGGCATAGCGATATAAATAGAGTTAAATGTTACTAGCGGATGAAACATTTAAGTTTGTACTTAATGTTCAGTGTTATAACGTACATTATAGTTATGGCTTGTTAAATGGCGTGGAAACTGTGAAAAGATGGTTGATAGCCGCAAGTCGCGGCCGCGATCTCGCCGAGCCAGGACTGATAGCAGGCTTGTTTGTTGTATGAGGATTTATTGCTAAACATTATCGGGAACACGCAAAACTTGTCTCGTAAGTGTATTTGTTGTGAGAGGCTGTTGTTTCCACCAGTTATTTAGAAAAACATGAGGTTAATGACGTCGATTTATATTAATAGGAAGGGCATACAATTGAAAACTACCAAAGGTGGTTTTGAGATACCACAATGAGATTAATTATAGAACAACGAAATAATGTAATTAGCTCGATTCAATACTCAACACGAGAATGTGGAGTACTAACCACAATTGTCTCTGCTCAGAACAGATAATCAAAGAGAATTGAACATTTAACAAATAGCTTCGTCCCGAACCAATACTCAAGTGAATTAAAGACTAACGTGTTGCGAATAGCAATAAACCGCTATTCGCGAATAAAAATACGAATAATTTGCCTTACTATTCATTAATAAGTATAGTAGGAGTACGTAAAACCTATACTACGCAAGCACTTATAAAATTAGTATTTATTTAAGTTTAATTATTAAATAATTTTTAGTTGAATTTAAAGTTTACTTACGTAACTAACTTGATTAATCTTTGATTATTAACGTTTCACAGAAGACCTCTTTTACCTAGTACTCACATTGGGATTTTATTACTCGATAAGTATTCGAGTACTATTCGTTTAGAAAATGGCGAATACGAGTAAGAATACTAATATTTGAAAATTGGCGAGTATTTGCCAAAGCGAATACTAGTACCGAATAAATCTAGTACTAATATTAAAAGTGGCTTTTCTACACGCAGAAAATGTACTCTCAACGATTTACGAGCATTAAAAATAGTTTTGTAATATGTAATCAAAATTTTGTAAAAGTTAACAAATATGATTGACTTCATAACCGAGATGAATAAGTTTTTCTAAGAACATTTTATGACCTTTGTATGTGTTAGATCAAGTGGTACGCAATTAACGTATATACAGAACCGCGTCAGATCATATCACGAAATCGATAAGGTGAAATACTTCATAAACAGACATAGCATACCATCAGCTTGTGTCTCCACTCCTGGATATCTATTGCTTTGCCACATTTAAAAGACCTTCGGTTCACCTAGCCGGAGGGTGTACTGTACAAACAGATATAGAACAATAAAATATTGACATATACAAGGTGTCTGTAAACAAGAACATTACATATTACTCGTAAATTAAAATTAATGATAAAATAAGTACGCGTGCAGCCATATGTCAGGGAATTACTGTCACGGTAATGAAGCAATATGCAGTTTACGTATGTACATTGTAGCAACGGAACACCTGAGGCCTACGTACTGCCGGTAATACGGCACCCATTTATCCAACATTTGTGATATGATTATAATTAACTCCGCATACAGTGGTTACAATGTTGTGAATCCATAGTTAGAATCCAGTCACACACGACGACGAACACAAAACATCCAGATCCAAACAATTTTTTTTTTAAATTTTTAAACAAATGTTTGCCGGGCCTGGAAACAAACCCGAAACCCGTGCTGGCAGCCAGGAGCCTATCGGACCTTAAAATCAATTTTAGGTTCTCGATAATGAGCCTGAAAAACGAATAGTGGCACATGAAGACGGGGAAAATTTTAAGAATCTTTTGCTATTAACCATCCTGTGCCCATACATTTCACCACCTGGAACGCGGCGCCGACTACCATACGCATAGTCATTATAAAATTAACTTTATATTTTATAATTTCTAGAACTATTGAATACTCTAATTTAGTTTCTGTTATATTATTCCGTAGTCATTTATTATTAAGTATAAATTGCGGAGTTTATAAGTATCTAATCATTTTCAACAATTACAGCATTTTTCGAAAAAAATATATATGTATTATGAAAAGCGAAAGTGTCAAGACTTCTATGGTACACTATAAATTCAACTGAAAAATACAAAATGTTGCTATTCCAAACTGCACAAAGCTGCACATATTGCACAAAGCTTCAATTTGAAGATTTTAAAAAGTCAAATTTTTAAATTTCTCTTTATTTCCAAAGAGACATAATTAAATGAGCAACCCAAAATACTGATTGAGCAGCAAATCGATGGTAGCAAATCGATGGTATCAAATTTAAAGATGGTTTTGTTACTATGGTGATTATAAAGAAGAAGGAATCTCGCGAAACGGGGAAACGGGCAGAGATGTAACTTATCTTAGATACAAGTATTTGAAATACAGATACAAGATACAAAATACGTATTTTCATCTTGTATCTGAAATACTTTTTTAAATATTCATTTTGTATCTTGTATTTAGATACATTCTTTTGGTATCTTAGTATTTTGTAAATACTAAGTTTGCTAAAATACTTTTATTAGTTACCTAAGCATTTTTTTACGGCATCATAAAGACAGAACTGAACGCACCCTTAAAAATTTAATTTATCAACCTATCAATCAAAAGACTGTATGGTCTATAAGTAGAAGTACCTACTATAAGTACTTGTAGTTACTTTTGACAGGGAAGTCACCAACTTCTCCATGCGCAACCCGATGGAACTCTTATTATAATTCCATAAAAGACCTTTTAGCAGTGCAGGAACGTCTTAATGAAACCATGAAAATCTTGAAATTACCTCCATTTAAGGAAAATGAAATACATTTTTTAAGTGACTATGTAGACTGTTCAAAGCCAATAGCAGAAGCTATTCAAAGTCTGCAAGGGGATAAAGACACTTACTACGGTTGTCTATTACCAGAACTAATGAGAATCCAATATATCATTAAATGTCTTAAAATGGAAAACCCAAAATATTGCGGCACTTTGCTAGATGTCATCGAAGAAAATCTAAATAGACGTTTTAATAAGTTTTTGCAGTTAGAGCCTGCAGCAAATGATGCAATATTAGCCTCAGTGTCACATCCGTTCTTTAAAATGAAATGGGTACCAAAAGCACTTAAAGAACATGTAAAATAACTTATCCTGTCTGAAACAGGTAAAATTAATCGATCTAAAAAACAAAAATCGGAGGCTTTAAACAGCAATGGAGAGGACATAAAAAAAAGACAAAAGACGAATCTTATTACATGTTTTTAGAAGACTCTGATTCCTCTATTGCAAGTGGCGACAACACAGGGTCTACTGGCAGCACCGCTGACTTAGAAACACTTCAATACCTAAATAATAAAGACATCAGCCTAAAAAATTTAAATGTTTAACTTACAATAAAAAAAATATTTTTAAAATATAACACCTGTTTGCCAAGTTCCGCCCCTGTGGAGCGACTCTTCTCTTTTGGGGGGATGATAATGAGACCTCATCGAAGAAAGATGAGTGATAAAATGTTTGAAGAACTGGTTTTACTTAAGTCTCAATTAAAACCTTAAAAGTATAATATTTTCTCACATTTACGCGTTCACTGTTCATAATACAATGGCTTATGTTTAATTTATCACCAGATATAATAAAATATAACATAGAAAAATCACTGTTTATTCCCAAAAATAGTAAATGATCAAAATTAAAACCCTATTTTAATTTAATTAATTTGAAATGATAACCAAAAATTTAACGTCGCTACCCTACAAGAGCAAATGGCTCCAAACTAATCATTGTTAACCCAAAAATAGTAAAAAACCACCAAAATTTATACTACATTTTAATTTAAAATGTTAACCAAATCCAAATATATAACATCTAGTTATCCTATAAAAGTAAATTAGATAAATCATTGTTAACCCAAACATAATAAATTACCTTCAAAAGGTTGATAATATAATATTGCAAAACGTTTACCAAATTTTGAGCTTTTGTGACTAAATTTATTAACCACTAAGATTTGGTGATCATTTACTACATTTCACATTTGGTGTTTGAATACAATTTCAAGTGCAATCGTTCAAGTGCAATTCAAGTGCAGTCGTTCAAGTGCGTCAATAGCTAAGACTGTTGTAAAATTAGACTTTCTTTGTTTGGTACATGTTTAATTTTTTTTGGTGTTTAGTACAATTCTATTTTTGTTTAAGAGAGCTTAAGATCTCGAAGTGTTTTTTGTGTTCATTATATTTAATCCCAAAATTACTTTTACGGTTAATTGTCGCGGTTTATTTAAAAATTTTCATTCTTGAAAACGGTCGCCGAAATAAGACCGGAACGTTCAATTAAAAATATATGTAATTAGCTAAATAAACCTTAAGTTTTACCTAAGAATAATAAAAATATGTTTTCAAAAAGTATTTTATTTGAAAAAAGTATTTAGAAAATACGTATTTTGTATCTAGTATTTCAAATACCATTTCCAAAAGTATCTTCTATCTGATATCTCAAATACTTTATTTAAAAGTATCTTGTAACTTGTATTCAGATACTTTTTATGAGGTATCTTTTACATCTCTGGAAACGGGTAATCGATAAATAAATCGGGGAAAATAAAATCGATTTTATGATGAAAATTATTTACTTCAGTTATTCAAAAATAGATTGTTTTGTTGATCGTGATTTGCGACTGTATTTTATCCTACTCGTTTAAATACTTACGAGCCATTTCAAAAGTAAAATGAGTATATTTAAGTTCGTATGCCTTTCAGTTTACACAAATAATATTACATTTATATCATTGTTACATAATTATTATTCGTTTCTTAAATATGATCGATAAAATGTCGATAATGAAAACTACTTTCATTTTCCAATATCTTCATAGTAAAACATTTTCGCCATTGAAAAGAAATTATTCAGATACATGATTTTTTAAAATCATAGTTTTTCTTCTATTTTTGAATTAATATTTAAAAAATCTGTTTGAATTTATCGTCAATAGTAAATATAATTGACTGCATAACCATTTTTTGGCCATTATTTTTACAAAATATTAGTTTTAAAGCCATTGAAAAACTAATGAATATTCGTACTAGTTGAGACTTTGAAATCGGAAATTTTAGAACTATTTATACATTTATATTTGTAGAAAGACAATTAGGTACTAATGTCGACTCTGGCTCCTCAGTTCACAATATTTTTCCGTAGATATTAATTGACTGGGCGTTCGAGAAGTCCATTAACGTCACTTTTATTACACACATATCATTCCTGCAATTACGTAACACTCGAGCACTCCTTGCTGTCCAAGAAAATAATATCTTTAAAAATAAAGCGCAGATATTCCGTTTCATCGTTCTAAATTTTCTTTTACGGCACAGCAATAAGTTTTAGTGATCTGAAATGCTATAGAATCCACGGCTACGTAATTCTGCACTATTATAAAGTATTGCATAACATGATATTATTATTGTTTTAAAATTATGATCACCGAACCAAAAGTTATTTCAAAAAACGTTATTTTATACAAAAGTCGACATTTAAACGTCAAACCTGCGAATCGAAGCCAGTATCAAATACAGCCGGACAAAGCAATTATTTATGTGTACATCGGACATTTTTTGTCAACCATCTCTATAGTGGATGTATTCGTATCAATCTATAGATTAGTGTTGTGTTGGCGGTTAGAAGGTTAAATTCTAATCTGAATAACAATTATACACCTACTTACATAGGTGTTAAGTGTTTGATTAAAGGATTTTTCTGATAGCATAAATTAAGTACCTAGATTTTCTACGTTTATTATTTACTAGCTGTGCCCGGCATGCGTTGCATGCCCGGCAATTTTTTTGCACATAATATATAGCCTATGTCCATCTGAAATAATGTACCTTTCAAATGGGGAAAGAATTATTCAAATAGGTGCAGTGGTTCCGGAGATTACCCTCCACATATACAGAAACTCACAAAATTCGCACTCTCTCTTTATTATATTAGTACCAAGATAGTATAGATTTGTTTAAACTTCAATTTACAAAGATGTACAAAGAAACATTGTACAAAATGCCTAGTCACGTCCTCTGCCAATCAACCATAATATTATTTTTATTTTTAAATTATATTTTTAATTTAAAATTTAATTCATAGAGTTTAAGATGGTTTCTTACAGACTTTCCAGTAAGTTTGTTTGGTGCTGTTTTACAAAGAACAATAAATTATTGTTATTCTTTAAAGGAAAGTGCTCGGTTATTCAATTGGACAATTAAGTTCTTTATGTTCCCTAATTTCGGTTCACTTGCTTTTGATTACGTGCACATTATGGACCATTCCGGTAAATTAAATTTTAGCGGTAAATGTTAAAATGAAACTGAGTTTCTTATTACTTTTCAGGGGATATAATTTTCAATCACAGATCGTCGGTGACATCGTGATTAGTCCGCCCTTAAAGGCTGTTTTGAATCAAACATTGTTAATTAGGATTCAAAATTCTTGAAATTATTAACCTGATTTTAGGCAGATACCCAGTCCGTAATAAATGTATATCGAGGAAATTCATAATACAACTATAATGACTTATCTCATTCGCACTAAATTTCACCCTCCGACGTAACATACAAGGACGTAAATCATTAAAACGTTCCCTTGATATACGTAATAGGTCGTTAATGTCATAATGTGTTTGTTCAGAATTTGTACCTCATTCTAACGTCTTATAAATATACCATATAGTTAATTAACACCGCCATTCGACAATCATTAATGTCACTTTTACATCTCACATAATTCTTTAGAACACATTTCAGTTTAAAATACATACGAGACAAAGAAAGATATGCGACTTTTATCCTTGCCCAACATTTTATAAGATATATCATGTCTATTTGTAACAAAATAATTTGAGTAACTGTGCTCAAATTAATTAGGTTAAATAAAATATTAGTTACAAGAATTAACAATATTAGTTATGCTTCGTATCGAAGCCCTTTCTTATTCTCAATTTTTGTATATACGAGTTTAAAAAATTGGCTAAAGATTGCTTTTCTTTATAACTTGAGGCTATGACTTTCCACTGCTCCTCTCTCAAAGGTCGCCACTACACACAATCTTCGGCTCTTCTTATCCAGTCACCACGGCAATTTCTTCCAGTCGTCGTTTGAAGAAACCGGAGGTCGTCCTACACGGCGCTTCCCGGTGCGCGATCTTCTTTATTTAATAGATTTTATTTATAAATATGTACTTTATTGATTTCTTAATTTGAAAGCAAATAATTATTTTCGTAACTTTCGTTTTATTTTCCATTTAAAAATATTTTCGTAAACTATATTTTTTCAACTATTACTGTATTAAATGCCAGGCAATGTTATTCTATTCTGCTTTAGTTTTGAGATTTAAATTAATGTTATCTGCATAAATAAAGGTTGTCTTTACATCCAAAATATACATTACATTGTCTGTTCAATGTTCTACTTACAATTTATTTGACTCTAACTAAGACTATTAAAATACGTAACTATTAGCTAATGCAATGGACGTCCTTGCAATGACTTGCAAATGGAAGGCTAGGCCGAACATTGAGACGCATCAGTTTAATCCTTCTTGAATAGCCGCTCCAATGAACTCACTTAATTACTGTCTTGTTTCTTTAGTGCTTATGTCGCAGATTAACAGAACCGTGATAACATTTATGTGGTAAGTACTAAACGACTTCATAAAAGGACGTGCAGTCCGTTTTATCTATGTAGTTTTGTGGTTAATTCAAAATAAATTAAGAAAATAATTGTACAGCATACTGCATCGCGGGGTATGTCAGTAGGTTATTACGTTGAATTAAAATTGAAATATGTAGTTAATTTGGACTCGAGTTACTGCAATTAAGTCTTGTGATGTTCTTGTTAAAAATATTTTTTAGTTAGATACTTTTAGTAGGTATTCATTTTTTGTACTTATTTATATATGTATTTTGTGTCCAGTTAAGCTATGACTTTGCTTTGCACTCCCCTCATGCATTTCTGTTTAACCTAAGGTTTACTGGCAGAGAATGCCGCTAGGCATTAAGTCCTAGAGAGGTCCTCTACAATTTCTTGCGGTAAAGTTTAAATAAATAAATACTTACCTAGAAGAAAAGTATGCAAACGAATAATTGGAACTCATGTCATACACGCCTGACATGCGTTTATTGCTAATGACATGCGTTTGAACGTCATGTGTGTCCACTAACGCATGCATTTGGGTCAACAGTGCATTTTCTACGTTAGACCACACACTATGCCAATGCTTAGTTCAAAAATTGCTTCCAGTTGGCATTAAAACATTATGATGTTCTTTATAGTTACAGATAAGATTTGATTAATGATATTTGCGATTTTTAAATTTAATGGACTTTATCATCAGGTACACCTTTGGTCGAAAATTGATATCTTGGTTCTGTGCATTTGTAACTGTAATATTGTAAGATATTTGTAATAAAAAACCGAACGAAATTATACGTTAAACAGGAGCGACGCGGGATGTTTAACATTTCTCGATTTCGTAAATTCCGTAGTGCGATATATCTATGTTACAAATTATTTGGGGGGTAGGTACCTACTCGGGAGTAATTTGCCCTGCCACAATTTAAAAAACTATATTTTCACTATGGCCCCGCGGTGAGTTATAGGCTGATATAACTATAAGTAAGTTACCGAATTAACTAGAAACGAAAATCAAGAACTTCATATTATTCATATTAAATATGAATAATTTTATTCATATCTAATATGAATAAAATTATTGTATGTATTGACTTCTATTAATTAAATAGCCATAAAAACACAAGCTCAGAAGCCGGTCAAGTTTTACCACATTCATTAATCTCAAAGCTCTTAAATGTCTAAAGTTTGACGCCGGTACATTATTCTCTGCCTTACATACCATTAGTGCCGTGTTATTACCAGTGAACACTCGAACAAACTCGGAGACACATTGTTTTTACAGCGTGCCTTAAATTTATATCAACTTTACAATTTGCCAGATAAAATTGCACATTCGGACAATTTATTTGGCGAGTGGCAGTCGTTAAAGGAAGGACGGACATCTCATTGAGAAAGAATTCCAGGGATGATCGTATTTATTGTTTTGTGTCAGTGTGGAAACCAAGACGCTGCAAACATGATTCATAATATTTATAAATTGATTATAATTATTATGAATCATGTTAATCATGTAAACTAGTAATAGTATGAACGGAGACTTATCATGTTAACGGATGAATAAAGATAACAAGCTCAAAGGTTAACTGGCAGATAATGCTTCTGAACATTAAGTTCTCCTTTTTCATTTTGTGCAGTAAAGAAGAAATAAACATATGGAAAATGTTACAAGTGTTTTCGCATATTCAACACTATTGTAAACAAGCCAATGTCTGTTTACTACTCAACTTCATCACAAACTTTTAACTTACAGTTTAGTTTTAACGATAAAAGACAGCATAACAACAGTAAATAAGGCAGAAACTGTAAAAGCAAAACTCGAGCAAAACATCATCGAAAAATTTAGAAATTCACTTCACTATTGGAAAGAAGATAAGATAAAAAACGGGATCCAACGAGGACGCGTGTAGGTAAGTCTCAGATAACGATATCTCTACTTTTCTCCTTAAATTATTACTCAAGTTATCCCTTACATAAAATGTAAAGAATGGAATTAGTTATAGTACAGTTGGAAGTTATGACTTTTGAAGGTTTCTAAATGCCGTGCCTTCCAAATTCGCGAGTTTTGAATTCTTCCTAACGTTTCCCAATGGGTTCAACGTCTGATTATTGCAGTAATAAATGACATTAAATTTTATTTGTGCCGTTCGATCTCAGCGTCAATGACTAACGTAACGGTTGCTAAAACGCTACTATAGAATGTAATTACAGTAATTACTATTTTAAATAGGACTGTTTTTTTGCGACCGAATGACAAAGAGCGATTTTAGTTCTACCAGAGGGTGTTGACGAATTTAATTTTAAATTGAAGGATATTGATAATATTTATGTGTAATTGTCAGGTGCGGATGTCGTTCATGTTAATGTGTAAATTGCATCATAATTTTTAAGGTGGAAGACGAGCAGGTAGTTCACCTGGTGATGAGGAAATACTGTTTGTTGCCTATTAATAATCATCTCCGATACATGCCAATATCAATCAAGGATGACGGACGTTGGCACGTCCCCTTCAATAGGTTCGGTTTTGGGTAAAAGGATTGGGGTGAATAATAGGGCCGAGTGGAGTTTTTAGATGTGTGTTATGCTTACAAAAATTACATCGAAACCGTTTCTGTTATTTAGGTAGAAAGATAAAGTTTCTCTTTCACAAAAATATATAACAACAATTATTTTGCAGCGCACACGTAAGCCTCCTCTGGTGTTGCAGGTGTTGCTCGGCGGTGACCGCTTACCATCATGTGGCTCGCCCACTCATCTGCCATCTATTCTATAAAAAACTTTAATACATTAAAGATTCGCAAGAACATTCATAGATTACAGATATTTCATAAATTGACTTTTAAATCAAAGCTAAACAAATTCGTATATATGTTTTATAACGCTACAACTAACAAAATCTCTCACTAACTTCACAAAACTACAATTTTTAAACCGGTAGATTCATTTAAAGATTACCTCTTTTCGCATTGATTAATGCGATCGAAATGTGTTGGGAATAAATCGAGTAAACCAAATAGGATTTTTTGGAAAATTTGTTTTTATGAAACTAACTACAGATCTTGCAAAAAACATACCACCGTCTTTGATTACGGGATCTTCAGATTTCTGTACCTTAAACGACTAAACCTACGAGATTAAATGTGATTTCCCCTTGTACTAGTAGTAGTTCATTCACGTATTTATTCATTATTTCCGCTCGACAAAAACTTTTCCAGACCAAGTCGCATGAAATCAAAGTTATATGTGCTGTGCTTGGCCGGAACCCAAAGGACGGTACGTGACCAGAAATATTTAGAATTGCCTATTCATGATTTTCCCACATATGGCGAAGTTTTACTGGAAATCGAACCAAGTCCCAAACTTTTGAGTACTTTTTGAACGGCTGGCCTCCTTATACGCCGAGAATGTTTGAACTTGCGACATTATTTACACTAACAAAAGCGTCCCAAAATACTGCTGGTCAATTTCGCATTACTTGCCTCTTGGCCTTTAATATATTTTAGGAGAAATATTTAGGTCCATGGAAAATGCGAAAGCAAAAAGCCTAATGTTGAATATAATGTCATTTTTACGACTCGAAAGACAAATTACTGCAGAAGTTTTTCGACTTTGATTCTCTGCGATTTTGTTCATTTAGTTTTCCTTTTTTGTAATTAATTAAATACCATAATTTCTGGTTATAAGATTGTCAAAAATGGTCTTACATCGCATTACGTTTGAAGATGTTAGTCAGATATTTTTGTTATAAGGAAATGTACGCCAACTTGTTCAAAGTGACTAATTTCCTCAGAATGCGTTTGTTGTGTTGCGCGCGGAATGCAAAGCTCCTACCACTAATTATCGTTCCCTAATATTTTCTTGTGTTTTTCGTCGCTCGCTCTGTATTTGTTTTAGTTATTTTTTCTTTTTTAAGTAGCGAACGAAATGTTTTCAATTTTTAGCCATTAATTCATGTTCCTTTTGCTTTGATGTGTTTAAATTTACTTTTTACTAGTGATGAATTTACTTTCCCCAATTTACTGTATTTATTACACAAATGTGACAATAAGCTGATAGTACATTTTTATTTACTTATACATATTTTCTGCTGCTATAAAACTCGGTGATTATTTGGGCTTGTGTTCAGTGGTACGGTGATTAGTGGTAATATTTGGATTTAAAAGATAAAATAACGCCGAGTTAATACTTGTTCAAATGTTGATCAACGTAAAATGTTAATTTTTATCATCATAATTTTAATGTTTAAAAATGCTGACGCAAATAAAATGCGTCACTCCATGGGAAAGGAAGTGATTTGACCTAGTATTGTTTAATCGTCAAGTTTTTTTTTATTAGCCTATGTTTGTGTCCCACTGTTGAAAGGCCTCCCGTATTTTATGCCAAACTGCTCAGCTTAACGCCACGTGTATTAAAAATATTATTTTACGATTATTTATATTTTAATTGATATACAAAACTTTCTCTCTATGATTAAAAAATAATTGACCCTTAAATTATTATTGTCTTAAATTAATTAATAATTAAATTATTGTCATTATAAGTGATTAAAATATTGGATATTAATTTTTGCAAATCATGTGTCTTGGTCTGCAAAAATTAAGATGCGCGTTTTGGGGAGGCCTATATTCGTCAGTAAAGAGAAATAGGGTATGGATTAGATATATATTTTAGTATTATATGGCTTTAGGAAAAATTTTGTGACGGTTTTTATAAAACCTGCTATAATAAACTCTTTGAAATGTTTAGAGTAACCTAATATATTTTGAGCATGCTAATATGATTTTATAGCAGTTATTTTTCTAGAATAGAATCAAATTCTGTAAAAGTCGTTATACTCATATTGACAGAAAATTTATACAAATATGTATGTCAATTCTTAAGAAGTGACTTTCTATAGAGAAATATATGATATTTTATTTTATGGTACATACATGGGCATTAAGAGTTTCCCATGAATTCCTAAGGACATCGAAAAAAATCTCGTCAGATAGAGGTATTGAAGTAGAGCTCTCATTTCTGTATTGTCTAGTTACGAGATGCACACAAATGGTCCGATAGGTATCATTTACATGAAATGACATACTTTATAGAAGTATATCTATTATACAAAGGTATTACATTTAATTGGTTGCTTAATTGGATGTATAGGCATTTATTGCTAAAACATTTATCCTGTACTAAGCAAGTTACGTATATATTTAGACGTCCCAACTACTAATAAAATGTTTATGGCTATAGCAATCTTTGGATTAATAAATGTATGGTTTTAATTTAAACCTTTTATTAAATTATTATAGGATTAAAATTTAAAATCTTAGAGAGTGTTACACGGGTTAACATATAATTATGTACAGAGAATGAAGAAGATAATTGGGCAAAATGTTTTTTTACGCGACCTTTAATATACATAAAAATATACAACCAATATATATATACAATTTTAACATATAACAAAGTGATTGTCATTAAATTCCTGCAAGGGCTGCGTATGTTTTAATTTGCTTACCGTTTTCAATTTATGCTGCCTATAATGCCATCTAATATAGAACGCTGAGAATATTATGTCGATGATAAACTTTGGTTAAGGTAATGTGGCAAATAAAGCTCTCACAAAAAGTAACTTTAGGTTTAGCTGACAGAACAACTTGTTTTAATTCTTACGGCGATGTACTAGAAGTTGCTTTGCGACGTAGTTAGCTGCTGCAATTCATCCACTTGACAAAATCAATCTCTCTGTTTTGTTGTTGAATTTATTACAAGTTGGAGTAGGACAAATGTTTTTCTATACGAAAGTCAACTGAGCGCCGGGGTCAATAAAAATTAATGGGTTTTTTTGTGTTGCTAGTAGCAAAGCATCCTAGATTTCTGATCTAATTTGCGTTTGTGTCAGCGCATGGATGTTTTTGGGTTTACTGATTGAACAGAACTCGTTTAATCGTCATCTAACCACGACATATGATTGGACGGAACGGCAACTATGACATTACACAGTAAATGCTACATCTCTGTACTTAATTTTTGTATTATTTGTATGTTACTAAAAACTTTACAAATTTTGTAACCTTATTGCATCCCTATTTCATACTTTATTAGAAACCTTCTTTAAATTGCATGTAATTCTGTATTGTTTACATTTACAGTCTGATAAACAATAAATAAATAAATGTTAGATCTATACTACATAGTTATGTACTTATGAATGATGACTAACACCGGTATGAAGTTTCAAAAATATAAATGCAAGTGCGAAATGACAAAATAGGTGAAGTGAACGGTGAGCCTCCCGACGCAATAGGCACACACGTGCTTGTATGTCGTGATTCTATTGGCGAGTCGACACGACAGTGGTGTCTGACTAACGACTGTGCCGGACCCCGGGCCACGGCCATATGTTGCCAACTTACACACTAACGAACAATATGTCACTTTCCACGATTTACACTGAGTGATAAGTAAGTTTTAAGAGTCGCCAGTGAAATAGGTGACAGGTTAAAAGTTTGCGCTAAGTTTCGCCCGTCGGGGAAGTTGGCGGAGTGCACGCGGGTGACTGCCTGCGTCCGGGAGCTAGCGCGCGACTGTAACGCGTTCGTGTAGAGCTTACACTGATTTTTTGTCGGAGGCATCGCCGCTTGGCCGCCGCGTGCTCTACATTCGACGACCGGTGTATGTACGCAGCGAGTATTACCCGCCGAATAAAGGCTCACATGTAATCACAACTCTCATTATACAATCAGTTATCTCCCGCAGTTAGCTGGATTACTTCACTTACCTGCCAGGTAACGTGTCCGCTACAATTACGTACTATTACGATTTCGCAACGTGTGTGTACTTCACCAATATTCGCTCTTATTAGCCGATATAGTAAAGTTGTACATTACGCAGGGAAATTAGCTTGTTTGCGTATTCAAATGTCTCTAATGCCTCGCAAATGATCTCATATGAATATATCGAGTACCATATTAACAAGACTGTTATTGCTGTTGTTATGTAAACGAATACTTTTGCCCACTTTAGAGGTGAATAGAAATGAATAATACTTAAACGTGATGTGGACACTCATATGTTTACAGTAAAATAGATGCAATTTGATTAGTTCATCGGTAGGAGATTCAGCCGGCTCTCCCCCGCGACTCATAGTTATGATAAAATATATTGTATTTCAAGACGAAATACAATAAATATTGACATCTTTCCTAGATGCACTTTAAAGGGTAAAAATTCAAAATGTATGTAAACAAGACTTCACCTGTGTTATTATCGATATCACCCCATAGAGTGCCCCTGCAGGGCATAACCCTCCTCTTGTAATCACGAGGTTGTTTAAAGACCTTAAACACCTCGCTGGTAATTACGACTTTGGCGATTCCATT
Organism: Sesia apiformis; assembly: GCA_914767545.1. NCBI lineage: Eukaryota > Metazoa > Arthropoda > Insecta > Lepidoptera > Sesiidae > Sesia > Sesia apiformis. The sequence continues at coordinate 9,865,713 of OU611958.1, forward strand.
CCTTTTAAAGTTAATTAAGGCTCGCGGCTTGAGGAAAGGATAACAATGCTACTATCACAAGCCCAGACGAACTACACCACCTCTAAAGGAGTGGATTCGCCGATGCGCTCGGTCAGCTTTAAGGCCATACTTCCCTTATTCGACGTTGAAAGGGCCGGTTAATGTTACGCTTTGAGGCAGCTGCCTTGATAAGCCAGGGCGTTGGTTAGGTTGTCCCCGGCTTTGTTGTTGTCTAATTAGCACTAGCCGGGACTACGTGGGACTGAGACCAAAAGACATGGACAACAGTAATAATTTTCTCCATAGGAATCTTCTTTATTCTAGACCAATTAAGTAGTAATACTAAAACACGATAATTCTTAATATTTTAAGGCCGAAAATGTTAATACAAATTTGCAAGCAACCAAAATATTTATTTAATTGGAAAGAAAATTAAGTGAAATTTCTCAAATATGCCATGTCTACTTATTTTTCAAAAAAGTATCAAGATTCGCATCGAAACGGAAATACATATTAAATTAAATATAAATGTGCATAAAAATAACGAGATAAAGTTATTTTCGGTGAGAAATGACATTATAAGGATGTTTCACACTGTCCGACTCAAGACAGTTCTTAAGCAGTTCGACTTATTAAATGAAAAGTCTTTTTACTAGACAAGCTACGGTCTAGGGTAGCATATTGAGTATAGTAAAACACGACAATGCTTCAAAAACCTGTAATTGATTGCTTATAAACAGAAAAACTATGCTTAGATAGTAAGCTCGCACTCAAAATTTAAGTGTGAAATAATTTGTTTAACAATGTTTAGTTGTTTGTGTAACAATACACGAGTGCAAGAGTAAGAAAACCCTCGTTGGAAAACGAATTAAAATTACACACGGCTTTAGTGATGATTTTTTGATTACATTTTTTTTGATAGGGATAGTATAATGGAGGGTCCAAACCAACTGTGAAGTGGCACATGTTTTTAACTAATCGAAGAGGGCGGGAATGTCTTGGAGCAACTTCAATATTATGTACATTAGGACAAATCACTTACACTCGAATTGTGTCTTTGACAAAGTTTTAAATGAACGCGGCGAAAAAAGGAATTAAGTTAACACATTCGTTGCCTACAAAATAAATAAAAAATAATAGCTGGGAGCCAAAACTTTTTAAGGCGAATTTTGATTAAGTACATATGAATGTTTGAAAATATGGATAAATGTATATTGTTATTATTATTATTTCAATAAAAAAACACATTTTTCGGATCCGAGTGTTCGGCACACAGCGCGCTGGTTGCCGAACACTCGGATCCGAGCGCTAGGGATGGCAATGGTTTAGTTCACTAATATTATAGATATTTGTTCCACGATTGCATTTTTGCGTACTAATATGTCACAAGATTTTGACAAACCCGTGTTTTTTGATTAAATTCCATAATCTTAATCAAAATCATCAAAGAAACTAATCAAAACCAGTTTTTACCTTATTTTACTTCGGTTCTTGAGCAAAATCTTGTAACATATGACCGACACACACACACACACACACATAGGACACACACACAGGGCATACACACATATACATACATACATAACATACAGTTCAGACGTACCATCATCATGTAACGTGTCTCGTTATCTTTAAAAAAATAGTAAATAAAATATATGCATTTGGAGAATTATTTATTTAGGAAGACATTAACAAATCTGAGCAAAGTAGCGATACAATCAAAAGTATCAAAAATCAAATCAAAGCAATACAGTCAAAAGTATCAAAAAACATAATTATAAGTTTAATTAAAAATTTTGTTACTCTGAATGACAGTGAGATACTCAAAGAAAAGTACAAAGAACTGAAACAAAATCCGAATCTAAAAAAAATTGTCACTAGCAAAAATGAGTGATCTCTTGACATCAAAAAAATAAAATATAAAAAATGCAATTTCAAAAAACTTAAGAATGTGCTAGGCAGAAACATTTTGTGCAGAAACCCGGAGAACCTTCACATTGCTTACATTCGTATATTGTTTGCACCCTCTTTTTCTGTGCTTTGCAGCCTTTGCATTCTTTTCGGGCCACTTCGGTGGTTTCTTTCAGGATACTTCCTACTTTCTTTATTCTCGCTCGGGTCTTTTCTATTTTAGTGAGTTCGTGCTTCACTTTCAAAACATTGCGTCGATTGACTTCATTAGGATCAGGTAGAAGCGTTTCCAGTATCTTCAAACGGAAATCATATAGATTTGTTTTATCATTCGCCGAAAATTTGTTGTACAAGTAAAATGCATTACTGAGGCTCATTTGCAGCATATGCACAAACAGCTTCTTGTACCAGCGCAGCGTCTTTCTTTGGACTGGATAATAAGCCAGCATTTGATCTTGAAGATCTACGCCCGACATAAAATTATTATAATGGACGATTGCCATTGGTTTCAGTGCTACAGATCCCCTTTTGGAAGTAGTTTCCATCATCTCGTCATCATGTTCTGTGGAAATATACAGTACGTAACGTTTATCCCTCCATTTTCCGATATGAACACCATTCAAGAATAAGGATTTGTTTTCTCCTTTTTTCAATGAGATAGTCCCAATATCAACAGGATTATCTTTGCGGTTTTTTCTCAACGTTCCTGTGCAGTACGTCTGTCGATCTAGCAATTTCACAGCCAAACCATATGAGTTATAGTAATTATCCATATAAACATGGTGGCCAGAATCTAATCTCTCTTCTAGGAGTTTGAAGACGATCTTACTAGTATGTCCTTGACCTGATGTCTCATCGTTTACACCTGCGTAAACTTGGTATTTTAAAACGGTACCATCTGGCTCAGCTAGGACATAAAGCTTAATACCATATTTATGCCTTTTGTTCTTAATGTACTGTCTGAACAGCAATCGACCACGCCACAATACCATGGACTCATCCAACGACAACTGTTTACCCGGACAATAGATAGTGTTCATTTTATTGTTAAAATGATCCATAAATGGACGAATTTTTTTTAGACGGTCTTCCTCACTTGTTTCAGACGTAAAATGCAGGCATCGTAATATCAGTAAAAAACGGTTTCGAGACATGAATTGTCCGAAGCATGGAATATTAAATAAATAGTGTCGTTTCCAATAATCGCTTATACGGTTTAGTCGAATTGTTCCAGTGTGAAGAAGGAGCCCTAGAAATGTCAGCAGTTCTTCCCTAGTTAAATCTTTCCAATTTTTTATTCTTGATTTTTGCTTCACATTCTCTGCAGTACCCACTCTTAATGCGTATGCATTCGTCTCTCGAACAATAAGATCCAATAAATCGTCGTCAATTAATAAACGGAATGCTTCGTAAGGATCTGTTGGAGGTGGCACTAAAAGTTCCTGTTTCTTAGTAAAATCAATAATTTTCATTGAAATTGGATTACTGCTCCAGGTGCTAGTGGCTCCTTGACGAGAAGGTGAGTTATTGTGTGAATGGTCAGGTAATGGGACATCATCGTTATCACTTGGTAAGTTTGTAGAACTACATTCAGACCTCGGATCCGGCAAAGCAGAAGGAGAGGCATCATTACGCTCTGGCGACAAGTTTGGAGTGATCGCATCAGATCTCAGAAGAGATACGGTAGGCGTAGAACGGTTATCCGTGAATAGACTCTCTGGTATATCAGGAAGAAGATCTGCATAGTCTTGTACGATAGATGGCGATGTTGCACGACAGTCAATTTCGTAATTGAACTCAAAACTACCATTTCCGTCTAATTCTAGTTGGCGAGGCGCTGGCTTTGATGCTGAGGAACCAATATCTGAATCTGGTAACTTTGAAGATTGAGCAGATGTATCACGTGTACCTGGTGTATTCACTCTCGTGGGCCCATGTCTAAACATAGGTTTCAATCGCTTACATTGAATAATAGGGCTACCGTTTGACTCACTTAAACCTCGCTTTGATGCTGATGATCTTGAAGGTTGAGCTGGTGTATCATCAGCACGTGGTCTACGGCTGGTCGTCTTCGTTTTCAATCTTGAATCAAAAATACTTAAATCACTGTCGCTACCAGATCCTTCTGAACTTGAAGAAAACTCCTCTTCATGAACTCCTTGCGAATACACTTCTTCATCACTATATTCTCCAGAACCTTCCGAGTCATAATCATCACTTTGTCGACGCTTTTTTTGACCACGAGATGTTAAAATAATCGGTTTAATTTTACTTTTGGACGACCCAGCCTTACTGTCCATTTTGGCGCGAAAATACCTTCCGTACGATCGTGTGTACAAATCACTACCACACTGTAAGAATGAAACCAATACTCGTTTTCATAAGTTGACTATATTGCCAGAGTGGCCGCGCAAAGCAACGTTGACTCGCCTCAAACGTCTGCGGTTTGCTGACTACTACAAAATGAACGGGACGCTCGCTCGGATCCGAGTGGGAGGCGCCGCTACTATAGCCCCGCCCCACTCGGATCCGAGTGGTGAGCACGAAATGTGTTAAAAGCTAATATTCCAAGGGATAAATACGTAAAAGTTAAGTTTAATAAATAATTAAGGTAAATAAGTTCATAAGTTACGATTGAAAATATGTTAACAATACTTGCCTGTGTTAACGCTATTCTTTATATTAGTGTAATGTACTTAATTTTTACGACTTCAATGTTTGAGTATTTTAGGTTTAAATGTATTCTGTGAAGGGTGAATAAGGTGTAGGGACACACACAAGCGTACAAAAGCCGACCTAATATTATGACTATAAGTTGTTCCTGATGAGCCTCTTGGTCAGTTGAATTATCTTTAACTCGCGTCTTCATTTCATGGTCACCTCGCATCCGATATTGACACTACACGTAGCATCAGGGCCCAAGAGTGTTACACTGATCCTGGCTGGGAGCCTGATAAAAATATCTATTGCTCACGTTTGTTAGAAATACGCATAGGAATTGAGCCTGGGAACAACTTGGCTCAATGTCGTGTAGTGTAAATCATGCTTTATTCGCTAATGGAGTGCCGTGCGCACGCGGTTAATGGCACATACGCAGCGGAAACGTCGCGGGAAGTGCCGCCATTTGTATTTGAGGGTGCAATTTAATGCATGTGGTAGGTACGTGGGATTCGTAATAAAAGATATTTTTAAAATCACTGGTACCGGAAGAAGTCATGGATGTACAAATAAATTGTTCATGAGTGCATTTTTAAAAATCATAAAGCTTTTGACCACAAGGTGTATTAATAAATATATGTACTTACTTTAAAAGTTAGTGCGTACGTACGATGATTAATTTCTGAATATCTGTGGACTACGAACATGTGTTGAGTATGTGTACATGTAGTAAAAAATTCGCTATGGAAAAAAATGTGAATTGCTGCGGTGCATTTTCGCACGGTTTTTAAGCGCATTACAAAGGCAAGCAACTTAGGAAAGTCCCTTCCTTATCGAATGAAATTCCTTATCTCTCACTGGATGGTACCAGGAAGAATTATGATTGTCACTAGCATCGAGCGCTAGTGAAATTGCCTTGTCTTTATATTTTTTTTCTGTAATGCGTGGAGCTTCATTCAATCAACTAAGCCACGAGTAAGAAGAATTTTTGGCATTACCATGAGACCAGCCAAGACTGGACGGAAAAGAGATTTGTATGAAATCGTCGATCACCGACCTCTTTACTAGACCCCTCACATTATTGAACCTTATAAATAAGTATGTGACTAGTAAGACGGGTGTTACTATGAACCAGAAACACTCATCCTCATACTATGGGGGTGTGTAGCAAGCAGAAGAAGCTCACAGAAAACGTGGACGTCAGCTCAGATTTGATCAAAGACCTTGCCTTGCATCCCGAACCATCGTAAGATTCACCGAAGGCGTGAGTCGTGAGGATGAGTTGTAATATAAATAAGAATCATGATATAATTATCTTGTAAGTACGATATGACAACGCTTATGAGCCTATAGGGCCCCAACAATACTTTGTTAAAACAATAAAGTGCCGTACCGTCTACTGCTGGACATGGGCCTCACCATGTCCTCACGGGTTGGCGAGTCCACTCTTTTGAGATACGAGTTCCTCAGGGCTTATGGTAAGTAGTAGCTTTATTGACCGACTTGCAAATGCCTCGCTTTTAGGGTCGTAATACTACATTTCTGTATGTTGGTTGATCCATGTTAAAGCTCAAAAAAATAATTGAATTGACGTCGAATCATGGGAATCTGTTCTTTGAAACGCACAGAAAACTGCTTCGCTTTTTTAACTGTAGTCCTATAATTTAAAAATTCATTCGTCGTTTGATTGAAAATTGTTAATTTATTCAAAGACAGGCACTTTGTTTAAAATATTTTAATTTTGCCCATTAATTTCAATTTGTTTGAAAGATGCTTTGTATGATTCATGTTATGTCAAAATATAAATGAAAAAATATTGAACATGTCGTCATTAATCTGTGCGTTGGCTATAATTAGTTGCGTTCTAGAAATTCGTTTCCGTCAAGGAAAACGTAGAGACAGATTTTTAAAGTTGTGTAACCAAAATCCTTTTTGATAAATAGCGTTATCAATAAGTGTTAGATGTTAAACTGTGTGACGGTTTGTCAAACAAGCCGAAAAGATTGATTCGCGTGTAGTTTGTATCTGTCTTGTACTACTACTAAAAATATATTGTGACATTTTAAGACCTGCTACACACTCGTATGCTGTCGCACGTAATATTTAGACATTTGCAAAAGTAACTCTCGTACACTGTGATTGCAAACTAAAAAAAATATGCTATAATACGCGTACCGGTTTAAACTATACTATTTATGCTTTTACGTTTCATAAAGTTAATAAAATTATAAGAAGCGTGACAATTCAAACAAGTGGGAAACAGGCCTAAGGCAGATTATACGAGTTTGTTGTATTGCACGATTGAGAACTAAGACAAACGCGCCAACTACCCTTTCAGTACTTTAGTTGTTTTTATCACTTGATGTTAACATTCATAAAATTTTCTGTATTTATATTTTCATTTTACCTAATAGCACAAAGATTATGCAGTGTTTACTCGTACCTACAAGTGCATATTTTACACCTGTAGGTGCGTTTGCCTTAGTTTTTAATCACTCTTGCACTAGATCAATCGTGCAATTTTTAATCATCACTAGACAAATAGTGATAACTAGAGAGAAAACAAGGGATTATCTCCGTAAATAATTCTATTACTTTTTACTTAATATTTTCACAAAAATTGTATAGTGAAAGGTCGGCTCAATTTTGAGTATACCAACCTTTATTATGTATACCAACTATTTGTACTGGAGCAGTGAGGTAGGTAGGTACTTGACCGGTACCGCTTGAGTGCCTGCGGCCGTAGAGTTCAACTTGAGTATTAGTTTTGAAATGACTGGTTCACCTGCCTACTCTACTAAAGTTCTATTATCTAGTTAAAAACTAATACGGTTTTACCTTTAAACCTTTAAACGTCTTAATATATAGATAGGTATTTAAAACAACATGTAATTATAATGGTAAACAAGTAGTTTCGTTCACTAGTATATTGTTAAGTGTAACAAATAACCAAACTGGAATTTTCAAAATATAACTTTATGTTAATTAATTAAATTAACTAGTTCTTGCCCCGCAGCTTCGCTCGTGTTGTTTGGCAAATATAGAGCACAGATTTCTTTTAGTGTTTGTCGATCAAGGAAATTAATATTTACATTATTAAGTTCAGTCGCTTATTAACTATAAATAAATAATTTAATTTAGACAAATGTTGGCTTGGACCTAGAAGTACTCAATATGTTGATGAAAATTGTGCCTAAGAATATTTTATGGATATTTGGTTAGGTGCCCATTTTTTTTATATTGTGTCAAGTGAAACATATTACAGTTTTCCTCCCGGACAGCTGGAGACAATATATTTCCTATCAGAATTATTTCAGTAAATTTAACGTAATGTCGGGATAAAATTTAAAAGGTATTTAATATGTTCAACTTGTATAAAATACCTAGTTGATTGCATTCATTTTCTTTAGAAATATCTTCAAATTAATATAAATATACTAATGTAATAAAATTACAGAGTTTGGCTTAAGAGAAGTCATTAATTATAATTAATTCTGAAACTTAATAAATGGCTTAATAAAATATCAAATTGTACAATCACAAATACGAAATATGAATTTCCTGTCAAAGTACCTGCCACCAACACCGATAGGTAATTAACCCCATTAATATTCGATTAACTTCGATAGGACTTGAAATTATCTCCATAGAATAGATTTCTGTAGAACCGATTGTATTATCTACGAGCAGAACCCGCGACTTCATGCGTTAATACATGTGGCTAGTTTGATTCCCGTGGAAACTTTATATTTGAACTGGATAAAAAGTACCTTAAATGTTGACCCAGCACACAAGTTATAACTATGCCAAGTTTCATTAAAATCCGTTCAATAGTTTTTGCGTAATGCGCGTTCAGATTTGGGTTCTGTATCATTCGTAATTTACACAGTTAACAGTTTTCTCAAAAAAATATTTTATGTACAGACACTGTTTTATGATATTATGTACCTGTAGATATATAATCGATACTAGGTATGTATGAGTACGAGTATTTCTCGGCACGCCTTTAAGTATATATACTTCCTTATCACGATGATACGCTAATTGTTAAAACGAACATTCATTTTATGCGCAGATATTAATTAATGTAAGTCGTGACTCCGAAACGTTAAGAAGTGAAAACATCGAAATGCTTCAGATACAGAAGAGCCGTTTTGTTCATTTAACATTAATACATCCGGTGATATCGGCCTTGTGTAGACGCCTAACTATAGCCATCTATTGAAATTAGTGGCACGGACGAGAATATCACCGCGAGAGACTCGCTCGTGTAGTTGGCGCCTTAGTCTTGTTAATAACAAAAATATAAATGGAATATAAGGAAATTTGTGGACAAACTGGGGCAAAAATTTCTTATCCGATTAAAATAAAATTCGGCACAAATATAGTTATGATCTATATTTCGATTAACTTGGATGTATCAAAGTTTCAAAAAATCCAAAACAAGAAAATCAAAAGCCTATACATACAACAACCGATATGTAGTTGCATACTACTCATGAACCATAACAATTCTAAATCGTTCTAACGTACATTATAAACGTATGGAAAATAATGAAATCGACCATTTTCTCTCGCGCGTGTCATCGACGTTATTATTATTATAAAATGAGGAAGAGACGGTATAACCCCTGACGGAAGCACAATCGGCCGGGGTTCGGGATCCTAGGGACTCTCCCTAGGATCCCGAAGTGTCTCTACACTGGCGGGCGATTCGCGCGGTAACGAGCAGCTGCTTGCTACCGCGGCAACCGCCCCTACATCCATTCGGAGTTTCTGAGATTCTTCGATTTTCAGAGATATGTCGAGATATCTTGGAGCTCAGAACGGACATGAGTGTCTTGTATATAGTACCGAGATATGGAATGGGGCGGTACCCCTTAAATCAACAATGCTGCAGCCCGTCCGGTCCCGGACTTTTCCAGTTCGGAGCCTTACGGACCAAAGCAGTTAAGTCCTCTTCGGATATGCTTATGGGGTTATGCTTATCGGCACATGCTTCCTCGACAGTTTGTATATACGGGCCCTCTGAATGAGTGACAGGTTGCGATCACAGCTTCGTTAAAAGACAACGACAGAGCCTGCGTCGGCCTTGGGTCTGCCACTCTGTTTCCGGGACACACCAAGTTCATATAAAACTTCTTTTGGACACTCACGAGGAGACGTTTCGGTTGGTGCAACTTTACCCTCTCTGAGTATCGGCGTATTCGCTTCCCCCAAGTAGTGATCTTCTGCTTTATGTCGTCGATGCGCTCCGCTAGTTTTCGGGTGAAATCCGGTTCGGAAATGTCAACACCCTCGCCGGTGAACACTCCCTTAACAGAGCGCATGACTCTGGGTCTTGTATTACCTGACCTGAAGCTGATCAATTTGCCGATGAGGACCGCGTGCTGATATGGCGTTCGATCCTTCTTTACCAGGCTGGTACATCGCTGTTCCGATGTACAGATCCCGGTATTTTCTAGAGCCACATAGCGATACTCAAGAATCGCCCCTTCCAATACGCTCCAATCCGGTAGGCCGTAGAAGGCTTTGCCGCAACCAAGTCGGCTGGTAGAGACGATGGACTTGACGGTGAGCTTGGTGGGCGGCCCACAGCTCGCCCTCCGTCACGCCCAGCGTCAGCTCCGGACATGCCCTGGTGACCCCCAGGTAGGGACTACGTTCGCATTCCTCTCTCGTTTATCATCATACTTGTTTTAGCGCTTCACATAACGGAGGCCACCCATTTCCCCGAAGGAAACGTTGGTCTGGGGATCCGCGCAAAGCACATCTACAGACGCGAGAACAATAACACTCCATATCCCTCGCTACAGCAGCCCCAGCCCAACCTCAACTTAATTAAGCCAAGACCGCCTGACAGGGAGCACAAAGCTCCCCGTCTCTCTGCCAACAAATATGCTCCGTATCGAGATCCAGTCTTGGTCGCCTGCAGGCACGACCCCCCACACTTGCATGGTGAATACTCCCTGATCTCATGTGAATACAGGGGGGACTGATTTCGCGATATGACATTTAGTCGAGTGTCAGTTATATTCTATGGTAACAGAGCATTTTTTAAAACAGACACTGTTCAAAACAATATTTTCTAGAATTTTTGTCTCTCTGTCTGTTTGAGCTTTATCTACATATAGGACTTATGAAGGAATTTAATTTTGGGTCGAGTATAGTATAGTCAATTTACAGTCCTAAACTGCCTAACTGTGTATTATGATAATAAAATAATTTAGCACCTTCTTCTTGGTTTCATTGTCTATGGTTAATTAATAGTCAAGACGTTGAAATTAATGCGATGGCGCTTCTACAAAATTCATCTTTAGAACGTTGATAATACGAAATTTAAAGCAATTATTTTCTCGGCATAAGTAACTATCAATAAAAGTATATAATAGATCCCCTGACTAGTGAAGTGATTAAACTAAATTATACATTCAATTCTTCTAGTTTAATAATCATAGAAAATGTAAAGAAATGTTTTGTGATATTTTTATTCATACTGGAATACCAACTTTCTTAAAGGTAATTTTGAAAATTTGTTACAGAAGAACTTTTAGGTATTACGATAATAATGCACACTGGATAATAACATTATTTTGACAACTTTCACTCTAATTTTCAAAGAGAAAAAGTTTGTGAATTTGCATGTTTGTTCTAGCTCTGTAACTATGTAATTTATAATAACATTAAGTGAATTGGAAAAACTTTTATTTGAATATTTCCGTTTAATGTTAATCAGAGTAGGCGAAATAACAGGTGATATTGAATACACTAGTTATTTATATTTTTTATAATGTGTTGTTATGACTAATACATCATCCTGGATCTCAAAATAGATATAGACGAGAGCGCTTTTTATTTCGAAGCATGTAATTCAATATGGCCGCATCCGCACATTTGGCGCCAAATTGCGTCCCATGTAATTTTTTTGTTTGACTTCACTCTTTCATGTTGTTTTCGTACCCGCTATATCGCTGTAGATGTTATATATTAAGTCGTGACATATTAGCTATATGTTGCTCGTTTTCGAGAGAAGCGATTACATTTTTCCGATTTTTAGATAGGTAGGTACTCGTATTTTGTGAGTAGGTATTTTTGTGCTTAAAAATTTCATTGTAGGCATCTATAATAATATCGCCATTACCTCGAATAAAAGTAAAATGATATTTTTAATAGCTGTTATTAACTATGTATTTTTTCCATTTATTAATCCTATCTCCATACATTAAAAATTAATTAATCTTTGTACATGTCAATTTTCAGTAAGCGTTAATAAGAATTTACTAAACGTTTGTTTGTAATTTTAGTGATTAAAACAATACTTTTTAGTGATTAAAACATTACTTTTTTTAATTAGTGTCTAGATAATTAGTGTCCCTAGATAATATTTCTTTATCACAATTCTAAATTCACATTGTTTATGGAAATTAAAATAAATTGTTGAAAGTGAAGTTTAAATAAAATTAACTACTAAGTATTTTAAAGGAATTGAAATACAAAAAGACAAAAATAAATATAAATTTGTTAAAATCCCCGACGGTTAAAAAACTATAATTATCATTGAAAAGGCTCAAATAAAATCATAAACCAGTCAGCAGTCTTGTTGATAATTTGCGATAGTTTAGTATAAACTACTCGTATCACCGTCGTCGCGTGTAAAAAAATTTGTCGAAAGTAAAATAAACAAGATATTTCATTATGCACGACGACGAAACGGGACGGGATAGTTGAGATCGAATGGGATGGACTGAGATAGGATGGAATGTGAACAACTCTAGTTCACTTTTCAAACACGTTAGTTGCTACGTTTCACGACAGTGGTCTCCAAGAGTGTCGTAATAAAGAGTGTCCATTTGGTTGTTAGTATCGCATTTCCCCGTCGAATGGGATTCTAATATGTTTTTTAATAAAGGCATCATTCGAACATTTGCCGTAGTGTTTACAAATGGTTGCGACTTATGTTAACATAGGAGACGAAATCGTTGCTCGTAATAAATGGTTCCCGATTCATTACCAAAGAAATGTGCGCCGAGGAAAATTACTCGTAGATACCTCTTTGCGTTATAGCGCTCCAAGGGTCGAGTCTCGTTTAATTAACTCACATTTATAAACGAATTTATACAGACATTCAATAAAGGCAGCATTTTAAAGACGATTAGCTGGAATTGCATTGATGGGATACGAATTTTTATCTACCAGAATTAAGGCGTTTAAGAACGCCCCAAAATTGCCGATTTTAATTTTTATTTACGAGGCATAAATTGCTCAAATTGGGACCAGTTGGTGAATTTATCGTCATTTTACAAATCGTTTTGTTGAGGTAGCGTCAAAAGGCCGCCCTTTTTAAGGTGACCAGCGCGTGAAATTTTTAAGGACTTTCACACGAAATTACGATATCTTAAACGTTGTACGAGTAAGTGCAATAAAAATTCTGCTGGATTATTCAACAAATGATTTTTTCTTCGTGAAGTGAGTTCAAATCCTCAACCCGTACTCAGTTTCTACTTAAGTACAGATTTTTAAAAATACTGTTACTAGCTCGGCAGTGAGAAAACCTGCATGTTCTAGAACTAAAAAAATTTGGAGTTCCCACTCACTGAGCTCACAGGGGGGATTATGATCTGAAATCTTCTCGTGATTACAAGAGGCCTGTGTACTGTGGGATGTTATAGGTTAATATCGAAAAATCCGAATCGAATGGCTGTAAAAAGATAAAGACTAGAAAATTCCACTGTCTTGGTTGTTAAGTGACATCGGTAACATTTCAATAACATTTAAGTATGGCAATAACGTTAACTTTACAGTAAGTATTGTAGGGATGATCCACGAAATCTCGTCTCTTGCCATAATAATAAAGCTATATTTGTCTTGCGCGCGTATGGAATTTCAAACACGATTTGGCTCGTAGCTTGCCGCGTCGCTTTTATTAAATTCGACGCTTGAAATCGTGCAAATAGCGCTCGAATTCTGTTTACGTAGTGTTACAGTTGTACTCTTATGGGTAAGAAAAAGCAAATTACACTGTATGTATATAAATATTTAAATTCTAACGTACAAACGGCAAAATAGATAAGTTTGCTGGCAACTAGCCTCGCTTCCTACGTACAACAACGCACGCACACATACGATGTTAACTTAGTCACTGAATGTGTAACTAAATTTTACTGACGGGTCCCATAGCTTCCGTACTTCACTTGGTTGAGCATTTAGTCTGTGAACAAAGTCTGTTCTATGCAAACTTATCTACTTTTTCGTTTGTACTATATACATCTTGTACTCTCCTAGGCTATCACCGCTTTATTACCTAGGAGAGCGGTGATAGCCTAGGGGTATCTATACTCAAAAATTGTCATCGTAAGAGAAACTTACATCCTCTATAATTAAAAAAAAACTAGGGCATTTGTATCTACCAATCGGCATTGACCCAACGTTTGTCATTCTGGACTGATGTTGGCATCTATTGTGATGGCCATGGGCGACAGTGTCCACTTACCACCATGTGGACTGTCTGCTCGTCTGAATACAATTTTAAATAAAACATAAACTATAACAGAGTATGCATATTCCATGTGCCCTACTTACTTAACACATTTTCGTATTGGGGATGTATTTATTTACCGAAAGTTATATAAGTATATGTATAACTTTATAAATAAAAGAGTTATATATAAAAGAAGTAGTTATATAAGTTAGAGGACTTTGTTATCAGAAATAATACTTATTATCTTTTATATATATATATGTATATATATGTATATATATATATATACATTTCCAACATTTTATTTAGGAGTGATTATAAGATAAACAAGTTAGTTCAAAAGGGTAAACTTGAGCTTCTGTAGCAATTAGGAGTCAGATTATTTATTATCACTAAATTTTCTATATTTAATAGACGTGCGACAATGAATAGTAATTCTGTCTTTTTCATTCAATGCTTCCAACTGATTGACTGATCGAATCACGCCGCGATAAATTATTCTATCAGTCGATGGATTTCTGTATCGGCAACCATCGGATCGGGAACAGACTGACTGTGCTGTTCCGAGAACTCGTGTCTCGTAATAGTTCGTTCGTCAACGAAATCAATGAAACAATCGTGAATTAATCGACACGCTCGCGGGCCGACCGCGCATATTTGTTATTAATTCACTATTCGTTACTAATAATTGGTTATTTATCACTAATCGATTATTTGTCCCTACTAATTAGTTACTTATTACTAATTGATTTTTTTGGTTTATTATTAGTTGATTCATTTTAATATTCATCATTTATTTATTATTAAATAATCTATTTTATTGTTTGGTCACTCACCGTCGGGTGTAGGCCTCCTCCACGTTCTTATCTGAGTATGTTTTAAAGTTTGCTATGGTGTTTTTCATGTAGGACTTTATTATGAATCCTACACCGTTTTATCCTTTCTTGTCTTCTCTTCTCTGTCTTCTCTGTGTATACTAATTTTAGTATATACGCCTCTTTTTCTTTGATACATTGGCCTTCCATTTTTACTTCTGAGAGATTATTTATCTATAAATAAAACAACACGGCTTCAGGACATATCTGATTTTATTAATTAGATAATTAGCTTAGTTAGGACTGTAGATGAAATTAATATGTTTTATGACTTGTTAGACAACTAGACCTAAAAGCCTGGCATTTAAACGAGCATCAAAGAAGTAATTTTAAATTACTAAGAATGTTATCACCAAGTCAACGGAGTTCCACTTCTCAGGACTCCTCTTACTTTATTGTCACCAGAGAACCTAAACCATACCTTTAAATTTGCTCTCATCGATTTGCAGCTCATTCAGTTTTTTTTGCTGCTCATTTAACTATTACTCTATTAAAATCGAAAACAAACCAATATCCATACGAATTTTTCAATTTTATGAGAAAATTAGATTGATGTGTGCTTGTGAATATTTGAGGTGGGAAGCTATCGCCGTTTCAGTTACTCACACGTGGTTTTAACGGCACTACTGGTGGTAGTAACGTCATCAACACAGTAGTACCTAAGTCCTATAATTCGGTAATTTTCCAAGATATATTGATTTTGATTTCAAGGACCGATTTCTAGTATCGTAAAGTTATTTATTTATAAATATTGTTATTTAAGTGAAAAAAAGAACAAAATATTATAGTAAGTTAAAAAGATATAATAAATTGGAAATAAAATTTACTTATCATTGGAATTTGTGAAGAAAATTTAGTTTCATAAAACTTCATTTTCCTTTGAAAAACACCCTTTTTACTCCTTCACCGATTTGGTTAATATTCCTATTAATCTAATCGGCGTTTGCGTAACGTTTTACGTATTACGTATAACTGAATTTATGTGCATTTTGTTTCAAGCTATACGTCACATGGGTCAAATGGGCAGCGGTTGGTGCAGATAACAATGACAAACTGTTTCATTAAAAACCTCGTTAATCATGCGAGTCTCTAAAATGGCCTATATGTGAATTCGTCAGTTTGTCGTATAGGCCATTTAGAAGAAAATTGATTATAAATTTACTACTACTAATTCATTCATTGGTTGTCTTATTGGAAGAGGTATTACGAGTATGTCACTTGTGGGAGTAAAGACATGAGCTGGTACAGCAAGAGTACAGTGGGGATTCGTTTCCACATAGAAAGACAGTAAAGTACCACAGACCTACTCAAAGTCTGTTCCGTTGATAAGAATTACCTAGAATTCATTTTATTTTAATTTGTAATTTGTCATTTCTATGAGTTATTGTAACTCGAAATAAATATTTAATTATTAATTTAAGAGAAAATAATACCCATTCTTCCTGGTGATTTACACGGCGAGGTCGGTGTCCTGGTGTGGGACGTTCTAGACTGATGTTGGTCATAATAATATTGTTTTTTTTTTATATAATAAAAAGTCACACGGCACTTATAAATATTTAAACAATATCACACAGTATATTTCTATCTTATTGCCAATAACGAACTTATTTCTTCTTACAAATTTTAATACGTGTAAAATATTCTAATTCAAATTCAATATGGACATGCGCAGAGAACAACTTCAGCAATAATTCAGTTAAAAACGTTCAAGCAGGGATGTATATTAAAAGTGTATATAAATTATTAATGTGTTATATAAATTTAATAATGTGTGTGTGTGTGCGCGTGCACGTGAGGGTGTGTACGTGGGTGCTTGCGTGTGTGCAATAGCCGAACACATTCTCAACGCTGGAATTAATCACCGAATATAACTCTGCACTTCCAAAATCCTCTCCACTTCACGTCACTATTATCCCAGGATTGTACGTGAAGCGATTGAAATTAAGAAATATAAAAAATTCAATGGGGAAGATGGATGTAAAACGTCGTTGTCGTGTAATCCAGTTACTAACAAATTTAAACATTGCGATTTACCGTCGAATACGTCCGCGAACATTCTTAGTGTGTGTGTCGCAGCCTTTCCGAATGTGAAGATCAAATGTGGGTAGTTGATAAAACTGCACGCAGCTCCAATCCTGGACCACCCGCATCTTCAGTGACCACGGCTGGTGTAACCCGGGCTGAAACGTCGAGTACGAATAAAATGTAAACAAATATGTACCTTTATTATACGCGTTCAGACCCGATTTAGAATATAAAATGTGTACAAAACGCGAAAGCTTAAAAAGTTATATTAATCGGGAAGATGTTGGCACACTGCTCTTTGTGTAATATTTTGTCTACTTCGATCTCAACTTTTCTAAAGATAACCTTTGTGAAACATGTAGAAAGTTTTCTGTAAAGTTTATTTTGTTATTTAGGTAAGACTACTTACCAGCAACAAAACTTCAACACTTTAGGTTCTAGTGAATGCCCTTCTGCCACCTCTTCTATAGAAAAAGATGATATTTCTTTTACAATAAACTTTTTAGAGAAATACATAAATATAATTATACAAACAAGAAAAGAAGCAAGTAATAAATATACTGTCTTGAGATAACATATTTACAAGACAGAGATGCAGCTTGTAAAAATCATTTTGTAAGTAAACCGGTAGCGTTTTGTTAAATGATTTAACTCGGGATTTTGTCGAGTTGTTGCCGAGCATCTACTTCAAAGTGACTCGTACTAATGAGTCGTTTTAAAATTCCCAGTGAAGTGGTTGGAAGTGTGCGATTAACAGCCGGCAGGAAGTCCGCGCATTTCTGGAAAGAATGGCACTATTGTTTGCAGAGTTTTTACGTACTATCTTCATTGAATTCGTCAGTTTGTCGTAATGCAAGAATATAGAAGAGTCTCTTCTTAGACGTAAAATTTTGATCCCTTATAGTCGAGAGCGCGCTGTCGCAAAGGAAAAATTAAAAAAAGTAATATAATTCGTTTCAAAATGCAACTGTTGAGCTTGACGCGGTGGAGGGCATAGGTTCACCTAGAACGAGGTAGTTTCTTGGTAGAACCATATATCTATCCCGTTCTACTATGAAATCCGATCTACTTTTCATGTATGGAAGATTCCATCTCTGTATGAAAGAGAACACTATAAATAGTGTTAATAAATATATGAAACACTCAATTTATTTTTGAATAGGAAAATATCCGAAGGTTGTGGAATGAACTGCCAGCCGAGGTTTTTACCATGATATGGAGCTCTTCAAGAGAGCGGTGGACAAGATTCTGTAAGGTCGGCAGTGCACCCGCAAGCCCAGATGCCCATGGGCGACGGTGACCATTTACCATCATGTGGCCCACCCGCTCGTCTGCCATCTATTCTATACAAAAAAAATACTCGAAACATCGACATGCACTTTTCCAGTTTCTTATTTTATTATGAACTTGTTAAAATTTTAATGTAAACAAATGCCATATAATTCCGTTCGTGACAAGAAAGCAGGAGTTGGGCTTAATTCGCGAGTCGCCAGGGGGTTGCTAGAGAGCAAGGCGTGAAGTTTTCGCGGCTCTAAGCCCGGCAAGAAGTCGAACGGCTTACAGGAATAAAACACAGCATTTCGATATTTATTCACCTCGACCTCGATCTGCTTGTTTTTTGCCTTGTTTTTCATTTACTCGAGGACCTTTCTGGGAAAACAAACTCTCAATATGTCTTCCAGAAGTAAATTGATTTCGTTACCCCACTTCGTATTATAACTTTCTTCGTTTGTTAAACATGTTTTTCCTCCCTGTGCGGATGCATGAAGGAATATTATCGGAGGTAATCATCCAGTCAGTACCAACAAAGATATTTCGTATAAAGCAATCGGCGCAGAGATTTATTTTTGTTGTATCGAGTGCATTTGCTGGTAGCGGAGAGATACATGTTGCCATATTTTAGGGAGACATAAAGAATTGTCCAAAATAATAAAACGCTTATGCAGCCCTATCATAATTCACTGAGGGGGGCCATCTGCGACTTATATGGTTGCAAACAATTAATCTTATTTCGAAATGCTCGCGTGCTTGTCTGTTGACATCATCAACACACTGGGAGTGCGTTCTTCGAACGGATCGATCTAGTCTCCTTTATTATATGCAGTTAACCTTAAACCATAAGTTATATATAAAACTATGGTCAGTAGGACTACACTGGTGACAAATTACCTGTCAAACGCTTTGATTGATAAAAAAAATAGCAATGTCTGCGACTTGGTTCGCGTGAACTTGAAAGTGATTGCCGTGAGAACTTTGTAATGGATGTGGATAAAAAGTACCCCAAATGGCAACCCGGCTCATGAGCTATGTGTAACAATACCAAGTTTTATCAAAACCCGTCTAGTGGATTTTGCGCGATGCGTTTTCAGATAGACAGACAGACGGACGGATTGACAAAAATTAAAAAAAAATGTTGTTTTAGGCTCTGTATCATTCGTACTTTATATATACAACAACTTTTTTTTTTCAAAAAAAATGTCATTTAGATACGTCTGTATATGTCTGTATAGCTTTATTGCGATTTTATTATATGTATTAATTTTACTGATATTCTCCTGTGGTCTAGGACGTAATTAGCGGTAAAATTTTCCAATAGCAGCTTGTGATTGGCTAACACGTTGATCGACGTTTTGCCATTTAACACATCACCAGATGATTCCCAGGTTCGCTGAACTACAAGGCCGCTTGTACGGCCAATACTTTTGTCTTACTTTAATAACCAATTACTTTTGTCCGTGCATCAGAATAAGGCTATATTTGTTTAAGAGTACGTAAATAATGATAAAGAAGGTAATAACTTTTATGAAAGGATTAATAAATTTCTTAATCCACCTTGATGATTATTAATATTCAGTTATTAATTATTATGATTACAAATTGTATACTTATATTTTATTTTAAGACATATACACGTATTTTAAGATTCACACGATTTACACATAATTTTGTAGTGTATAATTTGTAAGGAGCAATTTTAAGTGATTTTAAATATTACTCTGTAGATTTGCAACATATCGCTTATTTTTATTTCTATAGTACATATTAAATGGGCTACAAAATAATGTTCATTTAGATGATATTATAGTACGAGTGTTGGTATGATGTCAGAAAGTTGATTAATAATAAACTGCAAATTTCATCTAAATTATCACATTGATTAAACACACGAATACACAGAAAAATGAACTACTTATAATCCGGCCGCTGAGAGAATGCGTTCCTGACGCCTGTCAGTTGGTCATGACTAGTGATGAGCAATAAGTAACACTATTATTTACTTTTTTCAACCGACCCAAGAAAAGAGTAACATAAGTTTCAATACTTGTTTGTCTGGTGTCTAATTTCTGAATGTAACAAGTAACAAGTGTAAAGAAAATAAAAATGTGAAACACAATCAAAGTCCAATTTAGCGCCGAGGTCAGTATAACAAGCAGGAACAGTCAATTAAACGAAAGCCGGATCACAAGAAAAAACACAATGAGAAACACTGGAGAACGTAGTCTATGCGCACAAAACGACAACAGACGAGTGTTTGGAGTGTTTTAGCGTCACAAAATGGCGGCCCATTACGCCATTTGGGGTTGCCGTTTTTTACCAGAAATATAAAAGTAGCTACTCATATTACGCTACTTGCTTTCGCGCGTTCACTACAAATATAAACAGTTGACGTAGCCTTGTAACAGCGCAGTATGAATTTAAAAAAATATTGTTTTCTTATTTAGCGCAAAATTATAACGTTTATTGTAGGTGGACATAATGTGTTTAATGATACTATTCGTTAATAGAGCGATAAATAGCGATAGCAAAATAAACGATAATAATATTAGCTTTGTTCGCGGTAAGGATTCAGAACTAATTCGGAACTAGTACTGAACTAATTTGGAATCGTAGTAGAGCGCATGCTCGGTTATAGACCGATTCGTGATTTTTATTTCCGCGAACGATTTCGGAACCAAACTGCGTACGATCTACTGTCATCGGCAGTGTTACCAACTGTCAAAAATATTTATCCCTAAAGCTTAAGTCAAAAACCCCCAAAATCGCCCCAATTACTTAGAAATCCCTCTAAAAAATATATAATAAAAGAAAAAATATAAATTACAAAAATGCAATGAAATTTCTTTACCTTTTAAATCTGGATCTGTTTCCTAAATCTACGTGTACTTCTGACAGTACATTTTATTATTTTTAGTTTCTTTAGGCATCATTAACAAATTGCTTGTCGGCACAGCAGTACAACAACAAAATCGAATTAAACAAGTAAACAATAATCAACGTACATATGTATTTCCAATAAGCATAGGCACAATAACCACCAGTCACCACAGAGTAGTTGTAATATATTTGTACTAGATGTCGTTAAGTCGCTAGGTCAACAAATAAATATGATTAGCTATTATAGTTTGGATTGTCCCAGGGCCTATACTTTCACATAATATATGAAAAATATATATTCAAAAAAATATATGAAGAGTCAAAAAATCCCTAAAAATATAAAACCCCTAAAAAAAACCCATCCCACTTATTTACCCCCTAAATTTGGGGGGAAAACCCCTAAGTTGGCAAGTATTTAAGTGGACCCATCTAAACACATTACTCTTATTAGAGTATTATATAAACTTATTTATATAAACAACAAACAAAACTAACCATATTTTATTTAACCCTTAATAAATTAATAAAATTTATATTTTATTTAACTATTTAACCAGTTTATTAGTTTCTAACCAACTGAATATAGCCGCAGCATATATGTCAAATGTCGTTAGGTAGAAACTGCGCATGTCTGGAACTACGGATTCTTGCCAAAGTTATAGAACTGATAGAACTGATTATGAACCGATCCTGAATCGAGTTCGACGGTTCCGCGAACACAGAACTGTAACTAGAAATTCTGAATTGTGTGTTCCGCGAACGGCATTATTTGAACTGCGCATGCGTATAGTTCCGAATCAGTTCGGAATCCTTACCGCGAACGAAGCTATTATTATCGTAAATTCTTCGCCATTTCAAAGTTACATCGTCCATTCTCTCACGACCTGTTAGGAACGCATTCTCTCAGCGGCCGGAGTTTAATTGGGAACGAAGGAGACAATTGGCGTCCGCAATGAACTTTTTCATTACATATATGAAAAAAAGACTCTTAGATCATGAAAAACAAAACACTGCATCGTCGTGTGTTGAACGCTTGGTCGCTATACATTCTCAATTTTTACTTAAATCACAAAATTACTCAATTGGTGTATTTCAAAAACACCAATCCGTAAAAGAATTTACAAAAATCTTTTAAAATCCCTATAATAACTGCCTATAATAAATACTTGCGACTATCGTGATTTTCGTCATAAGTCATAAGTAAAAACTAAAAAACTCGTTTTATGTTTTCATTCTGTGTATTTACTTTTTATATTGTTAGTTACTTTAGAGTGCCGCTGTTATATTTCTTAAAACATATGGCAGCAGCAAAACTGAATGGCAGTGACAGTCTTTTACAGACTAATTATAATTTGAGTAGTAATGACACAACTACAACTTAAATAAAAAAAGAGAAATAATTAAATAAACAGAAAAATACTGAATGGGCAGCAAATTTGAAGATTTAGGTTTAGGTTTTAAAGGACCAGGAGTTACGCAAAGCGGGACTCCGTCGACTTGGTAATGCCATTTTTAGAAGTTTAATATTATTTATTTCGGTTATTTAATAGGTTGTGTTGTTGATCATGATGTTCATGATGATGATTATGATGAATGTTCCTCAAAAGCGCACTAGGCATACTGAGCTTTTGCCACACTGTGCACCGGCTGCGCGTACCAAATATGTGCAAAATTACATGCCGCCTTCTAACCACATACAGTAAAAGGTTCCAGCCAATGGACATATTCAATCTCTCGAAAGCTCCATTCAAAAAACAGTTACTGCTTTCTCTGCCACAACGCCCGCAGGCATGACACACATACAAGCACACGCTAGCACGCACACACAAATACAAACACGCTTGCACACAAACACACACACATGCACACACCCACACACACATGCACACACACACACACACAACGCACGCACAGTACTCCCACGCTCTACGCTCGCATACGACATGCACCGGGTAAACTTAGCACTTAACAAACTATTAGTAAAAGTATTATTATTCACTTAAAGTTTTAAAACTTAGCATTACATATATTATTGGATTATTAATTGCCAAATATTATACTGATACTTGTGAATTATTTGTAAATAAATAAATGAATGAATGATTTCCTGCCCAACCATGTAATATTTTTTACTGTTCGCTTAGATATAAGCCAATAAAAAATAATCTGACAGACTGCTTATAAGAAACTAAAGAAGATGTTACTTTGTTAGACATATTGCCGAAGACTGGTTTTAATTAATCTAAAGTAACCTACTCGTATACCAAGTGTTCATCATTACGGTGGAATTTTATCGATGTAGAGATCTCCATTTAATAACCATTCGGCAGTTTGTACTAACTCCGTATTTATATGTCGAGTGCAACTACGCTATCCATCTTCACGCCCGTGTCAAGGTTTGATTATGATTTATAAATGCTTTTCTCTCTCGAAATTTATTGTTTATTTTCGATTATTTTCACCCGCCGCCATATTTGTATATGATAACAGTGTAACGGAGGGTGATTGATGGACTTTATGTTGTTTAAAGTTCACATATCACTGAGCGTGAAAACTGTCCAAATGGGTAAATGGTTTTCAAAATGTTGGTGAATGGGAGGCTGACGTTAAAACTGGTTAAAGATATTTGCGACGGCAAATAGGAACGTGTTTCGGGATTTTGTTGATTGTTAATATGGACATTTTGTTGACACTTAATTAGGTTATTAAAATATTCTATTATCAATCGAGAATAAGAAAGAAGGAAGAACATTTATTTGTACACACATAAAACACCATAATACAGAAAATTTAACACAGAACGCGGATAAAAGATAGAGTGGTGTAATTATCTGTCGACAAAAAGCTCAATATATAACATGCTTCGACACCAAAGAGTGTCACAGCGGTGGTTTTCGGCACATCCACGTGTTTAAGGTGACTCACAGACAATCCGATAGGTGTAAAGTAACCAGCTGAGAAGGACAATATACTAACAATATACACAATAATAAAAACAATATACAATATACTAATAAAAACTAACAAAAAATAGTTCTATTTACGCTCGTAAGGTCGTGAGTTCGAACCCCGGCCCATATGTATTACTAAGTTTCTAGTTATTTAATTTATAGGTACACCAAAAATATGATCATAATATTATTACACAATGAAAAGATATTGAACCAAGTGACACATAACAGTAACATTAACTGCACTCACAGTTGTTATAAATCCCTAATTGTTTTAAGGTATAAAACTTTATTAACAAAATTTAAATTGTTATGTACCGATTTTTCAATTACTTATTCCTAGTACGGTGAAGGACAACATTGCGATGCACCCACGTGCTCAAAATTAAAAATAAAATTAAGGGTTATGTTATATCCACCAATTCGCACTGAGTCCATGTGGTGAATTGTGACCTGAAGGTAAGAAGGATCTTACTAGGCGAGGTCTGTGCCCTAGAGTGCAGTGGGACGTTATAAAGTGATATTGAAGTAAACCGCTTATCGCCGCTATCTATCATCCGAAATACACGTTATCTTTTTCTTTGTAAAAAGTATAGACAGAAACTGTATTTGTTAAAAAAAGATATATCTCGTTCACTAGCTGTCAAGGGATTAGAATTTATAACAATTTTTCTTTTTAATCTCTCCAACAATAATAAACTGTACCATATTCGTTATAGCATGAGACGAAAGGTAAATGTTAAAGGTGTACGCCGATTTGGCGATCGGGTGTTGGCTCAGCAATCTGGCTCTGAGAACCAGATGTTAAAGTTACACGCCGATGGCTATCGAAGGCCAATGTTGCAGGCCACACGCCTTAGCTTTAACGGGGGGTGTAGGGATTTAGGCTTTGCCGGTCTTGATGTTGGTGCAGGGATCTCGGCAGATTAGGTGTTGGGGTGAATACGGAAATAAAACGCCGCTCTAGTTTACATAAACACAGGGGTGCGGAGGGAGCGGCAACGGGCAGCAAGCTCACTTTTCTTCTTAGGTTTTTTCACTGTTCAAGTGCTGAGGACGAACTGGCTTGCTGGCTGTTAGGCCTTTGCCTTTTTATAGGGGTTTGCTGCCCTAGCGATCCCCCCGTTCCCTGAGGAAGTTTTAATGCTATTAGCTCTCCACTTTTGTACATAATATCTAGGTTACAAGTCTTATTTATCTGGGCCGGTCCTCTTATTGCACGGAGGATAAAGACTATTTTCGGTGGCGAAGTTTAGGTATTTTCCTTTTAATTTCCTTTTTTCCTTATTGTCCCTCCCCCCCTCTGTGAGTAGCAAGAGGTGTGGGAGGACCGGGGGTGCACGGCTTCTCAGTGGCGCCGATACCGGAACTACGCCACCTAGCCTTATCCTAGCCTTCTAGAACTTATCCTAAATGAAACACACTGCGGGCGGTAGTCTTTATTTTAAACCTTATTCTAATTCCCTGACTTATAACCTAGGTATCCTAGTACTTTGGAGAGCGAGAATAAGACATACAAAAACATAAGACAACATAATAAACATAAGTAAATGAGATGTTGTAAATACGTAAAAACAATAGTATATCATAATCCTTAACATTTTACATTATATCAATACCTTATCTAATCATTTTATATAATATTGACATCTTATGATAACGTGTTATGTATGTGTTAACATTTTATTATTCCGGAGGAAGGGCACGTGAATTTCATTCTTGACCAAAATTGCGCCGCTTAAATTTTGCTACTTGCGGAACTCTGTTTAGACGGCCCTCTTTTCCTCCGAAATGTGTGATGTTAGCACATACATATTTCGCGCACTGATTCTATATTGTACACATAGGTATATAGGCACCGCACTTTCACCATTCACTTATTCTGTCGTGCACAGTAAACAAAGAGATAGTTGTTTTAAATCTTAATTTCTATCACTAGCATTTTCCTGGGCTTAAGCTTGCGGGTTATTATAGCCAATGCAGACAAGCTGTGCCCGGCATGCTACGCCGGGCACATGCTAAGCGGCCTTATATAATGCTGTTATATAATGTTAATATCTATTGGTAGTAGCAATGTAAGAAAATAATAGACATGCTATTTCAAATCCCCACAAATATGCAGTATATACGGCCTAAACATATAGAAAAATACTTCCGAAGGAACATCATCAGACACTACGTAACGCTATGTTGATGTCTATAGTATCGTTTATCAAACTTTAAAACCAATGCACGTCACTATTTTTAATGGAAAAAAAAGGAGGCAGAGCATACAGTCCATCCGGTGAAAACTGTCGCTCGTGAACATCCGCGATACAAGCCAACATCAGTACAGAATGACAATCGTTGTCACGCCCCCGGATGCGCTGCCTACCTTTGAAGATATATTTCAATGGCTGAATTTGGAAAAATGGTTACTAGGCATATCTAACTCACTATCGAAACACGTACGTATATTGGGGAAATAAGATAAAGTGGGAAAAGCAGTACATTTCAAGGCAGTCTTCTGTGAGAGAGGGGAAACGTCGCCAGTTGAGAGCGCCCAGTAATTAATAATTAAGTAGTAATTAATGTTCAAAGAAATACCAAGATATTAAAATATGTACCATTATTTAAGAAACGACATTACTTCTAGTTCTAGTTACCCAGATATTCAAATAAGCGAAATAAAAAAATATATACTGATTTATCTTATAAAACAGATATTGGAGCATGTTGCTATTTAAACAGAATTTAGGAAATGAAATTTTAAGTTAGAAAATCTTAAGCAGAGTCATTAAGTCCATACCGACAAAAAAATAGGTCTAAATGGCGGACAATGGGGAAGGCCTATGTCCAGCAGTGGACGTCCAAGGGCTGAGAAGAAGAAGAAGAAGACAAAAAAAGTCCCTTTGCTGAGATAAGGTCTCATTAAACTTATAAGTACACATGTTTATGAAAATGAGGCGCCGACGCGAACGTTGACTATTTGCAATATGAAATGAATGACTGTGCCACATTCGAAATTCAAAAAACTTACGAGTACACCAATTGACATGTGATTTGGAGCCGACTTCCTGTGGGGCCATAACGTGACGAGCTAAGCCACAATCTGTGGCGACTTGAAGTAACGTCATTAATTACTACATCGATTTCTAAGACACATGGTCATTGAGTTTCTGTGTGTACTTCGTACGTTGCAACATTAGCTGAGGCGACAGGGAGTCTTTATGAAAGAATACCAGCGAGTCTTCACTTCAGTGATTTATTAGCAACATACTAAAATAAAATAAACACCGAAACAATAAATATCACTTATGAAACTAACTATTAAGAAGGTTAAGTGTTAAAGGTTACATACATATATAAAACAGGTCAATTATTAAACTATTAACCCTATGAAGGTGTTTTTACATAATTATTTATAGTCGTATACAACTAGTTAGTCATAATCATTCAGTCATTTAGTCATAATCTTGCAGTCGTATGCCATACATGTGTTATATACTCGTACCTTCGAAAGAAAAAATAGACGACAAAATGTTTATTAAATCTTGATTTGACATTTGACGTTATCTCTAGTACACAAAGGGAATATAATAACATAAGAATGCATAATAATAATAAGACAAAGAAACTTATTATTATTTAATGTAGAAGATAATGACTTTAATTTAAATTTTAATAATGGCTACTGCGACCTGGAAATAAAATTGTAACAATAATAAACGAAATAATGCAAGTAAAATGTACGCAAATGGAAATAGAATCACTAATATAATAATGCATACGAGAACATAAATGCAACCCCAAAACTTCCTATTTAAACTAAACACTTATCAAGTTATGCAAATAAGGTTACCAAACTTATCTAATTCCGATGTTTATTTTTCGTTATTACACGATAGAATGACAGCTTTTCACTGTGATAATTTACAAGTTTGATTTGACCTGTGTTTGTATAAAGGTAATCTCCAACTAGACTGCATGCGAAGACTGATCATTCCAAATAATGACACTGCTTAGTGAATTCATTTTACTTTGTGCAGTCTTACCGCGTATTCTGGTGACTGCGCAATATTCAAGTGCAAACATAATCAGAAAGCAGTACATATTTATAATGACACGTTGAGGGAATGTTTATGATATTGGATAATAAAATTAAATCAGAACAGTTTATAAGAACAATTAGTGGATACAGTCTAATTTCGGCTATAGATAAAGCATTTTCGTGGATACGGATATTGTCGAAATTCAACTAATAAAAGTCTGATTCGTTCAGGCGATTGTAAGATGATTAAAGAACTGAATACATTGATTAATTATTATTCAATTATGCAAATTTTACAAATGGTCTTAGTATGATGTCTCACTTCTAGTGAACCTCTATCGAAAATGGCATGCAATTTCTTATCAAAAGAGAGTTGTTTTTTTATGTATTCATTTAATTTCGGCAACTAAGCCGTATGAAGTTATGAAACTATTAATTCATTTAATCAAATATCAAGTAACATTACAATTGTACCTACCATCCATGTTTACCGTGCATTTGTTATACTACTCTTAACGCGAGTTCGACTTAGTGGGCGAATACCTTTACGCGTTTTAGGGCGTCCAGTAGCGGAGGCCTATTAAGACATTATCTTTGAACACCTCGAGGCTTTTAAATGTTACGGTGTATTCAACTTCTTGTTTTTATTGTAAAAGTTTCGACAAGAAGATGGTTCCTTTATTTCTTATGTTACTTGGTCGTTTTTATGACCGTATGACCGTTTATGGTCTTTATCACCGTGATTTAAAAAAAGGCTATACGCAGTCAAAGAAGTTATATTGGCTATAGTAGCCACATATTAGATAGCTTAATTAATACAAAATTGCAATAAAAAGTAAAAAAATATATCCGTACAGGTTTGTTATGTAGGTATCTAAGGTATGCTTTTGAAGCGACACGAATAGGCAGATCAGTTAAAATACATTTTAAAATACTCATTGCACATACTTGTGACTTCTACTGTATAGAGATTTTTTGAAAGGTACAAATCCATGAGATAATACTTCTGCGACTTATACACTGAATGTTGTCTGAGTCTATAAAATGAACATTCGTAACGCAATGCTGTTAATGAACTGCAGGGGTGTCGAAGGTACTGTTCATATTCCTATTTTACTAACTTTTCCTATTAGAAGTTTGCGTTTGTAGCATCGAGTAGCAATTTACAGATTTTACCCCTGCAAGGACTCTTTACAACGCTAGTTTGTACAGGGCCGTTTGCTAACAAGAACTAACTAAACTTGTTATAAATGCGCTTAGGGAGAGAATGTTAATAGCAATCATGTAATTCCAAGTTATATTTATGTGTAGTTTATATGTAAAATACGCTTATTTTAAAATTTTATTTGAAAGCTAATAATTCAAACAACTTTAATAGCTATACACTTATTTATTTTAATATTTAGTTTTATTTATATTGACTCTGCGAGTCATTAGGCTGGCATAATCAGTTTTTGTGACTAAGGCGTTAAAATATTCTATAATTATACTAATTGTATTCAACGGGCAAAGAAAGAGCCGCCGCAGTTATGCTTTAGTATTAGAAGCTAAAGTTTCTAATTACATTTTCTTTGTTAATTCGTAACAACTATTATAAATTCTAGGTACCTACCGTGTAATATATTATATCCGTGCATGGCGGGAGTAATTTCCCCGCCGGCGGAGACGTGGACGTCCCCCTCGTTACACGGTTAACACACACCGGCCCTCAGCCAACACTTTTACTAGGTATCAGCACGTGCCTGGGCGCTTCTCGCCGACTCGCGATCCCGCGGTATCCCCCCAATGCAACACCCTAAGCCGAGGCCCGTTCCTTCCGCCGGTTTATCGGCGGGGGAGCCCTTAGGCTCGTTGCAACACACATTTTGTTCCTGGCTGAGCGCCTTCTGCGCTCGCCCTAAATCAAACACAACCGGTGACTCTTGAAAGGCCATTAGGGCCACAAGAATTTAGACATTCCGAAAAAAAAAAAAAAGCGGGAGTGATTTAATATGTCGAAAACAACTGTTTTTCAAGGGCACACTTTAGAAGTTTTATGTTTTTGTTTTCGCTTTGAATGTCACTTTAATGTTGAAATCAATTTCTCTGAATTATCAATTGAAAAATTAAAAGTGACGCAAAGTGATATAATGTGCTAGAACTTCTTATTTTATATATTTCGAATTATCAACATATTCCTTCATATTACGAATATATCTTACTTGGGTCTTAGGCAAAGGTAAGGTAAAGTTATTTGTTATGAAAACCTCATTATCCTTGAGATTCGATGAGGTTCACTTACTCACTTCTCTTATATGGAATAGTATAAAGAACTCTGTTGCTGTGATCTTATTTTTTTTTTATTTTTATGCGTGTGGCGAAATATTTGATAGTTTCGTTTGAGTCGCGATAAGAAAACACGTACTTGTATTTTGAAGTATGAAAAACTAAATAATCAAACAACAGCGGTAAATATAACGGTAGCTGTGTAAAGAGCACATCCACACATGCGTTGGCCAGGAATCGAAACGAGATCAACTGCTTAGAAGGCAACTAAAAAATTTACATTATTATTATGGGTTACAATAGTTTTTAACAATAATAATATAAAATAAAATGTTTAATGAGCTGTTTTTATATTCTATGTAATTAGCTCATCTATCTGAAATCATAACTTGTCAGTTTCGTCATTAACACATTTTCCATCACAAAACAAATAGAATTTAGCAAAAGAAAGGTAAGACTGATAAACAGCGTCAAATAAAAAAATAGGTTATTACTAAAAACAGCTAGACAAATAATTTTGATATTTGAATTCAATGCCAAAGTCGGATTATTTATTCCATTCAGAGATATGACATATAGAACTGTCAAACAGATTGAAATTTGTACCGAGATGACACTTTATTAAGACTTATTAGATGACGGAGATGATAACATTCACATGCATAAATATGTTAATATTAATATGAAAAGTTTTAAGACCGTTCACACAATTAGGTTTTCGTGACGATGTCGCGACGTCATTGTTTCTTAGCGCTGCATTCAACTCGAGGTCAGTTATATTGCATGAATTGCCTGTGCTTTATCATATTAAACAAGAAATAGTACCGGTCCTCGCGGTACAATCGCTCACGCGGTATCAGCGATTACTGGCGCGTTCAATACGCCTGTGTGTACAGCACCTTAAATATTATTTTCTGATACGTGCTTCTTCGGAATATTTTTGCAAAAGATGTTGTTTCCTGTTCCCAAAATCATTGTTGGGAATTTTGTGAAATCACCATCTTAATTTTTATGTTAAGTGATTTAACCGTTATATTTATATCTAATACATAGTTTTTTTATAGAATATGACAGACTAGAGGGCAGGCTACATGAGTGGCCATCACCGCCCATGGACACCTGCAACACCAGAGGGATTGCGGGCATGCTGCTGACCTTGCAGAATCCTATTCGTCGTTTGACACGGGATTCTCCAAATCGCTTTGTTAAAGTGTCTAATTGCTTCATTATAATGAATATCTAGTCTTATAATGAATTATAATCTTATAATCTTATAATGAATTGCTTCATTATAATCTAGGTTACGGGGAAAATTTATAAATTTTCCCCGTAACCTAGATTTACCCAAATCTACCCAAAATTTGCCCAATGGGTCACTAAACTATCATACATCCTGCCCATTATTTTCGATACCACTGAATCGATATTGACAAAACGTTAGGTACGTACTCTATAATCTTTAGAGATAAACGCACTATCCAACATTGAAAACCAAAACAAAATTATTCGTTTGATCCTGAGATTAGCACGATCAAACATGCAGACAGTCAGACATTGTTCTTATACATTTATGTAAAAAATATCTAATCTGTTTTATGTAAGCCGTTATCTATTAAACAAAAATATTAACAAGATATTTTCTTTTATCAAGATATTTTATTTTATCAACGAATCCATCTCTAAGGAGTCTCACTCTCCAGTTACCATAAAAAATGTTCATGTGCGAAATGCTCACATTCGTAACATGACATTGATGTGCGAAGAGATCATAATCGCGGACAGGTGGGATGCTTGCCTGTTAACCGCATTAAAATTAATAATGATGAGATGTGTACACCATGTATCTTGTACAATCAGCGCCAAAAATGCATAGCATGCTATTTTTCCATCACCATACTTCAATTAATATCGGTATAGAGTTATAGAATTTAGTTAAGAATCTAGTATTCAGTTGGTTAGAACTCCTTGGAAAAGACGGCACAAGTGCATTTTGATGACAATCGAGAATAAATGCAATACATTTTGATACAATTTTCATTAATTTAAAATCAACTTTGTAACTTGGAATTTTGGATAAAAAGAATAGCCATTGTTTATTTTTAATTTTGGAATAAAATGTTTTCGTTAAAAATATTAGAAGTACATCCCATCCTATCCGTCCCCATTTTCCCAACTCTTTCTTCCAATCCATTCCTTAATTTGCAAAGGTAGGCAGCGCATCCGGGGGCGTGTCAACGTTTGTCATTCTCGACTGATTCTCGCGGCATGTATCGCGGATATCAATGGACGACAGTATCCGCTTACCATCAGGTGGACTGTATGCTCATCTGCCGCCTAATATAATATAAAAAACATACTTATACTAGTAGTAGCTATTGCCACGGAGTAGGTATGAAATGAAAAAATCTCAGTTTTCCGGCTGATGCTAATGTTGCAACCTTAGTTACTCTTCAGCTTCAGTATTTTTAGGTTGCTTTTGCCGATCAATTTGCTTGGGGAAAATATTCACAAAGTTTTGTTATTGTTTACTTTATTCATAAGTGAGATAAAGTCTGGGTTTCATAAAAACAAAATGTGAAATTGGAAATGTTTTTCTTCCGTTGTTTTTCTCAGCGACACCAATCTCAATTCCTTTACGGTCACGCATTATTTGAATCTTATTACTTACAATTTTTTATTTAACTTTTAATGTTGGCGATGGTACACAAAATAAGTAGTAAGTTACCTTTCGGTCATCATCAGATAACAAGTTGTTTGTTATAAATGAGAGCGATCGAACGGAATTTAAGAGGCGCATTCAAAAAACTGACGCATTACAGTTATTATATGGTGATAAAAATCTACACGGTAGGTTCTGGCCCACACACATACTGAATGTTACGAGTAAAAAGAAAAATATTTAAACATTAAGTATATTATTATTGATCGGTTTATTGCATGAGTAAATGAAAATTCATTATTTGTTTTTATTTAACTATTAGTTAGTTGGTAATGCAAGTGTTGGCTTGCATGGCTGTAGAATTGCATCACTTTTTCCCGTGGATCTGGTAAAAAGTGTCTGAGGGATAACAAAGCCGCTAGCCCTGAAGAACTACACCATCCTTAAATTAGTGACCATGTCCACCTGTATGGCAAGAGCGCCGTTTTAAGGTCGTACATCTCTCATGCAGGAGAGAATGTGCATGAGAGTAGTATGATTACAGTTACGATTAGTTTTGGTGGATTACGATGTAATTACATACACTTAATTACGATTAACATTATACAGAATGTAATCGGATCTTCCCCGAAGCCTGAAACAATGGATTCCATTCATGAACCTGACTTAATTGACGTGGACATTTAAGTATGAATAGTTTTTTGCAAAAATATCCATTTTTTTATTTTTACCACGTTTTTCATATACCTAAACCTATTTTTGCAAAAAATATGTAATATCATATATCAGTTAACTCAGAATTATAAGTAGAATTCATTATTTAATACCTCGGGAAGGGTTCGGTTTTGCCCTGTATTTTTTGTTAAAATATTTTGAGTTCACGTTTTTGTAGTTTTTTTTTGTACGAATCCTATATAACGGTTCAGACGTTCTTTATTTACGCGTTATTAGATACAGTTTTTAGAAAGTCTTACCCATTTTTGTTTTACATGAAAAATGATAGCTAATAAATATTTTCGAGAATAACGAAGTTTCATGATTCCAAAATACACACATTACGCAAATATTGCCTCGTTATTGATATCTTTTAGTAACGGAAAAGGGATACCCGATAGGCTCGGGGGAGTTCATTGAACTCATTATTCGTAGATCCCGACAGACTGTTATTGCCGATATAGTAGGTACGAGTAAATAAGTAGATGTATATTTGGGTGAAGTTGCTGTAACGTAACGCCCACTAAATAAATTATATTGAGGTCGCGGCACGCCCTGTTAGTGATAGACTTCGCTTCTCAGTTTATTAGAGGTCTCCGATGAGAAAATTAAAAATTAAACCACAACATTTCGTGTGAAAGGTTTTGTTTATTCTCATCGAAGAATAAAATCTACACGACAAAGTCTAATGAAGAAATACATTTCATTTAGACGGAAGTTAGGCCAAGCTATAACAATTATTTACTTAGCGGACAGTCCAAACAGGTGGTAAGTGTATCGCGGATGGTCATGGGCAACAGTATACGGTTGCCCATGACCATCTGTGATACATGCCAACATAAGTCCAAATTGACGTTTGCACGTTTGCAATTTATGTTGTTTTGTTTAATAAATAATTATGAATTAAACAACACAGGATGTAGGTACAAACATGGGACTTAATAATATTGTGCGCCGGATGAGAGTAAACTGAAAGTTCTACCTTAGTAGCACCGAGATCTGTTTCAACTGTAATTGTAGCATCTATACAATAAATTATTCTGAATCTGAAAATAAAAAATCTACACGACAAAAGTCTAATGAAGAAATAAATTTCATTTCAGAAAAAAGAATTCCATTTATGCAAAAACTGTGCGTTGGCCGGGAATCGAACCCGGATTAACTACTTGGAAGGCAACTATGCTGACCATTAGACCACCAACGACGGTCGTGATAAAAAATATAAAATTTATTAATTCCATCTTAAATTACAGTAATTTAACTGAAACATTTTATTATTTAATATAAATGTTAACAATACCTTCATCAAATATAGCAAATAACTCTAATCAATCGCCTATTATATTATTTAGGTTTTACACAATGTTTACATACATATATATCATACATCCTACATACATTACATAAATAGTTATGTTTATACAATTGTTTCACACGTTTGACTTTTGGTTATTACATTCTACTTATCGCATTAATATATTGCTCGAATTTTAGGAAAAATCAGAAAGAAAAGGATAAAATGTGTTCCCTTATTTTATCCTTTTCTTTATGGACGAAGGCGGCGACGTCGATATCAACAACAACCTAGTGATATCTATTTACTCTCGATTGAAATGCGTGAGTAAGTAAATAAGTAGTTCAAATTCCGGCCCGTACCACTGAGTCTTTTTTTAAATTATAGCTCTGTGGCGAAGGATTAAATAAATTTATGTAATATTCATCGCGGTACTGGGAAGCGCAGTGTGGAGCACCCTCGGGCCAGGTGGACCGACGACTTGAAGAAGTTCGCTGGTGGTGGTTGAATGAGAAGGTGATGGTTGAATACACATGGCCTATACACAGCAGTGGAGAGACGTAGAATTATAACTATTATATTATTATCTGCATAAAGGTAATAATATATGCAGATACCTAAATACTAATACTAAATACTTAATGGATACCTAAATAATATATTCTATTAGTATTTAAAAAAAACAGTCTTTTACAGATAAGTGCACTTTTCTAATCCAAATTATAAATTACGTACTTAATGATTATTACTTTCACAACCATATTATTACTTCTGTGAATTAACACGACTTTAGTGACATAAATACGTATAAAACGAAGGTAAATGTAAAATGTAAGGTTTATCCTCTGATTTGCATGAAACACTGCGGCTTACAATAATGTTAATTACCTCTTAAGTGCCTGGCGCTGACAGCCAGCAGTATTTGCATGTGAAGATAAGACAACACGTCCTATATAACGGAACGTAAGTATCTACTAAAATTTTGACAGAAATAGGTATATGCCTGAAACGAACGTAATGTTTCAAGCATAGAAGTGGTACTAGCACCTCTATGTGAATTCTTATCTAAAGAAATTGAATTTTGAATCGAGGGTTAACAATAAATACAAAGGAAAATCGAAGTAGGTACAAAAGATCAATTCAAAAATCTATGTTTTATTCCTTATTTATTTATTTTTCTGTTATTTATTATCTTTTCTTATTTCATTCTTTAAAATTTAATAAAAAATAGGATATAAAAAAATATATTCAATATTTCGACTACGCATTGAGAATATGGATAGCATATTTCAGGAAATTAAAGCATTCAATCAATTCAAATGAATTGAATTCAGTTTCACAATATAAAATGATATCTTCGGGCAAACTGACAAATTTATCTATTCCGGTTAATATTGTTTTCTTGCACTCGATTCGCTAGTTACGGGTTCTCGACTATAAGATCGATTCTCTTAATCGATTCAGTGTTTCAGATCGATTCAGATGACACGTGAAAAATCGGTTCAAATAATCAATTCTTCGATTTATCGATCTCAAATCGCCCGCCCACCCTATTTCCGATCTTTTCAATGACGACTTTCAAAGGACCCAAATAGACGGCATCTACAATGTATTTTCTAAGTAGTTAAAACGCGGGAGCGTGATAAAAAGACAAAATAAAGTATGGACAATTCGTTTGATGGTCGATATGAGAGTAACTTATGATAATTTTTTATTACTATATGCCCAAGGGCCTCATCTAATAGATATGCAAGCTAAACGATTTAGGACACAGCTTCATTTATGCTTACATGCGCTCTGACCGCATAACTTTATTCCTAATTGCCTATCGTGGATAAATAAAAATACACATGTGACGACACTTTTCATCGGTCAACGGAATAGGTTATTCTTATAGTTAATTCCATTGTTTATGAAATAGACTGGCCCATCTGATAGTATCGCCACAGATAAAATAATGCCAGTTACCGACGACCACGTCATATACCCATATCACAGAGGGCTTTGAGCATGGCGGAAATTTTGGTATCTAAGTATAATATATGTATGTATGCTAAAACTACGTCTGTGCCACAGTAGAAATAGAATATCTATTCGTATCTCCTGGTGGCTTCTTATAATGCCTTTTAGGGTATATAGCACAATATAATTTTATACGAAAAAGATGTCTATGTTGGTTATGAATTTATGTCTCATATCATAATAGATGGATGATATATAATCATCATCGATTATTATCGTTTTGCCCTGAGGTTAGTTCGAACCTGACCTCTGGCTTGCTTGCGTTCATTTGACCTTAGGAAGATGAGCTCCGAAAGATGAATATTGGGTATTTACTGAAAGTTTGATATATTATATTTATACAAAAAAAAAACTAAAAATCTCCTTATCTAAAATTTCTGAAAAAAAATAATACCTAAATACCGCGATGACTGTAGACAGTCAAAATGATAAGTTTTAGAACGTTTTAGAAAAATACAGTTTAGAACAAAAGTTGTAGAATTTAATGAGCATTAACCAATGATATTAAATCGTTTGTATATTTCCTGTTGTTTGTGTTCGTTCTTATTTATGTACACTATTGTTTTAGAATGTTGGCCTATGTGTAATATAAGCAAAAAAAAAAAAAATTGTATTGTAATTTAGTTAGTAAATGTTTTATATGTGATTAGTAGATAAATAAGCCTCATAAAATAAATAAATAAATAAATAAATATTAGCACTGGATTTTTAGGTGTTTTTTTAAAGTTTAGATGAGTTTTTATAGGTGAGTTTTAAATTACTAAATCGATTTGACTCATTTACAAATTTCAGTGAGATAGGTTCAGACCACCTTGGAATCTACCTATCTTTATTGGTACTTTACGTAGGTACCTACATGATCGAATGACGATCCCATGTAGTTTATAAAAATCTATCGTTTCAGAGACATTAAGACGTAAATTGAATACATCACAAATTGAAGATAATTAAAAGATTCATGCAAGTGCCCTTTTCTTCCGATATTGTCCGACTGTTACCACTAAACTCGTTTAATATAAGCCTTTACATTATACAGCGGTTAATAAAGTCCGATGTGCATCATTACTATATCGTAAATACAATTTAATTTATAAAAATAGTTTCTTGCGTAGAGAGACATATCGAGTCTTAATATTTACGTTGACACAGAGTGCAGTCATAAAAGGACAATAGAAAAAAATGTAACAATTGGTGTCATGCGTTATTTATGATCTACCGTAGTCGTTATAAGCAATTACAAGTGCTAAAGCGATGGGGTAATTATTCGCACACTAAAATTTTAACAAATAAAAGACAATAGATAACAATATAAAAGTGGTTAACAATATATGACTGTTCGCCACGCTTTTCACGTTAATTGATTTAACATTAAATGATCTATGAAATAAAAGCTTTCATTTGAGGTATCGCAAAATTGTCGGTAGGTACATGTTGATTTATTTAGGATACTTTTACCCAATATCCTTTGTGTTTCAGAATAATCTAATACTGTCTTTGATATGTCTACTCTACTTATAGATAAACCAATTATATCCTATCGATTATAAGTGAACTGTAAAAAAAAATGATTTTCATCATTGTGAAAACCTAATGATTAATTTTGTAATTCTGCTGACTAATTCGGACAGTATTTCGACTGAGAATAGATTTGTACCTTAGTGGTGTAATGTGATCATCGAAATGTTATGCAAGCCGCTCTAATGAACCTCAACCTTTACATGCCATGTGTCGCGTGACAATTTAAAATTGAAAACTTTTTACCGTCAGATAATGCCGACTGAGTACTCCGAAAACCTCATAACAAGTCTTAATTTATTTCTGGTTTTAATGAGAATATGCCCTTAAAAGCTAATTATTATTACTACTCGGAACAGTTTATCACCGAAGTTGGAGAAAAATGAATATAATTTTACAGAAAGGTACGTATATATTTACATTAATTTAATTTTAGCTTTCGTGTGACTGAAAAATTATAACTCACATATATTTCACTCTATATTATTTCAGAAATTATTGATGGATAAATGAGACCAATGATCATTTGTGTACCATTTCATACCATCACAAGATCTTAAATGATCTTGTACCTACCCTTTACAATCACGATTTGCTAATGCGCTTAAAATACTCACACTGTCTATATATGTATGCACTATTTAATATATCATGTTATTATTTGCATATTTTTTTATTTCTTTTATGTTAAAAAAGGGTTGCTTGGGACATAACCTCTCTGATTTAACCTCTCTGACAATTTACCTTTTATTGTTTTTTTTTGTTTCATCTGTGGCTGCAAAACCACGGGGGAATAAGAGTTTTTTTGTATTTAAAGATCAGAAGTAGCGTCATTGCGAACTAAAAGAATATTGAGACCGTATTGACGGAAACATGGTCTTCTATCAATCATTCTTTTTTGAAGGAAACTACTGAAATGATATGTACGTAACAAAATTACTATAGCGATAACAGGTTTTACAACACTATACTTGACAGAGATTTGAATCTTATAGACAAAAAGGCCAGAGGAAGTTCATGTAGATAATATGCCTTCGGTTAGATAATTTTCATTGTCGCAAGTTGATGACATGTTGAGATACGTGGGTGAGCCCCCAATACTTTGTTAGATAAAGTCGACACGTCTTAGACAATGGGCTTGGACACGCCATTCCAGTGTCACTCATTTGTGTACACGGTTCATAAAAAAAACGTTGCTTTACTGTTTGGTCAGGTTATGTAAAATCTATGCTAATTACAACTGTTACCTGATATTCTTTCGGTAGGTACCTACATGTCTAGTATATTATAATATAACTAATAAGACTAGTTGATCAACAGCATCTCATTGCTAGTGATGGGCGATTACGATAGGTTCTTATCAATTGTTTGATCCTTTCGAATTAAAAATCTAGGTAGAATACACAGTCGATGATCTCTCATAGTTTACTAGATAAAAGTGAATGTTTCTTTGTTTGTCCCGTATACGTTTCTATACCATTCATCCGATTGCGATGAAACTTTGGTAAGTTGTTGTGCGCACGCTCGCGAAGGTTTCTATATTATCGCATTAAATTGAAGACCACGCGAACGAAGTCGCGGGCAACAGCTAGTATATAATAAAGCTATTGAGGTACAATATTTTGTGTGACGACTGATGATCTTTAAATAGTTTGATCCCAAACTAGAAAATGTTAGTATTAAAAGTTACTTACTAACAAATTATTCAGTGCAATTCTCGAAATAATTAATTTAATTATTTGATCTTCTCGATAGACAATCAAAAAAAAGTCCATAAGGAAATATATTCCTTTTAGCAATATTTTGCAGTCACCCATCACTTCTCATTGAACTTATTTTTAAAAACATAAGTTTATTCGGTTTCGTAAACCG
This sequence comes from Sesia apiformis, assembly GCA_914767545.1. Lineage (NCBI taxonomy): Eukaryota > Metazoa > Arthropoda > Insecta > Lepidoptera > Sesiidae > Sesia > Sesia apiformis. Next base: position 9,906,140 of record OU611958.1, read on the forward strand.
GTAAATTTATACAGACATAAAAAGAGCTCTAAATGGCACCAACTCTCAGCATATTTCAGACGTAGATAGTTATTCAAAAAATGACTACAGAATTCTTTAATATTTGCCCGCAATCTCTCGAGACAAGATTAATATCCGACAAAAGAAAACATTGAAGGAAAAAGCACATCACGTCTAAATGATTTGTAAAACAGCTGAGTTCAACGCAAGCCATGGTACCCGACGGCGCATGACGCAGACGCGACAAAAAGATATCGCCCGTTACAGCGCGTCTCGTGCGAAAGTGGCGGGGCGACAACGAATTATGCTAAAAGAAGCGCATATATCCAAACGGCTCGTTATCTCGCTGACGATACAAAAACGCAAAGAAAATGTATTAAAAAACGCGAGGGAGCGGTCGCGGTCGTCGCCCCACCGCACCGAGGCGCCCGCTTCACTATTTGATAAATAACCGCCCAAATAATAAATCACAACCAAGAAGAGTCGTATATTTTGACCCCAAATTAAAATCCATTCGTGCTCGAGTGACCAAGAGCAGGGGTGTTTGCTTGAGACTCGACAGGAAGCCTAAACGGAAGCTTTTGTCGTTCATTTATTGTTTTTGTTTCCTTGTTTGTGTGGCCAAAGGCGGGACCGAGACGATTTTATGATACTAGCGCGGTGCGGAACTGTATCCGATGTATGAAAATAGCATAAGTATTTGCCGAAAGTAGTGTTATTATAAACTATAGGAATGAATAAAAGAAACCTTTTTAGGTTAATGTAAGGTAATGAAATACGTTACAATTGTTTCTGATGAGACATTACGATGGTAAGTGATAAATGCTGTCTCATTTAGGTATTGTCTACTTATCTTGGTGACATAGCGAATGAATTTTCAGACCCCCAAGAGGGAAAAGGCACCGTTCGTGAATCGTGAACCGTTAGAAACACTTGGTTGCCACTTGGTAGAGTTAGGGTGGGCAGATAGTTCAATCGATTGTGACTTATGATCGAAAGTACACCATCTAAAACACTCGGTTATTCTAGTGGATGTGCAGATGTTACTTCTAACAACAATAAAATTCTTCGTCTAACTTAAATGATACTTGTTTCGAAATTTACACCACCCAGGCAAGATTTTGCATCATTATCTAGTACGGGCACTGAAAGCATTGCGCGTGGAACTATCCTCTGTTTACGTCAGTTATTACTTTATTACAGAAACAGTATCATTTTACCATTATTGCCTTACTGCCCTCTTTTAGGGGGACTTCAAATAAATCATCGATCAACCAAAATACAGAGCTGTGGCATTACGGCCCTAAAAGCAAGCCGGTCAAATGTACCTACTGTCAATTAATTCTGTCATTTGGCGGCAAAAACTACCAAGAATGTTTATTGACACGTTTCATTTTTTACAATAAATGCATAACCTATGTAATAATATATTAATATATAATAATTTTAAAAATATTACATGTAATATTTCGCGGTAAATGTGTTTGCATAATTGATTTTAAGTAAATAAATTAAACAAAGACTCATAAAAGCGTAATTATTACAACTCGTGTAGCGTGACAGTAACATTTTGTTAATGTCACTAACAACACTGATGTACACAATTTTGTCACAAGGAATTATCCATCTATGTATTTTGGTTGATCGATGGAATAAATATACACATAGTAAAAAATAGTTTGGATTTATAGACCCATATAGTACTATAAATATCCTCGGTTAAGTTCGATGAGCCAAATTGGTTCAGGAGTTCCAAATAATGACGGTGAAAACATATCAAAAAATCCCAACAAAAAAAATCATCTATATTTAGGCATATGTATTCTTGGATAGGGTTCGTAAAGCTCTACAAGTTTTTATTAATTTAACAAATCTAAGTAATTTCGTACACTTCAAATTGACATAATTCACAATGACATTCACATTTGGCTATTTCAATAATTAATCATGTAATAATAAATGTATTATATAATTTTGAAATTCTTACTGTGAAGAGACATATAGATATAATTTTTGCATGCTGTTTTAACTGTGGAATGTGCAGCATCTGTTTGTACACAATTCACCTATATTTGTACTCACATTCTGGCAAATAAACGTGGATCTATACTACTCGACTACACCTTCATTGCATACCTACTTATATTACAAACGAAGGGGAAAATTCTCGCGGTGACAATATTTCACCGAGTCCTTGTTTATTAGCCCCTTTCGTCTCCTTATTGTTTCTTGTTTATGTTGCGTGTTTCTCGATTGAGAGTTGAGCTCGATAGCAAGAAAACAAAAGTATGTTCACTCCGACTCTGTCTTTAAGATATTTTCCGTCCAATCATAGGGCTTGTCCTAATTTAGCTTTATAAGAAATCTCTGAAAAAAATGCAAGACAAGTGGTTCATGGGCGAGGAAGAATCTCCAACTACTACTTCTGCATCTTTAAAACTGTCAACTGTGTCCTGCAATGTCATGTTTTTACATTGTTTCACATAAATACATAAATAAATTTATACATAACAAATAAAGCAGTGGGAAAGAAAGATTGATTAGATTCGTTTATTTAATGCCGAACTCCTTCATCATCTTGTACCTATGTAACAGTACACATCCGCAGTAACTGTTGTGTCAGTTGTGCCACTGGATAACACCGGCATAGGATCACCACAATGAGTTTCTTTTGACTAATCTTCTGTTCCGAATATTGTTCAGCTTCACCAGCTGAATCCAACTACTGTAACGTACTTTATGATTGCATCTATAATTCGGATAGTACTCCATTCCGACTCCGAATCCCTTCATTTCTGTGTCCGGTTAAAAGGATAATTAAATTCGAGTCGTACCCATTTACCTAGACAGCCTGAGATCAATCCCTTAATTGTGTTAATTTAATGTAAATTAATCAATATTGTTTACAAACTAACATCACACCATGCTGTTAAACTCGTCGTAATTTGGGTCGGATCCGATTTCACGATCGCTCTCAATCGTCATTACCCCAGTCTCCGAACGACACCCAAAGTCAAAATTTCTCGAAATTAAACGATCAAACCAATGGAGTACATTTTAGACTGTTTGGACCGCATTCCTGCTACGAGAGAACTGTTTTGAAAATGACGTTTTTTTGAACTTATTCATGATGACGCATGTGAAAATATCCAAACAGGAGCAAAGTGCAGATACACAATTGATTTAAAAAAAAATAACAGGGCTTTAATATACCTAACCAAAAACAAAAAAGAACGTCGACGACATTACATTATGACTTTTTAAAATTGGGCTTCATAAAAGAAAGTGGTAGTAAGTTCTCAGTTTAAATTACTATCCATCGCCTAATAACTCAGTAACTAGTTTTAAAACAACGTTACTAGCTTTTATCTACTTTATTCATACGGCTTTCTAATAATCATCGCCACAAAAATTATTGCAAATAGACAGTATTTCTTGTAATTAAAGAGGGAATTTCTTGTTTTTCGGCTCTTAAGGTGTAATAAAACTTACACAAATAATGATTTATGTACGGGTAATAAACTACATTGCCAGTCGTTTATAGATAATTCATTTATTTTTCAAAAATATTCGAAACGAAAATTCGAATGAAGTTTGCAGAAAAGCGAAAATCTCGCGAATAACTGAACGAATTTTAATGCGATTTGAAAACCGCACGAAGTACGAAGAGGAATAAAATACCAACATTCAATTGAACATCATTGTTGAACAGATCAATTGTTATCATTTGATTTAAAAAGTAGCATTATAAGAGTTTGTCATTTAATTTAAATTCTAAAGAGAGAAATAGATAATCTTGTATAAGGGTGTCCTTATAATTACGTCATTAAAAATTTATAAAAAGTCACAACGCATATAAAATAGAATGTTGTTGGGTAGGCCTTTATACAACAATACTAGAACAAGACTTTCTAATGTAATTTTTGTTATGTGTCTCAGTCATCGATATGGGAATAGACTAGGTGACACACCATACGTTCTTATCAAAGAATCCTGTTTGAGAACTTCTAGGGGTGTGAAGCAGATGAGAAGAGGTTCATTAAAAAGCCAAATTTGAAACGTAAGTACTATGTTATAAGAATGTTCAATGTTCAAAACACATGTGAATTAAAGAATTCGAGAGCTACTGAACATAAAACTCTATTAGACTATAACGTGCCTGCGTTAGAGTGCTTATATAACATATCGAGTATGTATTCTCAAAACGATGGCCTCGGTAAAGCGGTATGAGCTCCATCTCGCTCTAACATAATTTTTAAACAATTTATATAAAAATGCAACAAATAATCAGCTTAGATCAGCTTAGACCGATTTGGAATTAACCCTACTATGCAAAACGTCTGAGGTTTGACTCACGGTTGGACACACATTTATTTACAGACAACTGTTTTACTTTGGGTCTGGGTGGTTTGGTGGTATCTCTGGACTTAAAAACTACATAGGAAATCCTCTGTGGGCGTTATTTATTCATTGTATTATTGCTGTGTATTTATCATGTAATGTTTACCGTGCATGTATCCTACGTATATATATCAAGTTGGCTTCCTATTAAATAAAATGATAATTTAATGATATGATAATTTAAAATGATAATTAAGAGACAATAACCATTTTTATTGCAGTAAGAGTTATTTTTAAGAGGCAGTGAACATTGTCACTGTTAGATAATCGACTGGGAATTCGCTGTGATTATGGTTCGCAAGGTGAGTGCGTATGAATGACCCTTGTGAGTGTAAGTGGAAGCTTGTGTCTTATTGTGCGAAGTTATTAATTAACCTTAGGCTCGTTAACACAAGGAGAGTTTCTTGAACGGTTCGGCCGAGAATATTGTATACGATAGTAGTATGTGACCAATAGTAGTATGTGTAGTATGTGTTCACATGATGATAAAACTCGTTGATAACAAGGATAACAGTGATCGGATGATAATAATAGTTGTTTATACTAGCTTTTGACCGATGTTCGAGAAACACGCGTTCGAGAAAGTCTTTTTGTGTAAATGAGCCAATTACCTACATCAACTGTTAGATAATAAGTTTGAAATATTTTAAGAAAATTATCGGTGTCCCAAATGTACTTTACATAAACTGCACCAATCAGCAGTCTACGACTTTGTGAATAATTATAGATTAGAAATTTTCTCGTGTTTACTAGAAAGCTCGTACCCTGACATTCTGATACATTACGGGATAGGCTTAAAAATATTATGGTCATTGACCTTTCTATCATTATTTCGTAGTAAAGTTCTAGTTCTTATTTAGATAGTCTAGCATTGCTATCTAATAACTGTGAGTAATAGCGTTAGTTGTGTCTTAGTTGTGATGAATGTTCCTGATGATAACCAAGTTGGTCAATAATATTACATTACAACGACGGGAGGATAATGTAATAAACAACCTTAGAAAATATAGCTCGACAAATATGTATTGTTATCTCTTCTATTTTATTTATAGCTATGTAAAAAATACATCGTAATGGAGAAAACATAACTGGGTACATCTAAATATTTGATATTTAGGTGTTCCCAGTAGCGGAGAGAGAGGATAATCATACCATAGTATAATATGTTATATAACTATGTAATTATTTATCTAAAAAGAGTCAAATTAGCATTGGTGACGTCACTGTTCGAGATAATATGGTATTATCTGGGATAGTGACACGTTTGAGATAACAGATAAAATATCAATTATAAGAACATCTATGGCATGTGTATTATCCATCAATTCACCCAGGACGAATGTGATATTATAAATGGGATTTTACACATGATGTTAATATCAGTTTCATTCAAATAGGTATATATGAGACTTAACAATCAGCCTTTAACGCCTCACTATCGCTGGGGGGTTTCGGTACATAATTCAACACACTGACCCAGTGCACATTGGGGGAAATCTTATGTTCCGGATGTTTTTTTATTCTAGAGCACGCGGATTTCCTTATGATGTTTTGCTTTACGGTCAACCTAGTCATCAGTTAAAAATCCGTGACTTCTGGCGCCATCTACCACGTACTTCTTACAACATATCTCAAACTAGAAAACATTCTTTGAAAGTATATCACACCGACTTCGTGGCAAACGTTAGCATATAACGTAGTTATACTCTTTTACAATAGATGGCGGTATAATCAGTTTTGGACGAATGATTTTATTCTATTCTTCTTTTTCAGGATCGTCCTTATCATAGTATAGTATCATTATTGTATTCTACTGCTTTTCAAAGCTCGCGAAAATAAATTCAATACGAGTATTTCCTTTCCATTAAATCGTTTAATCTGTGTAGTCCACCAATGCGTTGACAATGCCAATGTACAGTACAATAAATAGGTAGATTATATTTTCTGTAGATATTATTATATTTGTCTATAATTTGTATATGTTTCGAGGTAGGACTATTATTTCTTTTAGGTATTGGATTTCGAAGAGTAAACGAGTTAGGCAAAAGTGTGTAAGGGAGGGCCACTGGGTACGAAAACTTTTTTATAAAGCAAACTCCTGTTACCTTGTTGCGTGTCTCTATATTACGTTACGATTTTCGTGTCCAAAACAAGTTACATATAAGTTACGAGAGATGTTTTCTTTTTTCCTTTTGTTAGGATGACATAGAATCTTTCTTCTTAGTTCGGTCACAGATAACATGGTGGTTCCTATTTAGAGTGTTAAATTAGTTAAACGATAATAATTCTGTGCTTTTCAATAATAACGTCCCACTACCCTTCGTTCGCATAATACGCATTCGCAAAATAGTACATTCTCAGTATAGCATATTCTCAAAATATACTAAAATATACTGTTAGATTGAATAGCGTATACTAGAGGGCACAGGCCACCACCCAGTAAATCGCTAAGAGATTTCGGGTCATAATCCACCATACGCTTGATGTTTGATGACTAATGATGACTGAACAAAAAATGATGGCTGGGAAGTTTTAATGCATCCTCCATACAGTCCAGACATAGCACCTTCGAATTATCATTTATTTCGCTTTTTACAAAATTCTCTAAGTGGAGTAAAATTACATTCAAAAGAAGCCTGTATAAACCATTAAAACCACCTGTATACCTTAACCATTTAAATCAGTTTTCCACTCAGAAACCCCAAAAAATTTATAGCGATGGGATAAAGTCTCTGTCAGAAAAATGGCGAAAGATAGTTGAATTAAATGGACAATATTCCGTTCAATAAATATATAAGTAATACAAAAAAGGCCTTTATTATTTTCACTATAAAAAGCAGCGAACTTATCCGACTACGTAATATAAGTACCTAATTAATTTTTGCCACCCTTGCATTTATTTGTCTCTTCCATCAATTCTTATTTCCGATATCTCCATGCTCCATAGTCTTTTCTAATTCTCAAGCATGCAGATTTTCTTAAGATGGTTATCTTCACCGCCTAGCTGCGTAGCTGAAGCACCTATCGTTGTAGAATTCGTACAGAATGTTCTACTCAAATATGAATTTTACAATTAAGGATTGAGTAGGTATGGTATACACCAGGTATCGAACGAATTTAATTTGAGAATGGATACTCTTAGACTATCACCGCTTTTGCAGTGTTATTATTTATGAAGTGTAAAAACATAGGATTTTTATGTGCTTCATATATGTATCTAGTCAGTTAATTCAAAACTACGTGCAAACACAGAACTAACCTAGGAAAATATTCCCCTGTATCTCCGATACCACGGGACCTTTAATAAGTTTTCGATCGGCCCGCGGACTATGACATCGACTATGAAAAATATATATGTATTTTTAAGACATCGATAGAAAGGGTCAATCATAAGGATCAATTCTTTCTAAATAACATAGTATCTTAAATTAAAGAAAGACCATAAAAGTTAACATTTTAATTACAAAACAATTCAACGGAACATGTAGGTATCCCTGAAAAATTCAAGAAAACAAATTTAAAATAAACGAAAAGTTAATTTTATAAGAAAACTATACTTATTTCTTACAAATGTTTTTTCATTTACTTATTTTGAATTTATACTTGTTTTCAATTTAATTTATCCCTGTTGATTTTATTATCTTTGCATGATGTATCACCTCACAACAGAGATGCATACATACTAGTATGTATTTACTTACCAATTTATCAGTTTTATCATGCACATAGTAATAAGGAAATCATATTCCTTAAGTGGGTACTTATTAGTAAATAATGAAAGTAGTTATCTATGAAATGATAATGCCGATATTGTTAGAAGTAGGGAAAAGTCTATTTATTTTGCCGAACAAGTTTTTAAATTGAATGTTAAGTTTCGATTCCCGGTTCAGACAGATTTATCAAAAATCTTTGATTGCAGTTTTACTTATTTTTAAAAATAAAATGAAGGCTCCATTAAGTGAAATTTCGTATCTTCAATATTTAAAATAATTTCCCTTCATGTTGCATCGAAATGGAACGCCCTGTATAGAAAGAGATATTGGCACTAGGCAGTCACATGGTATGGTATACGGTTACTTTAAATAATATACCTATCTATGTATAAATATATGATTATAAGGAGATTAACAATTGCGCAATTTTTAAGAGAAGATAACCTACGTAGCAAATTAGGAAGAGGTAAGAGATTATCCTTTCTTGTCTGGAATTCTATTATTATCGTTCTTATTGCATATACTAGTAAGTGTTCACGATATTTATCAAGGCGTATATTCAGGGTATATCCTGACATCTTTCAGGCAATATTAAATTGAATCGGGGCAGATGTGAATACATCATAAGTGAACTATTGTACGACTAAGTAGATACCTCCTATTCTGAGTGAATCTGATGGAGAGTACTCATAATATTTCCATGGATTACGTTACATCGCGTTTTGAAAGATTTGAATTTTCTTGTTTGTTTAGGACGCCGAAAGGATTAATAGCTTATCATGCTTTTGTGTAGATTTCATCAGCCGATGTGCTTATGATAGCGGAGATGACAAAAATATTTCTGTCGAGGTGTTTTTTTAATTCGATAATGCCTTTTATGATAATAATGCCTTGTGGAGCCTGATGTTCGTAGAATAAAGTTTTTTTTATAGAAAGAAGGTGTCAGGCGAGCAGGTAGAGCTCCTGGTGGTAAGTGGACATTGTTGCCTATGGACATCCGCTATATACCTATATCAACATCAATCGTTAGAGAACTCCCGGATACGCTGTATACTTTTGTAGATTTAGCAATAATTTGGAAAAAGGGTTGTGAAAATAGGAATTAGGAAGTGTAATGGGATAAGGGGGTTTCCTTATAACATTATTAAATTCAGGACTGTTATTATTATTTAATTGTATTTTCTTTTTCTTTTGTATGGACGAAGGCGGCAGACGGGCATGCAGTCCATCCGCGATACGTGCCAACATTAGTCCAAAATGACAAACGCCCCCAGATACGCTGCCTACCTTTGGAGATATAGGAATGGAATTGGAGACAGGGTTGGGAAAATGGGCAGGGATAGGATGGGAATGGGCTCTGGCACATCTCACTCACTACCGAAACAGGTACGTACATTAGGGAAATAAGGTAAAGTGGGAAATGCAGTACATTTCAAGGTAGTCTTTTGTGAGAGAGTGGTAACGTGGCCAGTCGAGCGCGCCCAGCGGCTGTTGGATTTCAGCGAAATGTTGTTGTTATTATTAAATGTTATTGTTATTATTATTTAAAACATGGTTTTAAACCGTCTCGTTTGTCCCTTGGTAATCCAAAATGAGGGAGAGACGACATAACTCCCGGCGGAAGCACAGTCGGCCAGGGTTCAGGATCCCAGGGAGAGAAACCGGCGAACGATACGCGCGGTATCGAGCAGCACTGCCTTCTGCATGCTCGCTGAAAGCCAGTCGCCACCGAAGCCCAACCGCCTCTGGTCTCGAGGCTGGTGGGGATTAACCTGTTTACGGACGTTTTGTCCGTTTGTTACTGCGATAATTTTAGTCGACATCACGCCCCACGTGTCGGAGATCTCGTGCGCCAGGTCGAAATACTTTTTTCTTTTCTCGGTTTCGGCTTTCACGACGCCTTCGTCATGCGGGACGGTGATGTCCACTAAAAACACCCGATACTTAGATGTCAAAATAATGGTTAGAAAATACTGTTCCTTATTCCACACTGTTTATAAAAAGTCAACACACACTGACAGACCCTCCTCACATCATCATCCTCGACACCTGCAATCCGTCGTTGCTATATTAAACAACAGAGCTCATGACCTCTGTGACCCTGAACATATAAAGGACGAATTATCACATGTTCAGGAGATACTCAAGCGGAATGAGTACAAAGCTAGTGGAAGGCAAACAAGGCGCAATCGGAGGGAGAAAGATCCCGAGGTTAACAGACAGCCAGCATTTAAGCCATATGTGAAAGGAGTGACGGACAAAGTTGGAACAGTATTGAGAACATACTCCATTAGACTGTATATACTCCGTCCTCCAAACTAGCCGAAAATCTACGTACACCCAAAGATGTTATACCTTATCAGACTCCAGGTGTCTATAAGATAGACTGCAGCTGTGGTAGTTTCTATATAGGCCAAACTAAGCGTTAAGTTGCGGAAAGGGTCAAGAAACACATCGCAGCTGTAAGAAACCGCCAAACTAGTAAATCAGCAATAGCCGAGCACATTCTTGACGCTGGAATTAATCACTGGATAGAACTCTGCACTTCCAAAATCCTCTCCACCGAACGTCACTATTATTCCAGGATTGTACGTGAAGCGATTGAAATCAAGAAATATAAAAAATTCAATCGAGAAGATGGATATAAACTGTCGTCGACGTGAAATCTCGTGATTAACAAATTTAAACTGTGCGATTTACCGTCGAATACGTCCGCGGACATTGTTAGTGTAGTGTGTCGCAGCCTTTCTGAATGTGAAGATCAAATGTGGGTAGTTGATGAAACTGCTCGTAGCACCCATTCCATTAATTCCAGCGTTGAGAATGTGTTCGGCTAGTGCTTATTTACTAGGTTGTATGCAAACTAAGTACGCATGCAAACTAGGCATGATAAAACTGCTCGCAGCTCCCATGCTGGACTACCCGCCTCTCAGTCAACTCGTGACCACGGCTAGTGTAACCCTGCTGGTGAAACGTCGAGTAAGAATAAAAGATAAACAAATACCTTTATTATACGCGTTCAGACCCGATTTAGAATATAAAATGTGTACAAAATGCGAAAGTTTAAAGAACTTCTGCATAGTAGATCAAGTGGACTAATCTTCTAATCAGTTGTCAAATACTTAGAAAGCAAAACAAAAACTTTCTTAAAAACCTAAACAATCAAAATATTTCTTGGCAAGTACCTAGAAAAATAATTAAGATAGCCTTTAAATTAATTAATTAGAATAAAGACCCGATTGATAAAAATATTGTACTAATAAATAGTAAATTCAACTTCATTTATTTGTGGGTTGTAGGTTTAAAAAAGCTGTCAAACATATATACATATTTATATACGATCTCTACACGGTCAATATTCAATATCACAAAATTATTAAGTATAAACTTAAAATAAAAGATCGGTCATTTGCTTCAAAATGACATAGTGCAGCTGTCAACGTCCGTTAATTATGTATGAAAAGTATTTGATCGTCGGCTGGTTTTAAATTAATTAATTACCCGTATAGCAAACATTTCATCCGCCAAGTGGGCTCTCAAGCGTAGGTTCATTAATACGTTGCAGAGATATTTTATATGAATCTACACGGAAATGCCATAAAAACAGCATAAGTTTGAATGACTGTAGTGCAATGTTTACGCTTCCTTAGACGACTGTCCAGCCAGTGTAGTATTGAGACTATTTTAAATGTTGAAGATGAGGTGAAAGTGAGGAACTCAACTTCATGTTAAGTAGAATGAGGAGACTGTGGGGTTGTTCATTATTTCTTTTGTTTATTTATAACCTAAGTAGAGTTCACAGTGCACCCATCAATTTGCCTTTTTGGGGCACTTACTACACAGGTATGCTCCGTTTTGTAAATATAAAAATAGACCATAATATTCTAAAAAAGGAAAATTATTTATAAAATGCTATGTGTAACATTGAAACAGGTTCGGGCTCCGCTCGCTGAGATCATTGAACAAATGATTTAGGTCAAAGTAAATCTTAAGAAAGAAGTACTTTGAAATGTTGCACTCAGGTTCTGACTCCTCGATGGTAAAGGAAAAAATTCTGTGGATTAATTAAGCATTTAACCTTATAATGACATATTTGTATTTGAACTACATTTCTTCGATTTGCTGGTTGTTGACGTTTAAAAACCAATTAGCATAACTAAAGTCTAACAGAACTCTGTAACTGTTCTATCTATCACTGTTGGCCGAAATGCCTCTTTATAACATTTGAGATTTTCGCGTTTTTCGTACATATTTATCTGCTTAAACGGGTCTTAACGCGAATGTTTGCCTTTTTTAATTTAATTGAAGTTTCGGTTGGGTTGCACCAACCATGGTCACGAGCGAGCATGGCGGGTTGTCCACGTTTCTCTCTCTCTCTCTCTCTCTACTGGATCTCTCTTTACTGGATAATGTAAAATGTGGAACTATGGCAAATTGCAAACGATACAACACTATTCCGAAGTACACCGGGTCAAGTCTCGCGGTGTTGCGACACTGGAAATGAATTGCCTCATCATGTTGAAGAAAACACTCTGAATGCCGCCAACGACTGATACAAACGCGAACACTTTAAATTTGAGTTTTAAAGCGGGAAATAGAGTACAAGATAGATACTTTTAAAACGTTCCGTTCTTGACAGGTCAAAGGAATATTTTTATAGCAGCTCTTGCTTAACTAATTACTTTTCATTATACCTGTTGACGTTAGATGGTAATGAAAAATGTATACAGTCGATGCAACGGATGCAATTTTTTGTTTAATGATATTTTAGTCCTTTCACTGAAATTCTTTAATAAATTTATTTAGCTTTATGACATCTCAGTACTTTTGGGATTACTAAGTTACATGTTTATTTTTCTTATGAAAAAATGAATAGATAGTAGTGAAACTCTTTCACTTCTTCTTTTACGTATCCGTAGCACGCAATTAAATGTTTGCAACTAAACGTAGCACGGTGTGCAATTAAAACCGACGCACAATGGTTTGAACTACGGTATATTTGTCGTGAAGGGAAACACAAAAGGGTCTATTAAACATTAAAGTTTATTTAGAACAAACCACATAAGACTGACGAAAAGAGAAGATAAAACAAAATAAGCGATTATCTTATCAGTGTCGCATAACTTCATCTAATATCTCTTAAGACTGAAAAAAATATTATTTTCAAGGTTTCAGAGGTAAAGTCTAGGAAAACTTTTTGTAAAGTACATGATTTAGTTGAACGTGAGTGATAACGGAGAGTAGTTTGTTCCTCGCAGCCGGTCTGTAAACTAAACTTCTCATTTGCTTAAGCGAATTAAATTATATTCTGTGAAATTGAGCAGAAAATTTTATTTAAACGAAAGGAGAAAAATGTTTCATACACTTTACGCTGTAATGGAATCGAGAAATATGTTCATGCATATTTTACCTGTGTAGCTTAGAGATTTAGATCTCAAATTTATGAGATTGATTTTATAAATTTCTTCAGTTCGTAGAAACGACACGACGTTTTATTATTGGATAAAGCGTTTCAGAACATTTTTCAACTTTGACAACGATGTACTTTATTTATTTACAGCATTGTTTTCAAAAGAGACTTTGTAAAACTTGCAACACCAAAGGGGCGTTTATAAAAAAATATTTACAAATCTCGGAGTGGCATTGGAGGGGGAGATCATAAGTTCTGTCACTTTAATTCTACATAATGGACGTGTCAAAAGGGTCGCACGGCTTTTCCATCAGGTGTTAAGATGTCTGAAGGTCAGTTCCCTGCTCCGGGGGCTAGTACCACGTGACGAGGGCACTGTAAACAGTATTTATGAGTCGTAAATTCCCTCCGGTCCCCGGGGTTGAGCCGGTTTCGACCCCAGATGTCAAGGTTACACGGCCGAATGATATTGTGAACTTAGGCTGAGAACTCATGGTTTTCTGTTGACATTGGAAATCGAATAGATTATTAGGTGTCGTCTAATATTATTATGGTAAACAGCTTCGGAAGTGCAAACTTCAGTTTCATTCAAGTCGTTCGTCGATCATGAGAATTCATATCAAATTCCTGCGTGATAAAAGGTGAAATCAAATAAAATTAGAACGTTTTGTGTGTAATCCTATAATACCGTGTAGTATGTACTTCTTGCTGGTCTTTGAACTGATATAAACTTTTATTTGTAAAATTATTATTATCTATAATGTTTTTAAGAGTTTTTAATAAGTCAACAAACTATAAGCTATACATTATGTTTATCTATACCTATAGAGATTAAAAGCTGTAAACCTCAAAATAGTTATGGAACTGTTTAAATTTGTTGAGAAAGTTAAGTTAATAGAATTTTAGGTAATGTAATGATTTTATTTTTAATAATATTTTTCTACGAAATTGGTGCTAGGTACCCACTTCATCGTAAGAAGACATATGTCGAAGATATGTATATCGTTATCTTGGACATTCCTAGTCCACAGATGGCTGCGAATGCTCTGCCGATTTTCCGTGTCTGCCGAAATATGTTTGTAACATTGTTTTCAATTTTTTTCCTTTGATTTAGGTTAGGCTGTTATTTGGGTGTGACAGGCGACTCTTGTTAAAATGCAAATGTTATACCATCTATACTGTACACACATTTTCACAAATAAATAAATGGAATTTGAATATAAAGTCCTCCAAAAAACTATGCTTTGCTTTAATATATTCTTAGGTTTTCGCGATTACTATACATAGCAATTAAACAACTTTGAACGGTTTAAATCGCGTATATTTAACATCATTTATATCCCGACAAAAAAACAACGTCACTCAGTTGCTATTGTCTTGATATAAATCATTTGATTTTAGCTAGAGAAATACTGTGGATTTTACAGAACATCAGTGGATTTTACAGAGCTACAGTGAATTTTACAGAACAACTGTGAATTTTACAGAACAACTGTGGATTTTACAGAACAACAGTGGATTTTACAGAATAACAGTGGATTTTACAGAACAACAGTGGATTTTCAACTGCTAGAGAACAGAGTGTGAATAATTGGAATAATTCCTATTTAACTGCTATTTTGATAGATTTATTATCATTTATTATTTATTATCAAAAATTAGTAGGAGTAGAATAGGTACGAAATTTGTCTAACGTACAATTGACTGAATCGTATCCGAACCGTTGTACCTATATAGTTGAATACAAAAAGATATCATTTAGGACAATTTTCATTTTTATGTTAGGTCTTTAGATTTATTACAATTTTTAGGTTCAACAGTTAAATACTCTTTGAACTTGTGAACCTAAAAATTACAATCAGATTGTGTAAGATTAAGATTTTGATTGTGTAAGTACGGTTACTTACACAATCGAAATCTTAAAAGAATATGACACATCTGTGTTTTGTTGATCCAATAATGCTGAAACAAGATCAAAGAAAATGATAAAAAGAAATTCTTACCGCGACTCTTACTTTACTCACTTTTTCTATTCTTTGGGCGTTTTGTAAAGAGATCATTGCAAAAACTTGCGACCTAAGTATAGAAACAATTATTACGTATAAATGCGGCCATTACGAACGGACACTACCTAAATACTCGTCGGTTTTGTTTCGTCCCAGCCGTACCTTTTGAGACGTAATTTATAGGGGTCTTAAGGGATATTCCGTGTATCTTGGACGTTATACGGAACCTCACATTACATTAGCTCGCTTACCTATTGGAAAATTATTCTCCCATTTCCAAACAGCCTGATCCTCTACTAAAGATATAATAAACTTTACTAACTGGTCTTTTATACACTTTTTTAGGAGATTGGGGTAAGAGATGTGTTTTTGAAAAGGAATTAACTACATAAATCTATAGACTTGCAATTTTATTTTATGGGAATATTGGTTTTCCCTTTTGTGAGGTTCTAAGTAGGGGCGGCTAAATATTTCGCCACCGCTTTTAGTATCAAAACATGTCATTGACGTCGAAATTTCTTAAGTGCAGAGAGCCAACGTTGAGCTGAAAATGCTGCAAATATTTGCCATTGACATTTTTGAAGTTAGCACCTAGGTATATGAGAAGCAAGTTACGTAAGTAAATGTTGAAAATTCGTAAGTGGAGTAACCATCTATTTTAGAAAACTTTATAATTATTATTAAGAGCTTGTATTAGTATTTTCCCCTGGGACGCTCTCGGTCAGTAGTGGCTGGATGAGAAGAGCAAAAGACTGAGTATCGGTTCTTGGGAGAGGCTACAGGCAGCTACAGTCTTCAGCAGTGGAGAGACACAGGTTGATGGTATAGTATGATATGGTACGTGAAACTTAAACTAGATACATACTCGTACATATGAGGAACGGTAGAAGTTCGTATAATGTACACAGTATGCTGTATGGCGTGGCGTGGGGTGGCGTGGTGTGGTGTAGTATGCCATATTATCCCCCTGCTGAGTAAAGGCCTCCACCCATTTCCCTAAAACGCTCTTGTTATATATTTTTTCTAATGTAGAAAGAAATAGAAAATTATAAATTGATATAAGACAACATAATTTCTAGTGTGTACCTACTCGTAGACTACTCGTACGAA
Source organism: Sesia apiformis (assembly GCA_914767545.1). NCBI lineage: Eukaryota > Metazoa > Arthropoda > Insecta > Lepidoptera > Sesiidae > Sesia > Sesia apiformis. The sequence continues at coordinate 9,922,780 of OU611958.1, forward strand.
AAGGGGAAGACGAGGTAAATAAATCAGTGGTTAAGGTAGAGAGTTAACCTAAAGAGCTAAAGACTTATACTCGTATTCTAATTATTTTATTATTTATACTTATAATACTACTTTATATATATATATATATATATATATTGTATACAGTGTATATGTATTATATGTAATTATGCATACATTACACCATCTATCTGTGATTAAAATATTTATTTGCTTTCTACCCAAAAGGTTGTCTATCTGGCAGAGATCGCTATTAAGAGCGCCTTTTGTGCGTTTCATGTGTTCCCATGTCTGTTACCGTCTTGTTATGTTTATGTATGCAATAACAAGTTTTATCTATCTAAAGAGCCAAGACTTTTTTTATAGAATAGAGCGCGCGGGGGTGGGGTCACATGATGGTAAGTGGTCACCGCCGCTCAAACCCATGAAAGGAGATATGAACAAAAATAACCCATAAACCCAAAAGGCAATGCGTGTTCACAAAAAGTATTGAAGGATAGATAGAAGATAACATTCACTAACAAATCATCGTTTGGTGATAGATAGATTGGTAAATACACATTCATATCCGCAACGTCATGTTGCCATTACCGATATTAGAGGAGCGAGTTAATCGCTCGTCGATCATTTATCAACGTAGGCCAGTCATCGTCCGCAGATTACCTGCTAATAGATACGACAGATCTCGGGAGAAAATATCGCCACTAATATCCGCCGAAAGAGGCTAATGATTGGTATTAATCGGTTTCGTTTTGGTGTAATGGGACGTAATTGTTTACAGGTGGAAACGAAATTATAACTAACATTAAGTAAGAAAAGGGACCTCACTGTCCGTTTCACTTTTCAAGATACTATTGAAACTGTTTGAGCCGGAAGGGACTGTGTACGGGCTGATTTCTTGTTAGGGAATTGACAACGGAACGCTCACGTATACAACCTCGTGCTGGCCATATAAGCATCGCCAAAGTAAATAAAAACGATACAAAGAAAATCGTCTGTCACGATTCGTGATTCTTCGTCGTCCTGACTTCTATAGGCGTTGGATTCCGGCACTACTATTCAGTGGTTCAGCACCATATACTAATATATACAGCCCGGTGTCTGAGCAATGGGGTGCCACTCCCGAAGTTCTGGTGTCGGCTTCTGGATGCTGGGTAGACGGCGGAATACTCCGAGGACTTCGCTGTTAACGAGGTGAGTGTTCCTTATTCATCCTCTATCAAGAAGTCGCTCCGAGAGAGAGTAGGCTCGCGTTACCGGGTTTTGTAATCCCACAGGGTCCAGGTCTAGGGATTCACACGGCCGCTACAGAAACTACTGAAATTATTTAAGAAATACCTATTTTCAATTATTTATTTTAACAACAATTATAGAAGTTTCTATTTAAACAGAATCTTGGAACAACGAAATTTTAAGTTAAATTTTAATCTTAATCAGTCAATGAGTCCATACTAACTACAAGGTTTCTTTGCTCAGATGGTTGTAGTCACATAGGTATTTTTAACGAAAAACAAGTGAATGAATTCCGTAAATTGTCACCAGCCCTTGTGCTCATGCACATTGTCTTGTGCATGAAGGATATAGGGCCTTAAAATACCACACTGCCAAGCAGATTGGCGAGTCCATTCTTTTAGAGGTGGTATAGTTCCTCGGGGCTTGTGATAGCGGTTTTGTTATCCCTTAGTCGCCATTTACGACACACTCGGGAAGAGAGTGATGACTTCTCGTAAAGTTGCGTAGGTACACATGTACAAAAGGTAAAAGAGATAAGTTTGCATGCATTAGTCTTTGTTCACAGCACAAATAAGACGCTCAACCACATATGCTACGGAAGCAATAAAAGCTATAAGTCAATTTTTGTTAAACTTCAATGAATCAGTTAAGGTGATATGTATCTAGCGTGTGTTGTAAGTACGTAATAAACAAGGCCAGTTGCATGCAAAGTTCTCTATTTTGCCGTCTGTACATGAGTTTATGTAGCTCGGGAGTTATGCTATGTATGTATGTGTTATTTTTAACCGACTACATCATAAAATCCATGTTTTTTTGTAGTAAAAACTCTAATAGATATGCAACATTAATATTTCGCCTATATTCTTTATTTATCTGCAAGTTTTCACAAACGAATAGAGCAGAACAGAACGGAATGGAACAGAACAATAAAATAAAAAAAAAATGAACTTATCTTTTGCATGCAGTAAAAATATACTCAGAGCGACAATTATCATTATAACTCAAATAGTTAATTCTATGAACTGGTGAATTGCCATTGACTATTGTCGGCGTGTCACAAAATACAACTCCATACCAAGAATAAAATACAATGTAAAGAATTTATTCATACAATGTTAGACGGGTAATTTTAAAGGATTGTACATTTCTCTCTTGAATGAGTTATGTACCGTATTCAAATATGTTTAGGTTTATAGCGTTCGTTCGTTCGCGTCCGCTATCTGGACATTGAAAAATTTTCTAACGTGACTTCCGTTTGTAAAGCGTGTGTTAGCATCTACTTATTTGTAGAGTCTACGATTTCCATTGACTTCCATTGATGATCAATGACGATTTCTCAATACCTTTGTTTAAGTTTATATCGGTCCAGTTAGAAAATTAACTGGTTTCCTAATTAATATGCTAATCACTATTCCCATATGATTACTATTTGGTCTCATGTATACACTATCAATTTATATAAATCTCTTCACACTTATCAGCGTTCTATACAGTTTGTCTACACAATTTGTCTACACATTTTCTACACAATCCTATTTGACTCTAAATCAAATCATTGTAAGTAGTGTGTATTTATTATGAGTATATAGAGATTGAATTTGTATTTTGCTACAAAAAATGCGTCGAAATTGAATTGCATTGTTTGTACTTTGCTACGAAAAAGGATGACGAAATTAAATTGTAAATTGATTGATACCTCTATGTAAATAAATTATAACAAATTAAACCCACAGCATTACTTCCAACTTATATGCACAGAAATCTTTAGTGAGCTAAATAACAGGTGATGAAATGTTAACCTAACAAGGTTTATAGATCAGATTAGATGGCCTACATCGTCATTTTATGAAACTTTATAAACAAAATAATTTTATAAAAATTATTTTGTTATGAGTCCTTTGTTTTATTATATGCTAAATCGGCTAATTCATGTTCTTTATTATACAGGCTGTGAACCTCTATGAAACCTTTAGTCATGGATTCCATTCTTGATTCCGAGTTCATTGATATCCAGCCAGTGGTTAATTTCACTTAGTGTTTACATTGTATTATATCATAAAAAATAACCTAAGTGTATTAAAGACCTAAAGTGTTAAATATTAGCTATTTCGTGTAGTTTTGTATAATCAAAATTTGATTTATGTTCCAATCATGACATAAGTGTTACAAATGTCCTCCCTTTTGTTATAATTAGAGTTTCTTCAGCTTCTTTATTTCAGTGACCTTAGTACCTCGTACAATACAGATAAAATGCACGAGGATCAGAAACATTAATTTACCATTGCAATAATTTTGTCGTGTCAATTAGGATTAAAGCAGTATTATTAATTCTCATTCCACTAGTGTATATCGTGGTGCTGTATGTTCATTATAAATCAGTATATGTTCATTAAAAAATCTGTATATTTCAATGGACCTGTATTGTAAGCAGAACCTGTACCCGGAAGATGTAGTTGTTACTTACAAGAAAGTGTAGACATTTTCAATATAATTTTGAACCAAACTAAAAGGTAAATTTGTTTCTGTTTCAGAAAGATTTTGTTCTCGGGATCCTTCAAAATACTTTACTGAACTTACATCTGGAAGAATTGTGAAATCACTACAGCATGGACAGATTTTAAATACCCTTTCTTTGGAATCATTCAAAAAGAAAATCCGAATGTGAAAGAATTCTTAACATAGACTCGTGTTTATTATGGATCTGTGTGCAATCAAACTACTGTTATTTACATCATTTATGAAAACCTAACAATTTCTTTGATATTTTTATATTTCAAATAGGTGTTTAGATAGGTAATAATAGTGCACACGTCGATATTCCTCGAACGTTGGCAGCTGTTAGATGCCATTACCTACTTATCTTGTTCGGTATTCAAAACGAGTTGGCTCAGACCGCGTATTACAACCTCTTTCGATCTCCATACAGGTTCATTACCTTTTTGCATAAACTATAAAAGGTATGCAATCAACATACAATCACTAATTTGCTTTTAAAATCCATTAAACAAGGGCAAGAAAAAACTGGCTGATTCCTCTGTGGAAAAAATGGATTTGTATAATATAAACTTCGTCTTTAGTTAAGAATATTTTTTTAAATATATGTTTTATACTTAAACGTTTTAGGAAATAGAAAATGTTATTATAGAATCTAAACAACGTTACTTCAACAAGCCGGAAATCATATCCGATAAGAACGAAATGAAATTTCCTGACTTGCATGCACATCTATCCATTTTATGAAAAAAAGTTAATCCAAGGTTTATGTACGGCACGGAGTTTTTCATAGGTACGAGTATGTTATTGCAAAAGCAGTATCTTTGAAGAAAATAATAATTTATGTTAACCCACATTATTCATTATCATATTTATCTAACAAGATCTAATGGGGTTTAAATAAATAACAAATTATAAATGTAAATTTAGAAAAAGTAGAATAAGGAAGCAGCAAGCTGAAGCTATATGGTAGTCTGTCTAATATGTACTTGGGTAAATGTTTAAGACATTGAAAAATCTATGTGAACAACACTACGTTGCGATTGAGCGATAAGTTTTGATACTTGAATTTTATTGTTTAGTTTTATTAATTATTTTGTATATTTATTGCTTATAAAACATGTAATTTCTAATCATCATATTATTAAATGTAATACAGGTCTTTCGAATAAGTTTTTAATTGTAATATTTATTGTAATTATTTTATTTATTTCTTATTAAATAAAAATCCAATCGTTAAAACTAATTACCTAATTATAAATAAATAGGTAGGAAAATATATTGTGTATACTCACGAATTCATCATTTAAAATTAATGTAAAAAGAGAAAGTATCATAATTAGTTATTCTATAAATAGACTCATCAGCTCATAGTTTTGGCAACGACTTTGTGGGCCACCAACATCCCTTATATTTTCCTTTTAAAAACTGACGGGTACAATACAATTAGACAGATTATATTAAAAACGGCGTACCTATTTCATTTTAAAAGTAAAAAATCTCTAATAACCAACGATTCTGCTAACCAACGAAAGACCAACGAAGAACCAACGAACACTTAGAAGCAGATAATCGAGCACCCCACCATTTTAAAGAAAATAAATCAAACAAGGGTTGAATAGAACACTAATTTGCTATTAATTTTAAAACACTTCTCTATTATTTCAGTATGAAAAGGCACCTTCCCTAACAAATTGCTAAAGTCAAGATTCTTCGACCTTCATCAAGTCAGAATCAAATTATTAATAAAGGATCGATCCTGAAGAGATATGGAAACAAGGATCGTGAGACTTTTCATTAGCATCTCATCAATCATTATACTGCTGATCATTGTTTCAAACTAGAGCGATGAGTCATGAGCACTATCATTGAAAACTTTTGGATCGCTGCGTTTTATAAATAACACGGCAAATGAGATTGCATATTCTTATAATTTAATGAAATATTGCTACAGAGTGGGTGATAGCCTAGAGGTATCTTATCCGTAATTTCTTTCTACTTAAGAGTGTCTAATTAATTACGTATTTTTAAATTATCACTATCCTAACCAGGGCCGTCTTTACCAGGGGGTGCAAGGGGTGCGGTGCACCCCGGGCGCTCACCTTTTAAAGGTAATGAAAAAATATAACGCTATAGTAAACAATTACACAATAGGATATTTGACTGTCATAGGATACACAATAGGATATTTGACTGTCATAGGATACACAATAGGATATTTGACTGTCATAGGATACACAATAGGATGTTTGACTGTCTTAGGATACACTCCCGCACCCCGGCGCAGAATAGACTTAAGACGGCCCTGATCCTAACCATAGATATTGAGGTATAAATAATGCAAGCTGTGGGTCGCTACGTGCTCAAAGTTGGCGCTAAGCTCCTACTTTTTGCGCTACTCGTTGAGTCTGTTCCGACCCGTGTTGCTAAGCCATTGAAAACACAAATATATCTAAATGGGATATAATCAACTATAAAAATTCGTCAAAAGTGGTTTGTGACAAGGCAGACATTTCGTTGCATTGCATCGGCGAGTGGTTATCGATCATTGAAATTTACCTTCTCGTGACATGCTTGGTTTCTATTCAGTTTCGCGAACTTGCGATGTGTCGTGAAACTTGCGAAAACCCTGTCGTGATTACTCGGGGAGACCTGTGCTCTGTAGTGGGACACTATAAGGATATTGGTTCTAACCATTTACAATTTTTTCTGAAGAAATTTTTCAAGTTATTTATTTAATGTCATGCTTTAAAGATGCGTGCTATTACTGACACATACAACATTGTAACATTAGGCTAATATCGATCAGGTCCACCTATAAAAATGTTGAGGTTCACAACTCCGATTCCCTGATTCCCACGTGCGCCCTCTTGGCCTCCTGGCCCCTAGTTCTACGGCTGGAAATATATGGTAGCATGCCCGGAAAAAACGGACTGATTATACAGGTATTATTACATGTATCGTATTACATGGGGCCCCCTAAAGTCCAGGGCCTGGTACAGGGCCCCGGTACCGATAGTCCCCTTTTATCGCCGGGCCAGGTATCGGTTAAACTTCTATTTTACTCTCTGCTAATGCGTGAAGTTTATGTTTCTTTCCATATCATTGTTTCGATGTAGAATTGTAGAGCAGTTGTAATATTCGCGGAAAATATTAAAAGCTCTTGGAGTGAATTGCAATTTATGACAGTGCTATCTCCCTCGTTCGACATTCAGTAATGCGGTGGAACTGATCGGTATCAGATGTTGAACGAGCTGTTTGGCTCGAGCAGGTATTTATAAAAAAAAAATCTCTTTATGGGGATTCAGATTAACCCTACTACTATTATGGAGTGGCTACAAAGAACAAAATATATTTTTACAAATTATGAATTACCTTCTGTTTGTTATATTAACCGTCGGTACTAGAAATAATATGAAGATTACTTATTAATTATTAGGCAATGTTCTGTTTATACGAATGCAATTTGTTATCGATACTTAAGATACTTTCATCATTAAAATTAGTTTTATGGTTTAAAATTCAATTAGTTAATAAATAACTCTGGTTTATAGAAATACTACTTCTTTCAATAAATACATTTCCAAAAATATTATTTTCAAAAAATGTATGATTTTAAGTTCTTTTTTATATGATCTAAAAGTAATAAGATGCGTGTCACGATATCCTTGAAGATTACGTGAATTGAACGAGTCAATATATTATAAAGGTGAGCTGACACGTGGCGGCTTTATAATAAGTATTATCGACATATTCATACATACATATTATGTGGAATTTAGTAAACATAGGTTCCAAATAATTTGTAAACATTATTATTAATACAATATGTAACGAAATCATACAGCTTTGATTGACAAACAATATTTCACGAACCTTTAATTACTCTCTTTAAAGGCCTAGCCTAGGTACAAAAACCTAGGTTTTTGTACGTCTTCATAGAAGAAATAAAAGTGTTGCCCTGGAGGAGAATCTTCTCTCGCCACTTAGATTAATGCAAAGGGGGAAGATACGATACGTTCTTACATTACGTCAACTGAAAATAGCTTCGAATGCACAACTACATGCACACAAACTTGTTAATTGAAGTCACGTTGTACGACACAGAAAGACAGAGATAGAGCGATGAGCTTGGATAGTAGTAAGAGCGAGACAAGCTAAACGTGTCGCTCGCACATGTTTCGTATAGTTTTATCTCACTCACTCATTAATGGCCGAATGTATACTAATAATTTAAAAAAAAAAACTTCTACTAATTACTACTTTTTGGTGTACTTACGCGTGAAAAGTGATTCTATGTGTTTTTGCTCCTTGAGTGATTTGTGCATGTACACAGGATGGCATTGTTAAATATATTTTCCACTACAAAACTGTGTTCGCCTTGTGAGTGTATCACGTACAAGCCAGTCACTGTTTTGTCCGTGACTAAACGAAGCTGGGTTCATTGGACTCGGTTTTGTGGGACCACCCGCGGTAAGTGTGTAACGTATCTTCCTCCTTTTGATTTGATCTAAGTCCCCCCGCCTCTAATTTTAACAGACATACTTGGACATATTATTAATTTAATCGCGACAATAATGTTTTCATTATTTAATATGAACTAAACGAGTTTCCTGTTATTAGTATCGGAGGAAGGCCATTCCCCGAGGTAGTCTGGGTCACAATAGATATTTCAGGTCCAAAAGGCTCACAAGTTGCTACTTAAGTTGCTAATAATTTAAAGATTAATAATTAATTTAGAGTAGGTTCATCGATTCATAAATACGCGTACATTTTGTTCCAGATTGGATGGCCACACAAATATGTCTTTGAACTGTGAACTTACTGCAAGTGTGAGAAAGTACTTTTAGCTCAGAGTTTGAAAGAATTTAAAGGTTTAAACTTCACGGGAGTTACTTTATAAAGGATGTCGAGAGTGAGCTAGCCCACGACATAGAACGGGATATGTAAGAAATTGTGTAGTCTCTGCGACATCAACATGACAAATGAAGTTCATAGTTTACCTTTTAGTAAGTATTATGATTTTTGCACCGACATAACTACCTACTTATCGACATAACACTATTGAAATATGAACGCTGCAGCTAACGCTTTCCATTCTTATCATACATAATTAAAAACACTTAAATTCATGAAATTATATGACATTTGACCTTTTTTTGTTCCTTTTAGTATTTGTGACCTTGTGGGAACAGGCTCTGGTCAAAAATAAAGAATTGGCCAACTTATAAGAAGACAGTATGGAACTATTAGAAGGATACAACACTTCAGAAAAAACAAAATGAAAAGAGTATTTCAAAGAGTATTTATTCCTTACAAAAGTCTCCCATCAATGAAAGAAGTTTGCTAGTAAGCGTTGAATTTTGCTATTCAGTTAGATATAGTACAGGTAGTGAAATTGCAGTTTTTAGTAGGTAATGAAGACGTAGAAATAACTTCGTCTAAAACTTCGTAACTATTTTAAAATCGTATAGAATTTTCTGTTCAAAAAGAAGAAAATTTATTCAAAACTTTCTCCATGAAGATCTTATTATTGTTCTTATTATTGTAGTGCATGTTTTCTGGCTTAATAAGCTGATATAATCAAAAAATTCTCTGTCTTATTCTGTTTGTCTTGTTTATTCCACTACAATTACCTGGGTGACCAAAGGCAACTCATTAATATCCTTTGATCACCTACGAAGACTACCAAGGTAATTAAAGTCCACTTGATTTGATGTATTTTTTTATACCTATCAATTTGATATTTTGATACCACCTATTTTGATTAATCGGATTAATTATGCGTCGTAACTTCACTCGGTTTAACAAAATAACCAAGTCCATTCCTTATGGTGTAAAAACTCATTCTATATGGTGTTGAACAAGAAAGTGTCAACAGATTGAATTGAATATATTCTCGAATTTCCTCTTCCAAATACCCTCACTTTACAACATTATTGTAGAAGTACATGTCACTGGAATCCATTCATCAAAGTACACTATTCGGAAGTCAAGATTCGGAACGGTCGATGACTCTTAATGGAGAAGTTCTCAAGTTACTAACTTACGTTGTACTTATCATGCTCTAAGTATAATTACGAAATATGATAAATGATCATTGACAATAAGCTAAAAGACGGAATAATTAGTTTTTGTTCATAGTATAATGGTTACAAAGGTTATCAAGAATTAGAAGATTAGCTACAAAATTGTTCGATACGATACTAAATGGTTTTATGGTACCATTGTTTCGCTCGAATTGAGGAAGCGTGGAAACGAAACCCTCGAGCCTACACCAATAATAATGTCTATCTAGTAGCACTATTGTTCAAGGAATAATACAGAATCAAACGCCTCGATCATGAGAGTAGTACGCTCTAGGAACAGGAAAACAGAAAAGCTGCTTAATGTAGACGTTCAGTGAATTATAGATACTCTGCTGTCGGAGAGACATTCCGCAATATGTCGACAACACGAATTGTGATACAAATGGGAGAAAACGTTGAAGGAACGTTCAAGTCGTAGTTGGAATATATTATGCGTCATTCATGAAATATGTGATTATTAAGATTTAATTTTTTTGAAGCATTCGTATCAATTTTAAAATAAATTTTATGTCAACGTTTATTGTCACGACGACGTTATTGAATTATTTGCATTTAGAGATTGTTTGAGGTCAATTTGATGTTTAATATGCGTTTAAAACAGTTAATAAATATCAAATTCAGCCAAACAATACGACAAAAAAAAATTGTGTGGTTTCGTTTATTCTAGTAATTCGCCTTTCCCGCTATTAAATAAACGTAGATATATATTTTGTTATAAATTCCTCCATTTTTCAATAGATTTCAATTGTAACCTCATTTAACCAATGATCGGCTAGAGGCGGCTAGACGCATTTGTGTCCCCGAACGTTGTAAGGTAAAAAAATCGCGTCACGTACTTAATACTTTCTCAGTGGGGTAATGCGTCGGTATTGGCACTCTGATTTATTTGTTACACGTATTTTCGGGTAGATATTACAGCTTGTTTGGGAGTCGGCATGCGTGACTGTTGCTGTATTCGCACCTACGGGCGTTTTAAGATAACATCGCCGCGTTACGCAAAAGAACGCAAAAGTTCTGCATGAAATGACGCATGAAATAACCAATTATAAATCCACTTGCCTGCGTGTGTGAGGGTGTCAAAATGATACATGGAAATTTATTAATCCATATGAATGATAATCAATATTACGCACTTCATTTTTCATGATTTTTCCCTAGTTAATGTGTTAATAGATGTCATTTAAATTTATACGTCAGACATGTACACTACAGCCAAGCTGTACGATTTGACCTACTCAATCAACATATTAATTTGATGCATGTGAGCAGGAGGGTTATCTATAACCCTCCCGCTATAACCTCCCATTTATAAATATTATAAACATAATTTTAAGAGTTTCTTAAATATTCGAAGGCATTTTAAAATAGGATCAGGCAAATATATAGATATGTACTCGCATATATACTCATAGATATGTAATACGTCTATATATGTATATATATAGACGTATTACACTGAGAAACCGAAAATAACAATCTGCGTAGGTAGGTACGTACCTACGTACATACATACATACTGAAAAGTTAGGTTTCCGTTTTCGCCAAACCGGCTAAGACAAGGAGCACAAGCAAGGAGCAAGGAACACATTAGCATATATAAAAAAAAATGATATAAAAATTCAGAATACTTTCTGGAGGGTAGATTTTTTAAGTGGACTGTAATTTTGGGGTTTTATTTATTATTTTCGATTAATTGCCGTAGTCGTACAATAATAAAGCTTCACTGATCTGAAAGCTGTCTGGTGCACCGAAGTCTTCTGCCGGCGCCGGCCCTTGGTTCTCCTGTGTTGGCACTTAAAGACACTAATGCACGCACAATAAGAAATTTGGCGTAATAAATAGAAGATTGAATATAGCGTTGCGGGAAATTATATTTGAATTATATTAGCGGTAATTTATGTAATTTTAGCGGTACTGGTATTATATCAGATGTATTTCTGAACACTGAATGCGATTACTGATTTACAAAGCTGTGATTACTATGGCCATCAGCATTACTTTCGTTCCTAAAAGTGAAAGAATTTTGAAAATCGATTGAGTACTTTTTGAGCTTACCTCTTACATATATACGAAATAACCATGAAAATATCCATCGAAAATATCCCGTTATAAAATTAGGTCAATTTAATTGATTGAACTACGACGACTATGACTTTGTAGTATTGAATTATTTCACCGAGTCTGAGTAAATGAATTAACAATTCACCGTAAGCGAATTAACATATTTGACCTTTCGGCAAAAGTAATCAATTTAGGTAAGTTCATTTACATTGTCATTTTGTGCATTAAATTTTGTGATTGTTCCCATCTGATCACGCTATCAGTTTCTTGTTGCATCTGATCACGGCGTAAGTTTCCCGTCGGATTGCGGATTACATTTTTTTACCAAATGAAAATAAATTCCTATCAGATCACGTTTCAGTTTTTAACATGTCAGGCTTAAGCTTAAGCAATGGAAAGAGATTTTTTCCGGTGTTTCTTTCCTGGATAAAATCCGGAACAACAATGTCGACGATAAATCGATTGAGCCGGCATAGTTCATATCAATATCAATATGACTTATTATGAAGCTTTATAGAATTGTACCAACACATACATTGATTGCCGGATCGCTTTTCTTATACCCAATACATATTATAGTTTTTCGGATGATCATTAACAGAGAAGTAAGTAGCAATCGTTTGTATGTTTTCGAGAAAGTTCAGATTTTATACATGTGCAACTGCGGGTAAATGTTATTTACAATACAGAGTGCTGTGCTAAAGAATATTATATACAAACATGGGTCAGTGGCAGCCAACAAAAGTAGATATCATAATAACTGTTTAACATCACCGGCGGCGGCGTGGCTGTCCATTAATGGCTTCCCAGCTCGTTATCTGTACGTCTCAATTGTTACGTACTTCACTACGAAGTTTATAAAAAAAAAAAAATTGTATATATTACTTGAATATATAAAACATTTATAATACGTTACTAACGGCCCGCCTTGGCGCTTACCAAGGTCACGTTAATTTAGTTTCCTAAAGTGAAATAAATTTCAAAATCGGTCCATTAGTTTTGAATTTACTTCTTGTATATAAACAAAAAACATGATCAGTGCTTCTTTCTTTATAATATTAGTATTGCGTGGGGTCATAATGAAATAAATCAACTGCGATTAATCTTCACCTTGTCCTTTTCCCGAGGCTTTTGAAAGTAGCGGTTCGCTAGTACCCAAACCACGAAATCTGCATAAAAATGCAATATATGTATTTTGTAGAACTATTAAAAATAGTTAAATTTACGAAAGTTATATTAAATCTTCACTGATATCAAAAATGGACAGTGTTTGAGATTTAATTAATAATTATCAGTAAATAACCACAGACTTACAAATACTAGTTTCAAAACACATTTCGGAATGCAATTTATAAACGGTAATATCACGCTAATATACGCCTCTCTATCACACATTCTCCCTCTCGCTCTTTCTCTCAAGGTACGCGTTTGAGTTAACATCTCGTTGGATCTTCGATGTAAAACCTTTTATTGTGCTAGATCATTAAAATAGTGTTCCAAAAGTGCATAAGTCTCATCAAAGATTACGCATGAGAATCGTAAAAACAAGTGCTCGCCCAAATCACAAAACGGCAGACCATACAAATTTAGATCATACCATAAAATGTATCTAACATTTTACCGTATTTGGATATAGGTACTCGTACCTTTTGTGGCTTGATGATAAAAGCAGAAAATCATATGTGGTGACGATCAAGAGAGGAGAGACAGTGGAGGGACAAGAGGGACAAAGGTAATGACATTTTAAAATATCGAAATTTTAACGACTGAGATGCACTGAAGTGAAAAGATAAAGCGTTGCGGAAGTTAATCTCGTGACATAAAAGTTTTCATAAAATGTTTCAGAAATGTTTAACAAGATAAGGAATTTCGTATTATATTTTTTTATTTCGCATAATAAGAGTATTTAAGTTCTACGTTATGCTGGAACCCTACTTCAGCTTTCAGTTTTTGTTGTGAGATAACTGTTGGCAAATGTATAAAGTTATAGGCTTCCTTTTAGGTTTGTTTTATTGTAGATACTAGTAGGTGCGAAGTTGTTATGGATATGGGCAGTCGCCTTTACTGAATTACTTCCCTTTTCGTTTAACGTTCTTTTATACCTACCCCAATGTTACTCAACAAATTGCATATCTAAATTGTATATGTATTTATGACACAAAGTAGCTGTTCGGGTTTATTTAAAACTAAAATCTAAACACAGTGATATTAGACGCAACTGAGAACGGTTTGCAAGTCTGTGACGTGAGATGTCGGCGCAGAAATGCCGGGTTCATCCGCCTTCGCCCGGGATGTGCCCGTCACGCCGATAACGGGAACCTCGTCCCACTTTATTTCTGTTAACGCGCACTAAGTAATGATAAATTAGCCAAATTCTGTGGGCGTTATGTATAGAGCAATCTCTGAATCTTAATCTGGCAGTAGTTCTGCGTAATAAATATGTATCTATAATTCCAGGCTTACCTACTTATTAGTGATAATATCTGAGCACTTCAACCGAAATTCAATTCATACGTTCTTATGTTTCGTAAATTCCTTGTACTTTTATTAAAGAGAGCAGGCACTTCATTAGATAACGAGGTGAATTCGTTATTCGGAATTTACGTTCCTACATATTTACCACATTTGAAGCTTCGGCTTTTAATGGAGCACGTAGACCACGGGTTAGCAAAGCCCATTCGATTATCCGAGTCTTGATTTGATTGTGAATTGCTAAAGAACTTACCGTGTGTATAAAGTGGTGACACTCGATATTTGACAGCAGCAGTGCAAGCTATGGCTCCCGTGCCGCCTCCGAGTTGAAGCCCGTGTGATAACACTTGGACTATTGTTCCCACAACGGTGATAGTCCAGCCCCATCCTCCTTCTGGGTAGTACCGACGAGCTAGAGTGAGGGCGGCGCGGGCGCGCAGAGCAGCCGCTGTCTCCGCACCAACTGTCGCTCCGGCACTGGCACACCTATCACACCCACACACTTTAGAAACACTGCTTGTAATGTAGACTTATCAACGCTGTCTATTCGAGTAAGGTCAATAAATCGTTACTCAGCAGATGAGTCTACCTTAAAAGCAGTATTAGGCTACACAACACTAACCGTCGAAATTGTGTCACTTCACGAGCGGCCTCGTAGCCAACACTTTTCGAACGTCCTCGCTCAGTGTATGCACTACCCTTCTTACCCTTATTAAGGGCTTGCACACGTATGGCACCGCACGTACACAACAAATCTTCGGGTCGCAGTTTCGGTATATACCGCTCCCTACAATCGCACTCAGGAGTCCTCCAAGAAAGAAGACGCTGTAACAGCGTACGTCGTCTTGCTGATGTCGCTCCTCTCTCGACCGCTCCCGATTGGCTAGTCGCCAAAGGGAATGACGAGCTCCGATCCGCTTCCCGCGAGCTGATCCCTGGACGATTATCATAAGTAATTTTCCTCCGCACGTTTCTATTGTTGTGCCCGAAAGTAGGAATGAAATTGTGCGTAATGGATTCCTTTTTAGTCGCTCCACGGTTCGGCGATTCGTTTTTTGCGGGAAAGCCATTTTTTATTTTCTTGACGTCCGTGTGAAGGGATTTCCAAGTGGCGATAACTTGGTCTCTTGGTGTGTCTCGGAAATTTGGAACAGTTTTGGAGTCGGGTATGTTTTTTGGCGAAGGTCGGTGAGGGTCCGGCTTGGCGGGGACGGGCGCTTCCCGGAGTCGCGTGGGCAAACTGTCACACCGACGCAACGTCATTGTCATTCAAATTGAGGGGTCTCATTTTTAATATCGACGCACATCTAGGATTCACTCATGTTTCACTTTCCGGATTCACTTTCCGCACCTGGAACAACACATGTGTTTTCATAAATTATCATACGTAATCTGAGGACCATTGCTAATTGAATTATAGTTAGGGGGATAATAAAAAAAATGATAGAAGTTTGTGTTTTTATCGTATCAATTAACTTTTACATTGAAGAGAAGAACCCAACTTTGCAGACAAACACATGTTGCCTTATTTCAAGGCCTGCACAGATTGCGCGCTGACTTTCCGACTTGGAAGTAAAATATTTTTCTAAGTACCAAAATATGTTTTCACTTAAATTTTATTAAAAGTATATCGCTCTTTATGTAACGATCGATATGTCACGACCTGTGTATATATAAAATCAAAGCTCAGGGAATACACTAACAAAATGAGAAAAAGTTATGACATTGACAATGTATCATAATATTTATCAAGTGAGACTACAAAAGACAAAAAAGACGTGGAAAGAAAAGCCAGGGTAAAAATAGTAAATAAATAATATATAGGATACTACGAAATATTCAACAAACGGCGATGTGTTATGTAAATCGCGAGATTTATGCAAATGTACGGAGAAACGTTGAGCCTAGAAATCAGAAGAGATTACGGGTGTTAAAATATTTGTATGAATAAGATAAGCTTGCATAATCTGCCTCCGGCATTGAACTGCTTTTAGGAATGTATCAATAGATGATACATACAGCATGTATGTATGTATATATACAGCAGACTTCAATCTTGCATAACCACTTACACTATACATTGCGCAGATTACAAACATGACTATCAGCCTCCTCTAGGCTATCACCGTTCTATCACCCCCCCAGGGCTATAACCCCCATATTACACACAGGTATTTATAGTTCAAATTAATAAGTATTATGTGATTGTCATAATATTAGATTGCATTTGGCTGAAAGTTTAGTAACATTTTAAATCTATAATTTATATAAATCGTAATTCGTAAATTACTAAAAACAAAAAAAAATACCTTTTCATTGACACGAGAGTACCTACTTTATGTTAGCTTTCAACTATGCACTGCAGGGTATCGGATTGAAGCTCATTCATAGATTATATATCTTTGTAAGTACATGGAAGGTGAATTCCTCAGTTTCTTATTTCAACGGCGGATTTCTATTTACGGTACCATGAATATCAGTACAGTTTTGCTTTGTAAGTGCAACTGATCCCAAGTTTCTGGCCGATAGCGATCTAGTGAGTAGACGCTGATTCGTGTCTGAAAATAGATCTTCTTTAAACCTCATGCTAACTTTAATTGCTGATTTTGCTCTAGATTTATTGTGAAAGATTTATACACTAACCAATTGGTTTAACGAACGTCTGGCTTCTTGATATATTAGTTAATTTTATCTTTAGATAACTTGCTGTTTATATGTATGGAGTTTGGAGCAGTGGCAGACAGATTGGCGAGTTCATTTTGATATTCACCATGCAGTTAGAAGTTGTGTATCTAAATGAGAGGTCTGACTATGAATATTAGTTTATTTCACTATGTTTATATGAGTTGCGTAACTCACGCAGAGTGCACACCCCTTCTTATATATGTACTTATGGAATTATTTATATGTTTACTCAGGGTGGATTACGATTCATTCCAATGATTACAACTGTTGCTGATGCAGTAATTTTACTAGTGGACATTTTAGCGGGAGCCCGAGAAGTAAAGTAGAATTTTTGTTTGATTGATGTAAAAGTTGTGTATTGTGGGATTTGTAGTTTAACTGTCACAGTTTACTAAACTTCAAAGTGTCTAGTGTTAGTGCACAATGTTTGTAATAATCAAATAAAAGTGTGGGTCTGTGTTTATCGTGTGCTTCCAAGGAGTCCAACTCTGTCCTCAGTAAACCTACTATCGCTTTAATATTTTCTTAGGTTTTCGCGATTACTATACATTGCAATTAAACAACTTTTAACGGTTTAAATCGCGTATATTTGACATGATTTATATCCCGACGTTTCGAACACTTTGCAGTGGACGTGGTCACGGGGTGACTAATTGATTTTATTTGTCACTTGAGTTATTAAGAAATTATTACTACCGTCTGAAATTTTTTGAACTACCGTCTGAAATTTTTTAATCATAACATTCCCTATGCACGCAGTATTCGCTCACGGTGTCCAGAGGTCAATAAATCCTTAGCTTTCCTTGACATTTCAGTCATCAGAAATCCTGACAACTCTCTTGGTCATACTGTGTATAGGAAACCCACCCATACAGATAAATATCTCAATGGTAACTCCCATCACCATCCATGTCAGTTGACTACCGTAGGCAAATCTTTGTTACAGAGAGCACACGGCATCTGTGACACTGACCACCTCGAGGAAGAGCTTCTGCATGTGAAACAAGTACTGCGAAGCAACAATCACAAACTCCCACGTATGCGTCACAGAAGCCGCCCCAAGCCTCCTACAGTTGAGCGACAACCTGCCATCTTACCATACATCAAGGGCATCACTGACAAAATTGGCAATATCTTAAGACGAGCTTCAATTAAAACTTACTTCAAGCCGCACAAGAAGATTAGCCAATTTTTAAGACCGGTCAAGAGCAATATCCCCCTACAAGATGCAGGTGTTTACAAGCTTGATTGTGAATGCGGGTTATCATACATTGGGCAAACAAAGAGGAGCATCGGTATCCGGATAAAAGAACACATAGCTGACATGAAGAACAGACGCTCGACCAAGTCTGCAGTTTGTGAACATGCTCTGGACAAACCCAACCATTACATTCGATTTGATAATCCACAAATCCTCGCTAGAGAGACCCGGTACATGCCAAGAATGTTACGCGAGGCTATTGAAATTAAGAAACACCCAAATTTCAATAGAGAAGATGGTTGGCAAGTACCACCGGCTTGGGATCCAGTCATTAAATTAATTAAATCACAAGGCCAACGCCATACTGCAAGACCTCTGGACACCGTGAGCGAATACTGCGTGCATAGGGAATGTTATGATTAAAAAATTTCAGACGGTAGTTCAAAAAATTTCAGACGGTAGTAATAATTTCTTAATAACTCAAGTGACAAATAAAATCAATTAGTCACCCCGTGACCACGTCCACTGCAAAGTGTTCGAAACGTCGGGATATAAATCATGTCAAATATACGCGATTTAAACCGTTAAAAGTTGTTTAATTGCTACTATCGCTTTACTGAGGGACTCCTGCCTGACTTACTTCGATGCGACTGGACATTAAGACGATAAGTTTTAGATTTTGAAGTTGTTTATTTCGAAGAAAACTTGACAGTGGCACAATGTACAAATTGCACCATTGCCATATATGAAGAAAAAATAACAAGATTACTATAATTTTTCCGGCGGGAATAAGTGTATAGTGATGGTGTATAAGTGATAAGTGAAGTTGAGGTTTTATTTGATTTATTATAAAAGTAATGTATAGTGAGTTTTGTAATTTAACAATGATAGTTTATTAAACTTCAGTCTTTTTTGTGCGTAATCTTTGTGATAATCAAATAAAAGCATGGGACTGTGTTTTTCGTGTGCTTCCAAGGAGTCCTCTTCTGCCCTCAGTAAACCTACACCACTTTATTGAGCGACTTCTGATTTACTTCGACGGGACTGGATGCGTTTTAGACTTTGAAATTGTTTAATACGAAGAAAAACTTGATACGGGCAGAATGTGCTAATTTTACCATTGCCATATATGAAGAGGAAAAAAAAAAATTGCTGGCGTTCTTTAATGAGGAAAATACAAAATTATTGTTACACACCTACACACCTAACTTTGCCGATGAAGGATGTCGTTGCTATCGACGACAGTATTGCTATTATAAACATTTTACTCAATTTATGGATAAAGATCATTGATATTTTAAGCAAGATGTATTAACTTTTAAGCAAGATAATTATGGATTCCTAAATTTAATTATTTAATTAAATTATTTCCTAAATTTTAATGTGAAATTTAGTTCCTAAATTGACCACCGGCAAAGTTACGTGTGTAGGTCTATAGTTAAGGTTAAGTTCAGGTTACCTTAACCATATTAAAGTAGGCAGTCCTCATAATATTTCTACAATATGTCATGATAAATTTGTAAACACTTCGAACGAAAATTGAATAATGTAGTTTTTATTGGACTAGGTTTTCACCAATAAAATGATTCATCGATTGAACAATATATATTTGTTTAAGCCATCGAGTGTATAGATCACTTTACTGATGCATTCGCTAAAATTTACATTCATAAAACATGATTTCTTCACAGAAGGCTAATGTCGCAAGTAACCTTGTCTAAGGACCATTTATTTGGCGACAAGAATACAACAATCGACTTGATTATAATACTATACGAGGATACTTGACAGTGATTATTGAACTCATTCCGGTAAGTGTACCTACACTATATAACAAATCAGCTGCTCCACACCAAAACCAAATTTAAAATAAAAATGTTTTTTGACAAAATTTGATTTAGAAAGTTAAGCTGGAAAGTATTGTTTATGGAGATATTAATTCTTCGAAATTTAGTAAATGCAGTACTTGAAGCTCATAGATCATTAAAAAAACCTATACAACATACCTATAATATATCAGACAACTATAAATATTTTAAGTATAATATATCTTATATTATGTATCATATATATATATATATATATATATATATATATATATATATATCATCTTATATTATGTGAAATAACGATCAAGTTTTCATTGTAACTTCCTATGTTTCCACTTGGCTGTTTGAATGTTTTTGGATTCTCCTGCAAAATTTGCTAAAAATATTTACTAGTATTTGATATAGGACAGCAGAAATGTTCTAGATCACAATCCTGTATGGAGAAGTTCGAATACAAGACCAGTTGAATGATATAACACGACAGCTAGAAAACAATGCTCCGGAAAACTTGCAAGTGAGTGTTGGAAAGCTAGAAGGCACTTCTTAAGTTATCTAGAAATCGGAGAGTAGTTTTGCTCTCGTTAAACAATAACCGCGCGTGTTAATCGATGGATTCCCGATAACTTTGCAGAAGTTTATGTGCTAAAATTAAAATTATCTATTTTATTTCATACTTTATTTTACATACACAACTATAAGAGAAGTTGTACAAATGACAAGCTTATCTCCTGTAAAGATCTCTTCCAGCAGACCGGTGAAATAAATAAAAACTTTGGTCGGAAAAAAACAGACGTACGAAGTAAAAAGAATAAATTAAAATAATATAGTAATAAATAATAAAATACATAGATATTCTAGAGAACAAGATGTACCATATCATACCATCAAACTGTGTCTCTTCTAGTATTGCAAAAACGAGCGTTGAGCTCTCGATGCTCGAGGGCTGAGTGAGCGCTACTTAACTTTTAAGACTAAGGTTAAGGACTAGTGATAGTCCAAATTTTTAATGATCTTAACCCCTTGTAGTTAAAAGCTTGAGTCTAAAACGGTTAAACTTAAGTTTCAATAGCACTAACTTAGCGCGCCCGTGCTCGAGAGCTCAAGCATTTAGCGCTCGTTATAACAACACTAGTCTCTGCACTGCTGGATATAGGTCCCAATCGCCACCACAAATGGTCTTCTGCACTTCTCATCTCATTACGTGCGACTTTTTTTGCGTGGTCTTCGACAGATATGGCCTGATCAGATCGATGTAGGAATGACAAATGACAAGATGGGTGTATTTAATCACTTAAATTCAATAAAATTTAATTTATTTAATTTAATTTAATTATATAGCAATCGATTCCGGACGCCCTTGCATTAAGTAGCTGGATTAAAAGTGCCGAAATTCGTCTGTTGCGCTACAAACAGTCGTGGAAAATGAGTCGTTAAAGCAGGAAAGTGAAATGTAAATAGGATAACACGGACTAGGTTATAAATATAAAATAAAAATAAAATAGGATAAGGATATAAAAATCAAGATGCTTATCAAGGTGAAAATATAGTTTGCCTTACATTTAAAAGGTCCATTATTTTTTGTTTTAGTTTCTCTAACAGAAAATGTATGGATTGAATATGACTTCATACTTACTGTTATGTGTGTGAAACAATTATGTTCAGCTAATGTTAATACCTAATTATTAATGCCTAATTTAGTTCTGGTGCGAGCAGTCAAAAAGGTGAGGAATAAGAACCATTAAAAAGTTAGATTTGCTTATATTTCGTTGAAATTTCGTTCGTTCTGCCTGGAATTACGTATTATTTCCATTGTCTACTTATCCTTTGAAACTTAGAAATATCCGTCTAGCGTCTAAAGACTTTCAACGAGGGAAGAAAAAACTGTAATTGAATGGGAACTACAACATTAACACTAAAATGGAGCGAATCCAAACTTTTCAGACTCATCCCATTCTGTTGGCTATTCATGCTTGGTAATTACATGCGCAGGTCCTTTGTAGCCTCATCACTTTGGCATACAATTGAATTACAAATCTTTTCTCTTTTGGGATGCCTTACAAATTCAATATTAAGTTGCATATGTACTACTCTGTGTTCAGTTAAGCAAGGACTTTGCTTTGCACCATTCTACCGGCATACACTAGGCGTTAAATCCGCCCTCTGTGCAATTTCTGTGCGGTAAAGTTTAAACAAATAAATAATGAAATATATCTACAGAGGCTACAATATAGAGTGATGTCAATTATTGTGATGTTCACACTGGCAAAAATGTTTATTATTATAGAGTAATAATACCGTACTCTGTTGTGATAACATTGGGGTAAAAGATATAGAATTTATTATATATTTATTTATTTACATATACACAAATCGACAGCTTTATCTGAAGTATACTTTTGTATTAGGTAATAACAACAGTGGTACAGGTAATTATATATTTCACAGTAATAACATAATATAGAAAATATCGAAACATAAAAATAAATAAGTGCATATGTTTGCTGTTGTGCGTTTGTTGAGGGAGTGTGTGTGCGTGTGCGTTATAGGGTATGTCCTGTATTGCGATTAGAATCAAATTAGAATTTTAATCAACTCTTATTTCTTTATTCTTTTATCATTCGTATATTCAATATTCACGGAAGACTACTTTGAAATGTACTGCATTTCCTACTTTATCGTATTCCCCCAATGTACTACGTACTTACGTGTTTCGGTAGTGAGTATGCGGTAGTGAGTATGGCATATGTCAGAGCCCATTCTCATCCTATCCTATCCCTCCCCATTTTACCAACCCTTTCTCCCTATCCATTCCTTAATCTGCAAAGGCGGACAGCGCATTCGGAGGCGTGCCAACGTTTGCCATTCTGGACTGATATTGGCATGCATCGCGGATGTTTATGGACGACGGTAACCACTTATCATTAGGTGGACTGTATACTCGTCTGCGGCATTATTCGACAAAAAAAAATATTACATAGGTGGACAGACAAACAGTCCACCTGCTATTAAGTTATTACCGTAATATTTTAAATGGTACAAAACACATAACCTAAATTCACTGAGTTATTTTGAAGCATACTGAATATTTCAATAGAATTGGTAATGAAAATTTAAATTAAATGATTTGCGATGATTTCTACAGAACCCCTTGGTTGAGATTAAAGATTTAGTCTGTTTGTTTTCGATATCAAGAAAAAGAACAAGTTTTCGTTGTCTTCAGATGTTTTTTATTTTGGTAAATGTTTTGTACTACAAATTAAAACAACACTATTAATTTAATAAGAATTTTCACCTAAATATAATTGCTACATTTACACCCTCGGTACCAAGGATTGAATTCTAATTAAAAAGTTGCCAAAATCGTATATCATATCGCACATCCGTTTGCGTCAATTGTTTTGGCTTGTGAAAGTAATTTACAATCGTTGCCGACTTCGTAGAATGAAGAATGTTCTTTGAGATATATCTATATCTTATATATAGATATATCTATATCTTATATCCTAAAGTATTGTCCAAATCAACATTTGCACAAATACAAACTACTTGGCAGATCATTATTAACATATTAAATAAAGTAGAGCCGCCCGCTAATATAACGTTGTAGAACAAATTTATACATTCGGTTAGAGCAATGAAAATGAACTTTAAAGACGACGCTATAACTGATTTGCGAATGCAAAAAGGTTTAAAACCGTGCGAATACTCGATCGACCAAAATCTTATGCAATACACGTTTAAGTTGTTCAATGTTTACTGTTTAATATTGAAGTCTTTAGGTTCATGAACACATGTAATAATTTCTTCTTTAAGACGTGCATTTATGGACACAGGAAAAAGGCGAAAGAAAAATGTCATAGTGGCCTCTTAGACAGTGGCCTTAGAAACGTTGACATATGGAAGGCTATAAAGGGTTTCATACAGAGAAAAAGTGTGCAATGACATGGTAAAGGAAAAAGACCTTTCATTTATTTCAGAGGAAGTCGTAAAACCCAGAGGACTGAATGTGTAACTACGAGTACATGAATGAGACGTTACAATTAATCATCTAAAGAAAGATCTAGAAAATACGGTAAAAGAACACAAAATCTTCACTAATTGTTTGGAAAAACCCTATCATTTGTTAGAACCACAATGAGTAAAATACCGGGCTTAATGTTCGCCAGCCTTTGAAGGTCGGTATTGTAAGAAAATAAATTGTAAGACGGGGTAACATTAAGTGGCGAAAAAGGGATTCCTTGGATTTACGTAACTCAGGGTCAAGGGGATTGAACTAAGTAATTTTCGCACCTGTCAATCAATGGCAGCTGCGTTGACGTGTTGAACGATATTAAAATTGTATGAAGTGTTATTCGCAGAGATCTTTTTATGAAAGATATTGTGTTAATATTCAATTTTCTACAAGATATGAATTGTAAAACGTAGGGTTTTATGTGTATGGATTGTAGAATGACCTGATTTTTCGTTAAGCAGACATAATCTTAATCTTTTGCGGGGGAGAGTGCACGCTGCATTCCCGCAGCTGGTGGCCGCGCTCGACTGGCCGCGTTACCCCTTTCTCAAGGAAAACTACATTTCCCTGCATTTTCCCTCTTCATCTTATTTCCCCAATCTACGTACGTGTTTCGGTATGAGTGAGATATGTCAGAGCCCATTCCCATCCTATCCCATCTTATCCTATTAATTTTGGAATAAAATGTTTTCGTTAAAAATATTAGAAGTACATCCCATCCTATCCGTCCCCATTTCCCCAACCCTGTCTCCAAATCCATTCCTATATCTGCAAAGGTAGGCAGCGTATCCGGGGACATCGTTTGTCATTCTGGACTGATGTTGGCATGTATCGCGGACGATTATAGACGACAGTATCCTCTTACCATCAAGTGGGCTGTATGTTCGTCTGCCTCCTTTTTACCACAACAACTTTTAAACAAAAACTTCCGTGTAAAGCGTGAATATTTGAATGCGTGAATAGCGTGAATCTGGTTCCCATAACGTAAGACTTTGATTACTTTGATTTTATTATTATGTCTACAATAATAAATATATTTTTTATATGTTTATTTTTTACTAGCTGTGCTCGCCATGCGTTGCACGCCCGTTATTTTTTTTGCACAAAGTATATATACATAATAGATGGCCTATGTCCATCTGGAATAATGTACCTTTCAAATGGTGAAAGAATTTTTAAATCGGATTAGTAGTTTCGGAGATTACTTCCTACATCCAAACTTTACCTCTTTATAATATTAGTATAGATTAGTTTTGGTGCACATTTGTGTACAGGTCAATCCCATCATATACGAAAACGTACTCACACAAGTATTTCACTAATTTCACTATGTATCTGGTTATTATTATATATTATATTATACACTCGTAGATATGATCGTACTCAACTGAACTTTCGTTATGAATTCAAAAAGTTAATAAAAGTGTTTTCTTCGACACAAAAGTTTTATAACTTATTCATATTATAATAATTAATCAATTGCCGTTAAATTTAGCAAAATTTAGATTTTAAATCTAATTTTAAATTTAAATATTTTCTTTCGTCGCGAAATCTTTATGTCACCTCATAGGTACGTTTACACTTGTATTCTATTTACATCACAACATTGATTTTAGCTCAGTATAATACTACTAACATATTTACCTATTGTAGAATTATTTTGGGATAGGTCAGTGAACTTGCCATTTCATTTGCGATTTGAAATATAATATTTACTTCCTAATTTAAAAAAAAAGTTGTATTACTTATTACATGAAAACGTTGACAGGTGCTTCGTAATAAATTATTTTGTTATTCTGGACATGTATAGGATTTGCGTATTAACGTTTTTTGCGTTTACAAAAGAGTTATTACTGTGTTTCTAAAGATTATTTTCGTAGCTCTAACTGAACGAATAGGTTTGCAGTTGACGTCATCTGAACGCATATTGAATAAATTTATAACGAGCTGCAAAGGAGTTTGTTTCTGCGAATGTCCGATTGGCCGATACTTTATGTATTCTAGATTCGTTTAACCTTAATAATAACTTTATGACACGTTTGTATATGTATTCTTAAATGTTCGCGGTTCATACACAATATTCGATTTTTTTTGTAATGTCACTATTGCGTAAAACATTATTTATATCGGAATATTTTAGAACCAGTACGGTATTGGTATGAAGTTTGAAGTACTGACACGCGAGTTTTCCTACGATGTGTTTTTCACCCTCGGGTCAGTGATAAGGTGATAAGTTGATAACTGAAAAATCCGCACATACCTATATAAAAAATCTACGGTGAACGCACGGGACCGAAGAATACAACATTGTCCGATCGTAGTTCTTTTTTAAAAGTGAACGGTTTTATAAGAGAAATGTTTAAATTAAAGAAATTTTAGTTCCAGGGGATTAAGCCGCAGTAATTACTACTCTGGTTTCAGGTTCATATTTTACATAAAGGTTAATATTTAAACCATTGCACGTAAAAAAGTTTTCAGAGGGCGGTGATTAGGCACAGATGGTACAGAAAGTAGATCCACTAGTATATTTAGTTCAATTTTCTTCAATTCTTTAGAATGAAATTAATCCGCTTTGTTTGGGTAATTATGCAAAAACGCCAACGCTTTGTATAAAATAAACAAAACTTGTATTTCAAAAACTTTGGAGTATAAAATAACGTTGCCCAAAACAACAATGACAAAGTGCTGGTTTAAAGTTAAAATTAAATTTTAACTTGAAAACAATATTCTGACAGTCTATTTTATATTTAACCCTGATCTGCAAAGGATTAGTAGCGATAAGGTCAGAGACACCGTAAGGACGATCAAATTGCCTTGCTAATCAGAAATCAAATAAGGATCAGATATATAAAGTTCACAAGGGTCTAAAATGTGTTAATTTATTGATGCGGTTTAGGAAAATCGTCAATGCTGAGTAGCGATTAATCCTTTCAATACATACTAACGACTTCTGTTACTCAGTAAAGCTGTATAATTAGTACCCTCCCCATTTTCTCAACTCTTTCTGCAAATGTATTTCAAAATTTCCAAAGGTAAGCTGCACAACCGGGGGCGCGATAGCGTTTGACATTCTGGACTGATATCGGCATGTATTGAGGATGTCCATTGGCGACAGTATCCACTTACCATCAAGTGGACGGAATACTGGCCCGCTGCCTTCTTCCTATATAAAAAAAAACGTGAAGAAATGAATATATAAGTTATATATTACAAGTTCAGGATACTGAACTTCAGATTCAGGATACAGGATTACAATGGACACTAATTCAGATTCTGCTTAACTAATAAGGTTATTTTTTTATTGAAGGAAGGCAGGCGGCTGACGATTAGAATCATTCGTACAATCGTGTATCATTTTTATAAATTATATTGAAGCTTCTGTTTAATCAATCCTTTCCTCACACATTGCAGTTAAAGAAGCATAGGAGTAAAAAAAAATATACCTACTTTATTTGAAGATGAATAATTTCGATGACATTCCTAAACTGAACTTCTTTAAGAATTTCAGTTTCTATTATTGGCATCGTTTTTATATTAAAAATTACCTGTAACGTCTTACAAATGATTTTATTCCTCTTAGACTTTTATCATTCAGTTTGTTTTGTAAAGCCATCAATCAGGGTGTTAGGTGAATTGAAAAGAAAGAGTAGTGTTTAAAGGAATCGCGGCTAATTCATCTCGAGGGTGTTTGGGAGAGATATCTATTTATTATTCGGGCAAAATGAGCTGTTTTCCGCAGTGACATTCCGGCTGTGATTAATTTTCATATTCAAATTACATTGAGGTCGACCGACGACTTCGTTATTTCTTTTGTTTTTCAGAGAAGCTCTTGTTCGGCTACTGTTTATTATAAGTGGGCCATTTGATATTTTAACGCTCTAATGCATCGTATAGGTTTTGTTTACAAAAATATATTTAGCTCTACAATACGTATGTTTTTTGTTTGTTCAGTTAAAGAATTTAGTTTTGAGTTACAAGTTTAATAATATCTTTGACATCTAAAATATCGTTTTAGATTTTTTTTACCAAAATTCATTTGACATACATATTTTGATTTGCCTTGTGTATTTGACCACATCGCAATGATTAAATTATTAATTGCAGGTGTGATAGAAAAAATAGTAAGTACTACCTGTAGTACACGAGGGTGCGGTTTCAAGGAATATTTTAAGGATATAAGAACAACGTTAGGTTGATAGGTAGGTACTTATAGATAATTGTAATTTATGTTTATATAATTTTATCAACTGATACCTAACCGCACTCCCGCGCTGTCGCATACTGTACTTAATATATCACATTTGTTGTTAGCGAAGTGCACTAAAATGCACCCGATTAGTTAACTTAGGAATTAATGTCAACACGTGTTACTCATGTAGCGTAATTAATTCAGCTTAACTGGCCCAACAGGAGCAATAGCATTAAGTTTAATTGTGGTGCGCCAGAAATCATTTGAGCGTTTCTCAGATCGCTTATGTCTTGTGGTAGCTGTCCTTTAACCATTTGGATGATTAACATCTGAAGTTGTTTGACAATTTGAGGAATTTGCTTCACACTTTAAGGGACACTTTAAGGGATTGTTGTTACATGGTCTGCCCTCTCCTAAACCTTTTTGTTTGTTTAGTGGTTTACTGATCAGAATTTTCTTACTATTTGTATGTTTATTAGATTAATTATAACATTATTTGCACTCTTTAATATTTATATTAGAAACTAAAATTTAATTTTTCCAAGGACGTGTATTGGACTGATACCATAACCGCAATCAGTCCTTTTATCATTCACTGCTGGACCTACGTAGGTATCTTCATAGACATTGTCTTGTGCATGAGAGATGTTTGGCCTTAAAACCCACGCTGGCCAAGCGGGTCGGCGAGTCCACCCTTTTAAAGGTGTTGTAGTTGCTCATGGCTTATGGTAGCGGCCTTTTTTATTCCTCAGTCACCTTTTACGACACCCATGGGAAGAGATTAGGTGGTGCTATCCTGATGCCGGCCGACACCACGCGACCAAATGGACTGATAGTTATAACTAATATAATTTAAAAATTCATAACTTATATCATCTGTATCATAAAATTGTTATCAGATGTAGCTGTCTGCGCCAATACAAGTCTCTTTGTTTTTTTTGAGTCACAGTGAAGATGCTTAATACGAAAATTACAGCGAAAATGTCAGACTTCGCGGCACGGCAATCATTGTCGCACATAAGTACAAAGTTGCAGCGCTGAATTTCCGAGTTACTGGTTCTCCGTAATGCGATTATACCGTACCGAATTAAAGGGCACACTTAATACGGAAGTAATTGGTATGCACAACTGTAATTTCAATTTAATGTCATAAAAACGAGGCTTGAAAAAATTAAAAGATAAGGCGGCGCGCGCTACTTTGTGATCGAGATGGATCGCTTCGATACATTGTCACTTAAATCCATTTGACATACAGTACCTATCTACGTACCTGTATTTAGGTACGTCGAAGTACACTTTACTTCATATTTCTAAGGTTGAGAATTCCAAGTCTCTAAGAAATTTCTTTTTGCTGCGAAGGTTCATCCATAAGCGATTGCTGTGAAAAAATCATAGATGCAATAGAAATAATCTAAGAAATTATAGATTGAAATTGTTGACTGCATATTTATTTCAAACGTTTTATTTATTTATACTTTATTGCATACTGTACAGAAGGCGGACTTAATGCCTTGTGGCATTTTCTACCAGTAAACCTTTGGGTAAACGGAGATTCACAAACGTTTTGTTGTGAGAATAATTTTAGTTGTTTTTGTCTTGTATATTCTATACAAGTACATACGGGCCGCTCGGAAAGTGTTCAACAAAAAAAAACAAATAATAAGGATTTAGGAAATCCGCAAGAAAACTAGTATGTAGGTACATGTTTAGGTATAAAAATAATGTCAACATAATCCTTATTATAGCCGCAAACAACGTTCAAGGGCAGAAGAGAAGCCAATTTATCTTCCCGCCTCCTATTATGTCTATAAATTATTTATGTCAATTTTGGCTGAAATGGAGAAAAATTCTTTGAAGCTTTTGTAAACTGAATTGTTTGCCTAAGTTGATCGACAAGAAAAACGAATCAATGAAAAATTATTTGCATTAGTATATATAAGCAAGTTTTTGGCAAAAGTTTAAGAAACATACCGTTCTTCGGTTTGGAAATCATTTTAATGTTTGAATATCGGATCTATTAAGATTGACGAACATGACGAATGCGCACCGAAATCAATCAAGAGATTAATAGACTATTAATAATAAATAATTATCGACATATTCGAATTCTGATCTTGCACAATAAATAATTCGCCGGTAGTGGTTAGGTGACAAGAGCCCGAAGACCGTGTGTGGTCGCCAGCCTTGGGAGAGACCTATATACAGCAGCCGAGAGACATAGTCGATGGCATGGTATGGTATAATTAATTGGATGTGTAGGATTGGAACATTGGCCATCTACAGTAATCTTAAGAATGAACAATCTTATTATTATTTATTATAATCACTATTTCACTAATATCAGGGAGCAGTAACAATATATAGTTTATTTCACAAGATAAATTCAAAATAGCTTCATTAGATCCTTCATATTTTCATAAACATCTTCGTTATGACTTCGTTCTATCGGTTGTATAAATTACGTTCATACAGGAACATCCCATCACGCCTGACATGATGACGACATTGACGACATTAGATGTTACAGCAGCGTATGATTACATGGTGTTATCATAAAATGTTATCGTCCTTTTCACCGTTTTTCTGTCGTAAAATTAAACGTCTATGTATACTCTTATAGAAACCAAGTTTAATAACTTATGTTTGTAACATATATATGTTACAGGTAATGCCCGTTTTCAGTAAAAAACGCGTTTTTCCTACTAAAAACTAATTCTGACTGAACGCCGTCGTTAGAACCAGTTATTCCTAGTAAAATATAGAATTTACTGACAGACAAATTTGAATGTTAGTTAAAACTAGTTTTAATAGGGAAAATGAAGTTACTAGTTAAATGAATCAGCTAAAACTGTTTTTGGCTGAGGTCAAGGTTCATTTGGGTTCATCAGTTTGTTAATTCCGTCATAAATGTCCATACTACAGGCTGGTGTCGCCATTCTTACAATAACCGCAACCAGCTCTCTTGCCATTCACTACTGGACATGGACCTCGTGATGCTCATTATCTTATGCATGAGGATTGTATGGCCCTGACCAAGCGTGTTCGCGACTCCACTTTCTAGAGGTGATTCAGAGCTTGTGATAGCGGCTTTGTTATACCTTAATCGACACCACAGGTATTCAAAAGCCGGCCGAGATTACACGGCCATTCTTTCACTAAACTGTAAAAGTGTGGTACCCGAACGTCCAATTTATGAACTTCGGACATTGATATTGTGAAAGTAAGTTATGGGACTGCATTTAGGCGCTCCATGCGACTGATAATAGAGCAAAACCAAACAGATGATAATGAAACAAAAACGTTACAATACTCGTTCATCAAATGGCGCTACGATCTAAGTATATAAAGTAACAATTTTGTACTACTAGAGAACGTCTGTCGTCTCCGATTCATTGTGTCTGATTTATCACTGTTGTAAGAGTCAGATCTCAAGAGGGTGTCGACGAATCGCGCTATGTGGAAGTACAAAGAAAAAGAAGAAGTGGAACTACTTTTACAAAAACGTTTGGAATACATCACACTCACACAGGTGTATGTCTACTTATTGGAACATTCAATTCAATTAAAGGGGGCGAAACTATACTGGCATTCTCTGAGCAGATGAACAAATAATCTCATTCGCTCGAGTCTTTTGCATGTACTTATTTATACCTTATATCGTGAAACCTTGTTCGTATGGAAAAAGAAAGTAAAAATGGGTATTTTGATTTTAGTAAACCACTGAATGGCAATAGCTATGGAAGGAAACATAAACTCTGTCGTACTCAGAGTTGTATTACTGTTTGTTTGAAGTACCGTGAGACATTTGGGCCGGGGTCTATATCGAACTCGTCTGTACTGTAATTGTTTCACGTCAATCCCTTAAGGTATTCCGAACACCAGCTTTAATTTACCCAACGCCAATGTTATTGAAAAAAGTAACACGTAAAATCCAAAGTGGACTACTCGACGCTACGCGACGTGACGTACAAATTCAAGGCGATACTGCTGTCTGGAATCGCCAATATTGGATTTTAGTCTTTGGTACCGTTGTCCCCACTGACATAATTTGCTACCCATTTACTATTCTTTTGTTCCTCGTTAAATACAAGCCTTATTTTAATTCTCAAAGCTACCCGGAAATAACGTGTCCAATACATCATTTTCCATAAACTAAGTAAAATCTTTAAAACTGTATCGATTCATATATTTTATGATCTGTAAATAGGTCAAAGTACAATGTACAAAGCAATACAATTTTTATATCAGTCTCTGTACAACGCGGTATAATTGGAGACCATATTATAGTTTCGTAAATATGATAGCTTTATACCTTTACGAAAGTGTTTTTAAAGCCGACCTCGATTAACACGTAGAGATCTTAATGGAATGGGATTAAATGTAACAGCATTTCCTAATAGTTAATGGCTTCTAACCATATTTAGGTCAGTTTTTGTCACCGAATAAGGACTTGACTCGAAAAATGGTGGAATTAATTCAATATGTATTTTGTGTCGAAATGAGGATAAAAGTCACCGATGACGACAGCAGTTGAATTTAAGTTTTCTATGTACGGTCATCAGAATAAGATGTGCGATTAGATGTGTAATTAGAATAAGAATAAGATGTGCGAGGAAGTTTGGAAATAACACTATCGCTGAAATGCTCGGCCAATGGCCATGTAACAATAAATAACATGTAATAATATGTAACCACGAAGTTTCTTCTAAATAGATGGGAATAATTAGACATTACTATAACATTTTAATGAAGAAACGTTCATTTGTTAACGTTTGTTTGTTATTTTAGTGAAGAAGCCTTTAACTATTCAACAGTTTTATATGAAACCTTTACCGCTTTAATCCTTTAACTCTAGAGTATTATCATTTATTTATCGTTTATTAATTATTATTTATTAACAGCAATTCAATAAGAGTGTGTTCGATACTATCCCGAAGCATGAAACCATTAATTTCGTTCACGATTGACATAAACATTTCATTCATTCCTTGACATAAAAATTTCCCCAACCTTCTTTGAAAACACTCAATTTTTCTCAGTTTTTACTAAATTTTACATACAAATTTTCTAATTTACAATGACCAAAAATCGGTGTTTTTTATAAAAAGTACATAAGATTGTACGTTAATGAGTTCAGAATCATGGGCGAAATCTATGGTTTTAGACTTGGGGGAAGGTTCGGCCACATCGTGTATCCGTCACAATCACCAACCCTTTTATTACTTTTCTAGTGGTGGACATGAGCTTCTCCATGCATATTGTCTTGTGCATGAGGGCTGTATAGTATTAAAACGGCACGCTGGACAAGCAGGTTGGCGAGTTTACTCTTCTGTAGTGGAGAGTAGTTCCTTTTGTAGTTCCTCAGGGCTTGTGGTAGCGGTTCCCTTAGACGCCTTTTACGACAAGAGATGGGGTGGGTAGATAAACATAAGTATGTACCGCATACTTACGTTAAACGTAAGTAATACGTTACGTTACTTAGTTCGATTAAACGTTAATTCTCAATCAATTTATTGATCGTTGGATACACACGTATGACCTTAATCCTTTGCAACCAATAGCGGGCTTTGGTTCCACTGACATTATGCAATATGGGGTCAATGCTGTATCTATGGACCTACCTAATAATATATGTCTCTACCCAAACACCACCGAGTTATATAATCGAGGTGCTGTTTTAATGGGGATGCCATTTTTTTAATAAAATAATATGAAGGATAGAACGACATTTTTGTACTATTGGCCATTTAATCATCACCATTCGTAACTAGATTATGTGGAATCGCATTTTTTCACTTTAACTTATACTTATTTTAAAGTATGTACTCTTTTACAACGAAAGGTGAAGAAGTTTGTTGAAATAATATGACAAAGTTATTAAAATGATTGAGTCAGAAGAAAGGGCTAAAAGAAAGGGAGGTATTATCAAAACAAGACAATGAAAGCCCTTTCTTATATGTATTGGACAGTACAGTTCTGTATTGTACAAATTACGAGTATATTTTATGCAGTAAAAGTCTCCAATGTGAATAGGTTTTGATCTACTGCTGATAGGTAGGTACTCATTTCTTTCTAAGCTTTAACACCAATACCTAATGTCCAAATTTAGCGTAACATCGATTCATGTTACACACTTTGTATGAGGATCGCTGTAAACAATACCCATTTCGTAGGCTATTGAAACTCTTTACGATAGATACAATATGATATCCTAGGTATTGTAGTAAAATCATTGACGCGAAAATTTTACCGCTATATTGAGTTCAATGGATAGCTTTTCGTGCAATATTACTACGGATATGATAAAAGTTCAGTGCCAACTCGTACAGGACCTAAAAACGTCGCAACAAAGTGGTTTTAGCAGGCAGACGGCCAATTGCGGGAACGAGGTCGCTAAATGCTATAATAGCCTGCCTTGCATCGCCTTGTGGCATCACCCCCTCATCTCATTTAAGCCTTTGGCAGTGACGTGTAATTATATTTTTAAAGGATTTAAGGCTATGTGGGCTATACTGATCTTATGAAAACTTCTAGAATATGAGATCATTATATTATCTACGGTCATCGAAACAAAACAATAGTGGTTTTAGATTTGATTTATCTATTCTATTCAAATGTTGATAACATTATCTTAATATATTACAATAGATAATAAATAAAGATATATGTCTGAAAATATATTTAGTATTTTTCGAAAAAATCGTTGCCGTGTTGAGTGCGAATGATACCTACATAGGGAGGTAGGTATCATTCGCACTCTACACTACATTACACTACACGGCAACAATATATTTTTTTTTTTTTGTTTGTCTGTTCGTTTCTCTGTCTGTTTGCCTGTCTGAAATGTAACTTGAGCTTATCTGCCGGGTTAACCATTTAGGGTACTTTTTATCCAGATCAATTATAAAGTTCCCAAATTATACACACATACTGTAAGGTCTATCCACACGATGTCGCAAGCACCGCTATATTTTATGTGGTCAACATAAACAAGGTTAAAAACTTAATAAAATCTCCGGTTGTTCTGAACAGCTAAACGGAAACCCTAAATCTATACTCGTATTTATAATATACTCATAACACAGCCGTGTCTGTAAATTAAATATTTTTTGAAAAAAAATCATTACAGTATTGGGTATACCTACTCTATGAACGATACACATTTCAAAACAAACCATTTTTAGATTTTTTTGTCTGCCTGTCATGCGCATCATGCAAAAACTACTGGACGGATTTTAATAAAACTTTTGTGTAGTTTTAGCTTATGTGTCGGGTTAATATTTAAGGTACTTTTTATCCAGATTCATTACAGAGTTCCAACGGGAATCAGTTTGAAGTTCACGCAAACGGAGTCGCTGGCACCGCTAGTTATTCCATAAATCGATGGTCAACTCTTAATATAATTCGTACTGGAAAGGTACGTGACAGTCGTTATGACGCTCACAATACTACTGTGGCTTATTACAGTATTCCATAGTATTGTGGCGAGAGCTAGTACCGGGCTGCATTTATTACGTGCTGCGGGAATGTGAGGAAACCGCACGACGCAGGTACGACTCGCTTCCGACCTTACATTATGAGAAATTTGGTTCGTACTTCAGATTAATACCAACTATACTAGAGTAGACGTATGTTTCTAGAATAGAGTATTTTTTTTAGAAATAAGTTACCTTACCCCTTGGTGGTAAGTGGATACTGTCGTCCATGGACATCCGCGATACATGCCAACATCAGTCAATGACAAAAGTTGGCGCGCCCTCAAATGCCCTATCTACCTTTGCTGAAATCAGGAATGGATTCGGAGAGTGTTGGAAAAATGTGAAGGGATGGGACAGGATGGGATGAGAATGGGCTCTGGCATATCTCACTCACTACAGAAACACGTTCCTAAATTGAGGTAATCGTAAAAAGTGATAAATGCAGTACGTTTGACGGTAGTTTCCCAGATATTGAGACTTAGTAAAGTATGAAAAAATAACATCTAATGTTGCTCTATCTTAAGAATTACATGATCTGTTATATTGAAATGTACCAAATAACAAAGCCGCTACCACAAGCGCTGAGGAATTACACCACCTCTAAAACAGTGGACTCGCCAACCCGCTTGGTCAGGGTGGGGTTTCAAGGCCTTACATACCTCATGCACAAGACAATGGCATGAGGAGGCCTCCTCATGCCATTGTCATGTAAGCCTCCAGCAGTGGATACTGAAAGGGCTGATTGCATTGCATTGCACATATTGAAATAACGAAATTTTAAGTCAGAAAATCTTAATCAAAGCCAAAAGACCATACCGACATAAGGTCCTTGTGCTTGGATGTCACGTTTAATTTTAAACGCTCACTTTCAATGTTTTAGACAGTGTTTTCAGACACTACTTAGTACGGGTACTGGGGTTGTTTTCTCTATTGAGATCATCTACATGACTATGAAATTGTAACTTATTATTACATATGTCCGCCTCTCCATTGTGTGGCGGGCGCTGCATTTATTACCTATGTGCAGCGGCAACGAGCGGTAACCGATAAAAGCGGACAGAACTTTGAGCTTTGTACTTTAGAATGTATCTATAAATGAAAATAAACGTGATATTTCGTAATACGGGGACTGAGAATTCATTTTAATTTCACGAAAATTACGTCTTATAGTAAGGCAGACGAGTACGAGCACAAAAATTTTTATAGTAAAGCGGCAGACGAGTACACTGTCCACTTGATATAAGTCGCCCTACGACATCCGCGATACATGCCAACATCAGTCCAGAATGACATACCCTGACACACCCCCGGACGTCACGCTGGCACGACAATCTAAAATTTCCAAAATTAAATCATGAGGTTATTTATATACGATTAATTTATTTTTTACTATTATAATATAAGCACAAAGAGCGCACTCGTTACAGGCCTCAACATTAAGTGTCGACCTCTTTATAGTTAATAATTTAAACAAAATACTCTTGATTCACCAAATCTTATACGAGTAATACAAAATACTCTTGATTCACCAAATCTTATACAAGTAATACAAAATACTGTTGATTCACCAAATCTTACACACGTTATACAAAATACTGTTGATTCACCAAATCTTATACAAGTAATACAAAATATTGTTGATTCACCAAATCTTATACAAATTACTGTTGATTCACCAAATCTTATACACGTAAAACAAAATATTCGTGATTCACCAAATTTTATACAAGTAAAACTTTTGACTTGTAAAATATTTTTGTAAAAATGTAATTATATAATCAGGTCTAAATGAATTCGTTATTAATAATAGGTCTTTCCTCGTCATTGTCCTTGTTCTACGGTCTAAGGTCATCTCATACAGCCACTATCACAAACAAGTGAAAATAAATATGAATAATACCTGTTATTTAGTAACTGTTGTACTTATGGAGATACAACACACTTTCTCTAACTTAAACGTACCTCCATCACGTTACTCAACAGAAGATACTCGTATGAGTACCTGTGATGTGAGGGCCAACATCGGACAGGCAGTCACGTCCAGATGTTTTATCAAATTCCTAACTCACAACCTTATCGCTTGTCATGGATTTTAGCTTTCAGCTTCCGCCCACTCAGTCTAAGCATTAATTATATTTAGCTGTTATTTTTAGTTCCGGTGTCTATTTAAAAATATGGCAAAAATGCCTACTGTATTCGCATTACGAATAAAAATATCGACGTCATCCGTTAAACCATTACACACAGTTAATTGTTCAATCGAGGAACGCTCCATAACATTTGAGATTTTGGCATTTTTCACACATATTTATCTATTTAAACGGGTCTTAACACGAGCTGACAGTCAGCTCGCGACCATGGTTGTTGCTACCCAACCGAAACGTCGAGTAAAATAAATAAGGTTAACATTCGCGTTAAGACCCCTTTAAATAAATAAATATGAGGAACTATAAATATGATAGAATACATAAAATATGATCTCCTAGTCGGTTAATAGATGAAATCACAGGACTGATAGTGATAACATCACTTTTTTCTTAACTTGAACGGAGTATAGATGTACCTAATTGCATAGTAGTACTGATGGTGCGATGATACAAAGAGAATACTTAATTTTAAATTTAATAAATATTTGAAAATACAAATTATTTTACCTTACCTTACGTTACATATAATATATCGTGTTAGCAAAAAAATCTCAATCGCAGGGTTTAACAAAGGTAGGTACTTTTTATTTCACGAAGTCGCACATTTCGGGATCAAGTCGATTTTAACGACACATCATTTATTAGAATTGGACCAAAAGTTCTAAGAAAAACGTACTACATTTATCA
The DNA here is from genome assembly GCA_914767545.1 of Sesia apiformis. NCBI lineage: Eukaryota > Metazoa > Arthropoda > Insecta > Lepidoptera > Sesiidae > Sesia > Sesia apiformis. The sequence continues at coordinate 9,961,356 of OU611958.1, forward strand.
ATATCTTTATTCACTTTGGAAGTAGGTATATAGTTTGAAGATACGATCGTAGTAGGGTACCGTTTCAATAATTCAATAAATAAGTATACAGATTACAAAACATTAGTGAAATTTTAGAAAAATATATAATTGGTTGTTTATTGTTTCACCTTAAGAGACAGATATTAACCTTAAGACAGACCTTAAGAGACCGGTTGCAGTGCCTGACGCCTTGGAAAAGATTGCTTTGGCGCGGTTTAGTTTTGATATTTTTATAAACCTTTTTGGCACTTTGAAACTTTCCTTTCGCATTGCCCAGTTTTTGAAGCTCCTTATTCATTTGTTATGAATTTCCGGTCATCGGAAAATAAATAACGGCACAAACTCAAGAAATTAACGAAAAAAATTAGCGGAGCAACATGTCTCCCCTATTATTAGGCATTTTGATTGATTTGATGTTGATTAAGTAAAATAACTACTTGATCAACATCCGGGCAGAAGTGATTTTTAGTAATAACATACACCTTCATCTTATAATATCTTTTAGTTTGAAGCACTAACATAGTTTTACTTAAAGTCTTTTTCTTCTTTTTATTGTACAACACTTGCTATGGATCCCTGTTGTCCGATTGAATAAATAAAATAAATAACAAATACATTGTCACTAATTTCATGTTTGATGGTGGGTTGGGACGACATCTTATATATTTTTTTCATCGTCCTTTGTTTAGTTAATAATAAATTGAGTTTTTTATAGTATGTTCACGACTTTCATGCATGACACATATTCGAATTTGTATTCGAATATAAAATTGTTTTTATAATCGTTATCTTCTAATACATAAAAATTAATGTCTGTTTGTTCGTCTTCTATGCGTTCCTAAACCATTCATCCGATTTCGATGAAACTTTGCTGAGTTGGTGATGAAACGCGTGCCCGCGAAAGATTCTGACTAAAAAAAAAATCTAACGCATTGCAACGCATGCCGGGCACAGTTAGTGATTAATAAATAAATAAATATAACATACAGTTAAATGCGAGTACACACCTTTTGTTTAAAGTTAATTTACATTTTAATCGGTTCGTAAGTAACTAACATTATTTGGTTTCACTAAAACTTCATTTGTATTACCAAAGCAAAAGTTCTCAACTCAATGTCTAAGTAGAAACAGTGCTGCGATTTGAATATTAATAAAATATTTAAAAATAGTCTGGATCGCTTGGAGATATTGTCTGGATGAAATATTCATAGGTGTCGAAGTACTTTGAATGGAAATGAACCATTTTGCGGCCGGAAGAATGATTTGTTTTATTTAGATTTTATTTAGATCTATTTGTAATATAAAACTTCTGACAATATGTTTTAAATCTATAAAAAGAACGAATGCTAGAACTGAAAAGTAATAAAGGAGAATTTTATAAAGAAACGCAAAAGTAATACAAGTTTTAAAAGACAGTTTTTTTTAATATTTTTCTTGCATATCGGTTCTTATTTGTTTGGTGGTTTTATCGTATTGGTGGCAAATAATTCAAACGCTGTTAGATGTGATTGTTTTTTTTAAATGTATTTGTGTAGGTCTTGTAACTTATAGGATTTTCATTGTAATGTTTATTATTACTTAGGTGTAATAACATATAAATATGGTAGTATTTATAGATGTATGGATTAAACGTGTAAAATATTGGATAACGCTATTTTACTGCATCGCTGCCTCATAGCGATACCCAGTATGTCATTCTCGTGTGTTAATCCACGGTTTTAAAATCCTTGTGACAGTTAATTTTACGTAAGATAGGGTTGTCACTTTTGGTATTTTTAATTTGTATAATACTAGGTATAATTTTATCAATCCTGTTAAGTTATATAAATAAAGACCTGACCTTGGGATGTGTTGCGGACGTCCATGATGGACGACAGTATCCACTTACCATCAGGTGGACTATATGCTAGTCTACAATCTTTTTTCCATAAAGACTACCTTCAAATGTACTGTATTTCCCACTTTATCATATTCCCCAATATACGTAGGTACGTGTTTCTGTAGTGAGTGAGACTTGCCAGAGTCCATTCCCATCCTGTCCGTTCCCATTTTCAAATCTTTCTCCTTGATGAACGGTCTCGAGAGAAGGGTATATGGTATAGAAGTATTCAGTCCGAGCCGCCTCATATACCGTGGTTTTTGGAGTCTAAATTAAATAGGAACCTGGTTGCCATAGCTTTCAGGTTGCAGTCTTGGCATATGCCACTAAACAGGTTTGGTTTTCTGATGAAAAAACTAAATTCTCCTAATTGTCAAAGTTGTGGTACAGTTGAAGATGTCCAACACTTGTTGTTGGAGTGTTCCCGGAACGAACCCGAGAGGAAGGCTCTGATAGAGACTCTAAATTTGAACAGGAGTGATATAGGGATGTTCCATAGAACTGTGTCCGAGCCAACATCGAAAGCTGCAAACATTCTGTGCGAATTTACGAGTCGCTATCAGAGTCATAGATAAATTAATATAGACGTAATTATACTCGTAGTATAGATAGATGTAATAAGTAAGACAGATAGATAGTGAAATTGTAAATTTTAGGGTACGATGGGGCTGACATAAACAATAGTGTAAAAGTAATATTTTCTTAGGTTTTCGCGATTACTATACATTGCAATTAAACAACTTTTAACGGTTTAAATCGCGTATATTTGACATGATTTATATCCCGACGTTTCGAACACTTTGCAGTGGACGTGGTCACGGGGTGACTAATTGATTTTATTTGTCACTTGAGTTATTAAGAAATTATTACTACCGTCTGAAATTTTTTGAACTACCGTCTGAAATTTTTTAATCATAACATTCCCTATGCACGCAGTATTCGCTCACGGTGTCCAGAGGTCTTGCAGTATGGCGTTGGCCTTGTGATTTAATTAATTTAATGACTGGATCCCAAGCTGGTGGTGCTCTGGACAAACCCAACCATTACATTCGATTTGATAATCCACAAATCCTCGCTAGAGAGACCCGGTACATGCCAAGAATGTTACGCGAGGCTATTGAAATTAAGAAACACCCAAATTTCAATAGAGAAGATGGTTGGCAAGTACCACCAGCTTGGGATCCAGTCATTAAATTAATTAAATCACAAGGCCAACGCCATACTGCAAGACCTCTGGACACCGTGAGCGAATACTGCGTGCATAGGGAATGTTATGATTAAAAAATTTCAGACGGTAGTTCAAAAAATTTCAGACGGTAGTAATAATTTCTTAATAACTCAAGTGACAAATAAAATCAATTAGTCACCCCGTGACCACGTCCACTGCAAAGTGTTCGAAACGTCGGGATATAAATCATGTCAAATATACGCGATTTAAACCGTTAAAAGTTGTTTAATTGCAATGAATAGTGTAAAAGCCCCTAAATAAAATAAAGAAAAAAAAAATCTTTCTCCAAATCCATTCCTACATTAACAGAAGTAGGCAGCGCATCGGAGGGCGTGCCAAAGTTTTGACTAATGTTGGCCATGTACCGCGGGTGTCCATGGGCAACAGTATCCACTTACTACCGAGGGGACTGTATGCTCGTTTGCCACTACCTTCTAAAAAAAGAATAAAGAACACATCTGATAAATAGCTAGAATTTGTAGTTACAAATGTGTATGTTCTAAGCTTATTTCATAGTGCAGCAGTTTATTCTGAACATCTATTTTCTAAGCAGGAACGAGGACAATTTGACTCGAGGTCTGACTAAACAGGATGGTTTGCACTAATGAAGAAATGCTCCCGAGATGAGATGCCAGCTAGGTCACGTTATGCACACATTCCTCATATTTGCTTTTAAATACTAAATACATAGACATCTATGTGTACATATAACTTTTTATACATATATACAAGTGAATTTAAATTTTAAAATACTTTATAAGCATACCAGCCCTGGTATGCTTATAAAGTCTTTTAAAATAATTTATGTGTATGATAAAATTTCACTTATTGTTTTCTGGACGTTTTTGTACTTGAAGGATTTAGAATTTATATGCAAGCAATTTAAATAGATGAAAAATATGCGTATCTACTTAAATAATTGTTTCTCTTTCAATTAAAAAAAAAACTTTATACAACCACAAAGATTTTATTAAATTCTGACTTCGGAAGAATTGTTATACTAATTTCGAGTAATTTGTGACGTTATCTGAGCAAAGGGACCTTATTGTCGGTATGGACTAATTGATTTCGGTTAAGATTGATTAACTTCTTGTGTCAAGATGACCTATGTTTAAACAGATGCTTAATATAAATCAATAAAAAGTATTATATCACGTCGTTTAAAGATGTCATTAATGTCTGAAAATTTCCCTAAACTCCCATTACCTTAGATAATGTCGTATTTAAAATTAAAACAAAGGTTTTACCAATTCTGTCACAGTCACAAGATCTTACTTGACTTTTTGGCGGGAACTTGAAAAGTGATGTTGAGTTTTGGTTTGATTATTTAAAAAAAATGTGTGCTGTGAGTTTTATGTTATAATAGTGATAGTTTATTAAATTTCAAATTATTTTCTGTGCGTAATGTTTGTGATAATCAAATAAAAGCATAGAGGACCTTCGTTTTTCGTATGCTTCCAAGGAGTCCTCTTGTGTCCTCAGCAAACCTACTAACAATTTACTGAGCTACTTCTAACTTGTTCTTCGAGACTTGACATTGGTATGATACATTTTACACTTTAAAATTGTGTATTAAAAAGAAAACTTGACACCGGCAGAATGTGCTAATTGCATCATTGCTATATATAAAAAGAAAAAAAACTGACTTTCAAAGTCGAACTGGATTCATCTTGTGTAAGAATTGTTGCAAATCACATATCATCTTAATGACTAAAACAATTTGATACATCCCCCGCTCTGTCTCATACATAATACACAAACATTATAATTTGAAATATTTGCTAATAACAGCTTTGGTTTAGGAGGTATAGATATAGTGAAGTTTAATGTATCTTTGAAAGTAATTACAGTTAAATGAGAATAGAGATATGCAAATATTATCTTCATCATAAGGCTTTAAAGCTTTTAAAATACACGTCAAGTATATAGTACCTAACTATTATAGAAAAACCTGGCAGACGAGCATACAGTCTACCTGATAGTGAGTGGGATAGTGTCGCCCATAGACAACCGCGATACATGCCAACATCTGTCTAGAATGACAAATGTAGGCATGCCCCCGGTTGCGCGCCTACCTTTTGAGATGTAGGAATGGATTGGGAGAAAGGGTTGGGAAAATGGGTAGGGATAGAATAGGGTGAGATCCCAATCCTAATATTATAGCCCACTAATATTTGTTTGTTAGTCATGTCGAAACGGCTGAACAGATTGCATATTCTACCACGCAAGCCAAATGCGTATTTGTGGATACAGATGTCCCATTTTGTATCTAAATTCTCGAGCAGGTTTCCTCACAATGATTTCCTTCACTGCCGAGCTAGCGATAATTGAAAATTATTACTTAAATAAAATTTTGTGGTACGACTCGGAATTTAAACCCACGATTTCACTAATAAGGGTCGAGAATATATATATCTAGGCTGTTACATTTTAGTTTCGATTTAGTAACTTACTTAAATATATAAAACTAATTAAACTTAAAATGTAAAAACATTCGATCGCACACTTGTTTAGTATCTTATGTCTGGATAAATAGACTTCTAAGATCATTTAGCTTATGTTTAGATCGTGCCGTTGATAATTAACCTCTGTGCAGATTGCATAAGGTTTCTTTTTTTATGTACGAAGGCGGCAGACGAGCATACAGTCCACCTGATGGTAAGTGGATACTGTCGCCCATAGACATCCGCGATACATGTCAACATTATTGCAAAATGACAAACGTTAGCACGCCCCCGGATGCGTTGCCTACCTTTGGAGATATAGGAATGGATTTGGAGAAAGGGTTAGGAAAATGGGGAGGGATAGGATGGGAATGGGCTCTGGTACATCTCACTCACTACCGAAATACGTATGTACATTAGGGAAATAAGATAAAGTGGGAAATGCAGTACATTTCAGTCGAGCGCGCCCAGCGGCTGTTGGATTGCAGCGTGCACTCTCCCCCTCAAAACTATGTGCTACAAAGGTGCTATAAAATAAGACTGTGATTGATTCTATGACCAAGATTCGTATATTTATACGTGACTTAATCTCTTATTTATGCTACTAAATATTAATAAGAACGCAATTTTTCGCTCCCACGCAAAATTAAAATAAAGGAGAATGAAGATGGTGTTTTCGTTAAACAGAAGTACCTTAAGTTTCAAACAAAAGTTTTTGTTAACGTTACCACAAATCAAAGTACATTGAAAATGGTGTTGTTTACCCAAGTGTTTTTATTTGTTTTGATTTTAGGGCAACTAAAAAGTTTCCCTTGTTTAAAAATACCGAGAATATCAAATAATCAAATGGATATTTATACGCGGTAAATATTTAGGCAGAAATAATTTCGTCGGCACTCAATTGTATTTATTATTCTTATGTTTTCATTGGCACCTTTATATTATTGCGTCGATCTCGCCAAACAAAAAATATTGATTTCCGCTAGAAATACCAATCATAACATCTTTATTAATTTCCTTTTTTAATTACAATCGTCTAGTATTTTTCATCTTTCTTCTTCATTTACTTATTATTTTTCTATTATGAATACTAATAGAAACCTAATTAAAAAGATTTTTCTCAAGTGAATTTGAATCTTTCATTAACAGAAGCGATTGAAGAGCACTGAACCATGGTGACATGATTAAAGTAATGAAGCTGGACGGTGGTTGAATAAGTGACAAGGAATCGGTGACATTGTAATGTGGTGGAATAATAATACTTGAAAACTAGCTGTTAATAATGAAACATCATTTGCATAGTAATGTTGACGAATCTCAGAAACTGCCTAGGAAATTATTTCATTCGTGTTAGATACAATCTCTTCAATATGGAAAAGATCGCCTTAGCGATAAGGTCGCCTATTGTATATTCTCATTTATTATTTGTGCACATGTAATAACCATTTGTATGCAATATAGACTATTTATTATCATTATTATGTTACAATCTCACACACCCTCCTTTACGCAAACAAACGTACATAAGAAAATATAATGTATGTACTTACTTATTTTTGTTTCTATATTATGTTATTACCGTGAAATCTGCAATTGACTGTACCACTGTTGTTATTACCCAAATCCAATTTATACTTCGGATAAAGCTGTAGATTTCTGTTTATGTAAATAAATTAATTTCCAGAAGCTTCTAAAAGACAATGCTAAGAAATGTATGAAGCTTTATTATGTATCATTTTATTGTCGCTTTCTTCTAAGTTACAAAATATCTGTAAATAAGGTGAAAAAAGTTATTATTTCGATTATTTTATAACGTCTGACTTGAAGTAGCGGAAATAATATAATATGTAGTCCTAATATAATCCTACAAAGCGTCCTAGTTTTAGAAACACTAAAGTAAATATAAAGTATCCCTTCACAATAGTATTTTGTGTTGGGTAGAACGTGATATTGTTATTATTTCTTGAAGTCAGCTTTTCCAGTTCTTTTATTTTACTTTCGCACTAAACTATTAAAAAGAATTCTCTTTTAGAATGCTAACGAATAAACAAAGCCTTGTAATATATGACATGCAAATTAACATTGAGCTGAGAGGCGAGTGCCGGGGAGTGTAGGAAGGGAATGTAATAATTTTGGTCACGTCAGAGTCGCGATGTAATGTTCGGGAAAACTACTTGTACGAATGCGAACCGTTAATGACTCATAACATTTTTCAATTCGCTTCCACGAAGATTGCAAAAAAGCTCACTATTTTTTTAGTATTAACGGTTCAATTATAATATTTACTTTGATGACACAATTATATTCAGGAATTTTATCATGATATTGACACAATTCTGACAATATATAGAAAAATTATCAAAAACCACTTTAATATGTAAATATCAGGACTTTTACGGCGTTTTTACATCATCTTCTGTTTCTTATACCCTATCCGCCAATATGATGTCAGCCTTTTCGGGTACAACATAGTGGGTCATTATTGTAATTAACACCATATTTGTTTCCTATGTTTTTGCAAAATAAATGATATGATTTTAGATGGCCTACTGCAGGTCACGGCATGTCCTGTTAAATTACTAGCAGGTTTCTGGCCACAATCCACACGTGGCCCTAGTGCGAATTAGTGGACACACATTTAAATTCTGGAGCATAAGGCTTACCTCAGGATTTTTGACTTCACAGCCGAAAAAATCAGTTGTACGGGTCGAGGATTTGAACTCACGACCTCTAAATGAGAGTCGAGAACATATGCACCTATGCTATTATCACTCTCTTACTTAATATCTTTATACCACCACCGATTTTATCACCAATCACCAATTTATCACCAATTATCACCAATCAAAGTTATCACCAATTTTATGAAAATACATTTGCGTATCACGCATGGCGTACAGGACTAGAGAGGTTTATGGCTACTGTCAGAAATATACGAATACGAAGTTGAAGGGACATTTACATTGGAGCCTTGTTACAGCACCTAATACGATTTATCACATTACATTCAAAACGCGCGCGAACAATTTCTTAGGAGGCGAATTAATTTCATTTCGTACTTTAGAATATATTTAGTGTTTTAGATCTTACTTCAGTATGAAAGTCTTGGTAGTTAAGATATTAGGTATGATTATCATGTTCTTACATTTTCATTTTAATACCCGAAAACCATTATAAAATGAAGAAGTTATTATTTGAAACGGCATCGAGTTATTATTTATTTTAATATTTCACTAACGTTTGCTCGTTGTGTCGCTCGATTTGAATATCGTTATCGCTTTCTCAGTCACCCATGTGCAATTGTAATGATTAGTGACGGCAATAAGTTAGAAAAGGATCGCACTACTGTATTATTGCCAATAAAACAGTAGTGCTGTTCTAACCTGTGGATTCTAAGCCCTTTGTCTCAGTCAATTTGCTTATTCAAATTTTCATTTTTTATTGATTGGTTTCAAACATAACTATTTATTAACATAACTGTTATTTAATGAAATAATTTTCTTAACACAGTCAAGGCAGTCCACTGGTTAAATGACAACATCTCATAAAAAGCTCACAATAATGCGAACCATATAAATTAAATGAATCAGTAGAGATTGAGTACAAAAGCAGAATTCATACAGAAGTATGATAAGTCATATAATATTTCCTAGTGATATAAGGACATTCAGAGATCTATTGTATAGTATATACCAAACTCAAGAAATTACAAATTTTCTTAAAACAATTTACTTTGACATTTCAACATTTTAATTAATTAAAATCTTGATTTGTTTGTAGAAAAAGTTGACGACGAGATAATATCCGACATTTTGGCTGACTGCGGCTTGAACAAAATTAATCGTCCTAGTTGAGTAAAGTTATGCAGGTAGATATTTAATCATTTTATTTGAAAAAAGTCGGAGCACGAAATCGATAAAAAGAAGATCCTGGCTTTTGAACCTTATTACGAAAGGTTGAAATTTCAAAATAGACATGTTTAAAATTTCTAGATCTTGCGGAGAACAACCGTGTTATTTATTTTACGTAAGAATATGTTTCCTAAATTAATGATATCAGTTTTAGTAAGTTTCTAAATTGTGTTAGTAACATGGATTGTAAATAAATCTAATAGGACAAGGCGAAGAAGGTTTCGTTAGCTACATTAAGCAGAGCATCTTATTTAGTCTATAGGTACTATCTACACATATAATAAAACCGTAACAAAGCCTTACTTGTACACGAAATATTTTTTTAAAAAATGTCATTGCAATGTAAAGTAGGAATGATACAGAATTTGACAATTGAAATGAAATGTACAGGACAATTTGAGCCAAGCTCAAAAACACTGCCGCGTGTAATGGTGTCTCCAGATGCTTGAAAAATTCGACAATGGTCAATTAAATGCTGTTTTTCAAATAGTAATAGGATATGAAAGATGGATTTACAGCTATAAGCCTAAAACTAAGAGGCAATCTTCGCAGTGGGCCTTTCTTTTCAAAGAGTTGCCGGGAAAGTGAAGAATGGATGGAGTGCTGAAAAGATGATTGCCAGTAACTGCGGACTTGTATGTCAACAGCTGGCTTGCCTTCTGTTGTGGAAAAAGTCAAAGAACGACGCCCACGAAGCAGAGTGATCCTCCATCACGACAATGTCTCAACTCACTCCGCCAGACAATCACAGCCATTTTTGAGTACTCAAATGAAGAGTTAATAGGTCATATGTCAGAGGAATACGTTTTATAAATGCAGAAGAGGCAGGAGCGTCCTTCCAAAAGGCTGTTGAAGAGGTGCCTAAAGAAGGGTGGGCTGAAGAATGCTTCACACAATGGTCTCATCATATAAAAAGTGTATCGATTGTCCCGGAGAATACTTCGAAAAGCAATAACACAACTTCCACCTTTTTATCTTATTTCATTTTTGAAATTCCAATAACTTTCAGTGTCACCCACGTATATATATATATATATATATATATATATATATATATATATATATAGCTGTGCCCGCGACTTCGTTTGAGTGGACTTTTGGAGTTTAATGTGTGCTGATTAGTTAATTAGTTTATTAGTTAATCATCCATTCACTTGTTTTTATGTAACGGCTGATATTGTACATGCGTACTTAATGATAACTCCCTCAGGAACTTTACAACGAATCGGAACAAAATGTACTATAAATGATAACCCAGAGCATAAGCAATGGTGCGTTTCATTAAATTCTGTTCATTGACTTTTGCGTGATGCGTGTTCAAACAGACAGACAAAAGTTCAAAAAATGACTGTTTTGGGTTCGTTATCGTTCATAGAGTACACTGCATCGATTTTATTTTTTAATATTTTATACACAGACAGGGCTCTGTTACAATTTTATTGTATAGATTACGTAATTATTTCCCTTTTCTCGAGATCAGAAATTCATTGATGTTACAAAGTGATTAAAACCATTGTTTCACCAACACTAATATCTTTGGGAGCTCTGAACTTCTATCGACTAATTTAAAACGTTGTAAATGAGTATCCACAGTACACCGAGTCAATTTAACAAAGTGATAATGTAACTCCTACTTAGCGAGATGAACCGCCTAAAGCAAGCCATGTATTTACGTCACTTGTTAATTTCACATTCATATACGAATCTTCCCCGAAGCCTGAAACTATGGATGATGGATGACTTTGAATCAACGGACATAATTATAATATTACTCTCTTTTTTTTAAATATCAATTTTATGGGCTTCATATTTAGCAAATCTGTCTAAATTTGTTTTAAAAAATACATGAAGTTTTTGCAAACAAAATATTTAAAAGTATTGTGCTGCTAGAAGGAGCGGAGCTGTTAACTACCAGAATATTATTTTATTTATTATACAGAATGTATAGGAACCTTTCTCGAAACCCATAGTTCCATGTTTTCATGGATTTCAATCATGATTCTGAGTTCATAGAAATGAAAATTTGGCTAAAGAATTAAGTGCAATTTTTATTGTAATTATCACCATTCACAATCGCTAAAAGGTTATTAACATCGGCTGATAAATAAACCAAACTCTATTCACCCATCTTCCTTCCCTTAATATTCGTAGGGGTTGTCTTAAATTTCCCAAAGAGTCTTAATGACATGTAAACATTTTTATTTAAGTAAGATTTCATTTTAATTTTAATAAACTTTTTGTAACTACATTTTATTTCCACCTTGAAACCATAGAAAATAGAATACATATCTAATATAAATTTCCTGGGCAGTCAATATTTTTGACAATTTAACCATGCTTTATGTTATGGAGATAAGAAAAAGACGTACTTGCAATTCTTGCTGTTGCAGGTCTCTAGGTTTACATATATTCCTCAGAAAACATACAATTTTTATCGAAAAACATGGCAAAGAAGTACACGGTCTTAGATATCGCAAATGAATATCTCAACATCAGCTAAAAATAATTATGAACATTGGCTCGGGTTCATAAGGTCCAATATGTCAGAATGTCCACTGTACCATAATGACCAATTAACTAAATAGGATTTGAAGAAAGGCGAGACGTTTTCCATCCCGTTGTAGGTACTCTCTATTTTATGGGTGGGTTGGGATTGGATGAGACGGTATTGGACCTTATACACCCTCCACTGCTGGATATGGGGGTCTTCAAAGTCTAGCTATCATACATGATCCGCTCTTCTCATCCCGCCGCTACCGGGAAGTAGGTACCTCCTATAAGGTTTTAAGTAAGTTACCTACGACCAAATGGATCGATTACTTGGACCTCATACGATGAAATTGAACATTTTTCGTAATATTTACAATACGCTACGTCAAAACCGAGTAAAAAAATGTATCCAATAATGAAAGTGGTCAAAATCCAAAAAAAACAATAAAAATAAGTATTGCAACGGACAGTTTTATGGGCATATCCTGTGAAAGCTCATAGATCAGCAGCTGCTATGATAAACCTATTACACTAGGATAGCGTCGCTTCGGGTGTAAAATTTTAATAGAGATAGAGTTTGATAAGATGCTCAAACTCTATTTTGATAGAGTTGCAAACGTGGTTGATATATTATCCTTGAATAATTTATCCCTGATTGCGTTCCTTTAACTGCAAAAAAAAAAAATCGCATCGTGTATATTTTAAAAACATCGGTTTTTAGACACAGACAGTAAATTTTTCTACACAATTAATTAATCTCTCTCGTAGTGGACATTCGGAAATTCGGAAACGGAAGAGTCTGATACCAACATTGTAATTGAAACTCGCCGCACTGAAGTCGTATTATCAAACAAAGGTCTTTAGATTCGTTCGCAAGTCAGATGAACGCCATTAATAAAGTGTAAAAAGTGTACAGATTTTAGTTAACAAAATTACTCTCTGTATTAATTATCTAAATATATAGAACCCGACCAACGGACCTTGCATCCAAGCCAAAATTCTAATAATAAATAAAACATACTTAATTGATTAAGTAAGTATCTTATTTAATCCACAGTTCTAATTTATTAAGTTATTTGTAAATAAACATGTTATTATACTTCAGTTATGCTAACAGTTCTTCTTACAGTATTCAAAAATGAATTTAAGCCCAAAACTTACTTGAATTTAAGCCCAAGTCCTATAAAAAATGTATCATACAATAGTAATGAGTAACTTGTGGTCATTATTTATACCGAGGTATGTAAACTTCTTAAATTAAATCAAATAAAATAAAATTTAAGTGCAATAAAAAAAGAGCAATAACGATTAAAACATTTCGGGCAAATTGTATAAGATGTACTTAAGTAAAGTAAGTATCCAATCAGAAATATTTAGGTTGCACTTAAGAACGTTGAAAATTTCGATTGAATTTAAATAACGATTAAACTTTAAAGAATTAAGTTCTGATAACGGGTAATACAAATAAGGTGAAAAGTGCGTGGAATATTCTTTTTTCATTTAAATAAGTTCTTATGGTCAGTTTATGCATCTAATATTATCAAATTATGTAATGTTTATCAAATTATGTAAATCAAATTCTGTTTAATAGATAATGAAAAAATATTATTCGATTATAATGAGTTCTTACTACAGAACAAAACAATATAATGCCACAAGTTTAAAACCTAGAGAGGTTTAGTTTAAATTTAGACATATCGACTTTCCTATATATTAAATTTATAATTACATAATACACGAAAGGTCCTGTGTATGACACAGTATATTTTATTTTTTGATTTATTAAAGGCATTTTCTATGTATTTAGCAAAACACATTTATTATTCATTTCTTTTTAAAATTAAGTACATTTATAATCGATGTACTGGCATGATAGCATGTAGTTAATAATGAACTTGTTATTTAAAATGTATATTTGGATATAAGCAAAATTATTATTCCAGTTATTACTTATATAAATTTAAGTAGTTTTAGCTTTATGATAAGTTACAGTTGAGAGAGGTAAAGGAAGCATGAAACTTACCATTTTACTTTTCGTAACGGAATACAATCGAACTTTTAACTATAAGAACCTTCAAAGATAACATTGTCACGTTCATTAAACAGGTCAAGAAATTGAAAAAAAAAAATTTAAAAGTTTATTAAACTTACCGCGCGTAAACATACTAGTTCAATCACAATCGCGTGACCGAGCGGCAAGCGAGCGACGCGTCTGTCTCATCCCAACGATGGGCCAACACTGGCTGGATATCTGATAAACTGATAGCGGTTCATACAAGCCCCTATGTACAGTCACATCATTTAATTGTCGAGCTACTATCCTTTATTCTTAATTTGGCGGTATTAAATAAACATCGACGTATATAATCATATATAATTCAATGATATCACGTTACAGTTGTATCCATGTATTATAAAATTCAGAATAAAAGATATTGGCTCAATAATTATTTCTCGCGACCGTACGGAAACTAATCAATCTATAACTGTACAGACTGTATGTGCGATTCGAATACATAATAAATGGATGTCCTTCCAATTTCAAAACTGGTATTTTTTTTTCCGGAATACAACTTGTATATATCACGGATGAATCCGATTGAGAACTTTGTGAAAGCTTTCAATGTAATTGAAACATTTTACAGCAAGGCATATCGTCAATGAGGCCGTTGTCAGTCATGCTATGAAAGATAATTAATTAATAATATTTCACATGCATCGACCGTTCGTTAATAAAATTACTTAATAATATCCGTAAAACGGGTTACGATCAGAAGCAATCATCGCTCAAGTCACTAAAAGTCCAAGTATGCAGAATGTCCTAAAATCTAAAAGTGTAATTAGCAAAGTGTCTAGCTCGTTTCCAACGCATGTGGCATGTGTAGCTAGGCTATATGTATATTAAGCTTGTAATGAAAATTATTATTACCATATTTTTAAGACAAAAATGCCTTCGGTGAGAAGAGGAAATCTATTCTACATTAGAGCTACCAATTTTAAGTGCAAATAGTATTTTTTTCACCCATCAAGAATTATTTTTATTGACACTGGAGACGTTCCCAAGCTGAGCGTATTGCCGTTGAATTTATCAATTTCATCATACATGGGTAGTGAGTGATTCTGAGCGTGTTTGTTTATTTGATAGTGAATACACGTTGAATGAAATGCGTCGAGATACGCATAGTTTGGAAACCTTCTAAAACCTTATCAAGCAGTAATCGTAAGCAAAATAAAAAAAAAATAACGGAAACAGAAAGCGACGGAACAGTTCCTGTTCCTTCATTGTCACCAGAGAAACCTAAACCTAACACACTTATATATTTGTTGCCATCGATTTGGTGTTACTTTCAGTATTTCTGTTGCTCATTTAATTATGTTTCCCATTAACAAATAGTTTGTTTTGTTGATCATGATTAACAAATCAAGTAGTATTAAACAATAGTATTAAACAAGTAGTTTAATACTAACAAATCATTAGTAGTTTATTAGTATTTTTTGGTGCTCATTTAAATACATGCCTTTTTTTTATGTTCCCTGCTCTGTAATCTCTGATATGTATATGATATAATATATATGATATATACCATATATGATATCTGATATATGATATAAGACACTTTACTAAGTGTCTTACTTAGTCAATTCCATGCAGACAAAGTTGTGGGTGGTCGCTACTATACAATATTTTCTGTTTCATCAATATCGAGAACTAAAAGAAGAATTTATTTTTAGTGAAGTAATTTTATATAGGTACCTACTGAAGAGGCAAAGGAATAGACACTCGTTGAGCGACTCTACGAAATATACTGTACAATTCTTTGCTCTGGGGACTGTACAGATGTTCCTTTTACATCTCACACAAAAATAGTGAAATTAGCTCCCAAAGGGGGTCCACATACCCAGAAATGTGAGACCCCTCAAATAGTGTCCAGAATAGTAGTTCGTAAATAATGACTGAAAAGTATTTTATAATTTCCCGGAATTCCAAATTTATTCATGTTGTAGAAACGGTACGTGTCAATTGTATGGTCGATAATTATCTTATTACTAGTCAATAATAAGAGTTGTAGAAGAGCGATGAGAATTAGGAATACTGAGTCTCTAGCCATAAACACTGTAAGAATAAAAAAAATAAATTATATTTGTATTTGGAATCCGTCAGTCACTCTCGCGTGAAAAATAAATGCTTTTTTCTCATTTTGGCACCAATCATTGTTAAATATTATACTAATACTAAAATGGAACGGGGTGATAACGAAAACTGTATTGCTGTAATTGCATTACACAAAGTAGACATGAAGACAAATGCAATTTTTAAAACTTTCCATCCGTTTGGTATTAGCCGAATGT
Organism: Sesia apiformis; assembly: GCA_914767545.1. NCBI lineage: Eukaryota > Metazoa > Arthropoda > Insecta > Lepidoptera > Sesiidae > Sesia > Sesia apiformis. The sequence goes on from OU611958.1 coordinate 9,977,679, forward strand.
TTGATTAGCCGTTGTTATTAGCCGGTATTAGCCGATTGACCACCGCCTCTAAAATAGTGGCTTTGCCAACCTGCTTGGCCAACTTACTGTTTTAAAGCCATACATCCCTCATGTACAAGACAATGTATATGAGAAGGCCCATGTCCAGCAGTAGATGTTAAAAGGGCTGATTATAGTTTACACACTAGTGAAAATCATACCAAAATCGGCTCCGTAGATCCCGAGATTTGCGCGAACAAACAGATAGACCAATCGTTTTGCTTTACATAATATACTTACAGAGGATTTACGTAGCTACTTAGCTTATAAGCCCAATTAATATTAAAAGAAGCGATTTAGCGTTTTTACTTCCTTACCGTCTTGTCCATGCACAGTCTAGAGTACTATCATTCTAGCTTTAGTCAGCATTTTTGCGATGAAGAAATTTGCTCCGTGTTCGTGGAAAGCTTAGGCTGCAGTCGGCTGCAGAATCAAGTTACGATATGATTGTCAATGCTCAGATCAAAAGAAATTCAATTGATTGAGAATCTTTTTATTATGTATCTTCATAGGAACAAGCATACTGCTTAAGCCGGGTCCACATTTGTATCATTTCACCGTTGCATTTCAACGAATTGTATCTGCGACGTCTTGCATAAACGTAGGTAATGGACACAGCTTACTTAATAAGCTAGTGCACTTCATGCAAACGGTGCGATTTTAATGCACACACGCGGCATACATTGCAAATAGAGAAACAATAGCGACTCGCGACCAGGCGACCAGTAGTTCTGTGTACCCGAAGACTTAATTGCTTTAATTAATCTACTTTCAGTGCTTAAACATAAAACTGAAGAAAAAAAAAAAAATAACTCCATGCTCAATTGCCTACATTTGGCTTCCATGTATTGTGAAACACAAACACAAGCTACCTTAATCCTGAATAAATATTTGTCTGAAATAAATGCTTGTCCGTCTGGATACCAACCCGGCTTCTGTCTTACATAGTCATGAATACTACTTTTAGTCGTCCGTCCTAATGGGTTAATTGCCTAACAGAATGCAATATTAGTTATTTCCCGCACTGTGAAGTGCACCTACATATTCGTAATGTGTCCCGGTGACAAAGTGTAAATGGGAGAAAATAAGCCATTTTTTAATTTATATGAATGAAAGTAGATGGGCAAGCGGCCCGCCCACATGATGGTAAATGGCTACCGCCGCCCATACCTCTACAACACCAGGGGTATGCGTTGCCGGCCGTGCGGAATTATATTCACAGCATAAGGGGAAGACCTCACGAGGCAGTTCCACAACCTACGGGTTTTCGGCAAAAACGATTTTTAGATTGTACATTTTTTTTTTTTTTTTTTTTTCGGAAAGGCTAAATTCTTGTGGGCCCTAATAGCCTTTCAAGTCACCGGACATGTATAGTTTAGGGCGAGCGAGGAAGACGCTCAGCCAGGAGCAAAGTGTTGGCAGCAACGATCCCAAGGGCTCCCCCACCGGTAGACCGACGGAAGGAACGGACCTCGGCTTAGGGCCTTGCTTTTGAAGGGTACCGCGGGATCGTGAGTCGGTGAGAGGATCGCGAGTCGGTGAGATTAGATCGAACAGTGAGCGACACCTCCGTATCAAAGAAATGCGGATACACCGCACTCTTATGACGGGCGGTGCGGTTGTAGAAACCCAAAGGTGGAAGTCATATCGAATTAATCGAATTAATTAATTAATCGATAAAATGGCCTACATTTTTGACTGTGCGCTGTTCTGGGCATTGTATTAGATAACATTATATTAGATAAATTTGATCAGTTTGATCAATAGATATGTAGAGGTAGTGATAACTTAATAAAATTACGTTTTATTTTATTTTTATTAACTCCAGATAAAACTCCGGGCTGGCAAAGTTAGTTTTTATTAATAGCTACGATTACACGTGCCCTTTTACGTCCCCATTTTGCATATATACATTATCTTAAGATTATTTATGTGTTTCAATACATGTTTTAATACTAACAAATAATGTTTAGTATTTGGATTCGATCCAATTTTAACATTTACTGTCAACTAGGGGCGTGGGTGTTTATTGTTTCTACAAATCATCATTTCATATCTGTCATAAATTTTCATGAATTTGTTAAATAAATGTGGTTGATAATGTTATTGTTAATAATTTATTTTTGTTTGTCTCCGTTTTATAAATAATTTTGTATACTTATTTAGATTTTAGGCGACTATACAGCATCATATTCCGATGTGTTTACTGATTGAATACACGGTATTTATTTTCTTTTATAGTGTGTAATAGGTATTATAGATTCAGGCGCAGGAAATCTTAATAGCAATAATAAATACTAGTAAAAAAATTTCAAAAGGATTTAATCGCAATGCATTATCATAAAACGTCTAGCAAAATGACTAAAAGCAAAATGACAAATTCGTTTTATTTTCGTGAGTACATTCCCATACATTCCTTAGAACACAAATTATATTCAATTAAATTAAATATTCAGAAGTACTCGTAAGTTTAGTAAATTATATTAATTTATTTCTAGATATTATTAAACAAAAAAATTATCATCTCTTACAATTCTGACATTAAAAAAATATATTTTAAATATTCTTATATGGAAACTGGAATATACCGAAATTGTCTCTGGACAATTAAAATTATTACAAAAGCTTAGAACACAACTTATTAATATATATGCCGCTACGCTCTTTATTACTATAAAATCATTTTAATAACAAAGCGCTAAATGATGCGATATAATCGAATCGCGTACGAGTCATTTGCAGTTCGGGCATAATCGAGACAGCCTGAGCGCTATCGAGGAGTTCAATAAATCTATCTGTATTCAGATTTTTATTCAGAACGCGTGCGAAATCACGTACACGCATTGACACCTTTCGTTTTTAGATGAGATAATAAATTTTGAATTCTTGAAAATAGATTATTCTTAAGATTATACGAGTATATATCGTTTTTAGGCCAAGTCACACTAACATGCTATCCTTAAAGAAATGTATTTATTAATTAAAATTTTAGTATATGGAACGATAGGTATTTTTGCAACAAAATTTTCTGTAATAATTTTGAAAATCAGTTTTGTACTTTTGAATAAATAAAATAAGATAATAAACTTAAGTGCAAATAAAATAAAGGTCGTTTCTGTTTATACATAAGTATTTTCCAGCTGTTAAAGGATAAATACAAGCAGTCTCTTGAGCAATAAAAGTGAAAATAGTTAGTGATTTGTATGCTCCATTTATTAAAGCCTTTGCGTGAAGTAATTAATTTTTTAAACACGATTTAAACATTACAATTATCCCTTCAAGCACAACTTGGACCTTTTATTGTCATTATTTCGTTCCCTATTGGAGCGAAGAATATAGGATTAATTGTATAAACACACCTAACATTTTTCTAGTGAAAAAAGGTTTATTTCTAAGAAAGAGCAACTTTGACACTAAGTAAAGGCTCGACGGTTGTTCTCGTCCTAAGTTTAGTCACTTCTCGAAATGAACACTGTGTTAATGTTTACTTTTCATGTCCACCACAGAGAGTGTAACTGGAAAACGGCCTTGGTGAAATTAAATGTTAATAGAAGCCATATTTATTGTCTGTCTCGCGTAATAGGAGCCTCCGTAAGGATGTTAGTGATGTAATTACATAGTTTATATTCCGCACCATCGCTACAACACAGATTACATCTATGTGGAATCGCGGCGAGCATAATTATGCGGTATTGGAATCAGGTCATATGCGTTTTAATAATGTCTGTCAATTTCTTCCGCCCATTTCGTTCTGTTAACACGATCGAGAGCACGTGTGCCGGTGGATTGGCTCTATAAATAGTATTATGAAAATATCTATCGAAAACAAACGTTGCATCTCTTAGGACGATCAGATTACGAGGTATTTTTACCTATAGTATAGAAAGTTTAATATATTATACCTAATTAAGACCTTAAGCGGATCAAGTAACGACTTGAAAATAGGCGATGAATATTGATTATTTTATGTAGTGTGCTCTTACAGTATGCTAATCGTTTTCTAGAACAATTTATTTTTAGTTTATATCCCTTAACTCGTCACGATCTGCGACCACAACACGATTGATTTTAGAGATTAAGATTTTAGAATGTGGATTCCTTTATCTATATTTTTAGAAGTGTAAGCAAAATAGCAGTTCTTCTGTTTCATTTGGTATCCTCCGCAATAACTCTTTTGAACCAATTTAATTATCGAAAGTAATCTTTTTGACGTTCACTACTTTACGAAGTCGGTTACTTGTTGCAAACTTTGTTACGATAACTTTACAAAGTAATCAATTTATCGGGATTAAAACTTTTACAAGCGGAGATTTTCGTAACTAACTTGATAATTAGAATTTGAAACTGTAATCAAAGATGCACGTTGATACTTACCGAAGTTCCGATACCATCAGCCTGTCTCTCCACAGTTGGATATAGGCCTCTCCCAAGGACTGCCACCGCACACGGTCTTCCGCTCTCCTCATCCAGCCACTACCGGCGACTTTCTTCAAATCGTCAGTCCACCTGGCCGAAGGGCGTCCCACCGTCCCACGCTACGTTTCCCGGTGCGTGGTCTCCTTTCGAGGATTCGGCTCTCCCATCGGTTATCAGTCCTGCGACATATATGGCCAGCCCACTGCCACTTCAGCTTGCCGAAATTATAAGGACAAAATTCGAAAACATTATCGATGCTGGCAAAGTTTCCTGAAGTAGTAAAAGACACACATTATTCGATACAGAGAAAAGTTATTAGGAGATAAATCACAGGAACGAAACACGATGCATCGAGGATGCCGGTATCATATGCCGCGGAATGAAAAAGTTGGTAACTTTGGTGTCATATTCTACTTAGTAAACTGATATCGACTTGTTAACTTTTAATATTCCTTCTTTCTGTGTGTGTGATTATATAATATTATTCTTCGAAGCTTGTTTTAGCAACGAGGAAAATGTTATCTTAGAACAAAAACCAGCTTCGGTAACTGACTGGAGTATTCACGGGCCACTTCAGGACAGTAACTTCACTTCAGGAGAAGTCTCCACTACAAAATGAATATAGAAGATGGTAACTGCAGAGCCTGCAACGAGGTAGAAGAGTCCATGTCGCATCTTCTGTACGAATGCGACGGTCTGGCGATATGCAGAGTGAGTGCCAAGGACCCAAAAGACTACGTACGGCTTCTAAGACTGCTGGATATCCTAAAGTACATGGATATCATATTCGGGAGCAAGAGTAGAAGATAGGGTTAGGGTTATGGACACAAAAGATCCCAATGGGTCTAAGTGTTTCGGAATCCAAGTAGATGACCACCACTGATAAGATAATACATTCTTCGAAGATTGTTTTCACAGCGAGCAGGGGCTTGTTGGGTTGAAAACCATCTTATACCTATTTAACCTATTGTTACTATGTAATTATAATACAGAATATACAAGAACAAATTCCTATCCGAAAAAAATCTAAAGAAGATGCGAATTGTATATATTGTATATACTATATTATATAGTGTGGAAACAATTCGCTGTGTAATCGTGCATTTAAAAAAAAATTAAAAGTTTGGGCGTGGTCATAGTGACTTTATGTAGCTGGAAGTTTTGTATGAAGTTTTTGACAGTTTCCTTTTTTTGGATATATCTGTGGTTTTTGTGATTACCTCCCTCTTCTCCTCTTCTCTTTTGGTGTTTCTCCAGCAAAACGAGATTTTGCTATGTTCTTTACTCTCGTTTCTCCCAATGAAAGAGCTTTGCCTAAAAAAAGGCTTTGCATATCTGACGTGTTTGTTTTTTCATTCCAAACAAATAAAACAGCTAAAATTTGGTTTTGATTTATCCCGAGGTACTTCATTCTTTGGTCGGCTTCGTTGTGGGGTGTACGGCACTATTAGTCTGCTGAGTCTGCTATAGATCTTGTTTAACTTCAGTTTTCTTGCTGTATAAACGTTGTCGATTTTTTATGTCCGTAGTAGTCAGTTTGGAACAGTGAAATGTTGACCACTGAGTCTTATGACGACATGGTGGGACAAACTAATCTGCCAGTAGATCACTATCAATGTTTAAAGTTTGGTAAAAATCGTTAAAGCAGTTTTTGAGAAAATGCTTTTTTGGCGATGTACACACATGCACACACACACAGAGTATCTAAGTTTAAAACCTACTGGTAGGTTGTGTCAATCGTGAACGATTTGATCTTTTTAACCGAATCACTTTAAAGTATTGGTGATTCCAATCACTTTTCTTCAAATCAATCAATCAGTAGTGAACGATTTGATACCCGACCTGTGTCAATGCAAGACGATCGAATGGAACAAACAACCGAATCATTAAATGTATGAACGAACACAGAAAATTAGAAACTAAGTATTCAAATTACATTAATTATTACATAATGCGAAATAATAGTAATCTCTGGAGTCAATTTCTCAACAGAGTACAGTACGCGCAAACGATTGAATTTAGTACACCGTCTCCTACGACACGACCGAGTACCGACTAATTGTTGATTGAATTTCTTTAACCAAGATAGATACGTAAACGTATCGGACCGACTCGCCGTTTATGTCGTTACATACAAGTGATCGATTGATCGATTGACAGAAATGATCGAATCATTTACCAAACCAAAACTTTGAACTATCTAATTTTTTTAAATGAACAATTGACACAGGGCTACCTACACTAGCCTGGCAGTGTAAAAAATTGCAACGATTGCGTATGCCATGGCGATCGCCTCTCTTACCGTTGGAATCCTATATAACTACCTATAATAATAATAATACGTACTCTAACTTCGTGAGGTGTAAACAGGTCCATGTACTTACTTGTTACAACGTAACAACGCAGCTCTCCTACCGCAGCGTTTTTTCCTCTGTGTCCCGCTGTTTATACTTTCCGCCGTCGTATCTGCCATTGTTTCAGAATATTTCGATACACGATGCAACAGGAGTGATGTCTATGTAGCAATGCAATGCGATAAAATGCAGTAAAATCGGATTTTTTATTCTAGTCAGGAATATGACATGTAGATCAAACAGAGTGAAATTTGTATGGAGATGACACTTTATTGACAGTTCTACATTTCTATCCCTGACTCGAATAATAAATCCGACTATAGAAATAGTGGAATGCCAAGGCGGGCAAATGTCAATAACAGCTAGAATGTCAAAATCATGTCAGAATAAACCAACATAACCAACACGAAGTGTTGCTATATTACAAAGCGGCGAACAAATAAAATATTTTTCACTGTGGATATGTGTGTATTGATTCAACTGGAATATACATAGATTACCATAATGGTATAGGATATAAGACGATCCACTGCTTTATACGATTTTTAGGAAGGCGATAAAAATAATGGATTTGAATACTTTTGATTTAGAAGTTGTAATCGAGAGTCATTTTTAAAGGGGCTTTGATTCGTTTTGTATGCAGCAATCAATGAGATCCAATGCGTATGCCAGTGCAGGGCGTATGCCTTTCATTGCAATCATAAGTGATTGAGGGCTATACTCCACGACCCATATGTGGATTGATGGATATTACACAATACGCCCAGATTTTATTTTTCATTCTCGAGTTCGCAGAATTTCTTACGATGTCTTACCGTATCATATCTTTACCGTCGAACTAGTAATAATTGGAAAATCCGTAGGTATTGAAGTAGAAAATCAGTTCGGGAGACTTTGTAGAAAATCAGTTGAATGGTCCAGAGACATTGAGCTGAATGAAAGTTGAAGCAGATACCTAAGTAAATACTCCTCATCGCTCTGTAGCTTAGGATTATAGAGTTGTTAGAATTACGACTATGTAGGTGAGGAACCGTTAAAGTTTGACACTCCGTCAACTTGTCAAACACGTCCGTTTGTTATACTTACGGAGGAAGTGATCTACATAGTGTGAACTGTAAACTAAGTTAACGTGCTTGGAGTGATACAGTTGAAATTTTAGTTATTACAATATACGGTAGTTCACAGTTTGGAATTAAACGATTTTTTTAAATAAATTTTTCCCGATTCCTGAAAATCAACCTCTGGACATTTCTAAAATATTTCGCTTCTTATTAAAATATTACTTGATTATTTTTTCAATTTGTATCAAAGATATGTTACGTATTTTAAAAGTGGAAATGGTATCTAATTTATAGACAGATATAGATTTGACGCATTTCAAGTGTCAAAAATTGGTTATAATTATCTACTTTATGATTGAATTTAATCAATCAATTAATAATCGGTTTCGTATTGAATTTACTTCACTATATTATATGTAACGTTATCGTATAGTAAATATGGTTAGGACAACTTATAACGGGTTCAGATACACAAGACTAGAGTACTCGTAGTAAACTGCATATTGCATTTATACCGTATACTATGAATGTATTAGATCTGTGTCGTTTGTCGCGGCGCCACGCGAATAGGCGACTATTAATAGCTCGAAAGGATTTGCATGTGACGTTAGCGTTTGACCTATGACATTACGAGTGAGTCCTCTATGGTTTTATTGATTGATTGCGTCAGGTCGTGTTGTCGCGTGTCTCAGCGAGCAGCATGACGACACGATCTGCAGCGCAACAATCACTGATTGCGGCGTCCACCGTTCAATTTCACCGTTTCCGCGGCGTTCAATGCCTAATACTTTCGGTCGTTCAGAATGTCTCGTCATACGCTTTACGACTACTTACCTATTCTCTACGGCGCCAAGGGTTACAAATAACGGGTAAAAGTAGCAAAGTTTGTACAAAGTGGCTACGACCGACACAAAAATTGGATGAGATTACCTAAACAATGTTTTTAAACCTTTATTGTGCGATTTGCCTAAATATCGGCAATATTAAATTATCGAGTTTTAAAGATTTGGGTGTAAAAACGCGATTATTATATACATATTTTTCACTAGTTATACATTTCAAATGCCACTTTTTGAGGATGCTAACAAAAATAAACGTTCAACAAAAAATAATCAGAAAAAGACTTCCAATATGCCTACTTGTACACATGTTTTTGTGTTACCTATAGTAGTAGAAAATCATGTAATGAAAAAAATTAAAATTCATTATCAACATACTCAATAAGCGGCTAAGTGGCGTCAACCGCAGAAACAAATTTGTAGAACAAACCTGTTTATTAATTTAGAGAAACTAATATGAACTTTAAGTCACTGAAATAAAATGATAATGAAAGCAAAAATAGTTTGTAATCGTGCGAACATTTGGTTAACCAATGCTTTACGTGCTAATTTTATTTTCAAAAATTAAGCATGAGGCCTTTCCATTATTTTTATATACTTTTTAGCGAAATGGGCGTAGATTTTCAATGTTAGCGCTGAATTTTAGTAGCTTTTCCTGTAATTTCAACAGGAAATGTTGAAAAGTGGAAACTGGAGTATATACTCCAGTTTCCACTTAAGGTACACATTGTTACCTTTCCTACATTGTTAAGGTAAAGTCTGGTTTTTAATTCAATGCAAAAAAAAGTTAACGATTGTGTTGCTATTGTTAAATATACGAGTACATTTCATGCTAGTAAAGAGTATTATTGCCCAAATACTCGTATAAACGCGTAGGAATATCAAACATTTTAACCGCAATGAAGGGAGAATAATAATTTCAGTCTTTAGTATGAACTCACATTACGATTAACATCTAAGTACGATGAATACTTAAATACTGAAAAGAACATGTGTTTTTATTTTTTTAATCCCATTTTAATGCATTTTATTAGAGAACAAAATTATTACAGTTATTACCTGAGACGATTTGTGATGATTAGGAGAAGAGAAAATAACGGAGAAACGGTGACATGCATATAAAATAAAACATGAAAACCGACAATTTTTCAGTAAAATATTACTATCGCAAACTTACTCATTTTCCTAATAAAAGTACGCTATGCCGATGTATTCAAATATAGCAATTTGGGCAACTATCAGATAATTAATTGATAATTAATTTCGTGCAATAAACAGACCCTTTATTTACTGCCATTGACTGAGAAACAAAAGTCTTCGCAATTTTTCTTATTTAATTGCAAGGCTAAGTTTCTGAAAATTAGTCGTTTGGAGCTGGAAGTTCTCTGACGGTACCCTTCTACTAGCATTACAATGGAAAATTAATTACCTCTTTAGCCTATTTTTAGAAAAAAGATCTCAGTGACGGCTTCTTTGTCTACTTCATTCACTTTTATATCTCCACTATAAAAGGATACGAGAAAGTGGTTGACTAGGTATTTGCCTAATTGTTATAACTACAACTAATTTTAAAATAATAGAGTTTTAAATAATATAACCGCTAACCCGACCTATTGTCGAAGTTCGTGGTGACCCTGTCTGCTATGCGAACGGTCCCTACTTCGATTCTCGGTCGGACATTCATTTGTTTAAAAAACATCTTTGTTCGGGTCTGGGTGTATCTTTGTGTTTGTGTGCGTCTGGATCTACGACACACGGAATCCTAGTGCGGGCCATTGGAAGTAGCGTTAAAAAACTCCTGTCATCGGAGTGCAGTATAACCGTACATCCATGACAACGTGTCGCGCGAACTGTGAGGTCCACAAACCGTTTTGTACCGAGAACTTATGTGTCGTAAAACGAGGCGCCCTTTGCGGTCTTTCCTCTACGACCTACGTTAGCAGAGGTCGGGGTTAGGTAGTGTGATTTTGGTACTTGTGACAAAATTATATTAATATGGATATACCCTATACTTTAAGGCTGGGGGAGGAACCAAATGTAATTTGAACAATGTAACTAAAACGACAAATAAATGTTATTATTTCTATTCTTAACGCGGAGACCATGGGTGTAAAATTAGAAAATACTAATATAATTTCTTAATAATATCTCTTTTGATTAATTTCCATGTAATTTGCTATTGACAGAATAGAGTAAAACTGTTTTATCTCTTAAGAAAGAAGTACGTTTGTAAATAGGTAGGTAGGTAGGTTGAAATGTAGATTATTTTAGAAATTTGGAAGTCCTTGTAACTCTTCCTTGAACTCTTCTATGCCAAGAAAACTTAACGATTAAAGATAAACTGTTTCGAAACTAATGGGGACTAATCTTAGTTAGAAGTCCTAATTTTGGTGCGGGAATGTTAAAATGACACCCGAGAATATGATTCCCAGAAAAGGGGATTGTCCATATTAATCTTTCTTACCTACCTCTGGTTATGAGTTATGACATGGAGTTCTACAAGCAAGCTATCAAAGTCAGCAGGGCTTTGCAAGTTTTACAAAATGAAGTTTCGCTGAAAAAAAATGATGAGTCATGAGCTAACAAAGTAAAGCCTGCATTCTGTGTGATGTGCAAGCGTGCTATGAGCGGCGGTAATTGTGTGGAGCGTATATCCATCGACCTCATTTCGTATTAACAACAATCTGGTTATGTTTCTTTTTAAGATTAAAATCAACACATTATAATAAAATAGGAGGAGAGTGCACACTGCAATCCCACAGTCGCTGGAATCACTTGATTGGCCGATTGGACATTTCACACCCTATCCTATTTCTACTTATTTACATACCGTGTTTCGGTGGTGAGTGAGATCAGAGCCTGCTCCCATTCTATCCAATCCCATCTCATCTATCTAATCGAATGGAGTGTATAATGAAATAAAAGTTACTCCTTATTCCATAATAGTTTTGAGAAACTCCATAGGCGGATGGCTATTTTCAGTGGTTACACTGCGACTTGAATTCAGAATTAGTACAACCAGCAAATATTATAAACAAAGTCGTATAATTTTAATATTAGTTTTCCACTTCTGTATCGTTATTGCGGCCATTAAACGCATTAGTAGTGTAAAGTGTTTCCTTATTGAATCGTATAGAGGCGGTTGTAACAATTCCACAATTGCGTTTATCACCACCTCGTAAAATCGTAATGCCTATAGATATTTAGGTTATTGCTCTATTCTCATTTTTATGGATGTGGTCAAGATAATATGCAATGAAATAGACAAAGGGAAAACAATATTCAATTTGATGCTCTATTCAGTTCTCGTAATTTCAGTAAAGACTTATGTGTTTAGAACCGTAAATGTTAGTTTAAAGACTATTGAATACACCTTTAGACGATACTTAATTTTTTTAAGTTAGAAAAATATTATGAGTTAATCATTCAAACGAAGAATTTGCTGTTACTATCTATGTTCTGTTTACTATCTATCTATGACTTTTATCTAGGATAAAGACGGTACATATGCGACACTGTAGATCTTTATAAAACGTGATTGATATAAAATTTTAACAACTGATCAAGTTACAAGTTGTAAATTATAATTACCATTTGTAAGTAATATAAATTATAAAAGTTCATCAACTATCGGCCCATTACAGTTTACATAGTCGTATACCTATTGGTATATTCAATGCAAAGTGCTTTCAGTATTTTAAGATAAGTTCAAGCGTGGGAATTAGATACACCTCCGTAATTCAAGTTTATGTATAAGTTTTCTTGGATATTACTTATATTATCTTTATTATCGGAACATCCCACGTACAAAGAAAAGTCATCTGCCGAGACAAAATAGCTTTCTGAGAATTGTACTTGTAAACCACTTTTTATACCGCGTGCGTTGACCTCTACACTACTACTAAATAAATCCCATAAAAATGATCTTTTTTCAGGGGCCTGTATAGAAATCCTATTTTACAGCATGTACTAAAATGTGCTCTACGGAACCATGGGCTTGTATTTGGAAAAAAGACAAAATTGCTTTTTTTTTTTAATACTTTTGTGATTTCCAAGAAACCACCTATTTGCTTGTTTTGATTTTGAATTACATAAGCCTAAAGTTGTTAGGGAGCGTCAGAAATTGTTATTACAATTTACAAAAGGATTCCTTAAGTATTCCTGTGAAGTATCCAGGATGTCATTCTCTAAAGAAATATGAAATAAGGTTCATAAAAAATAAGCCTCGTCAAACCCATGTCAAATTAATTAACTTAGGAAACCGCCGAGAAAAGATTTCTATTCAGTAATAAAGTTTTGGAGGCTTTTATCTTCAAAAAAGCGTTTTTCTAATCCAATTTTTGTTTTACAAAATTATATTGAATTTAGTAAAATTAAGTTTCAAAACACAATTTTAGGATAATCTTATAAAAATGAAAACCATATTCTCCCATCTTACAAGAAGATAGACAAAAACCTATATAATACTCATAATAAACATTTATCTTCACAATGAATGAAACCTATTATGTTTATGAAAACAGAATAAAACAATAAAGATATGGCTGTCAAATAGAAAGTAATATGCCAATGAAGCGATAAAAAATAGGTTTCATATTTGCTCCGCACTGATAATTCAATTTCTACTCGCATATAACGCGTCGATTGTCGACCGATTCGCTCCACACAAAATATTCAATATTTTATTATAATCCGTGCACTGTCTCGACACATTGCCGTTACTTGTTTCACTATCCCGTCACTTTCAATTTTTCTTGAATAATTCAACGGTTTGCGACGGCTTTTCAATTTTATTGCGAAAATGAATTGTCTCGTTAGACCTCCCTATATGACACCTCACTACACGATCTCAAAAGGATGCAATATTAAGTTATACACATATTATTTTTGTAAACAGTCTAATAAATAGATATTTCTTTTCTGAAAATGCATAGTTCATGTATTATAAAATAATAATAATAAGGCACTCGGGCACGTCACTTCTGGGTTTTCGACTCTTTCCAACACTAAGTATTTGCACAGACATAAGCAAGTAGCCAGAATTTTCCACTAAGAGCTTCCCTTGAAATACGGTCTATTAAAACAGTAATTCCGTTATTACAAGTACACACTGGAGCCGGTGCTCGAATATGACTGTGCAAAGCTCTACTGGGACCGAACCGTCATCACGGACAGGACCATTCTAGCGAATAAACCTGATATAGTGTTGATGGGCCGGGCACAGCATCACGTGTTTTTGGTGGCGAATGTGAGAAAAGAAGGAAATCTAGAATCTAGTACATGTTGGTCGTGTCGTCAACTGAAATCATTCCAGTCGTCTTGTCCGTAAACGGCTTAATCCAGACCAGTCTTGAGAACAACCTAAGATGGTTGGGTTTCCGTTACAGCTCGCTCCCGGCGAAGGTGCAGAGCAGCACCGCCTGTGCTGACGTTTTCTGTCCGTAGGACTCTGAACCCTAGCCAACTGTGCTTCTGCCTGGGCTTATACGGTCTCTCCTTCATTTTGGCTCACCGAGAGAGACTCGAGATGGTCTCGAACCGTTTCTTAAAAATAATAATAATTTTTATTTCGTGCCCTCACATATGTTGTGTTCATAATTGTTAGTTTGTCGTCAGTAAGACAAAAAAGCATCAATTTATGATTTTATTTAATTTATCACATCGTATTTACTTTGTTATATATTTCTTCATCACACCATCGCGCATGATCCTTTTAGAGCAGCAATTCTTCTTCTCATATTTTTGACTAATAGAAATGTTGAACTTAATTAATTATCACAAACATATGTTGCGTATACTTGCGCTGAAGAATACCTACCTTTTACACTAATTCATATATGGTTATGAGATAGAAATAACTAGGTAGTTCATTTTATATAATAGTGTATTGTACACACATAACATGAAATAAATAAAAACGAAAGAAGAAGAAAATATATACAATTGGCAAAATTGTCTCCGGCGGAGATTTCTTCCAGCAGGCCTGCAGTGGATTTCTTTCAGATTTCTATCAGAAATTTCTTTCCTTACTTATAAAAATGGATATTTTTAGTTACAACATCGTGAACGATCTTCATAAATAAACTAACGACTCTTTTCATTAGCTAACGGCATTAAAAAAGAAGTTACTCTGTCTATAATAAAACGCAAAGACTATCACCGCTTAAGAATATAAAAGCAACTAAACGCATTAAGTTGTTATAGTCATTAATATCTTTTTTCGTTTCAGAGTCAATTAGTGCGAGTGCTTTCTCTTCCTTTTAGCTACAGTAACCACAATAGTCACATTATATTAAACATTATGTGACAGTTAACTTTGGCTAAATTTTCAGATTGAAATAAAAAACTTTTAAAGTCGAAACTATGTAAGATATTCACATTATACGTCATTGTTTTTTTAACATACATTACAAACATTTTATAACATTTAACATATATGTTGTTAATGAATATTACATACATAATGTTATGTATTTTAATTCTGATCATATTGTCATCAAAGACATGTTTATTATTTGACTACATACATTTATTTCTTATTTAATAAAGTAAAGTAACTAAATTGACTAATAAAAATAAGGCTTTAAGATGTGTTTGAGATCTCTGTATTGGTTTTGTTTATATATTTAGCTATAGAGATAAATGATGACAAATGAAATCAACACGACAAATCAAAATGAGTGAACTTAATTTAAAAACGTCAACACAACTATTTAAATTAAACGGGAACTAAGAAATTAGTTGAGTGTAAAACTGATTGAATGAATGAATGGCTGCATTATTCATTAAATTTACCTAAAAAGAAAAATTTGAATTCAACAATGAATGCTCCTTGCAAGTTTTTATTTATAGCTATGAGATGTCCAGTAAAGTTATTTATTACGAAATTCATATAAGTTTATTACTTTATTTTATTTTATTATAAGTTTATTATGCTTTATTCCGTAGAGATATTGAACTTTGGTCCCACTGCGTGACACAGGCCTTGTCTAGTAAATTATGGGGGGTTTCGAACTGTAATCCACAACGTGGGCCCCGTGCGGATTGATGATACACACACATACTACATTTTTTTTATTTCTCGAGTACGCAGGTTTTCTTTCGATGTTTTCTCTCACCGCCGAGTTAATGAAAAAATAGAAATTTAAAAAATCTGTTCTTACCTATAAAGCAGTGGTACGAACGACCGAGGACTTGAATTTTATCACCCACTCAGCGTGTAAATGTACACAATATAAGCAGTGTATCTACCAATATCTAGACCGAAACCAATTATTTGAGAAATGGGCCATTATTGTTATTTCTAAAGTCCCATATATAGAGACATCGGTGAAATCTTAAACAGTGACATGTTCTTATAGCTCGATCTTAAAATTAATGAGATGTTAGAGCTTGTTTCTAATTAAACAGAATCTAGAAACAACGAAATTTTAAGTAAGAAAATATTAGATAAATTAATAAGTCCATACCGATATCTCAACAGTTAGCTTTAAATCCAGAGCAAACTTACAGTGTCGATTAATCAAATTATGAATATGTAAAAAACAATTCTATACCTACTACTTAATTTCAGGGTGTGTCAGTTAGCTCAGGCCGCCATGTTTGTTTACATTTTGGAATTGGATTGGAACAGAATATATAAGTGGCTTTACAGTACGGCATAATTATGTAGATTCATAGCTATTTCCTATTTTAGGTGCAGGAAAATTCTATTGAACGGTAAAGGTACAAGTAGGTACACATTTCGTATGAATACTTTGTTTCATATGAATCGTTTTGGATAACTGTTTCAAATATTTTATTATGTATAACACACATTACTTGTGAAATGTTGTGTTTTTTTCCCAAATTTAATAAAATAAAACAAAATATTACATTAAACCCATATTATTTATTATACACGTAAACTAATTTCATGGCAACTTCAAAGCTATGGAAGTTTTTCCTCTATGCTACGGCATGAGGTCCTTCTATAAAGTGTGAATAGGATTTTTCAAAGTCGGCAGCGCATCTGCCTCTGGTGTTGCAATTGTCCATGGGCGGTGGTAGTCACTCACCAGCACTTCTGCCTCCTTCACAATAATAAAAATATATACCTACAATAAATAAATAATAATCTCAGATTCAATTTTTTAATAATTAACAAGGAAAAAATATCGTAAAAACTGCGAATGGATCGCGCGTAATTGAGCTGCCAATACGGCTCAACTCAAGTTCCTGCAATTGATATCGACTGTTAGTTGTTACCGATCAATACAAGAGCCTGTGAGTAGCGTTAGTAGCGTTGGATGATGCGGTAAGGAAAGAAGTAATTAGATTATTTAGTGTCGAAATCTTTGGGCCGTGGTCTTCGAATAGGGATAATAGCGCCCGCATGCTTAAAACAAAGTGTCAATCTTTATAAGTAATATACTCGTATATATGTATAAGTAACTCAATAACATTTGTGTATAAGCATACATATATGTACATATATATATATATTTATATATACATATAAACCTTTTTAACCTCATCAAGCCTCTTTTAAACTTTTAAGCCTCACTTTAATAAAGAAGTACAATAAAAATATCTTAATAAATAAATATATCCACATTATATTAAGATTAGTTAATTAATTAATTTCGATTCTTTTTCAATTGTTACTGTTTTTACATTAATGAATACGGAAATGTTCGCATTATTTATTATTACACCTATATGGGGCAAAAATGAACAAATATTGTGAGGATTTTAATGTGTACCTACAAGTTTATAATCTGTTATTATTGAACACGTGAAACAAAATCATTCATCTGAATTGATACTCATTCATTCGTACTTTCATTCGAATTTAGTAATTCAAAAACTGCTAATTAATAATGGTTGTCGGTATTTTCCATCATTACTTTCAATATTTAAAAATATATCGGAAATTACTCTTATTACAAAGATTAATGAAGTTATTGTTAAATGATTAATAAATGAAAACATGCTCGTCTGACTTTTAGAATATTAGAACAGAATGAAATGTACTCCAAACGTCGACGACCACGATACAAGGTTATCCTATACGGTACCCAATAGCAATATTGTATGGTATACTTACATTGTAAGAGTTTTTTATGTAAATAAAGAATTTTGAATTTGTATTTTATTCTAGATGACATGGCTGTCGTTAATAAATCCTCGTCTTTTTTACTTTCTTCTTTTGCGACGTGACTTCGGACATTTTCTGTAATTTAGTACATATTATTTTCTGATTTTGCTCAGACTAAAACAATAGATAGGTATATACGCCACCGTTAAATATTAACATCACTTTCCTCGATCGCGATGTTCGTAAATTTAATATCGCTACAAATGGTTCGATGCGACGCGAACTAATAAACTAAGCGATAGATTTAAAGTCTCATGAAATTTCTACCTGTGCTCCAGAAATAACGCTTCTATTTTCTTACTATTAAAGGGGTAATTATGAATTACGTTTACTTTAAAATATCTAATTCTTTATCTGATGTACAGATTTTTTGTCGGGAACCCGAGAAGTGAAGTCGTTTGATTATTATGAAAATTGTGATTGTAGTTTAATAGTGATAGTTTATTAAACTTAAAAGTGTTTGCTTAATGTTATTGATAACCAAAGGAAGGCATAGGACTGCGTTTTTCGTGTGTTTCCTCTTCTATCCTCAGTAAACCTACCATCACTTTACTGAGCGACTCTTTACTTACTTTGACGGGACTGGACGTTGAATTGTTTTGATTTTGAAATTGTGAATTCTGAACTGAACTCGATACTGGTACAATGTGTTAATTACGCTATTGCCAAAAAAAAAACTGGTCTACAGAAAAAAGGAATTGCAAAGTACTCGCGTCTGAAACAATATTTGTTCAAGATCGATGGCAATGCCTCAACTTTCCCAAAGTTTGGCGAACGTCTCAATACAACGTGAAAGGAACAAATCGTACCCTTATCTCCGTAGACGGATGACGTTTTACACCGACATACTCGTAGCTGTAAAACTATTTCTATAGTAGCAAACAGGATAATATGTTTTGAAGAGCCACTAGTCACGTCTAGACTCCAACATATCGCGTAAATCTTATGACAAGTTTCGTTATTAAACTGAGGTATAACCCGAGAATTGTTGACATGTATTGAGAAATTTTAACTATTTGTGTTTTTCTTGAAGCATGACACATTAAAATAAAAATTTAAAAGGTTAATTAGATACACTTTGGCTGATTGTGCGTGTGTGCCGCACACTTTGGCCGCACAGAGATGCGATCTTCATATTTGTACTTTTATGAATTATTGTTATTATATTTATGACCTTGTTTTGTTAAGTCTGTACGATATCATGACAATCATTAGTAAAGAGCTTCTAAGACAATTCTATTCCATAATATTTTTATACAAACCGTTTGGTCCTTCGATAAGGCTGGAAATTTCCTAAGATTGTGCGCTCATGTGCAGTGTGCTTAAGTTAATACTTACGAAATTAAATTCGATTAATATCAAAATAAAATAGGAAGTTTTATAAAATAAAACACCTATTTTGTTTTTCTTTAATAAAATAAATCCTCAATTAATAAATAATAATAGAAATAGTAATTAAAGATTGAAAACCTAATAAAAATTAGAAAAATATTTCGCAATATTTAGACCCCTAGATTAGTAGTTTTACCTTCAGGTGCGCCATCAGGTACCTTCAGGCAGGATTTGTTTCTAGCATCATTGGTTTGTTTAGCAAGAAATTTCAATTACTGTAAATAGTTCAGGTAACCAAACTAACCAACAAACAATTTCATTAAATGTTTCATTGAATTAGATGTACGGAGATCTCGAATTTAACATTTACTTAAATGGAAACTATCCATTTTAACTGTTACATGTGAAGATTTCCTAAATACGTCGAAAGTCCTGAAGACCCTGTATCACTTTGGTTTGGAAGACTTGTACCACCCTGAATTGAGCTTTTAAATTCACTTTGAATTTCTAACCTTTTAAAGTAAAGTGAATTGAAATTTAATTTGATTGAATTTAAATTTTAAATTAAAAAAAATGTTTTTGGTTCGGGTTTTACATTGGCCAGTTGGTCGCCGTTTGTCTTAAAAATAAGTCGTGCTATAGTCCAAAACACGTCTACATATAGTTTTATATTTGTACGATTGTTCGTTATTGGTTAATTCGCAAATTTGCAATTTCCTCTTAGCTGGGTTAACTGATGCATGAACAATAAATAATATAGATGCCTTATTCTGACGCGGCAACTACCAATATAATTTAATATATTTATGCATCACTAAAGCCTTAGACTTTTTATTATTGTTTAATATAGTTAATTTTGTTTCTGTGTAATGTACCAAGGGACAGATCATAGTAAGACAAAAGTCCCTAAATAAAAAAGATTAAAAAGAACCATCTTGGTTTAATTCGAAAATGAGCCTCCGTTCGGTATTACCAAATTGATAACAGAGTAAACTTTTCAAAAAATCTCAATGTTTTTTTAATAATAATTCAAATTAATAACAATTCTTTATAAACACTCAAACCATTGTTCGTTGGGTAGGGCTCGTAAAGTAAAGTTGGATTGTATCGGAGCGCTCAGACAACTTCCAGCGGTATGTTAAAGCAACGCTGAATCGCATGGCTTGCTATATGTACAATATAATACAAAAAAGACAGAGTTTATGGTCTTCAGGGCCGGTAACAAGTGTCCGGCCGTAGTGCCCACTATAAAATTAAAAGGAGTCGCTCTAAGCAGACTAAGCAAATTTAACTATCTAGGAGATCTTGTTGCCGAAGACCTTGGAGACGACTATAATATAGAGAGAAACGCAGGGCATTATCCGTGAGAACGGATGTGTTAACCCGTAGGTTTGCCTGGTGTTCTAGACCATACTAATGCTTTTCAAAGTTTACAGCACTTCATTTTACTCGGGCAACCTATGGGTTCGTACAATACTCAAAAGTCGTACAATGCTCTGCGCAGCCAGTATAATAACGCCTTCAGTGCGATGTCAGGGTTGCCTCGGTTCTGCAGCGCGTCTTCGATGTTCTCTGAAAACCGTATGGATGGTTTTGAGGCCCACCCTGCGGGAGAAGACCGCCTCACTATTAAGCAAAACGAGGGGCAGCTCCAACGACATCCTGAAGATGATTTCATTTAAATTTAATTGTCCTGTTGTAGAGCAGTTAATTAAAAATACTAAATCCAATTTAGTTATTAAGTACTAACGTAATTTTTATGTTACTTACTAATATTTGTATGGATCTGTGTTGTCTGAATAAATAAATAAATAGTAATTATTATAAAGCTCTACGAATTTTGTTTACACACTTTCTTTTTCTAAAATGTACATCAAATAATGAAATCTGTTTTCCGAGTAACGCTGCCAACGTCTTTTTGAAAATAGACGGAGGTTAATTATAATAAAAAGTATTTATACAAACGTTATCTGTACATAAATCAGCATTTTAATCACAAAGATGTTTCCTAAGGATTAAAATAGGCTGCGACTGGGGTGTGAGCGTGGGCGGACAAAAGAGCTTTCAGATGCAATCAGAAAATGATGAGAGCAGAAACTTTGAGCGATAAGTGATGGATATATACAACAACAATAAGTACAAATACTTCAGAAAGTATAACATGAGTTGAGTTTTTGGTTCAACATTGTAAATATTTAATATGAATACTGAATGATTCATACATTTTTCCTTAATAAATACTCACAACTTCACAATCTATTTGCTTAATGACTCAGTCTGTGGACTCCGCCCACAAGTTTGCTTGTATAATCTTTATAAATTTTCTCCTCTTTTATTACATGTATACTCATTAATTGTCTATTCTAAATACCCAATAAGGTTTTTATGGGCCATACGGCATTTGATTTCCTTTATTCGATCCGCCCTCACCCGACCTCGTGCAACCTCATTGTTCCACATTACCATAGAGTGAGGGAAGAAGGTTAACGTTAATTTACTAAATGCTCCCAGTTGCATTTACTGCACTCTGTTTGTGTTTCCTAACGAAACTCTTTACCTGATACGGCCTCGACCTATTTTCGTGGAATAACTTTGCGTTTAATTAAGTTTAAAGTTTCTCAAGACAAGTGTCTTATGTAATTATTGTAAATGTTTCTTTTATCTATTCAGAATTGTTATGGTGCAGTCATTTATACTTGTTTAATAAAATAATAATAATTATCTTTATTGTGTAGACTAAATAAGTAATTTACACATATGGTAATAGAAACAAAAAATGATAGGCGATCTTGATACACAGTTATGCAATCTCTTCCAGACAAGACAAACTTCCAGACAACCCATTGACAAGAAATGTGATACGGAAAATTAGATGATACATCATATCTAAGTGAAACCGACATTGAAATGTACCTACGCAAACATACATTCATGTTTAATCGTCTCGGAAAGGTCTCGTCTCTCTTATTATATTGATGAATATACTTTTATATACATTTATATTATACTATTTTTATTTATGCCATTGCAACCAGGTAGGTACTGCAATAAGATAAATATTTTTTAAATCGTTATAATTTTTCTTACGCTCAATAAAGTGCAACGTACAAAATTAAATTTAGTTTAAATCGTCGAATGGGTTCAAAGGGCCTTTATCTAAATAGGTTCAGGATTTATTTGATTTGTAAGCGTTAAACGTCGCCGGTCGCCGACATGCTTGCATGCAAACAATTTAATTCTATTCGTCGTAAATTAGAATTTGCATGATCACATAAAACGGATAATCCTTCACGATGCACTATTGGTACTTTAAGCTGTCTATAAAACTATTTTATACTTGCATCTAAAGCCACAGAGAACGGCGAAATACTAGTTTTCATGTCTAAAAATAGATGAAAATAAAACTTAGTTTAGAAATGAAATCCCGTTTACGAGTAAATCTGAAAACATAGTCTGCGGTGCGCTGACATGCGAATACGTCATAATATATATACACATAAATAACTACATTGCACCCGCGTTTTTATTTCTGTTTGATCTCATGGTTGACTGATACAAAATGCCATATGGCATTAAGCCTGCCATTTATACAAATTACTTGTGAAATGCAGTTTAAATAAATAAATATCTTAGTCAATAGTTACTTATTATGTATGAGAGCGATGATGGCTCACATGAGTTTCCTCACGACGTTTTCCCTAACCGCCGAGCTAGTTACATATTTTTTCTCTTGTACCGTATATATGTATGTATGTGAATATCAAGTTTGAATAGAAAACTTAATTAATACTTAGATGTCAATTAACGTAATGAAACATAGTGAAAAAATCTGCCATTCGTCCTTCGTGACAGACATAGCATGTGGACGTGGTTATTGCATTGATGAGGTGACGACACGCACGAACGGCCACAAACCCACATAAGGGTGCGTGCATAAAGATCGCAGGTTATGTGCCTACTAGTAATTGTAACTGTAATCAACCCCTCGGCTCGACATGGCTCTCTTTTTGCCCATTGTCCTGTCCACGAAGGATGTGTGGCCTTAAAAGGCCATGTATGGCCAAGCGTGTTGGCGAGTCTACTCGTTTAGAGGTGGTGTAATTCCTTGCGACTTGTGGTAGCCGCTTCGTTATTCCATAGTAACTTTTAAGACACCCACGGGAAGAGATGGAGTGGTGCTATTGTAAAGCCGGCACCACACGACCAGCTTTAAAATAGACTTCTATTAGTCGCTACCAATTCGAAAGAAAGAAATGTTTATTCAGGATGACACATATGGTATAAAGTAAAAAAAAAGAAAGTAACAAAAGAACAACCATAATATTGTCGAAATCTAATAAACTCGACACTGATTTTCAGTTGATTTCGTAAATTCGGGTCCCAAATGGTTATTTAAAACTTTATAAAAACGTACATAACCGTATTAGAAAAAAGTTCAGGCGCCTAAAAACCGTGTCGTTTCAATAAATATTTAGTGGTGCAGTTTCTAATGTGTAAATAATCAATCTTCGTTAGAAGACGGCACTGCAAGAAAAAGAATATATAACGCAGATTTTAAGATACCGCTATTCTTTATATTCGCGCCCTAACGTTTACGGAATTTGACGCAAGTATGCGTGCATTTGCATGACTCTATGTGGCCCGTTCTACTTTACTTACGCTCTATATGTCTCGAAATTATACTGACAAGCAAACTACATACATTGTTTTGACTAAACAAACTCAGTGCTTAGTAGTGAACTAAAAACCAGAGAAATAAAAGCTTTTGAAAGTCGAGCCTTTGTTTATAATGTCATGTCATGTTACAGAGTTTCATATCATAGTTTGTTTGACTTTATAATGTAACAAATAAATAAACATAGTACGACTGTTCTAAATTTTCTCAAACTGCCCACGTTGTTTTTCCATTTAATGTTCTGAAATTATTCTTATTTTTTTTTATAGAAAGAAGGTGGCAAACGAGCATACAGTCCACCTGGTAATAAGTGGATACTGTCGCCCATAGACATCCACGATACATGCCAACATTAGAACAAAATGACAAACTTTGACCGCCTACCTTTGTTGATGAAAGAATGGATCTGGAGAAAGGGTTGGGGACGTGGGAAGGGATAGGATAGGAATGGACTCTGGCATATCTCACTCACTACCGAAACACATACATACAGTTGGGAATATGATAAAGTGGGAAATGCAGTAGATTTCAAGGTAGTATTCTGTGAGAGAGGAGTAACGAGGCCAGTTGAGTGCGCCCAGCGACTGTTGGATTGCAGCGCGCACTCTCCCCCTCCAAACGAATAATATTAATATTATTAATAATAATAATTAATAATATAATAATATTTATTTGAAACCAATAAATAAGTACAAGTATTTTCCTTTCCACGAAATCTTTGATTTTGTTTTCATTGCGGCCAGACCATTCTCGGAAAGGCTTATCAATTTCCATTATAATAATCAAATTGCTAATGGACTGGTTATTCATTGTTAATTAAGATTATGCTAATGATAAAATTGTTCACAAAATCTATAGAGCGAGAGCCGAAATTGGAATTTGCATAGTGTTAATAAATCTGAGCCAAGTTCGGTACGAGCACAGGGTACGAATCTTACTTCCTTGAAATTTATGGAAACTTCACGGGTGTTCCAATTCCCAACATATGTCAGCTAAAAGTAAACTCCATGTTTAATATGTAACCGATGATACGTATCCCTGCAAATTAAGTGAATGGTAAGGTCTGTGTATGTTTTTTCTTTAAATATTTTAAAAATATAATTTTAAGCACTGCTAAGAAATGAATGTTAAAATATAACTCAGAACAAAAGAATGTTACTTTTAATTAGTGCTAAATTTAAATGGGATGTTGTGTCCCACGCAAGTGGCGATTGCAGAAGTCTCAAGTAGCGCTGCACGCGACACCCGGCGGGGACATTATGTGCACTTGCGATCTGTATTGAAGTCTTGACCGGACACACAGACACTGATGGTGAATGTGACGAATAATAATTTACTATACTAATAATAAGGTATGAGTAGATTTAGCAAGGTCGGCAGCGCGCTCGTGTGCTCGTGCTGCAGATATTTATGGGCGGCGGTGACCACTTACCATTTTAAGAACTACCCGCCTGTCTGTTTCCTCTTCTGTGAAATAATAAGAGCGGTTATAACCTAAGGATAGCCTAGTTGATAGCCTAATTACCATCGAGTTTGTACATTTTTTTCAATTCGAACTCGGCGGTGAAGGTTAAAATCGTCAGGTAAAACTCACTTGAGAATTTAAATAAAATTTCGGGATTCGTTATGATTGCAAGAGAATTTCTATTCTAGAACCTATCTTCTGTAAACCTATCTTGACCTTGACGTTTGACCTTCAATTATTATTTTTTTTGTATTAGAGGCACTATTTGATCAAGTCGCGCTTGATTAGTCAAGGAAATATTGTTAACGATCAGTGAATTGGAATGTTTTATGCAAAGGATTTTTGTGTGTAATTTTATACTTCCAAATTAGAAATGATCTCTATCTCCTAGATCTTACCACGTATAGAAAAATTCTATGATAAGTCGAATCAATAAAGACTTAATTTTTTCCTTTGATTGTGTTGAATAGTTCTGAATTAGAAATTAAAGAGAAATAAAAAATATTTATATATTTCTCTCATATCTTACCAAGAAGATAACAATGTTCTAGCACAGAACACAAAACTAATTATTCCATATTTATATTGGACAACAATATTTTCATATTATAATTAAAGTACACTTCCTTTATAATAGCATTTAGGAACCATTGCAATAATGAGACAGGCACAAGCTGAAGATCAACGCTGTGGAGGCGAGTACTCACAGCATACGCTGAGCTTGCTACCTTTTGTGCACTGAGATAATTAACTCTGTATACCATTGCTTTGTTTGTGTAATTTACAGTGTTTTTTTTATATAGTGAAGTAGGCGGACGAGCAAGCGGTAACACTTACCATCACGTGGAACGATGGTAAGTGTTACCGCCGCCCATGGACATCTGCAACACCAGGGGGTATGCAGGTGCGCCGCCGACCTTGCAAAATCCTATCCACAGCTTTCTTGAAGAACCCCATATCGTAGGGGTGTAATAAAGATTTTATTTATAATAAAAAAATGGTCTCTAAAACGGAAAGTAAAAAAATAATACAGCAATGAAAAGCTTACACAGGTGAGCTAAATTATATTTAACTAACGGCAGTGAAAGATGACAAATACGCTGAAGGTAATGCCAGTGTGTCGACTTCACTTATTCACTGTTACAGGAACGGCTTAATTACGAAGAACCAACAGACAGTTGACCCGATTGTTTTTAAAGTCGTTTATAATTAGTACTTAACTTTAACTGAAAACTTACCTGCTAAATTACCTTTATCTTATACAGATTGAAGATTAATGTTGATGATCGTGATTCATGATAACATATAATTAAGTCCATATTTAGACTTTAGTGGGTCAGGTTTTGTACAAGTAGGTACCTACCATGAGTTGTAACCAGTACCAAAAAATTTAACTTTGATTCACAATCAAGATTACATTTTTTGGTACTATTCGATTACTCTTTCAGGTATTATTTTTTATTTTTAAATTTATCTAATGTCTCTTCATTGCTGGATATAGGTTTCTCCCAAGATTCACCACCACACACACACACGATCATCCGCTTTTCTCATCTAGTCACCACCAGCAATCTTCCTAAGGTCGTCATCGGTCCACCTGGGTGGTGGGCGTCCCTCACTGCGCTTCCCGGTCCGTAGCCTCCATTCGAAAACTCGTCTACCCCATCGGTTATCGGTATTGCGGCAACTCTGACCCGCCTGTTGCCACTTCAACATACAGATTCTACGAGCTATATCGGTGACTTTAGTTCTTTGGTGTATGTCTGCATTTCGGATCCTATCCCGCAAAGAAACTCCTGGCATAGCTCTCTCCATACCTACAGTAAACTACTTAGATATATAGTATCAACTATGTATAAGATTTTAAGCTAAATGCTTTCACGTTAAAGTTGAAGCAGGCTCTCGCTTACGAGAACTTGAATTGAAATGTTTCACGCGAAATGCTCACTGTAGGAAGGATATGTATGTGGCTTGACCTTAATATACCTTAATGTGTGCATTAGGGCCGTAACTACACTCGCTCCACATTGAACTGAAAAAGAAAAAGCTAACATTGATAGAAAGTTATAATGGTGATAACGGTATTGGGATACACAATACAACAAAGTTCTGTGTGTCTAATACAGAGAATGAAGGAAACCTATACATTTCAATATTCAAAATGTGGGAAACATGAGCATCCCGATATTCGGTGGGTATTCAATTACACAGTTGCTATATGAACTTATAATAATCACTTTACTTCGGAAAAATGTCATTACATTCCATACGTGTTAGTAAAATCGAACTTACGATATAGTATTGCAATTAAACAACTTTTAACGGTTTAAATCGCGTATATTTGACATGATTTATGTCCCGACGTTTCGAACACTTTGCAGTGGACGTGGTCACGGGGTGACTAATTGATTTTATTTGTCACTTGAGTTATTAAGAAATTATTACTACCGTCTGAAATTTTTTTGAACTACCGTCTGAAATTTTTTAATCATAACATTCCCTATGCACGCAGTATTCGCTCACGGTGTCCAGAGGTCTTGCAGTATGGCGTTGGCCTTGTGATTTAATTAATTTAATGACTGGATCCCAAGCTGGTGGTACTTGCCAACCATCTTCTCTATTGAAATTTGGGTGTTTCTTAATTTCAATAGCCTCGCGTAACATTCTTGGCATGTACCGGGTCTCTCTAGCGAGGATTTGTGGATTATCAAATCGAATGTAATGGTTGGGTTTGTCCAGAGCATGTTCACAAACTGCAGACTTGGTCGAGCGTCTGTTCTTCATGTCAGCTATGTGTTCTTTTATCCGGATACCGATGCTCCTCTTTGTTTGCCCAATGTATGATAACCCGCATTCACAATCAAGCTTGTAAACACCTGCATCTTGTAGGGGGATATTGCTCTTGACCGGTCTTAAAAATTGGCTAATCTTCTTGTGCGGCTTGAAGTAAGTTTTAATTGAAGCTCGTCTTAAGATATTGCCAATTTTGTCAGTGATGCCCTTGATGTATGGTAAGATGGCAGGTTGTCGCTCAACTGTAAGAGGCTTGGGGCGGCTTCTGTGACGCATTCGTGGGAGTTTGTGATTGTTGCTTCGCAGTACTTGTTTCACATGCAGAAGCTCTTCCTCGAGGTGGTCAGTGTCACAGATGCCGTGTGCTCTCTGTAACAAAGATTTGCCTACGGTAGTCAACTGACATGGATGGTGATGGGAGTTACCATTGAGATATTTATCTGTATGGGTGGGTTTCCTATACACAGTATGACCAAGAGAGTTGTCAGGATTTCTGATGACTGAAATGTCAAGGAAAGCCAAGGATTTATTGACCTCAGACTCCATAGTAAATTGGATTTTATCATGTAACGAGTTTAAATGATTACGATATAGTACTAACACAAATAACAGAAATATCGTTGCATAATTTAAAATTTTTCGGAAATTTGACTTACTCGTATTTGGGTTATAAGTTATTTTCAGAAACATCAATTTAGAAATGGAATTTTTAACTACTTAATTTTATAATGACCAATTATGAGAGTAATTTTAATTTAATGTATTATTATTATTATGTATGAACGACTAATGCAACAAATCATATCTGTGGTTCCTAGTATGGAATAACAGATGGTTGTTATCCCGGTCAATACGGACGAAACTGCGAGGAACAACTAAAAAACATACGCATATATTTTGATGTCAAAATAGAATACAAAACACATATAAAAGTTTTGTAACAGAACTCGTAAATATTTTATTGTACCTATTGATCCCACCGTTGTAAATTTACATTTTGTAAAGGTGCTTACATTCAGACGGCTATTGCAAATGAATAAGAGGTTTATGTACTGGAAGTTTCGTGTCAATACGCCAATGGTTCAAAAATATCTTTTGGGCTCAGTCTATAATACGTCTCACGTGCTGATCATCGGCGTCAATTAGGAAGGTGTAGGCTTTTAATATAACGTATTCAACATTACATGTCATTGATCTTTGTACGTATTAATTTCATGTTCTGAGAACTCTCTGGGAGACGAGGTTCGAAATTACGATTTTACAGAAGAGAGATATTTAACCATTGGATAAATAAATATTACTTCTTTTATAGACTACAGCCAGTAACAGTCCGTTTATCGTCCACTGTTGGTCATGGGCCTCCCCATGCACATTGTATTTTGCTTGAGGGCTTTAAAACGCCACGCTGGCGTCACTTTTGTTGGCGGATTGGCTATACAAAGCAGTGGTGAGTCCACTTTTTTAGAGGTGATGTTGCTCCTCAGGGCTTGTGGTAGCGGACTCTTTAGGTATCTTTTAGTCGCATTTACGACACCCACTATTCTAGGCGACTTTAGAATAGCGCCAAACGGTCATAAGAATATAACATTGATCAATATATTGTAACAGTAGTCACGATTGCAGTTCACAGTTTAAATACATCCTTACATGTATGCATCTCGTATGACAAATTTATAACAAGTATTATTACGAAAGTAATTAGGACCAAACAGAGCTTTCGAGAAGATCCTATAAATTTTAAATATGTGTCCACGTAATTGTAAACTTACTGCTTATTCCAACTGCATATTTATTTATAGGATTTTTTTTTTAATAATTCGGTACTTGTCCAAGAATTAATAATTTTAAACATATCAACGGCTGAATTAAATTACATCTACTAAAAATACAAATATGTCTTTAAAAGAAAACCTAGTGATAAATGTCTATAAATATGTTGCGATATATATCATTAGACGGCTGTATAATGAAATATAATAAAATTAAATGAGTTGAACTCGGAGTGAGTGCGAACAAACAGACATACACACATTGTCGTTTATTTTATCATGTATCTAGAAATTACTAGGGTAGATGTGTTCAGCCCTTGAGGGCAACAAAGTTTCGGGACTCGTTATTGTCTCTACGAAATTTGAATTGGTAACTTCATGAAGCGTAGCTGTTGACTGATAGATATTTTATTAGTTCAATACCGTTACTAATTACAAAGATGTTATAGAATTTTAATGAAATTTAGAGCATATTCAAGTCACAAAATTTCAACCCCTCCCGAGAAATATACCCACTAAAACGTCCATTTTCAACCCCTAGGAATTGAAAATGGACTTTTACTTTAATTTAGTTCACATTTAAACCACAATAGACAGTACAACAAACAAATGCTAGGTATATAATCTAACATACATTTTTTATTATCTTTTATAGTTTTTGCACTCTCTTTGATAGAGAACAAAATACTTTGGTACATAACTAGTGACGCGCCCTCACTAGTGAGCTCGCTCAGGTACCTATGTCAATTTGCATTAGATTAACTTCCTAAAAACAAAACAATTTTCAAAATTGTTTCAGTAATTTTTGGTTCATCTCTTTCAAACGAACTCAGTATTTCGTTATAACGTTAGTTTAGAAGCTATACTTAACTCAAATATCAACAAAAGAATGTTTAAACATTTATTTCATTATTTAATTGTGTTCTTTATGTTTTCTAAGTGTTAACCAACTTTTGTTACATAATCTCTTATACTTAGGTACTAAGCAAAACGCATTACTTATATTTTTGTTATACATAAATTAATTAATACTGGCCGAAAAGACTAAAAATTATGGAAAAATTTTCAAAATTTGAAAAAAAAAAGATCCGTCGTATTTCGTCTTACGTCACAATTTTAAATTTGAAATCAAGAGGTCCGAATTCTGCCGACTACATATCTATATACCTAGAAGCCTCGTGGACTCTGGAGTCAGTCGTCGGTTGAATCTTGAGAACTCCTTGTCACGGGGCCGAGCAACTCCAAGACATCATTACGACCGCCACGTAAATAAAAAAACGCGCAACCTACATCCGCGTAGCTTTTCGACGCCGCTCGTCGTTACTCCTATGCCTGGTTGACCCCGCCGCCTCTGCTCAGCTACTGCTGGTCGATGCCGCCGCTCTTGGTTGGCGTCGCCACTCATCACCACTTGCCTCTAACGCAGCCTCCCTTGGCTGGCGTCCCAACTGTGGGTCGACGCCGCCGTTCTTGGCTGGCGTCGTAGTGGCCGGAATCCGCCGCTTTTCCGAAAGAGCTAGTTCTAGTTAGATTTTAATATTTGTTTACGACAGGCTATCAATTTCTGTGTTCAACTTTTTACACTATTGGAACAAACTTTATGATACTAACCGCTTCTTACTGTCTTTTTTTAGTTTAATTTGTCAGTACCTAGGCTATACGACACATCAAAATTCATACGTAAGTAGAAACTCATCTGAGTTTCTACTTACATCTGAGAAGTGAGATGTCTAATGATGTCTAATGATGATGAGATGTTTTAATGATGTCTTTCTACATCTGAGAAGTGTACATCTGTACACGCCGATGATTTGAACTCACGACTTCACGAAACATTGAGAATATATAGATAGATAAACTCTTTATTGTACACCAACACAGTCATGTTGCAAAAAGACAATTTAAGTAACAAGAAAAACACAACAGACTGCCTTATCGCCAAAGCGATCTCTTCCACTCCTAGAATCTCAATCATAGATGCAATTCCATTTTTCGTCCCTCAAGCCGCTCGCTCACGGCTCTGACACACGCTAAAGTATGTCGTTTTGTGGGAAAACTCGCCTAAATATAGGCCGGCGGGATTATTTCTGACGCGGCGTGTCGCGTCCGCCGTTTCTCTACCAATCTACACACAGTTGGCCTAAACTCTTAACGTTTATTACCACTGCTGCTTTAAACCGTTGATTATCTAAACTCTAATTACCGTGTCGGCAGTTGAGAACATCGTTAACATTTATAGGTCTTCACTTTTCCTGTTCGTAGAAATGTAATAAAAAGTGTTTGAAGTTTTTCAAATTGGTTTTTCGTACTAGTGAAATGTTTGTAGTGCTCTTTCTATTGGTGGTATCGTCAAAATGCATATTGTCGGACGAGCAGTATACGATTGGTTAGTGATTATAATTTTGTTTACTTTATTAGTAATGGCAATTTGTTATGAAGACGATTATATTTTTTTGTTTCATTAAGGCGCCAACACGAGCCATATGGTTACTATTGAAACTAGTGGCACGGGCGAGAATGTCGCCGTGAGTGACTCGCTCGTGTAGTTGACGCTTAACTTTATAAGGGGTCATTAAAAACAATCGTGCTCTGTATATTAAACGATTAATGATTATATTGTGCTATAGAAGTAAAATGACAGTGTAAAAGGTCCTCCCACCCGATTTCGATCTCTATAACCTCATAATTATCTTTAATCTCTCTTAAATTTATCTTATTTTAACCAACTGTCGACTGGTAGAAAATGTCTTAAGGCGTGTCTCTGTAAAATATACCTAGTGCAAAAAGAGTAAATAAATAAAAATATATAATACATAACAAACAAACTTTTCTTGTCCGCAAAATTTACATTCAGTGGTAGGTACTATTTATTTATTTAAACTTTTTCGCATAAGTAATTTGTACAAACGGCGGACTTAATACCATGTGGCATTTTCTACCAGACTACCACCAGGTCAAACAGAAATAAGAACGCGGGTACAATGTAGTTATTTAAATTATATACACAAACATTATTTTATTATACATGCACATATTTTCGTACATAATATTATATACAATATATATCATATAGGTATAATAAGAGTAGAAGACAAAAGAGTAGAAAACATAATGGAACGATGGAAAGTGGAACTGAAAATATAAATCACACTAGCTCTGAAGTTGTAAATAATGATTTTGAAGCCAGCTTTTATTCGGTGCTTTCCTAATGTCAGTGGGAAGCGCATTCCAGAGAGTTACGGCCTGTAAAGCGAAATTGCCTTTTTTATAGAATAGATGACAAAGTGGGGGGTGGCCTACGAGATTTGGCAAGTGGTGTAATCGCCACCCATCGATGACTGCAACACCAAAGGGAATGCGAGTATGCTGTCTAATTTGCAGAAGTCTATTCACAGCTTTTGTTAAGAGCATGTTGTAACCTAGCTGAAAATCCTCAATAGGCAGGCAGTACATGAAAAAACTTTCTAATTTGTAGTAACAGTGTCTAGAGGCATTGTAAGTTCAAAGGACTTGCGTTTTGGTGACGAGAAACGCGATAATAAAGTTTGCATTCAAATTTCCCAGAAATATAACTAATGGCAAAAATATTTTCTGCATTGTTTTATTAGCATATAATAAACGCTGTTAACAACTTTAAGGTAGCAAAGAAATAATAATGTTTTAACCTTCCTACGTTGCCAGGAGGTATATTCTACAGCGACGCGGAGGACTCGAAAGCGGCGCTAACACTCAGCGGTCGGATGTACAACTTCAGCACTTCAATAAAGGAAGTGTCGAAACGGGGCGAGATCCTCGAAATAAGCAAACACGTGTGCGAACTTGCTGAGGTAAGAAGAGTAATTTTGTACTTAACCTATAATAAATTGTACTCGTTTCAGCATTGCCGGGCGGTACGATAATTATGGAGACGTACGATAACACATTTCAGCCGTCGAGACATCTTTGTTAATCCACCATTCTAGAATGTAAACATTTTTCAATTTTTGACAAAATTTTTTGATTTTAAATTTATACGATAATATTGACATAAAGCGATATTTTTTGTTATTATACCACTAAAATCAATGGTATATCGTTGAAATTTCTGTTGAAATACAACATTATCTATGTTCTCGTTTTTTGATAACTGGACAAATGGTATCGCCTAGTCGCGTGACACTGTGAATACTTTCAAGTGACTCCATACTATTGCATTGCAAGCTATTGCAACATTGATATGCCTGATATCTAATATTGCAAGATAAATTTTTAACTAAATATTTTGATATTGTTAAATTATTTTTTATAGGTAATGAGTTAATGTTAATCATTAATAATCAAAGAGGAAAATCCTGTTAATATGATCCGTGTTGTTGTTGCTCTTTATTTTACTTATAATGAGTAGTTACAATAAGCCATACAAAGGCGGTCATATTCCTAGAAGGAATGTCTTCCAGTCAACCTTAGAGACCTGAGAGGAGTTATCTCATTAAAAGTTGGCTACAACACACATATAAGATATATTTGTACATAGACACATGAATATTATCAATTCTTATATTTAACAGGGTTCAAAAACACCGATTTTTCTAAATGTACATACTTAAATGTTTCAGGAAGGTGTAATAGGCATTATAGATGGCACTGGCGGCCGCGCCAGCGCGCACATCCAATCTCTGTGCGATATACTGGAACTGCCCCACGTGGTCATACAACATAACGACTTGTATGCAAGGAACTGGTCTTTGTTAAACATGTACCCCAGCCCCGATGCTTATAATATGGTAAGGAAAACTTAGGAATTATATACTTACGTCTATGGCCCTGTTTAATTATATACTTACGTCTTTGGTCCCGTTTAATAGGTACCATATAACATATTAAATTATAAAGCATGATGTCTGATTATACAAAACAAAGATGTAGAATGGTAATTATATATATCTTCTGCATGTTAAATGCTGTCTTTGCAAATCTTCTGTCTTCTGTCTGTAAAGTTAATCTTCTGTTTTTGCAAACGAAAAATGTTTTTAGAAGGGTGGCGAAGGAAGAATGGCACGAGGAGGTTTTCTCTTTCCATAAGACATTCTTTCACGATGATGATGGGGTAGGATGGGAAGCAAATGAGAAGCAACAAAGCCCTAATGTTTTAACTGGTGCTTGATCAAAGTGTTTACTTCAACCTTTGTTGTGTTAAGTTTCACCTAGCTGAAAAACATCACGCACGCTCTCTGTCATGATCCAAGTTTGAATGTTTCAACAACAAATCTTGTAGTCATAAATAGAATCATATTATGGTACTGCAATGACTAACTTCCTATCATATGCATAATGTGTATATCCTTGTATTTTATCATACATATACATATGCACACGCGCTCAATAACATACACACTCAACATACAAACACACGAACATACGTTAAACTATATAACCACGCATCCGAAGTCTTGCGATAGAGTCTTACTACTCTCGAATCTACCTAAGGTTTATACATATAATTTGTATACATAGTTCACTATCCCTTCTGGTGATAAGAGAAGTTTATTATAAATATTGGTGCAAATTCTGTCTTAGTTGGTTTCACTGTGGATTATGTTATTAACTAAATAAATACCGGCTAATGAAAACGTACCTTAACATAAACAACTCGTTTCCAGGTATTAGAACAACTAATAACTCTGAAAGACTGGAATAACTTAACAATTCTCTACGTAAAAGGCTATACTTTAACAAGAGTTCACAACTTGTTCAAACTGGGCAACGAGACCGACAGGTACACAATCAGTTTGAGAGAACTCAGTGGAGATGATTACAGGTGAGCTTACTACTAGATGTAATACTACTAGCCCTCATGTAAAATGCATGTCATTTTATGGATGTCATCCCCATGCCATTTGGAAGTTTTGGGCCATTAAATAAAGACAAATCTGTACTTAAGTAAAAAACGACCGGGGTTTCAACAACTCACAATCGAATGTGAGTCAAAGTATATATAGTCTGAGGCTATCACTGTTATAACAGACATACAATATATGAATTGTCGAAGCATGTTTAGAATTACTGCAGTTAATAATTACAGTGTTTGGCCATAATGTGTTTCTATGTCCCTATCATGTTTACTTTAAATCTCAATTCCAATAAATTTTCTATAGGAATGTGCTAATAAATGCTAAAGAGTGCGGCTATACGAACTTCGTAGTGGACTGTCCGTCCAAATACCTCGAGCAGTTGCTACGTCACGCTCAGCAGG
This sequence comes from Sesia apiformis, assembly GCA_914767545.1. NCBI lineage: Eukaryota > Metazoa > Arthropoda > Insecta > Lepidoptera > Sesiidae > Sesia > Sesia apiformis. The sequence continues at coordinate 10,013,793 of OU611958.1, forward strand.
TCGGCCTTATGGCTGACGAGCATTCCTACGTATTCACATCTCCCGACTTGTTCACGCTAGACCTGAACAGGTACAGGTACGGAGGAGTCAATATGACTGGTAAGTGAAACTGCTCTGTAGACCTATGTACCTCATTGGCTTTGACATCCACACCATTCCGCACTTAAGCATTAATATTATATTAGTAATATTATTTTGAGTTTAACGGGAAGAAATTCCTTCTAGGAGTAAGTCCACCTTTGTACTTACGGTATAATGCCTTATTGTAAAAATTTATTACAATAAGGACAATAAGGATCAACAACGACAACAATATTATAAATCCGAATTGTGTGTATATTGTTTGTTACATATTCACAAATAAACTACTGAACCAATTTCAATGAAATATGGCAGAGAGGTAGCCTGAAATCCGGAAAAGGACAATGGATACTTTTTATCCAGTGTCAAAACGGCAAAACGGCGGGCAAAAGATAATTGACAAAAAGATAATCCCAAAGTCAATAATCGTAAACAAAGGTAATTATTATTGTGAAAGGCGTTAAAAATTTACTCGATTTAATGGAAAGAAGCCTTTGGCTTGCCAAGATTTTTGTATAAAATAATGTACAATAATTTGTATGTAAATCGAGCAAGGACCTTAAACAAACGTGAATATATATATACTCGTATAATCTTGGCAAGCCAAAGACTTCTTTCCTTGAAATTTAGTAAATTTTTATATCACCAGATATACACTATATATATATACCTATATATATCTATATCTATATATATAAACTGTATGTTGTATATAGGTCGAACAAAGGCTTTATTTTTTTAAGTTAATACAAAAGTTTAATTTCTCTCATATCATATTTCTCTGATATAAAAACCAATGTTTATTAAAATTACAAACACATACATCATTGGATACGTAGAAAAAGTGAATTATTGGATTCCTCTTGTTTTTCTGTTTTACAAATATACTTAATTATCTATGTCTGAATTGTAAAAAATACACGATTTTCTTATTCATTTATTTATATTCTTACAATAAATTGATGAATCATTTGGTATAACATGTATAAATGAAATTTAGACGTAGATTCCATGTATTCATATAAATAATTAATGTCACTACGTCAACAATAAATCACAACCTTTTGGGATAAAAAGAAACCTCTTCGTAGTAGAAATTCTATATCTCGTTTTCTTTCCCTCACAATAATTATCTGAAACGGAAAACAACCCCGAGTTGGCAAGCTGACAATCTGTACAGTAATGGGTCAGAGGTTAAAGGGCAAACGGTATTAACGCCGCCGGTCAAAAATAAAACATTTGCATATGGTCGGCACAAGATAATGTACCCAAAATCATTTCTTTATAACCTTTGTTGGTAGAGATTGAGGTGTATATATTACTCTAGTAACGGTGAAACCTCGAAAAAATATGAAATAGATGCTTATTTCGCACTTTTGTCCAGCTTTAACTGGTAACTCTTAGGTTTTACCTCAGATTCATGGTGAATGTTAAAAACTTTATATATTCAAACCATGACTAGTGGGGATTAGTGAAAATAATTTAAATCCCCACCGGTGGGAATCTCTTATTAAATCGGCATGTTTGGACGCGTACGCATGTTTAAATATATTTGTTTCTATATTTGTGTGTTTGCTGTCTGCGTGCATTTTAAAATGTAGGCATCGGTCCAAATCTTTTTGATACCATTTTGTTTGGTCTATGTTCGATGCAATTTCTTCCTGCACTCGGGTTTTCGGTTAGTAGACTTAGAATAGAGCGAACAGTTCACAAGGCAATTCAGCGAGCAGAAAGGCGAGACTTCTTCCAAAGCACTGATTCAAGACACAGTGCTATTATTTTCTGTTCAGGTTTTCGATTGGAGATGATTTAGGGTAATAATATTATAATATAGGTACTCGTATATATATTTTTCATAGAAAAAAAGCGGCAGACGAGCATAGAGTCCACCTGATTGTGAATGGATTTTGTCGACCACATCTTCCATACATGTCAACACGAATCCAGAATGACAAACATTGACACGCCCTCGGATGCACTGCTTACTTTTGGAGACGTAGAAATGGATTTGGAGAAATGTTGGAAAAATAGCGAGGGATAGGATAGGATAGGATAGGATAGGATAGAATAGGCTCTGACATGTGGAATAGTGGTTTTCGAAATGGGCGGTATCGCCTCGAAGGAAACTCCCTAAAATGCTTTGTATTCTCTCAAAGAGAATAGAAGAGCGTAAAACAATAGAGAAACCATAGAGCTATAACGTTTGAATCAATACAAATCCTTTCGATACCATTTTGTTTGTGCTATGTTTGATACAATCTCTTCCTGCACTCAGGTTTTCGGTTAGTAGACTTAAAACGCAGCGAACAACTTTGGGATTTCACGAGACAATTCAACGAGGAGAAAGGCGAGACTCTCCTGCCCGAGGAGATCAAAACCAATGCCATATTGATTCACGATGCAATGATGGTGTTCTCTGAAGCCGTTCGCAAAGTGAACATCACCCCGGGCGAGATGAACTGTGTCACATATGAGCCCTGGTCATATGGATCTTCTTTGCTTAATTTTATGCGCACCGTAAGTCATTATTTCATAATATGCAGCAGAATGGGGCCAAAATACGTAGGTCTAGTAATTAGTTATTATGAAAAAAAATTAAAAGTGGTTTACAAAATTAATTTTGTGGTGGAATGTAAAAACGGATGAGTCACTAAAATTAATACATGAATGAATGAATATAATTTAATCATGCCACGAAATGTGTTTATATAATGTGAGTTATATAGTTATCCATTGTATTATTTGTTCAGTTAGTAGTCATTATTAATGATTGAACGATGTACCGCCCTTCGTATTTCTGTTTAGCCAAAGGTTGACTGGCAGTGAATGCCACTAGACATTAAGTTCGCCTTTTGTACAATGTTTCTTTGTGCACTTAAGTTTAAATAAATAAAACAAAAATAAAAAAATAATGCCTAGGTATATTTTGTACTTATTAATATAAAAATGCAATCTTTTAACTTTGTTAAAAATAATTCGGTGTGTTAATTTTCGTCACTCATTTTCTTTTTAATGTCACCACAGAATTATTCCTTCCAGTGAAATCGGACACCGCGTCCAATTAGCATTACGTGAATAACACTTAAAGATTTCCTAGAAGCATTGCACCATTTTTTTTCTAAAAAGGGTGCGGGTTAGGTCAAATAAATTTGAAAACTTCTGGCTTACAGTTTGAATTCAGTCTCTCGTCTTTTTCGGACATTGGTCGCGATACATGTATTATGTCATTGTTTAAATTTATTCGTAGATATTAAATGTGATAATTATATCATATTAAGTTAAATAAAACTAGTAAATGTAAAACAAAACCGCAATAATTCATTCATTCATTCAACTTTCCGCGTGTTTTTTTAGAATAAAGTGGAGGGCATAACAAGGTCGTTAATATTCGACGGCCTCGGTCAAAGAAATGATGTGATATTTGACGTGCTGGAGTTAACGCCTGCTGGGAATCAGACTGTAAGTACATTGACTTTATTTTAATAATTTCCTGTATTTGTATCATACAGGAAGTTTTTATCCACATGCTATGGAGATCTTGAACATCATGTTAAAAGACAAAAAAAAACAAATATATCCGCAACAAAACAAACGTTTTAGATGCCCTTCAACGCATAAACCGCTCAACGCTTAAAATGGAAGAAGACAAGCCATATAGTGCGCATTTCAAATGTAAGATGGTCCAAACAAGGCACTATTTGGGTAGGTCCAAGGGGCAACTGAGGCAGTAGCTGGATTGATAGAAACAACTGGGTAAAGAAAGCAACAGAAAGAAAAACCAGGAACAAATTGGAGGAGGCCTATACCCGAAAAGGGGCCTTAATTAATTTTATTTTAACATAAATATTATTATTAAATCTATTTCTAAAAGATAAAATAATAAAGGCTTATTATTATTATGATACAAATAGAGTTAATTAATCGATGTCAGCTTTAACGTCCCACGGCTGGGCACAGGCCTCCCCTAGTAAACCACCACGTGAACCCAGACCGAATTGGTGTTATACACATGTTCCATATTTTTATTTTTAATTACGGCGCCGAGCTAGTGATACTTTTTTATAATTGTCACTAGGTAATTAATTGTACATTTCTAGTACATTTTTGTTATACCAGTCTGGAGTACCTACCTTCGGACAATGTACGCACGTTACCATGTCACCGTCAAGAAGTAAGACATTACTGAAATCTTAGCAAATCGCTGTCAAACGCTAATAAATGTACCCTGTTTTCGCCCACTGCCGGACATTGGCCTCCTCATGCACATTGCCTCGTGAATGAGCGATGTATGTATGTATACTGTGTATTGCGACTATGATCTCTTAACAAAACAACATATTTTTTATTGCTTTATCTTAAAAATTATATGTTAGAGCATGTCTCTATTTAAACAGAATCATGAAACAACGAAATTTTTATTTAAAAAGTCCCATTGCATAGCTAGAAGAAACTCCTTATACAACTCCTTAAACTCCTCAACTGTATACTTTATTCCCTATCTCCCCAAAGAGAAAAGGGAAATGTAACCTCCTCATCCCGTTGTACTCCAAATTCCGCCCTAATTCAAAGGTAAGCAGCGTATGTGTGGCAACGTTTTGTCATTCTAAACTTATGTAGGCATGTATCGTGGGTGATGGCGGTGCAATAGTAACCACTTGCCACCAGGTGAACTGTTTGCTCATCTGACACCTTCTTGCTATAAAAAACTTGCTGTTGTCCGCCGCTTCACCCGTATGGGTTTAAGTGTGGTTCCATACAAACTTTGACAGCCTATATTTTCGCCCTGGACACAATTTTGAAAAAACGTTAAATATGTGTTTCATTATTTTTATTGTATTTTATCTTTACCAAGTTTCAAGTTAATAGGACCGTTAAATACTTTTTCAATACAAATTTTGACACCCCATTTCACCCTTATAGAATTTCGAGAAATTTCTACTTAGCAAGCCTGCGTTATAAAAGGACACAACTGTCCAAATTTCAAGTTTTCAACTTAAGCGATTTCGAATCGCCGGTGATGAGTCAGTTGGTTAGGACATTTCTCTTTATAAGATATAACGTTATAACTCCGATATAACTCCGATAACGTTTAATTTTATTAAATAAAATTGTTTGTTTACAGATCGGGATATGGAACCACAAAGATTTAATTATGACGAGACCGTTCGTGCCCTCCGCGGAGATCGGTGAGGAATTAATAATGAGAAATAAAACTTTCAAAGTGCTCATCGCCATGGTAATGAACATTTTATTATGTTTGTTTGTTTGTCTTAAATGTTGTTTCTAATAATTATTGGAACGAAGTTCCTTTACGCGGCTTTCGATAGGTGTGATTCGAGAGAAAATGTAACGTCACGTAAGACGTAAGTTAAATGCGTGTGACCGCTAGTCTAGTCTGTCATCCGCTATCGTCGCCGCCGGTCGTATACCGGTTCGCGAGGAATGCATATATCATAAAAAAGTGATATCATGTCACATGTATTAGGTGCTTACCTATGAAATAACCGATTTTATTACTGCCCACTTTGAGTTTCGATATCTTCTGTTCTAATTAGAATTATAAAATAAAACAAAATGCGTCTAATAACTACGATGTTCTTATAACAAAATCAGTATTTCATTTGTTATTCTGTACCTAAATTTTGTCCATGTGATTGTCTTGAAAATGAAATGTCTATGTCAATTGAAATTTCATGTTATTTTTGAATATGGGTTTCGTCGCGGCAACAACGTAAGTTAGACAGCTCGCAATATCAATAGTGTGTATGGGCCAAATACCACAAACGATCGCACTGTGCGTTGATAGTTTGAACGCTTCCGTTCTGGAAATTTCGACCTTAAAGATGAGCTCCACGGACGACCTACAACCAAGGTTAATAACGATGAATTAAAGGCTATAGTGGAAGCAGATCCATCTCAAAATACAGCTGAGTTAGTAGCATGGTTCAATGTTAGTGATAAAAGAATGTTGGTTGATCTTCTTCAAATCAGAAAAATAAAGAAGCCCAATAACTGGGTACCGTATGAACTAAATGAACATCAGGGACAACAACGCGTCGAAGTGTGCAGTGTTATTAAACCGTCACAAAAACGAAGGAGTTTTGAATCGCATCACGATGCTATTACAGCGATTACACAATGCACGATTACAAGATTATGCGATTACACGATGCAATACAGATCCATTTCTCATCACAAGTCACGACTTGTGATGAGAAATGGATCCTGTACGATAACCGCAAACGTTGGTATCAGTGGCTGGATCCAGAAGTTGCAGCCCAACAATGTCCAAAACGCAAGATAACTAAGAAGAAGCTATTGGTATCAGTTTGGTGGTCCTGTGCCGGTATTGCCCACTACAGTTTCTTGCGAGCCCGTCAAACGATTGATGCAGATATGTGTACTGTATGGTATGGAAAAGCTGGTCACAAAGCAATCTAGTTTGGTCAATTGTTAATCTCCACTTCTTCTTCATGACAATGCCAGCCCTCACACTTCTCTTTCGACAGTTTTAAAACTTCAAAAGCTGGACCTGGAGACTCTCCCTTACCCACTATACTCACTGTCTCCATACTCGTTGCCCAGACAGATTTCCATTTCTTTCGAAATTTGGACATCTTTTTTCATAAAAAAACTGATTGTGAAGTAGCTGTGATTAGGGCTTTTGAAGAATTCACTGATACCCGTCCTCGAGACTTTTACAGGAGTGGCATCAACCAACTGCCCGTGAGGTGGCGAAAGTGTGTAGATAATATGGGTCAATATTTCGACTAACATAATAAATACTTTTATAACAAAATAAAATTTTCACTTTCTCATACAAATCGGTAATTTCATAGATGAGCACCTAATAAGTGACATTAAAATATATTAAAGTGTCCATTGTCTTCAAGAAAGCTGTGAATAGGATTTTGCAAGGTCGTCGGCGGTAACACTTACCATCACGTGGGACCGCTTGCTCGTCCGCCCACTAATCTATAAAAAAAATTGTGATAACTTGTTGTTCTCAATATTCTTGTTCTTGTTGTTTTAAATAATATGTAAATAGTCACGTTTGGAGCCACAATAACACTCCTATACCTACTCTGTTCGCATTAATACTGCCTCAACACTGGTAAAAGCATCGTTACATTGATTTCCAATATCTGAAAATAATAAAATTAATCTATAAATGACTTAGTAAAAAAAAATCAACTAGACCAAAATTCAAATGTAATTATTATTACAAAAAGTGTGTTTATATAAACACTAAAATGTTAATTTTTGTGTAAAGAAAATTAACCCTCCCGTTCTAAAAGGACAGATGCCTATATGAGCAAAGATAAATATTGTTATAATAAAGTACCTATAGTACATGTAACTTTATTTTTAAATATTCAGGTACCGCCATATGGTTACATGAAGCAGTCAGAAGCAGAATTAGAAGGGAACGATCGCTACGAGGGATTTACTATAGATTTAATTGATAAAATATCTGAAATATTGGGATTCAGTTACGAATTAGAAGAGGAGAACACTTACGGGAAATTAGATGAGTTCGGTAAATGGAACGGGATGATTCTGAAGATTAGGGAAGAGGTTAGTTAATTTATTTTTTAGGTTAGTCTTAATAAAACATTTAAATAAATTACATAGTTTTCTTTTAGACAATAGGTCAACTTTTGTCCAGGGCCATCTAAACAAGGTATAAGTTGCATATTTTGGCCACTGATGTGTTTGATGTGTTGACAATTATGCGCGCATTGATAAATTAAAAGCGTATATTTTCAAAATCTGTCTTGTTTAAACATTTAAAAAATGTAGATGGCAAATGCTATGTGAAAAGCTATATTTCGCTACTTTTCATGCGCATAGAAAAAAAAATATAGACGAATATTTCCTGAAAAATTTGAACCGTCTTAATTTTTACCGTCTAATTTTTGTACTACTGAACTACTTATGACCCGTTGCGTTTATAACTTAATCGAGATTTTTTGTACCAAATTTAATTTCAAGGTTTATTTAGGTTCCCTAAATATTACAATTTAAAATAGATACAATTTGAAATTCGATAGTTGTTTGGTAGGAAAAACAAGTTGAACGATTTATATGTCACTGCACTACGGTTGCGCGTGTCGCAGTGGCCGGGGCTCTGTCAAGTGAACAATTTGTGTATAGGTCGTCGCTCCGCATCTCACAATTATTAATTATTAGTGATCGATTATATTTTAAATTATCTGTTTCTCCGACTAGAAAGAGTGCAAAGAGTGCTGAAGGTAATAATGTCTAAACCTTTCTATTTTACAACTAAAAAGTTATACGAACAATGTAGGATACTAACTTTTAGCTAAATTTTCGTTTTTCGAGTTATTATGCGATCTTCCGTTTGACGCTAATATTCTTCCAAAAAACGTAGAAATAATCGAGTTTGCCAAGTTGTATCCCATAGAACAGCCGCAGTTGGAAGTCATTATACCTTCTTAAGTCCTATTCTATACAATAAAACTAATAAGTTGCTTAGTATTTATCCGCTTACTGTAGGAAATTGTAAAAAAATAGTAGTTTACTGGCCTCAAAGACTCACATACGAGGAGACGGAGGATTTCATTAAGATTACCAGATAAAAAACACTATGAAGGCGGCCATGCACGCTAGGGTATGCATGTATAGTTTTGCCTGTACAGTCGAACTGTACAGTCAAACATGAGCGTATATGCAAGAATAACTGTACAGTTTTCTCATAAGACACAGACAAATTACATTAATTATTATGTTTGGATTTGTAATTAATTATAAATATTTAATTTTCTAACTTCGTGTCAGCCTGTGTAAGGGGAGGCACTGGCTTTCAAGATACAGATTTTTAATCTAAGTTGAGAGTCACTGCTCACTGAAAATCTGGTAATTACGTAAAAATTTAGAGAAATAAAGACAAAGACAAAGACAACTATTTGACATAGGGAATTGATTTTGACGATTTTGTTTATATAGTTATAAAATTTTGGTCTTCATGAATAACGAAAGCTTCTAGCGAAAGCTGTCTTAACCCAAAGTATTGGAAGGCGAACTGATCATGGGTTTGTGTTACTTTTTATTATTATTCTGTTAGGTATTATTCGTCCGCGAACTGCGCGCTATCGCGACCTGCAGTTCCCGACTCTAGTCGATAAGTCGAGCTTCTTCTTTTATTATTATTATGTATCAGTAGGAAAAAAATAAAAGACATGCTATTGAAAACTACTAGGCAATTGTTTACATTTAATTTCACACTTTTTCTGCTTGTAACCTACATTTCTAGCTCTCTCTTATTATTCCTCATTCTTACATTGGCACGCCCCTGGATGCGCTGCCTATTTTTGGAAATTTAAGAATTTATTTGGAAAATGTGTTGGGAAGATAATAGATAATAGCAAATACATTTTCCAGGCCTTCTTGGGGGGATCGGATGGGATGGAGAGTGAAGAATATAATGGAATTAGGAGTTTCTTTTATTCCATTATACTCTTCATTCGAAGGAATAGTAAGGGGATGGAAAGACCCATTTCCCAGTCCATCCCATAGGATGGGATGGGGTAGGAAATGGGTTTTAACATGAATACAATAGGGATGGGAAATTTAGTACTGTAGTCTTTATGAGTATGGAGTGACCTAGCCAACCAGGCGCGCCAACACCTACTGTGGGGTTACAGCATATACCCTCCCCCTCCCAAAATGAATTCAGAAAGACACTTAGCTTAAAATTTAAAGCCCATTTGGGCCACTTTTAATTTTCCACTATTCGGCATTCATTTTCCTTTAAAATATTATTTTCTGAACAGAAAGCGGACTTTGGCATTTGTGACTTCACAATAACAGCGGAAAGACAGACAGGCGTCGACTTCTCGACGCCATTCATGACACTAGGTATCTCCATCCTTTACAAGGAGCCCAGCAAGCAACCGCCGGAGATGTTCTCTTTTATGGCGGTCTTCTCAAAGCAGGTAAGAAAATAGAGTTTAACCGTACCGAAGGTTCTCTCCCTGGTAAAAACTGCAAATGCCTACAAAAGTACAGATAACACAAAACAAACTAATTAAACTTCAATTATAAATACTTACCATCTACTAAAAAAAATACGACGAAATAAAACTACTTAACCTTAGACAATTAATACATTATTTACATTAATACATTCCATATGTATTTTAATCAGAAAAATATTAGCAAATAATATTATACACAGGCATATCACATTTATAAAAAAAAACAGACAAATACTATGCAAGAAATATATATATTTTAGAATTACGCAATGTTAGATTCTTTACATATGTAAAGAAATAAATAAAATATTAAAATTCTTAACTGAAAATATTAAAAAAAAAACACTTTTATCTATAAGCACTGAAAAATAAACTATAACAATATTTATTAAACAATATTGTATCTCGGGTGGGCTGAATGCCGAATGTGTTAGTAGCTTCTTTGTAGCTAGTAGCTAGTTAGTAGTAGTGTTAGTTTTTATTTTGTTAAGTTTCTCATAGATTAAGCAAATAAATCTCTTTAAATCGCCTACAAAAACGTAACGTAGTTCCATATCATAGAAATTGGATTCAACGTAGAGCGCATCGGCCGCCTTGCCTCCAACATGTACGCGTGCGCGGATCAGTCGCGCCTCAAGCACAAGGCATTGTGCTTGAGGCAAGGCATTGTGGGGGCAAGGCATTTCGTCGCGACACACGGGTGAAACACGTAAGTCGCCACCCGCGCAAATCGCTCACTGAGCTGTCCAGAAGCGGAATCCACCGGTGGGCTTGATCACGCGGGCGGCGGCGTGAAGAACGGAGGGACACCAGGGCCTTACGAAGCCCACCCACAGACCTGCCGGTAGTAGCGGGCAGAGACGAAATCCTTGCAGTGAGCAATGGCCCAAGAACCGATCCTCCGCTCCGCCATGTGGCAGGGCGTGAAATAACCTCGAGGCGTAGAGCACTCTTTACGCGCTTCTCGCGCTTTTGTTTCCTTAGCAAACGTCGCTTTTTATCACAGTCTGAATACATACACATACTTGTAGGGGTAATAATTACTAAATTATTATCATTGTGGATTCAGGTTTTAATTAATACTCCTTTATTTTTTTATCAGCCTACAACGCCCCACTGATGAAATCACTGGGGGGTTTCGGGCCATAACCCACAGTGAAGGGCTAGGGGTATATATATTTTTTTCTTTATGGAAAGAAGCCGGCAGACGAGCTAATAGTCCACCTGATGGTAAGTGGTTACTGTCGTCCATTGACATCCACGATACATGCCAACATCAGTTCAGAATGACTAACGTTAGCATGCCCCCAGGGGATCCAGATGCACGTCCTATCTAACTCTGCGTATATCTGGGTATATCTGAGTATATGCGATACTCAATTCACATTCGTGTTATTATGAGTTCGAATTCTCGGCTCGTACCACTAAGTTTCTACTTAAATACGGATATTTAAAAATTGTCACTGACAATTTGTCAATTGTCAATTGTCAATGAGTATTGTAACTGACATTGTCAATGAGGTACCTAAATCGTGAGTAAACCCGCCTGCTTAAGAAATAAAAAAAAATGGGTATGTACGAGTATATCCACCAAAACTTCTTTAATATAGTTTAAATATGTATGAAAAGAGCGAAAAACGCGGCATCTTAAAAATATTTTTGAACTGAATCTTCCAGGTGTGGTACTACATGATGCTGGTGCAACTGGGTCTTGGTGTGATCATGATATTCGTAGGACGCATCTCCCACAAGGAGTGGCAGAACCCGGTGCCTTGTATAGAACAGCCCGAGGTGCTCAGCAACCAGTTCAGCTTCGCCAACTCCATGTGGCTCATCATCGGCTCTGTTATGCAGCAGGGAAGCGAAATTGCTCCTATGTAAGTTAGTTTTTGAAATTGGAGATTTCTATTTAGACACAGAAATTATTACAGACTGTTTAGACATATAATTATTATAAGAAACGATTTTTAAATTACTCAGACACTTAAATCAGGTAGGATATTATAACTTGTTATAATATCCGTTAATAGTAATAGGGAAGTATTTAAAGGGTTATAGTTAAAAAATCCCGACCCATCCCAGTTGATGACAAGTTGATCCCAGTACACAAGTTGAATTTGTTTTCACTTTTCCCTCTATGAGAGGGGTGAAAAATACTTTTTTTTCTACTTACCGGAATAAATACCCCACAAAAATGAAAAAGCGCATCAAAATCCAATGATTAGTATTCTAATATTCTTGTTTATCTCAAACATAATATACGCAGAAGTGGCGTATCTGAGTTGAACTTTTGTATTAAGTTCAACTCAGACACACCGCTTCCTTACCACTGCGCAACTACAAAATAGTGGTTGCATGGTGGTATATATATGTTAATATAACCACAAAACTGTGGCTAAATGGGAGTAGCTGCTTGTGTCGTTGTAATTGTTGCTTAAAGTTCACACAAATACGCTCAGTATTGAAAAGGAATTCTAAAATGAAATATTGTTGTTGCTTTACGCCTAAAAAGACGTTATCACGTCATCACGTAACGAAGACAAACGTAGCATTTATTGAAATCATCGTATAGTGAAAATAGGTTTGTGGTTAGCCGGTACTCGACGTGTCGCACTGGCGCTAACAGCCGTTGAGACGGACTATGCAAGAATTGGTCAGTGTGAATGATACTACACCCGCCGTGTGGTGTCGCCCGGCTATACTCTCTACACGTGGATGTTGTAAAAGGTGACTAAGCGATAACAAAGCCACAAGCCTTGAGAAACTAATCCACCTCAAAAGAGTAGACTCGCCAACCCGCTTGATCAGCGCGGCGATTTAAAGCCATACGTCTCTCATGCACAGGACAATGTGCATGAGGAGGCCCATGTCTTGCAGTGAGTACTAAAAGGGCTGGTTGCTTGATTTGGATTGCATTACATAGCTTTCAATATAAATTCGTACCTGCCCACTAGCCACGACTGTTTAGTGGTTGTGGAATGGTTTAGAAGTGGTGTGTAGTGTGTGATTTCTTCCTGTACGAGCACGTCGTTTAGAGATATCGGTTTCTTTCCGGAGGTAATGAAATATACTGAGCTTTGTTCTTTACTCTTTCCATTTATTATAATAAGCGACAAAAGCAGAGCACCTTGTCGTATTTACTTCTGTTAAGATTATTATACATTTTTATCTTAATGTCACAAAATTATAAAGAATATTCTAACTAGTCTGTATCAGCGCTATAGCGCCGCGCATGATCGCGAGCGTGTGGTGGTTCTTCACGATGGTGATGGTGGCCTCTTACACGGGCACGCTGGTCGCCTTCCTCACCGTCGAGAAAAATGTACTGCCCTTCCAAACGCTGGACGAGCTGTTCGAACAAAAATCCATCTCTTACGGGGCCAAGAAGGAAGGCTCCACTATATCGTTCTTCAGGGTAAGCAGTTTTGCAAAATTGAATTGAATTGTCTTTACTCTCAATTTTTTTTACACATTAGATTATGAGTGAGCCTTGACTCTCAAACTAGATTAAAAATCTGTATCTTGAAAGCTAGTGTCTCCAGTGTCGGTAAAAGATTGAATCATTTTTTACTGACTCAAATCAGAGTCCACATACTATATTAATTGAATCTTCCGGGCTACTTGGCCGAGGTCTTCTGGAATCTCTTCTCTTTCTCCAAACGTTTCGTCAACAACTGCGGTTGACATCTTCAGTGGCGACTGCGTTCACTTTCGGAGAGATGTTATCTCTTCGACATACCATATGTTCAACTGTGTCGCCGAAATTGTAGTCCGATTCCTTCTTATTACGTGTAGATAGAATGTATTGTGCTTTATTTCTCGTCCGATTCCCTCTTACCACGCGTATGTAGAATGTTCTCTACTTACTTCTCGTCCGATTCCCTCTTACTACGCGTAGATAGAATGTTCTGTGCTTTATTTCTCGTTCGATTCCGTCTTACCACGAGTAAGTAACATGTGCAAATGACTCAGTTTATGACGGTATCGTCCAACATGATATTAACTGTCCTAATGTTGCGACGGTAAACAGATTCATAACTGGAAACTAAATCAATAAGACAACACCTTCTTGCGAATTTGATTAGGAACGGATTTGGGGAAAGGTTTGGCAAAATTATGCCGATAAATTGGTAAATGCAGTACATTTTACGGTAATCTTCTGTGAATTTAGAAGAAATGCCCGCGTAATTGGAGCTAGGACCGGGGTCTTAAGTAAAACTTTTATGTCTATAGCTAATTAATTCTTCTAATTATATTTCAACTATTTTCTTTCTAAAAATAATTTATAACAAAACAAAACCTGTGTTTGATTACTGAGATGAACTGTTTATTTTAAAAAAAAAAAACCTTTAATTTGGTGAGGTTGAAACATAGCGTTGCAGTTTTTGATATACGAGTAATCAATATTTTCTTTAATATTTTCAGGATTCGACGAAAACTATTCACAAGAAAATTTATCAGAAGATGCTGCAAAATAATTGGCTAGTCAAAGACAATGATGTTGGAGTGGAAATGTATATATATTTTTATTATTTTTGTCATCTGGCCTTTCCTTCTAATATACATCTAAATCTGATATCTCTATTTCAATGGCCATAATTGATAGAATCGTTACCTGATTTATTTATGTCATGTTTCATAGATAGTTTTGTGACTTTGAAAATTTTCGTAATACGTAATAAATGTTCAAGGTTTCTTTTGCTAATGTATTTTTCGACTCGTATTAATTTCAGTGCTGAGAACACAACGTATGCGCTATTCATGGAGTCCACGTCTATAGAATACTACAAAGAAAGACACTGCGACTTGCTGCAAGTCGGTGGTTTGCTCGACTCCAAGAGTTATGGGATTGGTATGAAAAAAGGTATAAAATAAAATATATATGCATAATTCACATACGATTTTACAGTTTTAGATTTTTTATTTTCATAAGAACATAGTTCACTAACAATGAGAAAAATAAAATGAAAGATAAAATCATTTGAACTTTTTCCCTGAGCAGACTTACATCAAATACCCAAAAAGAGCAAGTGTCCATGAAGTGTATGTACTTCGGGAGGCGGGTCAGTAAAGTATACATAATTTTTAAATGTAATAATGTGATCTACTACCTCTTATGTAACTTATTTAACAAATATATTACTAGTGTTAATAGATAGATAGATTAAAACTCTTTATTGTATAATTGTTACATTAAGACAAAAATAAGGAAAAATGTTATAAGAAGAGAATACAACCGGGCGGTCATATTCTTTACAGCATTTTTTTCCAGACAAACTTGAGAAAAGAAGTTGTGACTGAGATCTACCGCGGACAATGTACATATTCCTGTTAAGTAACGATAATAAATACTATATTTGAATATAGTAAAATATATACTTACATACATATAAATATACATACATACGAACGTAGTAAACATTAGGACACACCAATATGTAATGTCTATTACCGTAACAGTCCAATACAGATTAGGTAAACTAACATTGAAAAACAGTATAATAATAAATTGTCGATATGTGATAGATGCAATATGAAAACATACAATTTTTGTTTCCATAAATGTATTTATAATTTACTAGCTGTGCCCGCGGCTTCGCTCGCATGGAATTCGATTATCGCGGTAAATACCCCAAGTTCGTCCCTGGAAAGTACCCTATGTCCGTCCCTGGGTTTCGATCTATCTCCGTACCAAATTTCATCAAAATCGGTTCCGTGGTTTAGCCGAGAAAAGGTAGCAGATCGCATTTATAACATTAGTATAGATTTACATAATTTTGTTTTAGGATCGAAATACAAGAAATACATTGACGACGCATTGTTGAAATTAAAGGAGCGCGGCGAGATTCAGAAGCTGAAGGACATTTGGTGGAAGGAGAAAAGGGGAGGAGGAAAATGTGGGGTAAGATTCTTTCTCCCAATCCATTCCTTAATCCGCAAAGGTATGCAGCGCATCCGGGGGTGTGCCAATATTTGTCATTCTGGACTGAAGTTGGCATGTACCGCGAATGTCCATGAGCAACAGTATCCACTTACATGAGGTGGACTGTTTACGCGTTTGCCGACTTTCTTCTATAAAAACAGTTTACCTAATTGTGAATTAAGTTACGTAGTGCCTATATGTAGTCGATTAAAATATTATATCGTTATAATAATTAAATAGAGTGGTGCTAGCCGAGAGGTATCTACACTCAACTCATATTCGTGTGATGGTAAGTTCAAATTCTCGGCCCGTACTACTGAGTTTCTTAAGTATGGATTTCTAAAAAAAATCACTAGCTCGGCGGTGAGGGAAAACATCGCGAGAAAACCCACATGCTCTAGAAATAAAAAAAAATCTGGAGTATATGATCCACTACTCCGCACGCCGCGTGGCCCGCGTGGTGGATTACGGCCCGAAACCCCCAGTGATTTAATAGGGGAGGTATGTGCCCTGTAGTGAGACATTAAAGGCTGACAGAAGTATAGTAATTTCAGCACACACACACACAAGTGCATTTTTAAGTGTATAGTAATTTGTGGAGAGTACTTAGTATTTTTTTTATTTTCTTATATTTAAGTTGGCATTTCATGTGACTATCCGTTTGTTTCCTAAATAAAATAAATAAAGGTTCAATCGGAGTATTGAGCTGATATTGAGAACACATTTTAATAAACTTCTCTATTTGTGTCATACTTCCTGGCAGGACCACAGTCTGAAAACGCTTTTTATTTGCAGTTCCAATTCTTGTCTTTAAATATACCTACTTATTAATTTGTTATGAATCTCTAGAGTACAAATTTTAATGAATGTTAAAAAAATGTACATAAAAATTTTGTTACCCGGGTATGTACAATATTTAACATAATCAAATGTGATTCCGCTGGAAAGTATACTGGTATACTTCCCTAATGTCAATGTCCTATATGTCAAATATTCCAATATACAAATATTCATAAATATATTTAAAAATTCACGATACTTAATATAATCTTATGTGGCAGGACAGGAAGTGTACTTTCTAGCAGGATCACATAAGATGTGTCAAATATCGCAAATCTTTGGAGCACAAATTTGAATTAATATGGTACAAATTAGTACATTTAAAGACAAGAATTAGAAATGCCAGCGAAAAACGTATTGAGACGACTTTGCCGGAAGTATGACACCTATACTTTACCTTAAATTAAATTAATTACGCTTGTTCAAATTACCTAAATTAACCTGAAATACAATTACAAACTTCAGTAACGGTTTGTTCATGTAAGTGTCATAAAGTAAGTAATCAATCATACGAGAATTGACAATAGGGAATACGAATACGGAGATAAGAAGAATACGGAATAACGACAGTTCTACCTACTTATTAAAGCGGAATTGATTATTTAATCTTATTACAAACGTTAATAATAAAATACTCAGTTTGCTGTTATTTATTCAATAATCAATAATTAATTCGCGTAATAACAAGTAACATACAATGTTTTAATTAAGTAGAGTATGTCCCTCTAGCATAAAATATCGCGATTTTTTTGAATATTTTAAAAGTAAAAGCGGATATTATTCAACATCCCTGGTCCTCACTCATAACAAAAAGGCTATAAAATATTTTTGAGAAAATATGAAAATATTTACAATAATATTTTTAAATACTTTAAGAAATGCCTTCGACTTCATTAATTACGATTACTATGATTGCCATATTAAAAATATTGTTGTTTGTTAGGCAATTTAGAACTCCACATTCAGCTAAGAACTAGGAATTCAAAGTTTCCCACTAGGATTCCCTGCGTTATTGTTTGCAAATACAGACACAAAAGTGACCACAAAGTAATAAAATCCTGAGAAAATATTCAAACCAGTAAATAATCTTTATAAAATAAAATATCTTTAAACAAATGTTAGTCCGATCGACGGACGATTGCTTTTACAAAGCAGTTACCGAGCTGAAGATTGCCTTGAAGGTAACTAGTGAGAATTACCCTCCAGGGTAAGGTAAGGTACAGTTATCTTAAAGTAACTACTGGATGTTACCATCCAAGTAAGGTGATAGTTTCAGTCAGATCTTGTAGGGTAACTAGTGATAGTTGTCCTGTAAGATAAGAAAATAGGTTCAATTAGTCAGTTGTTTTGAGAGGTAACTCGTGGGATTTATCCTTCAAGATAAGTTTAAGCAGCTATTATTATAGTTGAAAGGTGTTTGATTTTAATTACCGTTCAAGATAGATAATAAGTTCAGTCAGATACAATTGCCCTGAAGGGTAACCGATAGTAGTTACTCTTCAAGACAAGGTAATAGATTCAGTCACTTATCTTGAAGGTAAACTGATGGTAGTTACCCTCTAAGATTTAGTCAGCTACAACTACCCTTAACGGTGATTGATTATTATTACCTTTTAAAATTAATAATAATTTATTTATTAGACATTCACATATTGGGTAATACATACTTTCAGTCGGCTCGTTATCTCGGCTGATAACTAATTAGTTATATTCCAAGCTAAAGTAATCCGTTTAATCCAACTTTCAGTCAGGTAGTTATCCCAGTTGTCAGTGCCCCCGCCTTATGTGCAAAAGGTCCCGGCTTCGATCACCGGTCAGACACCCATTTGTTTAAAGACAAATGTATGTTCCAATCCTAAGTGGTTTGTGATCGTCTATCTATAACAGAACACTACCGTAAAATGTACTGCATTTCCCACGCCATCCTGTTTTAAATATCCCACGTACGTGTTTGTTTCGGTGGTGAGTGAGATTCATACTATCCTATCCCTCTACATTTTCATAACCCTTTCTCCAATTCCATTCTTATATCCAAAGGTAGGTGCAGTGCATCCGGGAGCGAGCCAACGTTTGTCAGTCTGGACTGATGTTGGCATATATCGCGGATGTTGCAGGCGACAGTATCCACTTACCACCAGGTGGACTGTATACTCCATCTGCCACCTTCTTTCTAAATCTAAACTTAAAAAACCTTAAAAAAATCTACACATTGAAGGAAACCCGCAACGAAGAACCGAAGCAGCTGGGCATGAAGAATATGCTGGGGGCGTTCGTTGTGCTCTTCGTGGGCTGCCTCATGGGGCTCGTCATATCCACCCTCGACATGCTCTGGGGAGTGTTCAAGCGGACAGTCAAATATAGAGTAATCATTTTATTTATTTAATTATCTTTTAACGAAAATTTACGAATAAATATATATCTTAATACACAACAAATTCTGTTATAAAAACTCAAGAGTTACCATTTAGATAAACATTTTAGACTTAAATTTTTGACATGAAAACTTTTAAACATAAATTTATACAATCAGATGTTTTCAGAGAAAAGGTTTCCTGTTACAGCCCTAGTATTTAAAATAAGTCGACGATAATGGGCAACTTATTAAAAGCATTAACAGTTCTCGCAAAATATGAGTTTTGTCTGTATTTGATTATAGTTAAAAGCGCGTTAAATAACAAAGGCTTTTTAAAACTAATTTTGTGTGTACGCAGTTGTATTTTGGAAAGTAATTGGAGGCAATCGGTCAGTCCATTGGTTATACACATGAGGTAACATATATCTGCAATATTTCGTGTTCCTGTAAATGGCAGGAAATGATAATGTTTACAATAAGTTATGATAGCGTTTATATTTATTTACTCTTTTTGCACTGTTTTTGTACAGAAGCGAATTTCCCTGTACAAATATAGACATTCTCTACAAGATGATCGTTAATTAAATCGGATAAATTAAAGTTAGTGCAATAGAACTTCAGTAGTTAAATATCATAGTGTCAAATATTTTATTCTTCTTCTTAAAGAAAAGGTTCTTCAACAAAGCTATTGAAAAAGTTTCTGCAATTTCTCGTCTGTTGGTTCAGTATCCATGAAGGACGCTTTACGCCATCTGGACTGAAAAGCCGTCTGTAGCTTATAAAAACAAAAATTCACGTAAACACTAACTTTAAACACAGATTAAATCTGTAAGCCTATTAGAATATTATTTTAACCCTAAATGGAGTTTGCCATATTTCTGACACATAAAGGACAATCTTCTAATAAATATCAAAAATCTGACGAGATGTGAATTGATTAGCTATAAGAATTATGTGATTAAATGTGTAGTGCCTCTAAGTCCCACGCATTGAATATTTTAAATATTAACCCCTTTTATATAAAAATAAACATACCAGTAAAATAGTGTACACACTATTCTGGTTTTCCACAAATCAGATTTATTGGACGTTTCTTAAAACACTGTTTTAATTCGACTCTATCTTTTGTGATAAGGTCTAAATGGATTCAAACAGACAAAAAACAGTGGTTCTACCCAATGGTAATTATCAAAATTACAACATAACTCAACATAACTTTTTAAACAATTCTAGACGACCTTCAAATCGGAGCTAATAGAAGAGTTGAAGTTCGCCCTTTCATTTAGCGGAGATATAAAACCAATAAAAAGATCCAGAACTGCAAGCAGTAGCTCCGAGCCCATCACAAAGGCCGAAGGGAAAGAAGAGAGCCCTAAGGAAGAAGTGCGTTCCCTACGATCTGCTATGTCGGGAAGATCTACGGACACGCACATGACTCATCACTCGCACAGTTCCAGACATTCGCCTCATGACATCTCCGTTGCTTTTGCGAAGCGACGAGAGAATACGTAAAAATTTTCTTTTGTCTTCATATATGGCAGTGGTGCAATTAACACATTCTGCCAGTGTCAAGTTTTCTTCGTAGAACCAATTTCAAAGTCTAAAATGTATCCTGTCAATGTCCAGTCCCATCAAAGTAAGTCAGAAGTCGCTCAGTAAAACGATAGTAGGTTTACTGAGAATAGAAGCGGACACGAGAAACTCAGGCCCACGCTTTTATTTTATTATCACCAACATCACGTACGAAAAACACCTTGACGTTTATTAAACTATCACTATTAAACCACAAAACACCTAATACACATTTTCTACAATAATGAAACAAAAACTCAACTTCACTTCTCGAGTTCCCTACATGAAAGGCCTACGTAAAATTATATTTGAATAGCATGTTAACACGTTCGCTGCGCGCGTAGGTCCGTGGAGCTGACTTTTAGCTGGTGCTGTATTAAGGACTATTAGATTCTATTAAGGACTGTAAGGATTATTAGACCTTTTACATGACTTTTTATATATGCGTTGGTCGAAATTACCTGTTCGATAATTTTACTTCAGGTGTGATTATCTCATTTAATTTTATAGTATACAATTAGTATTAATGTTAACACGAATTTTAGAAATAATAGGTAGGTACATGCTTTTCAATATAACATCCATAACAATATTTTCTTACATTTTATACGAAACATTTTTACTTTTTACGTTCTAAAATCAGCTCCATCATACTAGTCTATATAACTTAAGGTCCCCCCCCCCTCTTAATGTTTATATGTTCTTAACTTTTTAATATTTATATTGTGATTTTACCCGTATTTTTACGACAGTAACACGTATAAATAATCGACTAGTTTACGATGTGAACTACGCTCGAGTACTAAACTACATGAACTGGGTCTGTCAGGTCCTTAGCCTCGATATACAAAGTGAAATTATTTTTTATCTTGTCAGTATCGGGTCGAAAAGATCCGATACATTTTTTGCACTAGACAATAGGATTTGACGAGGTAGTTACAAAACAGTATTTGCCTCTTTCCTACTCTCTAAAATCAGATGCCTAGTGCATCCCGCACTAGGCGTTTTCAAAGCGTTTCTACGCCCGCACCGCAGGACAGTTACGTATCAGGCTTTTAGGCCCTGATAACCCCGTCAATGTATTAATTTGACTTGTGCATTATTTTATATGTCTGGAGATGTATTGTTGATTATCGAATAATAAAAATAATTCTTAATAAAATTCGTAATTTAATTTAAACAAATTGTTTCAAGTCCTAAACTAGTACCTAAATAGCACTTAATATTATATCAATAATCTATTCTGTCATTTAATAGTCTTATTTCTTCAATAGTTCGGTATCGTAGTAAGTTCAGAAAGACTGTAGACAGCAAATCAAACTCTTTTTTTATATAAGGCATATAGTACAGATTTCAGATATTTCACTTGATGGTATTCTTACTATTGATCATACACATCTGCATAATAGGTCAACTCCTGCCAAAAATCACTGTTTGTCCACTAAAATCCATTGAAAAGATCCAATAATCGTCAATGTACTTGTAGTAATTACTACCTTGAGATATATTAATTTGTGACAGGAATACTATTGGCCAGTTCGAAGAATAAGTAAGAAGAGGAGACACGTGAGCCATTTACAAGTTTTCACCTGACTCGGTAGAAGCGATGGGTTGAGAAGGGTGAAGGAATTTGGTAAACTTGATTTAGGGAAAGCAAATGGGAGTACGGAGGGAAGAGGATCAGAAAAGGGGTTGTGACAATTCTCATTAACGAAACAAGTTGACATTATTCGCGGCAGTATTGTTGAGAAGACTATGTGATGTGAGTTCTATGTGTGATTACCATAAAATATATCATACATGCACAGGTATATACCACAGGCTATACCATTGTCAGCATTGTGTCCACTACCATCTGTTACTAAAACTGACACCGTTTATGCCTCTTTAACCAGACTCGCCTATAGCAGGTTGGGAAATCGTCCATTGTTAGCAACAATGGAAAGGTCGACACGCGAAAAGGACATTTGTATTAATAATTCGTATCGGATCATATTATGTCACTATAATGATATAATATCATTATATCGTTATTAACATTAACAATTGTTTGAATTGTGGATAGTTAAACTCAGAGAAGACTACCTTGAAATGTACTGCATTTCCCACTTTATCTTATTTCCCTAATGTACGTACGTGTTTCGGTAGTGAGTGAGATGTGCCAGAGCCCATTCCCATCCTATCCCTCCCCATTTTCTCAACCCTTTTTCCAATTCCATTGCTATGCCTCCAAAGGTAGGCGCACATCCGGGGGCGTGCCAACGTTTGTCATTTTGGACTAATCTTGGAATGTATCGCAGATGTCTATGGGCGACAGTATCCATTTACCATCAGGTGGACTGTATGCTCGTCTGCCGCCTTCGCCCATAAAAAAAGTTAAAGATGAGCCATGTTATAAAGAAATTACTCGTATTTTAGTTTGTTGGTAAAACTGTCATTTGCCTTCAGTTTGTCAGTTGTTTTATTAATCATTCTTCATTTGTAATCATCATTTACCATCTATCATCATTTGTGTGCACCACATATTTGTGTGTTTGCTTCATTTTAGTGGTACCTTCCTAAACCTTCATATAGACGTAATAAATTACCATAAAGATTTTAGTATTAAGGGTAACTAACATACATTTATCAATCATACTTTGACATAGCTAGGCCACATTTAGTAAGACTATTTCTTCTAAACCCAGCAAAAATAGCTGTTTGAAAGTGTAATAACGTTGCGGTGCATCTTTTTCTATCTTGATAACACAAAAAGACACGCAATGTGAATTAGGTTCACAAAGATTGATAATCGTACATTTTGAAACTTAACCCTAGAGACAAACAACACGACATTAACGTCATATAAATATTGATTGATATCGGCGGTATACATCAAAATTTCGATATGAGTGAAAAAATATTACACAAAAGTGCTTAACATAAATCTTTAACATTGCTCTATACAAGATCTGCCCTATAGTTTTGATACATGGACCCATTATTTCAGTGTCCGCCGCGAAATGGACACCAACCTTTGCGACCACAATCTTTCACAGCGGCTCCATTAACTAAACAAATTGCTCTGCAAAAACTCACATCTTTTGTATTTGCGACATGATTCATCTTCGTAATAAAATAGAAGTTGAGTTAATAAGGTAAATATAAATAATATCGAAAAGTAATCTGCTAAGAATATTAGGCGTATTTTATCATGGAGTATTTTTTTCTGCAATAAGTTTTAGTAACTTAAATCTGATTCAAGGAATTGGAAATAAGAAACAACCCGAATTGAAAATCCGAAAGTTGTGGCACGAACTGCCAGCTGAGGTATTTCCGTTAAGCTAGGACATAGAGCTCTTCAAGACAGCTGTGAGCAGGATTCTGCAAGCTCGGCAGTGCTCCGAGCTTACAGCTCACCAGGGGTGTTACATGTGTCAATAGGCGGCGGTGACCACTTATCATCATGTGGGCCGCCCGCTCGTCTATTCTATATAAAAATAGTCAAAAATAAATAACAAAACTTCTAAGTTTAAAACTATTATAATTTTACATATTCTTGAAAATTATTAACATTTTTTGAATTTACCGAAAGCTACCTAAAGATTATATAGGTCGTATTGTAGTCCCTTCTAGTTTTCAGTTATGTAGGTATATCCTCTTTTCATCAGCCACGTTACCATTCTGACTTATGCGGAGCGACCTCCTCGAAGTGTCCTCTCAATCAAACGGCCTTCATTACGGGACCCTCTTCATGTGGACATGTGGCACAAGGACGGACAGTCGCGCATTTCTCAAGCCATGCCCTAATTAACCGCTTGACACACGTATGAAGCAGGATTATGGCCTCCAATTTACTCCACCTTAATAAAAAGGATAGGCAGTAAAAGTTCAAAATTTCCATTTCTCATAAATATTTACATATATGACCTCTTTAAGCCGACCTTGGTAGTCGACAATATCTAACAGGCATGCACATGTATTAACTCTTTTTAACTGTGTTTACTGTACGTCTAATTTGATTGTTGTTAGACTAGATAAAAATATAGGGAAGATACTGGCTCCTGCGGTACAGGTCAACCCTAGTTAAGCAGAGTTAACCCTAAGAGTTAAGCAGAGTTAGTAGTTAACCCTAGAGTCAGAGCTCCATAACATTAGTGTGAACTTATCTGTCAGTCAGTCAATTAGTATGTAATTGCAGTAGTTTGTATGTTACGATATTAATAAATAAATACAATATATAAATAAATTTAGCTTCTTTAAATAATAATCCAAAAGTAGTCAAAACACGTTCATTGGTGCATATTTTATAAGTGATGGGAATTATCGTATCGCATCGTACTATCGTAATCACGAATTCCGATTTTATTAATAAGCTGTTATTTTATATTTTTTAACTGAACTTGCGCATTCTGGCCATTTGCACAGCATTACTCTGTCGTCTACTATGTAACGTGTGGTGAGAATGACCCGATCGCTCTGACCGCGGAGTTGGTGATGAGTCATCTGCATCTCTGTCTCCTTCACCGGGAGATTCCACATCTTCCTTCCCTTCTTCTTCTTGTTTGTAACCTCCAGAGCCGCTACCACTTGGCTCCCTGTGACGAACAGGCTTGACATCGCCACTGAAGCTGAATATAAACATCAGTTCAGCTATCAGCTCTTCTTTAAATGATACCTGAAACAGATATTCTCGACTGAACTGTCGTTTCAACAACCTGTAATGTTACAAGTATAAACATATTATATTTGTATGTGACTTGGATTTTCAGTATTTACAAAAAATACTAAACTAACAACAAATCATCAACAAACAAACTACAATAAATGAGTTTATATTACTAAGATTGTCATAACCAAGTCGACGGAGTACGAAACTAAATCTAACTCATCTTTACATTGGCTACCACTTGCTGCTCATTCAGTATTTTCTGTTGCTCATTTAATTATTTATCGTTCTGTAATATTAGTGAGGGAACGACAAAAAGAGAAAGAGAATACTGTATTATATAAAACATGTTTCAATGTCATAAGAAGTGACTTACCAATGACTGTGATGATATTCGCTAATCTGGTAAGGGTTGAGGTCGCGGGGGTCACACTGGATCATGCAATTCTGGCGAATGGAATATTGTACCATTTATATTATCCTTTTAACGTAAACGGTCTCATAAAACATTTTAAATTAAACGTTTAACTACCCACATTGTTAGAGATGAATACAAGAGGGAGGTTTCAAGCAATTCACATTATTGGGAGATGTCTATTGTTACTTGATAAAACGTTGACAATAGTCCTCTGTATACGCGCTTTTTCAAGTGAAAACAGCAATCTGTACTCCGACTGATAGAGAATGCCTTAAGGCATTAAGCTCGCCTTTTGTACGATATTGTGCAATGAAGTGTAAAAATAAATAAATATACAATCCGCGGAAAAAAAACACGGTTTACAAGTTCCCGCTTTCAATTCTGGATGCTCTCTATACAAACGCGTGTTACAGTGTTCGTTAAAAGGAACATTGTTATTGTTAACTATTGTTAGCGAGAATAATGAATTTATGAATTAAGGGTATTGTTTTAAACTACATCAGACATTTCAAATAACATATTGTAGGGTCAGTCAGAGCAATTAGGGACAAGGGAAATCGAGAAAATGTCTTAATCAATTAGTACATTTAGCATAAAGAAAATAATGCATTTCATTCATTAATTTCTCCTATTGAATGGAATGCAATAATGCAATAATCAATGCAGTATTATTGCAATGCTGAAAATCAATTATTAATGGTGGTTCTCAACTACCCCTGTTCCCAATAGCACTCAATGACCTTAAGCTATACAGTAATGTAATGTAAAGCTTAATGTAAATAATTAGGTTTTTAAACTGTGCCCCTACCAATGGGGATATGAATGTACTGTCAACCTTGCACAATTCTATAGTTATGAAATAAGTCATAAAATGTGTCAATTTTAGAAATAATATACTATTACTTTTTCCCGTCTGGACACGGACCAGACATCGAAGAGCATCTCAAGGAATGCGCAAACAACCGCCAGCCCGGAGCCAGCGACGAGAACAATGAACACACCGCCCACGTTCGCCAGCACTAATGGTTGCGCCTCGCCGCTGCTTGCGTCGTCATCCTGAACAATACCAAGCACATAAGTGTACTGACAAGAATGCTGGTCCCTCACATATGAATAAATGAGTTGTTCCCATTTGATTACGCAATCAGTTGCTTGTTGCATCTAATCACGGCGTAAGTTTCCCATCAGTTCGCGCGATCACATTGTGTTGTTACCATCTGATTACGCGATCAGTTGCTTGTTGCATTTAATCACGGCGGAAGTTTCCCATCGGATCGCGCTATTACATTTTGTTATGGAAATAATGTGGTAGACGATCAAACCGTCCACCTGGTGGTACGTCGATGCTGTTGCTCATGGTCATTCACGATACATGCCAACATCAGGCCACAATGACAAAGGTTGGCACACCCCCGAATGCGATGCCTACCTTTGGAGAGTTAGGATGCTTTGACAAAGTAAATATGCGCAATCACAAGTATTCCCTCCAATATTACCCGTGCATTCTGTGTGAAAAGCCCCGTGTTACCTAAATACCTATTCAGGATCTGCGTATTTTGTGTATATCTCTGGACCCATAGGAGGCTTCTTGATAACTACGACACTGATTGGACATGTGATGTAGGAAAGCATTTGCATAGGACTATGCCTGCTTTTAAAAACATTTACGATATGTCTAAGCATGACGGTTTATTGAGGCTCATCTAAGATTGCATACATCGTGCACTGGGAACCAGACCTTGTGTATATGTATCTAGAATGACTATGTTAGTTAAAGCAAAGTTTTGTGCTTCCACTAAATATAGGTATGCGCTTAAAAATCTTCGTACATATGTGAGGCACCCTCTTAATTGTAATGTCATTGATCACAACTTTGTAATTAATATCTTTATAACGAAGTGGGTGGATGAAACGAACTATTTTTAGTTCGCTTCATCTACAACACTAGGAAACAATATACAGAATGTTATTCGTACATACTTTTACAGGATTATAAGCAACACAGGCGAATATATCGCAATCAAAATTCGAGAATTTACGAAGTTATAATAGATACTTTTTCTTTAATTGTGATTTTTGTCTTTACGTTCCTTAACCTTATCATGACTTATCATGAGATAATATTAACAGAATGTATTAATCTTATTTTAATAAAGCTAGTAAACTAGTGGGTTTACCAACTATTAATAAAATTCATTATATTGTAAGATTATAAATATAACGCTTTAATGACCATAGCAACGACATTGCACAGAATAAAACATTGTGTGAAATACTTACTGCACAAGCGCCTCCACCTCTCTTTTCTTTCCACCACTTGTCTTTCATTCGCGTAATTTTGCCCTGTTCTTGAAGCTGAAGTATGGACTCGCTCATTGGTTGACGATATGGAGAATCTGTTAAACAACAAATTTCAATAACTATTAACACAATAACAAGGTACACTATAAAATTGGATCGAAACTAAAGGCATATTATAGGAAAATAAGAAGGAATAGTGTTACTTTTTTTCATAGCAATCCCATAGCCCTTGCTATCCAACAAGCCCCCCACTTGGGCCACGTCACAATTCCTCTCCACCATGTACTCAATCGACGTGGACTCCATCAGAAAAGCGTAATTTTCATCATCTGACTTTACTCTGAAAATATGTATAACAAAACACTGTAGAGGTAAAATCTGGTATCAACGAGTATTTAAATATCAATCTTGGTACATTTTCAATAATAACACCTGGCCAGTCCTATGTCGTTCGTAGCAGTTTGATACTCAGGGTGATCTTCCATATATTGATACATTTTTTGGTACAGCAAATTGTCTGACTCCTAAAAAAGTACAAATTATTAAGATTACAATACTTATCATTACAATAATAAAGTATTTAATTTTTTTATAGCTACCTTAAAAAAGCTAAAAGTAGCTCCTCCTTTTTTGGCTCCGTAAGTTATTTCATAGGGATTATTAGCTAAGTCCGCTACACTTTTTATTGCGTAGAATTTGGATTCAACAGTAAGAAAAGCAGCTAAATTGGCAGTGTAAGAAGACACCATGATGAGGGTAAAAAACCACCACATACTGCCAGCCATTCTTGTTGATACGGCTCTAAAAGAAAGAGGCATGATTAAATGAGCGGCAGAAAATACTGAATGAGCAGCAAATCGATGGCAGCGAATTCAAAAGTGAGTTGAGTTTAGTTTCTCTACTTTCTCTGGTGACAATAAAGAAATAAGAGAGCGGAACTCTCACTTTGTGTATGACATCCTCAGTAATTTAAAATTATTTATTTCAGTTATTTATATATAGTTTGTTTTGTCGATCATGTTTTGCTGCTTATTTAGTATTTGTTTTCTGGTCGCTTAAACACAAGCCTAAAAGAAATATAGTGCTTATAAAAGAAATTATTCAAACGAAATAATAATTCAGTTATGGATTATGTAAAATACCGAACTGGTTGCAGAAGTCGTTATCAGAATTGGTTTTGAACTCTTACATGGGTGCGATTTCAGATCCTTGTGTAAGCACACTACCTAAAGTAAACCAGAATGAATTAGCCATAGTGAATTGGTTATCTAAAGTCTCTGGCTCTTCGATACAAGGGTATGGATTTTGCCATTCTTCTGGAGCAAATCTTCCCAAAACAAACAGAAGGACTGATACACCAACGAAAGCTCCCGCTAACCAGCCCCACACCTAAAATAATAACAATTTTTGTTATTTTCCATTTTTTTATTATTCAATCCAATATTAACACGCATGACAAAGTACAAATAAAAATAGGAATTAAGTTACGAAATTCATAATATCGGTGAATAATATTCTCTTAATTACTATTGTAAGCAATTCTTATTAATATTTCTTAATATTGGTTAATTACATCTGTATCAGGAGAAAAAATACCTCAGAAGAAAAAGGTGATATAAAAGAAAACAAGTCGGGCGGTTGTTTGGTGGGTTTCTTGTACAATATGGTGATACCCAAATTCATGAATGGGCTAGTGAAGTCCACAGCCTTCTGACGGGATGAGGTTATTGTCAAGTCAGTTATTGCAAAATCAGCTCTCTGTAATGTAAAAGCAAGATAAATTATACTAACATTATATTATACATTAATTAACTAATATTATACATTTTTATTAGTAAACATGCTCATTTTGCTTTAAGCTGATATAATAAGTACAAGAAACAGAATCTAAAGAATTTTAAATAAGTAATTTTATTCTACATAAGTACTGTTACAGGCTTATAAAACTGGTACGCGGGCGAGTTTACCACTTTTTGAAATTGCTGGTGGTCAACTGGGCCGGAAGCAAATAAAGACTGGACTAGTTTACTAATTACACAAACAGATAGGGGGGAACTAGTCCTAATGCAGTTTTAAAGATTTTATTCTAGTATTTGTTCCTTTTCAGGACTACATAATGTAACAAAATGCGGATCAGTTTTGAGCGGGCCAGTTACCACCTTTTATGTGGCCAATGCCAGTGGCGTGGATATAAGCACATAAGCAGAACTAAATTTACCTTCGCTAAACCTGCGTTCATATGAACGAACCGCGTGCGATCGCTTTTGTTAGTATTCCTACCGACGTTTATCAGTCGGTTAGAGGTAATCTTTATATAGGACTGCAATCTGCATACTACCACCATTCTTTATTTAGTTTCAAAAACCAATGCACGATACTCGTGCATTGAAAACTTATTAGAGAAAACCACACTTACACCTTCCATAATTTTCTCCATCATTCCGTTCCATTTACCGGTCTTAGAGTCATATGAACCGTACACACCATCAAATTGAATTTCAAAGGTGTAATTGAATTCGTTCATTTTTGCTAGCTCATCGATAAGCTCGATCCCAAAGCCTTCATACCGCTCATTACCTTCTAACTTTCGTGACGATTCTTTGAGCATGCCATATGGAGCACTCTGAAACAACAGAGTAAGTTACATTACATATAATTATTATTTTACTGAAGACGACTTCACAACAGCATATTGGGACTTGATAATCTTATATACACTCATTTCGCTTCAATTTTTATACATACGTACCAAAGCGGTTAGAACAATGAAATGTTTGCCTTTCATTGATTCGGATCCCTCTTGTTCCGCAGGCGGTACGTCGTTTCTGCTCTGAATATAGCGATCCTCTGCTGTCCATGTTCCCACCTTAAACATTTATTGCTATAAAACCATGCTTTCTTTGTCAGCATTTTTTTTATTTTTTCTTATTAACTGCATAAAAATCATTAATAATTTCAATGTGACTCGTCATTTGAAGTACTCTTTGTAATACAATTTTACTTCACCTTTTCAAGACCATGCCCCATTACTTCGAGTATGTCCAGTTCAAAATCTGAACGAAGTCCATCCT